>CM067841.1:403281598-413281598 GCA_034509565.1 Triticum monococcum | reverse complement strand
TCAGCTTCGGGGACTACTGTCGGAGTAAATAGCCATGGGTAGCCTAGCCGGCTTCCCCTGGCCCTTCTGAAAAAATTACGAGCCCGTCCGGCTCTCAAGAGGACTCAAGACCTGGGGCCGCCTCCCCCCTGCCGGCTATCTTAGGCCGGCTTCAGGGGCGGCCCACCCTTTACCCTCATGAAGAAAGCTGTGGGAGGGCCGACTGCGAGAAGCCGGCTGCAAAGAGGCCGACTCCAAGGAGCCGGCTCCCATAAAGTAGTCAAGGCCGTACCCGCAAAGTACGCGTCCACCCCGCGATGATGAAGCGGGGCGTGGCTACATTGAAGCCTGCCACCCCCAAAACCCGGAGCACGCCTGGTACAGTGCGCCGTACGGGCAGCCACGGCCCGCCCGGCGTGGCACTGTAGCCACGGCGGCTCTGACGCCGTCCACGACGGGCCACCAGCGTGGCCCCCGAGGCGGTGGGCCCCTTCGGGCAGAGAGATACCGAAGGCAACCGCACCTCCTCCCAAGCTGGCGAGATAGAGAGCCGGCTTCCCATAGCCAGCTTGCCACCCTCCTCGAGGGAGACGCCCATTAAGGAGACAAGATACGGCGGGGCTACAGTAATCGCCCGCCAGGGCGGCGGTACTGTAGCCACGCTTGCCCCGACCAAGCCCGCGTCATCAGCACAGAGCAACAGTAACCCGCCACCGACCAGGCCCTGGACAGTGGGGCATACCTGTCGACCAGGGTGCCGGCAGCCGGCGGGACCCACCAGTCGGCGGGCCCCAGCAGCCGGCACGGAAGCCGGTGAGCATAGTCACAGACAGCTGGGCCCCGTGCCTAGCCAGATTACCATTGTACCCCCGGGGGGTAGGCCTATATAAACCCCCCGGTGCACCCATGCAAAGGGTTGGACTCTCAAGCTAGACTTAGACACCATACAAGGAGAGGAAGCAAGCTAGCTGTGCTCTTCTTCCTCCTTCCACTCAAACAGCTCGAGGAGCATTGTGTAGCTACTTGTTCATTTAGTAACCATGCGGAGACCCCGCAGAGCAGCAGTAGGGGTGTTATCTCCCCGGAGAGCCCCGAAGCTGGGTAAGATTCGCCGACGTGCATGTCTTCGCCTTATCCCGTTTCCAGGCACCGGCGATGTTTTATTGGCTCCCACAATGATAAGCCACCCGTTGGCATCTGTCGCACCTACCACCCGACAACTAGTGAGACAGATGTCTCACCTGCAAAACATAAATAAAGCAAACGTGAGTACAAAGGTACTCAGCAAGACTTACATCAGATCCTATCATACATGCATTTGTATCAAGAAGGTAATGTGGGGTTTAGTTGCAGCAAGCCAGCTTTGACTCAGTGGCTATCCTGTTCTATGACAATGAGAAACTTCTTTGAGGTGAGGCGGCACACACGAGTCCACTAATCACCACATCAATACACTACTATGGATTCATCCCCGTCTCTCCTACGAGAAGGCCATCCATAGCACTCACACTTGTCTTGAGCATTTTAGAGTATCCGCTTTAAGTTGTCTATGTACCACATAAGCATCCAAGAAGTCCAGAACCGAGGACACGGCTATTCGAATAGATCATGATAACCCTGCAGGGGTGTACTTCATCACACACGCTCTCACCACTTATCACCATGTACACGTCATGTATCTCGGCAACCTTCAAGAGGAAGCCTGGCGAGGGTGTCGGCCACGACCTGACTAACCACGCAAGACTCTAGTCCAGGTTTATCACCTATTTGGGTTCCATTCGCAAGGAGATCCGGCCGGGGTGTTGCTCACGGCCCCAAACAATGTGAGCAGGGTTCCCAAGCCCACCATCCGGGTGCCACTTGGTACACCGTGCCACCTGTGCCTAGTCTGTCCCGAGCCCACCCTGCCGGGTGCCACTCGGTAGAAAAATAGCACTACCTACAAACACCAGAAACTATTTGCAACTCCTGGACAGAGATCAAGGCGGTTAATAAGCCAAGAGAGCTTGGAGCGCCCGGAGCCCAATGTGTGGTAGTAGCTAGTCATTGGACAACTTACAAAGAACTCAGTTCTTAAGGACGGTCCCAATGAGACAACCCACCATGTACTCCTACATGGCCTCTCACCGCTACCTTTACCAAATTGTGTTCACACGCTTAACTCTCAGCACCAGAACATATCATAACACTCCAATTCATTCCCGATGAATCAGACCTGACACAACTCTAAGAAATAGCAGGCATGGCATGGTAGGAACACAACATGGCTCAAACAACTCCTACACATGCTAGTGGGTTTTAACTATTTAATGTGGCAATGACAGGTCTCGCAGAGGAATGGGTTCAACTACCGCAGCATAAAGTAGCGGTTGAATCGTTGTTGTCCTAATGCAATAAATGAGAGCAGGAGCGAGAGTGTAGGATTGTATCGGAATGAACAAGGGGGGTTGCTTCCCTGGCAGATCAACAGGGGGGCACTGCTCCTCAGACAGGTACTCTCGAACACTCTCCGGAGCAGGACCTATCGAGAAGGAACGGTGACGGAAATCAAACACAGGCATATGCAACAATATGATGCATGAACATGGCATGCGTATGTGACGTTGTTTGAGTTAATGCATCTAGCATTTATTTAGTTGAGGTCCATTTGAACCAAGGGTTCAAATGCAACTCCAAAATAAGCTCTTAAATATGCCATAAGTGCGTTTTCATATATACAGCATGTATAGGTTGGTTTGTCATGCATGAAAATGGTACAGATGGATAGATTGAATTTTGCAGATCATTTTTCATATATAAATTATTTCAATCTGAGCTACGGTTGAATTTCTATGAATTTTTGAAGTTTTGAATATATTCTGGAATTTCCTGTTTTAAAATAATTCCAGGAAAAGAATAACTGCGTTGGCATTGCATCATGCCTGCATCAGCAGGTCAACGGAGCTGACCAGGTCAAACCTAACGACCGGGTCCCACATGTCATTGGCTCATTGTTAGTTAACAATGTTAATTAGATATTAAACTAATCCTAATAGAAACATTAGCAGGCCGGGCCGCACCTGTCATTGTCCCTGGGTAGTCAAACCCCAGGTCAACTAGGGGGGGGGGGGTTAGACCGGTCAACCCCACCGGCGTTTAGCCGCCGGCGAGGCCGAACGCGGTGGAGGGGCTCAGGATCACCGTTCCGGTGACCAAAAGGACGACGGAGAGCACCGGGGCGTAGCCTGTGCTCTCCCGCATCTAGTGGGGTAGATAGGAGGAGGAGGGGTGGCCGGAGCTCGCCGGAGCGAGTCTCGCAGCGGCGGCCGAAGCACGGCCAAGTGCGGGCGAGGGTTGCGGTGCATGGGGAGGCGAGCAGAGAGGATCTACGGCCTCCTGGCGTCACCAGGAGCACGGTGATGCGCGCGGGTGCGGCTGGCTCGGCCCCTGGCCACGGTGGCACCATGGACGGCGGCGAGGTGCTACGTCTTCGGTCGAAACGGCGGCTGCGGTGATCGAGAGGCAAGGGGAAGAGGGGCAAACGACGATGGAGCTCATAGCGGTCGCAGAGGGCGTCGAAGCGGGCTCGGGGAAGGCCAGACGGCGATGTACGGGCGCCGGCGATCTCGGGCGCTCGCGGTGGAAAACGGCGGCAACGAGGACAAGGTAGGGCGTCCCCAGTTGCGTGGCTTGACGAAGACGAAAAAGGCGACAGGGCGGAGCTCTAGGACACAGCAGCGATGCTAGGGGAGCACAGTGGGCACGACTATGGCGAGCAGCGGCGACGACAGCACTCGGGCGTTCGCGGGGAAGGCGAGAGAGAGGATGGGAGGTCACTGGAGAGAGGGAGAGGGAGTGAGAGAGGCCGAGGGGAGTGCGTGGCGTCGTCGGGGGCCTCCAGCAGCGAGCGGGGAAGCAGGAGGTGGTGGCGGTGGCCTTGCGCGCGTCGGGCACGCGCTGTGCATCCGACTGGCGGGAGGAAGAAGACCTCCCTACCCCTAGTGGGCTGGGCCGGCCAGATGGGCTGCTAGGTAAGGCCCAGGTACTTCTCTCCTTCTCTATTATTTCTCTTTTCTATTTTCTGACATTTGTTTCTGCTTTTAAAATAATACTAAACTAATTTATTTAATTCTGTCAAATTTTGCAGGGACCTAAGGAATTAATCCAAAACCCCTCACCAAAATTCAAAATTATTGGACAATATTATATATATATATAACTATTTATCCATAGCAATTAATTACTGGATTAATTCCAAATGGCCAAAATAAATATTTATGAGCTGCTAGAAATATTGGTTTGAATTTTACCTCTGCCCAATATTTTCAGAGAGAAACATGAACATTTTCTTGGACCTTCTTGGAGAAATTTTTATCTGGATTATTTCCAGAAATGATTCTGAGGGTTTCACAAATCCCCATTTCAAATTTAAATGGAATTTAAACATGATGCACAAATGGCTAGCTGGTCTAGGTCATACCAGAACTAGGGATGTGACAACTCGCCCCCACTCGGAAGAATCTCGTCCCGAGATTCAGGAGTCAGCGGAAAGAAAGTGGGGTACTCAAGTCGAAGACGATCTTCACGCTCCCAAGTAGCTTCTCTCTCGGAATGATGAGACCACTGAACCTTGAGAAACTTGATGTTATGACGCCGGGTGACACGCTCTGCTTGATCAAGGATGCAGACAGGGTACTCTCGATAAGTGAGGTTATCTTGGAGATCAAGTGTTTCGTGGTCCACTCCGCGGATGGGATCCGAGAAGCAACGCCTAAGTTGAGAGACGTGGAAGACATCATGAACTCGAGAAAGATGTGGTGGTAGTTCCAACTGGTAGGCAACCTCTCCTCGTTTAGCGAGAATGAGAAAGGGACCAATGTAACGAGGAGCCAACTTGCCCTTGATACCGAATCGATGGGTACCCTTCAAAGGGGTAACCCGAAGGTAAGCTTTGTCACCAATTTCATAAGCCACTTCCTTATGACTACGGTCATACTGGCTCTTTTGACGAGATTGGGCTGTTTTCAAATTCTCACGAATGATGCGAACTTGCTCCTCTGCCTCCTGGATCATATCCGGTCCAAAGAATTGTCTTTCACCGGTTTCTGACCAGTTCAAAGGTGTTCGACATCTTTGTCCATACAGAACCTCAAAAGGAGCTTTCTTGAGGCTGGATTGGTAGCTGTTGTTATAAGCAAACTCGGAGAAGGGAAGACACTTCTCCCAATCCATACCGAATGAGATAACACAAGCTCTAAGCATGTCTTCGAGAATTTGGTTGACCCTTTCCACCTGACCACTTGATTGAGGGTGGAAAGCGGTACTGAAGGAAAGATGGGTGCCCATGGCAGTTTGGAAACTCTCCCAGAAATGAGAAGTGAAAAGACTACCACGGTCTGAATTGATCTCTAGTGGAACACCATGAAGTGACACTATTCGAGAAATATATAAGTCAGCGAGCTGACTAGCAGTGATACTCTCTCGAACAGGTAGGAAGTGAGCCACTTTGGAAAGACGATCAATGACTACGAAGATAGCATTATTCCCTCTCTTGGTCCTGGGAAAGCTGGTGATGAAGTCCATACCAACTTTATGCCATTTCCACTCAGGAATAGCTAAAGGTTGAAGGGTGCCAGCAGGTCTCTGATGCTCTTCCTTTACGCGACGACAAACGTCACAGTTAGCAATAAACTGAGCGATTTCTCTCTTCATCCTAGTCCACCAGAACCTCTGGCGTAGGTCCTGATACATCTTAGTACTACCGGGATGAATCGTGAGAGGAGATTCATGCGACTCCTTAAGGATTAATTGTCGAAGATGTTGATTCTTGGGAACCACCAAGCGACTCTCAAAGAAAACAACACCACGATCATCTATAGAGAAACTACCACCAACTCCCTTGTTAATGTTTCTCTTGATCCGGGAGATTCCCGTATCCTGCTTCTGAGCAGAGATGATTTGATCCACAAGAGTAGGTTTCGCCACCAAGGTCGAAAGGAATCCATGAGGAGCAATGTGAAGATTAAGCTTACAGAATTCCTCATGGAGAAGTGGTTGGCCCTGCTGCAACATGAGATTGTTGCAATAGGACTTACGACTTAGCGCATCAGCCATGACATTCCCCTTGACTGGGGTGTAGGTTATCCCTAAGTCGTAATCTGAGATTAACTCCAACCAACTTCTTTGTCTAAGGTTCAAATCTGGTTGGGTGAAGATATATTTGAGACTCTGGTGGTCGGTGTAAATCTCGCAATGTTTACCAAGAAGGTAATGTCGCCAGGTCTTAAGTGCATAGACTATGGCTGCAAGCTCTAGATCATGTGTAGGATAATTCTCCTCATGTGGATGCAACTGTCGAGATGCATAGGCAATCGCATGGCGATCTTGCATAAGAATGCAACCTAGTCCCTGCCGTGAGGCGTCGCAGTAGATAACAAAGTCCTTAGTGAAATCCGGTGGCACAAGTATGGGAGCAGAAGTCAGGCGTCTTTTCAGTTCCTGAAAACTGTGCTTACACTGTGGGGACCACTCAAACTTTTTATCTTTCTTGAGAAATTCCATGAAAGGTTTGGCCACTTTGGAGAAGTTCTCAACGAAGCGGCGACAATAACTGGCTAGGCCAAGGAAACTCCTAACTTGCTTAACTATTTCAGGCGGAGTCCAATCAAGAACGGCCTGAACTCTCTCGGGATTGACGACAATGCCCTTACCAGATATCACGTGGCCTAGGTAGGTCACTTCTGGCAACCAAAATTCGCACTTGGAGAACTTGGCATAAAGGCGGTGCTCTCTGAGTTTTCCTAGCACAAGTCTAAGATGTTCGGCATGCTCTTCCTCGTTCTTCGAGTAAATAAGGATATCATCGAGGTAAACCACGACGAACTTATCTAAGTACTCCATGAAGATCGAGTTCATCAAGCGGGAGAATGTAGCTGGAGCATTAGTTAGACCGAAGGACATGACAGTGTACTCATACTGGCCATAACGAGTGACAAAAGCCATCTTAGGAATGTCCCCATTTCTGATCTTGATTTGGTGGTAGCCTAACCTCAAATCTATCTTTGAAAAGACTGAGGATCCAGCGAGCTGATCATACAAATCATTGATCCTGGGGAGCGGATACTTGTTCTTTATCGTGACCAAATTAACGGGGCGATAATCTACAACCATCCGGTCCGTACCATCCTTCTTCTTGACGAAGAGGACGGGGCAAGCCCAGGGAGAAGAACTAGGACAGATGAAACCCTTTTGCAAGGATTCATCGAGTTGTTTCTTAAGCTCAGCTAGTTCTAAGGGTGCCATCTTGTAAGGTCTCCTAGAGATTGGAGCAGTTCCTGGGATAAGATCTATGACAAATTCTACATCTCTGTTAGGTGGAATGCCTGGCAGTTCCTCTGGAAAGACATCCGGAAAGTCACGGACTACCGGGATATCTTCAAGGTCTGGAAGAGGGTTGGCATTAAGAGAATAGAGCTGACGCTTTGCAACTCTGGTGGAGACAGCGACTATCTTGCCAGATGGATGTGTGAGCTGAACAGACCTGGTGTAACAATCAATCTTGGCATAATGAGCTTTCATCCAGTCCATACCCAAGATGATGTTAATATCTGTAGACTTGAGGGCTATAAGTGATGCAAGGAATACAAGTCTGTCAACAAGGATTTCATTACCATGGCTTACACTAGAGGTTTTCCATTTGGATCCAGGAGTTTGAATTACTAGTGGAGAGGGCATATCACAAAAGGATATGTTGTGCAAGCTGGCATAACTTTCGGAAATGAAGGAATGAGATGCTCCGGTATCAAACAGAACCGAAGTTGGATGACAGTTGACAAGGAGTGTACCAAGAACAACATCCGGATCATAATGAGTTTCTTTAGCTGAGACGTGATGCACACATCCACGTTTAGTGGGAGCTGACTTGACACTAATCATCTTGCGTGATGGCTTACCACGGCCCACAGACTTCTCAGGCTGGGGTGGAGCATAATTGGTTTGAGAGCAGTCACGTGCATAGTGTCCCGGCTCTCCGCATGTGAAGCAAGTCCCTGAGGTAGGACGTGGACCCGCATTGACACGCGGTCTACCAATAGGCCTGGGTGGAGCATGTATCTGAACTGGGTGAGGCGCCACATAAGAGGGCCTCGGTGAATAACCGGGTGGAAGAGCGGAGTTCGGAACCCAAATCCGGCGCTTCTGAGAACTAGAACCGGAGGACGAACTCAAATCACGGTTGTGCTTATGAGACTCCTCGTAAGTGAGTTGAGATGTTCCTGCGTTAATGGCCTTGTTCACAAGAGCCTAGAATGTATTGCAATGATGCAAGTGGAGATCACGACGCAACTTGGGGTTGAGACCCTTCCAAAACCTAGCCTGCTTCTTGGCGTCTGTGGACACTTCTTCTGTAGCATAGCGGGCGAGGTTATCAAACTCTCTACTGTAAGCATCAATAGCCATCTTACTCTGAGTGAAACTACATAACTCTTCTCTCTTGCGGTCAATGAGAGCCTGAGGAATGTGATGCTCGCGAAAAGCCTCGGTGAAATATCTCCAGGTGGTTATCTGGCCAGCTGGAAGCATAGCCTCATAGTTCTGCCACCAAATACTAGCAGGACCTTCCAGATGATAAGCAGCGTAGGTGACCCTGTCACTTTCAGCTACGTTCGCAGAACACAACTTATGTGTGATACTACGGAGCCTGTCATCCGCATCGAGTGGTTCAATCGAATGATGGAAGGTAGGTGGTTTCAGACCGATGAAGTCGTGGATGGACACAAACTCTTTGTGCTGATGGGAGGTGTTCTCCTCAATACGTGCTAGCAAGCGCTTAGACTTCTTCCTCTCAACCTCTAACATGAACTCTGCCAACGAAGACTGGTCGGGAGGATCCTCATCCCTACCATCTCCGTGGTTCCGGATACGAGCAACAGAACTTCGGTTAACCGGCAACATCCTGAAGAACCAACCAAGGAAACAAGGATGGATTTAGCATCATCATAAGGATGTAGAATATAGTACAAGAAAAAAAATACTATGTCTTGAACTCCTAGGACAATTCCGGCAGCATAACGGCAGTAAAATGCTCGAAATGAGACATTCTGCAAAAGACGGGGTAGCACCATACTCAACATCATTACTCAAGGTTCTGAGATATTACTAAACATGCTACACCGGAGGTACTCAAACTAGGATATGACTCAGATCAACCAAACCTTAGAGACTACGGAGTAGTAACACGTGATCCTGATAGACGGAAGAGAAAGCCTAGTTCCTTAACCCCGTAGGAAAGATAGGATGACTCAGATCAGAAGGCATGAGGCATAAGGAGTAAAAAGAGCCTTACGTTCCCTTCCACAATCAATTCCCCTATATAGCTAAAGAATTTCTAGACTCAGCTTCGACCAGGTTGGCATGGAAATCCTACAGGCAGTCAGGCTCTGATACCAAAGCTGTCGGGACCCCGATTCTAAGTCACACCGATCTAGCATGTAACACCTCATATCACTTTGCGGCCTCACGCACGGTATCCCCACGGGTGTCGCCTTACCATGGCCCGGGACCGTTTGCACCTTTTGGCTCACGTATATGATAGTGTCGCTAGCATCCATATGACAGAGAACCAGGGCCGACATGGCTAGTCATGAACCCAAAGCGGCACAGACCTATGGAGACAGACATACATGAATCACATCGAGCATGTCGGTCAACAGCGTATGAATCCGGGCTGTAGCACTGGGCTAACAGGACTCCGGAAGTCACCGCGTGACATTTCCTGAAGGGATAGACATAGGAACAAATTGGAACACATGCCGGCTAGTCAAGTGTTCTGAGCAGTAGTGCTGGGCTAGCAGGACTCTGGTGAACCGGGCTGTAGCGGACTACTATGGCTCAAGGAAGCACTAGACTACATTTCCCCATAAGAGAGGCTGCCAAGGACAAACAACTAGATTGTCGGATCCCACACATAGCAATACACGTCACACGCACGCATAACATGCAAGTATGTGATGTACAACATGGCATCACAACATAATGCAACTCATATAGATAAAGGCTCAGAAGAGCCACATAGCATAAATACAAACAGGGGTCACATGACCCATCATTCAGAGCATACAAGCAACGGAAGCATTACATGTTTTAGTACACACAACTACAAAAGAAAAAGGCCGAGAAGCCTGACTATCTACAAGTCCCTCCAAGGTACAAGATCGTAGCTGAGGTAACAAGCTACTTGTCGAAGTCCAAGCGGTACTACTAGTGAGACAGATGTCTCACCTGCAAAACATAAATAAAGCAAACATGAGTACAAAGGTACTCAACAAGACTTACATCAGATCCAATCATACATGCATTTGTATCAAGAAGGTAATGTGGGTTTTAGTTGCAGCAAGCCAGCTTTGACTCAGTGGCTATCCTGTTCTACGACAATGAGAAACTTCTTTGAGGTGAGGTGGCACACACGAGTCCACTAATCACCACATCAATACACTACTATGGATTCATCCCCGTCTCTCCTACGAGAAGGCCATCCATAGCACTCACACTTGTCTTGAGCATTTTAGAGTATCCACTTTAAGTTGTCTATGTACCACGTAAGCATCCAAGAAGTCCATAACCGAGGACATGGCTATTCGAATAGATCATGATAACCCTGCAGGGGTGTACTTCATCACACATGCTCTCACCACTTATCACCATGTACACGTCATGTATCTCGGCAACCTTCAAGCGGAAGCCTGGCGAGGGTGTCGGCCACGACCTGACTAACCACGCAAGACTCTAGTCCAGGTTTATCACCTATTTGGGTTCCATCTGCAAGGAGATCCGGCCGGGGTGTTGCTCACGGCCCCAAACAATGTGAGCAGGGTTCCCAAGCCCACCATCCGGGTGCCACTTGGTACACCGTGCCACCTGTGCCTAGTCTGTCCTGAGCCCACCCTGCCGGGTGCCACTCGGTAGAAAAATAGCACTACCTACAAACACCAGAAACTATTTGCAACTCCTGGACAGAGATCAAGGCGGTTAATAAGCCGAGAGAGCTTGGAGCGCCCGGAGCCCAATGTGTGGTAGTAGCTAGTCATTAGACAACTTACACAGAACTCAGTTCTTAAGGACGGTCCCAATGAGACAACCCACCATGTACTCCTACATGGCCTCTCACCGCTACCTTTACCAAATTGTGTTCACACGCTTAACTCTCAGCACCAGAACATATCATAACACTCCAATTCATTCCCGATGAATCAGACCTGACACAACTCTAAGCAATAGCAGGCATGGCATGGTAGGAACACAACATGGCTCAAACAACTCCTACACATGCTAGTGGGTTTTAACTATTTACTTTGGCAATGACAGGTCATGCAGAGGAATGGGTTCAACTACCACAGCATAAAGTAGCAGTTGAATCGTTGTTGTCCTAATGCAATAAATGAGAGCAGGAGCGAGAGTGTAGGATTGTATCGGAATGAACAAGGGGGGTTGCTTGCCTGGTAGATCAACAGGGGGGCGCTGCTCCTCAGACAGGTACTCTCGAACACTCTCCGGAGCAGGACCTATCGAGAAGGAACGGTGATGGAAATCAAACACAGGCATATGCAACAATATGATGCATGAACATGGCATGAGTATGTGATGTTGTTTGACTTAATGCATCTAGCATTTATTTAGTTGAGGTCCATTTGAACCAAGGGTTCAAATGCAACTCCAAAATAAGCTCTTAAATATGCCATAAGTGCGTTTTCATATATACAGCATGTATAGGTTGGTTTGTCATGCATGAAAATGGTACAGATGGACAGATTGAATTTTTCTGATCATTTTTCATATATAAATTATTTCAATCTGAGCTATGGTTGAATTTCTAAGAATTTTTGAAGTTTTGAATATATTTTGGAATTTCTTGTTTTAAAATAATTCCAGGAAAAGAATAACTGCGTTAGCATTACGTCATGCCTGCGTCAGCAGGTCAACGGAGCTGACCAGGTCAAACCTGATGACCGGGTCCCACATGTCATTGGCTCATTGTTAGTTAACAGTGTTAATTAGATATTAAACTAATCCTAACAGAAACATTAGCAGTCCGGGCCCCACCTGTCATTGTCCCTGGGTAGTCAAACCCTAGGTCAACTGGGGAGGGGGTTAGACCGGTCAACCCCACCGGCGTTTAGTCGCCGGCGAGGCCGAACGCGGCGGAGGGGCTCGGGATCACCGTTCCGGTGACCAAAAGGACGGCGGAGAGCACCGGGGCGTAGCCCGTGCTCTCCCGCATCTAGTGGGGTACATAGGAGGAGGAGGGGTGGCCGGACCTCGCCGGAGTGAGGCTGGCGGTGGCGGCCGGAGCACGGCCAAGTGCGGGCGAGGGCTGCGGTGCATGGGGAGGCGAGCGGAGAGGATCTATGGCCTCCTAGCGTCACCAGGAGCACGGTGACGTGCGCGGGTGCGGCTGGCTCGGCCCCTGGCCACGGTGGCACCATGGCCGGCGGCGAGGTGCTACGGCTTCGGTTGAAACAGCGGCTGCGGTGATCGAGAGGCAAGGGGAAGAGGGGCAAACGATGATGGAGCTCACAGCGGTCGTAGAAGGCGTCGAAGCAGGCTCGGGGAAGGACAGATGGCGACGTACGGGTGCCGGCGATCTCGGGCGCTCGCAGTGGAAAACGGCGGCAACGAGGTCGAGGTAGGCCGTCCCCAGTTGCGTGGCTTGACGAAGACGAAGAAGGCGATAGGGCGGAGCTCTAGGACACAGCAGCGATGCTAGGGGAGCACAGTGGGCACAGCTATGGCGAGCGGCAGTGATGACAGCGCTTGGGCATTCGCGGGGAAGGCGAGAGAGAGGATGGTAGGCCACTGGAGAGAGGGAGAGGGAGTGAGAGAGGCCGAGGGGAGTGCGTGGCGTCGTCGGGGGCCTCCAGCAGCGAGCGGGGAAGCAGGAGGTGGCGGCGGTGGCCGTGCGCGCATCGGGCACGCACTGTGCATCCGACTGGCAGGAGGAAGAAGACCTCCCTGCCCCTGGTGGGCTGGGCCGGCCAGATGGGCTGCCAGGTAAGGCTCAGGTACTTCTCTCCTTCTCTCTTATTTCTCTTTTCTATTTTCTGACCTTTGTTTCTGCTTCTAAAATAATACTAAACTAATTTATTTAATTCTGTCAAATTTTGCAGGGACCTAAGGAATTAATCCAAAACCCCTCACCAAAATTCAAAATTATTGGACAATATTATATATATAAAACTATTTATCCATCGCAATTAATTACTGGATTAATTCCAAATGGCCAAAATAAATATTTATGAGCTCCTAGGAATATTGGTTTGAATTTTACCTCTGCCCAATATTTTCAGAGAGAAACATGAACATTTTCTTGGACCTTTTTGAAGAAATTTTTATCTGGATTATTTCCAGAAATGATTCTGCGGGTTTCACAAATCCCCATTTCAAATTTAAATGGAATTTAAACATGATGCACAAATGGCTAGGTGGTCTAGGTCATACCAGCAAGGTTCTTATTTGTCTGTGCAGGTACTAGGCGACTTGCGTGTAGTCTCCTACTGGATTGATACCTTGGTTCTCAAAAACTGAGGGAAATACTTACGCTACTTTGCTGCATCACCCTTTTCTCTTCAAGGGAAAACCAACGCATGCTCAAGAGGTAGCACATACGTTATTCCCTTTGTCATCGATATGTTACTTGCCCGAGATTCGATTGTCAGTATCTTCATACCTAGTTCAATCTCGTTACCAGTAAGTCTCTTTACTCATTCTGTAATACATCATCCCATAACTAACTCATTAGTCACATTGCTTACAAGGCTTATTATGATGTGCATTACAGAGAGGGCCCAGAGATACCTCTCTAATACTCGGAGTGACAAATCCTAATCTTGATCTATGCCAACCCAACAAACACCTTGGGAGACACCTATAGAGCACCTTTATAATCACCCAATTATGTTGTGACGTTTGATAGCACACGAGGTGTTCCTCCGATATTCGGGAGTTGTATAATCTCATAGTCAAAGGAATATGTATAAGTCATGAAGAAAGCAATAGAAATAAAACTTAATGATCATAATGCTAAGCTAACGGATGGATCTTGTCCATCACATCATTCTCTAATGATGTGATCCCGTTCATCAATTGACAACACATGTCTATGGTCAGGAAACATAACCATCTTTGATTAACGAGCTAGTCAAGTAGAGGCATACTAGGGACACTCTGTTTTGTCTATGTGTTCACACATGCACTAAGTTTCTGGCTAATACAATTCTAGCATGAATAATAAACACTTATCATGATATAAGGAAATATAAATAACAACTTTATTATTGCCTCTAGGGCATATTTCCTTCAGTCTCCCACTTGCACTAGAGTCAATAATCTAGTTCACATCACCATGTGATTTAACACCAATAGTTCACATCAGCATGTGACAAACACCCAAAGGGTTTACTAGAGTCAATAATCTAGTTCACATCGCCATGTGATTAACACCCAAAGAGTACTGAGGTGTCATCATGTTTTGCTTGTGAGAGAAGTTTAGTCAATGGGTCTGCCACATTCAGATCCGTAAGTATTTTGCAAATTTCTATGTCTACAATGCTATGCACAGAGCTACTCTAGCTAATTGCTCCCACTTTCAATATGTATCCAGATTGAGACTTAGAGTCATCCGGATCAGTGTCAAAGCTTGCATCGATGTAACTCTTTACGATGAACTCTTTATCACCTCCATAAACGAGAAATATCTCCTTAGTATTCTAATGATAATTTTGACCACTGCCCAGTGATCCACTCCTGGATCAATATCGTACCCCTTGCCAAACTCATGGCAAGGTACACAATAGGTATGGTACACAACATAGCATACTTTATAGAACCTATGGCCGAGGCATAGCGAATGACTTTCATTCTCTTTCTATTTTCTGCTGTGGTCGTGTTTTGAGTCTTACTCAACTTTACACCTTGCAATACAGGCAAGAACTCCTTCTTTGACTGTTCCATTTGAACTACTTCAAAATCTTGTCAAGGTATGTACTCATTGAAAAATCTTATCAAGCGTGTTGATCTATCTTTATAGATCTTGATGCCCAATATGTAAGCAGCTTCACCGAGGTCTTTCATTGAAAAATTCTTATTCAACTATCCTTTTATGCTATCCAGAAATTCTGTATTATTTCCAATCAACAATATGTCATCCACATATAATATTAGAAATGCCACAGAGCTCCCACTCACTTTCTTGTAAATGCAGGCTTCTCCAAAAGTCTGTATAAAAATAAATATTTTGATCACACTATCAAAGCGTACATTACAACTCTGAGATGCTTGCACCAGTCCATAAATGGGTCACTGGAGCTTACACACTTTGTTAGCACCTTTCGGATTGCCAAAACTATAACGCCCTCAATGCGGCTATATCTCCTATGTGTCGAAGCACGACTTAGAGGCATAACCGCATTGAAAGCAATGTCGCAAGTAAGGTAATCTTCACAACAACCCATGTAAATAAATAAAAGGGGAAAAAGGATACATAGTTGGCTTACACTCGCCACGTCACACAAATACATGAATAACATTACAATCATCCAGTACACTCATGGTCCGACTACGGTACCAAAATAAAGATCAACCCCCATATGCGACAAAGTCCCCGATCGCCCCAACTGGGCACCACTACTGATCATCTGGGAAAGACACGTAGTAACGGCGAGAGTCTTCATCGAACTCCCACTTGAGCTCAAGCGCATCGTATGGAGCGGTATCATCGGTACCTGCATCTGGTTTGGAAGTAATCTGTGAGTCACGGGGACTCAGCAATCTCACACCCTCGCGATCAAGACTATTTAAGCTTATAGGTGAGGTAAGGTAGGATGTGGAGCTGCAGCAAGCGACTAGCATGTATGGTGGCTAACATCCGCAAATGAGAGCGAGAAGAGAAGGCAAAAGCACGAACGAACAACTATGATCAAGAAGTGATCCTAGCACAACCTACGTCAAGCATTACTCCAACACCGTGTTCACTTCCCAGACTCCGCCGAGAAGAGGCCATCATGGTTACACACGCGATTGATTCATTTTAATTAAGTTAAGTTTCAAGTTATCTACAACCGGACATTAACAAATTGCCATCTGCCCATAACCGCGGGCATGGCTTTCGAAAGTTCAAATGCCTACAGGGGAGTCCCAACTTAGCCCATCACAAGCTCTCACAGTCAACGAAGGATATTCCTTCTCCCAAGACAATCCGATCAGACTCGGCATCCCGGTTACAATACATCCTCGACAAGGGTAAAACAAGTCCAGCAACACCGCCTGAATGTGTCGACAAATCCCGATAGGAGCTGCAAATATCTCGTTCTCGGGGCACACTCAGATGAGCGCTCCATACAACTAAAACCAAACCTCGAGTTTCCCCGAGGGGGCGCTGCACAGGGCTCTAGTTTGGACCAACACTCAGAAGAGCACTGGCCCGGGGGGTTTAAATAAAGATGACCCTCGGGCTCCAGAAACCCAAGGGAAAAAGAGTCTAGGTGGCAAATGGTAAAACCAAGGTTGGGCATTGCTGGAGGAGTTTTATTCAAGGCGAACTGTCAAGGGGTTCCCATTATAATCCAACCGTGTAAGGAACACAAAATCCGGGAACATAACACCGATATGACGGAAACTATGGCGGCAAGAGTGGAACAAAACACTAGGCAAAAGGCCAAGCCTTCCAACCTTTACCAAGTATATAGGTGCATTAAGATAACAAGATAATATTGTGATATCCCAACAATAAACAATGTTACAACAAGGAACGATCTCCAATCTTCACCTGCAACTAGCAACACTATAAGAGGGGTTGAGGAAAGCGGTAACATAGCCAATCAATGGTTTGCTAGGACATGGTGGGTTAGAGGTTTGACATGGCAATTTGGGAGGCATGATAAGCAAGTGGTAGGTATCGTAGCATAGGCATAGCAAAAGAGCGAGCATCTAGCAAGCAAAGATAGAAGTGATTTCGAGGGTATGATCATCTTGCCTGCAAAGTTGTCAGAGTTGACTTGATCGTCGTAAGCGAACTCAACAGGCTCCTCGTTCACGAACTCGTCTCCCGGCTCTACCCAAACAAGAACAACAAGCAAATGGAACACAATCAACCACGCACAATGCTCAAACAACATGATGCAAACATGGTATGATATGCGGGATGCGGTATGTGATGCATATGCAAGATTTGACAAGGAATGATAGAACCTGGCCTCAACCTGGAAATCCAAGAGTGCCACTGGAAAGGTGAGGTGATTTCGGTTGAAATCGATATAAATATCACCGGAATCGGATGCACGGTTTGGAAATGGCAAGGAAAACAAATATGGCACCGGTCTGCAATAATCAGCAAGTGACCAACTAAATGCATCAAGATAAATATGCTACAACACTCAAACATAGCAACAAAATACATGGCAGGGATCCACTCATGAAGTTTGACAAAAGATGAACAATGAGCTACGGCTAATTCATCCATTAACAAGTTCAAACAAGTATGGCAAAAGTGCAAATGACAACCAGTTTCATCCTTAGTGAAATTAACACAAGTCTGGAATTTATCATCGGGAAGCACACTTTAGAGCATGAAAACTACATGCTACAGGAACTTAACATTGCAAAGCAAGGCATGGCATGAAGCTACTCAAAGCACTTAACAAAAATCCCTTAGTGACCTTGAGCCAAAAGGGATCAGAAAGTACAATTACAAGCATGTGAACATAGCAAAAACATAAACAGATTCAGACTTAGTGAAAAACTGGAGCATGCAAATCAGTTAACGAGTAGGCTTGTTTACGAGCTTGATGCACTCACTACAGAGCATTGCATGAAAAACTAAGTATACACCCATCAAGAAGACATGGCATAGGAGCTAGACATGGCAAGAACAACAACATAGCATGCACGGATCAATAGCAACATCCTCGGCAAAATCGCTAAACATGTCAACAATCTGCCAGGATCATTTTATAGCCGAAGTATAGCTCGATTGACTCAAGCTAGGGTGCTCCATAAATGGAAACAAAGACATGGATGGATAGAGCACCACAATGTTAACATAACATCCTTACCGATCATCCTCAAAAGAGGCACGAATCACTAGGAAATAACATGAACATATGGCATAACAACAAAATCAGGACAAGGTCTTAGTGAAATTCTAAGTCCCTGAAATCAGCATTACCGATTAAGCTACTTTGCAAGCTTGTGCTAGTCACCGCAAATATCACAAAAATACATGACAATCACCTCTGTAAGATGGCACGGCATATAACAAAACACATGTAGAGCTCACGATCATAGCATGCACACATTAATCATGACAAAAATGACAAAATGCCATTTGCTGAAATAGATCTGACAAATTCCTCACATAGCCCTCTTCCAACAACATTTTTGGCATCAAGATGAGCTCAAATGAAAATGATGCAATGCGATGAAATGATGTACTCGTCGAGAATAACATTTTGATATGCTACATGCACGAATCGGAGCTACAGATGCAGAGTTACGACATGATGAAAATTGCCAAAAATTAGGGTTTTGGGGATAAAAAGTCAACCGTCTCCCAGATCCAGATCTGGATCCAGGCGGTTACTGTAGCTGTGCACGTCGCCCGAGGTTCGTCGGCCAGAGATGGGGACGCCGGGGAGAGGAGGTCGGCCAGAGATGGCGGAGCTCGCCGGAGCTCCTGGACGCGGTGGCCAGACGAGGCGGCAGGGAGGCGCGCGCGGGCGCGAGCGGCCGGTGGGTGCGGACGCCGAGGCAAGGCAGCGCCGAAGCGGTGCGGCCGCGGCGAGGGACGGCGTCACCGGCGCGGGGCGGCGCGGCGGCCGTCGTGGTCGGTGACGGCGCGCGGCGGCTCCGGGTGGCCGGCTGCGGGGAAGAAGGACGGCGGCGCGGGCGAGTGGCTTCGGGCCGCTGGGGCTTCCCGCGGGCCGAGCGGGCCGGGCGGCGGTGCGGCGAAGTGGGGCTTCATGAGGGACAGGTGGCGTGTGGCGATTGGTGGCGATGGTGCGTCCGGGCGGCGACGGACATGTCCGGCCGCGCAGAGAGGGATTTTTAGGGTTTTGGGGAAGGAGACCCGGGATTTTCGTGGGGGGAACTTTATATAGGGGTAGAGGGAGCTAGGAAGCTCAGAATGAGGTGCGGTTTTCGGCCACGCGATCGTGATCGAATGCTCTAGACAATGGAGAGGGTTTAGGTGGGTTTTGGGCCAAATTGGAAGGGTGTTGGGCTGCAACACAAATGAGGCCTTTTCGGTCCCTCGGTTAACCGTTGGAGTATCAAACGAAGTCCAAATGGCGCGAAACTTGACAGGCGGTCTACCGGTAGTGAACCAAGGCCGCTTGGCAAGTATCGGTCCAATCCGGAAATGTTTAACCCCCACACACGAAAAGAGGTAGAAAGGGCCACTGGAGGACATAGGAGCGCCGAAATGCAAAACGGACAACGGGGAAAATGCTCGAATGCATGAGACGAACACGTATGCAAATGCAATGCACAAGATGACATGATATGAGAAGGATGACAAAGGCAAAAACACACGGAGACAAAAACCTGACACCGATGAAATAAAAATAACTTAGCGCCAGAAACGGCAAGAGTTGGAGTATAGATAAGGTAAATTACATCCGGGGTGTTACAACACTCCACCACTACGAAAGGATATCGTCCCGAGATCTAGGACTGGAAAAACTCCTGGTACTCAGAACGGAGGTGATCCTCGCGTTCCTAGGTGGCTTCACGGTCGGAATGGTGTGACCACTTGACTTTAAGGAATTTGATTGACTTGTTGCGAGTCTTGCGCTCAATCTCTTCAAGAATAGCAACTGGGTGCTCACAATAAGAAAGGTCTTCTTGGAGATCAATGTCTTCGAAGTTGACGGTGCGGTCAGGTGTCTTGAAGCACTTGCGGAGCTGAGAGACATGGAACACGTCATGCACATTTGCAAAGTTGGAGGGAAGCTCAAGTTGATAGGAGAGATCGACTCTCTTGCTGACGATCTTGAAAGGACCCACGTACCTAGGGGCAAGCTTCCCTTTGATACTGAAGCGACGAGTACCTTTCATTGGAGAAACGCGGAGGTAAACATGGTCTTCGATCTCGAAAGCCAAATCACGATGCTTACTATCATAGTAGCTCTTCTGGCGTGATTGCACTGCTTTGAGGTTATCACGAATGACTTTACACATCTCTTCTGCCTCTGTGATCAAGTCATTTCCACGAAGTTGACGTTCACCAGCCTCTGACCAGTTAAGAGGAGTACGACACTTCCTGCCATAGAGAATTTCAAATGGGGCCTTGCCCGAACTCGCTTGAAAGCTGTTGTTGTAGGAGAACTTGGCATAAGGAAGACAATCTTCCCACTTCATACCGAAAGAGATAACGCAAGCCCTGAGCATATCTTCGAGAACCTGATTGACACGCTCGACTTGGCCGCTAGTTTGAGGATGAAAAGCTGTGCTGAAACGGATGTTGGTGCCCATGGCCTTCTGAAAAGAGTCCCAAAACTTGGAGGTGAAGATGCTGCCACGATCTGAAGAAATCAACTGTGGAATGCCGTGCAGAGAGACAATCCGAGAGGTATAAAGCTCTACCAATTGAGCTGCAGTGATAGACTCTTTGATAGGAAGGAAATGAGCCACTTTAGTGAGTTTGTCGATGACAACAAATATAGCATCATTGCCACGCTTGGACTTTGGAAATCCAGTCACGAAGCCCATCTCAATGTGGTCAAACTTCCATTCTGGAATGGCAAGAGGTTGGAGGAGACCAGCTGGTCGTTGGTGTTCTGCCTTCACTCTTCTGCAGACATCACATTCAATCACGAACTGAGCAACCTCACGCTTCATTCGAGTCCACTAATATGCCTGCTTGAGGTCATGGTACATCTTTGTGCTCCCAGGGTGGATGGAGAGGAGTGAATTGTGAGCCTCGTTCGTAATGACTTTACGAAGGTCACCTTTAGGCACAACAATGCGATCCTCGAAGAAGAGAGTATCCTTGTCATCAAGGCGATAGCACATGTACTTGGATTGACTCTTGGCAATCCCAATCTTCACCTTCTTCACCATAGCATCAAGAAGTTGAGCCTCGCGAATCTGATCTTCCAAAGTAGGAGAGACTTGAAGGTTGGCGAGGAAACCTTGAGGAACAACTTGCAGATTGAGTTTGCGGAAAGCCTCACAAAGCTCAGGTTGGTAAGGCTTGAGAATCAAACTGTTGCAGTAAGCCTTTCTGCTCAAAGCGTCAGCAATAACATTGGCCTTGCCTGGAGTATATTCGATGCTCAGATTATACTCTTGAATCATTTCGACCCAATGAGTCTGCCTGAGGTTGAGATTAGGCTGAGTGAAGATGTACTTGAGACTCTTGTGGTCAGTGAAGATGTCCACTTTTCTTCCCAATAAGAGATGTCTCCAAGTCAAAAGAGCATGAACAACTGCCGCCAACTCGAGGTAATGAGTGGGGTAGTTCTTCTCGTTGGGCTTCAACTGGCGAGAGGTATAAGCCACAAATTTCTTCTCTTGCATCAACACTGCACCAAGACCTTGAAGAGAGGCATCATAGAAGACCTCGAACGGTTTGGATTCATCAGGAGGAGTCAGAACTGGAGCAGTGACTAATTTCTATTTCAGGGTGTTGAAAGCGATGTCACATTCCGGAGACCAAACGTACTTGACGTGCTTGTGGAGAAGGTTTGAAAGAGGCTTCACGATCTTGGAAAAGTTCTCAACGAACCTTCGACAATAGCTTGCGAGACCAAGGAAGCTGCGGAGTTGCTTCACGTTCTGAGGTGGTTCCCAATTCACAATTGCAGACACCTTCTCACGATTCACCGCTATGCCCTTGGCAGAGATGATATGCCCAAGATAGAGAACCTCATCGAGCCAAAACTCGCACTTTGGAAACTTGGCATAGAACTTATGTTCTCTGAGCTTATCCAGCACCAAACACAAGTGCTTGGCATGATCTTCCTTGTTCTTGGAAAAGACCAAAATGTCATCGAGGTAGACCAAGACGAAGTCATTTGTGTAGGGGTTGAAGATGAAGTTCATCATGCGAGAGAATGTCAGAGGAGCGTTGACGAGGCCAAAAGACATGATAGTGTATTCATATGAACCATAGCTTGTTCTGAATGCCGTCTTAGGGATATCTTGCTCACGAATTCGGATCTGGTGATAGCCCATACGGAGATCAAGCTTGGAGAATACTTGAGCACCTTTGAGTTGTTCAAACAGCTCATTGATGTTGGGAAGTGGGTACTTGTTCTTTATAGTCTTCTTGTTCAATGGACGGTAGTCAACACAGAGTCGATCCGTTCCATCCTTCTTCTTCACAAAAAGAACTCCACAACCCCACGGAGAAGAACTAGGTTGGATGAGACCCATACGCTCTTGTTCATCGAGTTGCTTCTTCAGCTCCTTCAACTATTTAGGTCCAAGCTTGTAAGGACGTTTGCAAACAGGTTCCGTGCCAGGCTCAAGATCGATGACAAATTCAACTGGCCAGTGCGGAGGCATTCCTGGAAGCTCTTCTGGAAAGACGTCTTGATATTCGCAAATGACTGGAATTTGAGAGATGGCATCCAACTCACCCTTCTCATTGAGAGAAAACAGACGGATGGTATCATCCCTTGCGGCAAAGACAATTACATCCTCAGACGAATGAGTCAATTGAATCTACCTGGCAGCACAATCAAGCTGAGCCTTGTGCTTAGAAAGCCAATCCATTCCAAGAATAAGATCAATATCTGAGTCGCCCAGAACAATAGGAGAACCTAGAAATTTGTAGTCACCCAACGTGATAGTAACATCCGGGACGCAGATATTAGCTGTCATTTGCTTGCCCGGGGACACGATTTGCATAGGTCTTTGCAAATTCTGATAATCGCACTCATACTTTGATGCAAAATGTTTCAAGATGAAACAATGCGATGCACCAGTGTCAAAAAGTACTTTTGCAGGAACATCGTTAACAGGAAGGTTACCCATGATGACATCTGACGAGTCCTCTACCTGAGGTGCATTCATCAAGTTGACCTTGGCGTGCTTGGGGTTATGCTTGACCACAGCTGTACTTGCAGATCTCACAGGAGGAGGAGGAGGGAGACGCCTCTGATTGAAGCATTTGTTGGCATAGTGACCCTTCTGTTGGCACTTGTTGCACGTGACCTCTGAGAGCGGACGGTGATACGGAGCACTTGATCTTGGAGCTTGAGACAAAGTCTTGTTCTAAAAGCCAGGGTTGGGTGGGTGGGAAGATCCACTGCCACCTTTGCTCTTCTGCTGATAAGGCTGATGGAATGGAGGAGGAGGAAGCTAATACTTTTGCTGCTTAGCCACTTGAGTTGAGGAAGAAGGAGTTGCATCTCTGACTCGCTTCTTGGAAGCATCGCACTTCAGTTGAGCAGTCTCTTGCTTCATTGCCATGTTGTAAAACTCATCATACTTCTTGGGCTCAAAGAGGATGAGAGCTAGCTGGAGTTCTTCTCCGAGACCACTGTCAGCATTCTGGGAAAGGGGTCCCCAGACTTGCCTGCCTGCGGCCTGCGGCGTGGCTCAAAAGGGGGCCCAGCGCGGCCCATCTTCACCAACACAAACCCAAGACCCTCGCGAGGGGCCAAGCCTCGCGGGGCGGACGACGCGGAGCTTCCTCAGGCACAGACTCATCAGGCTAGCTCACGAGGAGGCGGAGAGATCAAGGCGGGGTACCTCACGAGGTGCCCGTGATGCAAGCCATGACGACTCAGGGCGCCAGGCGGGTGCCAGCCCGCGCAGCGTCCCCCTTTCCTCTTTGGTGCAAAGGGGGCAAGCGCAGTGGCGGAGTACCGAGGCATTAGGCAAAGGTTGCCATTTCGGTGCAACGAGACCAAGACTAGGAGGACTACGAGATGGAGGTCATCATGTTGCCCAAGACGGCGTCATCACCAGAGCTTTGCGCAGACGAAGACTACTTTTGTCAGGATAGCTGATACTTGTTGTCCCCCTTCAAATTAGCCCACCATTATTGGCTCCCTTCCCGCTCGATATTTGGGAAGAGGACCAGGGCCTCTATAAACAGGACCAGCCACCCACAGAGCAAAGGGGCTGTGGGAGATTGGAAGGAAGAGGCTCGTTAGAGAGGGTCTCGATCAGAGAGAGAGAGAGAGAGAGAGAGAGAGAGAGAGAGAGAGAGAGAGAGAGAGAGAGAGAGAGAGAGAGAGAAGGTGACTGAACTCCTCCCAGCAGTTCATCGCCCCAGCCAAGAACAGACCCTCGCGAGGCTGTTCTTCCTTGTATTGTTCATCATCATCAGCCCAAGAGGCAATCCACCACACCACACACTGGAGTATGGTATTACACCGCAACGGTGGCCCGAACCAGTATAAACCCCGTGTCTCTTGTGTTGTACTTTCCATAGTTTAGATCCCAGTGTGGCGGAGGGGTGTAGGTAGGTAGGAGGCGAAATCTCCGCGCGCACCCCAATGTTCGAACCTCAAGGGTCTGCCGGAACCCGAAATCCGACATTTGGCGCTAGGTAGGGGTGCGCCGGAATTCGTCTTCCACCACCCCGTTCTCCTCCGACCATCGCGCCCATGTCTGACGCTCGTCGGGCCCGCGCGGAGTGCCGGGCCACGCTCGCTTCCCGCGTCGCCATACGTCCCCTGTCGGTGGGCGTCCTCGCCGTTCCCCGTCACCTGCCGTCAACGCCGCCATTGGCCCGGCGGGGGACGAGCAGCATGCATCGTCCCAGCATCCGTCCGTGCGGCAAGACGGCCGCACCGCAACTCCCTCGCTCACCCCAGCTGGATCTTCGTCCCACGCGCTCCGCGCGCCCATGGAGGCTCGGGCTGCACTCATCGCGGCGAACGACCTCCTGTGCTACCATCCCATCGACGACGTCTACGAAGAATGGCTCGACCGCGTCGCCGAGCTCGTCCACGCCGCAGGGGGCTCTCCTGCGCCGTCCGTTCCGCTGCACCGCACCCCGCCCCGCGGGGGCGACGAGGCTCCGGCGGTGCCCCGGCTACCTCCTCCTCAAGAAGACGCCATGGCTCCAAGGCGTGTGGCCCCTGGGTGGAACCCGCTCCGTCAGGTGCCAGCGCGGCAAGAACAAAGCTGCCAAGAAGTCCCTCGCCCGCAAGAAGCTGCCCGGGCGCTCCCTGCTCCAGCATGTCGCAACCATGCTCCTGCTCCCGCACGTCAAGACCCCGCGCTGCTCTCAGCTGTAGCGCATGGGGACATGCAAGACCAAGCTCTCCGTCACCCAAGGCCTCCCGTGGCCACAGCAGGCTGCCGCGCCTTCACCACCGAACTACGCAGCGTCACGTGGCTCGGCAAGTTCAAGCCAGGCCTGCCTCCTCGCTACGACAGCACGGTCGACCCTGCGGAGTTCCTCCAGCTCTACGAGCTGGGCATCGAAGCTGCCAACGGAGACGAGAAGGTCATGGCGAACTGGTTTCCCATGGCGCTCAAGGATGGGGGCCGCACCTGGCTCCTGAACCTGGCTCCAGGCACAATCTCCTCCTGGGAAGAGATGCGCACCCACTTCATCGCCAACTTCCAAGGTACTCGCGACCGGCCACCCGCCGTGAGCGACATGCGCCGCATCAAGCAACAGCCCGGGGAGACCCTGCAGAAGTACATCCAGCGCTTCAACAACGCACGCCTCAAGATTCCCAAGGTGACTAAGGAGGCCATCATCTCAGCCTTCTCCGACGGCGTGCGCGACGTCAAGATGAAGGAGGAGCTGGCGATGCATGAAGACCTGTGCACTTCCGTGGAGCTGTTCAACTTGGCAAACAAGTGCGCCAGGGCTGAGGAAGGGCGTCTCTCCCTCCTCGAGGTGCCTGCCGCAGACCTAGAAGAGAAGAAGCCCAAGGCCAAGGATGTGAAGCGCAAGGGGGCTGCCATGCTTGCGGCAGAACCAGACACCAAGCGGGGCAGAGATCAGCCCGAACCTTCCAAGGGCAGCCAGTACTGTGTTTACCACGACCTCCACACCCACAATAGCAACGAATGTCAAGAACTCCGAGCCGTGCGAGAAGGAAGGATCTGCCGTCGCCCTGATCGCGGTGACCGGGGCTATGGTCGAGGAGGAGGAAGGAACGCATGATGCTGGGAAGACCGTGGCCCGCGCCAGGGGTGGCGCGATCAACCTCGCGAGGATCGCTGGCAAGACCCGCCTTGCGAGGATCGCCCGCAAGGCAACGCAGGCCTCCCACCGCTGCCGCTGTAGCCAAGGAGAAACGAGGACCGCCACCAGGACGAGGGGGCTGGGGGCTTCCAGGAGCCGCGCGCGATCGCCTGCATCCTGGGCGGGGCACAAGCCCCAGCCTCTCAGCGCATCTTCAAGCAGTTCGCCCGCGAAGTGAACGCAGTCCTCCCCAGGCTCGAAGCCACGCGCCCTCTCAGGAGGTCGGCGTGCGTCATCACATTCAGCTCAGCAGATCAGCTCAAGTGTGCGGCTACAGCCGGAGTCCTCCCGATGCTTTGTTCCCCAATCATCAGCAACGTGGTGGTCACCAAGACCCTCATCGATGGCGGGGTAGGGCTCAACGTCCTGTCCATGGAGACATTCAACAACCTCCAAGTGCCCTACAGCCAGCTTCAGCCAACCAAGCCTTTCTCCGGTATCACCGATGGCTCCATGGTCCCGATTGGGCAGGTCCGCCTCCCTGTCACCTTCGGGGCACGCGACAACTACCGCACCAAGCTCATCGACTTCAATGTCGCTCACATTCGCCTGTCGTACAACGCCATCCTTGGGTACCCAGCGCTGGCCAAGTTCATGGCCGTAACTCACCATGGCTACAACGTCCTCAAGATGCCAGGAAGCGGCGAAGTCATCACGGTGCCCTGTGAAGAGAAGGACGCGGTGTGTTCCCTAGAACGAGCCTTTTAGGCCGCGTCACTGGAAGACCCGGATCGTGGAAGCAGGAGGCTTCCCGAGACCGCCCCCAAGAAGAAGAAGACATCGTCCGGCCCGGCACCTCAGGAGGCAGGCCCCTCTAGGCCCGTGCCTGCCCAGGGGGAACCTCCTTCCATCGCATAGGAAAGCGCGCCCGGCGCCCTCCTTAGGCAGGGCTCGGGGGCTCTCCCCTAGAGGGCCACCGACCTAGCTAGGGACATGAGGGAGGCTCTTGGGCACCACATGGAGGCGTGTTTTGAAGCATGTTTCCCTCAAGAAGGAGCAAGGCAAGGAGATCCAGACCCTCAGGAGTTCGTCAGCAAGGCCATTCAGGAGCTACAAGAGTCAAGAGTTATGAAAGGCGGCCGCCGCCTACTAGTAGTGGCTCCCCATCCAGGCGAGGATGGTGGGCTGCACGTCTGCATCGACATACCAGGGCTCAACCGAGTCGCCTCTCTGGAGCGCCTCTGGCCCTCGCGAGTGGGTCGCTACGGAGGCCCACCCCACAGCTACGTTCGCATGCCTTACGGCTTGCCGAGTGCGGCTGACACGTACCAGCGCCTCATGAGGGGCACCACGGAGGCACAAGAGGCCAGGCACTCCGCAGCCCTGGCGGAGATGGAAATGGTCCACGATTAGCCGCCAGCGCCTCCGAAGCCTCCCGAGGCCCCTGGGACTGGGGGCTCATGAGGAACGGCTTTTGCAGCCCACCGAGTCTGCTACACCAACACTCCTTCATCCTCAACATCATCAGGTGACATCTTTTAAGTTTCATTTCCAGCTGGGAGTGCCCGCCAGGGCTGCATTATTCCCAGGCCGCGTGGGTCCGTTGCTGCGGCGTGTATCCCTTTTTTATTCCATGTTGTTAGCTTACCTTGTTGGGGGCGCCCCTCGGGCTGCATGATCCCCAAGCCGCTGGGGCCAGGCCCAGCGGCATGTATCCCATTTGCGTTTATTTCCGATTATGCGTTAGACCCGCCATGCTTGATTATTTGATGCCGGTCCACGGCACCTCTTCTTCTCCATGCCGACCACTTGCACGTTAAAGGGGGGGTACCTGAGCATCACGACTCAGGGCTCTTACTGGCTCTCCAGCCCTCACCCTCTGGCCTTGTCCATGGCATCGTGACCTGGCATACCAGCGACGGCTGAGACCAGCTCGAGGGCCGGGACCCAAGGATGTAGAGTGCAGGCATCTAACCAAATTTGCAGGGACACATCACAAGATAAGGCCCAGTGCCAGGCGCAACCCGCCTAGAGGTAGGGCCCCGTGAGTCCCGCGCTGGCTCACGGGTGCCCAGATACACCTCGCCAGGCCCTACCGTGCCAGCCACGTGTCAGTGCGGGGCTGTACACGCCCCGGGGGCTCCTCCCGGAGGGGGCCCCCCTCCCACGTACCAGTGGAAGCACCATGCTCCGCGCTGGCTGACGACACTGCCGAGGAGCGGCTATGCCCGTACACATACGGAAGCGCTATGCTCTGCGCTGGTGATAAACAACTGAGGGTGGCCCCCGGGCCGCATCAACCTCAGGGAGCCCAGAGCTCAATGTCTAGCCTCATCGTAACGCCTTCCCTCGGGAGTGCCGCGTGAGGGGGCTGGGCACGGGGGCTGCGCCTGGGTCACGCCCGGACGCACGCCGCCCAGCCAGGCCCCCCCTGGCCTGGTTCGTCGCGCGCCTCTCCCCGAGCGGAGCCAAGGTATGAAGGCCATTTGAACGTCAAGGGGGACTCCTGAGCATCGCGACTCAGGAGCCTAACTGGTCACGTAGCCCCTCACTCCGTGGCCCCGTCCTGGTTTCCGGTCGGGACCATCGCTGGGTGAGGCACGCGCGCGGCCGGGCTCTACAGACGTAGAACGGTAGATCCACCCACATCACACCTCCCTACTTGCTGTTCGTGCGCCAAGGGGGACTCCTGAGCATCGCGACTCAGGAGCCTAACTTGTCACGTGGCCCCTCTCTCCTTGGCCCCGTCCTGGTTTCCGGTCGGGACCAACGCTGGGTGAGGCATGCGCGGGGCCGGGCTCTGCCGGCGTAGAACATAAGCAAGTAGGAAGGAAAAGCGCCAATTTCAAGGAATTCAAAAGCAAATATTACAGTCCATACTGTTATCTCAATGCCAAACGCAAGTTTAAACGCCTCCCCGAGGCATGATACATGTGCAGGAATTAAAGGCGGGACAGGAGCCACGACGGAGTCACTTGTCCGCGGGGGAGCAGCGCGGAGTGAGTTCGCCTCACGGAGCAGCGGGATCGGCAGCGCCTTGCTCCGGCTTGGTGCTGAAGGCCCGGAACTTCCCTAGCAGAGCCTCCGTGCGACCCTTCATGGCCTTGGCAGCAGCAGTGGCATGCTCGCCGCTTGCTGGCTCCAGTAGGCTGTCAAGGTCGACGCCGGGATCACGAAGGTAGATGTGGGTGAGGACCCGCGTCAACGCTGCAGAAGACAGGACACGCGCCTCGGCCTCGGCCGTGGGGCCAAGGCCAAGGGCGACATCTTCAAGAGCATGAACTAGGAAGGGAAGCAACTTGGCGGGGCCGTCCTCGGTGCCAGCCAACGGGCTCTCCAGGCCGCTGTCGTAAAGCGTCCTTAGCGAGGAGTGAGCCTTCTCCTCCAACTCCGTGAAGGCCACGCGGTCCTTGGCAAGAACCAGGGCCTTGTCGTCCAGCTCGGCTTTCCTCGCCCCAACTCCTGCTCCAGCGTGCCTAGGCGGTCGCGGCGCTTCCTAAGCTTGGCCTCCCGGCCCTCGACGGCCGCCTCGTGAGCCTTCACGCCTTCTTCCTGCTCTTGGAGAAGGCGGACCTCTTTCGCGAGCTGATCCCGCATGCCTTGCAGCTCGTCCTCCAGCGCCTTGCAGCGACCACGGACATCGACCACCTCCCCCAGGGCTGCATCACGAGCAACCTTCGCCTCAAGGACGGCCTGCTTCTCCTCGTCGCATGCTATCGAGGCCTGGACCAGCGCCGCCCGAATCGAAGCATCGGAGCGAACCCATCCAGAAGCTAGCTCCAAGCGCCCGGCCACCAAGCGAGGGTCGGCGCCAAGAAGATCCTGCCGCAGTTGGTCCAGCTCAGCAACAGCACGATCCAGAATGGCAGAAGGAGTCGGAGAGACAACAACCGAAGGAGTAGGAGGAGAAGGCGGCAGCGGGGCCACAGCATCCTGAGGCAGAGTCTGCCGCGCCCCAATAGCTGTAGTGGCGGCGGCAGGCGAGAGCACCTCGGGAGCCACTTGGGCCATGGGGGCTAAGCTCGCCCCAGCCGGCTCAGCCAGGCCTCGTGAGGACGACCGGGCAGGAGAAGCCTGTGCGTCGCGGTCACCCTCCTTCGCAGGCAGAGGCGCTGCCACGGGTGGAACCTCAGGAGCCCCCTTTGACTTCTTTGCTGCGGGTGCCAGCCTATCCAAGAGATGCGGACGTCAAGCCTCAGAAGCAGAGCAAGAAATAAAGACAAGAATCGAACGCTTACGGGTCGTCGCCAGTGGGCTCAAGCGGCCTCCAGCCAAATTTGAAGCCTGAAAGCCGGCTGGAAGGGTCATCCTCGGGAAGCTTGGAGGCGGAAGGTGCGTCTGCGGTCCGCCCCGGGGCCGGGGCAGACCCGTGGGAGATCAGCCCGGTCTAGTCCTTCTTCGGGATCGGGGGCGAGCTCCTGCCGGCCTGCTCGTCATCATCCTCGTCGTCATCACTCGGAGAAAGGCGGAGAACGCGGGACCTGCGCCGGGGGAGGGGAGCCCTCGAATCCCCGCCGGTCGCCTCGGAGTCAGGCCCTTCCTCCTCTTCGCTGGAGTCGTCGGAGGGCACGTCCACTGGCCCCTCGGGAGCTTCCAGGGGCACGGGCCCATCCCCATTAAAGACGGGCATGGACTTCACTACCCGCTCCCTGTCGTCGCGGAGGAACAAGGGCGTAGGAGCGCCCTCCAACCTTGCCACATCGCCCCCGACCAGATATTGGAGGACCGCAGCCAGATCTCCGTCGGCCATGGCCGTGGGGCTCGGGCGGGGCTTCCACATCGGGAGTGAGTACTGCCGAAGCGGAGCCACCTGGTGCTCCAGGAACTCTCTCAGCAGCGACGCGCCGGTCAGCCTCGCCGCCGCCATGTTGGCCGGCCTCAGATCCGCGTCCATCTTCTCCAACACCATTTTCACGCGGGGATCCGCGAGCTCCGCTCGACCCCAGTCGCTGGAGCTCGTGGGCTGCTCCGTGGGCAAGATCAGCCGAGGCTGGATGCGCCCAGCATCCACCAAGATCCACTTGCTCCTGAAGCCCTCAATCCTTTTCCCAGGGTCCGAGATGGCAATGGCGCCACCGTACGCGATGAAGCTCACGCACGCGGAAGCAGGAGCGCGAGAGGTCCGGAGGTAGAAGTAGTGGCGCAGCAAGGCCACTGAGGGCTGCACCCCAACGTGGGCCTCGCAATAATAAGCAAAGATTGCCAGGAGAAGGACGGAGTTGGGATGGAGATGCAGAGCCTGTAGCTTGTAATGGCGGAGGACAGAGAAGAAGAACTCAGAGAAGGGAGGCACCATGCCAGCGGCAATGGTACTTACGAAGAACGGATAGAAGGTGCTCCCCTGACCCTCGGGGGTGGCGGAGCCGGCCTTGAACGCCTTCACCCCATCGATGCCCCGCGCCGTCGCCATCCGGCCCAACCGGGCAAGGCTCGCCTCCGACACGTTCGGCGAGTCCAGGGCAGATGAGTACCAAGCTGCGGCCGGGGGCTGACGAGGCGCCACGGCTTCCTAGGTCGCATGGTCGGAGCAGATCTAGAAATTTTGGAGGAAGGAAGGAGAGGCACAAGAAAGGGGATCTGAGCAGCAACCGGGGAAAGCAAGAAGCAAGGCCTAGGCAGATGCCACTCCTTTATCAACTCACGCGGTTGCTAAGGCGCCCACGTCCAGTCAACCGCCACGCGGCGCCCAAGGCCGCAGGCCATTAGGGCCTGCGGCACTTCGCTCTTGCCCTTCCGCCTCCCTGCACGGCCAAGCCCGGGCGTGCTTTTGGCCCGGGGGCTACTGTCGGCATTCTGGGAACGGGGGTCCCCAGACTTGCCTGCCTGCGGCCTGCGGCGTGGCTCAAAAGGGGGCCCAGCGCGGCCCATCTTCACCAACACAAACCCAAGACCCTCGCGAGGGGCCAAGCCTCACGGGGCGGATGACGCGGAGGTTCCTCAGGCACGGCCTCATCAGGCTGGCTCATGAGGATGCGGAGAGATCATGGCGGGGTACCTCACGAGGTGCCCGTGACGCAAGCCATGATGACTCAGGGCTCCAGGTGGGTGCTAGCCCGTGCAGCGTCCCCCTTTCCTCTTTGTTGCAAAGGGGGCAAGCGCAGCCGTGGAGTACCGAGGCATCAGGCAAAGGTTGCCATTTCGGTGCAACGAGACCAAGACTAGGAGGACTATGAGATGGAGGTCATCGTGGAGCCCGAGACGGCGTCATCACCAGAGCTTTGCGCAGACGAAGACTACTTTTGTCAGGATAGCTGATACTTGTTGTCCCCCTTCAAATTAGCCCGCCATTGTTGGCTCCCTTCCCGCTTGATATTTGGGAAGAGGACCAGGGCCTCTATAAATAGGACCAGCCACCCACAGAGCAAAGGGGCTGGGGGAGATTGGAAGGAAGAGGCTCGTTAGAGAGGGTCTCGATCAGAGAGAGAGAGAGAGAGAGAGAGAGAGAGAGAGAGAGAGAGAGAGAGAAAGGTGACTGAACTCCTCCCAGCAGTTCAACGCCCCAGCCAAGAACAGACCCTCGCGAGGCTGTTCTTCCTTGTATTGTTCATCATCATCAGCCCAAGAGGCAGTCCACCACACCACACACTGGAGTAGGGTATTACACCGCAACGGTGGCCCGAACCAGTATAAACCCTGTGTCTCTTGTGTTGTTCTTTCCATAGTTTAGATCCCAGCATGGCGGAGGGGTGCAGGTAGGTAGGAGGCGAAATCTCCACACGCACCCCAGTGTTCGAACCTCAAGGGTCTGCCAAAACCCGAAATCTGACAACCACCCCTGAACTGGTATATCATGCTCTTCTCGTCAGGGATGTCCTGCTTAGCAAAACGGGCGAGCTTCTGAAACATGATGTTGTACTAGTAAACAGACATAGTGCCTTGCTTCAGGTTGCGGAATTCCTCACGCTTGCTTTCAACCACACTCCGAGGAATATGATGAGCTTTAAAGTCTTGACGGAATTCATCCCAGGTAATCACACGGCCTCCTCTGGAATCTTTGTACTGCTGAAACCATTCTACAGCTTGGTCCTTGAGTTGGAAGGAGGCGAACTTGACACAGTCCTCAGGCCTGATGTTACTGCACTCGAAATGGTTGCATATGTCCATGAGCCAATCATCAGCGTCTGTTGCCTCAACACAATTGCCGAAGGTCTTTGGCTGAGTAGCGAGGAACTGGTTGAGTGTAGCAAACTGATTCTGATTGTTGCCATGGCCCTGGTTCCCTTGGTTGCGCTCTTGAAGAAGTTGCATGATCAACTGCGTGGTTGCATTGGTAGCGGCCATCACAGCTTGCCATGCCTCCGGACGTGGAGGTGGTGGTAGCGGATCAGGATTCGGAGTCATGCGCGTTGGAGGAGCCATCCTGAAGAGGTTGACATCCGTTAGCAACTTGATAGACAAATATTGAAGCTAAATCAAATGGGTTGAAATTGCAACAGATAGTCTTCACATCTGAACCAAATGAATGAATGCATTCCAATTGAAATGGTCACATATCCATAAATTGAGAAGCCACTTAGAATTGAGGTAGAAGAAAAACAACAAGGTACGGAACAAGAATAAATACTTGGTGAGGATTACCCAATCCAAAACCAAATATCCGCAGAAGAAGAACTAGAGCTACGAGAATTCCCACCTATGAAACTCCCGAACCTTTCCGGTTATGCAATCAGGTGTTGGGGATACAGGGGAAGCATAATATCTCACCCAAATCTAGCAAATCCTACATCCAGCTGTATCCATCCTTCAACACATAACCGAGAAACCTTCGGAAATCATTTACCTCAACCTTCGAAAAGCATCCGTTATACAAGTTATGGCAATACTCCCGAACTCCCGCCCCAGTACTGGGTGGCGTCGAGGTTATCTCACCAACAACTGCATAAAAGAGATTTTCGATGTCGGTGAAACTCAGGTATTCCAGAATCTCAATGATAAAATTGTGACGACAAAACCTCGAAGCTCAACTCCGCAGGACACTGCGACAACCCCTAAATGACAGGAGGCACCAAGAACAATGTTCTCGTCACAAATCGATCGGAACGATTCCAAGATACCCGCGTGATCCTAATTTTTTTTAGTGAAATTTGAGAAGAGAAGAGTCAAAACTCTACGTCAGGATGCCTCACCAGAGCGATGAAGGGACTGGGGAGTAAAAAGAATTCCTAAACTCTCCGATATATATAATCCTAAATGACTCAAAACATTTTTCTAGACTCAACAACACTAGCGATTCGATCAAGCAGGGGGCTCCTAAGGTCGGGGAAGGCTCGGATTACCAACTTGTAACGCCCTCGATGCGGCTATATCTCCTACGTGTCGAAGCACGACTTAGAGGCATAACCACATTGAAAGCAATTTCGCAAGTAAGGTAATCTTCACAACAACCCATGTAAATAAATAAAAGGGGAAAATGATACATAGTTGGCTTACACTCGCCACATCACACAAATACATGAATAACATTACAATCATCCAGTACACTCATGGTCCCACTATGGTAACAAAATAAAGATCAACCCCCACATGCGACAAAGTCCCCGATCGCCCCAACCGGTCACCACTACCGATCATCTGGGAAAGACACGTAGTAACGGCGAGAGTCTTCATCGGACTCCCACTTGAGCTCAAGCGCATCGTCTAGAGCGGTATCATCGGTACCTGCATCTGGTTTGGAAGTAATCTGTGAGTCACGGGGACTCAGCAATCTCACACCCTCGCGATCAAGACTATTTAAGCTTATAGGTGAGGTAAGGTAGGATGTGGAGCTGCAGCAAGCGACTAGCATGTATGGTGGCTAACATCCGCAAATGAGAGCGAGAAGAGAAGTCAAAAGCACGGACGAACAACTATGGTCAAGAAGTGATCCTAGCACAACCTACGTCAAGCATTACTCCAACACTATGTTCACTTCCCGGACTCCACCGAGAAGAGACCATCATGGTTACACACGCGGTTGATTCATTTTAATTAAGTTAAGTTTCAAGTTATCTACAATCAGACATTAACAACTTCCCATCTGCCCATAACCGCGGGCACGGTTTTCGAAAGTTCAAATCCCTGCAGGGGAGTCCCAACTTAGCCCATCACAAGCTCTCACAGTCAACGAAGGATATTCCTTCTCCCTAGACAATCCGATCAGACTCGGCATACCGGTTACAAGACATCCTCGACAATGGTAAAACAAGTCCAGCAACACCGCCTGAATGTGCTGACAAATCCCGATGGGAGCTGCACATATCTCGTTCTCAGGGCACACTCAGATGAGCGCTCCATACAACTAAAACCAAACCTCGAGTTTCCCCGAGGGGGTGCTGCACGGGGCTCTAGTTTGGACCAACACTCAGACAAGCACTGGCCTGGGGGGGGTTTAAATAAAGATGACCCTCAGGCTCCGGAAACCCAAGGGAAAGAGAGGCTAGGTGGCAAATGGTAAAACTATTGGAAATATGCCCTAGAGGCAATAATAAATTAGTTATTATTATATTTCATTGTTCATGATAATCGTTTATTATCCATGCTAGAATTGTATTGATAGGAAACTCAGATACATGTGTGGATACATAGACAACACCATGTCCCTAGTAAGCCTCTAGTTGACTAGCTTGTTGATCAATAGATGGTTACGGTTTCCTGACCATGGACATTGGATGTCGTTGATAACGGGATCACATCACTAGGAGAATGATGTGATGGACAAGTCCCAATCCTAAGCCTAGCACAAGATCGTGTAGTTCGTATGCTAAAGCTTTTCTAATGTCAAGTATCATTTCCTTAGACCATGAGATTGTGCAACTCCCAGATACTGTAGGAGTGCTTTGGGTGTGCCAAACGTCACAACGTAAGTGGGTGGCTATAAATGTGCACTACGGGTATCTCTGCAAGTGTCTGTTGGGTTGGCATGAATCGAGACTGGGATTTGTCACTCCGTGTAACGAAGAGGTATCTCTGGGCCCACTCGATAGGACATCATCATAATGTGCACAATGTGACCAAGGAGTTGATCATGGGATGATGTGTTATGGAACGAGTAAAGAGACTTGCCGGTAACGAGATTGAACAAGGTATCGGGATACCGACGATCGAATCTCGGGCAAGTATCGTACCGATAGACAAAGGGAATTGTATACGAGATTGATTGAATCCTTGACATCATGGTTCATTCGATGAGATCATCGTGGAGCATGTGGGAGCCAACATGGGTATCCAGATCCCGCTGTTGGTTATTGAATGGAGATTTGTCTCGGCCATGTCTGCATGACTCCCGAGCCCGTAGGGTCTACACACTTAAGGTTCGATGACGCTAGGGTTATAGGGAATAGATGTACGTGGTTACCGAATGTTGTTTGGAGTCTTGGATGACATCCCGGACATCATGAGGAGTTCCAAAATGGTCCGGAGGTAAAGATTTATATATGGGAAGTCATCATACGGTCACCGGAATAATTCGGGGGGTTACCGGTATTGTACCGGGATCACCGAAGGGGTACCGGGGGTCCACCGGGAGGGTCCACCTGCCCGGAGGGCCCTATGGGCTGTGCGTGGAGAGGGACCAGCCCCTTAGTGGGCTGGGCGCCTCCCCCTAGGGCCCATGCGCCTGGGGTTTAAGGGGAACCCTAAAGGGGGGCGCCCCCTTGCCTTGGGGGGCAAGGCAACCCCCCTGGCCGCCGCCCCCTCCTCAGATTGGATCTGAGGGGGCCGGCCCTCTCTCCCTTGCCCCTATATATATGTGGGGGGTGGGAGGGCAGCCGCACCCAAGTTCTGGCGCAGCCCTCCCCCTCTCACAATTCCTCCTCCTCTCCCGCGGTGCTTGGCGAAGCCCTGCAGGATTGCCACGCTCCTCCTTCACCACCACGCCATCGTGCTGCTGCTGGATGGAGTCTTCCCCAACCTCTCCTTCTCCCCTTGCTGGATCAAGGCGTGGGAGACGTCACCGGGCTGCATGTGTGTTGAACGCGGAGGCGCCGTTGTTCGGCGCTTAGATCAGAATCAACCGCGATCTGAATCGCTGCGAGTATGACTCCTTCATCCGCGTTCTTGCAACGCTTCCGCTTAGCGATCTACAAGGGTATGTAGATGCACTCCCCTTCCCCTCGTTGCTAGATTACTCCATAGATTGATCTTGGTGATGCGTAGAAAATTTTAAATTTCTGCTACGATCCCCAACAGTGGCATCATGAGCTAGGTCTATGCGTAGTTTCTATGCACAAGTAGAACACGAGTTGGTGTGGGCGTCGATTTTGTCAATTTACTTGCCGTTACTAGTCTTATCTTGATTCGGCGGCATCGTGGGATGAAGTGGCCTGGACCGACCTTACACGTACTCTTACGTGAGACAGGTTCCACTGACTGACATGCACTAGTTGCATAAGGTGGCTAGTGGTGTCTGTCTCTCCCACTTTAGTCGGATCGGATTCGATGAAAAGGGTCCTTATGGAGTGTAAATAGAAATTGGCATATCACGTTGTGGTTTTGGCGTAGGTAAGAAACGTTCTTGCTAGAAACCTATAGCAGCCACGTAAAAATTTGCAACAACAATTAGAGGACGTCTAACTTGTTTTTGCAGCATATGCCTTGTGATGTGATATGGCCAAAAGGATGTGATGAATGATATATGTGATGTATGAGATTGATCATGTTCTTGTAATAGGAATCACGACTTGCATGTCGATGAGTATGACAACCGGCAGGAGCCATAGGTGTTGTCTTAATTTATTTATGACCTGCATGTCAACTTAAACGTCATGTAATTACTTTACTTTATTGCTAAACCGTTAGCCATAGTAGTAGAAGTAATAGTTGACGAGATGACTTCATGAAGACACGATGATGGAGATCATGGTGTCATGCCGGTGACGATGATGATCATGGCGCCCCCAAGATGGAGATCAGAAGGAGCAAAATGATATTGGCCATATCATGTCACTATTTGATTGCATGTGATGTTTATCATGTTTTACATCTTATTTGCTTAGAACGACGGTAGCTTAAATAAGATGATCCCTCGCAATAATTTCAAGAAAGTGTTCCCCCTAACTGTGCACAGTTGCGAAGGTTCGTTGTTTTGAAGCACCACGTGATGATCGGGTGTGATAGATTCTAACGTTCGAATACAATGGGTGTAAGCCAGATTTACACACACAATACACTTAGGTTGACTTGACGAGCCTAGCATGTACAGACATGGCCTCGGAACACGGAAGACCGAAAGGTCGAACATGAGTCGTATAGAAGATATGATCAACATGAAGATGTTCACCGATGATGACTAGTCCGTCTCACGTGATGATCGGACACGGCCTAGTTGACTCGGATCATGTATCACTTAGATGACTAGAGGGATGTCTATCTAAGTGGGAGTTCATTAAATAATTTGATTAGATGAACTTAATTATCATGAACATAGTCTAAATTGTCTTTGCAAATATGTTGTAGATAAATAGCTCACATTGTAGCTCCCTGTTTCAATACGTTCCTAGAGAAAGACTAAGTTGAAAGATATGGTAAGCAATGATGCGGACTGGGTCTGTAGTCCGAGGAGTATCCTCACTGCTATACAGAAGGCTTATGTCTTTGATGCACCGCTTGATGTGCAAACCCTACAACGTCGTCTGTGGATGTTGTGAACACTCGACAGACACATCCTGATGACTACTTGATAGTTTAGTGCACCATACTTTACGGCTTAGAATCGGGATTCCAATGATGTTTTGAACGCCATGAGACATATGAGATGTTCCAAGAGCTGAAATTAGGATTTCTGGCTCATGCCCGTGTTGAGAGGTATGAGACCTCTGACAAGTTCTTTTGCCAACAAGATGGAGGAGAATAGCTCAGCTAGTGAGCATGTGCTCAGAATGTCTAGGTGCTACAATCACTTAAATCAAGTGGGCGTTAAACTTCCAGATAAGATAGTGATTGACAGAGTTCTCTAGCCACTATCACTAAGCTACTAGATCTTCGTGATGAACTATGACATGCAAGGGATGGAGTTGATCCCGGAGCTGTTCGCGGTGCTTAAGACCGCAAAAGGTAGAAATCAAGAAGGAGCATCAAGTGTTGATGGTTTAACAAGACCACTAGTTTCAAGAAGGGCAAGGGCTAGAAGGGAAACTTCATGGATGGCAAACCAGTTGCCGCTCCAGTGAAGGAACCCAAGGTTGAACCCAAACCCGAGACTAAGTGCTTCTATTGTAAGGGGAACGGTCACTGGTAGCGGAATTACCCCAAATGCATGGTAGATAAGAAGGCTGGCAACTTCAACAAAGTATATACATGTAATTAATGTGTACCTCACTAGTACTCCTGGTAGCACCTGGGTATTGGATACCGGTTCAGTTGCTATTATTGGTGACTTGAAGCAAAAGCTACGGACTAAACGGAGACTGGATAAGGGCGAGGTGACGATTTGTGTTGGAAGTGTTTCCAGAGTTGATGAGATCACCATCGCACGCTCCATCTACCTTCGGGATTAGTATTGAACCTAGATAAATGTTATCAGGTGTCTACATTGAGCATGAATATGATTAGATCATGTTCATTGCAATACGGTTATTCATTTAAGTTAGAGAATAATGGTTATTCTGTTTACATGAATAATACCTTTCATGGTCATGCACTCTATGTGAATGGTTCAGTGAATCTCGGTCGTGGTAATACACATGTTCACGCCAAAAGATGTAGATAGTACCACTTTCTTGTGGCACTGCCGCTTAGGTCATATTGGTGTAAGATGCATGAAGAAACTCCGTGTCGATGGATGTTTGGAGTCACTTGATTTTGAATCGCTTGACACATGCGAGCCATGCCTCATGGGCAGGATGACTAAGACCCCATTTTCAGGTACAATGAAACGGGCAAGTGAATTGTTGGAAATCATACATGCTGATGCATGTGATCCAATGAGAATTGAAGCGTGCAGTGGATATCACTATTTTCTCATCTTCACTGACGATTTGAGTAGATATAGGTATATTTACTTAATGAAGCACAAGTCTGAAACATTTGAAAAGTTCAAGCGATTTCAGAGTGAAGTTAAGAACCATCATAACAAGAAGATCAAATTCCTACGATCTGATTGATGAGAATTTCTGAGTTATGAGTTTGGCAATCACTTAAGACATTGTGGAATTGTTTCACAGTTGAAGCCACCTGGAACACCACAGGGTAATGGTGTGTCTGGACGTCATAATCGAACCTTATGAGATATGGTGCGATATATGATGTCTCTTACCGATCTACCGTTTTCATTTTGAGGATATGCATTAGAGACAGCTGCATTCACTTTAGATAGGACACCATCTAAGTCCGTTGAGATGACGTCGTATAAATATGGTTTGGCCAGAAACCAAAGTTGTCGTTTCTTAATGTTTGGGGCTGCGATGCTTAAGGCTTCAGCCAGAGAAGCTCGAACCCAAAAGCGGACAAACACATCTTCATAGGATACCCAAAGGTGACAGTTGGGTATACCTTCTATCTCAGATCCGAGAGCAAATTGTTTGTCGCTAAGAACGGGTCCTTTCTCGAGAAGGAGTTTCTCTCGAAAGAATTGAGTGGGAGGAAGATAGAACTTGATGAGGTTGTCAAACCTTTACTTCAACAAGAGAGTGATGCAACACAGAAAGATGTTTTCTGTGGCGTCTACGTCTGTTGAATAGGAAGTTAATGATAGTGATCATGAAGCTTCGGATCAAGTTGCTATCGAACCTCGTAGGTCGACAAGGATATGTACTACTCCTGAGTGGTACGGTAATCATGTCTTAGATATCATGTTGTTAGACAACAATGAACCTATGAGCTATGGTGAAGCGATGGTGGGCCCGTATCCCGACAAATGGTTAGAAGCCATGAAATCCGAGATAGGATCCATGTATCAGAACAAAGTATGGACTTTGGTGGACTTGCCCGATGATCGGCAAGCCATTGAGATAAATGGATCTTTAAGAAGAAGACGGACGTGGGTGGTAATGTTACCGTCTATGAAGCTCGACTTGTGGGAAAGATTATTTTCACAAGTTCAAGGAGTTGACTACGATGAGAATTTCTCACCCGTACCGATGCTTAAGTCCGTCAGAAGCATGTTAGCATTAGCTGTATTTTCGATTATGAAATCTGACAGATGGATGTCAAAAACAAGTTTTCTTACCAGTTTTCGTAAGAAAGAGTTGTATGTGATACAATCAAAGTTTTGTCGATCCTAAGGATGCTAAAAGGTATGCTGGCTCCAGCGATCCTTCTATGGACTAGAGCAAGCATCTCGGAGTCAGAATATATGCTTTGATGGAGTGATCAAAGCTTTTAGGTTTATACAATGTTTGCTATAAACTTGTATTTACAAGAAGGTGAGTGGGAGCACTGCAACATTTCTGATAAGTATATGTGGATGACATATTGTTGATCCGAAATAATGTAGAATTTCTGGAAAGCATAAATGGTTGTTTGAAGAGTGATTTTCAAAGGAAGACCTGGATAAAGCTGCTTACATATTGGGCATCAAGATCTATAGAGATAGATCAAGACGCCCGATGATACTTTCAAAGAACGCACCCCTTGACATGATTTTAAAGGAGTTCAAAATAGATCAGTCAAAGAAGGGATTCTTACCTGAGTTGTAAGGTGTGAAGTTGAGTAAGACTCAAAGCTTGACCACGGCAGAAGAAAGAGGAAGGACGAAGGTCTTCCCCTACGCTTTTGGCATAGGCTCTATACGGTATGCCATGCTGAGTACCGCACCTGATGTGTGCCTTGCCACATGTCTGGCAAGAGGGTGCAAAGGCGATCTAGGAGTAGATCACCAGATAGCGGTCAAAATTATCCTTAGAGGAATAAGGAAATGTTTCTCGGTTATGGAGGTGATAAAGAGTTCGACGTAAAGAGTTATGTCAATGCAAGATTAACACCTATCCGGATAGCTCTGAGTAGAGATACCGGATACGTATAATGGAGCAACAATTTGGAATAGCTCCAAGTGGAACTTGGTAGCAGCATCTACGATATGACATAGTTTTGCGAAATACATAGGGATATGAATATTGCAGACCCGTTGACTAGAACCTCTCTCACAAGCATAACATGATCAAACCCAGAAATCATTGAGTGTTAATCACATAGTGATGTGAACTAGATTATTGACTCTAGTAAACTCTTTGGATGTTGGTCACATGGCGATGTGACCTGTGAGTGTTAATCACATGGCGATGTGAACTAGATTATTGACTCTAGTGCAAGTGGGAGACTATTGGAAATATGCCCTAGAGGCAATAATAAATTAGTTATTATTATATTTCATTGTTCATGATAATCGTTTATTATCCATGCTAGAATTGTATTGATAGGAAACTCAGATACATGTGTGGATACATAGACAACACCATGTCCCTAGTAAGCCTCTAGTTGACTAGCTCGTTGATCAATAGATGGTTACGGTTTCCGAACCATGGACATTGGATGTCATTGATAACGGGATCACATCTTTAGGAGAATGATGTGATGGACAAGACCCAATCCTAAGCCTAGCACAAGATCGTGTAGTTCGTATGCTAAAGCTTTTCTAATGTCAAGTATCATTTCCTTAGACCATGAGATTGTGCAACTCCCGGATACCGTAGGAGTGCTTTGGGTGTGCCAAACGTCACAATGTAACTGGGTGGCTATAAAGGTGCACTACGGGTATCTCCAAAAGTGTCTGTTGGGTTGGCACGAATCGAGACTGGGATTTGTCACTCCGTGTAACGGAGAGGTATCTCTGGGCCCACTCGGTAGGACATCATCATAATGTGACAAAGTGACCAAGGAGTTGATCATGGGATGATGTGTGACATAACGAGTAAAGAGACTTGCCCGTAACGAGATTGAACAAGGTATCGGGATATCGATGATCGAATCTCGAGCAAGTATCGTACCGATAGACAAAGGGAATTGTATACGGAATTGATTGAATCCTCGACATCGTGGTTCATCCGATGAGATCATCATGGAGCATGTGGGAGCCAACATGGGTATCCAGATCCCGCTGTTGGTTATTGACCAGAGAGTTGTCTCAGCCATGTCTGCATGACTCCCGAGCCCGTAGGGTCTACACACTTAAGGTTCGATGATGCTAGGGTTATAGGGAATAGATGTACGTGGTTACCAAATGTTGTTCGGAATCCCGGATGAGATCCCGGACGTCACAAGGAGTTCCAGAATGGTCCGGAGGTAAAGATTTATATATGGGAAGTCATCATACGGTCACTGGAATAATTCGGGGGGTTACCGGTATTGTACCGGGACCACCAAAAGGGTTCTGGGGGTCCACCGGGAGGGTCCACCTGCCCCGGAGGGCCCTATGGGCTGTGTGTGGAGAGGGACCAGCCCCTTCGTGGGCTGGGCGCCTCCCCCCTATGGCCCATGCGCCTAGGGTTTAAGGGGAACCCTAAAGGGGGGCGCCCCCTTGCCTTGGGGGGCAAGGCAACCCCCCTGGCCGCCGCCCCCTCCTCAGATTGGATCTGAGGGGGCCGGCCCCCTCTCCCTTGATCCTATATATATGAGGGGGGTGGGAGGGCAGCCTCACCCAAGTTCTGGCGCAGCCCTCCCCCTCTCCCAAGTCCTCCTCCTCTCCTGCGGTGCTTGGCGAAGCCCTGCAGGATTGCCACGCTCCTCCTTCACCACCACGCCGTCGTGCTGCTGCTGGATGGAGTCTTCCCCAACCTCTCCTTCTCCCCTTGCTGGATCAAGGCGTGGGAGACGCCACCGGGCTGCATGTGTGTTGAACTCGGAGGCGCCGTTGTTCGGTGCTTAGATCTGAATCAACCACGATCTGAATCGTTGCGAGTACGACTCCTTCATCCGCGTTCTTGCAACGCTTCCGCTTAGCGATCTACAAGGGTATTTTGATGTACTCCCCTTCCCCTCGTTGCTAGATTACTCCATAGATTGATCTTGGTGATGCGTAGAAAATTTTAAATTTTTGCTACGATCCCCAACAAAAACCAAGGTTGGGCATTGCTGGAGGAGTTTTATTCAAGGCGAACTGTCAAGGGGTTCCCATTATAACCCAACCGCGTAAGGAATGCAAAATCCGGGAACATAACACCGATATGACGGAAACTATGGCGGCAAGAGTGGAACAAAACACTAGGAAAAAGGTCGAGCCTTCCACCCTTTACCAAGTATATAGGTGCATTAAGATAACAAGATAATATTGTGATGTCCCAACAATAAACAATGTTCCAACAAGGAACGATCTCCAATCTTCACCTGCAACTAGCAACACTATAAGAGGGGCTGAGCAAAGCGGTAACATAGCAAATCAATGGTTTGCTAGGACATGGTGGGTTAGAGGTTTGACATGGCAATTTGGGAGGCATGATAAGCAAGTGGTAGGTATCATAGCATAGGCAGAGCAAAAGAGCGAGCATCTAGCAAGCAAAGATAGAAGTGATTTTGAGGGTATGATCATCTTGCCTGCAAAGTTGTCAGAGTTGACTTGATGCACGTAAGCGAACTCAACGGGCTCCTTGTTCACGAACTTGTCTCCCAGCTCTACCCAAACAAGAACAACAAGCAAACGGAACACAATCAACCACGTGCAATGCTCAAACAACATGATGCAAACATGGTATGATATGCGGGATGCGGTATGTGATGCATATGCAAGATTTGACAAGGAATGATAGAACCTGGCCTCAACTTGGAAATCCAAGAGTGCCACTGGAAAGGTGAGGTGATTTCGGTTGAAATCGATTTAAAGATCAACGGAATCGGATGCACAGTTTGGAAATGGCAAGGAAAACAAATATGGCACCGGTCTGCGATAATCAGCAAGTGACTAACTAAATGCATCAAGATAAATATGCTACAGCACCCAAACATAGCAAAATAATACATGGAAGGGATCCACTCATGAAGCTTGACAAAAGATGAACACTGAGCTACAGCTAATTCATCCATTAACAGGTTCAAACAAGCATGGCAAAAGTGCAAATGACAACCAGTTTCTGCCTTAGTGAAATTAACACAAGTCTGGAATTTATCATCAGGAAGCACACTTTAGAGCATGAATACTACATGCTACAGGAACTTAACATGGCAAAGCAAGGCATGGCATTAAGCTACTCAAAGCACTTAACAAAAATCCCTTAGTGACCTTGAGCCAAAAGGGATCAGAAAATACAATTGCAAGCATGTGAACATAGCAAAAACATAAACAGATTCAAACTTGGTGAAAAACTGGAGCATGCAAATCAGTTAACGAGTAGGCTTGTTTACGAGCTCGATGCACTCACTACAGAGCATTGCATGACAAACTAAGTATACACCCATCAAGAAGACATGGCATAGGAGCTAGACATGGCAAGAACAACATCATAGCATGCACGGATCAATAGCAACATCCTCGGCAAAATTGCTAAACATGTCAACAATCTGCCAGGATCATTTTATAGCCGAAGTATAGCTCGATTGACTCAAGCTAGGGTGCTCCATAAATGCAAACAAAGACATGGATGGATAGAGCACCACAATGTTAACAAAACATCCTTACTGATCATCCTCAAAAGAGGCACGGATCACTAGGAAACAACATGAACATATGGCATAACAACAAAATCAGGACAAGGACTTAGTGAAATTCTAAGTCCCTGAAATCAGCATTACCGATTACGCTACTTTGCAAGCTTGTGCTAGTCACCACAAATATCACACAAATACATGGTAATCACCTCTGTAAAGATGGCATGGCATATAACAAAACACATGTAGAGCTCAGGATCATAGCATGCACACATTAATCATGGTAAAAATGACAAAATGCCATTTGCTGAAATAGATCTGACAAATTCCTCATATAGCCCTCTTCCAACAGCATTTTGGGCATCAAGATGAGCTCAAATGAAAATGATGCAATAAGACGAAATGATGTACTCGTCGAGATGAACATTTTGATATGCTACACGCATGAATCGGAGCTACGGATGCAGAGTTACGACATGATGAAAATTGCCAAAAATTAGGGTTTCGGGGATAAAAAGTCAACACTCTCCCAGATCCAGATCTGGATCCGGGCAGTTACTATAGCTGTGCACGTCGCCCGAGGTTCATCGGCTGGAGATGGGGACGCCGGAGAGAGGAGGTCGGCCGGAGATGGCGGAGCTCGCCGGAGCTCTTGGACGCGGTGGCCAGACAAGACGGCAGGGAGGCGCGAGCGGGCGTGGGCGGCCGGCGGGTGCGGACGCCGAGGCGAGGCGGCGCCGAAGCGGTGCGGCCACGGCGAGGGACGGCGTCGCCGGCGCGGCGGCCGTCGAGGTCAGTGACGGCGCGCGGCGGCTCCGGGTGGCCGGCCACGGGGAATAAGGACGGCGGCGCGGGCGAGTGGCTCCGGGCCGCGGGGGCCTCCCACGGGCCGATCGGGCCGGGCGGCGGCGCGGCGAAGTGGGGCTTCAGGCGGGACAGGTGGCGCATGGCGATTGGCGGCGGCGGTGCATCCGGGCGGCGACGGACATGTCCGGCCGCGTAGAGAGGGATTTTTAGGGTTTTGGGGAAGGAGACCCGGGATTTTCGTGGGGGGAACTTTATATAGGGGTAGATGGAGCTAGTAAGCTCAGAATGAGGTGCGGTTTTTGGCCACGCGATCGTGATCGAACGCTCTAGACGATGGAGAGGGTTTAGGTGGGTTTTGGGGCCAAATTGGAAGGGTGTTGGGCTGCAACACAAATGAGGCCTTTTCGGTCCCTTGGTTAACCGTTGGAGTATCAAACGAAGTCCAAATGACGCGAAACTTGATAGGCGGTCTACTGGTAGTGAACCAAGGCCGCTTGGCAAGTATCGGTCCAATCTGGAAATGTTTAATCCCCACACACGAAAAGAGGTAGAAAGGGCCACCGGAGGACATAGGAGCGCCGGAATGCAAAACGGACAACGGGGAAAATGCTCGAATGCATGAGACAAACACGTATGCTAATGCAATGCACAAGATGACATGATATGAGATGCATGACAAAGACAACAACACACGGAGACAAAAACCCGACACCGATGAAATAAAAATAACTTAGCGCCGGAAACGGCAAGAGTTGGAGTACAAATAAGGTAAATTACATCCAGGGTGTTACAAAAACCTTCTGGTTGCATCATATACAACTCTTCTTTGAGAAATCCATTAAGGAATGCAGTATTGACATCCATTTGCCAAATTTCATAAAATGCGGCAATTGCTAACATGATTTGGATAGACTTTAAGAATATGTACGAGTGAGAAACTCTCATCATAGTCATCACCTTGAACTTCTCAAAAACCTTTTGCGACAATTCGAGCTTTGTAGATAGTAACACTACTATCAGTGTCCGTCTTCCTCTTGAAGATCCATTTAATCTCAATGGCTCGCCGATCACCGGGCAAGTCAATCAAAGTCCATACTTTGTTATCATACATGGATCCCATCTCAGATTTCATGGCCTTGATACGTCCATTTTGCATCATGTTTTCTTACTGTTATTTATAATGTTTTGGTCCATAATAATGCTTTTTGGAGTAATTCTAATGCTTTTTCTCTCATAATTTGCAAGGAACACACTAAGAGGGAGAATTCCGGCAGCTGGAAATCTGGACCTGGAAAAGCTACGTCAGGCCACCTATTATGCACAACTCCAAATGAGCTGAAACTTCATGGGAATTTTGTATGGAATATATAAGAATTACTGGAGCCAATAAACACCTGAGGGGGGCCACCAGGTGGGCACAACCCACCTAGGCGCGCTAGGCCCCCAGGCGTGCCCTGGTGGGTTGTGGCCTCCTCGGCCCACCTCCGGTGCCCATCTTATGGCATATAAGTCATTTTGACCTAGAAAAAAAATCAGAAGAGGACTTTCGGGACGAAGCGCCACCGCCTCAAGGCGGAACTTGGGCGGGAGCACTTTTGCCCTCTGGCGGAGTGATTCCGCCGGGGAAACTTCCTTCCCGGAGGGGGAAATCATCATCATCATCATCACGAACAACTCTCCCATCTTGGGGAGGGAAATATCCATCAACATCTTCAACAACACCATCTCCTCTCAAACCCTAGTCTATCTCTTGTGTTCAATCTTGTTACCGGAACTATAGATTGGGGCTTGTGGATGACTAGTAGTGTTGATTACATCTTGTAGTGGATTACTATATGGTTTATTTGGTGGAAGATTATATGTTTAGATCCATTACGCATATTAATACCCCTCTTGTCATGAGCATGTTTATTGTTTGTGAGTAGTTACTTTTGTTCTTGAGGTCACAAGAGAAATCATGTTGGAAGTAATCATGTGAACTTGATATGTGTTAGATATTTTGATATTATGTATGTTGTTATTCCCTTAGTGGTGTCATGTGAACGTCGACTACATGACACTTCACCATATTTGGGCCTAAGGTAATGCATTGTGGCGTAGAAATTAGATGGGGGGTTGCGAGAGTGACAGAAGCTTAAACTCCAATTTATGCGCTATTTCGTAAGGGACCGATTCGATCCAAAAGTTTAATGCTATGGTTAGAATTTATTCTTAATACTTTTCTCGTAGTTGCGGATGCTTGCGGGAGGGTTAATCATAAGTAGGAGGCTTGTTCAAGTAAGAACAACACCTAAGCACCGGTCCACCCACATATCAAATTATCAAAGTAGCGAACACAAATCAAACAAACATGATGAAAGTGACTAGATGAAATTCCCGTGTACCCTCAAGAACGCTTTGCTTATTATAAGAGACCGTTTCGGCCTGTCCTTTGCCTCAAAAGGATTGGGCTACCTTTCTGCATACTTGTTACTATTATCGTTACTTGCTCGTTACAAATTATCTTGCTATCAAACTACTCTCTACTTACAATTTCAGCACTTGCAGACAATACCTTACCGGAAACTACTGACACTCTTACTTATCAAAAAGAGCTACAATTGATCCCATATACTTGTCGGTCATCAAGGCTATTTTCTGGCACCGTTGCAAGGGAGTGAAGCACCTTTGGTAAGTAGAATTCTTGAGGAAACATTTATATAGTGTGCTGAAATTTATTGTCACTTGTTACTATGGAAAACAATCCTTTGAGGGGTTTGTTCGGGGTATCTTCACCTTGTCCGGAACCACAATTAGCAACCCCTCCACCTATTGCACCTACTGAAATATTGAATATGAAATTCCTTCGGGTATGATAGAACAACTACTAGCTAATCCTTATGCAGGAGACGGAACCGAACATACCGATATGCACTTGATATATGTGGAGCAAGTTTATGGATTATTTAAGCTTGCAGGTTTACCCAGGGATGAAGTGATGAAAAAGGTTTTCCCTTTATCTTTGAAGGGAAAAGCATTGACATGGTATAGGCTATGCGATGATATTGGATCATGGAATTGGAATCATTTGAAATTGGAGTTTAACCAAAAAAAATTATCCTATGCATCTAGTTCATCGTGATCGGGTTTATATATATAATTTTTGGCCTTGTGAAGGAGAAAGTATCGCTCTAGCTTGGGGGAGGCTTAAGTCAGTGTTATATTCATGCCCCAATCATGAACTCTCAAGAGAAATTATTATCCAGAGTTTTTATGCTCAGCTTTCTCGTAATGATCAAACCATGCTTGATACTTCTTGTGCTGGTTCATTTATGAAGAAGACTATTGAATTCCAGTGGGATCTTTTGGAAACAATTAAACGCAACTCTGAAGATTGGGAACTCGACGAAGGTAAAGAGTCAGGTATTAAACTTAAGTATGATTGTGTTAAATCTTTTATGGATACCGATGCTTTTCAAAAATTTAGCACTAAATATGGACTTGACTCTGAGATAGTAGCCTCCTTTTTTGAATCATTTGCTACTCATGTTGAACTCCCTATGGAGAAGTGGCTTAAATATCACCCACCTATTAAAGAAGAAATTAAAGACCCAGTACCAGTTAAAGAAGAAACTGTACTTTATAATGTTGATCTACTTGTTCCTTCTGCTTATATTGAGAAACCCCCTTTTCCTGTTAGGATAAGGGAGCATGCTAAAGTTTCAACTATGGTTAACAAAAGCTATGTTAGAACACCTAAACCTGAAAAAATTGAAGTAGAACCTAGCATTGCTATGGTTAAAGATCTCTTGGAAGAAGATATGGATGGGCATGTTATTCACTTCTGTGAAGAAGCTGCTAGAATTGCTAAACCTGATAAAATAAATAAACATAGACCTGTTGTTGGCATGCCTGTTATTTTAGTTAAAATAGGAGATCATTGTTATCATGGTTTATGGGACGTGGGTGCTAGTGTTAGTGCTATTCCTTACACTTTATATGAAGAAATCATGAAAGACATAACACCTGCTGAGTTAGAAGACATAGATGTTACTATTAAACTTGCTAATAGAGACACCATATCACCTTGTGGGATTATTAGAGATGTTGAAGTCTTGTATGGGAAAATAAAATATCCTATTGATTTTCTTGTTCTTGGTACCCCGCAAGATGACTTCTGCCCCATTATCTTTTGTCGGCCTTTCTTGAACACAGTTAATGCTAAGATAGATTGCGAGAAACAAACCGTGGGTGTTAGCTTTGGTGATGAGTCTCATGAGTTTAATTTTTCAAAGTTTAGTAGAAATCGTCATGAAAAAGAATTGCCTAGTAAGGATGAATTAATTGGTCTTGCATCTATTGCTATTCCGCCTACTGATCCTTTAGAACAATATTTGCTAGACCATGAAAATGATTTACATATGCATGAAAGAAATGAAATAGATAAGGTTTTCTTTGAACAATGTCCTCTGCTTAAACACAATTTGCCTATTGAAACTTTGGAAGGTCCTCCTCCACCTAAAGGTGATCCTGTGTTTGAATTAAAACAATTGCCAGACACTTTGAAATATGCTTATCTCGATGAAAAGAAGATATCCTGTTATTATTAGTGCTAAACTTTCAGAACATGAAGAAGAAAGATTATTGAAAGTTCTAAGGAAGCACCAGGCTGCTATTGGATATACTCCTGATGATTTAAAGGGCATTAGTCCCACTCTATGTCAGCACAAAATTAATATGGAACCTAATGCTAAACCCGTTGTTGATCACCAATGCCAGTGGAATCCAAAAATGAAGGAAGTGGTAAGAACGTAAATCTTAAAACTTTTGGAAGCATGTATAATCTAGCCTATAGCTGATAGTAGATGGGTAAGTCCTGTTCATTGTGTCCCTAGGAAAGGAGGTATTATTGTTGTTCCTAATGATAAAAATGAACTTATTCCACAAAGAATTGTTACAGGCTATAGAATGGTAATTGATTACAGAAAATTAAACAAAGTAACTAGAAAAGATCATTACCCCTTGCCTTTTATTGATCAAATGCTTGAAAGATTATCTAAGCACACACACTCTTGCTTTCTAGATGGATACTCTGGCTTTTCACAAATACCTTTCTCTCAATGTGATCAAGAAAAGACTACTTTTACTTGTCCCTTTGGAACTTATGCTTATAGACATTTGCCTTTTGGTTTATGTAATGCACCTGCTACCTTTCAAAGATGTATGACTGCTATATTCTCTGACTTTTGTGAGAAGATTGCTGAGGTTTTCATGGATGACTTTTCTATTTATGGGAAGTCTTTTGATGATTGTTTAAGCAATCTTGAATGAGTTTTGCAAAGATGTGAACAAACAAATCTTGTCTTGAATTGGGAGAAGTGTCACTTTATGGTTAATGAAGGCATTGTCTTGGGTCATAAATTTCTAAAAGAGGTATTGAAGTGGACCAAGCTAAGGTTGATGCAATTGAGAAAATGCCATGTCCTAAGGACATCAAAGGCATTCGTAGTTTCCTAGGTCATGCTAGTTTTTATAGGAGATTTATCAAAGACTTCTCTAAAAATTCTAGGCCTCTTACTAATCTTTTGCAAAAGGATATTCCTTTTGTTTTTGATGATGATTGTTTAGAAGCCTTTAAAACACTCAAGAAAGCCTTAATATCTACACCTATTGTTCAACCACCTGATTGGAACTTGCCTTTTGAAATTATGTGTGATGCTAGTGATTATGTCGTTGGTGCTGTTAATAGTAGTAGATGCAGAATCGTTTCGATCTACTTGTCACGGACGTGATGCCTATATACATGATCATGCCTAGATATTCTCATAATTATGCTCAATTCTATCAATTGCTCAACAGTAATTTGTTCACCCACCGTAGAATACTTATGCTCTTGAGAGAAGCCACTAGTGAAACCTATGGCTCCCGGGTCTATTCTCATCATATCAATCTCCATCACTTTAATATTGTTTTGCTTTTTACTTTGCCTTTACTTTTTACTTTGCATCTTTATATCAAAAAAACCAAAAATATTATATCTATCAGATCTCACTCTCGTCAGTGACCGTGAAGGGCTTGACAACCCCTAATTGCGTTGGTTGCGAGTAGCTATCGCTTTGTGCAGGTACGAGGGACTTGAGCGTGGGCTCCTACTAGATTGATACCTTGGTTCTCAAAAACTGAGGGAAATACTTACGCTAGTCTGCTGCATCATCCCTTCCTCTTCGGGGAAAACCAACGCAAGCTCAAGACGTAGCAACCTTCAACAAGGACCAGGCGTAGTCAAACTCGATTAAACTAAAGTTGGAGAAACAGACACCCACTAGCCACCTGTGTTTGAAGCATGTCGGCAGAACCAGTCTCATGAACGCAGTCATGTAATGTTGGTCTGGGCCGCTTCATCCAACAATATCACCGAATCAAAGTAAGACGTTGCTGGTAAGCAGTATGACTATTATCACCCACAACTCTTTGTGTTCTACTCGCGCATATAACATCTACGCATAGACCTGGCTCGGATGCCACTATTGGGGAATGCGGTATTTCAAAAAAATTCCTATGATCACGCAAGATCTATCTAGGAGATTGAAAGTGCTAGTGATCGACTAGAAGGGGGGGGGGTGAATAGGCGATTTTTATGAAAGTCTTCAAAACATGGAAGTTTCGAAGACAAACGATAGAAATAAACCCATTACCATGCAGCGGAAGGTAGACTACACTAAGCAAGCCATAGTCAAGTATTCAATGAAATGAAAGCACAAAGACTAATAACAGCTAGGCAGTATAGATCAGGATGGAAGATAGTATGAAGCCAATCAGAACAAGTAGTCACACAGTGAAGACAAATAGATAATGCAAACAGGCTATGACTTCACAAGGACCAATCTGCAAATAAAGAGATGGGAAGGATAGAACCAGTGGCTCCTTGAAGACAATGATTTGTTGGACCAGTTCCAGTTGTTGTGACAACTGTACGTCTGGTTAGGGAGGCTGAGATTCACCTCAGAAGACTGCGTCTTCACCTTATTCCCCTTGAGCTAAGGACACCCAATCCTCGCCCAATTACTCTGGTAAGTCTACAAGGTAGACTTCCAAACCTTCACAGACTTCGTTCACCGGCGATCCACAATGACTCTTGGATGCTCAGAACGCGACGCCTAACCGGCTGGAGGATTCACAGTCCTCAAGTGTAATAAGTCTTCAAATCACACAAACAAGAAGACTTAAGTGATGCCTAACACTCTTTGGCTCTGGGTGTTTAGGGCTTTGTCCTCGCAAGGATTTCTCTCTCAAAGGCTTCGAGGTGGGTTGCTCTCAAACGACAAAAGCCGTGCACTAACTCTGAGCAGCCAACCAATTTATGGTGTAGGGGGTGGGCTATTTATAGCCACTAGGCAACCTGACCTGATTTGTCCGAAATGACCCTGGGTCACTAAGGAACTGACACGTGTTCCAACGGTCAGATTTCAAACACACACGGCAACTTTACTTGAGCTGCAAGCAAAGCTGACTTATCCAGCTCTGGATAAGATTTGCTCTCATTGTCTTCGCTCGAAGACATAGGATTTTGGTTAAGCATCACTTCAGTCATTCTGACTGGTTTACTTGGACCCCACTTAACAGTACAGTGGTTCCTATGACTCAACAAAGAAGAAAAAGAACGACGAAACAACTAAGTCTTCGCACTCCATAGTCTTCACACGATGTCTTCTCTTGTCATAGTCTTCAATGTGAATGTCTTCACATACCACCTTTGACTTCAATGTCTTCATACATTTTTAGGGGTCATCTCTGGTAGGAAAACCGAATCAATGAGGGACTTCTACCTGTGTTATCCTACAATTCTCACAAACACATTAGTCCCTCAACCAGGTTTGTCGTCAATACTCCAAAACCAACTAGGGGTGGCACTAGATGCACTTACAATCTCCGCCTTTTTGGTGATTGATGACAAACTGGTTGAAGTTTTCAACGGGGATAGAAATATGTGAAATTTTAAAGGATTTAAGTATTGTCTTCGTAAGTAGCAGAAAGGCTCCCCCTGAAGATGTGCATATAAGTATTTTGCTTTTGAATGCAAATGCACATGGCAGGTTGTACTTGCAGAGCTCCTCTTTTACTTATGAAGACAATTCATCATGCATGAAAGGATATATCGAAGATAATGACATGCATAATGAAAAATGGACATCTTCAAAATGACCTAAGTGTGGAAGTTATCATCGCACATGCGGAATTTATCATCGCATCACAGAATAGCAAATAAGTAGCAGACGACCATCGAGTTTAAGTGTTACAACCCAAAGAACCAAATGTATCAAAAAGCGAGAGTTGTAGACACTAGGCAAAAATATAAAGCAACCGCCCATATGGACCCGCTTGAAGACTATCAACTCATATGCTTCTCCCCCTTTTGTCAGTAAGGACCAAAAGGTTTGAAGACATAGAGCTTCTACTCGTTCCCAGAGGGAGTAGGTGAAGCAGCAGGGTCGTCGTTGGCGTTTGGCGATGCAGAAGAACTCGACGCAGTGTCGATATGTGGCGATGCAGACGTTGGAGAAGTCACATCATCTTCATCCTCGATGACTCTGGCATTTACAGTAGCCGCTGAAGAGGAGTATTCAGAGTCTTCAAGAGATGGAGTCCGTCGCAGAACTGCATTCCTTGGAGGCGTTGAATCAAACTTATATCTCTCAGTGAAGCCATCCGCTCTTAAATCGTCTTCAGAGCACAGAAGTGTCAGACTCTTCCAAGATCACTGTCGGGGGTGACTGATCCCCACGGACACCTATGGGACCACGGCGGACCGGGGCCCCTTTCGGTTCGGCAGGGGGCGGAGAGACCATGAAGAGCAGATCGAGGTGAAGCGCACGAGCAACGCGATCAGTTTACCCAGGTTCGGGCCGCACGGATGCGTAAAACCCTACTCCTGCTTTGGTTTGTATTTGTGTTCTTGCTCGGGAGCGATGAATGCTATAGTACGCTCGAATGGCTAGCGAGACCGGGCATGAGAATGATCGTCCCCCCCTCCCTGTTGCGCATGGGCCTCCTTTTATATGTCAAAGGGGTCATCGACAGGTGGCAACAGAGATGAGGGTAAAAAGGTAAAAGAGGTGGTGGTTGGCGCCACTGCTTACTACAGTTGTATCATACCTAACCCTGACGGCAGGGGACAAAGGCATTAAATGCCTGTCTGCGTCGCCTAGACGGTGCAGAAAGGGACCGTCAGGGGCGCCACCGTTTGCCACGATGGCTATCTTGTCAGCGCCTGCTTGCCACCGCATGCCCCTGGCTGCACAGCCTCCCGCCACGTACGCCAGGAACGGTCCCAGAGCGACACGTTAGTGGGTGAGCTGGAGCGCGGGCTGCGGAGTAGTAGCTTGCCGCGGCAAGCGCCTTGCCGCGGATGTTGTCTTGTCGCGTCCGGGAGCTTGTCGCTCACCGGGTCTTGTCGCGTCCGGGAGCTTGTCGCTCACCGGGTCTTGCCGGGACGCGCAGCGCGTCGCAGCAAGCTTCTCGAGGTGCCTTGGTTGGTCTTCCCGGCAAGCTCCTCTTGCCGGGGTCTTTGTGCTTCGAGTGGCCTTCCCGGCAAGCTCCTCTTGCCGGGGCCTTGCGCCTTGGCTTGAACACTTTGTCCTTGAATGGCTCCAAAGGAACCACGAAGGACCTTGGCGGTCACCCGGCAAGCCTTGCCGCGGGGTGCTGCGACTGCCCATGCACAAGTTCGGGATACTAAGGTACCCCTACTTTAGTACACCGACAGGAGCCCCCGGGCCTGGGCCATACACGGTGCCGAGCGCTGTTGGGCCAGGCCCAAAACAGTGCACGGGCACGCGCGGCCTGGGTCACGCCGTATCTGACTCCGCATCCACCGCGCCCTCCCCGAGCGGCACACGTCGAACGCGGCGTCGTGCATGAGGTGGGCGGCGTGCGCGGGGCTAAGCCCCGCGTGCATGCGTCATGTCGTGGGAGAAATCGTGGGTGGTTTCTTTATTAGGAAAGGCGGAACGTCCGCCACCCCCCCCTTTATAAGCAAAGGGAAGCAGGGGTAGTGCGCCCATTCGCCCCCATTCCGCTCCAATCTTAAAAAACTCCGCCCCGCCTCCGTCTTCCCAAAGCACACAGGGCGCAGCGCCCTGCCCCCCGCATTGCCACCAGCACCACCACGCTGTCGACCTCCTCCACTGCTTCCGCCATGGCTCCTAAGGGCGACAAGGGGAAGGCCGTGAAGTCGACCGAGGCGCAGCGGCTCGCGGCGCTGCGGAAGGAGCGAGCCATCCCCCCCCCCCCCCAAGCTCGGCGCGAAAGATCTGCGGGAGTACTATTATCTCTTTTGGGTGACGGAGACGCAAGCTCACCCGCGGACCAGGGTGCTCCCGGCCGCTGCCCACGCGACGGCTCCGGACGGGAACCCTTTCTTTGCCGTCTTCTTCTACTGCGGGCTCTGCCCGCCTTTTTCTGAGTTCTTCTGTGATATCATGAACACATACGATCTCTGCCTCCTTGACTTCACTCCCAACGCCGTCCTCACCATGGCGATTTTCGCACACCTCTGTGAGAACTTTGTCGGAGTCCACCCTAGCGTAGCCCTTTTTCATTCCCCGTGTAGAGAGAGGAGAGCCCTTGTCCGGCGGAATTGCCTGGGTCTCTAGGACCGGCAAGAAGGATTCTTATTTGGAGGGAGAATTCCGCGGCAAGTGGGAGGAGTGGAGGGATGATTGGTGCTGGATTGTCGAGGAGAGCCCGCAGCCATTCACCGCCCGGCGCCAAGCAGCAGCAGTACGCGGCAGTGACTGGAGCGACTTGGCCCCGGGAGACAGCAGGCTGAAGATTGCCGTCACCAGGATCCAGCGCCTCAGGCTTGCCGGACTCACTGTAGGGGCCGTTGGCGCCGACTTTCTTCGTTGCCGCATCGCTCCCCTGCAGGAACGGAGGAGGCCTGCCTGGGAGTTCAAGAATGCGGCAGACATCATGAGGCTGCGCCCAGGCCTCAACTACAATTTCACTATCCTTGAGCTCAACGGAATACTGCAGGAGCTCTTCAAGTACGATCCAGATCACCCCGAGGTCTTCAGGTTGCCGCGGGGCGTTGTCCCTTTGTGCAACAATTCGGCGCTCGACCGCATTAGGGCGATGATGCCACTGTGCGACTCGCACGGACTTGTGCCCACTTGGCAAGGGCCAGAGGACGAGGTTGTGCAGCAATTCTTCGACGACTTGGTGGAAGTGCCAATCCGTGCCGACGAGAAGGACGGCCTCACCCGCGACACCACCGAGGCAGAGCTGGCGTACATCGCCACCCGGTTGGAGGAGGCGGCGGCAGCTGCCACGGCGGGCGAGTTCGGCTTCACTTTGGAGGAGGCAGCGACGGCAGAGGCGGCAAACCGTGCTGAGCGAGAGGAAATCTCCGGCAAGAAGGAGCTTGCCCGGCAAGAGGAGCTTGCCGGCAAGGAAGATCTTGTCGGGCGTGGTGCCGGGCCGAGCGAGCCTGCCGGGGATGCGAGCGGGTCGTTGGAGATCGGCTCCTCCTCCACTTCGTCCTCAGACAGCACGCCGCCAGCAGCGCCTCCGTCTCCACCAAGAAGGCGTCTCCGCAAGGTTGGGGATGCAACAAGGCGGCCGGCAGGCCGGCAGTTGCCGCGCCGCACAATGCGCTCCACCGCGGCAAGCACCGTTGCCGCGGGAGCGCCCCATGCTGCTGCTTCGACTGGAGCGGGGTCTTCCCGGACTACCGCTTCTGCTCCCGCCAAGCGACCAAGGGAGCCTACTCCTCCACCTTCCCGCGCCAGACGCGGGCCGGATTTCGACTTCTCCGCATTTAGCTCCGACGAGGAAGGAGAAGAGGAGTAAGTTCTTCTTATTGCAATTGCAGTTCTTTGATTCATGCTGTTTTCGTCTCGTCTTGTTTCTCACTTGCCTTTCCCTGTATCTGTTCCTTTTTAGGACTCTGGCGCAGAGGGCGGAAAAGAGAGCCAAGGCGCCGGTGATCGTTATCGAGGACGAACCCACTGCGTCAACAGGGGACGTGCCTGAGACAAACTCGCCGGACCCGGCGGCTGATCTTCAGAGCAGCCCCCAGCGTAAGTGTCTTGTTTACTTCTCGTTGTCGGGCGCGCACGAAGATCCTTGCTGTGCTGATACTTGTTTGTTTGACTTGTGCAGAAGCAGAGCAGCCGCACCAGGAGAGCCCGGAGGCTACCCCCGAAGCGCCAAGGGAAAGTCCTCTGGCGAGGGAGAGATCCCCGGCGAGGGAGAGCTCTCCGGCGAGGGAGGAGACTCCGACTAGGGAGGAGCCCCCGGCAAGGGAGGAGCCCCCGGCAAGGGAGGAGGCTCTGGCAAGGGAGGAGCCCCCGGCAAGGGAGGGATCTCTGGCGAGGGACTGCGTCAGCGACCCCCCGGCGACGGAGACCACAGCTGCAGACCCTAGCACAGGTAATTTATTTGCTTCAAACTCCCCTTGGCTCTTTTTCTGCTCGATCTTTCTCTTGGATTTTGCTCGAGTTTAGCTTGAATCTTCTCCCCTCTTTTGGCCGTCAGATCCATCTGCTGCAGAGCCGATGGAGACTAAAGTCGCCGCCGAGGAAGCTGCCGGCGCCGGCGAGGAGGCCGCCAGGGCTGCCGCCGCGGAGGCGGGCGGGGAGTCTGGCAGTCGTACTGACGACCCGGAGGCCGCAGGAGCGCCAGGCGCTGCTCCGACCACCGACTCCTCCGCCGAAGCCGCCGCGCCAGGCTCCGATGAGCCCCAGCCTGGCGTCTACTTGAAGGCTGGCGAGGACATCTTCATTAACCTTCCCTGGGCGTCAAGTTCCAGGGCACCGATCGAGGGGGAGATGCTAGACGGAGAGGTGCTTGTCTTCGCCGGGCTAAAACTGGTCGACGCGCCAAGCAGCAGCAGTGGCGAACCTAAAGAGGAGCGCCTGCTGCGGAAGCTAGTGGCGCTCTACCGCGCCCGGCAGGCCAAGCTGGAGTCCCGCGAAGCACTTGTCGCGAAGGCTGGCGATGATATCGAGAAGCGCACAGAAGAGCTCCGAGGCGCCAACCAGGAAGCTCTCCGCTCCCTGGCAAAGGAGCGGGAAGATCTTGCCGAGGCGCAGCAGGCCTTCCTCCACGAGAAGGCCGACGTCGAAGAGCGCCAACGCCTTGCCGCGGAGAAATTATCTTTGCAAGAGGGTGACTTGACGCAGCGGAAGGTCCACCTCGACAGCCACGAGGAGGAACTTGCTGCGCGTGAGCGGGCAGTTGGCGGGGCCCTTAAACAAGCTGAAGACGACGCCGCAGCCGCCGAGGCCGCCAAGAACGAGCTGGAGCTGAAGGTGACGCAGCTGGAGGCGAGCCTCAAGGCGAGCGGCGACGAGCTTGCCACGCTCAAACTTGAGCGGGAGAAGGACGCCAACAGTTGCTCAGAGCTGCAGGCCCTTTTCACCGAGAAGGGCAAGGAACTGGACGCCGCCTAGAATTCCAACGCTGATCTCGAAGCAAAGCTGGCAGCGCTGACCAAATCTCTGGACGGCGCCAAGGAGCAGGAGGCGACCCTGAAAGAAGAAGTCGAGGCCGGCAAGGTGCTGCAGGCGAATGCTGCTGCCGCCCAGAAGACCTTGTCGGAGAACATGGAGCACTGGACAGAGGGTCTGGTGAGCGTCGCCGCGGATGTCGACAAGGAGCTGGCGCAATTGGGGATGGTGGATCTCGGGTAATCCTCCGACGAGAATCTCCAACCCAACGCCAAGCTGACTCTGTTCTTCAAGGGCGTGGCGACGGTGCTCCAACGACTCCGGGAGCAGATCCCAAAGCAACTTGCCGATGAGTCGCACAAGATTTGCGCGGGAGCTCTCGAGAAGGTTCTGATGAAGGTGGCCTTCCGCAACCCAGGCCTCCGCCTCACCAACGTCCTCTGAAGCTTGCCGCCAGATGCTGATCTAGAGGAGCTCAAGGCCCTTGTCGCACCTATTGTGGACAGGGTGAGCGGAATCAGGAGGGTCGAAGGCGACCGCGTAGACTAGGCCATTCATCTTTTCCTTTCCTTGTCGCTGTCAATCATGTTATGAAAAACAGTCTGTTAGAGCTACGACAAGTTATTTTGTAATATACTCTATCCTTGGTAGTAATTGCTATGTTATTTCCTTTACTTGACTCCTTCCTTTGTATGTTTTTACCCTGCGCTTTTAGGGAACTTGCCGGCGCAGGCACCCTTGCCGCGAGCGCTGAGTGCGGAACATCAGTAGCCTGCAGGCGGTGCCGCGGCCGGAAAGAAACCTTGTCGCAGAGCTAGTCGCAGCTCACTTAAGTTGTTGAGCGGACTCGAAACAACAGTAAGGGTGCAACTAGCTACGAGTTTCTTGTCGCAGAGCTAGTCGCAACTCACTTAAGTTGTTGAGCGGACTCGAAACAACAGTAAGGGCGCAACTAGCTACGAGTTGGTTCCTCCGTGCACAAGTTTTCCATACAAGGGATGGTCGTTCAAGGAAGATAACTCTATAAATTTAAAGGAAATTTGATTGCTCAGACTTTGGCAACTTATCTTTTTTGTTACTTGCTTCCCGGCAAGGCGAAAACTTCTTGAACGACGCTTGATCCATACTGTATCTTCTCCCTTCCCCCCGGCAAACTTGTGCACGAGGGAACCTCCTTTTCGCTGTGAAAAAGAAAGAGGGCGAAATGACAATATGGAGCTTTAAGGCTCGTTATTGCTTACCGGGGGTAAGTGCTGCACAAAATGTCAGATAATACATGCAAAATTTAAAAAGCATGAAATTGACAGAGTGTGCTGAGCACGTGATGTTTATGCACGGGATCTGCGCCCGGCTTTGTACAAAGGATTACATGCAACAGCGGCAAGACTTGTACAAGGGTCCGACAACCGCGCCTTACGGGTAAAACTTGCGAAGATGCTCAATATTCCAGGAGTTGCTCACTGGAAGGCCATCTCCGGTCTCCAGACAGACAGCGCCAGGCCTGGTGACTCGTTTCACCCGGTAAGGGCCTTCCCACTTTGGCGTCAACTTGTTGGAATTCTTGGCGGACTGAACGCGCCGAAGAACAAGGTCGCCCTCCTCGAGACTTCTGGCGTTAACTTTGCAGCTATGGTAGCGGCGCAAAGCTTGCTGGTAGCGAGCGGCTCACACAGCAGCCTGAAGACGGTCTTCCTCAAGGAGCAGCGCGTCATCTTGCCGCAGCTGCTCTTGCTCAAGCTCGTCGTAAGCGAGCACTCGAGGTGATCCGTATACGAGTTCCGTGGGGAGAACTGCCTCCGCTCCATAGACCAGAGCGAAGGGTGTCTAGCCAGTGGCTCAATTTGGCGTCGTCCTGATCGACCAAAGAACCACCGGCAGCTCCTCGATCCAGTGCTGCCGCCGCGTTGCTGCGGTGGAGTCGCTGTCGAGGTGGATCCGGCGAGCCGGGGATCTTGGCCTTCTAGGCGGAGAGTGCGCATTGGTTGCACCCTCCCCGATCTTGCCGCCACCGGCTCGCGCCTGACTGACTTGCCGCGGCTGTGATGCGCTCGGCTGCCACGGGTCATCGCCGTTGGCGAAGCCGATGAGGCTCTGGATAGTGGCCCTCCAGTCATCGATCTTCTCTGGCGCTGGAGGGTAATCTAGGAGCAGTTGGGCCCGTGCCAACGCTTCTGCCGGAGTGGCAGGCAGCGGCGGCGAACGGTGCGAGGAACGGGATATGCTCGGACTTCTAACTACATTAGAAGGAGCAGTATCCCATCCAAGCGACCGTGCCACGCTCGCGCCAGCATGTTGGCGTGCGTGCTGGTCTCGAGCACTCCGAGATCCGCCAGCTTGATCTTGGCCCAGCAAACGTATGGTACCGTGAGTACCATGACGCTGCTGGTCCCGCGCCTCCTGGGACGGGTGCGGAGCGTGTACGGACGCCGAGGTCTTGGAGTGCGCTCGGTCGTTGTGGGAGCCGACCGCGCCGCCGATGTGCAGCGCCGTCTTGTCCTTGGACCTAGAAGCACCATGAGCCTCCTCGTCGGCGCCCGTTCTTCCGCCGGCGCCCGCTTCACCAGCCGTTCGCTCCGGCGATGGTGGGCTCGGCGCAGACAGAGCAGCTACCTCCGAAGCCTTCTTCTTCGGCGGCATGTCGATGAAGAGGATGAAGATTTGGCTCGTGCGAACGCCGGATTAGGTTCACACAAGCTCGACGCACCCCCTACCTGGCGCGCCAAAGATGTCGGGGGTGACAGATCCCCACGGACACCTATGGGACCACGGCGGACCGGGGCCCCTTTCGGTTCGGCAGGGGGCGGAGAGAGCACGAAGAGCATATCGAGGCGAAGCGCACGAGCGACGCGATCAGTTTACCCAGGTTTGGGCCGCACGGATGCGTAAAACCCTACTCCTGCTTTGGTTTGTATTTGTGTTCTTGCTCGGGAGCGATGAATGCCATAGTACGCTCGAATGGCTAGCGAGACCGGGCGTGAGAATGATCGTCCCCCCTCCCTGTTGCGCATGGGCCTCCTTTTACATGTCAAAGGGGTCACCGACAGGTGGCAACAGAGATGAGGGTAAAAAGGTAAAAGAGGTGGTGGTTGGCGCCACCGCTTACTACAGTTGTATCATACCTAACCCTGACGGGAGGAGACAAAGGCATTAAATGCCTGTCTGCGTCGCCTAGACGGTGCAGAAAGGGACCGTCAGGGGCGCCACCGTTTGCCACGATGGCTATCTTGTCAGCGCCTGCTTGCCACCGCATGCCCCTGGCTGCACAGCCTCCCGCCACGTATGCCAGGAACGGTCCCAGAGCGACACGTTAGTGGGTGAGCTGGAGCGCGGGCTGCGGAGTAGTAGCTTGCCGCGGCAAGCGCCTTGCCGCGGATGTTATCTTGTCGCGTCCGGGAGCTTGTCACTCACCGGGGTCGCGTCCAGGAGCTTGTCGCTCACTGGGTCTTGTCGCGTCCGGGAGCTTGTCGCTCACCGGGTCTTGCCGGGACGCGCAGCGCGTCACAGCAAGCTTCTCGAGATGCCTTGGTTGGTCTTCCCGGCAAGCTCCTCTTGCCGGGGTCTTTGTGCTTCGAGTGGCCTTCCCGGCAAGCTCCTCTTGCCGGGGCCTTGCGCCTTGGCTTGAACACTTTGTCTTTGAATGGCTCCAAAGGAACCACGGAGGACCTTGGCGGTCACCCGGCAAGCCTTGCCGCGGGGTGCTGCGACTGCCCGTGCACAAGTTCGGGATACTAAGGTACCCCTACTTTAGTACACCGACAATCACTGACAGGCTTCATGGGAGACAAATGCGTTCTTGGTGGCAAGATTACGAATGCGATTGACATCCACTAAGAGACTATGCATTTGACGCTTCAGCCAGTCATGATGCTTATCTTGCTTTTGATGAAGTGCGACAAGAAGTTCTCAGTCATTTAGAACACGCGGGCGCTTTCGAGGCCTTTGAGCAATAGTGCTTTTTGTGTTGGCTTGAAGAGGGGCACGACTATTTCCTGCCAATGGATAAACACGAGTGATAGCATTGGGCACATAATGACTTGGAATAGGCTGAGTGAAGCTTTGATGGTCTGCATTGTGAAGACATAGCGACTCCTTTGCAGGGTCACGGTAAATGGCATCAACAGACAGATTGACCTCTGGCAAAAAGACAAGATGGTTTCGTGCAGAGGGCTGGTAGTTGATTGCAGAGTGAAGATTGATGAGGCGCATGACCCATGGAGCATAGAACTTCAATCCAAAGATGTCTGAGCCTAATGCTGCCAGTTGACGAATGAAGAAATCTTATGCATTGAAGCTCTTGCCATTGAGAATATAGAAGACCAATGTCTTCATTGTACCTTCAAGTTTTGCAGCTGGAGAATGTCCTTTGATAGGCCAGAGAGTTCGCCATATGATGTGGAAGATGGTGCGTGGCAGGTACTTAAGGTCTTCAACAAAGAACACCTGAGGATATTCAGCATCTGGAGGCAAAGGCTTCATCATACTGAGCATTTGGCTCATGTTGGGCTTGGGCTTCTGAAAAATGCTCTCTAAAGCATCACGGTGAAGCCTACAACCAGGTTCAAACAGATCGCGTGGAGTGGACAGGCCAGTTAGCTCAATGATATCAAGAGCTTTGGCTTCATGATGGACATTGCCTATCATCCACTCAAGGACCCAAGTCTTTGGATCCCTATTGTGGCCACGAATGTGAAGAGTTGCATAAAACTGTAATAGAAGCTCTTCATTCCAGTGTTCCTTGTCTGTGACAAATTGCAGGAGTCCAGCGTCTCTGAGGCAATCCAACGCTTCTTCTAGACAGGGCAGGCCAGCTATAGCTTTAGTGTCGAGACGCATATGTGGAAATATGCACCCTTGATTGTATAAGACGCATGAATAGTAGCTGCGCTGCTGATAGCTCCAGAACCGATCCGATGAAATGCGAGGTTTGGAGTATGGGTTCTTGGCGTTGTCGAAGAAGATGTTATGTGCCACGAAGCCATTCACATTGAAGACCCCAAGTGAGGTTGCAGTGCCTGGGAATCTTGGAAGTCTTGGCTTGGGCTTCTGGACTTGAGGCCTGTGCTCGACATGATAGTCAAATTGTGGACCCGCAGCAGGTGGAGGAACCAGAATGGGCCATTGGACCATAATAGGCTGACCATGATCAAATGCCAGCTCAACAGTATGAGGTCTTGGAGGGGGTACAGGAGCCTTGACATTTTCGTTGACATGGGCTGCAAGTGGCACAATAGCTTCAGGAGGAATGATTACGTCTGGTGCAACATTGGCTTCAGGGGCCACATTGGCTTCAGGTGCTTCATTATTGGCTTCGGGCATGACGACATCAATGTCGTCAGCAGTGTTGTTGGTGGTGGTGACGTTAGATTCAACCTCCACTTGTGTGGCTAGAGGGTTGGACACATTTTCCTCGGGAGCAGCATCTTGGTGGACTAGGGAAGTTGCAACTCGTTCTTCTTCAACTCTTGGTTCTTCTTTATCATCGGCTGATGCAGCCGGAATATCTTCAGCCGTTTTGGCTTCAGACTCAGAGACGTTCACAGTTGGAGTGGCTTCTGGGAACACTTGACGTACAACAGATCAGTGGTGCGCTTCTCCTTCTGGAATGCTCAGAAGAGTGACTTGGGGCCTTGGTCCTTTGCGAAGCCTGCGTAACACTGGCGACGCCTGTGGAGATGGAGTTGGCTGGGCCTCAAAGTCATCGTCATCTTGCACTGGTGAGGTGACTTGTGGTTGGGGAGTACTTGGGATGTCTTGTTGTTGTGGGTGATCAGCCCATGATGCATCCTGAGCAATTGGCGTCAGAGGACTACCAATGCTCATGAGCTCGCTCTGTGTGAGCACAGGCGATACCAAATTGTGCTCGATCTGAGGAAGGACTTCATCATCTTCAACATTGTCGTGGGGACCAATGTCTTCAGCTGTGGTGGGGTCAACAGCTGGATTCTCTTCAGATTCAGGAGCCTCTGTGGAAGCAGGCTCATGAACTACCAGACGACATTCACGATGTTCAGACGCAGGACGAGCAACAGAAATTGGCTCGGCAAGAATGGGCTCTGTGGAAGCAGCCCAGTCTCTCTTCTTTGTTTTCCTTTTCTTGGATGGGGGAGCATCATCAGTGGTGGCTTTGGTCTTGCGCTTTCTGGCTTCGGCTTTAGCTGCTCTAGTTTTCTTGAATTCTGAAGCCACTGTGGGTACCTTAGGCTTCGAGCCTGTCATACTGGCTGGGAAGACAATGCAAGGTTCTTCCTGCCTTGGTGTTTCTGGTTCTGCCACAGTTGGCTTCTTCTTCTTCTTGGCAGCCATTCTGGGGTCGATGCCTAGTCGCCCCAAGGCCTTGCGCTTTTCAACTTCATTGTAGCCTTGAACACATTTGACAGCAAGATTCTTCATGCGCTCACAAGAACCTTGGGCTTCATCACGTTTCTTGAGAAATGCTTCCTTGAGCTCGTGTAGCATGATCTTGAAGTTCTGCACATCCTTCACACTGAGCCTGGCCATATTCTTCTTGAACTGAGCCTTTTCAAAATCAATCTTGTGCTTCAGCTCAACAATTTTCTGAGCAAGAGCTAACTCAGATGCAATGGCGCCATTGAAGGAGAGGCTGAGGCCAATTGGAAGTTGTAGATCGTCAAAACTGAGTTCTGGATTGTCAAACCAGTCATTGATGAACTTGTTCAGAATCTCAACATCGAAGAGGGGAAGATCATTGAAGATTTCCGCCTGCTGCTTGCTCTTAATCAACAGCTCAAGAGCGTCATTGGTAAGATCGTCGTCACTTGACAGATCAATGGCCTCATTTCTCAGAATGGCAGTAGGGGTCAGAGCAGGACTAGAGGAGTGCATAGGCTTCTTCTTCTTCATCTCGGTCTTGGAGACGCGCGAGAGATCTTTAGACTGCACACTTGGTGCAGGTGGAGTGGTGGCCAAGGGCTTCACTCGTGAAGCTTTTGGTGGAGAGGAAGGCTTCAGAGCCTTGGGTTTCTTCTGCTTCTTCGGCTTCGGAGGTGCGGGTGCTTCATCGGAGTCAGCGTCATCTGCAGGTCGATGCACATCTGCCCCTTGAACCCTGATATGAGTGATGAGACCTTCTAAGTCATAGAAGGGCCCAACCAGGTTGGTTCAGCTTCGCGTGTGCCATAGGCACGAGGCGCAGAGGGGCCAGGATTGAATTCTAATCCCCAAGATTTCTTGTTCTCCTTGGCCGAGTTCTTAGCAAACTGAAAGTTACGCTTGAACAGATTGTCATCCCGACACCATAGCAAAGATGTGGGATGAGCATCAGTAGGTTGAGGTCCATGGACCATGCAAGGGAAGAAACCCTGAGCAATGGCTTCAGTTCTGGTCTTGGGTTGAAGATTTTTATAGAGAATATCTCCCCAGGGACGCTTGATAGCATTCTTCTTAGCATACTCCTTGGTGACGAATCTGAACTTAAACCATTGCTCGGCCCAATACCTTTGAATCCATTGGATTCGAGTTTTGCATTCATTATAGGTTTCTTCAGGATCAGTTTTGTACAGTTCATGCAGATTAGCTGGCAAATCCTTTGATGTTTCCCCGTGGCGCTGTCTGCCGCCCTTCCTCACTGACTTTCACGAAGCCATGAAGTTCAAACTGTTGGCTTCAACACTGACAAAGGCTTCTTGGTCATACAAGAACTGGCTTCGGGAGTGTTGATATGATGCTGTAAGAATTCTGCAAATGAATGCATACTATAAGAACCAAGGGATTCTCCCACGGACATGTACCTGTGACAACATTAAAGATGCGAGGGAAGGGGAAGAGGTTATATGCATTCTCAGAAGATTTTGAAGATAAATCAGTTTGAAGACATTGACCTCATAACGCGAAGACATTCACTTATGTGTTTGAAGTTGGTTCCAGATTTGTACGAATCCAAGAATAGGTACAAGTGAGGAATCTAACTAGTTTAGATGCATAAGTGAAAATGCTAGGCATAGTATGAGATGCAGAACTAGATAGATCCAAGTTTGTAGTCACAGAAACCACTTTTGGTGAAGAAGGATGAATCGATTAGATCAAAAGACGGTAAAAAGTGAGATTTTAATTACCACATGATGGACTGCTAGATGGGAAGAGTAGGAGACCGAGCAGTTCGATCCATCGTGCCCTAACTTGGCGACGGAAGACACCTACGGCGGCGGTGGAGAAGACGATGTCCGCGGCCGGCGTGAGGACGGCGTCGGTGAAGTCGCGACAGCTAAGCGCTTCGTCACCGGCGTCATCGAGAGCTAGCGGAGGCGCTAGGGTTTTGACGAGGTGGGGAGGTGGAAGAAGGATTTTTGACTGTGAGGGGACATGTATTTATAAGGAAAAGAACGGCACAGTGCAATTACGTAGGTGCCCCTGGCGGTCCACATCTGAGGGACACGTGGCTAACATGCAACACATTGAAAGCAGTTCCATGTTCCCACGCCCGTCTGGATTGTCGGGCGGTCGTTCTGGCTTCTCCGGGTTTCAGGCAATAAGGATTAAGCATTTAAAACAGATTAAATGTTTGTCTCTGTGTCTTCTGCTGACAAGGACGCAGAGTAGACATTCAGCAGTTTCAATAGAATGCATATGATTTGGATAGATAGATTTTAGGTAGAAGCATAGAGAGGTTAGGGTCCGATCACATTCACTTACATCAAAAGATTCAAATGAAAATACATAGCTATAAGTGAATGCTGTAGAGGACAGAACACTTAATATATGCATATACCAAGTCAACATTGTGAAGATAATCATGAAAGCAAATCAATGTTGAAGATAAATCAAGTGTGAAGACTTTGCAAAAGTAACACCATGAGAAAAACACTTCTAAAGGAAGAATTTGGTGGTGGCGTTACCCACCGTATAGGAAGTATTAGACCCAGACACGGCGCACAATTATCGAGGTGCTCCGAAATCAAATTCCACGTTAATGTATTCACACTCAGAATGTAAGTCTTCATTGATTGAAGATATACTTTACTTTGTGTGTTGCACATCTAAGTCATCAACATGCATAAGTGTTAGGATGTGTGCCTGATCATAGGAGATTTGAGGATTCCAAGATATTTAGCTCACACCCTAACTTGCAAAACCTTTTCTCATCCAAGGGTTTTGTGAAGATATCTGCCAGTTGCTCTTCAGTGTTGACGTGTATGATATTAATATCTTCCTTCATGGCATGATCTCTGAGAAAGTGATGATGAATTTCAATGTGCTTTGTCTTCGAGTGCTGAACTGGGTTGTTGGCAATCTTGATGGCGTTTTCGTTGTCGCGGTAGAGTGGTAGTTGTTTCAGATGGATGCCATAGTCCTTGAGAGTTTGCTTCATCCATAGAAGTTGAGTGCAGCAAGATCCAGCAGCAATGTATTCAGATTCAGCAGTAGAGAGTGATACACAGTTCTATTTCTTTGAAGACCAACAGACCAGTGATCGTCCTAGAAAATGACATGTGCCTGATGTAGACTTGCGATCCACCTTGTCACCAGCATAATCAACATCTGAGAAACCAACCAGATCAAACTCTGAGCCCTTTGGATACTATAATCCTAATGTTGGGGTGTAAGCCAAATATCGAAGAATTCGCTTCACCGCTAAGTGATGTGATTCCTTTGGTGCCGCTTGGAATCGAGCACACATGCAAACACTAAGCATAATATCTGGCCTAGATGCACATAGATAAAGTAAAGAACCAATCATGGAGCGGTATACCTTTTGATCAAACTCTTTACCATTGTCGTCGGGACCCAGATGGTGTTTAGCTGGCATTGGCGTCGTGTAACCTTTGCAATCTTGCATTCCAAACTTCTTCAGGCAATCTTTGAGGTATTTCTCTTGAGATATGCAGATGCCATTTCTTTGCTGGCGAATTTGAAGACCAAGGAAGAACTTCAGCTCACCCATCATGGACATATGATATTGCTCTTGCATCATGTGTCCAAACTCATCACTATATTTCTGGTTGGTGCAGCCGAAGATAATGTCATCCACATATATTTGGCACACAAACAGTTCACCATCATATGTCTTCGTGAAGAGTGTGGGATCCAGGGAACCAGGTTTGAAGCCTTTGCTCTTCAGGAAGTCTTTGACCGTATCATACCAAGCGCGAGGAGCTTGTTTGAGGCCATACAGTGCTTTGTTTAGCTTGTACACCATATCAGGATGTTTCGGATTTTCAAAGCTAGGCGGTTGTGCAACATACACTTCTTCTTCAATCTTGCCATTGAGAAAGGCACTCTTCACATCCATTTGATACAGAAGAATGTTATGATGATTTGCATAGGCCAGCAGTATGCGTATAGCTTCAAGCCTAGCCACAGGAGCAAATGTTTCATCGAAGTCAATTCCTTCAACTTGAGTGTATCCTTGAGCAAGGAGACAAGCATTGTTTCTGACAACTTGGCCATGCTCATCTTGCTTGTTGCAATATATCCATTTAGTGCCTATGATATTGTGCTTACGAGGATCAGGACGCTTGACCAGTTTCCATACATTATTTGGCTCAAATTGTTGAAGCTCTTCTTGCATAGCTTGAATCCATTCAGGCTCCATGAAGGCTTCATCAACTTTCTTGTGTTCAGATATTGAGACGAATGTGAAGTGCCCACAGAAATTTGCTAGTTGTGTTGCTCTTGAACGAGTGAGTGGACCAGGTGCATTTATGCTGTCAATTATCTTCTCAATTTGTACTTCGTTTGCAACACGAGGATGAACTGGACGAAGATTTTGCTCTTGCTGATCATTGTCATCATTGGAAGGATTGTCTTCTGGCTGAGCATTGTCTTCAGGTTGATTAGGTGCAGAAATGATAAGTTCCTCTTCGGGCTGTGCTTCAGATGGTATGGTTTCTCTAGTTCCCATAAGCTTGATGGATTCACTAGATGGAACTTCATCTAGCACATTTGGCAGGTGCTCTCTTTGCGAGCCATTAGTCTCATCGAACCGCACATCCATAGTTTCAACCACTTTATAGTGAAAGAGGTTGAAGACTCAGTGAGGAGCTCATATCATGTTTTGTTCAGAAGCTTGTGAAGATAAACACGGTTGATGATATGGCATGCAGTATCAATGGCTTCAGGCCAGAACTTTCTTGGAGTCTTGTATTCATCGAGCATCGTTCGAGCCATCTCAATGAGTGTTCTGTTGTTGCGTTCCATGATGCCATTCTGCTGCGGCGTGTACGGAGCTGAGAACTCATGACTGATGCCCAAAGTATCAAGATAAGTGTCGAGGTCGGTGTTCTTGAATTTAGTGCCATTGTCACTTCTGATGTGCTTGATCTTGATTCCATAGTTGTTCATGGCTTGATTGGCGAAGCGTCTGAAAAGATCCTGCACTTCAGTCTTGTAGAGGATTATATGCACCCATGTATATCTTGAATAGTCATTGACGGTGTCCTGGACTAGGGGGTACTCACCACGTCATCTCCCGATCTGTTAGATTGGGCCGAGGACCCCCATGGCCGTATACTCATGGGCCAGTTCGGACAGCTGCCGCATACAAGGAAGATTCCACAAGACTTGGGGATCAAGACAAGGACTTCTCCGCACCTGCGTATTCGGCTAGGACTCTTGTTATCCTAGGCCTCTGGTGCATTATATAAACCAGGGTCAGGCTAGTCAATAGAGATACATACAATCATACCATAGGCTAGCTTTTAGGGTTTAGCCTGCCCGATCTCGTGGTAGATCAACTCTTGTACTACCCATATCATCAATATTAATCAAGCAGGACGTAGGGCTTTACCTCCATCAAGAGGGCCCGGACCTGGCTAAAACATCGTGTTCCCTGCCTCCTGTTACCATCTGCCTGAGATGCACAATTTGGGACCCCCTACCCGACATTCACCATTTTTGACACCGACATTGGTGCTTTCATTGAGAGTTCCGCTGTGTGATCGGCAAAAGGATCGATGGGTCGTCTGCAGGTCAACTGTGATGCCGGCATCTTCGTCGCCGGCTCGACAGGTCACCTTAGCTCGACCAAGGAACGTGCTCCATCTCCGATCGTCATGTTCGGACGAGGGCCTTCATCAACATCAACTCCGATCTCTATCAAGATCATGGAGGAATCATCCATGGAGCTCGGGGGCTCAACGTCAACATTGCCCTCGGGCGACCGTGCTGTTTTTCCGAACAGCAAAATTGTATCCGCTGCCACCACCTCTTAGAGCATCGCTTTGACGATCCCTTTGGTATAATTGTGCGAAATTAAGTCTACAACAGCCATGCAAAATTTCATCAAGTTCCGATGGAGGAATCTCCGACAATCTACGATATACCGGAGCCCTGTCAAATCTGGACGGGAGTCTGGACGAGTTTAGGGCGTGGTCTCCAGAGCCTAGCTCGGAGGTCCTTTGGAAGATCCAACCATTCATCTACTGCGGAATTCTCATATCTACCACCCCTCCAAATTTCAGCTCGATCCGACGGTTCAAACTCCGGGAACCTTCCGATGAGTGGATCAATTTTCGGATCTGTTTTCTGCGCGAATGCAGATCCGACCCGAATTCATGTTTCTTTATGAACGTGACATTGGACAACCTTTTTACAAGAATTCTCTTCTAGGTTATTGTGCATTGTTTTTAAACATGTGCCGGTAAATTTTTAAGCCTCCCCTGAGGTCGCCTTCATCATCATACTGGTGTCAAACCAGTCCGGCGATATTGCTCCAAGGCTGCCGACCTGCGCTAGACACGTCGTCACTTTGTTGAGCCGATCTCAACTTCTTCGAATCATCATCTCGGCAAGCCGAACAAGAGTCCGGCATCGCGAAGGATAAATCATCACCAACATCGCCGCCCCACGGATTACACGGAGCGGGCATACCGGCATCGCCACACGGTCACTTCATCAAGCCGGCATCGACCACGTCACGACCTGCATCGGTAGGGCCGCACTATTGCTTCTTCAAGCTGGTGTCCATCACGCCGACCTACTTCGACTCATCGGCTGACATCGAGGCTTCGACATCTCGGCTGGACTAGGGGCTTCGCCATCTCTTCACCAACCTACTCCGGAGACTTCGGCGTCACTAGCCGACCAGCTCCGTCACGTTACCTGGACCGAGGGCTTTGCCTCGGCGAGCCAACCTTTGCCAGCATCACCATACCGTCGCTTTATCGCCCATCAGGCAATGGGTGTGCGGATCGAGTCCTGATTTTTGGAATCACCTTTCTTCATATTGCTACAACAAATAAACCAGGTGCTATTAATCCTAGTATTTTCTTGCTTGTTTGGGTTTATTTTTCCCAAGTAATTATTACTCTGATTTGTCCATCATCTGTACACAGGTCTATCAAATGATGGCCGCATTAACAACGGTCGCGTGGTGGTTCGGTCAGTTTCCGTACATAGTCCGGCGAACGCCGCATCCGGAACTCGGACTGACCTGTGAATTCAGCCTTTGCCACGCCTTTACCGCATCACGCCGATGCCCTGCATCGACATTGACTTCGTTGTCAGGCCATATTTCTTTTATTACTCACTTTGCATAAATTATTTACTAGACAATGATTTTTTTCCTAATTATTATCATTACTATTATCTCTGGTTTGCACTATTTTTTGCGCACAAGAAAATGATCCGGGGACTTCTGCGTCACTCTGCCGGTTTGCATTGACCGTTCTATGTCACCACTTCGGTGTGTCGAGCTCGCTGCCCGCCACCTCGGGACCGGCTTGGGGGATGGAACCTTGTCCCGGATCAAGCTCGGACCGCGTCATCAATGCCGAACACATTAACCAGCTAAGTCGCTTTCATGCTCAAAGTTTTAATTTTTAACTTGTGTTTGGTTCGACCAAGCATTATACCTTTTTGGGAAAAAGTTGCTTGTAAAAAATCTCCTTGTCCAAACTTTGTTTGTGACACACATATTCAAATACCCCATTTATTTGGGGGCTTCCTTTATGAAGTTTTTCCTCTTGCATATGATTATACTTGTACGGCTTCATTCCTTGTTCGTGTATTACGCCACAATATGCACCATATTGACTTAAGCGATTTGCAAGCTGGGTTGCCCGGCTCCTGTTCTTACCCCTACGTTCCCGATTGTTCGGCTAGGGAGCAAAGAGAGCACCTCTGCGATTGTCATGACCGGGTCCTCCGAGCTCTGACCTCAGACTGGGTGAAGCCGAAAGCTAGCGCTCTTATTGTTTTCAATCATGGTCGGCACACAACGGAACTCATGAGTACAAAAAATCTATTGCACAAGTCTCATAGCAATAATGAGCACCGAAGAAAGGTATCGGTGGGGGTACTATTTTCTTCTAAGATGCTTCTTACACTTCATCTGTAATATAGCATAAGTTCCCTGAGCACGCTTTGTCTGTTACAGCCTTATGGCCCGGTAGCCTAGTTATCAGAAACACGGTCGATATTCTCGACAGGTGGAGTACATAACACTTTTCGGTCCTTGACTGAAGAGGGAGAAGCCAACGGTCGGTTAAGACGCGTTTAAAGTTCGGTTGAACAAAGATATGATATAAGTACTTCGGTACACACAATCATTATACATAAAATTCTTTTACCCAAGTCACTTGGGGGCTCTTAAAATTTATATGAGCTATTTTATAGTAAATGTGTTTTCTTATTGGTCGTTGCAAAGTCTTTTTCTATCGTTCCTTTTTCGATGTGAGTGTGTGGTCAATAGCCAGGTAACCCATTTTCTCTCTAGTGACCACTCGAGTTTAGTTTGCTAAACTGGTCTAACGAGAAGCACTCTGCCTTTGGGATAGGAGGCTGCAGTCGTAGGCTGACCCGCTTGAAGTCTTGAGATCAGATGTGTAATATTAATGCACGACAGAAGCACAATTTTTTCCCCAATTTTCGGATTGGCACCGAACACTTGATCTTGTTCGGACGTCAAGTTTTTACTAACGTTTTTTGGCTTTCCAAGCTTTTTGGCACTTTTAAACTATTTGTGTGTTTCCAGCACAAGTCTCATAGTGCAATGCCAGAGACCTTTATAGATTCGGCAAAAACACTCTCGGATCTCACTATATATGCATTGGTTTCGAATTGTGTCTTCGGTCAATAGTTGGGTTGCTCGGCTCCTGCGCTTGCCTCCTACGTTCCGCTTTGTTCGGCTAGGTGTGCAAAGAGAGAACCACTGCGATTGTGCTTCCAGCTCACATGGTTAAGCACCTCAGTGGAGAAAGCCGAAAACTAACTGTCATAATAAGCGTAAACTGGTCAGCAATCCGATGACGGTGTTAAATGACGGGCCATTCATAATAATGGCCGAAGTGTTTACGGCTTGACCTCGACTGTCGCCGAACACTACCGGGGGCTATTAACTAGCCTCCCAAACTAAATCCTCAATATTTTTCTCTTACATTAGAGCTGAGGTTTCATGATCATGCTTAGCATGACAACCCAAAGAAAGAAACCGATAGCGGGACTATTTTCTTTGGAAGACATTTCTTATGTTAAATAGTAATATAACATATCTCTCTGCGTACCTTTGTTTATAAAACCGTATGGCCAGATTGCCTTGTTTGTCGTAAATCTTTGCCCTCATAAAGGCTTTATAAAGTAGGACAAATACTCCTCGGCTACTAGCCGAGGAGGTGGAAGCCGATGGTCGGTCAACAACGTTTTGTACAATGCGGATCCAAGCATTAATGACGTAAAGTACTTGGATACATTGAGTCATTACACATAATTTGTGATTTTACTATGGATATTGATCCTTAATCCGCATTAAGGCTCGGGGGCTACTGGGCTTCGGGCTTATTATTTACAAATATTAAAGGGGCACATCGATCCCCTGATCTGGTGTTGCCACCTGACCAGTGTCTCGGGGGCTACTGCATTGCCTGTTCAATGCAGAAAATTTTAAGTGCAATACAGTTGTCAAGGAGATTTTGATCCTCAGGTTGGTCGGTCGCACCCAATCTGAGTCTCGAGGACTGAGCACACTGCTTTTTGTGTCCCGAAGTATTCTGCCGAGCTAGGACTTGATCCTCAGGCCGATTTTGCAAATCAACCTGAGTCTCAACGGCTACTGGGATCAGCGGTCTTACGTCATCCTTCAGGTGCATCTCGGGTTTTAGACCGATACACACCTTGAGCTTGGACACAGTCCGGCGTTGGAGCTCGGATACATTTCGGCGTTAGAGCTCAGAAGCAGTTCGGCATTGGAGCTCGGATACATTTCGGCGTTAGAGCTCAGAATGCAGTCCGACGTTAGAGCTCGAATGCAAGAGGACACTGCCTCTCGAGAACAACTTCAAACCCGAGGTGTGGCATAAAAATAACAAGGCATTGATAAAGACTGAAGACTTAAAGGGCTCCTCGGATACCCGACGTGTAAACTCTTCGGATGCACTTCGGCGATCCTCAAGATCGAAGATGAGAAGATTTGTTGAACCAGTTTTCAAGACCGGCGACTGAAGATGAAGAACAGTTCGGAAGAATCGAGGAGCGTCCCTAACTTGAAGACCGGTTCAGGGGGCTACTGACGGTGTCCTGGACTAGGGGGTACTCACCACGCCATCTCCTGATCTGTTAGATTGGGCCAAGGACCCCCATGGCCGTATACTCATGGGCCAGTTCGGACAGCTGCCGCATACAAGGAAGATTCCACAAGACTTGGGGGATCAAGACAAGGACTTATCCCCACCGGCGTATTCGGCTAGGACTCTTGTTATCCTAGGCCTCTGGTGCATTATATAAACCAGGGTCAGGCTAGTCGATAGAGATACATACAATCATACCATAGGCTAGCTTCTAGGGTTTAGCCTCCCCGATCTCGTGGTAGATCAACTCTTGTACTACCCATATCATCAATATTAATCAATCAGGACGTAGGGCTTTACCTCCATCAAGAGGGCCCGAACCTGGGTAAAACATCGTGTTCCTTGCCTCCTGTTACCATCCGCCTTAGATGCACAGTTCGGGACCCCCTACCCGAGATCCGCCGGTTTTGACACCGACAGTCATCAACAATGTAGAAGCCATAGAGACAAGTAGTAGTAGTAGTAAGAGTTGTGTAGTGAGTGGGACCGAAGAGGTCCATGTGTAGCAGTTCGAAGGGTTGAGTCGTTGTCATGATTGTCTTCGAGGGATGCTTGGCCCTCGTCATCTTTCCAGCTTCACAAGCACCACATAAGTGATCCTTCTTGAACTTGACGCCCTCGATGCCTATGATATGCTTCTTCTTTGCAAGAGTGTGCAAATTCCTCATGCCAGCATGCCCTAGCCTCCGATGCCAGAGCCAACATTCTGAAGCTTTTGCAAGAAGACATACGGCAAGCTGTGCTCCTGCTGAGAAATCTACCATGTACAAATCATCTTTCTGATACCCTTCAAAGATTAGAGACTTGTCAGATTCCATTAGAATAAGGCAACGATATTTTCCAAACATCACAATCATGTTTAAATCGCAAAGCATTGAGACATACATTAAGTTGAAACCAAGGGATTCAACAAGCATCACTTTATCCATGTGCTGATCCCTTGAGATTGCAACTCTACCTAGACCCAATACCTTGCTTTTACCAGTATCAGCAAATGTGATGTGACTCTTATCAGATGGACGTAAGGTTGAGTCCATGAGAAGACTTCGCTTGCCAGTCATGTGATTAGTACATCCACTATCAATAATCCATTCTGAAGCAGATGGTGTCATACCCTACAGGGCAGTTAGGGGGATAGGCTTCACGAAGAGAATTGTGAAGCATAAACATTTGACGAGAAAGTGGATTATGAAAGCTTAGATCGAGGTTAGGACTGATAGGGCAAGTAGCAAGCGACTCAGGAACAAAATACATAATAAGACCATTTGGGCATTTGATCTTGCACCCTACAAGATGTTTAAGGTCCCCAGCAATAGCTTCAGACGCATTTGATTTTCGGCTGGAGACCCTTCCCTGCAAAAAAGAGTTAAGCTTTCTTAGCCACCCACATCTTCAAGGGTGGCTTCAAAGCAATGAGTCTAAGTGCAGCATCTGAGAACTTTGGCTTTAGAGCCCTAGCAAATAGTCTTGCAGGTGGACAATAGTACTCATAAGAATAAGCGGAGTAGTTCTTGGTCTTATGAACATGGCGGTTTGATGAAACGCGCTCATATTCATAGGCCTGAGTATGGTTTCCCTGCAAAACATTTGCGTTAGTGCGACTCAGGTGAGTCCTCTGTCTGTATGAAAACTTTGGACCATATGAAGCCCGTGGTCTAGGGTTTGTCTTCTTCACTTGTGGTGTCATGACGACATACACAGGAAGATTTTCCAGACACTTTTTCGGCACCCAGACTTTCTTCATAGGTGGCCCATTCCTGTAGTTAGTACCAATATACCTGGCAAACACTTCACCATTCTGATTCTTAAACAGTTTATAGTTTGCATCAAAGGATTCATCAATGACAATGGGATTAGCACAAGTGAAGCCAGATAGGGTGGATGGATCCACTGAAGGTTCCTTTGCAGCAACCCATGTGGTTTTGGGGTACTACTCAGGTTTCCAGTAAGAGCCATCAGCATTCATTTTCCTTTCGAACCCAACACCCTCTTTCCTAGGGTTTCGGTTTAGGATCTGCCTGTTGAGGACATCACATAGTGTCTGATGCCCTTTGAGACTTTTGTACATCCCTGTTAAGCAATGTCTTCAACCTAGCATTTTCATCAGCAATAGCAGTGGCATCCTCAGCAGAGGGGCTAGTTACCACATCAACAGTTGAAGATATTGCAACAGTAGCATCAGTAGAACATCCAGCAATAGAAGTAGTGTTGTCACGCTCAATGCATTTAAGACATGGTAGTTCAAATCCTTCCTGAGTGGAACTGATCTGTTTGGCGCGAAGTGACTCGTTTTCCTTTTAAAGATCTCCATGAGCCGCTCTCAATTTCTCAAGATCTTGCTTCCTTTGAAGATAATCATAGGAAAGCTTTTCATGAGTTGTTGAGAGTGTTTCATGACGAATTTCAAGTTCCTCATACTTAACATGAAGATTTTTTATGTCTTCAATTAAGGACTGAGATCGAGTCATTTCAGTGTCTAACAGGTCATCGCTTTTGTCTAACAGCTTTTGAATATGTTCCATAGCTTTCTGTTGTTTATTTGCAATTTTAGCAAGTGTTTTGTAGCTGGGTTTGGAACCAAAATCAGAGTCATCTTCACTGGATGTTTGATAGTGAGTAGTGCATGAGTTTACTTTGGCACCGCGTGCCATGAAGCAGCAGGTGGGAGCGGAGTTGTCCTTTTCATTATCATCAGCGTCGGTGATGAAGTCATTGTCTTCAATGTTGAAGATGGACTTGGCAACGTAGGTTGTAGCCAGACTTGCAACGCCAGAATCAGACTCCTCCTCAGACTCCATCTCCGCCTCCTCAGAAGCAGACTCCTCCTCTGAATCCATTTCCTTGCCAACAAATGCATGAGCCTTGCCAGATGAGCTCTTCTTGTGTGATGAAGACTTTGATGAAGACTTGGAAGAAGACTTTGAGTATTTCTTCTTCTTCTTGTCGTCAAAATCATATTCCTTGCTCTTCTTCTTCTTCTTCTTCTTCTTCTTCTTCTTCTTCTTCTTCTTGTTCTCATTGTCCCACTGCGGACACTTAGAGATGTAGTGACCAGGTTTCTTGCACTTGTGGCATGTTCTCTTCTTGTAGTCATGAGCAGAAGCTTCATCATTCATTGAGCTGGATCGTGAGGACTTTATGAAGCCTTTCTTCTTGGTGAATTTCTGGAACTTCTTCACAAGCATAGCAAGCTCCTTTCCAATGTCTTCAGGATCATCAGAACTGCAATCAGATTCTTCTTCAAATGAGGGGACAAATTTTGCCTTCAAAGCACGAGTTCGCCCATAGTTGGGACCGTAGATGTCTCTTTTCTCAGAAAGCTGAAACTCATGTGTGTTGAGCCTTTCAAGTATGTCAGACGGATCGAGTGTCTTGAAGTCGGGGCATTCTTGAATCATCAGGGCTAGGGTGTCAAACGAGCTGTCAAGTGATCTCAGGAGTGTCTTAACGACTTCATGCTTGGTGATCTCAGTAGCGCCGAGGGCTTGAAGCTCATTTGTGATGTCAGTGAGTCGATCAAATGTGAGCTAAACATTCTCATTGTCGTTTCTCTTGAAGCGGTTGAAGAGGTTGCGAAGGAAACTGATTCTTTGATCTCTCTTGGTTGCAACGCCTTTGTTAACATTGGAGAGCCAGTCCTAGACTAGCTTGGATGTTTCCAGAGCACTCACACGGCCATATTGTCCTTTGGTCAGATGACCACAGATGATGTTCTTGGCAGTGGAATCCAGTTGAACGAACTTCTTGACATCAACAGCGGTGACACCTTCACCAGCCTTGGGGACACCATTCTTGACGACATACCAGAGGTCGGCATCAATGGCTTCCAGATGCATGCGCATCTTATTCTTTCAGTAGGGATATTCAGTTCCATCGAAGACTCGACACGCATCGGAGACTTTGATTATTCCTGCAGTCGACATAGCTAAAACTCCAGGTGGTTAAACCGAATCACACAGAACAAGAGAGTACCTTGCTCTGATACCAATTGAAAGTGCTAGTGATCGACTAGAGGGGGGTGAATAGGCGATTTTTATGAAAGTCTTCAAAACATGGAAGTTTCGAAGACAAATGATAGAAATAAACCTATTACCATGCAACGGAAGGTAGACTACACGAAGCAAGCCATAGTCAAGTATTCAATGAAATGAAAGCACAAAGACTACTAGCAGCTAGGAAGTATAGATCAGGATGGAAGATAGTATGAAGCCAATCAGAACAAGCAGTCACACAGTGAAGACAAATAGATAATGCAAACAGGCAATGACTTCACAAGGACCAATCTGCAAATAAAGAGATGGGAAGAATAGAACCAGTGGCTCGTTGAAGATAACGATTTGTTGGACCAGTTCCAGTTGCTGTGAAAACTGTACGTCTGGTTAGGGAGGCTGAGATTCAACTCAGAAGACCGCGTCTTCAACTTATTCCCCTTGAGCTAAGGACACCCAGTCCTCGCCCAATTACACTGGTAAGTCTTCAAGGTAGACATCCAAACCTTCACAGACTTTGTTCACCGGCGATCCACAATGACTCTTGGATGCTCAGAACGCGACGCCTAACCGGCTGGAGGATTCACAGTCCTCAAGTGTAATAAGTCTTCAGATCAGACAGGCAAGAAGACTTAAGTGATGCCTAACACTCTTTGGCTCTGGGTGTTTAGGGCTTTGTCCTCGCAAGGATTTCTCTCTCAAAGGCTTCGAGGTGGGTTGCTCTCAAACGACAAAAGCCGTGCACAAACTCTGAGCAGCCAACCAATTTATGGTGCAGGGGGTGGGCTATTTATAGCCACTAGGCAACCCGACCTGATTTGTCCGAAATGACCCTGGGTCACTAAGGAACTGACACGTGTTCCAATGGTCAGATTTCAAACACACACGGCAACTTTACTTGAGCTACAAGCAAAGCTGACTTATCTAGCTCTGGATAAGATTTGCTCTCATTGTCTTCGCTCAAAGACATAGGATTTTGGTTAAGCATCACTTCAGTCATTCTGACTGGTTTACTTGGACCCCACTTAACGGTACGGTGGTTCCTATGACTCAACAAAGAAGAAAAAGAATGACGAAACAACGAAGTCTTCGCGCTCCATAGTCTTCACGCGGTGTCTTCTCTTGTCATAGTCTTCAATGTGAATGTCTTCACATACCACCTTTGACTTCAATGTCTTCATACATTTTTAGGGGTCATCTCTGGTAGGAAAACCAAATCAATGAGGGACTTCTACTTGTGTTATCCTGCAATTCTCACAAACACATTAGTCCCTCAACCAGGTTTGTCGTCAATACTCCAAAACAACCTAGGGGTGGCACTAGATGCACTTACAGAGATGCATAGCAATGAGAGGGGAGAGTGTGTCTACATACCCTCGTAGACCGAAAGCGGAAGCCTTTATCAACGCGGTTGATGTAGTCGTACACCTTCACGATCCATCCCGATCAAGTACCGAACGTACGACACCTCCGCGTTTAGCACACATTCAGCTCGATGACGTCCTCGCCTTCTTGATCCAGCAAGAGGGGTGAAGTAGTAGATGAGTTCTGGCAGCACGATGCTACCTCTTGAGCATGCGTTGGTTTTCCCTTGAAGACGAAAGGGTGATGCAGCAAAGCAGTGTAAGTATTTCCCTCGGTTTTTGAGAACCAAGGTATCAATCCAGTAGGAGACCACGCGCGAGTCACCTCGTACCTACAAAAACAAATAAGAACCTCACAACCAACGCAATAAAGGGGTTGTCAATCCCTTCACGGCCACTTGCCAGAGTGAGATCTGATAGAGATAATAATAATAAGATAAATATTTTTGGTATTTTTATGATATAAATTGAAAGTAAAGATTGCAAAATAAAGTAGATTGGAAACTTGTATGATGGAAAATAGACCCGGGGGCCATAGGTTTCACTAGTGGCTTCTCTCAAGATAGCATAAGTATTACGGTGGGTGAACAAATTACTGTCGAGCAATTGATAGAATTGAGCATAGTTATGAGAATATCTAGGTATGATCATGTATATAGGCATCACGTCCATGACAAGTAGACCGACTCCTGCCTGCATCTACTACTATTACTCTACACATCGACCGCTATCCAGCACGCATCTAGAGTATTAAGTTCATAAGAACGGAGTAACGCCTTAAGCAAGATGACATGATGTAGAGGGATAAACTCATGCAATATGATATAAACCCCATCTTTTTATCCTTGATGGTAACAATACAATACGTGTCGTTTCCCCTACTGTCACTGGGATCGAGCACCGCAAGATTGAACCCAAAGCTAAGCACTTCACCCATTGCAAGAAAGATCAATCTAGTAGGCCAAACCAAACTGATAATTCGAAGAGACTTGCAAAGATAACCAATCATACATAAAAGAATTCAGAGAAGATTCAAATATTGTTCATAGATAATCTTGATCATAAACCCACAATTCATCGGATCTCGACAAACACACCGCAAAAGAAGATTACATCGAATAGATCTCCAAGAAAATCGAGGAGAACTTTGTATTGAGATCCAAAAAGATATAAGAAGCCATCTAGCTAATAACTATGGACCCGAAGGTCTGAGGTAAACTACTCACACATCATCAGAGGGGCCATGGAGTTGATGTAGAGGCCCTCCGTGATCCATGCCCCTCCGGCGAAGCTCCGGAAAAGGCCCCAAGATGGGATCTCTTGGGTACAGAAGGTTGCGGTGGTGGAAATAGGGTTTCGTGGTGCTCCTGGATGTTTTCCGGGTCTGTGAACATATATAGGAGGAACAAGTAGGTCGGTGGAGCCACGAGGAGCCCACGAGGGCGGAGGGCGCACCACCCTGCCTCGTGGACACCTCGTTGGTTGCTTGACATCCACTCCAAGTCCTCTGGATCACGCTTGTTCCAAAAATCACGCTCCCAAAGGTTTCATTCCGTTTGGACTCCATTTGATATTCCTTTTCTGCGAAACACTGAAATAGGCAAAAAAACATCAATTTGCACTGGGCCTTGGGTTAATAGGTTAGTCCCAAAAATAATATAAAAGTGTAAAATAAAGCCCATTGACGTCCAAAATAGATAATATAATAGCATGGAACAATCAAAAATTATAGATACGTTGGAGACGTATCAGCATCCCCAAGCTTAATTCCTACTCGTCCTCGAGTAGGTAAATGATAAATACAGAATTTTTGATGTGGAATGCTTTCTAGAATATTCTTCAATGTATTTTTCTTTATTATGGCATGAATGTTCAGATCTGAAAGATTCAAGATAAAAGTTTCTTGTTGACATAAAAATAGTAATACTCCAAGTATGCTAATCAAGCAATTATGTCTTATCAAAATACCATAGCCAAAGAAAACTTATACCTACAAAGTCATATAGTTTTGCCATGCTTCATTTTCATCACACAAAATTCTCTCATCATGCAAAACCCCGTTGACAAGCCAAGCAATTGTTTCATACTTAGCCTTTTCAAACTCTTTCAACTTTTACGCAATATATGAGCGCGAGCCATGGACATAGCACTATGGGTGGAATAGAATATGATGATTGAGGTTGTGTGAGAAGACAAAAAGGGAGAAAGTCTCACATTGATGCAGCTAATCAATGGGCTATGGAGATGCCCACCGATTGATGTCAATGCAAGGAGTAGGATTGCCATGCAATGGATGCACTAGAGCTATAAATATATGAAAGCTCATCAAAGAAACTAAGTGGGTGTGCATCCAACTCGCTTGCTCACGAAGACCTAGGGCATTTGAGGAAGCCCATCGTTAGAATATACAAGCCAAGTTCTATAATAAAAAAATCCCACTAGTATATGAAAGTGACAAAATAAGAGACTCTCTATCATGAAGATCATCGTGCTACTTTGAATCACAAGTGTGGAAAAAGGATAGTAACATTGTCCCTTCTCTCTTTTTCTCTCATTTTTTTATTTTATTTTTATTTTTGTTTGGGACTTCTTCTTTTTTCTTTTGGCCTCTTTCCATTTTTTCGTCCGGAGTCTCATCCCGACTTGTGGGGGAATCATAGTCTCCATCATCCTTTCCTCACTTGGACAATGCTCTAATAATGATGATCATCACACTTCTTTTTAGTTACAACTCAAGAATTACAACTCGATACTTAGAACAAAATATGACTCTATGTGAATGCCTCCGGCGGTATACCGGGATTGCAATGAATCAAGAGTGACATATATGAAAAATTAAGCATGGTGGCTTTGCCACAAATACGATGTCAACTACATGATCATGCAAAGCAGTATGACAATGATGATGCATGTCATAATAAACGGAACGGTGGAAAGTTGCATGGCAATATATCTCGGAATGGCTATGGAAATGCCATAATAGGTAGGTATGGTGGCTGTTTTGAGGAATATATAAGTAGGCTTATGTGTGATAGAGCGTATCATATCACAGGGTTTGGATGCACCGGCGAAGTTTGCACCAACTCTCAAGGTGAGAAAGGGCAATGCACGGTACCGAAGAGGCTAGCAATTATGGAAGGATGAGAGTGCGTATAATCCATGGACTCAACATTAGTCATAAATAACTCACATACTTATTGCAAAAATCTACTAGTCATCAAAACCAAGCACTATGCGCATGCTCCTAGGGGGATAGATTGGTCGGAAAAGACCATCGCTCGTCCCCGACCGCCACTCATAAGGAAAGCAATCAAAGAACACCCCATGCTTCAAATTTGTCACATAACGTTTACCATACGTGCATGCTACGGGACTTGCCAACTTCAACACAAGTATTCATCAATTTCACAATTACTCAACTAGCACACCTCTAATATTACCACCTTTATATCTCAAAACCATCTATCAAGCATCCAACTTCTCTTAGCATTTAAAATTTATAGCCAAAGTGAATTACCATGCTGTTATAAAGGACTCTCAAAATGATATAAGTGAAGCATGAGAGATCAATTATTTCTATAAAATAGAACCACCGCCGTGCTCTAAAAGATATAAGCGAAGCACTAGAGCTAAAATTATCCAACTCAAAAGATATAAGTGAAGCACATAGAGTATTCTAATAAATTCCAATTAATGTGTGTCTCTCCCAAAAGTTGTGTACAGCAAGGATGATTGTGGTAAACTAAAAAGCAAAGACTCAAATCATACAAGACGTTCCAAGCAAAACACATATCATGTGGCGAATAAAAATATAGCTCCAAGTAAAGTTACCCATGGACGAAGACGAAAGAGGGGATGCCTTCTGGAGCATCCCCAAGCTTAGGCTTTTTGTTGTCCTTGGATTTTACCTTGGGGTGTCTTGGGCATCCACAAGCTTAGGCTCTTGCCACTCCTTGTTCCATAATCCATCAAGTCTTTACCCACAACTTGGAAACTTCACAACACAAAACTTAAAACAAAATCTTCGTGAGCTTTGTTAGTGAAAGAAAAGAATCCACCACTTCAAGGTACTGTAATGAACTCGTTCTTTATTTGTAGTGGTGTTAAAACTACTGTATTCCAACTTTTCTATGGTTCATAAACACTATTACTAGCCATAGATTCATCAAAATAAGCAAACAACACACGAAAAACAGAATCTGTCGAAAACAGAACAGTCTGTAGTAATCTGTAGGTTTAGAATACTTCTGGAACCCCAAAAATTCTAAAATAAATTTCTGGACGTGAGGCATTAACCTATTAATCATCTGAAAAAATAATTAACTAAATATCACTCTCCAGTAAAAAATGGCAGCAATTCTCGTGAGCACTAAAGTTTCTGTTTTTTTACAGCAAGATCAAAAAGACTTTCCCCAATCTTCCCAACGGTTCTACTTGGCACAAACGCTAATTAAACACAAAAGACACAACCAAAAAAGGCTAGATAAATTATTTATTAAATAACATCAAGGAAAAATATTGGGTTGTCTCCCAACAAGCGCTTTTCTTTAAAGCCTTTTAGCTATGCATTGATAATTTCAATGATGGTCACATGAAAGACAAGAATTGAAGCACAACGAGAGCATCATGAAACATGTGACAAACACATCTAAGTCTAACATACTTAATATGCATAGGCATCTTATAGGCAAACAAATTATCATAGCAGGCAAAAACTAGCATATGCAAGGAAGAGGAAAGAAACAATAGCAATCTCAACATAACGAGAGGTAATTTAGCAACATGAGAATCTCTACAACCATATTTCCCTCTCTCATAATAATTACATGTGGGATCATAATAAAATTCGACAATATAGCTAGCATATAAAATATTCTCAACATGATCCACATGCATGCAAAGTTGACACTCTTCCAAAATAGTGGGATTAATATTAACTAAAGTCATGACCTCTCCAAACCCACTTTTATCAAAAACTTCATAATATTGAATATTATCCAAATATGTGGGATCTAAAGTTGACACTCTTCCAAACCCACTTTCAGTATTATTGCAAACATTATTATAAATCTCATATTCATCATGGGGCTTAAATAAATTTACAAGTTCATAAGAAGAATCACCCCAATCATGATCATTGCAACAAATAGTAGTCATAGCAAAACTAGCATCCCCAAGCTTGAGGTTTTGCATATCATTAAAGCAAATGTCATTAAGAGAATTTATGATAACATCATTGCAATCATGCTTTTCATTGAAGGAACTATCAAGTATCGGTGCAATAGCAACGACCTCATGTTTAACATAAGGAACTATAGCAAATTCATCTTCATAAATATTGGCATCATAGCCACAAGAATAGCAAGCATCATGTTCATCAAGGGATATTTCAATCAAATCATCGGAATCATAATTATCTATAGATTCATGCATATCATTATTTTCTTCTGAAGCAACGGTCATTCTTTCATCAAATTCTTTGACATAGGCATTATGAGCATAGTTTTCAAGGAAATATTTAAGTATGTCAAGATTTTCAGATTCATAGAGAGTAATATCATACTTTTCAATCAAAGAAGCAACTTCATAAGCACCCTTCAAAGCAACAAATTCTTTGTAGCGACCAGACCTCAAACGGTCCAATCTCTGTGCTCCGGTGTCATCCCTGGATCAGTAATGCTAACACCACACATTACTTGAAGGATTTATAACAGAGTAGCAATCACACACTTATTACATCGAGTGTCTCAAAAGAGAATTTATTACAATACATATGGCTTAAGGCCATCTAATAACGATAACAGCGGAAGGCTTGGAAGATAAGTGAGTCCATCAACTCCAACGGCATCACTGAGTATAGAACCACGACCTAAAAACACCTTACTCGTCATATGAAAAGTCTGCAACATGAACGTTGCAGCCCGAAATGGGTCAGCACATGGAATATGCTGGCAAAGTAACACATAGAGAGAAATGAAAGAATAAGGCTATACTACATGCATATTTGGCTGGTGGAAAGCTCTATGGTTACAGTTTTGCGTAAAGCCAATTTTTCCCTACTGCAAAGGAATAAATTTTATTTAACTATCATGGTAGTTGTTAAACATTGAGAGTGTAGACACCCTCTCAATCCCAATCAAGCATCATCATTAAAACCCAACAAAATTAATTAGAGTAACATGATGAGATTCACATGATAATCCAAGTACTAGATACTCAAGATGTCCATAACCGGGGACACGGATAACCATGATTAGTATATACACTCTGCAGAGGTTTGCGCACTTTTCCCCACAAGACTCGATCTCCTCCATTGGGATTCTCGCACTACATGGTGTTTGAGAAATGGATGACCGAGACATAGTCTTTCAGAAGCTCTTGCACCTTATGAACGGGTAGACCATACCAACTTACATCCCCTACATCTGCTAGTCTACCACTATAAGAGTTTGCACGACTTAGTCAACTATGCTAGAGCCCATAGTAGCTTGTGGCTGCACACGGAAATTTCTAGTATGAATAATCTCATGATCCCTTTGAGCCTGGGTGGCGGTCCAAAAGAAAAACAGGCAATCGCTAGAATACCTAGGTGCCTCAATCCACCCAGATGTGTGTTTAAGTTGCAACCTTAGATAAACCATTAATTTAACAAGCTCACATCTGTCATGGATTTCACTCACCCAAACCACGTCTACGAGCATAGCATAGCAATATAAGCAATACATAAAAGTAACTCCCAAGGGTTTGATAATAAACAGGTGAATAGGTACTACCTCAACTACTTCCCAACCCAAAATTTAATTAGATCCTAATCATGCAATGTGTGAGGGTTGATCTAATGCAATAAAAATTGGGTAATAGGAAGTATGACCAAAGTGTTACTTGCCTTGCTGATGATCCGCAAAACCTAGCTATTCGAAGTAGCAAGCGGCACACTCCGGGTACTCTATCGCAAACAAACAAGCATACAATAAATACTCAACTAATGCACAGGTAAAATTTAAATAAGAGATCTAACCAGATAGTTCAACTTAAGAACTCCGGTTGGCAAAAAGATCAAATCAAACGAAGAAACGAAAGACAAACGACAAAAGACACAAGCTTCGATTTACTATTTTGGATCTAGGTCAAATTTTACAGAGGCAAAAACTTGTTTGAGTTGGTTAAACGGAAAGAGGGTTTCGAGACGAAACTCCAGGCACTTGAATTGCCTGATTCCGATAAACGAGCGAAAAGTTAAACTAGAACGAAAATCGGATCAGAAATCGCGATTAGAAATAATCGCGGAATAATCCGAGAAAAAGAAAAACGACAAACAGAAAAACGAATAAACATTCGTTAACTGGATCTAAACGATGAACGTGTTCGTTAAAACGAACGGACGAGCGAACGCTCGCTAAATAAGTAAACTGGAAAAAAACCGATCTATTTTTAAAAAACGAAACTAGGTTTAAAAAAACGAAACGGTTTTTCTCAGAAAACTGGGCGGCGGGGCGGCTACCTCGGCTCGGACTCCGGCGGGGTTCCGGCGGCGGCGGTGGGCAGCAGCGGCGGCGGCGGTAGCAGGCGACGTGCGGCAGTGGCGGCGGCTTGCGGTGCGGGGCGGGGCGGCTCGGCGAATCGGGGCTCCCAGGGGGACCCGGGGTGGCTCTTTAAAGGGGGGGAGAGAGGCGGCGGCGACTCGGCTTGGGGAGGGGGTCGGGTGACGGCTGCATACCCGGCTGGGTCTCCCCGAGTCCGGCGGCTGCACGAGCTAGGAGGCGGCGGCGGCTGAGCCGGCCTGGCTCGGCTGGGCCCTTGACCCAGTCGGGCACGGGTTTTTTTAAAAAACAATTTCACCAAAACTAAGAAAAATTCTAGAAAAATAAATAAAAGTCTAAAATAGCTAAAACAAATTTTCACCGTCTAAATAAAATATTTAGAACTGGATGAACATTTTCTTGGCCCTAAATGCAATTTTTGAAAACGTGCATTTTTTTTCCTAAATTCAAATAAAATAGCAAATAAAACCAAAATAAAATCTTATTTGATTTTATTATTAAATGCCCAATATTTCTTTATTTTGGGAAAATCATTTTATTCCCTCTCTCATATTTTATGATTTGAAATAATTGGAGATAAAATAAATAAAATCAAATGATCCTATTTTCAAAATTTGAGAAAACTCAAATATGAAAATAACGAAATCCCCAACTCTCTCCGAGGGTCCTTGAGTTACGTAGGATTTCTAGGATCAACCAAAATAAAATATGATATGCAGTGATGATCTAATATATAACATTCCAAATTGAAAATTTGGGATGTTACAAACCTACCCCCCTTAAGATGAATCTCACCCTCGAGATTCGGGTTGGCTAGAAAATAGGTGAGGGTGGTCCTTCAGCAGATCTTCCTCTCGCTCCCAGGTGGCTTCATCCTCCGTGTGGTGGCTCCACTGAACTTTGCAAAACTTGATAACCTTGTTGCGGGTGACTCGGCTGGCATACTCAACAATCTTGACTGGTTTCTCCTCATAGGTCAAATCACTGTCCAACTGAATCGCTTCCAACGGCACTGTATCTCTTAGCGGTATATCAGCCATCTCTGCATGGCACTTCTTTAACTAGGAAACGTGGAACACGCCGTGAACTCCTGACAATCCTTTAGGCAATTCCAATTTATAAGATACTTCTCCCATACGCTCCAAAACCTTGTATGGTCCTACAAAGCGTGGCGCTAACTTTCCCTTAACTCCAAAGCGCTTAACTCCCCGAAGTGGAGATACTCGAAGATAAACTTGGTCTCCGACTTCGTAAACTGTCTCCTTGCGTTTAGAATCTGCGTAGCTCTTCTGCCTGGACTGGGCTACCTTGAGCCTATCGCGAATCAATTTCACCTTCTGTTCAGACTCCTTAATCAGATCCGATCCAAACAACTATCGGTCTCCAACCTCATCCCACGACAATGGGGTCCTGCACCTCCTTCCATACAAGGCTTCGAAAGGGGCCATCTTCAAACCGGATTGATAACTATAGTTATAGGAGAACTCCGCTTATGGCAAATTGTCGTCCCAACTAGATCCATAATCTACCGCACAAGCTCTCAGCACATCCTCCAAAATCCGATTGACTCTCTCGGTCTGTCCATCTGTCTGCGGGTGAAAAGTTGTACTGAACTCTAGCCTGGTACCCAAAGTTTTGTGCAACTGATTCCAGAACTTTGAGGTAAACTGGGTTCCTCTGTCTGATACAATGCTCCTTGGAACTCCATGCAGACATACGATCCTGGTCATGTATATCTTTGCCAACTTGGCACTGGTGTAGGTAGTCTTCACTGGGATGAAATGAGCTACCTTTGTCAACCGATCGACTACAACCCAAATCGAGTCATAGTCTGAACGAGTTCTGGGCAATCCCGTAATAAAATCCATGCCTAGCTTATCCCACTTCCATTCGGGTATTGGCAATGGCTGTAGCAATCCGGCTGGCTTCTGATGCTCTGCCTTTACTCTCTGACATACATCAGAAACTGCTACATACTCCGCAATATCCTTCTTCATTCCGGTCCACCAGAAAGTTTCCTTCAAATCCAAATACATCTTGGTATTTCTTGGGTGAATCGAATATGGTGAATCATGGGCCTCTTACAGAATTAACTTCCTGATCTCTGGGTCATTGGGCACATAAACACGGTCTTCAAACCATAAGGTATCGTGCTCATCCTCACGAAATCCTTTAGTTTTTACTTTGTTCATTTTCTCCTTAATAGAAGAAATCTCCTTGTCAGTCTTCTGGGCTTCTCTGATCTTATCCATCAAAGTAGACTGAATCTCCAATGATGCTACATAGCCTCACGGAACTATCTCCAAACATAGCTCACAAAGATTTTCGGCTAACTCCCTTGGTAAATCTCCCATTATTAGGGTGCTGACATGGCTTTTACGCCTCAATGCGTCGGCTACTACGTTAGCCTTTCCGGGATGATAATGCAATCTCATATCACAATCCTTGATGAGCTCCAACCATCTCCTCTGCCTGAGATTTAACTCCTTCTGCGTGAAGATATACTTCAAACTCTTGTGATCCGTGTACACCTCACAAAGGTTTCCAATGAGAAAATGTCTCCAAGTCTTCAACACATGCACTACGGCTGCTAACTCCAAATCATGCGTGGCATAATTCAACTCATGAGACTTAAGCTGTCGTGAGGCATAGGAAACAACTCTTCCTTCCTGCATAAGCACTGCTCCAAGTCCTCGACGTGAAGCGCCGCAATACACCTCATAATCCTTGGTCTGATCTGGCAAAATCAACACTGGCGATGTAACCAAACGTTCCTTCAACTCCTGGAAACTGGCCTCACATTCCTCAGTCCATTTGAACTTGGTATCCTTCTTCAACAACTCCGTCATAGGTTTCGCAATCTTCGAGAAATTTTCAATGAATCTCCGGTAGTATCCTACGAGTCCAAGAAAACTCCGGATCTCTCCAACTGTTGTTGGGGCTTCCCAATTTGTCATAGTGTCAACCTTGGTGGGATCTACTGCTATACCTTCTTCGGATATAACGTGTCCGAGAAATCCAACTTCCTTCAACCAAAATTCACATTTGCTAAACTTGGCATATAACTGATGTTCTCTGAGCTTCCCAAGTACCAAACGCAAATGCTCCTTATGCTCCTCTTCATTCTTCGAGTAAACTAGGATATCATTAATGAACACTACGACAAACTTATCCAAAAACTCCATAAACACTTTGTTCATCATGTTCATAAAATATGCAGGTGCGTTACTCAGACCAAATGACATAACGGTATACTCATACAGCCCATACCTGGTGGTAAATGTCGTCTTAGGTATATCCTATTCTCGCATCTTCAGCTGATGGTATCCTGATTGCAGATCAATCTTAGAAAATACTTTAGCTCCTTGCAATCGATCAAACAGATCATTAATCATCGGTAGTGGGTACTTGTTCTTGATGGTTACTTCATTCAATCCTCGATAATCAACAACCATCCTTAACGATCCATCCTTCTTCTTCACTAGAAGTACTGGCGATCCCCAAGGTGAAGAACTTGGGCGAATATAACCCTTATCCAATAACTCTTTAATCTGTTTCTTAATCTCCTCCAAATCCTTTGCGGGCATCCTATATGGTCTCTTAGATATTGGCCCTGTGCCTGGCAAAAGCTCAATCAAAAACTCAATATCTCTATCCGGTGGCATGCCTGGCAACTCCTCTGGAAATACTTCAGGGAAATCCTTTACCACTGGTACTTCCTCATACACAACTCCTGTTAGCGAATTTACTTGGGTCCTCTTCGGCACATGCCGGGATACATACTTGATCCTTCTTCCTTCTGGCGTTGTAAGCAAAATTGACTTACTGGCGCATTCAATATTCCCTTCGAACTTCGATAACCAATCCATGCCTAATATCACATCCAATCCTTGAGATTCCAATACTATTAGGTCCGAAAGAAACACATAGTTACCAATCCTTAATGGTAACCGATCACACCATAGACTAGCCATATACTCTGTCCAGGTGAGGTTACTAACATGGGTGACCTAAGGGCTTGGGTTGGCAGTTTATACTTATCCACAAATCCCCTTGATATGTATGAATGCGATGCACCAGTATCAAAAAGAACGAGAGCAGTAAAAGACTTAACCAAAAACTTACCGATTACTGCATCGGGCTGCTCTTCAACCTCCTCCACGTTTACGTGGTTCACCTGTCCCCTATTGAAAGGGTTTGGCTTCTTCCCAGAGCTTCCATTGCCATTTCCATTCTGGGATTCAGGACATTCATTGGCATAATGTCCGGTCTTCTGGCACTTAAAGCAAGTGACTTGGCTCAGGTCTCTCTTGGCTGGGGTTGATGGGTTGGTATAGTTCTGGCCGTTGCTTCCTCCATTCCCATTACCATTCTTGGGGCCATTATGATTATGCGAGCTACCTCCTCCATGGGTATGCTGATAGTGTCCTCCCGGTCTAGGGGTAAAACGTGGCTTCTACTAAGCTCCAGAATTGTACTTCCCTTGTCCATACTTCCTTTTGCGGTTCTCAATCTGCTGCTACTTCCCTTCAATCATGCGAGCACGATCTACCAACTCCTGGTAGTTGTTGAAGGTTGCTACCATCAACTGCATGCTCAACTCATCATTCAGTCCTTCCAGAAACTTCTCCTGTTTAGCTGCATCCGTAGCAACGTCATCTGGGGCATAACATGCTAACTTACTAAAGTCCTCCACATACTGGCCAACTGTCCGCCCTCCTTGGTGCAAGTTGCGAAACTCACGCTTCTTCATGGGCATAGCTCCTGCTGAAACATGGGCAGTACGGAAAGCCTGCTGAAACTGGTCCCATGTAATAGTGTCGATAGGGAAAGTGGCTGTGAAATTCTCCCACCATAATGCTGCATGTCCGTCAAGTTGATGTGCAGCAAACTTCACCTTTTCCGCATCTGTGCATCCTGCCGTGGTCAACTCCCTAGCTGTCTTGCGGAGCCAGTCATCCGCTACTATCAGCTCGGTGCTACTAAAGAACACCGGTGGATTCAGCCTAAGAAAACGGGCTAAGTGATCAACAGGTTGAGGTGGTGGTGGGTTGTTGTTGTTGTTGCCCTGATTCTGATTCTGGACTAGCAACTGCATCAATGTGTTCTGCTGCTGGATCAACTGACTGAGCTCCGGTGGGAAGGTAAATCCGGGTCACGTCTCGGAGGCATCTGATGGGTTTAGAAAAGATGAGATTTAAGAATAGAGGGGGTCTAGAGAGAAAACACTACCCATATGCACATGAGGCAAACAAACAATTCACTTCATTCAATCAAACAAGGGCATACAAATTGGTCTAACTATCGCAAAAGTGCTCGGACTACTATATTTACATGGTGGACTACTACTACTGTTGGGGTGGTCTACTAGAAATATTCTTCGATTGTAGACTCCATGATATCTGCTCCAGCTTCATCAACATAGTCATCATCACTATCATCTAGATCTGAGTCGGTGTCGTCGATGATGATGTAGTCTTCTAGGAGTATCTCCTTGGGTTCTTCGTCTTCTTCTACTGGTGTAGGGTCTCCCATGAATATTCCGATCTTCATTGTTAGGTCGGCATTCTTGTCCACTAGTACTTCGATTTCCTCTTCATAATCTTCACGTGTAGCCTTGAGTTCTTCCTCCAGTTCCTTGATTCTTGTCCTCGCCTTCTTCAGATCTATCATGTCGGCGCACATCTGGTTCTCCTGACGTCAAATGTGCTGGTTCAACTCCTGGATAAAAGCTGCAATTGATCTATCCTTCTTGGTGCTGATCATCTCCCAGTGCTCATCTCGGCGCACACAAATCTGGTAGATAGTATCCTTGAGATCATTGCGGTAAACTTCTCCAATACGTCCCATGGCGATGTGAGCTGCCATGCTCCTTCCTAGACTCCATGTTGGTGCATCAAAGGAAAACTCTATGGGCTCGGTGGCTGGCATGAACGTCCTTCCTGGAACTTGAACTTGAATCATCCAGCGCTCCTCTTCAGGTAAGGTGGCGTTGTAGATTCCGGTGAAGCTCGGTACTCCGATGTTCAGGTATCTAGTGACTTCCTTCAAGTGACGTCCAAAGGGTGTATCTACATCCGGCTGTGTGAACTTGTTCCTTGCATCCGTCATCCTAAAAGAGTAGAAAAGATGAGGAGTCAGAATGAGAAGAGTGAGTAGTGATCTAGGGCTTTAGCTTAGTGGTCGTGTCCTACAGTCAGCGTGTGCTCTGATACCATCTTGTAGCGACCAGACCTCAAACGGTCCAATCTCTGTGCTCCGGTGTCATCCTTGCATCAGTAATGCTAACACCACACAGTACTTGAAGGATTTATAACAGAGTATGTAGCGACCAGACCCGAATGGATCAAGTCTACTATGCTCCGGTGTCATCCCTGGATCAGTAATCCAGACACCACACAGTACTTCGAAGGACTTATAGCAGAGTGGCAATCACACACTTATTACATCGATGTCTCAAAGAGAACTTATTACAATAAATATGGCTTCAGGCCATCTAATATCGATAACAGCGGAAGACTTGGAAGGTAAATGGGTCCATCAACTCCAACGGCATCACTGAGTATAGAACCACGACCTAAAAGCACCTTAATCGTCGTCTGAAAAGTCTGCAACATTAACGTTGCAGCCCGAAACGGGTCAGCACATGGAATATGCTGGCAAGGTAACACATAGAGAGTAATGGAATGAAACAGCTATACTATATGCATATTTGGCTGGTGGAAAGCTCTATGGTTACTGTTTTGCGTAAAGCCAATTTTTCCCTACTGCAAAGGAATAAATTTATTTAACTATCATGGTGGTTGTTAAACATTGAGAATGGTTGACAGCATTCTCAATCCCAATTAAAAGTGAACAATTAAACCCATCAACATTAATTAGAAGTAACATGTTGAGATTCACATGATATTCAAGTACTAGATACTCAAGATTGTCCATAACCGGGGACACGGCTAATCATGATTAGTTTATTACACTCTGCAGAGGTTTGCGCAATTTTCCCCACAAGACTCGATCGCCTCCGTTGGATTTCTCGCACTACTGGTGTTTGAGAAACGGATGACCGAGACACAGTCTTTCAGAAGCGCTAGCACCTTATGATGGATAGACCGGTACACCTACCTCCCCTACATCTGCTAGTCTACCCTGTAAGAGTTCGCACGACTTAGTCAACTATGCCAGAGCCCATAATGGCTTGTGGCTGCACACGTAAGTTTCTAGCATGAAAGATCTTATGATCCCTTTGAGCCTAGGTGGTGGTCCAAAATAAAACAGGCAAGTCCTGATAGACATCAGGTGCCTGAATCCACCCAGATGTGTGTTTAAATTGCCACCTTAGATAAACCCTTAAAATTATCAATCTCACATCTGTCATGGATATCACTCACCCAATCCACGTCTACTAGCATAGCATGGCATAATAAGCAAACGTAGAAGTAACTCCCAAAGGTTTCATAATAAACAGGTAATAGGTACTACCTCATCTACATCCCATCCCACAATTTAATTAGATCCTAATCATGCAATGTGTGAGGATGGATCTAATGCAATAAAACTGGGTTGTAGAAAAGGTATGATCAAAGTGTTACTTGCCTTGCTGATGATCCGCGAGTCCTAGAGATTCGAAGTAACAGGCGTCGCAATCCGGGTAATCTATCGCGGACAAACAACAAGCATACAATAAGTACTCATCTAATGCACAGGTAAAACTCGAACAAGAGATTGAACCAGATAGTTCAACTTAAGAACTCCGGTTGCAAAGAAAGAAAGAACCGAACAAAGAAATCGAAAACAAACGGCGGAAGAAAACAACTCGGTTCTAGCAAGTTGAAACTAGGTCAAATTTTACCGTAGCAAAACTTAGTTGAAGTTGATTAGTCGTAACGGTGGTTTCGAAACGAAACTCCAAGCGCTTGAATCACCTGGTTCCGATAAACGAGCGAGAAGATAGACTAGAAAGAAGATCGGATCTGAGATCGCGATCGCGGAATAAATCCGACAAGAAGAAAAAGAAGAACGGTTAAACGAATGGACGTTCGTTAACCTAGAACAATCCGGTCTAGGGTTTCGGAAAAGAAAACCGAACGAAAAACCGATCTAGAAAACCGGAACGGTTTAGAGAAGAACCGGAAAGAAAACGAATCGGAAGAGAAGAAAAGAATCGGAAAAGAAAAGAGACGCGGCGCGGTACCTCAGCGAGGCTCCAGCGAGGGGCTCCGGCGTCGGCGAGCAAGGGCGGCGGCGGCGTGGGCAAGGGGCGGCGGTGGTGACGCAGGGCGGCGGCGCGGGCAAGGTGCGGCGGCGGCGCAGCTATGGAGGCGCGGCGGCTTGGGCGCGGGGTTTGATTTGATGTTTAGAGGGGGGTGTGGGGGTATATAAAGAGGGGAGAGGAGAGGAGACTTGGGGGAGGGGGCAAGAAATAGAGTAGGAAAAGGAAAAAGAAAGAGGGAAACAGAGTTGGACTAGAGTCCTACTAGGACTCCAAAAGGGGCGGCGGCGGCTCCCTCCTGCGCCAGGCGCGCGGCGCGGCTAAGGCCTGGCCGGCCGGCCTGCTAGCTGGGCCTTGGCCCAAGGCGCGCTTCGAAATTTTTTTAATCGGTTACGTGTGCAGAAAAAACAAAAGAAAAGAGAACTAAATGAACTCCAAAACTTCTAAAGTAAATTTTCCCCAACTCCTTAAAATGAGTCGAACAAAATGAACTTTTCTCGGGACCTAGAATGCAATTTTTGAAAACACACATTTTTCCCTATCCAACTAAAAGGCAAATAAACTCCGACAAAACCAATGATCCTCTTTTGAGAATTTGAGAAAACTCAAATATGAAAATGACGAAATCTCCAACTCTCTCCGAGGGTCCTTGAGTTGCGTGAAATTTCTAGGATCGGCAAAATGCAAGAAAATATGATATGCATGATGATCTAGTGTATAACATGCCAAATTGAAAATTTGGGATGTTACAGAGTAGCAATCACACACTTATTACATCGAGTGTCTCAAAAGAGAACTTATTACAATACATATGGCTTAAGGCCATCTAATAACGATAACAGTGGAAGGCTTGGAAGATAAGTGATTCCATCAACTCCAACTGCATCACTGAGTATAGAACCACGACCTAAAAACACCTTAATCATCATCTGAAAAGTCTGCAACATGAACATTGCAGCCGAAACGGGCCAGCACATGAAATATGCTGGCAAAGTAACACATAGAGAGTAATGAAAGAATAAGGCTATACTACATGCATATTTGGCTGGTGGAAAGCTCTATGGTTACAGTTTTGCGTAAAGCCAATTTTTTACCTACTGCAAAGGAATAAATTTTATTTAACTATCATGGTAGTTGTTAAACATTGAGAGTGTAGACACCCTCTCAATCCCAATTAAGCATCATCATTAAAACCCAACAAATTTAATTAGAGTAACATGATGAGATTCACATGATAATCCAAGTACTAGATACTCAAGATGTCCATAACCGGGGACACGGCTAATCATGATTAGTTTATACACCTTGCAGAGGTTTGCGCACTTTTCCCCACAAGACTCGATCTCCTCCGTTGGGATTCTCGCACTACATGGTGTTTGAGAAATGGATGACCGAGACATAGTCTTTCAGAAGCTCTTGCACCTTATGAACGGGTAGACCGTACCAACCTACATGCCCTACATCTGCTAGTCTACCACTGTAAGAGTTCGCACGACTTAGTCAACTATGCTAGAGCCCATAGTAGCTTGTGGCTACACACGGAAATTTCTAGTATGAATAATCTCATGATCCCTTTGAGCCTGGGTGGCGGTCCAAAAGAAAAACAGGCAATCGCTGGAATACCCAAGTGCCTCAATCCACCCAAATGTGTGTTTAAGTTGCCACCTTAGATAAACCATTAATTTAACAAGCTCACATCTGTCATGGATTTCACTCACCCAAACCACGTCTACGAGCACAGCATAGCAATATAAGCAATACGTAAAAGTAACTCCCAAGGGTTTGATAATAAACATGTGAATTGGTACTACCTCAACTACTTCCCAACCCACAATTTAATTAGATCCTAATCATGCAATGTGTGAGGGTTGATCTAATGCAATAAAAACTGGGTAATAGGAAGTATGATCAAAGTGTTACTTGCCTTGCTGATGATCCATAAAACCTAGCGATTCGAAGTAGCAAGCGGCGCACTCCGGGTACTCTATCACAAACTAACAAGCATACAATAAGTACTCAACTAATGCACAGGTAAAATTCAAATAAGAGATCTAACCACATAGTTCAACTTAAGAACTCCGGTTGGCAAAAGATCAAATCGAACGAAGCAACGAAAGACAAACGGCAAAAGAAACAAGCTTTGATTTACTATTCTAGATCTAGGTCAAATTTTATAGAGGCAAAAACTTGTTTGAGTTGGTTAAACGGAAAGAGGGTTTAGAGACAAAACTCCAGGCGCTTGAATCGCCTGATTCCGATAAACGAGCGAAAAATTAAACTAGAATGAAAATCGGAGCAGAAATCGTGATTAAAAATAATCACAGAATAATCCGAGAAAAAGAAAAACGACGAACAGAAAAACGAACGAACATTCATTAACTGGATCTAAATGATGAACGCGTTCGTTAAAATGAACGGACAAGCGAACGCTCGAAAAATAAATAAACCAGAAAAAATTGATCTATTTAAAAAAACGAAACTTGGTTTAAAAAAACCGAATCGGTTTTTCTCAGAAAACCGAGCGGCGGGGCGGCTACCTCGGCTCGGACTCCGGCAGGGTTCCGTTGGCGGGGCGGCTACCTCGGCTCGGACTCCGGCGGGGTTCCGGCAGCGGCGTGCGGCGCGGCGGCGGCAGTAGCGGCGGCAGGCGGCGTGCGGCAACGGCGGCGGCTTGCGGTGCGGGACGGGGCGGCTCGGCGAATCGGGGCTCCCAGGGGGCCCCTGGGTGGCTATTTAAAGGGGGGGAGGCGGCGGCGACTCGGCTTGGGGAGGGGGTCGGGCGGCGGCGGCGTACCCGGCTCGGTCTCCCCGAGTCCGGCGGCTGCACGAGCTAGGAGGCGGCGACGGCTGGGCCGGCCTTGGCCGGCTGGGCCCTTGGCCCAGTTGCGCGTGGGTTTTTTTTTAAAACAATTACGCCGAAACTAAGAAAAATTCTAGGAAAATAAATAAAAGTCTAAAATTGCCAAAACAAATTTTCGCCGTCTAAATAGAATATTTAGAACCGGATGAACATTTTCTTGACCCTAAATGCAATTTTTGAAAACATGCAGTTTTTCCTAAATTCAAATAAAATAGCAAATAAAACCAAAATAAAATCTATTTGATTTTATTATTAAATCCCCAATATTTCTTTATTTTTGGAAAGTCATTTTATTCCCTCTCTCATATTTTATGATTTGAAATAATTGGAGATAAAATAAATAAAATCAAATGATCCTATTTTCAAAATTTGAGAAAACTCAAATATGAAAATAACGAAATCCCCAACTCTCTCCGAGGGTCCTTGAGTTACGTAGGATTTCTAGGATCAACCAAAATAAAATATGATATGCAGTAATGATCTAATATATAACATTCCAAATTGAAAATTTGGGATGTTATATTCTTTAATTTGTTCGATATCATAGTAACTATAAACACCCTTTGCACAAGAAGATAATATTTCATTATCATTAAACTCACATAGGTAGGGGAGGTGTTTTTGAGGGTTCTTAGAGCAACAAGTCAGATCACAAATTTCACAAAGATTCCAAGCATAACATAGCAATCTGTTTATTTGATCCCATAAGAGTATCCCTTGTTTAGACAAACGGTGACGCACAAAATGAGCATGTTCATCTAAAGATTTCCCATCAACTAGGCTAGTTGGGGTTTCAACACGAGCGCATAAGGACCGAAGATGATCCAAGTAGAACAGTTTAAGTGGATCCATATCAATAGATTTTTAGCAAGCAAAGATGCAAGCAAATATAAGGCACATGGAAACACAAAGAAAGATACATACGGGAAGAAGGTGGATGGAAAAAGAGGGCGGATAAAACGGCAAGGGTGAAGTGGGGGATAGGAGAACGAGAGGCAAATGGCAAATAATGTAATGCGAAGGATAAGAGTTGTGATGGGTACTTGGTATGTCTTGACTTGGCGTAGATCTCCCTGACAACGGCGCCAGAAATCCTTATTGCTACCTCTTGAGCATGCGTTGGTTTTGCCTTGAAGAGGAAAGGGTGATGCAGCAAAGCAGCGTAAGTATTTCCCTCATTTTTTGAGAACCAAGGTATCAATCCAGTAGGAGACCACGCGTGAGTCACCTCATACCTACACAAGCAAATAAGAACCTCGCAACCAACACGATAAAGGGGTTGTCAATCCCTTCACGGCCACTTGCAAGAGTGAGATCCGATAGAGATAATAATAATAATAAGATAAATATTTTTGGTATTTTTATGATATAAAGTGAAAGTAAAGATTGCAAAATAAAGTAGATTGGAAACTTGTATGATGGAAAATAGACTCGGGGGCCATAGGTTTCACTAGTGGCTTATCTCAAGATAACATAAGTATTACGTGGGTGAACAAATTACTGTCGAGCAATTGATAGAATTGAGCATAGTTATGAGAATATCGAGGTATGATCATGTATGTAGGCATCACGTCCGTGACAAGTAGACCGACTCCTGCCTACATCTACTAGTATTACTCCACACATCGACCGCTATCCAGCATGCATCTAGAGTATTAAGTTCATAAGAATGGAGTAACGCCTTAAGCAAGATGACATGATGTGGAGGGATAAACTCATGCAATATGATATAAACCCCATATTTTTATCCTCGATGGCAACAATACAATACGTGTCGTTTCCCCTACTGTCACTGGGATCGAGCACATCAAGATTGAACCCAAAGCTAAGCACTTCTCCCATTGCAAGAAAGATCAATCTAGTAGGCCAAACCAAACTGATAATTCGAAGAGACTTGCAAAGATAACCAATCATACATAAAAGAATTCAGAGAAGATTCAAATATTGTTCATAGATAATCTTGATCATAAACCCACAATTCATCGGATCTCGACAAACACACCACAAAAGAAGATTGCATCGAATAGATCTCCAAGAAATTGAGAACTTTGTATTGAGATCCAAAAAGAGAGAAGAAGCCATCTAGCTAATAACTATGGACCCGAAGGTCTGAGGTAAACTACTCACACATCGTCGGAGGGGCCATGGAGTTGATGTAGAGGCCCTCTGTGATCAATGCCCCCTCCGGCGGAGCTTCGGAAAAAGCCCCAAGATGGGATCTCTTGGGTACAGAAGGTTGCAGCGGTGGAAATAGGGTTTCGTGATGCTCCTGTATGTGTTCGGGGTATGTGAACATATATAGGAGGAAGAAGTAGGTCGGTTGAGCCATGAGGGGCCCACAAGGGGGAGGGCGCGCCGAGGGGGTGTTGGCGCGCCCCTGCCTCGTGGACACCTCGTTGGTTGCTTGATGTCCACTCAAGTCCTTTGGATCACGTTTGTTCCAAAAACCACGCTCCCGAAGGTTTCATTCCGTTTGGACTCCGTTTGATATTCCTTTTCTGCGAAACACTGAAATATGCAAAAAGACAACAATTTGCACTGGGCCTTGGGTTAATAGGTTAGTCCAAAAAATAATATAAAAGTGTAAAATAAAGCCCATTAACATCCAAAACAGATAATATAATAGCATGGAATAATCAAAAATTATAGATACGTTGGAGACGTATCACACGACGACGTGGTGATGCTGTTGGTGAAGAACAATATCCGCAGGGCTTCGCCTAAGCACTATGAAAACTATGACGGAGGATAAACTAGAGGGGACGGGGTTGCCGGCACACGCCTTGGTGTTTCTTGATGTGTCTTGGGTGCTAGCCCTACCCCTCTATTTATATGTTGAGCCTTGGGGTCGAAACTTGGAGTAAAAGCCTCCACAAAGTCAGTTTCACCCGAAAGGCAAGGGTCCTTCTCGGACTCCAGGGCTAGACGCCAGGGTTCTCGGCGTCTGGACCCAGACGCCAGGGACCATGGCGTCTGGCCCCTGGACTCCGCAAAACTTCCTTTTGCGATTTCCAAAAACCTTGTGGGCTTTCCCTTTTGGCCCAAATAAAGTGTTCTCATACCCAAACATTTCGGGAAACATCCGAAACCCCTTCCGGTGAATTCCGGAACCTTTCTGGAGACCAAACACTATTATCCTATATATCAATCTTTATTTCCGGATCATTCCGGAGTTCCTCGTCATGTCCGTGATCTCATCCGGGACTCCGAACAACATTCGGTCACCAACATACATAACTCATATAATACTATATCATCAATGAACGTTAAGCGTACGGACCCTACGTGTTCGAGAACTATGTAGACATGACCGAGACACCTCTCTGGTCAATAACCAATAGCAGAACCTGGATGCCCATATTGGCTCCTACACATTCTAGGAAGATCTTTATCGGTCGAACCGTTATGACAACTTACGTTATTCCCTTTGTCATCGGCATGTTACTTGCCCGCGATTCGATCGTCGACATCTTCATATCTAGTTCAATCTAGTTACCGACAAGTCTCTTTACTCGTTCTGTAATACATCATCCCGTAACTAACTCATTAGTCATCTTGCAAGGCTTATTATGATGTGCATTACCGAGAGGGCCCAGAGATACCTCTCCGATACTCAGAGTGACAAATCCTAATCTTGATCTATGCCAACCCAACAAACACCTTCGGAGACACCTGTAGAGCACCTTTATAATCACCCAGTTATGTTGTGACGTTTGATAGCACACAAGGTGTTCCTCCGGTATTCGGGAGTTGTATAATCTCATAGTCAAAGGAATATGTATAAGTCATGAAGAAAGCAATAGCAATAAAACTTAACGATCATAATGCTAAGCTAACGGATGGGTCTTGTCCATCACATCATTCTCTAATGATGTGATCCCGTTCATCAAATGACAACACATGTCTATGGTCAGGAAACATAACCATCTTTGATTAACGAGCCAGTCAAGTAGAGGCATACTAGGGACACTCTGTTTTGTCTATGTATTCACACATGTACTAAGTTTCCGGTTAATACAATTCTAGCATGAATAATAAACATTTATCGTGATATAAGGAAATATAAATAACAAATTTATTATTGCCTCTAAGGCATATTTCCTTCAAAGAGTCCACCATAACTACCTACGGATTGAGCAATATCCTTCAAATAAGTTGTCTCCTGTGCATGCAATAAAAATTTCTCTAATATGTATGATCTTTTATTGAAAGGGAAATAAGCTTTGTACGAACTTATGAAGATGGAGTAATAAAAGTGACAAACTGCTCAATAAAGGTCATTATCATAAGGGGCAATACTAAAGTGATGTTTCTTTGCATTAAGAGTTTGCACATGTAGCCTAAAGCCTCTGCTTCTATCTGCGAAGGGCCTATCTTATATGTTTTCTGTTAAAACTTTACTTTCATGCATGAGTCAAAAGATTTTCTTCTATTCCAACCTAAAATACTCTCAACTTGGCAAACATAATGTGGTGGGGAAAGATCCAGACACATATATCTAGTTGAATTATATGATCATGAGTTATTATTGTTGAAAGTTATCCCTGAGGTAAATAAGTTGGGAGGTGAAACATTAAGCCCCCATCTTCCTTTATGTCTGATTGAAACAATTTGTTCTAAAAATACGAAGTGAGTACCAGCAATCGTTAGAGGACTATATGATATTTGAGTATGTGAAGTTTGCTAAACTAAAGCTCTTACATAGACTCTTCTATAAAAGATGATGAATTGCAATTGTTTGTTGACTATGAACATAGTTTGTTGAGTTTCAAGAGGGTTTACGGTTTATACCTTAAAATGTGAATAGCTTGATACTTGATTATGAGAAATTTTATGAATAAGAGTTTTTGTTCATGGAATATAATGATAATTATAAATGTGATGCTGCAATTTCTGTATTTTTTATTAACACCTCTCTCTATAAACATGTGGTCATATTTATCGAGTTCGGTATTTGCTTGAGGACAAGCGGATTCTAAGCTTGGGGGAGTTGATATGTCCATTTTGCATCATTATTTCCTACTGTTATTTATCTTATTTGGATGTTATATTTCATATTATGATGCAATTCTAATGCCTTTTCTCTCTTAAAATGCAAAATACATCAAGAGAGGGGGATTACCGGCAGCTGGAATTCTGACATGAAGAAACTACAACGGAGATTTATTTTGTAATATATAAAAAATAATGGAAGAAAGAAGCACCAAAGAAGAGCCATAGGGGGGGCACAAGGGCAGGGGACGCCACCACCCCCTGTCCGCGTCACCTGGGCTCGTGGAGCCCTTGTGGTCCCGTCCCGATGTTCTTTTGCTATATATTACCATTTTTCATAAGAAAAAAGAATAAGGAGAGGAGTTTCGGGACTTTCCGCACTTTCTAGAGGCGGAACCATGACATGAGAACTTTTATTCTCTGGCGGAACGATTCTGCCGGGGATACTTCCCTCCAGGAGAGGGAAATTGAAGCCTTCATCACCACCAACGCTCTCCTCATTGTGGGAATCATCAACATATTCACCAACATCATCTCATATATAAACTCTATTCCATCTCTTGTGTTCAATCTTTGTGTCAAACCTCAGATTGGTACCTGCGGTGCTACCAGTATTTATTACATCTTATAGTTGATGCTAGTTGTTTTACTTGGTGGAAGATTATTATGTTCAGATTGTCAATCATATGTTTATACCCACCGATCATGTTCAATATGATGAGTTGTGAGTAGTTCTATTTGTTCTTGAGGACATGGGAGAAGTCTTGTTGGTAGCAATCATTTGAAATTGATCGCAATCTAATGTTTTGGTATTATGTTGTGTTGTTCTTTCTTTATGGTGTTATGTGAATGTTGACTACATGACACTTCACCATTTGTGGGCCTGGGGGAAGGCATTCTTGAACTATTTTCTAGATGATGGGTTGCAAGAGTGATAGAAACCTAAACCTCAGTTTATGAATTGTTTCTTAAGGGGCTGTTCTGGATCCATATGTTAAATGCTATGGTTAGATTTATCTTAATTACTTCTCTTGTATTTGCAGATGCTTGCATGGAGAGTATAATCATAAATAGGTATTTGTTCAAGTAAGGGCAGTACCTTAGTTCCAGTCCACCCACATAGCATTTGCTAGATCTGTTGGCTCTCTTCATATATTCACAGTTGATGTGTAAATCAAGGAAAATAGTTGGCTCGCTCCTAGTGCAGTGACTTCGATCTCTTCTTTTTGAGTTATTCTACATTATGGGCTGGTTTGTGAAGAATTGCAAGCCTTCTCTGCTTAGGGTGATCCATAACTGATGTTCCATCAACGGTTGCCGAATTTCGTTTCTTACGACAAGTGACTATTGTGGTCTTCAAAGCTTGGTATGACGAGTACTAGCATACGTGGTTGTCGAGTACTACATCCATCTAGTTTTATTAGTCATCTGTGTATTTTGTGCTAAACTTTGACCTTAGATTTGATTAGCAAAATATAAGTTATATGCCATAAAAATTATGTTGCTAGATTCATATTTGAAAGAAGTTTCCAATGATGTTATTTTGTCACATATAGATTATATTTTGCTAATTAAATCTATGGTCAAACTTTGACCCAAGAAGCAAGGGGGACTAATTAACCCATAGAAAGGCACTATAACTCAATTCCGTCCCAAACAATTCCAGTAGATCTAGGGAAATGCCTACCGACTAAGAATTTCTTCTGGCCCCTTCTTCATGTTAGACTAAACACAAGGAGCATGCTCCAAAGAAAGTCTTTTTACCTTCCCGACTATAATTGTGTCTTATACCAAGAGCAAACAAATGATACACATTTGCACTTATTTTTGGACTACCCATTTGCCCAGAGTTGTTAGTTGAAGCTTATCCCTAACAAGCAAATAACATTACCTCTTTTCATGAAGTGGAATTGGTTAAAAGGGTCATTGCAAAGGCTTTTTGCTATGACGGTTATCATTCTATCCTACCAGAACTTCTGGAAATAAGAAATGAGAAAATCTTTCATAACAAATATCCTAGCATTGATGATTGGAGCAGAAACCTCAAAGAGGATCTTATTCTAGTTGCCCTCAAATTAAAAACGAGCATTTCCATAACTTCTAATCTTGGATACAACTTGTATTCTAGCCCCCTTTTCAGTATTTTACCCTCCCCCCTAAACATACAACTCTTGTAATTATTTGCTCCCTATACCCTAGAATACACACAATAGGCTCATTTCTTACCATGTTCCTGGCAAACTAGCATCCATGGTTGTCGAGTATAATTCATGGAGCTAGCGGGTCGTACACATAATATGCTATTTCAATATTTTCATCTTCCCCGACGGTTTAGTTACTATAGATGTTTGGCATCCTGCCTTGGAAGGAATTCATCTTTTTCGCCGTCTTAGGTTTCTATAACAAATCAAAGCAACATTATTGAATACTATAAAATACCTCCCATGTCATACGTTGATGGGTCGTGGGCTCTATTGGGATGGCAAAATAGAAGTATAAAATACCCTTTGGCCCTTTAGGAAATGACAAAGTTACCAATCGAGGCAACTCGCTTGATCTATCTAGTAACGGTACAATGGTACCATAAAAGGAATAAGACAAAGACTTTCCAACTTCCATATTTGGTGGAAAACTGGGAGGTCAAAGAATCAAAAGTATGTAGCATAATAGAACTTGTTATTTGATTGTAAAAGTTCTGAGGTTGTTAGTTTATCAAACGTTTGGTTACTGGTCGCTGTAATCCACCCGTGTGTGAAAGCTGGGTATATGATGCAGCTAATCATTGCCAACTGATGATCACAAGCAAGGAACAATTGAGTATTTAATGCGTCAGAAATTAGGATTCAAGGTAGTTGGGAGATTGGTAATGCATGCTCTTGCTTGGAGGTTTCTGTTGGAGATAACAGATTTGGCCGTTTCCCTTAAAAAAATTTCTTAGGAGGAAGCGGTTCTTGTCGACCCTTGCGCATCATCTTCATCCATGGGGTCAGCGAGTTTGTCCTCTATAGGCACCGTCTGTGCCGCCATGGTAGCTGCATAGCTTGCGAGCCAAAAGAAGCCGTTAGTGTGTGCCGTAGGTCATCGGCGGTGCCACCACTTTGCTGGTGGTGTCAAGAGCGGTGGCTTGTCGCATCAGGTCAGTCGTGGCATCGTGGAAGCCTAGTATAAGTCTAAAGCAACTCATGTATTCAAGGCTGACGCGTGGATCTCCCACGGGCAGCGGAGGGTGCACGTGTCTCCTTTGGATTATTTTGTAAATTTTCTTTTAGTCATGACTGTTTCTGTAACTAGGGGATGTTATGCCCCTATTATGTAGTACCTTTTTTTTCTTTTTAATCCTTTGTTATGCACCTTTTTTTTGACATCAAAGTACTCTTTATTGCAAGATGATCATTATATTATCTTCTACAAGAATATCAGCAATCTCTACGGGTGAATCTTCCATCGACCCCGCACACACCTTCGAGCTTAATATACAAAGGAGATGCTAGTTTGCTAAAAAAAAAGATTCAGGGCAGTTACTAAATCTATCGAAAAACTCAGGACGGTTGCATCCCGGAATTTTATAAGCGGATTCCAGCATGGATTGATGGATGGTGTATGATCACGTATCAGGTAGCAGCAGCATCATTGTGCTCGTGAATGAAATCGCAAGTGCCCTTATTTTTCCCCCAACGAATCCGCAGCGTGTTAATTAGGTACCTCTACGCAACTTCGTCCTACATGATTCGGTGGTTGCCTGTTAAACAGGTTGGTTCCGATGATTGATTCCAACAAGAGTCAGTCAGGCCAACGTCCACGCTTTAATTGTAACGCAAACATTGCTGTTCCGGCTGTTCCCGCCCGAATCTCTCCTTCCTAACGCGGCATCGTCGCCAAAGGCAGCACTTAGCTGTACGTTCCTCAAAGAGAATACGATTTTCCAGAGTACTGTGCGTATCTCTTTCTAGCAGAAATGGAACACAGCTCAGAGCATCAGCGAGAGCAGGGCAGGTAGGGGTGCAAGCTGACGGCGTCCCCATGTCCACGACCGTCGTCGAAGCAAAAATTACACGACGGGGTCCGCATGTCCACGACTGTCCGTGAACAGAAATATGCGGATGATGTCTAAGGGCGAGTTTTGCTACATCTACGTAAAAAAGTCTTAAACTTATGTAGTATAGTACAAGCTTACATGGTCAGGCACATCCGTGAAATTCAAGGAGAAGGTGATTAGTTTATACGAAGAAAAGTTACGTAACATCATGTAAGAGGTTACATAGGTGTATCATTTTTGCTCAAGGGCAGGTCCGCACTACGCAGTGTGGACACAAACATGCAATGTGTAACTGCCGAGCCGTGATTTCTCGCAGGATTTGCTCCCGTAGCCATGTGACCCCTACACAAAGCACGTCGTCGGGTGCAACAACCGTGGATGGCGATCGCGTCGCCCTGCACTGCGCCTGCCTATAAATACCCCGGCAATATGTTACTCCCAGAACATCAAAGCATACATAGCTCAGCCTCCCAGTCCGACCTGGTCAGTGCGCTGGTACACTACCCCCACAAGCTCGAAGAAGCGGTGGTGCTTTGACATGGCTCCTCTTTCGTCCAAGGCCGTTGCACTCGTTGCACTGGCCTCCCTCCTCGTCACCTACGCCTCTGCCGGCGCCGGGAACTTCAACGACTCCGCCTTCACCGCCGACCCCAACTGGGAGGACGCCAGGGCCACCTGGTACGGCGCGCCCACCGGCGCCGGCCCCGACGACGACGGTACGTCCGTATGCGCCGGCCGGTGCATGCATGGCGCCGCGGCCTTCGCTTAACTGATCGTTTGTGTAATGACATGCGGTAATCGATGTGCATTCAGGTGGTGCGTGCGGGTTCAAGAACACCAACCAGTACCCCTTCTCCTCCATGACCTCCTGCGGCAACGAGCCCATCTTCAAGGACGGCAAGGGGTGCGGCTCCTGCTACCAGGTAGCTACACTAGCTCGTTCGTCATATTTTTGGTGCTTTGCCCCTGCCGTACGTGGTGGAAATGGAGCTGGTGACACAGTGCTAATCTTGACTTGTGATCGTTTACTATTGCCTTTTCAGATACGGTGCACCAACGACCAGTCCTGCTCCGGCAACCCGGAGACGGTGGTCATCACCGACATGAACTACTACCCGGTTGCCAAGTACCACTTCGACCTGAGCGGCACCGCCTTCGGCGCCATGGCCAAGCCCGGCCTCAGCGAGAAGCTCCGCCACTCGGGCATCATCGACATCCAGTTCAAGAGGTCGGTGGCATTTCATCACTCGTTGCACGAATCCTATCTGGCCCTACCTGAACGATGAACAGTCTCATACTCTATATAACCAGTGCTTTTTGCCCAACAAAACTTTCACGACGGCGACCGGTTTAACTGGGACCCAAATAGATTCGCAGCGAATAATGCTCTATTTTGAGCACCGTCGCCTCACACTTATTTGCCGTCGACCCGGCTTGGGTACGAGTAAGTTACAATGGCACATGGGTTGCTGATTGCTGATGATGATGATTGATGCAGAGTGCCGTGCGAGTTCCCCGGCCTCAAGGTGACCTTCCACGTGGAGCAGGGGTCGAACCCGGTGTACTTCGCGGTGCTGGTGGAGTACGAGGACGGCGACGGCGACGTGGTGCAGGTGGACCTCATGGAGGCCAACTCCGGGACGTGGACGCCGATGCGCGAGTCGTGGGGCTCCATCTGGCGGCTGGACTCCGGCCACCGCCTCCAGGCGCCCTTCTCCATGCGCATCACCAACGAGTCCGGCAAGACGCTGGTGGCCGACAAGGTCATCCCGGCCAACTGGGCGCCCAGCACCTTCTACCGCTCCATCGTCCAGTACAGCTGAAGCTGCTCATCATCTGGAATCATGCACGCATTGGCTTGATTTGGTATCTGTACTATCATGGATCGTTTTGCATGGGTACGTACTACCGAGGAGGTTTTTGATTAAGGCTAAGGTTGGGTCGTCGATCGGGTGTCATGTAGGCGTCGTCGTGCATGTGTGTGTCGAATACGTCGGTGGGATATGGAGGAGGGGCACTTTTGCATGTGCTCTCCCGCGCCCACCGTCACTGTACCAATGTGTAAGCAGACAATAAGTTATTACTGTTTGTGTGTACTCCTGCTTAACTCTTGTCCCTCCTTCAGTCTCTCATCAGTACTGCCAGTACTCATCTGTTCGTATTGCCCTAGTACTTACTTGTCAAACTTGATTATGCGCGCCAGGAATTCGACCCTGACTTTCTAACCAACGTACGGCCACGGCCAGTGGAAATTCTACTCCGTTCCGGTAGATTCGACGATCTTGGAGAGGTCGGTACGTCATAATTTTTGCAACGACCAGAAAAGCACGCAGTCGAGTATGTCTGCGTCATATCAATTACCACCGACTAGCTAGCTAGTGCGTCTATCGAACGCAAAGGGTGCCAATCTCCCGGCACATGTCTTTCACTTTCGAAACCTCCTTTTCTTTCCGTATGGTAACCACTAACCAATTCGTTCGTTCTGTAACCGTCAGTCTTAGCTACCTAATGATAGTGAATGATTCGGAGTAACTTTTACACGAGCGAGAGCCGGCAACTTCGCCGCCTAAAAGTTCACTCTAGCTAAGCTGGCCTTCCCTTTCCTAAGAAAGTTGTTTAACTAGGAGTACTCTTTAACTAGCATGCATGCTGCTAGAGACCGCTGGATCGTCGCCGTAAATACTGGCGCTAACCTCTCCCAATCGCCGAGCTAGTCTTTGCTCATGTTGTCCACTTAAACTACTCCTAAGTAAGTAAACTGAATCTGCCGAATGTAAGATTTTTCGGCTGTTATCGACAGAGTCAAGCCGGCTCCCATAAAAAAGCGACTACAGCGACGCGTCAGCAGCTCATCCGGACGGCAGTCGGCATTAGTGGCCATTAGATGGTCTACGAATCTCGACGTAATTTTTATTTTGTTTTGACAATGCTTTGTACTTGCAGTGAAGTTTTACAGTTGATTTGATCCTTTTAGAAAAAAACTGAAAAACCTTATCGTCGATGTCCTCTCTTTTTCTCCGGACAAGCTGAAGAACATGAAAAAGAAGGACGAGACCTTCCACCTGACCCGCACCGGTCGTTTCTCCCAACAGTTAACAGCGGAAAGGGACAAAGTAACGGACTGCTCAGGCGCATGTGCGGGGCGCGGAGTGGGATGCCGACGGCTGCGTCGCCTACCCGCCTCTGCATGTGAGGTGCGGGCCACGGCCGCCGAAGGGTGGAAGGAGCGACCACGTACGATCGACTCGCTCGCGGCACGCCGGCCGGAAGTCGCTAGCCCAGCTCTTGCACCAGATTTTCCTGGGCCCGCCGGCGCGCACCCACCGCTGCCGCCTTGCCGGCTCCGTCTCAGACTGAGCTTTCGGCGACCCGGCGAGCGATCCATCTTCCACCACGTACTCAATCTCGATCTCCATTGTGTGCCGCGCGTGACGGGTGCTAAGAGCATCTTCAGCCGTTCGGCCCGAGAGGCTTGAAATAGCGCTGTTCTCGGACGGGCCGCTCGCCGTGGCACGCTACGGCACCGGTCCTGCGTAATGGCGGGATACCTTAGGGTCGAATTCCGTGTTTTCGGTGATTCGTTGTGACGCAGAGCAAAACTGCGGCCAGTTTCTGGACAATTCTTTCTATGCGAGTGTCTTCTTGCTTTAGCCGGTGGATGGAATGTTTGAACTACCGAGTAGACTCCAGTAGTAGGAGGACAATGATCAAGGAAAATGCACCCACGCATCGCCCAAGAAAAACGGGGCAGCTTCACGTGCGCTCTTACTTGCGCCACTCGTCAACGTGCATTTTCGGTGGTGCGGGAAGATACATCAACTGCACATACGTGAACGTGATTAGGAGAAAAAGGAGGTGAGTAAGCATTTTCATCGATATCCCGGGTGAAAACAAATTAATTTCGTCTGCAGCTATCTCTTTTCTTTTTGATCGCCCCCCAAGTCGCTTTTCAGCAGGGCGACTTGAGCAGCAACCAAATCTTCCTCGCTGACTGCCCCTCCCCCCTCGCCCGTCGTCTTGGGGCAAAACACGTGCGGCGACGGGATTCCTCGGCTTTCCCTTCCTTGTTGTGCCAACGATTGGTGCTCCATGCCGATGGATGGCCGTGGTGCACGCACCAGTCAGTTCAACTCAGACCCTCTGCAGCTTGTCTCTCTTAGATTCGATGGCTCGCGGACATATCCCCTTGGATGAAAGGGTGTTATCGATGGCTTTCGAGGTGAGTGGTAGTGTGTTCGCGGCCGCGTGTGATGGTGGCTGGTCGACAACGACAGAGATGTCCGTCTAATCGGGCCCATGGTGACGCGGCTATTACCCTTGTTTCTAGCATGGCAACTAGTATGTCACATTTGGTGGGGGACACATGGTGCGATATTAGTGCGTGCACAGCACATGGTTCACTAGGACACAAGAAAGTTATCATGAGGAAGGACTATGTGCGGTGTTCCCATTGTAGAGAATGTAAAACCGTTTGTCCACATAATAAACTTGTGCAATTAGAAGGTATCGTGCACGACCGAGAAAAGAAAACTGTATGCAATCCAATACATACGGGTCTAAAGGAAGAATTGTTTGTGAATTAATTAGTTATTGTCCACGGTTTCGTGAAATGAACTGTGTACAAGATAGGACCAACGGTTTCACTAAAGACAGGTGTCTATGATGACTAACCATTCCACACACAACTTATGGGGACATGTGTGTGATTAGGAATAGAGGGTTCACACTTGTGGCAACACCATTCCCCTTCTTCCTCACTCGTATAGAACCCCATTCTTCCTCATTCGGATTGCACCTAGCCTCATTCGCTATTTTGCCAAAATCCATGAGCTTGACGACTCTCGCCACGCCGGCTATCCCTGCAGCATGTAGGCTCATGAAACACATTGCATCGCCGCGGTACTCCTTCGCCTCTACCGCCGCCGGCCGCACGCCGCCGACGTTTGTTCGTTGTTGACCAAGCCTGTTTTCTCATATGGAGAACGAGCTAAACGATACTAATTAATTTTCATTCATATGTGTCTTAGGGAGTGTTCGGAGTCCCTCCACTCCCGACTCCGCTCGCAGAGCCGACGGAACTGCAGACTAAATTAGCGGAGCTGCAAAATAGGTGCTCCGCAGATCCCTGTAATTTCGCGGAGCCGGGTGGATAACCGAACAGACCCTTAGTTTGCACTAACTCCATCTGTCGTCGCCCTGTCATTATGCATCAGCACTGATTCGAGGAACCCACAATGCAAGGAAACACCAGGTCTGAGTGGCCTCGGCCAAACGCCGGTGTTAGTTCAATATCACCCTACCCGAGGACATAGTCACTCACGGTATGCACCCCTCTGACCTAGTTTGGGTTCTTCAACAAGCCATGGACTGATTTTTCCTATTCTGTACTAATCTTGATGGAATGCATTTGACTGAATATATCTAATGATTTTGCCGAGTACGACATAATTCTACTTTAGGAAAAATTGGGAATAGTGACCACTTTACCAAGATAGTAGTGCTAAATTGGATAAAAGGAACCAGATTGACTTCAAACTGGAAACTCTTTCTATATATTAGGCAATGATTTTGTTCTACTCTTCTTTCCGTATCACTCACATTTGCATTTCTTTAGTAGGAAGCTCATATTTGCATTGCAGAAGTCACACAATTTGTTTCAACTATTCAATTCACAACATCACAAAATTTGCATATGACAAATAAATGCTCTTATTTTTGTGCAGCATGTCCGTCCCTCGTGGTCCGAGCCCAGCGCCCTAACCTCCAAGACCAGTTTCTTCTCCATCGACCGGACTTCGGCCTAGAAGGTGAGCAATCCATGTGTGACCGCCTCGATGATGTACCATTCTATCTTAAGTTCGCCCTGTTAGTTGCGCCAGCCCACTAGGCGTAAGTTAATATCCAGCGCCTGCATGCGTAGTTTAATATCAATGTCAGCCTGTGTAGCAGTAGTTTCGGCCCCTCATGATTAAATAATTCCTTTAAGAAAGAAGCGAGGGGTAGGCAAGAAAGGGATGGCTATCTGCCTCTCAGACATGATTAGTGACCATTCCCTTGACTTCCTGGGTCTACAAGAAACTATAAAAAAAGAGTTCACACCTAAGTGTTTGAGAGAATTGACCCCTTTGACATATTCCAGTGGAACTGGGTGCCCTCTATGGGCAAATCTGGGGGCATTTTATGTGGTACGAGGAAAGATACTTTTGATATAGTATCCTGTGCTAAGGGCAAATATGTTCTACAACTAGTGTTGTTTGACAAAAAGAAGAAAAATCAATGGGGGCTGTTGGTAGTTTATGGATCGGCGCATGATGAATTCAAAAATGAATTCCTGGTGGAGCTAGCATCCTTTTGTAGTGGCATGACCATACCCTACATTGTGGGGGAGACTTTAACATCCTGAGACATTCGGGAGAGAAGAATAAGAGGACGGTGAACAATAAAGCCACTGACCTGTTTAACTCCATTATCAATACACTAGCTCTTAGGGAGATCCACATCAATGGGGGGAAGTATACTTGGACTAACAACCAGACTCATCCCACGCTGGAAAAGCTAGACCTAATCCTTATGTCTGAATGCTGGGAAGATATTTTCCCATTGGTCTCAGTGAGGAAACTGGTTCGGGAACTTTCTGATCATAACCCACTTCCGCTGTCCTCCGGGGAAGAGGGGCGCGAAGCCTCGAAACCCCGCGAATTTCGTTTTAACCTGTCCTGGATCAATGATGACAAGTTCATGCCCACTGTGAGGAGAATTTGGGCTAGAAATGTGGCGTCATCAGATCCAATTGATGTCCTGAACATCAAGCTGAAAAGAATCAAAACTAATTTTAAAGGTTGGGGCTTGGATAAGTATGGGCACGATAAGAAAAGGAAAGAAGACCTACGTATGGAACTAGCTATGCTTGAGAAATTGGAAGAAGAAGATATGTTGCCTCCTGACTTGTATAGTAGGAAAATGGATATCAACGCTGAGCTCTATGAGCTCCTAGTTAATGAGGAAATATTTTGGCTCCAACAGTCCCACGAGCGCTGGCTGCTCAAAGGAGACCTAAACACCGACTATTATCATAAAATTGCTAATGGACGGAAACGTAAAAATACAGTCCAATCACTTAAAGTGGGAGAGACATTGATTGAAGGCACGGACAAATTGATTGCACACGCCACTGAGTTCTACAAAGAGCTGTTCGGACCAGCCCCTGGTAACCGAGTTCATCTTGACCCAGGAACCTGGTCCCCTGAAGAGAAATTAGATGAAAAAGATAATAAGGATCTTTGTCGAGAATTTACAGAACAAGAGGTCAAAGAGGCTCTTTTCGACATGGCCCCTAATAGAGCCCCTGGACCCGATAATATCCCTGCTGAGTTTTATCAGGTGTGCTGGGATATAGTCAAAGATGACATTATGGCCCCTTTTAAAGCTTCCCACCAAGGGACACTGGATGTTCAGCGGCTTGAGTTATTACTCTACTCCCTAAGGTTTCTGAAGTCGAGAAAATCCAACAATACAGGCCTATCTGCTTGTTGAGATGCCCATATAAGTTGATCACCAAAGTTCTTGACCGCAGAGTTGCCATTTATGCGAACAAACTCATTAGTACTACTCAAAACGCCTTTGTAAAAGGGAGAAACATCATGGACGGGGTCCTATCCCTTCATGAAATCCTTAATTACACTTATGTTAAGAAGAACGTGGGAATCGTCCTTAAGTTGGACTTTGAAAAAGCCTATGATAAGGTGAATTGGGACTTTCTCCTAGAATGCCACAAGATGCGGGGCTTTGACAAAACCTGGTGTGGTTGGATTGAAAAGATACTGCACAATGGGATAGTGAGCATCAAATTAAATGGTAGTGTTGGGCCGTATTTTCAAAGCAAAAAAGGGGTTAGGCAGGGGGATCCACACTCTCCTTTCCTGTTCAACCTAGCAGTTGAATGCCTCGCCAAAATGATCAAAAATGCCCAAAAAAACAGACTTATTGTGGGCTTGGCTACAGACCTCATCCCTGATGGGGTGGCAGTCCTGCAATATGCAGATGATACAATTATTTGTATCGAGGATGATGTTGATAAGGCTGTCAACCTGAAGTTGCTGCTATATATGTTTGAAATGATGTCTGGCCTGAAAGTTAACTTTCAGAAAAGTGAGATACTCACTGTGGGTGGAGATGAAAATACGGTGAATAAATATGCAGAAATCTTCAACTGTGAGGTTGGCAGTTTCCCGCTCAAATACTTGGGAATGCCTGTGAGCTATGCTAATCTAAAATCTTCCGATTGGGAGTTTATTGTTGGTAAGTACCTAAAGAGGTTCGAGGCCTGGATCGGCAACGCTGCCTCAATAGGAGGGAGGCACACTCTGCTTGATTCTGTCGTCACACAGATATCTCTCTACCACATGTCTATGTGGCTCATGAATAAGACTTTCATCGAGAGGCTAGACAAACACAGACGTAGGTTCTTCTGGCAAGGGTGCAACCAAAAGAGGAGATACTATCTTGTTAAATGGAGCAAGATATGTAGATCCAAAGACAAAGGGGGTTTAGGTATAAAAGATCTTAGAAAGAAAAATATTAGTCTCATGGTCAAATGGTGGTGGAAATTAGAGACACAAAACAGGCTATGGCAGGATATAGTCCGGGCCAGGTATCTTCGCAACACCTCTGTTGCTGAAGTTTCCCCCAAATTATCCGACTCGCCCTGTTAGAAAGCTTTGCTTAAGATTAAAGATATGTATATGATGGGCAGAAAGATTGAAACTGGTGCTGGGAACTTGATCAGGCTGTGGAAAGATCCAATAAATGGGCTGACCCCATTTCAAGATTAGTATCCACGCTTGTTTGAAATTTGTAACTACCCAACAAGCACCCTGGACCAAAAAGATAGGCTTAACGACGCCTCTATGTTCAGACGTAGGCTTAACCCTGAGTTGTCCAAACAATGGGAAGATATGCGTGCTGTAGTCAATAAAATCCCCCTTACTGAGAGGGTGAAGGAAATATGCCCTAGAGGCAATAATAAAGTTATTATTTATTTCCTTATATCATGATAAATGTTTATTATTCATGCTAGAATTGTATTAACCGGAAACATAATACATGTGTGAATACATAGACAAACAGAGTGTCACTAGTATGCCTCTACTTGACTAGCTCGTTAATCAAAGATGGTTATGTTTCCTAACCATGGACAAAGAGTTGTTATTTGATTAACGAGGTCACATCATTAGTTGAATGATCTGATTGACATGACCCATTCCATTAGCTTAGCACCCGATCGTTTAGTATGTTGCTATTGCTTTCTTCATGACTTATACATGTTCCTATGACTATGAGATTATGTAACTCCCGTTTACCGGAGGAACACTTTGGGTGCTACCAAACGTCACAATGTAACTGGGTGATTATAAAGGAGTACTACAGGTGTCTCCAAAGGTAGATGTTGGGTTGGCGTATTTCGAGATTAGGATTTGTCACTCCGATTGTCGGAGAGGTATATCTGGGCCCTCTCGGTAATGCACATCACTTAAGCCTTGCAAGCATTGCAACTAATGAGTTAGTTGCGGGATGATGTATTACGGAACGAGTAAAGAGACTTGCCGGTAACGAGATTGAACTAGGTATTGGATACCGACGATCGAATCTCAGGCAAGTAACATACCGATGACAAAGGGAACAACGTATGTTGTTATGCGGTCTGACCGATAAAGATCTTCGTAGAATATGTAGGAGCCAATATGGGCATCCAGGTCCCGCTATTGGTTATTGAACGGAGACGTGTCTCGGTCATGCCTACATTGTTCTCTAACCGTAGGTTCCGCACGCTTAAGGTTTCGATGACAGTTATATTATGAGTTTATGAGTTTTGATGTACCGAAGGAGTTCGGAGTCCTGGATGAGATCGGGGACATGACGAGGAGTCTCGAAATGGTCGAGATGTAAAGATCGATATATTGGACGACTATATTCGGACATCGGAAAGGTTCCGAGTGATTCGGTTATTTTTCGGAGTACCGGGTAGTTACGGGAGAAGTAATGGGCCTTGATGGGCTTTAGTGGGAAGAGGAAAAAGGCTGCTGCGCCCCCCCTCCCCTTTGGTCCGAATTGGACTAGGGAAAAGGGGGCCGGCCACCTCTCCTTCTCCTCCACTTCCTTCTCCCTTCCTCCCCTCTTGATGGACTCCTACTAGGACTTGGAGTCCTAGTAGGACTCCCATCCTGGCCGCACCAATAGCCTTGGCTGGCCTCCTCCTCCTCCATCCTTTATATACTGAGGCAGGGGCACCCCATAGACACACAAGTTGATCCTTGGTGATCGTTCCTTAGCTGTGTGTGGTGCCCCCTTCCACCAAATTCCACCTCGATCATATTGTTGCAGTGCTTAGGCGAAGCCCTGCGTCGGTAGTACATCAAGATCGTCACCACGCCGTCGTGCTGACGGAACTCTTCCTCGACGCTTTGCTGGATCGGAGCCCGAGGATCATCATCGAGCTGAACGTGTGCTAAGAACTCGGAGGTGCCGGAGTAACGGTTCTTGGATCGGTCGGATCGGGAAGACGTACGACTACTTCCTCTATGTTGTGTGATCGCTTCCGCAGTCGGTCTGCGTTGGTACGTAGACAACACTCTCCCCTCTCGTTGCTATGCATCACCATGATCTTGCGTGTGCGTAGGAAATTTTTTGAAATTACTACGTTCCCCAACAGTGGCATCCGAGCCAGGTTTTATGGTTTGATGTTATTTGCACGAGTAGAACACAAGTGAGTTGTGGGCGATACAAGTCATACTGCCTACCAGCATGTCACACTTTGGTTCGGCGATATTGTTGGACGAGACGACCCGGACCAACCTTACGCGTATGCTTACGCGAGACCGGTTCCCTTGACGTGCTTTGCACATAGATGGCTTGCGGGCGACTGTCTCTCCAACTTTAGTTGAACCGAGTGTGGCTACGCCCGGTCCTTGAGAAGGTTAAAACGGAGTCTATTTGACAAACTATCGTTGTGGTTTTGATGCGTAGGTGAGATGAGTTCTTGCTTAAGCCCGTAGCAGCCATGTAAAACATGTAACAACAAAGTAGAGGACGTCTAACTTGTTTTTGCAGGGCATGTTGTGATGTGATATGGTCAAGACATGATGCTAAATTTTATTGTATGAGATGATCATGTTTTGTAACCGAGTTATCGGCAACTGGCAGGAGCCATATGGTTGTCGCTTTATTGTATGCAATGCAATCGCGATGTAATGCTTTACTTTATCACTAAGCGGTAGCGATAGTCGTGGAAGCATAAGATTGGCGAGACGACAACGATGCTACGATGGAGATCAAGGTGTCGCGCCGGTGACGATGGTGATCATGACGGTGCTTCGGAGATGGAGATCACAAGCACAAGATGATGATGGCCATATCATATCACTTATATTGATTGTATGTGATGTTCATCTTTTTATGCATCTTATCTTGCTTTGATTGACGGTACCATTATAAGATGATCTCTCACTAAATTATCAAGAAGTGTTCTCCCTGAGTATGCACCGTTGCCAAAGTTCGTCGTGCCCAGACACCACGTGATGATCGGGTGTGATAAGCTCTACGTCCATCTACAACGGGTGCAAGCCAGTTTTGCACATGCAGAATACTCAGGTTAAACTTGACGTGCCTAGCATATGCAGATATGGCCTCGGAACACGGAGACCGAAAGGTCGAGCGTGAATCATATAGTAGATATGATCAACATAACGATGTTCACCATTGAAAACTACTCCATCTCACGTGATGATCGGTTATGGTTTAGTTGATTTGGATCACGTGATCACTTAGAGGATTAGAGGGATGTCTATCTAAGTGGGAGTTCTTAAGTAATATGATTAAATTGAACTTAAATTTATCATGAACTTAGTCCTAGTAGTATTTTGCAAATTATGTTGTAGATCAACAGCTCGCGTTGTTGCTTCCCTGTGTTTATTTTTGATATGTTCCTAGAGAAAATTGTGTTGAAAGATGTTAGTAGCAATGATGCGGATTGGATCCGTGATCTGAGGTTTATCCTCATTGCTGCACAGAAGAATTATGTCCTTGATGCACCGCTAGGTGACAGACCTATTGCAGGAGCAGATGCAGACGTTATGAACGTTTGGCTAGCTCAATATGATGACTACTTGATAGTTTAGTACACCATGCTTAATGGCTTAGAATCGGGACTTCAAAGACGTTTTGAACGTCATGGACCATATGAGATGTTCCAGGAGTTGAAGTTAATATTTCAAGCAAATACCCGAGTTGAGAGATATGAAGTCTCCAACAAGTTCTATAGCTAAAAGATGGAGGAGAATCGCTCAACTAGTGAGCATGTGCTCAGATTGTCTGGGTACTACAATCGCTTGAATCAAGTGGGAGTTAATCTTCCAGATAAGATAGTGATTGACAGAATTCTCTAGTCACCATCACCAAGTTAGTAGAACTTCGTGATGAACTATAATATGCAAGGGATAACGGAAACAACTCCCAAGCTCTTCGTGATGCTGAAATCAACGAAGGTAGAAATCTAGAAAAACATCAAGTGTTGACGGTTGACAAGACCACTAGTTTCAAGAAAAGGGCAAAGGGAAGAAGGGGAAGTTCAAGAAGAACGGCAAGCAAGTTGCTGCTCAAGTGAAGAAGCCCAAGTCTGATCCTAAGCCTGAGACTAAGTGCTTCTACTACAAAGGGACTGGTCACTGGAAGCGGAACTACCCCAAGTATTTGGCGGATAAGAAGGATGGCAAAGTGAACAAAAGTATATTTGATATACATGTTATTGATGTGTGCTTTACTAGTGTTTATAGCAACCCCTCCGTATTTGATATTGGTTCAGTTGCTAAGAGTAGTAACTCGAAACAGGAGTTGCAGAATAAACAGAGACTAGTTAAGGGTGAAGTGACGATATGTGTTGGAAGTAGTTCCAAGATTGATATGATCATCATCGCACACTCCCCTATACTTTCGGGATTAGTGTTGAACTTAAATAAGTGTTATTTGGTTTTTGCGTTGAGCATGAATATGATTTGATCATGTTTATTACAATACGGTTATTCATTAAAGTCAGAGAATAATTGTTGTTCTGTTTACATGAATAAAACCTTCGATGGTCATACACCCAATGAAACAAGTTCGTTGGATCTCGATCGTAGTGATACACATATTCATAATATTGAAACCAAAAGATGCAAAGTTAATAATGATAGTGCAACTTATTTGTGGCACTGCCATTTAGGTCATATTGGTATAAAGCGCATGAAGAAACTCCATGCTGATGGGCTTTCGGAATCACTTGATTATGAATCACTTGATGATTGCGAACCATGCCTTTTGGGCAAGATGACTAAAACGCCGTTCTCCGGAACAATGGAGCAAGCAACAGATTTGTTGGAAATCATACATACTGATGTATGTGGTCCGATGAATATTTAAGGCTTGTAGCGGGTATCATTATTTTCTGACCTTCACAGATGATTTGAGCAGATATGGGTATATCTACTTAATGAAATAGAAGTCTGATACATTTGAAAAGTTCATATAATTTCAGAGTGAAGTGGAAAATCATCATAAAAAGAAAATAAAGTTTCTACGATCTGATCGTGGAAAAGAGTATTTGAGTTACGAGTTTGGTCTTCAGTTAAAACAATGTGAAATAGTTTCACTACTCACGCCACCTGGAACACCACAGCATAATGGTGTGTCCGAACGTCATAACCGTACTTTATTGGATATAGTGCAATCTATGATGTTTCTTACCGATTTACCACTATTGTTTTTGGGGTCATGCATTAGAGACAACTGCATTCACGTTAAAAAAAGGGGCACCATCTATATCCGTCGAGACGACGCCTTATGAACTATGGTTTGGCAAGAAACCAAAGTTGTCGTTTCTTGAAGTTTGGGGTTGCGATGCTTATGAGAAAAAGTTTCATCCTGATAAGCTCAAACCCAAATCGGAGAAATATGTCTTCATAGGATACCCAAAGGAGACTGTTGGGTACACCTTCTATCACAGATCCTAAGGCAAGACATTCGTTGCTTATAATGGATCCTTTCTAGAGAAGGAGTTTCTCTTGAAAGAAGTAAGTGGGAGGAAAGTAGAAAACTTGATAAGGTAATTGTACCTTCTACCTTATTGGAAAGTAGTTCATCACAAAAATCTGTTCTTGTGACTACTACACCAATTAGTGAGGAAGCTAATGATGATGATCATGTAACTTCAGATCAAGTTACTACCGAATCTCGTAGGTAAACCAGAGTGAGACCCGCACCAGAGTGGTACGGTAATCCTGTTCTGGAGGTCATGTTACTTGACCATGACGAACCTACGAACTATGAGGAAGCGATGATGAGCCCAGATTCCGCGAAATGGTTTGAGGCCATGAAATCTGAGATATGATCCATGTATGAGAACAAAGTTTGGACTTTGGTTGACTTGCCCGATGATCGGCAGACAATTGAGAATAAATGGATCTTCAAGAGGAAGACGGACGCTGATAGTAGTGTTACTATCTACAAAGCTAGAATTGTCGAAAAAGGTTTTCGACAAGTTCAAGGTGTTGACTAAGATGAGAGCTTCTCACTCGTATCTATGCTTGAGTCTGTCCGAATCATGTTAGTAATTGCCGCATTTTATGAAATCTGGCAAATGGATAAACAAAACTGCATTCCTTGATGGATTTATTAAAGAAGAGTTGTATATGATGCAACAGAAGGTTTTGTCAATCCGAAAGGTGCTAACAAAATGTGCAAGCTCCAGCGATCCATCTGTGGACTGGTGCAAGCATCTCGGAGTTGGAATATACGCTTTGATGAGTTGATCAAAGCATATAGTTTTATACAGACTTGCGGTGAAGCATGTATTTACAAGAAAGTGAGTGGGAGCACTACAACATTTCTGATAAGTATATGTGAATGACATATTGTTGATCAGAAATAATGTAGAATTATTCTGTAAAGCATAAAGGAGTGTTTGAAAGGAGTTTTTCAAAGAAAGACTTCGGTGAAGCTGCTTACATATTGAGCTTCAAGATCTATAGAGATAGATCAAGACGCTTGATAAGTTTTTTCAATGAGTACATACCTTGACAAGATTTTGAAGTAGTTCAAAATGGAGCAGTCAAAGAAAGAGTTCTTGCCTGTATTATAAGGTGCGAAGTTGAGTAAGACTCAAAGCCCGACCACGGCAGAAGATAGAAAGAGAATGAAAGTCATTCCCTATGCCTTGGCCATAGGTTCTATAAAGTATGTCATGCTGTATACCAGATCTATTGTATACCCTGCACTGATTTGGCAAGGGAGTACAATAGTGATCTAGGAGTAGATCACTGGACAGCGGTCAGAATTATCCTTAGTGAAATAAGGATATGTTTCTCAATTATGGACGTGATAAAAAGGTTCGTTGTAAAGGGTTATGCCGATGCAAGTTTTGACACTAATCTAGATGACTCTAAGTCTCGGTCTAGATACATATTGAAAGTGGGAGCAATTAGCTAGAGTAGCTCCATGCAGAGCATTGTTGACATAGAAATTTGCAAAATACATGTGGATCTGAATGTGCAGACCCGTTGACTATCTCTCACAAGAAAAACATGATCACACCTTAGTACTCTTTGGGTGTTAATCACATAGCGATGTGAACTAGATTACTGAATCTAGTAAACCCTTTGGGTGTTGGTCACATGGTGATGTGAACTATGGGTGTTAATCACATGATGATGTGAACTATCGATCTTAATCACATGGTGATGTAATCTAGATTATTGACTCTAGTGCAAGTGGGAGACTGAAGGAAATATGCCCTAGAGGCAATAATAAAGTTATTATTTATTTCCTTATATCATGATAAATGTTTATTATTCATGCTAGAATTGTATTAACCGGAAACATAATACATGTGTGAATACATAGACAAACAGAGTGTCACTAGTATGCCTCTACTTGACTAGCTCGTTAATCAAAAATGGTTATGTTTCCTAACCATGGACAAAGAGTTGTTATTTGATTAACGAGGTCACATCATTAGTTGAATGATCTGATTGACATGACCCATTCCATTAGCTTAGCACCCGATCGTTTAGTATGTTGCTATTGCTTTCTTCATGACTTATACATGTTCCTATGACTATGAGATTATGCAACTCCCGTTTACCGGAGGAACACTTTGGGTGCTACCAAACGTCACAACGTAACTGGGTGATTATAAAGGAGTACTACAGGTGTCTCCAAAGGTAGATGTTGGGTTGGCGTATTTCGAGATTAGGATTTGTCACTCCGACTGTCGGAGAGGTATCTCTGGGCCCTCTCGGTAATGCACATCACTTAAGCCTTGCAAGCATTGCAACTAATGAGTTAGTTGCGGGATGATGTATTACGGAACGAGTAAAGAGACTTGCCGGTAACGAGATTGAACTAGGTATTGGATACCGACGATCGAATCTCGGGCAAGTAACATACCGATGACAAAGGGAACAACGTATGTTGTTATGCGGTCTGACCGATAAAGATCTTCGTAGAATATGTAGGAGCCAATATGGGCATCCAGGTCGCGCTATTGGTTATTGACCGGAGACGTGTCTCGGTCATGTCTACATTGTTCTCGAACCGTAGGGTCCGCACGCTTAAGGTTTCGATGACAGTTATATTATGAGTTTATGAGTTTTGATGTACCGAAGGAGTTCGGAGTCCTGGATGAGATCGGGGACATGACGAGGAGTCTCGAAATGGTCGAGACGTAAAAATCGATATATTGGACGACTATATTCAGACATCGGAAAGGTTCCGAGTGATTCGGGTATTTTTCGGAGTACTGGGTAGTTACGGGAGAAGTAATGGGCCTTGATGGGCTTTAGTGAGAAGAGGAAAAAGGCTGCTGCGCCCCCCTCCCCTTTGGTCCGAATTGGACTAGGGAAAAGGGGGCCGGCCACCTCTCCTTCTCCTCCACTTCCTTCTCCCTTCCTCCCCTCTTGATGGACTCCTACTAGGACTTGGAGTCCTAGTAGGACTCCCATCCTGGCCGCACCAATAGCCTTGGTCGGCCTCCTCCTCCTCCTCCATCCTTTATATACTAAGGCAGGGGGCACCCCATAGACACACAAGTTGATCCTTGGTGATCGTTCCTTAGCCGTGTGCGGTGCCCCCTGCCACCAAATTCCACCTCGATCATATTGTTGCAGTGCTTAGGCGAAGCCCTGCGTCGGTAGTACATCAAGATCGTCACCACGCCGTCGTGCTGACGGAACTCTTCCTCGACGCTTTGCTGGATCGGAGCCCGAGGATCGTCATCGAGCTGAACGTGTGCTAAGAACTCGGAGGTGCCGGAGTAACGGTTCTTGGATCGGTCGGATCGGGAAGACGTACGACTACTTCCTCTACGTTGTGTGATCGCTTCCGCAGTCGGTCTGCGTTGGTACGTAGACAACACTCTCCCCTCTCGTTGCTATGCATCACCATGATCTTGCGTGTGCGTAGGAAATTTTTTGAAATTACTACGTTCCCCAACACTTCGCAACACCTCTGTTGCTGAAGTTTCCCCCAAATTCTCCGACTCGCCCTGTTAGAAAGCTTTGCTTAAGATTAAAGATATGTATATGATGGGCAGAAAGATTGAAACTGGTGCTGGGAACTTGATCAGGCAATGGAAAGATCCAATAAATGGGCTGACCCCATTTCAAGATCAGTATCCACGCTTGTTTGAAATTTGTAACTACCCAACAAGCACCCTGGACCAAAAAGATAGGCTTAACGACGCCTCTATGTTCAGACGTAGGCTTAACCCTGAGTTGTCCGAACAATGGGAAGATATGCGTGCTGTAGTCAATAAAATCCCCCTTACTGAGAGGGATGATCGTATTCTCTGGGGACTCAACCAGAATGGCAAGTTCACCACTAAGTCAGTATATAACATGCTGGAGAAACCCTTGAGTGGGTGCCACTATAGATGGATTGGGAAAGCCAAGATCCCTCTTAAAATCAAGATATTTCTATGGCGAATGTCGCAAGACGCAGTCCTTACTAGACAAGTGATGAGCAAAAGAAAATGGACAGGGAATTCCTGTTGCTCTTTCTACAAACAGGTGGAAACGGTGCAACACTTGTTCTTTGCTTGTCCCGTGGCCAGAATTGTTTGGCGATCCATTGGAGTAGCTCTTGGCACTGATAGTTGCCCGTCGTACTACTGGCAATATTTCATGTGGTGCCACAGATTCCTTCCTGGGAAGCAAAAGTTTTATACGCTGGGCTTAGCGTCCGTATGTTGGGCAATTTGGTTGGCACGCAATCGAGCTACCTTTGAAAAGAAACAAATTAAGACTCCTTTTGAGATTGTGTTTTCTCTATGTTCCTTTCAACTCTATTGGACAGGGCTTCAACAAGGAGAGGACGCCAAGGATCTTTGCGCTGTAGCTGAGATGATCAGGACCGGGACGATGCAGCTGATGAAGATGTATGCTGCTGTCAAGAAACCAATCCAAGGTGCCTGATGCTCTCTGGAGATGTGTTGGATGAGGAGATGACGGGCGCGCGATCTCAAAACTGCTTCCCCCTCGGGTTTCATGCGACTGTGTTTTTGATACTTTGGTCTGATCTTTTGAGAATGTAATAGGTTAGGTGCTATGTTGTGCTATCCAGGTTTTCACCCCATGATACTCGTTTCGACGGCAAGCGAGTATGGTGGGTTTCCTGGTAGTGCTAGAACTCGCTTTACCTCTTTCCCTCCTCCTGTTCTTCTAGCTTGAACTGGTTGTATTTCCGTTCTTTGCAATGGAAAGGGGTAAAAAGCCCGGTTCTAAAAAAATGATTAAATAATTTCCGCATATTGGAAATTATAGAAAATGCCATCATTTTTAAATCGCTAATAACTAAATGCCCATAAGTCGGATTTAAACATGTTATATGTTAATCTTGCTTAGTTTTTCGTGTAGATCTAGTTATTTGCCTCTCATCTATGTTAAAAAAATATTTAACTTGATGTTTGAATTAAAATTGCCGAAATAACATGCTAGTTGGTTTAAATCATAAATAATTAACCGCAACTCAGAATTAAATAAATCATGAATGTAATTGGGCTAGAAAAATGCATAGATGGCAATGGTGCACTTATTTTTCCATTTAACTACTATAAAATTGTGTTTATGGCAGAGTAGTAAATCCTTTAATTCCATATGACGCTTTTCGGGAGATGCTATTTATTCTTTCTGGCCTCATTTAAATTGCCTACATAAGAATTTTACTTATATTTTACTCTTTGCGATGATAAAGAACATTTAAACTTGATGAGTATATAAACAGGATTGAACCTAATGTCCAAACGTGGAGTTTCGTCGATATGCGACTTGTTGCTTATTGAGCTTCACTTAATATGTAGTAATTGCTTATCTTACTTATGCCATGCCATGTTTGTTCATGTTTGTGCTTTATGCCATGCCTTGTTTATTCACCTTACCATTTGCTTCTTTCTGGTTTTGCTTCTTCTTGCTAGAGTTCGGTAATGATGCAAAGTGCAAGGATTCGCTCAACTACGCTTCATGTATTTGTTCTTCTTTAAAGCAGTATAACAGACAAGGATGATCATTACCATGGATACCATCACTACCTTACTTGCTAGATGTCTTGATGCAATCGTTTGGTCTTGCTACCTACCACATGTTTACAGCCTCCATATTGCCATGATACAACCTTTAACCTCCACTACCTAGCAAACCTTTGATTTGTATGTTACCATTTTCTCAGCCACTCTTATACGTTGCTAGTTGTAGGTGCAACATACTTTCCATGTGACTGCATGGATATCTTGGGTTATCATTATTATGAAGCTTAATTGTTGAACCTACTAAAATCTGGCTAAGGGTGGAAGACTTAGGCTTTTTGCCATGGTGTTTTGTTCCACTTTAGCCAACATTAAGCACCGACAAATTTTTTTTTCCATCACAAGCATATCTACGGTGTGTGGGGGTTATGGGACCTCCCTTGAATCCCTTTATCTAGCGTTGAACTCTTCCAGAAGGCCCAACATTGGTACTAAAATTTAACAATATAAAACTTGCAGACGAGTCATGAATATGAGGTATCATAATAAACAACTTGGGCCATCTTTCGAGGAGCGTTGGTCTGGAATGGCGGTCTGCGGTGCTACTACTGGGAAACTAGGGGTTTGGCTATCTTATCCCTTGCCCATCCGGCTGGGACCGGTTCACGAGATACAAGTGGACATGATCTGGATTTCGACCCACCTAGAGGCCTTTCTGGATTAGTTTGACATTAGCTAGAGGAACTTGTTACTCAAAACTCCTCGAACGGATTCTAGGCTTTAATGGTCCTGAACTTGGAGGAACGGGTATGCATGTGGAACCTATAACGGATAGTTGGAGCACCCCCTATGGGGTTAAAAAAATTAGAAAGTCGTGCCCGCGATTACAGGCGACTTGGAAATTTATAATGCGAGTGGTAGACAACATTGAACAAATAACTAAAACTTGACCAACGTGTGGGTAACCGTGATTGCCTCTTCTTGTGGGTATGCGAGCAAGAAGAGGACACAGTGGGGTTATGCAAGACTCATAGGTAGGTGTTCAGGATCACTTCTTGATCAACTAGTTTGCGACACTCTTTATGCGCAGGATTTTATCTTATCTTGTTCTAGTATTCGTAAGACTAGATGGGTAACATTGCTTAGCTGCTTGTTGCAAACTCGCCACTATATCCATATCCAAACCCATAAGTTTTGTTAGTCTTGATACCCTTGGTAGTGTACTTGTTGATACAAAAAACCCAGATGTAGGTAGAGGTAAAGTGTTTCTCGAAGGTGAGAGCGTGGTACGTTCTATATGACGATGATCACTAAGATGGGATCCCGATTGCAAGCTTGGGATTAGCAAGGTGGATGTTGCTTATTTCTCCTGCCTCATAGGCATATTTGCTTCTTGCTTGTACTCGGACCCATGCCTTCTTCCACTGCAATGTGTGATGTAATGCTGGGTCATGTTGACCTCTCACTATTAGGAAAAGGTTTATTGGTGGGCTCAAATTAGTGGCGGGCATGGTCAGGAACCCGCCACACTGCTATTTTGGAAAAAGTAGCAGTGGCGGATAAAAACAAATGCCCGCCACTGCCCCGGCACACCAGTGATGGGCAAAATTTACTACACGCCACTAAAAAATTATTCGAAATTTGACCACGTGTTAAAAAACAGCAGTGGCGGGCAAGAACAGAGGGCCCGTCACCAGTTTGTCATGCACTAGTGGCGGGCGAAAAATATGCCTGCCACAATAATATTTCGGCCTTGGGCGCGCCAAGTGCCCCCCCCCCCCTCCGTGGCTCCTCTCGATATCCCCTAAAGCTTTGTGTGTCCTTTGTGCCCTGATTTTTATTATTAAATTAGCAAGGTATTTTGACCTCCATAGATATTGATTTCCTGTAAAATAAAAAAACAAGCAGAAAACATGAACTGACACTAGGCACTAGATTAATAGGTTGGTACAGAAAAATAATATAAGATGTTATAAAAATATAAAAGTGATAATATAATAGCATAAAACATGCATCAGCGGGTCGTAGCGGCGCATACCCGACGGTGGTGGCAAGCGGCGATCTGGAGGTGAGAATGAAGGAAATATGCCCTAGAGGCAATAATAAAGTTGTTATTTATATTTCCTTATATCATGATAAATGTTTATTATTCATGCTAGAATTGTATTAACCGGAAACTTAGTACATGTGTGAATACATAAACAAACATAGTGTCACTAGTATGCCTCTACTTGACTAGCTCGTTAATCAAAGATGGTTAAGTTTCCTAACCATAGACATGAGTTGTCATTTGATGAATGGGATCACATCATTAGAGAATGATGTGATTGACTCGACCCATCCGTTAGCTTAGCACTATGATCGTTTAGTTTATTGCTATTGCTTTCTTCATGACTTATACATGTTCCTATGACTATGAGATTATGCAACTCCCGAATACCGGAGGAACACTTAGTGTGCTATCAAAAGTCACAACGTAACTGGGTGACTATAAAGATGTTCTACAGGTGTCTCCAATGGTGTTTGTTGAGTTGGCATAGATCGAGATTAGGATTTCTCACTCCGTGTATCAGAGAGGTATCTCTAGGCCCTCTCGGTAATGCACATCACTATAAGCCTTGCAGGCAATGTGATTAATGAGTTAGTTGCGGGATGTTGCATTACGGAACGAGTAAAGAGACTTGCTGGTAACGAGATTGAACTAGGTATTGTGATACCGATGATCGAATCACGGGTAAGTAACATACCGAGGACAAATGGAACAATGTATGTTGTTATGCGGTTTGACCGGTCACTACTAGGGAAAACCCTAGTAGTGGCGCTTGAAATATGCATAGCAGTAACGCTGGGTCCAGCGCTACCACTAAGGTGCTACAGCTAACTAGTAGCAGTAGCGCTGGGAAGGGAGCGCTACTGCTATACCTAGTTAGTAGTAGCGCTGTCCAAAGAAAAGCGCTACTGCTAAATTTTCCTGTATTTTTAAAAATACAGCTTATTTTCATTGTGTGGTTTTATATACAGTACTTTCATCATATGATTTTATGACCATGATTACTTATTATATATAAAAGTGGGTGAAATGAACATGGAGTAGTTTCAAGTGGAGGCAACATGTGATGCATGTCGAAAGTACTACTCTAATCTAAACTTGATCTAGTTTAGATTAGTAGTACTTTCGATGTGCACAACATGTTGGCTTCACTTGAATCTAATCCAGGTTCACTTCACCCACTGTTATATATAATAAGTAATCATGCTCATATAACAACTTAACATCATGCATCATCGATCATAATAATAAATAACTCAGCATTGGTATCATAATAGCAAGTCATACTCATCATCATCGATCATACAACTTATACTCGATACCACATCATCATCATAGTCATCTAACCAATCCTACTTAGTTGTTCTTAGCACATGATCATGAGTATTATTAACTAGGACCTACTACCTTCTCTTAGGTAAAATAGCATAAAAACAAGATAGGCCCTGACTCTCCATTATGGAGAATGGAGATTATCCTGTCTTCAATTCTTGCCTTTCGCACAATGATGCTTCCAAGTACCTCCTTATGACTGTCCATACATTTTTTCCATTCTTTGATTTTCATGTCTCCACTTCTTTTAGAAATCCAATATGGACAGGTGAGATTCATATGATGACCTGGCCGCATGTTCAAAACATCAAGGCGACCATTCTGATACATCAAATGAGGAACACAATTATTCGGGATTTTCTGTTGAAAAGCATAGTAATAACTTTGTAGTTAGCAATGTAGTTGAATTTTAAAAGAATTTATGCAAAAGATGCATGGATTTCGTAATACTAAAAAAATCTTACCATGGAATCTTCATGGATGTTACCATAGTTCAACACATGCACTAGTGGCACGTATTGACCATAATGTGGAGGAGTTTTATAATAGATATTGGAATTCTCAAGATCAGTACAAAATGCGACCAGATGATTTTTCTCCTGATAAGTTAACTCAGAGCCATCGGTGTAGTAGATTCTGTCTACCATGTTCCGCACATTATTTGAACAATGAAAATAAGCTGTCAATGGAAATACGTTGTCAACTATTTTGAAATAAACAATATAAATTAGTTAATAACTATGTTTGAGAAACTCATATAGCGGTAGAATTGGAAGCGTATTAACAAGGACCCAAATGTCCATATTGTCTTGGTCGATTTCAGGATCACCAAGATCTATGGTGACAAGCATACCCTCATAAAAACCATACATCTTGAAAAGTTCTTCCCAATTTTTGCAACCAAAATGGGTTACGCTCTCAGAATTATACAGATTTACTTCAAAATCCACATCATGATGGGTCCTTGGGTGATTTTTCTTTGTTTCGAAATTTTCATGGTCTTCAAAACCCATCCTCTCCAAGACATAGCGTCTTGCATGGCACGGGATAAGCTACTCAAATTTTAAAAGATGAAAATTACATGTTGAAATAGTTGAAGTCATGCTTAATTACGAAAAAAACACTTTTCGTCAATGCGTACCGTTTCAACATCGAAGATCTCCTGGAGCTTAATGCTGAAGCGCCGATCTTCGTCCAGGTGAGGCCTGTCGCACAGACCTCGGTCGTCGTTGCACCAGCTGCACTCCTCCAGGAGGCTTTCATCGTCCGATGACGACATTTCCTACGTTCATAATTCAAATATTAAACTTGTACAATTCAATATATGTACTATAAAAATTAAATTAGATCATTATTATTCATCATGGGTTGATTATCGGTCTGCCGAGTCTATATGGTGGAGACTCTCCCTCACTGATTCCTCCCTGACATTTGCGACCATCGGTGATGGTCATTACTCCTCCTTCCCCTAGTGCATAACAAAGGTCTAGCACAATGAGAAGAAGGAGAAACGACCCCCACGACAACAGTCTGGATTCTTCGTCCTCTCTCATATATGGTGGATACACTCCCTCGTAGATTTTTCGACCGTCGGTGATGGTCGTTATTCCTCCTTCCCCTAGTGCATAACAAAGGTCTAGCACAAGGAGAAGAAGGAAAAACGACCCCCACGACAACAGTCGGGCTTCTTCGTCTTCTCTCATATATGGTGGATATACTCCCTCACTGATTTTTCGACCTTCGGTGATGGAGCCTCGACAGACTTAAAGTCAACCTAAAATGTCGTTTAATTATTTTTCAAGAAAATCCATGCCACTCGATATTTCCTACATATTCTAGCACAAGTCACGCCAGAATTCATTGAAAAATCCGGCATGACTTTTGTTAAAAAAGGACATATCGAGCGCCTGAAATTTGCCGGAACGGAAATTAATCAACACTCCGGCAGAACATAGGCCACTATAGGAGGTGCAACCTGCGAACATGGCCGGCCACTTGGGCAAGCACATATCCTATTTGAGCAACACAAGTTATACATGTTTATATCTACATCACATGGGCAAGAACATATCTAAATCGTAAAATAAATTAGTATTCAAATTAGCATTCTTTCAATAAGCAAAACTAAATCATCTCTTTCGTCCGTACATCGTTGAATATTATCACTAATAGATCTCGAATAGTATCATACATATAACATCACTAATACGGCTAAAACCGTAGCAAACGACAGGTATCGGCGCGGGCGGTGGACACCCAAAGAGAAGGAACCATCACAGGATCATAGCTCCAGTGACATCCCTGAAGAACCTCCCAAGTATTGGAGAACCTGCCCTCCAACGCAACCATGTAGCGACGAACGTGCTCGTCCACGTGCCACCTCCGCGGGGTCCTCAAGCCTCCACATCGTCACTGGCCCACGCGACGCCACCAAAGAAGGTTTGGGTCAACGACGGGCTGGCTCCTCACCAAGTTGCGCCCCCCGGAAGGTAGCACCTCCCAGTACCAGCCCGGCAGAGCCCAGTCCCGGACATGGCTCCTCACCAAGCCCAGGCCTCCTCTGCCGAGTCGATGAGGGGGATGCAGGATAGGCATCGTCGACGTCGATGCGGGAATAATTGCTTTAACTAAAAAATAACAACAAATGTGACACCTAAAACACCTAAATTCTATTAACACCACCTAATTAAAAACCTACATTTTGAACATGATTCGATCATAACTAGGGTTCATACTACATTATTCTAAGATTAAACACCTAAAATACCTAAATTAAATTAACAACATGGGGTGGCTGCTCTCACCTCGATCGAGGTCGGAGGGGGTCGGTGATGGGGACGACGACGGGGATGATGCAGGGGCTCCTTGATTTCTGCAAAAACAAAATATAAACAAAAACATTATTATTGTCATCTTAGGACTTAGTGAAACTCCATAAGCTACATTAAATTATTCTATTCAAATTTACTTAAAATTTCCTATTCTATTCAAATTTACTTATTCAAATTTTCTAAAAATGTCTTATTCTATTCAAAAGACCTACATTTACTTATTTTTTTCAATTTCATATTTTATTCTATTCAAATTTACTTATTCAAAATTTCTAAAAATTTCATATTCTATTCAAAAGACCTACATTTACTTATTCTTTTCAAATTACTTATTCAAATTTTCTAAAAACAAAATATACTAAAAACCTACATTTACTAAAAACAAAAACCTACATTTAACAAAACCTATTTACAGAAAGGGGGAGGAGGCTAGGAGGAGGGGAAGGAGGAGGAGGAGGAGAGAGCAGGAGGGGGAGGAGGAGAGAGGAGGGAGGAGGAGGAGGGAGGAGGAAAGAGTAGGAGAGGGAGGAGGAAAGAGCAGGAGAGGGAGGAGGGAGAAGGAGGAGGAGGAGGGGGCCACCGGCGGAGAGGGAGGAGGAGGAGGGGGCTGCCGGCGCCGGAGAGGGAGGAGGAGGAGGAAGGAGGAGGGGGAGGAGGAGGAGGGGAAGGAGGAGGAGGGAGGGATTGACCTTGGGTTGGAGGAGGAGGACGGCGATGGCGGCGAGGGCGACGGAGGCGACAGAGAGTGTGAGCGGGAGAGTGAGAGGACGCGCGGGCCGGTTAATTTGGATAAGGGCCCTTAGTGGTACCGCTTGTCCGTAAAAAGCGCTACTGCTAAAATCAATAGCAGTAGCGCTCTCTGAAGAAAAGCGCTACTGCTAAAATCAATAGCAGTAGCGCTCTCTGTATAAAAGCGCTACTGCTAACGCTAAGCATGTAAAAAATTTCAAAAATACATTGGTCATCAATGATATTTTTGTGTCGAATATAAATTTTTAATAGGAATCTTCTCTAGTTTAAGAACCGACGAAGATTCCTATAGCGGCCACAGATCCTACACATAGAGTTCAATGAAGACCAAGTGGTTCTGATGGTTTGAGAAAAACCAAATTTAAGGTGGTAAAAATTCTGTTCGCGGAGCGAGGTGGGACTAAACTTTGGTCTTATTAGGAGGGGACTGAATATATCAGTAGCTCTGGTAAGGGAAAAAGCGTTGTTGCTAAGATCAATAGTAGTAGCGCTTTTTACCATGAGCGCTACTAGTATCCCTAGCATACCTAGAACGATCTGTCAATTTTAGTAGTAGCGTGTTTTCCATTTCCAACGCTACTGCTATGTCCATAGTAGTAGCGCTTGTAGAGCAACATCGCTCCTACTAAGTAGCAGCAACGTTTACTCTTTTCCAGCGCTACTACTATGCTACTGTGTATAAGCATTTTCCTAGTAGTGGATAAAGACTTCGTAGAATATGTAGGAACCAATATGAGCATCCAGGTTCCGCGATTGGGTATTGACCGGAGATGAGTCTCGGTCATGTCTACATAGTTCTCGAACCCGTAGGGTCCGCACACTTAACGTTCGATAACGATCGGTATTATGAGTTTATGTGTTTTGATGTATCAAAGGTAGTTTGGAGCCCCGGATGTGATCACGGACATGAAGAGGAGTCTCGAAATGGTCGAGACATAAATATTGATATATTGGACGATGTTATTCGGACACCGGATGAGTTCCGGGGTCACCGGATAAATATCGAAGTGCCAGGGGGGTATCAGAAACCCCTGGAGAACTAATGGCCACATGGGCCTTGTGTGTGAGAGAGTGGAGAGGGCCCTAGGACTGGCCGCGCCCCCCTTGAGGAGTCCTAATTGGACTAGGAGGGAGCGGCGCCCCCTCCCTTTCCTTCTCCCCTCTCCCTCTCCTTCCTCCCCCCTCTCCTTCCTCCCCCCTCTCTTCCCTTGTTGGAGACCTACTAGGAATAGAATTCCTATTCCTAGTAGGAATCCTACTTGGGGCGCACCCCATGAGGGCCGGCCGGCCTCCCCCTTGCTCCTTTATATACGAGGGTAGGGGCACCCTAGAACACACAAAGTGGCAGTTGTCTTAGCCGTGTGCGGTGCCCCCCTCCGCAGATTCCCACCTCGGTCATATCGTTGTAGTGCTTAGGCAAAGCCCTGCGTCGGTAACTTCATCATCACCGTCACCATGCCGTTGTGCTGACGAAACTCTTCCTCGGCCTCAACTGGATGAAGAGTACGAGGGACGTCACCAAGCTGAACGTGTGCGGATCGCGGAGGTGTCCTGCGTTCGGTACTTGATCGGTTGGATCGCGAAGACGTTCGACTACATCAACCGCGTTACTTAACTCTTCCACTTTTGGTCCATGAGGGTACGTGGACACACTCTCCCCTCTCGTTGCTATGCATCCCCTAGATAGATCTTGCGTGATCGTAGGAATTTTTTGAAATACCGCGTTCCCCAACAGTGGCATCCGAGCCAGGTCTATGCGTAGATGTTATATGCACGAGTAGAACACAAAGGAGTTGTGGGCGTGGGTATATACATACTGCTTGCCATCACTAGTTGATTTTTGATTCGGTGGTATTGTTGGATGAAGCGGCTCATACTGACATTACGCGTACGCTTACGCGAGACTGGTTCTACCGACGTGCTTCGCACACAGGTGGCTAGTGAGTGTCTGTTTCTCCAAATTTAGTTGAATCAGTTTCAATGAACATGGTTCTGTCTGAAGATCAAAAAGCAATCGTTATACTACGTTGTGGTTTTGATGCGTAGGTAAGAACGGTTCTTGCTAGAAGCCCGTAGCAGCCACGTAAAACTTGCAACAACAAAGTAGAGAACGTCGAACTTGTTTTTGCAGGGCATGTTGTGATGTGATATGGTCAAGATGTGATTATATAAATTGTTGTATGAGATGATCATGTTTTGTAATACGGTTATCGACAACTAGCAAGAGCAATATGGTTGTCGCTTTATTGTATGAAATGCAATCGCCATGTAATTGCTTTACTTTATCACTAAGCGGGAGCGATAGTCGTGGAAGCAATAGTTGGCGAGATGAGAATGATGCTTCGATGAAGATCAAGGTGTCAAGCCGGTGACGATGGTGATCATGACGGTGCTTTGGAGATGGAGATCAAAAGGCACAAGATGATGATGGCCATATCATATCACTTATTTGATTGCATGTGGTGTTTATCCTTTATGCATCTTATTTTGCTTAGTACGGCGGTAGCATTATAAGATGATCTCTCACTAAATTTCAAGGTACAAGTGTTCTCCCTGAGTATGCATCATTGCTATAGTTCGTCGTGACGAGACACCACGTGATGATCGGATGTGATAAGCTCTACGTTCACATACAACGGGTGCAAGCCAGTTTTGCACAAGCAGAATACTTGGGTTAAACTTGACGAGCCTAGCATATGCAGATATGGCCTCGGAACACTGAGACCGAAAGGTCGAGCATGAATCATATAGTAGATATGATCAACATAGTGATGTTCACCATTGAAAACTACTCCATCTCACGTGATGATCGGACATGGTTGAGTTGATATGGATCACGTGATCACTTAGATGATTAGAGAGATGTCTATCCAAGTGGGAGTTCTTAAGTAATATGATTAAATTGAACTTTAAGTTATCATGAACTTAGTACCTGATAGTATTTTGCATGTCTATGTTGTTGTAGAGAAATGGCCCGTGCTGTTGTTCCATTGAATTTTAATGCGTTCCTAGAGAAAGCTAAGTTGAAAGATGATGGTAGAAATTACACGGACTGGGTCCGTAACTTGAGCATTATCCTCATTGCTGCACAGAAGAATTACGTCCTGGAAGCACCGCTGGGTGACAAGCCTGCTGCAGATGTTGCTGACAATGTTAAGAACGTCTGGCAAAGTAAAGCTGATAACTACTCGATAGTTCAATGTGCCATGCTTTACGGCTTAGAACTGGGACTTCAACAATGTTTTGAAAGTCATGGAGCATATGAGATGTTCCAGGAGTTGAAGTTCATATTTTAAGAAAATGCCGGGATTGAGAGATATGAAGTCTCCAATAAGTTCTACATCTGCAAAATGGAGGAGAATAGTTCTGTTAGTGAACATATACTCAGAATGTCTGGGTACCACAACCACTTGACTCAGCTGGGAGTTAATCTTCTTGATGATAGTGTCATTGATAGAGTTCTTCAATCACTGCCAACAAGCTACAAGAGCTTTGTGATGAACTATAATATGCAAGGGATGGATAAGACAATTCCCGAGCTCTTTGCAATGCTAAAGGCTACGGAGGTAGAAATCAAGAAGGAGCATCAAGTGTTGATGGTCAACAAGACCACAAGTTTCAAGAAGAAGGGCAAAGGGAAGAAGGGGAACTTCAAGAAGAACAGCAAGCAAGTTGCTGCTCAAGTGAAGAAGCCCAAGTCTGCACCTAAGCCTGAGACTGAGTGCTTCGACTGCAAAGGGACATGTCACTGGAAGCGGAACTACCCCAAGTATTTGGCGGATAAGAAGGATGGCAAATTGAAAGGTATATTTAATATACATGTTATTGATGTGTACCTTACTAATGCTCGCAGTAGGTCCTGAGTACTTGATACTGGTTCTGTTGCTAATATTTGCAACTCAAAACATGGGCTATGGATTAAGCGAAGATTGGCTAAGGATGAGGTGATGATGCGCGTGGGAAATGGTTCCAAAGTCAATGTGATCGCCATCGGCATGCTACCTCTACATCTACCTTCGGGATTAGTTTTAGACCTGCATAATTGTTATTTGCTGCCAACGTTAAGCATGAACATTATATCTGGATCTTCTTTGATGCGAGATGGTTATTCTTTTAAATCAGAGAATAATGGTTGTTCTATTTATATGAGTAATATCTTTTATGGTCATTGTCGGTGTCAAAACCGGCGGATCTCGGGTAGGGGGTCCCGAACTGTGCGTCTAGGCCGGATGGTAACAGGAGGCAAGGAACACAAAGTTTTACCTAGGTTCGGGCCCTCTCGATGGAGGTAAAACCCTACATCCTGCTTGATTAATATTGATGATATGGGTAGCACAAGAGTAGATACCACGAGATCGGAGAGGCTAAACCCTAGAAGCTAGCCTATGGTATGATTGTTGTGTATATTGTCCTACGGACTAAAACCCTCTGGTTTATATAGACACCGGAGAGGGTTAGGGTTACACTAAGTCGGTTACAATGTTAGGAGATCTACATATCCGTATCGCCAAGCTTGCCTTCCACGCCAAGGAAAGTCCCTTCCGGACACGGGACGAAGTCTTCAATCTTGTATCTTCATAGTCCAGGAGTCCGGCTGAAGGTATAGTCCGGCCATCCGGACACCCCCTAATCCAGGACTCCCTCAGTAGCCCCTGAACCAGGCTTCAATGACGACGAGTCCGGTGCGCCGATTGTCTTCGGCATTGCAAGGCGGGTTCCTCCTCCAAGTACTTCATAGAAGATTTTGAACACAAAGATAGTGTCCGGCTCTGCAAAATAAGTTTCCACATATTGCCATAGAGAGAATAATATTTACACAAATCTAATCTGCTGACATATTCCGTAGTGCGACACACCACGGCCAAGCCTTTATCCGAGTCGTTTCATTATCCCACCTCAGCACGTCATGCGAGGCGGTTTTCTTGGCACGTCTTGTTAAAGAAGAGATTGTGTCCCCTTATTCCGGGATTCTCATCAATAGGGGCGTGGGTAGCCCAACTGCACCATTGATTATGGCTCTTGGGAGATAAGCGAGTTTTACCAGGCTGGTGGGGACGCGTAGGCACGTCCACCCATATAAGGGGATAAGGATCCACCTTTTCACCTACGCCTTCTTCCTCCTTTGCCTATCCATTTTTGCGCACTCGAGCTCCAGCGCCCAAGTCCGCACTCCCCACCTCAACCTTCTCCAGCCATGTCCGGAGCGGGAGGCAAGTGTATGGTCTCCTCCGTTACGGAGGGACACATCAAAAAACTGAGGAAGGCCGGATACTTGTCTAACGACATTGCGTACCGGCTTCCCGAAAAGGGGCAGCTCGTCCCCACTCCTGGGCCCCATGAGAGGGTGGTGTTCCTCCCCCATTTCCTCCGCGGACTGGGCTTCCCTCTTCACCCATTTGTCCGGGGGCTCATGTTCTACTATGTCCTGGATTTCCACGATCTGGCCCCGAACTTTGTCCTCAACATCTTGGCGTTTATCGTCGTGTGCGAGGCTTTCCTCCGCATCCGCCCCCATTTCGGCCTATGGCTCAAGACTTTCAATGTCAAGCCGAAGGTGGTGCGCGACAACCAGGCGGAGTGCAGAGGCGCCATGGTGGGCAAGATGGCCAACGTCTTATGGCTAGAGGGCTCCTTTGTGGAGACCTTGAAGGGGTGGCAATCAGGGTGGTTTTACATCACCGAGCCGCGCGACCCCGAAAGGGTCGCAGCCCCCGAGTTCTGGTCCGGACCCCCAATGCGGCTCACATCCTGGAAAGAGACGGGCCTGTCATGGGGTAAAAAAGGAGAGCTGACCAGACTCCAAACATGCATCCAAACCCTGGTGGACAAGCAAATCAAGCTTGTCAACATAGTCCAGGTAATGCTCATCCGCCGGATCCTCCCGTGTCAACAACGGGCTTTCACCTGTGGGAGTTCGACCCGGCGCGACACCGAACTCTGAGTAGGCTCTTCGACACGACGTACGAAGATGCCTGGAAGGTGCTTTTCAAAGGCGCCGAGGCCCCCGCATCCGCTACCAAGGATCGCGGATTCAGCATGCAGCGTCACGCTCGTGCGGTAAGCTATTTTTACCTTTTACAGGGTATCAGTTTTTCATAGTTTGACTCCATGTGGGATCTAAGCTCCCTTGCCTTTAACAGGATTGGCAGGAGACATCCGGACAAATCAATTGTCCGGCTCCTTTGCCCGAAGACCCAGCTGATGCCGGCTTGGCGAAGCTGCTGGTTCCGGCACCCTATGTGGTGCCGGAGAAGAAGGCCAAGAAGAAGGCCACGGGGACTCGAAAGAGTGCCCAGCGCCAGGAGGCGTCGGATCCACCATCCGACGGCTCCAAGACGCACTCCTCCCATGAAGACGAGGAGGAAGAAGAGACCTCTTCCCCTCCAGTGGGGGAAGGGAAGAAAAGGAAGGCCGCCCCAACTGGGGAGGCCGAAGGGTCCAAGAAGGGGAAACCCTTTCTCTGGACTACTCCACTGACGCCGACGACGGCGAAGAGGAGTGGCCGCATAGGGCCAAGCCCCTGGCGAAATCATAAGTATCCGGATACTAGAGTAATTCATAGTATTCCTTTATCGCACAGCTTTCCCTTATGTCAAATATGAATATGCAGCCCACCAAAAGACCGGCTCGACGCGTCGTCAAGCGGTTCACTGGACTCGTCGGACATGAATTCTCTTCCGACGGCTTCCTTCCCCCGTCCTACGGACGATGCCGAAGTGTTGTCCCAACAGGTTCCAGGCTAGGAGGAGGTGGTCCTGCAGGCGCCGCAAGGCGACCTCCCGGACTCTAGGGGTGAAGGGGATAAAATCTCCCAGGGCTCCAAGTCCGGCTCTAGGCCAGACACCGCTCCGAAACCTTCAAAGGTTCCGCAGTCCGACGGGCGACCTTCTTCCAAGGGGAGCAGGCCCTCCGTGCCGGTGACCCCCGTCCAACCGGAGGCGCCGGACAATCTGTTGGAGGCGCTCAAGGGCGCCTCCATCGACGAGGAGCACCGCACCATTATGAGTGTGGTGGTCCAGAAGGTTCAGTCCGCCAAGAGCGGACTGACTGAAGCTTGTACTAGCCTTTTGACAGGCTTTGAGGTAAGTAAACAATGTGTAAATAATATTACCGCATAGACAGTAGCCCCTGATGCTCTATTTGGCGTTCGGGAAGAAAAGCCGAATGGAGGATCAAATAAAATTCGCAGGAGTCTAACAAAAAGGAGTCAATATGCATGTGCAGGCTTCCCTGCTGGCGTCCGCCGCACTGACTGCGGAAGTGGACACGCTAAAGCAGAACCTCGAGCGGTCCGAGCAAGAGCTCGGGCGTGCCAAGAAGCAGCTCAAGGACAATGAAGGTAAGAAATACCTTGTTTAAATAAATATAAAAGGTGCAATTGCAAAAAATGACAGGATTATCGTGGCTATTGTAGGGGCCACGTCTGAGGTGGCGGCCCTTAAGCAAGCGCTGGTCGAGGCCGAGAAGAGGGCGGCCACGGAGCGCACCGAGCGGGAGAAGTACGAGGCCCAGGTTGGCAAGGTGCATCAAGAGATCCAGGTTTTCATGAAAAAACATGAGAGTTTGGAGCTTGACTCAAAGACGCGAGCGTCCGAGCTCGCGGCGGCTATTGAAAATGCCATGTCTGCCAAGGCCGAATCCCAGAAGACCCTCCAGGAGTTGGATGAGGTGAAGAAGATAGTGGCGGGTAAGGCATTGTTTATGCAAAGCAAACACATAAACGTGAGTTACTTGTTACTTACCCGAATCCGGAGCTCTCCAGGAGCATTCGCAGATCTTCCCCGGAGTGTGTCTAATGCCGCCGCATTCTATCGAGTCGAGGAGGGTAGCTCGACAGAGAAGGTGTTCTGGTCTCAGTATGCTGAGGCCGGACACCCCGTGCCCCTGAGTGACCAGCTGAAGCAACTGGTCGAGCTCCACAAGGCGGCTGAACAGGCCATGAGGGGCCTCATAGTTCGGCTGTGGCCTGGAGAGGCTCTGCTTGGGAGCTATTTCGGGCTGGTGCGGCGGCTGGTGGAGGCTTGTCCAAGGCTCGAAGTCATCAAGCGCTTCGTCTGCATTGAAGGTGCCCGTAGGGCCCTTGCCCATGCTAAGGTGCACTGGGGCAAGCTGGATGCTGAGAAGCTTGTGAAGGACGGGCCACCGCCAGGGAAAGAGCATCGCAAGCCCGAGAATTATTATAAGGATGTTCTGAAGGGTGCCTGCCTTGTGGCGGATGAATGTTCTAGGGATGTAATTTTTGAGTGAAACTTGCTCGTTTTGTCCTATGCACTGAAAACTTGTTCATATGCGCTAAGCAATGCTATTGGAATTTAAAATATTACCTTCTGTGTGTCTGTTTATCAATTCTGAGAGATGGCGAGTCGTCGGCTTCTGCCCCCGTGCCACTAGTGCTGGGGTGTTCGGGGATAAACCTGAGTGCTCTTTTTCCCATGTTTGGGTCCTTCGAGGGAGGTGCTCACCCCAATGAACAAGGCAATCGGACTATAATGCGTGAACACTCTCACTTAGCCATAGCATTCTATAATTTTAAATTTCGGCGAAGCCCCTGGTATTCGGAAGACCGAGTTCGGGGCGCTATCCATGCCTTGGCCGGACGGAGCCGACTCCTCGCCCTAAGCGGCATAAGTCTTTAAGGACTCGAAAAAACCTCTCGAACAGCGACCAGCTCTCGCCTCATCATGACAGTCAGTTTTAGCTTTCTCCACTAAGGTGCTCGACCCAGCTCAACTGGGGCACAATCGCAGTGGTTCTCCTAGTGCTACCTTAGCCGATATAGCGGAACGTAAGGCACCAAAACATTGGAGCCAGGCAAACCCAACTATTGACCCAAGACATGATTCGGAGCCGATGCATATAATGCTATAAGTTCGGGGTGCCGCACTTGTTAAAGTGTTCGGACTTCTCACACCATGTTGAGGGGTACTGAAGCCCCTGGCGTATTTCGGCCGTACCAAAGTGTACGGGTGCAACATGTCATTAAGGAACATATATAAAGAGTAATGTAAAAATAGATAAAAGCTATGCATTGTTTATTAAAGAGGGCTGCGATCAAAGCAGAAGGATACAAATAAAGCGATAAGCAAAAGGTTGGACTATTTAACATGTCCGTTCCAGGGGCAAGCTGCGGAATAGTATGCAAAACAGGTATACTGCTCGTGATAGAGACCTCCTGGGAGTTCCGTAATGCGGCGTGGCTTGTCTGCTTCCCTGGTTCTTGCATTGTTTGTGCGGTAATTGAACTGCCGAACAGGTCTTCCGAAGAATGGAGTCTTGAAAGTAAGAGAAAATTAAAAAATCGGCAGCCCCTGGTGCGGTTTAAGCCGTGTTTCGGGCGTGCCATGATGGTGCCCCTCCCCCTGTACCCATGGTATTTCTAGAGCGTAGTTATGTACGCGAAGTACTGGTGTCGCCTTTTTGCTAGGGCTGGGGTTGGGGCCGCATTGCTACGCCTGCTCGGATCGTGCCAGGCGGTCTTGTTGTAGGTTACTCCGGGCGCGCTTGACGGTGTCCGGTCGTTTAGTTGCCGGACTGGAGAACTGCCTGGAGAGGCTGCTTTGTACTTCCGCTGCAAGGGCCGCCGTGTTCTCCTCCGTTCGGAGGGAGCGTTCGGTGTTTCCATTGACCGTAATTACTCCTCGAGGGCCAGGCATCTTGAGCTTAAGGTATGCGTAGTGCGGTACCGCATTGAACTTGGCAAATGCGGTTCGCCCGAGCAGTGGGTGATAGCCACTGCGGAATGGGACTATGTCAAAGATTAACTCCTCGCTTTGGAAATTATCCGGAGATCCAAAGACCACTTCAAGTGTGACTGAGCCTGTACAGTTGGCCTCTACACCTGGTATTACGCCTTTAATGGTCGTTTTGGTGGGCTTAATCCTCGAGGGATCTATGCCCATTTTCCGCACTGTATCCTGGTAAAGCAGGTTCAGGCTGCTGCCGCCGTCCATAAGGACTCTAGTGAGATGAAATCCGTCAATAATTGCGTCTAGAACCAATGCGGCAAATCCATCATGACGGATGCTAGTGGGATGGTCCCTTCGATCAAAGGTGATAGGGCGGGAGGACCATGGGTTGAACTTTGGGGCGACTGGCTCTACCGCGTATACGTCCCTTAACGCGCGCTTCCGCTCCCTTTTGGGGATGTGGGTTGCGTATATCATGTTCACCGTCCGCACTTGTGGGGGAAAACCCTTCTGTCCACTGTTGTTCGGCGGCCGGGGCTCCTCGTCGTCATCGCTATGCATCCCCTTTGTCTTCATTTTCGGCATTTAACTTGCCTGCCTGCTTGAACACCCAACAATCCCTGTTGGTGTGATTGGCTGGCTTTTCGGGGGTGCCATGTATCTGGCATAAGCGGTCGAGTATTCGGTCCAAACTGGACGGGCCCCTAGGATTCCTTTTGAATGGCGTTTTACGCTGACCGGATTTAGAGCCTCTGAATCCGGCATTAACTGCCGTATCCTCAGTATTGTCACCGTTAATGCGGTGCTTCTGCTTGTTGCGACACGACCTGCCACTACTGTCCCTGGTATCCGAATTACCAGGATTCTTGGTCATATTGTTGCTACGAGCAAGCCAGCTGTCTTCTCCCGCGCAAAAGCGGGTCATGAGTGTCGTGAGTGCTGCCATAGACTTCGGATTTTCCTGTCCAAGGTGCTGGGCAAGCCAGTCATCACGGATATTGTGCTTGAAGGCTGCTAGGGCCTCAGCGTCCGGACAGTCGACTATTTGATTTTTCTTTGTTAGGAACCGTGTCCAGAATTGCCTGGCCGATTCCTCTGGCTGCTGAATTACGTGACTTAGGTCATCGACGTCTGGGGATCGCACATAAGTGCCTTGGAAATTGTCGAGGAATGCGGCTTCGAGGTCCTCCCAACAACTGATTGATCCTGTTGGCAAGCTGTTAAGCCAATGCCGAGCTGGTCCTTTAAGCTTGAGTGGGAGGTATTTGATGGCGTGGAAATCATCGCCACGGGCCATGTGGATATGAAGGAGATAATCGTCGATCCATACCGCAGGATCTGTTGTGCCATCATATGATTCGATGTTTACGGTTTGAAACCCTCGGGGATTTGATGATCCATTATTTTGTCTGTGAAGCATAGTGGGTGTGCGGCGCCTCTGTACTGGGCTATATCACGACGTAGCTCCAATGAGCTTTGTCTATTGTGTTCGGCCCTGCCGAATTTGTGGCCGGCGTGACGGTTACCGTCTCGAGCCATGGGGCGCCCGCGCGATCCGTAGATCGATCTTGTTTGCCTTTCCTTGTCCTCCAACATATCTCGTGAGTCCGGCGCATATTCCCGTGCCTTGGTATGGGGTGCGGCTTGAGTGGAGGGCCGAGAGGCCTCTTTGTCACGGCCATGAGGTGGCCGGTCGGCCGCATCAAGTGCTTCCTCCTCTAATCGGGGTAGCAACCTGCGCTTTGGGTAGCTCTTGGAGGGGCGTTCGTGTTTATGCTCTTCGGCCGTTGATGCCGGCGCTTAGGCTGTTTCTTGGAGGGGTCATCCTCCGCTGTTCCATCGCCATCTCCTTCTTTTGGGGTGTCCACCATGTATATGTCATATGACGAGGTGGCTTTCCAGGGCCTGATAGGCGCTGGTTCTTCATCGTCTCCTTCATCGGCGTCCATACCATCGATGTCTTCGGAGTCAAAGTCGCGCATGTCGGTTAAGTCGTCGACAGTGGCTACAAAGTGGGTGGTGGGTGGGCTTTGAATTTCTTCATCGTCCGAATCCCAACCTTGCTGACCGTAGTCCGGCCAGGGCTCTCCTGATAAAGAGAGAGACTTCAGTGTCTTCAGAATATCGCCGAAAGGCGAGTGCTAAAAGATGTCCGCGACAGTGAACTCCATGATCGGCGCCCAATCAGATTCGATCGGCAGGGGCGCGGAGGGTTTGGAGTCCGGAGAGGAGTCCGGCTCCTTGGAGTCACAAGTCTCGCAGAGTGCGGGGCTGGTGTTCGGCTCGATCGCCGTTGGGATCGCAGCCCCCGAGGCGGCGTCCAACCACCCATCCTCGATCGGCGCAGTTGGCTCCGAATTAAGGTTCGAAGCCGATGCAAATGCGGCCTCTAGGGCACTGTTCGGCGGCAGAGCTAGATCATGCTCGTCGTGACAGTGCGGCGCGCTCGGTAGTGGCTCGAATCCGTTGAAGATCAAGTCCCCGCGGATGTCAGCCATGTAGTTTAAGCTTCCAAATCTGACTTGACGGCCAGGGGCGTGGCTTTCGATCTGCTCCAGATGGCCAAGTGAATTGGCCCGCAGTGCGAAGCCGCCGAAGACGAAGATCTGTCCGGGGAGGAAGGTCTCACCCTGGACTGCATCGCCATTGATGATTGTAGGAGCCATCAAGCCTGACGGCGACGACACGGAGGAACTCCCAATGAAAGCACCAATGTCGGTGTCAAAACCGGCGGATCTCGGGTAGGGGGTCCTGAACTGTGCATCTAGGTCGGATGGTAACAGGAGGCAAGGAACACGAAGTTTTACCTAGGTTCGGGCCCTCTCGATGGAGGTAAAACCCTACGTCCTGCTTGATTAATATTGATGATATGAGTAGTACAAGAGTAGATCTACCACGAGATCGGAGAGGCTAAACCCTAGAAGCTAGCCTATGGTATGATTGTTGTGTATATTGTCCTACGGACTAAAACCCTCCGGTTTATATAGACACCGGAGAGGGTTAGGGTTACACCAAGTCGGTTACAATGGTAGGAGATCTACATATCCGTATCGCCAAGCTTGCCTTCCACGCCAAGGAAAGTCCCTTCCGGACACGAAACGAAGTCTTCAATCTTGTATCTTCATAGTCCAGGAGTCCGGCTGAAGGTATAGTCCGGCCATCCGGACACCCCCTAATCCAGGACTCCCAGAGTCATGCACCCTTGATGAGTGGTCTATTTTTACTAAATCTTGATAGTAGTGATACACATATTCATAGTATTGAAGCCCAAAGATAGTGCAACTTATTTGTGACACTGCTGTTTAGGTCATATTGGTGTAAAGCGCATGAAGAAACTCCATGCCGATGGACTTTTGGAATCACTTGATGCTTGCAAACCATTCCTCATGGGCAAGATGACTAAGACTCCGTTCTCCGGAACAATGGAACGAGCAACAGACTTATTGGAAATAATACATACTAATGTATGCGGTCCGATGAGTGTTGATGCTCGTGGCGGGTATCGTTATTTTCTAACCTTCACAGATGATTTGAGCAGATATGGGTATATCTACTTGATGAAACATAAGGCTGAAACATTTGAAAAGTTTGAAGAATTTCAGAGTGAAGTGGAAAATCATCGTAACAAGAAAATAAAGTTTCTACGATTTGATCGTGGAGGAGAATATCTGAGTTACGAGTTTGGTCTTCATTTGAAACAATACGGAATAGTTTCGCAACTCACGCCACCTGGAACACCACAGCGTAATGGTGTGTCCGAACATCGTAACCACACTTTATTAGATATGGTGCGATCTATGTTGTCTCTTACTGATTTACCACTATCGTTTTGGGGTTATGCTTTAGAGACGGCTGCATTCATGTTAAATAGGGCACCATCTAAATCTGTTGAGACGACACCTTATGAACTGTGGTTTGGCAAGAAACGCAAGTTATTGTTTCTTAAAGTTTGGGGTTGCGATGCTTATGTGAAAAATCTTCAACCTGATAAGCTCGAACCCAAATCGGAGAAATGTGTCTTCATAGGATACCCAAAAGAGACTGTTGGGTACACCTTCTATCACAGATTTGAAGGCAAGATATTCGTTGCTAAGAATGGATCCATTCTAGAGAAGGAATTTCTCTCGAAAGAAGTGAGTGGGAGGAAAGTAGAACTTGATGAGGTAATTGTACCTACTCCCTTATTGGAAAGTAGTCCATCACAAAAATCAGTTCCTGTGATTCCTACACCAATTAGTGAGGAAGCTAATGATGATGATCATGAAACTTCTGATCAAGTTACTACAGAACCTCGTAGGTCAACCAGAGTAAGATCCGCACCAGAGTGGTATGGTAATCCTGTTCTAGAAGTCATGTTACTTGACCATGACAAACCTACGAACTATGAGGAAGCGATGATGAGCCAAGGTTCCGCAAAATGGCTTGAGGTCATGAAATCTGAGATGGGATCCATGTATGAGAACAAAGTGTGGACTTTGGTTGACTTGCCCGATGATCGGCAAGCCATAGAGAATAAATGGATCTTCAAGAAGAAGACTGACGTTGACGGTAATGTTAATGTCTACAAAGCACGACTTGTTGCGAAAGGTTTTCGACAAGTTCAAGGAGTTGACTATGATGAGACCTTCTCACCCGTAGCGATGCTTAAGTTCGTCCAAATTATGTTAGCAATTGCCGCATTTTATGATTATGAAATTTGGCAAATGGATGTCAACACTGCATTCCTTAATGGATATCTTAAAGAAGAGTTGTATATGATGCAACCAGAAGGTTTTGTCGATCCAAAAGGTGCTAACAAAGTGTGTAAGCTCCAGCGATCCATTTATGCACTGGTGCAAGCATCTCGGAGTTGGAATATACGCTTTGATAGTGTGATCAAAGCATATGGTTTTATACATACTTTTGGAGAAGCCTGTATTTACAAGAAACTGGGTGGGAGCTCTGTATCATTTATGATATTATATGTGGATGACATATTGTTGATCGGAAATGATACTGAATTTCTGAATAGCATAAAAGGATACTTGAATAAGAATTTTGTTGGGGAACGTAGTAATTTCAAAAAATTTCCTACGCACATGCAAGATCATGGTGATGCATAGCAACGAGGGGGAGAGTCTGATCTACGTACCCTTGTAGATTGCAACGGAAGCATTGACACAACGTAGAGGAAGTAGTCGTACGTCTTCTTCCCGATCCGACCGATCCAAGCACCGTTACTCTGGCACCTCCGAGTTCTTAGCACACGTACAGCTCGATGACGATCCCCGGGCTCCGATCCAGCAAAGCTTCGGGGAGGAGTTCCGTCAGCACGACGGCGTGGTGACGATGTTGATGTACTTCCGATGCAGGGCTTCGCCTAAGCACTACAACGGTATTATCGAGGTGGAATATGGTGGCAGGGGGCACCGCACACGGCTAAGGAATGATCTCAATGATCAACTTGTGTGTCTAGAGGTGCCCTCTGCCCCCGTATATAAAGGATCCAAGGGGGAGGGGCTGGCCGGCCAAGGGAGGCGCGCCAGGAGAGTCCTACTCCCTCTGGGAGTAGGATTCCCCCCCCCCCACTCCTAGTTGGAATAGGATTCATCAAGGGGGGGGGAGAGAGAGAGGGGGGCCGGCCACCTCTCCTAGTCCTAATAGGACTAGGGGATGGGGGAGGCGCACGGCCACCTTGGGCTGCCCCTTTCTCCTTTCCACCAAGGCCCACTATGGCCCATATGACTCCCGGGGGGTTCCGGTAACCTCCCGGTTCTCCGGTAAAATCCCGATTTCACCCGGAACACTTCCGATGTCCAAACATAGGCTTCCAATATATAAATCTTTATGTCTCGACCATTTCGAGACTCCTCGTCATGTCCGTGATCACATCCGGGACTCCAAACAACCTTCGGTACATCAAAATGCATAAACTCATAATAACTGTCATCGTAACGTTAAGCGTGCGGACCCTACGGTTCGAGAACAATGTAGACATGACCGAGACACGTCTCCGGTCAATAACCAATAGCGGGACCTGGATGCCCATATTGGCTCCTACATATTCTACGAAGATCTTTATCGGTCAGACCGCATAACAACATATGTTGTTCCTTTTGTCATCGTTATGTTACTTGCCCAAGATTCGATCGTCGGTATCCAATACCTAGTTCAATCTCGTTACCGGCAAGTCTCTTTACTCGTTTCGTAATACATCATCTCACAACTAACATATTAGTTGCAGTGCTTGCAAGGCTTATGTGATGTGCATTACCGAGAGGGCCCAGAGATACCTCTCCGACAATCGGAGTGACAAATCCTATTCTCGACATACGCCAACCCAACATCTACCACTGGAGACACCTGTAGAGCTCCTTTATAATCACCCAGTTACGTTGTGACGTTTGGTAGCACACAAGGTGTTCCTCCGGCAAACGGGAGTTGCATAATCTCATAGTCATAGGAACATGTATAAGTCATGAAGAAAGCAATAGCAACATACTAAACGATCGGGTGCTAAGCTAATGGAATGGGTCATGTCAATCAGATCATTCAACTAATGATGTGACCTCGTTAATCAAATAACAACTCTTTGTTCATGGTTAGGAAACTTAACCATCTTTGATTAACGAGCTAGTCAAGTAGAGGCATACTAGTGACACTCTGTTTGTCTATGTATTCACACATGTATTATGTTTTTGGTTAATACAATTCTAGCATGAATAATAAACATTTATCATGATATAAGGAAATAAATAATAACTTTATTATTGCCTCTAGGGCATATTTCCTTCAGTCTCCCACTTGCACTAGAGTCAATAATCTAGATTACACAGTAATGATTCTAACACCCATGGAGCCTTGGTGCTGATCATGTTTTGCTCGTGGAAGAGGCTTAGTCAACGGGTCTGCAACATTCAGATCCGTATGTATCTTGCAAATCTCTATGTCTCCCACCTGGACAAGATCCCTGATGGAATTGAAGCGTCTCTTGATGTGCTTGGTCCTCTTGTGAAATCTGGATTCCTTTGCCAAGGCAATTGCACCAGTATTGTCACAAAAGATTTTCATTGGACCCGATGCACTAGGTATGACACCTAGATTGGATATGAACTCCTTCATCCAGACTGCTTCGTTCGCTGCATCCGACGCAGCTATGTACTCCGCTTCACATGTAGATCCCGCTACGACGCTTTGTTTAGAACTGCACCAACTGACAGCTCCACCGTTTAAAGTAAACACGTATCCGGTTTGCGATTTAGAATCGTCCGGATCAGTGTCAAAGCTTGCATCAACGTAACCTCTTACGGTGAGCTCTTTGTCACCTCCATATACGAGAAACATATCCTTAGTCCTTTTCAGGTATTTCAGGATGTTCTTGACCGCTGTCCAGTGATCCATTCCTGGATTACTTTGGTACCTCCCTGCTAAACTTATAGCAAGGCACACATCAGGTCTGGTACACAGCATTGCATACTTGATAGAGCCTATGGCTGAAGCATAGGGAACATCTTTCATTTTCTCTCTATCTTCTGCAGTGGTCGGGCATTGAGTCTGGCTCAACTTCACACCTAGTAACACAGGCAAGAACCCTTTCTTTGCTTGATCCATTTTGAACTTCTTCAAAATCTTGTCAAGGTATGTGCTTTGTGAAAGTCCAATTAAGCGTCTTGATCTATCTCTATAGATCTTTATGCCTAATATGTAAGCAGCTTCACCGAGGTCTTTCATTGAAAAACTCTTATTCAAGTATCCCTTTATGCTATCCAGAAATTCTATATCATTTCCAATCAGCAATATGTCATCCACATATAATATCAGAAATGCTACAGAGCTCCCACTCACTTTCTTGTAAATACAGGCTTCACCAAAAGTCTGTATAAAACCAAATGCTTTGATCACACTATCAAAGCGTTTATTCCAACTCTGAGATGCTTGCACCAGTCCATAAATGGATCGCTGGAGCTTGCACACTTTGTTAGCTCCCTTTGGATCGACAAAACCTTCCGGTTGCATCATATACAACTCTTCTTCCAGAAATCCATTCAGGAATGCAGTTTTGACATCCATCTGCCATATTTCATAATCATAAAACAAGGCAATTGCTAACATGATTCGGACAGACTTAAGCATCGCTACGGGTGAGAAGGTCTCATCGTAGTCAACCCCTTGAACTTGTCGAAAACCTTTTGCGACAAGTCGAGCTTTATAGACAGTAACATTACCGTCAGCGTCAGTCTTTTTCTTGAAGATCCATTTATTCTCAATTGCTTGCCGATCATCGGGAAAGTCAACCAAAGTCCATACTTTGTTCTCATACATGGATCCCATCTCAGATTTCATGGCTTCAAGCCACTTTGCGGAATCTGGGCTCACCATCGCTTCTTCATAGTTCGTAGGTTCATCATGATCTAGCAGCATGACTTCTAGAACTGGATTACCGTACCACTCTGGTGCGGATCTTGCTCTGGTTGATCTACGATGTTCAGTAGTATCTTGTTCTGAAGTTTCATGATCATTATCATTAACTTCCTCACTTATTGGTGTAGGTGTCGCAGAAACAGTTTTCTGTGATGTACTACTTTCTAACAAGGGAGCGGGTACAGTTACCTCGTCAAGTTCTACTTTCCTCCCACTCACTTCTTTCGAGAGAAACTCCTTCTCAAGAAAGTTTCCGAATTTAGCAACAAAAGTCTTGCCTTCGGATCTGTGATAGAAGGTGTATCCAATAGTTTCTTTTGGATATCCTATGAAGACACATTTCTCCGATTTGGGTTCGAGCTTATCAGGTTGAAGCTTTTTCACATAAGCATCGCAGCCCCAAACTTTCAGAAACGACAACTTTGGTTTCTTGCCAAACCATAGTTCATAAGGCGTCGTCTCAATGGATTTTGATGGTGCCCTATTTAACGTGAATGCGGCCGTCTCTAGAGCGTATCCCCAAAATGATAGCGGTAAATCAGTAAGAGACATCATAGATCGCACCATATCTAGTAAAGTACGATTACGACGTTCGGACACACCATTATGCTGTGGTGTTCCGGGTGGCGTGAGTTGCGAAACTATTCCACAATTTTTCAAATGTACACCAAACTCGTAACTCAAATATTCTCCTCCACGATCAGATCGTAGAAACTTTATTTTCTTGTTACGATGATTTTCCACTTCACTCTGAAATTCTTTGTAACTTTTCAAATGTTTCAGACTTATGTTTCATTAAGTAGATATACCCATATCTTCTTAAATAATCTGTGAAGGTGAGAAAATAACGATATCCGCCACGAGCCTCAATATTCATCGGACCGCATACATCTGTATGTATGATTTCCAACAAATCTGTTGCTCTCTCCATAGTACTGGAGAACGGTGTTTTAGTCATCTTGCCCATGAGGCACGGTTCGCAAGTACCAAGTGATTCATAATCAAGTGGTTCCAAAAGTCCATCAGTATGGAGTTTCTTCACGCGCTTTACACCGATATGACCTAAACGGCAGTGCCACAAATAAGTTGCACTATCATTATCAACTCTGCATCTTTTGGCTTCTACATTATGAATATGTGTATCACTACTATCGAGATTTAACAAGAATAGACCACTCTTCAAGGGTGCATGACCATAAAAGATATTACTCATATAAATAGAACAACCATTATTCTCTGATTTAAATGAATAACCGTCTCGCATTAAACAAGATCCAGATATAATGTTCATGCTCAACGCTGGCACCAAATAACAATTATTTAGGTCTAATATTAATCCCGAAGGTAGATGTAGAGGTAGCGTGCCGACCGCGATCACATCGACTTTGGAACCGTTTCCCACGCGCATCGTCACCTCGTCCTTAGCTAATCTTCGCTTAATCCGTAGTCCCTGTTTCGAGTTGCAAATATTAGCAACAGAACCAGTATCAAATACCCAGGTGCTACTGCGAGCATTAGTAAGGTACACATCAATAACATGTATATCACATATACCTTTGTTCACCTTGCCATCCTTCTTATCCGCCAAATACTTGGGGCAGTTCCGCTTCCAGTGACCAGTCTTCTTGCAGTAGGAGCACTCAGTTTCAGGCTTAGGTCCAGACTTGGGTTTCTTCTCCTGAGCAGCAACTTGCTTGCCGTTCTTCTTGAAGTTCCCTCTCTTCTTCCCTTTGCCCTTTTTCTTGAAACTAGTGGTTTTATTAACCATCAACACTTGATGCTCCTTCTTGATTTCTACCTCCGCAGCTTTCAGCATTGCGAAGAGCTCGGGAATAGTCTTGTTCATCCCTTGCATATTATAGTTCATCACGAAACTCTTGTAGCTTGGTGGCAGTGATTGGAGAATTCTGTTAATGACACAATCATCTGGAAGATTAACTCCCATCTGAATCAAGTGATTATTATACCCAGACATTTTGAGTATATGCTCACTGACAGAACTGTTCTCCTCCATCTTGCAGCTATAGAACTTATTGGAGACTTCATATCTCTCAATCCGGGCATTTGCTTGAAATATTAACTTCAACTCCTGAAACATCTCATATGCTCCATGACGTTCAAAACGTCGTTGAAGTCCCGATTCTAAGCCGTAAAGCATGGCACACTGAACTATCGAGTAGTCATCAGCTTTGCTCTGCCAGACGTTCATAACATCTGGTGTTGCTCCAGCAGTAGGCCTGGCACCCAACGGTGCTTCCAGGACGTAATTCTTCTGTGCAGCAATGAGGATAATCCTCAAGTTACGGACCCAGTCCGTGTAATTGCTACCATCATCTTTCAATTTTGCTTTCTCAAGGAACGCATTAAAATTCAACGGAACAACAGCACGAGCCATCTACCTACAATCAACATAAACAAGCAAGATACTATCAGGTACTAAGTTCATGATAAATTTAAGTTCAATTAATCATATTACTTAAGAACCCCCACTTAGATAGACATCCCTCTAATCTTCTAAGTGATTACGTGATCCAAATCAACTAAACCATGTCCGATCATCACGTGAGATGGAGTAGTTTCATCGGTGAACATCGTTATGTTGATCATATCTACTATATGATTCACGCTCGACCTTTCGGTCTCCGTGTTCCGAGGCCATATCTGTATATGCTTGGCTCGTCAAGTATAACCTGAGTATTCCGCGTGTGCAACTGTTTTGCACCCGTTGTATTTGAACGTAGAGCCTATCACACCCGATCATCACGTGGTGTCTCAGCACGAAGAACTTTTGCAACGGTGCATACTCAGGGAGAACACTTCTTGATAATTTAGTGAGAGATCATCTTATAATGCTACCGTCAATCAAAGCAAGATAAGATGCATAAAAGATAAACATCACATGCAATCAATATAAGTGATATGATATGGCCATCATCATCTTGTGCTTGTGATCTCCATCTCCGAAGCACCATCATGATCACCATCGTCACCGGCGCAACACCTTGATCTCCATCATAGCATCGTTGTCGTCTCGTCAATCTTATGCTTTCACGACTATCGCTACCGTTTAGTGATAAAGTAAAGCATTACATCGCGATTGCATTGCATACAATAAAGCGACAACCATATGGCTCCTGCTAGTTGCCGATAACTCGGTTACAAAACATGATCATCTCATACAATAAAATTTAGCATCATGTCTTGACCATATCACATCACAACATGCCCTGCAAAAACAAGTTAGACGTCCTCTACTTTGTTGTTGCAAGTTGTACGTGGCTACTGCGGGCTTAAGCAAGAACCAATCTCACCTACGCATCAAAACCACAACGATAGTTTGTCAAATAGACTCCGTTTTAACCTTCGCAAGGACCGGGCATAGCCACACTCGGTTCAACTAAAGTTGGAGAGACAGTCGCCCGCAAGCCACCTGTGTGCAAAGCACGTCGGGGGAATCGGTCTCGCGTAAGCGTACGCGTAACATTGGTCTGGGTCGTCTCGTCCAACAATACCGCTGAACCAAAGTATGACATGCTGGTAGGCAGTATGACTTGTATCGCCCACAGCTCACTTGTGTTCTACTCGTGCATATAACATCAAACCATAAAACCTAGGCTCGGATGCCACTGTTGGGGAACGTAGTAATTTCAAAAAATTTCCTACGCACACGCAAGATCATGGTGATGCATAGCAACAAGGGGGAGAGTCTGATCTACGTACCCTTGTAGATCGCAACGGAAGCGTTGACACAACGTAGAGGAAGTAGTCGTACGTCTTCTTCCCGATCCGACCGATCCAAGCACCGTTACTCCGGCACCTCCGAGGTCTTAGCACACGTATAGCTCGATGACGATCCCCGGGCTTCGATCCAGCAAAGCTTCGGGGAGGAGTTCCGTCAGCACGACGGCGTGGTGACGATCTTGATGTACTTCTGATGCAGGGCTTCGCCTAAGCACTACAACGGTATTATCGAGGTGGAATATGGTGGCAGGGGGCACCGCACACGGCTAAGGAACGATCTCAATGATCAACTTGTGTGTCTAGAGGTGCCCTCTGCCCCCGTATATAGAGGATCCAAGGCGGAGGGGCTGGCCGGCCAAGGGAGGCGCGCCAGGAGAGTCCTACTCCCTCTGGGAGTAGGATTCCCCCCCCCCCCACTCCTAGTTGGAATAGGATTCATCAAGGGGGGGAAAGAGAGAGAGGGGCCGGCCACCTCTCCTAGTCCTAATAGGACTAGGGGAGGGGGGAGGCGCGCGGCCACCTTGGGCTGCCCCTTTCTCCTTTCCACCAAGGCCCACTATGGCCCATATGACTCTCGGGGGGTTCCGGTAACCTCCCGGTTCTCCGGTAAAATCCCGATTTCACCCGGAACACTTCCGATGTCCAAACATAGGCTTCCAATATATCAATCTTTATGTCTCGACCATTTCGAGACTCCTCGTCATGTCCGTGATCACATCCGGGACTCCAAACAACCTTCGGTACATCAAAATGCATAAACTCATAATAACTGTCATCGTAACGTTATGCGTGCGGACCCTACGGTTTGAGAACAATGTAGACATGACCGAGACACGTCTCCGGTCAATAACCAATAGCGGGACCTGGATGCCCATATTGGCTCCTACATATTCTACGAAGATCTTTATCGGTCGGACCGCATAACAACATACGTTGTTCCTTTTGTCATCGGTATGTTACTTGCCCGAGATTCTATCGTCGGTATCCAATACCTAGTTCAATCTCGTTACCGGCAAGTCTCTTTACTCGTTCCGTAATACATCATCTCACAACTAACATATTAGTTGTAGTGCTTGCAAGGCTTATGTGATGTGCATTACCGAGAGGGCCCAGAGATACCTCTCCGACAATCAGAGTGACAAATCCTATTCTCGACATACGCCAACCCAACATCTACCATTGGAGACACCTGTAGAGCTCCTTTATAATCACCCAGTTACGTTGTAACGTTTGGTAGCACACAAAGTGTTCCTCCGGCAAACGGGAGTTGCATAATCTCATAGTCATAGGAACATGTATAAGTCATGAAGAAAGCAATAGCAACATACTAAACGATCGGGTGCTAAGCTAATGGAATGGTCATGTCAATCAGATCATTCAACTAATGATGTGACCTCGTTAATCAAATAACAACTCTTTGTTCATGGTTAGGAAACTCAACCATCTTTGATTAACGAGCTAGTCAAGTAGAGGCATACTAGTGACACTCTGTTTGTCTATGTATTCACACATGTATTATATTTCCGGTTAATACAATTCTAGCATGAATAATAAACATTTATCATGATATAAGGAAATAAATAATAACTTTATTATTGCCTCTAGGGCATATTTCCTTCAAATTTTTCAATGAAAGACCTCGGTGAAGCTGCTTATATATTGGGCATCAAGATCTATAGAGATAGATCAAGGCGCTTAATTGGACTTTCACAAAGCACATACCTTGATAAAGTTTGAAGTTTAAAATGGATCAAGCAAAGAAAGGGTTCTTGCATGTGTTACAAGGTGTGAAGTTGAGTTAGACTCAATGCCCGACCACTGCAGAAGATAGAGAGAAAATGAAAGTCATTCCCTATGCTTCAGCCATAGGGTCTATCATGTATGCAATGTTGTGTACCAGACCTGATGTCTGCCTTGCTATTAGTTTAACAGGGAGGTACCAAAGTAATCCAGGAATGGATCACTGGACAGCGGTCAAGAACATCCTGAAATACCTAAAAAGGACTAAGGATATGTTTCTCATTTATGGAGGTGAGAAAGACTTCGCCGTAAATGGTTACGTCGATGCAAGCTTTCACACTGATCCGGATGACTCTATGTCACAAATCGGATATGTATTTTTATTGAATGGTGGAGATGTCAGTTGGTGCAGTTCTAAGCAAAGCGTTGTGGCGGGATCTAAGTATGAAGCGGAATACATAGCTGCTTCGAAAGCAGCAAATGAAGGAGTCTGGATGAAGGAGTCCATATACGATGTAGGTGTCATACCTAGTGCATCGGGTCCAATGAAAATCTTTTGTGATAATACTGGTGCACTTGCCTTGGCAAAGGAATCCAGATTTCACAAGAGAACCAAGCACATCAAGAGACGCTTCAATTCCATCCGCGATCAAGTCAAGGAGGGAGACATAGAGATTTGCAAGATACATACGGATCTGAATGTTGCAGACCCGTTGACTAAGCCTCTCTCACGAGCAAAACATGATCAACACCAAGACTCCATGGGTGTTAGAATCATTACTATGTAATCTAGATTATTGACTCTAGTGCAAGTGGGAGACTGAAGGAAATATGCCCTAGAGGCAATAATAAAGTTGTTATTTATATTTCCTTATATCATAATAAATGTTTATTATTCATGTTAGAATTGTATTAACCGGAAACTTAGTACATGTGTGAATACATAGATAAATATAGTGTCACTAGTATGCCTCTACTTGACTAGCTCGTTAATCAAAGATGGTTAAGTTTCCTAACCATAGATCCGAGTTGTCATTTGATGAACGGGATCACATCATTAGAGAATGATGTGATTGACTCGACCCATCCGTTAGCTTAGCACTATGATCGTTTAGTTTATTTCTATTGCTTCCTTCATGACTTATACATGTTCCTATGAGTATGAGATTATGCAACTCCCGAATACCGGAGGAACACTTAGTGTGCTATCAAACGTCACAACATAACTGGGTGACTATAAAGATGCTCTACAGGTGTCTCCAATGGTGTTTGTTAAGTTGGCATAGATCAAGATTAGGATTTGTCACTCCGTGTATCGGAGAGGTGTCTCTGGACCCTCTCGGTAATGCACATCACTATAAGCCTTGCAAGCAATGTGACTAATGAGCTAGTTGCGGGATGTTGCATTACGGAACGAGTAAAGAGACTTGTTGGTAACGAGATTGAACTAGGTATTGAGATACCGACGATCGAATCACGAGCAAGTAACATACCGATGACAAAGGGAACAACATATGTTGTTATGAGGTTTGACCGATAAAGATCTTCATGGAATATGTAGGAACCAATATGAGCATCCAGGTTCCGCTATTGGTTATTGACTGGATATGAGTCTCGGTCATGTCTACATAGTTCTCGAACCCGTAGGGTCCGCACGCTTAATGTTCGATGATGACCGGTATTATGAGTTTATGTGTTTTGATGTACCGAAGGTAGTTTGGAGTCCCGGATGTGATCACAGACATGACGAGGAGTCTCGAAATGGCCGAGACATAAGGATTGATATATTGGAAGATGTTATCCGGACATTGGATGAGTTTCGGGTTACCGGATAAATATCGGAGTGCCGGGGGGGGGGGGGGTTATCAGAAACCCGGGGGAACTAATGGGCCAACATGGGCCTTGTGTGTGTGTGTGTGTGTGTGAGAGAGAGAGAGAGGAGAGGGCCCTAGGGCTGGCGGCGCTCCCCCCTTGAGGAGTCCGAATTGGACTAGGAGGGGCGCCGCCCCTTCCTTTCCTTCTCCCTCTCTTCCTCTCCATCCTTCCCCCTCTCTTCCCTTGTTGGAAACCTACTAGGAATAGGATTCCTATTCCTAGTAGGAATCCTACTTGGGGCGCGCCCCATGAGGGCCAGTCGGCCTCCCCCCTTGCTCCTTTATATATGGGGGCAGGGGGCACCCTAGAACACACAAGTTGACAGTTGTCTTAGCCGTGTGTGGTGCCCTCCTCCACAGATTTCCACCTCGGTCATATCATTGTAGTGCTTAGGCGAAGCCCTGCGTCGGTAACTTCATCATCACCGTCATTACGCCATCGTGCTAATGAAACTCTCCCTCGGCCTCAATTGGATCAAGAGTACGAGGGACGTCACCGAGCTGAACGTGTGTAGATCGCGGAGGTGCCGTGCGTTCGGTACTTGATCAGTTGGATCGCGAAGACGTTCGACTACATCAACCGCGTTACTTAACGCTTCCGCTTTCGGTCTACGAGGGTACGTGGACACACTCTCCCCTCTCGTTGCTATGCATCTCCTAGATAGGTCTTGCGTGATCGTAGGATTTTTTTTTGAAATACCGCGTTCCCCAACAGAGAAGCCCAGCATCTCATCGACACAGCTGGTGACCCGCTTCAATACCCATAGTGCGTGCTTCACCGGGATGTGGGCGACATCCCACACCCCGAGCTAGCACGCAAAAGTCTTGGTGTCACCTCTCTCATGCGTGCGGCTGTCCAGCCGATCGATGTTGCCGAAGTCAACCAACGCCTCCTCCACACCCTCCAGAGACCAGAACTACATTGGTAGGTCCTCGATGATGACGCAGATGTGCATCATGAGCTTCAGAATCGCCATGTGGTCGTCCTCATGTCACACCCCGACGAATAACTTGGTGTCGTCCACCTTCATGATGTCACCCACCGCACGGTGTTGTCGCAGAGCGCCGATGGGTCAAAATGGACGAGGAAGGCCTCCAGGTGATGCCTCGTGACACAGAGCTCGTGCAGCGGGTTGGTCACCCTATCCGCTATTGACAAGGTGACCGCGCCCTGTTGTAGGATGTACTCGACGTGCCCCAAAGCAGGGGAGGCCACCATCATCTTGTGGCTGGTGCGCGGGCACGTCGACGGATTGGTGTGGAGGAGGCGGTTCATGGCCTAGGGTGGGGCAGGGGGCAACGACTTGAGGGGAAGTGGAGGCGGTCTTGAACCGACTCCCTGGGTGGCGTTGGACCTAGTGTAGTACGGTTAGGACCCCTGGGTCCGTCGTTCTTTGAATTCTGTGGACACCATATGCCAAAATGCCCTGACAAATGATACAGCGCAGGGGATCTCGGTAGTCTTTGCTACGGTGGTGCTTGATGAGAAATATGAAGCACTTGACCTGCAAGCGGCTTAAGAAGGCGATGTGGCCCGGCGCAACATTGATGTCACTACGCCGATCTGAGTGATGCCGCTGCAAGCGTGCTCTATTATCCGCGACATCCTTACTTGCCCATCGGTTCTTCCGAGATTGGACTTCTATCCATCTCCGCCCGGCCTGAATAGGAAATGTTGACCATGGGGGAGGGAATAACCTCTATGGATTTTAGGCGTTGTTGCTCAAAACGAGGCAACTCGTCGAGGTCCGACGGACTACAGGCGTGTGTCGCCTTGGACATCTTCTCCCGAACTAGGATTCGTGGTGTTGATGTTGGATCTGATGCAGACACGATCACGGCCTGTGACGCGGGAGAATCTGGAACTAGGGACAGACCACTAGAGTGCGGCGAGCCCATGAGCCACGACAGGAACTCGAGCCAGAGCAAGATTGGGGGGAGGGGGGGGGGGAGGGGGAGCGCGCGACATGAAGGCGGAGTGGGCGGCCGCCGCAGCCGGAGTGGCCAACGACTCAGGGGAGAGAGTAGTTGGCTAGCCTATAGAGTGTTCATTTTCATAATTACTTCAGTATAAGTCCATGGATTTTCACCTTAGCTTTCAAATATGGAAGTGAAAAAAAATCTATGAAAACATAGCAGCTATTCTGTTTTACTAGAGACCAGATGATGAACAACTTTGCACAAACAAATCACAATCATACTTTTTACTATTGACATGTGTGTATGTAGGGATGAAAACGGAGCCGTGGATTTTCTCCTTAGCTTTCAAATATGCAAGTGAAAAGAAGAAGAAAATCTGTGAGAACATAGCAACTACTGTGTTTTACTCGAGACCAAATGACAAACAACTTAGCACAAATAAAAAAATTCTGTGAGAACCTAGCAGCTACATTGTTTTACTTGAGACCTAATGACCGACCAACTTTGCATAAATAAGTTACAATTGTACATGCCTTTTACTATCAACACAGTGTGTATGTAGGGATGAAAACGGGGCTGAAACTGACAAAGCGGAAACAAATATAAAATTTTTAAAAATAAATACGGAAACAAATACTTCCGAAAACAAACACGGAGAGAATACGAACTGGAAACAACAACAGAAGCGGGTATTGACCGAAACTTAAAAACCCTTGAATCATAGAGAAAAATACAAGCAAACTAACAAACTTAATCAATTATTAAGATGGCCACAAAATAATATAATTAGGTTAACAACAAAGTAATGTGGTAGTACTGGACATCTGCATATAGATTCTAATTGAGTACGTGCATTGTAGGTGGGCCTCACAAGGTTCATTTTCATCACAGTGTCATTGTTCTGTTTTCGTGTGTGTTCCATCGGTAAAAACCGTTCCATTTTTGTTCCCGTTTTCGCGTAAATGTTCTATTTGTGGAAAGAGGTAATGGTGCTATCGCAACCTAGCCCCGCCCCTCCCCCCCTCCCCCCGGCGGGGAAGACGGGCGGGCGGCGCCAGATCCCCCATGCGGCCTCTCCTCCTTCTTCCCTCGCGCCCGTCGGCCGGTGCTGCCAGGGGAAAAGCCCCTCGCGGCGGCTGGCGGCGGGGGACTTCTCCTCTCTTATAGGTGCGGGTAATGCGGGGCAGCCAACCTGGCCAGGAGACATCGGGCCGACGCAGGGCCCGAGGACGCAACGACAGTGGTTCCTGGCAGCGGCTTGCGGGCGGTTGTTGTGCAGCAACGGCGGGGCGACGGCTCGGGGCATGGCGGTTGCGGTCTGTGCTAGTGGCCGGGATCTGGATTTGGTCCTTCAGCGGCTGTGGGCTGTTCTGGCGGACTCCTCCCATCGGGTGGCTTGCTGCCCATGGCTGCCTAGTTAGCGGCCCTAGGGTGGCTGGTTGGGCGGCCGGTGGAGTGGGAGGGGGTTGTGCAGCCCTGGCTCTAGGTAGGTGGTGTAGGGATAGCTCCGTGCAGACAAGTGAAAAGTTATAGCTCTATAACTCCTTTTCGTTATATAAGATTCTTAGTTTGGAATTGGCAAACATATATCTTCACGTCCATGATTTGAGTTTCTATTTTAGCGACGAATTGATGATGATTTAGGAATCTGATAACGCTCCAACGCCAAGTGTAAGCACAAGACAAATCGATTGTTTTTATGGCAAGTTTAGTGACGTGAGGATGACAATTGTAGTTGACAAGCATGGCTACTTCGTGCTTTAGTTTATTTTTGACAGAAAATTACCGTGTGTGTCAACTAACTTGTCATTCTTGTGTCATTATCATAAAAAACGTTCCATTTGTCATGTGCTCGAACTTGACGTCAGATACTTATCATTTCGGATGATTTATCTTGGATGCATAGAGGCATGACGGTGGCGGTGGCGGTGGGCTGGTGGCAGGTGAGAACACGAAGGCAACTCCAGCGAAGGAGGATGCAAAGGAGTAAGGGTAAGCTATAGGGTTAATTAGTCTTGGGAGTCCAGACCGAAGGCACGTCGCGACGGGCCACACAGGGACGGCGCGTTGCTGGACGAGGTGCGTCGACCCAGTCAGCCACAGGAACAGAGAGCGCTGGAAAGAGAATCCCAGAAGGAGGAAGAACATGCGTCAGAATCAGGATAGCGTGAGCCGTGAGGTTTGATCCAACGGCACACAAATCATCTGACTTTGTGCAACCAGCGCCTGACTTGCGTCACTTGCGCGCCCAGAGTACTTATTACGCAGCGGGTACCGGTGTGCCGTACGAGTGTACGCCAAGTCGCCAATGGCATAACATGCGATCACTGACAAGATGTCATTTTTATAGTAGGAAGCACGTAAGGCAATGCCACTAAATTCCTCCATGATTCGCTCCTCAAGCCATGCCCATGTGACCTTGCTAGCTCAAACACGGAATACTGTACAGGTTGAGCGGCCATTGTCGCCGATCGCGTCGTCGTTCCCACTTCATTTTTGCCCACTGGCCTGCCTATAAAATCACCCGGCAATGCCGATCCATCCGGCCATCAGACCACAGCTGCCGAGTTACTTCACAAGTGCCACTGGCTACTAGTGCAAGTATGGCTCGGGTCTCGGCCAATGCGGTTGCGCTTGTTGCACTCGTCTCCGTTCTCCTCACGTATGGCTGCTGCGCCCAGTCGCCGCTCAACTACACCGGCTCCTTGGCCAAATCCTCCAAGGCTAGCTGGTCATGGCTCCCTGCCAAGGCCACATGGTACGGCGCGCCTACCGGCGCCGGTCCCGATGACAACGGTACGTGCGTACGTGCATATGCTCCGGTGGTGGCCGGCGGCGCATGCTATTGCGTTACACAATGTCAACTTAGGATAGTTAATAACAATGTCGATCGATCTGTGCAGGTGGTGCTTGCGGCTACAAGCACACTAACCAGTACCCGTTCATGTCCATGACTTCCTGCGGCAACGAGCCCCTGTTCAAGGACGGCATGGGCTGCGGCGCCTGCTACCAGGTACTACGTGTACATGATAAATTAATTACACTACAGCGCCGACGCTGATGCTAGTCATTACACTAGATTAGTCAAAGCTAACAGTACGTAGCTCCGTTCACACTGATGAAATACGTGGGTAGCAGTACGTGGGTAGCAGTCTCGGACTCTCGGCTCAGAAAAACATGTTACGTGTAGCGCATTAGTTGACTTTCTGCTTGTTTTTCCAGATACGATGCGTCAATAACAAGGCCTGCTCCGGCAAGCCGGAGACGGTCATGATCACCGACATGAACTACTACCCTGTGGCCAAGTACCATTTCGACCTCAGCGGCACGGCGTTCGGCGCCATGGCGAAGCCCGGCCAGAACGACAAGCTCCGCCACGCCGGCATTATCGACATCCAGTTCCAAAGGTCCGTAACTTCTCTGGCACAACCTTGACCACAGTAGTACGTACTCCAAGCAAACCCTTGGGGCTCTGGTCACTGATCAGCTCCGCTCGTGCATGCATGCAGGGTGCCATGCAATCATCCGGGCTTGAACGTGAACTTCCACGTCGAGCGGGGCTCCAACCCCAACTACCTGGCCGTGCTGGTGGAGTTCGCGAACCGGGAGGGCACCGTGGTGCAGATGGACCTCATGGAGTCAAGGAACGGCCGCCCGACGGGGTACTGGACGGCGATGCGCCACTCGTGGGGCGCCATCTGGCGGATGGACTCCAGGCGCCGGCTGCAGGGCCCCTTCTCTCTCCGCATCCGCAGCGAATCCGGCAAGACGCTTGTGGCCAAACAAGTCATCCCGGCCAACTGGAAGCCCGACACGAACTACCGTTCCAACGTCCAGTTCCGTTGATTGCTCCGAGCTTCCGATCGATCGACGAAGACGTTGATTAATTCGGTACAGTGTGAATGCAAAGTATATTGTTGAATTTTACTTACTACGGGGTATATGTTGCGTCATCGTGCGTGTAGCTCGAAGATATGTGTGGGAATGGAAGGAGGCTTTAGCATGGGCAGCCTGGCCCAAAAGCCTAACATCCAGGCCGGGCTTCTGTCTAGTGGAGTAGTATCCACGTGCTACCCAGCCCACTATCACCAGATTCACAGCTTGAAATCTGATATATTGTAATTAATCAGGTTTATCCATATGCATTATGGGATACCAATTGTGTATTCAGTCTGTCTCAAAAAAAATGTGTATTCAGTCAATCAGATGCTCCCATCATTTCTAAAAGTCCTAGTTTGCTATTGGTGAATTGACGTTGTGACATATATATTTTTAAATACGGAGGCAAAAAATTTGCCACATCATTAGGGATGCCGGTAAGTCCCAATCGTTCAGGATTTGACCATGAAAAAATGAACGTTTTTCGTGTTAATTTATGTTTGCTGACTATGGCAAGTTTAGTTAGCAAGCATGGGAAATTTACACTCGGTTCATTTTTTGCCGGGAAATTACCATGCTCTTAAAAAAATGTCATCATCGCGTCAACTAAAATCGCAATAAAAACTTTCAATTTATCATGGTCAAAATCCAAACGTTCAGGATTTATCTTTTTTGTTCATTAAATTAGAAGTTAGACAAGAGTTTTAAGACACAAGGCCAAGAGGCCAAAAATTACAAAGCCACTACTCTCGAGGCAAAATCTGACCCAAGTATTTCGCACCAGCAATGACCGAAAGTAGGGATGAAAATGGAGTGGAAACTTTCCGTTTTACCGAAGGAAAAATGGAAACGGAGAGGAAATATGAAAACGGAAATGAAAATTTGCAAAACGGAAGTGAAAATGAAATTTTTTATGCGGAAACGGAAACAAAAACGGAACTGTGTTTTCCGGTGGAACATGCATGGAAATGGAACTTTCCGTTTCCATGAATATGAAATTTCTGTTTTTACTATAGACCTATAGCTGCTTTGTAGACCAACCACCAAAGAGAACACAATGACACAATTAGTAGAATGGATCTAAGGCCCAACTTCTACTACCACACATGTACTCAACTTGACCCTATACGCAATTGTCCAGTACTACTCCAATACTATGCTAAGTTGCTAACATAATGATATTATTTTGTAGCCATGTTAACAACTCATTAAATTAGTTTGTTTTTGTGTGTATTTTTCTATAATTCAAGGGGTTTTTAAGTTCCGATCAATGTCTATTTCTGTTTCTGTATCCGCTTTGTATTCGCTCCATGTCCGTTTCCGGTAGTATCTGTTTCGGTATTCATTTCCGAGGTTTCTGTATTCGTTTCCGCTTCTGTAAAAAAAATGTGAAAACAAATATGATAGCACTCAGTTCCGTCCATTTTCGCTCCGTTTTCATCCCTAACCGAAAGCCTTGCCTCATTATTATTTTTGCAAGACCCTGGAACTCTGCTCGCCCCAAATTGCCCTATTCTAACATAAACCAAGAGAAAGGCTACATGCAGGGACGGATTCAAGGGGGGACGAGGGGGGGCGAGACCCCCCCTAACGATCGCGTCGCTTCGTTAATAGCGATCAGTTTTTCGCTGTTTTTCCTGCTACCCAATTGTTCATCGCTTCCTTCGCCCCCCCTGATCGCTGTGTTGTTCGTAAAGCCTCAGGATCCCAGCCCACGTGCAGTACAATTTCCTATCAACCCAAAAGCCCAAAAGAACAGGCAGCCCATCATAGGTGACAAAGGGGCCTATTAGCAGGGTAGTTGCACGCAGCCACGCGCCCACGCACACATCGTGCTATCGCTTTGTTTCCCAGCCGCCTGCTGGGATTGAGATTCACATCTGCCGCCCGCCACTGCCTGCTATCGCCTATGCGATCTCTAGGCAACTCCGTCGCATAGCCATCAAGAGAAGCGGAGAAGGGACGGCCGCGGGCGAGCGCCGATCCGCAGGCTATTTGCCGGTAGCCGGTAGGCCGACCGCGAGGATGAGCCGCAATAAAAATGAGAAAAAGGTACTTTATTTCGATTTCTAGATTCAGGCCTTGATGAGATTAATTAGTCTGCCCTTTTTAGAACCATATAAACATATCGTTGGAAAAACTACAAACATTGGGAAGGAACTAGCGGCAAAGGTTAGCTTGAAGAAATAATTGATATCTTCGAAATTGATGCTCGTAAACCTGACTTCAAATTAATATATATGTAATTTTATTTTTTATCTTAGAACAACAGTGATATATTTTACCCCGCAAAAAAATATACTATTTAGATCTTGTGATATGTACTACTGTATGTGTTAATGTACAATTCTATCATCTTGATCCTTCTAGTTCGTGCCCCTCTATCACTATTTTCTGGCTCCATCCCTGGCTACATGGTGTACACCCGTTTCGAAGCCAATCAAAGCCCTAGATGGTGTGGGGCCCATGACCAGCGCTTCTTGCAAAACTGCGTGAGGAAGGGTCAGAAAACCTGCACCTGCACGTGGCCCTAATACATGCACAAAAAGGTGGTGTAAGGTGGTATATCACCTTTCAAAGCCGCTCAATGGGCCAGATGATGTGGACCCATAGATTTGGGTTTCGCCCATAACCACGCGGGTGGGTTTGAAAACTGTTTCCAAATTCACGGTTTCTGGTGTTGAGAGAGAATGTGATTGAAATATAGTAAATGCAAAGCCTAAAATTTTTAGGCAATTCAATATAATATTAATTATCCAAACTAATATAATAACAATAAAAACTATTAAAGTCGAGTAGCCCAAAAACTATACTCGATTTACCGGTTAAAAGCCGAGTGTAGCCTAAAAAGTCGTTCGGCTTACTAGTTAGAAGCTGAGTGTAGCCTAAAAAGTCGGTCGGCTTACCGGTTAGAAGCCAAGTGTAGCCTAAAAAAGATACTCGGATTACTAGTTATAAGTCGAGTGCAATAGCAGACAATCTCTGCGTATAGTAGGCGGGAGGGACTTAGCGACAACCCCCCCCCCCTCGTGCCCTTTTTCTCCATCTCTTTTCCTCTTTACCCCCCCCCCCACGTGCACTACCTCCTCCTCCATGGTCGGCGCCCCACCGCCTTGCTCACCCGTCCTGACCCACTTTTGCCCGTAGCCATAGCCGCTTGATTCTGATGCTGTCCGGCATGCTCCGATGCCATGGTAATTACGTGGTTCCTCCTCTCCTCGAGCTCTACCTCTTCCTCCACATCGATTTGTTCTCTTCTCCCCTGTATTCGCTAGTGATGCATTTCTACCTGTCAGCGTTTCGCTGTGTCCCTGCTCAACTGTCGGGGGTTAGGTGCGACATATGCCAAAGGATGGCTTATCATGGTGGGGGCGAGTAGAACGTCGCCGGTGCCTGGAAACGGGATGATGCGAAGACATGCACGCCGGCGAATCTTACCCAGCTTCAGGGCTCTCCGGGGAGATAATACCCCTACTGCTGCTCTGCGGGGTCTCCGCATGATCACTATGGCCAAGTGTTTACACGATTGCTCCTTGAGCTGTTTCCTGGAGGTAGGAGAGGGCAAGGCAAGCTCTCTCCCTCCTATATGATCTGGTCTAGAACTAATGGAGTCCAACCTTTGCATGGGTGCCCTGGGGGGTTTATATAGGCCTACCCCCCAGGGGTACAATGGTAATCTGGCTGGACGCGGGCCCAGCCGTCAGCGCCTCTGGCCTCCGTCTTCACCACCGACTGCTGGGGCCCGCCGACTGGCCTGGTACGGAGCCGACAGGCCGCGTCCACTGCGGGCGAGTCTTGCCGGCTGCTGGTTACTGTAGCCATGCTTCTGATGACGCGGGCTTGATCATGGGGTCGTGGCAACAGCTCCGCCGCCTGGCGGGCGATCACTATTGCCACTCTCCATCACATCTTGATTAATGGCGCGTGGGCCCCGGGGGAGGGCTCGGCCGACTCCCCGGGGCCGGCTCCCGATGGGTCCGGCTGGTGGTCCTCCTGCCGTCTCCGGGGGTCTCACTGACTGGTGGGACCCGCTGCCTCTGAGCCGTACAGACAAGCCGTCGTGGGTGCAGGATTCGGTCCTGCGGTGCTGATGTCAGGGTCGGCATGGCAACAGTGCCACGCCGCGCGGAGATCTTCCGGGGTACGGCGTGGTGTGGCCATGCCTGCCCTTGGTAAGGGGCGGGAGTGGGCTTTACTGTAGCCACTCCCCTGCCCCGTCCCACTTGATGAGGTCATGGGGTTTGTAGGAGTCGCAGGCCGACTCCTCAAAGCCGGCTTCTCTGGAAGTCGTCAGTCAGGAGTCGGCTTTCCCTGAAGTCGTCCCTGGGACTCGGCTGCGAGTGGTCAGCCGGCCATCTAGCCGTCGACTTCTCGAAGGCGGCTCGTCGTCCTGGGGTCTTGAGGGGCGCAACCTGCCCCGATGTCTTGAAAGCTTCTGGGGCTCGGGTTGGCCTACCCGTGGCCCATTACTCCGACAGTAGTCCCTGAAGCTGGTGATGCGCCGCGGGCGATCGGCCGAGAAGCCTCAGCAGTTTCTCTTTCCAGGTGCTCAACACATGGTTCTTGGTTGACTTCTGCCGGGCCGGCTAGAAGGAGTCGGACTCACCCAACTCTGACTCGCACAATATTTCGAACGTCGCGGCGGGATCCAAGTAGCGTGCTGGCTAAGCCTTCGGGCCGCCGCCCGTACTAGGCCTGTCATGCGATAACACGTGGCTGGGCCATACTGCCGGCCCACGCACGCGACGGGACAGGCCCGTAGGCGGGGCCCGCCACTACCACACCTCGGCGCCCGAGCGGATCCGCAGCGGCCCCGGCAGACGGTTGGGATTCCTGTGGAGTTACTGTGCGCAGTAACTTTGTCATGGAACGTGGGGGTAATGGGGCCGTGGGTGCAGTAAATCCCACGACCGCCCCCTCGGCTTCGCAGCCCGCTAGGCTATAAGTAGGGGAGAGAGGGGGCACGGCGGAGCACGCGCGCCCCTCCTTCCCACTACTCCTCGCTCTCCTCCTTCTCACTGCCCCTCGCTCTCCTTCTTCTTCTTCTTCTTCTTCTTCTTCTTCTTCTTCGCACCGCCGCGCGCCCAAGCTTCGACGAACGCCGCGGTGATCAGCTCGCCATGAGCTCTTCCTCTGCCGCCGCGCCTCCCCGGTGCGCTCCGGCACCTGGGACGGCTCCGAAGTTCACGTCGACCACATCGAGTTCCTCCGCAGGACTCGTCGGCTCCCCGGCGAGGATCACGTGCGGGTGCGTCTTGTGCAGAGGGGGGAGATTTCCCCCGCGCCGCAGGAGGGCGAGCGGGTCGGAGGGCTTGACTAGTCCAGACCTGCTGGCCGCCTTTGTGGCGCGCCGAGTTCTCCCGCTCCAAGGCCGCCCACATATGATATGCCAGATGAGCGGGCACCGCGACCCGAGTCGGATGTGCACCAAGGACATGCCTCACGAGGAGGTGGCCTTCATGGTGAACTACCACTCGGACAGCAAGCTCCTGGAGGATTGGCGGTTCGGCAAGGAGCCGTACTCCCGCGCCAACCCCCCGCCCGTGGTGAGTTTCCTTTTCTTTCTTTCTTTGGATTGTCTTCTTTCTCGCCGAGTTTGTTTTGACCAGTCGGCTTTGGTCAGAATCCCCTCCTCAATTCACCAGCCGGCACCTCGGGGCCGGCCCGCGAGTTCCTTGCCGACCGAGCGGAGAGCGACGTCGACAACCCTGATCTGGGGGCGGCGGCTCTGGAGGACGACGCCGAGGGAGGAGGAGGAACGGCTGGCGGCTCCAGGCCTTCGGCCACTTTCGCCGACTGGCCTGACGACGATGCCAAGGGAGAATTCGCCCCCCGCCATCGGCCAGTAGCCAGCCAGCCTGGCACGGGCTCTTCTGTCGCGTCGGGCGCTCCGGGCGGCGGGAAGAAGCGTAGGGCCGTGCCGACTTTGTTCGGCAGTCGGCCGAAGAAGCCCAAGGGTTCGACTGCGGCGACCTGGCGGGACGAGGCGGCTGCGAAGGCCATCCGCTTCCGTAAGGAAGTGAAGAAGCCGCCATTGGTCTCCGCGTGAGTATTCTGTCTCAATGCTTTATTCTTTCTTTATGGCTTTGTCTGAATCTTTTGCTTGCTTCCCTTGCTTCAGGGCTCCCCTTACTCTTGAGAGGGTCACCGCCGCCTCCGTCATGGGGTCAGCGGAGACGTCCGCCACCACACGGCGGATTGACCCCGCTGCTGACCTCCGGGAGGCGACAGAGCGGAATGCGCAGGAGAAGCGCAAGGAAGAAGAGGCCGCTCGCCTGGAGAAGGTGGAGGCCAATAGGGCGGAGGCCTCCGCCAAGAAAAAACTGGCAGAGGCCGAAGCCGCCGCCGCGACGAAGCGGCAGGCTGAGGAGGCCGCACGCCGCCAATCGGCGGTATTCATCACCCCGCTGAACTCTGCGCCACCGCCTCCGGATTTCGCGGGGCAAACTGGGGAAGCCGGCGGCGAGAGCCCCATCGTGGAGAGGGAAGGCGGCGACCCCTCTACGCCGGACGTGATCGTTCCGCCGCCGCCGCCGTTTGGGGGCGCGCAAGGCGAGCAGCCAGCGGACCCTCTGGTGCCGCCGACCGAAGACGAGGCCGTGGCGAGGCTACTCCTCCAAGTCAGCTCGCCAACGCGCCGCCGTCTGGAGAAGGCGACTTCGGCACCCCGCCCCCTGGAAGCCGGCACCGCCAGCTCGGTGATCCCAGACGCCGAAGCGACGAGCGCTGCGCCCATTGGGTGGGTGCGAGGAGGCGGCACAGGGCCGCTGAACCAGGCGCTCCTGGACGTCCAGGCGAAGCTTCGTGCTGAGGGCGACGCTCTCCAGAATTGCACCAATGCGTTCCTGGCGTCGCGGGCAGCCGTCCGGGTATGTTTTTTCCTTTGGTCTTTGTTTTCTTGTTCCTCTCTGTGGGGGCGCGCCAGCGCACCCACTGGGTGTAGTCCCCGAGTTTCGGGCTGGCTGCTGAGCAGGTGGCCCGGAACTCCAATTGATGAACTCATGGTATTAACTTTTGTCTGAAACGTTTGTCGTAGGACTACCACAACCTCCGTGTTACAGCCTTCAACCATAACGTTGAAGTGCTGGGCCAGCGGACCGCCGACTTGTCGGAGAGCTGGAGTAAGTCCTTTTTCTTCTTTGCGGGGTGCGCTAGCGCACCCGTGGGCTGTAGTCCCCGAGATTCGGGCCGACTGCTGAGCAGTTGGGCCGGATCTCCCCGGCGACCTTCTTTATTGATGACTTAACGCCTTCTTTCTTCCTTCTTTTCAGGAGCCAATGCTGCTCTTCAACAGCCGCTGAGCGAAGCCAACTCCGCATTGCGCGCCAAAGGAGAGGAGTGCAGCAAGCTCGCCACAGAGCGCGATCTGCTGGCCACTGAATTGGCGGAGCAGAGGGAGCTGCTTGCGAAGACGCAGAGGGAGGCGGAAGAGATGGAAACCGCCCTCCTGGCCGAGTTCGCGAGCGAACGCTCCTCCTGGTCTAACAAGGAGGCGATGCTGGCCTCCGGCTTCCATGAGATTGAAGACATCATTGATGGTGAGTTTCTTTACTTCTTTCTTCGAGCTGCCGATTATAAGTCGTGCTGACTCCTGGTTTTTGACTTGCTTCTTCGTTTCTTCCATCTTGGCAGACTTCTTTCCTGGACACTCGCAGGCTGCCATCTAAGCCATCGAGGTTGACTGTGAAGGTCGGAGGGCGCAGAGATCACCGTCGACGCCCCCCAAACCCTTGACGAGCACATCCTGAGCATCGAGACTCGCCTTCGGCCGACTCACCGGATGCTGCGCCGGTTTCAGTGTGTCGGTGCCCAGGCGATTGCCGCCCTATGGCCGGACATGCAAGCTCTGCGCACCCCCAGCCTGACGACCGACTGGCTAGAGGTCGCGACTGGTCGTCTTGAGGCCTGCAGGGGTTCTTCAGCCCGAGCTGGAGCGCGTCGGGCCTTGGAGTTTGTCAAGGCGTGGTATCTGGGGCTGGATCTAGACCGGCTGGCCACACTTCGGTCGGGGGCTCAGCTGAAGCTGGCAGCTGCGGAAGACGCCCTCGTCAAGCGTGCTACGGCGATCGCCGAGTACACCGACACCAGCATCTTCGTCCCCCGAGCGGTCTGAAGACGGCGAGGAGGTACCGCCGGAGTGGTTTGGGATGAATCCAGACTACAACGAGGACTCAGCGGAGGTGATAGGCTCCAGCGTCGAGGAGGAAGGCGAGGCGGAGGACGGAGGCGAGAGGGAGGCACCAGAAGACGGAGCAGACGGCCAGCCTCAGCTCGACCGCGCCTCCAACAACGAGCCGCGTGCGACCGAGCCGACTGCCGCCAGAGGCGATCAAGCCGAGACTACCCAGCCGGCCGCCCCGACGCCTGACGCTGCCACCTCCTTCGACCCTCCGAATTTGTCTGCTGCTTCCTAAGCTGTCGCTTTATCTTTATTTTATCTGCTTCAATAGTCTTTGAAGAACTTGTTAATTCGCACAATTCCACCCGGGGGGTGTATTTTGAACTTCTGCTCAAAGATTCGGCCAAGGGCCTACGTTATGTAAATATATTTATCCGAGTTCTATTTTTTCTTGCTAATTGCTCTTTTGGCTTTTTTCCTTTGCCGCTTTCTCTTAGTTGCCTGCCTAGCCAATCGGACAGCCGCTCTGCGGACTATCGCTGGATCAAATGCTTGGCTACTTTGGGAAGGCAAGTACTTAGCCGTTTTAAGAGTTTTTGAGCAAGTTGAATAGAAGGCGGCAATCCGACTATTCAAGAGTCGGTTTGCGAAAAAAGGCTAGAAGCCGTCTTGAGCTATGTTTTATGCTTTGAGTCCTTAGCCATTTTTCATGCGAACGCCCATTCTACCTTGCCTCTGCCCACCGTACAGTCGCTCTGCGAGCTGCGGCTTCTGACAGGAGACGGTTTAGGTGTTACACACTACTTGTCCGGCTGCAGGAAGCATTTCATAGTGCAAGGCGGCAAGTCCCTGGGCCGACTTGTCGAGCCCGGTGCCAAGCAGCATAACAAAGAGTAACATACTTGTAGGCATGATTTTTATCATACAGACAAAAGAGGGTAGTCCCCGAGCTCGTCTCGGGGGGCCCGAAGTCTTGATACTTTAATACAAAAGGTAGCGTGGTACATACTGCATCAACTGTAAAATCTTCAGAGGAGATTTGCATTCCATGGCCGCTCTGTCTCCTTGCCGAGTCGTCCCTCTTGCATGCTCGGGGCTTCTGAGCGTCAATCAGGTAGTAGGAGTCGTTGCCCAGTACTTTTCTGATAATGAAAGGGCCTTCCCAAGGCGCCGACAGCTTGTGCTGGCCGGCAGTTCACTTGATCAGCCGGAGCACAAGGTCGCCTTCTTGGAAAGATCTTTGCTTGACCTTACTGTTGTGGTATCGGCGTAGGCTCTGTTGGTAGATGCTGGACCGGCTGAGTGCCAACAGCCGGCCCTCTTCCAGCAGATCGACGCCGTCTTGTCGTGCTTCTTCTGCTTCCTCCTTGGTGCACATGGTGACTCGTGGGGAGTCGAACTCTGTGTCCATTGGGATGACGGCTTTGGCACCGTAGACGAGGAAGAAAGGTGTGAAGCCGGTTGACTTGTTTGGAGTCGTGCGCAGACTCCAGAGGACGGCTGGTAGCTCGTCGAGCCAGCAGCCAGCCGAGCGCTCCAGAGGCTCGATCAGCCGGGGTTTGATGCCGGACAGGATGAGGCCGTTTGCTCGCTCTACCTGGCTGTTTGACTGTGGGTGGGCGACGGACACTAGGTCCAGTCGGATGCCCTGTGTTGCACAGAAACGGGCCAAGGCGCCTTTGGCAAAATTTGTGCCGTTGTCGGTGATGATGTTGTGTGGTATGCCGTACCGAATTGTGATATCAGAGATGAAAGTCACGACAGTCGGACCGTTCAGCTTCTTGATTGGCTTCGCTTCTATCCACTTGGTGAACTTGTCCACTGCGACAACTAAGTGAGTTAAGCCACCTTGTGCTGTCTTGAATGGTCCCACCATGTCTAGACCCCAAACTACGAAAGGCCAGGCAATGGGGATGGTCTTGAGTGCAGAAGCCGGCTGGTGCGGCTTGGAGCTGAACTTCTGGCACCCTTTGCATTTTTGGACTAATTCCTTGGCCTCTTCTAAGGCAGTCGGCCAGAAGAAACCGTGTCGAAAGGCTTTTGCGACGAGCGCTCTTGAGGCCGCATGGTGGCCGCACTTGCCTTGATGGATGTCTTTGAGAATTGCTTGGCCTTGCTCTGGCTCTACGCAGCGCTGGTAGACACCAGTGACGCTATGCCTGACCAGCTCTCTGTTGACTATGGTGTAGGTTGCCGCCCGACGTTGGATTTGCTGAGCTGAGGTCTCATTAGTCGGCAGCTCTTTGTTCACCAGGAATTTGAGGATGGGCTGGGCCCATGAGGGTGCTGCTATTTCTTTGACTGCCAGAACTGCGACTTGGACGAGGGCAGTTGGGTTGAGAGGCAGCGGGTTGGAGTCAACAACCGCTTGCTGGGTTAATGAAGTCCCCAGGCCGACTGGAGCGGCCCTTGGGTCGAGTTCTGGAGTCTTCGAGTCCGCCGCCGCAGTCCCCGGGCCGGGTTCGACTGTGGCGGTTTTGGAGCCATCTGCCAAAATCCCCGTACCATCTGCCGGGGCTCTAGAGTCGGATCCGACGTCTTTGGGAGGAGCCAGCACAAAGATGGAGTCTGATTCTGGTGAAGGCTTGATAGACGGCTTGAGGAGGCGTTGAAGGGCGACGCCGGATGGTATTGCTTGGCGGGTAGATCCGATTCGTGCCAAGGCGTCTGCTTGGTCGTTGTCGTTTCTTGGCACATGGAGGAACTTGCACCCTTCGAAATGCCCGCTGACTTGCTGCACGAGGAAACGGTAACTCGCCATGTTTGCATCTTTCGTGTCCCAGTCGCCAGATGACTGCTGGACCACTAAGTCCGAGTCGCCATAACACAAGATCCGGCGGATGCCAAGTTCTTTGGCAAGCCGGAGCCCATGAATGAGCGCCTCGTACTTGGCGACGTTGTTGGAGGCAGCAAAATGGATTTGCAATGCGTATTTGAGCTTGTCGCCTTTAGGAGAGGTGAGGATGACGCCGGCTCCCAAGCCGGTGCGCATCTTGGAGCCGTCGAAATGCATCCGCCAATGGGTGGAGTCACGCGCTGGAGGTAGGTACTGGGTCTCGGCCCAGTCGACGAGGAAGTCGGCCAGTGCTTGTGACTTGATAGCAGTGCGGGGCTGGTAGTGGATGGTGTAGGGAGCCAGCTCTATGGCCCACTTGGTCACTCGGCCAGAAGCATCTCGGTTACCAATGATCTCGGCAAGCGGGGCCGTGCAGACCACCATGATTGGATGCTCTTGAAAGTAAGGCTTCAATTTCTTGGTAGTAAAGTGCACGCCATAGCACATCTTCTGGTAGTGGGGGTAGTTCTGCTTGGAGGTCGACAGTACTTCGCTCAGGTAATATACCGGTCTCTGGATAGGTAGTGCCTTGCCTTCCTCCTTGCGTTCAACTACAATGACCGGGCTGACTACCTGGCTGGTGGCGGCGATGTACAGGAGCATAGGTTCCTTGGGAGTCGGAGCCGCCAGGACGGGTGGAATAGTCAGCATCTTCTTCAACTGGAGAAAAGCTTCGTCCGCCTTATGGTTCCACTCGAAAAAAGTGGTCTTCTTCATGAGTTGGTATAAGGGGAGAGCTTTCTTGCCCAGCCGACTGATGAATCGGCTGATGGACGCCAAGCAGCCGGTGAACTTTTGCACATCCAGCCGTCGGCTGGGTACCTCCATTCTCTCAATGGCCTTGATCTTTACAGGGTTGCATTCTATGCCGCGTTCAGAGACCAGGAAGCCAAGGAGCTGGCCGGCTGGTACTCCGAAGACACACTTCTCGGGATTGAGCTTGATCTGGAATCGGCGCAGGTTCTCAAAGGTCTCCTTGAGGTCTTCCAGCAGTGTTCCATGCTTTTCTGTCTTCACCACCACGTCGTCCACGTAAACATGGGTGTTCCTGCCGAGCTGCTTGAGGAGGCACTTCTGCATGCAATGCTGAAAGGTGGCGCCGGTGTTCCTTAAGCCGAACGTCATGGTGAGGTAGCAGAAGGCTCCAAACGGCTTGATGAAGGCGGTCTTCAGTCTGTCAGCCGGGTCCAGCTTGATCTGATGATATCCTGAGTATGCATCCAAAAAACTCAACAGCTCGCATCTGGCTGTGGAGTCTATCACCTGATTGATTCTTGGTAGAGCAAACGGGTCCTTGGGGCAGGCTTTGTTGAGGCTTGTGTAGTCAATACACATTCGCCACTGCTTGTTCTTCTTCAGTACCAGGACCGGATTTGCTAGCCATTCTGGAAAGAACACTTCCATAATGAAGCCGACTGCTAGGAGTCGGGCTATCTCTTCTCCGACAACTCTTCTCTTCTCTTCTGATAGGCAGCGCAGGGGCTGCCTGACCGGCTTTGCATCAGATCGGACATGTAACTTGTGCTCGGCGAATTCCGTCGGTACACCTGGCATGTCTTTGGGGGACCATGCGAAGATGTCCCGATTCTCACGGAGGAAATCGACGAGCTCGCCTTCCTATTTGCTGTCGAGGTTTGCACCTACGACTGCGTACCTCTCTGGGTGCTCCGGATCCAAGGGTATCTTCTTTGTCTCTTTGGCCGGTTTGAATGAACCTTCAGCCTCCGACTCCTTCGGGTTGGGCGATACCTCTGGCTGCTTGCCGGCCATCGCCACAACTCGCTCAAGGAGCCGCTTCTCGGCCGTGATTACCAGGGACTCGGCCAGCCGACTGCTCTCAGCTGCGTAGGCAGACGACTTCCGCTAGTCACCGGCCACAGTCAGAATTCCCCTGGAACTGGGCATCTTCATCTTGAGGTAGGCGTAGTGGGGGACCGCCATGAGCTTGGCCAAGGCGGGTCGGCCGAGTAGCGCATGGTATGGGCTCTCGAGGTCCACCACCTCAAACCAAATAGACTCTCGGCGGAAGTGATCTTTGTCTCCAAAGAGAACGTCCATCAGGATCTTGCCGATTGGTGAGCAGGAAAGCCCAGGAACAATGCCGTGGAACAAAGTCCGGCTGTTCTGAAGCCGTCTTTGCTTGATTCCTAACTTCTCCATGGTGTCCTTGTACATGATATTGATGTTGTTGCCTCCGTCTATCAGAACCCGCGAGAAACGCGCGACTCGTCTATCCGTAGCAAAGGTGGCGTCTAAGACCAAGGCATAGGAGCCCAGACTTGGCATCACCTCTGGGTGGTCAGCCCTGCTCCAGCTGATGGGTTTCTCGGACCAGTGCATGAACTCTGGCGTTTCTGATGCTACTACATTCACCTCTTGTCACTGCAGCCGCCTGCTGCGTCGATCATCAGCCATACTGGTAAACACCACATAGGCTCCGTGTTCTTCAGGGTATTCGTCTTGTACTGCGCCGACTGGCCTGACAGCTGGCTGCTGGGGCGGAGGCGGAGGCGGCTGCCCAGCAGGCGGGGGAGGCAGGAGGCCGTCTCCCTTGGCGATCCTGGTGAGCCAGTGGCACTTGCGGGTGGTGTGATTCGATGGCTTTGCGCCGCTATGGAACTTGCAAGGCCCATCCAGAGCCTGCTCGTAGGAGAAGGCCGGCAACCACTTTGGCTTGCCACCTTTCTGTCGCTTGAGCGGAGGCTGCCCATCCGGTTGCTGGGCTTCAACGGTTGCGACTTGCCGGCTGCTGGAAGCCGGCAGCGGGGCCTTGCGCTTGTGGTCGCCCTGCTGTTGCCGCCGGTTGGCGTCTCCCGCCGGAGTTCTTGGAGCTTGAGGGGCCACTTTGGCAGTTGTGCTGATTTGAATCTCCGCCTTCATGGAGGAGTCGGCCGTGGCGTACTTGTCCGCTATGATCAGCAGCTCGTCGAGGGTTTCTGGCTCGTCGCAGAGGAGCTTGTGCTTGAGGTGGGTGCCTTCTTTGCACCCGGCTGTGAAGTACTCGATGGCCTGCACCTCATGCACGCCCTCACAGGAGTTCCAAAGCTCGGCCCAACGCATGAGGTAATCGCGAGTCGACTCGTCAGGGCCTTGCATGCACAAGGAGAGCTGACGAGGCTTGGGAGAGCGCTTGTACGTGCTGGTGAAGTTGCGGACGAATGCTTCGGTGAAGTCGACCCAGCTGTTGATGCTGCGGGGCTTCAGTCTGTTCAGCCATGTCCGGGCCGTGCCCTGGAGCATGAGCGGAACGTACTTTACGGTGACACGCTTGTTGCCGTTTGCTATGCTGACAGCCGTGGAGTAGTCGACTAGCCAGTCTTCCGGCTTCACGGAGCCGGTATACTTGGGCGTGTCTCTTGGGAGCGTGAACCCTCTGGGAAAGGGCTCGTCTCGAATGCGGGGCCCAAAACAAGGCAGACCCAACTCGTCTTCTTCTTCCAGTGCCAGGGATCGGTGAAGCCGATCGATCTGGTGGCAGGCGTCATTCTCTCCAACTCCCTCTCGACGGCCAAGGCGGTCGCCGAGAGTCGGATGGTCAACAGGCGGCAGGGAGATTCGCCTCTCCTTGCGAGGAGGGGGAGGCGGACAGTCGCCCCGTCGTTCCACTGCTCTCGGGCGGCCGTCTCGGTTGCGCTCTATGGTAATGCGAGTCTGACTGTGGCTGACAGCCGGATCCTTGTCTCTTCTTCCTCGGGCGCCGCCAGTCGCCGTCCGAGACATCGCGCCTTGATCTCGGCGAAGGTCGTCATTTTGCCGCTGCCGCGCCTCCGTGCGGCAGCCGGCCTCGTTCTGCGCGGCAGCCGCGTCGAGGAGCCGCTGGACTCGCTCCACCATCAGGCGGCGTTCTTCACCCTCGAAATTGTCCAGCTCGTCTGGCGCTGCCTGGGCGGCTCAGATGTTCTCCGTTGGTGTAGCGTACACAGGGCGGCTTGCCCCAAACAGGTTGGCGATGGCTACGCCGCGATGCTAGACCGTGCCAAGGCGGCTGGGCCCCGCCGGGGCCGGCGAGCCGCCGATGGCGCGATCCATCTCCCGTTGGTAGGCTTCTGACAAGCGTCTCATGCTGGCCAGCTTCTTCGCGCCTTCAACGAGCTGAAGGCGGCACGCCTCCAACGTCTCTGCGTCAGCGCCTTCCGGAATGGGCGCAGTTAGGTCTTGTAGCACCGCGCCGAGTGAGTCGTGCGCTCCTCCGCCGGGGAGCTCGCCATGACTGATGACAAGCACCTCGGTGACGGTGCTTCCGTCGCTCTCTATGCAAGGGAGAGGTTCGTCGTAGACCACCACATTAGTGGGGAACGCGTCGAGCGACGCGGTGTCGGAGTCGACCAGCATCGGGTCGGTGGAGCCCACAAACTCCAAGTCTACGGCAGGCTCGCCAGAAAGGTGGAGTCAATCGAGGAGGCCCGCGAGGAGGCTCTCGGAGCCGCCCGTGCGTGCATTAGATGCAGGTTCGTCGGAGAGGCGAACCTCGCCGACAAGTTTGGCCAGGCAGCTGGCTGTGCAGGCGATCTCAACGCCGCGCAGCGCTTCGGCGCAAACTCCGTCTGGTGTGCCTGGCTGGCTACGCTCGCCAGGGAGGAAAAGGGTTCCCGTCCAGAACAGGTCTCCGGACAGCGGTGCACCAGGCCCCACGGTGGGCGCCAAATGTCGGGGGTTAGGTGCGACATATGCCAAAGGATGGCTTATCATGGTGGGGGCGAGTAGAACGTCGCCGGTGCCTGGAAACGAGATGAGGTGAAGACATGCACGCTGGCGAATCTTACCCAGCTTCAGGGCTCTCCGGGGAGATAATACCCCTACTGCTGCTCTGCGGGGTCTCCGCATAATCACTATGGCCAAGTGTTTACATGATTGCTCCTTGAGCTGTTTCCTAGAGGTAGGAGAGGGCAAGGCAAGTTCTCTCCCTCCTATATGATCTGGTCTAGAACTAATGGAGTCCAACCTTTGCATGGGTGCCCTGGGGGGTTTATATAGGCCTAACCCCCAGGGGTACAATGGTAATCTGGCTGGTCGCGGGTCCAGCCGTCAGCGCCTCTAGCCTCCGTCTTCCCCGCCGACTGCTGGGGCCCGCCGACTGGCCTGGTACGGAGCCGACAGGCCGCGTCCGCTGTGGGCGGGTCTTGCCGGCTGCTGGTTACTGTAGCCGTGCTTCTGATGACGCGGGCTTGATCATGGGGTCGTGGCAACAGCTCCGCCGCCTGGCGAGCGATCAGTATTGCCACTCTCCATCACATCTTGATTAATGGCGCGTGGGCCCCGGGGGAGGGCTCGGCCGACTCCCCGGGTCCGGCTGGTGGTCCTCCTGTCGTCTCCAGGGGTCTCACTGACTGGTGGGACCTGGTACCTCTGGGCCGTACAGACAAGCCGTCGTGGGTGTAGGATTCGGTCCTTCGGTGCTGATGTCAGGGCCGGCATGGCAACAGTGCCACGCCGCGCGGAGATCTTCTGGGGTACGGCGTGCTGTGGCCATGCCTGCCCTTGGTAAGGGGCGGGAGTGGGCTTTACTGTAGCCACTCCCCTGCCCCGTCCCACTTGATGAGGTCATGGGGTTTGTAGGAGTCGCAGGCCAACTCCTCAAAGCCGGCTTCTCTGGAAGTCGTCAGATAGGAGTCGGCTTTCCCTGAAGTCGTCCCTGGGACTCGGCCGCGAGTGGTCAGCCGGCCATCTAGCCGTCGACTTCTCGAAGGCGGCTCGTCGTCCTAGGGTCTTGAGGGGCGTAGCCTGCCCCGATGTCTTGAAAGGTTCTGGGGCTCGGGTTGGCCTACCCGTGGCCCATTACTCCAACATCAACCTTCTACGTGATGCTCGTCGGTGCTCCTACTGCTCGTTGGTGTGATCATACTCGAGCTGTTGTGCTGATATACCACAACCGTAGTGTGGTTGTTCCTCTGCCTCAGCTACAACTCAGGTTGGTGAGCTCTCCTCTTTTCTCACTCCTACTCCTATCTGTGGATTGGTGGTGTTGTTCTAGGTCCATAGATGTCATGTGATTTGGATCCTATTACATGGCTTGGTGAATGGTATGTTCTTGCTCTTGTTGATCTAATATCATTTGGTTTAGGAGTATTAGTACAATGCTCATGCATTGCTATGATGCCATGAAAAATGAGAAATTGCCACTGGCTTAGGAGATCTTCAAAATATGATGGTGTCTTGTGGTAGTTGCATGGTTCTTGATTAAAAGAGAGCGTGCATATACTAAAAGAACATGTTGCAGTCGATAAAGAGCCCCGGGCAACCATAGTAGGCCCGCTGCAAGATTTAAAGTGAGATAATATTAGTTTTGAAACATAGGCGAATGGGTGTGAGTAAGTTGAATGCACAAGATCGTGGCTTATGTAGGAGGACAACATCTATCGCCATGTTGAACTATAATTTGTTTGCCCTCTTCTGCTGACATGGAATCAAAAGAATTGGTTGGATAGAGAAACTAAAATCAAGACCATGATTTGAATTGGAATGACATACTTCCATTTATAGCTTGTGCATTTTACAAAAGTGTTATTCTCACACTAGGGTAGAGCACATTAGTTTATTTGGGATATGTCTCAAACCTAGTAAAAGTAACATTTGTTTAGTTATGTCTCTTGGAAGATTGTTATTTCTAGATAAGGTTACAAGTGCATTTGTTTATTTGTCTGTCCCCACCTACAAACTCTCCACCAACTCCAATCTTTATATGTAGGAAAGAAATTTATGTCCAAGTGCGGGGGTTTAGGGCCACAGGCAAGGTTGTCTCGCAATTCTATAACTTTACGATCCAAGCTTATCCTTCTGATTCTACGATTTTGGTTCATAGAATCTATGTTTCTACGATCCTAATAGTTAAGATTCTACGATTTACTATCTTGCCATTAGAGCTCCTATCCGATTCGGGTTCACAATTCCGACAACTTTGGCCACAAGTTTGCGTCGATATTCAATAGGTGTGTTAAATTTGTGTCCGATGGTTCTCCCATTGGAAGAGACGTTCTCAAAGGAAGGATAATGGCTGTTGTTATAGGGGATCGTCATTCCCGTTCTCCTCCTATGAGACCTTGGTAAAGCAAGAGGAGAATTGGAAGGAAGATCAACACCGATGGTCGAACTAACAATGAGTGAGTGTCCATCATATATACAACCAATTGAGAGATGAGATATGTTGTTCTAAGAGGAAGGCTACTGAATGTTGTCGTAGGGGGTCATTGCTCCTTGTATCTTCCTCTGAGACCTTGGTAAAGTATAAAGAGGCGAGAGTAACGACCGCCACTGATAATCAAAATACTAGGCCGAGAGTGCCCCATCATATACACCACCACTTGAGAGGGGGGAGTTGTTGAAAGGACCATCGATGGACTAAAAGTCAACCCACATGCTGAATAGTCGACCTTTCTACTAAAGAGAGAAAGTGATAGGGCTGTGTATTCATCACTTCCTATTTAATGTTGGAAAATCAAGTTTGACACCGGGACCGTTGTCTTACGGGGTTCATGCAGGAGGATGGCGCTGTGTTTCCCTCCCGCGAGCGGGTTTCATGGGGGTTGAACTCCGGGAGTTGTGCCCCTTCGCCGCTGAGATGACCTGTGATGGTGATCGTTTGTGGCTTGACACATTCGATACCCCAAAGCTTGTCACGTGTGCGTATGATGCGGTGGCTTGCATGTATGGGCAGGGCCCAACCGACCTCAAATTCCCCAAAGATACCAAGGATGCAACATTCCTTTCCCCTCCTTATTGGATGTACTCCCACAATGAGGAGAAAGCACGTACACTGGCCAAGATGGATGAGGTGGCCGTGACTAAGTACGCCGAGGTCAATAACCAGGCCGTGGCAACCAAGCTTGAATTCTGGGATAGTAAGCAGAAGGACTAGAGGAAGAATGAGGACTAGATGGATGCGATAATTTCCGTGCAAATTCGTAAGACTTTCAATGATCTTGATGAAGGAAATATGCCCTAGAGGCAATAATAAAGTTGTTATTTATATTTCCTTATATCATGATAAATGTTTATTATTCATGCTAGAATTGTATTAACTGAAAACTTAGTACATGTGTGAATACATCGACAAACAGAGTGTCCCTAGTATCCATCTACTTGACTAGCTCGTTAATCAAAGATGGTTAAGTTTCCTAGCCATGGAGATGTGTTTTCATTTGATGAACGGGATCACATCATTAGAGAATGATGTGATGGACAAGACTCATCCGTTAGCTTAGCATAACGATTGTTCAGTTTTATTGCTACTGCTTTCTTCATGACTTATACATGTTCCTCTGACTATGAGATTATGCAACTCCCGAATACCGGAGGAACACCTTGTGTGCTATCAAATGTCACAACATAACTGGATGATTATAAAGATGCTCTACAAGTGTCTCCAATGGTGTTTGTTGAGTTGGCATTGATCGAGATTAGGATTTTTCACTCCATCTATCGGAGAGGTATCTCTGGGCCCTCTCGGTAATGCACATCAATATAAGCCTTGCAAGCAATATGACTAATGAGTTAGTTGCAGGATGATGCATTACGGAACGAGTAAAGAGACTTGCCGGTAACGAGATTGAACTAGGTATTGAGATACCGACGATCGAATCTCGGGCAAGTAACATACCGATGACAAAGGGAACAACGTATATCGTTATGCGGTTTGACCAATAAAGATATTCGTAGAATATGTAGGAGCCAATATGAGCATCCTGGTTCCGCTATTGGTTATTGACCGGAGATGTGTCTCGGTCATGTCTACATAGTTCTAGAACCCGTAGGGTCCGCACGCTTAATGTCCGATGACGATTTGTATTATGAGTTATGTGATTTGATGACCGAAGTTTGTTCGGAGTCCCGGATGAGATCGGGGACATGATGAGGAGTCTCGAAATGGTCGATAGGTAAACATCGATATATTGGAAGGCTATATTCGAACATCGGAAAGGTTCCGAGTGATTCGGGTATTTTTCGGAGTACCGGAGAGTTACAAAAATTAGCCGGGAGAAATATTGGGCCTTATTGGGCCATACGGGAATAGAGGAGGTAGGCCAAAGAGAAGGAGGCGCCCCCATGGGTGTGAATTGGACTAGGGGAAAGGGGGCGCCGCCCCCCTTGCCCTTTCCTACTCCCTCTCTTTTTCCCTCTTTCTTCTCTCCTACTCCGGAAAAAGAAAAGGGGAATCCTACTAGGACATGGGAGTCCTAGTAGGACTCGCCACACTTGGTGCGCCCCCTCTAGGGCCGGCCTCCTCCTCCCTCCTTTATATATGTGGGCAGGGGACACCCCAAAGGCACAAGAGACAATCTCTTAGCCGTGTGCGGTGCCCCCCTCCATAGTTACACACCTCGGTCATATCGTCATAGTGCTTTGGCAAAGCCCTGCGCCGGTAACTTCATCATCACCGTCACCACGCCGTCGTGTTGACAGAACTCTCCCTCGGCCTCAACTGGATCAAGAGTTCGAGGGACGTCACCGAGCTGAACGTGTGCAGATTGCGGAGGTGCCATACCTTCGGTGTTAGGATCGGTCGGATTGTGAAGACGTTCGACTACATCAACCACGTTGTCATAATGCTTCTGCTTACGGCCTACGAGGGTACATGGACAACACTCTTCCCCTCTCGTTGCTATGCATTACTGAGGGAGTCCTGGATTAGGGGGTGTTTGGATAGCCGGACTATACCTTCAGCCGGACTCCTGGACTATGAAAATACAAGATTGAAGACTTCGTCCCGTGTCTGGGAGGGACTTTCCTTGGCATGGAAGGCAAGCTTGGCGATACGGATATGTAGATCTCCTACCATTGTAACCGACTTTATGTAACCCTAACCCTACCCGGTGTCTATATAAACCGGAGGGTTTTAGTCCATAGGACAACATACTCATCAACAATCATACCGTAGGCTAGCTTCTAGGGTTTAGCCTTCTCGATCTCATGGTAGATCTACTCTTGTACTACCCATATCATCAATATTAATCAAGCAGGATGTAGGGTTTTACCTCCATCGAGAGGGCCCGTACCTGGGTAAAACTTCGTGTCCCTTGTCTCCTGTTACCATCCGGCCTAGACGCACAGTTCGGGACCCCCTACCCGAGATCCGCCAGTTTTGACACCGACATTGGTGCTTTCATGGAGAGTTCCTCTGTGTCGTCGCCGTCAGGCTCGATGGCTCCTGCAATCATCGATAGCGATGCAGTCCAGGGTGAGACCTTCCTCCCCAGACAGATCTTCATCTTCGGCGGCTTCGCACTGCGGGCCAATTCGCTTGGCCGTCTGGAGCAGATCGAAAGCTATGCCCCTGGCCGTCAGGTCAGATTTGGAAGTTTAAACTACACGACTGACATCCGCGGGGACTCGATCTTCGACGGATTCGAGCCACTGCCGAGCGCGCCGCACTGTCACGGCGAGCATGATCTAGCTCTGCCGCCAAACGGTGCCCTGAAGGCCGCACCCGCATCGGCTCCGACCCTTAATTCGGAGCCAACTGCGCCGGTCGAGGATGGGCGGTTGAACACCAGCCCCGTACTCTGCGAGACTCATGACTCCAAGGAGCCGGACTCCTCTCCGGACTCCGAACCCTCCACGCCCCTGCCAATCGAATCCGATTGGGCGCCGATTATGGAGTTCACTGCCGCGGACATCTTTCAGCACTCGCCTTTGGGCGATATCCTGAAGTCATTGAAGTCTCTCTCTCTTTATCAGGAGAGCCCTGGCCGGACTATGGTCAGCGAGATTGGGATGCGGATGATGAAGAAATTCAAAGCCCACCCACAACCCACTTTGTAGCCACTGTCGACGATTTAACCGACATGCTCGACTTCGACTCCGGAGACATCGACGGTATGGACGCCGATGAAGGAGACGATGAAGAACCAGCGCCTATTGGGCCCTGGAACGCCACCTCGTCATATGACGTATACATGGTGGACGCACCAAAAGATGACGACGAGGAGCGGAAGGACGCACCGAAGGCTTGTTCCCTCGAAAAGTAGTCAAAGCAGCGACGCAAGCGCCGCCCCAAATCCCGCCTCGACAGAAATAGCGATCACACAGACCCGGCGCTGGAGCAGGGTGAACCGCTGCCGGACAACGGCAATCCGGATAATCAAACCGAACAAACAAATCCTATCAAGGGTAATGGTCCGGACGACATAACGCCGGACAGACCCCCAGAGCAACAGACTACCCGTAAAAGGCTTGTTGCCACCGCGAGGAGCCTGAAAAAGCAGAAGCAAAGGCTCAAAGCCGCACAAGACACACTCCAATTTAGATGGAGTGAAATACTCAGCACTGCAGCAAGGTACGGCGATAATTGCTCCTTCAAGAGCTACCCGAAGCGGAAGCTGCTACCCGAATTCGATGAGGAGGCCTCAGAACCCCCACCACCAAATATCGAAGCAGCCTCCTGGTCGGACAGACGACCCCTCTACCAATACAGAGCGGCATACAACGCCGCTCACCATACAGCAACCAATGCGAGGCTCGCACCCAAAGGACGGTGTAACAAGATCAATCTATGGACTACGCAAGCGCGCCCCAGCATACAACGCAATACAAAAAACATCCGAACAACGCAGTACACCCAGCTACAGGGGTGCCGCAGACCCCCTATGTTTCACCGATGAGGTGCTGGACCATGAATTTCCAGAAGGATTCAAGCCCGTAAACATAGAGGCATACGATAGAACAACAGACCCTGGGGTCTGGATCGAGGACTACATCCTTCATATCCATATGGCTCGAGGAGATGATCTCCATGCCATCAAATACCTACCCCTCGAGCTCAAAGGGCCAGCTCGTCACTGGCTCAAAGGACTCCCCGAAAGCTCCATCGGAAGTTGGGAAGAGCTCGAAGACGCCTTTCGGGCAAATTTTCAAGGGACTTATGTCCGACCTCCGGATGCGGACGATTTGAGTCATATAACTCAACAGCCCGGAGAGTCAGCCCGAAAGCTTTGGAACATGTTTCTTACTAAAAAGAACCAGATTGTCGACTGTCCGGACGCCGAAGCCTTAGCAGCTTTCAAGCATAGCGTCTGTGACGAATGGCTCGCCAGACACCTCAGCCAAAATAAGCCGAGAACGATGGCCGCATTAACAAACCTCATGACCCACTTTTGCGCAGGGGAGGACAACTGGCTAGCCAGATGCAGCACCAGTGACCTTTGTACATCTGAAGTTAGAGATGGAAACGGGAAATCACGACGCAACAGCAATAACAAACGCCGAAATAAAGAAGATAGCACAAAGGGCACGGCAGTAAATGCCGGATTCAAAAGTTCTCAGCCAAGTCAAAAGCCGCCTAAGGGCACTAGGGATGAACTGTCCAGCCTCAACAAAATTCTGGACCAAGTATGTCAGATCCATAGTACCCCTGGTAAACCTGCTAATCATACCCACAGAGAATGTTGGGTCTTCAAGCAGTCCGGCAAGCTCAACGTCGTACATAAGGGGGAGGATACACCAAGTGAAGACGAGGACGAGTCTCCCAAGCAAGACACGGCGGAACAAAAGAAATTTCCACCAGAAGTCAAAACAGTAAACGTGTTACACATAATCAAGGGACAAAACAATTCGGCACTCCCAGGAAAGTATACCCAAGTGCCTATCACTACGAAGTCCTGCCACTGGTCATCTCAGCCGATCACTTTCGACCATCGCGATTACTCAGCAAGTATCCGACATGTAGGATGGGCTGCCCTGGTATTAGACCCAGTAATTGGCAGATATCACTTCACAAGGGTCTTGATGGATGGCGGCAGTAGCCTAAACCTAATATATCAGGATACAATCCGCAGGATGGGGTTAGACCCAACACAAATTCGCCATAGCAATACTACCTTTAAAGGAGTAACGCAAGGCCCAGGGGCTCGTTGTACGGGCTCCCTCTTACTATAAGTTATATTCGGCTCCTTCGATAACTTCCGTCGCGAGCATTTAACTTTCCACATCGCTCCGTTTCAGAGTGGCTATCAAGCACTGCTCGGATGCGAAGTTTTCGCTCGCTTTAATGCAATACCGCACTACGCCTCCCTCACACTCAAGATGCCCGGTCCACGTGGCATCATTATAGTGCACAGAAATATCAAGCGATCTCTGCGCGCCGAAGAGAGTCAGGCTGCCTTGGCCGTTGCACACTAAAGGCTCCCGGACAAACGAAAGCATCCAATAGGTCGTCAAGACCTCAGATACAACTAGTCAAGCCCGACGCCGATATTTATACGGAAATAAGTGGTCACACCCCTATTTGTCAATACAAGGGGCTCAACGCGCGCAGACAAGTGGCAACTTCTTATCATCTTGAATTACACATGGTTTCTTTAAAAACTATCTTTTTGCACGACAACTTTTTCACTTAACTTCCTCTCTTTTATAGACGATCATCGTGCTACACCTGTCCAGGATACGGCACAACGGAGACAGAGGCGCAGACGTGCAGCAGGGACCCGCTCCAAGGATTCTTTTTAGATTAAGACCATGCGTAAACCTTTTTTACTGTCTCTTATTGATACATATCCACCATTGAGAAGGATGCTGACGTCTTGGCATGTGGCCACGCCAGAACAATGCACGTACCTGGACACAAGGGCTTCTCACAAAGGCCATTATTTAGGCCCGGTTTATACCACAAAGACCGAATACCTTAGGGAGTGTTCGACATCGCGAGTTTGACCCTATATGCATCAGCTCCGAATCATTGTCTTTGGTCAAATGTTGGGTTTGCCCGGCTCCTGTGTTTTGGTGCCTTACGTTCTGCTTTAGTGGCTAAGGTAGCGCCAGGAGAACTACTGCAATTGTGCCCTGGTTCATCCGGATGAGCACCTCAGTAGAGAAAGCTGAAAGCTGACTGTCATGATATAGCGTGAGACTGGTCAACCACTCGATGACCTGTGGGAATGTTAGAATTCCTCCGCCTTAACGAAGGGCCGTTTTCTGGCCAGGCATGTACACACCCCGGAACCGGGAGAGTGCGGAGCCACCAGGGGTTATCTAGTAGCCTCACTGTCAAACTCCTATGGTTAAGTGAAAATGCTAAAGCATTATAGTCCGGTTACCTCGCTCGCTCCGCTATCACCTCCTTAATAGGACCAAGACGTTGGGTTAAGTGTGAACGTGTGTTTTTGCGAGCACCTCCGCATTATATGCGTGGGGGCTGAAGCCAACGACTGCAATCTTTCAGGTTATACACATGTATACATAAACGGCCGCCCAGGAGGCATCATATTACTTTCAGGCAAAAGTATAAAAATAGCCTTATAAAAATTTATAAAAGCATTTCGCTTACAATGAGATTACATATCACTCAAACATAATATTTTTTTAGCACTGGGTCTCTATCAAACGGGCACCCTCAAGAACTTCTTCAAAATACTGCTCAACAGCCTTTCGACCTATAGCCGAATCCCGCGCCGCAACATTGGTAGCATCCATCTCCACCCAGTATGCCTTAACACGGGCAAAGGCCATCCGTGCGCCCTCTATGCACGCCGACCTCTTCATCGCATTAATGCGCGGCACCACGTCAAGGAACTGCTGCACCAAGCTAAAATATTTGTTCGGTTTTGACCTTCCCAGCCACAGCTGATCCACAACAGACCTCATAGAGAGTCCGGACAACCTGTTTAGTTCGGCCCATTCGGCTAATTGGTCAGTCAATGAAAGTGGACGCTCGGGAGAATGGAATTGTCTCCAAAACAGCTGGTCTACTCCATGGTCTGTCTGACCCTGGAAGTACTTGGTCGCATCGGCAACGCTCGCTGCCAAATCCATATACACATCCTCCGAACTCCATAGACGATCCAAAGGGGCATACCGTGGATCTCTGAATTTCCTCCGCAACATAAAGGATTTCCCAGCTACAATATCCCCGGCCTCGTGCAGCTCCTCCTTCTTTGCCCTCATAGCAGAGCGGAGATCCTTTTTCATCGCAGCAGCCTTCTCAAGGTCCGATGCCTTCGCCTGGTTTTCCTTTTCGAGAACCCGGCAACGGTCGGCGGTGGCTTTCAATTCCACAACCATCTTGGCCATCTTGTCTCGGGTCTGGCCATGCGCGGCCTTCTCGGCTTGCAACTCTTCGGCCGCCTTCACAGCAGCCGCATTACCTAACCTCGCTTGTTCCTTGGCTCGGGCAAGTTCTGCTCGCAAGGCTTCAACAGTGGTAGCTCCATCTGCAGTCACAACATATTTAAGATACTGGCATCATGCTGCTCTTCCCGTGTGGCGTTTACCAGATATTGACACTTACCCTGTGCCTCGTCAAGCCTTTTGTTAACAAGCTCGATGTCGGTGTCTGCCGCATCCAACTGCCGTTCTAAATGGGCAAACTCGCTAGTCCGGCTAGCCACCGGAGCTTCCATCACCTGCACATAGAGGCAGTATGGTTATTACCTGGGAATATGATCCTCTGTTCGTCGTCGTTTCCAACGACAACCAGAGTCTCAGGGGCTACTATCTACACAGGGCACACCTAGCATGTGCAGGACTATCATACATTCTTTTACGTACCTCAAAGCCTGTCAGTAGACTCATAAAAGCTTCATGCAATCCGCTTTCGGCAGACAATATTCTCTCCATCACCGTATTCATCAGCACATGGTGTTCATCTAAGATGGCCACTCGCCCCACCAACTCCCTCAGAACATCCGATCGCACACTAGACGGTGCCAGGCTCTTTTGTCTGCTCTCTTCGGGAGCCGGACATTGGGAGCTTCGGGGGTCAACGGGATTATCTTCTGGCCTCACCGGACTCGGAGAGGCCCTCCGCGACGACACTTCAAGGTCGCCCGCTTCTGGAGCGGAGGAGTCCGGAGGAGGCGTTTCGCTCTCCATCATCTCTGGAAGAAGATCCCCCGAAGATGAGCTCATTTGAGAGGGGCTAAGGCCCGAACTGCAAAAATATATGCGGTGGTTATCTTCTCAGAAGAAAAAGATGGCATATCTGTACTATCAAAGGTATTTCGGGTCACTTACGACTCGTGGGAGGATTTATCCCCCCGCGGACTTTGTGCAGCAACAACGCCCCCCAAGGTGGGAGACTTCCTCTCCCGTTTGGAAGCTTCGGCCTCCGAATCCCCGGGCGCAGTCCTTTTCCTCTTCTGGTCGCCTTCCCTCATGGAGACGCTCGCTCCCTCGGCTAGAATGGGCAGCGTTGGGGGCTCGCTTCCGCCCGCATTATCCTCCACAGCATCTTCCTTCAAGAGCTCCGGGCAAGGTGCGGCCTGGAGCATCTTTTCCAATACCGGATTCTCCAAACCCTCAGGGAGGGGGGCCGAACACCGAATCAACTTTGCCTTTGTTAGCCACTCCTTGTCAAAAAGCAAACTCTCAGAGATAACTTCGTAACAAAGTAGAGAAAATATATTTGGCCGGAAGATGCCTTACCTGTTCGGCGGTGCGGTTGCTACTCAGGCCCAAGTCCTCGGTGATTTCTGGACACTCCGTCTGAGGTCCGAAGAATGATTTGTACATCTCCTCGAGCGTCAGGCCGAGAAAATTTTGAATGGCACGCGGTCCCTCGGGATTGAACTCCCACAGACGAAGAGGCCGACATTTGCAAGGCTGGACTTGACGAACCAACATAACTTGTATCACCGCAACCAAACTGAAATCTCCATTAAAGAGATCTCGAATGCGGCCTAGCAGTATAGGCACGTCCTTGGCTGGCCCCCAGCTCAGACCTCTGCTGATCCATGACATCAGTTGTGGTGGGGGGCCCGAGCGGAAAACAAGGGGGGCCGCCCACTTGGCACTTCTGGGAGCCGTGATGTAGAACCACTCCTGTTGCCACAATTCAGACACCTCTGGGATGGAACCTTTGGGCCACAGAGCTCCTGTCATCTTGCGTATTGAGGCACCTCCACACGCTGCATGCTCCCCCTCGAGCAACTTCGGCTTCACTTCAAAGGTCTTGAGCCATAGGCCAAAGTGAGGGTAACCCGGAGGAAGGCCTCGCACACAATAATGAATGTCGTGATATGAAGAAAGGAGTCCGGAGCTCGATCATGAAAATCTAGCCCGTAGTAAAACATCAAACCCCTGACGAAAGGATCCAGGGCAAGGCCTAGGCCTCGGAGGAAGTGGGAGACGAACACGACGTTCTCGTTGGGTTCGGGGGTGGGCACGGCCTGCCCTCGGGGAGGCAGCCGATGCAAAATCTCGGCGGTCAGATATCTGGCCTCCCTCAACTTCTTGATGTCTTCTTCCGTGACGGAGGAAGGCATCCATCGGCCTTGAAGGCTAGATCCGGACATGACTGGAGGTTCGGAGCACCTGACCTGAACTTCGGGCGTTTGAGCTTGGGGTAGGGGAAGGATTCGATTGAGCACGGGAGGGAAAAATAAAAGCATTGTCCCCTTTATAAAGAGGGTGAATATCAAGCGTCCTCTCCGTGTCCGCTTGAACTTGCCTCTAATCTAGGAGTCCCAGATGCAGTTGGGTTACCCGCGCCCGTATTGATGAGAATCCCGGAATAAGGGGACACGATCTCTGCTTTAACAAACGTGCCAAGGAAACCGCCTCGCATAACGCGCTAAGATGGGACAGTAAAACGGTTCGAATAAAAGCTTGGCCGTGGTGTGATGTCACACTATGGAATACGTCAGCAGATTAGATTTGTGTATATATTATTCTCTCTATGGCAATATGTGGAAACTTATTTTTTAGAGCCGGACACTATCTTTGTGTTCAAAATCTTCTATGAAGTACTTGGAAGAGGAACCCGCCTTGCAATGCCGAAGACAATATGTGCGCCGGACTCGTCGTCATTGAAGCCTGGTTCAGGGGCTACTGAGGGAGTCCTGGATTAGGGGGTGTTCGGATAGCCGGACTATACCTTCAGTCGGACTCCTGGACTACGAAGATACAAGATTGAAGACTTCGTCTCGTGTCCGGGAGGGACTTTCCTTGGCGTGGAAGGCAAGCTTGGCGATACGGATATGAAGATCTCCTACCATTGTAACCGACTTTATGTAACCCTAACCCTACCCAGTGTCTATATAAACCGGAGGGTTTTAGTCCGTAGGACAACATACTCATCAACAATCATACCGTAGGCTAGCTTCTAGGGTTTAGCCTTCTCGCTCTCGTGCTAGATCTACTCTTATACTACCCATATCATCAATATTAATCAAGCAGGACGTAGGGTTTTACCTCCATCAAGAGGGCCCGAACCTGGGTAAAACTTCGTGTCCCTTGTCTCCTGTTACCATCCGGCCTAGACGCACAGTTCGGGACCGCCTACCCGAGATCCGCCGGTTTTGACACCGACAATCACCATGATAGATCTTGCGTGTGCGTAGGATTTTTTTTTGAAATTACTGCATTCCGCAACAGTGGCATCCGAGCCGGGTTTATGCGTAGATGTTATATGCACGAGTAGAACAGAAAGGAGTTGTGAGCGTGGGTATATACATATTGCTTGCCGTCACTAGTTGTTTCTTAATTCAGCAGTATTGTTGGATGAAGCGGCCCAGATCGACATTACGCGTACGCTTACGCGAGACTGGTTGTACCAACGTGCTTCACAAACAGGCAGCTGGTGGGTGTCAGTTTCTCCAACTTTAGTTGAATCAGATTCAATGAACAAGGTTATTTCTGAAGATAAAAAAGGAATCACTATACTGCATTGTGATTTTTGATGCGTAGGTAAGAACGGTTCTTGCTAAGCCTGTAGCAGCCACGTAAAACTTGCAACAACAAAGTAGAGGATGTCTAACTTGTTTTTGCAGGGCATGTTGTGATGTGATATGGTCAAGACATGATGCTAAATTTTATTGTATGAGATGATTATGTTTTATAACACAGTTACCGACAACTGGCAGGACCCATATGGTTGTCACTTTATTGTATGAAATGCAGTTGCCATGTAATTGCTTTACTTTATCACTAAGCAGTAGCGATAGTCGTAGAAGCAATAGTTGGCGAGACGACAATGATGCTTCGATGGCGATCAAGGTGTCAAGCCGGTGATGATGGTGATCATGACGATGCTTTGGAGATGAAGATCAAAGGCACAAGATGATGATGGACATATCATATCACTTATATTGATTGCATGTGATGTTTATCCTTTATGCATCTTATTTTGCTTAGTTCAGCGGTAGCCTTATAAGATGATCTCTTACTAAATTTCAAGGTATAAGTGTTCTCCCTGAGTATGCACCGTTGCTACAGTTCGTTGTGCCGAGACACCACATGATGATCGGGTGTGATAAGCTCTACGTTCACATACAATGGGTGCAAGCCATTTTTGCACATGCAGAATACTCGGGTTAAACTTGACGAGCCTAGCATATGCAGATATGGCCTCGGAACACTAAGACCGAAAGGTCGAGCGCGAATCATATAGTAGATATGATCAACATAGTGATGTTCACCATTGAAAACTACTCCATCTCACGTGATGATCGGACATGGTTTAGTTGATATGGATCACGTGATCACTTAGATGATTAGAGAGATTTCTATCTAAGTGGGAGTTCTTAAGTAATATGACTAATTGAACTTTAATTTATCATGAACTTAGTCGTGATAGTAATTGCATATCTATGTTGTAGATCAATAGCTTGCGATGTAGCTTCCCGTTTAATTTTGATATGTTCCTAGAGAAAAAGAAGTTGAAGGATGATAGTAGCAATGATGCAGACTTGGTCCGTGATCTGAGGATTATCCTCATTGCTGCACATAAGAATTATGTCCTTGATGCACCGCTAGGTGACAGACCTATTGCAGGAGCAGATGCACACGTTATGAACATTTGACAAAGCTCGGTATGATGACTACTTAATAGTTTAGTGCACCATGCTTTACGGCTTAGAACCGGGACTTCAAAAACGTTTTGAATGCCGTGGAACATATAAGATGTTCTAAGAGTTGAAATTGGTATTTCATACTCATGCCCGTGTCGAGAGTTATGAGACATCTGACAGTACGTTGCCTACAAGATGGAGGAGAATAGCTCAACCGGTGAGTATGTGCTCAAATTGTCTGGGTACTACATTTGCTTGAAGCAAGTGGGAGTTAATCTTCCAGATAAGATAGTAATTGATAAAGTCCTATAGTCACTATCACCAAGTTACTAGAACTTAGTGATGAACTATATTATACAAGGGATGGCAAAAACGATTCCCCAGCTCTTCGTGATGCTGAAATCGACGAAGGTAGAAATCAAGAAAAGCATCAAATGTTGATGGTTGACAAAACCACTAGTTTCAAGTAAAAGGGCAAGGGAAAGAAAAGGAACTTCAAGAAGAATGGCAAGCAAGTTGCCACTCCCATGAAGAAGCCCAAAGATAGAACCATGTCTGAAATTGAGTGCTTCCACTACAAAGGAAATGGTCACTGGAAGTGGAACTGCCTTAGATACTTGGCGGATAAGAAGGATGGCAAAGTGACCAAAGGTATATTTGATATACATGTTATTGATGTGTACTTTACTAGTGTTTATAGCAACCCATCAGTGTTTTATACTGGTTGACACGTCTCCGTCGTATCTACTTTTCCAAACACTTTTACCCATGTTTTGGACTCTAACTTGCATGATTTGAATGGAACTAACCTGGACCGACGCTGTTTTCAGCAGAATTGCTATGGTGTCATTTATGTGCAGAAAGAAAAGTTCGCGGAATGACCTGAAACTTCACGGAACACCTTTTCGGAAAATATAAAAAATCCTTGCAAAAGATGAAGGTCAGGGGGCCCACCACCTGTCCACGAGGGTGAGGGGCGTGCCTGCCCCCCTAAGGCGCGCCCCTCTACCTCGTGGGCCCCCTGGAGCTCCTCCGACCTCAAGACCAACTCTATATATTTTCTTTCGGGGAGAAAAAAATCAGAGAGAAGGATTCATCACGTTTTACGATACGGAGCTGCCGCCAAGCCCTAAAACCTCTCGGGAGGGCTGATCTGGAGTCTGTTCGGGGCTCCGAAGAGGGGAATCCGTCGCCATCATCATCATCAACCATCCTCCATCACCAATTTCATGATGCTCACCTCCGTGCGTGAGTAATTCCATCGTAGGCTTGCTGGACGGTGATGGGTTGGATGGGATCTATCATGTAATTGAGTTAGTTTTGTTAGGGTTTGATCCCTAGTATCCACTATGTTCTGAGATTGATGTTGCCATGACTTTGCTATGCTTAATGCTTGTCACTAGGGCTCGAGTGCCATGATTTCAGATCTGAACCTATTATGTTTTCATCAACATATGAGAGTTCTTGATCCTATCTTGCAAGTCTATAGTCACCTATTATGTGTTATGATCCGTTAACCCCGAAGTGACAATAATCAGGATATTTATCGGTGATGACCATAGTTTGAGGACTTCATGTATTCACTATGTGCTAATGCTTTGTTCCGGTACTCTATTAAAAGGAGGCCTCAATATCCCTTAGTTTTTGTTAGGACCCCACTGCCACGGGAGGGTAGGACAAAAGATGTCATGCAAGTTCTTTTCCATAAGCACGTATGACTATATTCGGAATACATGCCTACATTACATTGAGGAATTGGAGCTAGTTCTGTGTCACCCTAGGTTATGATTGTTACATGATGAACCGCATCCGGCATAATTCTCCATCACTGATCCATTGCCTACGAGCTTTCCACATATTGTTCTTCACTTATTTACTTTTCCGTTGCTATTGCTATCATCACTACAAAATACCAAAAACATTACTTTTGCTATCATTACCTTTTGCCACCGTTACCACTACCATCATATTACTTTGCTACTAAACACTTTGCTGCAGATATTAAGTTTCCAGGTGTGGTTGAATTGACAAGTCAGCTGCTAATACTTGAGAATATTCTTTGGCTCCCCTTGTGTCGAATCAATAAATTTGGGTTGAATACTCTACCCTCGAAAACTGTTCTGATTCCCGATACTTGTGGGTTATCAAGACTATTTTCTGGCACCGTTGTCGGGGAGCATAGCTCTATTCTTTGAGTCACTTGGGATTTATATCTTCTTATCATTATGAAGAACTTGAGAGATCCTAAAACCAAGATCTATCCCTCAACTACGAGGGGAGGTAAGGAACTGTCATCTAGCTCTGCACTTGATTCACCTTCTGTTTTGAGTAAGCTTGCGACACCTAAACCTGCTTCTGTTATTCGTTCTGATATGTCGCATGTTATTGATGATGCCACTTCTGCTATGCATGATACTTATGATGAAACTACTTCTATGCTTGATACTACTGTGCCACTTAGTGAATTTCTTGATGAACAACTTGCTAGGGTTAGAGAGAGTGAAAATATTGAATCTGATAATACTGATGAAAGTGATGATGAAGACTTGCCTGTTATTCCTAAGGGTTATGTTTTTGATAACGAAGCTTCTTTAGCTATTTTAGGTTGCAAATACAGATACGAACTCAAAGGGTTATTAGCTAAATGGAATCAACAATCTCTAAATGCTAGAATGAAACCTGACCCTGCTTTTGCTACTTCACCTATCTGTGTTACCGATAAGGATTATGAATTCTCTGTTGATCCTGATATAATTACTTAGGTTGAATCTGATCCTTTTCATGGCTATGAATCTGAAACTATTGTGGCACATCTTACTAAATTAAATGATATAGCTACCCTGTTCACTAATGATGAGAGAACTCGTTACTTTTATATCCTTAAAATATTTCCGTTCTCATTAAAGGGTGATGCTAAGATATGGTTTAATTCTCTTGATCCTGGTTGTGTACGTAGTCCCGAGGATATGATTTATTACTTCTCTGCTAAATATTTCCCTGCTCATGAGAAACAAGCTGCTTTAAGGGATATATATAATTTTGTGTAAATTGAAGAAGAGAGTCTCCCACAAGCTTGGGGGAGGCTTCTAAAATTGCTTATTGCTTTGCCTGATCATCCTCTTAAGAAAAATGAAATACTTGATATCTTTTATAATGGACTAACCGATGCCTCCAGAGATTACCTGGATAGTTGTGTTGGTTCTGTTTTCAGGGAAAGAACACCGGATGAAGCTGAAATTCTATTGAATAATATGCTGACAAATGAAAATAATTGGACACCTCCTGAGCCAGTTCCTGAGCCTATTCCTAAACCAACTCCAAAGAAAAGGGGTATTCTATTTCTTAGTCCTGAAGATATGCAAGAGGCAAAGAAATCTATGAAAGAAAAATGTATTAAAGTTGAAGATATTAATAATTTACCTCCTATTGAAGAAATACATGGTCTTAATTTACCGCGTGTTGAAGAAACATATGATCTTAATCCATTACCTATTGAGAAACTCATGGTCTTGATAACCGGACACAGGTAGTAAAGGTAAATTCTCTCTATAGATATGATAAAGCTGAAATCCCATTTACTAAATTTGCTAGCCCATGCTTAGATGAGTTTGATAAATTTATGGCTAAGCAAGAAGATTTTAATGCTTATTTTGGTAGACAATTGAAATACAATTCAAATATGCTTGAACACTTGGGTGATTATATGGCTAATGTCAAAGGTGAACGTAAACTTATTAGCAAACATGCTTCTATGGTTACCACTCAAGTAGAACAAGTACTTAAAGCTCAAAATGATTTTCTCAATGAATTGAATAGTAAGAATAATGATAATGCTGTTAGAGTGGCTACTAGAACTGGTAGAATGACTCAGGAACCTTTGTATCCCGAAGGCCACCCTAAGAGAATTGAGCAAGATTCTCAGAGAAATAATGTAGATGCACATGGTCCTTCTAATAGGAAGAAAAAGAAAAATGATAGGACTTTGCATGCTTCTAGTAAACCTGTTACTGAAACACCTGAGAATCCAAATGATATTTCTATCTCTGATGCTGAAACACAATCTGGTAATGAACCTGAAACTAGTGATAATGTTAACGAAAATGTTCATGATGATGCTCAACCTAGTAATGATAATGATATAGAAATTGAACCTGCTGTTGATCTTGATAACCCACGATCAAAGAATCAACATTATGATAAGAAAGACTTTGTTGCTAGGAAACATGGTAAAGAAAGAGAACCATGGGTTCAGAAACCCATGCATTTTCCTCCCAAACCATCCAAGAAAAAGGATGATGAGGATTTTGAGCGCTTTGCTTAAATGATTAGACCTATCTTTTTGCATATGCGATTAACTGATATGCTCAAAATGAATCCTTATGCTAAGTATATGAAAGATATTGTTACAAATAAAATAAAGATACCGGAAGCTAAAATTTCCACCATGCTTGCTAATTATACTTTTAAGGGTGGAATACCTAAGAAACTAGGAGATCCCGGTGTACCAACTATACCATGCTCTATTAAAAGAAACTATGTCAAAACTTCTTTATGTGATCTTGGAGCCGGTGTTAGTGTTATGCCTCTCTCTTTATATCGTAGACTTGATTTGAATAAGTTGACACCTACTGAAATATCTTTGCAAATGGCTGATATATCAACTGCTATACCTGTCGGTATTTGTGAGGATGTGCCTGTTGTAGTTGCAAATGTTACTATTTTAACAGACTTTGTTATTCTTGATATTCCCGAGGACGATAGTATGTCTTTTATTCTTGGAAGACCCTTTTTGAATACTGCAGGGGCTGTTATTGATTGCACCAAAGGCAATGTCACTTTTCATGTTAATGGTAATGATCATACTGTACACTTTCCGAGGAAACAACCTCAAGTTCATAGTATCAACTCTATTGGAAAAATTCCATCGATTATATTTGGAGGTTTTGAATTTCCTTTTCCTACTGTCAAGAAGAAATATGATATTCTTATTATTGGGGATGTGCATATCCCCGTTGAGGTAACATAGTGTTATTCGAAATTTCTCCGGTTCCATGTTATTCGGAATGAGTTCGTTAACAAGACCTGATCAACCTTGTTAGTGGATTCCTTTTGATGAGCATGAGATGGATGAAACTAGAAGGCACAACCTTTTGTATCCCACTTTTACTTTCTGTTATTTATTCTAAATAAAATAAAAATAGTATTTTCTGTCTGTTATCTGAATTATCCGTGCAATATAAAAATACCCCAAAAATAAAAGTTCTCCAAATGCCCTGAAATTTAAATATGATTTTTTCTGGAATATTTGAGAATATTTGGCACTGAGAACACAATAGGAGGAGCTGGCAACTGGCCACGAGGGTCAGGGGCGCGCCCTACCCCCCTGGGCGCGCCCCCTGCCTCGTGGGCCCACGGTGGCCCTCCTCCACTTATCCTTTCACCCACACACTCCTTCTTCCTCCCACAAACACGAATAACCAGCTCAAACCCGAGTTCAAGCTCATCCTGCTGCCATTTTCGATCTCCGTGCTCAAAGCACCTCTCACAAAACTGCTTGGGGAGATTGTTCCTTGGTATGTGACTCCTCCATTGGTCCAATTAGTTTCTGTTCTAGTGCTTTATTCATTGCAAATTTGTGCTGCCTAGGTGACCATGTTCTTGAGCTTGCATGTCAAATTTATATGGTTCCAAGTAGTTTTGATGCATGATATAGGCTCTAGGCACTTGTATGAGTAGTTGCTACCAATATTATTGAGTTTGGCTTACTTTTATTTTGAAGTTACTAAAAATTTCAGAATTTTTCAGAAAATTATGAAGAGATTTTTGAGGGGCTCATCGAGCCGAAGCTCAAGGGAAAAGCAAAATGAAGAGGCACAGAAGCCCAAATATAATTTGCCTTGCATCGCAGAGGTTAGGCCGTGTGAATGGCCCTCCAATGATTTCTTGAAAGCCACCGGGATTTATGAGGATTTTTATGAACTGGCTAATAATGCAGGCCTCACCGACTTCCTCCACGACCAACGCGAAGAGTATCTCTTACTCACCAATACTTTCGTGAAAAACTTCTACTATTATCCTAGGGAATCACCTCCTTCAGTAGAGTTTCATTTATATGATGTGGTTAAGAAGATGTCACTTTATGATTTTTGTCGGGTTTGTTTGATCCCTTTCGAGGGCAAAATAGAGGAACCACATCGTGAAGATGTAGATGGGTTTATCGATACCATCACCATAGGGGAAACGAGGAAAGTTTCCGATGCACGAATCACTAGCATACATTTTCCTGTTTTATGCTATTTTGCAATATTTGCTAGTCGTTGCTTAATTGGTCGCGTAAACTATGGAAACCTTAGTGTTCCTGATATTATTATTTTGTTCCACGTGTTATTCTGTGATAACTCCGTGAGTATGGGTGGTATTATTGCTAAACGGTTGAGTCTGAACCGTACAAAGGGCCCCATCTTTGGTGGTATCTATGCTTCGCGCCTAGCTGCACATTTTAACATACCTATTAGGCATTATGAGAAGGAAGAAAAATTGTTGCCTCGTGTTTATTTAGATTATAAGAGTATGGTAGCACACGATTTCATTATAAAGAACAGGGAAGGGGAGCTTAAATACAAATTGTTCTTTGATAAACATCACCCAGAGACTATTACCTTGCCCGCTCCTTCCTTGTTTGATTTATCTGTAGACCAGTACCTCGTCTCGCCGGAGGACATTCACGCCTACTGGAACCCTGCACCAGCCATAGAGCTAGAGCCGGAATCACAAGTTGATCCTCCACGGCAGTCTAATTACCATTGGGATCCGGAGATGATTGCCAACCAGTGGCAGTCAGAGTCTTCTTCATCGCAGTACGACCCCAGCTTTTACTATGGATATCCGCCAGGACAGCCGTGGCCATAGACCAACTTAGGCCAAAAGCCTAAGCTTGGGGGAGTACATATTTCCCACCGACATTACATTTATGTTCACACACTCATTGCTAGATGTCGGTGCTCATACTTTTTCATTGTATCATCCATGCTAGTTTATTTTTATTTTTATGCTTTCTTCTTGCGTGTTTAATAAACCTTAAAAAACCAAAAAAAATTAGTTGTAGCTTTTAATTAGTTTACTTTCTATGCTTGTAGTAGTAATTAAAAAGAAAACCCAAAAAGATTTCCTGTTCTTCTTTTGCTTGTTGGGAGCTTTCCTGTGTAAATAGTTTTATTTCTTTTCTTTTCTTTGGGGGTCAATAGGAGAAGACCATGATTAAATTGTTGAAGTGGCTCTTATATGCATAATTGTTGATCTGATAAAAGAGCCCATATTGCCTTGTCTTCTCCTGTTTATTAAATTGTTGCAGATTCCAGCTTAGTCCAATGCACGCGCACTATTATTATTATTCACATCATTCGGTCGTGCAAGTGAAAGGCAGTTATGATGATATATGATGGACTGACTGAGATGAGAAAAGCTGGTATGAACTCGACCTCTTTTGTTTTTGTAAATATGATTAGTTCACCGTTCTTGATTCAGCCTATTATGAATAAACATGTTTGCAATGACAACTAGAGATTATAGTTTCTTGTGCCATGCTTGATTAGCTATGAGTTATAATGGTTTACCTTGCATGCCAACATGCTATTAAAATGGTTACGATGTGGTATGATAGGGTGGTATCCTCCTCTGAATGATTTATGTGACTTGACCGGGCGCATGTTCAGGCATGTAGTTGAAACAAAATCAACATAGCCTTCAGGATATTTATGTTCATGGTGGATTATATCCTACTCATGCTTGCATTCGGTGTTGATTAATTTTAATGCATGTTCATGACTGTTGTCGCTTTCTAGCTGGTCGCTTCCCAGTCTTTTTCTACCCTTCACTTGTACTAAGCGGGAATACTGCTTGTGCATCCAACTCCATAAACCCCAAAGTTATTCCATATGAGTCCACCGTACCTACCTATATACGGTATCTACCTACCGTTCCAAGTAAATTTGTATGTGCCAAACTCTAAACCTTCAAATAAATATCCTGTTTTGTATGCTCGAATAGCTCATGTATCAACTAGGGCTGTCCGTATCTTCCATGTTAGGCGGGTTCTCAAGAGGAGTGGACTCCGCTCCTCACCCATGAGAAAAATGACTGGTCACCGGGATGCCCAGTCCCATGCTTTATGCAAACTAAATCAAAATAATTGCAAACAAAACTCCCCCTGGGACTCTTGTTAGTTGGAGGCACTCGTTGTTTCGAGCAAGCCATGGATTGATGCCTGTTGGTGGAAGGGGGAGTATAAACTTTACCATTCTATTTGGGAACCGCCTATAATGTGTGTAGCATGGAAGATATCGCCATCTCTTGGTTGTTATGTTGACAATGAAAGTATACCGCTCAAAATATTATTCACCTCTATTTCAAAACCGAGCTCTGGCACCTCTACAAATCCCTGCTTCCCTCTATGAAGGGCCTATCTATTTACTTTTATGCTGAGTCATCATCCTCTTATTAAAAAGCACCAGTTGGAGCGCACTGCTGTCATTTGCATTCATTACTTTTAGTTTACATTGAGTATGACTTGACCGGATCTCCTTTACTATGAATTACAATGTCTAGTCAATCCTTGATCTTTAAAGGTTCTCTGCATTTATGTTTTGCGGTCTCAGAAAGGTCTAGCGAGATACCATCTGGTTATATCATATTATGATTGTTTTGAGAAAGTGTTGTCATCCGAGATTTATTATTATTGCTCGCTAGTTGATTATGCCATTGATATGAGTAAACTTGAGACCTAAGCGTTATTGTGAATGTAGTTAGTCATAATCTTTGCTGAAAACTTGAATGCTGGCTTTACATATTTACAACAACAAGAGCAAACAGAGTTTGTAAATTTTTTTCTTTATCACTTTCAGTTTGTCAACTGAATTGCTTGAGGACAAGCAAAGGTTTAAGCTTGGGGGAGTTGATACGTCTCCATCGTATCTACTTTTCTAGACACTTTTGCCCTTGTTTTGGACTCTAACTTGCATGATTTGAATGGAACTAACCCGGACTAACGCTGTTTTCAGCAGAATTGCTATGGTGTTATTTATGTGCAGAAACAAAAGTTCTCGGAATGACCTAAAACTTCACGGAACACCTTTTTGGAAAATATAAAAAATCCTTGCAAAGGATGAAGGCCAGGGGGCCCACCACCTGTCCACGAGGGTGGGGGCGCGCCTGCCCCCCTAGGGCACGCCCCCTACCTCGTGGGCCCCTGGAGCTCCTCCGACCTCAAGACCAACTCTATATATTTGCTTTCGGGGAGAAAAAAAATCAGAGAGAAGGATTCATCGCGTTTTACGATACGGAGCCGCCGCCAAGCCCTAAAACCTCTCGGGAGGGCTGATGTGGTGTCCGTTCGGGGCTCCGGAGAGGGGAATCCGTCGCCATCATCATCATCATCATCAACCATCCTCCATCACCAATTTCATGATGCTCACCGCCGTGCGTGAGTAATTCCAACGTAGGCTTGCTGGACGGTGATGGGTTGGATGGGATCTATCATGTAATCGAGTTAGTTTTGTTAGGGTTTGATCCCTAGTATCCACTATGTTCTGAGATTGATGTTGCTATGACTTTTCTATGCTTAATGCTTGTCACTAGGGCCCGAGTGCCATGATTTCAGATCAGAACCTATTATGTTTTCATCAATATATGAGAGTTCTTGATCATATCTTGCAAGTCTATAGTCACCTATTATGTGTTATGATCCGTTAACCCCGAAGTGACAATAATCGGGATACTTATCGGTGATGACCATAGTTTGAGGAGTTCATGTATTCACTATGTGCTAATGCTTTGTTCCGGTACTCTATTAAAAGGAGGCCTTAATATCCCTTAGTTTCCGTTAGGACCCCGCTGCCACGGGAGGGTAGGTCAAAAGATGTCATGCAAGTTCTTTTCCATAAGCACGTACGACTATATTAGGAATACACATTACATTAAGGAATTGGAGCTAGTTCTGTGTCACCCTAGGTTATGATTGTTACATGATGAACCGCGTTCGGCATAATTCTCCATCACTGATCCATTTCCTACGAGCTTTCCACATATTGTTTTTCGCTTATTTACTTTTCCGTTGCTATTGCTATCATCACTACAAAATACCAAAAACATTACTTTTGCTATCATTACCTTTTGCCACCATTACCACTACTATCATATTACTTTGCTACTAAACACTTTGCTGCAGATATTAAGTTTCTAGGTGTGGTTGAATTGACAACTCAGCTGCTAATACTTGAGAATATTCTTTGGCTCCCCTTGTGTCGAATCAATAAATTTGGGTTGAATACTCTACCCTCGAAAACTGTTGCGATCCCCTATACTTGTGGGTTATCACTGGTTCAGTTGCTAAGAGTAGTAACTCGAAACGGGAGTTGCAGAATGAACAGAAACTAGTTAAGGGAGAAGTGACGATGTGTGTTGGAAGTAGTTCCAAGACTGATATGATCATCATCGCACACTCCCTTTACCTTCGAGATTATTGTTGAACCTAAAATAAATGTTATTTGGTGTTTGCGTTGAGCATAAATATGATTGGATCATGTTTATTGCAATACGGTTATTCATTTAAGTTAAAGAATAATTGTTGTTCTATTTACATGAATAAAACCTTCTATGGTCATACAGTCAATATAAATGGTTTATTGAATCTCGATAATAGTAATACACATATTCATAATATTGAAGCCAAAAGATGCAAAGTTAATAATGATAGTGCAACTTATATGTGGCACTGCCGTTTAGGTCATATTGGTGTAAAGCGCATGAAGAAACTCCATGCTGATGGACTTTTGGAATCACTTGATTATGAATCACTTGATGCTTGCGAACCATGCCTCATGGGCAAGATGACTAAGACTCCGTTCTCTAGAACAATGGAGCGAGCAACTGACTTATTGGAAATAATACATACTGATGTATGTGATCCGATAAGTGTTGAGGCTCGCGGTGGGTATCGTTATTTTCTGATGTTCACAGATGATTTGAGCAGATATGGGTATATCTACTTAATGAAACATAAGTCTGAAACATTTAAAAAGTTCAAAGAATTTCAGAGTGAAGTGGAAAATCATCGTAACAAGAAAATAAAGTTTCTATGATCTGATCGCGGAGGCGAATATTTGAGTTACGAGTTTGGTCTTCATTTGAAACAATGTGGAATAGTTTCGCAAATCACACCACCTGGAACACCACATCATAATGGTGTGTTCGAACGTTGTAATCGCACTTTATTGGATATGGTGCGATCTATGATGTCTCTTACCAATTTACCACTATTATTTTGGGGTTATGCATTAGAGACAGCTACATTCACGTTAAATAGGGCACAATCTAAATCCGTTGAGATGACACCGTATGAACTATGGTTTGGCAAGAAATCAAAGCTGTCGTTTCTTAAAGTATGGTGTTGCTATGCTTATGTGAAAAAGTTTCAAACTGATAAGCTCGAACCCAAATTGGAGTAGTGCGTCTTCATAGGATACCCAAAATAAACTGTTGGGTACACCTTCTATCACATATCCGAAGGCAAGATATTTTGTTGCTAAGAATGGATCCTTTCTAAAGAAGGAGTTTCTCTCAAAAGAAGTGAGTGGGAGGAAAGTAGAACTTGATGAGGTAATTGTACCTTCTCCCGAATTGGAAAGTAGTTCCTAACATAAACCAGTTCTGGTGATTCCTACACCAATTAGCGAGGAAGCTAATGACGATGATCATGAAACTTCAGATCAAGTTACCACCGAACCTCGTAGGCAACCAGAGTATGGTCCGCACTAGAATGGTACGGTAATCCTGTTCTGGAAGTCATGTTACTAGACCATGACGAACCTACGAACTACGAGGAAGCGATGATGAGCCCAGATTCCGCAAGATGGCTTGAGGCCATGAAATCTGAGATGGGATCCATGTATGAGAACAAAGTATGGACTTTCATTGACTTGCCCGATGATCGGCGAGTCATTGAGAATAAATGGATCTTCAAGAGGAAGACATACGCTGATAGTAGTGTTACTATCTACAAAGCTCAAATTGTCGCAAAAATGTTTTTCAAAGTTCAAGGTTTTGACTACGATGAGATTTTCTCACTCGTATTGATGCTTAAAAGTCTGTCCGAATCATGTTAGTAGTTGCCGCATTTTATGAAATTTGGTAAATGGATGTCAAAACTATATTCCTTAATGGATTTCTTAAAGAAGAGTTGTATATGTTGCAACTAGAAGGTTTTGTCGATCCAAAAGGTGCAAACTGATACGTCCATTTTGCATCATGGTTTTATATCAATATTTATTGTATTATGGACTGTTATTACACATTATGTCACAATACTTATGCCTATTCTCTCTTATTTTATAGGGTTTACATAAAGAGGGAGAATGCCGGCAGCAGGGATTCTGGGCTAGAAAAGGAGCAAATATTAGAGACCTATTCTGCACAGCTCCAAAAGTCCTGAAACTTCACGGAAGTCAATTTCAGAATATATATAAAATATTGAGCGCAAGAAGTTCACCAGGGGGGCCACACCCTGCCCACGAGGGTGGGGCGCGCCCTACCCCCTGGGCGTGCCCCCTACCTCGTGGGCCCCCTGGTGGCCCTCCAGTGGCCATCTTATGCTATATGAAGTCTTTTGTCCGAAGAAAAATCAGAAGCCATCTTTCCGGATGAGACTCAGCCACCATGAGGCAGAACCAATCTAGGGCTCTAGCGGAGCTGTTCTGCCGGGCAAACTTCCCTCCAGGAGGGGGAAATCATCGCCATCGTCATCACCAACGATCCTCTCATCGGGAGGGGGTCAATATCCATCAACATCTTTACCAGCACCATCTCATCTCAAACCCTAGTTCATCTCTTGTATCCAATTCTTGTCTCTAAGTCTAGGATTGGTACCTGTGGGTTGCTAGTAGTGTTAATTACTCCTTGTAGTTGATGCTAGTTGGTTTATTTGGTGGAAGATCATATGTTCAGATCCTATATGCACATTAATACTCCTATGATTATGAACATGAATATGCTTTGTGAGTAGTTACGTTTGTTCCCGAGGACATGGGAGAAGTCTTGCTATAAGTAGTCATGTGAATTTGGTATTCGTTCGATATTTTGATGAGATGTATGTTGTTTCTCCTCTAGTGGTGTTATGTGAACGTCGACTACATGACACTTCACCATTATTTGGGCCTAGAGGAAGGCATTGGTAAGTAATAAGTAGATGATGGGTTGCTAGAGTGACAGAAGCTTAAACCCTAGTTTATGTGTTGCTTCGTAAGGGGCTGATTTGGATCCATATGTTTCATGCTATGGTTAGGTTTACCTTAATACTTTGGTTGTAGTTGCGGATGCTTGCAATAGAGGTTAATCATAAGTGGGATGCTTGTCCAAGTAAGGACAGTACCCAAGCACCGGTCCACCCACATACCAAATTATCAAAGTACCGAACGCGAATCATATGAACGTGATGAAAACTAGCTTGACGATATTGCCATGTGTCCTCGGGAGCGCTTTACATCATATAAGAGTTTGTCCAGGCTTGTCCTTTGCTACAAAAAGGATTGGGCCACCTTTCTGCACTTTATTTACTGTTGTTGCTTCTTGCACTTTACCAATTATCTTATCACAAAACTATCTGTTACCTATTATTTTAGTGCTTGCAGAGAATACCTTGCTGAAAACCGCTTATCATTTCCTTCTGCTCCTCATTGGGTTCGACACTCTTACTTATCAAAAGGACTACGATAGAACCCATATACTTGTGGGTCATCAAGACTCTTTTCTGGTGCCGTTGCCAGGGAGTGAAGCGCCTTTGGTAGATGGAATTTGGTAAGGAAAAATTTATATAGTGTGCTGAAATTTACTATCACTTGTTACTATGGAAAGTAATCCTCTGAAGGGCTTGTTCGAGGTATCTTCACCCCGACCAGTAGAGCAAAGAGTTTCTCCTCAACCTACTGAACCTACAATGAAAATGTCTGCTTTGAAATTCCTTCGGGTATGTTAGAAAAACTGCTAGCTAATCCTTTTGCAGGAGATGGAACAAAGCATCCTGATGAGCACTTAATATATGTGGATGAAGTTTGTGGATTATTTAAGCTTGCAGGTGTGTCCGGAGATGTTATTAAGAAGAAGGTCTTCCCTTTATCTTCGAAGGGAGATGCATTGACATGGTATAGGCTATGTGATGATACAGGGTCATGGAACTACAAACGATTGAAATTGGAATTTCATCAGAAGTTTTATTTTATGCATCTTGTTCATCGTGATCGCAATTATATATATAATTTCTGGCCTCGCGAAGGAGAAAGCATCGCTCAAGCTTGGGGGAGGATTAAATCAATGTTATATTCATGCCCCAATCATGAGCTCTCAAGAGAAATGGTTATTCAAAATTTTTATGCTCGGCTTTCTGATAACAATCACACCATGCTCGATACTTCTTGTGCTGGCTCTTTTATGATGAAGTCTATTGAATGCAAATGGGATTTATTGGAAAGAATTAAATGCAACTCTGAAGATTGGGACCTCGATGAAGGTAAGGAGTCAGGTATGACACCTAAGTATGATTGTGTTAAATCTTTTATGGATACTGACGTTTTCCATAAATTTAGCACTAAATATGGACTTGACTCTGAGATAGTAGCCTCTTTCTGTGAATCTTTTGCTGCTCATATCGATCTCCCTAAGGAGAAGTGATTTAAATATCATCCTCCCATAGAAGTAAAAGTAGCTGCACCTATTAATGTTGAAGAAAAGACTATCACTTATAATGATCCTGTTGTTCCTACTTCTTATGTTGAGAAACCACCTTTCCCTGTTAGGATAAAGGATCATGCTAAAGCTTCAACTGTGGTTCGTAAAAGTAATATTAGAACTTATACACCTCCTGAGCAAATTAAAGTTGAACGTAATATTGCTATTGTTAAAGATCTCTTGTCTGATAATATTGATGGGCATGTTATTCATTTCCGTGATGAGACTGCTAGAATTGCTAAACGTTGTGCTAAAGAGAAACATAGACCTGTGGTGGGCATGCCTGTTATTTCTGTTAAAATCGAAGATCATTGTTATCATGGCTTATGTGATATGGGTGCTAGTGCTAGTGCAATACCTTTTGACTTATACAAAGAAATTATGCATGACATTGCACCCGCCGATTTAGAAGATATTGATGTCACAATTAAACTTGCCAATAGAGATACTATTTCACCAATGCGAATTGTTAGAGATGTTGAAGTCTTGTGTGGGAAAACTAAATATCCTGCTGATTTTCTTGTTCTTGGCTCCCCACAAGATAGCTTTTGTCCCATTATTTTTGGTAGACCCTTCTTGAACACAGTTAATGCTAAGATAGATTGCAAAAAGGATGTTGCTACTATTGGTTTAGGTGATATGTCTCATGAATTTAATTTCTCTAAATTTCGTAGACAACACCGTGAAGAGGAATTTCCTAGTAAAGATGAAATTATTGGTCTTGCTTCTATTGCCATGCCTCCTAGTGATCCTTTAGAACAATATTTGCTAGACCATGAAAATGATATGTTTATGAATGAAAGAAGGGGAATAGATGAAGTATTCTTTAAACAGGAACCCATCCCGAAACACAATTTGCCTGTTGAAATCCTAGGGGATCCTCCTCCACCCAAGGGTGATCCCGTGTTTGAGCTTAAACCTTTACCTGATACTCTTAAATATGCTTATCTTGATGAGAAAAAGATATATCATGTTATTATTAGTGCTAACCTTTCAGAGCATGAAAAAGAGAGATTATTGAAAACTCTAAGGAAGCACTGCGCTGCTATTGGATATACTCTTGATGATCTTAAGGGCATTAGTCCCACTCTATGTCAACACAAAATAAATTTGGAGAAAGATGTCAAACCAGTTCGTGATCACCAACGACGGCTGAATCCTAAGATGAAAGAACTGGTAAGGAAGGAAATACTAAAGCTCCTTGAGGCAGGTATAATTTATCCCGTTGCTGATAGTCAATGGGTAAGTCATGTCCATTGTGTCCCTAAAAAGGGAGGTATTACTGTCGTTCCTAATGATAAAGATGAATTGATTCCGCAAAGAATTATTACAGGTTATAGGATGGTAATTGATTTCCGCAAAATAAATAAGGCTACTAAAAAAGATCATTACCCGTTGCCTTTTATTGATCAAATGCTAGAAAGATTATCCAAACATACACATTTTTGCTTTCTAGATGGTTATTCTAGTTTCTCGCAAATACCTGTGTCAGCTGATGATCAATCTAAGACCACTTTTACTTGCCCATTCGGTACTTTTGCTTATAGACGTATGCCTTTTGGTTTATGTAATGCACCAACTACCTTTGAAAGATGCATGATGGCTATATTCTCTGACTTTTGTGAAAAGATTTGTGAGGTTTTCATGGACAATTTTTCCGTCTATGGATCCTCTTTTGATGATTGCTTAAGCAACGTTGACCGAGTTTTGCAGAGATGTGAAGAAACTAACCTTGTCATGAATTGGGAAAAGTGCCACTTTATGGTTAATGAAGGTATTTTCTTGGGGCATAAAGTTTGTGAAAGAGGTATTGAAGTTGATAAAGCCAAGGTTGATGCTATTGAAAAGATGCCATGTCCCAAGGACATCAAAGGTATAAGAAGTTTCCTTGGTCATGCCAGTTTTTATAGGAGGTTCATTAAGGACTTCTCAAAAATTTCTTTGCCTCTGACTAATTATTACAAGAAGATATACCATTTGTCTTTGATGATGATTGTGTAGAAGCATTTGAAATACTTAAGAAAGCCTCGATCTCTGCACCAATTGTTCAGCCACCTGATTGGAATTTACCCTTTGAAATTATGTGTGATGCTAGCGACTATGTTGTAGGTGCTGTTATAGTGCAAAGAGTTGATAAGAAATTAAATGTTATTCAATATGCTAGTAAAAATCTAGACAATGCTCACAGAAATTATGCTACTACTGAAAAGGAATTCCTAGCAGTTGTATTTGCTTGTGATAAGTTTAGACCATATATTGTTGATTCTAAAGTAACTATTCACACGGATCATGCTGCTATTAAATACCTTATGGAAAAGAAAGATACTAAACCTAGACTTATTAGATGGGTTCTCCTGCTACAAGAATTTGATTTTCATATTGTTGATAGAAAGGGAGCTGAGAACCCCGTTGCAGACAACTTGTCTAGGTTAGAAAATGTGCTTGATGACCCACTACCTATTGATGATAGCTTTCCTCATTATCAATTAAATGTCATAAATGCTTCTCATACTGCTCCATGGTATGCTGGTTATGCTAATTACATTGTTGCCAAATTCATACCACCTAGTTTCACATACCAGCAAAAGAAAAAGTTCTTCTATGATCTGAGACATTACTTTTGGGATGACCCACATCTTTATATAGAAGGAGTAGATGGTGTTATTAGACGTTGTCTACCTGAGCATGAACATGAACAGATCCTACGCAAGTGTCACTCCGAAGCTTATGGAGGACACCATGCTGGAGATAGAACTGCACACAAGGTATTACAATCCGGTTTTTATTGGGCTACTCTCTTCAAGGATGCCCGTAAGTTTGTCTTGTATTGTGATGAATGTCAAAGAATTGGTAATATTAGTAGACGTCAAGAAATGCCTATGAATTATTCACTTGTTATTAAACCATTTGATGTTTGGGGCTTTGATTATATGGGACCTTTTCCTGCCTCTAATGGATATACACATATTTTAGTTGTGGTTGATTACGTTACTAAGTGGGTAGAAGCTATTCCAACTAGTAGTGCTGATCATAACACCTCTATTAAGATGCTTAAAGAAGTTATTTTTCCAAGGGTTGGAGTCCCTAGATATTTAATGACTGATGGTGGTTCACATTTTCTTCATGGTGCTTTCCATAAAATGCTTTCTAAGTATGATGTTAATCATAGAATTGCATCTCCTTATCACCCTCAGTCTAGTGGTCAAGTAGAATTGAGTAATAGAGAGCTCAAATTAATTTTGCAGAAGACTGTTAATAGACCTAGAAAGAATTGGTCCAAGAAACTTGATGATGCATTATGGGCCTATAGAACTGCATATAAAAATCCTATGGGTATGTCTCCGTATAAAATGGTTTATGGAAAAGGATGCCACTTACCTCTCAAACTAGAACATAAGGCTTATTGGCCTATTAAAGAACTCAACTATGATTTCAAACTTGCCGGTGAGAAGAGGTTATTTGACATTAGCTCACTTGATGAATGGAGAACCCAAGCATATGAGAATGCCAAATTATTTAAAGAAAAAGTTAAAAGATGGCATGACAAAAGAATACAAAAGCGTGAGTTTTAGGTGATTATGTACTGCTATACAACTCTCGTTTAAGATTTTTTGCAGGAAAACTCCTCTCTAAATGGGAAGGTGCTTACGTTATCGAGGAGGTCTATCGTTCCGGTGCCATAAAAATCAACAACTTCGAAGGCACAAATCCGAAGGTGGTAAACAGTCAAAGAATCAAACATTATATCTCAGGTAATCCTATAAATGTTGAAACCAATGTTATTGAAACCATAACCCCGGAGGAATACATAAGGGACACTTTCCGAAACGTTTCAAACTCCGAAAAGGAATAGGTATGTGGTACGGTAAGTAAACCGACTCCAAAACAATTCCAATGAAAATTTTCTTCCGTTTTGGAATATTTAGAAAAATAAGAAGCAGTCCGGGAAGGACACGAGGGCTCCACGAGGGTGGAGGGCGCGCCCTACCCCCCTGGGCGCTCCCCCTACCTCGTGGGCACCTCGTGTGCTCTCCGGACTCTGTTTTCTTACACGACACGTATTTTGGTTGGTAAAAATTCATTATATAACCTCCCGAAGGTTTTGACCACCGTATCACGCAAAAATCTCCTATCTTTGTTTCGAGTTGTTTTTCTGACAGATCCAGGTCGTCATGTCGTCTTCAAGTGCCCCCAAGGACCAGTTCTTCGAGAAGGTCATCAACCCCTACCTCGCGGAAGTGCTGCAGCACCCTCAAACCATTGAGATGCATGAGGGGTTGTTGCACATCCGTGAGGTTGAGGGACCAAGGAAGACCGGAAGCACGAAAGCAAGGCTCGAGGCATTGGAGCAAGAAGTTTTCAAGTGTCAAGAGATGGTGGAGCGTGGACTCGATTCCAATCACATTATGATCACGGAGTTCACCAACAACCACAAGCTAGACGTCAAGGACATTGGGGAGGCCATCTTCAAGCTTCATGACAAAATCGAGCACCTCCGAGCCTAGATCTATGACCTGCAAAATAAAAACTGTGAGTATGAATATAGATTCAAGAGGATGAGTTTGGCTGCAGATTTGAGGTTTCAGGAGACTTGATCATCCTTCTATGATGGTGAGCCTATGCCTTGGAAGAAGGACGACAAGCCTACGCCATCAACAAAACCATCAACTTTGTCACCAACAAAGAAGAACTGAGTATCTGGTATGGGCACTTCCCTTGGAAACTGCCAAGCTTGGGGGAGTGCCCCTCTATCATATCACCATCACTTTTTTCTTTACCGTTTTTGTTAGTTCGATCCTTTTGGTAATATCTTGATCTAGTAGTATAAAGTTTTTAGTATGATCTAGTTGTGAGTTTTGCTTTATGATCCTTCTATGTAATCGAGTCCGTGAGCTATATAATAAAGATTAGTGTTGAGTCAAAGGCTTGATTATTTTGCCATGATATTGAGTGAATAAAAGAAAAGAGAAAAAGAATAAAAAGGAAATAAAAGAGATCATATGGATCTTATGGAGAGTAATGAGCTCACATGGAAAAAGTATGATGAATAAAAGCTGTTGAGAGGTTACAAACATAGTTTTGGTCATCGTTGCAATTAAGAGGAAGTAATAAAGAAAGAGAGGTCTTCACATATAAATATACTATCTTGGACATCTTTTATGGTTGTGAGCACTCATTAAAATATGACATGCTAAAGAGTTGACGTTGGACAATGAAGACAATGTAATGGGTTATGTTTTCTTACATCTGAGATAAATTATATTGTCATGGATCTTGCCTTTCCCCCCTCATGCTAGCCAAATTCTTTGCACCAAGTAGAGATACTACTTGTGCTTCCAAATATCCCTAATCCCAGTTTTTCCATGAGAGTCCACCATGTCTACCCATGGATTGAGTAAGATCCTTCAAGTAAGTTGTCATCAGTGCAAGCAATAAAAATTTGCTCTCTAAATATGTATGACTTATTAGTGTGGGAGAAAATAAGCTTTATACGATCGTGTGATATGGAAGAAATAAAAGCGACGGACTGGATAATAAAGGTCCATATCACAAGTGGCAATATAAAGTGACATTCTTTCGCATTAAGATTTTGTGCATCCAACCATAAAAGCGCATGACAACCTCTGCTTGCCTCTGCGAAGGGCCTATCTTTTACTTTTATCTCCTACCTTACATAAGAGTCATGGTGATCTTCACCTTTCCTTTTTACATTTTATCTTTTGGCAAGCACAACATGTTGGAAAGATCTTGGTATATATGGCTAATTGGATGTGAGTTTTCATGAACTATTATTGTTGACATTACCCTCGAGGTAAAATGTTTGGAGGCAAAACCATAAGCCCCTATCTTTCTTTGTGTCCAATTAAAACTCCATATCCATAAGTCTTGCGTGAGTGTCAGCAATTGTGAAAGACTATATGATAGTTGAATATGTGGACTTGCTGAAAAGCTCTTATATTGGCTCTTTCCCATGTTATGATAAATTGCTATTGCTCCAATGACTGAGATTACAGTTTGTTAGTTTTCAATGAAGTTTATGATTCATACTTGAAACTGTGATTGAATTGTTACTCTAGCATAAGAGATCATATGACAAGAATTATATAAGTTGTTGTTCTAAGAATGATCATGATGCCCTCATGTCCGTATTTTATTTTATCGACACCTCCATCTCTAAACATGTGGACATATTTTTTGATTTCGGCTTTCGCTTGAGGACAAGCGAGGTCTAAGCTTGGGGGAGTTGACACGTCCATTTTGCATCATGCTTTTATATCGATATTTATTGCATTATGGGCTGTTATTACACATTATGTCACAATACTTATGCCTATTCTCTCTTATTTTTACAAGGTTTACATAAAGAGGGAGAATGCCGGCAGTAGGGATTCTGGGCTGGAAAAGGAGCAAATATTAGAGGCCTATTCTGCACAGCTCCAAAAGTCCTGAAACTTCACGGAACTCAATTTCAGAATATATAAAAAATACTGAGCGCAAGAAGTTCACTAGGGGGGCCACACCTTGCCCATGAGGGTGGGGGCGCGCCCTACCCCCCTAGGCGCACCCCCTACCTCGTGGGCCCCCTGGTGGCCCTCCGGTGGCCATATTCTGCTATATGAAGTCTTTCATCCGAAGAAAAATCAGAAGCCATCTTTCCGGACTCCGCCGCCACGAGGCGGAACCTTGGCGGAACCAATCTAGGGCTCTGGCGGAGCTGTTATGCCGGGCAAACTTCCCTCCGGGAGGGGGAAATCATCGCCATCTTCATCACCAATGATCATCTCATCGGGAGGGGGTCAATCTCCATCAACATCTTCACCAGCACCATCTCATCTCAAACCCTAGTTCATCTCTTGTATCCAATTCTTGCCTCTAAGTCTGGGATTCGTACATGTGGGTTGCTAGTAGTGTTAATTACTCCTTGTAGTTGAAGCTAGTTGGTTTATTTGGTGGAAGATCATATGTTCAGATCCTATATGCACATTAATACTCCTCTGATTATGAACATGAATATGCTTTGTGAGTATTCACGTTTGTTCCTGAGGACATGGGAGAAGTTTTGCTATTAGTAGTCATGTGAATTTGGTATTCGTTCGATATTTTGATGAGATGTATGTTGTTTCTCCTCTAGTGGTGTTATGTGAATGTCGACTACATGACATTTCACCATTATTTGGGCCTAGAGGAAGGCATTGGGAAGTAATAAGTAGATGATGGGTTGCTAGAGTGACAGAAGCTTAAACCCTAGTTTATGCGTTGCTTCGTAAGGGGCCGATTTGGATCCATATGTTTCATGCTATGGTTAGGTTTACCTTAATACTTTTGTTGTAGTTGCGGATGCTTGCAATAGAGGTTAATCATTAGTGGGATGCTTGTCCAAGTAAGGACAATACTCAAGCACCGGTCCACCCACATACCAAATTATCAAAGTACCGAACGCGAATCATATGAACGTGATGAAAACTAGCTTGACGATATTCCCATGTGTCCTCGGGAGCGCTTTACATCATATAAGAGTTTGTCCAGGCTTGTCCTTTGCTACAAAAAGGATTGGGCCACCTTGCTGCACTTTATTTACTTTTGTTACTTGTTGCTCGTTACCAATTATCTTATCACAAAACTATCTGTTACCTATTATTTCAGTGCTTGCAGAGAATACCTTGCTGAAAACCACTTATCATTTCATTCTGCTCCTCGTTGGGTTCGACACTCTTACTTATCGAAAGGACTACAATAGATCCCCTATACTTGTGGGTCATCACTAACAAAGTTTGCAAGCTCCAACGATCCATTTATGGACTGGTGCAAGCCTCTCGGAGTTGGAATATACTCTTTGATAGTGTGATCAAAGCATATGGTTTGATACAGACTTTTAGAGAAGCCTGTATTTAGAAGAAAGTGAGTGGGAGCTCTGTAGCATTTCTCATAAGTATATGTGAATGACATATTGTTGATCGGAAATAATGTAGAATTTTCGGGAAAGCATAAAGGGATGTTTGAAAGGAGTTTTTCAAAGAAAGACCTCGCTGAAGCTACTTACATATTGAGCATCAAGATCTATAGAGATAGATCAAGATGCTTGATATATTTTCAATGATTACATACCTTGACAATATTTTGAAGTAGTTCAAAATGGAATAGTCAAAGAAGGAGTTCTTGCCTGTGTTGCAAGGTGTGAATTGAGTAAAGATTCAAAACCCGACCATGGCAGAAAATAGAAAGAGAATGAAAAGTCATTCCCTATGCCTCAGTCATAGGTTCTACAAAGTATGCTATGCTGTCTACTAGATCTATTGTGTACCTCACCATAAGTTTGGCAAGAGGGTACAATAATGATCCAGGAGTGGATCACTAGACATCAGTCAAAAATATCCTTAGTGGAATAAGGAAATGTTTCTCAGTTATGGAGGTGACAAAGAGTTCGTCGTAAAGAGTTACGTCGATGCAAGCTTTGACACCGATCTGGATGAGTCTAAGTCTTGATCTAGATACATATTGAAAGTGGGAGCAATTAGCTAGAGTAGCTCCATGCAAAGCATTGTAGACATAGAAAATTTGCAAAATACATACGTCTCTGAATGTGATAGATCCGTTGACTAAATTTCTCTCACAAGCAAAACATGATCACTCTTTGGGTGTTAATCACATAGCGATGTGAACTAGATTATTGACTCTAGTAAACCCTTTGGGTATTAGTCACATGGAGATGTGAACTAATCACATAAAGATGTGAACTATTGGTGTTAAATCACATGACAATGTTAACTAGATTATTGAATCTAGTGCAAGTGGGAGACTGAAGGAAATATGCCCTAAAGGCAATAATAAAGTTGTTATTTATATTTCCTTATACCATGATAAATGTTTATTATTCATGCTAGAATTGTATTAATCAGAAACTTAGTACATGTGTGAATACATAGACAAACAAAGTGTCCCTAGTATGCCTCAACTTGACTAGCTCGTAATCAAAGAAGGTTAAGTTTCCTAGCCATGGACATGTGTTGTCATTTGATGAACGGGATCACATCATTAGAGAATGATGTGTTGGACAAGACCCATCCGTTAGCTTAGCATAATGATCGTTCAGTTTTATTGCTACTGCTTTCTTCATGACTTATACATGTTCCTCTGACTATGGGATTATTCAACTCCCGAATACTGGAGGAACACCTTGTGTGCTATCAAATGTCACAACGTAACTAGGTGATTGTAAAGATGCTCTACAGGTGTCTCTAGTGGTTTTTGTTGAGTTGGCATAGATCGAGATTAGGATTTGTCACTCCATCTATCGGAGAGGTATCTCTGGGCCCTCTCGGTAATGCACATCAATATAAGCCTTGCAAGAAATATGACTAATGAGTTAGTTGCAGGATGATGCATTATGGAACGAGTAAAGAGACTTGCCGGTAACGAGATTGAACTAGGTATTGAGATACCGACGATCGAATCTCGGGCAAGTAACATACCGATGACAAAGGGAACAATGTATATCATTATGCGGTTTGACCGATAAATATCTTCGTAGAATATGTAGGAGCCAATATGAGCATCCATGTTCCGCTATTCGTTATTGACCGGAGATGTGTCTCGGTCATGTCTACATAGTTCTCGAACCCCTAGGGTCCGCACGCTTAACGTCCGATGACGATTTGTATTATGAGTTATGTGATTTGATGACCGAAGTTTGTTCGGAGTCCCAGATGAGATCGGGGACATGACAAGGAGTATCGAAATGGTCGAGAGGTAAAGATCGATATATTGAAAGGATATATTTGGACATCGGAAAGGTTCCGAGTGATTCGGGTATTTTTCGGAGTACCAGAGAGTTACGGGAATTCGCAGGGAGTAGTATTGGGCCTTATTGGGCTATACGGGAATAGAGGAGGCAGGACAAAGGGAAGGAGGCGCCCCCCCATGGGTCCGAATTGGACTAGGGGAAAGGGGGCGGCGCCCCCTTGCCCTTTCCTACTCCCTCTCTCTTTCACTCTTTCTTCTCTCCTACTCCGGAAAGGAAAAGGGGAATCCTACTAGGACTTGGGAGTCCTAGTAGGACTCCCCACACTTGGCGCGCCCCTTCTAGGGCCGTCCTCCTCCTCCTCCCTCCTTTATATATGTGGGCAGGGGACACCCCAAAGGCACAACAGATAATCTCTTAGCCGTGTGCGGTGCCCCCCTCCACAGTTACACACCTCAGTCATATCATCGTAGTGCTTAAGCGAAGCCCTGCGCCGGTAACTTCAGCATCACCGTCACCATGCTATCATGCTGGCGGAACTCTCCCTCGGCCTCAACTAGATCAAGAGTTCGAGGGACGTCACCGAGCTGAACGTGTGTAGATCGCGGAGGTGCCGTACCTTCGGTGCTAGGATCAATCGGATCATGAATACGTTCGACTACATCAACCGTGTTGTCATAACGCTTCCGCTTATGGTCTACGAGGGTACATGGATAACACTCTTCCCCTCTCGTTGCTATGCATCACCATGATAGATCTTGCTTGTGCATAGGATTTTTTTTGAAATTACTGCGTTCCCCAACACTTGAGGGGTTGGGCTACTTTTTCGATGAGTATGGGAAGGAGGTGAAACCGGCTACCCGCTATGACAGTGAGGCAGGCCCCTTCAGCAGACCTCCATAGGAGATAGATCTTCACTCGAACGATGAGAACGATGACGAGCTTGACGTGGACCAAGAAACTACCAAGCTCCTTAGGCGTTATGGTTTGTTTTGATTTGCTGGAGTAGACCGTCGGTAGTAGTGATGGTTTGTCCTAGTAAATAATTATGTACTATTGATCTATGTAATAGTATGATATACATATTGCATAATTATGGCTTAGTAGTGTTGAACAATGTTGTCATTTAATTTTTCCATAGTAATGATGATTTATGTATGGAAAGTTTCATGGTTCTAGTGAAATGGTCTCGAGTGGTTGAAGGCGAGCCTTCTAGATTTAAGGTTTCGGGGCCACGAGTCACCATCATTATTCGATTTGCATGTTTACTATCAGTAGGATGGCGCTCCCTTTATGATAGATCGATGTGTTTGGAGGAAGGATCTCGACTGTTGTCGTACGGGGTCATTGTTGTACTTCTCCTCCTGTGAGACATTGGTAAAGCACTAAAGCGGGAAGGGAAGTACAACAACTATAATCACCGATAGACACAATACCAGTGAGGGAGTTCCAACTATATACAACACCACTTGAGAGATGAGAGTTGTTGAAGGGTGCCTTGACGGGCCAAAAGTCATCCTACACACCAAAAAATAGAGCCTTCTAGAATAGGGGATTAGAGGCAAGGATAAGCGGCATTTTTAGATGCCAATGAAATAGAAGAAAAAAATATGCTTTGTTGTCTGTAGGCTATATTTCCTTCGTGGCACATTTTTCGTTAATGAATTATGTATTAAGTGATAGCACCAACCTCACAGACAAGGTGTCACACGATGATTCCCCTCCCTTTAGGGTATACTCCCTGTCCGAGGAGGCATTGGACCACATGGCGCATGTCGCGGTCGAACGTGCAAGTGAGGACTACTTGGCCATGCTCATTCAGGCGAACTCGCAGATCCTTGTGGAGGACCGTGCGGTCATTGAGTCGTTCCAGGATGAGCGGAAGGCCGAGGGCATTCGCTAGATGATGGCCCGCCTCCGTGCGGAGAAACAAAAGTTTTAAGACGAGCTCAACAGGAAAGAAGTGCCGCCTGAGGAGAGCGATGACCAATTCCACCAAGTCGGCCAACTGCCATTATCGAGGAAATTGGCCATTCCATTGGGGTAAAATGCTCACCTTGTTCGACTCCACGATCACCAGCTTCACTGACTACCAGTCTAAGTAGAACTCCATTCTCATAGTAGCCGTAATTAGATAGTTTGGTGTCATTGTAGTGAATGTAGTTGTTGATGTCAACTTATAGTTCAATTTGAGTAGAATTTGTGATGCTTTTGGGTATATAAATCATTAATGCTTACATTGCTTATTTTCCATGTGTTCTTCTAACCTTTCGCTGCTTCTCTTGCTTGTTCAAATCTTATTCTTCTGTCTTGGTAGATGAAGTGGTATGTGGTGTACTGAGGGAGGTGTCAAGGAGTCTATGATTCATGGCAAACATGCCATGAACAGGTGCCTGCTAACAACAATAGCTTATATCTAGGGTTTGAGACTAGGCATGCGGCAGAGGATACTTACTCCAAGTATGTGCTCAGAGCAAAAAAAATGTTAGAGTTGGCAAGGGTGCAAGTTAGATAGGGTTTAGTGGACTGAAGAACTTGATAATCTTCATCCATTTCATCGTTATTGTGGTGTTGATGTTATCGTCTCCATGGTTAGTACATTGGGGCGAATGTTACTTCTTTTCTATAAGACATAACCAACACCATTAACTGATGAAATATTTGTTGTGATTCTTTTGCAAACGCTTCGACAAATATGAATGCTATGGCGAAGCATATCTAGAAGTCGTGTCTACGGAGACCATCTTCTACTCTGAGTGTGTGGTGCTGGTTGTTCACGAACTTTTTATCTTACTTATTCGTATCTGCGCACTTGTTACTCATGCGTAGTTGTGAACTTGGAAACTTGGTGCTTGGTTGTGAATTTTTACCACTGTCTGGACATGTTGCTTGTGCTATGTATATATTGTTGTATACATATATAGTTTTGTCTCAACTGCAGGGCTGGCCCAAGAATGAAACAAAAATGTATTATAGGCTCTTTACCCAGTGTTACACTCGGCTTACATGCATATGCTAAGAGTTATACTCGGCTTACATGCCACGCAGTGGCGGAGCCAATGGGGGGGGGGGGGGGGGGGCAGGCCCCCTAATGGTCGAACGATGCTATGTAATTAGCGATACGAACGCTCGTATTCCTTAGACTTATACGTTTCTGGCCCCCCTATGTCACAGCGTGAATTTATAAAAAAGAGAAAAGGCCCATGTGAAGCCCACACTAGCGGCCAGGTTTCGCTCTAGTCCCATAGTCTCTCTGGGCTTTGCGTTCTCGCGTGATTAGCCTGTACGTGGATTAGGCTTATAAGAAAAACCTGTACGTGGCTTCGTCGCCGCCGTTCCGTGCCCTCGCCCGCCCGGCCACCTCTTTTCCCTGCCCTACTGCTCCCAACTCTATTCATACGGCATAACTGCGACGGCGCGATGCAGGCTTGATTCCAACCAACGGAAACTAGCAAAGGACCCAAGGTTTAGCACATCAGCACATCAGGCCATTCATCTACAAATCTCAATTCTCATCTTGTATCATTGTTGAATATATACATCAGATTTTACTAGTTTACATGTTTTGGTAGTCTGATTTGTAATGCTATTATTCTATGAAGAATTCCTATCCTGTACATGTGCTAAAAATTAGTGGGACAGTGATGCAAATTATCTTGTATGAGTAATTATTTGTGATGCAAACTTTCCCCATGTCAAATTTATCCAATATAGCTAATTGTTATATGGCAAAGCAGCTATGAAGAGAAAAGCGGTGTCAAACACTGTTAACATTAATTCATTTTTTAAGCCAGTTGCTTCAAGTTCTCTACTGAAATTGTTAATGAGGCTGATGTGCAAGTCACAAATCCGGTCCAATTGACACTCATGATCAGGATATGCCGGACATAGTGAAACTGGAGGCTTACTTGGGTTATGCATGATCATAAACGTTGATTTTTTTTTACAAAGGGTAAGTTCTCTTTCAGTGAAATTATTAATTTTTTGTCATCTTATTGGCAATTGTAAAGGCAAATTTGAACTCATACAACTGTATCAATGTTTTGTAGCGCGTAGCATATATTACAGTATGATGATTGTTATTTTTTGGTCTAAAAAAGTTTAGGAATTTTACTTGGCTCCCCCTATACCAAAATCCTGGCTTCGCCCCTGATGCCACGTGAGACGACCTGGGGCTGCTCATGCCCAAATAGCACCGCCCAGTCTCTTTGTAAGCCGAGTGCATTTCTAAAAGCACTCTGCTTACATTTATATTGTGTATTAAGGGTAGACATCTGCTTACATGTACACCATGAACATGCAACATACACTCGGCTTACGCCAGACACGTGGCTGAAGGCGATCGTTCCGGGATGGAAAATTAAGCTGAGTGGTACACTCGGCTTACGAAGATCCCATGTGGTACTACCATCAACGACGGCCGTCTGTCATATCGTTTATGTTGCCAAGAACCACTGTTTTGAACTCGACTTATAGGTAAGTTGAGTGCCCAAGAATAGGATCTGTGCTTACATCTAATAAGTTGGTCTAATATAAGTATAAGGGCATGTACAATGGTTGATAAGATTATCTTATCTTAAATCTTGCATGTAATTTAAAGATGATAAAAAGAATTTGTCTACAATGGGTCATTTTTTAGTTTTATCTTCAATAACTAGCAATTTCTAAAAATATGATGAGACATATTCTGCTAAAAGATCATTTTTTGTCTTCTCTTAAATAAGAGAAGACAAGTCTTTTCTTATGAGTTCTCCATCCTCCACCTTATCATTCATCCTATGTGGCACTCGTAAGATAAGTGAGCGGAGCAAGTGGGGGTGCAACACTCGACTTATAGTAAGCAGAGCTGAAATTGGCCTTTGCTGAGTATTTTTAGTACTTCGTCTTATTTGATTTTCGTGTAGTGTGAAAACCTCTTTAGCATCATTCCCTCGCGAAGCATGGCAATGCGTTAAGATAAGCGAAGCGTATATCCTTCGTATCAGGACGGCAGGATACAACGTGGGGGCCTGATCTTAGGGCATAACGATGGTCTGACTTTCTCTGCAATCAACAATTTGACTTGTGCACCCAAAAAATCATTAGCGGGTGCCCGGTGATCCCCTGCCAAGATGTGATTTTATAGTTGCGCGCGCGTAAACCGGTGCCTCGCCATTCCTCCATGATTCCCTCCGTAGCCATGTGACCTTGCAGCTCTAAACACGCCATCACGTAGTCGTCGGGTGCAACTGACTCGTCGTTCTCACCTCATTTGCCTATTGGCTTGCCTATAAATGCCCCGGCAATGTCATCCCCTCCAGCCATCACAACACAAACAGGAGTAGTACTACTACTCCAGTCTCCGGCGAGTACATACCCTACAGGTCTAACAAGGTTCATAGACGACCTGTAGCGCCAATATGGCTGGCGTCTCCAGCAATGCCATTGCCCTTGTGGCACTCCTCTCCGTGCTCTTCACGGGCGTCCGTTCTGCGGTCAACTACGACACCGCCGTCGCTAGATCTTACAACTCCGGCTGGCTCCCCGCCAAGGCCACCTGGTACGGGGCGCCCAACGGCGCCGGCCCCGACGACAACGGTACGTCTATACGATCATGACGGCACATATTTTCATGCCGTCGCTGTACTAAATCATATAGTCGTGCCAACTTAGTACTAGTGGTACTAAAAATGTTGATCCACCGATCGATTTGCAGGTGGTGCTTGCGGCTTCAAGAACGTGAACCAGTACCCAATCTCCTCCATGGGGGCATGCGGTAACGAGCCTATTTTCGCCGGTGGCGAGGGCTGTGGCATGTGCTACGAGGTACGTACTGCATTAATTGCACCATGCATGGCGCCGACATCCGACACTTTCAGTTAAATTAGTTGATGGTGATCATTTTATTAGTTGGTCAAACTCAAACCTGACAGCATCTCCATTTTACGATATCGGTGACTTTTGATTAGTGAGCACTCCTGCTGCCATGTGCATGCAAAGCACAATGTACTCCATGGCCAAGTACGTTGACCTTTAATTTGTTTTGCTCTATGCTTCAGATTAAGTGCGACTACTCCAACAACCCTTCCTGCTCCGGCCAGCCGAGGCGGATCGTCATCACCGACATGAACTACTACCCCGTGGCCAGGTACCACCTCGACCTCAGTGGCACCGCGTTCGGCTCCATGGCCAGGTACGGCCTCAACGACCGGCTCCGCCACGCCGGCATCATCGACATGCAGTTCAGGAGGGTGCCCTGCAACTTCCCGGGTATGAAAGTGACCTTCCACGTCCAGCGTGGCTCCAACCCCAACTATCTCGCGGTGCTCGTGGAGTACGCGAACGTGGACGGGACCGTGGTGCGGATGGAGCTCATGCAGACCATCAATGGCCGCCCGACGGGCTACTATCAGGATATGCGCCGCTCGTGGGGCTCCATCTGGCGGATGGACACCAACCGCCCGCTGCAGGGGCCATTCGCTATCCGCATCACCAGCGATACCGGAAAGACGCTGGTGGCCAACAATGCCATCCCGGCTTATTGGCAGCCGGACCATGCCTACTGGTCCAACCTCCAGTTCTATTGATTGGCTTACGTGCGTACTTCTCCGATCGATGCTGAGTTAATCATTTTGGTGTCATCAGCATGATCCCTATTTGTGAGGATCAAATGGTTTTAAGTTATTACTAGGCACTATCTACTTTCAAGCGTTAACAAGCGTGTTAACTGTCGTCGATTGTGTGTCGGGAAGATGTGTGGCTGTCTCTCTGTGCGTGTGTGAAATGTAAGGAGCTAGGCAAGTGGAGTAGCATCCATGTGCTACCCCGGCCACTATCGCAGTTACAGGCCTGATAGAGTGTGATCCAATTGAGCTTATAAATTAATTCAAATGGATGAAGTTTATGGCATATATACAGTTTGGACATATGTCATCATGCGCATTAGCTTATCATCGAGTATATGCCACGGTTCCTGCGCTTTCTTGTTCCACGACCCATACCAAAATGTAGATGAAAATCTTGCAATTTTTTTCCTTCCTTAGAGATCAAGATGGACATTTCATTTCTAGCGAAGTAGATCGAGATGTACATTTGCCGTCTACGTCCTTTTTTTGAAATAAGGCAAAAAACTTGCCATTTTCATTAATTAAGAAAAAGGTTTAGACAAAAACCGCAAAGCGGCAAAATAAAAGGCTACTCTCGCGACATAATTGCACTCATGTGTTTGGCTCCCCCAAACGTCCAAAGATGGGCCTCCTCTTTGATCTTCGCAGTGATAATAGTGGTCGGTGAAGCCATGTTGCGAAAAATTCTCGCGTTTCGCTCCTTTCAGATTTCTCACATGACAAGCATCAGAACAGAGCCAATAGCTTTCTTGATATGCCCTCCCGTGTTGATCGTCTTCAGCCACCAATCTTGAACCGTGTCCTCATGGCGCCAAGTCAGCGGTGAGTGGTCCTGAAGGCCAAGCCAGGTGACCACCTCGGTCCAGACGCGGGCAGTGAATCTACATTGGAAAAGAAGATGGGCGGCAAATTCTTGGACTTGTTTGCATAGGGGGCAAAGTCCGCAGTTTGGCCAACCTCGCCGCTGTAACCGATCTGCCGTCCACACACGGTTTTGGATGATAAGCCAAGTGTGAATTTGCATTTCGGGGGAGCCCAATTCCTCCAGATTGTGGGAGAGGTTGAGCTGAGAACTTGGTCCTCGAACTGCGCCGTGTACGCCGTAGCCGCCGAATAGTCGCCACTGGAAGTGAATTTCCAAGATATAGTGTTCTTCCTATCAGGATTGAGAGCAACACCATCAATCATCTCCCACAAAACCACAAACTCCTGGATGTGTGGCAATGTCAGTCCCTGAGTAGTGTCGATTTGCTGGATCCAGAAGTTGTTGTCAAGGGCCTTGTTAACCAAACATGCCTTCTTCTTGGACACTTCAAAGATCTTTGGCACGATGTCTTTAGGCCGGAGACCATTTAGCCATGGGGATTCCCAGAATTTAGCCTTTTTGCCATCCCCAATTGTCACTATTGTGGAAGCCGAGAACAAATCTCTGTCACTGTTTGAACAGGGCGTTTCCATCGCCAACCAAGTCTTAGGAGGGTCTCCCCATTCAAACCAAAGCCAACGAAGACGAAGGGCGGTCGCAAACTTCTTGAGATTAAGCACACCCAAGCCGCCAAAAATCTTAGGCTTGCAAACAAGATCCCAGTTAACCTTGCACTTTCTGCCCGACACCTTATCACAACCAACCCAAAGGTAGGCACGTCGCAGGCTGTCAATCTTTTTCCAGACCTCAACAGGCAGCTCTAGCGGCGTGAGATGGTAGATCGCAATGGCCGTGAGGACCGCTTTGACCAAGACAATGCGCCCGGGGGTAGCAACATGCATAGCCGACCAAGGCGTCAGTTTGCCCGCAATCTTGTCCTCGAGGTATTGAAAATGTATGCGCTGAAGTCTAGTCACCGACAGGGGAAGGCCAAGGTATCGCAAGGGGAAAGAGGTCTGAACCGCCGGGAAGGCTTGAAGAACGTCGTCAAGGTCAACGTTGGCACAACGAATGGGCGCGACCAAGCTCTTGTTGCAGTTGGTGACTAACCCCGTGACATAACCAAAGGCAGAGAGTGATGGGAGCAACAAAGATGGCCGCATCGTCCGCATATAGGGAGGCTCGAATGAGGTTGCCTTGCGTAGTAGCCTTGGCTAGGATGTGGTGTAGAGGATCAATGGCGAGGACAAAGAGGGGGGGGGGGAGAGGATCCCCTTGTCGAAGCCCACACCCATGCTTGATTGGGTCGCCTGCAACACCATTAAGTAGCACTCTGGAGGAGGCCGTGGACAGGAGAGAAGATATCCAATCGCAGAACCGGCTCGGGAAGTGGTGGTGGCGCAGCAAGTCCATAAGGTAATCCCATATAACCGAGTCAACAGCTTTCTTAATGTCCAGCTTGAGAAGCAAGGTTGGTGATTTGGTGCGGTGTAGACAACGGGCCAAGTTGCAAACGTACATGAAGTTATCATGGGTACTTCTTTTCTTAATGAAGGCGCTTTGTGTGTTGGAGATAAGAACATGCATGTGAGGGGCTAGTCGAGTAGCCATCATCTTAGCAATGATCTTGGCAACCGCGTGGATGAGACTAATAGGCCGGAAGTCGGATATGTCCTCCGCCCCATCTTTTTTAGGGATGATGACAATGTTAGCCGAGTTGGGCCAGTGGAGGTTGTTGACATGAAGATTGGAGAAATTATTGACCGCGAGCATTATCTCCGGCTTAATGATATCCCAACATTCTTTAAAGAAAATGCCCCTGAATCCGTCAGGGCCCGGAGCTTTGTCTCCTGGAAGCTCATGAATCGCAGCACGGACCTCCTCCTCGCTGAATGGCAATCCAAGGTCTAAGAGGTCACAGGAAGACGGCGGGATGCAGCCCCAGTTGAAGTCTTTGGAGTGCGGGGGGGGGGGGGGGGGGCTTCCCAATGGCTTTTCTAAAGTGACACTGAATAATGTATTTTTTCTGATCATGGCTCGTGACCCAACCATTATTGTGCTTGATGCGGTGGATGAAGTTCTTTCTTCGTCGGTGGTTGATTCGAAGGTGAAAGAAACGAGTGTTTGCATCCCCTTCTTTGAGCAACTTAACTCTTGAGCTTTGTCGTTTCCTTTCCCTCTCAAGAACTGCCAGGGCCACAACCTTTCTCTTAAGATCCTTTCTCAAATTCCATTCGCTCGTCGACAGTGCCCTATGTTCTTGCGCGATGTCAAGACAGAGGATGATCTCAAGGGCCATGTGAAGTTGGATTTTGTGGTTCGAGAAGATGGACCTGATCCACTTGCGAAGGCATTGGCTCGTCCGCTTAAGCTTGTGGAAAAGCACCTGATAGGGCTCGGAGTGGCTGGTTTCCTCAGCCCAGGCATCCTCAACGATTTTCTTGAAGTTGGGCATTTTAATCCAGAAGTTCTCGAACCAGAAAGATCTTGGTCGTTTTGGTCCCTTGTCACTAGCCAAGAGGATTGGGCAATGGTCCGAGAGTGAGGATGAGAGCGCATGGAGAATGTGTGTGCCGAAATCGAGACCCCAATCCTCATTGCAGAAAAAAAGAGTCTAATTTGCTCAAGGTCGGGTTAGTCTGCTCGTTGCTCCAAGTGAACTTTCTGTTCTGTAGATGGATTTCTTTTAGCTCAGAGGAGTTAAGGGCCTTCCGAAAGCGCACCAAGCGAGATCGATCAACATTTGCACGGTTTTTGTCTCGGGCATGATAAACTTGGTTGAAGTCTCCCGTCACGAGCCATCTAGTGCCCTGAGTTGGTTTTATGCTCACAAGCTCTTGGAAGAAAGAGTCTTTCGGATTTCTTCTAGTAGGCCCATAAATAGAAGTGAGCTTGAAGGAGACTGGTGTATTGACGGTAGAGACGTTCGCGGAGATGCAGAATGTGCCAATGTGGGATGTTGTCCACCTTCATGTAGTCTTCATTCTAGAGGATAAGAATTCCCCCTTGGTGCCATCCGCTGGTTTTTCAGCAAAGTTCTTCAGTCTTTGGCCTACCAGGAAAGAAGCCACAAAAGGGTCAATTGTGGCTAATTTTGTCTCCTACAGACAAACGAGGTTGCAAGGGGTAGCGGCGATTGTTTCATGAACTGTTGCTCGACGGTTTGGACAATTGAGACCATGAACATTCCAATTTAAGATGGATAAACTTTCATTCATTGCAGACCAGGGCTACATCATCAACAAAGGACAGCACTAACATAAGTCTTACCAAATCAACATCATAAGGTAGTTGGGAGCAAACATGCCTAGCTAGCCCAACGAACAGTACAATAACATGAATATGGCTAATCATAGGAACTGGGATACATCGTCAACTAAACAGGGCAGAAGCATCAAGTAGCAGCCACATCTTCTCCACCTTGGCCTTGGAGCTCCAGCCCGGCTCCTCCACCGTGGTCCATCAGGGCATCTTCAACAGCAGTAGCAAGATCGCAGTCAAGCCTGAACAGGGCTCTCAACGCCGCAACAGCCAGGTCGGGCAGCTGGCCGTGGAAGAGGGACACATACTTGTCTATGGCTGCTTCTGTGATCAACTCGCCCTCTTCAACAACGCCCATGCGTTGGCAAAGCAACCTCTCAGCTAGCATCATGATTGGCATGTCTTTGTTCTTGGCTTGCAGTCTGGGGCTGCTACGAATCAGGTTCAGACCGGTTGCCCCTGCTAGGGTCTTCCGCCTGGCAGCAGGCGGCCTCGATGGAGTGGAGTTGGGTGTCGGGAGGATGGCCGGAGGACAAGGCACGAATAGAGGAGTCCCAACCACTTGAGCACGGCTGGAACTCTCCACCCTTTGGTCTTCTTCAGGGGCAACCACTTCAGCAGTAGTGAACAAGGGTGTGCTGGGACTTGGGGGCAACGAACCAGCACGCTGCTGCAGTCTAACTGGAGAGGACCACCCTGGAGGCGCCTCCAGAGACACGGGTGATCCCAGACAGAAGGGAGCACAACGCAACCAGGCAGGGAGCATGGGGGAGGGCTGCAGCTCGATCACATCACGGGATGTGGTGCAGGGTGATGCAGGAGGTGATCTGCCGTGGGTTTCTTCAGTGTGCCGTGAGCTTGACGCCTCACAAGAGCGTGAGCGCCTCTCTGGGCCTACCGCGTGGTGCCGAGCCCACCTGCCCGAAGCGGGGATGACAACCCCATCAGGGAGGCGCTGCACCCTAGAGTTGTCGATCTTCCTGTAGTCCGGGGTATCTCTTCGCCTGCCGTCATCATAGCGGCTGCGGGAGTCACGCTCCTCGCGCCGTCGGTCGTCGTGTGAGCCGCCGTCCCGGCCATCATCGCGCCTAGAGGAAGAGCTGCGATCGCCGCGCCAAGAGGAAGAGCTGCGGTCGCCGCGTCTGCCACGTCCTTCTTGCTCATCGTCTCTGTCACGGCCGTCATCATGTCGGTCACGGTCGTCGTGGCCGCGTCGTGCGTCCCCATCGCGGTGGTCCCGAGCGCGGGCCTCGCCATCGACCACGCCATAGCGCCAGTCAAAGGAAGGGAGAGAGCGCGACCGCCAAGGCACCCCGTCGTCGGCATCGGGAGTGTAGTCCTCGATCAGATCTAGGTGGACTAGGATGCGCCGCGGTAGCCCTTTGCGCCCGACGACAGGTACTAGGGTGCTGCTCGCCGGTAGCTGGTTGCAGGTGAATGTGACCTGCTGCACCTTTGGGATTTTGTTTGGGTCAGCCGACCAAGCCCACAGGTTGAGAGTCGCTGCATCCTCGCACTTAACCGAGGCGATGTTGAAGTAGTGCAGGAATGTGTCCGGCCCAAGCACTTGTGCTGCCACAACATCATTCCAAGCATTGAGCGGCACATTCTCGATGCAGAGGTGGACGTGGTAGTCGGCTTGGACGGCATGGGCGTGCACGTTGAGGCGCCACTTGGCGATGTGGATGTCCAGGTTGCCGAAGTCGGAGATGTAGTGAGAGAAATGGCCTGGTGCAGCCGTGGCCAGGTCGCGGTGATGCTGGTAGTCGAACCTGACAAGGAAGTCTTTTGGGTAGAAAGGCACCACCTTCAGGAGGGAGCGGTCGACGGCCGCGGCCGTAGCGACAGCATCTCGGATGACGGAGGCGCTGACCTTTGGGCGGTTGCCCCCCAGGCACACGACCACCACGAGGTTGGCAAGACTGGCAGCTTGGGCGTCCATTGCCAGCGTGGAGACGACAATGACGTGGCCCTTGGCAGGGCGGAGCGAGGGGTCTCCCAGACGAGGCATATCTGCCCCAGGCACGATGACCGTAGGCAGTGGTACAACAGGGTCGACGATTTGAGGCAGGCCAGGCGGTGTGGATAACAGAGTTGGATGAGCTCTGTGGAGATCTTGTGGGATTGGGGGAGGAGAGCTGGAACACTGTCGTGCTCTATGCGCGCTTCTTCTACAGATCAGGCACTTATACGGGTCTCTGCAATCAGCCTTGTTGTGTCCCTTCTCCAAGCATTTGTGATAGATCCTGTGGCGACGCTTGACAAAGGCTCGGCCGGTAGGCGGGGAGAGTGATGGTGCTGACCGGCAGCTTGAGTGGTGGTGGTTGGGGGCGAGGGCACGCCACCAGTACGGAGCTTTAACCAGCTGCCAGTCTTCACCCGAGCTGGAGTCCACCTTCAACGGCTCGATCGATGGCGCCCACGGCGGCTCAGGGATCGAGGGAGCAGACCTCGGCGGCACGCCCTGCACGGCATTGATGGCCAGAGACGAAGATGCATTGAAAGCCAGAGCCGGCGACACCTTGAGACATGACTTTGGGGCACCATGAATGAGCTGTCGGAGGGGCGGGCAAGGCAGATCTTCAGCCAGAGCAATTCGAACCTTGGGGATGGGACCTGGCGGAGCGGCCAAAGTAATTGCGGTCGGGTCTTTCAGGAGGGAGCTCGAGGTGGCCGGCACCTGCAGGGATTGGACCAGATCTGGGTCGGCCAGAAGCAGCTGCGGGAATAGCTCAGGCATGAGGCTCTCACGCGCGAACCTTGGAGAAGAGAAACTAGGGGGAAACCGAGGCAAGGCTAATGCAGGGCTTGACTGCAGAAGGAGCTGCGCAGTGGTGGCGTCGGCGGCGGCGGTGTCTATGGCTGCGGGCACCAGGGTGGTGCGTCGCAGGAGCGTGGGCGGCTTCTCCATTAGTGTGTTTCGCTAATATTGTTGTCCCTGCATTCTACGTCCTTTTCCCTTGCTTTGATAAACATATATCTGTTCGCCGGATTCGGTAGGAAATGTGTGACTCGGGCACATGCGATCTGAAACCATAGCCCACAGGTAATTAGAAGCCGGACGACAGGTCGAGGTGGAAATTAATTAATTCTGGGATCATCGGATCGGTAGCAGTTAGTTTGTCCAAAGCAATCATTCTGGTAATACCAAGTGTAGCATAGCCGCTGGATCATGTGTCGGGTGAGAATCGACCATAGAGTGGGGGCGCCGAGTAGTACCGAAGTGCTAGCTACAGCAACTATATGCACACCTGTTGAGCGTGAGTGAAATCTAAGGACGTCCAAAACAGCTAGAGAGATTAGAGAGGCAGGGGATTAGCACGTAGTTTAGGCTTAGCTTATATATATTTTTTGGGGGGGGAGGGGAGCTCCTTGCTCCCGCCGATGCTACCCCCGTGGACCTGTAGTCACTCACATCATCTACAGCCGACTCCTTATTTTGACCGGGCCAACGGCCTGGCCACACAGGTTTTTCTGACTCAACCGGCCCTCTCATATGACATATCTCTATATGTTCGGGTTCACTGGTACTTCTATATATATGAAGTGAATATGGTGTAGATCGTACATGCCCGGACGCGATGCACGTCGGACCGGCCCATGCTGGCTTACGCCAACCCCACAAAAACCCCACCTAGACCAAACCTTGGCCCCCACTCTCGGCTTCGCTCTCCGTCGATTCCCCTTCCCTCTCCATCCCCTCCTCTCCCAGCGTCAAGCACTGGCAGCGTGTCTTGCGGTGGATCCGGCTGCAAGGACAAACCCGTCGATTGGGATGCCCTTTTCCACGAAGCGAAGGCGGACGACAATGAGGAGCTCGTCGTCCGCATCGCGCTGCAGCGGACAGAAGTGGATAGGGGTTAGTTCGAGCTCCGCTCCATCCCCTTAAGGGAAAGAGGGCGGCATGAAGACGGTGATCTCTGATGCTCGCGTCTGTCGCCATTAATACTTTAGTTAGTTTCTAGTTTTTAATCTATCTCTGTTTGATCATACGAAGTGCTTATTTTGTTTCGATGAATTGTGGGTTATGCGTGTTTCTATGTTGATCTATGTCCATTTATTTCAATGTTTTTATACATACACTCTCTCACGTTGCGTGTATAACATGGATTTGGGGGTTAGGGATATGATGTATCTGGTTGCGGACGCGGAAATTCAAGGAGTGATTGATCACTTCCACGGACACGTATAGGAGCTTTGGTGTTTTTTTCGAGAGTACGCCAAAGGCGTACCATATTTTTATAGAAGGGGAGCAAAACAATTTACAAGAAGATCGAGCGCACTGCGAACGTGGCTCAATCGGACACCACACCCACTCCTATTACAACACTAAGGCGACTCTCTCGCTAACTGGTTTAGACCTCCTGCTCCGGCCATCCGCCATTCCTTGGTCTAGTCGATAATTTGCACCTTCAGTTGCATAAGCTGAAGTTGCTGATGCACTCTGCCAAAGACCCTCGCGTTCCGCTGTTTCCAAATAGCCCATGCCGTCACCGTGAATAGGGAGTCAAATCCCTCCCCCTCGTTCCTCTGAAGGGCTCTTCTAGCATGCTCCCACCATTGGATTGGGGTAAACTCCGCGGTTGGGGCGGCAATGTTCAGTATGAAGTGATCGAGGACCAGATGCCACACCTCTCTGGCATAAGGGCACTGGATTAGAATGTGATCAATTTTGTCCTCCTCCTGTAGACAGGTGAAGCAGGGGGAGGTCTCATCCTGCAAGCCATGACGTGCTCGCTGATCCGAGGTCCAAACTCTGCACTGCGAGGCCAGGCAGAGAAAGATCTTGCATTTTAATGGTGCCCAAGACTTCCAAATGAGAGGGGCCGGGTGGGAGTATGTGAGGCCCCTGCACAGTCTGTCATAGGTAGAACTCGCGGAGTAAATGCCTGACTTGTCCGACGGCCAAGTGAAGGTGTCTGGACGCGTCACATCCCTGCCGACGAGGGATATCGCCTGTTGCAGGAGGTACAATTGCATGTGTTCTGTGAAGTTAAGCTCCTGTGGCACGTCCCACTCCCACCTTTTGTTTCCTAGGGCCTGATGCACCATGCGCATGTTCTGGGTGCACATGGGAACCATCACGAGGATGATCGGGGTGATGTGCATGACCGCGCGCCCATTGATCCATCGGTCGCGCCAAAATAAGAACTTCTTCCCATCGCCAACCGAGATCGAGACTAAGCTGCCGAACACATCCCTCGCCTCACTGTTCGGGATCAAGTTTAGGCCCTTCCATGGAGGATCGTCATCCGTTCGTCTGAGCCACTCCCAACGCACCCGAAGAGCGAGTGCTTGTAGCTTAAGGTTCTTCACCTCTAGACCTCCAAAGCATAGCGGGCAGCAGATGGTGTTCCAAGCGACAAGGCACTGACCTCCATTGGCCTTGTCTTTCCCAGCCCAAAAGAAGGAGTGAAGCTAGGAGTTTATGTCGTCAAACACCCATTGTGGCGCATCAAGGATAAGCAATTGGTGGATGGGTCTGGCGGCAATGACCGATTTCACCAAAATCAACCGACCTGGCCTCTGAATAAGGTCGTGCTGCCAGGCTGGGACCATGTGCCTGACCTGGTCGAGTAGAGGCTCCCAATCCATTCTGGAGAGCTGAGAGATGGCGAGCTGGATGCCAAGATATTTGCAGAGGAACGATCCCATGGAGCATTGTAAGATACCAGTGACCCGGTTGCTATCAATCTCCAATCCACGAATGACAATCGCTGCTGATTTCCTATAGTTGACCTTCAGACCCGAGGCTTCTCCAAAGATGTAAAGTGCGGCTCTCACGAAATTCAGGTCCTTGGTGGTTTGTTTGATGAAACGGTCCACGTTGTCCACGTAGATCAAGAGACGCTACAAAGCCGAAACTCCAGTGAATGAACTGATCACACCCTCCTACTCCGCCTTAAAGAATAAGGCCGACAGAGCCTCCATAGCCACCATGAACAGGAGAGGGGAGACCGGATCCCCTTGCAGTAAACCTTGTGCGTGCGCGAAACTGCGGCCCTGAACTCCATTGACGATGACTTTAGTGGTGGCAGATTGCAGTAGTATAGCGATCCATCTGATCCAAGTGTCACCAAATCTCTTTCTCCTTAGCACCTCGAAGAGGAATGGCCAAGAGAGGGAATCAAAGGCACGTGTCGAGCTTCAGGAAAAAGCCTTTCTCCTTCGTCCTATAGATTTTCCTCGCCACTTGTCTGACCAATAGGTAGTTTTCATGGATGTTCCTTCCAACAATGAAGGCCGACTGATTGGCTGAGACGATCTCTTTCATGCAAGGGCGAGCTCTGTTGGCAAGGATCTTGGCAAAGAGTTTCGACAAGCTGTGTGGCAAGCTAATGGGATGGAAATCTCTGACCTCCTCGGCGGCCGATTTCTTGGGGATGAGCATGGTCAACGCTCTGTTAAGCTTCCCAAATCCTCTTCCGTCTCCAACCGACAACATGTGTAACGCGGCCATGATATCCGGCTTAATGATCAGCCATGCCTTCTGGTAGAAGGCCCCAGTGAACCCATCGGGATCCGGCGCTCTGTCCCGGGGCAGCTCCTTGATGGCATTCCAAACCTCGTCCCCGGAAAAGATGGCCTCCAGCTCGTGAAGATCCACTGGCTCTATGCCCATATATTGAAGGTCCAGGGTAGCCTCCGCGCGCTTGAGCTCTCTCCAGCAGGCCCTCATAGGCCTGCGTGAAGATATCCTGAATGCGGTCTTGATCAGTAAAAATCTGATCCTGATGCTTGAGGTGGGGTATGAAGTTCTTAACTCTCCTTCCATTGGCTACTGCCTTAAACAACTTTGAGTTGGCATCGCCGGCCTGTAACCAACAAATCCTGGATCTCTGTCATTGAATGGTTCTTCCGAGGGATGCCAGGCCAAGAACTGTCATCTTCAGCGTACAACAAAGCCGCAATTCCTCCATCATAAGTTGCCTCCTCTCTTGTGCTTGATCCAGTCGGAGAATGATCCAGTGAGCTACGGCCGAGAGCAGCTTGACATTTCCTACCATGCTCTGCCCCCATGCTTGGAGCGCCATGGCCGCGTTTCGAAGAAGCGCATCCAACCGCTTGAACAGATCAAAGATTGCACGATCGCAAGTCCATGCCTCCCGAACGGCCTGCTGGAATCCATCCATCTTGACCCAGAAGTTCTCGAACCGAAAGCGCCACTTGGGACATCCCACGGTATTGGAGGACAAGTGTAAAGGAGCGTGGTCCCAGACCCCAGATGAGAGAGCTCGGAGGAGACAATTGGGAAAGGCCAACTCCCAGTCCATAGAGACAAGCACTCGGTCAATCTTGGTGAAAGTAGGGTTATGCCGCTCATTAGACCAAGTGAAGCTACGCCCATGCATGTACATGTCCTTCAACTCGTGGTCGTCCATGAAACTCCGAAACCTGTTCATCGTGCTCCTATTCAGGTTGTCGTTGCTCTTCTCGCTAGCCCAAAGGATCATGTTAAAATTGCCCAACACCATCCATTGCCCAGGACACAGGACGCGGCGTGCCCTCAGCTCGTTGATGAATGCGAGTTTCTCGTCATCACCCTGTGGCCCGTATACTCCCATGATCCACCAAGAGTTGCCATCCCTCGTGTGCACACGCCCGGTGATGCTATGAGTGTCCAACACCAAGCAATCCACATCCAACACCATAGGATCCCAGGCCAACAACACACCACCACGGGTGTCCGACACCTGCAAGTAAGAAAACCCATCAGAAGATGGTCCTACACATTGCATCACATCATATTGATCGATTACATGGAGTTTAGTCTCTTGGAAGCACACCAAATTGACTTTCACCGCCTCCACGAATGCCCTAACTGCCTTCCTGTTTGCATGATTGTTGAGTCCCCGCACATTCCAGCAAAGCACCTCCGGGTTGTGATCCATGAACCAATAAACCACCAACACCCAACCACCCAATCTCCGAGCCTCCATGGGAGAGCACGACCATGGTGTCAGCCCTCTCCAATTCAGTCCTACACGGCCGAAGATTGCCGCGAAGACCCTCACATGTTGCTCCTTAAGAGGCGAGTCAAATATCCCCTGAGCTTGTGAACCCTCTCATCGTCCACCTAGAGATCTTCGGCCGTGATGTCGAGAGCACGGAGGAGCATGTTTTCAGCGGGAGAGACCTTGGACGTGTGCTGCGCCAAGCGCTTGGCAGCACATGTGGTGCGCCTTGGCGTGAAGGGCTCTGCCTCTGGGCGCAGCTGTGACGCCTGGACCTCATGGATGAGCGGTGGCGCAAGTCTCAGGATGATACTGGTGCAGAACGCCTTCATTTTCTGGTAAGCTTCGGCTTCCGGTGCAGACATTCCATCCGGCCCGTCCAACGTAGGGGTGAGACCCACGTCGTGCATGCTCGGCTCTATAATCGAGGAATGCGCCCCAATCGCATCCACCCTACTTGGCTCGGTGGCGGGGCCCTCCACCTGAGACGTGACCAACAGCAGCGCAGGATCCGGGTTGGCCGAGGTGTGGGGGGTGGGGCCAACAATAGCGGCTGGGGGCCCGTCTAGCACCGGGCTGTCCACAAGCTGCTCCCTGACAACCAGTGACAGCCTATCAGGCGAGGCGGCGCGGGGGACAGGCTATGTCGATTCCACCAGGGGTGGGGCCAAGGTCTCCCTCCCCACCAACTCAGGGCCGTCCCACGGCTCCGATCCCAAGGGGGATGGGGCATCGGTCGCGAGGCTGGGCTCTACTGACAGAGGGGCCACCAGATCCGTGACAGCCACCTGCTTTGATTCCAGAGCGAGAAGTGCTCCCACCGGGTCGCCATGCACCACCAATCGCGTGCCCACATCCTCGACCTCCGCGCTCTCTAGCTGGGATGCGCCACCAATCAACAACTAGGGGACGTCATCCACCTGCCTCCTACGGGCCCTTGTCGGGGAAGGCACCACGATCGCGGACGCCAAAGTTCTTCTCGGCTGGCACGGCTCAACGTCTGGATTCGAACTTGGGGGATCCAGATTGGCCGTAGTCGGGGCGGCCGTCAGTGTGGCCCCGTCCAGTGATTCTCGGCCCCCCAAAGCAGCATCACCCAATGGATCATCCAACCTATCCACAGCCCTATTATCTGCTGCGCGACCCGTCAGCGGTCAAAAGCAGATACCCTGACCAAAATCCGATCTCTGGCTGTGTGTGAAGGCGGGGGGATCCACGGCGGTGACTGCATGCACGGCAAGCGCCAATCGTGCGCCGCCTGAGCCCGGTGATGGCCGGCGCCTCCACCATGATGACCACCGCTCCCGGCGCCGTTGCCGTCGCCGACCTGGAAGCCTCTGGTGTCCCGAATGCCAAACTACCAATCATGCCTCTGAGTGACCGGGCCTCCACCGCCGGCCATCTCATCTTCCTCTAGGATCCCGCTCTGACCGCTATCCGACGAGGAGCCACCCATGAACCACGGCTCCTCCGCCTGCAAGAACTCCGTAACCTCGGTAAGACGAACGAGCATCTTGTACTAAAGGACCGTCGGGACCTCCATCTGCTGCTGCGGCCCTGGCTCTGGGATCGTCAGCCAGCGCAGAGTAGGGATCGTCTCCGGATCCGCCGTCCACACCGAGAGCTTGAAGGAGGACAGATTTCTCCTCGAGCTCGTGTCTGGAGCAATGGAGTCCACCAGACACGAGGGATCCAGGATCCTCTCAACCACCTCGTGGTCCCAAGGGTGAGGGGGGATGCCCTCGATTTCCAGCAGCACCTTGTATCACAACACCGCATGAGTAGCCTGGGCTTGCCTCTTCCACCGACGGAAGAACAGCCGCACGCCCCTATGATCGACTGCCAGCAAGGCCGCCATCCTGTTCCTGTGCTCCGGGCGTGCGAAGACGATGAGGAAGTCTTCCGACCGGTAGCGGTGCACTGAGACCCACTGAGCCTCAATTCTGGCCTTGATGTTGAGAGCTTCGAGAATGAACTCTGGCGAAATGTCCCTCCTTGCACCCGCGGCGTAGGCCACCATGGATAACTGCAGACGCCACTCGAGCTCATCGAGCGACTGCGAGCGCCCCACTATGCAAACCTTCTATGGGTCGAACACTGTGTCCAGAGGTAGGATGAGCCACGCCACCGAAAGCCCGGGCCACACCGCAGCACCCGCATCATCGATGGGGGGGACAGCGGCGGGGGAGGCGGGGGGGGGGGGTCGTGGCGCGAACCGACAGCAGCGCTGCCCTGCATCCGAGCCCGACTGTCCGTGGAGGCACCACCAGCACCACGATGGGCCACCTTGCCACCACCTGCCAACGGAGCTCGTCTGGCGGCGTCAGGCTGCGGGGGCGCGAGCAACCACTGGAGCCGTGCCCCGGCAGGCCGCACCGGATGCAAAGCTCAGCATTGGTGCAGTCCCGCCGAAAGTGGCCCCCCTCGAAGCAGCGAAAGCAGAGCCCGACCATCTCCGGGGACACCTCGCAGCGAGGCTGCAGCTGGGGCCGGGGCTGCCACACCTGCTGGGACAACGGCGCATGGCGACGCCTCCACTTGGACCTCCTGGACGGCGGGGGCTGGACCCAGGGAGCCTCGAGCCGGCGCTCTCCCTCGGTGACGCGGGGGCCGGAGGAGACCTCAATCTGCTCCGGAGAGGAGGAGGAAGCCGAGCCAGACGACAAACAGAGCCCCCACACCACGGGCCGGTCGCCAGCCAGGCGCAGAGAGGCGGAGGGGGAGCATGGGGACGCATCCATGGCGAAGGGAGGGAGTGGGTGGCCATCGCGGCCGGAGCGGCAGGCCACGAGGGGTGGTGGACGTTAGCGTCGGAGTGACGCACGGTGGGCTCGCGAGTGGTGGTGCCTGAGATCTTCGGTGTGTTGTACCGGCTTAAATTCACTTTGGTGTGTTGTACCACTCAAATATTATTGTATAACTGCTTCATATGCAATCTAAAAAAACTACGTATGCGCACCACGTATCCAAGCCCATTCAGACAAATAATAAATATTAATATGTGTTAAAAAAGACAAGTAATAATATATACGGCACTTCCAGCTTACACGTCACCCACTTATGCAGGTGGCCTCGGATGCCTCCCGTGTATAAAAATGTACCGCCTAACTTTATGATATCCAAGATACAAAAATATAATTTCCACTATTAAACCTAAAATTTCGCTAAAAGTCCAATTCCTTTGGAACTTAAATGTGTTAGTAATTTTTCTTAAACATAATACAAACGTAGACGCTCATACAAACATACGTACACATACTTATTCCTATGAACACGCACGCACACCAAAGCTAGCCAGAGAGGAGCTTGATAGTGTGAGTGGGGAGGGGAGTGTAGTGAAATGAGGCTAGGGTTTCAGCCGGAGTGCTTATAGGGTCCATTTTATGTGGGGTCGGGTGGGCCAGAGTGGTCCAGATCTGACATGGTCGGCATGTCTTCGTGCGTCCCCATATCCGCCCCAGATTTTGGTTGGATATGGCGAGTGCCTGTCAGTTCGGGCGTTTAGGCCAGAAATGCGGCGCCTGGTTGGGTGGCTTTTTTGTCCGGACAATGACCAGACAGCCTGTCCATGCATTGGGGCGAGTATAGGGAGTCCGGTTGTAGATGCTCGGACCCGTCACATCATCTTACGATTGACAAAGTTGCCAGACAACCTTTGTAGTTGACGGGAACGTCTTCTCCCACTAAACGCACATCACTGAAAGGCCTGAAATAAACCCAGTAAAATACTAACACCGATATCAAGTCTCGGACTTGATCCTTGATGGGCTGGGATACTGTCGTCCTTCTAACTATCCAACCACACGTGGATTCCCATAAGTAAAACTTTCCTCCATCTAAAACTAACAAATACTTATAGATCCCTAGGGCGTGTTTATGAGCCTGCAACATTTTTGCCTCCACTAGTGCAGAGTTGTCTTGTGTAAATGGTTTAAACCCGCTTTCGCTGACACATTTTAAAAATGGACGCCTTACTAAGGTGGCCGATAAGAGCATTCATCCCACATGACCCAGATTAATTATCAGTGATAGCTCCTCCGATCACATACAAAGAGCGGAAGTGCTCATGTGCGGTCGGAAGAGCTATCACAAACAAGCAGGTCAAACAAGTCATGTGAGATATGCTAAACATCCCACACAATATATTCAAAACAAACATTTGTGTTAGTATAGCGCATTACACATGATGCATTCCAGAAATTCATGTGTGATAGGGTGAGACATCACAGATGGTTTTCTGGATAGAAGCATTTGCGTCATTCAAGTACATCACGCACGATGCGTGGGAAAACTGTGTGACATAGGGCAATTCATAACACACACACTTATCCTGTTAGAAACGTTTGTGGTATGGCGGCATAACACATACAATTGTCCAGCATGACACCATGTTTAGTTGTTCATTGATCGCACACACTTATTTTGTAGCAGCTGTGTAGGTTAAAATTGGTCATCGCCCATGAAGCTGGATAAGAAACCATGTGCAATCTAATAACCCAATATGGAGGCTAAAAATCCTATTGTATTTAATCCCTTTAGTAAAAAAAAATCATATTTTGAATCAAACACACAATATATTTCATATTCTTGTAGTGCCCAACATGATTTCATAAAGGCGGTTCACCACACCACATTACACAGGCACCAAGTTTGGAAAGTAGCGTCATAGACGATCAATAGACAAATGAATCTCACCTGGAAAACTATTGAAGCTGAAGCTAAATATTGAGTCTTCAATGATGTTGAAGATCATTGAAGGCCCTTCCAACTTTAGGTAAGTGCTTGTGGATGATTGCTCACCCATCCTTCACACTATTAAGGAAGACTCAATATTATACCGGGGGTGTTGTATGAATACCTTCATTGCGTCTTGATCATATAAGTTTCTTGACTTGACTGGTATTTATGGACATCTTATTTCCCCGTATGCAAAATGGGTCGAACAATGGGTCTAAACCTCTAACACGATAGAACCGTCCCTGCAATTGCACGATAATGTGCTATTAGCGAAAGGACCATGTGCAAACCTTGATGGTAAACCTCAATGACTCCCATTGTTACCTTGTAATTACATAAGTTACATATTGATTAGGTTAATTGAGAATTGTAATACTATCAATAAAATAGATTAATGAAGAATAAACACATTGCAGATCCAATAGATTAATTTCAGGCATGAAATGGCCAGTTAACAACAACATGCATGCTTCACATGTAGAAAATATATAAATTGTGTATGTTTCTCATGTATTTAGTACAACAAAAATTGATTTATTTCTCACATATATAAAAATACAAACCTGGACCGAAACAATTGAACATCACATTGCAAAATTGAATCAAACAGTTAACTAAACATCACATCATTGAATCAAATAGTTAACTGAACACCATGTTGCACAATAGGAAATACTCGAAGATCGGATTGCATAAAGTTTTACATTGGATAATTGACTAGAATTTATAAAGGTGGGAGCAGTACATCCGAAAGGTTAACCGAACATACTTAACCGGCATAGCTAGCTTAGTATGCTAAAAACAAGCTACTCCTCATTGTCGGAGATGACCGTCGGCTCCTTGACCTTGAAAGAGGGTGAGGCCTCCACACCATGGGTCCCCTCCTCGTCATGGTGGGCCGTTTGAGTCAGTACGGGTAGCAACCTGTTGGCCCTGGAATTGAGGTAAGTATGGGCACGCTGAGAAAATACCTCATAGTCTTTGTCGAAGTCACCAGCGGTGGTATCGAGAAACACCATGAACTGTTAATTAAAGAAGCCAACCACGCAGTGGCATCTACACCTGAAACATTGACGATGGCCTCGATGACCAGGTGCTCCTCCAGGATTTGGGGGTCAACACACATGACAGCCATCGCGACCTCATCCACGCATGTGACCGTGATTTGCTTCTCTGCTACCTAATGCTCTTTGAGCTCCTCACTATATTGGGCGATGAGGGTTTGAAGGATGGGATGGTGATTTTGGTGGAAGGTGCCACGCCGGTGGTCGGGCCATGTAGGATAGATAAGGAGAAGGGGTGGATTACCTGACTAGACCGATGAAGCAAGCACTGGGAAGGAGAGTCATCAGCGAGGAGGCCGCGTAGCAAGCAAGGAAGGTTTGAACTTAGAAAGGAAGGAGAACATGAGAAATGTGGCATTTTGTCGAGGAGAAAAATGGGTAAAGGTGGGTATTTCTGCCATTGGCGAAAAAATCACTAGGTGTAGGGGAAATGGATAGATGTTTCTTTGGCTTGCAGAATCCATGGATTTATCCGAACTTAGTTCGTCGACAAGAGAAATTCTGCAATGCTTGTGAGGATGACCGAGTGTTAGAATGCGAGATTCACTAAACCGTACACAAGGTAATGATTTGGGAGCGGAATGGATTGATCACCATGCCGACTTACTCTTATTATTCGTCTCTCCTATATGGGATGGTAACTCTGAGTGACTTACCCATAGTAGAGAGACGACGATATCAAAACCTTGATTGAACCTTAGAATGGTATGACGGTTTTCGCTTATGCAAGGAAGTTGTTGCCAATCATAGGTCATACGGTGAGAATGAAGCCCGGGCCCATTTCCTGCAGGAGAAACCATAAATTGATGACCACCATGAGATCTCGATAGTTGTTTAGTATTGGCGCCAGACCTGTCAGCTAAGAAGGACCAATATCGAAAGAACCTTACCAAGATGAAAGGACACAAGAATTTAGGAAAATGTTATGCCACTACCGGAAGAGCCTAGAATAGGAATTCTCCTGAGAGTCTCAGAAGACTAACCCTGTCAACAAAAAGAATGGAGTATATGAGTTTTGGAGGAACCGTAACCATGTTTCTAATGGCGGTAGCACCCTAAACCTTCGAGAGAATCAATGGATTTTGAGGAGACCCTCGAACCTAACCTATTTCTTGCTAGCCTCTCCGAATCTCGAGGGCAAGATTCATTTTAAGGGTGGTAGGTTTGTAACATCCCAAAATTCTAAATTTTGGAATTTTATATTAATGAAGTGATAATGATTGCTTGCGTGAATTGTTGTGTGAAAATGAGTGAAATTTGAAACTTTCTGAAAGTTGAATGAGAGGGAAGGAAATGACTTTCCCAAACTTTCACTTTGTGTTCTGATCTCCATGAATTCAAATCCTTTTCAAATACAAAACCCTAGAGTGAAGATGAGATGACTTCTTCCATTTAAAATGAAAAGGGTTTTTGAAAATATTTGAATTTCATTTGGAAATATTTCAAATTCAGAAACTGTATCCAACTCAATGATTTTCATGAGAGAAGATAAAATGACTTCTTCAAATCATATGAAATATGAGTTGGAAGTTTAAAAGAATCAAATTTAAAGTCCCTTTGAAGGTATTTTGAAAACCATTTTCAATTTGGAGTTATTTGGTTTTTATTCAAATTATTTTTCTCCAAAAATAAAATAAATGGAAATAAGGGTAAAATGATTCCCTTCAATGTAAAATTAGGAGAAAATAAATTGGAAATCATTTTGGTATTTTTAAAATGAATTTTATGTGGTTTTATTGCAACAGTAGTACTGTTTGCTTTATTTAATTTTTGTGGAATTTATTTGCCGCTGAAAATATGTTCATGTTTTAGAAAAATCTTTTTCTGAAAATTTTGATATATAATATGCCTATATTATATTCTTATTTTTTGGTTCTTTTGATATGTCTGTGTTTTTTTAAAAGGAAACCGCAGAACTGGGCCGGCCCAGCCGCAGCCCAGCAGCTCCCCGCGCCCGAACCGGCTACGCCTTGCTCGCCCGCTCACAGCCCGATCGGATGTCGCCTCGCTCTGCCACTGACAGGTTGGGCCCACCTATTGGGATCTTCTTCCCCAAGCCGAGCCGGACTCCTCCGCGCGTACGCTTCGCCGGCCGACTCCGTGTCAAGCCTGGACTCCTCTCCTCGTGTTGCCCCTCCTCCACTCCTCCCTCCTATAAATACCCGAGGCTCCGGCCTCGTTTTTGCCTCGAAACGCAGCCGCCCTCGCCTCCCCACGCCCCGCACACCCTCGTCGGAGTTGAGAGCTCCGACGAGATCCACCGCCAAGCACCGCGCCATTCTGCCGCCGCCGCCCAGCTCCGACCCTGCCATCGGCTTCGGCACCCCGCGCCGCTTCTTCCCGACCCCACGGCCCCGCCGGAGGACCACCGGATGCACCACCCGCTCAAAGCTTACGTCACCACCGCCTTCTTCTCCGCCGACGTCGATGCCCACCACCGCGGTAAGCCACCGCTGTTCCTCGTCCGTCCGATCTAGGTAAGCTGGTTAAGATTACATTACACTGGTATGTGTCGGTGCTATACAAACGGTTTTTAACCCCTTTCCGCGATGGCATTTGAAACCGTCGCCAAGTGAATGTGTGTGATAGGGGGGTCCTTCCCACACGATCCAGAAACCGTCGGGGATATGTCCTCCTGGCACACACGCTCGGCAAAATGAGGTCGTGTGCGACTGGCGAGCTCTCAAATATGGAAATACGTACAGTAGAGCTAAAAAATACAATTATACAAGCGAAATTGTTTCCGGTCACAAGTACATCCCACATAGTCAGTCCCTACTAAACGTTTCAATTCGTATGTACATCCCACACAATCGCTCCAAGGAAAGCGTTTCCGTTCATAGGTACATCACACAATTTTTTCATGCTAAATTGTTTGTGATAGCGTTACTGAGGGAGTCCTGGATTAGGGGGTGTTCGGGTAGCCGGACTATACCTTGAGCCGGACTCCTGGACTATGAAGATACAAGATTGAAGACTTCGTCCCGTGTCCGGATGGGACTTTCCTTGGCGTGGAAGGCAAGCTTGGCGATGCGGATATTCAAGATCTCCTACCATTGTAACCGACTCTATGTAACCCTAACCCTATCCGATGTCTATACAAACCAGAGGGTTTTAGTTCGTAGGACAACTTCATCAACTCCATAGACAACAATCATACCATAGGCTAGCTTCTAGGGTTTAGCCTCCTTGATCTCTTGGTAGATCTACTCTTGTACTACCCATATCATCAATATTAATCAAGCAGGACATAGGGTTTTACCTCCATCAAGAGGGCCCGAACCTGGGTAAAACATCGTGTTCCTGCCTCATGTTACCATCCAGCCTAGACGCACAGTTCGGGACCCCCTACCCGAGATCCGCCAGTTTTGACACCGACATTGGTGCTTTCATTGAGAGTTCCTCTGTGCCGTCGCAATCAGGAAGGATGCCTCCTACCATCTTTAAATACGGTGCCGTTGCTAAGGGAGCCTTGGCTGTCGGCCAAACTCTCCGGTTAGGTGGTTTCCGCATGACCGCCTGTTTGGCTGTTGCGCCGACGGTGACCTCTCGGGTCATCAAAAGCAACCTACATGTCAGCTCGGAGTTCGTCGAGCAGCTAGATCCAATGGAGCTCTCTTCCGCAAATGAGCTCTTGGATCGCATCGCCGCCCTGTGGGTCGCTATGGATTACGACCAGGTTGGGCTTAAACCCGATCTAAGAGAAATTAACTCTCCCCAAGTCACCCACCATGTTGCCATGGTAGAGGTGCAGTGCGGCGACCCTTCATCTATTCTAAGGACTAGCTATGTCCAAATTCCTGACCCCTCCAAGCCGGATACCCGCGGAGGGGAGGATGTAACTCAAGACCTGAGCTTAGGATCAGGCAACGGGCCAGATTCATTGGACAATACCCAAGAATCCGAACTTGAGAGTTCAGAAACTCTTCGGCCTCCGAATCCTGGATTGGGTGAGGTTTCAGATTTAATGACACCCGCCCACCCGATCATAAGCGATCTCTCCCAAATCAGGCAGAGGCCCGAGGAAACAGTACATCATTACTGGGCCAGATTCCTCCTGGTTATGAACAGGATAAAGGATTGTCGCGAGGGAGACGCAATCTCAATTTTTTGCAGTAATTGCACGGATAAGGGAATCCTCAACGCCGTAAGTCATCGTGATATTACATGCTTCGCTGACTTGGCGTCCATAGTACAAAAATACTGTGCGATGGAAAGCGCCTGGAAAACCGAAATAAATTTTTGGGATAATCCGGCCTTGAGTAGTAATCCCGTCCGAACTAAGAGGGTGCATCATCATAGGACACCCGGGATAAACACCAAAAAGCCAAAACCCTCTACAGGGCATGGAACCGTACTGGAAAAGTGGCTTGATGGACCCTGTAGAATTCATAGTACATAGGACGCCACACCAACTCACAGCCTTAGAGCATGTTGGATACTCTGGCAGGTGGCCAAAATCGGCGAGGACCTCTTAATTCCGGAGGCCGCAGAAAGCCAGCCCAAGGACACAAGTACCGTTCTCACAGTCTTCGAGACTTTCGCATCAAACAATGTGCGAAAAAGAACACTTCGCAGCCTCGCCGAAGTCTATCAAGTTGCAACAATAAATCCATGGAGCGACACTGCCATTACCTTCAACGCAAGTGATGAACCTAGATTCCGAACAGCCCGAACACCAGCCGCATTGGTCCTCAGTCCCATAGTGGACGGCTTTCGCCTCACCAAGGTGCTCATGGATGGAGGCTGCGGACTGAACCTCATTTATGAGGAAACCCTTCAAAAAATGGAAATAGACTGGAACCGCGTCGAGCGAAGCAGCATATCCTTTCGAGGAATAATCCCCAGTGGGGAAGCGCGCTACACAGGAAAAATCACACTAGATGTGGTGTTTGGCACGCCGGATAATTACAGGTCCGAAGAAGTCACGTTTCAGGTGGCCCCGTTTAAGAGCGGATATCACGCTTTACTAGGACGGGAAGCATTCACAATCTTCCAAGCAATACCCCATTACAGGTACATGAAGCTTAAGATGCCCGGGCCAAACGGAATTATCACTCTAGCTAGTGATTCGGACATAGCACTCCGCGCCGAAAACAAGACGGCCGCATTAGCCCTCGAGGCGCTATCCGAAGCCTTAGCGGCCGAGGAACTGACTGCGCTGCGCTACACGGTTAACAGGGATGATGTGATACTCGACAAGAGATCTAAATCCACATCCTTCAAGCCAGCTGACGAAATAGTCAAATTTCAGGTCCATCCAACGGACCCCAATAAAACAGCTTCCATCGGGGCATGACTGAACCCTGGTGTAGACGCCGCACTGCGAGAGTTCCTACGAGAGAACTGGGACATCTTCGCTTGGCACCCTTTAGACATGCCAGGGATCCCACGCAGGCTGGCCGAACACAGCTTAAATATCCTAAAGGGATTTAAACATGTCAAACAAGCCCTTCGGCGTTTTTCCGAACCCAAGAGACAGGCCATGGGAGAGGAGCTAGCCAAGCTATTGGAGGCCGGATTCATCAGAGACATAAAACATCCGGACTGGCTAGCAAACCTGGTGATGGTACCAAAGAAGGACAAATCTTGGCGCCTGTGTGTTGATTTTAAGGACCTTAACAAGGCTTGCCCAAAGGATCCCTTCCCCCTCCCCCGTATCGATCAAATTATCTATGCCACCGCAGGACACGATTCGTTGTGTTTCCTCGACGCATACTCCGGTTGCCATCAAATCAAGATGGTAGAATCAGACCAAGCTGCAACAGCATTCATCACACCATACAGCCCATTCTGCTTCAACACAATGCCCTTCGGGCTGAAAAACGCCGGCGCAACATATCAACGCATGATCCAGACATGTCTGGCAAACCAAATCGGCAAAACAGTGGAGGCGTACGTGGATGATGTGGTCGTCAAATCAAGACATGTCGAATCTCTAGTAGACACTTGAGGCTTACATTCGATAACCTCCGAAAATATGACATCAAGCTCAATCTAGAAAAATGCGTCTTCGGCGTTCCAGCCGGAAAGCTCTTGGGCTTCATTGTATCCGGCAGAGGAATTGAAGCAAATCCAGCCAAGATCCGAGCTTTGTCACAATTGGATGTCCCAAAGGACCTTAAACAAATACAAAAATTAACCGGATGCGTGGCGGCTTTAAGCCGCTTCATCTCCCGTTTGGGAGAAAAGGCACTACCCCTCTATCGCCTCCTTCGGCGCACCAAACACTTCGTGTGGACAGATGCCGCCACGGCCAGACTTGATGAAATAAAAGCCATATTGGCAACAAACCCAGTCCTGGCCGCGCCAAACACCGGCGAACCAATGTTATTGTACATTGCAGCAACACACCAAGTGGTCAGCGCAGTGCTCGTTGTCGAGCGGGAAACGGACGGACACAAAGTCCCCCTTCAAAGGCCGGTCTACTACGTGTCCATTGTCCTCACTCCATGCAAATCACGGTACCCGCATTATCAAAAGATTGCATACGCAGTATTCATGGCATCCCGGAAGCTACGACACTACTTTCAAGAGTGTTCCATAACAGTAGCCTCGGAAGTACCACTCAACGATATTATCAACAACCGCGATGCAACGGGCCGGATTGCAAAATGGGCCATCGAGGTTCTCCCGTTCGATATAACCTATAAGCCACGACGAGCTATTAAATCGCAAGTTTTGGCTGACTTCGTCGCAGAATGGACGGAGGCCGAGCTCCCTAAAGAGTACGGCACATATTCAAACTGGATTATGCATTTCGACGGCTCCAAAATGTTGGCCGGACTGGGGGCCGGCATCGTCCTGACGTGTCCCACAGGAGACACAGTCCAATATGTGCTCCAGATCATGTACACGGATTCCAACAATGCAGCCGAATATGAGGCCCTACTACATGGCCTCCGGATAGCAGTATCCATGGGTATTGAGCGCCTAGAGGTACGCGGGGATTCAAACCTCGCGATATCCCAAATAAATGGAGACTTCGATGCCAAGGACCCAAAAATGGCAGCTTACCGCAACGCCATCCTAAAAATGTCAGCTCGGTTCGAAGGGCTGGAGTTTCACCACATAGCCCGAGAAAACAATCAAGTGGCGGACGTCCTAGCACGCATCGGAGCAAAACGCGATGCAGTCCCCCCCAACATCTTTTTGGAAAGATTGTTCAAGCCATCCGTAGCATGGGAGGGGGAACCTGCAAATAACAGCCCGAACCCAGCCGCACCACTCGACGCCGAACAATCTGACACAATTGGAGGCTCTGCCAACGAAATTACACCTTCAACCCACGAAATAATGGCGGTTATCACCCCGTGGACAGAACCATTCCTAGCCTACCTTATTAGGCAGGAACTCCCGGAGGACCAAAATGAGGCCCGCTGCATAGTGCGGCGATCTAAAGCCTACAGAGTCCATGAGGGAGAGCTTTATAAGAAAAGCACTACCGGAGTCCTTCAAAGGTGCATCTCCGAAGAGGAAGGGCGGAACCTTCTGGCTGAAATTCATGCCGGACTCGGTGGTCACCACGCCGCTACTCGGTCCCTTGTTAGCAAGGCTTTCCGTACAGGTTTTTACTGGCCGGCGGCCCGGGCAGACGCTCAGGACCTAGTCCAACGATGCACTGGTTGCCAACTTTTTGCCAACCAAAGCCATATGCCACCCACCGCACTCCAAACTATACCCATCACCTGGCCTTTTGCGGTCTGGGGGCTTGACATGGTCGGACCCCTTAAAGGTGGAACCCATAAGAAAAAATACTTACTGGTCATGGTGGATAAGTTCACCAAATGGATAGAAGCCAAGCCTGTTAAAACGGCCGAATCCGGACCTGTGATAGACTTCATATCCGGGGTTGTACACCGTTATGGCGTCCCCCACAGCATCATAACCAATAACAGTACAAACTTTACCGCCGACGAGGTAAAACTCTGGTGCAAAAACATGGGCATCAAGCTCGATTATGCTTCCGTCTATCACCCACAAACCAACGGCCAGGTCGAATGTGCAAATGGTCTTATCATGAGCGGCATTAAACCTAGACTAGTGCGGTCCCTCGAGGAATCTAACACGCACTGGGTAGAGGAGCTCGACTCCGTGCTATGGGGGCTGCGGACCACGCCAAATCGCACCACCGGATACACACCATTTTTCATGGTGTACGGCGTAGAAGCAGTTCTACCCTGCGACATAATTCATGACTCACCTAGAGTGTGCATGTATGAAGAAAGAGAAGCCGAGCTTGATTGGCAGGACAACTTGGACGCCTTGGAGGAGGAGCGTGACGTGGCAAAAGCCCGTTCCACATTTTATCAATAGTAGGCCCGAAGATATCAAAGCAGAGAAGTACGGGCCAAAAATTACAATGTTGGCGAACTAGTTCTACGCCTGCCGGATAAGAAAAAGGACAAACTCAAGCCCAAGTGGGAAGGTCCATTCATAATCGACCAAGTCCTGACTGGTGGGGCATATCGCCTGCGAGATGCGTCGAACAACCGACTCGAGCTGAACCCGTGGAACGCCACCCGTCTCCGAAGATTCTATGCCTAGTGCCGGACTCTGTGTTCGTCTCCTTCCTCTGTCCATTCTTTTTTGCATTTTTCTGTCTTACATTTCTCTCCTTCCCATTTTTTCTTCTATAGCCCTTAAAGGCTCATCTAGTGATGCGCCACTCGCGCTCATTAAACCTGGGGGCTTCTTTAACAGAAGCTTATTTATACGGGCTTCACGCCCAACACACGCGTCAAACTTCCGCATGTACCTTTTTCTTCACCATTATATGCATCGATATGACTTAAGTTTTGGCCAAGCTGGGTTGCCTGGCTCCTGTGCTTACCCCTACGTTCCCGATTGTTCGGCTAGGCGGTAAAGGGAGCACCTTTGCGATTGTTACTGCCGGGTCAGCCGGATGTGTACCTCAGACTGGGTGAAGCCGAAAGCTAGCGTTCTTAAGGGAATATTCGGTCGGTGAAACAAAAGATGATCTTTTTACTCATTTTATGCGCCCCCAGATGCTTTTTTTTCCTGCGTCTCTTCACGCAGTCTGGACATGCACCTTAGGGCATGCCTCCCAGCGAAAGGAACCCATAACAGAACTATTCTCTCTGGAAGATGTTTCTTACTAACCATGTAATATAACATAACTAGTTGGGCACTTGTCTGATAAAGCACTGATGACCCCTACGCCTGGTCTCCACGCATACCCCGGTTCTTATATAACCGCTAGGGTATTCGGACACACTTCGGACCGTCAGGTCCCGAGGTTGAAGCGAAATGGTCGGCAACGACAAACGATCTACAATCCGGCTAGAAGGCATTACACATGTCAATTCAAAATTACACAGTCATTCTGACTGATTGTATTCCTCTTCTATGCCATCTAACAGGCTGTCTAATTTACAGTCCTGCTGGGAATACTTCGCGACCAACTCTACTTGTTCGTACACTAAGCTTACAGGGATCTCCTTCCCGTCAGGCCCCACTGGTCCGACCTCGGCCATGTGGTTTGGGTCAGACTTCGTAAAACGGGTCTTCACCATGGCCCAGGCCTCCCTAGCGCCTTGTCGGCAGGCCGATATCTTCCACAATCGGAAGCGCTGCCGAGCTCCCTTCAGCTTCTCCGCAAGCTCTCCAAGGCCCTCGGGCACGGAGTGGGCAAGCCATAAGGCTTGGGCAACACCTCGCATTGCCTGCCGAATTCGCTCGTGCAGTTGCAAGAGTTCGGGAAGAAGGTCACCCGTAGAACAGGGCATCTCCGCTGCAGGACGACCTGTGAGCATACCTACAGACATTACTCTATTAGTCGACTTCCTCGCCGAACTCTTTTTTCAAAGTTCGTTCAAGCACTTACTAAATATGCCGCGTCGAAGCCGCTGATTCTCCTTCATGGAGTCCGACAGCTGGCCACAAACATCTTTAAGTTCGACGTCCAGCTTGGTGTTGGCATCCTGAAGATCATTCTTCTCCAGCCTCACCCTTGTCAACATACTCTCACCGGCCTTTAACCGGCGTAAGAGTTGTTGTTTGTCCGGATCTAGTCCGGCGCCATCTGCAATATGATCTGTCAGATTTGCACGCACACCACACAATACTCATCTTTCGAAGTGTATCTTACCCGAGGGGGTCTCTTTGGGCTCCCCTGCTGCGGCTTGTGCGGCCTCTAGTTGGGCTTTGCACTTTTCCAGCTCCTGGGACTGTACGGTATTCTTCTCTGTAAGAACTTGCATATTAAATGATCCTTAAATCAGTTTATTTAACTGCTTCAAGTCTCGGGGGCTACTGGCAGATATATATATTTAACCAAAATTTTCTTACCCGTATGTCTTTTACATACTGCTCCGTGGCTCTGGCTAAACCATTTTGAGCGGCACGGAGGTACGCATCTCCCGAATTAAAGGCATCTAAAGCCTCTTGGGAGAAACAACCGTCGCGTAGAACTGTCCAGCGACGCCTGTGGTTCATGGCACTCTCCACTTCAGAATTTGTGGCAGACAGCCTGTCCTCATCCTCTGTCGGAGGAGCGTCCGGTGCGCGCCTAGTGCTCGCCTCCGCTTCCTGGCCAGACGTTGGAGCCTGGCTGGTGGAGGCGCGATTGGCAACCTCTCCGGATGTAGTCCGGCAAGGTCTCTTTGTTCTAAAGATAGCATGAACATTAATATGCCCTGACAGAATAACTCCAGGGAAACAGAGGGTGCACTATACCTTTGTGCCGGCATCTTGGTCCAGACTACATTCCTTTTTGCCCAATGGGGCCCTGCGGCCCCTCGTTGGCTAGCCGCCGCAGGTTTGGCCTCCTGCCTCGGAAATCTCCCCTGCAAAACACGGTTGTCGTTAGAAACACTAGAATACGTGAGAATGGAATCTCTTTCAAGGGAATGAGACTCCAGTTTCCTTCACCTTGGAGGCCGGGATTAACCCTGGGTAATCCGCCGTAATGGCCACCAAGGTATCGTCCTTACTTAGCTGATAGAACACCCCGTCAATAAGCTCCACTGATATGTCTGGATCTTCTTTGGAGTCCGGATTGAGGGACCGTTCTGGGTCCTCGGGCTGTGGAGGACGGCTGTTTATATCCTTTACCTCCTGTCGCAGTTCCTGCATTGAAATCATTAGACTACCTATCTAACCATGGGAGTATAAAGCAAACGGGCAAGCGCAATTGTTCACTTACCCAACTTGGAGGATCGTACATACTGAATCCGGCCTGCGGATTCACGCGAAGGAATTCCTCCTTTTCTCCCTTGTACAGAGAGGATAAGATCTTTACTAAGGCAGCGGCTGAGGCCGGCCCCTTACGACCATAACGGGTGGCGTCATGCTCCCTGTTGAAATCCCACATGGGGTGGCCTCTATATTGAAGTGGCTGCACCCCCCCGCAAAATGCATGCGGCCATGACTCCAATCATGGTTAGTCCGGAATGAGCCAACAGTCTTATCCGGCCCATCAGGTAAAGGACATCTCTGTCGCTTTCTCTCTGACAGCTCCGCGGACGCCAGCTCAAGCGTTTCTTCAATGGAGCACTGTTGAACTCAGGGAGACCGACCCGGATAGGGTCCGATAGCGGGACATCATCTATGTAGAACCATTCCGAAGGCCAGTCCTCAGACGCCTTCTTTGGGGTTCCGGATAGGTATCCGGTCCCGGCAATGTGCCATACTTCGGCTCCGCCCACTTGGTATATAGACCCCTCTTGAGAACGGGGCACGAGGCAGAATAACCTCTTCCACAGCGCGAAATGAGCCTCAACGCCTAAAAATAGCTCGCAAAGGGCGACAAAACCCGCGATATGTAATATGGAAGCGGGCGTGAGATTGTGCAGCTGGAGACCGTAAAACTTCAGAAGCCCGCGGAGAAATGGATGAATTGGAAATCCCAGTCCCCCTATTAGATAGGGGACGAGGCACACCCGCTCTCCTTTAGAAGGATTGGGGGTACCCTCCGCCTGTTTTCCGCCATTGTAGGTGGCGAGACCGGCTCGGACCGGGACCATGTATGCCGGGGGAAGAAATCCCTTGGCCTGAAGCGACACTAACTCGCTGTGCGGGATGGTGCAACTCTCCCAGTCCCCGGGTTTGGGACCGGAGGGGCGAGGGGAGGAGCTGCGACGGCTGGACATGTTGGAATGGACCTTTGCTGGAAGTGCTCTGATGATAACTCGCGGAGAGGAGAAGATGTGGTTTGAACCTGAATTCCCATCCGGTTAAATAGGCGGCTCGTTTATATGGCTAGGGGTGTGGATGTAAAAACGCCCCGGCTTTTTGCATTAGTTTGACACGTGGAAGACGGCCATTATTGGGCGTAGAAGCCAAGGAGCGCAACATTTACAAGAAACCGAACTTTATTCAACAGGTACACGGAATTTGGAGGAGAACCCGCCTTGCAATGCCAAAGACAATTTGCGCACCGGACTCATCGTCATTGAAGCCTGGTTCGGGGGCTACTGAGGGAGTCCTGGATTAGGGGGTGTTTGGGTAGCTGGACTATACCTTCAGCCAGACTCCTGGACTATGAAGATAGAAGATTGAAGACTTCGTCCCGTGTCCGGATGGGACTTTCCTTGGCGTGGAAGGCAAGCTTGGCGATGCGGATATTCAAGATCTCCTACCATTGTAACCGACTCTATGTAACCCTAACCCTATCCGGTGTCTATATAAACCGGAGGGTTTTAGTCCGTAGGACAACTTCATCAACTCCATAGACAACAATCATACCATAGGCTAGCTTCTAGGGTTTAGCCTCCTTGATCTCGTGGTAGATCTACTCTTGTACTACCCATATCATCAATATTAATCAAGCATGACGTAGGGTTTTACCTCCATCGAGAGGGCCCGAACCTGGGTAAAACATCGTGTTCCCTGCCTCCTGTTACCATCCGGCCTAGACGCACAGTTCGGGACCCCCTACCCGAGATCCGCCGGTTTTGACACCGACAGTTACCATTGCACACGATATTAATAATTTTATCGTTTGCTTTATTAAATGCATCACACGGTGCGTAGAAGAAACTGTGTGGCAAAGGCTGTCCATCGCACACAATTTTTATGTGGTAAACGTTTGCGTAAGGTGGCCTAACGCAAACAGTTTTCAAGAGAATGTCGTGTGTGCAGTGGAGATTGATCGCACATGTGGTGGATCCTAGAAACGTTTCTGATCTCCACATATATCGCAGATGTTTCGCTTTCGCAAACCGTGTGTAGTGTAATTCCTAATTAATCCCTAATTTAAAAATCACATGTTTTGCATTTGAAAGTAGGCAATCACTTATTTCATATCCAACCATGTTTATTACAAATATAAGTTCCACCACGAATGCATAATTCGATGCACAAGTACATATACTGAAGAACTATAGAAGCACCAAGTAAAGAATGATGAACCATAGTTATACTAAAGACTATAAAGAGAGAGGCGAAAGACATTCTGGTTGTTGGAGAAGGTGAAGCAGAATGCCCATATTGTGCCCTCCTCCATGCGTAATGCACACACGACTCTAGGACAACCCCTTGTGATGGCTACCCGTCCATCCTTCACTGTCTTCATTAGGACTTCTTGATGCTCATTGTAGTCTGGATGAAATACTTTAACCTTCATTGCGTGTCCACCAATCATGTACTTTGCGAGGTAATCTTGAGTGAACTGCTTCGGGAACCACTGAGAATGAAAAAGATTCAGACATTGTTGTCTAACAACTCATAATGGGCAGTAAAAAGAGAAGGCTACAGAGTTTGTAGTTACCATCCTACAGCTCACTGTTGTGTTGGATAGAGGATAAACAAATAATTTGCTTGCCACCATTCGTATCTTTTTGCTAATAATCCTTATCAGTTTCCTCACTTGATGCTTGTTCATCAATATCTCATTGCCCCATACGCAAAAAGGGTCGATGCATGGATCATTGCCAAGGGCATATGTACCTGCAAGCAACAAGTCAATATTAGAAGCTACTAGTGTCCAGGCCTGGATCTATATGCACTACGTTACGGAACAACAGGGGTAGTACAAGCAGAGGGATGAAGCTAACCTCGGTGGAAAATGGTGGCCACTCCAATTGTTGTCCTGTATAAGTAGTGGAAAGGCATGATAAGTACAACAACGTTAACATCAAACAAATATAGCAAAGGTAAACAAAATCATCTCCAAATGATAGCTTGAATGTGTTGGTTTCAGCATGCTGTAAAGCAGATATAAAATGGAAGGCAATGTTACCAATAGCAGGCTTAACAACCATCAAATATTGCAATTCAAAATGGTCTTGTTGAAAATGAATAGAACGTAGGTAATGCTTAAACATCACACTAGATAAAATGTGTAAAACTGAAATAAAGGGCGTGTGTTAACTACACCAGGAATAACTAGAACCAAATATAGCCATTCAAACAGGTATTGCTGTAGTCGAGTGGCACAGTTCCGACTTGCACATAATGAACAACACATTGTGAATGACTGAAATAAACAAGGCATAAATGACCAGTATAACAACCAAATATAGCCATTAAAAACTAGACAGAGTCTCACTGCAACCAACCTAACCAGCAAATATAGATAAGCAGGGCATATGCTTGAAAACTGGAAAAATGCTCACTTCAACCAACCTAACAAGCAGATAAAGATAAACAAGGCATCTGCTTGATAACTGGACAAATGCTAAAAAAAGCAACCTAACAACCAAATACAGATAAACAAGGCATCTGCTTGATAACTGGACAAATGCTAAAAAACAACCTAACAACCAAATATAGAAAAACAAGGCATCTGCTTGATAACTGGGCAAATGCTCACTGCAACCAAATTAAGAACCAAATACAGATAAACAAGGCATCTACTCGATAACTGGAAGATGCTCACTCCAACCAACCTAACAACCAAATACAGATAAACAAGGCATCTACTCACTATAAACAACCAAATATAGCCATTCGTGAAATTGAAGTGGACAATTCATACTTCAACATCACATAGACCTATTGAACAATACATTTTTGCATAATTCAAATAATTAAACACGACACAATTGAAGCACCGCACGACAAATGCTACTACAACAAAGGGTACGGGTTGGCAAGCTAGAAAAGGTAAGATTTGTTGATAGAATGTTGCCTCACATTTCATGGACGGGATCCTTCTAGTTGGAAGAGCACAGACCCATGGTGTGCTCTTTGATGTCACAGATGGGCTGTTTTACCTTGGAAGAACCTTCGTGGGTGCCCTCCTCGTGGTCGTTGTTGTGGTCGATGAGATCTGACTTGGCAATTGAGGATCCCAAGATGCCGCCGTAGAACGTGTCCTTCAGAAATGACAAAATGGGCTCGATGGCGTATAAAGCTCGCAAATCCTTGATTGCTTGGCGGAGGAGATCAGAGGCAGGGCCGTCGAAGAGATCGACGGTGGTTGAACCAGAGGGGTTGGGATGGACCACTTAACATGTGACATGGCCCGCGTGAAGCCGTCGGTGTGGACGAGCTTGATGTCGTAGCCAGCTTTCCCGAGATACAGTAATACTCTATCCCGCTGACATGAAGGCTTCGGCATGGCAACGTCTTCGCCGGCTGCTGCGATGACGTGTTGCTCCGGGATCGACAGGTCAGGGCGAACGGCGGCCACCTCACCAACGTCCGCCGGAGAGGCCATGATAAACCGCTTCTGGGCCGAACGCTCGTCGGGCTCCCCGGGATACGTGGTCGAGTTTAGGCTGCGACATTCTGGAGCAAGGGGATGTGGATCTAGCGGGGAGGGACACCGCAGGCCTCATCTAAAAACTCAGGGGAGTGGGGCGACGGTATGGGAATCTCTGGGTAACCTGAACTTTATTATCTAAGCTAGGAGGAATGGGCAGTCCGGTAGGGGTTGGCGGCGGTGCCGGCGGCGGCCGCGAGCTAGGATTCGAGGGGGGAGGGGCAGGTGGGGGACTTTGGAGGGGGTGGTGTTTGAGGATACACCGCGGCTACTGAAAATTTTAGTAGTGGTGGGTGGAGATGGTGGTGGACGAGGGAGGGCGATGGTTCAAATGCCTCGGCTACTGCAATTTTACTATATGGTCGGTGCTGGAGGAGTGTGGGCGACGGTTGAAGTACAACTGCTACTAAAATGTGGGTAAAGGAATTGATGCGAGGCGGGAGCGTCCAAGATCGCGCACGGTCCAATAACAATATGCGTGTATGATAATATGGAAAAGTGGTGCCGATCCGCCGATTTTTGCAACGCTCAAGGCAGGTAGTTTGTTTTTTATATTTATAGTTAGCTGGTCTATCACACACGGTTCATCCTAATTTCCAAATAAACTTACATGCCTTTAGCTTGCACATGTGGTGGTTTTACAGCGCACTTGCATTGCACACGGTTAAGCCAGTACATCCACCCTTTGCCCGCACTTGCGCGGTCGTGGTGATTTTAGCGCACTTGCATCGCACACAGTTGAGCCAGTACCTCCGCCTTAATTTGCTCATGCTTGCGCGGTCGTGGTGATTTCAGCACACTTGCATCGCACACGGTTGAGCCAGTACCTCCACCTTAATTTGCTCGCGCTTGCGCGGGCGTGGTGATTCACATCGCACTTGTATCGCACACGGTTAAGATATTATACCCCGTGTCCATTGTGCGTCATCAGAGTATTTACAGCAAAAAATAACGTTAGAGAGGGTCAAAAGAGAGCCACACCAGCATGTTGGCCAAATATATATGAGTGAAAAGGGTGGTATGTGATGTTCAAAATTCCAATGCACAACTTTGACCGCGCGGCCCCACGGTTGGGCGCCTCATTGAAGATCGATGAGAGGAGCCAGAAGTCAAGAACCACCTGGAGGTGGCCAAATATATGTACGAATATTGGGGATGTTTAAAATTTTAAATACACGGTGCATAAATTTGGTGGCACCTGCCTCGCAAACCCGAAAGCACCCTAACAACCACCTAGCTAGGATATATATAATGCCATAATGTCGTACCTAGCTAGGATGCTTGGCCCACCACCTCCCACTTTATGTCAGCAGGGTGGATGCACGTAATAATCGATACTTTGGTCATACATGCATGTCGCCATGACCTACCATAAGACGGGCCAATGAATCTATCGCTTGGTCAAATGACAGTTGTTGTTGTCGATAAACCGCTTGGGCCAATAGATTGAACCATCATAAATATCGCACGAGAGGGACCACAAAACTAGCACCTCTTGCATGCGGCCCAAAATTATGTATGTTGGGAAGGGGTGATTTGTGTTTTCAATATAGAATAATGTACAGTTTAGATGTGGTGCCTACCTCTCGATATAGACAACAACCATGAAGGCAAGGTAGTTAATGACGAGATATACAGGGTTTGATGTAGGTGGAACCCAACAATCCGAGCATGTGGGTGGGATCCTGACAACACATGATCTCAAGCTTTGGTTGAGCGACATGTGACGGTGAACAGCCCTAACACGAACTAGGAGGAATCCATTCATGTCCAACACATAGTACCCCTCATTATCGGTCAAAGGGAGGATATATATATATATATATATATATATATATATATAGACACACACACACACACACTCGGGGAGCCCACATATATGTGTGTCGTCACAAAAAACCGCACAAGGGAGACGTGGTCGATCAGAAGACCCCATATACACTGCATGCGGCCCGAAAATATGTATGGGTACGGTACTGTGTGATGTGTTTAAATCCCAAATGCACAACTTTGATGGGCCACCAACTACATTACAAACCGAACACCGTACCTGACTCCAAGCCTGGTTCAATACGTACGATGTCACTTTCCCAACTTCGAGGCGACGACGGCGGGGGGGGGGGGGGGGGGGGGTCGTCCCACGCATGCGCTCAAGCTTTATTTGGTCTAGCATGGGACACACACACACACACACATCTATACACCTATATAGTGTGCGAATAACTTTGAAAGTTGGTCGTTGGATGAAGCTAATCCGACGATATAGAGAGGGCAAATCCGAGCACTACTGACCGTTGGATATCATCTACATTCTACCAGATTCTGCCACATGCATGTACAATCTAGAAGACTCCATGGTTGAACTTAAGCATAATGCACAAACCTCAAACACACAAGCACTTCTCCTTCATTCTCTAGAATCTTCCATATCTTAATTGCCCAAACTTTTTTTTCTAAATGAATTGTCACTTTGTTTTTACCTTTACAATTCACAATTCCATGAATCTTAAAATAGATTTTTTTTATAAAACTAATTGATTTTGGATGAGATGAATTATAAGAATTAAACGAACATCTACATCATGCATATATGACTCAAAGCTTACATGCTATAGTGTGGTATTTATTCATAATTTGGTTACCAAATCTCATGCATGCAATACACGCGTACCTTACTAGTATCAATAGGAAACCATCATGGTCAAACCCTTCTCGTTCTGGGTCAAAGGGATAGATTGTGTGGCCCCCCCCTAATTGTTAGTAAATGATAGTATATATACCCCGGCGAGCGCATAGATATGTCCCACGTCTATAAGCCACACAACGGAGACATGCTCGAGAAGAACACCCTGCCCCCTATACTACCCGACATGCAACCTGAAAAAGGTTTATATAATTGCCATACAGGTCAAGTCAATCATTCTTTATTTTTTAGCGGAAAACTAACCCATAAAAACATAGTAGGTTTATATAATCTCCATGACAAGCCCGGTCAATCATTCTTTAATATTTTAGAGCAAAAAATAACCCATAAAAACATAGTCTACAAATTACCAAAACAAGGATCCCAAGGTTTATATAATTGCCATGATAGGTCATCATAGAGATATATTAATATATATCTATATCTCTATAATGATATTTAGCACGCTTAACTTCTGTGTTCTTTTCAACTAGGCTAGCGGATGGGAAGCAGACCCTTGCTGATAAGAATTGCCTCCTTGTCATTAAGGCATTTCATGCTGTTGGAAGGGCTTAGGGTTGTCGTTAGATCTGGGAGCATCCAACGGTGCACACGTACGATCCGTGGGGCTTGGGTTCTAGCCAATCAGAACGCACGACTCATATCGCGCGCGCAGCAAAGGGGGGCATCGGCCACGGTTTGGTAGGCACACGGCTTTTGTGTGTGAACCGTGTGCTATTTGAAAACATTTTTTGGAGGGGCTATTTGAAAACATTTACATGTGCTGTCGAAAGGGATGAGGATCTCCGTTCGATCAAGGAGGATCCAACAATGCAGACATACGATCCGTGGGGTTTGGGTTCTGGCCAATCAGAACGCATGACTCAGATCACACACGCAGCAGGGTGGATATCATAGGGAAACCAACATTCGGTGGAAACCAGTGAAAAGCACGAGAAAAACATGTTTTGAAGTTTAAAAAAATTGAAAAAAATGCGGGATGTTAAGAGCATGATGTTTTATTGCCACACAAAATTTCAAGTTGAAACACATTATGAGATGTGAGCTATGAATAAGACAAAATCAACGCTAATAGTGCCGAATAGTAATGCCACTATTCAAGGCTGAATTTGTCTTTTTCATAGCCCACATATCGTAATGTTTTTCAACTTGAAATTTTGTGTCGCAATAAAACATCACCTTCTTAACATCCCACATTTTTTTTTCAGATTTTTATGAAACTTTAAAATATGGTTTCCACGAAGTTTTCATTGAATATCGGCTTTCGTGAGTGAACCATGTGCTATTTGAAAACATTTCATGAGAAGAATCACGGGTTTTAAATCCCCTTAAATCTAAAACTAAGACGAAAATCATGAAACTGGGCATGGTGTCACGACATGTCACTTATATGTCGAGGAATTTTTTCGTCCATTGTGGCACAAGTTTTATTACAAGCCTCTTACAAACTAGAGCTTCTCTCAAAAAAGCCTCGTGGTTCCGATAGGGAAACACGTCCCCCTTGTGGGAGAAACGTAATCACTGCCTCTTTTCGCCTTGTATTTTCTTCTAGGGGCAACATGGAATGACAGGATATCCGTGCTGAAATTTAAACTTATTCAGGATTCGTTTGGCCTTTTTATACACTAATTGAGTTTCCTAGGCATTTAATGCCCATAATTCAAATCTGAACTACAAATACATGCTCCAGTTCACCAAAATGGTTAGAAAAATTATACATGTGTCCTTGGGTGCATGTTTAGGTCCGATGCCAGGAATGGGAACGAATTACAACTGTACCAGTGTCATGGCTCATCCTCAAACATTTCGAATCCAGTTTTTAAGTCCCCGTAAATCCTAAACTCACCAAAAAGTCCTCAAAGGTGGCATGGTGTCACGTCATGGCACATATATGTCGTGGTAAAAACATTGTCCAATTTTGGCCAAGCTTTATTACAAACCTCTTACAAAAATCGGAGCTTCTCTCAAAGAAGCCTCGTGGTTCCAATAGGGAAACGTGTTCCCCTTGTCGGCAAAACGTAATCACTGCCTCTTTTTGCCTTGTATTTTCTTCCACGGGCAACATCGAACAACATGATATCCCTGCTGAAATTTAAACTTATTCAGGGTTTGTTTGGCCTTTTTATACACTAATTGAGTTTCCTAGGCATTTAATGTCCATAATTCAAATCTGAACTACAAATACATGCTCCAGTTCACCAAAATGGCTAGAAAAATTATACATGTGTCCTTGGGTGCATGTTTAGGTCTCAAGCCAGGAATGGGAACGAATTACAACCGTACCGGTGTCTTGGCTCGTCCTCAAACATTTTGAATCTCGATTTTGAAGTCCCCATAAATCCTAAACTCACCAGAAAGTTATCAAAGGTGGCATGGTGTTACGTCATGGCACATATATGTCGTGGTAAAAACATTGACAATCTGGGCCAAGCTTTATTACAAACCTCTTACAAACCGGAGCCTGTCGCAAGAACCCTCATGGTTTCGATAGGGAAACGTGTCCCGTTGTGGGCCAAATGATAATCACTCCCTCTTCTAGCCTCGTATTTTCTTCTACATGCGACACAGGGCAACTTGAGATTCGCGCTGAACTTTGAAATTATTAAGGGTTCGTTTGACCTTTTTTATTCATTAATTGAGTTTCTAGGCATTTCAATGTCCACAATTCAAATCCGAACTACAAATGCATGCTCCAGTGCACCAAAATGGCTAGAAAAAACATACATGTTTCCTTGGGGTGCATGTTTAGGTCCATGGAACGAATTCAATCATCTCACCGTCCTGGCTTGGTCACAAACATTGCGAATCTCGGGTTTTAAATCTCTGTAAATCCAAAACTCACCAGGAAATCATGAAACTTGGCATGGCGTCACTACATGGTATATATAATTGTCCAATTTTGGCAACGCTATATTACAAGCCTTTTACAAACCGGAGCCTGTCGCAACCCTCGTGATTCCGGTAGGGAAACATGCCCCTCTTGTGGGAGAAACGATAATCGCTGCCTCTTCTCGCCTTGAACTTTGTTTTCTACAGGCAACATAGAATAACAGGAGTGTCAGGCTGAAATTTAAAACTGTTCAGGGTTCGTTTGGCCATTGTATATATATATATTACTAATTACTAAGTTTTCTATGCATTTAATGTAGTCCATAATTCAAATTTGAACTACGACCACATGCTCCAGTGAAGCAGAATGGGTGGGAAATCATACATGTGTCATTGGGTGCATGCTTAGGTATCATTTAATGAATGGGAATGAATTACAAACTTGTCGTCCTCCTGAAACATTGAGAATCTCGGTTTTAAATCCCAGTAAATCAAAAAGTCACCCAAAAAACATGAAACTTGGCATGGTTTCATGACATGGCACATATATGCCGTGGTAAAAAAATCGTCCAGTTTGAGTAGAGGCGCACACATTAGTAGCCAATGAAGTCCTTTTTGAAACAAAAAGCTAACACGTTAATATCGCAAACAGTTGTATTATATTAACCATGTCAAAATTTAACCATACTCGATGGCATGTGTGCAGCTGTTTGATTAGACGGGACAAGCGCGAGATGTACGCCGTGCTGGCTTGACGGGACGCGTGCGAGCAGTCCACTGCGCAGGCCTGACGGGACGCACGCATCCTGTCCACCTCGCAGGCTTGACAGGACACGTGCGAGCACCAAGGCCGCCCATGCTCATCGGGAAGCAAGCTCTTTGACCTCCATGCACCAGCCGCAGACCGCCTCGCTCACAACTTCTTCATTAATGGGTTAATTAAAGCACCTGGACGGAGAGTGTTCGCTTGTGATCCCATGGCAACATTTGCTTTGTTCGTGTTTTCAACTCATATTCCGCCCTAATTCAAATTGCCACATAGGGCAACTGATAATACGACCATAAATAAAATGGCAATGGATAATACGACGACAAATTTACAATGGCGCAGATAATAATTGTCTTACATATTCCGGATAATTTAAAATACCACATGCGCCAAAGCCCAGAAGACACGGGGGCAAGAGAAGAAGGAAATTGCAGACAACGATCTGGGTCGCTCGTTCTTCAATTCCTCACGACTTTGCTTGAAAGCAACCACAGATTCCTCCACCTCCTTCTCATGCTCGATCCGAGCTTCCTCATGTCACCCATCAGTTCCTCGACGACCGCTTTCAGCGTCATCTCCAAGGCACTACTCTGCTCATGCAGCATCTTCCAGCCGGCGGCCTCCTCCTGTTGGAAATATGCCCTAGAGGCAATAATAAATTGGTTATTATTATATTTTCTTGTTCATGATAATTGTCTATTGTTCGTGCTATAATTGTATTAACTGAAAACCATAATACATGTGTGAATACATAGATCGCAATATGTCCCTAGTAAGCCTCTAGTTGACTAGCTCGTTGATCAATAGATGGTTGTGGTTTCGTGACCATGGACATTGGATGTCGTTGATAACGGGATCACATCATTGGGAGAATGATGTGATGGACAAGACCCAATCCTGAGTGTAGCACAAGATCGTGTAGTTCGTTTGCTAAAGCTTTTCTAATGTCAAGTATCATTTCCTTAGACCATGAGATTGTGCAACTCCCGGATACCATAGGAATGCTTTGGGTGTACCGAACGACACAACGTAACTGGGTGGCCATAAAGGTCCACTACAGGTATCTCCGAAAGTGTCTGTTGGGTTGGCACGAATCGAGACTGGGATTTGTCACTCCGTATGACGGAGTGGTATCTCTGGGCCCACTCGGTAATGCATCATCATAATGAGCTCAATGAGACTAAGGAGTTGGTCACAGGATCACACATTACAGAACGAGTAAAGAGACTTGCCGGTAACGAGATTGAAAGAGGTATGGGGATACCAACAATCGAATCTCGGGCAAGTAACATACTGATGGACAAAGGGAATTGCATACGGGATTGATTGAATCCCCGACATCGTGGTTCATCTAATGAGATCATCATGGAACATGTGGGATCCAACATGGCTATCTAGATCCAGCTGTTGGTTATTGGCCGGAGAGATGTCTCGGTCATGTTTGCATGGTTCCCGAACCCGTAGGGTCTACACACTTAAGGTTTGGTGACACTAGAGTTGTTGTGGGAAATAGTATGTGGTTACCGAAGATTGTTCGGAGTCCCGGATGAGATCCCGGACGTCACAAGGAGTTCCTAAATGGTCTGGAGGTGAAGAATTATATATGGGAAGTCCAGTTTCAGTTGCCAGAATAATTTCGGGGGTTATCGGTATTGTACCGGGACCACGGAAAGGTGTCCGGGGGTCCACCGGGTGGGGCCACCTGCCCCGATGGGCTAAGTGGGCTGAACAAAGGCGGGAGCCAGCCCCTGGTGGGCTACTGCGCCCCCCCAAGGGCCCAAGGCGCCTAGGGTTGAAAACCCTAGGGTGTGAGGGCGCCTCCCACCTTGTTGGGGGGCAAGCCTCCCCCTTGGCCACTGCACACCTCTAGATGCATCTAGGGGGGCGGCCCCCTCTCCCTTCGCCCTATAAATAGAGGGGGTGGGAGGGCAGCCGCACCCTTCCCCTGGCACAACCCTCCCCCTCTCCAACACCTCCACCTCCTCCGTAGTGCTTGGTGAAGCCCTGTCGTAGAACCACGAGCTCCATCATCACCACACCGTCGTGCTGTCGGAGTTCTTCCTCAACTTCTCCTCTCCCCTTGCTGGATCAAGAAGGAGGAGACATCCCCAGGCCGTTCGGTGCTAGATCGGATCTTCCATAATTTGAATCACCGCGAGTATGACTCCATCATCCGTGTTCCTTGCTACGCTTCCACTTAGCGATCTTCAAGGGTATGAAGATGCACTACCTCTCTCTTGTAGCTAGTATCTCCTAGATTGATCTTGATGACACGTATGATTTTTTTTGAATTATTACTATGTTCCCCAACAGTGGTATCAGATCTAGGTCTATGTGTAGATTCTATGCACGAGTAGAACACAAATAGTTGTGGGCGATGATTTGTACAGAGAGGATAAGATCGGATCCTTCCCCTGGTGCAGCCCTCCCCCTCTCCAACACCTCCTCCTCCGTAGCGCTTGGTGAAGCCCTGCCGGAGAACCACATGCTCCATCACCACCACACCATTGTGCTGTCGGAGTTCTCCCTCAACTTCTCCTCTCCCCTTGCTGGATCAAGAAGGAGGAGACGTCCCCGGGCTGTACGTGTGTTGAGCACGGAGGCACCGTCCGTTTGGCGCTAGATCGGATCTTCCGCGATTTGAATCGCCGCGAGTATGGCTCCATCATCCGCGTTTCTTGTAATGCTTGCGCTTAGCGATCTTCAAGGGTATGAAGATGCACTCCCTCTCTCTCGTTGCTAGTATCTCCTAGATTGATCTTGGTGACACGTAGGATTTTTTTTGAATTATTACTACGTTCCCCAACAGTGGCATCATGACCTAGGTCTATGCGTAGATTCTGTGCACGATTAGAACACAAGTAGTTGTGGGCGATGATTTGTTCAATTTGCTTACCGTTACTAGTCTTATCTTGATTCAGCGGCATTGTGGGATGAAGTGGCCCGGACCGACCTTACATGTACGCTTATGTGAGACTGATTCCACCGACTAACATGCACTTGATGCATAAGGTGGCTAGCAGGTGTCTGTCTCTCTCACTTTAGTCGGATCGGATTCGGTGAAAAGGGTCCTTATGAAGGGTAAATAGCAATTGGCATATCACCGTTCTGGCTTTTACATAGGTAAGAAACGCTCTTGTGAGAAACCCATAGCAGCCACGTAAAACATGCAACAACAATTAGAGGACGTCTAACTTACTTTTGCAGGGTATGCTATGTGATGTGATGAATGATATATGTGATGTATGAGATTGGGCATGTTCTTGTAATAGGAATCACGACTTGCACGTCGATGAGAATGACAACCGGCAGGAGCCATAGGAGTTGTCTTAATTTTATTGTATGACCTGCATGTCATTGAAAACACCATGTAATTACTTTACCTTATTGCTAACCGTTAGCCATAGTAGTAGAAGTAATAGTTGGCGAGACAACTTCATGAAGACACGATGATGGAGATCACGGTGTCATGCCGGTGATGAAGGTTATCATGCCGCGCCTCGAAATGGAGATCAAAAGGCGCAATATGATATTGGCCATATCATGTCACTTTATGATTTGCATGTGATGTTTGTCATGTTTACATCTTATTTGCTTAGAACGACGGTAGCATAAATATGATGATCCCTCACTAAAATTTCAAGAGATGTGTTCCCCCTAACTGTGCACCATTGTGAAGGTTCGTTGTTTAGAAGCACCACGTCATGATCGGGTGTGATAGATTCTAACGTTCGCATACAACGGGTGTAAGCCAGATTTACACATGCAAAACATGTAGGTTGAATTGATGAGCCTAGCATGTACAGACATGGCCTTGGAACACGAGAGACCTAAAGGTTGAACATGACTCGTATAGTAGATACGATCAACATGGAGATGTTCACCATTGATGACTAGTCCGCCTCACGTGATGATCGGACATGGCCTAGTAGATTTGGATCATGTACCACTTAGATGACTAGAGGGATGTCTGTCTGAGTGGGAGTTCATTAAATAATTTGATTAGATTAACTTAATTATCATGAACTTAGGCTAAAATATCTATCGGTGTACTAAAGTAGGGGTACCGTAGTATCCCGAACTTGTGCACGGGCAGTCGCAGCACCCCGCGGCAAGGCTTGCCGGGTGACCGCCAAGGTCCTCCGTGGTTCCTTTGGAGCCATTCAAGGACAAAGTATTCAAGCCAAGGCGCAAGGCCCCGGCAAGAGGAGCTTGCCGGGAAGGCCACTCGAAGCACAAAGACCCCGGCAAGAGGAGCTTGCCGGGAAGACCAACCAAGGAATCTCGAGAAGCTTGCTGCGACGCGCTATGCGTCCCGACAAGACCCGGTGAGCGACAAGCTCCCAGACGCGACAAGACAACATCCGCGGCAAGGCGCTTGCCGTGGCAAGCTACTACTCCGCAGCCCGCGCTCCAGCTCACCCACCAACATGTCGCTTTGGGACCGTTCCTGGCGTACGTGGCGGGAGGCTGTGCAGCCAGGGGCATGCGGTGGCAAGCAGGCGCTGACAGGATAGCCATCGTGGCAAACGGTGGCGCCCCTGACGGTCCCTTTCCGCACCGTCTAGGCGACACAGACAGGCATTTAATGCCTTTGTCCCCTGCCGTCAGGGTTAGGTATGATACAACTATAGTAAGCGGTGGCGCCACCCACCACCTCTTTTACCTTTTTACCCCCATCTCTGTTGCCACCTGTCGGTGACCCCTTTGACATATAAAAGGAGGCCCATGCGCAACAGGGAAGGGGAGGACAATCATTCTCACGCTCGGTCTCGCTAACCAGTTGAGCGTACTGTAGCATTCACCGCTCCCGAGCAAGAACACAAATACAAACCAAAGCAGGAGTAGGGTTTTACGCATCCGTGTGGCCCGAACCTGGGTAAACTGATCGCGTCGTTCGTGCATTCGCTTCGATCTGCTCTTCGTGCACTCTCTGCCCCCCTGCCGAACCGAAAAGGGCCCCCGGTCCGCCGTGGTCCCATAGGTGTCCGTGGGATCAGCACCCCCGACATCTTTGGCGCGCTAGGTAGGGGGTGCGTCAAGGCTGTGTGAACCTGATCCGGCGTTCACACGAGCCAGATCTTCATCATCTTCATCAACATGCCGCCGAAGAAGAAGATTTCGGAGGTAGCTGCTCCGTCTGCGCCGAGCCCACCATCGCCAGAGCAAACGGCTGGTGGAGTAGGCGCCGGCGGAAGAACGGGCGCCGACGAGGAGGCTCATGGTGTTGCCAGGTCCAAGGACAAGACTGCGCTGCACATCGGCGGCGCGGTCGGCTCCCACAATGACCGGGCGCACTCCAAGACCTCGGTGTCCGTACACGCACCGCGCCCATCTTAGGAGGCGCGGGACCAGCAGCGTCATGGTACTCATGGTACCATACGTTTGCTGGGCCAAGATCAAGCTGGCGGATCCCGGAGTGCTCGAGACCAGCATGCACGCCAGCATGCTGCCGCGAGCATGGCACGGTCGCCCGGACGAGATATTGCTCCATCTAACGTAGTTAGAAGTCCGAGCATGTCCCGTTCCTTGCACCATTCGCCGCCGCCGCCCGCCACTCCGGCAGAAGCGTTGGCACGGGCCCAACTGCTACTAGATTACCCTCCAGCGCCAGAGAAGATCGATGACTGGAGGGCCACTATCCAGAGTCTCATCGGCTTCGCCAACGGCGACAACCCATGACAGCCCAGCACATCGCAGCCGCGGCAAGTCAGCCAGGCGCAAGCCGGTGGCGACAAGACCGGCGAGGGTGCAACCACTGTGCACTCTCCGCCCCGAAGGCGAAGATCACCGACTCGCCGGATCCACCACGACAGCGACTCCACCGCGTCATCGGATCCGCGAGCTCGTCACGACCAGCGCCAAGTTCTTCATGAGAGATAGCAAGAAGACGCTCGAACACGCATCGAGCACCAAAGAGAAGCGCGGCGTCAATCAGACCTGCGTGCTGGGCCTTCTGTTGACATGCATGCGCCCGGAGGACCAGGCGACTTGCCGTACGCGGTAGGTTGCCCTGCGTTTACCCGTGAGCTGCGGCAAGTCCACTGGCCCAGTCAGAAGCATTTCAAACCCGACGTACCGGAGAAGTATGACGGCAAGCCGCACCTGTCAGAGTTCCTCGGCATCTACACCATCGCGGTGCAAGCTGCCGGGGGGCGAGATGACAAGGTCCTTGCCAACTACTTCCCGCTGGTGCTCAAGCCCGAAGTCAGGTCTTGGCTCATGCACTTGCCGGACAACTCCATATCCTCTTGGGCGGACTTGTGCCATCAGTTTGTCGGCGCCTTTACGGGCGGTCACAAACCACATGGCCAAGAAAGTGACCTCCACCTGCTTGCCCAGAAGGAAGGAGAGCCCCTGCGCAAGTATATCCAGAGATTCAGCCGTGTACAGCGCAACATCCCAGACATCCACCCTGCCGCGCTTATCAGCGTGTTCCATCAGAACGTGCATAATCGCAGGATGCGGGAGGAGATGGCAATGAGCATGATCAGAGATGTCAGCGAGCTGTATGCCCTGGCCGACAAGTGTGCACGCGCTGAAGAAGGGAGGAAACTCCCCGGGGAGAATACTGGAGCAGGGGGATCTGATAGCGAAGATGCTGCCCCGGCAAAGAAAAACCGGAGGCGCAACAGGAAGGAGTAAGTCAAAGAGGTGCTAGTCGTCGAGCAGTCCGGCAATGACGGCACCGCCAAGGAAGCCAAAGTTGGTAGCTCCGGCAAGGAGGTTGCCGCATGCACCAAATGCCAAGCTGTGCCGGCCGCCGACAAGTAGGACGGCTCCGACAAGCAGTACTGCAAGATCCACCGCACCAAGGGCCATGATCTCCAGAGCTGCAAGAAGTTCGAGCAGCTTGTCCAGCAACAAAAAGCTGAGTATGAGCGGCGCGACAAGGAGAGAGCCCAAGGAGGCGGTGGAGAGGCCGGCAAGAAGCGCCCTGGCCGGGGAGGACGCCACGGCAAGGCCAAGCAGTGGCAAGGAGACAGACCTCCCCGCGGTCGCGACAAGGATGAAGACGAAGACGACGACGAGGACATGGATGATGTTGAGAACAGTGAGCAAGAATTTCAGTAAGCTACAGAAGTTTTGTGCGTTGACGGCGGTGCTTCTCTGCATACTTCCCACCGCCAACTCAAACAGTGGCTGTGGGAAGTTAATGCGGCAGAGCCACCTGTCGAGTCGCGCAAATGGTCCAGCACGCCTATCATCTTTGACATTGAGGACCACCCTGATCGCACGACTGCGGTCGGGTGCTTGCCGTTGTTGGTTTCGCCAACAATCCGCAACCTCAAAGTCACTAAGATGCTAGTTGACGGCGGGGCCGGCTTAAATCTGATCTCCTCCGCTATGCTCCAGAAACTCCAGATCCCGGACAGCGAGCTCGAAGAGATCGGTACATTCCAAAGAATTAACCCGGGAAGGAGCAAGCCGAAAGGGAAGGTCACGTTGCCGGTGACATTTGGCAGCGAGCTGAATTTCAGAACGGAGAAGGTCACTTTTGACGTTGCCGATTTCCCACTGCCCTACAATGGGATACTTGGCCGTCCAGCACTCGCCAAGTTCATGGCAGCCTCTCACTATGCATACAACATGCTCAAGATGCCAGGCCCGATAAGTGTCATCTCTGTCCCTGGCGACAAGAAAGATGCCCTTATCTGCGCCGACAAGATTTACCGGGAAGCAGCTGCTGCAACAGATCACAAGACACTTGCCGCTGAAGCTCCTAGGGGGAAGAAGAAGATCAAGTCCAGCAAGAGCTCTGATGCCCAATCCGGCAGGCGCACCTCCTCGGAGTGCTGAGCTGCCGTCGAGTACGCACCATCGAGCTCCACCGGCAAGTGTAAGAAGGCCATGGCAGCTCCACCACATACCAAGAAGGTGTCTGCCAAGGAGGACGGCACTGGTGGTACCTTCGCCATCAGTGCCACGCTTGACCCTAAATAGGAAAGCGCGCTCGTTACTTTCCTGCGGGCGAATGTCGACGTGTTTGCATGGCAACCGTCTGATATCCCCGGTGTTCCCAGGAAAGTAATTGAGCACCATCTTGCCGTTTGTCCTCATGCGCGGCCCGTCAAGCAGAAGGTCAGAAAACAGGCAGTGGAGCGCCAAGAGTTCATAGCAGGAGAAATCAAGAAATTGGAAGCAGCAGGCCTTGTCAGAGGAGTGCTCCATCCCACGTGGCTGGCCAATCCTGTTGTAGTGCGCAAGGCAAATGGAAAATGGAGGCTTTGTATCGACTTCACTGATGTTAATAAAGCTTGTCCCAAAGACCCATTTCCCTTGCCGCGCATTGACCAGATTGTTGACTCCACAGCCGGATGTGATTTGCTTTCATTCCTTGACGAATATTCAGGATATCATCAGATCTTCATGGCAGAAGAGGATGAGGAGAAAACCGCATTCATTACTCCATGTGGCACGTACTGTTTCGTATGGATGCCTTTTGGTTTAAAGAATGCTGGTTCAACATTTGCCAGAGTAATCCATGTCGCTTTGAAGCCATAGATACATAGAAATGTAGAAGCCTACATGGATGATATAGTGGTCAAGAGCAAAGACAGGGCAACTATGATCCAAGATTTAGAAGAGACTTTTGCAAATCTGCGCAAGATCAACCTCAAGCTCAACCCCGAGAAGTGTGTGTTTGGAGTCCCTTCGGGCAAGCTTCTCGGGTTCTTAGTGTCTCAGCGGGGAATCGAAGCCAATCCCGACAAGATCAAGGCCATCGAGCAGATCGAAGCACCAAAGCGCGTCAAGGATGTGCGGAAGCTTGCCGGTTGCGTGGCTGCCCTCGGCAGGTTTATCTCTCGGTCTGCTGAGCGCGCCCTGTCGTTTTTCAAAATCTTGAAAAAGGCAGGTCCAATGAAATGGACTCCGGAAGCGGAGGCTGCGCTACAGGACCTGAAGAGATACCTGTCCTCCACTCCAACACTTGTCGCACCTAAGCCACAAGAGAAGTTGCTGCTATACATAGCGGCAACCAATCAAGTGGTTAGTGCTGCGTTAGTAGCGGAGAGGGAGGCAGATGACGAGCCAGCAACCGCGGCAAGCACATCCAGCGACAAGCAGGGGGCTTCCCCGACAAGCTCTGGTCCCGACAAGCATGGATCCGTGTAGATGCAAGAAGAGATACAGAAGAAGATGGTGCAGCGCCCAGTTTACTTTGTTAGTTCCCTTTTGCAGGGGGCTAGGTCAAGGTACTCTAGTGTGCAGAAGTTGCTTTTCGGCCTTCTCATGGCCTCGAGAAAGCTGCGCCATTACTTCCAAGCACACGAGATCACAGTTGTCACTCGCTTTCCGCTGAAGAGGATATTGCAAAATCCAGAAGCAACAGGCAGGATTGTCGAGTGGGCACTAGAATTGTCAAGCTTTGGCCTCAAATTTGAGAGTACATCTACAATCCAAAGCAGAGCATTGGCAGAGTTCATAGCGGAGTGGACGCCAACTCCAGACGAAGAAATTCCGGAGACGAGCATCCCCGCCAAGGAAGCAAACAAAGAGTGGCTCATGTATTTTGACGGCGCCTTCTCGCTGCAAGGCGCCGGTGCTGGAGTGCTGCTTGTCGCACCCACCGGAGAGCACCTCAAGTACATAGTCCAGATGCACTTTCCCAAGGAGCAAGCGAAAAACAACACTGCAGAGTATGAAGGCTTGCTTGCCGGTCTCAGGATCGCGGCAAAACTTGGGATTAAGAAGCTCATAGTCAGGGGTGACTCACAGCTTGTCGTTCGCCAAGTGAACAAGAATTACCAGAGTCCCTTAATGGAAGCTTACGTTGACGAAGTGAGAAAGCTAGAGGAGCACTTTGACGGCCTGCAAATGGAGCACGTCCCAAGAGCTCAGAATGACATTGCCGATGGCCTGTCAAAGTGCGCTGCACTTAAATTACCTGTGGAACCAGGGATTTTTGTGCTCAAGCTGACTCAGCCGTTCGTAACACCACCAAATGGACAGAACAAGAAGAGGAAGTTGGTGTTTGGCGACTAATTTCCGGCAGGGCTTCCCGAAGCCGCCGCCAAGAAAGTCCCCAAGATCAACACCAAGAATGCTGAGGAGCAGTTTGCTCCGGCAAGCCCCAGGGTTTGTTCCGTTGAAGTAGACGCTCCCGACAAGTTTTGCTCCGGCAAGCTTGCCGGGGAATGTCAAGCTCCGGCAGAGCCGCAGGCTCTTGCCGTAGAAGCGGACGTTCCCGCAGTAGCAAATGTACCTTTAGTCCTTGTTGTCGAGCCACAGGCTCCAACATGGGCGCAGCAGATTGTCCGTTTCCTTCAGATAGGAGAACTTCCCGAAGAGCCAGAAGAAGCGGAAAGAGTAGCCCGACAGTCTACTATGTACCAGTTTGTCGATGACACGCTATGTAGAAGAAGACTCAACGGTGTGAAATTGAAGTGTATTCCCCGGGAAGATGGACAAAAGCTGTTGGCAGAGATACATGGAGGCATATGTGGTCACCACATTGGCGCAAGAGCTCTTGTCGGAAAAGCATTCCGGCAAGGCTTCTTCTGGCCGACAGCCCTCCAGGATGCAACTGCACAAGTAACCAAGTGTGAAGCGTGCCAGTTCCATTCCAAGCAGATACACCAGCCAGCTCAAGCTCTCCAGACGATCCCTTTATCCTGGCCATTTTCGGTCTGGCGGCTTGATATCCTCGGCCCCTTTCCCTGAGCTGTCGGAGGCTTTGAGTACTTGTACGTTGCAATCGACAAGTTCACAAAGTGGCCGGAAGTGGAACCAGTGAGGAAGGTGACAGCACAGTCAGCAGTCAAGTTCTTCAGGTCGATTGTTTGCCGTTTCGGGATCCCTAACAGGATAATCACCGACAACGGTACGCCATTTACGAGCCGCACCTTCATGCACTACGTCCAAGATCTTGGCGCCAAGGTCGGCTTCGCTTCTGTTGCTCACCCGAGAAGCAACGGTCAAGCGGAGAGGGCAAATGCTGAAGTGCTGCGCGGGCTCAAGACCAGAACTTTCGATAGGCTGCACAAGTGCGGAAAAAACTGGATCGAGGAGCTGCCGGTTTTTCTTTGGTCGATCAGAACGACGCCAAATCGAGCCACTGGACAGACACCCTTCGCTCTAGTTTATGGAGCAGAGGTAGTTCTCCCCACGGAACTCGTATATGAGTCGCCTCGAGTGCTCGCTTACGATGAGCTTGAGCAGGAGCAATTGCGGCAAGATGACGTGCTGCTCCTTGAGGAAGACCGTCTTCAGGCTGCTGTGCGAGCTGGTTGCTACCAGCAAGCTTTGCGCCGCTATCATAGCCGCAAAGTTAACGCCAGAAGTCTTGAGGAAGGCGACCTTGTTCTTCGGCGCGTTTAGTCCGCCAAGAATTCCAACAAGTTGCCGCCGAAGTGGGAAGGCCCTTACCGGGTGAAACGAGTCACTAGGCCTGGCGCTGTCCGCCTTGAGACCGAAGATGGCATTCCGGTGAGCAACTCCTGGAATATTGAGCATCTTCGTAAGTTTTACCCGTAAGGCGCGGTTGTCGGACCCTGTCCGGCAACCATCCTTTTGTAGAAGTCTTGCCGCTGTTGCATGTAATCCTTTGTACAAAGCCAGGCGCAGACCCTGAGCACAAGTAAATGAAGCGCTGGCGCCCTGAGTTATAGCATGCATGTTAGATCGAGTCTCGTCCTTGGTTAGGGTTGATAGTGCTTAACAGCGGCTAACTCCTAGCTTAGAGGTCGAGTGCGCGTCCCTTTGCCTTTCTTTTGTTTCCCTTGGTTCGCAGGGCTCGCATATCCTGGCCGGACCGCTTGAGGACGAAAAGGAGAAGAAGGACGTACCGGCGTCTGGACCCCGGCAAGCCAGCGTTGCCGGGGGCTGCAAGTACCAAGATTCACCCACGGCAAGCCAGAGTTGCCGGGGGCTGCAATCTCAGATATGTCTTTCATCCCTCATCATGCATTCTCTTATGGACTGGGGAATACGAAACCTCGTTTCTTCCCGAAAACTACCGTGCTCCTTAACTCTAGGCCCTGGGGCTCGTTCCTGGGGCCAAGTTTGGTCGTAGTCGCGCCAGCAAAGGGATGAAACGAGGGGGCCGCACCCGCCTCGTCCCTGCCTCCGTCAAAAGCCTGAGAAAGGTTGAGCGACGTGGGAAGACGGCAGGGCCTGTTGCCGGGAGAAGAAGTGTCTGTCTGAAAGATACCAAAGATTTTCTCCTTGACGTGGGTTCTACCCGCGAGACAAATGACCCAGCAAGCATCCCCTTTTCATTAAAAAACATTCCACTCAGGTACAGTCCATAGAGGATGAAAAACATGAAAGAGAGGATTACAAGCTTTAAATGCAACTAAGGCCCGAAGGCTTACAAATTAAAAAGATAAGATGCCCGTAATCCCTTTCTTGTCCCTCTCTTCAGGAGGTAGGTCAAGGAGGTGAAAAGGGCAAAAGGGGCGCCTAGGCGAGCTACGGGTGCCAGAAGACACCAAGAGAACATCCCGGGGGCTGTCCGAAGGCTGGACGGTGATGGCGGCGCCGGAAGCGGGGCTCGAAGACGAGGCGGCAGGACGTCAGCACGCTGTCGAGGGCACCACGTCCTCGTACTCCGACTTGACGGCCTTGCCGCCAGCCCTCTTCCTCTTCGGCAGGCTCCCTACGCCAGCCGCCCAAGAAGACAACCCCGGGGAGTTCAAGGAGCCGGCGACACAGATGATGGGGTCGCCGGTGCCGCACGGAGCGGCGCCCGACACCTAGTTGGACCCGTCATCCTGCCGCCCGCTACCCTCGTTGTCGCTGTCGCTCTCCTCCTCGTCACTCTCGCTCGAGGAGGAGCCTTCGCTATCGGAGGAGCTGTCCACGCAGCACTTTGCCCAAGTGCCAAAGCACCCGAAGACCTTGACGGAGAGGAGATCGCCCTCCATCAACTTAAAATGGAGGGTGAGCCCCCCCATCAGGCTGTGGATACGGGCGAACGTCTTCCACCCTCGACCAAGATACATCACATTAGGGGCTGGGAATTCAACGCGGACTCGCGTGCCGTTGATCCCACAGCCCCTCATGTGCAGTCTTAGTGTCTCGGGCGGGTCCAACTCCATCGCGCTCGCAAACGGAGCTGGGAGTCAGAGGCGACGACGAGGCGCCCGGCCCAGCCTGACGAAGAACTCGCAAGGGTCGTCCCCAATATGGACCGCCGTGGGAAGAGGAACCGCTGGCGGAGGCGAAGCCGGCGCGCCGCCCCGTCCACCTCTTCCCCGAGCGCCACAACCTCGTCCTCGACCTCGTCCATGACCTCGCCCCCTCCCTCTTCCCCTTACGGCTGGCTCTACCACCATGGGTGCGGGAGAGGGAGGGATGCGCTGTCTGGCGGCGACCCTCGCCGCCACCGATGAAGGACCAGGGTTCCCTTCCTCCATGGCGAATGAGAGAAAGGGGAGCAGAAGCTGAAGGAAGGAGGAGATGAGAGAATGCGGGCTTCCGTCCTCCCCTCCCGCTCTTTATAAAGGAGCGAGGTGGGGGCTCAGCCGCCCCGCTCAGCGAATCAAGACACGGGAAGAGCAGGGAGCTGGGGCCGACCCACTGCCTCGACCCGCGACGGCCCAGTTTTCCGCCTCCACCGTCCGCGACCCCAAGCGCATGGGAGCCGCGTGGCAGGCGAGCAAAACCAAGGCGACGGATGAGGCGACCTCTCCCCACCCCGTGATCATGGGGAGTGGACACCTCGAAAACCGCGCATCGGCCCCGTCCAGTAAATGAACCACGCCTCCCTCCGTTTATGGGGGGGGCGAACCGTCCCCTGTACCACGACGGGACGCATGCACGCGGGGCTTAGCCCCGCGCACGCCGCCCACGTCACGCATGATGACGCGTTCGACTCGTGCCGCTCGGGGAGGGCGCGGTGCATGCGGAGTCAGATACAGCGTGACCCAGGCCGCGCGTGCCCGTGCACTGTTTTGGGCCTGGCCCAACAGCGCTCGGCACCGTGTATGGCCCAGGCCCGGGGGCTCCTGTCGGTGTACTAAAGTAGGGGTACCTTAGTATCCCGAACTTGTGCACGGGCAGTCGCAGCACCCCGCGGCAAGGCTTGCCGGGTGACCGCCAAGGTCCTCCGTGGTTCCTTTGGAGCCATTCAAGGACAAAGTATTCAAGCCAAGGCGCAAGGCCCCGGCAAGAGGAGCTTGCCGGGAAGGCCACTCGAAGCACAAAGACCCCGGCAAGAGGAGCTTGCCGGGAAGACCAACCAAGGAATCTCGAGAAGCTTGCTGCGACGCGCTATGCGTCCCGGCAAGACCCGGTGAGCGACAAGCTCCCAGACGCGACAAGACAACATCCGCGGCAAGGCGCTTGCCGTGGCAAGCTACTACTCCGCAGCCCGTGCTCCAGCTCACCCACCAACATGTCGCTTTGGGACCGTTCCTGGCGTACGTGGCGGGAGGCTGTGCAGCCAGGGGCATGCGGTGGCAAGCAGGCGCTGACAAGATAGCCATCATGGCAAACGGTAGCGCCCCTGACGGTCCCTTTCCGCGCCGTCTAGGCGACACAGACAGGCATTTAATGCCTTTGTCCCCTGCCGTCAGGGTTAGGTATGATACAACTGTAGTAGGCAGTGGCGCCACCCACCACCTCTTTTACCTTTTTACTCCCATCTCTGTTGCTACCTGTCGGTGACCCCTTTGACATATAAAAGGAGGCCCATGCGCAACAGGGAAGGGGAGGACAATCATTCTCACGCTCGGTCTCGCTAACCAGTTGAGCGTACTGTAGCATTCATCGCTCCCGAGCAAGAACACAAATACAAACCAAAGCAGGAGTAGGGTTTTACGCATCCGTGCGGCCCGAACCTGGGTAAACTGATCGCGTCGTTCGTGCGTTCGCCTCGATCTGGTCTTCGTGCACTCTCCGCCCCCCCCCCCTACTGAACCGAAAAGGGGCCCCGGTCCGCCGTGGTCCCATAGGTGTCCGTGGGATCAGCACCCCCGACAATATCTTTACAATACGTCTTGTAGATCAAATGGCCCATGCTAATTTTTCCCTCAACTTCATAGCGTTCCTGGAGAAAACCAAGCTGAAAGACGATGGTAGCAACTATACGGATTGGGTCCGTAACTTGAGGATCATCCTCATAGCTGCCAGGAAAGCATATGTTCTTGAAGCACCGCTAGGTGAAGCACCCATTTTCCTAGCAACTCAAGACGTTATGAATGCCTGGCAGTCACGTAGTGATGATTACTCCCTGGTTCAGTGCGGCATGCTTTACAGCTTAGAACCGGGGCTCCAAAAGCGTTTTGAGCAGCACGGAGCATTTGAGATGTTCCAAGAGCTGAAATGGTTTACCAAGCTCATGCCCGGGTCGAGAGATATGAAGTCTCTAACAAGTTCTACAGTTGTAAGATGGAGGAAAACAGTGTTGTCAGTGAGCACATACTCAAAATGTCTGGGTTGCACAACTGCTTGTCTCAGCTGGGAGTTAACCTTCCAGATGACTCGGTCATTGACAGGATCCTCCAGTCGCTTCCACCTAACTACAAGAGCTTTGTGATGAACTACAATATGCAAGGGATGGAGAAGTCCATTCCTGAGTTATATTCAATGCTGAAATCAGCGGAGGTGGAGATCAAAAAGGAACATCAAGTGTTGATGGTGAATAAGACCACGAGTTTCAAGAAGGACAAGGGTAAGAAGAACTTCAAGAAGGATGGCAAGGGAGGTGCCACGCCCGATAAATCAGTTGTCGTGAAGAAGCCAAAGAATGGACCAAAGCCTAAGACTTAGAGCTTTTATTGCAAGGAAAATGGTCACTGGAAGCGGAACTGCCCCAAGTACTTAGCGGATAAGAAGGCGGGCAACGCCAAAGGTATATGTGATATACATGTTATTGATGTGTACCTTACCAGTGCTTGTAGTAGCTCCTGGTTATTTGATACCGGTGCGGTTGCTCATATTTGTAACTCAAAACAGGAGCTGCGGAATAAGCGGAGATTGGCGAAGGACGAGGTGACCATGTGCATCGGGAATGGTTCCAAGGTCGATGTGATCGCCGTCGGCACACTACCTCTACATTTACCTGCAGGATTAGTTTTAAAACTCAATAATTGTTATTTAGTGCCAGCTTTGAGCATGAACATTGTATCTGGATCTTGTTTGATGCGAGATGGCTACTCATTTAAATCTCAGAATAATGGTTGTTCTATTGATATGAGAGATATGTTTTATGGCCATGCCCCGCTGGTCAATGGTTTATTTTTGTTTAATCTCGATCGTGATGTTACTCATGTTCATAGTGTGAATGCCAAAAGATGTAAGGTTGATAATGATAGTCCCACATACTTGTGGCACTGCCGCCTTGGTCACAATAGTGTCAAACGCATGAAGAAACTCCATGCAGATGGACTTTTGGAGTCTCTTGATTATGAATCCTTGGACACGTGCAAACCATGCCTCATGGGCAAGACCAAGACTTCGTTCTCTGGTACAATGGAGCGAGCAACCAACTTATTGGAAATCATACATACTGATGTGTGCGGTCCAATGAGCATTGAGGCTCGTGGTCGTTAGGGAACGTAGTAATAATTCAAAAAAATTCCTACGTGTCATCAAGATCAATCTAGGAGATACTAGCAACCAGAGAGAGCGAGTGCATCTTCATGCCCTTGAAGAGCGCTAAGCAGAAGCGTTACAAGGAACGTGGCTGATGGAGTCATACTCGCGGCGATTCAAATCACGGAAGGTCCGATCTAGCATCAAACGGACGGCGCCTCCGCGTTCAACACACGTACATCCTGGAGAAGTCTCCTCCTTCTTGATCCAGCAAGGGAAGACGAGAAGTTGAGGGAGAACTCTGACAGCACGATGGCGTGGTGGTGATGGAGCTCGTGGTTCTCCGGCGGGGCTTCACCAAGCGCTACGGAGGAGTAGGAGGGGTTGGAGAGGGGGGAGGGCTGCCCCAGGGGAAGGGTGTGGCTACCCTCCCAACCCCTCTATTTATAGGGTGAAGGGAGAGGGGGCCAGGCCCCCTAGATGCATCTAGAAGGCGGCGGCGACCAAGGGGGGGACTTGCCCTCCAAGTCAGGTGGGAAGCGCCCCCACCCCCTAGGGTTTTCAACCCTAGGCGCCTTGGGCCCTTGGGGGGCGCACCAGCCCACCAGGGGCTGGTTCCCTCCTTTGTTCAGTCCACTTGGCCCACCGGGGCAGGTGGCCCCACCCGGTGGACCCCTAGACACCTCTCGGTGGTCTCGGTACAATGCAGATAACCCCCAAAATTATTCCGGCAACTGAAACTGGACTTCCCATATATAATTCTTCACCTCCGGACCATTCCGGAACTCCCCGTGATGTCCAGGATCTCATCCGGGACTCCGAACAACCTTCAGTAACCACATACTATTTCCCATAACAACTCTAGCATCACCGAACCTTAAGTGTGTAGACCCTACGGGTTCGGGAACCATGCAGGCATGACCAAGACATCTCTCCGGCCAATAACCAACAGCAGGATCTGGATACCCATGTTGGCTCCCACATGTTCCACGATGTTCTCATAGGATGAACCACGATGTCGGGGATTCAATCAATCTCGTATGCAATTCCCTTTTTCCATCGTTATGTTACTTGCCCGAGATTCGATCATCGGTATCCCCATACCTTGTTCAATCTCGTTACTGGCAAGTCTGTTTACTCGTTCCGTAACACATGATCCCGTAACCAACTCCTTAGTCACATTGAGCTCGTTATGATGATGCATTACCGAGTGGACCCAGAGATACTTGTCCGTCATACGGAGTGACAAATCCGAGTCTCGATTCGTGCCAACCCAACAGACATTTTCGAAGATGCCTATAGTGCACCTTTATAGCCACCCAGTTTCTTTGTGACGTTTGGTACACCCAAACCATTCCAATGGTATCCGGGAGTTGCACAATCTCATGGTCTAAGGAAATGATAGTTGACATTAGAAAAGCTTTTGCAAATGAACTACACGATCTTGTGCTACGCTTAGGATTGGGTCTTGTCCATCACATTATTCTCCCAATGATGTGATCCCGTTATCAACGACATCCAATGTCCATGGTCAGGAAACCACGACCATCTATTGATCAACGAGCTAGTCAACTAGAGGCTTACTAGGGACATATTATGATATATGTATTCACACATGTATTACGGTTTCCGGTTAATACAATTATAGCATGAACAATAGACAATTATCATGAACAAGGAAATATAATAATAACCAATTTATTATTGCCTCTAGGGCATATTTCCAACAGTCTATCACTTGCACTAGAGTCAATAATCTAGTTATGTTGTGATGAATTGAACACCCATAGAGTTCTGGTGTTGATCATGTTTTCCTCGTGGAATAGTTTTAGTCAACGGATCTGCGGCATTTAGATCCGTGTGCACTTTACAAATATCTATGTCTCCGTGTTGAATATTTTCACGAATGGAGTTGAAGTGACGCTTGATATGCCTGGTCTTCTTGTGAAACCTGGGCTCCTTGGCGAGGGAAATAGCTCCAGTGTTGTCACAGAAGAGAGTCATTGGGCTCGATGCATTGGGAATAACTCCTAGGTCGGTGATGAACTCCTTCATCCAGACTACTTCCTGTGTTGCCTTCGAGGCTGCTAAGTACTCCGCTTCACATGTAGATCCCGCCATGACGCTTTGCTTGCAACTGCACCAGCTGATTGTCCCACCATTCAAAATGTACACGTATATGGTTTGTGACTTGGAGTCATCCAGATCTGTGTCAAAGCTAGCATCGACGTAACCCTTTACGACGAGCTCTTTGTCACCACCATAAACAAGAAACATATCCTTAGTCCTTTTCAGGTACTTTAGGATATTCTTGACCGTTGTCCAGTGTTCCATGTTGGGATTACTTTGGTACCTTCCTACCAAACTTACAGCAAGTTTGTCAAAGTCCATACTTCGTTTTCATATATGGATCCTATCTCGGATTTCATGGCTTCAAGCTATTTGTTGGAATCCGGGCTCGCCATTGCTTCTTCATAGTTCGAAGGTTCACCATTGTCTAACCACATGATTTCCAGGACAGGATTGTCGTACCACTCTGGTGCGGAACGTGTCCTTGTGGACCTACGAAGTTCAGTAGCAACTTGATACGAAGTTTCATGATCATCATCATTAACTTCCTCTCTAGTCAGTTCAGGAACCACAGAAACATCTTCCTGAGCTGCGCTACTCTCTAGTTCAAGAGGCATTATCTCATCAAGTTCTACTTTCCTCCCACTTACTTCTTTTTAGAGAAACTCTTTCTCTAGAAAGGATCCATTCTTGGCAACAAAGATCTTGCCTTCGGATTTGAGGTAGAAGGTATACCCAATAGTTTCCTTAGGGTATCCTATGAAGACGCATTTTTCCGACTTGGGTTCGAGCTTTTCAGGTTGAAGTTTCTTGACATAAGCATCGCATCCCCAAACTTTTTGAAACGACAGCTTAGGTTTCTTTCCAAACCATAATTCATACGGTGTCGTCTCAACGGATTTTGATCGAGCCCTATTTAAAGTGAATGCGGCAGTCTCTAAAGCATAACCCCAAAATGATAGCGGTAGATCGGTAAGAGACATCATAGATCGCGCCATATCCAATAGATTATGATTACGACATTCAGACACACCATTTCACTGAGGTGTTCCAGGTGGCGTGATTTGTGAAACAATTCCACATTTCCTTAAGTGCGTGCCAAACTCGTGACTCAAGTATTCTCCTCCATGATATGATTGCAAGAACTTTATTTTCCTGTCACGTTGATTCTCTACCTCACTCTGAAATTCCTTGAACTTTTCAAAGGTCTCAGACTTGTGTTTCATTAAGTAGACATACCCATATCTACTTAAGTTGTAAGTGAGGGTGAGAATATAACAATAGCCACCGCGAGCCTCAATGCTCATTGGACCGCACACATTAGTATGCATGATTTCCAATAAGTTGGTTGCTCACTCCATTGTTTCGAAGAACAGAGTCTTGGTCATTTTTCCTATGAGGCATGGTTCGCACATGTCAAATGATTCATAATTAAGAGACTCCAAAAGTCCATCTGCATGGAGTTTCTTCATGCGTTTGACACCAATGTGACCAAGGCGGCAGTGCCACAAGTATGTGGGACTATCATTATCAACCTTACATATTTTGACATTCACATTATGAATATGTGTAACATCACGTTCGAGATTAAACAAAAATAAACCATTGACCAACGGGGCATGACCATAAAACATATATCTCATATAAATGGAACAACCATTATTCTCGGATTTAAATGAGTAGCCATCTCACATTAAACGAGATCCAGATACAATGTTCATGCTCAAAGATGGCACTAAATAACAATTATTGAGGTTTAAAACTAATCTCGTAGGTAGATGTAGAGGTAGCGTGCCTACGGCGATCACATCGACCTTCGAACCATTCCCGACGCGCATTGTCACCTCGTCATTCGCCAGTCTCCGCTTATTCCGCAGCTCTTGTTTTGAGTTACAAATATGAGAAACCGCACCAGTATCAAATACCCAGGAGCTACTATGAGTGCTGGTAAGGTACACATCAATAACATGTATATCACATATACCTTTGGCATTGCCAGCCTTCTTATCTACTAAGTACTTGGGGCAGTTCCGCTTCCAATGACCATTTCCCTTGCAATAAAAGCACTGAGTTTCAGGCTTGGGTCCATTCTTTGGCTTCTTCCTGGAAACTGATTTACCGGGCGCGGCTACTCCCTTGCCATCCTTCTTGAAGTTCTTCTTACCCTTGCCTTTCTTGAAACTAGTGGTTTTATTCACCATCAACACTTGATGTTCCTTTTTGATTACCACCTCCGCTGATTTCACCATTGAATATAAATCAAGAATGGATTTCTCCATCCCTTGCATATTGTAGTTCATCACAAAGCTCTTGTAGCTAGGTGGGAGCGATTGGAGGATCCTGTCAATGACCGAGTCATCTGGAAGATTAACTCCTAGTTGAGATAAGCGGTTGTGCTACCCAGACATTTTGAGTATATGCTCGCTGACATAACTGTTTTCCTCCATATTACAACTATAGAACTTGTCGAAGACTTCATATCTCTCGACCTGGGCATGAGCTTGGAAAACCATTTTCAGCTCTTGGAACATCTCATATGCTCTGTGCTGCTCAAAACACTTTTGGAGCCCCGGTTCTAAGCCGTAAAACATGCCGCACTGAACCAGGGAGTAATCATCACTACATGACTGCCAGGTGTTCATAACGTCTTCAGTTGCTAGGAAAATGGGTGCTTCACCTAGCGGTGCTTCAAGCACATATGCTTTCTTGGCAGCTATGAGGATGATCCTCAAGTTACGGACCCAATCCATATAGTTGCTACCATCGTCTTTCAACTTGGTTTTCTCTAGGAATGCGTTGAAGTTGAGGGCAACATTAGCGTGGAAGATACTCTAGACTAAGTTCATGATAATTAAGCTCATCTAATGAAATTATTTAATGAACTCCCACTCAGACAGACATCCCTCTAGTCATCTAAGTGATACATGATCCGAATCGACTAGGCCATGTCCGATCATCATGTGAGACAGACTAGTCATCAACGGTGAACATCTCGATGTTCATCGTATCTACTATACGACTCATGTTCGACCTTTCGGTCTCTCGTGTTCCGAGGCCATGTCTGTACATGCTAGGCTCATCAAGTCAACCTAAGTGTTTTGCATGTGTAAATATGGCTTACACCCATTGTATGCGAACGTTAGAATCTATCACATCCGATCATCACGTGGTGATTCGAAACAACGAACCTTCACAATGGTGCACAGTTAGAACACATCTCTTGAAATTTTAGGGATCATCTTATTTATGCTACCGGTTTCCTAAGCAAATAAGATATAAACATGACAAACATCGCATGCAAATCATAAAGTGACATGATATGGCCAATATCATCTTGCACCTTTGATCTCCATCTTCAAGGTGCGGCATGATCACCTTCGTCACCGGCATGATACCAAGATCTCCATCATCATGTCTTCATGAAGTTGTCTCGCCAACTATTACTTCTACTGCTATGACTAACGGTTAGCAATGAAGTAAAGTAATTACATGGCATTTACATTGACTCGCAGGTCATACAATAAATTAAGACAACTCCTATGGCTCCTGCCGGTTGTCATACTCATCGACATGCAAGTCGTGATTCCTATTACAAGAACATGATCAATCTCATACATCACATATATCATTCATCACATCCTTTTGGCCATATCACATCACATAGCATACCCTGCAAAAACAAGTTAGACGTCCTCTAATTGTTCTTGCATGTTTTACGTGGCTGCTATGGTTTCTAGAAAGAACGTTTCTTACCTACGTAAAAGCCACAATGGTGATATGCCAATTGATATTTACCCTTCATAAGGACCCTTTTCATCGAATCTGATCTGACTAAAGTGGGAGAGACAGACACTCGCTAGCCACCTTATGCATCAAGTGTATGTCAGTCTGTGGAACCAGTCTCACGTAAGCGTACGTGTAAGGTCGGTCCGGGCCGCTTCATCCCACAATGCCACTGAATCAAGATAAGACTAGTAACGGTAAGCAAATTGAACAAATCATCGCCCACAACTACTTGTGTTCTAATCGTGCACAGAATCTACGCATAGACCTAGGTCATGATGCCAGTGTTGGGGAACGTAGTAATAATTCAAAAAAAATCCTACGTGTCACCAAGATCAATCTAGGAGATACTAGCAACGAGAGAGAGGGAGTGCATCTTCATACCCTTGAAGATCGCTAAGCGCAAGCATTACAAGAAACGCGGATGATGGAGCCATACTCGCGGCGATTCAAATCGCGGAAGATCCGATCTAGCGCCAAACGGACGGTGCCTCCGTGCTCAACACACGTACAGCCCGGGGACGTCTCCTCCTTCTTGATCCAGCAAGGGGAGAGGAGAAGTTGAGGGAGAACTCCGACAGCACGATGGTGTGGTGGTGATGGAGCATGTGGTTCTCCAGCAGGGCTTCACCAAGCGCTACGGAGGAGGAGGTGTTGGAGAGGGGGAGGGCTGCACCAGGGGAAGGGTGCCACTGCCCTCCCACCGCCTCCCTCTATTTATAGGGTAAAGGGAGAGGGGGCCGCCCCCCCTACATGCATCTAGAAGGGGGGCAGCGGCCAAGGGGGGGACTTGGCCCCCAAGTCACGTGGGAGGCGCCCCCACCCCCTAGGGTTTTCAACCCTAGGCGCCTTGGGCCCTTGGGGGGGCACCAGCCCACCTTGGGTTGGTTCCCTCCTTTGTTTAGCCCACTTGGCCCATCGAGGCAGGTGCTCCCACCCGGTGGACCCTCGGACACCTCTCGGTGGTCCCGATACAATACCGATAACCCCCAAAATTATTCCGGCAACTGAAACTAGATTTCCCATATATAATTATTCACTTCCGGACCATTCTGGAACTCCTCGTGACATTCGGGATCTCATCCGGGACACCGAACAACATTCGGTAACCACATACTATTTTCCATAACAACTCGTCACCGAACCTTAAGTGTGTAGACCCTACGGGTTCGGGAACCATGCAGACATGACCGAGACATCTCTCCAGCCAATAACCAACAGTTGGATCTGGATACCCATGTTGGGTCCCACATGTTCCATGATGATCTCATCGGACGAACCATGATGTCAGGGATTCAATCAATCCTGTATGCAATTCCCGTTGTCCATCGGTATGTTACTTGCCCGAGATTCGATCGTCGGTATCCCCATACCTCGCTCAATCTCATTATCGGCAAGTCTCTTTACTCGTTGCGTAACGCATGATCCCGTGACCAACTCCTTAGTAACATTGAGCTTGTTATGATGATGCATTACTGAGTGGGCCCAGGGATACCTCTCCGTCATACGGAGTGACAAATCCAAGTCTCAATTCGTGCCAACCCAACAGACACTTTTGGAGATACCTGTAGCACTATAACATCCCAAATTTTCAATTTGGAATGTTATACACTAGATCATCATTGCATATCATATTTATTGCATTTTGGTTGATCCTAGAAATTTTACGCAACTCAAGGACCCTCGGAGAGAGTTGGGGATTTCGTTATTTTCATATTTGAGTTGTCTCAAATTTTCAAAATAGGATCATTTGATTTTATTTATTTTATCTTTAATTATTTCTATTACAAAAATTATGAGAGAGGGAACAAAATGACTTTCCCAAAATAAAGAAATATTGAGGATTTAATAAAAAAATCAAATAAGATTTTAATTGGTTTATTTGCTATTTTATTTGAATTTAGGAAAAATTTGCGTTTTTCAAAATTGCATTTAGGCCCCAAATAAATGTTCATCCTGTGCGACTTGATTTTAGAAGCCGGGGAAATTTTATTTCGAGATTTTTGTAGTCCGTTTAGTATTTCTTTCGTTAGTTTTTCTGCGCGGAATTATTTAAAAAAAATCCGAACCGACTCCGGGCCGTACCCGAGTGGGACTCCGCCCGGGGGGCCTTTTTAAGCCGACCCCGCCGAGCCGCCGAAGCCCACCAGCCTGCCCGCCGAAACCCTAGCGCCGCGGCGCCTCGCCGCCGCCCCGCTGCCTGAGGTAGCCGCCGTCGCCGGCGGTTTTCCTCAGAAAACCGCTCGGTTTTTTTGGATCCGCTTTCTATTAGAACGGTTTTTTTTACTGTTTAGTTATTTAGCGAGCGTTCGCTCGTTCGTTCGTTTTAACGAATGTGTTCGTCGGTTAGATCCAGATAACAAACGTTCGTTCGTTAATCTGTTCATCGTTTTTTTTTCTCGGATTTTCCGCGATTATTTCTGATCGCGATTCCTGATCCGATTTTCGTTTTAGTATAACTGTTCGCTCGTTTATCGGAATCAGGCGATTCAAGCGCCTGGAGTTTCGTCTCGAAACCCTCTTTCTATTTAACCAAGTTAAATAAGTTTTTTCTTCTGTAAAAATTGCCTTAGATCCAGAATAGTAAACGAAGCCTGTTTCTTTTGTTGTTTGTCTTTCGTTGCTTCGTTCGATTTGATTCTTTTTGCCAACCGGAGTTCTTAAGTTGAACTTTCTGGTTAGATCTCTTATTTGAGTTTTACCTAAGCATTAGTTGAGTACATATTGTGTGTTTGTTTGTTTGTGATAGAGTACCCGGAATGCGCCGCTTGTTACTTCGAATCGCTAGGTTTCCCAGATCATCAGCAAGGCAAGTAACACTTTGATCATACCTCCTACTACCCAGTTTTATTGCATTAGATCAATCCTCACACATTGCATGATTAGGATCTAATTAAATTGTGGGTTTGGGGAGTAGTTGAGGTAGAACCTATTACCTGTTTATTATCAAACCTTTGGGACTTACTCTACGTTTGCTTATTATTGCTATGTTATGCTAGTAGACGTGGATTGGGTGAGTGTATCCATGACAGATGTGAGCTTTGTTAATTAATGGTTTATTTAAGGTGGCAACCTAAACACACATCTGGGTGGATTGAGGCACCTGGGTATTCCAGCGATTGCCTGTTTTCTTTTGGACCGCCACCCAGGCTCAAAGGGATCATGAGATTATTCATACTAGAAACTTCCGTGTGCAGCCACAAGCTATTATGGGCTCTAGCATAGTTGACTAAGTCATGCGAACTCTTACAGTGGTAGACTAGTAGATGTAGGGGATGTAGGTTGGTACGGTCTACCCGTTCGTAAGGTGCTAGCGCTTCTGAAAGACTATGCCTCGGTCATCCGTTTCTCAAACACCATGCAATGCGAGAAAACCAACGGAGGAGATCGAGTCTTGTGGGGAAAAGTGCGCAAACCTCTGCAGAGTGTATAAACTAATCATGGTTAGCCGTGTCCCCGGTTATGGACATCTTGAGTATCTAGTACCTGGATTATCATGTGAATCTCAACATGTTACTATAAAATTAATTTTGATGGGTTTGTTTAATGATGATGCTTAATTGGGATTGAGAATGCTGTCATCCATTCTCAATGTTTAACAACCACCATGATAGTTAAACACATTTATTCCTTTGTAGTAGGGAAAAATTGGCTTTACGCAAAAATGTAACCATAGAGCTTTCCACCAGCCAAATATGCATATAGAATAGCCGTTTCATTCCATTACTCTCTATGTGTTACATTGCCAGCATATTCCATGTGCTGACCCGTTTTCGGGCTGCAACGTTAATGTTGCAGACTTTTCAAATGACGATTAAGGAGTTTTAGGTCGTGGTTCTATACTGAGTGATGCCGTTGGAGTTGATGGACTCACTTATCTTCCAAGCCTTCCGTTGTTATCGTTATTAGATGGCCTTAAGCCATATTTATTGTAATAAGTTCTCTTTTGAGACACTCGATGTAATAAGTGTGTGATTGCTACTCTGCTATAAATCCTTCAAGTACTATGTGGTGTCAGCATTACTGATCCAGGGATGACACCGGAGCACAGAGATTGGACCGTTTGAGGTCTGGTCGCTACAAGATGGTATCAGAGCACACGCTGACTATAGGACACGACCACTAAGCTAAAGAGCTAGATCACTACTCACTCTCTTCTCTTCTGACCTCTCATCTTTTCTACTCTTTTAGGATGGCAGATGCAAGGAACAAGTTTACTCAACCGGATGAAGATACACCCTTTGGACATCACTTGAAGGAAGTCACTAGATACCTGAACATAGGAGTACCAAGCTTCACCAAAACCTACAACACCACTCTACCTGAAGAAGAGCGCTGGATGATTCAAGTTCAAGTTCCAGGAAGGACGTTCATGCCAGTCACTGAGCCCATAGAGTTTTCTTTCGATGCACCAACTTGGAATCTAGGAAAGAGCATGGCAGCTCACATCACCATGGGACACATTGGAGAAGTCTACCACAATGATCTCAAGGATACTATTTACTAGATTTGTGGGCGCCGAGATGAGCACTGGGAGATGATCAACACCAGAAAGGATAGATCAATTGCAGCTTTTATCTAGGAGTTAAACCAGCACATTCGACGTCAGGAGAACCAGGTGTGCGCCGACATGATAGACCTGAAGAAGGCAAAGACAAGAATCAAGGAACTGGAGGAAGAACTCAAGGCTACACGTGAAGATTTTGAAGAAGAAATTCAAGTATTAGTGGAAAAGAATGACGATCTGATCAAGAAGATTGGAATATTCATGGGAGACCCTACACCGGTAGAAGAAGACGAAGAACCTAAGGAGATTCGCCTGGAAGACTACATCATCATCGACGACACAGACTCGGATCTAGATGATAGCGATGATGACTATGTTGATGAAGCTGGAGCAGATATCATGGAGTCTGCAACCGAAGAGTGTTTTTAGTAGACCACCCCATTAGTAGTAGTAGTCCACCATGTAAATATAGTAGTCCGGGCACTTTTGTGATAGTTAGATCGATTGTATGCCCTTGCTTGATTAATGAAGTGAAATGTTTGCTTTTGCCTCATGTGCATATGGGTAGTGTTTTCTCTTTAGACCTAGCAGAAGCCATGATTTACCCCTAGGCTGGGAGGACATTTTCAGCATACCCATGGTGGAGGAAGCTCAGACAATCACAATGGCGCCAAGAATGGTAATGGGAATGGAGGAAGCAACAGCCAGAACCGCACCCACCCATCAACCCCAGCCAAGAAAGACCTGAGCCAAGTCACTTGTTTTAAGTGCCAGAAGACCGGGCATTATGCCAATGAATGTCCTGAATCCCAGAATGGAAATGGCAATGGAAGCTCTGGGAAGAAGCCGAACCCTTTCAACAGGGCACAGGTGAACCACGTTAACGTGGAGGAGGTTGAAGAGCAGCCGGATGCAGTAATCGGTAAGTTTTTGGTTAAGTCATTTACTGCACTCGTTCTTTTCGATAATGGTGCATCGCATTCATATATATCAAGGGGATTTGTGGATAAGTATAAACTGCCAACCCAAGCCCTTAGGTCACCCATGTTAGTAACCTCGCCTAGAGCAGAATATATGGCTAGTCTATGGTGTGATCGGTTACCATTAAGGATTGGTAACTATGTTTTTCCCTCAGACCTAATAGTGTTGGAATCCCAAGGATTGGATGTGATATTAGGCATGGATTGGTTGTCAAAGTATGAAGGGAATATTGAATGTGCTAGTAAGTCAATTTTACTTACCACCCCGGAAGGGAGAAGGATCAAGTATGTATCCCGACATGTGCCAAAGAGGACTCAAGTAAATTGTTTAACCGGAGTTGTGCAGGAGGAAGTACCAATAGTGAAGGATTTCCCTGATGTATTTCCAGAAGAATTGCCAGTCATGCCACTGGATAGAGATATTGAGTTTCTGGTTGAGCTTTTGCCAGGCACAGGGCCAATATCAAAGAGACCATATAGGATGCCTGCAAAGGATTTGGTGGAAATTAAGAAGCAGATTAAGGAGTTACTAGATAAAGGATATATTCGCCCAAGTTCATCACCTTGGGGATCGCCAGTACTTCTAGTGGAGAAGAAGGATGGATCATTAAGGATGGTTGTCGATTATCGAGGATTGAATGAAGTAACCATCAAGAACAAGTACCCACTACCGATGATCAATGATCTGTTTGATCGATTGCAAGGAGCTAAGGTATTTTCCGAGATCGATCTGCGATCAGGATACCACCCGTTGAAGATTCGAGAACAGGATATACCTAAGACGGCTTTTACGACCAGGCATGGGCTGTACGAGTATACCGTTATGTCATTTGGTCTGACTAACGCACCTGCATATTTTATGAACATGATGAACAAAGTGTTTATGGATTTCTTGGATAAGTTCGTCGTAGTGTTCATTGATGATATCCTGGTTTACTCGAAGAATGAAGAGGAGCATAAGGAACATTTGCGTTTGGTTCTTGGAAAGCTCAGATCGCATCAATTATATGCCAAGTTTAGTAAATGTGAGTTTTGGTTGAAGGAAGTTGGATTTCTCGGACACGTTATATCCGGAGAAGGTATAGCAGTAGATCCCACTAAAGTTGATACCGTGACCAAGTGGGAAGCACCAACCACCGTGGGAGAGATCCGGAGTTTTCTTGGACTCGCAGGATACTACTGGAGGTTTATTGAGAATTTCTCAAAGATTGCGAAGCCTATGACGGAGTTGTTGAAGAAGGATACCAAGTTCATATGGATGGAGGAATGTGAGGCTAGTTTTTAGGAGTTGAAGAAACATTTGGTTACCTCACCCGTGTTGATTTTACCGGATTAGACCAAGGATTATGAGGTGTATTGTGACGCTTCACATTGAGGACTTGGAGCAATGCTTATGCAGGAAGGAAGAGTTGTTTCATATGCCTCACGACAGCTTAAGCCTCATGAGTTGAATTATGCTACGCATGATTTGGAGTTAGCAGCCATAGTGCATGCATTGAAGACTTGGAGACATTTTCTGATTGGAAACCATTGCGAGGTGTATACAGATCATAAGAGTTTGAAGTATATTTTCACACAGAAGGAGTTGAACCTCAGACAAAGGAGATGGTTGGAGCTCATCAAGGATTATGATATGAAATTGCATTATCATCCTGGAAAGGCTAACATAGTAGCTGACGCATTGAGCCGTAAGAGCCACGTCAACACCTTAATGACGGGAGATTTACCAAGGGAGTTAGCCGAAAATCTTCGAGAGCTATGTTTGGAAATAGTTCCAAGAGGCTATGTAGCAGCATTGGAGAATCAGTCTACTTTGATGGATAAGATCAGAGAAGCTCAAAGGACTGACAAGGAGATTGCTTCTATTAAGGAGAAAATGAGCAAAGGAAAAGCTAAGGGATTTCGTGAGGATGAGCACGATACCCTATGGTTTGAAGACCGTGTCTATGTACCAAATGATTCGGAGATCAGGAAGCTAATTCTACAAGAGGCCCATGACTCACCATACTCGATTCACCCAGGAAATACCAAGATGTATTTGGATTTGAAGGATATTTTCTGGTGGACTGGAATGAAGAAGGATATTGCGGAATATGTAGCAGTTTGTGATGTATGTCAGAGAGTAAAGGCAGAGCATCAGAAGCCAGCAGGATTGCTACAACCATTGCCGATACCCGAATGGAAGTGGGATAAGCTAGGAATGGATTTTATTACAGGATTGCCCAGAACACGTTCAGGCTATGACTCGATATGGTTTGTAGTCGATCGTTTGACAAAGGTAGCTCATTTCATTCCAGTGAAGACTACCTATACCAGTGCAAAGTTGGCAAAGATATACATGACCAGGATCGTATGTCTGCATGGAGTTCCAAGGAGCATTGTATCAGATAGAGGACCCCAGTTTACCTCAAGGTTCTGGAATCGGTTGCATGAGACTTTGGGAACCAGACTGGAGTTTAGCACAACTTTCCACCCGCACACAGATGGAGAGACCGAGAGAGTCAATCAGATTTTGGAGGATATGCTAAGAGCTTGTGCGCTAGATTATGGATCTAGTTGGGATGAGAATTTTCCATATGCAGAGTTCTCTTACAACAACAGCTATCAATCCAGTTTGAAGATGACCCCTTTCGAAGCCTTGTACGGAAGGTGTGCAGGACCCCTTTGTCTTGGGATGAAGTTGGAGACCGCCAGTTGTTTGGACCGGATCTGATAAAGGAGTCTGAACAGAAAGTGAAATTGATTCGCGATAGGCTCAAGGTAGCTCAGTCCAGGCAGAAGAGTTACGCAGACTCTAAACGCAAGGAGACAGTTTACAAAGTCGGAGACCGAGTTTATCTTCGAGTATCTCCACTTCGAGGAGTTAAGCGCTTTGGAGTTAAGGGAAAGTTAGCGCCATGTTTTGTAGGACCATACAATGTTTTGGACCGTATGGGAGAAGTGGCCTACAAATTGGAATTACCCGAAGGACTGTCAGGAGTTCACGACGTGTTTCATGTATCCCAGTTGAAGAAGAGGCACGCAGAGATGGCTGCCATACCGCTGAGAGATACGGTACCACTGGAATCGATTCAGTTGGATAGGGATTTGACCTATGAGGAGAAACTAGTTAAGATTCTAGAGTATGCTAGTCGAGTCACCCGCAGCAAGGTTATCAAGTTTTGCAAGGTTCAGTGGAGCCACCACACGGAGGATGAAGCCACCTGGGAACGAGAGGAAGATTTGCTGAAAGACCACCCTCACCTATTTTCTAGCCAACCCGAATCTCGAGGGCGAGATTCATTTTAAGGGGTAGGTTTGTAACATCCCAAATTTTCAATTTGGAATGTTATACACTAGATAATCATTGCATATCATATTTATTGCATTTTGGTTGATCCTACAAATTTCACGCAATTCAAGGACCCTCGGAGAGAATTGGGGATTTCGTTATTTTCATATTTGAGTTGTCTCAAATTTTGAAAATAGGATCATTTGATTTTATTTATTTTATCTTCAATTATTTCTATTATAAAAATTATGAGAGAGGGAATAAAATGACTTTCCCAAAATAAAGAAATATTGAGGATTTAATAAAAAAATCAAATAAGATTTTATTTGGTTTATTTGCTATTTTATTTGAATTTAGGAAAAATCTGCATTTTTCAAAATTGCATTTAGGCCCCAAATAAATGTTCATCCTGTGCGGCTTGATTTTAGAAGCCGGGCAAAATTTATTTCGGGATTTTTGGAGTCTGTTTAGTATTTCATTCAATAGTTTTTCTGCGCGGAATTATTTAAAAAAATCCGAACCGACTCCGGGCCGTACCCGAGCGGGACTCCGCCCGGGGGGCCTTTTTAAGCCGACCCCGCCGAGCCGCCAAAGCCCACCAGCCTGCCCGCCGAAACCCTAGCGCCGCGCCGCCTCGCCGCCGCTTGGCCCCGCGCCGCCCTGCCGCACCCCGCGCCGCGCCGCCCTGCCGCCGCCTCGCCGTCGCCCCGCCACCCCACTGCCTAAGGTAGCCGCCGTCGCCGGCGGTTTTCCTCAGAAAACCGCCCGGTTTTTTTAGATCCGCTTTTTTTAATAGAACGGTTTTTTTAATGTTTAGTTATTTAGCGAGCGTTCGCTCGTTCGTTCGTTTTAACGAATATGTTCATCGGTTAGATCCAGATAACGAATGTTCGTTCGTTAATCTGTTCGTCGTTTTTTCTTTTTCTCGGATTTTCCGCGATTATTTCTGATCGTGATTTCTGATCCGATTTTCGTTTTAGTATAACTTTTCCCTCATTTATCGGAATCAGGCGATTCAAGCGCCTGGAGTTTCGTCTCGAGACCCTCTTTCCGTTTAACCAACTTAAATAAGTTTTTGCTTCTGTAAAAATTGCCTTAGATCCAAAATAGTAAATGAAGCCTGTGTCTTTTGTTGTTTGTCTTTCGTTGCTTCGTTCGATTTGATTCTTTTTGCCAACCAGAGTTCTTTAGTTGAACTTTCTGGTGAGATCTCTTATTTGAGTTTTACCTGTGCATTATTTGAGTACTTATTGTGTGTTTTTTTGTTTGCGATAGAGTACCCGGAGTACGCCGCTTGTTACTTCGAATCGCTAGGTTTCCCGGATCATCAGCAAGGCAAGTAACACTTTGATCATACCTCCTTCTACCCAGTTTTATTGCATTAGATCAATCCTCACACATTGCATGATTAGGATCTAATTAAATTGTGGGTTTGGGGAGTAGTTGAGGTAGAACCTATTACTTGGAGTTACTCTACGTTTGCTTATTATTGTTATGCTATGCTAGTAGACGTGGATTGGGTGAGTGTATCCATGACAGATGTGAGCTTTGTTAATTAATGGTTTATTTAAGGTGGCAACCTAAACACACATCTGGGTGGATTGAGGCACCTGGGTATTCCAGCGATTGTCTGTTTTCTTTTGGACCGCCACCCAGGCTCAAAGGGATCATGAGATTATTCATACTAGAAACTTCCGTGTGCAGCCACAAGCTATTATGGGCTCTAGCATAGTTGACTAAGTCATGCGAACTCTTACAGTGGTAGACTAGCAGATGTAGGGGATGTAGGTTGGTACGGTCTACACGTTCCTAAGGTGCTAGCGCTTCTGAAAGACTATGTCTCGGTCATCCGTTTCTCAAACACCATGCAGTGCGAGAAAACCAACGGAGGAGATCGAGTCTTGTGGGGAAAAGTGCGCAAACCTCTGCAGAGTGTATAAACTAATCATGGTTAGCCGTGTCCCCGGTTATGGACATCTTGAGTATCTAGTACCTGGATTATCATGTGAATCTCAACATGTTACTATAAAATTAATTTTGATGGGTTTGTTTAATGATGATGCTTAATTGGGATTGAGAATGCTGTCAACCATTCTCAATGTTTAACAACCACCATGATAGTTAAACAAATTTATTCCTTTGTAGTAGGGAAAAATTGGCTTTACGCAAAAATGTAACCATAGAGCTTTCCACCAGCCAAATATGCATATAGAATAGCCGTTTCATTCCATTACTCTCTATGTGTTACATTGCCAGCATATTCCATGTGCTGACCCGTTTTCGGGCTGCAACCTTAATGTTCTAGAGTTTTCAGACGACGATTAAGGAGTTTTAGGTCGTGGTTCTATACTCAGTGATGCCGTTGGAGTTGATGGACTCACTTATCTTCCAAGCCTTCCGCTGTTATCGTTATTAGATGGCATTAAGCCATATTTATTGTAATACATTTTCTTTTGAGACACTCGATGTAATAAGTGTGTGATTGCTACTCTGCTATAAATCCTTCAAGTACTGTGTGGTGTCAGCATTACTGATCCAGGGATGACACCGGAGCACAGAGATTTGACCGTTTGAGGTCTGGTCGCTACAAGCACACCTTTATGGCCAACTAGCTACATTGTGATGTTTGGTACACCCAAAGCATTCCTACAATATCCGGGAGTTGCACAATCTCATGGTCTAAGGAAATGATACTTGACATTAGAAAAGCTTTAGCAAATGAACTAAACGATCTTGTGATATGCTTAGGATTGGGTCTTGTCCATCACATTATTCTCCCAACAATGATGTGATCCAGTTACCAACGACATCCAATGTCCATGGTCAGGAAACCACGACCATCTATTAATGGACGAGCTAGTAAACTAGAGGCTTACTAGGGAGATATTACGGTCTCTGCATTCACACATGTATTACGGTTTCCGGTTAATACAATTATAGCATGAACAATAGACAATTGTCAAGAATAAGGAAATATAATAATAACCAATTTATTATTGCCTCTAGGGCATATTTCCAACAGCGGTGGCTATGATTATGTTCTCACCCTCACTGATGACTTAAGTAGATGTGGGTATGTCTACTTAATGAAACACAAGTGTGAGACCTTTGAAAAGTTCAAGGAATTTCAGAGTGAGGTAGAGAATCAACTTGACAGGAAAATAAAGTTCTTGCGATCAGATCATGGAGGAGAATACTTGAGTCACGAGTTTGGCACGCACTTAAGGAAATCTGGAATTGTTTCACAACTCACGCCGCCTAGAACACCTCAGCGAAATGGTGTGTCTAAATGTCGTAATCGCACTCTATTGGATATGGTGCGATCTATGGTGTCTCTTACTGATCCACCGCTATCATTTTGGGGTTTTGCTTTAGAGACTGTCGCATTCACTTTAAGCAGGGCTCCATCGAAATCCGTTGAGACGACACTGTATGAATTTTGGTTTGGAAAGAAACCTAAGCTGTCATTTCTAGAAGTTTGGGGATGCGATGCTCATGTCCAGAAACTTCAACCTGAAAAGGTCGAACCCAAGTCGGAAAAATGCGTGTTCATAGGATACCCTAAGGAAACTATTGCGTATACCTTCTACCTCAGATCCGAAGGCAAGATCTTTGTTGCCAAGAATGGATCCTTTCTAGAGAAAGAGTTTCTCTCGAAAGAAGTAAGTGGGAGGAAAGTAGAACTTGATGAGATACTCCCTCTTGAACCAGGAAGATGTTTTTGTGCTGCCTGCACCGACTAGAGAGGAAGTTAATGATGCTGATCATGAAACTTCGGATCAAGCTACTGAACTTCGTAGGTCTATGAGGACACGTTCCACACCAGAGTGGTACGACAACCCTATCCTGGAAATCATGTTGTTAGACAACGGTGAACCTTCAAACTATGAAGAAGCGATGGCGGGCCCGGATTCCAATAAATGGCTTGAAGCCATGAAATCCGAGATAGGATCCATGTATGAAAACAAAGTATGGACTTCGACAAACTTGCCCGATGTTCGGCAAGCCATAGAGAATAAATGGATCTTTAAGAAGAAGACTGGCGTGGATGGTAACGTGACCATCTATAAGGCTCGGCTTGTCGCTAAGGGTTATCGACAAGTTCAAGGGGTTGACTATGATGAGACCTTCTCACCCGTAGCGAAGCTAAAGTCCGTCCGAATCATGTTAGCAATTGCCGCATTCTACGATTATGAGATATGGCAAATGGACGCGGCATTCCTTAATGGTTTCCTTAAGGAAGAATTGTATATGATGCAACTAGAAGGTTTTGTCGATCCTAAGAATGCTGACAAGGTATGCTCCAGCGCTCAATCTATGGGCTGGTGCAAGCATCTCGGAGTTGGAACATTCGCTTTGATGAGATGATCAAAGCATTTGGGTTTATGCATACTTATGGATAAGCCTGTGTTTACAAGAAAGTGAGTGGGAGCTCTGTAGCATTTCTCATATTGTATCTGGATGACATAATATTGATGGGAAATGAAATAAAACTTTTGGAAAGCATAAAGGCCTACTTGAATAAGAGTTTTTCAATAAAGGACCTTGGAGAAGTTGCTTACATATTAGGCATCAAGATCTGGATCGGTCCAAGAAGTGGTTCTTGCCTGTATTGCAAGGTGTGAAATTGAGCACGGCCCAATACCCGACCTCGGCAGAAGATAGAGAAAAGATGAGTGTCATCCCCTATTCCTCAGCCATAGGGTCTATTATGTATGCCATGCTATGTACCAGACTTCATGTGAACCTTGCCGTAAGTTTGGTAGGAAGGTACCAAAGTAATCCCGACATGGAACACTGGACATCGGTCAAGAATATCCTAAAGTACCTGAAAAGGACTAAGGATATGTTTCTTGTTTATGGAGGCGACGAAGAGCTCATCGTAAAGGGTTACGTCGATGCTAGCTTCGACACAGATCTGGATGACTCCAAGTCACAAAACGGATACGTGTACATTTTGAATGGTGGGGCAGTTAGTTGGTGCAGTTGCAAGCAAAGCATCATGGCGGGATCTACATGTGAAGCGGAGTACATAGCAGCCTCAGAGGCAGCACAAGAAGCAGTCTGGATGAAGGAGTTCATCACCGACCTAAGAGTTATTCCCAATGCATCGGGGCCAATGACTCTCTTCTGTGACTACACTGGAGCTATTGCCCTTGCCAAGGAGCCCAGGTTTCACAAGAAGACCGAGCATATCAAGCATCGCTTCAACTCCATTCGTGAATATATTCAAGATGGATACATAGATATTTTTAAAGTGCATACATATCTGAATGTCGCAGATCCATTGACTAAAACTCTTCCACGAGGAAAACATGATCAACACCAGAACTCTATGGGTGTTCGATTCATCACAATGTAACTAGATTATTGAATCTAGTCCAAGTGGGAGACTGTTGGAAATATGCCCTAGAGGTAATAATAAATTGGTTATTATTATATTTCCTTGTTCATGATAATTATCTATCGTTCATGCTATAATTGTATTAACCGGAAACCATAATACATGTGTGAATACATAGATCATAATATGTCCCTAGTAAGGCTCTAGCTGACTAGCTCGTTGATCAATAGATGGTCGTGGTTTCTTGACCATGGACATTGGATGTCGTTGATAACGGGATCACGTCATTGGGAGAATAATGTGATGGACAAGACCCATTCCTAAGCGTAGCACATGATCGTTTAGTTCACTTGCTAAAGCTTTTCTAATGTCAAGTATCATTTCCTTAGACCATGAGATTGTGCAACTCCTGGATACCGTAGGAATGCTTTGGGTGTACCAAATGTCACAACGTAACTGGGTGGCTATAAAGGTGCACTACAGGTATCTCCGAAAGTGTCTGTTGGGTTGGCATGAATCGAGACTCGGATTTGTCACTCCGTATGACGGAGAGGTATCTCTGGTCCCACTCGGTAATGCATCATCACAACGAGCTCAATGTGACTAAGGAGTTGCTCACGGGATCATGCGTTACGGAACGAGTAAAGAGACTTGCCGGTAACAAGATTGAATGAGGTATGGGGATACCTATGATCAAATCTTACACAAGTAACATACCGCTAGACAAAGGGAATTGCATACGGGATTGATTGAATCCCCGACATCATGGTTCATCCGTTGAGATCATCGTGGAACATGTGGGAGCCAACATGGGTATCCAGATCTCGTTGTTGGTTATTGGCTGGAGAGATGTCTTGGTCATGTATGCATGGTTCCCGAACCCGTAGGGTCTACACACTTAAGGTTCGGTGACGCTAGAGTTGTTATGAGAAATAGTATGTGGTTACCAGGTTGTTCGGAGTCCTGGATGAGATCTCGGACATTACAAGGAGTTCCAGAATGGTCCGGAGGTGAAGAATTATATATGGGAAGTCCAGTTTCAGTTGCCGGAATAATTTTGGGGGTTATCGGTATTGTACCGGGACCACCGAAAGGTGTCCGGGGGTCCACCCGGTGGGGCCACGTGCCCCGGTGGGCCAAGTGGGCTGAACAAAGGAGGGAACCAGCCCCTGGTGGGCTAGTGCGCCCCTCAAGGGCCCAAGGAGCCTAGGGTTGAAAACCCTAGGGGGTGGGGGCTAATACGTCTGCGTTGTATCTATAATTTTTGATTGTTCCATGCCAATATTCTACAACTTCCATATACTTTTTGGCAACTTTTTATACAATTTTTGGGACTAACATATTGATCCAGTGCCCAGTGCCAGTTCCTGTCTGTTGCATGTTTTTGGTTTCGTAGAATATCCATATCAAACGGAGTCCAAACGGGATAAAAACGGACGGAGATACTTTTGGGAATATTTGGAAAATTCTGGAAGAAAAATCCACGCGAGACGGTGCCCGAGGTGGCCACGAGGCAGGGGCGCGCCCCCTACCCTCGTGAGCCACCCGTAAGGCGGTTGACGCTCTTCTTTTGCCGCAAGAAAGCTAATTTTCAGAAGAAAAAAATCACGGCGAAGGTTTCAGGCCAATCGGTGTTACAGATCTCCATATATATACACGAAACGGTGAAATAGAGCCAGAACAGAACGCAGAAACAGAGAGAGACAGATAAAATCTCGGAGGGGCTCTCGCCCCTCCCGTGCCATGGAGGCCACGGAATAGAGGGGAAACCCTTCTCCCATCTAGGGAGGAGGTCAAGGAAGAAGAAGAAGGAGGGGGGCTCTCTCCCCCTTGCTTCCGGTGGCACCGGAGTGCCACCGGGTGCCATCATCATCACCGCGATCTACACCAACACCTCCGCCATCTTCACCAACATCTCCATCACCTTCCCCCCTCTATCTACAGCGGTCCACTCTCCCGCAACCCGCTGTACCCTCTACTTGAACATGGTGCTTTATGCTTCATATTATTATCCAATGATGTGTTGCCATCCTATGATGTCAGATTAGATTTTCATTGTCCTATCGGTGGTTGATGAATTGCTATGATTGATTTAATTTGCTTGTGGTTATGTTGTTGTCCTTTGGTTCCCATCATATGATTGCGTGCGTGGATCACACCATAGGGTTAGTTGTATGTTGATAGGACTATGTATTGGAGGACAAGAGTGACAGAAGCTTCAACCTAGCATAGAAATTGATGCATACGGGATTGAAGGGGGACCAATATATCTTAATGCTATCGTTGGGTTTTACCTTAATGAACATTAGTAGTTGCGGATGCTTGCTAATAGTTCCAATCATAAGTGCATAGAATTCCAAGTCAGGGATGACATGCTAGCAGTGGCCTCTCCCACATAATACTTGCTATCGGTCTAGTAAAGTAGTCAATTGCTTAAGGGGCAATTTCGCAACTCCTACCACCACTTTTCCACATACGCTATATTTACTTTATTGTTTCTTTATCTAAACAGCCCCTACTTTTTATTTACGTACTCTTTATTATCTTGCAAACCTATCCAACAACACCTACAAAGTACTTCTAGTTTCATACTTCTTCTAGGTAAAGCGAACGTCAAGCATGCGTAGAGTTGTATCAGTGGTCGATAGAACTTGAGGGAATATTTGTTCTACCTTTAGCTCCTCGTTGGGTTCGACACTCTTACTTATCGAAAACTGTTGCGATCCCCTATACTTGTGGATTATCAAGACCTTCTTGTGGCACCGTTGCCGGGGAGCAATAGCGTGGGGTGAATATTCTCGTGTGCATTTAGTTTTCATTTTTCTTTTATGCACCATGCTGGTATGAGATAGTCCTTGGTTGATTTATAAAATGCTCTATGCACTTCACTTATATCTTTTGAGTATGGCTTTATAGAATGCTTCATGTGCTTCACTTATATCATTTGAAGTTTGGATTGCCTGTTTCTCTTTACATAGACAACCGCCATTTGTAGAATGCTCTTTTTCTTCACTTATATTTGTTAGAGCATGGGCATATCTTTTGTAGAAAGAATTAAACTCTCTTGCTTCACTTATATCTATTTAGAGAGATGACAGGAATTGGTCATTCACATGGTTAGTCATAAAATCCTACATAAAACTTGTAAATCACTGAATATGATATATTTGATTCCTTGCAATAGTTTTGCGATATAAAGATGGTGATATTAGAGTCATGCTAGTGGGTAGTTCTGGATTGTAGAAATACTTGTGTTAAGGTTTGTGATTCCCGTAGCATGCACGTATGGTGAACCGTATGTAACGAAGTTGGAGCATGAGGTATTTATTGATTGTCTTCCTGATGAGTGGCGGTCGGGGACAAGCGATGGTCTTTTCCTACCAATCTATCCCCCTAGGAGCATGCGCGTAGTACTTTGTTTCAATGACTAATAGATTTTTTCAATAAGTATGTGAGTTCTTTATGACTAATGTTGAGTCCATGGATTATACGCACTCTCACCATTCCATCATTGCTAGCCTCTCTAGTATCGCGCAACTTTCGTCGGTACCATAAACCCTCCATATACCTTCCTCAAAACAGTCACCATACCTACCTATCATGGCATTTCCATAGCCATTCCGAGATATATTGCCATGCAACTTCCATCATCATCATAGACATGACTTGAGCATTCATTGTCATATTGCTTTGCATGATCGTAAGATAGCTAGCATGATATTTTCATGGCTTGTCCGTTTTTTTGATGTCATTGCTATGCCAGATCATTGCACATCCCGGTACACCGCCGGAGGCATTCATATAGAGTCATATCTTTGTTCTAGATATCGAGTTGTAATATTGAGTTGTAAGTAAATAAAAGTGTGATGATCATCATTATTAGAGCATTGCCCCAGTGAGGAAAGGATGATGGAGACCATGATTCCCGCACAAATCGGGATGAGACTCCGGACGAAAAAAATAAAAATAAAAAGAGAAAGGCCAAAAAAAGAGAAGGCCCAAAAAAAGAAAAAAAATGAGAGAAAAAGAGAGAAGGGGCAATGTTACTATCCTTTTTCCACACTCGTGCTTCAGAATAGCACCATGTTCTTCATATAGAGAGTCTCTTGAGTTATCACTTTCATATACTAGTGGGATTTTTCAATATAGAACTTGGCTTGTATATTCCAACGACGGGCTTCCTCAAATGCCCTAGGTCTTCATGAGCAAGCAAGTTGGATGCACACCCACTTAGTTTCAGTTTGAGCTTTCATATACTTATAGCTCTAGTGCATCTGTTGCATGGCAACCCCTACTCACTCACATTGATATATATTGATGGGCATCTCCATAGCCCGTTGATATGCCTAGTTAATGTGAGACTATCTTCTCCTTTTTGTCTTCTCCACAACCACCTTCATATTCTATTCCACCTATAGTGCTATGTCCATGGCTCACGCTCATGTATTGAGTGAAAGTTGAAAATGTTTGAGAACGTCAAAAGTATGAAACAATTGCTTGGCTTGTCATCGGGGTTGTGCATGATGTGAGTATTTTGTGTGAAGAAGATGGAGCATAGCCAGACTATATGATTTTGTAGGGATAACTTTCTTTGGCCATGTTATTTTGAAAATACATGATTGCTTTATTAGTAGGCTCGAAGTATTATTGTTTTTATGTCAAATGATAGACTATTGCTTTGAATCACTCGTGTCTTAATATTCATGCCATGATTAGATATGTGATCAAGATTATGCTAGGTAGCATTCCACATCAATAATTATCTTTTTTGTCATTTACCTATTCGAGGACGAGCAGGAATTAAGCTTGGGGATGCTGATACGTCTCCGTTGTATCGATAATTTTTGATTGTTCCATGCCAATATTCTACAACTTCCATATACTTTTTGGCAACTTTTTATACTATTTTTGGGACTAACATATTGATCCAATGCCCAGTGCGAGTTCCTGTCTGTTGCATGTTTTTGGTTTTGCAGAATATCCATATCAAACAGAGTCCAAACGGGATAATAATGGACGGAGATACTTTTTGGAATATTTGGAAAATTCCGGAAGAAAAATCCACGCGAGACGGTGCCCGAGGTGGCCACGAGGCAGGGGTCGCGCCTGCCCCCTTGGGCGCGCCCCCTACCCTCGTGAGCCACCCGTATGGTGGTTGATGCTCTTCTTTTGCCGCAAGAAAGCTAATTTTCGGGAAAAATCACGGCGAAGGTTTCAGGCCAATCGGAGTTACGGATCTCCATATATACACGAAACGGTGAAACAGAGCCAGAACAGAACGCAGAAACAGAGAGAGACAGATAAAATCTTGGAGGGGCTCTCGCCCCTCCCGTGCCATGGAGGCCATGGAATAGAGGGGAAACCCTTCTCCCATCTAGGGAGGAGGTCAAGGAAGAAGAAGTAGGAGGGGGCTCTCTCCCCCTTGCTTCCGGTGGCACCGGAGTGCCACCGGGGGCCATCATCATCACCGCGATCTACACCAACACCTCCGCCATCTTCACCAACATCTCCATCACCTTCCCCCCTCTATCTACAGCGGTCCACTCTCCCACAACCCGCTGTACCCTATACTTGAGCATGGTGCTTTATGCTTCATATTATTATCCAATGATGTGTTGCCATCCTATGATGTCTGAGTAGATTTTCGGTGTCCTATCGGTGGTTGATGAATTGCTATGATTGATTTAATTTGCTTGTGGTTATGTTGCTGTCCTTTGGAGCCCATCATATGATTGCGCGCGTGGATCACACCATAGGGTTAGTTGTATGTTGATAGGACTATGTATTGGAGGGCAAGAGTGACAGAAGCTTCAACCTAGCATAGAAATTGATGCATACAGGATTGAAGGGGGACCAATATATCTTAATGCTATGGTTGGGTTTTACCTTAATGAACATTAGTAGTTGCAGATACTTGCTAATAGTTCCAATCATAAGTGCATAGAATTCCAAGTCAGGGATGACATGCTAGCAGTGGCCTCTCCCACATAATACTTGTTATCGGTCTAGTAAAGTAGTCAATTGCTTAAGGGGTAATTTCGCAACTCCTACCACCACTTTTCCACACTCACTATATTTACTTTATTGTTTCTTTATCTAAAAAGCCCCTAATTTTTATTTACGTACTCTTTATTATCTTGCAAACGTATCCAACAACACCTACAAAGTACTTCTAGTTTCATACTTGTTCTAGGTAAAGCGAAGATCAAGCATGCGTAGAGTTGTATCGGTGGTCGATAGAACTTGAGGGAATATTTGTTCTACCTTTAGCTCCTCTTGGGGTTCGACGGTCTTACTTATTGAAAACTGTTGCGATCCCCTATACTTGTGGGTTATCAGGGGGTGCCTCCCCCTTGGTCGCCGCCTCCCCCCTCTAGATGCATCTAGGGAGGCCGGCCCCTCTCCCTTCACCCTATAAATTGAGGGGGGCTGGGAGGGCAGCCGCACCCTTCACCTGGCGCAGCCCTCCTCCTCTCCAACACCTCCTCCTCTGTAGTGATTGGCGAAGCCCTGACGGAGAACCACGAGCTCCATCACCACCACGCCGTCGTGATGTCGGAGTTCTTCCTCAACTTATCCTCTCCCCTTGCTGGATCAAGAAGCAGGAGACGTCCCCGGGTTGTACGTGTGTTGAACATGGAGGCGTCATCCATTCGGCGCTAGATCGGATCTTCCGCAATTTGAATCGCCGCGAGTACGACTCCATCATCCACGTTGCTTGCAACGCTTCCGCTTAGCGATCTTCAAGGGTATGAAGATAAACTCCCTCTCTCTCATTGCTAGTATCACCTAGATTGACCTTGGTGAAACGTAGGAAATGTTTTGAATTATTACTACATTCCCCAACACCTCCTCCTTCTCGGCGACCAACTTGGGAAGCTTCACATTGTCACCCATGAGTTTCTCGACGAGGCCGGACGCCTTGTCAACCGAGGCATCGCTGATCTTGAGCAGCTTCATCAAGTTGTCGACCAGCTCCTGCTGTGTAGTGACGCCAACGACTTGACAGAAAAACCAGTTTTGTGGGTGATGAGGAGAGGAACTGTGAAGTAATTTTCGAGTGGGTGGTTTTTATAGCCCGGTGCTAAGCATGAACACATATTAGTTTGATAATTGTGAACAGATTTGCAATTACTTATTGTGTTGTAATCAGCAATGTGACGAAAAACAAGGTCAAAATTTGTTGATGGCAGAAGGTTGACCATGTGGTTGCTCGCTGTTGAGGCGACCGCGGCACGCTCCGCTCTGCCGTCCCTGCGCGCGCTCTAGTCGTCGTCGAGGCAAAGTTACAATGGCAACGGTTAATAATTCTTAGTAATTGTCTTACATATTCAGGATAATTTAAAATGCCAAATGCGGCAAGGCCTAGAACACTCACGACCTACATATGCATACAATTATAATAGAATATAAGCTAAAAGGCCGAGCTGGCGGCCTTCCAACGATGGTCTTCTCGGACTCCATGATCAGCAAAGCACCCTTGCGGCCGTTCACTCCAAGTGTCCTGACCCGCCTCCGCCTATGGAGCTGCTCGCGCTGGGAGGCTCTTGGGGCTGCTGGGCCTCTTCCAGAAGAGCTTGATAGCGTGCAATCGCGCGCATGACAACTCTGCGGAACCGCTCAATTTCCATGTCTCTCGCCTGGTAGAAAATTCCGTCGATCACCTACATCCTCAAGATATCACGTTGGCGATGTTCTACTTTGTCAGGGACGTCAATTCTACCCAGGATGCGCTCGAGCCTGGCCACCACATCATCGGGATTGAGGTTGACACTACCGCCGCGGGCAATGATGAAGCCGCAGGCTGCCTTTGTCTTGACTGAATTGCAGAGGTCCTCTGCCCATTCCTTGCGGGGCATCAGGCTCTTGATGAGCACTGGTGACGGCGGCTCTTCGGTTGGGTCGTCGATCATGCCGCCAAGCAGCTCCGGATCCTTTGCATGGTGGATGGCAAACTCCTCATCACACCTCCTCTGCAATATGTCAATTGTGCTCCCAAGGACTATGACGCTTATATCGCTACCGATGGGCCATGGTGCCCGCACCGGCCGATGAAGCTCTTGCTCCCTGACCTGCTCCGGCTCGTTCTCCTCGCCGAAGATGTAACGCATGTAAGTGTCAATGTCGAAGCTTTGGTCGTTGCCTGGCATGCTTGGAATAACTAATGGTAGATGGGTGAGGACTAGATCTTCGCAGAGTGACACGGCGGTGCGTTGCCACCTGGGTTATATGCAGCAAGCCGTTAGCTAGTGGCGGGAAACCGGTGAGGGAATAGGCATGGATTTTACAATTCACCCATGTGGAGCACGGGAAGCATTCGCTGGAGCACGGGAAGACTAGGTGGAGCACACACACAACTCGAATAATGTATCCGGTGCCATGTGTTATTTATCACACAAGTGTTAACATAATGAAACATATGTGCAACTTACTAATCATTGCACATGAGTACTCGCAGACGCATTGTGTGCGATACTCCTAGCCACTGCAAGCAACTAGTTTGCATTTTTCAAAGCTTGTACACACAGAATTGCACATGAACTAACTATATTAACCGTCTGTGTTGTAATTTGTCATTGCAAACAGTTCATCTGAGTGGGTTGTTTGCCACATATGACACACATGTTGTTAAGTTGAACCGTTTCTGTTGCATTCGCTAATCGAAAATAGTTCGTCTGAGTGAACCATATGCCCTATATCTCATACACCTTGATCTGGCTAGACGTTTATGTTGCACTCCCTAATAGCAAATGGTTCATCAGAGCGAATTGTATGTTGTATATCGCACACACATTCATATGGCTGCCTGTTTCTATTGTTCTGCATCATCGCAAACAGTTCGAACGGGTTAACCGTGTGCCCTGAATCGCCACACAACTGAAATCTGAACCATGTTTGATGGCTCCGCCATCGCAAATGTGTTGCACCTTTTTGATGGTTTTTTACATCCCCGTTTGTGATTAATGCATCGCACACAGTTTCATCAAAGGGTTTTGATCGTACTGTCACGTTAGCAGCATCCTACAGTAGTGTTAGGTTCGTTTTTTTAGTTCAAACTGGTACGCGTTAGTTAGTGAACGTTCATTGTTTAAGCCTCAGTAGCGAACACTTTCATCTAATAGGTTTCTGTATTGGAAGTTCGTCCATTAGTTTTTCTGTCATGTGGCTAGGGACCTAGATGCAATTATTTTTCTTACAGTTTAGCCCCTAGTTTCAAACCTTCACAACTTTTTACTCGTTTGTCCAAATTTGATGAAACCAACGCCAAATTCATCATCATGATCCCCACTATCCAAAGAACTTATAAAATAAAAAATTGAAATTTGAAAATTTGAATTAGATCAGATTCAAATTCAAACTTATTTTGGCTATAACTTGAGTTTTAAAACGCCGATTTAATTGACTCTTTTTGCAAATTGAAGCTCTTGACATGTACTTTCTGTTAAAATCAAAATCACATAATTTTTCTACTGTTAAAAATATGTTTATGTTTAGAATCTTTATTTGATGGTTTTGAAGTTTTCTAAAATATTTTCTGCATTCTCTTGGATCTTTGAGTGATTGCTTATGTGTGGTTATAACTGCTTGCTTACGATAGATTGATCGGAGTGTGACGAGTAAAACTATCAGGAATTATGATTGTGAATAATCTTCATCAATAGTACAAGGCAAGTTACAGTTTGATCATACTCTTTCATACCCAGTTTTATTATGCATTAGTTTCAGCCTCAAAGATTGCATGAGTAGGATTGGGAACATCTAGTTATTGCTATATATGTAGTTCCTGAGGTAGGAACCTATTACCTTTGATCACCTTGGGAATATTCGTTATGTAATATATTTCTTAGCCATGCTCATGGACAGGGATTGGTATGTGTGATCCATGAAAGTTGCGAGAGTTAATTGTTTTGGGATAACATAAGGTGGCAACTTTAATACACATCTGGGTGGATTGTTTGGGGCACCTGGAGTAACCAGTGCTTGCCCAAGGGGAATCCCGGAGTACCCTGTGATTACCCTAGGTCCCCACCCAGGCTTAAAGGGATCATACGATATTTCATGCCTAGAAACTTTCGTGTGCAGCCACAAGCCATTATGGGCTCTAGCATAGATGATTAAGTTGTGGGAAACCTTTCCATGATGGGCTAGCAGATGTAGGGGATTGTAGGTGTACCAGCCTATCTATCGGTTAAGGGGACCTCTTCGGAAAGACTATGTCTCGATCATTCAGTTCTCAAACATCAGGCGGTGCGAGGAATTCAAGAGAGGAGATCGAGTCTTGTGGGGAAAATTGCACAAACCTCTGCAAAGTGTACAAACTAATCATGATTAGTCGTGTCCCCGGTTATGGACAACTTTGAGTATCTAGAAGTGGATTATTGGTTGATCTCATCACTCTATTTAATTAATGAATTGGGTTATTATTTATACTTGGTAATTTTGGGATTGAGTTGGAGGAACCTTCTCAACAATGGCGTAAACTTGGTACAAAATAAAATTTATTCCTTTGTTGTAGGGAAAAATTAGCTTTTTGCAAAATTAAACTTAGAGCCTCCACCAGCCAAATATGCATATAGAGATAGATATTTTCATTATGATTCTATTGTGTGAAATTGCCAGTACATTCAATGTACTGGCCTACATGGCTGCAACGTCTCATGTTGCAGGAATCTTATGACGAGTAAGTGATACGTTAGGGTTACGATGTCTACACTCAACTTTGCCCTTGGTGTTGTTGGGACTCCACAACTTTGTTCTTGCTTCCGCTATATGGATTGAGGTAATAGTATTTACATTATTTTTTACATGTGATTGAACACTGCTATAAATCCTCGAGTATTGTGTGTGTCAGCATATCGATCCAGGGATGACACTTAAGCACAGAGACTTGATCCATTTGGGTCGGGTCGCTACACCATCGCCAGATTGTCGGCAAGCATCTCGGCATTCACATCCACCAACTCTTTGGAAAATCCTGCCACGAGCTGTGTGCGGCCGGCCTCCATCCCGGCTAGGGAGGCCGCCAAGGAAAGGACGGTTGCAAACTATTTGGACGTGGGTTGCTAATTGTAGTCCAAGAAGGGCAATGCGATTTGGGTGGTGAAGCGTTTCGCGTACACCAAATAGGAGGGTGCACCCACGATTTATCCTAGCCAAGCAGGTCATGTGAGATATTTAATGCATCACAAATGGTTGTAGATAAATTGTGTGTGGTGTACTGGAATTTCCAATTGATTTGAAAGAATGGGAGTATAGTAGCAAATGATAGTGTTTGAATTTCTCAATTTCTGTAGTGAACATGCTATAATATGAGTGTCATGTTAAATTTTATAATTTTTAGGGTTCAGTTTTCCTTTTTATACATTAATTGAGTTTCTAGGCATTTAATGGGCATAATTCAAGTTTGAACTATAGGCTCATGCAGTAGTGCACTAAAATGGGTTTAAAATCATATATGTGACATGGTTGCATTTTTAGGCCCCATGTAAGAAATGGGAAGGAATTTCAAACATTTCTACGGCATGGCTCGGCGTCAAACATTTAGAATCTTGGTTCTTAAATTTCATAAATGCAAAAGTCATCCGAAATACATGACTTGGTATGGTATCATGATATGCACCAATAGGTTGCGATAATTTTCTTGTCCAATTTGAGACAAGTTTTTACATAAGATTCTTACAAAATCAGAGCTTATCACAAGAAGACTCGTGGTTCTGAGAGGGAACATGTCAATTTCGCGATCAAACTAATAGTCGCTGCCTCTTCTCACCTTAACATTTCTTCTACAACGCAGATATATCAATACAACTATGGCGTTAAAATTTAGAATTTTTCAAACTTTGTTTGACCCATTTTAGATATTAACTCACTTTATACGCATTTAATGGGCGTAATTGAAATTTTAACTACGCGCATATGCAATAGTGCACCAAAATGGGTTAAAATCATAGATGTGACACTTTGTGCATGTTTAGACCCCATGCAATAAACGGGAAAGAATTTCAAACATCTTAGCATCATGGTTCGACCGCAAACATTGAGAATCTTGGTTTTAAAATTTCAGAGAATCCAAAAGTCATATGTAATACATGAAACTTGGCATGGTGTCATGATATGGCACTAATAGGCTGCGGTAATTTTTTTGTCCAATTTTAGAGAAGGTTTGATATAAGCTTCTTACAAACCAGAGCTTCTCATAGAAGAAGCATGATTCGAGATGGAACGAGTCACGTTTGTGGAAATATTTATTGGTTTTACTAGCCTTTTAATTCATAGGAACACCTTTTCTCAACCTAGAAATGCTAGGTGACAATGTGTCTCTATTCTTGTTTGAAGAAAAAACTTATTTCAGTTTGTTAAGGTATTTTTCTTCCATGGATGCCTTAGAATTCACTCCATTAGAGAGTAATTCATTCATGTATGCATCTCATGTGTCAATAATACTAGGAGAGCAAAAGGTATTTTCCTTATTACTATCTCTCTCCTTAGCTATATACATATCTAGTCTGGCAACTTCTAACTTATTCATTAGTTCCACATTATTTTCAATCATGTCTAAAGTGAAGCCCAAATCAATGCCAATGCAAGCACTCATATAAAAAGAGAAATATCACTAGAATCTAAAAGATTAGGAATGCAATCATTACCATAATTTCTGTTAGGCTCGGCCCTTTGCTAGATCCACAATCGTCATTTCTTCCTATCTTTCAATCTACCACATCTTTTGGGTTTTCCATGCTCATCTAATTCAGTGTCAGCCCCCACAGTACATGCATTAGTTTGATCAACCCCAACTAGTTATGCTTTAGGGAGTTTATCAGCAAATGAAATTGATTCCTAACTAGCTTTAAAATCTGCTAATTAATTGTATCTGTCAACTATGTAAGTGCATCAAGTGCCCCCTTAGTGTACACAAGTGTTATATGAAGGAAATACGCCCTAGAGGCAATAATAAAGTTGTTATTTATATTTCCTTATATCATGATAAATGTTTATTATTCATGCTAGAATTTTATTAACCAAAAACTTAGTACACGTGTGAATACATAGACAAACAGAGTGTGCCTAGAATGCCTCTACTTGACTAGCTCGTAAATCAAAGATGGTTAAGTTTCTTGACCATAGGCATGTGTTGTCATTTGATGAACGGGGTCACATCATTAGAGAATGATGTGATGGACAAGACCCATCTGTTAGCTTAGCATAATGATCGTTTAGTTTTATTGTTATTGCTTTCTTCATGACTTATACATATTCCTCTGACTATGAGATTATGCACCTCCCGAATACCGGAGGAACACTTTGTGTGCTATCAAACATCACAACATAACTGGGTGATTATAAAGATGCTCTAGAGGAGTCTCCGATGGTATTTGTTGAGTTGGCATAGATCAAGATTAGGATTTGTCACTCCGTGTATCGGAGAGGTATCTCTGGGCCCTCTCGGTAATGCACATCACTATAAGCCTTGCAAGCAATGTAACTAATGAGTTAGTTACGGGATGATTCATTACAGAACGAGTAAAGAGACTTGCCGGTAACGAGATTGAATGAGGTATGAGGATACCGACGGTCGAATCTCAGGCAAGTAACATACCGATGACAAAGGGAATGACGTATGTTGTTATGCGGTTTGACCGATAAAGATCTTCATAGAATATGTAGGAGCCAATATGAGCATCCAGGTTCCGTTATTGGCTATTGACCGGAGATGTGTCTCGGTCATGTCTACATAATTCTCGAACCCGTAGGGTCCACACTCTTAACGTTGGATGACGATCTGTATTATGAGTTATGTGATTTGATGACCGAGGTTTGTTCGGAGTCCCGGATGAGATCACGGACATGACGAGGAGTCTTGAAATGGTCGAGAGGTAAAGATTGATATATTGGATGAAGGTATTTGGACACCAGAAAGGTTTCGGGATATTTCGGATATTTATCGGGGAACCGAGGGGTTACCGGAACACCCCAAGGGAGTTATGGGCCATAAGGGAGTAGGAGAGGGAAGGACACAAGGTGGCCCCCCCATGGGCAGTCCGAATTGGACTAGGGGGAGGGGCCGCAGCTGTCGGCGTCATGGGAACGGGGGTCCCCAGACTTGCCTGCCTGCGGCCCGCTGCGTGGCTAAGCCAGCAGGCCGTACGGCCCATCTTCATCAACAAGGCATCCAAGACCCTCACGAGGGGCCAAGCCTCGTGAGGAGGATGACACGAGGCCTCCTCTGGAGCGGCCTAGTCAAGCAGGCTCACGAGGAGCGGAGATATCAAGGAGAGGCGAACCTCACGAGGCTCTTGTGACGTGAGCCATGACGATCGACACCAGGCGGGCGCTAGCACGCGCAACGTCCTTGTTTGCTCTTTGTTGCTAAGGAAGCTAGCGCAGGCGAGGAGTACCAAGGCATCAGGCAAAGGTTGCTATTTTGGTGCAATGAGACCAAGACCAGAAGGACGGCAAGACGGAGGTCATCGTGGTGCCCAAGACGGCGTCACCACCAGAGCCTTTCGCAGGCACATACCATCTTTTGTCAGGATAGCTTGTACTAGTTGTCCCCCCTCAAATTAGCCCGCCGTTGTTGGCTCCCTTCCCGCTCAATATTTGGGAAGAGGACCAGGGCCTCTATAAGTAGGACTAGCCACCATCAGGGGCAAGGGGACGACATCTTAGATCGCTCTCTCACCCACACAAGTTAGCCACGCACAAGAACACCTCAACCTCAGGAGGCAGTTCTTCCCCTTGTATTGTTCATCATCAGCCCAAGAGGCAATCCACCACCACCACACTGGAGTAGAGTGTTACACCACAATGGTGGCCTAAACCAGTATAAATCCTGTGACTTTCTGTGTTGCGAGTTCGTCGAGTTCATCCGCGAGATCTTGGCGAGTTAGGGCGTAGATCGGTGGGAGGAAAAGACTTCGCGCGCAACCCAGTGTTCGAACCTTAAGGGTTAGCCAGAACCCCACATCCGACATTTAGCGTGCTAGGTAGGGGTGCGCCGTAGCTTTCCTTCCGGCAGTTCGTCGCTCCACCGCTCCATCATCTCCATGGCGGACGCTCGCCGCGCTCGAGCTGAGCTTCGGGCTGCTCTCACCACCCGCGTTGCTCAGACAGCTCCCATCGGCGGGCCACCACGTCGTTCTCCGTCCCCCGTCGCCAACGCCGCCAGCAGCTCGGTGGGGAACGAGCAGCAAGCGTCTTCGCTGCATCCTTCGGTGCGGCAGGACGGTCGCACCGCCACTCCATCGCTGGCCCCAGCCGGTTCTTTGTCTCATGCACACCACGCTCCCGTGGAGGCGTGGGCCATACTCCTCGCCGCAAACGAGCTCCTGCGCTACCGCCCAGTCGACGATCTCTACGAGGAGTGGCTCGATCGCGTCGCCGAGCTCGTCCGCGCCCCAGGGGGCTCCCCGGTGTCGTCCCTCTCTCAGCCTCACCCTCAGCCAGCCACGGGCGATGAGGCACGAGGCGCGCCTCCGCCACCCCAGCCCAAAGACGGCGCCTTGGCACCAAGACGTGCGGCCCCGCGATGCGATCTGCCACGACCAGTGCCCGCGCGTGAATATAAAAGCTGCCAAGAAATCCCACGGCCGCGAGAAGATGCACCCGTGCTTCCCGCGCCGCCTCGTCAAGACCGTGCACCGCTTGCGGCGGCACCGCGCGGACCTCGACAAGACCAAGCTCCACCTCCTAGGCGGGCCCCAGTAACCACGGCCGGCTGCCACGCCTTCACCCTCGAGTTCCACAGCGTCGCCTGGCCACGCAAGTTCAAGCCGGATCTGCCTCCTCGCTACGACGGCACCGCCGACCCCGCAGAGTTCCTGCAGCTCTACGAGCTGAGCATCGAAGCAGCCAACGGCGACAAGAAAGTCATGGTGAACTGGTTTCCCATGGCTCTCAAGGATGGGGCCCGCACCTGGCTCCTGAACTTGCAGAACGGCTCGATCTCCTCCTGGGATGAGATGCGCGACCACTTCGTCGCCAACTTCCAGGGCACTCACGACCGCCCGCCGGCCGTGACCGATCTGCGCCGCATCAAGCAGCAACCAGGGGAGACACTCCAGAAGTACATCTAGCACTTCAACAAACCCTCCTCAAGATCCCCAAGGTCACAGATGTGGCCATCATCTCCATGTTCACTGACGGCGTCCGTGATGTCAAGATGAAGGAAGAGCTCGCCATCCAGGAGGAGCTCTACACGTCTCAGGAGCTGTTCAACCTGGCGACCAAGTGCGCAAGAGCTGAGGAGGGGCGCCTTTCCCTCCTTGAGCTGCCAGCCGCGGGCACATAGGAGAAGAGAGCCAAGGCCAAGGACGTGAAGCACAAGGAAGCGGTAGTGCTAGCTGCGGAGCCCGACACCAAACGGGGCAGAGATCAGCCCGAGTCATCCAAGAATAGCCGGCCATTCTGCGCCTTCCACAACCTGAACACCCACAACACCAGCGACTGACAAGAGCTCCGAGCCCTGCACGAGGGACACTACGGTTGACACCCCGAGTGCGGCGACCGGGGCTACGGCCGTGGAGGAGGACGAGGAGGCGGACGTTGGGACGACCGCGGCCCGCGCCAGGAATGGCGCGACAGGCCTCGTGAGGACCGCTGGTAGGACCATCCTCGTGAGGGGCCCTGGAGGGACCAGCCTCGTGAGGATCGCCCCCAAGGCAACACTGGTCTTCCTCCACTGCCGCCACCAAGAAGGAACGACGACCATCATTAGGATGAGGGGACTGGAGGCTTCCAGGAGCCGCGTGCAATCGCCTGCATCTTGGGTGGCGCCCATGCCCTAGCCTCTTAGCGCATCTTCAAACGATTCGCTCGTGAGGTGAACGTGGCGCTTCCCAAGCTTGAAGCCGCGCGCCCACTCAAGTGGTCCCAGTGGGCCATCACTTTCAACTCGGCAGATCAGCTCAAGTGCGCGGCCACTGCCGGCGTCCTCCCGATGTTGTGTTCCCCAGTCATCAGCAATGTGCAGGTTACCAAGACTCTCATCAACAGCGGTGCAGGACTCAATGTCCTATCCATTGACACTTTCAACAACCTCCAAGTGCCATATGAGCATCTCCAGCCTACCAAACCTTTCTCGGGAGTGACCGACGGCTCCACCACACCGATAGGGCAGATCCGCCTGCCTGTCACCTTCGGCATGCGCGACAACTACCGCACTGAGCTCATCGATTTCAACGTTGCGCACATCCGCCTGCCGTACAACGCCATCCTTTGGTATCCAGGCCTGGCGAAGTTCATGGCGGTCACCCACCACGGCTACAACGTCCTCAAGATGCCTGGAAGTGGTGGGGTCATCCCTGTCCCATGTGAAGAAAGGGATGCGGTGTGCTCCCTCGAGCTCGCCTTCCAAGCTGCAGCAATCGATGACCCCGACAGCAGAAGTGAGGGTCCTCCGGAGCCCATCCCCAAGAAGAAGAAGCCGTGTCGCGTAGGACCTCATGAGGATGGCGTCGCGGCAGGAGCCTCGTCAGGATCAGCATCCGTCCCATGCGCTCCTCCCTCCATCGCATAGGAAGGCGCGCCCGGCACCCTCCTCGGGCAGGGCTCGAGGGCTCTCTTCTGGAGGGCCTCAGACCTTGCCTGCCTCACGAGGGAGGCGCTTGGGCACCACTTGGAGGCGTGCTATGCAGCACATTTTCCTCAGGAGAACATCGGGCAAGGGGTGCCCGCCACTTAGGAGTTCATCGCCAAGACCACACAGGAACTGGAAGACGCAAGAGCCATGTGCGGCGATAGCCGCTCACAGGGCACGGCTCACCACCCAAGCGAGGGTGCCGAGCTACGTGTCTGCATCGACATTCCAGGGCTCAACAGGGCCGCGTCTCAAGAGCGCTTCTGGCCTTTATGTTTGGGCCATTGCGGAGGCCCGCCATACAGCTACGTTCGCATGCCCCTCAGCTTGCCGAGCGTGGCGTCGGCCTATCAGCGCGCCATGCAGCGTGACCTAGCGGCTCAAGAGGCCAGGTGCCATGTCGTCCTGCAGGGAATGGAGATGGTCTTTAGGGAGCCTCCTGAACCCCCAGAGCCTCCCGAGGCTCACGGCTCTAGTGGCTCATGAGGAGTCGTTTCTTCGACGTACGACTTCAGCTGCACCAACTCTACTTCGTCTACAGAACCAGGTGACATCTTCCATGCTCATTAAGCTAGGAGCGCCCCTTGGGCTGCATCATTCACAGGCCATGTGGGTCAGTCCCTACGGCATGTATCCCATTTGCTTATGTCTTTAGTTTACCTTGCTGGGGGCGCCCCTTGGGCTGCATCATCCCCAAGCCGCTCGGGCCGGACCCAGTGGCATGTATCTTCCCGCATTTACCCAAGCTGATTTGCCTTCCCTACTTAACCTGCATACGGTTATCGCCTGCTCAATTGCCTCCCGCCGCGGATACATTCACCCCGTGCAATTCGCTTGCGTGTTAAAAGGGGGCTCCTGAGCATTGCGACTCAGGAGCTCTTACTGTCTCTCCAGCCCTGACCCCCTGGCCTTGACCATAGCATCGCGACCTGGCATACCAGCGGTGGCTGAGCTCGCTTGAGGGCCGAGACCTGAGGACGTAGAATGCTTGCACCTGACCGCCTTGCAGGAACACACAGTCACCAAGACTCAAGACCAGGCGCAACCCGCCTTGAGGTAGGGCCCCGTGAGTCCCGCGCTGGCTCACGAGTGCCCAGATACACCTCACAGCCTTGTTGTGCAAGCCACGTGTCAGGGCGGGGCTGTACATGCCCTGGGGGCTCCTCCCGGAGGGGGGCCCCCATCCCATGCACAAGTGGAAGCACCATGCTCCGCGCTGGTCGTCGACACTGCCGAGGAGCGGCTATACCCGTGCACAAGCAGAAGCACTATGCTCTGCGCTAGGGATAAACAGCTGAGGGCGGCCCCATGGTCGTACCAACCTCAGGGAGCCCAAAGCTTAGCGTCCGGCCTCACTGCAACGCCTCCCCTCGGGAGAGACGCGCGAGGGGGCTGGGCACGGGGGCTGTGCGAGGGCCACACCCAAGTGCACGCCACCCAACCAGGTCTCCCGGACCTGGGCATCGCGCGCCCCTCCCGAGGCCTCAGCGAGGGCATGTATGGAAATTGTTTGCCCGTCAAGGGGGACTCATGAGCATCGCGGCTCAGGAGCCTAACTGGCCATGTAGCCCCTCACTCCTTGGTCCGCACTGGTCTCCGGTCGGCTCAATGGCGGTGGAGGTATGCGCGGGGCCAGGCCCTGCCGACGTAGAACATCAGTCTATCATCACGAACTCTCCCTATAAGTTGTTTGGGCGTCAAGGGGGACTCCTGAGCATCGCGACTCAGGAGCCTAACTGGTCACGTAGCCCCTCACTCCTTGGTCTGTCCTGGTTTCCGATCGGCCCAATGGCGGTTGTGGTATGCACGGGGCTGGGCTCTGCCGACGCAGAACGCAAAGCAAATAGGAAGGAAATCGCAAAATCTTGAAGCAAATATTACAAACATATTGTCCTCACACATCGTCCTCATGATACCAAATGAAAAGTCTAAATGCTTCCCCGAGGCCTAATGCATGTTGCAGGAACAAAACAGGAGAGTAGCCGCAGGTCACCCTTAGACGCTGCCATCACCTGTGGAAGGCGCTACTTCGTGAGCAACGTTGTCTCCGCCTTCGCCACCAGCTGTAGGATCAGCGACATCGACGGACAGAGGAGCAGAGACAAAGCCGCGGAACTTCTCCAACAATGCCTCCACCTGACCTTGCACAGTTGCGGCGCGGTCTCATATTGGTCTTCAGCCACGGGTTCCAGCACCTCGTCAAGGCAAGCGTCGGGGTCGCGAAGGTGCAGGTGGCTCAAGACGCGAGTCAATGCAGCCGAAGACAGAACAAGAGCCTCTGCCTCCGCCATAGGACCAACGCCGTCAACAACTTCCTCGAGCGCCTGCACCAAGAGGGGAAGCAGTTGGGTAGGGCCGTCCTCGTTGGTGGCCAGCGACCTCTCCAGGCCGTGCTCGTAAAGCGTCTTCAGCGCCTTGCGGGACCTCTTCTCGAGATCGGCAAAGGCTGCACTGTCTTCGGACAGGATTCGCGCCTTGCCGTCGAGCTCAGCCTACCTCGCCTTCACCTCTCGCTCCACCTCTTCCAACCGGTTGCGCTCGGCAGCCTGCGTCTGCCCCAACTCCGCCAGCTCAGCATCACGGTTCTTGATGGCATCCTCCCGGGCCTTCATTTCCCCCTCCTCCGCTTGGTGGCTGTGTGCTTCTTCAGCGAGCTTGGCGTGCAGGCCCTGCAATTCGTCGTCCAGTGCCTGGCCGCGGTCGTGGGCGACCTCGACATCCTTCAACACCATCTCACGACCAGCCGCGGCATTGGTGGCACCTTGCTTCTCCTTCTCAGAAGCCGCAGCAGCCTGGCCCAGTGTCGCGCGAACCGCCAAGTCGGAATGGAGCCAGCCTAAAGCCAGCTCCAGGCGCCCGGCCACAAGGCGTGGGTCTACGCCCAGGAGATCCACCTGCAGCTGGGTCATCACCGACAGAGCACGTTCCAGTGTAGCAGCGGGAGCAGAAAAACCTGGGAGTGGAGGTGCAGCAGTGGGAGGAGGCGACATCTTTACCAGGGCCTCGGAGACCGAGACCTCTGGAGTAGCTGGGACCACGTCAGTCACGCCAGGCGTCGACGCTTCCGGAGCTAGCGGGGCCATGGGGGCTGGTTCCACGTGGCGATGCTCCTCTTGGCCCCGCGAGGACGACGGAGTTGGGGAGATGCGGGCGCTGCTCCCACCTTTCCTTGAGGAAGGAGGCACGAACGCCACACCCTCCTTCACCTTCTTCGCAGAAGACGTCGGCCTGACCAACCAAGGGCCAGCATCAGGAACTGAAGAGTGCAAACAGGGACAAGGCGAAGCTCGAGACACTGAATGATCCACCGCGACGTACTTCCTCTTCGGAAGCGTGAAGCCCGACAGCATCGGGGCGGAGGCAGAATCGCGAGGCACCAACGATGACCTGCCCCTCGTCCGGATGAGGGGCTGCTCCCTCTCCCCTTGGAGGGCATCGGCCTCGGCATCATTAGGAAGGGCGCAGAGGATCTCGGCCTTGCTCAGAGGGGAAGTCTCCCCCACCTGTTCCAGAGTCTTCTCCAGGTCCACCTCCTCTTCCCCCTCCCCTCGGGGCTCGCCAGAAGTCACCTTCAGCGGTTTCGGTGCCGCGGGGGCTCCCAGGAGCACCGGCGGCACCAGCCCATGCGCATCAAAGGATGTCCTGGAGGCGACGAGTTCCTCCCGATCCTTGCGCTGGAACAGGGGGACAAAGGCGCTTGGTGGGTACTCCTGGTTGTCCCCAACTATGAGGCGCAAGACAGCAGCCAATTTATCGTCAGGCAGGGGCCCTGGCCTCAGGCGGGTCATGTTCCCCTCTTCTTCAAGCTCCCACAGGAGGCGTGCACGCGCCTGGAGTGGAGCTACTCGCAGGGTCAAGAACACCCTCAGAAGCATGACCCCCGTCACCTTTTCCGCCCTCATGTTGCCCGGCTTCAGGTCGGTCACCATATGCCCCAACACCAATGAGGCCCGCTCATCAGCAAGCTCCGCCCTGGGCCATCCCCCGTGGAAAGAGGGCGCCGCCATGGGCAATGCCAGACGCGGGTCAACACGCTTGGCGTCCATCATGACCCATTTGGATCGAATGTTGTCGGCCCTCTTTCCGGTGCTCGAGATCGAGTTGGCCTTGCCGGATGCAATGGAGTTAGCGCATCCGGAGATGTTACCCTCACTAACACAGAGGAAGAAGAAATGGCGCAGGAGCGCCATGGATGGCATCACGCCCAGGTACGCCTCACAGTAGTAGGCGCAAATGGAAAGGAGGAGGACAGACTTGGGATGGAGATGCAACGCCTACAGCCCGTAATGGTCGAGGACTTTGTAAAAGAAATCAGAAAAGGGAGGAACCAACCCGACAGCGACGCTTCTCGAGAAGAAGGGGAAGAAGGTACTTTCCTCGGGCTCTGGCGCGTCGGAGGCAAGCCAGAGCTCGGCCTTCCCCCACTCATTTCTCTCGCCCGCCGTCAGCAGGCGCACGGAGGCGAGGCTCTTCTCTGTAACGGTAGGCGCCTCAAGGGCCGGCTCGTACCAAGCCGGCGCTGAGGAAGCCTTGGCCTTGCGTGGTGCCATGGATCGCAGTTGCAGAATGAGATTGGAGCGGATCTAGAGATAGTGGTGGCAGAGAGCAAGGGAGGGGATCTGGAGCAAGGCGAGGGAGAAGCAGTGAAGGTAAGTGCTGCCTGCGCCAGCCTTTTGTCAGGGCGAGTAGTTGCCGAGGCAGCGTGGGGAAGCGAAGACGCCCACGACCAATCAATCGCCACGCATTGACCAAGGCCGCGGGCTTTGGGGCCCGCGGTGCTCCGTACTTGGCCCTTGGCTTCGCCGCGAAGCCAAGCCCGAGGGCACCTTGGGCCCGGGGGCTACTGTCGGCGTCTTGTGAACGGGAGTCCCCAGACTTGCCTGCCTGTGGCCCGCTGCGTGGCTAAGCCAGCAGGCCGTACGGCCCATCTTCATCAACAAGGCATCCAAGACCCTAGCGAGGGGCCAAGCCTCGCGAGGAGGACGACACGAGGCCTCCTCTAGAGCGGCCTAGTCAGGCAGGCTCACGAGGAGCGGAGATATCTAGGCAAGGCGAACCTCACGAGGCTCTCATGACGTGAGCCATGACGATCGACACCAGGCGGGCGCCAGGAGGGCGCCAGCACGCGCAGCGTCCTTGTTTCCTCTTTGGTGCTACGGAAGCTAGCGCAGGCGAGGAGTACCGATGCATCAGGCAAAGGTTGCTATTTTGGTGCAACGAGATCAAGACCGGAAGGATGGCAAGACGGAGGTCATCGTGGAGCGCAAGACGGCGTCACCACCAGAGCCTTTCGCAGGTGCAGACCATATTTTGTTAGGATAGCTTGTACTACCTGTCCCCCTTCAAATTAGCCCGCCGTTGTTGGCTCCCTTCCTGCTCAATATTTGGGAAGAGGACCAGGGCCTCTATAAGTAGGACTAGCCACCATCAGGGGCAAGGGGACGGTATCTTAGATCGCTCTCTCACCCACACAAGTTAGCCACGCACAAGAACACCTCAACCTCAGGAGGCAGTTCTTCCCCTTGTATTGTTCATCATCAGCCCAAGAGGCAATCCACCACCACCACACTGGAGTAGGGTGTTACACCACAATGGTGGCCCGAACCAGTATAAATCCTGTGTCTTTCTGTGTTGTGAGTTCGTTGAGTTCGTCCGCAAGATCTTAGCGAGTTAGAGTGTAGATCGGTGGGAGGAAAAGACTTCATGCACACCCCAGTGTTCGAACCTTAAGGGTTAGCCAGAACCCCACATCCGACAGCGGCCCCCCTTCCTTTCCCTCTCCCTCTCCTTCCCTCCTTCCCCTGCTTGGAATAGGAAAGGGGGACCGAATCCTACTAGGAACGGGGTCCTAGTAGGACTCCCCCCCATGGCTTGCCCCTCCTTGGCCGGCCACCTCCTCCTCCCCCCTTTATATACAGAGGCGGGGGGCACCCCAAAGGCATAACAGACAATCTCTTAACCGTGTGTGGTGCCCCCCTCCACAGTTTAAGACCTCGTTCATATTGTCGTAGTGCTTAGGTGAAGTCCTGCGCCAGAACTTCATCATCACCGTCGCCACGCCGTCGTGCTGACGGAACTCTCCCTCGTCCTGAACTGGATTAAGAGCTCGAGGGACGTCATCGTGCTGAACGTGTCCTGAACATGGAGGTACTGTATGTTTGGTGTTTGGATCGGTTGGACTGTGAAGACGTTTGACTACATCAACCGCGTTACTAAACGGTTCCCCTTTCGGTCTACGAGGGTATGTGGACACACTCTCCCCTATCATTGCTATGCATCTCCTAGTTAGATCTTACGTGATCATAGCAAAATTTTGAAATACTACATTTCCCAACAGTGGTATCAGAGCCAGGTTTATGCGTAGATATTCTATGCATGAGTAGAACACAAAAGAGTTGTGGGCGATAATAGTCATACTACTTACCACCAGCGTCTTACTTTGATTCAACGGTATTGTTGGAAGAAGCGGTCTGGACCAACATTTCATGACTGCATTCATGAGACTAGTTCTACCGACGTGCTCTGCACACAGGTGGTTGGCAGGTGTCTGATACGTATCCGTCGTATCTATACTTTTTTATTGTTTCCTACCAATATTATACAACTTTTACATACTTTTGGCAACTTTTTATAAGATTTACTAGACTAACCTATTGATCCAGTGCCCAGCACGAGTTGATGTTTTCTGCATGTTTTTTTGTATCGTGGAGTATCCATATCAATCGAAGTCCAAATGCAATAAAATTTCATGGAGAATTATTTTGGAATATATATGATTTTTGGGAGTTGGAATCACCGCAAACGGAGGCCCGTGGTGGGCACAACCCACCAGAGCGCGGTCCCGGAACCAGGCGTGTCGTGGTGGGTTGTGTCCACCTCGTACGTCGGTGGATCTGTACTTCGGGCGAAGGAAGCTTATATCCGGAAAAAAATCATGTTAAAATCTAAGCGCAATCGGAGTTATGGATCTCCGGGAATATAAGAAACGGTTTTCCGCCAGATCTGAGAACGTGAAACAGAAGAGAATAGATAGGGAGATCAAATCTAGGAGGGGCTCCCGCCCCTCCGGTGCCATGGAGGCCATGGACTAGAGGGGGAAACCTCCTCCAATCTAGGGGGAGGCCAAGGAATAAGAAGAAGAAGAAGAAGAAGGAGGGGGGCTCTCTCCCCCTCGCTCCGGTGGCGCCGGAGTGCCGCCTCGGCAACGATCGGGATGGCGATCTACATCAACAATCTTGCTACCGTCAACACCAACTTTCTCCCCCTATATGCAGCGGTGTAACACCTCTTCTCCCTGTTGTAATCTCTACTTAAACATGGTGCTCAACTCCATATATTATTTCCCAATGATCTATGGTTATCCTATGATGTTTGAGTAGATCCGTTTTGTCCTGTGGGTTAATAGTGATCTTGGTTGGTATGATTGTATATTTTATTTATGGTGCTGTTGTAACGCCCCGAGTCCGATGCGCCAGGTGTCTTCGAGTTATTCGCTATTGTTTCCTTGTCATTCGCTTGCGTGTTGCATCTTGCCATGTCATCATGTGGATTGCATCATCATGTTTTCAAAACTTGCATCCGTCCAGGTCTCCCCGTTCCTTCCGTTGTCCGTTCTGAGCCCAGACACACTTGCGCGCCCGCGGCACCTCCGAAATATTATTTTATTAGTGGCCGGAAAATGTTTTCGGAATGGGATGAAAGTTGGCGTGCAGTCTTATTATAATGTAGATAGACCGCTGTCAAATTTCATCACATTCGGAGTTCGTTTGATGCCTCAGCGGATAACTATAGCGACAATATAGTCGGTCAAACGTCGGAAGTTTTCGGTCTATGGAAACAATCGTCGGGCCACTTTCCGACACTTTCTTCTTAGCCCAAGGCCCCTCTTCACAGCCCACTCCCACTCTAAACCAGCCCACCAAACCCCCCTCCGACCGGAACCATCGGATCGTGATCGGAGGTCCAGAAACACCTCCAAACCCCTCCTAACCGTAATCCTAACCCCCCTTTCCTATTTAAACCTCTCCCCTTGCCATTTTGGGCAGAAGCCATCCTCCTCCTCATTTACCGTGCCGCCCACCTCCAATTCTGCGCCCGGCCACCTCCCTGCCGCCGCCTGGCAGCATCCGAGTGGCCGCACTGCCACCCAGCGCCGCCCGCAGCCAATGAGTCGCCACCACGTAGCCTCCCCGTGCCCCCTCCACCGCGATGGCCCGCCAGGCCGATCCAGAGCCCGCCCGGGCCCGGATCTCCGCCGCCACAGACCGCAGACGCCCGCGCGCCCGGATCCAGGGGCCCCGAGCTCCTCCCGATCCCACAGCTCTGCCTAGCTGCCACCTTGTTGCCGCCTTCAGCCAGCTTCGCTGGAGCACGCCGCGTCATCCGTCGGCGACCCCGACCCCAGGCCGGACCTTCCTCTGCTGCCCTCTCCTTTCTTCTCCCTCCGTACTCTGCTCACTCTCCTCCCCCCTGCAGTGCCCTCCTCGCCGCCATGGAGCTCCCCGACCGCCGCCGTCGACTGGTCCCGAGCTCCGCTGTTGGGAGGGCGGATCTGCCCGTTCCCGCCGTCCCTGACCTCCACCTTCGCCGTCCCCGCCGCCATGTTCCCAGCGCAACCACCCCTGCCTTCCCTCGGTCCAGTGGGATTAGGCAGGAGGACGACGTGCCTCTGGGCCCCGTGGACCGCGACCCACCCGAGGCCGAGCGCTCCAGCCGGCCTACTGCTCCACCGACCTGGGCCATGGCCCATGGGTGAGCAGCCCCCCTCCAGCCCCTTGTGCACTGTTGGGCCAGCCTCTGTTTCAGCCCATGTCATGTTTTTTCACCAGACGAATTTGGCTAATTTTCCAGAGTTAGCAAATTTACAGAAAACCCCCTAGACATCACGCATATTTTAACTTCACAACCATGCATCATAATTAAAAAAACTTAATATGTAAAATGCTTAGAATTTCATCTAGTTTCACAATATGCAACTTTCATCCATGTCAAAGATGTTTAAAATGATGTTTGCATATACTTTGCTTTATGCCATGTTAAAATGATTTAATTCATATCTATTTAACTGTAGCTCAGATTGAAATAAACTTTATATGCAAATGGGGTAGAAAAATGCTTAGTTTAAGATGGTGCACTCATCTTGCATGTTTAACAACTCTAAAATATGGTTTAGGGCAGAACAGTACCAAATTCATAATATGCATATGGGGATTTTCCGGATTTGTTGTTTGTTGTTCTGGCCTCATTTAAACTTGCCTAAATAGTTACTTTACTTATGCCTCACCTCTTGTCATGTTAAAAAACATTTAATATTGTTGAGTACCTAACCGGGAGTGAACTAAATAATCGAATGTGGTGTTTCGTCAACATGCATCTTGTTACATGTTGAGCTCCACTTAACTTGTAGTTTTGTTTGTGCACTTTGCCATGCCATGCATATTTAAACCGGACATGCATCATCCTTGGTTGTGCATCATGCCAAGTTTATGGTTGTTTGTTTACCATGTTGCTTGCTTCTTTCCGGTTTGCTTCTCTCATTAGCTTTGGTTCCGTTCTGGAGTTGTGAGGATTCGTTCGACTACGTCCGTTTGTCTTCTTCATGGACTCGTTCTTCTTCCTTGCGGGATCTCAGGCAAGATGACCACTAACCTCGATATCACCTCTATCTTTGCTTTGCTAGTTGTTCATTCTATCACTATGTCGCGCTACCTACCACTTGTTATATCATGCCTCCCATATTGCCATATCTAGCCCCTAACCCACCTTCCTAGCAAACTGTTGTTTGGCTAAGTTATCGCTTTAGCTCAGCCCCTCTTATAGCGTTGCTAGTTGCTGGTGCCTTGCAGTTTGTTCCATGTTGGAACATGGATATGTTGGGATATCACTATATCTCTTATTTAATTAATGCATCTATATACTTGGCAAAGGGCGTTGCTCGGTGTTTTGTTCCACTCTTGCCGCCTTAGTTTCCATCATACCGGTGTTATGTTCCTTGATTTTGCGCCCCTTACGCGGTTGGGGTTATGGGACCCCCTTGACAGTTCACTTTGAATAAAACTCCTCCAGCAAGGCCCAACCTTGGTTTTACATTTGCCTAACAACCTATAACTTTTCCTTGGGTTGTGCGGACCCGAGGTTCATCTTTATTTTTAACCCCCCCCCCCCCGGGCTAGTGCTCCTCTGAGTGTTGGTCTGAACCGAGTAGACCGCGGGGCCACCTCGGGGAAACTTGAGGGTTGGTTTTACTCATAGGATGTCTCATCCGGTCTGCCTTGAGAATGAGATATGTGCAGCTCCTATCGGGATTTGTCGGCACAGTCGAGCGGTCTTGCTGGTCTTGTTTTACCATTGCCGAAATGTCTTGTAACTGGGATTCCGAGACTGATCGGGTCTTTCCGGGAGAAGGAATATCCTTCGTTGATCGTGAGAGCTTCTGATGGGCTAAGTTGGGACACCCCTGCAGGGTATAAACTTTCGAGAGTCATGCCCGCGGTTATGTGGAAGATGTGAATTTGTTAACATCCGGTTGTAGAGAACTTGACACTTGACTTAATTCAAATGAATCAACCGCATGTGTAGCCGTGATGGTCTCTTTTCTGCGGAGTCCGGGAAGTGAACACGGTTTTGGGTTATGTTTGAACATGAGTAGTTTCAGGATTACTTCTTGATCCCTTCTAACTTCACGACCATTGCGTAGCTTCTCATCTTACTCTTATTTGGGAAAGTTAGCCATCATATATGCTTAGCGCTTGCTGCAACTCCACCTCATTGCCTTATCCTACCCATAAGCTTAAATAGTCTTGATCTCGCGGGTGTGAGATTGTTGAGTCCTCGTGACTCACGGATACTTCCAAAACAGTTGCAGGTGTTGATGATACCAGTGCAGGTGATGCCACCGAACTCAAGTGGGAGTTCGACGAGGACCTTGGTCGTTACTATGTTTCGTTTCCTGATAATCAGTAGTGGAGCCCAGTTGGGACGATCGGTGATCTAGCAGTTGGGTTATCTTCCTTTTTTCATTTGGTTGTCCGTAGTCGGACTATGAGTGTACTTTAATGATGTATGAACTTATTTGAATTTTGTGTGACATGGCGAGTGTAAGCCAACTCTATTTATCCCTTTTCGTGTTTTTCATTTCCATTCCCACAAGAAAAAAAATACTATAATACACATTTTGAACAGGCATCGATACATCATCTATAGGATAACTTCCATCTTTATAGTTCTTTCTGAGTTCTGTCTGATATGCATGATCTCTCTTGATCTGTAAATCAATATAGAAAACAATGGGCTCTGTCAAGTTAGCTATAGGTTGTGCCGTATCAACGATTTCTACGGAAGACGGTAAGATGATATCTTGAGCAGTTATGTATCTAGGACCTTTGACGGTTCATTAAATGGGATGTTGTGAAGATGACTCTTCTTGTGACAAAACCACTGCAATTATGCCTCTAAGTCGTGCCTTGATACGTCTCCATCGTATCTACTTTTCCAAACACTTTTGCCCTTGTTTTGGACTCTAACTTGCGTGATTTGAATGGAACTAACCTGGACTGGCACTGTTTTCAACAGAATTACCATGGTGTTATTTATGTGCAGAAACAAACGTTCTCGGAATGACCTGAAACTTCATGGAGCAACTTTTTGGAAAATATAAAAAATACCCGCAAAAGATGAAGGCCAGGGGGCCCGCCACCTGTCCACGAGGGTGGGGGCGCGCCCCCTACCTCGTGGGCCCCTTGGAGCTCCTCCGACTCCGACTCCAACTCTATATATTGTGTTTCGGGGAGAAAAAATCAGAGAGAAGAATTCATCGCATTTTACGATACGGAGCCGCCGCCAAGCCCTAAAACCTCTTGGGAGGGCTGATCTGGAGTCCGTTCGGGGCTCCGGAGAGGGGAATCCATCTCCATCGTCATCATCAACCATCCTCCATCACCAATTTCATGATGATCACCGCCGTGCGTGAGTAATTCCATCGTAGGCTTGCTGGATGGTGATGGGTTGGATGGGATCTATCATGTAATCGAGTTAATGTTTTTTATGGTTTGATCCCTAGTATCCACTATGTTTTGAGATTGATGTTGCTATGACTTTTCTATGCTTAATTCTTGTCACTAGGGCCCGAGTGCCATGATTTCAGATATGAACCTATTATGTTTTCATCAATATATGAGTGTTCTTGATCCTATCTTGCAAGTCTAAAGTCACATAGTATGTGTAATGATCCGTTAACCTCGAAGTGACAATAATCGGGATACTTACCGGTGATGACCGTAGTTTGAGGGGTTCATGTATTCACTATGTCTTAATGCTTTGTTCCGGTACTCTATTAAAAGGAGGCCTTAATATCCCTTAGTTTCCGTAAGGACCCCGCCGCCATAGGAGGGTATGACAAAAGATGTCATGCAAGTTCTTTTCCATAAGCACGTATGACTATATTCGGAATACATGCCTACATTACATTGATGAACTGGAGCTAGTTCTGTGTCACCCTAGGTTATGACTGTTACATGATGAACCGCATCCGGCATAATTCTCCATCACCGATCCATTGCCTACGAGCTTTCCATATATTGTTCTTCGCTTATTTACTTTCCCATCGCTATTGCTATCATCACTACAAAATACCAAAAACATTACTTTTACTATTGTTACCTTTTGTTATCGTTACCACTACTATCATATTACTTTGCTACTAAATACTTTGTTTCAGATATTAAGTTTCCAGGTGTGGTTGAATTGACAACTCAGCTGCTAATACTTGAGAATATTCTTTGGCTCCCCTTGTGTCGAATCAATAAATTTGGGTTGAATACTTTACCCTCGAAAACTATTGCAATCCCCTATACTTGTGGGTTATCATGCCTCGACACGTGGGAGCTATAGCCACATCGTGGGTGTTACAAGTTGGTAATCAGAGCCATCCCCGACTTAGGAGCCCCCTGCTTGATCGAATCACTGACGGTGTTGGGTCTAGAACAAAATGTTTCGAGTCTTAGGATTATATATATCGGAGAGTAGGATTCTTTTTACTCCTCAGTCCCTTCGTCGCTCTGGTGAGGCCTCCTGACGTAGATGTTTTGACTTTCCTCTCCTCAAATTTCAGGATTTTTTAGGATCACGCAGGTATCTTGGCATCGTTTTGATATTCTTGTGACGAGAACATTGTTCTTGGTGCCTCCTGACATTTATGGGTTGTGGCAGTGTCCCGGGGAGTTGAGCTCTGAGGTGTTGTCCTCACAATTTAATTGTTGCAGTTCTGGAATACATGAGTTCACCGACATCGAAAATCTCTTTTATGTGGTTGTTGGTCAGATAACCTCGACGCCACCCATAACGAAAGCAATCAATAAATAAATCATGCTCCGACTTCATCACATAACGGTTCACCATACGTGCATGCTACGGGAATCACAAGCTTCAACACAACTATTTCTCAAATTCACAACTACTCAACTAGCATGACTTTAATATCACCATCTCCATGTCTCAAAACAATTATCAAGTATCAAACTTATCATAGTATTCAACACACTCATAAGAGATTTTTTATTATTAATCTTGCATACCAAGCATATTAGGATTTTAAGCAAATTACCATGCTATTTAAGACTCTCAAAATAATCTAAGTGAAGCATGAGAGATCAATAGTTTCTATAAAACAAATCCACCATCATGCTCTTAAAAGATATAAGTGAAGCACTAGAGTAAAATTATATAACTCAAATGATATAAGCGAAGCACATAGAGTATTCTAACAAATTCCAAATCATATATGGCTCTCCCAAAAGGTGTGTACAACAATGATGATTGTGGTAAACTAATAAGCAAAGACTCAAATAATACAAGATGCTCCAAGCAAAACACATATCATGTGGCGAATAAAAATATAGCTCCAAGTAAAGTTACCGATAGAAGTAGACGAAAGAGGGGATGCCTTCCAGGGCATCCCCAAGCTTTGGATTTTAGGTGTCCTTAGATTATCTTGGGGGTTCCATGGGCATCCCCAAGCTTAGGCTCTTGCCACTCCTTGTTCCATAATCCATCAAATCTTTACCCAAAACTTGAAAACTTCACAACACAAAACTTAAAGTAGAAACTCTCGTGAGCTCCGTTAGCGAAAGAAAACAAAAGACCACTTCAAGGTACTGTAATGAACTCATTATTTATTTATATGGGTGTTATACCTACTGTATTCCAACTTCTCTATGGTTTATAAACTAATTTACTAGCCATAGATTCATCAAAATAAGCAAACAACACACGAAAAACAGAATCTGTCAAAAACAGAACAGTCTGTAGTAATCTGTAGCTAGCGCAAGATCTGGAGCCCCAAAAATTCTAACATAAATTTATGGACGTGAGGAATTTATCTATTAATGATCTGCAAAAAGATTTAACTAAATATCACTTTCCAAACAAAAATGACAGTAGTTCTCGTGAGCGCTAAAGTTTCTGTTTTTTACAGCAAGTTCAACAAGACTTTCCCCAAGTCTTCCCAACGGTTCTACTTGGCTCAAACACTAATTAAACACAAAAAAACACAACCAAAACAAAGGCTAAATAATTTATTTATTACTAAACAGGAGCAAAAATCAAGGAATAAAAATAAAATTGGGTTGCCTCCCAACAAGCGCTATCGTTTAACGCCCCTACCTAGGCATAACAAGCAAGAATAGATCTAGGTATTGCCATCTTTGGTAGGAAATTCTTCAATGAGGCATCTACCATCTTTAGGAATTTCTTTATTTTTATTAATTAACAAACTTTTAGGCACAAGATTGAGAAATTCATTTGTAACAAATGGTTCCTTAATGATAGCAAAAAGATTGGGATGAACACTTACAGATTTGAGATCCGCATTTTCCTTACTAGATGATTCACCCTTATTTTAAGGAACGTACATAAGCTTGGCAACTTTAGTGGAAGGACTTGGAGTATTCTTTACGGAATAAAAAGCGGTTCCCAAGTTGGTAATAATATTCTCAAGTTTATCGATCCTAACGGAATCGTGATTTATTTTATCATTAACAATGGGTTCCTTTTCTTTAATATCTTTCAAAGTAACTCCTACTTTAGATCCATATTGAGAGATTCGGTTGTGGATCTTTTTATCCAAATTTTCAATTAACTCTACGGTAGCAACCTTATTTTCAATAATTTCAAGCCTTTGCATTACATGCTCCAAAATTAATATAGTTCCATTAACCAAAAGAGGGGGGAGCCAAATAAATCTAACATAGCATTATAAGAATCAAAAGTATGACTACCCAAAAAATTCCCTCTGGTAATAGTATCAAGAACATAACGGTGCCAAGGAGTAATGCCTACATAAAAATTGCGAAGGAGAATGGTAATAGATTGCTTCCTAGCAGATTTATTTTGAGCATTGCAAATTCTATACCAAGCATCTTTTAGATTTTCATCCTCCCTTTGCTTAAAATTTAGAATTTCATTCTTGGGAGACGACGGAGAAGATAGGGGACTAGCCATAACGACAAGCAAGCAAACTAACACACAAGCAAACAAAAGGCAAGCGGACAAAAAGGGAAAATATAGAGGGAGGGTAGAGAGAGAGGGCGAATAAAACGGAAAGGGTGAATTGGGGGGGGGGGGACGAGAGGCAAATGGCAAATAATGTAATGCGGGAGATGAGGGTATGTGATGGGTACTTGGTATGTTGACTTTTGCATAGACCTCCCCGGCAATGGCGCCAGAAATGGCTCGTTGTCGGGAGTCAAATCTTGACTTGCGCGAACCTCCCCGGCAACGGCACTAGAAATCCTTCTTGCTACCTCTTTTAGCACTGCGTTGGTTTTCCCCGAAGAGGAAGGGATTATGCAACAAAGTAGCGTAAGTATTTCCCTCAGTTTTTGAGAACCAAGGTATCAATCCAGTAGGAGGCTACACGCAAGTCCCTCGTACCTGCACAAACAAATAAATCCTCGCAACCAACGCAAATAGGGGTTGTCAATCCCTATAGGGCCACTTACGAGAGTGAGATCTGATGGATATGATAAAGATAATATTTTTGGTATTTTATGATAAAGATGCAAAGTAAAATAAAGGCAAAGTAAATAGCAAAGTAAATAACTAAGTAGTAGGAGATTGATATGATAAAGATAGACCCGGGGGGCATAGGTTTCACTAGTGGCTTCTCTCGAGAGCACAAGTATTCTACGGTGGGTGAACAAATTACTGTTGAGCAATTGACAGAATTGAGCATAGTTATGAGAATATCTAGGCATGATCATGTATATATGCATCACATCCGAGACAAGTAGACCGACTCCTGCCTGCATCTACTACTATTACTCCACTCATCGACTGCTATCCAGCATGCATCTAGAGTATTAAGTTAAAAATAGAGTAACGCCTTAAGCAAGATGACATGATGTAGAGGGATAGACTCATGCAATATGAAGAAAACCCCATCTTGTTATCCTCGGTGGCAACAATACAGTACGTGCCTTGCTGCCCTTACTGTCACCGGGAAAGGACACCGCAAGATTGAACCCAAAGCTAAGCACTTCTCCCATTGCAAGAAAGATCAATCTAGTAGGCCAAACCAAACTGATAATTCGAAGAGACTTGCAAAGATAAACAATCATACATAAAAGAATTCAGAGAAGATTCAAATATTATTCATAGATAGACTTGATCATAAACCCACAATTCATCGGTCTCAACAAACACACCGCAAAAAGAAGATTACATCGAATAGATCTCCACAAGAGAGGGGGAGAACATTGTACTGAGATCCAAAAAGAGAGAAGAAGCCATCTAGCTACTAACTATGGACCCGTAGGTCTGATGTAAACTACTCACACTACATCGGAGAGGCTATGGTGTTGATGTATGTGATGTCCTTGATTTGGCCGTACACTAATCATACACGCAAACGTGTACGATTAGGATCAGGGACTCACGGGAAGATATCACAACACAAGTCTACAAATAAAATAAGTCATACAAGCATCATATTACAAGCAAGGGCCTCGAAGGCTCGAATACAAGAGCTCGATCATAGACGAGTCAGTGGAAGCAACAATATCTGAGTACAGACATTAGTTAAACAAGTTTGCCTTAAGAAGGCTAGCACAAACTGGGATACAGATCAAAAGAGGCGCAGGCCTCCTGCCTATGATCCTTCTAAACTACTCCTGGTCATCGTCAGCGGTCTGCACGTAGTAGTAGGCACCTCCCGAGTAGTAGTAGTCGTCATCGACAGTGGCGTCTCGCTCCTGGGCTCCATCGTCTGGTCGCAGCAATCGGGTATAGAAAGGGGGGAAAGAGGGAGAAAAGCAACCGTGAGTACTCATCCAAAGTACTCGCAAGCAAGGAGCTACACTACATATGTATGCATTGGTATCAAATGGATTAAGGGTATCATTTGTGGACTGAACTGTAGAATGCCGGAATAAGAGGGGGATAGCTAGTCCTTTCGAAGACTACGCTTCTGGTAACCTCCATCTTGCAGCAGGAGAAGGGAGTAGATGGTAAGTTCACCAAGTAGCATCGCATAGCATAATCCTAACCGATGATCCTCCCATCGTCGCCCTGTGAGAGAGCAATCACCGGTTGTATCTGGCACTTGGAAGGGTGTGTTTTATTAAGTATCCGGTTCTAGTTGTCATAAGGACAAGGTACAACTCCAAGTCGTCATGTTACCGAAGATCACGGCTATTCGAATAGATTAACTTCCCTGCAGGGGTGCACCACATTTCCCAACACGCTCGATCCCCTTTGTCCGGACACACTTTACTGGGTCATATCCGGCCTCGGAAGATCAACACATCGCAGCCCTACCTAGGCACAACAGAGAGGTCAGCACGCTCGTCTAAATCCTATGGTGCAGGGGTCTGGGCCCATCGCCCATTGCACACCTGCATATTGCGTACGCGGCCGGAAGCAGACCTAGCCCCCTTAATACAAGCGCGAGCTTACGGTCCAATGCGGCGCGCGCCGCTTAGTCGCTGATGTCACGAAGGCTTCGGCTGATACCACGACGTCGAGTGCCCATAACTGTCCCTGCGTAGATGGTTAATGCGTATAGGCCAGTGACCAGACTCAGATCAAATACCAAGATCTCGTTAAACGTGTTATCTTGAAATAACCGCGTACGCCGACCAGGGCTAGGCCCACCTCTCTCCTAGGTGGTCTCAACCTGCCCTGTCGCTTCGCCACAAAGATCCACACAGAGGGCCGTCGGGAAAGTATGTCCTTCCAGCCCCCAATTCGTGAATCAACCGCGGGTACTCCTCGAGCCAACCCGACTTTAGTCATCACATGAATCATGTATAAAGTATCTAGTATATACCCGTGATCACCTCCCGAGTGATCACGACTCGATAGTACAGCATGGCAGACGGACAAGAATGTAGGGCCACTGATGATAAACTAGCATCCTATACTAAGCATTAGGATTGCAGGTAAAGGTAACAACAGTAGTAGCAAGGACAGGCTATGCATCAGGATAGGATTAACGGAAAGCAGTAACATGCTACACTACTCTAATACAAGAAGTAGAGAGAAGAGTAGGCAATATCTGGTGATCAAAGGGGGGCTTGCCTGGTTGCTCTGGCAAGGAAGGGTCGTCAACACCGTAGTTGAACTGGGGTTGCCGGCAATCTCGGGGTCTACCAGAAGGAAAGTAAGGGAGGGGAAACACAATAAATAACAGAGCAAACAAAGCATCACAAAGCGTAGCATGGCAATACGCGGTACTAGAGGTGACCTAACGTAGTAGGAGGGGATACCGGCGAAGGGGGGGACATCCGGGAAAGTATCCCCGGTGTTTCATGTTTTCGGGCAGATGAACCAGAGGGGGAAAGTTGCATGTTCGCTATGCTAGGGATGCGTGACGGACGAACGGGCTGCATATCCGGATTCGTCTCGTCGTTCTGAGCAACTTTCTTGTACAAAGTATTTTCATCCGAATTACGGATTATTTTATATTAATTTTTAAAAGTTTTAAAATATTTTTTATAATTTTTTGGAATATTTTTATTTAATTTAATTCAAATTTGAGCAAGTCAAATTGACTAGTCAAAAGGGAGGATGTGGCCCACATGTCATTGACACATAATTTATTTGATGGATAAATAAAAATGGAGGGGTTAAATTAACATAGGAGGCCACATGTCATAGGCTAGCAATTATCCAAAGTACTAACCAGTCTAACTACTCATTAATTACTAACCTAAATAGGGCCCGTAACATCCGGTCACACACACATCACAAAAGTACACAGGGCCGGCCAGAGGCACATAGCCGTGGCACAGCCGGCCACACACGGTGACACGGCGCACACACACACACTGGACACACACAGAGCACCCACACACACACGCTACAAGCACATGGCCATGTGTATAGGGGCCTTGACGACCATGGCCAGGAGAGGTGGCAGCAAGCGGACAACAACAGCTAGTAGCAATAAGCGGCAGGAGCAAGCAGCAGCACACAACATCAGTAGCAGTACACATCGGCAGCAGATTCAGCAGCAGCAGTTTGCAGCGCAGCTAGCAACGGCACTAGCACAGCCGCATCACTGCGCGAGCAGCATCAGCAGCGCAAGGAGAGGGAGCAGCAGGGTGAGCGCGGGAGCAACGGGCGGCGTGGGGGCGCAGCGACCACACGCACGGGCAGACGCGCGGAGGTGCGGCCGAGACGAGCTTCAGGCGGCAGCGCGGCAGTAGCAGGAGGAGGGCAAGAAGCAACGGCAGTCAGCGGCAGCGGCGGCGAGCACGCGGGTGCGCGGGCGCAGGCGGCAGCGGCGGGTGGGCGCGCGCGTGAGCGCGGCCGGGCACGGACAAGAGAGCTCAGGGCGTGCACGGGGCGCGAGCGCGGCCATGACGAGCTCTGGCCACGGCGGCTATGTTCGGGGAGGCGTCTACCACGATGGACTCGGAAGGGAAAACAGGGGGAATTGACGCGGTGCTCACCGGGGAGGACGCAGGCGAGCTCGAGGGGGTTGGGGACGGCCGGAGTAGCGGGATCTGGCGACGGACGACGACAACCGTGGCGGAGAAGACCAGCGATGGCGACGTGATGCGGCCCTCCCGCGGTCCTATCCAGAAGGCGCGGACGAGGGAGACCACGACGGTGAGGCTCCTGGACGTCTACTCAGGCGACGAGGAGAACGCTGGCCAGGGCTACAACGACGGCCATGGCGGTTGCGCACTCGGCGCGTTCAAATCGATGATGGTGAGTGAGGAGCGAGGGGAATGGAGCTAGGGTTTGTCGCAGGGGTTGGGGATGGTCTTATCCTCTCCCAGGACCCCTGCAGCTGCCAGACGTCGAGCATCCATGGCCATGGCATCGTGGATCGTCGACACGGTGAGCTCTCTGTCTCCAGAACGTGAGGAAGGAAAACTACGTGGGCTGGGCTGCACTGTAGTAATAGGCTCAAGTGCATAGTAGATTTTTTTTCTTTTTATTCTTTTGTTATCTATTTTCTACTATTTTCTATTTATGTTATCACAACATTTGTTATTTTCTGCTCATGTGACTTGATATATAAATACTAGACAACATTTTAGGAACGCACAAAAAGTTTCAGAGCATTTGGAATTTCTTAGGCATTTTAATTTAATTGAAAGGTCAACTAAATTTGCTGCTGGCTCAGTTTAAAATAGGTTTGGGGCATTTAGATATTTCAAAAATGTTGTTTTATACATGAAAAATACTTAGTGATTATTTTTAGTGCAATGAACATTTTTATTTTGATGTTTGAATAAATATTATTTTTACTTTATATTACTTATGAATTTAAACTTGATTTTGGATAGGTGGCATTTCGGGATTACTGTAGCATGATGACATGGCATAATTAGCAGGGGTTCACTGTAGCTAATCATTAAGGGTGTTACAATGTAGAAACCCTCCGTGATCGATGCCCCCTCCGGCGGAGCTCCAGAACAGGCCCCAAGATGGGATCTCGTGGATACAGAAAGTTACGGCGGTGGAATTAGGGTTTTGGCTCCGTATCTGATCATTTGGTGGTACGTGGGTATATATAGGAGGAAGAAGTACGTCGGTGGAGCAATAGGGGGCCCACGAGGGTGGGGGCGCGCCTGGGGGGGGGGGGGGGGCAGGCGCGCCCCCCTACCTCGTGGCCTCCTCTTAGTTGGCTTGACGTAGGGTCCAAGTCTCCTGAGTTGTATTCGGTGAGAAAATCATGTTCCCGAAGGTTTCATTCCGTTTGATATTCCTTTTCTTCGAAACCCTAAAATAGGTAAAAAAAACAGCAATTCTGGGCTGGGCCTCCGGTTAATAGGTTAGTCCCAAAAATAATATAAAAGTGAATAATAAAGCCCAATAATGTCCAAAACAGTAGATAATATAGCATGGAGCAATCAATTATTGATACGTTGGAGAGGTAACATTGATCAACCTTGTTAGTGGATTCCTTTTGATGAGCATGAGATGGATGAAGTTTGAAAACACAACTCTGTGTACCCTCTTTTTACTTTCCGTTATTTACATTAAATAAAGGAAAAATAGTATTTTTCTGTCTGTTTTTTGAATTATCAATGCAATAAAAAATACCCCAAAAATAAAAGTTCTCCAAATGCCCTAAAAATTAAATATGATTTTTTCTACAATATTTGAGAATATCTGGCACTTAGAACTCATCAGGGGGATCAAGCACCTGGCCACGAGGGTCCAGGGCGCGCCCACCCCCCCTGGGCGCCCACCTGCCTCGTGGGCCCACGGTGCCTCCCCTCCACTTATTCTATCTACCACACACCCCTTCTTCCTCCCACAAAAATCACTAACCAGCTCAAGCACGAATTCAAGCTCATCTTGCTGCCATTTTCGATCTCCTTGCTCAAAGCTCCATTCACAAAACTGCTTTGGGGGATTGTTCTTTGGTATGTGACTCCTCCAATGGTCCAATTAGTTTTTGTTCTAGTGCTTTATTCATTGCAAATTTGTGCTTCTTAGGTGACCTTGTTCTTGAGCTTGCATGTCAAATTTATATGGTCAAAGGTAGTTTCAATGCATGATATAGCCTCTAGGCACTTGTAGGAGTAGTTGCTATCAATTTTGTTGAGTTCGGTTCACTTTTATTTGGAAGTTACTAAAAATTTCAGAAATTTTCAGAAAATAATGAAGAGATTTTGGAGGGGCTCGTCGAGCCGAAGCTCAAAGGATAATCAAAGTGAGGATGATAGGAGGCCCAAATATAATCTCCCTCGCACCGCGGAAGTTCGGCCGTGTGAATGGCCTTGTGATAATTTCTTGAGAGCAGTCGGGATTTATGATTTATATGAATTGGCTGAGAATGCATGCCTCACCGCCTTCCTCCATGACCAACACGAACATGATCTCTTACTCACCAATATCTTTATACAAAATTTTCATTTCCATACTAGGAGCTCACCACCTACGGTGGAATTTTATTTATATGATGAGCATAAGGAGATGTCACTTCATGATTTTTGTTGGGTTTGTTTGATCCCTTTTGAGTGCAGTGTAGAGGAATCACATCGTGATGATGTGGAAGGGTTTATTGATACAATTGCTGTAGGGGGAAACAAGGAAAGTTTCCGATGCAAGAATTACTAGCATACATTTTCCTGTTTTACGTTACTTCACAATATTTGCTAGTAGATGCTTAATTGGTCGCGGAAACTGTGGCAACCTTAGTGCCCTTGATATTGTTATTTTGTGCCATGCCTTGTTCCGTGGTGACACATTTAGTATGGGCGCTATTGTTGCAAAGCGGTTAAATCTTAACCGTACTAAGGGCCCCATCTTGGGAGGTGTTTTTGCCTCGCGCCTCGCTGCACATTTTAACATACCTATTAGACATTATGACAAGGAAGAAAAGTTGTTGCCTCCTGTTTTTCTAGACTATAAGAGTATGGTAGCACATGATTTTATCATTAAGAATATGGAAAAGATGCTTAAGTACAAGCTGATATTTGATAAAAGTCACCCTGAGACTATTACTTTGCCTGCTCCTTCCTTGTTTAACTTATCTGCGGGCAAGTACCTTGTTCCGCCGGAGGCCATTCACGCCTACCGAAACCCCACACCGGCTACAGAGCCAAAGCCGGAACCACAATTTGATCCTCACCGGCAGTCTGTTTATCAGTGGAATTCGGAAGAGATCGCCAACCAGTGGCACCACGGGGATCCTTCTTAGTACGACACCAACTATTACTTTGGATATCCGCCAGGCCGTGGCCATAGACCAACTTAGGCCAAAAGCCTAAGCTTGGGGGAGTACGTATCTCTCACCGACATTACATTGCTGTTCACACATTCATGCTAGTTGTCGGTGCTCATACTTTTTCACTGTAATATCCAGGCTAGTTTATTTTCCTTTTTATGCTTTCTTCTTGTGTGTTTGATAAACCTTAAGAAAAACAAAAAAAATAGTTGTAGCTTTTTAGCTAGTTTACTTTTCATGTTGTAGTAGTAGTAATTAAAAAGAAAACCCAAAAAGATTTATCGTTCTTCTTTTGCTTGTTGGGAGCTTTCCCGTGTAAATAGTTTTATTTCTTTTATTGTTCCTTGGGGGTCGAGAGGAGAAGACCATAATGAAAATGTTGAGTGGCTCTTATATGCATTATTGTTGATCTAACAAAGAGCCCATGTTACCTTGTCTTCTCTCTTGAATTGAATGCTTACAGATTCCAGCTTAGTCCAATGCACGTGCACTATTATTATTTTCCACACTATTCGGTCGTGCAAGTGAAAGCCAATAATGATGATTATATGATGAACTTATTGAGGTGAGAAAATATGGTATGAACTCGACCTCTCTTGTTTTTGTAAATATGATTAGTTCATCGTTCCTGATTCAGCCTATTATGAATAAACATGTTTGCAATGACAATTAGAGATTATAGTTGCTTATGCCATGCTTAATTAGCTAGGAGCTTATAATGGTTTATCTTGCGTGCCAACATGCTATTAAAATGGTTGTGATGTGGTATGATAGGGTGGTATCCTCTTTTGAACGATTCAAGTGGCTTGACTTGGCACATGTTCACGCATGTAGTTGAAACAAAATCAACATAGCCTCTACGATATTTATGTTCATGGTGCATTATGCCATGCTTAATTAGCTAGGAGCTTATAATGGTTTATCTTGCGTGCCAACATGCTATTAAAATGGTTGTGATGTGGTATGATAGGGTGGTATCCTCTTTTGAACGATTCAAGTGGCTTGACTTGGCACATGTTCACGCATGTAGTTGAAACAAAATCAACATAGCCTCTATGATATTTATGTTCATGGTGCATTATATCCTACTCATGCTTGCATTCAGTGTTGATTAATTTTAATGCATGTTCATGACTATTGTCGCTCTCTAGTTGGTCGCTTCCCAGTCTTTTGCTAGCCTTCACTTGTACTAAGTGGGAATACTGCTTGTGCATCCAATTCCATAAACCCCAAAGTTGTTCCATATGAGTCCACCATACCTGCCTATATACGGTACCTACCTGCCGTTCCAAGTAAATTTGTATGTGCCAAACTCTAAACCTTCAAATAAACATTTTGTTTTGTATGCTCGAATAGCTCATGTATCAACTAGGGATGTCTATATCTTCCATGCTAGGCGGGTTATTCACAAGAGGAGTGTACTCTGCTCCTCACTCACAAGAAAATGGTTGGTCATCGGGATGCCCAGTCCCATGCTTTATGCAAATCAAATCAAAATAACTGCAAACAAAACTCCCCCAGGACTCTCTTTAGTTGGAGGCACTCGTTGTTTCGAGCAAGCCATGGATTGATGCTTGTTGGTGGAGGGGGGTATAAACTTTACCATTCTGTTTGGGAACCGTCTATAATGTGTGTAGCATGGAAGATATCGAGATCTCTCGGTTGTTATGTTGACAATAAAAGTATACCGCTCAAAATATTATTCATATCTATTTCCAAACCGAGCTCTGGCACCTCTACAAATCCCCGCTTCCCTCTGCGAAGGGCCTATCCATTTACTTTTATGTTGAGTCATCATCCTCTTATTAAAAAGCACCAGTTGGAGAGCACCTCTGTCATTTGCATCCATTACTGTTAGTTTAGATTGAGTATGACTTGACTAGATCTCTTTTACCATGAATTACAATGTCTAGTCAGTCCTTAATCTTTAAAGGTGCTCTGCATTTATCTTTTGCGGTCTCAGAAAGGGCTAGCGAGATACCATCTTGTTATATCATATCATGATTGTTTTGAGAAAGTGTTGTCATCTGAGATTTATTATTATTGCTCGCTAGTTGATTATGCCATTGATATGAGTAAACATGAGACCTAAATGTTATTGCGAATGTGGTTAGTTCATAATCTTTGCTGAAAACTTGAACGCGACCTTACATATTTACAACAACAAGAGAAAACAGAGTTTGTAAAAGTTTTTCTTTATCACTTTCAGTTTATCAACTGAATTGGTTGAGGACAAGCAAAGGTTTAAGCTTGGGGGATTTGATACGTCTCTGTCGATCTACTTTTCCAATCACTTTTGCCCTTGTTTTGGACTCTAACTTGCATGATTTGAATGGAACTAACCCGGACTGACGCTATTTTCAGCAGAATTGCCATGGTGTTATTTTTGTGCAGAAATAAAAGTTCTTGGAATGAACTGAAAATCAATGGAGAATTATTTTGGAATATATAAAAAATATTGGAAGAAAGATCCACGTCAGGGGGGCCACCACCTGTCCACTAGGGTGGGAGCGCGCCCCCTGCCTCGTGGGCCCCCTGACGCTCCACCGCCCTCAACCCTGACTCCATATATTCACTTTCGGGGAGAGAAAAATCAGAGAGAAGGATTCATCGCATTTTATGATACGGAGCCGCTGCCAAGCCCTAAACTCTCTCGGGAGGGCTGATCTGGAGTCTATTCGGGGCTCCGGAGAGGGCAATCCGGCGCCATCATCATCATCAACCTTCCTCCATCACCAATTTCATGATGCTCACCGCCGTGTGTGATTAATTCCATCGTAGGCTTGCTGGATGTTGATGGGTTGGATCAGATTTATCATGTAATCGAGTTAGTTTAGTTAGGGTTTGATCCCTAGTATCCACGATGTTCTGAGATTGATGTTGCTATGACTTTGCTTTGCTTAATGCTTGTCACTAGGGCCCGAGTGCCATGATTTCAGATCTGAACCTCTTGTGTTTTCATCAATATATGAGAGTTCTTGATCCTATCTTGCAAGTCTATAGTCACCTACTATGTGTTATGATCCGGCAACCCCGAAGTGACAATAATCGGGACCACTCCCGGTGATGATCGTAGTTTGAGGAGTTCATGTACTCACTATGTGTTAATGGTTTGGTCCGGTACTCTATTAAAAGGAGGCCTTAATATCCCTTAGTTTACATTAGGACCCCGCTGCCACGGGAGGGTAGGACAAAAGATGCCATGCAAGTTCTTTTCCATAAGCACGTATGACTATATTCGGAATACATGCCTACATTACATTGATGAACTGGAGCTAGTTCTGTGTCAGCCTAGGTTATGACTATTACATGATCGATCCCATCCGGCATAATTCTCCATCACCGATCCAATGCTTACGAGCTTTCCATATAGTGTTCTTCGCTTATTTACTTTTCCGATGCTATTATTACAATCACTACAAAACCCAAAAATATTACTTTTGCTACCATTACCTTTTGCCACCGTTACCACTACTATCATATTACTTTGCTACTAAACACTTTGCTACAGATATTAAGTTTCCAGGTGTGGTTGAATTGACAACTCAGCTGCTAATACTTGAGAATATTCTTTGGCTCCCCTTGTGTCGAATCAATAAATTTGGGTTGAATACTCTACCCTCGAAAACTGTTGTGATCCCCTATACTTGTGGGTTATCACCCGTCCCCTCACCCATGCCTTGGCCTCCTTCCTCATGCGCCTCTCCTGCTGCTGCACACCACTGCCACCCTCCCCGGTGAACCTGCTCACCTCACTTGCCCCACCGGAGCCCAAGTCCGGCGCCACCTCGCCGCTGTGATCCCGCCGTCGGTCGCCCGCGACCTCCTCCTCCTGGCTCTGTTCCAGCCCGCCTAGCTCCATCGCCTCCGCCGCGCCTCCCTCTGCTTCTTCTGCAACAGTGCGCGGCCACCGTGAGTTCCCCTCCCCTCGTCTCGCACCATCAGACTCGGCCATCTTTGTCTCCTGTATGAGCCCGAGACGCATGCTGCATGTCCACATCCAGATTAGCCTCACCTTCCTTTTGCCTTGCCATGCTCGCCTTCAAACTCTGGCCGCCAGCTCCATGGTAGCCGCCGTGGGCTCATCACCATGCTGTTGCTCTGCCTTTGCAGTCAGCCCTGCAACCCTTTGCCTGCTGCTGCCGCTGTTTTCCCCTTGTTAAACGAACGAGCAGTGCCTTCGGGGTTTTTTTTCCGCCAAATCCCCACTCCGATGAAGGCACATGTAACACCGACGACCACGAGCACCTCCTGTCAGCCGGCCACTTCGACCACATCAAGCCGGCAAGTCCGAAGACCCCAAGTACCCCGACGTCGACGACCCTCAAGTTCGGCTACACGGAAACGCCAAGTACCCCTACGCGCGAAGACACCAAGACCGTTTCAGGATTCACCAAGTACCAATATCGATGACTCGAACATCTATGAAAACGTGTACCATTACCGTCGGCGAGATTGCGAGAACCTCTAACGACGCCCTTAGTGTGTGTATGACGACCGTTGTCGAAGACCCGTTCCTGTACCGCTTCCCGAACATGAACGACTACTTCCACTACGACCGTCCTGAGAACGTCTACTTCCTCTACTTTGCACCAAACCCGAACCGTCCCGAAGGCATGCTTCAAAGGTATAACCCCGAGACGACGCCTGTGGACCGAATGCATGTGTTGTATGAGATGCACCCTATGTTTGCACCATGTCCGATTTGTTCCTTGCACGTTCGTCGTAAGCCATGCCACCGACATGTGGGACACCCGGGATCCGGGATCACTCCCCGTCACTCTTGCACGTTTCATGCACCCACACTTGTTCCTTTGCACCAGCATCTCAATCGAGTTGCCGGATCACCGGAATGTTGCCGTGGCAACATTTCTGTTTCGCCGCCGTGGCACCCCTTTTTATTCCGACATGGCGACCAAACCCTTCATATCATGTTCATGTCAACTTTTAACAAAAAATGCATAAAACTTGCACATGTCATCCACATCATGATAATAACATTTAAAATGTTTGAAATTGTTGTTTGCATCAAATTGCTAAATGACATGTGGGGATTTTCTGAAATTTTTGTTTGTTATTTCCGGCCTCATTTAAACTTGCCTAAATAGTTAGTTTACTTATGCCTCATCTCTTTCCATGTTTAACAACATTTAATTTTGTTGAGTAGCATAAACGGGAGAGAACTAAATAAGTCATGTGGTGTTTCGTCAATATGCAACTTGTTACATGTTGAGCTCCACTTAACTTGTAGTTTTGTTTGTGCACTTTGCCATGCCATGCATATTTAAACCGGACATGCATCATCCTTGGTTGTGCATCATGCCATATCTATTCTTGTGTGTTTACCATGTTGCTTGTTTCTTTCCAGTTTACTCCTCTCGTTAGCTTCAGTTTCGTTCCAGAGTTGTGAGGATTCATTCGTCTACATCCTTTTGTCTTCTTCATAGATTCGATCTTCTTCCTTGCGGGATTTCAGGCAAGATGACCATTACCCTTGATATCACTTCTATCTTTGCTTGCTAGTTGTTCGTTCTATTGCTATGTCGCGCTACCTACCACTTGTTATATCATGCCTTCCATATTTCCATGTCAAGCCTCTAACCCACCTTCATAGCAAACCGTTATTTGGCTATGTTACTACTTGTGCTCAGCCCTAGCGTTGCTAGTTCCAGGTGCTTCGCAGGTTGTTCCATGTTTGGAACATGTTTATGTTGGGATATCACAATATCTCTTATTTTGATTAATGCATCTATATACTTGGTAAATGGTGGAAGGCTTGGCCTTTTGCCTGGTGTTTTGTTCCACTCTTGCCGCCCTAGTTTCCGTCATACCGGTGTTATGTTCCTTGATTTTGCGTTCCTAACGCGGTTGGGGTTGTCGGACCCCCTTGACAGTTCGGTTTGAATAAAACTCCTCCAACAAGGCCCAACCTTGGTTTTTAACATTTGCCACCTATACCTTCCCCTTGGGAGTCGCGCTCTTGAGGGTCATCTTTATTTTAACCCCCCTAGGGCCAGTGCTCCTCTGAGTGTTGGTCCAAAACAGAGCCACTTGCGGTGCCACCCCTAGGCAACTTTGGGTATCTTCGATTGCCGTACGTAGTGTTCATCCGGTGTGCCCTAAGAGCGAGATATCTGCAGCTCCTATCGGGATTTGTCGGCACATTCAGGCAGTCTTGCTGGTCTTATTTTACCATTATCGAAATGTCTTGTAACCGGGATTCCGAGTCTGATCGGGTCATTCCGGGAGAAGGAATATCATTCGTTGATCGTGAAAGCTTGTGATGGGCTAAGTTGGGACACCCCTGCAGGGTATAAACTTTCGAGAGCCGTGCCTGCAGTTATGTGGCATATGGGAATTTGTTAATATCCGGTTGTATATAACTTGACACTTGACTTAATTAAAATGCGTCAACCGCATGTGTAGCCGTGATGGTCTCTTTTTGGCAGAGTCCGGGAAGTGAACACGGTTTGTGTTATGTTTGAACATAAGTAGTTTCAGGATCACTTCTTGATCACTTCTAGCTTCACGACTAATGCGTAGCTTCTCATCTTACTCTTATTTCCGTATGTTAGCCACCATATTTTGCTTTGCGCTTGCTGCAACTCCACCTCATTACCACATCCTACCCATAAGCTTAAATAGTCTTGATCTCGCGGGTGTGAGATTGTTGAGTCCTCGTGACTCACGAATACTTCCAAACAGTTGTAGGTGTCGATGATACCAATGCAGGTGACGCAACCAAGATCAAGTGGGACTTCGAAGAAGATCTTGGTCGTTGTTATGTGTCTTTTTCGGATCATCAGTAGTGGTGCCCAGTTGGGACGATCAGGGATCTAGCATTTGGGATTGTCTTCTTTTATTTTGGTTCTGTAGTCGGACCTGATAATCCCCGTGTGCAAGGAATCATCATAGAAATTTCCGAAGGTGGAAGTGATAAGTATGGAGTGTCGAACCCACAAGGAGCTAAATGTAAGATCAATATTCTCTCAAGCCCTATCTCCCACTGATACGACTCTACGTACACCGAATGTTTGCTTCCAACTAGCAACGAGAAATAAAGCTAGGTTGTGGCTATGAAGAGGATAACTTTGTATGATATTGGAGAGCTAAAAATATAAAAGTAGGTGATGTTATCATCAAGTTAGAATATATTACTAAATATTATAAATAGCGAGTGTGGAATAATGGTGGATCGGTGTGCGAGATTGTCCTAGGCAATCGTTAACAAGACCGGTAATCACTATTGCAGTTTCATATGAGGGAGAGGCATAAGCTAACATACTTTCTCTACTTGGATCATATGCACTTATGATTGGAACTCTAGCAAGCATCCGCAACTACTAAAGATCATTAAGGTAAAACCCAACCATAGCATTAAAGCATCAAGTCCTATTTATCCCATACGCAATAACCCCCTTACTTGGGTTTGTGTTTCAGTCACTCACGCCACCCACTATAAGTGAATCATAAACGTATTGCAACACCCTACAGCGAGAATCCCTCACGCTTGCGCGACACGGAGGGCACCATAGGACAGCACCAAAGTAAAACATACAACTCATACCAATCTAGATCATCAATCAACCCAAAGACAAAAGATATCTACTCAAAACATCATAGGATGGCAACACATCATTGGATCATAATATGTGGCATAAAGCACCATGTTCAAGTAGGGATTACAATGGGGTGTGGGAGATTGGACCGCGTAAAAGAGATGAGGGTGATGATGATGATGGTGATGTTGATGAAGACGATCACCGCGGCGATGATTCCCCTCCCGATGGCACTCCGGTGCCACCGAGAGAGAGGAGGAGAGGTTCTCCCCCTTGTGCTTCCTCCTCCATGGCCTCCCCCTAGATGGGGAGAAGTTCTCCCTCTGGTTCTTGGCCTTCATGGTGACGATGGCCCCTCTAGGATCCTCCTCCATGCCCTCCGGTGATGATGGCCCCCTCCGGCAGGGTGCCAGAGAGGGCCTAGATTGGTTTTCGGTGGCTACGGAGGCTTCTGGCGGCGGAACTACTGATCTAGGTTAATTTTCCAAGGTTTCTGTATTTATAGGAATTTTCGGTGTCGGTCTCACATCAAGGAGGTGCCTGAGGCGTCCATGAGGTAGGGGCCCATGCCCAGGGGGGTGGGCGTGCCCCCCACCCTCGTGGACAACCCGGGACTCTTCTAGCCCAACTCTTTTACTCCGGGGTCTTCTTTTGGTCCATAAAAAATCATCAAAAATTGGCACGTCAATTGGACTCCGTTTGATATTCCTTTTCTGTAAAACTCAAAAACAAGGAAAAAACAGAAACTGGCACTGGGCTCTAGGTTAATAGGTTAGTCCCAACAACCATATAAAATAGCATATAAATGCATATAAAACATCCAAGGTTGATAATATAATAGCATGAATACTTCATAAATTATAGATACGTTGGAGATGTATCAGGACCTTGACTGTACTCTGGATGATGTATGTTTAACTTGTTATTTGTGTGAAGTGGCGATTGTAAGCGAACTCTTTATCCCTTTCTTATTCAGTACATGGGATTGTTTGAAGATTACCAATCTTGCGACAAAACCACCATGCGGTTATTCCTCTAAGTCGTGGCTCGACACGTGGGAGATATAGCCGCATCATGGGCGTTACATGGGCCTTAACCCACCGGTCTTTTCCCAGGATCTTACCTGACTCTTCTAATTTTCCCGGAGCTATTCCCAAATTCTTTTCGAAGTTTGACATAAGAATGAATTATCATCAGTCAAATGCCTTCTCCAAGATTGTTTTCAAATTATTTTCATCATTGGTTCGACCTTTCTATTCTTCATTCCGGAGTGCCTCAACAATTCATGGTGGTGTTTCTCGTCGTCATTCTTGAATTTTGAAGACCGAAGAGGAATTTATCCTAAAATCTTGGTCCATTCTCTTGAAGATTCATGGTTCTAGCTTCATGCCATCCTCATAATTGTTCATCCCCATGATCTTGCTCGTGATAAACTCTTATAATTTTGATCGTGAGAAATTATTTTCACCCATCAAGAGCAATTCAAGAGTCTTATCAGTTTGATTCTTCGGAGCCCATCATCTCAGAATTATTCATTCCAGCTTTCAGCTGCCGTTCTCCAAATCATAACGGTGCATCATTCAAATATCCTCTAATCAGTTCATGATCTCTTTGGTCTCTTGTATCTAAATTCCCTCAAGTATCTTTATTCGTTTTCTAATTCTTCCTGACGATTCATTCTCTCTCTTCGTTCATTTTCAATTCTTACGGTGGTTTGTTCAAGATTCTTCTTCCTTCGTTTTCATATCAATTCATTCGTTGTTTCCAGATCCCACTGGTGGTTCCATCAATACCTTCTCAAGGTTGCGCTATATCTCTCTTAATCCTTTCTACGAGAATAAGTAGTATGCCAAATCCATTGCTTGTCATCAATATAAATTGGTGAAGGATATGCATAACGTAATTCTTATTATTGTTTCATCCAAGTGTTCTAATTTCTTCTTTCCCGATTTGTTCATCATGTTACATTCTTCGTTCGAGATGCTTCATCTTTTCTTTTCCGGAGTTCCAAGTTTTCCGCATTATCTCGTCGCGAAGCTCCATCTAAATCATCGCAAGACTTCACCTTGTGTTTTCAACTTCTCTTTCTTTCTAGCATTCTTTTATTACTGGAGTTCTCACGAAGGCTAATCACGGTGATTCATCAAAGATTTCATTCATTCTCGAAGTCTTCATCAAGATTTTGTTCAAGAAGCTCAAGCATTCTTCATGTTGCATTTTGAAGTGCAATTCCTTATACCTTATCTTTTGAGGTGGTGTTATGTCATTCTTGATATTTTCCCTTCGTGTTTCATGATTCACATGTTGTCAAGAATTAGGTATTTTAAATCCATCAATCTCTTCGTTGGAGTTATCTTGGTAAAGATTTCACTTAAAGCCTTCCCTAAGCATTGTGCTAATTGTGGTGCTTATCAATGATCCAAGTTATCTCTTTATCACCTCGGCGGAAGAAGCTTTCTCTCTTTCGTGACTCTCAGTTCTAATCATTTGTTTTCTGCTGGTGGCAGAAGCTCACTTCAATTTATTGAGATGTTTTCATAAGCCCATTTGAAGCATATCATTTCATTGTTGATTTTTTCTACAACTCCATTGAACTCTCCTTTGTATGGATGCTTTTCAAATTAAAGTGTGGTAGAAACTGTTAGTTGTTTCTCCCTTCTTTCTTTACAACAATCTAGCTTCTATCCTTTCATTCCGTAGGCATTGTGATGTTGTTATCTTCGACCTTCGTCCCATTTTTGTCAAAGATCATGTTCTTTCCTTTGCTTATCCATTCAATCGAAGTGCCTTGTCCTCCATTCAAGTTCTCTCATCTTATCAAGTTTTGCCTCCCTTCTCAACAGGAGTGCTGTCTGAAATCTTCCTTACCCCTTGTGTCGTTCTTTCAATAGTTTCGGAGGTAGTGTGTTGTTGATTTCATCAAGTATCCTCTCATCTTGTAAAGTTCATGTTCAATTCCTTCCATTTACAGTTGGGGTGTTGTCCAAATTATATCTTTATTATTCCTTCTCTATCTTGTTTTAACCGGAGTGTTGTGTCTATCATTCCTCTAACCGGAGTCTCATCCAAGTGCTTTCATTTTGCCAAGTTCATACTCTTGCCTTCCATATCCAACCGAAGTGTTGTCGTAATTGATCTTTATTGTTCCTTGTACATCTCATTTCAACCACAGTGCTTGCATGTACTTCTTGTCCAATGTAACCCTTTTCTTTTGTCTTTCAACCTACATGGTTCTAGTAATGTTCCATGTTCCTCTTTTCTAACGGAGTGTTTTCAACTTTGTTCATCTTCATTGTATTCCTTCTTTCAATTTGTTCAACCTCGCACAGTTCTTTGGTTTCACTCATTTTTCAAAGAAGAAACTTAGTTTTACCTCTTCTCTTCCTCTTCTGTTTCTCTCCAGTGCCATCCTTAGATCTCGGGACGAGATCGTCTTGTAGTGGTGGAGTGTTGTAACGCCCCGAGTCTGATGCGCCAGGTGTCTTCCAGTTATTCGCTGTTGTTGCCTTGTCATTCGCTTGTGTGTTGCATCTTGCCATGTCATCATGTGCATTGCATCATCATGTTTTCAAAACTTGCATCCGTCCGGGTCTCCCTATTCCTTCTGTTGTCCGTTCTGAGCCCAGACACACTTGCACGCGCCCGCGGCACCTCCGAAATATTATTTTTTAAGTGGGCGGAAAATGTTTTCAGAATGGGACGAAAGTTGGCGTGCTATCTAATTATAGTGTTGATAGACAGCCTGTCAAATTTCATCGCATTCGGAGTTTGTTTGATGCCCCAACAGATAACTATAGCGACAATATAGTCGGTCAAACATCGAACATTTTTGGTCTCCGAAAACAGTCGTCGGGCCGCTTTCCGACTCTCTCTTCTTAGCCCAAGGCCACTCTTCACAGCCCACTCCCGCTCTAAACCAGCCCACCAAACCCCCCTCTGACCGGAACCATCGGATCGCGATCGGCGGTCCGAAAACACATCCAAACCCCTCCTAACCCTAATCCTAACCCCCCCTCCTTCCTATTTAAACCTCTCCCCTTGCCATTTTGGGCAGCAGCCATCCTCCTCCTCATTTTCCGTGCCGCCCAATCATCAGCGCCGCCACCCACCTCCATTTCCGCTCCCGGCAACCTCCCGCCGCCACTTGGCGCCTTCCGAGTGGCCGCGCCGCCCGCAGCCAATGAGGCGCCGCCACGTCGCCTCCCCATGCCCCCTCCACCGTGCCAGCCCGCCGGGCCCATCCGGAGCCAGCCCTGGCCCGGATCTCCATCGCCTCAGCCCGCAGACGCCCGCGTGCCCGGATCCAGGGGCCCTGAGCTCCTCCCGGCCCCGCAGCTCCGCCTAGCTGCCAGCTTGCTGCCACCTTCAGCCGGCTTCGCCGGAGCACGCCGCGCCGTCCGCCGGCGACCTCGACCCTAGGCCAGACCTCCCTCTCCTTTCTTCTTCCTCCGTCCTCTGCTCACTCTCCTCCCCCTGCAGTTCCCTCCCTGCCGCCATGGAGCTCCTCGACCGCCGCCATCGACTGGTCCCGAGCTCCATCGCTGCCGGTCGAATCCGCCGCCGGGAGGGCAGATTTTCCTGTTCCCGCCATCCCTGACCTCCACCTTCGCCGTCCCCGCCGCCAGGTTCCCAGCGCCGCCACCTGTGCCTTCCCTTGATCCAGTGGGATCGGGGAGGAGGGTGACGTGCCTCTGGGCCCCGTGGAACGCGACCCACCCGAGGCCCAGCGCTCCAGCCAGCCCACCGCTCCACCGACCTGGCCCATGGCCCATGGGTGAGTAGCCCCCCTCCAGCCCCTTGTGCACTGTTGGGCAAGCCTCTGTTTCGGCCCATGTCATGTTTTTTTTCACCAGACGAATTTGGTTAATTTTCCAGAGTTAGCAGATTTGCAGAAAACCCCCTAGACATCACGGATATTTTAACTTCACAACCATGCATCATAATTAAACAAACTTAATATGTAAAATGCTTAGAATTTCATCTAGTTTCACAATATGAAACTTTCATCCATCTCAAAGATGTTTAAAATGATGTTTGCATATAATTTGCTTTTTGCCATGTTAAAATGATTTAATTCATATCTATTTAACCGTAGCTCGGATTGAAATAAACTTTATATGCAAATGGGGTAGAAAAATCCCTAGTTTAACATGGTGCGCTCATCTTGCATGTATAACAACTCTAAAATATGGTTTAGGGTAGGACAGTACCAAATTCATAATATGCATATGGGGATTTTCCGAATTTGTTGTTCCGGCCTAATTTAAACTTGCCTAAATAGTTAGCTTACTTATGCCTCACCTCTTTTCATGTTAACAAACATTTAATATTGTTGAGTACCTAACCGGGAGTGAACTATATAATCGAATGTGGTGTTTCGTCAACATGCATCTTGTTACATGTTGAGCTCCACTTAACTTGTAGTTTTGTTTGTGCACTTTGCCATGCCATGCATATTTAAACCGGACATGCATCATCCTTGGTTGTGCATCATGCCATGTTTATGCTTGTGTGTTTACCATGTTGCTTGCTTCTTTCCAGTTTTCTTCTCTCGTTAGCTTCGGTTCCGTTTCGGAGTTGTGAGGATTCGTTCGACTACGTCCGTTTGACTTCTTCATGGACTCGTTCTTCTTCCTTGCGGGATCTCAGGCAAGATCTCCACTGCCCTTGATACCACTTCTATCTTTGCTTTTCTAGTTGTTCATTCTATTTCTATGTCGCGCTACCTACCACTTGTTATATCATGCCTCCCATATTGCCATGTCAAGCCTCTAACCCTCCTTCCTAGCAAACTGTTGTTTGGCTAAGTTACCGCTTTTGCTCAGCCCCTCTTATAGTGTTGCTAGTTGCAGGTGCCTTGCAGTTTGTTCCATGTTGGAACATGGATATGTTGGGATATCATTATATCTCTAATTTAATTAATGCATCTATATACTTGGCAAAGGGTGGAAGGCTTGGCCTTTTGCTCGTTGTTTTGTTCCACTCTTGCCGCCTTAGTTTGCGTAATACCAGTGTTATGTTCCTTGATTTTGCGTCCCTTACACGGTTGGGGTTATGGGACCCCCTTGACATTTGACTTTGAATAAAACTCCTCTAGCAAGGCCCAACCTTGGTTTTACATTTGGCTAACAACCTATAACTTTCCCTTGGGTTCCGCGGACCCGAGGGTCATCTTTATTTTAACCCCCCCCCCCCCCCCCCCCGGGGGGGGGGGGCAGTGCTCCTCTGAGTGTTGGTCCGAACCAAGTAGACTACGGGGCCACCTCAGGGAAACTTGATGGTTGGTTTTACTCGTAGGATGTCTCATCCGGTGTGCCCTGAGAACGAGATATGTGCAGCTCCTATCAGGATTTGTCGGCACAGTCGGGGGTTCTTGCTGGTCTTGTTTTACCATTACCGAAATGTCTTGTAACCGAGATTCCAAGACTAACCGGGTCTTTTCGGGAGAAGGAATATCCTTCATTGATCGTGAGAGCTTGTGATGGGCTAAGTTGGGGCACCCCTGCCGGGTATAAACTTTCGAGAGCCGTGCCCGCGGTTATGTGGCAGATGGGAATTTTTTAATATCCGGTTGTAGAGAACTTGACACTTGACTTAATTAAAATGAATCAACCGCGTGTGTTGCCGTGATGGTCTCTTTTCGACGGAGTCCGGGAAGTGAACACGGTTTTGGGTTATGTTTGAATGTAAGTAGTTTCAGGATCACTTCTTGATCACTTCTAGCTTCACGACCATTGTGTAGCTTCTCATCTGACTCTTATTCGCGTATGTTAGCCATCATATATGCTTAGCGCTTGTTGCAACTCCACCTCATTACCTTATCCTACCCATAAGCTTAAATAGTCTTGATCTCGCGGGTGTGAGATTGTTGAGTCCTCGTGACTCACGGATACTTCCAAAACAGTTGCGGGTGCCAATGATTCCAGTGCAGGTGATGCTACCGAACTCAAGTGGGAGTTCGACGAGGACCTTGGTCGTTACTATGTTCCGTTTCCTAATGATCAGTAGTGGAGCCCAGTTGGGACGATCGGGAATCTAGCAGTTGGCTTATCTTCCTTTTTCATTTGGTTGTTCGTAGTCGGACTATGAGTGTACTCTGATGATGTATGAACTTATTTGAATTTTGTGTGACATGGCGAGTGTAAGCCAACTATATTTATCCCTTTCTTGTTCATTACATGGGATGTTGTGAAGATGACCCTTCTTGCGACAAAACCACTATGCGGTTATGCCTCTAAGTCATGCCTCGACACGTGGGAGCTATAGCCGCATCGTGGGTGTTATAGCTATCCCACGGTGTGCTCTGTCTCGCGCAAACGTGAGGGGCCCCCACTGTAGGGTGTTGCAATATGTTCATGGTTCGCTTATGGTGGGTTGCAAGAGTGACAAAAACTTAAACCCGAGTAGGTGGGTTATGGCATATGGGAGTAAAGAGGACTTGATACTTAATGCTATGGTTGGGTTTCACGACCTTAATGATCTTTAGTAGTTGCAGATGCTTGCTAGAGTTCCAATCATAAGTGCATATGATCCAAGTAGAGAAAGTATGTTAGCTCATGCCTCTCCCTCATATAAAATTGCAATAATGATTATCGGTACTTGTTATCGATAATAATTTTCTTGTTGACACAAACCCTTTTACTAAAAACCTAAATTTTATCATCTTGCAAAGTATTTCTAGTTTTATTCTTGCAAAGTAGTTCTAGCATCACACCTACAAAATAGTTTCATACTCGTTTCCGATAAAGCAAACATAAAAGTGTGCATAGAGTTGTATCGGTGGTCGATAGAACTTGAGGGAACATTTGTTCTGCCTTTAGATCCTCATTGGGTTTGACACTCTTATTTATCGAAAAAGGCTACAAATGATCCCCTATACTTGTGGGTTATCAAGACCTTTTTTGCTGCTGTTGCCGGGGAGCAATAGCATGGGGTGAATATTCTCGTGTGTGCTTGTTTGCTTTATCTCTAAGTAGTTTTTATTTTCTGTTCTAAGTTGTTCTCTATCTTTAGTTATGGATATGGAACACAAAACACCAAAAACATTAGTGGTACTTGCTACTCATGGAGATGGGGAACCTCCTCAAACCCTCGATGCTCGTTATGTGAAAAATATTATGAACTACGTTGATAATCCTGAGAAAACCCCATTCAACTTGATAATGGGAGTAACGTTGGATCAACGCGAATATTTTAGGGATTATCGCTTGACTCAAAAGGGGAAAACTTTTTTGGGATCAAATTGAAATGTTACAATGCTATGCTTGGAATTTATGCTTGAGATATGATTATACTTGTTGCTCTAAGATTGAGGTTCCACACCTTCCCTTTTCATGTGAGTTTAATGATAATGAAACCTTGGCTTCTTATGCTAATGGTATATATGATTATCATGATGTGGAACGAATAGAAGAATTTGTTGCTTTTAAGGGTTCTTATGAAATTGAATCTTTGTTTGAAAAGTTTGAAGATTTTGATGATTCAGTTTATAGACCTGAAAATTTTGCCATCCTTAAATATTGCTATGATAATTATAAATACAATTCTGATATTGATGAATTTATTGAGAACGTCTCCGCTGTCCAAGAAGAGACTAATATTTTGCAGGAGTCTATGGAAGAAGGAATTGATGAAACTATGAGCTCATTGGATGAAAAAGATGATGAAGAGAGCGAAGAACAAAAGGAGGAAGAACGGATTAGCTACCCGTGCCCACCTTCTAATGAGAATAACTCTTCAAGTCATACATTATTTAATTTCCCTTCGTGCTTACCGAAGGATGAATGCCATGATAATTGCTATGATCACGTTGATTCATTTGAAATATCCCTTTTGATGAAATTGATGCTTGATATGCTTGTGGCCAAGATGCCAATATGAATTATGCTTATGGAGATGAACTTGCTATAGTTCGTTATGTTAAGAAAGAAATTGTTGCTATTGCACCCACACATGATAGTCCTATTATCTTTTTGAATCCTCCCAACTACACTATATCAGAGAAGTTTGCTCTTGTTAAGGACTACATTGATGGGTTGCATTCTACCATTACACATGATGATCTTGATGAATATAATATGCCTGTGCTTGCTACTTCTACTTGCAATTGTTATCAAAGAGGAACTACATCTCCGCCTCTCTATCATTCCAACACGAAAGAATTGCAAGAAACTTGTTATGCTATGTATTGGCCTTTACTTGATGTGCATGAATTGTTCTTGTATGACATGCCGATGCATAGGAAGAGAGTTAGACTTCGTCATTGCATGATATATGTTGCTTTGTGCTCATTACTAAATGCTAAATCATTATTGATTCAAATTGGCTTTGATATACCTTGGGATCTTGGTGGATCCATTACTTGAGCACTTTATGCCTAGCTTAATGGCTTTAAAGAAAGTGCTGCCAGGGAGACAACCCAGAAGTTTTGGAGAGTCATTTATTTATGTTGAGTGCTTTTATAAAGTTTAAAAACAAAAAATATATATAGGGGAACTTAAAACTTCACAAAAAGAAAAGTGAAAGTGAGATAGACGAGCACCATGGAAGCGGGAGCTAGCCTTGAACTTTGTTCATGCCCTTGGAAACTTTGTGAATCTTAATTACAGAAACTTTTCGACAAAAATAATTATCCCCTTGTAAAATTCCATTGTATTATAAAAATAATGTGCCAAGGTTTTCCTTTAGGATGTTTAGATTGCTTGTTGGTTTGTGCAGTGCAAAACAGAAACTTTGGCTGTAGTGCACGATTTTACACTTTTTTTACTGGAACGTCAAATGGTTCTGAAAATTTTTGCACTGTATTTCTATGCAAATTTTTTATTTGTCCTAAAATTTTCAGAATTTTTGGAATACCAGAAGTATGGTGAATGTTTACATTAATACAGACTGTCATGTTTAAGACAGAGTCTATTTTTGATGCATTGTTTTGCTCGTTTTGATGAAACTATCAATTTTTATCGGTGGTGTAAGCCATGGAAAAGTTATACTAAAGTGGCTACAATGCAAAAACAAAATATGAATTGGTTTGCAACAGTACTTAGAGTAGTGTTGGGGATATTACTACTGGACGTAAACCGGCCAGGAGTAGCTGGATTAACTTTATGAAGATGTGAAGATGATGACGCTTTACGAAGGCCCAAGGCCCAGAAGTGAGTTAAGGCCTGTAGATGTAAACCAACTTAATCATGTAACTTGCTTTGTAAGATAGGAAGTATCGAGACCGAACCGGAAATGTTTATGATCCGGCTTCGGGACTCTTTAAACCAACGGGCGCCACCCATGTATATAAGGGGACGACCCGACAGCGGTTCAGGGGACAGACTACAACTCGAGAGCCGGACAAAGTGGATTAGCTCCCTGCCCTTCGAAACCTAAGCAATACCAATCACAACTAGACGTAGGCTTTTACCTTCATCGAAGGGGTTGAACTAGTATAAACTTTCCGTTTCCTCTTGTCTAGTTTAACCCCTTTAAGTTAACCCGTTGCGATGGCTCCATGACTAAGTCCTTTCACAAGGACATCTGCTGTGACAAACCCATGACAGTTGGCGCCCACCGTGGGGCTATCGCACGATGGTTTTGAGTTCTTGAAGGGCAGCTTCGATGGACTCAATGGATACGCCGCGGGCCAGATGACAAAGAGTCGACGCGGCAAGCTCTACATCGACAACGCGGGATGGGGTCCCGAGGCCGATTCAATTGAATATGGGTACCAGGTCCCCTTTGGTGGGATTCAAGTCTTCATCGGCAAGATTGGCGAACCGGCCCCTGAGCCAGACACCTGCACCGACATCATCGAAACGGCTCAGCGTACAAGTTCTTCATCGGTTCAGCCCGTGATGAAGCATGTCTTCGTAGGTGTTATCCATGGAGCAGAATACGAGGACGGATCAGCGTCCGAGGGTGAAGGGTGAAACCGTTGTCTGTTCCGACGACGAGTCTTCTAGGGAGACCGAATCGCTCTATCAGTTGCAGGATGGCCGGATTAATGGAGGATCCGAGGGCAACAGTATTCCGGATTCCCCTGATCTGCCAAACTGGGCCGCCATCTTCATGGCCGGCACACAATCAGCACCTCATTCGTCGGTTTCCGTAGCAATACTCTCTGGTTCAACAACGGCCACACCGGCGGGGGCAGGAAGCTCTGCGCCGCCTCCGGCTCAAGTCCTGTCTGACTTGTTCGACGCTTTGGCAACATTGATGGCCGTAGAGGTGGATGCAGCAGCCAGGGATCAACACAACACGGAGATTGCAATGGTAAAGGATTAGATAGCCCAGGCTAAAGCGGACCTAGTGGCGGAGAATGCTAGGATGGCTACATAACAGGATGAACTGGAAACACGGGCCTACCGGATTAGGCTAGATCATAACTCTTCTGAAGAAGTCCTGAGAAGAAGGTACCGATCGCATCTGCCGTCGGGTTATGAGCCGCGAAATCTCTTCAACACACCAGGAGCAGGAGCTAGTCACCAGCCAGTACTGAACCGTGCACAGGCACCAGGAACAGGAGCGCCGGTTCAACCGTGCACGATGGACCCACCTCGTCAGAACAACGTTGTGCCACAGTATGTACCAACACCTCCCCGGCATTATTCCAACCCGATGGACAATATTGTGGCCGCCGCTTCTCGCCTGGCAGCCCTCCCAACCGACGGCGAATCACCAATTGCGATTGAGGCATGTCGGGCTAGAGGTCTCCTTCAAACGGCGCTAAATCAGCAGCAGGCATATTCACACATTCGCGAGAGGATTCATTCCACTCCCCGTCTGAGCAGGAGCTACAACAGACATGTTGAGGATGAACTGGTCGTGTCAAGCAGTGCACGCCGCCGAAATTCACCACGAGGACACAACCCGGCAGGGGGAGGTACTAATGCACATGATGTTGTGGATCACGGCCACGTGCGTCGGGAGGCCGAGCTAGCAGCTCGACACGGAGCACGTCAACATACTCCGGTTCACCCTACCGCTTCAGTAGAACCAGGTGTGGTATTCAGTTCCTTAGGGGTGCCATGTCTCACCCCCGCTTTGTGTAATGTGAGATTGCCCAAGGACTTCAAGGGACCTCGTAAGGTACAAAATTACATCGCCAATTTACAACCAGAGGCATGGGTTGAAAGCTATGAGATGGTAATGGAGATGTTAGATGTGGATGAGGCAGTGTGTGCTAAATACTTCATCGTGATGTTGGAAGGAACAACTCGTACTTGGTTGAAGAGCTTACCAACTAACTCCGTCGGATCATGGGCCGAGTTGAAGCACCGGTTTATCCAGAACTTCAAAGATACTTGTAAGCAGCCCATGTCAATCGTGGATCTGGCTGCTTGTGTCCAAGAGGAGGGGAGTCCACGGCCCATTGGGTCAAGCGGGTCTCAGCGATTTTACATTCATCGGATTGTATCAATGCAGATACCGCAGTACTAACGTTGGAGGGCAATTGCCGTTTTCTGTCGCTCAAGCAGAAGTTAGGGAGGCTCAAACGTCACTGCAATGATATGTCAACGCTCCTGGCCGCTTTGGTTAAATACGCTGATTCAAATAATACCAAGGACCCGGACTCAGAGGAGGACAAACCGGGGAAAGGGAAGAAGAATGGCAACGCCAAGGGTTAGCAGCATAATCCGGCAGGCCATGGGAACAGTGGTAAGCGCAAAGCCGACAACAGCTTGGACTTTGTCACTAACACCAATGCTCAGGAGAATGGCCAGCGACGTATGGGCAAGCAGCCCCAGAGGGGCGGAGGTTCAGGCCCCAATTTGGAGCGCCTATTAAATCAACCATGTCCAAAGCATGGATCAAAGCAGAAGCCAGCATCGCATCTTTGGAAGGACTGTTATATCATGCGGGATTTCAAGAACTCCAATATGTTCCAGTATGATAATGGCCTGCCCGGCGGTTCAGGAGGTGGTTTCCACGGGCCGGGTTACGGAGGTGGCGGTTCCGGTTTAGGGTTTCAAGGCAACTAAACTGGACACATCAATCAGGGGCACCAAGGCAACCAGGGAGGTTACAACCATCAGGGGAACCAGCAGCAGCAGCAATAGTCGGGTTACCAGAGCAATCCCAAGTAGCTAAATAGCGGGCAATATCATGTCTTCACTACTAGTTTGTGTAAGCGTGATCAGAAGCTTCACAAGAGGGCAGTAAACTCTATTGAACCGACAGTGCCTCAGTATTTGCGCTGGTCTGAGCAACCCATTTTGTGGAGTAGAGAGGATCACCCACCTTGGTTGACAATCCGGGTCACTTGGCCCTGGTGGTGGCCCCTCAAGTTGGGGGGTACAAGTTCACCAAAGTGCTCATGGATGGGGAAGTAGTATCAATATTCTATATTATGATACATTCCGCCGTATGGGGTTGACAAATAAGAATCTTAAACCGTCAAATACCGTTTTTCATGGTGTGGTGCCTGGTAAATATGCATATCGAGTGGGCAAGATAGCCTTAGAGGTGGTTTTTGGAGATGATTATGATTCAAGGTCAGAAACATTGACTTTTGAGGTGGAAAAAATCAAAAGCCCGTATCACGTCCTGTTTGGGCGGCCGGCTTATGCTAAGTTCATGGCAAGGCCGTGTTATGTTTATCTACAGCTTAAAATGCCAGGTCATAATGGGACTATCACAGTACATGGAAGCAGAAAGATCGCTTTGGAGTGTGCGGAAGGTGATGCGGCTTATGCTGAGTCGGTTTGTGCCGCGGAGGAGTTGAAATTCTATAAGGAACAAGTTGATCTGGCAGATATGACCTCTTTGAAAAAACCGACTAAGGAACATGATCTGGTGTTGAAGTTCAAATCGGCTACGGACACTAAGATGATTGATTTTGTTCCTGGCGACTCATCTAAGCAATTCAGCATCAGCGCTAACCTGGATCCCAAATAGGAAAGCGTGCTCATCGAGTTCATCCGTGAGAACCGGGACATCTTTCCATGGAAACCTTCTGACATGCCAGGTGTACCGAGGGAACTCGCTGAGCTCACACTTAACATTGATCCTAAGTTTAAACCGGTTCGGCAGTTTCTTCGCCGCTTCAATGAAGAAAGGCATAAGGCTATCGGTGAAGAGGTAACTCGATTGTGGCCACAGGGTTTATCGTGGAGGTCTTTCATCCAGAGTGGTTGGCTAATCCGGTACTGGTTCTTAAGAAAAATGACACTTGGCGTATGTGTGTGGATTACACAGATTTAAACAAGGCTTGCCCTACAGACCCCTTTGCCCTCTCTTGCATTGATCAGATAATTGATGCTATGGCAAGTTGTGACCGTTTGTGTTTTCTGGATGCTTATTCTGGTTATCATCAGATCAAAATGGCCTTCATAAGCAGATTGGGCACAATGTTCATGCATTTGTGGATGATATTGTGATAAAGTCTAGAAAGGAGGAAACATTGATAGATGATTTGAGAGAAACCTTTGACAACCTCCGGGTTTACAAGATGATGCTCAATCCGAAGAAGTGTGTCTTTGGTGTCCCGACAGGCAAGCTCTTGGGTTTTCTGGTGTTAAACAGAGGCATTGAAGCTAATCCGAAAAAAATTTCAGCGATCACGTCTTTGGCTAAACCGGCGTGTATTAATGGCGTTCAACGTCTGGCTGGCCAGATTACAACTTTGAGCCGTTTTATCAGTCGTCTCGGGGAGAAGGCCATCCCTTTATATCAGATGCTCAAGAAAATAGATAACTTTGTCTGGAGCGAGGTAGCTGATAAAGCGTTCGAGGATCTGAAGAGGCAGTTAGCTGAACCGCCCATGCTTGCAGCACCGATCGATAAGGAGCCATTATTGCTATATGTGGCTGCTAATGCCCGAGTTGTTAGCATGGCTATCGTGGTGGAGCGCAAGGAAGTTGGCAAGGAATATCCAGTTCAATGGACGGTTTATTATATCAGTGAGGTGCTCATTGAGTCAAAGCAGAGGTATCCACATTGGCAGAAGCTGGTGTATGGAGTGTTTATGGCAAGCCGGAAGCTTAAATACTATTTTCAGGGCCATCCCATCACAGTGGTCAGTTCAGCCCCTCTGGGAGATATCATTCAAAACAGAGAAGCAACTGGCCAGATTGCCAAGTGGGCTATCGAGCTTGGACCTCATGGGCTCAAATATATACCCCGCACATCGATCAAATCCCAGGCACTCGTGGACTTCATCAACAATTGGACGGAGTTACGGGCACCAGAAGAGAAACCAGATAACACGTATTGGACTATTCATTTTGATGGATCCAGACAGTTGGAGGGCTCGGGGGCTGGAGTTATAGTAACTTCCCCACGAGGTGACAGGTTTAATGTTCCCTTGTACTAATAATGCAGCTGAATATGAGGCTTTGCTCCACGGTCTTCGGATGGCTAAGGAGATGAACTTAAGTTGGGTTAAGTGCTTCGGTGATTCAGATCTGGTGGCTCAACAGGTGTCTGGCACTTGGGATTCTAAAGACCCACTCATGGTTGCATATCGGCGAGAGGTGGATACAGTGGCTGGTCACTTCAAGGGTTATCAGGTGGACCATATAGACCGGCGAAAGAATGAAGCGGCAGATGCTTTAAGTCATCTTGGTTCTCAGCGTAAACTGGTTCCACCAAATGTCTTTCTTGACGTATTGCATAATTCGTCAGTCAAGGTACCAACAGAAGAAGAGTTAGCTATTCCTGATCCGGAGGCTCAATTAGTGGCAGCTTTGCACGTCATACCGGATTGGACAATCCCATATCTGGCTTACATGAACCAGGGCGAGTTAACAGACAATGAAACATTGGCTCGAGAGATAATCCAGCGTTCCAAGTTCATGACTGAGGGAGTCCTGGATTAGGGGGTGTTCGGATGGCCGGACTATACCTTCAGCCGGACTCCTGGACTATGAAGATACAAGATTGAAGACTTCGTCCCGTGTCCGGGAGGGACTTTCCTTGGCATGGAAGGCAAGCTTGGCGATATGGATATGTGGATCTCCTACCATTGTAACCGACTCTATGTAACCCTAACCCTATCCGGTGTTTATATAAACCGGAGGGTTTTAGTCTGTAGGACATTCATACACAACAACCATACCATAGGCTAGCTTCTAGGGTTTAGCCTCTCCGATCTCGTGGTAGATCTACTCTTGTACTACCCATATCATCAATATTAATCAGGTAGGATGTAGGGTTTTACCTCCATCAAGAGTGCCCGAACCTGGGTAAAACTTCGTGTCCCTTGCCTCCTGTTACCATCCGGCCTAGACGCACAGTTCGGGACCCCCTACCCAAGATCCGCCGGTTTTGACACTGACATTGGTGTTTTCATTGAGAGTTCCTCTGTGTCGTCACCGTTAGGCTTGATGGCTCCTACGATCATCAATAGCGATGCAGTCTAGGGTGACACCTTCCTCCCCGGACAGATCTTCGTCTTTGGCAGCTTCACACTACGGGCCAATTCACTTGGCCATCTGGAGCAGATCGAAAGCTATGCCCCTGGCCGTCAGGTCAGATTTGGAAGCTTAAACTACACGGCTGACATCCGCGGGGACTTGATCTTCGACGGATTCAAGCCACTACCGAGCGCGTCGCACTATCATGACAAGCATGATCTAGCTCTACCGCCGAACAGTGCCCTGGAGGCCGCACCCGCATCGGCTTCAACCCTTAATTCGGAGCCTAGTGCGTCGATCGAGGATGGGTGGTTGGACGCCGCCTCGGTGGCTGCGATCCCAACGGCGATCGAGCCGAACACCAGCCCCGCACTCCGCGAGACTCGTGACTCCAAGGAGCCGGACTCCCCTCCGGACTCCGAACGCTCCGTGCCCCTGCCGATCGAATCCGATTGGGCGCCGATCACGGAGTTTACTGTCGGGGATATCTTTCAGCACTCACCTTTCGGCGATATTCTAAAGACACTAAAGTCCCTCTCTTTATCAGGAGAGCCCTGGCCGAACTACGGTCAGCAAGGTTGGGATACGGACGATGAAGAAATTCAAAGCCCACCCACCACCCACTTTGTAGCCACTGTCGATGATTTAACCGACATGCTCGACTTCGACTTCGAAGACATCGACGGTATGGACGCCGATGCAGGAGACGATGAAGAACCAGCGGCTATTGGGCCCTGGAAAGCCACCTCGTCGTATGACATATACATGGTGGACACCCCAAAAGAAGGAGATGGTGATGGAACAGCGGAGGATGACCCCTCCAAGAAACAGCCTAAGCGCCGGCGTCAGCGGCGCCGCTCAAAATCCCGCCAAAACAAATACGGTGATTCCAGCACGGGAGATAATAATACTCTGGAGAGTGCCGAAGAAAACCCCCTCCAGCAAGATTCAGCACAGGAGGATGGAGAAGCTAGCCCTCATGAGAGAGCGGCAGACAGAGAGGTCGAGGACGATAACTATACGCCTCCCTCTGAAGACGAGGCAAGCCTCGACGACAACGAATTCCTCATGCCAGAGGATCCCGTCGAGCAAGAGCATTTTCAACACAGGTTTATGGCCACGGCAAGAAGCCTCGAGAAAAAGCAGCAACAGCTTAGAGCTAATCAAGATTTGCTAGTCGACAGATGGACTGAAGTTCTTATGGCCGAAGAGGATAAACTCGAACGCCCCTCCAAGAGCTACCCAAAGTGCAGGTTGCTACCCCGATTAGAGGAGGAAGCACTTAAACCTACATCACCAGCACTTGATATGGCCGACCGGCCACCTAGTGGCCACGACAGATAGGCCTTTTGGCCCTCCACTCAAGCCGCACCCCATACCAAGGCACGGGAAAATGCGCCAGACCTGCGAGATATGTTGAAGGACATGGCAAGGCAAACAAGATCGATCTACGGATCGTGTGGGCACCCCATGACTCGAGATGATAACCGTCACGCTAGACACAAATCTGGTAGGGCCAAACACAGTATACAAAGTTCATTGGAGCTACGTCGTGATATAGCCCAGTACAGAGGTGCCGCACACCCACTATGCTTCACAGACGAAGTAATGGATCATCAAATCCCCGAGGGTTTCAAACCCGTAAACATTAAATCATATGATGGCACAAGAGATCCTACGGTATGGATCGAGGATTATCTCCTTCATATCCACATGGCCCGCGGCGATGATCTCCACGCCATCAAATACCTCCCACTCAAGCTTAAAGGACCAGCTCGGCATTGGCTTAATAGCTTGCCAGCAGGATCAATCAGTTGTTGGGAGGACCTGGAAGCCGCATTCCTCGACAATTTCCAAGGCACTTATGTGCGACCACCAGACACCGATGACCTAAGCCACGTAATTCAGCAGCTAGAGGAATCGGCCAGGCAATTCTAGACACGGTTCCTAACAAAGAAAAATCAAATAGTCGACTGTCCGGACACAGAGGCCCTAGTAGCCTTCAAGCACAATATCCGTGACGAGTGGCTTGCCCGGCACCTTGGACAGGAAAAGCTGAAATCTATGGCAGCACTCACGACACTCATGACCCGCTTTTGCGCGGGAGAAGAAAGCTGGCTTGCTCGTAGAAAAAATATGACCAGGAACCTTGGTAATTCGGACACCAGGGACAGTAGTGGTAGGTCGCGTCGCAACAAGCAGAAGCGCCGCATTAACGGCGACAATGCTGAGGATACGACAGTTAATGCCGGATTCACAGGCTATAAATCCGGTCAGCGGAAAAAGCCATTCAACAGAAATCCTAGGGGCCCGTCCAGTTTGGACCGAATACTCGACCGCTTGTGCCAGATACATGGCACCCCCGAAAAGCCGGCCAATCACACCAACAGGGATTGTTGGGTGTTCAAGTGGGCACGCAAGTTAAATGCCGAAAATAAAGACAAGGGGCTGCATACCGATGACGATGAAGAGCCCCGGCCGCCGAACAACAGTGGACAGAAGGGTTTTCCCCCACAAGTGCGGACGGTGAACATGATATACGCAACCCACATCCCCAAGAAGGAGCGGAAGGGCACGTTAAGGGACGTATACGCGGTAGAGCTAGTCGCCCCAAAGTTCAACCCATGGTCCTCCTGCCCGATCACCTTTGATCGAAGGGACCATCCCACTAGCACCCGTCATGGCAGATTCGCCGCATTGGTTTTAGACCCAATTATTGACGGATTTCATCTCACTAGAGTCCTTATGGACGGGGGCAGCAGCCTGAACCTGCTTTACCAGGATAGAGTGCAGAAAATGGGCATAGATCCCTCGAGGATCAAGCCCACCAAAACGACCTTTAGAGGCGTAATACCAGGTGTAGAGGCCAACTGTACAGGCTCATTCACACTTAAAGTGGTCTTCGGATCTCCGAATAATTTCCAAAGCGAGGAGTTAATCTTCGACATAGTCCCATTCCGCAGTGGCTATCACGCACTGCTCGGGCGAACCGCATTTGCTAAGTTCAATGAGGTACCACACTACGCATACCTTAAGCTCAAGATGCTAGGCCCTCGAGGAGTAATTACGGTCAATGGAAACACCGAACGCTCCCTCCGAATGGAGGAGCACACGGCGGCCCTTGCGGCGGAAGCACAAAGCAGCCTCTCCAGGAAATTCTCCAGTCCGGTCATTAAACGTCCGGACACCGTCAAGCGCGCCCGGAGTAACCTACAACAAGACCGCCTGGCACGTTCCGAGCAGGCGTAGCAATGCAGCCCCAACCCCAGCCCTCGCAAAAATGCAACACCAGTGCTTCACGTACATAACTACGCTCTAGAAATACCATGGGTACAGGGGGAGGGGCACCACCACGGCACGCCTGAAACACGGCTTAAACCGCACCAGGGGCTGCCGATTTTTTAATTTTCTCTTACTTTTAGGACTCCATTCTTCGGAAGGCCTGTTCGGCAGTTCAATTGCCGCACAAACGATGCAAGAACCAGGGAAGCAGACAAGCCATGCCGCATTACGGAACTCCCAGCTGGTCTCTATCACGAGCAGTATACCTGTTTCGCATATCATTCCGCAGCCTGCCCCTGGAATGGACATGTTAAATAGTCCAACCTTTTGCTTATCGCATTATTTGTATCGTTCTGCTTTGATCACAGCCCTTTTTAATAAACAATGCATAGCTTTTTTCTATTTTTGCATTACTCTATGCGGTAATATTATTTACACATTCTTTACTTACCACAAAGCCTGTTAAAAGGCTAGCACAAGCTTCAGCCAGTCCGCTCTTGGCGGACTGAACCTTCTGGACCACCGCACTCATAATGGTGCGGTGCTCCTCGTCGATGGAGGCGCCTCTGAGCGCCTCCAACGGATTGTCCGGCGCCTCCGGTTGGACGGGGGTCATCGGCACGGAGGGCCTGCTCCTCTTGGAAGGAGGTCGCTCGCCGGACTCTGGAATCTTTGAAAGCTCCAGAGCGGTGTCCGGCCTAGAGCCGGACTTGGAGACCTGGGGGGTTTTATCCCCTTTACTCCTGGAGTCCGGGAGGTCGCCTTGTGGCGCCTCCAGGACCACCTCCTCCCGGCCTGGAACCTGTGGGGAAAGCACTTCGGCGTCGTCCACAGGGCGGGGGGAGGAAGCTGTCGGAAGCGAATCCACATCCGACGAGTCCAGTGAACCGCTCGATGACGCGTCGAGCCGGTCTTTGGGTGGGCTGCATAATCATATTTGACATAAGGGAAAGCTGTGCAATAAAGGAATACTACGAGTTACTCTGGTATCCGAATACTTACGATTTCGCCAGGGGCTTGGCCCTGGGCGGCCACTCTTCGCCGTCGTCGGCATTGGTGGAGCAGTCCAGAGGAAGGGTTTTCCCCTTCTTGGACCCTTCGGCCTCCCCAGTTGGGGCGGCCTTCCTTTTCTTCCCTTCCCCCGCTGGAGGGGGAGAGGTCTCTTCTTCCTCCTCCTCGTCTTCATGGGAGGAGTGCTTCTTGGAGTCGTCGGATGATGAATCCGACACCTCCGGGCGCCGGGCACTCTTTCGAGTCCCTGTGGCCTTCTTCTCCGGCACCACATAGGGTGCCAGAACCAGCAGCTTCGCCAATCGAGCGTCCGCTGGGCCTTCAGGCAAAGGAGCCGGACAGTTGATCTGTCTGGACATCTCCTGCCAATCCTGTCAAAGGTAAGGAAGCTTAGATCCCGCATGGAGTCAAACTATGAAAAACTAATACCCTGTAGAAGGTAAAAATAGCTTACCGCACGAGCATGATGCTGCGTGCTGAATCCGCGATCCTCGGTAGCGGATGCGGGGGCCTCGGCGCCTTTGAAAAGCACCTTCTAGGCATCTTCGTATGTCGTGTCGAAGAGCCTACTCAGAGTTCGGTGCCGTGCCGGGTCGAACTCCCACAGGTTGAAAGCCCATTGTTGACACGGGAGGATCCGGCGGATGAGCATAACCCGGACTACGTTGACAAGCTTGAGCTGCTTGTCCACGAGGGTTTGGATGCATGTTTGGAGTCCGGTCAGCTCTCCTTTTTTACCCCACGACAGGCCCATCTCCTTCCAGGAGGTGAGCCGCGTAGGGGGTCCGGATCGGAACTCGGGGGCTGCAACCCACTTAGGGTCATGCGGCTCGGTGATGTAAAACCACCCTGATTGCCACCCCTTTAGGGTCTCCACAAAGGAGCCCTCGAGCCATAAGACGTTGGGCATCTTGCCCACCATGGCGCCTCCGCACTCCGCCTGGTTGCCGCGCACCACCTTCGGCTTGACATTGAAAGTCTTGAGCCATAGGCCGAAATGGGGGCGGATGTGGAGGAAAGCCTCGCACACGACGATAAACACCGAGATGTTGAGGACAAACTTCGGGGCCAGATCGTGGAAATCCAGGCCATAGTAGAACATGAGCCCTCGGACAAATGGGTGGAGAGGGAAGCCCAGTCCATCGAGGAAATGGGGGAGGAACACCACCCTCTCATGGGGCCTAGGGGTGGGGATGAGCTGCCCCTCTTCGGGAATCCGGTGTATAATGTCGTTAGACAAGTATCCGGCCTTCCTTAGTCTTTTGATATGTCCCTCCGTAATGGAGGAGACCATCCACTTGCCTCCCGCTCTGGACATGACTTGGGAAGGTTGAGGTGGGGAGTGCGGATTTGGGCGTTGGAGCTTGAGTGCGCGAAAATGGATAGGCAAAGGAGGAAGAAGGCGTAGGTGAAAAGGTGGATCCTTATCCCCTTATATGGGTGGACGCGGCTATGCGTCCCCACCAGCCTGGTAAAACTCACTTATCTCCCAAGCACCGTAATCAATGGCGCGGTTGGGTTACCCACGCCCGTATTGATGAGAATCCCGGAATAAGGGGACACGATCTCTGCTTTAACTAGACATGCCAAGGAAACCGCCTCGCATAACACGCTGAGCTGGGACAATAAAACGATTCGAATAAAGGCTTGGCCGTGGTGCGATATCACACTACGGAATACGTCAGCAGATTTGATTTGTGTAAATATTATTCTCTCCATGGCAATATGTGGAAACTTATTTTGCAGAGCCGGACACTATCTTTGTGTTCAAAAGCTATTATGAAGTACTTGGAGGAGGAACCCGCCTTGCAATGCCGAAGACAATCTGCGCGTCGGACTCGTCGTCATTGAAGCCTGGTTCAGGGGCTACTGAGGGAGTCCTGGATTAGGGGGTGTCCGGATGGCCGGACTATACCTTCAGCCGGACTCCTGGACTACGAAGATACAAGATTGAAGACTTCGTCCCGTGTCCGGGAGGGACTTTCCTTGGCGTGGAAGGCAAGCTTGGCGATACGGATATGTGGATCTCCTACCATTGTAACCGACTCTATGTAACCCTAACCCTATCCGGTGTCTATATAAACCGGAGGGTTTTAGTCTGTAGTACATTCATACACAACAATCATACCATAGGCTAGCTTCTAGGGTTTAGCCTCTTCGATCTCGTGGTAGATCTACTCTTGTACTACCCATATCATCAATATTAATCAAGCAGGGCGTAGGGTTTTAGCTCCATCAAGAGGGCCCAAACCTGGGTAAAACTTCGTGTCCCTTGCCTCCTGTTACCATCTGGCCTAGACGCACAGTTCGGGACCCCCTACCCGAGATCCGCCGGTTTTGACACCGACAATGACCATACTTAACGGGGAGTTACATCGTTACAGCGTTTCAGGAGCAATTCGGCGTTGTGTTTCTCCTCAAGAGGGTTGTGAGATTTTGCGAGAAATCCATGAAGGGGATTGTGGTCATCACGCCGGTTCAAAGTCTTTGGTTGCTAAGGCTTTTCGCCACGGTTTTTACTGGTTAACAACACATGCCGATGCGTAGGATTTGGTCAAAAGATGTGACGGTTGTAAAAAATTCGCACGTCGTGCTCATGTTCCGGCTCAGGAGTTGAGGATGATTCCAATAACTTGGTCATTTGCGACTTGGGGGCTTGATATGGTTGGACCCTTCAAGCTATCCAAGGACAAAAAACCCCACTTATTAGTGGCAGTTGATAAATTCACCAAATGGGTGGAAGCAGAGCCAGTCAGTAAGTGTGATGCGGCCACGGCGGTTCAATTCATCAAAAAGGTGATATTCCGGTTTGGTTTTCCACACGGCATTATAACTAATAATGGTACTAATCTATCAAAGGGATAGATGGAGGAATTTTTCCAACGTGAGCACATCCGGCTTGATATAGCATCCGTGGCTCACCCCCAGTTTAATGGTCAAGCGGAAAGGGCAAATCAAGAAATTTTGAGAGGTATTAAACCCCGGCTTATGGTTCCTTTGAAACGGACACTGGGTTGTTGGGTGGAGGAATTACCGTCTGTTTTATGGAGCATCAACACCACACCTAACAGATCAACAGGTTACACACCTTTCTTCATGGTTTATGGAGCGGAGGCGGTTCTCCCTAGTGACATCCATCAAGATTGGCCCCGGGTGGTAGCTTATGTTGAACCAGATAATGAGACAGCACGTCAAGATTCTCTGGACCTGTTGGAGGAAGAACGTGACCTCACAGTAGCACATTTGGCGATTTATCAACAGGATCTCCGACGATATCATAGCCGCCGGGTTAAGACCTGAACCTTTCAAGAGGGTGATTTGGTGCTCCGGCTCATTCAGGATCAAACTGATATGCACAAGTTATCCCCACCTTGGGAAGGACCTTTTGTGGTTAGCAAGAATCTGCACAACGGGTCATACTACCTCATTGATGTTCGAGAGCACCAAGACTCACGTAAATTGGAGGAGGAGACCAAGCGGCCGTGGAACATAGCTCTTCTTCGGCCTTATTATACTTGATCCATAAGCTCTTCATATGTACATATTTATGACAATGTATACATTACATAATAAACCAGAGCCTCCATTCAAGCGGGGCATCTGTTCTTTTTACATCAAGTGTGTGCTCACAAGAGTTTATTGACCAAGCATAGTGTTTTGTTAATCCGGTCTCTGCAGCCACACGGATATAAAGAAAATCACTAGGGGGCTTGGTTATATCTGAACCATAGCTACACCTTTTGATTGGTTTGAAACCACGAAGGGATATCACTAGGGGGCTTGGTTGTTATCACACCATAGCTACACCTCTTGATAGGTGTTTAAGCCACAAAGGAAAGTATGTGGGGCCAAAGAGAGTGTTGCACAAAGCACAAACTCAAACATGGGCACCCATTGAGCACAGCTCACAAAGTTACTTGGGGGCTCTTTTTTGCAAAGCAACAAAGAGTTTGAAAGGACCCTTGTAATTGGCTATCAAGCCACGGCTTGGAAGCCTGGTGTATTCACCTAAAAACCCGGGTTAACCTGCCTTCATCAAGTAAGACACTCCTGTCCAGGTAATCCTTGTATGACCCGCCGAACGTTTGACAAGTTAATCTTTTACAGACCCTGAACAGGCCCATCTTAAAAGGCTTTGTTAAATGGTTTAACTAAGAGGCCTGGCAGCCCATGAATAGCCTCGATTTGGAGCCTGGAAGCTCGTAAAAAGCCTTGCATATTTCCTTTTTGAGTCTTATTTGTTGAAGATTTTTTACTTTATAAAAGTTCATAAATGTCTTTTGATAAACCGGTGTCCTTGACCCGGCTTGCCTTTCCACTACAAGTTGTCAGTACATAATCAGTTATAAACCGGTATTCATTGTCTCGGTCTGGTTTGACTAAATCACCAGTGCTATAAAGAAAACCCGGTGATTATTATATCCCGATACGGTTTATTATCATAATCCGGCACTATAAGGATGGAGTTATTATTACTCCGGATTGGTGTTAGCACCTTTACCAAAAAGTTGGTCAACCAACGAGGTATGTTGCACATATTACTTTTTATACAACAACTTTGATCATTCATCTAAGTATTGTATATATGTTGAGCATCATAACCCGTCCAGTGGTAATCCACTAGGACACTTTGCAAGTTTTTGTATTCAGGAACAAAACTATTCCTGAGTTAAGGATAAATTGATCCCAAAAGGTAGAGCAAGTTTTCACATCAGCAAAGTGTCACAAAACATGCTCGATGGCATGACAGATAAAGGAGTTTTCTGCTATCCTATTACATGAAGCTTTCAAAACGGTTCTAGTTGAATAGTTGTTTTTAAGCATTGGCACAAAATAGCTGGTAAACCGGCGGCCGGTTTAAGATGCTTCGTCTGGACGGTTTGATGGTTGAGGGTCAGTTGGTGCGACCACTTCTTCTTCATCCCTCCCAGATGTTGGAAATCAACCGTCGACCAATCGATTCCAGTTAACGCTTGAAACACAGCCTCTTCATGGATAAGGTTGGAAGGGTTAATATCAGGAGCGTAGGTATGCTTACGAATTGGAGGTACAAGTTCTTCAACTTCATGGATTTCGGCAGGCCGTCTCTTCCCTTCTGCGTCATAAGCCGGTTGAAAATGGGACAAGTCTGTGTCTTCGGCCAGCTTGCTAGCTATTGGCCGCATCTCTTTGGTCAGCCGCCGGAGGTCATCATTGTCGAAGTTTGAACCATCCTCCTTCACGCCTAGGTATCCTTTAATGATATCCTCTGCTTCAAGGTCTGGAATCCAGGCTTTGGCTCAAATAAGTGCGGTTAAAGCTCCTGCTCTTGCAGCTGCCTTCTTCAATTTGACAATCCGGGCTGGTAACATGGCCAGCTTCTCAAGTGTTTCTTTTATCAGGGTTGGTGCCGGTTTGTTGTAAGCTGCCGTGCAAATAGCCCGCTGACACCCAGAGTATAACTGTTCAATCAAAGTATACACCACTTTGGGCTTCATCCGCATGTCTGTACCAAGATGAGCAATCCGAGTGCCTGCCAAGGGTTTAGGTCAATATTCTGGTCAATGATAAGGTTCATTGAATTGCGCAAAACACATAAGGAGATACTTACCAAAGATAGCAGAAGTCATAGCATTGATTTGCTATTTCCAGCCAGCTAGTTCATCTACAATTGGTTTCAGGGCTGCCTCGGCGTCTTCAGCTCTTTTGGTTAAACCGGATTTATCGGTTTCCTAGTCAGCACGATCTTTGTTGAAAGATTCTTTTAGCTTTTCCATTACGGCCAGGGCTTGGGTCATCTCCTCTTTGGTTTTTGCAGCTTCTGTTTGTTGTGACTTCACATTCTCTTGCAAGTCAGAGTTTCAGGCATCTCTATTCCTCAGTTCAACCTGCAACATTGAAGGTATATTAAACAACAGGATATATATATATATGTGTGTGTGTGTGTGTGTGTGTGTGTGTTCTAAGTACAAAGCGTATAACAAGTTATGCACTTCATACTTGGGGCTAATGCCTACTTGCTCTAAAGTACTACATTTTATACAAGTCTCCAGAACAATGCAAGCATTATCCTGGACACTTGGGGGCTAATGTACGTCTGTTCTAAAACGGATGCATGGATTAAAACCCGGATTAACATGCCAAGTTAAACCGGCCTTTGGGGGCTACGCTGCGGAAAGTTATCTAATTGTTAAAAGATGAGTCTTGGTTTTTATTAGAGACCTGACATTTTGAGGATCAATGACGAGAAATTTAAAGTGCTACAAAGACCCGGTTTATGATTAACATCATAACACGGCCCTTGGGGGCTACTTGGGCTAGTATTCCAACTTTGAATCAACGAACAAAGGGAGATGAAAATACCTCATATCGCTCCTTCATCAAATTCACCAAACCGACTTCATAGTTCCGGTTTGAGTGAAGATGGTTCAAGAAGCCAGAGTGAAGTTCTTCAACGTTGAGATGAGCATAATTTGATAAATCGCTACTCCATTTGCCTTTTTCGCTAGCAGCCTGCTCTTCTTTGGTACTATGTTGAGCCAAGATTACGGGATGGCCAGGAGAGCTGTGGCCCATTCCAGTAATGATAACATCGTCTCCTTGGCCTTCAGTGTTTTTGGCTGGTTATAATGGAGTCTCAGCATCTCTCACCAGACTAGCCCGGTTTGGCTCTGCCGGTTCAGTGTTAGGCGCGGTAGGTTCAGCGTCTGTTGGTTCATCAGTGTTTTGGCCTTGAAGGGGCGGGTCATCAGAGGTGGCTTCAGGATGAAGGCCCTCTGGTTCACAAGTCTGGTCTGGGTCACCTCTTGGTTCTTCTTCAAAAGTGGTTGGGTCTTCAGGCGGATTGTTGACCTGAGCCTTCTTGCTGGGCCTGGCTTTGGCTCTGCAGACAAAACTAAAAAGAGGGTTAACATTTTATTCCAGATTTACAACACATTGAGATGAAAGGTTACAAATCTTACCCAGCCACAGTTTTCAGAGGGGGGAGTTGAGTTGCTGTTGATTCACCAGAGACTGAGGGAGGTGTCACCTGATAATTTGAATCGGACGGATTAAGAGGTTGTCTGAAATAACCTGCCTTGGGATAAGAATTGCCAGGAGTAGGAGAGACCTCAGACCGGCGCTTCCGAACCGGGGTGTCAGGTAAACCGGTCGAAGTAACCTGTTGGCCACTGTGCCGGGTTGTCCGGCGAACTTCATGCTGCTGAGTCTTCAAAATAAATGTTGGATCCAAATGAGCAATAGGATGAGAAAAGCTTACTTTCCGGACTGCTTGACAGGTTTTTTGTGTTGGCTTAGAGTCTGAACCGGAGGAAATGGTAATTACCTCTACATCATCAGCTTGACTGCCTTCTGTGTCCTCCTGAGGAAGATCATTATTAATGAGATGCATGAAAAGGGAGCCAAGTGAGTCAAGTTCTACCTCAACTTCTGGATCATCAGCATCATCATCAAGTTCCATGTTGATCCGGTCAGCCATTGTCCGTTTTGACGTCCATTTGACGGCTTTGGTTTTGGGGCGAGATGGTTTGACCGCTTTATCCCCGGTTGGCTTTACTGCTTTTTCTATGGTTTTCCATTTCCAGAAGGGATCATCACCCTATACATACATACACAGAAGAAGGATTACAAGTTGCAGAAATTAAAGATATCAGAGATGAAAAGGAAGTATAGTGCTTACAGCAGGCGGTTTGTTCTTGGTATAGAAGGGATTCAAGCCGGTTTGACTACAGACTAGTTCCGATTCATTCAAAATTTTCTTTACACCTTCAGTGACTTCTTCATCAGTCACTTGAATGTTGCAATGGCGTTGAGGGTCTTCAACCTCACCGGTGTACTCACACATTAAACCAGGACGCCGGCTTAGCGGCAAGATTCTCCAAGATATCCAACAGCGCACGAAATCAACACCTGTTAAACCGTTGGCCATAAAAGCCCGGAGTTTGGCGAGTTGAGGGGTATATTTTGCCCTTTCTGTGGAACTTAAGTGTTGCGGCATCGGATGGGTGTTGGAAAGCCGGTGATCACGAAAGCCTGGGAGGGGATTCTCATCTTCAGGAGAAGTGTCTCTACAGTAAAACCAAGTCTGGTTCCATTCCTTTGGGTGGCTGTGTAGTTTGGCATGAGGGAATTCAACTTCTTTACGCTTCTGAATTGACACACCACCAAGTTCAGTGTTGGGGCCATTTACAAATTCTGTGCGTCGGTTTAAGTGAAAAAAATCCCGGAACAGCTCCGCAGTTGGTTCTTCCTGTAAGTACACTTCACAGAAGACCTGGAAGTTGCATAGATTGGATACTGAGTTGGGCCCGATGTCTTGAGGATGGAGTTGGAAATTGGCAAGCACATCTCGGTAAAACTTTGATCCTGGCGGTTTGAAGCCACGGCCTATGTGGTCAACAAAGACCACCACCTCACCCTGCCTTGGGGTCAGAGGATTTTCTGCTCCTGGAACTCGCCATTTAATTTCAGTCTTGTTAGGCAAAGTACCAATGCTAACCATATCGTTCAGTTGTTCCTCGGTGACCCGGTAACGAGACCAGTTGCAAGCGGTAAATTGCTTGGCCATTGCAGAGCAAAAAAGCTGTGGAAGAAACGCCGGTTTACAAATCACTCCGGATGACACACAAGATATAATGATATCAACATATACTAGTACATAAGATTGCGTAAACTGAAGACTGATATAATAATGAAGGACAAGGTTATATCAAGGATATAGGCATATTGCTAAACCGGAGTTGGCAATTCCATACAAGAATTTATTAAATAAAGGCTATAAGAGGAAGTACATTGGCGGTTCAACAAGGGGACTAATGTTGTATACCGGATTGTCATTCTTGCAAAGTTAAACCGCCTATATTGGTGTGAGGAGTACCGATCTAAAAATATCTAAGTAAGGGGAAACAGATTTCACAGAGTTATATGAAAATTTCGGATCTAAGGAATGACAGAAACTGGAATATAATCAGGTTCAAGCTTCAGATATTTAGACAGTTAAGCAGATTCAGATAAGTTGTTCTTCATATAAAGAGAGAGTCTAATGAGGAGAATACGATTATGGCTACGGTCGTGCAAGGATAACAGGTCCAACCTAGCATGGGATGCTATAGAGAAGAAAAGAGAAGACCGGCACTGAGATTTTCGATGAACTCGGACGAGCAGTGAAACCCTAAAAACAAGATCTAGGGTGGAAGGAAAAAGGGTTACCAGTATCACAGGAACGGTGGAGAGATGTTGCAGTATTCTGGTGCATTCAGGGTGATGCAGTGGCCGGGGTCGGAGCAGAGGCGACGGTCGACGGTGGCGGCAGAGCTCTAGAGGTTGAGCAGCGCAAGGAAGACGACGCGAAAAGGCACGAGGGGGAAAAAGTGAAAATGCCCCCTCGGTCTTATTTATAAAGGCAAGGGATAGGTGTCAGGCGCGAAAATCAAGGAGCCAAAACATAGAAGTGAGGCGGAGCTGTCGCCTCAATTGTCGGAGGACCATTAATGAAGATGTGTCATACGCAGTTTTACAGATGACGTCACGACAGTTTACCACGATCCGAGAAGATGACGTCACGGCGGTTTACCAAAGTATGAGAAGATGTGGAAGACGGAGTTGTTACTAAGGATTGACATGAAACCTGTTCAAATCAATCTGGGGCCTAATGTTGGGGATATTACTACTGGACGTAAACCGGCCAGGAGTAGCCAGATTAACTTTATGAAGATGTGAAGATGATGACGCTTTACGAAGGCCCAAGGCCCAGAAGTGAGTTAAGGCCTGTAGATGTAAACTGACTTAATCATGTAACTTGCTTTGTAAGATAGGAAGTATAGAGACCGAACCGGAAACGTTTATGATCTGGCTTCGGGACTCTGTTAACCGACGGGCACCACCCATGTATATAATGGGACGACCCGGCAGTGGTTCAGGGGACAGACAACAACTCAAGAGCAAGACAAAGCGGATTCGCTCCCTGGCCTTCGAAACCTAAGCAATACCAATCACAACTAGACGTAGGCTTTTACCTTCATCGAAGGGGCCGAACTAGTATAAACTCTCCGTGTCCCCTTGTTCGGTTTAACCCCTTTAAGTTAACCCGTTGCGATGGCTCCACGACTAAGTCCTTTCACAAGGACATCTGCCGTGACAAACCCATGACAAGTAGTGATTTTCTTTATTATACTAGCGGATCTTACCGAGTTTTTTGTTGAGTTTTTTGTGGATGAAGTGATCAAAGATCGAGGTGGTCTCAATATGAGGAGACGTAGGAGAGGCAAGAGCTCACGCTTGGGGATGCCCAAGGCACCCAAGTAAATATTCAGGGATACTCAAGCGTCTAATCTTGGGGATGCCCCGGAAGGCATCCCATCTTTCTTCAACAAGTATCGGTATGTTTTCTTCTTCATTTCGTTCACGTGATATGTGTGAATCTTGGAGTGTCTTTTGCGTTTAGTTTTCATTTTTATTTTATGCACCATGCTGGTATGAGATAGTCCATGGTTGATTTATAAAATGCTCATTGCACTTCATTTATATCTTTTGAGTATGTCTTTATAGAAGGCTTCATCTGCTTCACTTATATCATTTGAAGTTTGGATTGCCTGTTTCTCTTCACATAGAAAACCGTTGTTTGAAGAATGCTCTTTTGCTTCACTTATATTTATTAGAGCATGGTATTTTGTAGAAAGAATTAAACTCCCACGCTTCACTTATATCTATTTAGAGAGTCAACAGGAATTGGTCAATTGCATGGTTAGTCATAAAATCCTACAAAAAACTTATGGATCACTGAATATGATATGTTTGATTCCTTGCAATAGTTTTGCGATATAGAGATGGAATATGTGGGAGGTACTAGTAGACGGTTGTGTTTCGTAAGAATATTGTTGTTAAGGTTTGTGATTCCCGAAGCATGCATGTATAGTCTCTAGTTATGCTATGAAGTTGGAGCATGATTTGTTATTGATTGTCTTCCTTATGAGTGGCGGTCAGGGACGAGCAATGGTATTTTCCTACCAATCTATCCCCCTAGGGGCATGCGTAGTAGTACTTTGCTTCAAGGCCTAATAAACTTTTGCAATAAGTATATGAGTTATTTATGACTAACATGAGTCCATGGATTATACGCACTCTTACCTTTCCGCAATTTTCTAGCCTCTACGGTACCATGCATTTCCCTTTCTCACATCGAGACGTGGTGCAAACTTCGCAGGTACATCCAAACCTCGTGATATGATACGCTCTATCACACATAAGCCTTATTATATCTTCCTCAAAACAGCCACCATACCTACCTATTATGGCTTTTCCATGGCCATCCGAGATATATTGCCATGCAACTTCCACCGCTTTCGTTTGATGACTTAAGCATTCATTGTCATATTGCTTTGCATGATCATATCGCTGACATAGTAGTTGTGGCTTAGCCACCGTTCATCATTTTTCATACATGTTACGCTAGATCATTGCACATCCTGGTACATGCCAGAGGCTTTCATATAGAGTCATATTTTGTCATAGGTAACGAGTTGTAATTTTTATTTCTTTTGAGTTATAAGTAAATAGAAGTGTGATGATCATCATTATTCATTTTTAGAATAGTGTCCCAGTGAGGAAAGTATGATGGAGACTATGATTCCCACACAAGTCGGGATGATACTACGGATAATGAGAGAAAAAATAAAAAATCAAAATAAAAAAATAAAGGAAAGAAAAGAAAAGAACAGAAAAGAAAAATAAAGATAGAAAAGAAGGAAAAGAAAAAAAAAACAAAGAGAGAAGGGGCATTGTTAATATCCTTTACCACACTTGTGCTTCAAAGTAGCACCATGTTTTTCACATGGAGAGTCTCCTATGTTGTCACTTTCATATACTAGTGGGAATTTTTCATTATAGGATTAGATGCACACCCACTTAGTTTTCATATTGAGCTTTCATACACTTATAGCTCTTAGTGCATTCGTTGCATGGCAATCCCTACTCCTCACGTTGATATCGATTGATGGGCATCTCCATAGCCCGTTGGTTAGCCGCGTCGATGTGAGACTTTCTTAATTTTTTGTCATCTCTATATTTACCCCTATCATCATACTATATTCCACTGGTAGTGCTATATCCATGGCTTGCGCTCATGTACTGCGTGAGGGTTGAAAAAGCTGAAGCACGTTAAAAAGTATGAACCAATTGCTCGGCTTGTCATCGGGGTTGTGCAGGATGAATACTTTGTGTAAAGAAGACAGAGCATGATAAGACTATATGATTTTGTAGGGATATCTTTCTTTAGCATTGATATTTTGAAAGACATGATTGTTCGTTGGGATACCTGAGTATTGATGTCTTTATGTCCAATTACAGACTATTGCTTTGAATCACTTATGTCTTAATATTCATGTCATAATTAGATATATGATCAAGTTTATGCTAGGTAGCATTCCACATCAAATATTATCTTTTTTTATCATTTACCTGCTCGAGGACGAGCAGGAATTAAAATTGGGTATGATGATATGTCTCCGTCGTATCTATATCTTTTTTATTGTTTCATGCTAATATTATACAACTTTTACATACTTTTGGCAACTTTTTATATGATTTATTAGACTAACCTATTGATCCAGTGCCCAGTGCCAGTTCCTGTTTATTGCATGTTTTTTGTATGGCAGAGTATCCATATCAAACGAAGTCCAAATGCAATAAAATTTGACAGATAACTATTTTGGAATATATGTGATTTTTGGGAGTTGGAATCACCGCAAACAGAGGTCCGTGGTGGGCACAACCCACCAGGGCACGGTCCCGGAGCCAGGCATGCCATGGTGGGTTGTGCCCACGTCATACGTCAGTTGGAGCTGTACTTCGGGTGCAAGGAAGATTATATCCGGAAAAAAATCGTGTTAAAATCTTGGCGCAATCGGAGTTACGGATCTCCGGGAACGCGAAACAGAAGAGAACAGAGAGGGAGATCCAATCTCGGAGGGGCTCCCGCACCTCCAGTGCCATGGAGGCCATGAAACAGAGGGGGAAACCTCCTCCCATCTAGGGGGGCAAGGAAGAAGAAGAAGGAGGGGGCTCTCTCCCCCTCGCTTTCGGTGGCGCCGGAGTGCCACCGGGGCAACGATTGGGACGGCGATCTACATCAACAATCTTGCTACCGTCAACACCAACTTTCTCCCCCTCTATGAAGCGGTGTAACAGCTCTTGTCCCCTCTATAATCTGTACTTAAACATGGTGCTCAACTCCATATATTATTTCCCAAGGATCTATGGTTATCCTATGATGTTTGAGTAGATCCGTTTTGTCTGGTGGGTTAATCGTGATCTTGGTTGGTATGATTGTATATTTTTTTTATGGTGCTGTCCTACGGTGCCCTCCGTCTCGCGCAAATGTGAGGGGCCCCCGCTGTAGGGTGTTGCAATATGTTCATGGTTCGCTTATGGTGGGTTGTGAGAGTGACAGAAACTTAAACCCGAGTAGGTGAGTTATGGCCTATGGGAGTAAAGAGGACTTGATACTTAATGCTATGGTTGGGTTTCATGACCTATCTTTAGTAGTTGCGAATGCTTTCTAGAGTTCCAATCATAAGTGCATATGATCCAAGTAGAGACAGTATGTTAGCTCATGCCTCTCCCTCATATAAAATTGCAAGAATGATTACCGGTACTTGTTATCGATTGCCTAAGGACAAGTAACTTTCTTGTTGACACAAACCCTTTTACTAAACACCTAACTTTTATTATCTTGCAAAGTATTTCTAGTTTTATTCTTGCAAAGTAGTTCTAGCCTCACACCTACAAAATAGTTTCATACTCGTTTCGGGTAAAGCAAACGTAAAAGTGTGCGTAGAGTTGTATCGGTGGTCGATAGAACTTGAGGGAATATTTGTTCTGCCTTTAGCTCCTCGTTGGGTTCGACACTCTTATTTATCAAAGAAGGCTACAAACGGTCCCCTATACTTGTGGGTTATCAGTGTCTGTTTCTCCAACTTTAGTTGAATCGATTTTGACTATGACCGGTCCTTGTTGAAGGTTAAAACATCACACTTGACGAAAAATCGTTGTGGCTTTGATGCGTAGGTAAGAATGGTTGTTGCTAGAAGCCCGTAGCAGCCACGTAAAACTTGCAACAACAAAGTAGGGGATGTCTAACTTGTTTTTGCAAGGCATGTTGTGATGTGATATGGTCAAGACGTCATGAGATATAAATTTTTGTATGAGATGATCATGTTTTGTAAAAGTTATCGGCAACTGGCAGGAGCCTTATGGTTGTCGCCTTATTGTATGAAATGCAATCACCATGTAATTGCTTTACTTTATCACTAAGCGGTAGCGATAGTCGTAGAAGCAATAGTTGGCGAGACGATAATGATGCTACGATGGAGATCAACATGTCAAGCCAGTGACGATTGAGATCATGACGGTACTTTGGAGATGGAGATCAAAGGCACAAGATGACGATGACCATATCATGTCACATATTTTGATTACATGTGATGTTTATCTTTTATGCATCTTATTTTGCTTAGTTTAGCGATAGCATTATAAAATGATCCCTCTCTAAATTTCAAGGTACAAGTGTTCTCCCTGAGTATGCACCATTGCTATAGTTCATCATGCCGAGACACCACGTGATGATCACGTGTGATAAGCTCTACGTTCACATACAACGTGTGCAAGCCAGTTTTGCACATGCAGAATACTCGGGTTAAACTTGACGAGCCTAGCATATGCAGATATGGCCTTGGAACACTGAGACCGAAAGGTCAAACGTGAATCATATAGTAGATATGATCAACATAGTGATGTTCACCATTGAAAACTACTGCATCTCACGTGATGATCAGACGTGGTTTAGTTGATATGGATCACGTAATCATTTAGATGACTAAAGGGATGTCTATCTAAGCGGGAGTTCTTAAGTAATATGATTAATTGAACTTTAATTTATCATGAACTTAGTACCTGATAGTTTTTGTATATCTATGTTGTTGTAGATCAATGGCTTGGGCTACCATTCCTTTGAATTTTAATGCGTTCCTAGAGAAAGCTAAGTTGAAAGATGATGCTAGAAACTACATGGACTGGATCCGTAACTTGAGGATTATCCTCATTGTTGCACAAAAGAATTACGTCCTGGAAGCACAGCTAGGTGCAAGACCCGCTGCAGGAGCAACTTCGGACATTATGAACGTATGGCAGAGCAAAGCTGATGACTACTCTATAGTTCAGTGTGCCATGCTTTACGGCTTAGAATCAGGACTTCAAAGATGTTTTGAACGTCATGGAGCATATGAGAAGTTCCAGGAGTTGAAGTTAATATTTCAAGCAAATGCCCGAGTTGATAGATACGAAGTCTCCAACAAGTTCTATAGCTGCAAAATGGAGGAGAATAGTTCTATCAGTGAACACATACTCAGAATGTATGGGTACCACAACCACTTGACTCAATTGGGAGTTAATCTTCCTGATGATAGTGTCATTGACAGAGTTCTTCAATCACTGCCACCAAGCTATAAAGGCTTCGTGATGAACTATAATATGCAAGGGATGGAGAAGACTATTCCCGAGCTCTTCGCGATTCTAAAGGTTGCAAAGGTAGAAATCAAGAAGGAGCATCAAGTGTTCATGGTTAACAAGACCACTAGTTTCAAGAAAAATGGCAAAGGGGAGAAGGTGAACTTCAAGAAGAACAGCAAGCCAGTTGCTGCTCAAGGGAAGTAGCCCAAGTCTGAACCTAAGCCTGAGACTGAGTGCTTCTATTGCAAAGGGACTGGTCAATGGAAGCGGAACTGCCCCAAGTATTTGGCAGATAAGAAGGATGGCAAAGTGAAAGGTATATTTGATATACATGTTACTGATGTGTACCTTACTAATGCTCGTAGTAGCGCCTGGGTATTTGATACTGGTTATGTTGCTCATATTTGCAACTCGAAACAAGGGCTACGGATTAAATGAAGATTTGCTAAGGACGAGGTGATGATGCGCGTGGGAAATGGTTCCAAAGTCGATGTGATCGTCGTCGGCATGCTACCTCTACATCTACCGTCGGGATTAGTTTTAGACCTAAATAATTGTTATTTGGTGCCGGCGTTGAGCATGAACATTATATCTGGATCTTGTTTGACGCGAGACGATTATTCATTTAAATCAGAGAATAATGGTTGTTCTATTTATATGAGTAATATCTTTTATGGTCATGAACCCTTGATGAGTGGTCTATTTTTGTTGAATCTCGATTGTAGTGATACAGATATTCATAATATTGAAGCCAAAAGATGCAAGGTTAACAATGATAGTGCAACTTATTTGTGGCACTGCCGTTTAGGTCATATTGGTGTAAAGCGCATGAAGAAACTCCATGCTGATGGGCTTTTGGAATCACTTGATTATGAATCACTTGATGCTTGCGAACCATGCCTCATGGGCAAGATGACTACGAGTCAATTCTCCGGAACAATGGAGCGAGCAACTGACTTATTGGAAATAATACATACTGATGTATGTTGTCCAATCAGTGTTGAGGCTCGCGGCGGGTATCATTATTTTCTGACCTTCATAGATGATTTGAGAAGATATAGGTATATCTACTTAATGAAACATAAGTCTGAAACATTTGAAAAGTTCAAGGAATTTCAGAGTGAAGTGGAAAATCGTCGTAACAAGAAAATAAAGTTTCTACGATCTGATCGTGGAGGTGAATATTTGAGTTATGAGTTTGATCTTCATTTGAAATAATGTGGAATAGTTTCGCAACTCACGCCACCTGGAACACCACAGTGTAATGGTGTGTCCGAACGTTGTAATCGTACTTTATTAGATATGGTGCGATCTATGATGTCTCTTACTGATTTACCGCTATCATTTTGGGGTTATGCTTTAGGGACAGCTGCATTCACGTTAAATAGGGCACCATCTAAATCCGTTGAGACGACACCATATGAACTGTGGTTTAACAAGAAACCTAAGCTGTCGTTTCTTAAAGTTTGCGGCTGCGATGCTTATGTGAAAAATCTTCTAGTTGATAAGCTCAAACCCAAATCGGAGAAATGTGTCTTCATAGGATACCCAAAGGAGACTGTTTGGTACACCTTCTATCACAGATCCGAAGGCAAGATATTCATTGCTAAGAATGGATCCTTTCTAGAGAAGGAGTTTCTCTTGAAAGAAGTGAGTGGGAGGAAAGTAGAACTTGATGAGGTAATTGTACCTTCTCCCGAATTGGAAAGTTGTTCATCACAGAAACCAGTTCCAGTGATTCCTACACCAATCAGTGATGAAGCTAATGATGATGATCATGAAACTTCAGATCAAGTTACTACCGAACCTCGTAGGTCAACCAGAGTACGATCTGCACGATAGTGGTACGGTAATCATGTTCTAGAGGTCATGTTACTTGACCATGATGAACCTATGAACTATGAGGAAGCGATGATGAGCCTAGATTCCGTGAAATGGCTTGAGTCCATGAAATCTGAGATGGGATCCATGTATGACAACAAAGTATGGACTTTGGTTGACTTGCCCGATGATCTGGAAGCCATAGAGAATAAATGGATCTTCAAGAAGAACACTGATGCTGATGATAATATTACTGTCTATAAAGCTCGACTTGTTGCGAAAGGTTTTCTATAAGTTCAAGGAGTTGACTATAATGAGACCTTCTCACCCATAGCGATGCTTAAGTCTGTCCGAATCATGTTAGCAATTGTCACATTTTATGATTATGAAATTTGGCAAATGGATGTAAAAATCACATTCCTTAATGGATATCTTAAAGAAGAGTAGTCTATGATGCAACCAGAAGGTTTTGTCGATCCTAAAGGTGCTAACAAAGTGTGCAAGCTCCAGCGATCCATTTATGGACTTGTGCAAGCCTCTCGGAGTTGGAATATATGCTTTGATAGTGTGATCAAAGCATATGGTTTTATACAGACTTTTGGAGAAGCTTGTATTTACAAGAAGGTGAGTGGGAGCTCTGTAGCATTTCTAATATTATATGTGTATGACATATTGTTGATTGGAAATAACACAGAATTTCTTGATAGCTTAAAAGGATACTTGAATAAGAATTTTTCAATGAAAGACCTCGTTGAAGATGCTTATATATTGGGCATCAAGATCTATATAGATAGATCAAGGCACTTAATTGGACTTTCACAAAGCACATACCTTGATAAAGTTTTGAAGAAGTTCATAATGGGTCAATCAAAGAAAGGGTGCTTGCCTGTGTTACAAGGTGTGAAGTTGAGTCAGACTCAATGCCCGACCATTGCAGAAGATAGAGAGAAAATGAAGGTCATTCCGTATGCCTCAGCCATAGGTTCTATCATGTATGCAATGTTGTGTACCAGACCTGATGTGTGCCTTGCTATAAGTTTAGTAGGGAGGTACCAAAGTAATCCAGGAGTGGATCACTGGACAGCGGTCAAGAACATCCTGAAATACCTAAAAAGGACTAAGAATATGTTTCTCATTTATGGAGGTGACAAAGAGCTTGTCGTAAATGGTTACGTCGATGCAAGCTTTGACATTGATCCATATGACTCTAGGTCACAAACCGAATATGTATTTATATTGAATGGTGGAGCTGTAAGTTGGTGTTGTTCCAAGCAGAGCGTCGTGGCGGGATCTACGTGTGAAGCGGAGTACATAGATGCTTCGGAAGCAGCAAATGAAGGAGTCTGGATGAAGGAGTTCATATCCGATCTAGGTGTAATACCTAGTGCATCGGGTCCAATGAAAATCTTTTGTGACAATACTAGAGCAATTGCCTTGGCGAAGGAATCCAGATTTCACAAGAGAACCAAACACATCAAGAGATGCTTCAATTCCATCCACGATCAAGTCAAGGAGGGAGACATAGAGATTTGCAAGATACATACGGATCCGAATGTTGCAGACCCATTGACTAAGCCTCTCTCATGAGAAAAACATGATCAGCACCAAGACTCCATGGGTGTTAGAATCATTACTATGTAATCTAGATTATTAACTCTAGTGCAAGTGGGAGACTAAAGGAAATATGCCCTAGAGGCAATAATAAATTTGTTATTTATATTTCCTTATATCATGATAAATGTTTATTATTCATGCTAGAATTTTATTAATCGGCAACTTACTACATGTGTGAATACATAGACAAACAGAGTGTCCCGAGTATGCCTCTACTTAACTAGCTTGTTAATCAAAGATGGTTAAGTTTCCTGACCATAGACATGTGTTGTCATTTGATGAACGGGATCACATCATTAGAGAATGATGTGATGGACAAGACCCATCTGATAGATTAGCATAATGATCATTTAGTTTTATTGCTATTGCTTTCTTCATGACATACATATTCCTCTGACTATGAGATTATGCAACTCCCGAATACTGGAGGAACACTTTGTGTGCTATCAAACGTCACAACGTAACTGGGTGATTATAAAGATGCTCTACATGTGTCTCTGATGGTGTTTGTTGAGTTGGCATAGATCAAGATTAGGATTTGTCACTCCGTGTATCCTAAAGGTATCTCTGGGCCCTCTCGGTAATACACATCATTATAAGCCTTGCAAGCAATGTGACTAATGAGTTAGTTATGGGATAAAGCATTACAGAACGAGTAAAGTGACTTGCCGGTAACGAGATTGAACTAGGTATGAGGATACCGACGATCGAATCTCAGGCAAGTAACATACCGATGACAAAGGGAATGGCGTATGTTGTTATGCGGTTTACCGATAAAGATCTTCATAGAATATGTAGGAGCCAATATGAGCATCTAGGTTCCGCTATTGGTTATTAACCGGAGATGTGTATCGGTCATGTCTACATAGTTCTCGAACCCGTAGGGTCCGCACGCTTAACGTTCGATGACGATTTGTATTATGAGTTATGTGATTTGATGACCGAAGTTTGTTCAGAGTCCCGGATGAGATCACAGACATGACGAGGAGTCTCAAAATGGTCAAGAGGTAAATATTGATATATTGGAGGAAGGTATTCGGACACCGGAAAGGTTTCGGGACGTTTGGATATTTATCGGGGAACCGAGGGGTTACCGGAACCCCCGGGGAAGTTATGGGCCCTAATGGGCCATAAGGTAGTAGGAGAGGGAAGACCACAAGGTGCCCCCCAAAGGCAGTCCGAATTGGACTAGGGGGAGGGGCGCGGCCCCCCTTCCTTTCCCTCTCCCTCTCCTTCCCTCCTTCCCCTTCTTGGAATAGGAAAGGGGAGTGAATCCTACTAGGAACGGAGTCCTAGTAGGAATCCCCCATGGTGTGCCCCTCCTTGTCCGGCCACCTCCTCCTCCCCCTTTATATACGGAGGCGAGGGGGACCCCAAAGGCATAAGAGACAATCTCTTAACCGTGTGCGGTGCCCCCCCCCACAGTTTAACACCTCGGTCATATCGTCGTAGTGCTTAGGTGAAGCCCTGCGCCAGTAACTTCATCATCACCGTCCCCACGCCGTCGTGCTGGCAGAACTCTCCCTCGTCCTCAACTAGATCAAGAGCTCAAGGGACGTCATCGTGCTGAACGTGTGCTGAACACGGAGGTACCGTACGTTCGGTGCTTGGATCGATTGGATTGTGAAGACATTCGAATCCATCAACCGCATTACTAAACACTTATGCTTTCGGTCTACGAGTGTACGTGGACACACTCTCCCCTATCGTTGCTATGCATCTCCTAGTTAGATCTTGTGTTATAGCACTGTTGGAAAAGGCAGTGCCTAGGAGGCGCTTAGGCATGCTTAGGCGCTAGGCGATGGGCAAACGCCTCGCCTAGGGCATAAGCGGAAGTCTAGGCATGTCAAGCAAGAAATTATCTACCCAGGCAAGAAATCTTACCATATTGCACTGATATGCTAGACATGCTATATTCAAATGGCAATAGCCGATGGTTACATCATTAATATGACCTGAATTAATATCGTTACGCATATAATACCAAAAATACAGCCTGATACAAAAAATATATTACCGCCTAGGCTGCGCCTAGGGCGCTTAAGCGCCGCCTAGGCACTAGGCGGAGGCCAATCGCCTCGCTTACGCCTACCGCTTTTTCCAACCTATGATCATAGGAAATTTTTGAATTACTACATCCCCCGACATTATAGTCCCTGAAGATTTTGTTTAACCCATGGAAGAAGACCCCTAAAAATGTATTTCTTCGAGTGAAGAAATTGGTACGGCATTTGAAGAAATTGACGCGAAGACTTTGAAGCTTGAAGACTTTGTTTTCATAGTTTCTTCTTATTTTTGAGTCATAGGAAAAACCGTACTCTTAAAGGGGTCTAGGTGAATCCTAGTTCACATTTCCAAAGTGATGCTCAAAACTATACATACTCAAGCCGCTTCGAGTGAACCCTTTGGGAATCTCTGGAACAGCTGACGACTTTGCTAGTGATAGTGACGAAATTCATCCGGTTGCTGACAAATTTGATCACGCTGAGGAATTAGGATTTCGCCGGTGTGGTCTGCCTATCGTGAGGAAATTGAGTACCCTGATGAAATTGAGAGCTAAAATTTCTGACTGTTGTTGCATCGCATGCCAGCTGTCGAGTGGATTGTTATCCTTACAACGGTCATGTTTGAGACAAGCATTGATGACAATTCAAGTCGGGGTGCCCCTGGCTATAAATATCCCCCTCCCCCACAACCACTTGTTGGTTGGCTACTCTAGAGAGAACTCGACACTTATCATTTGATAGGAATACATCCTCTGATGAATTTGAGAGAAACCTAAGTGAGGAAAACCCAACCAAAGCCAAAGTAATTGAGCATCATTGAAGAGATTGATCTGTGTGATTGAACGCATGTTACCTTTGAAGAGTGTCATTTTTCCATACGGTTAAGTGTCATGTTCTGAGCACTCAAGAGTAATTTTGGTGTGTCGATGAACAAGTTTGTGAAGGTTTTCGAAGTCTAGCTTGCAGACTTACCATGAGTGATTGGGAGAGGTCTGAGTGACCTTGGCTCAAGAGGAATACGGTGAGGACTAAGTGTCCTCTGAGTTCTTCTCAGCCACCTTAACCAGATGTACATTCAGCAACTGGAACTATTCTACCAAATCATTGTGTCTTCACCTAGCCTACTTGGTATCAAATTCCTCACCCTTACCGTATGTATTTCCGCTATCGAAAAAATTGTGATCTATCTTTTGAAGAATTTGAACTGAAGACTTTCATCATGTTGTTTTTCATTTATTTAGTTCATCTTCCTCATGGTGTATGTGTGTGTGATTACATGTTCCTCATCTGTATGTATCTTGTATGCACGCTTTCTATTTTCGTGATGCCATAGTTCCCTCGCGTTCCTATTTCTTCACTCTAATCTTTGTCAAATTCATAAGAGTTTGACGAATTTCTAAAATTCTCCCATTCACCCCCCCCTCTAGGAGTAAACATGAGCTTTCGATTGGTATCTTACCAAAGTACTCCCTTGTTTTGTGTGATTTTGGTTTAACTACATGGAGTTTTAGTTATGTCGACCACAGGTATGATCAAGGTATCCATTGTGTGCCCCATTGTCGGTGTCAAAACCGGCAGATCTTGGGTAGGGTGTCCCGAACTGTGCGTCTAGGCCGGATGGTAATAGGAGGCAAGGGACACGAAGTTTTACCCAGGTTCGGTCCCTCTTGATGGAGGTAAAACCCTATGTCCTGCTTGATTAATATTGATGATATGGGTAGTACAAGAGTAGATCTACCACGAGATCGGAGAGGCTAAACCCTAGAAGCTAGCCTATGGTATGATTGTTGTTCTGTATGTTGTCCTACGGACTAAAACCCTCCGGTTTATATAGACACCGGAGAGGGTTAGGGTTACACAAAGTCGGTTACAATGGTAGGAGATCTACATATCCGTATCGCCAAGCTTGCCTTCCACACCAAGGAAAGTCCCTTCCGGACACGGCACGAAGTCTTCAATCTTGTATCTTCATAGTCCAGGAGTCCGGCTGAAGGTATAGTCCGGCCATCCGGACACCCCCTAATCCAGGACTCCCTCAGTAGCCCCTGAACCAGGCTTCAATGACGACGAGTCCGGCGCGCAGTTTGTCTTCGGCATTGCAAGGCGGGTTCCTCCTCCAAGTACTTCATAGAAGATTTTGAACACAAAGATAGTGTCCGGCTCTGCAAAATAAGTTTCCACATATTGCCATAGAGAGAATAATATTTACACAAATCCAATCTGCTGACGTATTCCGTAGTGTGACATCACACCACGGCCAAGCCTTTATGCGAATCGTTTTATGGTCCCACCTCGGCGTGTCATGCGAGGCGGTTTCCTTGGCACGTCTTGTTAAAGCAGAGATCGTGTCCCCTTATTCCGGGATTCTCATCAATACGGGCGTGGGTAACCCAACCGCGCCATTGATTACGGCGCTTGGAGATAAGCGAGTTTTACCAGGCTGGTGGGGACACATAGTTGCGTCCACCCATATAAGGGGATAAGGATCCACCTTTTCACCTACGCCTTCTTCCTCCTTTGCCTATCCATTTTCGCGCAGTCGAGCTCCAGCGCCCAAGTCCGCACTCCCCACCTCAACCTTCTCCAACCATGTCCAGAGCGGGAGGCAAGTGGATGGTCTCCTCCGTCACAGAGGGACACATCAAAAAACTGAGGAAGGCCGGATACTTGTCTAACGACGTCGCGTATCGGCTTCCCGAAGAGGGGCAGCTCCTCCCCACCCCAAGGCCCCATGAGAGGGTAGTGTTCCTTCCCCACTTCCTCCGCGGACTGGGCTTTCCTATCCACCCATTCGTCCAGGGACTCATGTTCTACTACGGCCTGAATTTCCATGATCTGGCCCCGAACTTCATCCTCAACATCTCGGCGTTTATCATCATGTGCGAGGCTTTCCTCCGCATCCGCCCCCATTTCGTCCTATGGCTCAAGACTTTCAATGTCAAACCGAAGGTGGTGTGCGGCAACCAGGCAGAGGCGCCATGGTGGGCAAGATGCCCAACATCTTATGGCTCGAGGGCTCCTTTGTGGAGACCCTGAAGGGGTGGCAATCGGGGTGGTTTTACATCACCGAGCCGCGCGACCCTGAGTGAGTCGCAGCCCCCGAGTTCCAGTCCGGAACCCAACGCGGCTCACGTCCTGGAAAGAGGCGGGCCTGTCGTGGGGCAGCAAAAGAGAGGTGACTGGACTGCAAACATGCATCCAAACCCTGGTGGACAAGCAGCTCAAGCTCGTCAATGTAGTCTAGGTTATGCTCATCCGTCGGATCCTCCCGTGTCAACAACGGGCCTTCAACCTGTGGGAGTTCAACCTGGCGCAGCACCGAACTTTGAGCAGGCTCTTCGACACGATGTACGAAGATGCCTGGAAGGTGCTTTTCAAGGGCGCCGAGGCTCCCGCATCCGCTATCGAGGATCGCGGATTTAGCGCGCAGCGTCACGCTAGCATGGTAAGTTGTTTGTACCTTTTACAGGATATTAGCTTTTCATAGTTCAAGTCTGTGCGGGATCTAAGCTCCCTTACCTTTGACAGGATTGGCAGGCGAAGTCCGGACAGATCGACTATCCGGCTCCTTTGCCCGAAGACCCAGCCGATGCCCACTTGGCGAAGCTGCTGGCTCCGGCACCTTATGTGGTGCCGGAGAAGAAGGCCACGAAGAAGGGCATGGGGACTGGTCTCAGTATGCTGAGGCCGGACACCCCGTGCCCCTGAGCGACCAGCTGAAGCAACTGGTCGAGCTCCACAAGGCGGCCGAACAGGCATGAAGGGCCTCATAGTTCGGCTGTGGCCTGGAGAGGCTCTGCCTGGGAGCTATTTCGGCCTGGTGCGGCAGCTGGTGGGGGCCTGTCCAAGGCTCGATGTCATCAAGCGCTCCGTCTGCATTGAACGTACCCGTAGGGCCCTTGCCCGTGCGAAGGTGCACTGGGGCAAGCTGGATGCTGAGAAGCTTGTGAAGGACGGGCCACCGCCGGGGAAAGAGCATCGCAAGCCCGAGAATTATTATAAGGATGTTCTGAAGGGTGCCCGCCTTATGGCGGATGAATGTTCCAGGGATGTAATTTTTGAGTAAAACCCGCTCGTTTTGTCCTGTGCGCTGAAAACTTGTTCATATGCGCTAAGAAATGCTGTTGGAATTTAAAATATTACCTTTTGTGCGGCTGTTTATCAATTCTGAGAGATGGCGAGTCGTCGGCTTCTGCCCCCGTGCCGCTAGTGCTGGGGTGTTCGAGGATAAACCTGAGCGCTCTTTTTCCCATGTTTGGGTCCTTCGAGGGAGGCGCTCAGCACAACGAACAAGGCAATCAGACTATAATACGTGAACACTCTCACTTAGCCATAGAATTCTATAATTTTAAATTTCGGCGAAGCCCCTGGTATTTGGAAGACTGATTTTGGGGCCCTATCCACGCCTTGGCCGGACAGAGCTGACTCCTCGCTCTAAGCGGCATAAGTCTTTAGGGACTCGAAAAACCTCTTGAACAGCGACCAGCTCTCGCTTTATCATGATAGTCAGTTTTAGCTTTCTCTACTGAGGTGCTCGACCCAGCTCAACTAGGGCACAATCGCAGTAGTTCTCCTAGTGCTACCTTAGCTGATATAGCGGAATGTAAGGCACCAAAACATAGGAGCCGGGCAAACCCAACTATTGACCCAAGACATGATTCGGAGCCGATGCATATAATGCTATAAGTTCGGGGTGCCGCACTTGTTAAAGTGTTCGGACTTCTCACACCATATTGAGGGGTACTAAAGCCCCTGGCGTATTTTGGCCGGACCAAAGTGTACGGGTGCAACATGTCGTTAAGGAACATATATTTGTAAAAAAAGAGTAATGCAAAAATAGACAAAAGCTATACATTCTTTATTAAAAAGGGGTTGCGGTCAAAGTAGAACGATACAAATAATGCGATAAGCAAAAGGTTGGACTATTTAACTTGTCCGTTCCAGGGGCAGGCTGCGGAATGGTATGCGAAACAGGTATACTGCTCATGATAGAGACCACCTGGGAGTTCCATAATGCGGCATGGCTTGTCTGCTTCCCTGGTTCTTGCATCGTTTGTGCGGCACTTGAACTGCCGCACAGGCCTTCCGAAGAATGGAGTCCTGAAAGTAAGAGAAAATTAAAAAATCGGCAGCCCCTGGTGCGGTTTAAGCCGTGTTTCGGGCGTGCCGTGATGGTGCCCCTCCCCCTGTACCCATGGTATTTCTAGAGCATAGTTATGTACGCAAAGCACTGGTGTCGCATTTTTGCGAGGGCTGGGGTTGGGGCCGCATTGCTACGCCTGCTCGGAACGTGCCAGGCGGTCTTGTTGTAGGTTACTCCGGGCGCGCTTGACGGTGTCCGGACGTTTAATGGTCGGACTGGAGAACTGCCTGGAGAGGCTGCTTTGTACTTCCGCTGCAAGGGCCGTCGTGTGCTCCTCCGTTTGGAGGGAGCGTTCGGTGTTTCCATTGACCGTAATTACTCCTCAAGGGCCTGGCATCTTGAGCTTAAGGTATGCGTAGTGCGGTACTGCATTGAACTTGGCGAATGTGGTTCGCCCGAGCAATGCGTGATAGCCACTGCGGAATGGGACTATGTCGAAGATTAACTCCTCGCTTCGGAAATTATCCGGAGATCCGAAGACCACTTCAAGTGTGATTGAGCCTGTACAGTTGGCCTCTACACCTGGTATTACGCCTTTAAAGGTCGTTTGGGTGGGCTTAATCCTTGAGGGATCTATGCCCATTTTTCGCACTGTATCCTGGTAAAGCAGGTTCAGGCTGATGCCGCCGTCCATAAGGACTCTAGTGAGATGAAATCCGTCAATAATTGGGTCTAGAACTAATGCGGCGAATCTGCCATGACGGGTGCTAGTGGGATGGTCCCTTCGATCAAAGGTGATCGGGCAGGAGGACCATGGGTTGAAGTTTGGGGCGACTGGCTCTACCGCGTATACATCCCTTAACGCGCGCTTCCCCTCCCTCTTGGGGATGTGGGTTGCGTATATCATGTTCACCGTCTGCACTTGTGGGGGAAAACCCTTCTGTCCATTGTTGTTCGGTGGCCGGGGCTCTTTGTCGTCATCGCTATGCAGCCCCTCGTCTTTGTTTTCGGCATTTAACTTGCCTGCCTGCTTGAACACCCAACAATCCCTGTTGGTGTGATTGGCCGGCTTTTCGGCAGTGCCATGTATCTGGCACAAGCGGTCGAGTATTCGGTCCAAACTGGATGGGCCCCAAGGATTTCTTTTGAATGGCTTTTTCCGCTGACCGGATTTATAGCCTCTGAATCCGGCATTAACTGCCGTATCCTCAGAATTGTCGTCGTTAATGCGGCGCTTTTGCTTGTTGCGACGCGACCTGCCACTACTGTCCTTGGTATCCGAATTACCAGGGTTCTTGGTCATATTGTTGCTACGAGAAAGCCAGCTGTCTTCTCCCGCGCAAAAGCGGGTCATGAGTGCTGCCATATATTTCGGCTTTTCTTGCCACTATTTGATTTTTCTTTGTTAGGAACCGTGTCCAGAATTGCCTGGTCGATTCCTCTGGCTGCTGAATTACGTGGCTTAGGTCATCGGCGTCTGGTGGTCGCACATAAGCGCCCTAGAAATTGTCGAGGAATGCGGCTTCTAGGTCCTCCCAACAACTGATTGATCCTGCTGGCAAGCTGTTAAGCCAATGCCGAGCTGGTCCTTTAAGCTTGAGTGGGAGGTATTTGATGGCGTGGAGATCATCGCCGCAGGCCATGTGGATATGAAGGAGATAATCCTCGATCCATACCGCAGGATCTGTTGTGCCATCATATGATTCGATGTTTACGAGTTTGAAACCCTCGGGGATTTGATGATCCATTACTTCGTCTGTGAAGCATAGTGGGTGTGCGGCGCCTCTGTACTGGGCTATATCACGACGTAGCTCCAATGAGCTTTGTCTACTGTGTTCGGCCCTACCGGATTTGTGTCCGACATGACGGTTATCGTCTCGACTCGTGGGGCGCCCACACGATCCGTAGATCGATCTTGTTTGCCTTGGCTTGTCCTCCAACATGTCTCGCAGGTTTGGCGCATTTTCTCGTGCCTTGGTACGAGGTGCTGCTTGAGTGGAGGGCCGAGTGGCCTCTCTGTCGCGGCCACGAGGTGGACAGTCGGCCGTATCAAGTGCTGGTGATGTAGGTTTAAGTGCTTCCTCCTCTAATCGGGGTAGCAACCTGCACTTTGGGTAGCTCTTGGAGGGGCGTTCGAGTTTATGCTCTTCGGCCGCAAGGACTTCAGTCCATTTGTCGACTAGCAAATCTTGATCAGCACTAAGTTGTTGCTGTTTTTCTTGAGGCTTCTTGCCGTGGCGATCAGCCTGCGTTGAAAACGCTCTAGCTCGACAGGATCCTCTGGCACGATGAATTCGTTGTCGTCGAGGCTTGCCTCGTCTTCGGAGGGAGGCATATAATTATCGTCCTCGACCTCTCTGTCTGTCGCTCTCTCATGAGGGATGGCTTCTCCATCCTCCTGTGTTGAATCTTGCTAGAGGGGGTTTTCTTCGGCACTCTCTGAAGTATTATTATCTCCCGTGCTGGAATCACCGTATTTGCTTTGGCTGGATTTTGAGCGGCGCCGCTGACGCCGGTGCATAGGCTGTTTCTTGGAGGGGTCATCCTCCGCTGTTCCATTGCCATCTCCTTCTTTTGGGGTGTCCACCATGTATATGGCATATGACGAGGTGGCTTTCCAGGGCCCAATAGGCGCTGGTTCTTCATCGTCTGCTGCATCGGCGTCCATACCGTCGATGTCTTCAAAGTCGAAGTCGAGCATGTCAGTTAAATCGTCGACAGTGGCTACAAAGTGGGTGGTGGGTGGGCTTTGAATTTCTTCATTGTCCGTATCCCAACCTTGCTGACCGTAGTCCGGCCAGGGCTCTCCTGATAAAGAGAGAGACTTTAGTGTCTTCAGAATATCACCGAAAGGCGAGTGCTGAAAGATGTCCGCGGCAGTAAACTCCATGATCGGCGCCCAATCGGATTCGATCGGCAGGGGCGCGGAGGGTTCGGAGTCCGGAGAGGAGTCCGGCTCCTTGGAGTCACGAGTCTCGCGGAGTGTAGGGCTGGTGTTCGGCTCGATCGCCATTGGGATCGCAGCCCCCGAGGCGGCGTCCAACCACCCATCCTCGATCGGCGCAGTTGGCTCCGAATTAAGGGTCGAAGCCGATGCGGGTGCAGCCTCCAGGGCACTGTTCGGCGGCAGAGCTAGATCATGCTCGTCGTGACAGTGCGGTGCGCTCAGCAGTGGCTCGAATCCATCGAGGATCAAGTCCCCGCGGATGTCAGTCGTGTAGTGTAAACTTCCAAATCTGATCTGACGGCCAGGGGCATAGCTTTCGATCTGCTCCAGATGGCCAAGTTAATTGGCCCGCAGTGCGAAGCCGCCGAAGATGAAGATCTGTCCGGGGAGAAAGGTCTCACCCTGGACTGCATCGCCATTGATGATCGTAGGAGCCATCAAGCCTAACGGCGACGACACAGAGGAACTCTCAAAGAAAGCACCAATGTCGGTATCAAAACTGGCGGATCTCGGGTAGGGGGTCCCGAACTATGCGTCTAGGCCGGATGGTAACAGGAGGTAAAAACCTATGTCCTGCTTGATTAATATTGATGATATGGGTAGTACAAGAGTAGATCTACCACGAGATCGGAGAGGCTAAGCCCTAGAAGCTAGCCTATGGTATGATTGTTGTTCTATATGTTGTCCTACGGACTAAAACCCTCCGGTTTATATAGACACCAGAGAGGGTTAGGGTTACACAAAGTCGGTTACAATGGTAGGAGATCTACATATCCGTATCGCCAAGCTTGCCTTCCACACCAAGGAAAGTCCCTTCCGGACACGGGACGAAGTCTTCAATCTTGTATCTTCATAGTCCAGGAGTCCGGCCATCCGGACACCCCCTAATCTAGGACTCTCTCACCCATCTTTGATGGCACAGACGATCCGCACTAGAGGAAAAAGATGTCAATGCATCTTGAGGCAATTGACAACTATCTCTGGTTTGTCGTCGAAAACGGCGTACCCACTGTTGCTCCTAACATAAATGTTGCAGACTTGAAGAGATTCAAGCAACTTGACTCTCAAGGGAAGATATCAGATGTGGGTATCTGAAAAAAGGACAGTATGGCAGAGTGAGTGCACTGGAAACTTCAAAGCTTATCTGGGATAGGCTTTCTGAGGTCAATGAAGGTGTTCCACTCAACATGACTCTCGAGTTGATGTTCTTCGCAATCTCTTCAACCGCTTCAAGAGGGTCAACAACGAAAATGTTCAAAAAACCTTTGACCGCCTCACAGATATCTCCAATGAGCTTCAGGCTCTCGGTGCTACTAACATCACTGATCACGAGCTAGTGAAGAAATTGCTGAGGTCCCTAGACAGTTCCTTTGACATATTGGCCCTAATGATTCAAGAGTGTCCTGATTACAAGTCACTTGATCTGGCTAATATTCTTGAGAGTCTCAATACTCATGAATTTCAGCAACCTGAGAAGAGAGATTTGTATGGTCCCAGCTATGGAAGACCCCTCGCTCTGAAGGAAAAAGCAAAAGCAAGGCAATTTCTTCATCTAAAGAATAAGAATCTGACTGCAGTTCTCATCATGCTGAGGAAAGTAGCAGAGAGTTGGCTATGCTTGTGAGTAAGTTTTAGAAGTTTGCCAAGATGAATCGCTTTGCAAAGTATTCAAAGTATGACTCAAAGAACACTGAAAGAGCTTCTGCTCGAGACTACAACAAGAGAACTTGCCACAAATGCAAGAACCCAAGCCCCTACATCATTGACTACCCTCTCTGGCAAAAGGGCTCAAAGAAGAACAAATCTAACAAAGATGATGACTCTGATGACAAAAGGAAGAAATCCTCAAAATCTTCATCATGCAATGAAAGTAGTTTCGGCATAGATGACTAGTGATAGGAATCTCCTCGCCGACACTCCCCTTACTCCATCTCATCTCAAACATATCACCTACGGTGACAAAGGAAAAAAGCAAGGTCTTGGGCCTAGGTAAGGTTGCTATCTCAAAGGATCGACACATGGAAAAGGTGATGCTTGTTGAGTCCCTTGGATACAACCTCATGTCCGTATCAATGTTTTGTAATCTTGATATGATTGTCATCTTTGGCAAATATAAATGCATTGTGCTAATGGAATCTAGCAAGTCCAAAGTCTTCAAAGGTTGTAGGAGAGGTGATTCATACATTGTAGATTTATCACTAGGTCCTGAACCTACCACCCATCGACTGGAAAGGGCTTCAGAGTGCTGGTTGTGGCATCAACGACTTGTACATGCTGGCATGGGGAATTTGGGCACACTCGTCAAGAAGAAGCACATCATTGGCATCAAGGGTGTCAAATTCTTCAAAGATCACCTTTGCGGTTCTTGTGAGTCTAGAAAGATGACCAGATCCAAGCACTCAGCAAAGACAATCATGACCACTACTTGCCCCTTTGAATTACTTCACATGGATCTATTTGGTCCTACTCATTATACCACAATAACCAATGAAGGATCACTCTACCGATTCTTCATAGTTAATGATTATTCTCGTTACACATGGGTGCATATCATGACCTACAAGACTGAAGTGCAGGATGTCTGCAGACGGTTCTCCAATCGGGTCATGATGAATTGTGGTCTCTAGATAAAGCACATCAGAAGCGACAACGGCATCGAGTTCAAGAACACAGGGCTTGATGACTATCTGACAAGCGTGGTATCACTCATGAGATGTCTGCTCCATATACCCCCTCAGGAGAATGGGGTTGCAGAACGCAAGAACATGACACTCATCGACATGACTTGCACTATGCTTGATGAATACAAGACTTCTCGTTGATGGTGGCCTGACGCAACTGATACTACATGTCACATCATAAATCGGGTATATCTTCACAAATTCCTAAAGAAGACCTCATATGAGCTCCTCATGGACAAGAAACCCAATGTGAGTTATTTTAAAGTCTTTGGTGCTAATTATTGGATTAGAGATCCTCATCACAGCTCTAAAGTTCCGCCGGAAACACATGAGGGTTTTATGCTTGGTTACGGAAAGGACTCGCATACCTACAGAGTCTTCAACACCTAGCACAACAAGGTTGTTGAAACTGTAGATGTGTGATTAGATGAAAGTAACGGCTCGCAAAGAGAGCACATACCTCCTGTACTAGATGAAATGCCTTGAGAGGAATCTATCAAGCATATGGGCACTGGTGAAATTGTGCCCAGTGAAGAAATAGTTGATGAAGAAGTAATTGTTCCATGTCGTGAATAAACTGTATATCCTGAAGAAAATGACACAGAGGAAAATGTCGGACAACAAAAAGGCCCTCGTCCAGCTCATCCACGAGTGTCTAATGAAGTGCATATTGAGAACATCCTCGATAACATCAATACACCTGGTCCCCTCACTCTCTCAAGAGCTTCACATTTAGCTAACTTTTGTGGACATCTGGACTCTGCGGCGGCTGGAATATTGGGGTATTTATAGAGTAAAGAGGCGGTCCGGGGGCACCCGAGGTGGGCACAACCTACCAGGACGCGCCTAGCCCCCCAGGCGCACCCTGGTGGGTTGTGATCCCTGAGGGAGTCCTGGATTAGGGGGTCCTCGGACAACCGGACTATCACTACTAGGGAAAAGCCTAGCAGCAGCGCGGGTTTTCGGCCTTTTAGTAGCTCGGGGGCCGGCGCTACTAATAAGGCGCTACAGCTAACGTATAGCAGTAGCGCTGGTCCACCCGCGCTACTGCTACACAAGTGTTGCAGCATCGCGCTTAAAGGAACCTCGCTGTTGCTAATAGCTATAGCGCGCTTCCCCTGTGCGCGCTACTGCTACAACCGCGCTACTGCTAACTTTTCTCCACTCGCTACTACTAATTTTAGTAGTTTTTTTCGGCATATTTGTTTTGTATTTGAGCGGGCTTTATAGAAGAATCTTTAGCACATACAAATGTCATCATGATACACATACAAATGCCTGCGAGACCACAAATGTAATCATAGCATATACATACAAATAGTCTCGTCATAATCATCATCCAACACAAAGTGGTATCTTGTCATCATCTCGAAAATAGCGATACATGCAAGTCTCGAATACTTGCAACTACAACGTCATCCATCTAAACAAAGGTATACGCGAGAAGAGCTATCACTATGAGTGAGAGCGGAACTATGCAGTACATGAGATGGCGGTTACGAGTCCTCTCTCGCGCTAGCGTGAACCTCAAGTAACTAGCTTCTCCTTCTTTTCTGCTTTTGAAGCCTTTATGGCTAGCGTCCGAGAACCCATTCACTTGCGCCTGACACTCATGCCACTCGTTGTACACCCCCGGAACCTTCCCTTTGTACACGACATAGTAGTTCCATCTCGCCATCAAGAAACTACATACCTGTTAGAGATGCATGTTCATGAAGAGGATGTACAATCATATATATGCAACAAAATATACTAGAGAACACCGAAAAAGAAAGGGTTAGCAACTAGATGCAACTAGGGATCATGGACATCACAAAGTTGCATCACTACAAATAGTATACAAGTTCAACCGACACATATCATCATCATCGGCATCATAAATCACTAGAAGTTCCAACCTTCCATATCATCGAGGATGGACCCTAGCTTCTTGAACGGCGTGAGGTCTAGACGTTGCATGCCTATGCGAGTTCGGACGTCAGCTCGCGATATAGGGCCGTGGTGGAACATCCCCTTCTCATCGACGACTTCTTTCATGATGATCGTCGCAATGTCGCTTTGGATGCGAAAGAAGTCATCTCTAAGTTTATAATCCGCTTCTCCATGAGATTCTAGCCACTTGTGGATATGATCATCATTTCTGCTTCTCATGCGAAGCTTTTGGTGATCCGTGTTGAACTGAATCATGAGATGGAGGATGTAGAATCCATCCTTCTTGCTTGGTTTTGGGACTTGGATGCAGGAGAAGTTAGTTTTATGCGCGAAACCCATCTTCTTGTTCCTTTGTTTCCTGATCTACATGTGGCCACCTCTAAAGCTGAAGCCTTGGAGAGCATCATCTAGAATATTCATTATGTGGGTGTAGTCTTTTTTCTCGTAGTCTCTGGAAGGGTCAAAATACACGGCGTGGGAGACTTGCGGATAAAGAACGATAAGGACGGTGCGCCCATTGCTGTGGGGAAAAGACACCTCAAATTATTCCCCATAGAGAGAGAAGGAATGATTGAAATGTATGAAAGGGTTGTTCAAAACTGACTTACTTTGGATGATAAGGCACGGGGAAAATTTCGGCATGACCTTTCCTAAAAAATGGACATATCGAGCGCCTGAAATTCACCGGAACGGAAATGAATCAACATTCCGGTGTAACATAGGCAACTCGGATCATTTACCAAAACTTGACATGTCCAAAACATGACATATCCACATATCACATGTCCAGTTCAAATTTGCATATAAATTCAGCAAATTTTGAAACCTATCTAAATTCATAACTAAATAGATAACCTAATTAATATAACTAATGTGACACCCCAAAATTTTGACCTTGTTTTAATGAATTAAAATTTTGCCAGGAATTAAAACTTTGAATTTCTGAGCTCCTTTTTGATTTTTTTAATCATTTTCTTCCCTGTTGTGATGAGTTTTTCCCAAAGAGAAAACTTTTCAAATATGTTATTGGACTTGTGTAACCTCTCAAGAAAAACTTTTCTTTTATCAGTATAACTAATTAAATAATTAAGTTGTTTGATTTTTACTTTCTTGAAAATGGTTTTTCAAGGTTAAATGACCATATTTGAACTACAACCATTTGATAAATTCACTTAAAATTCCCACAAAAATTTGGAGATGTCATGTGATGTTATTAAAAAACTTTTGTGCAAAAACATCTTTATTTCCTGAAATATTTTGAGCTCTACACCCTTTTTTTCTTCTCTGGTCCACTGGGCAATTTTGCACTACAACTCATTTAAATAATTCTTTCTAGCCTCCACCAAAATTATGGGATGTTAGTAGTATCATATGATTCAACTTTATGCAAAAAACCAGTGATGTTATTTGCAAATTGTGAGTGAATCAGCATCATCTTCATTCTGGTCCAGCCTTCTGATTTCTACTGCAACCCTATTTATTTTTGCTCTAGTGACCTTGTGCTTTCACCTGCTTGTAGACCACCCTACCAAACCCCTAAGTCCAGGAGCATGCACCCTTTGGATCATTTTTGGTTCATGAAATGATGCCATTTATTTCTTGTCTAGAATCGAAGTTCAGCAAAACTTGCACTAGCAAGTTTCTCCTTTTGTCCAAATGACCTCACCACTCTCTTTTGCATCTAAGGAGACCCTGATCTGGAAAATTTGGCCACTCCAAGAAATGCCTAAGTGCCCTTGGCATTTGGTCATACACCTTATGGGCATGATCTGTTTTGACATGAGTTTTTGTTAGCACTGTGAATCTAATCCCCTGACCAAACCAGCTTGTCCACTGATCTCCTTGTAAGCCCAAACCTAGACCTGCTAAACCCAGCTCCAAACGAGCCACCTAGCATGCCATGGCATTCCGTCGAGCACCTTCCGTGCGTGCACTGGACGCGCCCAGAGCGCGCGTATTGCACGAACCACGCCCGAGCCGACACGCTGGCCCCCCTGGTTTTGGCCCGCTCTGCAGCGCCACGCCTCGCGCTACCCTCCTCGCAGCAACACGCCAAGCTGCCCTGGCAGCCAACAGCGCCGCCGTTAGAGCTTTTGGCGACACGCCGGCATCGGCAGTGCGCCTCTGCCACGGGCAGCGCCGCCCAAGCCTCTCCCGCTCGCCACCTGGCCCCTAGAACAGCGCGAGCTCATCCACAAGGGTGTCGCCTAGCTCTCGTCGCCGCCACGTTCCCCTGCAGCTACAGAACGTCGGTTCGCTGGCGATCTTATCCCCACCGCCGCGGAACCGACCTCGTCGCGCTATAAGAGGACGCCCCGAGACCATTCGAGCACGCAGGCGACCTCAGGCTACCCCCATGGCACCCCCACAGCCCGCAATCGTCGGGGAAACGCCGTCTTCCCCACCTCCGGCAACAACAGCCGCCGCCATGGCCCCAGCTCTTCCAGCACCACCAGGGCCTCTCCCTCTCCGTTCTCTCCACTAGTAACCTTCTCATCCTCCCGTGAACACGTTCCCCTACTCGATTTTGATCGGGAACCACCGAAGCCCCAAACTCACTTCGCTCCCGAAGCTTCCTCCGCCGCGAAGCTCACCACCGACGACTCCTTCCACCCCCGCCGACCCAACGACCACCTGGAGGACCGCCTTGGTCTTGCGGATCCATCCAGGCCCTCTGGAACCCGCGGGGAACCACCGTTCGCCGGCGATGACCGCCGTTGCCCCGCCTCCGTTCGGGTAAGGGAAGAGGAGGGCGAAGACTAGTCAAACCTGACTAGTGGGCCCCTTGGACCCACTGTCAGTGACACACGCGCCACCCGCGTTGGATAAGTGGAGGCGTAAAGGCACAAGTACGTCTCCTCTGTGCGAAAGCGTAATGCCATTCGAACCGTTTTCTTTTCTGGATTTTATTTTAAAAACAGATTTGACCAGAACTTTGACTGGCTATAACTTTTTAATTATAACTCCAAATGAGTTGATTCTTTTTTCCTACCTTCCTCAAATTTGGTCTATTTTATTTTAAGATTTATTTGAAAATTTTCCAAACAACTTTTTTCTACTGTTTTTTTTTTGAAATGTTTGTTAATTCAAATATATTTTTAAAATAGGATTTTGGGGAGAGAGAAGAAACTTTCAAAAGTTTTGGAGAGCACCTCACCCCTCCACAACTTAAAGGCAAGCATTCTGAACCCTGGCATAATGTTTTTGGTGTGTTATTTGACACGTTTATAACACCACCTTATTTCGGAGGACTTGTGATTTCATGTGACATGATCATTTGCATGAAAGCATATTAGTGATTTCCTTGCTGTTGGAAATGAATATAATTGTGATGGTAATCATCCTCATGTGCCTTGCATGCATGCCGGAAAGGAATCCGGGAAAAGCCTCGGCCTTGGGTAGGCGTGAGCTTGTCGCCGGTCCCCGTCGGGACGGTTATGTCCGGTATGGCATGGTAAGGTACATTGAGTGGTGATTGCGTCGGTTGAAATATATTTGGTATACATGTCATGCAGGGAACTTATAAACCTCCTGAGTCGACCGTAGATCGAGTCTTGTTCCAGTAACCCCCATACTTGCCTCGTACTACCACTCGTCCCTGCCGCAGGTAGGGTACGGTTCAGTAAGTCGTCAACCCCTTTCCAGCACACACCATACAGAGAGGCCATGGTGGAAGATATCGGTTGTAACCGGTAGGCATGCCACCTGGTCAGGGGGCATGGGTGTTTCCGGTTGGGACCGAGAGGGGAGGCCACCCCTTAGAGCGCGCGATATAAATTTGATCCCATGCTACGCGAGGTTGTAGCCTCCCCACTTAAAGTTTTGTTGAACAAGTGTCGTGGGTGATTCTAGACACCGATGAGTTAAGCTGGTGTGTGCAATTTAGGCGTGTTTTCAACTAAAAGGCCGTAGACGGAATTAGTCCCGATGGACTAAAGGAATCCGTTACTCGTGGGTAAAGAGTACACCCTCTGCAGAGATTAAACCTATTCGAATAGCCGTGTCCATGGTTAAGGATTACAGTCTGGGATGGGTCAAGTGTTGGTCTTAGTGTCGGTCTTCGGAGGTGAATTTGTTAAACCAAACTTGGATACCGACTGGTGACTTGTGAGGACCATGATTATTACTTTGTGATGGACTAACCCGTTGCATTATTCGTATTATCGAGTATCCCTGGGATGGTACTACCACCTGGATATTCAATGTGATCATTTCTTTTCTTAGAGTATCCCTGGGATGGTACTACCACTTGTGAGGACCATGATTATTTTGCCTTTCCTCACAACAACACGACTAGGATTGCATGGGTCGGTTATGAAGAAGCATTGTGTCAGGTGCTTAGCGTGTACCCATGGCTCGTTTTTTGCGATAGCATTCACGGTAGCGCTCTTGGCGTCGGGTATAGTCATGGTAGTGAAAATCCGCCTTTCTCTTTCGACATTCTTAGCCCATATGACACGGAACATCGTCATGTTGTGCAGTCCAGAGTAGTCAAGCTCCCAGATCTCCTCGACCCTTCCATAAAATCGTTCAGTTGCGCCGTTGTCGCTGCCGGTCATGCATTCCATCGTCACCCCTGAGTTCTGATATTCATCACTGTCCATATCTTTGGCCTCCGTGTAGAACGTGTATCCGTTGATATCATATGCCTGATAGGTTACGAGGTTGGGCGAGGGGCCATGTGCTAAGGCGTATATGAGCAATCCGCCCTTAGAGCCCTCCTCCGGGGGATTAGCAATAATATGCTCTTTGAACCAATGCAGGAAAGTGGAGTTGTGCTCTCTAGTAACTTCGGCGTCCGTCCTGCATACCCCCTGGTCACGATACTTCTTTGCGATAATTTCTTTGTGCAGTGCCACGAAAGGATCTACCTCCTCTAGGTGTTGTAGCACTACCAAGTTTGCTCTGTCAAAGTCGTTGCGTCGATCTGAGTATGCCACGTGCAGTTCCCTGACCTTCCCCTTCGAGCCTCCCATCGTGCTTGTTAACGGGCAAACCAACACTAACACCAGGCGGCTGGTCTGCGCCATATAGAAAATTCTCACAGAAAGAGATGCACTCTTGTGTCAAATAGCCCTGGATGATGATTCCATCCAGATGGGACATGTTACGAACGAATCCTTTGATGATCCCATTCATCCTCGCAAACGGCATCATGTTGTGCAGGAATGACGGCCCCAGGTCTATTATGTCATCCACAATATGGACACACAGATGCACCATCACGTCAAAGAACGTGGGCGGGAAGTACATCTCAAGCTCATTCAGTATCTCAACGATCTCTTCCTGTAGCCTTCGGAGCTGCTTCACACTGATCGACTTTCGAGAGATGTCCGGTATGGCATGGTAAGGTACATTGAGTGGTGATTGCGTCGGTTGAAATATATTTGGTATACATGTCATGCAGGGAACTTATAAACCTCCTGAGTCGACCGCAGATCGAGTCTTGTTCCAGTAACCCCCATACTTGCCTCGTACTACCACTCGTCCCTGCCGCAGGTAGGGTACGGTTCAGTAAGTCGTCAACCCCTTTCCAGCACACACCGTACAGAGAGGCCATGGTGGAAGATATCGGTTGTAACCGGTAGGCATGCCACCTGGTCAGGGGGCATGGGTGTTTCCGGTTGGGACCGAGAGGGGAGGCCACCCCTTAGAGTGCGCGATATAAATTTGATCCCATGCTACGCGAGGTTGTAGCCTCCCCACTTAAAGTTTTGCTGAACAAGTGTCGTGGGTGATTCTAGACATCGATGAGTTAAGCTGGTGTGTGCAAGTTAGGCGTGTTTTCAACTAAAAGGCCGTAGACGGAATTAGTCCCGATGGACTAAAGGAATCTGTTACTCGTGGGTAAAGAGTACACCCTCTGCAGAGATTAAACCTATTCGAATAGCCGTGTCCATGGTTAAGGATTACAGTCTGGGATGGGTCAAGTGTTGGTCTTAGTGTCGGTCTTCGGAGGTGAATTTGTTAAACCAAACTTGGATACCGACTGGTGACTTGTGAGGACCATGATTATTACTTTGTGATGGACTAACCCGTTGCATTATTCGTATTATCGAGTATCCCTGGGATGGTCCTACCTCCTGGATATTCAATGTGATCATTTCTTTTCTTAGCCCTTTATGTGGTGTCGCTTAGACGCCCGACTGTGGCATTTCTTTAAGCCCTTTATGTGGTGTCGCTTAGACGCCCGACTATGGCATTTTTCTTTTAAGCCCTTTATGTGGTGTCGCTTAGATGCCCGACTGTGGCATTTCTTTTAAGCCCTTTAAGTGGTGTCGCTCAGACGCCCGACTGTGGCATTTTCTTTTAAGCCCTTTATGTGGTGTCGCTTAGACGCCCGACTGTGGCATTTCTTTTAAGCCCTTTATGTGGTGTCGCTTAGACGCCCGACGGTGGCATTTCTTTTAAGCCCTTTATGTGGTGTCGCTCAGACGCCCGACTGTGGTATTGCTTGTTATTTATTTACTTTGTAAGCCCTTTATGTGGTGTCGCACAGACGCTCGACTGCGGCATTTTATTCCCACTCCATTATTGCCTATTCATGTTGCATATAACTAACCTACTTGCCTGCATAAAAGATATTTTATTTGTGACTGACGATGTGATCATAGAATATTTCAGTGCATAATTATCAATTATATTATCCCGGTGTTCTTAATGTTTGCGAGTACATTCAAAGTACTCACTGGCTTGTCCCTGGCTATTGTCTTGGCCAGATTTCGGCATGGAGAGGAGCGTTGCGGTGACAGCCCCGGAAACTAAGCAATGGTGATAGCAGCCTCACGAAGATAGGAGTTGACCTGGTCAGCTGTTCCTGTGGGAAATGGAGTCCCATAGACACTGATGACTCACAAACCGCTTCCGCCATCGACCACTAGAAACCAATTGTTGTATTCACAGGCCAGAATGGTCTTGTACTACATATTTTGTATTTTTGCTTGGAATTTCTGTATCAAGTTGGTGCCTCATCAGCTAACAGTAATCCTGGGCCTGGTGAGCACGACGGCCATTTTCTGGAAATCAATGTCCGAAAAAATCCGGTCGCGACAGACTTGGTATTAGAGCCAGGCTGACCATTGGCTGACCCTATCTTAGCCAGGTCGAAAAATCTTAGGTAAACCAACCCACCAGACCTTAGCCAAACCCCAGTCAAGCTTCCCTTGCAAGATAGCCACACCGTGACCCGACACCTTTTTGGCAGTCGGTGCCGAACCTGTCAACCCAACCTGTCACTCATGCACTAGTGACCGAATCCTGAATAGTCTTTCTCACAAGCGTGCGAAGGAAGACTCCGTTCCTTTTTTTCCTATAAAAAGGGCACGCTAGCCCCAACCCAGCACAGCACAGCCGCTACCCCAAACCGAACCACAATGCCTGGCCCCGTCGTGCACAATGAGACCATAGCAACCAACCTTGGAGGCTTTGTGACCATACTCGCAAACCTCACCCGTCGTGCCTACGCGTTAGAGGAGCCCCCAGAATATGTTGTGTACCAAGGACCCATGAGCGGTGAGAGCCGTCAATTCTGGGCCACTGTGCACATCTATGGTAGGGGTCTAGAGCCCGAACGCCCCTACAGGTTCACCGGAAGAACGACTTCCTTTGAGCCACAAGCCATCCAACTAGCTGCTCGAGAAGCTATAGTTCATCTCCGGCACTTGTCGCCCAGAGTTAACTGTCGCTCGTTCCACTACTATCCCAGATGTGAAGGGTATGGTAGACCACCCCAAGTTGCCAACGGAGATCACGAGACAGATCCTGCATTGTTGCACCTAGAGCGCTATGTAAGTGCACTAGAGGAACTGTGCGATCAAATCACGATTGATCTAATCGCAGCTCATGGAGAGCTGGTTCGTCGAGCCCGGCGAGAGAAGAGAACGAGCCCGACGCCGACAACCCAGTCGTGCTGTTTGGACACCCGATCGAGTCCCTGAGGTCTGCCCCAGCCATCGGCCAAGGTGCTGCGATAACCCCAGAAGTGCTTCGTCGCATATTGGGAGCACACTCCAACGGGGTTGTGGCCAACAATCCCCGGGATGGTCATCATCGCTACCCCAAGCCTGCAGCCCCTCAGCACACTCCAGCTAATTCAGACGACGAGACCCGAAGAGAAGCCTCGACATCCACAAGGCACGCCCGCTTGGATATAAACGAGGTAGACTAAGTCACTCAAGTAGTGTCGAGTCTCGGTGTACCCTCACTTTGTTATCGTGTGACCTTGTAAATAAACGCCGCCTGTTGTCGTGCCTCTGTTTTAAATAGTAACCTTGCATGGGTATGTCAGCACACAGTTGCATATTTTCCGGACACAACTACCCAAAAACCTTCCCCGACAACCCCCACAGTAACACATCACTATAGTGAAATGTGTGAATCTGTGGCTTGACCCCGACCCTTGGAACAGAGCTGAAAATTTTCCTTACCATTCACCACGGTAAAAATGACCTAGCTCCGGTGCTATAAAAAAAGGTCACCGCATGACCTTGCCAAGCACCTCTCACATTGTGCACCACCCTCACAACCATTTCTTGCCATGCCGAGCCCCAACATTTATCTGAGAACCCCAGATGCAACCCAGGGTAGTTTTGTCAAGATATTGTGGGATTTTACCTGCAGTACCATGGGCGCTACCCAGCCACCCCAATACGAGTTGTTCAAATCGAGAATCACCCCTTCCACCTTGAGATATTGGGCAGCAGTACACATCCCTCCCGTAAACCCAAACCAAGATCCAACAGAGGTCTCCTTCGTGGGGAAATCTATGCCAACCCCACATATCGCCATAGAAGTTGTTGCATACGAAGCGCTTGCTCGCCTTCGATACGCAGTACCCTATGCCAGTGAACGAGGGTATTATTACTTCCCGAGCCGTGCAACGCCTGGGGGAGTAACATCTTTTCCCGGTGGACGAATTGAGAGAGACCCAGTCCTGGCCAACCTTGTCCAGTACGTCATCGCTCAAGAGCGTTTAACCCAACGTGTGATGGGTTATCTCCAGAGCCTCACAGATTTAAATCCTCAAATCGCCATCGGCAGAGCACTAAGGCCCGACCGGGAAAGACACGTGCATCGACTGGTCAATCCACTTCCCCCGATAGAAGAGGAGTGTATCACAGTACCAGAGACGTTTACTAGGGACCCCGTCCAGTTACCGTTTCCATTTTAGACGTTGCTGCGGTATTCATTATTGCAGCATTTATTTATGTGTGTGACTTATGCGTGATACCCTGAGTTTGTATGACGAGTCGATTATTTGGCTTCTACTGATGTGTGTAGTTTTTGTTGTGGCTTATGCTCCTTTAAATTAACTGTTTTTCCCTTGCAAAATATTGGAATGAGATTTCTTTTCCCTGAGTTGCTACATCTGCACCTTCTCACGACGTGGATTAATTAATTTCACACAACACCACGGCAGCAGACTCACAACCATAATCATTCGAACACATACACTGTTTACAAAACTTTGCAACGGTGTTACATCCAGCTAATCACCCCTAACAACAGTTAGCACCCGGCACACCCCATCTACTCCTCGTGATCACCACCACCGCGGAGAGCCAACACTCGAGCAGCAGCGTCGCGACGATCATCGAGGATCATCGCGCACAGGAGCACAGAGAGCCCCAGTAGTGTCGCCAGCCCTCCAAATATCATGATCGCAAACCAGTCCGGCATCGCCTCCGCCATTAGAGCGCCACCCGAGCTTCTGTAAGCAGTAATGGAGGAAGAAGGAGGAGGAGAAGCGAGGCCAAGTGTAAGGAAGAAGAGAGGGACACATCATCCGTTTTATAGCTCGAGCTCGATGTACGGTGGGCGAAGTTCACCAACGCCGCTCGTCGCCCGATCGCCGGTGTTCGGAGTCGAATCCGCGAGCAGTGCCGACCGCATGCTGGCCCGCGAGGTGAGTGCACGCTGCACCGGCAGCTAGCACGCCGCGCACTACCGCGGTACGGCCTAGATGCCCTGCGCGCTAGACGTCGCCGGTGGAGAAAGCGCGGGAAAGCACGCGGGAGAGAGGAAGAAGAGAGAGCCAGAGGAAGAAGAAGAGGCTGACTGTGGGCCCCGGGTCCACCTGTCGGCCAGACTGGGCGCTGTGCTCTCGGGTACGACCATCGTATATTTAAATTTAGAAATTATTCTAAATTTATATCTAGCGTAGAATCCCACGTTTTTGTCCCGAACCATAGATTTTTTCCACGCAGCGCCAGTATTCACACTGTGGTTTTACACCACTTATTGCCCTCTCATTGTAGCCACATTTTGATTGCCTATAAATTTTCTTGAAGCAACTTTTAACAAATCACGAGGGCGAGATTTTTCTTAGGGGGGGTAGTGTTGTGACACCCCAAAATTTTGACCTTGTTTTAATGAATTAAAATTTTGCCAGGAATTAAAACTTTGAATTTCTGAGCTCCTTTTTGATTTTTTTTATCATTTTCTTCCCTGTTGTGATGAGTTTTTCCCAAAGAGAAAACTTTTCAAATATTTTATTGGACTTGTGTAACCTCTCAAGAAAAACTTTTCTTTTATCAGTATAACTAATTAAATAATTAAGTTGCTTGATCTTTACTTTCTTGAAAATGGTTTTTCAAGGTTAAATGGCCATATTTGAACTACAACCATTTGATAAATTCACTTAAAATTCCCACAAAAATTTGGAGATGTCATGTGATGTTATTAAATAACTTTTGTGCAAAAACATCTTTATTTCCTGAAATATTTTGAGCTCTACACCCTTTTTTCTTCTCTGGTCCACTGGGCAATTTTGCACTACAACTCATTTAAATAATTCTTTCTAGCCTCCACCAAAATTATGGGATGTTAGTAGTATCATATGATTCAACTTTATGCAAAAACCCAGTGATGTTAGTTGCAAATTTTGAGTGAATCAGCATCATCTTCATTCTGGTCCAGCCTTCTGATTTCTACTGCAACCCTATTTATTTTTGCTGCAGTGACCTTGTGCTTTCACCTGCTTGTAGACCACCCTACCGATCCCCTAAGTCCAGGAGCATGCACCCTTTGGATCATTTTTGGTTCATGAAATGATGCCGTTTATTTCTTGTCCAGAATCGAAGTTCAGCAAAACTTGCACTAGCAAGTTTCTCCTTTTGTCCAAATGACCTCACCACTCTCTTTTGCATCTAAGGAGACCCTGATCTGGAAAATTTGGCCACTCCAAGAAATGCCTAAGTGCCCTTGGCATTTGGTCATACACCTTATGGGCATGATCTGTTTTGACATGAGTTTTTGTTAGCACTGTGAATCTAATCCCCTGACCAAACCAGCTTGTCCACTGATCTCCTTGTAAGCCCAAACCTAGACCTGCTAAACCCAGCTCCAAATGAGCCACCTAGCATGCCATGGCATTCCGTCGAGCACCTTCCGTGCGTGCACTGGACGCGCCCAGAGCGCGCGTATTGCACGAACCACGCCCGAGCCGACACGCTGGCCCCCTTGGTTTTGGCCCGCTCTGCAGCGCCATGCCTCGCGCTACCCTCCTCGCAGCAACGTGCCAAGGTCCCTGGCAGCCAACAGCGCCACCGTCAAAGCTTTTGGCGGCACGCCGGTGTCGGCAGTGCTCCTCTGCCACGGGCAGCGCCGCCCAAGCCTCTCCCGCTCGCCACCTGGCCCCTGGAACAGCGCGAGCTCATCCACAAGGGTGTCGCCTAGCTCTCATCGCCGCCACGTTCCCCTGCAGCTACAGAATGTCGGTTCGCCGGTGATCTTATCCCCACCGCCGCGGAACCGACCTCGTCGCGCTATAAGAGGACGCCCCGAGACCATTCGAGCACGCAGGCGACCTCAGGCTACCCCCATGGCACCCCCACATCCCGCAATCGTCGGGGAAACGCCGTCTTCCCCACCTCCGGCAACAATAGCCGCCGCCATGGCCCCAGCTCTTCCAGCACCACCAGGGCCTCTCCCTCTCCGTTCTCTCCACCGGTAACCTTCTCATCCTCCCGTGAACACGTTCCCCTACTCGATTTTGATCGGGAACCACCGAAGCCCCAAACTCACTTCGCTCCCGAAGCTTCCTCCGCCGCGAAGCTCACCACCGACGACTCCTTCCACCCCCGCCGACCCAACGACCACCTGGAGGACCGCCTTGGTCTCGCGGATCCATCCAGGCCCTCTGGAACCCGTGGGGAACCGCCGTTTGCCGGCGATGACCGCCGTTGCCCCGCCTCCATTCGGGTAAGGGAGGAGGAGGGAGAAGACTAGTCAAACCTGACTAGTGGGCCCCTTGGACCCACTATCAGTGACACACGCGCCGCCCATGTTGGATAAGTGGAGGCGTAAAGGCACAAGTACGTCTCCTCTGTGCGAAAGCGTAATGCCATTCGAACCGTTTTCTTTTCTGGATTTTATTTTTAAAACAGATTTGACCAGAACTTTGACTGGCTATAACTTTTTAATTATAACTCCAAATGAGTTGATTCTTTTTTCCTACCTTCCTCAAATTTGGTCTATTTTCTTTTAAGATTTATTTGAAAATTTTCCAAACAACTTTTTTGTACTTTTTTTTATGAAATGTGTGTTAATTCAAATATATTTTTAAAATAGGATTTTGGAGAGAGAGAAGAAACTTTCAAAAGTTTTGGAGAGCACCTCACCCCTCCACAACTTAAAGGCAAGCATTCTGAACCCTGGCATAATGTTTTTGGTGTGTTATTTGACACGTTTATAACACCACCTTATTTCGGAGGACTTGTTATTTCATGTGACATGATCATTTGCATGAAAGCATATTAGTGATTTCCTTGCTGTTGGAAATGAATATAATTGTGATGGTAATCATCCTCATGTGCCTTGCATGCATGCCGGAAAGGAATCCGGGAAAAGCCTCGGCCTTGGGTAGGCGTGAGCTTGTCGCCGGTCCCCGTCGGGACGGTTATGTCCGGTATGGCATGGTAAGGTACATTGAGTGGTGATTGCGTCGGTTGAAATATATTTGGTATACATGTCATGCAGGGAACTTATAAACCTCCTGAGTCGACCGTAGATCGAGTCTTGTTCCAGTAACCCCCATACTTGCCTCGTACTACCACTCGTCCCTGCCGCAGGTAGGGTACGGTTCAGTAAGTCGTCAACCCCTTTCCAGCACACACCATACAGAGAGGCCATGGTGGAAGATATCGGTTGTAACCGGTAGGCATGCCACCTGGTCAGGGGGCATGGGTGTTTCCGGTTGGGACCGAGAGGGGAGGCCACCCCTTAGAGCGCGCGATATAAATTTGATCCCATGCTACGCGAGGTTGTAGCCTCCCCACTTAAAGTTTTGTTGAACAAGTGTCGTGGGTGATTCTAGACACCGATGAGTTAAGCTGGTGTGTGCAATTTAGGCGTGTTTTCAACTAAAAGGCCGTAGACGGAATTAGTCCCGATGGACTAAAGGAATCCGTTACTCGTGGGTAAAGAGTACACCCTCTGCAGAGATTAAACCTATTCGAATAGCCGTGTCCATGGTTAAGGATTACAGTCTGGGATGGGTCAAGTGTTGGTCTTAGTGTCGGTCTTCGGAGGTGAATTTGTTAAACCAAACTTGGATACCGACTGGTGACTTGTGAGGACCATGATTATTACTTTGTGATGGACTAACCCGTTGCATTATTCGTATTATCGAGTATCCCTGGGATGGTACTACCACCTGGATATTCAATGTGATCATTTCTTTTCTTAGCCCTTTATGTGGTGTCGCTCAGACGCCTGACTGTGGCATTTCTTTAAGCCCTTTATGTGGTGTCGCTTAGACGCCCGACTGTGGCATTTTTCTTTTAAGCCCTTTATGTGGTGTCGCTTAGACGCCCGACTGTGGCATTTCTTTTAAGCCCTTTAAGTGGTGTCGCTCAGACGCCCGACTGTGGCATTTTCTTTTAAGCCCTTTATGTGGTGTCGCTTAGACGCCCGACTGTGGCATTTCTTTTAAGCCCTTTATGTGGTGTCGCTTAGATGCCCGACGGTGGCATTTCTTTTAAGCCCTTTATGTGGTGTCGCTCAGACACCCGACTGTGGCATTGCTTGTTATTTATTTACTTTGTAAGCCCTTTATGTGGTGTCGCACAGACGCCCGACTGCGGCATTTTATTCCCACGTCATTATTGCCTATTCATGTTGCATATAACTAACCTGCTTCCCTGCATAAAAGATATTTTATTTGTGACTGACGATGTGATCATAGAATATTTCAGTGCATAATTATCAATTATATTATCCCGGTGTTCTTACTGTTTGCGAGTACATTCAAAGTACTCACTGGCTTGTCCCTGGCTATTGTCTTGGCCAGATTTCGGCATGGAGAGGAGCGTTGCGGTGACAGCCCCAGAAACTAAGCAATGGTGATAGCAGCCTCGCGAAGATAGGAGTTGACCTGATCAGCTGTTCCTGTGGGAAATGGAGTCCCATAGACACTGATGACTCACAAACCGCTTCCGCCATCGACCACTAGAAACCAATTGTTGTACTCACAGGCCAGAATGGTCTTGTACTACATATTTTGTATTTTTGCTTGGAATTTCTGTATCAAGTTGGTGCCTCATCAGCTAACAGTAATCCTGGGGCTGGTGAGCACGACGGCCATTTTCTGGAAATCAATGTCCGGAAAAATCCGGTCGCGACAACTAAAACCTAAGTAAATTAACCCTAGCTAGAAGAGAGAGAGAGGGGGTGTGGTTTACAGAGGGTGCAGGGCGAGGAGGCAGGCCCGACGACGGCCGAGGTTGGGAGGGGAGGAAGCCGAGGAGGGAGGCGAGGGCCGACGGGTCGGGGGCGAGCGCGCCTGGGTCGGGGGCGAGCGCGCCGGGGTCGGGCGTGGCGGGGTCGGGGGCCGCGGGGTCGGGGGCGAGCGCGCCGGGGTCGGGGGCGAGCGCACCAAGGTCGGGGCCGGGGAAGAGATAGTGGGGATTGGGGGGAAAAGAGGCGGGATGAAGCAGGGAGAGGGAGAATTTTGGGTTAAGTGGACGTAGCAGTAGCGCGTTTTCACGAAACGCGCTACTACTATTACGAGCAGCTATAGCGTTTTTCTGCAGAAACCGCTACTGCTACCTTGACTAGCTGTAGCTCTTTTTCACTAAAGCGCTACTGCTATAACCAGTTTCCCTTTTTTCTTTTCCTCAGCATAATAGGAACATATATATTACATCATTGGACCCTTGCATAATAATGGCTAAGTGTGTATACAAAATAGGAACATATATATATATATATTACATCATTGGACCCATGCATAATAATGGCCAATTAAGTGTGTATACAAAATAGGAACATATATATATTACATCATTTGACCGATTCCTCAGCGCTGACGTTTTCGTTTTTGAGTCAGCTTCTTTCCCTTCTTGTTCATCGAAGAATAATTGAGCCCCTCATTGTGACTTTGCCTTTTCCATGGAGTACGATTTTTCTTTGGTAATGTAGTATTGATTCTTCTTTTGACGTATACTTCATCATCATCGTTATCTTCCCTCATTGGGTTGCCGTACTGATCATAGTCTTCCTCATTGGCGACTCCATCCATTCCAATGATGTTTATTTTGCCTTTCCTCACAACAACACGACTAGGATTGCATGGGTCGGTTATGAAGAAGCATTGTGTCAGGTGCTTAGCGTGTACCCATGGCTCGTTTTTTGCGATAGCATTCACGGTAGCGCTCTTGGCGTCGGGTATAGTCATGGTAGTGAAAATCCGCCTTTCTCTTTCGACATTCTTAGCCCATATGACACGGAACATCGTCATGTTGTGCAGTCCAGAGTAGTCAAGCTCCCAGATCTCCTCGACCCTTCCATAAAATCGTTCAGTTGCGCCGTTGTCGCTGCCGGTCATGCATTCCATCGTCACCCCTGAGTTCTGATATTCATCACTGTCCATATCTTTGGCCTCCGTGTAGAACGTGTATCCGTTGATATCATATGCCTGATAGGTTACGAGGTTGGGCGAGGGGCCATGTGCTAAGGCGTATATGAGCAATCCGCCCTTAGAGCCCTCCTCCGGGGGATTAGCAATAATATGCTCTTTGAACCAATGCAGGAAAGTGGAGTTGTGCTCTCTAGTAACTTCGGCGTCCGTCCTGCATACCCCCTGGTCACGATACTTCTTTGCGATAATTTCTTTGTGCAGTGCCACGAAAGGATCTACCTCCTCTAGGTGTTGTAGCACTACCAAGTTTGCTCTGTCAAAGTCGTTGCATCGATCTGAGTATGCCACGTGCAGTTCCCTGACCTTCCCCTTCGAGCCTCCCATCGTGCTTGTTAACGGGCAAACCAACACTAACACCAGGCGGCTGGTCTGCGCCATATAGAAAATTCTCACAGAAAGAGATGCACTCTTGTGTCAAATAGCCCTGGATGATGATTCCATCCAGATGGGACATGTTACGAACGAATCCTTTGATGATCCCATTCATCCTCGCAAACGGCATCATGTTGTGCAGGAATGACGGCCCCAGGTCTATTATGTCATCCACAATATGGACACACAGATGCACCATCACGTCAAAGAACGTGGGCGGGAAGTACATCTCAAGCTCATTCAGTATCTCAACGATCTCTTCCTGTAGCCTTCGGAGCTGCTTCACACTGATCGACTTTCGAGAGATGACGTCAAAAAAGTTGCAGAGACCAATAAGCGTGTCACGGACGTGCTTGTCCATTATCCCTCTAAGGGCAACAGGTAATATCTGCGTCATCATCACATGACAGTCATGAGACTTCATCCCGCTGAACATTTTCTTGTCCGTGTCTAGATATCTACTTATCTTGCCACAGTAACTGGAACTAACTTTGACTCCGGTAAGGCACTTAAAGAATTGATTGATCTCAGCCTGACTTAAGGTGAAGCAAGAAGGGGGGCAATAATCCTCATTCTTTATTTTCTTGCCCTTCTTCTCCCGTGCCTCTGTCTCCGTCTCTGTCTCGTCTGACATTTTATGGGGCGGCATGTGCAGATCTTCCCTGACTTTCAAATCTTGCAAGTCTTTTCTTGCCTTCGGCCCATCCTTGGTCTTATCCGGCATGTTCATCAGTGTTGCGAGCAAGCTCTCAAGGACATTCTTACATATATGCATTTGATCAAGGCAATGAGGTGTATCGAGTTTTTGCCAGTACTCCAAGTCCCAGAACACAGACCTTGTCTTCCATACCTTCAGCAGCGGCTCTGGCGCCTTTCTCATCGTCTTTCCCAACGCGGGGCACTCCTTCCAGTTTTTCAACAGCTCATCAATTTCGGCACCGCTCTGCTTACGTGGAGGTCCTCGATGCTCAGCGTGACCATTGAATAGATCTCCACGGTTTCTCCACGGGTCGTCCTGTTCGAGCCATCTTCGATGCCCCATGTACACGATTTTCACAGACCCGCCATCTTTCCTTGACGTTAGCTGCTGAGATGTCGTATCATCCATGCACCGCGTGCATCCGCAATATCCATGGCACACCTGGCCTGCCACATATCCGTAACCAAGATAGTCGTGCACTATCGTGATCAGCGCGGCTCTCACGTTGAAATACTCGCCTTTGCTGGCGTCCCATGTCTTGGCCGGTGTTTCCCATAACGTGTCTAACTCCTCCTGAAGTATCCCCAGATACAAATTAATATTATTTCCTGGTTGTTTCGGCCCTTGAATAAGCATGCTCATGTGAATCTACTTCGATTTCATGCACAACCAGGGGGGAGGTTGTACATCCATACAAACACGGGCCATGTGCTATGGTTGGTGCTCTGGTTTCCAAACGGATTCATGCCATCGGTACACGTGCCGAGCACGATGTTCCTTGCATCACATTCAAAATATCGATAGAAGCTGTTCAACGCTCTCCACTCGCTTCCATCCTTGACGTGTCTCAGCTTCGGATCATCTCCATCATCGGGCTTCTTCCTCTCCGCGTGCCAGCGCATTAGCTTTGCTTCCTTGGGATCTACAAAATACCTCTGGAGACGGGGAGTGATCGGTAAGTACCATACCACTTTCTGGGGACATTTCTTCCCAGCCTTCTTGTATCGAGAAGCATTGCACACCGGACAACTTGTTTTTTCCGCGTGCTCCTTCCGATAAATTATGCAATTGTTGATGCATGCATGGTATCTAACGTGTGGCAGATCAAGAAGGCACACGATCTTCTTGGCCTCATCAACACTACTAGGACATAGATTACCCTCGGGAAGAACATCCTTTAGGTACTTGAGATGCTCATCGAGGCTAGTGTCGGTCCATTTGTTTTTAGCCTTCGTCTTCAGCACTTGGAGCGTGAAACTCAAGCGGGTCACCTCAGGATTGCAACCATCATACAATGGAGTGTTCGAGTCTACCACCAGTTGCTCCAGCTTAGCCTCCTCTTTAGAAGCAGCTCTCTCAGTACTCGTCTCCTTGCGAAGCAATGCTTGAACATGAGGGTCCCGCACGATTGAACTTAGTACCGACGAACTCTGCTGCATGGAGTCCATGTCGTTCTCTCCACCGCCATGTCCGGCCCCTTCTCCGCCGCCATGTCCGACCTCTTCCCCGCCGCCATTATCGATCATCTCTCCGTCTTGCCCCGTGTCATCATTGCCTGCCCCGTCGGCATCCTCAACATCGTCATCCTCATCTTCAGTTATCCACCGAGTATAGCCATCCATGAAACCAGTCATGAGTAGGTGCGCTTCGACACGACCATCGACATGGGGGTCAAGCCAAACTATTCCTTTGCATTTTCGACACGGACATAAAACCTCTGTCAGGTTATTTTCCTTCATGTCCTGCACTGCCGACCGCAACCACTTGTCCACCATCGTTCCACTGACCATCGTCAACTCTGCACGGTAATAATAAACAAATTGATTATAAAAATGCGTGCATTCATCAAAGTCATACAAAAATTTGGCATGACCTTCCTTAAAAATAGGACATATATAGATCTAGAGTTTGCCCGGAATTCACCGAAACGGAAATAAATCGACATTTCGGCAAAACATAGGCAACCCAAATGCACAATTTGGTGTCAACTCATGCCACACACACAATTTCCATAAAAATATCACACACACATGCATAAACATATTTCCATTTTGCAAAGGCATGAAATATTAATCACACCTCTATCTCGAGATCGAGCACACGGTGGAGATGATGATGTAGGGAGGTCAAAAGTGCACAAAGCTCTTTTTGACAAAGAAAGATCTAGTTAGGGGGCAAATAGGTCACTTAACTAAATGCTACATCTACCTAGCTAGCTAATTTGGGAGGAGACAACTTCAACTAGTGGAGGGGGGAGGCAAAAGAGAAAGGAGATGAATTAATGGAGGTGGTGTAGTTATAGCTAGGAGTAATGAAGAGAGAGAAAGGTACGTAGAAGAGGGAGAGTAATGGGAGGAGAAGTATTGAGGAAGAAGAAGAGTGAGAGAGGGAGGATGTGGGAGGTAGGGGAAAGGGAGGAGAGGAGATGGGGAGGGGGAGGTGGAAAAGGTGGTGGGTGTTGCGTCTTAGCAGTAGCGCGGGAGAGAAAGCGCGCTGCTGCTAAGAGCGTAGCAACAACGCGCTTTCCTGTCATGCGCTACTGCTAAACGGGCCAACCCTGTGCACAATTTCAAAATTAGCAGCAGCGAGGTGACAAAAAAGCGCGCTGCTACTATGGAATTAGCAGCAGCGGGCTCCCTGGCGTCTCGCTATTGGTAAACTTATGTCGTTGTGTACTGTCGGTGGATTTTTGTAGCAGCGCGGTTTAAGCGTCACGCGCTACTGCTAAGTTTGCACCAGTAGCGAGCTGTCCGTAGCCGCGCTGCTACTACTTAGCAGCAGCGCCTGTTTTTATGCCGCGCTGCTGCTAAGATTCTGTGTATAAGGTTTTCCCTAGTAGTGTATATACTTTGGCCGGACTGTAGGACTATGAAGATACAAGATTGAAGATTTTGTCATGTGTCCGGGTGGGACTCTCTTTGCGTGGAAGGCAAGCTTGGCAATTCGGATATGTAGATCTCCTCCCTTGTAACCGACTCTGTGTAACCCTAGACCCCTCTGGTGTCTATATAAACCGGAGGGTTTAGTCCGTAGGACAACAACAATCATAATCATAGGCTAGCTTCTAGGGTTTAGCCTCTACGATCTCGTGGTAGATCAACTCTTGTAATACTCATATCATCAAGATCAATCAAGCAGGAAGTAGGGTATTACCTCCATCAAGAGGTCCCGAACCTGGGTAAACATTGTGTCCCCCGCCTCCTGTTACCATCAGCCTTAGACGCACAGTTCGGGACCCCCTACCCGAGATCCGCCAGTTTTGACACCGACATTGGTGCTTTCATTGAGAGTTCCACTGTGCCGTCACGATAAGGCTTGATGGATCGTCTTGTTGTCAAGAACAACATTACCCCTAGGGGAGCCCTGGCTGTAGGTAAAACTCTCCGACTAGGTGGCTTCGTCATGACCGCCTGTTCGGCCGTCGCGCCGACGATGACTTCTCAGGTCATCAAAAACTGCCTCCACGTCGGCTCGGGATTCGTCAAGCAGATGGATCCAATGGATCTCTCTTCCTTGAACGAGCTCTTGGATCGCATCTCCACCTTGGGAGTCGCAACGGACTATGATCGGATCGGGCTTAAACCCGACCAAAGGGAGATTAACTCTTCGCCGGTCACCCATCAAATAGCGGTGGTGGAGGAGCAATGCAGCGATTCTTCCTCTATTTTCAGGACAAACTATGTCCGGATTCCCGAGCTCTTCGAGCCGGATACCCATCTATGGGAGGACATGTCCCAAGCTTTGAACCTAGAATCGGACAACGGGCCAGAACTATTGGGCAACGTCTCGGAGCCCGAACTGCCGATCTCGGAAACACCTCTGCCCCTGGGTCTCAGAACGGGTCAGGGTTTGGACCTAAATCTACCCACCCACCCTCACATAAGTGATCTTTCCCACATTAGACAAGAGCCCCAAGAGACAGTACGTCACTATTGCGTCAGATTCCTCCTTGTAATGAGCAAGGTCAAGGACAGTCGGGAGGAAGACACAATTTCATTCTTTTGCAAAAATTGCACGGACAAGCGAACCCTCAACGCCATAAGTCACCATGAAATAGCACACTTCGCTGACTTGGCGGCCATTATACAGAAGTACTGTGTGATGGAAAGCACCTGGAAAACCCAAAGAAAATTTTGGGATTCTCCGGCTCTCACTAAACCCTCCGTCCGAACTAAAAGGGTGTACTCTCGTAAGTCACCCGATCCAATTACAAAGAAACCAAAGCCCACTATAGGGCATGGAACTGTATTGGAGGGGTGGCTCAATGGGCCATGCAAAATTCACAGTACACCGGATACCATGCCAACACATAGCCTTAGAGGATGTTGGATACTCCGGCAGGTGGCCAAGAGCGGCGAGGATCTCTGACGGTGTCATGGACTAGGGGGTACTCACCATGTCGTCTCCCGATCTATTAGATTGGGCCGAGGCCCCCCATGGCCGTATACTCATGGGCCAGTTCGGACAGCTGCCGCATACAAGGAAGATTCCACAAAGACTTGGCAATCAAGACAAGGACTTCTCCCCACCGGCGTATTCGGCTAGGACTCTTGTTAACCTAGGCCTCTGGTGCATTATATAAACCAGGGCCAGGCTAGTCGATAAAACATACAGAACAACAATCATACCATAGGCTAGCTTCTAGGGTTTAGCCTCTCCGATCTCGTGGTAGATCTACTCTTGTACTACCCATACCATCAATATTAATCAAGCAGGACGTAGGGTTTTACCTCCATCAAGAGGGCCTGAACCTGGATAAAACTTCGTGTCCCTTGCCTCCTGTTACCATCCAGCCTAGACGCACAGTTCGGGACCCCTACCCGAGATCCGCCGGTTTTGACACCGACATTGGTGCTTTCATTGAGAGTTCCGCTGTGTGATCAACAAAAGGATCGATGGCTCGCCTGCAGATCAACTGGGACTTCGGCGTCTTCGTCACCAGTTCGACTGGTCACCTTGGTTTGACCAAGAATTGCGCCCCGTGTTTGGATCACCATGTTCGGACGAGGGCCTTCATCAAACATCAACTCCGATCTCTATCAAGATCACGGAGGAATCATCTATGGAGCTCGGGCGCTCAACGTCTACATTGCCCTCAAGCGACCGTGTTGTTTTTTTTTGGACAGCGAACTCGTATCTGCCGCCACCACCTCCTCGAGTATGGCTTTGATGATCGCTTTGGTGGAATTGTGCGGAATTGAGTCTATAACAACCCTGGAAAATTTCGTTGAGTTCTGATGGAGGAATCTCTGGCAATCCATGATATACCGGAGCCCTGTCAAATCTGGATGGGAATTTGGATGAGTTTAGGGTGTGGTGTCCAGCTTCTAGCTCGGACGTCCTTTGGAAGATCCAACCGTTGATCGGTGCGGAATTCCTATATCTACCACCTCTCAAAATTTCAGCTCGATCCGACCGTCCAAACTCCGGGAACCTTCTGATTAGTGCATCACTTTTTGGATCTGTTTTCTGCGCGAAAACGAATCCGACCCGAGTTCATCTTTTTTATGAACGGGATTTTGGACATCCCTTTTGAAGGAAGTTTTGTATGGGGTATTGTGTTTTGTTCCCGAACACATCCCACTAACTTTAAGATCTTTTGAACATGATCTTCAACATCATGCTGGTGTCAAACCAGTCTGGCAATATTACTCCACGGCTGCCGACCTACGCTAGACACGTCGTCACTTTAGCCGAGCTCAACTTCTTCGGATAATCATCTCATCAAGCCGAACAAGAGTCCGGCATCGTGAAGGACAAATCATCATCAACATCGCCGCCCCACGGATTACACGGAGCGGGCATACCGGCATCACCGCACAGTCGCTTCATCAAGCCGGCATCGACCACGTCACGACCTGCATCGGCAGGGCCGCACTATTGCTTCTTCAAGCTGGTGTCCATCACGCCGACCTACTTCGACTCATCGGCTGACGTCGAGGCTTCGACATATCGGCTGGATCGGGGGCTTTGCCATCTCTTCATCAACCTACTCCGGACACTTCGGCGTCACTAGCCGACCAGCTCTGTCACGTTAGTTGGGCCGAGGGCTTTGCCTCGGCGAGTCAACCTTTACCAGCATTGTCATGCCATCGTTTTATCGCCCATCAGGCAATGAGTGTGCGGAGCGAGTCCCAATTTTGGGAATCACCTTCCTTCAGATTGCTACAACAAATAAACCAGGTGCTATTAATCCTAGTATTTTTTGCTTGTTTGGGTTCATTTTTCCCAAGGAATTATTACTCTGGTTTGTCCATGATATGTACATAGGTCTATCAAATGGTGACCGCATTAACGACGGTCGCGTGGTGGTTCGATCAGTTTCCGTACATAGTCGGGCGAACGCCGCATCCGGAGCTTGGACCGACCTGTGAATTCAGGCTTTGCCACGCCTTTACTACATCACGCCGACGCCCTGCATCGACATTGACTTCGGCGCCAGACCATATTTCTTCTATTCCTCACTTTGCATAAAATATTTATTATGCAACATTTTTTTAATTATCATTATTACTATTATCTCCGGTTTGCACTATTTTTTCTGCATAGGAAAATGATCCGGGGACTTCGGCGTCACTCTGCCGGTCTGCATTGACCGTGCTGTGTCACCACTTCGGTGTGTCGAGCTCTCCGCTCCGCCACCTCGGCACCAGCTTGGGGGATGGAACCTTGCCCCGCATCAAGCTCGGACCGCGTCATCAATACCGAACACATTAACCAGCTAAGTCGCTTTCATGCTCAAAGCTTTAATTTCTAACTTGTGTTCGGTTCGACCAAGCATTATACCTTTTTTGGAAAAAAGTTGCTTGTAAAAAATTTCCTTGTCCAAACTTTGTTTGTGACGCATAAATTCAAATACACAATTCATTTGGGGGCTTCCTTCATGAAGCTTTTCCACTTGCATATGATTATACTTGTACGGCTTCGTTCCTTGTTCGTGTATTACGCCACAATATGCACCATATTGACTTAAGCGATTTGCAAGCTGGGTTACCTCGCTCCTGTGTTTACCCCTACGTTCCCGATTGTTCGGCTAGGGAGTAAAGGGAGCACCTCTGCGATTGTCACGATCGGGTCGCCCGAGCCGGACCTCAGACTGGGTGAAGCCGAAACCGCCGCACTGGCCCTCGAGGCATTTTCGGAGGCCGAAGAACTAACTACGCTACGCTCCATAGTGGACAGGGACGACGTGATACTCGACAAAAGACCCAAGTCCACCACTTTTAAACCAGCGGACGAAATAGTCAAATTCCAGGTCCACCCAACGGACCCTGCAAAAACAGCATCCATCGGGGCACAGCTGAACCCCACAACAGACGCCGCACTGTGAGAGTTCTTGCCCGAGAATTGGGACATCTTCTCCTGGCATCCTTCAGACATGCCAGGAATCCCACACAGGCTGGCCAAGCATAGCCTAAACATCCTAAAGGGATTCAAGTCGGTCAAGCAGACTCTTCGGTGTTTCTCAGAGCCTAAGTGACAAGCCATGGGAGAAGAGCTAGCCAAGTTACTCGAGGCCGGATTCATTAGAGAAATAAAACATCCGGACTGGCTAGCTAACCTGGTGATGGTACCAAAAAAGGACAAATCCTGGCGCCTATGTGTCGATTTCAAGGACCTTAACAAGGCTGGCCCCAAGGATCCCTTCCCCCTCCCCCGCATCGATCAAATTATCGATGCTACCGCAGGACACGAATCATTGTGTTTCCTCGACACATACTCCGGATACCATCAAATCAAGATGGCGGAGTCCGGTCAAGCCGCAATGGCATTCATCACTCCGTACGGCCCCTTCTGTTTTAACAACATGCCTTTCGGGCTCAAAAAGGCCGGTGCAACCTATCAACGCATGATTCAGACATGCCTGGAAACACAAATCGGCAAAACAGTGGAGGCATATGTAGACGATGTGGTCATTAAAACCAGACACGTCGAATATTTAATAGACGACTTGAGGCTCACGTTCGACAATCTCCGAACATATGACATCAAGCTCAATCCGGAAAAATGCGTTTTCGGCGTGCCCGCCGGAAAGCTCTTGGGCTTCATCATTTCCAATAGATGAATTGAAGAAAATCCAACTAAAATCCAAGATCTGTCACACATGGCTATCCCAACAGACCTCAAGCAAATCCAGAAATTAACCAGATGCGTGGCTACCTTAAGCCGCTTTATCTCCCGATTGGGAGAAAAGGCATTACCTCTTTATCTCCTTCTTCGACGCACCGAACACTTCGAGTGGACGGATGCGGCCACGACTGGATTGGAAGAAATAAAAGCCCTCTTGGCAAGCAACCCAATCTTGACTGCGCCAAATATCGGCGAATCAGTGCTGTTATATATAGCGGCAACACACCAGGTTGTAAGCGCGGTGCTCGTCGTTGAACGAGGGACGGGCGGACATAAGTTCCCGCTTCAAAAGCCGGTATACTACGTATCCACGGTCCTCACTCCACGCAAATCATGGTACCCACATTATCAAAAGATAGCATACGCGGTCTTCATGGCATCCCAAAAACTACGACACTACTTTCAAGAGTTTTCAATTACGGCGGCCTCTGAAGTACCACTCAACGACATAATAAATAACCGCGATGCCACGGGCCGGATTGCTAAATGGGCTATTGAGATCCTCCCGTTCGACATAACATACAAACCACAGTGAGCCATTAAGTCGCAAGTACTTCCTGATTTCGTCGCCGAATGGACAGAAGCCGAACTCCCTAAAGAGTACGGCGCGTACTCTAATTGGATCATGCACTTCGACGGCTCTAAGATGCTGGCTGGTCTGGGGGCAGGCATCGTCCTGACATCCCCCACTGGAGATGCAGTCCAATACATACTCCAAATATTATACACAGACTCCAACAATGCAGCAGAATATGAGGCCCTGCTGCATGGTCTCCGGATGGCAGTCTCCATGGGCATTCAACGCCTAGAGGTGCGTGGGGATTTGAACCTCGCAATATCTCAAATAAATGGAGACTTTAACGCCAAGGACCCAAAAATGGCGGCTTACCGCAATGTCGTCCTCAAAATGTCAGCTCGGTTCAAGGGGCTCGAATTCCACCATGTGGTCCGAGAAAACAATCAAGCGGCGGATATCCTCGCCTGCATCAGCGCTAAGCGCGACCTATACCACCTAATATCTTCTTGGAAAGGTTGTTTAAGCCATCCGTGGTGTGGGAAGGGGAGACCGGCAACAATAGTCCGAATCCGGCCACAACACCAGATCCCGAACACTCTGACGTAATCGGAGGCTCCACCACCGAAATAACACCTTCGGCCCACGTGATTATGGCTGTCATCGCCCCGTGGACAGAACCCTTCTTAGCTTACCTAAATAGGCAAGAACTCTCTGAGGACCCAAACAAGGCACGTTGCATTGTGCGGCGGTCTAAAGCCTACAAGGTCCACGAGGGAGAGCTTTATAAGAAAAGCGCTACCGGAGTACTTCAAAGGTGCATCTCCGAGGAGGAAGGACGGCAACTTTTGGTAGAAATTCATGCTGGACTCGGCGGCCATCATGCCGCAACTCAGGCCCTTGTAAGCAAGGCCTTCCGTACAGGTTTCTACTGGCCGACAGCTCGAGCAAACACACAGGACCTCGTCCAACATTGCGTCGGTTGCCAGCTTTTTGCAAGCCAAAGCCATATGCCACCTACCGCTCTCCAAACAATCCCCATTACTTGGGCCTTTGCGGTCTGGGGGCTTGATATGGTCGGATCCCTTAAAGGAGGAAGCCATAAGAAAAATTACCTATTGGTCATGGTGGATAAATTCACCAAATGGGTAGAAGCCAAACCAGTTACAACGGCCGAGTCCGGACCAGTGATAGACTTCATATCCGCAGTTGTACACTGTTGCGGTGTCCCCCACAGCATCATCACCGATAACGGCTTGAACTTCACAGCCTACAAGGTAAAAACTTGGTGCGGCAACATGGGCATTAAGCTTGATTATGCCTTTGTATATCACCCCCAAACAAACGGTCAAGTCGAACGAGCAAATGGTCTTATTATGAGCGGCATTAAACCCAGATTAGTGTGATCCTTGAAGGAATCAGATACGCACTAGGTTGAGGAGCTCGACTCTGTACTATGGGGCTGCGGACCACGCCAAATCGCACTACTGGATACCCACCGTTTTTTATGGTGTACGGCGCAGAGGCGGTACTGCCCTGTGACATCATTCATGATTCACCTCGAGTGTGCATGTACGAAGAGAAAGAAGCCGAGCTTGATCGGCAGGACAGTTTAGACGCCCTGGAGGAGGAGCGTGACGTTGCAAAGGCCTACTCCGCATTCTATCAGCAATAGGCTCGGCGGTATCAAAGCAGAGAAGTACGGGCCAAAACTTATAATGTTGGCGAACTTGTTCTACGCCTACCAGAGAAGAAAAAGGACAAGCTCAAGCCCAAATGGGAAGGTCCCTTCATCATTGACAAAGTTCTAACCGGTGGAGCGTACCGTATGCGTGATGCATCGGACAATCGACTCAAGCCAAACCCATGGAACGTGGCCAGACTCCGAAGGTTCTACGCCTAGTGTCGGACTCTGTGTTCATCTCCCTACCTCCGCCTTTTTTATATATATCCGCTATCTGTCTTTCTTTCTTTCTTCCATCTTTATTCACGACCTTAAAAGGTTAAAATGTGTCTTGACTACACAATCTTGACGCGCCATGCGTGCTCATGATACCTGAGGGCTTCTTATACAGAAGCTTAATATAATTATGTTCCGGGCTCTATGCCCCCTGCACATGTGTTACTTTTCCACATGTACCTTTTCTTCTCCATTATATGCATCAATATGACTAAAGTTTTGGCCAAGCTGGGTTGTCTGGCTCTTGTGTTTATGCCCTACGTTCTCGTTAATTCGGCTAGGGCATAAGGGGAGCACCTCTGCGATTGTTACTGCGGGTCAGCCGGATGTGTACCTCAGACTGGATGAAGCCGAAAGCTAGCGTTCTTAAGGGAATATTCGGTCGGTGAACAAAAGATGACTTTTACTTATTGCAATACATGCCCCCAAATGTTTATATCCTGTGTCTCTTTTCGTAGTTCAGACATGCACATTAATGCATGCGTACCTAGGGAAAGGAACCCTTAACGGAACTATTCTCCCTGGAAGATGTTTCTTACTATCCATGTAATATAACATAGCTAATTGGGTACTTGTCTATTCAAGCACTCATGACCCCTACGCCTGGTTTCCACGCGTACCCTGGTTTTTACATAACTGAGCGGGTATTCGGCTACACTCCGGACTGTCGGGTCCGGAGGTCGAAGCGAAAAGGTCTGCCATGACAAATGATTTACAATCCGGCTAGGGACAAAATATGTCACTTGAAGTACACAGTCACTTAGACTGACTAAACTCTTCTTCTATACCATCCAACAGGCTGTCTAGCCTACAATCCTGTTGGGAATACTTTGCGGCTAATTTTACCTGGTCATACACTAGACTAACGGGGATCTCTTTCCCATCAGACCCTACAGGTCTGACCTTGGCCATGTGGTTCGGGTCAGCCTTAGTATATCGCGTCTTGACCATAGCACAGGCTTCCCTTGCACCTTGTCGGCAGGCAGATATCTTCCATAATCGGAAGCGTCGCCACGCTCCCTTGAGCATCTCCATGAGCTCCCCCATGCCTCCTGGCAGGGAGGCGGATGGCCACAAGGCCTGGGCAATGCCCTGCATCACCTGCCGAACTTGTTCGTGCAGTTGTGAGAGCTCTGGCAGAAGATCGCCCGCAGATCCGGGCATCTCCTCTTCGGGACGACCCGTCAGCATACCTACAGATATAACTCTGTTAGCCGGTTTCTTCGCCGAACTCTATAAAAGTTCATTCAAGAACTTACTAAAAATGCCGTGTCGAAGCCTCTTATTCTCCTTTACGGAGCCAGCTAGCTGGGCCCGAACATCTTTCAGCTCAATGCCCAGCCGGGCATTGGCATCTTGGAGATCGTTTTTCTCCTGCCTAACCCATGTAAGCACGCGCTCGCCAGCCTCTAGCTGCCGTTGAGCATGTTGCTCATCCCCTCGCATGATCTTCGGATTCACTCCGGGATCATCTATAAAATCTATTGTTAGATTTGCATGCATGCCGAATACTAACTGGTACATGTCATTTCATTATTTTTGATTCGGAAGAGTCTTACCAGATGGGGCCTTCTTGGACTCCTCCATTCCGGCAACTGCGGCCCGTAGCTGGGCTTTGCACTCCTCCAGCTCTTGAGACAACTGGGTATTCTTCTCCGTAAGAACCTACGCATATAATGATCCTTAAATCAATTGTGCCAACTATTTCAAGTCTCAGGGGCTACTGGTATACATAATCATCAGATTTTCTTACCCGTATATCCTTTACATACTGGTCCGTGGCTCTGGCAAGGCCATTTTAAGCAGCTCGGATGTACGCGTCTCTCGAGTTGAAGGCATCAAACGCCTCTTCGGAGAAACCAGGGTCGCGGAGTACGGCCCGGCGACGCTTGTGATTCATGGCACTCTCCACTTCGAAATTTGTAGTGGACAGCCTATCCGCATCCTCTATAGGAGGAACATCCGGTGTTGTCCCCACATTTGCATCTGCCCCTAAGTTCGGCTCTGGAGTCCGGCTGGTGGAGGCGTGGCCGGCAGCCTCTCTGGACACAGTCCGGTGAGTGTTTTTTCTTCCAGGAACCATGGATGTTATTATATTTTAAAGACGACAACCATGGAGCAGGGTTTCTTTTTCATACATGTGCGACGGCGTCTCATTCCTGACCACCTTCCTTTAAGCCTACCCGGCTTCGGTGCCCCTTGTTGGTGAGTCACCGCGGGTTCGGCATGGCGTCCCGAGGGCCTTCCCTGTAAGACACCATATGTGTGCGGTGGGTGAAGTGCAAAAAAGGGATCCTACTCGGAAGTTGGGACTCCGGTTTTACTTACACGTGATGCAGGGAGCAGGCCAGGATAATCGGCTATGATGGCCACCAAGGCACCGTCGCAGTTTAACTGATAGAACGTCCTGTCGGTGAGCTCCACAAATATGTTCGGATCTTCTTCGAGTCCGGGGTCGAGGGCCCGGTCAAGGTCCTCTGGCTGTGGAGACGGGCTGTGGACCTTCCTCACAGCTTCTCGCAGTTCCTGCTATGAAATAGCAAGGTAAATATTTATGATGAAGAATGCGGGAAGGTCTGGAGTAAAAGGTAGCAGCTCACCCAGTTTGGGAGTTTGTACATGGAGAATCCATCTCGTGGCTTAATGCGGATGAACTCCTCTTCTTCTCCTTTGTATAAATTGGACAATATTTTCGGTAGAGCAGCGGCGGAGTCCGGACCTTTACGGCCGCAGCGGGTGGCATCATCTTCTCCATTGAAGTGACACATGGGTTTCCTCCGATACTGAAGTGGTTGCACCCCCCGCATTATACATATTGACATAACCTCGATTATTGTCAGTCCTGATTTGGCCAGCGTTTTTATCCTGCCCATCAGGTCAAGGACATCTCTGTCGTCTTCCTCCTGGGGGGCTCCGAGGGCGCCAGTTGCAGCGTTTCTTCAAAGGGGCATTACTAAACTCAGGAAAGCCCATCCGAATAGGGTCCAGAAGGGGGACGTCCTCCATATAAAACCACTCCGAAGGCCAGTCTTCGGATGTCTTCTTCGAAGTACCGGACAGGTATCCGGTCCCGACGATGCGCCATATTTCGGCTCCGCCCACTTGATATATTGACCCCTCTTGTGTACGGGGTACGAGGCAGAATAACCTCTTCCATAGCTCAAAATGAGCTTCGCAGCCCAGAAACAGCTCGCAAAAGGCGACGTAGCCGGCGATGTGTAATATGGAGGCGGGAGTAAAGTTATGCAGCTGGAGGCCATAAAACTCCAGGAGCCCGCGGAGGAACGGATGGATTGGAAATCCGAGTCCCCTCAATAAGTAAGGGACAAGGCATACCCGCTCCCCCATAGATGGGTTGGGAAAGCTCTCCGCTTGCTCCCCGCCATTATAAGTGGCTAGTCCGGCTCGGACAGGGACCATATATGCAGGAGGGAGAGAAACCCCTGGGTCTGCAACTCTACTAATTGGCTGTGGGGGACGGAACACTTCTCCCAATTGTCTGGCTTAGTGCTACGGGAGCGAGAGGAGGAGCTGCAATGGCCGGCCATGATGGGATGGACTTTTCTGGGCGCATTGCGATGGATACTCGCTGTGGGAGGATGGTGTGATCTGGATCTAAGGATCCCCGACTCTTTAAATAGACGATTTAATTACATGGTTAGGGTGGCAAATGTAAAAATGCCCCGACTTCTCACACTCGCTCGACACGTGGAAGATAGCCATTATTAAAGCACAGAAGCTGAGGAGTGCAACATTCATGGGAAGTCGGACACTGCTCGTTACGATAGGTACTCGGGATTTGGAGAAGAACCCACCTTGCAATGTCGAAGACGATCTGCGCACCAGACTCATCATCATTGAAGCCTGGTTCAGGGGCTACTGAGGGAGTCCTGGATTATGGGGACCTCGGACAGCTGAACTATATACTTTGGCCGGACTGTTGGCCTATGAAGATACAAGATTGAAGACTTCGTCACGTGTTCGGGTGGGACTCTCCTTTGCGTGGAAGGCAAGCTTGGCAATTCGGATATGTAGATCTCCTCCCTTGTAACCGACTCTGTGTAACCCTAGACCCCTCCGGTGTCTATATAAACCGAAGGTTTAGTCCGTAGGACAACAACAATCATAATCATAGGCTAGCTTCCAGGGTTTAGCCTCTACGATCTCGTGGTAGATCAACTCTTGTAATACTCATATCATCGAGATCAATCAAGCAGGAAGTAGGGTATTACCTCCATCAAGAGGTCCCGAACCTGGGTAAACATTGTGTCCCCCGCCTCCTGTTACCATCAGCCTTAGATGCACAGTTTGGGACCCCCTACCCGAGATCCGCCGGTTTTGACACCGACAATCCCCTCGGAGCAGCCCCCAGGTGCTTCTTCGGCCCATTGGTTGTCTTTTGGTCCAAAAAAATCCACAAAAAGTTTCGCTATGTTTGGACTCCGTTTGATATTGATTGCCTGCGATGTAAAAACACGTAAAAATAGCAACTGGCACTTGGCACTATGTCAATAGGTTAGTACCAAAAAATGATATAAAATGACTATAAATGATTATAAAGCATCCAAGATTGATAACATAACAGCATGGAACAATAAAAAATTATAGATACATTGGAGACGTATCAGCATCCCCATGCTTAATTCTTGCTCATCCTTGAGTAGCTAAATGATAAAAACAGAATTTTTGATCTGGAATGCTGCCTAACATGTCAAATCATATTCTTTTCTTCATAGCATGGACATTTGGACTTTTATATTGTTCAAATCAATAGTCTAGTTTTGACCTGATAACTTAAATACTCAAGCATATCAACAAGCAACCATGTCTTCCAAAATATCAACGCTAAAATAAGCTATCCCTAGCCCATCATGCTCAATCATTGATCCATTCATGAAACACACTCGCATATTAACTACACCCGACACTCAAGTACGACCAGTGCCTCCTAGTTGGTGCTTTTATAAGAGAAGATGGAGACTCAAATTCAAAAATAAAAATTGCATAAAGTAAAAGAAAGACCCTTCGCAGAGGGAAGTAGGGATTTGTAGAGGTGCCAGAGCTCAAAGTGGAAATTGAGAGATAAAAACATTTTGAGAGGCATACTTTTCCCACTAACAAAAATGATTTAGAGTTCCCAACACTTTCCATGCTAGATATGTCATAGGCGGTTCCCAAACAGAAATTAAAGTTTATTCCTTTTTCACCATACTTTCACTTTCCATGGCTAACCGTATCCACAGGTGCCTTCCATACCAACACTTTCCAAGGAATTTATTATTTGACAACATAAAGTAAATTCATTTTTCATTTCGGGATTGGGCATCCCTAATACCTTTGCCTTACTCTCGTGCAATGACAAGTGAATAAACACTCATCGTGAGAATAACACATCTAGCATGGAAAATATTAGCCACCCCTCACCGTCTCGCGAGTGGTACGAGCACACAAAAGAGAAATTTATTTTGAATATTAGAGATGGCACATACAAATTTGCTTAGAACGGCCGCATATAGGTAGATATAGTGGACTCATATGGCAAAACTGGTTTAAAGGATTTTGGATGCACAAGTAGAGATCATACTTAGTGCAAAATGAAGGCTAGCAAAAGATTGAGAAGCGACCAACCAAGAAACGAATAATCTCATAAGTGAGCATTAAGCATAATTAACACCGAATAATGCACCACAAGTAGGATATAATTTCATTGCACAACTATTGACTTTTGTGCTTGCACAGGGAATCACAAACCTTAACACCAATATTCTTACTAAAGCATAATTAATCATCAAGATGACTCACATATGACATCATCATATCTCAAAACTATTACTAAGAATCAAGTTTATTTTGTCCAATGATGTTCATGAAAGGTTTTATTATATCCTTCTTGGATATCTATTACTTTGGGACTAATTTTCATGTGTTGCTTTTGATAAGCTCAAACAAACTGAAGTGAAGATCATGAGCATAATATTTCTTTCTCTCAAATTAATTTAAGTGAAGCAAGAGAGAATTTCTTGAAAATTTTACTAACTCTCAAATAGATCTAAGTGAATCAAGAGAGCATTTCTTCAAAAATACTAAAGCACACCATGCTCAAAAACATATAAGTGAAGCACTAGAGAAAGTCCATAGCTCATAAACATTTAAGTGAAGCATAGAGAGCAATTCTAACAAGTCATGGCATAAATTTGGCTATCTCAAATAGGTGTGTCCAGCAAGGAATCAAGACTTAAAACACAAAATAAAACAAGCAAAGACTCATATCGTACAAGATGCTCCAAGCAAAACACATAGTATGTAATGAATAAAAATATATAGCTTCGAGTAAAATACCGAAGATCGTTAGAAGAAAGAGGGGATGCCACTCGGGGAATCCCCAATCTTAGTTGCTTGCTTTATTTGGATAATAGCTTGGGATGCCGGGGCATACCCAAGCTTAGGCTCTTCTTACTCCTTATTCCTTCATCCATCGTAAGATAACCCAAAACTTGAAAACTTCAATCACACAAAACTCCAACAAAACCTTCGTGAGATCCGTTTGTATAAGAAAGCAAATCACTACTATAAGTGTTGTAGCAAACCAATTCATATTTTGATATTGCATTACATCTACTGTATTTAAACTTTTCTATGACAAAAACTCATCAAAGAAAACCATAGAATCATCGAAACAAGCACACAACATAAAGAAAACAGAATTTGTCAAAAACAGAAAAGTCTGTAGAAATCTAGATATTTCGAATACTTCTATAACTCTGAAAACTCTGAAACATTAGGATGACCTGAGAAATTTGTATATTAATCCTCTGCAAAAAGAATTGGCATTTTATCACGCCCTGGTTAAAAACGAGAGTTGTTTTCTTGAGCGCAAAAGTTTCTGTTTTTCAGTAAGATCAAACAACTATCACCCAAGAAGATCCTAAAGGCTTTACTTGGCACAAACATTAATTAAAACATAAAAACACAATCATAATAGTAGCATAATTGTGCTAACACTCAAGACCAGAAAGCAAAAAAGCAAAAATAAATTTTATTCATTGGGTTGCGTCCCAACAAGCGCTATAGTTTTACGCCCTTAGCTAGGCATAAAGCAAGGATCTAAGTTTTGTCATCTTTGGTTCTAGATCCATAAGATGCCCTCATGATTGATTCATATGGTGGCCTAATTCTTGTTCTAGGGAAGTGTTCCATACCCTTCCTCAAAGGAAATTAGAACTTAATATTGCCTTCTTTCATATCAATCATGGCACCGATAGTGCGTAAAAACGGTCTACCAAGAATAATTGGACAAGACGGATTGCAATCAATATCAAGAACAATAAAGTCTATGGGAACATAATTACTATTTTCAAGAATAAGAACATCATCAATTCTTCCCAAAGGCTTTTTAATAGTAGAATCCGCCAAGTGCAAATTTAAACAACATTCTTCAATATCGGTAAGACCAACCACATCACATAAAGATTTCGGAATTGTAGAAACACTAGCACCCAAGTGTCACAAGGAAAAAAACTCATAATTTTTTATCTTGACTTTGACAGTAGGTTCCCATTCATCATGCAATTTTCTAGGAATTGAAACTTCTAATTCTGACATTTCTTCTAAAGCTTTCATCATAGCATCAACAATATGTTTAGTAAAAGCTTTATTTCGTTCAGAAGTATGGGGTGAATTTATCATGGATTGCAACAAAGAAATACAATCAATAAAAGAGCAACTATCATAATTAAAGTCTTTTTAGTCCAAAAGAGTGGGTGCATCACTAGTTAAAGTTTTGACCTCTTCAAACCCACTTTTATCAATTTTCTCAACAAGATTTTCCCCCTCCGAAATATCGGGACGCCTTCTAGCTAAAGTTGACTCTTCTCCAGTCCCTTTTCATCAATCATAACCTTACTAAACAAGGAATCAATAGAAGAGACACCAATCATTTTAAGATCTTCATCACTTCCACGAAAGTAATCACTAGAAAACGCTTTTTCTAAAAATTCTCTTTTAGCTCTAAGGATAGAGGTTCTTTTCTTACTTTCATCCATAGAAACATAAAGAGCTTTAATTGATTCCTCAACCTTATGCACAAATATTTTCATCTTGAGATTTTCTACATCATGAGCAATTCTATCAACACTTCTAGACAAATCATCAATCTTATTCAACTTTTCTTCTATGGTAGTGCTGAAAACTTTTTGAGTGTTGATAAATTATTTAATATTATTCTCAAGATCAGAGGTGTTCCTATTATTATTATTATAAGATTAATTTCCATAGGAATTACCATAATTATTAGAAGAATTACTAGGAAAAACCCAGGATTAAAATTACCTCTACAAGCATTGTTATTGAAATTATTTCAAGAAATAAAATTCACATCTACGGCACCACGATTTTGCTCGATCAAAGTAGACAAAGGAATATCATTGAAATCAACAGGATCACTTTTACTAGCAACCAATTTCATAAGAGCATCAACTTTTTCACTCAAAGAAGAAATTTCTTCAACCGAATTAACTTTTTTACTAGTAGGAGCTCTTTCGGTATGCCATTGTGAATAATTTGCCATGATATTATCAAGCAATTTGGTAGCCTCACCCAAAGTAATTTCCATAAAAGTACCACCCGCGGTGGAATCTAAAAGATTACGAGAAACAAAATTCAATCCCGCATAAAAATTTGTATGATCATCCAAAGATTTAACCCATGAGTTGGGCAATTCCTTAGCATCATTTTCATCCTTTCCCAAGATTGTGCAACATGCTCATGTTCAAGTTTCTTGAAATTCATGATCTGGGTTCTAAGGGAAATATTTTTTGCGGGCGGAAAATACTTAGTGAGAAAAGCATCTTTCCACTTATTCCAAGAATCGATACTATTGCGAGGCAAAGAAGAAAACCATTTTTTTGTGGACTCATGCAAAGAAAACAGAAATACTCCCTCCACCCCATAATGTAAGACGCTTTTTGACACTATTATAGTGTTAAATAACGTCTTACATTATGGGATGGAGGGAGTAATTTCATATTCACAACATCATTGTCCACATCTTTTTAATTTTGCATATCGCATAATTCCACGAAGGTATTAAGATGGGACGCGACATCCTCATTAGGAGTACCGGAAAATTGATCTTTCATAACAAGATTCAGTAAAGCAGGATTAATATCACAAGACTCCACACTAGTGGAGGGAGGAGCAATCGGAGTGCCTATAAAATCATTGTTGTTGGTATTTGAGAAATCACACAACTTAGTGTTCCCTTGAGTCATGATGACTACGCAACAAGATTGCACCCAAAAACAGATCCGGTAAGAAAATGCCGAACGAAAAAGAGGGCGAATAAAATGGCAAATTTTTGTGAAGTGGGGGAAAGGAAAACGAGAGGCAAATGGCAAATAATGTAAATTGCGAGGAGACGAGATTTGTGATTAGGAACCTGGTAGATGTTGAAGATCCTCCCTCGCAACGGCGCCAGAAATTCCTTTTGATGCGGCTTGAAGCTACGTCGGTATTTCCCCAAAGAGGAAGGGATGATTCAGCACAGTGATAGTAGATATTTCCCTCAATGATGAAACCAAGGTTATCGAACCAGTAGGAGAACCAAGCAACAATACGTGAATGGCACCTGCACACAAATAACAAGTACTCGCAACCCGACGTGTTAAAGGGGTTGTCAATCCCTTTCGGGTAACGGTGCCACAAATTGGCAAACATACGTGAATAAATTGTAGTAGATTGATAAAACGAACGCCAAATAAAATAAATAAGAATAAATTGTAGTGAGTTATTTTTGTATTTTTGGTTTAATAGATCTGAAAATAAAAAGGCAAATAAAATAGATCGCGAAGGCAAATAATATGAGAAAGAGATCCGGGGGTCGTAGGTTTCACTAGCGGCTTCTCTCGAGAAAAATAGCAAACGGTGGGTGAACAAATTACTGTTGGGCAATTGATAGAACTTCAAATAATCATGACGATATCCAGGCAATGATCATTACATAGGCATCACGTCCAAGATTAGTAGACCGACTCCAACCTGCATCTACTACTATTACTCCACACATCGACTGCTATCCAGAATGCATCTAGTGTATTAAGTTCATGGAGAAATGGAGTAATGCAATAGGAATGATGACATGATGTAGACAAGATCTATTTATGTCGAAATAGACCCCATCGTTTTATCCTTAGTAGCAATGATACATATGTGTCAGTTCCCCTTCTGTCACCGGGATCAAGCACCATAAGATCGAACCCACTACAAAGCACCCCTTCCCATTGCAAGATAAATAGATCAAGTTGGCCAAAAAAACCAAATATCGGAGAAGAAATATGAGGCTATAAGAAATCATGCATAAAAGAGATCAAAGAAACTCAAATAACTTTCATGGATAAAAAGAGATAGATCTAATCATAAACTGAAAGTTCATCGGATCCCAACAAACACACCGCAAAAAGAGTTACATCATATGGATCTCCAAGAGACCATTGTATTGAGAATCAAACGAGAGAGAGGAAGCCATCTAGCTACTAACTACAGACCCGAAGGTCTACAAAGAACTAATCACACATCATCGGAGAGGCGCCAATGAAAGTGGTGAACCCCTCCTTGATGGTGTCTAGATTGGATCTGGTGGTTCTGGACTGTGCAGCGGCTAGAATTGATTTTCGTTGAGTCCCCTAGGGTTTCTGGAATATTGGGGTATTTATAGAGTAAAGAGGCGGTCCGGGGGGCACCCGAGGTGGGCACAACCCACCAGGGCGTGCCTGGGCCGCCAAGTGTGCCATGGTGGGTTGTGCTCCCCACGGAGCAGCCCCAGGTGCTTCTTCGGCCCATTGGTTGTCTTCTGGTCCAAAAAATCCACAAAAAGTTTTGTTGCATTTGGACTCTGTTTGATATTGATTACATGCAATGTAAAAAAAACACGCAAAAACAGCAACTGGCACTTGGCACTATGTCAATAGGTTAGTACCAAAAAATGATTATAAGATGATATCCAAGACTGATAATATAACAGCATGGAACAATCAAAAATTATAGATACGTTGGAGACGTATCAGAATATTATTTGAATCTTCTCTGAATTCTTATATGCATGATTTGATATTTTTGCAAGTCTCTTCGAACTATCGATTTGGTTTGGCCAACTAGATTGGTTTTTCTTGCAATGGGAGAAGTGCTTAGCTTTGGGTTCAATCTTGAGGTGCTCGATCCTAGTGACAGAAGGGGAACCGAAACATATTGTATTGTTGGCATCGAGGATAAAAAGATGGGGTTTTCATCATATTGCTTGAGTTAATTCCTCTACATCATGTCATCTTGCTTAAGGCGTCAGTCCGTTCTTTATGAACTTAATACTCTAGATGAATGTTGGGTAGCGGTCGATGTGTGGAGAAATAGTAGTAGATGCAGAATTGTTTCAGTCTACTTGACACGGACGTGATGCCTATATTCATGATCATTGCCTTAGATATTGTCATAACTTTGCGCTTTTCTATCAATTGCTCGGCAGTAATTTGTTCACCCACCATAATAATTTCTATCTTGAGAGAAGCACCTATGGCCCCCGGGCCTATTTTACATCATATAAGTTTCCGATCTATAATTTTAATGTCTGATTTACTTTCTTTCAATCTTATACTTTCCATTCCATAAACCAAAAATACCAAAACATTACTTTACCGTTTATCCATCTCTATCAGATCTCACGTTGCAAATAACCGTGAAGGGATTGACAACCCCTTTATCATGTTGGGTGCAAGTTGGTGTTTGTTTGTGCAGGTATTCGGTGACTTGTGCATTGTCTCCAACTGGATTTATACCTTGGTTCTAAAAACTTAGGGAAATACTTACTCTACTTTGTTGCATCACCATTTCCTCTTCAAGGGAAAAAACAACGCAATCTCAAGAGGTAGAAGTGTGTGGCGCACGATGGGATGCAGACGCCCCCACTTGCCCACGTCGCCTCGGCAATTGTCTAGACTAAAAAGTCTGGTCGTGCATGCTGCGAGGTGATGACCCACAAGTATATGGGTGATGTCTACTACACAACCTTCTTCTTGTAGACGTTGTTGGGCTTCCAAGTGCAGAGGTTTGTAGGACAGTAACAAATTTCCCTCAAGTGGATGACCTAAGTTTTATCAATCCATAGGAGGCATAGGATGAAGATGGTCTCTCTCAAGCAACCCTGCAACCAAATAACAAAGAATCTCTTGTGTCGCCAACACACCCAATACAATGGTAAATTGTATAGGTGCACTAGTTCGGCGAAGAGATGGTGATACAAGTGGTATATGGATGGTAGATATAGGTTTTTGTAATCTGAAAATATAAAAACAGCAAGGTAACTAATGATAAAAGTGAGCGTAAACGGTATTGCAATGCGTTGAAACAAGGCCTAGGGTTCATACTTTCACTAGTGCAAGTTCTCTCAACAATAATAACATAATTGGATCACATAACTATCCATCAACATGCAACAAAGAGTCATTCCAAAGTCACTAATAGCGGAGAACAAACGAAGAGATTATGGTAGGGTACGAAACCACCTCAAAGTTATTCTTTCCAATCAATCCGTTGGGCTATTCCTATAAGTGTCACAAACAGCCCTAGAGTTCGTACTAGAATAACACCGTAAGACACAAATCAACCAAAACCCTAATGTCACCTAGATACTCCAATGTCACCTCAAGTATCTGTGGGTATGATTATATGATATGCGTCACACAATCTCAGATTCATCTATTCAACCAACACATAGGACCTCAAAGAGTGCCCCAAATTTTCTACCGGGGAGTCAAGATGAAAACGTGTGCCAACCCCTATGCATAGGTCCATGGGCGGAACCCGCAAGTTGATCACCAAAACATACATCAAGTGAATCAATAGAATAACCCATTGTCACCGCGGTTATCCCACGCAAGACATACATCAAGTGTTCTCAAATCCTTAAAGACTCAATCCGGTAAGATAACTTCAAAGGGAAAACTCAATCCATTACAAGAGCGTAGAGGGGGAGAAACATCATAAGATCCAACTATAATAGCAAAGCTCGTGATACATCAATATCGTACCACCTTAATAACACGAGAGAGAGAGAGAGAGATCAAACACATAGCTACTGGTACATACCCTCAGCCCCGAGGGAGAACTACTCCCTCCTCATCATGGAGAGCACCGGGATGATGAAGATGGCCACCGGAGAAGGATTCCCCCTCTGGTAGGGTGCCGGAACGGGTCTAGATTGGTTTTTAGTGGCTACGGAGGCTTCTGGCGGCGGAACTCCCGATATATTGTGCTCCCCGAAGTTTTTAGGGTATATGGGTATATATGGGAGGAAGAAGTACATCGGTGGACCTCCGGGCTGTCCATGAGGCAGGGGGTGCGCCCAGGGGGTGGGCACGCCCCCCACCCTCGTGGGCAGCGCAGGACTCTCCTGGTCCATCTCCGATACTCCGTGGGCTTCTTCTGGTCCAAAAATAAGTTCCGTGAAGTTTTAGGTCAATTGGACTCCGCTTGATCTTCCTTTTTTGCGATACTCTAAAACAAGGAAAAACAGAAACTAGCACTGGCACTGGGCTCTAGGTTAATAGGTTAGTCCCAAAAATCATATAAAATAGCATATAAATGCATATAAAACATCCAAGGTTGATAATATAATAGCATGGAACAATCAAAAATTATAGATACGTTGGAGACGTATCAGCATCCCCAATCTTAATTCCTGCTCGTCCTCGAGTAGGTAAATGATAAAAACAGAATTTTTATGTGGAATGCTACCTAACATATTTCTCTATGTAATTCTTTATTGTGGCAAGAATATTCAGATCCATAAGATTCAAGACAAAGTTTAATATTGACACCGAAATAATAATACTTCAAGCATACTAACCAAGTAATCATGTCTTATCAAAATAACATGGCCAAAGAAAGCTATCCCTACAAAATCATATAGTCTGGCTATGCTCTATCTTCACCACACAAAATATTTAAATCATTCACAACCCCGATGACAAGCCAAGCAATTGTTTCATACTTTTTATGTTCTCAAACCATTTCAATCTTCATGCAATACATGAGCGTGAGCCATGGATATAGCACTATAGGTGGAATGGAATGGTGGTTGTGGAGAAGACAAAAAGGAGAAGATAGTCTCACATCAACTAGGCGTATCAACGGGCTATGGAGATGCCCATCAATAGATATCAATGTGAGTGAGTAGGGATTGCCATGCAACGGATGCACTAGAGCTATAAATGTATGAAAACTCAACAAAAGAAACTAGTGGTGTGCATCCAACCCGCTTGCTCACGAAGACCTAGGGCATTTTGAGGAAGCCCATCATTGGAATATACAAGCCAAGTTCTATAATGAAAGATTCCCACTAGTATATGAAAGTGACAACATAGGAGACTCTCTATCATGAAGATCATGGTGCTTCTTTGAAGCACAAGTGTGGTAAAAGGATAGTAGCATTGCCCCTTCTCTCTTTTTCTCTCATTTTTTGGGGCCTTTTCTTTTTTATGGCCTCTTTTTTCTCTTTTTTTATTTTTTCGTCCGGAGTCTCATCCTGACTTATGGGGGAATCATAGTCTCCATCATCCTTTCCTCACTGGGACAATGCTCTAATAATGATGATCATCACACTTTTATTTACTTACAACTCAAGAATTACAAATCGATACTTAGAACAAAATATGACTCTATATGAATGCCTCCGGCGGTGTACCAGGATGTGCAATGATGCATGAGTGACATGTATGAAAGAATTATGAACGGTGGCTTTGCCACAAATACAATGTCAACTACATGATCATGCAAAGCAATATGACAATGATGGAGCGTGTCATAGTAAACGGAACGGTGGAAAGTTCCATGGCAATATATCTCGAAAAGGCTATGGAAATGCCATGATAGGTAGGTATGGTGGCTGTTTTGAGGAAGGTATATGGTGGGTTTATGATACCGGCGAAAGGTGCGCGGTATTAGAGAGGCTAGCAATGGTGGAAGGGTGTGAGTGTGTATAATCCATGGACTCAACATTTGTCATAAAGAACTCACATACGTATTGCAAAAATCTATTAGTTATTGAAACAAAGTACTACATGCATGCTCCTAGGGGGGTAGATTGGTAGGAAAAGACCATCGCTCGTCCCCGACCGCCACTCATAAGGAATACAATCAATAAATAAATCATGCTCCGACTTCATCACATAACGGTTCACCATACCTGCATGCTACGGGAATCACAAACTTCAAAACAAGTATTTCTCAGATTCACAACTACTCAACTAGCATGACTCTAATATCACCATCTCCATATCTCAAAACAATTATCAAGTATCAAACTTCTCTTAGTATTCAATGCACTCTATATGAAAGTTTTTATTATACCCCTCTTGGATGCCCATCATATTACGACTAAATTCATAACCAAAGCAAATTAGCATGCTGTTCTAAAGACTCTCAAAATGATATAAGTGTCGCATGATAGTTCATCTATTTCTATAAAATAAAACCACCACCATGCTCTAAAAAGATATAAGTGAAGCGCTAGAGCAAATGACAAACTACTCCAAAAGATATAAGCGAAGATCAATGAGTAGTCGAATAATTATGCAACTATGTGAAGACTCTCTAACATTTAAGAGTTTAAGATCTTGGTATTTTATTCAAACAGAAAGCAAAACAAAAGAAAATAAAATGACGCTCCAAGCAAAACACATATCATGTGGTAAATAAAATATAGCTCCAAGTAAAGTTACCGATGAACGAAGACGAAAGAGGGGATGCCTTCCGGGGCATCCCCAAGCTTAGGCTCTTGGTTGTACTGGAATATTACCTTGGGGTGCCTTGGGCATCCCCAATCTTAGGCTCTTGCCACTCCTTATTCCATAGTCCATCGAATCTTTACCCAAAACTTGAAAACTTCACAACACAAAACTTAATAGAAAACTCATAAGCTCCGTTAGCGAAAGAAAACAAAACACCACTTCAAGGTACTGTAATGAACTCATTATTTATTTATATTGGTGTTAAAACTACTGTATTGAAGCTTCTCTATGGTTTATAAACTCTTTTACTAGCCATAGATTCATCAAAATAAGCAAACAACACATGAAAAACAGAATCTGTCAAAAACAGAACAGTCTGTAGTAATCTGTAACTAACACAAACTTCTGGAACCCCAAAAATTCTAAAATAAATTTCTGGACGTGAGGAATTTATCTATTAATCATCTTAAAAAAGAATTAACTAAATAGCACTCTCCAATAAAAAAATGGCAGCAATTCTCGTGAGTGCTAAAGTTTCTGTCTTTTATAGTAAGATCAACAAGACTTTCCCCAGTCTTCCCAACGGTTCTACTTGGCACAAACACTAATTAAAACATAAAAAAACTCAGTCATAACAGAGGCTAGATAAATTATTTATTACTAAACAGGAGAAAAAATAAAGTTGGGTTGCCTCCCAACAAGCGCTATCATTTGACGCCCCTAGCTAGGCATGATGATTTCAACGATGCTCACATAAAGGATAAGAACTGAAACATAAAGAGAGCATCATGAAGAATATGACTAGCACATTTAAGTCTAACCCACTTCCTATGCATAGGGATTTTGTGAGCAAACAACTTATGGGAACAATAATCAACTAGCATATGAGGGCAAAACAAGCATAACTTTGAAACTTTAAGCACATAGGGAGGAAACTTGATATTATTGCAATTCCTACTGTCGGTGTCAAAACCGGCGGATCTCGGGTAGGGGGTCCCGAACTGTGCATCTAGGCCGGATGGTAATAGGAGGCAGGGAACACGATGTTTTACCCAGGTTCGGGCCCTCTCGATGGAGGTAAAACCCTACGTCCTGCTTGATTAATATTGATGATATGGGTAGTACAAGAGTAGATCTACCACGAGATCAAGGAGGCTAAACCCTAGAAGCTAGCCTATGGTATGATTATTGTCTATGGAGTTGATGAAGTTGTCCTATGGACTAAAACCCTCCGGTTTATATAGACACCGGATAGGGTTAGGGTTACATAGAGTCGGTTACAATGGTAGGAGATCTTGAATATCCGCATCGCCAAGCTTGCCCTCCACGCCAAGGAAAGTCCCATCCGGACACGGGGCGTAGTCTTCAATCTTGTATCTTCATAGTCCAGGAGTCCGGCTGAAGGTATAGTCCGGCTATCCGAACACCCCCTAATCCAGGACTCCCTCAGTAGCCCCTGAACCAGGCTTCAATGACGACGAGTCCGTCGCGCAAATTGTCTTCGGCATTGCAAGGCGGGTTCCTCCTCCAAGTCCTTCATAGAAGATTGTAAACACCAAGAGTAGTGTCCGGCTCTGCAAAATAAGCTTCCACATGTTGCCATAGAGAGAATAATATTAACACAAATCAAATCTGTTTACGTATTCTGCAGTGCGCCATCACACTACGGCCAAGTCCTTTACCCAAATCGTTTATACTTTCCCACCTCAGCGTGTTCTGCGAGGCGGTTTCCTTGGCACGTCTTGTCAAAGCAGAGATCGTGTACCCCCCTTTTACGGGATTCTCACCAATACGGACGTGGGTAACCCAATCGTGCCCGTTAGCATATTTTCTAGATTAAAGGCAAGTCCCAAACGGTTACGGGGAGGGCTCCTGGTATTCAGCCTCTTATAAAGAGACCAGGGCCTTATCTTTTCTCCAATCCAAAACAAGTTCGCCCATCGCGTCGACTTCCAACACCCTAGGCTCCAGATTCCGGGCGCCTCGGATCTTCGACAATGTCCGGTTCCGACCTTCAAGGCCGATGGATGCCCTCCTCCGGCACGGAGGAGGACGTGCTAAAGTTGAGAGAGGCTAAGTTCCTGACCGGCAAAATTTGGCATAGGTTGCCTACTCAAGGGCAGGTCATCCCCAGTCCCCAGCCCCGTGAGAGCGTGGTGTTCATGTCTCACTTCCTTCGGGGGTTGGGCTTCCCAATGGATCCCTTTATGAGAGGACTGCTGTTTTATTACGGGATGGAATTCCATGACTTAGCTCCGGAGTCCATCCTCCATATCTCCGCGTTTATTGTCGTGTGTGAAGCATTTCTCCGTGTTACCCCTCACTTCGGATTATGGCTCAAGACCTTCAAAGTGGAGCCGAAGATGATCAAGGGACGGCACGCAGAGTGCGGAGGCGCTGTTATAAGCAAAAATGCTAATGCTCCATGGCCCGAGGGCTCTTTTGAAGAGGAGCTGAGCTTGTGGCAACGAGAGTGGTTTTATATCACCGCTCCCCGGAGCACCAAATGGGTGGCGCCTCCTGCCTTTCGCTCGGGTCCCCCACCACGGCTAGCGTCATGGGTCAGAAGAGGGTTAGATTGGGGTTTGCCCAAAGACGTGCCCTTGTTACGGGGCTGCATTAAAGATCTCTTGGAAGGAGACCTCAGCCTGGTCAAGGTGACGCAGGTCATGCTGATTCGCCGAATATTGCCTGGCAAACGTCGCCCCCTTCGCCTGTGGGAGTTTAATCCAGAGGGACCACGAGCTCTCCAGAATTTCATGGGCGCAACGCCCGCGGAGATGTATAAACTGTTCTTCGGATCACAAGAGATGTGTCCAGATTTAACCGAGGACGCAGGCCTAAGCCGCAATCGCCCGGATACTCAAGTAAGCAACCTTGTGCCCGGACCTTCTATCCGCATAATAAACTTGCCCCTAAAAGAACCGTCCTTTTAAACAGGAGTGGATAGCAAAGGCAAAGCTAATCAGGTGTCCGGCTCCCCTTCCTGAAACCAGGCCGGATCCCGTGCTAGTCAGGATGCTGGAGATAATGCCTTTGGAGGGGGGGGACAAGGAAGTTATGGCCTCCTCGAAGGAGGCTGCTTTGAAGGGAGGAACCGACAATTCCTCTCCTAAGGGGAAGAAGAGAGTCGCCTCTGACGACCCGGAAACCATGGCCACGAAGCGGGGAAGAAAATCCTCGTTAGAGGGTCCGACGTCGGGGAGTTCCTTGGCCGGACTACGCCCTCAAGGGGATCAGCCCTCCAGCGAGCCATAAGTAGAGAAAGATTTTCCTTTTGAGGGATGAGGGAAATCCTTGATTTATGTCTGAGAAGATTAACCAAACTTTTACCTTGTAGCTCGGACCTCAGCCCTTCTCAACAGAGCTCGTCTTCGGGGGATCTTCTTCCGGAGATGATGGAGAGCGGGACGCCTCCCCCTGCCGTGCTGCCTAGCGAGGCGGGTGACCCTGAGGTGTCGTCGCGGAGGGTTTCTCCGAATTCGGCAGGGGCGGAAGATAGCTATGTGCCCCCCCCCCCCGAGGTTCTCCGCGTCCGGCCTTCGAAAGAGGTCATGGGACGAGCCCGGCATCGTCTGGTATTCGGTCGGAGGAGCTAAGGATTCTGCTGGGGCGAGCTTGTATCTCAGAGGAGCACCGTGCATTGATGGGCACGGTGATTGAAAGGATCTCATCCGCAGAGAGCGGATTGCATGAGGCCGTCAAAAGTTTACTGACGGGTTTTGAGGTACATTAGATAATGTACACTTTTGGCAGTTGCGCATGAATAAGATGCGCCCTGTGTAGATAGTAGCCCCTGAGACTCTGCGCGTCGTCAAGAAATGATGGCACGCGGAGGATCATAATCCCAGGTCTAAGATGTCGCCTTTGAATGCAGGCGGCATGGTGTCTGGAATCGAGCCGAACTAACGATTTTGCCGGACTAAAGCGGTAACTAGACGTGGCAGATGCCGACATCACGCTTGTCAATAGGCGGCTTGATGAGGCTCAAGGTATGTAATTCCTCGGGCGGCATCAGGTAAGAACTGTTTTATGCCTGTGTCTTATGATGTGTGTGCTTGACGCAGATGGTGCAGCCGCCGTGGAGAGTCTTAGGGCAAAACTTGCCCGAGCTAAAGAACAAGCCAGAGAAAGTGATGCGGTCGCCAAGAAAGCCCTTGAAGAGCTGGGAGCCGAACAGGCTGCTCATTGTCGAAGCAAGGAAGAGATGGCCGAGATGGCCGAAAAGTTAAAAAGCGCTACAGACCGTTGCAGACTTCTTGAAAAAGAAGATCAGGCGAAACAGACGGACTTAGAGAAGGCCGTTGCCAATGCCAAGGACGCGCGCTCTGCGATGAGAGCTGCAAGGGAGGAGCTGCGTCAGGCCGAACAGATTGCGGCTGGAAAGCCCTTTATGCTGCGAAGGAAATTTTGTGATCCGAAGTTTGCTCCGTTGGACCGGATGTGGAGTGTGGAGGATACCTATCTGGATTTGGCAGCGAGTGCTGCTGATGCGACCGAACACTTTCGAGATCAGAAAGATCGTGAAGTGGAAAAGCTTTTCTGGTCGCAGTTTCACAATCCAGAGCGTCCACTGGCAGTGGACGATCGTTTGGCTCAATGGGCCGAACTGAATAGGTTGTCCGGACTCGCCATGAAGTACGTCATGGGTCATCTGTGGCCGGGGAGATCGGAGCCGAAGAGTTATTTCAGCTTGGTGCAGCAATTCCTTGACGTGGTGCCGCGTATAAATGCACTGAAGAGGTCAGCATGCATAGAGGGTGCAAGGATGGCTCTTGCCCGTGTTAAGACATACTGGGCAGAGATGGAGACCACCGTTGTTGCGTCCCGAGACTCGGACAAAAGCCGAGTACCCTCCAAGCACTATTTTCAGGAAGTCCTTGAAGGCGCTCGTGTAATAGAGACGCAGTGCTCGAAAGATGCTATGTTATGATAGCATATGTAATTATAAAGTAATATTTTGATAAACTATAGTGGCCTTTTTATACTTGTGCCTTCAAGTATTGGGAACACCTCCTATGCGGCCGTTTTAATATATATATATATATATATATATATATATATATATATAATCTGAAAGATGGCAGTCGTTGGCTTCAGCCCCCATGCACATAGTGCGGGGGTGCTCGCAGAAGACACATTTTCACACTTAACCCAACGTCTTGGTCCTACAAAGGAGGTGATAGCGCAGCGGGCTAGGCAACCGGACTATAATGCTTTAACACTTTCACTTAGCCATAGGAGCTTGACAGTGAGACTATTTAGGTAGCTCCTTGGTGGCGACTGCACTCATCCGAGTTCGGGGCGCGTATGTGCCTGACCGGGAAGCGGCCCTTCGTTAAAGCGGAGGAATCCGATAGATTCCGATAGGTCATCGAGTGGCTGACCAGTCTCACGCTACATCATGATAGTCAGTTTTCGGCTTTCTCTACTGAGGTGCTCGCCCGGCTGAACCGGGGCACAATCGCAGTAGTTCTCCTGGTGCTACCTTAGCCGATAGAGCGGAACGTAAGGTAGCCGAACTCAGGAGCCGAGAAACCCAACATTTGACCAAAGACATGATTCGGAGCTGATGCATATAATGCCAAAACTTGCGACGCCGGACACTCCCTAAGGTATTCGGTCTTTATGAGTGCGGGCGAAACAACACTCTTTATTAAAAAGCCCCTAGTGTCCAGGTACGTGAAAAATTTCTGACGTGGCCACATGCCAAGACGCCAGCCTCCTCCTTGGTTATATCAGAAAAAACCAGGGGATGTGTAGCAACGAGAGACAGTAAAAAAGGTTTACGCAGGGTCTTAATCTAAAAAGAATCCTTTAGGACGGGTCCCTACTGCACGTCTGCGCCTGTGTCTCCATTGTGATGTATCCTGGACGGGCGCCGCACGACGTTCATCTGTAAAAGAGATGAATTAAGTTGAAAACGGGTCGTGCCGAACAAAAGTATAAAATAAACAAAGTGTACAGTAAAATATATAAAATTGAGCTTTGCTGTCTCTTATTGTATATGCATGGAGCCCCTAGTGTGGGGGTATATGGCCACTAAGCCTGCATCAATGATGATTTTGTACCGAACTCGTCTATCCGCGTTCGTGGTCTTTAATGACCTATTTCGAAGTTTTTTGGCCGGTGAGGCCATTTTGTTGTGGGGCTGTCAAAGCGGCCGCACAGTCCTCCGCTTGGGGAGGCACACTTTAGTGCTTCCCCTTCAAAGAGATGATGCCTCGTGGACCGGGCATCTTAAGCGTAAGAGATGCATAATGCGGTATTGCGTTAAAGCGAGCGAAAGCTTCGCGTCCCAGTAGTGCTTGATAGCGACTTGAGAACGGGACAATATGGAAGGTCAGCTTTTCGCGGCGGAAGTTATCGACAGAGCCGAATATGACTTCGAGCCGGAGAAAACCCATACAATGGGTGTCCGGACCAGGTATTACCCCTTGAAAGGAGGTTTTGCTGCCGCGGATTCTTGCTGGGTTTATCCCCATGTGCTGGATTGTATCCTGATATATCAGGTTTAGTCTACTGCCTCCATCCATAAGGACATTTGAAAACTGGAGTCCACCAATTATTGGATCGAGTATCAAGGCAGTCCAGCCTGCATTCTTGATATTTCTAGAATAATCTAGCTGATCGAAGATGATCGGTTTTGACAACCATTGGCCGGACCCTTTGGGGATGGGCCGTGTGGTGCGTACCTTTACGGGCGCCGCACGTTTTGTTATGTGAAGTGAGTTCACTATTTTTACTTCTTGTGGGAAGTTCTTTTGTTTCCTAGTACTCTGCTTTTGGGGTTCGTCCTCGTCTTCGCTTGGTATGTCGAGCCCCTTATGTTCGGCATTGAGTCTGCTGGATTGTTTGAAAACCCAACAGTCTCTGTGGGTATGGTTAGCAGGCTTCCCAGGAGTACTGTGTATCTGACATATCCTGTCCAGGATTTTATTTAGGTTGGATGGATCGTCCTTGTTATCCTGTGGGGGCGATTTTGCCTGATTTTGTCGTGAGCCTTTGAATCCGGCATTGACTGCCGTGCTCTTTGGACTTTTGTCCTTAGTCCGGTGACGGTCCTTGTTGCATCGCGGTTTTCCATTTCCATCCCTAGTTTCGGATGTACTTGGGTCGCTGGGGCTACACCTTGCCAACCAGCTGTCCTCCCCTGCACAAAAGCGGGTCATGAGGTTTGTTAGTGCGGCCATTGTTCTTGGCTTTTCTTGGCCGAGGTGTCTGGCGAGCCATTTGTATCGGACGTTATGCCTGAAAGCTGCTAAGGCTTCGGCGTCCGGACAGTCGACTATCTGATTCTTTTTAGTGAGGAATCTATTCCAGAACTGCTGAGCTGATTCTCCGGGTTGTTGAGTTCTGTGACTAAGATCGTCTGCATCCGGAGGGCGGACATAGGTCCCTTGAAAGTTTGCTCGGAAAGCATGCTCGAGCTCTTCCCAGCTTCCAATTGTGTTTTCGGGAAGGCTTTTAAGCCAATGCCAGGCTGGCCCTTTAAGCTTAAGGGGTAAATATTTTATGGCGTGGAGATCATCTCCTCTAGCCATGTGTATGTGGAGGATATAATCCTCGATCCAAACTCCAGGGTCTGTTGTTCCATCATATGCCTCTATGTTTACGGGTTTGAATCCTTTTAGAAATTCATGGTCCAGGACCTCATCGGTGAAACATAGAGGGTGTGCGGCGCTCCTCTATTTGGGTGTGCCGGATTCTGATGATGGCTTCATAGCATTGCTTACGAGAGCTTGCTTTCTTGGCCCATAAATGGACCTGAATGGGCCGTGATGTGAATCCTTAAGTGCGTCACATGCCGATTTGAGTGCGGCGCCGCTTGCCGCTTTATGGGGTCGTCTATCCGACCATGTCGCTTTCGCATTTTTTGAATGCGAGGGCTCTAGGGCCTCTTCGTCGAATTCAGGCAGTAGCTTTCTTTTCGGATAGCTTTTAGTGCGGCGACTGTAGCCGTATTTATCTGCGGTCTTGATTACTTTGCTCCATCTAAACCGGAGTGCATCTTCCGCTGTTTTTAGCTTCCGCTTATGCTTTTTAGGTTGCGTGCAGTTGCAACGAGCCTCTCGTGGAGATTCTTCTGCTCCATAGGTTTATCCGGCATGAGGTCGTCCGGAATGCCGTTTTCGCCAGAGGAGGGATGTTCGGTTTCTCCATCCGCGTTGCCATGTTCGGACGGTTGCTCTCGGGCCTGCTCGTCCTGTTCTATGGATGGGTTTTTATCGAGGCGGGGCTTGGGCCGGCGTTTACGCCGACGCTTTGATTGCTTTTCGGGGGGTCGATCTCCCGTTCCCTCCCCTTTTTCCTCGTCATCGCTTCCTTTAGGGGTATCCACCATGTACACATCGTGAGATGAGGTGGCTGTCCAATGCCCTATGGGCGTTGGTTCATCGGTATATCCTGCATCGTCATCCATGCAGTCGATGTCTCCGGAGTCGAAGTTGAGCACGTCGTTTAAATTGTCGACGGTGGCTACCAAGTGGGTGGTGAGTGGGCTTTGAATTTCTTCATCGTCCGTATCCCATCCTCGCTGACCGTAATCCGGCCAGGGCCCTCCTGATAAAGAGAGAGACTTAAGAGAATTCAGGATGACGCCAAAAGGCGAGTGCTGAAAGATGTCTGCGGTGGTGAACTCCATTATCGGCGCCCAATCGGATTCGATCGGCAGGGGCGCGGGGGTTTCGGAGTCCGGGGAGGAGTCCGGATCCTCGGAGTCACGGGTCATGCAGAGTGCGGGGCTAGCGTTCGGCTCGATCGCCTTTGAGATCGCAGCCGCCGAGGTGACGTCCAACTGCTTGTCCCCGATTGGCGCAATAGGCTCCGAATTAGGGGTCGGAACCGATGTGTGTGCGGCCTCCAGGGCACTGTCCGGAGGTAGAGCTAGATCATGCCCCTCGAGATAGTGCGGCGCGCTTGGCCATGGCTCGAACCCGTCGAAGATCAAGTCTCCGCGGATGTCAGCTGTGTAGTTTAAGCTTCCAAACCTGACTTGATGGCCAGGGGCATAGCTTTCGTTCTGCTCCAGGTGGCCAAGCGAATTGGCCCGCAGAGCGAAACCGCCGAAGACGAAGATCTGTCCGGGGAGAAAAGTCTGACCCTGGACCGCCTCGTTGTTGATGATTGAAGGAGCCATCGGGCCTAAAGGCGACTACACAGAGGAACTCTCAATGAAAGCACCAATGTCGGTGTCAAAACTGGCGGATCTCGGGTAGGGGGTCTCGAACTATGCGTCTAGGCTGGATGGTAACAGGAGGCAGGGAACACGATGTTTTACCCAGGTTCGGGCCCTCTCGATGGAGGTAAAACCCTACGTCCTGCTTGATTAATATTGATGATATGGGTAGTACAAGAGTAGATCTACCACGAGATCAAGGAGGCTAAACCCTAGAAACTAGCCTATGGTCTGATTGTTGTCTATGGAGTTGATGAAGTTGTCCTACGGACTAAAACCCTCCGGTTTATATAGACACCGGATAGGGTTAGGGTTACATAGAGTCGGTTACAATGGTAGGAGATCTTGAATATCCGCATCACCAAGCTTGCCCTCCACGCCAAGGAAAGTCCCATCCGGACACGGGACGTAGTCTTCAATCTTGTATCTTCATAGTCCAGGAGTCCGGCTGAAGGTATAGTCCGGCTGAAGGTATAGTCCGGCTATCCGAACACCCCCTAATCCAGGACTCCCTCACCTACGAGCATATATTCCTCCCTCACAATAATTTTAAGTAGCATAATGAGTGAATTCAACAATATAACTATCACATAAAGCATCCTTTTCATGATCTACAAGCATAGAAAATTTACTACTCTCCATATAAGAAAAAATTCTTCTCATTCGGGATAGTGGGAGTATCATAAGAGACTTGAATACTATAAATTGTTTCCACATTAAAAGAGTAATGTTCAGAAAAATGGTAATCATAATCATGATAAGTTTTATAAATATAATCATCACTACTTTTTATAGCATATGTATCATCACAATAATTATCATAAGTAGCAACTTTGTTCTCATCATAATCGATTGAAACCTCTTCCAAGATAGTGGAATCATCACTAAATAAAGTCATGACCTCTCCAAATCCACTTTCATAATTATCATAATAAGATTAAACATCCTCCAAAATAGTGGGATCATTACTTCCTAAAGTTGAGACTCTTCCAAACCCACTTTCATCAATATAATCCTCATAGGTAGGAGGCATGCTATCATCATTATAAATTTGCATATCAAAACATGGGAGACCAAAAATATCATCTTCATCAAACATAGCTTCCCCAAGCTTGTGGCTTTTCATATCATTAATATCATGGATATTCAAGCAATTCATACTAACATCATTGCAATCATGCTCATCATTCAAAGATTTAGTGCCAAACATTTTAATGCATTCTTCTTCTGACACTTTGGCACAATTTTCCTTCCCATCATACTCATGAAAGATATTAAAAAGATGAAGCATATGAGGTAAACTCAATTCCATTTTTAATTTTCTTTTATAAACTAAACTAGTGCTAAAACAAGAAACAAAAAGATTCGATTGCAAGATCTAAAGATATACCTTCAAGCGCTAACCTCCCCGGCAACGGCGCCAGAAAAGAGCTTGATGTCTACTACACAACCTTCTTCTTGTAGACGTTGTTGGGCCTCCAAGTGCAGAGGTTTGTAGGACAGTAGCAAATTTCCCTCAAGTGGATGACCTAAGGTTTATCAATCTGTAGGAGGCGTAGGATGAAGATGGTCTCTCTCAAGCAACCCTGCAACCAAATAACGAAGAGTCTCTTGTGTCCCCAACACACCCAATACAATGGTAAATTGTATAGGTGCACTAGTTCGGCGAAGAGATGGTGATACAAGTGGTATATGGATGGTAGATATAGGTTTTTGTAATCTGATAATATAAAAACAGCAAGGTAACTAATGATAAAAGTGAGCGTAAACGGTATTGCAATGCGTTGAAACAAGGCCTAGGGTTCATACTTTCACTAGTGCAAGTTCTCTCAACAATAATAACATAATTGGATCACATAACTATCCCTCAACATGCAACAAAGAATCACTCCAAAGTCACTAATAGCGGAGAACAAATCAAGAGATTATGGTAGGGTACGAAAACACCTCAAAGTTATTCTTTCCAATCAATCTGTTGGGCTATTCCTATAAGTGTCACAAACAGCCCTAGAGTTCGTACTAGAATAACACCTTAAGACACAAATAAACCAAAACCCTAATGTCACCTATATACTCCAATGTCACCTCAAGTATCCGTGGGTATGATTATACGATATGCTTCACACAATCTCAGATTCATCTATTCAACCAACACATAGGACCTCAAAGAGTGCCCCAAAGTTTCTACCGGAGAGTCAAGACGAAAACGTCTGCCAACCCCTATACATAGGTTCATGGGCGGAACCCGCAAGTTGATCACCAAAACATACATCAAGTGAATCAATAGAATGATGTTGGCGTTCTGGGAACGGGGGTCCCCATACTTGCCTTCCTGCGGCCTGCGGCGTGGCTCAAAGGGGGGCCCAGCGTGGCCCGTCTTCATCAACACAGACCCAAGACCCTCGCGAGGGGCCAAGCCTCGCAGGGCGGACTACACGGAGCTTCCTTAGGCACGGCCTCATCAGGCTGGCTCGCGAGGAGGCGGAGAGATCAAGGCGGGGTACCTCACGAGGTGCCCGTGACGCAAGCCATGACGACCAAGGGTGCCAGGCGGGCGCCAGCCCGCGCAGTGTCCTCCTTTCCTCTTTGGTGCAAAGGGAGCAAGCGCAGGCGAGAGCATCAAGCAAAGGCACCCGTTTCGGTGCAACGAGACCAAGACCAGTCCAACGGCAGGGAGGAAGTCATTGTGGAGCCCAAGCCAACGTCACCACCAGAGCCTTTGGCAGGCGAGGACCAACTTTAGTCAGGATAAGTGTACCAGATGTTCCCCTTTGAAATGGCCAATTGTTGGCGCCCTTCCCGCTCAATATTTGGGAAGAGGCCCAGGGCCTTTGCCTATAAATAGGACTAGCCTCCCACAGGGTAGGGGGATGGAAAATTGGAATCGAGAAGAGAGAGAGAGAAGGGTGACTGAACCCCTCCTAGCAGTTCATCCCCCCAGCCAAGAACAGACCCTCGCGAGGCTGTTCTTCCTTGTATTGTTCATCATCATCAGCCCAAGAGGCAATCCACCACACCACACACTGGAGTAGGGTATTACACCACAACGGTGGCCCGAACCAGTATAAACCCTGTGTCTCTTGTGCTGTTCTTTCCATAGCTTAGATCTTAGCAAGGCGGAGGGGTACAGGCAGGTAGAAGTAGAAATCTCCGCGCGCACCCCAGTGTTCGAACCTCAAGGGTCTGCCGAACCTGAAATCTGACATTTGGCGCGCCAGGTAGGGGTGCGCCGGAATTCGTCTTCCACCACCCCGTTCTCCTCCTACCATCGCGTCCATGTCTGACGCTCGTCGGGCCCGCGCCGAGCGCCGGGCCGCTCTCGCTTCCCGCGTCGCCCAGACGGCTCCTGTTGGCGGGCACCCTCGCCGTTCCCCATCACCTGCCGTCAACGCCGCCACCGGCCCAGCGGGGGACGAGCAGGAAGCATCGTCTCCGCATCGATCCGTGCGGCAAGACGGCCGCACCGCTACTCCCTCGCTCACCCCAGCTGGTTCTTCGTCCCGCGCGCTCCGCGCACCCATGGAGGCTCGAGCCGCGCTCATCACGGCAAACGAGCTCCTGCGCTACCGTCCCGTCGAGGACGTCTATGAAGAATGGCTCGACCGCGTCGCCGAGCTCGTCCGTTCCGCTGCGCCGCACCCCGCCCCGCACGGGCGACGAAGCTCCCGGGGCGCCCCAGCCGCCGCTTCCTCAAGAAGGCGCCAGGCTCCAAGGTGTGTGGCCCTTGGGCAGAACCCGCTCCGTCAGGTGCCAGTGCGGCAAGAGCAGAGCTACCAAGAAGTCCCTCGCCCGCAAGAAGCTGCCCGGACGCTCCCTGCTCCAGCACGTCGCGACCATGCTCCTGCTCCCGCACATCAAGACCCCGCGCTACTCCTAGCTGCAGCGCGTGGGGACATACAAGACCAAGCTCTCCATCACCCAAGGCCTCCCGTGGCCATAGCAGGCTGTCGTGCCTTCACCGCCGAGCTACGCAGCATCGCGTCGCCCGGCAAGTTCAAGCCAGACCTGCCTCCTCGTTACGACGGCATGGCCGACCCTGCGGAGTTCCTCTAGCTCTATGAGCTGGGCATCGAAGCTGCCAACGGAGACGAGAAGGTCATGGCGAACTGGTTTCCCATGGCGCTCAAGGACAGGGCACGCACCTAGCTCCTGAACCTAGCTCCAGGCACGATCTCCTCCTGGGACGAGATGCGCACCCGCTTCATCGCCAACTTCCAAGGTACTCGCGACCGGCCACCTGCCGTGAGTGACATGCGCCGCATCAAGCAACAACCCGGAGAGACCTTGCAGAAGTACATCCAGCGCTTCAACAACGCACGCCTCAAGATTCCCAAGGTGACCGAGGAGGCCATCATCTCAGCCTTCTCCGACGGCGTGCACAACGTCAAGATGAAGGAGGAGCTGGCGATGCATGAAGACCTGTGCACTTCCTTGGAGTTGTTCAACTTGGCAACCAAGTGCTCCAGGGCTGAGGAAGGGCATCTCTCCCTCCTCGAGCTGCCTGCCGCAGACCCAGAAGAGAAGAAGCCCAAGGCCAAGGATGTGAAGAGCAAGGGGGCTGCCGTGCTCGCGGCAGAACCAGACACCAAGCGGGGCCGAGATCAGCCCAAACCTTCCAAGGGTAGTCGGTACTATGTGTACCACGACCTCCACACCCACAACACCAACGAATGTCAAGAGCTCCGAGCCATGCGAGAAGGAAGGATCGGCCATCGCCCCAACCACGGTGACCGGGGCTACGATCGAGGAGGAGGAAGGAACGCAGGACGCTGGGAAGGCCGCGGCCCGCGCCAAGGGTGGCGCGGTCAACCTCGCGAGGATCGCTGGCAAGACCCGCCTCGCGAGGAAGACTGGAGGGATCAGCCTCGCGAGGATCGCCCGCAAGGCAACGCAGGCCTCCCCCCGCTGCCGCCGCAGCCAAGAAGAAACGAGGACCGCCATCAGGACGACGGGGCTGGGGGCTTCCAGGAGCCGCGCGCGATCACCTGCATCCTGGGCGGGGCTCAAGTCCCAGCCTCCCAACGCATCTTCCAGCAGTTCGCCCGCGAAGTGAATGCAGTCCTCCCCAAGCTCGAAGCCACGCACCCTCTCAGGTGGTCGGCGTGCGCCATCACGTTCAGCTCAGCAAATCAGCTCAAGTGTGCGGCCACAGCCAGAGTCCTCCCGATGCTTTGTTCCCCAATCATCAGCAACGTGGTGGTCACCAGGACCCTCATCGATGGCGGGGCAGGGCTCAACGTCCTGTCCGTGGAAACATTCAACAATCTCCAAGTGCCCTACAACCAGCTTCAGCCAACCAAGCCGTTCTCCGGAGTCACCGACGGCTCCACAGTCCTGATTGGGCAGGTCCGCCTCCCTGTCACCTTCGGGGCACGCGACAACTACCGCACCGAGCTCATCGACTTCGACGTCGCTCACATTCGCCTGCCGTACAACGCCATCCTTGGGTACCCAGCGCTGGCCAAGTTCATGGCCGTGACCCACCACGGCTACAACGTCCTGAAGATGCCAGGAAGTGGCGGAGTCATCACGGTGCCCTGTGAAGAGAAGGACGCAGTGTGTTCCCTGGAACGAGCCTTTCAGGCCGCATCACTGGAAGACCCGGATCGCGGAAGCAGGAGGCTTCCCGAGACCGCCCCCAAGAAGAAGAAGAAGACATCGTCCGGCCCGGCCCCTCAGGAGGCAGGCCCCTCAGGGCCCGCGCCTGACCAGGGGAAACCTCCTTCCATCGCATAGGAAAGCATGCCCGGCGCCCTCCTCAGGCAGGGCTCGAGGGCTCTCCCCTAGAGGGCCACCGACCTGGCTAAGGTCATGAGGGAGGCGCTTGGGCACCACATGGAGGCGTGTTTCGAAGCACGTTTCCCTCAAGAAGGAGTAAGGCAAGGAGAGCCAGACCCTCAGGAGTTCGTCAGCAAGGCCATTCAGGAGCTACAGGAGTCAAGAGTCATGAAAGGCGGCCGCCGCCTACCAGCTGTGGCTCCCCATCCAGGCGAGGATGGTGGGCTGCGCGTCTGCATCGACATACCAAGGCTCAATCGAGTCGCCTCTCTGGAGCGCCTCTGGCCCTCGCGAGTGGGGCGCTGCGAAGGTCCACCCCACAGCTACGTTCGCATGCCTTACGGCTTGCCGAACGCGGCTGCCACATACCAGCGCCTCATGAGGGGCATCATGGAGGCTCAAGAGGCCAGGCGTTCCACAGCCCTGGCAGAGATGGAGATGGTCCGCGAGGAGCCACCAGCGCCTCCGGAGCCTCCCGAGGCCCCTGGGCCTGGGGGCTCATGAGGATCGGCTTCCGTGGCCCACCGAGTCTACTACACCAACACTCCTTCATCCTCAACATCATCAGGTGACATCTTTCAAGTTTCATTTCCAGCTGGGAGCGCCCCCCGGGGCTGCATCATTCCCAGGCCGCGTGGGTCCGTCCCTACGGCATGTATCCCTTTTATTTCATGTTGTTAGCTTACCTTGTTGGGGGCGCCCCTCGGGTTGCATCATCCCCGAGTCACTCGGGCCTGACCCAGTGATGTCCGTCTTCCCAGCATCTATTGGAATGAATCTACTCCTTCGCGGCTAATGTGTTTGACCTAGTTGCCCGCTCAACTGACGCCAACTGACGGAGCTGCTCCCAAACGGCACGACGCTTGCGCATGGGTCCGTCCCTGCAACGCCGACAAACCTGAATGGCTGAGCTCTGGCCGCGGCAGCCCCGCATGGCGCCACCTCGTCAAGCCTTCAGTGCCTCATCGCCCCTCAGAAGCAACAAACGGCTGACTGTCAATTGTCATGGCAACCCCTCGTTCTCTCTATGATGGGTCTACATGATCTCCTAAAGGAGCTGCGTCAGGCGAGGCCCTTGCGGTGTCTCCTTCACTCTCGTCTGCGCGAATCGCTTGCATGTTAAAGGGGGGTGCCTGAGCATCGCGACTTAGGGCTCCTACTGGCTCTCCAGCCCTCACCCTCTGGCCTTGTCCACGGCATCGCGACCTGGCATACCAGCGACGGCTGAGACTTGCTCGAGGGCCGGGACCCAAGGACGTAGAGCAGAAAGGGGAGCAAAGGCGAGAGGGGAGGGACACGCGAGGACCTCGCCGAGCAACCTCACGCCTGCCGATGCACGGACCCAGCGATGCGCCAGAGAGTGGTCCCTGATTCTCGAGATAAGTCACCACCTGGAAGCACCAGCTACCGTGGCACCATCCCCGCACCTAATGCAATCCCGTGTTAGCGACGCCGCTCTCCTTTCTCACCGAACGACGGCTGCTTGAGCGCCAAAGGGGACCTCCTGAGCATCGCGACTCAGGGGCTCTTACCGGACCCCGGGTCGCTCACCTCCTGGCCTTGACCACGGCATCGCGACCTAGCATACCAGCGACGGCTGAAGCCGCCTTGGGACTGGGACCTGTCGGCGCAGAGCACCAAGCCCACGTGAGGTTCGAAAGGGAGAACTGAGCTAAGACGGAATGAGCAACTCGCACAATTCTACGACAAGGGTTATATTAACAAAACAGGATCACACGCACCTTACAAGCCCCCCACGGGATGCATCTTTGATTCCTCGCAGGGAACAAATCCTAAAAGGACGCTAACTACACGCACCCCTGCAAAAGACGCCATCATCAACAGTGGGCCGTCAAGCACCGGCGCCAACCCCATCCAGATCAGAGTCGGCGATGGCCTGACGAGCCCGCCCTGCTCCAGGAGCGGCGCCGACTCGGGGGCTCGTAGCTGTCGTCGCTCGTCTCCGGAGTCGCGAAGAGCTCGCTGGAGTCGCTGGAACCTCCGACGCCTCCGCTGCCAGAGGAGCCGCCAAGGGAGAGGTCGGTGGGGCCAGTCCTCGCTGTAGCAGGGTCCCGACCACCTCTCCCGGGGCAGCACTCCAGCCGGCGCCCGTCCTCATCGAAGACCTTGAAGAACATCACCAAAGCACCGTCGTACTCCAAGTGGATCGCGAAGGCGCCTCTTGTCCTGCAAACCTGGGCGATTTCGCTCCAGCCTCGAGTCATGAAGACCTCGCCCGGGGAAACGACCGCGACCTCTGCCTCGGTCGCGAGGGTGCTGTAACCGGCGTGCTGCAGCCAAAGCTCCAGGAGTTCTCCCTGCGGGATGATGGAGGCGAAGAAGGGAGGAAGGCGAATCCAAGACTGAGGAGGCATGCGGCATGGAGCACGAACTCTCGGGAGGAGCCCTCGGTGTGGACCCCAGGGGGGACCCACACCTTCGTGACCCATCGGCACCGACGGCGGCACCGCCCGTGGCGATCGGCATCGACTCCTTCAGAGCCCTCGATGTGGGCGTACAAGGGAAGCGGGAACCCCGGCGGTGCCCGCTCGCACCAGGGCCTCGACACCACCTGATGGGCCTCCTCATCCCGGCCGCGAAGGGCGAGTCGTTTCTTCGGCGGGAGCGGGTCTGGTTCCTCTCGGGGAGCCTCTCTCTTCTCTGCCGCCGAGAACCGGCGGATCGGAGCCATCACAGCAAGACGGAGCAAGGACCGAGAAGAAGGAGAAGCAAGAAGGGATGGACTGGAAGGGCACGCGCCGTTTCGTACTTATGGCCGGCGAAGGCCAATCGCCGACCTCCACGATCGCAGGTAATCATGACTCGCTTTGCATGCAGGGACTTGTCCAATCCGTGTAGTTGCCGAGGCGCCATGGGGAAGTGGAGACGCCCACATCCAGTCAACCGCCATGCGGCGCCCAAGGTTGCAGGCTGTTAGGGCCCGCGGCGCTTCGCCCTTGCCCTTTCACCTCCCTGCACGGCCAAGTCCGGGCGTGCCTTGGGCCCGGGGGCTACTATCGGCGTTCTGGGAACGGGGGTCCCCAGACTTGCCTACCTACGGCCTGTGGCGTGGCTCAAAGGGGGGCCCAGCACGGCCCGTCTTCATCAACACAGACCCAAGACCCTCGCAAGGGGCCAAGCCTCGCGGGGCGGACGACACGGAGCTTCCTCAGGCACGGCCTCATCAGGCTGGCTCGCGAGGAGGCGGAGAGATCAAGGCAGGGTACCTCACGAGGTGCCCGTGACGCAAGCCATGACGACCAAGGGTGCCAGGTGGGCGCCAGCCCGCGCAGTGTCCTCCTTTCCTCTTTGGTGCAAAGGGAGCAAGCGCAGGCGAGAGCATCAAGCAAAGGCACCCGTTTCGGTGCAACGAGACCAAGACCAGTCCAACGGCAGGGAGGAAGTCATTGTGGAGCCCAAGCCAACGTCACCACCAGAGCCTTTGGCAGGCGAGGACCAACTTTAGTCAGGATAAGTGTACCAGATGTTCCCCTTTGAAATGGCCAATTGTTGGCGCCCTTCCCGCTCAATATTTGGGAAGAGGCCCAGGGCCTTTGCCTATAAATAGGACTAGCCTTCCACAGGGTAGGGGGATGGAACATTGGAATCGAGAAGAGTGAGAGAGAAGGGTGACTGAACCCCTCCTAGCAATTCATCCCCCCAACCAAGAACAGACCCTCACGAGGCTGGTCTTCCTTGTATTGCTCATCATCATCAGCCCAAGAGGCAATCCACCATACCACACACTGGAGTAGGGTATTACACCACAACGGTGGACCGAACCAGTATAAACCATGTGTCTCTTGTGTTGTTCTTTCCATAGCTTAGATCTTGGCGAGGCGGAGGGGTACAGGCAGGTAGAAGGCGAAATCTCCGTGCGCACCCCAGTGTTCGAACCTCAAGGGTCTGCCGGAACCCGAAATCCGACAAATAACCCATTGTCACCACGGTTATCCCACGCAAGACATACATCAAGTGTTCTCAAATCCTTAAAGACTCAATCTGATAAGATAACTTCAAAGGGAAAACTCAATCCATTACAAGAAAGTAGAGGGGGAGAAACATCATAAGATCCAACTATAATAGCAAAGCTCGCGATACATCAAGATCGTACCACCTCAAGAACACGAGAGAGAGAGAGAGAGAGATCAGACACATAACTACTGGTACATACCCTCAGCCCCGAGGGAGAACCACTCCCTCCTCGTCATGGAGAGCACCGGGATGATGAAGATGGCCACCGAAGAAGGATTCCCCCTCCAGCAGGGTGCCGAAACGGGTCTAGATTGGTTTTCGATGGCTACGGAGGCTTATGGCGGCGGAACTCCCAATCTATTGTGCTCCCCGATGTTTTTAGGGTATATGGGTATATATGGGAGGAAGAAGTACATCGGTGGACCTCCGGGCTGTCCACGAGGCAGGGGGCACGCCCAGGGGGTGGGCGCACCCCCCACCCTCGTGGGCAGCCCGGGACTCTCCTGGTCCATCTCCGATACTCCATGGGCTTCTTCTGGTCCAAAAATAAGTTCCGTGAAGTTTCAGGTCAATTGGACTCCGTTTGATTTTCCTTTTCTGCGATACTCTAAAACAAGGAAAAACAGAAACTGGCACTAGGCTCTAGGTTAATAGGTTAGTCCCAAAAATCATATAAAATAGCATATAAATGCATATAAAACATCCAAGGTTGATAATATAATAGCATGGAACAATCAAAAATTATGGATACGTTGGAGACATATCAATGGGATCTATCATAGTCCTTTCGATAAGTAAGAGTGTAGAACCCAACGAGGAGCAGAAGGAAATGACAAGTGGTTTTTAGCAAGGTATTCTCTGCAAGCACTGAAATTATCGGTAACAGATAGTTTTGTGATAAGATAAATTGTAACGGGTAACAAGTAATAAAAGTAAACAAGGTGCAGCAAGATGGCCCAATCCTTTTTGTAGCAAGCCTGGTCGAACTCTTATATAATGCAAAGCACTCCCGAGGACACATGGGAATTGATGTCAAGTTAGTTTTCATCATGCTCATATGATTTGCGTTCGTTACTTTGATAATTTGATGCGTGGGTGGATGCTACCTCTTGAGCACTGCGTTGGTTTTCCCTTGAAGAGGAAAGGGTGATGCAGTAAAGCAGCGTAAGTATTTCCCTTAGTTTTTGAGAACCAAGGTATCAATCCAGTAGGAGATCATGCTCAAGTCCCATGCACCAACACAAACAAATAAGAACCTCGCAACCAACGCGATAAAGGGGTTGTCAAGCTCTTCTCGGTCACTTACGAGAGTGAGATCTGATAGATATGATAAGATGATATTTTTGGTATTTTTATGATAAAGAGAAATAAAGATGCAAAGTAAAATAAACGTCAAAGTAAATAACTAAGTATTGGAAGATTAATATGATGGAAGATAGACCCGGGGGCCATAGGTTTCGCTAGTGGCTTCTCTCAAGAGCATAAGTATTATAGTAGGTAAACGAATTACTGTCGAGCAATGGATAGAATTGAGCATAGTTATGAGAATATCTAGGTATGATCATGTATATAGGCATCACGTCCGAGACAAGTAGACCGAAGCGATTCTACATCTACTACAATTACTCCACACATCGACCACTATCCAGCATGCATCTAGAGTGTTAAGTTCAAGAGAACAGAGTAATGCTTTAAGGAAGATGACATGATGTAGAGGGATAAACTCATGCAATATGATATAAACCCCATCTGTTTATCTTTGATGGAGACAATACAATACGCATCGGTTCCCTTTCTGTCACTGGGATCGAACACCGCAAGATTGAACCCAAAGCTAAGCACTTCTCCCATTGCAAGAAAGATCAATCTAGTAGGCCAAACCAAACTGATAATTCGAAGAGACTTGCAAAGATAAACCAATCATACATAAAAGAATTCAGAGGGGAATCAAATATTGGTCATAGATAATCTGGATCATAAACCCACAATTCATCGGATCTCGATAAACACACCACAAAACAAGATTACATCGAATAGATCTCCAAGAAAGTCGAGGAGAACTTTGTATTGAGATCCAAAGAGAGAGAAGAAGCCATCTAGCTAATAACTATGGACTCGTAGGTCTGAAGTAAACTACTCACACATCACCGGAGAGACCATGGAGTTGATGTAGAGGCCCTCCGTGATCAATGCCCCCTCCGGTGGAGCTCCAGAAAAGGCCCCGAGACAGGATCTCTCGAGTACATAAGGTTGCGGCGGTGGAAATAGGTTTTCGTGGTGCTCCTGGATGTTTGGGGGTAAGTGGAAATATATATAGCAGGAAGAAGTACGTCGGTGGAGCAACGGAGGGCCCACGAGGGTGGAGGGCGCGCCCAGGGGGGTAGGCGCACCCCCTGCCTCGTGCCTTCCTCCCTTGTTTCTTGACGGCCACTCCAAGTTCCTGGATCACGTTTGTTGATAAAATCACGTTCCCGAAGGTTTCGTTCCGTTTGGACTCCATTTGTTATTCCTTTTCTTCGAAATCCTAAAATAGGCAAAAAGCAGCAATTTGGGTTGGGCCTCCGGTTAGTAGGTTAGTCCAAAAAATGATATAAAAGTGTAAAATAAAGCCCATTAACATCCAAAATAGATAATGTAATAGCTTGGAGCAATCAAAAATTATAGATACGTTGGAGACGTATCAGTGGACCGGTTATTGGGTGCTTCCCTTCCTTGGACAAGCCTCCCACCTATGATTAACCCCTCTCGCAAGCATCCGCAACTATGAAAGAAGTATTAAGGTAAACCTAACCATAACATGAAACATATGGATCCAAAACAGCCCCTTACGAAGCAACGCATAAACTAGGGTTTAAGCTTTTTTCACTCTAGCAACCCATCATCTACTTATTACTTCCCAATGCTCCCCCCTAGGACCAAATAATGGTGAAGTGTCATGTAGTTGACGTTCACATAACACCACTAGAGGAAAGACAACATAGATCTCATCAAAATATCGAACGAATACCAAATTCACATGAATACTTATAGCAAGACTTCTCCCATGTCCTCAGGAACAAACGTAAGTACTCATAAATCATATTCATATTCATAATCACAGGGGTATTAATATGCATAAAGGATCTGAACATATAATCTTCCACCGAATAAACCAACTAGCATCAACTACAAGGAGTAATCAACACTACTAGCAACCCATAGGTACCAATCTGAGGTTTTGGGACCAAGATCGAATACAAGAGATGGACTAGGGTTTGAGAGGAGATGGTGCTGGTGAAGATGTTGATGGAGATTGACACCCTCTCGATGAGAGGATCGTTGGTGATGACGATGGCTTCGATTTCCCCCTCCCAGAGCGATGTTTCCCCGGCATAACAGCTCCACTGGAGCCCTAGATTGGTTCTGCCTAGGTTCCGCCTCGAGACAGCGGTGCTTCATCCCGAAAGCTTCCTCCTGATTTTTTCCAGGTCAAAACACACCATATAGCCAAACATGGGCACCGGAGGCCTGCCAGGGGGCCCACAAGGACGGGGGGTGTGTCCTACACCCTTGTGGCTGGCTGGTGGCCCCCCTCTAGTAGTTTCTTCGCCCAATATTTTTTATATATTCCAAAAACATGCTCCATGAAGTTTTAGGACTTTTGGAGTTGTGCAGAATAGGTCTCTAATATTTGCTCCTTTTCTAGTCCAGAATTCCGGCTGTTGGCATTCTCCCTCTTCATGTAAACCTTGTTAAATAAGAGAGAATAGGCATAAGTATTGTGATATAATTTGTAATAACAGACCATAATGCAATAAATATCAATATAAAAGCATGACACAAAATGGACGTATCGACTCCCCCAAGCTTAGACCTCGCTTGTCCTCAAGCGAAAGCCGAAATCAAAAAATATGTCCACATGTTTGGAGAAAGAGGTGTTGATAAAATAAAATATGGACATGAGGGCATCATGATCATCTTTAGAACACCAACATATATTGTCATATAATTTCTTATGTTAAAGTAACAATTTGTTCACAAGGTAAAGTATGAATTAGAAACTTCATTGAAAACTAACAAACTATAATTTCAGTCGTTGGAGCAATTGCAATTTATCATAACATCGGAAAGAGTCAATATAAGAGCTTTTCAGCAAATCCACATACTCAACTATCATTTAATCTTTCACAATTGCTAACACTCATGCAATACTTATGGGTTCAAAGCTTCCATCGAACACCGAGAAAGATAGGGGCTTATAGTTTCGCCTCCCAACCTTTTACATCAAGGGTAATGTCAACAAAAATAATTTACAAAAACCAACATCCAAGTGGGTATATATATCCGGATCTCTCCAGCATATAGTGCTTGCTAAAGGAAAAAAGTATAAACAGGAAAGGTGATGATCACCATGGCTCTTGTATAAGGGTAGAAGATAAAAAAAGTAAAAGATAGGCCCTTCGCAGAGGGAAGCAGAGGTTGTCATGCGCTTTTATGGTTGGATGTACAAAATCTTAGTGCAAAAGAACGTCACTTTATATTGCCGCTTGTGATAAGGACCTTTATTATGCAGTCCGTCACTTTTATTTCTTCCATATCACAAGTTCGTATAAAGCTTATTTTCTTCACACTAATAGATCATACATATTTAGAGAGCAATTTTTATTGCTTGCACCCATGACAACTTACTTGAAGGATCTTACTCAATCCATAGGTAGGTATGGTGGACTCTCATGGCGAAACTGGTTTTAGGGATGTTTGGAAGCACAAGTAGTATCTCTGGTTGGTGCAAAGAATTTGGCTACCATGAGAGGGAAAGGCAAGCTCAACATGTTGGATGATCCATGACAATATAAGTTCTATTCGGATATAGAACATAACCTATTATATTGTCTTCCTTGTCCAGCATCAATTTTTTAGCATGTCATATTTTAATGAGTGCTCACAATTACAAAAGATGTCCAAGATAGTATATTTATATGTGAAGCCTCTCTTTCTTTATTACTTCCTATTAATTGCAACAATGACCAAAACTAAGTTTGTCAACCTTCAACAACTTTTATTCATCATACTCTTTATATGTGAAGTCATTACCCTCCATAAGATCAATATATGATCTTTTTATTACTTTTTATTCTTTCTTTTATTTAATTCCCTCAAGATCATAGCAAGAAAGCAAAGCCCTTAGCTCAAAACTACTATTTATATATATATATATATATATATATATATATATATATATATATTGTGTTGCTATTCATCACCGAGGGTGTACAATAAGTTATTTCTCACCCGATGTAATCTCACGATTACTTCATAATTAAATTACATTTGGAATTCAAATAGTTACATTCTATTGATTCACTACGTAAAATTTAACATAAGAAAATAAAAATATAGGTCATAAGACAAGAAAATTTGCAGTTTATGTGTATTTTAGACTATGTTTTTATGTTTTTAATTTTACATAACATAATTTTTTTACAGCGATTATATATTTTCTTACGGTCCCTTTTTGCGTCGGAAATAAAAAAAAAACTTACGAAACGTAAAATTACGGTGCATTGATGGTAAAATAGAGGGGGTGAAGAATAATTGTTCCTCACCCAGGGTGACGAATAGCGCGTATATATATATATATATATATATATATATATATATATATATATATATATATATATATATATATATATATATATAGGGTCGCGCTATTCGTCATCCTAGGTGAGGAATAGTTATTCTTCACCCCCCTCTATTTTATCATCAATACACCGTAATTTTACGTTCCGTAAGTTTTGTCTTATTTCCGACGCGAAAAGAGACCGTAAGAAAATATATAATCGCCGTAAAAAATATTTTATGTTATGTAAAATTACAAATGTAAAAACATAGTGTAAAATACACATAAACTGTAAATTTTCTTGTCTTATCACCTATATTTTTATTTTCTTATGTCAAATTTTACGTAGTGAATCAATAGGAATGTAACTATTTGAATTCCAAGCGTAATTTAACATGATCGTAAGATTACCTCGGGTGAAGAATAACTTATTCTGCACCATGGGTGATGAATAGTAACACTATATATATATATATATATATATATATATATATCAAGGACTCGATTACATAGATGAAACATAAAGCAAAACTCAAGGCTAGATTGTACTAAAACTTTATTCTACTAGATCGAGATATGACCAAAAGGATCGAACTAAGAAAAACAATAAAGATAAAGATGTGATGGTGATACGATACCAGGGCACTCCCCCAAGCTTGGAAGTTGCCAAGGGGAGTGCCCATACCCATGTATTTATGTCTCTTTCTTCGGAGCTGATGATAAAGGAGTTGTTGATGAAGTAGGCTTGTCATCCGTCTTCCAAGGCATAGGTTCACCATCATAGAAAGATGAACGAGTCTCCGGGATCCTCGAATCTGTAGCCAAACTCATCCTCTTGAATCTGTATTCATACTCACAGTTTTGGTTTTGCATGTCATAGATCTGGGCTTGGAGATGCTCGATTGTCTCATGAAGCTTGAAGATGGCCTCCTCAATGCTCTTGGCATCCGGCTTGTGATTGTTGGTGAACTCCGCGATCATCATGTGATTGGCGTTGAGTCCACGCTCCACCATTCCTTGGCACTTGAAAACTTGCTGCTCCATTGCTTCGAGTCACGTCTCCACACTTCCAGTCTTCTTTGGCCCCTCAACATTGCGAATGTGCAGCACCCCCTCACGCATCTCAATGGCTTGAGGGTGTCGCAACACCTCCGCGAGGTAGGGGTTGATGACCTTCTCAAAAAACTTGTCCTTGGGGGTGCTTGGAGATGTCATGGTGATCTAGATCTATTAGAAAGCTTGAAACAAGAATAGGAGATATTGTCATGTTATGACGGTCAAAACCTTCGGGAGATTATATAATGAATTTTTACCGACCATAAGGAGTATCATGCAAGAAAACGGAGTTCGGAGGGCACACGGGGTGGCCACAAGGACGGGGGGCGCGCCCTCCACCCTTGTGGTGGCCTCATGTCTCTTTCGAACTACTTTTAATTTTCCTATTTTTTTTAATATTCCAAAATGGAGAAAAATTATCATTGGAAACGTTTTGGAGTTGGTTTACTTACTGTATCACATACCTATTCCTTCTTAGAGTCTAAAACGTTCTGGAAAGTGTCCCTTATGTACTCCTCCAGTGTTACGGTATTAATTATATTGGTCACAACATTTATGGGAGTACCTGAGATATAATGTTTGATTCTTTGACCGTTTACCACCTTCGGAGTTGTGCCTTTGGCGTTGTTAATCTTTATGGCACCGGAACGATCGACCTCCTCGATAATGTAAGGGCCTTCCCATTTAGAAGAAGCTTTCCTGCAAAAAATCTTAAATGAGAGTTGTATAGCAAAACATGGTCACCTATATTAAACTCACACTTTTGTATCCTTTTATCATACCATCTTTTAACTTTTTCTTTAAACAACTTGGCACCCTCATAGGCTTGGGTTCTCCATTCATCAAGAGAGCTAATGTCAAATAACCTCTTTTCACCGGCAAGTTTTAAATCATAGTTGAGCTCTTTAATAGCCCAATATGCCTTATGTTCTAGCTCAAGAGGTAAGTGACACACTTTTCCATAAACCATTTTATACGGAGACATACCCATAGGATTCTTATAAGCAGTTATATAAGCCCATAATGCATCATCAAGTTTCTTAGACCAATTCTTTCTAGATCTATTAACAGTCTTTTGCAAAATTAATTTGATCTCTCTATTAATCAATTCTACTTGACCACTAGACTAAGGATGATATGGAGATGCAATTCTATGGTTAACATCATACTTAGAAAGCATTTTACGGAAAGCACGATGAATAAAATGTGAACCACCATCAGTCATTAAATATCTACGGACTCCAAACCTCAGAAAAATAACTACTTTAAGCATCTTAATAGAAGTGTTATGATCAGCACAGCTAGTGGGAATAGCTTCTACCCACTTAGTAACGTAATCAACAGCAACTAAAATATGATTATACCCATTAGAGGAAGGAAAAAGTCCCATATAATCAAAGCCCCAAACATCAAATGGTTCAATAAAAAGGAAATAGTTCACAGGCATTCCCTGACGTCTACTAATATTACCAATTCTCTCGCATTCACCACAAGACAACACACACTTACGAGCATCCTTAAAGAGAGTGGGCTAATAGAACCCGAATTGCAATACCTTATGTGCAGTTCTATCTCCAAAATGGTGTCCTCCGTAAGATTCGGAGTGACACTTGCGTAAGATTTGTCCCTGTTCATGCTCAGTTACACAACGTCTAATAACACCATCTACTCCTTCTTTATAAAGGTGTGGGTCATCCCAAAAGTAATGTCTTAAATCATAGAAAAACTTTTTCTTTTGCTGGTATGTGAAACTATTGGTATAAATTTAGGAACAATGTAATTAGCATAATCAGCATACCATGGAGTATTACGAGAAGCATTTATGACATTTAATTGTTCATTAGGAAAGCTATCATCAATAGGCAGTGGATCATCAAGAACATTTTCTAACCTAGACAAGTTGTGTGCAACGGGGTTCTCAGCTCCCTTTCTATGCAAATCAAATTCTTGTAGGAAGAGAACCCATTTAATAAGTCTAGGTTTAGCATCTTTGTTTTCCATAAGATATTTAATAGCAGCATGATCAGTGTGAACAGTTACTTTGGAATCAATAATATAAGGTCTAAACTTATCACATGCAAATACAACTGCTAAAAATTCTTTTTCAGTAGTAGCATAATTTCTCTAGGCATTGTCTAGAGTTTTACTAGCATACTGAATACCATTTAATTTCTTATCAACTCTTTGTCCTAGGACATCACCAATAGCATAATCACTAACATCACACATAATCTCAAAGGGTAAATTCCAATCAGGTGGCTGAACAATAGGAGCAGAAATCAAGGCTTTCTTAAGTATTTCAAATGCTTATACACAATCATCATCAAAAATAAAAGGAACATCTTTTGCAAGAGATTAGTGAGAGGCCTAGAAATTTTAGAGAATTCTTAAATAAACCTCCTATAGAAACCAGCGCGACCAAGGAAACTTCTTATACCTTTGATATCTTTAGGACACGGCATCTTTTCAATAGCATCTACTTTAGCTTTATCAACTTCAATACCTCTTTCAGAAATTTTATGCCCCAAGACAATACCTTCATTAACCATAAAGTGGCACTTCTCCCAATTCAATACAAGACTAGTTTCTTCACATATCTGCAAGACTCGATCAAGGTTGCTTAAGCAATCATCAAAAGAAATTCCGTAAACGGAGAAATCATCCATGAAAACCTCAACAATAGTTTCACATAAGTCAGAGAATATAGCAGTCATACATCTTTGAAAGGTAGCAGGTGCATTGCATAAACCAAAAGGCATACGTCTATAAGCAAAGATTCCGAAAGGGCAAGTAAAAGTGGTTTTCTCTTGATCCTCTTTTGACACAGGTATTTGAGAGAAACTAGAATAACCATCTAGAAAGCAAAAATGTGTATGCTTGGATAATCTTTCTAGCATTTGATCAATAAAAGGTATAGGTTAATGATCTTTTCTAGTAGCTTTATTTAATTTGCGAAAATCAATTACCATTCTATAACCTGTAACAATTCTTTGAGGAATCAATTCATTCTTATCATTTGGAACAACAGTAATGCCTCCCTTCTTGGGGACACAATGAACATGACTTACCCATTGACTATGAGCAATAGGATAAATTATACCTGTCTCCAGAAGCTTTAGTATTTCATTTCTTACCACTTCTTTCATCTTAGGATTTAACCGCCTTTGATGATCAACAACTGGGTTAGCATCTTTCTCCAATTTAATGTTATGCTGACATAGAGTGGGACTAATGCCCTTAAGATCATCTAGAGTACATCCAATAGCGGCACGGTGCTTCTTCAGAGTTTTCAATAATTTCTTTTCCTCATGCTCTGAAAGGTTAGCACTAATAATAATAGAATATATCTTCTTTTCATCAAGATAAGCATATTTCAGAGTATCAGGCAATTGTTTAAGCTCAAACATGGGATCACCCTTAGGTGGAGGACGATCCCCAAGGATTTCAACAGGCAAATTGTGTTTCAAAATAGGTCCTTGATTAAAGAATACTTCATCTATTTCCCTTCTTTCATTCATAAACATATCATTTTCATTGTCTAGCAAATATTATTTCATCCTTACTAGGCAATTCTTTATCATGGGGTTGTCTAAGAAATTTAGAGAAATTAAAATCATGAGACACATCCCCTAAACCAACAGTAGCAATATCTTTCTCGCAGTCTATCTTAGCATTAACAGTATTCAAGAAAGGTCTACCAAATATAATGGGACAAAAATTATCTTGTGGAGAAGCAAGAACAAGAAAATCAGTAGGATATTTTATATTCCCACACAAGAGTTCAACATCTCTAACAATCCCAATTGGTGATATAGTATCTCTATTAGAAAGCTTAATAGTAACATCAATATCTTCTATCTCAGCAGGTGCAATATCATTCATAATTTCTTTATATAGGTTATAAGGAATTGCACTCACACTAGCACCCACATCACATAAGCCATGATAACTGATCTCCTATTTTAACAGTAACAACAGGCATGCCAACAGTAGGCCTATGTTTATCTTTCATATCGGGTTTAGCAATCCTAGCAGCTTCAACATTATAAGTGATAGTTTCTTCTTCAACTTTAATAGGTTATACTACTTTAACTTCAATGGGAGGATGATATTTAAACCACTTCTCCTTAGGGAGATCAACATGAGTAGCAAAAGATTCACAAAAAGAAGCTACTATCTCATAGTCAAGTCCATATTTAGTGCTAAAATCATGAAAAGCATCAGTATTCATAAAATATTTAACACAATCAAACTTAAGGTTTATACCTGACTCTTTACCTTCGTCGATTTCCCAATCTTCAGAGTTGCGTTTAATTCTTTCCAATAAGTGCCATTTGAATTCAATATCCTTCTTCATATAATAGCCATTACAAGAAGTATCGAGCATGGATCGATCATTATGAGAAAGCCGAGCATAAATTTTTTGAATAATAATTTCTCTTGAGAGCTCATGATTGGGGCATGAATATAACATTGACTTAAGCCTCCCCCAAGCTTGAGAGATACTTTCTCCTTCACGAGGCCAAAAATTATATATATAATTCCGATCACGATGAACCAGATGCATAGGATAAAACTTATGATAAAATTCTAATTTCAATCGATTGTAGTTCCATGATCCATTATCATCCAATAGCGTATACCATGTCAATGACTTTCCCTTCAAAGATAAAGAGAAGACCTTCTTCTTGACAACATCCTCAGGCATACCTGCAAGCTTAAATAATCCACAAACTTTATCCACATAGATTGCATATCGAGATGTAATGTTCCATCTCCTGCATAAGGATTAGCTAGCAGTTTCTCTATCATACCCGAGGGAATTTCATAATAAATATTTTCAGTAGGTGCAGTAGGTTGAGGAGAAACTCTTTGCTCTTCTGGTCGAGGTGAAGACAGCCCGAACAAGCCCCTCAAAGGATTATTTTCCATAGTAACAAGTGACAGTAAATTTCAGCACACTATATAAATGTTTCCTTACAAAATTCCACTTACCAAAGGCGCTTCACTCCCCGGCAACGGCGTCAGAAAAGAGTCTTGATGACCCACAAGTATAGGGGATCTATTGTAGTCCTTTCGATAAGTAAGAGTGTCGAACCCGGCGAGCAGAAGGAAATGACAAGTGGTTTTCAGCAAGGTATTCTCTCCAAGCACTGAAATTATCGGTAACAGATAGTTTTGTGATAAGATAAATTGTAACGAGTAATGAGTAATAGAATTAAACAAGGTGCAGCAAGATGGCCCAATCCTTTTTGTAGCAAAGGACAAGCCTAGACGAACTCTTATATAATGCAAAGCGCTCCCGGGGACACATGGGAATTGTTGTCAAGTTAGTTTTCATCATGCTCATATGATTCGCGTTCGCTACTTTGATAATTTGATACGTGGGTGGACCGGTGCTTGGGTGCTGCCCTTCCTTGGACAAGCCTCCCACTTATGATTAATCCCTCTCGCAAGCATCCGCAACTACGAAAGAAGTATTAAGGTAAACCTAACCATAGCATGAAACATATGGATCCAAATCAACCCCTTACGAAGCAACGCATAAACTAGGGTTTAAGCTTCTGTCCCCCTAGCAACCCATCATCTACTTATTACTTCCCAATGCCTTCCCCTAGGCCCAAATAATGGTGAAGTGTCATGTAGTCGACATTCACATAACACCACTAGAGGAAAGACAACATACATCTCATCAAAATATCGAACGAATACCAAATTTGCATGATTACTTATAACAAGACTTCTCCCATGTCCTCAGGAACAAACATAACTACTCACAAACCATATTCATAATCAAGATCATAGGAGTATTAATTATCATTAAGGATTTGAAAATATGTTCTTCCACCGGATAAACCAACTAGTATTAACTACAAAGAGTAATCAACACTAGTAGCAACCTGATACGTCTCCAATGTATCTATAATTTTTTATTGCTCCATGCTATTATATTATCTATTTTGGATGTTAATGGGCTTTATTTTACACTTTTATATCATTTTTGGTACTAACCTACTAACCGGAGGCCCAGCCCAAATTGTTATTTTTGCCTATTTTAGGATTTCGAAGAAAAGGAATATCAAACGGAGTCCAAACGGCATGAAACCTTCGGGAAGGTGATTTTCTCAACAAACATGATCCAGGAGACTTGGAGTGGCCGTCAAAAAACAAGGGAGGAAGACACGAGGCAGGGGGCGCGCCTACCCCCCCCCCCCCCCCTAAGCGCGCCCTCCACCCTCATGGGCCCTCCGTTGCTCCACCGACGTAGTTCTTCCTCCTATATATATCCATGTACCCCCCCCCCCAACATCCAGGAGCACCACGAAAACCTAATTCCACCGCCGCAACCTTCTGTACTCGAGAGATCCCATCTCGGGGCCTTTTCCGGAGCTCCATCGGAGGGGGCATTGATCACGGAGGGCCTCTACATCTACTCCATGGCCTCTCCGTTGATGTGTGAGTAGTTTACTTTAGACCTACGGGTCCATAGTTGTTAGCTAGATGGCTTCTTCTCTTTCTTTGGATCTCAATACAAAGTTCTCCTCGATTTTCTTGGAGATCTATTCGATGTAATCTTCTTTTGCGGTGTGTTTGTCGAGATCCAATGAATTGTGGGTTTATGATCCAGATTATCTATGAACAATATTTGATTCCCCTCTGAATTATTTTATGTATGGTTGGTTTATCTTTGCAAGTCTCTTCGAATTATCAGTTTGGTTTGGCCTACTAGATTGATCTTTCTTGCAATGGGAGAAGTGCTTAGCTTTGGGTTCAATCTTGTGGTCTTCGATCCCAGTGACAGAAAGCACTACTAGGAAAAGGCCTACTAGTGGCGCACTAGTTTTGCCTACTAATGGTGCACTATTGGTGCGCCACTAGTACCACGCCACTAGTATTATATACTAATGGCGCACCACGCCGTGCGCCATTAGTATAGACCAACATGCGCCATTAGTATGCCTCCCAGGGGGCCATATTTACCCATGTGCTTTTGCATACTAATGGCGCACTATGGGGTGATGCGCCATTAGTATCCTTTGGCATACTAATGGCGCACTGTGTAGTGATGCGCCATTAGTATCCTTTGGCATACTAATGGCGCACTTTGAGGTGATGCGCCATTAGTATGAATATTAGGTTTTTTTTACTTTTCTGATTTTTGCACATGTTACAAAATATATTATTGGACAGAATATAGACAGCACCACACAGCAACAGTAGATTCATCGAATACAATAGAAGATTAGTCTCTGAATACAATTCATCATATTAGTCTCCGAATTCAAAAGACCGAACACAGATAGAACATTACAAGTCTCGAGACCGCGAGTAGCGAGTTTGTCTTCACATTACAAGTCGATATCGACCATCTAAACTACCATCACATAGAAGAGAGCTGCGGCCATCACGATGAGCATCATCGTGATGAAACTGGTCTTCATCCGGTTCCTCCAACGCTCCCTCCTCTCTCCCGCTAGATAGCGGGCTTATCTAGATTCCGCCTCCGCCCTAGTGGTGTACCCTTTGTAACTGTTACCGCTGAAACGGTGAACCTATCTCCGACACTCCTCCCAGTCGTCGTAGACTCCGGGAACCTTACCCTTGTACGCGACATACGACGGCATCTCTATGCACAAGCCAAACAACAGACAATACATAAGCAATATATAAGTATAGAACAAAAGGATCGGAAGAGAAAAGCAAGACATTAATAGCACGATTCATGGTCCTACTAATAAATAGCATCGATTACATCTAAGTTGAACGATTGTCCAAACCAAAGAGACATACAATTCATTAAAGTTTAATTACAACATGAGCCAATCAATGTTTCAGAACTACACATAGCATCACTACTTTCGACTCGACTCATGGGACCGGAGCGTGGATGAAGCCGCCGTCTGTCGTGATGGTCATGAAATCGCGGGTGTTGTCAGCCTGCATTTGTAGCGTTGTGTCTATCTCACTGTTGGACGGTTGATATCTGAGGTAGAACTGCCCCGAGGTATGAAGGACATCTTGATGGATGATTTCCGCAAACTCCGACTGGATGCGAAAGAATTCTTGTCTAATGTCCACGTCCTGGATTGCCGACAAGCTCGCGGCCCAATCTTTGAGATTATCTGGTAGTAGAAGGTGATGATGGTCCCATACGATCGCTCGCATGTGATGGAGGGCGTAGTAGGCATCCTTCTAACCGCCAGGCGGCTGCTTGATGCAGCAGAACTTAGTATTGTGGGCGAACACGTGCCTGCCGTACCTACGAACTGGCTTGGTGAAGGTGCCTCCAGATTTGGCATAGCCAGGGAGAACATCATCCAGAACTTTCTTGATATTTGTGTAGTCTATATTGGAGTCACGGTTTGGGTCGAAATACGTGGTCATGGAATATTTCAGGCATAAGAGGATGAGTGTGCAATGTGTGTCACTGCACAGAACACGGAATGTTAGAAAAAAAAAAGAACGATCGAAATCTAAGAAATCATATGTTACGGGGCGGTTAGGGGATGACTTACTCAAGAAAGTAAGGCACGAGGAAGTTATCCTTATCTGGGTTTGCCAGAATGATGCCTTCGAGGTATGAACTCGCGACTTGGCGGTCCCCAGGGCTGCCCAAGAGCTTGGCACGCATGTAGAAGGGGTCGACTATCACGATGTCCGGGGTCTTGTCTCTAATGATCCGCATCTCCATACTCAGCGAAAACAGCCGAACGAAGGTGTAGTGCAGCGGATGAAGGTTAAACATAGCAAAGATGTCATCAAACTGCAGGACGATCGTACCCCCGATGGTGCCATCCACAAAGCCCTTGCCCTCTGGCACATTGGCCACAAAAACCGGGTATGCCACATCATTCTCTCTGAGACGCCGCTTCTCCAAAGAAAGAACACTGTCATGCAGACTCCGCATAGCATTGGTTGCAGCATTGAGCATATTTGTCGGTAGCATTGCCCAACCCGCCACATGCACCCTCCTCAAGATATCCTTAGGTGAAGGTGGCCCGTCCTGAGCACGGATCGTACTCGGTGCCGGCTGGCTCGCACCGGCGCCCTTTTTAGTCTTTTGTTTCAGTCCCTTCTTCTTGATCTGCTGTAATGGGACCGAGTTCTGCTCATAGACCGCCTTCTTGAGCGTGTTGGGGCTGATAATATTTTGCACCTTAGCTATCTGAGGCTCGGTGAAGGCGGCAACTGGAGGCGTCTCTTGAGAACTGAATGCCAAACGACGCCTGTTGCAATTGGGTTTCTCGGCCGTACCAGCTAGATCGCGATCGTCTTGATTGGGTTCTTGAGAAGGAGGCCCGCAGAACTCGTCACCGTACCCATGTTCGGTAAAGTACTTATCGATGTTGGTAAATGTACCATCGTCGTTGTCGTCCTCGTCTGGATCCTGTGCCATATGCATGTCCGGATCCTGTGCCATAGGGATGTCTGGCATGTCCGATAGCGTTGCGGCGTTCTTGCCATGGCTTGGCGCCGGCACGACTGGCGGTCTTGTTTGTGGGGTGGTGTCCCCCGCCCCCAAACGAATCTGGCTCTTCGGCCAAAGCAGGGGCCAGGTTACGCAGGCGCTGAGGGTCATCTCATCATCTTCGTCGGCCCCAGCGGGTCGAATCGGAGGTAACAGCTCGTCGCGGCCTGGCAGCACCCGAACCAGTTCAAACCTATACACTGTGGGTAGCATCGGATTACTGTGGAACACGGGGTTGCCCGGTTGAACGATTCTGCCCTTGGCGACATCGACCAACTCGCCGCCCACGAAGTGCAGGAGAGTGCAAGGAACGTCGGCGGCGCCCTGCGAAAACATGTAGGGCGTCAGGGATGCCCAGTCAAAGGCAAGGAGATGAAGTCATCGGCCGAGAGGCTTAGTTACCATGATGCCGTCGAGCTCGGCTAATGTCGAGGCACCGCCAACGGCGGGTGTGCAACTGGCGGAGGGGCCGCTTGCTGGCGAGGTGTCGGCCGGCGTACACCGGGTGCATTAAGCTCCAATGCCCGTGCCGGCGCCGGAGACACGAATACCGCCTCCGCCGGAGACACCAATGGCGCTGCCTGCGCGTTGTGCGAGTTGCTGGCCGTGAAGGTGGGAACCGGGGGAGGCCCCTGTTGGCCGCCCGCAATCCACGTCGTCAGCCCATGAATCAACGTAGGCACCATGGCGTTGAGCGTCGTTCCCAGTTGTTGTTGCACTTGCTCTTGGACAATCTCCGAAATCCGCGCCACTTGTGCCTTGAGTGCTTCAACCTCGCGCGACTGGCTTTCCGAGCTGGTGTTTTTCTCCTTTCGCCCACCAGCGGTATAGTATGACGACCATTTTGTGGACAAGCCTTTGCCGGCCACACGACCAGCTGACGTCGGCTTACTGAGCTTATCCTTGTTTTTCATTATGTTCAATGCCCTATTTAAAGGGGTGTCGAAAGGGGAGCTCTGAGACGACCCCGCGCTACTGCTTTCATTGTCCTGCGGAAGGAACGTGAACCATTTAGAAATATTTGGGATTAATTAGAATGCAACCATATGGAGCTAATTACGCGGGGGTGTATTCCTTACCAGAACAAGCTCAAGCGTCCTGGTCTTCGGATCCGTGGTAAGCTCCTTTGTTACCGGGTCCTCCTTGTACCGGGCCCTGTGAAAGTTCCCGGTCTGCTTGTCACGGTATTTCTCGAAGCGGGGCGGTAGGCCTTGCTCGACACGCTCCGCGTCCTCCTTGTCCCATATAGGCTCCGCTACTCTGTAACCGCCGGGACCGAGTTGGTGGATCCCTAAGTTCAACTACCGCATTTCTTTCCCCCACTGACTTGATTCGGAGGTTGCGCTGCTCTCGCACTTGATCTTGAACTCCTTGTAGTCATCTTCGCTCATCAAAGGATATTTCGCCTTGATCTTCTCATAACTAGCACCTTTTTCAATCATTGCCTTCACCGTGCTTCTCCAAGCAGACAGGGCCGTGCTCATCCTCGTGAGGGCGGCATTGTTCACTTTATTCCCTAAGAGGCGTGTGTTTGCAAAGTCAGTGGGGAACTTGTATAATTTGTGCAGCTTCGTGAAGAGGAGGCTGCGCAAATTCCCTCGGTCCTTATGCCTTAGGTTCTCGGTGTTGATCGATACGGTGCTCCGGAGAATGCACCCGAGCTGAACCGAGTACCCCTTGACTACTTCTTTGGGCACCGTCGGATGCCCGTCGGAGTTCACTTCAGTAAATTCCTCCTTGACGGTGCCGAGCATGCTCAGGTGCCTGTCCTTCTGTTGCCTCTTCGGTTGGTTGCCATCTGTGCGTGCGCCGCCATCATTAGTGGTGGCATCCTCGGCGGCACCATTAGTGGTGTCATCCCCGACGCCACTAAGGGTTGTGTAGTCAGGATCGGTGTCTTCCACGGCGTCCTCATAGCGGTGAGGTTCTTCCTCCAACTCCTGGGACAGCTCCCAGAATTGCTTGCCGCCCGAACCGCCGGCCTCATCGTTGGGGGCCATGTTTCGCTCTAAATAGGAAAAAAGTTTGGTCAAAAATTTGGTTATTGTCAAGGAACAAGATCATGGTCTCATCATTTAGGGTTTGTCGACACCGAGGCATCCTAGAAGCTAAGCTTTTATCATTTAGGGTTTGTTGACGCCGAGGCATCCTAAAAGCCTAAGCGTACATCATTTAGGTTCTCATCGCGACACCGAGGCACCCTAAAAGCCAAGGTTTCATCATTTAGGGTTTGTCGACGCCGAGGCACCCTAAATGCTAAGTTAAGTTTTCATTATTTAGGGTTTATCGATGCCGAGGCACCCTAGGTTGGGCCTAATCACTTGGCTCTATTGCCACCTATGTTGGGTTTATCATCTAGGGTTTATCGATGCTAAGGAGAATTCTAAGTTGGGCATAATCACTTGGCTCTATTGCCACCTATGGTTTAATGCAGAAAGAATGGCGGGGCAGTTGATCCTACTTAACTAAGTACTAAGATACCCCGGCCCATGCATTAGTCGCAAGTACCCCATATGTCCTATTTTTAGCAAAGTCATGCTAAAATTCATGGAAAATTTCAGCATGATCTTTGCTGAAAATAGGACATATGGAGTACCCGAATTTGCCAGAACGGAAGTTAATCGACATTCCAACGAACTCAAGGGCCTCTCGGGGTACCTACAAAATCATTATCCCCGCGTAATGAAGTCGCCAATGGGTCATTTCATAAGATCACAAGTAGCATCATCACAAGTACAACATCATCACAAGTACAGCAGCAGCAGCAGTGAATACAGGCATAACAGCAGCAGTAGTAGGTTTATTCTTCTTCTTCATAAACATTAATTCTAGATGCCATAATCAGATCGAAATTTCAAACCACACACTTACTTTCAACTATAAACAAAAATGACTTGCTGTTAATGAACAGTGGCTAAAGATATATAAACAAAACTGACTTGCTGTTAGGTGGTGAAATTAAATGCCTTCATATCCCAGGGGGATGTTTTTCCGTTTTATATTTTGTATTCAAGTAAAACAAACTCCGACCATAGAAGCAGAAATGCCACACAAAGTCTAACTACCTACTGTTATCTTGGATAGCCACTATGATATATCAGAATCACAAATCATGGATCAACAAAAGCATACCCCGCATACCTATGCTCAACTTGTGTTCAAGAAATAATTATACAATCCACTAAAAAACAAGTGTTAGTTATAGGTTCTAAGTTCAAAGTTAAATAGCTGGAGGTTCACAGATTAAACGTATGTGGCAGAAAATTACACCGTGATTATATTTGACAAATAGGAAGTCAAGATTCCACGCTTGTTGGGTTTGCCATTAATATACCAAGTCAAGAAAATAGCATGCAATATGTTAACAAGATACAGTGGGCAACATGATAACAAGACTAGGAGTACATTTGTAAGACCAACTTGTAGCATGCAACAACAGAAACCTATAAGTGATATAGCAGAACTAGAGGTCCACACTATAAACACTCAAAAATCAAAAGAATCAACTTGGTCGAGAAACATATGTTGTTCTTATCAAAATCTACAACCATTACAACTTGAATGCCCTTAGATTGCATACTCAATTGTTTCCATTTCATAGTTTGTATTTCAGTAAAAGAAAACTAATCATACACGGAGAAGTGCCTCACACACAAGCAGACTACCACTGTTACCTTGGACTGCCATTTGTTGTTTAAAAAGAATTGTTCACGGTCTCGACAAGAGCAATATACAAATGCCGCCATGGCCCTAGGGTTTGCAGGGGAGGGGGTGGAGGAATGGAGGAAGACGCCGGCGTTGAAGCTCCGGTAGCGGCTGGGCGTTGAAGCTCTGGTGACACGCGGCGGGCTCCTCCACTCGCCTGTCTCTGCGTCTCGGCTTGGGCAGGAGGATGCTGAGGGCGCGGGCGCAGGCGGAGGGGGAACGACGAGGGAGGCGGCGCTCGGCTCGGCGTCGCATGGCCTGGCTGAGCTGAGGTAGAGGCGGTCATCGTCTCCTCCTCCTCCTCGTCCTCCTCCCGGTCCTCCTCCTCCGGCTCGGGGCATGGGGGTGCAGGGGCGGCGATGCGGGGGAGCTGCAGTGGTGGGGTGCGCGAGGGCGCGGGGGCGGCGGCGCGGGGGAGCTGCGGTGGTGGGGGCGCGGGGGCGGTGGGGGTGGAGTCCGGCGGGGGTCAGGGCGGCGGCGTCGGGGAAGCGCGCGGGTGGATCTGGCGAGGGAGAGGGGCGAAGGGGATCTGGCGAGAGGGAGAGGGAGGAATTAGCTAGGGGGAAGCTTACTAATGGCGCACCCCGCAACGGTGCACCATTAGTAATCTTTTTTTTATATATAGCAATGGCGCAGCAGCCAGAGGTGCGCCATTAGTAATTTTTTATTTTTATTTTTTGTTGCATCTAATAATTTTTTAGAAAATGAATATGAAACAGTAATAATTTTTAATAAAAACATTAATAATTTTTTAAAAAATATCATCAAATTTGTTATTTGAAAATATTTATGAATATGAAAAAATATCATCAAATTTATTATTTGAAAATATCATCAAATTCGTTATTTGAAAATATAATCAAATTTGTTTTTTTTTTGCAATTTAAGTCGCATTCATTTGTGACAGTGGAGTGGGTCGGGGAGGGTGTGGGGGGTCATCGGCGGCAGTGGAGCGGAGGAGGGTGCAGTGGTCGTGGGCGGCGGTGGAGCGGGGGAGGGTGTGGGGGTCGGCGGCGGCGGCTAGTGGAGCGGGGGAGAGGGTGCGGGGGGTCGGCGGCGGCGGTGGAGCGGGGGATCGATGGTGCGGGGGGTCGGCGGCGGCGCCCGGTGGAGCGGGGGAGAGGGTGCGGGGGGTCGTCGGCAGCAGTGGAGCGGGGGAGGGTGCGGGGGGTCGACGGCGGCGGCCGGTGGAGTGGGGGAGAGGGTGCGGGGGGTGCTCGGCAGCGAGGGGGACTGGATCTGGTGAGGTGGGATAGCGATCGAGATGGAGGGGGGTCGATATCGAGTGTCCATGAAATTTAAAAACATTCATGAGTTCAAAAAGTGCCCATGAAATACAATCGAGAAATGAAGGCTACAATTTAAATACAATCGATCTTAGCTAGCTATCTGTTCACAATCTTCTTTCCCTTATTTTTCGTAAATGGAGTTCTTCTCTTGAACGGACATCCTTTAGGTAGGGTGGTCCTACTTCTTCTTGTGGTGTATGCTGATACTTCATCGTCGTCGTCATGTTCCATCTTCGGGTCGCCGTACTTGTCGAAGTCTTGCTCATTGGCGACTCCATCCATTCCGATGATCTTCCTTTTGCCTCTCCTCACGACAACACGACTGGGCTTTGGCGGGTCGGTAATGAAGAAGCATTGGTCCACTTGGGAAGCCAGTACCCATGGCTCATTTTTCGCGGTGACGTTTGCGCCCGTGGTCTTGGATTTGGCTTCGGGTATAACCATGGTGGTGAAATACCGGTCTTCTTTTATGACGTTCTTGGCCCATCTGACACGAAACATCAGGACCTTCTCTCCAGCGTAGCTCAGCTCCCAGATCTCCTCGATCATTTCGTAGTATATATCATTGTCGTTACCGGTGTAGGATTCCATCGTTACCCCGGAGTTCTGATAACCATCGCTCTTCATGTCCTTTCCCTTGGTGTAGAATGTGTAGCCGTTAATATCATACGCCTCATACGTCATCAGGTTGTGCTCGGCGCCCTGTGACAAGGCGAATATGAGTTGTTCTTCCGCGGAAGAATCCTCATGTAAAGGGTACGACAGAAGCTTCTGCTTGAACCAACGAGTGAAACATTAGTTGTGCTCTTTGATTATATCTCCATCCGTCCTCTGTTGGCCTCGGTCATTGTACGTCTTCTCAATAAAGGTTTTGTGCTCTGCCACCCAAGGATCGACCACATCTATGTGTTGTAGCGCGACTAGGTTTGCTCTTTCAAAGTCGGCGAGTCGACCCTCGAAGTCGACATGCATTTCGCGGCAACCCTCACGGTGACCCCATCCAGCGAGCCTGCCGAGGTGCCTGTTGATGGGCAGACCAGTGGGGTTCTCGATGCCTAGATAATTCGTGCAGTAGAAGATGCACTCTTCGGTCAGAAAGGCCCTGGCTATGCTTCCCTCTGGACGTGACATGTTGCGAACGTATCCTTTGATGACACCATTCATCCTTTCGAATGGCATCATGCTGTGCAGGAACATCGGCCCGAGTTGGATGATATCCTCCATGATATGGACCAGCAGATGCACCATAACGTCAAAGAATGCAGGCGGGAAGTACATCTCAAGCTCGCATAGTATCACCACGATCTCTTCCTGTAGCCTTCTGAGTTGCCTCACGCCAACCGACTTCCGAGAGATGACGTCGAAAAAGTTGCATAGGCCAAATAGCGTTTCACGGACGTGCGCGTCCATGATCCCACGGATTGCAACTGGAAGTATCTGCGTCATCAGCACGTGATAGTCGTGAGACTTCATCCCGCTGAACTTCTGCTTCACTGGGTCTAGGTATCTGCTTATCTTCCCCGCGTAACCGTAAGGAAGTTTTACTCCTACGAGGCAGGTGAAAAACTGGTCGATCTCCTCCTGATTTAGAGTGAAGCATGTGGGAGGGTAGTCATTTCCGGTCTTCTTAGCCTTTTTGCCATTGCGACGACTTTCCGTGTCCTGCTTCGCCTCATCATCATTAGCGTGAAGCTCCTCCCTGATGCCCATTGATTTCAAGTCTGCCCTTGCTTTCGGCCCATCTTTGGTCCTCTCTGGCATGTCGAGCTACCTAGCAGACTCTCACACATGTTCTTCGTGATATGCATGACATCAAGGCTGTGAGGCACACGGTGGATCTTCTAGTACGGCAAGTCCCAGAAAACAGACCTCGTTTTCCATACCTTCAGCAGTGGCTCTGGCGCCTTTCGCTTCTTTCCCGGCTCTGGCGCCTTTTGCTTCTTTCCAGGCAGTAGGCAATCTTTCCAATTTTTCAATAGCTCGTCTATTTCCTCGCCGCTCCTCGTACGCGGGCGTCTTCGAGGTTTGGTTTCACCATTGAATAGATCCTTGCGTTTCCTCCATGGGTCATCATCGCGAAGCCACCTTCGATGTCCCATGAACACAGTTTTCGAAGACTCGGGATCTCTATCTAGCTGGCGATACGTTGTGTCATCTATGCACCTGACGCATCCAGAAAATCCGTGGACCACCTGCCCCATGAGATATCCGTAACCGAGATAGTCGTGCACCGTCGTGAGCAATGCGGCTCTCATAGGGAAATATTCTTTCTCTGCGGCGTCCCACGTATTGGCTGGCGTTTTCCACAGCGTGTCTAGCTTCTCTTTCAGCAGCCCCAGATACATATTGATGCCATTCCCTGGTTGTTTCGGCCCTTCAATTAGCATACTCATGTGAATGTACTTCCTCTTCATGAACAACCAGGGGGAAGGTTGTACATCCGCACAAACACATGCCAGGTGCTATGTGTGCTTCTCTGGCTGCCAAACGGATTGACTCCATCGGTGCTCGCACCCAGCATGATGTTCTTTGGATCCTTCCCAAATTATGGGTGTTTGAAGTTCAACGCTTGCCACTGGCTCCCATCCTTAGGGTGACTCAGCATCTTATCTTTTTATTTATCTCCGGATCATTTGCGTCATCTTCTCGCTTCTTCTCCTCCCTATCCGCGTGCCAACGCAGAAGCTTTGCTACCTTAGGGTCCGCGAACTACCGCTACAGACGAGGAGTGATCGGAAAGTACCACACTAATTTTCGAGGAGCTTTCTTCCTCTTCTTGTATCGAGTGACGCCGCACACTGGACATATGGTAGACTCCGCGTGCTCGTCCCGATAAATGATGCAATTGTTCATGCACACATGGTATTTCACGTGTGGTAAATCCAGAGGACACACGATTTTCTTCGCCTCCTCGAAACTGGTCGGGCACTTGTTCCCCTTGGGAAGACGTTCGTGCCAGAATGACATGTTCTCATCGAAGCATGCGATGGTCATTTTGTGTTTTACCTTCATCTCCAGAGCCATGAGCGTTACTTTCAGGCAGGTATCCTCGGGTCTGCATCCTTCATACAATGGAGTAACCACGTCTATCTCCAGTTGATCCAGCTTGGCTTTCTCTCGGGCGGCAGCTCTTGCGTTATCCGTCTGCTTGAGAAGCAGCTCTTGAATATGAGGGTCCTGCACCCAGCCCATTGATGGTCCATCGTCGTCTGCTCCGCTGGCATCTTCATCTTCATGATCATGCCCTTCGTCTGCTCCGGCATCTTCCTCATCATCATGTCCGGCATCTTCTACATGATGACTATGTACAGCATCACCGTCGTGATCATGTCCTGGAGATTCTTCGTCTTCTCGCCCGCCCGAGCCGCGGTGGTTGTCTTGCTGCCCTTCCTCATTTCTTGCCTGGCCCCCATGGACGACTTCATAGTCATCTTCATCACCTTGCCACTGATAGCCATCCATGAAACCACGCAAGAGCAGATGGTCCCGCACCTGTCCGGAATCCGGGTCCGCAATAAGGCTCTTCAGCTTGCATCTTCGACATGGACATCTTATCTCTGTCTTGTTCTTTTGAAGCATCTCGGCCTTCGCGGAGCTCAAAAACCTATTCACGATGCCTTCGGTCATCGTGCGGACCATGGTCGCCTGCGGGGTAGAGCAAAACGATATTTTAGAACCAAGAAAAAATTTGGCATGACTTTCCCTAAAAATAGGACCAAAAAGAATGCATAGTGCCAAAATTCTCGCCGAAACGGAAATGAATCAACAATCCGGCAAAATATTGGCAACTATCGCATTTCAAATACCGGTACCTGCAAACACAAACATATCTGCAACACCAGAAACATACATAGATCTAGCTAGGCCACAAAAAGTGCATGTGCACGTTATTGGAGGGAGAACAACATAAAGATAGCTTCCCCCCTTACTTACCTATCAAAAAAAGGTAATTTAACCACTTAATTTGGATGAATCTATGGTGCAAATGAGGTGAGGAGGAGGAGGCAGCCGAGACAAGCTTGGAGGAGGAGGTGGAGAGAATGAAGTGGAGAAAGTGAGTGGCTAGGTGTGGCTGTCCAAAATACCTTGTTGGTCCCAGGTTACTAATGGCGCACCTGCTGGTGGTGCGCCATTAGTAGTTTTGCAAAATATATATATATATATATATACTAATGGCGCACCGTGGCATAGTGCGCCATTACTAGTTGCCACGTTCGCCGTTAGTAGTTTTGCAAAAAAAGAATAAAAAGATACAATAGTGGTGCACTGTGCCTGAATGCACCATTAGTATGTTTGGAAAAATGAAAAAAATTACTAGTGGCGCACCATGTGTCCGGTGCACCATTAGTGTCTTCCACACTAATGGCGTACCTGCACATGGTGCGCCACTGCTATATAATAGTGGCGCACCACATGTTAGGTGCGCCATTAGTATCCATTTCATCTATAGCCCATTTCCTAGTAGTGAAGGGAACCGATACGTATCATATTGTTGCCATCGAGGATAAAAATATGGGGTTTATATCATATTGCATGAGTTTATCCCTCTACATCATGTCATCTTCCTTAAAGCGTTACTCTGTTCTCTTGAACTTAATGCTCTAGATGCATGCTGGATAGTGGTCGATGTGTGGAGTAATAGTAGTAGATGCAGAATCGTTTCAGTCTATTTGTCTCGGACGTGATGCCTATATACATGATCATACCTAGATATTCTCATAACTATGCTCAATTCTATCAATTGCTCGACAGTAATTCATTTACCCATCGTAATACTTATGCTCTTGAGAGAAGTCACTAGTGAAACATATGGCCCCCGGGTCTATCTTCCATCATATTAATCTTCCAATACTTAGTTATTTCCTTTGACGTTTATTTTACTTTGCATCTTTATTTCTCTTTATCATAAAAATACAAAAAATATTATCTTATCATATCTATCAGATCTCACTCTCGTAAGTGACCATGAAGGGATTGACAACCCCTTTATTGCGTTGGTTGCGAGGTTCTTATTTGTTTGTGTAGCTGCGTGGGATTTGAGCGGGATCTCCTACTGGATTGATACCTTGGTTCTCAAAAACTGAGGGAAATACTTATGCTGCTTTACTGCATCACCCTTTACTCTTCAAGGGAAAACCAACGCAATGCTCAAGAGGTAGCATGAAGGATTTCTGGCGCCGTTGCCGGGGAGATTCGCGCCAAGTCAAGTCAAGATTTGACTCCCACAACGAGTCATTTCTGGCGCCATTACCAAGTCAAAATATACCAAGTACCCATCACAAACTCTTATCCCTCGCATTACATTATTAGCCATTTGCCTCTTGTTTTCCTCTCCCCCACTTCACCCTTGCCGTTTTATTCGCCCTCTTGTCCTCTCTCCCTCTCTTTCCATCCGCCTCTTTTCCTTCCTGCCTTCTGTGTGCTTGTTCTTTTTGCAACCTGTTGCCATCATGTCTGAAACTGGGGAGGTTATCGTTGATAAGGATAATAATATGGAAAATTTTAATGCTATTGATGACCCTCCTGAAAACCCTACTATTTTACATACTAAAAAGTTTCGGATTGGTACCGGTAATATCATCGGGAAGGGAGTTATCCAAGATTTATTTACTTGTGTCGGTACTTTGCCTTCTATGGGTAGTTCTATCCTTCATAGAACTAGTAGTGTTGCGGATGCTATCGCCATGCTTGCAGTTGAACTTGAAAGGCAATTTATGCACATGCATCCTTGCATACAAAGGATTTTTCTAGAATTTTCTAATATTGAGCATTCTTCTGTTAAGCGTGCCGCTACTATCTTTTTGACTCATGAGTTCAGATTTATAATAAAAGAGGCCAAAGAAATCTTTGTGCACTATAGGGTGGACGCTGACCGTCCTCCCATAGAGGCAATCCTCTTTGATCAAGAGGAAATAATGCGTTTTCAATCTTTAGACTATGTTACTTTTAATGAGAACCTTAGAAAAAAAAGGTCCCTACCAATGTTTTAGTTGATATAATTTCTGAACTTAATGATGATTTTGCTATTCGAAATAATGAGCTAGGATATTCTCTCGAGTATAGGCTCATGAAGTTTTGTCAAAAGAATGCTTATAATGATGAATTGGTTGTGCAATATGAAGGGCCAAAGGAGGAACCTATACCTCCCAAAATTGATCTTGGGGACTCTTGTCCCATTAAATTTAGCCCTTTTGATTACTTTTTCTTGCCTCAAAGAAAACTTTCTGCTGAACGTAGAGAATATGAAATGAGTTTTCATGATTTATCCTATTATTATGGCAACACCTAGATCTATCTTCGCTTTTATGCCTAGCTAGGGGCGTTAAACGATAGCGCTTGTTGGGAGGCAACCCAATTTTATTTTTATTCCTTGATTTTTGCTCCTGTTTAGTAATAAATAATTTACCTAGCCTCAGTTTTGGTTGTGTTTTTTGTGTTTAATTAGTGTTTGTGCCAGGTAGAACCGTTGGGAAGACTTGGGGAAAGTCTTTTTGATCTTTTGTAAAAAACAGAAATGTTAGCGCTCACGAGAATCGCTGCCATTTTTATTTGGAAGGTGCTATTTAGTTAATTCTTTTTTAAGATGATTAATAGATAAATTCCTTATGTCCAGAAATTTATTTTAGAACTTTTGGGGTTCAGAACTTGCGTTAGCTACAGATTACTACAGACTGTTCTGTTTTTGACAGATTCAGTTTTTCTTGTGTTGTTTGCTTATTTTGATGAATCTATGATAGTAAAAGAGTTTATAAACCATAGAGAAGTTGGAATACAGTAGGTTTAACACCAATATAAATAAAGAATGAGTTTATTACAGTACCTTGAAGTGGTGTTTTGTTTTCTTTCGCTAACGGAGCTCATGAGATATTTTTTTAAGTTTTGTGTTGTGAAGTTTTCAAGTTTTGGGTAAAGATTTGATGAATTATGGAACAAAGAGTGGCAAGAGCCTAAGCTTTGGGATGCCCATGGCACCCCAAGGTAAAATTCAAGGACACCAAAAAACCTAAGCTTGGGGATGCCCCGGAAGGCATCCCCTCTTTCGTCTTCGTCTATCGGTAACTTTACTTGGAGCTATATTTTTATTCACCACATGATATGTGTTTTGCTTGGAGCGTCTTGTATGATTTGAGTCTTTTATTTTTAGTTTACCACAATCATCCTTGTTGTACACACCTTTTGAGAGAGACTCACATGATTCGAAATTTATTAGAATACTCTATGTGCTTCACTTATATCTTTTGAGCTATATAGTTTTTGCTCTAGTGCTTCACTTATATCTTTTAGAGCACAGTGGTGGATTTGTTTTATAGAAAATATTTTTCTCTCATGCTTCACTTATATTATTTTGAGAGTCCTTTAAAACAACATGGCAATAATAAAAACTTTCATATAAGTGCATTGAATACTATGAGAAGTTTGATACTTGATAATCGTTTTGAGATATGGAGATGGTGATATTAGAGTCATGCTAGTTGAGTAGTTGTGAATTTGAGAAATACTTGTGTTGAAGTTTGTGATTTCTGTAGCATGCGCGTACGGTGAACCGTTATGTGATGAAGTCGGTGCATGATTTATTTATTGATTGTCTTCCTTATGAGTGGCGGTCGGGGACGAGCGATGGTCTTTTCCTACCAATATATCCCCCTAGGAGCATGCGTGTAATACTTTGCTTTGATAACTAATAGATTTTTGCAATAAGTATGTGAGTTCTTTATGACTAATGTTGAGTCCATGGATTATATGCACTCTCACCCTTCCACCATTGCTAGCCTCTCTAGTATCGCGCAACTTTCGCCGGTACCATAAACCCACCATATACCTTCCTTAAAATAGCCACAATACCTACCTATTATGGCATTTTCATAGTCATTCCGAGATATATTGCCATGCATCTTTCCATTGTTCCGTTATTATGACACGCTTCATCGTTGTCATATTGCTTGCATGATCATGTAGTTGACATCGTATTTGTGGCAAATCCACCGTTCATAATTCTTCGTATATGTCACTCATGCATCATTGCACATCCCGGTACACCACCGGAGGCATTCACATAGAGTCATATTTTGTTCTAAGTATTGAGTTATAATTCTTGAGTCGTAAGTAAATACAGTGTGATGATCATCATTATTAGAGCATTGTCCCAGTGAGGAGAGGATGATGGAGACTTCCCCCACAAGTCGGGATGAGACTCCGGACGAAAAAAAAGGAGGCCAAAAAAGAAGAAGAAAAAAGGCCCAAATAAAAAATGAGAGAAAAAGAGAGAAGGGACAATGTTACTATCCTTTGTCCACACTTGTGCTTCAAAGTAGCCCCATGTTCTTCATATAGAGAGTCTCCTATGATATTACTTTCATATACTAGTGGGAATTTTTCATTATAGCACTTGTCTTGTATATTTCAATGATGGGCTTCCTCAAAATGCCCTAGGTCTTCGTGAGCAAGCAAGTTGGATGCACATCCACTTAGTTTCTTTTGTTGAGCTTTCATATACTTATAGCTCTAGTGCATTCGTTGCATGGCAATCCCTACTCACTCACATTGATATCTATTAATGGGCATCTCCATAGCCCGTTGATACGCCTAGTCGATGTGAGACTATCTTCTCCTTTTTGTCTTCTCCACAACCACCATTCTATTCCACCATAGTGCTATATCCATGGCTCACGCTCATATATTGTGTGAAGATTGAAAAAGTTTGAGAACATCAAAAGTATAAAACAATTGCTTGGCTTGTCATCGGGGTTGTGCATGATTTAAATATTTTGTGTGGTGAAGATAGAGCATAGCAAGACTATATGATTTTGTAGGGATAACTTTCTTTGGCCATGTTATTTTGAGAAGACATAATTGCTTAGTTAGTATGTTTGAAGTATTATTATTTTTCTGTCAATATTAAACTTTTATCTTGAATCTTAAGGATCTGAACATTCATGCCACAATAAAGAAAAGTTACATTGAGAAATATGTTAGAAAGCATTCCACGTCAAAAATTCTTCTTTTATCATTTACCTACTCGAGGACGAGCAGGAATTAAGCTTGGGGATGCTTGATACGTCTCCAACGTATCTATAATTTTTGATTGCTCCATGCTATTATATTATCTATTTTGGATGTTAATGGGCTTTATTTTACACTTTTATATCATTTTTGGGACTAACCTACTAACCGGAGGCCCAGCCCAAATTGCTGTTTTTTTGCCTATTTTAGGGTTTCGAAGAAAAGGAATATCAAACGAAGTCCGAACGGAATGAAACCTTTGGGAACGTGATTTTCTCAACAAACATGATCCAGGAGACTTGGAGTGGCCGTCAAGAAACAAGGGAGGAAGGCACGAGCCAGGGGCGCGCCTACCCCCCTGAGTGCACCCTCCACCCTCCACCCTCGTGGGCCCTCCATTTCTCCACCGACGTACTTCTTACTCCTATATATATATATATGAACGTACCGCCCAAACATCCAGGAGCACCACGAAAACCTAATTCCACCGCCGCAACCTTCTGTACTCGAGAGATCCCATCTCGGGGCCTTTTTCGGAGCTCCACCGGAGGGGGCATTGATCACGGAGGGCCTCTACAGAAACTCCATGGCCTCTCCGGTGATGTGTGAGTAGTTTACTTCAGACCTACGGGTCCATAGTTATTAGCTAGATGGCTTCTTCTCTCTCTTTGGATCTCAATACAAAGTTCTCCTCGATTTTCTTGGAGATCTATTCGATGTAATCTTGTTTTGCGATGTGTTTGTCAAGATCCGATGAATTGTGGGTTTATGATCCAGATAATATATGAACAATATTTGATTCCCCTCCAAATTCTTTTATGTATGATTGGTTTATCTTTGCAAGTCTCTTCGAATTATTAGTTTGGTTTGGCCTACTAGATTGATCTTTCTTGCAATGGGAGAAGTGCTTAGCTTTGGGTACAATCTTGTGGTGTTCGATCCCAGTGACAGAAAGGGAACCGATACGTATTGTATTCTTGCCATCGAGGATAAAAAGATGGGCTTTATATCATATTGCGTGAGTTTATCCCTCTACATCATGTCATCTTCCTTAAATCATTACTCTGTTCTCTTGAACTTAATACTCTAGATGCATGCTGGATAGTGGTCGATGTGTGGAGTAATAGTAGTAGATGCAGAATCGTTTCGGTCTACTTGTCTCGGACGTGATGCCTATATACATGATCATACCTAGATATTCTCATAACTATGCTCAATTCTATCAATTGCTCGACAGTAATTCGTTTACCCACTGTAATACTTATTCTCTTGAGAGAAGCCACTAGTGAAACCTATGGCCCCCGGGTCTATCTTCCATCATATTAATCTTCCAATACTTAGTTATTTCCTTTGCCGTTTATTTTACTTTGCATCTTTATTTCTCTTTATCATAAAAATACCAAAAATATTATCTTATCATATCTATCAGATCTCACTCTCGTAAGTGACCGTGAAGGGATTGGCAACCCCTTTATTGCGTTAGTTGCGAGGTTCTTATTTGTTTGTGTAGGTGCGTGGGACTTGAGCGTGATCTCCTACTAGATTGATACCTTGGTTCTCAAAAACTGAGGGAAATACTTACGCTGCTTTACTGCATCACCCTTTCCTCTTCAAGGGAAAACCAACGCGGTGCTCAAGAGGTAGCACAACCCACAGGTACCAATCTGAGGTTTTGGAGGAGATGGTGCTGGTGAAGATGTTGAATGGACGTATCATGAGGCCATCATTGCATGAACATGGAGGGGCGCCGGTTGGCCTCCTCCAACTGCCTATAAGAAGGAGAGGGGGCAGAGCCCCATCCCATCTATGTCTTCTCGCTCATTCTCCTCCAATCCTGGTCGCAGCAACCATCTTGCCGAAGCAACCATGGCACTAGTGAGGAGGTTCACCGTCGAGGAGAAAGGCAAAGCCCCCACGGAAGTGCCAGAGGTGCCTCCGCTGAAGAGGGGGCGCGGCCGCCCTCGCAAGTCCACCATGACATCCACGGCGGTTTCCCAGGGGCGCGAATGTGCCTCGCTAGGGATCCACATCGGCTCCAGCAGCCGCGGGAGGAATCCTTCCCGTGAAAGCGGTCGTGGGATCCGCAGAGCCGAGGCTGAGGGGGAAGGTGTGTGGTGGCTGCCCAACCACTTCGCCTGCGGGCCCACCCGAATGACACGGCCCGCGAGTTCATGGTGTGGATGGAGAGGCCGCTGGGCACCAAGATCCGGTTCTCGCGCTCCTTCGCGGAGGAGCTGCCGACGGGAGGACCCGTCGGGCTGTGGTTGCAGCCAGATGGCTGCTACACCGGTCTTCGTGGGCGGAGGTTGAGGCCACCCCCTCAGGCTACGTCTATCTGACTCATGGGTGGCAGACGCTCGCCCACGCCCGCGGCCTGAAGGGGAGGCATACCCTCCACTTCAAGTATGACGGCGCGATGACGCTCTTCGTCAAGATCTTAGAGGAAGACAACAGACGCCTAGAATGTTGACCGGAGAGCGACAGCAGCGGCGGCGACCATCCCTCTTCCGACGTTGATGCCCTCGACGGCGAACTTGCCCTTGGCGATGGCTGCAATGCCTCTAGTGGCGACGATGCTTCCTTCGGGGAAGGCTCAAGTGACGGCGACCACAGTGAGCCGCCCCGTCGCCGCGCCACGATCAAGGAGGAGGAGGACTCCGACTAGGCATTGCGGCATCGGGGCCAGTGCCTCAGGAGCTGCGGCCTTCGGGAGGCTGTTTCTTTCATTTTTATGTACTACACCAGAAGTCATGAAGGGCCCCGCGGGGCGTGTAAGAAACTGCGCCGCTCGCGCCTTTGGCTTAATGTTTTATTGTGTTTCTGAGTCATGTTGACGTCTCTCGTTTAAGCTCAAGCCCTTTTCTCCTCGCAATAGCTTAGCCCCCTGCATCACCGAGACCCAGTCCCCAGGTAAGCTTCCGTCGTCGCTGGTATGCCAGGTCGCGATGCCATGTGCAAGGCCAGGAGGTGAGGGACCCGAGGTCCGGTAAGAGCTCATGAGGCGCGATGCTCAGGGGGTCCCCCTTGACACGCAGGCAGCTTTCGGACGGGAAAGGATTTTCGCCTAAACGAGATCGCGGAAACAGAGGTGTGGTGTCAATAGTAAGGCTCGCGCCTGGCGCAGGGAAGGTGACTTAGCTCTGGGTGCTCATGATTCACGAGGTGTTCCTGCGTCGTGAGGGTGTGCTTTTCCTGGATCCTGGTCCTCCGCTTTTGTCCTGAAATGCATCAAGGCAAGCCCTGATAGGGGTGTGTGAGAGGACTGACGTACTTTAGCGTTTCGAGCGGCGCCTATGTGGGCGGGCCGCACCCGTCTTCCCGTGCCCTCATGCGTGGTTTGCCCCTCCTTTTCTTGCTCACCAAGGCGCTCTACGTCCTCGGGACCTGGCCCTCAGACAAGCTCATCCGCCGCTGGTATGTCAGGTCGCGATGCGTGGAACAAGGCCAGGGAGAGGGTCTGAGAACCAGTAGGGGCTCCTGAGGCGTGATGTTCAAGAGCCCCCCTTTAACGTGCAAGAGGTTTGTGTGAAAAAGGAGCGGTTCGCCTTGCAGATGTGCCCAGGAAAGGGCTTTAACCAGCGACACACAGTATAGAAAGCAATTTTACTTAGCCTTTTGCAAACAAAACTGCCGCCTGATCGAGGTGGGTCTTCCTGAGGCGGCAAGGTGTCGTCAAGGCCGCACAAGCGCCTACCTCCTGAGGTTCCTGCGTGTTAGCCAATTACGAAGTACGAGAGGCGATGCACGCTTTCTGATCTGCTCATGATCGTACCGTGAAAAAGACAAAGGAACTAAGGGCTTGGTGAGGTGACGTGCACGACACTGGCCCGCGAGCCAGAGCTCAGTCTCTTAGGTTTTTCAACTGTGCAGGGACGGGCCCGAGCACATGCGCTGTGCCGGTAGTCCCCTCTCATGGGACGTTCAAGGGGAGATCTGGCAACGCGCGAAGCCGGCAGAGGCGACTCCAGAAGTAACATACATCAGCCACAGGGTTAACAGCCACAGAAGCTTATGAAACCGTAACTAGTTCAAGGTACATGAACGAAATGACATGACTGTAGGGGCATACCCTCGCAGTCTGAGGGTAATGCAGCCCGAGGGGCGCCCTCAACTGAACCATCCAAAAAGTCACCTGGCACCGGTGTTGTAGAAGCGTCGAGGTAGCTGAAGAGGCGTGCCATGGAGATTGCTCCTCATGAATAGGGCGGCTCCGGAGGCCTGGGGGGCTCACGAGGTTCCGGGACCTCCTAAGACACGACCGTCGAGCGCCTGGCCTCGTGAGACGCCATGGCACGCTGTGCCAGGCGCTGGTACAAGGCACCCACGTTCAGCAGGCCGAACGGCATGCGAATGTAGTTGCAGGGGTAGCCCCCACTCCGGCCGACGCGCGACGGTCAGAAGAGGTCCTGTGAAGCGGCCCCATTGAGGCCCGGGATGTTGACGCAGACGTGCAGCTCGCCACCCACGTCGGGGGCAGATGCTGCACTGGCGGGTCGTACGGGGGGACGCTCGCCGCGCATGGCTTGCGCCTCCTGAAGCTCCTCGATCGCCTTGGCGATGAATTCTCGTGGCCCTGGCGCCTCGCGTCGTGCTCCCTGCTCGCGGGGGTGCGCATCGAAGCACGGCTCCAAGTGGTGCCCGAACACCTCCTTCATTGCGTTGGTCGGGTCAGAGGCTCTCCAGACGGAAGTCCCCGAGCACATCCAGAAGGAGGCGCCAGGCGCGCCTTCCTATGCGGGAGGGAGAGGCGCCTCGGCAGTGGGCGCGGAGAGGCGATGCCGGCGGGCTTCTTGGTCTCCGGACGGTTCTCGGGGAGAAGCTGCTACTTCGTGGGAGTGGCTTCGGGAGGCAAGACGCCGCCTTCGTCATCAGAGTTCTCGGCTGCCGCAGGCGACCATGATGACGCCGCTGCACCCTGGCATCTTGAGGACGTCGTAGCCATGGTAGGTTGTAGCCATGAACTTGGCGAGGGCACGGTATCCGAGGATAGCGTTGTACGGGAGGCTGATGTGGGCGATGTCGAAGTCGATGAGCTCAGTGTGGTAGTTGTTGCGCTTGTAGAAGGTGACAGGGAGGCGCACCACTAACACTTCAGTTTCATTTTTCTTTCCAGACGGATCAATTGCTTGGCTGATTGGCTAAGGTGAGAGAGGATGAAGATGGATGAAAAGAATGAGGGGTTTGTTTGCAAATTTGAAGTGGGGTTATGTCCTATCCTCGGATCCTGATCAAACGGTCAAAAACGACATATGACAGATACATCACCATCACCAATTGTGATTTTTATAGTAGAGAAGAGAAAATGATTTTGAGACGGGCGGTAACTGTATGGTTGCGTGCCCATATATTTTGTTGTTGCGGTTGCGGACTTGCAGCCACCCAGAGGATCAATCGATGCGATGCGAAGATGAATTATCACTCTAGAAATGGCGGATACGATGATTGCCTCCAGAGTTCCATTGATTCGAGGTGGAGGCTATTAGTTTCCGTCTGGTATTGTGATCGACCTGGCGCTGGCGGGGGCGATGGTGGGTCGTTCGTCCCCGTGGTTTCCCACCGCATGTGCTGGGATCAACAACCGCGTTCTCAGCTAATCCACATCGAGTTGCCCATCTCAATCGAAATCACCAACACCCCCAAACCCCAAGAGATTATTTTTGGGTAAATCATTGGCCGGTACGCACCTGTCCATACCAACGTAACATGGCATAGCGGGCGAGATGCGATTTTTATAATGGCGATGCTCGTGAACCGAAGCCTCCAATCCCCCATGATTTCCTCCCAACCCCATGTGAGCATACGACCGGTGAGCCACAGCTCCTCCGGTGCAGTGCAAGTGCAACGGCCGTTGCCGATGGGTGGTGGGTGAGGGTGACGACGCCGGTCCAATCGCCCGCCCGCCCGCCCCGCGGCCGTTCGTTTTGCCTGCCTATAAATAGTCCGGCAAAGGTCCTCCCCTTGGACCATCAAGACACAGACCAGAGTCCACAGCACAGCAGAGCACCACCACTACTACCACCCCCAGTGGCAACCCTGACAAGGCTCTAGCAGCTTAGCTGAAGATGGCCGGGCTACTCTCTGTCAAGGCCGTCGCGCTCGCCGCCGTGCTTGCTGCCGCGTATGTCTCTTGCGCCGCCGCCGAGCAGCCAGGGGCGGCGGACCTCGACGCCTCCGCCGTGTCTTACAGCTCCGCGTGGCTTCCGGCCAGAGCGACCTGGTACGGAGCGCCCAACGGCGCCGGGCCCGACGACAACGGTACGTGCCTGCCCATCGAGCCGTGTGGATACATGCTTGATGCAGCGATGCTCTCTGTTCTAATGCCGTTGCTCAATTTGGTTCACCGGCGTGGTGTACATGCAGGCGGCGCGTGCGGCTTCAAGCACGTGAACCAGTACCCCTTCTCCTCCATGACCTCCTGCGGCAACCAGCCCCTGTTCAAGGACGGCAAGGGCTGCGGCTCCTGCTACCAGGTATGTATATTGTATAGTACACTGTACTGCACACACTTATCAGTCATCAGTGTATTGACTTCTTGCCTTGTGCTTTCAGATACGGTGCAGCGGCGACAAATCCTGCTCCGGCAAAATTGAGACGGTGATGATCACCGACATGAACTACTACCCGGTGGCGCAGTACCACTTCGACCTGAGCGGCACGGCCTTCGGCGCGCTGGCCAAGCCGGGGCTCAACGAGAAGCTCCGCCACTCGGGCATCATCGACATCCAGTTCCGGCGGGTGCCCTGCAACTTCCCGGGCCTCAAGATCAACTTCCACGTGGTGGACGGCTCCAACGCGGTGTACCTGGCGGTGCTGATCGAGTACGAGGACATGGACGGCGACGTGATCCAGGTGGACATGAAGGAGGCCAACTCGGGGTCGTGGACGCCGATGCGCGAGTCCTGGGGCTCCATCTGGCGGATGGACTCCAACCACCGCCTCCAGGGGCCCTTCTCCATGCGCATCACCAGCGACTCCGGCAAGAAGCTGGTGGCCAACAACGTCATCCCGGCCAACTGGAGGCCCAACACCGACTACCGCTCCTTCGTCCAGTTCAGCTGATCCGAGTCCGACCGGCCCATGGGCGGCCACGTGCGGCTGCATCATGCGTGCATGCGCTCTGGTCTGGCCCCTCTGCTGGCTACGTACAATTAATCGCTTGGCCGATCGAAATCATTTGCCTTATTTTATTTTTTTGTATTTTGCGTGGGATCAAGGAGCTCGAGATGCCGTCTGTCTGGTGTCATATGTGGGGTCGTCGTCGTCTAGCGTCTTGAGCATGTGTGGGAAATGCGGGAGGCATAGTTTGCATGTGCTCTCCCGCCCACTGACTCTGTGTAGAGCACCATACATGAGATGACACTACCGGTGTGTGTGTAACCAAATCCAAGTTATTATAAATTATATACGTACAGTTTTTTCTACTACATATTTCTCCAAGTCTCTTCTTATCAGCTCCCGCTTTTTCATATATATAATTTTTGAAAGTTGAAACGAGGCAAAAGCTTTTGCCATTTCATTAGGGAGAACAAAGTGTGTACATATAAAGAGACGGGCCGAAGCACAAACGAATGAGTTACTCTCCTAGAATTACAACTCTAAGGTGATTTGCTCTGGCTTTGACCTAAAGGGCTTGTCTCAAAGATTAAGCCATGCATGTGCAAGTATGAACCAACGTGAACTATGAAACTGCGAATGGCTGCTTTTTCTTGATGTTGGAGAAGATAATTGTAGGCATATGACGAAAGATCCTAGCATTGCGCTCGTTTCAAAATTGCCAAGAGGTGAGCGTGAGAATGGACGTACTAGATTTAGACACTACCGTTGCGGTGAGAGACCGCCTCCCCCCATTGGAGAATGAGAGTCGTGGTTGCGCCAAGAAAGGGGGTCGAGATTTATGCCATCCAACCCAATTATTCACCATATTCCAAATCCGCACCGAGTATCGACATTTGAAGAGCAAATGGGCTGCCGTCTCTTGCTCTCGCACTTGCATTTTCACAATGACACATCCGAGTTATAATACTCCATAGCTTGCAAAAAACGTCTTATATTGTTTATATTGTAGGACAGAAGAAGCATGTTCTATCAAATCCGCGTATAACGGATGAGCCGGCTCCAAGATTGAGGTTTTGCCTCCATGGCCTCATTCATGGACTCCAAGAGATGCACTCGTGCAGGGGCCAGGCGGTTCAGAGTAGTTTACAGGTGCACAATGGAAGTTGCTACTTTAGTACTCCTACAGTACAAGCGGATCTGCAGCTGATATTGTGATAAACAGTATGATAGCTTTTTCAGAACAGTGCCAGCCATCAGTCGGAGTAAAGGGTGCACAAAAGGCTCAATTAGTTTTCATTCTCTGATCTGCCATCCAGAAAAAGTATCACCATAATCATCAGGAGCACCAAAGCGAGCTTACTTAATTATTTTTGAGTCAGTGATTAGTGCAGCCAACAAACGTTTAAAGCTCATCAGTATAACCGTCAGTCTTAGCTGTGTAGGAGTGCTCTTTTTTGCGACAAGGAATAGAGTAATCTGCAGATGTTCATCGATGATTTCTCCCTTTTATGAGAAAGTCGGCAACATGGCCGCGCGCTTAATATTCACTCCAACACTACCTTCAGACTTCTCTAGATTCTCGCCGTAATTACTGGCGCTTACACCTGCTAGATTCTCGCCGTAATTACTGGCGTTTACGCCCTCACTGATCTCAGGGGCTGACTGCAATTAAGGTAGTACGTAGATTCACTGCAGGTGTGCGCGCGGAACAGAGTCAACAGACGACTGCACTAGGTGTTAATGAATGCTTGCCGTGATATATGCTGAAGAACTTGTCTTGTTTAGCTTTGTCGTGTCCTGAACTTGTCTTGTTGACGTAGTAGGAGTAGCGTTTAGCGATGATCGAGGACGGGTCTCTGGCTCTGTGCCGAAAACGGAGGAAATTGCGGTACGTTCCGCAATTCCATGAACTCATAGACTCATATGGTCTATGAAGATGGTCATACATTTGTGCTGGTACCTCAACTGAAAGGTGAAAACCACCCAAGAAAGTCGTACATATCTTCTTATCTCTTTGGAGCTCAGCGATACCCGATGTCTGGACATATCAGGCTGATATACACGGGCCTTGGAGTGCACATCCAACCGATATCTAAGCACAGAGCACTCTGCTTGATCGGCAAAATTTCACTTTTATTTGCCCGCTGGTCCAGAGGAAAAAGGGCACATGCACTGGCCTATCAGAAGGCGACGTCGTCAGGGTTTATCCAAACACTTCGCCAGTGAAAGGGACAAAAGGTGACCGACTCCGACTCATGATGGGCCAGGTGCATGTGCAGGGCGAGAAGTTGGACGCCGACGGCTGCGGCGCATGTGAGGTGCGCCCAACTTGTGCGCGGATTCTCCTCCTCCTACTATTTGTTACTCGGCTATAGCTACTTGGCACGCGAAATGGCGCTGTTGCAGCAGATCTTGAGGACCCAGTGGCCGCGATGCCCATCTCAAAAATGAGTACCTCGTGGCGCGCACGCACCCGCTATCTGAGAGCTGACCCTCACCCATGCGCGGCCGCTAGGTTGCATGTGCGCGACGCCGGGCTGAGCTGAGCTAGCCATTGTGCACCATCGTCGGTGAGGAAGGCGTGGACGTGCACGCACGCTCGTTGATTCGGTGAGCCAGGATTGCGGCTCACTCGTGGTACGTTTACTCGCAACATTGCGGCTTGAATGCGTGCAGTGCAATGAAGGTGATGTTGTTTTCTTTTTTCCGGACGAGCAGTTAACCTGAAGTTGAGGGTGCGGTGGTCGACGACGAAACACGGATGCGCATGTTGACGTTGCTTATAGGATTAAGCAAGCGAACATGCGGGTTTGCATCTGCACACAAGTTCACGTGGCATGGCATGGCCGCGTGGTCAAGGTCAATAAGTAAGTACGATCGGGGATCGTGGATTACCCCAAGGAAGGAATGGCCGTCACGTTCTATCTCCATACAGATATCACGGAGTGCGTCCCGTGATTACTGATTGTTAGAGTGCACGAACACGATACGCACGTCGACCGCGAGCGTCTGTGTTTGCTCGGAGATTTCACCTCGGGGTCACAACAGTCCGCTGTTGCGGAACGGCGATGCGTATCTTCTTTGCGGGAAAAGGGAGATGCCACTTTGACCTGGGGAGCAAAGGAAAGCGACACGCACAGACGCACTTATGAGAAGCTGTGCTTAATTTGTGCTTTGGAAGAGATGAGAAAATCCCAGCAAAACTCGCACTTAATCAGCAAACCAGGCTCCCCCCATGTGCGCGGGCTCCATAACCCGTTCGTTATACTCACTGATGCTGGTCCTTCGGACCCATGGGCTTGCACGATAATGAGAGGCCCAACTCGTGACTAGGATCCGTGAACTCCCGAACATCTGGGGCCAGCACCGATGGGCGTGGTTGTGGAGCAGGAGCAGGGACACGGGCGCGCCCGACGGACGGGTGGGGCGTCCGACCCAGTGCAGCGGCGGGTGTCGTGGCCTCGTGGGGATAGAACGAAAGATGCACTGCTAGATACGGCCGGATTGAAGAGACAGAGACGGAGCTTGCTCCGCGGGCGAAGCCATACGGTCAAGGGACCACTAACTAACTACCGGCACGGCCGGGGGCAGCGGCGGGTGCGCGCGGTCTGCTGGCCCGGCGAGCGGCCCAACAGCGACGGACCAGCAGCAACTGGGTAACCATCCATCGGGGGCTCTCGCTCTCGTTCGTTCCGTGGCTCGCTGTCGCCGCGCGTCTCCGCTCGGTCGGTTCCATGCGAGCCGCGAGTGGACTGCGGGCCGCCTGCCCCGCGCCGCGCGGGCGCCTGTGACGACGATGTGCCCTGCCCTGCCTACCATGTTGCCAGTGGATAAGGCTGGTCATAGTTTTTTTTTTTGAAACAACAAGGCTGGTCATAGTGGGACTGGAGAATAACTTATACCCCATAGTGTAAAGCAATATGGTGCTAGTGTCGTATATGGCTTCATTTATAAACGTGTAGACTCATCTTTTATCGGAAAGCGCTATGTTACAGTAACATATTTTGTTACTCTAAACATCTATATCCTCATTAACTATGTGACATATAAGCAAATTTGTCTTGAAAGTCGCTATGTTACTAGCTAAGTTACACCCATTATGACTAGCCTAAGCGCTTTGCTCACTAGTGCTCCGCCGTGGCTCTGTGGTTTCGAGTGGGCGGAACGAAAGGGGTGTTTCGCATCGAAATGTCACTGATGATGATGTCCAGGGTGGCATTCCCTCGTTATTCATTGGGAGTGCAACAAGCGAAGCGCACATAGCCAACTCGGGTGCTAGTATCGCTCGCCCTACCTATATTAGCACCTTCAAGATAATGAGTCGATACAATATCTTCAGATTAAGAAACAAACATATTTATAGCCAACGACAACGTCTTCTTCCACTCAACGCACGTGCCGAAACGAAAGCCCTAAACTAAATCTGGAAAATGCGATCACTAGTGCCAAGTTGACAATGGCACCCGCCAGGTTCGGATGCGAATAATGGCCGTCCAAATCCAACATGTCTCAATATTTTGCGCCCAAACCCGTACCCATACCCCCACCTCGGGTTTTAAACTGTTCATATACCCGTACCCATGGGTAAAATTAACTATCTTGGCCACCTTACCTAATTCACCCTTCATCATCTGTTTTTTAGCATTTCTGCATAACTATCTTCTACATCATCTGTTTTTCCTTCTTTTTCCCACTTACAAGACAAACAGAAGGGAGACAATTTATTTTATATTTTTTTATTGAAGATACTTCTGCAGCCCCTGCTTTGAAATAATCAAATAAAGGAGACTATATGATAAGATCAACACAATCAGAGACAAAATCATGAGTTCACAAAAATAAGATCAACACATTTAAACAAGATAATAGACAAGCTTGGGATGGGGGGGGGGGGGTGTTAGGGTTGAGGCTAGCTGTTGTGTTAGCCTAGGGCTACGTTTTTTTGCCCTTTACTGAATGACACATGGAACCTACTGCTAGAAGAAATTAGTATTCCCTCCGTCCGAAAAAGCTTGTCCCAAGCTTGTTCCTCAAATGGATGTATCTAGCACTAACTTGATGCTAGATACATTCATTTGGGGGACAAGCTTTTCCGGACGGAGAAAGTATATGGTTATGAGGGTACACGGGTGTGGGTATTGACTTCCCATACCCGTCCCTGACTTACCTGATGGGTTTAATTTTTTCACATTTATAAACCTATGGATATTTGTTTTCCCCCAAACCCTTACCTAATAGGGGTTTTTACCCATTGAGATCGTGGGTTGCAGGTACCATTGCCATGTTGATGCCAAATCTAGAACTTGAACCCTGATGGGTTGGTTCCATTACAATAAACATAACCATCTGAGCTATACTTAGTTCGCTTAGTAACCGTTGCCTGAAATGTACTGTCTGGACCCTTGGGTTATAAAAAACATCTGAGTTTGCGGAAACTCAACTGTTATACACTTGGATAAAGAATCATCAGATGAACAACCAAATTTTCTTGAAATAATCTCAAATATATTTTTTCTAATCCAGAATATGCCAGGGGCCCTTTTTTGTGCGAGGGGTCTCAAGGGGTGGATTTGGGAACCCCCTATTTTTGGCTTAAGGTGTTCAATAGATGGGCAAACGCCGGAAATTCACTATGGCTCATAGGTGTATATGCACCTATTGTCTAAATGCACATTTTAAAAAGTTAGAAAAAATCGAGAAAAAACCCCGCGTGTAAATCTGGACATTTTATGTGCGTGCACCAAGTTTCGATGAAAAATGACATTTTTTTGGTGGCTTGTGTAAAAAAGACAATTTTCGATGCTTGATTATAGCTATTCACGGGGCATTTTTTAATCTTTTTTATACATGCCACAAAAATGTCCTTTTTAACCAAAATTTTGTGTGCGCACATAGGATGTCCGGATGTACACATGGTATTTTTTTTCTCAAGTTTTTTTAACATTTTGATATGTGTATTTTATACATATTTCATAATAGGTGTAACTACACCTATGAGCCAAAACGCCACTCACGGCAAACGCCCACTACTTACACGAGACTTTCCTAAAAACCTTACCTGGGCCACCCACAGCACTGGAATTTCCTATTTCGCGCTTTGGGCGCCCATTACTGTATATATTTTACAAACGGGCACACATCCACTTCCGCGCTGGGCCTGCCCATCTAGCTTTTTTTGTTGCTTTTTAGTTCTGCAAAAAGGAGAGCGAATCGAACATGCCATCTCCTGCATCAACGCACGTTATAGTAACCACAGTGCCAACTAACCAGAAGTGATCACTTGCATCTTTTTCCTTCGTTTCTTCTTTCTTCTTCTCTTTTTTCCTTTTTCCTTTAGCTTTACTAATTTTCCTTTTTTCTTCTTCCTGGTTCGGTGAACTTTTTTCAAAATCTTCAAATCAATGAAGTAGTTCCTCAAAATTGATAAGCTTTTTGTCAAATTGATGTTTTGGAAAAAAAAAATCTATGAACTATTTTCAAATTTGTTAAAAATATATAAAATCCATAAAAAATTCCAATTTGATGAACTCTTTTTGAAATTTTATGAACTATTTTAGAAATTGATGAACTATTTTTCAAAATGCGTTAATATTTTTAAATTACTGATCTTTTTGGTTTTGCAAATTATATTGTCAATGATTGACTGCTCAACTTTCGATCGCGACCAGGAAATGCGATCGAGCGCTTGCCATGTATGTGGGCCGGCTCACGAGCGATGGCGCGTGGGCGCGAGGAAGCTTCGTTGGCGTTGAACGCGATAAATAGGAACACCCCATAGCGCTATTGAGTAGCTTAGATTTTTTCTAATTATATTTCAAATTTTACTTCACAATTTTTTTTAAAAAAATTCTTCATTTATTTTGAAAAGTAAAAATAGAAAAATGCACCATGTATTTTAAAAATACATGTTGTGTAGTTGAAAAAATTTCAGTGCTTGTTCATAAACATGTTCATCGTGTGTTCTAAATGTTTGTCATATATTTAAAAAATATTCAGCATGTTTAAAAAAATGTCATCTATTAAAAAAACGTTTACCATGCATTTTAAAATTATTTAATTAGCATATTTGGAAAATTGTAATACGTAGATATAGAGCATAACTTTAAAATGTTAAAAAATGAAAACTTGAGAAAATAAAACCCGAATAAGAAACAATACCCAAGGAAAGAAACAAAGAACCAAATAAATGCAGTAAGGTCCTGGTCATAACTAGAAAAAAGAAGCCGAATAAAATAAAATCCTAACTAGAAAACCAATAAATGGACCTAACACAGGAGACACATGAGTGCGTGTTTGCTATGAGCATCAGTTTCCCTTTTATTTGAACTATTCGTAAAAGGGTGGTTGGGCAACACATGAGCGTGCCTATACATAACCGCTCAAAAATAATTATATTGCATATCAGGGCTATATCTCGCTCAATGCGAGACGTAGGCTCACCTCGCCTCTGGCGCAGAGTGTGCTCTTGCCTTACTGGACCGGCCCATTAACCAAGTTGTAAGAAGGTTCTACAAACCAACATCGACCGAAATCACTAATTAAGGAGTACTCGTTGTAAAGAACACTTCACTTTTCCATGTCGTGACAAGTGTCGCGACACTTGTCGCAATCTGTGAGTTTTCCCTTTTTTCATAGATCCGTTTATTCAAAACGTTTTATCTTTTAAACCGTGCGTCCAAATCTCGAACTGTTTTCACCATTGGATTACTCGCATCAAGATCTTCAAAACTAGATCCCATGTTGATAGATGTTAACGAACTTTTTTTTCACGAAAAAAACCGGACGAAAAAACCGGGCGAAAAAAATCGAATCGGGAGCACGGTTTTTTTCCCTTTCCGAAAAAGGCACGCCCGTGCCTCTCGTGGAAGCAAAACCGTAACTCTTGTGGAAGAAAAAAAACAGAGGGGTGACGCCGTCCGTGGCATTGCTGCGCCATTTCTTCTTCCTCCAAATCAACGACGGCCACAACACGGGGTGCGCCAACTTCGTCGCGGCTGGCAAGGCCAACGCGATCTCAAATGTCGGCAAGAAGGCTGATGGCTTCAGGAGCAAGTGGGTTATGATCGATGCCAAGTGCGTGCACCCATGGCTGAAGCTGCCAACGGAGATGCCCCAATCAACGACCGGACGTTCTTTTTTCGTTTCCGAGAGGCACGGCCGTGACTCTCCCGAAAGCACAATCATACCTCTCGCGAAAGCAAAACCGTGACTCTTGCAGAAGAAAAAAAACAGAAAACACGTATTTTTTCCTTTCTGAGAGACATGGCCGTGACTCTCGTGAAAACACAACCGTGTCTCTCGTGGAAGCAAAACCGTGACTCGCGAAAAAAAACAGAAAACGTGTTTTGTTTTTCCCTTTTCGAGAGGCACGGCCGTGACTCTCACGAAAGCACAACCGTGCCTCTCGCGGAAGCAAAACCTGACTCTCGTGAAAGAAAAAAAATGAAAATACATTTTTTTTTCATTTCTAAAAGGCACGACCGTGACTCTCGCTAAAGCACAACCGTGCCTCTCGCGGAAAAAAACCGTGACTTTCATGAAAAAAAAAGAAAACACATTTTTTCGTGCAAAAAAATATTTTTTTTCCGAATATTTTTTATCGAAAAGCTAAAGAATACTGGGGGAAAACCAAAACGTCGAACAATACCGGAAAAAAACCAGTCTAAAAAGCCGAAAATGCGTGCGGAAAAATAAAAAAATTAAAATCCGGAGGGAGCGTCCAGAGCGCGACACGTAGCGAATGGCTGAGAGCGCGTCAAGTGGCGCTGATTGTTATGAGGCTCCGGAAGAGCGCTCGTTAATTAGTTGCTCCCAACACCGACCGGTTTTGTAACATTCCATCTAGTTTTGTTCTCATCTCTGTTTTGGTGTTCATTTACCAGTTTATTTTTTCTATTTTCTTTTTATTCATTTTACAGGTTCAAATACATGTTTTGAGACTTTTTTATACATGTTGTACATGTTTTTAATACACATTGAACTTTCTTTAATGGTACAAAACATTTCACAAAAAAATACGTATATGTTCTTTACATTGAATAAATCATTTCTAAAAATATTCTTAATTTTTTTACAAATGCACGGAATTTTTTAAAATGTTGCAATTGAATGATGTGAAACATTTTTTTATAAACTGTGCAAATATTCTTTTCATTGTATAATAGTTTAAAATGTCAGAAATGCTTGAACTTTCCTATGTTTGTGACAAACATTTTCTTTCAATTCTATGAATATTTTTCTAGAATTACATTATGATTTTTGTATTTTGTCACATACGCGTGCGCACTTCGCACCGCCGACTTGGGTGCTAGTAACGTGCACCCTACCTATATTAGCACCTTTGTGATAATGAATTGTAACATCCTCAAATGGATGAAGTCGTCACAGACGTCTCCGTATTCAACAACAACATCTTTTTTCATTAAACACACATGGCCGAAAGCTCTAGAATAAATCTAGAAAATGCAACCACCAATGCCAAGTATAGAACTAAAATCCTGATGAGTTGGTTCTAACACAGGAAACATAATCATCTGAGCTATGCTCAGTTCGCCTAGTAACTGCTGCTTGGAATGTACTGCCTGGGACCTAGGATTGTAACAAGTATCTGAGTCTGAGGTTGTACACATGAACGAAGAATCATCAGAGGAACAAACTAGATTTTCTTTCATAATCTGTAATACGTCAGGGCCCTTTTTTTGTGTGAGGGGCCTTAAGGGGTGGATTTGAGAACCCCCCCCCCCCCCCCCCTCCCCGCGCGGCCCGCGCGGCTAAACGGCCACTGAGTATGAGCCTTGCCTAATTTTTTTACCTCGGCCATACACGGAAATGTGGAGTATCTTAGATTCTTTATCCTACTATTTCTAAAATTTTATTTAAAATAAATAAATTCTAAAACAATGCGCCATGTATTAAAAAATGCATGTTGTGTAGTTGAAAATACTTCAGTGCTTTTTATAAACATGTTCATCATGTATTCAACATGTTTTCATATATTTAAAAAATATTCAACATGTTTTTTCACTTATTAAAAAATTGTCATGCATTTTAAAAATATTTAATGACCATATTTGGAAAATGTTAATGCATAAAAACAGAAAATACTTTTCAAATGTAGTAGTAAAATTAAAAACTTGAGAAAGGAAAACCCAAATGAAAAACAAAACCCAAGGAAAGAGTCAAAAAAAACCAAGCAGAAGCAGTACGGACCTGGTCTTAACTAGAAAAAAGAAGCCAAATAAAAAAAAGACGCGTCTAGCCGGCACCCAACCATCCAGTATGATTCGGTTATTTAAGGAAACAAATGTGTCCCTTCTCCTAATCAGAAAATCTTTCTCATCTAATCCATTTTCCCGCAACGTATTAAATAGCAACAGTCATATCTTTCGGTGGATGCACTTTGTTCTCCTATGCATTTATTTGTGGTTTCAGAATTTTAAAAAAGGCATAACTTTTAATCCGCATATCAGAATTGCGATCTGTTTTCACTGTTGGAATCTTCGCGACGTGCTCTTCAAAACTAGATCCCGCATGGGTATGTTTCGACGAACTAGTCTTCCTGCCAACTAAACATCAATATGTGTTCAACTAGACTACATGCCATGCCAACTGAGCATATGTGCGTGCCAATAGTCTTTCTGTCAACTAAACATCAATGTGTGTGCTGTTGGAAATATGCCCTAGAGGCAATAATAAATTGGTTATTATTATATTTCCTTGTTCATGATAATCCTTTATTATCCATGCTAGAATTGTATTGATAGGAAACTCAGATACATGTGTGGATACATAGACAATACCATGTCCCTAGTAAGCCTCTAGTTGACTAGCTCGTTGATCAATAGATGGTTACGGTTTCTTGACCATGGACATTGGATGTTGTTGATAACGGGATCACATCATTAGGAGAATGACGTGATGGACAAGACCCAATCCTAAGCCTAGCACATAGATCGTGTAGTTCGTATGCTAAAGCTTTTCTAATGTCAAGTATCATTTCCTTAGACCATGAGATTGTGCAACTCCCGGATACCATAGGAGTGCTTTGGGTGTGCCAAACGTCACAACGTAACTAGGTGGCTATAAAGGTTCACTACAGGTATCTCCGAAAGTGTCTGTTGGGTTGGCACGAATCAAGACTGGGATTTGTCACTCCGTGTAAACGGAGAGGTATTTCTGGGCCCACTCGGTAGGACATCATCATAATGTGCACAATGTGACCAAGAAGTTGATCACGGGATGATGTGTTACGGAACGAGTAAAGAGACTTGCCGGTAACGAGATTGAACAAGGTATCGGATACCGACGATCGAATCTCGGGCAAGTATCCTACCGGTGGACAAAGGGAATTGTATACGGGATTGATTGAATCCTTGACATCATGGTTCATCCGATGAGATCATCATGGAGCATGTGGGAGCCAACATGGGTATCCAGATCCCGCTGTTGGTTATTGACCGGAGAGTTGTCTCGGCCATGTCTGCATGACTCCCGAGCCCGTAGGGTCTACACACTTAAGGTTCGATGACGCTAGGGTTATAGGGAATAGATATACGTGGTTACCGAATGTTGTTTGGAGTCCCGGATGAGATCCTGGACGTCACGAGGAGTTCCGGAATGGTCCGGAGGTAAAGATTTATATATGGGAAGTCATCATACTGTCACCGGAATAATTCAGGGGTTACCGGTATTGTACGTGGACCACCGGAGGGGTTCCGGGGGTCCACCGGGAGGGTCCACCTGCCCCGGAGGGCCCTATGGGCTGTATGTGGAGAGGGACCAGCCCCTTAGTGGGCTGGGCGCCTCCCCCCTTAGGGCCCATGCGCCTAGGGTTTGGGAGAACCCTAAAGGGCCCCCCTTGCCTTGGGGGGCAAGGCAACCCCCCTTGGCCGCCGCCCCCTCCTCAGATTGGATCTGAGGGGGCCGGCCCCCCTCTCCCTTGCCCCTATATATATGTTGGGGTGGGAGGGCAGCCGACCCCAAGTCTTGGCGCAGCCCTTCCCCTCTCCCAAGTCCTCCTCTTCTCCCGCGGTGCTTGGCGAAGCCCTGCAGGATTGCCACGCTCCTCCTTCACCACCATGCCGTCGTGCTGCTGCTGGATGGAGTCTTCCCCAACCTCTCCTTCTCCCCTTGCTGGATCAAGGCGTAGGAGACGTCACCGGGCTGTACGTGTGTTGAACGCGGAGGTGCCGTCTGTTCGGCACTAGGATCATCGGTGATTTGGATCACGATGAGTACGACTCCATCAACCACATTCACTTAAACGCTTCCGCTTAGCAATCTACAAGGGTATGTAGATGCACTCTTCTTCCCCTTGTTGCTAGATTACTCCATAGATTGATCTTGGTGATGCATAGAAAATTTTGAATTTCTGCTACGTTCCCCAACAGTGGTATCAGAGCTAGGTCTATGTGTAGTTTCTATACACGAGTAGAACACAAAGCAGTTGTGGGCATTGATATTGTCAATTTACTTGCCGTTACTAGTCTTATCTTGATTCGGCGGCATCGTGGGATGAAGCGGCCCGGACCGACCTTACACGTACTCTTACGTGAGACTGGTTCCACCGACTGACATGCACTAGTTGCATAAGGTGGCTAGCGGGTGTCTGTCTCTCCCACTTTAGTCGGATCGGATTCGATGAAAAGGGTCCTTATGAAGGGTAAATGGAAATTGGCATATCACATTATGGTTTTCGCGTAGGTAAGAAACGTTCTTGCTAGAAACCTATAGCAGCCACGAAAAAAACTTGCAACAACAATTAGAGGACGTCTAACTTGTTTTTGCAGCATGTGCCTTGTGATGTGATATGGCTAAAAGGATGTGATGAATGATATATGTGATGTATGAGATTGATCATGTTCTTGTAATAGGAATCACGACTTGCATGTCGATGAGTATGACAACCGACAGGAGCCATAGGAGTTGTCTTAATTTATTTATGACCTGCATGTCAACTTAAACGTCATGTAATTACTTTACTTTATTGCTAAAGCGTTACCATAGTAGTAGAAGTAATAGATGACGAGACAACTTCAAGAAGACACGATGATGGAGATCATGGTGTCATGCCGGTGACAACGATGATCATGGAGCCCCGAAGATGGAGATCAAAAGGAGCAAAATGATATTGGCCATATCATGTCACTATTTGATTGCATGTGATGTTTATCATGTTTTACATCTTATTTGCTTAGAACGACGGTAGCTTAATGTAACACCCTCGATGCGACTATATCTCCCACGTGTCGAGGCACGACTTAGAGGCATAATCGCATTGAAGGCATAAGTCGCAAGTGAGGCAATCTTCACACAACCCATGTACATATAAATATAAAGGGGGAATAATAATAATAGTTGGCTTACACTCGCCACGTCACATCAAGGTACATAGATAGCATTCATCATACAAACACTCATGGCCCGACTACGGCGCCAAAATAGAAAAGACTCCCCAACATGCGACTAAACCCTGAATCGAACCCCGAGCAGGCACCACTACTGATCATCAGGAAAAGAAACATAGTATCGCTGAGAGTCCTCGTCGTACTCCCACTTCAGCTCGAACGCGCCATCCGGAGGAGTATCATCGGTCCCTGCATCTGGTGATATAGTAATCTGTGAGCCACAAGGACTCAGCAATCTCGCACCCTCGCGATCAAGACTATTTAAGCTTAATAGGTAGGAAAGGGGTAATGTGAGTGGAGCTGCAGCAAGCGACTAGCATATATGGTGGCTAACTTATTCGCAAAAGGGAGCGAGAAGGGAAGGCAAAGCACGAGCGGTAACTAAATAGAGCAGACTACGCAAGCATAACTCCAACGTCGTGTCCACTTCCCGGACTCCGCCGAGAAGAGGCCATCACAGCAACACACGCAGTTGATTCATTTTAATTAATTAAGTTCAAGTTATCTACAACCGGACATTAACAAATTCCCATCTGCCCATAACCGCGGGCAAGGCTTTCGAAAGATCACTCCCTGCAGGGGGGTCCTAACTTAGCCCATAACAAGCTCTCACGGTCAACAAAGGAATAGACCTCCACCCAGGACCCACCGATCAGACTCGGTATCCCGGTACAACAAGATGATTCGACAGGTCAAAACTAGTCCAGCAACACCGCCCGAATGCGCCGACAAATCCCGATAGGAGCTGCACATATCTCGTTCTCAGGGCACACTCAGATGAGACATCCTACGAGTAAAACCAACCCTCAAGTCGCCCCGAGGTGGCCCCGCAGTCTACTCGGTCGGACCAACACTCAGAGGAGCACTGGCCCGTGGGGGGCTAAAATAAAGATGACCCTCGGGCTCCGGAAACCCAAGGGAAAAAGGGGTAGGTGGCAAATGGTAAAACCAATGTTGGGCATTACTGGAAAATCTTTAATCAAGGCGAACTATCAAGGGGTTCCCATTATAGCCCAACCACGTAAGGGACGCAACAATCCGGGAACATAACACCGATAGGACGAAAACTAGGGCGGCAAGAGTGGAACAAAACACTAGGCGAGAGGCCGAGCCTTCCACCCCTTACCAAGTATATAGATGAGTAGAGATAACATAGCAATATAATGATATCCCAACAAGTAAATAAAGGTTCCAACAAGGGACGGCTCCAATCTTCACCTGCAACTAGCAACGCTATAAGAAGGGGCTTGAGCAAAGCGGTAACATAGCCAATCAATGGTTTGCTAGGACAAAGGTGGGTTAGAGGCTCAATCATGGCAATTGGGAGGCTGACAAGCAAGTGGTAGGCATCGTAGCATTGGCAAAGCAAGAGAGCGAGCAAACTAGCATAGCAAAGATAGTAGTGATCTCAAGGGTGTGATCATCTTGCCTGCACAGCTGTCAGAATTGACTGGATCCTCAAAAGCAAACTCAACGGGCTCCTCGTTAGCGAACTCGTCTCCCGGCTCTACCCAACAACACAAACAAGCAACAAAGATACAATCAACCACGTGCAAGGGCAACCAATAAGATGCAAGATGATATGCTATGCGGGATGCGATGCGGGATGCAAGAATGCAACATGTAACAGGAAATGCATGAACCTGGCCTCAACTTGGAAATCCAAGTGTGCCACTGGATAGAGGGGAAGAAATCCCCTGAAAACGATATAAAGATCATGGCAATCGGAGCTACGGTTTAGAAATGGCAAGCGTTTTACTAAAACGAACCGATCTGCGATTTACAGCAACATGCCTCCTAAATGCAACAAAATGAACATGTTACAGCCACCCAACATGAAAACAAATTGCATGGCAGTGATGTACTCATCAAGCTTAACAAATCATCATGACTGAGGCATAGGCAAATTCATCCATTAAGGGCTTCAAACAAGCATGGCAAAACTGAATAAGCAAAACAGATTTCAGACTTAGCGAAATTAACGCTAGTCTGAAATTTCAGACCACGATGCTCTCTTCGGAGCAGCAAAACAACATGAAGGAAAACCTGAACATGGCAAGTAAGAGCATGGCATGGAGCTACTCAACAAGATTAACAAAACACCCAAAATGACCTGGGGCCAAAAGGGTTCACAAAATACTCTACCGAGCTCACGAACATCGATGAAACACAACCAGTTTTCAGACTTAGTGAAAACTGGGACATGCTGAAATAATAACTCACGGAGGCATATAAACGAGCTCGATGCTCTCACTACGGTGCAAGTCATGGCAAGGCAAGCATATATCCATTAAGAAGGCACAAAATGCTAGCTAGACATGGCAATAACAATGGCATAGCATGCATGGATCACTAGCAATCGCTCCGGCAAAATCGCAAAAGAGTTAACGATCTGCCCAAAACAGCAACTATCCAAAAGTTGAGCTCGATTGAGTCAACCTAGGGTGCTCTAACATAACAAGTAAAGACATGGATGGATTAAGCACAACAAGCATAACAAATCACTCTTACTGGTCATCCTCAAAAGAGGCACGGATCACTAGGAAACAAGCCGGACATATAGCATCGTGAACTAAAACAGCTCAGACTTAGTGAAAATCACTAAGTCCCTGAAATCTGTAATCTCAGGTAGCCCTCTTCGCAAGCTTGCACAAGACAACACACACATCCTAAAAATACATGGAAGGCACCTCTGGAAAGAAGACAACATGCTTAACAGTTCATCCCAAAGGGGCACAGGCATATCGTGCATGGATTAAATATGGCAAAAATGACAAAAGTGCATGTTGAACTAACGGATCTGCAATTTAACTCAACATGCCTCCTTCCAACAGCATTTTGGGCACCAAGATGACCTCAAATGCAAATGATGCAATGGGATGAAATGATTTACTCGTCGAGGCGAAGATTTTGACATATCATACGCCCAAAACGGAGCTACGGATGAGGAGATATGAGCGGTCAAAGTAGCAAGAAAAACTAGGGTTAGGAGATGAAAAAGTCAACCGAGGGGGAGTGGATCTCAGATCTGGATCGCACGGGAACCGAGGTGGCACTGTTCACGCCGGAATCGCCGGGGCTCGCCGGAGCGCCGGAGATGGCGGCGAGGTGCCCCCGGGCCGGATCTCGCCGGATCCGGCCGGCGGGGAGCCGGAGAGGCGGCGCGCGGGCGGGGCGCGGCCACGGAGGAGAGGAGGCGGCGGCGAGGATCTCTGGTGGAGGCGGCCGGCGAGGTCGCCGGAGCCGGGAACCGCGGCGGCTGCGGCTGCGGGCTCCCTGAGCCCGGGACGAAGGCGGCGAGAGGAGCGCCCGGGAGGCGCAGGGGATCGGGCCCCGCGGGCCAGACGCGGGCCCCGCGGGCCTGGCGCGGCGGCGATGTGGTCCGGTGGCGGCGGCGAATCGTGGCGTGCCACGTGGCGGCGGGGCGCGAAGTCAGACACGTCCGTCGGTGGGCGAACTGTCCGGCGGCGCGCGGGATCTTTTTTTTTGGGTTAGGGTTTCGAGGTGGGAGACGGGATCTGAAAATGGAGGGGGTATAAATAGGCATAGAGGGAGCTAGGAGAGTCCAAATGGGGTGCGGTTTTCGCCCACACGATCGTGATCGAACGACCGAGATGATGGAGCTGAGTTTGGTGGGTTTTTGGGCCAATATGGAGGGGTGTTGGGCTGCACACACACGAGGCCTTTTCGGTCCCTCGGTTAACCGTTGGAGTATCAAACGAAGTCCAAATGACCCGAAACTTGACAGGCGGTCTACCGGTAGTAAACCAAGGCCGCATGGCAAGTCTCGGCCCAATCCGGAAATGTTTAATCCCCACACACGAAAGAAAGCTAGAAATGGCCACCGGAGGAGAACGAAGCGCCGGAATGCAAAACGGACAACGGGGAAAATGCTCGGATGCATGAGATGAACATGTATGCAAATGCAATGCATGTGACGACATGATAAGAGATGCACGAAAAACAAAAACAACACACGGGGACAAAGACCCGAACCCGAGAATTAAATATAACTTAATGCCGGAAACGGCAAGAGTCGGAGTACAATTGGGGAAGGTTACATGTGGGGCGTTATAACACTCCACCACTACGAAAAGATCTCGTCCCGAGATCTAGGACTGAAAGAACTCCGGGTACTCAGAACGAAGGTGATCCTCGCGTTCCCAGGTAGCTTCACGGTCGGAATGGTGTGACCACTTTACTTTGAGAAATTTGATTGACTTGTTGCGAGTTTTGCGTTCAGTCTCTTCAAGGATTGCAACTGGGTGCTCATGGTAGGAGAGATCTTCTTGGAGCTCAATATCCTCGAAGTTAACGGTGCGCTCAGGCGTCTTGAAGCACTTACGGAGTTGCGAGACGTGGAACACATCATGAACATTGGCAAAGGTTGCAGGAAGCTCGAGTTGATAGGCGAGGTCGCCTCTCTTGCTGACGATCTTGAAAGGCCCGACGTATCTGGGGGCAAGCTTCCCTTTGATACCGAAGCGACGAGTCCCTTTCATAGGAGAGACGCGGAGGTAGACATGATCTCCGATCTCGAAAGCCAAATCACGGTGCTTGCTGTCATAGTAGCTCTTCTGACGAGACTGGGCTGCTTTGAGGTTATCACGAATGACCCTGCACATTTCTTCTGCTTCTGTGATCAGGTCATTACCCAGCAGCTGACGTTCACCGGTTTCAGACCAGTTGAGAGGTGTACGGCACTTCCTACCATACAGAATTTCAAACGGGGCCTTGCCGGAACTTGCTTGGAAACTGTTGTTGTACGAGAATTCAGCATAAGGAAGGCAATCCTCCCACTTCATGCCGAAGGATATAACACAAGCCCTGAGCATATCTTCAAGAATCTGGTTGACACGCTCGACTTGACCGCTTGTTTGAGGGTGGAAAGCAGTGCTGAAGCGAATGCTGGTGCCCATGGCCTTCTGAAAAGAATCCCAGAACTTGGAGGTAAAGATGCTGCCACGGTCTGAAGATATCACTTGAGGAATACCGTGCAGAGAGACAATGCGAGAGGTGTAGAGCTCCGCCAATTGAGCTACAGTGATTGACTCTTTGATAGGCAAGAAATGAGCCACTTTGGTCAGCTTATCGATGACAACGAATATAGCATCATTGCCACGCTTGGACTTAGGAAACCCAGTCACGAAGTCCATTTCAATGTGGTCAAACTTCCATTCTAGAATGGCGAGAGGTTGGAGGAGACCTGCTGGCCTTTGGTGTTCTGCTTTCACTCTTCTGCAGACATCACATTCATTCACGAATTGAGCGATCTCGCGCTTCATTCGAGTCCACCAATAAGTTTGCTTCAGATCTTGATACATCTTTGTGCTCCCAGGGTGGATGGAGAGGAGAGAGTTGTGAGCCTCATTCATGATCACTTTACGAAGTTCTCCTTTGGGCACAACAATTCGATCCTCGAAGAAGAGAGTGTCCTTGTCATCAAGTCGGTAGCACTTGTACTTGGACTGACTCTTTGCAATACCAATCTTCACCTTTTTCACCATAGCATCAAGAAGCTGGGCTTGGCGAATTTGGTCTTCCAAGGTAGGAGAAACTTGAAGGTTGGCAAGGAAACCTTGAGGAACAACTTGCAGATTAAGTTTGCGGAAGGCTTCATAAAGCTCAGGTTGATAAGGCTTGAGAATCAGACTATTGCAATATGCTTTTCTGCTCAAAGCGTCAGCAATCACATTAGCCTTGCCTGGAGTATACTCGATACTCGGATTGTACTCTTGAATCATTTCGACCCATCGAGTCTGCCTGAGGTTGAGGTTAGGCTGAGTGAAGATGTACTTGAGACTCTTGTGATCAGTGAAAATGTCCACTTTCCTTCCCAAGAGAAGATGTCTCCAAGTCAACAATGCGTGCACAACTGCCGCCAACTCAAGATCATGAGTGGGGTAGTTCTTCTCATTTGGCTTCAACTGGCGAGAGGTATAAGCAACAACTTTCTTCTCTTGCATCAGTACTGCACCAAGACCTTGGAGAGAGGCATCACAAAAGACCTCGTACGGCTTGGTTTCATCAGGCGGAGTTAGAACTGGAGCAGTGATCAATTTCTCTTTCAAAGCGTTGAAAGCAACATCACACTCCGGAGACCAAACGTACTTGACGTGCTTCTGAAGAAGATTTGAGAGAGGCTTCGCGATCTTGGAGAAGTTTTCAACGAATCTTCGGCAATAACTTGCAAGACCGAGGAAGCTACGGAGTTGCTTCACATTCTGAGGAGGTTCCCAATTAACAATTGCAGACACCTTCTCAGGATCCACGGAAATGCCCTTGGCAGAGATAATATGACCAAGATAAAGAACTTCATCGAGCCAAAACTCACACTTGGAGAACTTGGCATAGAATTGATGTTCCCTTAGCTTGTCAAGAACCAAACGCAAGTGTTTGGCATGATCTTCCTTGTTCTTCGAGAAAACCAGGATATCATCGAGATAGACCAAAACAAAGTCGTTGGTGTAGGGGTTGAAGATGAAGTTCATCATGCGAGAGAACGTCGGAGGAGCATTAGCGAGGCCAAAAGACATAACTGTGTATTCATATGACCCATAGCTTGTTCTGAACGCCGTCTTTGGAATATCTTGTTCACGAATGCGAATTTGATGATAACCCATACGGAGATCAAGCTTGGAGAATACTTGGGCACCCTTGAGTTGTTCGAATAGCTCATTAATGTTGGGAAGTGGATACTTGTTCTTGATGGTCTTCTTGTTCAATGGACGGTAATCAACACAAAGTCGGTCCGTTCCATCCTTCTTCTTCACAAAAAGAACACCACAACCCCATGGAGAAGTACTAGGCCGAATGAGACCCATCCTTTCTTGCACATCGAGCTGTTTCTTCAACTCCTTCAACTCTTCGGGGCCGAGCTTGTAAGGCCGTTTACACACCGGTTCCGTACCGGACTCAAGTTCAATAACGAATTCAACAGGCCGGTTTGGAGGCATGCCTGGGAGTTCTTCAGGGAAGACATCTTGATACTCACAAACAACCAGAATCTGCGAAATAGCATCCAATTCACCCTTTTCATTGAGAGAGAACAACTGGATGGTATTATCCCGAGCAGCAAAAACAATGACATCTTCAGAGGAATGAGTCAGTTGAATCTGCTTGGCTGCGCAATCGAGGTGAGCCTTGTGTTTAGAGAGCCAGTCCATCCCAAGAATGAGGTCGATATCAGAATTACCAAGAACCACTGGAGAAGAGAGAAACTTGTGATCGCCCAACGTGATGGAAATATCGGGGGCAACCAAACTTGAAGTCAACAGCTTGCCTGGAGAAACAACTTGCATGGCTTTGGGCATAATCTCAGTATCAACATTGTGCTTCGATGCAAACGGGCATGACAAGAAAGAATGCGATGCACCAGTATCAAAAAGTACTTTTGCGGGAACATCGTTAACAGGAAGGTTACCCATGATCACATCTGACGAATCCTCTGCCTGAGCTGCGTTCATCAAGTTGACCTTGGCGGACTTGGGGTTATGCTTGACCACAGCTGTACTTGCCGATCTGACGGGAGGAGGAGGAGGAAGACGCCTCTGGTTGAAACACTTGTTGGCGTAGTGACCCTTCTGTTGGCACTTGTTGCACGTGACCTCTGAGAGCGGACGGTGGTACGGAGCACTCGATCTTGGAGCTTGAGACGAAGTCTTGTTCTGAAAGCCTGGGTTAGGTGGGTGGGATGAACCACTGCCACCTTTACTCTTCTGCTGATACGGCTGACGGAACGGAGGAGGAGGAAGCCAATACTTCTGCTGCTTGGCCACTTGAGTAGAGGACGAAGACGAAGTGTCTCTGACTCGCTTCCTGGAAGCATCACACCTGAGCTGAGCAGCCTCTTGCTTCAGTGCCATGTTGTAGAACTCATCGTATCTCAGCGGCTCGAAGAGGACAAGAGCGAGCTGAATTTCTTCCCGAAGACCACCCCTGAACTGCTAGATCATGCTCTTCTCATCAAGAACATCCTGCTTGGCAAAACGGGCGAGCTTCTGGAACAACTTGTTGTAGTCATAGACAGACAAAGAGCCTTGCTTCAGATTGCGGAATTCTTCATGTTTGCTTTCAGTCACACTTTGAGGAATGTGATGAGCGCGGAAATCACGACGGAAATCATCCCAAGTGATCAAACGTCCACCTCTGGAATCCCGGTACTGCTGAAACCACTCTGCGGCCTGATCCTTGAGCTGGAAAGACGCGAACTTGACGAAATCTTCAGGTCTGACGTTTCTACATTCAAAATGCTTGCCCAGATCGACTAACCAATCATCAGCATCGGTAGCCTCAACGCAGTTACTGAACGTCTTTGGACCATTTGCGAGGAACTGATTCAGAGTTGCAAACTGGTTCTGGTTGCTGCCTTGATTCGCTTGACTGCTTTGATTCCGCTCTTGGATGATTTGCATGATCAGCTGAGTATTTGCATTAGTAGCAGCCATCACAGCCTGCCATGCTTTCGGAGGAGGCGGAGGTGGCGGAGGATCTGGGTTCGGAGTCGTGCGCGTTGGAGGAGCCATCCTGAAGAGGTTGACCACCATTAGCACACAAATAGAGAAATATAGAAGGTGAATCCAACGGAATGAAAATTGCAACATAAAGTCTTCACATCCGAACAAAATGAACGAATGCACTTCTCTTGAAGTGGTCACATATTCCTAAATTGCGAAGCCACGACGAATCATGTAGAAGAGGTACATCAACGAGGGATGGAATCAACATATGACGTCGAAGAAGAACGAATACCACAACTCGAAATAAAACCAAGGGTTGGCTTGCGGAATAAGCCGGAACAAACACATGATAGAAATTCCGTCCGAAGTGTTCGTGGTAGGACCTACACGGGCTCGACCGTACAGCACCATCATGTACAAGGCAGTGCACATGACATACGAAGCGTCCCCGAGTCAGCATAGCCAAGGACTCTTTAAGACACAACGAGGCCACTGTAAAATCGACCGTGAATAGGCGACAAACTAGACGTCGAACCCCAATTTCATATCACACCTCTGATGGAAAGATATCCTAAGGCTACTTGAATTCCCACCTATGAAATTCCCGAAACTTTCCGGTTATGTAATCAGGTGTTGAGGATACAGGGGAAGCATAATATCTCACCCAAGCTAGCAAATCCTACATCCAGCTGCATCCATCCTTCAACACATAACCAAGAAACCTTCGGAAACCATCTATCTCAACCTTCGAAAAGCATCCGTTATACAAGTTATGGCGATACTCCCGAACTCCCGCCCCAGTACTGGGTGGCGTCGAGGTTATCTCACCAACGAACTGCATAAAGGAGATTTTCGATGTCGCGCACATATCTCAAGTATGCCAGAATTGCAACGATAGAATTATGATGACAACACCTCAGAGCTCAACTCCCCGGGACACTTCCACTAAACCCCTGACAGGAGGCACCAAGACAGTATTCTCATCATAAGCCATCGGAACAAAACTAAGATACTCGCGTGATCCTAAAATTTTTTTAGTGAAATTTGAGAAGAGAAGAGTCAAAACTCTACGTCAGGATGCCTTACCAGAGCGATGAGGAGACTGGAAAGTAAAAAGAATTCCTAAGCTCTCCGATATATAATTCCTAAGGACTCAAAACATTTTTCTAGACACAACTCGGCTGCTAGAAACGATCAAGCAATGGGGCTCCTAAGGTCGGGGAAGGCCCTGATACCAACTTGTAACACCCTCGATGCGACTATATCTCCCACGTGTCGAGGCACGACTTAGAGGCATAATCGCATTGAAGGCATAAGTCGCAAGTGAGGCAATCTTCACACAACCCATGTACATATAAATATAAAGGGGGAATAATAATAATAGTTGGCTTACACTCGCCACGTCACATCAAGGTACATAGATAGCATTCATCATACAAACACTCATGGCCCGACTACGGCGCCAAAATAGAAAAGACTCCCCAACATGCGACTAAACCCTGAATCGAACCCCGAGCAGGCACCACTACTGATCATCAGGAAAAGAAACATAGTATCGCTGAGAGTCCTCGTCGTACTCCCACTTCAGCTCGAACGCGCCATCCAGAGGAGTATCATCGGTCCCTGCATCTGGTGATATAGTAATCTGTGAGCCACAAGGACTCAGCAATCTCGCACCCTCGCGATCAAGACTATTTAAGCTTAATAGGTAGGAAAGGGGTAATGTGAGTAGAGCTGCAGCAAGCGACTAGCATATATGGTGGCTAACTTATTCGCAAAAGGGAGCGAGAAGGGAAGGCAAAGCACGAGCGGTAACTAAATAGAGCAGACTACGCAAGCATAACTCCAACGTCGTGTCCACTTCCCGGACTCCGCCGAGAAGAGGCCATCACGGCAACACACGCAGTTGATTCATTTTAATTAATTAAGTTCAAGTTATCTACAACCGGACATTAACAAATTCCCATCTGCCCATAACCGCGGGCAAGGCTTTCGAAAGATCACTCCCTGCAGGGGGGTCCCAACTTAGCCCATAACAAGCTCTCACGGTCAACAAAGGAATAGACCTCCACCCAGGACCCACCGATCAGACTCGGTATCCCGGTACAACAAGATGATTCGACAGGTCAAAACTAGTCCAGCAACACCGCCCGAATGCGCCGACAAATCCCGATAGGAGCTGCACATATCTCGTTCTCAGGGCACACTCAGATGAGACATCCTACGAGTAAAACCAACCCTCAAGTCGCCCCGAGGTGGCCCCGCAGTCTACTCGGTCGGACCAACACTCAGAGGAGCACTGGCCCGTGGGGGGCTAAAATAAAGATGACCCTCGGGCTCCGGAAACCCAAGGGAAAAAGGGGTAGGTGGCAAATGGTAAAACCAATGTTGGGCATTACTGGAAAATCTTTAATCAAGGCGAACTATCAAGGGGTTCCCATTATAGCCCAACCGCGTAAGGGACGCAACAATCCGGGAACATAACACCGATAGGACGGAAACTAGGGCGGCAAGAGTGGAACAAAACACTAGGCGAGAGGCCGAGCCTTCCACCCCTTACCAAGTATATAGATGAGTAGAGATAACATAGCAATATAATGATATCCCAACAAGTAAATAAAGGTTCCAACAAGGGACGGCTCCAATCTTCACCTGCAACTAGCAACGCTATAAGAAGGGGCTTGAGCAAAGCGGTAACATAGCCAATCAATGGTTTGCTAGGACAAAGGTGGGTTAGAGGCTCAATCATGGCAATTGGGAGGCTGACAAGCAAGTGGTAGGCATCGTAGCATTGGCAAAGCAAGAGAGCGAGCAAACTAGCATAGCAAAGATAGTAGTGATCTCAAGGGTGTGATCATCTTGCCTGCACAGCTGTCAGAATTGACTAGATCCTCAAAAGCAAACTCAACGGGCTCCTCGTTAGCGAACTCGTCTCCCGGCTCTACCCAACAACACAAACAAGCAACAAAGATACAATCAACCACGTGCAAGGGCAACCAATAAGATGCAAGATGATATGCTATGCGGGATGCGAGAATGCAACATGTAACAGGAAATGCATGAACCTGGCCTCAACTTGGAAATCCAAGCATGCCACTGGATAGAGGGGAAGAAATCCCCTGAAAACGATATAAAGATCATGGCAATCGGAGCTACGGTTTAGAAATGGCAAGCGTTTTACTAAAACGAACCGATCTGCGATTTACAGCAACATGCCTCCTAAATGCAACAAAATGAACATGTTACAGCCACCCAACATGAAAACAAATTGCATGGCAGTGATGTACTCATCAAGCTTAACAAATCATCATGACTGAGGCATAGGCAAATTCATCCATTAAGGGCTTCAAACAAGCATGGCAAACTGAATAAGCAAAACAGATTTCAGACTTAGCGAAATTAACGCTAGTCTGAAATTTCAGACCACGATGCTCTCTTCGGAGCAGCAAAACAACATGAAGGAAAACCTGAACATGGCAAGTAAGAGCATGGCATGGAGCTACTCAACAAGATTAACAAAACACCCAAAATGACCTGGGGCCAAAAGGGTTCACAAAATACTCTACCAAGCTCACGAACATCGATGAAACACAACCAGTTTTCAGACTTAGTGAAAACTGGGACATGCTGAAATAATAACTCACGGAGGCATATAAACGAGCTCGATGCTCTCACTACGGTGCAAGTCATGGCAAGGCAAGCATATATCCATTAAGAAGGCACAAAATGCTAGCTAGACATGGCAATAACAATGGCATAACATGCATGGATCACTAGCAATCGCTCCGGCAAAATCGCAAAAGAGTTAACGATCTGCCCAAAACAGCAACTATCCAAAAGTTGAGCTCGATTGAGTCAACCTAGGGTGCTCTAACATAACAAGTAAAGACATGGATGGATTAAGCACAACAATCATAACAAATCACTCTTACTGGTCATCCTCAAAAGAGGCACGGATCACTAGGAAACAAGCCGGACATATAGCATCGTGAACTAAAACGGCTCAGACTTAGTGAAAATCACTAAGTCCCTGAAATCTGTAATCTCAGGTAGCCCTCTTCGCAAGCTTGCACAAGACAACACACACATCCTAAAAATACATGGAAGGCACCTCTGGAAAGAAGACAACATGCTTAACAGTTCATCCCAAAGGGGCACAGGCATATCGTGCACGGATTAAATATGGCAAAAATGACAAAAGTGCATGTTGAACTAACGGATCTGCAATTTAACTCAACATGCCTCCTTCCAACAGAATTTTGGGCACCAAGATGACCTCAAATGAAAATGATGCAATGGAATGAAATGATGTACTCGTCGAGGCGAAGATTTTGACATATCATACACCCAAAACGGAGCTACGGATGAGGAGATATGAGCAGTCAAAGTAGCAAGAAAAACTAGGGTTAGGAGATGAAAAAGTCAACCGAGGGGGAGTGGATCTCAGATCTGGATCGCACGGGAACCGAGGTGGCACTGTTCACGCCGGAATCGCCGGGGCTCGCCGGAGCGCCGGAGACGGCGGCGAGGTGCCCCCGGGCCGGATCTCGCCGGATCCGGCCGGCGGGGAGCCGGAGAGGCGGCGCGCGGGCGGGGCGCGGCCACGGAGGAGAGGAGGCGGCGGCGAGGATCTCCGGTGGAGGCGGCCGGCGAGGTCGCCGGAGCCGGGAACCGCGGCGGCTGCGGCTGCGGGCTCCCTGAGCCCGGGACGAAGGCGGCGAGAGGAGCGCCCGGGAGGCGCAGGGGATCGGGCCCCGCGGGCCAGACGCGGGCCCCGCGGGCCTGGCGCGGCGGCGATGTGGTCCGGTGGCGGCGGCGAATCGTGGCGTGCCACGTGGCGGCGGGGCGCGAAGTCGGACACGTCCGTCGGTGGGCGAACTGTCCGGCGGCGCGCGGGATCTTTATTTTTGGGTTAGGGTTTCGAGGTGGGAGACGGGATCCGAAAATGGAGGGGGTATAAATAGGCATAGAGGGAGCTAGGAGAGTCCAAATGGGGTGCGGTTTTCGCCCACACGATCGTGATCGAACGACCGAGATGATGGAGCTGAGTTTGGTGGGTTTTTGGGCCAATATGGAGGGGTGTTGGGCTGCACACACACGAGGCCTTTTCGGTCCCTCGGTTAACCGTTGGAGTATCAAACGAAGTCCAAATGACCCGAAACTTGACAGGCGGTCTACCGGTAGTAAACCAAGGCCGCATGGCAAGTCTCGGCCCAATCCGGAAATGTTTAATCCCCACACACGAAAGAAAGCTAGAAATGGCCACCGGAGGAGAACGAAGCGCCGGAATGCAAAACGGACAACGGGGAAATGCTCGGATGCATGAGATGAACATGTATGCAAATGCAATGCACGTGACGACATGATAAGAGATGCACGAAAAACAAAAACAACACACGGGGACAAAGACCCGAACCCGAGAATTAAATATAACTTAATGCCGGAAACGGCAAGAGTCGGAGTACAATTGGGGAAGGTTACATGTGGGGCGTTACACTTAAATAAGATGATCCCTCGTAATAATTTCAGGAAAGTGTTCCCCCTAACTGTGCACCGTTGCGAAGGTTCGTTGTTTCGAAGCACCACGTGATGATCGGTGTGATGGATTCTAACGTTCGAATACAACGGGTGTAAGCCAGATTTACACACGCAATACACTTAGGTTGACTTGACGAGCCTAGCATGTACAGACATGGCCTCGGAACACGGAAGACCGAAAGGTCGAGCATGAGTCGTATAGAAGATACGATCAACATGAAGATGTTCACCAATGTTGACTAGTCCGTCTCACGTGATGATCGGACATGGCCTAGTTGACTCGGATCATGTTTCACTTAGATGACTAGAGGGATGTCTATCTGAGTGGGAGTTCATTAGATGAACTCAATTATCATGAACATAGTCTGAATTGTCTTCGCAAATATGTTGTAGATAAATAGCTCACGTTGTAGCTCCCTGTTTCAATACATTCCTAGAGAAAGATTAAGTTGAAAGATATTGTAAGCAATGATGCGGACTAGGTCCGTAGTCCGAGGAGTGTCCTCACTGCTACACAGAAGGCTTACGTCTTTGATGCACCGCTCGATGTGCAAACCCCTACAACGTCGTCTGGGGATGTTGTGAACACCTGACAGACACATCCTGATGACTACTTGATAGTTTAGTGCACCATACTTTACGGCTTAGAATCGGGATTCCAATGATGTTTTGAACGCCATAGAACATATGTGATGTTCCAAGAGCTGAAATTGGGATTTCAGGCTCATGCCCGTGTTGAGAGGTGTGAGAGCTCTGACAAGTTCTTTTGCCAACAAGATGGAGGAGAATAGCTCAGCTAGTGAGCATGTGCTCAGAATGTCTGGGTGCTACAATCACTTAAATCAAGTGGGAGTTAAACTTCCAGATAAGATAGTGATTGACAGAGTTCTCTAGACACTATCACTAAGCTACTAGATCTTCGTGATGAACTATGACATGCAAGGGATGGAGTTGATCCCGGAGCTGTTCGCGGTACTTAAGACCGCAAAAGGTAGAAATCAAGAAGGAGCATCAAGTGTTGATGGTTTAACAAGATCACTGGTTTCAAGAAGGGCAAGGGCTAGAAGGGAAACTTCATGGATGGCAAACCAGTTGCCGCTCCAGTGAAGGAACCCAAGGTTGAACCCAAACCCGAGACTAAGTGCTTCTATTGTAAGGGGAATGGTCACTGGTAGCGGAATTACCCCAAATGCATGGTAGATAAGAAGGCTGGCAACTTCAACAAAGTATATATGTGTTATTAATGTGTACCTCACTAGTACTCCTGGTAGCACCTGGGTATTGGATACCGGTTCAGTTGCTATTATTGGTGACTTGAAGCAAAAGCTACGGACTAAACGGAGACTGGCTAAGGGCGAGGTGACGATGTGTGTTGAAAGTGTTTCCAAAGTTGATGAGATCACCATCGCACGCTCCATCTGCCTTCGGGATTAGTATTGAACCTAGATAAATGTTATCAGGTGTCTACGTTGAGCATGTATATGATTAGATCATGTTCATTGCAATACGGTTATTCATTTAAGTTAGAGAATACTGGTTATTCTGTTTACATGAATAATACCTTTCATGGTCATGCACCCTATGTGAATGGTTCATTGAATCTCGGTCATGGTAATACACATTTTCACGCCAAAAGATGTAGAGTTAATAATGATAGTACCACTTTCTTGTGGCACTGCCGCTTAGGTCATATTGGCGTAAGATGCATGAAGAAACTCCATGTCGATGGATGTTTGGAGTCACTTGATTTTAAATCACTTGACACATGTGAGCCATGCCTCATGGGCAGGATGACTAAGACCCCGTTTTCAGGTACAATGAAACGGGCAAGTGACTTGTTGGAAATCATGCATGCTGATGCGTGTGAACCAATGAGAATTGAAGCGTGCGGTGGATATCGCTATTTTCTCATCTTCACTAATGATTTGGGTAGATATAGGTATATCTACCTAATGAAGCACAAGTCTGAAACGTTTGAAAAGTTCAAGCGATTTCAGAGTGAAGTTAAGAATCATCATAACAAAGAAGATCATGTTCCTACGATCTGATCAAAAGGGGATTTTCTGAGTTATGAGTTTGGCAATCACTTAAGACATTGTGGAATTGTTTCGCAGTTGAAGCCACCTGGAACACCACAAGGTAATGGTGTGTCCGGACGTTGTAATCGAACCCTATGAGATATGGTGTGATCTACGATGTCTCTTACCAATCTACCGTTTTCATTTTGAGGTTATGCGTTAGAGACAGCTGCATTCACTTTAGATAGGACACCATCTAAGTCCGTTGAGACGATGTCGTAAGAATATGGTTTGGCAAGAAACCAAAGTTGTCGTTTCTTAATGTTTGGGGCTGCGATGCTTAAGGCTTCAGCCGGAGAAGCTCAAACCCAAAGCGGACAAACACATCTTCATAGGATACCCAAGGGTGACAGTTGGGTATACCTTCTATCTCAGATCCAAGGGCAAATTGTTTGTCGCTAAGAACGGGTCCTTTCTCGAGAAGGAGTTTCTCTCGAAAGAATTGAGTGGGAGGAAGATAGAACTTGATGAGGTTGTCGAACCTTTACTTCAACCAGAGAGTGACGCAACACAGAAAGATGTTTTTCTGTGGCGCCTACGTCTGTTGAATAGGAAGTTAATGATAGTGATCATGAAGCTTCGGATCAAGTTGCTATCGAACCTCGTAGGTCGACAAGGATATGTACTACTCCTAAGTGGTACGGTAATCCTGTCTTAGATATCATGTTGGTAGACAACAATGAACCTACGATCTATGGAGAAGCGATGGTGCGCCCGTATTCCGACAAATGGTTAGAAGCCATGAAATCCGAGATAGGATCCATATATCAGAACAAAGTATGGACTTTGGTGGACTTGCCCGATAATTGGCAAGCCATAGAGATAAATGGATCTTTAAGAAGAAGACGGACGTGGGCGGTAATGTTACCGTCTATGAAGCTCGACTTGTGGGAAAGAATCTTTTCACAAGTTCAAGGAGTTGACTATGATGAGAATTTCTCACACGTAGCGATGCTTAAGTCCGTCAGAATCATGATAGCATTAGCTGTATTTTTCGATTATGAAATCTTACAGATGGATGTCAAAACAAGTTTTGTTACCAGTTTTCGTAAGAAATGTTGTATGTGATACAATAAAAGGTTTTGTCGATCCTAAGGATGCTAAAAGGTATGATGGCTCTAGCAATCCTTCTATGGACTAGAGCAAGCATCTCGGAATCGGAATATATGTTTTGATGGAGTGATCAAAGCTTTTAGGTTTATACAATGTTTGCTAGAAACTTGTATTTACAAGAAAGTGAGTGGGAGCACTACAACATTTCTGATAAGTATATGTGGATGACATATTGTTGATCCGAAATAATGTAGAATTTCTGGAAAGCATAAACGGTTGTTTGAAGAGTGTTTTTCAAAGGAAGACCTGGATAAAGCTGCTTACATATTGGGCATCAAGATCTATAGAGATAGATCAAGACGCCTGATGGTACTTTCAAAGAACGCACACCTTGACATGTTTTTGAAGGAGTTCAAAATAGATCAGTCAAAGAAGTGGTTCTTACCTAAGTTGTAAGGTGTGAAGTTGAGTAAGACTCAAAGATTGACCACAGCAGAAGAAAGAGGAAGGACGAAGGTCGTCCCCTATGCTTTTGTCATAGGCTCTATACGGTATGCCATGCTGAAGTACCGCACCTGATGTGTGCCTTGCCACATGTCTGGCAAGAGGGTACAAAGGTGATCTAGGAGTAGATCACCAGATAGCGGTCAAAATTATCCTTAGAGGAATAAGGAAATGTTTCTAGGTTATGGAGGTGATAAAGAGTTCGACGTAAAGAGTTACGTCGATGCAAGCTTAATACCTATCCAAGGCCCCGGCAAGAGGAGCTTGCCGGGAAGGAGACAAGACCCCGGCAAGAGGAGCTTGCCAGGAAGACCAACCAAGGCATATCAAGGAAACTTGCCGTAATGCACCATACGTCCCGGCAAGGCCCGGTGAGCGACAAGCTCCCGGATGCGACAAGACAACGACCGCGGCAAGACGCTTGCCGCGGCAAGCTTCCACTATGAACCTGCGCTCCAGCACATCCACCAACGTGTCGCCCTGGGACCCTTCCAGAGCGTACGTGGCGGAAAGCTGTGCAGCCAGAGGTACACGGTGGCAAGCGGCGCTGACAAGATCGCCATCATGGCAAGCAATGGCGTCCCTAGCGGTCCCCTTTCCGCACCGTCTAGGCAACACAGACAGGCATTTAATGCCTTTGTCCCCTGCCGTCAGGGTTAGGTATGATAACACTGTTGTAGGCGGCGGTGCCAACCGCAGTGCCTTTTCCATTTTTGCCCTTCTCTACGTTGCCACCTGTCGGTGACCCCTTAAGCGTATAAAAGGAGGCCCATGCGCAACGTAGAGGGGGTCGGCCAACAGAACGCTCTCACGCTCGGCCTGGTTAGCTGCTGGTTTGTACTGTAGCAATCAGCGCTCCCGAGCAAGAAATCAATACAACCACAAAGCAGGAGTAGGGTTTTACGCATCCGTGCGGCCCGAACCTGGGTAAACTAATCGTGTCGCTCTTGCGCTTCGCCTCGATCTGCTCTTCGTGCGCTCTCCGCCCCCTACCGAACCAAAAAGGGGCCCGGTCCGTCGTGGTCCCATAGGTGTCCGTGGGATCAGCACCCCCGACATCTTTGGCGCGCCAGGTAGGGGCGCGTCGAGGTTGTGTGAACCTGATCCGGCGTTCGCACGAGCCAAATCTTCATCGTCTTCATCAACATGCCGCCGAAGAAGAAGGCTTCGGAGGCGGCTGCTCCGTCCGCGCCGAACCCACCGTCGCCAGAACGAACGGCGGGTGGGGTAGACGCCGGCGGAAGAACGGGCGTCGACGAGGGAACTCACGGTGCCGCCAGGTCCAAGGACAAGGCTGCGCTGCACATCGGCGGCGCAATCGGCTCCCACAACGACCGCGCGCATTCCAAGACCTCGGCGTCCGTACACGCACCGCGCCCATCTCAGGAGGCGCGGGACCAGTAGCGTTATGGTACCCATGGTACCATACGTTTGCTAGGCCAAGATCAAGCTGGTGGATCCCGGAGTGCTCAAGACCAGCGTGCACACCAACATGCTGGCGCGAGCGGGGCACGGTCGCCTGGACGAGGTACTGCTCCTTCTAACGTAGTTAGAAGTCCGAGCATATCTCGCTCCTCGCACCGTTCACCGCCGCCGCCCGCCACTCCGGCAGAAGCTTTGGCGCGAGCTCAACTACTTCTAGACTACCCTCCGGCGGCTGACAAGATCGACGACTGGAGGGCCACCATTCAGAGCCTCATCGGCTTCGCCAACGGCGACAACCCACGGCAACCGAGTACTTCGTTGCCGTGGCAAGTCAGCCAGGCGCAAGCCGGTGGCAACAAGACCGGTGGGGGTGCAACCACTGTGCACTCTCCGCCACGAAGGCCAAGATCGCCGACTCGCCGGATCCACCTCGACAGCGACTCCACCGCGTCATCAGATCCGCGAGCTCGCCGCGATCAGCGCCAAGTTCTTCACGAACAACAACAAGAAGACGCTCGTACTCGCATCGAGCGCCGAAGAGAAGCGCGACGTCAATCAGACCTGCACGCTGGGCCCTCTGTCGACATGCATGCGCCAGGGGAACCATGCGACTTGCCGTACGTGGTAGGTTGCCCTGCGTTCACCCGTGAGCTGCGGCAAGTCCAGTGGCCCAGTCAGAAGAACTTCAAGCCGGACGTACCCGAGAAGTACGACGGCAAGTCGCACCCGTCGGAGTTCCTCAGCATCTACACCATCGCGGTGCAGGCTGCCGGGGGCGAGACGACAAGGTCCTTGCCAACTACTTCCCGCTGGTGCTCAAGCCCGACGTCAGGTCCTGGCTCATGCACTTGCCGGACAACTCCATATCCTCTTGGGCAGATCTGTGCCATCAGTTTGTTGGCGCCTTTACAGGCGACCACAAACCTCATGGCCAAGAAAGTGACCTTCACCTGCTCGCCCAGAAGGAAGGAGAGCCTATGCGCAAGTACATTCAAAGATTCAGCCATGTTCGGCGCAACATCCCAAACATCCACCCTGCCGTGGTCATCAGCGCGTTCCATCAGAACGTGCGTAACCGCAGGATGCGGGAGGAGATGGCGATGTGCAGGATTAGAGACGTCAGTGAGCTCTACGCCCTGGCCGACAAGTGTGCACGCGCTGAGGAAGGGAGGAAACTCCCCGGAGAGAGTACAGGAGCAGGAGGATCTGACAGTGAGGATGCCGCCCCGGCAAAGAAAAACTGGCGGCGCAACAATAGGAAGAAGAAGGCCAAAGAGGTGCTAGTCGTTGAGCAGTCCGGCAACGACGATGGCGCCAAGAAAGCCAAAGTTGGTAGCTCCGGCAAGGAGGTTGCCGCATGCACCAACTGCCAGGCTATGGCGGCTGCCGACAAGCAGGACGGCACCGACAAGTAGTACTGCAAAATCCACCGCACCAAGGGCCATGACCTCCAGAGCTGCAAAAAGGTCGAGCAGCTTGTCCAGCAACAAAAAGCTGAGTACGAGCAGTGCGACAAGGAGAGGGCCCAAGGAAGCGCTGGAGAAGCCGGCAAGAAGCGCGCTGGCTGGGGAGGACGCCGCGGCAAGGCCAAGCAGCGGCAAGGAGACAGACCTCCCCGCGGCCGTGACAAGGATGAAGACGACGACGACGAAGACATGGATGATGCCGAGAATAGTGAGCAGGAGTTCCAGAAAGCCACAGAAGTCTTGTGCGTTGACGGCGGTGCTTCTCTGCATACTTCCCACCGCCAACTCAAACAGTGGGCGCGGGAAGTCAATGCGGCAGAACCACCTGTCGAATCGCGCAAACTTCTGAAATGGTCCAGCACGCCTATCATCTTTGACATTGAGGACCACCCTGATCGCACAACTGCGGTCGGGTGCTTGCCGTTGTTGATTTCGCCAACAATCCGCAACCTCAAGGTCACTAAGATGCTAGTTGACGGCGGGGCCGGCTTGAACCTGATCTCCTCCGCTGTACTCCAGAAACTCCAGATCCCTGACAGCGAGCTCGAAGAGACCGGCACATTCCAAGGAATTAACCCGGGACGGAGCAAGCCGAAGGGGAAGGTCACGTTGCCAGTAACATTTGGCAGCGAGATGAACTTCAGGACTGAGAGGGTCACTTTTGACGTTGCCGATTTCCCATTGCCTTACAATGGGATACTAGGCCGTCCAGCACTCGCCAAGTTCATGGCGGCCTCTCACTACGCATACAACATGCTCAAGATGCCAGGCCCGATAAGCGTCATCTCTGTCCCTGGCGACAAGAAAGATGCTCTTATCTGTGCCGACAAGATCTACCGGGAAGCAGCAGCTGCAGCAGATCGCAAGACACTTGCCGCTGAAGCTCCCGGGGGGAAGAAGAAGACCAAGTCCGGCAAGAGCTCTGATGCCCACTCCGGCAAGCGCACCTCTTCGGAGTGCTGCGCTGCCGTCGAGGACGCACCATCGAGCTCCACCGGCAAGTGTAAGAAGGCAATGGCAGCTCCGCCACATACTAAGAAGGTGTCCGCCAAGGAGGACGGCACTGGTGGTACTTTCACCATCAGTGCCACTCTCGACCCTAAATAGGAAAGCGCGCTCATTGCTTTCCTGTGGGCGAATGTCGACGTGTTTGCGTGGCAACCGTCTGACATCCCCGGTGTTCCCAGGAAAGTAATCGAGCACCACCTTGCCGTTTGTCCTCATGCGCGGCCCGTCAAGCAGAAGGTCAGGAAGCAAGCAGTGGAGCGCCAAGAATTCATAGCAGAAGAAATCAAGAAGTTGGAAGCAGAAGGCCTTGTCAGAGGAGTGCTCCATCCCACGTGGCTGGCCAATCCTGTAGTCGTGCGCAAGGCAAACGGGGAATGGAGGCTTTGTATTGACTTTACTGATGTTAATAAAGCTTGTCCCAAAAACCCATTTCCCTTGCCGCGCATTGACCAGATTGTTGACTCCACAGCCGGATGTGATTTGCTTTCATTTCTTGACGCATATTCAGGATACCATCAGATCTTCATGGCAGAAGAGGATGAGGAGAAAACCGCATTCATTACTCCATGTGGCACGTACTGTTTCATACGGATGCCTTTCGGATTAAAGAATGCTGGTTCAACATTTGCAAGAGTAGTCCATGTCGCTCTGAAACCACAAATACACAGAAATGTAGAAGCTTACATGGATGACATAGTGGTTAAGAGCAAGGACAGGGCAACTCTGATTCCAGATTTAGAAGAAACTTTTGCAAATCTGCGCAAGATCAACCTCAAGCTCAACCCCGAGAAGTGTGTGTTTGGAGTCCCCTCCGGCAAGCTTCTCGGGTTCTTTGTGTCTCAGCGAGGAATTGAAGCCAATCCCGACAAGATCAAGGCCATTGAGCAGATCGAAGCACCAAAGCGCGTCAAGGATGTACGAAAGCTTGCCGGTTGCGTGGCTGCTCTCAGCAGGTTTATTTCTCGGTCTGCTGAGCGCGCCCTGCCGTTTTTCAAAATTTTGAAAAAGGCAGGTCCAATGAAATGGACTCCGGAAGCGGAGGCTGCGCTGCAGGACTTGAAGAGATACCTGTCCTCCACTCCGACACTTGTCGCACCTAAGCCACAAGAGAAGTTGCTGCTGTACATAGCGGCAACCAATCAAGTGGTTAGTGCTGCGTTAGTGGCGGAGAGGGAGGCAGACGACGAGCCAGCAACCGCGGCAAGCACATCCAGCGACAAGCAGGGGGCTTCCCCGACAAGCTCTGGTCCCGACAAGGATGGATCTGCGCAGGTGCGCGAAGAGATACAGAAGAAAATGGTGCAGCGCTCAGTTTACTTTGTCAGCTCCCTTCTGCAGGGGGCTAGGTCAAGGTACTCTGGTGTGCAGAAGTTGCTTTTCGGCCTTCTCATGGCCTCGAGAAAGCTGCGCCATTACTTCCAAGCACATGAGATCACAGTTGTTACTCGCTTTCCGCTGAAGAGGATACTGCAGAATCCAAAAGCGACAGGCAGGATTGTCGAGTGGGCACTAGAACTGTCAAGCTTTGGCCTCAAGTTTGAGAGTACTTCAACTATCCAAAGCAGAGCATTGGCAGAATTCATAGCAGAGTGGACGCCAACGCCAGATGAAGAAATTCCAGAGACGAGCATCCCCGTCAAGGAAGTAAGTAAAGAGTGGCTCATGTACTTTGACGGTGCCTTCTCACTGCAAGGCGCCGGTGCTGGCGTGCTGCTTGTCGCACCCACCGGAGAGCACCTCAAGTACGTAGTCCAGATGCACTTTCCCAAGGAGCAAGCGACAAACAATACTGCAGAGTATGAAGGCTTGCTTGCCGGTCTCAGGATCGCGGCAGACCTTGGGATCAAGAAGCTCATTGTCAGGGGTGACTCGCAGCTTGTCGTCCGCCAAGTAAACAAGAATTATCAGAGTCCTTTGATGGAAGCTTATGTTGACGAAGTGAGAAAGCTAGAAGAGCACTTTGATGGCCTGCAGATGGAGCATGTTCCAAGAGCTCAGAATGACATTGCCGATGGCCTGTCAAAGTGCGCCGCACTTAAATTACCTGTGAAACCAGGGATTTTTGTGCTCAAGCTAACTCAACCGTCCGTGACGCCGTCAACTGGACAGAGCAAGAAGAGGAAGTTGATTTCTGGCGACTATTTTCTGGCAGAGCTTCCCGAAGCCGCCGCCAAGAAGGTCCCCAAGATCAACACCAAGAGTGCTGAGGAGCAGTCTGCTCCGGCAAGCCCTAGGGTTTGTTCTGTTGAAGCATACGCTCCCGACAAGTTTTGCTCCAGCAAGCTTGCCGGGGAACGCCAAGCTCCGGCAGAGCCGCAGGTTCTTGCCGTAGAAGCGGACGTTCCCGCAGCAGCAGATATGCCTTTAGTCCTTGTTGTCGAGCCGCGAGCTCCAGCATGGGCACAGCAGATTGTCCGTTTCCTTCAGACAGGAGAACTTCCCAAAGAGCAAGAAGAAGCGGAAAGAGTAGCCCGGCAGTCTAGTATGTACCAGTTTGTCGATAACACACTGTACAGAAGAAGACTCAATGGTGTGAAATTGAAGTGTATTCCCCGGAAAGATGGACAAAAGCTGTTGGCAGAGATACATGGAGGCATATGTGGTCACCACATTGGCGCAAGAGCACTTGTCGGCAAAGCATTCCGGCAAGGCTTCTTCTGGCCGACAGCCCTCCAGGATGCAAATGCACAAGTAACCAAGTGTGAAGCGTGCCAGTTCCATTCCAAGCAGATACACCAGCCAGCTCAAGCTCTCCAGACGATCCCTTTATCCTGGCCATTTTCGGTCTGGGGGCTCGATATCCTCGGCCCCTTTCCCCGAGCAGTCGGGGGCTTTGAGTACTTGTTCGTTGCAATCGACAAGTTCACAAAGTGGCCGGAAGTGGAACCAGTGAGGAAGGTGACAGCACAGTCAGCAGTCAAGTTCTTCAGGTCGATTGTTTGCCGTTTCGGAATCCCTAACAGGATAATTATCGACAACGGTACGCAATTTACGAGCCGCACCTTCATGCAGTACGTCCAAGACCTTGGCGCCAAGGTCTGCTTCGCTTCTGTTGCTCACCCGAGAAGCAACGGTGAAGTGGAGAGGGCAAATGCTGAAGTGCTGCGCGGGCTCAAGACCAGGACTTTCGACAGGCTGCACAAGTGCGGAAGAAACTGGATCGAGGAGCTACCGGTGGTTCTTTGGTCGATCAGGACGATGCCAAATCGAGCCACTGGCCAGACACCCTTCGCTCTAGTCTATGGAGCGGAGGCAGTTCTCCCCACGGAACTCGTATACGGGTCGCCTCAAGTGCTCGCTTACGATGAGCTTGAGCAAGAGCAGCTGCGACAAGATGACGCGCTGCTCCTTGAGGAAGACCGTCTTCAGGCTGTTGTGCGAGCCGCTCGCTACCAGCAAGCTTTGCGCCCCTACCATAGCCGCAAAGTTAACGCCAGAAGTCTCGAGCAAGGCGACCTTGTTCTTCGGCGCGTTCAGTCCGCCAAGAATTCCAACAAGTTGACGTCGAAGTGGGAAGGCCCTTACCGGGTGAAACGAGTCACTAGGCCTGGCGCTGTCCGCCTGGAGACCGAGGATGGCATTCCAGTGAGCAACTCCTGGAATATTGAGCATCTTCGCAAGTTTTACCCGTAGGGCGCGGTTGCTGGAACCCGTTCCGGCAACCACCTTTTGTACAAGTCTTGCCGCTGTTGCATGTAATCCTTTGTACAAAGCCGGGCGCAGACCCCGTGCATAAATATCATGTGCTCCGCACGCCTTGTCGATCTCATGCTTTTTTATTATTTGCATATGTTATCTGACATTTTGTGCAGCACTTACCCCCAGTAAGCAACAACGAGCCATAAGGCTCCATATTTTTATTTCATCCTCTTTCTTTTTTGCAAGGAAAAGAAGGTTCCCTCGCGCACAAGTTTGCCAGGGGGAAGGGAGAAGATAATGATATGGACCAGGCATCGTTCAAGAAGGTTTCGCCTTGCCGGGAAGCAAGTAACAGAAAAGATAAGTTGCCAAAGTTTGAGCAATCAGATTCCCTTTAAATTTTTAAGTTATTTTCCTTGAACGACCGAGCTTTGTATGGAAAACCTGTGCGCGGAGGAACCAACTCGTAGCTAGTTGCGCCCTTACTGTTGTTTCGAGTCCGCTCAACAACTTAAGTGAGCTGCGACTAGCTGCGACAAGGTTTCTTGTCGGCTGCGGCACCGCCAGCAGGCTGCTGACATTCCGCACTCAGTGCTCGCGGCAAAGGTGCCTGCGCCGGCAAGTTCCCTAAAAGCATAGGGTAAAAACATACAAAGGAAGGAACCAAGTAGAGGAAATAACATTGCAATCATTGCACCAGATAAAGTTATATTACAAGATAGCTTGTCACAGCTCTAATAGATTGTTTTTATAACATGACTAACAGTGACAAGGAAAGAAGAAAACAGGCGGCCTAATCTACACGGTCGCCCTCGACCCTCTTGATCCCGCTCACCCTGTCCACAATGGGTGCGACAAGGGTCTTGAGCGCCTCCAGATCAGCATCCGGCGGCAAGGACCCGAGGACGTTGGTGAGGTTGAGGCCCGGATTGCGAAACGCCACCTTCATCAGCACCTTCTGAAGAGCTCCCGTGCAGATCTTGCGCGACTCGTCGGCAAGCTGCTTCGGGATCCCTTCCCGGAGTCGCCGTAGTGCCGTCGCCACGCCCTTGAAGAACGAGGTGAGCTTGGCGCTGGGTTGGAGGTTCTCGTCGGAGGGGTACCCAAGATCCCCCATTCCCAACTGCGCTAGCTCCTCATCGATGTCGGCGGCAACATCCACGAGCCCCTCCGTCCAGTGCTCCACATTCTCCCGGAATGTGCTCTGGGCGGCGGCAGCGCTCGCCAGCAGCGCCTTGCCGGCCTTGACTTCCTCCTTCAAGGTCGTCTCCTGCTCCTTGGCACTGTCCAGCGCCTTGGTCGAAGCGATCAGCTTCAACTCCAGATCTGCATTGGAGCCCTTGGCGGCGTCAAGCTCTTTGCCCTTCTCAACGAGGCGGGTCTGCAGCTCCGAGTAGCTGGCGGCGTCCTTCTCGCGCTCAAGCTTGAGCGCGGCAAGCTCGTCGCCGCTCGCCTTGAGATCGGCCTCCAGCTGCGCCACCTTCATCTCCAACTCCTTCTTGGCGGCCTCGGCAGCTGCGGCAGCGTCTTCGGCTTGCTTGAGGGCTCCGCCAACCGTTCGCTCGCGCGCGGCAAGCTCCTCCTCGTGGCTGTCAAGATCAACTTTCCGCTGCACCAGCTCGCCCTCTTGCACGGACAGCTTCTCAGCGGAAAGCCTATGTTGCTCTTCGATTTCGGCCTTCTCGAGGAGGAAGGCCCTTTGCTCCTCGGCAAGCTGCTCCCGCTCCACTGCCAAGGACCGAAGAGTTTCTTGATTTTGGCCCCGGAGCTCTTCCGCGCGCTTCTCGATGTCAACTCCCGCCTTGGCGACAAGCGCTTCACGGGCTTCCTGCTTGGCTTGCCGGGCGCGGTAAAGTGATAGCAGCTTCCGCAGCACCCGCTCCTCCTCAGGCTTGCCGCTGCTGCTGCTTGGCGCGTTGACAAGCGCCAGCCCGGCGGAGGCAAGCACTTCTCCGTCGAAGATCTCTCCCTCGACCAGCGCCCTGGAGCTTGACGCCCAGGGGAGGTTGATGAAGATGTTGTCGCCGGCCTTCAAGTAGACGCCAGGCTGGGGCTCCTCGGAGCCTGGCGCGGCGGCAGCAGCGGAGGGGTCGGTGGTCGGTGCAGCGCCTGGCGCTCCTGTGGCCTCCGGGTCGTCAGTACAATCGCCAGACCCCCCCACCTGCTTCTGTGGCGGCAGCCCTGGCGGCCTCTTCGCCGGTGGGCTCGTTGGCGCCTGCTGCTTCCTCGGTGGCAATGGCGTCATCGGTGGCAGCTTCGGTCTCCATCGGCTCGGCAGCAGATGGATCTGACAGCCGGAAAAGGGGAGAAGAGTTAAGCAAATATCTAAAAAGAAAGAAGATCAACAAGAAGAAGAACCCAAGGGAAGATCTGAAGCGATAAGATTACCTGTGCCAAGATCTGCAGCCGTGGTCTCCGCCGCCGGGGGGCCGCTGCTGCTGTCCCTTGCCAGAGACCCCTCCCTTGCCGGGGGCTCCTCCCTTGCCGGAGTCTCCTCCCTTGCTGGAGAGCGCTCCCTTGCCGGGGACCTCTCCCTTGTCGGAGGACTCTCCCTTGGCGCTTCGGGGGCGGCCTCTAGGCTCTCCTGGTGGGGCTGCTCTGCTCCTGCACAAGTCAACAAACAGATATCAGCAAAGCAAGAATCTTCGTGCGCGCCCCCTGCATGGGGGCTGCTCTGGAGATCAGTCGCCGGGTCCGGCATGGTTGTCTCAGGCGCATCCCCTGCTGACGCGGTGGGTTCGTCCTCGATGACAATCACCGGCGCCTTGGCTCTCTTTGCCGCTCTCTGGGCCAGAGTCCTAAAAAGGAACAGATTCAAAGAAAAGCAAGTGAGATGCAAGACAAAACAGTAAAGATTGAAGAACTGCAAGGACAACAAGAAAAATTTACTCTTCTTCTTCTTCTTCCTCGTCGGAGCTGAACGCGAAGAAGTCAAAGTCTGGCTCGCGTCCGGCGCGGGAAGGTGGAGGAGTGGGTTCCCTTGGCCGCTTGGCTGGAGCAGAAGCAGCGGTCCGGGAAGACCCTGCTCCAGTTGCCGCAGCAGCGTGAGGCGCTCCCGCGGCAATAGTGCTTGCCGCGGTGGAGCGTGTCGCGCGGCGCGGCGACTGTCGGCTCGCCTGCCGCCTCGCCACGTCCCCGGCTTTGCGGAGACGCCTTCTTGGTGGAGATCGAGGCTCTGCTTGCGGCGTGCTGTCCGAAGACGAGGAGGAAGAGGAGTCGATCTCCCACGAGCCGCTCATGTCTTCGGCAGGCTCACTTGGCTCGACGTCACGCCCGGCAAGATCTTTCTTGCCGGCAGGCTCCTCTTGCCGGGCAAGCTCTTTCTTGCCGGCAAGCTCCTCTCGCTCGGCACGGTTTGCCGCCTCTGTTGCCGCTGCCTCCTCCAAGGTGAATCCGAACTCGCATGCCGCTGTAGCTGCCGCCGCCTCTTCCAGCCTGGTGGCAATGCACTTCAACTCCGCCTCGGTGGTGTCGCGAGTGAGGCCATCCTTCTCGTCGGGGCGGATCGGCACTTCCACCAAGTTGTCGAAGAACTGCTGCACGACGTCGTCTTCAGGCTCCTGCCAAGTTGGCACGATTCCATGCGAGTCGCACAGCGGCATCATTGCCCTGATGCGGTCGAGCGCGGAGTTGTTGCACAACGTGACGACACCCTGCGGCAACCTAAAGACTTCTGGGTGGTCAGGATCATACTTGAAGAGCTCCTGCAGCATTGCGTTGAGCTCCAAAACAGTAAAGTTGTAGTTGAGGCCCGGGCGCAGCCTCATGATATCCGCCGTGTTCTTGAACTCCCAGGCGGGCCTCCTCCGTTCCTGCAGGAGGGCGATGCGGCGGCGAAGGAAGTCTGTGCCCACGGCGCCTACAGTGAGTCCGGCAAGCCTGAGGCGTTGGATCCTGGTGACGGCAATCCTCAGCCTGCTGTCTTCCGGGGCCACGTCGCTCCAGTTGCTGCCGCGTGCTGCTGCTACTTGGCGTCGAGCGGTAAATGGCTGCGGGTCCTCCTCAACAATCCAACACCAATCTGCTCTCCACTCCTCCCACTTGCCGCGGAACTCGCCCTCCAGATATGAATCCTTCTTGCCGGCCCTAGAGATCCAGGCGATTCCGCCGGATAGAGGCTCTCCTCTCTCTACTCGGGGCATGAAGAAATGGCGGAAGAGGGCTACGTTTGGGTGGACTCCGACAAAGTTTTCGCAAAGGTGTGCGAAAAATGCCATGGTGAGGACGGTGTTGGGGGTGAAGTCAAGGAGGCAGAGACCATAGGTATTCATAATATCACAGAAAAACTCCGAGAAGGGCGGGCAGAGCCCGCAGTAGAAGAACACAGCGAAGAAGGGATATCCTTGCAGAGCCATTTTGTGAGCAGTGGCTGGGAGTACCTTGGTGCTCGGGTGTGCTCGCGTCCCCGTCGACCAGAAGAGGTAGTAGTACTCCCTCAACTCCTTAGCGCCAAGCTTTGGGGGGAAAATGGCCCGCTCCACGGCCTTCCCCTTGTCGGCTTTCGGAGCCATGGCGGAGGTGGTGGAAGAGGTCGACGGCGTTGGTGGTGCTGGTGGCAATGGGGGGTGGCAGGGCGATGCTCTCTTGCTGCTTTGAGAAGACGGAGGCGGGGCGGAGGCTTTTGAGATTGGAGAGGAAAGGGGGCGAGTGGGCGCACTACCCCTGCTTCCCCTTGCTTATAAAGGGGGAGGTGGCGGACGTTCCGCCTTTCCTAATAAAGAAACTGCCCATGATCTCTCCCACGATGCCGCGTTCGATGTGTGCCGTGCGGGGAGGGCGCGGTGGATGCGGAGTGAGACACGGCGTAACCTAGGCCGCGCGTGCCCGTGCCCTGTTTTGGGCCTGGCCCAACAGCGCTTGGCACCGTGTATGGCCCAGGCCTGGGGGCTCCTGTCGGTGTACTAAAGTAGGGGTACCTTAGTATCCCGAACTTGTGCACGGGCAGTCGCAGCGTCCCGCGGCAAGGCTTGCCGGGTGACCGCCAAGATCCTCCATGGTTCCTTTGGAGCCATTCAAGAACAAAGTATCCAAGGCCCCGGCAAGAGGAGCTTGCCGGGAAGGAGACAAGACCCCGGCAAGAGGAGCTTGCCAGGAAGGCCAACCAAGGCATATCAAGGAAACTTGCCGCAACGCACCATACGTCCCGGCAAGGCCCGGTGAGCGACAAGCTCCCGGATGCGACAAGACAACGACCGCGGCAAGATGCTTGCCGTGGCAAGCTTCCACTATGAACCTGCGCTCCAGCACATCCACCAACGTGTCGCCCTGGGACCCTTCCAGAGCGTACGTGGCGGAAAGCTGTGCAGCCAGAGGTACACGGTGGCAAGCGACGCTGACAAGATCGCCATCGTGGCAAGCAATGGCGTCCCTAGCGGTCCCTTTCCGCACCGTCTAGGCGACACAGACAAGCATTTAATGCCTTTGTCCCCTGCCATCAGGGTTAGGTATGATAACACTGTTGTAGGCGGCGGTGCCAACCGCAGTGCCTTTTCCATTTTTGCCCTTCTCTATGTTGCCACCTGTCGGTGACCCCTTAAGTGTATAAAAGGAGGCCCATGCGCAACGTAGAGGGGGTCGGCCAACAGAATGCTCTCACGCTCGGCCTGGTTAGCTGCTGGTTTGTACTGTAGCAATCAGCGCTCCCGAGCAAGAAATCAATAAAACCACAAAGCAGGAGTAGGGTTTTACGCATCTGTGCGGCCCGAACCTGGGTAAACTGATCGTGTCGCTCGTGCGCTTCACCCAGATCTGCTCTTCGTGCGCTCTCCGCCCCCTGCCGAACCAAAAAGGGGCCCGGTCCGTCATGGTCCCATAGGTGTCCGCGGGATCAGCACCCCCGACAATGATCAAACCCAGAACTCTTTGAGTGTTTATCACATAGTGATGTGAACTAGATCATTGAGTCTAGTAGACTCTTGGATGTTGGTCACATGGCGATGTGACCTGTGAGTGTTAATCACATGGCGATGTGAACTAGATTATTGACTCTAGTGCACGTGGGAGACTGTTGGAAATATGCCCTAGAGGCAATAATAAATTGGTTATTATTATATTTCCTTGTTCATGATAATCGTTTATTATCCATGCTAGAATTGTATTGATAGGAAACTCAGATACATGTGTGGATACATAGACAACACCATGTCCCTAGTAAGCCTCTAGTTGACTAGCTCGTTGATCAATAGATGGTTACGTTTTCCTGACCATGGACATTGGATGTTGTTGATAACGGGATCACATCATTAGGAGAATGACATGATGGACAAGACCCAATCCTAAGCCTAGCACATAGATCGTGTAGTTCGTATGCTAAAGCTTTTCTAATGTCAAGTATCTTTTCCTTAGACCATGAGATTGTGCAACTCCCGGATACCGTAGGAGTGCTTTGGGTGTGCCAAACATCACAACGTAACTGGGTGGCTATAAAGGTTCACTACAGGTATCTCCGAAAGTGTCTGTTGGGTTGGCACGAATCGAGACTGGGATTTGTCACTCCGTGTAAACGGAGAGGTATCTCTGGGCCCACTCGATAGGACATCATCATAATGTGCACAATGTGACCAAGGAGTTGATCACGGGATGATGTGTTACGGAACGAGTAAAGAGACTTGCTGGTAACGAGATTGAACAAGGTATCGGATACCGACGATCGAATATCGGGCAAGTATCGTACCGATGGACAAAGGGAATTGTATACGAGATTGATTGAATCCTTGACATCGTGGTTCATCTGATGAGATCATCGTGGAGCATGTGGGAGCCAACATGGGTATCCAGATCCCGCTGTTGGTTATTGACCGAAGAGTTGTCTCGGCCATATCTGCATGACTCCCGAGCCCGTAGGGTCTACACACTTAAGGTTCGATGACGCTAGGGTTATAGGGAATAGATATACGTGGTTACCGAATGTTGTTCGGAGTCCCGGATGAGATCCTGGACATCACGAGGAGTTCCGGAATGGTCCGGAGGTAAAGATTTATATATGGGAAGTCATCATACTGTCACCGGAATAATTCGAGGGTTACCGGTATTGTACCGGGACCACCGGGGGGGTTCCGGGGGTCCACCGGGAGGGTCCACCTGCCCCGAAGGGCCCTATGGGCTGTATGTGGAGAGGGACCAACCCCTTAGTGGGCTGGGCACCTCCCCCCTAGGTCCCATGCTGTTGGGGAACGTAGTAATTTCAAAAAAATTCCTACGCACACGCAAGATCATGGTGATGCATAGAAACGAGAGGGGACAGTGTGATCTACGTACCCTTGTAGATCGACAACGGAAGCGTTTGGTTGATGTAGTCGTACGTCTCCACGGCCCGACCGATCAAGCACCGAAACTACGGCACCTCCGAGTTTTAGCACACGTTCAGCTCGATGACGATCCCCGGACTCCGATCCAGCAAAGTGTCGGAGAAGAGTTCCATCAGCACGACGGCGTGGTGACGATCTTGATGTACTACTGTCGCAGGGCTTCGCCTAAGCACCGCTACAATATTATCGAGGCACCGCTACAATATTATCGAGGACTATGGTGGCAGGGGGCTTCACACACGGCTAAGAATATGATCACGTGGATCAACTTGTGTGTCTCTGGGGTGCCCCTGCCTCCGTATATAAAGGTTCAAGGGGGGGGGGGGTTGCGGCCGGCCTAGAGGTGGCACGCCAGGAGGAGTCCTACTCCCTCTGGGAGTAGGATTCCCCCCCCCCCCCCAATCCTAGTTGGAATAGGATTCGCAGAGGGGGGGAAAGAGAAAGGGGGCCGCCCCCCTCTCCTTGTCCTATTCAGACCAAGGGAGGGGAGGGGCACGCGACCCATCTCAGGCTGCCTCTTCTCTTTTCCACTAAGGCCCATATAGCTCCCGGGGGGTTCCGGTAACCTCCCGTTACTCCGGTAAAATCCCGATTTCACCCGGAACACTTCCGATTTCCAAACATAGGCTTCCAATATATCAGTCTTTATGTATCGACCATTTCGACACTCCTCGTCATGTCCGTGATCACATCCGGGACTCCGAACAACCTTCGGTATATCAAAACGTATAAACTCATAATATAACTGTCATCGAAACCTTAAGCGTGCGGACCCTACGGGTTCGAGAACAATGTAGACATGACCGAGACATGTCTCCGGTCAATAACCAATAGCGGGACCTGGATGCCCATATTGGCTCCTACATATTCTACGAAGATCTTTATCGGTCAGACCGCATAACAACATACGTTGTTCCCTTTGTCATCGGTATGTTACTTGCCCGAGATTCGATCGTCGGTATCCAATACCTAGTTCAATCTCGTTACCGGCAAGTCTCTTTACTCGTTCCGTAATACATCATCTCGCAACTAACCCATTAGTTGCATTGCTTGCAAGGCTTTAAGTGATGTGCATTACCGAGAGGGCCCAGAGATACCTCTCCGACGATCGGAGTGACAAATCCTAATCTCGAAATACGTCAACCCAACATGTACCTTTGGAGACACCTGTAGAGCACCTTTATAATCACCCAGTTACGTTGTGACGTTTGGTAGCACACAAAGTGTTCCTCCGGCACATGGGAGTTACATAATCTCATAGTCATAGGAACATGTATAAGTCATGGAGAAAGCAATAGCAACATACTAAACGATCGGGTGCTAAGCTAATGGAATGGGTCATGTCAATCAGATCATTCAACTAATGATGTGATCCCGTTTAATCAAATGACAACTCTTTGTCCATGGTTAGGAAACATGACCATCTTTGATTAACGAGCTAGTCAAGTAGAGGTATACTAGTGACACTCTGTTTGTCTATATATTCACACATGTATTATGTTTCCGGTTAATACAATTCTATCATGAATAATAAACTTTTATCATGATATAAGGAAATAAATAATAACTTTATTATTGCCTCTAGGGCATATTTCCTTCAGTCTCCCACTTGCACTAGAGTCAATAATCTAGATTACACAGTAATGATTCTAACATCCATGGAGCTTTGGTGCTGATCATGTTTTGCTCGTGGAAGAGGCTTAGTCAACGGGTCTGCTACATTCAGCTCCGTATGTATCTTGCAAATCTCTATGTCTCCCACCTGGACTAGATCCCGGATGGAATTGAAGCGTCTCTTGATGTGTTTGGTTCTCTTGTGAAATATGGATTCCTTTGCCAAGGCAATTGCACCAGTATTGTCACAAAAGATTTTCATTGGACCCGATGCACTAGGTATGACACCTAGATCGGATATGAACTCCTTCATCCAGACTCCTTCATTTGCTGCTTCCGAAGCAGCTATGTACTCCACTTCACATGTAGATCCCGCCATGATGCTTTTGTTTAGAACTGCACCAACTGACAGCTCCACTGTTTAATGTAAACACATATCTGGTTTGCGATTTAGAATCGTTCGGATCAGTGTCAAAGCTTGCATCAACGTAACCGTTTACAATGAGCTCTTTGTCACCTCCATATATGAGAAACATATCCTTAGTCCTATTCAGGTACTTCAGGATGTTCTTGACCGCTGTCCAGTGATCCACTCCTGGATTACTTTGGTACCTCCCTGCTAAACTTATAGCAAGGCACACATCAGGTCTGGTACACAGCATTGCATACATGATAGAGCCTATGGCTGAAGCATAGGGAACATCTTTCATTTTCTCTCTATCTTCTGCAGTGGTCGGGCATTCAGTCTGACTCAACTTCACACCTTGTAACACAGGCAAGAACCCTTTCTTTGCTTGATCCATTTTGAACTTCTTCAAAATCTTGTCAAGGTATGTGCTTTGTGAAAGTCCAATTAAGCGTCTTGATCTATCTCTATAGATCTTTATGCCTAATATGTAAGCAGCTTCACCGAGGCCTTTCATTGAAAAACTCTTATTCAAGTACCCCTTTATGCTATCCAGAAATTCTATATCATTTCCAATCAGTAATATGTCATCCACATATAATATCAGAAATGCTACAGAGCTCCCACTCACTTTCTTGTAAATACAGGCTTCTCCGAAAGTCTGTATAAAACCAAATGCTTTGATCACACTATCAAAGCATTTATTCCAACTCCGAGAGGCTTGCACCAGTCCATAAATGGATCGCGGGAGCTTGCACACTTTGTTAACTCCCTTTGGATTGACAAAACCTTCCGGTTGCATCATATACGACTCTTCTTCCAGAAATCCATTCAGGGATGCAGTTTTGACATCCATGTGCCAAATTTCATAATCATAAAATGCGGCAATTGCTAACATGATTCGGACACACTTAAGCATCGCTACGGGTGAGAATGTCTCATCGTAGTCAACCCCTTGAACTTGTCGAAAACCTTTTGCGACAAGTCGAGCTTTGTAGACAGTAATATTACCGTCAGCGTCAGTCTTCTTCTTGAAGATCCATTTATTCTCAATTGCTTGCCGATCATCGGGCAAGTCAACCAAAGTCCATACTTTGTTCTCATACATGGATCCCATCTCAGATTTCATGGCTTCAAGCCATTTTGCGGAATCTGGGCTCACCATCACTTCTTCATAGTTCGTAGGTTCATCATGATCTAGCAGCATGATTTCTAGAACAGGATTACCGTACCACTCTGGCGCGGATCTCACTCTGGTTGATCTACGAGGTTCAGTAGTATCTTGTACTGAAGTTTCATGATCATTATCATTAGCTTCCTCACTAATTGGTGTAGGTGTTGCAGAAACAGTTTTCTGTGATGTACTACTTTCCAATAAGGGAGCAGGTACAATTACCTCATCAAGTTCTACTTTCCTCCCACTCACATCTTTCGAGAGAAACTCCTTCTCTAGAAAGTTTCCGAATTTAGCAACAAAGTCTTGCCTTCAGATCTGTGATAGAAGGTGTATCCAATAGTTTCCTTTGGATATCCTATGAAGACACATTTCTCCGATTTGGGTTCGAGCTTATCAGGTTGAAGCTTTTTCACATAAGCATCGCAGCCCCAAACTTTCAGAAACGACAACTTTGGTTTCTTGCCAAACCATAGTTCATAAGGCGTCGTCTCAACGGATTTTGATGGTGCCCTATTTAACGTGAATGCGGCCGTCTCTAAAGCATAACCCCAAAACGATAGCGGTAAATCAGTAAGAGACATCATAGATCGCACCATATCTAGTAAAGTACGATTACGACGTTCGGATACACCATTACGCTGTGGTGTTCCGGGTGGCGTGAGTTGCGAAACTACTCCGCATTATTTCAAATGTACACCAAACTCATAACTCAAATATTCTCCTCCATGATCAGATCGTAGAAACTTTATTTTCTTGTTACGATGATTTTCAACTTCACTCTGAAATTCTTTGAACTTTTCAAATGTTTCAGACTTATGTTTCATTAAGTAGATATACCCATATCTGCTTAAGTCATCTGTGAAGGTGAGAAAATAACGATATCCTCCACAAGCCTCAATATTCATTGGACCACATACATCTATATGTATGATTTCCAACAAATCTGCTGCTCTCTCCATAGTACCAGAGAACGGTGTTTTAGTCATCTTGCCCATGAGGCACGGTTCGCAAGTACCAAGTGATTCATAATCAAGTGGTTCCAAAAGTCCATCAGTATGGAGTTTCTTCATGCGCTTTACACCGATATGACCTAAATGGCAGTGCCACAAATAAGTTGCACCATCATTATCAACTCTGCATCTTTTGGCTTCAACATTATGAATATGTGTGTCACTACTATCGAGATTCAATAAGAATAGACGACTCTTCAAGGGTGCATGACCATAAAAGATATTACTCATATAAATAGAACAACCATTATTCTCTGATTTAAATGAATAACCGTCTCGCATTAAACAAGATCCAGATATAATGTTCATGCTCAACGCTGGCACCAAATAACAATTATTTAGGTCTAATACTAATCCCGAAGGTAGATGTAGAGGTAGCGTGCCGACCGCGATCACATCGACTTTGGAACCGTTTCCCACGCGCATCGTCACATCGTCCTTAGCCAATCTTCGCTTAATCCGTAGTCTCTATTTCGAGTTGCAAATATTAGCAACAGAACCAGTATCAAATACCCAGGTGCTACTGCGAGCATTAGTAAGGTACACATCAATAACATGTATATCACATAGACCTTTGTTCACCTTGCCATCTTTCTTATCCGCCAAATACTTGGGGCAGTTCCGCTTCCAGTGACTAGTCTGCTTGCAGTAGAAGCACTCAGTTTCAGGCTTAGGTCCAGACTTGGGTTTCTTCTCTTGAGCAGCAACTTGCTTGCTGTTCTTCTTGAAGCTCCCCTTCTTCATCCCTTTGCCCTTTTTCTTGAAACTAGTGGTCTTGTTGACCATCAACACTTGATGCTCCTTTTTGATTTCTACCTCCGCAGCTTTCAGCATTGCGAAGAGCTCAGGAATAGTCTTATTCATCCCTTGCATATTATAGTTCATCACAAAGCTCTTGTAGCTTGGTGGCAGTGATTGGAGAATTCTGTCAATGACGCAATCATCTGGAAGATTAACTCCCATCTGAATCAAGTGATTATTATACCCAGACATTTTGAGTATATGCTCACTAACAGAACTGTTCTCCTCCATCTTGCAGCTATAGAACTTATTGGAGACTTCATATCTCTCAATTCGGGCATTTGCTTGAAATATTAACTTCAACTCCTGGAACATCTCATATGCTCCATGGCGTTAAAAACATCGTTGAAGTCCCGATTCTAAGCCGTAAAGCATGGCACACTGAACTATCGAGTAGTCATCAGCTTTGCTCTGCCAGACGTTCATAACATCTGGTGTTGCTCCAGCAGCAGGCCTGGCACCCAGCGGTGCTTCCAGGATGTAATTCTTATGTGCAGCAATGAGGATAATCCTCAAGTTACGGACCCAGTCCGTGTAATTGCTACCATCATCTTTCAACTTTGCTTTCTCAAGGAACGCATTAAAATTCAATGAAACAACATCACGAGCCATCTGTCTACAACCAAACATACATAAGCAAGATACTATTAGGTACTAAGTTCATGATAAATTTAAGTTCAATTAATCAAATTACTTAAAGAACTTCCACTTAGATAGACATCCCTCTAATCCTCTAAGTGATCACGTGATCCAAATCAACTAAACCATGTCCGATCATCACGTGAGATGGAGTAGTTTCATTGGTGAACATCACTATGTTGATCATATCTACTATATGATTCACGCTCGACCTTTCGGTCTCCGTGTTCCGAGGCCATATCTGCATATGCTTGGCTCATCAAGTATAATCTGAGTATTCCACGTGTGCAACTGTTTTGCACCCGTTGTATTTGAACGTAGAGCCTATCACACCCGATCATCACGTGGTGTCTCAGCACGAAGAACTTTCACAACGGTGCATACTCAGGGAGAACACTTCTTGATAATTTAGTGAGAGATCATCTTATAATGCTACCGTCAATCAAAGCAAGATAAGATGCATAAAAGATAAACATCACATGCAATCAATATAAGTGATATGATATGGCCATCATCATCTTGTGCCTGTGATCTCCATCTCCGAAGCACCGTCATGATCACCATCGTCACCGGCGTGACACCTTGATCTCCATCGTAGCATCGTTGTCGTCTCGCCAATCTTATGCTTCCACGACTATCGCTACCGTTTAGTGATAAAGTAAAGCATTACAGCGCGATTGCATTGCATACAATAAAGCAACAACCATATGGCTCCTGCCAGTTGCCGATAACTCGGTTACAAAACATGATCATCTCATACAATAAAACTCAGCATCATGTCTTGACCATATCACATCACAACATGCCCTGCAAAAACAAGTTAGACGTCCTCTACTTTGTTGTTGCAAGTTTTACGTGGCTGCTACGGGCTTAAGCAAGAACCAATCTTACCTACGCATCAAAACCACAACGATAGTTTGTCAAGTTGGTGTTGTTTTAACCTTCGGAAGGACCGGGCGTAGCCACACTCGGTTCAACTAAAGTTGGAGAAACTGTCACCCACAAGCCACCTATGTGCAAAGCACGTCGGGAGAACCGGTCTCGCGTAAGCGTACGCGTAATGTCGGTCCGGGCCGCTTCATCCAACAATACCGCCGAACCAAAATATGACATGCTGGTAAGCAGTATGACTTATATCGCCGACAACTCACTTGTGTTCTACTCGTGCATATAACATCAACACATAAAACCTAGGCTCTGATACCACCATTGGGGAACGTAGTAATTTCAAAAAAATTCCTATGCACACGCAAGATCATGGTGATGCATAGCAACGAGAGGGGAGAGTGTGATCTACGTACCCTTGTAGATCGACAACGGAAGCGTTTGGTTGATGTAGTCGTACGTCTCCACGGCCCGACCGATCAAGCACCGAAACTACGGCACCTCCGAGTTTTAGCACATGTTCAGCTCGATGACGATCCCCGGACTCTGATCCAGCAAAGTGTCAGAGAAGAGTTCCGTCAGTACGACGGCGTGGTGACGATCTTGATGTACTACTGTCGCAGGGCTTCGCCTAAGCACCGCTACAATATTATCGAAGACTATGGTGGCAGGGGGCGCCGCACACGGCTAAGAATATGATCACGTGGATCAACTTGTGTGTCTCTGGGGTGCCCCTGCCTCCGTATATAAAGGTTCAAGGGGGGGGGGTTGCGGCCGGCCTAGAGGTGGCGCACCAGGAGGAGTCCTACTCCCTCTGGGAGTAGGATTCCCCCCCCCCAATCCTAGTTGGAATAGGATTCGCGGAGGGGGGGGGGGAAAGAGAAAGGGGGGCCGGCCCCCTCTCCTTGTCCTATTCGGACCAAGGGAGGGGAGGGGTGCGCGGCCCATCTCAGGCTGCCTCTTCTCTTTTCCACTAAGGCCCACTAAGGCCTATATAGCTCCCGGGGGGTTCCGGTAACCTCCCGGTACTCCGGTAAAATCCCGATTTCACCCGGAACACTTCCGATATCCAAACATAGGCTTCCAATATATCAATCTTTATGTCTCGACCATTTCGAGACTCCTTGTCATGTCCGTGATCACATCCGGGACTTCGAACAACCTTCGGTACATCAAAACGTATAAACTCATAATATAACTGCCATTGAAACCTTAAGCGTGCGGACCCTACGGGTTCGAGAACAATGTAGACATGACCGAGACATGTCTCCGGTCAATAACCAATAGCGGGACCTGGATGTCCATATTGGCTCCTACGTATTCTACGAAGATCTTTATCGGTCAGACCGCATAACAACATACGTTGTTCCCTTTGTCACCGGTATGTTACTTGCCCGAGATTCGATCGTCGGTATCCAATACCTAGTTCAATCTCATTACCGGCAAGTCTCTTTACTTGTTCCGTAATACATCATCTCGCAACTAACCCATTAGTTGCATTGCTTGCAAGGCTTTAAGTGATGTGCATTATCGAGAGGGCCCAGAGATACCTCTTCGACGATCGGAGTGACAAATCCTAATCTCGAAATACGTCAACCCAACATGTACCTTTGGAGACACCTGTAGAGCACCTTTATAATCACCCAGTTACGTTGTGACGTTTGGTAGCACACAAAGTGTTCCTCCGGCACACGGGAGTTACATAATCTCATAGTCATAGGAACATGTATAAGTCATGGAGAAAGCAATAGCAACATACTAAACGATCGGGTGCTAAGCTAATGGAATGGGTCATGTCAATCAGATCATTCAACTAATGATGTGATCCCGTTTAATCAAATGACAACTCTTTGTCCATGGTTAGGAAACATAACCATCTTTGATTAACGAGCTAGTCAAGTAGAGGTATACTAGTGACACTCTGTTTGTCTATATATTCACACATGTATTATGTTTCCGGTTAATACAATTCTATCATGAATAATAAACATTTATCATGATATAAAGAAATAAATAATAACTTTATTATTGCCTCTAGGGCATATTTCCTTCACATGCGCCTAGGGTTTGGGGGAATCCTAAAGGGGGGGGCGCCCCCCCCCCCCTTGCCTTGGGGGGCAAGGCAACCCCCCTTGGCCGCCGTCCCCTCCTCAGATTGGATCTGAGGGGGGCGGCCTCCCTCTCCCTTGCCCATATATATATATGTGGGGGGTGGGAGGGCAGCCGACCCCAAGTCTTGGCGCAGCCCTTCCCCTCTCCCAAGTCCTCCTCTTCTCCCGCGGTGCTTGGTGAAGCCCTGCAGGATTGCCACGCTCCTCCTTCACCACCATGCCGTCGTGCTGCTGCTGGATGGAGTCTCCCCCAACCTCTCCTTCTCCCCTTGCTGGATCAAGGCGTAGGAGACGTCACCGGGCTGTACGTGTGTTGAACGCGGAGGTGTCGTCCGTTCGGCACTAGGATCATCGGTGATTCGGATCACGACGAGTACGACTCCATCAACCCAGTTCACTTGAACGCTTCCGCTTAGCAATCTACAAGGGTATGTAGATGCACTCTCCTTCCCCTCGTTGCTAGATTACTTCATAGATTGATCTTGGTGATGCGTAGAAAATTTTGAATTTCTACTACGTTCCCCAACATGTGCAACTAGACTACATTCCTGCGCCAACTGATCATATGGTTGTGCCAATAGTCCCGCCAACTAAATATTAATGTGTGTGCAACTAAACTACATTGCGCGCCAACTGAGCATATATGTGTGTAACTAGTCCTTTTAACTAAATATCAATGTGTGTGCAACTAGACTATATTGTGGCGTCAATTATGCATAGGTGTGTGCAATTAGTGTCCTGCCAGCTAAACATCAATATGTGTACAACTAGACTAAATTACAAGCCAACTGAGCATATGTGTGTGCAACTAGTCCTTCTGGCAACCAAACATTAATGTATGTGTAATTAGACTACATTATAAGGCAACTAAAACATCAATGTGTGTACAATTAGAATAAATTACAAACCAACTGATTTTAAAAAAAGTTGCACCATGTAGTATTTTAGTTGCACAATATAGCACCAAAGTTGGTATCAAATTTTTTTTGTCGAAACATATCCATGCGGGATCTAGTTTCAAAGATCTCGTCGCGATGAATCCAACGGTGAAAACATAACTGAATTCTGACGTGTGGTTAAAAGATACTGCTTTAAAAGAATTTGAAATCCCGAAATAAAAGTACGTGGATCTGTTTTCTCTAACTGATGGGACTAGTGTTAACATATTTAATGGCAGCACTAACATACGCTACGAGACAAAAAAAATACACATGCATGTGTGTGATAGAGCGGCCACTCGAAATGTCCAAATAGCACGCGTACTTTTTAGTTTTCAGGATAAAAGTCCTAACTAGAAAATTGACAAAAATGGACCTAAACCAGGAGATGCGCGAGTGGGCCTTTGCTATAAGCATCTGTTTTCCATGGATGTGGCCTATTCTTTTTTTATTTTCAGGATGCGCCTATTCGTACATGGGCGCTTGGGCAACAACACATGGGCGTGCGGCGTGCCTCTGGCCTCGCCTCTGGCGTACATGGGTGCTTGGGCAACAACATACATCGCTTGTCAGGGCTATGGAGTAGTTTGGTTGGTGACCTGGCTCTAGAAAAACTAGCGCCCGGCCTGGGCCTGAGTTGGCCTTCATTTGTGCCTGGCCAGACTAGCCTTGGCTTGAAGTATTTGGATTGAATTCTAGACTGCAGTTACCTCTTTTGTCTTTAAAAAATATTAATGAGTGGGCCATACTCCTTTTGTCTTTCTGTTAGGACCCAGGCAGCTTCCCAGGCATGAGAAAGTAGACGCCTGGACCAGCCTAAACAGGCTGCGCCTGCCTGATACTGAGCGCTTTATCGAAATTATTAATTAAGGAGTATTCGTTGCAAAGAACATTCCACCTTTTCAGGTTGCGACAAGTAACGCATATACAACGCGCCACTTGTCGCAACTTCGGAGTTTTCTTTTTTCATAGATTTGTTCATTCAAAACATTTTATTTTTTTAATCGTGCATCTAAATCTTTAACTGTTTTCATCATTGGATTTTTCGCGTCGAGATTTTCAAAACTAGATCACATGTTGATAGGTCTTGACGAACTTTTTTCTCATGAAAAAAATCAAACAAAAAAAATCAGGCAAAAAAACTGAACCGGGAGCATGGTTTTTTTCTTTTCCGAAAGAGGCACGCCCGTGCCTCTCGCGAAATCACATCCGTGCCTCTTGTGGAAACAAAACCGTGACTCTCGTGGAAGGAAAAAAAATAGAAAACATGTTTTTTTTTGTTTCCGAGAGGCACGACCATGACTCTCACGAAAGCACAACCGTGCCTCTCGTGGAAGCAAAACCGTGACTCTCGCGAAAGGAAAAAAAACAGAAAACACGTATTTTTTCCTTTTCTGAGAGGCACGGCCGTGACTCTCGTGAAAGCACAACCGTGCCTCTCGCGAAAGCAAAACCGTGACTCTCGTGAAAGGAAAAAAAAACAGAAAACGTTTTGTTTTTCCCTTTTCAAGAGGCACGGCCGTGACTCTCGCGAAAGCACAACCGTGCCTCTCGCGGAAGCAAAACCATGACTCTCGCGAAAGAAAAAAAAACACATTTTTTCGTCTCCGAAAGGCACGTCCGTGACTCTCGCTAAAGCACAACCGTGCCTTTTGCGAAAAAAAAACTGTGACTTTCACGAGAAAAAAACACATTTTTTCGTGCAAATTTTTTTATCAAAAAGCTAAGAAAGACCGGGAGAAAACCAAAACGTCGAAAAACTCCAAAAAATTCATTTAAAAAGCCGAAAACGCGTGCAGAAAAATAAAAAAACAAAATCTAAAGGGAGCGTCCAAAGCACGACACGTGACGAATGGCTGAGAGCGCGCCAAATGGCGCTAATCATTGTGAGACTCCCGAAAGAGCGCTCGTTAACTAATTGCTCCCGCGCTTTATTTTATTATTTTATCCAACAGAGCCAGGCTAATGAAGTTGCCTGGGAGGGCCAGGCGAGGCCGTCATTTTTCTTTCCAGGCACCAACCAAACGGTTATCGGGCACGCTCCAGGCACATGCTAGGCTAGGCAAGTTGTGGTGTAGACACAAACCAAACTAGTCCTATATCTCGCTTACTGCAAAGCGTAGCCTGGCCTCGCCTCTGGCGCAGGGTGCGCTCTTGCCTTACTGGACCGGCCGATTCACTAAGTTTTAGGAAGGTTCTACAAACCAACACCAAACGGTTTTATAACATTCCGTCTGGTTTTTTTTCCATTTATGTTCTTGTGTGCATTTACCATATTTTATTTTCTTTTTATTCATTTTACAGGTCCAAATACATGTTTTGGGCATTTTTTAATACATGTTTTCATACACATTGAATTACAAAACATTTCTCAAAAAATTACGAGTATGTTTTTTACATTGAATAAATATTGTCCAAAAATGTCGCGTACAAATCTTTGAAATGCATGGACATTTTAAAATGTTACGATTGAATGGTATGAAACATTTCTTTCTAAGTTGTGCAGATATTTTATGAACCTTTTTTAAAATTTGACTAACTATTTTGTGAAATGTGTGAACATTTTTTTATATGTCACAAACATTTTATTTGAATTATATGAATATTTTTATACGGGATTGTTTTTTTGCATTGCATAAACATTTTATTTAGAACATAACTTATATATTTGAAATGTGTTTAACATTCTTAAAATGTCATGGATATTATTTTAATCTGCATGAAAATTCAATGTGCGATGAACACTTTAAGTATTTTAAATAAATTAATTTTTGAAATGTATGTATTTAGAATAGTTATATATAAACAAAAGAAAAAAGACAAAATAGGAAACTAACGAAAGAACGCAAGCTAATGAACTAACGCTGCTGCCTCGGCCCACTTCATGCTCGTACGCGCAAGAAGCAAGGTATAGCCAGCGAGTGCTCCTAGTCAGCGCTTAACGCGCCGTGGAGCGAACCGGCGCTCACGCACTTGCTTGCGTAGGCCCGGCCATCAACGCGATGTTTCTAACGTGCACTGTCACTTGGTCGTTGTCACCTCTGCTTCGTTCTCTCAGTCAATGGTTAACCGGTCGATGGTTGACTTTCGAAAAGATCCCAGATTCTGAGAAAAAATTGACAAAATTGAAAAAAAATCGCGGATTTGGAAAAAATGTTCATGAAGTTTGAAACAGTTTATGAATTTAAAAATGTTCCCAGATTTGAGAAAGCTTGTGTTGTTGAATATTGTTCCCCAATTTGAAAAAAGTGCATGCATTTCAAAAAAATAGTTCATGATTTTGAAAAAAGCACATGGATTAGAAAAAAATCATGAATTTTTTTAAAAAAATCTTGAAATTGAGATAAGTTCAAGGATTTGAAAAAAGTTTGCTAATTCATAATTCTTTTATGAATTTCAGAAGAAAAAAAATCATGAATTTCAACAAACTTCAAGAGTTTAATAAATCATGAATTTTATTTTTATTTTCTTTTGTGATTTAAGAAAAGAAGACAATAAAAGGGAAAATGAAAAGGAGAAGGCAAAAAGGAAGCGGGGAAAAGATAAAGGAGAAGGGAAAAAATTAAAAAAATCACATTGATGATAGAATCCATTGCAATATTCAAGGTTGGTCTCAAAGGATTTTTTTTTTCTTGTGTTGGTAGAGAAATGTTGATGAAGTCAGTGGGGGCAATTTGCAGGCCGCCCGTACATTTTCTACGGGCCGAGGGAATTATACCGCACTTGTTTAGGCCCAAAAAGACGAAAAGTGTAAAGCAGCCGAAAATATCCGGTCTAACGGCAATATAGTGCATCTGCTAGAGTTGCTCTGAGCATAGGACAAACTCGCATGTCCAAAAGTTATGGCTGGAATGGGATTCCATGACGTGTGTTTCTACAACCTAGCGTTGTTGGAAAACACGGATGGAGGTTCCTAACTCAGCCTACCTCCTTGTGTGCAAGGGCGATGAAAGCTAGATATTGCCCTAAGACATATTTTGTGCATGCTAGTGTCCCTTCAACTTCCTCAGCTATTTGGCTAAGATCCATCTAGGAGAAGCATAGCGATGAGAGGGAAGAGTTTATCTACGTACCCTCGTAGATCGTTTAAGCGGAAGCGTATTTTCACGTGGTTGATGTAGGCGTACTCGTCACGAACCAATCGTGATCCAAACCGATGAAGTACCGAACGGACGACACCTCCGCGTTCAACACACGTACGGCTCGATGACGTCTCCTCCTCCTTGATCTAGCAAGCGAGGGAGGAGAAGTAGATGGGATCGCCGACGACACGACGGCGTGATGGTGATGGTGGTGGATTGATTCCGGCAGGGCTACGCCGGGCACTACCAAAACAACGAAGACGAAGAAGTTAGGATGTAACGGGAGAGAGAGGGGGCAAGGGCTTGTATCTCCTCTTGGGGACGCCCCTTCCCCTCTATATATAGGTGGAGGGTGTGGTGACCAGCCCTCCAAGCCCTAGGGATGGCACACCAAGGGGGAAGAGTTAGACTCCTAGTCCAGTTCCCTCCTTTCCATACACAGGTGGACTTTCCACCTTTCTCAACCACATGGGCCTTGAGGGACTTGTGCACCTGGCCCAATAAGGCCAGGGCGCCTCCCCTCAGCCCATGGTGACCTTTGGGACGTATTGGAACCCTTGGTGGACTTCCAGACTCCTACAAAAGTTTTCAGAATTTTCTGGAAGCTTTCCTGTACAATACCAAAAAAAACTGAAACTTTTTCCAGAACCCTGAAAGCAACTTTTCATATATAAATCTTTACCTCCGGGCCATTCCAGAGCTCCTCATGACGTCTGGAATCTCATTTGGGACTCCGAACAATATTCGGTCACCAACATGCATATCCCAAAATTACTCTAGCGTTAATGAACGTTAAGCATGCGGACCCTACGGGTTCGAGAATCATGTAGACATGACCGAGACACCTCTCCGGTCAATAACCAATAGCGGAACTAGGATGCCCATCTTGGTTCCTACATATTCCACGAAGATCTTTTATCGGCTGAACCATGATGTCAAAGATCCGGTTAATCCGCAGGCAATCCCCTTTGTCCGGCGATATGTTACTTGTCCGAGATTCGACCATCGGTATCTCCATACCTAGTTCAATCTCGTTACCAACAAGTCTCTTTAATCGTTTTGTAATACAATATCTCGTGACTAACTCATTAGCCACATTTCTTGCAAGCTCTTTACGATGTTGTATTACTAAGAGGGCCCAGAGATATCTCTCCGTCACACGGAGTGACAAATCCCAGTTTCGGTCCATGACAATCCAACAGACACCTTCGAAGATACTTGTAGAGTATCTTTATGATCACCTAGTTACGAAGTGATGTTTGATAGCACACAAACTATTCCTTCGATATCTAGGAGTTGCATGATCTCATGGTCTTAGGAATAGATACTTAACATGAAGAAAACTATAGCAATAAACTCAAGTGATATGATCGAATGCTAAGCTTACAGCTGGGTCTTGTCCATCACATCATTCTCCTAATGATGTGATCCCATTATCAAATGACAACTCATGTCTATGGTTAGGAAACCTTAACCATCTTTGATCAACGAGCTAGTCTAGTAGAGACTCACTAGGGACATAGTATTTGTTTATGTATTCACACATGTATTTAAGTTTCCGGTCAATAAAATTCTAGCATGAATAATAAACCTTTATCATGAACAAGGAAATATGATAATAACCAATTTGTTATTGCCTCTAGGGCATATTTCCTATAGTTGCAACTCGAGTTAATCAGTCGTTTGAGATGGAACTTCCATATCTATCTGGTAGGATAAATGGATCCCCGATACCATCTCTATGACTCCCATCTTCAAGCTAGGGAATACAACTCTCCACAGAGTCAGTGAGCTTATAGATATAGATAACTGGACTTTGAAGAGGGAACTGGTTCATTCATGTTTCCTCCTGCCCGATGTTGATGCCATCCTGAACATTCCACCAAGTCAGGGAGGTGGAGAGGACGTTTTGTCACGAGCTTTCGAAAAGTCGGGCACCTATATTCTTTTGTACATACTTGGCCCTAGTGACTCACAAGGAGCATATCACTCTAGAGTAAGGGACGGCTACAGGGACCTCACGGATAGAAAAACTGTTATGAGATGCCCTCTGGGAACTCAAAGTGATGACATATTCTGGTGGAGGGTGCTGATAGGTATTCTACCAGATGAAAGTTCTTTGCATATGCGGCATATTAGTGAAACAAAGCTATGCAAATTGTGTGAAGTAATGGAGGCAGAACTGGTGCATGCCTTAATTCATTGTTCTCATACTATAATTTTTTGGGTTGAAACTCAGCAATGGTTCGACTTTAAACTTCTGAAACTTCACCCAAAGACTACGACCCAAGATGTTCTTTGTGACCCTCGGTTTTATGATTAGACTAGAGCCAAGATTCGTTAGTAATGTGAGCCAAGATTGCGTTAGTAATGTGGTCCACATGGTGATTATTAGGGTGACTCTAGTCATTCTTGAGCTCACTTATGACCATGCTCTCACCATGTCAGGTCATGGTTGGTGCCCCTGACAATGAACACAACAATAAGATCAGACATGTGCAGGGGGGCTATGGGGGTGGCTCGTTCCGCTACATGTTTAATGAGAGTGTGGGGCAAACCTCATGATGGGGTCACAGACTCGATGATTGTTGAAGTTTTGGCTCTTCGTGATGGTGTCATGCTTGCTAAGGTCAGAGGTTTTAGAGATGTTATCATGGATATGGACCGCTTGGAGGTTGCGCACCTCTGGAATTCTTGCCATAACTCGCATTCGGTTGTGGCTCCTCTTATCCTGGAAGTAGGGGACTTATATTCGAATCTTAGTTCTTTCAATATTCAGCATGTTCCTGGCTCCTACAACTTCCTATCCCACCTCTGTGCCAAACAAGTTTGTTCGTTGGAGGTGACTGAGAGTTGGTTGGAGTTGATACCTCCTTTCCTAGTCAGCAGCCTAATGGTTGACTATCCCCAATATTCCACACACAAAATATAGTTTGATGGAATTCATTTTTTATTTCCAGATGGAGCCATTCTCCTAAGTACATCATGGAGTGGATCATTGCCCCTCTACTGAAACCATCAACATGGATATGAGGTGCCCAATGGGAAATAGCTATTCTTGTGTTATATCTAGCCGCTTCCTCTACCTCCCGTCGCCGCTGCCAGTCCGCCTTGTCTCCGGTGGTCTTAGGGCCATGGAGGCGCGCGATACGTCTCCAAAGTATCTATAATTTTTTATTGTTCCATGCAATTATATTATCTATTTTGGATGTTTTATATGCATTAATATGCTATTTTATATGATTTTTGGGACTAATCTATTAACCTAGAGCCTAGTGCCAGTTTCTGTTTTTTTCTTTGTTCTAGAGTTTCGCAGAAAAGGAATACCAAACGGAGTCCAAACGGAATGAAACTTTCGCGATGATTTTTCTTGGACTAGAAGACATCTAGAGGATTTGGAGTACACGTCAAGGAAGCCACGAGGCATCCACAAGGACGGAGGGCGCGCCCCCACCCTTGTGGGCCCTTCGTGACTCCACCGACCTATTTCTTCCACCTATATATATTCTCAAATGCACGAAAACCTTCCAGGGAAGCCACAAAACCATTTTTCACCGCCGCAACCTTCAGTACCCGTGAGATCCCATCTAGGGGGCTTTTTCGACGTCCTGCCGGAGGGGGGTTCAATCATGGAGGGCATCTACATCAACACCATTGCCTCTCTGATGAAGCGTGAGTAGTTTACCATAGACCTATATATGGGTCCATAGCTAGTACCTAGATGGCTTCTTCTCTCTCTTTGATTCTCAATACCATGTTCTCCTCGATGTTCTTGGAGATCTATTCGATGTAATACTTTTTTGTGGTGTGTTTGACGAGATCCGATGAATTGTGGATTTATGACCAGCTTATCTATGAATATTATTTGAATCTCCTCTGAATTCTTATATGCATGATTTGATATCTTTGCAAGTCTCTTTGAATTATTGGTTTGGTTTGGCCAACTAGATTGGGTTTTCTTGCAATGGGAGAAGTGCTTAGCTTTGGGTTCAATCTTGCGGTGCTCGATCCTAGTGACAGAAGGGGAACCGACACGTATTGTATTATTGCCATCAAGGATAACAATATGGAGTTTTCATCATATTGCTTGAGTTAATTCCGCTACATCATGCCATCTTACTTAATGCGTTACTCTGTTCTTATGAACTTAATACACTAGATGCAGGCAGGAGTCGGTTAATGTGTGGAGTAATAGTAGTAGATGCAGAATCATTTCGGTCTACTTGACACGGACGTGATGCCTATATTCATGATCATTGCCTTAGATATCGTCATAGCTTTGCGCTTTTCTATCAATTGCTCGGCAGTAATTTGTTCACCCACCGTAATATTTTCTATCTTGAGAGAAGCGTCTAGTGAAACCTATGGCCCCCGGGTCTATTTTCCATCATATAATCTTCTATTTTCCATCATATAAGTTTTCGATCTACAATTTTAGTTTCCGATTTACTTTCTTTGCAATCTTTTACTTTCCGAAATATAAACCAAAAATACTAAAAATATTACTTTACCGTTTATCCATCTATATCAGATTTCACTTTGCAAATAACCATGAAGGGATTGACAACCCCTTTGTCGCGTTGGGTGCAAGTTGGTGTTTGTTTGTGCAGGTATTCGGTGTCCTGTTGCGTTATCTCCTACTGGATTGGTACATTGGTTCTCAAAAGCTGAGGGAAAGACTTACTCTACTTTGCTGCGTCACCCTTTCCTCCTTAGGGGAAAAACCAATGCAAGCTCAAGAGGTAGCAGGAAGAATTTCTGGCGCCGTTGCCGGGGAGATCTACGCCAAGCCAAGACATACAAAGTACCCATCATAAACTCTCATCCCTTGCATTACATTATTTTCCATTCTCCTCTCATTTTCCCCTCCCCCACTTCTAAAATGATTTTCGAAAAGATTCGCCCTTTCTTTGCCCTCTTTCCGTTCGTCTTCTTTGTTTGCTTTTTGTGTGCTCGTGTGTTGGATTGCTTGCTTTTTCACAATGACCCCCCCCCCCCCCAAAAAAACGTTGACCCTCACCTTAGGAGGTTAGACCAAATTAAGAATAATGTTAGAAGCTTCATGTCTTTGCAATTTGAGCAGAACAATTTCTTTAGAAACAAGCTCAAGGAGCAGAAAAGCTTTATGGAATACATGAATAAAGAGCTTGATGATATGTCTAAAGAATTTTATGGGTTGAGATCTCAGTTTGCGCATCTTGAAAATTAGTAAGTCAAATTTCTGATAAACAAGCTACTTTAGTAAACAAAATGGCCGCCAAACTAGAGGCTTTGAATAATGATGAAGATCTTAAAGTGATTGATGTGACTCCTGTTGAATCTTTGTTTTCCAATATAAATCTTGATAAAGACGGGACTGGAAATGAGTCAACTTTAGTTAAAAGGCGTCCCAATGATTTGGAGTTTTTAGATCTTGATGCAAAAATTGGTAAAAGTGGGATTAGAGAGGTCAAAACTTTAGGTAGCAATGAACCCACACTTTTGGATTTCAAGGGATTTAATTATGATAATTGTTCTTTAATAGATTGTATTTCCTTGTTGCAATCCATGTTGAATTCTCCTCATGCTTATAATCAAAACAAAGCTTTTACCAAGCATATCGTTGATGCTATGGTGCAAACTTTGAAAGAAAATTCTGAATTGGAAGTTTATATTCCTAGAAAACTTTATGATGAGTGGGAACCTACTATTAAGATCAAGATTAAAGATTATGAATGCCATGCTTTGTTTGATTTGGGTGCTAGTGTTTCCACGATTCCAAAAACTCTTTGTGATGTGTTAGATTTCCATGAATTTGACGATTGTTCTTTTAAATTTGCATCTTGCGGATTCCACTATTGAGAAACTTATAGGAAGGATTAATGATGTTCTTATTGTTGCAAATAGGAATTATGTGCCCATAGATTTGAAGGAAATATGCACTAGAGGCAATAATAAAGTTGTTATTTTATATTTCCTTATATCATGATAAATGTTTATTATTCATGCTAGAATTGTATTAACCGGAAACTTGATACATGTGTGGATACGTAGACAAAACACCGTGTCCCTAGTAAGCCTCTACTATACTAGCTCGTTAATCAAAGATGGTTAAGTTTCCTAACCATAGACATGTGTTATCATTTGATGAATGGGATCACATCATTAGGAGAATGATGTGATGGACAAGACCCATCCGTTAGCTTAGCATAATGATCGTTAAGTTTTATTGCTATTGCTTTCTTCATGTCATATACATATTCCTTTGACTATGAGATTAAGCAACTCCCGGATACTGGAGGAATACCTTGTGTGCTATCAAACGTCACAACGTAACTAGGTGATCATAAATATGCTCTACAGGTATCTTCAAAGGTGTTTGTTGGGTTGGAATAGATCGAGATTAGGATTTGTCACTCCGAGTATCGGAGAGTTGTCTCTGGGCCCTCTCGGTAATGCACATCATAATAAGCCTTGCAAGCATTGTGATTAATGAGTTAGTTGCGGGATGATGCATTACGGAATGAGTAAAGAGACTTGCTGGTAATGAGATTGAACTAGGTATAGATATACCGACTGTAACACCCTCGATGAGGCTATATCTCCCACGTGTCGAAGCACGACTTAGAGGCATAACCGCATTGAAAGCAATGTCGCAAGTGAGGTAATCTTCACACAACCCATGTAATACATAAGGGAAAGAGATACATAGTTGGCTTATGATCGCCACTTCACACAATTACAAGAATAAAGCATTACATCATCCAGATACACTCAAGTTCTGACTACGGAACCAAAATAAAAGAAGACTACCCCAAATGTTACACAGATCCCCGATCGACCCCAACTGGGCTCCACTACTGATCAACTAGAACAAAACAACACAAAGGACAAGATCTTCATCGAGCTCCTCCTTGAGCTTGGTTGCTTCACCTGCATGGTATCATCGGCACCTGCAAGCTAGTTTTGGAAGTATCTGTGAGTCACGGGGACTCAGCAATCTCACACCCTCGCGATCAAGACTATTTAAGCTTATAGGTAGGGTAAAAGGTATGAGGTGGAGCTGCAGCAAGCGACTAGCATATATGGTGGCTAGCATACGCAAATGAGAGCGAGAAGAGACGGCAAAAGCATGGTCAAGAAACTATGATCAAGAAGTGATCCTAGAACAACCTACGTCAAGCATAACTCCAACACCGTGTTCACTTCCCGGACTCCGCCGAGAAGAGACCATCACGGTTACACACGCGGTTGATGTATTTTAATTAAGATAAACTTCAGGTTTTCTACAACCGGACATTAACAAATTCCCATCTGCCCATAACCGTGGGCACGACTTTCGAAAGTTCAAATCCCTGCAGGGGTGTCCCAACTTAGCCCATCACAAGCTCTCACGGTCAACGAAGGGTATTCCTTCTCCCAAGACAATCCATTCAGACTCGGCATCCCGGTTACAAGACATCCTCGACAATGGTAAAACAAGTTCAGCAAGACCACCCGTTGTGCTGACAAATCCCGATAGGAGCTGCACATATCTCATTCTCAGGGCACACCGGATAAGCTAAGCGTACGGGAGCCAATGTAACCCAAGTTGCCAAAGGACGGCCCCGCACGATGCTCTGGATTGGACCAACACTTAGACAAGCACTGGCCCGGGGGTTTAAAATAAAGATGACCCTTGGGCTGGCCTAACCCAAGGGAAAAAGAGGCTAGGTGGCGAATGGTAAAACCAAGGTTGGGCCTTGATGGAGGAGTTTTATTCAAAGCGACTGTCAAGGGGTTCCCATTATAACCCAACCGTGCAAGGAACGCAAAATCCGGGAACATAACACCGATATGACGGAAACTAGGGCAGCAAGAGTGGAACAAAACAGCAGGCATAAGGCCGAGCCTTCCGCCCTTTACCAAGTATATAGATGCATTAATTAAATAAGAGATATTGTTATATCCAACAAAATATCCATGTTCCAACAAGGAACAAACTCCAATCTTCACCTGCAACTAACAACGCTATAAGAGGGGCTGAGCAAAGCGGTAACATAGCCAAACAACGGTTTGCTAGGACAAGGTGGGTTAGAGGCTTGGCCTAACAATATGGGAGGCATGATAAGCAAGTGATAGGTATCGCAGCATAGGCATAGCAAAAGAGCGAGCAACTAGCAAGCAAAGATAGAAGTGATTTCGAGGGTATGGTCATCTTGCCTGCAAAGTTCTCCGAGAAGACGAAAGCTTGAACCTCGTAAACATACTCAACGGGCTCCTCGAACACGAACTCATCTCCCGGCTCTACCCAAGCAAGAACAACAAGCGAAAGGAACGCAATCAACCACGTGCAATGCTCAAGCAACATGATGCAAACATGGTACGATATGCGGTATGCGATATGTGATGCATATGCATGATTTGGAAAAGAATGATTAAACCTATCCCCAACTTGGAAAACCAAGAGTGCCACTGGAAAGGGGAGTTGATTTCGGTCAAAATCTATATAAAGATCACCGGAATCGGATGCACGGTTTGGAAATGACAAGCAAAACAAATATGGCACCAGTCTGAGATAATCAACACGAGACCACCTAAATGCATCAAGAACAATATGCTACAACACTCTAACATGACAACAAAATACATGTCAGGGATCCACTCATGATGCTTCACAAAAGATGAACACTGAGCTACGGCTAAGTCAACCAATAGCAGGTTCAAACAAGCATGGCAAAAGTGCAAAAGATAACAGGTTTCAGACTTGGTGAAATTAACAGCATGTCAGGAATTTATCATCAGGAAGCAATCTTTAGAGCATGAAAACTACATGCTACAGGAACATATCATGGCAAAGCAAGGCATGGCATGAAGCTACTCAAAGCATATAACAAAAGTCCCTTAGTGACCATGAGCCAAAAGGGATCAGAAAAAACAATTGCAAGCATGTGAATATAGCAAAAAACATAAACAGATTCAGACTTAGTGACAAACTGGAGCATGGCAAAACAGTTAACGAGTAGGCATGTTTACGAGGTCGATGCACTCACTACAAAGCATGGCATGACAAACTAAGTATACAGCCAGCAATTAGACATGGCATAGAAGTTAGACATGGCAAGAACAACAACATAGCATGCACGGATCAACAACAATAAGCTCGGCAAAATTGCTAAACATGTTAACAATCTGCCAGAAACATTTTATAGTAAAAGTAGAGCTCGATTGACTCAAGCTAGGGTTCTCCATAATTGCAAACAAAGACATGGATAGATAGAGCACAACATTATCTACAAAACATCCTTACTGATCATGCTCAAAAGATGCACGGATCACTAGGAATCAACATGAACATATGGCATAAAAATAAGGACAGGGCAATGACTTAGAATATTTCTAAGTCCCTGAAATCAGCAACATTGAGTAAGCTACTTTGCATGCTTGTGCTAGTCACCACAAAGATCACAAAAATACATGGCATACACCACTGTAAAGATAACATGTCATACAACAAAACACATGTAGAGCTCAGGATCATAGCATGCACACATTAATCATGGCAAAAATGACAAAAGGGCAATTGCTGAAACAGATCTGAAACAATCATCACATAGCCCTCTTCCAACAGCATTTCGGGCATCAAGATGAGCTCAAATGAAAAAGATGCAATGAGATGAAATGATGCACTCGTCGAGACGAAAATTTTGATATGCTACACGCACGAATCGGAGCCACGATGAGGAAGTTATGATGTGATGAAAAATGCATAAAATAATTGGGATCTGGGGACTTAGAAGAATTTCAACCTCTCGGGGAAAGTCAACGGGACGGAGGGATCCGGGACGACGAGATCCGGGACGCGGGGGCGGTGTTTGGTTGGGGGTGCTGGTGGATCTCATCCACCCAGCGTCCAGATCCGGTCGGAGTGGATCGAACTCCGGCGAGGTGCCGATCTCCGGCGAAAAGGGCGGCGAGCTCCGGTGATGTAGCAGCGGGGCGGCGCCGGAGGGTGACGCGGTGGAGCGGCGAGCTCCCGCGGCGGAGAGGCAGAGGCGGGAGGCGGCCGTTGCCGGAGATGGGGGTGTGGCTCCGGCGAAAGGCATGGCGGGGCCGAGCGGCGCGGCCGGCCGGTCGAAGTGCGGCAGGGAGGCGAGGCGCCTCGGGCGCGTGGAGGTCGCCGGTGGCGACGGGCGGCTGCGCCAGGGCGGTGGCGCGCTACGGCAGCGGGCGGCTGTGCCGGCGATGGCGGTGAAGTCCGGCGAGCAGCGGGGCCGACCGGTGTTGGAGAAGACGGCGGGACGACGCGGGCCGGGCGGCGGCGAGATCCGGTCTCGCGCGGGCCCCGGATGGGCTCCGTGGGCCGCGGCGAAGTGGGCGGTGCGGGTGCTGAGGTGGCGGGCACCGATTGGCTATGGTGGCGGGGAAGGGAGACGTGTCGCGACATGATTGGTGGAGGTGAGGTGGAAGGCGCGGTGGACACGTCCAGCGGTGGACACGTCCTGCGGCAGGACGGACATGTCCGGCTGCGGGAGGAGGACAAAGTTAGGGTTAGACTGCGCGAAAATTCGGGGAGAGCCACATATTTATAGGTAGATGGAGCTAGGAGAGTCCAAATGAGGTGCGGTTTGTGGCCACACGATCGTGATCAAACGATCTAGATGATGGAGGAGGTTTAGGTGGGTTTTGGGCCACTTTGAAGAGGTGTTGGGCTGCAACACACACGAGGCCTTTTCGGTCCCTCGGTTAACCGTTGGAGTATCAAACGAAGTCCAAATGGTACGAAACTTGACAGGCGGTCTACCGGTAGTAAACCAAGGCCGCATGACAAATCTCGGTCCAATCTGAAAATGTTTAATACCTGCACACGAAAAGAGGTAGAAAGGGACACCGGGTGACATAGGAGCGCCGGATTGCAAAACGGACAACGGGGAAAATGCTCGGATGCATGAGACGAACAAGTATGCAAATGAAATGCACATGATGACATGATATGAAATGCATGACACGCAAGCAATGACAAGGCAACAACATCGAATAACTGGAGGACACCTGGCACATCGGTCTCGGGGCGTTACACCGACGATCGAATCTCGGGCAAGTAACATACCGATGACAAAGCGAATAACGTATGTTGTCATTACGGTACGACCGATAAAGATATTCATAGAATATGTGGGAACCAATATGAGCATCCAGGTTTCGATGTTGGTTATTGACTAGAGAGGTGTCTCGGTCATGTCTACATAGTTCTCGAACCCGTAGGATCCGCACGCTTAACCTTCGATGACGATTTTGTATTATATGAGTTATGTGATTTGATGACCAAATGTTGTTCGGAGTCTCGGATGAGTTCACATACATGAAGAGGAGTCTCAAAATGGTCGAGAGGTAAAGATACATATATTGGATAATGATATGCGGACAAATGAAGTGTTTCGGGGGTACCGGGTGCATATCGGGTCACAGAAAGGGGTTCCGGGCATCCCCACGACAACTACATGGGCCTTAATGGGCCAAGAGGGGTACATACCAGCCCCTAAGGGCCTGGTGCGCCCCTCCCATATGGGCTGGCCAAATTGGAGTAGAAAGGGGAAGGAGGAAAGGAAAAAGGGAATAGGATTCCCCCTTCCCCCTCTTCCCTTCCTACTCCGAATAGGAGTAGGAAAGGGGGGAGGCCGAATTGGGAGGCGCCCAAGTAGGATTCCTCCTACTTGGGGCGCCCCCTTGGCTGCCTCTCCTCCCCTCCAACCTATATATATAAGGGGGGCATTGCTAGAACACACAACAAATATTGTTAGCCGTGGCGGCGCCCCCCTCCACAGTTTACGCCTCCGGTCATATTCACGTAGTGCTTAGGCGAAGCCCTGCGCGGATCACTTCACCATCACCGTCACCATGCCGTCGTGCTGACAGAACTCTCCCTCAACACTTTGCTGGATCAAGAGGTCGAGGGACGTCATCGAGATGAACGTGTCCAAAACTCGGAGGTCCCGTATGTTCAGTGCTTGATCGGTCGGAACGAGAAGAAGTTCGATTATGTCAACCGCGTTGTCAAACGCTTCCGCTTTCGGTCTACGAGAGTACGCGCACACACTCTCCCCCCTCGCTGCTATGCATTTCCTAGATAGATCTTGCGTGAGCGTAGGAAATTTTTGAAATTGCATGCTACGTTCCCCAACAGTGGTATCCGAGCCAGGTCTATGCGTAGATGATATGCACTAGTAGAACACAAAGAGTTGTGGGCGGTGATCGTCATACTACTTACCACCAATGTCTTATTTTGATTCAGCGGTATTGTTGGATGAAGCGGCCCGGACCAACCTTACATGACCACGTTCATGAGACCGGTTCCACCGACAGACATGCAACTAGTTTTGCATAAAGGTGGCTGGCGGGTGTCTGTTTCTCCAACTTTAGTTGAATCGAATCTGACTACGGCCGGTCCTTCCTGAAGGTTAATACAACAAACTTGATAAATCACTATTGTGGTTTTGATGCATAGGTAAGAACGGTTCTTGCTAGAAGCCCATAGCAGCCACGTAAAACTTGCAACAACAAAGTAGAGGACGTCCAACTTGTTTTTGCAGGGCATGTTGTGATGTGATATAAGTTATTGTATGAGATGATCATGTTTTGTAGAAGTCACTGGCAACCGGCAGGAGCCTTATGGTTGTCTCTTTATTGTATGAAATGCAAACACCATGTAATTGCTTTACTTTATCACTATGCGTTAGCGATAGTTGTATAAGCAATAGTTGGCGAGACGACCACGAAGCTACGATGGAGGTCAAGTTGTCAAGCCGGTGACGATGGAGATCATGACGGTGCTTTGAATATGGAGATCTAAGGCACAAAATGATGATGGCCATATCATGTCACATATTTTGATTGCATGTGATGTTTATCTTTTATGCATCTTATTTTGCTTAGTACGGCAGTAGCATTATAAGATGATCCCTTACTAAAATTTCAAGGTATAATGTTCTCCCTAAGTATGCACCGTTGTGATAGTTTCTCGTGCTGAGACACCACATGATGATCGGGTGTGATAAGCTCTACGTTCACATAGAACGGGTGCAAGACAGTTTTGCACATGAGGAATACTCAGGTTAAACTTGACGAGCCTAGCATGTACATACATGGACTCGGAACACTGGAGACCGAAAGGTCGGACGTGAATCATATAGTAGATATGATCAACATAGAGATGTTCACCATTGAAAACTACTCCATCTCACGTGATGATCGGACATGGTTTAGTTGATTTGGATCACGTGATCATTTAGATGACTCGATGGATTTCTATCTACGTGTGAGTTCTTAAGTAATTTTATTAATTTAAATTAATTTATCATGAACTTAGTCCTGATTCTATTTGCATATCTGTGTTGTAGATCAATAGCTCGCGTATATCTCCCCTGTGTTATTTTTTGATATGTTCCTAGAGAAAACTAAGTTGAAAGATGATAGTAGCAATGATATGGACTGGGTCTGTGATCTGAGGATTATCCTCATCACTGCAAGAAGAATTATGTCCTTGATGCACCACTAGGTGACAAACCTATTGTAGGAGAAAATGCAGACATTATGACCATTTGACAAGCTCGGTATGATGACTACTTGATAGTTTCGTGAACCATGCTTTACGGCTTAGAACCGGGACTTGAAAAATGTTTTGAATGCCATGGAGCATATAAGATGTTCCAAGAAGCTGGAAATGATATTTCAGACTCATACCCGTGTTGAGAGGTATGAGACCTCAGACAAGTACTTTTCCTACAAGATGGAGGAGAATAGCTCAGCTAGTGAGCATGCGCTCAGAATGTCTGGGTACTACAATCGCTTGAATCAAGTGGGAGTTAATCTTCCAGATAAGATAGTGATTGACAGAGTTCTCTAGTCACTATCACCAAGTTACTATAACTTCGTGATGAACTATAATATGCAAGGGATAACGAAAACAATTCCCAAGCTCTTCGCGATGCTGAAATCGGCGAAGGTAGAAATCAAGAAAAAGCATCAAGTGTCGATGATTGACAAGACCACTAGTTTCAAGAAAAAGGGCAAAGGAAAAAAGAAAGGGAACTTCAAGAAGAATGACAAGAAAGTTGCCACTCCCGTGAAGAAGCCCAAAGCTAGATCTAAGCCTGAAACTGAGTGCTTCTACTACAAAGGAAATGGTCACTGGAAGCGGAACTTCCCCAAATACTTGGCGGATAAGAAGGATGGCAAAGTTAACAAAGGTATATTTGATATATATGTTATTGATGTGTACTTTACTAGTGTTCGTAGTAGCCCCTGGGTGTTTGATACCAGTTCAGTTGCTAAGATTAGTAACTCGAAACAGGAGTTACAAAATGAACAGACACTAGTTGAGGGCGAAGTGACGATGTGTGTTGGAAGAGATTCCAAGGTTGATAAGATCACCATTGCATACTCCCTCTACCTTCGGGATTAGTGTTGAACCTAAATAAATGTTATTTGGTGTTTGCGTTGAGCATGAATATGATTGGATCATGTTTATTGCAATAGAGTTATTCATTAAATCATAGAATAATTGTTGTTTTGTTTACATGAATAAAACCTTATATGGTCATACACCCAATGTAAATGGTTTATTGAATCTTGATCGTAGTAATACACATATTCATAATATAGATGCCAAAAGACGCAAAGTTGATAATGATAGTGCAAGATATTTGTGGCACTGCCGTTTAGGTCATATTGGTGTAAAGCGCATGAAGAAACTCCATGCGGATGGACTTTTGGAATCACTTGATTATGAATCATTTGATGCTTGCAACCCATGTCTCATGGGCAAGATGACTAAACTCTATTCTCCGAAACAATGGAGCGAGCCACTAACTTATTGGAAATAATACATACCGATGTATGCGGTCCGATGAGTGTTGAGGCTCGCGACGGGTATCGTTATTTTCTGACCTTCATAGATGATTTGAGCAGATATGGGTATATCTACTTAATGAAACACAATTCTGAAACATTTGAAAATTTCAAAGAATTTCAGAGTGAAGTGGAGAATCATCATAACAAGAAAATAAAGTTTCTATGATCTGATCGCGGAGGCGAATATTTGAGTTACGAGTTTGGCCTTCACTTAAAACAATGTGGAATAGTTTCACAACTCACGCCACTTGGAACACCACAACGTAATGGTGTGTCTGAACATCGTAACCGTACTTTATTAGATATGGTGCGATCTATGATGTCTCTAACTGATTTACCACTATTGTTTTGATGTTATGCATTAGAGACAGCTGCATTCACGTTAAATAGGGCACCATCTAAATCCATTGAGACGACACCGTATGAACTATGGTTTGGCAAGAAACCTAAGATGTCGTTTCTTAAAAGTTTGGGGTTGCGACGCTTATGTGAAAAAGCTTCAGCCAGATAAGCTCGAACCCAAATTGAAGAAGTGCGTCTTCATATGATACTCAAAAAGAAACTGTTGGGTACACCTTCTATCACAGAACCAAAGGCAAGATCTTTGTTGCTAAGGATGGATCCTTTCTAGAGAAGGAGTCTCTCTCAAAAGAAGTGAGTGGGAGGAAAGTACAACTTGAGAGGTAATTGTACCTTCTCTTGAATTGGAAAGTAGCTCATCACAGAAATCAGTTCCAGTGATGCCTACACCAACTAGAGAGGAAGCTAATGATAATGATCATGAAACATCAGATCAAGTTACTACTGAACCTCGTAGGTCAACCAGAGCATGTTCCGCACCAGATTGGTACGGTAATCCTATTCTGGAAGTCAAGTTACTAGACGATGACGAACCTATGAACTATGAGGAAGCGATGATGAGCCCAGATTCCGATAAATGATTTGAGGCCATAAAATCTGAGATATGATCCATGTATGAGAACAAAGTGTGGACTTTGGTGGATTTGCCCAATGATCAGAAACCATTGAGAATAAATGCATCTTCAAGAGAAAGACGGACACTGATAGTAGTGTTACTGTCTACAAAGCCCGACTTGTCACAAAAGGTTTTCGACAAGTTCAAGGTGTTGACTACAATGAGTTTTTCTCACTCGTAGCGATGCTTAAGTCTGTCCGAATCATGTTAGCAATTGCCACATTTTATGAAATCTCGCAAATGGATGTCAAAACTGCATTCCTTAATGGATTTCTTAGAGAATAGTTGTATATGATGCAACCAGAATGTTTTGTCGATCCTAAAGGTGCTAACAAAGTGTGCAATCTCCAACAATCCATCTATGGACTGGTGCAAGCATCTCGGAGTTGGAATATACGCTTTGATAGTGTGATCAAAGCATATGGTTTTATACAGACTTTCGAAGAAGCCTTTATTTACAAGAAAGTGAGTGGGGCTTTGTAGCATTTCTAATATTATATGTGGATGACATATTGTTGATTGTAAATGATAAAGAATTTCTGGATAGCATAAAAGGATAGTTGAATAAAAGTTTTTCAATAAAAGACCTCGGCAAAGCTGCTTATATATTGAGCATCAAGATCTATAGACATAGATCAAGACGCTTGATGGGACTTTCACAAAGCATATACCTTGACAAGATTTTGAAGGAGTTCAAAATGGACCAGTCAAAGAAAGGGTTCTTACCTGTGTTACAAGGTGTGAAGTTGAGTAAGACTCAAAACCCGACCATGGCAGAATATATAGAGAGAATGAAAGTCATTCCCTATGCCTCAGTCATAGGTTCTATAAAGTATGCGATGCTGTCTACCAAACCTATTATTTACCTTGCCATAAGTCTGGTAGGGAGGTACCAATAGTGATCCAATAGTAGATCACTAGATAGCGGTCAAAATTGTCCTTAGAGAACTAAGGAAATATTTCTTGGTTATGGAGGTGATAAAGAGTTCGTCGTAAATAGTTACGTCGGTGCAATCTTTCACACCGATCCAGATGACTTAGAATCTCAATCTAGATAAATATGGAAAGTGGGAGCAATTAGCTAGAGTAGCTCCATGCAGAGCATTGTAGACATAGAAAATTTGTAAAATACGGATATGAATGTGGTAGACCCGTTGACTAAACTTCTCTTGCAAGCAAAACATGATCACACCTTAGTACTCTTTGGGTGTTAATCACATAGGGATGTGTACTAGATTATTGACTCTAGTAAACCCTTTGGGTGTTGGTCACATGGCAATGTGAACTATGGGTGTTAATCACATTAAGATGTGAACTATTGGTGTTAAAGCACATGGCGATGTGAACTAGATTATTGACTCTAGTGAAAGTGGGAGACTGAAGGAAATATGCCCTAGAGGCAATAATAAAGCTGTTACTTTATATTTCCTTATATCGTGATAAATGTTTATTATTCATGCTAGAATCGTATTAACCAGAAACTTGATACATGTGTGGATACATAGACAAAACACCGTGTCCCTAGTAAGCCTCTACTAGACTAGCTCGTTAATCAAAGATGGTTAAGTTTCCTAACCATAGACATGCGTTGTCATTTCATGAACGGGATCACATCATTATGAGAATGATGTGATGGACAAGACCCATCCGTTAGCTTAGCATAATGATCGTTAAGTTTTATTGCTATTGCTTTCTTCATGTTATATACATATTCCTTTGACTATGAGATTATGCAACTCCCGGATACCGGAGGAATACCTTGCGTGATATCAAACGTCACAACGTAACTGGGTGATCATAAATATGCTCTACAGGTATCTCTGAAGGTGTTTGTTGGGTTGACATAGATCAAGATTAGGATTTGTCACTCCGAGTATCGGAGAGGTATCTCTGCGCCCTGTCGGTAATGCACATCATAATAAGCCTTGCAAGCAATGTGACTAATGAGTTAGTTGCTGGATTATGCATTATGGAATGAGTAAAGAGACTTGCCGGTAATGAGATTGAACTAGGTATGGAGATACCAATGATCGAATCTCGGGCAAGTAACAAACCAATGACAAAGGGAATAACGTATGATGTCATTATGGTACGACCGATAAAGATCTTCGTAGAATATGTGGGAACCAATATGAGCATCCAGGTTCCGTTGTTGGTTATTAACCGGAGAGGTGTGATTACCACAAGTATAGGGGACCTGTCGTAGTCCTTTCGATAAGTAAGAGTATCGAACCCAACGAGCAACAGAAGGAAATGATAAGCAGTTTTCAGTAAGGTATTCTCTACAAGCACTGAAATTATCGGTAACAAATAGTTTTATGATAAGGTAATTTGTAATGGGTAACAAGTAATAGAAGTAAATAAGGTGCAGCAAGATGGCCCAATCCTTTTTGTAGCAAAGGATAAGCCTGGAAAAACTCTTATATAAAGGAAAGCGCTCCCGAGGACACATGTGAATTATCGTCAAGCTAGTTTTCATCATGTTCATATGGTTCGCGTTTGGTACTTTGATAATTTGATATGTGGGTGGACCGGTACCTGGGTACTGCAATTCCTTGGACAAGCATCCCACTTATGATTAACCACTCTTGCAAGCATCCGAAACTACAAAAGAAGTATTAAGGTAAACCTAACCATAGCATGAAACATATGGATCCAAATCAGCCCCTTATGAAGCAACTCATAAACTAGGGTTTAAGCTTCTGCCACTCTAGCAACCCATCATCTACTTATTACTTTCAAATGCCTTCCTATAGGCCCAAACAATGGTGAAGTGTCATGTAGTCGATGTTCACATGACACCACTAGAGGAAAGACAACATACATCTCATCAAAATATCAAACGAATACCAAATTCACATGACTACTTGTAGCAAGACTTCTCCCATGTCCACAGGAACAAACATAACTACTCACAAATCATATTCATGTTCATAATCAGAGGGGTATTAATATGCATAAAGGATCTGAACATATGATCTTCCACTGAATAAACAAACTAGCATCAACTACAAAGAGTAATCAACACTACTAGCAACCCGCAGGTACCAATATGAGGTTTTGGGACAAAGACTGGATACAAGAGATGAACTAGGGTTTGATATGAGATGGTGCTGGTGAATATGTTGATGGAGATTGACCCCCGCCCCCCCGCTGAGACGATCGATGATGATGACGATGGTGATGATTTCCCCCCTCCCGAAGGGAAGTTTCCCCGGCAGAGCAACTCTGCCGGAGCCCTAGATTGGTCCCGCCTCATGGCGGTGGAGTTTTATCCCGTGAGCTAGCTTATGATTTTTTCTAGGGCAAAAGACCTCATATAGCAGAAGATGGGCACCGGAGGCCTGCTAGGGGGCCCATGAGGCAGGGGGCGCGCCCAGGGGGGTAGGGCGCGCCCCCACCCTCGTGGATGGTGGGTGGCCCCCTCTGGTACTTACTTCGCCCAATATTTTATATATATTCTGAAACATGCTCCCATGAAATTTCAGGACTTTTGGAGTTGTGCAGAATAGGTCTCTAATATTTGCTCCTTTTCCAGCCCAGAAATCCAGCTGCCGGCATTCCCCCTCTTCATGTAAACCTTGTAAAATAAGAGAGAATAGGCGTAAGTATTGTAACTTAATGTGTAATAACAACCCATAATGCAATAAACGATATAAAAGCATGATGCAAAATGGACGTATCAACTCCCCCAAGCTTAGACCTCGCTTGTCCTCAAGCGGAAGCCGAAATCAAAAAATATGTCCACATGTTTAGAGATAGCGGTGTCGATAAAATAAAATACGGACATGAGGGAATCATGATCATTCTTATAACAACAACATACATATATATTTTCATATGATCTCTTATGCCAAAGTAACAATTCAATCACAATTTCAAGTATGAATCATAAACTTCATTGAAAACTAACAAACTATAATCTCAGTCATTGAAGCAATTGCAATTTATCATAACATCGGAAAGAGTCAATATAAGAGCTTTTCAGCAAGTCCACATACTCAACTATCATTTAGTCTTTCACAATTGCTAACACTCACACAATATTTATGGGTATGAAGTTTTAATCGGACAGAGAGAAAGATAGGGGCTTATAGTATTGCCTCCCAACCTTTTACCTCAAGGATAATGTCAACAATAATAGTTCATGAAAACTCACATCCAATTAGCTATATATATATATATCAGGATCTTTCCAACACATTGTGCTTGCCAAAGGATAAAATGTAAAAAGGAAAGGTGAAGATCACCATGACTCTTGTATGAAGTATAAGACAAGAATAAAAGATAGGCCCTTCGCAGAGGGAAGTAGAGGTTGCCATGTGCTTTTATGGTTGGATGCACGAAATCTTAATGCAAAAGAACATCACTTTATATTGCCACTTGTGATATGGACCTTTATTATGCAGTCCGCCACTTTTATTTCTTCCAAATCACAAGATCGTATAAAGATTATTTTCTCCACACTAATAAATCATACATATTTAGAGAGCAATTTTTATTGCTTGCAACAATGACAACTTACTTGAAGGATCTTACTCAATCCATAGGTAGATATGGTGGACTCTCATGGCAAAACTGGGTTTAAGGATATTTGGAAGCACAAGTAGTATCTCTACTTGGTGAAAAGAATTTGGCTAGCATGAGAGGGAAAGGCAAGCTCAACATGTTGGATGATCCATGACAATATAATTTATTTCAGATGTAAGAAAACATAACCCATTATGTTGTCTTCCTTATCCAACATCAACTCTTTAGCATGTCATATTTTAATGACTGCTCACAATCATAAAAGATGTCCAAGATAGTATATTTATATGTGAAAACCTCTCTTTCTTTATTAATTCCTATTAATTGCAACAATGACCAAAACTATGTTTGTCAACTCTCAACAACTTTTATTCATCATACTCTTTATATGTGAAGTCATTACTCTCCATAAGATCCATATGATCTATTTAATTCTTTTTATTCTTTCTCTTTTCTTTTATTTTTATTCCCTCAAGATCATAGCAAGATGGCAAAGCCCTTGACTCAACACTAATCTTTATTATATATAGCTCACGGACTTGATTACATAGAAGGATCATAAAGCAAAACTTAAAACTAGATCATACTAAAACTTTATTCTACTAGATCAAGATATAACCAAAAGGATCGAACTAAGAAAAACAGTAAAGATAAAAGTGTGATGGTGATACGATACCGGGGCACCTCCCCCAAGCTTGGCAGTTGCCAAGGGGAGTGTCCATACGAGATACTCAATTCTTCTTTGCTGGTGATGGTGATGAAGATGACAATTGTGCCTTCAGCCTTTTCATGTCGTAATTGAGAAGAGCGATATCCTCCTTTAAATCATCGACCTCCGATTCCAGCTTCAAGATCTTGTCACATAAATCTCCTTTGCTTTTCCGCCGAAAACGAGAAGGAATAGATCGATCGTTAGACAGTTTAGCCCTCTTGGGGAGACTAGACTTCTTGAACTTCACGTGCATATCCCTAGGTTGAGGTAGAGGGACATCCTCCTCCTCCGAACTTGAATCACTGATCATCTTCAAGTGAGCATCCTCCTCATCATCCGTAGTTCGACCACAAGGAGATAGGTCCCCATAGGTCTTTGGATCGGCAATGAGATGTGAGACATAGCTTTCTCCGTCGGAGTCTTGAGACGACATCTTGCTCTAAATCTGCGGCAGAAACAGCTTGAAACAAAAATAGAGGATAATCGCGTGGAATGGTGGTCAAAACCTTCAGGCAATTATATAATGAATTTTTACCAACCAAAAGAAGTATCGTGCAAGAAAACGGAGTCCGGAGAGCACACGAGGTGCCCACGAGGCAGGGGCGTGCCCAGGGGGGTAGGGCGCGCCCTCCACCCTCGTGGACGCCTCGTGTGCTTCCCGGACTGCTTCTTATTTTCCTATTTTCTTAAATATTCCAAAATGGAGAAAATTGCTATTAGAACTATTTTGGAGTCGGTTTACTTACCGTACCACATACCTCTTCCTTTTTGGAGTCTGAAACATTCTGGAAAGTGTCCCTTATGTATTCCTACGGGGTTACGGTTTCAATAACATCAGTTTCAACATTTATAGGATTACCTGAGATATAATGTTTGATTCTTTGACCGTTCACCACCCTCAAATTTTTGCCTTCGAAGTTGTTGATTTTTATGGCACCGGAACAATAGATATCCTCGATGACGTAAGGACCTTCCCATTTAGAGAGAAGTTTTCCTGCAAAAAATCTTAAACAAGAGTTTTATAGCAAAACATAATCACCTACATTAAACTCATGCTTCTGTATCCTTTTGTCATGCCATCTTTTAACCTTTTCTTTAAACAGTTTGGCATGCTCATAGGCATGGGTTCTCCATTCATCAAGTGAGCTAATGTCAAAAAGCCTCTTCTCACCGGCAAGTTTGAAATAATAACTGAGCTCTTTAATGGCCCAATATGCCTTATGTTCTAGTTCGAGAGGTAAGTGACATGCTTTTCCATAAACCATTTTATATGGAGACATATCCATAGGATTTTTATATGTAGTTCTATAAGCCCATAATGCATCATCAAGTTTCTTTGACCAATTCTTTCTAGATCTATTAACAGTCTTTTGCAAAATTAGTTTAAGCTCTCTATTACTGAGTTCTACTTGCCCACTAGATTGTGGATGATATGGAGATGCAATTCTATGATTAACATCATACTTAGCAAGCATTTTACGAAAAGCACCGTGAATAAAATGTGAACCACCATCAGTCACTAAGTATCTAGGGACTCCAAACCTCGGAAAAATAACTTCTTTAAGCATCTTGATAGAGGTGTTATGATCAACACTACTAGTTGGAATAGCTTCTACCCACTTAGTAACGTAATCAACAACAACTAAAATATGTGTATACCCATTAGAGGAAGGAAATGGTCCCATATAATCAAAGCCCCAAACATCAAATGGTTCAATAACAAGTGAATAATTCATATGAATTTCTGGACGTCTACTAATATTACCAATTCTTTGACATTCATCACAAGACAAGACAAACTTACGGGCATCCTTGAAGAGAGTAGGCCAATAAAAACCGGACTGCAATACCTTATGTGCAGTTTTGTCTCCAGCATGGTTTCCTCCATAAGCCTCGGACTGACACTTGCGTAGGATCTGTTCCTGTTCATGCTCAGGTACACAACGTCTAATAACACCATCTACTCCTTCTTTATAAAGGTGTGGATCATCCCAAAAGTAATGCCTTACATCATAGAAAACTTTTTCTTTTGTTGGTATGTGAAACTAGGTGGTATAAATTTAGCAACAATGTAATTAGCATAATCAGCATACCATGGAGCAGTACGAGAAGCATTTATGACAACTAATTGTTCATCAGGAAAGCTATCATCTATAGGTAGTGGGTCATCAAGAACATTTTCTAACCTAGACAAGTTGTCTGCAATGGGTTTGTCAGCTCCCTTTCTATCGATAATATGCAAATCAAATTCTTGTAGCAAGAGAACCCATCTAATAAGTCTAGGTTTAGCATCTTTCTTTTCCATAAGATATTTAATAGCAGCATGATCAGTGTGAACAGTTACTTTAGAATCAACAATATAAGGTATGTACTTATCACAAGCAAATACAACTGCTAAAAATTCTTTTTCAGTAGTAGCATAATTTCTCTAGGCACCATCCAGAGTCTTACTAGCATATTTGATAACATTTAATTTCTTATCAACTCTTTCTCCTAGAACAACACTGAGGGAGTCCTGGATTAGGGGGTCTCCGGACAGCCGGACTATATCCTTTGGCCGGACTGTTGGACTATGAAGATACAAGATTGAAGACTTCGTCCCGTGTCCGGATAGGACTCTACTTGGCGTGGAAGGCAAGCTAGACAGTACGGATATGGATATCTCCTCCTTTGTAACCGACCTTGTGTAACCCTAGCCCCTTCCGGTGTCTATATAAACCGGAGGGTTTTAGTCCATAGGATAACAACAATCATACCATAGGCTAGCTTCTAGGGTTTAGCCTCTCCGATCTCGTGGTAGATCAACTCTTGTAATAACCATATCATCAAGAATAAATCAAGCAGGACGTAGGGTTTTACCTCCATCAAGAGGGCCCGAACCTGGGTAAAACATCGTGTCCCCTACCTCCTGTTACCATCCGCCTAGACGCACAGTTCGGGACCCCCTACCCGAGATCCGCCGGTTTTGACACCGACATTGATGTTTTCATTGAGAGTTCCTCTATGTCGTCGCCGTTAGGCTTGATGGATCCTTCTATCATCGATAGCGATGCAGTCCAGGGTGAGACTTTTCTCCCCATACAGATCTTTGTGTTCGGCGGCTTCGCACTGCGGGCCAACTCGCTTGGCCATTTGGAGCAGATCAAAAGCTACGCCCCGGGCCATCAAGTTAGGTTTGGAAGCTTAAATTACACGACCGATATCCACAGAGACTTGATCTTCGACGGATTCGAGCCCCTGCCTTGTGCGCCACGCGGTCATGATGAGTACGATTTAGCTCTACCATCGGACCGTATTCAGGAGATCTCACCGGCAACCGCTCCGAGCCTCAATTCGGAGCCAGTTGCGCCATCCATGGACGGGTGGATAGACCCCGTCACGGAGGCCGTATCCTCAGCGGCGATCGAGCCGAATATCAACCTTACCCTTCACGAGAGCCGTGTTGCCAAACTGCCAGATCCTTCCCCGGCCACGGACTCCGAACCGCCTGCGCCCGTGCCTATCAAATCCGGCTGGGCGCCAATCATGGAGTTCACCTCTGCGGATATCTTTCAGCACTTGCCCTTCGGCGACATACTGAATTCATTAAAGTCGCTCTCCTTGTCAGGAGAGTCCTGGCCGAACCATGTCCGGCAGGATTGGGATGCGGATGACGAAGAAATTCGCCGCCCACCCACCACCCACTTAGTAGCCACTGTCGATGACTTAACCGACATGCTCGACTTTGACTCCGAAGACATCGACGGTATGGACGACGATGCAGGAGACGAACAGGAACCATTGCCCACAGGGCACTAGACGCCCACTTCATCACATGACGTATACATGATGGACACACCAAAAGAAAACGATGACAAGGAACGGAAGGATGCAACGAAGGGTTGTCCCCTCGAGAAGCAGTCAAAGCGGCGGCATAAGCGCCGCTCCAAATCCTGCCTCGGCAGAAACAACGATCATATAGACCCAACGTTAGAGCAGGGTGAACCATCGCCGGACCACGGCAACACGGAGAATCAAACAGAACAACCCGACTCTGTCAAAGATAATAGTCCAGACGACATCACACCGGACAGACACTCGGAGCAACAGAATGCCCGTCAAAGGCTTGTTGCCACCGCGAGGAGTCTAAAAAAGCAGAAGCAAAGGCTCAAAGCTGCACAAGACACACTCAGAATCAGATGGAGTAGAGTACTCAACACAACAGCGAAGTACGGCGGTAATCGCCCCACAAAGAGCTACCCGAAGCGGAAGTTGCTACCTGAATTTGATGAGGAGGCCTTAGATCCCCCGCAACCAAAAATTAAAACGGCCAGCTGGCCGGATAGACGACCTCATGGCCAACATAGAGCGGCAAACAACGCCGCACATAAGCCAATACGTGATCCACACGAGGGCTCACATCAAAAGGACGGCGCAACCAGATCCATCTATGGACCACGCAAGCGCGCTCCAGCATATGATGCAACACAACAAACATCCGAACATCGCGGTACACCCAGATACAGGTGTGCCGCACACCCCCTATGTTTCACCGACGAGGTGCTGGACCATGAATTTCCAGAGGGATTCAAACCCGTAAACATAGAGGCATCCGACGGAACAACAGACCCCGGGGTCTGGATTGAGGACTATATCCTCCATATCCATATGGCTCGAGGAGATGATCTTCACGCCATTAAGTATTTACCCCTCAAACTCAAAGGGCCAGCTCGGCACTGGCTAAAAAGCCTCCCCGAAAGCTCCATTGGAAGCTGGGAAGAGCTCGAAGACGCTTTTTGGGCAAATTTTCAAGGGACTTATTGATGAAGCTATGTACCTAGGGTAGGGGCACGGACCCGTCCTAAAGAGCCCTACCCGAGGACATCCCTAGAAGAAGTCACATTTCAATCAACTTGAAGGTATCCCACTCGACGGGTTCAAGACACTCGACCAAGAAGCTATCACTCGACCATGAAGCCAACCACTCGACTGCCAGAAGACCTAAAGTCACTCCGCAGGCGAACGGTCCGCTATTAAGTAGTCTTTATGGTCATTATAGCACTTTATTAGGGGCGTTACCAGTAACGCCCAACCTTAAATGTACCTAAAACCCTACATTACTGAGGGCAGGAGGGGGCCGGCAAACTCTATATAAGCCACCCCCTCCTCAGTGTGAAGGGTTCGCACCCCTGTTATCTTCATACGCATAATCCAATCGACCGCCTCCGGGCACCGAGACGTAGGGCTGTTACTTCCTCCGAGAAGGGCCTGAACTCGTAACCCTTGCGTGCTTACAACTTCCCAATAGCTAAGATCTAGCCTCTCCATATACACCCCCCTACTTTACTGTCAGACTTAGAACCACGACAGTTGGCGCCCACCGTGGGGAAGGAGTCTTAGCGCCTAATTGGAGAAGTTGCGATTTTTCCGATCCATTTGATCATGGTTTCCTGCGGAGTTTTGGTAGAGGGCCGCGAGATCCGTGTCGGCGCGCTCACCTTCATCACCGACGGCTCCGCCTGGCTTCAGGAGGCGCCACTCGACGCCGACGCGCTCCCCGTCCGCGGCGCGACGCATTTCCGCGCATGCGTTCCCGGCGTCCTCCTGCGGCAGCCGTCGACCCAGTATCAGTCGGCCCCCGTGTCGTCTCCCCGCCCTGTCTCCCACCAGCGCAAGCGCTCCGGTCGCTCGAGACTTCAGCGGTGGGTGAGACATGCCTTTGCCCGCCAGTCGGCGGCCCCGCAAGTCGCGGCAATCGAGCCCGACGAATCCCTCTGCGGCCTGTTCGACCTGTCGACTGGCTCCACGGAGACCGCATCCGAGTGCGATAGCAGCGACCCTTTGGCTATGGTTCTAGCGGTCAAGGGGACACACAGTCCTCCCAGATTCCCTCGCGCTGATGGGGGCGCGGGTGGAGGCGACCCGTCGCATCCCCACGACGAGTACCTCCCCGAACCTCTCACGTCATTGCAGCGAGAGGAGCTTCGCCGCCGGAACATGGACGCGCTCCACACTCCTATTGTTGGAGAAACCCCCGAGGCTCGGGCCTTGGAGGACGCGCGCTTGGCTAACCTGGCCGAGCACACTCGACTGGAGAATCTATAGCGAATACTCGACGAGCAAGCGCGTCCGCGAGCTCCCGAGTCCAGTCGACGACAGCAAGCTCCCGAATCCAGTCAACGTCAGCTCTTCCCGCCGCCGCAGGTATACCGAATCCCAGTTCAGAATTTGGCCGCCGCGGCCCGTATAGCGGAGTCAATTCAGCCCTCCCAGTCGGAGGCTGGCAGGGGCTTGTTGCAGATCAAAGCGTTGCTCCGAGCGGCAGGAAACCAGAATTCCACCGTTTCTCAGTCGCAGAACAGGATCCATAGTCGATCCGTTGCAACAGAAACAGTCCAGTCGGCTCATAGCCCGAGATCGCCCCCGAGGCGTGAGGGACGTGGAGACCGGCACGATCAGTATAGAAGAAATGAGCAGTATGATCACCGACCCGACCGTGATGATCGACGTCGAGTGCCAACCCCTCCCCCGAGGAGTGGGTCATATGCGCCTCGACATCGAGATGACAGGCGCCCCCATAATGTTGGGCAGAGGATTCCAGTCGACCCCAGGGACCCAGGCTTTGACGCAAGATCCATCCTCGTTCAAGGTTTGGTTGACAGGAACAGAGCTCATCGAGAAGGCCACGACAGAGACGTGCCTGCCAGCAGCAGAGTACGTGCTTCGGGGCCGGAGTGTTTCAGTCGAGCCATCAGAGCCGCAGTGATCCCCCCAACTTCAGGCTGGCGACTGGAGTCAGCAAGTTCACCGGTGAATCTAAACCTGACACTTGGCTCAAAGATTACCGAGTGGCTGTGCAGATTGGCGGGGGCAGTGATGAGGTGGCCATGAAGCATTTGCCTCTCATGTTAGAAGGCTCAACCAGGGCGTGGTTAAATCAGTTGGCACCCAGCAGCATCTACACTTGGGAAGACCTCTCCCGAGTGTTTGTCACAACCTTTGAGGGAACATGCAAGCGACCTGCAGGCCTTACAGAGTTGCGGTCTTGTGTGCAGAAGCCGAATGAAACACTGAGGGAATACATCCAGAGGTGGATCACACTGCACCACTCGGTTGAGAATGTGCCAGACCATCAAGCAGTTTGCGCTTTCAAGGAAGGCGTCAAATACAGAGAGTTGAATCTGAAGTTCGGTCGAACTGGAGAGATGTCTCTGAATCGGATGATGGAGATTGCCACCAAGTACGCTAATGGTGAAGACGAAGACCGACTCCGAAGTGGCAAACTCAAATCAGTCGCCCAAGAAACCGGAGGAAACTCCAGTCGGAAGCAAAAGCGGAAGGCCGAGCCAGCCGCTCCCGGGGAGGCCCTGGCCGTGGCCTAGGGAAACTTCAAGGGGAAACCCAAGGGCACCTGGAAGCCCAAGAAAGTCAAGGATCAGGATGGGAATGATGTTTTGGACCTGCCATGTCACATCCACACCAAGAAAGATGAAGAGGGTAATTTTATTTACCCCAAGCATACCACTCGACAGTGCCGGCTCCTGATCCAGCAGTTTCAGGGCAAGCAGCCCAAGGATAAAGAAAAAGAGCCAGACAAGGTTGAGGACAAGGATGATAGTGACGATGGATACCCCCAGGTCAATTCCACCCTGATGATTTTTGCCGATGTCGAAAGCAAAAGTCGACTGAAAGTCATTAACCGTGAGGTGAACATGGTTGCTCCGGCAACACCTAGTTACCTTAAGTGGTCTCAGACTGCCATCACATTCGACCAGTCTGATCACCCGACGCACATTGCCACCCCTGGGAGGCAAGCTTTGGTGGTCGACCCAGTTGTCGAAGGCACTCGACTGACCAAAGTCCTGATGGATGGCGGCAGTGGCCTGAACATACTGTACGCTGAAACTTTGAAAGGAATGGGCATTCCGATGTCCAGACTTAGTACCAGTAACATGAGCTTCCACGGAGTCATTCCTGGGAAGAAAGCCGAGTCACTCGGCCAGATTGCTCTTGATGTGGTTTTTGGTGATTCAAAGAATTACCGCAAGGAAAAGTTGACATTCGAGATTGTGGACTTCCAGAGTGCTTATCATGCCATTTTGGGCAGGCCAGCTTACGCAGCTTCATGGCTCGACCATGTTACGTGTATCTCAAACTGAAGATGCCTGGCCCCAAAGGTGTGATCACTGTTACGGGCAACCGAAAGAAAGCAGAAGAGTGCTTTCAGAAGGGATCAAAGATCGCTGATGCTCAGACGGCAGTGGTCGAGCTGAAAGAGTACCAAAAGACTGCCGATCCGAGTGAATTGTTGCGAGCTAAGAAGCCTGCTTCAGAATCAGCTTTTCAGTCGTCTGGTGAAACAAAGACAGTCCACATTCACCCGACCGACCCCGACGCTGCTCCGACTCACATCTCGATGACGCTCGACTCCAAATAGGAAGAAGCGCTCATCCAGCTCCTCCGTGAGAACTGGGACATCTTCGCATGGAAACCCTCTGACATGCCTGGAGTTCCCAAAGGGCTGGCTGAGCACCGTCTACGAGTCGACCCAAAATTCAAGCCTATGAAGAAACATCTTCGACGGTCCACCGTCCAGAAGAAGCAAGCCATTGGCGAGGAGGTGGCTCGGCTCTTAGCAGCGGAGTTCATCCGAGAGATTTACCACTCCGAGTGGCTCGCCAATGTCGTCATGGTCCCCAAGAAGGACAAGTCACTTCGCATGTGCATTGATTTCAAACATATCAATCGGGCCTGCCCGAAAGATCATTTTCCTCTACCTCGCATCGACCAAATAGTCAACTCGACTGCGGGGTGCGAGAGATTGTCTTTTCTAGATGCCTATTCCGGGTACCATCAGATCCGTCTGTATGGGCCCGATGAGATCAAAACAGCTTTCATCACTCCATTCGGATGCTTCTGTTACATCACCATGCAGTTCGGCCTCAAGAACGCCGGAGCCACATTCATGAGAATGATTCAGAAGTGTTTAGTCACTCAAATCAGTCGAAATGTGGAGGCATACATGGATGATATTGTGGTCAAGTCCCAGAAAGGTTCCGACCTACGAGCTGACCTTGCTGAAACCTTTGCCAACCTCAGGAGGTATGATATCAAGCTCAATCCATCAAAGTGCACTTTCGGAGTTCCAGGTGGAAAGTTACTCGGTTTTCTCGTTTCTGAACGGGGGATCGACGCCAATCCTAAAAAAATTGGCACCATACTCCGGATGAAGCGTCCTGTACACGTGCACGATGTCCAAAAGCTTACAAGCTGCTTGGCCGCTTTAAGTCGGTTCATTTCCCGTCTCGGTGAAAAGGCGTTGCCTCTTTACCGACTGATGAAGAAGTCTGACAAGTTCGAGTGGACTCCAGAAGCTGATGCAATGTTTGCAGAGCTCAAAGCTGTGCTCTCCACCCAGCCGGTGCTTGCTGCCCCAATTAGCAAAGAGCCTCTGCTGCTTTACATTGCAGCCATAGGACAAGTTGTCAGTACAGTGCTTACGATCGAGCGGGAAGAGGAAGGAAAGGCCTTCAAAGTTCAACACCCAGTGTATTATGTGTCTGAAGTTTTGACCCCTTCAAAACAAAGATACCCTCACTACCAGAAGCTTGTATATGGGATTTATATGACCACAAAGAAAGTTGCACATTACTTCTCTGACCACTCCATTACAGTCGTCAGCGACGCCCCACTATCAGAGATTCTGCATAACAGAGACACAACTGGTCGAGTGGCCAAGTGGGCGATTGAACTCCTTCCCTTAGATATCAAGTTTGAAGCAAAGAAGGCTATCAAGTCCCAAGCAATCGCAGATTTCATCGCCGAGTGGATTGAACAGCAACTTCCGACTCAAGTTCACTCGGAGCACTGGACCATGTTCTTCGATGGATCTAAGATGCTGAATGGTTCCGGTGCGGGGGTAGTCCTAGTCTCCCCCCGAGGAGATAAGCTCAGATATGTTCTCCAGATTCACTTCGATTCCTCCAATAATCAAGCAGAGTATGAAGCACTTTTGTATGGGTTGCGCATGGCCAGTTCACTCGGCGTCCGTCGCCTCATGGTCTATGGCGACTCAAATTTGGTGGTTAATCAAGTGATGAAGGAATGGGATGTCAGGAGTCCGGCAATGACTGGTTATTGCAATGCAGTGTGAAAGCTAGAAAAGAAATTCGAGGGGTTAGAGCTTCATCACATCCCCCAACTGAAAAATCAGGCAGCTGATGATTTGGCAAAGATAGGCTCCAAGAGAGAAGCCATTCCCAGAAACGTGTTCCTGGAACACATTCACTCGCCGTCAGTCCAAGAGGATCCTTTCACAGAAGAAGCCCCGCAGCCGAAAAGTGCCACAGATCCGACTGAAGTTGAAGTACCTGCGGTGGTCGACCTAATCATGGAAGTCTTGGCAATCACCCCTGACTGGACGATACCATACATCGCGTATATCCTAAGGAAAGAACTCCCGGAAGATGAGGAAGAGGCTCGGCAGATCGTCCGCCGATCCAAGGCCTTCACAGTCATAAAGGGACAGCTATATAGAGAGAGCGCGACTGGAGTCGGTCAGAAATGCATAACACGAGAAGAGGGTCAGATAATCCTTAATGATATCCACTCAGGGACCTGTGGTCACCATGCGTCCTCTCGGACTATTGTGGCTAAAGCATACCGAGCGGGATTTTACTGGCCAAGAGCAAATGAGATGGCAAAAGAGATAGTAGACAAGTGTGGAGGGTGCCAGTTCTACTCCAACATGTCACACAAGCCTGCATCAGCCCTGAAGACCATTCCACTCGTCTGGCCCTTTGCCGTCTGGGGACTGGACATGGTTGGTCCACTAAGAACGGGCAGGAGTGGATTCACTCATGTGCTTGTGGCAGTCGACAAATCAAATGGATCGAAGCTAAGCCCATCAAGAATCTCGATGCTTGCACTGCCATCAGTTTCGTCAGAGGGTTAACATTCAGATATGGAGTCCCGCATAGCATCATCACTGACAATGGGTCAAACTTTGATTCGGACAAGTTCAGAACTTTTTGCGCCTCTCAAGGCACACGAGTCGACTACGCATCGGTCGCCCATCCCCAGTCGAATGGACAAGCTGAGAGAGCAAATGGTCTGATTCTCAAAGGACTAAAGCCTTGACTGATGCGTGATCTCAAGCACGCGGCAGGCGCTTGGGTCGATGAGCTTCCGTCAGTTCTGTGGGGATTAAGGACCACCCCTAACCGGTCGACTGGAAGAACTCCATTCTTTCTGGTTTATGGAGCCGAAGCAGTTCTGCTGAGTGACCTTCTTCATAACGCACCCCGAGTCGAACTTTACACTGAAGATGAAGCAGAACAAGCCCGGCAAGACGCAGTCGACCTCTTAGAAGAAGAGAGGGAGATGGCCATGATCAGATCGACCATTTATCAGCAAGACTTGCGCCGTTTTCATGCCCGGAATGTGAAGAGTCGGGCCTTCCAAGAAGGAGATCTCGTCCTCCGAGTGGATCAACAGAAACCACACAAGCTTGCTCCTACTTGGGAAGGCCCCTTCATCGTCACCAGAGTCCTCCACAATGGAGCGTACCACCTCTACAATGTTGATCGCCAGATCGACGAGCCACGAGCTTGGAACGCGGAACTGCTCCGCCCCTTTTACACTTGAGTTCTCCCTTAGACGAGATGTAATAAGAAAAAAAAAATCTGCAGTTCATTTTTATCAAAGACAAGAGTGTTCCAATAATTGCTGTCACTTTGTTTGCATACAAAATCCCCCAGTGGGTGACTTGGCTGCGAATCCGTTTCGCCTAAGTTTGAAAAAATCCTACCGAGTGGAGAGCAATCCTCCCACTCGGGGGCTTAGCTGCAGTCCAGTAATCGCCTAAGTCCTCCCACTCGGAGGCTTAGCTGCAGTCGAGCACTCGCCTAAGTTTGAAAAAATCCTACCGAGTGGAGAGCAATCCTCCCACTCAGGGGCTTAGCTGCAGTCTAGTACTCGCCTAAGTTCTCCCACTCGGAGGCTTAGCTGCAGTCGAGCACTCGCCTAAGTTTGAAAAAATCCTACCGAGTGGAGAGCAATCCTCCTGCTCGGGGGCTTAGCTGCAGTCCAGTACTCGCCTAAGTTCTCCCACTCGGAGGCTTAGCTGCAGTCGAGCACTCGCCTAAGTTTGAAAAAATCCTACTCGCCTAAGTTCTCCCACTTCGAGACTTAGCTGCAGTCCAGCACTCGCCTAAGTTTGAAAAAAACCTACCGAGTGAAGAGCAAACCTCTCACTCAGAGGCTTAGCAACAGCCCAGTGCTCGCCTAAGTACAGGACTCGACCCAATCCGCAAGAAGTTATGCCACAAATACAAAGGGTATTCCGAGTGAAGATCAAGTTCCACTCGACAGATCAAACCGCGAAGATATTCAACAAGAAATCAAGTTCGGATAAAAGCCTAAAAGGTCCCAGACCTCAGATCAAAGTACGCGAGCCCTCGGCTCGGCAGAGTTTAACGGTTACAAATCCACTCGGCATTCCGAGGAAAATTTAAGGAGAAGCATAAAAGTTTTTTATTCCTCAGGCGGAGGACTGGCAGGGGCGACGAACTCATCCAAGTCGATCCCGTCTGCAATACGGGTGGTAGCAGCAATAAAGGTCTCCATGAAGTCTTGAAAGCTGTGCCTCTTGGTATTGGCGACTTGGATGGCGGCCAGCTTCTCTTCTCGCGCCTCCTTGCAATGGACGCGGACTAGAGACAGAGCCACATCAGCGCCGCACCGAGCAGAAGGCTTCTTCCACTCCTGCACTCGGTCAGGGATTCCGTTAAGTCGAGTCATTAGAGACTCGAGATCATTCTGGAGCGTAGACTCTGGCCAAACTGTCGGGTTGATCCGCGACATGGCAACCTTCAGCCGAGCCAAGTAATCCACGACGCCGTCAATGCGAGATTCCAGTCGGAGCAGATTCATGGCAGCTTCATCATTCACCGAAGAGTCGATTGGATCCAAACCCGTTTCAATCCGCCCAGTCTCCTCCTCAAAGTTCTGGCAAAGCTCTGCATACACGATCCAAGGATAAGTCAATTTTCATAGACTGAGTCGACACAAAAAAAACCAGTCGGGACTGAATGTGCACCTTCGAGCTTGATGTACAACTTCTTGGCGAGGCTCCTCAAGTAGCCCTCCAGGTCGTCCCTCCTACGAGCGATGCCTTCCATCTTCTCGTTCAGGGTGAGATTCTCCTTCTTCCAACGTGTGCACTCCCTGTTGGCTTCATCAAGAGTGGTCTTCAGCTTGGTATTCTCTTCTTCTAATTGGCCGACCGAAGCCAGCTTCTGTTCGGCCAGAGCGGTCTTGTCATCAGCCTCCTTACGGGCAGCAGCCAGGTCCTGATCCTTCTTCGCCAGAGCTTCGCTCAGTTTTTTTTGCAAAGAAATAATGGTTGATTCAGAAATAGAAAAAGGGTACTCAAGCCTAAAAACAAAACCAGTCGACAAAGTCGTCTTACCAGCAGCGCCGTCTCTGACCTTCTGCAGCTCTGTTCTGGCCAGCTCCAGGTCAAGGTTCAGTCGAATCCGCTGCTTCTCCAACTCAGTATAGCGAGATGCAAGTTCACAGGATTTCTGTAAAAGGAAAAATCAGTCGACAGACGTCCAAGATAAGTTGCTTCCGAGTAACTAAGAGAAAAATATGACGTTTCTAAGACCACAGCCGAATCAAAAACATTCGACAGTAGTCTCGGGGACTACACCCAGTGGGTGCACTCAGCGTGCCCCCACTGGTTCGACCAAAAAAAGAGAGAAAGTAGACTGCCCGCAGTCGACCGGATACAGTTCCATTAGACGTGGCCTGACCAGACCGAGTGAAGAAATAGAGATGTAAAGACTACAGTCGACTGCCAGCAGTCCACCGTAGTCTCGGGGACTACACCCAGTGGGTGCACTCAGCGTGCCCCCACTCCTCCAAGAATTGGCAAACACACCCAGTGGGTGTACAGATACAGATGCAAAAGATCTTCAGAAAAAAAGAGAGACTCTTCAAACGATCAAGTGTCGAGACGACTGACCTAGACGTTGCTCTGAAGAGCCGAACTCGCGTCATAGGCTGCTTGGCTGGCCTCCCGAGCCATCTTCACTTGCTCCATCATGACCCCCGCCTGGCGTATAGCCTCCTTTGCAGCAGCCGCTTGGTCCTCAGGGACGGGGTACGCAGCAAAAAGCGAAGATGGATCCGCAGTCGACGCCGAAGGCCGCACACTCGATAGAGGGTTGGCGAAAGTCACAGAAACCCGAGTGGTGTCGCCACCACCCCGAGCCATGGTCTCAGACGCCGGAGCAGGCTGGGGAGTCTTGTCAGCCGACGACCTCTTGTTCCTCCTCATCCTCAGCGGTTCGTTGTCATCATCATCCGGGAGGTCGATAACATGAGGAGGGGCTGCAAGGGAAACATTCAATCGACCAGAATTGCAAGAAATGACCAGTCGACTCAAAAACAGAACGTCAGTAATTGTACCAGGGTTGGAGGTAACAGCATCCCCCATCTCTTGGTCTTCGTCCTTGGCGGAGACCTCAGAAGTAGCAGCACTACAAATCTTGAAAAGTCAGTCAGTTGGCTCAATGAATCAACCAAGGATCCGTCCATGGTCGACGAAGGAAAACATGCTTTATTACCCGGAAATGGTAGGGACAACTATCTTCATGTTGGGCAGAGCCTTGGCGGCTTGGACAGTGTCGTACGTGGGAGCTTGGGAACCTTCCCAGTCGGCGTTGGAGAATAGGTCCGAGGGCGTTTTGACGACGGCCCAACGGAGGCAGTCGCCTTACCGCGTTCCTGCGCCGGGTCGTGTGCGAGCTTGGATCGCCTCTCCGGGCGGGGAGGTTCAACCTCCTCCTCCTCCTCCTTGCTGGAGAAGATGTCGTCGCCTCCCTCTCCTTCACCATCAGACTCCCACTCACCTTGGTCATCCCCGCTCTCGCCTCCGCTCGCCTCCCCTTCCTCAGTCGACCCATGTGCCCCGTTGGGCGTCGAGTACATCTCGATGGTCGCCTGGAAAACAATAGACAAGACGAAAGTCAATCGACCTACTCAAAGAAGACCAACGCAGAAAACAAGATTTCAGTCGGGAGCATAAAGACATACCTGGTCCACTTCGTACGAATTGTCGAGTGGAATGACCCTCCTAGCTCCTCGTGGGCTGTCTTTGTTCCCCGTGATGCTCGACAGCCACCCCTCCAGCATCTCGTCAGTGACCTCCTCCGGGTGGATCCGAGTGGTGTCCTCGAGGCCTGAGTACAGCCACATTGGGTGGTTACGAGCCTGGAGCGGTTGGATTCGCCTCTTGAGGAAGACTTCCAGCAGATCCATTCCAGTCACACCCTCATGGACAAGCTCAACCACTCGACCCGCCAGCACCTTGACCTGGGTCTTTTCTTCCGGCGTCACCTTTAGAGAAGCAGGTTTTTGGGCTCGGTCGAGAGAGAAAGACGGGATACCAGCCAACTGCCCTGGGGTCGCCTGGTCCTGGCAGTAGAACCAAGTTGCCTGCCAACCTCGGACCGACTCCGGGAAAGTGATGGATGGAAAACAGCTCTTTCCCCTTGTTTGGATCGCCAAGCCCCCGCACAACTGGATCACTTGCGTCCTCTCATCACTCAACTTGGCCTTCTTGACCGACTGAGAGCGACAAGTAAAGATCTACTTGAAAAGCCCCCAATGTGGGCGGCAACCCAAGAACGCCTCACACATGGAAATGAAAGCAGCGAGGTAGACAATGGAATTTGGAGTAAAGTGATGGAGCTGCGCTCCGAAGAAGTTCAAGAAATTCCAGAAGAAAGGATGGGGCGGCAGAGAAAACCCTCGATCGATGTGAGTGGCCAGGAGCACGCACTCACCATCACGGGGTTGAGGTTCGATCTCTCCCCCCGGAAGACGCGCGACTTTGTGGGGAATGGCTCCCCCTTTGACCATGTCATCGAGATCCTCTTGCCGGAGCACCGACGGCATCTAGTCGCCCTGGATCCAACCTTTGGGCAGGGCGGTCCTGGAGGAAGATCCACCACGTGCAGACCTCTTCCCTTTCCCCTCCGCCGCCGCCTTCTTCACGCGCTCCAGAGCAGTCGTCTTGCCCTTCACCATCATCGCCGGCGAAATCTCGAACGGGTTTGCGGCGCTTGGGCGAGAGCGGACGTAGCGGAAGGAGTTGCGAAGGGAGAGAGGAAGAAGAAGAAGAGAGAAGTATGCGCACTGATGGGAAACTCCGAGCCGGCAACTTATAAGGAGCCGCTCCCGAGTGGCTCACACGTAGGCCCAGGCTATCCAGTCAAATCCCGCAGCAGGCGCGCGCGCAGTACGTGGCAAAAAAGGCGACACGGGGATCGAGGAGCCTCTGCGTTGTCACTTCCGATTACTGCGGCCGCCCCTGTCCCGCGCGCTTCCCAAAAAATCCGAATCCCGTGACATCCGCTGGCTGCAGAACAACTTGTCAAAACAGAAGTCCCCGCGCGCACCGGCGCTCGGTATGTCACAGGTAAAGAAATCCACTCGACGAAAGGCCTGGAATGGATCAAGGCGACTGAAAGAGGTTGATGACGTCATCCATGACGGTCGACCCAGAACGAGGCACTCATATAGTCCAAAGAACCAGTCGGAAAGGTCATCAACCCTTTCTCACTCTAACCTTGATCCATTCGGGGGGCTAATGATGAAGCTATGTACCTAGGGTAGGGGCATGGACCCGTCCTAAAGAGCCCTACCCGAGGACATCCCTAGAAGAAGTCACCTTTCAATCAACTTGAAGGTATCCCACTCGACGGGTTCAAGACACTCTACCAAGAAGCTATCACTCGACCATGAAGCCAACCACTCGACTGCCAGAAGACCTAAAGTCACTCCGCAGGTGAACAGCCGGCTATTAAGTAGTCTTTATGGTCTTTATAGCACTTTATTAGGGGCGTTACCAGTAACGCCCAACCTTAAATGTACCTAAAACCCTACATTACTGAGGGCAGGAGGGGGCCGGCGAACTCTATATAAGCCACCCCCTCCTTAGTGTGAAGGGTTCGCACCCCTGTTATCTTCATACGCATAATCCAATTGACCGCCTCCGGGCACCGAGATGTAGGGCTGTTACTTCCTCCGAGAAGGGCCTGAACTCGTAAACCTTGCGTGCTTACAACTTCCCAATAGCTAAGATCTAGCCTCTCCATATACACCCCCCCTACTTTACTGTCAGACTTAGAACCACGACACTTATGTCTGACTTTCGGATGCGGACGATTTAAGTCATATAACTCAACAGCCCGGAGAATCAGCCCGAAAGCTCTGGAACAGGTTTCTTACTAAAAAGAACCAAATAGTCGACTGTCCGGACGCCGAAGCCTTGGCAGCTTTTAAACACAGCGTCCGAGACGAATGGCTTGCCAGACACCTCGGCTAAGAAAAGTCGAGAACAATGGCAGCATTAACAAGCCTCATGACCCGCTTTTGCGTGGGCGAGGACAGCTGGCTAGCCCGATGCAGCACCATCGACCCAAGTAGATCCGAAGTTAGAGATGGAAACGGGAAATCACGACGCAGCAAAAATAATAAGCGCCGGAATAAAGAAGACAGCCCGAAGAGCACGGCAGTAAACGCCGGATTCAGAAGCTCTCGGCCAGGTCAACAAAAGCCGCCCTCTAAAGGCGCCAGAGATGAACTGTCCAGCCTAAAAAAAATTCTGGACCAAATATGTCAAATCCATAGCACCCCCGATAAACCTGCAAATCTTACCCACAGAGAATGTTGGGTCATCAAGCAGTCCGGCTAGCTCAACGCCGAACATAAGGGGCAGGATACAGCAAGTGAGGAGGAGGCTGAGCCTCGCAAGCAAAGCACTGGGGAACAGAAGAAATTTCCACCAGAAGGCAAAACAGTAAACGTGTTACACATGATAAAGGGGAGAAACAAAGCGGCACTCCCAGATAAATATGCCCAAGGGCCCATCACCGCGGAGGTCTGCCACTGGCCGTCTCAACCGATCACCTTTGACCATCAGGATTACTCGGCAAGTATCCGGCGCGCAGGATGGGCTGCCTTGGTATTAGATCCAATAATTGACCGATACCACTTCACACGAGTCCTGATGGACGGTGGGAGCAGTCTAAACCTGATATATCAGGACACAATCTGCAAAATGGGGATAGACCCAACGAAAATTTGCCATAGCAATACTACCTTTAAAGGAGTAACACCAGGCCCAGGGGCTCCTTGCACGGGCTCCCTGCTACTAGAGGTTATATTCAGCTTCCCCGATAACTTCCATAGAGAAAATTTAACCTTCCACATTGCTCCGTTCCAAAGTGGCTATCAAGCACTACTTGGACGCAAAGCTTTCGCTCGCTTTAATGCAATACCTCATTATGCTTCCCTCATGCTTAAGATGCCCGGTCCATGTGGCATGATTACAGTAAATGGAAATATTGAGCGATCCCTGCACGCCGAAGATAGTGCTGCTGCCTTGGCAGCCGCACACTAAAACGGCCTCACCAACTAAAGCATTCGATAGGTCGTCAAGACCACGGACACGGTTAGACGAGTCCGGCGCAGCTATATGTAATTCATATAGGTTTGATGGCCATACCCCTATTACAAATACAAGGGGCTCAATGAGCGCAGACAAGTGGCAACTTTTACTCATCTTAAAATGAACATGGTTTCTTTAAACCTACCTTTTTGCACGACAACTTTTCACCTAAGTTCCTCTCTTTTACAGATGACCATCCTGCTACACCTGTCCAGGATACGGCACAACGGAGACACAGGCGCAGACATGCAGCAGGGACCCGTTCCAAGGATTCTTTTTAGATTAAGACCCTGTGTCAACCTTTTTTTACTCTCTCTTGTTGATACACATCCCTCGGATTCTCAGTACAATTGAGAAGAATGCTAACGTCTTGGCATGTGGCCACGTCAGAGTAATGCACGTACCTGGACACCAGGGGCTTCTTACAAAGGGCACTGTTCAGGCCCACAATAAAGACCGAATACCTTAGGGAGTGTTCGGCGTCACAAGTTTGGCCTTATATGCATCAGCTCCGAATCATGTCTTTGGTCAAATGTTGGGTTTGCCCGACTCCTGTGTTTTGCTGCCTTACATTCCGCTCTATCGGCTAAGGCGGCACCAGGAGAACTACTGCGATTATGCCCTGGTTCATCCGGACGAGCACCTCAGTAGAGAAAGCCGAAAACTGACTGTCATGATATAGCGTGAGACTGGTCAACCACTCGATGACCTATCGGAAAGTTAGAATTCCTCCACCTTAACGAAGGGCCGTTTCCCGGCTAGGCATGTACGCACCCTGAATTCAGGAGAGTGCGGAGCCACCAGGGGCTATATAGTAGCCCCACTGTCAAACTCCTATGGCTAAGTGAAAGTGTTAAAGCATTATAGTCCAGTTGCCTCGTTCGCTGCGCTATCACCTCCTTAATAGGACCAAGACATTGGATTAAGTGTGAACATGCGTCTTCTGCGAACACCTCCGCATTATATGCGTGGGGGTTGAAGCCGGCGACTGCAATCTTTCAGGTTATATACATATATACATAAACGGCCGCACAGGAGGCATCATATTACTTTCAGGCAAAAGTATAAATACAACCTTAATAAATTTCATAAAAAATGTTTTTACAATGGGAATACATGTCACTCAAACATAATATTCTTCGAGCACTGGGCCTCTATCAAACGAGCACCCTCGAGAACTTCTTCGAAATAGTGCTCAGCAGCCACTCGGCCTATGGCCGAACCCTGTGCCGCAACAGTAGTGGCATCCATCTCCGCCCAGTATGCTTTGACACGGGCAAGGGCCATCCACGAGCCTTCTATGCACGCCGACCTCTTCATCGCATTAATACGCGGCACCACACCAAGGAACCGCTGCACCAAGCTGAAATAGCTGTTCGGCTTCGGCCTTTCCGGCCACAGATGATCTACGACGGACCGCATGGCGAGTCCGGACAATCTATTGAGTTCGGCCCATTCGGCAAGCTGATCAGTCAATGGGAGCGGACGCTCTGGAATGTTGAATTGCGACTAGAATAGCTTGTCCACTTCACGATCCGTCTGATCTCGGAAGTATTCGACCGCATCGATAGCGCTCGCCGCCAAGTCCAGATATGCGTCTGCCGAACTCCACAGCCGATCCAGAGGGGCATACCGCGGATCTCCGAACTTCCTCTGCAGCATAAAAGGCTTTCCAGCCACAATATCCCCGGCTTCACGCAGCTCTTCCTTCCTCGCTCTCATGGCAGAGCGGGTGTCTTTGGTTGCTATCGTGGCCTTTTCAAGGTCCGTCGCCTTTGCCTGGTTTTCTTCTTCAAGGAACTGGCAACGGTCGGCCGTGTCTTTTAACTTTACATCCATTTTGGCCATCTTCTCTTTGGTCTCGCCATGCGCGGCCTTCTCGGCTATTACGTCTTCGGCCGCCTTTAAAGCGGCCGCATTACTAATTCTTGCTTGTTCCTTGGCTCGGGCAAGTTCCGCCCGAAGGGTCTCCACGGTGGCAGCTCCATTTGCAGTCACAACATATTAAAGATACTAGTGTTACGCTGCTCTTACTATGTGACATTCACCAGAAAATATCACTTACCATGTGCCTCGTCAAGCCGCTTATTAACAAGCTCGATGTCGGCATCCGCCGCATCCAGTTGCCGCTTTAGTTTGGCAATCTCATGAGTCCAGCCAGCCACCGGAGCTCCAGCCGCCTGCACATAAAGGCGGTTTGGTTATTACCTGGGACTACGATCCTCTCTTCACCGCCGTTCTCGACGACAACCAGAGTCTCAGGGGCTACTATCTACACAGGGCACACCTAAAAATGTGCGGTACTATCAAAAAGTATATCATTTCATGTACCTCAAAGCCTGTCAGTAGACTCATAAAGGCCTCATGCAATCCGCTTTCGGCGGACGAAATTCTTTCCATCACCATACCCATCAACATACAGTGTTCTTCTGAGATGGCCGCTCGCTCCAACAGCTCCCTCAGTATGTCCGACCGCATACCAGACGGTGCCGGACTCTTCTGTTTGCTCTCTTCAAGAGCCGGATACTGGGGACTTCGGGTGACCATAGGATTATCTTCTGGCCTCACCGGATCCGGGGAGGCCCTCCGAGACGACACTTCAAGGTCGCCCGCTTCTTGAGCGGAGGAGTCCGAGGGAGGCGTTTCGCTCTCCATCATCTCTGGAAGAAGATCCCCCGAAGAGGAGCTTTGCTGAGAAGGGCTGAGATCCAAACTGCAAGATAAATACTTCGGTTATTTTCCTTGGAAGAAAGGTAGAATATCTTTACTATCAAGTATTTTTCGATAACTTACAGCTCGTTAGAGGGTTGATCTCCGCACGGACTTTGTGTGGCAAGAGCACCCTCCGGGGCCGGACCCTCTGGTGGAGATTTCTTCTCCCGTTTGGAAGCCTTGGCTTTCTGATCTTCAGAGGCGGTCCTCTTCCTTCCCCGGGGCAAGAGAATGTAGGATTCTTCCCCTTTCTTATCCTCCCTCGCGGAGGCGCTCATTCCCTCAGTTGGAATTGGTAGCGGTGGGGGCCCGCTTTCACCCTCATTATTCCCTCCTTTATCTTCCTTTGAGGGCTCCGGGCAAGGTGCTAGCTCGAGCATCTTTTCCAGTACCGGATTGTCCAAACCCTCTGGAAGGGGGGCCGAACACCGAATCATCTTCGCCTTTGTTAGCCAGTCCTGGTCAAAGAGCGATTTCTCAGAATGACGTCATGATAAATGAAAGACGGTGTGTTCGGCTAGAGGATTACTTACTTGGTTGGCGGTGTGGTTGCTGCTCAGGCCCACGTCCTCGGTAGTATCCGGACACTCTATTTGGGGTCCGAAGAATGATTTATATATCTCCTCATGCGTCAGGTCGAGGAAATTCTGAATAGTGCGCGGTCCTTCTGGGTTGAACTCCCACATGCAGAGGGGCCGGCGTTTGCAAGGCTGGACTCGACGAACTTGCACCACCGTAACCAGACTGAAATCTCCTTCGAAGAGATCTTGAATGCGGCTCTGCAGTATAGGCACGTCCTTGGCTGGATCCCAGCTTAGCCCTCTGCTAATCCATGACATCAGTTGTGGTGGAGGGCCCGCACGGAAAGTAGGGGCAGCCACCCACTTGGCACTTCTGGGAGCTGTGATGTAAAACCACTCCCGTTGCCATAATATGGACACCTCTGGAAAGGAACCCTTTGGCCATGGAGCTCCAGCGATCTTGCTTATTAATGCGCCTCCGCACGCTACATGTTGCCCCTCGACCATCTTCGGCTTCACGTCAAAGGTCTTGAGCCACAGGCCGAAGTGAGGGGTAATGCGGAGGAAGGCCTCACATACGACAATAAATGCTGAGATGTGGAGAAAGGAGTCCGGGGCTAGATCGTGGAAATCTAGCCCGTAATAGAACATCAAACCCCTAACGAAGGGATCCAGAGTGAGGCCTAGACCTCGGAGGAAGTGGGAGACGAACACAACGTTCTCGTTGGGTTCAGGAGTAGGGACGACCTGCCCTCGGGCAGGCAGCCGATGCGAAACCTCGGCGGTTAGGTATCTGGCCTCCCTCAACTTCTTGATATCCTCTTCCGTCACGGAGGAGGGCATCCACCGGCCTTGAAGGCTAGATTCGGACATGATTGAAGGTCCGAAGCACCTGACCTGGGCTTTGGGTGTTAGAACTCGAGGCAGGGGAAGGATTCGATTGAGCATGGGAGGGAAAAAAGTAAAAGCCGTGTCCCTTTATAAAGAGGGTGAATATCAAGCGTCCTCCTAGTGGCCGTTTGGGACTTGCCTAAAATCTAGGAGTCCTAGGCACGGTTGGGTTACCCACGACTGTATTGATGAGAATCCCGTAATTAGGGGAACACGGTCTCTGCTTTGACAAGACGTGTCAAGAAACCGCCTCGCATTATGTGTGGAGCTGGTTGAAGAAAAACGGTTCGAATAATCACCAAGCCATGGCCTGATGTCATGTTGCCAAAGCGTGTCAGCAGATTAAGATTTGTGGAAATATTATTCTCTCTACGGTGGTATGTGGAATTTATTTTGCAGGGTCGGACACTATCCTGGTATTCAAACTCTTCTGTGATGTGTTCGGAGGAGGAACCCGCCTTGCAATGCCGAAGACAACACTGCGCGCCGGACTCATCGTCATTGAAGCCTGGTTCAGGGGCTACTGAGGGAGTCCTGGATTAGGGGGTCTCCGGACAGCCGGACTATATCCTTTGGCCGGACTGTTGGACTATGAAGATATAAGATTGAAGACTTCGTCCCGTGTCCGGATAGGACTCTACTTGGCGTGGAAGGCAAGCTAGGCAGTACGGATATGGATATCTCCTCCTTTGTAACCGACCTTGTGTAACCCTAGCCCCTTCCGGTGTCTATATAAACCGGAGGGTTTTAGTCCGTAGGACAACAACAATCATACCATAGGCTAGCTTCTAGGGTTTAGCCTCTCCGATCTCGTGGTAGATCAACTCTTGTAATAACCATATCATCAAGAATAAATCAAGTAGGACGTAGGGTTTTACCTCCATCAAGAGGGCCCGAAGCTGGGTAAAACATCGTGTCCCCTGCCTCCTGTTACCATCCGCCTAGATGCATAGTTCAGAACCCCCTACCCGAGATCCGCCAGTTTTGACACCGACAAACACCTACAGCATAATCACTAGCATCACACATAATTTCAAAGGGTAAATTCTAATCAGGTGGTTGAACAATAGGTGCAGAAATCAAGGCTTTCTTAAGTATTTCAAATGCTTTTGCACAATCATCATCAAATACAAATGGAACATCTTTTTGTAAGAGATTAGTCAGAGGCCTAGAAATTTTAGAGAAGTCCTTAATGAACCTCCTATAAAAACTGGCTTGACCAAGGAAACTTCTTATACCTTTAATGTCCTTAGGACACGACATCTTTTCAATAGCATCAACTTTAGCTTTATAAACTTCAATACCTCTTTCAGAAATTTTATGCCCCAAGACAATACCTTCATTAACCATAAAGTGGCACATTTCCCAATTCAAGACAAGATTAGTCTCTTCACATCTCTGCAAAACTCGATCAAGGTTGCTTAAGCAATCATCAGAAGAAGTTCCATATATGGAGAAATCATCCATGAAAACCTCAACAATATTTTCACAAAAGTCAGAGAATATAGCTGTCATACATCTTTGAAAGGTAGCAGGTGCATTGCATAAACCAAAAGGCATACGTCTATAAGCAAAGGTACCGAAAGGGCAAGTAAAAGTTGTCTTTTCTTGATCCTCTTTTGACACAGGTATTTGAGAGAAACCAGAATAACCATCTAGAAAGCAAAAATGTGTATGTTTGGATAATCTTTCTAGCATTTGATCAATAAAAGGTAAAGGTAATGATCCGTTAGTAGCTTTATTTAATTTGCGGAAATCATTTACCATTCTATAACCTGTAAAAATTCTTTGTGGGATCAATTCATCTTTACCATTAGGAACAACAGTAATACCTCCTTTCTTAGGGATACAATGGACAGGACTTACCCACTGACTATCAGCAACGGGATAAATTATACCTGCCTCCAGAAGCTTTAGTATTTCTTTTCTTACCACTTCTTTCATCTTAGGATTTAACCGTCGTTGGTGATCAACAACCGGTTTCGTGTCTTTCTCCAATTTTATTTTGTGCTGGCATAGAGTGGGCAAAATGCCCTTAAGATCATCAAGAGTACATCCAATAGCAGCACGGTGCTTCTTCAGAGTTTTCAATAATTTCTTTTCTTCATGCTCTGAAAGGTTAGCACTAATAATAACATGATATATCTTTTTCTCACCAAGATAAGCATATTTAAGAGTATCAGGTAAAGGTTTAAGCTCAAACACAGGATCACCCTTGGGTGGAGGAGGATCCCCTAGGATTTCAACAGGCAAGTTGTGTTTCAAAATAGGTCCCTGTTTAAAGAATACTTCATCTATTTCCCTTCTTTAATGCATAAACATATCATTTTCATGGTCTAGCAAATATTGTTCTAAAGGATCATTAGGAGGCACGGAAATAGAAGCAAGACCAATAGTTTCATCTTTACTAGGCAATTCTTTATCATGGGGTTGTCCACAAAATTTAGCAAAATTAAACTCATGAGACATATCCTACAAACCAATAGTAACAACATCCTTTTTGCAATCTATCCTAGCATTAATAGTATTCAAGAAGGGTCTACCAAATATAATGGGACAAAACTTATCTTGTGGGGAACCAAGAACAAGAAAATCAGCAGGATATTTGACTTTCCCACACAAGACTTCAACATCTCTAACAATCCCAACTGGTGAAATAGTGTCTCTATTGGCAAGCTTAATTGTGACACCAATTTCCTCTATCTTGAAGGAAATATGCTCTAGAGGCAATAATAAAGTAGTTACTTATATTTCCTTATATCGTGATAAATGTTTATTATTCTTGCTAGAATTGTATTAACCGGAAACTTAGCACATGTGTGAATACATAGACAAATAGAGTGTCACTAGTATGCCTCTACTTGACTAGCTCGTTGGATCAAAGATGGTTAAGTTTCCTAGCCATAGACATGAGTTGTCATTTGATCAACAGGATCACATCATTAGAGAATGAAGTGATTGACTTGACCCATTCCATTAGCTTAGCACTTGATCGTTTAGTTTATTGCTATTGCTTTCTTCATGACTTATACATGTTCCTATGGCTATGAGATTATGCAACTCCCGAATACCGGAGGAACACTTTGTGTGCTATCAAACGTCACAACGTAACTGGGTGACTATAACGATGCTCTACAGGTGTCTCCGTTGGTGTTTGTTGAGTTGGCATAGATCGAGATTAGGATTTGTCACTCCGATTGTCGGAGAGGTATCTCTGGCCCTCTCGGTAATGCACATCAGTATAAGCCTTGCAAGCAATGTAACTAATGAGTTATTTGCGAGATGATGCATTACCGAATGAGTAAAGAGACTTGCCGGTAATGAGATTGAACTAGGTATTGAGATACCTACGATCGAATCTCAGGCAAGTAACATACTGATGACAAAGGGAACAATGTATGTTGTTATGCGGTTTGACCGATAAAGATCTTCGTAGAATATGTAGGAACCAATATGAGCATCCAGTTTCCGCTATTGGTTATTGACCGGAGATGAGTCTCAGTCATGTCTACATAGTTCTCGAACCCGTAGGGTCCGCACGCTTAACGTTCGGTGACGATCGGTATTATGAGTTTATGTGTTTTGATGTACTGAAGGTAGTTTGGAGTCCCGTATGAGATCGGGGACATGACGAGGAGTCTCGAAATGGTCGAGACGTAAAGATTGATATATTGGACGACTATATTCGGACATCGGAAAGGTTCCGAGTGATTCGGGTATTTATCAGAGTACCGGAGAGTTACGGGAATTCGTATTGGGCCTTAGTGGGCCATACGGAAAAGGAGAATAAGGCCTCAAGGGTGGTCGCGCCCCATCCCCATGGACTGGTCCGAATTGGACTAGGGAAAGGGGGCGCCCCCTTCCTTCCTTCTCCTTCTCCCTTCCCCTTTTCCTATTCCATGTGGGAGGTGGAATCCTACTAGGACTAGGGAGTCCTAGTAGGACTCCACACTTTGGGCACGCCCTATGAGGGCCGGCCTCCTCCTCCCTCCATCCTTTATATACGTGGCCAGGGGGCACCCCATGAACACACAAGTTGATCATTGATCTCTTAGCCATGTGTGGTGCCCCCCTCCACCATAATCCACCTCGGTCATATCGTTGCAGTGCTTAGGCGAAGCCCTGCGCCAGTAGCTTCATCATCATCACCGTCATGCTGACGAAGCTCTCCCTCGACACTCTGCTGGATTGTGAGTTCGTGGGACATCGCCGAGACGAACATGTGCAGATCGCAGAGGTGTTGTACTTTCGGTGCTAGGATCGGTCGATCGTGAAGACGTACGACTACATGAACTGCGTTGTCATAACGCTTCTGCTTACGGTCTACGATGGTACGTAGAGAACACTCTCCCCTCTCGTTGCTATGCATCACCATGATCTTGCGTGTGCGTAGGAATTTTTTGAAATTACTACGTTCCCCAAAAGTGGCATCCGAGCCAGGTTTATGCGTAGATGTTATATGCACGAGTAGAACACAAATGAGTTGTGGACGATAATAGTCATACTACTTACCAGCATGTCATACTTTGATTTGGCGGTATTGTTGGATGAAGCGGCCCGGACCGACATTACGCGTACGCTTACGCGAGACTGGTTCTACCGACGTGCTTCGCACACAGGTGTCTAGCGGGTGTCAGTTTCTCCAACTTTAGTTGAATCGAGTGAGGCTACGCCCAGTCCTTGTTGAAGGTTAAAACATCACATACTTGACGAAAAATCATTGTGGTTTTGATGCGTAGTTAAGAACGGTTCTTGCTAAGCCCGTCGCAGCCACGTAAAACTTGCAACAACAAAGTAGAGGACGTCTAACTTGTTTTTGCAGGGCATGTTGTGATGTGATATGGTCAAGACGTGATGAGATATAAATTGTTGTATGATATGATCATGTTTTGCTAAAGTTATCGGCAACTGGTAGGAGCCTTATGGTTGTCTCTTTATTGCATATGATGCAAGCACCATATAATTGCTTTACTTTATCGCTATGCGATAGCAATAGTTGCAAAAGCAATAGTTGGCGCGGCGACCATGTGACGTCACATTGATAGAGATCAAGATGATGGAGATCATGGTGTCATGCCGGTGACGATGAAGATCATGACGGTACTTTGGAGATGGAGATCAAAGGCACAAGATGATGATGGCCATATCATGTTACATATTTTGATTGCATGTGATGTTTATCTTTTATACATCTTATTTTTCTTAGTTCGGCGGTAGCTTCAGAAGATGATCTCTTACTTAAATTTCAAGGTATAAGTGATCTCCCTGAGTGTGCACTGTTGCGACAGTTCTTCATGCTGAGACACCACGTGATGATCGGGTGTGATAAGCTCTACGTTCACATAGAATGGGTGCAAGCCAGTTTTGCACACACAGAATATTCGGGTTAAACTTGACGAGCCTAGCATATGCAGATATGGCCTCGGAACACTGGAGACCGAAAGGTCGAGCGTGAATCATATAGCAGATATGATCAACATAGTGATGTTCACCATTGAAAACCACTCCATCTCATGTGATGATCGGACATGGTTTAGTTGATTTGGATCACGTGATCATGTAGATGACTCGAGGGATGTCTATCTATGTGGGAGTTCTTAAGTAATATAATTAATTGAACTTTAATTTATCATGAACTTAGTGCTGATAGTATTTGCATAACTATGTTGTAGATCAATAGCTCGCGATGTAGCTCCCCATTTTTTTATATGTTCCTAGAGAAAACTAAGTTTAAAAATGATAGTACCAATGATGCGGACTTGGTCCATGATCTGAGGATTGTACTCACTGCTGCACATAAGAATTATGCCGTTGATGCACCGCTAGGTGACAGACCTATTGCAGGAGCAGATGCATACTTTATGAACGTTTGACAAAGCTCGGTATGATGACTACTTGATAGTTTTGTGCGCCATGCTTTACGGCTTAGAACCGGGACTTCAAAAATGTTTTGAACACCACAGAGCATATAAGATGTTCCAAGAGTTGAAATTGGTATTTCATACCCATGCCTGTGTCGAGAGGTATGAAACCTCTGACAGTACTTTGCCTACAAGATGGAGGAGAATAGTTCAACCGGTGAGCATGTGCTCAGATTGTCTGGGTACTACAATCACTTGAATCAAGTGGGAGTTAATCTTCCAGATAAGATAGTGATTGACATAATTCTCTAGTCACTATCACCAAGTTACTAGAACTTCATGATGAATTATAATATGCAAGGGATAATGGAAATGATTCCCAAGCTCTTCGCGATGCTGAAATCGGCAAAGGTAGAAATCAAGAAAAAGCATCAAGTCTTGATGGTCGACAAGACCACTAGTTCCAAGTAAAAGGGCAAGGGAAATAAAGAGAACTTCAAAAAGAATGGCAAGCAAGTTGTCACTCCCATGAAGAAGCCCAAAGCTAAAGACCTAAGCCTGAAACTGAGTGCTTCTACTGCAAAAGGGAATAGTCACTGGAAGCGGAACTACCCCAAATAATTGGCGGATAAGAAGGATGGCAAAGTGAACAAAAGTATATTTGATATACATGTTATTGATGTGTACTTTACTAGTGTTTATAGCAACCCCTCGGTATTTGATACTGGTTCAGTTGCTAAGAGTAGTAACTCGAAACAGGAGTTGCAAAATAAACAGAGACTAGTTAAGGGCGAGGTGATGATGTGTGATGGAAGTGATTCCAAGGTTGATAAGATCACCACCGCACACTCCCTTTACCTTCAGGATTAGTGTTGAACCTAAAATAAATGTTATTTCATGTTTGCGTTGAGCATGAATATGATTGGATCATGTTTATTGCAATACGGTTATTCATTTAAGTCAAAGAATAATTGTTGTTCTATTTACATGAATAAAACCTTCTATGGTCATACACTCAATATAAATGGTTTATTGAATATCGATTGTAGTGATACACATATTGATAAATATCGAAGCCAAAAGATGCAAAGTTAATAATGATAATGCAACTTATTTGTGGCACTGTCGTTTAGGTCATATTGGTGTAAAGCGCATGAAGAAACTCCATGCCGATGGGCTTTTGGAATAACTTGATTATGAATCACTTTATGCTTGCGAACCATGCCTCATAGGGCAAGATGACTAAGACTCTGTCCTCCAGAACAATGGAGCAAGCAACTGACTTATTGGAAATAATACATACTGATGTATGCGGTCCGATGAGTACTGAAGCTCGCGGCGGGTATCGTTATTTTCTAACCTTCATAGATGATTTAAGCAGATATGGGTATATCTACTTGATGAAACATAAGTCTGAAACATTTGAAAAGTTCAAAGAATTTCAGAGTGAAGTGGAATATCATCATAACAAGAAAATAAAGTTTCTACGATCTGATGGTGGAGGAGAATATTTGAGTTACGAGTTTGGTCTTCATTTGAAACAATGTGAAATAGTTTCGCAACTCACACCACCTGGAACACCACAGCGTAATGGTGTGTCCGAACGTCATAACCGTACTTTATTAGATATGGTGCGATCTATGATGTCTCTTACCGATTTACCACTATCGTTTTGGGGTTATGCATTAGAGACAACTGCATTCACATTAAATAGGGCACCATCTAAATCTGTTGAGACGACACCGTATGAACTATGGTCTGAAAAGAAACCTAAGTTGTCGTTTCTTAAAGTTTGGGGTTGCGATGCTTATGTGAAAAAGTTTCAACTTGATAAGCTCGAACCCAAATCGGAGAAGTGCGTCTTCATAGGATACCCAAAAAGAAAATGTTGGGTACACCTTCTATCACAGATCCGAAGGCAAGATTTTCATTGATAAAAATGGATACTTTCTAGAGAAGGAGTTTCTCTCGAAAGAAGTGAGTGGGAGGAAAGTATAACTTGATGAGGTAAATGTACCTGCTCCCAAATTGGAAAGTGGTTCATCATAGAAATCAGTTCGAGTGACTCCTACACCAATTAGTGAGGAAGATAATGATGATGAACATAAAACTTCAGATCAAGTTACTACCGAACCTCGTAGGTCAACCAGAGTAAGGTCCGCACCAGAGTGGTATGGTAATCCTGTTCTGGTGGTCATGTTACTTGACCATGACGAACCTACGAACTATGAGGAAGCGATGATGAGCCCAGATTCCGATAAATGGCTTGAGGCCATGAAATCTGAGATAGGGTCCATGTATGAGAACAAAGTGTGGACTTTGGTGGACTTGCCCGATGATCGGGAAGCCATTGAGAATAAATGGATCTTCAAGAGGAAGACATACACTGATAGTAGTGTTACTATCTACAAAGCTCGAATTGTCGCAAAAGGTTTTCGACAAGTTTAAGGTGTTGACTACGATGAGATTTTCTCACTCGTATCGATGCTTAAAATCTGTCCGAATCATGTTAGCAATTGCCGCATGTTATGAAATCTGGCAAATGGATGTCAAAACTGCATTCCTTAATGGATTTATTAAAGAAAAGTTGTATATGATGCAACCAGAAGGTTTTGTCGATCCTAAAGATGCTTAAAAAATGTGCAAGCTCCAGCGATCCATCTATGGACGGGTGCAAGCATCTCAGAGTTGGAATATACGCTTTGATAAGGTGATCAAAGCATATAGTTTTATACTAACTTGCGGTGAAGCCTGTATTTACAAGAACGTGAGTGGGTGCACTACAGCCTTTCTGATAAGTATATGTGAATGACATATTGTCGATCGGAAATGATGTGGAATTTTCTGGAAAGCAAAAAGGAGTGTTTGAAAGGAGGTTTTCAAAGAAAGACCTCGGTGAAGCTGCTTACATATTGAGCATCAAGATCTATAGAGATAGATCAAGACGCTTGATAAAAAATTTCAATGAGTGCATACCTTGACAAGTTTTCGAAATAGTTCAAAGATGGAACAATCAAAGAAAGAATTCTTGCCTGTGTTGCAAGGTGTGAAGTTGAGTAAGACTCAAAGCCCGACCACGGCAGAAGATAGAGGAGGATGAAAGTCATTCCCTATGCCTCAGCCATAGGTTCTATAAAGTATGCCATGCTGTGTACCAGACCTATTGTATATCCCGCCCTGAGTTTGGCAAGGGAGTACAATTTTGATCTAGGAGTAGATCACTGGACAACGGTCAAAATTATCCTTACAGGACTAAGGAAATATTTCTCGGTTATGGAGGTGATAAAGAGTTCATCGTAAAGAGTTACGTTGATGAAAGTTTTTACACCGATCTGGATAACTCTAAATCACAATCCAGATACATATTGAAAGTGGGAGCAATTAGCTAAAGTAGCTCCGTGAGAGCATTGTAGACATAGAAATTTGCAAATACATATGGATCTGGATGTGGCAGGCCCATTGACTAAACCTCTCTCACAAGCAAAACATGATCACACCTTAGTACTATTTGGATGTTAATAACATAGCGATGTGAACTAGATTTGACTCTAGTAAACCCTTTGGGTGTTGGTCACATGACGATGTGAACTATTGGTGTTAAATCACATGACAATGTGAACTAGATTATCGACTCTAGTGCAAGTGGGAGACTGAAGGAAATATGCTCTAGAGGCAATAATAAAGCTGTTATTTATATTTCCTTATATCGTGATAAATGTTTATTATTCATGCTAGAATTGTATTAACCGGAAACTTAGTACATGTGTGAATACATAGACAAATAGAGTGTCACTAGTATGCCTCTACTTGACTAGCTCGTTGGATCAAAGATGGTTAAGTTTCCTAGCCATAGACATGAGTTGTCATTTGATCAACAGGATCACATCATTAGAGAATGAAGTGATTGACTTGACCCATTCCGTTAGCTTAGCACTTGATCGTTTAGTTTATTGCTATTGCTTTCTTCATGACTTATACATGTTCCTATGACTATGAGATTATGCAACTCCCGAATACCGGAGGAACACTTTGTGTGCTATCAAATGTCACAACGTAACTGGGTGACTATAACGATGCTCTACAGGTGTCTCCGTTGGTGTTTGTTGAGTTGGCATAGATCGAGATTAGGATTTGTCACTCCGATTGTCGGAGAGGTATCTCTGGCCCTCTCGGTAATGCACATCAGTATAAGCCTTGCAAGCAATGTAACTAATGAGTTAGTTGTGAGATGATGCATTACGGAACGAGTAAAGAGACTTGCCGCTAATGAGATTGAACTAGGTATTGAGATACCGACGATCGAATCTCGGGAAAGTAACATATCGATGACAAAGGGAACAACGTATGTTGTTATGCGGTTTGATCGATAAAGATATTCGTAGAATATGTAGGAACCAATATGAGCATCTAGGTTCCACTATTGGTTATTGACCGGAGATGAGTCTCGGTCGTGTCTACATAGTTCTTGAACCCGTGGGGTCCGCACGCTTAACGTTCGGTGACGATCGGTATTATGAGTTTATGTGTTTTGATGTACCGAAGGTAGTTCGGAGTCCCGGATGAGACCGGTGACATGACGAGGAGTCTCGAAATGGTCGAGGCGTAAAGATCGATATATTGGACGACTATATTCGGACATCGGAAAGGTTCCGAGTGATTCGGGTATTTTTCAGAGTACCAGAGAGTTACGGGAATTCGTATTGGGCCTTAATGGGCCATACGGGAAAGGAGATTAAGGCCTCAAGGGTGGCCGCGCCCCTTCCCCATGGACTGGTCCGAATTGGACTAGGGAAGGGGGGCGCCCCCTTCCTTCCTTCCCCTTCTCCCTTCCCCTTTTCCTATTCCATGTGGAAGGTGGAACCCTACTAGGACTAGGGAGTCCTAGTAGGACTCCATACTTTGGGCGCGCCCTATGAGGGCCAGCCTCCTCCTCCCCCATCCTTTATATACGTGACCAGGGGCACCCCATGAACACACAAGTTGATCATTGATCTATCAGCCGTGTGCGGTGCCCCCCTCCATCGTAATCCACCTCGGTCATATCGTTGCAGTGCTTAGGCAAAGCCCTGCACCGGTAGCTTCATCATCACCATCATCACGCCGCCGTACTAACGAAGCTCTCCCTCGACACTCTCCTGGATCGTGAATTCGTGGGATGACACCGAGCCAAACGTGTGCAGATCGCGGAGGTGCCGTACTTTCGGTGCTAGGATCGGTCGATTGTGAAGACGTACGACTACATCAACCGCGTTGTCATAACGCTTCCGCTTAAGGTCTAGGAGGGTATGTAGACAACACTCTCCAATCTCGTTGCTATGCATCACCATGATCTTGCGTGTGTGTAGGAATTTTTTGAAATTACTACGTTCCCAACATATCTCAACAGGTGCAATATCATGCATAATTTCTTTATATAAGGAGTGAGGTATTGCACTTGCACTAGCACCCATATCACATAAGCCATGATAGCAATGATCTCCTATTTTAACAGAAATAACAGGCATGCCTACGACAGATCTATGTTTATTTTTAGTATCGGGCTTAGCAATTCTAGCAGCTTCATCACTGAAGTAAATAACATGCCCATCAATATTCTCGACCAAGAGATCTTTAACCATAGCAACACTAGGTTGAACTTTAATTTGCTCGGAGGGTGTAGGTGTTCTAGTATTACTCTTACGAACCACAGTTGAAGCTTTAGCATGATCCTTTATTCTAACAGGGAAAAGTGGTTTCTCAATATAAGCAGCAGGAACAACAAAATCATTATAAGTGATAGTCTTTTCTTCAACTTTAATAGGTGCAACTACTTTTACTTCAATGGGAGGATTATATTTAAACCCTTCTCCTTAGGGACATCAACATCAGTAGCAAAGGATTCACAGAAAGAAGATACTATCTCAGAGTCAAGTCCATATTTAGTGCTAAATTCACGGAAAGCATCGGTATCCATAAAAGATTTAACACAATCAAACAATACCTGACTCCTTACCTTCGTTGAGATCTCAATCTTCAGAGTTGTGTTTAATTCTTTCCAATAAATCCCATTTGAATTCAATAGTCTTCATCATAAAAGAACCACTAAAAGAAGTATCGAGCATGGAACGATTATCGAGAGAGAGCCGAGCATAAAATTTTGAATAATAATTTCTCTTGAGAGCTCATGATTGGGGCATGAATATAACATTGACTTAAGCCTCCCCCAAGCTTGAGTGATGCTTTCTCCTTCGTGAGGCCAAAAATTATATATCATTACGATCACGATGAACAAGATGCATAGGATAAAACTTTTGATGGAATTCCAATTTCAATCGGTTGTAGTTCCATGATCCCATGTAATCACATAGCCTAAATCATGTCAATGCCTTTCCCTTCAAATATAAAGGGAAGAACTTCTTCTTGATAACATCCTCGGGCATACCTGCAAGATTAAATAATCCACAAACTTCATCCACATAGATTAGGTGCAAATCGGGATGCAATGTTCCATCTCCTGTAAAAGGATTAGCTAGCAGTTTCTCTATCATACCTGAAGGAATTTCAAAATAAAATTTTTTAGTAGGTCTAGTAGGTTGAGGAGCAACTCTTTGCTCTACTGGTCGGGGTGAAGATACCCCGAACAAGCCCCTCAAAGGATTAAGTTTGATAGTAACAAGTGACAGTAAATTTCAGTACACTATATGTTTTTCCTTACCAAATTCCACCTACAAAAGGCTCTTCACTCCCCGGCGACGGCGCCAGAAAAGAGTCTAGATGACCCACAAGTATGGGGGATCTATCATATTCCTTTCGATAAGTACGAGTATCAAACCCAACGAGGAGCAGAAGGAAATAATAAGCCATTTTTAGTAAGGTATTCTCTGCAAGCACTGAAATTATCGGTAACAGATAGTTTTATGATAAGGTAATTTGTAACAGGTAACAAGTAACAGAAGTAAATAAGGTGCAACAAGATGTCCAAATCCTTTTTTAGCAAAGGGCAAGCCTGGACAAACTCTTATATAAAGGAAAGCGCTCCCGAGGACACATGGGAATTATCGTCAAGCTACTTTTCATCACGTTCATATGATTCGCGTTCGGTACTTTGATAATTTGATATGTGGGTGGACCGGTGCATGGGTACTGCCCTTCCTTGGACAATCATCCCACTTATGATTAACCACTCTTGCAAGCATCCATACTACAAAAGAAGTATTAAGGTAAACCTAACCCTAGTTTATGCTTCTGTTGTAGTTGCGGATGCTTGCAATAGGGGTTAATCATAAGTGGGATTCTTGTCGTAGTAAAGGTAGTACGCAAGCACCGGTCCACCCACATATCAAATTATCAAAGTACCGAACGCGAATCATATGAACGTGATGAAAACTAGCTTGAAGATAATTCCCATGTGTCATCGGGAGCGCTTTCCTTCATATAAGAGTTTGTCTAGGCTTGTCCTTTGCTCCAAAAGGGATTGGGCCATCTTGCTGCACCTTATTTACTTCTATTACTTGTTACCCGTTACAAATTGCCTTATCATAAAACTATCTGTTACCGATAATTTCAATGCTTGCGGAGAATACCTTACTGAAAACTGCTTATCATTTCCTTCTGCTTCTCGTTGGGTTCGACATTCTTACTTATCGAAAGGACTATGATAGATCCCCTATACTTGTGGGTCATCTAGACTCTTTTCTGGTGCCGTTGCCGGGGAGTGAAGCCCTTTGGTAGGTGGAATTTGGTAAGGAAAAATTTATATAGTGTGCTGAAATTTACTGTCACTTGTTACTATGAAACATAATCCTTTCAGGGGCTTGCTCGGGGTACCTTCATCCCGACCAGTAGAGCAAAGAGTTGCTCCTCAACCTACTAGACCTACTAAAAATGTTTATTTTGAAATTCCTTCGGGTATGATAGAGAAACTGTTAGCTAATCCTTTTACAGAAGATGGAACATTGCGTCCCGATTTGCACCTAATCTATGTGGATGAAGTTTGTGGATTATTTAAGCTTGCAGGTATGCCCGAGGATGTTATCAAGAAGAAGGTCTTCCCTTTATCTTTGAAGGGAAAGGCATTGAGATGGTTTAGGCTAAGTGATGATATGGGATCATGGAACTACAACCGATTGAAATTGGAATTTCATCAAAAGTTTTACCCTATGCATCTTGTTCATCGTGATCGTAATTATATATATAAATTTTGGCCTCACGAAGGAGAAAGCATCGCTCAATCTTGGGGGAGGCTTGAGTCAATGTTATATTCATGCCCCAATCATGATCTCTCAAGAGAAATTATTATTCAAAAAATTTATGCTCATCTTTCTCTCGATAATCGCTCCATGCTCGATACTTCTTGTACTGGTTCTTTTATGATGAAGACTATTGAATTCAAATGGTATTTATTGGAGAGAATTAAACGCAACTCTGAAGATTGGGATCTTGACAAAGGTAAGGAGTCAGTTCAGTCAAAAAAAGGTAAGGAGTCAGGTATAACACCTAAGTTTGATTGTGTTAAATCTTTTATGGATACCGATGTTTTCCGTAAATTTAGCACTAAATATGGACTTGACTCTGAGATAGTATCTTCTTTCCGTGAATCCTTTGCTACTCATGTTGATCTCCCTAAGGAGAAGTGGTTTAAATATAATCCTCCCATTGAAGTAAAAGTAGTTGCACCTATTAAAGTTGAAGAAAAGACTATCACTTATAATGATTATGTTGTTCCTACTGCTGATATTGAGAAACCACCTTTCCCTGTTAGAATAAAGGATCATGCTATGTCATTGTGTGCTGAAGTTTGTCTTGTCTTGTGATATGTGTGCTGAAATTTATATAGTGTGCTGAAGGTTGTCTTGTCTTGTGATGAATGTCAAAGAATTGGTAATATTAGTAGACATCAAGAAATTCCTATGAATTATTCACTTGTTATTGAACCATTTGATGTTTGAGGCTTTGATTATACGGGACCGTTTCCTTCCTCTCATGGGCATACACATATTTTAGTTGTTGTTGGTTACGTTACTAAGTGGGTAGAAGCTATTCTAACTAGTAGTGCTGATCATAACACCTCTATTAATATGCTTAAAGAAGTTATTTTTCCGAAGTTTGGAGTCCCTAGATATTTAATGACTGATGGTGGTTCACATTTTATACATGGTGCCTTCCGTAAAATGCTTGCTAAGTATGATGTTAATCATAGAATTGCATCTCCTTATCACCCATAGTCTAGTGGTCAAGTAGAACTGAGCAATAGAGAGATCAAATTAATTTTGCAAAATACTGTTAATAGATCTAGAAAGAATTGGTCCAAGAAACTTGATGATGCATTATGGGCCTATAGAACTGCATATAAGAATCCTATGGGTATGTCTCCATATAAGATGGTTATGGAAAAAGCATGTCACTTACCTCTTGAACTAGAACATAAGGTATATTGGGCCATTAAAGAGCTCAATTATGATTTCAAACTTGCCGGTGAGAAGAGGTTATTTGACATTAGCTCACTTGATGAATGGAGAACCCAGGCCTATTGTAACACCCAAGATGCGGCTATATCTCCCACGTGTCGGAGCACGACTTAGAGGCATAACCACATTGTAGGCAATGTCGCAAGAGGGGTAATCTTTACACAACCCATGTACTGAATAAGAAAGAGTGTACAGAGTTGGCTTACAATCGCCACTTCACACAATACACGAATAAAGCATTACAATCATCCAGATACAATCAAGGTCCGACTACGGAACCAAAATAAAAGAAGACTACCCCTAATGCAAAAGATCCCCGATCGTCCCAACTGGGCTCCACTACTGATCAACTGGAAATGGAACAACACAATGAACAAGATCTTCATCGAGCTCCTCCTTGAGCTCGGTTGCGTCACCTGCACGGTATCATCGGCACCTGCAAATTGGATTTGGAAGTAATCTGTGAGTCACGGGGACTCAGCAATCTCACACCCTCGCGATCAAGACTATATGAGCTTATGGGTAGGGAAAAGGTAGTGAGGTGGAGCTGTAGCAAGCACTAGCATATATGGTGGCTAACATATGCAAATGAGAGCAAGGAGAGAAGGCAAAGCACGGTCGAGAATCTATGATCAAGAAGTTATCCTAGAACAACCTACGTTCAAGCATAACTCGAGACTGTGTTCACTTCCCGGACCCACCAGAAAGAGACCATCACGGCTACACACGCGGTTGATGCATTTTAATTAAGATAAGTTTCAGGTTTTCTACAACCAGACAATAACAAATTCCCATCTGCCCATAACCGCGGGCACGGCTTTCAAAAGTTCAAATCCCTGTAGGGGTGTCCCAACTTAGCCCATCACAAGCTCTCACGGTCAACGAAGGATATTCCTTCTCCCAGGAAGACCCGATCAGACTCGGAATCCCGGTTACAAGACATCTCGACAATGGTAAAACAAGACCAGCAAAGCCACCCGAATGTGCCAACAAATCCTGATAGGAGCTGCACATATCTCGTTCTCAGGGCACACCAGATTGTCCAAGGTTCCGATAGGCCAGCTCAGAGTTGCCCCTGGTGGCCACCAGCAGCTGACAGGTTGTACCAACACTCAGAGGAGCACTGACCCGGGGGTTTAAATAAAGATGACCCTTGAGTCTGCAGAACCCAAGGGAAAGAAAAGGCTAGGTGGCAAATGGTAAAACCAATGTTGGGCCTTCCTGGAGGAGTTTTATTCAAGGCGATCTGTCAAGGGGTTCACATTATAACCCAACCGCGTAAGGAACGCAAAATCAAGGAACATAACATCGGTATGACGGAAATTAGGGCGGCAAGAGTGGAACAAAACACCAGGCATAAGGCCGAGCCTTCCACCCTTTACCAAGTATATAGATGCATTAATTAAAATAAGAGATATTGTGATATCCCAACAAATCCATGTTCCAACATGGAACAAACTCCATCTTCACCTGCAACTAGCAACGCTATAAGAGGGGCTGAGCAAAGCGGTAACATAGCCAAACAACAGTTTGCTAGGACAAGGTGGGTTAGAGGCTTGACATGAAAATATGGGAGGCATGATATAGCAAGTGGTAGGTATCGCGGCATAGGCATAACAAGAGAGCGAGCAACTAGCAAGCAAAGATAGAAGTGATTTCGAGGGTATGGTCATCTTGCCTGAGATCCGGCAAGGAAGAAGAACGAGTCCATGAAGGAGACAAACGGGAGTAGTCGAACGGATCCTCACAACTCTGGAACAAAACCGAAGCTAACGCGAGAAGCAACCCGGAAAGAAGCAAACACCATAGTAAACAACCATCACATAAACATGGCACGAGGCACAACAAGTATGATGCATCTCCGGTTTAAAGATACATGGCATGGCATGGCAAAGTGCACAAGAAAACCTACAAATTAAGTGGAGCTCCATATGCAATGAGTTGCATAATGACAAAACACCACATGACTTATTTAGTTCTCTCCCGTTTATGTACTCAACAATATTAAATGTTGATTAACATGGCAAGAGGTGAAGCAAATGGAAAACTACCTATCTAGGCAAGTTTAAATGAGGCCGTAACAACAAACAACAATTCTGGAAAATCCTCATTTGCAATTAGCAAATTAATGCAAACAACAATTTAAACCAGATTTAAATGTTGTTATCATGATGCGGATGACATATGCAAGTTTATGCAAGTTTTATGAAAAAGTTGATAAGAATATTATGAAGCATTTGCCACCGTGCTGAAAATAAAAGGGTGCCACGGCAACGATAACGGTAACGGTGCCACGGCAATGTTCCGGTTCCGGTACTCGATTGAGATACCGATGCAAAAGGGGAAGTGTGCGGATGCGTGCAAAAGATGGTGGGGCGCTCCCGGATACCGGGTGTCCCATGAATCCACGACGGTGACAAGGCAAAAGAGGGGCAACATGCACCGACAATTCGAGCATGGAGCAAGCACGAGCATCTCATACATCACACATGCATTCGTTCACGGGCAGTCGTCTCGGGGTTATACCTTCGAAGCGTGCATTATCGGAGTGGTTCGGGTCAAGCGGTGTAGTCGTTCACGATCGTCGTGGGAAGTAGTGGTACTTGGCGATGGTAGAGGAAGTAGTTGTCCATGGTTTGTTGTGGGAAGTAGTCGTTCTCGTGGCGACGGTAGTCGTTCATGTTCTTAGTCTCACAAGTTTCCGTAGATGTTCAGGGGCACGGCAAGAAACTTGATGTCCACGGAGTCTTCGAGGGTCGACGGTAGTGGTACTTTGCAAAATGCACGTCGACGGTAGTTGTTCTCGTATCGTCGTCGTACTTGGCGATTTCGGAGACGACGGAAGACGAACTTGGCGGTCCTCGTTGACCTAGTACTTGGCGTTATTTCCGGTTCGGTGATCGTTTTAGGCGTCGGGCGTCGAGGTCTCCGGTCGTAGTGGTACTTGCTGTTACGGGTAGTCGAACTTGAGTTGCTCCTGGCGTCTGACTTGCGGCGTTGGAAAAATCCATGGCGAGGTTCAGCAGCTACCCCACGTCCATGATGAAAAACGGACCTCGGGCAGGGAGTCGAAGCAGCAAGTAGGGGCGTGTGGAGCAACAACTAACACCAGCAAAGGACATGGCAACATGGGGCCTTGGGCGCCATCGGGGTGGAAGGACGCGGTTCCTGCCAAGTTCACGGAGGGACCGGCCATGGAGGCAGGAAGGTGATGGCGCTGGGTAGCAGCGAAGGTCAGAGGGCGCGGGAAGATGGAGATGACATCGCGATGGTCGGACGGCGGGGTCGCCGGAGGGCGCAGAAAGGAGCTGCTGCCGTTCGTTCCGGCGCTTGACAGGAGGTCGCAGAAGGAACTTGGCGGCAGGGCCTCGGCAGCAGGGGCGTGGCCATGGTGGGGCTTGGCTGCTCGTGGAGGATGGCGGGCGCCGGCAAGGTCGCGGTGGCGGCCACCGGTGAGGGAGCCGAATGGGGTAGGTGGCGCTCGGCGTACTCTGACGATGCGGCGATCTCCTGGCGAGGCGGCGGCGCGCCTGCTGGCTCCTGGAGAGGCGGAGTGACGGGGACCGGCGAAGTGGCGTCCCGGCGGCCATGCTCGTGAGGATGAGGTCGGAGGAGGGCCGGCAGGGGCGCGGGCAGGTCGTCTGCATAGGTGGCCGGCGGGAAGAAGGGCAACGGGCGTGCGGCTCCAGGCGGAGCTCGAGCTCCCGGCGAGAAAGACAAACGAGGAGGAGGAGAGATGGGGATCGGGCGAATGGCAGGGGTGCGAGGCGTGTGTGAGTCTTTGGCGGCGCAGGAGGAGAACGAGGGGAGATGGGGTGAGGGAGCGAGAGGGGATGTTTGATCGGGCTAGGGTTGGAGGAGTTAGGTGGGCCGGTGCTGGATGGGCCTATAGGCCGGCTGCTGGGCTCTCTCCTCTCTCTCCCTTATTTCTAAGCATAAAACAAAAAATGGAGAAGAAAAGAAAGAGGGAGGGGTTAGGGAAATAATTAGCGCACATAGATAATATTCTTGGACTCGCAAAAATGCGCTGGTTCCAAGAAAAATAGGAGATGCATGATTGAAAGGATTTAATTCAAAGTCATTTGAATTTAATTCAAATGGTTTGAACAAGGGCTAGGAAATAGAGGTGTCCAAAAATGTTCGGATTTTTGGTGGAGCTCCGAAATATGATGAAAGAAATATATGTCCATGTTGGAGACCAAGAATTAAGATAACAAAGGCATTAGGATATTTTGCAAGTGTGTTTGCGGTAAATCCAAATAATTGGAATATTTACTATAACTCTCTAAATATCGAGAGGATATGTTGTAAAGAGAATCACCATGTGAATTCCCTCGGTTTAAATGGATCAAAGATCCATGCCATTTATTTAGTTGAGTTGCAAAAGATTTATGAGATGATGGCATGATGACATGATGCAATGCAAAAATAAAAAGGCAGGCACAAATGAAACACACGGCGAAACCCGAAACATAAGGAAGTCTTCTCGAGCATCGGTCTCGGGGCGTCACAACACTCCGCCACTACGAGAGGATCTCGTCCCGAGGTCTAGGATGGCACCGGAGGGAAACGGAAGAGGAAGAGGTGAGGTGAAACTAAGTTGCTTCTTGGCAAAAGTGTGAAACCAAAGAACCTTGCGAGGTTGAACAAATTGAAAGAAAGAATAGAACAAAGATGAACAAAGTTGAAAACACTCCGTTAGAAAAGAGGAGCAAGGAACATTACTAGAACCTTGTAGGTTGAAAGACATAAGAAAAGGGGTTACAATGGACAAGAAGTACATGCAAGCACTCCGGTAGAAACAAGATGTACAAGGAACGATAAAGATCAATTACGACAACACTCCGGTTGGAAATGGAAGGTAAAGAATATGAGCTTTGCAATATGAAAGCACTTGGATGAGACTCCGGTTAGAAAAGGAATGATGGCCACAAAACTCTGGTTAAAACAAGATAGTGAAGGAATAAGAATGATATAATTTGGGCAGCACTCCGACTGAAAGGAAAAGGAAAACTTGATAAGATGAAAAGCACTTGAAGAGATGACACAACGCTCTAGTTAAATGGATAAGCAAAGGAAAGAAGAACATCTTCGACAAAATGAGATGATGGGTTGAATAGAACAACATCACAAAGCCTCTGGAACAAAAGTAAGAATGGAATGAAAAGAACGGAGATGAGAGAACCACCATCTCTCATAACTGAACTTGAGAGAACACTCTTATGAAGGGTTGAACGGAGTTGTTGGAAATCAACAACAACGAAAAGATATGATCCTCGTGGGCTTATTGAGACATATCAAAACTTGAGGTGAACTTCTGCCACTAACGGAACCAATAGATTAGATTGATAAGAACAAGGAGACGAGAAACTATTTCACCGTTAGGATAAAAGAAGAACTTGGGTCGTTTATAAGCATCATAAATAGCAACCATCCTTAGGGAAAAGCTTTAGGTGAAAAATAACCCAAGATAATTCCAACGAAGAGATTGATGGATTTAGATATGTCACTCTTGAAACTTGTGAATCATGAAACACGAAGGAAAATTATCAACAACGACATAACACCACCTCAAATGATAAGGTAGAAAGAATTGCACTTTGGAATGCAAGATGAAGAATGCTCGAGCTCCTCTGAAGAGAATCTCGATGAACACTCCGAGAAGGAATTAAATCCTTGCTGAACCATCATGTAGAACCTCCATGAAGAACTCCGGTAACAAAAAGGATGATCACACGAAAGGAAAAAGAGGTTGAAAATGCAAGGTGAATCCTTGCAAAGATTTAGATGAATCTCCATGGTGAAATAATTGCGAGAGCTTGGAACTCTTGAAAAATAAAAGATAAGCCTCTCCGAACCAAGAATGTGATATGATGAACCTCTGGAATAAGGAATAGAATTTACTCGAAGAAACAAGAATAAGAATTACATTATGCTTATCCTTGATCAATTAAATTGATGACAAACAGCTGATTTGGCATACTACTTATTCTTGTAGAAAGGATTAAGAGAGATAGAGCATAAACTTGAGAAGGTCTTCAACGAACCACCGGTAGGATTGAAAGAACGAATGAATTGATATGATCACAAGGAAGAGAAATCTCGAACCGAACCACCGTAAGAATTGAAAATGAACGAAGAAAAGATAAAGAAACACCGGGAAGAAATGAAAAAAAAATGAATGAAGATACTTGATGGAATTTAGATACAAGAGAACAAAGATATCGTAAACTGCTTAGAGAACACTTGAACGATGCACCAGTAAGATTGGAGAACGAGAGCTGAAAGTTGAGAATGAATAAACCCAAACTGATGGCCTTCGGAGAATCAAACTGAAAAGACTCTTTACCTGCTCCCGATGGGTGAAAAGAATTCTCACAATCAAAACAATTATGAGAGGATGGCCTCAAACTAGAACCACGAATCTCAGAGAGAACGGATAAGATATGGAGGAAAAACTCTTCTTCGGTCTTCAAAATCCGAGAATGACGACGAGAAACACCACCAAGAATTGTTGAGGCACTGCGGAATTAAAATTGGAAAGGTTGAACCAACGATGAAAAGAATTTCAAAAGTCTTGGAGGAAGACATATGACTGATGATAATTCATTATTACGTCAAATTTCGAAAAGAATTTGGGAGTAACTCCGGGGAAAATTAGAAGAGTCAGGTAAGATCCTGGAAAAGACCTGTGGGTTAGGGCCCACTCAAAAGATACACCATTGAAGAATTTGAAGGAGAGATCGCACCGGTTGAAGTAAATGGCTTTAATGAGATAACAATCTCGAAATAGCTTGAACGGATTAAGAGTGGAAAACACGAATCTTCGAGATATCTTCAGCACTCCGGAACAATTGAATGGCGAGGAGTGGATGATTAAGAGGTGCACTGGTATGCGAAAACATTGAAATGAGGAAAGGATAAGATCAACAAAGCTTGACTTGAATCCACCGGAGAAGAAAAAGAATGATGAATTATGAACTTGAAGCTCTGTTAGAATCTCCACAATAAATCACTGTATAAGAACATTGACGGAAAAGGAGTGGAGAGACTTGATACATCTCCAACGTATCTATAATTTTTGATTGCTCCATGCTATATTATCTACTGTTTTGAATGTTTATGGGCTTTATTATACACTTTTATATCATTTTTGGGACTAACCTATTAACCCAGAGCCCAGTGCCAGTTTCTGTTTTTACCCTGTTTTAGGGTTTCGAAGAAAAGGAAAATCAAACGGAGTCCAATTGACCTGAAACTTCACGGAACTCATTTTTGGAAGGAAAGAAGCCTAGAAGACTTGGAGTGCACGTCGGGGGACCTGCGAGGAGGCCACGAGGCAGGGGGCGCCCCACCCCCTGGGCGTGCCCTCCACCCTCGTGGGCCCCTCATGGCCCCCCCTGACGTACTTCTTCCGCCTATATATCTCCATATACCCTAAAAAAATCCATGAGCAAAATAGATCGGGAGTTCCGCCGCCAGAAGCCTCCGTAGCCACCGAAAGCCAATCTAGACCCATTCCGGCACCCTGCCTGAGGGGCAATCCTTCTCTGGTGGCCATCTTCATCATCCCGGTGCTCTCCATGACGAGGAGGGAGTAGTTCTCCCTCGGGGCTGAGGGTATGTACCAGTAGCTATGTGTTTGATCTCTCTCTCTCTCTCGTGTTCTTGATTTGGCACGATCTTGATGTATCGCGAGCTTTGCTATTATAGTTGGATGTTATGTTTCTCCTCCCCCTCTACTCTCTTGTAATGAATGGAGTTTCCCCTTTGAAGTTATCTTATCGGACTTATCGGATTGAGTCTTTAAAGATTTGAGAACACTTGATGTATGTCTTGCCGTGGATATCTGTGGTGACAATGGGATATCATGTGATTCACTTGATGTATGTTTTGGTGATCAACTTGCGGGTTCCGCCCATGAACCTATGCATAGGGGTTGGCACACGTTTTTGTCGTGATTCTCCGGTAGAACTTTGGGGCACTCTTTGAGGTTCTATGTGTTGGTTGAATAGATGAATCTGAGATTGTGTGATGCATATCGTATAATCATACCCACAGATACTTGAGGTGACATTGGAGTATCTAGGTGACATTAGGGTTTTGGTTGATTTGTGTCTTAAGGTGTTATTCTAGTACAAACTCTAGGGCTGTTTGTGACACTTATAGGAATAGCCCAACGAATTGATTGGAAAGAATAACTTTGAGGTGGTTTCGTACCCTACCATAATCTCTTCATTCGTTCTCCGCTATTAGTGACTTTGGAGTGACTCTTTATTGCGTGTTGAGGGATAGTTATGTGATCCAATCATGTTAGTATTATTGAGGGAACTTACACTAGCGAAAGTATGAACCCTAGGCCTTGTTTCAACACATTGCAATACCGTTTACGCTCACTTTTATCATTAGTTACCTTGCTGTTTTTTTAATTTCAGATTACAAATACCTTTATCTACCATCCATATTGCACTTGTATCACCATCTCTTCGCCGAACTAGTGTACCTATACAATTTACCATTGTATTGGGTGTGTTGGGGACACAGGAGACTCTTTGTTATTTGATTGCAGGGTTGCTTGAGAGAGACCATCTTCATTCTACGCCTCCTATGGACTGATAAACCTTAGGTCATCCACTTGAGGGAAATTTGCTACTGTCCTACAAACCTCTGCACTTGGAGGCCCAACAACGTCTACAAGAAAAAGGTTGTGTAGTAGACATCAAGCTCATTTCTGGCGCCGTTGCCAGGGAGGTGAGTGCTTGAAGGTATATCTTTAGATCTTGCAATCGAGTCTTTTAATTTCTTGTTTTATCACTAGTTTAGTTTATAAAAGAAAACTATAAAAACATGGAATTGAGTTTGTCTCATACGCTTCACCTTTTTAATATCTTTCGTGAGTATGTTGGAAAGGATAATTGTGCTCAAGTGCTAGAAGAAGAAATCTACAAAAATATTTGGCACTAAATATTTGAATGATGATCATGATTGCAATGTTGTTAGTATGAATTCCTTGAATATCCATGATGCTAATGATATGCAAAGCCACAAGCTTGGGGAAGCTATGTTTGATGAAGAGGATATTTTTTGTCCCCCAAGTTTTGATGAGAAAATTTATTATGATGAAAGCATGCCTCCTATCTATGATGATTATTGTGATGACACATATGCTTTAAAGATTAATGATAACCATGAAACTTGTCATCTTGATCTTAATTTTCAATCACATGATAGTTATTTTGTTGAGTTTGCTCCCACTATTATTCATGAGAAGAATTTTGCTTGCGTGGAGAGTAGTAAATTTTCTATGCTTGTAGATCATGAAAAGAATGCTTTAGGTTCTGGTTATATTGTTGAATTCATTCATGATGCTACTGAAAATTATTATGAGGGAGGAATATATGCTTGTAGGAATTGCAATAATATCAAGTTTCCTCTCTATGTGCTTAAAATTTTGAAGTTATGCTTGTTTTGCTTTCCTATGCAAGTTGATTCTTGTTCCCACAAGTTATTTGCTCAAAAAATCCGTATGCATAGGAAGTGGGTTAGAATTAAATGTGCTAGTCATATTCTTCATGATGCTCTCTTTATGTTTCAATTCTTATCCTTCATGTGAGCATCATTGAAATCATCATGCCTAGCTAGGGGCGTTAAACGATAGCGCTTGTTGGGAGGCAACCCAATATTATTTTTGCTTTTTGCTTTTTGTTCCTGTTTAGTAATAAATAATTCATCTAGCCTATGTTTAGATGTGGCTTTATGTGTTTAATTAGTGTGTGTGCCAAGTAGAACCTTTGGGAAGACTTGGGGAAAGTCTTGTTGATCATGCTGTCAAAAACAGAAACTTTAGCGCTCACAAGAATTGCTGCCATTTTTATTTGGGAGTGCTATTTAGTTAATTCTTTTTGAAGATGATTAATAGATAAATTCCTCAGGTCCAGCAATTTATTTGAGAATTTTATTAGTTCCATAAGTATACGTTTGTTCCAGATAACTACAGACTGTTCTGTTTTTGACAGATTCTGTTTTCATTGTGTTGTTTACTTATTTTGATGAATCTATGGCTAGTAAAAGAGTTTATAAACCATAGATAAGTTGGAATACAGTAGGTTTAACGCCAATATAAATAAATAATGAGTTAATTACAGTACCTTGAAGTGGTGATTTATTTTCTTATACTAACGGAGCTTACGAGTTTTCTGTTAAGTTTTGTGTTGTGAAGTTTTCAAGTTTTGGGTAAGGATTTGATGGACTATGGAATAAGGAGTGGCAAGAGCCTAAGCTTGGGGATGCCCAAGGCACCCCAAGGTAATATTCAAGGACAACCAAGAGCCTAAGCTTGGGGATGCCCCGGAAGGCATCCCATCTTTCGTCTTCGTTCATCGGTAACTTTAGTTGGAGCTATATTTTTATTCGCCACATGATATGTGTTTTGCTTAGAGTGTCAATTTATTTTGTTAGGATTTGATTGCTGTTATTTAAAACAATGTTTTGCATCTTTTATTTCAATAAAAGTGGCATTGATAGCCTTTACTATGCCTATGTTACAAGTATACATGTTGCTGTTTGAAAACAGAAAGTTTACCGCTGTTGCAATAATTCCCTAGAAAAGTCAGAATGTGATAAAATGTTGAAACCTTTTTCATATTATGATCTGATAAATTTCCTACAGCGGGAATTTTCTTTCATAATTTTTGGAGTTAGGGAAGTATGGATGTTGCAACATTCTTTACAGACTATCCTGTTTAGGCAGATTGCTGTTATGTTTGCATTGTTTGCATATGTTTGCTTCTTTAATGATTCTATTTGAGGATATGACTATTAAATATGCAGAGGAATTTAGTATGCAATGTTGAATAATAATTTTAATGACTTGATACAGTAGAGTATGATAAGGTTTTTGCAATGGTTTATACTAACTTATCTCACGAGTCCTTGTTGAGTTTTGTGTGGATGAAGCTTCTGAGATTTAGGGAGACCGTGATATGAGAGGAATTAAGGAGACACAAAAGCTCAAGCTGTTGGGGAATGTAGTAATTTCAAAAATTACCTATGCACACGCAAGATCATGGTGATGGATAGCAACGAGAGGGGAGAGTGTTGTCTACGTACCCTCGTAGACCGGAAGCGGAAGCGTTAGCACAACGCGGTTGATGTAGTCGTACGTCTTCACGGCCCAACCGATCAAGCACCGAAACTACGGCACCTCCGAGTTCTAGCACACGTTCAGCTCGGTGACGATCCCCGGACTCCGATCCAGCAAAGTGTCGGGGAAGAGTTCCGTCAGCACGACGGCGTGGTGACGATCTTGATGTTCTACCGTCGCAGGGCTTCGCCTAAGCACTGCTACAATATTATCGAGGATTATGGTGGAGGGGGCACCGCACACGGCTAAGAGAACGATCACGAAGATCAACTTTTGTGTCTATAGGTGCCCCCCTGCCCCTGTATATAAAGGAGCAAGGGGGGAGGCCGGCCGGCCCTTGAGGCGCGCCAAGGAGGGGGGAGTCCTCCTCCTAGTAGGAGTAGGACTCCCCTTTCCTAGTCCAACTAGGAAGAGGGAAGGGGGAAGGAAAGAGAGGGAGAGGGAGAGGGAAAGAGGGGCCGCGCCCCCTCCCCTAGTCCAATTCGGACTCCCCATGGGAGGGGGCGCGCCACCTCCTGGGCTGCTGCCCTCTCTCTCTCCCCTCAGGCCCACTAAGGCCCAATTCTTCCCCGGGGGGTTCCGGTAACCCTTCCGGCACTCCGGTTTTCTCCGAAATCACCCGAAACACTTTCGGTGTCCGAATATAGCCGTCCAATATATCGATCTCTATGTCTCGACCATTTTGAGACTCCTCGTCATGTTCGTGATCATATCCGTGACTCCATTACATCAAAATATATAAACTCATAATGAAATTGTCATCGTAACGTTAAGCGTGCGGACCCTACGGGTTCGAGAACAATGTAGACATGACCGAGACACGTCTCCGGTCAATAACCAATAGCGGAGCCCGGATGCTCATATTGGCTCCCACGTATTCTACGAAGATCTTTTATCGGTCAGACCGCATAACAACATACGTTGTTCCCTTTGTCATCGGTATGTTACTTGCCCGAGATTTGATCGTCAGTATCTCAATACCTAGTTCAATCTCGTTACCGGCAAGTCTCTTTACTCGTTCCGTAATACATCATCCCACAACTAACTTATTAGTTGCAATGCTTGCAAGGCTTATGTGATGTGCATTACCGAGAGGGCCCAGAGATACCTCTCCGACAATCGGAGTGACAAATCATAATCTCGAAATACGCCAACCCAACAAGTACCTTCGGAGACACCTATAGAGCACCTTTATAATCACCCAGTTACATTGTGACGTTTGGTAGCACACAAAGTGTTCCTCCGGTAAACGGGAGTTGCATAATCTCATAGTCATAGGAACATGTATAAGTCATGAAGAAAGCAATAGCAACAAACTAAACGATCAAGTGCTAAGCTAACGAAAATGGTCAAGTCAATCACATCATTCTCCTAATGATGTGATCCCGTTAATCAAATGACAAGTCATGTCTATGGTTAGGAAACATAACCATCTTTGATCAACGAGCTAGTCAAGTAGAGGTATACTAGTGGCACTATGTTTGTCTATGTATTCACACATGTATTATGTTTTCGGTTAATACAATTCTAGCATGAATAATAAACATTTATCACGATATAAGGAAATAAATAATTACTTTATTATTGCCTCTAGGGCATATTTCCTTCAGTCTCCCACTTGCACTAGAGTCAATAATCTAGATTACACAATAATGATTCTAACACCCATGGAGCCTTGGTGCTGATCTTGTTTTGCTCGTGGAAGAGGCTTAGTCAGCGGGTCTGCAACATTCAGATCCGTATGTATCTTGCAAATTTCTATGTCTCCCACTTGGACTAAATCCCGAATGGAATTGAAGCGTCTCTTGATGTGCTTGGTTCTCTTGTGAAATCTGGATTCCTTTGCCAAGGCAATTGCACCAGTATTGTCACAAAAGATTTTCATTGCACCCGATGCACTAGGTATGACACCTAGATCGGATATGAACTCCTTCATCCAGACTCCTTCATTTGCTGCTTCCGAAGCAGCTATGTACTCTGCTTCATATGTAGATCCCGCCATGACGCTTTGTTTAGAACTGCACCAACTGACAGTTCCACCGTTCAGTAAAAACACGTATCCGGTTTGTGATTTAGAATCGTCCGGATCAGTGTCAAAGCTTGCATCAACGTAACCATTTACGATGAGCTCTTTGTCACCTCCATATATGAGAAACATATCCTTAGTCCTTTTCAGGTATTTTAGGATGTTCTTGACCGCTGTCCAGTGATCCACTCCTGGATTACTTTGGTACCTCCCTGCTAGACTTATAGCAAGGCACACATCAGGTCTGGTACACAGCATTGCATACATGATAGAGCCTATGGCTGAAGCATAGGGAACATCTTTCATTTTCTCTCTATGTTCTGCGGTGGTCGGACATTGAGTCTTACTCAATTTCACACCTTGTAACACATGCAAGAACCCTTTCTTTGCTTGATCCATTTTGAACTTCTTCAAAACCTTGTCAAGGTATGTGCTTTGTGAAAGTCCAATTAAGCGCCTTGATCTATCTCTATAGATTTTAATGCCCAATATGTAAGCATCTTCACCGGGGTCTTTCATTGAAAAACACTTATTCAAGTATCCCTTTATGCTATTCAGAAATTCTATATCATTTCCAATCAATAATATGTCATCCACATATAATATCAGAAATGCTACAGAGCTCCCACTCACTTTCTTGTAAATACAGGCTTCTCCAAAAGTCTGTACAAACCAAATGCTTTGATCACACTATCAAAGTGTTTATTCCAACTCCGAGAGGCTTGCACCAGTCCATAAATGGATCGCTGGAGCTTGCACACTTTGTTAGCTCCTTTTGGATCGACAAAACCTTCCGGCTGCATCATATACAACTCTTCTACCAGAAATCCATTCAGGAATGCAGTTTTGACATCCATCTGCCAAATTTCATAATCATAAAATGCGGCAATTGCTAACATGATTCGGATAGACTTAAGCATCGCTACGGGTGAGAAGGTCTCATCATAGTCAATCCCTTGAACTTGTCGAAAACCTTTTGCGACAAGTCGAGCTTTGTAGACAATAACATCACCATCAGCGCCAGTCTTCTTCTTGAAGATCCATTTACTCTCAATTGCTTGCCGATCATTGGGCAAGTCAACCAAAGTCCACACTTTGTTCTCATACATGGATCCCATCTCAGATTTCATGGCTTCAAGCCATCTTGCGGAATCTGGGCTCACCATCGCTTCTTCATAGTTCGTAGGTTCATCATGATCTAGTAGCATGACTTCCATAACAGGATTACCGTACTACTCTGGTGCGGATCTTACTCTGGTTGATCTACGAGGTTCAGTAGTAACTTGTTCTGAAGTTTCATGATCATCATCATTAGCTTCCTCACTAATTGGTGTAGGTGTCACAAAAACCGGTTTCTATGATGTACTACTTTCCAATAAGGGAGCAGGTACAATTACCTCATCAAGTTCTACTTTCCTCCCACTCACTTCTTTCGAGAGAAACTCCTTCTCTAGAAAAACTCCGAATTTAGCAACAAAAGTCTTGCCTTCGGATCTATGATAGAAGGTGTACCCAACAGTCTCCTTTGGGTATCCTATGAAGACACATTTCTCCGATTTGGGTTCGAGCTTATCAGGTTGAAGCTTTTTCACATAAGCATCGTAGCCCCAAACTTTCAGAAACGACAACTTTGGTTTCTTGCCAAACCACAGTTCATAAGGCGTCGTCTCAACGGATTTCGATGGTGTCCTATTTAATGTGAATGCAGCCGTCTCTAAAGCATAACCCCAAAATGATAACGGTAAATCAGTAAGCGACATCATAGGTCGCACCATATCTAATAAAGTACGATTACGACGTTCGGACACACCATTACGCTGTGATGTTCCGGGTGGCGTGAGTTGCAAAACTATTCCGCATTGTTTCAAATGTATACCAAACTCGTAACTCAAATATTCTCCTCCACGATCAGATCGTAGAAACTTTATTTTCTTGTTACGATGATTTTCAACTTCACTCTGAAATTCTTTGAACTTTTCAAATGTTTCAGACTTATGTTTCATTAAGTAGATATACCCATATCTGCTTAAATCATCTGTGAAGGTGAGCAAATAACGATATCCGCCACGAGCCTCAACATTCATTGGACCACATACATCTGTATGTATGATTTCTAACAAATCCGTTGCTCTCTCCATAGTACCGGAGAATGGAGTTTTAGTCATCTTACCCATGAGGCACGGTTCGCAAGTACCAAGTGATTCATAATCAAGTGGTTCCAAAAGTCCATCAGTATGGAGTTTCTTCATGCGCTTTATACCGATATGACCTAAATGGCAGTGCCACAAATAAGTTGCACTATCATTATCAACTCTGCATCTTTTGATTTCAACATTATGAATATGTGTATCACTACTATCGAGATTCATCAAAAATAGACCACTCTTCAAGGGTGCATGACCATAAAAGATATTACTCATATAAATAGAACAACAATTATTCTCCGATTTAAATGAATAACCGTCTCGCATCAAACAAGATCCAGATATAATGTTCATGCTCAACGCTGGCACCAAATAACAATTATTTAGGTCTAATACTAATCCCGAAGGTAGATGTAGAGGTAGCGTGCCGACCGCGATCACATCGACTTTGGAACCATTTCCCACGCGCATCGTCACCTCGTCCTTAGCCAATCTTCGCTTGATCCGTAGCCCATGTTTCGATTTGCAAATGTCAGCAACAGAACTAGTATCAAATACCCAGGTGCTACTGCGAGCATTAGTAAGGTACACATCAATAACATGTATATCACATATACCTTTGTTCACTTTGCCATCCTTCTTATCCGCCGAATACTTGGGGCAGTTCCGCTTCCAGTGACCAGTCTGCTTGCAGTAGAAGCACTCAGTTTCAGGCTTAGGTCCAGACTTGGGTTTCTTCTCCTGAGCAGCAAATTGCTTCCTGTTCTTCTTGAAGTTCCCCTTCTTCTTCCCCCTGCCCTTTTTCTTGAAACTAGTGGTCTTATTGACCATCAACACTTGATGCTCCTTCTTGATTTCTACCTCCGCGGCTTTTAGCATTGCGAAGAGCTCAGGAATAGTCTTATTCATCCCTTGCATATTATAGTTCACACGAAGCTTTTGTAGCTTGGTGGCAGTGATTGAAGAACTCTGTCAATGACACTATCAACAGGAATATTAACCCCCAGTTGAGTCAAGTGATTATGATACCCAGACATTTTGAGTATATGTTCATTGACAGAACAATTCTCCTCCATCTTGCAGCTATAGAACTTATTGGAGACTTCATATCTCTCAATCCGGGCATTTGCTTGAAATATTAACTTCAACTCCTGGAACATCTCATATGCTCCATGACGTTCAAAACGTCGTTGAAGTCCCGATTCTAAGCCGTAAAGCATGGCACACTGAACTATCGAGTAGTCATCAGCTTTGCTCTGCCAGACGTTCATAACATCTGGTGTTGCTCCAGCAGCAGGCCTGGCACCCAGCGGTGCTTCTAGGACGTAATTCTTCTGTGCAACAATGAGGATAATCCTCAAGTTATGGACCCAGTCCGTGTAATTGCTACCATCATCTTTCAACTTTGCTTTCTCAAGGAACGCATTAAAATTCAACAGAACAACAGCACGAGCCATCTATCTACAATCAAACATAGACAAGCAAGATACTATCAGGTACTAAGTTCATGATAAATTTAAGTTCAATTAATCATATTACTTAAGAACTCCCACTTAGAAAGATATCCCTCTAATCCTCTAAGTGATCACGTGATCCAAATCAACTAAACCATGTTCGATCATCACGTGAGATTGAGTAGTATCAATGGTGAACATCAATATGTTGATCATATCTACTATATGATTCACGCTCGACCTTTCGGTCTCCATGTTCCGAGGCCATATCTGTTATATGCTAGGCTCGTCAAGTTAAACCTGAGTATTCCGTGTGTGCAACTGTTTTGCACCCATTGTATTTGAACGTAGAGCCTATCACACCCGATCATCACATGGTGTCTCAGCACGAAGAACTTTCACAACGGTGCATACTCAGGGAGAACACTTATACTTTGATAATTTAGTGAGGGATCATCTCATAATGCTACCGTCGATCAAAGTAAGATAAGATGCATAAAAGATAAACATCACATGCAATCAATATAAGTGATATGATATGGCCATCATCATCTTGTGCTTGTGATCTCCATCTTCGAAACACCGTCATGATCACCATCGTCACCGGCACGACACCTTGATCACCATCGTATCTTCGTTGTCGTCTCGCCAATCTTATGCTTCCATGACTATCGCTACCGCTTAGTGATAAAGTAAAGCATTACAGCGCAATTGCATTGCATACAATAAAGCGACAACCATATGGCTCGTGCCAGTTGCCGATAACTCGGTTACAAAACATGATCATCTCATACAATAAAATTTAGCATCATGTCTTGACCATATAACATCACAACATGCCCTGCAAAAACAAGTTAGACGTCCTCTACTTTGTTGTTGCAAGTTTTACGTGGCTGCTACGGGCTTAGCAAGAACCGTTCTTACCTATGTATCAAAACCACAATGATAGTTTGTCAAGTTGGTGCAGTTTTAACCTTCGCAAGGACCGGGCGTAGCCACACTCGATTCAACTAAAGTTGGAGAAACTGACACACGCCAGCCACCTGTGTGCAAAGCACGTCGATAGAACCAGTCTCGCGTAAGTGTACGCGTAATGTTGGTCCGGGCCGCTTCATCCAACAATACCGCCGAACTAAAGTATGACATGCTGGTAAGCAGTATGACTTATATCGCCCACAACTCACTTGTGTTCTACTCATGCACAACATCAACGCATAAAACCTAGGCTCTGATACAACTGTTGGGGAACGTAGTAATTTCAAAAAAATTCCTACGCACACGCAAGATCATGGTGATGCATAGCAACGAGAGGGGAGAGTGTTGTCTACGTACCCTCGTAGACCGGAAGCGGAAGCGTTAGCACAACGCGGTTGATGTAGTCGTACGTCTTCACGGCCCGACCGATCAAGCACCGAAACTATGGCACCTCCGAGTTCTAGCACACGTTCAGCTCGATGACGATCCCCGGACTCCGATCCAACAAAGTGTCGGGGAAGAGTTCCGTCAGCACGATGGCGTGGTGACGATCTTGATGTTCTACCGCCGCAGGGCTTCACCTAAGCACCGCTACAATATTATCGAGGATTATGGTGGAGGGGGCACCGCACATGGCTAAGAGAACGATCATGAAGATCAACTTGTGTGTCTAGAGGTGCCCCCTGCCCCTATATATAAAGGAGCAAGGGGGGAGGCTGGCCGGCCCTTGAGGCGCGCCAAGGAGGGGGGAGTCCTCCTCCTAGTAGGAGTAGGGCTCCCTTTTCCTAGTCCAACTAGGGAGAGGGAAGGGGGAAGGAAAGAGAGGGAGAGGGAGAGGGAGAGGGAAAGAGGGGCCGCGCCCCCCTCCCCTAGTCCAATTCAGACTCCCCATGGGAGGGGGCGCACCGCCTCCTGGGCTGCTGCCCACTCTCTCCCCGCAGGCCCACTAAGGCCCAATTCTTCCCCGGGGGGTTCCGGTAACCCTTCCGGCACTCCGGTTTTCTCCGAAATCACCCGAAACACTTTCGGTGTCCGAATATAGCCGTCCAATATATCGATCTTTATGTCTCGACCATTTCAAGACTCCTCGTCATGTTCGTGATCATATCCGTGACTCCGGTACATCAAAATATATAAACTCATAATGAAATTGTCATCGTAACGTTAAGCGTGCGGACCCTACGGGTTCAAGAACAATGTAGACATGACCGAGACACGTCTCCGGTCAATAACCAATAGCGGAGCCTGGATGCTCATATTGGCTCCCACGTATTCTACGAAGATCTTTTATCGGTCAGACCGCATAACAACATACGTTGTTCCCTTTGTCATCGGTATGTTACTTGCCCGAGATTTGATCGTCAGTATCTCAATACCTAGTTCAATCTCATTACCGGCAAGTCTCTTTACTCGTTCTGTAATACATCATCCCACAACTAACTTATTAGTTGCAATGCTTGCAAGGCTTATGTGATGTGCATTACCGAGAGGGCCCAGAGATACCTCTCCGACAATCGGAGTGACAAATCCTAATCTCGAAATACGCCAACCCAACAAGTACCTTCGGAGACACCTATAGAGCACCTTTATAATCACCCAGTTACGTTGTGACGTTTGGTAGCACACAAAGTGTTCCTCCGGTAAACGGGAGTTGCATAATCTCATAGTCATAGGAACATGTATAAGTCATGAAGAAAGCAATAGCAACAAACTAAACGATCAAGTGCTAAGCTAACGAAAAGGGTCAAGTCAATCACATCATTCTCCTAATGATGTGATCCCGTTAATCAAATGACAACTCATGTCTATGGTTAGGAAACATAACCATCTTTGATCAACGAGTTAGTCAAGTAGAGGCATACTGGTGACACTATGTTTGTCTATGTATTCACACATGTATTATGTTTCCGGTTAATACAATTCTAGCATGAATAATAAACATTTATCATGATATAAGGAAATAAATAATAACTTTATTATTGCCTCTAGGGCATATTTCCTTCACAAGCTTGGGGATGCCCAAGGCACCCCAAGATAATATTTCAAGAAGTCTCAAGCATCTAAGCTTGGGGATGCCCCGGTTGGCATCCCACCTTTCTTCTTCAACAACTATTGGTTAGTTTCGGTTGATCCTAAGTTTTTGCTTCTTCACATGATGTTTGCCATTCTTAGAATGTCATTTTATTTTGCTTTGCTTGCTGTTTGAATAAAATACCAAGATCTGAAATTATTAAATGTTAGAGAGTCTTCACATGGTTGCACAATTATTCAACTACTCATTGATCTTCACTTATATCTTTCGGAGTAGTTTGTCGATGCTCTAGTGCTTCACTTATATCTTTTAGAGCATGGTGGTAGTTTTATTTTGAAGAAATAGATGAACTCTCATGCTTCACTTAGATTATTTTGAGAGTCTTAAATAGCATGGTAATTTACTTTAAATCCTCATATGCTAGGCATCCAAGATGGATATAATAAAACTTTCTTATGAGTTTATTGAATACTAAGAGAAGTTTGATGCTTGATGATTGCTTTGAGATATGGAGGTAATAATATCAAAGTCATGCTAGTTGAGTAGTTGTGAATTTGAGAAATGCTTGTGTTGAAGTTTGCAAGTCCCGTAGTATGCACGTATGGTAAACGTTGTGTAACAAATTTGAAACATGAGGTGTTATTTGATTGTCCTCCTTATGAGTGGCGGTCGGGGATGGGCGATGGTCTTTTTCTACCAATCTATCCCCCTAGGAGCATGCGCGTAGTGTCGAGGTTTTTGATGACTTGTAGATTTTTGCAATAAGTATGTGAGTTCTTTATGACTAATGTTGAGTCCATGGATTATCCGCACTCTCACCCTTCCACACTTGCTAGCCTCTTTGGTACCGTGCATTGCCCTTTCTCACATTGAGAGTTGGCGCAAACTTCACCGGTGCATCCAAACCCCGTGATATGATACGCTCTGTCACACATAAACCTCCTTATATCTTCCTCAAAACAGCCACCATACCTACCTATTATGGCATTTCCATAGCCATTCCGAGATATATTGCCATGCAACTTTCCATCATTCCATTCATCATGACACATTCATCATTGTCATATTGCTTAGCATGATCATGTAGTTGACATAGTATTTGTGGCAAAGCCACCATTCATAATTCCTTCATACATGTCACTCTTGGTTCATTGCATATCCCGGTACACCGCCGGAGGCATTCATATAGAGTCATCTTTGTTCTAGTATCGAGTTGTAATCATTGAGTTGTAAATAAATAGAAGTGTGATGATCATCATTATTAGAGCATTGTCCCAAGTGAGGAATAAATAAAAAAGGGAGAGAGGCCATAAAAAAGAGAAGGCCCAAAAAAAGAAAGGCCATAAAAAAAGAGAAGGCCCAAAAAAGAGAAAGGCCATAAAAAGAGAAAAGGCCCCAAAAATGAGAGAAAAAGAGAGAAGGGACAATGCTACTATCCTTTGCCACACTTGTGCTTCAAAGTAGCACCATGATCTTCATGATAGAGAGTCTCTTGTTTTGTCACTTTCATATACTAGTGGGAATTTTTCATTATAGAACTTGGCTTGTATATTCTAACAATGGGCCTCCTCAAGTGCCCTAGGTCTTCGTGAGCAAGCAAATTGGATGCACACCCACTAGTTTCTTTTGTTGAGCTTTCATACATTTATAGCTCTGGTGCATCCATTGCATGGCAATCCCTACTCCTCGCATTAACATCAATCGATGGGCATCTCTATAGCCCATTGATTAGCCTTGTTGATGTGAGACTTTCTCCTTTTTTGTCTTCTCCGCATAACCCCCCTCATTATATTCTATTCCACCCATAGTGCTATATCCATGGCTCGTGCTCATGTATTGCGTGAAAGTTTATGAGTTTGAGATTACTAAAGTATGAAACAATTGCTTGGCTTGTCATCGGGGTTGTGCATGATGAGAGCATTCTTGTGTGACGAAAATGAAACATGACTAAACTACATGATTTTGTAGGGATGAACTTTCTTTGGCCATGTTATTTTGAGAAGACATGATTGCTTAGTTAGTATGCTTGAAGTATTATCATTTTTATGTCAATATGAACTTTTGTCTTGAATCTTTCGGATCTGAATATCATACCACAATTAAGAAGAATTACATTGAAATTATGCCAACTAGCATTCCACATCAAAAATTCTTTCTTTTATCATTTACCTACTCGAGGACGAGCAGGAATTAAGCTTGGGGATGCTGATACGTCTCCAACGTATCTATAATTTTTGATTGCTCCATGCTATATTATCTACTATTTTGAATGTTTATGGGCTTTATTATACACTTTTATATCATTTTTGGGACTAACCTATTAACCCAGAGCCCAGTGCCAGTTTCTGTTTTTACCCTGTTTTAGGGTTTCGAAGAAAAGGAAAATCAAACGGAGTCCAATTGACCTGAAACTTCATTGAACTCATTTTTGGAAGGAAAGAAGCCCAGAAGACTTGGAGTGCACGTCGGGGGACCTGCGAGGAGGCCACGAGGCATGGGGCGCGCCCTCCACCCTCGTGGGCCCCTCGTGGCCCCCCCTGACGTACTTCTTCCGCCTATATATCTCCATATACCCTAAAAACATCCGTGAGCACAATAGATCGGGAGTTCCGCCGCCAGAAGCCTCCGTAGCCACCGAAAGCCAATCTAGACCCGTTCCGGCACCCTGCCGGAGGGGCAATCCTTCTCCGGTGGCCATCTTCATCATCCCGGTGCTCTCCGTGACGAGGAGGGAGTAGATCTCCCTCGGGGCTGAGGGTATGTACCAGTAGCTATGTGTTTGATCTCTCTCTCGTGTTCTTGATTTGGCACAATCTTGATGTATCACGAGCTTTGCTATTATAGTTGGATGTTATGTTTCTCCTCCCCCTCTACTCTCTTGTAATGAATTGAGTTTCCCCTTTGAAGTTATCTTATCGGATTGAGTCTTTAAAGATTTAAGAACACTTCATGTATGTCTTGCCATGGATATCTGTGGTGACAATGGGATATCACGTGATTCACTTGATGTATGTTTTGGTGATCAACTTGCAAGTTCCGCCCATGAACCTATGCATAGGGGTTGGCACACGTTTTCGTCGTGATTCTCTGGTAGAACTTTGGGGCACTCTTTGAGGTTCTATGTGTTGGTTGAATAGATGAATCTTAGATTGTGTGATGCATATCGTATAATCATACCCACGGATACTTGAGGTGACATTGGAGTATCTAGGTGACATTAGGGTTTTGGTTGATTTGTGTCTTAAGGTGTTATTCTAGTACGAACTCTAGGGCTGTTTGTGACACTTATAGGAATAGCCCAACGGATTTATTGGAAAGAATAACTTTGAGGTGGTTTCGTACCCTACCATAATCTCTTCGTTCGTTCTCCGCTATTAGTGACTTTGGAGTGACTCTTTATTGCATGTTGAGGGATAGTTATGTGATCCAATTATGTTAGTATTGTTGAGGGAACTTACACTAGCGAAAGTATGAACCCTAGGCCTTGTTTCAACACATTGCAATACCGTTTACGCTCACTTTTATCATTAGTTACCTTGCTGTTTTTTTAATTTCAGATTACAAATACCTTTATCTACCATCCATATTGCACTTGTATCACCATCTCTTCGCCGAACTAGTGCACCTATACAATTTACCATTGTATTGGGTGTGTTGGGGACACAAGAGACTCTTTGTTATTTGGTTGCAGGGTTGCTTGAGAGATACCATCTTCATCCTATGCCTCCTACGGATTGATAAACCATAGGTCATCCACTTGAGGGAAATTTGCTATTATCCTACAAACCTCTGCACTTGGAGGCCCAACGACGTCTACAAGAAGAAGGTTGTGTAGTAGACATCAAGACTTCACAAGAATAAAATGGATATTTGATTAAAAAAATCCGAGTCCTCGAAGAAAAAGGGTGGGAGGGCGGGAAAAAAAGCAGCTTGGGCGGATGAAACAAATAACATTGAGAAGACTTAGAGTTGATCTTGCGAATGTTGAAAATGATCGGAACCACTTGAAGAGATACACACCGGTTGAAAAGGATTGACATGACAATCTCGATTATCATGAAGGATTAGTACTCACATAGAAATATGAGAACACCGCTTAGAAAAGGTATGGAATCTACATTTGACTTGGAAGCAACTCGAATACCACAACTCAAAACAAAACAAAGGATTGGCTTGCAGAATAAGCCGGAACAAACATATGATAGAGATTTCGTCCGAAGTTTTCGTGGTGGGGCCTACACGGGCTCGATCGTACAGCACCATCATCTACAAGGCAGTGCACATGACATACGAAGCGTCCCCGAGTCAGCATAGCCAAGGACTCTTTAAGACACAACGAGACCACTGTAAAACCAACCGTGGATAGCCGGACCACTAGACGTCGAACCCCAATCTCATATCATGCATCTGTCAGAAAGATGTCCTAAGAGCTACTTGAATTCCCACTTATAAACTCCCGAAACTTTCCGGTTATGCAATCGGGTGTTGGGGATACAGGGGAAGCATAACATCTCACCCAAAACTAGCAAATCCTACATCCAGCCGTATCCATCCTTCAACACATAACCAAGAAACCTTTGGAAATCGTTTACCTCAACCTTCGAAAAGCATCCGTTATACAAGTTATGGCAATACTCCCGAACTCCCGCCCCAGTACTGGGTGGCGTCGAGGTTATCTCACCAACAACTGCATAAAAGAGATTTTCGATGTCGGCGAAACTCAGGTATTCCAGAATTGCAACGATAAAATTGTGACGACAACACCTCGGAGCTCAACTCCCCGGGACACTGCCACAACCCCTAAATGTCAGGAGGCACAAAGAACAATGTTCTCGTCACAAAACCATCAAAACGATTCCAAGATACCCGCGTGATCCTAAATTTTTTTAGTGAAATTTGAGGAGAGAAGAGTCAAAACTCTACGCCAGGATGCCTCACCAGAGCGACGAAGTGACTGAGGAGTAAAAAGAATCCTACTCTCCATTATATATAATCCTAAATGACTCAAAACATTTTTCTAGACTCAACAACGCCAGCGATTCGATCAAGCAGGGGGCTCCTAAGTCGGGGAAGGCTCTGATTACCAACTTGTAACACCCACGATGTGGCTATATCTCCCACGTGTCGGAGCGTGACTTAGAGGCATAACCGCATTGTAGGCAATGTCGCAAGAGGGGTAATCTTTACACAACCCATGTACTGAATAAGAAAGAGTGTACAGAGTTGGCAAACAATCGCCACTTCACACAATACATGAATAAAGCATTACAACCATCCAGATACAATCAAGGTCCGACTACAGAACCAAAATAAAAGAAGACTACCCCTAATGCAAAAGATCCCCGATCGTCCCAACTGGGCTCCACTACTGATCAACTGGAAACGGAACAGCACAATGAACAAGATCTTCATCGAGCTCCTCCTTGAGCTCGGTTGCGTCACCTGCACAGTATCATCGGCACTTGCAAACTGGATTTGGAAGTAATCTGTGAGTCACGGGGACTCAGCAATCTCACACCCTCGCGATCAAGACTATTTGAGCTTATGGGTAGGGAAAAGGTAATGAGGTGGAGCTGCAGCAAGCACTAGCATATATGGTGGCTAACATACGGAAATGAGAGCGACGAGAGAAGGCAAAGAACAGTCGAGAATCTATGATCAAGAAGTGATCCTAGAACAACCTACGTTCAAGCATAACTCGAGACCATGTTCACTTCCCGGACCCACCGGAAAGAGACCATCACGGCTATACACGCGGTTGATGCATTTTAATTAAGATAAGTTTCAGGTTTTCTACAACCAGACATTAACAAATTCCCATCTTCCCATAACCACGGGCACGGCTTTCGAAAGTTCAAATCCCTGCAGGGGTGTCCCAACTTAGCCCATCACAAGCTCTCACGGTCAACGAAGGATATTCCTTCTCCCAGGAAGACCCGATCAGACTCGGAATCCCGGTTACAAGACATCTCGACAATGGTAAAACAAGACCAGCAAAGCCACCCGAATGTGCCGACAAATCCCGATAGGAGCTGCACATATCTCGTTCTCAGGGCACACCGGATTGTCCAAGGTTCCGGTAGGCCAGCCCACAGTTGCCCCTGGTGGCCGCCGGCACCTGACAGGTTGGACCAACACTCAGAGGAGCACTGGCCCGGGGGTTTAAATAAAGATGAACCTTGAGTCTGCAGAACCCAAGGGAAAGAAAAGGCTAGGTGGAAAATGGTAAAACCAATGTTGGGCCTTGCTGGAGGAGTTTTATTCAAGGCGAACTGTCAAGGGGTTCCCATTATAACCCAACCGCGTAAGGAACGCAAAATCAAGGAACATAACACCGGTACGACGGAAACTAGGGCGGCAAGAGTGGAACAAAACACCAGGCATAAGGCCGAGCCTTCCACCCTTTACCAAGTATATAGATGCATTAATGAAAATAAGAGATATTGTGATATCCCAACAAATCCATGTTCCAACATGGAACAAACTCCATCTTCACCTACAACTAGCAACGCTATAAGAGGGGCTGAGCAAAGCGGTAACATAGCCAAACAACAGTTTGCTAGGACAAGGTGGGTTAGAGGCTTGACATGAAAATATGGGAGGCATGATATAGCAAGTGGTAGGTATCGCGGCATAGGCATAACAAGAGAGCGAGCAACTAGCAAGCAAAGATAGAAGTGATTTCGAGGGTATGGTCATCTTGCCTGAGATCCGGCAAGGAAGAAGAACGAGTCCATGAAGGAGACAAACGGGAGTAGTCGAACGGATCCTCACAACTCTGGAACAAAACCGAAGCTAACGCGAGAAGCAACCCGGAAAGAAGCAAACACCATAGTAAACAACCATCACATAAACATGGCACGAGGCACAACAAGTATGATGCATCTCCGGTTTAAAGATACATGGCATGGCATGGCAAAGTGCACAAGAAAACCTACAAATTAAGTGGAGCTCCATATGCAATGAGTTGCATAATGACAAAACACCACATGACTTATTTAGTTCTCTCCCGTTTATGTACTCAACAATATTAAATGTTGATTAACATGGCAAGAGGTGAAGCAAATGGAAAACTACCTATCTAGGCAAGTTTAAATGAGGCCGTAACAACAAACAACAATTCTGGAAAATCCTCATTTGCAATTAGCAAATTAATGCAAACAACAATTTAAACCAGATTTAAATGTTGTTATCATGATGCAGATGACATATGCAAGTTTATGCAAGTTTTATGAAAAAGTTGATAAGAATATTATGAAGCATTTGCCACCGTGCTGAAAATAAAAGGGTGCCACGGCAACGATAACGGTAACGGTGCCACGGCAATGTTCCGGTTCCGGTACTCGATTGAGATACCGATGCAAAAGGGGAAGTGTGCGGATGCGTGCAAAAGATGGTGGGGCCCTCCCGGATACCGGGTGTCCCATGAATCCACGACGGTGACAAGGCAAAAGAGGGGCAACATGCACCGACAATTCGAGCATGGAGCAAGCACGAGCATCTCATACATCACACATGCATTCGTTCACGGGCAGTCGTCTCGAGGTTATACCTTCGAAGCGTGCATTATCGGAGTGGTTTGGGTCAAGCGGTGTAGTCGTTCACGATCATCGTGGGAAGTAGTGGTACTTGGCGACGGTAGAGGAAGTAGTTGTCCATGGTTCGTTGTGGGAAGTAGTCGTTCTCGTGGAGATGGTAGTCGTTCACGTTCTTAGTCTCACAAGTTTCCGTAGATGTTCAGGGGCACGGCAAGAAACTTGATGTCCACGGAGTCTTCGAGGGTCGACGGTAGTGGTACTTTGCAAAATGCACGTCGACGGTAGTTGTTCTCGTATCGTCGTGGTACTTGGCGATTTCGGAGACGACGGAAGACGAACTTGGCGGTCCTCGTTGACCTAGTACTTGGCGTTATTTCCGGTTCAGTGATCGTTTTAGGCGTCGGGCGTCGAGGTCTCCGGTCGTAGTGGTACTTGCTGTTACGGGTAGTCGAACTTGAGTTGCTCCTGGCGTCTGACTTGCGGCGTTGGAAAAATCCGTGGTGAGGTTCAGCAGCTACCCCACGTCCATGATGAAAAACGGACCTCGGGCAGGGAGTCGAAGCAGCAAGTAGGGGCGTGTGGAGCAACAACTAACACCAGCAAAGGACATGGCAACATGGGGCCTTGGGCGCCATCGGGGTGGAAGGACGCGGTTCCTGCCAAGTTCACAGAGGGACCGGCCATGGAGGCAGGAAGGTGACGGTGCTGGGTAGCAGCGAAGGTCAGAGGGCGCGGGAAGATGGAGATGACAGCGCAACGGTCGGACAGCGGGGTCGCCGAAGGGCGCAGAAAGGAGCTGCTGCCGTTCGTTCCGGCGCTTGACAGGAGGTCACAGAAGGAACTTGGCGGCAGGGCCTCAGCAGCAGGGGCGCGGCCATGGCGGGGCTTGGCTGCTCGTGGAGGACGGCGGGCGCCGGCAAGGTCGTGGTGCGGCCACCGGTGAGGGAGCCGAACGGGGTAGGTGGCGCTCGGCGTACTCCGACGATGCGGCGATCTCCTGGCGAGGCGGCGGTGCGCCTGCTGGCTCCTGGAGAGGCGGAGCGACGGGGACCACTGAAGTGGCGTCCCGGCGGTCGTGCTCGTGAGGATGAGGTCGGAGGAGGGCCGGCAGGGGCGCGGGCAGGTCGTCTACATAGGTGGCCGGCGGGAAGAAGGGCAACGGGCGTGCGGCTCCAGGCGGAGCTCGAGCTCCCGGCGAGAAAGACGAACAGGGAGGAGGAGAGATGGGGATCGGGCAAATGGCAGGGGTGCGAGGCGTGTGTGAGTCTCTGGCGGTGCAGAAGGAGAACGAGGGGAGATGGGGTGAGGGAGCGAGAGGGGATGTTTGATCGGGCTAGGGTTGGAGGAGTTAGGTGGGCCGGTGCTGGATGGGCCTATAGGCCGGCTGCTGGGCTCTCCCCTCTCTCTCCCTAATTTCTAAGCATAAAACAAAAAATGGAGAAGAAAAGAAAGAGGGAGGGGTTAGGGAAAGAATTAGTGCACGTAGATAATATTCTCGGACTCGCAAAAATGCGCTGGTTCGATGAAAAATAGGAGAGGCATGATTGCAAGGATTTAATTCAAAGTCATTTGAATTTAATTCAAATGGTTTGAACAAGGGCTAGGAAATAGAGGTGTCCAAAAATGTTTGGATTTTTGGTGGAGCTCCGAAATATGAAGAAAGAAATATATGGCCATGTTGGAGACCAAGAATTAAGATAACAAAGGCATTGGGATATTTTGCAAGTGTGTTTGCGGTAAATCCAAATAATTGGAATATTTACTATAACTCTCTAAATATCGAGAGGATATGTTGTAAAGAGAATCACCATGTGAATTCCCTCGGTTTAAATGGATCAAAGATCCATGCCATTTATTTAGTTGAGTTGCAAAAGATTTATGAGATGATGGCATGATGACATGATGCAATGCAAAAATAAAAGGGCAGGCACAAATGAAACACACGGCGAAACCCGGAACATAAGGAAGTCTTCTCGAGCATCGGTCTCGGGGCGTCACACCTATGAGAATGCCAAACTGTTTAAAGAAAAGGTTAAAAGATGGCATGACAAAAGGATACAAAAACATGAGTTTAATGTAGGTGATTATTTATTGTTATACAATTCACGTTTAAGATTTTTTGCAGGCAAACTCCTCTCTAAATGGGAAGGTCCTTACGTCGTCGAGGAGGTCTATCGTTCCGGTGCCATAAAAATCAACAACTTTGAAGGCACAAATCCCAGGGTGGTGAACGGTCAAAGAATCAAACATTATATCTTGGGTAATCCTATAAATGTTGAAACTAATGTTATTGAAACCGTAACCTGGAGGAATACATAAGGGACACTTTCTAGGATGTTTCAGACTCCGCAAAGGAATAGGTATGTGGTACAGTAAGTAAACCGACTCCAAAACAGTTCTAATGACAATTTTTCTCCATTTTGAAATATTTAAGAAAATAGGAAAATAAGAAGTAGTCTCGAAAGGACACGAGGCTTCCACGAGTGTGGAGGGCGCGCCCTACCCCCTGGGCGCGCCCCTGCCTCGTGGGCACCTCATGTGCTCTCCGGACTCCGTTTTCTTGCACGATACGTCTTTTGGTCGGTAAAAATTCATTATATAATCTCCCGAAGGTTTTGACCACCGTATCACGCAAATATCCTCTGTCTTTGTTTCGAGCTATTTTTCTGACAAATCTAGATCGCCATGGCTTCTTCAAGTTCCCCCAAGGACAAGTTCTTCGAGAAGGTCATCAACCCCTACCTTGCGGAGGTGCTGCAACACCCTCAAACCATTGAGATGCGTGAGGGGTTGCTGCACATCCGTGATGTGGAGGGACCAAGGAGGACCAGAAGCGTGGAGACAAGACTCGAAGCAATGGAGCAACAAGTCTTCAAGTGCCAAGAGATGGTGGAACGTGGACTTGACTCCAATCACATAATGATCGCGGAGTTCACCATCAACCACAAGATGGATGACAAGAACATCGGGGAGGCCATCTCAAGCTTCACGAGAAAATTGAGCGCCTCCAAGCCCTGATCTATGACCTGCAAAACCAAAACTGTGAGTATGAATATAGATTCAAGAGGATGAGTTTGGCTGCAAATTTGAGGATCCCGGAGACTCGATCATCCTTCTATGATGGTGAGCCTATGCCTTGGAAGATGGACGACAGGCCTACATCATCAACAACTCCATCAACACCACCTCCAAGGAAGGAGACATAAACACATGGGAATGGGCACTCCCCTTGGCAACTTCCAAGCTTGGGGGAGTGCCCCGGTATTGTATCACCATCACTTTTATCTTTACCATTTTTCTTAGTTCGATCCTTTTGGTAATATCTTGATCTAGTAGAATAAAGTTTTAGTATGATTTAGTTTTGAGTTTTGCTTAATGATCCTTCTATGTAATCGAGTCCGTGAACTATATATAATAAATATTAGTGTTGATTCAAGGGCTTGATTATCTTACTATGATCTTGAGTAAATAAAAAACAAAAGGGAAAGAATAAAAAGAAATAAGGGGATCATGTGGATCTTATGGAGAGTAATGACTTCACATATAAAAATTATGATGAATAAAAGTTGTTGGGAGTTGACAAACATAGTTTTGGTCATCGTTGCAATTAATAGGAAGTAATAAAGAAAGAGAGGTTTTCACATATAAATATACTATCTTGGACATCTTTTATGATTGTGAGCACTCATTAAAATATGACATGCTAAAGAGTTGACGTTGGACAAGGAAGACAATGTAATGGGTTATGTTTAATTACATTTGAGACAAATTATATTGTCATCGATCATCCAACATGTTGAGCTTGCCTTTCCCTCTCATGCTAGCCAAATTCTTTGCACTAAGTAGAGATACTACTTGTGCTTCAAAATATCCTTAAACGCACTTTTGCCATGAGAGTCCACCGTATCTACCTATGGATTGAGTAAGATCCTTCAAGTAAGTTGTCATCGTTGCAAGCAATAAAAATTGCTCTCTAAATATGTATGATTTATTAGTGTGGAGAAAATAAGCTTTATACGATCTTGTGATGTGGAAGAAATAAAAGCGACGAACTGTATAATAAAGGTCCATATCACAAGTGGCAATATAAAGTGACGTTCTTTCGCATTAAGATTTTGTGCATCCAACCATAAAAGCACATGACAACCTTTGCTTCCCTCTGCGAAGGGCCCATCTTTTATTCTTGTCTATTACTTTATATAAGAGTCATGGTGATCTTCGCCTCTTCTTTTTTACATTTTATCCTTTGGCAAGCACAATGTGTTGGAAAGATCCAGATATATATAGCTAATTGGATGTGAGTTTTCATGAACTATTATTGTTGACATTACCCTTGAGGTAAAAGGTTGGGAGGCAAAACTATAAGCCCTTATCTTTCTCTGTGTCCGACTTAAACTTCATAACCATAAATATCGCATGAGTGTTAGCAATTGTGAAAGACTAAAAGATGGTTGAGTATGTGGACTTGCTGAAAAGCTCTTATTGTCTCTTTCCTATGTTATGATAAATTGCAATTGCCTCAATGACTGAGATTATAGTTTGTTAGTTTTGAATGAAGTTTATGATTCATACTTGAAATTGTGATTGAATTGTTACTTTAGCATAAGAGATCATATGACAATATATATGTATGTTGTTGTTATAATAATGATCATGATGCCCTCATGTCCGTATTTTATTTTATCGACACCTCTATCTCTAAACATGTGGACATTTTTTTCGATTTCGGCTTTCGCTTGAGGACAAGCGAGGTCTAAGCTTGGGGGAGTTGAGACATCCATTTTGCATCATGCTTTTATATCGATATTTATTGCATTATGGGTTGTTATTACGCGCTATGTCACAATACTTATGCCTATTCTCTCTTATTTTACAAGGTTTACATGAAGAGGGAGAATGCCGGCAGCTGGAATTCGGGGATGGAAAAGGAGCAAATATTAGAGACCTATTCTGCACATCTCCAAAAGTCCCGAAACTTCACGGGAGCATGTTTCAGAATATATAAAAAATATTGGGCGAAAGAAGTACCAGAGGGGGGCCACCCACCATCCACGAGGGTGCCCCCCCGGCCTCGTGGGCCCCCTGGTGGCCCTCTGATGCCCATCTTTGGCTATATGGATTCTTCTATCAAGGAAAATATCATAAGCAAGCTTTCAGGACGAAACTCCGCTGCCACGAGGCTGAACCTTGGCGGAACCAATCTAGGGCTTCGGCGGAGCTGTTCTGCCGGGGAAACTTCCCTCCGGGAGGGGGAAATCATTACCATCGTCATCACCAACGATCCTCTCGTTGGGAGGGGGTCAATCTCCATCAACATCTTCACCAGCACCATCTCATCTCAAACCCTAGTTCATCTCTTGTATCCAATCTTTGTCTCAAAACCTCATATTGGTACCTATAGGTTGCTAGTAGTGTTGATTACTCCTTGTAGTTGATGCTAGTTGGTTTATTTGGTGGAAGATCATATGTTCAGATCCATTATGCATATTAATACCCCTCTGATTATGAACATGAATATGATTTGTGAGTAGTTACGTTTGTTCCTGAGGACATGGGAGAAGTCTTGCTATAAGTAGTCATGTGAATTTCGTATTCGTTCGATATTTTGATGAGATGTATGTTGTCTTTCCTCTAGTGGTGTCATGTGAACGTCGACTACATGACACTTCACCATTGTTTGGGCCTAGAGGATTGGGAAGTAATAAGTAGATGATGGGTTGCTAGAGTGACAGAAGCTTAAACCCTAGTTTATGCGTTGCTTCGTAAGGGGCTGATTTGGATCCATATGTTTCATGCTATGGTTAGGTTTACCTTAATACTTATGTTGTAGTTGCAGATGCTTGCAATAGAGGTTAATCGTAAGTGGGATGCTTGTCCAAGTAAGGGCGGTACCCAAGCACCAGTCCACCCACATATCAAATTATCAAAGTATCGAGCGCGAATCATATGGACGTGATGAAAACTAGCTTGACGATAATTCCCATGTCTCCTCGGGAGCGCTTTCCTTCATATAAGAGTTTGTGCAGGCTTGTCCTTTGCTACAAAAGCGATTGGGCCATCTTGCTGCACCTTATCTATTTTTATTACTTGTTACCCGTTACAAATTACCTTATCACAAAACTATCTGTTACCGATAATTTTAGTGCTTGCAGAAAATACCTTGCTGAAAACCTCTTATCATTTCCTTTTGCTCCTCGTTGGGTTTGACACTCTTACTTATCGAAAAGGCTACGATAGATCCCCTATACTTGTGGGTCATCAGTGGTGTCCTCTTGCATCCGAGCTCCAACGCCGGACTGCATCCGAGATATCTTTTGTAGCCGAGCACAAACGATGGACCGCTTCCGAGCTCCAACGCCAGAATGTATCCGAGCTCTAACGCCGGAATGTATCCGAAGTGTCATAGATTACCTCGGTCTTGAAAAAGTTAAAAAGGGTAGAACCGAGCCTAATGACGGAGATGCCCTCTATGTAGTCGGCCACTTGCAACCGAGCTTTATGTCGGACTGCTTCCGAGGTATCTTTTGCAGTCGAGTACCAATGCCGAACTGTATCCGGGCTCCAATGCCGGACTGCATCCGAGGTGTATTTTTATAACCGAAGTCTAATGTTGTTCGGCATCCGAGGTGTCATAGACTACCTTGGTCATGAAAAGTTTGGAGGAGTTCAGCCGAGCTTAATGCCGAAAACATCCTCGGTGAAGCCAGCCACTCACATCTGAGTTCTATGCCAGGATGCTTCCGAAGTGTGCGATTTATTCTCTGCCGAGATGTATAGTCGGTAGCCCTCAAGGTGTGTGTCAGTCTAAAACCCGAGATGCACCTGATGGATGACATAAGACCGTTGATCCCAGTAGCCCCTGAGACTCTGGTCGATTCATGAAATCGGCCTGAGGATCAATTCCCAGCTTGGCAGCATACTTAGGAATAGAAAAGCGGTGTGCACAGACCTCGAGACTCAGGTTGGGTGCGACCGACCAACCCGAGGATCGTAATCTCCCCGGAAACTGTATTGCACTTAAATTTTCTGCATTGAATTGTAAATGCAGTAGCCCCCGAGACTTGGGTTGGGCAACATGGCCGACCCTAGGATCGTATCTCCTCGGGAACTAGCTTCAACCGTTGTGTATGTTTTGACAACGCCGAACTGTAGTTCGGAAAAGAGTTTTCGAGGAAGACCATCATGCCGAACACCTCAACCAAGAGGATGTCCAGCTTCCTGAAAGGAAAACATAAAATAGGTTAAAGATGTTCTATGCTCAAAAGATCAAAAAACTTATGTGAAAACTTTACGTCTCAATCGAATCAAGTTTTTTGGTGCCAATGCGAAATTGGTCTTAAAATTGTGCTTCCGTCATGCTTTAACATGACACACCGATCCCTAGACATCAAGTGGGTCATCTTTTGGGTTCAACCTCCCTATCCCGAAGGCGGAGTGTTTCTCAAGCCAGTTTAACGAGCTAAGGCGAGCGGCTTTAGAGAGAAACCAGGCAATCCGGCTATTGGCCATGCACTGGAGTCGAGAAAGGAGTGGTAGAAAAAGACTTTGCAATGACTAGGAAGAAAATATTTATTATGAAACAACTCATATGAATTTAAGAGCCCCCAAGTGATTTGGGTAGAAGAATTTTATGTATAATGATTGTATGTACCAAAGTATTTATATCATATATGTGTTCACCCGAACTTTAAACGCGTCTTAACCGACCGTCGGCTTCTCCCTCTTCGGTCAAGGGCCAAAAAGTGTTATGTACTCCACCTGTTGAGAATATCGACGGTGTTTTCGATAACCAGGAAATCAGGCCATAAGGCTGTAACAGACGAAGCGTGCTCAGGGAACTTATACTATATTACTGACGAAGTGTAAGAAGCATCTTCGAAGAAAATAGTACCCCCACCGATACCTTTCTTTGGTTGCTCATTATTAGTATGAGACTTGTGCAATAGATTTTTTTGTACTCATGAGTTCCATTGTGTGCCGACCATGATTGAAAACAATAAGAGTGCTAGCTTTCGGCTTCACCTAGTCTGAGGTCCGAGCTCGGATGACCCGATCGTGACAATCGCAGAGGTGCTCCCTTTACTCCCTAGCCGAACAATCGGGAACGTAGGGGTAAACACAGGAGCAAGGGAACCTAGCTTGCGGAACACTTAAGTCAACATGGTGCATATTGTGGCGTAATACATGAACAAGGAACGAAGCCATACAAGTATAATCATATGCAGGAGGAAAAGCTTCATAAATGAAGCCCCCAAGTAAATGGGGTATTTGAATTTGTGTGTCACAAACAAAGTTTTGACAAGGAACTTTTTCACAAACAACTTTTTGCCAAAAAGTATAATGTTTGGTCGAACCGAACAAAATTTAAAACTGAAAGTTTTTGAGCGACTTAGCTGGTTAATATTCTCGGTGTTGATGACGTGATTCGGGCTTGTGGCGGGACGAAGACGCCCATTGATCTGTGACAGATCCGACGAGGTTCGTAGTCCTCGGCATGGCCGAGGTCCCAGCCACCAAGCCCGAGGTGGCCGAGCAAAGAGCTCGGCATTCCAAAGAGGTGAAACCCCCAGTCCGTTCGCGGTGATGGAGCAGGTCGGCGGGTGACACCGGAGTCTCTGACCGAGTGGATTGATGAAGCGACGACGCGGGGTTGCCAACACAGGGCAGCATGTCAAGGTGACAACACAATTTGGTCGACGAAGGCGACAACGCTGCCCAGTCTAAGTAAATTGCCTGCACAGATAAAATAGTGCAAACTAAAAATGGTAACAATAAAAAATTGCATAGTTTATTTATGCGAATTTGATAATTCAACGAATATAACCTGGGTGCCGAGGACGGTGTTGACGTGGGTCATTAATGCCACAGTGAGGGCACGACGAAGCCTAAATTCATAGGGCGCAGGTCGGCAGGGCGACACCCGGAGCCCCATCGTCAGCCGATGTGTCACAAACAGGTCGGCGATGTCGATGTCGGTTCGGAGAAATGGCGGTGCTGCAAAGCCGAGGTGACGACGTAGACCAGTCGACGTCGGTTTACTTGTGCACATAAAATAGTGCCAGACAAAAGTACTAACCAGTAAAGATAAGAATAATATACCCTTTTTTAAAAAAAATGCTCTTCTACTTAATTAACTTAAGGGAAGTAAGTAATTCAACTAATATAGCTTGTGCGTTGAGGTCGAATCAGCAACACAGTGGCGTCGATGTAGGTTGGAGCTTGAGCGACGGCGGTTTCAAGGAATTACGCCGATGCTGTGACGAAGTTTCAACACACGGTGTAAACCGTGTCACGCCGGCAGTGTCCGTCTATCTGCTAATAAGAATCCCGGCTCCGAATTGTGAAATAATTAGCACACTTTTGATCATACCCATGCTAGTACGTCAGGGGTGTAGACCATTAATTGTGATACATGAAAAGTAGATGGAAAAGTAAACCACTAGTCCAAAGCGCAGACTATTTCCATGTATAATTAAATAATGAATAAAGCAAAGAAAAATGATCAGATCTTCCTGTGTGCTGCCATCGATCCGAATTCTGGTTGGCCCCTGTGCGCTGTTCTGCATGGGCAGTACTAACGCTGCGCATTCTCCTCGCTGGATTACCATGGGTCAGATTTCCTTTTCTGGCAGGTGAGTTCCCATCCAGCCAGCATATGAGTCTGGCACTGATCGTGTAGGCTCGACACGCGTCTCCAACGCTGGGACAGAATTTGGTCGTCAGGCCTCTTGCCGCCTTGATAGCCTGCATGGGCCACCAGTATCTGGCGCCGAAGTCGATGTTGATGCTGGGCGCCGACGTCATACAGTGAAGGCATGAAAAAGCCTGAAATCACAGAGCGGTTCGAGTTTCAGATGTTGCGTTCGTCGGACCGCGGATAAGACTGCACCATTATATAGGCCATACTGCAATCTGATGCAACAATAGCGGATGTTGTAGCAATTAGTCATCAGGTTAAAATCAATACGGCAAAGGAGATCTTAGCATCTCATGCGGAGGTTAGCAAGTAGTAGTAGCATAGTACTACTAGTCACGCTGGGGTCAAGTCAATCCCGTATGTGAAATATGCATGGGACAAACCACTAGCGCAAAAGACTTCATTAAATAATATAAAAGGAAAATGAAGGAGGGAATCTCCCTGTGTGTTTCCGCATAGATGAGTTCACGCCGGCATGGTGTATTGCCGCACGTCAGAAGCATTGTGCGTGCGTGACTAGCGCCGCTGGCCGGATTGCCTCGATTGCCTTTGGGTGTGCTGCCAGCATCACATCTCAGATTTGATGGTCTGGCAGGTAGCGGACAAGGCCACCGCCGTTAGAAAATTTCTTGATCTCCTTCTGCAAATAAAGTAGCACGACGAGGAACCAGCGATTTTGCAAAAAGAGGTAATATACATGGAGCAGGTCTAACTGAAAAAATATCACCTGATCATTACATCGATCCGTGTCTATCACCTAGCAGACTCTTAATGAAAGCATCAATGTCGGTTCTATATCCGGCGTATCTCGTAGTATGGGTCCTAAACTAGGCATCTTGAAGCGATGGTAACATGGACACGAGATTTTATCTAGGTTCGGACGCTCTTGATGGAGGTAAAATCCTACATCCTGCTTTTGATTGTATTCATACGGGGTGTAGTACAGAGTACATGTATCTACCACGAGATTGTTCTAATGAATATTAGATGTCTATTGACTAGCCCGGCCCTGGTTTATATAACACACCAGAGGCCCAGGGTTTAGGAGAGTCCTCGTCTTGAGCGCCAAGTCTTCTGGGATCTCCCTTGTACGCGGCATGGGCTGTCCGAACTGGCCCAATAGTGAGCCGCCACGGGGGTCCTCGGTCCGACCCACTGGTCGGGAGACTATGTGGTGATTACCCCTAGTTCAGGACACCGTTAGTGACCGAATGTTGTTCGAAGACCCGGATGAGATCACGGACATGATGAGGAGTCTCGAAATGGTCGAGAGGTAAAGATTCATATATTGGACGATGATATTCGGACATCGGAAGTGTTTCAGGGGTACCGGATGCATATCTGGTCACCAAAAGGGGTTCCGGGCATCCCCTCGGCAACTACATGGGCCTTAATGGGCCAAGAGGGGGACAGACCAGCCCCTAAGGGGCTGGTGCGCCCCTCCCATATGGGATGACCAAATTGGAGTAGAAAAGGGGAATGAAGAAAGAAAAAAAGGGAATAGGATTCCCCTTCCCCCTCTTCCCTTCCTACTCCGAATAGGAATAGGAAAGGGGTAAGGCCAAATTGGGAGGCGCCCAAGTAGGATTCCACCTACTTGGGGCTCGCCCTTGGATATATATATATATATATATATATATATATATATATATATATATATATATATATATATATATATATATATGAAGGGGGCACCGCTAGAACACACAACAAACATTGTTAGCCGTGTGCGGCCCCCTCCACAGTTTACGCCTCCAGTCATATTCACGTAGTGCTTAGGCGAAGCCCAACACGGATCACTTCGCCATCGCCGTCACCACGCCGTCGTGCTGACGGAACTCTCCCTCGACACTTATCTGGATTAAGAGTTCGAGGGACGTCATCGATCTGAACATGTGCAGAACTCGGGGGTGCCGTATGTTCGATGCTTGATCGGTCGGAATGAGAAGAAGTTTGACTACATCAACCGCGTTGTCAAACGCTTCCGATTTCGATCTTGCGTGACTATAGGGAATTTTTGAAATTGCATGCTATGTTCCCCAACAAGATTTCATTGTTCTTGATATAGATTGCAATCCTACATGTCCAATTATTCTTGATAGACCTTTCCTTAGAATAATTGGTGCAATTATTGATATGAAAGAAGAAAACATTAGATTTCAATTTCCTTTAAGGAAAGGCATGGAACACTTTCCTGGAAAGAAAGTTAAATTACCTTAAGGATCTATTATGAGAGACACTTATGGATTGCATGTCAAAGATGATAATACTTAGATCTATTCGTGCTTTATGCATAGCTAAGGGCGTTAAACAATAGCGCTTGTTGGGAGGCAGCCCAATTCTTTTTTTGCTTTTGCTTTTTAGGTCTTGTATTGCAATAAATAATTCATCTAGCCTCTAGTTAGATCTGGTTTTATGTTTTAGTTAGTGTTTGTGCCAAGTAAGACCTTTGGGATAGCTTACGGTGATAGTCGATTTGATCCTGGTGAAAAACAAAAACTTTTGCATCCAGGAGATTAGTTTTCATTTTTAATAGAAGCGCGATAAAATACTGATTCTTTTTGCACAGGATTAATAAATAAATTTCCTAGGACTTCCTAATTTATCAGGATTTTTGGGGTTCATAAGTATTTAACATCTCCTGATTTCTACAAACTGTTCTGTTTTTCACAGATTCTGTTTTTCGCGTGTTGTTTTCTTATTTTGATGAATCTATGTTTAGTATCAGGGGTATGAACCATGAAAAGGTTGGAATATAGTAGATATTACACAAATATAAATAAGAATGAGTTCACAACAGTACCAAAAGTGGTGATTTATTTTCTTATACTAACGAAGCTTATGAGATTTTCTATTGAAGTTTTGTGTTGTGAAGTTTTCAAGTTTTGGGTAAGGATTTGACGGACTATGGAATAAGGAGTGGCAAAAGCCTAAGATTGGGGATGCCCAAGGCACCCCAAGGTAATATTCAAGGATGACAAGAGCCTAAGCTTGCGTATGCCCCGGGAAGGCATCCTCTCTTTCGTCTTCATCTATCGGTAACTTTACTTGAGGCTATATTTTTATTCATCACATGATATGTGTTTTTCTTGGTGCGTCTTGTATGATTTTGAGTCTTTGCCTTTTGGTTTGATGAAAGTGCAACTAATCCCTAGGTGGTTTTGGTAATTCTTAACAACATATAGCTCATTCAACTAATATTCTTTCAAGATAATCATTTCAGAAAGTTCAATGATTGACATGGCATGGACCTAGAGATGTGGACCCCTCAAAATGCTAAGGACGCATATTGGCAAAAGCTCAAGACTCTACATTTTCATTTTAGTGATCCAAGATCACATTGAGTCCATAGGAAAAGCCAATACTATTAAAAAGGTATGAGGTGTTGCTTAATGGCTTGCTTGCTTGCTCAAAATGCTTAGTGATATGCTCCAAAGCCCTCAACCACTTTCTCATTTCCACATATGTACTAAACCTAAAGTCAAACTCGGCCCCACCGATTTGATCTATCCGGCGCCATCGAGTTCACTTGACATAGCCATAGCCATAAACCCTAATCAGTTTGGTCTTACCGATAGGGATCTCAGTCTCACTGAGATGGGATTGCAAACTCTTTGTTTCCCTTCATAACGTTTCGGTCTAACCGAGATGAGCAATCGGTCCCATTGAGTTGGCAATGCAAACTCTTCGTTTCCCTTTCATAACATTTTCGTCTCACCGAAATGAGCGATCGGTCCACTACAAAAAAAATACACTTCTATGATGATAGGTGTTTGTCCCAGTAGGTCGCGTTTTTTGTCATGCATGTACATCCATGACAATTTTATGATAGAATCAAGATAGTCATACCTGTGCTGTCGTAGAAGTGTTTCATGACATTACCAAAATTATCATCACGGAAGTGTCCACTTCCATGACGATAAATCGCGCGTCACAGAAGTGCTTTCGTCAAGGGTGACCGACACGTGGCATCCACCATAACGGAACACCGTTAAGCTATCGGGTCCGGTTTTGGATCCGATAACCCGCTAACAGCCCCGACCAATGGGGATTTTCTGCGTGTAAAATCATCATTGGCTGGAGGAAACACGTGTCGGCTCACCGTTGGGACAGATGTCATCCACTCATTGGACCGAAGGCGCCTATAATACATCGGCACGTGGCGGCCGAACAGAGGCCCATTCCTGTGAAAAGGCCGGCCCGTTTGACTTGGTCAAAAGGTGGTGGGCCGGCCCACGGAAAGCCTGTTAAGGGCATGTTCACATATAGCCCATTTACAACCCGCTAACCCAGGGCCCGTTACGACCTATCAGAATTAGGCCCAGTAGTGTCATCTAGGCCGTCCAATATGATTCCACCCCATTTTAAGTTCCGTCCCATGTATGTCCCGTGACGTCTTTCGGCCCATATGAGGCCCTTTGTAACTCTTGGCCCATTAACGGCCCGTGGTGAAACTGGCCTGTACTGAACAGTGTATCACTTTATACCCATTAACGACCCATTAATCCATTGGGCCGTTTGCAACCCATGTTATCTTTCGGCCTTCTCAGGGCCCATTTATTCTTGGGCTCATTTCCAGCATTCGGTTACTTACGGCCCGTTACTGCCATTTTCTGCTTGTGGGTCAAATTCAACGCGTGGTTACAGTCGGCCCGTTACTGCCATTTTCTGCTTGTGGGTCAAATTCAACACGTGGTTACAGTCGGCCCGTTTGTGGTCGTTAATACATTGGGCCGTTTTCATAGCGTCATCAAATATGGTCTATTAACGATGACCCGTTATGGTTGGCCCATGAACGGATGACTCCAACTCTAGCCTGTTTACGGCCATAATGCGGTCTGTTTTTTGGCCCATGTCTGGCCAATCGATCATACGGCTCGTCTAAGGCCCATTGATGATACGGCCCGTGTTGGAAATATGCCCTAGAGGCAATAATAAAAGCATTATTATTATATTTCCTTGTTCATGATAATTTTCTTTATTCATGCTATAATTGTGTTATCCACAAATCGTAATACATGTGTGAATAACAGACACCAACATGTCCCTAGTAAGCCTCTAGTTGACTGGCTCGTTAATCAACAGATAGTCATGGTTTCCTGGCTATGGACATAAGATGTCATTGATAACGAGATCACATCATTAGGAGAATGATGTGATGGACAAGACCCAATCCTAAACATAGCATAAAGATCGTATAGTTCGTTTGCTAGAGTTTTTCCAATGTCAAGTATCTTTTCCTTAGACCATGAGATCGTGGAACTCCCGGACACCGTAAGAGTGCTTTGGGTGTACCAAACATCACAACGTAACTGGGTGACCATAAAGGTATACTACGGGTATCTCCGAAAGTGTCTGTTGGGTTGACACGGATCAAGACTGGGATTTGTCGCTCCGTATGACGGAGAGGTATCACTGGGCCCACTCGGTAATGCATCATCATAATGAGCTCAAAGTGACCAAGTGTATGGTCACGGGATCATGCATTACGGTATGAGTAAAGTGACTTGCCGGTAATGAGATTGAACGAGGTATTGGGATACCGACGAACAAATCTCGGGCAAGTAATATATCGATTGACAAAGGGAATTGCATACGGGGTTGATTGAATCCTCGACATCGTGGTTCATCCGATGAGATCATCGTGGAGCATGTGGGAGCCAACATGGGCATCCAGATCCCGCTGTTGGTTATTGACCGGAGAGTCGTCTCGGTCATGTCTGCATGTCTCCCGAACCCGTAGGGTCTACACACTTAAGATTCGGTGACGTTAGGGTTGTGAAGATATGTATATGCAGTAACCCGAATGTTGTTCGGAGTCCCGGATGAGATCCCGGACATCACGAGGAGTTCCGGAATGGTCCGGAGGTAAAGAATTATATATAGGAAGTGTTGTTTCGGCCATCGGGACAAGTTTCGGGGTCACCGGTATTGTACCGGGACCACCGGAAGGGTCCCGGGAGTCCACCGGGTGGGGCCACCTGTCCCGGAGGGCCCCATGGGCTGAAGTGGGAAGGGACCCAGCCCTTAGTGGGCTGGGGCGCCACCCCTAAGGGCCCATGCGCCTAGGGTTTAGGGGAAACCCTAAAGGGGGGGCGCCCCCTTGCTTGGGGGGCAAGCCCCCCACCCCTTGGCCGCCGCCCCCCCCTAGGAGATCCATCTCCTAGGGCCGGCGCCCCCCCCTTGGCAGCCCTATATATAGTGTGGGAGAGGAGGGACTTGAGGCTACGGCTTTTGGTGCATCCCTCTCTCCCTGTTACGTCTCTCTCTCGCCTAGTATAGGCGAAGCCCTGCTACTGTGACGCCCTGCATCCACCACCACGCTGTCGTGCTGCTGGATCATCATCAACCTCTCCTCCCCCCTTGCTGGATCAAGAAGGAGGAGACGTCTCCCGTCCCGTACGTGTGTTGAACGCGGAGGTGCCGTCCGTTCGGCACTTGGTCATCGGTGATTTGGATCACGTCGTGTTCGACTACATCATCCCCGTTCTTTGAACGCTTCCGCACGCATCTACAAAGGTATGTAGATGCATCTGATGACTCGTTGCTAGATGAACTCCTAGATGGATCTTGGTGAAACGAGTAGGAAATTTTTTGTTTTCTGCAACGTTATCCAACAGTGGTATCAGAGCCAGGTTTATGCGTAGTTCTTCTTGCGCGAGTAGAACACAATTTGTTGTGGGCGTGGATTTGTCAACTTTCTTGCCGCTACTAGTCTTTTCTTGCTTCAACGGTATTGTGGGATGAAGCGGCCCGGACCAACCTTACACGTACGCTTACGTGAGACCGGTTCCACCGACTAACATGCACTAGTTGCATAAGGTGGCTGGCGGGTGTCTGTCTCTCCTACTTTAGTTGGAGCGGATTCGATGAACAGGGTCCTTATGAAGGGTAAATAGAAGTTGACAAATCACGTTGTGGCTTTCACGTAGGTAAGAAAACGTTCTTGCTAGAACCCTAATTCAGCCACGTAAAACTTGCAACAACAATTAGAGGACGTCTAACTTGTTTTTGCAGCAAGTGCTTTGTGATATGATATGGCCAAAGTTGTGATGAATGATGAATGATCTATATGTGATGTATGAGATGTTCATGCTATTGTAATAGGAATCACGACTTGCATGTCGATGAGTATGACAACCGGCAGGAGCCATAGGAGTTGTCTTTATTTTTTGTATGACCTGCGTGTCATTGAGAAACGCCATGTAAATTACTTTACTTCATTGCTAAACGCGTTAGCCATAGTAGTAGAAGTAATAGTTGGCGAGCAACTTCATGGAGACACGTTGATGGAGATCATGATGATGGAGATCATGGTGTCAAGCCGGTGACAAGATGATCATGGAGCCCCAAGATGGAGATCAAAGGAGCTATGTGATATTGGCCATATCATGTCACGTTTATTATTTGATTGCATGTGATGTTTATCATGTTTTTGCATCTTGTTTACTTAGAACAACGGTAGTAAATAAGATGATCCCTCATAATAATTTCAAGAAGTGTTCCCCCTAACTATGCACCGTTGCAACAGTTCGTTGTTTCGAAGCACCACGTGATGATCGGGTGTGATAGATTCTAACATTCACATACAATGGGTGTAAGACAGATTTACACATGCAAACACTTAGGTTGACTTGACGAGCCTAGCATGTACAGACATGGCCTCGGAACACAGAAGACCGAAAGGTCGAGCATGAGTCGTATAGAAGATACGATCAACATGAAGATGTTCACCGATGTTGACTAGTCCGTCTCACGTGATGATCGGACACGGCCTAGTTAACTTGGATCATGTTATACTTAGATGACTAGAAGAGGGATGTCTATCTAAGTGGGAGTTCATAAATAATTTGATTTGATGAACTTAATTATCATGAACTTAGTCTAAAATATTTACAATATGTCTTGTAGATCAAATGGCTGACGTAGTCCTCAACTTCAACGCGTTCCTAGAGAAAACCAAGCTGAAAGACGATGGCAGCAACTACACGGACTGGGTCCGGAACCTGAGGATCATCCTCATAGCTGCCAAGAAAGATTATGTCCTACAAGCACCGCTGGGTGACGCACCTGTCCTCCCTGCTCAACAAGACGTTATGAACGCTTGGCAGGCACGTACCGATGACTACTCCCTCGTTCAATGCGGCATGCTTTACAGCTTAGAGCCGGGGCTCCAAAAACGTTTTGAGAGACACGGAGCATATGAGATGTTCGAAGAGCTGAAAATGGTTTTTCAAGCTCATGCCCGGGTCGAGAGATATCAAGTCTCCGACAAATTCTTCAGCTGTAAGATGGAGGAAAACAGTTCTGTCAGTGAGCACATACTCACTATGTCTGGTTTGCATAACCGCTTGACTCAGCTGGGAGTTAATCTCCCGGATGATGCGGTCATTGACAGAATCCTCCAGTCGCTTCCACCGAGCTACAAGAGCTTTGTGATGAACTTCAATATGCAGGGGATGGAAAAGACCATTCCTGAAGTATTTGCTATGCTGAAATCAGCAGAGGTAGAAGTCAAGAAGGAACATCAAGTGTTGATGGTGAATAAAACCACTAAGTTCAAGAAGGGTAAGGGTGAAAAGAACTTCAAGAAGGACGGCAAGGAAGTTGCCGCGCCCGGCAAGCAAGCTGCCGGGAAGAAGCCAAAGAATGGACCCAAGCCCGAGACTGAGTGTTTCTATTGCAAGGGAAGTGGTCACTGGAAGCGGAATTGCCCCAAATACTAAGCAGACAAGAAGGCCGGCAAAACAAAAGGTATATGTGATATACATGTAATTGATGTGTACCTAACCTGTACTCGTAGTAGCTCTTGGGTATTTGATACCGGTGCAGTTGCTCACATTTGTAACTCAAAGTAGGAGCTGCGGAATAAGCGGAGACTGGCGAAGGACGAGGTGACGATGCGCGTCGGGAATGGTTCCAAGGTCGATGTGATCGCCGTCGGCACGCTGCCTCTTCATTTACCTACGGGATTAGTTTTAAACCTCAATAATTGTTATTTAGTACCAGCTTTGAGCATGAACATTGTATCGGGATCTCGTTTAATTCGAGATGGCTACTCATTTAAATCCGAGAATAATGGTTGTTCTATTTATATGAGAGATATGTTTTATGGTCATGCTCCTATGGTGAATGGTTTATTCTTAATGAATCTCGAGCGTAATGCTACACATGTTCATAGTGTGAATACCAAAAGATGTAAGGTTGATAATGATAGTCCCACATACTTGTGGCACTGCCGCCTTGGTCACATAGGTGTCAAACGCATGAAGAAGCTCCATGCAGATGGACTTTTAGAGTCTCTTGATTATGAATCATTTGACACATGCGAACCATGCCTCATGGGTAAAATGACCAAGACTCCGTTCTCAGGAACAATGGAGCGAGCAACCAACTTATTGGAAATCATACATACTGATGTGTGCGGTCCAATGAGTGTTGAGGCTCGCGGTGGCTATCGTTATGTTCTCACTCTCACTGATGACTTGAGTAGATATGGGTATGTCTACTTAATGAAACACAAGTCTGAAACCTTTGAAAAGTTCAAGGAATTTCAGAGTGAGGTTGAGAATCAACATGACAGGAAAATCAAGTTTCTACGATCAGATCGTGGAGGAGAATACTTGAGTCACGAATTTGGCACACACTTAAGAAAATGTGGAATAGTTTCACAACTAACGCCGCCTGGAACACCTCAGCGTAACGGTGTGTCCGAACGTCGTAATCGCACTCTATTAGATATGGTGCGGTCTATGATGTCTCTTACCGATTTACCGCTATCTTTTTGGGGCTATGCTTTAGAGACTGCCACATTCACTTTAAATAGGGCTCCATCGAAATCCGTTGAGATGACACCGTATGAATTATGGTTTGGGAAGAAACCTAAGCTGTCATTTCTAAAAGTTTGGGGATGCGATGCTTATGTCAAGAAACTTCAACCTGAAAAGCTCGAACCCAAGTCGGAAAAATGCGTCTTCATAGGATACCCTAAAGAAACTATTGGGTATACCTTCTACCTCAGATCCGAATGCAAGGTCTTTGTTGCCAAGAATGGATCCTTTCTAGAGAAGGAGTTTCTCTCGAAAGAAGTAAGTGGGAGGAAAGTAGAACTTGATGAAGTATTGCCTCTTGAACCGGAAAATGGCGCAACTCAAGAAAATGTTCCTGAGATGCCTGCACCGACTAGAGAGGAAGTTAATGATGATGATCATGAAACTTCTGATCAAGTTGCTACTGAACTTCGAAGGTCCACGAGGACACGTTCCGCACCAGAGTGGTACGGCAACCCTGTCTTGGAAATCATGTTGTTAGACAATGGTGAACCTTCGAACTATGAAGAAGCGATGGCGGGCCCGGATTCCGACAAATGGCTAGAAGCCATGAAATCCGAGATAGGATCCATGTATGAAAATGAAGTATGGACTTTGACTGACTTGCCCATTGAACGGCGAGCCATAGAGAATAAATGGATCTTTAAGAAGAAGACAGACGCGGATGGTAATGTGACCATCTATAAAGCTCGGCTTGTCGCTAAGGGTTATCGACAAGTTCAAGGGGTTGACTACCATGAGACTTTCTCACCGGTAGCGAAGCTAAAGTCCGTCCGAATCATGTTAGCAATTGCCGCGTTTTACGATTATGAAATATGGCAAATGGACGTCAAAACGGCATTCCTTAATGGTTTCCTTAAGGAAGAATTGTATATGATGCAGCCGGAAGGTTTTGTCGATCCTAAGAATGCTGACAAGGTGTGCAAGCTCCAACGCTCGATTTATGGGCTAGTGCAAGCATCTCGGAGTTGGAACATTCGCTTTGATGAGATGATCAAAGCGTTTGGGTTTACGCAGACTTATGGAGAAGCCTGCGTTTACAAGAAAGTGAGTGGGAGCTCTGTAGCATTTCTCATACTATATGTAGATGACATACTTTTGATGGGAAATGATATAGAACTCTTGGACAACATTAAGGCCTACTTGAATAAGAGTTTTTCAATGAAGGACCTTGGAGAAGCTGCTTATATATTAGGCATCAAAATCTATAGAGATAGATCGAGACGCCTCATAGGTCTTTCACAAAGCACATACCTTGATAAGATATTCAAGAAGTTCAATATGGATCAATCTAAGAAGGGGTTCTTGCCTGTGTTACAAGGTATGAAACTGAGCTCGGCTCAAAGTCCGACCACGGCAGAAGAAATAGAAGAGATGAGTGTCATCCCCTATGCCTCAGCCATAGGTTCTATTATGTATGCCATGCTGTGTACCAGACCTGATGTAAACCTTGCCGTAAGTTTGGTAGGAAGGTACCAAAGTAATCCCGGCAAGGAACACTGGACAGCGGTCAAGAATATCCTGAAGTACCTGAAAAGGACTAAGGAAATGTTTCTCGTTTATGGAGGTGACGAAGAGCTCGTCGTAAAGGGTTACGTCGATGCTAGCTTCGACACAGATCTGGATGACTCAAAGTCACAAACCGGATACATGTATATTTTGAATGGTGGGGCAGTAAGCTGGTGCAGTTGCAAGAAGAGCGTCGTGGCGGGATCTACATGTGAAGCGGAGTACATGGCAGCCTCGGAGGCAGCACATGAAGCAATTTGGGTGAAGGAGTTCATCACCAACCTCGGAGTCATACCCAATGCGTCGGGGCCGATCAAGCTCTTCTGTGACAACACTGGAGCTATTGCACTTGCCAAGGAGCCCAGGTTTCACAAGAAGACAAGGCACATCAAGCGTCGCTTCAACTCCATTCGTGAAAATGTTCAAGATGGAGACATAGATATTTGTAAAGTACATACGGACCTGAATGTAGCAGATCCGTTGACTAAACCTCTCCCTAGAGCAAAACATGATCAACACCAGAATTCCATGGGTGTTCGATTCATCACAATGTAACTAGATTATTGACTCTAGTGCAAGTGGGAGACTGTTGGAAATATGCCCTAGAGGCAATAATAAAAGCATTATTATTATATTTCCTTGTTCATGATAATTGTCTTTATTCATGCTATAATTTTGTTATCCGGAAATCGTAATACATGTGTGAATAACAGACACCAACATGTCCCTAGTAAGCCTCTAGTTGACTGGCTCGTTAATCAACAGATAGTCATGGTTTCCTGGCTATGGACATAGGATGTCATTGATAACGAGATCACATCATTAGGAGAATGATGTGATGGACAAGACCCAATCCTAAACATAGCATAAAGATCGTATAGTTCGTTTGCTAGAGTTTTTCCAATGTCAAGTATCTTTTCCTTAGACCATGAGATCGTGGAACTCCCGGACACCGTAAGAGTGCTTTGGGTGTACCAAACGTCACAACGTAACTGGGTGACTATAAAGGTATACTACGGGTATCTCCAAAAGTGTCTGTTGGGTTGACACGGATCAAGACTGGGATTTGTCGCTCCGTATGACGGAGAGGTATCACTGGGCCCACTCGGTAATGCATCATCATAATGAGCTCAAAGTGACCAAGTGTCTGGTCACAGGATCATGCATTACGGTACGAGTAAAGTGACTTGCCGGTAACGAGATTGAACGAGGTATTGGGATACCGACGATCGAATCTCGGGCAAGTAATATATCGATTGACAAAGGGAATTGCATACGGGGTTGATTGAATCCTCGACATCGTGGTTCATCCGATGAGATCATCGTGGAGCATGTGGGAGCGAACATGGGTATCCAGATCCCGTTGTTGGTTATTGACCGGAGAGTCGTCTCGGTCATGTCTGCATGTCTCCCGAACCCGTAGGGTCTACACACTTAAGGTTCGGTGACGTTAGGGTTGTGAAGATATGTATATGCAGTAACCCGAATGTTGTTCGGAGTCCCGGATGAGACCCCGGACGTCACGAGGAGTTCCGGAATGGTCCGGAGGTAAAGAATTATATATAGGAAGTGATGTTTCGGCCATCGGGACAAGTTTCGGGGTCACCGGTATTGTACCGGGACCACCGGAAGGGTCCCGGGGGTCCACCGGGTGGGGCCACCTGTCCCGGAGGGCCCCATGGGCTGAAGTGGGAAGGGACCCAGCCCTTAGTGGGCTGGGGCGCCACCCCTAAGGGCCCATGCGCCTAGGGTTTAGGGGAAACCCTAAAGGGGGGGCGCCCCCTTGCTTGGGGGGCAAGCCCCCCACCCCTTGGCCGCCGCCCCCACTAGGAGATCCATCTCCTAGGGCCGGCGCCCCCCCCCCCTTGGCACCCCTATATATAGTGGGGGAGAGGAGGGACTTGAGGCTACGGCTTTTGGTGCATCCCTCTCTCCCTGTTACGTCTCTCTCTCGCATAGTATAGGCGAAGCCCTGCTACTGTGACGCCCTGCATCCACCACCACGCCGTCGTGCTGCTAGATCATCATCAACCTCTCCTCCCCCCTTGCTGGATCAAGAAGGAGGAGACGTCTCCCGTCCCGTACGTGTGTTGAACGCGGAGGTGCCGTCCGTTCGACACTTGGTCATCGGTGATTTGGATCACGTCGTGTTCGACTACATCATCCCCGTTCTTTGAACGCTTCCGCACGCATCTACAAAGGTATGTAGATGCATCTGATGACTCGTTGCTAGATGAACTCCTAGATGGATCTTGGTGAAACGAGTAGGAAAATTTTTGTTTTCTGCAACGTTATTCAACAGCCCGTAGAAGGCCCATTGTTTCTACGGCCCGTAGAAGGCCCATTGTTTCTATGGACCGTAGAAGGCCCATTGTTTCTACGGCCCATAGGAAGCCCAGTGTCACTACAGTAAATATGTAGCCATGGCTTGTTAAAGGTGGGAAACTACTATAGGTTTAGACCTGCTAATGGCCCAAGATGATTATAGGCCCACGTTTTGGCCCATATGAGTAACGGGCCGGCCTGAAGGCCGACAACACTGACATCCACTGAACCTTCCGGCCTAAATTACAGCATACCGACCAAAGAATAAACCTAGACTACATAACAAAGAAATTACGGCATATTACATCCACTGGGAATCAAAGTTCGCTACCGGTGATAATAAAGCGCAACATGACCACGGATTACATACACTGGGCATCAAAGGTCGCCACCAGTGCATATAAACGCGCCGACAAAAGAATATACAAAACTGAGAGCACTTCAGAAGGCACTAGACTTGGAAAGCTCGGGCCCCGCAAGCAGCCGAACAAGCTGATGAGACCTCAGTTGTATCAACGATAGATGCTTCATCCCTAGCTGTATGGTACCATAGTGCGCAAGGCAGTCCCCTAACATCTTCATTACATCTTTGACTTCAAGTCGGAGCTGAGCTGAAGCAAGCCTTCCCGCTTTAAGTTGATTCTGAAGAAGTCGAACTGATTGAGGCAGCGACTGCAGAGAGGTTGTCTCACACCTGCTGGTGAGTAGCTTCAACTCACTTTCTTCATCAAGACAGGACCTTGGGGTCATCTCGCTGTCCTCAAGATGGTTTGGCTCACTATCTTTCCTAAAGTTCTTCCTGGCATAAGAGATACGACTCTAAAAGAGAAACAAGGAGACACGTAAGAGGTTTCACAATTATATAAGCAAATAAATGGATCTGTTCTGCATAAGGAACATGTTTTTACAACTACAATTTAAAACTGGTAGTTGTTGCAAACATCCAATCAGATGTAAATAGCATTGGAGGAAATGATGCCTATCCAAATCTATACTAGAACAAAGTTTGAAGGCTTGAGAAGGATGAACTTACATTAGATGTTAACACGGGCTGGACAAAGCCATTCTCCATGTTGATGGAAAGATAATTCAATAAATTCCCCAAAGAAAATTCTTTATAAGCATTGCCATTATTCTACATTTTGCAAAGAGTAAATATAGATGAAATAATATTGGAAGAAATAGAGGATAATGAAGCTCAGGTGCAGACCGATGATACATAATCAAATAGCAATTAATTAAGTACAACATTACAAGGCAAAAGGTACTAACAAGAGGAATGCAGACATCAACGTGTGAAGTGACATTGGCTTTATTCAACATTTTGGTAAGAGTAATTGTAGATATGATAATTTGGAGAAAGTGGAGGGCAGGGAAGATAAGATGCAGAGTAATGCTAGACAATCAACTATCTCACGATGCATGTACAGTAATACCACCACCGTCTGTTATTAGTTGTCACTCAAATGGATGTATCTAGCACTACTAAATTCTAAATACATCCAATTGATCAACAATTAATTTGATACAGAGGGAGTACATGACAACAGGTACTTGCATGAGCAATCCAAAACTTCATAACCATTGTGTTAATTCTACATTATTCTAAGAGTAAATATAGAGCTTATAATTTCAAGGAAAGGGAGGATAAAGAAGTGAACATTTACAGTGATGCTACATAATCAAACAGCAATGAGTGTAAGTATGCTGACAAAGGGCAAGAGGTACTGACAAGAGCAATGCAGAGCCCAGTATTGTCGTGAGATCCTATGATCCTTTGAGCAAGGAGATTCATCTGAAATTAGTTTTCATACAAGAGAGAAGGTAAGGCACATGCAGAAATTTAGGAGTTCAAATTTTAAATTGATATCATAGACAGTACCTGACACTGGGCTGTCAGCAGTTCTAATAGGGGTTTGGCCACTGGAGTAGGGGTAAAGTCTATTACAGTTGGGCTTGTGTTGTCTGTGGCTGCTGATCTATCTGATTTAACAGGTATCACTACCTTTTCCAAATACCTAGTTTGTACTCCTTGAGGATCTGCAATCACCATCTTCCTTTTGGACATCTATTACGAAAGAACAACATTTGACTAGAAAAACATAGTATGAAGACACATGGAATAGGTACAGAAAATTGATAGGTATGGCATATACTCATATATGATGCTTAAACTAAGCAGATGGTGTAACAAAGTGGAAGTAATGCAAGAGGTCAGATGCAAAATATGTGCGACCAATACAACCTTGCCAAGTTAGAGCATGCACCTTGATGGGTGAATAAGACAGGCCATCCTCCACCATGCCAAGTTTGTTAGCCAGTGGATTGTTCCGCAATATTCCTTCCGTGCACCCATTCTCATATTAATTTTTATATTGTTCAATACCTGACATGCATGAAAACATAAAAACAAGTGAGATTATCTTTGTAATGCAGAAGTGATTCTAATCCAATACTTCCTCCCTATAAACCCCTTTGTGCTATCTCTGCAATTCTTCTAAGAGTTGCCATGCATGCTGTAATTTGGTGTGTGCATTAATATAATGTGGCCTACTACTCAAAATATGAGAGCTCCAGAAGTGATGATACTTCGCAGATGACAACTTCAACATATAGTAAAGAAGAACAAGTCGACCTGCCTGACAGATTCAAAATATACTAAGGGAGAATAACTCGACCTGACCAGTTGACCACAAGAGAAGAGGGTCATCTTAAAGAAGAGCAAAAGATCAAGCAGATTGAAGATATTACAAGTCTTTCTATACAATGTTGGTTGGCCACTCGTGATGAACCAGAGCGCACAGAGATATAATATTCCTTCCGGTCTCTCCATATGTGGCTCACATGCATTTCGAAACTAAAGCAGGAACATTTAGCTGACCAATTAAACATCTCTCAGTTTTACTAATATCAGCATAATATCATATTTGAATTTGTACAACTAAGCTTGTTTAGCTCGATGGGTGGAGCAATGCTATTATGACACGAACCATGTAGGCTGATCGTTGTCATCATACAATGGGGAAACCGTAAGCATGATGAGTATAGTGTTGACCGTGGCAGTGGGATGGCAGATCTGAAGCTGCAAACCGCGCAGAGGGTAGTTAGCAACCGATATTTTCTTTGAAATGAAAACTAAGATTTGGTATGGACAAGAAAGTACAGTCAACAAGTGACAAAGAAATGCAATTCTGCTGACTCTCTATATATCGCGACATGCATTTGGAAACTCAAGTGAGACCTTTAGCTAACCAATTGAATGTGTCTGTTAACTAATATTAGTATCATATCACAATCATATTTGAACAACTAAGCTTTGGAATTTTGAGTGTTTTGTTGTTTAGCTTGAAGGGTGGAGTAATGCTAGTATGACAGAAAGCACCTACGCAAATCATAGTAGAGTAGATAAAAGCGGAAAACCCTAAGCATCAAGAGTAAAATCAGGAAAGTGGAACTAGCTGGACCAGTGGGTGGCGCACATGCTTTTCGAAACGAATATAGGAACATTAGGTGACCAATTAAACGTTCTGTGTTTTAGTAATATGGGCATCATATCAGATTCTTATTTCAACACGTAAGCTTTGGAATTATGAGTGGCATGTTGTTTCGCTTGATGGGTTGAGGTCTTGAGGAGCAGTGCTAGCACGACACGAAGCAGTGAAGCACCTACGATGATGGTAGTGAATATAAAAGGGGGAAACCATAAGCTTTACGAGTATAGTGACCCTGACATGGCGGATCTGAAGGTGCAAACCGGACAAAGCTACTTCACAACCAATGTTTGCATTCAACTAGCCACTACGATTTGGTACGGACAAGAAAAGTACAGTAAACAATTTAAGATCTATTTTCTGGGTGACATCAATAACTTAAGCACATATGGAAGAGTACCACCTCTCTTGCGATGCCATGTAGGCCCCTGCTGATATGTTGAGGGTGCTGCGGGTGCGATGGCTGTCATCGACGGGGAAGAAGACTTTAGATGGCAGATGGCCGGGTTGGGGATAAATCCTGTTGCCGTGGACGAGGCGGTCGTAGGAGCGGCGACGGCAAAGTGGACGATGGGCCGATGAAGCGAGATGACGCGATGAAAGGATCCTGGTCCGGCGCCGTGGATGAGAGACGTCCATCTCTTGCAGTGGACGACGGGGTAGGGGTAGCGGTTCCGGCAAGGTGGAGGATGGGGTGGCGGATGAAGGAGGTTGGCCGCAGTGGGGAGGTTGTCGTGGCACCGACGGTGTATGAATGGGAAATGGAGGGGGAGGGGGGATCTCAAACTTTCGGACGCGCTTGTCTGAAATGTGGGAAAGTTATGAACTTATCCCTCGTTTAAAATTTCGGACATCACATCGGTTGGGGATAGGACGGTAATCTCGCATCTCCCAAATATTTGCCGGTAACGATTTTGGGCGAGGAGAGGGTGTTTTGCTGCCCACGGTGTATGAACGGGGCTGATAGGTAGGGCGGTTGTGTCACGTCTGAGGAAAGTTAGACATCTGCCCCTATTTAAAATATTAGCCTACATCAATTTCGGACAAGGAGAGTTTGTTTTGCCGCCCATCGTGGATGAATGGGGAAATGGAGGGAGAGACACATGTCTTTCGGACGAGCTTGAATCAAATGTGTTTTGCCACCCACATTTGGCGCCCACCGTGTCTGAATGGGCTCAGAGGCCGTCGTGTCACGTCTGATTGAAGTTACTAGTCTACCCCTATCGACAACAGTGTAAATCCGGTCAATAAGGATGTCAAGTGTCAGGGGTAGACAGTAATTTCCATCTCACAAACACTTGCTTTGGGCAGCCCACAAATGATAGTGGGTGTTTAGCTGCTTCGTTCAAAACTTGGGAGAATTAGCATTCACGTTTGCCCTGGGGCCTGGCAACTAAATCCAAATCCAATTTTTATTCGATTACAAATATCCACAGATAATTCTACGTTTTGTTATTTATTTCTTCAAAATCACAACAAAGATTTATTCCACCTTTATATATGATTATGATTTAGAAATGTCGTGATCTTTGAATTCAGTAGGTTGGATACACTTTGAGTCAAACAATTATTTTATCCAATACAATATGCTCACACAAAAAAGAGTTCACCTTATGTCAATCATACAAGTACTGAGGATTACCTCGCTTAAAAAATTCGGATCATTACAACACATGGACACCATAGGGGGTCTTACAACATAATCCATTCAGAGACATGACACAACATGCAAGTACAATAATCTAATGACAATTTCAACTGCTATCTAAAGAAGAACTAGGATTACCCTGGGCTTCAGATAGCAGAAGTAGCAGGACCTCCTCCGTCTTCAAATGCAACATTCTTACTACCTCCAATTCTTGGGTTGCTTGCATAATGCGTGTAGCTAATTGCATAATTTCCAGCTTCAAGATCGAGATTACCTCATTCATGGCAGCCACACCATCTCTTTATGCCTCTAGTAGGGCCTCAAGAACTATAATATCTGTGCTCAGACTGCTCTCCGGCGGTGTTGCCTCTGAACTGCTACCATCTGGTAACATGGATGGTGCACTGCTTCCACAAATAGATTCTGGGTTTGTACATTGTGTCCTAGTGTGAACGGCATCCTAAAAGGTTTCTGCTGGACATAAGTAAGAGATAGTTATCGCATGATCCAGGCAGTAAGCTTACATGGTAAATGGCATACGAATTATTGCCGAGCATGGCAAGCTATATTTAAATGGTTCGAAGCAGCATCAGCCGAAAAGAAATTAAAATGGTAAGATGAAACTAGGGATGTAAGTGGCAAATAAACGAAATATGCCAGTCCCATCTAGTTAGTTTTTGCTAGCTCCCTGGTTCATTTTCCTCAAAAAACAAAAACTCTTTTGAACTATCATACCACTAGTGGACTTTAATAGGGATTAAACAGGACCTAGTTGACATCCCTAGTTGAAAGGGAGTGTACCACTGCTATATTTAAGTTGCCAAGGCATCTAAGCAGTTGAAATAATCTGAGAAAGCACTTAACAGTGTGGCCTCATATAAACTACGAAGTCAGTCTTGTGATGAAGTTCAGAGGAAAAGTTAAGGACTCAAATGAATTAGGCATGCATTTCTTTACAATAGTACAGCGGGCACTGCTGACATATTGGCCAACTCAGGTATAGCATAACAAGTAACAAACAAGCATTCGAATCAAGCAATACAACAAAGCAGACAACTGAACTATTTGTTATTCTGTAGGATTACAAGTTGAGGGCACAAGCCAAGAAAGCACCCCACACGCATTACATTTCACATGTACTAAAACACACTGGCTTACCATATGTTGTTGTGAAGCCTTGCTGTTGTTGCAATGTTCTTTGAAGATATCGTCAGCATCCCGTGGTTGCAAATCTACTTGTTGTAGTTTATTCTACACCCTCTATTTAGGTAAAATTAATTTTAACGCATGCACTGGTTCGAATTGATCATCAATGGTTCATCTAAACTAATGAAAGAAGGGTGTGTGCATACATGACAATATATCTGCTTTCCTCTATTTTTATGCTTGTTCGAGGTGCCAGCCCCAAAAGAATAAATATTTTGCTTGATGGGGCTGGCAACTCCATAATTAATAGAAGCATCAAATTTGTCGTGCAACTTGGGAAGATCAAGAACACACAAAAAAGTAATGAACAGAGGCTCGTAGCAGTGATGTAATAGCTAGCATCAGAAAATGTAGTGTAAAACGAACAAAAACCAGCGGAACCACATGCTAGTTTGCTGATGTGTAATTAAGCATAGAGAACATGAAGCAGTCTGATGGAACCAATAGGTGGCATCAGAACAACACCATTATCATAAATATAGCATGAGAAGTAAAATAGTAGGTGGTGATATCTAGGAAGTACAGTAATACTTAGGACAAAACTAAAGCATATTAACTATATGTGCACTGGTATGTAATTTAGCACATGTAACACGTTCACTGCCAGAAGTATGGCCCTACATGTGCAAGTAGAATAACGTGTCTCATGAAAAACCGAATGATGCCCTGAAGAAATTCAAAGGTGCATTGCTTATGCTAAGAAAGTGAACGTAGGTGCCGGCCGTTGGATAATAGTACCTGATTCTCGGCGGCGTATGGGTATCATTGGCATACTTGATAGCTAAGGATCGTTGATGGTGCTCGTGTTGCGGTTGAGTTTGGGCCGACTGTCACCATCGCTGAAGCGGCTCCAGTGCTACGGTTGCGGCGCCTATCGACATACAAGAAAGCTCATATGTGGTAAGTGAACAGTTGCGCAATAAAGAGAAAGACCGGAGGAGTACAGATCGAAATAACCTGATGAGGTTGCGGCGTCGGTAAAGTAGGGCCGGTGGAGTTGAATATGGCATCCATGGAGCGGGTCCGGTCCAGTGGACGAAGGCTTCGGCGGGCGCGTTGTATAGTGCTTTCGGTGAGGCGGATCTGTTGCGACGGACGGGGGCTTGTATGAAGGGCCAACGAAGGGACGGACGAGGGAGTCAGTGAAGGGCCTACACTGTGGTGCACGAGGGCGCCGGTTAAGCAGATCCGGTGCGGTGGACCATGATGGCGGTCAAGGAGATCTGCAGCGGTGTACAAGCCAGTCGCTGAAGCGGCTCCGGTGAAGTGGTGAGTTGGCAGTTGGGGGTTCCAAGGTGCGGAAGGTAGATCCATCGGGGTGTGAGGTCCACCGCTGCGGCGGAGGATTAGATTCGGTGGCTTGCCGTGGTTGGGGGGTTAGGGAGGGGCTCTGGAAAAGAATGTTGGGGGCAAAGAGCGGAAAACAATGGAGTTACCAAAGCAACCCTTTTCCGTTCATGTGGCAGGGGTAAAACAGGAATATCGCAGGGCTAAACTTTCGGGCGCGAGATATTTCAATGTGAGTGGGAAGTTTGAAAGCTTTTGGCGCCTGAAATTATATCCTGCTCTTGTAAGACCGACTATGATATCATGGCCGAGAATTTGTTTGTTTTGCACGCAAAAAAAGTGCAAGTTTTGAAAATCAATGTCTCCAACTCGAAACTTAGATTGTCCATTCAATTCAAATATGGATCATTAAGCTACTACAAGCAAATACCATCATATGGTCCAATTCAAATGAAATTCCAAATGTGTTTATCCTAAATATGATGAGAAAAGCAAAAATGTGTTTGTGTATGAATAAAGTGGATGATTATAAAGTTTGAACATGCCCTTATGTATATATCTCTAGGTTTGATATATGAATTTGAAATCACGAAATCCGGGCTTAAAAGTGTACCTCCGTTTAAATGAATTACAAAAGCTAATGATGGAGTCGAATTCCAAAATTCCAATCTTAGGTTTGTAATTCTGGTACATCAAAGTATATCACGCATGTTCAAAAGTATCGTTATCTCATAGTCCAAACTGTGAAACAAATTGATCAACCTTGAGTGCACACACTATTGACCATGTATATCTCAATTACACTAAAGTCCCTCAAATATAGACACCTCAATCTTTATTTGAAGCCACCCCCCCTCGTCGCCCCCCACACACAGAGAAGTCGTTCTCTCCCCCAAACACCAACACACAAGCACATTAACACCCCTCTCTCTTCTAAAGTCCGGACCCCAATATAGGTCTCTATCACTTTGTCTCTTGGGCATGCACACATCTCTTCCCCCACTCTCTAGCTAGGTCTCCTGGCATCTCTCTTTCCCAAGCACACGCACTATGTAGAGTGTATCTTTCCCATACACACGAAACGTCGCCCCCAAACGTCTATCTCCCTAGTTATGTGGTTATCGCACACTCACCTCACACACCACCCCCACTGCAAAACAAGCACACTTTTGTCTCCTTGTGCACCACTCTCCTCTTTCTATCTCTCCCACATGTGGACCCGCCCCAGCTTCTCCCTGTATACATATATGTCGTGACTCTTTCCATAGCTCCCTAATGTATCATCGTTCTCGATCTCGCACATTGTTCTCTACACCATCTATTCTAGATCTCTCATGAAGTCCCTATCACACACACGATGACTCGCTTCCCTTGCGTCTTCGTACATAGGCCAATTTCAAACAACATCAACATTGTCTCCCTATCTATACGCCATTTATGGACACAAACGCCCCCTCTTTCGCCCCCTCTCTTCCTCTCTCTCTCTCTCTCCCCGTCGCTAGCTCTCTCTCTCGCTCGCTCGCTCTCACACGCCTATCCCACACACAATCGATGTCTCTTCCAAATAGTCTGCTCCCCCCGCCCGTACCCATGCTATCCCGCTACTACACATGTCACACCATTCCCCCTTCCCTTATACTAGGTTTACATCATTAGTGGTCTCTCTACTCCACATACACACACTCCCTCTCACACACAAACGTGCGCACAAACACACGCAGACAAGCACAAACACCCATTAATCTAGATCCTCATCTCTCCCCATGTCCGCGTGTGTATCTCGCACACTCACTCTCTAATTATGTATATGTGTCTCCACGTTACACAACACAAAGCCCCATGTACATGTCTCTCTCTATCCTCCACACACATAGACACAAAGAATCTGTTATCATTGCCTAAGTCTCTAGACATATCACACACGCACACTATCTCTCTCTCTCTCGTAAACACGCTCAATAAGGGTTTCCCCGTGAATAACTTACCGTCTATTCATCAACAATCGTGGCAGTACGGCGAACACGAGACGTGAAAAAGAATAAATCTACACGTGCTTAGACCACCTAGTATGACTACTAGGACTAGAGCAAGCCAAAAAGCACGTCGCCGTCACCCCCTCCTTATCGGCGATGGGAAAACCTTTGTTTTTCACAGTTGAGAAGTCATTGTGCCAAGGCCTCACATGCTGAGGCGTTGAATAGAATGTAGATGCTAGTTTACGGAAACAAGTATCGATAATACGTTTGTATCTACATACTTATATTTCTTATCTTATAAAAAACCGAGTTGGTGATGATGGTACGCGTGCCATCTTGCAATATAGACCGTCCGATCTATATATGACTAATGGAAATTAAACTAAAAGATACCCCCACCCGTCTCCACATTTCAGACAAGGCCTTCCCTCGTTCATCCTTATCTCCAACAACCTCATTGTTGAGCAATTAAGAAAGGAAGCCTCTAGAACAAACTGGCCTGGTGGCCACTGCCGGCGTCGTCAATCCCCATGCCTCCGCTCAATCCGACCACCAATCACCACCACGCCCCACTCCTCTTCACCATATATCCTATTTCTCAAGATATCATTAGTTTTTACACATGGGATTACTCCCGCATGGGTCAATCACAACGAGTGTTTTTATAAAAAAATGCATCTTGATGTTCCGCGCAATGCACGGATCTTGCTAGTACTCCTACAGAAGACTAAGTTGGTGATGATGGTGTGTTTGCCATCCGTCGTTTGTGACCATTAGATCTACATCTAACGACTGTGAGGTAAGTTGTTGCCCTTCCTCACAAACATCCCACTTGTCTACCAATTTGTAGAAAAACCCATAATTAGTATCTTAAAACCAACCACATCCCTCCTTGACCTCACCAAAACAGCCCAAGGAATATATTCTAATTGAAACATAATATATCTCTAGTGATATATGTATATCAAAATTAGAGTGTTCTATATCAAGTTTGTGAATAAGTATTATTTTAATTATGATTCGTTGCAACGCACATGAACATTACTAGTATTTCCAACCATGGTGATACTCCCTCTGTTCCCAAATACGGAGTAAAATCCTCCCTTTGTTCCCAAATACGGAGTAAAATCCTCCCTCTATTCCCAAATACGGAGTATTTGTCTTTCTAGAGATTTCAACAAGTGACTACGTACGGAGCAAAATGAGTGAAGTGAGCGTAGAGGCATAGGGATAATGTAGAAAGGAAGTCTTCGTGATCCATTATTCCCCATCTCGGTCAGAGAGAACTATTCAACTAGTCTTCGCAGTGAAGTGACAATACATGGTGCAGCAGATGGGACACTTAATTAATAAGCTTAACCAGCGTGTTGGTGTTACTAAATCAGCCTTACCCAGTACTGCCATCATGTTTGCCAATAGAGCACGCTTCTGTCCTCCATTAACTGATATATGGGCCCTCTTGTGGTAGACACATATGTCATCGGTGCAACTATTTACACTCCGAAGGACGGTATATCCTGGTAGTAGTAGTAGAATTGAGATTTAATGCAATTTCTTCCCCATCTTCCACTCTTCTTCCTCCTCTCTTCTTCTTCCTCCTCTCTTCCCCATCGTCGGCCGCACACCATTTCCTCCCGCTCTCTGCTCGCCCGCCCGCGCTATCTTCCTTGGTAGCTCGCACGTACCATATCCCCCCGCTCACTGCTCGGCCACAGAGGAGAAGCTTCTTCGCTCGCCCGCCCGAATCCACTTCCCCGCTGGCTCGCAGGCACCGAAAACCCCAATGGCAAAACCGACTGACACGCAGAGCCGCGATTGGAATTCCCTCCCCAATGTACTCTTGGAGCAGATTTGTAATCATATGGACCTACTCAGCACCGTCCGTCTGGCAACATGCTCGGTGTCTTTGTACCATCTACTCTTCTGCAACCGACCGGCTCTTTTCAAGACACCCTGCTTGCTGATGCCCGATCCTCGCAGGTGGCCCAGACACCGACTTGACGATCCTACATAGGTTGTCGTGGTGCCCCTCGACATGCTACCAGTACCCGTCCACCTGTCCTTCATGCGCGGCCACTACTAGGCGGGCATGAAGGCCAACTGGATCGTCCTCATCCACCAATCCGGTAGTCCGTGGCGTCTCGTGGATATCTACACCCAGCGAGAGATCACCCTTCCATCTTTGGGTACCGCCGCCATCGAGCCTCGCGGCCCGCCAGACACTCCTGCCTACTATGCATGAGACGCGTCGAGCTTTTCGCTTGACCTCTGTTTGCTGAAGGTTATAATCTGCGAAGTGCCCACACCATCAGAAGACTACATGGATTACAAGCTCATTGTCGTGTTCAACATGGGATTAGTCTATCTGGAATCCGGTCGCCATACATGGTTATGGCTCATCGTCGATCCTCTTTACCCAACACTTCTGTTTGATGCTATAGTGCACGATGGCATCGTTTATGCGGTCGACGCACAAATTGGCTGCCTATACTGGTGGAATCTATCATCGTGTAATTGTTCTATCTCATCTCATATTTACCTTAAGAATACGAATGCCTGTTCATTGTTACAAATTTAGAATGTATAGTATGTCTATAACCACATCATTGCTATATGTTCCTATCATTTCCTAGATTTTTATGACCACACATGTTTTTGTTAGAGTTGATATGAGAACAATTGGTATCTAATCATTGTTAGAATAGATATTATGAGTATAACCTCATGATTGCTATATGTTACTCTCATTTCCAGGATTTTTATAACAACGCATGTTATTGCTTAGAGTTGATATGATAACTGTAGTAAGTGCTATGGTAGAATATGAGTAGGCCCTGTCATATCTGTTTTCCTCTCATTGTTACATGATGTTTGAACCATGATATATTGCTATAATATGAAAGCCATTGGCTTATTTTTTTAACTTGGGGTATGATTATGACCACGCCATTACAATTCTCTATATATGATATGTGTCACTATTATAATAATCTTAATTCCACACATACTCTGAACCTGATTGTTTATTTTTGTCCTTTTGGTCTCCAATTTGAATTGTTGCAGCAGACGCAAATGCGCTGGCCTTCATGATTCCCGGACCTGGAATCATACCAGCCGATGGGTGGTGGTTTATCGCTCGTTCAGCTGACGGTGGTCATCTGATGCTCATTTGCACGTACCAAATTGACCAAACCATTTCATCAAACCAAATGCAGTACAATGCCTGGGGCGTTCGTGACATTGATGGCTATGGCTGCTTTGTGTTCGAGAAAGATCCCAGCTCTGTTGGGCCAGGCGTATTCAACTGGAGGCGGGTTTACAGCCTCGACGACCACTTCATGTTCCTCGGGCTCAATTATCTGATCATCCAACCAATCATCGATCATATCACCGGCGATTATTACCGTGCTATGCAACTTCCATTTGCTAGGGGGGACTGTGTTTACACATCATACCATGGGTTTCATGAATCACCATATCCAGAGATTCGTCGACACAGCTTGTTGCCAGATAATCTTCAGTGTGTGAAAGGCATCAAGCTTCCATGCGATGGATGGCTTTTGCAAACCCGACATGCGGCGATGTGGTTCATGCCAACAGCAAATATGCACAGCTTGATTCGTACGGATATGTAGACTGAGCCATGTATTCTACTGCTGTAGCACGATCCTCTTTTGTTGGATATTATGTACTATTGTTAGTTTGAAGCACTCCTCTGGTTTGAAGGATAGATACCTTTCTGGGATCAAGTGCATCCTAACTCACCTGCGCAGGATGTACTGATAATGATGATGGAGATGTTGTGCAGTATATATATATATATCACTTAGGCTTCAAGTGCGTACTTTTTAGTTAAACCTATGGTTAAAATGTGACACTAAATATGACTAGTAAGTAGTACAGTAGCAGTACTAGTATACGTTGGTCAAATTATTCATCATGTCCACACATTGAATTGACATGACAACACGCTGTGTGTGAGGTGACACAAGAATCCCGGCGGCATGTTCGAGTATTCTGGACTTCAGATTTGGAGTACCACTTATTTGTCGAAATCTTTCGTCATTCCCTTAAAACAGTAGATTGATCATACATTGAGTACCATATAACTGGAATTAACCCATGCAAGTCGAAGAAGGATTGGCCGGTGCTGCCGGCTGGCGTCAAGTTCGATCCCATGGATCAGGAGCTGATCGAACACCTTGAGGCCAAAGTGAGTGCTGACAGCGCGAGATCTCACCTTCTCATCGATTTGTTCATACCAACCATCGACAGCGAGCATGACATATGCTACACCCATCCTGAGAAACTTCCAGGTAAGACACCAATCGGCCGTCTACTTGCACAAACATATTCCTTTGTTTATAGCTCTATTTTTCTTTTTAGACGCAGGCCTGGTGAAGCAATTACAATTTGACATTTAATAAAAAGTGAAACAAGTGACTACAACATGCCAAAGATGTTATGAAAATGCCAACTACATACACTAAAACCTGTATTCGACAATACTGCAGGTATCACACTGAGTTGCCTAAGCAAGCATTTCTTCCAGCGCAATTCCAGGGCATTCAAAAGGGGCATGTGGACGCGTTGCAAGATACAGTCGGAGTGCGGCATGCACGCGATGTGGCATAACACCAACAATACCTTGCCGGTGCTGGTTAACGGCCGGCAGATGGGCAGCAAAAAGGTTCTGGTGCTGCACACCAACAAGAACTTCGACTAGCAGAGGACCAACTGGGTGATGAACCAGTACCACCTCGGGGACCTAGAGCAAGAGAAGAAGCGGGAGCTGGTCCTCTGCAAGATTTTCTACCAGACGAACACTAGGGCCAGCAGTAAAAAGATTTTAAGTTAGTTAGGTATTGGTACTTGTACTACCTTGTCGTCTGCAAGCTGGTATTGTTGTTAACAATCTTTTGGTATGAACTTGGCATTTGCTTCCAACCATCATGCTGAGGGTCGACGTGGATATAAAGCTAAATCATTTGTTTCGAAATGAATTTTCAAGCACCTAATTTTTATTTGATGGGTAGCATAAGCACCTGACGTTCGAATTACCAGTTCTCCAAATTTATCAAAACAAGTGCATAATCTTATTATCACGATGAAAAAACAATATCCCTGCTGCATCCCAGTTATCAGTCTGTACTTGCAGAATTCTCTCGTTTATTGAGCACGTATATTTTTTTAGGTCGAGCAAGTTTCAACTAGGTTGTAGACTGCCCAGGCTTGGTTTTGTTTTTAACAGGCCTAGCCCATGACCACAACGGGGCACAAAGATCCAGCAGGTATCTACTGGCCTCTGGCCCGCCAGCGTTAGTTATATTTTGTCTTACAACATTCGCAGGCACTTTTTTTACTGAATCAAACACACAACCAATTCTATTTTCCTCTTGAAACGCATGTCCTACATCCATTTTCTAATCTCTACCTATAGTTTTACTAGTTCATATACAAGTATCATTATATTGAAAATACATAAAATTCCCTTTTCATATTTACATCCTTATATTTGTTGTTGTTGCACCTCCAAGCGCTGATTTTTTTTACCATTGGTTTTCCCTTAAACCAACTCAATTGTCCCACGTCTTATTTGCTTACAAAAACATAACGATTTTTTTGGCAAATCAATAAGTTCTTAAAAATGTTTATCATTTCGGGATTACAAAAGTTCGGACTCCACCGAAATATGCAAAATAAGGTTGAACTTTTTGACCGTGGTCCTGGGCAGAAAATGGGCTGTAATAACTTACTTAAGAATTAGCAAATGGGCTGCAAATTATTAAAAAAATAGCAAATGGGCTCTATGTTGTCTGCCACTGATTTGGCGGCTGACTTGTGGGCCTACTAAGTTCATGCATCCACAAGGTTTATCAAAAAAGAAACTTAGTCAACAATCGACTCTACCAGCGTCAGACCGTTAGATGTCAATCTAACGGCAGTCGTGCTTCTTCAATCTCTGATCTTCCTGCCCCAACCGCCCAAACCAGCACCGTCGGAATCGCCTGCTCCCGCCTCCCATGGCCGGCTATGCTGCCGGGCAGGCCTCACGGCCCCATCATATACTCGCATCCCTGGCATGTCTATCCCTCTACTCACCCACACCTCCTGTTATTTTTCGGTGACGGCGGCCAAACCAGTCAACCCTCGTACTCCACCGCGTGGGCAGCCACTGCCGTGTCTTCCCTGGCTCCGTGTCGTTCCCTTCATAGGCCTCGCCATCATCCACCGCCCTGGTGCTCTCGACGCGACGTGGTCAACATGGTCAACGAACGGCATTCATTGGAAGTGGACTGTACGTGGAGAGGCTGACAGCTGGGTCCACGGCTGCACACAAGGAAATGCCTCCTTATTACGCGCAAAATAATGATTCCTCCACCTGACATCTAGGACTCACCGGAAGGGCCTCTGCATTTCGCGAAAAAATGTTCCCTCCGCTTACAGGTCGGACCCACCAACTATATCTTTGCGCGCAAGGAAGTGCCTCCTTATTGCGCACAAAAAATGAACACCCCCTGCTAGCTGGGACCCACCATAGTGGGAGGCAGACTTGTGGGCCTACTAAGTTGACCGGGACGGAGGGCTTTGTCAACATAGTCAATATGAACGATTCTAGCTCCAGTAACCGCACGATGTCCATCTAATGGCCTTAGTGCTTCTTCAACCTCTGGTCTTCTTGCTCCAGCCACCCAAAGCAGCGCCGGTCGTGCCGCCTGCTCCTGCCTCTTATGGTCGGCTGTGCTGCCGCGGAGGCCTCACCGCCCCCATACTACTCCCACCACTGGCCAGGACATCCCTCCACTCACCCACACCCCATGTTATTCTGCGATGATGGCAGCCTCACACCGCAGTCGAACCAGTGAACCCTCGTACTCCTCTCCGCATGGGCATCCACTGTCGCGTCTTCCCCGGCTCCGCATCATCCCCTTCCTAGGCCTTGCCGTCGTCCACCGCCTTGGTGCTCTCGGCGCGGCGTGGTCAATGTGGTCAACGACCGACTTCCATCGGAAGAGTACTTTACATGGAGAGGCTGACAGCTGGGTTCATGGCCATGGCCCAGTTTTTTTGTGATTTGCCAAGTAAGTTGATTTTTCAGGTTTGTCGGGCTGCAAATCTTTCAAGACGAGGAGAGCTTCATTCGGTTGGCCGAGAAAATGGCCTATCAGTAATGAGAAATGGGCTGTACATTTTTAAAACACATCAAACCGGCAATTAGTTTAAAATTTCTTTTTTTCATTTCGAGATTTTAAATTGCATTGATTTTTATGCGTGGACAATTTGTTGGATTTTATATTGATATACATTTATTTTTAAAATCAGTTTGAATGTGACTCAAAATTTTGGGATTAAAAATAGTTCGGACCGCACCGAAATATGCAAAATTTCGTATAATGTTTTAACCGTGGCCACAATATGGGCTGTAATGCTAACAAAAACAATATGGGCTCCAAAAAACCCTTAAGAATTAGCAAATGGGTTGTAAATTATTAGAAATAATGGCAGATGGGCTGTATGATGTTTTCCATAGATTTGAGGCTTTCCTGAAAAAAGGTTGACGCACAAGCAGTGACTGTAGGATGTCCATCCAACGACTGTCATGCTTCTTCAATCTCTGCTCTTCCTGCTTCAGCCACTCAAACAAGCGCCGGCGGGACTGCCTGCTCCCTCCTCCCTGCGGCCGGCTGTGCTGCTGCGCAGGCCTCACCACCCCACTGTACTCCCATCACTGGCTTAGCCATCCCTCTACTCACCCACACCTGCTGTTATTCTCCGGCGATGGCAGACGAACCAGTAAACCCTCATAGAGTCATACTCCCTCTGCCACCTCTTGAGCACTGCGTTGTTTTCCCTTGAAGAGGAAAGGGTGATGCAACAAAGTAGCGTAAGTATTTCTCTCAGTTTTTGAGAACCAAGGTATCAATCCAGTAGGAGGCTACGCGTGAGTCCCTTGCACCTACACAAAACAAATAAATCCTCGCAACCAATGCGATAAGGGGTTGTCAATCCCTACACGGTCACTTACGAGAGTGAGATCTGATAGATATGATAAGATAATATTTTTGGTATTTTTATGATGAAGACGCAAAGTAAAATAAAAGCAAACGAAATAACTAAGTGTTGGAAGATAAATATGATGAAGATAGACCCGGGGGCCATAGGTTTCACTAGTGGCTTCTCTCAAGAGCATAAGTATTTTACGGTGGGTGAACAAATTACTGTTGAGCAATTGACAGAATTGAGCATAGTTGTTAGAATATCTAGGTATGATCATGTATATAGGCATCACGTCCGAGACAAGTAGACCGACTCCTGCCTGCATCTACTACTCTTACTCCACACATCGATCGCTATCCAGCATGCTTCTAGAGTATTAAGTTCATAAGAACAAAGTAACGCCTTAAGCAAGATGACATGATGTAGAGGGATAAATTCATGCAATATGATTAAAAAAACCATCTTGTTATCCTAGATGGCAACAATACAATACGTGCCTTGCTGCCCCTACTGTCACTGGGAAAGGACACCGCAAGATTGAACCCAAAGCTAAGCACTTCTGCCATTGCAAGAAAGATCAATCTAGTAGGCCAAACCACACTGATAATTCGAAGAGACCTGCAAAGATAACCAATCATACATAAAATAATTCAGAAGATTCATATATTGTTCGTAGATAAACTTGATCATAAACCCACAATTCATCGGTCTCAACAAACACACCGCAAAAGAAGATTACATCGAATAGATCTCCACAAGAGAGGGGACAACATTGTATTGAGATCCAAAAAGAGAGAAGAAGCCATCTAGATAATAACTATGGACCCGAAGATCTGAGGTAAACTACTCACACTTCATCGGAGGGGCTATGGTGTTGATGTAGAAGCCCTCCGTGATCGATGCCCCCTCCGACGGAGCTACGGAACAGGCCCCAAGATGGGATCTCGTGGATACAGAAAGTTACGGCAGTGGAATTAGGGTTTTGGCTCCGTATCTGATCGTTTGGGGGTAAGTAGGTATATATAGGAGGAAGGAGTACGTCGGTGGAGCAACAGGGGCCCACGAGGGTGGAGGGCGCACCTGGGGGGTAGGCGCCCCCCTACCTCGTGGCTTCCCTGTTGGTTGCTTGACGTAGGGTCCAAGTCTCCTGGATCTTGTTCGTTCCAAAAAATCACAATCCCGAACGTTTCATTCTGTTTGGACTCCGTTTGATATTCTTTTTCTGTGAAACTCTGAAATAGGCAAAAACAGCAATTCTGGGCTGGGCCTCCGGTTAATAGGTTAGTCCGAAAAATAATATAAAAGTGAATAATAAATCCCAATAATGTCCAAAACGGAAGATAATATAGCATGGAGCAATCAAAAATTATAGATACGTTGGAGACGTATCAAGCATCCCCAAGCTTAATTCATGCTCGTCCTCGAGTAGTAAATGATAAAAACAGAATTTTTGATGCGGAATGCTACTAGGCATAATTTCAATGTAATTCTTCTTAATTGTGGTATGAATATTCAGATCCGATAGATTCAAGACAAAAGTTTAATATTGACATACAAAATAATAATACTTCAAGCATACTGACTAAGCAATTATGTCTTCTCAAAACAACATGGCCAAAGAAAGTTATCCCTACAAAATCATATAGTCTGGCTATGCTCTATCTTCACCACACAAAGTATTTAAATCATGCACAACCCCGATGACAAGCCAAGCAATTGTTTCATACTTTTGACATTCTCAAACTTTTTCAATCTTCACACAATACATGAGCGTGAGCCATGGACATAGCACTATATGTGGAATAGAATGGTGGTCGTGGAGAAGACAAAAAGGGTGAAGATAGTCTCACATGAACTAGGCGTATCAACGGGCTATGGAGATGCCCATCAATAAATATCAATGTGAGTGAGTAGGGATTGCCATGCAACGGATGCACTAGAGCTATAAGTATATGAAAGCTCAACAAAACAAGCTAAGTGGATGTTCATCCAACTCGCTTGATCATGAAGACCTAGGGCATTTTGAGGAAGCCCATCACTGGGATATGCAAGCCAAGTTCTATAATGAAAAATTCCCACTAGTATATGAAAGTGATATCATAGGAGACTCTCTATCATCAAGATGATGGTGCTACTTTGAAGCACAAGTGTGGTAAAAGGATAGTAGCATTGTCCCTTCTCTCTTTTTCTCTTATTTTTTTATTTGGGCCTTTTCTCTTTTTTATGGCCTCTTTTTTTTAGTCTGGAGTCTCATCCCGACTTGTGGGGGAATCATAGTCTCCATCATCCTTTCCTCACTTGGGACAATGCTCTAATAATGATGATCATCACACTTTTATTTACTTACAACTCAACAATTACACCCCAATACTTAGAACAAAATATGACTCTATGTGAATGCTTCCGGCGGTGTATCGGGATATGCAATGAATCAAGAGTGACATGTATGAAAGAATTATGAACGGTGGCTTTGCCACAAATATGATGTCAACTACATGATCATGCAAAGCAATATGACAATGATGGAGCGTTCATAATAATTGGAACGGTGGTAAGTTGTATGGCAATATATCTCGGAATGGCTATGGAAATGCCATGATAAGTAGGTATGGTGGCTGTTTTGAGGAAGGTATATGGTGGGTGTATGATACCGGCGAAAAGTGCGCGGTATTAGAGAGGCTAGCAATGGTGGAAGGAAGAAATGTGTGTATAATCCATGGACTCAACATTAGTCATAAAGAACTCATATACTTATTGCAAAAATCTACAAGTTATCAAAGCAGAGTATTACGCGCATGCTCCTAGGGGGTAGATTGGTAGGAAAAGACCATCGCTCGTCCCCGACCGCCACTCATAAGGAAGACAATCAATAAATAAATTATTCTCCGACTTCATCACATAACGGTTCACCATACGTGCAGGCTACGGGAATCACAAACTTTAACACAAGTATCCCTCAAATTCACAACTATTCAACTAGCATGACTCTAATATCTGAAGGAAATATGCCCTCGAGGCAATAATAAAGTTATTATTTATTTCCTTATATCATGATAAATGTTTATTATTCATGCTACAATTGTATTAACCGGAAACATAATACATGTGTGAATACATAGACAAACAGTATGTCACTAGTATGCCTCTACTTGACTAGCTCGTTGAATCAAAGATGGTTAAGTTTCCTAGCCATAAACATGAGTTGTCATTTGATTAACGGGGTCACATCATTAGAGAATGATGTGATTGACTTGACCCATTCCGTTAGCATAGCACTTGATCGTTTAGTTTGTTGCTATTGCTTTCTTCATGACTTATACATGTTCCTATGACTATGAGATTATGCAACTCCCGTTTACCGGAGGAACACTTTGTGTGCTACCAAACGTCACAACGTAACTGGGTGATTATAAAGGTGCTCTCCAGGTGTCTCTGAAGGTACTTGTTGGGTTCGCGTATTTTGAGATTAGGATTTGTCACTCCGATTGTCGGAGAGGTATCTCTGGGCGCTCTCGGTAATACACATCACTCAAGCCTTGCAAGCAATGCAACTAATAAGTTAGTTGCGGGATGATGTATTATGGAACGAGTAAAGAGACTTGCCGGTAACGAGATTGAACTAGGTATTGGAATACCGCTGATCGAATCTCGGGCAAGTAACATACCGATGACAAAGGGAACAACGTATGTTGTTATGCGGTTTGACCGATAAAGATCTTCGTAGAATATGTAGGAACCAATATGAGCATCCAGGTTCCGCTATTGGTTATTGACTGGAGATGTGTCTCGGTCATGTCTACATAGTTCTCGAACCCGTAGGGTCCGCACGCTTAAAGTTCGGTGACGATCGTACTTAGGGTTTTTTTGTGTTTTGATGTACCGAAGGTTGTTCGGAGTCCCGGATGTGATCACGGACATGACGAGGAGTCTCGAAATGGTCGAGACATAAAGATTGATATATTGGAAGCCTATATTTGGATATCGGAATCGTTCCAGGTGAAATCGGGATTTTACCGGAGTACCGGGGGATTACCGGAACCCCCCCCCCCCCCCCGAAGAGGATGGCCGGCCCGGGCAGGCCACGTGCCCCCTCCTCCCCTAGTCCGAATAGGACAAGGAAGGGGGCGGCGCCCCCTTTCCTCTTTCCCCCTTCCCCTTTCCTTCTCCAACAAGGCAAGAGGGGGGAGTCCTACTCCCGGCGGGAGTAGGACTCCTCCAGGCGCACCCCTAGGGGCCGGCCACACCTTCCCCCTCCCCTCTTTATATATGGGGGAAGGGGGCATCCCATGACACACAAGTTGATCTTCGTGATCGTTCCTTACCCATGTGTGGTGCCCCCTTCCACCATATTCCACCTCGGTCATATCGTAGCGGTGCTTAGGCGAAGCCCTGCGTCGATAGAACATCATCACCGTCATCACGCCGTCGTGCTGACGAAACTCTCCCTCAACACTCGGCTGGATCGGAGCTCGAGGGACGTCACCGAGTTGAACGTGTGCAGAACTCGGAGGTGCCGTACGTTCGGTTGAAGTTATTGGCAACTGGCAGAAGCCTTATGGTTGTCTCTTTATTGCATAAGATGCAAGCGCCAAATAATTGCTTTACTTTATCTCTATGTGATAGCAATAGTTGCAAGAGCAATAGTTGGCGAGACGACCATGTCACGACACATTGATATAGATCAAGATGATGGAGATCATGGTGTCAGGCCGGTGACGATGGAAATTATGACGATGGTTTGGAGATGGAGATCAAAGGCACAAGATGATAATGGCCATATCATGTCACATATTTTGATTGCATGTGATGTTTATTTTATATACATCTTACTTTGCTTAGTTATGATGGTAGCATTATAAGATGATCTCTCACTAAATTTCAAGATAAAAGTGTTCTCCCTGAGTATGCACCGTTGCCAAAGTTCGTCGTGCCCAGACACCACGTGATGATCGGGTGTGATAAGCTCTACGTCCATCTACAACGGGTGCAAGCCAGTTTTGCACACGCAGAAATATCGAGTTAAACTTGACGAGCCTAGCATATGCAGATATGGCCTCATAACACTGGAGACCAAAAGGTCGAGCGTGAATCATATAGTAGATATGATCAACATAATGATGTTCACCATTGAAAACTACTCCATTTCACGTGATGATCGGTTATGGTTTAGTTGATATGGATCACGTGATCACTTAGATGATTAGAGGGATGTCTATCTAAGTGGGAGTTCTTAAGTAATATGATTAATTGAACTTTAATTTATCATGAACTTAGTCCTGGTAGTATTAGCATATCTATGTTGTAGATCAATAGCTCACATTTAGCTCCTCTGTTTTATTTTTGATATGTTTCTAGATGAAACTAAGTTGAAAGATGTTAGTAGCAATGATGCGGATTGGATCCGTGATCTGAGGTTTATCCTCATTGCTGCACAGAAGAATTATGTCCTTCATGCACCGCTAGGTGACAAACCTATTGCAGGAGCAGATGCAGATATTATGAATGTTTGGCTAGCTCAATATGATGACTACTTGATAGTTTAGTGCACCATGCTTAAACGGCTTAGAATCGGGACTTCAAAGACGTTTTGAACGTCATGGACCATATGAGATGTTCCAGGAGTTGAAGTTAATATTTCAAGTAAATACCCGAGTTGAGAGATATGAAGTCTCCAACAATTTCTATAGCTAAAAGATGGAGGAGAATAGCTCAAGCAGTGAGCATGTGCTCAGATTGTCTCGGTACTACAATCACTTGAATCAAGTGGGATTTAATCTTCCAAATAAAATAGTGATTGACAGAATTCTCTAGTCACCATCACCAAGTTAGTAGAACTTCATGATGAACTATAATATGCAAGGGATAACGAAAACGATTCCCAAGCTCTTCGTGATGCTGAAATCGACGAAGGTAGAAATCAAGAAAAGCATCAAGTGTTGATGGTAAAACCACTAGTTTCAAGTAAATGGACAAAGGGAAGAAAGTGGAACTTTAAGAAGAACGGCAAACAAGTTGCTGCTCAAGTGAAAAAACCCAAGTCTGGACCTAAGCCTAAAACTGAGTGCTTCTACTGCAAAGGGACTGGTCATTGGAAGCAGAACTACCCCAAGTAATTGGCGGATAAGAAGGATGGAAAAGTGAACATAGGTATTGCCGGAGTAAATAGCCATGGGTAGCCTAGCCGTCTTCCCCTGGCCCTTCTGAAAAAATTACGAGCCCGTCCGGCTCTCAAAGAACTCAAGACCTGGAGCCGCCCTCCCCCTGCCGGCTATCTTCTAGGCCGGCTTCGGGGGGGGGCGGCCCGCCCTTTGCCCTCATGAAGGAGGCCGTGGGAGGGCCGACTTCGAGAAGCCGGCCACAAGAAGGCCGACTCCAAGAAGCCGGCTCCCATAAAGAAGTCAAAATCGTACCCGCGAAGTCCGAGTCCACCCAGCAATTATGAAGCGGGGCGTGGCTACAGTAAAGCCTGCCACCCCCAAAACCCGGAGCATGCCCAGCACAGTGCGCCGTACGGGTGGCCACGACCCGTCCGACGCGGCATTGTTGCCACGGCGACCCTGACGCCGTCACGACGGGCCACCAGCGTGGCCCCCGAGGCGATGGGCCCCTTCGGGCAGAGAGATGCCGAAGGCGGCCACACCTCCTCCCAAGTCGGCCAGATGGAGAGCTGGCCCCCCATAGCCGGCCTGCCATCCTCCTCGAAGGAGACGCCCATTAAGGAGACAAGACACAGTGGGACTACAGTAATCGCCCGCCAGGGCGGCGGTACTGTAGCCACGCTTACCCCGACCAAGCCCGCGTCATCAGCACAGAGCAACAGTAACCAGCCACCGACCAGGCCCTGGACAGTGGGGCCTGCCTGTCGACCAGGGTGCCGGCAGCCGGCGGGACCCACCGGTCGGCGGGCCCCAGCAGCCGGCGCAGAAGCCGGCGAGCATAGTCACAGACAGCTGGGCCCCGCGCCCAGCCGAATTAACATTGTACCCCCGGGGGTAGGCCTATATAAACCCCCCGGAGCACCCATGCAAAAGGTTCGACCCCCAAACTAGTCTTAGACGCCATACGAGGAGAAGAAGCAAGCTAGCCGTGCCCTTCTTCCTCCTTCCACCAAAACAGCTCAAGGAGCATTGTGTAGCTACTTGTTCATCTAGTGATTATGCGGAGACCCCGCAGAGCGGCAGTAGGGGTGTTATCTCCACGGAGAGCCCTGAAGCTGGGTAAAGTACGTCGGCGAGCTTGTCTTCGCCTCATCCCGTTTCCAGGCACCGGCGACATCTTATTGGCTCCCACAATGATAAGCCACCCGTTGGCATATGTCGCACCTACCACCCGACAGGTATATTTGATATACATGTTATTGATGTATACTTTACTAGTGTTCGTTGCAACCCCTCGGTATTTGATACTGGTTCAGTTGCTAAGAGTAGTAACTCGAAACAGGAGTTGCAAAATGAACAGAGACTAGTTAAGGGTGAAGTGACGATGTGTGTTGGAAGTGGTTCCAAGATTGATATGATCATCATCGCGCACTCCCTATACTTTCGAGATTAGTGTTGAACCTAAATAAGTGTTATTTGGTGTTTGATTGAGCATGAATATGATTTGATCATGTTTATTGCAGTACGGTTATTCATTTAAGTAAGAGAATAAATTGTTGTTCTGTTTGCATGAATAAAACCTTATATGGTTACACACCCAATGAAAATGGTTTGTTGGATCTCGATCGTAGTGATACACATATTCATAATATTGAAACCAAAAGATGCAAAGTTAATAATGATAGTGCAACTTATTTGTGGCACTGCCGTTTAGGTCATATTGGTGTAAAGCGCATGAAGAAACTCCATGCTGATGGACTTTTGGAATCACTTGATGCTTGCGAACAATGGAGCGAGCAAAATTTTTTTGGAAATCATACATACTGATGTATGTGGTCCGATGAATATTGAGGCTCGCGGCAGGTATCATTATGTTCTGATATTCACAGATGATTTGAGCAGATATGAGTATATCTACTTGATGAAACACAAGTCTGAAACATTTGAAAAGTTCAAAGAATTTCAAAGTGAAGTGGAGAATGATCGGAACAAAAATAAAAGTTTCTACGATATGATCGCAGAAGTAAAATATTTGAGTTACGAGTTTGGCCTTAAGTTAATACAATGTGAAATAGTTTCACTACTCATGCCACCTGGAACACCACAGTGTAATGGTGTGTCCGAACATCGTAACCGTACTTTATTAGATATGGTGCGATCTATGATGTCTCTTACCAATTTACCACGATCGTTTCGGGGTTATGCATTAGAGATAGCTACATTCACATTAAATATGGCACCATCTAAATCCGTTGAGACGACACCGTATGAACTATGGTTTGGCAAGAAACCTAAGCTGTCGTTTCTTAAAGTTTGAGGCTGCAATGCTTATGTGAAAAAGTTTCAACATGATAAGCTCGAACCCAAATCGGAGAAGTAAATCTTCATAGGATACCCAAAAGAAAATGTTGGGTACACCTTCTATCATAGATCTGAAGGCAAGATATTCATTTCTGAGAATGGATCCTTTTTAGAGAAGGAGTTTCTCTCGAAAGAAGTGAGTGGGAGGAAAGTAGAACTTGATGAGGTAACTGTACTTGCTCCCTTATTGGAAAGTAGTTCATCACAGAAATATGTTCCTATGACTACTACACCAATTAGTGAGAAAGCTAATGATGTTGATCATGTGACTTCAGATCAAGTTACTACCGAACCTCATAGGTAAACCAGAGTGAGATCCGCACCAGAGTGGTATGGTAATCCTGTTCTGGAGGTCATGTTACTTGACCATGACGAGCCTACGGACTATGAGGAAGCGATGATGAGGCCAGATTCCGCTAAATGGCTTAAGGCCATGAAATCTGAGATGAGATCCATGTATGAGAACAAAGTATGAACTTTGATTGACTTGCCCATTGATCGGCGAGCCATTGAGATTAAATGGATCTTCAAGAGGAAGACGGACACTGATAGTAGTGTTTCTATCTACAAAGCTAGAATTGTCGCAAAAGGTTTTCGACAAGTTCAAGGTGTTGACTACGATGAGAGTTTCTCACTCGTATCTATGCTTAAGTCTGTCCGAATCATGTTAGCAATTGCCGCATTTTATGAAATCTGGCAAATGGATAAACAAAACTGCATTCCTTAATGGATTTATTAAAGAAGAGTTGTATATGATGCAACCAGAAGGTTTTTTCAATCCTAACCCAGTTGTATATGGACTGGTGCAAGCATCTCGGAGTTGGAATATACGCTTTGATAAGTTGATCAAAGCATATAGTTTTATACAGACTTGCGGTGAAGCCTGTATTTACAATAAAGTGAGTGGGAGCACTACCGCATTTCTGATAAGTATATGTGAATGACATATTGTTGATCGGAGATAATGTAGAATTATTCTGCAAAGCATAAAGGAATGTTTGAAAGGAGTTTTTCAAAGAAAGACCTCGGTGAAGCTGCTTACATATTGAGCATCAAGATCTATAGAGATAGATCAAGACGCTTGACAAGTTTTTCAATGAGTACATACCTTGACAAGATTTTGAAGTAGTTCAAAATGGAATAGTCAAAGAAGGAGTTCTTGCCTGTGTTACAAGGTGTGAAGTTGAGTAAGACTCAAAACCCGACCACGGTAGAAGATAGAGAGAGAATGAAAGTCATTCCCTATGCATCAGCCATAGGTTCTATAAAGTATGCCATGCTGTGTACCAGACCTATTGTATACCTTGACCTGAGTTTGGCAAGGGAGTACAATAGTGATCTAGGAGTAGATCACTGGACATTGGTCAAAATTATCCTTAGTGGAATAAGGATAGGTTTCTCGATTATGGAGGTGACAAAAGGTTCGTCGTAGAGGGTTACATCGATGCAAGTTTTGACACTGATCCAGATGACTCAAAGTCTCAATCTGGATACATATTGAAAGTGGGAGCAATTAGCTAGAGTAGCTCCGTGCAGAGCATTGTTGACATAGAAATTTGCAAAATACATACGGATCTGAATGTGGCAGACCCGTTGACTAAACTTCCCTCACAAGCAAAACATGATCACACCTTAGTACTCTTTGGGTATTAATCACGTAGCAATGTGAACTAGATTATTGACTCTAGTAAACCCTTTGGGTGTTGGTCACATGACGATGTGAACTATGGGTGTTAATCACATGGTAATGTGAACTATTGATGTTAAATCACATGGCGATGTGAATTAGATTATTGACTCTAGTGCAAGTGGGAGACTGAAGGAAATATGCCCTAGAGGCAATAATAAAGTTATTATTTATTTCCTTATATCATGATAAATGTTTATTATTCATGCTACAATTGTATTAACCGGAAACATAATACATGTGTGAATACATAGACAAACAGTATGTCACTAGTATGCCTCTACTTGACTAGCTCGTTGAATCAAAGATGGTTAAGTTTCCTAGCCATAGACATGAGTTGTCATTTGATTAACGGGGTCACATCATTAGAGAATGATGTGATTGACTTGACCCATTCTGTTAGCATAGCACTTGATCGTTTAGTTTGTTGCTATTGCTTTCTTCATGACTTATACATGTTCATATGACTATGAGATTATGCAACTCCCGTTTACCGGAGGAACACTTTGTGTGCTACCAAACATCACAACGTAACTGGGTGATTATAAAGGTGTTCTACAGGTGTCTCCGAAGGTACTTGTTGGGTTGGCGTATTTCGATATTAGGATTTGTCACTCCGATTGTCGGAGAAGTATCTCTGGGCCCTCTCGGTAATACACATCACTCAAGCCTTGCAAGCATTGCAACTAATAAGTTAGTTGCGGGATGATGTATTACGGAACGAGTAAAGAGACTTGCCTGTAATGAGATTGAACTAGGTATTGGAATACCGACGATCGAATCTCGGGCAAGTAACATACCAATGACAAAGGGAACAACATATTTTGTTATGCGGTTTGACCGGTAAAGATATTCGTAGAATATGTAGGAACCAATATGAGCATCCAGGTTCCGCTATTGGTTATTGACCGGAGACGTGTCTCGGTCATGTATGCATAGTTCTCAAACCCGTAGGGTCCGCACGCTTAAAGTTCGGGGACGATCGTAATTAGGGTTTTTTGTGTTTTGATGTACCGAAGGTTGTTCGGAGTCCCGGATGTGATCACGGACATGACGAGGAGTCTCTAAATGGTCGAGACATAAATATTGATATATTGGAAGCCTATATTTGGATATCGGAATCGTTCCGGGTGAAATCAGGATTTTACCGGAGTACCGGGGGGTTACCGGAACCCCCCGGGGGTTAATGGGCCTACATGGGCCCTAAGGGAGAAGAGGAGGGCCGGCCAGGGCAGGCCGCGCGCCCTCTCCCCCCTAGTCCTAATAGGACAAGGAAGGGGGGGCGGCGCCCCCCTTTCCTCTTTCCCCCTTCCCCTTTCCTTCTCCAACAAGGCAAGAGCGGGGAGTCCTACTCCCCGCGGGAGTAGGACTCCTCCAGGCGCACCCCTAGGGGCCGGCCGCACCTTCCCCCTCCCTCCTTTATATACAGGGGCAGGGGGGCACCCCATGACACGCAAGTTGATCTTCGTGATCGTTCCTTAGTCGTGTGCGGTGCCCCCTTCCACCATATTCCACCTCGGTCATATCGTAGCGGTGCTTAGGCAAAGCCCTGCGTCGATAGAACATCATCACCGTCATCATGCCGTCGTGCTGACGAAACTCTCCCTCAACACTCGGCTGGATCGGAGCTTGAGGGACGTCACCGAGTTGAACGTGTGCAGAACTCGGAGATGCCGTATGTTCGGTACTTGGATCGGTCGGATCGGGAAGACGTACGACTACTTCCTCTACGTTGTGTCAACGCTTCCGTTGCCGGTCTACGAGGGTACGTAGACAACACTCTCCCCTCTCGTTGCTATGCATCACCATGATCTTGCGTGTGCATAGGAATTTTTTTGAAATTACTACGTTCCCCAACAATATCACCATCTTTATATCTCAAAACAATTATCAAGCATCAAACTTTTCTTAGTATTCAACACACTCATAAGAAAGTTTTTACTAATCTTGGATACCTAGCATATTAGGATTATTTAAGAAAATTACCATGCTATTTAAGACTCTCAAAATAATCTAAGTGAAGTATGAGAGATCAATAGTTTCTATAAAACAAATCCACCACCGTGCTCTAAAAGATATAAGTGAAGTACTAGAGCAAAACTATATAACTCAAAAAGATATAAGCAAAGCACATAGAGTATTCTAATAATTTCCGAATCACGTGTGTCTCTCTCAAAAGGTGTGTACAGAAAGGGTGATTGTGGAAAACTAAAAAGCAAAGACTCAAATCATACAAGACGCTCCAAGCAAAACACATATCATGTGGTAAATAAAAATATAGCTCCAAGTAAAGTTACCAATGGATATAGACGAAAGAGGGGATGCCTTCTGGGGCATCCCCAAGCTTTGGCTTTTTGGTGTCCTTAGATTATCTTGGGTGTGCCATGGTAATCTCCAAGCTTAGGCTCTTGCCACTCCTTGTTCCATAATCCATCAAATCTTTACCCAAAACTTGAAAACTTCACAACACAAAACTTAAGGTAGAAAATCTCGTGAGCTCCGTTAGCGAAAGAAAAGAAAACACCACTTCAAGGTACTGTAATTAACTCATTCTTTATTTATATTGGTGTTAAACCTACTGTATTCCAACTTCTCTATGGTTTATAAACTATTTTACTAGCCATAGATTCATCAAAATAAGCAAACAACACACGAAAAACAGAACAGTCTGTAGTAATCTGTAGCTAACGCAAGATATGGAACCCCAAAAATTCTAAAATAAATTTATGGACGTGAGGAATTTATATATTAATCATCTTCAAAAGTAATTAACTAAATATCACTTTCCAAATAAAAATTGCAGCAGTTCTCGTGAGCACTAAAGTTTCTGTTTTTTACAGCAAGATTAACAAGACTTTCCCCAAGTCTTCCCAAGGGTTCTACTTGGCACAAACACTAATTAAACACAAAAAACACAAACAAAAAAGAGGCTATATAAATTATTTATTACTAAATAGGAGCAAAAAAGCAAGGAATAAAAATAAATTGGGTTGCCTCCCAACAAGCGCTATCGTTTAACGCCCCTAGCTAGGCATAAAAAGCAAGGATAGATCTGGGTATTGCCATCTTTGGTAGGCAATCCATAAGTGGATCTCATAATAGATTAATAAGGCAATTTGATTTTCTTTCTAGGTAAGTGTTCCATGCCTATCCTTAACAGAAATTGGAATCTAATATTTCCTTCCTTCATATCAATAATTGCACCAATCATTCTAAGGAAAGGTCTACCAAGAATAATAGGACATGAAGGATTGCAATCTATATCAAGAACGATAAAATCTATGGGCACATAATTCCTATTTGCAACAATAAGAACATCATTAATTCTTCTCAAAGGTTTATTAATAGTGGAATCCTCAAGGTGCAACTTTAGAGAGCAATCATCAAAATCACGGAAACCTAGGAAATAGCACAAAGTTTTGGGAATAGTGGAAACACTAGCACCCAAATCACATAAAGCATAGCATTCATGATCTTTAATTTTAATTTTAATAGTTGGTTCCCACTCATCATAAAGTTTTATAGGGATAGAAACTTCCAACTCAAGTTATTCTTCATAAGATTGCATCAAAGCATCAACGATATGTTTGGTAAAAGCTTTATTTTGACTATAAGCATGAGGAGAATTTAGCACGGATTGTAAGAAGGAAATAAAATCTATCAAAGAGAAATTATCATAATTAGATTCTTGAAATCCAAAATAGTGGGTTCATTACTATTTAAAGTTTTGACTTCTTCAATCCCACTTTTAACAATTTTAGCATCAAGATCTAAAGACTCCAAATTTTTGGAACGCCGTCTAGGTAAAGGTGGATCATATTCAGTCCCATCATTATCAAGATTCATATTGCAAAACAAAGATTTAATAGGGGATACATCAATAACTTTTAGATCTTCATCTTTATTTTCAAAGTTCTCCGGTTTAGCGGCCATCTTATTAACTAAGGTAACCTGCTTATCCGATATTTCAGCTGTCAACTTCTCAAGATGAGCAATTTGGGATCTTAAACCATAAAATTCTTTAGACATATCATCGAGCTCTTTATTCATATAACTCATAAAACTTTTTTGTTCCTTAAGCTCGTTTCTGAAGAAATTATTATGCTCAAATTGCAAAACCATAAAAATCCTAACGTTGCTTTCGATCTCTTCTAATCTTTTAAGGTGAAGATCACCAAATCTAGGTAGAGCCATCGTGACAAGCAAGCAATCCAACACACAAGCAAACGAGGAACAGGCAAAAAGAGCCAAATAGAGAAAGAGAGGGAGGATAGAGAGAGAGGGCGAATAAAACAACAAGGGTGAAGTGGGGGATAGGAAAATGAGAGACAAATGGCAAATAATGTAATGCGGGAGATAAGGGTTGTGATGGGTACTTGGTATGTTGTCTTTTGCGTAGACCTCCCTGGCAGCGGCGCCAAAAATCCTTCTTGCTACCTCTTGAGCATTGCGTTGGTTTTCAATGAAGAGGAAAGGGTGATGTAGCAAAGTAGCGTAAGTATTTCCCTCAGTTTTTGAGAACCAAGGTATCAATCTAGTAGGAGCCTACGCGCGAGTCCCTCGCACCTACACAAAACAAATAAATCCTCGCAACCAACGCGATAAGGGGTTGTCAATCCGTACACGGTCACTTACGAGAGTGAGATCTGATAGATATGATAAGATAATATTTTTGGTATTTTTATGATGAAGATGCAAAGTAAAACAAAAGCAAAGGAAATAACTAAGTGTTGGAAGATTAATATGATGAAGATATACCCCGGGGGGCATAGGTTTCACTAGTGGCTTCTCTCAAGAGCATAAATATTTTGCGGTGGGTGAACAAATTACTGTTGAGCAATTGACAGAATTGAGCATAGTTATGAGAATATCTAGGTATGATCATGTATATAGGCATCACGTGCGAGACAAGTAGACCGACTCCTGCCTGCATCTACTACTATTACTCCACACATCGACCGCTATCCAGCATGCATCTAGAGTATTAAGTTCGTAAGAACAGAGTAATGCCTTAAGCAAGATGACATGATGTAGAGGGATAAATTCATGCAATATGACAAAAAAACAATCTGGTTATCCTTGATGGCAACAATACAATACGTGCCTTGCTGCCCTACTGTCACTGGGAAAGGGCACCGCAAGATTGAACCGCTAAGCACTTCTCCCATTGCAAGAAAGATCAATCTAGTAGGCCAAACCAAACTGATAATTCGAAGAGACTTGCAAAGATAACCAATCATACATAGAAGAATTCAGAAGATTCATATATTGCTCATAGATAAACTTGATCATAAACCCACAATTCATCAGTCTCAACAAACACACCGCAAAAGAAGATTACATCGAATAGATCTCCACGAGAGAGGGAGAGAACATTGTATTGAGATCCAAAAAGAGAGAAGAAGCCATCTAGCTAATAACTATGGACCCGAAGGTCTGAGGTAAACTACTCACACTTCATCGGAGGGGCTATGGTGTTGATGTAGAAGCCCTCCGTGATCGATGCCCCCTCCGACGGAGCTGCGGAACAGGCCCCAAGATGGGATCTCGTGGATACAGAAAGTTACGGCAGTGGAATTAGGGTTTTGGCTCCGTATCTGATCGTTTGGGGGTACGTAGGTATATATAAGAGGAAGGAGTACGTCGGTGGAGCAACAGGGGGCCCACTAGGGTGGAGGGCGTGCCTGGGGGGTGGGCGCGCCCCCCTACCTCGTGGCTTCCCTGTTGGTTGCTTGACGTAGGGTCCAAGTCTCCTGGATCTTGTTCATTGCAAAAATCACGGTCTCAAAGGTTTCATTCCGTTTGGACTCTGTTTGATATTCTTTTTCTGCGAAACTCTGAAATAGGCAAAAACAACAATTTTGGGTTGGGCCTCCGATTAATAGGTTAGTCCCAAAAAGAATATAAAAGTGAATAATAAAGCCCAATAATGTCCAAAACAGAAGATAATATAGCATGGAGAAATCAAAAATTATAGATACGTTGGAGACGTATCACCCTCCGCGTGGGAAACAACTGTCGAGTCTTCCCTGCCTCCGTGTCGTTCCCTTCCTAGGCCTCGCCGTCGTCCACCGCCCTCGTGCTCTCGGCGCAGCCTGGTCAATGTGGTCAACGACCGACATGCATCTGAAGTGGACTGTACGTGAAGAGGCTGACAGCTGGGTCCATGGCCGCACGCAAGGAAATGCCTCCTTTTTACACGCAAAATAACAATTCCTCCACCTGACATCTGGGACCCGCCAGAAGGGCCTCTGTATTTCACGAAAAACGTTCCCTCCGCTGATAGGTCGGACCCACCAACTATATCTTCGCACGCAAGGAAGTGCCTCCTTATTACGCACACAAAAAATGAATACTCCCCCTGCTAGCTGGGACCCAGTATATTTGCAGGCTGACTTGTGGGCCTACTAAGTTGACGGGGACGGAGGGCTTTGTCAACTTAGTCAATATGCACGATTCTAGCTCCAGTGACCATACGATGTCCATCCAACAGCTGTGGTGCTTCTTCAACCTCTGGTCTTCTTGCTCAAGCCGCCCAAACCAGCGTCGGTCGTGCTTCGTGCTCCTGCCTCGTGTGGCCGGCTGCGATGTGGCGGAGGCCTCACCGCCCCCTACTACTCCCACCGCTGGACATGCCATCCCTCTACTCATCCACACCCCCTGTTATTCAGCGACGACGGCAGCCTCACACCCCAGCGAACCTGTGAACCCTCATACTCCTCTACGCATGGGCATCCACTGTCGCGTCTTCCCCGGCTCCATGTCATCCCCTTCCTAGGCCTCGTCGTCGTCCACCGCCCTGGTGCTCTCGGCGCAGCATGGTCAACATGGTCAAGGAACGGATTCCATCGAACATGGACTGTACGGGGAGAGGCTGATAGCTAGGTCCACGACCGCAGCAAGGAAGTGCCTCCTTATTACGCGCAAAATAATTATTCCTCCACCTGACAGCGGGGACCCACCGGATGGGCCACTGTATTTCATGAAAAAAACGTTTCCCCTGACTATTGGGACCCACCATCTACATCTTCGCACGCAAGGAAGTGCGTCCGGGCAAAAAAAACGATTCGCCCCCTGACTGCTGGGACCCACCAGCTACATCTTCGTAGGCCAGGAAGTGCCTGACAGTCGGGACCCACCTAGTTGAAGCGTACGTAGTGTTTTCATTCTGTTCGCGAACGTGTACATACATACTGGTCGATGTAGAGGCGCGCACGTGTCGTAGTAGAGGCGTGCATGTAGCATGTACACGTACGTACAGCGGCAAGTGTGCAAGAAAGAAAATACGACCACATACGTACATACGGGCAGGGTCTCGAATGCCTACTTGCGCATATGTACGGCCAGGGCTCATGTACATGGCTGGGTCGAAACGGACAAACTGCGTCGTCGTCGTGTTCATGGGGAGCCAACCGGCTGGGTCGGAACGGAATGCGTCGTCATGTTCATCGGGAGGGCTTGGACGGAACAGCCGATGGAAACGAGGCCTGGCATACCGCAGAACGGAGGAAACGGCCTTGTGTTTGACCGGCCACGTTCGAAACGGGATCCTGTTCATCGGGAGGGGTCTGGCGTACCGCAAAATGGAGGAAACGGACCTCCTACGGTCGAAACGGGGGTCCTGTTGATCGGGAGGGGTGTGGCGTACCGCAAAACTGAGGAAACTGACTTGTGTTGGAGCGCTACGGTCGAAATGGGGGTCATGTTCATCGGGAGGGGTGTGGCGTAGCACAAAACAGGACTCCACGGGATACTGTTCATCTCCACTGTCGACCCCCTGCAGCCTCCACGGGCTACTATTCATCCACCGTCGACCTCCTGTAGCCTCCACCTGCGACTGTTCATCCACGGGCTCCTGTTCATCCAGCCTCCACCGCGCGCTACTCCACCGGCTACTGTTCAACCAGCCATCTCCACGGGCTCCTATTCAACCACCCCTCCACGGGCTACTATTCATCCAGCCCTCCGCCGTCTACTGTTCATCCTGCCCTCCACGTGGTGGTCCTATTCATCCAGCCCTCCACAGGGTCCTGTTCATCCAGCCCCAACCGGCTCGATCGATCGAGGTCCTGTTCATCCAGAGGCAACACCATGGGGTCTTGTTCATCCACCCCCACCGGGAACTGTTCATCCAAACCCCCCCAGCAACACTCACTGTTCATCCAGAGGCAACACCATGGGGTCTTGTTCATCCACCCCCACCGGGAACTGTTCATCTACCCCCCCCCCCCAGCAACGCTCACTGTTCATCCAGAGGCAGCATCGATCGGCTTTAGTTAGCAGCAGTAGCGAAGGAATCGCTCGATCGGGTTCAGTTAACAGCCATCGATCGATCGCTCGGGTTCAGTAACGCGTAGCCTGCAGTGCAATCGCCCGGGTTCAGTTAGAGCCCAACGCCTCGCTCGGGTTCAGTTAGAGCCCAAGCCTCGCACCCACGCGCGTGCGTGTACGAGAGAAACGCGCATCGCTCGGCCCCGATCACCCACCGTAACCGGGAACACCCCGATATTTTCCTCGCCCTCGCTTCTACCACGGTTTTTTCTGTCATGGACGGCCCAAAGAATGTCATGCAGCTGCGTCTCCGGCCCGCCCAGGACGAAAAGCCCATTTTCTGTCATGATTTTTGTCATAGAAGTAGGACCCCACCACATCTACGATGATACCGTGTTTTGTCACAATTATTGTCATAGAAGTGTCATAAGTATGACAGAATTTTTTTTCGTTCGGCCCAAAATGTCACGGATGTTTGTTTTTTTTGTAGTGGTCCCACCGAGTTTGCCTGACCAACTCTCTGTTTGCTTATTACTAAAATCGGTCTCACCGAGTTGACGTAATCGGTCAAACCGAGATCAAGTATTGCCCTAACCCTAGTGCATCGGTCTCACCGAGTTGGTATTATTGGTCTCACCGAAAAACCTAACATTCACATTTTGAACCAGATCGGTCTCACCGAGTTTCACTATTCGGTCCCGCCGAGTTTGGTAAATTGTGTGTAACGGTTAGATTTTGTGTGGAGGCTATATATACCCCTCCACCCTCCTCTCCATTGGTGAGAGAGCCATCAGAACGTGTCTACACTTCCAGCATTCATTTTCTGAGAGAGAACCACCTAGTCATGTGTTGAGACTAAGATATTCCAATCCAACCACAAGAATCTTGATCTCTAGCCTTCCCCAAGTTGCTTTCCACTCAAATCATTTTTCCACCATGTCCAAATCTGAGAGAGAGAGAGAGAGAGAGTTGAGTGTTGGGGAGACTATCATTTGAAGCACAAGAGCAAGGAGTTCATCGTCAACACACCATCTATTACCTTTTGGAGAGTGTTGTCTCTTAGATTGGTTAGGTGTCACTTGGGAGCCTCCGTCAAGATTGTGGAGTTGAACCAAGGATTTTTTTTTACTACTGCAAGGCAACAGCCTCACAGTGCTATATTAAAACTCAACATAAAAGTCCAAGGTACAATACAAGAGAAAAGAACAACTAACTATCTAGGGTAAAGAGGCTAACGAATCAAGAAGCTTATCTCTATATTTACATTTGATCCCATGAGTTAACAAGGTTAAATCATGTACAAAGTTCCTTCTCCAGGCTCTGAAGCTTGGTGTCTCATTCCTGAAGATTTTTGCCATTCCTTTGAGTCCAAATGTTCCAGGTGGCAGTAAAAACCACTTCTGTGAAGAAGGGGAAACCAAACTCAGCTCTAGCCGAAGAAGCCATGGAGTATGTTGACTGCAGAGGCTGAACCTGCCACGAAATCCCAAGATAATTCCAAACTCTCTGGCTGAAATTAGATGTGAAGAAGAGATGGATTCTATCTTCATGTATTTGAGATTGGCAGAGCACACGGGAATCATCCTGGATGGTCCAGTGCCTGCGCTGCATCATATCCCTTGTGTTAAGGCAATCCATTAGAAGCGGCCATCCAAAAACTCTGATCTTGAGGGTGCAAGAGCATTTCCATATCCATTTGAAAATAGGATCAACCATAATGCCAGAGAAAGCATAGTCATAGTATATCTTGGTCTGAAATTGACCAGACTTAGATGGCATCTCCAAATGTCCTTACTGCTCGGATCAAGCTCTATAGGAAGGAGCATAGACTGAAGTTGATCAAACTCTTGAAAAGCCTCCAGAGACAGAGGTAGATGAAAACTATCAATCAAATTAGGCCGCTCGAGGACATCCCTAACAGTGGCCAAGTCATCAATCACAAAGGAATGGAGTCTTGGGAACTGGTCCTTAAGAATAACAAGGTTGCCACTTACTTCCCATTTATCCAACAAAAAAACCACAGAGTCTCCAGCATGAACCTGCGGCATCGCCAGCTTACAAAATTTATCATATAGCTTAAGCACGTCACGCCACCAGAAGGAACCACACAGTTGGGTAGCTTGAGGAGCCGATGATTGATAGTAAGAGTCCCAGATTAAATTTACCCACGGGATATCCATCTTGTTAAAGAACTTGAAAAGATGTTTGATCAGAAGAGCATCATTTTGCACACTCAAATAAAGAACTCCCAAACCACCATATTTCTTTGGTCTGCTAACCAACTCCCAAGCTGCCAAAGGTTGTCGCGGCATGTCCGAATTACCTCTCCAAAGACATTGACGTTCAATTCTCTCGATCTGTTTAATAATACATTGCAGGATCAACAAAGTATAGAGGAAGTATATTGGCATTGAAGTGAGGACTAATTGGAGCAGTTGGAGCCTACTACCCTGATTGAGTAGGCAAGAAGAAGCTAATAACCTTCTCTCAATATGATCAACCAAAGGCATCAAATCAGATATTGTAGGTCTCATTGTTCCCATAGGCAAACCAAGGTAGGTGAAGAGAAGAGTACCAACTGTGCATCCAAGCAAGCTGGCAATTCTAGAGCCCTCATCATTAGACATATTTAAAGGAATCATCAAAGACTTACTGAAGTTGACTTTCAAACCAGTTGAGACAGCAAAAACTTCAAGCATCTCCTTAAGGGCAATGAGTTGGGAGTCAATAGCAGGCAGAACAATAAGAGTGTCATTGGCGTATTGCACAATTGGGAAATCGTTGGACTTGGTGGGTATGGGCAAAGTGAGTATGTTGCGTTGACACATGTCTTTAACTACTGACTGTAGCAAATCAACAACAATGACAAATACTAGTGGCGACAAAGGATCACCCTGACGAACTCCAGATCGACACTTGAAATGCTGGCCAGGAACTCCATTCAACAAAACTGAAGATGACCCAGAAGATAGCAAACTATCAACCCACCCCCTCCAACGATCATCAAAACCCTTGCATTTCAAAATTCTGAGGATGGCTGCATGTTCAAGAGTATCAAAGGCCTTTGTGAAATCAAGTTTTAGCAGAACTATAGGTCTCTTTGAAGCTTTACATTGGTGAATATATTCAAAGCACCAGGATAGACAATCCTGAATGGAGCAACATTTGAGGAAACCATAGTGGTTTTGATGGATGCAGCTAAGAATAACCTTCTGCAAATGATTGGCCAAAAGCTTGGTGAGAAATTTTAAGCAAGTGTTTGTGAGAGAGATGGGCCGAAAATCACCAACAAACTCCGGGCTCAGCTTCTTGGGTATAAGAGTAATGAAGGACGTATTTAGACATTCTAAGTTACATTTGCTCTCATAGAACTCTCTGATCAATTTCAAAAAAATCAGCTTTTAGGATATGCCAGCATTTCTTTAAGAAAAGTCCTGTAAAGCCATCTGGACCAGGAGCACGATCAAGAGGCAAATGCTTGATAACCTCATCCACTTCAACCTCAGAGAAAGGTTTAGATAAATCCTCCAGACCATCAACTTTAGCTAGAACATTCTTTAAGTCGAAACCCATCTGAATACCTTGAGCATGACCCATACCATTTTTGAACTCTGACCAAAACATTCTAGCAAGTTGCTGATGATCAGTCACCACATCTCCAGCAACATTTTTAATAGAGGAGATGGTGTTTTTGCCGTACCTTTCTATGGCCATGGCCTGAAAAAACTTGGAGTTCTCTTCACCTATTTTAATGAAGCGGATGGTGCAACGTTGTTTCCAATAAATAAACTGTAGATGAAGAATTTCCTCTAAATGCAACTTCACAATTCGACGAAAATTCAACTCTGGCCAGGTTAGAGCATGCAGTTCCTCATGGTCATCAAAGAATAAAATGATTGTGTTACAATTTGCAATGAGTGCTTTAATCTTGGAAAGATTCACATGCCATTTTTTAAGAGCAACTCTGAGAGCTTTAAACTTGGCAGAGATAGAACCAGCGGCAGAAGATTTCCTGGAAGGCATATTCCAAACATCCTGAACACATTCCATAAACCCTGGTAGATTCACCCAATAATTCTCAAAACGGAACAGCTTGGCCTTAGGAATGCAAGTTGCAACATTTACTACACACGGAACGTGATCTGAAGCAGTGCGCACCAACGGCAAGACCAAAGTATTAGGGTGATTATTAGTCCAAGAAACAGATGTGAAGAACCAATCTATCTGCTCTAGCAAAGGAGTAGTCTACATGTTGGACCAAGTATATTGACGACCTTTAATTGGCAGCTCGACAAGGCCCAGATGGCCAATAATTTCATTAAAGAGGAAAATATCATTGACATTACCCCCTGGCAAATTGCGATTGTCCAACGAGCGCATAAAGTTAAAATCGCCAACCAACAACCAGTTGTCATCAAAATGAATATCCAAGTTATATAACCATTGCACAAATTCGTCGCGAGCCGGGTTGTGACAAGGACCATAAACAGAGACCAAGGTCCAAATTTCAGACGTGTGCATGGAACGAAACTCTACTATGATACCATAGGGCTTAGCTTGAACTAACTTTCCAGCAAAGAAAGAGGAATTCCAAATTACCACAATTCCAGCAGATGGTACATACACAAAGTTATCAAAGCGCCATGGACAAAATTTCCTAAGAAAACACTGATCAATATGCATGCATTTGGTTTCCTGAAGGCAAATAATCGAACACCCAGATTCATCGATCTTTTTCTTGACTGCTAACTGACGGGCTTCAGAGTTAAGGACACGTACATTCCAACATAGAATCTTCCAGTCTCTAAACGCGTTGCAATTCATTACAACCCAAAATAAGTTCAGCATAAAGGTGACCACGCAGTGATCTACCCGACCCAAAAGCCAAGTCCAGACGACAATTCAACACAAATGAAACTAAGAAAACAAAAATGGCGATTAGTGAGGTACGCCATGGACCCAAGCAGCCGAAGTTGTCACTTATCATCGGAGTTGCTGCTGGTGCGAGACTTGGACGAATCAGCTACAAGCTTCTCCGCAGTGATCTTCTCTGGTGCAATTTGCACGTGCACTCCAATACGCTGAAGATCGGAGATTGATGTGGGTGGTGGCACTTCAGCTTCAAGATTATCTGGCGCAGCTTGAGGTGGAGCAATTTCAGTAGGAAGGGCTCTCTTCTGTTTCTTGAACCAAGAAACCTGAGGCAGAGCAGCTGGCTTATGTTGGACCTGACAAAAACCATCACGGAGAGTACTGAGCCTCGCACTGCGACGAACTTCAGATTCAACCAGCACCTAATTAGCAGAGGACTTGCGGGCTCTTTTCTTGGAGGTCTTAACAACAGCAGTAAACTGAAAAGATTCAGTGATAGGGTCAGAGATGGCATCGAAGCAAAGAGCACGAGCCACCGGCCTCTTGACAGGTGAAAAACAGAGTCTAGCCTGATTAACAGAAGGAGCAGCAAGGAGCGACTTCCAAGCAGATCATCAGGCAAAGTGAAACCCCAGGATTGGTTGGAGAGCATGAGAAACTTCAGAATAGGCTGCATCATGGGTTTTGGGATTGTAATGGTGTCAAAACACTACATCATGCTAGGAAAAGTACGCGTGCATTCCATCTCAGGTGGTAGAACTGGTCCGAAGACAGTGAGCACTTGTCCAATGTGAAGAACTTGCTGAACTGGAGCAGCAATAGCAGGAGGTTGAAACAGCACCACAACATCTTCAGGTAGGACAGCAGGCACCTCACTAAGGTCAAAGTCGTCAGCATTGTTGATTGAGTCCTCAGAACCTTGCAAGATCATTGACTCTTGCAATTGTGCATCCTCTTCAGCAGGCTCATCAGGAATTACAGCATCCACGGGCTCTTGATTGTTATCAGCAGGTGGAGGAACATTGTTCCAACCAAGCTCCGGGTATTCAGGCATAACCCAATTGTGGTTATTGAGCTGCATCTGACTAGGAAGAGGGTGCAGATTGCCATTGAAAGGCATCAGATCCTCATCACCAGGAAGAACATCCGCAAAATCTGCTGACAGAACAGAAATAGGGGCAGACCAGGACACTCTAACAGCTCCAAAATCTCCATACTCACGGTAAACCACACCTCGAGGGACAAGAGATGGCGCAGGAAAAGAAACATATGCCAGAGTACGAACCATCATCTGATCATCCTGATGCCAAACATGAAAACGTCCAAAGGTGCTAACAACATCAGCAATGTATTGAGTGCAACGATAGTCCAAAGGAACACCCAGAAGCATGACCCAACCTCTATGGAAACCCTGAGTAGCTCTGTAGTTGATGTCCTCATCATGCGGAATAAATCGAACAAAATGATCATTGCCTAGATCAAAGGGAGGACGATCCACCATGACATACCGGGACGCAGCACTACGAAAACAGAACAGTCCCACCCCCAGAATCCATGGTTGTGCATCTAGCACATCTCTTCCTAGCTGATTGACAACGAAATCACTCACCATGTTGCGGTACAGTTGTATCTCTTCAGGCAGAGGCTCTGGCTCGACAATGGCGATAGCATACTCCTCATGCCTCCGGCCTGGAGCGGTGGCAGGAGCATAGAAGGTGCACGGAAGACAAAGCGGGCCACCATCAATGATGTCGAAGCCCGGCGGAACATACTCCCAGGGATTGAGCGCAAAGTTGGCCATCGATGTAGGTGGTGGTGGTGGGGTTTCTGGTCACGGTTCAGACGGTGGAGGCGGAGGCGGTGTAGGCAATGGTGGCGGCATTGGTGGAGATTGCAGGGGCGGGGATGGCGATTGGCAGGATGTATCGGCAGGAGGGGCACGCTCGATGGGATTGCTCAATGAGCGGAGAGCAGAGTCTTGTAGGGAACTCGAGGCGCCGGGCGAGGAAAACGGTAGTGGTTAGCAGTTGGAGCCTCAATGACACGTGGGACCCACCTAAAACCCTCAGCTGGCGCAGATCCGGTGCAAGATTTAGCCCTGTGGCCCTGCTTAAAGCATTGTCTACACCTCGTTTGATTGGTGCACGTAGCCGTAGGATGAGACATAGAAAAACAATTTTGACACTTCCAAAAACGGAACGCCGTATCTTCAACCATAGAGTGAAATCCCTCCAGATCATCCTCGGGAAATCCAGGCTCAGTAGTTGGAGTCGCATTAAGATCTTGCTGGTTGTTCGTCCCAATATCTTGCTCAGGGAATAAAACATAGGGGGAATTGGGGTATCCCGATTGGGCTCTAGTACAGGCCCAGGGCCTATGGAACCAAGAGTTGGCCCAGAGCTAATTGACGGGCCAGTTGGGGAAGCATTTGAAACCACGCCAGCCCTGCCCAATGAAGCTGTCGAAGATACCGCATGGATAGACTTGGCAGGCGAAAATGATGGATCCACTGAACTGAACGTGATCGGAGAGACCGCCGCCGTCCAATGCAATTCCGGTGCCGGCGATGTATGAATGATAACACGTTCATGAGAAGAAACCGAGTAACCCCCATCAAGAGCCGTCTGAATGCAACTCTGTGTGGCCGGATATCTATATCCCTTGCACACAAGATAGGTTTGGAACATAGCAAACGAGATTTTCTTTCTAGACTGGCCACTAGCTTTGAGAGCAGATTTGACTGGTGGTTTGTGCATGGTCATCATGCCCAACGTAGATCTACGTTTTGTGGGACTAACAAAAATCCATTCGGCATCACATTCTTTTCTCCAAATTAAAACTTCATTTCTCCAATTAGGGCCACCATGTCCCCAAATATGGACATAACACTTGAAATGCGTACACGCAAAAGATCGAAGAGCTAAAATTTGAAGACCAACTTTTTTTGCATGAGACGCGGAAGGAGAATACCTTGCCTTGAATATGTGAAACCAAGAATTCAATAGCTAAACCCCCAAGGGTGGCTTCCAAAGCCGTGGCCACCGAATCATCAGAGAGGCGAAAATTATGCCCACTAAATGAGACAACCATGATGAAATGACCAGAATCCTCCACGGGGTGCACCGTAACTCCAAAAGAGTTGTAGATCGCATCTGCAAAATCCAAACCCTTGGAGAAGTCCAAGCCAAGGGTGGATCCAGACGGAGAATCCATCAAAGATGGGAGTCTCCTTGATGGAGGGAAGACGCCGGAGAGAGTGGGTGGATTAGATGGAGGGTTTAGTAGTTGAGATGGAAGATTGCCGGAGAGCCTAGCGCCGGAGGGGTGGGGTGGTGGGAGGAACCAAGGATTTTGTAAGGGCAAGGAGATCGCCTACTTCTTGAAGATCTACCCAAGTGAGGCAAGTCCTTCGTGGGCGATGGCCATGGTGGGATAGACAAGGTTGCTTCTTCGTGGACCCTTCGTGGGTGGAGCCCTCCGTGGACTCGCGCAACCATTACCCTTCGTGGGTTGAAGTCTCCATCAATGTGGATGTACGATAGCACCACCTATCGGAACCACACAAAAAATCTTCGTGTCTACATTGCATTTGCTCCCTCCAAACTCCTCCCCTTTACCTTCATATGCAATGATTTACATTCCGCTGCTATATTCTTATAATTGCATGTGTAGGTTGATTGCTTGACTTGTGTTAAGTTGCTAAAATCTGCCAAGACTTAAAATTGGGAAAAGGCTAGATTTTTATTTGGTCAAGTAGTCTAATCACCCCCCCCCCCTCTCTAGACATATTTTCGATCCTACAAGTGGTATCAGAGCTCTGGTCTCCATTTGCCTTGATTTCCATAGCTTTGGTGATCATAGCCTTGGTTTCACAACCTAGGAGAGTATTGCATCTAGCAAGGGAAATTACCACCGTAGAGGTCCTTACTTTGATGGTACTAATTTTGCTAGTTGGAAGCATAAGATGAAAATGCATATTCTTGGACAAAACCCTGCCGTTTGGGCTATTGTATGTATTGGTTTGCAAGGTGAATTCTTTGATCGGAGAGAACCAAATCGCGAAGCAACCGCTGAAGAATTGAAGATGTTACAATACAATGCTCAAGCTTGCGATATCCTCTTCAATGCATTGTGCCCTGAAGAATTCAACAAAATCAGGCGTCTTGAGAATGCAAAGGAAATTTAGGATACTTTGTTTGATATGCACGAAGGTACCGACTCCGTCAAGGAATCCAAATTGGATGTGCTTCAAAGTCAGCTTGACAATGAAGGATGGTGAAGGTGTCGCTGAAATGTATTCTAGGCTTGCTCTCATCAAAAATGAGATTGCCGGCTTAGGAAGTGAAGAGATGATCGATAGATTCATCATCAAGAAGATCCTGAGAGCCTTGGATGGAAAATATTACACCGTGTGCACATTGATCCAAATGATGCCCAATTACAAAGATCTCAAGACAACAGAAGTCATTGGTAGAATAGTTGCTCATGAGATGTCACTTAAGGACAAATAAGAGCTTCACGACAAGTCTAGTGGTGCTTATAAAGCCTCATGTGATACTCCTACATCATCAAGTGAGAAACAAGTCTTCAATGAGGAATTGAGCCTAATGGTGAAGAACTTCAACAAGTTCTACAAGAGTAGATGCAAAGAGAGAAGTTCCAAGTCAAGGTCCTACAATGACAAAAGATCTTATAGTCGTGAATGTAATTGCTACAATTGTGGAAGACCCGGACACTGCTCCAATGAGTTTAAGGCTCCCTACAAAAGAAGAGAAGACTTGCCTAAAAGGAGAAGTAGAAGAGAAGAATCACCTCCAAGAGAGATAAGGAGTAGAGATCGTTATGAATGAAGAACCTCTCGCAGAAGCAAGGATTCAGAAAGGAAGGAAAAGTCATCAAGGAGCTACACAAAACGAAGACATCAAGCTCATTTTTGTGAATGGGTATCCGGTTCTGACTCTGACAGCCACTTCGAGAGAAGCTATCACTCCGACTCTGAATATACTCAAGATGAAGGTGTTGCCGGTCTAGCACTTGTGTTATTCAACTCCTACGACATATTTGACTCACCAAATGAAGGGATTGGAAGATGCTTCATGGCTAAAGGCCCAAAGGTATCACACCCCGAGTATGTTGATTTCAGTAGTGATGAAGATGATTTGCTAGGTGATGATGATTTACTTGTTGACAACTCTAGTAATGAAAACTATGATGAACTTGCTATTAATCATGCTAATTAAGATAAAACGAATGACGGTGATAAGAAGGAGATTGAGCGCCTAACTAAAGAACTAAAGACTCTTAAGTTTGCTCATGAAACTACCTTAGAAGATTATCGAGAGCTTTTAAATACTCATGAGAACCTAAGCTTTGAAAATCTCAATCTAGAGCAAGAGCATGGGTTCTTAAAAGCAATCAATGATGATCTTCATAAGAAAAGTTCTTCTTACATTGCCAAGCGTTTACTCTTGTCTACTTACATGCCACAAGTTAAATCTAGCAACAAGAGTAAGAAAGATTCTTCTTCTAGTAGTAACAATAATCATGTTAAATCCAATGTTGTTGCTTCTAGTAGTTCTCTTCATTACACTAATGATTCTCTTAGCCAATTTACACTTGAGCAAGAAAATAGCTTATTGAAGGGAATTATAGAGAAAGGTGTTTACAAGAGCCTTGCTGGAAGTACGAAATTTGAGGAAATTGTACGCAAGGAAGGAAGGCATCGGAATAATCAAGGTGTTGGTTTTGAACGAAAGTTCAATGCCAATGGAGTTGAGTGGGAAGAAGATCAATACCCCAAGACAAAGTTTGTTCCTCAACAAGAGAAGTATGATCCTACTTCCTTCAAGGGACACAAGCTCAATATGATCTTCCACCACAAGACCACAAGCTAAAAGGCAAGGACAAGCTTCAAGAGGAGATTGATGCATTTGAAGAAGCTCCAAAGGCCTTGGTCAAGTGTGTTCCCAAGACTACATCAAGTTCTACTTCATCAAGTACTACTACAACTCCAAGGATTCCCATCAAGATGATGTGGATCCCAAAGAAGAAGAACTAGAGAGTTCTTGAGGGTGACTCTAACAACATGCTTCACTCGTATTCATTTTGCAAGGACAAGTGCAACCTACTTTCACATCTTGCACTAGTTCAAGGAGTCACAGACCCTCTTGTTGGTAAGAAAAGGGACAAGGTAACCTAATGCTTTCATGGACATCATCTTGCTTCACTCTATGTCTATGGATATCCTTGTTTGTTTCTTGTGGGGCTAACACATGTAGGTATTGAAAGTGCAACTCACTCCAATGGATTTCTCCAAATGATCTACATCAACATTGAGCATCTACATCTTCAACACCTACATGAAGTCATCATCGACAAAACCCAAGGTTAGTTCATCCCTCTTGGGGGGGATATCACATCTAGGGGGGGCTTTACTCTAAAGAATTGAGCTAAAGCAACTCTAATGGTGTGAACACAACAATGCTTTATGTAAAAGTGGTAACCCACTTGTGCTTAAATGATGAGTATGACCTACGATCAAATGTTCTCATTTGACTCCTCAGTCAATATACTCATATATAGATTACCTAGTCATCTCCGATTGCTTGATAGATGCTAGAGTGTTTGTGCATGATTTGCCACATATTTCTTTTGCCATCTTATTGTGTGAGCATGTTAAGTGCATATTTTTCTCATTCGAGGACATCCATTTGTTGCTTTGATTGTTTGGTCTTTTCTTTTTGACCAAATGGATGGACAAGAATGCCTAAGATCTTCCTCTAGCTATCTATGTTTTTCTCGTCTCAAACTCTATTCATGCTACATCACAAAGTTTGATCAAGTCAGATTCGAACCCTCTATGTGAGGAGCACTCGGAGCCACCGACTCGTCATAGACTTAAACTTCCAAAACCTCTTAGTGTAATTCAGTCTGGCCGGTTCATTCCTTTTAGTCATACCGAGTTCACTGAGTTGATCTAGGTTTCAATCTTGGTGCAACCGATTTGAACTGTTCAGCCACACTGAGTTGCAGTAATCGCTTGCGATTCTGCATCTCGGTGCCACCGAGTCGTTCCACTCGGTCACACCGACAGGGTTTGGATATATATACCCACGGGTTGAATTTTGGAAATTTCTCCGAAACTCTTCGTCCGCGCCTGTCTAGCTCTGCCGACTCGAGGTCTCCGGACCGTCTCCTCATCGCCAGCGACCCCCTACCGCTGGTCTCCGCCGTCGTTATCGTCGTAGCGAGCTCATCGCCAAGTTAGGGTATGAGTTCGATCCTTTGTGCTTTCTCAATCCGATTCTTAGCACAAAGACAATGCCATGATTCTTGCCAAGTTTGAGATTGTTCTATCCAGCAAAAACTTCCCTTAGATTAGTTTTGATTCGAAATTTAGGGTTAGGTTCCCGCCGAATTCATCTCGGACCATCCGAGTTGTAGAAATTGGTCTCATTGATTTGGCCTAGGCCATTACACCTGTGATTTTTGGTCTGACCGTAACTTACAAATTGGTGTGACCGAGCTCAATTCTTAGTGAAACCATAGCAATCTTGGAGTCACCAAACTGTGTCTCAGTCTGACCGATTTCACTAGTTTAGACTCTATTGCTTTGGTGTCACCGAGTTCAACAAATCGGTAGCTCTGAAATGCTTTCAATAGAAAACTAAAACTAAGTTTTTGACTCAATGGTTTCGCAAAATCTCTGCACTTTGTGATGCTCATCCACTCTATCTCAACTATATCTATTCACAGGGTCAGCTTTCAGTTTCAGCCATGTCATACCAGAGTGAAAGCCATAACAGATCTGAGGAACAGGTTAACTTGAGTGAGGGCACTAGTCCCTTTGGTAGCTATGATAAGGGTAGCAGAAGCACGCGAAGCAACTTGCCAAAAGCTGCAACTAGGACAAGGAAGAAGAAAAACTAAGAATCAGAGGATGAAGACTTTGTTGTTGATGAGGAGGTCACTTCAAAGAAAAAGGTTGTCAAGAAAGAGTTTGGCACTGCAGCTTCAACCAAGCCTAGGTTGCACAAGAAAGCTCCTTCCAAGAGAGTGTCAATCTCTAAGGCCAGAGCCTCAACTCTTGAACTCTCCAAATCAACTGAAGTAGAGGCTGCTGGTGAGGGCAAGAAGAGGAAGAAAGGGTCAAAAAGACCATGGCTAGAGTTATTGGAAACCCATCATTGGATAATCCAATCAGATGAGGAAGAGGATGAAGAGGATGTTGCACTAGCACCCAAAGCACAGAAGTTGATGGGGGATGCCATCAAGTCAGGGGCTGCTCCATCAAAGCCCAAGACTGCCCCCAAGGCTGCTGCTCAAGCTTCTAAGCCTGCAGCACCCAATAGGTCAACTAGAAACATACTAGCTGCTGAGAAGAACAAGGCCCCAGTGCCTGGAATGGAAGAAGAAGAATAAGAAGAATAAGAAGAAGAAGAAGAAGAAGAAGAAGAAGAAGAAGAAGAAGAAGAAGAAGAAGAAGAAGAAGAAGAAGAAGAAGAAGAAGAAGAAGAAGAAGAAGAAGAAGAAGAAGAAGAAGAAGAAGAAGAAGAAGAAGAAGAAGAAGAAGCCCAAGTGCTTAGAAAACTCAAACCAAAGATTCCTGATCATGATGACAATCATCCCGTTGCTGAGAATATGAAGGAAAGCAAAGATGCAGCACTCCGATTATGGAGACAGTCAGACCCCTATGCTATAAGAAGAAGAACTTCTGTGGACTACAGGTTTCACACTAAGGAACAGCGGGAATTCTATGAGACAGTCCTCTTGGACAAGAAGCCCATTGTGCGTGACATGAAATGGGTGGACTGGAAATACATTGACGGCAATGAAGACCATTTCCCTGGAGTGCATGAGAGCTTCAGGATGAATGGAGTTGATGCTTTTGTGGGTCAGAAATTTACCAAATGGAATGATGAGTTGATCATGCAGTTTTACTCCATAGCACACTTCTACCCAGATGGAAAGATTGTCTGGATGACTGAGGGTACTAGGTAGTAGTCTATAGTTGCTGAGTGTGCCAAGCTTATCAATGCCCCTGAAGAGCATGAGGATGACACTTATGTGTATGCCAAGCCCAGGAAAGGTCATAACTCCATGACACACATGTACAAGGAAATTTCAGATGATGCCTTGGAAACACACAAGTTTGGCTCAGTGTATTACCTTTTGTCAGGGCTGCCAACAATCAACACCATCCTCAGGCACACTTTGTTGCCCAAGTCAGGAGATCACAGGATGATCAGAGAGCAATCCATCAATTTTCTACACATGTTTGATGTGTCGAAAACAATTAAAGTGATGAGTTTGATTGTTGAGACTATCAAGAGAACTGCAGCAGATCAGAAGAGATCATGTGGCTATGCTCCACACATCCATATGCTCATAAATTCCAAGATGGGAAAAAGCACTTATCTATTGGATGAAGAGCACCTTCCCTTGAGGCCTAATTTTGAGGACAATACTGATATGATGGATGCTTCACATTCAACTTCAGTTGAGGCTCAAGAGAAGAGAGAGAAGGCACAGGCTGAAAAAGCTTCAAGGATTCCAGATCCCTCTACAGTCAATCTCAAGACCAAGCAAGACCAGATCATGTGGCTATGCTTCAAGTCAATCTCAATCCCTGACTTGAAATCAAGAGGGCCTTGAAAGGATTTTTGAGACAAAGCTTCATGACTTGGATATCAAAGTCACTGAGATTCAGACTTCAGTGGAGAAGATACAAGAAGATCTTGAAGAGAGAAGTGACAGGACTACCACAGATGCCTATCAAAGGGTGCCCCAAAGACAAAGGTCTGCAGCAGTGCCAGTGATTGACTCTAGGGCCACAACTTCAGCTCCTGCAGCCACAACTTCAGTTGCCCCTCCAGTGGCAACCCCTCTAGCTCCTCAAACATCAGCCAAAGTCTTTGCAGATGCTGTTCTCTCCATGCCATCTCAGCACTTCAGAGCTCTCGGAGATCTTGCTTAGAGTGTCGTATAGTACTATGGATTTTCAAGCTTTTTGGCAACTTGTTGCCAAAGGGGGAGAAAGTGTATAGATCATAGGCTTCGAGAGAGAGTGTGTGTTTTTCTTCTTTTTGCCTCTCTTGCTACTTTATTTGCTTCATTTGTTTGATACTTTACTTATGTGTGAGTGAGATACTTGTATGGTCATGTGCTTGAGCATATCATACTTTAATGGTTGTGCTTGAATGATGATACTCTATTTCTCATGTATGATCATTCACATCTTGTCTTAGTGATGAGTGCATGTTATGTTATGTATGTTCTATCATTTTGAGCGCTCCACCAAGATGTATGTGACATGGAAGGGTAACCCGTGATCCTAATCGATTGTGCATTTGCATTCAAAAGCAAATTTCAAATAATGCACAAATTTAGGGGGAGCTCTTGCTTATCACATACTTCTCAAAGCGACGATGTATTCCACTCTTATTATCATTTGTCGAAGCTTTGATATATATGTTGTCATCAATTACCAAAAATGGGGAGATTGAAAGTGCAACTAATCCCTGGGTGGTTTTGGTAATTCTTAACAACATATAGCTCATTGAACTAATATTCTTTCAAGATAATCATTTCATAAAGTTCAATGATTGGCATGGCATGGACCTGGAGATGTGGACCCCTCAAAATGCTAAGGACACATATTGGCAAAAGCTCGAGACTCTACATTTTCATTTTAGTGATCCAAGATCACATTGAGTCCATAGGAAAATCCAATACCATTAGAAGGGGATGAGGTGTTGCTTAATGACTTGCTTGCTCAAAATGCTTAGTGATATGCTCCAAAGCTCTCAACCACTTTCTCATTTCCACATATGTCCTAAACCTAAAGTCAAACTTGGCTCCGCCGATTTGATCTATCAGGCGCCACCGGTTTCGCTTGACATAGCCATAGCCAGATACGCTAATCAGTTTGGTCTTACCAATAGGGATACCGGTCTCACCGAGATGGGATTGCAAACTCTCGGTTTCCCTTCGTAATGTTTTGGTCTAACCGAGATGAGCGATCGGTCCCACCGAGTTGGCAATGCAAACTCTCTGTTTATCTTTTGTAACGTTTCGGTCTCACCGAAATGAGCGATCGGTCCCACCTAGTTTGCCTGACCAACTCTCTGTTTGCTTATTATTGAAATCGGTCTCACTGAGTTGAACTAATTGGTCAAATCGAGATCAAGTTTTGCCCTAAACCTAGCGCATCGGTCTCACCGAGTTGGTATTATCGGTCCCACCGAAAAACCTAACGTTCACATTTTGAACCAGATCGGTCTCACCGAGTTTTACTATTCGGTCCCACCGAGTTTTGTAAATTCTGTGTAACGGTTGGATTTTGTGTGGAGGCTATATATACCCCTCCACCCTCCTATCCATTGGTGAGAGAGCCATCAGAATGTTCCTACACTTCCAGCATTCATTTTTTGAGAGAGAACCACCTACTCATGTGTTGAGACCAAGATATTCCAATCCAACCACAAGAATATTGATCTCTAGCCTTCCCCAAGTTGCTTTCCACTCAAATCATCTTTCCCCCATATCCAAATCTGAGAGAGAGAGAGTTGAGTGTTGGCGAGACTATCATTTGAAGCACAAGAGCAAGAAGTTCATTATCAACACACCATCTATTAACTTTTGGAGAGTACGGTCTCCTAGATTGGTTAGGTTTCACTTGGGAGCCTCCATCAAGATTGTGGAGTTGAACCAAGAGTTTGTAAGGGCAAGGAGATCACCTACTTCGTGAAGATCTACCCAAGTGAGGCAAGTCCTTCATGGGTGATGGCCATGGTGGGATAGGCAGCTGCTTCTTCGTGGACCCTTCATGGGTGGAGCTTTCCATGGACTCGCACAACCGTTGCCCTTCGTGGGTTGAAGTCTCCATCAACATGGACGTACGATAGCACCACCTATCGGAACCACGCCAAAAATCTTCGTGTCTACATTGTGTTTGCTCCCTCCAAACTCCTCCCCTTTACCTTCATATGCAATGATTTACATTCCGCTACTATACTCTTAGAATTGCATGTGTAGGTTGATTGCTTCACTTATGTTAAGTTGCTAAAATCTGCCAAGACTTAAAATTGCGAAAAGGCTAGATTTTTATTTGGTCAAGTAGTCTAATCACCCCCCCTCTAGACATACTTTCGATCCTACATTTGCCACAATCATCCTTGCTATACACACCTTTTTAGAGAGACACACATGAATCGTGATTTATTAGAATACTCTATGTGCTTCACTTATATATTTTGAGCTAGGCAATTTTGCTCTAGTGCTTCACTTATATCTTTTTAGAGCACGGCGATGGTTTTATTTTATAGATATTGATGAACTCTCGTACTTCACTTATACTATTTTTAGTGTCTTTTAAAAACAACATGGTAATTTGCTTTGGTTATAAAATTAGTCCCAATATGATAGGCATCCAAGAGGGATATAATAGAAACTTTCATATAAACTTCATTGAATACTATGAGAAGTTTGATTCCTTATGATTGTTTCGAGATATGAAGATGGTGATATTAGAGTCATGCTAGTAAGTGGTTGTGAATTTGAGAAATACTTGTTTTAAGGTTTGTGAGTCCCGTAGCATGCACGTATGGTGAACCGTTATGTAACGAAATTGGAGCATGAGATATTTTTTGATTGTCTTCCTAATGAGTGGCGGCCGGGGACGAGCGATGGTCTTTTCCTACCAATCTATCCCCCTAGGAGCATGCGCGTAGTACTTTGTTTTGATGACTAATAGATTTTTGCAGTAAGTGTGTGAGTTCTTTATGACTAATGTTGAGTCCATGGATTATACACACTCTCACCTTTCCGCCATTGCTAGCCTCTCTAGTATCGCACAACTTTCACCGGTACCATAAACCCACCATATACCTTCCTCAAAATAGCCACCATACCTACCTATATGGCATATCCATAGCCATTCCGAGATATATTTACATGCAACTTTCTGCTACCTCTTGAGCATGCGTTGGTTTTCCCTTGAAGAGGAAAGGCTAATGTAGCAAAGTAGCATAAGTGTTTCCCTTAGTTTTCGAGGACCAAGGTATCAATCCAGTAGGAGACAACACACAAGTCACCTAGTACCTGCACAAACAATCAAGAACCTCTCAACCAACGCGATAAAGGGGTTGTCAATCCCTTCACGGTCACTTGCGAAAGTGAGATCTGATAGAGATAGTAAGATAAATATTTTTGGCATTTTGTTGTATAGATTGAAAAATAAATATTGAAAAATAGTAAACGAGATACGATAATAAAAGAGATGCAATATAATAAGAAAGAGACCCGGGGGGCATAGGTTTCACTAGTGGCTTCTCTCATGATAGCATGTATTACGGTGGGTGAACAAATTACTGCCGAGCAATTGATAGAAAATAACATAGTTATCAAGATATCTATGGCAATGATCATGAATATAGGCGTCACGTCCGTGTCAAGTAGATCGAAACGATTCTGCATCTACTACTATTACTCCACACATCAACCGCTATCCAGCATGCATCTAGAGTATTAAGTTCATAAGAACAGAGTAACGCGTTAAGCAAGATGACATGATGTAGATGGATAAACTCGAGCAATATGGCATAAACCCCATCTTTTTATCCTCGATGGCAACAATACAATACGTGCCTTGCTGCCCCTACTGTCACTGGGAAAGGACACCGCAAGATTGAACCCAAAGCTAAGCACTTCTCCCATTGCAAGAAAGATCAATCTAGTAGGCCAAACTAAACCGACAATTCAAAAAGACTTGCAAAGATATCAAATCATGCATATAAGAATTCAGATAAGAACCAAATAATATTCATAGATAATCAAGTTCATAAATGTAATGCCCCGTATGTAACTTGTCATATTTGTATTCCAACTCTTGCCATTTTCGGCTCTAAGTTATGATATTCCCTCGTGGTTGGGTTTTGTCTTCGTTTTGCATTTTTTCCATGTCATGCATCTCATATCATGTCATCATGTGCATCGCATTTGCATGTGTTCGTCTCATGCATCCGAGCATTTTCCCCGTTGTCCGTTTTGCGATCCGACACTCCTATGTCCTCCTGTGTCCCTTTTTTTATCTTTTCGTGTGCGGGTGTTAAACTTTCTCGGAGTGGACCGAGATTTGCCAAGCGGCCTTGGTACACTACCGGTAGACCGCCTGCCAAGTTTTGTGCCATTTGGAGTCCGTTTGATACTCCAACGGTTAACCGAGGAACCGTAAAGGCCTCATGTGTGTTGCAGCCCAAAACCCTTCCTAAGTGGCCCAAAACCCATCCAAAACCCCTCCATCCTCTCGGCCGTCCGATCACGATCGCGTGGCCGAAAACCGCACCTCATTTGGACTCTCCTACCTCCCAGAATCTATAAATACACCTCCCCCTCCGAAATTCGTGGATAAACCCTAGCTCCCCCTCTCCTCGCGCCGCCGGACACGTCCGGATCTGGCCAGACGCGTCCGCCGCCGCGCCCGACCAATCGCCGCCTGCCATGTGTCGCCGCCGCCTCCACCCTCCGCGCCGGCCCGCGAGCCCACGGCCGACCCTCACGCTCCCGCCGACCGGGCCCGCGCCGGTCGCCGCCCGCTGCGCGCGCCTCCCCGCCGCCATCGCCGCTCCGCCGCGCCGCCGTTCGCCTCCACTGGTGCCGGCCGCCGCCCGCGCCTCGCCTCCACGCCGTCCGCACCGCCACCGGCCACCGGAGCCTCGCCGCGCCGTCTTCCTCTCCGGTTCCGGCAGGTCCCCAAGCTCTGGCCACCTCCTCTCCATCTCCGGCCACCGCCTCGTCTTCTACTCCGGCGATCTACTCCGGTGAACCTCGGTTCATGCGCCAGATCCAGATCTGGAGTTTAGGGTTCACCCGAAATACTCCAAGTCCTTTTCTGTTATTTTTTAGCCATGTTCATTGCATCATAATTCTACATCCGTAGCTCCGTTTTGGGCGTGTAATACATCAAACTGTTCGTTAGGATGTGCTCTTCTTTTTGTTCCATTCCACCATGCTTGTTTGAGTCCATCTTGATTCCTAAAATGTTGTTGCAAGAGTGCTATAAAATGTTAGTTTCTGTTTCTTATTAGATTATGAACATTTGTCATTTTTGCCATGATTATTGTGTGCCTCCTATGAACTTGAGCCCTACATGTGTTTTGGGCTATGCCATGCCATCTTTACAGGGGTGTATGCCATGTATTTTTGTGATCAATGTGGTGACTAGCACATGCATGCAAAGTAGCTCTCGTGATGTTGCTGATTTCAGGGACTTATAATTTCACTAAGTCTTTTCCCTGATGTTATTTTTATGCCGTGTATTCATGTTGCTACAGAGTGATCCATGCCTCGTTTGAGCATGTTCAGTAAGGATGATTTTGACTTATGGTTATGCTATATCTATCCATGTCCTTGTTTGCAATTATGGAGTACCCTAGCATGACTCAATCTTTCTCTACTTTTGCTATAAAATGTTCCTGGCAGATTGGTTACGTGTTAATCAATTTTGCCAAGGTTGTTGTAGTTGATCCATACATGCTATGAGATGGTTATTGCCGTGGTTAGCTTCTTGAACATGTCTTCTTGCTGGATGTATGCTTAGTTTGTCATGCAATGCCTTGTGGTGAGTGCATCGAGCTCGCAAACATGCCTACATAACTCTGTTTATGCCATGTCCAGTTTTCTGCCAAGTCTGAATCTGTTAACGAAACTTGCTATGTTTACATGGGTGCCATCATGTTTTCTGTGCCCTTTTGGCTTATGGTCAGAAAGGGACTTTTGTTATATGCTTTGAGTAGATTCATGCCATGACTTGTTTTTCTATGTTCTAGTCCTGTAGCATGTTGTTATCTTGCTCTAAACATCTTAGTATTTTCACTAAGTCTGTGATGTTGTTATCTTTTAAACTTTTGCCATGCTTGTTTGAACCTGCTATTGTGTGATTTAGCCGTAGCTCAGTGTTCATCTTTTGTCAAGCATCTTGAGTAGACCACTGCCATGTGCTTTGTTGTTATGTTAGAGTGCAGTAGCTTAGTTTCTTGTTGCATTCTAGATGGCATCATGTTGTTAATCGCAGAATTGTGTCATTCTTGTTTTGCTTGCCATTTGCAAACCGTGCATCTGTTTCCGGTGATCTTTATATCGATTTCGACCGAAATCAACTCATATTTCCAGCGACGCACTTGGTTTACCAAGTTGAGGCCTGGTTCAATCTTTTCCTTCCGGAGCACGCATATGCATTGCATATTCCATCCCGCATATCATGCCATGTTTTGCATCATGTTGCTTGTGCATTGCACCGTGGTTGATTGTGGTTACCTTTGCTTGTGTTCTTGCCTTGGGTAGAGCTGGGAGACGAGTACGTGATCGAGGAACCCATTGAGTACACTTACGAGGATCAAGCTTATGTCAACTCGGAGAACTTTGCAGGCAAGATGACCATATCCTCGAAATCACTTCTATCTTTGCTTGCTAGTTGCTCGCTGAAAGCACAAGTGCTCCCTAGGTGGTTTTGGTAATTGATGACAACATATCTCTTGTTGGACTAATACCTTTACCTAGTATATTTCAGATAAGTTCAACAATGGAGTGGCATGGACTAAAGGTTGTGGGAACCTCTTCAAGATGCTAAGGACAAAGGATTGGCTAAAGCTTCAAGCTCAAGACTCTTCATTTTATATTTTAGTGATCCAAGATCACATTGAGTCTTTAGGAAAAGCCAATACTATCAAGAAGGGATGAGGTGTTGCTTAATGAGCCTCTTGCTTTATGTGCTTAATGATATGCTCCAAAATCCTCACCTACTTTCCCACTTCCACAAATGACCTAAACCCTAAGCCAAACTCGGTCATACCGATTCTGTCAATCCGGTGCCACCGAGTTTCACTTGTCATTTGCCACTGCCAAACCCTAGCAATTCGGTCCTACCGATACGGATCTCGGTCTAACCGAGATGGGCTTGCAAACTCTCTGTTACCTGTTGCAATATCTTCGGTCCCACCGAGATATGCAATCGGTCCCACCGAGTTTGCTTGGCCAACTCTCTGTTTCACTTATTACCAAAATCGGTCCTACCGAGTTTGAGTAATCGGTCAAACCGAGTTTTGGATTTTCCCTAACCCTAGCACATCGGTCCCACCGAGTTGTTCCAGTCGGTCCCACCGAAATCTCTAACGGTCACTAGGTTTACCATTTCGGTCCGACCGAGTTTGATAATTCGGTCCCACCGAGATTGGAAAACTGTGTGTAACGGTTGGATTTTGTGTGGAGGCTATATATACCCCTCCACCACCTCTTCATTCAAAGAGAGAGCCATCAGAACACATACACCATTCCTACTCATATGTTCTGAGAAAGAACCACCTACTCATGTGTTGAGACCAAGATATTCCATTCCTACCATATGAATCTTGATCTCTAGCCTTCCCCAAGTTGCTTTCCACTCAAATCTTCTTTCCACCAGATCCAAATCCTATGAGAGAGAGTTGAGTGTTGGGGAGACTATCATTTGAAGCACAAGAGCAAGGAGTTCATCATCAACACACCATTTGTTACTTCTTGGAGAGTGGTGTCTCCTAGATTGGCTAGGTGTCACTTGGGAGCCTCCGACAAGATTGTGGAGTTGAACCAAGGAGTTTGTAAGGGCAAGGAGATCGCCTACTTCGTGAAGATCTACCGCTAGTGAGGCAAGTCCTTCGCGGGCGATGGCCATGGTGGGATAGACAAGGTTGCTTCTTCGTGGACCCTTCGTGGGTGGAGCCCTCCGTGGACTCGCGCAACCGTTACCCTTCGTGGGTTGAAGTCTCCATCAACATGGATGTAGGATAGCACCACCTATCCGAACCACGGGAAAAACATCCGTGTCTCCGATTGCGTTTGAATTCTCCAAACCCTTCCCTTTACATTCTTGCAAGTTGCATGCTTTACTTTCTGTTGCCTATATACACTTTGCATACTTGCTTGATATGTATTGTGAGTGCTGAAATTATGCTTAAACTCCACTCAAACCGAAAAAGCTTAAAAATTGCAACTTTGGCATGAAGTGTCTAATCACCCCCCCTCTAGACACATCTCCTTCTTCTAGATCCTACAAGTGGTATCAGAGCTTTGGTCTCCATTGCCTTGGTTTAATCACCATTGGAGGAAGATGGATGTGTCTACTTTAGGGAGTCTTAGACATAGAGTGCCTATTCTTGATGGAGAGCACTTTCATGAGTGGAAAATGAGATGCTTGTAATCTTCAATCAATATCATTTAAACAAGTATATTGCTAGCCCTTGTGCACCTCATATTAATCCTTTGCATCCTACCCTAGATGAAGATATTGACATGATTCACAATCTTAGAACCATTGAGCTCATCATTAGAGGATTGCCCAAAAATTTGATTGCTAGTTTGCCTACTCTTAATTGTGCCTATACTATATGGAAATTTCTTGAGGAACGATTTCCCAATCATTCCTTGAAAAATTTGGATAAAATTCTCCATAAATCTATTGCCTTGAGTAAGATGAACTCTAGTGATACTAAGTTTAGTGATTGTCTATTTGAGCTTACCAATCTCAAGCATGCTAAAGGAGATGTTGGAATCATTAGTGATATTATATTTGAAGCTATAAGAATTCATAAAAGTGACCACTTTGATGACCATTTATCTAATGAATTACCCTCTCTAGGAAATGATGAGTCACAAGATCATGATGAACATGGATACTATGATGATGATGATAGTGACTTGGACCTTGATGATACAATGAGACATTTTGGTCTTACGGCAAATCTTCGGGGATATGCGTCAGGTGGAAAGGAATGGGTTCTTGATAGTGGATGTACTGATCACATGACCAGAGATGAAGAGATGTTCCGTGAGCTTGCTGAAATGACGGCCCTCGAAAATATGTCACCTTTGGTGATAATTCAAAGGGTAAAGTAGTTGGCCTTGGTAAGGTGGCCATCTCACATGATAGTTCCATTCAAAATGTCATGCTCGTTGAATCTCTCGGCTACAATTTACTTTCAATATCTAGACTTGCTGATTTTGGCCTAAATGTTCTATTTACTGAGGTAGATTGCCAAGTGTTTCGTCGAGACAATCATAAAATGGTCTTTACCGGTGTGCGTAGAGGTGATCTTTACATTGTCGATTTCTCTAAAAAGGCACAACCTAAAACTTGCTTCATTGCTAAATCCTCAAAAGGTTGGTTGTGGCATAGACGACTAGGTCACGTTGGCATGAGAAATCTTGACAAGCTTATTGAAGGAAATCATATCCTTGGAGTTAACGATGTCATATTTGATAAGGATAGACTATGCAGTGCTTGTCAAGCAGGTAAACAGGTTGGAGGAAGGCATCCTGTGAAGAACATCATGACCACAAGGAGGCTACTCGAGCTACTTCATATGGATCTTTTCGGTCCCAACGCCTACAAAAGTCTCGGTGGAAATTCTTTTGGTCTTGTTATAGTTGATGATTTTTCAAGATTCACGTGGGTGTTCTTTCTTAATGATAAGTCGCAGGTCCAGAAGATCTTCAAAAACTTCGCTAGGAAAGCCCAAAATCAGTTTGAAGTGAAGATCAAGAAGGTTCGGAGTGACAATGGAACGGAGTTCAAGAACGCAAATGTGGACACCTTTCTTGACGAAGAAGGGATTTCACACGAGTTCTCGGCTATGTACACACCTCAACAAAATGGAGTTGTTGAGAGGAAGAACCAGACGCTCATCAAAATGGCAAGAACGATGCTTGATGAATACAAGACGCCAAAGCACTTTTGGGCAGAAGCGGTTGAGACAGCTTGTCATGCAACAAATCGCTTGTATCTTCACAAGCTACTCGGCAAGACAGCATACAAGCTCCTCACCGGTAACAAACCCCAAGTTGGATACTTTCGAGTATTTGGCTCAAAGTTCTACATTCTTGATAAGCATCGTCGTTCAAAGTTTGCTCCTAAATCTCATGAAGGCTTCCTACTCGGTTATGGCTCAAACTCTCACACTTATCGTGTCTACAACAATTTCACCTGAAAGGTTGAAGAGACGGTAGATGTGAAGTTTGATGAATCTAATGGCTCGCAAGTAGAGCAATTGCCAATTGATGTAGGAGACAAAGACCCTTCAGAAGCAATCCAAGACTTGTCCATTGGCAAAGTTCATCCAACGGAGGTGAAGGAGAGTACGTCATCCGTCCAAATGGAAGCTTCTACTTCACGACAAGGTGAACCAAGAATCGACATGGAAGCATCCACAAGTGGGACACACCAAGATGAAGAAGATGAGGAAGTACATCAAGACGAACATCAACAACCTCCTTCCCCACCACGACAAGAGAATGACAACGTCAACAATGAAGAAGGCCAAGAAGAAGAACAAGATGAAGAAGACGCTCAACGAAGACCCAAGCAAAAGCTCTCACGAGTTCGAGCAAGAATTGCCAAAGATCATCCCGTCGAGAAAATCCTCAATGATATACAAACCGGGAGAATCACTCGCTCAAAAACTCGTTTAGCTAACTTTTGTGAAAACTATTCATTCATCTCTAGCATTGAACCTATGAAGGTTGAAGAAGCATTGGAAGATCCGGATTGGATAAACGCTATGCATGAAGAGCTACACAATTTTGAGAGAAACAAGTTTGGACATTGGTTGAGAAGCCCGACGACAACCACAACATCATTGGTACCAAATGGGTGTTTCGCAACAAGCAAGATGAAGATGGACAAGTGGTCCGCAACAAAGCACGTCTCGTCGCCCAAGGGTACACACAAGTCGAAGGTATGGACTATGGTGAGACATATGCTCCCATTGCTAGACTTGAGTCCATTCGCATCTTACTTGCCTATGCTAATCACCATAATATCACCTTGTACCAAATGGACATTAAGAGTGCTTTTCTAAATGGTGAAATAGAGGAGGAAGTTTATGTCAAACAACCTCCCGGCTTTGTCAATCCTAAGAAACCTAATCATGTTTACAAACTTCACAAAGCTCTTTATGGTCTTAAACAAGCTCCTAGAGCATGGTATAAATGCTTGACCAAGTTCCTTATTGCAAGTGGTTTTGAAATTGGTAAAATTGATTCTACTCTCTTACTAAAAGGGTTAATGGAGAACTATTTGTATGTCAAATCTATGTTGATGATATCATATTAGGTTCAACTAACCCTCTCTTTAGTGAAAAGTTTGGAAAGCTAATGTCAGAGAAGTTTGAGATGTCTATGATGAGTGAACTCAAATTCTTTCTCGGTTTGCAAATCAAGCAAACTAAGGAAGGTACATTTGTCTCTCAAACGAAGTACACCAAGGACTTATTCAAGAAGTTCAATATGCAAGAGTGCAAAGGTATGTCTACACCCATGCCCACTAGTGGACATAATGATTTGACCAAAGATGGTGAACCGGTTGATCAAAAGGTTTATCGTTCTATGATTGGTTCATTACTATACCTATGTGCTTCACGTCCCGATATTATGCTAAGTGTATGCATGTGTGCACGATATCAAGCTGCTCCTAAAGAATGTCATCTTAAGGCTGTGAAAAGGATAGTGAGATACTTAATTCACACACCAAACTTTGGCATTTGGTATCCTAAGAGGTCTTCTTTTGATCTTGTTGGCTATTCTGACTCGGATTATGCCGGAGACAAGGTTGATAGGAAGTCCACTTCGGGTACCTGTCAATTTCTTGGCAGATCTCTTGTGTCTTGGTCCTCCAAGAAACAAAACTCGGTATCCTTATCCACTGCCGAAGCGGAATACATTGCCGCTGGTTCATGTTGTGCTCAATTACTTTGGATGACCCAAACTCTTAAAGATTATGGAATTTATGTGAAACATGTTCCACTGCTTTGTGACAGTGAAAGTGCTATCAAAATTGGTCATAATCCCGTACAACATTCTCGAACTAAGCATATTGAAGTTCGTCATCATTTCATTCGAGATCATGTTGCTAAGGGTGACATTAATCTTAAGCATGTTCGCACTGACAAGCAATTAGCGGATATATTCACTAAACCACTTGATGAGAAAGTATTTTGCAGGCTAAGAGGAGAATTGAACATCATTGATGCTTCAAACGTGGAGTAGGAACTCCATTGGACACATGCAAGACATGAGCTTATGACTAATCCATGATATATCTCTTATGATGACTATCTTATGTCTTGGATATATTTGTACTTTGCATGTTGTCTAACCCATGTAGGTACTTGGTTGAAACTAATTCCATGGGATTGCGACTCACTCACATCTTGAGCAATCTTTACATCACCAAGTCTCTATAAAATGGTGGTTGAAAACAAGGAAGCACAAAACCATTCAAACATATCCTTTGACAAATTCTATGTTGAGCTTCATGATTGTCATTTTTGGATACACAAGTGCTCTTCCTTGCAAGAACTAACCCATGTAGGTAGATGAACTCAAACTCCAAGTGGTGCTCCAAATTCTTGATGGACTACATCAACCTTGAGCACCCACACAAGTTCAACTACATCAGCAAGAACCACTCCACCACCCAAGGTATGTTATCCCATCTTAGAGAAGCTTTATGTAACACCCTCGATGCGACTATATCTCCCACGTGTCGAGGCACGACTTAGAGGCATAATCGCATTGAAGGCAATGTCGCAAGTGAGGTAATCTTCACACAACCCATGTAATATAATAAGGAATAAGAGGTACATAGTTGGCTTACAATCGCCACTTCACCCAATTACATGAATAAAGCATTACATCAATCAAATGCACTCAGGGTCCGACTACGGAACCAAAATAAAAATAAGAACCCCAAATGCGACAAAGGTCCCCGATCGACCCCAACTGGGCTCCACTACTGATCAACTAGAACGAAACAACACAAAAGACAAGATCTTCATCGAGCTCCTCCTGAGCTTGGTTGCGTCATCTGCACGGACTCATCGGCACCTGCAAACTGGTTTTGGAAGTATCTGTGAGTCACGAGGACTCAGCAATCTCGCACCCTCGCGATCAAGACTATTTAAGCTTATGGGTAAGGTAAAAGGTATGAGGTGGAGCTGCAGCAAGCGACTAGCATATATGGTGGCTAACATACGCAAATGAGAGCGAGAAGAGAAGGCAAAGCACGATCGATAAAAGTATGATCAAGAAGTGATCCTGGACTACCTACGTCAAGCATAACTCCAACAACCGTGTTCACTTCCCGGACTCCGCCGGAAAGAGACCATCACGGTTACACACGCGGTTGATTCATTTTAGTAAGGTCAACTTCAGGTTTTCTACAACCGGACGTTAACAAATTCCCATCTGCCCATAACCGCGGGCACGGCTTTCGAAAGTTTAAATCCCTGCAGGGGTGTCCCAACTTAGCCCATCACAAGCTCTCACGGTCAACGAAGGAATAGACCTCCACCCGAGACATTCCGATCAGACTCGGTATCCCAGTACAACAAGACATTTCGACAGGGTAAAACTAAACCAGCAACACCGCCCGAATGTGCCGACAAATCCCGATAGGAGCTGCACATATCTCTTTCTCAGGGCACACTCAGATTGTCTTAGGTACGGGTAGGCCATCCCAGAGTTGCCCCTGGTGGCCACCGGCAGCTGATAGGTGGACCAACACTCAGAGGAGCACTGGCCCGGGGGGGTAAAATAAAGATGACCCTTGAGTCTGCAGAACCCAAGGGAAAGAAAAGGCTAGGTGGCAAATGGTAAAACCAATGTTGGGCATTGCTGGAAGAGCTTTACTTAAGGCAAACTGTCAAGGGGTTCCCATTATAGCCCAACCGCGTAAGGGACGCAAAATCCGGGAACATAACACCGATATGACGGAAACTAGGGCGGCAAGAGTGGAACAAAACACCAGGCATAAGGCTGAGCCTTCCACCCTTTACCAAGTATATAGATGCATTAATTAAATACGATATATTGTGATATCCCAACAAGTAACCAATGTTCCAACAAGGAACGATCTCCATGTTCCAACAAGGAACAAACTTCAATCTTCACCTGCAACTAACAATGCTATAAGAGGGGCTGAGCAAAGTGGTAACATAGCCAATCAACGGTTTGCTAGGACAATGGTGGGTTATCGGCTGAACATGGCAATTTGGGAGGCTGACAAGCAAGTGGTAGGCATCGTAGCATTGGCATAGCAAAAGAGCGAGCAAACTAGCATAGCAAAGATAGTAGTGATTTCGAGGGTATGATCATCTTGCCTGAAATCCCGCAAGGAAGAAGAACGAGTCCATGAAGAAGACAAACAGACGTAGACGAACGGGTCCTCACAAACTCGACGTTACCGGAACCAACCCGAAGAAGCAATCACCGGAAAAGAGCAAACAATCTAGTAAACAACCAACACATCAACATGGCATGATGCACAATCAAGTATGATGCATGTCCGGTTTAAAGAGGCATGGCATGGCAAAGAGCACAAACAATCCTACAAATTAAGTGCAGCTCAATATGCAACGAGTTGCATATTGACGGAACACCACGTGATTTATTTAGTTCGATCTCGTTTATGTACCCAACAATATTAAATGTTGTTAAACATGGCAAGAGGTGAAGCAAATGAAAACTACCTATCTAGTCAAGTTTAAATGAGGCCGGAAACAACGAAGAACAATTCCGGAAAATCCTCATATGCATAATTTAAGGTTTGGTACTGTTCTGCCCTAAACATTATTTTAGAGTTGTTAAACATGCAAGATGATGCCACCATGTTAAACTATGCAAAATTCTACCCCATTTACATATAAAGATTATTTAATTTGGAGCTATTGTTATTTAGTTATGAATTAAATCATTTTAACATGGCATAGAGCAAAATTAATCAAACACCATTTTAAACATTTTAAACATGGATGAAAGTGACATAATAAGAAACTAGACACAATTTTAAGCATTTTTCATATATAAAACATTTTAATATGATGCATCATTTGAGAGTTACAATATGCATGGAGCTTAGGGGTTATACTGTAAATCTGTTTTACTGGATTAAATAGCAAATTCCCGGGCGCTGAAAAAAAACCATACACGGGCCGAAACAGAGGCCAGCCCAACAAGAACAGGAATCTGGAGGGGAAAGCTCACATCAGGCCTAGCAGGCCGAGCTGAAGCTGGGCCAGAGAGGAGGCGCACTGGGCCGGCGGGGAATCATCGCGGGCCGAGCTGGATCTGACCGATCCGGTCAACGCGGTTGCTGAGCACTCATCGTCTCGCGCGAGCTCAAAGCAGAGTACAACGCGGCAGCGACTGCAGGCGAGCTGAGCAAGGGAGGGTTCGACGCGGGCAGAGAGACGTCGAGCGAGCGGCTCCTGGCGAGGCCGGACCAACCGCGGATACTTCAGGGCTTCGAGCGAGGGGAGTCAACGCGTCGTTTTCGAGCTCGCTGATGGCGACGACAGCGCGTGATGGGGAGGACGGAGGAGATCCGGGGCGGCACGGACTTGGCGTACGAATCCCCCGGAACAAGACGAGGCAAGGGCGGCGCCCTGGACTCCTGGAGCTCCTGTTCGTCTGAAGAAACAAAGAGGCCGCGAGGATCTGGTGGGTGGCCGTGGTGGGACTTGGCGAGGAGGCGACCCGCGTGGAGCTTCTGCGAGGCTCCCATGGTGGCGCTGCATCCAAGAAAAGAGAGATCAAGGAAGGTGAGAAACGAGGCAGGAGGGAAGGAAGGATAGGGGAGGGGCGATGGGGCTCATCTTGCTAGCTGGTTCGGTCGGTGGCGAGGACGTGGTGGCAGGCTGGTTGAAGACGAGGTGCAGAGGGACAGCGTCCATGCAGGGATGACGCAGGGAGCGGCGACGCGAGGTGGAAGAGAAGGCGGGGCACGGCTGGCTGGGGCCTCGGGCCCAAGCGCGACGAGGAGAAGGCAGGGAGCAGGGGGATCGAGCAGAGGAGCTCGGTGGGGTTGGATCAAGAAGGCAGGGGAGTGGATCTGGTTGGCTCGGCGCTGAAAAACAAGGAGAGGAAGGATCTCGAGAGGGAGAGGGTAGGTAGGTGGCGACGGCAGGAGGGTGGATGGGACATACCTCCTAATTTTTAGGGTTGGACCAAATATATAGACTGGTGGGATTGGTTAGGGGCTAACGGATCCCTCCGATCGTAATCGGACGATCCCGGATACACAGGTTAGGGGACCCCATTAACAAAACGGAGACGTTTTGTAGACGTTTGGGGATGATCCGGATCCAACAGTGACGACTGTCCGGGTCGGGTCCGGGACAGCTCTCGGACGCGCGCGCGAGGAGGGCCACGGGCTGACGAGAGAGCTTAGGCTAGGCCTGGCGGTAGGTAGTGGGCTGTGTAGACGGTCTCGAGCTGAGAGAAGAGAAGAGAAGAGAGGGAGGCCCGGCGACTGTTCGGAGACCAAAAACGTCCGACGTTTGACCGGCTATATTGCCGCTATAGTTATCCGTTGGGGCATCAAACGATCTCCGAATGTGATGAAACTTGACAGGCGGTCTATCTACACTATAATAAGACCACATGTCAACTCTCATCCCATTCCGAGAACATTTTCCGGCCACTTATAAAATACTATTTCGGACATGCCGCGGGCGCGTGCAAGTGTGTCTGGGCTCAGAACGGACAACGGACGGAACTGGGGAGAACCCGGGCTAATGCAAGTTTTGAAAACATGATGATGCAATGCACATGATGACATGATGAAATGCAACACACAAGCAAATTACACGGCAACGACAACGAATAACTGAACGACACCTGGCACATCGGTCTCGGGGCGTTACACTTTACTCCAAGACATGAGTCAAAGCAACTCAACAAGATGTGAATACATCAAGATGCTTAAACGAAAAATGGCAATCCCATTTTGAGCTTAAACAATGAGTATGACCTATGATCAAGTGTTCTCACTTGACTCCTAAGTCAATATACTCTAACATAGGTGACTATGTCACCGCCCAACTCTAGATGAAGTTCTCTTGTGTTTCTTTCTGTGTTAATGCACTTGTCTCATGCTTGTTTATTTGTTTCCTTCTACTTCATCTAGATTCTTCAGTTTCTTTTCTTTTCTTTTTATTTTGCATTTTCCGCATTCAATTCATTGCAAATCTTTGTGAGATCCTGCATGTCTAGTGAGCTGAGGTGACAAGTGTTTTTCTCTGTGTGAACTCGGTCTCACCGAATTGTAAGTTTCGGTCCAACCGAATTCCTTCGGTACCACCGAATCATACCACTCGGTGCCACCGACTTCGCAACAGGAAAAACAGTTTGTCACATAACCTATAATTCTTCTGTTCCAGCTCCACTCAATGAATCTTGTCCTCTACAAGTATCCCAATTTTATTCTTTGCTTTATGCTGAGTCTCAAGGACCAAACCTTTTGGACGGTTTCCAGAAGAACCTTCTTGGAAATTGATGTCAAAGGGGGAGAGAGAGATCACATCAAAGCTTATCTTCGGGGAGAAAGAGATCACATCAAAGCACTAAAGGGGGAGAGAACATCTCAAGGATCCCAGATGTCCCAGATAATGTATTAAGGGGGAGAAAGAGATCCCTATGGGGAGAGACAATACTCAAGGATCCCAGATGCTTGATGATCAAGAGGAGAGATGTCACATGTCTTTTTAGGGGGAAAGACATGTTCATTTGTTTTGTTTCTTTCAGCTCTGATCTTCTATTCCCTATCTTCTCCCAATATCCCATATAAGATTCAGGGGGAGCAAGACTACTTACTCTCTACATGTCATCCCAGTCTTGGTATTCTTGTGGTTTCTTCAGTTTACTCTGGCTAGTGGATGTACCTGTGTTATCTAACCTTGTTTGTGCAGGTTCATTTCGTCCTAAGTCAACCAAAGACTACAAGGTAGGTTTATGCATCAAAATCATGAGTATGAGAAGTTCTTGCTTATGTACATACTGTTTGCAAGAAGGACTCATGAGCATGAAGGTATTTTCCTTAACAATCTTTTACTCTGATGCATATGGCCAAGATACATGTAACACATTGCCCACTCTGTCATGGTTATGTCCTCACATGCCTCTATATTTCATATTCACATGAGTGCATACATGTAGGGGGAGCCTATGCTTGTTACATGTCCTTCCAAAGCTTTACTTGTTGTTCTTTATATCTTTATCTAAAGCTTTGATGTATGTTGCCATCAATTACCAAAATGGGGGAGATTGAAAGCACAAGTGCTCCCTAGGTGGTTTTGGTAATTGATGACAACATATCTCTTGTTGGACTAATACCTTTACCTAGTATATATTTCAGATAAGTTCAACAATGGAGTGGCATGGACTAAAGGTTGTGGGAACCTCTTCAAGATGCTAAGGACAAAGGATTGGCTAAAGCTTCAAGCTCAAGACTCTTCATTTTATATTTTAGTGATCCAAGATCACATTGAGTCTTTAGGAAAAGCCAATACTATCAAGAAGGGATGAGGTGTTGCTTAATGAGCCTCTTGCTTTATGTGCTTAATGATATGCTCCAAAATCCTCAGCTACTTTCCCACTTCCACAAATGACCTAAACCCTAAGCCAAACTCGGTCATACCGATTCTGTTAATCCGGTGCCACCGAGTTTCACTTGTCATTTGCCACTGCCAAACCCTAGCAATTCGGTCCTACCGATACGGATCTCGGTCTAACCGAGATGGGCTTGCAAACTCTCTGTTACCTGTTGCAATATCTTCGGTCCCACCGAGATATGCAATCGGTCCCACCGAGTTTGCTTGGCCAACTCTCTGTTTCACTTATTACCAAAATCGGTCCTACCGAGTTTGAGTAATCGGTCAAACCGAGTTTTGGATTTTCCCTAACCCTAGCACATCGGTCCCACCGAGTTGTTCCAGTCGGTCCCACCGAAATCTCTAACGGTCACTAGGTTTACCATTTCGGTCCGACCGAGTTTGATAATTCGGTCCCACCGAGATTGGAAAACTGTGTGTAACGGTTGGATTTTGTGTGGAGGCTATATATACCCCTCCACCACCTCTTCATTCGAAGAGAGAGCCATCAGAACACATACACCATTCCTACTCATATGTTCTGAGAAAGAACCACCTACTCATGTGTTGAGACCAAGATATTCCATTCCTACCATATGAATCTTGATCTCTAGCCTTCCCCAAGTTGCTTTCCACTCAAATCTTCTTTCCACCAGATCCAAATCCTATGAGAGAGAGTTGAGTGTTGGGGAGACTATAATTTGAAGCACAAGAGCAAGGAGTTCATCATCAACACACCATTTGTTACTTCTTGGAGAGTGGTGTCTCCTAGATTGGCTAGGTGTCACTTGGAAGCCTCCGACAAGATTGTGGAGTTGAACCAAGGAGTTTGTAAGGGCAAGGAGATCGCCTACTTCGTGAAGATCTACCGCTAGTGAGGCAAGTCCTTCGTGGGCGATGGCCATGGTGGGATAGACAAGGTTGCTTCTTCGTGGACCCTTCATGGGTGGAGCCCTCCGTGGACTCACGCAACCGTTACCCTTCGTGGGTTGAAGTCTCCATCAACGTGGATGTAGGATAGCACCACCTATCCGAACCATGGGAAAAACATCCGTGTCTCCGATTGCGTTTGAATTCTCCAAACCCTTCCCTTTACATTCTTGCAAGTTACATGCTTTACTTTCCGCTGCCTATATACACTTTGCATACTTGCTTGATATGTATTGTGAGTGCTGAAATTATGCTTAAACTCCACTCAAACCGAAAAAGCTTAAAAATTGCAACTTTGGCATGAAGTGTCTAATCACCCCCCTCTAGACACATCTCCTTCTTCTAGATCCTACACTCGCTCTATTGCTATGCCTATGTCGCGATACCTACCACATGCTTTATCATGCCTCCCATATTGCCATGTCAAACCTCTAACCCACCTTGTCCTAGCAAACCGTTGTTTGGCTATGTTACCGCTTTGCTCAGTCCCTCTTATAGCGTTGCTAGTTGCAAGTGAAGTTGGAGTTTGTTCCTTGTTGGAACATGTTTATTGTTGGGATATCATTATTATATCTTGTTTACTTTAATGCACCTATATAATTGGTAAAGGGTGGAAGGCTCGGCCTTATGCCTGGTGTTTTGTTCCACTCTTGCCGCCCTAGTTTCCGTCATACCAGTGTTAAGTTCCTTGATTTTGCATTCCTTATGCGGTTGGGTTATAATGGGACCCCCTTGATAGTTCGCCTTGAATAAAACTCCTCCAGCAAGGCCCAACCTTGGTTTTACCATTTGCCGCCTAAGCCTTTTTTCCCTTGGGTTCTGCGGACTCAAGGGTCATCTTTATTTTAAACCCCCGGGCAAGTGCTCCTCTGAGTGTTGGTCCAAAACTAGAGCCCCTTGCAACGCCACCTCGGGGAAACTCAAGGGTTCATTTTAGTTGTACGGATTGCTTATCCGGTGTGCCCTAAGAACGAGATATGTGCAGCTCCTATCGGGATTTGTCGGCACATTCAGGTGGCTTTGCTGGTCTTGTTTTACCATTGTCGAAATGTCTTGTAACCGGGATTCCGAGTCTGATCGGGTCGTCCTGGAAGAAGGAATATCCTTCGTTGACCATGAGAGCTTGTGATGGGCTAAGTTGGGACACCTCTGCAGGGTTTTGAACTTTCGAAAGTTGTGCCCGCGGTTATGGGCAGATGGGAATTTGTTAACGTCCGGTTGTAGAAAACTTGACACTTAACTTAATAAAAATGCATCAACCGCGTGTGTAGCCGTGATGGTCTCTTTTCGGCGGAGTCCGGGAAGAGAACACGGTCTCGTGTTATGCTTGAACGTAAGTAGTTCTAGGATCACTTCTTGATCATAGTTTATCGACCGTGCTTTGCTCCTCTTCTCGCTCTCATTTGCGTATGTTAGCCACTATATATGCTAGTGCTTGCTGCAGCTCCACCTCACTACCTTTTCCTTCCCATAAGCTTAAATAGTCTTGATCACGAGGGTGTGAGATTGATGAGTCCCCGTGACTCACAGATTACTTCCAAAACCAGATGCAGGTGCCGATGATGCCATTCCAGGGGATGCAACAGAACTCAAGTGGGAGTTCGACAAGGATTCAGGACATTACTACGTATCCTTTCCAGACGATCAGTAGTGGAGCCCAGTTGGGGCGATCGGGGATCTTATGCATTTGGGGTTGTCTTTATTTTGGTTCCGTAGTCGGACCTTGATTGTATTCTGGTTGATGTAATGCTATATTTATGTATTGTGTGAAGTGGCGATTGTAAGCCAACTCTGTACCTCTTTCTTATTCAGTACATGGGATGTGTAAAGATTACCCCTCTTGTGACATGTCTACAATGCGGTTATGCCTCTAAGTCGTGCTCCGACACGTGGGAGATATAGCCGCATCATGGGTGTTACAATAAACCCACAATTCATCGGATCTCGGCAAACACACCGCAAAAGAGTATTACATCGAATAGATCTCCAAGAACATCTAGGAGAACTTTGTATTGAAGATTAAAGAGAGAGAAGAAGCCATCTAGCTAATAACTATGGACCTGATGGTCTGTGGTAAACTACTCACGCTTCATCGGAGAGGCTATGGTGTTGATATAGAAGCCCTCCGTGATTGATTCCCCCTACGGCAGATCGCCAGAAAAGGCCCCAAAATGGGATCTCACGGGTACAGAAGGTTGCGGCGGTGGAAAAGTGGTTTCGTGGCTCCCCTGGTGTTTCTAGGGTATAAGAGTATATATAGGCGAAAGAAGTACGTCGGTGGAGCTCCGTGGGGCCTATGAGGGTGGGGGCGCGCCTACCCCCCTGGGCGCGCCCTCCTATCTCGTGGCCGCCTCACGGAGTTCCAGACTTCCACTCCAAGTCTCCTGGTTTGCTTTCGGACCAAGAAATATCATCGCGAAGGTTTCATTCTGTTTGGTATTCCTTTTTTGCGAAACACTGAAATAGGCAAAAAAAATAGAAACTGGCACTAGGCCTCCGGTTAATAGGTTAGTCCCAAAAATAATATAAAAGAGCATATTAAAGCCCATTAAACATCCAAAACAGATAATATAATAGCATGGAACAGTCAAAAATTATAGATACATTGGAGACGTATCACTTTCCACCGTTCCGTTTATTATGACACGCTCCATCATTGTCATATTGCTATGCATGATCATGTAGTTGACATCGTATTTGTGGCAAAGCCATCATTCATCATATATTTATTATACATGTCGCTCTTGATTCATTGCACATCCCGGTACACCGCTGGAGGCATTCACTTAGAGTCATATTTGGTTCTAGTATCGATTTGTAATATTCGAGTTGTAAGTAAATAAAAGTGTGATGACCTTCATTATTAGAGCATTGTCCCATGTGAGGAAATAAAAAAAGAGAGAAAGGCCAAATAAAAAAGAGAAGGCCCAAAAAATGAGAGAAAAAGAGAGAAGGACAATGTTACTATCCTTTTGCTACACTTGTGCTTCAAAGTAGCACCATGATCTTCATGATAGAGAGTCTCCTATATTATCACTTTCATATACTAGTGAGAATTTTTCATTATAGAACTTGGCTTGTATATTCCAATGATGGGCTTCCTCAAAATGCCCTAGGTCTTCATAAGCAAGCAAGTTGTATGCACACCCACTTAGTTTTCTTTTTGAGTTTTCATAAACTTATAGCTCTAGTGCATTCATTGGCAATCCCTACTCACTCACATTGATATATATTGATGGACATCTCCATAGCCCGTTGATACGCCTAGTTGATGTGAGACTATATCCTTCTTTTTGCCTTCTCCACAACCACCTTCTATTCCACCTATAGTGCCATGTCCATGGCTCACGCTCATGTATTGCGTGAAAGTTGAAAATGTTTGAGAACATCAAAAGTATGAAACAATTACTTGGCTTGTCATCGGAGTTGTGCATGATTTGAGTTTTTTGTGTGATGAAGATGGAGCATAGCCAGACTATATGATTTTGTAGGGATAAACTTTCTTTGGCCATGTTATTTTAAGAAGACATAATTATTTTGTAAGTATGCTTGAAGTATTATTGTTTTTATGTCAATATTAAACTTCTGTTTTGAATCATACGGATCTGAACATTCATGCCACAATAAAGGGAATTACATGGATAAATATGTTAGGTAGCATTCCACATCAAAAATTCTGTTTTTTATCATTTACCTACTTGAGGACGAGTAGGAATTAAGCTTGGGGATGCGTGATATATCTCCAACATATCTATAATTTTTTATTGTTCCATGTTGTTATATTATCTGTTTTGGATGTTTTATATGCATTAATATGCTATTTTACATGATTTTTGAGACAAACCTATTAACCTAGAGCCCAATGCCAGTTTCTGTTTTTTTCCTTGTTTTAGAGTTTCGCAAAAAAGGAATACCAAATGGAATGAAACTTTCGTGATGATTTTTCTTGAACTAGAAGACATCCAGAGGACTTGTAGTACACGTCAGGAAAGCCACGAGGCATCCACAAGGATGGAGGGTGCGCCCCCACCCTTGTGGGATCCTCGTGACTCCACCGACCTATTTGTTCCGCCTATATATTCTCAAATACCCCAAAACCTTTCAGGTGAACCACGAAACCACTTTTCCACCGCCGTAACCTTCTGTACCCATGAGATCCCATCTAGGGGCCTTTTCTGGCGTCCTGCCGGAGGGGGATTCGATCACGGAGAGCTTCTACATCAACACCATTGCCTCTTCGATGAAGCGTGAGTAGTTTACCACAGACCTACGGGTCCATAGCTAGTAGCTAGATGGCTTCTTCTTTCTCTTTGATTCTCAATACCATGTTCTCCTCGATGTTCTTGGAGATCTATTCGATGTAATACTTTTTTGCGGTGTGTTTGTCGAGATCCGATGAATTGTAGATTTATGATCAGCTTATCTATGAATATTATTTGAATCTCCTCTGAATTCTTATATGCATGATTTGATATCTTTGCAAGTCTCTTCGAATTATCGGTTTGGTTTGGCCAACTAGATTGGTTTTTCTTGCAATGGGAGAAGTGCTTAGCTTTGGGTTCAATCTTGCGGTGCTCGATCCTAGCGACAGAAGGGGAACCGATACGTATTGTATTGTTCCCATCGAGGATAACAAGATGGGGTTTTCATCATATTGCTTGAGTTAGTTCCGCTACATCATGTCATCTTACTTAATGCGTTACTCTGTTCTTATGAATTTAATACTCTAGATGCAGGCAGGAGTCGGTCGATGTGTGGAGTAATAGTAGTAGATGCAGAATCGTTTCGTTCTACTTGACATGGACGTGATGCCTATATTCATGAGCATTTCCTTAGATATCGTCATAACTTTGCGCTTTTCTATCAATTGTTCGGCAGTAATTTGTTCACCCACCGTAATATTTTCTATCTTGAGAGAAGCCTCTAGTGAAACCTATGGCCCCCAGGTCTATTTTCCATCATATAATCTTCTATTTTCCATCATATAAGTTTCTGATCTACAATTTTAGTTTCCGATTTACTTTCTTTGCAATCTTTTACTTTCCGATCTATAAACCAAAAATACTAAAAATATTACTTTACCGTTTATCCATCTATATCAGATCTCACTTTTGCAAATAACCGTGAAGGGATTGACAACCCCTTTGTCGCATTGGTGCAAGTTGGTGTTTGTTTGTGCAGATATTCGGTGGCTTGTTGCGTTGTCTTTTACTGGATTGATACCTTGGTTCTCAAAAGCTGAGGGAAATACTTACTCTACTTTGCTGCATCACCCTTTCCTCTTCAAGGGAAAAACCAACGCAAGCTCAAGAGGTAGCAGCGCGATGGATTCCGGTCCTTGCTGACAGGATGGCCCAATTTTAGATGTTTCTTTGAGTTTTGTTCCGGTGTGTGTCCTACTCAGAAAGACGAGACGGCGGCGGCTCCTTGAAAATAGAATAAGGTTCTCCGCGCCTAGCCCTCATCCCGGTGGTGCTTCTAGCATCGTCAGTTGGTGCGTGGAGGTGTGTCGCCCGCAGATCTGTCTTTGGTTGATTTGCTCGGATTTGGTCGTATTCGTCTATGTTAGTGTGTTTTCAGGCTGGATCCTTCTCATCTAAGCTACTCTTCATCGACGGGTTTGTCGTTCTGGTGCATTGGTCCTATGGGCCCTTAGCACGACGACTTTACAATTGTCTACTACAACAATTTTTACCCGGCTCTGGTAAGGGAGGGACACTGGTCCTATGGGCCCTTAGCACGATGACTTTACGACTGTTTAGTACAATAAGTTTTGCCCGGCTCTTATGAGGGAGGGACACTGGTCCTATGGGCCCTTAGCACGACGACTTTACAACTGTCTACTATAAAAGTTTTACCCGGTTCTGGTGAGGGAGGGACACTGGTCCTATGGGCCCTTAGCACGACGACTTTACGACTGTCCACTACAACAAGTTTTACCCGATCTGGTGAGGGAGGGACGATGACGGCGCGCACCTTGAGTCTGCTTCAGTGATTGTAGTCATCGATATGTTGTCTATGAATCTGGATGTAATTTTCATTATTTCTGGTGTTCGTTGACTGTCGTGACTGATAGATGAATATAGATTGAAATTTTTTCCTGGAAAAAAAAGAAACTAACTATACAAATTAAAAAAACTCTGTGTCCGAGTTTTACCCATATTGTTTGCATGTGAATCTAGCTAGCATTGGCACGTAAGAGCAGAAGTTTAAAGAAAAACTGAAAAAAAAAACTATTAATCCTTAGCACGATGATTTTACAACTGTCTATTATAAAAGTTTTACCCGGTTCTGGTGAGGGAGGGACATTGGTCCTATGGGCCCTTAGCACGACGACTTTACGATTGTCCATTACAACAAGTTTTACCCGGTCTGGTGAGGGAGGGACGATGACGGCGCGCACCTTGAGTCTGCTCCAGTGATTGTAGTCATCGATATGTTGTCTATGAATCTGGATGTAATTTTCATTATTTCTGATGTCGTTTTACCCATATTGTTTGCATGTGAATCTAGCTAGCATTGGCACGTAAGAGCAGAAGTTTAAAGAAAAACTGAAAAAAAAACTATTAATCCTCAGCACGATGATTTTACAACTGTCTACTATAAAAGTTTTACCCGGTTCTGGTGAGGGAGGGACACTGGTCCTATGGGCCCTTAGCACGACGACTTTACGATTGTCCATTACAACAAGTTTTACCCGGTCTGGTGAGGAAGGGACGATGACGGCGCGTACCTTGAGTCTGCTCCAGTGATTGTAGTCATCGATATGTTATCTATGAATCTGGATGTAATTTTCATTATTTCTGGTGTTTGTTCACTGTCGTGACTGATAGATGAATATAGATTGAAATTTTTTCCTGGAAAAAAAAGGAACTAACTATACAGATTAAAAAAACTCCGTGTCCGAGTTTTACCCATATTGTTTGCACGTGAATCTAGCTAGCATTGGCACGTAAGAGCAGAAAAGTTTAAAGAAAAACTGGAAAAAAAAACTATTGACCAGAGTGGGATTTGAACCCACGCCCTTTCGGACCAGAGCCTTAATCTGGCGCCTTAGACCAACTCGGCCATCTGATCACAATGGCATACATTTGATAGAACCCTATATATTTAACATACTTGTACTAACGTAATCGTTGCCCATGATTCCATAGGCCTTTCTATATCACTGCGAGGACCTCTACTTCACATCGAGACAGTCTCCACGCCAGTCGTGCACTTTCACGGCCCCATTCGCTTGAATTGATCCATATATGATTTTTTCTTCTTCCTTATTTCTAGGGAAGGCATGTATGGATCCGCTGTTCGCGTGGGATCATCGTTCCATCGCTGTAACAAATCTTGTGGCGAATCAACCTGTGGTTGAGTTGGTTAGGTGGACAGTGGTATCCTCAACCTATCAGGGTTCAAATCCTGGTGCTCGCATTATTCCTGGATTTATTTCAGGATTTCCGGCGATGCGCTTTCAGTGGGAGGAGACGTTCCCGTTGACGACGAGGCGCCTACGGTGACTTCGTAAATCTCAAGATGATATGCCGGCTCAGTCTCTCGGAGGTGCTCATAGGGGTAGGGTGTGCGTGTGTGCGTTCATAGGGGTGAGTGTATATGAGCGCTTGTGTTTGTACTGATGCTAAAAAAAACAAATCTTGTGTCTGCTTAGAGCATCTCGAACAGCCGCGCTAAACTAGCGTCGCGCCGCAAATTAGGTCGTTTTAGCGCGCGCGCAACGCGGCGGGTCGCTCCAGCGGGCGTGCAAAAACGGCGCGCGCGCTATAACGGGTTGGGCGCGGTTGAAAACACTTACCCGCGCGGCGTATTTCGGGCGCCAGCTACAGTGCGCGGCACACTCGAGCGCGAGCGCCGCACTCTCTCCTCTCCTCGTCCTACGCCCCCCGCGCGCCGGCGCCGGCGCCCTGCCACCCACCCATGGACGCGCACACCGGCGCCCCGCTCACCCCGCTGTACAGCCGCGACCCCCCCCCCCCCCCCCCCCCCGCCGCCGCCGTCAGAAACCCTAGCGTGGGAAGTGGTGACGTCGCCACCGCCGGAGCTCCGCCGAGCATCGGCCTCGCGCGCAGCCTCTTCTTGCCGCCGTGGATGACCACGGTGCCGGGTGGCGTCGCGCCGGCGCGGACGAAGAAGGGCAAAACATCCGCGAAGAAAAACAAGGCGGCGGACGGCTCCGGCACCACGAAGGCGAGGGGAAAGAAACTTGCAGGGCGTTCGACGGCCGCGGCGGCTACCGAAGCGCCGGCGAGCTCACTCGTTGAGCCGGCCGCCGACGCGCACCACGTGTTCGAGGAAATGCCCCCAAGGTGAAAAAAATTCCAACTTTTCTTTTCTTCTTATTTTTTCAATGCATCATCATCACATATAGATAGCTTATTTGCATTGTTCAAAAAACTTTGTAGTCTCAACGATTATGCATACATGTCCACTATGGGTGTTGGGTCCAACAATTCGCATTGGTCTCAAACCAATGACATCCATTTCGAAGACCATGAGTTTGAGGTGGACGAAGAGGGAATTACTCAACTAACGATGACAAGTTACTATGCCATACTTATTTGCAAGTGTCGAGGGATCCATCCATTGGAGGTGATCAAAGTAGAGACGCGTATTGGGGGCGAATGAAAGAACACTTTGATGCTCACAACTTGAGTGGAATTGACCGCTCCGAGAGATCACTTCGGTCCCGATGGTCGACAATCAACTCAGATTGTCAAAAGTGGGCGGCCGTACAAAAGGCAGTTGACAAGATTAACCCAAGTGGCACAAATGAGGATGATCGAGTAAGTGGCATCTCATATATGTTCATCATACTTGTTTTTGGTGACCGAAGTGCAAACTTGTTTTGTTTTTCTTGTAGAACAACATTGCACAAAACTTGTTCAAAGAAGAGACAAGGACAACCAAGAAGGGGAAGATCAAGAAAGGCTGGGTCTTTACCTTGCCTCATTGATATGAAGTGTTAAAGGATGATGAGAAATGGAAAAAGCGTGATGGTTTGAAGGATTTGCATTTGAGCAACAAACGGAAGCGAGCAATTGAGATGAATGATGATGAGGAGGAGGATGATGCATCAAGTGATGACGGCAAGAGAAGCCCCACACCCAACTCGGTTTCATACTCGAAGCCAAAACGACCGGATGGGTGCAAGAAAGACAAAACCGAAAAGAAGAAGAGGAAAGGAGATGATGAGCTCAAAAATGCTATGGAAGCTATTGTGAAGGCAAGGGTCGAAGCCAATGAGGTGAGGAAAATGGCAAGGAACCAAGATGCCGTGGCCGAGGAGAGGAGGTTGGCGGCCGAGAAGAGAAAGGTGGCTTTGGAGGAGATGAAAGTGAGCAACGAGGAGCGAGCTAAGTTGTTGAAATGGGAGAAGCACTTGTTCTTCTTGGACACATCTAACCTCAATGCGGCGGAAGAGTCGTCTTCGGAAGATGAGGACGAAGACGAAGACGAGGAAGATGAAGATTGATGTGTCTTTCATGTCTTGAACTTTAGTTTGCATTTGAACTTGGTTGGATGAACTTGTGGGCATGATTTTGAACTTGTGGGCATGAACTTTTATTCATCAACTTGTTTGTGTCAAATTTCACATGTTCATTTTTGTCCAAAATATCATATATGCAAAATGCCCGGCGAGTCGCGCGCGTTGTATTTTTACACTCTGCTGGAACGGCGCGCGCGCTGTGCATTATAACGCGGTTGCTGAAGCCAGCGCAGGCGAGCGCGCAAAACCAGCCGCAGCGCGTGCGGTAAACAGGTTTTTTGTGCGCGACGTTTAGCGCGGCTGTTTAGCGCGGCTGTTGGAGATGCTATTAAAGCTTGGCATACCGGCCATTCATGGCGCGGTTGTCTGTTGCTGCATTCAGCTGGACCGGTGCTTGCCCATCTGTTCCGGTCGATAAGTGCTTCCGCAGCTGCAGCCATGACAAACCCATCACGCGAAAGCCCTTTGGCAGAGCGGGATCAGGTGAAGTCCCGTGAGGCCATGCCCTTCATTCTCCTGCACGGCCGGCGTCCTCAAGCAGTTCTTTTTAGAAAACATAAGCAAACTGTACCAAATCCGCAAATAGAAATAGAAAGGCCTGCAGATTGGTTGCATCTCGCATCATTCAGTTAGAGACAGCGATCACAGGCTCGCCGGGGGAGAGGGTATTGCGAGCGAAATTGCACAAATAAAGCCCTCAAATTAGGTTCTACGATCAAGAAAAAGAGTACCTATAATACCGTGAAAAGCGTGGATGCTTATGCAGAGACAGGGACATGATTCGAACCTGCGGTCTTCAGGTCATGAGCCTGATGAGTCGACCAACTCCTCGGGGCAGGGAGGGGGGCATGGAACTATTTAAGTGCTTGACGATGAAAATATAAGAAAAAAGAAAATGCACAAAAAGTGAACAACACATCAACGTATTCTCTTTCAACCCAAGGGCCTCCCTTCCCCAATTTTCATTTCCATGAAAACTGAACAACAACCAAGTTCCACATCAACATAACCATTCTGTCAGGTGGCACAAGCCACACAGACTGACCTCGCAATCTCCAAACCATCCTACAGCTACACTCAGCCTCAAGAACCAAAACACCACAGGAGCCAACTCAATTCTCAAAGACCTCAAATAGAACAAAACAGAGCTCAGTCCTACCATCAAAAACCTACCAAGTTCACAGCCACCTTGCAACATTTGACTTACCATAGGCCTCCACCCTTTTCGACGATGGAAGATTTCAACTGCTACTAGCTGAAACTTTTTTGCCCCTTGTCGTTGCGCCTTTTGCAGGTTTCGTCTATGTATACCAGCCCTAAAGGTCAGCCAACAAAAATCCTGAGAAACTATACTGCTGTAAGATCAAAAGGGAATTTTTGTTGCAGTGCGCAGCATTTCTTGCTTTCGGATTGCCCAAAGCACAACAGAAATTAGCTGTGCATCCTTGCCATAGAACGCTACACAAACAGAAATGAAGGGTCTATAGGTTATTTTTCCTCACTAAACAAACATCTATCACTTCCCACTCCACCTCTTTTATTTACCACGTCTCTAGTCAAAATACTCTTTTTAAACACCAACCACACACACAAAAAAAAAAATCTTTGATCTTCACTGGCACTTTCATGTACCACATTTTCTTAGATGGTCATCTAGTTTAACTAGCCTTTGGAATAGTATACAAAGACCTAACAGAAAATTTACCAGAAGAGGTTAACATCCATGTACACCTATGTTCTTCCTCGTTCAAATGAACATTACAACACATCAACTTGTATTTCGTAATTGTAACGTACCAAGCAAAAAAAAATCTCGGCAGCTACAGAAGGAAATCTTGAACAACCGGAGCTTGAGGTGCAACATCAGGCTGAGTGCTAGGTCTTTCTCTGTGCGTATGTTTTCCTTGACGATGCCCACTCCTAGAAGAGGTTTTATGCTTTCTCGCCTCTTTCCTATCACTGTCAGGAGGTGTGCTCTTCTCTTTAGTAAGATCATGTTGCTTACTTGTCCTAGAACTTGAAGTAGAAAGGCTTCCAGTATCAGCATATATGTTCTGTATCCATTGAGAACTAGATTCGCCAGTGTCCATTTTTTTGCCCATGCCTTCCGACTTATCTGCAGCCTTTAGAATATTTGCACTAGTCATCATGGAACTTAGGAAATCTTCGCCATCCAATTTCACTACTTTTGGTCTGGACCTCATGGCCTTCAATTTTTTCCCAGCAGATACAGGCTGGACAGTCTCGGATTTATCCTCCATGGCACTTGCATTCTCAACAGAAAGAAGAGGATCATTGGCACGAGGGTAGTTATTTGTGTCATCCTCAGCTTTTCCTGTTGGGAGATAGTACATCCCATGCCGTTTACGGTGCTCAAAAAGAGAAGATGAATCAACTGACACTACTGCAGGCTCATCTCTAGTCTCTACAGAATGACAGTTGCGAGAGATAAAAGAAATTGAAGTTGACAGAGTAGTGTCATCTTCACTTAAAATGTCAGCAAGTTCAGACAGATTTTCATGCAAGACAAGATCCTCAGGAAGGGAAATTTTCTTCTGGGCATTCACAGAAACAGGCCTTAATTCCTGAGAGAATACTGTTTGCATACTATTAATGAGCTCCATGACCCGGTTATGCTTGTTATGATCACTGACCTTTCTTTCCTTCAACTCCCAGATCTCTCTTAACAAATGGACAAAACCCATCAGGTTGCGTGCCCTCTCCAGGACCTCAACTTCCTTGGACTCAACAAGTGGTCCAACCGTTGTTTCAATCAAGTTAATCATGTAAACTATTGATTTGTTTGAAAAGGGGTCATTTTTAGCTGTGCCTGGCATAACGATTTGTTCTTCAGCAGGACGAATTTCAGACTTGATTCCCCTGCTAACAGTTTGGTCAACAGCTAACTCATCAAACACTAGATCCGATTCCTTGTTTGAATCATTTGAACTCTCTACATATAAATTGCAACAGAAGGTGACCACTTTAAGTACTGCCTGGATGTACACAGCTCTCACTGACATTGGCAAGAGGCTAGTCCTTGGCTGTGATAGTGCCTCAACAAGCTCAACAGGATCCTTGCTACAATCAATATACTCACCAGAGACCCATGCAGCAGCAGAAAGAACAGAGCATAGGAGATTGTTCCCAAGCAAAGCAGGATCAATTAGGAGAGATCGAGCTGAACGGACAAGCTCTGGCCGTGCATCATGCACCCTAAGTCCCACATCAACAAGCTGGCGACCAATCTCATCCCCCTGCGCACAATGCAAGCTCCTAGCCATATCTGCCAGTAGCGAGACATACCAATCAAAATCTGACACCAGCTCATATACATTGCGCCCACATGCTGCTAGGACGGCCCCAAGAATATCATTTGCAAACTCTGGGTCTGACCTTGCGGCATGACTGACCAGCATGCCAGCAATATCCATGACATTGTTTTCATCAACCATTCCCATCATAAGGTGCAATGCCTCCCTACGGATGTTTGAATCAGCATCACCCAGTGACAGGGCAATCACATCACGGCTCTCATTGACAGTTGATGCATATGCTGGGCCAAGCATACCAAGTGCCAAGAGCCCGAGATAGCGCAGGTTAGGATCATCAGAAGCAGCAAGGAATTCCTTGACTTTCCCAATGGCAAGGCTCACTGCAGCGCCATGCGCGGGTAGTGCAGTTAGCACTGTGCGGACACACTCGAATGTCAGCGACATGGCTGAAGAACGAGTGAGGAGCTGGCAGACTGGATCAACAATCCGTGCGGCCAGACGCGACTCCAGAGGAGCCAGCCTAGCAAATATCTTGAGCACCTTGATGAGCGCCCAGTTGGAGCGCGATGTGGTTAGCAGATTGTAAAGGTCGGGCGCGAGAGGCAGGAATGGGGCCACATCAGCCGGCGGCGCCGACAGCTCACAGAAGGCGGATGCAGCCGCAGTTGACGCCCGTGGGTCGGACGAAGCAAGGCATGCCGCCAGCGGCTTGAAGAGGACCGGCACACCAGTAGACGGGGAGGCGGCTATGATGCGAGCTGCGGCTGCGATGGCGCGCGGGCTGCCACGGGACAGGTGGGGCACGAGGTCATGCGCGAGGTGGACGGCGAGGTCGGGCGCGGCGGCAGCGGCGGGCGAGGCAAGGAGCTGGAGCGCGAGGGCGCATACGTGGTGGGAGGCGGCGGCGGAGGTGGAAGGAGAGAGGTCCTTGTGGATCTGGTGGGTGGCGAGCGGGAGGAGGGAGAGCGAGGCGGGGTGGAGCGACAGCGAGGCGGCGAGGTAGGCGAGGCGCTTGTGCGGGAGGTGCGGCGAGGCGAGGAGCTCGATGGCGGGGAACGCGAGCGGGTGGGAGGCGACGGGGACGAAGTGGAGGGAGGAGAGGTAGGTGAACTTCTGGAGCGCGACGGCCTTGGTCGCCGCGTCCGGGGCGCGGATCTCGCGGTGGATCTCGGAGAGGGCGCGGCCGACGGCCAGCGACTCGCCGGCGGCTGAAGGGTCGGCGCGGAGGGACTTGACGAGATCGTCCAGCGAGCGCTGGAAGAGGGTGTCCACCAGTGACGGCGCCGTCGACGGAGCCGACGGGGCGGAAGCCATCGGAGGTGGGAGAGGGATGGTGGTGGATCTGTCCTCTGTGCGTCCGCGCAGGTTAGGATCTCATTGCAACGATGAGGACCTAGTTAGAATAGCGAAATACTAGTAGCCACCATGAGTCAAATCATATCTACTAGACTAGAAGTAATTATATAATTATATGTACCACAGAGATTAATTTTAGACTTAGTATAAACTGCAATGACCACTGCTTAATTTGCTAGCTAGTTGTACTTACTCCATCAGGTCCTTTTTACTCCGCGTATTAGATTTATATCAAGTCAAACACTTTAAATTTGACCAAATTTATATTAAAAGGTATCAACATTTACAATACCAAATAAATATACTATGAAACTACATTTCATAACGAATCTAGCAACATTGATTTGGCATTGTGAGTGTTTATATTTTTTTCTATAAATTTGGTCAAAGTAGAGATACTTTAACTTCGGACAAAACTTATATGCGGACTAAAAAGGACCGGAGGGAGTATAATTTGCTAGAGTACCAAATTTAAATTGTAGATGCCATAAGATTCTGGGAGGTCACCGGCCTGAAAACAAACTTTCGAAAGCCTTCTCCACAATGACCTTAATCTTGGTGGCATAAGGCAAAGCATGTCTTTCTTCCTTTCCCATGTGATATTTTGAGCTCCCTCTGTCTGTCACACGACTTAAAAAGATCAACTTTCAACGGTAAGATTACTGAAAATTTACTTCCTTGAACGAGAAAGCACTTCATCACAGCAGGTCACACGACGTTGGTCAAGACGGTTCCCACTGCAATCACGGTATATCACCTAACCTCCATCGACATACGAACTGAGATCTTGCATGTCATGGACAAGATAAGAAGAGACTTTCTTGGGACAGACTTCAATAAAATCTTCGGTGTCAAACATAAAATAAATCGAGAGATCATCTTTCATCCCACCACTCTTGACTGGCTGGGAGTGCTTAACCTCAAGATATTCGTCCGCGCTTTGCGGCTCTATTGACCATGGGTTGAATAGACTTTGATGGACTGGACTTGGCTGATTCATATCCTAGGTTCGACTCGGCAATGAATTGGATCATGTTACGACGCATCCATATTTTTTTAACATTTGGTGATTCACTCCCAATCTCAACTCCACACTAACCAAGCGGCAACGCCATCTCGTGGAAGATGTCGACCTCCGGGCGCTACTCCATGGACTGTGCTTATCATGCCCATTTCATCGAGCAACCGCCACCAACTTCAAGACCACCACCTAGAAAATTTAGGCTATAAATGTAAGTTATTCGCTTGGCTCTGTTGGGGAACGTTGCAGAAAACAAAAAATTTCCTACGGTTTCACCAAGATCCATCTATGAGTTCATCTAGCAACGAATGATCGGATGCATCTACATACCTTTGTAGATCGCGAGCGGAAGCGTTCACTAGAACGTGGATGATGGAGTCGTACTCGTCGTGATCCAAATCACCGATGACCAAGCGCCGAACGGACGTCACCTCCGCGTTCAACACACGTACGGAGCGGATGACGTCTCCTCCTTCTTGATCCAGCAAGGGGGGAGGAGAGGTTGATGAAGATCCAGCAGCACGACGGCGTGGTGGTGGATGCAGTGGTCACCGCAGCAGGGCTTCGCCGAGCTTCTGCGAGAGAGAGAGAGAGGTGCGGCAGGGGAGAGGGAGGCGCCAGGGCTTCAGGGTGCGGCGGCCCCTCCCTCCCCCTCCCCCCTTTATATAGGCCCCCTGGGGGGCGCCGGCCCTGGAGATCCAATCTCCCAAGTGGGCGGCGGCCAAGGGGGTGGAGTACCCCCCAAGGCAAGTGGGGTGCCCCCCACCCTAGGGTTTCAACCCTAGGCGCAAGGGGGTGGGCCAGGGGGGCGCACCAGCCCACTATGGGCTGGTTCCCCCTCCCACTTCAGCCCATGGGGCCCTCCGGGATGGGTGGCCCCACCCGGTGGACCCCCGGGACCCTTCCGGTGGTCCCGGTACTATACCGGTGACCCCCGAAACTCTCCCGATGGCCGAAACTGCACTTCCTATATATAATTCTTCACCTCCGGACCATTCCGGAACTCCTCGTGACGTCCAGGATCTCATCCGGGACTCCGAACAACTTTCGGGTTACTGCATATTCATATCTCTACAACCCTAGCATCACCGAACCTTAAGTGTGTAGACCCTACGGGTTCGGGAGACATGTAGACATGACCGAGATGGCTCTCCGGTCAATAACCAACAACGGGATCTGGATACCCATGTTGGATCCCACATGCTCCTCGATGATCTCATCGGATGAACCACGATGTCGAGGATTCAAGCAACCCAGTATACAATTCCCTTTGTCAATCGGTACGTTACTTGCCCGAGATTCGATCGTCGGTATCCCAATACCTCGTTCAATCTCGTTACCGGCAAGTCACTTTACTCGTACCATAATGCATGATCCCGTGACCAGACACTTGGTCACTTCGAGCTCATTATGATGATGCATTACCGAGTGGGCCCAGAGATACCTCTCCGTCATACGGAGTGACAAATCCCAGTCTTGATCCGTGCCAACCCAACAGACACTTTCGGAGATACCTGTAATGTACCTTTATAGTCACCCAGTTACGTTGTGACGTTTGGCACACCCAAAGCACTCCTACGGTATCCGGGAGTTACACGATCTCATGGTCTAAGGAAAAGATACTTGACATTGGAAAAACTCTAGCAAACGAACTATACGATCTTGTGCTATGTTTAGGATTGGGTCTTGTCCATCACATCATTCTCCTAATGATGTGATCTCGTTATCAATGACATCCAATGCCCATAGTCAGGAAACCATGACTATCTGTTGATCAACGAGCTAGTCAACTAGAGGCTTACTAGGGACATGTTGGTGTCTATGTATTCACACATGTATTACGATTTCTGGATAACACGATTATAGCATGAATAAAAGACAATCATCATGAACAAGGAAATATAATAATAATCCTTTTATTATTGCCTCTAGGGCATATTTCCAACAGTCTCCCACTTGCACTAGAGTCAATAATCTAGTTACATTGTGATGAATCGAACACCCATGGAATTCTGGTGTTGATCATGTTTTGCTCTAGGGAGAGGTTTGGTCAACGGATCTGCTACATTCAGGTCCGTATGCACTTTACAAATATCTATGTCTCCATCTTGAACATTTTCACGAATGGAGTTGAAGCGACGCTTGATGTGCCTGGTCTTCTTGTGAAACCTGGGCTCCTTGGCAAGTGCAATAGCTCCAGTGTTGTCACAGAAGAGTTTGATCGGCCCCGACGCATTGGGTATGACTCCTATGTCGGTGATGAACTCCTTCACCCAAATTGCTTCATGCGCTGCCTCCGAGGCTGCCATGTACTCCGCTTCGCACGTAGATCCCGCCACGACGCTCTGCTTGCAACTGCACCAGCTTACTGCCCCACCATTCAAAATATACATGTATCCGGTTTGTGACTTAGAGTCATCCAGATCTGTGTCGAAGTTAGCATCGACGTAACCCTTTACGACGAGCTCTTCGTCACCTCCATAAACGAGAAACATTTCCTTAGTCCTTTTCAGGTACTTCAGGATATTCTTGACAGCTGTCCAGTGTTCCTTGCCGGGATTACTTTCGTACCTACCTACCAAACTTACGGCAAGGTTTACATCAGGTCTGGTACACAGCATGGCATACATAATAGACCCTATGGCTGAGGCATAGGGGATGACACTCATCTCTTCTATATCTTCTGCCGTGGTCGGACATTAAGCTGGGCTCAATTTCACACCTTGCAACACAGGCAAGAACCCCTTCTTAGACTGATCCATATTGAACCTCTTCAATATCTTATCAAGGTATGTGCTTTGTGAAAGACCTATGAGGCGTCTTGATCTATCTCTATAGATCTTGATGCCTAATATATAAGCAGCTTCTCCAAGGTCCTTCATTGGAAAACTCTTATTCAAGTAGGCCTTAATGCTTTCCAAGAGTTCTATATCATTTCCCATCAAAAGTATGTCATCTACATATAATATGAGAAATGCTACAGAGCTCCCACTCACTTTCTTGTAAACGCAGGCTTCTCCATAAGTCTGCATAAACCCAAACGCTTTGATCATCTCATCAAAGCAAATGTTCCAACTCCCAGATGCTTGCACTAGCCCATAAATCGAGCGTTGGAGCTTGCACACCTTGTCAGCATTCTTAGGATCGACAAAACCTTCCGGCTGCATCATATACAATTCTTCCTTAAGGAAACCATTAAGGAATGCCGTTTTGACGTCCATTTGCCATATCTCATAATCATAGAATGCGGCAATTGCTAACATGATTCGGACGGACTTCAGCTTCGCTACGAGTGAGAAAGTCTCATCGTAGTCAACCCCTTGAACTTGTCGATAACCCTTAGCGACAAGCCTAGCTTTATAGATGGTCACATTACCATCCGCGTCTGTCTTCTTCTTAAAGATCCATTTATTTTCTATGGCTCGCTGATCATCGGGCAAGTCAGTCAAAGTCCATACTTCGTTTTCATACATGGATCCTATCTCGGATTTCATGGCTTCCAGCCATTTGTCGGAATCCGGGCCCGCCATTGCTTCTTAATAGTTCGAAGGTTCACCGTTGTCTAACAACATGATTTCCAAGACAGGGTTGCCGTACCACTCTGGTGCGGAACGTGTCCTTGTGGACCTACGAAGTTCAGTAGCAACTTGATCTGAAGTTTCATGATCATCATCATTAACTTCCTCTCTAGTCGGTGCAGGCACCTCAAGAACATTTTCTTGAGTTGCGCCACTTTCCGGTTCAAGAGGTAATACTTCATCAAGTTCTACTTTCCTGCCACTTCTTTCGAGAGAAACTCTTTCTCTAGAAAGGATCCATTCTTGGCAACAAAGATCTTGCCTTCGGATCTGAGGTAGAAGGTATACCCAATAGTTTCTTTAGGGTATCCTATGAAGACGCATTTTTCCGATTTGGGTTCGAGCTTTTCAGGTTGAAGTTTCTTGATATAAGCATCGCATCCCCAAACTTTTAGAAATGACAACTTAGATTTCTTCCCAAACCATAATTCATACGGTGTCGTCTCAACGGATTTCGACGGAGCCATATTTAAAGTGAATGCGGCAGTCTCTAAAGCATAGCCCCCAAATGATAGCGGTAAATCGGTAAGAGACATCATAGGTCGCACCATATCTAATAGAGTGCGATTACGACGTTCGGACACACCATTACGCTGAGGTGTTCCAGGCGGCATGAGTTGTGAAACTATTCCACATTTTCTTAAGTGTGTGCCAAATTCGTGACTCAAGTATTCTCCCCCATGATCTGATCGCAAGAACTTGATTTTCCTGTCATGTTGATTCTCAACCTCACTCTGAAATTCCTTGAACTTTTCAAAGGTCTCAGACTTGTGTTTCGTTAAATAGATATACCCATATCTACTCAAGTCATCAGTGAGGGTGAGAACATAACGATAGCCACTGCGAGCCTCAACACTCATTGGACCGCACACATCAGTATGTATGATTTCCAATAAGTTGGTTGCTCGCTCCATTGTTCATGAGAACAGAGTCTTGGTCATTTTACCCATGAGGCATGGTTCACACGTGTCAAATGATTCGTAATCAAGAGACTCTAAAAGTCCATCTGCATGGAGCTTCTTCATGCGTTTGACACCTATGGACCAAGGCGGCAGTGCCACAAGTATGTGAGACTATCATTATCAACCTTACATCTTTTGGTATTCACACTATGAATATGTGTAGCATTATGCTCGAGATTCATTAAGAATAAACCATTCACCATCGGAGCATGACCATAAAACATATCTCTCATATAAATAAAACAACCATTATTCTTGGATTTAAATGAGTAGCCATCTCGAATTAAACGAGATCCTGATACAATGTTCATGCTCAAACTTGGCACTAAATAACAATTATTGAGGTTCAAAACTAATCCCATAGGTAAATGTAGAGGTAGCGTGCCGACTGCGATCACATCGACCTTGGAACCATTCCCGACGCGCATCGTCACCTCGTCCTTCGCCAGTCTCCGCTTATTCCGCAGCTCCTGCTTTGAGTTACAAATGTGAGCAACTGCACCGGTATCAAATACCCAGGAGCTACTACGAGTACTGGTAAGGTACACATCAATTACATGTATATCACATATACCTTTCGTTTTGCCGGCCTTCTTGTCCGCTAAGTATTTGGGGCAGTTCCGCTTCCAGTGACCACTTTCCTTGCAATAAAAGCACTCAATCTCGGGCTTGGGTCCATTCTTTGGCTTCTTCCCGGCAGCTTGCTTACCGAGCGCGGCAACTCCCTTGCCGTCCTTCTTGAAGTTCTTCTTACCCTTGCCTCTCTTGAACTTAGTGGTTTTATTCACCATCAACACTTGATGTTCCTTTTTGACTTCTACCTCTGCTGATTTCAGCATTGCAAATACTTCAGGAATGGTCTTTTCCATCCCCTGCATATTGAAGTTCATCACAAAGCTCTTGTAGCTCGGTGGAAGCGACTGAAGGATTCTGTCAATGACCGCGTCATCCGGGAGATTAACTCCCAGCTGAGTCAAGCGGTTATGTAACCCAGACATAGTGAGTATGTGCTCACTAACAGAACTGTTTTCCTCCATCTTACAACTGAAGAACTTGTCGGAGACTTCATATCTCTCGACCCGGGCATGAGCTTGAAAAACCATTTTCAGCTCTTCGAACATCTCATATGCTCCGTGTCTCTCAAAACGCTTTTGGAGCCCCGGTTCTAAGCTGTAAAGCATGCCGCACTGAACGAGGGAGTAATCATCGGAACATGCCTACCAAGCGTTCATAACATCTTGTTCTGCAGGGAGAACAGGTGCTTCACCTAGCGGTGCTTGTAGGACATAATCTTTCTTGGCAGCTATGAGGATGATCCTCAGGTTCCGGACCCAGTCCGTATAGTTGCTACCATCGTCTTTCAGCTTGGTTTTCTCTAGGAACACGTTGAAGTTGAGGACAATGTTGGCCATTTGATCTACAAGACATATTGTAAATATTTTAGACTAAGTTCATGATAATTAAGTTCATCTAATCAAATTATTCAATGAACTCCCACTCAGATAGACATCCCTCCAGTCATCTAAGTATAACATGATCCGAGTTAACTAGGCCGTGTCCGATCATCACGTGAGACGGACTAGTCAACGTCGGTGAACATTTTCATGTTGATCATATCTTCTATACGACTCATGCTTGACCTTTCGGTCTTCTGTGTTCCGAGGCCATGTCTGTACATGCTAGGCTCGTCAAGTCAACCTAAGTGTTTGCATGTGTAAATTTGTCTTACACCCATTGTATGTGAACATTGGAATCTATCACACCCGATCATCACGTGGTGCTTCGAAACAACGAACTGTCGCAATGGTGCACAGTTAGGGGGAACACTTTCTTGAAATTATTATGAGGGATCATCTTATTTACTACCGTCGTTCTAAGTAAACAAGATGCAAAAACATGATAAACATCACATGCAATCAAATAATAATAGTGACATGATATGGCCAATATCACATAGCTCCTTTGATCTCCATCTTGGGGCTCCATGATCATCTTGTCACCAGCATGACACCATGATCTCCATCATCGTGTCTCCATGAAGTTGCTCGCCAACTATTACTTCTACTACTATGGCTAACACGTTTAGCAATAAAGTAAAGTAATTTACATGGCGTTTCTCAATGACACGCAGGTCATACAAAAAATAAAGACAACTCCTATGGCTCCTGCCGGTTGTCATACTCATCGACATGCAAGTCGTGATTACTATTACAAGAACATGATCTCATACATCACATATATATCATTCATCATTCATCACAACTTTGGCCATATCACATCACAGAACACTTGCTGCAAAAACAAGTTAGACGTCCTCTAATTGTTGTTGCAAGTTTTACGTGGCTGCAATAGGGTTCTAGCAAGAACGTTTTCTTACCTACGTGAAAGCCACAACGTGATTTGTCAACTTCTATTTACCCTTCATAAGGACCCTTTTCATCAAATCCGCTCCAACTAAAGTGGGAGAGACAGACACCCGCCAGCCACCTTATGCAACTAGTGCATGTTAGTCGGTGGAACCGGTCTCATGTGAGAGTACGTGTAAGGTTGGTCTGGGCCGCTTCATCCCACAATACCGTTGAAGCAAAATAAGACTAGTAGCGGCAAGAAAGTTCACAACATCTACGACCACAACAAATTGTGTTCTACTCATGCAAAGAGAACTACGCATAGACCTAGCTCATGATGCCACTATTGGGGACCGTTGCAGAAAACAAAAATTTTCCTACGGTTTCACCAAGATCCATCTATGAGTTCATCTAGCAACGAGTGATCGGATGCATCTACATGCCTTTGTAGATCGCGAGCGGAAGCGTTCACTAGAACGTGGATGATGGAATCGTACTCGTCGTGATCCAAATCACCGATGACCAAGCGCCGAACGGACGGCACCTCCGTGTTCAACACACGTACGGAGCGGATGATGTCTCCTCCTTCTTGATCCAGCAAGGGGGAAGGAGAGGTTGATGAAGATCCAGCAGCACGACGGTGTGGTGGTGGATGCAGTAGTCACCGCAGCAGGGCTTCGCCGAGCTTTTGCGAGAGAGAGAGAGAGAGAGGTGTAGCAGGGGAGAGGGAGGTGCCAAGGCTTCAGGGTGCGGATGCGCCTCCCTCCCCCTTTATATAGGCCCCCTGGGGGGGCGCCGGCCCTGGAGATCCAATCTCCCAAGGGGGCAGCGGCCAGGGGGGTGGAGTACCCCCCAAGGCAAGTGGGGCGCCCCCCCACCCTAGGGTTTCAACCATAGGCGCAAGGGGGTGGGCCAAGGGGGGCGCACCAGCCCACTATGGGCTGGTTCCCCCTCCCACTTCAGCCCATGGGGCCCTCCGGGATGGGTGGCCCCACCCGGTGGACCCCCGGGACCCTTCCGGTGGTCCCGGTACAATACCGATGACCCCCGAAACTCTCTCGATGGCCGAAACTGCACTTCCTATATATAATTCTTCACCTCCGGACCATTCCGGAACTCCTCATGACGTCCAGAATCTCATCCGGGACTCCGAACAACTTTCGGGTTACTGCATATTCATATCTCTACAACCCTAGCGTCACCGAACCTTAAGTGTGTAGACCCTACGGGTTCGGGAGACATGTAGACATGACCGAGATGGCTCTCCGGTCAATAACCAACAACGGGATCTGGATACCCATGTTGGCTCCCACATGCTCCTTGATGATCTCATCGGATGAACGACGATGTCGAGGATTCAAGCAACCCCGTATACAATTCCCTTTGTCAACCGGTACGTTACTTGCCCGAGATTCGATCGTCGGTATCCCAATACCTCGTTCAATCTCGTTACCGGCAAGTCACTTTACTCGTACCGTAATGCATGATCCCGTGACCAGACACTTGGTCACTTTGAGCTCATTATGATGATGCATTACCGAGTGGGCCCAGAGATACCTCTCCGTCATACGGAGTGACAAATCCCAGTCTTGATCCGTGCCAACCCAACAAACACTTTCGGAGATACCTGTAACGTACCTTTATAGTCACCCAGTTACATTGTGACGTTTGGCACACCCAAAGCACTCCTACGGTATCCGGGAGTTACACGATCTCATGGTCTAAGGAAAAGATACTTGACATTGAAAAAACTCTAGCAAACGAACTATACGGTGTTGTGCTATGTTTAGGATTGGGTCTTGTCCATCACATCATTCTCCTAATGATGTGATCTCGTTATCAATGACATCCAATGCCCATAGTCAGGAAACCATGACTATCTGTTGATCAACGAGCTAGTCAACTAGAGGCTTACTAGGGACATGTTGGTGTCTATGTATTCACACATGTATTACGATTTCCAGATAACACGATTATAGCATGAATAAAAGACAATCATCATGAACAAGGAAATATAATAATAATCCTTTTATTATTGCCTCTAGGGCATATTTCCAACATGCTCATCATTCAAAATCAATCTCAGAAGGCGGATCATCTTTGCCAAGTGTGGATAGCCTAATTGTTGGCTTTGCTCTTTGTGCAATAGAACTCTGAAAATTGTGGTATATTTTCCTTCCCAATGTTGTTTCTTGAACCGAATTTGGAATATGATGAAGGATTGACTTGTTCTCCCCAACTTCACACCGAGCTCCTGGCATAGGTTCAACAACATCAAAACTTGATGAATACACGGTGGGCACATTAGACAATTATTGTGACCTCTCTTTCATAAACGTCCCAAATGGCATTGGAAAAAGTGTGTCCGGAAACATTGGAAACAAAGTGTTTTTTACCTCAAGATAAGTATAAGGAGCAAGCTGTTGGTCATTCAGGGTGTGTTTGGTTCATGTCCAAGCCTTCATGCCTGGTAAAATTTGTTACCTGGTACTGGCCTGAGAAAAAGAAGATTTTTGCCTCGCTAGGCATGTGTGTACATGTGATGTTTGGATGCGAACCTGGCCTGGGAGAAACACTTAAAGAATAAAAATGGATTGAAAGGCCAATTTGACAGAAAGTGCAGCATGCATGTGTGATATGTTGGGGAACATAGTAATTTCAAAAAAAAATCCTACGCACATGCAAGATCATGGTGATGCATAGCAACGAGAGGGGAGAGTGTTGTCCACGTACCCTCATAGACCGAAAGCGGAAGCGTTAGCACAACGCGGTTGATGTAGTCGTACGTCTTCACGATCCGACAGATCAAGTACCGAACGTACGGCACCTCCGAGTTCAGCACACGTTCAACCCGATGATGTCCCTCGAACTCCGATCCAGCCGAGTGTTGAGGGAGAGTTTCGTCAGCACAACGGTGTGGTGACGATGTTGATGTTCTACCGACGCAGGGCTTCGCCTAAGCACTCCTACAGTATAATCGAGGTGGACTATGGTGGAGGGGGGCACCGCACACGGCTAAGAGATCAATGATCAATTGTTGTGTCTCTAGGGTGCCCCCTGCCCCCATATATAAAGGAGCAAGGGGGGGGGGTGCGGCCGGCCATAGGAGGAGGCGCGCAGGAGGAGTCCTACTCCTACCGGGAGTAGGACTCCCCTCCTTTTTCCTAGTTGGATTAGGACTTGGGGGGAAGGAGTGGAGGAGAAGGAAGGAAGGGGGGCGCCGCCCCCCTCTCCTTGTCCTATTCGGACTAGGGGGAGTGGCGCGCGGCCAGCCCTTGCCTCCTCTCCTCTCTTCCACCTAGGCCCACTAAGGCCCATTTGATTCCCGGGGGGTTCCGGTAACCTCCCGGTACTCTGGTAAAATCCCGATTTTCACTTCCGATATTGAAACATAGGCTTCCAATATATCAATTTTCATGTCTCGACCATTTCGAGACTCCTCGTCATGTCCGTGATCACATCCGGGACTCCGAACAACCTTCGGTACATTAAAACATATAAACTCATAATATAAATGTCATCGTAACGTTAAGCGTGCGGACCCTACGGGTTCGACAACTATGTAGACATGACCGAGACACGTCTCCGGTCAATAACCAATAGCGGAACCTGGATGCTCATATTGGCTCCTACATATTCTACGAAGATTTTTATCGGTCAGACCGCATAACAACATACGTTGTTCCCTTTGTCATCGGTATGTTACTTGCCCAAGATTCGATCGTCGGTATCTCAATACCTAGTTCAATCTCGTTATCGGCAAGTATCTTTACTCGTTCCGTAATACATCATCCCGCAACTAACTCATTAGTTGCAATGCTCGCAAGGCTTAAGTGATGTGCATTATCGAGAGGGCCCAGAGATACCTCTCTGACAATCGGAGTGACAAATCCTAATCTCGAAATACGCCAACCCAACAAGTACCTTCGGAGACACCTGTAGAGCACCTTTATAATCACCCAGTTATGTTGTGACATTTGGTAGCACACAAAGTGTTCCTCCGGTAAATGGGAGTTGCATAATCTCATAGTCATAGGAACATGTATAAGTCATGATGAAAGCAATAGCAACATACTAAACGATCGTGTGCTAAGCTAACAGAATGGGTCATGTCAATCACATCATTCTCCTAATGATGTGATCCCGTTAATCAAATGACAACTCATGTCTATGGTTAGGAAACTTAACCATCTTTGATCAACGAGCTAGTCAAGTAGAGGCATACTAGTGACACTCTGTTTGTCTATGTATTCACACATGTATTATGTTTCCGGTTAATACAATTCTAGCATGAATAATAAACATTTATCATGATATAAGGAAATAAATAATAACTTTATTATTGCCTCCAGGGCATATTTCCTTCAGTCTCCCACTTGCACTAGAGTCAGTAATCTAGATTACACAGTAATGATTCTAACACCCATGGAGCCTTGGTGCTGATCATGTTTTCCTCGTGGAAGAGGCTTAGTCAACGGGTCTGCAACATTTAGATCCGTATGTATCTTGCAAATTTCTATGTCTCCCACCTGGACTAGATCCCAGATGGAATTGAAGCGTCTCTTGACGTGCTTGGTTCTCTTGTGAAATCTGGATTCCTTAGCCAAGGCAATTGCACCAGTATTGTCACAAAAGATTTTCATTGGACCCGATGCACTAGGTATGACACCTAGATCGGATATGAACTCCTTCATTTGCTACTTCCGAAGCAGCTATGTACTCCACTTCACATGTAGATCCCGCCACGACGCTTTGTTTAGAACTGCACCAACTGACAGCTCCTCCGTTCAATGTAAACATGTATCCGATTTGCGATTTAGAATCGTCCGGATCAGTGTCAAAGCTTGCATCAACGTAACCATTTACGATGAGCTCTTTGTCACCTCCATAAACGAGAAACATATCCTTAGTCCTTTTCAGGTACTTCAGGATGTTCTTGACCGATGTCCAGTGATCCACTCCTAGATTACTTTGGTACTTCCCTGCTAGATTTATAGCAAGGCACACATCAGGTCTGGTACACAGCATTGCATACATGATAGAGCCTATGGCTGAAGCATAGGGAACATCTTTCATTTTCTCTCTATCTTCTGCAGTGGTCGGGAATTGAGTCTTACTCAACTTCACACCTTGTAATACAGGTAAGAACCGTTTCTTTGCTTGATCCATTTTGAACTTCTTCAAAACTTTGTCAAGGTATGTGCTTTGTGAAAATCCAATTAAGTGTCTTGATCTATCTCTATAGATCTTAATGCCCAATATATAAGCAGCTTCACCGAGGTCTTTCATTGAAAAATTCTTATTCAAGTATCCCTTTATGCTATCCAGAAATTCTATATCATTTCCAATTAGCAATATGGCATCCACATATAATATCAAAAATGCTACAGAGCTCCCATTCACTTTCTTGTAAATACAGGCTTCTCCGAAAGTCTGTACAAAACCAAATGCTTTGATCACACTATCAAAGCATTTATTCCAACTCCGAGAGGCTTGCACCAGTCCATAAATGGATCGCTGGAGCTTGCACACTTTGTTAGCTCCCTTTGGATTGACAAAACCTTCCGGTTGCATCATATACAACTCTTCTTCCAGAAATCCATTCAAGAATACAGTTTTGACATCCATCTGCCATATTTCATAATCATAAAACGCGGCAATTGCTAACATGATTTGGACAGACTTAAGCATCGCTACGAGTGAGAAGGTCTCATCGTAGTCAATCCCTTGAACTTGTCGAAAACCTTTCGCAACAAGTCGAGCTTTGTAGACAGTAACATTACCGTCAGCGTCAGTCTTCTTCTTGAAGATCCGTTTATTCTCAATTGCTTGCCGATCAACGAGCAAGTCAACCAAAGTCCATACTTTGTTCCCATACATGGATCCCATCTCAGATTTCATGGCTTCAAGCCATTTTTGCGGAATCTGGGCTCACATCGCTTCTTCATAGTTCGTAGGTTCATCATGATCTAGTAGCATGACTTCCAGAACAGGATTACCGTACCACTCTGATGCGGATCTTACTCTGGTTGATCTACGAGGATCAGTAGCAACTTGATCTGAAGTTCCATGATCATCATCATTAACTTCCCCACTAATTGGTGTAGGTGTCACAGAAACCGATTCTGTGATGTACTACTTTCCAATAAGGGAGCAGGTACAGTTACCTCATCAAGTTCTACTTTCCTCCTACTCACTTCTTTCGAGAGAAACTCCTTCTCTAGAAAGGATCTATTCTTAGCAACGTATGTCTTGCCTTCGGATCTATGATAGAAGGTGTACCCAACAGTCTCCTTTGGGTATCCTATGAAGACACGTTTCTCCGATTTGGGTTCGAGCTTATCAGGTTGAAGTTTTTTCACATAAGCATCGCAGCCCCAAACTTTTAGAAATGACAACTTTGGTTTCTTGCCAAACCACAGTTCGTAAGGCGTCGTCTCAACGGATGTCGATGGTGCCCTATTTAACGTGAATGCGGCCGTCTCTAAAGCATAATCCCAAAATGATAGCGGTAAATCTGTAAGAGACATCATAGATCGCACCATATCTAGTAAAGTACGATTACAACGTTCGGACACACCATTACGCTGTGGTGTTCCGGGTGGCGTGAGTTGCGAAACTATTCTGCATTGTTTCAAATGTAGACCAAACTCGTAACTCAAATATTCTCCTCCACGATCAGATCGTAGAAACTTTATTTTCTTGTTACGATGATTTTCAACTTCACTCTAAAATTCTTTGAACTTTTCAAATGTTTCAGACTTATGCTTCATCAAGTAGATATACCCATATCTGCTTAAATCATCTATGAAGGTGAGAAAATAATGATATCCGCCACGAGCCTCAACATTCATCGGACCACATACATCTGTATGTATGATTTCCAACAAATCTGTTGCTCTCTCCATAGTTCCGGAGAACGGCGTTTTAGTCATTTTGCCCATGAGGCACGGTTCACAAGTACCAAGTGATTCATAATCAAGTGGTTCCAAAAGTCCATCAGTATGGAGTTTCTTCATGCGTTTTACACCGATATGACCCAAACGGCAGTGCCACAAATAAGTTGCACTGTCATTATCAACTATGCATCTTTTGGCTTCAACATTATGAATATGTGTATCACTACTATCGAGATTCATCAAAAATAGACCACTCTTCAAGGGTGCATGACCATAAAAGATATTACTCATATAAATAGAACAACCATTATTCTCTGATTTAAATGAATAACCGTCTCGCATCAAACAAGATCCAGATATAATGTTCATGCTCAACGCTGGCACCAAATAACAATTATTTAGGTCTAATACTAATCCCGAAGGTAGATGTAGAGGTAGCGTGCCGACCGTGATCACATCGACTTTGGAACCATTTCCCACGTGCATCGTCACCTCGTCCTTTGCTAGTGTTCGCTTAATCCGTAGTCCCTGTTTCGAGTTGCAAATATTAGCAATAGAATCAGTATCAAATACCCAGGTGCTACTGCGAGCTCTAGTAAGGTACACATCAATAACATGTATATCACATATACCTTTGTTCACCTTGCCATCCTTCTTATCCACCAAATACTTGGGGCAGTTCCGCTTCCAGTGACCAGTCTGCTTGCAGTAGAAGCACTCAGTTTCAGGCTTAGGTCCAGACTTGGGTTTCTTCTCCTGAGCAGCAACTTGCTTGCTGTTCTTTTTGAAGTTCCCCTTCTTTTTCCCTCTGCCCTTTTTCTTGAAACTAATGGTCTTGTTGACCATCAACACTTGATGCTCCTTCTTGATTTCTACCTCCGCATCCTTTAGCATTGCGAAGAGCTAGGGAATTGTCTTATTCATCCCTTGCATATTATAGTTCATCACGAAGCTCTTGTATCTTGGTGGCAGTGATTGAAGAACTTCGTCAATGACACTATCAACCAGAAGATTAACTCCCAGCTGAGTCAAGTGATTATGGTACCCAGACATTCTGAGTATATGTTCACTGACAGAACTATTCTCCTCCATCTTGCAACTGTAGAACTTATTGGAGACTTCATATCTCTCAATCCGGGAATTTGCTTGAAATATTAACTTCAACTCCTAGAACATCTCATATGCTCCATGACGTTCAAAACATCATTGAAGTCCCTGTTCTAAGCCGTAAAGCATGGCACACTGAACTATCGAGTAGTCATCAGCTTTGCTCTGCCAGATGTTCTTAGTGTCGTCAGTTGCATGAGCAGCAGACCTGGCACCCAGCGGTGCTTCCAGGACGTAATTATTGTGTGCAGCAATGAGGATAATCCTCAAGTTACGGACCCAGTCCGTGTAATTGCTACCATCATCTTTCAACTTTGCTTTCTCAAGGAACGCATTAAAATTCAACGGAACAACAACACGGGCCATCTATCTACAATCAAACATAGACAAGCAAGATACTATCAGGTACTAAGTTCATGATAAATTTAAGTTCAATTAATCATATTACTTAAGAACTCCCACTTAGAAAGACACCCCTCTAATCCTCTAAGTGATCACGTGATCCAAATCAACTAAACCATAACCGATCATCACGTGAAATGGAGTAGCTTTCAATGGTGAACATCACTATGTTGATCATATCTACTATATGATTCATGCTCGACCTTTCGGTCTCAGTGTTCCGAGGCCATATCTGCATATGCTAGGATCGTCAAGTTTAACCTGAGTATTCTGCGTGTGCAAAACTGGCTTGCACCCGTTGTAGATGAACGTAGAGCTTATCACACCCGATCATCACATGGTGTCTGGGCACGACGAACTATGGCAACGGTGCATACTCAGGGAGAACACTTTTATCTTGAAATTTAGTGAGAGATCATCTTATAATTCTACCATCAATCAAAGCAAGATAAGATGCATAAAAGATAAACATCACATGCAATCAATATAAGTGATATGATATGGCCATCATCATCTTGTGCTTGTGATCTCCATCTCCGAAGCACCGTCATGATCACCATTGTCACCGGCGCGACACCTTGATCTCCGTTGTAGCATCGTTGTCGTCTCGCCAATCTTATGCTTCCACGACTATCGCTACCGCTTAGTGATAAAGTAAAGCATTACAGGATGATTGCATTGCATACAATAAAGCGACAACCATATGGCTCCTGCCAGTTGCCGATAACTCGGTTACAAAACATGATCATCACATACAATAAAATTTAGCATCATGTCTTGATCATATCACATCACAACATGCCCTGCAAAAACAAGTTAGACGTCCTCTACTTTGTTGTTGCAAGTTTTACGTGGCTGCTACGGGTTTAGCAAGAACCGTTCTTACCTACGCATCAAAACCACAACGATAGTTTATCAAGTTGGTGTGGTTTTAACCTTCACAAGGACCGGGCGTAGCCACACTCGGTTCAACTAAAGTTGGAGAAACTGACACCCGCCAGCCAACTATGTGCAAAGCACGTCGGTAGAACCAGTCTCGCGTAAGCGTACGCGTAATGTCGGTCCGGGCCGCTTCATCCAACAATACCGCCGAACCAAAGTATGACATGCTGGTAAGCAGTATGACTTATATCGCCCACAACTCACTTGTGTTCTACTCGTGCATATAACATCAACGCATAAAACCTGGCTCGGATGCCACTGTTGGGGAACATAGTAATTTCAAAAAAATCCTACGCACACGCAAGATCATGGTGATGCATAGCAAAGAGAGGGGAGAGTGTTGTCCATGTACCCTCATAGACCGAAAGCGGAAGCATTAGCACAACGCGGTTGATGTAGTCGTACATCTTCACGATTCGACCGATCAAGTACCGAACGTACGGCACCTCCGAGTTCAGCACACGTTCAGCCCGATGATGTCCCTCGAACTCCGATCCAGCCAAGTGTTGAGGGAGAGTTTCGTCAGCACGACGGCGTGGTGACGATGTTGATGTTCTACCGACGCAGGGCTTCGCCTAAGCACCGCTACAGTATAATCGAGGTGGACTATGGTGGAGGGGGCGCCGCACACGGCTAAGAGATCAATGATCAATTGTTGTGTCTCTAGGGTGCCCCCTGCCCCCGTATATAAAGGAGCAAGGGGGGTGCAACCGGCCATAGGAGGAGGCGCGTAGGAGGAGTCCTACTCCTACCGGGACTAGGACTCCCCTCCTTTTTCCTAGTTGGATTAGGACTTGGGGGAAGGAGTGGAGGAGAAGGAAGGAAGGGGGGCGCCGCCCCCCTCTCCTTGTCCTATTCGGACTAGGGGGAGGGGCGCGCGGCCAGCCCTTGCCTCCTCTCCTCTCTTCCACCTAGGCCCACTAAGGCCCATTTGATTCTCGGGGGGTTCCGGTAACCTCCCGGTACTCTGGTAAAATCCCGATTTTCACTTCCAATATCCAAACATAGGCTTCCAATATATCAATTTTCATGTCTCGACCATTTCGAGACTCCTCGTCATGTCCGTGATCACATCCGGGACTCCGAACAACCTTCGGTACATCAAAACATATAAACTCATAATATAAATGTCATCGTAACGTTAAGCGTGCGGACCCTACGGGTTCGAGAACTATGTAGACATGACCGAGACACGTCTCCGGTCAATAACCAATAGCGGAACCTGGATGCTCATATTGGCTCCTACATATTCTACAAAGATCTTTATCGGTCAGACCGCATAACAACATACGTTGTTCCCTTTGTCATCGGTATGTTACTTGCCCAAGATTCGATCGTCGGTATCTCAGTACCTAGTTCAATCTCGTTATCGGCAAGTATCTTTACTCGTTTCATAATACATCATCCCGCAACTAACTCATTAGTTGCAATGCTTGCAAGGCTTAAGTGATGTGCATTATCGAAAGGGCCCAGAGATACCTCTCCGACAATCGGAGTGACAAATCCTAATCTCGAAATACGCCAACCCAACAAGTACCTTCGGAGACACCTGTAGAGCACCTTTATAATCACCCAGTTACATTGTGACATTTGGTAGCACACAAAGTGTTCCTCCGGTAAATGGGAGTTGCATAATCTCATAGTCATAGGAACATGTATAAGTCATGAAGAAAGCAATAGCAACATACTAAACGATCGTGTGCTAAGCTAACGGAATGGGTCATGTCAATCACATCATTCTCCTAATGATGTGATACCGTTAATCAAATGACAACTCATGTCTATGGTTAGGAAGCTTAACCATCTTTGATCAACGAGCTAGTCAAGTAGAGGCATACTAGTGACACTCTGTTTGTCTATGTATTCACACATGTATTATGTTTCCGGTTAATACAATTCTAGCATGAATAATAAACATTTATCATGATATAAGGAAATAAATAATAACTTTATTATTGCCTCTAGGGCATATTTCCTTCATGATACGTCTCCAATGTATCTATAATTTTTTATTGTTCTGTGTTGTTATATTATCATTCATGGATGTTTTATAATCATTTTATAGTCATTTTATATCATTTTTTGGTACTAACCTATGGACATAGTGCCAAGTGCCAGTTGTTGTTTTCTGCATGTTTTTTACTATCCCATGAAATCAATATCAAATGGAGTCCAAACGCAGCGAAATTTTTGTGGATTTTTGTTGGACCAAAAGACATCCAGTGGGCCAAAGAAGTACCGAAGAGGGAGCTCGAGGTGAGCACAAGACACCAGGGCGCGCCTAGGCCCGCCTCTTTACTCTATAAACACCCCAATATTCCAGAAACCCCAGGGGAGTTGACGAAAATCAAATCCAGCCATCGCAAGTTACAGAAACACCAGATCCAATCTAGACACCATCTCGGAGGGGTTCATCATGTCCATTGGTGCCTCTCTGATGATGCGTGAGTAGTTCTTTGCAGACCTACGGGTCCATAGTTAGTAGCTAGATGGCTTACTCTCTCTCTCCCTCTCTCTCTCTCTCCCTCTCTCTTGATTCTCAATACAATGATCTCTTGGAGATCCATATGATGTAACTCTTTTTGTGGTGTGTTTGTTGGGATCCGATGAACTTTGAGTTTATGATCAAATCCATCTTTTTATCCATGAAAGTTATTTGAGTCTTCTTTGATCTCTTATATGCATGATTGCTTATAGCCTCGTATTTCTTCTCCGATATTTGAGTTTTGTTTGGCCAACTTGATCTATTTATCTTGCAATGGGAAGAGGTGCCTTGTTATGGGTTCGATCTTACGGTGCTTGATTCCAGTGACAGAAGGGGAACCGACAAGTATGTATCATTGCTATTAAGGATAAAAAGATGGGGTCTATTTCTACATAAATAGATCTTGTCTACATCATGTCATCGTTCTTATTGCATTACTCTGTTTTTCATGAACTTAATACACTAGATGCATGCTGGATAGCGGTCGATGTGTGGAGTAATAGTAGTAGATGCAGGCAGGAGTCAGTCTACTAATCTTGGACGTGATGCCTATATAATGATCATTGCCTGGATATCGTCATGATTATTTGAAGTTTTATCAATTGCCCAACAGTAATTCGTTTACCCACCATTTGCTATTTTTCTTGAGAGAAGCCACTAGTGAAATCTACGGCCCCGGGTCTCTTCTTTATTATATTTTCCTTTGCGATCTATTTTCATTTGCTTTTATTTTCAGATCTATATTTCCAAAAATACAAAAATACCTTGCTGCAATTTATTCTATTTGGCGATCTATCTATCAACTTATTACAACTTTCTCACGTCCACTTGCCAATTTCTGGCGCCGTTGCCCGAAAGGGATTGACAACCCCTGTAACACGTCGGGTTGCGAGTATTTGTTATTTGTGTGCAGGTGTCATTCACGTAGTGTTGCGTGGTTCTCCTACTAGTTCGATAACCTTGGTCTCATCACTGAGGGAAATACCTACTGTTGCTGTGCTGCATCATCCCTTCCTCTTTAGGGAAATACCGACGTAGTTCTCGCAGACATCAAAAGGAATTTCTGGCACCGTTGCGTGGGAGACATCATCAACATCTAGCAGATTCCTAATAAAAAAAATCTCATCTCCTTGCATTTTACATTATTTGCCATTTTCCTCTCGTTTTCCTCTCCCTCACTTCAAAAAAATTGCTGTTTGATTCGCCATCTTTTTCGTTCACCATTTTCTTGTCGGGTCTGTTTTTGAGTGCAATGTTGTTACGTAGTCACAATGACTCAATAGAACACCAAATTGTGTGATTTCTCCAATACCAACAACAATGATTTTATTGGCACTCCGATTGCTCATCCTGCCACTAGTGCGGAGTCTTGTGATATTAATACCGCTTTGCTGAATCTTGTTATGAAAGATCAATTTTCCGGTATTCCTAATGAGGATGTCGTGTCCCATCTTAACACATTCATGGAATTATTTGATATGCAAAAGAAAAAAGATGTGGACAATGATGTCGTAAAGTTGAAACTATTTATGTTTTCTTCGTTGCCTCGCCATAATATCGATTCTTGGAACAAGTGCAAAGATGCTTTTATTATTAAGTATTTTCCGTCTGCAAAAATCATTTCCCTTAGAACCTAGATCATGAATTTCAAGCAGCTTGAACATGAGCATGTTGCACAATCTTGGGAAAGGATGAAAATGATGCTAAGGAATTGCCCAACTCATGGGTTAAATCTTTGGATGATCATACAAAATATTTATGCGGGGTTGAATTTTGTCTCTCGTAATCTTTTAGATTCCGCCGTGGGTGGTACTTTTATGGAAATTACTTTGGGTGAAGCCACCAAATTTCTTGATAATATTATGGCAAATTATTCACAATGGCATACCGAAAGAGCTCCTACTAGTAAAACAATTTCTTCTTTGAGTGAAAAAGTTGATGCTCTTATGAAATTGGTTGCTAGTAAAAGTTCTCCTATTGATTTCAATGATATGCCTTTGTCTACTTTGATTGAGAAAAATAGTGAAGTCGTAGATGTGAATTTTATCTCGCGAAACAATTTCAATAACAATGCTTATAGAGGTCATTTTAATCCTAGGCCTTTTCCTAGGAATTCCTCTAATAATTATGGTAGTCCTTCTTATAATAATAATAGTAACACCTTTGATCTTGAGAATGATATTAAAGAATTTATCAACTCTCAAAAAAAATTCAATGCTACAATGGAAGAAAAGTTGAATAAGATTGATGATTTGTCTAGAAGTGTTGATAGAATTTCTCATGATGTAGAAAATCTCAAGATGAAAATTTTTGTGCCTAAGGTTGAGGAACCAATTAAAGCTCTTTATGTTTCTATGAATGAAAGTAAGAAAAGAACCACTATGCTTAGAGCTAGAAGAGAATTTTTAGAAAAAGCGTTTTCTAGTGATTGCTTTCATAAAAGTGATGAAGATCTTAAAATGATTGGCGTTTCTTCTATTGATTCCTTGTTTAGTAAAATTAAGATTGATGAAAAAGGGACTGAAGAAGAGTCAACTTTATTTAGAAGGCGTCCCGATAATTCGGAGGGTAAAAATCTTCTTGAGAAAATTGATAAAAGTGGGTTTGAAGAGGTCAAAACTTTAACTAGTGATGTGCCCACTCTTTTGGATTACAAAGACTTTAATTATGATAGTTGCTCTTTGATTGATTGTATTTCTTTGTTGCAATCCATCATAAATTTACCCCATGCTTATGAACAAAATAAAGCTTTTGCTAAGCATATTGTTGATGCTATGATGAAAGCTTTAGAAGAAAAGTTGGAATTAGAAGTTTCAATTCCTAGAAAATTATATGATGAATGGGAAACTACTATCAATGTCAAGATTAAAAATTATGAATGTTTTGCTTTATGTGACTTGGGTGCTAGTGTTTCTACAATTCTGAAATCTTTATGTGATGTGCTTGGTCTTACCGATATTGAAGAATGTCCTTTAAATTTGCACTTGGCAGATTCTACTATTAAAAAGCCTATGGGAAGGATTAATGATGTTCTTATTCCTATAAATAGGAACTATGTGCCCATAGATTTTATTGTTCTTGATATTGATTGCAATCCGCCTTATCCAATTATTTTTGGTAGACCGTTTTTACGCACTATCTATGTCGTGATTTATATGAAAGAAGGCAATATTAAATTCCAATTTCCACTAAGGAAGGGTATGGAACACTTCCCTAGAACAAGAATTACGCCACCATATGAATCAATCATGAGGGCATCTTATGGGTCTAGAAACAAAGATGATGAAACTTAGATCCTTGCTTTATGCCTAGCAAGGGCGTAAAACGATAGCGCTCGTTGGTAGGCAACCCAATGAATAAAATTTATTTTTGTATTTTCCTTTCTGTTTTTGGGTGTTTGCACAATTATGCTACTGTTATGATTCTGTTTTTTGTGTTTTATTTACGGTTTGTGCCAAGCAAAGCCTTTAGGATCTTCTTGGTTGATAGTTGTTTTGATCTTGCTGGAAAACAGAAACTTTTGCGTCCAGAGTAACAATTTTTAAAAATCACAAAAGCGACAAAAAATTCTAATTTTTTTTACAGTAGATTGATATACAAATTTCTCAGGTTGTCCTAATGTTTCAGAATTTTTGGAGTTACACAGGTATTCGAAATATCTAGATTGCTACAGACTATTATGTTTTTGACACATTCTGTTTTCTTTGCTTTGTGTGCTTGTTTTGATTATTCTATGGTTTTCTTTGAAGAGTTTTTGCCATAGAAAATTTGGAATACAGTAGATATAATGCAAGAATAAAATATGAATGGGTTTGCAACAGTACTTATAGTAGAGATTTGCTTTCTTATACTAACATATCTCACGAAGATTTTGTTGAGTTTTGTGTGATTGAAGTTTTCAAGTTTTGGGTGATGTTACAATGGATGAAGGAATAAGGAGTAAGAAGAGACTAAGCTTGTGAAAGTGCAACTATCCCTAGGTGGTTTTGGTAATTCATAACAACATATAGCTCATTGAGCTAATGCTATTCCAAGATGATCATTTCAGGAAAGCTCAATGATTGGCATGGCATGGATGGTGAAAGTGGAACCCTCAAAATGCTAAGGACAAAGGATTGGCTCTAGCTCATATGCTCAAGACTCTTCATTTTACATTTTAGTGGTCCAAGATCACATTGAGTCCATAGGAAAAGCCAATACTATCAAGGAGGGATGAGGTGTTGCTTAATGAGCCTCTTGCTTCATGTGCTTAATGATATGCTCCAAAATCCTCAGCTACTTTCCCATATCCACATTTGACCTAAACCCAAAGCCAAACTCGGACCTACCGATTCTTTCAATCCGGCGCCGCTGAGTTTCACTTGTCATAGCCATTGCCAAACCCTAAGCAAATCGGTTCTACCGATAGGGATCTCGGTCTCACCGAGATGGGATTGCAATTTCTCTGTTTCCTTTTCGTAACTTTTCGGTCTCACCAAAAGAGCGGATCGGTCCCACCGAGATTGCAATGCAAACTCTCTGTTTCCTTTTTGTAACTTTTTGGTCTTACCGAAAGAACAAACCGGTCCCACCGAGGGATGGGGACTATGTGACAGAAGAAGAAGCCACTTCCAAGAAAGTTGTGCTCAAGAAGGAATATGGCTCAGCTCAGAGCACAAAGCCAGGATTGAAAATTAAAAGGCCAGTAGGTAGGCAGCCTATGCCAAAGGCCAGAGCCTCAACTCAGATTCCTGAAAAGTCTGAACCCAAAGAGGCTGCTGTAGAAGGGAAGAAGAGGAAGGAGAGGATCAAAAAGACCACTGCTAGAGTGCTTGGGAGATCCTCAATCATGAGAGATTCTGAAGAGGAAGAGGAAGAAGAGGTTGCTGCACCAGCACCTAAGGCACAAAAGTTTATGGGTGATGCTATAAGATCAGGGGCTACTGCATCCAAGCCCAAGGAAGCACCCAAGGCTGCATCAAAGGCCAAGATAGCTCCAAAGAGGAATACAAGGAGCATACCAGCTGCTGAAAAGAACAAGGCCCCAATGCCTGACACTTCAGAAGAAGAGGAAGGCCAAGTTCTCAGGAAGCTCAAACCCAAGATCCTAGACCATAATGATGCTCATCCTGTGGCTGAGGACATGAAGATCAGAAGAGACTCAGGGCTGAGAAAGTGGAGAGCAGAAGATCCATATGCTATCAGGAGTAGAACTGCTGTTGACTACAGGTTCCACACAAAGGAACAGCAGGACTTCTATGAGACAGTTCTGTTGGACAAGAAGCCCATAGTTTGTGACATGAAATGGGTAGACTGGGAGTACATCAAGGACAATGAAGAGCACTATCCTGGAGTGCAAGACAGCTTCAAGGCTTGTGGAGTAGCTGACTTTGTTGGGCAGAAGCTCACAAAGTGGAATGAAGAGCTGATCATGCAGTTCTACTCCACAACACACTTCTATCCAGATGGAAGGATTGTGTGGATGTCAGAAGGTATGAGGTACCAATCAACAGTTGCTGAGTGGGCACAGCTCATCAATGCCCCAGAGGAGCATGAGGATGACTTAGACATATATGTCAAGAAGAAGATGGACCACAACTCTATGTCCAACATGTACAAGGAGATCCCAAACAAGGCACTTGATACTTTCAAGTTTGGGTCTGTACATTATCTTCTGTCAGGGTTGCCAACTATCAATTGGATTTTGAGGCACACTCTATTGCCCAAGTCAGGTGATCACAAGATGATTAGAGGCCGTGCAATAAACTTGCTTCATATCTTTGATGTGCCACAGAAATTCAAAGTCATGAGCCTCATGGTAGAGACCATCAAGAGAACTGCAGCAGATCAGAAGAGGAGCTGTGGTTATGCCCCTTAGATCCAAGAGCTGGTAAACTCAAAGATGGGCACAAGCATATACTTATTGGACAAGGAACACCTGCCCATCCATCCAGATTTTGAAGATAATCAGGTTGTCATGAACAAGGATGAACCATCATCAGCTCATGCTCAAGCACAGAAGGAGAAGGCAAGGAAGGAGAAAGCTGCAAAGATGCCAACTCAAGAGGAGGCATCTGAGTATTTTCTAAAAACCAAGCAAGAGCAGCTTAGTTACTTGATTGCATCCACACTGAGGATTGAGAAAGGACTGGCCACCCTCACTCAGAATCAGGCGAGCTTAGAGAGGATCATAGAACAAAAGTTCTATGACATGGATGTCAAAGTAACAGAGATTCAGTCTGCAGTGGAGCAACTTCAAGATGACATGCAGGAGAGGAGAGGGAAGACTACAACTGATGCATTTGCCAGAGTGCCACGAGCTCAGAGGTTGACTGCAGTGCCAGTTCCTGACACCAGAGCCACCACCTCAGCTCCAGCCACAGCACCAGCCCAACCAGCTCCAGCATCTACTTCAGCTCCAGCTCCAACCACGTCTATAGAAGCCTTCATCCTTGGAGTGATCCAGACTCCACCACCACCAGAAGATCAAGCCTGAGAGTCGATCTAGCACTATGCATTTTCTAGGAACTTTTTGGTAACTTGTTGTCAAAGGGGGAGAAAAATGTATAGATCATAGGCTTCGAGAGAGAGAGTGTTGCTTTTATTCTCTCTTGCTTTATTTGGTGGTTTTTCAAACTTTGTTTGCTTTTGGTTGAGATACTTTGATATGCTTGTGAGACATTGATGATCATGTGTTTGATCATAAGCTACACTTATGCATGCTTGATATATCTTATCTATCTTACGTGATCATTCACTTTCTTTGGTGATGAGTGCATGTATTTAATTCTTATCATTTTGAGCGCTCCACCAAGATGTATGTGACATGGAGGAGTAACCCATGACTCTAACTCTTTGTGCATTTGCAGTCCAAAGCAAATTTTAAATATGCACAAATTTAGGGGGAGCTCTTACTTATCACATACTTCTCAAAGCAACGATGTATTTCATTCTTATTATTATTTGTCGAAGCTTTGATCTATATGTTGTCATCAATTACCAAAAAGGGGGAGATTGAAAGTGCAACTATCCCTAGGTGGTTTTGGTAATTCATAACAACATATAGCTCATTGAGCTAATGCTATTCCAAGATGATCATTTCAGGAAATCTCAATGATTGGCATGGCATGGATGGTGAAAGTGGAACCCTCAAAATGCTAAGGACAAAGGATTGGCTCTAGCTCATATGCTCAAGACTCTTCATTTTACATTTTAGTGGTCCAAGATCACATTGAGTCCATAGGAAAAGCCAATACTATCAAGGAGGGATGAGGTGTTTCTTAATGAGCCTCTTGCTTCATGTGCTTAAGATATGCTCCAAAATCCTCAGCTACTTTCCCATATCCACATTTGACCTAAACCCAAAGCCAAACTCGGACCTACCGATTCTTTCAATCCGGCGCCACCGAGTTTCACTTGTCATAGCCATTGCCAAACCCTAAGCAAATCGGTTCTACCGATAGGGATCTCGGTCTCACCAAGATGGGATTGCAATTTCTCTGTTTCCTTTTCGTAACTTTTCGGTCTCACCGAAAGAGCGGATCGGTCCCACCGAGATTGCAATGCAAACTCTCTGTTTCCTTTTTGTAACTTTTCGGTCTCACCGAAAGAGCAAACCGGTCCCACCGAGTTTGCCTGACCAACCCTCTGGTTAGCTTATTACCAAATCGGTCTCATCGAGTTTGTGTAATCAGTCTCACCAAGATTACATTATGCCCTAACCCTAACCATATCGGTCCTACCGAGTTGCATGTCAGTCCCACCGAAAATCTCTAACAGTCACTAGGTTTACTATTTCGGTCCGACCGAGTTTGTTGATTCGGTCCCACCGAGATTGGTAAATTGTGTGTAACGGTTGGATTTTGTGTGGAGGCTATATATACCCCTCCACCTCCTCTTCACTCGTGGAGAGAGCCATCAGAACACATCTACACTTCCAACTCATATGTTCTGAGAGAGAACCACCTACTCATGTGTTGAGGCCAAGATATTCCATTCCTACCACATGAATCTTGATCTCTAGCCTTCCCCAAGTTGCTTTCCACTCAAATCTTCTTTCCACCAAATCCAAATCCTGTGAGAGAGAGTTGAGTGTTGGGGAGACTATCATTTGAAGCACAAGAGCAAGGAGTTCATCATCAACACACCATTTGTTACTTCTTGGAGAGTGGTGTCTCCTAGATTGGCTAGGTGTCACTTGGGAGCCTCTGACAAGATTGTGGAGTTGAACCAAGGAGTTTGTAAGGGCAAGGAGATCACCTACTTCGTGAAGATCTACCGCTAGTGAGGCAAGTCCTTCGTGGGCGTTGGCCATGGTGGGATAGACAAGGTTGCTTCTTCGTGGACCCTTCGTGGGTGGAGCCCTCCGTGGACTCGCGCAACCGTTACCCTTCATGGGTTGAAGTCTCCATCAACGTGGATGTAGGATAGCACCACCTATCCGAACCACGGGAAAAACATCCATGTCTCCAATTGCGTTTGAATTCTCCAAACCCTTCCCTTTACATTCTTGCAAGTTGCATGCTTTACTTTCCGCCGCCAATATACTCTTTGCATGCTTGCTTGAATTGTGTGATGATTGCTTGACTTGTCCTAAAATAGCTAAAATCTGCCAAGAACTAAAATTGGGAAAAGGTTAATTTTTATTTGGTCAAGTAGTCTAATCACCCCCCTCTAGACATACTTTCGATCCTACAAGTGGTATCAGAGCTTTGGTCTCCATTTGCTTTGATTTCCATAGCTTTTGGTGGTCATAGCCTTGGTTTCACAACCTAGGAGAGTATGGCGTCTAGCGAGGGAAATTATCACCGTAGAGGTCCTTACTTTGATGGTACTAATTTTGCTAGTTGGAAGCATAAAATGAAAATGCATATTCTTGGACATAACCCCGCCGTTTGGGCTATTGTGTGTGTTGGTTTGCAAGGTGACTTCTTTGATGGGAGAGAACCAAACCGTGAAGCTACCGCGGATGAGTTGAAGATGTTGCAATACAATGCTCAAGCTTGTGATATTCTCCTCAACGGATTGTGCCCCGAAGAATTCAACAAAATCAGCCGTCTTGAGAATGTAAAGGAAATTTGGGACACTTTGATTGATATGCATGAAGGTACCGACTCCGTCAAGGAATCCAAATTGGATGTGCTTCAAAGTCAACTTGACAAGTTCAAAATGAAGGATGGTGAAGGTGTCGCTGAAATGTACTCTAGGCTTGCTCTCATCACAAATGAGATTGCCGGCTTAGGAAGTGAAGAGATGACCGATAGATTCATCATCAAGAAGATTCTAAGAGCCTTGGATGGAAAATATGATACCATGTGCACATTGATCCAAATGATGCCCAATTACAAAGATCTCAAGCCAACGGAGGTAATTGGAAGAATTGTTGCTCATGAGATGTCACTTAAGGATAAAGAGAAACTTCACAACAAATCAAGTGGTGCCTACAAAGCCTCATGTGAAGCCCCTACATCATCAAGTGAGAAACAAAACTTCAATGAAGAATTGAGCTTAATGGTAAAAAACTTCAACAAGTTCTACAAGAGTAGAAGCAAAGATAGAAGCTCCAAGTCAAGGTCCTACAATGTCAAAAGGTCTTCTAGTCGAGAGCGAAATTGCTACAATTGTGGAAGACCCGGACACTATTCCAATGAGTGTACGGCTCCCTACAAGAGAAGAGAAGACTCTCCAAAAAGAAGAAGCAAAACAGAAGAATCACCTCCAAGAGAGAGAAGGAGTAGAGATGATCGTTATGAACAAAGACACTCACGGAGAAGCAAGGATTCAGAAAGGAAGGAAAAATCATCAAGGAGCTACACAAAACAAATACATCAAGCTCATGTTGGTGAATGGGTATCCGGCTCCGACTCCGACAACCACTCCGAGAGAAGTTATCACTCCGATTCCGAATATACTCAAGATGAAGGTGTTGCCGGTCTAGCACTTGTGTCAACCAACTCCTACGATATATTTGACTCACCAAATGAAGGAATTGGAAGATGCTTCATGGCCAAAGGTCCTAAGGTAACACACCCCGAGTATGTTGATTTTAATAGTGATGAAGATGACTTGTTAGGTGATGATGATCTACTTGTTGACAACTCTAGTGATGAATACTATGATGAAACGTCAATTAATCATGCTAATCAAGATAAAACGAATGACAATGATAAGGAGAAGATTGAGGCTCTAACTAAAGAACTAAACATTCTTAAGTTAGCTCATGAAACTATCTTCAAAGATCATCGAGAACTTTTAAGAGCTCATGAGAAGTTACGCTTTGAGAAGCTCAATCTTGAGCAAGAGCATGAGTTTTTAAAGGCAATCAATGATGATCTCCGCAAGAAAAGTTCTTCTTACATTGCCAAGCGTTTACTCTTATCCACTTACATGCCTCAAGTCAAGTCTAGTAACAAGAACAAGAAAGATCCTTCCTCTAGTAGTAACAATGATCATGCTAAATCCAATATTGTTGCTTCTAGTAGTTCTCTTGATTCCACTAATGATTCTCTTAGCCAAGTTACACTTGAGCAAGAAAATAGCTTATTGAAGGGAATTATAGAGAAAGGAGTGTACAAAAGCCTTGCCGGGAGTAAGCAATTCGAGGAAATTATGCGCAAGCAAGGAAGGCACCGGAAGAATCAAGGTGTTGGTTTTGAACAAAGTTCAATGCCAATGGAGTTGAGTGGGAAGAAGATCAATACCCCAAGACAAAGTTTGTTCCTCAACAAGAGAAGTATGATCCTACTTCCTTCAAGGGGACACAAGCTCAAGATGATCTTCCACCACAAGACTACAAGCAAAAAGGCAAGGACAGGCTTCAAGAGGAAATTGATGCATTTGAAGAAGCTCCTAAGACCTTAGTCAAGTGGATTCCCAAGACCACTTCAAGTTCCACTTCATCAAGTACGACTACAACTCCAAGGATTCCCATCAAGATGGTGTGGATCCAAAAGAAGAAGAACTAGAGAGTTCTTCAGGGTGACTCCGCCAACATACTTCACTCTTATCATTTTGGCAAGAACAAGTGCAATCAACTTGCACATCTTGCACTAGTTCAAGGAGTCACAAACCCTCTTGTTGGTAAGACAAGGGACAAGGTAACCTAAAAGCTTTCATGGACATCATCTTGTGTGTGCATCACTCTATGTCTATGGATATCCTTGTTTGTTCCTTGCGGGACTAACCCATGTAGGTATTGAAAGTGCAATTCACTCAAATGGATAGCTCCAAGTGATATACATCAACAATGAGCATCCACATCTTCAACATCTACATGAAGTCATCATCGACAAAACCCAAGGTTAGTTCATCCCTCTTAGGGGGGATATCACATCTAGGGGGAGCTTTACTCTAAGACTTGAGGTAAAGCAACTCTAAAGATGTGAACACAACAATGCTTTATGTAAAAGTGGTAACCCCACTTGAGCTTAAACGATGAGTATGACCTATGATCAAGTGTTCTCACTTGACTCCTAAGTCAATATACTCATATATAGATGACCTAGTCATCGCCAATTGCTTGATAGATGCTAGAATTGGTTGTGCATGCTTTGTCACATATTTCAATTGCCATTTTATTGTGTGAGCATGTTGGTTGCATATTTTACTCATTCAAGGACATCCACTTGTTGTTTTGATTGTTTGGTTTTATTTCCTTTTGCCAAGTGGATGGACAAGAATGCCTAAGAACCTCCTCTAGCTATCTATGCTTTTCTCGTCTCAAACTCTATTCATGCTACATCACAAAATTTGATCAAGTCAGATTCGCACCACTCTGTGTGAGGAGCACTCGGAGTCCCCGATTCGTCGTAGACTTAAACTTCCAAAACCTCTTTGTGATTCTCGGTCTGACCGATATCCTACTTTCGGTCCTAACGAGATCATTAAGTTGATCTGAATTTTCGATCTCGGTGCAACCGATTTGAACCATTCGATCACACCGAGTTGCAATAACTATATATAGTTTTGCTTCTCGGTGCCACTGAGTTGTTCCACTCGGTCACACCGACAGGGTCAGGCTATATATAGGCACGGGCAAAATTTTGGAAATTTCTCCGAACCCCTTCGCCTGCGCGATAGCTCGCTCTGCCAACGTGGTCTCTGGATCGTCTCCTCGCCGCCAGCCGCCTCCAGTCGCTGGTCTCCATCGCCGTCAACGGAATTCAACCCCGCCGTTGCCGCCGTAGCGAGTCTCCGTCGAACTAGGGTATGGACTCGATCTTTGTGCTATCCCCAATCTGATTCCTAGCACATTGTGATCTTATTGTTTCTAGCCACGATTGAAACACTCCTATCCAGTCAATGCGTTCGTAGAATAGGATTGATTCGAAAACTTTAGGGTTAGGTTTCCGCCGAAACCATCTCGGACCCACCGAGTTGAAAAACTCGGTCCCACCGATTTGGCTCATGCCATTGCAAAAGTGAGACTCGGTCTGACCGAGAATTACTAATCGGTGTGACCGATTTTGGAACTTTGTGAAACCCTAGCAGTCTCGGTGCCACCGAACTATGACTCGATCTGACCGAGTTCACTAGTTTAGGTTCCAAAACTGCTTCGGTATCATCGAGTTTAAAAATCGGTAGATCTAAAATGATTTCTATGGGAAACTAAAACTAAGATTTTGAATCATTCTTTTGCAAAAATCTCTGCATTTAGTGATGCTCATCCACTCTACCTCATCTATAAACTATTCACAGGGTCAGCAGTCAGCTTGTTCATCATGTCAGATCAGAGTGATAGCCAAAACCTGTCAGAGCAGCAAGTGCACATGAGTGAGGGCACTAGTCCCTCTAGTTCCTCAGATGAAGGCAGCAGGAGCACTCCTAGTAACTTGCCAAAAGCTGCCTCCAGACAAAGGAGGAAAACAACCTCAGAATCAGAGGATGAGGACTATGTGGCAGAAGAAGAAGCCACTTCCAAGAAAGTTGTGCTCAAGAAGGAATATGGCTCAGCTCAAAGCACAAAGCCAGGATTGAAAATTAAAAGGCCAGTAGGTAGGCAGCCTATGCCAAAGGCCAGAGCCTCAACTCAGATTCCTAAAAAGTCTGAACCCAAAGAGGCTGCTGCAGAAGGGAAGAAAAGGAAGGAGAGGATCAAAAAGACCACTGCTAGAGTGCTTGGGAGATCCTCAATCATGAGAGATTCTGAAGAGGAAGAGGAAGAAGAGGTTGCTGCACCAGCACCTAAGGCACAAAAGTTTATGGGTGATGCTATAAGATCAGGGGCTACTGCATCCAAGCCCAAGGAAGCACCCAAGGTTGCATCAAAGGCCAAGACAACTCCAAAGAGGAATACAAGGAGCATACCAGCTGCTGAAAAGAACAAGGCCCCAGTGCCTGACACTGCAGAAGAAGAGGAAGGCCAAGTTCTCAGGAAGCTCAAACCCAAGATCCCAGACCACAATGATGCTCATCCTGTGGCTGAGGACATGAAGATCAGAAGAGACTCAGGGCTGAGAAAGTGGAGAGCAGGAGATCCATATGCTATCAGGAGTAGAACTGCTGTTGACTACAGGTTCCACACAAAGGAACAACAGGACTTCTATGAGACAGTTCTGTTGGACAAGAAGCCCATAGTTTGTGACATGAAATGGGTAGACTGGGAGTACATCAAGGACAATGAAGAGCACTATCCTGGAGTGCAAGACAGCTTCAAGGCTTGTGGAGTAGCTGACTTTGTTGGGCAGAAGCTCACAAAGTGGAATGGAGAGCTGATCATGCAGTTCTACTCCACAGCACACTTCTATCCAGATGGAAGGATTGTGTGGATGTCAGAAGGTACGAGGTACCAATCAACAGTTGCTGAGTGGGCACAGCTCATCAATGCCCCAGAGGAGCATGAGGATGACTTAGACATATATGTCAAGAAGAAGATGGACCACAACTCTATGTCCAACATGTACAAGGAGATCCCAAACAAGGCACTTGATACTTTCAAGTTTGGGTCTGTACATTATCTTCTGTCAGGGTTGCCAACTATCAATTGGATTTTGAGGCACACTCTATTGCCCAAGTCAGGTGATCACAAGATGATTAGAGGCCATGCAATAAACTTGCTTCATATCTTTGATGTGCCACAGAAATTCAAAGTCATGAGCCTCATGGTAGAGACCATCAAGAGAACTGCAGCAGATCAGAAGAGGAGCTGTGGTTATGCCCCTCAGATCCAAGAGCTGATAAACTCAAAGATGGGCATAGGCATATACTTATTGGACAAGGAACACCTGCCCATCCATCCAGATTTTGAAGATAATCAGGTTGTCATGAACAAGGATGAACCATCATCAGCTCATGCTCAAGCACAGAAGGAGAAGGCAAGGAAGGAGAAAGCTGCAAAGATGCCAACTCAAGAGGAGGCATCTGAGTATTTCCTAAAAACCAAGCAAGAGCAGCTTAGTTACTTGATTGCATCCACACTGAGGATTGAGAAAGGACTGGCCACCCTCACTTAGAATTAGGTGAGCTTAGAGAGGATCATAGAACAAAAGTTCTATGACATGGATGTCAAAGTAACAGAGATTCAGTCTGCAGTGGAGCAACTTCAAGATGACATGCAGGAGAGGAGAGGGAAGACTACAACTGATGCATTTGCCAGAGTGCCACGAGCTCAGAGGTCGACTGCAGTGCCAGTTCCTGACACCAGAGCCACCACCTCAGCTCCAGCCACAGCACCAGCCCAACCAGCTCCAGCATCTACTTCAGCTCCAGCTCCAACCACGTCTATAGAAGCCTTCGTCCTTGGAGTGATCCAGACTCCACCACCACCAGAAGATCAACCCTAAGAGTCGATCTAGCACTATGCATTTTCTAGGAACTTTTTGGTAACTTGTTGCCAAAGGGGGAGAAAAATGTATAGATCATAGGCTTCGAGAGAGAGAGAGTGTTGCTTTTATTCTCTCTTGCTTTATTTGGTGGTTTTTCAAACTTTGTTTGCTTTTGGTTGAGATACTTTGATATGCTTGTGAGACATTGATGATCATGTGTTTGATCATAAGCTACACTTATGCATGCTTGATATATCTTATCTATCTTATGTGATCATTCACTTTCTTTGGTGATGAGTGCATGTATTTAATTCTTATCATTTTGAGCGCTCCACCAAGATGTATGTGACATGGAGGAGTAACCCATGACTCTAACTCTTTGTGCATTTGCAGTCCAAAGCAAATTTTAAATATGCACAAATTTAGGGGGAGCTCTTACTTATCACATACTTCTCAAAGCAACGATATATTTCATTCTTATTATTATTTGTCGAAGCTTTGATCTATATGTTGTCATCAATTACCAAAAAGGGGGAGATTGAAAGTGCAACTATCCCTAGGTGGTTTTGGTAATTCATAACAACATATAGCTCATTGAGCTAATGCTATTCCAAGATGATCATTTCAGGAAAGCTCAATGATTGGCATGGCATGGATGGTGAAAGTGGAACCCTCAAAATGCTAAGGACAAAGGATTGGCTCTAGCTCATATGCTCAAGACTCTTCATTTTACATTTTAGTGGTCCAAGATCACATTGAGTCCATAGGAAAAGCCAATACTATCAAGGAGGGATGAGGTGTTTCTTAATGAGCCTCTTGCTTCATGTGCTTAAGATATGCTCCAAAATCCTCAACTACTTTCCCATATCCACATTTGACCTAAACCCAAAGCCAAACTCGGACCTACCGATTCTTTCAATCCGCACCACTGAGTCACTTGTCATAGCCATTGCCAAACCCTAAGCAAATCGGTTCTACCGATAGGGATCTCGGTCTCACCGAGATGGGATTGCAATTTCTCTGTTTCCTTTTCGTAACTTTTCGGTCTCACCGAAAGAGCGGATCGGTCCCACCGAGATTGCAATGCAAACTCTCTGTTTCCTTTTTGTAACTTTTCGGTCTAACTGAAAGAGCAAATCGGTCCCACCGAGTTTGCCTGACCAACCCTCTGGTTAGCTTATTACCAAATTGGTCTCACCGAGTTTGTGTAATCGGTCTCACCGAGATTACGTTATGACCTAACCCTAACCATATCGGTCCTACCGAGTTGCATGTCAGTCCCACCGAAAATCTCTAACGGTCACTAGGTTTACTATTTCGGTCCGACCGAGTTTGTTGATTCGGTCCCATCGAGATTGGTAAATTGTGTGTAACGGTTGGATTTTGTGTGGAGGCTATATATACCCCTCCACCTCCTCTTCACTCGTGGAGAGAGCCATCAGAACACATCTACACTTCCAACTCATATGTTCTGAGAGAGAACCACCTACTCATGTGTTGAGGCCAAGATATTCCATTCCTACCACATGAATCTTGATCTCTAGCCTTCCCCAAGTTGCTTTCCACTCAAATCTTCTTTTCGCCAAATCCAAATCCTGTGAGAGAGAGTTGAGTGTTGGGGAGACTATCATTTGAAGCACAAGAGCAAGGAGTTCATCATCAACACACCATGTGTTACTTCTTGGAGAGTGGTGTCTCCTAGATTGGCTAGGTGTCACTTGGGAGCCTCTGACAAGATTGTGGAGTTGAACCAAGGAGTTTGTAAGGGCAAGGAGATCGCCTACTTCGTGAAGATCTACCGCTAGTGAGGCAAGTCCTTCGTGGGCGATGGCCATGGTGGGATAGACAAGGTTGCTTCTTCATGGACCCTTCGTGGGTGGAGCCCTCCGTGGACTTGCGCAACCGTTACCCTTCGTGGGTTGAAGTCTCCATCAACGTGGATGTAGGATAGCACCACCTATCCGAACCACGGGAACAACATCCGTGTCTCCAATTGCGTTTGAATTCTCCAAACCCTTCCCTTTACATTCTTACAATTGCATGCTTTACTTTCCGCTGCCTATATAGTCTTTGCATGCTTGCTTGAATTGTGTGATGATTGCTTGACTTGTCCTAAAATAGCTAAAATCTACCAAGAACTAAAATTGGGAAAAGGTTAAGTTTTTATTTGGTCAAGTAGTCTAATCACCCCCCTCTAGACATACTTTCGATCCTACAGCTTGGGGATGCCCATGGCATCCCAAGCTATTATCCAAAGAGAAGCAAGCAACTAAGCTTGGGGATGCCCGAGTGGCATCCCCTCTTTCTTCTAACGACCATCGGTATTTTACTTGAAGCTATATTTTTATTTGTCACATATTATGAGTTTTGCTTGGAGCGTATTGTATGATATGAGTCTTTGATTGATTTAACCTTTTCTAAGTCTTGAATCCTTGCTGGACACACCTATTTGAGAGAGCCAAAATTATGCCATGACTTGTTAGAATTGCTCTCTATGCTTCACTTGAATCTTTATGAGCTATGGAATTGCTCTAGTGCTTCACTTATATCTTTTTGAGCATGGTGTGCTTTAGTATTTTTTAAGAAATTCTCTCGTGTTTCACTTAAATCAATTTGAGAGAAAGAAATATTATGCTCATGATCTTCACTTATATTTGTTTGAGTTTATCAAAAGAAACACATGAAAATTAGTCCCAAAGTGATAGATATCCAAGAAGGATATTATAAAAACTTTCATGAAGATCACTGGACAAAATAAACTTGATTCGTTGTAATAGTTTTGAGATATGATGATGTGATATGTGAGTCATGTTGATGAGTAATTATGCTTTAGTAAGAATATTGGTGTTAAGGTTTGCGATTCCCTATGCAAGCACGGAAGTCAGTAGTTATGCAATGAAATTACATCCTACTTGTGGTGCATCATTCGGTGTTACTTATGCTTAATGCTCTCTTATGAGATTTTTTGTTTCTTGGTTGGTCGCTTCTCAATCTTTTGCTAGCCTTCATTTTGCACTAAGTATGATCACTACTTGTGCATCCAAAATCCTTTAAACCAGTTTTGCCACATGAGTCCACCATACCTACATATATGCGGTATTCTTGTGCCGTTCTAAGCAAATTTGTATGTGCCATCTCTAATTTTCAAAATAAATTTCTCTTTTGTGTGCTTGTACCGCTCATGAAACGGTAGGGGGTGGCTAATATATTTCCATGCTAGATATGTTATTCTCACGATGAGTGTTTATTCATTTGTCATTGCACAAGAGTAAGGCAAAGGTATTAGGGATGCCCAGTCCCGAAATGAAAAATGAATTTAATTACTTTATGTAGTCAAATAATAAATAACTTGGAAACTGTTGGTATGGAAGGCACCCGTGGATACGGCTAGCCATGGAAAGTGAAAGTATGGTTGAAAAAGGAATAAACTATAATTTATGTTTGGGAACCGCCTATGATATATCTAGCATGGGAAGTATTGGGAACTACTTGATCGTTCTCGTTGACAGGAAAAGCATGCCTCCCAAAATGTTTTTATCTCTATCTTTTTCGCTTTGAGCTCTGGCACCTCTACAAATCCCTACTTCCCTCCGCGAAGGGCCTTTCTTTTACTTTGTGCAATTTTTATTTTTATTTGAGTCTCCATCTTCTATTATAAAGCACCAACTAAGGGGCACTATGATCGTACTTGAGCATTGGGTGTAGCTAATATGTGAGTTTGTTTCATGAATGGATCAATGATTGAGCATAATGGGCTAGGGATAACTTATTTTAGCGTTGATATTTTCAAAGACATGGTTGCTTGTTGATATGCTTGAGTATTAAAGTCCTCATGTCAAAACTAGACTATTGCTTTGAATCATATAAAAGTCCAAATGTCCATGCTACAAAGAAAAGAATATGAGATGAACATGTTAGGCAGCATTCTGTTGGGTTATGTAGCATGCAATTTCAAAAAAAATCCTATGCTCACGCAAGATCTATCTAGGAGATGCATAACAATGATAAGGGGAGAGTGTGTTCACATACCACCGTAGATCAAAAGTGGAAGCGTTTGTTAACGTGGTTGATGTAGTCAAACTTCTTCTCGTTCCGACTGATCAAGCACCGAACGTACAACACCTCCGAGTTCTGCACACATTCAGCTCGATGACGTCCCTCAAACTCTTGATCTAGCAAAGTGTCGAGGGAGAGTTCCGTCAGCACGATGGTGTGGTGGCGGTGATGGTGAAGTGATCCGCGCAGGGCTTCGCCTAAGCACTACATGAATATGACCGAAGGCGTAAACTGTGGAGGGGGCACCGCACACGGCTTGGAACAATTGATGTGTGTTGTAGGTGCCCCCCCCACGTATATAAAGGAGGGAGGGAGAGGAGGCCGGCCCTGGGCGCGCCCAAGTAGGAGGAATCCTACTTGGGCTCCTAGTTGGACTCGCCCCCTTTCCTTTTACCGGAGGGGGAAAGGGGGAAAGAGGGAGAGGGGGAGAAGGAAAGGGGGGCGCCGCCCCCTCTCCTAGTCCTATTCGGCCTCCTTCCCTGTTGGGGGCTCGCCACCCCTTAGTGGGCTGATACGTCCATTTTGCATCATGCTTTTATATCGATATTTATTGCATTATGGACCGTTATTTCACTTTATGTCACAATACTTATGGCTATTCTCTCTTATTTTACAAGGTTTACATAAGGAGGGAGAATGTCGGCAGCTGGAATTCTGGGCTGGAAAAGGAGCAAATATTAGAGACCTATTTTGCGCAACTCCAAAAGTCTTGAAACTCCACGAAACATCTTAAAATAAATAAAGAAAAATCCTCGCCAAAGATGAAGACCAGGGGGCCCACACCCTGCTCACGAGGGTGGGGGCGCCCCCCCTAGGGCGCGCCCCCTACCTCGTGGGCCCCCTGGTGGCTCTCCGACGTCCATCTTCTCCTATATGAGGTATTTCGATGAGAAAAAAATAGGAAGGAACTTTTCGGGACGAGACTCCGCCGCCACGAGGCGGAACCTTGGCGGATCCAATCTAGAGCTCCGGCAGAGCTGTTCTGCCGGGGATACTTCCCTCCGGGAGGGGGAAATCATCACCATCGTCATCACCAACGCTGCTCTCATCGGGAGAGGGCAATCTCCATCAACATCTTCACCAACACCATCTCATCTTCAAACCCTAGTTCATCTCTTGTATCCAATTCTTGTCTCAAAGTCCGGGATTGGTGCTAGTAGGTTGCTAGTAGTGTTGATTACTCCTTGTTGTTGATGCTAATTGGTTTAATTGGTGGAAGATCATATGTTCAGATCCTATATGCATATTATTACCCCTTTGATTATGAACATGAATATGCTTTGTGAGTAATTACGTTTGTTCCCGAGGACAAGGGAGAAGTCTTGCTATTAGTAGTCATGTGAATTTGGTATTCGTTTGATATTTTGATAAGATGTGTGTTGTCTAGCCTCTAGTGGTGTTATGTGAACGTCGACTACATAACACTTCACCATTATTTGGGCCTAGAGGAAGGCATTGGGAAGTAATAAGTAGATGATTGGTTGCTAGAGTGACAGAAGCTTAAACCCTAGTTTATGCGTTGCTTCATAAGGGGCTGATTTGGATCCACATGTTTCATGCTATGGTTAGGTTTACCTTAATACTTTTGTTGTAGTTGCGGATGCTTTCAATAGAGGTTAATCATAAGTGGGATGCTTGTTCAATTAAGAAAAGCACCCAAGCACCGGTCCACCCACATATCAAATTATCGAAGTATCGAACGTGAATCATATGAACATGATGAAAACTAGCTTGACGATATTCCCATGTGTCCTTGGGAGCGCTTTTCCTATTATAAGAGTTTGTTCCAGCTTGTCCTTCGCTACAAAAGGATTGGGCCACCTTGCTTCACTTTATTTACTTTTGTTACTTTTTGCTCGTTACAATTTATCCTGCCACAAAACTATCTGTTACCACTTATTTTAGTACTTGCAGAGAATACCTTGCTGAAAACCGCTTATCATTTCCTTCTGCTCCTCGTTGGGTTCGACACTCTTACTTATCGAAAGGACTACGATAGATCCCCTATACTTGTGGGTCATCAAGACTCTTTTCTGGCACCGTTGCCGGGGAGTGTAGCGCCTTTGGTAGGTGGAATTTGGTAAGGAAAAAATTATATACTGTGCTGAAATTTACTGCCACTTGTTACTATGGAAAGTAATTCTCTAAGGGGCTTGTTCGAGGTATCTTCACCCCGTCCAGTAGAGCAAAGAGTTGCTCCTCAACCTATTGAACCTATTGAAAATGAAACTCCTTTTGAATTTCCTTCGGGTATGATGGAAAAACTGCTAGCTAACTCTTTTACAGGAGATGGAACAAAGCATCCTGATGAGCACTTAATATATGTGGATGAAGTTTGTGGATTATTTAAGCTTGCAGGTATACCCGATGATGTTGCTAAGAAGAAGGTCTTCCCTTTATCTTTGAAGGGAGATGCATTGATATGGTATAGGCTATGTGATGATATGAGATCATGGGACTATAAAAGATTGAAGTTGGAATTTCATCAAAAGTATTACCCTATGCATCTTGTTCATCGTGATTGCAATTATATATATAATTTCTGGCCTCGCGAAGGAGAAAGCATCGCTCAAGCTTGGGGGAGGCTTAAATCAATGTTATATTCATGCCCCAATCATGACCTCTCGAGAGAAATAATTATGCAAAGTTTTTATGCTCGGCTTTCTCATAATAATCAAACCATGCTCGATACTTCTTGTGCTGGCTCTTTTATGATGAAGACTATTGAATTCAGATGGAATTTATTGGATAGAATTAAATGCAACTCTGAAGATTGGGACCTCGACGAAGGTAAGGAGTCAGGTATGGCACCTAAGTTTGATTGTGTTAAATCCTTTATGGACACCGATATTTTCCGTAAGTTTAGCACTAAATATGGACTTGACTCTGAGATAGTGGCTTCTTTTTGTGAATCTTTTGCTACTTATGTTGATCTCCCTAAGGATAAGTAGTTTAAATATCATCCTCCCATAGAAGTAAAAGTAGCTGCACCTATTAAAGTTGAAGAAAAGACTGTCACTTATAATGATCCTATTGTTCCTACTTCTTATGTTGAGAAACCACCTTTCCCTGTTAGAATAAAGGATCATGCTAAAGCTTCAACTATTGTTCGTAAAAGCAATATTAGAACTGATACACCTCCTGAGCAAGTTAAAGTAGAACCTAATATTGCTATTGTTAAAGATCTCTTGTCTATTAATATTGATGGGCATGTTATTAAGTTCGAAGGTGAAACTGCTAGAATTGCTAAACCTTATGCTAAAGATAAACACAGACCTGTGGTAGGCATGCCTATTATTTCTGTTAAAATAGGAGATCATTGTTATCATGGCTTATGTGATATGGGTGCGAGTGCTAGTGTTATATCGCATACTTTATACGAAGAAATTAAGAATGAAATTGCACCTGCTGAGTTAGAAGGTATTGATGTCACAATTAAACTTGCCAATAGAGATACTATTTCACCAATTGGAATTGTTAGAGATGTTGAAGTCTTATGTGGGAAAACTAAATATCATGCTGATTTTCTTGTTCTTACTTCTCCGCAAGATAGCTTTTGTCCCATTATATTTGGTAGACCCTTCTTAAATACTGTTAATGCTACCATAGATTGCACAAAGAATGTTGTTACTGTTGGCTTTGATGATATGGTTCATGAGTTTAATTTCTCTAAATTTAGTAAACAACATCGTGAGGAAGAATTATCTAGTGAGGATGAAAATATTGGTCTTGCTTCTATTGCCGTACCTCCTAGTGATCCTTTAGAACACTATTTGCTAGACCATGAGAATGATATGTTCATGAATGAAAGAAGGGAAATAGATGAAGTATTCTTTAAACAGGAACCTATTCTGCATCACAATTTGCCTGTTGAAATTTTAGGGGATCCTCCTCCACCCAAGGGTGATCCCGTGTTTGAGCTTAAACCGTTGCCTGATAATCTTAAATATGCTTATCTTGATGAAAATAAGATATGTCCTGTTATTATTAGTGCTAACCATTCAGAGCATGAAGAAGAAAGATTATTGAAAACTCTGAAGAATCATCGTGCTGCTATTGGATATACTCTTGATGATATTAAGGGCATTAGTCTCACTCTATGTCAACATAAAATAAATTTGGAGGCAGATGCCAAACCAGTTTGTGATCCTCAACGACGTCTGAATCCTAAAATGAAAGAAGTGGTAAGAAAAGAAATACTAAAGCTTCTGGAGGCAGGTATAATCTATCCCGTTGCTGATAGTGAGTGGGTAAGTCCTGTCCATTGTGTCCCTAAGAAGGGAGGTTTTACTTTCGTTCCTAATGATAAAGATGAATTTATTCCACGAAGAATTATCACAGGTTATAGGGTGGTAATTGATTTCCGCAAATTAAATAAAGCTACTAAGAAAGATCATTACCCCTTACCGTTTATTGATCAAATGCTAGAAAGATTATGCAAACACACACACTATTGCTTTCTAGATGGTTATTCTGGTTTCTCTCAAATACCTGTGTCGGCTAGAGATCAATCAAAGACTACTTTTACATGCCCTTTTGGTACTTTTGCTTATAGCCGTATGCCTTTTGGTCTATGTAATGCACCTGCTACCTTTCAAATATGCATGATGGCTATATTCTCTGACTTTTGTGAAAAGATTTGTGAGGTTTTCATGGACGACTTTTCTATCTATGGTTCTTCTTTTGATGATTGCATGAGCAATCTTGATCGAGTTTTGCAGAGATGTGAAGAAACTAATCTTGTCTTGAATTGGGAAAAGTGCCACTTTATGGTTAATGAAGGTATTATCTTGGGGCATAAAGTTTCTGAAAGAGGTATTGAAGTTGATAAAGCCAAGGTCGATGCGATTGAAAAGATGCCATGTCCCAAGGACATCAAAGGTATAAGAAGTTTCCTTGGTCACGCCGGATTTTACGGGAGGTTCATTAAGGACTTCTCAAAAATATCTCGGCCTCTGACTAACTTATTGCAAAAAGATATACCATTCGTCTCTGATGATGATTGTGTAGAAGCATTTGAAACACTTAGGAAAGTATTAGTCTCTGCACCTGTTGTTCAGCCACCTGATTGGAATTTACCCTTTGAAATTATGTGTGATTCTAGTGATTATGCTGTAGGTGTTGTTCTAGGGCAAAGAGTTGATAAGAAATTAAATGTTATTCATTATGCTAGTAAGACTCTAGACAATGCTGAAAGAAATTATGCTACTACTGAAAAAGAGCTTTTAGCAGTTGTATTTGCTTGTGATAAGTTCAGACCTTATATAGTTGATTCTAAAGTAACTATTCAAACTGATCATGCTGCTATTAAATACCTTATGGAAAAGAAAGATGCTAAACCTAGACTTATTAGATGGGTTCTCTTGCTACAAGAATTTGATTTGCATATTGTTGATAGAAGGGAGCTGAGAACCCCATTGTAGACAACTTGTCTAGGTTAGAAAATATTCTTGATGACCCACTACCTATTAATGATAGCTTTCCTGATGTACAATTAAATGTTATAAGTACTTCTCGTAGTACTCCATGGTATGCTGATTATGCTAATTATATTGTTGCTGAGTTTATACCACCTAGCTTCACATACCAGCAAAAGAAAAAGTTCTTCTATGACTTGAGACATTACTTTTGGGATGACCCACATCTTTATAAAGAAGGAGTAGATGGTGTTATTAGACGTTGTGTACCTGAGCATGAACAGGAACAGATCCTACGCAAGTGTCATCCCGAGGCTTATGGAGGACACCACGCTGGAGATAGAACTGCACATAAGGTATTGCAATCTGGTTTTTATTGGCCTACTCTCTTCAAGGATGCCCGTAAATTTGTCTTGTCTTGTGATGAATGTCAAAGAATTGGTAATATTAGTAGACGCCAGGAAATGCCTATGAATTATTCTCTTGTTATTGAACCGTTTGATGTTTGGGGCTTTGATTACATGGGACCTTTTCCTGCCTCTAATGGATACACACATATTTTAGTTGCTGTTGATTACGCTACTAAGTGGGTAGAAGCTATTCCAACTAGTAGTGTTGATCATAACAGTTCTATTAGAATGCTTAAGGAAGTTATTTTTCCGAGGTTTGGAGTCCCTAGATATTTAATGACTGATGGTGGTTCACACTTTATTCATGGTGCTTTCCGTAAAATGCTTGCTAAGTATGATGTTAATCATAGAATTGCATCTCCTTATCACCCTCAGTCTAGTGGTCAAGTAGAGTTGAGCAATAGAGAGCTCAAATTAATTTTGCAAAAGACTGTTAATAGGTCTAGAAAGAATTGGTCTAAGAAACTTGATGATGCATTATGGGCTTATAGAACTGCATACAAAAATCCTATGGGTATGTCTCCGTATAAAATGGTTTATGGAAAAGCATGTCACTTACCTCTCGAACTAGAACATAAGGCATATTGGGCTATTAAAGAGCTCAACTATGATTTTAAACTTGCCGGTGAGAAGAGGTTATTTGATATTAGCTCACTTGATGAATGGAGAACCCAAGCCTATGAAAATGCCAAGTTGTTTAAAGAAAAAGTTAAAAGATGGCATGACAAAAGGATACAAAAGCGTGAGTTTAATGTAGGTGATTATGTATTGCTATACAACTCTCATTTAAGATTTTTTGCAGGAAAACTTCTCTCTAAATGGGAAGGCCCCTACGTTATCGAGGAGGTCTATCGTTCTGGTGCCATAAAAATCAACAACTTTGAAGACACAAATCCGAAGGTGGTAAACGGTCAAAGAATTAAACATTATATCTCAGGTAATCCCATAAATGTTGAAACCAATATTATTGAAACCGTAACCCTGGAGGAATACATAAGGTACACTTTCCGGAATGTTTCAGACTCCGAAAAGGAATAGGTATGTGGTACGGTAAGTAAACCGACTCCAAAACAATTTTTAAGGCAATATTTCTCCGTTTTGGAATATTTAGAAAAATAGAAAAATAAGTAGCAGTCTGGGAAGGACACGAGGCTGGTGGGCGCGCCCCCTACCTCGTGAGCACCTCGTGTGCCTTCCGGACTCCGTTTTCTTGCACGATGCGTATTTTGGTCGGTAAAAATTCATTATATATTCTCCCGAAGGTTTTGACTCCTGTATCATGCAAATATCCTCTGTTTTCATTTCGAATTGTCTCATTGCAGATTAAATCAACATGTCTTCCCAGGATTCAGAAGGAGAAAGCTATGTGGATGGTTACTTAGAAAATCCCAAGGTCTATGGAGATGTGGAACACGATGGATGGACCACGGAGGGAGAAGAGGACTATGAACCCAAGGGGAAGGAGGAGACGAGCTCAGATGAAGATGAAGCACCATTACCTCAACCTGGGGACATGCACGTGGAATTCAAAAAGTCAAGTCTCCCTGATAGGGTAAAGAAACCCAAGTTCAAGTTTATCCCTTTTCGTCTCTTGCAGGAAAATAAGCAGGACCTATGCAAGAAGATATTAACCCTGGAGTGGGAGATTGATGATCTGAGGGATCAAAATGCCGTCCTCAAGCGCAAATTAAGGGAGAAGCCTAAGCCATCAACTAAGCCAACATCACCACCACCTTCTTCACCGACCAAGGAGATATAATCACATGGGTATGGGCACTCCTCTTGGCAACTGCCAAGCTTGGGGGAGGTGCCCCGGTATCGTATCACAATCACAACTCCTATCTTTACTGTTTTTCTTAGTTCGATCCTATTAGTAGTATCTTGATCTAGTAGAATAAAGTTTATGGCGTGATCTAGTTTTGAGTTTTGCTTTATGATCTCTCTTTGTAATCGAGTCCATGAGCTATATATAATAAAGATTAGTGTTGAGTCAAGGGCTTGATTATTTTGCCATGCACTTGGGTGAATAAAAGAAAGAAGAAAAGAATAAAAAGAAACAAAGAGTTCATATTGATCTTATTGAGAGTAATGACTTCACATAGAAAGAGTATAATGATTAAAAGTTGTTGGAAGTTGGCAAACATAGCTTTGGTCATTGTTGCAAATAATAGGAAGTAATAAGGAAAGAGAGGTTTTCACATATAGATATATTATCATTGACATCTTTTGTGGTTGGGAGCACTCATTAAAATATGACATGCTAAAGAGTTGATGTTGGACAAGGAAGACAACGTAATGAGTTATGTATTTCTTATATCCGAGATAAAGTATGTTGTCATGGATCCTCTAACTTGTTGAGCTTGCCTTTCCCACTCATGCTAGCCAAATTCTCAGCACCAAGTAGAAATACTACTTGTGCTTCCAAATACCCTTAAACTAGTTTTGCCATGAGAGTCCACCATATCTACCTATGGATTGAGTAAGATCCTTCAAGTAAGTTGTGATCGGTGCAAAGCAATAAAAATTGCTCTAAATATGTATGATTGATTGTTGTGGGAGAAATAAGCTTTATACGATCTTGTGATGTGGAAGTAATAAAAGCGACGGACTGCATAATAAAGGTTCATATCACAAGGGGCAATATAAAGTGACGTTCTTTCGCATTGAGATTTTGTGCATCCAACCATAAAAGCGCATGGCAACCTCTGCTTCCCTCTGCGAAGGGCCTATCCTTTATTATTATCTTCTACCTTATGCAAGAGTCATGGTGATCTTCACCTTTTCTTATTCATTTTATCCTTTGGCAAGCTCAGCATGTTGGAAAGAACATGATATATATATATATATATATCTAATTGGATGTAGGGGAGCATGAACCATTATTGTTGACATTACCCTTGAGGTAAAAGGTTGTGGGGCAAAACTATAAGCCCCTATCTTTCTCTGTGTCCGATTAAAACTCCGTAACCACAAGTATTGCGTGAGTGTTAGCAATTATGGAGGACTAAATGATAGTTGAGTATGTGGACTTGCTTTTTAGCTCTGACATAGACTCTTTCCGATATTATGATAAATTGCAATTGCTTCAATGACTGAGATTATAGTTTGTCGGAGCCCAATAAGGTTTATGATTTATACTTTTGCATTGTGAATGGATCATCACTTGAACATAAGTAATCATATGACAAAATATTTATATGTTACTGTTATGAGAATAATCATGATGCTTTCATGTCTGTATTTTATTTTTATCGACGCCTCAACCTCTAAACATCAGGACATGTTTATTGTTATCGGCTTTTCGCTTGAGGACAAGCGCGGTCTAAGCTTGGGGGAGTTGATATGTCCATTTTGCATCATGCTTTTATATTGATATTTATTGCATTATGGACTGTTATTTCACTTTATGTCACAATACTTATGGCTATTCTCTCTTATTTTACAAGGTTTACATAAGGAGGGAGAATGCCGGCAGCTGGAATTCTGGGCTGAAAAAGGAGCAAATATTAGAGACCTATTCTGCGCAACTCCAAAAGTCCTGAAACTCCATGAAACATCTTAGAATAAATAAAGAAAAATCCTTGCCAAAGATGAAGGCCAGGGGGCCCACACCCTGCTCACAGGGTGGGGGGCGCCCGCCCCTAGGGCGCACCCCCCTACCTCGTGGGCCCCCTGGTGGCTCTACGACGTCCATCTTCTCCTATATGAGGTCTTTCGATGAGAAAAAAATAGGAAGGAACTTTTCGGGGCGAGACTCCGCCGCCACGAGGTGGAACCTTGGCGGATCCAATCTAGAGCTCCGGCAGAGCTGTTCTGCCGGGGATACTTCCCTCTGGGAGGGGGAAATCATCACCATCGTCATCATCAATGCTCCTCTCATCAGGAGAGGGCAATCTCCATCAACATCTTCACCAGCACCATCTCATCTCCAAACCCTAGTTCATCTCTTGTATCCAATTCTTGTCTCAAAGTCCGAGATTGTTGCTAGTAGGTTCCTAGTAGTGTTGATTACTCCTTGTAGTTGATGCTAATTGGTTTAATTGGTGGAAGATCATATGTTCAGATCCTATATGCATATTATTACCCCTTTGATTATGAACATGAATATGCTTTGTGAGTAATTACGTTTGTTCCTGAGGACAAGGGAGAAGTCTTGCTATGAGTAGTCATGTGAATTTGGTATTCGTTTGATATTTTGATAAGATGTGTGTTGTCTAGCCTGTAGTGGTGTTATGTGAACGTCGACTACATAACACTTCACCATTATTTGGGCCTAGAGGAAGGCATTGGGAAGTAATAAGTAGATGATGGGTTGCTAGAGTGACAGAAGCTTAAACCCTAGTTTATGCGCTGCTTCGTAAGGGGCTCATTTGGATCCACATGTTTCATGCTATGGTTAGGTTTACCTTAATACTTTTGTTGTAGTTGCGGATGCTTGCAATAGAGGTTAATCATAAGTGGGATGCTTGTTCAAGTAAGAACAGCACCCAAGCACCGGTCCACCCACATATCAAATTATCAAAGTATCGAACGCGAATCATATGAACGTGATGAAAACTAGCTTGACGATATTCCCATGTGTCCTCGGGAGCGCTTTTCCTATTATAAGAGTTTGTTCCGGCTTGTCCTTTGCTACAAAAGAATTAGGCCACCTTGCTGCACTTTATTTACTTTTGTTACTTGTTGCTCGTTACAATTTATGTTGCCACAAAACTATCTATTACCACTTATTTCAGTACTTGCAGAGAATACCTTGCTGAAAACCGCTTATCATTTCCTTCTGCTCCTCGTTGGGTTCGACACTCTTACTTATCGAAAGGACTACGATAGATCCCCTATACTTCTGGGTCATCATGGGCTAGTGTGGTGCTACCTCTTGAGCACTGTGTTGGTTTTTCCCTTGAAGAGGAAAGGGTGATGCAGCAAAGTAGCGTAAGTATTTCCCTCAGTTTTTGAGAACCAAGGTATCAATCCAGTAGGAGACTACACGCAAGTCCCTCGCACCTACACAAACAAATAAGAACCTCGCAACCAACGCGATAAAGGGGTTGTGAATCCCTTCACGATCACTTACGAGAGTGATATCTGATAGAGATAATAATAATAAGATAAATATTTCTGGTATTTTTATGATATAGATTGAAAGTAAAGATTGCAAAATAAACGGTACTAGAAATAGCTTGTTGACAGGAGATTAATATAATGGAGAATAGAGTCGGGGGCCATAGGTTTCACTACTGGCTTCTCTCAAGATAGCATAAGTATTACGGTGGGTGAACAAATTACCGTCGAGCAATTGATAGGAAAGTGCATAATTATGAGAATATCTAGGCATGATCATGTATATAGTCATCACGTCCGCGACAAGTAGACCAAAACGATTATGCATCTACTACTATTACTCCACACATCGACCGCTATCCAGCATGCATCTAGAGTATTAAGTTCATAAGAACAGAGTAGCGCATTAGGCAAGATGACATGATGTAGAGGGATAAACTCAAGCAATATGATATAAACCCCATTTTATCCTCGATGGCAATAATACAATACATGTCGTTTCCCTTTCTGTCACTGGGATCGAGCACCGCAAGATTGAACCCAAAGCTAAGCACTTCTTCCATTGCAAGAAAGATCAATCTAGTAGGCCAAACCAAACTGATAATAAGAAGAGACTTGCAAAGATAACTTAATCATACATAAAAAAAATTCAGAGAAGAATCAAATATTGTTCATAGATAAACTTGATCATAAACCCACAATTCATCGGATCTCGACAAACACACCGCAAAAAGAGTTACATCAAATAGATCTCTAAGAAGATCGAGGAGAACATTGTATTGAGATCCAAAGAGAGAGAAGAAGCCAACTAGCTAATAACTATGGACCCGAAGGTCTGAAATAAACTACTCACACATCATCGGACAGGCCATGGAGTTGATGTAGAGGCCCTCCGTGATCGATTCCCCCTCCGGCGGAGCTCCGGAAAAGGCCCCAAGATGGGATCTCTTGGGTACAGAAGGTTACGGTGGTGGAAATAGGGTTTCGTGGTGCTCCTGGATGTTTTTGGGGTATATGGATATATATAGGAGGAAGAAGTAGGTCGGTGGAGCCACGAGGTGGAGGGCGCACCCAGGGGGTAGGCGTGCCCCCTGCCTCGTCGCCTCCTCGTTGGTTGCTTGATGTCCACTCCAAGTCCCACGGATCACGTTTGTTCCAAAAATAACTCTCCCGAAGGTTTCATTCCGTCTGGATTCCGTTTGATATTCCTTTTCTGCGAAATGTCGAAATAGGCAAAAAAACAACAATTTGCACTGGACCTTGGGTTAGTAGGTTAGTCCCAAAAATAATATAAAAGTGTAAAATAAAGCCCATTAATATCCAAAACAGACAATATAATAGCATGGAACAATAAAAAATTATAGATACGTTGGAGACGTATCATGTGCCTCCCTCCTATGGCCCATATGGCCCATATCTTCCCCCAGGGGGTTCCGATAACCCCCCACGGTACTCCAATATGTACCCAATACATCCCGGAACACTTCCGGTGTCCAAATACTATCATCCAATATATCAATCTTTACTTCTAGACCATTTAGAGACTCCTCGTCATGTCCATGATCTCATCTAGAACTCTGAACAATATTCGGTCACCAAATCACATAACTCATATAATACAAATTGTCATCGAACGTTAAGCGTGTGGACCCTACGGGTACGGGAACTATGTAGACATGACCGAGACAACTCTCCGGTCAATAACCAATAGCGGAACATGGATGCTCATATTGGTCCCCACATATTCTATGAAGATCTTTATCGGTCATACCGTAATGACAACATATGTTATTCCCTTCGTCATCGGTATGTTACTTGCTACCTCTTGAGCATGCGTTGGTTTTTCCCTTGAAGAGGAAAGGGTGATGCAGCAAAGTAGCGTAAGTATTTCCCTTAGTTTTTGAGAACCAAGGTATCAATCCAGTAGGAGGCCACACGCAAGTCCCTCGTACCTACACAAACAAATAAGAACCTTGCAACCAACGCGATAAAGGGGTTGTCAATCCCTTCACGGCCACTTGCAAAAGTGAGATCTGAAGAGATGATAACATAATTTTTTTGGTATTTTTATGATAAAGATTAAAAGTAAAGATTGCAAAATAAATGATGCCATAAATAACTTGTTGATGGGAGATTAATATAATGGAGAATAGACCCGGGGGCCATAGGTTTCACTAGTGGCTTCTCTCAAGATAACATAAGTATTACGGAGGGTGAACAAATTACTGTCGAGCAATTGATGAAAAGTGCATAATTATGAGAATAACTAGGCATGATCACGTATATAGGCATCACGTCCGCCACAAGTAGACCGAAACGATTATGCATCTACTACTATTACTCCACACATCGACCGCTATCCATCATGCATCTAGAGTACTAAGTTCATAAGAACAGAGTAACACATTAGGCAAGATGACATGATGTAGAGGGATAAACTCAAGCAATATGATATAAACCCCATCTTTTTATCCTCGATGGCAACAATACAATACGTGTTGTTTCCCTTTCCGTCACTAGGATCGAGCAATGCAAGATTGAACCCAAAGCTAAGCACTTCTCCCATTGCAAGAAAGATCAATCTAGTAGGCCAAACCAAACTGATAATTCAAAGAGACTTGCAAAGATAACTTAATCATACATAAAAGAATTCAGAGGAGATTCAAATATTGTTCATAGATAATCTTGATCATAAACCCACAATTCATCAGATCTCGACAAACACACCGCAAAAAGAGTTACATCGAATAGATCTCCAAGAAGATCGAGGAGAACTTTGTATTGAGATACAAAGAGAGAGAAGAAGCCATTTAGCTAATAACTATGGACCCGAAGGTCTGAGGTAAAATACTCACACATCTTCGGAGAGGCTATGGTGTTGATGTAGAAGCCCTCCATGATCGTTGCCCCCTCCGATGGAGCGCCGGAAAAGGCCCCAAGATGGGACCTCACAAGTACAAAAGGTTGCGGCGGTGGAAATAGGGTTTCGTGGTGCTCCTGGATGTTTTCAGGGTATATCAGTATATATAGGCAAAGGAAGTCGGTCAGGAGAGCTACGAGGGGCCCATGAGGGTGGGGGGCGCGCCTAGGGGGGCAGGCGCGCCTCCCTGCCTCGTGGCCTCCTCGGTTGTTTCTTGACGTCCAGTCCAAGTCCTCTGGATCACGTTTGTTCCAAAAATCACGCTCCCGAAGGTTTCATTCCGTTTGGACTCCGTTTGATATTCCTTTACTGCGAAACACTGAAATAGGCAGAAAAACAACAATTTGCACTGGGCCTTGGGTTAATAGGTTAGTCCCAAAAATAATATAAAAGTGTATAGTAAAGCCCATTAAACATCCAAAACAGAATATATAATAGCATGGAACAATCAAAAATTATAGATACGTTGGAGACATATCAAGCATCCCCAAGCTTAATTCCTGCTCGTCCTCAAGTAGGTAAATGATAAAAACAGAATTTTTGATGTGGAATGCTTTCTAGCATATTCTTCAATGTAATTTTCTTTATTATGGCATGAATGTTCAGATCCGAAAGATTCAAGATAAAAGTTTAATGTTGACATAAAAATAATAATACTTCAAGCATGCTAACTAAGCAATTATGTCTTATCAAAATAACATAGCCAAAGAAAGCTTATCCCTACAAAATCATATAGTTTGGCCATGCTTCATTTTCATCACACAAAATGCTCTCATCATGCACAACCCCGATGACAAGCCAAGCAATTGTTTCATACATAGCCTTTTCAAACTCCTTCAACTTTTACGCAATATATGAGCACGAGCCATGGACATAGCACTATGGGTGGAATAGAATATAATGATTGAGGTTGTGTGAGAAGACAAAAAAGAAGAAAGTCTCACATTGACGCGGCTAATCAATGGGCTATGGAGATGCCCACCGATTGATGTCAATGCAAGGAGTAGGGATTGCCATGCAACGGATGCACTAGAGCTATAAATATATGGAAGCTCATCAAAGAAACTAAGTGGGTGTGCATCCAACTTGCTTGCTCACGAAGACCTAGAGCATTTGAGGAAGCCTGCTACCTCTTGAGCACTGCATTGGTTTTCCCTTGAAGAGGAAAGGGTGATGCAGCAAAGTAGCGTAAGTATTTCCCTCAGTTTTTGAGAACCAAGGTATCAATTGAGTAGGAGGCCACGCACGAGTCCCTCGCACCTACACAAACAAATAAACTCCTCGCAACGAACGCAATAAAGGGGTTGTCAATCCCTTCACAGTCACTTACGAGAGTGAGATCTGATAGATATGATAAGATAATATTTTTGGTATTTTTATGATAAAGAGAAATAAAGATGCAAAGTAAAATAAAAGGCAAAATAAATAACTAAGTATTGGAAGATTAATATGATGGATAATAGACCCGGGGGCCATATTTTTCACTAGTGGCTTCTCTCGAGAGCATAAGTATTACGGTGGGTAAACAAATTACTGTTGAGCAATTGACAGAATTGAGCATAGTTACGAGAATATCTAGGTATGATCATGTATATAGGCATCACGTCCGAGACAAGTAGACCGACTCCTGCCTGCATCTACTACCATTACTCCACACATCGACCGCTATCCAGCATGCATCTAGAGTATTAAGTTCAAGAGAACAGAGTAACGCTTTAAGCCAGATGACATGATGTAGAGGGATAAACTCATGCAATATGAAATAAACCCCATCTTGTTATCCTCGATGGCAACAATACAATACATGCCTTGCTGCCCGTATTGTCATTGGGAAAGGACATCGCAAGATTGAACCCAAAGCTAAGCACTTCTCCCATTGCCAGAAAGATCAATCTAGTAGGCCAAACCAAACTGATAATTCGAAGAGACTTGCAAAGATAACCAATCATACATAAACGAATTCAGAGAAGATTCAAATATTGTTCATACATACACTTGATCATAAACCCACAATTCATCGGTCTCAACAAACACACCGCAAAAGAAGATTACATCGAATATATCTCCACAAGAGAGGGGGAGAACTTTGTATTGAGATCCAAAAAGAGAGAAGAAGCCATCTAGCTAATAACTATGGACCCGAAGGTCTGAAGTAAACTACCCACACTTCATCGGAGAGGCTAGGGTGTTGATGTAGAGGCCCTCCGTGATCGATGCCCCCTCCGGCGGAGCTCCGGAAAAGGCCCCAAGATGGGATCTCGTGGATACATAAAGTTACGATGGTGGAATTAGTGTTTTGGCTCCGTATCTAGTAGTTGGGGGTACGTAGGTATATATAGGAGGAAGGAGTACGTCGGTGGAGCAACGTGGGCCCCACGAGGGTGGAGGGCGCGCCTGGGGGGTAGGCGCGCCCCCCTACCTCATGCCTTCCTGGTTGATGTCTTGACGTAGTGTCCAAGTCCTCTGGATCGCGTTCGTTCCGAAAATCACGTTCCCGAAGGTTTCATTCCGTTTGGACTCCGTTTGATATTCTTTTTCTGCGAAACTCTAAAATAGGCAAAAAAACTGCAATTCTAGGCTGGGCCTCCGGTTAATAGGTTAGTCCCAAAAATAATATAAAAGTGTATAATAAAGCCCAATAATGTCCAAAACAGGATATAATATAGCATAACATGGAACAATAAAAAATTATAGATACATTGGAGACGGATCAAGCATCCCCAAGTTTAATTCATGCTCGTCCTTGAGTAGGTAAATGATAAAAACAGAATTATTGATGTGGAATGCTACTTGGCATAATTTCAATGTAATTCTCTTAATTGTGGTATGAATATTCAGATCGGAAAGATTCAAGAGAAAAGTTCAATATTGACATAGAAATAATAATACTTCAAGCATACTAACTAAGCAATTATGTCTCTTCAAAATAACATGGCCAAAGAAAGTTATCCCTACAAAATCATATAGTCTGGCTATGCTCCATCTTCACCAGACAAAGTATTTAAATCATGCACAACCCCTATGACAAGCCAAGCAATTGTTTCATACTTTTGGTGTTCTCAAACTTTTTCAATCTTCTCGCAATACATGAGCGTAAGCCATGGACATAACACTATATGTGGAATAGAATGGTGGTTATGGAGAAGACAAAAAGGAAGAAGATAGCCTCACATCAACTAGGCGTATCAACGGGCTATGCAGATGCCCATTAATAGATGTCAATGTGAGTGAGTAGGGATTGCCATGCAACGGATGCACTAGAGCTATAAGTATATGAAAGCTCAACAAAAAGAACTAAGTGGGTATGCATCCAACTTGCTTGCTCACGAAGACCTAGGGCATTTTGAGGAAGCCCATTATTGGAATATACAAGCCAAGTTCTATAATGAAAAATTCCCACTAGTATATGAAAGTGATAACATAGGAGACTGTCTATCATGAAGATCATGGTGCTACTTTGAAGCACAAGTGTGGAAAAAGGATAATAGTATTGTCCCTTTTTATATTTTTTTGGGCCTTATTTTTTTGGCCTTTCTCCTTTTTTGGGGGACAATACTCTATGAATGATGATCATCACACTTCTATTTATTTACAACTCAATGATTACAACTCGATACTAGAACAAAGTATGACTCTATATGAATGCCTCCGGCGGTATACCGGGATAGCAATGATGCATGAGAGACTTGTACGGAAGAATTGTGAACGGTGGCGTTGCCACAACTAAAATGTCAACTACATGATCATGCAAAGCAATATGACAATGATGGAGCGTGTCATAGTAAACGGAACGGTGGAAAGTTGCATGGCAATATATCTCGGAATGGCTATGGATGTGCCATGATAGGTAGGTATGGTGGCTGTTTTGAGGAAGGTATATGGTGGGTGTATGTTACCGGCGAAAGGTGCGCGGTATTAGAGAGGCTAGCAATGGTGGAAGGGTGAGAGTGCGTATAATCCATGGACTCAACATTAGTCATAAAGAACTCACATACTTATTGCAAAAATCTATTAGTTATCGAAGCAAAGTACTACGCGCATGCTCGTAGGGGGATAGATTGGTAGGAAAAGACCATTGCTCGTCCCCGACCGCCACTCATAAGGAAGACAATCAATAAATAATTCAAGCTCCAACTTATTTACATAACGGTTCACCATACGTGCATGCTACGGGAATCACAAACTTCAACACAAGCATTTCTCAAATTCACAACTACTCAACTAGCACGACTCTAATATCACCATATCCATATCTCAAAACAATTATCAAGTATCAAACTTCTCATAGTATTCAACACACTCATAAGAATATTTTTTTATTAATCTTGAATGCCTAACATAATTAAAGCAAATTACCATGCTGTTTTGTAGGACTCTCAAAATAATCTAAGTGAAGCATGAGAGAACAATAGTTTCTATAAAACAAATCCACCACCGTGCCCTAAAAGATATAAGTGAAGCACCAGAGCAAAAACTATATAACTCAAAAGATATAAGTGAAGCACATAGAGTATTCTAAAAATTTCCAAATCATGTGTGTCTCTCTCAAAAGGTGTGTACAGCAGGGATGATTGTGGAAAACTAACAAATAAAGACTCAAATAATACAAGACGCTCCAAGCAAAACACATATCATGTGGTGAATAAAAATATAGCTCCAAGTAAAGTTACCGATGGAAGTAGACGAAAGAGGGGATGCCTTCTGGGGCATCCCCAAGCTTTGGCTTTTAGGTGTCCTTAGATTATGTTGGGGTGCCATGGGCATACCCAAGATTAGTATCTTGCCACAACTTGTTCCATAATCCATCAAATCTTTCACCCAAAACTTGAAAACTTCACAACACAAAACTTAAAGTAGAAAATCTCGTGAGCTCCGTTAGCGAAAGAAAACAAAACACCACTTCAAGGTACTTTAATGAACTCATTCTTTATTTATATTGGTGTTAAACCTACTGTATTCCAACTTCTCTACGGTTTATAAACTATTTTACTAGCCATAGATTCATCAAAATAAGCAAACAACACACGAAAAACAGAATCTGTCAAAAACAGAACAGTCTGTAGTTATCTGTAGCTAACGCAAGTTATGGAACCCCAAAAATTATAAATAAATTTCTGGACGTGATGAATTTATCTATTAATCATATGCAAAAATAATTAACTAAATAGCACTTTCTAAATAAAAATGGCAGCAATTCTCGTGAGCGCTAAAGTTTCTGTTTTTTACAGCAAGATTAAAAAGACTTTCCCCAAGTCTTCCCAACGGTTCTACTTGGCACAAACACTAATTAAACACAAAAGACACAACCAAAACAGAGGATAGATAAATTATTTATTACTAAACAGGAGCAAAAAGCAAGGAATAAAAATAAAATTGGGTTGCCTCCCAACAAGCGCTATCGTTTAACGCCCCTAGCTATGCATGAAAGCAAGGATAGATCTAGGTATCTTTAGTTGGTAATTCTTTAATGAGACATCTATCACCCTTAAGAGTTTCTTTCCTTTTATCAATTATAAAACTTCTAGACACAAAATCGAAACAATTATTAGTAGCAAATGGTTCCTTAATGATAGCAAAAATATTGGGATGGATACTTATAGATTTGAGATCCGTAGTTTCCTTGCTAGAGGATTCACCCTTATTTTTAGGAACATACATAAGCTTGGAAATTTTAGTTGGAGGACTTGCAGTATTCTTTATGGAAGAAAAGGCGGTTCCCAAGTTGGTAATGATACCCTCGAGTTTATCGATTCCAGTGGAATCCTGATTTAATCTTTCATTAACTATGGGTTCCTTCTCCTTAATATTTTTCAAAGTGACTCCTACTTTAGCTCCATATTGAGTAATTTGGTTATGGATCTTTTTATCCAGATTTTCAATTAACTCTACGGTAGCAACTTTATTTTCAATAATTTCAAGTTTTTGCATTACATGCTCCAAAGTTAACATAGTTCCATTAACCAAAAGAGGGGGTGAGCCAAACAAATCTATCATAGCATTATAGGAATCAAAAGTATGGCTACCCAAGAAATTCCCTCCGGTAATGGTATCAAGGACATATCTGTGCTAAGGAGTAGTACCTAAATAAAAATTGCGAAGAAGAACGGAAGTAGATTGCTTTTTGGTAGATCTATTTTGAGCATTGCAAATTCTGTACCAAGCGTCTTTTAGATTTTCTCCTTCCCTTTGCTTAAAATTAAGAACTTCATTTTCGGGAGACAACGGATAAGATAGGGGACTAGCCATAACGACAAGCAAGCAAACCAACACACAAGCAAACAAGAGACGGGCAAAAAGAGGCAAATAGAGAAAGAGAAGGAGGACGGAGAGAGAGGGCGAATAAAACGGCAAGGGTGAAGTGGGGGATAGGAAAACGAGAGGCAAATGGAAAATAATGTAATGCGGGAGATAAGGGTTTGTGATGGGTACTTGGTATGTTGACTTTTGCGTAGACTCCCCGGCAACGGCGCCAGAAATCCTTCTTGCTACCTTTTGAGCACTGCGTTGGTTTTCCCTTGAAGAGGAAAGGGTGATGCAGCAAAGTAGTGTAAGCATTTCCCTCAGTTTTTGAGAACCAAGGTATCAATCTAGTAGGAGGCCACGCATGAGTCCCTCGCACCTACACAAACAAATAAACTCCTCACAACCAACACAATAAAGGGGTTGTCAATCCCTTCACGGTCACATGCGAGAGTGAGATCTGATAGACATGCGAGAATATCTAGGTATGATCATGTATATAGGCATCACGTCCGAGACAAGTAGACCGACTCCTGCCTGCATCTACTACCATTACTCCACACATCGACCGCTATCCAGCATGCATCTAGAGTATTAAGTTCAAGAGAACAGAGTAACGCTTTAAGCCAGATGACATGATGTAGAGGGATAAACTCATGCAATATGAAATAAACCCCATCTTGTTATCCTCGATGGCAACAATACAATACATGCCTTGCTGCCCGTATTGTCATTGGGAAAGGACATCGCAAGATTGAACCCAAAGCTAAGCACTTCTCCCATTGCCAGAAAGATCAATCTAGTAGGCCAAACCAAACTGATAATTCGAAGAGACTTGCAAAGATAACCAATCATACATAAACGAATTCAGAGAAGATTCAAATATTGTTCATACATACACTTGATCATAAACCCACAATTCATCGGTCTCAACAAACACACCGCAAAAGAAGATTACATCGAATATATCTCCACAAGAGAGGGGGAGAACTTTGTATTGAGATCCAAAAAGAGATAAGAAGCCATCTAGCTAATAACTATGGACCCGAAGGTCTGAAGTAAACTACCCACACTTCATCGGAGAGGCTATGGTGTTGATGTAGAAGCCCTCCGTCATCTATGCCCCCTCCGGCGGAGCTCCGGAAAAGGCCCCAAGATGGGATCTCGTGGATACAGAAAGTTACGACGGTGGAATTAGGGTTTTGGCTCCGTATCTGGTAGTTTGGGGGTACATAGGTATATATAGGAGGAAGGAGTACATCGGTGGAGCAACATGGGCCCCACAAGGGTGGAGGGCGCTCCTGGGGGTGGGGTAGGCGCGCCCCCTACCTCGTGCCTTCCTAGTTGATGTCTTGACGTAGGGTCCAAGTCCTCTGGATCACGTTCGTTCCGAAAATCACGTTCCCGAAGGTTTCATTCCGTTTGGACTCTGTTTGATATTATTTTTCAGCGGAACTCTGAAATAGGCAAAAAAACAGCAATTCTGGGTTGGGCCTCCGGTTAATAGGTGTGACAGCCTGATTTTTGCCCTCTCTTATTTGCCTGATTTTCATTTGGCTTTAGTTTGAAATTTGGAGTATTGAATCTTTTCATATGGACTTAAACACTTGGGTACCCTTGGCTTTCACCCAAGTGCATCATTCCCCCTCTAATCATCATTCCCCTTTTGATCCACCTCAAAATAATCTTAGGAATATTTTTCTTAAATGAAAAATATTCATTTTTCCTCTCTAAAACCCTAGCTAGTTCAATGAGCTGCAAAGCAACCCCAATTTTTCTTGCCCACAAAAATCTGAGAAAATTCACAAATATTCTTTAAACTCTAGGGCACCTTCCTGAGCAAAAATATTTCATCAATTTTTGGAATATTTTTGCTACAGAAAATATTTTCTGTTCTGGATAGAAATGGTGGTTTCTACAGCAACTACCATTTTACTTGCTCCATTGTGCCTGAATTTTCTTGTGCATCATCACCTTAGTAGATGATGGCTAGCCTCTAAAGCACAACCCCCAACTCCCAGCCTTTTGACCTTAGTAACATCTCAAAGTTACTGATCAGAAACTTACCTGGCTTGTAAAATATCCTCTATTGCATCTGGAGCCAAACCAAAGCGTGGTAATCTTCAAAACTACCACGAACAACAAGCCAGGCATGATCTTTGGACGTTGGTCGGCCTGAGTGAAGAGTTCACGTAGTGACCACGTGTGTCCATGATGCCAGCATGCTTGTCGACGCGCTCTGAGTGCCGTCGAGCGCTCTGTTCGCGTGTGCTCGCTTCTCCTGTCTGCCCGAGCGTGCCAAACTTCGCCACCATCCCCGTCTCAACGCCATTAACTCCCCCTGGCGCTCGCCGACGCCGGAGCTCGCCGCAGCGAGCACGGGCGCGGTCCGGCCAACACCACAACGCACTCTACACTGTGCTCGTCGCCTTCCTCTTGATCCTGTGCTCGTCCCCGTTCGCCCACAGTCCCCGCGTGAGCTGCGTCGCCTTCTCCCCCTCTCACTTACGCTGCTCGTCGCCGGGCGCAGCGTCCAGGTGTCGCTGGCGGAGCCCCGATCCACCCTGACGCTCGCCTATAAAAGGAGCCACCCCTAGCCTCCTCGAGCACCATCCTCCACTCCCACACACTCCACAAACGTGTAGATAGCCGTAGCCCGGTCGGGCAGTACGCGGGCCACTGTCCCCGAGCTCGAGCTCACCGGCGATCCCCTCGGGTCGTCGCGGTAACTCCAGCCCCTCCCAGGCTCAGGTGATCCTTCCAGGGCCTCCGCCTCTCTCCAGTGAAGCCGTTCCGTCCCCCTGGTGCCCCTGAAGTTGCCTCTGCTCGCCGTCTTCCTCATCTCCGGCGACCACTGCTCTCTGCCTCCACTTGCGAGGTCGATTCTGACACCGTCCGACCACCCCTAGCTACACTACAAGTACGGGCAGGTGCGCCTCCATCCCCTCTCTCGATCCCTCCTTCTCGTTTTGGCCAAGGAGCCCTCGTCGCCGGCGAGAGCTCCGGCGAAGCCACGCCACCTTTGTTTCCTTCTCCCCCTCCACCTAACCTGACTAGCGGGGCCCGCTAGTCAGCCACTCTGTACGCGCGCGAAGCGATACAAGTGGTGGCGCCCTGAGGCTTTACGCCTTCGACGTCACCCCTTAGTCTGTTTTATTTAAATTCAAATTCAACTAATTTCCAGAGAGGTTCAAACAGCTATAACTCTTCAACCATAAGTCCAAATGAATTGATTCTTTTTGCATTATGTTCTTTGCAAAGAAATCTAACAGCTCACCAAGAATGAGATTTTTCTGAGTTGTCTAGAATTTCTGGTGATTTTCAGAAGTGTTCTTGATATTTTCTTCTTGTGCTTAAAATTATTTTCAAAGGGTGAGGCTTGTCTTGAGGATCACCAGAAGGCTTGTGAACCTCATCTGCACTAAGGCAAGCCACATCAACATTTTATGGTGTTATTTCAATATTTATGATTTTCTTACTTGAATGAAATGATTAATCCTTGCATTTAAATAGCTATTATGTTATTTATATTCTGTTAAGTGTTTGTTAGTTATTATGCTTGATTTAAAAAATGTTTGAAACTAGTTTAGTTGGTAAGAAAAGCTAAGATCTACTTGTGGTAATGATAAAATGATTTGTTACGCATATGAGTAAATTCTTAAAGTTATTTTCTTGCACAAATAAAATAGTAAAATTTGCTAGAAAATACGTTGTTAAGTGCTTGTTTAGCCATTTTGCTTGATTTACAAAATGTTTGAACCTAACTTGGTTGGTAAAGAAATTAGGATTTGCTTGTGGTGATGATAGTATAATTTTTGCTATGCATATGAGAAATTAATTGAAGTTATTTTCTTGCATGAGAAAAATAATAAAACTTGCTACAAATATCTTGTTAAAGTGAGAGTTACCCTGACCAGGAAAGTAATATAAGTTGTTGATGTTTATGCTTAGTGTGAATATGGTTGACATCAGTCATTTTCGTTAATATGTGACGCATGTGTAGTATTGCATTTCATGGCATGCTATGACACCTGTCATTTTCATTTTAAGTTGAACCCGACTATAACTCAAATTGAATATATCATTGACTGGGTCATGGAGCCGCTGAATCGATTTTTTCCTAGTGCAACCACATTTGCCTTTGTGGGAAGGCCTTGATTCGGTCCATTGACATGCCTCTGGTCGGTGCCTCCAACTAGGGAAGGTTATGGGCATGCTTACCCTGGCCCGGTAAGCAGGCATAACCTTGTGTGTCCGTTGTTGAGATTATGGTACCGGGTCCCCGAGTGGGATCGTTTTGGCCACGCCGGTGGTCGTTATGTCATTGGTAGACACGGGGCCACCCAGGACTAGCCCATTGGGGATTGGGTCGGAGTGGCCGGGAGAGTGTCATGGCAATGGATGGGTTTTGTCGGAATGTCGTTGGTCCACCCGAATGGGATAGCGAGGCCATGGGTCCTGTGGTGTGGGTACAGTGTGCTACCTCTGCAGAGTGTATAATCTATCGATAGCCGAGTCCACGGTCACGGACGCCTCATAGTAGGTCCCACCATGAGTCAACATTTAATAAATTTGCACACTAAGTTATGAACTTTGCACCGTTGATGATGGTGGGAAGGCCATCGACATGTTCGAGACCAAATATTGGTCGTGGTTGTGATCGTCATACAGATCACGAGTTACTCTTGTCAAGGCCATGATGGTGGTTTGTTTGTGATCCGAGAACGATCACGGTTCGTAAGTCAGTCCCGAGGGACGTTTATCACAAGAGCATGATCAGAACATGTTGGAACATTATTGCATTATTAATTGGTTAAGTATCATGATATTGTTTGTCATTATGATTATGCCTGTTGTGAGCTTGCAAGTACATTCAATGTACTGACCTGGCGTGTCATGCCAGATTTCAGGAAAGTCTCGTTGGAAAGGAGTGCTGCTCGAGTCTAGATCGTGTCCACATTGGTGTCCCTGTGCTATGGAGTTTCCGCTACGACGTTGTTCCACTGCCGCGTAGTTGTTATGATCGAGGCCCCTTTATGTTCATGATACGTCTCCAACGTATCTATAATTTTTGATTGTTCCATGCTATTATATTATCAACTTTGGATGTCTTATATGCATTTATATGATTTTTGGGACTAACCTATTAACCTAGAGCCCAGTGCCAGTTTCTATTTTTTCCTTGTTTTAGAGTATCGCAGAAAAGGGAAATCAAACAGAGTCCAATTGGCCTGAAACTTCACGGAACTTATTTTTGGACCAGAAGAAGCCCACGGAGTATCAGAGTTGGACCAGCAGAGTCCCGGGCTGCCCACGAGGGTGGGGGCGCGCCCAGGGGGTGGGCGCGCCCCCTGCCTTATGGACAACCCGGAGGTCCACCGACGTACTTCTTCCTCCCATATATACCCATATACCCTAAAAACTACGAAGAGCACAATAGATCGAGAGTTCCGCCGCCAGAAGCCTCCGTAGCCACCGAAAACCAATCTAGACCCGTTCTGGCACCCTACCGGAGGGGGAATCCCTCTCTGGTGGCCATCTTCATCATCCCGGTGCTCTCCATGACGAGGAGGGAGTAGTTCTCCCTCGGGGCTGAGGGTATGTACCAGTAGCTATGTGTTTGATCTCTCTCTCTCTCTCTCGTGTTCTTGAGGTGGTATGATCTTGATGTATCGCGAGCTTTGCTATTATAGTTGGATCTTATGATGTTTCTCCCCCTCTACTCTCTTGTAATGGATTGAGTTTTCCCTTTGAAGTTATCTTATCGAATTGAGTCTTTAAGGATTCGAGAACACTTGATGTATGTCTTGCATGGGATACCCGTGGTGACAATGGGGTATTCTATTGATCCACTTGATCTATGTTTTGGTGATCAACTTGCGGGTTCCGCCCATGAACCTATGCATAGGGGTTGACACATGTTTTCGTCTTGACTCTCCGGTAGAAACTTTGGGGCACTCTTTGAGGTTCTATGTGTTGGTTGAATAGATGAATCTGAGATTGTGTGATGCATATCGTATAATCATACCCACAGATACTTGAGGTGACATTGGAGTATCTAGGTGACATTAGGGTTTTGGTTGATTTGTGTCTTAAGGTGTTATTCTAGTACGAACTCTAGGGCTGTTTGTGACACTTATAGGAATAGCCCAACAGATTGATTGGAAAGAATAACTTTGAGGTGGTTTCGTACCCTACCATAATCTCTTCATTTGTTCTCCGCTATTAGTGACTTTGGAGTGACTCTTTGTTGCATGTTGAGGGTTAGTTATATGATCCAATTATGTTATTATTGTTGAGAGGACTTGCACTAGTGAAAGTATGAACCCTAGGCCTTGTTTCAACGCATTGCAATACCGTTTGTGCTCACTTTTATCATTTTCTACCTTGCTGTTTTTATATTTTCAGATTACAAAAACCTTTATCTACTATCCATATTGCACTTGTATCACCATCTCTTTGCCGAACTAGTGCACCTATACAATTTACCATTGTATTGGGTGTGTTGGGGACACAAGAGACTCTTAGTTATTTGGTTGCAGGGTTGCTTGAGAGAGACCATCTTCATCCTATGCCTCCTACGGATTGATAAACCTTAGGTCATCCACTTGAGGGAAATTTGCTACTGTCCTACAAACCTCTGCACTTGGAGGCCCAACAACGTCTACAAGAAGAAGGTTGTGTAGTAGACATCAGTTCACTAAATAATGTACATATTGTTCAGCCGCACCATGTGTGACGCTTGGCCTCGACCCCTGTTGTAATATAAACTCTAATCCGCTAGCATCAATAAAGAGGTTATTTTCTGTACCAAGATGTTGTGTGTTTCCAGAAGACATGGTCTCTGGGCTGGAAATGCATGGTAAACCGGTCGCTCTGAGCCGGGGTGCCACAACGCTTGGTATCAGAGCCGCACTGACTGTAGACCACGCTAGACTACGACGTGTTAACTAGACGCTAGGCACGAGTTTAAGTTGAGTGCCGGTAGCATTTGGAGCTGGTTGTTGCATTGCATGCACCTGATTTATATTTTTATGCTAACCTGCTAATGGTTGTGAGTGTAGATGGCTCCGGTGCCGTATCCGTGCCAGTTGCAGCTGATGCCGTTGTCGGTGTACAAAAAGAGGGGTACACTTTTTGTACCCCTATAACTGTGCACGGGCAGTCTGAGCCACGGGCACCACCACACTGAGCAAGGCAAGGGAGGTGAGCCAAGGTAAGGCCGAAGCTCAGGAGAAGCAGAACGACGCCAAGACCAAGACCACTAAGAGCAAAGGGGACGAAGCGGACCCCCCGGCAAGATCCTTGCCGGGAGGCGGTTTTAGCAAACCCGGCAAGATCCTTGCCGTGGCTTCTCGCCCCACACCTACGGAGTAAGTCACCCTTGAGTCCACTTCCCCCATGGGGGAAGGATTCGGGAGACATCCCCGTGGTGGCATGCAGATGTTTGTGAAGACATTCAAGATCAGGTACACCCTTTAGAAGATGATGATCCTTGGCAGGATCCCATCCAAGGAGGACCACAAGGCCCCCGGCAAGAGCCTTGCCGGGGATGACAGCAGGCACCATGGCAAGACCCTTGCCGGGGCCCCGACAAGGCCCTTGCTAAGAACACCCGTAGGGCCACCATCAGGCCCACGCCAGTCAAACCTCCACCACCGTTCGCATGCAGCTGCCAACCCAACCAGCTGGGCAGGCACCTGCGTGGCGGCATGCGGATCTTCGTGGAGACCCACCACTGCGCCACCTCAGCTGCCTGCCTGCCTACATGGCACCGCGGGCGCCGCTGGCCAGGGCGACAGTCGACACGAGAGGGAGCGGTGACGGACGAGACAGGGCTCTCCCCCGTCCCCGATAAAGCAAGGACACCTAGGCAAGACGCATTAAATGCGCCTTGTCATGTAATGCGAGGGATATCCTCACATCACTGTACCCTTTCCACCTCCTGTGTGCCACTGTGGCAACCCCTTTCCTATAAAAGGAGGCCCAAGGCGACCAGGAGGAGGATTCGGCTTTTTGGAGCTCCTCACTCCCCACAGCTAGCTCAAGAATACAGATATACAATCCACCAAAGCAAGAGTAGGGTTTTACGCATCCTCGCGGCCCGAACCTGGATAAACGAACCATGTGCTATCTGTTTGATCCGCTCTTCTTACGACCCCGCGCCCCGCAACCATAGTAGGGATTCTTGTGATCCTATAGGAGTCGTTCCCACCGACAACTTTGGCGCGCCAGGTAGGGGGCGCAGTTGTGAGAATCGGCTCTAGCAGTTAGCCCGACACTCCTTCATCTTCGTGACCCTTGAAGAAGAAAGGAGGCCAGAAGATCGACACTCGAGCGATCGCAAACAGAAGCTAAGTTGCACTGAACCCTTATTTGTGCTACCCTTCTTATTTGAGGTTATTCCCCCTGGAGATATTTGCTTTGTATGAGAAACCTGCACACCAGGGGGCTCTACCACGATCGGCAACGCCCTTGCCCTGTTTCGAGTCCGCTCAACAGCTCAAGCGGCTGCGTCGAGAATGGCAGAGTAGCCTTCCGCGATCAGCAACGCCCCCGATTCTGACTCGAGTCAAGCTCGACAGTTTGAGCGGCCGCGTTCAGAACGGAAAGGTGGCTTGTCCGGCAACACGCGTACCCGGCCGGCCATGGGGATCCGTCCCCAAAACGCCGCTAGGGGCTTCCGCGCCGGCAAGCCTTCCCGATCGACGTAGGGCACGCATACAAAGAGGAATTGAACGGAAAAATAACATGCATGAAAATTAAGAGTACTTCAAAGTTATATTACATCACATCATAGCTGCGGTTCTAACTAAAGATAAAATTTGTCTTGGTCAGGAACCCGCAGCGGCGAAGAAGAACGGGATGCCTAATCCCGGCGCTGGCCTTCCACCCTCTTGATTTCGTCGATGCAGTCGGTGATGGGCTTGATGCGCTCCTTGAGCACCGTGAGGTCAGCACCATCCGGCAAGCTCTTCATCGCGGCCGCGAAGTCAAGATCGGGATTCCAGTACGCCATCTTGGTGAGGACCTTGGTCACGACCCTCTGGCAAAGTCGCCGGGCCTCCTCGGCCAGCGTGGCCATCCTGTTGGAGTGAAGATAAGCCAAGGCTCCGAGGATGCCCTCGAAGAAGAGGGTCAACTTGGTGTTGACGGTCCCGCTGCGCTCAGGGGTGTACCTCACGTTTGGCATCCCCATGGTGGCCAACTGCGAGGTGACCCTGCCGGCGACCTCCTCCAGACGGCTGATCCATCTGTTCTCGCCCGCCACATAATCCTGGTGGAAGGCGGCCTCGTTTGCCCATAGCTGCTTCTCCTCCTCCAGGCTCCTGGTCAAGGTCTCCTCCCGAGCCTGCTCTCAGACAACATCTTCTCGAGATCCTCCAGCTTCAGCTTGAGGTCTCTGACAGAGTTTTGCGCTTCGGAAGGCTCCCCAGCCCTGCTGATGACTGCTCCTTGTGCCTCCACCAAGGCGCTGTTGAGCATGCTCTTCTCGTTGGACAGCTTGAGGGCCTGCTCCTTCAGCTCGTCCTGCGCCACCTCCAACTCCCTTACCTTGCCGGCATGGGCCACAACCTAGGCATCGAGTGCCTCCTTGTGCCTCTGCTCCAGCTCATGAGTCCGCCGCGCGACAAGGGCCTCGAGCTCCTCATCCTTTCCACGGAGCGCTGCGGCAAGCTTCGCCTCACGCGCGGTGAGGTCCTCTTCCTGGGAATCCAGTGCGGCTTGATGCTGGTTCCGGACGGCCTCGGCCGCGGCAGCCAAGTTCGCTGCCTGTTCCTGGGCCTTCTTGATGCCAGCCATCTTCATGGTGAGCTCGACATTGCGCTTGGCCAATTCCTCCTGAAGGGCCCTCTGCTCCTCGCAAGTCTGGTGGAACCAGGTCTGCGTCTCAGCAACACGCGCCTTGAAATCCACCTCCGCCTGGTCCACCGTTGCCATCCTGGACTTAACCTTGTCCAGAGGGGCATGGTAGAGCACTTGGAGCTTCCGGAAATTGGCCCCCATGGCACGGAAAAGCCGCTCTTCTGGAGAACCGTCACCACCAATGCCCGTCTCATCAACCACCTCGAGGCCGGTGGCGGCAAGCACCTCGCCGCTAAAAACTTCCCGTTCGGCGGGCGCCCGGCTTGACGCCCCTGGGAGGTGGACGAAGAGATTGTCGCCCACCTTCAGATATCTGCCGGGGCCCGAGGTTGAGGACGAGGGAGGCTGGTCACCCACCACCTCTTCCTCGGTGGAGGCCTTGCCGGCCTCACCGGTAGGTCCACCACTGGCGCCCTCGGCAGAAGCCTTGCCGGTCGCCTTGGCGGCCCCCGCAGCGGCGTCCCCGGCGGCACCCTTGGCGGCTTCGTCGACGGCGGCCTTGTCAGTATCTTTGGCAGCCTCCTCGGCGGCAATCCTGCTGGCCTCCGCCGTGGCCTCCTCAGCAATATCCCCGACAACAGTGTCCACGTCCTCCATGTCTGTTGAAGGAGGGCCTGGGCAGCAACGGGAGCAATGAAGCCAAGAAAAGAATAAGGGAAAAACAGAGACGAAGGACAGGCGACTCACCAGTGCCAGGCTATGAAGCAGAAGTCCCCTCTCCGCCAGCATTTGGCACCGTGGCAGAGCCACCAGCGCCCAAGTTCCCCTCTTCCTCCATGGGTGTGGGCTCCGTGCCTGATGCCTTTGCCGGGGATGCCCCCCGCGGCGGCGTAGTCGATGGGGGTGGTGTGTTAGGAGTAGCCCTCTGTGGCTCCTCCTACTTCCGCTCCCCTCCCGCAAACCTGGCAAGGTCAGCATCATAGCATCGAGCGCCTACCACATGTCTAGTAAGAAGAGGGTGACGAACTTACGCCGGGGGCTGCGCCGGGGGCTGCTGTCCGGGCTGCTCAGCACCACCAGTGGTGTCTTTGAAGCCGCAGGCGGGGGCTGGCTGCTCGCCGAGGTCGTTTCCCTGTTCACCCTCTGGGCCAATGTCTCTGCCTCCCTACGGAAGCAAAAAATGGATCAAGACAAGCGACTCAATTCGAGGAAATGGAAATGACAGTAAGGAACGGAGAACTTACTCGTCATCCGTCCCCTCCTCTTCCACCAGTTTCCTTTTCCTCTCCGGGCTGAGACGCCCGAGATCAAAAGGGAGCTCCACATCATCATCCGAGTCGACGCCTGACGGAGGAGGCGAAGGAGGCGGCAGGGTTTGTGCACGCCCGGATGAGGAAGGGGCTGTTGTCTTCTTCTTCTCAGGGGCCTTCGTCAGCCTCTTGGCTGCCGTGGCCCTCGTGTGGCGCCCAGACCCCTCCAGGGTCAGTTGAGGCCGCGGAGCCCTACCGGGCCGGACCTGCTCACCGAAGCCAGCCCGCCGCGGGACTCGCCCTCTTCCCCTAGTTGGCGTCGAGCCCGCAGCCACGTCCTCCTCCTCCCCCGACGACTCGTCGGCCGCGTCTTCGACGACCGGAGATCCAGTGTCGGCGCTGCTGACCTCCCCGGAGGCCGCCGCCCACCGGGTGAGCTCCTCTTACTCCATCGCCGTTGCGGCCTTGTCCTCCACGCCCTCGGCGCTGCCGCCCTCCATGCCAAGTTGTGCCTCCCTCACCCTAGTGGCGATGTAGTCCAGCTCTGCCTGGGTGGTGTCCATGATAAGCCACCGCTCGGCGTCGGCATTGACGTACACCTCGATCAGGGTGTCGAAGAATTGCTGCACATCCTCGTCCTTCGGCTCCTCCCATCTCGGGACAGGGCCATGCGCATTACAGTCCGGCATCATGGCGATGATCTCGGACCGACGCGAATTGTTGCACAACGGGACCACCCCCGCTGGCAGCTTGAAAAATGGCCCCTTGACGGCCTTGCCAACCTTTGCGGCAGCCCTCCCGGCCTTGCCGGTCCGCTCGACGTCGCCATCGCGACCCACATCAAGCTGGAAAAGCCGCTGGCAGAAGTGGGCATGCGCCAGCACTGTGAAGTTGTGATCGAGGCCGGGGCGGAGTCGCATAATGTCAGCCGGGTTCGTAAAGAGCCAAGCTGGCCTCCCCTTGTTGTGCAACGGGGCGATCCGACGGCGAATGAAGTCCGCCCCGATCATCTCAAGGGTGAGTCCGGCCTAGGTGAGCCGGAGAATCCTGGTGGTGGCAACGGTCTCCCATTGGCGGCGTCAACATCGCTCCAATCGCTACCACGGACCGGCGGCACTCGGCGGACCTTGCAGAATTCTGGCGGGTTCTCATCTTCAATCCAACACCACCGGCCACACCATTCCTCCCACCTCTCCTTCACGGCATAGTCCGGGTACGCCCCCTTGGATCTTGGGATCCAGGTGACGCAACCGGAGACGGCTCCTCCTAGCTGGATTCGAGGGAAGAAGTAATGGCGGAAGAGCGTCGTGTTGGGCTGCACCCCGGCAAAGCCTTCGCAAAGATGCGCGAAGAAAGCCATGCACGCCACCGCATTCGCAGTAAAATCCAAGAGGCAAAAGCCGAAGGTGCGCATAACGTCGCAGAAGAAATCGGAGAAAGGGGGGCATAACCCGCAAGAAAAGTAATCAACAAAGAAGGGGTACCGATTTGGGGCAGGATTAGCGCAAGCGGCAGGAATGACGCGCGTCGCCAGGTGTCCCTAATCCTCTCCCCCCGTCTTCACTCCCCATAGGGGCTCGAAGGAGGCCCGGAGCTCTTGAACATCAACCGTCGAGGGGAAGAAGAAGGCGGACTTTGTCCGGTCCCCCGATAGCGCGCTCTCCGCCGGCTCCACCGTCCTGGCGCCCTTAGCCACCCCCTTGCCCTTGGCGAATTTGGGAGCCATGGCGACCAATAAGTTCAGAGGGCTGAGGAAGGGGGATGGCAAAGCAGCGGCGGCGGGCGACAGTGAAAGCTTAGGAAGGAAGGAAGAGAGGGAACGGCGGCTCCGAGATTGGAAAAGGCACAAGGGAAGAGGAGAAAGTGAGCAGCACGCCCACGGTTATTCCTTTTTATGGGGGAAAAACGCAGGCCGCCTCCTTTCACATTAACTGTGATGTGACGCATGCCCGCGGGAAGCAACCCCACGCATGCCGCCCACGTCACACACGCCTCCCCATGCCGCGCCACGTGCGGGAAGCGTGGGAAGCACAACGCGCAAAGAAACTTACCGCGGTAAAAACTGCCCCGCCTGCCCGCGCACCATTTTTGGGCCTAGCCCAACGACGCGATTGCGCTTACGTGTGGCCCAGGACGGGGGGCTCCTGTCGGTGTACAAAAAGAGGGGTACACTTTTTGTACCCCTATAACTGTGCATGGGCAGTTTGAGCCACGGGCACCACCACACTGAGCAAGGCAAGGGAGGTGAGCCAAGGTAAGGCCGAAGCTCAGGAGAAGCAGAACGACGCCAAGACCAAGACCACAAAGAGCAAAGGGGACGAAGCGGAACCCCCCAGCAAGATCCTTGCTGGGAGGCGGTTTTAGCAAACCCGGCAAGACCCTTGCCGTGGCAGCTCGCCCCACACCTATGGAGTAAGTCACCCTTGAGTCCACTGCCCCCATGGGGCAAGGATTCGGGAGACATCCCCATGATGGCATGCAGATCTTTGTGAAGACATTCAAGATCAGATACACCCTTTAGAAGATGATGATCCTTGGCGGGATCCCAGCCAAGGAGGACCACAAGGCCCCCGGCAAGAGCCTTGCCGGGGATGACAGCAGGCGCCACGGCAAGACCCTTGCCGGGGCCCCGGCAAGGCCCTTGCCAAGAACACCCGTAGGGACACCATCAGGCCCACGCCAGTCAAACCTCCACCGCCGTTCGCATGCAGCTGCCGACCCAACCAGCTGGGCAGGCACCTGCGTTGCGGCATGCGGATCTTCGTGGAGACCCACCACTGCGCCACCTCAGCTGCCTGCCTGCCTACATGGCACCGCGGGCGCCGCTGGCCAAGGCGTGTGTCGACACGAGAGGGAGCGGCGAGGGACGAGACATGGTTCTCCCCCCGTCCCCGATAAAGCAAGGACACCTGGGCAAGACGCATTAAATGCGCCTTGTCATGTAATGCGAGGGATATCCTCACATCACTGTACCCTTTCCACCTCCTGTGTGCCACTGTGGCAACCCCTTTCCTATAAAAGGAGGCCCGAGGCGACCGGGAGGAGGATTCGGCTTTTCGGAGCTCCTCACGCCCCATAGCTAGCTCAAGAACACAGATATACAATCCACCAAAGCAAGAGTAGGGTTTTACGCATCCTCGCGTCCTGAACCTGGATAAACGAACCGTGTGCTATCTGTTTGATCCGCTCTTCTCACGACCCCGCGCCCCGCAACCGTAGTAGGGATTCTTGTGATCCCATAGGTGTCGTTACCACCGACAGCCGTACACGGCACCGCACCTCCTTCACAACGTGTGGCATCGGCTGTACCCCCTCGGAGACGATCCAGTCTATCATGTGTACCGGGAGCGTCTAGTTGATTCAGTGTATGAGTATCACGTAGTGGTTACTCTGCACACTAGTTCCGATTCCATCTCTTACACTCGTATTTCTCGGAGCGGTTACGCCTCTGCCACTTCTCAGGCTATCCAGTTTGCTTCATTCGAGGTCCTTGTCGAGCTTCGCGACAACGAGGTCCGAATGCGGAACCACCCAGGTTTCTATTACTACCCCTCTCTGCACGACAATGGTCGTGTCCATTTCCCTATCATTGATCCAGAGTCTGATAGTGTTGTAGCCACCTTTCTCGTTATGTCACTGCTAGCTATCTTATGATCCACGAGCTGGCTCGAGAGCTGACTCGTGCCTGTACTGCTTTAGCCGCTGCTTTGGTCACTACTAGATCTACCACTACTCCATCCTCTCTGGGATTTACTCCTTATATTCCAGCCAGTTCTAGTTCCCCTGTTTCACCGGTTACTCCCCCGAGTAGCTCAGGCACCTCGACGCTGAACCCTCTCAGTACTCCTGCCGAGTGGGTTTCACTTCTCACTACTCCTGTAGCCCCGATGCTTCATCCTACCCCTGCCCCTGAGAGAGAGCCCTCGAGGCAGCATCGTCGTGTTACCTTTAACCCAGAGGTTTCCGTTAACCTCGTTAGTTCAGGATCCGAGTCCGCTTCAAGGGAGGACACAACAGCACCAGCAGAGCAGTAGTACCTCTGAGTATCCGCAGTCATCCGGATGATGTACGGATGTAGTCGTACGTGTCATGATGTTTCGTTGCATGTATGAGAGTAGTTGAACCTAGCATGTTGTTTATCTTTCATGTATGAGTCTACGTATATTTATGTTGGGACTTTATTTGCCGTATTTTCTTCACTCTTTTGTTTTCTTCCGGGATTTGTTGCTTGCTTTTCCCCAAATTTATTCTTGGATGTTTCTCATCTCGATTGTGTTGTCTTGGCAAAAATCCACAATAGGATGATGCGGGGAGGCAGCAGTAGCAACGTTCGTGAGGGAACTCCTGTTCGTCATTCCGCACGACAAGCAGGATGTTCTCCCGAGCCGTATGTTCTGCCACCGCCTCCATCGCCAAATCCGCCCTCCACCGAGCAAATTCTACGTATGTTTGAGGAAAGAAGGAACAATGATCTGATTGAAATATTAAGAAGTGTGCAAGCTATGGTTGGAAAGAATGGAAATCAGAAGGGTCATTACTCAAAGCTGTCAGATTTTCAAAGGACCAAGCCACCCAGTTTCAGTCAGATTGTTGACCCATTGGATCCAGACGATTGGTTGCGTACCATTGAGAAGAATCTTGAAATTGCTCGTACTGAAGAAAATGATAAAGTTCCATTTGCAACTCATTACCTTGAAGGCGCTGCTGCCATATGGTGGGAAAATGCAAAAGCCATGTGGCCTGTTGATGAAGAAATCACCTGGGAAAAATTTAAGGATCTGTTCCGGAAATATCATATCCCTACAGGAGCTATGAAGATTAAGCAACGTGAATTTCTTGCACTCATCCAAGGAAGTCAGTCGGTGGGTGAATATTTGCAAAAATTTAAACATCTGGCCCGTTACTCCCTTTATGATGTGGCCACCGAAGAAAGGAAGATTGACAGATTTCTTGGAGGCTTAAATCCGCAACTCCGGTGTACTCTCAGTATGTTTGATTTCCCAGATTTCCAAACTCTGGTGAACAAGGCTTTCATTGCTGAACGGGAGCACAAGCTTATACCAGATAATAGGCCTGCTAACAATGACAACAAGCGTAAGTTTGAGCCAAAGAAGGATGTGCAACCAGTGCAAAAGGCTTGTACCTAGCAGCAGACTCAGGTGGAATACAAGCCCAATTGGCAACAGAATGTTAACAAGACCACCACTCAAGTCAAGAATGTCGTGACCAACCTAGTGCACGAGGAACGTCAGTGCAATAATTCTTGTTTCAGTTGTGGGAGAACGAACATTATGCCAGACAATGCCCCAAGAATAACAAGGTGAATGCCCCATTCAAGCCACAAGTCAACTTTATAGAGTCATGCCCGACCCAGCAAAACTTTACTCGGCATGTGCATCATCTCTCACCCGATGAAGCCCAAGAGAACCCCGAAGTCTTCATTGGTATGTTTTCTGTTAATGACATACCTGCCGTAATTTTATTTCACTCTAGGGCTTCCCATTCTTTTATTTCTCGGAGTTTTGCTGCCCAAAACAAATTTCCTTGTACTCTTTTGGGCAAAAATATGCTGGTACAAACCCCGGGATCTTTAATCAAGAGCAATCTGGTCTGCCGTGATCTGGAAATCAATATCAACGGAGTCTACTTTCCAATCTCTCTGATAATTATTGAGTCTGAAAAGTTGGATATTATATTGGGTATGAATTGGTTGACCCAATATCAAGTTTGCATAAACTGTGCAACACGAGAAGTCACTTTGACCAGTCTGTATGGGCAGACTACCAAATTCTATGCTCGCAAGAATATACCCAAGCAAGAATTGGTTTTCACTGCTGTGGCTGAGTTGGAATTAATTCATGTGGTCAGCGAGTACCCTGATGTATTTCCAGAAGAACTGCTAGGCATGCCACCAGATAGAGAGCTGGAATTTGCAATAGATCTTGTGCCTGGAACTGCACCGTTATACAAGAAGTATTACCGGATTCCCTCATCAGAATTAGTGGAGCTAAAGAAACAGCTTGATGAATTGCTCCAGAAAGGATATATTCGTCCCAACTCTTCCCCATGGGGATCACCTGCAATTTTCGTGGACAAAAAGGATGGCAGCCCCCACATGTGCGTAGATTACCGCCAGCTGAATGAGGTCAACATCAAAAATAAATATCCGCTGCCAAGGATTGATGATCTATTTGATCAGCTCAGTGGGGCTAAGATATTCTCTAAGATCGATTTACGGACCGGATATCATCAGCTCAAGATTAAAAAGGAAGATATTCCTAAGACCGCATTCACTACTCAGTGCGGTCTTTATGAATATACAGTGATGTCCTTTGGTCTCACCAATGCCCCTGCTTTCTTCATGCATATGATGAACAAAGTATTCATGGACTTCCTCGACAAATTCGTGGTAGTCTTCATCGATGACATCCTCATTTACTCCAATGGTGAAGAAGAGCACAAGGATCACCTCCGAGCAGTGCTACAATGACTCCGCGACCATCAGCTATATGCCAAGTTTAGTAAATGCGAATTTTGGCTCAAGCAAGTTGGGTTTCTCAGACATGTACTACCCACCCAAGGTATAGCCATGGACCAGACCAAAGTAAAGGATGTGCTCGATTGGTTGCCGCCCACGACCGTGACGCAGGTCCGGAGTTTTCTCGGATTAGCTGGATATTATCGTCGTTTCGTTGAAGGGTTTTCCAGGATGGCTAAACCCATGACAGAGCTGCTCAAAAAGGATAAGACGTTTGAATGGATGGAGGACTGTGAGAAAATTTTCAATGAGCTAAAGATACGGCTGACAACCACACCTGTATTGACTCTCCCCAACATTTACCGCAGTTTTGATGTGTATTGTGACGCCTCCAGGCAAAGCCTTGGTTGCGTACTTATGCAAGACATCAAGGTAGTAGCATATGCCTCGCGAAAGATATGACCCCATGAGGGAAATTATCCTACTCATGATTTGTAATTGGCTGCGGTTGTTCATGCGCTAAAAATTTGGACACACTACCTCATTGGAAAAAGGTGCCAAATTTTTACCGATCACAAAAGTCTTAAATACATATTTACTCAGCCGGATTTAAATCTCCGTCAATGAAGATGGCTAGAGTTGGTCAAGGATTATGATCTTGGAATTAATTACCACCCGGGTAAGGCCAACTTGGTTGCCGATGCCCTCAGTCGAAAGCCTGTCAGCTTAAATGTCATATTGAAATCCTTGCCTCCCGAACTCCAAGAGGAGATTGCTCAGCTCAACCTGGTCATAGTCGATGCTTGCCTTGCTAATATTTTGGAAGTTACCCCCACACTTGAGGAAGAGATCCGCAAGGCCCAGCCAGCTGACATCAAGCTGCAAAAACGTGCCAAGAGCCCGATGGCAGAGCAGACCCCAGATTTCTCCAAGGACAAATTCGGCACCCTCCGATTACGTGGACGGATTTGTGTACCCAATCAGCTGGACTTAAAGAAGAAAATCCCGTCGGAAGCAGACGAATCCTCATATTCCATTCACCCGGGAGGTATGCAAATGTATGAAGACCTTAGACAAATATTCTGGTGGGATGGAATGAAGAAAGACATTGCCTATTTTGTGGCCTGTTGCAACATATGTAACAAGGTGAAGGTAGAGCATCAGAAGCCAGCCGGACTCCTCCAACCACTTCCGGTTTCGCAATGGAAATGGGATGACATTTGTATGGATTTCATTATGGGATTGCCTAAGACTCAGTGAGGCAATGATGCAATCTGGGTCATAGTGGACACCTTAACCAAGGTTGCTCACTTCTTTCCGATCAGCACCAGATACCGAGCGGATCAACTTGCACAGCTGTATGTATCCAGAATAGTCAGTCTGCATGGAGTACCCCAAACCATCACTTCCGACCAAGGTTCCTTGTTTACCTTCGCTTTTTGGTCACGTCTCCATCAAGCCTTGGGGGCAGTGATATGTCTCCATTGTATCTATAATTTTTGATTGTTCCATGCTATTATATTATCAACCTTGGATGTTTTATATGCATTTATATGCTATTTTATATGATTTTTGGGACTAACCTATTAACCCAGTGCCAGTTTCTGTTTTCCCCTTGTTTTAGTGTTTCACAGAAAAGGAATATCAAACGGGGTCCAAACGGAATGAAACCTTCGGAAAAGTTATTTTTGGAAAGAAAGCAATACATGAGACTTGGAGTGCACGTCAGGGGATCAACGAGGAGAGCACGAGGTAGGGGGGCGCGCCCACCCCCCCTAGGCGCGCCCTCCACCCTCGTGGGCCCCTCGTGGCCCCCCTGATGTATTTCTTCCACCTATATATCCACATACCCTAAAACTATGGGGGAGCAGAATAGATCGGGAGTTCCGCCGCCAGAATAGATCTTCACTTATATCTGTTTAGAGCACGGTGGTGGTTTTATTTTGAAGAGATAGATGGACTCTCATGCTTCACTTATATTATTTTAAGAGTCTTTAGAACAGCATGGTAATTTGCTTTGGTTATGAAACTAGTCCTAATATGATGGGCATCCAAGAGGGTTATAATAAAACTTTCATATAGAGTGCATTGAATACTAAGAGAAGTTTGATACTTGATAATTGTTTTGAGATATGGAGATGGTGATATTAGAGTCATGCTAGTTGAGTAGTTGTGAATTTGAGAAATGCTTGTGGTGAAGTTTGTGATTCCCATAGCATGCACGTATGGTGAACCGTTATGTTACGAAGTCGGAGCATGATGTATTTATTGATTGTCCTCCTTATGAGTGGTGGTCGGGGACGAGCGATGGTCTTTTCCTACCAATCTACCCCCCTAGGAGCATGCGCGAGTACTTTGTTTCAATAACAAATAGATTTTTGCAATAAGTATGTGAGTTCTTTATGACTAATGTTGAGTCCATGGATTATATGCACTCTCACCCTTCCACCATTGCTAGCCTCTCTAGTACCGCGCAACTTTCGCCGGTACCATAAACCCACCATATACCTTCCTCAAAATAGCCACCATACCTACCTATTATGGCATTTCCATAGCCATTCCGAGATATATAGCCATGCAACTTTCCATCGTTCCGTTATTATGACACGTTTCATCATTGTCATATTGCTTTGCATGATCATGTAGTTGACATCGTATTTGTGGCAAAGCCACCGTTCATAATTCTTCCATACATGTTAGTCTTGAGTCATTGCACATCCCGGTACACCGCCGGAGGCATTCATATAGAGTCATATTTTGTTCTAAGAATCGATTTGTAATTCTTGAGTTGTAAGTAAATAAAAGTGTGATGATCATCATTATTAGAGCATTGTCCCAGTGAGGAAAGGATGATGGAGACTATGTGTAACGCCCCAGATACAACTTTCCCAATTTGTACTCCAACTCTTGCCGTTTCCGACATTAAGTTATATTTATTTCTCGGGTTCGGGTCTTTGTCTCCGTGTGTTGTTTTCGTTTTCATGCATCTCATATCATGTCATCACGTGCATTGCATTTGCATACATGTTCATCTCATGCATTCGAACATTTTCCCCGTTGTCCGTTTTGCATTCCGGCGCTTCGTTCTCCTCCGGTGGCCATTTCTAGCTTTCTTTCGTGTGTGGGGATTAAACATTTCCGGATTGGAATGAGACTTGCCATGCGACCTTGGTTTACTACCGGTAGACCGCCTGTCAAGTTTTGTACCGTTTGGACTTCGTTTGATACTCCAACGGTTAACCGAGGGACCGAGAAGGCCTCGTGTGTGTTGCAGCCCAACACCCCTCCAATTTGGCCCAAAACCCACCAAACTCTGCTCCATGTCCTAGAGCGTTCGATCATGATCGCGTGGCCGAAAACCGCACCTCATTTGGACTCTCCTAGCTACCTCTATGCCTATATAAAGGCCCCTCCGTTTTCGGATCGTCTTCCACCCCGAAACCCTAAAAAAATCCCCACGCCGAGCCGGACATGTCCGTCCCGGCCCGGACAAACGTCCGCCGACGCCCGCAGCCACCCGCCGCCTGACACGTGGCAGCCGGCCACACCGCCGTCGCCGAGCCCGCCTGGCCCGCGCCCGGCCCCCGCGCGCCGCCTCCCGGGCCCGAGCGCCCCGCGCCTCTCCGCCGACCGCGCCGCCGTCCTCTTCCCGGACGGCCGCCGCGCCGCCATCGCCGGCCGGCGCCGCCACGCCGCCTCCCCGCCGTCGCCGCGCTCCACCGCGCGCCCTCGCCGCCCCGGCGACCGCGGCCGGACCCCACCGGCCACCTCGTCGCCCCCTCGCCACTCCGGCCGACCCCGGCCTCCTCTGCTTCCCCTCCGTCTCTGGTCGTCTACAGTAACTCCGGCGAGCTCCCCGGCCAGCCTCGACATCCGCGCCAGATCTGGATCTGAGATCCGTTTCGGTTGACTTTTCGTCCCAAACCCTAGCTCATGATGCATACTTTGACTGATGATATCTCCGCATCCGTAGCTCCGTTTTGGACATATGATATATCAAAATATTCGCCTCGACATGTACATCATTTCATTCCATTGCATCATTTGCATTTCTGTTCATCTTGATGCCCAAAATGCTGTTAGAAGGAGGCTTCGTGAGTTAAATTGCAGATCCGTTAGCTCATCTTAGACTTTTGTCATTTTTGCCATGATTATTGTGTGCATGATATGCCTGTGACTCTTTGGGATGAATTGTTAAGCATTTTGTCTTCTTTCCAGAGGTGCCAACCATGCATTTTTAGGATGTGTGTGGTGACTTGTGCAAGCTTGCAAAGAGAGGCACCTGAGAATTCTGTTTTCAGGGACTTAGTGATTTTCACTAAGTCTGGGATATTTTAGTTCATGATGCCATGTGTTCAGCTTGTTTCCTAGTGATCCGTGCCTCTTTTGAGGATGATCAGTAAGGGAGTTTTGATATTCATGTTATTCTCTATCCATCCATGTCTTTGTTTGCATATAAGGAGTGCTCTAGCTTGAGTCAATCGAGCTCTACTTTTGCTTCGTGGTAAATCTGGGCAGATCGTCAACTTGTTTGCGATTTTGCCGATGCTATTGCTAGTGACCCGTGCATGCTATGCTATTGTTCTTGCCATGTCTAGCTAGCATTTTGTGCCTTCTTTAAGTATATATGCTTGCCTTGCCATGACTTGCACCGTAGTGAGTGCATCGAGCTCGTTTACATGCCTTCGTGAGTTAAATTTCAGCATGTCTCAGTTTTCACTAAGTCTGAAAACTGATTGTGTTTCATCTATGTTCGTGTGCTCGTTAGAGTATTTTGTGAACCCTTTTGGCCCAGGTCACTTTGGGTGTTTTGTTAAGCTTGTTGAGTAGCTCCATGCCATTTCTTACTTGTCATGTTTAGGTTATGTTTCATGTTGTTTTGCTGCTCCGAAGAGAGCATCGTGGTCTGAAATTTTAGGCTAGTGTTAATTTCACTAAGTCTGAAATCTGTTTTGCATATTCATTTTTGCCATGCTTGTTTGAACCTCATAATGGATGAATTTGGCTATGGCTCAGTGCTAGTGAGTTGTTAAGCATCTTGTGTACATCCCCGCCATGTATTTTTTTTTCATGTTTGGTGGCTGTAGCATGTTCGTTGCATTTAGGAGCCTACTTGCTGTAAATCGCAGACCGGTTCGTTTCGTAAAACGCTTGCCATTTCCAAACCGTAGCTCCGATTCCTATGATCTTTATATCGTTTTCAGGTGATTTCATCCCCTCTATCCAGTGGCACACTTGGTTTTCCACGTTGAGGCCAGGGTCATGCATTTCCTGTCACGTCTTGCATTTTGCATGCCGCGTCGCATCCCGCATAGCATACCATCTTTGCATATTATTGTTTGCCCTTGCACGTGGTTGATTGTATCCTTGTTACTTGTTTGTGTTCTTGGATAGAGCCGAGAGACGAGTTCGCTAACGAGGAGCCCGTTGAGTTTGCTTTTGAGGATCCAGTCAACTCTGACAACTGTGCAGGCAAGATGATCATACCCTCGAAATCACTACTAGCTTTGCTATGCTAGTTTGCTCGCTCTTTTGCTTTGCCAATGCTACGATGCCTACCACTTGCTTGTCAGCCTCCCAATTGCCATGTTCATCCCCTAACCCACCTTTGTCCTAGCAAACCGGTTATTGGCCAAGTTACCGCTTTGCTCAGCCCTTCTTATAGCGTTGCTAGTTGCAGGTGAAGATTGGAGCCGTTCCTTGTTGGAACATTTATTTACTTGTTGGGATATCACTATATTGCCATGTTATCTTAATTCATCTATATATTTGGTAAAGGGTGGAAGGCTCGGCCTCTCGCCTAGTGTTTTGTTCCACTCTTGCCGCCCTAGTTTCCGTCATATCGGTGTTATGTTCCCGGAGTTTTGCGTCCCTTACGCGGTTGGGCTATAATGGGAACCCCTTGATAGTTTGCCTTGATTAAAGCTTTTCCAGCAATGCCCAACATTGGTTTTACCATTTGCCACCTAGCCTTTTTTCCCTTGGGTTTTCGGAGCCCGAGGGTCATCTTATTTTAACCCCCTCGGGCCAGTGCTCCTCTGAGTGTTGGTCCAACCGTCAGCTGCCGGTGGCCACCAGGGGCAACTCTGGGCCGGCCTACCCGTACCTAGGACAATCTGAGTGTGCCCTGAGAAAGAGATATGTGCAGCTCCTATTGGGATTTGTCGGCACATTCGGGCGGTGTTGCTGGACTTGTTTTAACCTGTCGAATCGTCTTGTTGTACCGAGATACCGAGTCTGATCGGTGTGTCTTGGGTGGAGGTCTATTCCTTCGTTGACCGTGAGAGCTTGTTATGGGCTAAGTTGGGACCCCCCTGTAGGGATTGATCTTTCGAAAGCCGTGCCTGCGGTTATGGGCAGATGGGAATTTGTTAATGTCTGGTTGTAGATAACTTGAACCTTAATTAATTAAAATGAATCAACTGAGTGTGTTACCGTGATGGCCTCTTCTCGGCGGAGTCCGGGAAGTGGACACGATGTTGGAGTTATGTTTGCGCAGGTTGCTCTCTAGTTTCTCGCTCGTGCTTTGCCTCCTCTTCTCGCTCTCTTTTGCGAATAAGTTAGCCACCATATATGCTAGTCGCTTGCTGTAGCTCCACTTATACATTACCCCCTTTCCTACCTATTAAGCTTAAATAGTCTTGATCGCGAGGGTGCGAGATTGCTGAGTCCCAGTGGCTCACAGATTACTATTACACCAGATGCAGGGACAGATGATACAGCTCCAGATGGTGCGCTTGAGCTCAAGTGGGAGTACGACGAGGACTCTCAGCGTTACTATGTGTCTTTTCCTGATGATCAGTAGTGGTGCCCAGTCGGGGGTAGATTCAGGGCCTTGTCGCATGTTGGGGTCTTTTCTGTTTTGGCGCTGTAGTCGGGCCATGAGTGATTTGTATGATGGATGTTATTTATGTACTTTGATGTGACGTGGCGAGTGTAAGCCAACTATGTTCCTCCCCTTTATATTATTTATGTACATGGGATGTGTGATGATTTCCCGACTTGCGACATTGCTTTCAATGTGGTTATGCCTCTAAGTCGTGCCTCGACACGTGGGAGATATAGCCGCATCGAGGGCGTTACAAGTTGGTAATCAGAGCCTTCCCCGACCTTAGGAGCCCCCATTGCTTGATCGTTTTAGCAGCCGAGTTGTGTCTAGAAAAATGTTTTGAGTCCTTTATGAATTATATATCGGAGAGCTTAAGAATTCTTTTTACTTCCCAGTCTCCTCATCGCTCTGGTAAGGCATCCTGACGTAGAGTTTTGACTCTTCTCTTCTCAAATTTCACAAAAAAATTAGGATCACGCGAGTATCTTGGATTTGTTCCGATGGCTTATGATGAGAACATTGTCTTGGTGCCTCCTGTCAGGGGTTTAGTGGAAGTGTCCCGAGGAGTTGAGCTCTGAGGTGTTGTCATCATAATTTTATCGTTGCAATTATGGTATACTTGAGATATGTTCGCGACATCGAAAATCTCCTTTATGCAGTTCGTTGGTGAGATAACCTCAATGCCACCCAGTACTGGGGCGGGAGTTCGGGAGTATCACCATAACTTGTATAACGGATGCTTTTCGAAGGTTGAGGTAGATGGTTTCCGAAGGTTTCTTGGTTATGTGTTGAAGGATGGATACAGCTGGATGTAAGATTTGTTAGTTTGGGTGAGATATTATGCTTCCCCTGTATCCCCAACACCTGATTGCATAACCGGAAAGTTTCGGGAGTTTCATAGGTGGGAATTCAAGTAGCTCTTAGGATATCCTTCCGACAGATGTATGATATGAAATTGGGGTTCGACGTCTAGTGGTTTGCCTATTCACGGTCGATTTTACAGTGGTCTCGTTGTGTCTTAAAGAGTCCTTGGCTATGCTGACTCGGGGACGCTTCGTATGTCATGTGCACTGCCTTGTATATGATGGTGCTGTACGATCGAGCCCGTGTAGGTCCCACCATGAAAACTTCGGACGAAATCTCTATCATATGTTTGTTCCGGCTTATTTCACAAGCCAATCCTTGGTTTTTATTTTGAGTTGTGGTATCCGAGTTGCTTCGAAGTCATATGTTGATTCCATCCCTTGTTGATGTACCCCTTCTACCTGATTCTACGTGGCTTCGCAATTTAGGAATATGTGACCACTTCAAGAGAAGTGCATTCGTTCATTTTGTTCGGATCTGAAGACTTTATGTTGCAATTTTCATTCCGTTGGATTCACCTTCAATATTTGTCTATTTGTGTGCTAATGGTGGTCAACCTCTTCAGGATGGCTCCTCCAACGCGCACGACTCCGAACCCTGATCCGCCACCACCTCCACCTCCTTCGGAGGCTTGGCAAGCTGTGATGGCTGCAACTAATGCAAATACACAGTTGATCGTGCAAATCCTCCAAGAGCGCAATCAAGGCAGTCAAGGGAATCAAGGCAACAATCAGAACCATTTTGCTACTCTGAACCAGTTCCTCGCAAATGGTCCAAAGACGTTCAGCAATTGTGTTGAGGCTACCGATGCTGACAATTGGCTAGTGGATCTGGGCAAGCAATTTGAATGCAGCAACGTCAGGCCTGAAGATTTCGTCAAGTTCGCTTCTTTCCAGCTCAAAGATCAGGCCGCAGAGTGGTTCCAGCAGTACAAGGATTCCAGAGGTGGGCGTTTGATCACTTGGGATGATTTCCGTCGTGATTTCCGAGCTCATCACATCCCTCAGAGTGTGACTGAAAGCAAACGTGAGGAATTCCGCAATCTGAAGCAAGGCTCTTTGTCTGTCTATGACTACAACAAGTTGTTCCAGAAGCTCGCCCATTTTGCCAAGCAGGATGTTCCTGATGAGAAAAGCATGATCTATCAGTTCAGGGGTGGTCTTCGTGAAGAAATTCAGCTCGCTCTTGTCCTTTTTGAGCCGCTGAGGTACGATGAGTTCTACAACATGGCACTGAAGCAAGAGGCTGCGCAGTTGAGATGTGATGCTTCCAGGAAGCGAGTCAGGGACACTACGCCATCTTCCTCTACTCAAGTGGCCAACCAGCAGAAGTATTGGCTTCCTCCTCCTCCGTTCCGTTAGCCGTATCAGCAGAAGAGCAAAGGTGGCAGTGGTTCTTCCCACCCACCCAACCCAGGCTTTCAGAACAAGACTTCGTCTCAAGCTCCAAGATCGAGTGCTCCGTACCACCGTCCGCTTTCTGAGGTCACGTGCAACAAGTGCCAACAGAAGGGTCACTACGCCAACAAGTGTTTCAACCAGAGGCGTCGTCCTCCTCCTCCTCCTGTCAGATCGGCAAGTACAGCTGTGGTCAAGCATAACCCCAAGTCCGCCAAGGTCAACTTGATGAACGCAGCTCATGCAGAGGATTCGTCAGATGTCATCATGGGTAACCTTCCTGTTAATGATATTCCTGCAAAAGTTCTTTTTGATACGGGTGCTTCGCATTGTTTCATCTCGAGGCCATTTACATCTAGGCATGAATTGGTTTCACAAGTTCTGCCTAGCCCATTAGCAGTTGTTTCTCCTGGTAAGCGCATGCAGGCTAACTCCATCGTTCCGGATGTTACTATCACTTTGGGTGATTATAAGTTATTGGCTTCTCCAACTTTCTTGGTGATTCGGATATCGATCTTATTCTCGGGATGGACTGGCTCTCTAAGCATAAAGCTCAACTTGATTGTGCAGCCAGGCAGATTCAACTGACTCATTCGTCTGAGATGTCATTGTCTTTGCCGCTCGTGATGATACAGTCCGGTTGTTTTCTCTCAATGAGAAGGGTGAATTGGATGCTATTTCACAAATCCCAGTCGTTTGTGAGTATCAATACGTCTTCCCAGAAGAACTCCCAGGAATGCCTCCGCACCGGCCGGTTGAATTTATTATTGAACTTGAGCCTGGTACGGAACCTATGTGCAAACATCCCTACAAGCTCGGCCCCGAAGAGTTGAAGGAGTTGAAGAAACAACTCGATGTTCAAGAAAGAATGGGTCTCATTCGGCCTAGTACTTCTCCGTGGGGTTGTGGTGTTCTTTTTGTGAAGAAGAAGGATGGGACGGACCGACTTTGTGTTGATTATCGTCCATTGAACAAGAAGACCATCAAGAACAAATACCCACTTCCCAACATCAATGAGCTGTTCGAACAACTCAAGGGTGCCCAAGTATTCTCCAAGCTTGATCTCCGTATGGGTTATCATCAGATTCGCATTCGTGAGCAAGATATTCCCAAGACGGCCTTCAGGACAAGCTATGGGTCATATGAATACACTGTCATGTCTTTTGGCCTCGCCAACGCTCCTCCGACGTTCTCTCGCATGATGAACTTCATCTTCAACCCCTACACCAATGACTTCGTTTTGGTCTATCTCGACGAAATTCTGGTTTTCTCGAAGAACAAGGAAGATCATGCCAAGCACTTGCGTTTGGGTCTTGACAAGCTCAGGGAACATCAGTTCTACGCCAAGTTCTCCAACTGTGAATTTTGGCTCGATGAGGTGCTTTATCTTGGTCATATCATCTCTGCCAAGGGCATTGCCGTGAATCCTGAGAAGGTGTCTGCAATTGTTAATTGGGAACCTCCTCAGAACGTGAAGCAACTCTGTAGCTTCCTCGGTCTCGCAAGCTACTGCCGAAGATTCGTTGAAAACTTTTCCAAGATCGCGAAGCCTCTCTCAAATCTTCTTCAGAAGCACGTCAAGTATGTTTGGTCTCCGGAGTGTGATATTGCTTTCAACACTTTTAAAGAGAAGTTGATCACTGCTCCAGTTCTGACTCCGCCGGATGAAACCAAGCCGTACGAGGTCTTCTGTGATGCCTCTCTCCAAGGTCTAGGTGTTGTACTGATGCAAGAGAAGAAAGTTGTTGCTTATACCTCTCGCCAGTTGAAGCCTAATGAGAAGAACTACCCCACTCATGATCTCGAGTTGGCGGCAGTTGTGCATGCTTTGTTGACTTGGAGACATCTTCTATTGGGAAGAAAAGTGGACATTTTCACTGATCACAAGAGTCTCAAGTACATCTTCACTCAGCCTAATCTCAACCTCAGGCAAACTCGATGGGTCGAAATGATTCAAGAGTAATATCCGAGTATCGAGTATACTCCAGGCAAGGCCAATGTGATTGCTGACGCTTTGAGCAGAAAAGCATATTGCAACAGTCTGATTCTCAAGCCTTATCAACCCGAGCTTTGTGAAGCTTTCCGCAAACTTCATCTGCAAATTGTTCCTCAAGGTTTCCTCGCCAACCTTCAAGTCTCTCCTACCTTGGAAGACCAGATTCGCCAAGCCCAGCTTCCTGATGCTATGGTGAAAAAGGTGAAGATTGGTATTGCAAAGAGTCAGTCCAAGTACAAGTGCTACTGACTTGATGACAAGGACACTCTCTTCTTCGAGGATCGAATTGTGGTACCCAAAGGTGAAATTCGTAAAGTGATAATGAACGAGGCTCACAACTCTCTCCTCTCCATCCACCCTGGGAGCACGAAGATGTATCAGGATCTCGAGCAAACTTATTGGTGGACTCGAATGAAGCGCGAGATCGCTCAATTCGTGAATGAATGTGATGTCTGTAGAAGAGTGAAGGCAGAACACCAAAGGTCAGCAGGTCTCCTCCAACCTCTTGCCATTCCAGAATGGAAGTTTGACCACATTGAAATGGACTTCGTGATTGGGTTTCCAAAGTCCAAGCGTGCCAATGATGCAATATTCGTTGTCATCGACAAGCTCACCAAAGTGGCTCACTTTCTGCCTATCAAAGAGTCGATCACTGCAGCTCAATTGGCGGAACTCTATACCTCTCGAATTGTCTCTCTGCACGGTATTCCGCAAGTGATATCTTCAGACCGTGGCAGCATCTTTACCTCCAAGTTTTGGGATTCTTTTCAGAAGGCCATGCGAACCAACATCCACTTCCGCACTGCTTTCCATCCTCAAACAAGCGGTCAAGTCGAGCATGTCAACCAGATTCTTGAAGATATGCTCAGAGCTTGTGTTATCTCCTTCGGCATGAAGTGGGAGGATTGTCTTCCTTATGCTGAATTCTCGTACAACAGTTTTCAAGCAAGTTCAGGCAAGGCCCCATTTGAAATTATGTATGGTAGGAAGTGCCATACACCTCTCAACTGGTCTGAAACCGGTGAACGTCAGCTGCTGGGTAATGACCTAATCACAGAGGTAGAGGAAATGTGCAAGGTCATTCGTGATAACCTCAAAGCAGCCCAATCCCGCCAGAAGAGCTACTATGATAGTAAGCACCGTGATTTGGCTTTCGAGATAGGAGATCATGTTTACCTCCACGTCTCTCCTATGAAAGGGACTCATCGTTTCGGTAGCAAAGGGAAGCTTGCCCCCAGATACGTCGGACCTTTCAAGATTGTCAGCAAGAGAGGTGACCTCGCCTATCAACTCGAGCTTCCTTCAAACTTTGCAAATGTTCATGATGTGTTCCATGTCTCCCAACTCCGAAAGTGCTTCAAGACGCCTGAACGCATCGTCAACTTCGAGGACACTGAGCTCCAAGAAGATCTCTCTTATCGTGAGCACCCAGTTGCAATCCTTGAAGAGACTGAACGCAGGACTCGCAACAAGTCAATCAAATTTCTCAAAGTCAAGTGGTCACACCATTCCGACCGTGAAGCTACCTGGGAATGCGAGGATCACCTCCGTTCTGAGTACCCGGAGTTCTTTCAGTCCAAGATCTCGGGACGAGATCTTTTCGTAGTGGTGGAGTGTTGTAACGCCCCAGATACAACTTTCCCAATTTGTACTCCAACTCTTGCCGTTTCCGGCGTTAAGTTATATTTATTTCTCGGGTTCGGGTCTTTGTCTCCGTGTGTTGTTTTCGTTTTCATGCATCTCATATCATGTCATCACGTGCATTGCATTTGCATACATGTTCATCTCATGCATTCGAGCATTTTCCCCATTGTCCGTTTTGCATTCCGACGCTTCGTTCTCATCCGGTGGCCATTTATAGCTTTCTTTCGTGTGTGGGGATTAAATATTTCCGAATTGGACCGAGACTTGCCATGCGGCCTTGGTTTACTACCGGTAGACCGCCTGTCAAGTTTCGTACCATTTGGACTTCGTTTGATACTCCAACGGTTAAGCGAGGGACCGAGAAGGCCTCGTGTGTGTTACAGCCCAACACCCCTCCAATTTGGCCCAAAACCCACCAAACTCTGCTCCATGTCCTAGAGCGTTCGATCATGATCGCGTGACCGAAAACCGCACCTCATTTGGACTCTCCTAACTCCCTCTATGCCTATATAAAGGCCCCTCCGTTTTCGGATCGTCTTCCACCCCGAAACCCTAAAAAAATCCCCACGCCGAGCCGGACATGTCCGTCCCGGCCCGGACAAACGTCCACCGACGCCCGCAGCCACCCGCCGCCTGACACGTGGCAGCCGGCCACACCGCCGCCACCGAGCCCGCCTGGCCCGCGGCCGGCCCCCGCGCGCCGCCTCCCGGGCCCGACCCGCGCCTCTCCGCCGACCGCGCCGCCGTCCTCTTCCCGGACGGCCGCCGCGCCGCCATCGCCGGCCGGCGCCGCCACGCCGCCTCCCCGCCGTCGCCGCGCTCCACCGCGCGCCCTCGCCGCCCCGGCGACCGCGGCCGGACCCCACCGGCCACCTCGTCGCCCCCTCGCCACTCCGGCCGACCCCGGCCTCCTCTGCTTCCCCTCCGTCTCCGGTCGTCTACAGTAACTCCGGCGAGCTCCCCGGCCAGCCTCGACATCCGCGCCAGATCTGGATCTGAGATCCGTTTCGGTTGACTTTTCGTCCCAAACCCTAGCTCATGATGCATACTTTGATTGATGATATCTCCGCATCCATAGCTCCGTTTTGGACATATGATATATCAAAATGTTCGCCTCGACATGTACATCATTTCATTCCATTGCATGATTTGCATTTGAGTTCATCTTGATGCCCAAAATGCTGTTAGAAGGAGGCTTCGTGAGTTAAATTGCAGATCCATTAGCTCATCTTAGACTTTTGTCATTTTTGCCATGATTATTGTGTGCATGATATGCCTGTGACTCTTTGGGATGAATTGTTAAGCATTTTGTATTCTTTCCAGAGGTGCCAACCATGCATTTTTAGGATGTGTGTGGTGACTTGTGCAAGCTTGCAAAAAGAGGCACCTGAGAATTCTGTTTTCAGGGACTTAGTGATTTTCACTGTCTGGGATATTTTAGTTCATGATGCCATGAGTTCAGCTTGTTTCCTAGTGATCCGTGCCTCTTTTGAGGATGATCAGTAAGGGAGTTTTGATATTCATGTTATGCTCTATCCATCCATGTCTTTGTTTGCATATGTGGAGTGCTCTAGCTTGAGTCAATCGAGCTCTACTTTTGCTTCATGGTAAATCTGGGCAGATCGTCAACTTGTTTGCGATTTTGCCGATGCTATTGCTAGTGACCCGTGCATGCTATGCCATTGTTCTTGCCATGTCTACCTAGAATTTTGTGCCTTCTTTATGGATATATGCTTGCCTTGCCATGACTTGCAACGTAGTGAGTGCATCGAGCTCGTTTACATGCCTTCGTGAGTTAAATTTCAGTATGTCTCAGTTTTCACTAAGTCTGAAAACTGATTGTGTTTCATCTATGTTCGTGTGCTCGTTAGAGTATTGTGTGAACCCTTTTGGCCCCAGGTCACTTTGGGTGTTTTGTTAAGCTTGTTGAGTAGCTCCATGCCACGTTCTTACTTGTCATGTTCAGGTTGTGTTTCATGTTATTTTGCTGCTCCGAAGAGAGCATCGTGGTCTGAAATTTCAGACTAGTGTTAATTTCACTAAGTCTGAAATATGTTTTGCATATTCATTTTTGCCATGCTTGTTTGAACCTCATAATGGATGAATTTGGCTATGGATCAGTGCTAGCGAGTTGTTAAGCATCTTGTGTACATCCCTGCCATGTATTTTGTTTTCATGTTTGGTGGCTTTAGCATGTTCATTTCGTTGCATTTAGGAGCCTACTTGCTGTAAATCGCAGACCGATTCGTTTCGTAAAACGCTTGCCATTTCCAAACCGTAGCTCCGATTCCTATGATCTTTATATCGTTTTCAGGTGATTTCATCCCCTCTATCCAGTGGCACACTTGGTTTTCCAAGTTGAGGCCAGGGTCATGCATTTCCTGTCACGTCTTGCATTTTGCATCCCGCATAGCATACCATCTTTGCATATTATTGTTTGCCCTTGCATGTGGTTGATTGTATCCTTGTTGCTTGTTTGTGTTGTTGGATAGAGCCGGGAGACGAGTTCGCTAATGAGGAGCCCGTTGAGTTTGCTTTTGAGGATCCAGTCAACTCTGACAACTGTGCAGGCAAGATGATCATACCCTCGAAATCACTACTATCTTTGCTATGCTAGTTTGCTCGCTCTTTTGCTTTGCCAAACCTACGATGCCTACCACTTGCTTGTCAGCCTCCCAATTGCCATGTTCAGCCCCTAACCCACCTTTGTCCTAGCAAACCGTTGATTGGCCATGTTACCGCTTTGCTCAGCCCTTCTTATAGCGTTGCTAGTTGCAGGTGAAGATTGGAGCCGTTCCTTGTTGGAACATTTATTTACTTGTTGGGATATCACTATATTGCCATGTTATCTTAATTCATCTATATATTTGGTAAAGGGTGGAAGGCTCGGCCTCTCGCCTAGTGTTTTGTTCCACTCTTGCCGCCCTAGTTTCCGTCATATCGGTGTTATGTTCCCGGAGTTTTGCGTCCCTTACGCGGTTGGGCTATAATGGGAACCCCTTGATAGTTTGCCTTGATTAAAGCTTTTCCAGCAATGCCCAGCATTGGTTTTACCATTTGCCACCTAGCCTTTTTTCCCTTGGGTTTCCGGATCCCGAGGGTCATCTTATTTTAACCCCCCCGGACCAGTGCTCCTCTGAGTGTTGGTCCAACTGTTAGCTGCCGGTTGCCACCAGGGGCAACTCTGGGCTGGCCTACCCGTACCTAGGACAATCTGAGTGTGCCCTGAGAAAGAGATATGTGCAGCTCCTATCGGGATTTGTCGGCACATTCGGGCGGTGTTGCTGGACTTGTTTTAACCTGTCGAATCGTCTTGTTGTACCGAGATACCGAGTCTGATCGATGTGTCTTGGGTGGAGGTCTAGTCCTTCGTTGACCGTGAGAGCTTGTTATGGGCTAAGTTGGGACCCCCTGCAGGGATTGATCTTTCAAAAGCCGTGCCCGCGGTTATGGGCAGATGGGAATTTGTTAATGTCCGGTTGTAGATAACTTGAACCTTAATTAATTAAAATGAATCAACTGAGTGTGTTACCGTGATGGCATCTTCTCGGCGGAGTCCGGGAAGTGGACACGGTGTTGGAGTTATGTTTGCGCAGGTTGCTCTCTAGTTTCTCGCTCGTGCTTTGCCTCCTCTTCTCGCTCTCTTTTGCGAATAAGTTAGCCACCATATAAGCTAGTAGCTTGTTGCAGCTCCACTTATACATTACCCCTTTTCCTACCTATTAAGCTTAAATAGTCTTGATCGCGAGGGTGCGAGATTGCTGAGTCCCTGTGGCTCACAGATTACTATTACACCAGATGCAGGGACAGATGATACAGCTCCAGATGGCATGCTTGAGCTCAAGTGGGAGTACGATGAGGACTCTCAGCGTTACTATGTGTCTTTTCCTGATGATCAGTAGTGGTGCCCAGTCGGGGGTAGATTCAGGGCCTTGTCGCATGTTGGGGTCTTTTCTATTTTGGCGTCGTAGTCGGGCCATGAGTGATTTGTATGATGGATGTTATTTATGTACTTTGATGTGACGTGGCGAGTGTAAGCCAACTATGTTCCGCCCCTTTATATTATTTATGTACATGGGATGTGTGATGATTTCCCGACTTGCGACATTGCTTTCAATGCGGTTATGCCTCTAAGTCGTGCCTCGACACGTGGGAGATATAGCCTGTGACGCCCGGGTAATTAAGCTACAGTGATCCTCTGCTAATGGTGCCACGTCACCACGTTTATAGTTGCTAATCTCGAGTTAGTTCGAAACCGATTCAAATTCAAATTCAAAAATTGGCAAACAATAAAAGTTTTCAAATATTAAAACTAAAATGTTCGGGGTCAACCAAATATTGCATAGATAATTATGGGGGAAAACCACACTTTTATAAAACGTTTAAAGACTCTAAAGTAATTAAAACAACAACTATGACCATTAATTAGATGCCTTTCAAAGAATTATAGTAATACAAACTATTTTATTTAGGTGTCAAACTTTTTGTGGCAGTAGAATAAGTTATAACTTTAATTTCGGAGTTGTAGTTATATTTAGAAAACTAAAATTAAAATAAAATAAAATAGAAAACTAATAAACAGAAAATAATAAAAAAATACAAAAACAGAAAACAAACTAACAAAAAAAGAAAGAAGAGAAAGCAACCCCCGGCCCAACTGGGCCACGGCCCAGCAGACCACCAAGCCGCCAGGCCGGCCCACCCCACTCCCTTAACCCCCCCCCCCCCCACTCCCCACCGAACCCTAGCCGCCACCCACTCGTCCCCCACCCCCTCGCCTCCTTCCCACGATCCAGTCTGGATCGGGGACGAGACCCCCCCACGAGCCCCCCCACTCCCCTCGCTCCCGCTCGGCGCCCCTCGCCCCGAGCACCATCGCCGGTCGCCGCTCGGTGGCTTCACCGGCCGAGGCCACCTCGCCGCCGCCCGTCATCGTCCCCCTCCCCACCGTCGCCGCCTCGCCTCCCTCGTCTCTCCCTCTCACCCGATCCAGATCGGATCGGGTCGTCCCTGTTGGCGGCGACGCCGTTCACCATCACCGGACCGCGCCGCACCGTGCCTGAGGACCGCCGCCTCCGCCCACCCGCTCCTCCAGGGTCGCCGCACCGAACCTCTCCGTCGGATCTCGACCTCGCCGGCGCCTCTTCCCCGCTGGCCTGCTTCTCCTCTCCGTCCCCACCGGCCTCTTCCGACGCCGTCGTCCCCATCGACCACCTCGCGCCCCCACTGCCCGTGCCCTACGCCCACAGTGAGCCCGCTTCCTCCCCTCTCACTCGCGCACACCGTCCTGCTCCTCCGCCGCACCGCTCCGCCTCGTGCTCACCGCGGTTACGCCGCCCGCGGCCACCCACGCACGCCCCGTGCCGCCACCCTGTTCCCCCCCCCCCACGGCGTCGCGCGCGCCCGCGTCGCGGATCACACCGCACGCCACCCCGCCGCGAGATGTGCGCGCCCGCGCGCGCCTGCGACCGGCGCCCGCTTTGCGTCGTCCCATGGCGCTCCCCGCCCCTGCTCACTGCCCCGCGCGGCCTCGCCGCCACCGCTCCACCGTACTGCCCCGCCTCCAGCCCCACGGGCCACTGCCGAGCCGGCGGCCACTTCCAGCGCCCGCGCCCACTGGGGCTCCATCCGGATCGGGGGCCCGTGCGCCCATGCGCCCGTTAGGCCCTATGGCCCTATGACATGAGGGGCCCACGCCCCAGAACGCTTAAAAAAGGGTTAAAAAACTACTAAATAAGATAAAAATAAAGATATTAATTAATTAATTAATTAAATTAATTAATTAATTTAATTAATTCTAACTAATTAACCTAATTAACTAGTTCACCTAATTAACTGTGTTTAATTAACTAATAGTCAATGACATGGGGGTCCCACCCCTGTTGACCAGTCAAACGTTGACTGGTCAACTGGGTCCCTCTGGCCCACCTGTCAGTCACTGGGTACACTTTGGTGTACACTGTGCTGGGTGCGCCTAGCAATTTAACAATTATTTTCGAATTAAAAATAATTCCAGAAATTACTAAAATCTTTAGAAAATCATACCTTTTAATCCGTACCTCAGATTAAAATATTTTCAACATGAAAGTTGCTCAGAACGACGAGACGAACCCGGATACGTAGCCCGTTCGTCCGTCACGCATCCCTAGCATAACAAACTCACAACTTTCCCCCTCCGGCTCCTCTGCTCGAAAACGCAAAACACCGGGGATACTTTCCCGGATGTCATCCCCCTTCACCGGTATCACCTACTACCGCGTTAGGGCACCTCTAACACCGTTACTTGTCATGTCATGCATCACTATGCATATGCTTGTTTAAATATTTATTGTTTCTCCCCCCTCTTCTCTCGATAGACACCGGGACCGACGCCGCTGCTACCCAGTACGACTACGGAGTTGACGACCCCTCTCTCTTGCCAGAGCAACCAGGCAAGCCCCCCCTTTGATCACCAGATATCGCCTACTCTTCTCTATACTGCTTGCATTAGAGTAGTGTAGCATGTTACTGCTTCCCGTTATTCCTATCCCGATGCATAGCCTGTCCTTGTTATTACTGTTGTTGCCTTTACCTGCAATCCTACATGCCTAGTATAGGATGCTAGTGTTCCATCAGTGGCCCTACATTCTTGTCCGTCTGCCATGCTATACTATCGGGCCGTGATCACTCGGGAGGTGATCACGGGTATATACTATATGCTTTATACATGATACATGTGGTGACTAAAGACGGGTAGGCTCGTAGGAGCACCCGCGAGTGGATCTTTGAGGCGGAGCGACAGGGCAGGTTCCGACCACCTAGGAGAGAGGTGGGCCTGGCCCTGGTCGGCATTCGCGGACACTTAACACGCTTAACGAGATCTGGGTATTTGATCTGAGTCTAGCCATTTGGTCTATACGCACTAACCATCTACGCGGGAGTAGTTATGGGTATCCCGGCGTCGTGGTATCAGCCGAAGCCTTCGTGACGTCAGCGACTGAGTGGCGCGCGCCGAATTGGACTGGAAGGCCACTAGGCTAGGTCTGCTTTCGGCCGCGTTCGCAACGTGCAGGTGTGCTAAGGGCGATGGGCCCAGACCCCTGTGCGCTTAGGTTTAGACCGGCGTGCTGACCTCTCTGTTGTGCCTAGGTGGGGCTGCGACGTGTTGATCTTCCGAGGCCGGGCATGACCCAGGAAAGTGTGTCCGGCCAAATGGGATCGAGCGTGTTGGGGTATGTGGTGCACCCCTGCAGGGAAGTTTATCTATTCGAATAGCCGTGTCCCTCGGTAAAAGGACGACCCGGAGTTGTACCTTGACCTTATGACAACTAGAACCGGATACTTAATAAAACACACCCTTCCAAGTGCCAGATACAACCGGTGATCGCTCTCTCACAGGGCGACGAGGGGAGGATCATCGGTTAGGATTATGCTATGCGATGCTACTTGGAGGACTTCAGTCTACTCTCTTCTACATGCTGCAAGACGGAGGTTACCGGAAGCGTAGTCTTCGAAAGGATTAGCTATCCCCCTCTTATTCTAGCTTTCTGAAGTTCAGTCCACTGATATGGCCTTTACACATATATCCATGCATATGTAGTGTAGTTCCTTGCTTGCGAGTACTTTGGATGAGTACTCACCGTTGCTTTCTCCCTCTTTTCCCTCTATCCCTTCTACCTGGTTGTCGCAACCATATGTTGGAGCCCAGGAGCCAGACGCCACCGTCGACGACGACTCCTATTACACCGGAGGTGCCTACTACTACGTGCTGCCCGCTGACGACGACTAGGAGTAGTTAGGAGGATCCCAGGCAGGAGGCCTGCGCCTCTTTCGATCTGTATCCCAGTTTGTGCTAGACTTCTTAAGGCAAACTTGTTTAACCTATGTCTGTACTCAGATATTGTTGCTTCCGCTGACTCGTCTATGATCGAGCTCTTGTATTCTAGCCTTCGAGGCCCCTGGCTTGTAATATGATGCTTGTATGACTTATTTTATTTGTAGAGTTGTGTTGTGATATCTTCCCGTGAGTCCCTGATCTTGATCGTACACGTTTGCGTGTATGATTAGTGTACGATCGAATCGGGGGCGTCACAAGTTGGTATCAGAGCCGACTGCCTGTAGGAATCCCCTTTCCAAACTCCTTGGCCGAAGTTGAGTCTAGTCGATGAAAACTGTTTTACTAACATGGCTGTGTGGCCCATGGGCCCACGTCGCCATTTGGGTGGTATTAGGATCTTTTACTCCTCGATCATTACTCTGGGGCTCTGATCTCTCTTCTATTCGGGTTAAAATGAATTTACTAACTTTGGCTCTAGGATCTCGTAAATACTTTCTCCCAGAGAGCCCCTTCATTCCAGATGATGGCCTGCTTCACCAGAAGATTCCGAAGATACACTTTTGCTATTTCTCTCGAGACTTTGTGCCCATCACTTTTGCTATTCCCGACCACCGATAAATCCTTATGGATAACTACTTACACTTGCCATTCATACGATCATCCCCCATTGATCTTGTTATTACAAGATACCCCGAAGTCTTCTCTATTGTTTCGAGAATACTTTGTGCCTACTGCCTAGCAGTTCCTTGCCACATGAATACCCCTTTAATTAAATCCTCGCACTTGTCGAGTATCCACTCATCCCCAGTTGTTCATGTGTTTCACAATGGTCTTCGAAATACTATTCGATCCTCCAAAAATCCTTAGTAGCTTATTGCTCTGCAATACTTGCCTGCTTGCATTATGGATGCTTTCCATATGTCTGGCAATATTCGTTAGTATCCTTAGGCATCGTCTTTTTGATCCTATTGATTCGACATGAGTGCGAATGCACGCAATCATCAGTTGATCCTTTTAAATTATCTTTCCGGCTCAGACGTTATTTTAAAACATGAGCTGGATCTCGACCAATCAAATTGCTGTCGATTGTACCCTTAAGGCTATTCAACTTATCCATCCCTGATCAGAGCATTGCTTCTGATCCCTTGTCTTGGAATTGATAATTCTTTGCATTTGAGCCTTGAATTAGTCAGTTGTTTCTAAAGTCTGATCTCCTCGCATTGTTTCTCCCTCTGGTTGAGTACCGATGCTCACACCAGATCCCTTGAGGGCCACCAGATCATTTGCGGGATTTTATCCGACAACGTCCTTCATATTCAATAAGTCTGTGAGCCTTTCCTCGGATACATAATACCTTTGGTAAATTGTATCCTCTGCTTTCTCAAACATGCTCTACTATCGAGCTGGTGTTATTTATTCTTGAAATTTGTGGTATATACTCCTAGGATGCCCTGATGGGTTGAACATATGCCTTCTCTAAACTGTGTGAACTCGAAAGTTTTCACGAGTCATACTCTTCTGGTATTTTGCAAGATAAAATTTCTATACTACAGCTTCATCAAAAGCGAGAAGTAAAATGAAAGGTTATGCATGGAAGAATTGGGAGTCGACCTTGAGCCTTTGCGTTCATGCCCATGGACCCGATGTGAAACTTATCATCGAAGCTTCTTGTAAATGATATTAGTTCCCTTGGTATAAGTTCATCTTATATCTGGGATCCGGCCTTTTACAATCGTGGTTCCGACCATGTTCTCTTTTAAATACCATTTTCGATGCAAGTGTAAGCACTTGTCTCATGTGGATCAATACCTCGGTCCAACCTCTACTTTGATCCGTCTTCGAGTATTACCCCCCTGGTATCTCGAGATTATCTTGAAACTGCATAACTTCTTATGAGTTCTTCATCAAGTACTACATTCTCACTGATTACAGTTTTCATGGGCTCTGAGTTATTAAACACTCAAAGACACCGATAACTGAACCGAGTCTGCCCTATGGTTCAGCAACTCTTGATAATCTTCTTTAAGTCCGAGTTTGTACTCGATCATGTCATTCCTAGCCTGATCGGCTATATCATTATCGTGCTAAATTTTAACTGTGCTACCTGGTCCTTAATCCCGGAGCACAACTTTCGATGATGAGCTAAGCTTACGTCAATCTTCCTCGTCATATCAATTCACCTTGAACAACAAGCTTGATTTCAAGTTTGTGCCCTACCCATGGTTCCAATAACCTTCCGCTTCATCATTCCTTTGATTTGATGTTGTCACTGATTGATTACATCTTGAAATCTCTCGACCAATGTGCCATGAAGATCATCAACCTTATGAGGTCTTCCTGGATATCAATTGAATTGATGATGAGAAATACCATCCTTGCCCCCGATGAATTGTATTATCATCGGCCACTTTATTGCCTTCCCTCCAACACAAACTTATTCGTGTTTTGAGTTATACCTTGAGATCCTTGCTATACAGCATTTGTTCTTCTTTACCTTGGAATGTTACCACCTTTTATGTCAAGAATGTCATGGTAATTTTACCACCTCTTGAGAATTCTTGATATAGTAATATCTCTCGCCTTTTGCGTTCATTTCTTGGTCTCCGTATTTGTTTCTAACCGGAATACCGACTAATGGTCTGTGTTGTGCAAATTCTAAACTTCTAGCAACCCTATTGCTTGAAGTTATTGTTCTACAGTTTCATTCTAAGTCTATTGATTATTGAATCATCATTCAAACATTGATCGTGCTACCTAGTCCAGATTCCTGGTTGCACCCTTCTATCATTGTTCAGTTGTGTATGTTTCCCTCGAGCATACATCATTATGACATTTGATCCGACAAATGATATTTCCTTGTTCACATAATTGTGGAAATCAATCCTATGGAAATCGCGATGATTTGTTGCTGAGCCTATCAGCCACCGACTCATCCTCTCCTTGGTTTACTGATGAACTCTTGTTTTGGAACTCGCTTCCATAGTTCATTTCCCGAGAATCTTACAATGTCATCTCGTCAAATTGTGCCGCACCTTTTCTTCTCAGGCATCCTAAGTCTGAGGTATCGTGACACCAATCAGATCTGAATCTCGGTCAGATATGATGGTTGGAACTTATTTCCAAGAGTTATAATGTTGGTCTTTATATATGACCCGGTAAGGTTATGTCAGGCCTAGCACACCTGGCCGGAGGACCTATTGTTGTAGTATCCTTTTTAGCAAGTTTAGCCATTCTTCCGTGAGGAAACTGTAAGACTTATTCTACAAATTATTCCTAATGGATCCTTTTTGTTTCCAAAGTCTGATTTTCACCTGTTGACCATGTCAGCGCTATCTCGAAGCATGTCTATGGTACTCAGATTTTCAATAAGAACCTTTGAAGCACCATGCTGAATGTTTCTTGTTGAAATTACCCAAACACCGTTGTATGGGTAATGTCATGAGATTTCTCTCCCCTTACTTAAAGGGTTTTCTACATGATATCCTGCCACGGATATCCTGCTCTGCTTGTCCTTGGGAAGGATATACCCCTGAAATATGTGTTTAATCACATTTTCCTTTCCATTCTTCTATTTAATCTAAGAATCACATTTTCCTTTCCATTGTTCTGTTTAACCTTCTTGAGGTTTATATGATCTAAGCAGTAATACGTCACTGCTTTTATAAGCACCTCAGCGTACAACTCTGTCAGTAAGACCCTGTTACCATTGTTGATAACATCCCGGTAACCACCGGTGGACGAGAACTTTGCCTATTGGTCCGCCTCGTTCAACGAGCAGGAAAATGGTTCTCTTCGTCCCTCGCCCTTGGTACCGATGTTGTTGCCGACGTAACTGATAGGCTGATCCTCTGACATGCCTTGCTATCATGACCATGCAAGATGTCAACGCCCATCCCTATTTTAACCCACCTGGTGGGCCCATAACCCACAGTTCCACAGGATCGAAACCTGACTCTCCAGTACACCCTGTTGCCAAAGTTATTCCTCACGCGTGGCTTCGTAAGTACTTCACGAGCCACCTTTCGAAAGACCATCAATTCTGGTATTAGACACAATACTTATTCCCATTGCTCTGAACCCCTTTCACACTATGTTTCAGGCAATGAACGATTGCCTATCCGCTCAAAACTTCTTATTGCACTGTCCTACTTTGCTCTCGATGTGTATCATTTGTTCAACTCGAGAGATACTCTTATGTTCGTTCTTGGGATACCCCAGATGATTTTCCCTTATAACATCCTATCGTGGTAGAGCTGCCCCTTACCTATTCGTAAGTACGATGGAGTTCCCCGATGGAAGGACGACAACTTCATCATGATGCATTGGAATAAAGAATTGAAGACATCAACGAAAGGGATTAACTTCTTCGAGAAGATCCGTTAGAATTTCGTAACCAGCCCTTTCCCCCTTACTCTACCTCCTAAATCTCGGGACGAGATTTCTTGTAGTGGAGGAGAATTGTGACGCCCGGGTAATTAAGCTACAGTGATCCTCTGCTAATGGTGCCACGTCACCACGTTTATAGTTGCTAATCTCGAGTTAGTTCGAAACCGATTCAAATTCAAATTCAAAAATTGGCAAACAATAAAAGTTTTCAAATATTAAAACTAAAATGTTCGGGGTCAACCAAATATTGCACAGATAATTATGGGGGAAAAACCACACTTTTATAAAACGTTTAAAGACTCTAAAGTAATTAAAACAACAACTATGACCATTAATTAGATGCCTTTAAAAGAATTATAGTAATACAAACTATTTTATTTAGGTGTCAAACTTTTTGTGGCAGTAGAATAAGTTATAACTTTAATTTAGGAGTTGTAGTTATATTTTATAAAACTAAAATTAAAATAAAATAAAATAGAAAACTAATAAACAGGAAATAATAAAAAAATACAAAAACAGAAAACAAACTAACAAAAAAAGAAAGAAGAGAAAGCAACCCCCGGCCCAACTGGGCCACGGCCCAGCAGACCACCAGGCCGCCAGGCCAGCCCACCCCACTCCCTTAACCCCCCCCCCCCCCCACTCCCCACCGAACCCTAGCCGGCACCCACTCGCCCCCCACCCCCCTCACCTCCTTCCCATGATCCAGTCTGGATTGGGGACGAGACCCCCCCACGAGCCCCCCCCCCCACTCCCCTCGCTCCCGCTCGGCGCCCCTCGCCCCGAGCACCATCGCCGGTCGCCGCTCGGTGGCTTCACCGGCCGAGGCCACCTCGCCGCCGCCAGTCATCGTCCCCCTCCCCACCGTCGCCGCCTCGCCTCCCTCGTCTCTCCCTCTCACCCGATCCAGATCGGATCGGGTCGTCCCCGTTGGCGGCGCCGCCGTTCACCATCACCGGACCGCGCCGCACCGTGCCTGAGGACCGCCGCCTCCGCCCACCCGCTCCTCCAGGGTCGCCGCACCGAACCTCTCCGTCGGATCTCGACCTCGCCGGCGCCTCTTCCCCGCTGGCCTGCTTCTCCTCTCCGTCCCCACCGGCCTCTTCCGACGCCGTCGTCCCCATCGACCACCTCGCGCCCCCACTGCCCGTGCCCTACGCCCACAGTGAGCCCGCTTCCTCCCCTCTCACTCGCGCACACCGTCCTGCTCCTCCGCCGCACCGCTCCGCCTCGTGCTCACCGCGGTTACGCCGCCCGCGGCCACCCACGCACGCCCCGTGCCGCCGCCCTGTTCCCCCCACGGCGTCGCGCGCGCCCGCGTTGCGGATCACACCACACGCCACCCCCGCCGCGAGATGTGCGCGCTCGCGCGCACCTGCGACCGGCGCCCGCTTTGCGTCGTCCCATGGCGCTCCCCGCCCCTGCTCACTGCCCCGCGCGGCCTCGCCGCCACCGCTCCACCGTACTGCCCCGCCTCCAGCCCCACGGGGCCACTGCCGAGCCGGCGGCCACTTCCAGCGCCCGCGCCCACTGGGGCTCCATCCGGATCGGGCGCCCGTGCGCCCATGCGCCCGTTAGGCCCTATGGCCCTATGACATGAGGGGCCCACGCCCCAGAACGCTTAAAAAAAGGGTTAAAAAACTACTAAATAAGATAAAAATAAAGATATTAATTAATTAATTAATTAATTTAATTAATTAACTTAATTAATTCTAACTAATTAACCTAATTAACTAGTTCACCTAATTAACTGTGTTTAATTAACTAACAGTCAATGACATGGGGGTCCCACCCCTGTTGACCAGTCAAACGTTGACTGGTCAACTGGGTCCCTCTGGCCCACCTGTCAGTCACTGGGTACACTTTGGTGTACACTGTGCTGGGTGCGCCTAGCAATTTAACAATTATTTTCGAATTAAAAATAATTCCAGAAATTACTAAAATCTTTAGAAAATCATACCTTTTAATCCGTAACTCGGATTAAAATATTTTCAACATGAAAGTTGCTCAGAACGACGAGACGAACCCGGATACGCAGCCCGTTCGTCCGTCACGCATCCCTAGCATAACAAACTCGCAACTTTCCCCCTCCGGCTCCTCTGCTCGAAAACGCAAAACACCGGGGATACTTTCCCGGATGTCATCCCCCTTCACCGGTATCACCTACTACCGCGTTAGGGCACCTCTAACACCGTTACTTGTCATGTCATGCATCACTATGCATATGCTTGTTTAAATATTTATTGTTTCTCCCCCCTCTTCTCTCGATAGACACCGGGACCGACGCCGCTGCTACCCAGTACGACTACGGAGTTGACGACCCCTCTCTCTTGCCAGAGCAACCAGGCAAGCCCCCCCTTTGATCACCAGATATCGCCTACTCTTCTCTATACTGCTTGCATTAGAGTAGTGTGGCATGCTACTGCTTCCCGTTATTCCTATCCCGATGCATAGCCTGTCCTTGTTATTACTGTTGTTGCCTTTGCCTGCAATCCTACATGCCTAGTATAGGATGCTAGTGTTCCATCAGTGGCCCTACATTCTTGTCCGTCTGCCATGCTATACTATCGGGCCGTGATCACTCGGGAGGTGATCACGGGTATATACTATATGCTTTATACATGATACATGTGGTGACTAAAGACGGGTAGGCTCGTAGGAGCACCCGCGAGTGGATCTTTGAGGCGGAGCGACAGGGCAGGTTCCGACCACCTAGGAGAGAGGTGGGCCTGGCCCTGGTCGGCATTCGCGGACACTTAACACGCTTAACGAGATCTGGGTATTTGATCTGAGTCTGGCCATTTGGTCTATACGCACTAACCATCTACGCGGGAGTAGTTATGGGTATCCCGGCGTCGTGGTATCAGCCGAAGCCTTCGTGACGTCAGCGACTGAGTGGCGCACGCCGAATTGGACTGGAAGGCCACTAGGCTAGGTCTGCTTTCGGCCGCGTTCGCAACGTGCAGGTGTGCTAAGGGCGATGGGCCCAGACCCCTGTGCGCTTAGGATTAGACCGGCGTGCTGACCTCTCTGTTGTGCCTAGGTGGGGCTGCGACGTGTTGATCTTCCGAGGCCGGGCATGACCCAGGAAAGTGTGTCCGGCCAAATGGGATCGAGCGTGTTGGGGTATGTGGTGCACCCCTGCAGGGAAGTTTGTCTATTCGAATAGCCGTGTCCCTCGGTAAAAGGACGACCCGGAGTTGTACCTTGACCTTATGACAACTAGAACCGGATACTTAATAAAACACACCCTTCCAAGTGCCAGATACAACCGGTGATCGCTCTCTCATAGGGCGACGAGGGGAGGATCATCGGTTAGGATTATGCTATGCGATGCTACTTGGAGGACTTCAGTCTACTCTCTTCTACATGCTGCAAGACGGAGGTTACCGGAAGCGTAGTCTTCGAAAGGATTAGTTATCCCCCTCTTATTCTAGCTTTCTGCAGTTCAGTCCACTGATATGGCCTTTACACATATATCCATGCATATGTAGTGTAGTTCCTTGCTTGCGAGTACTTTGGATGAGTACTCACCGTTGCTTTCTCCCTCTTTTCCCTCTATCCCTTCTACCTGGTTGTCGCAACCATATGTTGGAGCCCAGGAGCCAGACGCCACCGTCGACGACGACTCCTACTACACCGGAGGTGCCTACTACTACGTGCTGCCCGCTGACGACGACTAGGAGTAGTTAGGATGATCCCAGGCAGGAGGCCTGCGCCTCTTTCGATCTGTATCCCAGTTTGTGCTAGCCTTCTTAAGGCAAACTTGTTTAACCTATGTCTGTACTCAGATATTGTTGCTTCCGCTGACTCGTCTATGATCGAGCTATTGTATTCTAGCCTTCGAGGCCCCTGGCTTGTAATATGATGCTTGTATGACTTATTTTATTTGTAGAGTTGTGTTGTGATATCTTCCCGTGAGTCCCTGATCTTGATCGTACACGTTTGCGTGTATGATTAGTGTACGATCGAATCGGGGGCGTCACATAGCCGCATCGAGGGTGTTACACTATGATTCCCCCACAAGTCGGGATGAGACTGCGGATGAAAATAAATAAATAAATAAAAGAGGCCAAAGAAGCCCAAATAAAAAAAGAGAAAAGAGGCCATAAAAAAAGAGAAGGCCCAAATAAAAAAATAAAAATAAAAAATGAGAGAAAAAGAGAGAAGGGGCAATGCTACTATCCTTTTACGACACTTGTGCTTCAAAGTAGCACCATGATCTTCATGATAGAGAGTCTCTTGTTTTGTCACTTTCATATACTAGTGGGAAATTTTCATTATAGAACTTGGCTTGTATATTCCAATAATGGGCCTCCTCAAGTGCCCTAGGTCTTCGTGAGCAAGCAAGTTGGATGCACACCCACTTAGTTTCTTATGTTGAGCTTTCATACATTTATAGCCCTAGTGCATCCGTTGCATGGCAATCCCTACTCACTCAAATTGATATCTATTGATGGGCATATCCATAGCCCGTTGATACGCCTAGTCGATGTGAGACTATCTTCTCCCTTTTTGTCTTCTCCACAACCACCCTTCTATTCGACCTACAGTGCTATATCCATGGCTCACGCTCATGTATTGCATGAAGATTGAAAAACTTTGAGAACATCAAAAGTATGAAACAATTGCTTGGCTTGTCATCGGGGTTGTGCATGATTTAAATAGTTTGTGTGGTGAAGATGGAGCATAGCCGGACTATATGATTTTGTAGGGATATCTTTCTTTGGCCATGTCATCTTGAGAAGACATGATTGCTTAGTTAGTATGCTTGAAGTATTATTATTTTTATGTCAATATTAAACTTTTGGAATGAATCTTATGGATCTGAATATTCTTGCCGCAATAAAGAGAATTACATGGATAAATATGTTAGGTAGAATTCCACATCAAAAATTCTGTTTTTATCATTTACCTACTCGAGGACGAGCAGGAATTAAGCTTGGGGATGTTGACACGTATCCAACTTATCTATAATTTTTGATTGTTCCATGCTATTATATTATCAACCTTGCATGTTTTATATGCATTTATATGCTATTTTATATGATTTTTGGGACTAACCTATTAACCCAGAGCCCAGTGCCATTTTCTGTTTTTCCCTTGTTTTAGTGTTTCGCAGAAAAGGAATATCAAACGGAGTCCAAATGGAATGAAACCTTCGGAAAAGTTATTTTTGGAAAGAAAGCAATACAGGAGACTTGGAGTGCACATCAGGGGATCAACGAGGAGAGCACGAGGTAGGGGGGCGCGCCCTCCACCCTCGTGGGCCCCTCGTGGCCCCCTGATGTATTTCTTCCGCCTATATATATATATCCACATATCCAAAAACTATCGGGAAGCAGAATAGATTGGGAGTTCCGCCGCCAGAAGCCTGCGTAGCCACCGAAAACCAATCTAGACTCGTTTCGGCACCCTGCCGGAGGGGGCAATCCCTCTCCGTTTGCCATCTTCATCATCCCGGCGCTCTCCATGACGAGGAGGGACTAGTCCACCCTCGGGGCTAAGGGTATGTACCAGTAGCTATGTGTTTGATCTTTATCTCTCTCTCGTGTTCTTGACGTGGTACGATCTTGATGTATCGCGAGCTTTGCTATTATAGTTGGATCTTATGATGTTTCTCCCCCTCTACTCTCTTGTAATGGATTGAGTTTCCCCTTTGAAGTTATCTTATCGGATTGAGTCTTTAAGGATTTGAGAACACTTGATGTATGTCTTGCGTGGGATAACCATGGTGACAATGGGTTATTCTATTGATTCACTTGATGTATGTTTTGGTGATCAACTTGCGGGTTCCGCCCATGAACCTATGCATAGGGGTTGGCACATGTTTTCGTCTTGACTCTCCGGTAGAAACTTTGGGGCACTCTTTGAAGTACTTTGTGTTGGTTTGAATAGATGAATCTGAGATTGTGTGATGCATATCGTATAATCATACCCGCGGATACTTGAGGTGACATTGGAGTATCTAGGTGACATTAGGGTTTTGATTGATTTGTGTCTTAAGGTGTTATTCAAGTACGAACTCTATGATAGATTGAACAGAAAGAATAGCTTCATGTTATTTTACTATGGACTCTTGAATAGATCGATCAGAAAGGATAACTTTGAGGTGGTTTCGTACCCTACCATAATCTCTTCATTTGTTCTCCGCTATTAGTGACTTTGGAGTGACTCTTTATTGCATGTTGAGGGATAGTTATGTGATCCAATTATGTTATTATTGTTGAGAGAACTTGCACTAGTGAAAGTATGAACCCTAGGCCTTTGGAGGCCCAACAACGTCTACAAGAAGAAGGTTGTGTAGTAGACATCAGACATCACTGAAATATAGTACTGCTTATCATCCTTAGACGGATGGACAGACAGAGCGGGTAAACCAAATACTCGAAGATATGTTGTGAGCCTGTGCTTTAGCCCAAGGACCTAAATGGGAAGATTGCTTGCCATATGCCGAGTTTTATTATAATAACGGCTTCTAGACCAGTCTAAAAATGTCACCGTATGAAGCTCTGTATGGTCGTAAGTGCCGCACTCCTTTAAATTGGTCTCAAGCTAGAGATAGCCGCATCTTCGGGACAGATCTCATGATGGAAGCTGAGAAATAAGTTAAGGAAATCAGAGACAGGTCGCAATTGGCCAAATCTCGACAAAAGAGTTATTATGATGCAAAGCACCGGCAGATCAGTTTTGAACCCAGAGAACACGTATACCTCCGAGTCACTCCTATGAAAGGAGTCAAGAGATTTTATACTCATGGAAAGTTGGCACCTAGATTTATTGGTCCATTTCTAGTCATGTCCCAAGTAGGCTCTATTGCATATCAGTTGGAACTACCCCCTGAACTGTCAGACGTGCACAACGTGTTTCATGTTTCCCATAAGGCGATGCATACCCCCGCCTGAGAAAAGGACTGCTATGGTTGAGATAGCATTGGAAAATGATTTAACCTATGAAGAGAGACCGTTTAGGATTTTGGATTAGATGGAAAGGGTCACTCGCAGTAAAGTAAGAAAATTCTACAAGGTTCAGTGGGAGCATCACACAGAATCAGAATCAACTTGGGAGCGGGAAAAATTCCTAAGAGCTCATTATCCAGAGTGGTTTTCCCAAGCAACCGAATCTCGAGGACGAGATTCATTCTAAGTGGGGGAGGTTTGTGACAGCCTGATTTTTGCCCTCTCTTATTTGCCTAATTTTCATTTGGCTTTAGTTTGAAATTTGGAGTTTTTGAATCTTTTCATATGGACTTAAACACTTGGGTACCTTGGATTTCACCCAAGTGCATCATTCCCCTCTTTAATCATCATTCCCCTTCTGATCCACCTCAAAATAATCTTGGGGATATTTTTCTTAAATGAAAAATATTCATTTTTCCTCTCTAAAACCCTAGCTACTTCAATGAGCTCCAAAGCAACCCTAGTTTTTCTTGCCCACAAAAATCTGAGAAAATTCACAAATATTCTTTAAACCCTAGGGCACCTTCCTGAGCAAAAATATTTCATCACTTTTTGGAATATTTTTGCTACAGAAAATATTTTTTGTTCTGGATAGAAATGGTGGTTTCTACATCAACTACCATTTTACTTGCTCCATTGTGCCTGAATTTTCTTGTGCATCATCACCTTAGTAGATGATGGCTAGCCTCCAAAGCACAGCCCCCAACTCCCAGCCTTTTGACCTCAGTAACATCTCAAAGTTACTGATCAGAAACTTACCTGGCTTGTAAAATCTTCTCTACTGCATCTGGAGCCAAACCAAAGCGTGGTAATCTTCAAAACTACCACGAACAACAAGCCAGACATGATCTTTGGACGTTGGTCGGCCTAAGGGAAGAGTTCACGCGGTGACCACGCGTGTCCATGATGCCAACATGCTTGTCGACGCGCTCTGAGTGCCGCCAAGCGCTCTGTTCGCGCGTGCCCGCTTCCCCCGTTTGCCCGAGCGTGCCAAACTTCGCCACCATCCTCGTCTCAACGCCATTAACTCCCTCCTGGCGCTCGCCGACGCCGGAGCTCACCACAGCGAGCACGGGCGCGGTCCGGCCAACGCCACAGTGCGCTCTGCACTGTGCTCGTCGCTGATACGTCTCCAATGTATCTATAATTTTTGATTGCTCCATGCTATATTCTCTACTGTTTTGGACATTATTGGGATTTATTATCCACTTTTATATTATTTTTGGGACTAACCTATTAACCGGAGGCCCGGCCCAGAATTGTTGTTTTTTGCTTGTTTTAGGGTTTTGAAGAAAAGGAATATCAAACAGAGTCCAAACGGAATGAAACCTTCAGGAACGTGATTTTCTCATCGAATACAACTCAGGAGACTTGGACCCTACATCAAGACACATAACAGGAGGCCACGAGGTAGGCGGCGCGCCTACCCCCCCCCCCCCCTCCCAGGCGCGCCCTCCACCCTCGTGGGCCCCTTGTTGCTCCACCGATGTACTTCTTCCTCCTATATATACCCACGTACCCCCAAACGATCAGAAACGGAGCCAAAACCCTAATTCCACCGCTGTAACTTTCTGTATCCACGAGATCCCATCTTGGGGCCTGTTCCGGAGCTCCACCGGAGGGGGCATCAATCACGGAGGGCTTCTTCATCAACACCATAGCCCCTCCGATGAAGTGTGAGTAGTTTACCTCAGACCTACGGGTCCATAGTTAGTAGCTAGATGGCTTCTTCTCTCTTTTTGGATCTCAATACAATGTTCTCCCCCTCTCTTGTGGAGATCTATTCGATGTAATCTTCTTTTTGCGGTGTGTTTGTTGAGATCGATGAATTGTGGGTTTATGATCAAGTCTATCTATGAATAATATTTGAATCTTCTCTGAATTCTTTTATGTATGATTGGCTATCTTTGCAAGTCTCTTCGAATTATCAGTTTGGTTTGGCCTACTAGATTGATCTTTCTTGCAATGGGAGAAGTGCTTAGCTTTGGTTTCAATCTTGCGGTGTCCTTTCCCGGTGACAGTAAGGGCAGCAAGGCACATATTGTATTGTTGCCATCGAGGATAACAAGATGGGGTTTTCTTCATATTGCATGAGTCTATCCCTCTACATCATGTCATCTTGCTTAAGGCGTCACTCTGTTTTTAACTTAATACTCTAGATGCATGCTGGATAGCGGTCGATGAGTGGAGTAATAGTAGTAGATGCAGGCAGGAGTCGGTCTACTTGTCTCGGACGTGATGCCTATATACATGATCATACCTAGATATTCTCATAACTATGCTCAATTATGTCAATTGCTCAACAGTAATTTGTTCACCCACCGTAGAATACTTATGCTCTCGAGAGAAGCCACTAGTGAAACCTATGGCCCCCGGGTCTATCTTTATCATATCAATCTCCTACTACTTAGTTATTTCCTTTGCTATTTACTTTGCCTTTATTTTACTTTGCATCTTTTATCATAAAATACCAAAAATATTATCCTATCATATATATCAGATCTCACTCTCGTAAGTGGCCCTATAGGGACTGACAACCCCTATTTGCGTTGGTTGCGAGGATTTATTTGTTTTGTGCAGGTGCGAGGGACTCGTGCGTAGCCTCCTACTGGATTGATACCTTGGTTCTCAAAAACCGAGGGAAATACTTACGCTACTTTACTGCATAATCCCTTCTTCTTCGGGGAAAACCAACGCAGTGCTAAAAGAGGTAGCAAGAAGGATTTCTGGCGCCGTTGCCGGGGAGGTCTACGCAAAAGTCAACATACCAAGTACCCATCACATACCCTTATCTCCCGCATTACATTATTTTCCATTTGCCTCTCATTTTCCTCTCCCCCACTTCATCCTTGCCGTTTTATTTGCCCTCTATCTCTCTATCCTCCCTCTATTTGCCTCTTTTTGCCCGCTTGCTTTTTGTTTGCTTGTGTGTTAGTTTGCTTGCTTGTCGTTATGGCCAGTCCCTTATCTTCTCCGTTGACCCCTGAGTTCGAAATCTTTCACTTTAAACAAAGGTTAGGAGAAAACTTAAAATATGCCTGGTTGAGAATAATGGAATCTCATCATAATTGTACCTCTGAAATAAATCTGAGAATTTTTCTTCGCAATTTTTATGTTGGATTAAATATGTCTCATAGACAACTCTAGGATTGCATTGCCAAAGGAAATTTTATTGAAATCGATCCCCATATTGCACTTGGAATTATAGAAGGTATAGTGGGAACACTACCTCAACAAAAGGGGCCTCATCCTACCCAGGAAGAGACACAAGTTTTTGAAAAAAATCGTGAAGTTACTAAAATCTTGCAGAAATCTCTTGAACCTCTTAAGAACATTAGTGGAAATATTCACCGCATGGATATGTTGATTACCCTTTGCAATAAGTGGTTGGATTCGTTAGATCTAAAAATTTCAGAATATGAAGGGAAACATAAAGAACCTCCCGGATTCAAACTTGATTCCGCTAAAAAGTTGAAAACCAAAGATGGCAATACCTAGATCTATTCTTGCTTGTTATACCTAGCTAGGGGCGTTAAATGATAGCGCTTGTTGGGAGGCAAGCCAATTTTATTTTTATTCCTTGATTTTTGCTCCTGTTTATTAATAAATAAATTATCTAGCCTCTGTTTTTCTTGTGTTTTTGTGTTTAATTAGTTTTTGTGCCAAGTAGAACCGTTGGGAAGACTTGGGGAAAGTCTTGTTGAACTTGCTGTAAAAACAGAAACTTTAGCGCTCACGAGAACTGCTGTAATTTTTATTTGGAAAGTTATATTTAGTTAATTATTTTTGAAGATGATTAATAGATAAATTCCTCACGTCCAGTAATTTATTTTAGAATTTTTGGGGTTCCAGATCTTGCGCTAGCTACAGATTCCTACAGATTGTTCTGTTTTTGACAGATTCTGTTTTTCGTGTGTTGTTTGCGTATTTTAATGAATCTATGGCTAGTAAAATAGTTTATAAACCATAGAGAAGTTGGAATACAGTATGTATAACACCCATATAAATAAATAATGAGTTCATTACAGTACCTCGAAGTGGTCTTTTGTTTTCTTTCGCTAACGGAGCTCACGAGATTTTCTACTTTAAGTTTTGTGTTATGAAGTTTTCAAGTTTTGGGTAAAGATTTGATGGATTATGGAACAAGGAGTGGAAAGAGCCTAAGCTTGGGGATGCCCATGGCACCCCCAAGATAATCTAAGGACACCTAAAAGCCAAAGCTTGGGGATGCCCCGGAAGGCATCCCCTCTTTCGTCTACTTCTATTGGTAACTTTACTTGCAGCTATATTTTTATTCGCCACATGATATGTGTTTTGCTTGGAGCGTCTTGTATGATTTGTGTCTTTGCTTGTTACTTTAGCACAATAATCCTTGCTGTACACACCATTTGAGAGAGCCATACATGATTTGGAATTTGTTAGAATACTCTATGTGCTTCGCTTATATCTTTCGAATTATATAATTTTGCTCTAGTGCTTCACTTATATCTTTTAGTGCATGGTGGTGGATTTGTTTTATAGAAACTATTGATCTCTCATGCTTAACTTAGATTATTTTGAGAGTATTAATAGCATGGTAATTTGCTTAAAATCCTAATATGCTTTGTATGCAAGATTAATAATAAAACTTTCTTATGAGTGTGTTGAATACTAAGAGAAGTTTGATGCTTGATGATTCTTTTGAGACATGGAGGTAATAATATCAAAGTCGTGCTAGTTGAGTAGTTGTGAAATTGAGAAATACTTGTGTTGAGGTTTGCAAGTCCCGTAGCATGCACGTATGGTAAACGTTATGCATCAAATTTGAAACATGAGGTGTTATTTGATTGTCTTCCTTATGAGTGGCGGTCGAGGACGAGCGATGGTCTTTTCCTACCAATCTATCCCCCTAGGAGCATGCGCGTAGTACCGAGGTTTTTGATGACCTATAGATTTTTGCAATAAGTATGTGAGTTCTTTATGACTAATGTTGAGTCCATGGATTATACGCACTCTCACCCTTCCATCCTAGCTAGCCTCTTCGGTACCGTGCATTGCCCTTTCTCACATTGAGAATAGGCGCAAACTTTGCCGGTGCATCCAAACCCCGTGATATGACACTCTTTCACACATAAACCTCCTTATATCTTCCTCAAAATAACCACCATACCTACCTATTATGGCATTTTGAAAGCACAAGTGCTCCCTAGGAGGTTTTGGTAATTGATGACAACATATCTCTTGTTGGACTAATACCTTTACCTAGTATATTTCAGATAAGTTCAACAATGGAGTGGCATGGACTAAAGGTTGTGGGAACCACTTCAAGATGCTAAGGACAAAGGATTGGCTAAAGCTTCAAGCTCAAGACTCTTCATTTTATATTTTAGTGATCCAAGATCACATTGAGTCTTTAGGAAAAGCCAATACTATCAAGAAGGGATGAGGTGTTGCTTAATGAGCCTCTTGCTTTATGTGCTTAATGATATGCTCCAAAATCCTCAGCTACTTTCCCACTTCCACAAATGACCTAAACCCTAAGCCAAACTCGGTCATACCGATTCTGTCAATCTGGTGCCACCGAGTTTCTCTTGTCATTTGCCACTGCCAAACCCTAGCAATTCGGTCCTACCGATACGGATCTCGGTCTCACCGAGATGGGCTTGCAAACTCTCTGTTACCTGTTGCAATATCTTCGGTCCCACCGAGATATGCAATCGGTCCCACCGAGTTTGCTTGGCCAACTCTCTGTTTCACTTATTACCAAAATCGGTCCTACCGAGTTTGAGTAATCGGTCAAACCGAGTTTTGGATTTTCCCTAACCCTAGCACATCGGTCCCACCGAGTTGTTCCAGTCGGTCCCACCGAAATCTCTAACAGTCACTAGGTTTACCATTTCGGTCCGACCGAGTTTGATAATTCGGTCCCACCGAGATTGGAAAACTGTGTGTAACGGTTGGATTTTGTGTGGAGGCTATATATACCCCTCCACCACCTCTTCATTCGAAGAGAGAGCCATCAGAACACATACACCATTCCTACTCATATGTTCTGAGAAAGAACCACCTACTCATGTGTTGAGAGCAAGATATTCCATTCCTACCATATGAATCTTGATCTCTAGCCTTCCCCAAGTTGCTTTCCACTCAAATCTTCTTTCCACTAGATCCAAATCCTATGAGAGAGAGTTGAGTGTTGGGGAGACTATCATTTGAAGCACAAGAGCAAGGAGTTCATCATCAACACACCATTTGTTACTTCTTGGAGAGTGGTGTCTCCTAGATTGGCAAGGTGTCACTTGGAAGCCTCCGACAAGATTGTGGAGTTGAACCAAGGAGTTTGTAAGGGCAAGGAGATCGCCTACTTTGTGAAGATCTACCGCTAGTGAGGCAAGTCCTTCGTGGGCGATGGCCATGGTGGGATAGACAAGGTTGCTTCTTCGTGGACCCTTCATGGGTGGAGCCCTCCGTGGACTCACGCAACCGTTACCCTTCGTGGGTTGAAGTCTCCATCAACGTGGATGTAGGATAGCACCACCTATCCGAACCATGGGAAAAACATCCGTGTCTCCGATTGCGTTTGAATTCTCCAAACCCTTCCCTTTACATTCTTGCAAGTTACATGCTTTACTTTCCGCTGCCTATATACACTTTGCATACTTGCTTGATATGTATTGTGAGTGCTGAAATTATGCTTAAACTCCACTCAAACCGAAAAAGCTTAAAAATTGCAACTTTGGCATGAAGTGTCTAATCACCCCCCTCTAGACACATCTCCTTCTTCCAGATCCTACAAGTGTTATCAGAGCTTTGGTCTCCATTGTCTTGGTTTAATCACCATTGGAGGAAGATGGATGTGTCTACTTTAGGGAGTCTTAGACATAGAGTGCCTATTCTTGATGGAGAGCACTTTCATGAGTGGAAAAATGAGATGCTTGTAATCTTCAATCAATATCATTTAAACAAGTATATTGCTAGCCCTTGTGCACCTCATATTAATCCTTTGCATCCTACCCTAGATGAAGATATTGACATGATTCGCAATCTTAGAACCATTGAGCTCATCATTAGAGGATTGCCCAAAAATTTGATTGCTAGTTTGCCTACTCTTAATTGTGCCTATACTATATGGAAATTTCTTGAGGAACGATTTCCCGATCATTCCTTGAAAAATTTGGATAAAATTATCCATAAATCTATTGCCTTGAGTAAGATGAACTCTAGTGATACTAAGTTTAGTGATTGTCTATTTGAGCTTACCAATCTCAAGCATGCTAAAGGAGATGTTGGAATCATTAGTGATATTATATTTGAAGCTATAAGAATTCATAAAAGTGACCACTTTGATGACCATTTATCTAATGAATTACCCTCTCTAGGAAATGATGAGTCACAAGATCATGATGAACATGGATACTATGATGATGATGATAGTGACTTGGACCTTGATGATACAATGAGACATTTTGGTCTTACGGAAAATCTTCGGGGATATGTGTCAGGTGGAAAGGAATGGGTTCTTGATAGTGGATGTACTGATCACATGACCAGAGATGAAGAGATGTTCCGTGAGCTTGCTAAAAATGATGGCCCTCGAAAATATGTCACCTTTGGTGATAATTCAAAGGGTAAAGTAGTTGGCCTTGGTAAGGTGGCCATCTCACATGATAGTTCCATTCAAAATGTCATGCTCGTTGAATCTCTCGGCTACAATTTACTTTCAATATCTAGACTTGCTGATTTTGGCCTAAATGTTCTATTTACTGAGGTAGATTGCCAAGTGTTTCGTCGAGACAATCATAAAATGGTCTTTACCGGTGTGCGTAGAGGTGATCTTTACATTGTTGATTTCTCTAAAAAGGCACAACCTAAAACTTGCTTCATTGCTAAATCCTCAAAAGGTTGGTTGTGGCATAGACGACTAGGTCACGTTGGCATGAGAAATCTTGACAAGCTTATTAAAGGAAATCATATCCTTGGAGTTAACGATGTCATATTTGATAAGGATAGACTTTGCAGTGCTTGTCAAGCAGGTAAACAGGTTGGAGGAAGGCATCCTGTGAAGAACATCATGACCACAAGGAGGCCACTCGAGCTACTTCATATGGATCTTTTCGGTCCCAACGCCTACAAAAGTCTCGGTGGAAATTCTTTTGGTCTTGTTATAGTTGATGATTTTTCAAGATTCACGTGGGTGTTCTTTCTTAATGACAAGTCGTAGGTCCAGAAGATCTTCAAAAACTTCGCTAGGAAAGCCCAAAATCAGTTTGAAGTGAAGATCAAGAAGGTTCGGAGTGACAACAGAACGGAGTTCAAGAACGCAAATGTGGACACCTTTCTTGACGAAGAAGGGATTTCACACGATTTCTCGGCTACGTACACACCTCAACAAAATGGAGTTGTTTAGAGGAAGAACCGGACGCTCATCGAAATGGCAAGAATGATGCTTGATGAATACAAGACGCCAAAGCACTTTTGGGCAGAAGCGGTTGAGACAACTTGTCACGCAACAAATTGCTTGTATCTTCACAAGCTACTCGGCAAGACAGCATACGAGCTCCTCACCGGTTACAAACCCCAAGTTGGATACTTTCGAGTATTCGGCTCAAAGTGCTACATTCTTGATAAGCATCGTCATTCAAAGTTTGCTCCTAAATCTTATGAAGGCTTCCTACTCGGTTATGGCTCAAACTCTCACACTTACCATGTCTACAACAATTTCACCCGAAAGGTTGAAGAGACGGTAGATGTGAAGTTTGATGAATCTAATGGCTCGCAAGTAGAGCAATTGCCAATTGATGTAGGAGACAAAGATCCTTCAGAAGCAATCCAAGACTTGTCCATTGGCAAAGTTCGTCCAACGGGGGTGAAGGAGAGTGCGTCATCCGTCCAAGTGGAAGCTTCTACTTCACGACAAGGTGAACCAAGAATCAACATGGAAGCATCCACAAGTGGGACACACCAAGATGAAGAAGACGAGGAAGTACATCAAGACGAACATCAACAACCTCCTTCCCCACCACGACAAGAGAATGACAACGTCAACAATGAAGAAGGCCAAGAAGAAGAACAAGATGAAGAAGACGCTCAACGAAGACCCAAGCAAAAGCTCTCACGAGTTCGAGCAAGAATTGCCAAAGATCATCCCGTCGAGCAAATCCTCAATGATATACAAACCGGGAAAATCACTCGCTCAAAAACTCGTTTAGCTAACTTTTGTGAAAACTATTCATTCATCTCTAGCATTGAACCTATGAAGGTTGAAGAAGCATTGGAAGATCCGGATTGGATAAACGCTATGCATGAAGAGCTACACAATTTTGAGAGAAACCAAGTTTGGACATTGGTTGAGAAGCCCGATGACAACCACAACATCATTGGTACCAAATGGGTGTTTCGCAACAAGAAAGATGAAGATGGACAAGTGGTCCGCAACAAAGCACGTCTCGTCGCCCAAGGGTACACACAAGTCGAAGGTATGGACTATGGTGAGACATATGCTCCCGTTGCTAGACTTGAGTCCATTCGCGTCTTACTTGCCTATGCTAATCACCATAATATCACCTTGTACCAAATGGACATTAAGAGTGCTTTTCTAAATGGTGAAATAGAGGAGGAAGTTTATGTCAAACAACCTCCCGGCTTTGTCAATCCTAAGAAACCTAATCATGTTTACAAACTTCACAAAGCTCTTTATGGTCTTAAACAAGCTCCTAGAGCATGGTATAAATGCTTGACCAAGTTCCTTATTGCAAGTGGTTTTGAAATTGGTAAAATTGATTCTACTCTCTTCACTAAAAGGGTTAATGGAGAACTATTTGTATGTCAAATCTATGTTGATGGTATCATATTTGGTTCAACTAACCCTCTCTTTAGTGAAAAGTTTGGAAAGCTAATGTCAGAGAAGTTTGAGATGTCTATGATGAGTGAACTCAAATTCTTTCTTGGTTTGCAAATCAAGCAAACTAAGGAAGGTACATTTGTCTCTCAAATGAAGTACACCAAGGACTTATTCAAGAAGTTCAATATGCAAGAGTGCAAAGGTATGTCTACACCCATGCCCACTAGTGGACATAATGATTTGACCAAAGATGGTGAACCGGTTGATCAAAAGGTTTATCGTTCTATGATTGGTTCATTACTATACCTATGTGCTTCACGTCCCGATACTATGCTAAGTGTATGCATGTGTGCACGATATCAAGCTGCTCCTAAAGAATGTCATCTTAAGGCTGTGAAAAGGATAGTGAGATACTTAATTCACACACCAAACTTTGGCATTTGGTATCCTAAGAGGTATTCTTTGCATCTTGTTGGCTATTCTGACTCGGATTATGCCGGAGACAAGGTTGATAGGAAGTCCACTTCGGGTACCTGTCAATTTCTTGGCAGATCTCTTGTGTCTTGGTCCTCCAAGAAACAAAACTCGGTATCCTTATCCACCGCCGAAGCGGAATACATTGCCGCTGGTTCATGTTGTGCTCAATTACTTTGGATGACCCAAACTCTTAAAGATTATGGAATTTATGTGAAACATGTTCCACTTCTTTGTGACAATGAAAGTGCTATCAAAATTGGTCATAATCCCGTACAACATTCTCGAACTAAGCATATTGAAGTTCGTCATCATTTCATTCGAGATCATGTTGCTAAGGGTGACATTAATCTTAAGCATGTTCGCATTGAAAAGCAATTAGCTGATATATTCACTAAACCACTTGATGAGAAAGTATTTTGCAGGCTAAGAGGAGAATTGAACATCATTGATGCTTCAAACGTGGAGTAGGAACTCCATTGGACACATGCAAGACATGAGCTTATGACTAATCCATGATATATCTCTTATGATGACTATCTTATGTCTTGGATATATTTGTACTTTGCATGTTGTCTAACCCATGTAGGTACTTGGTTGAAACTAATTCCATGGGATTGCGACTCACTCACATCTTGAGCAATCTTTACATCACCAAGTCTCTATACAATGGTGGTTGAAAACAAGGAAGCACAAAACCATTCAAACATCTCATTTGACAAATTCTATGTTGAGCTTCATGATTGTCATTTTTGGATACACAAGTGCTCTTCCTTGCAAGAACTAACCCATGTAGGTAGATGAACTCAAACTCCAAGTGGTGCTCCAAATTCTTGATGGACTACATCAACCTTGAGCACCCACACAAGTTCAACTACATCAGCAAGAACCACTCCACCACCCAAGGTATGTTATCCCATCTTAGAGAAGCTTTACCCAAGGTATGTTATCCCATCTTAGAGATGCTTAAACGAAAAATGGCAACCCCATTTTGAGCTTAAACGATGAGTATGACCTATGATCAAGTGTTCTCACTTGACTCCTAAGTCAATATACTCTAACATAGGTGACTATGTCACCGCCCAACTCTAGATGAAGTTCTCTTGTGTTTCTTTCTGTGTTACTGCATTTGTCTCGTGCTTGTTTATTTGTTTCCTTCTACTTCATCTAGATTCTTCAGTTTCTTTTCTTTTCTTTTTATTCTGCATTTTCCGCATTCAATTCATTGCAAATCTTTGTGAGATCCTGCATGTCTAGTGAGCTGAGGTGACAAGTGTTTTTCTCTGTGTGAACTCGTTCTCACTGAATTGTAAGTTTCGGTCCAACCGAATTCCTTCGGTACCACCGAATCATACCACTCGGTGCCACCGACTTCGCAACAGGAAAAACAGTTTGTCACATAACCTATAATTCTTCTGTTCCAGCTCCACTCAATGAATCTTGTCCTCTACAAGTATCCCAATTTTATTCTTTGCTTTATGCTGAGTCTCAAGGACCAAACCTTTTGGACGATTTCCAGAAGAACCTTCTTGGAAATTGATGTCAAAGGGGGAGAGAGAGATCACATCAAAGCTTATCTTCGGGGAAAAGGGATCACATCAAAGCACTAAAGGGGGAGAGAACATCTCAAGGATCCCAGATGTCCCAGATAATGTATTAAGGGGGAGAAAGAGATCCCTAGGGGGAGAGACAATACTCAAGGATCCCAGATGCTTGATGATCAAGAGGAGAGATGTCACATGTCTTTTTAGGGGGAAAGACATGTTCATTTGTTTTGTTTCTTTTAGCTCTGATCTTCTATTCCCTATCTTCCCCCAATATCCCATATAAGATTCAGGGGGAGCAAGACACCTATGGGAAAGAAATCAGTCAAATTCATTGCATATCTTTACTCTTGGGGACATGTTGAATTCAATGCAGTACCTAGTACTTACTCTCTACATGTCATCCCAGTCTTGGTATTCTTGTGGTTTCTTCAGTTTACTCTGGCTTGTGGATGTACCTGTGTTATCTAACCTTGTTTGTGCAGGTTCATTTCGTCCTAAGTCAACCAAAGACTACAAGGTAAGTGTATGCATCAAAATCATGAGTATGAGAAGTTCTTGCTTATGTACATACTGTTTGCAAGAAGGACTCATGAGCATGAAGGTATTTTCCTTAACAATCCTTTACCCTGATGCATATGGCCAAGATACATGTAACACATTGCCCACTCTATCATGGTTATGTCCTCACATGCCTCTATATTTCATATTCACATGAGTGCATACATGTAGGGGGAGCCTATGCTTGTTACATGTCCTTCCAAAGCTTTACTTGCTGTTCTTTATATCTTTATCTAAAGCTTTGATGTATGTTGCCATCAATTACCAAAAAGGGGGAGATTGAAAGCACAAGTGCTCCCTAGGTGGTTTTGGTAATTGATGACAACATATCTCTTGTTGGACTAATACCTTTACCTAGTATATTTCAGATAAGTTCAACAATGGAGTGGCATGGACTAAAGGTTGTGGGAACCTCTTCAAGATGCTAAGGACAAAGGATTGGCTAAAGCTTCAAGCTCAAGACTCTTCATTTTATATTTTAGTGATCCAAGATCACATTGAGTCTTTAGGAAAAGCGAATACTATCAAGAAGGGATGAGGTGTTGCTTAATGAGCCTCTTGCTTTATGTGCTTAATGATATGCTCCAAAATCCTCAGCTACTTTCCCACTTCCACAAATGACCTAAACCCTAAGCCAAACTCGGTCATACCGATTCTGTCAATCCGGTGCCACCGAGTTTCTCTTGTCATTTGCCACTGCCAAACCCTAGCAATTCAGTCCTACCGATACGGATCTCGGTCTCACCGAGATGGGCTTGCAAACTCTCTGTTACCTGTTGCAATATCTGCGGTCCCACCAAGATATGCAATCGGTCCCACCGAGTTTGCTTGGCCAACTCTCTGTTTCACTTATTACCAAAATCGGTCCTACCGAGTTTGAGTAATCGGTCAAACCGAGTTTTGGATTTTCCCTAACCCTAGCACATCGGTCCCACCGAGTTGTTCCAGTCGGTCCCACCGAAATCTCTAACGGTCACTAGGTTTACCATTTCGGTCCGACCGAGTTTGATAATTCGGTCCCACCGAGATTGGAAAACTGTGTGTAACGGTTGGATTTTGTGTGGAGGCTATATATACCCCTCCACCACCTCTTCATTCGAAGAGAGAGCCATCAGAACACATACACCATTCCTACTCATATGTTCTGAGAAAGAACCACCTACTCATGTGTTGAGACCAAGATATTCCATTCCTACCATATGAATCTTGATCTCTAGCCTTCCCCAAGTTGCTTTCCACTCAAATCTTCTTTCCACCAGATCCAAATCCTATGAGAGAGAGTTGAGTGTTGGGGAGACTATAATTTGAAGCACAAGAGCAAGGAGTTCATCATCAACACACCATTTGTTACTTCTTGGAGAGTGGTGTCTCCTAGATTGGCTAGGTGTCACTTGGAAGCCTCCGACAAGATTGTGGAGTTGAACCAAGGAGTTTGTAAGGGCAAGGAGATCGCCTACTTCGTGAAGATCTACCGCTAGTGAGGCAAGTCCTTCGTGGGCGATGGCCATGGTGGGATAGACAAGGTTGCTTCTTCGTGGACCCTTCGTGGGTGGAGCCCTCCGTGGACTCGCGCAACCGTTACCCTTCGTGGGTTGAAGTCTCCATCAACGTGGATGTAGGATAGCACCACCTATCCGAACCACGGGAAAAACATCCGTGTCTCCGATTGCGTTTGAATTCTCCAAACCCTTCCCTTTACATTCTTGCAAGTTGCATGCTTTACTTTCCGCTGCCTATATACACTTTGCATACTTGCTTGATATGTATTGTGAGTGCTGAAATTATGCTTAAACTCCACTCAAACCAAAAAAGCTTAAAAATTGCAACTTTGGCATGAAGTGTCTAATCACCCCCCTCTAGACACATCTCCTTCTTCTAGATCCTACACATTTCCATAGCCATTCCGAGATATATTGCCATGCAACTTTCCATCATTCCGTTCATCATGACACATTCATCATTGTCATATTGCTTGGCATGGTCATGTAGTTGACATAGTATTTGTGGCAAAGCCACCGTTCATAATTCTTTCATACATGTCACTCTTGGTCCATTCCATATCCCGGTACACCGTCGGAGGCATTCATATAGAGTCATCTTTGTTCTAGTATTGAGTTGTAATCATTGAGTTGTAAATAAATAGAAGTGTGATGATCATCATTTTCTAGAGCATTGTCCCAAGTGAGGAATATAAAAAAAAGAAAGGCCATAAAAAAGAGAAGGCCTAAAAAAAGAGAAAGGCCATAATAAAAGAGAAGGCCCGAAAAAAGAGAAAGGCCATAAAAAAAGAGAAAAGGCCCCCAAAAAGAGAAAAGAAAAAAATGAGAGAAAAAGAGAGAAGGGACAATGTTACTATCCTTTGCCACACTTGTGCTTCAAAGTATCACAATGATCTCCAAAGTAGAGAGTCTCTCATGTTATCACTTCCATATACTAGTGGGGATTTTTCATTATAGAACTTGGCTTGTATATTCCAACAATGGGCCTCCTCAAGTGCCCTAGGTCTTCGTGAGCAAGCAAGTTGGATGCACACCCACTAGTTTCTTTTGTTGAGCTTTCATACATTTATAGCTCTAGTGCATCTGTTGCATGGCAATCCCTACTCCTTGCATTAACATCAATCGGTGGGCATCTCCATAGCCCATCGATTAGCCTCGTTGATGTGAGACATCCTCCTTTTTTGTCTTCTCCACATAACCCCCCTCCTTATATTCTATTCCACCCATAGTGCTATGTCCGTGGCTCGCGCTCATATATTGCGTGAAAGTTTATACGTTTGAGATTACTAAAGTATGAAACAGTTGCTTGGCTTTTCATCCGGGTTGTGCATGATGATAGCATTCTTGTGTGACGAAAATGAAACATGACTAAACCATATGATTTTGTAGGGATGAACTTTCTTTGGCCATGTTATTTTGTGAAGACATAATTTCTTAGTTAGTATGCTTGAAGTATTATCATTTTTATGTCAATATGAACTTTTGTCTTGAATCTTTCAAATCTGAATATTCATACCACAATTAAGAAGAATTACGGTAAAATTATGTCAAGTAGCACTCCGCATCAAAAATTCTGTTTTTATCATTTACCTACTCGAGGATGAGCAGGAATTAAGCTTGGGGATGCTTGATACGTCTCCAACGTATCTATAATTTTTTATTGCTCCATGCTATATTATCTGCTGTTTTGGACATTATTGGGATTTATTATCCACTTTTATATTATTTTTGGGACTAACCTATTAACCGGAGGCCCGGCCCACAATTGTTGTTTTTTGCCTGTCTTAGGGTTTCGAAGAACAGGAATATCAAACGGAGTCCAAACGGAATGAAACCTTCGGGAACGTGATTTTCTCATCGAATACAACTCACCAAACTTGGACCCTATGTCAAGACAAGTAACAGGAGGCCACGAGGTAGGGGGGCGCCTACCCCCCCCCCCCCCAGGCAGGCCCTCCACCCTTGTGGACCCCCTGTTGCTCCACCGGCGTACTTCTTCCTCCTATATATACCCACGTACCCCCAAATGATCATATACGGAGCCAAAAACCTAATTCCACCGCCGTAACTTTCTGTATCCACGAGATCCCATCTTGGGGCCTGTTCCGGAGCTCCGCCGGAGGGGGCATCGATCACGGAGGGCTTCTTCATCAGCACCATAGCCCCTCCGATGAAGTGTGAGTAGTTTACCTCAGACCTACGGGTCCATAGTTAGTAGCTAGATGGCTTCTTCTCTCTTTTTGGATCTCAATACAATGTTCTCCCCCTCTCTTGTGGAGATCTATTCGATGTAATCTTCTTTTTGCGGTGTGTTTGTTGAGACCGATGAATTGTGGGTTTATGATCAAGTCTATCTATGAATAATATTTGAATCTTCTCTGAATTCTTTTATGTATGATTGGTTATCTTTGCAAGTCTCTTTAAATTATCAGTTTGGTTTGGCCTACTAGATTGATCTTTCTTGCAATGGGAGAAGTGCTTAGTTTTGGGTTCAATCTTGTGGTGTCCTTTCCTGGTGACAGTAAGGGCAGCAAGGCACGTATTGTATTGTTGCCATCGAGGATAACAAGATGGGGTTTTCTTCATATTGCATGAGTCTATCCCTCTACATCATGTCATCTTGCTTAAGGCGTTACTCTATTTTTAACTTAATACTCTAGATGCATGCTGGATAGCGGTCGATGAGTGGAGTAATAGTAGTAGATGCAGGCAGGAGTTGGTCTACTTGTCTCGGACGTGATGCCTATATACATGATCATACCTAGATATTCTCACAACTATGCTCAATTCTTTCAATTGCTCAACAGTAATTTGTTCACCCACCGTAGAATACTTATGCTCTCGAGAGAAGCCACTAGTGAAACCTATGGCCCCTGGGTTTATCTTTATCATATCAATCTCCTACTACTTAGTTATTTCCTTTGCTATTTACTTAGCTATCATACCAAAAATATTATCATATCATATCTATCAGATCTCACTCTCGTAAGTGGCCCTATAGGGACTGACAACCCCTATAGGGACTGACACCGCAAGATTGAACCCAAAGCTAAGCACTTCTCCCATTGCAAGAAAGATCAATCTAGTAGGCCAAACCAAACTGATAACTCGAAGAGACTTGCAAAGATAACCAATCATACATAAAAGAATTCAGAGGAGATTCAAATATTGTTCATAGATAATCTTGATCATAAACCCACAATTCATAAGATCTCAACAAACACACCGCAAAATGAGTTACATCGAATAGATCTCCAAGAAGATCGAGGAGAACTTTGTATTGAGATCGAAAGAGAGAGAAGAAGCCATCTAGCTAATAACTATGGAGCCGAAGGTTTGAGGAAAACTACTCACACATCTCCGGAGAGGCTATGGTGTTGATGTAGAAGCCCTCCGTGATCGATGCCCCCTCCGGCAGAGCATTGGAAAAGGCCCCAAGATGGGATCTCACAGGTACAGAAGGTTGCGACAGTGGAAATAGGGTTTCGTGGTGCTCCTAGATGTTTTCAGGGTATATGAGTATATATAGCCGAAGGAAGTCGGTCAGGAGAGCCACGAGGGGCCCACGAGGGTGGGGGGCGCGCCTCCCTACCTCGTGGCCTCCTTGGTTGTTTCTTGACGTCCACTCCAAGTCCTCTGGATCACGTTTGTTCCAAAAATCATGCTCCCGAAGGTTTCATTCCGTTTGGACTTTGTTTGATATTCCTTTACTACGAAACACTGAAATAGGCAAAAAAGAGCAATTTGCACTGGACCTTGGGTTAATAGGTTAGTCCCAAAAATAATATAAAAGTGAATAATAAAGCCCATTAAGCATCCAAAACAGAATATATATATATAATAGCATGGAACAATCAAAAATTATAGATACGTTGGAGACGTACCATTATTTGCCCGAGATTCGATTGTCTGTATCTTCATACCTAGTTCTATATCGTTACCGGCAAGTCTCTTTACTCGTTCCGTAATGCATCATCCCGTAACTAACTCATTAGTCACATTGTTTGCAAGGCTTATCATGATGTGCATTATCGAGAGGGCCCAGAGATACCTCTCCGATACTCGGAGTGACAAATCCTAATCTCGATCTATGCCAACCCAACAAACACCTTCAGAGATACATGTAGAGCATCCTTTTAATCACCCAGTTACGTTGTGACGTTTGATAGTACACAAGGTATTCCTCCGGTATCTGGGAGTTGCATAATCTCATAGTCAAAGGAATATGTATAAGTCATGAAGAAATCAATAGCATAAAACTTAACGATCATTATGCTAAGCTAACGGATGTGTCTTGTCCATCACATCATTCTCCTAATGATGTGATCCCATTCATCAAATGACAACACATGTCTATGGATGGGAAACTTAACCATATTTGATTAACGAGCTAGTCTAGTAGAGGCTTACTAGAGACACTGTGTTTTTTCTATGTATCCACACATGTATCAAGTTTCCGGTTAATACAATTCTAGCATGAATAATAAACATTTATCATGATATAATGAAATATAAATGACAACTTTATTATTGCCTCTAGGGCATATTTCCTTCTGTCTCCCACTTGCACTAGAGTTAATAATCTGGATTACATTGTGATGATTCTAACACCCATGGAGTCTTAGTGCTGATAATGTTTTGCTCGTGGAAGAGGCTTAGTCAACGGGTCTGCTACCTTCAGATCTATATGTATTTTGCAAATCTCTATGTCTCCCTTCTTGACTTGATCACGGATGGAGTTGAACCAAGGCAATTGCTCCAGTATTGTCACAAAAGATTTTCATTAGACCCGATGCACTCGTTATTACACCTAGATCGGATATGAACTCGTTCATCCAGACTCCTTCGTTCGCTGCTTCCAAAGCAGCTATGTACTCCGCTTCACATGTAGATCCCGCCACGACGCTTTGCTTGGAACTGCACCAACTGACAGCTCCACCATTCAATATAAATACGTATTCGTTTTGTGACTTAGAGTCATCCGGATAAGTGTCAAAGCTAGCATCGATGTAACCATTTACGATGAGCTCTTTGTCACCTCCATAAACAAGAAACATGTCCTTAGTCCTTTTCAGGTACTTCAGGAAGTTCTTGACCGTTGTCTACTGATCCACTCCTGGATTACTTTGGTACCTCCTTGCTAGACTTATAGCAAGGCACACATCAGGTCTGGTACACAACATTGCATACATGATGGAACCTATGGCTGAGGCATAGGGAATGACTTTCATTTTCTCTCTATCTTCTGAAGTTGTCAGGCATTGAGTCTGACTCAACTTCACACCTTGTAACACAGGCAAGAACCCTTTGTTTGACTGATCCATTTTGAACTTCTTCAAAACTTTATCAAGGTATGTGCTTTGTGAAAGTCCAATTAAGCATCTTGATCTATCTCTATAGATCTTGATGCCCAATATATAAGCAGTTTCACCGAGGTCTTTCATTGAAAAACTCTTATTCAAGTATCCTTGCTATCCAGAAATTATATATCGTTTCCAATCAACAATATGTTATCCACATATAATATTAGAAATGCTACAGAGCTCCCACTCACTTTCTTGTAAATACAGACTTCTCCAAAAGTCTGTATAGAACCGTATGCTTTGATCACCTCATCAAAGCGTATATTCCAACTTCGAGATGCTTGCACCAGTCCATAAAATGGATCGCTGGAGCTGGCACACTTTGTTAGCACCTTTAGGATCGACAAAACCTTCTGGTTGCATCATATAAAACTCTTCTTTAAGAAATCCATTAAGGAATGCAGTTTTGACGTCCATTTGCCAGATTTCATAATCATAAAATGCGGCAATTGCTAACATGATTCGGACAGACTTAAGCATCGCTACGGGTGAGAAGGTCTCATCGTAGTCAACTCCTTGAACTTGTCGAAAACCTTTCGCAACAAGCCGAGCTTTGTAGACAGTAACATTAGCATCGGCGTCCGTCTTCTTCTTGAAGATCCATTTATTCTCTATGGCTTGCCGATCATCGGGCAAGTCAACCAAAGTCCATAATTTGTTTTCATACATGGATCCCATCTCAGATTTCATGGCCTTCAGCCATTTCGCGAAATCTGGGCTCATCATCGCCTCCTCGTAGTTCGTAGGTTCGTCATGGTCGAGTAACATGACTTCCAGAACAGGATTACCGTACTACTCTGGTGCGGAACGTGCTCTGGTTGACCTACGAGGTTCGGTAGTAACTTGATCCGAAGTTTCATGATCATTATCATTAGCTTCCTCACTAGTTGGTGTAGGCATCACGGGAATGGTTTTCTGTGATGAGCTAATTTCCTATTCGAGAGAAGGTGCAATTACCTCATCAAGTTCTACTTTCCTCCCACTCAATTCTTTCGAGAGAAATTCCTTCTCTAGAAAGGATCCATTCTTAGCAACAAAGATCTTGCCTTTAGATCTGTGATAGAAGGTGTACCCAACAGTTTCTTTCGGGTATCCTTTGAAGACGCATTTCTCCGATTTGGGTTCGAGCTTATCAGGCTGAAGCTTTTTCACATAAGCATCACAACCCCAAACTTTAAGAAACGACAGCTTAGGTTTCTCACCAAACTACAACTCATACGGTGTCGTCTCAACGGATTTAGATGGTGCCCTATTTAACATGAATGCAGCTGTCTCTAATGCATATCCCCAAAATGATAGTGGTAAATCAGTAAGAGACATCATAGATCGCACCATATCTAATAAAGTACGGTTACGACGTTCGGACACACCATTACGCTGTGGTGTTCCAGGTGGCGTGAGTTGTGAAACTATTCCACATTGTTTTAAATGAAAGCCAAACTCGTAACTCAAATATTCGCCTCCACAATCACATCATAGAAACTTTATTTTCATGTTACGATGATTCTCCAGTTCACTCTGAAATTCTTTGAACTTTTCAAATGTTTCAGACTTTTGTTTCATTAAGTAGATATACCCATATCTGCTCAAATCATCTGTGAATGTTAGAAAATAACGATACCCGCCGCGAGCCTCAACACTCATTGGACCGCACACATCAGTATGTATTATTTCCAATAAGTCAGTGGCTCACTCCATTGTTCTGGAGAACGGAGTCTTAGTCATCTTGCCCATGAGGCATGGTTCGCAAGCATCAAGTGATTCCAAAAGTCCATGCGCATGGAGTTTCTTCATGCGCTTTACACCAATATGACCTAAACGGCAGTGCCACAAATATGTTGCACTATCATTATCAACTTTGCATCTTTTGGCGTCAATATTATGAATATGTGTATCACCACGATCGAGATTCAATAAAAATAGACCACTCTTCAAGGGTTCATGACCATAAAAGATATTACTCATATAAATAGAACAACCATTATTCTCTGATTTAAATAATAACCGTGTCTCGCATCAAACATGATCCGGATATAATGTTCATGCTCAACCCTGGCACCAAATAACAATTATGTTAGGTCTAATACTAATCCTGAAGGTAGATGTAGAGGTAACGTGCCGACGGCGATCAGATCGACCTTGGAACCATTCCTGGCGCGCATCTAATATGTCTCCAACGTATCTATAATTTTTGATTGTTCCATGCTATTATATTATCAATCTTGGATGTTTTATATGCTATTTTATACGATTTTTGGGGCTAACCTATTAACATAGAGCCCAGTGTCAGTATCTGTTTTTCCTTGTTTTTGAGAATCGCAGAAAAGGAAAACCAAACTGAGTCCAATTGACCTGAAATTTCACGGAGATTATTTTTGGACCAGAAGAAGCCCACGGAGTATCAGAGATGGGCCAGAAGAGTCCCGAGGCACCCATGAGGGTGGGGGCGCGCCCTACCCCCCCTGGGCGCGCCCCTACCTCGTGCCCGCCTCGGAGAGCCCCCTGACTTGTTCCCGACGCCAAAACCTCTTATATATACCCAAACTTCCAGAACATAACCTAGATCGGGAGTTCCGCCGCCGCAAGCCTCTGTAGCCACAGAAAACCAATCTAGACCCGTTCTGGCACCCTGCTGGAGGGGGGAATCCCTCTCCGGTGGCCATCTCCATCATCCCGGCGCTCTCCATGACGAGGAAGGAGTAGTTCACCCTCGGGGCTGAGGGTATGTACCAGTAGCTATGTGTTTGATCTCTCTCTCTCTCTCTCTCTCTCTCTTTCTCTCTCTCTCGTGTTCTTGATTCGGCATGATCTTGAAGTATCGCGAGCTTTGCTATTATAGTTGGATCTTATGATGTTTCTCCCACTCTACCCTCTTGTGATGAATTGAGTTTTCCCTTTGAAGTTATCTTATCGGATTGAGTCTTTAAGGATTTGAGAACACTTGATGTATGTCTTGCATGTGCTTATCTGTGGTGACAATGGGATATCACGTGATCCACTTGATGTATGTTTTCGTGATCAACTTGCGAGTTCCATGACCGCGTGAACTTATCCATAGGGGTTGTCACACATTTTCGTCTTGACTCTCCGGTAGAAACTTTGGGGCACTCTTTGAAGTTCTTTGTGTTGGTTGAATAGATGAATCTAAGATTGTGTGATGCATATCATATAATCATACCCACGGATACTTCAGGTGACATTGGAGTATCTAGGTGACATTAGGGTTTTGGTTGATTTGTGTCTTAAGGTGTTATTCTAGTATGAACTCTAGGATAGATTGAGCAGAAAGAATAGCTTCATGTTATTTTACTACGGACTCTTGAATAGATCGATGAGAAAGAATAACTTTGAGGTGGTTTCGTACCCTACAATAATCTCTTTGTTTGTTCCCCACTATTAGTGACTTTGGAGTGACTCTTTGTTGCATGTTGAGGGATAGTTATATGATCCAATTATGTTACTATTGTTGAGAGAACTTGCACTAGTGAAAGTATGAACCCTGGGCCTTGTTTCCTAGCATTGCAATACCGTTTACGCTCACTTTTACCAGTTGCTACCTTGCTGTTTTTTATATTTTCAGATTACAAAAACCTATATCTACTATCCATATTGCACTTGTATCACCATCTCTTCGCCGAACTAGTGCACCTATACAATTTACCATTGTATTGGTGTGTTGGGGACACAAGAGACTCTTTGTTATTTGGTTGCAGGGTTGTTTTAGAGAGACCAACTTCATCCTACGCCTCCCACGGATTGATAAACCTTAGGTCATCCACTTGAGGGAAATTTGCTACTGTCCTACAAACCTCTGCACTTGGAGGCCCAACAACGTCTACAAGAAGAAGGTTGTGTAGTAGACATCAAGCTCTTTTCTGGCGCCGTTGCCGGGGAGGTTAGCGCTTGAAGGTATGTCTTTAGATCTTGCAATCGAATCTTTTAGTTTCTTGTTTTATCACTAGTTTAGTCTATGAAAGAAAACTACAAAAAATGGAATTAAGGTTGCCTCATATGCTTCATCTTTTTAATGTCTTTCATGAAAATAAGGATCCCGATAATTGTGCCAAAGTGTTAGAAGAATAATGCATTAGAATGTTTGGCACTAAATTTTTGGATGATGAGCATGATTGCAATGTCGTTAGTATGAATTCTTTGAATACCCAGGATGCTAATGATATGCAAAGCCACAAACTTGGGGATGCTATGTTTGATGAAGATGATATTTTTAGTACCCCAAGTTTTGATATTAAAATTTATTATGATGATAGCATGCCTCCTATTTATGATGATTATAATTATGAAAGTGGATTTGGAGAGGTCATGACTTTATTTAGTAATGATTCCACTATTTTGGAAGAGGTTCCAATTGATTATGAGAACAAAGTTGCTATCTATGATGATCATTGTGAGGACATATATGCTATAAATAATAATGATATCCATGAAACTTGTCATCATGATTTTAACTTCCAATTGGATTATGCCTCACATGATAGTTATTTTGTTGAGTTTGCTCCCACTATTATGAATGAGAAGAATTTTGCTTATGTGGAGAGTAGTAAATTTTCTATGCTTGTGGATCATGAAAAAAATGCTTTATGTGATAGTTATATTGTTGAATTCATTCATGATGCTACTGAAAATTATTATGAGGGAGGAATATATGCTTGTAGGAATTGCAATAATATCAAGTTTCCTCTCTACATGTTGAAAATCTTGAAGCTATGCTTGTTTTGCCTTCCTATGCTAGTTGATTATTGTTCCCATAAGTTGTTTGCTCACAAAATCCCTATGCATAGGAAGTGGGTTAGACTTAAATGTGCTAGTCATATTCTTCATGGTGCTCTCTTTATGTTTCAATTCTTATCTCTTATGTGAGCATCATTGAAATCATCATGCCTAGCTAGGGGCGTTAAACGATACCGCTCGTTGGGAGGCAACCCAATTTTATTTTTATTCTTTGATTTTTGTTCCTGTTTAGTAATAAATAATTCATCTAGCCTCTGTTTAGATGTGGTTTTATGATTTAATTAGTGTTTGTGCCTAGTAGAACCTTTGGGAAGACTTGGAGGAAGTCTTTGCGATCTTGCTGTAAAAAATAGAAACTTTAGCGCTCACGAGATTTGCTGCTATTTTTTACTGGAGAGTGCGATTAGGTTGATTATTTTTGAAGATGATTAATAGATAAATTCCTAACTTCCAACAATTTATTTCAGAATTTTTGGGGTTACAAAAGTATTCAAAACCTACAGATTACTACAGACTGTTCTGTTTTTGACAGATTCTGTTTTCATTGTGTTGTTTGCTTATTTTGATGAATCTATGAATAGTATCGGAGGGTATGAACCATAGAGAAGTTGGAATAAAGTATATATTACACCAATATGAATTTATAATGAGTTCACAACAGTACCAAAAGTGGTGATTTATTTTCTTATACTAACGGAGCTCATGAGATTTTCTGTTGAGTATTGTGTTGTGAAGTTTTCAAGTTTTGGGTAAAGATTCGATGGACTATGGAATAAGGAGTGGCAAGAGCCTAAGCTTGGGGATGCCCAAGGCATCCCAAGGTAATATTCAAGGACAACCAAGAGCCTAAGCTTGGGGATGCCCCGGATGGACTCATTGATCTTCACTTATATCTTTTGGAGTAGTTTGTCATTTGCTCTAGTGCTTCACTTATATCTTTTTAGAGCATGGAGGTAGTTTTATTTTGAAGAAATTGTTGAACTCTCATGCTTCAATTATATTATTTTGAGAGTCTTTAGAACAGCATGGTAATTTGCTTTGGTTATAAAATTAGTCCTAATATGATGGGCATTCAAGATGGGTATAATAAAAACTTTCATATAGAGTGCATTGAATACCATGAGAAGTTTGATACTTGATAATTGTTTTGAGATATAAAGATGGTGATATTAGAGTCGTTCTAGTTGAGTAGTTGTGAATTTGACAAATACTTGTGTTGAGGTTTGCAACTCCTGTAGCATGCACGTATGGTAACCGTTGTGTGACAAATTTGAAGCATGAGGTGTTTCTTTGATTGTCTTCCTTATGAGTGGCGGTCGGGGACGAGCGATGGTCTTTTCCTACCAATCTATCCCCCTAGGAGCATGCGCGTAGTGCTTGGTTTTGATGACTTGTGGATTTTTGCAATAAGTATGTGAGTTCTTTTTGACTAATGTTGAGTCCATGGATTATACGCACTCTCACCCTTCCATCATTGCTAGCCTCTTCGGTACCGTGCATTGCCCTTTCTCACCTTGAGAGTCGGTGCAAACTTCGCCGGTGCATCCAAACCCCATGATATGATACGCTCTATCACACATAAACCTCCTTATATCTTCCTCAAAACAGCCACCATACCTACCTATTATGGCATTTCCATAGCCATTCCGAGATATATTGCCATGCAAATTTCCGTCGTTTCATTTATTATGACACGCTTCATCATTGTCATATTGCCTTGCATGATCATGTAGTTGACATCGTATTTGTAGCAAAGCCACCATGCATAATTTATCATACATGCCACTCTTGATTCATTGCCCATCCCGGTACACCGCCAGAGGCACTCATATAGAGTCATATTTTGTTCTAGTATCGAGTTGTAATCATTGAGTTGTAAATAAATAGAAGTGTGATGATCATCATTAATAGAGCATTGTCCCAAAAAAGAGAAAGGCCAAAAAAAGGAAGGCCCAAAAAAAGAAAAAAGAAAAGAAGGGACAATGCTACTATCCTTTTTCCACACTTGTGCTTCAAAGTAGCACCATGATCTTTATGATAGAGAGTCTCTTATTTTGTCACTTTCATATACTATTGGAAATTTTTCATTATAGAACTTGGCTTGTATATTCCAACAATGGGCTTCCTCAAATGCCCTTGGTCTTCGTGAGCAAGCAAGTTGTATGCACACCCACTTAGTTTCTTTTGATGAGCTTTCATACATTTATAGCTCTAGTGCATCCGTTGCATGGCAATCCCTACTCCTCGCATTGACATCAATTGATGGGCATCTCCATAGCCTGTTGATTAGCCGTGTCAATGTGAGACTTTCTCCTTTTTTGTCTTCTCCACACAACCTCCAACATTATATTCTATTCCACCCACAGTGCCATGTCCATGGCTCACGCTCATGTATTGCATGAAAGTTGAAAAAAGTTCAAAATTACTAAAGTATGAAACAATTGCTTGTTGTCATCGGGGTTGTGCATGATGAGAGCATTTTTGTGTGACGAAGATGAAGCATAGCCAAACTATATGATTTTGTAGGGATGATTTTCTTTGGCTATGTTATTTTGAAAATACATAATTGCTTGGTTAGTATGCTTGAAGTATTATTGTTTTTATGTCAATATTAAACTTTTATCTTGAATCTTATGGATCTGAACATTCTTGCCACAGTAAAGAAGATTACATTGATAAATATGTTAGGTAGCATTCCACATCAAAAATTTTGTTTTTATCATTTACCTACTCGAGGACGAGCAGGAATTAAGCTTGGGGATGCTTGTTACGTCTCCAACGTATCTATAATTTTTGATTGTTCCATGCTATTATATTATCAATCTTGGATATTTTATATGCATTTATATGCTCTTTTATATGATTTTTGGGACTAACCTATTAACCTAGAGCCCAGTGCCAGTTTCTGTTTATTCCTTGCTTTTGAGTATCGCAGAAAAGGAAAACCAAACGGAGTCCAATTGACCTGAAATTTCACGGAGATTATTTTTGGACCAGAAGAAGCCCACGGAGTATCGGAGGTGGGCTAGAGGAGTCCCGAGGCACCCACGTGGGTGGGGGGCGCGCCCTACCCCCCTGGGCGCGCCCCCTACCTCGTGGTCGCCTCGGAGACCCCCCTGACTTGTTCCCAACGCCAAAACCTCTTATATATACCCAAACTTCCAGAACATAACCTAGATTGGGAGTTCTACCGCCGCAAGCCTCTGTAGCCACCGAAAACCAATCTAGACTCGTTCTGGCACCCTGCTGGAGGGGGGAATCCCTCTCCAGTGGCCATCTTCATAATCTTGGCGCTCTCCATGACAAGGAGGGAATAGGTCACCCTTGGGGCTGAGGGTATGTACCAGTAGCTATGTGTTTGATCTCTCTCTCTCTCTCTCTCTCTCTCTCTCGTGTTCTTGATTCGACAGGATCTTGATGTATCGTGAGCTTTGCTATTATAGTTGGATCTTATGATGTGTATCCCCCTCTACCCTCTTGTGATGAATTGAGTTTTCCCTTTGAAGTTATCTTATCGGATTGAGTCTTTAAGGATTTGAAAACACTTAATGTATGTCTTGTATGTGCTTATCTGTGGTGACAATGGGATATCACGTGATCCACTTGATGTATGTTTTGGTGATCAACTTGCGAGTTTCGTGACCTCGTGAACTTATGCATAGGGGTTGGCACATGTTTCCGTCTTGACTCTCCGGTAGAAACTTTGGGGCACTCTTTTACGTTCTTTGTGTTGGTTGAATAGATGAATCTGAGATTGTGTGATGCATATCGTATAATCATACCCACAGATACTTGAGGTGACATTGGAGTATCTAGGTGACATTAGGGTTTTGGTTGATTTGTGTCTTAAGGTGTTATTCTAGTACGAACTCTAGGATAGATTGAACGGAAAGAATAGCTTCGTGTTATTTTACTACAGACTCTTGAATAGATCGATCAGAAAGGATAACTTTGAGGTGGTTTCATACCCTACAATAATCTCTTCGTTTGTTCTCCGCTATTAGTGACTTTGGAGTGACTCTTTGTTGCATGTTGAGGGATAGTTATATGATCCAATTATGTTATTATTGTTGAGAGAACTTGCATTGGTGAAAGTATGAACCCTAGGCCTTGTTTCCTAGCATTGCAATACCGTTTATGCTCACTTTTACCACTTGCTACCTTGCTGTTTTTATATTTTTAGATTACAAAAACCTATATCTACTATCCATATTGCACTTGTATCACCATCTCTTCGCCGAACTAGTGCACCTATACAATTTACCATTGTATTGGGTGTGTTGGGAACACAAGAGACTCTTTGTTATTTGGTTGCAGGGTTGTTTGAGAGAGACCATCTTCATCCTACGCCTCCCACGGATTGATAAACCTTAGGTCATCCACTTGAGGGAAATTTGCTACTGTCCTACAAACTTGTGCACTTGGAGGCCCAACAACGTCTACAAGAATAAGGTTGTGTAGTAGACATCAACATCGTCACCTCATCCTTAGCCAATCTTTGTCTAGTGTGTAGCCCCTGTTTCGAGTTGCAAATGTGAGCAACAGAACTAGTATCAAATACCCAGGCGCTACTACGAGCATTAGTAAGGTACACATCAATAACATGTATATCAAATATACCTTTGTTCACTTTGCCATCCTTTTTATCCGCCAAATACTTGGGGCGGTTCCGCTTCCAGTGACCAGTCCCTTTACAGTAGAAACACTCAATTTCAGGCTTGGGTCCAGACTTGGGCTTCTTCCCAGGAGTGACAACTTGCTTGTCATTCTTCTTGAAGTTCCCCTTCTTTCCCTTGCCCTTTTTCTTGAAACTAGTGGTCTTGTTAACCATCAACACTTGATGCTTTTTCTTGATTTCTACCTCCGCAGCTTTGAGCATAGCGAAGAGCTCGGGATTTGTCTTATCCATCCCTTCCATATTATAGTTCATCATGAAGCCTTTGTAGCTTGGTGGCAGTGATTGAAGAACTCTGTCAATAACACTATCATCTGGAAGATTAACTCCCAGCTGAGTCAAGTGGTTATGATACCCAGACATTCTGAGTATGTGTTCACTGACAGAACTATTCTCCTCCATCTTGCAGCTATAGAACTTGTTGGAGACTTCATATATCTCAACTCGGGCATTTGCTTGAAGTATTAACTTCAACTCCTGGAACATCTCATATGGTGCATGACGTTCAAAACATCTTTTAAGTCCCGATTCTAAGACGTAGAGCATGGCACACTGAACTATAGAGTAGTCATCAGGCCGCGTCTGCCAGACGTTCAAAGTGTCTACATTAGCGGGAGGGGGCTTGTCACCTACCGGTGCATCAAGGACATAATTCTTCTGTGCAGCAATGAGGATAATCCTCAAGTTACAGACCCAGTCCGTGTAGTTGCTACCATCATCTTTCAACTTAGCTTTCTCTAGGAATGCATTAAAATTCAAGGGAACGGTAGCACGAGCCATTGATCTACAACATAGATATTGATAGCCCACAAGTATAGGGGATCGCAATAGTTTTTGAGGGTAGAGTATTGAACCCAAATTTATAGATTCGACACAAGAGGAGCCAAAGAATATTTGAAGGTATTAGCAGCTGAGTTGTCAATTCAACCACACCTGGAGATTAGTTATCTGCAGCAAGGTGATCAGTAGCAAAGTAATATGATAGTTTTGATAATATTAGCAGTAGCAACGGTAACGGTAACAGTGATAGCGGTAATTTTGTAGCAAGTGTAACAGTGATGGTAGCAGTAGTAACTTAGCAAGAACAATACAAGATAAATTCATAGGCATTGGACCGGTGACTTGTTGGATGATATTCATCATGAGACAGTTATAACCTAGGGCGATACGGCACTAGATCCAGTTCATCGATATAATGTAGGCATGTATTTCGTAAATAGTCATACGTGCTTATGGAAAGAATTTGCATGACATCTTTTGTCCTACCTCCCGTGGCAGCGGGGTCCATATTGGAAACTAAGGGATATTAAGACCTCCTTTTAATAGAGAACCGACACAAAGCATTAATACATAGTGAATACATGAACTCCTCAAACTACGGTCATCACCTGGAGTGGGCCCGGTTGTTGTCACTCCGGGGTTGCCGGATCATAACACGTAGTAGGTGACTATAACTTGCAAGATCGGATCTAGAATATGGATATAATGGTGATAACATAAATGGTTCAGATCTGAAATCATGGCACCCGGGCCCAAAGTGACAAGCATTAAGCATGGCAAAGTCATAGAAACATCAATCTAAGAACATAGTTGATACTAGGGATCAAGCCCTAACAAAACTAACTCGATTACATGATGAATCTTATCCAACTCCTCACTGACCAGCGAGCCTACGAAGGAATTACTCACTCCCGGTGGGGAGTGATAATCCCCAAGTGCAAGGAATCATCGTAGCAATTTCCAAAGGTGGAAGTGATAAGTATGGAGTGTCGAACCCATAAGGAGCTAAAGGTAAGATCAATATTCTCTCAAGCCCTATCTGCCACTGATACGACTCTAGGTACACCGAACGTTTGCTTCCAACTAGCAACGAGAAATAAAACTATGTTGTGGGTATGAAGAGGATAACTTTGCATGATATCGGAGAGCTAAAATATGAAAGTAGGTGTTGTTATCATAAAGTTAGAATATATTACTAAATATTATAAATAACGAGTGTGGAATAATGGTGGATCGGTGTGCGGAATTGTCCTGGGAAACCGTTAACAAGACCGGTGATCACTATTGCAGTTTCATATGAGGGAGAGGCATAAGCTAACATACTTTCTCTACTTGGATCATATGCACTTATGATTGGAACTCTAGCAAGCATCCGCAACTACTAAAGATCATTAAGGTAAAACCCAACCATACGTTAAAGCATCAAGTCCTCTTTATTCCCATACGCAACAACCCCCTTACTCGGGTTTGTGCTTCAGTCACTCACCAACCCACTATAAGCGAATCATGAACGTATTGCAACACCCTACAGCGGAACCCCTCACGCTTGCGCGACATGGAGGGCGCCATAGGACAGCATCAAAGTAAAACATACAACTCATGCCAATCTAGATCATCAATCAACCCAAAGACAAAACATATCTACTCAAAACATCATAGGATGGCAACACATCATTGGATCATAATATGTGGCATAAAGCACCATGTTCAAGTAGGGATTACAGCGGGGTGCGGGAGAGTGGACCGTGTAAAAGAGATGAGGATGATGATGATGATGATGATGATGATGATGATGATGATAATGATGGTGATGTTGATGAAGACGATCACCGCGGCGATGATTCCCCTCTCGATGGCACTCTGGTGCCACCAAGAGAGAGGAGGAGAGGTTCTTCCCCTTGTGCTTCCTCCTCCATGGCCTTCCCCCTCTGGTCCTTGGCCTTCATGGTGATGATGGCCCCTCTGGGATCTCCTCCATGGCGATGATGGCCCCTCCGGGATCCTCCTACATGCCCTCCTGTGATGATGGCCCCCTCCGACAGGGTGCCGGAGAGGGCCTAGATTGGTTTTCGGTGGCTACGGAGGCTTCTGCTGGCGGAATTCCTGATCTAGATTTCTTTCTGGAAGTTTTGGGTTATATAAGAGGTGTTGGAGTTGGGAACAAGGCAGGGGGGTCTCCGAGCTGTCCACGAGGCAGGGGGCGCGCCCCCACCCTCGTGGGCAGCCCGAGACTCTTCTGGCCCAGTCCTTTTACTTCCTGCCCTTCTTCTGGTCTAAAAATAAGCTCCGTCAAGTTTCAGGTCAATTGGACTCCGTTTGGTTTTCCTTTTCTGCGATACTCCAAAACAAGGAAAAAAACAAAAACTAGCACTGGGCTCTAGGTTCATAGGTTAGTCCCAAAAACCATATAAAATAGCATATAAATGCATATAAAACATCCAAGGTTGATAATATAATAGCATGAATACTTCATAAATTATAGATACATTGGAGACGTATCAGGGAGCATCACGGAATTGGCGATGGAGAAGTGTTGGTGATGATGAAGGACGAAGATCCCCCTCTCCGGAGCCCCAAACGGACTCCTGATCTGGCCTCCCGATGAAGAACAGGAGGTGACGGCGGCTTCATCTCGTGGATCACGATAATTCTTTCTCCCTGGTTTTTTCTGGAAAAATAGGATTTTATAGCGCCGGTTTCAGGGTCTGTGGGGCCACCAGGTGGGGACAACCCACCTGGGCGCACCAGGAGAGGGGGGCACGCCCTGGTGGGTTGTGCCCACCCAGGTGCCCCTCTCCGGTAGGTCTTGGCTCCAGAAATTCTTATATATTATATCAAAATTCCTCGCAAAGTTTCGTTCCATTCTGATAATTTTTATTTCTGCACAAAAATAACACCATGGTAGTTCTACTGAAAACAGCGTCAGTCCGGGGTTAGTTTCATTCAAATCATGAAAATTAGAGTCCAAAACTAGAGGAAAAATGTTAGGAAAAGTAGATACGTTGGAGACGTATCAACTCCCCCAAGCTTAAACCTTTGCTTGTCCTCAAGCAATTCAGTTGATAAACTGAAAGTGAAAAAGAAAAAACTTTTACGAACTCTTTTGCTCTTGTTTGCACAAATAAGCTTAAACAACACCCAGGTTTTCAGCCATCATTATAACTAGCCATGTCGACAATAACTCTTAAAGATTATAATGACTCGTATCAATGACATAATCAGGTAGCGAGCAATAATAAAACATCTCAAACGGCAACACGTTGTCAAAACAACCATGATATAATATGACAATAGTGGTATCTCGCTTGCCCTTTCTGAGACCGCAAAACATAAATGCAGAGCACCTCCAAAGTCCAAGCAGCGACTAAACATTGTAATTCATGGTAGAAAAGATCCAGTCATGATGCACCCAACATTAGCTACACACAATGCATAAATCATGATAGTTGTGCTCTCTCGGTTTCTAGCGCTTGTATAAGAACGTGATGACGCAACATAAAAGTAAATAAATAGTCCCTTCGCAGAGGGAAGCAGTGATTTGCAGAGGTGCCAGAGCTCAAGTTTTAAAACAGAGGTAAATGATATTTTGAGACATGCACCCTTCTCATTTACTTCACGACCATCAGTTATCAATATCTCCCATGCTAAACAAGCTAGTGGCGGTTCCCAATCGATAAAAGTAGAGTTTTTGACTCCATTGGGAGTTTTTATTTGATTATTCGAGTGATTAACTCTTTTTGTATTTTGCAGTTTGGGACTGGGAATCCCTATTACCGCCCTTTTCTTGTATGATGGCGAGTGAATAAACACTCGACCTGAGAATAACCCGCTTAGCATGGAAGATACCGACCACCTCCTGTTGTTCCATGAACGATCCAGGCACACAAAACGAATAATTTTTAGAAGTTTTTAGAGGTGGCACATGCAAAATTACTTGGGACGGCAGGGTAATACCGTATATAGGTAGGTATGGTGGACTCATCTGGAATAACTTTGGGAGTTGGTCTACTAATCTTGGACGTGATGCCTATATAATGATCATTGCCTGGATATCGTCATTATTATTTGAAGTTTTATCAATTGCCCAACAATTATTCGTTTACCCACCGTTTGCTATTTTTCTCGAGAGAAGCCACTAGTGAAATCTACGGCCCCCGGGTCTCATCTTTATTATATTTGCCTTTGCGATCTATTTTCATTTGCTTTTATTTTCATATCTATATTTCCAAAAATACAAAAATACCTTGCTGCAATTTATTCTATTTGGTGATCTATCTATCAATTCATTACAACTTTCTCACGTTCACTTGCCAATTTCTGGCGTCGTTGCCCGAAAGGGATTCACAATCCCTTTAACACGTCGGGTTGCTAGTATTTGTTATTTGTGTGCAGGTGTCGTTCACGTAGTGTTGCCTGGTTCTCCTACTGGTTCAATAACCTTGGTCTCATCACTGAGGGGAATACCTACCATTGTTGTGCTGCATCATCCCTTCCTCTTTGGGTAAATACCTATGTAGTTCTAGCAGACATCAATGTGCTAAAGAGTGCCAAATCACATCTGCCTGGATTTCAGGCATCCTCTCCCGTCAGCCTGGACCAGGCTAAGAATTCTGCTTGGGAGCTAGCCAGGATAATCAAGCTGCCACGACTCCAGGCCAGGGATGTGTCCGTGTATCCAGGTAGCCAACCAAACAATGTCTAGGCATATCTTAGACATGTCTCGGGCCAGGCATATATGCCCCATGGTTGCATCCAAACACGCTCTCATTGCCGAAGAAACCTTGGCCAGAATTGTATTCATGACCTAATGCAAACCATGCACCCCTTCAAAAGTGTAAAGGTCATGACAGAAGTTGGTACTCGCATTGGCCATAATCTCTGGATCAACAAATCATTAGACATTTTAACTGAGGGATCTTATTCTTTCTCCTCCGTATACATGTCTGCGGATGAAAAAAAATCAATGTTCCTGTTTCCCTCAGCGAGCCATTGGATGTGATCTCTCTGACGCCACATGATCTTACGATGGTGATAAATTTATATTAATCTATCAAGGCATTTGGTATCGTCCCTGGACATATCAGACCGCTTGGGCATATTTCACAACTCCTACATTTTCATCTCCGGTTTACGAATTTCAGTCTAGACGCCGCTAAACATGATGTTACCCCAATCGTCTAGGGAAGATTCAATCAACACACAATTCTTGCCAAGTTGTGGCACTGGATCCGCAAGGTTTAGAGACCCCAATCTGTCTGCACCTGAGTCTTAAACTCTTCATGTGTGTCCCGCATTAATTCATACCTAGACAACCAAGGTAGGCCTGGCCATGCTGGTTGGTAAGGAGCAAACGTCAAAAGAATGGGGATGTGATTAGAGGAAGTAGCCCAACCTACACCCCAGGGATAAGTAAATTCCGGTCAACCATCACTAGAGCATGATCGATCCATACCCGTGCGAACATTTTCCCACAACTTTTCTCAAAGTTCAACTTGTGCCCTAGGAACCATATATTGGTTCCCCACACTATCATGATCACCATGGCTAAGTACTTCACCGAAATCACCCAAACAACACCAAGGTAGGTTATTGTTAGCCTTTATACACTTGAGTGTGTCCCAGGTCTTATATCTTCCTTGTTTTAGGGCTTCCTCGTAAACGCATGTTATATGAAACTCATCCACAAGCGGCAGGGTGACAAGAGAGGCAGTGTGATACTCTGAGAAATGAAACACTTAAAGCTTAATATCATTGTTCCAATACATAACCAGGCCTTCGCCCCTTCCACTAGTGCTAACAGAAAAACAATTACTGAAGCGTAAAGGAAAACTTAAACTATCTACCCATGACTTATGCACCTGCGTTTCCATGATGCATGCCAGGGACAAGGCAAATTGCCACACGAGATCGTGAAGCTCTCGGACTACCGTAGGTTTGATTGCCCCACGACAATTATGTTGGAAATATTCCCTAGAGGCAATAATAAAAGCATTATTATTATATTTCCTTGTTCATGATAATTGTCTTTATTCATGCTAAAATTGTGTTATCCGGAAATCGTAATACATGTGTGAATAATAGACACCAACATGTCCCTAGTAAGCCTCTAGTTGACTAGCTCGTTGATCAACAGATAGTCATGGTTTCCTGACTATGGACATTGGATGTCATTGATAACGAGATCACATCATTAGGAGAATGATGTGATGGACAAGACCCAATCCTAAACATAGCATAAAGATCGTATAGTTCGTTTGCTAGAGTTTTTCCAATGTCAAGTATCCTTTCCTTAGACCATGAGATCGTGTAACTCCCGGATACCGTAGGAGTGCTTTGGGTGTACCAAACGTCACAACGTAACTGGGTGACTATAAAGGTATACTACGGGTATCTCCGAAACTGTCTGTTGGGTTGACACGGATCAAGACTGGGATTTGTCACTCCGTATGACGGAGAGGTATCACTGGGCCCACTCGGTAATGCATCATCATAATGAGCTCAAAGTGACCAAGTGTCTGGTCACGGGATCATGCATTACGGTACGAGTAAAGTGACTTGCCGGTAACGAGATTGAACGAGGTATTGGGATACCGACGATCGAATCTCGGGCAAGTAACATACCGTTTGACAAAGGGAATTGTATACGGGGTTGCTTGAATCCTCGACATCGTGGTTCATCCGATGAGATCATCGCGGAGTATGTGGGAGCCAACATGGGTATCCAGATCCCGCTGTTGGTTATTGACCGGAGAGTCGTCTCGGTCATGTCTACATGTCTCCCGAACCCGTAGGGTCTACACACTTAAGGTTCGGTGATGCTAGGGTTGTAGGGATATGTATATGCAGTAACCTGAATGTTGTTCTGAGTCCCGGATGAGATCCCGGACGTCACGAGGAGTTCCGGAATGGTCCGGAGGTAAATAATTATATATATAGGAAGTGCTGTTTCGGCCATCGGGACAAGTTTCGGGGTCACCAGTATTGTACCGAGACCACCGGAAGGGTCCCGGGGGTCCACCGGGTGGGGCCACCTGCCCCGGGGGGCCACATGGGCTGTAGGGGGTGCGCCTTGGCCTACATGGGCCAAGGGCACCAGCCCCAATAGGCCCATGCGCCTAGGGTTTCAAAGGGGAAGAGTCCCACAAGGGGAAGGCACCCCCTAGGTGCCTTGGGGGGGGAGGGAATCCTCCCTTGGCCGCCGCCCCCCCTAGGAGATTGGATCTCCTAGGGCCGGCGCCCCCCTAGGCCCCCTATATATAGTGAGGGAAGGAGGGCCTCTTGGACCACGCCTTTGGTTGCCTCCTTCTCCCTCTCCAACACCTCCTCCTCCTCCATAGTGCTTGGCGAAGCCCTGACGGAGTATTGCAGCTCCATCACCACCACGCCGTCGTGCTGCTGCTGGAGCCATCTTCCTCAACCTCTCCTCTCCCCTTGCTGGATCAAGAAGGAGGAGACGTCATCCGCTCCGTACGTGTGTTGAACGCGGAGGTGCCGTCCGTTCGGCACTTGGTCATCGGTGATTTGGATCACGTCGTGTACGACTACCTCATCCCCGTTCTTTGAACGCTTCCGCTCGCGATCTACAAAGGTATGTAGATGCATCCGATCACTCGTTGCTAGACGAACTCATAGATGGATCTTGGTGAAACCGTAGGAAATTTTTTGTTTTTCTGCAACGTTCCCCAACAGTGGCATCATGAGCTAGGTCTATGCGTAGTTCTTCTTGCGCGAGTAGAACACAATTTGTTGTGGGCGTAGATGTTGTCAACTTTCTTGCCGCCACTATTCTTATCTTGCTTCAGCAGTATTGTGGGATGAAGCGGCCCGGACCAACCTTACACGTACGCTTACGTGAGACCGGTTCCACCGACTAACATGCACTAGTTGCATAAGATGGCTGGCGGGTGACTGTCTCTCCTACTTTAGTTGGAGCGGATTCGATGAAAAGGGTCCTTATGAAGGGTAAATAGAAGTTGACAAATCACGTTGTGGCTTTCACGTAGGTAAGAAAACGTTCTTGCTAGAACCCTATTTCAGCCACGTAAAACTTGCAACAACAATTAGAGGACGTCTAACTTGTTTTTGCAGCAAGTGCTTTGTGATATAATATGGCCAAAGTTGTGATGAATGATGAATGACATATATGTGATGTATGAGATGTTCATGCTATTGTAATAGGAATCACGACTTGCATGTCGATGAGTATGACAACCGGCAGGAGCCATAGGAGTTGTCTTTATTTTTTATATGACCTGCCTGTCATTGAGAAACGCCATGTAAATTACTTTACTTTATTGCTAAACGTGTTAGCCATAGTAGTAGAAGTAATAGTTGGTGAGCAACTTCATGGTGACACAATGATGGAGATCATGATGATGGAGATCATGGTGTCATGCCGGTGACAAGATGATCATGGAGCCCCAAGATGGAGATCAAAGGAGCTATGTGATATTGGCCATATCATGTCACTATTATTATTTGATTGCATGTGATGTTTATCATGTTTAGCATCTTGTTTACTTAGAACGACGGTAGTAAATAAGATGATCCCTCATAATAATTTCAAGAAAGTTTTCTCCCTAACTGTGCACCGTTGCGACAGTTCGTTGTTTCGAAGCACCACGTGATGATCGGGTGTGATAGATTCTAACGTTCACATACAACGGGTGTAAGACAGATTTACACATGCAAACACTTAGGTTGACTTGACGAGCCTAGCATGTGTATAGACATGGCCTCGGAACACAGAAGACCGAAAGGTCGAGCATGAGTCGTATAGAAGATACGATCAACATGAAGATGTTCACCGACGTTGACTAGTCCGTCTCACGTGATGATCGGACACGGCCTAGTTGACTCGGATCATGTTATACTTAGATGACTAGAAGAGGGATGTCTATCTAAGTGGGAGTTCATTGAATAATTTGATTAGATGAACTTAATTATCATGAACTTAGTCTAAAATCTTTACAATATGTCTTGTAGATAATATGGCCAATGTTGTCCTCAACTTCAACGCGTTCCTAGAGAAAACCAAGCTGAAAGACGATGGTAGCAACTATACGGACTGGGTCCGAAACCTGAGGATCATCCTCATAGCTGCCAAGAAAGATTATGTCCTACAAGCACCGCTAGGTGATCCACCCGTCCCACAGAACCAAGACGTTATGAACGCTTGGCAGACACGTGCTGATGACTACTCCCTCGTTCAGTGCGGCATGCTTTACAGCTTAGAGCCGGGGCTCCAAAAGCGTTTTGAGAGACATGGAGCATATGAGATGTTCGAAGAGCTGAAAATGGTTTTTCAAGCTCATGCCCGGGTCGAGAGATATGAAGTCTCCGACAAATTCTGTAGCTGTAAGATGGAGGAAAATAGTTCTGTCAGTGAGCACATCCTCACTATGTCTGGGTTACATAACCGCTTGACTCAGCTGGGAGTTAATCTCCCGGATGACGCGGTCATTGACAGAATCCTCCAGTCGCTTCCACCAAGATACAAGAGCTTTGTGATGAACTTCAATATGCAGGGGATGGAAAAGACCATTCCTGAGGTATTTGCAATGCTGAAATCAGCAGAGGTAGAAGTCAAGAAGGAACATCAAGTGTTGATGGTGAATAAAACCACTAAGTTCAAGAAGGGCAAGGGTAAAAAGAACTTCAAGAAGGACGGCAAGGAAGTTGCCGCGCCTGGCAAGAAAGCTGCCGGGAAGAAGCCAAAGAATGGACCCAAGCCCGAGACTGAGTGCTTTTATTGCAAGGGAAGTGGTCACTGGAAGCGGAACTGCCCCAAATACTTAGCGGACAAGAAGGCCGGCAAAACGAAAGGTATATGTGATATACATGTAATTGATGTGTACCTTACCAGTACTCGTAGTAGCTCTTGGGTATTTGATACCGGTGCAGTTGCTCACATTTGTAACTCAAAGCAGGAGTTGCGGAATAAGCGGAGACTGGCGAAGGACGAGGTGATGATGCGCGTCGGGAATGGTTCCAAGGTCGATGTGATCGCCGTCGGCACGCTGCCTCTACATTTACCTATGGGATTAGTTTTAAACCTCAATAATTGTTATTTAGTGCCAGCTTTGAGCATGAACATTGTATTAGGATCTCGTTTAATTCGAGATGGCTACTCATTCAAATCCGAGAATAATGGTTGTTCTATTTATATGAGAGATATGTTTTATGGTCATGCTCCTATGGTGAATGGTTTATTCTTAATGAATCTCGAGCGTAATACTACACATATTCATAGTGTGAGTACCAAAAGATGTAAGATTGATAATGATAGTCCCACATACTTGTGGCACTGCCGCCTTGGTCACATAGGTGTCAAACGCATGAAGAAGCTCCATACAGATGGACTTTTAGAGTCTCTTGATTACGAATCATTTGACACGTGCGAACCATGCCTCATGGGAAAAATGACCAAGACTCCGTTCTCAGGAACAACGAAGCGAGCAACCAACTTATTGGAAATCATACATACATATGTGTGCGGTCCAATAAGTGTTGAGGCTCGCGGTGGCTATCGTTATGTTCTCACCCTCACTGATGACTTGAGTAGATATGGGTATGTCTACTTAATGAAACACAAGTCTGAAACCTTTGAAAAGTTCAAGGAATTTCAGAGTGGGGTTGAGAATCAACGTGGCAGGAAAATCAAGTTTCTACGATCAGATCGTGGAGGAGAATACTTGAGTCACGAATTTGGCACACACTTAAGAAAATGTGGAATAGTTTCACAACTCACGCCGCCTGGAACACCTCAGCATAATGGTGTGTCCGAACGTCATAATCGCACTCTATTAGATATGGTACGATCTATGATGTCTCTTACCGATTTACCGCTATCTTTTTGGGGCTATGCTTTAGAGACTGCCGCATTCACTTTAAATAGGGCTCCGTCGAAATCCGTTGAGACGACCCCGTTTGAATTATGGTTTGGGAAGAAACCTAAGTTGTCGTTTCTAAAAGTTTGGGGATGCAATGCTTATGTCAAGAAACTTCAACCTGAAAAGCTCGAACCCAAGTCGGAAAAATGCGTCTTCATAGGATACCCTAAAGAAACTATTGGGTATACCTTCTATCTCAGATCCGAAGGCAAAATCTTTGTTGCCAAGAATGGATCCTTTCTAGAGAAGGAGTTTCTCTCGAAAGAAGTAAGTGGGAGGAAAGTAGAACTTGATGAAGTATTACCTCTTGAACCGAAAATGGCGCAACTCAAGAAAATGTTCCTGAGGTGCCTGCACCGACTAGAGAGGAAGTTATTGATGATGATCAAGATACTTCTGATCAAGCTCCTACTGAAATTCGAAGGTCCACAAGGACACGTTCCGCACCAGAGTGGTACGGCAATCCTGTCTTGGAAATCATGTTATTAGACAACGGTGAACCTTCGAACTATGAAGAAGCGATGGCGGGCCCAGATTCCGACAAATGGCTAGAAGCCATGAAATCCGAGATAGGATCCATGTATGAAAACGAAGTATGGACTTTGACTGACTTGCCCGTTGAACGGTGAGCCATAGAAAATAAATGGATCTTTAAGAAGAAGACAGACGCGGATGGTAATGTGACCATCTATAAAGCTCGGCTTGTTGCTAAGGGTTATCGACAAGTTCAAGGGGTTGACTACAATGAGACTTTCTCACCGGTAGCGAAGCTAAAGTCCGTCCGAATCATGTTAGCAATTGCCGCATTCTACGATTATGAGATATGGCAAATGGACGTCAAAACGACATTCCTTAATGGTTTCCTTAAGGAAGAATTGTATATGATGCAGCCGGAAGGTTTTGTCGATCCTAAGAATGCTGACAAGGTGTGCAAGCTCCAACGCTCGATTTATGGGCTGGTGCAAGCATCTCGGAGTTGGAACATTCGCTTTGATGAGATGATCAAAGCGTTTGGGTTTACGCAGACTTATGGAGAAGCCTGCGTTTACAAGAAAGTGAGTAGGAGCTCTGTAGCATTTCTCATATTATATGTAGATGACATACTTTTGATGGGAAATGATATAGAACTCTTGGACAGCATCAAGGCCTACTTGAATAAGAGTTTTTCAATGAAGGACCTTAGAGAAGCTGCTTATATATTAGGCATCAAGATCTATAGAGATAGATCAAGATGCCTCATAGGTCTTTCACAAAGCACATACCTTGATAAGATATTGAAGAAGTTCAATATGGATCAATCTAAGAAGGGGTTCTTGCCTGTGTTACAAGGTATGAAATTGAGCTCAGCTCAATGTCCGACCACGGCAGAAGATATAGAAGAGATGAGTGTCATCCCCTATGCCTCAGCCATAGGTTCTATTATGTATGTCATGCTGTGTACCAGACCTGATGTAAACCTTGCCATAATTTTGGTAGGAAGGTACCAAAGCAGTCCCGGCAAGGAACACTGGACAGCGGTCAAGAATATCCTGAAGTACCTGAAAAGGACTAAGGAAATGTTTCTCGTTTATGGAGGTGATGAAGAGCTCGTCGTAAAGGGTTACGTCGACGCTAGCTTCGACACAGATCTGGAAGACTCTAAGTCACAAACCGGATACGTGTATATTTTGAATGGTGGGGCAGTAAGCTGGTGCAGTTGCAAGCAGAGCGTCGTGGCGGGATCTACATGTGAAGCGGAGTACATGGCAGCCTCAGAGGCAGCACATGAAGCAATTTGGGTGAAGGAGTTCATCACCGACCTCGGAGTCATACCCAATGCGTCGGGGCCAATCAAACTCTTCTGTGACAACACTGGAGCTATTGCACTTGCCAAGGAGCCCAGGTTTCACAAGAAGACAAGGCACATCAAGCGTCGCTTCAACTCCATTTGTGAAAATGTTCAAGATGGAGACATAGATATTTGTAAAGTACATACGGACCTGAATGTAGCAGATCCGTTGACTAAACCTCTCCCTAGGGCAAAACATGATCAACACCAGAATTCCATGGGTGTTCGATTCATCACAATGTAACTAGATTATTGACTCTAGTGCAAGTGGGAGACTATTGGAAATATGCCCTAGAGGCAATAATAAATGCATTATTATTATATTTCCTTGTTCATGATAATTGTCTTTATTCATGCTAAAATTGTGTTATCCGGAAATCGTAATACATGTGTGAATAATAGACACCAACATGTCCCTAGTAAGCCTCTAGTTGACTAGCTCGTTGATCAACAGATAGTCATGGTTTCCTGACTATGGACATTGGATGTCATTGATAACGAGATCACATCATTAGGAGAATGATGTGATGGACAAGACCCAATCCTAAACATAGCATAAAGATCGTATAGTTCGTTTGCTAGAGTTTTTCCAATGTCAAGTATCCTTTCCTTAGACCATGAGATCGTGTAACTCCCGGATACCGTAGGAGTGCTTTGGGTGTACCAAACGTCACAACGTAACTGGGTGACTATAAAGGTATACTACGGGTATCTCCAAAAGTGTCTGTTGGGTTGACACGGATCAAGACTGGGATTTGTCACTCCGTATGACGAAGAGGTATCACTGGGCCCACTCGGTAATGCATCATCATAATGAGCTCAAAGTGACCAAGTGTCTGGTCACGGGATCATGCATTACGGTATGAGTAAAGTGACTTGCCGGTAACGAGATTGAACGAGGTATTGGGATACCGATGATCGAATCTCGGGCAAGTAACATACCGTTTGACAAAGGGAATTGTATACGGGGTTGCTTGAATCCTCGACATCGTGGTTCATCCGATGAGATCATCATGGAGTATGTGGGAGCCAACATGGGTATCCAGATCCCGCTGTTGGTTATTGACCGGAGAGTCGTCTCGGTCATGTCTACATGTCTCCCGAACCCGTAGGGTCTACACACTTAAGGTTCGGTGACGCTAGGGTTGTAGGGATATGTATATGCAGTAACCTGAATGTTGTTCGGAGTCCCGGATGAGATCCCAGACGTCACGAGGAGTTCCGGAATGGTCCGTAGGTAAAGAATTATATATAGGAAGTGCTGTTTCGGCCATCGGGACAAGTTTCGGGGTCACCGGTATTGTACCGGGACCACCGGAAGGGTCCCGGGGGTCCACCGGGCGGGGCCACCTGCCCCGGGGGGCCACATGGGCTGTAGGGGGTGCTCCTTGGCCTACATGGGCCAAGGGCACCAGCCCCAATAGGCCCATGCGCCTAGGGTTTCAAAGGGGAAGAGTCCCACAAGGGGAAGGCACCCCCTAGGTGCCTTGGGGGGAGGGAATCCTCCCTTGGCCGCCGCCCCCCTAGGAGATTGGATCTCCTAGGGCCGGTGCCCCCTATATATAGTGAGGGAAGGAGGGCCTCTTGGACCACGCCTTTGGTTGCCTCCTTCTCCCTCTCAAACACCTCCTCCTCCTCCATAGTGCTTGGCGAAGCCCTGATGGAGTATTGCAGCTCCATCACCACCACGCCGTCGTGCTGCTACTGGAGCCATCTTCCTCAACCTCTCCTCTCCCCTTGCTAGATCAAGAAGGAGGAGACGTCATCCGCTCCGTACGTGTGTTGAACGCGGAGGTGCCGTCCGTTCGGCGCTTGGTCATCGGTGATTTGGATCACGTCGTGTACGACTACCTCATCCCCGTTCTTTGAACGCTTCCGCTCGCGATCTACAAAGGTATGTAGATGCATCCGATCACTCGTTGCTAGACGAACTCATAGATGGATCTTGGTGAAACCGTAGGAAAATTTTTGTTTTTCTGCAACGTTCCCCAACAAATTACAGATAAGGCAACTCATTGCTGCCGGTGGTGCCCCTCGAGGGAGCTTGTTTACTTCAGGTAGTAGTGTTATGTTTCGTAGTAGTCCTGGACCTCTTAGGAGCTGATACGTCTCCAACGTATCTATAATTTTTTATTGTTACATGCTATATTATATTCTATTTTGGATGTTTAATGGGCTTTATTATACACTTTTATATTATTTTTGGGACTAACCTATTAACAGGAGGCCCAGCCCAAACTGCTATTTTTTTGCCTATTTCAGTGTTTCGAAGGAAAGGATATCAAACGGAGTCCAAACGGAATGAAACCTTCGGCGACGTGATTTTCGAAACAAACGTGATCCAAAGGACTTGGAGTCCACGTAAAGCAATCAACGAGGAAGGCACGAGGTAGGGGCGCGCCCACCTCCCCCAGGCGCGCCCTCCACCCTCGTGGGCCCCTTGTTGCTCCACCGACGTACTTCTTCTTCCTATATATACCCATATACCCTGGAAACACCAGATATGGAGCCAAAACCCTATTTCCACCGCCGCAACCTTCTGTACCCATGAGATCCCATCTTGGGGCCTTTTCCGGGGCTCCTCCAGAGAGGGCATTGAGCATGGAGGGCTTCTACATCAACACCATAGCCTCTCCGATGAAGTGTGAGTAGTTTATCTCAGGCCTTCGGGTCCATAGTTATTAGCTAGATGGCTTTTTCTCTCTCTTTTGATCTCAATACAAAGTTCTCCTCGATTCTCTTGGAGATCTATTCGATGTAATCTTATTTTGCGGTGCGTTTGTCGAGATTCGATGAATTGTGGGTTTATGATCAAGTTTATCTATGAACAATATTAGAATCTCCTCTGAATTCTTTTGTGTGTGATTGGTTATCTTTGCAAGTCTCTTCGAATTATCAGTTTGGTTTGGCCTACTAGATTGATCTTTCTTGCAATGGTAGAAGTGCTTAGCTTTGGGTTCAATCTTGCGGTGCTCGATCCCAGTGACAGTAAGGGAAACGACACGTATTGTATTGTTGCCATCGAGGATAAAAAGATGGGGTTTATATGGAGACGGTGATATTAGAGTCATGCTAGTTGAGTAGTTGTGAATTTGCGAAATACTTGTGTTGAAGTTTGTGATTCCCGTAGCATGCACATATGGTGAACCGTTATGTGATGAAGTCGGAGCATGATTTATTTATTGATTGTCTTCCTTATGAGTGGCGGTCGGGGACGAGCGATGGTCTTTTCCTACCAATCTATCCCCCTAGGAGCATGCGTGTAATACTTTGTTTTGATAACTAATAGATTTTTGCAACAAGTATATGAGTTCTTTATGACTAATGTTGAGTCCATGGATTATACGCACTCTTACCCTTCCACCATTGCTAGCCTCTTTAGTACCGCGCAACTTTCGCCGGTACCTTAAACCCACCATATACCTTCCTCAAAACAGCCACCATACCTACCTATCATGGCATTTCCATAGCCATTCCGAGATATATTGCCATGCAACTTTCCACTGTTCCATTTGTTATGACACGCATCGTCATTGTCATATTGCTTGGATGATCATGTAGTTGACATCGTATTTGTGGCGAAGCCACCGTTCATAATTCTTTCATACATGTCAGCATGAATCATTGCACATCCCGGTACACCACCGGAGGCATTCACATAGAGTCATATTTTGTTCTAAGTATCGAGTTGTAATTCTTGAGTTGTAAGTAAATAAAAGTGTGATGATCATTATTAGAGCATTGTCCCAAGTGAGGAAAGGATGATGGAGACTATGATTCCCCCACAAGTCGGGATGAGACTCCGGACGAAAAAAGAGAGACAGACCATAAAAAAGAGAAGGTCCAAAAAAAGAGAGAAAAAGAGAGAAGGGACAATGCTACTATCCTTTTTCCACACTTGTGCTTCAAAGTAGCACCATGATCTTCATGATAGGGAGTCTCCTATGATATCACTTTCATATACTAGTGGGAATTTTTCATTATAGAACTTGGCTTGTATATTCCAATGATGGGCTTCCTCAAAATGCCCTAGGTCTTCATGAGCAAGCGAGTTGGATGCACACCCACTTAGTTTCTTTTCTTGAGCTTTCATATACTTATAGCTCTAGTGCATCCGTTGCATGGTAATCCCTACTCACTCACATTGATATCTATTGATGGGCATCTCTATAGCCCGTTGATACGCCTAGTTGATGTGAGACTATCTTCTCCTTTTTTTGTCTTCTCCACAACCACCATTCTATTCCACATATAGTGCTATGTCCATGGCTCACGCTCATGTATTTGCGTGAAGATTGAAAAAGTTTGAGAACACCAAAAATATGAAACAATTGCTTGGCTTGTCATCGGGGTTGTGCATGATTTAAATACTTTGTGTGGTGAAGATAGAGCATAGCCAGACTATATGATTTTGTAGGGATAACTTTCTTTGGCCAAGTTATTTTGAGAAGACATAATTACTTAGTTAGTATGCTTGAAGTATTATTATTTTTATGTCAAGATTAAACTTTTGTGTTGAATCTTTCAGATCTGAATATTCATACCACAAATAAGAGAATTATATTGAAAATTATGCTAAGCAGCATTCCATATCAAAAAATTTGTTTTTATCATTTACCTACTCGGGACGAGCAGGAATTAAGCTTGGGGATGCTTGATACGTCTCCAATGTATCTATAATTTTTTATTGTTCCATGCTATATTATATTCTTTTTTGGATGTTTAATGGGCTTTATAATATATTTTTATATTATTTTTGGGACTAACCTATTAACAGGAGGCCCAACCCAAATTGTTGTTTTCTTTTGCCTATTTCAGTGTTTCGAAGGAAAAGGATATCAAACGGAGTCCAAACGGAATGAAACCTTCGGAAACGTGATTTTCCGAACAAACGTGACCCAGAGGACTTGGAGTCCACATAAAGCAATCAACGAGGAAGGGACGAGGCAGGGGGTGCACCCACCTCCCCCAGGCGCGCCCTCCACCCTTATGGGCCCCTCGTTGCTCCACCGAAGTACTTCTTCGTCCTATATATATACCCATATACCCTGGAAACACCAGATACGGAGCCAAAACCCTATTTCCACTGCCGCAACCTTCTGTACCCGTGAGATCCCATCTTGGGGCCTTTTCCGGCGCTCTGCTGGAGGGGGCATTGATCACGGAGGGCTTCTACATCAACACCATAGCCTCTTCGATGAAGTGTGAGTAGTTTATCTCAGACCTTCGGATCCATAGTTATTAGTTAGATGACTTCTTCTTCTCTTTCTTTGGATCTCAATACAAAGTTCTCCTCGATTCTCTTGGAGATCTATTCGATGTAATCTTATTTTGCGGTGTGTTTGTCGAGATCCGATGAATTGTGGGTTTATGATCAAGTTTATCTATGAACAATATTTGAATCTCCTCTGAATTCTTTTATGTATGATTGGTTATCTTTGCAAGTCTCTTCGAATTATCAGTTTGGTTTGGCCTACTTGATTGATCTTTCTTGCAATGGGAGAAGTGCTTAGCTTTGGGTTCAATCTTGCGGTGCTCGATCCCAGTGACAGTAAGGGAAATGACACGTATTGTATTGTTGCCATCGAGGATAAAAAGATGGGGTTTATATCATATTGGGGCCTTTTCCGGCGCTCCGCCGGAGGGGGCATTGATCACGGAGGGCTTCTACGTCAACACCATAGCCTCTCCGATGAAGTGTGAGTAGTTTATCTCAGACCTTCGGGTCCATAGTTATTAGCTAGATGACTTCTTCTCTCTCTTTGGATCTCAATACAAAGTTCTCCTCGATTCTCTTGGAGATCTATTCGATGTAATCTTATTTTGCGGTGTGTTTGTCGAGATCCGATGAATTGTGGGTTATGATCAAGTTTATCTATGAACAATATTTGAATCTCCTCTGAATTCTTTTATGTATGATTGGTTATCTTTGCAAGTCTTTTCAAATTATCAGTTTGGTTTGGCCTACTAGATTGATCTTTCTTGCAATGGAAGAAGTGCTTAGCTTTGGGTTCAATCTTGCGGTGCTCGATCCAGTAACAGTAAGGGAAACGACACGTATTGTATTGTTGCCATCGAGGATAAAAAGATGGCGTTTATATCATATTGCATGAGTTTGTCCCTCTACATCATGTCATCTTACTTAAAGCATTACTCTGTTCTTATGAACTTAATACTCTAGATGCATGCTGGATAGCGGTCGATGTGTGGAGTAATAGTAGTAGATGCAGAATCGTTTCGGTCTACTTGTCGCGGACGTGGTGCCTATATACATGATCATACCTAGATATTCTCATAACTATGCTCAATTCTATTAATTGCTCGACAATAATTCGTTTACCCACCGTAACTTATGCTCTTAAGAGAAGCCACTAGTGAAACCTATGGCCCCCGAGTCTATCTTCCATCATATTATTCTTCCAACACTTAGTTATTTCTATTGCCGTTTTTTTTACTTTGCATTTTTATTTATCTTTATCATAAAAATACCAAAAAAATTATATTATCATATCTATTAGATTTCACTCTCGTAAGTGACCGTGAAGGGATTGACAACCCCTTTATCGCGTTGATTGCGATGTTCTTATTTGTTTGTGTAAGTGTGTGGGACTCGAGCGTGATCTCCTACTGAATTGATACCTTGGTTCTCAAAAACTGAGGGAAATATTTACGCTACTTTACTGCATTACTCTTTCCTCTTTATGGAAAAACCAACGCAGTGCTCAAGAGGTAGCAAGAGCCTATTTTAGAGGAGGGCTAGGCAGGATCGTCGAACTCCGGAAAGTACACATTGCACCATGGAAGTATCCTTGTTAATGGAGATGCAAAAATCCACCTTGACTTGCCCAACGAAACAAACCTCCCGCCTCCGACCCAGCATAAAGCCAACCTCGCCTAATCTTGTTGATAGCGCGAATCAACCATGGAGGAAACAAATAATCCTAAGAAGTACACCCTGAGTTCACAAATATAAGATGTGTTGAATATTTTAATATGAACTACATACGAATTGAAAATGAGTAAGCAATCACACTGAAATGTGCATATATAAATCCGATTAAAAAGTTAAAATAGCTTATATTTTGTGAATGGATGGGAGAAGCATACAAGGAAAAAAAATAAAAACATATTTGAGCAGAACAAGAGCTTTCAGCTTCACATCTTATACAAGGTGGGGAAGTAAAAAAGAATGACCAAAGTAAAAATAGAAAAAAAATACCAGAAAACATATTTATATTCATCCAGTTCAGAAAAAGTTAAAACATCTTACCTTCGTGAACGGAAGACGTAGTATATAAGGAAAAAATAAAGGAAATTATATTTGACTAGAACAAGATCTTTCAGCTTCGCATCTTATCCAAGGGGGGAAAGTTAAAAAGTGACCAAAGTAAAAAACACAAAAATATTAAGCAATCACATTGAAATGTGCATATATAAATCCGATTAAAAAAAGTTAAAATAGCTTATATTTTGTGAATGGATGGGAGAAGCATACAAGGAAAAAAAGAAAAATATATTTGACCAGAACAAGAGCTCTCAGCTTTGCATCTTATACAAGGTGGGGAGGTAAAAAAGAATGACCAAAGTAAAACTAGAAAAAATATTTTATGACCAGAAAACATATTTATATTCGTCCAATTCAGAAAAAGTCAAAACATCTTATATCCGTGAACGGAGGATGTAGTATATATAAGGAAAAAAAAAGAAAGGAAATTGTATTTGAGCAGAACAAGAGCTTTCAGCTTCGCATCTTATACACGGGGGGAAAGTTAAAAAGAATGACCAAAGTAAAAATAGAAAAAATATTTTATGACCAGAAAACATATTTATATTCGTCCAATTCAGAAAAAGTCAAAACATCTTATATCCGTGAACGGAGGATGTAGTATATATAAGGAAAAAAAAGAAAGGAAATTGTATTTGAGCAGAACAAGAGCTTTCAGCTTCGCATCTTATACACAGGGGGAAAGTTAAAAAGTGACCAAAGTAAAAAAACACAAACAAAATATTTTATGACCAGAAAACATATTTATATTCGTCCAATTCAGAAAAAGTCAAAACATCTTACCTTCGTGAACGGAAGACGTAGTATATAAGGAAAAAATAAAGGAAATTATATTTGACTAGAACAAGATCTTTCAGCTTCGCATCTTATCCAAGGGGGGAAAGTTAAAAAGTGACCAAAGTAAAAAACACAAAAATATTAAGCAATCACATTGAAATGTGCATATATAAATCCGATTAAAAAAAGTTAAAATAGCTTATATTTTGTGAATGGATGGGAGAAGCATACAAGGAAAAAAAGAAAAATATATTTGACCAGAACAAGAGCTCTCAGCTTTGCATCTTATACAAGGTGGGGAGGTAAAAAAGAATGACCAAAGTAAAACTAGAAAAAATATTTTATGACCAGAAAACATATTTATATTCGTCCAATTCAGAAAAAGTCAAAACATCTTATATCCGTGAACGGAGGATGTAGTATATATAAGGAAAAAAAAGAAAGGAAATTGTATTTGAGCAGAACAAGAGCTTTCAGCTTCGCATCTTATACACGGGGGGAAAGTTAAAAAGAATGACCAAAGTAAAAATAGAAAAAATATTTTATGACCAGAAAACATATTTATATTCGTCCAATTCAGAAAAAGTCAAAACATCTTATATCCGTGAACGGAGGATGTAGTATATATAAGGAAAAAAAAAAGAAAGGAAATTGTATTTGAGCAGAACAAGAGCTTTCAGCTTCGCATCTTATACACAGGGGGAAAGTTAAAAAGTGACCAAAGTAAAAAAAAACACAAACAAAATATTTTATGACCAGAAAACATATTTATATTCGTCCAATTCAGAAAAAGTCAAAACATCTTATATCCGTGAACGGATGATGTAGTATATATAAGGAAAAAAAGAAAGGAAATTGTATTTGAGCAGAACAAGAGCTTTCAGCTTCACATCTTATACACGGGGGGAAAGTTAAAAAGAATGACCAAAGTAAAAATAGGAAAAATATTTTATGACCAGAAAACATATTTATATTCGTCCAATTCAGAAAAAGTCAAAACATCTTATATCCGTGAACGGAGGATGTAGTATATATAAGGAAAAAAAAGAAAGGAAATTGTATTTGAGCAGAACAAGAGCTTTCAGCTTCGCATCTTATACACGGGGGGAAAGTTAAAAAGTGACCAAAGTAAAAAAAAACACAAACAAAATATTTTGACCAGAGTGGGATTTGAACCCACGCCCTTTCGCACCAGAGCCTTAATCTGGCGCCTTAGACCAACTCGGCCATCTGATCTTAGTGATAAATTTCCTCCGGGACCTTCTTAGACATATCAAAGGAAACAGCGTCAGGTGCATGGGCCGTGGGCCATTGCTTATTTCTTCGAAGAAAGTATAGTTTTCCCCCTTAAATCCATATTGATGGATCCATGACCCCCTGAACTCCAATACCATATAATTTACCCCCTCAAATTGTCAAAACCAGATAAATCAAGCCCCACAGTGGTTTTGGGTCACATTGAAACCAGTTTTGAGTGCTGACCAGAGTCAACACAACTAAGTCAGAGGATTTTTTTTTTAAAAAAAATTGCCGAGTGGCAGCCGTGGCAAATCGCCGAGCGAGGTGCCGCCGACAACTATGAGAGGACAACCTCACTGAAGAAAGCCTCGGGAAGGCTTGCGCTGGTGGCGACGTGCCTCGGGAGTCAAGGAGGCTAGAAGAGGCATCGGGCTTTCGCCGGAGGTGGAGATCGAGCGATGGCGGCGGCCGGCGGATAAGACAAAGACCATGCCGTCGATTTGTGGCGGCTTAGCGCGATTCCTTCTAGAGGGACAGAGAGGGAGACGAGGCGGATCTACATGACATGTCAGCTGGGCTCGAGGTGGTCTCTTGCCATGAGGACGACAAACGGCAATGTCGGCGACCTTCTCTGGAGCACGAGAGAGAGAAAGAGAGCTGCGAGAAGGAGTGGATAGTACATTATCAGACAAGGCTGCTGGCGCAAGGTATAAGGCTGAGGCGGTCTAAGCTGACAGCAATGTCCAACACGGCAGATGGTGGCGATTCCTTCCGTCCAGAACGCTTGTATACGCACGTGCACAGGAGCTAGCAGAAGCACCTGATCGATTTTCATTGCAAGTTTGCTCGTGCACCTAGCAAACGAAGTTGGCCAGATACACGCACAACTACATAGGCGTCGGGTAGATCGATCGTTCCGGCAAGAACGAACCAGCTTCAACACCCGCACGACACGATTGGGCACGAAGCCGTGCTCCTCGCCAGAGCCGTTGTGGCCGCGGTTGACATTGTCGCGCATCTCGTCCAATTCGCCGACGTCGCGCCGATACCGTGGCGCCGTGCTCTCCGTGGAGCCCTCAAAGCTATGGTGCCGCTAAAAAAAATCCTCGGGCTTATGTGTGTTGACTCTGGTCAACACTCAAAACCGGCTTCAATGTGACCCAAAACCAGTATGGGGCTTCATTTATCCGGTTTTGATAATTTGAGGAGGTAAATTATATGGTATTTGAGTTTAGGGGGTTATGGATCCATGATGTGAATTTGAGAGGAAAAACTATATTTTCTTCTATTTCTTCACACGGCGCGGCCTTGAAACAAGAGGCGAATGCATGGCCCAGCTCAAATCAGCAGCCAGCCCAACTACACCAGATTTCCGTAAAAAGGAAAAGTACGCAAAATGTAAACACCCAACTACCTAGAGAGGTTTCCCTCTTGTACCCTTCTGCCTACAACTGCAGTCACATTTACTTGTTTCGGCAAACAACTTTATTTCCCATGCAGAAAAGGTTTTTTATACGCAGTTAGAGCTTGCCAAATACAGTACTATCCCGATAGAATATTCAAAGGGGTAGATCCAGACCATCTCCATTGTCTATCTAAGAGCCCAGTCAACATGATCAAGCATTTCTTCTAATTTTAGGGGACGGTAATTTCGAAAATGCATAGGAGCTCTTGGATGGTACGCACTCTGTATGAATAGTAAAATAAAAAAATGCTACGAAAATAAAAAAAACGAAATTTCAGGGTATCAAACTTTACTCACCGACAAAGTTTCGCAAAGAAATGGGCATATGTGGTATTCTGAACTGCAGCGCTAGAATTTGGGTCTGAACTGCAATGCTAAAATTTAGGACATAAGTGATATTTTGGGTTTGAACTGGAGCGTTAGAATTTTGGGTCTTCACGAAGATTCGACATGGTGGCGTTCAAGAACTGACGGGGAGGGTTGGGGGGTCGGAGGCGGAGATGGGTTGGGGATCTCTTCCAATTTCTTCTTTTCTTGTGCGGGGGATAAGAGTCAGGGGATGGGTGGGGTCGTTTGGTCCAATTTTGCAACTCGTCGCGTCTTGGCCTCACGCGCTCCCGCGTGCTTGTCCTTGTGAAAGCTCGTTCATGCTAGCGGGACAGCTCTTTTATATCTGTTTCAAACGTTGTATCGTTTTTTTAGAGTACGAAGGATGGTGGGGGTACTCATCATAGAGGATGAGTTGTTGTGCGATGCGTGGCTGGTCATATCCGCGGATTTCATAGGCAGGAGGATGGGGGCTCTTCTGGCAACGTGTGCATGATTCGTTTCACATGCGAAAGCACATCCGCCCTACGACATGCACATCATTCGATGGTATGTCATCCAAACCGTCATCACCAAGTTTTGTGGTGCGGTTGATATGCTGGAGACAAGGTGGCCTTTGTGTGCACGAGCCGAGGAGATCGTAAGTTTTGCTTATTCTTACTCTACTTGTTGATTAATTCATTCATTCATCCAATGTTGCTTTACACATTGTTTAGCCCGTATGCGCTGCTATGATGTACCACGGAATAGAGAGATTGCCATTTACGCGCATACACTGTTGGATGAAGCTGAAGGGGTAGTATGGGATGACATGATACGGTCAATCTCGTTGAATTTGAATTATTGTTGTGCTAGATTTCTTTTGCATGCTATGTATGAATGATTTATGCTATTCATATGCAAACTTTGATGAAATCCACTATATTTGCATGAATTCCGTCCGGTTGGTTGAAACCCGGCTTGAAATGTATGCGGGCAGAGTTGAATGGCCGCCTCTCGCATTAGTGTCTGCAGATTGGTCCTCTCTTGTCTGCGGTCGGATACCGGAGCAAATTAGCAGGCGAGCGTTGGAGATGCCCTTAGTAAAACAAGGGAGGAATCTCTTTCTACTTTTCTTTTTTGTGAAATGAATCTCTTTCTACATTAATACTACAAGAAACTGATGAAAGTTACCTGCCCAAACGGAAATCAAAATTTCTGATGCATACAGGGCATCAAATCTGAAGAGGTTGCAGTCTGACAGAGGTATATACTCGGAAATGGCATGAATCTTCTCACTTAGCGCTACTCCGAAAATAGGGTGACCGGCTGTTAGCTGTGATTGGGAGGGGGGCGACGCATGATCCCAGCGGCTGACTTTACGGACGATTCTTTTAATCAAATCTTGGCTACAGAAACAGATGACAGCTTTTTCTTTGTTCGTTCGCGTCCCGTGCTTGCTCTGCGCTGGTAGTACGTCTTTCTGGTGCGGCCGACCCAACCAAAATGGAAGAAGAAAATGAAGAAATCAAAGCAAGACAAAACAGCAGCTTTTCATTCCCATCCAACCTAAGATCCCATCTGCGCATTTTTTTTTCTCTCTCAATAATTTACCGTTTTCTCATTGCTTCTATTCGAAGATTGTACTGCAGGCCATCTGTAACCCAGATTTTTTACAGCATACTGAGTCTACATGTCTAATCTGGATCCTGGCAGTTCGGATCCGCCGACGTCCATGTGAGACTAGACCGTATGCCCTGCCTGTACCAGCACCAGCAACAATGGATCGATCTAGCATTTGATGTGCAGCTGTGTGCAGCCACATGCCGCAGTGACCTTTGCCCATTGTGCAAGCATGTCTTTTGTAACCCGACGTCGGAGACACGAGGATACGCCTCAAGGAATCCAATACATACATGTAGCCAAATCGTGGCACCAAGATAGACACACATTCAAAGCGATAGGAGAAGGAATTGAATTCGGGATTTGATTTGTTTCGGCAGCAGTATGTCAGTATCTCCAGGATTAATCCGGTCTGTTTCTGGCCTTGATGAGACCACATAACATAAACCTCTTGATGGTCAAATCTTTATAAAACAGCAAAGTGGAGTATCCCACACGCACAGCCAATAAATAAATAAACAATTTCCCCCGAGTTTTCCCCTCCGTCCTCAAGATGCGTTCGACAGCCGATCCTCCGCTCCTTAATTCTCTGCTAAAAGCGAGGCCAAACGTACGGGATCGTGACGGCCGTAACTCCCGCCAGCAACGCATACGCTCCTGGGAGTATGGCGCATGACCAAATTGAATTGAAGATCTTCCAAAAAGCCGACGATCTTCTCGATCTTGCCAGTTTTACAGCCCAAATTTTCGCTTCGGTTTCGTGGCGCTTGCAGGTGGGCCGTTTCGCTCGAGCAGTTAATTCCCCGATCCTTCGGTTTTGCGACGTGAAATGAAATGCCATAAAATTCTGCCTTGTTTTCGATTGCTCGGCCATTTGCGTCGCTGCGTATTTAAGTGTGGGGTGTGCCGAAGCAACTTTCTCACCGCCTCCCCACTTGTTTCTTCCTCCTCCTTGGCGGAGGTGGAGGGATGCTTGCTTGTCACCTACTACTCTGCCTTTTAAGCTCCCCACTCTCTCCTCCTCTTCCACCTCTCACGCTTCTTCTGCTTGGATCTTCCCCGTTGGACTATCAGCTGTCCCTCGGCTCAGCAAGCAAGCAAAGCCAGCAAGCTGCTCGTGATTCCAGGCATTGTGGTGCCTGATCTCTGCTGCTCCATTGCCTTGTGCTGGGATTAGCCTTGCTCGGTCGGCGATGGACAGGCACACCTGCAAGCTCTGCTTCCGGCGGTTCCAGAATGGCCGTGCGCTGGGCGGCCACATGCGCTCCCATGTCATGGCGGCCGCCGCAGCTGCTGCGTACTCGACGCCGCCGACGCAGCAGCAGTCGCCTCCACTGTCCTTGGCGTCCACCTCGTCGACGGACACGGATGGTAAGCCGGCTCAACCGAAGCGACTGTCCTGGGTCCTGCGTGAGGATCCCGTGAGAAGCTGCAAGGTAGGCGCGCCGGAATTCTCAGGCGGATGCTTCGGCGGGGTCACCGCGGCGGCCGGCGAGTCGTCGGTCGTGCAGGACGGCGAGAGCGACACGGAGTCCCCGCGCGGCGGCGCGGGGTTCGCCGTGAGCCGACGGCGCTCCAAGCGGGCAAGGCGGCGCGCGCCGCCGCCTGCGCGGGATCCCGAGCCGGCGAGCACCGTCTCCGATTCGACGCAGGAGGAGGACGTGGCCATGTCGCTCGTGATGCTGTCTCGGGACTCGTGGACGCGCTCCAGATCCGAGCCGGAGCCCCGCTGGGCCTCGGAGGCCGAGCAAAACAACGACGGCACCAAGGTGTTCGACGAGGACGAGGATGGCCGCGACGTGGCCGGCGAGGCTTACTACGTCGAGGCGGCGGCGGTGCACGTGCACCCGCGCGCCAGGCACCAGTGCGGCGCATGCAAGAAGGTGTTCCGATCGTACCAGGCCCTCGGCGGCCACCGCGCCAGCGTCAAGAAAGGCAAGGGCGGCTGCGTGCCACCGCCGGCTGGCAAGGCCTGCCGCGCCGACGCCCCGATCGTCCACGAGTGCCCGTTCTGCTTCCGCGTGTTCGGCTCCGGGCAGGCCCTGGGCGGCCACAAGCGCGCGCACATGCCGTCGCCGTCTCCGGCGAAATGCGGGGACAGCTTCGGGTCCTTCGATCTCAACGTGCCGGCCGCGTTCGACGACGACTTCGAGCTCTCCGCCGTGTACGACGCCGAGTTCGGCAGCGCCAGACAGTGAGGTCAGCTGTTGTGACTTGTGACCAGCCGTCGTCCAGATCGGTCGCCAGATGTGCTCAGATGAGCTCACGCGATTGGAAGCCCAGCTTGAGCAATCGGCATGCATGGATGGATTCGAGGCAAGGGCTCTTCATCCATGCAAGATCCAGGTGGAGAACAGTTGAGCAATAAAAAAACATATCGTTTTTTTGCCTTTTCTTTTCAGTTACAATTACAATACATTATTGTGATTGGTAGGCCTGGATTAGCTGAACAGCCCGATTCATTTTTGTCCACTGTACACCTACATGTTACTCTGTTTTTTTTTGTGTGTGTGTGCCATGTTCTCACTGGGATTTGGCCCGTGCCATTAAGCTACGCTTTGCTGAACTTTACAGTGGTAGAAACAGCTCACCACTTAAGCTCGCGAAACTGCGAATGCTCTAGCTCCTATAATTTGCTTGATCCATTGAACAGTTGAATAGTCGATAGTTGCAAAACCTAAAATGTTGTTGGCCACGGTGTCATTTGCCTATTGGCACTGCACCAACGGTTCAGCTCAGCGGCCGTCGGTTGTGTGCAGTGCAGTATACAGTCAGCAACTCTCTCGATTTCTTTTTCGGTCGTACAGTAGTAGGGTCCCGCCGCGACAGAGTGTGTGTGTCAGTTTTAGGTGTGCCGAGCTACGCTTCTTGGACGCAACAGCTGATGCTGCTGCTGCTGCTGCTTCTGTTTGCTTCCCCGTGAAAAGGCCCCTGCGCTGCTCTCACTAGTACTTGTCCGTGTCTTCTAGTACGAGTACGAGCATTTATTCGCCTACTCCTGTATCTGCCACCACACGGCACGGGCAGTCTCGGCGGTTGGCGTGAGGCTGCAGGTGGGACCGTGGAAGCCGGGGCCAGCGGCAGTGTAGCTGGTGCTCGCCGCTCGGCAGGTACGGACGGACGGCGCTAAATTGCTCGCCGCCGTCGCTTCTCGTGCTGGCCTCGCTGCCTGCGACTTGTGTGTCTCCTCCCCGCTTCTGGAACCTAGCGCGATTCGCAATCGGCTTCTTTTCATGCCCATTTTAATTGTCTGAATTAGGCTTTCTACGAGGTAAGGTTATCCACCACACGACTTCAAACAAACGTTCGCTTTGTTCGGATTTGATCCGTTTGGATAGGGCAATAGGATCGTGTCTGGGCTTGTCATGAGATGCAGTGGCCGTATGCCCGGCGCGTGGCCGCATCCATTGGCCTCGTCCTGTCCGCAAGGGCAAAAAATGCCCATATTTTCATACTAAAATAAGTTTGCACGTTCAAGTATTAATTATTTGAAATAAAAACAATTTTACAACCCAATCAAAATTGTCTCTAATAAAATAGTTTTACAGCCAAATCAAAATTGTCTTGAATGAACATAATGAACCAATGCATCTATTGATTGCCAATATGATCCCACGCGTGCTCAACCAAGTCATTTTAAAAATCCAAATGAGTGTACCAATTACACAACTCACGATGAAATTAGACAAACTGTTCAGACGTGGCCGGTTCTTGGTGCAGGGGCTCAACATTTTCACCTTGATAATCAAATCCTTGGTCGAAGATCATGTCATCACGCTCATCCTCGATGATCATGTTGTGCATGATCACACAAGCAGTCATCACCTTCCAAAGTTTCCCTTCATCCCATGAAAGTGCAGGGTTTCGAACGATACTCCATCGGGATTGAAGCACACCAAAAGCATGTTCCACATCCTTACTAACACTCTTTTGCATTTGGGCAAATCTTTTTCTCTTCTCACCTTGGGGGTTCGAGGTTGTCTTCACAAAAGTTGACCATCGAGGATATATACCATCAGCTAGATAGTATCCTTTGTTGTACCGGTGGTCGTTGATCTCAAAGTTGACAGGTGGGGAGTGGCCTTCTGCTAGCCTTGCGAAGACCGGAGAGCGCTGCAGCACGTTGATATCATTGTGAGAACCTGCCATGCCGGAAAGAATGCCATATCCAAAGATCATGCGAAGCCACCGCTTCTAATATGACAGTGCACGCTTTGACATGCCTCTTGTATTGGCCCTACAAAGCAAATGGACAGTTCTTCCACTCCCAGTGCATACAATCTATACTGCCAAGCATGCCTGGAAAGCCTCTATCTGCGCTCGTCGCCAACAATCTCTCTGTATCAACGACAGTTGGCTGCCTCAAGTACTCAGGACCAAACACCTCGATCACAGCCTGGCAGATCTTGTACATTGACATCACACATGTTGTCTCACTCATACGCACATATTCATCCACCAGATCACCCGGAATTCCATATGCAATCATGTGGATGGCCGCGGTGCATTTTTGGTAAGAAGAGAATCCAAGCTTGCCAAGGGCATCCGTTTTGCACTCGAAGTATGGATCAGGAGCAACCACTCCCTCTCGGATACGATTGAACACATGTCTTGCCATACGAAAACGGCAATGAAATTTATCCGGCTTGAAGAGCGGGGTGTTCGCAAAGTAATCGGCATAGAGCAGGGCGTGGCCTCTCTCCCTATTGCGGTTCAGGTTGGGAGCACGACCAGGGATTGACCCCTGTACCGAGAAAGTTGCCGTTGAATGTGGTTGTGAACGACCAGTACAGCCACCACAATCTTCATCATCCGACGACGAATCGTCCGATGAATAAATGAAGTGGTGGAAGAAAAATTCATCTCCACTGTCCATATCTTTGTGGGCAAAGTGTCGAACACCTTGCGGTCGTGGTGGCAAATAGGCCGCGATGATCATCTCGATGCAGCAGGGATGGTTGGCGGCCGGCTACTGGACGCTCTGGAGCACTCGTCGGAAGCTGCCGTGGTCACCGTGGTATGTTGCCGGCGGTCGTATCTCCTCTGCCACCGGCTACGACGGCGACAGCCAAACCTCCTCTGATCGATGGCCAAAACTATGGCGAAAGCGCGGGCGATGTGGTTGTTAAAATAGGTCTAGCGTGTCATGTACACGTACCTTGTACGTATGTAATTGTATGATGATTGTTATATATATAGAAAGACGTGGAGAGGCTTTGCCCCACGGAAAACCCTAAACCCTATTATCAAACTTGGTATTAGAGCCTACCCTAGCCGCGCCGCCTCTCCTCCCGCCGCCGCCGCCGCCGCAGTTCTCCGCGGCCGCCGCGATGTCTACCGCGCCGGCACCCACGATGACCCCCTCCTCTGCGCTCACGCTCGCCACCCCCTCCGCGCTCGTCCCGATCGCCCACCCGCCGCGACGGCTCCTACCCCGGTTCTTCTGCCCATCGCGGTCTCGCTTGACCGCAACAACTTCATGCTCTGGAGGGCCCTTGCCCTTCCCAACTTCGCCGGAGTTCGCCTCCACGGCTTCCTCGACAGCTCGGCCACTGCACCGCCGCCGACCGTGACGACAGGCACCGGCGAGGCCGCCCACACCGTGTCCAACCCTGACTACGAGCAATGGTGGATGCTGGATCAGAAGGTTCTCGGGCATCTCCTCGGCTCGATGAGCATGGAGATCTCCGCGCAGCTCATTGGCTGCAGATCGGCCGCCGCCGCCTGGACGGCCATGCACACCATGTTCGCCGCCGAGAACAGTGCCGGCGTGCGCAACCTCCGGCGCCAGATTCAAGCGCTGCGCAAGGGAGATTGTCCCGCCGGCGAGTATATGCATAAGGTCAAGGCCCTCGCTGACTCGATGGCCGCCGCCGGCTCTCCTCTTCGCGATGATGAGATCATCGACTACATGCTGGTCGGGCTCGGTTCGGTGTTCAACCCCATCGCTGCCTCCATGAACTTCGCGGGCGTGCCAATCACGTTCCCCGCGTTCTACTCCAGTGTTATCCAGTATGAGGCCCTTTAGCAGCATCAGTCTGAGCACGAGGATTGGCAGTCCTCCGCCAACGCCGCGTCTCGGCCGGTCTACAACAACATTTCTGGCCGCGCCTCCGATTCTGGTCGCCCGAGCGGCGGCCGCCCCTCCGCCGGTTCCCTCCCGCCCGGCTCGGGCGGCTATGGCAACGGCCAGGGAAACGCCTCTGGTCGCAACAACAACAACGGCGGCAATGGCCGCAATGGAGGAGGAAATGGAGGTGGCAACGGGGGTGGTCGCCACCGCCGCTGGCGTCCCCGGTGCCAGCTATGCAAGAATTGGGGTCATGAGGCCCCCGACTGTCGCAGCCGCTATGATCAAGACCACCGCGCCGCCAACTCCGCGTCCACCTCCTCCTCCCATGAGCCGCCGCACTGGATTCTGGACACCGGTGCGACGGACCACCTGACGAATGATCTTGATCGTCTGCACTTCCACGAGCGCTATGGCGGGAAAGATCAAGTGCAAGTGGCAAATGGTGCAGGTTTGTCTATTTCGCATATTGGTCATTCCACTATACCCGGTTCCTTTCTTCGTTTACGCAATATTCTTCGTCTACCACACATTCATCAAAATCTTCTCTCCGTTTATCGTCTCGTCCTTGATAATGATGTTCAAAACATTGTTAGGAATAATGATTTAGTGTGTTCTTCTGAACGTCAGCCTTATGTGTGTGATGCTTGTTAGCATGCTAAAAGTCAACAATTGCCTTATCATTTATCACATCATGTTTCCACTATGCCTCTTGAGTTAATTCACTCTGATGTTTGGGGGCCAGCCATTGCTTCTTCCGGTGGTTATAAATATTATGTGAGCTTTGTTGACGATTACTCTCGCTTCTCTTGGATTTACCTCCTTAAGCATAAGTCTGACGTTGAGCAAGTATTTTATGCCTTTCAGGCTCATGTTGAGCGTCTTCTCCACACTAAAATCGTAGCTTTGCGGTCCGACTGGGGTGGTGAGTATCACCGGTTGCATCGTTATTTCCAGCGCACTGGCATCTCTCATCGTGTATCTTGCCCACACACGTCTCAGCAGAACGGCATTGCTGAACGCAAACACCGTCATCTTGTTGAAACAGGCCTTGCTTTGTTGGCTCATTCTTCTCTCCCATTGCGTTTTTGGGATGAGGCTTTTCTTACGGCATGCTATCTCATTAATCGCATGCCTACACCTGTTCTTCAACAAGATACACCCATATAGCGACTCCTTAAGGTGCACCCTGATTATCAGTTCCTTCGCACTTTTGGGTGCGCCTGCTGGCCTAGTTTGCGTAAATATAATGCACACAAACTTGCTTTCCGATCCACCATGTGTGTCTTCTTGGGTTATAGCCCGATGCATAAGGGATACAAGTGTCTTGATCGTTCCATGGGACGTATCTACATCTCCCGTGATGTTGTTTTCGACGAGTCTGTTTTTCCCTATGCCACTCCCGGGGTCACTGTTGATGTCTCGTCTTTGGCTGATGTTCTCTCTTTTCCTCCCACTGAACCGGCCACGGGTGACCATATGCGCAAATACGACTTGTCCTATTTGTCTACTGACCAGCCTGTTCCAGGCCCTGTTGCTCCAGTGCAGGATTCTTCGGCTCCGCCCTCTCCGGCGCTCCACGTGCATGGCGCATGCGCGCCCTCTGCCCGCCGCCCTCCCGTGGCCGTCGCGCAGCCCTCCCTGGCGATCGACGTGCATGGGACATGCGCGTCTCCCCGATCGGCTCCCGCGTCGCCCGGCTCGGGTCCCGCGTCGCCCGGCTTGGTCGTCGCCTCGCCCGGCCTGGCTGGCCCATCGGCTACCGCCTCGCCCGGCCCGATCGGCCCGTCCACGGGCACAGCCGCCCCGGTGCTCGCGGATGATGCTCCGCCATCGCCACCGCAGCTCGCGTCGCCCTTTGTCGAGGGGAGTCCCGCTCCCTCGACCGCGACGCCTCTAGCTGCTCCTGCACACACCATGGTTACCCGCACTCGCGATCATACTCACCGTGCTCTTGTTCCTACTGATGGGACGTTCCGCTATGATCCCCGTCGCCGTGCGTTTCTTGCGGTGCCTGCCTCTCATCGTGATGCTCTTCGTGAGACTGCCTGGCGTACCGCGATGGTTGATGAGCTCACTGCTCTGCATCGCAATAAGACTTGGGTTCTCGTACCTCGGCCGCGCGGTGTCAACGTTGTTGGGAGCAAATGGATCTTCAAGACCAAGCACCGTCCGGATGGCTCTGTTGATAAGTACAAAGCTCGTCTGGTCGCTCGTGGTTTCACACAACAGCTTGGCATTGACTATGGTGATACCTTCAGTCCTGTTGTCAAGCCGGCTACCGTTCGTTTGGTTCTTGCCTTGGCTGTTTCTCGTGGTTGGACTCTTCGGCAGATTGATGTTAGCAATGCTTTCCTTCATGGGTATCTCTGAGGACGTCTATATGCAGCAGCCACCTGGTTTCGAGGATACTCGTTTTCCCTCGCATGTGTGCAAGCTTCAGCGAGCGCTCTATGGGCTCAAGCAGTCCCCTCGTGCATGGTACGCTCGGCTCAGTGCTCGTCTCCTCGCTTTGGGATTTTCCGCCTCCAAAGCAGATACATCTCTGTTTTTCTTCCGCTATCGTGATGTTCAGATCTATATGCTTGTCTATGTGGATGACATTGTCATTGCCGGATCTTCTCCACGTGCGGTTGATGGTCTTGTTCATGCCCTCGCTGCCAGTTTTCCTATTAAGGACCATGGGCCGCTGGAGTATTTTCTTGGTCTGGAAGCGTCGTAAAAATCAGGGGGGATGACATTGACTCAACGGAAGTATGCCTTGGATCTTTTACACCGTGTGAGCATGGAGAATTGTAAGCCTACTTCCACACCGTTGTCTACTTCCGAGCAGCTTGCACGAGTGTCTGGACGGCTGCTTAGTGCCGATGACTCTTTCCGGTATCGCAGTGTTGTTGGTGGACTGCAGTATTTAACACTCACCCGTCCGGATATTTCATTTGCAGTGAACAAGGTGTGTCAGTTTCACTCACAGCCCACTGATGCTCACTGGGAAGCTGTTAAGCGGATTTTACGCTATGTGAAAGGAACGTTGCACACAGGGCTGAAATTTCGCAAGGCTGTCTCTACTAGCATTAGTATCTTCACTGATGCGGATTGGGCAGGTTGTCCGGATGATCGTCGTTCAACTGGAGGTTTCGCCGTATTCGTTGGTCCGAATCTCATTTCCTGGAGTTCGAAGAAACAACCAACAGTGTCGAGATCGAGCACAGAGGCCGAGTACAAAGCCTTGGTGAATGGAGCTGCTGAAGCCATCTGGGTAGAGTCACTACTCAAAGAGCTTGGAGTGTCTCAGCAGCGTGTGTCCGGTTCTCTGGTGTGATAACTTAGGGGCCACATATCTGACTGCCAACCCAGTTTTCCATGCACGTACCAAGCACATCGAGATTGATTTTCACTTTGTGCGTGAGCGTGTTGCTTCTGGAGCTCTTGAGGTCAGATTCATTTCTTCTAACGATCAGCTGGCTGATGTGTTTACTAAACAAGCCACCAGACAGATGCTAGACCGATTTAGCACCAATCTCAACCTTGTACAGGGTAGAAGTTCAGATTGAGGGGGAGTGTTAAAATAGGTCTAGCGTGTCATGTACACGTACCTTGTACGTATGTAATTGTATGTTGATTATTATATATATAGAAAGACGTGGAGAGGCTTTGCCCCACGGAAAACCCTAAACCCTATTATCAAACTGTGATGACCATGTAGAGACGTGGTTTGGTATGGACGGCCGGAGGCTGCGCAGTGAAGAGGCGGCTGGAGAATAGCGGCGGCGCCGACGCCGGCAGCGGGGCAAGACGGGAAGAGGGGTGGAGGCGTTGGAAGCAAAGGAACTGCTAGTGTCCCAGACAGGCAGACCACGGGTGGACAAGGGCATGCGGCAAGCCCATCCACGTTATGTCCGTTTCACCCTAAACTCGACGCAAATTTGAATTAAGAATAAGTCGAAAACGAACGGACATTTGTCTGTTTGAGGCCGTACGCTGGACCGCGCTATTCGTCCGTTCTAACCTATCCTAAACAAAAGCACCCGCACAAGATAGAATGGAGTTGGCCTAAATCCCACCCGACCCGATCGATCGGCATTTCTCTCCTCCCGTCCATGGTTTCATCAAGAGTGGAATTCGCGGCCACATATGCGTACAGAGTGAGACATGTCGCGCGCAGCGGTCAACGCCGTATCTGACGCGCGACGCGTGATGGGATGCGTGCTGGTGGTGGCGTCGCGCCTACCCTCGTTGTGCTAGCTGCTGGTGGAGTAGCTAGCAGTCAGTACTACTAGTACCTCGGCTGGATCGACTCAAGTCCTCGAAAACTTAACTCAAGTCGTGAGCTGATCATGAGATTCGAGTGTCGTACTACCTTGCATCTTTTTTTTAGTAACCTACCTTGCATCTTGTATCTAGTGAAGCGAATCGGAGAGCGAAGTCCTTCCTGCCGTGCGTTGTCGCTTGCACAGACTGGAAACCCTTACCGCCGGAGAGTATCTACTACTTCATTCCGTTCAAAATATAGTGCTTCTTCTTTTTCATACTTTAATTTTAAACATAAATTTTACCAACGAGATCGACTACGGCCGAAGCAAAAGTTATGTTAGTGAATTCGTATTTAAAATAAGTTTTTAATTATATATTTATTTTGCGTCGCAGTCGGTCTTGTCGGTTAAATTTATAGTTAAAGTTAAATCTTGAAAAGACTATATTTTGAAATGGAGGGTTAGCACCAGTGGTATACTAGTAAGCTTATAATTATAAAATTGCTAGTGGTGTGTGGTCTAAATATTGCTGGCTGATGATGAGATTTTTTTTTTGAAATGAAAGGGGTTTCCCTTCGCCCCAATTTTTATTGAAAGCCAAGTCAAAACCAACGACCACAAAGACTGTTTAACAGCGTCCGGCAACAGCCTGAGAGTAGCTGCCACAGATAAAACCCAAGCATAGATAGATCTACCCTATTACAGCAGGAGTTTTTATCAGAACAGGTTCAGGAACTAGACGCATAACCAGTAAAAGCAAAAGCCCTAGCTATGAATCCAACTCCCCTCCTCATTTTATTCCCTCTTTACATTCAGGCGATTCTAAGCAATCTGATGATGAGATTTAGGCATGTCAATGGGGTAATCATTAGTTAGGGATCCAGTCTAACAAATTAGTCTGGCATCTTGGTGTGCGTAGGACGGGGAAAGGATCGGGCTTTGAGTTTTTTTGTTAAGCAAAGAGAGGGCTTTGATTGGTCATGTAAGCAGCGGGTTTGAAGGTGGATGAGTGGAAGACGGAAGACAACACTAGCGTGCCCGCCCGCACACGTACTATTTGACCAACTTCATAAAGGCCTGGCTGGCTAGCTACCATGCCTGTGTGAAATACATAGCGTTAGTTCGTGTCTATGTCCCAGAACAAACGGGAGAAACGTCACCAGAAATATAACGATGACTGTGACAGTGCACTGGGCATACGTCTCCTGATAACTCCTTGGACGTGCCAAGTAGGCCAGGGGTTTCGTATAAGCTTGATTGGTATAGTATCTAATCACTTACTCCCTCCGTCCCCTAATATAGTCAAAAACGCTCTTATATTGTAAAACGGAGGGGGTAGTGTAATGCTTTGGATGTAATTTGCCATATTTGTACTCCGGCTTTTGCCATTTTTGATTTTAAGTTATAAGATTTGTGGTTGAGTTTTTGCCTTTGTTTTGCATTTTGTTCATGTCATGCATATCGTATCATGTCATTATGTGCATCGCATTTGCATACGTATTCGTCTCATGCATCCGAACTTTTTCTCCGTTGTCCGTTTTGCAATCTGACACTCTCATGTCCTCCGGCGTCCCCCTTTTGTCTCTTTTCGTGTGCAGGTGTTAAACAATCTCGGAATGGACCGAGATTTGCCAAGCGACATTGGTACATCACCGGTAGATCGCCTGTTAAGTTTCGTGCCATTTGGAGTCCGTTTGATACTCCAACAATTAACCGGGGAACCGTAAAGGCCTCGTGTGTGTTGCAGCCCAACACCCCTCTAAAGTGGCCCAATAACCCATCCAAAACTATCCCATGTCCTCCGTCGTCGGATCACGATCGCGTGGTCGAAAACTACACCTCATTCGAACATTCCCACCTCCTTCTAGGTATAAATATGTCCTCCCCTCCATTTTTCCACGCAGACGAAACCCTAACCCCGCTCCCTCTCCGTCGCCGGACACGTCCGGTCCGCACCGGACGAAATCCGCCGCTGCGCCCGCACCAACCAGGAGGCGATACGTGGCCTCCGCCGTCCTCCTCCGCTGCGGCCCTCCAGGCCCGCGCGCCGCCCGCTCGTCCCGCCGCCCGGTCCGGTCACGCCGCCGCCTGGGAGCCTCGTCGCCGACCATGCCCGACTTCGCCGCCGCCGTTCGCCGCTCCTCCGGCCGCCGAGCTCCGCGCCACCGCACCGGTGGCGGCGCCCGTCCGACCCCGAGCACCCGCGCCGCGCCTCCTCTCCGGCGAGATCTGTACCCCGGCGAGCCCCGAGCAACTCCGGCCGCCTCCTTCTTCCACTCCGGCGACGAACTCCGGCCAGTTCTCCGTTCATCCTCGATCCGCGTGAGAACCCTAGATCTGGACCGGAGGTTGACCTCGTTTTCTTCTCTAAGTCATTTTCTGCTATATTTTAGCCCCTGTTCATCATGCCATAACTCTGTGACCGTAGCTCCGTTTTGTGCGTGAAATATATCAAAATGTTCATCATGAGGTTCTCTTCATATTGTTCCATTGTGTCATGCTTGTTTGAGTCCATATTGATGCCCAAATCGTTGATGCAAGAGTGCTATAAATTGTTATGTGCTGTTACTTAGCAGTTTATGAGCTTTTGTCATTTTTGCTACATTTGTTGTGTGCTGCATATTGTTGGAAATATGCCCTAGAGGCAATAATAAAATGATTATTATATTTCCTTGTTCATGATAATTGTCTATTATTCATGCTATAATTGTATTATCCGGAAATCATAATACATGTGTGAATACATAGACCACAATGTGTCCCTAGTGAGCCTCTAGTTGACTAGCTCGTTGATCAACAGATAGTCATGGTTTCCTGGCTATGGACATGGGGATGTCATTGATAACGGGATCACATCATTAGGAGAATGATGTGATGGACAAGACCCAATCCTAAGCTTAGCTCAAAGATCGTGTAGTTCATTTGCTGTAGCTTTTCTGAATGTCAAGTATCATTTCCTTAGACCATGAGATTGTGCAACTCCCGGATATCGTAGGAGTGCTTTGGCTGTGCCAAACGTCAGAACGTAACTGGGTGACTATAAAGGTACATTACAGGTGTCTCCAAAAGTGTCTATTGGGTTGGCACGAATCGAGACTAGGATTTGTCACTCCGTATGACGAAGAGGTATCTCTGGGCCCACTCGGTAATGCATCATCATAATGAGCTCAATGTGATCAAGTGGTTGATCACGAGATCATGCATTACGGTACGAGTAAAGTGACTTGCCGATAACGAGACTGAACAAGGTATTGGGATACCGACGATTGAGTCACGGGCAAGTAACGTACCGATTGACAAAGGGAATCGAATACGAGATTGATTAAGTCCTCGACATCGTGGTTCATCCGATGAGATCATCAAGGAGCATGTGGGAGCCAACATGGGTATCCAGATTCCGCTCTTGGTTATTGACCGGAGAGTCGTCTCGGTCATGTCTGCTTGTTTCCCGAACCCGTAGGGTCTACACACTTAAGGTTCAGTGACGCTATGGTTGTAGAGATATGAGTATGCAGTAATCCGAAAGTTGTTAGGAGTCCCGGATGAGATCCTGGACGTCACGAGGAGTTCCGGAATGGTCCGGAGGTGAAGAATTATATATAGGAAGTGTAGTTTCGGCCATCGGGAAAGATTCGAGGTCACCGGTATTGTACCGAGACCATCGGATGGGTCCCGGGGGTCCACCGGGTGGGGCCACCCATCCCGGAGGGCCCCGTGGGCTGAAGTGGGGAGGGAACCAGCCCCTAGTGGGCTGGTGCGCCCCCCCTTGGCCCCCCCTGCGCCTAGGGTTGGAAACCCTAGGGTGGGGACGCCTCCACTTGCCTTGGGGGGCAAGCCTCCCCCTTGGCCGCCCCCCCCCCAAGGAGATCCCATCTCCTAGGGCCGGTGCCCCCCCAGGGGGCCTATATAAAGGGGGGGAGGGAGGGCAGCCGCACCTCAAGTCTTGGCGCCTCCCTCTCCCCTGCTACACCTCTCCCTCTCGCAGAAGCTCGGCGAAGCCCTGCTGCGATCACTGCTGCATCCACCACCACGCCGTCGTGCTGCTGGATCTTCATCAACCTCTCCTTCCCCCTTGCTGGATCAAGGAGGAGACGTCATCCGCTCCGTACGTGTGTTGAACGCGGAGGTGCCGTCCGTTCGACACTTGGTCATCGGTGATTTGGATCACGGCGAGTACGACTCCATCATCCCCGTTCTCTTGAACGCTTCCGCTCGCGATCTACAAGGGTATGTAGATGCACTCTCCTCTCGTTGCTAGTTGACTCCATAGATTGATCTTGGTGAAACGTAGGAATTTTTTTTGTTTTCTGCAACGTTCCCCAACAGTGGCATCATGAGCTAGGTCTATGCGTAGTTGCTATGCACGAGTAGAACACAAAGTAGTTGTGGGCGTCGATATTGTCAATTTGCTTGCCGTTTTTAGTCTTATCTTGATTCGGCGGCATCATGGGATGAAGCGGCCCGGACCAACCTTACACGTACGCTTACGTGAGACCGGTTCCACCAACTTACATGCACTAGTTGCATAAGGTGGCTGACAGGTGTCTGTCTCTCCCACTTTAGTCGGATCGGATTCGATGAACAGGGTCCTTATGAAGGGTAAATAGAAATTGGCAATTCACGTTGTGGTTTTGGCGTAGGTAAGAAACGTTCTTGCTAGAAACCTATAGCAGCCACGTAAAACCTTGCAACAACAATTAGAGGACGTCTAACTTGTTTTTGCAGCAAGTGTCATGTGATGTGATATGGCCAGAGTTGTGATAAATGATGAATGATATATATGTGATGTATGAGATCATGTTCTTGTAATAGGAATCACGACTTGCATGTCGATGAGTATGACAACCGGCAGGAGCCATAGGAGTTGTCTTTATTTTTGTATGACCTGCGTGTCATTGAAAAACGCCATGTAAATTACTTTATTTCTAAACGTGTTAGCCATAGTAGTAGAAGTAATAGTTGGCGAGCAACTTCATGGAGACACGATGATGGAGATCATGGTGTCATGCCGGTGACAAGATGATCATGGAGCCCCGAGATGGAGACCAAAGGAGCTATATGATATTGGCCATATCATGTCACTATTATTTGATTGCATGTGATGTTTATCATGTTTTTGCATCTTGTTTACTTAGAACGATGGTAGTAAATAATATGATCCCTCGTAATAATTTCAAGAAAGTGTTCCCCCTAACTGTGCGCCGATGCGACAGTTCGTTGTTTCGAAGCACCACGTGATGATCGGGTGTGATAGATTCCAACGTTCACATACAACGGGTGTAAGACAGATTTACACATGCAAACACTTAGGTTGACTTGATGAGCCTAGCATGTATAGACATGGCCTCGGAACACAGAAGACCGAAAGGTCAAGCATGAGTCGTATAGAAGATACGATCAACATGAAGATGTTCACCGATGTTGACTAGTCCGTCTCACGTGATGATCGGACACGGCCTAGTTAACTCGGATCATGTTATACTTAGATGACTAGAGGGATGTCTATCAGAGTGGGAGTTCATTCAATAATTTGATTAGATGAACTTAATTATCATGAACTTAGTCTAAAATCTTTACAATATGTCTTGTAGATCAAATGGCCAACGTTGTCCTCAACTTCAACGTGTTCCTAGAGAAAACCAAGCTGAAAGACGATGGCAGCAATTATATGGACTGGGTCCGAAACCTAAGGATCATCCTCATAGCTGCCAAGAAAGATTATGTCCTAGAAGCACCGCTAGGTGACGCACCCGTCTCACAGAACCAAGACGTTATGAACGCTTGGCAAACACGTGCTGATGATTACTCCCTCGTTCAGTGCGGCATGCTTTACAGCTTAGAACCGGGGCTCCAAAAGCGTTTTGAGAGACACGGAGCATATGAGATGTTCGAAGAGCTGAAAATGGTTTTTCAAGCTCATGTCCGGGTCGAAAGATATGAAGTCTCCGACAAGTTCTTCAGCTGTAAGATGGAGGAAAAAAGTTCTGTCAGCGAGCACATACTCAAAATGTCTGGGTTGCATAACCGCTTGACTCAGCTGGGAGTTAATCTCCCGGATGACACGGTCATTGACAGAATCCTTCAGTCGCTTCCACCAAGGTACAAGAGCTTTGTGATGAACTTCAATATGCAGGGGATGGAAAAGACCATTCCTGAAGTATTTGCAATGCTGAAATCAGCAGAGGTAGAAGTCAAAAAGGAACATCAAGTGTTGATGGTGAATAAAACCACTAAGTTCAAGAAAGGCAAGGGTAAGAAGAACTTCAAGAAGGACGGCAAGGGAGTTGCCGCGCCCGGTAAGCAAGCTGCCGGGAAGAAGCCAAAGAATGGACCCAAGCCCGAGACTGAGTGTTTTTATTGCAAGGGAAGTGGTCACTGGAAGCGGAACTGCCCCAAATACTTAGCGGACAAGAAGGTCAGCATCACGAAAGGTATATGTGATATACATGTAATTGATGTGTACCTTACCAGTACTCGTAGTAGCTCCTGGGTATTTGATACCGGTGCGGTTTCTCACATTTGTAACTCAAAGCAGGAGCTGCGGAATAAGCGGAGACTGGCGAAGGACGAGGTGACGATGCGCGTCGGGAATGGTTCCAAGGTCGATGTGATCGCCGTCGGCACGCTACCTCTACATTTACCTACGGGATTAGTTTTAAACCTCAATAATTGTTATTTAGTGCCAGCTTTGAGCATGAACATTGTATCAGGATCTCGTTTAATTCGAGATGGCTACTCATTTAAATCCGAGAATAATGGTTGTTCTATTTATATGAGAGATATGTTTTATGGTCATGCTCCGATGGTGAATGGTTTATTCTTAATGAATCTCGAGCGTAATGCTACACATATTCATAGTGTGAATACCAAAAGATGTAAGGTTGATAATGATAGTCCCACATACTTGTGGCACTGCCGCCTTGGTCACATAGGTGTCAAACGCATGAAGAAGCTCCATGCAGATGGACTTTTAGAGTCTCTTGATTACGAATCATTTGACACGTGCGAACCATGCCTCATGGGTAAAATGACCAAGACTCCGTTCTCAGGAACAATGGAGCGAGCAACCAACTTATTGGAAATCATACATACTGATGTGTGCGGTCCAATGAGTGTTGAGGCTCGCGGTGGCTACTGTTATGTTCTCACCCTCACTGATGACTTGAGTAGATATGGGTATGTCTACTTAATGAAACACAAGTCTGAGACCTTTGAAAAGTTCAAGGAATTTCAGAGTGAGGTTGAGAATCAATGTGACAGAAAAATCAAGTTCTTGCGATCAGATCGTGGGGGAGAATACTTGAGTCACGAATTTGGCACACACTTAAGAAAATGTGAAATAGTTTCACAACTCACGCCACCTGGAACACCTTAGCGTAATGGTGTGTCCGAACATCGTAATCGCACTCTATTAGATATGGTGCGATCTATGATGTCTCTTACCGATTTACCGCTATCATTTTGAGGCTATGCTTTAGAGACTGCCGCATTCACTTTAAATAGGGCTCCATCGAAATCCGTTGAGACGACACCGTATGAATTATGGTTTGGGAAGAAACCTAAGCTGTCGTTTCTAAAAGTTTGGGGATGCGATGCTTATGTCAAGAAACTTCAACCTGAAAAGCTCGAACCCAAGTCGGAAAAATGCGTCTTCATAGGATACCCTAAAGAAACTGTTGGGTATACCTTCTACCTCAGATCCGAAGGCAAGATCTTTGTTGCCAAGAATGGGTCCTTTCTAGAGAAAGAGTTTCTCTCGAAAGAAATAAGTGGGAGGAAGGTAGAACTTGATGAAGTATTACCTCTTGAACCGGTAAGTGGCGCGGCTCAAGAAAATGTTCCTGAGGTGCCTGCACCGACTAGAGAGGAAGTTGATGATGATGATCATGAAACTTCAGATCAAGTTGCTACTGAACTTTGTAGGTCCACAAGGACACGTTCCGCACCAGAGTGGTACGGCAACCCTGTCTTGGAAATCATGTTGTTAGACAATGGTGAACCTTCGAACTATGAAGAAGCGATGGCGGGCCCGGATTCCGACAAATGGCTGGAAGCCATGAAATCCGAGATAGGATCCATGTATGAAAACGAAGTATGGACTTTGACTGACTTGCCCGATGATCGGCGAGCCATAGAAAATAAATGGATCTTTAAGAAGAAGACAGACGCGGATGGTAATGTGACCATCTATAAAGCTCGGCTTGTCGCTAAGGGTTATCGACAAGTTCAAGGGGTTGACTACGATGAGACTTTCTCATCCGTAGCGAAGCTGAAGTCCGTCTGAATCATGTTAGAAATTGCCGCATTCTATGATTATGAGATATGGCAAATGGACGTCAAAAAGGCATTCCTTAATGGTTTCCTTAAGGAAGAATTGTATATGATGCAGCCGGAAGGTTTTGTCGATCCTAAGAATGCTGACAAGGTGTGCAAGCTCCAATGCTCGATTTATGGGCTGGTGCAAGCATCTCAAAGTTGGAACATTTGCTTTGATGAGATGATCAAAGCATTTGGGTTTATGCAGACTTATGGAGAAGCCTGCATTTACAAGAAAGTGAGTGGGAGCTCTGTAGCATTTCTCATATTGTATGTGGATGACATACTGTTGATGGGAAATGATATAGAATTCTTGGAAAGCATAAAGGCTTATTTGAACAAGTGTTTTTCAATGAAGGACCTTGGAGAAGCAGCTTATATATTAGGCATCAAGATCTATAGAGATAGATCGAGACGCCTCATTGGTCTTTCACAGAGTACGTACCTTGACAAGATATTGAAGAAGTTCAAAATGGATTAGTCAAAGAAGGGGTTCTTGCCTGTATTGCAAGGTACGAGATTGAGCATGGCTCAATGCCCGACCACGGCAGAAGATAGAGAAAAGATGAGTGTCGTCCCCTATGCCTCGGCCATAGGGTCTATCATGTATGCTATGCTGTGTACCAGACCTGATGTAAACCTTGCCGTAAGTTTGGTAGGAAGGTACCAAAGTAATCCCGGCATGGAACACTGGACAACGGTCAAGAATATCCTGAAGTACCTGAAAAGGACCAAGGAAATGTTTCTCGTTTATGGAGGTGATGAAGAGCTCGTCGTAAAGGGTTACGTCGATGCTAGCTTCGACACAGATCCGGATGACTCTAAGTCACAAACCGGATACGTGTACATTTTGAATGGTGGGGCAGTAAGCTGGTGCAGTTGCAAGCAAAGAGTTGTGGCGGGATCTACATGTGAAGCAGAGTACATGGCAGCCTCGGAGGCAGCACACGAAGCAGTCTGGGTGAAGGAGTTCATTACCGACCTAGGAGTCATACCCAATGCGTAGGGGGCCGATGACTCTCTTCTGTGACAACACTGGAGCTATTGCCCTTGCCAAGGAGCCCGGGTTTCACAGGAAGACCAGGCATATCAAGCGCCGCTTCAAGTCCATTCGTGAAAGTGTTCAAAATGGAGACATGGAAATTTGTAAAGTACATATGGACCTGAATGTAGCAGATCCGTTGACTAAACCTCCCCCTAGAGCAAAACATGATCAACACCAGAATTCCATGGGTGTTCGATTCATCACAATGTAACTAGATGATTGACTCTAGTGCAAGTGGGAGACTGTTGGAAATATGCCCTAGAGGCAATAATAAAATGATTATTATATTTCCTTGTTCATGATAATTGTCTATTATTCATGCTATAATTGTATTATCCGGAAATCGTAATACATGTGTGAATACATAGACCACAATGTGTCCCTAGTGAGCCTCTAGTTGACTAGCTCGTTGATAAACAGATAGTTATGGTTTCCTGGCTATGGACATGGGGATGTCATTGATAACGGGATCACATCATTAGGATAATGATGTGATGGACAAGACCCAATCCTAATCTTAGCTCAAAGATCGTGCAGTTCGTTTGTTGAAGATTTTCTGAATGTCAAGTATCATTTCCTTAGCCCATGAGATTGTGCAACTCCCAGATACCGTAGGAGTGCTTTGGGTGTGCCAAACGTCAAAACCTAACTAGGTGACTATAAAGGTACATTACAGGTGTCTCCGAAAGTGTCTGTTGGGTTGGCACGAATCGAGACTAGGATTTGTCACTCCGTATGGCGGAGAGGTATCTCTGGGCCCACTCGGTAATGCATCATCATAATGAGCTCAATGTGATCAATTGGTCGATCACGGGATCATGCATTACGGTACGAGTAAAGTGACTTGCCGGTAACGAGACTGAACAAGGTATTGGGATACCGACGATCGAGTCTCGGGCAAGTAACATACCGATTGACAAAGGGAATTGAATACGGGATTGATTAAGTCCTCGGCATCGTGGTTCATCCGATGAGATCATTGAGGAGCATCTGGGAGCCAACATGGGTATCCAGATCCCGCTGTTGGTTATTGACCGGAGAGTCGTCTCGGTCATGTCTGCTTGTCTCCCGAACCCGTAGGGTCTACACACTTAAGGTTCGGTGACGCTAGGGTTGTAGAGATATGAGTATGCAGTAATCCTAAAGTTGTTCGGAGTCCCGGATGAGATCCTGGACGTCACGAGGAGTTCCGGAATGGTCCGGAGGTGAAGAATTATATATAGGAAGTGTAGTTTCGGCCATCGGGAAGGATTCGGGGTCACCGGTATTGTTCCGGGACCATCGGATGGGTCCCGGGGGTCCACCGGGTGGGGCCACCCATCCCGGAGGGCCCCGTGGGCTGAAGTGGGGAGGGAACCAGCCCCTAGTGGGTTGGTGCCCCCCCCCTTGGGCCCCCCTGCGCCTAGGGTTGGAAACCCTAGGGTGGGGGCGCCTCCACTTGCCTTGGGGGGCAAGCCTCCCCCTTGGCCGCCGCCCCCCCAAGGAGATCCCATCTCCTAGGGCTGGCGCGCCCCCCAGGGGGGCTATATAAAGGGGGGGAGGGGGGGCAGCCGCACCTCAAGTCTTGGCGCCTCCCTCTCCCCTGCTACACCTCTCCCTCTCGCAGAAGCTCGGCGAAGCCCTGCTGCGATCACTGCTGCATCCACCACCACGCCGTCGTGCTACTGGATCTTCATCAACCTCTCCTTCCCCCTTGCTGGATCAAGAAGGAGGAGACATCATCCGCTCCGTATGTGTGTTGAACGCGGAGGTGCCGTCCGTTCGGCACTTGGTCATCGGTGATTTGGATCACGGCGAGTACGACTCCATCATCCCCGTTCTCTTGAACGCTTCCGCTCGCGATCTACAAGGGTATGTAGATGCACTCTCCTCTCGTTGCTACTTGACTCCATAGATTGATCTTGGTGAAACGTAGGAATTTTTTTTGTTTTCTGCAACGTTCCCCAACACATATGGGCTTGAGCCCTACATGTATTTTGATCTATGCCATGTCATCTTTACAGGGGTGTATGCCATGTATTTTTCTGATCTTTGTGGTGACTAGCACAAGCATGCAAAGTAGCCTTCGTGATATTGTTGATTTTAGGATCTCAGGATTTTGGCTAAGTCTTTGTCTGTTGTTATTTTGATGCCATGTAACCATGTTGCTACAGTGAGATCCATGCTTTATTTGAGTTGCTTCAGTAAGAATGATTTGGACATATGGTTATGCTCTATCCATCCATGCCCCTGTTTGCAATTATGGTGTGCCCTAGCATGACTTAATCTTGCTCTACTTTTGCTATAAAATGTTCCTGGTAGATTGTTTACATGTTAATCAGTTTTGCCATGGTTGTTGTAGACGATCCAAGCATGCTATAAACTTGCTCTTGCCTTGGTTAGCTTCTTGAACATGTCTTCTTGCTGATGCTGTGCTTATCTTGTCATGCAATGCCTTGTGTTGAGTGAATCGAGCTCGCAAAGATGCCTTCATAATTCTGTTGATGTCATGCTCAGTTTTCTGCTAAGTCGGAATCTGTTAACGAAATTTGCTATGTTTACATGGGTGCCATAATATCTTCTGTGCCTTTTTGGCTCTTTATCAGTAAGGGACTTTTGTTCTATGTTTTTAGTAGATTCATGCCATGCCTTGTGTTGCTATATGTTCCTGTAGCATGTTGTTAGCTTGCTCTAAACATGTCTTCCTGATGTTAATTCCTCGCATGTTGTTATTTTCACTAAGTCTGCGATGCTGTTATCTTTTGCACTTTTGTCATGCTTGTTTGAACCTGCTCTTGTGTGATTTAGTCGTAGCTAAGTGTTCATCTTTTGTCAAGCATCTTGAGTAGATCACTGCCATATGCTTTGTTGCTATGTTCGAGTGCGGTAGCTTAGTTTCTTGTTGCATTCTAGATGGCATCGTGCTGTTAATCGCAGAATTGTGTCATTCTTGTTTTGCTTGCCATTTGCAAACCGTGCATCCGATTCCGGTGATCTTTATATCGATTTCGATCGAAATCATCTCATATTTCCAGAGGAACACTTGGTTTTCCAAGTTGATGCCTTGATCAATCTTTTCCTTTCGGAGCACGCATATGCATTGCATATCACATCTCGCATATCATGCCATGTTTTGCATCATGTTGCTTGCGCATTGCACTGTGATTGATTGTTGGTCTTTTCCTATTGTGCTTGTCTTGGGTAGAGCCGGGAGATGAGTATGTGATCGAGGAACCCGTTGAGTATGCTTACGAGGATCAAGTTTTTCTCAACTCTGAGAATTTTGCACGCGCGATGACCATACCCTCGAAATCACTTCTATCTTTGCTTGCTAGTTGTTCGCTCTATTGCTATGCCACGATACCTACCACTTGCTATATCATGCCTCCCATATTGCCATGTCAAGCCTCTAACCCACCTTTCCTAGCAAACTGTTGTTTGGCTATGTTACCGCTTTGCTCAGCCCCTCTTATAGCGTTGCTAGTTGCAGGTGGAGATGAAGTTTGTTCCATGTTGGAACATGGATATTGTTGGGATATCATTATTATATCTTGTTTACGTTAATGCATCTATATACTTGGTAAAGGGTGGAAGGCTCGGCCTTATGCCTAGTGTTTTGTTCCACTCTTGCCGCCCTAGTTTCCGTCATACCGGTGTTATGTTCCTTGATTTTCCGTTCCTTACGCGGTTGGGTGTTATGGGAACCCCTTGACAGTTCGCTTTGCCTAAAACTCCTCCAGCAAGGCCCAACCTTAGTTTTACCATTTTCCTACCTACCACCATATACCTTCCCTTGGGTTCTGCAGACTCAAGGGTCATCTTTATTTTAAGCCCCCCCGGGCCAATGCTCCTCTGAGTGTTGGTCCGAACTAGAGTCCTTTGTAGCGCCACCTCAGGGAAACTTGAGGTTTGGTTTTAGTTGTACAGATTACTTATCCGGTGTGCCCTGAGAACGAGATATGTGCAGCTCCTATCGGGATTTGTCGGCACATTCGGCCGGCTTTGCTGGTCTTGTTTTACCTTTGTCGAAATGTCTTGTAACCGGGATTCTGTGTCTGATCGGGTCTTCCTGGGAGAAGGAATATCCTTCGTTGACCGTGAGAGCTTGTGATGGGCTAAGTTGGGACACCACTGCAGGGTTTTGAACTTTCGAAAGCCGTGCTCGCGGTTATGGGCAGATGGGAATTTGTTAATGTCCGGTTGTAGAAAACTTGACACTTAATCTAATTAAAATGGATCAACCGCGTGTGTGGCCGTGATGGTCTCTTTTCGACAGAGTCCGGGAAGAGAACACGGTCTCGTGTTATGCTTGAACGTAAGTAGCTTCAGGATCACTTCTTGATCATTATTAGCTTTCCGACCGTGCTTTGCTTCTCTTCTCGCTCTCTTTTGCGTAAGTTAGCCACCATATATGCTAGTGCTTGCTGCATGTCCACCTCACTACCCTTTCCTACCTTAAGCTTAAATAGTCTTGATCATGTGGGTGTGAGATTGCTGAGTCCCCATAACTCACAGATACTTCCAAACAGATGCAGGTGCCGATGATGCCAGTGCAGGGGACGCTACCGAACTCAAGTGGGAGTTCGACGAGGATTCGGGACGTTACTATGTGTCCTTTCCGGATGATCAGTAGAGGAGCCAAGTTGGGGCGATCGGGGATCTAGCATTTGGGGTTGTCTTTCTTTATTTTGGTTCCGTAGTCGAACCTTGATTGTATTGTGGATGATGTATGATATATTTATGTATTGTGTGAAGTAGCGATTGTAAGCCAACTCTCTATCCCTTTCTTATTCAGTACATGGGATGTGTAAAGATTACCCCTCTTGCGACATGCTTACTATGCGGTTATGCCTCTAAGTCGTGCTCCGACACATGGGAGATATAGCCGCATCGTGGATGTTACAAGTAGTACATTTGCTCACAGGAGACTGATTTTTGTAGGCAAGCAATGCAACTTTTTCTTTTCTTTTTGCGGATGAAGCATGGAACTTAATTAATTAACTAAAGATCATTCTTACTAAAGGTAACTTTATTAAAAGGAATTGGCATGAAAGTACGCAATGTGCCTTTTGTCAGCATGATGAGATAATAAAACATTTGTTCTTCCAATGCAAATTGGCTCGTTCTATATGGTCAGTCACCGAAATAGCTTGTGACTTGTATCCTCTTTGTAGTGTTGCTAATATATTTGCAACTGGTTACATGGGATTGATCACAGGTTTAGAACTCTTCTTAGGATCGGAGCGCTTGTCGTTGTCGTCTTGGCTATTTAGAAATGATAAGATTTTTAATGATAAAAGTATTTCTCTTATGCAAGTTATCTACATATGTACCGGGACTCTTCGTTTATGGCGCTCTCTACAACATGTGGAGAATCAAGACCTGTTTACGGAGGTGTGTACATGATTGGAGGCGACATTGAGGGATACTTTTACCAACATGGGTGACAACATGACCTTAGGATTGGCCACCTTCCAGTTTAGGCATTATACATACTCTACATGTTTCTTTGTAGTTCACATATTTTTATTTTTATAAGAGGACATTGTTTGGTTGTGTGCATCATAGTTATGCAGAGGCTGGATGAATGCTTAAACCTTTTAAGTAATAAAGCGTTCCTTATGAAAAAAGTTGGAACTCCACAATCCCATAGGGCGAAGATTGACAAGCTCCACAGGACATGCTTGTAATCATTTCCAAAGAAAGATGGCAAATCTCGAAATTGCTGAAGTCATATACTACGTACCATATTATTAATGAGCACGTCACATACCAATGAAAGAATAACATTAAAAATTCTAATATAAATTCAGAAAAATACGAGCACTGGTACCAATGACATGAATCTGAGTGGGCACATACCAACACAAGGAACACCTATTGGAAACACGACATTGAAGTTGGCTCCAACTTTCGCTTATTAATGCGGTGTGCAAAGTCGGGCTGAGAGGCATGAATCACCCTAATCGGTAGGAGGCAATGCGAAATACTAAATCATGTGAACCAATACGAGGAAGGCAATATTTGGTGTCGAGGACGAAACTGATCCGGGGGAGACGACATGCCTAATTGTTTCGGTAGCAAATCCAAATAAGAGGATCCGTCACCAAGGCGGCGAGATAGCTATCGGCCAGTAGCACCGCCTCGCTTCCGAATGCTTTTGCATCGGACTCAAGGTTAGTTGCGCCGTCCTTCATGTGGTGGCGTCGATAATGTCTACTACAAAATTTGTTATATTGCCGTGTATTGTTGGGCTGACATACACTAGGATGTCCCGATCTTTCGATGAGAGCACAAGATCTATTTCTTGTGGAGGAGACTTTGACGATCCGAGTACACGTGACACTACAAGATGTGTCTTAGCAATCGATAAATGAACCTCCAACATGGTTACAAACTGTGGTGGGATGAGCGTTACTTTTGCGCTTGTTCAGCCATTTTTAACTAGATAATTCTAGAATTATTGAAAGAATCACTCAGATATCGATACTAATGACTAATGAATGCAGGAAATTACGAAATTATTTGCTTAATGTGTTTCCACAAGAAATGGGCCTAAACATGGAAGAACGTCATCACATAGAAGAAAATAGAAAGTGTGGTGAACAAGGCATGTCAACGGGAGGTGCCAGGATCAATCCAGAGCGCAAGACGACGCATGGTACAAGCGCATGCGCTAATACCAGTGGTTATATCACACACCATTGACACCAGGGTGTTCACCTAAACAACTTTTACAAAGGGAGCCATGTCAGAAGCTCAATAGGAGAGCAACCATTTGCGGAACACAGAACTAGAAGCCATCTTCCAACCTTAGCTGTCATCATTTCTCGTCTCATCTCCATAGCCACTACCACCTTCATCACCGCAACCATTCTCTCCAAGTTAGTCATACTTGCAATGGATGCATCGCAATCAAGACTATTGTAAGACATATTATCAATCAATCATTCATCTTGAAAGTGCGTTATATCGACTAGAGGGGGGTGAATAGGCGATTTTTATGAAAGTCTTCAAAACATGGAAGTTTCGAAGACAAACGATAGAAATAAACCTATTACCATGCAGCGGAAGGTAGACTACACTAGGCAAACCATAGTCAAGTATTCAATGAAGTGAAAGCACAATGACTAATAGCAGCTAGGTAGTAAGGATCAGGTAGGAAGATATTATGAAGCCAAACAGAACACGCAGTCACTCAGTGAAGACAAAAAATAGTGCAATCATACAATGACTTCACAAGGACCAACAGTAAGTAAAGAGAAGGGAAGGATGAAACCAGTGACTCGTTGAAGACAATGATTTGTTGGACCAGTTCCAGTTGCTGTGACAACTGTATGTCTGGTTAGGGCGGCTAGGTATTTAAACCAAAGGACACACAGTCCCGGACACCCAGTCCTGAACACGCAGCTCAGGACACCCAGTCCTCACCGTATTCCCCTTGAGCTAAGGTCACACAGACCTCACCCAATCACTCTGGTAAGTCTTCAAGGTAGACTCCCAAACCTTCACAAACTTCGTTCACTCGCGATCCACAATGTCTCTTGGATGCTCAGAACGCGACGCCTAACCGGCTGGAGGATTCACTGTCCTCAAGTGTAATAAGTCTTCAGATCACACAGACAAGAAGACTTAAGTGATGCCTAACTCTCTTTGGCTCTGGGTGGTTAGGGTTTTATTCTCGCAAGGAATTCTCTCTCAAAGGCTTCGAGGTGGATTGCTCTCAAATGACAAAAGCCGTACACTAACTCTGAGCAGCCAATCGTTTATGGTTGTAGGGGGTGGGCTATTTATAACCACTAGGCAACCCGACCTGATTTGTCCGAAATGACCCTGGGTCACTAAGGAACTGACATGTGTTCCAATGGTCAGATTTCAAACTCACACGGCAACTTTACTTGGGCTACAAGCAAAGCTGACTTGTCCGACTCTAGACAAGATTCGCTCTCATAGTCTTCACTCGAAGACATAGGTTTTGGTTAAGCACCACTTCAGTCATTCTGACTAGTTCTCTTAGACCCCACTTAACAGTACGGTGGTTCCTATGACTCAACAAAGAAGAAAAAGAACTACGAAAGATCTAAGTCTTCGAGCTCCATAGGCTTCATGCGATGTCTTCTCTTGTCATAGTCTTCGATGTGAATATCTTCATATACCACCTTTGACATCAATGTCTTCATATATTTTTAGGGGCCATCTCTGGTAGGAAAACCGAATCAATGAGGGACTTCTACCTGTGTTATCCTGCAATTCTCACAAACACATTAGTCCCTCAACTAGGTTTGTCGTCAATACTCCAAAACCAACTAGGGGTGGCTCTAGATGCACTTACAATCTCCCCCTTTTTGGTGATTGATGACAAACTAGTTGAAGTTTTCAACGGGGAATACAATATGTGAAATTGCAAAAGTATAAAGAATTGTCTTCATAAGCTGCAATGGCTCCCCCTGAAGATGTGCATATAAGTAATTTTCTTCTGGAATGCAAATGCACATGACAGGTTATACTCATGGAGATCCTCTTCAACTTATGATGACAATTCATTATGCATGAGAAGGTATGTGAAGATAATGACATGCATAATGGAAAATGGACGTCTGCAAAATGATCTAAGTGCGGAATTTATCGTCGCACATGCGGAATTTATCGTCGCATCACAAAGCAGCAAATAAGTAGCAGACGACCATTGAGTTTAAGTGTTACAACTCAAAGAACCAAATGTATCAAAATGAGAGTTGTAAACACGAAGAAAAATATAAAGCAACCGCCCATATGGACCCGCTTAAAGACTATCAAAGTCATATGCTTCTCCCCCTTTTGTCAGTAAGGACCAAAAAGGTTTGAAGACATAGAGCATCTACTTGTTCCCATGAAGAGTAGGTGAAGCAGCAGGGTCGTCGGTGGTGTTCGACGGTGCAGAAGAACTTGGAGCAGTGTTGAAGCGTGCTGAAGGAGGTGGCAGTGAAGTAGCATCGTCTTCGTCCTCGATCACTCTGGCATTCACAGTTGTAGCAGAGGAAGAGAACTCAGAGTCTTCAAGAGATGGAGTTCGTCGCAGCACTGCCCTTCGAGGAGGTGTGGAGTCAAACTTGAAGTGTTCAGAGAAGCCATCCTCTTGAAGATCATCTTCAGAGCACATCAGCGTCAGCCCTTTCCATGTGCGTCGAGAGGTTTCATGGGCAACAAAGGCATTCTTGGTGGCAAGATTGCGAATGCGATTGACGTCCACCAAGAGACTTTGCATTTGGCGCTTCAGCCAGTCATGCTGCCTATCATGTTTTTGATGAAGAGCCACCAGAAGCTCTCGGTCATTGAGAACACGAGTGCGCTTCTTGGGTCATTGGGCAATTGTGCTATCGGTGGCTTCAGTAAGGGCAGGATGTGGTGCACGTGTGGTTCCAGCCAAAGGATACACACGAGTGACTGCTTCAACTCCTTCAATGTTCTGAGAAAAACTTTGATGCTCCGCATTCTGGATACTTAGAGGATCCTTGGCAGGCTCAGGATAAATGGCTTGAACAGACATATCCACATCAGGCAGAAAGATCCGATGATTGCGAGCAGATGGCTGATATGAGATAGCGGAGTGAAGTTTAATCAGCCGCATTATCCATGGAGCGTAGAACTTCAAGCCAAAAAGATCAGAGCCTGATGCAGCAAGTTGGCGGATGAAGAAGTCCTATGCATTGAAGCATTTGCCATGAAGAATATAGAAGACCAAAGTCTTCATTGCACCTTCCAGCTTGGCATGTGGAGAATGTCCTTTGATGGGCCAGAGAGTTCGCCTTATGATGTGATAAATAATCCTGGGAAAATACTCAAGGTCTTCAACAAAGAATTCCTTGGGATATGCAGCATCTTGGGGCAATGGCTTCATCATACATGAGCATCTGACTCATGTTAGGTTCAGGCTTCTGAAAGATGCTCTCCACAGCTTCACTGTGAAGCTGACAGCCAGATTTGTAGAGATCGTCAGGAATGGGTAGACCAGTGAGCTCAATGATATCAAATGCTTTGGCTTCGTGATGAACATTTCCTGTCATCCACTCCAGGACCCAAGTCTTCGGATCTTTGTTGTACCCACGGATGTGAAGTTTGGCATAGAACTGGAGTAGCAACTCTTCATTCCAATGCTCTTGGTCGGTGACGAACGGCAGCAATCCAACCTCTTTGAAGCAATCTAGAGCTTCTTCCAGACAGGGCAGACCAGCTATTGCTTCAATGTCAAGACGCTTATGTGGGAAGATGCGACCTTGATTGTATAGAATGCAGGAGTAATAGCTTCGCTGCGGATAGCTCCAGAACCGATCAGATGATATTCTTTCCATTGAGTAGGGGTTCCTGGAGCTATTGAAGAAAGTGTTGTCTCCTTTGAAGCCATTGATATTGAAGGATCCAGGTGCTGATGCAGGCCTGGAAACCTGGGCAATCTTGGGATTGGCTTCTGTACCTGAGGCATGTGCTCAACATGATAGTCAAACTGAGAACCAGCAGGAGGCGCAGGAACAGAAGCAGTGGGATCAGTGGCTTCGCTAACTTCTGGTGCTTGGGTTGGTGAAGGCTCCACATTAGCTTCAGCCATGACAGCGTCAGTGGCTTCATTGGTGTTGGTGGTGGCAGCTTCAAGATTCTCAACCTCCATTTGACGAGCTGGAGGGTCGGTCACAGTCACGTTCTCCTCGAGAACAGCTTCTTGGTGGGACGGGGGAGTAGCAGCTTTTGGGGTTTCTTCTTCATCGGCTGATGCAGCCGAAATGTCTTCAGCAACTTTAGCTTCAGACTCAGAGACTGGAGGCCTTGGTCCTTTGCGAAGCCTGCGTAACGCTAGCGACGCCTGTGGAGTTGGCTGGGCCTCAAAGTCTTCTTCCTCTTGTGCTTGTGGGCGATCAACCCATGATGCATCCTGAGCAATTGGCGTCAGAGGACGACCAATGCTGATGAGTTCGCTGTGCGTTAGCACAGGCGATGATACCTGTTGGTGCTCGAGCTGAGAAAGAACTGCATCATCTTCAACATGGTCATGGTGACCAATGTCTTCAGCAGCGATGGGATCAGCTGCTGGAAAGTCTTTAGCTTCATGAGCCTCTATGAAAGCAGGCTCATGGACAGTCAGTTGGTGCTCTTGAGGTTCAGCGTCAGGGCGAACCATGGAGATGGGTTCAACAATCAAGGGCTCTGTGGGAGCAGCGCGTTCCTTCTTGGTCTTCCGCTTCTTCTTGGAGGGGGCAGTAGCAGAGGCTTCAGGATGTTTCCTCTTCCTTGCTTCAGCCTCAGCAGTCCTTGTCTTCTTCGGCTCTGAAGCGGTTGACCGGGCCTTTGGCTTCGAGCCAGTCATGCTAGTTGGGAAGACAATGGGATCTGCTTCCTACCTTGGTGCATTGGGTTCGGCCACAGTGGGCTTCTTCTTCTGCTTAGCAGCCATCCTGGGATCAATGCCCGGACGCCCAAGGGCCTTGCACTTCTCAGCCTCGTTGTAGCCTTGCACACACTTGTCAGCTAGGCTCTTCATGCGCTCTCGAGAACCCTGAGCTTTTGCGCGTTTCTTGAGAAAGGCTTCTTTGAGCTCGTGCAGCATAATCTTGAAGTTTTTCACCTCTTGCACGCTGAGCTTGGCCATATGCTTCTTGAACTGAGCTTTCTCAAAGTCAATCTTTTGCTTCAGTTCAACAATGCGCTGGGCGATAGCTAATTCTAAGGCAATGGCGCCATGGAAGGCGACACTGAGGCCAATGGGTAGTTGCAGATCTTCCAAGCTGATGTTGGGCGTGTCAAACCACTCATCAATGAAGTTGTGGATGATTGTCACGTCAAAGAGAGGCCGATCATTGAAAATTTCTGCTTCTTCTTTGCTCTTGATGAGTTGCTCAAGAGCGTCATCTGCAAGATCTTCATCACTGGACAGATCAATGGCATCGTTTCGCAGAATGGCAGCAGCTGTCAGTTCTTGGCCGGTGTGTGGCAGAGGCATCTTGACTTGCTGGGGCTTGGAGATGCATGATAAATCTTCAGACTGCACACTGTCTTCAGGAGGTGCAGTTGCCAGTGGCTTCGCCCGTGAGATTTTTGGTGCAGAGGCAGGATTTGAAGCTTTTGGCTGCTTCAGCTTCTTTGGCTTCGGCACTGCAGGCGCTTCATCTGATTCAGCGTCATCTGCAGGCTCATTCACGGCTGTCCCTTGAACCACGATGTGAGTGATGAGACCTTCCAAGTTGTAGAAGGGCCCAAGAAGATTGGGTTCAGCTTCACGAGTTCCATCGGCACGGGGAGCAGAGGGACCAGGGTTGAAGTCCAATCCCAAAGACTTCTTGTTCTGCTTCGCTCAGTTCTGGGCAAACTCGAAGTTGCGCTTAAACAGATTGTCGTCACGACACCATAGCAGTGACGATGGGTCAGCATCCGCAGGCAGGGGCGGAGCTACGAGGGGACGAGCGGGGGCCACGCTCCCCCCAACCGTTGCGCTGTACCTAAGTTGCGTAGGCTACGTCAGGTAGATTAGGGGCTACGTCAGGCAGATTTAGGACTAATTGGGCCCCCTAAGTGTACGCTTAAGGCTTGAAGCCCAGGAACTTTGCATGTTAAAAGCCCATGTACTAGCTAGTCAGCCCACACTACACGAAACAAACTACCAGGTAGTTTCGGAAACTGACGAGGGCACCAGGGCATCCTCTATCGATTGTTTCGGCGTTGTCTCAAAAAAAATTGTTTCGGCGCAGACGCAATACGCATGGCCGCAAGTTCAACTAGGGCATCCGCACAACCGATCAGCGCCGGCGGCGACGACAGTATACTCCTGCGGTGAGTCCCTTGGTTCCTTTATTGATTTACATTGTGCAACAATACCGATGAATTGATCCGCATCTGGCTCGAGAAGGCCAGAAACTTCTTGTTCAGATGAAGTTAATTAAGTGTGTCAATTTCTTGTTTTCTTCTAAAAAATTGGTACACTAAATTAGGCATTCGCTGATTATGATTCTATCATCTAAGTTTCAAATTTCACCCTTAGGACAACACATTATGGCTCACGCCACATCTAAGAGCTAGGTGTATCATTGGCTAGAGGCTCAGGTCTAGCATATTGCAGTTTTTTATTATTCACAAACTGTTAGATGCTAGTTTCTGTTTTTCAGGCTGATTAGGTGATGTACAAACTACCGATCAAATATTCGGGCTCAAGTAAAATTTACACAACCAGCTAGAATCGAAAGAGCACCCTATAAAATTGTTGACTTTGTTCTATGGGTTTTACGCATAAGAGCCACATTAAACTAATGAAAAATCAACATTTTTATAGTTGCAACATACAAATTAATCATGCGTTTCTCTTTGTACGGTCATTATATGAAAAAAATGTTCATTGTCTTCTCCGCCCCCCCTATGGTCAAATCCTGGCTCCGCCCCTGTCCGCAGGCTGTGGTCCACGGACCATGCAGGGATAGAAGCCTTGTTCAATGGCTTCATCTCTGGTCCTGGGTTGAAGATTTTTGTAGAGGATGTCTCCCCATGGTCGCTTGATGGCATTCTTTTCAGCATATTCCTTTGTCACAAATCTGTACTTGAACAACTGTTCTGCCCAATAACGTCGAATCCATTGGATTCGTGTCTTGCGCTGATTGTAATCCTCTTCAGGATCTGTCTTGTATAGCTCTAAGAGGTCATCGGGCAGATCTCTTGATGTTTCTCCTCGACGCTTTCGGCCACCCTTCCTTGCTGATTTCTCTGAAGCCATGAACTTTAAACTGAATGGCTTCAATACGTTCAAAGGCTTCAAAGGCTTTCGCTTGCTGGACAGACAGGAACTGGCTTCGGGAGAATTTATGTGATATTGTTAGAATTCTGCAAATGAATGCAGACTATGAGAACCAAGGGATTCTCCCACGGACATGTACCTGTGACAGCATTAAGGTTCAAGGGAAGGGGAAGAGGTCATATGCATTCTCAGAAGATTTTGAAGATAAATCAGTTTAGAAGACATTGACCTCATCGTGCGAAGACATTCACTCATAGATAAGGAGTTGGTTCCAGATTTGTACGAATCCACGGATCAGTACAAGTGAGGAATCTAACTACTTTGTGAAGCATAAGTGAATATACTAGGCATATTATGAGATGCAGTTTGAAGTGGATCCAACATGTGTGAACAAAAACCACTTGTGGTAGAAAGTGACGAATCTATAGGATCAAAGGGGCCGTAAAAAGGAAGTTTTATTTACCACACGTAGAACTGCTAGACGGAGTGGAAGAGGAGGCCGAGCAGTTCGATCGTCCATGCCCTAACTTGGCGACGGAGGACACCTACGGTGACGGCGGAGAGGACGATGTCCGCGGTCGGCGTGAAGACGGCGCCGGAGAGGTTGCGGCAGCGAAGCGCTTCGTCGCCGGCGTCGTCGAGGGCTAGCGGTGGCGCTAGGGTTCGTGCGAGAGTGGAAGAAGAGATAATGACTGTGGTGAGGCGTGTATTTATAGGGACAGGGGCGGCTCAGTGTTATTACACAGGTGCCCCTGGCGATTCACATCTGAGGAACACGTGGCCATCATGCAGCATATCGGGGGCCGTTCCACATCCCACACACGCCTGGATTGTCGGGTGGTCGTTCCCACTTCTCCGGGTTTCAGGTGAAGGAATGAGCATTGAAAATGGACTTAATGTTTGTCTCTGTATCTTCTGCTGACAAGGACGCAGAGAAGACATTCGACAGTTTCAATAGAATGCATATGATTTGGAGAGATAGAGTTTGAGATAGAAAGCACAGAAAGGTTAGGGTCCGATCACATTCACTTAGTTCAAAAGATTCAGCAAGAAGACATAGCTATAAGTGAATGCTGTAGAGGACAGAACACTAGTATATATATATATATATATATATATATATATATAATCATGAAGACATGTTGAGATTGAAGCCAAACCAAATGTGAAGACATAGCAAATGTAACGCCTTGAGTGAAACACTTCAAACAGAACATTTGGTGGTGGTGTTACCCACCTTATAGGAAGTATTAGACCCAGACACGGCGCACAATTATCATGGCGCTCTGAAGTCAAATTCCACATTAATGTATTCACACTTAGAACGTATGTCTTCATTGATTGAAGATATACTTCACTTAGTGTGTTGCACATCTAAGTCATCAATATGCATAAGTGTTAGGATGTGTGCCTGATCACAGGACATTTGAGGATTCCAAGATATTTAGCTCACATCATAACTTGCAAAATCTCTTCTCATCCAAGGGCTTGGTGAAGATATCTGCCAATTTCTCTTCAGTGTTGACGTGTATGATATCAATATCTTCCTTCACAACATGATCTCTGAGAAAGTGATGACGAATTTCAATGTGCTTTGTCTTCGAGTGCTGAACTGGGTTGTTGGCAATCTTGATGGCGCTTTCGTTGTCGCAGTAGAGTGGCACTTGCTTCAGATGAATGCCATAGTCCTTGAGTGTTTGCTTCATCCACAGAAGCTGAGCGCAGCAAGATCCAGCAGCAATGTATTCAGATTCAGTAGTGGAGAGAGATACACAGTTCTGCTTCTTTGAAGACCAACATACGAGTGATCGTCCCAGAAAATGACATGTGTCTGATGTAGACTTGTGATCCACCTTGTCACCAGCATAATCAGCATTCGAGAATCCAACCAGATCAAACTCTGAGCCCTTTGGATACCATAATCCTAGAGTTGGGGTGTGAGCCAAATATCGAAGAATTCTGTTCACAGCTAAGTGATGCGACTCCTTTGGTGCCGCATGGAATCGAGCACACATGCAAACACTAAGCATAATATCTGGCCTAGATGCACATAGATAAAGTAAAGAACCAATCATGGAGCGGTATACCTTTTGATCGAACTCTTTACCATTGTCGTCGGGACCCAGATGATGTTTGGCTGGCATTGGCGTCGTGAAGCCTTTGCAGTCTTGCATACCGAACTTCTTCAGGCAATCTTTGAGATACTTCTCTTGAGATATGAAGATGCCGTTGCGTTGCTATCGTATTTGAAGACCGAGGAAGAACTTCAGCTCTCCCATCATGGACATCTGATATTGCTCTTGCATCATATATCCAAACTCTTCACTGTACTTCTAATTGGTGCAGCCGAAGATAATGTCATCCACATATATTTGGCACACAAACAGTTCACCATCATATGTCTTCATGAAGAGAGTGGGGTCGAGGGAACCAGGTATGAAGCCTTTGCTCTTCAGGAAGTATTTGAGTGTGTCGTACCAAGCCCGAGGGGCTTGTTTGAGACCATACAGCGCCTTGTTGAGCTTGTATACCATGTCAGGATGTTTTGGATCTTCAAAGCCAGGCGGTTGTGCAACATACACTTCTTCTTCAATCTTGCCATTGAGAAAAGCGCTCTTCACATCCATTTGATATAGAAGTACGTTATGATGATTTGCATAGGCCAGCAGTATGCATATGGCTTCAAATCGAGCCACGGGAGCAAATGTTTCATCAAAGTCAATGCCTTCCACTTGAGTGTATCCTTGAGCAACGAGACGAGCTTCTTTTCTGACAACTTGACCATGCTCATCTTGCTTGTTGCGGTATATCCATTTGGTTCCTATTATATTGTGCTTCCGAGGGTCAGGACGCTTGACCAGTTCCCATACATTATTCAGCTCAAACTGTTGAAGCTCTTCTTGCATAGCTTGAATCCATTCAGGTTCCATGAAGGCTTCTTCAACTTTCTTGGGTTCTGTTATTGAGACGAATGCGAAGTGCCCACAGAAATTTGCTAGCTGAGTTACCCTTGAACGAGTGAGTGGACCAGGTGCATTGATGCTATCAATTATTCTCTCAATCTGCACTTCATTGGCAACACAAGGATGTATAGGGCGAAGATTTTGCTCTTGCTGATCATTGTCATTGTTAGTGGAATTGTCTTCAGGATGAGCATTGTCTTCAGGTTGATCAGGTGCAGAGATGATAAGTTCCTCTTCAGGTTGAGCTTCAGAGGGTATGATTTCTCCAGTTCCCATTAGTTTGATTGATTCACTGGATGGAACTTCATCTAGCACATTTGGCAGGTGCTCTCTCTGTGAACCGTTAGTCTCATCGAACCGCACATCCATTGTTTCAACCACTTTATAATGAAAGAGATTGAAGACTCTGTAGGAGTGCGAATCCTTTCCATATCCAAGCATAAAACCCTCATGTGCTTTTGGTGCAAATTTTGAAGTGTGATGTGGATCCTTGATCCAGCACCTGGCGCCAAATACTCTGAAGTAACTGACATTTGGCTTCTTGCCAGTAAGGATCTCATAAGATGTCTTGTTCAGAAGCTTGTGAAGATAAACACGATTGATTGTATGGCATGCAGTATCAATGGCTTCAGGCCAGAATTTTCTTGGAGTCTTGTATTCATCAAGCATCGTTCGGGCCATCTCAATGAGTGTTCTGTTCTTGCACACGACGACGCCATTCTGCTGTGGCGTGTACGGGGCTGAGAATTCATGTGTGATGCCCAAAGTATCAAGATATGTATCAAGGCCAGTGTTCTTGAATTCAGTGCCATTGTCACTTCTGATATGCTTTATCTTGGCACCATAGTTGTTCATTGCTCGATTGGCGAAGCGTCTGAAGACATCCTGCACTTCAGTCTTGTAGAGGATTATGTGCACCCAAGTATATCTAGAATAATCATCAACAATGACAAAGCCATAGAGACAAGCAGTAGTAGTAAGAGTTGAGTAATGAGTGGGACCGAAAAGATCCATGTGGAGCAGTTCGAAGGGTCGAGTAGTTGTCATGATTGTCTTCGAGGGATGTTTGGCCCTCGTCATCTTTCCTGCTTCACAGGCACCGCATAAGTGATCTTTCTTGAACTTGACGCCCTCGATACCTATGACATGCTTCTTCTTTGCAAGGGTGTGGAGGTTCCTCATGCCAGCATGCCCTAGCCTCCAATGCCAGAGCCAGCATTCTGAAGCTTTTGCTAGAAGACATACGGCAAGCCGTGGTCCTGCTGAGAAATCCACCACGTACAAATCATCTTTCCGATACCCTTCAAGTTCAAGGGGTTGACTACGATGAGACCTTCTCACCCGCAGCGATGCTTAAGTCTGTCCGAATCATGTTAGCAATTGCCGCGTTTCATGATTATGAAATATGGCAGATGGATGTCAAAACTGCATTCCTGAATGGATTTCTGGAAGAAGAGTTGTATATGATGCAACCAGAAGGTTTTGTCGATCCAAAGGGAGCTAACAAAGTGTGCAAACTCCAGCGATCCATTTATGGACTGGTGCAAGCATCTCGGAGTTGGAATAAACGCTTTGATAGTGTGATCAAAGCATTTGGCTTTATATAGACTTTTGGAGAAGCCTGTATTTACAAGAAAGTGAGTGGGAGCTCTGTAGCATTTCTGATATTATATGTGGATGACATATTGCTGATTGGAAATGATATAGAATTTCTGGATAGCATAAAGGGATACTTGAATAAGAGTTTTTCAATGAAAGACCTCGGTGAAGCTGCTTACATATTGGGCATTAAGATCTATAGAGATAGATCAAGACGCTTAATTGGACTTCCACAAAGCACATACCTTGACAAGATTTTGAAGAAGTTCAAAATGGATCAAGCAAAGAAAGGGTTCTTGCCTGTGTTACAAGGTGTGAAGTTGAGTCAGACTCAATGCCCGACCACTGCAGAAGATAGAGAGAAAATGAAAGATGTTCCCTATGCTTCAGCCATAGGCTCTATCATGTATGCAATGCTGTGTACCAGACCTGATGTGTGCCTTGCTACAAGTTTAGCAGGGAGGTACCAAAGTAATCCAGGAGTGGATCACTGGACAGCGGTCAAGAACATCCTGAAATACCTGAAAAGGACTAAGGATATGTTTCGCGTATATGGAGGTGACAAAGAGCTCACCGTAAGAGGTTACGTTGATGCAAGCTTTGACACTGATCCGGACGATTCTAAATCGCAAACCGGATACGTGTTTACTTTAAATGGTGGAGCTGTCAGTTGGTGCAGTTCTAAACAAAGCGTCGTAGCGGGTTCTACATGTGAAGCGGAGTACATAGCTGCTTCGGAAGCAGCAAACGAAGGAGTCTGGATGAAGGAGTTCATATCCGACCTAGGTGCCATACCTAGTGCATCGGGTCCAATGAAAATCTTCTGTGACAATACTGGTGCAATTGCCTTGGCAAAGGAATCCAGATTTCACAAAAGGACCAAACACATCAAGAGACGCTTCAACTCCATCCGGGATTTAGTCCAAGTGGGAGACATAGAGATTTGCAAGATACATACGGATCTGAACGTTGTAGACCCGTTGACTAAGCCTCTTCCACGAGCAAAACATGATCAGCACCAAGGCTCCATGGGTGTTAGAATCATTACAGTGTAATCTAGATTATTGACTCTAGTGCAAGTGGGAGACTGAAGGAAATATGCCCTAGAGGCAATAATAAAGTTATTATTTATTTCCTTATATCATGATAAATGTTTATTATTCATGCTAGAATTGTATTAACCGGAAACATAATACATGTGTGAATACATAGACCAACAGAGTGTCACTAGTATGCCTCTACTTGACTAGCTCGTTAATCAAAGATGGTTATGTTTCCTAACCATAAACAAAGAGTTGTTATTTGATTAACGAGGTCACATCATTAGTTGAATGATCTGATTGACATGACCCATTCCATTAGCTTAGCACCCGATCGTTTAGTATGTTGCTATTGCTTTCTTCATGACTTATACATGTTCCTATAACTATGAGATTATGCAACTCCCGTTTACCGGAGGAACACTTTGGGTACTACCAAACGTCACAACGTAACTGGTGATTATAAAGGAGTACTACAGGTGTCTCCAATGGTAGATGTTGGGTTGGCGTATTTCGAGATTAGGGTTTGTCACTCCGATTGTCGGAGAGGTATCTCTGGGCCCTCTCGGTAATGCACATCACATAAGCCTTGCAAGCACTGCAACTAATATGTTAGTTGTGAGATGATGTATTACGGAACGAGTAAAGAGACTTGCTGGTAACGAGATTGAACTAGGTATTGGATACCGACGATCGAATCTCGGGCAAGTAACATACCGATGACAAAGGGAACAACGTATGTTGTTATGCGGTCTGACCGATAAAGTTCTTCGTAGAATATGTAGGAGCCAATATGGGCATCCAGGTCCCGCTATTGGTTATTGACCGGAGACGTGTCTCGGTCATGTCTACATTGTTCTCGAACCGTAGGGTCCGCACGCTTAATGTTACGATGACAGTTATTATGAGTTTATGCATTTTGATGTACCGAAGGTTGTTCGGAGTCCCGGATGAGATCACGGACACGACGAGGAGTCTCGAAATGGTCGAGACGTAAAGATTGATATATTGGAAGCCTATGTTTGGACATAGGAAGTGTTCCGGGTGAAATCGGGATTTTACCGGAATACCGGGAGGGTTACCGGAACCCCCCGGGAGACTAATGGGCCTATTGGGCCTTAGTGGAAAAGAGAAAAGGGGCAGCCCACAGCTGGCCGGCGCCCCCCCCCTTCCCCAAGTCCTAGTAGGACTAGGAGAAGGGGCCGCCCCCCTCTCTCTCCTTTCCCCCTTGAGAGTCCTAGTTGGAATAGGATTGGAGGGGGGAGTCCTACTCCCGGTAGGAGTGGGACTCCCCCTGCGCCTCCCTCTCTCTGGCCGGCCAGCCCCCCTCCTCCAACCTTTATATACGGAGGCAGAGGACACCCCAAGACACACAAGTTGATCCTTGAGATCGTTCCTTAGCCGTGTGCGGTGCCCCCTGCCACCAAATTCCACCTCGATCATACCGTTGTAGTGCTTAGGCGAAGCCCTGCGTCGGTAGTACATCAAGATCGTCACCATGCCGTCGTGCTGACGGAACTCTTCCTCGACGCTTTGCTGGATCGGAGCCCGAGGATCGTCATCGAGCTGAACGTGTGCTAAGAACTCGGAGGTGCCGGAGTAACGGTGCTTGGATCGGTCGGATCGGGAAGAAGACGTACGACTACTTCCTCTATGTTGTGTGATCGCTTCCGCAGTCGGTCTGCGTTGGTACGTAGACAAAACTCTCCCCTCTCGTTGCTGTGCATCACCATGATCTTGCGTGTGCGTAGGAAAATTTTCGAAATTACTACGTTCCCCAACAGTGGCATCCGAGCCTAGGTTTTTATGGTTTGATGTTATTTGCACGAGTAGAACACAAGTGAGTTGTGGGCGATACAAGTCATACTGCCTACCAGCATGTCATACTTTGGTTCGGCGGTATTGTTGGGTGAGACGATCCGGACCAACCTTACGCGTACTCTTACGCGAGACCGGTTCCCTCGACGTGCTTTGCACATAGATGGCTTGCGGAAGACTGCCTCTCCAACTTTAGTTGAACCAAGTGTGACTACGCCCGGTCCTTGAGAAGGTTAAAACGGAGTCTATTTGACGAACTATCGTTGTGGTTTTGATGCGTAGGTGAGATGAGTTCTTACTTAAGCCCGTAGCAGCCACGTAAAACTTGCAACAACAAAGTAGAGGACGTCTAACTTGTTTTTGCAGGGTATGTTGTGATGTGATATGGTCAAGGCATGATGCTGATTTTATTGTATGAGATGATCATGTTTTGTAACCGAGTTATCGGCAACTGGCAGGAGCCATATGGTTGTCACTTTATTGTATGCAATGCAATCGCGATGTAATGCTTTACTTTATTACTAAACGGTAGTGATAGTCGTGGAAGCATAAGATTGGCGAGACGACAACGATGCTACGATGGAGATCAAGGTGTCGCGCCGATGACGATGGTGATCATGACGGTGCTTCGGAGATGGAGATCACAAGCACAAGATGATGATGGCCATATCATATCACTTATATTGATTGCATGTGATGTTTATCCTTTTATGCATCTTATCTTGCTTTGATTGACGGTAGCATTATAAGATGATCTCTCACTAAATTATCAAGAAGTGTTCTCCCTGAGTATGCACCGTTGCCAAAGTTCGTCGTGCCCAGACACCACGTGCTGATCGGGTGTGATAAGCTCTACGTCCAAATACAACGGGTGCAAAACAGTTGCACACGCAGAATACTCAGGTTATACTTGACGAGCCAAGCATATACAGATATGGCCTCGGAACACGGAGACCGAAAGGTCGAGCGTGAATCATATAGTAGATATGATCAACATAACGATGTTCACCATTGAAAACTACTCCATCTCACGTGATGATCGGTTATGGTTTAGTTGATTTGGATCACGTGATCACTTAGAGGATTAGAGGGATGTCTATCTAAGTGGGAGTTCTTAAGTAATTTGATTAACTGAACTTAAACTTATCATGAACTTAGTACCTGATAGTATCTTGCTTGTTTATGTTGATTGTAGATAGATGGCTCGTGCTGTTGTTCCGTTAAATTTTAATGCGTTCCTTGAGAAAGCAAAGTTGAAAGATAATGGTAGCAATTACACGGACTGGGTCCGTAACCTGAGGATTATCCTCATTGCTGCACAGAAGAATTACGTCCTGGAAGCACCGCTGGGTGACAGGCCTGCTGCTGGAGCAACGCCAGATGTTATGAATGTCTGGCAGAGCAAAGCTGATGACTACTCGATAGTTCAGTGTGCCATGCTTTACGGCTTAGAATCGGGACTTCAACGACGTTTTGAACGTCATGGAGCATATGAGATGTTCCAGGAGTTGAAGTTGATATTTCAAGCAAATGCCCGAATTGAGAGATATGAAGTCTCCAATAAGTTCTATAGCTGCAAGATGGAGGAGAACAGTTCTGTCAGTGAGCATATACTCAAAATGTCTGGGTATAATAATCACTTGATTCAGATGGGAGTTAATCTTCCAGATGACTGCGTCATTGACAGAATTCTCCAATCACTGCCACCAAGCTACAAGAGCTTCGTGATGAACTATAATATGCAAGGGATGAACAAGACTATTCCCGAGCTCTTCGCAATGCTGAAAGCTGTGGAGGTAGTAATCAAGAAGGAGCATCAAGTGTTGATGGTTAGCAAAACCACTAGTTTCAAGAAAAAGGGCAAAGGGAAGAAGAAGGGAAACTTCAAGAAGAACAGCAAGCAAGTTGCTGCTCAGGAGAAGAAACCCAAGTCTGGTCCTAAGCCTGAAACTGAGTGCTTCTACTGCAAGCAGACTGGTCACTGGAAGCGGAACTGCCCCAAGTATTTGGCGGATAAGAAGGATGGCAAAGTGAACAAAGGTATATGTGATATACATGTTATTGATGTGTACCTTACTAGAGCTCGCAGTAGCACCTGGGTATTTGATACTGGTTCTGTTGCTAATATTTGCAACTCGAAACAGGGACTACGGAATAAGCGGACGCTAGCAAAGGACGAGGTGACGATGCGCGTGGGAAACGGTTCCAAAGTCGATGTGATCGCGGTCGGCACGCTACCTCTACATCTACCTTCGGGATTAATATTAGACCTAAATAATTGTTATTTGGTGCCAGCGTTGAGCATGAACATTATATCTGGATCTTGTTTGATGCGAGACGGTTATTCATTTAAATCAGAGAATAATGGTTGTCCTATTTATATGAGTAATATCTTTTATGGTCATGCACCTTTGAAGAGTGGTCTATTCTTGTTGAATCTCGATGATAGTGATACACACATTCATAATGTAGAAGCCAAAAGATGCAAAGTTAATAATGATAGTGCAACTTATTTGTGGCACTGCCGTTTAGGTCATATCGGTGTAAAGCGCATGAAGAAACTCCATACTGATGGGCTTTTGGAACCACTTGATTATGAATCACTTGGTACTTGCGAACCGTGCCTCATAGACAAGATGACTAAAACACCGTTCTCCGGTACTATGGAGAGAGCAACAGATTTATTGGAAATCATACATACCGATGTATGTGGTCCGATGAATATTGAGGCTCGTGGCGGATATCGTTATTTTCTCACCTTCACAGATGATTTAAGCAAATATGGGTATATCTACTTAATGAAACATAAGTCTGAAACATTTGAAAAGTTCAAAGAATTTCAGAGTGAGGTTGAAAATCATCGTAACAAGAAAATAAAGTTTCTACGATCTGATCGTGGAGGAGAATATTTGAGTTACGAGTTTGGTGTACATTTGAAAAATTGTGGAATAGTTTCGCAACTCACGCCACCCGGAACACCACAGCGTAATGGTGTGTCCGAACATCGTAATCGTACTTTACTAGATATGGTGCGATCTATGATGTCTCTTACTGATTTACCGCTATCGTTTTGGGGTTATGCTTTAGAGACGGCCGCATTCACGTTAAACAGGGCACCATCAAAATCCGTTGAGACGACACCTTATGAACTATGGTTTGGCAAGAAACCAAAGTTGTCGTTTCTTAAAGTTTGGGGCTGCGATGCTTATGTGAAAAAGCTTCAACCTGATAAGCTCGAACCCAAATCGGAGAAATGTGTCTTCATAGGATATCCAAAGGAAACTATTGGATACACCTTCTATCACAGATCCGAAGGCAAGACTTTTGTTGCTAAATTCGGAAACTTTCTAGAGAAGGAGTTTCTCTCGAAAGAAGTGAGTGGGAGGAAAGTAGAACTTGACGAGGTAACTGTACCTGCTCCCTTATTGGAAAATAGTACATCACAGAAAACTGTTTCTGCGACACCTATACCAATTAGTGAGGAAGCTAATGATGATGATCATGAAGCTTCAGGACAAGATACTACTGAACCACGTAGATCAACCAGAGTGAGATCCGCACCAGAGTGGTACGGTAATCCAGTTCTGGAAGTCATGCTACTAGATCATGATGAACCTACGAACTATGAAGAAGCGATGGTGAGCCCAGATTCCGCAAAGTGGCTTGAGGCCATGAAATCTGAGATGGGATCCATGTATGAAAACAAAGTATGGCCTTTGGTTGACTTGCCCGATGATCGGCAAGCAATTGAGAATAAATGGATCTTCAAGAAAAAGACGGACGCTGAAGGTAATATTACTGTCTATAAAGCTCGACTTGTCGCGAAAGGTTTTCGACAAGTTCAAGGGGTTGACTCCGATGAGACCTTCTCACCCGTAGCGATGCTTAAGTCCGTCAGAATTATGTTAGCAATTGCCGCATTTTATGATTATGAAATATGGCAGATGGATGTCAAAACTGCATTCCTGAATGGATTTCTGGAAGAAGAGTTGTATATGATACAACCAGAAGGTTTTGTCGATCCAAAGGGAGCTAACAAAGTATGCAAACTCCAGCGATCCATTTATGGACTGGTGCAAGCATCTCGGAGTTGGAATAAACGCTTTGATAGTGTGATCAAAGCATTTGGCTTTATACAGACTTTTGGAGAAGCCTGTATTTACAAGAAAGTGAGTGGGAGCTCTGTAGCATTTCTAATATTATATGTGGATGACATATTGCTGATTGGAAATGATATAGAATTTCTGGATAGCATAAAGGGATACTTGAATAAAAGTTTTTCGATGAAAGACCTCGGGGAAGCTTCTTACATATTAGGCATAAAGATCTATAGAGATAGATCAAAACGCTTAATTGGACTTTCACAGAGCACATACCTTGACAAAATTTTGAAGAAGTTCAAAATGGATCAAGCAAAGAAAGGGTTCTTGCCTGTGTTACAAGGTGTGAAGTTGAGTCAGACTCAATGCCCGACCACTGCAGAAGATAGAGAGAAAATGAAAGATGTTCCCTATGCTTCAGCCATAGGCTCTATCATGTATGCAATGCTGTGTACCAGACCTGATGTGTGCCTTGCTTTAAGTTTAGCAGGGAGGTACCAAAGTAATCCAGGAATGGATCACTGGACAGCGGTCAAGAACATCCTGAAATACCTGAAAAGGACTAAGGATATGTTTCTCGTATATGGAGGTGACAAAGAGCTCACCGTAAGAGGTTACATTGATGCAAGCTTTGACACTGATCCGGACGATTCTAAATCGCAAACCGGATACGTGTTTACTTTAAACGGTGGAGCTGTCAGTTGGTGCAGTTCTAAACAAAGCGTCGTAGCGGGATCTACATGTGAAGCGGAGTACATAGCTGCTTCGGAAGCAGCAAACGAAGGAGTCTGGATGAAGGAGTTCATATCCGATCTAGGTGTCATACCTAGTGCATCGGGTCCAATGAAAATCTTCTGTGACAATACTGGTGCAATTGCCTTGGCAAAGGAATCCAGATTTCACAAAAGGACCAAACACATCAAGAGACGCTTCAACTCCATCCGGGATTTAGTCCAGGTGGGAGACATAGAGATTTGCAAGATACATACGGATCTGAACGTTGCAGACCCGTTGACTAAGCCTCTTCCACGAGCAAAACATGATCAGCACCAAGGCTCCATGGGTGTTAGAATCATTACAGTGTAATCTAGATTATTGACTCTAGTGCAAGTGGGAGACTGAAGGAAATATGCCCTAGAGGCAATAATAAAGTTATTATTTATTTCCTTATATCATGATAAATGTTTATTATTCATGCTAGAATTGTATTAACCGGAAACATAATACATGTGTGAATACATAGACCAACAGAGTGTCACTAGTATGCCTCTACTTGACTAGCTCGTTAATCAAAGATGGTTATGTTTCCTAACCATAAACAAAGAGTTGTTATTTGATTAACGAGGTCACATCATTAGTTGAATGATCTGATTGACATGACCCATTCCATTAGCTTAGCACCCGATCGTTTAGTATGTTGCTATTGCTTTCTTCATGACTTATACATGTTCCTATAACTATGAGATTATGCAACTCCCGTTTACCGGAGGAACACTTTGGGTACTACCAAACGTCACAACGTAACTGGGTGATTATAAAGGAGTACTACAGGTGTCTCCAATGGTAGATGTTGGGTTGGCGTATTTCGAGATTAGGGTTTGTCACTCCGATTGTCGGAGAGGTATCTCTGGGCCCTCTCGGTAATGCACATCACATAAGCCTTGCAAGCACTGCAACTAATATGTTAGTTGTGAGATGATGTATTACGGAACGAGTAAAGAGACTTGCCGGTAACGAGATTGAACTAGGTATTGGATACCGACGATCGAATCTCGGGCAAGTAACATACCGATGACAAAGGGAACAACGTATGTTGTTACGCGGTCTGACCGATAAAGATCTTTGTAGAATATGTAGGAGCCAATATGGGCATCCAGGTCCCGCTATTGGTTATTGACCGGAGACGTGTCTCGGTCATGTCTACATTGTTCTCGAACCGTAGGGTCCGCACGCTTAACGTTACGATGACAGTTATTATGAGTTTATGCATTTTGATGTACCGAAGGTTGTTCGGAGTCCCGGATGAGATCACGGACATGACGAGGAGTCTCGAAATGGTCGAGACATAAAGATTGATATATTTGAAGCCTATGTTTGGACATAGGAAGTGTTCCGGGTGAAATCGGGATTTTACCGGAATACCGGGAGGGTTACCGGAACCCCCCGGGAGACTAATGGGCCTATTGGGCCTTAGTGGAAAAGAGAAAAGGGGCAGCCCACAGCTGGCCGGCGCCCCCCCTTCCCCAAGTCCTAGTAGGACTAGGAGAAGGGGCCGGCCCCCCCTCTCTCTCCTTTCCCCCTTGAGAGTCCTAGTTGGAATAGGATTGGAGGGGGGAGTCCTACTCCCGGTAGGAGTGGGACTCCCCCTGTGCCTCCCTCTCTCTGGCCGGCCAGCCCCCCTCCTCCAACCTTTATATACGGAGGCAGAGGACACCCCAAGACACACAAGTTGATCCTTGAGATCGTTCCTTAGCCGTGTGCGGTGCCCCCTGCCACCAAATTCCACCTCGATCATACCGTTGTAGTGCTTAGGCGAAGCCCTGCGTCGGTAGTACATCAAGATCGTCACCACGCCGTCGTGCTGACGGAACTCTTCCTCGACGCTTTGCTGGATCAGAGCCCGAGGATCGTCATCGAGCTGAACGTGTGCTAAGAACTCGGAGGTGCCGGAGTAACGGTGCTTGGATCGGTCGGATCGGGAAGAAGACGTACGACTACTTCCTCTACGTTGTGTGATCGCTTCCGCAGTCGGTCTGCGTTGGTACGTAGACAACACTCTCCCCTCTCGTTGCTGTGCATCACCATGATCTTGCGTGTGCGTAGGATTTTTTTTGAAATTACTACGTTCCCCAACAAATCTGCCTTTTGAGGACATCACGTAATGTCTGATGCCCTTTAAGACTTTTGTACATCCCTGTTTCAAGCAATGTCTTCAACCTAGCATTCTCATCAGCAATAGCAATGGTATCCTCAGCAGAGGGGTTAGTTCCCACATCAACAGTTGAAGATATTGCAACAGTAGCAGCAGTAGAACATTCAGCAACAGAAGTAGCATTATCACGCTCAATGCATTTAAGACATGGTGGTTCAAATCCTTCCTGAGCGGAACTGATCTGTTCGGCGCGAAGTGACTCGTTTTCCTTTTGAAGATCTTCATGAGCCGCTCTCAATTTCTCAAGATCTTGCTTCCTTTGAAGATAATCATAGGAAAGCTTTTCATGAGTTGTTGAGAGCGTTTCATGACGACTTTCAAGTTCCTCATACTTAACATGAAGATTTTTTATGTCTTCAATTAAGGACTCAGATCGAGTCATTTCAGCGCCTAACAGTTTTTGAATATGTTCCATCGCTTTCTGTTGTTCAGTTGCAATTTTAACAAGTGTTTTGTAGCTGGGTCTTGAACCACAATCAGAGTCATCTTCACTAGATGTTTGATAGTGAGTAGTGCGTGTGTTTACCTTGGCACCGCGTGCCATGAAGCAGTAGGTAGGAGCGGAGTAGTCCTTGTCATTTGCATCGGTGTCGGTGATGAAGTCATTGTCTTCAGTGTTGAAGATGGACTTGGCAACGTATGTTGTAGCCAAACTTGCAACGCCAGAATCGGACTCCTCCTCAGACTCCATCTCCGCCTCCTTAGAAGCGGACTCCTCCTCTAAATCCATTTCCTCGCCAACAAACGCACGTGCCTTGCCAGATGAGCTCTTCTTGTGTGATGAAGACTTTGAGGAAGACTTGGAAGAAGACTTTGAGTATTTCTTCTTCTTCTTGTCGTCAGAGTCATATTCCTTGCTCTTCTTCTTCTTTTTGTTCTCAGTATCCCACTGCGGACACTCAGAGATGAAGTGGCCAGTTTTCTTGCACTTGTGGCATGTTTTCTTCTTGTAGTCATGAGTAGAAGCTTCATCATTCCTTCAGCTTGATCGTGAAGACTTTCTGAAGCCTTTCTTCTTGGTGAATTTTTGGAACTTCTTCACAAGCATAGCAAGTTCCTTTCCAATGTCTTCAGGGTCATCAGAACCGCTGTCAGATTCTTCTTCAGATGAGGAGACAGCTTTTGCCTTCAAGGCACGAGTTCGCCCATAGTTGGGACCGTAAATATCTCTTTTCTCAGAAAGCTGAAACTCATGTGTGTTGAGCCTCTCAAGTATGTCAGATGGATCAAGTGTCTTGAAATCAGGACGTTCTTGAATCATCAGGGCTAGGGTGTCAAACGAACTGTCAAGTGATCTCAGGAGTGTCTTGATGACTTCATGCTTGGTGATCTCAGTAGCGCCGAGGGCTTGAAGCTCATTTGTGATGTCAGTGAGTCGATCAAACATGAGCTGGACATTCTCATTGTCATTTCTCTTGAAGCGGTTGAAGAGGTTGCGAAGGACACTGATTCTCTGATCTCTCTGGGTTGAGACGCCTTCGTTGACCTTGGAGAGACAGTCCCAGACTAGCTTAGATGTTTCCAAAGCACTCACGCGGCCATACTGTCCTTTTGTCAGATGACCACAGATGATATTCTTGGCAGTAGAGTCCAGTTGAACGAACTTCTTGACGTCAGCGGCAGTGACACCTTCTCCAGCCTTGGGAACGCCATTCTTGACGACATACCATAGGTCGACGTCAATGGCTTCAAGATGCATGCGCATCTTATTCTTACAGTAGGGATATTCAGTTCCATCGAAGACGGGGCACGCAGCGGAGACTTTAATTATCCCTGCAGTCGACATAGCTAAAATCCAGGTGGTTAAACCGAATCACACAGAACAAGGGAGTACCTTGCTCTGATACCAATTAAAAGTACGTTATATCAACTAGAGGGGGGTGAATAGGCGATTTTTATGAAAGTCTTCAAAACGTGGAAGGTTCGAAGACAAACGATAGAAATAAACCTATTACCATGCAGCGGAAGGTAGACTACACTAGGCAAACCATAGTCAAGTATTCAATGAAGTGAAAGCACAATGACTAATAGCAGCTAGGTAGTAAGGATCAGGTAGGAAGATATTATGAAGCCAAACAGAACACGCAGTCACTCAGTGAAGACAAAAGATAGTTCAATCATACAATGACTTCACAAGGACCAACAGTAAGTAAAGAGAAGGGAAGGATGAAACCAGTGACTCGTTGAAGACAATGATTTGTTGGACCAGTTCTAGTTGCTGTGACAACTGTACGTATGGTTAGCGCGGCTAGGTATTTAAACCTGAGGACACACAGTCCTGGACACCCAGTCCTGAACACGCAGCTCAGGACACCCAGTCCTCACCGTATTCCCCTTGAGCTAAGGTCACACAGACCTCGCCCAATCACTCTGGTAAGTCTTCAAGGTAGACTCCCAAACCTTCACAGACTTTGTTCACCGGCGATCCACAATGTCTCTTGGATGCTCAGAACGCGACGCCTAACCGGCTGGAGGATTCACAGTCCTCAAGTGTAATAAGTCTTCAGATCACATAGACAAGAAGACTTAGGTGATACCTAACTCTCTTTGGCTCTGGGTGGTTAGGGTTTTATCCTCGCAAGGAATTCTCTCTCAAAGGCTTCGAGGTGGGTTGCTCTCAAACGACAAAAGCCGTACACTAACTCTCAGCAGCCAACCGTTTATGGTTGTAGGGGGTGGGCTATTTATAGCCACTAGGCAACCCGACCTGATTTGTCCGAAATGACCCTGGTGAAGGAAATATGCCCTAGAGGCAATAATAAAGTTATTATTTATTTCCTTATTTCATGACAAATGTTTATTATTCATGCTAGAATTGTATTAACCGGAAACATAATACATGTGTGAATACATAGACAAACAGAGTGTCACTAGTATGCCTCTACTTGACTAGCTCGTTAATCAAAGATGGTTATGTTTCCTAACCATGGACAAAGAGTTGTTATTTGATTAACAGGATCACATCATTAGTTGAATGATCTGATTGACATGACCCATTCCATTAGCTTAGCACCCGATCGTTTAGTATGTTGCTATTGCTTTCTTCATGACTTATACATGTTCCTATGACTATGAGATTATGCAACTCCCGTTTGCTGGAGGAACACTTTGTGTGCTACCAAACATCACAACCTAACTGGGTGCTTATAAAGGAGCTCTACAGGTGTCTCCAAAGGTACATGTTGGGTTGGCGTATTTCGAGGTTAGGATTTGTCACTCCGAATGTCGGAGAGGTATCTCTGGGTCCTCTTGGTAATGCACATCACTTAAGCCTTGCAAGCATTGCAACTAATGAGTTAGTTGCGGGATGATGTATTACGGAACGAGTAAAGAGACTTGCCGGTAACGAGATTGAACTAGGTATTGGATACCGATGATCGAATATCAGGCAAGTAACATACCGATAACAAAGGGAACAACATATGTTGTTATGCGGTCTGGCCGATAAAGATCTTCGTAGAATATGTAGGAGCCAATATGGGCATCCAGGTCCCGCTATTGGTTATTGACCGGAGACGTGTCTCGGTCATGTCTACATTGTTCTCGAACCGTAGGGTCCGCACGCTTAACGTTACGATGACAACTATTATGAGTTTATGCATTTTGATGTAATGAAGTTAGTTCGGAGTCCCGGATGTGATCACGGACATGACGAGGAGTCTCGAAATGGTTGAGACATAAAGATTGATATATTGGATGACTATATTCAGACACCGGAAGCGTTCCGGAGAAGTTTCGGATAAAACCGGAGCATCGGGGGGTTACCGGAACCCCCCCCCCCCGGGGGGGGTTAATGGGCCTCATGGGCCTAAAGTGGAGAAGAGGAAGGGGCTGCCAGGGCAGGCCGCACGCCCCCTCTCCCCCTAGTCCGAATTGGACAAGGAGGGAGGGGCGGCGCCCCCCTCTTTCCCTCTCTTCTCCCACCAATCCTACTTGGACAAGGAAAAGGGGGGGGGAGTCCTACTCCCGGTAGGAGTAGGACTCCTCTTGTGCGCCACCATAGGGCCGGCCGACCCCCCCCCCCCCCTTGGATCCTTTATATACGGAGGCAAGGGGGCACCCTAGAACACACAATTGATCAACGTGATCGTTCCTTAGCCGTGTGCGGTGCCCCCTTCCACCATATTCCACCTCGGTCATATCGTTGTAGTGCTTAGGCAAAGCCCTGCGTCGGTAGAACACCGTCGTCGTCACCACGCCGTTGTGCTGACGGAACTCATCCCCGAAGCTTTGCTGGATCGGAGCCCGGGGAGCGTCATCGAGCTGTACGTGTTCTAAGAACTCGGAGGTGCCAGAGTAACGGTGCTTGGATCGGTCGGATCGGGAAGACGTACGACTACTTCCTCTACGTTGCGTCAACGCTTCTGCTTCGGTCTACGAGGGTACGTAGACAACACTCTCCCCTCTCGTTGCTATGCATCACCATGATCTTGCGTGTGCGTAGGAAAATTTTGAAATTACTACGTTCCCCAACAATGGCATCCGAGCCAGGTTTTATGGTTTGATGTTATATGCACGAGTAGAACACAAGTGAGTTGTGGGCGATATAAGTCATACTGCTTACCAGCATGTCATACTTTGGTTCGGCGGCATTGTTGGATGAAGCGTCACAGACCGACATTACGCGTACGCTTACGCGAGACTGGTTCTACCGCCGTGCTTTGCACACAGGTGGCTGGCGGGTGTCAGTTTCTTCAACTTTAGTTGAACCGAGTGTGGCTACGCCCGGTCCTTGCGAAGGTTAAAACAACACCAACTTGACAAACTATCGTTGTGGTTTTGATGCGTAGGGAAGATTGGTTCTTGCTTAAGCCCGTAGCAGCCACGTAAAACTTGCAACAACAAAGTAGAGGACGTCTAACTTGTTTTTGCAGGGCATGTTGTGATGTGATATGGTCAAAACGTGATGAGATATAAGTTGTTGTATGAGATGATCATGTTTTGTTGAAGTTATCAGCAACTGGCAAAATCCTTATGGTTGTCTCTTTATTGCATAAAATGCAAGCGCCCAATAATTGCTTTACTTTATCGCTATGCGATAGCAATAGTTGCAAGAGCAATTGTTGGTGAGACGACCACGTGACGACACATTGATATAGATCAAGATGATGGAGATCATAGTGTCATGCCGGTGATGATAGAGATCATGACAGTACTTTGGACATGGAAATCAAAGGCACAAGATGATGATGGCCATATCATGTCACATATTTTGATTGCATGTGATGTTTATCTTTTATGCATCTTATCTTGCTTTGATTGACAGTAGCATTATAAGATGATTCCTCACTAAATTTCAAGATAAAAGTGTTCTCCCTGAGTATGCACTGTTGCCAAAGTTCGTCGTGCCCAGACACCACGTGATGATCGGGTGTGATAAGCTCTACGTCCATCTACAACGGGTGCAAGCTAGTTTTGCACACGCAGAATACTCAGGTTAAACTTGACGAGCCTAGCATATGCAGATATGGCCTCGGAACACTGAGACCGAAAGGTCGAGCGTGAATCATATAGTAGATATGATCAACATAGTGATGTTCACCATTGAAAGCTACTCCATTTCGCGTGATGATCGGTTATGGTTTAGTTGATTTGGATCACGTGATCACTTAGAGGATTAGAGGGATGTCTATCTAAGTGGGAGTTCTTAAGTAATATGATTAATTGAACTTTAATTTATCATGAACTTAGTCCTGGTAGTATTAGCATATCTATGTTGTAGATCAATAGCTCGCGTTGTTGCTTTCATATGTTTATTTTGATATGTTCCTAGAGAAAAATTGTGTTGAAAGATGTTAGTAGCAATGATGCGGATTGGATCCGTGATCTGAGGTTTATCCTCATTGCTGCACAGAAGAATTATGTCCTTGATGCACCGCTAGGTGACAGACCTATTGTAGGAGCAGATGCAGACGTTATGAATGTTTGGCTAGCTCAATATGATGACTACTTTATAGTTTAGTGCACCATGCTTAACGGCTTAGAATCGGGACTTCAAAGACGTTTTGAACGTCATGGACCATATGAGATGTTCCAGGAGTTGAAGTTAATATTTCAAGAAAATACCCGAGTTGAGAGATATGAAGTCTCCAACAAGTTCTATAGCTAAAAGATGGAGGAGAATCGCTCAACTAGTGAGCATGTGCTCAGATTGTCTGGGTACTACAATCGCTTGAATCAAGTGGGAGTTAATCTTCCAGATAAGATAGTGATTGACAGAATTCTCTAGTCGCCATCACCAAGTTAGTAGAACTTTGTGATGAACTATAGTATGCAAGGGATGACGAAAACGACTCCCAAGCTTTTCATGATGATGAAATCGACGAAGGTAGAAATCAAGAAAGACCATCAAGTGTTGATGGTAGACAAGACCACTAGTTTCAATAAAAGGGCAAAGGGAAGAAGGGGAACTTCAAGAAAAACGGCAAGCAAGTTGCTGCTCAAGTGAAGAAGCCCAAGTCTGGTCCTAAGCCTGAGACTAAGTGCTTCTACTGCAAAGGGACTGGTCACTTGAAGCGGAACTGCCCCAAGTATTTGGTGGATAAGAAAGATGGCAAAGTGAACAAAGGTATATTTGATATACAGATTATTAATGTGTATTTTACTAGTGTTCGTAGCAACCCCTCGGTATTTGATACTGGTTCAGTTGCTAAGAGTAGTAACTCGAAACGGGAGTTGCAGAATGAACAGAAACTAGTTAAGGGTGAAGTGACGATGTGTGTTGGAAGTAGTACCAAGATTGATATGATCATCATCGCACACTCCCTATACTTTCGGGATTAGTGTTGAACCTAAATAAGTGTTATTTGGTGTTTGCGTTCAGCATGAATATGATTTGATCATGTTTATTGTAATACGGTTATTCATTTAAGTAAAAGAATAAATTGTTGTTCTCTTTACATGAATAAAACCTTATATGGTTACACACCCAATGAAAATAGTTCATTGGATCTCGATCGTAGTGATACACATATTCATAATATTGAAACCAAAAGATGCAAAGTTAATAATGATAGTGCAACTTATTTGTGGCACTGCCGTTTAAGTCATATTGGTGTAAAGCGCATGAAGAAACTACATGCTGATGGGCTTTTGGAATCACTTGATTATGATTCACTTGATGCTTGCGAACCATGCCTTATGGGCAAGATGACTAAAACGCCATTCTCCGGAACAATGAAGCAAGCAACAGATTTGTTGGAAATCATACATACTGATGTATGTGGTCCGATGAATATTAAGGCTTGCAGCAGGTATCATTATTTTCTGACCTTCACACATGATTTGAGCAGATATGGGGATATCTACTTGATGAAACATAAGTCTGAAACATTTGAACAGTTCAAAGAATTTCAGAGTGAAGTGGAAAATCATCGTGACAAGAAAATAAAAGTTTCTACGATATGATCGCAGAGGTAAAATATTTGTGTTACGAGTTTGGCCTTCAATTAAAACAATGTGAAATAGTTTCACTACTCATGCCACCTGGAACACCATAGTGTAATGGTGTGTCTAAATGTCATAACCGTACTTTATTAGATATAGTGCGATCTATGATGTCCCTTACCGATCTACCACTATTGTTTTGGGGTTATGCATTAGAGACAGCTGCATTCACATTAAATAGGGCACCATCTAAATCCGTTGAGACGACACCGTATGAACTATGGTTTAGCAATAAACCTAAGCTGTCGTTTCCTAAAGTTTGGTGTTGCGATGCTTATGTGAAAAAGTTTCATCCTGATAAGCTTGAACCCAAATCGGAGAAATGCGTCTTCATAGAATACCCAAAGGAAACTGTTGGGTACACCTTCTATCACAGATCCAAAGGCAAGATATTTGTTGCTAAGAATGGATCCTTTCTAGAGAAGGAGTTTCTCTCGAAAGAAGTGAGTGGAAGTAGAACTTGATGAGGTAACTGTACCTGCTCCCTTATTGGAAAGTAGTTCATCACAGAAATCTGTTCTTATGACTACTACACCAATTAGTGAGGAAGCTAATGATGATGATCATGTAACTTCAGATCAAGTTACTAGCAAACCTCGTAGGTAAACCAGAGTGAGATCCGCACCAAAGTGGTACGGTAATCCTATTCTGGAAGTCATGCTACTAGATCATGATGAACCTACGAACTATGAAGAAGCGATGGTGAGCCCAGATTCCGCAAAATGGCTTGAAGCCATGAAATCCGAGATGGGATCCATGTATGAGAACAAAGTGTGGACTTTGGTTGACTTGCCCAATGATCGGCAAGCAATTGAGAATAAATGGATCTTCAAGAAGAAGAGTGACGGTGACGGTAATGTTACTGTCTACAAAGCTCGACTTGTCGCAAAAGGTTTTCGACAAGTTCAAGGGATTGACTACGATGAGACCTTCTCACCCATAGTGATGCTTAAGTCTGTCCGAATCATGTTAGCAATTGCCGCATTTTATGATTATGAAATTTGGCAGATGGATGTAAAAACTGCATTCCTGAATGGATTTCTGGAAGAAGAGTTGTATATGATGCAACTAGAAGGTTTTATCGATCCAAAGGGAGCTAACAAAGTGTGCAAGCTCCAGCGATCCATTTATGGACTGGTGCAAGCCTCTCGGAGTTGGAATAAATGCTTTGATAGTGTGATCAAAGCATTTGGGTTTGTACAGACTTGCAGTAAAGCCTGTATTTACTAGAAAGTGAGTGGGAGCACTACAGTATTTCTGATAAGTATATGTGAATGACATATTGTTGATCGGAAATAATGTAGAATTATTCTGCAAAGCATACAGGAGTGTTTGAAAGGAGTTTCTCAAAGAAAGACCTCGGTGAAGCTGCTTACATATTGAGTATCAAAGATCTATAGAGATAGATCAAGACGCTTGATAAGTTTTTTCAATAAGTACATACCTTGACAAGATTTTGAAGTAGTTCAAAATGGAACAGTCAAAAGAAGAGTTCTTGCCTGTGTTACAAGGTATGAAATTGAGTAAGACTCAAAACCCGACCACGACAGAAGATAGAAAGAGAATGAAAGTCATTCCCTATGCCTTGTCCATAGGTTCTATAAAGTATGCAATGCTGTGTACCAGATCTATTGTATACCCTACACTGATTTTGGCAAGGGAGTACAATAGTGATCTAGGAGTAGATCACTGGACAGCGGTCAAAATTATCCTTAGTGGAATAAGGATATGTTTCTCGATTATGGAGATGACAAAAGGTTCATCGTAAAGGGTTACGTCGATGCAAGTTTTGACACTGATCTAGATGACTCTAAGTCTCAATCCAGATACATATTGAAAGTGGGAGCAATTAGCTAGAGTAGCTCCGTGCAGAGCATTGTTGACATAGAAATTTGCAAAATACATACGGATCTGAATATGGTAGACCCGTTGACTAAACTTCCCTCACAAGCAAAACATGATCACACCTTAGTACTCTTTGGGTGTTAATCACATAAGCGATGTGAACTAGATTACTGAATCTAGTAAACCCTTTGGGTGTTGGTCACATGGTGATGTGAACTATGGGTGTTAATCACATGATGATGTGAACTATCGATGTTAATCACATGGTGATGTGATCTAGATTATTGACTCTAGTGCAAGTGGGAGACTGAAGGAAATATGCCCTAGAGGCAATAATAAAGTTATTATTTATTTCCTTATTTCATGATAAATGTTTATTATTCATGCTAGAATTGTATTAACCGGAAACATAATGCATGTGTGAATACATAGACAAACAGAGTGTCACTAGTATGCCTCTACTTGACTAGCTCGTTAATCAAAGATGGTTATGTTTCCTAACCATGGACAAAGAGTTGTTATTTGATTAACGGGATCACATCATTAGTTGAATGATCTGATTGACATGACCCATTCCATTAGCTTAGCACCCGATCGTTTAGTATGTTGCTATTGCTTTCTTCATGACTTATACATGTTCCTATGACTATGAGATTATGCAACTCCCGTTTGCCGGAGGAACACTTTGTGTGCTACCAAACGTCACAACGTAACTGGGTGATTATAAAGGAGCTCTACAGGTGTCTCCAAATGTACATGTTGGGTTGGCGTATTTCGAGATTAGGATTTGTCACTCCGAATGTCGGAGAGGTATCTCTGGGCCCTCTCGGTAATGCACATCACTTAAGCCTTGCAAGCATTGCAACTAATGAGTTAGTTGCGGGATGATGTATTACGGAACGAGTAAAGAGACTTGCCGGTAACGAGATTGAACTAGGTATTGGATACCGACGATCGAATCTCAGGCAAGTAACATACCGATAACAAAGGGAACAACGTATGTTGTTATGCGGTCTGACCGGTAAAGATCTTCGTAGAATATGTAGGAGCCAATATGGGCATCCAGGTCCCGCTATTGGTTATTAACCGGAGACGTGTCTCGGTCATGTCTACATTGTTCTCGAACCGTAGGGTCCGCACGCTTAACGTTACAATTACAGTTATTATGAGTGTATGCATTTTGATGTACCGAAGTTAGTTCGGAGTCCCGGATGTGATCATGGACATGACGAGGAGTCTCGAAATGGTCGAGACATAAAGATTGATATATTGGATGACTATATTCGGACACCGGAAGCGTCCCGGAGAAGTTTCGGATAAAACCGGAGCATCGGGGGGTTACCGGAACCCCCCCCCCCCCCCGGGGGGGGGGGGGGGTTAATGGGCCTCATGGGCCTAAAGTGGAGAAGAGGAAGGGGCTGCCAGGGCAGGCCGCGCCCCCCCTCTCCCCCTAGTCCGAATTGGACAAGGAGGGAGGGGCGGCGCCCCCCTCTTTCCCTCTCTTCTCCCACCAATCCTACTTGGACAAGGAAAAGGGGGGCAGTCCTACTCCCGGTAGGACTAGGACTCCTCCTGCGCGCCACCATAGGGCCGGCCGAACCCCCCCCCCCTTGGATCCTTTATATACGGAGGCAAGGGGGCACCCTAGAACATACAATTGATCAACGTGATCGTTCCTTAGCCGTGTGCGGTGCCCCCTTCCACAATATTCCACCTCGGTCATATCGTTGTAGTGCTTAGGCGAAGCCCTGCGTCGGTAGAACATCATCATCGTCACCACGCCGTTGTGCTGACGGAACTCATCCCCGAAGCTTTGCTGGATCGGAGCCCGGGGAGCGTCATCGAGCTGTACGTGTGCTAAGAACTCGGAGGTGCCGGAGTAACGGTGCTTGGATCGGTCGGATCGGGAAGACATACGACTACTTCCTCTACGTTGCGTCAACGCTTCCGCTTCGGTCTACGAGGGTACGTAGAAAACACTCTCCCCTCTCGTTGCTATGCATCACCATGATCTTGCGTGTGCGTAGGAAAATTTTGAAATTACTACGTTCCCCAACACCTGGGTCACTAAGGAACTGACACGCGTTTCAATGGTCAGATTTCAAACTCACACGGCAACTTTACTTGGGCTACAAGCAAAGCTGACATGTCCGACTCTGGACAAGATTCGCTCTCATAGTCTTCGCTCGAAGACATAGGTTTTGTTTAAGTATCACTTCAGTCATTCTGACTGGTTCTCTTAGACCCCACTTAACAGTACGGTGGTTCCTATGACTCAACAAAGAAGAAAAAGAACTACGAAAGATCTAAGTCTTCGAGCTCCATAGGCTTCATGCGATGTCTTCTCTTGTCATAGTCTTCGATGTGAATATCTTCATATATCACCTTTGACATCAATGTCTTCATATATTTTTAGGGGTCATCTCTGGTAGGAAAACCGAATCAATGAGGGACTTCTACCTGTGTTATCCTGCAATTCTCACAAACACATTAGTCCCTCAAATAGGTTTGTCGTCAATACTCCAAAACCAACTAGGGGTGGCACTAGATGTACTTACACATCTTAATATCATCTTTAATGAGTTCATTTTGCGATCTGATCACCATGTGTGAGGAATTCGCTAAGGCAATGGTTGACACAAGGCCTTGCAACCCTATGTATTTGTGCACGCGATTGTTGGAATCACTTTGTGTATTATTTGTATGTGTGCGATTGCAATGGAGTTGTTTTTTGTCTTCTTCTTGTTCTAAGGCTTTGTGGGTACCTAGTATCTCATAGATCAATCAAGGAGGAGATAAGAAGCAAGATGTGTGGAACGCTATTCTGGACAAGAGTGAGAGAAACGATTAGTACGATAGCGGAAACCAATTCCTTAAGAATAAATGAGGTGTAGTCATTAAATGTTGGATGCTTTTGTCCGAAGTAATTCTTAATGACCGAGGTAACCCCGGGTGATGGCAAGGACATTAGTTGGATAACTGACTCTTGATGCAGGTCTTGACAGGTCGTGACGTATTTTGAACATATCCCCCACTTCACCGTGTTGTGACCACATTGTAAAGGTTGTCTTCTAAGGCCATGTTTATTACCAAGATGAGATCCCAAGCACAAATATAAGGTTGTGAGCGTAAGACCTACACATGCCTATTTCAATACTATTGTTTGCTTCCAAAAAAGTTGTTAAAGGCCCGGTTAAAAAGCTGGAATTACATTCAAGAGCAATAACTTGTTTGATTTTTTATCCTAGTGCACATCCTCTCGTGGTTTTGATACCTAGGATCGCTCCATTGGTAAAAGGTATAGGAACATTCAAACCGGATCTCAAAGAGCATCGACCATATTTTCTGACGTCATTGTCAAGGAAGCATCTTGTCATCTGCTTACCTGCAGATGGGATCACTGCGACAGACGTCTCGCCACTAGAAACCCCCGGTCTGGCGAAACATCTCCTGCACAATTATACCCTCTACCTTAAGTCGTCACCCGTAGACCGTATCTCACCGTCGAAGGCTATCGAAGCAAAGATCTACCAGCCATAGCTATCATTGACCGGTCTCGAGACTTGGCCTGGCTACTAATCTCTAGCAGCCGGGAGGTGGGAGGTGGCGGTTGTAGGGGAGAGGGAGGGGGCTGTTAGGTTTCCTCCGTGTCAGCCTAATTAGTGTTGTTAGCTATCCCCATTATACGAGTGACTATACCATCGGTTAGCTATAGTATTAACCATGCTGTCCATGATAAGTTCTAAAAATGTAAAAGGTTTAAGCACCTGCTAATTAAGTGGTACTTTTAAAGTATTGTGCACAGATGCTTTAGTTGGTGATGAGCAAGGCACGGTGCCGGTCGGGATCGCTGTGCCCCAAGAAATTGGGAACATCCTGCTATGGTTATGCGAGCAGAACATGAGAATCCATGCAAAGCAACCGAGCGGCCGGCGCTGCCAACAAGCTGCTGCACGGAGTTGAGATACTTTTACACCTCCTAACACTGCAGAGTCCCGGTCCCATGAGGCCGAAAACATTACTCTACTGCGCGCCGAGATGCAGCTCGTGCGTGCAATTAGCAGGAGTGAGGTGGAGGTAACCACACGTTGTTAAAGAATGCCACATTAACATGGGAAGTGGTGTGACTGCAGGGTAGCAGGTGGGCTCTGCCTCTGCAGTGATACCGATGGGCAGGGGTGGCGGACGATCGCAAGTTAGTTAGAGCATCTCCAACAAACGCGCTAAACAGGCGCCGCGTCGTAAATATACTCAGTTTAGCGCGTGCGCAATCCGGCGGGTGGCTTCAGCCGGCGCGTAATAACCGCGCACGCGGTATAAGGAGTTGGGCGCGCGGCAGGAAGCGCTACCTCACGTGGTGTATTTGCAGCGCTCGCTTCTGCGCGCGACACAGTCGAGCGCTCGCGCTGCGCTCTGTCTTCTCTCCCTCCAAAGTCCTGCGCGCGCCGGCGCCGGCGACCCACACGCCATGAACGCACGCGCCGGCACCCCGCTCACCCCGTCCTATAGCCGCGACCGCCGCCGCCGCCGCAAACCCTAGCCTGGGTGGCGTTGGCCTCGCCTCCGCCGGAGCTCCTTCGACCATCGGCCTCGTGCGCGGCCTCTTCATGCTGCCGCGGATGACCTCGGCGACGGGTGGCGCCGGCGCCCCCTCCTCCTCAAAGCTACCCAATGCGGCGCGGCCAAAGAAAGGCAAGACATCGGCGGCGGAATGTCTATAGTAGATAAATTTGGTGGCGTCGCGCCGGCGCCTGCCCGAGCCGCCCCCCCCCCCCCCCCCCGACGCTATGGCCACCATGGGAGGCATGAGTTTTGCTTCTCTCATGGGAGGCATGGGTGCACCTCCGGCCGTCATGGGCGGAATGTCTTTCGATGTGCCTCCTCGCACACATTCCCATGAAGATGCCGTTGAAGATCTTGCCAACACCGTCGGAGCTTCACGTGATGCGATGCGCGATGATGAAGATTCATCTTCGGAGGCGGAAGAATCGTCTTCCGAAGATGAGGACGAGGTCGAAGACGAGGACGAGGAATGATGTGTCTTTCATTTGTGTATTGAACTTGCATTTTGAACTTGGTTGGATGAACTTGTGGGCATGAAATTTTCTTCATCAACTTGTTTGTGTGGAATTTTATATGTCATCTTCATTGCATTTTGAATGTTTTATCAAATTTTGTGTTCAAAATGCAATATGCAATGCATTGCGAGTCGCGTGCGCTGCATTTTAACGCGGCCGCTGAAGTCAACGCTGCGCCAAACCAGGCAAAGGACGCGCGCCAAATCAATTTTTTTACGTGCGGCGCCTGTTGAAGATGCTCTTAGCTGTCGGTTGAGTGAAGTGAACACGGTCAGTGCAGCCGGCGTGCATGATGTCACTTTTATTTGCTTCCGCATCTTATTATGCCAACCTCGTGCGTCATTAGCGTAGAGATCTTCTTATTGCTGCCACTGCCAGCTCGCAAAGTGTCACAGCAAAAAGGCTGTTCAATGGGACAAAGAATAGTGCATCGTACACTCAGGTCTTGTACAATGCAAGTGCTTAAAACAGGTGCCCGGAGAAATAAATGTTTTTTAATTCAGTTTATTTTTCTAAGCACATTCATAAGCATCTAGCATTGTATCAGGCCTTAGAAAACCATGGCATACAGTGCCGTGTGCACATCACTCGGGTAGGCTCGTTTGCTTCAAACTCCATAGTAACCATAATCAAGGGAAGCATCATGTGCAGACTGATTTTGAGCGGGAAAGGTTGCATGTTGCTGTCAAACTGAAGTGGTCTTTCACGAGCAGAAGAGAAGACGAGATCGATAGGGAAAGCAGGTCAAACAGTGTCAATGGGGTTGTCTGAGATGCGTGTGCGCAAGATCCACTGCTGTTAGCAAAAGCGATCTGGCCAAAGGACAAACTAAAAATGCATAAGGAAATGAGGGGCGGCTCTCTAGCGCCAACCCGCTAGCTAGCAGGCTAGCGGTCACTTTTCTACCTAGAGCATACTAATTTCAAAATTTGCCATCGGTTTCTTCCTCTTGTTCTCCTGTTCCTTTTCGGAAAAGAAAAAAAGCAAAGGCAAAAGATTTACCTCATCGATTATTTAAATAAAGGCCAATGCTAGGCGTAAGCCGGCTGATAGCTCACGGTTATCAGCCGCCTTGATAACCGTCCGATCGAGCACATCATAGCCGTTCCTTTGGTGTCCCACGGATCGCACGCCCACTGTCCCGCTCCAAGCACGTCAGAAGCGGCCTCGACGCCGTCTGAACTGCGATGCAAAGGCCGCAGGAGGTACGATGCAGCGGACGTGAACGTCGCCGGAGCTGCTATGCAGCGGTCATCGATGTCGCCGGAGCTGCGATGCAGCAGTCCTCAACGCCACCGGAGTTGCACTGCAGCGGCCGCGACACCGTCGGAGCTGCTATGCAACGGTCGTCCATGCCGCCGGAGCTGCTATGCAGCAGGCGTCGATGCCGTCGGAGGTGCGATGCAGCGGCAACCGGCGTTGTTGGAGCTGCTATGTAGCGGTTGTCGATGCCGCCGGAGCGGCTATGCAGCAGGCGTCGATGCCGCCGGAGCGGCTATGCAGCGGCCGCCGGCGTCGTTGGAGCTGCTATGCAGCGGCCGTCGGAGCTGCGATGCACTGGCCGTCGATGTCGCCGGAGGTGCGATGCAGCGGCCGCGACGTCGCCGGAGCTGCGATGTAGGGCTGTCGTGGACGAGTTGCATCATAGCAAGAGCATCCATGACGAGGTTGCATGGCAACAAGAGCAGCGTCGCCGAGGTGCATCGCAGCACGGCGGCCGTTGGCAAGTTGCTGCATCATAGCATGGCGGTCGTGGGCGAGCGCCGCATCCCCTCGCCGGCAGAAACGACGAGCGGCCGCCTCGGCGCCTCCTCCCGCATGTTGTGTGTCCCCCACTGGGTTTGCAGCGGCAGTGGCTCTCGAGGCTTCAGAACCCACCATTTGCGGCGGGGATGTAGCAGGTGGTGGTCGCCGTCGCTCCTCTCCCTGGTTCACTACAGCGGGCGCGGGGTGGCCGGTGTTGCCACGTGAGCTTCTCTCCTCCGAGCGGGATAAGCAGAGATGGGGACGGGAAAAAGACAAGCGACGAAGACGTACGGTGGACAACAGACGCGAAGAGATAAGGCTGGCTGCAGCAAAGCGGTGGATGGCCTGGGGGCACGTGGCAAGCGGTGCGCGAAGCTTACGTTTCGCTATTATCAGCCGGTGGAAACAGAGGGGTTTCCCTAAATAAGAGAGTTGACCAGATAATAAATAGGAAATCAGTCGAAACTGATACAGTCCGACCACATGCGAACTACTCTAAGAAAATGAAACCTCATGACCGCACGATCAACCCATAAACATATGTGACATGAAACATCCACAATCCCACACACTTCTACATTGCAAACAAACCCCCGATGAAAGCACCTTGACCAAGACAACGAAGACCACCAAATCAACTGAGGCAAGTCAAATTATAGGGACAGTCCAAGAGACTGAGAATTATCCATTAAACAGCCGTGAACGCCTTTTCTATGACGTCGCCCTTCTTGCCTTTGTTTCAGAGAGCCTTCGCTACCTTCTTGTTATTGCCCCTAGTAGCATTATCCACATGCACACAAGCAATCATCTTGCCAGATCAAGAGTTAGCTGCCTCCAGGCATACGAGCAACTCGCAAAGCTCTTCCGCGAAGAGCGTCTCGCAATTAGGAGAATCGCCCAATGATCAAAACACCAGATCGGCTACCCGTGAGTCGTTAGATCCCACTTAAAACCAAGCTCTGGTTGTACAAGCATTGTAGCAAAAGCTTCCGCTTATAAGAATTTTGTGTACGCTTGCAATGCTGTTGTAAAAAAGTAATTAGAAACGGAGAAACATCACAACCTTCGGAACAACCAGTGAAGAAATTTTTTGTACAAATGTTCACAACACAAAATCTTCAAAAAAGCATCATGTTGCAACATAGAGGCCAACCCTTGCAGCATGAATGCAACATTTTATACATATACCTCGCATGTTGCTCGTGTGTTTGCACCAAACACACGTGAGCTTATAGCGAATCAAGAGAAGTGTGCGAGATTAAAGTTGACAAAATCATTAATTGTCCATTTTTAGATGGACCTCGCCACCCGGGCTCACTGGCGTCAAATCTAGCTCATCAGAGCCATATACTACTTCTTAAGCTTGCGTTGGTTTTTTCTTGAAGATGAAAGGGTGATGTAGCAAAGTAGAGATAAGTATTTCCCTCAATTAAGAATTAAGGTATCAATCTATAGTAGAAGGCATAAGCAGGTCTCCAATATATGCACCTGCACAAACTAACAAACACTTGCGCACAACACGAAAAAGGGGTTGTCAATCCCTTCATGGTCACGAACAAAAGCGAGATCTAATAGAGATAGGTATAAAAGATAAATAAAAAGGCAAACTAAAGTAAATATAAATAAATTACAACAAGGTAATTTTGAGTTTTTTGGTTTATAGATATGAAAATATATGATGGAAAATAGACTCGGGGCCATAGGTTTCACTAGAGGCTTCTCTCTTGAAAGAAAACATACAGTGGGTAAACAAATTACTGTTGGGCAATTGATAGAAAAGCGCAAAGTTATGACGATATCTAAGACAATGATCATGAATATAGGCATCACGTCTGTGACAAGTAGACCGACTCCTGCCTACATCTAATACTATTACTCCACACATCGACCGCTATCTAGCATGCATTCAGAGTATTAAGTTCATAAGAACGGGGTAACGCCTTAAGCAAGATGACATGATATAGAGGGATGAACTCAAGCAATATGATATAAACCCTGTCTTTTCATTCTTGATGGCAACTATTCAATACGTGCCTCGCTATCCCTACTATGTCACTGGGTGGGGACATCGCAAGATTGAACCCAAAAATAAGCACCTCTCCCATTGCAAGAAAAAACAATCTAATTGGCCAAACTAAACCGATAGTTCGAAGAGAAATACAAAGATATCTTAATCATGCATAAAGGAATTCAGAGAAGACTCAAATAATATTCATAGATAATCTGATCATAAATCCACAATCATCGGATCTCAACAAACACATTACAAAAGAAGATTACATCGGTCATCGGATAGAACTCCAAGAACATCGAGGAGAACATTGTATTGAAGATCAAAGAGAGAGAAGAAGCCATATAACTACTACCTATGGACCAATAGGTCTGTGGTAAATTACTCACGCTTCATTGGAACGGTAGCAAGGTTGATGTAGAGGCCCTCCGTGATTGAATCTCTCTCCGGCGGAGTGCCGAAAAAGGCCCCAAGATGGGAACTCACGGGAATAGAGGCTTGCGGCGGCGGGAAAGTATTTTGGTGGACGCTTATGATGTTTGGGGAATATTTGAGAATATATAGTGGAAGAATTAGGCCAGGGAGGTCCACGAGAGGCCCACAAGCTAGGGGCGCCCCCCTAGGGCGCGCCCCCACGGCTTGTGGCCGCCTCGTGGGTCTTCTGGCCTCCTCTCCAAGTCTTGTGGGTGTCTTCTGGTCCAATAAAAATCATCGTAAAATTTTATTCCGTTTGGACTCCGTTTGATATTCTTTTTCTGTAAAAGTCAAAAACAAAGAAAAATAGAAACTCGCACTGAGCTCTAGGTTAATTGGTTAGTACTAAAAATAATATAAAATAGCATATTAATGCATATGAGACATCCAAAACAGATAATATAATAACATCGAATAATCAAAAATTATAGATACGTTGGAAACGTATCACTGTATCGGTGTCGGATCCGGCTACCCTTTACCTATTCCCTCTGTGCATGGTCTCATGAAGGCTCCCACGGTAGAGAACCTAGGATCAAGCTCCACCAAGATTGTCATGGTGTCATGGTGGTTTAGCGGGCTCACTTGATATATCCCTGTTGTGGCGATGGAGAAAGGTGGAGAAGCACCATCCCTTTGCCGGAGGAAAGGGCCTCTTAAGAGGTTGTGGGTGGACGTGGCGGACCTAGAATCTCATCCTTGGGGTGCCAAAGTTCAAAGTTTACATCAAACATCATCATAATCTTAACAAATAGTCTTAAAATAGTAACAACTTGATAGATATTTAGTGTTCCGTTCAAAGTACTAAAATTTATTTCACAATTTTGGAGGGGGTGCGATCTGCCACTATGTGCTACCATGACTCGGTTTATTATAAGGCTGTTGTCGAGCCAACTTCAATGGGCAGCGAGCACGAGCTGCATAGAGCAAGCAGGATGGGCAGAGCCATGCTCGTATGGGCTATCGATCGATCCACAATATCGGTTGGTTGATGAAAACATTTCCCCTTGCCTAATTGGTGTTGGCCGACCTTTCTACTAGTCCTTTCATTGCCCCGACAACTTCCAAAAACTAATACCATATTTACAAACTTCAAACCACCTTTTAGATTGTTTTAAGAGAAAAAACATGTGCTTTCATAAGATTTTTCCTCTATTTGCCATCACTACTGCTTGCATTCACTCCATGACCATCGCATGCGCCTTTGTTTCCATTGTCACCCATGCCACCCATGAATCCTGCCATGCCACCCATGCCTCCAAACCTCCCAAGAAGCCTCCCATTGACCTTTCGGCCAACACTTGAATGTGCATAAGTTCAAACTATGTTATTCCCTTCTCGTCAAGATCACTTGGGCCCAGGAACATAAGCTTTTGCTCACTTCCAAGCTCTTGATTCTTTCATCGTAGGCCGCCTTCCTCTCCTAAAACTCGGCCCTCCTCTTCTCGGTCGCCGTCCACCTCTCCTCAACCTCCCTCCCCTCCTTCATTTCTTTGGCCTTCAAGTTCTTCCTTTTCTGGCCATATCCTTCATTATTGCCATGATGTTGTCCAATGATTCCTTGAAGTGATTGTCTCCTCCCTTCTTCAACTTGTCCTTGTCGTTCTTCCCCCTATCCTCAACACTTGGTGCACCATCATCAGCGTCAACTTGTATTGCATCGCCAACCAAGATCCTCAAATTCTTCTTATTTTCAATTTAGTTGTATTCGTGGGTTCTTCCGACTCTCCTTATTTTCAATCTCCATCCAACAAGGGTCCAAACTCAATGCATTGCCTTTTTTTAACCTCTTCCCTTGTTTTTTGGTTGGCTCCTAAACAATTCTTGAGCAATGTTGAGCTACACACCACAAGTGAGAAAATAACATGTCCACCAATGCATACAAGAGATGAAGGAATAATTGATCAATGCAAAAAAAAAACAATCACCTTATCTTCGGCATTTGTACCACTTGGGTTGAGACGGTCAAATTCTGCCAAGTATGCCGATCACTTTGGACAATCCACCAATATAGTTTACCATCGCTGTCAGACCAAAACTTCTGATTGATGAATGCGACAAGTGTTACGTGACCTGAAGTACTCACAGATACGCTCCCGATAACTTGAGATTGGTTGCTCAATACCTATAACTGGATCGAGACCAATTTTCTTCGATGCATCACACAAAAACTTGTCTTATTTGGTAGTGTAATTTGCTCGCATCAACAAAACCTTCATCTTCCATGTCACGATGGTGCTCTTCTTGAGGTGCATATTCTGGAGACCAAACTTCTGGTGATGGAAATAAAAATCCATCATCCACACTACATACATCAAATTTGAACATAAGACATGCACATCACATCAAAAATTACATACAAAATGAAAAAGCACATGAAAATCAAAGAAAATACATAAAACGGTTTTTTTACCTCTTGGTCATTTCACGGAACACATTGGGGATGCTGGCGGTTGTGACGACGGGTGACGTCGACCCGTCCTTATGCGGTGGTGGGAGGGTGGCTAAATGGCCCTAGGCGGTGTTAGAGGAGTTGGGGCGTGGTGGGAGGGATCGACAATGGGCAGGCCTTCGGCGTATTTGCCTTCTTCTTCGTGTGGCTCGCAACCCTGGCCAATGGATCTCGCGGCGGCCTCTTCCCAGCCAGCTTCTTCGCTTGCGGGGAAGGCTTGGCGGGGTCCTACAATGCTTCTCCGGTGGCCACGACGGTGGTTGGTGCCGGTCCAAGTCCTATAAAGCAGATGGCCTTCGGCTTCTCGGCACAGGCGACGGGAAGCAATGGAGGGGCGACTGCTGGCCCGGCGGTCACGATGGGGAGGCTGCAGGTGGCGGCAGTCGCGTTGAGGATTCCTTCCATGGTATCCGATGGTCATTGGTGGTCGCGGCGGAAAATTTTAGATCAGGCGGTTGGCGTCCCCACAGTTGCAGTTTTCGTCTTTTGTCTTGTGCTTGTGAGACCTAAATATATCACTCCTATAGCAATTTTTTGTTCTGATACTGGAGCTGTTTTTTACCCAAGGGCTATGGACAAATGGTGAACAAAGCAAAGTCTACTGTGTTTTTAGCTCAAATTGTCGAAATCACTAATTTGACAAGTACTCATTGCAAAGATCACTCCCACTTTACCAGATTGTGACAAGTGGCGCGCTGCATGTGTGCCACTTGTCGCAACCTGAGATTTTTTTCTTTTTCATAGATCCGTTTATTCAAAACGTTTTATCTTTTAAAACGTGTGTCCAAATCTCGAACCGTTTTCACCGTTGTATTCCTCGCGTCGAGATCTTTAAAACTAGATCCCATGTTAATAGGTTTTGACGAAAAAAATTCACGAAAAAACCGGACGAAAAAACCAAATCGGGGGCACGAGTTTTTTCCTTTCCAAAAGAGGCACGTCCGCGCCTCTTGCGAAATCACAACCGTGCCTCTCGCGGAAGGTAAAAAAGAGAAAATGTGTTTTTTTCCTTTTCCGAGGAGGCATGGTTGTGCCTCTCGCGAAAACACAACCGTGCCTCTCGCGGAAGCAAAATCGTGCCTCCTGCAAAAGAAAAAAAAACATAAAATGTGTTTTTCTCGTTTCCGAGAGGCACGACCGTGCCTCTCGCAGAAGCAAAACCATGCAGAAGGCACGATTTTTTCGTTTCTGAGGCACGGCCGTGACTCTTGCAGAAGCATAGCTGTGCCACTCGCGGAAGGAAAAAAGTACAGAAAACATGTTTTTTTTTGTTTCTGAGAGGCATGACCGTGACTCTCGCGAAAACAAAATCATGCCTTTTGCGAAAGCAAAACCATGACTCCCGAGGGAAAAAAGAAAACCTGTTTTTATGCATTTTTTCGATTTTTTTTCCCAAAAGCTAAGGAAAATAAAAAAACAGTTTAAAAAGCCGAAAACGTGTGCGGAAAAATAAATAAAATCCAAAGAAAATGCCCAGAACGCAACATGTGATGGGCGACTGAGAGCGTGTCAAATGGCGCTGATAATTGTGAGGCTTTCAAAAGAGCGCTCGTCAACTAGTTGATCCCTCAAATTGTGCTGTTGTATGCCTTGATCGTGCTACGCTTGGCCGCCGAGCAAAGTGAGCCGACGCTAACGGGCCCAGGTGACTGACAGGCTCAGCGAAGGTTACTTGGGTCAAAATAAAGCCCATAAGGGCCCTTATCCAACCAAATCCAGCCACGAAATGGCAGGGGGTCTCTATCGCACTGCCCCTCTCTTCGCGGATTCGCCATGGCAACAGCGAAGCCAGCGGCGCCGGTGCCGCTCCCACGGGCCGCCGCCTTCCCGCAAATCCTTCCACTGCGCCTACCGCGGCGCCAAAGGGCAGGAATTACCAGGGCCTCGCCTCCTCCCACCACCTGCAGCGGGGACGCCGGAGGCGAGCTTCCTGCCAGGCTCCAGCCGAACGCGCGCCGGCCGCTCTGGCACGGCGGCGGGTTCAGCCTCGGCGTGGACCTGGGCGCCGCACGCACAGGGCTCGCCGTCGGCCGTGGCATCACCCAGCCCCGCCCCCTCACCGTACGCGCCCTCACACTCGAAATCTACTACGCTTTTGCTCCGTTCGGTTTATTGGGGGTCTGAAGATGGGTTAGTGGATTCCGTCAGGTTCTGAAGCTACGGGGGCAGAAGCTGGAGCTGATGCTTCTCGATGTAGCTCAGCAGCAGGTAGAAAAATTTCCTTCCTTCTTCCTCGTTCTCTTCTCTGTGCCCTGAGTCTGCCCGGCATTTCAACCGTGCGTGAATTTGCTGCCCCTGCTCCGTTTCGCAGGAGGCGGGCGAGCTGATCATCGGGCTGCCGGTCTCGGCCGACGGGAGAGAGACGCCGCAGTCCAACAAGGTGCGGAGCGTCGTCGGAAGGCTTGCCGTCCAAGCGGCCGACAGGTGCGTGCGCTGGCGTTGCCTGGGCTTCTGAGTTAGGCTTGTTGTAGTGTTCTTCACTTCAGTCTAGTATAGGGGGTTCAGTGTCTCAGTGTGTTGTTTGAACAGCGCAGGGGCCTGAGGGTTTATCTGCAGGATGAACATGGAACATCAGTAGACGCTCTCCATTACATGATCTCAAGGTAGGCTGTCTACCCTGTCATGGCAAGTTTGCTACTACCTGTCATAAACTTTACTTTGAAAACCACCAAAAAAACAAGTTGGGTAAATCTCACTAGGATGTTGTCTCGGTCTGAAACTCATGTTCTTCAGGGGTGTTAAGAGGTCTTCCCGTGACGACAAATCTGATGCGTATGCTGCCGTGGTACATATCATTCTGGCCACATCACACTCTTTTACCGGCTTTTGTGTGTCCCAGCTTCCAACTTGACTATAGTTTACTTTGTCTGTAGATGATTCTGGATAGATACTTCTCGTCATCAGGTCAAGGGGCTCAGATTGTTCTTCCTAGGCAACAGGAGCTGCAGGACAAATTAATAGCAAAACCAAGGCAAGATGCTGAAATTTAGGAATGGGTGTCCACCTTTTCCAACTTTAGACAAGATACTTACTAGAATTTAACCATTGTGTTCTGTTAGAGAGGGCTTTACATCCTGAACATATAATACGATCAGCTAACTTCAGTTGACTATGCAACCTCATCGTTAGCTCTCTTATCCATTTTGTATCTACACTTTGTTTCAAGATACTTATGTACCTGATTCATAGATCTCTAGATTAGAATTATGATGAACCGTCTACCTTTTGGTAGTTTCAGACGTTCGCCATTGAGTCCCGACTCTTTTCCAGAAAAATGGGAAGAAAACTTTCAGTTAAACCAATTATATGTATATTTCCAGTCACAGAGACAGGAAACAACTTGCTCAAACATAGTTTGAACCGTCAGACCTAGCAAGACATTTTTTTTTCTGAAACAGGGGAACACCCTAACAAATGGCAATTTACAACAGTCCCATTACCCACCGGATGCAATGAACATGCCCCTTTTTTGTAGTTAAGTTCAGTGCAACTGATCTATCTTCTCTATCTGCATTCAAATATTAGTTGCTCAGGCAATGTTTCAAAGTTACTTCTGATACAAAGCAGATTGCTAGAGACAAAATAGTCAGAATGAATCAATAATCAGCCAATCTGAATCAGCTGTCCATATGATGATGATGAAGCATGTCAAACCTTTACAAAAGAATCAGTACAGTTTGCTAAATTCAGTCTCAGGTGCTGGATCACCGAGCCGGGGGAAGTGCGGATCCCTCTCAAGCATTGTTTGCAATGAGTCCATCACCCTCACAATGGATGCCCACAGGAATGGCGCAGAGCAAAACGCATAGGCGACGACCACCAGAATCCTCGCGATGCCGTCATGGTACCATGGGAATGCCATGACAAAGAGCATTCCAACAATCCCAAGCCATGCAGTGAGCACGGCAAGCGGTGGGAGCAGGAATGCATTGATCACGACCGTTGAGAAGGCGAGGACGCCAAAGAGGTACATGGACCAACCCATGATTGGATGAACTGTGCATGGGATTACAAAGAACGGGATCGCATATGCAGCCACCATGGCCACAATCCCGGCCAGCTTGATTAGCCACTGCACCAGGGCACCTTGTTTCTCAGGTCGCCGATTATAGCACAGTTTTGTCATCTGTGGCCTTGCCAATCTGGTGACGGCTATGATCGTTATGTACATTAGCAGCTCCATGAGGACCACCGGAATTTCAGCAGCATAACTGTCAAATGTGGACCAGGGAAGGAATGTTAGCAGGCAGAAATTAAATGTGCAGAATGCATGCCATATGATTTCTTGTCTATCTGCTCAAGTATATGTTGTGGTCGTAAATTCTTGCTTTCACTCACCCAAGATCATCCCAGCGTTGCTTGTGCCAGGAAAGGCCCAGTGGCAAGATTGGCCAGGACCACCAGTACCAAGGTTTAAACCACGGGGCACTAGGGAATGTGATCACGCTGTTAGGACCGCATGGAACATGCCAATGGAGTTTAAGATCTGCAATATTTCAGTAAAATGTCGGTAAATATCTTTGGAAGCAAGAACCATACAAAGGTTAGAGAATGGAGCTGAAGCGCAGAGATGCTCACAGTAGTACGATGCGTCCATCTGATAGCCGAGAGGAAGGCGATATGTTCCATTGAGTTTGGTGCCATTTTCAGGAGGGTGGAACAATGGTTTGTCCAACAAGTCTGGGTAGCAGCCGACTAGAAAGCCTTGGTCTGCACCGTCAGAGTTGTCACGGCCAATCTCCAGGTCATGAAGCATGCCATTAAACACATCCATAGAAGGCTGTATGTTGGATAAAAACATCAACATCAGATACTTTTTAAAGACAACTGTTATCTGCGTAAAAGATATCTTGAGGTGCATTAGCTATGATCAATGCAATGATGTTGCTCATTGCATACCTTCCGATCTGAAACTATATAGATGACTATTTAAGAAAAATCTTCTGGATATGTGCTTGTGGTGGTTTAGTGGAGCTATCATACCATGCACATGTGATTGTTGGTGAGTCAATCCAAAGTCCATCTATTAATAGTTGCTCAACTGGCTTAATTTAGGTAGCAATATGTCTCAGTTTAGGAACTGAATGTGCCAAAAGGAACTGTGCTATAATCAGCATACTAAAGGATACCATCTAATTCAGCACAGACCGTCACATGATCAACTCGACAGCCCCATAACATTTCAAGCAGAAGAAGAGTTTGACTCGTTTGGTACAGGCGGTAAAATTGCAAGGTACAAACGAGAAGAACTGGGACCATACCTGGAGCACGAAAAGGCCGGTGTGGAAGTAGCATGGATTGATGAAAACAGCACAGAACTGGCCGCACTGGAAGAGCTCATCGGTGTTCTGGAGGAAGATGTTGTCGGAGTCGATCATGACGACACGCTCGTAGTCGATCAAGCTCCATGCGTAGAGCTTGTTCAGTGTGAGCTTAAACCTCCTGTTCATTCCTCCAAGGTTGCCCTCGTAAGGATTCTTCAGGTTCTCGACAACCACCACCCTCATGCCATCCTCCTCCCTCCTGTTCCCGTTTACACCATCACAAATGTCATGTTTCAATTCATACTGGGAATGGAATGAATATATTTGTTCACGTTGCATTTTATTTTATATAAACAAATTAGCGATTATCGGGGCGGAGTCATGGTTCAAACCAATCATTTGGGATTTGACCGTATCCAAAATATATATTCTGAAATAAATTTTATCAAGAAGAAGGAAAGTTGACCACTCTAATTGGAAACCGACCGATTTCTTTGAAGAGAAGCCACCAAACAAATACTCCTACTACTCGTCAAAGCTCACAGCATGTACTCACACAATACAGCATATTCTCTGAGAGTACTACTCTAATTAACAGCACACAGCGGTGATGTGTCAGTCAAGAACATTTACTTAACTAATATATACTCGTTTCACCCGCAAAAAAAAAGAGCATTTACTTAAGCGGACTGAGCATGCACTGAATATCCCTTGTGGCAAACAGCATGGAGACTCTGTAACGAACAGCATGGAGACTTGATAAAAAAAATACTCCAGAACCTTCCTATAGCAGTACTATAATCGTATCCGCAGGTGGCCCAGGACTCGCCCCCGCGAAACCATCGCGCGGACGACTTACTTCCCAAAAACAACCCCCTCGTCTTCGCCTTCGTCCCCCACCCACACAAGGAAAGAAACGCTTGCCATTGTCGAAAAAGAAAAGGAAAGAAACGCTTGCTTATAGTAATTTAATAAAAATTAATTGCGACGCGTCAGCAATGGAGCTCCAATCCGTTTCTGCTCGCGGTCAACTGCGTCCAAACGGAAGCAGAGCGGCGGAAGGGTCCAAAGGGAGGGAGGGGGCGTGCACTCACATTGCGCGGACCCAGTCGGGGGGCACGTCGGAGGAGGCGATGAGGACGCGGTCGGCGTCGGCGCCGACCCTGGAGAGGGAGCGCATCATCACGCGCACCGCCACGTAGAACTCGTAGTCCCGCGGCGTCCCCATGTACATCATCGCCGCGTACGCGTGCCGGTGGTGGTGGCGCCCTCGCCCCTCGCCCTGCCGCACGGCCACGCCCCTCCGCCCGCGCTCCTCCGCCGCCCCCGCCGTGGCCGACGCGACGACCAGCAACAAAATCGCCACCGCCACCGCCACCGCCGCCGCGAGACGCCGCGACGCAGCCGGCCGTCGCCCCATCGCCCGCCGAGCGCGCGCGAACTCCCCGATCAACAAGCCGGCAGCGCCGCCCTGCGGGCGGATACCTCCCCCCGTACTAGCACCGCTTGGAACGGCGACGCGGCGGAGACGCTCGTCTCGGGAATTCCCTCGCCTTTAATGCTTCTAGAGTAGACTTCCAGTTGGCGGAAGCAGAGGAAGGGAGAGAGGGGGGGAGGGGGGGGGGGGGGGGGGGAAGAGTAGCGGAGCAGCGGAAACGGGCCGGTGGCGTGTATTTATGCGGTCTCCGGGAGAGAGCCCGGCCCGCCCGGTCGCAATTCTCGCCTCGTTCTCGTGCGTAGTTTCCTTTCGCAATAGCCTCGTGGCTTGGCGTGGTGGTGCAGGCCAGGGGCTACTGAGGAGCGCCCGTCGCTGGCATGTGGGGCGCGAGCTCGGCGGGGCCCAGGCTGCAGCTGCAGCAGGGAGGGGGTGCCGGGCGTGCGACGCGTGGTGGACTACTGAAGTGGACGGTCACGCGCCTCTGCTTTCTCTCACGAACGCTTCCTACTCTTAGCTTTTTTTTCGTAGCTATACCAGCTGCGAGTCTGCGACCTGTGACCGTGAAACGTGATGTAAAAGCTTCGGCTTAGTCTAGAGGGGGAAAAACGTGAAGTAAAGACGGAGGAGGAGACGCGGTTGGTTGGTGGGGGTGGTGGCGGTAGGGGATGGACGACTCGGATGGACCCGTTCTACGGGCTGAAAACGCAGAGGTCTTGAAAGCAACTCTTCCCAGCTACCGCTTGGCAGTGCCTGGCTTAGAGCATTTAATAAATGACAATAAATAAATGTCTTTAAAATACTCTCTTTTGTTTTTATTTTCTCCTTATATTACCTTTGTCTAAAATCAAACTTTATAAACTTTGATCAAGTTTGTAGAAAAAAAATCATCATATGGATTTGTTATTGTAAATGCTTGTGTTGGTTTCTATAAACTTGGACAAACTTTATATAGTTTTAAAAAAAATATGCCCTAGAGGCAATAATAAAGTTATTATTTATTTCCTTATATCATGATAAATGTTTATTATTCATACTAGAATTGTATTAACCGGAAACATGATACATGTGTGAATACATGGACAAACAGAGTGTCACTAATATGCCTATACTTGACTAGCTCGTTGATAAAAAATGGTTATGTTTGCTAGCCATAGACAAAGAGTTGTCATTTGATTAACGGGATCACATCATTAGGAGAATGATGTGATTGAGTTGATCCATTCCGTTAGCTTAGTACTTGATCGTTTAGTTTGTTGATATTACTTTCTTTATGACTTATACATGTTCCTGTGACTATAAGATTATGCAACTCCCGTTTACCGGAGAAACACTTTGTGTGCTACCAAACGTCACAACGTAACTGAGTGATTATAAAGGTGCTCTACAAGTGTCTCTGAAGGTACTTGTTGGGTTGGCGTATTTGGAGATTAGGATTTGTCACTCCGATTGTCGGAGAGGTATCTTTGGGCCCACTCGGTAATACACATCACTTAATCCTTGCAAGCATTGCAACTAATGAGTTAGTTGCGGGATGATGTGTTACGGAATGAGTAAAGAGACTTGCCAGTAACAAGATTGAACTAGGTATTGAGATAACGACGATCGAATTTCGGGCAAGTAATATACCGATGACAAAAGAAACAACGTATGTTGTTATGCGGTACACATCACTTAAGCCTTGCAAGCATCGCAACTAATGGGTTAGTTGCGGGATGATGTGTTACGGAACGAGTAAAGAGACTTGCCGGTAACGAGATTGAACTAGGTATTGAGATAACGACGATCGAATCTCGGGCAAGTTGTTGGAAATATGCCCTAGAGGCAATAATAAAATGGTTATTATTATATTTCCTTGTTCATGATAATTGTCTATTGTTCATGCTATAATTGTGTTATCCGGAAATCGTAATACATGTGTGAATACATAGACCACAACATGTCCCTAGTGAGCCTCTATTGACTAGCTCGTTGATCAATAGATGGTTATGGTTTCCTGACCATGGACATTGGATGTCGTTGATAACGGGATCACATCATTAGGAGAATGATGTGATGGACAAGACCCAATCCTAAGCATAGCACAAGATCGTGTAGTTCATCTACTAAAATTTTTCTAATGTCAAGTATCGTTTTCCTTAGACCATGAGATTGTGCAACTCCCGGATACCGTAAGGATACTTTGGGTGTGCCAAACATCACAACGTAGCTGGGTGGCTATAAAGGTACACTACGGGTATCCTCGGTATGGCACGAATCGAGACTGGGATTTGTCACTCCGTATGACGGAGAGGTATCTCTGGGCCCACTAGATAGGACATCATCATAATGAGCTCAATGTGATCAAGGAATTGTTCACGGGATGATGTGTTATGGGAACGAGTAAAGAGACTTGCCGTTAAATAAGTTAGCTAGCATCAGTTCAGAATCTCACAACACTATTTTGTAGTATAAGCAAACTAATGAAATAGTATCAACCAACATATGATTTATGCACTGTGCATAAAAAATCAAGACTACAACTATAGTTTAGGAACGCAATCACAAGGCTGTCCAGTAACCCAATTTGTTTACTTGAAAAAGTCTCCAGATGAACAGGGCAATATATTGTTGTGAGGTGAGTTATGAGGCAATAGGAGGTGAAACTAATGGGAGGAGGCCACCAAATTAAGTATCACTAACAAGCTTGTAAAGGTACACATAAACTATCAAGCAAAAGGTAGTAACATTTCTCCAAATGTGTGGCTCTTCTAGTCAGTTTTAAAAGAATGAAGTGTGTTTTGTCTTTGCTTACCTATCATCGATTAACAGAGAGAAACAAGCTTATACAAAGCTCCAGTCGATAATGACACAAAGTAAATAAATATAAATGGATGCAGTGCAAAACAAGAAGGTGAACTGGTTACACACCTTATGCTATCTACATCTCAAAAATCTCCTCCTTCAACCAATAAAGCCGAAGATTTGAGTCCTTGGTATTGATGAACATTTCTCGATTCATTGGGCATTTAAAAAGCCGCAGTGCCTTTGCTTTTTCTCCAACTGATAGATCTTCCATTGGTTCTAGCGCAGGCACACAGTTTCCAATCTAGAACATGTCATCTGGCTTTGATTCCTTCAACTCGTCAACCAGTTTTGCAGATTGTTTCTTTCTAAAATCCATGTAATCCTCAAGTACAACAGCGATCTGGCTTTGCTTCCTCTTTTTCATAGGCAGTGCTCCCTTTTGTTCAGAGTTGGTAGATGTTGTAGTTTCAGGTTCATCTCTTCTTGATGCCCCTTGCCCTTGTAGATCAGACGAGGACATACCATCATCAACATTGGTAGAGGAGATACGGTTCAAATTATTGGTAGAGGAATCCATAGGAGAAATGGCATCGCTTGTGAGATCCACTTGCGGAATTGATACAAAGTTCAAGTCTCCTGAAGCAACACTTCCTGCTCCAAAAAAGAAACATATCAGCATGTTCTCGTAGAAACATCAGTGTGACGTCTCGATAATTAAGCTATAGTAAACCTCCGTTAATGATGCCGCATCACCACGGTTACTGTTGCTAATCTCGCGTTAGTTTGAAACCGATTCAAATTCAAATTCAGAAAAAAGCAAACAACAAAAGTTTTCAAAAAAATTAAAACTAAAATGTTCGGGTTGTTTCAAATAAATCGTAAGCAATTATGGTGGAGAAACCAAGCTTTTATAAAATGCTTAAATGAACTATAAGGATTTTAAACAGTAGCAAAAACAATTAATTAAGTGCCTTTTACAATTAATAAATTACTAAACTATTTTATTTTGTCACCAAACTTTTTGTGGCATTGGGGTATTTTGCAACACTAATTTAGGCACTACTTGTATATTTTATAAAAAATATAGTAAATAAAATAGAAAACTAATAAATAGAAAACAAAGAAATACTCCCTCCGGTCATTTTTACTCTGCATATTAGGTTTGACCGAAGTCAATCTCATCCAACTTAGACCAAATTTGTACAAAAAATTATAGACATTCACATAACAACACTAATATCATTAGATTCATCTTGGAATATATTTTCATATTATATCTATTACATATTATAGATGCTAATAATTTCTAATATAAACTTGGTCAAACTTAGCAAAGTTTGACTTTCGGCAAATCCAATGTGCACAGTAAAAAGGACCGGAGGGAGTACAAAAAAAGAAATAGAACCTCCCCCTGGGCCATTCGGCCCAGCTGCTGGCCAGCCCACCGCCCCCTCAGGCCCTACTAGCCATCCCCCACTCCCTTATCCTATGACCACTCCCCCCGAACCCTAACCCCGACCGCACCACTCCCCCCCCACTCGTCCACTCCTCGCTTTGCTTCCCCCCGATCCAGATTGGATCGGGCGCTCGGCGACGCCTCTCGCCGCGCCGGCCGGGCGGCCAACGACCTGGACCTCGCCGGACCTTTCCCCGCTGTCCTCTATGCCGTCATCCCCGTCTTCCTCCCCGCCGGACTGCACGCCTCCTCGCCTCGCCCTCGACGGCTCCATCGAGCCTTGCCGCCCCTCTTCCCTCCACCGGCCGTGAGCGAACCCCCCTCCTCTATGCCTTCCTCACGCACGCCCCCCCCCCCCCCCGCCTCGTCCGGTCACCCCGTGCAGGCCACGCTCACCACACCCGCGTGCCTCACACTCGCGTGTCGCGCCTGGCCACCCCGCGCGCATGCCCTTGCCTACTCTACGCACGGGCGCCGTCGTCGCCGCGTTCATCCCGTGCTCCAGCTCGCACATCGCCGCCCCACGCCCGCTGCGGCACGCCTTGCCTCGCGCCACCTACCCCCGTCGCTGCTGCCACCGCCAGCTGTGCTCCGCCCTGCTCTCTCCTCCCCTGCACGCTCTTCCTTCCCGTCACCGGATCCAGCCCGCGCGCCCGTGGTGAGCGCCTCGTGTGCCCCCTGCTGCCGCGCACCCATGCGCCCCCGCCCACGTGGGGCCGCGCTCGCCCACGCGGGGCCGCGCCCGCTGCCGCTCACTGCTCCGGTCGGCCCGTGCTGGCCTCGCCCCGCCGCTTCTGCCCTGTGTGACGCCGCGCCGCACATCGCCCCGTGTTCGGGTCCAGTACCCATGCCCGCGCTCGTTAACCCGTTTGTGGTCTGGGACAATGACACGTGGGCCCAGCCCCAGTAAAACGAAAAATGAATTAAAAATATATACAAAGAATAATAATTAATTAATTAGCAAATTAATTAAGATAATTAAATTGGTTTAATTAAACTAATTAAGCTTAATCGGTAACCAATTAATTAACCTAATTAATCCTGGTAATCAACCTGTTAACTGCTTAATTAGTCTAAACTAATCTTGTTAGTTAACTAGGGAGACAATGACAGGGGCCCCACCCCTGTTGACTAGTCAAACTTTGACCGGTCAACTGGGTCCCCCTTGGCCCACATGTCAGCCCCTCTGGTATGCTTCTGTGTACTCAGAGTTGGGTGCACATAGTATTTTACATTTATTTTTGAATTAAGTTAAATTCAGAAAATGAATAAACTTTGAAAAATTAATATAAAATAAACCGTAGCTCGGATGGAAAAACTTTGTACATGAAAGTTGTTCAGAACGACGAGACGAATCCGGGTACGCAACCCGTTCATCCGCCACACATCCCTAGCATAGCAAACACACAATTTCCCCCCTCCGGTTCATCTGTTCGAAAACGCGAAACACCGGGGATACTTTCCCGGATGTTTCCCCCTTCACCAGTATCGCCTAGTACTGCATTAGGTCACCCCTAGCACCGCGTATTGCCATGTTATGCTTTGTGTTGCTTTGATTGCTCCATTATTTATTGTGTTCCCCCCATTACTTCTTTCCGGTAGACCCCGAGACTGTCGATGACCCCCAGTTCGACTACGGTGTTGACGACCCTTACTTCTTGCCAGAGCAACCAGGCAAGCCCCCCCCCCTTGATCACCAGATATCGCCTACTCTCCTCTATACTGCTTGCATAAGAGTAGTGTAGCATGTTACTGCTTTCCGTTAATCCTATTCTGATGCATAACATGTCATTGTTGCTCGAACTGTTGATACCTTACCTTCAATCCTAAATGCTTAGTATAGGATGCTAGTTTACCATCAGTGGCCCTGCATTCTTGTCTGTCTGCCATGCTATACTATCGGGCCGTGATCACTTGGGAGGTGGTCACGGGTATATACTTATACATAATATATGATACTTGTGTGATTAAAGTCGGGTCGGCTTGTAGGAGTACCCGTGAGTGATTCCGATGTTGGGGGCTGAAGGGGCAGGTGGCTCCATCCCGGTAGAGGTGGGCCTGAGTTCCCGAAGGCACCCGACGGTTACTTTGTGGCGGAGCGACAGGGCAGGTTGAGACCACCTAGGAGAGAGGTGGGCCTGGCCCTGGTCGGCGTCCGTGGTTATTTCAGAATAGCACGCTTAACGAGATCTTGGTATTTGATCTGAGTCTGGCTACTGGCCTATACGCACTAACCATCTATGCGTGGAGAGTTATGGGCACTCGACGTCGTAGTATCAGCCAAAGCCTTCGTGACGTCAGCGACTGAGCGGCGCGCGCCGGGTTGGACCGCGTAACGCAACTTCCTTTGTAATGGAGGTTGCTAGGTCTGCTCTCCGGCCGCGTACGCAACGTGCAGGTGTGCAATGGGCGATGGGCCCAGACCCCTGTGCCATAGGATTTAGACCGGCGTGCCGACCTCTCTGTTGTGCCTAGGTAGGGCTGCGACGTGTTGATCTTTTGAGGTTGGGCATGACCCATGAAAGTGTGTCCGGCCAAATGGGATCGAGCGTGTTGGGTTATGTGGTGCACCCCTGCAGGGAAGTTGATCTATTCGAATAGTCGTGTCCCTCGGTAAAAGGACGACCCGGAGTTGTACCTTGGCCTTATGACAACTAGAATCGGATACTTAATAAAACACACCCTTCCAAGTGCCAGATACAACCGGTGATCGCTCTCTCACAGGGCGACAAGGGGAGGATCATCGGTTAGGATTATGCTATGCGATGCTACTTGGTGAACTTACCATCTACTCTCTTCTCCTGCTGCAAGATGGAGGTTACCAGAAGCATAGTTTTCGATAAGACTAGCTATCCCCCTCTTATTCCGGCATTCTGTAGTTCAGTCCACTTATGTTATCCCTTTTGCCATTTGATACCAATGCATACATATGTAGTGTAGCTCCTTGCTTGCGAGTACTTTGGATGAGTACTCACGGTTGCTTTGCCCCCTCTTTTCCCCCCTTTTATATCCGATTGCTGCGACCAGACGGATTGGAGTCCAGGAGCCAGACGCCACTGTCGATGACGACTACTACTACTCGGGAGGTGCCCACTACTACGTGCAGCCCGCTGACGTCGACCAGGAGTAGTTTAGGAGGATCCCAGGCAGGAGGTATGCACCTCTTTCGATCTGTATCCCAGTTTGTGCTAGCCTTCTTAAGGCAAACTTGTTTAACTTATGTCTGTACTCAAATATTGTTGCTTCCGCTGACTCGTCTATAATCGAGCTCTTGTATTCGAGCCCTCGAGGCCCTTGGCTTGTAATATGATGCTTGTATGACTTATTTTATTTGTAGAGTTGTGTTGTGATATCTTCCCGTGAGTCCCTGATCTTGATCGTACATGATTGCGTGTATGATTAATGTACGACTAAATCGGGGGCGTCACAATCAGATTCATCTATAATTGCAAATACATATATTACTGTCACGCATTCCAGAAAGAAAGTATATATACACATAACTTGGTCCTTCATCGTACAACTTTTTAGAAAGAAAAAGAGCACTCAAGCAGGGTCCGATGGAAACACATGAAAAAATACAGGCATCTCAACAATCTCCCAAATACTATATAATTAAAGCAAAAATGAAAAGGATTTAATATGCAGGGTTGACGGAAACACGTGATACAGGAAACACACCTTCATGTAGTAAAGCCAATGACTTGAAGAGCATGAATGGTTTTGAACGGAACTTCTTTATCCTTGCATTATCCTATTGAATGCAACAACATTGTATGGTTGGGATCAATAAAACAATGCCTTGAAGAGCAAAGTGTCAATGAACAAACAATATATCAAGAAAAGAGCTAACCTTGATAAGTTTATCCCATATTACAGGTTCAACGATGATCATGCAAAGTGTATCATCCCATCCCGTGTCGCTCTGTTTCCGAGAGTCTCTCACTGCCTTATAATTTCCTTTTAAATCCGTATCCTTCTCTTGGATTTGTTGCTTGGTGAAATTAGCTAGTGGAAATTTCTGATTGAATGTATTTGTAATTCTAGTCCACCCTTCAGCAGTCCACCCATTTTGACCTCGATAGATGGGATTCTTGTGGTCAAGCATTATATCAACAAGACCTTTCTCATATGCATGGTCCCAAGATGCCCTAGGCGCTGCCATTGCTACATTATTGAACCAACAATGGGGTACTAGTTAAATTTCTCTCTACCACTACTTTACCTAAGAAAAGGTGAGAAAAAATTACAAAATAAACTCATGTCCGACTACTTGTTATAATCAGCCCACATTTGCATCGCGATCTGATCTCTAAGAGTGTTCCCATTGTTTGCCTCATTGTGATGATGTTGGTTGACATCATCTCCCTCTGGAACATCAACATATGTTTCTGGTGGAATTAACGGTGGTTGGTGATCCAACCATGCCTCATCACCACTTTGAGCTCTAATGATGTTATGGAATACAGCACATGCCGCCGGAATCTTGATTTATGACTCTATTGGGTAGTGATTGCCCACTTTCAAGATAGGGAAACGTTTTTTTAGAACACCAATGATCCTTTCGATGTGGTTTCGGAGAATTGCATGGGTATGGTTGAACAGCTCCCTATGGTCGGCATAGCCCGTATTAGATGAGCGCCGCCTCCTAAATTCACTCAGGTGATACCGAACTCCTCAATATGGTGCAAGAAAAGAAGGCGTGTTTGCATATCCACCATCTACGAGATAAAATTTTCCATCTGGCACATGAAACCCCTTGCTAATAGCAGAACGAAGAACTCCTGCACCTGATGCAGACCCTTCCCAGCCACATGAAATAAATGTGAAATTCAGATCAAAATCACATGCAACCATGACATTCTGTGAGAGGGTTCCTTTCCTATTCCTAAATGGGGGGCCTTATCTTCAGCAATAGTGATGGGGATATGTGTTCCATCTATAGCACCAATGCAGTTCTACACATTGAAAAAGAAACAAAAAAGTTGGTAGGTTTAGATATCTATGTGGAGAAGTTTTCAAAAATTCCATTGATATGGAGATGTGTGTGTAGTGGTTCACCTGGAAATAAGGCCAATAGCGATTGTTTGAAACAATCTTCGGATGGGGCTGGAGTGAACTTGGAATCATTATAAATCTTTGGGCTAGAGTTGGAATTAAGTCAAAAATCCCGTTTATCTTCCTATGAAATGTTTCCGCACTATGTTGGAAGTATTTTTGTAGATCTTGATTAGTAGCATTATGCGAAATCATGTACATGAACATTGCCAACTGCTCCTCGACAGCAACATGCGACGTGCCCTTCAATAGATTCTCTCTTCTAAGGTAATCCACGATAGACTTAAAAATCTCAGGTTCCATCCGAAACTCAACCCTAGACCAACTCTCGTGGCCTTCTAATATTTCCTTAACCTTTGCAGCCCCGGATAAAGATGATGTGTGAACTGGATGCTTTTCCTCATAAAGGGAAGCATATAAAGCGGGAACCAAAAGGAAAAATAGTTCATCGTCTTCTTCTTGTTCTTGCGAGATAATCTTAATAATTTTATTTCTCCTAGAATCCATCACTATTATACCCAATGAAAACAAGATTAATACAACGATAATAATTATAAATAAAGCAATAATAATACCATCTCTATTATGGCTGCAAAGAACCAATAGCTAGGAGCCTAGAAAGCTCGGGAGTGAATACAAAGATAATACCATTTCTATTGTAACATCTACGTACATAATTTAGAGCATTAGTTTTCCCATATACTAAAATAAGACCACCTTCAATACTAGGCAGAGAAAATAACACCACAAGAGCAGTAGTTTTGCATAATTTAAGCTTCCTCAATGACCAGGGATGACTACGTCGCATACCTTTCTTACTCTGAGTGCAAACTTCTCAATGACAGATGAATCAAAAGGCACCAAGCAATTGAACACAAAGTCTTTGGATAAAGCCAACTTCTAAAGTCAGAGCAGACCCACAAATCAACACCTACTAGAAATCAATGGTCACTCATCAGTCAGACAAACCAAATAAAATATTTGTTGGTTTCACAACCAGATAAGCTAGGATCAATCAAATGCAGCATGTGAGTATAGGACATAGGCCATTCTTCCTGTATACCACTCCATTTTTCAACTATAAAATAGAACACAATGAAATGACTCTGTTACTCTTCATGGTAAGCTATTATTATTCCCAGGTTTCGCGTAACAATTTGGCAAATAATATATGTAGCTCTTCTACATGCACTTCCAGAGAGCAAAGCAAGATCGACGACCATTGAGCAAAACATGATCGGCCGCAGTTTAGCAATTCACGTGGTGAACCACAAATTGGCGCATGTTGTTTCAGTTTGCAGTCAACATACATATGGTGCATGTTAAAGGGTTCGGATTGATTAGCTCGCAACATACATAGGGTAAACAAAGGGGTCAAGCAAAACTAAGAATTGCTTATAAGAATGGGGGCATTAAATAATTCATCATATCCTATACTGAATTTCTAGTACGTGATGATAAGATAATACTCCCAGGTCAAGCACCTCCTTGACTGAACCCACCCATAAACAAATTTGCCTTCTTCACAATATACTAGAACATTGTGCATATAGATTAGCATGACAGGGAGGAAAAGGTGGTTGTGCTCACTTGTGAGTTCAAGACAGTAAGATGCACTGCAAAACGTTCGATGTTCTTCAGTATAGTTGCTAACTTGGGTACAAATCTCAGACATGAGAGGAGGTCCTTCGATCTGTACAGGCGGTCGTCAGTTTGTGTAGCAGAAAAAGAAATCACCATGGCGAAGAAAAATGGTGAGTGGAAGAGGAGGAGGGGATAACCTTGGTGAGAAAGAGGAGTATGGCCTCTGGCCGTTGTCTTCGCCGGAGGTGAGTGAAGCTTTGAGGCAGAGACGAGATCCGGGAAGAGGGAGAATGATGCCCCCTGTCGCCGTCGCCCCTGCCGGAGGAGCGGGGCGTGGAGGTGTAGGGCGGTGGTGCGTGTTGCCCGGTGGAGCGTTGGACGGAGGAGGGCGGAGCGTGGTGGTGCGTCGTTCGTGGATCTTGCCGCCGCCGCCTCTCATTCGGGAGATCGAGCGAGCGAGGGTTTCCTCCCCGACCAACGTAGACGTGGAAGGCCCTCCCGGGAAAAGTTGCGGAATGTGCGGGGCTACCCCTCGGTCATGGGCCTCCAAATGCGCCGGCGGATCACCCCGGGCTGAGTTGGCTCGTGGTTTCCTGGCCCGGGGAACAGGCAGGGATCCCGGGGGGGATACCCAGCATCCAAACGAGGCCTAAGGGGGCCGTTGCCCCCCGAGGGGCCGCCCCCTCTAGATGGGATCTCCAAGGGGGCATGCCCCCCTAGCCCCTATATATAGTGGAGGGGAGGGAGGGCAGCCACACCCTAAGCCCTGGCGCCTCGCTCTCCCTCCCGTGACACCTCTTCCTCCTCCAGTAGCGCTTGGCGAAGCCCTGCTGGAATCCCGCTGCTTCCACCACCACGCCGTCGTGCTGCTGGATCTCCATCAACTTCTCCCCCCCCCCTTGCTAGATCAAGAAGGAGGAGACGTCCCCGCTCCGTACGTGTGTTGAATGCGGAGGCGCCGTCCGTTCGGCGCTAGGATCATCGGTGATTTGGATCACGACGAGTACGACTCCATCAACCCCGTTCTCTTGAACGCTTCCGCTCGCGATCTACAAGGGTATGTAGATTCACTCCTCTCTTTCTCTCGTTGCTAGATGACTCCATAGATTGATCTTGGTGATGCGTAGGAAATTTTAAATTTCTGCTACGATCCCCAACACAAGTAACATACCGATGACAAAAGGAACAACGTATGTTGTTATGCGGTTTGACCGATAAAGATCTTCGTAGAATATGTAGGAGCCAATATGAGCATCTAGGTTCCGCTATTGGTTATTGACCGGAGACGTGTCTCGGTCATGTCTTCATAGTTCTCGAACCCGTAGGGTCCGCACGCTTAAAGTTCGATGTCGGTATATTATGAGTTTATGAGTTTTGATGTACCGAAGGTAGTTCGGAGTCCTGGATGAGATCGGGGACATGACGAGGAGTCTCGAAATGGTCGAGACGTAAAGATTGATATATTGGACGACTATATTCGGACATCGGAAAGGTTCCGAGTGATTCGGGTATTTTTCAGAGTACCAGGAAGTTACGGGAATACGGGGGAAGAAGTATATGGGCCTTATTGGGCTTTAGGGGAGAGGGATAGGCAGGCTGCGCACCCCCCAATGACTAGTCTGAATTGGACTAGGGGAGGGGCGGCGCCCCCTCCTTCCTTCTCTTCCCTCTTCCCCTTCCTTGTCCCCTACTCCTACTACTTGGAAAGGGGAGGAATCCTACTCCCGATGGGAGTAGTACTCCTCCAGGGCACGCCATAGGGGCCGGCCCTCTCCTCCTCCTCCACTCCTTTATATATGGGGAGGGAGGCACCCCTTGGAGACACAACAATTGATCCCTTGGATCTCTTAGCCGTGTGCGGTGCCCCCCTTCACCATAATCCACCTCGGTCATATAGTAGCGGTGCTTAGGCGAAGCCCTGCGTCGGTAGAATATCATCATCGTCACCACGCCGTTGTGCTGACGGAACTCTCCCTCCAAGCTCAGCTGGATCGGAGTTCGAGGGACGTCATCGAGTCGAACGTGTGCAGAACTCGGAGGTGCCGTGTGTTCGGTGCTTGATCGGCCGGATCGTGAAGACGTACGACTACATCAACCGCGTTGTGCTAACGCTTCCGCTTTCGGTCTACGAGGGTACGTGGACACACTCTCCCCTCTCGTTGCTATGCATCACGATGATCCTGTGTGCGTAGGAAATTTTTGAAATTATTATGTTCTCCAACAGTGGCATCCGAGCCAGGTTTTATGCGTTGATGTTATATGCACGAGTAGAACACAAGTGAGTTGTGGGCGATACAAGTCATACTGCTTACCAGCATGTCATACTTTGGTTCGGCGATATTGTTGGATGAAGCGGCCCGGACCGACATTACGCGTACACTTACGCGAGACTGATTCTACCGACGTGTTTTGCACACACGTGGCTGGCGGGTGTCAGTTTCTCCAACTTTAGTTGAACCGAGTGTGGCTACGCCCGGTCCTTGAGAAGGTTAAAACAACACTAACTTGACAAACTATCGTTGTGGTTTTGATGCGTAGGTAAGAACGGTTCTTGCTCAGCCCGTAGCAGCCACGTAAAACTTGCAACAACAAAGTAGAGGACGTCTAACTTGTTTTTGCAGGGCATGTTGTGATGTGATATGGTCAAGACGTGATGAGATATAAGTTGTTGTATGAGATGATCATGTTTTGTTGAAGTTATCGGCAATTGGCAGAAGCCTTATGGTTGTCTCTTTATTGCATAAGATGCAACTGCCAAATAATTGCTTTACTTTATCGCTATGCGATAGCAATAGTTGCAAGAGCAATAGTTGGCGAGACGACCATGTGAAGACACATTGATATAGATCAAGATGATGGAGATCATGGTGTCATGCCGGTGACGATGGAGATCATGACGATGCTTTGGAGATAGAGATCAAAGGCACAAGATGATAATGGCCATATCATGTGACATATTTTGATTGCATATAATGTTTATCTTTTATACATCTTACTTTGCTTAGTTATAATGGTAGCATTATAAGATGATCTCTCACTAAATTTCAAGATAAAAGTGTTCTCCCCGAGTATGCACCATTGCCAAAGTTCGTCGTGCCCAGACACCACGTGATGATCGGGTGTGATAAGCTCTGCGTCCATCCTACGAGCTGTCGCCGAACCATCAGCCGGCCCAGGGGGACGACGACAGCGTCGACGCCACCATTTCCCTTGTGGACCTCACGTCCATCGGTGACAGGCAAGGCACAGAATCCTTAAAAAATGAGTAGGCTGTTGGGGAACGTTGCAGAAAACAACAAATTTTCCTACTCGTTTCACCAAGATCCATCTATGAGTTCATCTAGCAACGAGTCATCGAATGCATCTACATACCTTTGTAGACCGCGAGCGGAAGCGTTCAAAGAACGGGGATGATGTAGTCGAACACGACGTGATCCAAATCACCGATGACCAAGTGCCGAACGGACGGCACCTCCGCGTTCAACACACGTACGGGACGGGAGACGTCTCCTCCTTCTTGATCCAGCAAGGGGAAGGAGAGGTTGATGAAGATCCAGCAAGCACGACGGCGTGGTGGTGGATGCAGGGCGTCATGGCAGCAGGGCTTCGCCGTGTACTACGAGAGAGAGGTGTAGCAGGGGAGAGGGAGGCGCCAAGGATGCAGGGTGCGGCTGCCCCCTCCCCTCCCTTTATATAGGCCCCCAAAGGGGGGGGGCGCCGACCCTAGGAGATGGGATCTCCTAGGGGGGCGGCGGCTAGGGCTGGAGTGGCCCCCCAAGCCAAGGTGGGGCGCCCCCCCCCACCCCTAGGGTTTCAACCCTAGGCGCATGGGGTGGGCCTAGGGGGGCGCACCAGCCCACTATGGGCTGGTTCCCCTCCCCACTTTGGCCCATGGGGCCCTCCGGGATGGGTGGCCCCACCCGGTGGACCCCCGGGACCCTTCCGGTGGTCCCGGTACAATACCGGTGACCCCGAAACTCGTCCCGATGGCCGAAACAGCACTTCCTATATATAATTCTTTACCTCCGGACTATTCCGAAACTCCTCGTGACGTCCGGGATCTCATCCGGGACTCCGAACAACATTCGGGTTACTGCATATACATATCTTCACAACCCTAGCGTCACCGAACCTTAAGTGTGTAGACCCTACGGGTTCGGGAGACATGTAGACATGACCGAGACGACTCTCCGGTCAATAACCAACAGCAGGATCTGGATACCCATGTTGGCTCCCACATGCTCCACGATGATCTCATCGGATGAACCACGATGTGGAGGATTCAATCAACCCCGTATGCAATTCCCTTTGTCAATCGATATATACACACCGTTACGCTGAGGTGTTCCAGGCGGCGTGAGTTGTGAAACTATTCCACATTTTCTTAAGTGTGTGCCAAATTCGTGACTCAAGTATTCTCCTCCACGATCTGATCGTAGAAACTTGATTTTCCTGTCACGTTGATTCTCAATCTCACTCTGAAATTCCTTGAACTTTTCAAAGGTTTCAGACTTGTGTTTCATTAAGTAAATATATCCATATCTACTCAAATCATCAGTGAGGGTGAGAACATAACGATAGCCACCGCGAGCCTCAACACTCATTGGACCGCACACATCTGATTTCCAATAAGTTGGTTGCTCGCTCCATTGTTCCTGAGAATGGAGTCTTGGTCATTTTACCCATAAGGCATGGTTCGCACGTGTCAAATGATTCATAATCAAGAGACTCTAAAAGTCCATCTGCATGGAGATTCTTCATGCGTTTGACACCTATGTGACCAAGGCGGCAGTGCCACAAGTATGTGGGACTATCATTATCAACCTTGCATCTTTTGGTACTCACATTATGAACATGTGTAGTATTACGTTCGAGATTCATAAAGAATAAACCATTCACCATAGGAGCATGACCATAAAACATATCTCTCATATAAATAGAACAACCATTATTCTCGGATTTAAATGAGTAGCCATCTCGAATTAAACGAGATCCCGATACAATGTTCATGCTCAAAGCTGGTACTAAATAACAATTATTAAGGTTTAAAACTAATCCCGAAGGTAAATGTAGAGGCAGCGTGCCGACGGCGATCACATTGACCTTGGAACCATTCCCGACGCGCATCGTCACCTCGTCCTTTGTCAGTTTCCGCTTATTCCGCAGCCCCTGCTTTGAGTTACAAATGTGAGCAACTGCACCGGTATCAAATACCCAGGAGCTACTACGGACACTAGTAAGGTACACATCAATTACATGTATATCACATATACCTTTTGTTTTGCCGGCCTTCTTGTCTGCTAAGTATTTGGGGCAGTTCCGCTTCCAGTGACCGCTTCCCTTGCAATAAAAGCACTCAGTCTCGGGCTTGGGTCCATTCTTTGGCTTCTTCCCGGCAGCTTGCTTGCCGGGCGCGGCAACTTCCTTGCCGTCCTTCTTGAAGTTCTTTTTACCCTTGCCTTTCTTGAATTTAGTGGTTTTATTGACCATCAACACTTGATGTTCCTTCTTGACTTCTACCTCTGCTGATTTCAGCATTGCAAACAACTCAGGAATGGTCTTTTGCATCCCCTGCATGTTGAAGTTCATCACAAAGCTCTTGTAGCTTGGTGGAAGCGACTGGAGGATTCTGTCAATGACCGCATCATCCGGGAGATTAACTCCCAGCTGAGACAAGCGGTTATGTAACCCAGACATAGTGAGTATGTGCTCACTGACAGAACTATTTTCCTCCATCTTACAGCTGAAGAACTTATCGGAGACTTCATATCTCTCGATCCGGGCATGAGCTTGAAAAACCATTTTCAGCTCTTCGAACATCTCATATGCTCCATGTCTCTCAAAACGCTTTTGGAGCCCCGGCTCTAAACTGTAAAGCATGCCGCACTGAACGAGGGAGTAGTCGTCAACACGTGTCTGCCAAGCGTTCATAACGTCTTGGTTCTGTGGGACGGGAGCTTCACCTAGCGGTGCTTGTAGGACATAATCTTTCTTGGCAGCTATGAGGATGATCCTCGGGTTCCGGACCCAGTCCGTATAGTTGCTGCCATCGTCTTTCAGCTTGGTTTTCTCTAGGAATGCGTTGAAGTTGAGGACTACATGGGCCATTTGATCTACAAGACATATTGTAAAATATTTTAGACTAAGTTCATGATAATTAAGTTCATCTAATCAAATTATGTAATGAACTCTCACTTAGATAGACATCCCTCTTCTAGTCATCTAAGTATAACATGATCCGAGTCAACTAGGCCGTGTCCGATTATCACGTGAGACGGACTAGTCAACGTCGATGAACATCTTCATGTTGATCGTATCTTCTATACGACTCATGCTCGACCTTTCGGTCTTCTGTGTTCCGAGGCCATGTCTGTACATGCTAGGCTCGTCAAGTCAACCTAAGTGTTTGCATGTGTAAATCTGTCTTACACCCGTTGTATGTGAATGTCTGAATAAAACACCCGATCATCACGTGGTGTTTTGAAACAGCGAACTGTCGCAATGGTGCACAGTTAGGGGGAACACTTCTTGAAATTAATATGAGGGGTCATCTTATTTACTACCATCGTTCTAAGTAAACAAGACGCAAAACATGATAAACATCACATGCAATCAAATAATAAACGTGACATGATATGGCCAATATCACATAGCTCCTTTGATCTCCATCTTGGGGCTCCATGATCATCTTGTCACCGGCTTGACACCATGATCTCCATCATCATGATCTCCATCATCGTGTCTCCATGAAGTTGCTCGCCAACTATAACTTCTACTACTATGGTTAACGCGTTTAGCAATAAAGTAAAGTAATTTACATGGCGTTTCTCAATGACACGCAGGTCATACAAAAAATAAAGACAACTCCTATGGCTCCTGCCGGTTGTCATACTCATTGACATGCAAGTCGTGATTCCTATTACAATAGCATGAACATCTCATACATCACATATAGATCATTCATCATTCATCACAACTTTGGCCATATCATATCACAAACCACTTGCTGCAAAAACAAGTTAGACGTCCTCTAATTGTTGTTGCAAGTTTTACGTGGCTGAATTAGGGTTCTAGCAAGAACGTTTTCTTACCTACGTGAAAGCCACAACGTGATTTGTCAACTTCTATTTACCCTTCATAAGGACCCTGTTCATCGAATCCGCTCAAACTAAAGTAGGAGAGACAGACACCCGCCAGCCACCTTATGCAACTAGTGCATGTTAGTCGGGGGAACCGGTCTCACGTAAGCGTACGTGTAAGGTTGGTCCGGGCTGCTTCATCCCACAATACCGCTGAAGCAAGAAAAGACTAGTAGCGGCAAGAAAGTTGACAAATCTACGCCCACAACAAATTGTGTTCTACTCGCGCAAGAAGAACTACGCATAGACCTAGCTCATGATGCCACTGTTGGGGAACATTGCAGAAAACAAAAAAATTTCCTTCTCGTTTCACCAAGATCCATCTATGAGTTCATCTAGCAACGAGTCATCGGATGCATCTACATACCTTTGTAGACCGCGAGCGGAAGCGTTCAAAGAACGGGGATGATGTAGTCGAACACGACGTGATCCAAATCACCGATGACCAAGTGCCAAACGGACGGCACCTCCGCGTTCAACACACATACGGGACGGGAGACGTCTCCTCCTTCTTGATCCAGCAAGGGGAAGGAGAGGTTGATGAAGATCCAGCAAGCACGACGGCGTGGTGGTGGATGCAGGGCGTCACGGCAGCAGGGCTTCGCCGTGTACTACAAGAGAGAGGTGTAGCAGGGGAGAGGGAGGCGCCAAGGATGCAGGGTGCGGCTGCCCCCTCCTCCTCCCTTTATATAGGCCCCCAAAGGGGGGGCGCCGGCCCTAGGAGATGGGATCTCCTAGGGGGCGGCGGCTAGGGCTGGAGTGGCCCCCAAGCCAAGGTGGGGCGCCCCCCACCCCTAGGGTTTCAACCCTAGGCGCATGGGGTGGGCCTAGGGGGGCGCACCAGCCCACTATGGGCTGGTTCCCCTCCCCACTTTGGCCCATGGGGCCCTACGGGATGGGTGGCCCCACCCGGTGGACCCTTCCGGTGGTCCCAGTACAATACCAGTGACCCCGAAACTCGTCCCGATGGCCGAAACAGCACTTCCTATATATAATTCTTTACCTCCGGACTATTCCGAAACTCCTCGTGACGTCTGGGATCTCATCCGGGACTCCGAACAACATTCGGATTACTGCATATACATATCTTCACAACCCTAGCGTCACCGAACCTTAAGTGTGTAGACCCTACAGGTTCGGGAGACATGTAGACATGACCGAGACGACTCTCCGGTCAATAACCAACAACGGGATCTGGATACCCATGTTGGCTCCCACATGCTCCACGATGATCTCATCGGATGAACCATGATGTCGAGGATTCAATCAACCCCGTATGCAATTCCCTTTGTCAATCGATATATTACTTGCCCGAGATTCGATCGTCGGTATCCCAATACCTCGTTCAATCTCGTTACCGGCAAGTCACTTTACTCGTACCGTAATGCATGATCCCGTGACCAGACACTTGGTCACTTTGAGCTCATTATGATGATGCATTACCGAGTGGGCCCAGTGATACCTCTCCGTCATACGGAGTGACAAATCCCAGTCTTGATCCGTGTCAACCCAACAAACACTTTCGGAGATACCTGTAGTCTACCTTTATAGTCACCCAGTTACGTTGTGACGTTTGGTATACCCAAAGCACTCCTACGGTATCCGGGAGTTACACGATCTCATGGTCTAAGGAAAAGATACTTGACATTGGAAAAACTCTAGCAAACGAACTATACGATCTTTATGCTATGTTTAGGATTGGGTCTTGTCCATCACATCATTCTCCTAATGATGTGATCTCGTTATCAATGACATTCTATGTCCATAGCCAGGAAACCATGACTATCTGTTGATTAACGAGCTAGTCAACTAGAGGCTTACTAGGGACATGTTGGTGTCTGTTATTCACACATGTATTACGATTTCCGGATAACACAATTATAGCATTAATAAAGACAATTATCATGAACAAGGAAATATAATAATAATGCTTTTATTATTGCCTCTAGGGCATATTTCCAACATAGGCCACGGGAGGCGGCGAGGCTTGGTGTCCCATGTGGGCCGGTCCATCTCCCGTGTTCTACTCTTCCTCGTCGGAGACCGCACCTTCATTTCATCGGTCTTATCGCCGGTGCTCATCAAGACAGTCGATGGAGGACGACACGGGCTTGGACGTCGGGCGCCGCCGCCATGGAATAGGTTTAGGGGCGGTTTTTTTCTAGATGTTCGAAATATAATTAAATCCGTTGTGTTTGTATAAAATATGTCATATTTGTATGAAATTCGGTCATGTTTGCATGAATTTCATCCATTTTGTTGAAAAAGAGTTTGAAATATATGCGGCTAGTGTCGCATATATTCAAAACATCCGGCTAAATGAACCTACTAAAATCACTAAGCAAGGCTACTAAGCACATCACCATGATGAAAGTCAATCTTTCGCCAAATCTAAGTATGTCATGCAATGGCGGAAGGCAACCTTCAGCCAAATGATACGAGCACCTTCCCTCAAATCTGAGCATGCCATGTAATGTCGGAAGCTAACCTTCCGCCAAATATATGAGCACTTGGCTAATTTCTTAATAAAAATATTAATTAGCACCTTAGTCAAATGAAATACACTATTGAGTACTACCTTCCGCCAAAACACCAGCTATCCGCTGCAACTAGCACAATGCATTCGGCTAAATACTAGCCATTATGGATGACACAGAGTACAGATGTGATATGTGGCGGCTTTTGGTTGGGTCCGGACTCTCGTAAAGTTCCTTCACGTTTGTCTCTATTTTGCAGTAGAAAGTATATTTAAACTGGATCGTGAACCGATACAAACCCGCATTGAATGACGTCCGCGGTTCGAATGGTTGCAGAAGGTTTACGGATCCGTCTTGAAATGCCGTAACATCAATCATCGGGAGTTCGCAAGTTCGCAACCGTACCGGGTTTCCCATGGGAAAATATATGTGGTCGATCAAGGAGAGAACAGTCACAAGCCATGCGTCGACCAGCCATTGGACCAGGAAGCCGACCAGCCCATCTGCCACGTGGACCAGCTATGCCCCGTCGCCGCGGGCCCCTCTAGCGGCCAGGGCCCCCTCTGTAGGAAGTATACGAATGGACGGGACGGAGGGAGCACTGAGGATACGACGACACGGCCGACCAGCGTTGGAAACACGACTACTCCATTCGTCGCGAGCTGCGTCGAACCATCGAAGGATCCCGAGTTCCTGACGGTGAGAGGTGCGCATGTCGAATGATTTTCACCAATCGACTGCAGAGGTGGTGCGATCCTCGTCAAACCCGGTGCTCCTCCGCGTGGCTGTTTCGATCGCCCACCCAAGCTTTTCTTACCGGACCATTTTACTTTCTATCTGTCCAATAGAAAAAATAATACTTACTGTGATCGTTCCGTGGGCCAGTGCGTCACGATCCAACTTGCACGCTTCCATTGTGCAAGAATCGATCACAACATATGGATATAAGATGGTTTGTAGAAGAAGGGAAAAAAGGTTATCTGGATAAGCGTGGCGAGGCGTTATCTAGTGTCTAATCAAAGAGGAGTATGTGCTTTTCCATTAGATTAGCCTACACTTCTATTCACTATAAGCTTGCTCCATGATTGACCGGGCCTCTTCTTATGGTTAACGTCATGTCACCGTTTTTGAGAGCGATGCCATGGCTACACACATTTTGGCATCATGTCCTGTCACCAGGTCTGGAGCGATCAAGATGCTGAATCGTCATTTTGGCATCATCTTGATAGAAGATATGCGTCCCGTCAGCAGAAATGATGTGGTAACCACGCAATCTGTGTCCCGTCTGCACATGTTCGAGCCCAGGAGCTAGGGGGCGAAAGTCCCCTGTGTATCGCCACGTTGGGCACTGGGCAGCTTCGTCGTAGAAGAGACGAAATTAGTAAGACTGTTCTGGCTATTTGCGATATACACGCACCCTTTTGTCCACTTGTCCAAGCTACTGGGTTGGCACTCGCCGCACACGCGCGCGCATCCGCTGACCTTCTTCGAACCGGCACCGGCAAGCCGCTGCTGACTCTGTCGCACCCGCTGCGCCGTCCGCCTCACGCCTGCTGGTCGTGGCCGTGGCCGTCTGCGTCGCGACCCCGCGCGTACATACATACGTGGGCACGGAAATATCCCTGATCACGGATTCAAGGTGTCCCGTTTTTGGCAACGCCTGTGTCTGTGCGCCATGTAGCCCGGCTCACCGGCATGTCTTGCACGGAAGCGGTAGCACCTTTGGACGTGTGTATGGCAAGGGGTCGTTTCAAAAGAAAAAAATGGCAAGGGGCAAAACGGGGTGGTAAATTTTACTCTTCGAAAAGGAGAACAAATTCAGTACTAGTAGTACGTACTACTTCACATCTTCTAGAATTCTGCTCACGGACGATACGACCCACGCGGAGAACGGATTTTTGACCAATGCTCACAGCGAGGAAGGCCGCACGTTGCCGCTGAGTGCCTGCCCACCCGACCCGAACATCGGAACATGTATACTTTTCTCTCACTCCGACGAGTCGCATGAAAGCTGGCCGGAACTGCATGCAGAGAAGAGACGGATCTGGACGTCCGGGAGAGGTGACCACGACCCATCTTTCACCGCTGCCACTACGTTTCTCCCAAGTCCACATCAAAAGTGCGCTCTGTCGTCCGTCCTACTCGGCTACTCCTGAGCTCTAGCCGGCCGCGTTTCTCATCGACCAATGGTGAACGCTCTGTCGTCCGTCCTACTCTTGAACTCAAGCCGGTTGCGTTCCTCATCTGAAGCTCTAAATATACGCCGCGCGCAGGCGGCAATGGGCACCCCTATTTCTTGCTTTAAGCGAGCACAGGGGTAGCCTCGCGTCGCGGCACCCCCAGAAGGGCCGGCCCAGCAGCGCCGGAGGCTACAGCCTGTTTTGTTTTTTCTGTTTTCTGTTCTCGTTTTTTGCTTCATTTTTATACTTTTCTTTATACTTTAAAATATTCTACATAAATATACAGAAAACAATCTCCAAATACACATTTGAAATTTTTTGAACAAGCATGTAAAAAATGTTGAATAAATATTATAAAATGTCGAACAATTATTTAAAAAATATTGAACAAATATTCAAAATGTTGAATAAGTATTCCAAATATTGAACAAGTATTTGCAAAATATTGAATAATTATTAAAAATTGTTGAACAAGTATTTGAAAAATATTGAACATGTATTAGAAAATGTTCAATAAGTATTAAAACTGTTTAAAAAGTAATTGAAAAATATTGAGTAAGTATAAATAAATGTTGAATGAGTACTTGAAAAATGTTGAACATTTATTTGAAAAACTTTTGAATAAGTATTAAAATGTTGAATAAGTATTAGAATTGTTGAAAAGTATTTGAAAATATTGAATAAGTATTAAAAAATGTTGAATGAGTATTTGAGAAATGTTGAACATGTATTTGAAAAACTATTGCATAGGTATTAAAATGTTGAACAAGTATTTAAAAAATGTTGAATATGCATTTAGACAATGTTGAACGCGTATACAAAACATGTTGATCACTTATTAAAAAAAATGCTTTTGACGTATACGAAAATGTGGAGTGAAAACGAAAACAAACATAAGAAAAAAACAAAAAAATGGAGAATAAATGTGAGACTTGTATTTGAAAAATATTGTTGACATATAGAAAAATTGTAGAATTATAACAAAAAGAACAAAGAAAAAGGAAAAGGAAAAAAGAACAAAGAAACAAAATGCAAAAAAAAGAATGAAAAAACAGAGGAAAAATAATCAAAAGAAAAGAAAAGAAAAAGGGGAATAAAGAAAACCAAAGGAAACATAAAAAAAAACTCTGTGAAACTGAGAAAGAAAACGAAAAAAACACTCGCTCAAATGGCATAAAGAAGGTCGCGCCCCTAGTTCCAACCATAAATGGAATTTTGTTGTAGTGGCTAGCAGCGTCGCCTGGTATCCTTTGTGGCCATGGATCCATATCCCCAGTTCTCCCTTTCCTCTCTCTTTTTTATTTTAGACCACGCGAACAGCCTGACCCAATTACCTCAGACCTTCAGCGAGAGTTTCCTAGCGACTCGCTTAATGCGACAAATAGTCGCCGCGGGCGGCAATTGCACACGGTGGTGCACACTGACAAGCCGAGATGGGTCAAACCCAGTTTGGGATTTCTCGCTGTTTACCCGTTGGCGGAGTTGCCACAACTTTTCCTTCTGCCTTTTCATTTTTCATTATTTTTTATTTACATAGAACTTTTTTAAACAAATACTAAATAATTTTGTACATAGATTGATCATTTTTCAATACAAATCATTTTTTAATGTGCGTTGAACATGTTTCCATATATACAATTGTGTGTGAAAAATTTGATCATGTATTTTAAAGTCTTAATCGAGAATTTGAAAAATAATTGTTAAACAAGTATTTGAAACATGTAAATCAAGCTGAAAAATATTAAATGGTTGTAAAAAATTGTTGACCGTGGAATAAAAAATATAAAAAGTGTATTTGAAAAATAAGAATCAAACATTTGAAAATGTTAAAAATGTGTATCGGAAAAAAAGTTGACCATGAATTCAAAACATGTTAATCTTGTATTTGAAAAATGTGTATAGAAAAAATGCTGACATTGTATTCAGAAAATGTTAACCAAGCATTTGAAGAATGTTAAATATGTATAAAGAAATTGCTTATCATGTAGAGAGAAAATGTACACAGAATATACAATATGTGTAAAAAATAGTTGATCATGTATTTATCAAATGCTAATTGAGCATTTTAAAGAATGTTAAACACATATTTGAAAAATAATACTCAACCATTTAAAAAATGATAACATTTTATGGAAAATGTTGACCATGCATTAAAAATGTTAATCTTGTATTTCAGAAATGTTAATCAAGCATTTGAAAATGTTACAATGCGTATAGAAAAAATGTTGACCATGTATCCAAAAATGTTAATCCTATATTTTGAAAAATATTAAACGTGCATTAGAAAAATGTACTTGACAGACACAAAATATGTAGAACAAAAACCAAAGGAAACAAAGGAAAACGCATTAAAATGAAAAGAAATGAATGCAAAGGAAAGAAAACCCAAAACAGGTGCAGAGAAAAGGAAAAAAAAGTAGAACGCAGTAAAGAAATAATGTAAACCGATAAAAATGAAAAACATAGAACAAGCAAAGAAACAAAACAAAACCGAATGAGAAAGGAAGAAAAAAAAACTGACAAGCCAGCACGTCCAACGAGCGAGCGAGCGAGTTACCTAAGTTAATGGACCGGCACAAAATGCGGGCGCTTTTAGCGAAAGAAATGCTATACTCGTTAGAAGCGAGATATAGAATTCACGTTCCATTATAATTTTCATCCATTTTCCTTGGTATTTATAAAGTATCTTTCTTATTCCTATGTTTTTATTGGTTTTTTATTTTCTTTCTTTTTTGTGTTTTCATACAAATTTTTTCTTCCCTTTTATTGGTTTTAACAGTTTTATTTTAGGGCATTGGTTTTCCATGTTTCTTCTTTGATTTTATTTGGTTTATTTATACACATTGTATATTCTTGGTATACGTTAGGAAACATTTTTAGTACAAATTTAGCATTTTTTAAATACATGATAACTTTTTCAAATATAAGTTTTTGATGTCTAATTTATTTCATAAATATTGTAATTTTTGTGTATAGATATGAAACATTTTTCTATACATGTTTAATTTTTCAAATACATTATTAGTATGCCCGCAAAAATATATATTATTAGTATGCTCTCAAGCATATTTTGATGTGTACTTTTTTCATGCACATGTGTATTTTTTGTATACACCTTTATACATGTTTAATTTTTTTCAAATACATCGAACGTTTTTTCAACATAGGATGAAACATTTCTTTAATAATACAAAACATTTTTAAAACTAAGCGGCCATGTTTTACATTGTATAAACATTTTTCTTAAAACAACTTGAATATACATTTGAAATGCATAAACATTTTCTAAATGTAATGCACGTTTTTTATAATTTGCACAAAATTTTCATAAAAATTGCAGTTTTTTATAATACGCAATTAGAATCTTTCAAAAAAACTTAAAAATTAGAAAATAAATTAATATTAAAATTAAAACAAAGTTTTCTAAGAATGAATGAATTGGTGCCATTTTTTTGCAGATAATTTACACACAAATTGCTCTTTTTTGTAGCATGCAAGAACAAGCATATACCCCCTAAAGAAGTAAAAGATGAAATAATTGTTTTTTTGCTAAATGGATCTTTTCTTTGAACAAATGAATTAGGTGCATTGGTATTATCCCTAAAGAAGAAAGAAAATAGCCAACCTTTTGCAAAAAAAAGTATAAGAAGAAATGAATTAGTGGCATTCATATTATCCCTAAATAAATAAAGGAAATTAAAACTAAAATAAATGAAGTATTCTACGAAAGAATGATTAATAGCACCATAGTAAGAAGTAACAGGTGTACACCTTGCTCCCTTGTTTGGTTTCGCATTGGTATAATCGTTTAAGGAGATATAAAAAATATAATTTTCAAAATATTTGCAAACAACTAAGCACTAAAATTGTAGTTTTTGTAATTATACAAAGAATAAACATATAATTATTATGTTTATACATTTACACTGATCCAACATCACAAAAATAACCACAAAGGAAAAAAGAAAATCCAGGTAAAAAAAGTGAAAGCAAAAATGCGTAAAAATTGAAAGAAACATGCAACGGTTCAGGGCTCCAAGCCCAATAAGAAAATGAACTGACATAAAACATGGGCAGGTCAAAAAAGTCAGCCCATGTAGTCATAAAACAACACAAGGGAGAAAAAGGACAACTTGAATCTTGACAAAAGAAACGGCTAGAAATTGACTGACCCAATTTTTTTAAAGACAACTTACATATAGGTAAAATGAGAACATAAAGAGTAGAAAAGAACAAAGTATGAGAAGTCGTCACCGAAACATACTTGACACCATCATCTTCATCACCACCATCAAGATAATCCGAAGCACCGAGCGACATTTCGCTAGGCTTGCAGCCGATGCTATGACAGAATAAAACAAACTTCTCAGTCTCCACTGCTTCAACCATGACAATCACACCAGAACGGAAATAGAGTCATGAGACTTTTATACGTGTCATCCTCCACGTGGAGATGTTGCCGCCAAGAAAATGTAAATGCACACACAAAATAGAGAAAACCCTGCACCCCAATATTGATAGAACCCGAATAACTAATGTTCAATTGCCCAGGAGGAGGGACGATCGAACGAATTCGGTCACTAGGGAGAGCAATCCAGCCGAACGTATTGCCCCCTCCTAATCGTTACTAGGGGAAGGGCCATGGTGAACCCTCGGTGGCCCAAAGGCCCAGATTACTTTTTTTAAAAATTCCATGAAAAAAACATACATATTTTCTTATAAAAAATAGAGAACACATAAAATGTACAATTGACATGATATGAAAATATGGAAAATGCCATCCTACTTTAGAAAATTTCCATGCTAATCTATAAATTTACAAGTGCTATGAATTCCACCATGTGGATGTTTCTATGTAAAAAAACATGTTAGGGAGAATATTTTATCTTTATTTTTGTCTAGGACCAAAAACAAAAATTCCATGCTATAACTTTTTTTTGCTTTATTGGGTGCACTGTGCAAAAATTCATAAAAATGCCATGAAATTAAAAAGATGTCATCCTCTTAATAATAGAACTGCCATCCTGTTTACCAACAATAATAAAAGAATGCCAGGCTCTTTCTAATAAAGTTGCCATCCTGTTAATAACAAAATATTCATCATCCTAATAATAAAAATGGCATGTTATTAGTAATAAGAATGACATACTCTTAATCATAAAACTATCATCCTATTAATAATAAAAATTCCAGGTTATTAATTATTAAAAATCCATGTTCTTAGTAGTAAAAGTGCCATCTACTTATTAATAAAAATGGCACATTATTAATTACTCCCTCCGTTCCTAAATATAGGGTGTATACACGGAAATTAAAGAACGCACGTGGAAGGATTTATAAATTCTGGGAGAGATTAGACCAGCTAATTGACATGGGAAAATAGAGGAGCTTGCGTGGTATAAGAAATTGTAATCAAATCCTTAAAAAAACTAGGAGAAGGCCCATGCGTTGCTATGGGCTATAATGCATTTAAATGAATAAAAAATTGATTATGGTCATCTTCGAGTTCAAAGCTCATTTCTCCCTCACATGTCAGGGTGTGCGCGGGCATCAAACGGGCACCTAGCAGGCTCAAAAAATTTCAACCATCCACACAGTCTGGGCTTCCCCAAATCCAACCCATATGTGTGGGAGAAATGTGTTTGTCTCGACTATTTGACATGTTATCTCCAACATGCAATCCAATAAAAACCCCAGCCAACAACACACCCTTTCCTTTTCCATGGACGGTGATGGTTTGAAATGCATTTGTTGGGTTTCTCGGGAGCTATCAAACGAAATGATAGTCCAACTATTTGGCAAGTACCATGTGAAGATTACATGCATGACATTTCCGTGCATTTACACTACAGAAAGAAGCAAGGAATAGTTGCCTGATCACTGCACGCTTGCAATTGGAAGTGTTTTAATCTTTCACATTATAAAGAGAGCAAAAGGTAAAATGTTGGAGTTTATTTCACTTCATTTGTGAAATCGCACACGCATATAAAATTCATTGAGCAGACATATAGCTTGGAATAAAATTATATTGGAAAGAATTATTTTTATTAAACGGATGAAACAAATTAACCAGATGCATCTCCATGAGCAAAAGAAAAATATCTGCCCAAATCTGTGGGATATGAGATTCATAAATGTTGTAGAATATCTTTACTTTCCTGTGGGCACCATACAATGGTCAGTCAAATAAAAAAGTCAGAGTGAACAATATAAAAAATCACGAGTAAGGCAGGAAATATGCAATTTGATGAGTAAGGAACACATGTGCAACCTCTACTATCTAAATAACATGTAGTGTTCCTTTTCCTGCCAACAGGACCGTCTCCTTCCCATGTTTCGTCCATACACCAGCACCGAAGCCTTCTGTCGAAACAACCCTCCACTTCTTCATTTTATTACAGCGCACCCCCCGTACGTTAATCTGTCCCACCACCGACCGGTATGGCAATTGAGAATCACCATAATTAACTTTTCCTTTTCTCGCCTGCCATGAAAAGCATGAATCACAACGTAATTATATCTACTGTAGTTTTTCATCCTTCCATACATCCATACATGAAAATAAAGGCGCGAAATCAAATTTCCAGTCGCTGGTGCTTCCTGGCGCGAAATAAAACTTCCAGGCGCTGGTGCTTCCCGTGTGTCTCCATCTCATATAATGAGATCATCCATTCCGGCTGATCTGGACCCGTCTACAATGCCAAATATTTTTTATCGACACGGATCGTGGTTGATGGCGTAAGGTGATTTGAGAAGCATTGGTTAGGAAGGTGTCCGCACAGGCGCACAATAATTAATACCATACCAAATATTCGGCCAAAAGGTGAACACACAATAATTATTACCAGGCATAATCTTTGGTCAAAAATTCAACGATTGGTTTGTAACATAAATGCATGCGCAGTCCTTAAAAAATGGACAAAATTAAGATAGTACTAGATTCCTACATGGAGTACAGCCGAAAGCAACCAACGTTTTCATCATGGTTATTCTTTTATCTATATCAAAATTTCATTTGGCGAGTCCTTTTTCTATTTATAAGAACAATGGCAAAAAGCATTTCTAAATATATTTTCCTCGCTTTTCACAGCTAGAAGTCATACGGTGAATCATGTTTGTGATCTAAGAGATGGAGAGTGAGAGAGGTGTTGAGATTGGGTTGGAAAGGCGGAGGGGCGGAGATGGTCCGTGAGAGAATAACAAGTGATTTAACGCTAACGACAATACCGCGGGATATGCATGAGTGTAGTAAAGATATATGCTAAATATTATTGGTGTTGACCACTAAAATTTGTATGCCCTGTTGCAACGCACGAGCATTTTCCTAATAGAGAATTATAAATGATGTTACTTTTGTAATTTCCTTGTGAGAGAAGTATATTACCATATGAAAGCAAGCAGTCATGTGAGATAGAGATAACTGCGAAAATAGAAAAATATGATAATAAACTTGCAATATAGAATTAGAAATCTTTGTAGCCCTGGAAGTTTATCTATCCATATTGTATTGGAAAACGGAAACCATTATTTGTAGAATTTTATCTATATATGTTAATGTTTAAGCATAATTTATGATGACAATACAAAATTAACTATTGTAAGATAATGATCTCAAATTCAAGTTGTTCTTCAATGGAAATTCAATAACACACACAACAAGATGCATACATAAGGTTACAACCCGGTATTTACTCCATCATCACCTACACAATTAGAAGAATACTTTGTTAAAAATTTAAAAAGTTGCTTGGATGCCAATTAAAGGTATGAGAGGGAAACAAAATATAAGCTTGTTTTTGATCAGTCATATAAATGGCATCAGATCAACAAGCACTATTGCCCGTGATTTTTTCACGGGACGATATATTGCCTACCGTTTTTTTCTGTGCCACAGGAGTCGTCCCTTACCGTCTTCATAGTATCTTCCTCTTAGGTAATAGCACATGTTGCCGTGTTGTGAGTAGATCATCGATGGGATGTGGATAAAGCTATTTGAATTAGTTGGATCAGCAACCAAGCCGAGAAGCAAGACGAAGGGATTTCCGCCTACTACATGCTCAGAGGAGTTCGAACCCCCACCACTCAGAATAGGTTGAGGAGTCGCGCCTCACCGGCGGCGTTGCCAACCAGATCCTCCTTGAGGCCGTCGTCGATGGGTGGACATGGAGGGAAACATTCGTGCATCTTGGGAGCGAGGGAAGGGAGTGTCGGCGGTGGCAAGGAGAGCAAATCTGGTGTGAGAAACCCTAGCTGGCCAAGAGAGAGACAGAGGAGACCGTGAACATACATTGAGAAACAAAAGACACAGTGCTGGTTTTTTCTCTGAGCTTTAATAGTAGAAATGTGTACAGATGCGGGGGTGATTGATTTGGATGGCCTGCGCATGCGTGTTTAAGGAATGATTGATTTGAATTCATTTGGATGGCCTATGCATGCGTGTTTCCTGGTTTTTTGGTATGTGATCTTTTGTTATGGAATAGACATATGTTTTGGTAGGTGTCTCACAGGACATACCATATAGCAGAGATTTGGTGCGTGTATTTTTTTCTAGGCAAAGGGGGATGTACAAGTGCAGGGAAGCAACATCATATGGTAAGTGCAATCCTAAAAGTACGTGATTTTTTTACCACTTTTGCAATGATCTGTAAAGAGATAAAAACCAGTGATACGAGGGTGGTGGGAGGTGGAAGAAAATAAAACCAGACAAAAATAAAGCCGGAGTACCAGGCTACCAACTGCTCCATTAGGAGTAGAGTTTTTTTATCCCTTTTTCAATGATCTGTAAAGAGATAAAAACTAGTGGTACATGGTGGTGGGATGTGGAAGAAAATAAAACCGGACGAAAATAAAGCTAGAGTACCAGGCTACCAACTGCTCCATTAAAAGTAGAGATTATTCAAACGGGTGGTGCAACGTAATACATCTTATATTTTGAATTTTTCTCAAAAATCTATACACCTTATATTAAGGAACGGAGTGACATGCTCTTAGTAATAAAAATGGCATGTGCGAAAGTAGAAAATCCCATGTTTTAGAAGACAAAAAATATCACTATTTTAATAAAAAATGCTACCTATAATAAAAATGCACATGGAAAGCTTAGAAAAAAATCGCCACTTCAAAATAGGGATTTGTGTTCCTTCAAAAACAGAAAAAAATTCAGATTTTTTTCCAGAACGGATTAAAAAAAAAACTCAAATACATCAAAGGTGATTTGAGTGCAAATGATCACAAATCCCTCTTCAGCCCAAGTAGTAAGCGAGCATGATGCATGAGTAGGAGGTCACAAGTTCTAAAATCACTAGTTAAGGGTTACCCTTGCAAATATCACCCCCCCCCCCTTCTCAAGCGCTAACAAGTCTTGTCGCAACTTGGAAGTATTTTTTTCGTAGATTCCTTTATTCAAACTGTTGGATTTGTCCCTCTAAGATCTTTAAAACTAGATTCCATGTTAATTGGCTCTGGAAAAAATTCACGAAAAAGCGGAAAAAATTGGTAAAAAATGAAAAAAAGGCAACAAGTAAAAAAGAATAACAAAAAAACAAAGCATGGAAGCACGGTTGTGGGTTTTCACCTTATTTCCTTTTGGTGCTTCTTGCCCAAGCAATTTTTTTTCATGGAAGAACATATTTTTTTGTCTATAGCTTTCTCATGGATTCGTAGATTTTCCATTTTAGAGTATGCTTCTCGCGGAAGCACTCGTGGATGCACAATTGTTTCTCTCTTTTATGCTTCTCGCGGAAGCAAATCTGTACTTCTTGTGGATGCACATTTTTTTCTCTTTTTTATTTGTCACAGAAGCAAATCTATGCGTCCATGAAAAGCAAATTTGTGCTTCTCATGGTTGCACAATTTGTTTTTCTCTTTTATGCTTCTCGTAGAAGCAAACCTGTGCTTTCATGAGAAGTTCTCAAATATGTGCTTCTCATGAAATCACATATTTTTTTCCTTTTTGAGAGGCACACTTGCGAAAGCAAATCTCTGCTTCCACGAGAAGCAAATCTATGCTTCTCGTGGAAAAAGAGAACCTTCCCTTTTTGAGAAGCGCAGTTGTGCTTTGTTAAAAACCATTTTTTCTACAAAACCTAGGGAAAAATCAGGCAAAAACCAAAATGAAAAAAAACACACATCTAAAACCCGAAAACGCATACAGAAAAAAACTAAAGAGAGCGCCCAGCACACGACATGTGACGATGGTTGGACGCACCACTTAGCGTGCTCCCAAACCACAAAAGTGACCCCTGCGGGTCTCCCACAAGAGGTAACCATTCGTTAGTTGGTCTCTGCAAGTTCGAGTTGTCACAAGTGCAGTTTATTTGAAGAAATAAAAAAAGATGTCGTTCGCCAGGAGAGCTAGAATAGCAAACGAGTCGAGAGAGCTGACCTGACACCCAATCAGGTGTTGCCAGAATCGGACGGCTCGAAGGGCATTTGTCGGGATTTGTCCCTGGCGAACGTTCCCCAAATAACATTTTCAATGTTTTTTTCCGGAAAAACCTCCAATCTATTTATCTCCAATCATGGCAGTATAACGAACACCAGAAATAAAAATTACATGCAGATCCATAGACCACCTAACGACGACTACAAGCACTGGAGCGAGCCGAAGGCGCGCCGCCGTCATCACCCCTCCATCGCCGGAGTCGGACACAACTTGTTATAGTAGACAGTCGGAAAGTCGTCGTGCTAAGACTCCATGGAACAACCAAAACAGCAACCGCCGCCGATTAAGAATAACGTAGGTTGAAAATGTAGATCTGAGGCGGCGCCGGCGAGAGGCAGAAACCCTAACTTTCTTTGTTGGCGAAGGAAACGGTTGTCAAGTGGTACAGTATATAACATTTCCAATGTGATATATGGTTCCCATCATCTTGCTTGAATAAGTTTCATTTTGTTCGAATGGTTCGCAACGTCTTTCCCTACGGCCGAATCAGAGGCCACGTTCCTATCAAGAGATAGACACACCATTTCTCTCACCTAAAAAAATGCCAGTTTCATCTGTCCTAACGTTGACGCCCCTCTTGCTCCCCGCCTGCCTTCTCGTGTACTACTCGGTACGAGAAGAAAATGCAGCGTGCGCACGGCCAGATTGAAAATGATTCTAGGTCACCATGGCGTACCGGCACTCAACAGATGGCGTACACCTGCCCGCCCTCTCCCTTTCTCCCACCAAACCCTACCACTTCCACAACACATGCGTCTGGAAAAACATGCCGAAAGAACTTTCCATGGTGATGGTGTGCACACAATCAAAAGTCACAGGTGAAATGATCTGATGTTGTGAATTGTGATGAGTACGAGTAACTATTAGACGTGCGACCAGGAAAGATTTGAGGAGATGGTCGACAGGCCGAGAATATATGGCATCTGGTTGCTCCATCGTGTCTCACGAGAGGGACGCGCCCTCGCGTGCATGGAATGGAAGAACCACTTCTTCTCCACCTACATGGCTATATCTAGTGGCGTTTTGGAGCTGGCTAGTGTCCTTGTGATGCATCTTGCGTTCTTCTCCCCACCTAGTCTTTAGGATGCTGCGAACACCGCGCTTGCTCTGATCCATCGGAGCAGCTTAATTTTATTTATTTATTTATAATTTATTAACTTATTTGTGCATTCGTAATTTTATATATTTATTAATTTATCGGCCTCCGTGGTCTATGGAGTCCGCCGGCGGTAGCATCCCTAGGCCGCAGACGGCGTCCGCGCGCCGGCTGGGGCGCAGCTCCAGCTCTGCTTCCCGCGCTGGCGCTGGCGCGTTCGCCTACGACGGGATGCGCGCCGCGCCGCTCTTCTCCTCGGCCAACTTCGCGCGCTCCCTCCGCAAGGCGGCCTCCTTCGGCCACAAGAAGAAGCCAAGCCCCGGCGACGCCGATGCGGCCGCGCAGCCGCCCCGCCGGGCGCTGAGCAGCAAGGATCAGAACACCGTCCACGGCGCGGACGCCGGGGCGGTGACGTTGTCCCCCCGCCGGTCGCCGCCACAGCCCGGCGTCGGTGCGAGGCAAGGCCCCTGGGAGCCGACGAGGCGGAGGCGGAGCACCGGGGGGGCGTCGCCGGACGAAACCCCGGCGGATAAAGTATCGGCTGGCGCGCTGAGGGACATGATGATGCGGAAGAGGGAGGGGTCCGAGAAGGAGGAGACGGTGCACCGGGCGCGCGTGCTCGCCACGCGGCTGCTGCAGTGGCGGTTCACCAACGCTCGGATGGAGAAGGCCGTCGCCCGCACCACCTCCGCAGCCGAGGTGAGCCATGCACGCATCGTCCTTCAGTGGCCGGGTATATTGATGAGGTGATGGTCTGATGGATGGTCATGGCTTGGCACGCGTGTGCATGCATGCAGAACAAGCTGTTCTACACGTGGCTGCGCGTGGCGGAGCTGCGCAACATCCATGCGGCGAAGCGGATCGTGGCGCAGCGGCGGCGGCAGAAGCTGAAGCTGGAACGGCTGCTGCGGCCGCAGCTGCCCCTCCTCGCACCATGGGAGTCGTTCGAGGAGCCCCACGCCGACGCCGTCTCCGACCTCGCCAGCGCCCTCTCCGCCGCCTGCACACCCCTCCCCGTAACCGCCGGCGCCCAAGTATGCAGACGCACTCCCCCATACACAGCACGCACACACACTTGTTTACTTCTCCCCTCCCTCCATCTAACAGCTAGGGCACCACACTTGCATGCAGGTCGACATGGAGTCGCTCCGCGAGATCGTGTTCGCCTGCGTGGGCACGGCGACCGAGATCGAGGCCAACGCCGACAGGTTCTACGCCACGGTACGCACGCCACAATTACAGCAGATTAAGTTTCCCCGGTTCCTGCACGTTTTCTCTACGTACGTTGTCCTTGATTCCGGTGTGACTGCATGCCGCCGGTGCCTTTCTGCAGGCCGGAGCGACGAGCGGCGCGCTGGGCGAGCTTGCAAGGACGATACGGCAGGAGGTGGAAGGGCTGGAGGAAGCCATGCGGCTGTCCAGGGTCGTCACTCGCTTGCAGGTGGGTGTTGGTGGCACGTCGTTTTTTCTGCTCCCGGTGATGTTTCACCGGAACAGACCTACTCTAAATCTTGTACCGTACTGAACATTTTTCACTTTTTGGACCGATTCGATCCATCTTTCCCACGCAATACTCCTTTGCTTTTCGAAGTGCCACTCGTCGACTAGTTGCACTATATCTACACTTTTTGCTTAACTATTAAATTCTTGTGTGAGTCCGGTGCTGCAGATGCAGGAGGCGAGCCTTCGAACGAACTTAGTTCAGGCGAAGCAGAAGCGTGATCACGACATGGGAGTCGCCTTCGTCGCCCCGGCGACTGCAGCTTCCGGGTGGTGCTACTGAGTTTTGATCAGTCTCACACGCTAAGGCTAATTTAAGATAAGATGCCGGGCTCGTGTCATCGTGACAGACCGACGGGAGATGTCACCTCTCTAGACCTGATTCATGTATGTACGTCCATTTTAATAAATTACGTTTGCAGTAATTTGAGTTACCCGGGGCCCGAGGTATGTGTGTTGACGACCGTGTGCTGTAAATAGTGGGTTTCCTGGGTAGGTAGGCATAAATTTACATCCAGATACCGTAATCTGAACATCAAATGCTATCCCTCAAACGTGCGCGAACGAGTCCGGGCGTTCAAATTTGGCAAAGCGGTAGCAAACTTGGGAGGCTTTCCCGACATCTGCCTAGCCAATTAAAAACCATTACGTGGCACATCCGGATACCCCCCCTCCCTCCTCAACCGTGATATGAACATGTGTAGATGGATGAAACTGGATAAATATGGGATAGCATTGGATGATTCCATCCCCTATCCTGCGCACATGCCCCGGACATGCCCGCGGACATTTTGCGGTGCCCTTTTCAGGGTTTGTGTTGGAGATGCCCTTAGATCGTTGATGGCAATGGCCTGCCGCGTGAAATCCACCGGCTTCCTATTCAATGCAAACATAACTAGCTTTGCATATGTTCGAACTTCAACTTAGATAGCTTCAAGCACCGCAGCTAAATCAAATCACCTCAGTAGCACATAACTCCTCAACAAATGCACCAGGATGCACTTCCAATTTTCAGTGAAAGCATAACTAGCTTTGCATCCGTTCGAACTTCAATTTGGATAAGAACAACAACCAAATTAAATCATCACGGTAGCACGTAACTCCTCAGCAAAGGCACTTCCAATATCATTCACACGTGCAGGGGCAGACACATGCCCAAAATTTCAGTGGAGGCCCAAGTGAAGGGGGGCACATTTGATTTGCTATCTGAGTGCCCAACTAGTAAAAAAATGGGCTTCAAAGCTAGAAAATAGAAATTGATTGGGGGCCTAGGCCTACTTGACCCAATGTGGGTCTGCCCCAGTCAACACGACCGCCATGAGAGTCGCGGACAACCACGCCCTTGCCACCATGACTTTGTCTAGGCATAAACGTTCCATCCTGATTTAATTTTAGAATTTATTTTATGTTATATTCAACAAATTGAATTTTGCACGCCTGCACTCTTAACTAAGATGTGCATGATATTTTCAAATATTCAAATATTCTTTGTTTCTATATTAAATTTCTGATGGTCAACTTGTGTCGGATTAAATATTTTGTGATCCATATGTTTAATCTCACATACATAAGCCTCTGAAACATAGCCTGGAGGGGAATGTGAATAGGAGTTTTTTTTTACAGATTTGACTTTATCCTAATGCGGAAATAAACTAGCTAGGTGGCTACTTTTCAAGCACAATTTTTAAATACATTAATTAAGTGGACCAAAAACTTAAGCTAAACAAGATGTGCACAACAAAGATACATGCAAGCACATGTATGTTAGACAGACTTACACAAGATAAGGAGACAGAGGATAATAGGAAGATATTGAAATGAATGATAGTAGCTAATAATTCACACTAAGAACAATTTAAATCAGTAGTATCAAGTATGAGTTGCACAAAGTGAAGGGGGGCATGAGACAACCAATGTTTTACTCAAGTTCAAGTAGTCACTCGTACTCTAGTCTCCCTGGAGAGGCGCAAGATCATAAAGGCCCTCAAAGACCAACCGTCTAGCCTTGTTCTCCGAGGCCCCACTAAACTAAGTATGAGCACACCTTCACTATGAGTAGCCTCTTCCTCCACTCCAAAGATGTCAAGCTCAATAACCACTTCACAATCCCCACAAAGGGGCAACTGGGACCTCTTCACAAACTCCACAAAGGGGTTACCAAGGCAATAATCGCCAAATGTCTAGGAGGCGGTGGCCTCCAAGAGTAACAAGCTCAGGGGTTCTCACTCGAATAAATCAATGCATAGAGCTCAAACCAATGGAACAAATGCAAATCAAAGAGCAAAATAATGCTCAAATCCCTCTCTCACGGATCTCAGCCAAAGATAATTATACTAGAGAGGGATGAGAGGAGAGGAATAATGGAGGAGGTTAACAAATGACTCCTAGATTCATGGAGTACTTTTCCTTTAAATGGATTGGGGTTTTGAGGCTCGGGGGAGGAGGATAGAGCTTAAAATTACAGTGAAATATAATATCCAAAAGACCTTTTCACTGGGAAAAGGCCCCTGAAATAAGGGGCAACCAAATCTACTGGTTAGGGGCTTCGAGGCCCCCCAGAGGTTTCGAAATCAACTTCCATGTAAGTTACATGTTTTTCTACATATTTGTTTCCACATCAATACTGTTGAAACTAACAAAGTGAACAAAAAATTGTTACCAGAGTATAGTTGTACATGTGAAAAAAACAAATTTGCATACTTTAATTATTTTAGTTGAAGATGTTTTATGCATGCATGGTTACTAGTGTGTTGCACATAGTGAAGGAAATATGCCCTAGAGGCAATAATAAAGTTATTATTTATTTCCTTATATCATGATAAATGTTTATTATTCATGCTAGAATTGTATTAACCGGAAACATAATACATGTGTGAATACATAGACCAACAGAGTGTCACTAGTATGCCTCTACTTGACTAGCTCGTTAATTAAAGATGGTTATGTTTCCTAACCATGAACAAAGAGTTGTTATTTGATTAATGAGGTCACATCATTAGTTGAATGATCTGATTGACATGACCCATTCCATTAGCTTAGCACCCGATCGTTTAGTATGTTGCTATTGCTTTCTTCATGACTTATACATGTTCCTATAACTATGAGATTATGCAACTCCCGTTTACCGGAGGAACACTTTGGGTACTACCAAACGTCACAACGTAACTGGGTGATTATAAAGGAGTACTACAGGTGTCTCAATGGTAGATGTTGGGTTGGCGTATTTCGAGATTAGGGTTTGTCACTCCGATTGTCGGAGAGGTATCTCTGGGTCCTCTCGGTAATATACATCACATAAGCCTTGCAAGCATAATAACTAAGATGTTAGTTATGAGATGATGTATTACGGAACGAGTAAAGAGAGTTGCCAGTAACGAGATTGAACTAGGTATTGGATACGGACGATCGAATCTCGGGCAAGTAACATACCGATGACAAAGGGAACAACGTATGTTGTTATGCGGTCTGACCGATAAAGATCTTCGTAGAATATGTAGGAGCCAATATGGGCATCCAGGTCCCGCTATTGGTTATTGACCGGAGACGTGTCTCGGTCATGTCTACATTGTTCTCGAACCGTAGGGTCCGCACGCTTAACGTTACGATGACAGTTATTATGAGTTTATGCATTTTGATGTACCGAAGGTTGTTCGGAGTCCCGGATGAGATCACGGACATGACGAGGAGTCTCGAAATGGTCGAGACGTAAAGATTGATATATTGGAAGCCTATGTTTGGACATCGGAAGTGTTCCGGGTGAAATCGGGATTTTACCGGATTACCGGGAGGGTTACCGGAACCCCCCGGGAGCCAAATGGGCCAACATGGGCCTTAGTGGAAAGGTGAGAGGGCAGCCCACATAGGGCTGCGCCTCCCCCCTCTCCCTAGTCCTATTAGGACTAGGAGAGGGGCCGGCCACCTCTCTCTCTCTCCCCTTTAAAGGATTCCTAGTTGGACTAGGATTGGAGGGGGGAGTCCTACTCCCGGTAGGAGTAGGACTCCTCCTGCGCCTCCTCCTCTTTGACCGGCCAGCCCCCCTCCCTCCAACCTTTATATACGGGAGCAGGGGACACCCCAAGACACACAAGTTGATCCTTGAGATCGTTCCTTAGCCGTGTGCGGTGCCCCTGCCACCAAAATTCCACCTCGATCACACCGTTACAGTGCTTAGGCGAAGCCCTGCGTCGGTAGTACATCAAAATCGTCACCACGCCGTCGTGCTGACGGAACTCTTCCTTGACGCTTTGCTGGATCAGAGCCCGAGGAACGTCATCGAGCTGAACGTGTGCTAAGAACTCGGAGGTGCCGGAGTAACGGTGCTTGGATCGGTCGGATCGGGAAGACGTACGACTACTTCCTCTACGTTGTGTGATCGCTTCCGCAGTCGGTCTGCGTTGGTACGTAGACAACACTCTCCCCTCTCATTGCTATGCATCACCATGATCTTGCGTGTACGTAGAAATTTTTTGAAATTACTGCGTTCCCCAACAGTGGTATCAGAGCCAGGTTTTATGGTTTGATGTTATTTGCACGAGTAGAACACAAGTGAGTTGTGGGCGATACAAGTCATACTGCCTACCAGCATGTCATACTTTGGTTCGACGGTATTGTTGGGTGAGACGATCCGGACCAACCTTACGCGTACTCTTACGCGAGACCGGTTCCCTCGACGTGCTTTGCACATAGATGGCCTGCGGAAGACTGTCTCTCCAACTTTAGTTGAACCAAGTGTGACTACGCCCGGTCCTTGAGAAGGTTAAAACGGAGTCTATTTGACGAACTATCGTTGTGGTTTTGATGCGTAGGTGAGATGAGTTCTTACTTAAGCCCGTAGCAGCCACGTAAAACTTGCAACAACAAAGTAGAGGACGTCTAACTTGTTTTTGCAGGGCATGTTGTGATGTGATATGGTCAAGGCATGATGCTGATTTTATTGTATGAGATGATCATGTTTTGTAACCGAGTTATCGGCAACTGGCAGGAGCCATATGGTTGTCGCTTTATTGTATGCAATGCAATCGCGATGTAATGCTTTACTTTATTACTAAGCGGTAGTGATAGTCGTGGAAGCATAAGATTGGCGAGACGACAACGATGCTACGATGGAGATCAAGGTGGCGCGCCGGTGACGATGGTGATCATGACGGTGCTTCAGAGATGGAGATCACAAGCACAAGATGATGATGGCCATATCATATCACTTATATTAATTGCATGTGATGTTTATCCTTTTATGCATCTTATCTTGCTTTGATTAACGGTAGCATTATAAGATGATCTCTCACTAAATTATCAAGAAGTGTTCTCCCTGAGTATGCACCGTTGCAAAAGTTCTTCGTGCTGAGACACCACGTGATGATCGGGTGTGATAGGCTCTACGTTCAAATACAACGGGTGCAAAACAGTTGCACACGCGGAATACTCAGGTTATACTTGACGAGCCAAGCATATACAGATATGGCCTCGGAACACGGAGACCGAAAGGTCGAGCGTGAATCATATAGTAGATATGATCAACATATTGATGTTCACCATTGAAAACTACTCCATCTCACGTGATGATCGGTTATGGTTTAGTTGATTTGGATCACGTGATCACTTAGAGGATTAGAGGGATGTCTATCTAAGTGGGAGTTCTTAAGTAATATGATTAAATTGAACTTAAATTTATCATGAACTTAGTCCTGGTAGTATCTTGCAAATCATGTTGTAGATCAATAGCTCGCGTTGTTGCTTCCCTATGTTTATTTTGATATGTTCCTAGAGAAAATTATGTTGAAAGATGTTAGTAGCAATGATGCGGATTGGATCCGTGATCTGAGGTTTATCCTCATTGCTGCACAGAAGAATTATGTCCTTGATGCACCGCTAGGTGACAGACCTATTGCAGGAGCAGATGCAGACGTTATGAACGTTTGGCTAGCTCAATATGATGACTACTTGATAGTTTAGTGCACCATGCTTAACAGCTTAGAATCGGGACTTCAAAGACGTTTTGAACGTCATGGACCATATGAGATGTTCTAGGAGTTGAAGTTAATATTTCAAGCAAATACCCGAGTTGAGAGACATGAAGTCTCCAGCAAGTTCTATAGCTAAAAGATGGAGGAGAATCGCTCAACTAGTGAGCATGTGCTCAGATTGTCTGGGTACTACAATCACTTGAATCAAGTGGGAGTTAATCTTCCAGATAAGATAGTGATTGACAGAATTCTCTAGTCATCATCACTAAGTTAGTAGAACTTCGTGATGAACTATAATATGCAAGGGATAACGGAAACAACTCCCAAGCTCTTCGTGATGCTGAAATCAACGAAGGTAGAAATCAAGAAAAACATCAAGTGTTGATGGTTGACAAGACCACTAGTTTCAAGAAAAGGGCAAAGGAAAGAAGGGGAACTTCAAGAAGAACGGCAAGCAAGTTGCTGCTCAAGTGAAGAAGCCCAAGTCTGATCCTAAGCCTGAGACTAAGTGATTCTACTGCAAAGGGACTGGTCACTGGAAGCGGAACTACCCCAAGTGATTGGCGGATAAGTAGGATGGCAAAGTGAACAACGGTATATTTGATATACATGTTATTGATGTGTACTATACTAGTGTTTATAGCAACCCCTCAGTATTTGATGCTAGTTCAGTTGCTAAGATTAGTAACTCGAAACGGGAGTTGCAGAATAAACAGAGACTAGTTAAGGTTGAAGTGACGATGTGTGTTGGAAGTAGTTCCAAGATTGATATGATCATCATCGCACACTCCCCTATACTTTCGGGATTAGTGTTGAACTTAAATAAGTGTTATTTGGTTTTTGCGTTGAGCATGAATATGATTTGATCATGTTTATTGTAATACGGTTATTCATTTAAGTAAAAGAATAAATTGTTGTTCTCTTTACATGAATAAAACCTTATATGGTTACACACCCAATGAAAATAGTTCATTGGATCTTGATCTTAATAATACACATATTCATAATATTGAAACCAAAAGATGCAAAGTTAATAATGATAGTGCAACTTATTTGTGGCACTGCTGTTTAGGTCATATTGGTATAAAGCGCATGAAGAAACTCCATGCTGATGGGCTTTCGGAATCACTTGATTATGAATCACTTGATGCTTGCGAACCATGACTTTTGGGCAAGATGACTAAAACGCCGTTCTCCGGAACAATGGAGCGAGAAAAGATTTATTGGAAATCATACATACTGATGTATGTGGTCCGATGAATATTGCTCGCGACAGGTATCATTATTTTCCGATCTTCACAGATGATTTGAGCAGATATGAGTATATCTACTTGATGAAACATAAGTCTGAAACATTTGAAAAGTTCAAAGAATTTCAGAGTGAAGTGGAAAATCATCGTGACAAGAAAATAAAAGTTTCTACGATATGATCGCAGAGGTAAAATATTTGAGTTACGAGTTTGGTCTTCAATTAAAACAATGTGGAATAGTTTCACAAAATCATGCCACATGGAACACCACAGCATAATGGTGTGTCCGAACGTCATAACCGTACTTTATTGGATATAGTGCAATCTATGATGTATCTTACCGATCTACCACTATCGTTTTGGGGTTATGCATTAGAGACAGCTGCATTCACGTTAAATAGGGCACCATCTAAATCCGTTGAGACGACACCGTGTGAACTATGGTTTGGCAAGAAACCTAAGCTGTCGTTTCTTAAAAATTTGGGGTTGCGATGCTTATATGAAAAGGTTTCATCCTGATAAGCTCAAACTCAAATCGGAGAAGTGCGTCTTCATAGGATATCCAAAGGAAACTATTGGATAAACCTTCTATCACAGATCCGAAGGCAAGACTTTTGTTGCTAAAATTCGGAAACTTTCTGGAGAAGGAGTTTCTCTCGAAAGAAGTGAGTGGGAGGAAAGTAGAACTTAACGAGGTAACTGTACCTGCTCCCTTATTGGAAAGTAGTACATCACAGAAAAATGTTTCTGTGACACCTACACCAGTTAGTGAGGAAGCTAATGATGATGATCATGAAACTTCAGAACAAGACACTACTGAACCTCGTAGATCAACCAGAGTAAGATCCGCGCCAGAGTGGTACGGTAATCCTGTTCTGGAAGTCATGCTACTAGATCATGATGATCCTACGAACTATAAAGAAGCGATGGTGAGCCCAGATTCCGCAAAGTGGCTTGAAGCCATGAAATCTGAGATATGATCCATGTATGAGAACAAAGTATGGACTTTAGTTGACTTGCCCGATGATCGGCAAGCCATAGAAAATAAATGGATCTTCAAGAGGAAGACGGACGCTGATAGTAGTGTTACTATCTACAAAGCTAGAATTGTCGCAAAAGGTTTTCGACAAGTTCAAGGTGTTGACTACAATGAGATTTTCTCACTCGTATCTATGCTTAAGTCTGTCCGAATCATGTTAGTAATTGCTGCGTTTTATGAAATCTGGCAAACGGATAAACAAAACTGCATTCCCTAATGGATTAATTAAAGAAGAGTTGTATATGATGCAACCAGAAGGTTTTGTCAATCCAAAAGGTGCTAACAAAATGTGCAAGCACCAGCGATCCATCTGTGGACTGGTGCAAGCATCTCGGAGTTGGAATATACGCTTTGATGAGTTGATCAAAGCATATAGTTTTATACAGACTTGCGGTGAAGCCTGTATTTACGAGAAAGTGAGTGGGAGCACTACAGCATTTCTGATAAGTATATGTGAATGACATATTGTTGATCGGAAATAATGTAGAATTATTCTGTAAAGCATAAAAGGAGTGTTTGAAAGGAGTTTTTCAAAGAAAGACTTCGGTAAAGCTGCTTACATATTGAGCTTCAAGATCTATAGAGATAGATCAAGACGCTTGATAAGTTTTTCAATAAGTACATACCTTGACAAGATTTTGAAGTAGTTCAAAATGGAACAGTCAAAGAAAAAGTTTCTTGCCTGTGTTACAAGGTGTGAAGTTGAGTAAAGACTCAAAGCCCGACCACGGCAGAAGATAGAAAGAGAATGAAAGTCATTCCCTATGCCTCATTCATAGGTTCTATAAAGTATGCCATGCTGTGTACCGGATCTATTGTATACCCTGCACTGATTTGGCAAGGGAGTACAATAGTGATCTAGGAGTAGATCACTGGACAGCGGTCAGAATTATCCTTAGTGAAATAAGGAAATGTTTCTCGATTATGGACGTGATAAAAAGGTTCGTCGTAAAGGGTTACGTCGATGCAAGTTTTTGACACTGATCCAGATGATTCTAAATCTGGATACATATTGAAAGTGGGAGCAATTAGCTAGAGTAGCTCCGTGTAGAGCATTGTAGACATAGAACTTGCAAAATACTTACGGATCTGAATGTGACAGACCCGTTGACTAAAATTATCTCACAAGCAAAACATGATCACACCTTAGTACTCTTTGGGTGTTAATCACATAGATATGTGAACTAGATTGCTGACTCTAGTAATCCCTTTGAGTGTTGGTCACATGAAGATGTGAACTATGGGTGTTAATCACATGGTGATGTGAACCATTGCTGCTAAATCACATGGCGATGTGAACTAGATTATTGACTCTAGTGCAAGTGGGAGACTGAAGGAAATATGACCTAGAGGCAATAATAAAGTTATTATTTATTTCCTTATATCATGATAAATGTTTATTATTCATGCTAGAATTGTATTAACCAGAAACATAATACATGTGTGAATACATAGACCAACAGAGTGTCACTAGTATGCCTCTACTTGACTAGCTCATTAATTAAAGATGGTTATGTTTCCTAACCATGAACAAAGAGTTGTTATTTGATTAACGAGGTCACATCATTAGTTGAATGATCTGATTGACATGACCCATTCCATTAGCTTAGCACCCGATCGTTTAGTATGTTGCTATTGCTTTCTTCATGACTTATACATGTTCCTATAACTATGAGATTATGCAACTCCCGTTTACCGGAGGAACACTTTGGGTACTACCAAACGTCACAACGTAACTGGGTGATTATAAAGGAGTACTACAGGTGTCTCCAATGGTAGATGTTGGGTTGGCGTATTTCGAGATTAGGGTTTGTCACTCCGATTGTCGGAGAGGTATCTCTGGGCCCTCTCGGTAATATACATCACATAAGCCTTGCAAGCATAATAACTAAGATGTTAGTTATGAGATGATGTATTACGGAACGAGTAAAGAGACTTGCCAGTAACGAGATTGAACTAGGTATTGGATACGGACGATCGAATCTCGGGCAAGTAACATACCGATGACAAAGGGAACAATGTATGTTGTTATGCGGTCTGACCGATAAAGATCTTCGTAGAATATGTAGGAGCCAATATGGGCATCCAGGTCCCGCTATTGGTTATTGACCGGAGACGTGTCTCGGTCATGTCTACATTGTTCTCGAACCGTAGGGTCCGCACGCTTAACGTTACGATGACAGTTATTATGAGTTTATGCATTTTGATGTACCGAAGGTTGTTCGGAGTCCCGGATGAGATCACGGACATGACGAGGAGTCTCGAAATGGTCGAGACGTAAAGATTGATATATTGGAAGCCTATGTTTGGACATCGGAAGTGTTCCGGGTGAAATCGGGATTTTACAGGATTACCGGGAGGGTTACCGGAACCCCCCGGGAGCCAAATGGGCCAACATGGGCCTTAGTGGAAAGGTGAGAGGGCAGCCCACATAGGGCTGCGCCTCCCCCCTCTCCCTAGTCCTATTAGGACTAGGAGAGGGGCCGGCCACCTCTCTCTCTCTCCCCTTTAAAGGATTCCTAGTTGGACTAGGATTGGAGGGGGGAGTCCTACTCCCGGTAGGAGTAGGACTCCTCCTGCGCCTCCTCCTCTTTGACCGGCCAGCCCCCCTCCCTCCAACCTTTATATACGGGAGCAGGGGACACCCCAAGACACACAAGTTGATCCTTGAGATCGTTCCTTAGCCGTGTGCGGTGCCCCCTGCCACCAAAATTCCACCTCGATCACACCGTTACAGTGCTTAGGCGAAGCCCTGCGTCGGTAGTACATCAAGATCGTCACCACGCCGTCGTGCTGACAGAACTCTTCCTCGACGCTTTGCTGGATCGGAGCCCGAGGAACGTCATCGAGCTGAACGTGTGCTAAGAACTCGGAGGTGCCGGAGTAACGGTGCTTGGATCGGTCGGATCGGGAAGACGTACGACTACTTCCTCTACGTTGTGTGATCGCTTCCGCAGTCGGTCTGCGTTGGTACGTAGACAACACTCTCCCCTCTCGTTGCTATGCATCACCATGATCTTGCGTGTACGTAGGAAAATTTTGAAATTACTGCGTTCCCCAACACATAGAAGATTCTACAGTGACCCTATGGAATCGACCTTGGGTGCCGGATACATATTCGTCATAAGATTTAATTCCTTGGTCATTAAGGTGAGTTGACAGACAATGTCCAATTCTACAAGATCAACGAAGGAGAGTTCTAGTTACCTCTTTGCACTCATACCTTCATCCTATGATTCATATTAGACCTAGGGGATGCACAACCGATTCACGTGAGTATGAAAATTTAGATAAAATGGAGAACCTAGAAATGGGTTCATTCGCCGCATGGGGTTGCTAATTTAAACATTGATGGCGATGTATCAAGTGGAGGCGATACTTGTGTCTCGTGGTCGTAATGGCAACTATCTTGGATCTTCGGTTGTGGTGTTTCCATCGCTAACTAAAATGATGACCTTGGAGCTTTAGCATGTTGTGAGGCGCTTGTTTTGGCGCAGTACCGGTGAGTTATCCGTTCATCGACTGTGAAGTGCTCCGGATTGTCTCACGATCGTCAGCTACGTTAAAGAGAACTCAGTTGGATTCAATACTATTAGTATTGGCGAGATCAAGGTAGATCTACTAGAGTTTCGCGAAGTCTCTTGTGTCCATGAAGAAAAGGGCTCAAATTATGAAGCACATAATCTAGCTCACTATGCTCATTCTTTGGGGTGGGTCTCCCTCTTTGGCTTCTCAAGCCTCATGATGTAATTTCTATTCCTTTGAACATTTTGCAAATAAAGTGAGTGAATCGTTGTACCAAAAGCAGAAAGAACTGAATGAAAATTTATTTGAACCAATAATGGCTATAGTTACATCCATATTTTTATAGATTACAACCTACGGGCTGGCATGACCTCAACTTATTGGAATTCATGAGGGCTCACAGTTGGAATAAGTGGGGGAGAGATGAATGATTGGAGGACACATAATCTCGTAGCTCCTGTTCATAACATGTTGTCCTAGGTTTGGAAATTTTGAGAATCATTAAGAGAAGGGGTGGTTGCGAGTTGCAACAACACAGAGGATGGGTTGAAGGCGGTTGTGTCCTAGGTATCCGAGGAAAAAGATTAGGCAAAGCCCATGTCCCCACTATCGACAGTGACTTAAGGTTGGGGGAGGCAGCACACCACACCGCCCTCCATGTTCTCCCTATTGCGTAGCCAACTCATCTTTGCTTCGGTATAAGATGATCGAGGTCTCAGGCAAGACTGACTAGGGCGGCAGAAATTGGAGGGGAAAGCATGATTCTATCAGAATAGAGCGCCCGTAAAAAATGTCTAGGACGTGATGTTCACATTATGTCAGTCTAATTAACAACGAAGTTTCCAGGTTGGCCTTCAAAGTAGCGACCATAGAGTTGTCATTTGGTCGGCCACATCGAGTAATCTAGCACGGAGAAACTGGCCTAAGGGCATGCACTAGGATGCCGAGTGATCTGGAACATTCAACAAGAAGTTCAGATGGTCCAGGGTATTGGATCACTTGAGAGCTCCTAGCTATATCAATTTTATTGTTTCTTATATGAAGAGCGAAGGAGTGACAGGAACATGTCACGATGGAAATGGATGACATTACTCATTAGGAGACTGGTCCGACCCATAATTTCGAGGTCGACGGACCTTTTGGGTTAGCTAGATAAAAAAATTGGGCAATGGAAATCAGACACCATTGACCCATTAGGACAAGCAGGTCGATCCAAATCTAGTTTCTCAAGGTTGCAGTCCGGTGTTATAATGCACATGCCTTTGCAAGGTTTTTACCCTTGTGCTTATATGATTTTTTTTCTAACTATTGACCCAAGACTGCTTTTGTTTCAGAATTACAAATGTGCTACCATATGATGCAAACGATTCATGGTAGATATAGAAATGTAGCTGCCTTTGTTCCTTTTTTCTTTGAACAAATAAATTCTAAATATCATAACTTACTAAAATTCCCTATAACTAAATGATGCTAGTTTAAATAATATTGTTGTGTAAATGCTTATTCTTGTGCAATCTAGTATTAAGATGGGTCTGATCATATTGCCAATAAAACATGAGGCCACTCGATATTGGACCATTGGGTTGGCTCCATCTCCCTGAACAGAACAAAGGGGCCAACAGGGACTAGGTCTAGGCCGGAGCAGCCCGACCCATTCCCATCCTGAGGTAGGTCGGACGTGGCTTTGGAGGAGAATGGCAAGAGCTCCTATGTGGTGCCTTAAGCTCCACTTGGAGGAGCCAGCGCTCACATGCCACCCATGTAGAAGACGAGCGCTTGATCACTTGACACCCCCCCCCCCCCCAATCGCTCGATCACATTTTGACCGATCGCATTTGATCATCGACTTTTAAAAAACCAAAATAAGTCACAAAAAATAAAAAAATGTTCATAGATTTTGGAAAAGAGTTCACAAACTTCACAAAAGTTCATGAAGTTGAAAATTTTCATCAAATTTTAAAAAGTCCATCGTATTTGAAAAAAATCATTGATTTTGAAGAAAGTTGATTGAATTTTAGAAAAAGTTCATCAATTTGAAAAAAATCATGCATTAAAGAAAAGAAAAAAGAAACAGGGAAAAGAAAAAAAAATAAAACGTAGAAAACCCAAATGAAAACGCAGAAAAAAGGTGAGCAGAACAGACAATGGGCCGGCCTGCTACTAGACCCAGTGTGCATGCCTATAACGGGTGCCACGGGCACCGTATAGGAAATGCCGAGAGTGCCCCTGGGATCACAACACGGATAGCTAGGAGTGTGTTGCATAAAACTGAGGTCGTGACCAGCAAGTTGCATTCAGCACAACAAGAATGTCTGAGACAGTGCACGTGCTGGGGGAGAGGATTTGCTGGACGCGGACATGGTGATTCCTCTGATCAGTTTGTGTTCTTGATTCCGTGCTTGGGTACATTTTTCTAGCAAGAATCAACTTGCACTCGATCTTCAATATAAACTACTCCAACACTGTTACCGTGTCGGCTTTGGTGGTACCGTACTCATCAAGACTACAGAGGGCCAAGTGGTTAGGGCATCTTTCCTTCAAACCTCCCGCATCCGTTCGGATCGTAGAAATCATTCAACACAAGTCTGTATCGGTCCGCCAGACAAATATGGAGAGGGGGGGGGGGGGGGGACGGGGGGACGGGGGGGGGGGCCTCCCTCACGCGTTTTCGTCCGGCGCCAGCTACCTACATCCATACTGTTGAAAAGCGTGCCGCTGCATATTGAAGACGGCTCAGCGTGGATGCGATCTCTCACTGGCTCCGCCATTGAAGCGACACCCCGACCTAGGGCGCCGTCTGCGATGCGTCTTCGATGTCCGCGCCTGTTCAATGCCGGAGATGCGTTACTCGACGGGACGGGGCGGATATCTACCACATCCGTTCAATGCCTTGTCCATCCGTATGCCGCCATTAAGCAGACTCGCCGGCCGAGAAACCCACTCCAGCGCCGCGCATTGATGCACACGGACGCATGGCCTCACCGGAATCTGCTATTTAAAGGTGGCCACACCCGGCTAACTCCACTCCACAACACAAGCCGCTCCCCATCATCCACCCTTGTACTACATCCGCCATGACTGCGGGCGGCGAAGTTCTGTGGGAGAGAATTTTCCACTGAGATGAAGCACGTGGTGTCCGCCCTTGCCGCTGCCCGACTGAGCCGCCGTGCAAGGAGGATCAAGTCCGGCATGCCGGACAACATGCCCGAGGTCTTCAACGAAGAGGATGACCCTCCTGTGCACGTCGTCTTCACCATGAAGCAGGCGCATGCGCACTACAACGGCACCATGGCGGAGGTGCGGCCTGCGCCGGCACCTTTGTCACCTTAGTTGCGAGATGATGTATTATAGAACGAGTAAAGAGACTTGCCGGTAACGAGATTGAACTAGGTATTGGATACCGACGATCGAATCTCGGGCAAGTAACATACCGATGACAAAGGGAACAACGTATGTTGTTATGCGGTCTGACCGATAAAGATCTTCGTAGAATATGTAGGAGCCAATATGGGCATCCAGGTCCCGCTATTGGTTATTGACCGGAGACGTGTCTCGGTCATGTCTACATTGTTCTCGAACCCGTAGGGTCCTCACGCTTAAGGTTTCGATGACAGTTATATTATGAGTTTATGAGTTTTGATGTACCGAAGGAGTTCGGAGTCCCGGATGAGATCGGGGACATGACGAGGAGTCTCGAAATGGTCGAGACGTAAAGATCGATATATTGGACGACTATATTCGGACATCGGAAAGGTTCCGAGTGATTTAGGTATTTTTCGGAGTACCGGAGAGTTACGGGAATTCGTCGGGAGAAGTATTGGGCCTTGATGGGCTTTAGTGGGAAGAGGAGAAAGGGCCTGCTGCGCCCCCCTCCCCTCTAGTCTGAATTGGACAAGGGAAAAGGGGGCCGGCCACCTTTCCTTCTTCTCCACTTCCTTCTCCCTTCCTCCCCTCTTGGTGGACTCCTACTAGGACTTGGAGTCCACATCCTGGCCGCACCTAGCCTTGGCCGGCCTCCTCCTCCTCCATCCTTTATATACAGGGGCAGGGGGCACCCCATAGACACACAAGTTAATCCACGTGATCTTATTCTTAGCCGTGTGCGGCGCCCCCTGCCACCATAGTCCTCGATAATATTGTAGCGGTGCTTAGGCGAAGCCCTGCGACAGTAGTACATCAAGATTGTCACCACGCCGTCGTGCTGACGGAACTCTTCCCCGACACTTTGCTGGATCGGAGTCCGGGGATCGTCATCGAGCTGAACGTGTGCTAAAACTCGGAGGTGCCGTAGTTTCGGTGCTTGGATCGGTCGGATCGGGAAGACATACGACTACTTCCTCTATGTTCTGTCAACGCTTCCGCAGTCGGTCTGCGTGGGTACGTAGACAACACTCTCCCCTCTCGTTGCTATGCATCACCATGATCTTGCGTGTGCGTAGGAATTTTTTTGAAATTACTATGTTCCCCAACAGTGATATCAGAGCCTAGGTTTTATGGTTTGATATTATATGCACGAGTAGAACACAAGTGAGTTGTGGGTGATATAAGTCATACTGCCTACCAGCATGTCATACTTTGGTTCGGCGGTATTGTTGGACGAGACGACCCGGACCAACATTACGCGTACGCTTACGCGAGACCGGTTCCCCCGACGTGCTTTGTACATAGGTGGCTTGCGGGCGACTGTCTCTCCAACTTTAGTTGAACCGAGTGTGGCTACGCCCGGTCCTTGCGAAGGTTAAAATGAAGTCTATTTGACAAACTATCATTGTGGTTTTGATGCGTAGGTGAGATTGGTTCTTACTTAAGCCCGTAGCAGCCACGTAAAACTTGCAACAACAATGTAGAGGACGTCTAACTTGTTTTTGCAGGGCATGTTGTGATGTGATATGGCCAAGACATGATGCTAAATTTTATTGTATGAGATGATCATGTTTTGTAACCGAGTTATCGGCAACTGGCAGGAGCCATATGGTTGTTGCTTTATTGTATGCATTGCAATCGCGATGTAATGCTTTACTTTATCACTAAGCGGTAGCGATAGTCGTGGAAGCATAAGATTGGCGAGACGACAACGATGCTACGATGGAGATCAAGGTATCGCGCCGGTGACGATGGTGATCATGACGGTGCTTCGGAGATGGAGATCACAAGCACAAGATGATGATGGCCATATCATATCACTTACATTGATTGCATGTGATGTTTATCTTTTTATGCATCTTATCTTGCTTTGATTGACGGTAGCATTATAAGATGATCTCTCACTAAATTATCAAGAAGTGTTCTCCCTGAGTATGCACCGTTGCCAAAGTTCGTCGTGCCCAGACACCACGTGATGATCGGGTGTGATAAGCTCTACGTCCATCTACAACGGGTGCTAGCCAGTTTTGCACACGCAGAATACTCAGGTTAAACTTGACGAGCCTAGCATATGCAGATATGGCCTCGGAACACGGATACCGAAAGGTCGAGCGTGAATCATATAGTAGATATGATCAACATAGCGATGTTCACCATTGAAAACTACTCCATCTCACGTGATGATCGGTTATGGTTTAGTTGATTTGGATCACGTGATCACTTAGAGGATTAGAGGGATGTCTATCTAAGTGGGAGTTCTTAAGTAATTTGATTAACTAAACCTAAACTTATCATGAACTTAGTCCTGGTAGTATTTTGTAAATCATGTTGTAGATCAATAGCTCGCGTTGTTGCTTCCCTGTGTTTATTTTGATATGTTCCTAGAGAAAATTATATTAAAAGATGTTAGTAGCAATGATGCGGATTGGATCCGTGATCTGAGGTTTATCCTCATTGCTGCACAGAATAACTATGTCCTTGATGCACCGCTAAGTGACAGACCTATTGCAGGAGCAGATGCAGACGTTATGAATGTTTGGCTAGCTCAATATGATGACTACTTGATAGTTTAGTGCACCATGCTTAATGGCTTAGAATCGGGACTTCAAAGACGTTTTTAACGTCATGGACCATATGAGATGTTCCAGGAGTTGAAGATAATATTTCAAGCAAATACCCGAGTTGAGAGATATGATGTCTCCAACAAGTTCTATAGCTAAAAGATGGAGGAGAATCGCTCAACTAGTGAGCATGTGCTCAGATTGTCTGGGTACTACAATCGCTTGAATCAAGTGGGAGTTAATCTTCCAGATAAGATAGTGATTGATAGAATTCTCTAGTCACCATGACCAAGTTAGTAGAACTTCGTGATGAACTATAGTATGCAAGGGATGACGAAAACGACTCCCGAGCTTTTCATGATGATGAAATCGATGAAGGTAGAAATCAAGAAAAACATCAAGTGTTGATGGTAGACAAGACCGCTAGTTTCAAGAAAAGGGCAAAGGGAAGAAGGGGAACTTCAAGAAGAACGGCAAGCAAGTTGCTGCTCAAGTGAAGAAGCCCAAGTCTGGTCTCAAGCCTGCGACTAAGTGCTTCTACTGCAAAGGGACTGGTCACTAGAAGCGGAAATACCCCAAGTGATTGGCGGATAAGAAGGATGGCAAAATGAACATAAGTATATTTGATATACATCTTATTGATGTGTACTTTACTAGTGTTTATAGCAACCCCTTAGTATTTGATACTAGTTCAGTTGCTAAGATTAGTAACTCGAAACGGGAGTTGCAGAATAAACAGAGACTAGTTAAGGGTGAAGTGACGATGTGTGTTGGAAGTGGTTCCAAGATTTATATGATCATCATCGCACACTCCCTATAATTTCGGGATTAGTGTTGAACCTAAATAAGTGTTATTTGGTGTTTGCGTTCAGCATGAATATGATTTGATCATGTTTATTGTAATACGGTTATTCATTTAAGTAAGAGAATAAATTGTTGTTCTGTTTACATGAATAAAACCTTATATGGTTACACGCCCAATGAAAATAGTTCGTTGGATCTCGATCATAGTGATACACATAATCATAATATTGAAACCAAAAGATGCAAAGTTAATAATGATAGTGCAACTTATTTGTGGCACTGCCGTTTAGGTCATATTGGTGTAAAGCGCATGAAGAAACTCCATGCTGATGGGCTTTTGGAATCACTTGATTATGAATCAGTTGATGCTTGCGAACCATGCCTCATGGGCAAGATGACTAAGACTCCATTCTCCGGAGCGAGCAACTGACTTATTGGAAATAATACATACTGATGTATGCGGTCCGATGAGTGTTAAGGCTCACGGCAAGTATCGTTATTTTCTGAACTTCACAAATGATTTGAGCAGATATGGGTATATCTACTTGATGAAACATAAGTCTGAAACATTTGAAAAGTTCAAAGAATTTCAGAGTGAAGTGGAAAATCATCGTGACAAGAAAATAAAGTTTCTACGATCTGATCGCGGAGACAAATATTTGAGTTACGAGTTTGGTCTTCAGTTAAAAACAATGTGAAATAGCTTCACTACTCACGCCACCTGGAACACCACAATGTAATGGTGTGTCCGAACGTCATAACCGTACTTTATTAGATATGGTGCGACCTATGATGCTTCTTATCGATTTACCAGTATCGTTTTGGAGTTATGCATTAAAGACAGCTGCATTCACGTTTAAAAGGGCACCATCTAAATCTGTTGAGACGACACCGTGTGAACTATGGTTTGGCAAGAAACCTAAGCTGTCGTTTCTTAAAGTTTGGAGCTGCGATGCTTATGTGAAAGAGTTTCATCTCGATAAGCTCAAACTCAAATCGGAGAAATATGTCTTCATAGGATACCCAAAGGAGATAGTTGGGTACACCTTCTATCACAGATCCGAAGGCAAGACATTCGTTGATAAGAATGGATCCTTTCTAGAGAAGGAGTTTCTCTCAAAAGAAGTGAGTGGGAGGAAAGTAGAAAACTTGATAAGGTAATTGTACCTTCTCCCTTATTGGAAAGTAGTTCATCACAAAAAAATCTGTTCTTGTGACTACTACACCAATTAGTAAGGAAGCTAATGATGATGATCATGTAACTTCAGATCAAGTTACTACCGAATCTCGTAGGTAAACCAGAGTGAGACCCGCACCAGTGTGGTACGGTAATCCTGTTCTGGAGGTCATGTTACTTGATCATGACAAACCTACGAACTATGAGGAAGCGATGATGAGCCCAGATTCCGCGAAATGGTTTGAAGCCATGAAATCTGAGATATGATCCATGTATGAGAACAAAGTTTGGACTTTGGTTGACTTGCCCGATGATCGGCAAGCAATTGAGAATAAATGGATCTTCAAGAGGAAGACGGACGCTGATAGTAGTGTTACTATCTACAAAGCTAGAATTGTCGCAAAAGGTTTTCGACAAGTTCAAGGTGTTGACTACGATGAGAGCTTCTCACTCATATCTATGCTTGAGTCTGTCCGAATCATGTTAGTAATTGCCGCATTTTATGAAATCTGGCAAATGGATAAACAAAACTGCATTCCTTAATGGATTTATTAAAAAAGAGTTGTATATGATGCAACCAGAAGGTTTTGTCAATCCGAAAGGTGCTAACAAAATGTGCAAGCTCCAGCGATCCATCTGTGGACTGGTGCAAGCATCTCGGAGTTGGAATATATGCTTTGATGAGTTGATCAAAGCATATAGTTTTATACAGACTTGCGGTGAAGCCGGTATTTACAAGAAAGTGAGTGGGAGCACTACAGCATTTCTAATAAAGTATATGTGAATGACATATTGTTGATCGGAAATAATGTAGAATTATTCTGTAAAGCATAAAGGAGTGTTTGAAAGGAGTTTTTCAAAGAAAGACTTCGGTGAAGCTGCTTACATATTGAGCATCAAGATCTATAGAGATAGATCAAGATGCTTGATAAGTTTTTTCAATAAATACATACCTTGACAAGATTTTGAAGTAGTTCAAAATGGAGCTGTCAAAGAAAGAGTTCTTGCCTGTATTACAAGGTGTAAAGTTGAGTAAGACTCAAAGCCCGACCACGGCAGAAGATAGAAAGAGAATGAAAGTCATTCCCTATGCCTTGGCCATAGGTTCTATAAAGTATGTCATGCTGTATACCAGATCTATTGTATACCCAGCACTGATTTGGCAAGGGAGTACAATAGTGATCTAGGAGTAGATCACTGGACAACGGTCAGAATTATCCTTAGTGAAATAAGGATATGTTTCTCGATTATGGACGTGACAAAAGGTTCATCGTAAAGGGTTACGCCGATGCAAGTTTTGACACTAATCTAGATGACTCTAAGTCTTGGTCTAGATACATATTGAAAGTGGGAGCAATTAGCTAGAGTAGCTCCATGCAGAGCATTGTTGACATAGAAATTTGCAAAATACATGTGGATCTGAATGTGGCAGACCCGTTGACTAAGATTCTCTCACAAGCAAAACATGATCACACCTTAGTACTCTTTGGGTGTTAATCACATAGTGATGTGAACTAGATTACTGAATCCAGTAAACCCTTTGGGTGTTGGTCACATGGCGATGTGAACTATGGGTGTTAATCACATGGTGATGTGAACTATTACTGTTAAATCACATGACGATGTGAACTAGATTATTGACTCTAGTGCAAGTGGGAGACTGAAGGAAATATGCCCTAGAGGCAATAATAAAGTTATTATTTATTTCCTTATTTCATGATAAATGTTTATTATTCATGCTAGAATTGTATCAACCGGAAACATAATACATGTGTGAATACATAGACAAACAGAGTGTCACTAGTATGCCTCTACTTGACTAGCTCATTAATCAAAGATGGTTATGTTTCCTAACCATGGACAAAGAGTTGTTATTTGATTAATGGGATCACATCATTAGATGAATGATCTGATTGACATGACCCATTCCATTAGCTTAGCACCCGATCGTTTAGTATGTTGCTATTGCTTTCTTCATGACTTATACATGTTCCTATGACTATGAGATTATGCAACTCCCGTGTGCCGGAGGAACACTTTGTGTGCTACCAAACGTCACAATGTAACTGGGTGATTATAAAGGTGCTCTATAGGTGTCTCCAAAGGTACATGTTGGGTTGACGTATTTCGAGATTAGGATTTGTCACTCCGATTGTCGGAGAGGTATCTCTGGGCCCTCTCGGTATTGCACATCACTTAAGCCTTGCAAGCAATGCAACTAATGAGTTAGTTGCGAGATGATGTATTACAGAACGAGTAAAGAGACTTGCCGGTAACGAGATTGAACTAGGTATTGGATACCGACGATCGAATTTCGGGCAAGTAACATACCGATGACAAAGGGAACAACGTATGTTGTTATGCGGTCTGACCGATAAAGATCTTCGTAGAATATGTAGGAGCCAATATGGGCATCCAGGTCCCGCTATTGGTTATTGACCGGAGACGTGTCTCGGTCATGTCTACATTGTTCTCGAACCCGTAGGGTCCACACGCTTAAGGTTTCGATGACAGTTATATTATGAGTTTATGAGTTTTGATGTACCGAAGGAGTTCGGAGTCCCGGATGAGATCGGGGACATGACGAGGAGTCTCGAAATGGTCGAGACATAAAGATCGATATATTGGACGACTATATTCGGACATCGGAAAGGTTCCGAGTGATTCGGGTATTTTTCGGAGTACCGGAGAGTTACGGGAATTCGTCGGGAGAAGTATTGGGCCTTGATGGGCTTTAGTGGGAAGAGGAGAAAGGGCCTGCTGCGCCCCCTCCCCTCTAGTCCGAATTGGACAAGGGAAAAGGGGGCCGGCCACCTTTCCTTCTCCTCCACTTCCTTCTCCCTTCCTCCCCTCTTGGTGGACTCCTACTAGGACTTGGAGTCCTAGTAGGACTCCACATCCTGGCCGCACCTAGCCTTGGCCGGCCTCCTCCTCCTCCATCCTTTATATACAGGGGCAGGGGGTACCCCATAGACACACAAGTTGATCCACGTGATCTTATTCTTAGTCGTGTGCGGCGCCCCCTGCCACCATAGTCCTCGATAATATTGTAGCGGTGCTTAGGCAAAACCCTGTGACAATAGTACATCAAGATCGTCACCACGCCGTCGTGCTGACGGAACTCTTCCACGACACTTTGCTGGATCAAAGTCCGGGGATCGTCATCGAGCTGAACGTGTGCTAAAACTCGGAGGTGCCGTAGTTTCGGTGCTTGGATCGGTCGGATCGGGAAGACATACGACTACTTCCTCTACGTTGTGTCAACGCTTTCGCAGTCGGTCTGCGTGGGTACGTAGACAACACTCTCCCCTCTCGTTGCTATGCATCACCATGATCTTGCGTGTGCGTAGGAATTGTTTTGAAATTACTACGTTCCCCAACAAGTGATTGATAGAGTTCTCTAGCCACTATCACTAAGCTACTAGATCTTCGTGATGAACTATGACATGCAAGGGATGGAGTTGATCCCGGAGCTGTTCGCGGTGCTTAAGACCGCAAAAGGTAGAAATCAAGAAGGAGCATCAAGTGTTGATGGTTTAACAAGACCACTGGTTTTAAGAAGGGCAAGGGCTAGAAGGGAAACTTCATGGATGGCAAACCAGTTGCCGCTCCAGTGAAGGAACCCAAGGTTGAACCCAAACCCGAGACTAAGTGCTTCTATTGTAAGGAGAACGGCCACTGGTTGCGGAATTACCCCAAATGCATGGTAGATAAGAAGGCTGGCAACTTCAACAAAGTATATACGTGTTATTAATGTGTACCTCACTAGTACTCCTGGTAGCACCTGGGTATTGGATACCGGTTTAGTTGCTATTATTGGTGACTTGAAGCAAAAGCTACGGACTAAACAGAGACTGGCTAAGGGTGAGGTGACGATGTGTGTTGGAAGTGTTTCCAAAGTTGATGAGATCACCATCACACGCTCCATCTGCCTTTGGGATTAGTATTGAACCTAGATAAATGTTATCAGGTGTCTACGTTGAGCATGAATATGGTTAGATCATGTTCATTGCAATACGGTTATTCATTTAAGTTAGAGAATAATGGTTATTCTGTTTACATGAATAATACCTTTCATGGTCATGCACCCTATGTGAATGGTTCATTGAATCTCGGTCGTGGTAATACACATGTTCACGCCAAAAGATGTAGAGTTAACAATGATAGTACCACTTTCTTGTGGCACTGCCGCTTAGGTCATACTCGCATAAGATGCATGAAGAAACTCCATGTCGATGGATGTTTGGAGTCACTTGATTTTGAATCGCTTGACACATGCGGGCCATGCCTCATGGGCAGGATGACTAAGACCCCGTTTTCAGGTAAAATAAAACGGGCAAGTGACTTATTGGAAATCATACATGCTGATGCGTGTGATCCAATGAGAATTGAAGCGTGCGGTAGATATCGCTATTTTCTCATCTTCACTGACGATTTGAGTAGATATAGGTATATTTACTTAATGAAGCACAAGTCTGAAACGTTTGAAAAGTTCAAGCGATTTCAGAGTGAAGTTAAGAATCATTATAACAAGAAGATCATGTTCCTATGATCTGATCAAAGGGGGATTTTCTGAGTTATGAGTTTGGCAATCACTTAAGACATTGTGGAATTGTTTCGCAGTTGAAGCCACCTGGAACACCACAGGGTAATGGTGTGTCCGAACGTCGTAATCGAACCTTATGAGATATGGTGCGATCTATGATGTCTCTTACCGATCTACCGTTTTCATTTTGAGGATATGCGTTAGAGACAGCTGCATTCACTTTACATAGGACACCATCTAAGTCCGTTGAGACAACGTCGTATGAATATGGTTTGGCAAGAAACCAAAGTTGTCGTTTCTTAATGTTTGGGGCTGCGATGCTTAAGGCTTTAGCCGAAGAAGCTCGAACCCAAAAGCGGACAAACACATCTTCATAGGATACCCAAAGGTGACAGTTGGGTATACCTTCTATCTCAGATCCGAGGGCAAATTGTTTGTCGCTAAGAACGGGTCCTTTCTCGAGGAGTTTCTCTCGAAAGAATTGAGTGGGAGGAAGATAGAACTTGATGAGGTTGTCAAACCATCACTTCAACCAGAGAGTGATGCAACACAGAAAGATGTTTTCGGTGGCGCCTACGTCTATTGAATAGGAAGTTAATGATAGTGATCATGAAGCTTCAGATCAAGTTGCTATCGAACCTCGTAGGTCGACAAGGATATGTACTACTCCTGAGTGGTACAGTAATCCTGTCTTAGATATCATGTTGTTAGACAACAATGAAACTACGAACTATGGAGAAGCGATGGTGGGCCCGTATTCCGACAAACGGTTAGAAGCCATGAAATCCGACATAGGATCCATGTATCAGAACAAAGTATGGACTTTGGTGGACTTGCCCGATGATCGGTGATCCATTGAGATAAATGGATCTTTAAGAAGAAGAAGGACGTGGGCGGTAATGTTATCGTCTATGAAGCTCGACTTGTAGGAAAGAGTCTTTTCACAAGTTCAAGGAGTTGACTACGATGGGAATTTCTCATCCGTAGCGATGCTAAAGTCCGTCGGAATCATGTTAGCATTAGCTGTATTTTTCGATTATGAAATCTGACAGATGGATGTCAAAACAAGTTTTCTTACCAGTTTTCGTAAGAAAAAGTTGTATGTGATACAATAAAAGGTTTTGTCGATCCTAAGTATGCTAAAAGGTATGCTGGCTCCAGCAATCCTTCTATGGACTAGAGCAAGCATCTCGGAGTCGGAATATATGCTTTGATGGAGTGATCAAAGCTTTTAGGTTTATACAATGTTTGCTAGAAACTTGTATTTACAAGAAAGTGAGTGGGAGCACTACAACATTTCTGATAAGTATATGTGGATGACATATTGTTGATTCGAAATAATGTAGAATTTCTGGAAAACATAAACGGTTGTTTGAAGAGTGATTTTCAAAGGAAGACCTGGATAAAGCTGCTTACATATTGGGCATCAAGATCTATAGAGATAGATCAAAACGCCTGATGATACTTTCAAAGAACGCACACCTTGACATGTTTTTGAACGAGTTCAAAATAGATCAGTCAAAGAAGGGGTTCTTACCTGAGTTGTAAGGTGTGAAGTTGAGTAAGACTCAAAGATTGACCACGGGAGAAGAAAGAGGAAGGACGCAGTCGTCCCCTATGCTTTTGTCATAGGCTCTATACGGTATGCCATGCTGAGTACCGCACCAGATGTGTGCCTTGCCACATGTCTGGCAAGAGGGTACAAAGGTGATCTAGGAGTGGATCACCAGATAGCGGTCAAAATTATCCTTAGAGGAATAAGGAAATGTTTCTCGGTTATGGAGGTGATAAAGAGTTGGACGTAAAGAGTTACGTCGCTGCAAGCTTAACACCTATCCGGATAGCTCTGAGTAGAGATACCGGATACGTACAATGGAGCGACAATTTGGAATAGCTCCAAGTGGAACGTGGTAGCAGCATCTACGATATGACATAAAGTTTTGCGAAATACATAGGGATCTGAATGTTGGGGAACGTAGCAGAAATTCAAAATTTTCCTACGTGTCACCAAGATCTATCTATGGAGAGACTAGCAACGAGGGGAAGGAGAGTGCATCTACATACCCTTGTAGATCGCTAAGCGGAAGCGTTCAAGTGAACGGGGTTGATGGAGTCGTACTCGTCGTGATCCAAATCACCGATGACCAAGTGCCGAACGGACGGCACCTCCGCGTTCAACACACGTACAGCCCGATGACGTCTCCCACGCCTTGATCCAGCAAGGAGAGAGGGAGAGGTTGAGGAAGACTTCATCCAACAGCAGCACAACGGCGTGGTGGTGGTGGAGGAGCGTGGCTATCCTGCAAGGCTTCGCCAAGCACCACAGAAGAGGAGGAAGAAGAGACGCAGGGCTGCACCAAGAGAGATTGAATCGCGTGTGTGTTGGGCAGCCCCCTAGGCCTCATATATATAGGGGAAGGGGAGGGGCTGCGCCCCCTCTAGGGTTTCCCACCCCAAAGGGGGGCGGCAGCCCTAGATGGCCAAGGGGTGGCGGCCAAGGGAGGGGAGAAGGGGGAGGCGCCCCTAGGGTGGGCCTTAAGGCCCATCTGGACCTAGGGTTTGCCTCCTCCCACTTCCCCTGCGCCTTGGGCCTTGGTGGGAGGCGCACAAGCCCACTAAGGGGCTGGTCCCTCACCACTCTTGGCCCATGCAACCTTCTGGGGTTGGTGGCCCCACTTGGTGGACCCCCGGGACCCTCCCGGTGGTCCCGGTACGTTACCGATAAACCCCGAAACTTTTCCGGTGACCAAAACAGGACTTCCCATATATAAATCTTTACCTCCGGACCATTCCGGAACTCCTCGTGACGTCCGGGATCTCATCCGGGACTCCGAACAACATTCGGTAATCACATACAAACTTCCTTTATAACCCTAGCGTCATCGAACCTTAAGTGTGTAGACCCTATGGGTTCGGGAGACATGCAGACATGACCGAGACGTTCTCCGGTCAATAACCAACAGCGGGATCTAGATACCCATGTTGGCTCCCACATGTTCCACGATGATCTCATCGGATGAACCACGATGTCAAGGACTTAATCAATCCCGTATACAATTCCCTTTGTCTATCGGTACGATACTTGCCCGAGATTCGATCGTCGGTATCCCGATACCTTGTTCAATGTTGTTACCGTCAAGTCTCTTTACTCGTTCTGTAACACATCATCCCGTGATCAACTCCTTGATCACATTGTGCACATTATGATGATGTCCTACCGAGTGGGCCCAGAGATACCTCTCCGCTTACATGGAGTGACAAATCCCAGTCTCGATTCGTGCCAACCCAACAGACACTTTCGGAGATACCAGTAATGTACCTTTATAGCCACCCAGTTACGTTGTGACGTTTGGCACACCCAAAGCACTCCTACGGTATCCGGGAGTTGCACAATCTCATGGTCTAAGGAAATGATACTTGACATTAGCAAAGCTTTAGCATACGAACTACACGATCTAGTGCTATGCTTAGGATTGGGTCTTGTCCATCACATCATTCTCCTAATGATGTGATCCCGTTATCAACGACATCCAATGTCCATGGTTAGGAAACCGTAACCATCTATTGATCAACGAGCTAGTTAACTAGAGGCTTACTAGGGACATGGTGTTGTCTATGTATCCACACATGTATCTGAGTTTCCTATCAATACAATTCTAGCATGGATAATAAACGATTATCATGAACAAGGAAATATAATAATAACTAATTTATTATTGCCTCTAGGGCATATTTCCAACAGTCTCCCACTTGCACTAGAGTCAATAATCTAGTTCACATCGCCATGTGATTAATACTCACAGGTCACATCGCCATGTGACTAACACCCAAGAGTTTACTAGAGTCAGATCATGTTGCTTGTGAGAGAGGTTTTAGTCAACGGGTCTGAACCTTTCAGATCCGTGTGTGCTTTACAAATCTCTATGTCATCTCCTAGATGTAGCTACCATGTTCTATTCGGAGCTATTCCAAATAACTGTTCTACTTGGAGCTATTCTAAATTGTTGCTCCATTATACGTATCCGGTATCTCTACTCAGAGCTATCCGGATAGGTGTTTAAGCTTGCATCGACGTAACTCTTTACGACGAACTCTTTTACCACCTCCATAATTGAGAAAATTCCTTAGTCCACTAGTTACTAAGGATAACTTTGACCGCTGTCCTGTGATCCATTCTTGGATCACTCTTGTACCCCTTGACTGACTCATGGCAAGGCACACTTTAGGTGCGGTACACAGCATAGCATACTGTAGAGCTTATGTCTTAAGCATAGGGGACGACCTTCGTCCTTTCTCTCTATTCTGCCGTGGTCGAGCTTTAAGTCTTAACTTCATACCTTACAACTTAGGCAAGAACTCCTTCTTTGACTGATCCATCTTGAACACCTTCAAGATCATGCCAAGGTATGTGCTCATTTGAAAGTACCATTAAGCATTTTGATCTATCCTTATAGATCTTGATGTTCAATGTTCAAGTAGCTTAATCCAGGTTTTCCATTGAAAAACACTTTCCAAACAACCCTACATGCTTTCCAGAAATTCTACGTCATTTCTGATCAACAATATGTCAACAACATATATTCATCAGAAATTCTATAGTGCTCCCACTCACTTCTTTGGAAATACAAGTTTCTCATAAACTTTGTATAAACCAAAATCTTTGATCATCTCATCAAAGCATACATTCCAACTCCGAGATGCTTACTCCAGTCCTTAGAAGGATTGCTGGAGCTTTGCATACTTATTAGCATATTTCAGGATTGACAAAACCTTCCGGTTGTATCACATACAACCTTTCCTCATAAATCGTCGAGGAAACAATGTTTTGACATCCTATCTGCAAGATTTCATAAATAGTGCAGTAACTGCTAATATAATTCCAACAGACTTTTAGCATTGCTACGAGTGAGAAAGTCTCGTCATAGTCAACTCCTTGAACTTGTCGGAAAACCTCTTAACGACAAGTCGAGCTTTCTTAATGGTGATACTTATCATCATTGTCCGTCTTCCTTTTAAAATCCATATGTACCTAACAGCCTTACGACCATCAAGTAGTTCTTCCAAAGTCTACACTTTGTTTTCATATATGGATCCTCTCTCGGATTATATGGCCTCGAGCCATTTATCGGAATCCGGGCCCACCATTGCTTCTCCATAGCTCGTAGGTTCATTGTTGTCTCGCAACATGACTTCCAAGACAGGATTACGTATCCTTGTCATCCTACGAGGTTTGGGAGTGACTTGATCCGAAGTCTCGTGATCAATATCATAAGCTTCCACTTCAATTGTTGTAGGTGCCACAGGAACAACTTCCTATGCCCTGCCACACACTAGTTGAAGAGACGGTTTAATAACCTCATCAAGTCTCCACCATCCTCCCACTCAATTCTTTCGAGAGAAACTTTTCCTCGAGAAAGGACCCGATTCTAGAAACAATCCCTTATTGCTTTTGAATCTGAGACAGGAAGTATACCAAACTATTTTGGGTGTCCTATGAAGATGCATTTATCCGCTTTGGGTTCGAGCTTATCGGCCTGAAACTTTTTCAGATAAGCGTCGCAGCCCCAAACTTTTAAGAAATGACAACTTAGGTTTCTCTAAACCATAGTTCATACGGTGTCATCTCATCGGAATTACGTGGTGCCCTATTTAAAGTGAATGTGGTTGTCTCTAATGCCTAACCCATAAACTATTGTGGTAATTCGATAAGAGACACCATGATATGCATCATATCCAATAGGGCGCAGTTATGATGTTCGGACACACCATCATACTATGGTGTTCCAGGCTGTATTAGTTGTGAAACAATTTCCACAATGTCTTAATTCTGTGCCAAACTCGCAATTCAGATATTCATCTCTATAATCATATCATAGATCTTTTATCCTCTTGTCACGACGATCTTTCAACTTCACCCTGAAATTACTTGAACCTTTCAATAATTCAGACTCGTGATTCATCAAGTAAATATTCTCAACATTTACTCAAATCATCTGTGAAGTAAAACCATAACGATATCCACTACACGCCTCAGCACTCATTGGACTGCACACATCAAAATGTATTACTTCCAGCAAGTTGCTTTCTAGTTCCATTTTACTGAAACCGAGGCTTTCAGTCATCTTGCCCATGTGGTATGATTTGCATGTCTCAAGTGATTCAAAATCAAGTGAGTCCAAACGATCCATCTGCATGGAGTTTCTTCATGCATATACACCAATAGACACGGTTTGCATGTCTCAAACTTTTCAAAAATGAGTGAGTCCAAAGATCCATCAACATGGAGCTTCTTCATGCGTTTTATACCGATATGACTTACGTGGCAGTGCCCCAAGTAGGTGGTACTATCATTACTATCTTTTGGCATGAACATGTGTATCACTACGATCGAGATTCAATAAACCATTCATTTTAGGTGTAAGACCATTGAAGGCATTATTCAAATAAACAGAGTAACCATTATTCTCCTTAAATGAATAACCGTATTGCGATGGACATAATCCAATCATATCTATGCTCAACGCAAACACCAGTCTCGATGGTAGAGGGAGCGTGTGATGCTTGATCATATCAACATTGGAAACACTTCCAACACATATCGTCAGCTCACCTTTAGCTAGTCTCCGTTTATTCCGCAACTTTTATTTCGAGTTACTAACACTTAGCAACCGAACCGGTATCTAATACCCTGGTGCTACTAGGAGTACTAGTAAAGTACACATTAACATAATGTATATCCAATATACTTCTATCGACCTTGCCAGCCTTCTTATCTACCAAGTATCTAGGGTAATTCTGCTCCAGTGGTTGTTCCCCTTATTACAGAAGCACTTAGTCTCGGGTTTGGGTTCAACCTTGGGTTTCTTCACCAGAGCAGTAGCTGATTTGCCGTTTCATGAAGTATCCCTTCTTGCCCTTGCCCTTTTTTTTGAAACTAGTGGTTTCACTAACCATCAACAATTGATGCTCCTTCTTGATATCTACTTTTGCGGTGTCAAACATCGCGAATATCTCAAGGATCATCATATATGTCCCTGATATATCATAGTTCATCACGAAGCTCTAGCAGCTTGGTGGTAATGACTTCAGAGAAACATCACTATCTCATCTTGGAAGATCAACTCCCACTTGATTCAAATGATTGTTGTACTCAGACAATCTAAGCACAAGCTCAACAATTGAGCTTTTCTCCTTTAGTTTGTAGGCTAAGAAAATCGTCGGAGGTCTTATACCTCTTGACGTGGGCACGAGCCTAAAATCCCAATTTCAGCCCTCAAAACATCTCATATGTTTCGCGACGTTTCAAAACGTCTTTGGTGCCTCAATTCTAAACCGTTTAACTGAACTATCATGTAGTTATCAAAACGTGTATGTCAGATGTTCGCAACATCCACAGACAACGTTTGAGGTTCAGCACACTGAGCGATGCATTAAGGACATAAGCCTTCTAAGAAGCAATGAGGACAATCCTCATTTTACGGACCTAGTCCGCATAATTGCTACTATCAACTTTCAACTAAATTTTCTCTAGGAACATAACTAAACAGTAGAACTGAAGCGCGAGCTACGACATAATTTGCAAAATCCTTTTGACTATGTTCAGGATAATTAAGTTCATCTTATGAACTCCCACTCAGATAGACATCCCTCTAGTCATCTAAGTGATTACATGATCCGAGTCAACTAGGCCGTGTCCGATCATCACATGAGACGGACTAGTCAACGTCGGTGAACATCTTCATGTTGATCGTATCTTCTATACGACTCATGCTCGACCTTTCGGTCTTCTGTGTTCCGAGGCCATGTCTATACACATGCTAGGCTCGTCAAGTTAACCCTAAGTGTTTTGCATGTGTAAAACTGTCTTACACCCGTTGTATGTGAACGTAAGGATCTATCACACCCGATCATCACGTGGTGCTTCGAAACGACGAACTGTAGCAACGGTGCACAGTTAGGGGAGAACACTTCTTGAAATTTTTATGAGGGATCATCTTATTTACTACCGTCGTTCTAAGCAAATAAGATGTATAAACATGATAATCATCACATGCAATCAAATAGTGACATGATATGGCCAATATCACTTTGCTCCTTTTGATCTCCATCTTCGGGGCTCCATGATCATCATCGTCACCGGCATGACACCATGATCTCCATCATCATGATCTCCATCATCGTGTCTTCTTGAAGTTGTCACGTCATCTATTACTTCTACTACTACAGATAACGGTTAGCAATAAAGTAAAGTAATTACATGACGTTTATGTTGACACGCAGGTCATAAATAAATTAAGACAACTCCTATGGCTCCTGCCGGTTGTCATACTCATCGACATGCAAGTCGTGATTCCTATTACAAGAACATGATCAATCTCATACATCACATATATCATTCATCACATCCTTTGGCCATATCACATCACATAGCATACCCTGCAAAAACAAGTTAGACGTCCTCTAATTGTTGTTTGCATGTTTTACGTGGCTGCTATGGGTTTCTAGCAAGAACGTTTCTTACCTACGCAAAGACCACAACGTGATATGCCAATTGCTATTTACCCTTCATAAGGACCCTTTTCATCGAATCCGATCCGACTAAAGTGGGAGAGACAGACACCCGCTAGCCACCTTATGCAACTAGTGCATGTCAGTCGGTGGAACCAGTCTCACGTAAGAGTACGGGTAAGGTCGGTCCGGGCCGCTTCATCCCACGATGCCGCCGAATCAAGATAAGACTAGTAACGGCAAGCATATTGAACATAATCAACGCCCACAACTACTTTGTGTCCTACTCGTGCATAGAATCTACGCAATAGACCTAGCTCATGATGCCACTGTTGGGGAACGTAGCAGAAATTCAAAATTTTCCTACGTGTCACCAAGATCTATCTATGGAGAGACTAGCAACGAGGGGAAGGAGAGTGCATCTACATACCCTTGTAGATCGCTAAGCGGAAGCGTTCAAGTGAACGGGGTTGATGGAGTCGTACTCGTCGTGATCCAAATCACCGATGACCAAGTGCCGAACGGACGGCACCTCCGCGTTCAACACACGTACAGCCCGGTGACGTCTCCCACGCCTTGATCCAGCAAGGAGAGAGGGAGAGGTTGAGGAAGACTTCATCCAACAGAAGCACAACAGCGTGGTGGTGGTGGAGGAGCGTGGCTATCCTGCAGGGCTTCGCCAAGCACCACAGAAGAGGAGGAAGAAGAGACGCAGGGCTGCACCAAGAGAGATTGAATCGCGTGTGTGTTGGGCAGCCCCCTAGGCCTCATATATATAGGGGAAGGGGAGGGGCTGCGCCCCCTCTAGGGTTTCCCACCCCAAAGGGGGGCGGCAGCCCTAGATGGCCAAGGGGTGGCGGCCAAGGGAGGGGAGAAGGGGGAGGCGCCCCAAGGGTGGGCCTTAAGGCCCATCTGGACCTAGGGTTTGCCTCCTCCCACTTTCCCTGCGCCTTGGGCCTTGGTGGGAGGCGCACCAGCCCACTAAGGGGCTGGTCCCTCACCACTCTTGGCCCATGCAACCTTCTGGGGTTGGTGGCCCCACTTGGTGGACCCCCGGGACCCTCCCGGTGGTCCCGGTACGTTACCGATAAACCCCGAAACTTTTCCGGTGACCAAAACAGGACTTCCCATATATAAATCTTTACCTCCGGACCATTCCGGAACTCCTCGTGACATCCGGGATCTCATCCGGGACTCCGAACAACATTCAGTAATCACATACAAACTTCCTTTATAACCCTAGCGTCATCGAACCTTAAGTGTGTAGACCCTACGGGTTCGGGAGACATGCAGACATGACCGAGATGTTCTCCGGTCAATAACCAACAATGGGATCTGGATACCCATGTTGGCTCCCACATGTTCCACGATGATCTCATCGGATGAACCACGATGTCAAGGACTTAATCAATCCCGTATACAATTCCCTTTGTCTATCGGTACAATACTTGCCCGAGATTCGATCGTCGGTATCCCGATACCTTGTTCAATCTCGTTACCGTCAAGTCTCTTTACTCGTTCTGTAACACATCATCCCGTGATCAACTCCTTGATCACATTGTGCACATTATGATGATGTCCTACCGAGTGGGCCCAGAGATACCTCTCCGCTTACACGGAGTGACAAATCCCAGTCTCGATTCGTGCCAACCCAACAGACACTTTCGGAGATACCTGTAATGTACCTTTATAGCCACCCAGTTACGTTGTGACGTTTGGCACACCCAAAGCACTCCTACGGTATCCGGGAGTTGCACAATCTCATGGTCTAAGGAAATGATACTTGACATTAGCAAAGCTTTAGCATACGAACTACACGATCTAGTGCTATGCTTAGGATTGGGTCTTGTCCATCACATCATTCTCCTAATGATGTGATCCCGTTATCAACGACATCCAATGTCCATGGTTAGGAAACCGTAACCATCTATTGATCAACGAGCTAGTCAACTAGAGGCTTACTAGGGACATGGTGTTGTCTATGTATCCACACATGTATCTGAGTTTCCTATCAATACAATTCTAGCATGGATAATAAACGATTATCATGAACAAGGAAATATAATAATAACTAATTTATTATTGCCTCTAGGGCATATTTCCAACACTGAATATTGCAGACCCGTTGACTACAACCTGTCTCACAAGCATAACATGATCAAACCTAGAACTCACTGAGTGTTAATCACATAGTGATGTGAACTAGATTATTGAGTCTAGTAAACTCTTTGGATGTTGGTCACATGGCGATGTGACCTGTGAGTGTTAATCACATGGCGATGTGAACTAGATTATTGACTCTAGTGCAAGTGCGAGACTGTTGGAAATATGCCCTAGAGGCAATAATAAATTGGTTATTATTATATTTCATTGTTCATGATAATCGTTTATTATCCATGCTAGAATTGTATTGATAGGAAACTCAGACACATGTGTGGATACATAGACAACACCATGTCCCTAGTAAGCCTCTAGTTGACTAGCTCGTTGATCAATAGATGGTTACGGTTTCCTGACCATGGACATTGGATGTCGTTGATAACGGGATCACATCATTAGGAGAATGATGTGATGGACAAGACCCAATCCTAAGCCTAGCACAAGATCGTGTAGTTTGTATGCTAAAGCTTTTCTAATGTCAAGTATCATTTCCTTAGACCATGAGATTGTGCAACTCCCGGATACCGTAGGAGTGCTTTGGGTGTACCAAACGTCACAACATAACTGGGTGGCTATAAAGGTGCACTACGGGTAGCTCCGAAAGTGTCTGTTGGGTTGGCACGAATCGAGACTGGGATTTGTCACTTCGTGTAACGGAGAGGTATCTCTGGGCCCACTCGGTAGGACATCATCATAATGTGCACAATGTGACCAAGGAGTTGATCACGGGATGATGTGTTACAGAACGAGAAAAGAGACTTGCCGGTAACGAGATTGAACAAGGTATCGGGATACCGACGATCGAATCTCGGGCAAGTATCGTACCGATAGACAAAGGGAATTGTATACGGGATTGATTGAATCCTTGACATCATGGTTCATCTGATGAGATCATCGTGGAGCATCTGGGAGCCAACATGGGTATCCAGATCCCGCTGTTGGTTATTGACCGGAGAGTTGTCTCGGCCATGTCTGCATGACTCCCGAGCCCGTAGGGTCTACACACTTAAGGTTCGATGACGCTAGGGTTATAGGGAAAGTATGTACGCGGTTACCGAATGTTGTTTGGAGTCCCGGATGAGATCCTGGACGTCACGAGGAGTTCCGGAATGGTCCGGAGGTAAAGATTCATATATAGGAAGTATGGTTTTGGCCACCGGAAGTGTTCCAGGCATCACCGGTAGTGTACCGGGACCACAGGAGGGGTACGGGGGTCCACCGGGAGGGGCCACGGGCCCCGGAGGCATACATGGGCCAAGTGTGAGAAGGGACCAGCCCCTAGGTGTGTTGGGGCGCCTCCCCACCATGGCCCATGCGCCTAGAGAGAAGAGGGGGGCAAACCCTAAGGGCAGATGGGCCCTAAGGCCCATGCCTGGTGCGCCTCCCTCTCCCCCCACTTGGCCGCCACCCCAGATGGGGATTGGGGCTGCCGCCACCCCTAGGGTGGAAACCCTAGGTGGGGGCGCAGCCCTCCCTCTCCCCCTATATATAGTGGAGGCAAAGGGGCAGCCCAACACACGAAGTTCTTCCCTTGTTGGCGCAGCCCTACCCCTCTCCCTCCTCGTCTCTCATAGTGCTTGGCGAAGCCCTGCTGGAGTCCCGCGCTCCTCCACCACCACGACGCCATCGTGCTGCTGCTGGACGGAGTCTTCCCCAACCTCTCCTTCTACCCTTGCTGGATCAAGGCGTAGGAGACGTCACCGGGCTGCACGTGTGTTGAACGCGGAGGCGCCGTTGTTCGGCGCTTAGATCGGAATCAACCGCGATCTGAATTGCTGCGAGTACGACTCCTTCGTCTGCGTTCTTGCAACGCTTCCCCTTAGCGATCTACAAGGGTATGTAGATGCACTCTCCTTCCCCTCGTTGCTAGATTACTCCATAGATTGATCTTGGTGATGCGTAGAAAATTTTAAATTTCTGCTACGATCCCCAACAATGGCATCATGAGCTAGGTCTATGCGTAGTTTCTATGCACGAGTAGAACACAAAGCAGTTGTGGGCGTCGATATTGTCAATTTACTTGCCGTTACTAGTCTTATCTTGATTCAGCGGCATCGTGGGATGAAATAGCCCGGACCGACCTTACACGTACGCTTACGTGAGACTGGTTCCACCGACTGGCATGCACTAGTTGCATAAGGTGGCTAGCGGGTGTCTGTCTCTCCCACTTTAGTCGGATCGGATTCGATGAAAAGGGTCCTTATGAAGGGTAAATAGAAATTGGCATATCACGTTGTGGTTTTGGCGTAGGTAAGAAACGGTCTTGCTAGAAACCTACAGCAGCCACGTAAAAACTTGGAACAACAATTAGAGGACGTCTAACTTGTTTCTGCAGCATGTGCCGTGTGATGTGATATGGCCAAAAGGATGTGATGAATGATATATGTGATGTGTGAGATTGATCGTGTTCTTGTAATAGGAATCACGACTTGCATGTCGATGAGTATGACAACCGGCAGGAGCCATAGGAGTTGTCTTAATTTATTTATGACCTGCGTGTCAACATAAACATCACGTAATTACTTTACTTTATTGCTAAAGCGTTAGCCACAGTAGTAGAAGTAATAGATGACGAGACAACTTCAAGAAGACACGATGATGGAGATCATGATGATGGAGATCATGGTGTCATGCCGGTGACAATGATGATCATGGAGCCCCGAAGATGGAGATCAAAAGGAGCAAATGATATTGGCCATATCATATCACTATTTGATTGCATGTGATGTTTATCATGTTTTACATCTTATTTGCTTAGAACGACGGTAGCTTAAATAAGATGATCCCTCGTAATAATTTCAAGAAAGTGTTCCCCCTAACTGTGCACCGTTGCGAAGGTTCGTTGTTTCGAAGCACCACGTGATGATCGGGTGTGATAGATTCTAACGTTCGAATACAACGGGTGTAAGCCAGATTTACACATGCAATACACTTAGGTTGACTTGGCGAGCCTAGCATGTACAGACATGGCCTCGGAACACGGAAGACCGAAAGGTCGAGCATGAGTCGTATAGAACATACGATCAACATAAAGATGTTCACCGATATTGACTAGTCCGTCTCACGTGATGATCGGACACGGCCTAGTTGACTCGGATCATGTTTCACTTAGATGACTAGAGGGATGTCTATCTGAGTGGGAGTTCATTAAATAATTTGATTAGATGAACTTAATTATCATGAACATAGTCTAAATTGTCTTTGCAAATATGTTGTAGATAAATAGCTCACGTTGTAGCTCCCTGTTTCGATACGTTCCTAGAGAAAGACCAAGTTGAAAGATATTGTAAGCAATGATGCGGACTGGGTCCGTAGTCCGAGGAGTGTCCTCACTGCTACACAGAAGGCTTACATCGTTGATGCACAGCTCGATGTGCAAACCCCTACAACGTCGTGTGTGGATGTTGTGAACACCTGACAGACACATCCTGATGACTACTTGATAGTTTAGTGCACCATACTTTACGGCTTAGAATCGGGATTCCAATTACGTTTTGAACGCCATAAGACATATGAGATGTTCCAAGAGCTGAAATTGGGATTTCAGGCTCATGCCCATGTTGAGAGGTATGAGACCTCTGACAAGTTCTTTTGCCAACAAGATGGAGGAGAATAGCTCAGCTAGTGAGCATGTGCTCAGAATGTCTGGGTGCTACAATCACTTAAATCAAGTGGGAGTTAAACTTCCAGATAAGATAGTGATTGATAGAGTTCTCTAGCCACTATCACCAAGCTACTAGATCTTCGTGATGAACTATGGCATGCAAGGGATGGAGTTGATCCCGGAGCTGTTCGCGGTGCTTAAGACAGCAAAAGGTAGAAATCAAGAAGGAGCATCAAGTGTTGATGGTTTAACAAGACCACTGGTTTTAAGAAGGGCAAGGGCTAGAAGGGAAACTTCATGGATGGCAAACCAGTTGTCGCTCCAGTGAAGGAACCCAAGGTTGAACCCAAACCCGAGACTAAGTGCTTCTATTGTAAGGGGAACGACCACTGGTTGCGGAATTACCCCAAATGCATGGTAGATAAGAAGGCTGGCAACTTCAACAAAGTATATACATGTTATTAATGTGTACCTCACTAGTACTCCTGGTAGCACCTGGGTATTGGATACTGGTTCAGTTGCTATTATTGGTGACTTGAAGCAAAAGCTACGGACTAAACGGAGACTGGCTAAGGGTGAGGTGACGATGTGTGTTGGAAGTGTTTCCAAAGTTGATGAGATCACCATCGCACGCTCCATCTGCCTTTGGGATTAGTATTGAACCTAGATAAATGTTATCAGGTGTCTACGTTGAGCATGAATATGGTTAGATCATGTTCATTGCAATACGGTTATTCATTTAAGTTAGAGAATAATGGTTATTCTGTTTACATGAATAATACCTTTCATGGTCATGCACCCTATGTGAATGGTTCATTGAATCTCGGTCGTGGTAATACACATGTTCACGCCAAAAGATGTAGAGTTAACAATGATAGTACCACTTTCTTGTGGCACCGCCGCTTAGGTCATACTGGCATAAGATGCATGAAGAAACTCCATGTCAATGGATGTTTGGAGTCACTTGATTTTGAATCTCTTGACACATGCGAGCCATGCCTCATGGGCAGGATGACTAAGACCCCGTTTTCAGGTAAAATAAAACGGGCAAGTGACTTGTTGGAAATCATACATGCTGATGCGTGTGATCTAATGAGAATTGAAGCGTGCGGTGGATATCGCTATTTTCTCATCTTCACTGACGATTTGAGTAGATATAGGTATATTTACTTAATGAAGCACAAGTCTGAAACGTTTGAAAAGTTCAAGCGATTTCAGAGTGAAGTTAAGAATCATTATAACAAGAAGATCATGTTCCTATGATCTGATCAAAGGGGGATTTTCTGAGTTATGAGTTTGGCAATCACTTAAGACATTGTGGAATTGTTTCGCAGTTGAAGCCACCTGGAACACCACAGGGTAATGGTGTGTCCGGACGTCGTAATCAAACCTTATGAGATATGGTGCGATCTATGATGTCTCTTACCGATCTACCGTTTTCATTTTGAGGATATGCGTTAGAGACAGCTGCATTCACTTTACATAGGACACCATCTAAGTCTGTTGAGACGACGTCGTATGAATATGGTTTGGCAAGAAACCAAAGTTGTCGTTTCTTAATGTTTGGAGCTGCCATGCTTAAGGCTTTAGCCGAAGAAGCTCGAACCCAAAAGCGGACAAACACATCTTCATAGGATACCCAAAGGTGACAGTTGGGTATACCTTCTATCTCAGATCCGAGGGAAAATTGTTTGTCGCTAAGAACGGGTCCTTTCTCAAGAAGGAGTTTCTCTCGAAAGAATTGGGTGGGAGGAAGATAGAACTTGATGAGGTTGTCGAACCATCACTTCAACCAGAGAGTGATGCAACACAGAAAGATGTTTTCTGTGGCGCCTACGTCTATTGAATAAGAAGTTAATGATAGTGATCATGAAGCTTCAGATCAAGTTGCTATCGAACCTCGTAGGTCGACAAGGATATGTACTACTCCTGAGTGGTAAGGTAATCCTGTCTTAGATATCATGTTGTTAGACAACAATGAACCTACGAACTATGGAGAAGCGATGGTGGGCCCGTATTCCAACAAATGGTTAGAAGCCATGGGATCCGACATAGGATCCATGTATCAGAACAAAGTATGGACTTTGGTGGACTTGCCCGATGATCGGCGATCCATTGAGATAAATGGATCTTTAAGAAGAAGAAGGACGTGGGCGGTAATGTTACCGTCTATGAAGCTCGACTTGTAGGAAAGAGTCTTTTCACAAGTTCAAGGAGTTGACTACGATGAGAATTTCTCATCCGTAGCGATGCTTAAGTCCGTCGGAATCATGTTAGCATTAGCAGTATTTTTCGATTATGAAATCTGACAGATGGATGTCAAAACAAGTTTTCTTACCAGTTTTCGTAAGAAAAAGTTGTATGTGATACAATAAAAGGTTTTGTCGATCCTAAGGATGCTAAAAGGTATGCTGGCTCCAACAATCCTTCTATGGACTAGAGCAAGCATCTCGGTCAGAATATATGCTTTGATGGAGTGATCAAAGCTTTTAGGTTTATACAATGTTTGCTAGAAACTTGTATTTACAAGAAAGTGAGTGGGAGCACTGCAACATTTCTGATAAGTATATGTGGATGACATATTGTTGATTCGAAATAATGTAGAATTTCTGGAAAACATAAACGGTTGTTTGAAGAGTGATTTTCAAAGGAAGACGTGGATAAAGCTTCTTACATATTGGGCATCAAGATCTATAGAGATAGATCAAAACGCCTGATGATACTTTCAAAGAACGCACACCTTGACATGTTTTTGAACGAGTTCAAAATAGACCAGTCAAAGAAGGGGTTCTTACCTGAGTTGTAAGGTGTGAAGTTGAGTAAGACTCAAAGATTGATCACGGGAGAAGAAAGAGGAAGGACACAGTCGTCCCCTATGCTTTTGTCATAAGCTCTATACGGTATGCCATGCTGAGTACCGCACCAGATGTGTGCCTTGCCACATGTCTGGCAAGAGGGTACAAAGGTGATCTAGGAGTGGATCACCAGATAGCGGTCAAAATTATCCTTAGAGGAATAAGGAAATGTTTCTCGGTTATGGAGGTGATAAAGAGTTGGACGTAAAGAGTTACGTCGCTGCAAGCTAAACACCTATCCGGATAGCTCTGAGTAGAGATACCGGATGCGTACAATGGAGCGACAATTTGGAATAGATCCAAGTGGAACGCGGTAGCAGCATCTACGATATGACATAAAGTTTTGCGAAATACATAGGGATCTGAATATTGCAGAGCCGTTGACTACAACCTGTCTCACAAGCATAACATGATCAAACCTAGAACTCATTGAGTGTTAATCACATAGTGATGTGAACTAGATTATTGAATCTAGTAAACTCTTTGGATGTCGGTCACATGGTGATGTGACCTGTGAGTGTTAATCACATGGCGATGTGAACTAGATTATTGACTCTTGTGCAAGTGGGAGACTATTGGAAATATGCCCTAGAGGCAATAATAAATTGGTTATTATTATATTTCATTGTTCATGATAATCGTTTATTATCCATGCTAGAATTGTATTGATAGGAAACTCAGACACATGTGTGGATACATAGACAACACCATGTCCCTAGTAAGCCTCTAGTTGACTAGCTCGTTGATCAATAGATGGTTACGGGTTCCTGACCATTGACATTGGATGTCGTTGATAACGGGATCACATCATTAGGAGAATGATGTGATGGACAAGACCCAATCCTAAGCCTAGCACAAGATCGTGTAGTTTGTATGCTAAAGCTTTTCTAATGTCAAGTATCATTTCCTTAGACCATGAGATTGTGCAACTCCCGGATACGGTAGGAGTGCTTTGGGTGTACCAAACGTCACAACGTAACTAGGTGGCTATAAAGGTGCACTACGGGTAGCTCCGAAAGTGTCTGTTGGGTTGGCACGAATCGAGACTGGGATTTGTCATTCCGTGTAACGGAGAGGTATCTCTGGGCCCACTCGGTAGGACATCATCATAATGTGCACAATGTGACCAAGGAGTTGATCACGGGATGATGTGTTACAGAACGAGAATAATGTAGAATTTCTGGAAAACATAAACGGTTGTTTGAAGAGTGATTTTCAAAGGAAGACCTGGATAAAGCTGCTTACATATTGGGTATCAAGATCTATAGAGATAGATCAAAACGCCTGATGATACTTTCAAAGAACGCACACGTTGACATGTTTTTGAAGGAATTCAAAATAGATCAGTCAAAGAAGGGGTTCTTACCTGAGTTGTAAGGTGTGAAGTTGAGTAAGACTCAAAGATTGACCACGGGAGAAGAAAGAGGAAGGACGAAGTCGTCCCCTATGCTTTTGTCATAGGCTCTATACGGTATGCCATGCTGAGTATCGCACCAGATGTGTGCCTTGCCACATGTCTGGCAAGAGGGTGCAAAGGTGATCTAGGAGTGGATCACCAGATAGCGGTCAACATTATCCTTAGAGGAATAAGGAAATGTTTCTTGGTTATGGAGGTGATAAAGAGTTCGACGCAAAGAGTTACGTCGATGCAAGCTTAACACCTATCCGGATAGCTCTGAGTAGAGATACCGGATACGTACAATGGAGCGACAATTTGGAATAGCTCCAAGTGGAATGTGGTAGCAGCATCTACGATATGACATAAAGTTTTGCGAAATACATAGGGATCTGAATATTGCAGACCCGTTGACTACAACCTGTCCCACAAGCATAACATGATCAAACCCAGAACTCATTGAGTGTTAATCACATAGTGATGTCAACTAGATTATTGAGTCTAGTAAACTCTTTGGATGTTGGTCACATGGCGATGTGACCTGTGAGTGTTAATCACATGGCGATGTGAACTAGATTATTGACTCTAGTGCAAGTGGGAGACTGTTGGAAATATGCCCTAGAGGCAATAATAAATTGGTTATTATTATATTTCATTGTTCATGATAATCGTTTATTATCCATGCTAGAATTGTATTGATAGGAAACTCAGACACATGTGTGGATACATAGACAACACCATGTCCCTAGTAAGCCTCTAGTTGACTAGCTCATTGATCAATAGATGGTTACGGTTTCCTGACCATGGACATTGGATGTCGTTGATAATGAGATCACATCATTAGGAGAATGATGTGATGGACAAGACCCAATCCTAAGCCTAGCACAAGATCATGTAGTTCGTATGCTAAAGCTTTTCTAATGTCAAGTATCATTTCCTTAGACCATGAGATTGTGCAACTCCCGGATACCGTAGGAGTGCTTTGGGTGTACCAAACGTCACAACGTAACTGGGTGGCTATAAAGGTGCACTACGGGTAGCTCCGAAAGTGTCTGTTGGGTTGGCACGAATCGAGACTGGGATTTGTCATTCCGTGTAACGGAGAGGTATCTCTGGGCCCACTCGGTAGGACATCATCATAATATGCACAATGTGACCAGGAGTTGATCACGGGATGATGTGTTATGGAACGAGTAAAGAGACTTGCCGGTAACGAGATTGAACAAGGTATCGGGATACCGACGATCGAATCTCGGGCAAGTATCGTACCGATAGACAAAGGGAATTGTATACGGGATTGATTGAATCCTTGACATCGTGGTTCATCCGATGAGATCATCGTGGAGCATGTGGGAGCCAACATGGGTATCCAGATCCCGCTGTTGGTTATTGACCGGAGAGTTGTCTCGGCCATGTCTGCATGACTCCCGAGCTCGTAGGGTCTACACACTTAAGGTTCGATGACGCTAGGGTTATAGGGAAAGTATGTACGCGGTTACCGAATGTTGTTCGGAGTCCCAGATGAGATCCTGGACGTCACGAGGAGTTCCGGAATGGTCCGGATGTAAAGATTCATATATAGGAAGTATGGTTTTGGCCACCGGAAGTGTTCCGGGCATCACCGGTAGTGTACCGGGACCACCGGAGGGGTACGGGGGTCCACCGGGAGGGGCCACGGGCCCCGGAGGCATACACGGGCCAAGTGTGAGAAGGGACCAGCCCCTAGGTGGGCTGGGGCACCTCCCCACCAAGGCCCATGCGCCTAGAGAGAAGAGGGGGGGGGGGGCAAACCCTAAGGGCAGATGGGCCCTAAGGCCCATGCCTGGTGCGCCTCCCTCTCCCCCCACTTGGCCGCCACCCCAGATGGGGATTGGGGCTGCCGCCACCCCTAGGGTGGAAATCCTAGGTGGGGGCGCAGCCCTCCCTCTCCCCCTATATATAGTGGAGGCAAAGGGGCAGCCCAACACACGAAGTTCTTCCCTTGTTGGCGCAGCCCTACCCCTCTCCCTCCTCGTCTCTCGTAGTGCTTGGCGAAGCCCTGCTGGAGTCCCGCGCTCCTCCACCACCACCATGCCGTCGTGCTGCTGCTGGACGGAGTCTTCCCCAACCTCTCCTTCTACCATTGTTGGATTAAGGCGTAGGAGACGTCACCGGGCTGCATGTGTGTTGAACGCGGAGGCGCCGTTGTTTGACGCTTAGATCGGAATCAACCGCGATCTGAATTGCTGCGAGTACGACTCCTTCATCCGCGTTCTTGCAACGATTCCGCTTAGCGATCTACAAGGGTATGTAGATGCACTCTCCTTCCCCTCGTTGCTAGATTACTCCATAGATTGATTTTGGTGATGCGTAGAAAATTTTAAATTTCTGCTACTATCCCCAACACTCGGAAGCAGGCCGCCGCCGGTGTGTAGGATAGGTATAGGGTCGGGTCGTTTTTTCTCTCTAAATGTTCGAAATCAAGTGAATCCGCCGTGTTTGTATGAAATCCGTCTTGTTTGTCTGAAATCCAGCGTGTTTGCATAAATTCCATCCGGTCCGTTGAAAAGAGTTTAAAATGTATGTGAAAAGCGTTGGATGGAGACCTTCCTTATCCGTGTCTGTGGACTGGTTTCCTTATCCGCGAACGGATGCGGGAGGAAATTTACGGGTTGCCGTTGGAGATGCCCTTAGAGCATGAGGTCTGCATGCTTCGCTCCCCGCTCCCCAGTGGTCAAGTTTTTTTCCTTTTATTTATTTAAAGAAACGCAGTACACCGACACTCATAACACGCACGCACACTCATTTCTATAAACATATGTACGCGCATTATCCTTTCAAGCACCTTTGAGAGACCTTAATTAACTGGCAGATCTTGAGATTGAGGAAGTCGTCCATACATCTCATAGTCGACAAGCACATCTTACCATTGAAAGAGTAGAATCGAAGAGCCTAGAATAAATTCAAGAAATACACTAACACACGTGCCTAGTTTAGCTCTCGAACTCGGGTGAGCTTGTTCCATCACAAGGAACCCAAAAATTCGCAGGTGTGGGGGCACACACCTGCCAGCCGTGTCGGATTGCCTCGCGATCTGCAAAGCCGTCGGATTCCACCCGATGGGACACCGTGTTTAACATCTTAGTTTTTGAAACTTATGACTTTGTCATTCAACCGTACCAAGTTTCATGAGTTGAAAGTTATCGAAGTTTTAAAAACTCATCAAGATGTAATTGAAATAGAATTTATTTGAAAGCCCTCATCACAAGAAACACAAAAATGCAAACAAAACTTAGTTTGGACTCCTACGTACCATAAATCCTCTCCCATAGTAAACTTACCAACTAAGCTAGGCTTAGTCCGCCTGAGTGGTCAAATTCTACTTTTTAGATCTGAAATCTCGGTTTATTGGTACAACGAATTAGCCTAAGACCTCTTCCATTATAGTATCATAAGCAAGTATCATGTGATGTCTTGTAACTATTAAAATGATGTGACATTGTAATTGAACTGCAATTGAAGATGAGACTTAGGGGTTTCGTAACATATAGAAATAGAAGGTCTAAGAACAAAGACAATGGATTGCAATTTGGTCAAATTTCCCTTGACTCGGATCCAACAATCACAGGTTACTATGTTGTATCTTGGAAATACTAAATCAAATTCATTAGATGCTATGCATCTTTCAAATCAATAATTAGGGAAAGATAATGTAACAACACCAACACCAACACCAACTACAAACGGACACATTCCATCGCAAAACAAAATGCAATGGTCACTACCACAAGCTACGACTCAAACGTTAAAAATAAATATAAAACAACTAAACCAAAGCAACAATTTTTGATTATTGAATGCATGCATGCACTTCGTCGAGATCATGCATGCATGCGTGGACGTGACCTCTCGTGTCTCCTTTTCTTTGTGGGAGATCATACGCGCGCGAACTCAATAGTATCGCCGGGATTAGTTAGGGCACATGAAGCCGGTCGGGACGCCCTTGCCGCAGAAGTTGAGGATGAGGCTAAGGTGGATGGGGAGGTTGATGTGGATGCCTAGCACGTCGGCCTTGATGGCGGTGCACAGGCAGATGGCGGCGTCCAGGTCGACGAGCCCGTTGAGCAGCGGGCAGCACCGGTCGTTCAACGGAGGAACGCCCACCTTCGCCTTGATCAGATCCAGCACATTGGCGCACACGTGCAGCTTCAGCGCGTCCGTCGGGCACTTGCCGTACCACCCGCTCGTCCCGCCGCCGCCTCCTCCTCCATACCCGCCACCGCCGCCACCGCCGCCGCCACTTCCACCACCACCGCTCCCGCCGCCGATGATCCCGCCACCAGGGCCCCCGCCGATGATGCCACCACCTGGACCGCCGCCAATGATCCCACCACCGCTACTTCCTCCACCGCTTCCGCCTCCATATCCGCCGCCGCCGCCTCCATGGCCTCCGCCGCCCCCGCCTCCATGCCCTCCTCCGCCGCTGCCACCTCCACCGCCACCACCTCTCCCGCCGCCGCTGCTCCCGTGGCCACCATTGTTGCCCGAGTCGCCGCAGCTTGGGCAGGCACTGGTCACTGAAAACAGGAGGAGGTTAAGGGCAAGGAAGAGGCCACATGAAGCCGATACCTTGGACGCCATATTGGTCACGAGCAGTAGTAGGTCAAGCACCTAGCTAGCTACTGCGAGTGTGTGAGTCTGGCTATTAGGTCTTGGCGTTATATAGAGGTCGCCACGAGAGACAATGGTGGTATTCTTCGGGAGATGGGCGGAATGGGACAGGAGTCCGTGATAGGATGGCACATGCGTGGATCCACGATAGGGCAGGCCTGTTTCAACCCGTGGGCTAGGTGCACTGGTTTGGTTTCTGCTGGAACCTTGGCAGGCACTGCGTGCACATCGTGGGTGACAGCGGTGAAATTTTGGAGGTTTACTCGTTTTTAATTAAGATGGGTAATAGCTCCTTCATCCGTAAAAAACACCTTTTTTTAAGGGACACTAGTGCAAAACTGTGCTATGAACTCATGAAGATACACCTATCACACATCTTTGAACCGAATTATGTGCGATGTAGAAACCGTAAACGGTAGAAAAATAAAACTCTAAGCCAGATAAATAAACTTTTCCTATGGCCGATCAAGCGTGCACAATTTGAGAAGATGCATGTGTGATATAGGGCACACAATTATGTTTCTGTTGAAAGAGCTATTTGTGATAAGTCAAAAAAACACACACAGTTCCGCCACACAAGCCACGTGCGTTGAGTGGCAAACGGTTGTCAGGAACCAATTATGTGCGATCACTACTGCTGATTGGGCCCAAGACGACACATCTATCACACACGATTTGATCGAACTAGCAATCAACACATTGCAAACGGTAAAAAAATATACTCATGTGTCAGAAAACAAAATGTGTTCGACGGCCCATCCATCGGGCATGATGTTGGTATATAGACCGTGTGTGATATAAGGTACACACTAAACTATAATTCTACTTTCTACGTGTGTGATATGTTGTCATAACACGCACGATTCAAATAGTATATATGTGTGCGTTGTTGGCAAACGATTTACTTACGCAAATTGATTGTGATGTCTTCGAGCATCGTACATGATGTGTGATATGAATACTCATGTGTGATGATTTTGAAGTAACGCACATGGTTTGTATAGAAAACCCGTGTGTGTTAAGTGTTAACTCGTGACAGCGTATGCAATTCTTGGTGTCAATTGTGTGCTTTATTGGGCACATGAGTATATCATATCCGTGGGTAAGCAATGTGTGCGCACGTGTCGTTCTAAGTCATGCTTTCTTCCTTTTTTAAGTTATTTATTAATGACGATATCCGAATACGCCACCGTTCCTCGCCTCTCGCCCATCGGTTTTTCGCTACCAGTGATTGGGCATAAGCCTAGGCACCGCGTGACGCACGCAGGCACAATTAGCGCAACCTACAGCCCCTCTACCAATTCCAAGCATGACAACCCGTCGAAGCACTGCCTCTACATCAACCTCTTCAACAAGGAAAACGAGCCGATGCAGGGGCCACGGCTCAACGAGGCCGAGAGCATCCCCGGCAAGGCACAGAGGACATCGTACTGCACGTCATCGCTAGGATTGAGCAGACCCTTGATGTAGGGCGTGGCAGCACCACAAAGCAAGATAGTTGTGTCAGCGCCAAGAGGCTGCGGCGTGCCGCACAAGAAGATCGGTGGAGCACTATAGAGCAAGATAGGTGCGTCAGCGTCGAGAGGTTGCGGCGCGCCGCATTGCAAGACCGATGGAGCGCCCCAGAGCAAAAGGCGCAACGCGCCCCAGAGCAAGAGCGGATCCATCACTGCTTGTCTGTCCCACTTGACATGTCGTTCTTGCTGGGTCCGTGTCAGTAGCCTGAATCCCCTCTAGAAATGGGCAGCGGTCGTCTCCACCATACTTGCATCGGAGGCCGTAGAGGAAGAAGATGAAGCAAGGGCCGACTATGGTGCTTCTTGGTCCTATTCCTTGCGTATAGACGACTTAGTTGAGTCGGCGGTGTAGCTGGTGAGCTTCTATGAGGAGAGGACGATGGTGGTTGCGTCAACTATAGGGAAAAAGGTGACCATGGTGACACTGCTCTCAGCCATGGTTGTGGCGACGCGATTTAGAGGGGAAAACCCTACACGAAGGAACGAGCGAATAGAGGAAGGCGGGCTACTGTCCTGGCATTTTTTTACAATAATCTCCTCCTGTATTCATGTGTCAAGATAGTAGCATCATATACAAGGATTGGAATGATTGCACTAGGAGTAGAATCCATCCATAATTCAAAAGGAGAGAATTTAGCTAACCTAGCTAATTCACGAGCTACTAAATTACTCTCTCTAAAGCAGTGATCATAGATTACATGGGTAAAATATATGGACATAAAGTAGCAATCATAAAAAATGCACTAGCAACAGAAGTAGAGTTGCCCTCTTTCAAAGCTTCAACAACCTCCACATTACGCAAGCATAGTTCAGTTTTGCTACATCCCACAGTTCACGCAAGATTCATACCAAAATGTCTATCGCCTCCTCTACAAAGGAATCAAAACAAGTATCAAGTTTTTCATTAATAGCGGCAATGGACTGTCCTTTGTGGTCCCTGAGAACTACGCCAACTGTTCCCTCGAGCGTATCAATGTCGAAGCCAGCATCAACGTTTAGTTTGACATATCCATACCTTGGTTTCACCCGACTGGCCACTTTCCACACAAGCTTCGGACTACATGATATAAAGAAATTTGTTTTGACCAGGTATAAAGAAATTTTTCGCGAGACCTCTTACAGCAAACTTATTTGAGCTGTAGTTTTGGTATCTTCACCATGGGTCAATTTCCTCCTTTCCTACCAAAGGTACCACGCTGCTGTTGCCACAATTTCTCACAGCGTTGGTAATCCCAGTATATGAATCTCATTGTCCTTCAAGCATAACAAGTGTTCCAAAATAGCTTCACCGGACCTGTCTACATTGGCTGCTCTCCTGATGACATCCTCCAAACCGAGAGATTTCCAAGCCTCCAACGCAATTTTGCATTCAAACAGTAGGTGTTTAATTGTGTTGGTTTCTTGGTTGCATGCAGGACAACTCGGGTTAATTTTGAGATGCTTATTCGCTAGAAGAGACCGGCATGGGATCGCACTGTGCAACACTCTCCAAATAAAGAAATTTGATCTTTGACTAGCACAAAAGGCTCTAAACTAAGTTGAATGTGTCACTTTGGGTAGAAGGTCCTTCCGAGTATTGAATATTATGGCCAAATTGGGAGTCCCAAACAGTATGGTAGGCAGAACGTACATAAAAAGATCCCTGATCTTGCTCCATTCCACACTAAAAAATATCTCATCTCATGCAAGGGAAGGGGTATTGCAAGGATCCTTTGGACATCCATTTCCAAAAAGGTTTGCCTAAGGAGTGGTTCATCCCAGCTTCCTGTTACAGGGTCTATAAGATCACACACACCCGAGTCAGAAGATTATTTCCTTTAGGAGTAATTACCTTCCTCGATGGGGATAGTGGGATCCATTCATCCTCCCAAATCTGGATTTTCTCTCCATCCCCTACTCTCCAAATCTGCCCAAGCTTCAGGGTTTCAACACCAGCCATGATACTTTGCCGTGTGTATAAGGAGTTGCTTTTTGTTTTTTGAAGTGGCTATGTGCATCTTTATAGATGCAGAGGATGTGTCTCTAATCATCAAATTGGTGGCCTATATGACATCGCGCGCCGAATGAGCGGTTGTACAGAGGTAGATGACATGGAGTGTCGCATTGGGCGGAATGGGTGTAAATAGTGCGGCTACAACCTTTTTCCTATTTCTATTTTAAATAAAAGATTTACTCTTGTTTTGAAAATAGTTAAAGTACCAAACCAAGTCCAAATTTGTTGAAATGTTCTGTGTCTCTGCAATTTTACTAGGCCTGGAACCATATTTATGTTTTCATGAAAATAATGCATTTAATTTCATATTTGGGTTTGAAATACAAGAGTGTGATAAAATGATCCAGAAATTATGGAATGAATCTAGTAGCTTTCAAATAAAATAGGAAGGTTATATCTAGGGTTTCAAGAAATTACTCCATGTGGAACCTCTCAAATCTGAAATAGATGAAAATCTATTCAATTTCTTAAATATGTAATTTAGTTAGGGTTTGGTAATGTTTTGAGAGCTGAACCGTCCTCCATGATGATTTGATGATGCAATAATAAATTAACAAGAGAACATAATTTTTTCATTACTCGTGATAGTTACAAGCATCGTATCTAATCAGACAAGCTGTTTAAACTCATGTGTGGCACTACACGACTGATGCGTACATGCCTCTCCAACCATCAACTAGGGCCAACGTAGTGCTCTGATACTTGAGGAGGCTTGTGGGGGATCCATAATTCCAGATCTTGTTCTTTGGGGTCATTTTTTCTTGTTGTTTGTTTGTTTGTCTTAATTGTTGTCCTACGGAGCAGCCAATGTGGTTGTATGTTTTGATTCTCTGACTCTTGTTCTCACCGACAAAGGTTGGGAAACCTAGGCCTTGTCTAGGAGGGTATAGATTTGTGTTCTCTAACTCCATGTGACCAGAATTGGGGGCGATCTAAAGGTTCCGTTGGATGGAGTAAGAGGGGTTTCTGATGATGTGGCAGCTAAGACGGCTTGGACTCCTCCTCCTAGTTATTTAAAGACTAATGTAGATGCCAGCTTTGTGGAGAGTATTAGAGCAGCAAGTGTGGGGGTGGTGGTTAGGGACGCGACGGGGAATGTCAGTGTGTCTTCTTGGGACTTTATTGGGTCGTGTCAGAGCGTGGAGGAAGAGGATCTAAGGGCGTGCGTTGCCGGTCTTTACATAGGTATACCTCTTCACAATCCTATAATTTTAGAGACTGATTGTGCGTTTGTACTGGCGACTCTTGCAACAGAGAGCCTTGACAAGTTAGCGCTGGTTGATATGAAGAAGGAAGCTCTCAGCTTATCTAAGCTGAAAATAACTATCAAATGGCTAAGATTAGTCGGTCGGCGAATGTGGTGGCTCATTTAATAGCAAAGTTTAGTTTTGACAATAGATCCGATGGTATTCTTGTTAATGGTGTTTCGCCCTATGTGGTGAATTTTGTATCAAACAATTATAAGTTTATCGTTTGATTAATTAATATAAGGTGGTGTACAAGAAATAACAATTGAGGATGATCTATAGTCCCTCTCTGACATTTGTTTTCTCTGGTGCACCAATTTGCTACGCAGATCATGGTCGCCGCATGTTCTGGTATTACATCGATGATTTTCCCGGTGGCTACTTCTTTAAGCTCCTCGATTTAGACAAGCTTGCTCCCTTGTGACAAAGGCTCAGAGGCGCTCATGGCGCGCCATTGGTTGATACAGGAAGAAGAAGACTTCGGCACCCGAAGCTTTAGATATTTGATTTTTTTCCGCACCCGAAGATTTAGCTATTTGATTTTTTCCGCAAAGGTGATCTTGTAAGGGTATGTGTTAATTGTTTTATGTCCTTTGTCCGCTTTTAAGAAAACGAAAATAAGTTTATTTTAGGATAATATTAGAACTTCAATTAATTTAAGGAAGTGCGATTTTTTCTAAATATAAGTCTTTTTAGAGATTTTCTACATACGAATGTATATAGACGTATTTTAGAGTCTAGATTCACTCATTTTGCCCCTTATATAGTTTATATTGAAATATCTAAAAAGACTTATATTTAGGAACAGAGGGAATGGTTTTACTAATGTGTGGTTTTAGTTGCATCAAGGGAGTTACCGAACGTGTTGTGACATCCAACGATCCTGTATCGGTTGGCTTAGCGGTTCGGCACACTTTTTTCCCACAAACCGGAGGCAAAGTGGGGGGGGGGGGCTTGCGGGTGTCCATACCGCTGCCACACGCGCGTCTGAACGCACTGATCCACCCAATTAAAACAGCCACCCGCCTCTCCTGCGCTTTCCATCCAACGTCTGCGTCGCTTGCTATGCCCCATTCATGTCGGCCCACAGCATGCAATGGTCGGCATTGATGTTGAGCGACGCGACCGGGCGTGAAGGCGGCGCTGACGAACGCGGCCTCTCAGGCGTCGCCGCTTCAGTGCGGGCGTCGCGTCTCGAGAAACCAACTCTGGCCGCTCCGCCGCATTGAAGCGGACAGATCACCTGTTCGCGTGGCCTACCCGTGGCTATATAAGCTGTGATCCAGCAATGCACATGAAGGAAATATGCCCTAGAGGCAATAATAAAGTTGTTATTTATATTTTCTTATATCATGATAAATGTTTATTATTCATGCTAGAATTGTATTAACCGGAAACTTAGTACATGTGTGAATACATAGATAAACAGAGTGTCACTAGTATGCCTCTACTTGACTAGCTCATTGGATCAATGATGGTTATGTTTCCTAATCATACACATGAGTTTTCATTTGATTAATGGATCACATCATTAGAGAATGATGTGATTGACTTAACCCATCCGTTAGCTTAGCATGATGATCGTTTTGTTTTGTTGTTGTTGCTTTCTCCATAACTTATACATGTTCCTATGACTATGAGATCATGCAACTCTCGAATACCGGAGGAACACTTAGTGTGCTACCAAACGTCACAACGTAACTGGGTGACTATAAAGATGCTCTACAGGTGTCTCCGATGGTGTTTGTTGAGTTGGCATAGATCGAGATTAGGATTTGTCACTCCGAGTATCGGAGAGGTATCTCTAGGCCCTCTCGGTAATGCACATCACTATAAGCCTTGCAAGCAAAGTGACTGATGAGTTTAGTTACAAGATGATGCATTACGAAATGAGTAAAGAGACTTGCCGGTAATGAGATTGAACTAGGTATTGAGATACCGATGATCGAATCTCGGGCAAGCAACATACCGATGACAAAGGGAACAACGCATATCGTTATGCGTTTGACCGATAAAGATCTTCGTAGAATATGTGGGACCCAATATGAACATCCAGGTTCCGCTATTGGTTATTGACCGGAGACGTGTCTCGGTCATGTCTACATAGTTCTCGAACCCGTAGGGTCCGCACGCTTAACGTTCGGTGACGATCGGTATTATGAGTTTATGTGTTTTGATGTACCGAAGGTAGTTTAGAGTCCCGGATATGATCACGGACATGACGAGAAGTCTCGATATGGTCGAGACATAAATATTGATATATTGAATGACTATATTCGGACACCAGATGAGTTCCGGGGGTCATCGGATAATTATCGGAGTGCCGGGGGGTTATCAGAACCACCGGGGAATCTAATGGGCCAACATGGGCCTTGTGAGAGAGAGAGAGGAGGGGGCCTTAGGGCTGGCCGCCCCCCTTGGGAGTCCGAATTGGACAAGGAGGGGGGAGGGCGGCGCCCCCTCTTTCCCCTCTCTCTCCCTCTCCTTCCTTCCCCCTTCCTCTTCCTAGTTGGAATAGGAAATGGGGAGTCCTACTCCTACTAGGAGGAGGACTCATCCCCTCCTTGGTGCGCCACGAAGGGCCGGCCAGCTTTCCCCCTTGCTCCTTTATATACGGGGGCAGGGGCACCCTAGAACACACAAGTTGATCATTGATCCATTAGCCATGTGCGGTGCCCCCCTCCACCATAATCCACCTCGGTCATATCGTCGTAGTGCTTAGGCGAAGCCCTGCGCCGGTAGCTTCATCATCACCGTCATCACGCCGTCGTGCTGATGAAGCTATCCCTCGACACTCAGCTGGATCGAGAGTTCGTGGGACGTCACTGAGCCGAACGTGTGCAGATCGCGGAGGTGCCGTAATTTCGGTACTAGGATCGGTCGGATCGTGAAGACGTACGACTACATCAACCGCGTTGTCATAACGCTTCCACTTACGGTCTACGAGGGTACGTGGACATCACTCTTCCCTTCTCGTTGCTATGCATCACCATGATAGATCTAGCATGTGCGTAGGATTTTTTTTTGAAATTACTGCGTTCCCCAACAGTGACATCTGAGCCATGTTTATGCGTAGATGTTATACGCACGAGTAGAACACAAAGAAGTTGTGGGCGTGGGTATATACATATTTCTTGCCGTCACTAGTTGATTCTTGATTCGGTGGTATTGTTGGATGAAGCGGCCCAGACCAACATTACGCATACGCTTACGCGATAGTGGTTCTACCGACGTGCTTCGCACACAGGTGGCTGGTGGGTGTCAGTTTCTCCAACTTTAGTTGAATCGGATTCAATGAACATGATTCTTTCTGAAGATCAACAAGTGATCACTATATTGCGTTGTGGTTTTGATGCGTAGGTAAGAACGGTTCTTGCTCAGCCCGTAGCAGCCACGTAAAACTTGCAACAACAAAGTAGATGACGTCTAACTTGTTTTTGCAGGGCATGTTGTGATGTGATATGGTCAAGGCATGATGCTAAATTTTATTGTATGAGATGATCATGTTTTGTAACACAGTTATCGGCAACTGGCAGGAGCCATATGATTGTCGCTTTATTGTATGAAATGCAATCGCCATGTAATTGCTTTACTTTATCACTAAGCGGTAGCGATAGTCGTAGAAGCAATAGTTGGCGAGATGACAACGATGCTTCGATGGAGATCAAGGTGTCAAGCCGGTGACGATGGTGATCATGACGGTGCTTTGGAGATGAAGATCAAAGGCATAAGATGATGATGGTCATATCATATCACTTATATTGATTGCATGTGATGTTTATCCTTTATGCATCTTATTTTGCTTAGTTCGGCGGTAGCATTATAAGATGATCTCTCACTAAATTTCAAGGTATAAGTGTTCTCCCTGAGTATGCACCGTTGCTATAGTTCATCGTGACGAGACACCACGTGATGATCGGGTGTGACAAGCTCTACGTTCACATACAACGGGTGCAAGCTAGTTTTGCACACGCAGAATACTCGGGTTAAACTTGACGAGCCTAGCATATGCAGATATGGCCTCGGAACACTGAGACTGAAAGGTCAAGCGTGAATCATATAGTAGATATGATCAACATAGTGATGCTCACCATTGAAAACTACTCCATCTCACGTGATGATCGGACATAGTTTAGTTGATATGGGTCACGTGATCACTTAGATGATTAGAGGGATGTCTATCTAAGTGGGAGTTCTTAAGTAATTTGATTAATTGAACTTTAATTTATCATGAACTTAGTACCTGATAATATTTTGCATGTCTATGTTGTTGTAGATAGATGGCCCGTGCTGTTGTTCCGTTGAATTTTAATGCGTTCCTAGAGAAAGCTAAGTTGAAAGATGATGGTAGAAACTACACGGATTGGGTCCGTAACTTGAGGATTATCCTCATTGTTGCACAGAAGAATTACGTCCTAGAAGCACCGCTAGGTGACAAACCCACTATAGGAGTAACGCCAGATGTTGTGAACACCAAGCAGAGCAAAGCTGATGACTACTCGATAGTTCAATGTGCCATGCTTTATGGCTTAGAAACGGGACTTCAACGACGTTTTGAACTTCATGGAGCATATGAGATGTTCCAGGAGTTGAAGTTAATATTTCAAGCAAATGCCCGTATTGAGAGATATGAAGTCTCCAATAAGTTCTACAGCTGCAAAATGGAGGAGAATAGTTCTGTCAGTGAACATATACTCAGAATGTCTGGGTACCACAGCCACTTGACTCAGCTGGGAGTTAATCTTCCTGATGATAGTGCCATTGACAGAGTTCTTCAATCACTGCCACCAAGCTACAAGAGCTTCGTGATAAACTATAATATGCAAGGGATGGATAAGACTATTCCCGAGCTCTTCACAATGCTAAAGGCCGCGGAGGTAGAAATCAAGAAGGAGCATCAAGTGTTCATGGTCAACAAGACCACTAGTTTCAAGAAAAAGGGTAAAGGGAAGAAGGGAAACTTCAAGAAGAACAACAAGCCAGTTGCTGCTCAAGTGAAGAAACCCAAGTCTGGACCTAAGCCTGAAACTGAGTGCTTCTACTGCAAAGGGACTGGTCACTGGAAGCGGAACTGCCCCAAGTATTTGGCGGAGAAGAAGGATGGCAAAGTGAAAGGTATATTTGATATACATGTTATTGATGTGTACCATGTGTACCTTACTAATGCTCGCAGTAGTGCCTGGGTATTTGATACTGGTTCAGTTACTAACATTTGCAACTCGAAACAGGGGCTACGGATTAAGCGAAGATTGGCTAAGGACGAGGTGAAGATGCGCGTGGAAAATGGTTCCAAAGTCGATGTGATAGCCGTTGGCACGCTACCTCTACATCTACCTTCGGGATTAGTTTTAGACCTAAATAATTGTTACTTGGTGCCAGCGTTGAGCATGAACATTATATCTGGATCTTGTTTGATGCGAGACGATTATTCATTTAAATCAGAGAATAATGGTTGTTCTATTTATATGAGTAATATCTTTTATGGTCATGCACCCTTGATGAGTGGTCTATTTTTACTAAATCTTGATAGTAGTGATACACATATTCATAATATTGAAGCCAAAAGATGCAAAGTTGATAATGATAATGCAACTTATTTGTGGCCCTGCCGTTTGGGTCATATTGGTGTAAAGCGCATGAAGAAACTCCATTCTAATGGACTTCTGGAATCACTTGATTATGAATCAGTTGGTACTTGCGAACCATGCCTCATGGGCAAGATGACTAAAACTCCGTTCTCCGAAACAATGGAGCGAGCAACAGAGTTATTGAAAATCATACATACTGATGTATGTGGTCTAATGAACATTGAGGCTCGCGGCGGATATCGTTATTTTCTCACCTTCACCGATTATTTGAGCAGATATGGGTATATCAACTTAATGAAACATAAGTCTGAAACATTTGAAAAGTTCAAAGAATTTCAGAGTGAAGTGGAAAATCATCGTAACAAGAAAATAAAGGTTCTACGATCTGATTGTGGAGGAGAATATTTGAGTTACGAGTTTGGTCTTCATTTGAAACAATGCAGAATAGTTTCTCAACTCACGCCACCCGAAACACCACAACGTAATGGTGTGTCCGAACAACGTAATCACACTTTACTAGATATGGTGCAATCTATGATGTCTCTCACTGATTTACCACTATCATTTTGGGGTTATGATTTAGAGACGGTTGCATTCACGTTAAATAGGGCACCATCTAAATCCGTTGAGACGACACCTTATGAACTGTGGTTTGGCAAGAAACCCAAGTTGTCGTTTCTTAAAGTTTGGGGCTGCGATGCTTATGTGAAAAAGCTTCAACCTGATTGATGACCCACAAGTATAGGGAATTTATCGTAGTCCTTTCGATAAGTAAGAGTGTCGAACCCAACGAGGAGCAGAAGGAAATGATAAACGCTTTTCAGCAAGGTATTCTCTGCAAGTACTGAAATAAGTGGTAAAAGATAGTTTTGTGATGAGATAATTTGTAACGAGCAACAAATAACAACAGTAAATAAAGTGCAGCAAGGTGTCCCAATCCTTTTTGTAGCAAAGGACAAGCCTGGACAAACTCTTATAAAAGGAAAAGCCCTCCCGAGGACACATGGGAATATCGTCAAGCTAGTTTTCATCCCGTTCATATGATTTGCGTTCGGTACTTTGATAATTTGACATGTGGGTGGACCAGTGCTTGGGTTCCGTTCTTACTTGAACAAGCATCCCACTTATGATCAACCTCTATTGCAAACATCCACAACTACAACAAAATTATTAAGGTAAACCTAACCATAGCATGAAACATATGGATCCAAATCAGCCCCTTACAAAGCAACGCATAAACTAGGGTTTAAGCTTCTGTCACTCTAGCAACCCATCATCTACTTATGACTTCCCAATGCCTTCCTCTAGGCCCAAATAATGGTGAAGTGTTATGTAGTCGACGTTCACATAACACCACTAGAGGCTAGACAACATACATCTCATCAAAATATCGAACGAATACCAAATTCACATGACTACTAATAGCAAGACTTCTCCCTTGTCCTTAGGAACAAACGTAACTACTCACAAAGCATAAACATGTTCATAATCAGAGGGGTATTAATATGCATATAGGATCTGAACATATGATCTCCCACCAATTAAACCAACTAGCATCAACTACAAGGAGTAATTAACACTACTAGCAACCTACTAGCACCAATCCCGGACTTGGAGACAAGAATTGGATACAAGAGATGAACTAGGATTTTGAGATGAGATGGTGCTGATGAAGATGTTGGTGGAGATTGCCCTCTCCCGATGAGAGGAGCGTTGGTGATGACGATGGCGATGATTTCTCCCTTCGGGAGGGAAGTTTCCCCAGCAAAACAGCTCTGCCGAAGCTCTAGATTGGATCCGCCAAGGTTCCGCCTCGTGGCAGCGGAGTTTCGTCCCGAAAGGTTGCTTCTTATTTTTTTTCTTGACGAAAGACTTCATATAGGAGAAGATTGCCATCGGAGAGCCACCAAGGGGCCCACGAGGTAGCGGGCGCGCCCTAGGGGGGGGGGGGCGCCCCCCACCCTCGTGAGAAGGGTGTGGGCCCCCTGGTCTTCATCTTTAGCGAGGATTTTTCATTATTTATTATAAGGTGTTCCGTGGAGTTTCAGGAATTTTGGAGTTGTGCAGAATAGATCTCTAATATTTGCTCCTTTTCCAGCCCAGAATTCCAGCTGTCGGCATTCTCCCTCCTTATGTAAACCTTGTAAAATAAGAGAGAATAGCCATAAGTATTGTGACATAATGTGAAATAACAGCCCATAATGCAATAAATATTGATATAAAAGCATGATGCAAAATGGACGTATCAACTCCCCCAAGCTTAGACCTTGCTTGTCCTCAAGCGAAAAGCCGACATCGAAAAATATGTCCACATGTTTAGAGATGAAGGTGTCGATAAAAATAAAATACAGACATGAGGGCATCATGATCATTCTTATAACAGCAACTTATATAATTCTTGTCATATGATCTCTAATGCTAGAGTAATAATTCAATCACAATATCAAGTACGAATCGTAAACTTCATTGAAAACTAACAAACTACAATCTCGGTCATTGAAGCAATTACAATTTATCATAACATAGGAAAGAGTCAATGTATAAGAGCTTTTCAGCAAGTCCACATACTCAACTATCATATAATCTTTCACAATTGCTAACACTCACGCAATACTTACGGGTATGGAGTTTTAATCGGACACAGAGAAAGATAGGGGCTTATAGTTTTGCCTCCCAACGTTTTACCTCAAGGGTAATGTCAACAGTAATAGTTCATGAAAACTCACATCCAATTAGCCATATAAACCAGGATCTTTCCAACATACTGTGCTTGCCAAAGGATAAAGTGTAAAAAGGAAGGGTGAAAATCACCATGACTCTTATGCAAGGTAGGAGATAAAAGTAAAAGATATGCCCTTCGCAGAGGGAAGCAGAGGTTGCCATGCGCTTTTATGGTTGGATGCACAAAATCTTAATGCGAAAGAACGTCACTTTATATTGCCCCTTGTGATATGAACCTTTATTATGCAGTCCGTCGCTTTTATTTCTTCCACATCACAAGATCGTATAAAGCTTATTTCTCCCACACCAATCAATCATACATATTTAGAGAGCAATTTTTATTGCTTTGCACCGATGACAACTTACTTGAAGGATCTTATTCAATCCATAGGTAGATATGGTGGACTCTCATGGCAAAACTGGTTTAAGGGTATTTGGAAGCACAAGTAGTATCTCTACTTGGTGCTGAGAATTTGGCTAGCATGAGGGGGAAAAGCAAGCTCAACATGTTGGAGGATCCAAAACAATATAATTTATCCCAGATGTAAGAAAACATAACCCATTACGTTGTCTTCCTTGTCCAATGTCAACTCTTTAGCATGTCATATTTTAATGAGTGCTCACAATCATAAAAGATGTCCAAGATAGTGTATTTATATGTGAAGACCTCTCTTTCTTTATTACTTCCTATTAATTGCAACGATGACCAAAACTATGCTTGTCAACTCTCAACAACTTTTATTCATCATACATTTTCTATGTGAGCTCATTACTCTCCATGAGATCCATATGATCTCTTTGTTTCTTTTTATTTCTTTGTCCTTTCTTTTATTCACTTAGGATCATGGCAAAATAATCAAGCCCTTGACTCAACAGTAATCTTTATTATATAGCTCATGGACTCGATTACATAGAAGGATAATAAAGCAAAACTCACAACTAGATCATGCCATAAACTTTATTCTACTAGATCAAAATACTACTAATGAGATCGAACTAAGGAAAATGGTAAAGATAAAAGTGATGGTGATACGATAACAGGGCACTCCCCCAAGCTTGGCAGTTGCCAAGTGGAGTGCCCATACCCAGATACTCAATTATTCTTTGTTGGAGGAGACGGTGGGGGTGTTGTTGATGATGTGGGCTTATCATCCATCTTCCAAGGCATAGGTTCACCATCATAGAAAGATGCTCGAGTCTCCGAAATCCTCGAATCTGCAGCCAAACTCATTCTTTTGAATCTATATTCATACTCACAGTTTTGGTTTTGCAGGTCATAGATTTGGGCTTGGAGGTGCTCGATCTTCCCATGTAGCTTGAAGATGGCCTCCTCGGTGTTCTTGGCATCCGACTTGTAGTTTTTAGTGAACTCCGCGAGCATCATGTGGCTAGCGTTGATTCCACGCTCCACCATCCCCTGGCACTTGAAAACTTGTTGCTCCATTGCTTCGAGCCTCGTCTCCACGCTTCCGATTCCCTTTGGTCCCTCAGCATCGCGGATGTGCAGCAACCCATCACGCATCTCAATGGTTTGAGGGTGTCGCAGCACCTCCGTGAGGTAAGGGTTGATGACCTTCTCGAAGAACTTGTCCTTGGAAGCACTTGGGGACGTCATGATAATCTAGATCTGTCTGAAAAACAGCTCGATACAAAAATAGGAGATTTTTGTGTGATACGGGAGTCAAAACCTTTGGGAGAATATATAGTGAATTTTTACCGACCAAAATATGTATCGTGCAAGAAAGCGGGGTCCGAAAGGCATACGAGGAGATCACGAGGTAGGGGGCGCGCGCCCAGGGGGTAGGGCGCGCCCTCCACCCTCGTGGGGCCCTCGTGTCCTTCCCGGACTGCTACTTAATTTTCTATTTTTCTAAATATTCCAAAACGGAGAAATATTGCCTTAAAAATTGTTTTGGAGTCGGTTTACTTACCGTACCACATACCTATTCCTTTTCGGAGTCTGAAACGTTCTGGAAAGTGTCCCTTATGTATTCCTCTGGGGTTACGATTTCAATGATATTGGTTTCAACATTTATGGGATTACTTGAGATATAGTGTTTGATTCTTTGACCGTTTACCACCTTCGGATTTGTGCCTTCGAAGTTGTTGATTTTTATGGCACCGGAACGATAGACCTCCTCGATAATATAGGGGCCTTCCCATTTAGAGAGAAGTTTCCCTGCAAAAAATCTTAAATGAGAGTTGTATAGCAATACATTATCACCTACATTAAACTCACGCTTTTGTATCCTTTTGTCATGCCATCTTTTAACCTTTTCTTTAAACAACTTGGCATTTTCATAAGCTTGGGTTCTCCATTCATCAAGTGAGCTAATATCAAATAACCTCTTTTCACCGGCAAGTTTGAAATCATAGTTGAGCTCTTTGATAGCCCAATATGCCTTATTTTTTAGTTCGAGAGGTAAGTGACATGCTTTTCCATATACCATCTTATACGGAGACATACCCATAGGATTTTTATATGCAGTTCTATAGGCCCATAATGCATCATCAAGTTTCTTGGACCAATTCTTTCTAGACCTATTGACAGTCTTTTGCAAAATTAATTTGAGTTCTCTATTACTCAATTCTACTTGACCACTAGACTGTGGGTGATACGGAGATGCAATTCTATGATTGACGTCATATTTAGCAAGCATTTTACGGAAAGCACCATGAATAAAATGTGAACCACCATCAGTCATTAAATATCTAGGGACTCCAAACCTCGGAAAAATAACTTCTTTAAGCATTTTAATAGAAGTGTTATGATCAACACTACTAGTTGGAATAGCTTCTACCCACTTAGTAACATAATCAACAGCAACTAAAATATGTGTATATCCATTAGAGGCAGGAAAATGTCCCATATAATCAAAGCCCCAAACATCAAACGGTTCAATAACAAGTGAATAATTCATAGGCATTTCTTGACGTCTACTAATAGTACCACTTCTTTGACATTCATCACAAGAAAGGACAAACTTACGGGCTTCCTTGAAGAGAGTAGGCCAATAAAAACCGGATTGCAATACCTTATGTGCAGTTCTATCTCCTGTGTGGTGTCCTCCATAAGTTTCGGAGTGGCACTTGCGTAGGATCTGTTCCTGTTCATGCTCAGGTACACAACGTCTAGTAACACCATCTACTCCTTCTTTATAAAGATGTGGGTCATCCCAAAAGTAATTTCTCAAATTATAGAAGAACTTTTTTCTTTTGTTGGTATGTGAAGCTAGGTGGTATAAATTTAGCAACTATGTAATTAGCATAATCAGCATACCAAGGGGTACTACGAGAAGTACTTATGACATTTAATTGTTCATCAGGAAAGCTATCATCAATAGGTAGTGGGTCATCAAGAACATTCTATAACCTAGATAAGTTGTCTGCAATGGGGTTCTCAGCTCCTTTTCTATCAACAATATGCAAATCAAATTCTTGTAGCAAGATAACCCATCTGATAAGTCTAGGTTTAGCATCTTTCTTCTCCATAAGATATTTAATAGCAGCATGATCAGTGTGGATAGTTACTTTAGAATCGACAATATAAGGTCTGAACTTATCACAAGAAAATACAACTTCTAAAAGTTCTTTTTCAGTAGTAGCATAATTTCTTTGAGCGTTGTCTAGAGTCTTACTAGCATAATGGATAACATTTAATTTCTTATCAACTCTTTGCCCTAGAACAGCACCTACAGCATAATCACTAGCATCACACATAATTTCAAAGGGTAAATTCCAATCAGGTGGCTGAACAATAGGTGCAGAGACTAATGCTTTCTTAAGTATTTCAAATGCTTCTACACAATCATCATAAAATACAAATGGTATATCTTTTTGTAATAAATTAGTCAGAGGCCGAATTTTTTTGAGAAGTCCTTGATGAACCTCCTATAAAATCCGGCGTGACCAAGGAAACTTCTTATACCTTTGATGTCCTTGGGACATGGCATCTTTTCAATAGCATCAACCTTGGCTTTATCAACTTCAATACCTCTTTCAGAAACTTTATGCCCAAGACAATACCTTCATTAACCATAAAGTGGCACTTTTCCCAATTCAAGACAAGATTAGTTTCTTCACATCTCTGCAAAACTCGATCAAGATTGCTCAAGCAATCATCAAAAGAAGATCCATAGACGGAAAAGTCGTCCATGAAAACCTCACAAATCTTTTCACAGAAGTCAGAGAATATAGCCATCATGCATCTTTGAAATGTGGCAGGTGCATTACATAAACCAAAAGGCATACGTCTATAAGCAAAAGTACCAAAAGGGCATGTAAAAGTAGTCTTTGATTGATCTTTAGCCGACACAGGTATTTGAGAGAAACCAGAATAACCATCTAGAAAGTAGTAATGTGTATGTTTGCATAATCTTTCTAGCATTTGATCAATAAAAGGTAAGGGGTAATGATCTTTCTTAGTAGCCTTATTTAATTTGCGGAAATCAATTACCATTCTATAACCTGTAATAATTCTTTGTGGAATCAATTCATCTTTATCATTACGAACAACAGTAATATCTCCCTTCTTAGGGACACAATGAACATGACTTACCCACTGACTATCAGCAACGGGATAAATTATACCTGCTTCTAGAAGCTTTAGTATTTCTTTTCTTACCACTTCTTTTATTTTAGGATTCAGATGTCGTTGAGGATCACGAACTGGTTTGGCATCTGCTTCCAAATTTATTTTATGTTGACATAGAGTGGTACTAATGCCTTTAAGATCATCAAGAGTATATCCAATAGCAGCACGGTGCTTCTTCATAGTTTTCAATAATCTTTCTTCTTCATGCTCTAAAAGGTTAGCACTAATAATAATAAGATATATCTTCTTTTCATCAAGATAAGCATATGTAAGATTATCAGGCAACGGTTTAAGCTCAAACACGGGATCACCCTTAGGTGGAGGAGGATCCCCTAGGATTTCAACAGGCAAATTGTGTTTTAGCATAGGTTCTTGTTTAAAGAATACTTCATCTATTTCCCTTCTTTCATTCATAAACATATCCTTCTCATGGTCTAGCAAATATTATTCTAAAGGATCATTAGGAGGTACCGCAATAGAAGCAAGACCAATAATTTCATCCTTACTAGGCAATTCTTCTTCACGGTGTTGTTTACTAAATTTAGAGAAATTAAACTCATGAGTCATATCATCCAAGCCAATAGTGACAACATTCTTTTCGCAGTCTATCCTAGCATTAAATGTATTCAAGAAGGGTCTACCAAATATAATGGGACAAAAGCTATCTTGTGGAGAACTAAGAACAAGAAAATCAACAGGATATTTAGTTTTTCCGCACAAGACTTCAACATCTCTAACAATTCCCATTGCTGAAATAGTATCTCTATTAGCAAGTTTAATTGTGACATCAATATCTTCTAACTCAGCAGGTGCAATTTCATGCTTGATTTCTTTATACAAGTCATAAGGTATAACACTAGCACTAGCACCCATATCACATAAGCCATGATAACAATGATCTCCTATTTTAACAGAAATAACAGGCATGCCTACCACAGGTCTATGTTTATCTTTAGCACAAGGTTTAGCAATTCTAGCAGTTTCACCGCAGAACTGAATAACATGCCCATCAATATTATCAGACAAGAGCTCTTTAACAATAGCAATATTAGGTTCAACTTTAACTTGCTCAGGAGGTGTATATGTTTTAATATTTCTTTTATGAACCACAGTTGAAGCTTTAGCATGATCCTTTATCCTAACAGGGAAAGGTGGTTTCTCAACATAACAAGTAGGAACAATAGGATCATTATAAGTGGCAGTCTTTTCTTCAACTTTAATAGGTGCAGCTACTTTTACTTCTATGGGAGGATGATATTTAAACCACTTCTCCTTAGGGAGATCAACATAAGTAGCAAAAGATTCATAGAAAGAAGCTACTATCTCAGAATACAGTCCATATTTAGTGCTAAACTTACGGAAAATATCGGTATTCATAAAAGATTTAACACAATCAAACTTAGGTGTCATACCTGACTCCTTACCATTGTCGAGGTCCCAATCTTCAGAGTTGCGTTTAATTCTATCCAATAAATCCCATCTAAATCCAATAGTCTTCATCATAAAAGAGCCAGCACAAGAAGTATCGAGCATGGTGCGATTATTTTCAGAAAGCCGAGCATAATTTTTTTGAAGAATTGTTTCTCTTGGAAGCTCATGATTGGGGCATGAATATAACATTGATTTGAGCCTCCCCCAAGCTTGAGCGATGCTTTCTCCTTCGCGAGGCCAAAAATTATATATATAATTGCGATCACGATGAACAAGATGCATAGGGTAATACTTTTGATGAAATTCCAATTTCAATCTTCTATTGTTCCATGATACCATATCATCACATAGCCTATACCATGTCAATGCGTCTCCCTTCAAAGATAAAGGGAAGACCTTCTTCTTAGCAACATCACCGGGAATACCTGCAAGCTTAAATAATCCACAAACTTCATCCACATATATTAGGTGCTCATCAGGATGCTTTGTTCCATCTCCTGTAAAAGGATTAGCTAGCGGTTTTTCTATTATACTCGAAGGATACTCATAAGGAATTTCATTTTCATATTCATTTTCAATAGGTTTAGTAGGTTGAGGAGCAACTCTTTGCTCTACTAGTCGGGTGAAGATACCCCGAACAAGCCCCTCAGAGGATTACTTTCCATAGTAACAAGTGACAGTAAATTTCAGCACACTATATAATTTTTTCCTTACCAAATTCCACCTACAAAAGGCGCTTCACTCCCCGGCAATGGTGCTAGAATAGAGTCTTGATGACCCACAAGTATAAGGGGTCCATCGTAGTCCTTTCGATAAGTAAGAGTGTTGAACCCAACAAGGAGCAGAAGGAAATGATAAACGGTTTTCAGCAAGGTATTCTCTGCAAGTACTGAAATAAGTGGTAACAGATAGTTTTGTGATGAGATAATTTGTAATGAGCAACAAATAACAGAAGTAAATAAAGTGCAGCAAGGTGGCCCAATCCTTTTTAGCAAAGGACAAGCCTGGACAAACTCTTATATAAGGAAAAGCGCCCCCGAGGACACATGGGAATATCGTCAAGCTAGTTTTCATCACCTTCATATGATTTGTGTTCGGTACTTTGATAATTTGACATGTGGGTGGACCGGTGCTTGGGTGCTGTTCTTACTTGAACAAGCATCCCACTTATGATTAACCTCTATTGCAAGCATTCGCAACTACAACAAAAGTATTAAGGTAAACCTAACCATAGCATGAAACATATGGATCCAAATCAGCCCCTTACGAAGCAATGCATAAACTAGGGTTTAAGCTTCTGTCACTCTAGCAACCCATCATCTACTTATTACTTCCCAATGCCTTCCTCCAGGCCCAAATAATGGTGAAGTGTCATGTAGTCGACGTTCACATAACACCACTAGAGGCTAGACAACATACATCTCATCAAAATATCGAACGAATACCAAATTCACATGACTACTAATAGCAAGACTTCTCCCTTGTCCTCAGGAACAAACATAACTACTCACAAAGCATAAACATGTTCATAATCAGAGGGTATTAATATGCATATAGGATCTGAACATATGATCTTCCACCAATTAAACCAAGTAGCATCAACTACAAGGAGTAATTAACACTACTAGCAACCTACTAGCACCAATCCCGGACTTGGAGACAAGAATTGGATAAAAGAGATGAACTAGGGTTTTGAGATGAGATGGTGCTGATGAAGATGTTGATGGAGATTGCCCTCTCCCGATGAGAGGAGCGTTGGTGATGACGATGGCGATGATTTCCCCCTCCGGGAGGGAAGTTTCCCTGGCAGAACAGTTCTGCCGGAGCTCTAGATTGGATCCGCCAAGGTTCCGCCTCGTGGCGGCAGAGTTTCATCCCGAAAGGTTGCTTCTTATTTTTTTCTCGACAAAAGACTTCATATAGGAGAAGATGGTCATCGGAGAGCCACCAGGGAGGCCACGAGGTAGGGGGCGCCCCCACCCTCGTGAGAAGGGTGTGGGCCCCCTGGTCTTCATCTTTGGCAATGATTTTTCATTATTTATTATAAGATGTTCCGTGGAGTTTCAGGACTTTTGGAGTTGTGCAAAATAGATCTCTAATATTTGCTCCTTTTCCAGCCCAGAATTCCAGCTGCCGGCATTCTCCCTCCTTATGTAAACCCTGTAAAATAAGAGAGAACAACCATAAGTATTGTGACATAATGTGAAATAAGAGCCCATAATGCAATAAATATTGATATAAAAGCATGATGCAAAATGGACGTATCACTGATAAGCTCGAACCCAAATCGGAGAAATGTGTCTTCATAGGATACCCAAAGGAGACTATTGGGTACACCTTCTATCACAGATCCGAAGGCAAGATATTCGTTGCTAAGAATGGATCCTTTCTAGAGAAGGAGTTTCTCTCTAAAGAAGTGAGTGGGAGAAAAGTAAAACTTGATGAGGTAATTGTACCTTCTCCCTCATTGGAAAGTAGTTGATCACTGAAATTAGTTCCAGTGATTCCTACACCAATAAGCGAGGAAGCTAATGATGATGATCATGAAACTTCAGATAAAGTTACTACCGAACCTAGTAGGTCAACCAAAGTAAGATCCGCACCAGAGTGATACGGTAATCCTGTTCTGGAGGTCATGTTACTTGACCATGACGAACCTACGAACTATGAGGAAGCGATGATGAGCCCAGATTCCGCTAAATGGCATGAGGCCATGAAATCTGAGATGGGATCCATCTATGAGAACAAAGTGTGGACTTTGGTTGACTAGCCCGATGATCGGCAGGCCATAGAGAATAAATGGATCTTCAAGAAGAAGACTGACACCCACGGTACTGTTCCTGTCTACAAAGCTCGACTTGTTGCAAAAGGTTTTCGACAAGTTCAAGGAGTTGACTACGATGAGACCTTCTCACCCATAGCGATGCTTAAGTCCATTCGAATCATGTTAGCAATTGCCGCATTTTATGATTATGAAATTTGGCAAATGGATGTCAAAACTGCATTCCTTAATTGATATCTTAAATAAGAGTTGTATATGATGCAACCAGAAGGTTTTGTCGATCCAAAAGGTGCTAACGAAGTGTGCAAGCTCCAGCGATCCATTTATGGACTGGTGCAAGCCTCTCGGAGTTGGAATATACGCTTTGATAGTGTGATCAAAGCATATGGTTTTATACAGACTTTTGAAGAAGCATGTATTTACAAGAAAGTGAGTGGAGCTCTGTAGCATTTCTGATATTATATGTAGATGGAATATTGTTAATCGGAAATGATACTGAATTTCCGAATAGCATAAAAGGATACTTGAATAAGAATTTTTCAATGAAAGACCTCGGTGAAGCTCCTTATATATTGGGCATCAAGATCTATAGAGATATATTAAGAAGCTTAATTGGACTTTCACAAAGCACATACGTTGATAAAGTTTTGAAGAAGTTCAAAATGGATCAGGCAAAGAAAGGGTTCTTACCTGTGTTACAAGGTGTGAAGTTGAGTCAGACTCAATGCCCGACCACTGCAGAAGATAGAGAGAAAAATGAAAGTCTTTCCCTATGCTTCAGCCATAGGTTCTATCATGTATGCAATGCTATGTATCAGACCTGATGTGTGCCTTGCTATTAGTTTAGTAGGGAGGTACCAAAGTAATTCAGGAGTGGATCACTGGAAAGCGGTCAAGAACATCCTGAAATACCTGAAAAGGACTAATGATATGTTTCTCGTATATGGAGGTGACAAAGAACTCGTCGTAAATGGTTACGTCGATGTAAGATTTGACACTGATCCTGATGACTCTAAGTCACAAACCGGATACGTGTTTTTATTAAATGGCGGAGCTATCAGTTGGTGCAGTTCCAAGAAGAGCGTCATGGCGGGATCTACGTGTGAAGCGGAGTACATAGCTGCTTTGGAAGCAGTAAATGAAGGAGTCTGGATGAAGGAGTTCATATCTGATCGAGGTGTCATACCTAGTGCATCGGGTCCAATGAAAATCTTTTGTGACAATACTGGTGCAATTGCCTTGGCAAAGGAATCCAGATTTCACAAGAGAACCAAGCACATCAAGAGACACTTCAATTCCATCCACGATCAAATCAAGAAGGGAGACATAGAGATTTGCAAGATACATACAGATCTGAATGTTGCAGACCCGTTGACTAAGCCTCTCTCACGAGCAAAACATGATCAACACCAAGACTCCATGGGTGTTAAAATCATTACAATGTAATCTAGATTATTGACTCTAGTGCAAGTGGGAGACTGAAGGAAATATGCCCTAGAGGCAATAATAAAGTTTTTATTTATATTTCCTTATATCATGATAGATATTTATTATTCAAGCTAGAATTGTATTAACGGAAACTTAGTACATCTGTGAATACATAGACAAACAGAGTGTCACTAGTATGCCTGTACTTGACTAGCTCGTTGAATCAATAATGGTTATGTTTCCTAACCATAGACATGAGTTGTCATTTGATTAACGGGATCACATCATTAGAGAATGATGTGATTGACTTGACCCATCCGTTAGCTTAGCACGATGATCATTTTGTTTTGTTGCTATTGCTTTCTTCATAACTTATACATGCTCCTGTGACTATGAGATCATGTAACTCCTGAGTACCAGAGGAACACTTAGTGTGCTATCAAAGGTCACAACATAACTAGGTGACTATAAAGATGCTCTACAGGTGTCTCGGATGGTGTTTGTTGAGTTGGCATAGATCGAGATTAGGATTTGTCACTCCGAGTATCAGAGAGGTATCTCTGGGCCCTCTCGGTAATGCACATCACTATAAGCCTTGCAAGCAAAGTGACTAATGAGTTAGTTATGGGATGATGCATTACAGAACGAGTAAAGAGACTTGTCGGTAACAAGATTGAACTAGGTATTGAGATACCAACGATCGAATCTCGGGCAAGTAACATACCGATGACAAAGGGAACAACGTATATCGTTATGCGGTTTGACCGACAAAGATCTTCATAGAATATCTGGGAGCCAATATGAACATCCAGGTTCCACTATTGGTTATTGACCGGAGACATGTCTTGGTCATGTCTACATAGTTCTCGAACTCGTAGGGTCCACATGCTTAACATTTGGTGACGATCGGTATTATGAGTTTATGTGTTTTGATGTACCGAAGGTAGTTTGGAGTCCCAGATATGATCACGGACATGACGAGGAGTCTCGAAATGGTCGAGACATAAAGATTGATATATTGAATGACTATATTCGGACACCAGATGAGTTCCGGGGGTCACTGGATAATTATCGGGGTGCCGGGGGGTTATCGAAACCCCCGGCGGATCTATGGGCCAACATGGGACTTTTGAGAGAGAGGGAGGAGGGGGCCTTAGGCTTGGCCGCCCCCCTTGGGAGTCCGAATTGGACAAGGAGGAGGGCGGCGCCCTCTCTTGAAGGAAATATGCCCTAGAGGCAATAATAAAGTTATTATTTATTTCCTTATATCATGATAAATGTTTATTATTCATGCTAGAATTGTATTAACCGGAAACATAATACATGTGTGAATACATAGACAAACAGAGTGTCACTAGTATGCCTCTACTTGACTAGCTCATTAATCAAAGATGGTTAAGTTTCCTAACCATGAACAATGTGTTGTTATTTGATTAACGAGGTCAAATCATTAGTTGAATGATCTGATTGACATGACCCATTTCATTAGCTTAGCACCCAATCGTTTAGTATGTTGCTATTACTTTCTTCATGACTTATACATGTTCCTATGACTATGAGATTATGCAACTCCCGTTTGCCGGAGGAACACTTTGGGTGCTACCAAACGTCACAACATAACTGGGTGATTATAAAGGAGTACTACAGGTGTCTCCAATGGTGGATGTTGGGTTGGCGTATTTCGAGATTAGGATTTGTCACTCCGATTGTCGGAGAGGTATCTCTGGGCCCTCTCGGTAATACACATTACACAAGCCTTGCAAGCATTGCAACTGATGAGTTAGTTGCGGGATGATGTATTACAGAACGAGTAAAGAAACTTGCCGGTAACGAGATTGAACTAGGTATTGGATACCGACGATCGAATCTCGGGCAAGTAACATACCGATGACAAAGGGAACAACGTATGTTGTTATGCGGTCTGACCGATAAAGATCTTCATAGAATTTGTAGGAGCCAATATGGGCATCCAGGTCCCGCTATTGGTTATTGACCGGAGACGTGTCTCGGTCATGTCTACATTGTTCTCGAACCGTAGGGTCCGCACGCTTAACGTTACGATGACAGTTATTATGAGTTTATGCATTTTGATGTACCGAAGTTAGTTCGGAGTCCCGGATGTGATCACGGACATGACGAGGAGTCTCGAAATGGTCGAGACATAAAGATTGATATATTGGATGACTATATTCGGACACCGGAAGTGTTCCGGGTGATTTCGGAGAAAACCGGAGAGCCGGAGGGTTACCGGAACCCTACCGGGAGAAGTAATGGGCCTTATGGGCTTTAGTGGAGAGAGAGAAGGGCTGCCAGAGGTGGGCCGCGCGCCACCTCCTCCCTGGTCCGAATTGTACTAGGGGAGGGGGGCGGTGCCCCCCTTTCCTTCTTCCACTCCACCTCTTTCCTCCTCCTAGTAGGAGTCCTACTCCTACTAGGAGGAGGACTCCTCCTTGGCGCGCCACACCTGGCCGGCCGGCCTCCTACCCTTGACCCTTTATATACGGGGGCAGGGGGCACCCCAAGACACACAAGTTGATCCACGTGATCGTTCCTTAGCCGTGTGCGTTGCCCCCTGCCACCATATTCCACCTCGATCATATCGTTGTAGTGCTTAGGCGAAGCCCTGCGTCGGTAGAACATCAAGATCGTCATCACGCCGTCATGCTGACGGAACTCCTCCCTGAAGCTTTGCTGGATCGGAGCCCGGGGATCGTCATCGAGCTGTACGTGTGCTAAGAACTCGGAGGTGCCGGAGTAACAGTGCTTGGATCGGTCGGATCGGGAAGAAGAAGTACGACTACTTCCTCTACGTTGTGAACGCTTCCGTTGCGATCTACAAGGGTAGGTAGATCAGACTCTCCCCCTCGTTGCTATGCATCACCATGATCTTGCGTGTGCGTAGGAAAATTTTGAAATTACTACGTTCCCCAACAGTGGCATCCGAGCCTAGGTTTTTATGGTTTGATGTTATATGCACGAGTAGAACACAAGTGAGTTGTGGGCGATACAAGTCATACTGCCTACCAGCATGTCATACTTTGGTTCAGCAGTATTGTTGGACGAGACGACCCGGACCAACCTTACGCGTACGCTTACGCGAGACCAGTTCCCTCGACGTGCTTTGCACATAGATGGCTTGCGGGCGACTGTCTCTCCAACTTTAGGATAACCGAGTATGGCTACGCCCGGTCCTTGAGAAGGTTAAAACGGAGTCTATTTGACAAACTATCGTTGTGGTTTTGATGTGTAGGTGAGATTGGTTCTTACTTAAGCCCATAGCAGCCACGTAAAACTTGCAACAACAAAGTAGAGGACGTCTAACTTGTTTTTGCAAGGCATGTTGTGATGTGATATGGTCAAGACATGATGCTAAATTTTATTGTATGAGATGATCATGTTTTGTAACCGAGTTATCAGCAACTGGCAGGAGCCATATGGTTCTCGCTTTATTGTATGCAATGCAATCACGATGTAATGCTTTACTTTATCACTAAACGGTAGCGATAGTCGTGGAAGCATAAGATTGGCGAGACGACAACGATGCTACGATGGAGATCAAGGTGTCGCGCCGGTGACGATGGTGATCATGACGATGCTTCGGTGATGGAGATCACAAGCACAAGATGATGATGGCCATATCATATCACTTATATTGATTGCATATGATGTTTATCTTTTTATGCATCTTATCTTGCTTTGATTGACGGTAGCATTATAAGATGATCTCTCACTAAAATTATCAAGAAGTGTTCTCCCTGAGTATGCACCGTTGCGAAAGTTCTTCGTGCTGAGACACCATGTGATGATCGGGTGTGATAGGCTCTACGTTCAAATACAATGGGTGCAAAACAGTTGCACACGCAGAATACTCAGGTTATACTTGACGAGCCAAGCATATACAGATATGGCCTCGGAACACGGAGACCGAAAGGTCGAGCGTGAATCATATAGTAGATATGATCAACATAATGATGTTCACCGATGAAACTACTCCATCTCACGTGATGATCGAACATGGTTTAGTTGATTTGGATCACGTGATCACTTAGAAGATTAGAGGGATGTCTATCTAAGTGGGAGTTCTTAAGTAATATGATTAATTGAACTTAAATTTATCATGAACTTAGTACCTGATAGTATCTTGCTTGTTTATGTTGATTGTAGATAGATGGCTCGTGTTGTTGTTCCGTTGAATTTTAATGCGTTCCTTGAGAAAGCAAAGTTGAAAGATGATGGTAGCAATTACACGGACTGGGTCCGTAACTTGAGGATTATTCTCATTGCTGCACAGAAGAATTACGTCCTGGAAGCACCGCTGGGTGCCAGGCCTGCTGCTGGAGCAACACCAAATGTTATGAACGTCTGGCAGAGCAAAGCTGATGACTACTCGATAGTTCAGTGTGCCATGCTTTACGGCTTAGAATCGGGACTTCAACGACGTTTTGAATGTCATGGAGCATATGATATGTTCCAGGAGTTGAAGTTAATATTTCAAGCAAATGCCCAGATTGAGAGATATGAAGTCTCCAATAAGTTCTATAGCTGCAAGATGGAGGAGAACAGTTCTGTCAGTGAGCATATACTCAAAATGTCTGGGTATAACAATCACTTGATTCAGATGGGAGTTAATCTTTCAGATGATTGCGTCATTGACAGAATTCTCCAATCACTGCCACCAAGCTACAAGAGCTTCGTGATGAACTATAATATGCAAGGGATGAACAAGACTATTCCCGAGCTCTTCGCAATGCTGAAAGCTGCGGAGGTAGAAATCAAGAAGGAGCATCAAGTGTTGATGGTTAACAAGACCACTAGTTTCAAGAAAAATGGCAAAGGGAAGAAGAAGGGGAACTTCAAGAAGAACGGCAAGCAAGTTGCTGCTCAGGAAAAGAAGCCCAAGTCTGGTCCTAAACCTGAAACTGAGTGCTTCTACTGCAAGCAGACTGGTCACTGGAAGCGGAACTGCCCCAAGTATTTGGCGGATAAGAAGGATGGCAAGGTGAACAAAGGTATATGTGATATACATGTTATTGATGTGTACCTTACTAATGCTCGCAGTAGCACCTGAGTATTTGATACTGGTTCTGTTGCTAATATTTGCAACTCGAAACAGGGACTACGGATTAAGCGAAGATTGGCTAAGGACGAGGTGACGATGCGCGGGGGAAACGGTTCCAAAGTCGATGTGATCGCAGTCGGCACGCTACCTCTACATCTACCTTCGGGATTAATATTAGACCTAAATAATTGTTATTTGGTGCCAGCATTGAGCATGAACATTACATCTGGATCTTGTTTAATGCGTGTCGGGTGGTAGGTGCGACATATGCCAACGGGTGGCTTATCATTTTGGGAGCCAATAAAACATCGCCGGTGCCTGGAAACGGGATAAGGCGAAGACATGCACGCCGGCGAATCTTACCCAGCTTCAGGGCTCTCCGGGGAGATAACACCCCTACTGCTGCTCTGCGGGGTCTCCGCATGGTTACTAAACGAACAAGAAACTACATAATGCTCCTCGAGCTGGTTTGGGTGGAAGGAGGAAGAAGGGCTCAGCTAGCGTGCTTCCTCTCCTTGTACGGTGTCTAGGTCTAACCTGAGCGTCCCCCTTGCATGGGTGCACCGGGGGGTTTATATAGGCCTACCCCCCGGGGGTACAAAGGTAATCCAGCTGGGCGCGGGGCCCAGCTGTCTGTGACTGTGCTCGCCGGCTTCCGCGCCGGCTGCTGGGGCCCGCCGACTGGTGGGTCCCGCTGGCTGCCGGCTCCTTGGTCGACAGGCAGGCCCCACTGGCCAGGGCCTGGTCGGTGGCTGGTTACTGTTACCCCGTGCTGTTGACGCGGGCTTGGTCGGGGTAAGCGTGGCTACAGTACCGCCGCCCTGGCGGGCGATTACTGTAGCCCCGCCATATCTTGCCTCTTTAATGGGTGTCTCCTTCGAGGATGATGGCGAGCCGGCTTCGGGGGGCCGGCTCCTCACCAGGCCAACTTGAGAGGAGGTGCGGCCGCCTTTGGTATCTCTCTGCCCGAAGGGGCCCGCCGCCTCGGGGGCCACGCTGGTGTTCCGTCGTGGACGGCGTCGGGGCCGCCGTGGCAACAGTGCCGCGCCGGACGGGTCGTGGCCACCCGTACGGCTCACTGTACCAGGCGTGCTCCGGGTTTTGGGGGTGGCAGGCTCCACTGTAGCCACGCCCCGCTTTATCATCGAGGGGTGGACGCGTACTCTGCGGGTACGGCCTTGACCGCTTTATGGGAGCCGGCCTTATTGCAGCCGGCTTCTCGTAGTCGGCCCTCCCACGACTTTCTTCATGAGGGTAAAAGGCGGGCCGCCCCCGAAGCCGGCCTAGAAGATAGCCGGCAAAGGGGGGAGGCGGCCTTAGGTCTTGAGTCTTCTTGAGAGCCGGGCGGGCTCGTAATTTTTTCTGATGGGCCAGGGGAAGCTGGCTAGGCTACCCATGGCTATTTACTCTGACAGTAGTCCCCGAAGCTGGGCGAGCTTCGCGGCGGACAGAGGGACGAGAAGCTTGGCCAGCTTCATACCCTGAGGAGCCGACCTTGCCGTCGTAGGCCGACTTCGGAGAACTTATTTGTTTATCGTCATGACCATGGTTGACCCGCGGGCGGCCCGCGGGCCCCACGACGGGCCACGTGGCGGAGAAGTCCTGCCGTCGCACGCGCGCGACGGGACGCCGCCGCAGGCCCGGGCCCGCCACTCCTCGGCCTCGGCCCGGGCGCAGATCTTCTGTGGCCCGAGGGGACTGCTCGCCTGCTCGCGGCCGTTTCTTCGTGTCTTTAGCGCGCAATAAACGCGGGGCGTGGGGGAGGTGGGCACGATCCCCCATGCCGCGCCTCCTCGGCTCCGGCGCACGACCCTACAAGTAGGACGGGGAGAGACAAAGGCTTGCTCGCTCCCCCGCTCCCCTTCCCTCCTTGTTCTCCTTTCCTTTCTTCCTCCTCCGCGCTCGACGCAACCTCCCGTCGCAACCTGCCCACGCCGTCATGTCCATGGCGCTGTTGAGCTCGTGGGAAGGCTCCAACGTCCACGAAGATCACATAGAGTTTCTCCGCCGAACCCGGCGCCTGCCCGCTGCCAACCTCGTGCAGGCTCGTCTGGCGTCGGAGGCGGAAATCTCTCCGGCACCGGAGGAAGGCGAGCGCGTCGTCTTCCGCACGAATTTCCTGCGTGGCTTCGGCTTCCCGGTGAGCGGATTCATGCGTTCCTTCCTCGACTTCTACCGTCTCCAGCCGCATCACCTCACGCCCAACGCACTGATGCTGCTGTCGGCCTTCGTCTCTCTCTGCGAAGGCTTCTTGGGAGTGCTGCCCACGCTGGAGCTTTGGGCGGAGCTCTTCCAAAACAAGCTCGGCACCGTCACCGCCGGCGTGCCCGCCCCCTGCGGGGCCTTCATCGCGATGAAGAGGTCAGGCGAGAACAACCCCTTCCCGTACATCCCTTTAATCCAATCGGTGAATCTCTGGCAAAAATCATACTTCTACGTCAAGAACATCGCCCCACAAGGAGACTACGTTAATCTGCCGGCTTACGTAGCCGGCCCGCCGGCTGGGAGGCAGCCGTCTTGGGGCTTCAGGTCCAAGTCCTTATCTCCGGCTGGGAATGCCGCCATCGCCCGGCTTCGGGTAATGATCCAGTCGGAAGGCCTGCGCGGGGCCGACTTGGTGGCCGCCTTCGTCGAGCGCCGGATCCTTCCCCTTCAGAGCCGGCCCCACATGCTATGCCAGATGAGCGGCCGCTTTGACCCTTGCCGGCTGAGCACATGGGACATGCCCCATGCCGAGGTAGCGCTCATGGTGAACTACATCGCCAACCTCAAGCTCGCCGACGACTAGCAATACAGCAAGGCGCCGTACTCCCGCGCCCATCCACCGCCCGTGGTAAGTCCTTCTTTCTACCTTCTTTCTATCATCAGCCGGCTTTATGTCGGCCGGCTTCTGACCAGGCGGCTTCTTTTATCAGAACCCTCTTCTTCCGCCGCCAGCCGGGGCGGCAGGAGTCGAACACCGGTTTGCCCCGGACCGTACGGTAGACGACATTGACGACCCGGATTTGGGGGCGGCCGCCATGGAGGACGCCGCCACGGGGGACGTCGCCGAGCCTGGAGGCACGGGGCTTTCGGCCAGTTTTGACGACTGGCCGGACGACGCCGACGCCGAAGAAATCCCGCGCCACCAGCCGGCAACCGACTGCCACAGCGCGGGCTCGTCCGCCGCGTCGGCTGCCGGTGGTGGAACGTCGAAACGCCGGGCCGCGCTTCCTCTCTTCGGCAGCCGGCCGAAGAAAATGAGGGCCTCCATCGCGGCAACGAAGCGAGACGAAGCGGCGGCGAAGGCGCCCCGTTTCCGGAAGGCGGTGAAGCAACCTCCAGCGGTTTCATCGTAAGCCCTTGGCCACCTGCGTGCTTGTTTTTTGTTTTTTTTGTTGTCTTCTTTTGTTCTAACCCTTCTCCGATTTCTGAGCAGGGCGCCGCTTTCCCTTGAGCGAGGCCCAGGCGGCTCTGTGGTTGGGCCGGGTGCTGGATCTTCAGGGCCCCGCCGCGTGGACCCCCGCGCTGATCTTGCGGAAGCCACGGAGCGGAACGCCTGCGAGGCGCAGGAAGAGAGGGAGGCGGCGGAGCGGGAGGCCGCCCGGGCAGCAATGGAGCGAGCGGATGCGGCAGCCGAGACTCCATTGGAGCGGGCGACCGCGGAGACGGAGGCGGAGGGCATACCTAGCCGGCCTCCGCTGCTCGCCATCCCCCTCCGCACCGTGGACCCGGACATCCCGCTGCCCACGGCAGAGGAGATCACCCCCGATCCGCCGCCGGTGCAGAGGGATGAGCTCTTCGAGGTTTTTGCGGAGAGGACGCTGCTGGCAGCGCCAGCCGGGGCGGGCGAAGGCGGCCAGTCGTCGGCAGTGCCGGAGGAGCCGGCCCGGGGCGCACCCGAGGCCGGAGCCGGTCTTGAAATTCAGCTGGCGGCGAGTTAGTGCGCCGGAGGGAGCATGGCCCGCCGGATACGCGCCAAGCCGCGGGTGCCAACCAGACGGCAGAAGCCTTGGAGGCGGCCAGTTCCGCCACGTCCGGGTGGACTCCCAGCGGAGGAAGCGGCGAGCTGAACGTGGCGGCCCAAGGGGTTTGGAGCCGGCTGCAGGCTCAGGCCGCCCTCCTGCAGCAATTTACTCAGGAGTTTCTGTCGACGCGGTCTGCAATCCGGGTAAGTTTTTTACTTGTCGACCGCTCTGATCCTCTGATTTTTTCTGTGGGGGCGCTTGCGCACCCACTGGGTGTAGTCCCCGAGATCCGGGCCGACTGCAGCGCAGTCGGGTCGGATCTTTCTCGACGGCTATCTTAACTCTGTTTTCTGTCTGATCTTTAGGATTATCACAACTCTCGTGTTGCCACCTTCAACTCCCAGGCTCGGGAGCTGAGCCGGAGGACGGAAGACCTGGCCAGCAGCCGACGTAAGTATATTGCTCTTATCTGTCTCTCATGGGGGCGCGACAGCGCACCCACTGGGTGTAGTCCCCGAGATCTGGGCCGACTGCAGCGCAGTCGGGTCAGATCTTTCTTGATGACCTTTCCCTTATTGACCTTTTCTCTTTGTCTCTTGCTCATGTAGGGGCCAATGCCAACTTGCGGAGGGAGCTCGGCGAGGCGCAAACCGCTCTTCGTGCCAGGGACGCTGAGTATGCCGACTTGGTTTAGGAGCGCGACCGCCTGGCCAAGAAACTGGCCGACCAGGAAGGGAGCCATAAGGCGGCCCTGCAGAAGGCGCAGGACAGCGAGGCTGCCCTGAAGGCGGAGTTCGAGATCAAGGCGGCGAGCTGGGCCGAGACGCGCCAGGCGCTGGAGGAAGGTTTCGGCCGAATCGAAGATCTGATCGACGGTGAGCCGCTTTTCTTGCCCTTCCTCCATCTGTCGGCCGCCTGGGGTCTTATTCTGACTTGTGCTTGTTACTTTGCGCAGATTACTTTCCCGGCCACTCCGTTCTCGCCACCCAAGCCATCGAGGCCCATCGCGAGGCGCGCCGCCAGGCTGGAGTTGTGATCGCGCCGGATGCAAATCGAACGCTGTCGGAGCAGCTCATTGCTGTGCAAGCGCGACTGCAGCCAGCCCATCGGATGCTTCGCCGGCTCCAACGTGCCGGGGCGCAGGTGCTGGCCGCGCTCTGGCCCGGCCAGATGATTCCCCGCACCCCAAGCCGGACCGCCGACTGGCTAGAAGTCGCAGTCGGCTGCTTCGAGGCTTGGAAGGCGTCAACAGCCCGTCTCGGAGCCGGGCGTGCGTTGGAATTCGTCCGCGCATGGTACCCAGGGCTAAGCCTGGATCAGCTGCGGACTTGGCGGCTGGAGGCCGACGCGGAGCTGGAGGAGGTACGGCCGGCGATCGCCCAGCGCGCCTCGACGATCGTCGAGTGCACCGACACCAGCGTCTTCGTGCCGGAACTTAATGACGATGGCATCACCCAGCCAGAGGAGTCGTTCGGGCTGAACCCGGCGGAAGGCGAGGATTCGGCCGAGGAAATTGCCTCCATCGACGAGGGCGAGGATGACGAGGAAGAGGACGGCGGAGACGCCGAGCCGGCCGGTGGAACGACTGACCGCCCCCAAGTCGACCGTGCCTCCAGCAACGAGCCGCGTGGGAGCGCGCCCTCTGCCGGAGGCGGTGATCAGGCCGAAGTTGGCCAGCCGGCTGCTCCTTCAGCCGGCGCGACCGTCTCCACCGCTCAGCCCGGCTCGTCAGCGGCCCCGCCGGCTTGATCTGCCGTCCCTGTTGTTCCTGCTTTTGCCTTTTCGAACAACTTTTAAGTTTCCGCAATTCCACCCACTGGGGGTGTATCGAACAATGTTGGATGCTGACCTCTCTGGAGGTCCTTTGTGTAAATATTATTGTATGCATGTGTTGGTTTCCATTCGAGTGCACTTTTTATCCTTAGGCTTTTTCCTTTGCCGCCTTCCCTCTTTGGTAAGGCAAGTACTCGAGCTTTCTTGGATTTGAAGCAGACTGAATGCAAGCCGGCCGGCTACTCTGGTAGTCGGTCGGCGGGAGGCGGCAAGCCGGCTTTTGTTATATAAGCCCGTTAGTCCCTAGCCATTTTTCGTGTGCGCACCCTTTCCGGCTTATGACTCTTGCCAGCCGGGCAGTCGGTTCTTCGAACTGCGATTTTGGCAAGAGCCAAGCCTGGGTGTCGGCACATTACTTGTCTGACCGCGGGTAGGACTCCTAATATAACTCCAGTCGGCTAGTCCCCGGGCCGACTCGTCGAACCCGGTGCCGGACGATATAAATAAATGAACAAGCGATATCATACGCATGATAACTTTCATTCATAAAATAAAAGATGGCAGTCCCCGAGTCCTCCTCGGGGAGCCTATTGTTTCGTACTTAATACAAAAGTGGACGTGATACATACTGCATTTTAACTGTAAAATTTTCGAAGAAGATTGGTGTTCCATGGTCGTTCCGAATCCTTGCCGGAGTCGTCTCTCTTGCGTGCCTTCGGCTTCTGCGCGTCGATGAGGTAGTAGGAATCGTTGCCTAGAGCTCTTCTGACGACGAAGGGGCCTTCCCAGGGGGCTGCGAGCTTGTGCTGGCCGGCTGTTCGCTGGATCAGCCAGAGCACAAGGTCGCCCTCCTGGAAGGATCTTGGCCTGACCTTCCGGCTATGGTAGCAGCGCAAACCCTGCTGGTAGATGGCAGACCGGCTGAGGGCTAACAGCCGGCCTTCTTCCAGCAGGTCGACGCCATCTTCTCGTGCTTCTTTGGCCTCCGCCTCCGTGTACATGGTTACACGAGGCGAGTCGAACTCGATGTCTGTTGGGATGACTGCCTCAGCACCATATACAAGGAAGAAAGGAGTGAAGCCGGTTGATCTGTTCGGGGTAGTACGCAGACTCCATAGGACAGCCGGCAGCTCGTCGAGCCAACAGCCGGCTGAACGCTCCAGAGGTACGACCAGTCGGGGCTTGATGCCGGACAGGATGAGGCCGTTTGCTCACTCTACTTGGCCGTTTGACTGCGGGTGGGCGACGGACGCAAGGTCCAGCCGGATACCTTGTGCAGCGCAGAATCGTGCCAAGGCACCTTTGGCGAAATTCATGCCGTTGTCGGTGATGATGCTGTGCGGTACGCCGTACCAGGTTGTTATATCTGCAATGAAAGTCACCGCAGTCGGCCCATTCAGCTTCTTGATCGGCTTTGCCTCGATCCACTTGGTGAATTTGTCCACGGCGACGAGCAAATGTGTCATGCCGCCACGCGCCATCTTGAATGGGCCCACCATATCCAGTCCCCAGACGGCAAAGGGCCAGGTGAGGGGAATGGTCTTGAGTGCCGAAGCCGGCATGTGTTGCTTGGAGCTGAAAAGCTGACAGCCTTTGCAGTGTTTGACTAGCTTTTTGGCGTCGTCCAAAGCAGTCGGCCAGAAGAAACCGTGGCGGAAGGCTTTGGCGACAAGTGATCTTGAAGCGGCGTGGTGGCCGCACTCTCCTTGGTGTATATCTCTAAGGATTGCAATGCCTTTCTCCTGCTCGACGCATCGCTGTAAGACTCCGGTGACACTGCGCTTGACAAGTTCTTTGTTGACGATTGTGTATGCTCCGGCTCGACGTTGGACTTGTCTCGCTTCTGTTTCGTCAGCCGGCAAATCTTGGTTCACCAAGAAGTTGAGGATGGTTTGAGCCCATGACGGAGCTGCAACTTCCCCTGCCGCCAATGTGGCTACAGCCACCAGGGTGGGCGGGCTGGGTGATGAAGTGTTGGGGTCGACCGCCGCTTGCTGTGCTGCAGAAGTCCCCGGGCCGGCTACCGCAGTCCCCGAGCCGGGTGCGGCAGTCCCCGAGCCGAGTACTGAAGTCCCCGGGCCGACTGCTTGATTCTTCGAGCCGGACCCGGCCCCATCGGGGTTAGGCGGCACGAAGATGGAGTCGGATTCCGGAGACGGCTTGATGGACGGCTTGAGGAGGCGTTGTAGGGCGACGCCGGTTGGTATTGCTTGCCGCATGGAGCCTATTCGGGCCAGGGCATCTGCTGGCTCATTGTCGGCTCACGGTACGTGGAGGAATTCACATCCATCAAAGTACCCGCTGATTTGCTGCACTAGGAAGCGGTAGCTTGCCATGTTTGCGTCCTTGGCGTGCCAGTCACCGGATGATTGCTGAACCACCAAATCCGAGTCACCATAGCACAGGATCCGGCGGATGCCGAGTTCCTTGGCAAGCCGGAGCCCGTGTATGAGCGCTTCGTACTCGGCTACATTGTTGGAGGCGGCGAAGTGGATCTGCAGCGTGTATCTGAGCTTGTCGCCCTTAGGAGAGGTAAGGACGACGCCGGCTCCCAAGCCGGTGCGCATCTTGGATCCGTCAAAGTGCATGCGCCAATGGGTGGAGTCGGGAGCTGGCGGTAAGTACTGGGTCTCGGCCCAGTCGACGAGGAAGTCGGCCAGTGCTTGTGACTTGATGGCGGTGCGGGGTTGGTAGAAGATCGTGTAAGGGGCCAGCTCGATGGCCCACTTAGCCACCCGGCCGGATGCATCCCGGCTGCCTATGATCCCGGCCAGCGGGGCAGTGCATACAACCGTGATGGGATGTTCTTGGAAGTACGGCTTCAGCTTCTTGGCGGTGAAGTACATGCCGTAGCACATCTTCTGGTAGTGCGGGTAGTTCTGCTTTGAGGCGGACAGCACCTCGCTTAGGTAATAAACCGACCTCTGGACCGGCTGGGCTCGGCCTTCTTCGGGGCGTTGGACTACAATGACGGTGCTGACCACCCGGCTAGTGGCGGCAATATAAAGGAGCATGGGCTCTTTCTCAGTCGGCGCCGCCAAGACAGGCGGCATGGCCAGCATTTTCTTCAGCTCGTGGAAAGCTTGGTCGGCCTGGTCATTCCACTCGAAGTGAGTGCTCTTCTTCATGAGGCGGTAGAGAGGGAGAGCTTTCTCTCCAAGCCGGCTGATGAAGCGGTTCAAAGAGGCCAGGCACCCGGTGAATCTCTGGATCTCTCGAAGCTTGGTTGGGACCGCCATCCGCTCGATGGCCTTGATCTTCACTGGTTGCACTCGATGCCGCGTTCGGAGACCAGAAAGCCTAGGAGCTGGCCGGCTGGCACTCCGAACACGCATTTCTCGGGGTTGAGCTTGATTCGGAACTGACGCAGGTTCTCGAATGTCTCTTTCAGGTCTTCCAGCAGAGTGTCGCGCTTCTCCGTCTTCACCACGATATCATCCACGTAGACGTGGGCGTTTTTGCCGAGCTGCGTGAGGAGGCACTTCTGCATGCAATGCTGAAAGGTGGCACCGGCATTCCTCAAGCCGAACGTCATGGTCAGGTAGCAGAAGGCTCCAAACGGCGTGATGAAGGCGGTCTTCAGTCGGTCATCCGGGTTCAGTTTTATCTGGTGATATCCCGAGTAAGCATCCAAAAAGCTCAACAGCTCGCATCCGGCTGTGGAGTCTATCACTTGGTCAATTCTGGGCAGGGCGAAGGGATCTTTGGGGCAGGCTTTGTTGAGGCTTGTGTAATCTATACACATGCACCACTTGTTATTCTTTTTCAGCACGAGAACCGGGTTCGCGAGCTACCCGGGGAAGAAAACTTCCATGATGAAGCCGGCTGCAAGAAGCCGGGCTATATCTTCCCCTACGATTCTTCTCTTCTCTTCTGACAGTCAGCGGAGAGGCTGCTTGACTGGTTTTGCGTCCTCCCGCACATGTAATTTGTGCTCGGCGAAATCCTTCGGAACACCTGGCATGTCCTTGGGGGACCATGCAAAGATATCCCGATTCTCACGGAGGAAATCGACGAGCTCGCCTTCCTATTTGCTATTTAGGCTCGCCCCAATGACGGCAAACCTCTCGGGGTGCTCGGGGTCGAGCTGTATCTTCTTGGTCTCCTTGGCCGGCTGGAAAGATCCTTGGGCATCATACTCCTTGCAGTCGACGGGCGGGTTCAGCTGCTTGCTGGCCAAGGCCATGACCCTGTCCAGCGTCTTCTTTTCTTCGGCAATCACGAGGGATTCGGCCAGCCGGCTGCTGGCCGCGGCGCAGTCGGCGGACTTCTTGTAGTCGCCGGTGACGGTGATGATGCCCTTGGAACTTGGTATCTTCATCTTGAGGTATGCGTTGTGGGGGACCGCCATGAACTTGGCCAAGGCGGGTCGGCCAAGCAAGGCATGGTAAGGGCTCTCCAGGTCCACCACCTCGAACCAGATCGCTTCCCGGCGAAAATGATCCTTGCCCCCAAAGAGTACGTCGATCTTGATCTTGCCAATGGGGGCGCAGGACAAACCGGGTACAACGCCGTGAAACACCGTCTGAGTCGGCACAAGCTGCTTCGCCTTGACACCCAACTTCTCCAGGGTGTCGTGGTACAGGATGTTGATGCTGCTTCCACTGTCGATCAGCACATGGGAGAAGCGGGCGGCGCGCGTGTCCGTCGCGAGGGTGGCCTCCAGGACCAGAGCATAGGAGCCGGGGGACGGCATCACCTCTGGGTGGTCGGCCCGGCTCCAGCTGATGGATTTCTCCGACCAATGCATGTGGCCGGCTGGGTTGGCGGCGGCCATATTGACTTCTTGTTGCTCTCGGCGCTTGCTGCGCCGGTCTTCCGTCTGGCTCGTGAAGACAACGTAAGATGCTTGCTCGTCAGGGAACTCGTCCTGCACTGCGTCGACCGCGGGCCGAGCGGCCTTGGGCGGCGGAGCCGGAGGCGGCGGGCCGGCAGGCGGAGTCGGCGTGAGCCCTTCTCCCTTGGAGATTCGGGTGAGCCAGTTACACTTTCGGGTTGAATGGTTGGACGGCTTCGCGCCGCTATGGAACTTGCACGGGGCGTCAAGGGTTTGTTCGTAGGAGAAGGCCGGCTGCCAAGCCGGCCGGCCGCCCTTGGGCTTCTTGGGCGCGGACCGCCCCTCAGGCGGCGCGTCTTCGACCGTGGCCACCTGCCGGCTAGCGGGAGGCGGCGCAGGGCCTTTGCGCTTCTGGTCATTCTGGTGTTGGCGTCGGCCGGAATCTCCCACCGGCGTTTGGGGAGCCGGATTAAGCACTTTCCCGGATGCGTCCACCCGGAGCTCAGTCTTCATCGAAGAGCCGGCGGTGGCGTACTTGTCGGCGATGTTCAGGAGCTCGTCGAGGGTAGCCGGCTCATCACAAAGGAGCTTGTGCTTGAGGAGGGTGCCCTCTCGGCACCCGGCAGTGAAGTATTCGATGGCTTGCACCTCGTGCACCCCTTCGCAAGAGTTGCGGAGCTCGGCCCAGCGCATGAGGTAGTCGCGAGTGGACTCGGCTGGGCCCTGTACGCACAGGGAGAGCTGTCTGGGCTTGGGAGCCCGCTTGTAGGTGCTGATGAAGTTGCGAACGAAGGCTTCAGTAAAATCTACCCAGCTGTTGATGCTGAGAGGCTTGAGGCTGTTAAGCCAAGTCCGTGCCGTGCCTTGCAGCATGAGGGGCACGCACTTCACGGCAACGCGCCGATTGCCGTTGGTGATGCTGACGGCTATGGAGTAGTCGGTCAGCCAGTCTTCCGGCTTCACCGAGCCGTTGTACTTCGGCGTGTCTCTTGGGAGCGAGAACCCTTTGGGGAAGGGCTCGTCGCGGATGCGGGGGCCAAAGCAGGGCAGGCCGACATCGTCTTCTTCTTCTAGCGCCAGGGATCTGGCCAGGCGGTCGATCCGGTGGCGGGCGTTGTTTTCGCCGACTCCTTCGCGGCGACCAAGCCGGCCGCTGAGAGTCGGGTGCGCCACTGGAGGCGGGGTGGGGTATCTCTCTCCACGAGCTCGAGGCGGAGGCGGGGTGCCCCGCCATTCCATGGCTCGGGGGCGGCCGTCTGCGTCTCGTTCGATGGAGATTCGGGTCCGGCTTCGGCTGGAAGCCGGCTCTTTCTCGCGCCACGCGCGGGTGTTGCTCGTAGTCGGCGATCGGGAAGTCACGCCGTGATCGCGGCGCAGGGGAGGGCTCCCCGCGCAGGGGTCGGCTTCGTGCCGCCGGGCGGCCGCGTCAATTAGTTGCTGTATACGCCGCGTCATGTGGGGGAGGTCTTCGGCTTCCAAGCCGTCTAGCTCGTCTATGGCCGCCTGGGCGGCACGCAGGTTCTCGAGCGGTGTGGCATAGACCGGGCGATTGACTCCAAGCGTGTCGACAATGACAGCGCCGCGTTGCCTGACCGCACCAGCCCGGCTTGGGCCAGCCGGAGCCGGCGTGCCGAAGGCGGCGCGGTCAGCTTCGCGCTGGTAGGCCTCGGTGAGGCGTCTTACGGAGGCCAGCCGCCGGCCCTCCGCGAGGAGGGCGAGGCGGCGTGCCTCCAGTACTTCGTCGCCGGCATCAGCCGGGAGGGGGACGAACAAGTCGTGGGCCGCCGCGCGCGGGGCGTCGCGGGCGCCCTCGTCGGTCGGGCCGTCGTGGCCGATAACCATCACCTCAGTGGTGACGGTATCGCAATCGCCGTCCGGAGGGAGCGGGTCGTTGTAGATCATGACGTTGGTGGGGAAGGTGTCGTAGGATGCCGTGTCGGAGTCGACAGGCATCGGGTCGATGGAGCTAACCGACTCCAAATTCGCAGCGGGCTCGCTGGAGACGTGGAGCTGGCCGAGGAGGTTGGCGAGGTGGTCGGTGCCCACATCAGAGGCAAGCTCGTCGGAGATGCGGGCCTTGTCGAAGAGGTCGGCGAGGCCGCTCGCCGCGCAGATGTTGGTGACACCATGCAGCGCGTCGTGGCAAGCGCCATCGGGCGAGCCGGGCTAGCTACGCTCGCGGGGGAGGAAAAGGGTTCCCGTCCAGAACAGGTCTCCGGACGACGGTGCACCTGGCCCCATGGTGGGCGCCAAATGTCGGGTGGTAGGTGCGACATATGCCAACGGGTGGCTTATCATTGTGGGAGCCAATAAAACATCGCCGGTGCCTGGAAACGGGATAAGGCGAAGACATGCACGCCGGCGAATCTTACCCAGCTTCAGGGCTCTCCGGGGAGATAACACCCCTACTGCTGCTCTGCGGGGTCTCCGCATGGTTACTAAACAAACAAGAAACTACACAATGCTCCTCGAGCTGGTTTGGGTGGAAGGAGGAAGAAGGGCTCAGCTAGCGTGCTTCCTCTCCTTGTACGGTGTCTAGGTCTAACCTGAGCATCCCCCTTGCATGGGTGCACCAGGGGGTTTATATAGGCCTACCCCCCGGGGGTACAAAGGTAATCCAGCTGGGCGCGGGACCCAGCTGTCTGTGACTGTGCTCGCCGACTTCCGCGCCGGCTGCTGGGGCCCGCCGACTGGTGGGTCCCGCCGGCTGCCGGCTGTTGGGGAACGTAGTAATTTCAAAAAAATTCCTACGTACACGCAAGATCATGGTGATGCATAGCAACGAGGGGAGAGTCTAATCTACGTACCCTTGTAGATCACAACGGAAGCGTTGACACAACGTAGAGGAAGTAGTCGTACGTCTTCTTCCCGATCCAAGCACCGTTACTCCGGCACCTCCGAGTTCTTTAGCACACGTTCAGCTCGATGACGATCCTCGGGCTCCGATCCAGCAAAGCTTTGAGGAGGAGTTCCGTCAGCACGACGGCGTGGTGACGATCTTGATGTACTACCGACGGAGGGCTTCGCCTAAGCACTACAACGGTATGATCGAGGTGGAATTTGGTGGCAGGGGGCACCGCACACGGCTAAGGAACGATCTCAAGGATCAACTTGTGTGTCTTGGGGTGTCCCCTGCCCCCGTATATAAAGGATGAAGGGGGGGAGGCTGGCCGGCCAAAGGAGGGAGGCGCAGGAGGACTCCTACTCCTACCGGGAGTAGGACTCCCCCCCCCCCAAATCCTATTCCTAATAGGATTCCCAAGGAGAAAGAGAGGGAGAGAGCTGGCCGGCCACCTCTCCTAGTCCTAATAGGACTAGGGGAGGGGGGTGGCGCGCAGCCCACCTTGGGCTGCCCCTTTCACCTTTCCACTAAGGCCCAATAAGGCCCATTTGGTTCCCGGGGGGTTCCGGTAACCTCCCGGTACTCCGGTAAAATTCCCGATTTCACCCGGAACACTTCCGATGTCAAAATAATAGGCTTCCAATATATCAATCTTTATGTCTCGACCATTTCGAGACTCCTCGTCATGTCCGTGATCACATCCGGGACTCCGAACAACCTTCGGTACATCAAAATGCATAAACTCATAATAACTGTCATCGTAACGTTAAGCGTGCGGACCCTACGGTTCGAGAACAATGTAGACATGACCGAGACATGTCTCCGGTCAATAACCAATAGCGGGACCTGGATGCCCATATTGGCTCCTACATATTCTACGAAGATCTTTATTGGTCAGACCGCATAACAACATACGTTGTTCCCTTTGTCATCGGTATGTTACTTGCCCGAGATTCGATCGTCGGTATCCAATACCTAGTTCAATCTCGTTACCGACAAGTCTCTTTACTCGTTCCGTAATACATCATCCCGCAACTAACTCATTAGTTGCAATGTTTGCAAGGCTTGTATAATGTGTATTACCGAGAGGGCCCAGAGATACCTCTCCGACAATCGGAGTGACAAATTCTAATCTCGAAATACGCCAACCCAACATCTACCATTAGAGACACCTGTAGTACTCCTTTATAATCACCTAGTTACGTTGTGACGTTTGGTAGCACCCAAAGTGTTCCTCCGGCAAATGGGAGTTGCATAATCTCATAGTCATAGGAACATGTATAAGTCATGAAGAAAGCAATAGCAACATACTAAACGATCGTGTGCTAAGCTAATGAAATGGGTCATGTCAATCAGATCATTCAACTAATGATGTGACCTCGTTAATCAAATAACAACGCATTGTTCATGGTTAGGAAACTTAACCATCTTTGATTAATGAGCTAGTCTAGTAGAGGCATACTAGTGAAACTCTGTTTGTCTATGTATTCACACATGTATTATGTTTCTGGTTAATACAATTCTAGCATGAATAATAAACATTTATCATGATATAAGGAAATAAATAATAACTTTATTATTGCCTCTAGGGCATATTTCCTTCAGTCTCCCACTTGCACTAGAGTCAATAATCTAGATTACACAGTAATGATTCTAACACCCATGGAGCCTTGGTGCTGATCATGTTTTGCTCGTGGAAGAGGCTTAGTCAACGGGTCTGCAACATTCAGATCCGTATGTATCTTGCAAATCTCTATGTCTCCCACCTGGACTAGATCCCGGATGGAATTGAAGCGTCTCTTGATGTATTTGGTCCTTTTGTGAAATCTGGATTCCTTTGCCAAAGCAATTGCACCAGTATTGTCACAAAAGATTTTCATTGGACCCGATGCACTAGGTATGACACCTAGATCGGATATGAACTCCTTCATCCAGACTCCTTCGTTTGCTGCTTCCGAAGCAGCTATGTACTCCGCTTCACATGTAGAACCCGCTACGATGCTTTGTTTAGAACTGCACCAACTGACAGCTCCACCGTTTAAAGTAAACACGTATCCGGTTTGCGATTTAGAATCGTCCGGATCAGTGTCAAAGCTTGCATCAACGTAACCTCTTACGGTGAGCTCTTTGTCACCTCCATATACGAGAAACATATCCTTAGTACTTTTCAGGTATTTCAGGATGTTCTTGACCGTTGTCCAGTGATCCACTCCTGGATTACTTTGGTACCTCCCTGCTAAACTTGTAGCAAGGCACACATCAGGTCTGGTACACAGCATTGCATACATGATAGAGCCTATGGCTGAAGCATAGGGAACATCTTTCATTTTCTCTCTATCTTCTGCAGTGGTCGGGCATTGAGTCTGACTCAACTTCACACCTTGTAACACAGGCAAGAACCCTTTCTTTGCTTGATCCATTTTGAACTTCTTCAAAATCTTGTCAAGGTATGTGCTTTGTGAAAGTCCAATTAAGCGTCTTGATCTATCTCTATAGATCTAAATGCCCAATATGTAAGCAGCTTCACCGAGGTCTTTCATTGAAAAACTCTTATTCAAGTATCCCTTTATGCTATCCAGAAATTCTATATCATTTCCAATCAGCAATATGTCATCCACATATAATATCAGAAATGCTACAGAGCTCCCACTCACTTTCTTGTAAATACAGGCTTCTCCAAAAGTCTGTATAAAGCCAAATGCTTTGATCACACTATCAAAGCGTTTATTCCAACTCCGAGATGCTTGCACCAGTCCATAAATGGATCGCTGGAGTTTGCACACTTTGTTAGCTCCCTTTGGATCGACAAAACCTTCTGGTTGCATCATATACAACTCTTCTTCCAGAAATCCATTCAGGAATGCAGTTTTGACATCCATCTGCCATATTTCATAATCATGAAATGAGGCAATTGCTAACATGATTCGGACAGACTTAAGCATCGCTGCTGGTGAGAAGGTCTCATCGTAGTCAACCCCTTGAACTTGTCGAAAACCTTTTGCAACAAGTCGAGCTTTATAGACAGTAACATTACCGTCAGCTTCAGTCTTTTTCTTGAAGATCCATTTATTCTCAATTGCTTGCCGATCATCGGGCAAGTCAACCAAAGTCCATACTTCGTTCTCATACATGGATCCCATCTCAGATTTCATGGCTTCAAGCCACTTTGCGGAATCTGGGCTCACCATCGCTTCTTCATAGTTCGTAGGTTCATCATGATCTAGCAGCATGACTTCCAGAACAGGATTACCGTACCACTCTGGCACGGATCTTGCGCTGGTTGATCTACGAGGTTCAGTAGTATCTTGTTCTGAAGTTTCATGATCATTATCATTAACTTCCTCACTTATTGGTGTAGGTGTCGCAGAAACAGTTTTCTGTGATGTACTACTTTCTAATAAGGGAGCGGGTACAGTTACCTCGTCAAGTTCTACTTTCCTCCCACTCACTTCTTTCGAGAGAAACTCCTTCTCAAGAAAGTTTCCGAATTTAGCAACAAAAGTCTTGCCTTCGGATCTGTGATAGAAGGTGTATCCAATAGTTTCCTTTGGATATCCTATGAAGACACATTTCTCCGATTTGGGTTCGAGCTTATCAGGTTGAAGCTTTTTCACATAAGCATCGCAACCCCAAACTTTAAGAAACGACAACTTTGGTTTCTTGCCAAACCACAGTTCATAAGGCGTCGTCTCAACGGATTTTGATGGTGCCCTATTTAACGTGAATGCGGCCGTCTCTAAAGCGTATCCCCAAAACGATAGCGGTAAATCAGTAAGAGACATCATAGATCGTACCATATCTAGTAAAGTACGATTACGACGTTCGGACACACCATTACGCTGTGGTGTTCCGGGTGGCATGAGTTGCGAAACTATTCCACAATTTTTCAAATGTACACCAAACTCGTAACTCAAATATTCTCCTCCACGATGAGATCGTAGAAACTTTATTTTCTTGTTACGATGATTTTCAACTTCACTCTGAAATTCCTTGAACTTTTCAAATGTTTCAGACTTGTGTTTCATTAAGTAGATATACCCATATCTGCTTAAATCATCTGTGAAGGTGAGAAAATAACGATATCCGCCACGAGCCTCAACATTCATCGGACCACATACATCGGTATGTATGATTTTCAATAAATCTGTTGCTCTCTCCATAGTTCCGGAGAACGGTGTTTTGGTCATCTTGCCCATGAGGCACGGTTCGCAAGTACCAAGTGATTCATAATCAAGTGGTTCCAAAAGTCCATCAGTATGGAGTTTCTTCATGCGCTTTACACCGATATGACCTAAACGGCAGTGCCACAAATAAGTTGCACTATCATTATCAACTCTGCATCTTTTGGCTTCTACATTATGAATATGTGTATCACTACTATCGGGATTTAACAAGAATAGACCACTCTTCAAGGGTGCATGACCATAAAAGATATTACTCATATAAATAGAACAACCATTATTCTCCGATTTAAATGAATAACCGTCTCGCATTAAACAAGATCCAGATATAATGTTCATGCTCAACGCTGGCACCAAATAACAATTATTTAGGTCTAATATTAATCCCGAAGGTAGATGTAGAGGTAACGTGCCGACCGCGATCACATCGACTTTGGAACCGTTTCCCACGCGCATCGTCACCTCGTCCTTAGCTAATCTTCGCTTAATCCGTAGTCCCTGTTTCGAGTTGCAAATATTAGCAACAGAACCAGTATCAAATACCCAGGTGCTACTGCGAGCATTAGTAAGGTACACATCAATAACATGTATATAACATATACCTTTGTTCACCTTGCCATCCTTCTTATCCGCCAAATACTTGGGGCAGTTCCGCTTCCAGTGACCAGTCTGCTTGCAGTAGAAGCACTCAGTTTCAGGCTTAGGTCCAGACTTGGGTTTCTTCTCTTGAGAAGCAACTTGCTTGCCGTTCTTCTTGAAGTTCCCCTTCTTCTTCCCTTTGCCCTTTTTCTCGAAACTAGTGGTTTTGTTAACCATCAACACTTGATGCTCCTTCTTGATTTCTACCTCCGCAGCTTTCAGCATTGCGAAGAGCTCGGGAATAGTCTTGTTCATCCCTTGCATATTATAGTTCATCACGAAGCTCTTGTAGCTTGGTGGCAGTGATTGGAGAATTCTGTCAATGACGCAATCATCTGGAAGATTAACTCCCATCTAAATCAAGTGATTGTTATACCCAGACATTTTGAGTATATGCTCACTGACAGAACTGTTCTCCTCCATCTTGCAGCTATAGAACTTATTGGAGACTTCATATCTCTCAATCCGGCTTGAAGTATTAACTTCAACTCCTGGAACATCTCATATGCTCCATGACGTTCAAAACGTCGTTGAAGTCCCGATTCTAAGCCGTAAAGCATGGCACACTGAACTATCGAGTAGTCATCAGCTTTGCTCTGCCAGACGTTCATAACATCTGGTGTTGCTCCAGCAGCAGGCCTGGCACCCAGCGGTGCTTCCAGGATGTAATTCTTCTATGCAGCAATGAGGATAATCCTCAAGTTACGGACCCAGTACGTGTAATTGCTACCATCATCTTTCAACTTTGCTTTCTCAAGGAACGCATTAAAATTCAATGGAACAACAGCACGAGCCATCTATCTACAATCAACATAAACAAGCAAGATACTATCAGGTACTAAGTTCATGATAAATTTAAGTTCAATTAATCATATTACTTAAGAACTCCCACTTAGATAGACATCCCTCTAATCCTCTAAGTGATCACGTGATCCAAATCAACTAAACCATGTCCGATCATCACGTGAGATGGAGTAGTTTCATCGGTGAACATCATTGTGTTGATCATATCTACTATATGATTCACGCTGGACCTTTCGGTCTCCGTGTTCCGAGGCCATATCTGTATATGCTTGGCTCGTCAAGTATAACCTGAGTATTCCGCGTGTGCAACTGTTTTGCACCCGTTGTATTTGAACGTAGAGCCTATCGCACCCGATCATCACGTGGTGTCGCAGCACGAAGAACTTTCGCAACGGTGCATACTCAGGGAGAACACTTCTTGATAATTTAGTGAGAGATCATCTTATAATGCTACCGTCAATCAAAGCAAGATAAGATGCATAAAAGATAAACATCACATGCAATCAATATAAGTGATATGATATGGTCATCATCATCTTGTGCTTGTGATCTCCATCTCCGAAGCACCGTCATGATCACCATCGTCACCGGCGCGACACCTTGATCTCCATCGTAGCATCGTTGTCGTCTCGCCAATCTTATGCTTCCACGACTATCACTACCGCTTAGCAATAAAGTAAAGCATTACATCGCGATTGCATTGCATACAATAAAGCGACAACCATATGGCTCCTGCCAGTTGCCGATAACTTCGTTACAAAACATGATCATCTCATACAATAAAATCAGCATCATGCCTTGACCATATCACATCACAACATGCCCTGCAAAAAACAAGTTAGACGTCCTCTGCTTTGTTGTTGCAAGTTTTACGTGGCTGCTACGGGCTTAAGCAAGAACTCATCTCACCTACGCATCAAAACCACAACGATAGTTTGTCAAATAGACTCCGTTTTAACCTTCTCAAGGACCGGGCGTAGTCACACTCGGTTCAACTAAAGTTGGAGAGACAGTCGCCCACAAGCCATCTATGTGCAAAGCACGTCGAGGGAACCGGTCTCGCGTAAGCATACGCGTAAGGTTGGTCCGGGTCGTCTCGTCCAACAATACCGCCAAACCAAAGTATGACTTGCTGGTAGGCAGTATGACTTGTATAGCCCACAACTCACTTGTGTTCTACTCGTGCAAATAACATCAAACCATAAAACCTAGGCTCTGATACCACTGTTGGGGAACGTAGTAATTTCAAAAAAATTCCTACATACACGCAAGATCATGGTGATGCATAGCAACGAGGGGAGAGTCTGATCTACGTACCCTTGTAGATCACAACGGAAGCGTTGACACAACATAGAGGAAGTAGTCGTACGTCTTCTTCCCGATCCAAGCACCGTTACTCCGGCACCTCCGAGTTCTTTAGCACACGTTCAGCTCGATGACGATCCTCGGGCTCCGATCCAGCAAAGCATCGAGGAGGAGTTCCGTCAGCACGACGGCGTGGTGACGATCTTGATGTACTACCGACGTAGGGCTTCGCCTAAGCACTACAACGATATGATCGAGGTGGAATTTGGTGGCAGGGGGCACCGCACACGGCTAAGGAACGATCTCAAGGATCAACTTGTGTGTCTAGAGGTGCCCCCTGCCCCCGTATATAAAGGTTGACAGGGGAGGGCTGGCCGGCCAAGCTAGGGAGGCGCAGGAGGAGTCCTACTCCTACCGGGAGTAGGACTCCCCCCCAGTCCTATTCCTAATAGGATTCCCAAGGAGAAAGAGAGGGAGAGAGGTGGCCGGCCACCTCTCCTAGTCCTAATAGGACTAGGGGAGGGGGGTGGCGCACAGCCCACCTTGGGCTGCCCCTTTCACCTTTCCACTAAGGCCCAATAAGGCCCATTTGGTTCCCGGGGGGGTTCCGGTAACCTCCCGGTACTCCGGTAAAATTCCCGATTTCACCCGGAACACTTCCAATGTCCAAACATAGGCTTCCAATATATCAATCTTTATGTCTCGACCATTTTGAGACTCCTCGTCATGTCCGTGATCACATCCGGGACTCCGAACAACCTTCGGTACATCAAAATGCATAAACTCATAATAACTGTCATCGTAACGTTAAGCGTGCGGACCCTACGGTTCGAGAACAATGTAGACATGACCGAGACACGTCTCCGGTCAATAACCAATAGCGGAACCTGGATGCCCATATTGGCTCCTACATATTCTACGAAGATCTTTATCGGTCAGACCGCATAACAACATACGTTGTTCCCTTTGTCATCGGTATGTTACTTGCCCGAGATTCGATCGTCGGTATCCAATACCTAGTTCAATCTCGTTACTGGCAAGTCTCTTTACTCGTTCCGTAATACATCATCCCGCAACTAACTCATTAGTTGCAATGCTTGCAAGGCTTGTATAATGTGTATTACCGAGAGGGCCCAGAGATACCTCTCCGACAATCGGAGTGACAAATTCTAATCTCGAAATACGCCAACCCAACATCTACCATTGGAGACACCTGTAGTACTCCTTTATAATCACCCAGTTACGTTGTGACGTTTGGTAGCACCCAAAGTGTTCCTCCGGCAAACGGGAGTTGCATAATCTCATAGTCATAGGAACATGTATAAGTCATGAAGAAAGCAATAGCAACATACTAAACGATCGGGTGCTAAGCTAATGAAATGGGTCATGTCAATCAGATCATTCAACTAATGATGTGACCTTGTTAATCAAATAACAACACATTGTTCATGGTTAGGAAACTTAACCATCTTTGATTAACGAGCTAGTCTAGTAGAGGCATACTAGTGACACTCTGTTTGTCTATGTATTCACACATGTATTATGTTTCCGGTTAATACAATTCTAGCATGAATAATAAACATTTATCATGATATAAGGAAATAAACAATAACTTTATTATTGCCTCTAGGGCATATTTCCTTCACCGGCTCCTTGGTCGACGGCAGGCCCCACTGGCCAGGGCCTGGTCGGTGGCTGGTTACTGTTACCCCCGTGCTGTTGACGCGGGCTTGGTCGGGGTAAGCGTGGCTACAGTACCGCCGCCCTGGCAGGCGATTACTGTAGCCCCGCCGTATCTTGCCTCTTTAATGGGCGTCTCCTTCGAGGATGATGGCGAGCCGGCTTCGGGGGGGCGGCTCCTCACCAGGCCGACTTGAGAGGAGGTGCGGCCACCTTCGGTATCTCTCTGCCCGAAGGGGCCCGCCGCCTCGGGGGCCACGCTGGTGGCCCGTCGTGGACGGCGTCGGGGCCGCCGTGGCAACAGTGCCGCGCCGGACGGGTCGTGGCCACCCGTACGGCGCACTGTACCAGGCGTGCTCCGGATTTTGGGGGTGGCAGGCTCCACTGTAGCCACGCCCCGCTTCATCATCGAGGGGTGGATGCGTACTCTGCGGGTACGACCTTGACCGCTTTATGGGAGCCGGCCTCTTGGAGCCGGCCTTATTGCAGCCGGCTTCTCGTAGTCGGCCCTCCCACGACTTTCTTCATGAGGGTAAAAGGCGGGCCGCCCCCAAAGCCGGCCTAGAAGATAGCCGGCAAAGGGGGAGGCGGCCTTAGGTCTTGAGTCTTCTTGAGAGTCGGACGGGCTCGTAATTTTTTCTGATGGGCCAGGGGAAGCCGGCTAGGCTACCCATGGCTATTTACTCCGACAATGCGAGACGGTTATTCATTTAAATCAGAGAATAATGGTTGTTCTATTTATATGAGTAATATCTTTTATGGTCATGCACCCTTGAAGAGTGGTCTATTCTTGTTAAATCTCGATAGTAGTTATACACATATTCATAATGTAGAAGCCAAAAGATGCAGAGTTGATAATGATAGTGCAACTTATTTGTGGCACTGCCGTTTAGGTCATATCGGTGTAAAGCGCATGAAGAAACTCCATACTGATGGACTTTTGGAACCACTTGATTATGAATCACTTGGTACTTGCGAACCGCGCCACATGGGCAAGATGACTAAAACACCGTTCTCCGGTACTATGGAGAGAGCAACAGATTTGTTGGAAATCATACATACAGATGTATGCGGTCCGATGAATATTGAGGCTCGTGGCGGATATCATTATTTTCTCACCTTCACAGATGATTTAAGCAGATATGGGTATATCTACTTAACGAAATATAAGTCTGAAACATTTGAAAAGTTCAAAGAATTTCAGAGTGAAGTGGAAAATCATCATAACAAGAAAATAAAGTTTCTACGATCTGATCGTGGAGGAGAATATTTGAGTTACGAGTTTGGTGTACATTTGAAAAATTGTGGAATAGTTTCGCAACTCATGCCACCCGGAACACCACAGCGTAATGGTGTGTCCGAATGTCATAATGTACTTTACTAGATATGGTGCGATCTATGATGTCTCTTACTGATTTACCGCTATCGTTTTGGGGATACGCTCTAGAGACGGCCGCATTCACGTTAAATAGGGCACCATCAAAATCCGTTGAGACGACGCCTTATGAACTATGGTTTGGCAAGAAACCAAAGTTTTCGTTTCTGAAAGTTTGGGGCTGCGATGCTTATGTGAAAAAGCTTCAACCTGATAAGCTCGAACCCAAATCGGAGAAATGTGTCTTCATAGGATATCCAAAGGAAACTATTGGATACACCTTCTATCACAGATCCGAAGGCAAGACTTTTGTTGCTAAATTCAGAAACTTTCTTGAGAAGGAGTTTCTCTCGAAAGAAGTGAGTGGGAGGAAAGTAGAACTTGACGAGGTAACTATACCCGCTCCCTTATTAGAGAGTAGTGCATCACAGAAAACTGTTTCTGCGACACCTACACCAATAAGTGAGGAAGTTAATGATAATGATCATGAAACTTCAGAACAAGATACTACTGAACCTTGTAGATCAACCAGAGCAAGATCCGCGCCAGAGTGGTACGGTAATCCAGTTCTAGAAGTCATGCTGCTAGATCATGATGAACCTACGAACTATGAAGAAGCGATGGTGAGCCCAGATTCCGCAAAGTGGCTTGAAGCCATGAAATCTGAGATGGGATCCATGTATGAGAACAAAGTATGGACTTTGGTTGACTTGCCCGATGATCGGCAAGCAATTGAGAATAAATGGATCTTCAAGAAAAAGACTGACGCTGACGGTAATGTTACTGTCTATAAAGCTCGACTTGTCGCAAAAGGTTTTCGACAAGTTCAAGGGGTTGACTACGATGAGACCTTCTCACCCGTAGCGATGCTCAAGTCTGTCCGAATCATGTTAGCAATTGCCGCGTTTTATGATTATGAAATATGGCAGATGGATGTCAAAACTGCATTCCTGAATGGATTTATGGAAGAAGAGTTGTATATGATGCAACCGGAAGGTTTTGTCGATCCAAAGGGAGCTAACAAAGTGTGCAAACTCCAGTGATCCATTTATGGACTGGTGCAAGCATCTCGGAGTTGGAATAAACGCTTTGATAGTGTGATCAAAGCATTTGGCTTTATACAGACTTTTGGAGAAGCCTGTATTTACAAGAAAGTGAGTGGGAGATCTGTAGCATTTCGGATATTATATGTAGATGACATATTGCTGATTGGAAATAACATAGAATTTCTGGATAACATAAAGGGATACTTGAATAAGAGTTTTTCAATAAAAGACCTCGGTGAAGCTGCTTACATATTGGGCATTAAGATCTATAGATATAGATCAAGACGCTTAATTGGACTTTCACAAAGCACATACCTTGACAAGATTTTGAAGAAGTTCAAAATGGATCAAGCAAAGAAAGGGTTCTTGCCTATGTTACAAGGTGTGAAGTTGAGTCAGACTCAATGCCCGACCACTGCGGAAGATAGAGAGAAAATGAAAGATGTTCCCTATGCTTCAGCCATAGGCTCTATCATGTATGCAATGCTGTGTACCAGACCTGATGTGTTCCTTGCTATAAGTTTAGCAGGGAGGTTGCAAAGTAATCCAGGAGTGGATCACTGGACAGCGGTCAAGAACATCCTGAAATACCTGAAAAGGACTAAGGATATGTTTCTCGTATATGGAGGTGACAAAGAGCTCACCGTAAGAGGTTACGTTAATGCAAGCTTTGACATTGATCCGGACAATTCTAAATCGCAAACCGGATACGTGTTTACTTTAAACGGTGGAGCTGTCAGTTGGTGCAGTTCTAAACAAAGCGTCGTAGCGGGATCTACATGTGAAGCGGAGTACATAGCTGCTTCAGAAGCAGCGAACGAAGGAGTCTGGATGAAGGAGTTCATATCCGATCTAGGTGTCATACCTAGTGCATCGGGACCAATGAAAATCTTTTGTGACAATACTGGTGCAATTGCTTTGGCAAAGGAATCCAGATTTCACAAAAGGACCAAACACATCAAGAGACGCTTCAATTCCATCCGGGATCTAGTCCAGGTGGGAGACATAGAGATTTGCAAGATACATACGGATCTGAATGTTGCAGACCCGTTGACTAAGCCTCTTCCACGAGCAAAACATGATCAGCACCAAGGCTCCATGGGTGTTAGAATCATTACTGTGTAATCTAGATTATTGACTCTAGTGCAAGTGGGAGACTGAAGGAAATATGCCCTAGAGGCAATAATAAAGTTATTATTTATTTCCTTATATCATGATAAATGTTTATTATTCATGCTAGAATTGTATTAACCGGAAACATAATACATGTGTGAATACATAGACAAATAGAGTGTCACTAGTATGCCTCTACTTGACTAGCTCGTTAATCAAAGATGGTTATGTTTCCTAACCATGAACAATGTGTTGTTATTTGATTAACGAGGTCACATCATTAGTTGAATGATCTGATTGACATGACCCATTTCATTAGCTTAGCACCCAATCGTTTAGTATGTTGCTATTGCTTTCTTCATGACTTATACATGTTCCTATGACTATGAGATTATGCAACTCCCATTTGCCAGAGGAACACTTTGGGTGCTACCAAACGTCACAACGTAACTGGGTGATTATAAAGGAGTACTACAGGTGTCTCCAATGGTGGATGTTGGGTTGGCGTATTTCGAGATTAGGATTTGTCACTCCGATTGTCGGAGAGGTATCTCTGGGCCCTCTCGGTAATACACATTACACAAGCATTGCAACTAATGAGTTAGTTGCGGGATGATGTATTACAGAACGAGTAAAGAAACTTGCCGGTAACGAGATTGAACTAGGTATTGGATACCGACGATCGAATCTCGGGCAAGTAACATACCGATGACAAAGGGAACAACGTATGTTGTTATGCGGTCTGACCGATAAAGATCTTCGTAGAATATGTAGGAGCCAATATGGGCATCCAGGTCCCGCTATTGGTTATTGACCGGAGACGTGTCTCGGTCATGTCTACATTGTTCTCGAACCGTAGGGTCCGCACGCTTAACGTTATGATGACACTTATTATGAGTTTATGCATTTTGATGTACCGAAGTTAGTTCGGAGTCCCGGATGTGATCACGGACATGACGAGGAGTCTCGAAATGGTCGAGACATAAAGATTGATATATTGGATGACTATATTCGGACACCGGAAGTGTTCCGGCTGATTTCGGAGAAAACCGGAGAGCCGGAGGGTTACCGGAACCCTACCGGGAGAAGTAATGGGCCTTATGGGCTTTAGTGGAGAGAGAGAAGGGCTGCCAGAGGTGGGTCGCGCGCCACCTCCTCCCTGGTCCGAATTGGACTAGGGGAGGGGGGCGGCGCCCCCCCTTTCCTTCTCCCACTCCACCTCTTTCCTCCTCCTTGGCGCGCCACACCTGGCCGGCCGGCCTCCTCCCCTTGATCCTTTATATACGGGGGCAGGGGGCACCCCAAGACACACAAGTTGATCCACGTGATCGTTCCTTAGCCGTGTGCGGTGCCCCCTGCCACCATATTCCACCTCGATCATATCGTTGTAGTGCTTAGGCGAAGCCCTGCGTCGGTAGAACATCAAGATCGTCATCACGCCATCGTGCTGACGGAACTCCTCCCCGAAGCTTTGCTGGATCGGAGCCCGGGGATCGTCATCGAGCTGTACGTGTGCTAAGAACTCGGAGGTGCCGGAGTAACGGTGCTTGGATCGGTCGGATCGGGAAGAAGACGTACGACTACTTCCTCTACGTTGTGTCAACGCTTCTGTTGCGATCTACAAGGGTACGTAGATCAGACTCTCCCCCTCGTTGCTATGCATCACCATGATCTTGCGTGTGCGTAGGAAAATTTTGAAATTACTACGTTCCCCAACATCTCTTTCTCTCCCTCTCTCCCTCCCTCTCCCCCTCCCCCTTCCTCCTCCTAGTTGGACTAGGAAAGGGGGAGTCCTACTCCTACTAGGAGGAGGAATCCTCCCCTCCTTGGCGCGCCACCAAGGGCCGGCCGGCCTTCCCCCTTGCTCCTTTATATACGGGGGCAGGGGGCTCCCTAGAAGACACAAGTTGATCATTGATCCTTAGCCGTGTGCGGTGCCCCCCTCCACCATAATCCACCTCGGTCATACCGTTGTAGTGCTTAGGCGAAGCCCTGCTCCGGTAGCTTCATCATCACCGTCATCACGCCGTTGTGCTGACGAAGCTCTCCCTCGACACTCAGCTGGATCGAGAGTTCGTGGGACGTTACCGAGCCGAATGTGTGCAGATCGCGGAGGTGCCGTACTTTCGGTACTAGGATCGGTCGGATCGTGAAGACGTACGACTAAATCAAGCGTGTTGTCATAACACTTCCGCTTACGGTCTACGAGGGTATGTGGACATCACTCTTCCCTTCTCGTTGCTATGTATCACCATGATAGATCTTGCATGTGCGTAGGATTTTTTTTGAAATTACTGCGTTCCCCAACAGCACATCCGCACCTCCTCCTCTCTAAGCCCGTCATGTACCTTTCCAAGCCCGTCCTCCTATAGCGGTGATGCAAAAGTCGTGGTGATCCGCCCCAGTAGGCGGTGGCGGAGGAAATTCATCCTCCAGTGGATCTTGCCGCCGCCGCCCACACTCTCCAGGCACCTCGGCGTCCATGGCGGCCGGCTCCTTCGATAAGGAGGAGATCATCCTCTGCTCCGGTGACGACGAGGACCAGAAGCCGCAGCAGCAGTCGCGCCTCCTCGCGGAGGCGGCTCTGACAGAAGAAGAATTCGTCAGATAGATGGAAATCATGACGGAGGTCTCACTCCGTTAGATGGGCCCAACGCCACGGTCGCCGGCGCGGGTCAAGAAGGAACTGATGAAGTCATGCACCTACGGTAGGGACACGGGCCCGTCCTAAAGAGCCCTACCATTGGACATCCTTAGAGGAAGTCACCTTTAAGACAACTTGAAGGTATCCCACTCGACGGGTTGAAGACACTCGACCAAGAAGCTGTCACTCGACCAGGAAGCTGTCACTCGACCAAGAAGCCGACCACCCGACTGCCAGAAGACCTCAAGTCACTCCGCAGGCAAACGGTCGGCTATTAAGTAGTCTTTATGATTATTATGACACTTTATTAGGGACGTTATCTGTAACGCCCACCTTAAATGTACCTTAAACCCTGCATTACCGAGGGCAGGAGAGGGCTGGCGAACTCTATATAAGCCACCTCCCTCCTCAGTATCAAGGGTTCGCACCCCTGTCATTTTACTCACGCATAATCCAATCGACCGCCTCCGGGCACCGAGACGTAGGGCTGTTACTTCCTGAGAGAAGGGCCTGAACTCGTAAACCTTGCGTGCTTACAACTTCCCAATAGCTAAGGTCTAGACTCTTGATACACACCCCCCTACCTCACTGTCAGACTTAGAACCACGACAGTTGGCGCCCACCGTGGGGCATTAGTCTTAGCGCCTAATTGGAGAAGTTGCGATTTTTCCGATCCGCTTGATCATGTTTTCCTGCGGAGCTTTGGCGGAGGGCCGCGAGATCCGTCTCGGCGGACTCGCTTTCATCGCCGACGACTCCGCCAGGCTCCAGGAGGCGCCGCTTGACGTCAATGCGCTCCCCGTCCGCGGTGCGACGCACTTCCGCGCGTGCGTCCGTGGCGTCCTCCTGAGACAGCCATCGACCCCATATCGGTCGACTCCCGTGCCATCTCCCCGTCCTGTCTCCCGCCAGCGCAAGCACTCGGGTCGGTCGAGGCTCCAGCGGTGGATGAAGCACGCCGCGGCCCGCCAGTCGGCGACCCCGCAAGTCGCTGCAATCGAGCCTGACGAATCCCTCTGCGGCCTGTTCGATCTGTCGACTGGCTCCACGGAGACCGCTTCTGAGTGTGACAGCAGCGACCCCTTGGCGGAGGTTCTGGCGGTCGAGGGGACACGCAGTCCCCCTGGATTCCATCGCGCTGATGATGGTGCCGACAGGGGCGATCCGTCGCACCCTCACGACGAATACCTCCCCGAGCCTCTTACGTCATTGCAACGGGAGGAGCTTCGTCGCAGGAACATGGACGCGCTCTACACACCTATTGTTGGAGAAACCCCCAAGGCCCGGGCCTTGGAGGACGCGCGCTTGGCTAATCTAGCCGAGCGCACTCGACTAGAGAATCTACAGCGAACCCTCGATGAGCGGGCGCGCCAGCGGGCTCCCGAGTCCAGTCGACGCCAGCAGGCTCCCGAGTCCAGTTGACGCCAGCAGGCACCCGAACCCAGTCGACGGCAGCTCTTCCCGCCACCACAGGTGTACCGAACTCCGGTTCAGAACCTGGCTGCCGCGGCCCGCATAGCGGAGTCAATCTAGCCCTCCCAGTCGGAGGCCGGAAGAGGATTGCTGTAGATCAGAGCATTGCTCCGAGCGGCGGGGAATCAGAATTCCGCCGTCTCTCAGTCGCGGGACAGGATCCATAGTCGATCTATCGCAACGGAGACCGTCCAGTCGGCTCACAGCCCGAGATCGCCCCCGAGGCGTGAGGGGCGTGGAGACCGGCACGATCAGTATAGGAGGTACGAACAATATGATCACCGACCCGACCGTGATGATGGGCGTCGGGTGCCGTCCCCTCCTCCGCGGAGTGGATCATATGCACCTCGGCATCGAGACGACAGGCGCCCCCATAACACTGGGCAGAGGATCCCAGTCGACCCCAGAGACCCAGGCTTTGACGCGAGATCCATCCTCGTTCAAGGTCTGGTGGATAGGAACAGGGCTCATCGAGAGGGCCACAACAGAAATACGCCCACCGGCAGCAGGGCACACGCCTCGGGGCCTGAGTGTTTCAGTCGGGCCATCAGAGCTGCGGTGATCCCTCCCAACTTCCGACTGGCGACTGGAATCAGCAAGTTCACTAGCGAGTCCAAGCCTGACACGTGGCTCGAGGATTACCGAGTGGCTGTGCAGATCGGCGGCGGCAACGATGAGGTGGCCATGAAGCATTTACCCCTCATGTTGGAAGGCTCAGCTAGGGCGTGGCTGAATCAGCTGGCGCCCAGCAGCATTTACACTTGGGAGGATCTCTCCCGAGTGTTTGTTACAACCTTCGAAGGGACATGCAAGCGCCCTGCAGGCCTTACGGAGCTGCGGTCTTGCGTACAGAAGCCGAACGAAACTCTGAGAGAATATATCCAGAGGTGGATCACACTGCACCACTCGGTCGAGAACGTGCCAGACCATCAAGCAGTTTGCGCTTTCAAGGAAGGCGTCAAGTACAGGGAGTTGAATCTGAAATTTGGCCGGACCGGAGAAATGTCCCTTAATCGGATGATGGAGATTGCCACCAAGTACGCTAATGGAGAAGACGAGGACCGACTCCGAAGCGGCAAACTTAAGTCAGTCGCTCAAGAAACCGGAGGAAACTCCAGTCGGAAGCAGAAGCGGAAGGCCGAGCCAGCCGCCCCGAGGGAGGCCCTGGCTGTGGCCCAGGGAAACTTCAAGGGAAAGCCCAAGGGCACATGGAAGCCCAAGAAGGTTAAGGATCAGGATGGGAATGATGTTCTGGACCTGCCATGTCACATCCATACCAAGAAAGATGAAGAAGGAAATTTTATTTTCCCAAAGCATACCACTCGACAGTGTCGGCTTCTGATTCAGCAGTTCCAGGGCAAGCAGCCCAAGGATAAGGAAAAAGAGCCAGACAGAGTTGAAGACAAGGAAGATAGTGACGATGGATACCCTCAAGTCAATTCCACCTTGATGATTTTTGCTGATCTCGAAAGCAAAAGTCGACTGAAAATCATTAACCGTGAGGTCAACATGGTTGCCCCGGCGACTCCCAGTTACCTGAAGTGGTCTCAGACGGCCATCACGTTCGACCAGTCTGATCACCCAACACACATTGCCACCCCTGGGAGGCAAGCTTTGGTGGTCGACCCAGTTGTCGAAGGCACTCGACTGACCAAAGTCCTGATGGACGGCGGAAGTGGCCTAAACATACTGTACGCTGAAACCTTGAAAGGAATGGGCATTCCGATGTCCAGACTCAGCACCAGTAACACGAGCTTCCACGGAGTCATTCCTGGGAAGAAAGCCGAGTCACTCGGCCAGATTGCTCTTGATGTGGTTTCGGCGATTCAAAGAATTACCGCAAGGAAAAGTTAACGTTTGAAGTTGTGGACTTCCAGAGTGCTTATCACGCCATCTTGGGCAGGCCAGCTTACGCACGCTTCATGGCTCGACCATGCTACGTGTATCTTAAATTAAAGATGCCTGGCCCCAAAGGTGTGATCATTATTACGGGCAACCGGAAGAAAGCAGAAGAATGTTTCCAGAAGGGATCAAAGATCGCCGACGCTCAGATGGCAGTAGTCGAGCTGAAAGAGTACCAAAAGACTGCCGACCCGAGTGAATTGCTGTGGGCTAAGAAGCCTGCCTCCGAGTCAGCTTTCCAGTCGGCTGGCGAAACGAAGACAGTCCATATTCACCCGACTGATCCCGACGCAGTTCCGACTCACATCTCAACGACGCTCGACTCCAAATAGGAAGAAGCGCTCATCCAGCTCCTCCGTGAGAACTGGGACATCTTCGCATGGAAACCCTCTGACATGCCTGGAGTTCCCAGGGGGCTGGCTGAGCACCGCCTGCGAGTCGACTCAAAGTTCAAACCCGTGAAGGAACATCTGCGGCGGTCCGCCGTCCAGAAAAAACAAGCCATCGGCGAGGAAGTGGCTCGGCTCTTAGCAGTTGAGTTCATTCGAGAGATCTACCACTCCGAGTGGCTCGCCAATGTTTTCATGGTCCCCAAGAAGGACAAGTCACTCCGCATGTGCATTGATTTCAAGCATATCAATCGGGCCTGCCCGAAAGATCATTTTCCTCTCCCTCGCATCGACCAAATTGTCGACTCAACTGCGGGGTGCGAGAGATTGTCTTTTCTAGATGCCTACTCCGGGTACCATCAGATTCGTCTGTATGGGCCCGACGAAATCAAAATAGCTTTCATCACTCCATTCGGATGCTTCTGTTACGTCACCATGCCATTCGGCCTCAAGAACGCCGGAGCCACATTCATGAGAATGATCCAGAAGTGTTTACTCACTCAAATCAGTCGGAATGTGGAGGCGTACATGGACGATATCGTAGTCAAGTCCCGGAAAGGTTCCGACCTGCGGGCTGACCTTGCTGAAACCTTTGCCAACCTCAGGAGGTACGATATCAAGCTCAATCCGTCAAAGTGCACTTTCGGAGTTCCAGGTGGCAAGCTACTCGGTTTTCTCGTTTCCGAACGGGGAATCGACGCCAATCCTGAAAAAATTGGCACCATACTCCGGATGAAGCGTCCTGTACGTGTGCATGATGTCCAAAAACTTACAGGCTGCTTGGCCCCCTTAAGTCTTCATTTCTCGACTCGGTGAAAAAGCGTTGCCTCTTTACCGACTGATGAAAAAGTCTGACAAGTTCGAGTGGACTCCAGAAGCTGATGCAGCGTTTGCAGAGCTCAAAGCTCTGCTCTTCACCCAGCCGGTGCTAGCTGCTCCAATTAGCAAAGAGCCTCTGTTGCTTTACATTGCAGCCACGGGACAAGTTGTCAGTACAGTACTTACGGTCGAGCGGGAAGAGGAAGGGAAGGCCTTCAAAGTTCAACGCCCTGTTTATTATGTGTCTGAAGTTTTGACCCCTTCAAAACAAAGATACCCCCACTACCAGAAGCTTGTATATGGGATTTACATGACCACGAAGAAAGTTGCACATTATTTCTCTGACCACTCCATTACAGTCGTCAGCGACGCCCCATTATCGGAGATCCTGCATAACAGAGATGCAACTGGTCGAGTGGCCAAGTGGGCGATTGAACTCCTTCCTTTAGACATCAAGTTTGAAGCAAAGAAAGCCATCAAGTCCCAAGCAATCGTGGATTTTATCGCCGAGTGGATTGAACAGCAACTTCCGACTCAAGTTCACTCGGAACACTGGACTATGTTCTTCGATGGATCCAAGATGCTGAATGGTTCGGGCGCGGGGGTAGTTTTGGTCTCCCCCCGAGGAGATAAGCTAAGATACGTTCTCCAGATTCACTTCGATTCCTCCAATAATGAAGCAGAGTATGAAGCACTTTTGTATGGGTTGCGCATGGCCATTTCGCTCGGCGTCCGTCGCCTCATGGTCTATGGCGACTCAGATCTGGTGGTTAATCAAGTGATGAAGGAATGGGACGTCAGGAGTCCGGCAATGACTGGGTACTGCAATGCAGTACGGAAGCTAGAGAAGAAGTTCGAGGGGTTGGAACTCCACCACATCCCCCGACTGAAAAACCAGGTAGCTGACGACTTGGCAAAGATAGGCTCCAAGAGAGAAGCCATTCCAAGCAACGTGTTCTTGGAACACATTCACTCGCCGTCAGTCCAAGAAGATCCTTTCACAGAAGAAGCCCCGCAGCCGAAAAGTGCCACGGATCCGACTGAAGTTGAAGTGCCTGCAGTAGTCGACCTAATCATGGAAGTCTTGGTAGTCACCCCTGACTGGAAGATACCGTACATTGCATATATCCTAAGGAAAGAACTCCCGGAGGACGAGGAGGAGGCTCGACAGATCGTCCGCCGATCTAAGGCCTTCACAGTCATAAGGGGACAGCTGTACAGAGAAAGTGCGACCGGAGTCGGCCAGAAATGCATAACGCCAGAAGAGGGTCAAATAATCCTCAACGATATCCACTCGGGGACCTGCGGTCACCATGCGTCCTCTCGGACCATTGTGGCCAAGGCATACCGAGCTGGATTTTATTGGCCAAGGGCAAATGAGATGGCGAAAGAGATAGTCGACAGGTGCGAGGGCTGCCAGTTCTACTCCAACATGTCACACAAGCCCGCGTCAGCCCTGAAAACCATTCCGCTCGTCTGGCCCTTTGCCGTCTGGGGATTGGACATGGTTGGCCCCCTGAGAACGGGCAGGAGTGGGTTCACTCATGTGCTTGTGGCAGTCGACAAGTTTACCAAATGGATCGAAGCTAAGCCCATAAAGAGCCTTGACACTGGCACCGCTATCAGTTTCATCAGAGGATTGACATTCAGATATGGAGTCCTGCACAGCGTCATCACTGATAACGGGTCAAACTTTGATTCGGACGAATTCAGGGCATTTTGCGCTTCTCAAGGCACACGAGTCGACTACGCCTCAGTCGCTCACCCCCAGTCGAATGGACAGGCTGAGAGGGCAAATGGTCTGATTCTCAAAGGGCTAAAACCTCGGCTGATGCGCGATCTCAAGCACGCGGCAGGCGCTTGGGTCGACGAGCTTCCGTCAATGCTGTGGGGATTAAGGACCACCCCTAACCGGTCGACTGGAAGGACCCCGTTCTTTCTGGTTTATGGAGCCGAAGCTATCCTGCCAAGCGATCTCCTTCATAATGCGCCCCGAGTTGAACTTTACACCGAAGATTAAGCGGAGCAGGCCCGGCAAGACGCAGTCGACCTCTTGGAGGAAGAGAATGAGATGGCAATGATCAGATCGACCATTTACCAGCAGGACTTGCATCGATTCCACGCCCAGAATGTGAAGAGTCGAGCCTTTCAAGAAGGAGATTTGGTCCTCCGAGTGGATCAACAGAAACCTCACAAGCTCGCTCCCACTTGGGAAGGCCCCTTCATCATCACCAGAGTCCTCCACAATGGAGCATATCACCTTTACAATGTTGATCGACAAATCGACGAACCTCGAGCTTGGAACGCGGAGCTTCTCCGCCCCTTTTACACTTAAGTCCGCTCTCAAACCAGATGTAATAAGAAAAACTCCTGAGGTTCATTTTTATCAGAAATAAGAGTGTTCCAATAATTGCTGTCACTGTTGTATGTATCTGAAATCCCCCAGTGGGTGACTTAGTTGCGAATCCGATTCGCCTAAGTTTGAAAAATCCTACCGAGTGGAGAGCAAACCTCCCACTCGGGGGCTTAGCTGCAGTTCAGCACTCGCCTAAGTTCTCCACAAAGAGACTTAGCTGCAGTCAGACACTCGCCTAAGTTTGAAAAATCCTACCGAGTGGAGAGCGAACCTCCCACTCGGGGGCTTAGCTGCAGTTCAGCACTCGCCTAAGCTCTCCACGAAGAGACTTAGCTGCAGTCAGACACTCGCCTAAGTTTGAAAAATCCTACCGAGTGGAGAGCGAACCTCCCACTCGGGGGCTTAGCTGCAGTTCAGCACTCGCCTAAGCTCTCCACGAAGAGACTTAGCTGCAGTCAGACACTCGCCTAAGTTTGAAAAATCCTACTGAGTGGAAAGCGAACCTCCCACTCGGGGGCTTAGCTGCAGTTCAGCACTCGCCTAAGCTCTCCACGAAGAGACTTAGCTGCAGTCAGACACTCGCCTAAGTTTGAAAAATCCTACCGAGTGGAGAGCGAACCTCCCACTCGGGGGCTTAGCTGCAGTTCAGCACTCGCCTAAGTTCTCCACGAAGAGACTTAGCTGCAGTCAGACACTCACCTAAGTTTAAAAAATCCTACCGAGTGGAGAGCGAACCTCCCACTCGGGGGCTTAGCTGCAGTTCAGCACTCGCCTAAGTTCTCCACGAAGAGACTTAGCTGCGGTCAGACACTCGCCTAAGTTTGAAAAATCCTACCGAGTGGAGAGCGAACCTCCCACTCGGGGGCTTAGCTGCAGTTCAGCACTCGCCTAAGTTCTCCACGAAGAGACTTAGCTGCAGTCAGACACTCGCCTAAGTTTGAAAAATCCTACCGAGTGGAGAGCGAACCTCCCACTCGGGGGCTTAGCTGCAGTTCAGCACTCGCCTAAGTTCTCCACGAAGAGACTTAGCTGCAGTCAGACACTCGCCTAAGTTTGAAAAATCCTACCGAGTGGAGAGCAAACCTCCCACTCGGGGGCTTAGCTGCAGTTCAGCACTCGCCTAAGTTCTCCACGAAGAGACTTAGCTGCAGTCAGACACTCGCCTAAGTTTGAAAAATCCTACCGAGTGGAGAGCGAACCTCCCACTCGGGGGCTTAGCTGCAGTTCGGCACTCGCCTAAATTCTCCACGAAGAGACTTAGCTGCGGTCAGACACTCGCCTAAGTTTGAAAAATCCTACCGAGTGGAGAGCGAACCTCCCACTCGGGGGCTTAGCTGCAGTTCAGCACTCGCCTAAGTTCTTCACGAGGGGATTTAGCTGCAGTCAGATACTCGCCTAAGTTCGAAACCCGCCTTCTCCTGAAGAGCTCCGCCACAAATACAATGTACAACAACAGGGTGTGGGTCGACTGCCACCTTTTCCCGAGAGCTCCGCGACAAATACAATGTGAGCTTCGTCCCACTCTACAGTAACAAGGCATGGGTCGACTGCCACCTTTTCCCGAGAGCTCCGCCACAAATACAATGTACAACAATAGGGTATGGGTCGACTGCCACCTTTTCCCGAGAGCTCCGCCACAAATACAATGTACAACAACAGGGTGAGGGTCGGCCATCAAGCCCCTCACGACAGTTCCAGACCACGAGGACATTCAGCAAAAATTAAGTTCGGATAAAGCTTAAAAGGCCCTGGGCCCCTAATCAAAGTACTCGAGCCCTTAGCTCGGCAGAATTTAAACGATTACAAGTCCACTCGGCATTCCGAGGCTAATTTAAGGGAAGGCATAAAAGTTTTCTCACTCCTCAAGAGGAGGGCTAGCAGGAGCGACGAACTCATCCAGGTCGATTCCGTCCGCAATGCGAGTGGCTGCAGCGATGAAGGTCTCCATGAAATCCTGGAAGCTGTGCCTCTTGGTATTGGCGACTTGGATGGCGGCCAGCTTTTCTTCTCGCGCCTCCTTGCAGTGGACGCGGACTAAGGATAGAGCCACATCAGCGCCGCACCGGGCAGAGGACTTCTTCCACTCATGCACTCGATCGGGGATTTTGTCAAGTCGAGCCATAAGAGACTCGAGATCGTTCTGGAGCGCGGACTCTGGCCAAAGTGTCGAGTCGATCCGCGACACGGCAACCTTCAGTCGAGCCAGGTAATCCACGGTGCCGTCGATTCGAGATTACAGTCGGAGCAGGTTCATGGCAGTATCGTCTTTCACCGGAGAATTGATTGGGTCCAGACCCGTTTCGATCCGCCCGGTCTCCTCTTCGAAGTTCTGACAGAATTCTGCACACAAGACCTAAAGATAAGCCAACGATCACAAGATTGAGTCGACACAAAAGTACAAAACAGTCAAAATTAGACGTGCACCTTCAAGTTTGATGTACAGCCTCTTAGCGAGGCTCCTCAGGTAGCTCTCCAGGTCGTCCCTCCTACGGGCGATGCCTTCCATCTCCTCGCCCAAGAGGAGGTTCTTCTTCTTCCAACTGGCAGTCAGCTTGTTGGCATCAGTCAGAGCAGTCTGCAACCTAGTGTTCTCTTTTTCCAACTGGTCGACCGAAGCCAGCTTCTGTTCGGCCAGAGCCGTCTTGTCGTCAGCCGCCTTGCGGGCAACAGCCAGGTCCTGGTCCTTCCTCGCCAAAGCTTTTTCCAATTCTCCTACAAAGAAATGGTGATTGAATCGGAAACAGCAAAGGAATGCCCAAGCCTGAAAACAAAATCAGTCGACAAAGTCGCTTTACCTGCGGCGCCCTCCCTGACCTTCTGCAACTCCGTCCTGGCCAGCTCTAGATCAAGGTCCAGTTGAATCTTCTATTTCTCCAATTCAGTATAACGAGCGGCAAGTTCGCAGGATCTCTGCAAAAGGAAAAACCAGCCGACAGACGTTCGAGATAAGTTGCTTCCGAGTAACTAAGGAACAATGGTGACGTTTCTAAGACCATAGCCGAATCAAAAACATTCGACAGTAGTCTCGGGGACTACACCCAGTGGGTGCACTCAGCGTGCCCCCACTGGTTCGACCAAAAAAACGACTGCCCGCAGTCGACAGGACACGGACCACTCGACCTGGCCAGACCAAACCGAGTGAAGAAGTACAGATTCACAAACGCAATATACAGACTACAGTCGACTGCCAGCAGTCCACCATAGTCTCGGGGACTACACCCAGTGGGTGCACTCAGCGTGCCCCCACTGGTTCGACCAAAGAGAAAACACACCCAGTAGGTGTACAGGTACAGATAGAAAGATCTTCAAAAAGAAAAAGAAAGAGGGAGAAAGACTCTTCAAACAAACAAGTATCAAGTCAACTAACCTGGACGTTACTCTGAAGCGCCGAACTCGCGTCGTAAGCCGCCTGGCTGGCCTCCCGAGCCTTCTTCACCTGTTCCATCATGACCCCTGCCTGGTGTATGGCCTCCTTCGCAGCGACCACTTCGTCTTCAGGGACAGAGTACGCGACAAAGAGCGAAGTCGGATTGGCAGTCGACGCCAAGGGCTGCGCACTCGACAGGGGATTGGCAAAGGACACAGAAGCCCGAGGGACATCGCCGCCGTCCCGAGCCGCGGCCTCAGGCGCCGGAGCAGGCTGGGGAGCCCTGTCAGTCGACGGCCTTCTGGTCCTCCCTATCCTCAGCGGCTCATTGTCATCATCATCCGGGAGGTCGATAACATGAGGAGGAGCTGCAAGAAGAGCTTTCAATCGACCAGAATTGCAAGAAGCGACCAAGCCAACTCAAAAACAGAACGCCAATAATCGTACCAGGGTTGGAGGTAGCAGCGTCCCCCATCTCTTGGTCGTCGTCTTTTGCAGAGACCTCGGAGGTAGCAGCACTGCAAGTTTCGAAGAATCAGCCAGTTAAGCATAACGAGTCGACCGAGGATCCGTCCTCCAATCGACGAAAAAAGACAAGACTTGTTACCCGGAAATAACAGGGACAGATATCTTCATTTTTGGCAGAGTCTTGGGCGGCTTGGACTGCGTCGTGCGTGGTTGCTTGGGGACCTTCCCAGTCGGTGTTGGAGAAGAGGTCCGAGGGCGTTTCGACGATAGCCCGACGGAGGCAGCCGCCTGGCCACGTCCCTGCGCCGGGTCATGTGCGAGCTTGGATCGCCTTTCTGGGCGGGGAGGCTCGGCCTCCTCCTCCTCTTCCTCGCTTGAGAAGACGTCATCGCCTCCCTCTCCTTCGCCGTCTGACTCCCACTCGCCTTGGTCATCCCCACTCTCGCCTCCACTCGCCTCACCTTCCTCAGTCGACCCCTGCGCCCCGTTGGGCGTCGAGTACATCTCGGTGGTCGCCTAAGAACAACGGACAAGACAAAAGTCAGTCGACTCGCTCAAAAGAAGACCAATGCAGAAAACGAAGATTTCAGTCGGAAACATGAAGACGCACCTGGTCGACCTCATACGAGTTGTCGAGTGGAATGACCCTCCTAGCTCCTCGGGGGTTGTCATTGTTCCCCGTGATGCTTGACAGCCACCCTTCCAACATCTCGTCGGTGACCTCCTCCGGGTGGATCCGAGTGGTGTCCTCGAGGCCAGAGTACAGCCACATCGGGTGGTCCCGAGCCTGGAGTGGTTGGATACGCCTCTTGAGGAAGACTTCCAGCAGATCCATCCCCGTCACGCCCTCACGGACAAGTTCAACCACTCGACCCGCCAGTATCTTGACCTGGGCCTTTTCTTCGGGCGTCACCTTCAGAGAAGCAGGCTTTCGGGCTCGGTCGAGGGTGAAGGGTGGAAGTCCAGTCGACTGCCCTGGAGTCTCCTGATTCTGGCAGTAGAACCAAGTCGCCTGCCATCCTCGAACTGACTCCGGGAAGGTAATGGAGGGGAAACAGCTTTTTCCCCTCGTCTGGATCGTTAAGCCCCCACACAGCTGGATCACCTGTGTCCTCTCGTCACTCGACTTGGCCTTCTTGACCGACTGAGAGCGACAGGTGAAGATGTGTTTGAAAAGCCCCCAGTGTGGGCGGCACCCCAGGAACGCCTCACACATAGAAATAAAGGCGACAAGATAGACTATGGAGTTCGGAGTAAAGTGATGGAGCTGCGCCCCGAAGAAGTTCAGGAAGTTGCGGAAGAAAGAGTGGGGCGGCAGAGAGAACCCACGGTCAATATGAGTCGCCAGGAGGACGCACTCACCGTCCCGTGGCTGGGGCTCGATTTCTCCCCCTGGAAGACGCGCCGCCTTGTGGGGAATGGCTCCTCCCTCGACCAGGTCGTCGAGGTCCTCCTGACGGAGCACCGAGGGCATCCAGTCGCCCTGGATCCACCCCTTGGGCAGGGCCGTCCGAGAAGAAGAACCCCCCCGTGCAGACTTCTTTCCCTTCCCCCCCGCCACCGCCTTCTTCGCGCGCTCCAGAGCGGTCGTCTTCCCCTTCACCATCGTCGCCGGCGAGGTCTCGAGCTGGTTTTGTGGTGGCGGGGCGAGAGCGGAGGAAGCGGAGGAGGCGACGGAGAAACAGAGAAGGAAGAGGAAGAGATGAGCACGCGTACTGACGAAAGGCTCCGGGCCAACTACTTATAAGGGGGCCGCTCCCGAGTGGCTGGCAGGTAGGCCCGAGCTATCCAGTCAAATCCCGTGGCAGGCGCGCGCGCTGTACGTGGCGAAAAAGGCGGCGCGGGGATCGAGGAGCCTTCGCACTGTCGCTCCCGATTACTGCGGTCGCCCCCGTTCCGCGCGCTTCCCAAAAAATCCGAATCCCGCAATCTCCGCCGGCTGCGGAACAACTTGGCGAAACGGAGATCCCGCGCACGCCGGCGCTCGATGTCTCACAGGTAAAGAAATCCATTCGACGAAAGACCTGGAACGGATCAAGGCGACTGAAAGAGGTTAATGACGTCATCCGTGACAGTCGACCCAGAACGGAGCACCCATGATAACCTGAAGGGTCGGTTGGAAAGGTCCCTAACCCCTTTTCTCACTCCAGCCTCGATCCGTTCGGGGGCTAATGATGAAGTCATGTACCTACGGTAGGGACACGGGCCCGTCCTAAAGAGCCCTACCATAGGACATCCTTAGAGGAAGTCACCTTTAAGACAACTTGAAGGTATCCCACTCGACGGGTTGAAGACACTCGACCAAGAAGCTGTCACTCGACCAGGAAGCTGTCACTCGACCAAGAAGCCGACCACCCGACTGCCAGAAGACCTCAAGTCACTCCGCGGGCAAACGGTCGGCTATTAAGTAGTCTTTATGATTATTATGACACTTTATTAGGGACGTTATCTGTAACGCCCACCTTAAATGTACCTTAAACCCTGCATTACTGAGGGCAGGAGAGGGCTGGCGAACTCTATATAAGCCACCTCCCTCCTCAGTATCAAGGGTTCGCACCCTGTCATTTTACTCACGCATAATCCAATCGACCGCCTCCGGGCACCGAGACGTAGGGCTGTTACTTCCTCAGAGAAGGGCCTGAACTCGTAAACCTTGCGTGCTTACAACTTCCCAATAGCTAAGGTCTAGTCTCTTCATACACACCCCCCTACCTCACTGTCAGACTTAGAACCACGACAGGAACCACCGTCCCCGCTGCGCTACCACGACGGGTCAAGGAGGAGCCCGCCTCCCCCCGCAGTCACGGCCTCGACATCCAAATTGTTGGGCGCCGCGTCAAAGACGAGAGCGCGTCGTCACCGGCAAACAACCGGTACGCACGCATCGGCAGGCTCGCCCCGCCGCAATTACCGGCAGCCATCAAAGAGGAGCTGCCGCCGGCGATAAAGAAGGCGCGAACCGCATCCTTCATTGCCTCGGAGGCGGTGGTGTCCGTGGTCCCTCGGGCTCCAGGGCTGTACGATACGACCGACGCAACACCGCTCGCCGCTCCTCGTTTGCAAGACCGACACGGCGCAGGAATGGGTTTGACCTGGACCTCGCCGCCGCGTGGGCCATCGATCGACCAGTGAGATGGACACGAGGCACAAATTTGCGGTCAACGTTCGAGATGCCCTAAGTTGACAAACTTTGACTAAACCGTGACAAAAGCAACAACAGTCATGGCCTCGTGGCGTAACAAGCTCCATGGCAGAACACATCTGATCTGAAAGGACGCAGGACATGTGCTGAACCTCCTCACCTACCGTCCTCCACGACCTCACCATGGACAGATCACTGCAGAGCTCACCAGCCCAGGAGGTGGACCGAATGCCCCCCGCGCGCGCGGTGGCCGTGGTGGGCGCAGGCGCGGCGGGGCTGGTGGCCGCACGCGAGCTGCTCCGCGAAGGCCACGCCGTCACGGTCTTCGAGCGTTCGGACCGCGTGGGCGGTACCTGGGCCTACGACCCGCGAGCCGACGAAACGGATCCGCTGGGCGCCGCCGTCCATGGCAGCCTGTACGCGTCGCTGCGCACGAACCTCCCGCGCGAGCTCATGGGCTTCTCGGGCCACGAGAGCCTCGTGGGCAGGGTCTTCGCCGGGGACCCGCGCACGTTCCCGGGCCACCAGGAGGTGCTGGCCTTCCTGTGCGCGTTCGCCGAGGAGTCCGGCGTCGCCCGGCGCGTCAGGCTACGCGCCGAGGTGGTGCGCGTGGAAGGCGGTGAGAGGTGGAGCGTGGCGTGGCGGGGCGAGGACGGCGAGGTGGCCGTGGAGGCCTTCGACGCCGTCGTCGTCTGCAACGGGCACTGCACCGTGCCCCTCGTGCCCAAGCTCTCAGGTGAGTTCGGTGCCATTCGTTTCACGCCCTCAAAGGTCTTCTCACTGGTGCAGTGCCAAAGCTCAGCTGGTGTCAGATAAGAGCAATGTTCATCTCCGCGATGCAGGAATCGACAAGTGGCGAGGAAAGCAAATGCACAGCCACAATTACCGCGTTCCCGAGCCATTTCGAGATCAGGTACGACTACTTCACACTTCGCAGTAGAAGAAGATGCAGGTTCTCTGAAGAAATGGCTCCGACTAACGTCTCGTCAGATCGTTGTTGTGGTAGGATTAGGAGCCAGCGGAATCGACATCGCGAGAGAGATCTCACAGGTGACCAAGGAGGTGCACATCGCGTCAAGGCAGAACGAACACAGGCTGGGGAAGATCTCAATCGACCCCTACCTGAATGTTTGGATGCACGCAGAGGTTCAGAAAAACTCTGAATTTTCCTACTCCCATCAAACCTCTTACCTTTTCAGTGGATCCGGATCAACACGCGCTGGTTAAATGTCGATCAGGTGGATTGCATCCAAGACGATGGCCAAGTGCGCTTCGCTGAGGGTGCAGCGGTGGCAGCAGACGTGATCCTCTACTGCACAGGGTACCGTTACCACTTCCCGTTCTTGGACCTGGACGAGCTCACCGTGGACGACGAGAACCGCGTCGGGCCTCTGTACAAGCACGTCTTCCCCCCGAAGTACGCGCCCAGTCTCTCCTTCGTCGGACTGCCGGTCAAGGTACGACGGAAATCTCACACCATCACCGTGTTCAGATCTTCAGAGAGCATGGAGGGCGCTGATTGAGCCGATGGCGCATGGTGCTTGTTTTGAGAGCAGACCATCCTCTTCCAGTCGTTCGAACTGGAGGCCAAGTGGGTGGCGCGCGTGCTGTCCGGGAGAGCGGCTCTGCCGAGCGAGGAGGGGATGCTGGACGCCGTGCGGGAGCACTACCGGCGGATGGAGGAGAGCGGGAGGCCCCGGCGCCACACGCACGCCCTCATGCATGAATGGGTCAGTAGCGGCCTCTGAATTCTTGTGGTGTTTGCGTCGGACAGTTGTGAAGACATTTTCTGCAAATAGAATGGGCAGGACTCCTAAGGAAGTCTTTTTAGTGACTGATGTTGTCTGATGGGGTCGTGCTTGGTGTTGCCGGCGGCAGGTGGAGTACATGGACTGGCTGGCGGAGCAGGTCGGCGAGCGGCGGCTGGAGGCGCGGAGGCGGGACATGTACGAGAGAGCCCTCCAGCGCGTCTGGTCTCTGGACGGGGGATACCGTGACAGCTGCGAAGATGAAGAAAAGGGCAGTAGCGACAGTAAAGTTTAGGATGTGTCTCTGCATGATTATCTTAACAACTGTACTGGTATTATTAAGCAAAGTGAAGTTGGTTGAATAAGGCCCTGTTCGGCTCCTCTCCGCTCTGCCACTGTAGCTCCCGGAGCGGAGGGAGAGCCAGCACAATTGCTGGGAGCGGCTCAGACCGGGCTCCTCCCGCGGAGCGGAGTTAGCAGATTAGAGTGATTCCGAACATGCACTAAGTTGGGAAGTTGTAATACTTTAGGGTTTTGGGAAACTGCACGACACCCGTAACGGGTGTGGCTATCTCATATATATAAAGGGGTACACAAAGTGTACAATATAATATACAAGACATATACAGGGGAAATGTATAAATATAGTCTAACACCCTTCCTCAATCTTAACTATATTCTGAAGTACAGAGCAAGTTAAGATTGCACCTACAACCTATAAACCGAGGGTGTGGTAGAGGCATCGTGAAGATGTCAGCAAGTTGATTTTTGGAGAAGATGAACTTGATATGAAGAAGTTTCAGTGCAACACGTTCCCTCACAAAGTGATAGTCAACTTTGATGGGCTTGGTACGAGCATGGAAAATGGATTGGATGAAAGATACGTCGCACCAATATTATCACACCAAAGAATTGGTGGCTGCTCTTGAGAGACTCCCAACTCTCTCAATAGAGACTGTACCCAAATGAGCTCAGCAGTGGCATTGGCAGCCGCCTTGTACTCTGCTTCAGTGCTACTCCGAGATACGGTGGCCTACTTGCGCGCACTCCAGGCGATCAAAGTTGCGACCAAAGAAGACAACATAGCCCCCCGTTGATCGCCGGTCATCCAGGCTCCCAGCCCAATCTGCATCAAAGAATGCCGAGAGAGCACTCGAGGAGGTAAACCGAAGATGCAAGCCATAGGAGACAGTATGAGAGAGATAATGCAGTATACGCTTCACAGCTGACCAGTGTGAAGTCCGAGGAGCATGAAGATACTGGCACACACGGTTTACCGCATAGGAGATGTCCGGCCGTGTGATAGTCAAGTACTGCAAGCCACCAACAATACTGCGGTACTCTGTAGCATCATCTGAAGGAAGCAAGGCACCATCCAAGGCTGATAACCGATCAGTCGCAGACATAGGGGTGATAGCATGCTTGCACTGCAACATACAAGCACGTCGTAGCAAGTCCAAGGAATACTTATGTTGAGTGAGAGTCAGGCCAGCAGGGGACCGTGAAACCTCCAGACCAAGGAAGTAATGGAGAGCACCCAGATCCTTGACGGCAAAATGACCACTCAGAGCAGACATCAGACGATCAGCAACAGTCACCGAGGAGCTGATAAGAATAATGTCATCAACATAAACCAGCAGGTACATAGTAACCTCAGGACGCTGGAACATGAAGAGAGACGTGCCAGCAGTGGACGGAGCAAATCCAAGACGTCGAAGAACCGAGCCAAGTCGGGCATGCCATGCACGAGGAGCCTGCTTAAGTCCATAAAGCGCCTTAACAAGGCGACACAAAATGATGTGGACGAGCAGGATCCACAAAACCTGGAGGTTGCTGCATATAAACCTCTTCCTCCAAGACCCCATGGAGAAAAGCATTCTGAACATCAAGCTGACGCAGAGACCACCCTTTAGAAACAACCAAGGATAGAAGCAGGCAAATGGTGGTAGGTTTGACAACTGGACTGAAGGTATCCTCATAATCAAGGCCATACCGTTGTTTAAACCCTTTGGCCACCAACCGTACCTTGTATCGCTCAATAGAACCATCAGCATGCTTTTTTACCTTAAACACCTACTTGGAGTCAATGATGTTGACACCAGACATAGGAGGAACCAATCGCCAAGTATCGTTCCTCTGTAGTGCCTGGAACTCCTGCTCCATGGCACTGCGCCAATGAGGAATCCAAAGAGCCGCCTGAAAATGCCGAGGCTCAGCAGTGGGGTCAGCATATGTCTGTGCCATACACGCCGCAATCCATGCAACTGTGCCGTCAGTGCGCTCCTTCGGCCGAACAATACCACTCTGACTGCGCGTACGAGGACGCAGAATAGCGGTAGGCGGTGGAGGTGGCGGTGAAGAAGGAGCCGATGAAGATGGCGATGACGATGCAGACCGCTCGGCAGACGCAGAGCCAGTCGCACCAGACGACCAGCCTGGCGAGGAAGCTGTGGACGCTGGCTCGACCAACGCGAGTGGGGACACCGGCCCAGCCCCCGTGGCAGAGGCCGGCTCAGGCGAAGCTGGCTCGACCAACGCGTGGCCAGCCCCATGCTGGACCGAAGTAGCAGGGCCTGGCTCAGCCAGCCCCATCGACAAGCCAGGTGACGGAGGGGCGTTGCGAGCGGGCTCGGCGGACATCCGTGGGGACGCGGGTGGATGCTCATCCAGAAGCTCGAGGCGTGGTCCGCGCCCAGTCCCTGCACCATGGTTAGGTAGCAACAAGGGGGTATATGCAACATCAACAAATTGACCAGGCAAAGGTAAAACATGTTTCTCAGATGCAGTGGGAGTAGTGGAGGTGACCGGAAGTGCGGAAAAAGGAAAAACATTCTCATCAAACACCACATCACGTGAGATATAGACGCGGTTAGAGGGAACATGAAGGCACTTGTACCCTTTATGAAGAGAACTATAACCAAGAAACACGCACTGCTTAGACCGAAACTCCAACTTGCGTTGGTTATATGGACGAAGATATGGCCAACACGCACACCCAAAGACCTTGAGAAACGTATAATCATGAATTTCATTCAGCAAGAGCTCAAGTGGTGTTTTCATCTGACGGAGTCGTGTAGGGAGTCTGTTAATGAGAAAGCATGCGGTGGAAAACGCATCACTCCAGAACCGGAAAGGAACGGAGGCATGGGCAAGCAAAGCAAGACCAGTCTCAACTATATGATAATGCTTACGCTCAGCTACACCGTTTTGCTGATGTGTATGAGGACAAGACACACGATGTGTAATTCCAAGCTTATTAAAGAATGCATTGAGGTGGTGATACTCACCCCCCAATCGGATTGCACATGAATGATTTTATGACTGAGCAGACGCTCAACATGTGCTTGGAATTACAAGAAAATATTAAACACATCAGACTTGCGTTTAAGAAGATAAAGCCAAGTGATCCGACTATAAGCATCAATGAAAACTGACATAATAATTATGACCACTAACAGAGGTTTGGGCATGGCCCCATACATCCGAAAACAGAAGTTCAAGCGGTTTACTGACTACACGACTCGACTCAGAAAAAGGGAGCTGACGACTCTTGCCTTGCTGACAGGCATCACAGACTGCATCAACATGTTTATTTGACACTACTGAAAGCTCATGACGATGAAGTACATGGCGAACGATGGGAGTGGCAGGATGACCAAGGCGCGCATGCCAATGTGATGGAGACGCACGAACACCGCTGAAGGCACTAGGAGCTGGTGGCACATCAAGTGCGTTGATACCATTATTGCGCAGTCGATCTCTAAGGAGTACGTCCCTCGTGTCCCGGTCCTTAACAAAAAAATGAAAAGGATGAAATTCAGCAAGAACATTATTATCACGAGTAAGTTTAGGAACTGAAAGCAAACTGCGTGAAACAGAGGGAACACGAAGGACATTAAGAAGACGTAATTATGTGGATCGACGTGTAAGAAATGATGCCTAACCAATATGTGAGATGTGCATACCTTCCCCATTAGTGATGCGAACCTGATCGTGTCCACGGGACGGCTCCTGTGTGGAGAGCTTGCCCATCTCACTCGTCAGGTGATTGGTAGCTCATGTATCCATGTACCAAGATGCATCAACTGGGTAGGAAGGAGTATGCCCCTGCTCATGACTTGCCAGGGCAGCCTGCTTCTCATTACCCTTGCCATTGTTCCCGATCCCCAAGAAATCCTGCTTGAAGCAACGATGACAACGGGAGGCAAGGTGACCATCAAGTCCACACAGCTGGCAGGGGACCGGAGCACCACATGAAGGACAGCAGGCACAGACTGGACCTCCCGTGGAGGTAGTGGTGTTCCGCGAATTAGGCGCGGTCGGCGGAGGTTTGCCACCAGATGGTGGCTTGTAGGGCTTGCCCTTCCCACGCGTTGCAGCGTTGGCGGAAGGGAAGCTCGGCGTAGAGCGGCGAGCCTGGATGCGTTGTTCCGTAGGGAGGAGACGCGCGTACAACTCACGCGGCTGGATGGGAGTGTCACGACCATTGATATTCTCCACCAAATTATCACAGTCGTCACTCAGTTCGTTCAGCACATAAGAGGTGAACTCCTCCGAACCAAGAGCCTTGCCAATGGAGGCAAGTGTGTCAGCCATACCCGTCATCTTGTTGAAGTAGTCGGTGACGGTGAGATCATGAAGTTTCACTTCCCCAAGCGCAGTGCGGATAGCATGAGCCCGCGCCTGAGACTGCGAAGCAAAACTGATATGAAGAGCCGTCCACGCGCCCCGAGACGTAGCGGCGAAGATGACCAGTGACGAGACCCCCTCCGTTAAAGAGGACTGGATGGCAGAGAGGATGGCCTGATCCTGAGCCACCCACGCATGATGCCCCGGGTGGTATGGCAGGGGGCACGGTAGAGTGCCGTCGACAAAGCCCTCCAAGTAGCGACTGCGAAGAAGTGGCAACACCTAAGCCCGCCACAACAGATAGTTATCCGTCGTCAGCTACACCGGGATGAGATGCGCAAAATAAAACGGTGCATTGAGTACACCATGATCCGAAAGTGGCGACGACGCAGAGGAGGCTAGTAGCTCCATCGATGGACCACCGTAGGGCGCCCCGTACGAAGAGGATGCGCCATAAGGAGGCATGATCACTGACGCAGTCGGGTAGGCGTAAGCCAATGGAGCAACCGTAGATGGGGTTGACCATGGAGGGACCGTGGCGGCGCCATAGGAGCCGGCTGCCTGCGCTTTCTGCTGTTGTTGGGGCGGACAGTGGGAAGCAACCGCGGGCGCTGCACCATACGTCACCGGTACTTGCTGCTGCTGTTGGGGCGGAACACAGTAGGAAGTCGTGTGCACAGCACCATACGCCGGCGCGTGCTCCTGTGGATGCACCTGGTACTTCCACCAGGAAGCAGTCGCGGGCGCTGCACCAGACGCCCCCCCCCCCCCCCCCCCCCGTATGGCTGGGACGGGGCCATGGGAATGTGCGCGACACTATACGGCCCTCCGTATGCATGCGGAGAGTGTTGCTGCTGATTCACCGGCAGCGCAGCCGCATCATGGGAGCTTGGACGTGGTTGGACCGGGGACGGCGGGGCGGCGCCCAGGGGGATGAGCGGCCGTGACACAGAGAACGGGGAGGTCGGGGCGACCTGAGCAGCGGCGCTTGGGCCGGCGGCTGGGGCGACGAAGGGTGATGCGGCGGCGGCGGTCGAGGCCAACGCCATCGGGGCCGATCGAGAGTACGATCAAGATAGGAGCGGAAGCAATCGATCCTAAACTGATACCATGTAATATTTTAGGGTTTGTGAAACTGCACGACACTCATAACAGATGTGGCTATCTCATATATATAAAGGGTACACAAAATGTACAATACAATATACAAGACATATACAGGAAAAACATATAAATACAATCTAACAGAAGTATCCTTAATGTAGGACCCTAATACTGGGTGATCCATCGCTGAGGGAGCTCCCATCTGTAGATTCCTTTCCCGGGAGTAGAATGCACGAGAACTATATCCGGCTTATATGAGCTCGGGTAAACAGTGAAATTGAATAAAGCTGAAATAATTTAAATAATTCTGATTTTTTTTGTAACAAACATTGATAAATTTTCTAAGAGCTTGAAATTTTTCATAATGAAGTCACATCTGTGGAACTCGTGGCAAAAAAAAGTCAATGCTCCAAAATGCTTTCGAAAGTAGCATTTTCACGGTATCAATTTTGTTTTTTTGCCATGTCTTCCAGGAATGTGATTCCATAATAACATTTTTCAAGCTCTTAGAATATTTGTCAAAGTTTGTAACAAAAAAAATTCATATATTTTTATTTTACTGTTCACCCGTGCTCATTTGAGCTCGGCCCAATATGTCTCGCTGAAGCTTTTCCCAACAAGCTACAGTACTGGACGACCTGTTCGTCCGCTCGCTACGTTCCATGCGTTCGCTTTGCCTTTTTTTTTGTTTTTCTTTTGGATTTCTCCATTTATTCAAAGGTGTCTTTGGTTTTCTGTTTTTCTTTGTTTTCCCTTTGGTTTTATTTTTTTCACCTGTATTCTTCGTTTCTTTATCGGTTTAACTTATTTTGTCTTCTTCCTTTTAGTTTTTCTTTTTCTTTCTTTTCATTTCTTGTTCTGTTTTCTTGTTTCTTTCCTCTGTTTTTTCCAATTTTCTTTGTTTCTTTTCTTTCATGCACTGGTTTTTATCCGGTTTCTTGTTTTCTTTTTTCTCCAGCTTTTTTTGTTCTTTCTTTCTTTACTTTTCCTTTTTCCCTTTGTTATACTTTGGTTTTCTCTGGGGTTTTTCTTGTTTTCTTCGCTTTCTTTATGTTTATTTGTCGCTTTCCATCATTTTCCCCTTTTTATTCAACACATTCTATTTTTCAGTGTGCAGTGTGCATTTTTGGTGCACATATGAAATATTTTGTTGATACACGTTCAACATTTCTTAAATACATGTAAGTTTTTTGGAATACATGGTCAACATTTTTTGGAATACACGCTGAACATTTGTTTTGAAACAAATATATTTTTAAACTTCACAAACAATTTTTCAATACATGATTAACATTTTCCTAACATATGTTTTTTAACATATTACAAGCACAGACGCTCATACATACGTACATACAATGACTTTTATGAACGCGCGCATGCACACCCTACCTCTATGAGCATCTTTAAAAGACCGAGCCAGCACATCATGTTGAGATTGATTAAGTCGTCACAAACGCCTTCGTAGTCGATCGGAACGTCTAACATATGTTTTTGATGTCTACTCTTTTCATACACATTTTTTTACATTTTTCGTATACAATAGGAATATTTTTTATATACACATTTACATTTTTCCAAATACATAATTAAAAAATTTGACAACTTATATTTTCTTATACGTACTTTTTCCGTACAAATTGAACATTTTTTGTATACAACCGTTCATGATTAACATTTTCTAAAACATATATATTATCAAGTTTATTTTTCCATATGCATTCTGCATTTTGTATACATCAGTAACATTTTATATGGTCCAAATAAATGATTAAATTATTTTTAGACTTATTTTTTTATGTCTACCTTTTTTCACACACATTGTATATTTTTAGTATACATTGGGAAAAATATATACACACTTAATATTTTATAAATGCATAATTAACATTAAGAAAAAGGAAAACTTATATATTTTTTGTTTCTACCTTTTTCCATACTCATTGTACTATTACATTTTTTGTATACATCGGAATCCTGTTTGCTATACACATTTAACATATTATAATTGCATGTTCCAGCCAGTCTTTTGTGGTTTTGGGAATCTTCTAGGAGGTTCCTGATCCGGTTTTCTTTCTTTTTCAGTTTATTAGAACAATGCCCGCGCGTTGCAACGGGATATAAATCTTATAATACGACAACTTGTGATTTATCTATCTATGATAATGCAAATGTGTAAATAAATAATTATCAAATTATGCCCATGAATTAACTTATATTTTGATTGAAAGTTTGGCAAGTAAATTAAAGTGGATCTGGTTCAAAAGGTAAATAAATTAAGCTGATTTATTATCATATAAGAAAGGTTGGACGAAGAGGTGGTGGAAAGAAAGGTGAAATGGAAATGTTACGTTCTTTTTTAAGTAGTATCTACCTTTTTCCATACTCATTGTACTATTACATTTTTTGTATACATCGGAATCCTGTTTGCTATACACATTTAACATATTATAATTGCATGTTCCAGCCAGTCTTTTGTGGTTTTGGGAATCTTCTAGGAGGTTCCTGATCCGGTTTTCTTTCCTGTCTCTCTTTCTTTTTCAGTTTATTAGAATAATGCCCGCGCGTTGCAACGGGATATAAATCTTATAATACGACAGCTTGTGATTTATCTGTCTATAATAATGCAATTGTGTAAATAAATGATTATCAAATTATGCCCATGAATTAACTTATATTTTGATTGAAAGTTTGGCAAGTAAATTAAAGTGGATCTGGTTCAAAAGGTAAATAAATTAAGCTGATTTATTATCATATAAGAAAGGTTGGACGAAGAGGTGATGGAAAGAAAGGTGAAATGGGAACGTTACGTTCTTTTTAAGTAGTATAGATATAGAGATGATTTTTTGCTTTTCTCTCCGTTTTCGCTATTTTTTTCAATTTTCGTCTACTCTTTTTTCTTTTTCCAATTGTTTGTTACGTGTTCATGTTTTTTAAAATATATTTCCATTTCCAAAAATCGTTCATGCTTTCAAATTTGTTTGGGTGTTTCAAAAAATGTTCACGTTTGCAAAAATTGTTCTGGTTTTCAATTTTATTCTGGGGAATTTCAAAAACAATGCAAGCGTTTTCAAAAATTGTTTATGTTTTTTAAATTTTGTTAATAGTTGGAAAAATGTTGCAGTTATAAAACAAATCATATACACAAAAACATGTTTACATTTTCGAATTGTTTGTGTTTATTCAAATTTCTTCACAACATTTGAATAATGTTCGCGTTTCATTAAACATTCAATTTTTTTTGTAGCATGAAGAAAAAAATTGTGTTTCCGAAATTTGTTCCCAATTGTTTCTAAAGAAAATCATGTTTCCCAAAATAGTTCGCATGTTCAAAAAAGTTCTGGAGATTTAAAAATGTTCATGTTTACAAACAATGTTGACGTTTTTTAGAAGTTGTTCACTAATTGAAACAATGTTCGGAATTTCCAAAAATGTTCCTATTAACTGTTATTCATAAATACAAAACAATGTTCATGTTTAAAAAAAATCGAAATTCGAAAAATTGTTTGCATTTTCGAATTTTGTTTATGAGTTTAAAAAAACTTTCCTATTCTAAAAAAATGATTATGTTTTCAAATTTGTGTTCAGAATTCCATCCTTGTTCACAAATTCAAAACAGTTCACTATTTTCATATAATGTGAGTTTCCTAAAAAGAATTCACGGATTTGAAAAGTGGTTGAGTTTCTAAAAATACTCCTGTTTTTAAACATTGTTCCAGTTCAAAATTTAAAATGTTTTATATGTGCCGCTACCTTTCAGTTCTTACAGTTTCGCAATGATATATAGACAAGAAGCCATATTCGTTCCGTTGGCTAGCAACACCCGCACATATACATGAGATATTTTGTTCGAATCCAGGCGAGCGCATTTTAACACTACAATGCTACACTGCTGAAGCTGGTATACAATAGCCTCCTCGCGACATCTCTAATGGGCCAGCCCAGTCGCGCTCGCCCTTGTGCTTCGCGGATCTATTTGACGCAAAATGCGTCGAATAGGAGGTCCCGTATTGCTGGGTGTGTGTGCGAGAGGGAGCGAACGATCCAGCTGACGCATTGTTGAGCATGTCAGAACAACATGGGCTAGGCCCCAAATAGCAGTTTTTTTTTGACAAAAATGCCATTAACAAATAATGAGAAAAACTGATACAGTGATACAAGAAAAGAAATTCTGATAATGTTGTACTAAAGCTGCGATAGTTAATTTGGATCGAAGAGGGTAGGAAAAAAAATCTGTACGAGGGATTGCATTGGAGATGCCCTAATTTACATGGCATTAAAAGTATTCACATTTCACGAACCAACCTGTGGTTGGATGGTTTGAGGGATAGTGGTATCCCAGCCCACCAGCGTTCTAAGTCCTAGTGCTCGCAATATTTTTGGATTTATTTTAGAATTTTCGATGATTAAGTATGAGGAGACGTTCGCGTCGACGACGAAGCGCCTACGGTGACTTAGATGATATACCGACTCAATCGCTCGAAGGTGCTCATGGGATAGGGTGTATGTGTGCGTTTATAGGAATGAACGTATGGATATATGTATGATAGCTTGCGTCTGTACCGTGTTAAAAAAAGTATTCACATTTCCACAGTGTCCGGAACACAGCATGACCATCGTTCCTCGTGCTAGACTGTGCGATTGTACCCCTCCGTCAACTCTTGAAATGAAGATTCCGGCAGGGAATCTGCCCCCCGTTAATAAAACAAAACAAAACATTTGTTCTCGATCTGGCGTTTGGCTTCCCGGGAGAGCCGAGCCGGTCGATCCGGACGCGACGTCTCGTGAGACGTACACACGCTTGGCCGAGAGGCGTTTGCGCTTGTACGCACGAGTGTTTCCGGAGCTTCAAACTCTGCAAGCCACACGATACCAACTTGTTTGACCCCCAGCAGATCAGCGATGACTCTGGAGGCGCACACGTCGGGATCGGCGGTAAAGCAAACAGTAAGAAGCGACATCGGGTCGTCGTCTTCCCTCACCGCCGCCTCGGCGTCCATTGTCCTCCGCTCACCGAGCTATGACCATTGCTGTTTTCCATGCATGCGCCGGCCGAACCTACTGCACGCGCGTATGTGCCCGGCCTCCTCCGGTCACCCTCAGCGACCGATACGTCAATGTGCTGCGCTAACATCTTGACGAACAATCTCTCGAATCTTTCGCTTTCGCAGTTGCTTTATTGAGCAAGGTAAACCGTCAATGGCGAAATGGAATTGACGTTCTGATGAGAGAACTACTGAGCCGTAGCTTCCATCGCCCGCTTGCTCTTACTACTTGCATTATGCAGCGTAAACAATGCAACACTGGCCTGCGCCCGATCGCTCGTCATGGGAGGGATTGATTAGGTTTTCTGGCGGAGTCTAATCGGCCCTTGGAGATACCCAAAAGAGGAGGGGAGGAGGAATATTGGCGCGGATAGAGTTCGTGAGCGAGCCTATCTCTGATTAGTTTTTGCTCAATAATTGCGCGCGGCTTTGACCGTGCCGATCCACGACGTGTCTGCTATGCTTAATTATGTTCGTGCCGGACTTGAGCAGCAACCCTGCTCGCTGCGTTGAATTCTCTAATTATTTTTCCCAGGAATTGCTTACTTGAGCAAAACATTATAGTTTCCTCCGACTTGAGCTTTGCCAAATTTATAAGTTCAGACAGCCAGTCAGGCATGCCAGCATGCACACACGTAATTATCTACCTGAATATATATGCTTATGTAGTTCGTGAATGATTCAGTCGGTGTGAGTGAAACGCATTTTAAAATGTCGATCTTACGATCTCGAGCTTGGAAGAGCCGCGATACATGAGTTTACTCGACCAAGCAAGCAGAGTGCCTTGGACTTGTATATATGAAAATTAGTAATTGAAACCTGGCCAATAGTTGAAACTATCTGAAAACTAGTGTGAGAGGAGACCCGCGGAATTTTAATCTACGTAGAAACTAGCGTGAGGCATTATAATTTAGTAGTTGAAACCTGGTCGTCAAGGACACATCGCCTGGACTACAGTCTACAGCCCACATCCACAAAGATGGGGAGAAATGTTCTTTTCAACTATCTGAAATTTATTACAGTATTAAAGGCAGCAACAGAAAAATTCTGATACATATGTGAAAGAAGGCAGAACCCTAATCACATCCGATGCAAGTTCAGGTTAACACCAACACCTAGACTAAGTGAGATTAGCTGGTTAATTGATTTGCTAGTTGGGTTGGTTAACAAGCGATTGAGCTAGCACGTAGCCATCTGTTTGCCGGGCGCCTGCTCCCTAATCAGGAGCCCAGGTTCGAGCTAATCCTCCTAGGGATCGAATGCATGATTGCTCTCCCCAGCTCACGAGTCAGATTCTCCCATGCTCAATCGCGCCTAACTCATTCTCCCGCCATGTGATTATCATTCTGTCACGCATGATCTATCTATTTTTTTTGAAAGATCCGGGGTCACCGGCTTCATTGATTTAGAAGAAAGCAACGGGAAATACAAGGGTGATCAAGTGATCATGATTTACCAGAAATTGAGAGATCTAGCTTCCCAAACTAAAAGAAGCTAAGGGTATTATCTCACTACATCTTCCCCGAACGGGGATCGAGACATCTTGCTCCAGCAAGCCGCCAGAGCTCCAGCGTGCTCCTGATGGCTCGCAGAACATCCTCCCTCTGTGGAGTTTTTTCCCTGAAGACACATGCATTCCTCTCTTTCCACAGCTCCCAGGTGATCAACAACAACATTGTCTTGAGGCCCTTTCTGCAGCTCTGGGGCGTCATGGCGACAATCCGTTCCCAGTGTTTAAGAGAGCTGTGGTTAGATTCCCGCTCCTCTTTCGGTGTTGTACAGCCAAATCTAGAAGACATCGTCTACCAGACTGATCGAGCAAAAGGGCAGTCCCAGAAAAGGTGTGTGGAGCTCTCCAAATTTCTGTTGCAACATGTGCAGAAATACCCATTAGGCCATCCTCGATGTTGCAAGCGATCGTTGCACCATAATCTGTCCTTGAGGAGAAGCCAGGCGAAAATTTTCACTGTGCCTGGCGCCCAAGCCTTCCAGCATGCTAGTTTGATCCCCGAGGAAGGGATGTCATTGATTTGAAGATTGTACGCAGCCCTGGCCGAGTAAGAGCTGCCTCCTGCTCCGGCGACCCAGCTGAGCTTGTCCTCCTCGGAAGAAAGCATGATGCCCGCCCTCTGAATCTTCCTCCACATTTGCAGGAACTCCAGGGCAATCTCCGCAGTGTTTCCATGTCGGAGATCTCGCACCCATTTTTCCTCTGTCAATGCATCTGCAACCGTCCTGTTTTTCCTTCTTGAATGGTGGAACAGAGCCGGGAACTCACGGCGCAGCGTGGAAGATCCGATCCAGTTGCTAGTCTAGAAGGGCACCAATTTTCCGTTGCCCAACTGCACCGAGGTAGCAGATGAAAACAACTCGCGATCTTCATTGTCACATGGGGGTGGAAAACTCATCAGGGTCTCCGCGGCTGCTACCAAGCAAGCCACTGAAGGAAATATGCCCTAGAGGCAATAATAAAGTTATTATTTATTTCCTTATATCATGATAAATGTTTATTATTCATGCTAGAATTGTATTAACCGGAAACATAATACATGTGTGAATACATAGACAAACAGAGTGTCACTAGTATGCCTCTACTTGACTAGCTCGTTAATCAAAGATGGTTATGTTTCCTAACCATGAACAAAGAGTTGTTATTTGATTAACGGGATCACATCATTAGTTGAATGATCTGATTGACATGACCCATTCCATTAGCTTAGCACCCGATCATTTAGTATGTTGCTATTGCTTTCTTCATGACTTATACATGTTCCTATGACTATGAGATTATGCAACTCCCGTTTGCCGGAGGAACACTTTGTGTGCTACCAAACGTCACAACGTAACTGGGTGATTATAAAGGAGCTCTACAGGTGTCTCCAAAGGTACATGTTGGGTTGGCGTATTTCGAGATTAGGATTTGTCACTCCGAATGTCGGAGAGGTATCTCTGGGCCCTCTCGGTGTCGGGTGGTAGGATCGACATATGCCAACGGGTGGCTTATCATTGCGGGGGCCAATAGGACGTCGCCGGTGCCTGGAAGCGGGATGAGGCGTAGACATGCACACCGGCGAATCTTACCCAGCTTCAGGGCTCTCCGGGGAGATAACACCCCTACTGCTGCTCTGCGGGGTCTCTGCATGGTTACTAAGTTCACAGGTGGTTACAATGCTCCTTGAGCTGTTTGGGGGCAGAAGGAGGAAGAAGGGCTTAGCTCAGCCTGCCTCTTCTCCTTGTAAGTGTCTATGTCTAGAAAGAGAGTTCAACCCTTTGCATGGGTGCACCGGGGGGTTTATATAGGCCTACCCCCCGGGGGTACAATGGTAATCCGACTAGGCGCGGGGCCCAGCTGTCGGTGACTATGCTCGCCGGCTTCTCCGCCGGCTTCTGGGGCCCGCCGGCTGGTGGGTCCCGCCGACTGCCGGCTTCTGGGTCGACAGGCCGGCCCCACCGGCCAGGGTCTTGTCGGCGGCCGGTTACTGTTGCTCCGTGTTTGTTGGCGCAGGCTTGGTCGAGGTAAGCGTGGCCACAGTAACGCCGCCCTGGCGGGCGATTACTGTAGCCCCGCCGCACCTTGTCTCCTTAATGGGCGTCTCCTTCGAGGAGGGCAGCAGGCCGGCTACGCCAAGCCGGCCCTCTGTCTCGCCGGCTTGAGAGGGGGTGTGGCCGCCTTCGGCTTCTCTCTGCCCGAAGGGGCCCACCGCCTCGGGGGCCACGCTGGCGGCCCGTCGAGGACGGCGTCGGAGCCGCCGAGGCTACAGTGCCGCGCCGGGCGGGCCGCAGTTGCCCGCACGACGCGCTATACCAGGCGTGCTCCGGGTTTTGGGGGTGGCAGGCTCCACTGTAGCCACGCCCCGCTTCATCATCGCAGAGTGGACGCGTACATCGCGGGTACGGCGTTGACTGCTTTATCGGAGCCGGCCCTACGTAGCCGGCCGTGCCATAGCCGGCCTTGCCACAGCCGGCCCTGCCGCAGCCGGCCATGCCGTAGCCGGCCCTCCACAGTTTTCTTCGTGGGGGTAGAAAGGGCGGGCCGCCCCCCAAGCCGGCTAGGAAGGTAGCCGGCTAGGGGGGAGGCGGCCTAAGTCTTGAGTCTTCTTATGAGCCGGACGGGCTCACAATTTTTTCTGAGGGGCTAGGGGAAGCTGGCTGGGCTACCCATGGCTATTTACCCCGACAGTAGTCCCCGAAGGCGGGCGAGCTTCACGGCGGACGGAAGGACGGGAAGCTTGGCCGGCTTCATACCGTGAGGGGCCGACTGCGTCGTTGCAGCCGACTTTAGAGCGCTTTTCTTTATTAGGGCGACCGTGGTTGACCCGCGGACCGGCCGCGGGCCCCACGACGAGCCACGTGACGGGGAAGTCCTGCCGTCGCACGCGCGCGACGGGACGCCGCCGCAGGCCCGGGCCCGCCACTCCCTGGCCTCGGCCCGGGCGCAGATCTTCTGTGGCCCGAGGGGGCTGCTCGCCTCCCCGCGGCCGTTACCTCACGTCATCAAGGCGCGTAATTAACGCGAGCGTGGGGGAGATGGGCATGATCGATCCCCACGATCCCCCACGCCGCGCCTCCTCGTCTCCGGCGCACGCGCCTACAAGTAGGAGGGGAGGGGGAGAGGCACGGGCCTGTTCGCTCCCCCGCTCCCCATCCCCCTGCTCTTCTTCTTCTTGCTCTTCTTCTTCCTCGCGCCCGACGCCGTTTTGCGCCGTAGCCCTCCCACGCCGCCATGTCGCTGGCTTTGTCGAGCTCGTGGGACGGGTCCAACGTCCACGACGAGCACATCGAGTTCCTCCGCCAGACCCGGCGTCTGCCCGCCGCCGACCTCGTGCAGGTGCGTCTGGCGCCCGCGAAGGAGGTCTCGCCGGCCCCGGAGGAAGGCGAGCGCGTCGTCTTCCGTGCGCACTTCCTCCGCGGCTTCGGCTTCCCGGCGAGCAGCTTCATGTGGTCCTTTCTCGAGCTCTACAACCTCCAACCGCACCACGTCACGCCCAACGCAGTGCTGCAACTCTCGGCCTTCGTCACGCTCTGCGAAGGGTACTTGGGGGTGCTGCCGACGCTGGAGCTCTGGGCGGAACTGTTCCAGAACAAGCTCGGCACCGTCTCCGCCGGCGTGCCGGCTCCCTGCGGCGCCTTCATCACGATGAAGAGGGCCAGCGACGACAACCCCTTCCCCCACATTCCTCTGATCCAGTCAATCAAGCTGTGGCAGAAGTCTTACTTCTACGTCAAAAACGTCGCCCGGCACGGCGAATACGTCAATCTGCCGGCTTATGTAGCCGGCCCGCCGACTGGGAAGCGGCGGACCTGGGGCTACCGGTCGAAGTCCCTGTCTCCAGCGGGGAACGCTTCCATCTCCCGGCTTCGGGTGATGATCCAGTCGGAAGGTCTGCTCGCGTCTGACTTGGTAACCGCCTTCGTCGAGCGCCGGATCTTGACTCTTCAAAGCCGGCCGCACATGATGTGCCAGATGAGCGGCCGGTTCGATCCCTGCCGGCTGAGCACCTGGGAGATGCCCCACGCCGAGGTGGCTCTGATGGCGAACTATGTCGCCAACTTGAAGCTCACCGACGAGTGGCAATTCGGCAAGGCGCCGTACTCCCGCGCCCAGCCTCCGCCTGTGGTAAGCTTTTCCTCTCGTCGTCTGCCGGCTTGGGTTAGCCGGCCTCTGACCAGGCGGCTATTTTTTCTTTTTTCCTTCATCAGAATCCTCTCCTCCCGCTGCCAGCCGGGGCAGCCGGAGTCGACCGAGAGTACGCCCCGGACCGCACGGTGGATGACCCCGACGACCCGGATCTCTCCACCATCGCCATGGAGGACGCCGCCACGGGGGGTGCCGCCGAGCTCGGCAGCACCGGGCTTTCGGCCAGTTTCGACGACTGGCCGGACGATTTTGAAACCGAAGAACTCCCGCGCCGCCAGCCGGCAACCGACCGCCGCGGCGCGAGCTCGTCAGCCGCACCGACTGCCGGTGGCGGGAAAGGGAAGCGCCGGGCCGCGCTCCCGCTCTTCGGAAGCCGGCCAAAGAAGCCGAAGGCCTCCGCCGCGGCCACAAAGCACGAGGAGGCGGCGGTGAAGGCGGCCCGCTACCGGAAGGCGGTGAAGAAGCCCCCGTCAGTTTCCGCGTAAGTCTAGTAGCCGCCTGCATGCTTGTTATTCTGAAGTCTTCTTTTCTTGAACGCTTTCTGATTTCCTGAGCAGGGCGCCGCTCTCCCTCGAGAGAGGCCCAGCCGGCTCCGTGGTCGGGCCGAGCGCCGGTTCCTCAGGGTCCCGCCGAGTAGACCCCCGCGCCGAACTTGACGCAGCCACGCAGCGCAACGCACGCGAGGCGCGCCGAGAGAGGGAGGCGGCCGAGCGGGCGGCGGCGGAGCGAGAGGCCGCCCAAACGGCGCCAGGGCGAGCGAGCGCGGCGGCCGAGGCTCCATCGGAGCGGGCGGCCGTGGAGGCGGAGGTGGAAGGCGCGCGCAGCCAGACTCCGCTGCTCGCCATCCCCCTCCAGACCTTGGATCCGGACGTCCCTCTGCCCACGGCGGAGGAGATTATCCCCGAGCAGCCGCCGGTGCAGAGGGGCGAGGTCGTCGAGGGATCCGCTGAGAGGACGTCGCCAGCAGCGCCAGCCGGAGCAGGCGAAGGCGGCCGATCGTCGGCGGTGCCGGAGGAGCCGGCCCGGGCTGCGCCCGAGGCCGGAGCCGGCCTTGAGATCGAGCCGGCGGCGAGCCGGCCCGCCGGAGGGGGCACGGCCCCGCCGGACACGCGCCGAGCCGCGGGAGCCGAGCGGATGGCAGACGCCTTGGAGGCGGCCAGCTCCGCCACGTCCGGGTGGACTCCCAGCGGAGGGAGCGGCGAGCTGAACGTCGCGGCCCAAGAGTTTCGGAGCCGGCTGCAGGCACAGGCCGGCCTCCTGAGGCAATTCACTCAGGAGTTTCTGTCAACGCGGTCTGCAATCCGGGTAAGTCTTCACTCCTTGACCGCTCTGGTCCTTTGAATTTTTTCCATGGGGGCGCGCTAGCGCACCCACTGGGTGTAGTCCCCGAGATCCGGGCCGACTGCAGCGCAGTTGGGTCGGATCTTACTAGACGACTATGTTAACTGTTTTTTCTGGTCTTCAGGATTATCACAACTCTCGCGCGGCCGCCTTCAACTCCCAGGCTCGGGAGCTAAGCCGAAGGACCGAAGACCTCGCCAGCAGCCGACGTAAGTGTTTTGTCATTATTAACTTCTCGTGGGGGCGCGACAGCGCACCCACTGGGTGTAGTCCCCGAGATCCGGGCCGACTGCAGCGCAGTCGGGTCGGATCTTACTTGACGACTTTTCCTTTGCTGATTTTTCTCTTTATTTCTTGCTCGTGCAGAGGCCAACGCCGACTTGCGGAGGGAACTCGGTGTGGTGCAGGCCGCTCTTCGTGCCAAGGACGCCGAGTACGCTGACTTGGCCCAAGAGCGCGACCGCCTGGCGACGAAACTGGCCGACCAAGAGGAGAGCCACAAGGTGGCCCTGCAAAAGGCGCAGGACGACGAGGCTACCCTGAGGGCGGAGTTCGGGGCCAGGGAGGCGAGCTGGGCCGAGACGCGCCGGGCGCTGGAAGAAGGCTTCGGCCGGGTCGAGGATCTCATTGACGGTAGGCTGTCTTTCTTGCTCTTCTTCCATTCGCCGGCCGCCTATGGTTTTGTTTTGACTTGCGTTTGCTGTCTTGCGCAGAGTACTTCCCCGGCCAGTCTGTCCTTGCCGCCCAAGCCATCGAAGCCTACCGCGAGGAGCGCCGTCAGGCCGGGGTCGTGATTCCACCGGATGCGAACCAGACATTGTCGGAGCAGCTTATCGCCGTCCAGGCGCGGCTGCAGCCGGCCCACCGGTTGCTCCGCCGGCTCCAACTCGCCGGGGCGACGATGCTGGCCGCGCTCTGGCCCGGCCAGGCAATTCCCCGGACCCCAAGCCGGACGGCCGACTGGCTCGAATTCGCAGTCGGCCGCTTCGAGGCCTGGAAGGCGTCCGCGGCCCGTCTTGGAGCCGGGCGCGCGCTGGAGTTCGTCCGCGCGTGGTACCCAGGGCTAAGCCTGGACCAGCTGCGGACGTGGCGGTTGGAAGCCGACGCCGAGCTGGAGGAGGTGCGGCCGGCGATCGCGCAGCGCGCCTCGACGATCGCCGAGTGTACCGACACCAGCGTCTTCGCGCCGGAGCTCAACGACGATGGCGCCGCCCAGCCGGAGGAATGGTTCGGGCTGAACCCGGCGGACGGCAAGGACTCGGCGGAAGAGATCGCCTCCAGCGACGAGGGCGAGGACGACGAGGAAGAGGACAGCGAAGACGCCGAGCCGACTGGTGGGGCGGCCGACCGTCCCCCAGCCGATCGTGCCTCTAGCAACGAGCCACGCAGGAGCGCGCCCTCTGCCGGAGACGACGATCAAGCCGAGGTTCGCCAGCCGGCCGCTCCTTCAGCCGGCGCGACTTCCTCCGTCGCCTAATCCAGCTCGTCTGCGGCCCCGCCGGCTTGATCTGCCTTTCTTTTTGTCCCTGTCTTTCTTTTTGGACAAATTTAAGTTTCTGCAATTCCACCCACTGGGGGTGTATCGAACAATGCTGAATGTCGACCTCTCTGGAGGCTTTTTGTGTAATATATTAATATATGCATGTGTTGGTGTTCATCCGAGTGTACTTTTTGTCCTTAGGCTCTTTCCTTTGCCGCCTTCCCTCTTTGGGAAGGCAAGTACTTGAGTTTTCTTGGATTTGAAGTAGACTGGATGTAAGCTGGCCGGCCGGCTACTCTGGTAGTCGGTCGGCGGGAGGCAGCAAGCCGGCTTTTGTTATATATGCGAGCCTGTTTGGTCCCTAGCCGTTTTTCATGTGCACACCCTTTCCGGCTGGTGACTCTTGCCAGCCGGGCAGTCGGTTCTTCGAGCTGCGATTTCGGCAAGAGCCAAGCCTGGGTGTCGACACATTACTTGTCTGACTGTGGGTAGGGCTCTTAATATAACTCTAGTCGGCCAGTCCCCGGGCCGACTCGTCGGGCCCGGTACCGGACAAAATAAATGAAAAGATAATATCATACGCATGATAACTTTCATTCATAAAACAACGGGTGGCAGTCCCCGAGTCTTTCTCGGGGAGCCTACTGTATCATACTAAATACAAAAGTGGGCATGACACATACTGCGCTTTAACTGTAAAACTTTCGAAGGAGATTTGCGTTCCACGGTCGCTCCGACTCCTTGCCGGAGTCGTCTCTCTTGCGTGCCTTCGGCTTCTGCGCGTCGATGAGGTAGTAGGCGTCGTTGCCCAAGGCTCTGCTGATGATGAAGGGGCCTTCCCAGGGGGCTGCGAGCTTGTGCTGGCCGGCTGTTCGCTGGATCAGCCGGAGCACAAGGTCGCCCTCCTGGAAGGATCTTGGGCGGACCCTCCGGCTATGGTAGCGGCGCAGACCCTGCTGGTAGATGGCGGACTGGCTGAGGGCTAACAGCCGGGCCTCTTCCAGCAGGTCGACGCCGTCTTCTCGTGCTTCTTTGGCTTCCGCTTCCGTGTACATGGTTACCCGAGGCGAGTCGAATTCGATGTCTGTTGGGATGACCGCCTCGGCACCATATACAAGGAAGAAGGGAGTGAAGCCGGTTGATCTGTTGGGAGTAGTGCGCAGACTCCATAGGACAGCCGGCAGCTCATCGAGCCAGCAGCCGGCTGAACGCTCCAGGGGTACGACCAGTCGAGGCTTGATGCCGGACAGAATGAGGCCATTTGCTCGCTCTACCTGGCCGTTTGACTGCGGGTGGGCGACTGACGCAAGGTCCAGCCGAATACCTTGTGCAGCGCAGAACCGTGCCAGGGCACCTTTGGCAAACTTCGTGCCGTTGTCGGTGATGATGCTGTGTGGTACGCCGTACCGGGTTGTTATATCTGCAATGAAGGTCACTGCAGTCGGCCCATTCAGCTTCTTGATCGGCTTCGCCTCGATCCACTTGGTGAATTTGTCAACGGCGACGAGCAAATGTGTCATGCCGCCGCGCGCCGTCTTGAATGGGCCCACCATATCCAATCCCCAGACGGCAAAGGGCCAGGTGATGGGAATGGTCTTGAGTGCCGAAGCCGGCATGTGTTGCTGCGAGCTGAAAAGCTGGCAGCCTTTGCAGTGTTTGACTAGCTCTTTAGCGTCGTCCAAAGCAGTCGGCCAGAAGAAACCGTGGCGGAAGGCTTTGGCGACCAGTGATCTTGATGCGGCGTGGTGGCCGCATTCTCCTTGGTGTATATCCCTGAGGATCGCGATGCCTTTCTCCTGCTCGACGCATCGCTACAAGACTCCGGTGGCGCCGCACTTGACAAGCTCTCTGTTGACGATTGTGTATGCTCCAGCCCGGCGCTGAACTTGTCTTGCTTCGTTTTTGTCAGCCGGCAGGTCATGGTTCACCAGAAAGTTGCGGATGGCTTGGGCCCATGATGGGGCGGCGACCTCCTCAGCCACCAATGTGGCCAGAGCCACCAGGGTGGGTGGGTTGGGCAGTGCAGCGCTGGAGTCGGCCGCCGCTTCCTGTGCTGAAGAAGTCCTCGGGCCGGCTACTGCAGTCCCCGGGCCGGCTACTGCAGTCCCCGGGCCGGGTGCGGCAGTCCCCGAGCCGAATATTGAAGTCCCCGGGCCGGCTGCTTGATTCTTCGAGCCGGACCCGACCCCCTCGGGGTTAGGCGGCACGAAAATGGAGTCGGACTCCGGAGACGGCTTGATTGAAGGCTTGAGGAGGCGCTGCAGGGCGACGCCGGCTGGTATTGCTTGCCGCGTGGAGCCTATTCAGGCCAGGGCATCAGCTGGCTCGTTGTCGGCTCGCGGCACATGAAGGAACTCACATCCGTCGAAGTATCCGCTGATTTGCTATACTAGGAAATGGTAGCTCGCCATGTTCGCGTCCTTGGCGTCCCAGTCGCCAGAAGACTACTGCACCACCAAATCCGAGTCGCCATAGCACAGGATCCGGCGAATACCAAGCTCCTTGGCAAGCCGGAGCCCGTGTATGAGCGCCTCGTACTCGGCTACGTTGTTGGAGGCGGCGAAGTGGATCTGCAGCGTGTATTTGAGCTTGTCGCCCTTTGGAGAAGTAAGGACGACGCCGGCTCCCAAGCCGGTGCGCATCTTTGATCCGTCAAAGTGCATGCGCCAATGGGTGGAGTCGGGCGCCGGTGGTAAGTACTGGGTCTCGGCCCAGTCGACGAGGAAGTCGGCCAGCGCTTGCGTCTTGATGGCGGTGCGGGGTTGGTAGAAGATGGTGTAGGGGGCTAGCTCGATGGCCCATTTGGCCACCCGGCCGGATGCATCCCGGCTGCCTATGATGTCGGCAAGCGGGGCAGTGCATACGACCGTGATGGGATGCTCTTGAAAGTACGGCTTCAGCTTCTTGGCGGCGAAGTACACGCCATAGCACATCTTCTGATAGTGCGGGTAATTTTGTTTCAAGGTGGACAGCACCTCGCTCAGGTAATAAACCGGCCTCTGGACCGGCTGGGCTCGGCCTTCTTCGGGGCGTTCGACCACAATGACGGTGCTGACCACCCGGCTAGTGGCGGCAATATATAGGAGCATGGGCTCCTTCTCAGTCGGTGCCGCCAAGACAGGCGGCGTGGACAGCATTTTCTTCAGCTCGTGGAAAGCTTGGTCGGCCTGGTCGTTCCACTCAAAGTGAGTGCTCTTCTTCATGAGGCGGTAGAGGGGGAGAGCCTTTTCTCCGAGCCGGCTGATGAAGCGGTTAAGAGAGGCCAGGCACCCGGTGAACTTCTGAATCTCTCTGAGCTTGGTTGGGACCACCATCCTCTCGATGGCTTTGATCTTCATAGGGTTGCACTCTATGCCGCGTTCAGAGACCAGGAAGCCTAGGAGCTGGCCGGCTGGCACTCCGAACACGCATTTCTCTGGGTTGAGCTTGATCCGGAACCGGCGCAGGTTCTCGAATGTCTCCTTCAAGTCTTCCAGCAGAGTGCCACGCTTCTCCGTCTTCACCACAACATCATCCACGTAAACGTGGGCATTCTTGCCGAGCTGCGTGAGGAGGCACTTCTGCATGCAACGCTGAAACGTGGCGCCGGCATTCCTCAAGCCGAACGTCATGGTCAGGTAGCAGAAGGCTCCAAACGGCGTGATGAAGGCGGTCTTCAGTTGGTCGTCCGGGTTCAGCTTGATCTAGTGGTATCCCGAGTAGGCATCCAAAAAGCTCAACAGCTCGCATCCGGCTGTGGAGTCTATCACTTGATCAATCCTGGGCAGAGCGAAGGGATCTTTTGGGCAGGCTTTGTTGAGGCTCGTGTAATCTATACACATGCGCCACTTGTTATTCTTCTTCAGCACGAGAACCGGGTTCGCAAGCCATTCGGGGAAGAAAACTTCCATGATGAAGCCGGCTGCAAGGAGCCGGGCTATCTCCTCCCCTACGATCCTTCTCTTCTCTTCTGACAGTCGGCGGAGGGGCTGCTTGACTGGTTTAGCATCCTCCCGCACGTGCAATTTGTGCTCGGCGAAATCCTTCGGAACACCCGGCATGTCCTTGGGGGACCATGCAAAGATATCCCGATTCTCACGGAGGAAATCGGCGAGCTCGCCTTCCTATTTGCTGTCCAGGCTCGCCCCAATGACGGCAAACCTCTCGGGGTGCTCGGGGTCGAGCTGTATCTTCTTGGTCTCCTTGGCCGGCTGGAAAGATCCTTGGGCATCATACTCCTTGGAGTCGGCGGGTTGGTTTAGCTGCTTGCTGGCCAGGGCCACGACCCGGTCCAGCGTCTTCCTCTCGGCTGCGATCACGAGGGATTCGGCCAGCCGGCTGCTGGCCGCGGCGCAGTCGGCGGACTTCTTGTAGTCGCCGGCGATGGTGATGACACCCTTGGAGCTCGGTATCTTCATCTTGAGGTAAGCATAGTGGGGGACCGCCATGAACTTGGCCAAGGCGGGTCGGCCAAGCAAGGCATGATAAGGGCTATCCGGGTCCACCACCTCGAACCAGATCGCCTCCCGGCGGAAATGATCCTTGCCCCCAAAGAGTACATCGATCTTGAGCTTGCCGATGGGGGCACAGGACAATCCGGGAACGATGCCGTGGAACACCGTTCGAGTCGGTGCAAGTTGCTTGGCCTTGACGCCCAGCTTCTCCATGGTGTCGCGGTACAGGATGTTGATGCTGCTTCCGCCGTCGATCAGCACGCGGGAGAAGCGTGCGGCGCGCGTATCCGTAGCGAGGGTGGCCTCCAGGACCAGCGCGTAGGAGCCGGGGGATGGCATCACCTCTGGGTGGTCGGCCCGGCTCCAGCTGATGGGTTTCTCCGACCAGTGCATGTGGCTGGCTGGGCTGGTGGCGGCCATGTTGACCTCCTGTTGCTCTCGGCGCTTGCTGCGCCGGTCTTCGGGCTGGCTCATGAAGATGACATAAGATGCTTGCTCGTCGGGGAACTCGTCCTGCACGGCGTCGACCGCGGGCCGGGCGGCTTTGGGCGGCGGAGCCGGCGGCGGTGGGCCGGCAGGCGGAGTCGGCGTGAGCCCTTCGCCCTTCGAGATTCGGGCGAGCCAGTTGCATTTGCGGGTCGTGTGGTTGGACGGCTTCGCGCCGCTGTGGAACTTGCACGGGGCATCAAGGGTTTGCTCGTAGGAGAAGGCCGGCTGCCAAGCCGGCCGACCGCCCTTGGGCTTCTTGGGTGCGGGCCGCCCTTCAGGCGGCGCGTCTTCGACCATGGCCACCTGCCGACTGGCGGGAGGCGGCGCAGGGCCCTTGTGTTTTTGATCGTTCTGGTGTTGGCGTCGGCCGCCGTCTCCAGCCGGCGCTTTGGGCGCCGGATTGAGCACCTTTCCGGATGCGTCCACCCGGAGCTCGGTCTTCATCGAGGAGTCGGCGGTGGCGTACTTGTCGGCGATGTTTAGGAGCTCGTCGAGGGTAGTCGGCTCATCGCAGAGAAGCTTGTGCTTGAGGAGGGTGCCCTCTCGGCACCCGGCTGTGAAGTATTCGATGGCTTGCACCTCGTGCACCCCCTCACAGGAGTTGCGGAGCTCGGCCCAACGCGTCAAGTAGTCGCGAGTGGACTCGGCTGGGCCCTGTACACACAGGGAGAGCTGTCTGGGCTTGGGAGCCCGCTTGTAGGTGCTGGTGAAGTTGCGAACGAAGGCTTCAGTGAAGTCCACCCAGCTGTTGATGCCGAGCGGCTTAAGGCTGTTAAGCCAAGTCCGCGCCGTGCCTTGCAGCATGAGGGGCACGTACTTTACGGCAACGCGCCGGTTGCCATTGGCGATGCTGACGGCCGTGGAGTAGTCGGTCAGCCAGTCTTCCGGCTTCACCGAGCCGTTATACTTGGGTGTGTCTCTTGGGAGCGAGAACCCTTTGGGGAAGGGCTCGTCGCGGATGCGGGGGCCGAAGCAAGGCGGGCCGACATCCTCTTCTTCTTCTAGCGCCAGGGATCGGGCCAGGCAGTCGATCCGGTGGCAGGCGTCGTTTTCGCCGATTCCCTCCCGGCGACCAAGCCGGCCGCTGAGAGTCGGGTGAGCCACTGGAGGCGGGGTAGGATATCTTTCTCCGCGAGCTCGAGGCGGAGGCGGGGTGCCCCGCCATTCCATGGCTCGGGGGCGGCCGTCCGCGTCTCACTCGATGGAGACTTGGGTCCGGCTTCGGCTGGAAGCCGGCTCTTTCTCGCGCCGCGCGCGGGTGTAGCTGGTAGTCGGCGACCGGGAGGTCGCGCCGTGCTCGCGGCGCGGGGGAGGGCTCCCCGCGCAGGCGTCGGTCTCGTGCCGTCGTGCGGCCGCATCGATTAGTTGCTGGATGCGCCGCGTCATATGGGGGAGATCTTCGGCTTCCAAGCCGTCTAGCTCGTCTACGGCCGCCTGGGCGGCGTGCAGGTTCTCGAGCGGGGTGGCGTAGACCGGGCGATCCACGCCGAGCGTGTCGGCGATGACGGCGCCGCGTTGCCTGACAGCGCCGGCCCGGCTAGGGCCAGCCGGAGCCGGCGTGCCGAAGGCGGCGCGATCAGCTTCGCGCTGGTAGGCCTCGGTGAGGCGTCTTACGGAGGCCAGCCGCCGGCCCTCCGCGAGGAGGGCGAGGCGGCGTGCCTCCAGAACTTCGTCGCTGGCGTCAGCCGGAAGGGGGGCGGATAAGTCTAGGGCTGCCGCGCGCGGGGAGTCGCGGGCGCCCTCGTCAGTCGGGCTGTCGAGGCCGATAACCATCACCTCGGGGGCGTCAGAATCGCGATCGCCAGCCGGAGGGAGCGGGTCGTTGTAGACCATGACGTTGGTGGGGAAGGTGTCGTAGGATGCCGAGTCGGAGTCGACGGGCATCGGGTCGGTGGAGCCAACCGACTCCAAGTCCACAGCGGGCTCGCTGGAGACGTGGAGCTGGCTGAGGAGGTTGGCGAGGTGATCTGTGCCCGCATTGGAAGCGAGCTCGTCGGAGATGCGGGCCTTGTCGAAGAGGCTGGCAAGGCCGCTAGCCGCGCAGGCGTCAGCGATGCCATGCAGCGCGTCGCGGCAAGTGCCATCGGGCGAGCCAGGCTGGCTGCGCCCGCGAGGAAGGAAAAGGGTTCCCGTCCAGAACAGGTCTCCGGACGACGGTGCACCTGGCCCCACGGTGGGCACCAAATGTCGGGTGGTAGGATCGACATATGCCAACGGGTGGCTTAACATTGCGGGGGCCAATAGGACGTCGCCGGTGCCTGGAAGTGGGATGAGGCGTAGACATGCACGCCGGTGAATCTTACCCAGCTTTAGGGCTCTCCGGGGAGATAACACCCCTACTGCTGCTCTGCGGGGTCTCCGCATGGTTACTAAGTTCACAGGTGGCTACAATGCTCCTTGAGCTGTTTGGGGGCAGAAGGAGGAAGAAGGGCTTAGCTCAGCCTGCCTCTTCTCCTTGTAAGTGTCTATGTCTAGAAAGAGAGTTCAACCCTTTGCATGGGTGCACCGGGGGGTTTATATAGGCCTACCCCCCGGGGGTACAATGGTAATCCGACTGGGCGCGGGGCCCAGCTGTCGGTGACTATGCTCGCCGGCTTCTCCGCCGGCTTCTGGGGCCCGCCGGCTGGTGGGTCCCGCCAACTGCCGGCTTCTGGGTCGACAGGCCGGCCCCACCGGCCAGGGTCTTGTCGGCGGCCGGTTACTGTTGCTCCGTGTTTGTTGGCGCAGGCTTGGTCGAGGTAAGCGTGGCCACAGTAACGCCGCCCTGGCGGGCGATTACTGTAGCCCCGCCGCACCTTGTCTCCTTAATGGGCGTCTCCTTCGAGGAGGGCAGTAGGCCGGCTACGCCAAGCCGGCCCTCTGTCTCGCCGGCTTGAGAGGGGGTGTGGCCGCCTTCGGCTTCTCTCTGCCCGAAGGGGCCCACCGCCTCGGGGGCCACGCTGGCGGCCCGTCAAGGACGGCGTCGGAGCCGCCGAGGCTACAGTGCCGCGCCGGGCGGGCCGCAGTTGCCCGCACGACGCGCTGTACCAGGCGTGCTCCGGGTTTTGGGGGTGGCAGGCTCCACTGTAGCCACGCCCCGCTTCATCATCGCAGAGTGGACGCGTACATCGCAGGTACGACGTTGACTGCTTTATCGGAGCCGGCCCTGCGTAGCCGGCCGTGCCATAGCCGGCCTTGCCACAGCCGGCCCTGCCGCAGCCGGCCATGCCGTAGCTGGCCCTCCACAGTTTTCTTCGTGGGGGTAGAAAGGGCGGGCCGCCCCCCAAGCCGGCTAGGAAGGTAGCCGGCTAGGGGGGAGGCGGCCTAAGTCTTGAGTCTTCTTATGAGCCGGACGGGCTCACAATTTTTTTCTGAGGGGCCAGGGGAAGCCGGCTGGGCTACCCATGGCTATTTACCCCGACACTCGGTAATGCACATCACTTAAGCCTTGCAAGCATTGCAACTAATGAGTTAGTTGCGGGATGATGTATTACGGAACGAGTAAAGAGACTTGCCGGTAATGAGACTGAACTAGGTATTGGATATCGATGATCGAATCTTGGGCAAGTAACATACCGATGACAAAGGGAACAACGTATGTTGTTATGCGGTCTGACCGATAAAGATCTTCGTAGAATATGTAGGAGCCAATATGGGCATCCAGGTCCCGCTATTGGTTATTGACCGGAGACGTGTCTCGGTCATGTCTACATTGTTCTCGAACCGTAGGGTCCGCACGCTTAAGGTTTCGATGACAGTTATATTATGAGTTTATGAGTTTTGATGTACCGAAGAAGTTCGGAGTCCCGGATGAGATCGGGACATGATGAGGAGTCTCGAAATGGTCGAGACGTAAAGATCGATATATTGGACGACTATATTCGGACATCGGAAAGGTTCCGAGTGATTCGAGTATTTTTCGGAGTACCGGGTAGTTACGGGAGAAGCAATAGGCCTTGATGGGCTTTAGTGAAAAGAGGAGAAAGGGCCAAGGGGCTGCTGCGCCTCCCCTCTAGTCCGAATTGGACTAGGGAAAAGGGGGTCGGCCACCTTTCCTTCTCCTGCACTTCCTTCTCCCTTCCTCCCCTTTTGGTGGACTCCTACTAGGACTTGGAATCCTAGTAGGACTCCACATCCTGGCCGCACCAAGCCTTGGCCGGCCTCCTCCTCCTCCATCCTTTATATACTGAGGCAAGGGGCACCCCATAGACACACAATTGATCAACGTGATCGTTCCTTAGCCGTGTGCGGTGCCCCCTTCCACCATATTCCACCTCAGTCATATCGTTGTAGTGCTTAGGCGAAGCCCTGCGTCGGTAGTACATCATCATCGTCACCACGCCGTTGTGCTGACGGAACTCATCCCCGAAGCTTTGCTGGATCGGAGCTCGGGGACCATCATCGAGCTGTATGTGTGCTAAGAACTCGGAGGTGCCGGAGTAATGGTGCTTTGATCGGTCGGATCGGGAAGACGTACGACTACTTCCTCTACGTTGCCTCAACGCTTCTGCTTCGGTCTACGAGGGTACGTAGACAACACTCTCCCCTCTTGTTGCTATGCATCACCATGATATTGCGTGTGCGTAGGAATTTTTTTGAAATTACTACGTTACCCAACAGTGGCATCCGAGCCTAGGTTTTATGGTTTGATATTATATGCACGAGTAGAACACAAGTGAGTTGTGGGCGATATAAGTCATACTGCCTACCAGCATGTCATACTTTGGTTCGGCGGTATTGTTGGATGAAGCGGCCCGGACCGACATTACGCGTACGCTTACGCGAGACCGGTTCTCCCAACGTGCTTTGCACAAAGGTGGCTTGCGGGTGACTGTTTCTCCAACTTTAGTTGAACCAAGTGTGGCTACGCCCGGTCCTTGCGAAGGTTAAAACGGAGTCTATTTGACAAACTATCGTTGTGGTTTTGATGCGTAGGTGAGATTGGTTCTTACTTAAGCCCGTAGCAGCCACGTAAAATTTGCAACAACAAAGTAGAGGACGTCTAACTTGTTTTTGCAGGGCATGTTGTGATGTGATATGGCCAAGACAAGATGCTAAATTTTATTGTATGAGATGATCATGTTTTGTAACCGAGTTATCGGCAACTGGCAGGAGCCATATGGTTGTCGCTTTATTGTATGCAATGCAATCGCGATGTAATGCTTTACATTATCACTAAGCGGTAGTGATAGTCGTGGAAGCATAAGATTGGCGAGACGACAACAATGCTACGATGGAGATCAAGGTGTCGCGCCGGTGACGATGGTGATCATGACGGTGCTTCGGAGATGAAGATCACAAGCACAAGATGATGATGGCCATATCATATCACTTATATTGATTGCATGTGATGTTTATCTTTTTATGCATCTTATCTTGCTTTGATTGACGGTAGCATTATAAGATGATCTCTCACTAAATTATCAAGAAGTGTTCTCCCTGAGTATGCACCATTGCGAAAGTTCTTCATGCTGAGACACCACGTGATGATCGGGTGTGATAGGCTCTACGTTCAAATACAACGGGTGCAAAACAGTTGCACACGCGGAATACTCAGGTTATAGTTGACGAGCCAAGCATATACAAATATGGCATCGGAACACGGAGACCGAAAGGTCGAGCGTGAATCATATAGTAGATATGATCAACATAGTGATGTTCACCAATGAAACTACTCCATCTCACGTGATGATCGGACATGGTTTAGTTGATTTGGATCACGTGATCACTTAGAGGATTAGAGGGATGTCTATCTAAGTGGGAGTTCTTAAGTAATATGATTAAATTGAACTTAAATTTATCATGAACTTAGTCCTGGTAATATTTTGCAAATTATGTTGTAGATCAATAGCTCGCGTTGTTGCTTCCCTGTGTTTATTTTGATATGTTCCTAGAGAAAATTGTGTTGAAAGATGTTAGTAGCAATGATGCGGATTGGATCCATGATCTGAGGTTTATCCTCATTGCTGCACAGAAGAATTATGTCCTTGATGCACCGCTAGGTGACAGACCTATTGCAGGAGTAGACGCAGACGTTATGAACGTTTGGCTAGCTCAATATGATGACTACTTGATAGTTTAGTGCACCATGCTTAACAGCTTAGAATCGTGACTTCAAAGGCGTTTTGAACGTCATGGACCATATGAGATGTTCCAGGAGTTGAAGTTAATATTTCAACCAAATACCCGAGTTGAGAGATATGAAGTCTCCAACAAGTTCTATAGCTAAAAGATGGAGGAGAATCGCTCAACTAGTGAGCATGTGCTCAGATTGTCTGGGTACTACAATCACTTGAATCAAGTGGGAGTTAATCTTACAGATAAAATAGTGATTGACAGAATTCTCTAGTCACCATCACCAAGTTAGTAGAACTTCGTGATGAACTATAATATGCAAGGGATAACGGAAACGATTCCCAAGCGCTTTGTAATTCTGAAATTGACGAAGGTAGAAATCAAGAAAAACATCAAGTGTTGATGGTTGACAAGACCACTAGTTTCAAGAAAAGGGCAAAAGGGAAGAAGGGGAACTTCAAGAAGAACGGCAAGCAAGTTGCTGCTCAAGTGAAGAAGCCCAAGTCTGGTCCTAAGCCTGAGACTAAGTGCTTCTACTGCAAAAGGGACTGGTCACTGGAAGCAAAACTGCCCCAAGTATTTGGCGGATAAGAAGGATGGAAAAGTGAACAAAAGTATATTTGATATACATGTTATTGATGTGTACTTTACTAGTGTTTATAGCAACCCCTCAGTATTTGATACTGGATCAGTTGCTAAGAGTAGTAACTCGAAACAGGAGTTGCAGAATAAACAAAGACTAGTTAAGGGTGAAGTGATGATGTGTGTTGGAAGTAGTTCCAAGATTGATATGATCATCATCTGTAATGCCCTCGATGCGGCTATGTCTCCCACGTGTCGAGGCACGACTTAGAGACATAGGCGCATTGAAAGCAATGTCGCAAGTCGGGAATCATTACACAACCCATGTACATATAGAATATAAAGGGGAATAATATCATAGTTGGCTTACACTCGCCACGTCACATCAAAGGTACATAAATAACATCCATCATACAATCACTCATGGCCCGACTACGGCGCCAAAATAGAAAAGACCCCCAACAAGCGACTAATCCCTGAATCGAACCCCGAATAGGCACCACTACTGAACATCAGGAAAAGACACATAGTATCGCTGAGAGTCCTCGTCGTACTCCCACTTCAGCTCGAGCGCGCCATCCGGAGGAGTATCATCGGTCCCTGCATCTGGTGTAATAGTAATCTGTGAGCCACAAAGGACTCAGCAATCTCGCACCCTCGCGATCAAGACTATTTAAGCTTAATAGGTAGGGAAGGGGTAATGTAAGTGGAGCTGCAGCAAGCGACTAGCATATATGGTGGCTAACTTATTCGCAAAGTAGAGCGAGAAGAGGAGGCAAAGCACGAGCGGAAACTAAATAGAGCAGACTACGCAAACATAACTCCAACGCCGTGTCCACTTCCCGGACTCCGCCGAGAAGAGGCCATCACGGCAACATACTCAGTTGATTCATTTTAATTATTTAAGGTTCAAGTTATCTACAACCGGACATTAACAAATTCCATCTGCCCATAACCGCGGGCACGGCTTACGAAAGATCAATCCCTGCAGGGGGGTCCCAACTTAGCCCATAACAAGCTGTCACGGTCAACGAAGGAATAGACCTCCACCCAGGACCCACCGATCAGACTCGGTATCCCGGTACAACAAGATGATTCGACAGGTCAAAACTAGTCCAGCAACACCGCCCGAATGTGCCGACAAATCCCAATAGGAGCTGCACATATCTCTTTCTCAGGGCACACTCAGATTGTCTTAGGTACGGGTAGGCCAGCCCAGAGTTGCCCCTGGTGGCCACCGGCAGCTGACAGTTGGACCAACACTCAGAGGAGCACTGGCCCGGGGGGGTTAAAATAAGATGACCCTCGGGCTCCGGAAACCCAAGGGAAAGAAAAGGGTAGGTGGAAAATGGTAAAACCAATGTTGGGCATTGCTGGAAAAGCTTTAATCAAGGCGAACTATCAAGGGGTTCCCATTATAGCCCAACCGCGTAAGGGACGCAACAAACCGGGAACATAACACCGATATGACGGAAACTAGGGCGGCAAGAGTGGAACAAAACACTAGGCGAGAGGCCGAGCCTTCCACCCTTTACCAAGTATATAGATGAGTAAAGATAACATAGCAATATAATGATATCCCAACAAGTAAATAAATGTTCCAACAAGGAACGGCTCCAATCTTCACCTGCAACTAACAATGCTATAAGAAGGGGCTTGAGCAAAGCGGTAACATAGCCAATCAATGGTTTGCTAGGACAAAGGTGGGTTAGAGGCTCAATCATGGTAATTGGGAGGCTGACAAGCAAGTGGTAGGCATCGTAGCATTGGCAAAGCAAAAGAGCGAGCAAACTAGCATAGCAAAGATAGTAGTGATTTCAAGGGTGTGATCATCTTGCCTGCACAGTTGTCAGAATTGACTGGATCCTCAAAAGCAAACTCAACGGGCTCCTCGTTAGCGAACTCGTCTCCCGGCTCTACCCAATAACACAAACAAGCAACAAGGATACAATCAACCACGTGCAAAGGCAACCAATAAGATGCAAAGATGATATGCTATGCGGGATGCGATGCGGAATGCAAAATGCAAGATGTAACAGGAAATGCATGAACCTGGCCTCAACTTGGAAAACCAAGTGTGCCACTGGATAGAGGGGAAGAAATCCCCTGAAAACGATATAAAGATCACGGCAATCGGAGCTACGGTTTAGAAATGGCAAGCGTTTTACTAAATGAACCGATCTGCGATTTACAGCAAGTAGGCTCCTAAATACAACAAAATGAACATGCTACAGCCACCCAACATGAAAACAAATTGCATGGCAGTGATGTACTCCAGAAGCTTAACAAATCACCAGGACTGAGGCATAGGCAAATTCATCCATTAAGGGCTTCAAACAAGCATGGCAAAACTGAATAAGCAAAACAGATTTCAGACTTAGCGAAATTAACGCTAGTCTGAAATTTCAGACCACGATGCTCTCTTCGGAGCAGAAAAACTACATGATGCAAAACCTGAATATGGCAAGTAAGAGCATGGCATGGAGCTACTCAACAAGATTAACAAAACACCCAAAATGACCTGGGGCCAAAAGGGTTCACAAAATACTCTACCGAGCACACGAACATCGATGAAACACAATCAGTTTTCAGACTTTGTGAAAACTGGGACATGCTGAAATAATAACTCACGGAGGCATGTAAACGAGCTCGATGCTCTCACTACGGTGCAAGTCATGGCAAGGCAAGCATATATCCATTAAGAAGGCACAAAATGCTAGCTAGACATGGCAAGAACAATGGCATAGCATGCATGGATCACTAGCAATAACTCCGGCAAAATCGCAAAAGAGTTCATGATCTGCCCAAAACAACAACTATCCAAAAGTTGAGCTCGATTGAGTCAACCTAGGGTGCTCCAACATAACAAGTAAAGACATAGATGGATTAAGCACAACAAACATAACAAATCACTCTTACTGATCATCCTCAAAAGAGGCACGGATCACTAGGAAACAAGCTGGACATATAGCATCGTGAACTAAAACATCCCAGACTTAGTGATTTTCACTAAGTCCCTGAAATCAGTAAACTCAGGTAGCCCTCTTCGCAAGCTTGCACAAGACAACACACACATCCTAAAAATGCATGGAAGGCACCTCTGGAAAGAAGACAACATGCTTAACAATTCATCCCAAAGGGGCACAGGCATATCATGCACGGATTAAACATGGCAAAAATGACAAAAGTGCATGATGAACTAACGGATCTGCAATTTAACTCATGATGCCTCTTTCCAAGAGAATTTTGGGCACCAAGATGACCTCAAATGCAAATGACGCAATGGAATGAAATGATGTACTCGTCGAGACGAAGATTTTGACATATCATATGCCCAAATCGGAGCTACGGATGCAAAGATATGGCAGGTCAAAGGTAGCACGAAAATCTGAAACTGGAGGAGAAAGTCAACGGGGGGGGGGGGGGGGTGTTAGGTTTTACTGTAGCTGGATCTGGATCTGGCGAAAAACACTGTTCACCGGCGGCGGCAGCACTGTAGCTCGCGGGATCCGGCGATGGCGCGGCGGCCGGGGAGGAAGAAGGGCGCCGGGGGGTCGCCGGAGTACGCCGCGGTGGCCGGAGCGCGCCGCGGTGGCCGGAGCCGGTCGGGGCGGGGCCGGCGACGTGCGGGGGCGGCGAGGTGCGGCCCGTGGCGGCCCGAGGCGAGGACGGGGGTCGCCGGCGAGGTCCGGCCGGCGAACTTGGCGGCGGGCGGCGGCGGAGGTAGCCGGGCGCGGGGAAGAGGCGGCGAGGCGACGCGAAGGCGGCGGCGGGGCGACGCGGGCCCGCGGGGGCCGGCGATGGGCCTCCCGGGCCGGATGGCGGGGGCGGCGGACGCGGCCACGTGGCGGCCTGCCACTGGCTGTGGGGCGGCGGCGCGATTCGTCTGGCGCGGGCGGACACGTCCGGCACGGCGCGGAGGGGTTTTAGGGTTTTTTTCGGGGGAGGAGGAGATCCGAAAAATTGGGGCCTTTAAATAGGCATAGAGGGAGCTAGGAGAGTCCAAATGAGGTGCGGTTTTCGCCCACACGATCGTGATCGAACGAACGAGACGATGGAGCTGAGTTTGGTGGGTTTTGGGCCAAAATGGAGGGGTGTTGGGCTGCACACACATGAGGCCTTTTTCGGTCCGTCGGTTAACCGTTGGAGTATCAAACGAAGTCCAAATGACCCGAAACTTGACAGGCGGTCTACCGGTAGTAAACCAAGGCCGCATGGCAAGTCTCAGTCCAATCCGGAAATGTTTAATCCCCACACACGAAAGAAAGCTAGAAATGGCCACCGGAGGAGAACGAAGCGCCGGAATGCAAAATGGACAACGGGGAAAATGCTCGAATGCATGAGATGAACATGTATGCAAATGCAATGCACGTGATGACACGATATGAGATGGACGAAAAACAAAACAACACATTGAGGCAAAGACCCGAACCCGAGAATTAAATATAACTTAATGCCGGAAACGGCATGAGTTGGAGTACAATTCGGGAAGGTTACATATGGGGCGTTACAACACTCCACCACTACGAAAAGATCTCGTCCCAAGATCTAGGACTGAAAGAACTCCGGGTACTCAGAACGGAGGTGATCCTCACATTCCCAGGTAGCTTCACGGTCGAAATGGTGTGACCACTTAACTTTGAGAAACTTGATTGACTTGTTGCGAGTTTTGCGTTCAGTCTCTTCCAGGATTGCAACTGGGTGCTCACGGTAGGAGAGATCTTCTTGGAGCTCAATGTCCTCGAAGTTGACGGTGCGCTCAGGCGTCTTGAAGCACTTTCGGAGTTGCGAGACATGGAACACATCATGAACATTGGCAAAGGTTTCAGGAAGCTCGAGTTGATAGGCGAGGTCGCCTCTCTTGCTGACGATTTTGAAAGGCCCGACGTATCTGGGGGCAAGCTTCCCTTTGATACCGAAGCGACGAGTCCCTTTCATTGGAGAGACGCGGAGGTAGACATGATCTCCGATCTCGAAAGCCAAATCACGGTGCTTGCTGTCGTAGTAGCTCTTCTGGCGGGATTGGGCTGCTTTGAGGTTATCACGAATGACCTTGCACATTTCTTCTGCCTCTGTGATCAGGTCATTACCCAGCAGCTGACGTTCACCGGTTTCAGACCAGTTGAGAGGTGTACGGCACTTCCTACCATACAAAATTTCAAATGGGGCCTTGCCGGAACTTGCTTGGAAACTGTTGTTGTACGAGAATTCAGCATAAGGAAGACAATCCTCCCACTTCATGCCGAAGGAGATAACACAAGCCCTGAGCATATCTTCAAGAATCTGGTTGACACGCTCGACTTGACCGCTTGTTTGAGGATGGAAAGCAGTGCTGAAGCGAATGCTGGTACCCATGGCCTTCTGAAAAGAATCCCAGAACTTGGAGGTAAAGATGCTGCCACGGTCTGAAGATATCACTTGAGGAATACCGTGCAGAGAGACAATTCGAGAGGTGTAGAGCTCCGCCAATTGAGCTGCAGTGATTGACTCTTTGATAGGCAAGAAATGAGCCACTTTGGTGAGCTTGTCGATGACAACGAATATAGCATCATTGCCACGCTTGGACTTTGGAAACCCAGTTACGAAGTCCATTTCAATGTGGTCAAACTTCCATTCTGGAATGGCGAGAGGTTGGAGGAGACCTGCTGGCCTTTGGTGTTCTGCTTTCACTCTTCTTCAGACATCACATTCATTCACGAATTGAGCGATCTCGCGCTTCATTCGAGTCCACCAATAAGTTTGCTTCAGGTCTTGATACATCTTCGTGCTCCCAGGGTGGATGGAGAGGAGAGAGTTGTGAGCCTCATTCATGATCACTTTACGAAGTTCACCTTTGGGCACAACAATTCGATCCTCGAAGAAGAGAGTGTCCTTGTCATCAAGTCGGTAGCACTTGTACTTGGACTGACTCTTTGCAATACCAACCTTCACCTTTTTCACCATAGCATCAAGAAGCTGGGCTTGGCGAATCTGGTCTTCCAAGGTAGGAGAAACTTGAAGGTTGGCGAGGAAACCTTGAGGAACAACTTGCAGATTAAGTTTGCGGAAGGCTTCACAAAGCTCGGGTTGATAAGGCTTGAGAATCAGACTGTTGCAATATGCTTTTCTGCTCAAAGCGTCCGCAATCACATTAGCCTTGCCTGGAGTATACTCGATACTCGGATTGTACTCTTGAATCATTTCGACCCATCGAGTCTTCCTGAGGTTGAGATTAGGCTGAGTGAAGATGTACTTGAGACTCTTGTGATCAGTGAAGATGTCCACTTTCCTTCCCAAGAGAAGATGTCTCCAAGTCAACAATGCATGCACAACTGCTGCCAACTCGAGATCATGAGTGGGGTAGTTCTTCTCATTAGGCTTTAACTGGTGAGAGGTATAAGCAACAACTTTCTTCTCTTGCATCAGTACTGCACCGAGACCTTGGAGAGAGGCATCACAAAAGACCTCGTACGGCTTGGTTTCATCAGGCGGAGTTAGAACTTGAGCAGTGATCAATTTCTCTTTCAAAGCGTTGAAAGCGATATCACACTCCGGAGACCAAACGTACTTGACGTGCTTCTGAAGAAGATTTGAGAGAGGCTTCGCGATCTTGGAGAAGTTTTCAACGAATCTTCGACAATAACTTGCAAGACCGAGGAAGCTACGGAGTTGCTTCACATTCTGAGGAGGTTCCCAATTAACGATTGCAGACACCTTCTCAGGATCCACGGAAATGCCCTTGGCAGAGATAATATGACCAAGATAAAGAACCTCATCGAGCCAAAACTCACACTTGGAGAACTTGGCGTAGAATTGATGTTCCCTTAGCTTGTCAAGAACCAAACGCAAGTGTTTGGCATGATCTTCCTTGTTCTTAGAGAAAACCAGGATATCGTCGAGATAGACCAAAACAAAGTCGTTGGTGTAGGGGTTGAAGATGAAGTTCATCATGCGTGAGAACGTCGGAGGAGCATTAGCGAGGCCAAAAGACATAACAGTGTATTCATATGACCCATAGCTTGTTCTGAACGCCGTCTTTGGAATATCTTGTTCACGAATGCGAATTTGATGATAACCCATACGGAGATCAAGCTTGGAGAATACTTGGGCACCCTTGAGTTGTTCGAACAGCTCATTAATGTTGGGAAGTGGGTATTTGTTCTTGATGGTCTTCTTGTTCAATGGACGATAATCAACACAAAGTCGGTCCGTTCCATCCTTCTTCTTCACAAAAAGAACCCCACAACCCCACGGAGAAGTACTAGACCGAATGAGACCCATTCTTTCTTGAACATCGAGTTGTTTCTTCAACTCCTTCAACTCTTCGGGGCCGAGCTTGTAGGGACGTTTGCACACCGGTTCCGTACCGGGCTCAAGTTCAATAACAAATTCAACCGGCCGGTTTGGAGGCATGCCTGGGAGTTCTTCAGAGAAGACATCTTGATACTCACAAACAACCGGAATCTGCGAAATAGCATCCAATTCACCCTTCTCATTGAGAGAGAACAACCAGATGGTATTATCTCGAGCAGCAAAGACAATTACTTCCTCAGACGAATGAGTCAGTTGAATCTGCTTGGCCGCACAATCCAGCTGAGCTTTATGTTTAGAGAGCCAGTCCATCCCAAGAATAAGATCGATATCGGAATTGCCAAGAACCGTTGGAGAAGCCAAAAACTTGAAATCACCCAACTTGATAGAAATATCCGGAGCAATGGAGTTAGCCTGCATGCGTTTACCAGGAGAGACGACTGCTAATGGACTAGGCAGAATTTGCTGAGCCAAACCATGCCTAGATGTAAATGGCCTTGAAATGAAACAATGCGATGCACCTGTGTCAAAAAGAACTTTTGCAGGAATATCATTAACAGGAAGGTTACCCATGATCACATCTGACGAATCCTCTGCCTGAGCTGCGTTCATCAAGTTGACCTTGGCGGACTTGGGGTTATGCTAGACCACAGCTGTACTTGCCGATCTGACAGGAGGAGGAGGAGGAAGACGCCTCTGGTTGAAACACTTGTTGGCATAGTGACCCTTCTGTTGGCACTTGTTGCACGTGACCTCAGAGAGCGGACGGTGGTACGGAGCACTCGATCTTGGAGCTTGAGACGAAGTCTTGTTCTGAAAGCCTGGGTTGGGTGGGTGGGACGAACTACTGCCACCTTTGCTCTTCTGCTGATACGGCTGACGAAACGGAGGAGGAGGAAGCCAATACTTCTGCTGCTTGGCCACTTGAGTAGAGGAAGAAGACGTAGTGTCCCTGACTCGCTTCCTGGAAGCATCACACCTTAGCTGAGCAGCCTCTTGCTTCAGTGCCATGTTGTAGAACTCATCGTATCTCAGCGGCTCGAAGAGGACAAGAGCGAGCTGAATTTCTTCACGAAGACCACCCCTGAAATGATAGATCATGCTCTTCTCATCAGGAACATCCTGCTTGGCAAAACGGGCGAGCTTCTGGAACAACTTGTTGTAGTCATAGACAGACAAAGAGCCTTGCTTCAGATTGCGGAATTCTTCATGTTTGCTTTCAGTCACACTTTGAGGAATGTGATGAGCGAGGAAATCACGACGGAAATCATCCCAAGTGATCAAACGTCCACCTCTGGAATCCCGGTACTGCTGAAACCACTCTGCGGCCTGATCCTTGAGCTGGAAAGACGCGAACTTGACGAAATCTTGAGGTCTGACGTTGCTACATTCAAAATGCTTGCCCAGATCGACTAACCAATCATCAGCATCGGTAGCCGCAACGCAGTTGCTGAACGTCTTTGGGCCATTTGCGAGGAACTGATTCAGAGTTGCAAATTGGTTCTGGTTGTTGCCTTGATTCGCTTGACTGCTTTGATTCCGCTCTTGGATGATTTGCATGATCAGCTGAGTATTTGCATTAGTAGCAGCCATCACAGCCTGCCATGCTTCCGGAGGAGGCGGAGGTGGCGGAGGATCTTGATTCTGGTTCTGACTGGTGCTCCTAGCGGGAGCCATCCTGAAGAGGTTGACCACCATTAGCACACAAATATAGAAATATAGAAGGTGAATCCAACGGAATGAAAATTGCAACATAAAGTCTTCACATCCGAACAAAATGAACGAATGCACTTCTCTTGAAGTGGTCACATATTCCTAAATTGCGAAGCCACGAAGAATCAGGTAGAAGAGGTACATCAACGAGGGATGGAATCAACATATGACGCCGAAGAAGAACGAATACCACAAATCAAAATAAAACCAAGGGTTGGCTTGCGGACTAAGCCGGAACAAACACATGATAGAAATTTCGTCCGAAGTGTTCGTGGTAGGACCTACACGGGCTCGACCGTACAGCACCATCATGTACAAGGCAGTGCACATGACATACGAAGCGTCCCCGAGTCAGCATAGCCAAGGACTCTTTAAGACACAACGAGGCCACTGTAAAATTGACCGTGAATAGGCGAACCACTAGACGTCGAACCCCAATTTCATATCACACATCTGTTGGAAAGATATCCTAAGGCTACTTGAATTCCCACCTATGAAACTCCCGAAACTTTCCGGTTATGCAATCAGGTGTTGAGGATACAGGGGAAGCATAATATCTCACCCAAGCTAGCAAATCCTACATCCAGCTGCATCCATCCTTCAACACATAACCAAGAAACCTTCGGAAACCATCTATCTCAACCTTCGAAAAGCATCCGTTATACAAGTTATGGCGATACTCCCGAACTCCCGCCCCAGTACTGGGTGGCGTCGAGGTTATCTCACCAACGACTGCATAAAGGAGAGTTTCGATGTCGCGCACATATCTCAAGTATGCCAGAATTGCAATGATAGAATTATGATGACAACACCTCAGAGCTCAACTCCCCGGGACACTTCCACTAAACCCCTGACAGGAGGCACCAAGACAGTATTCTCATCATAAGCCATCGGAACAAAACTAAGATACTCGTGCGATCCTAAATTTTTTTTAGTGAAATTTGAGAAGAGAAGAGTCAAAACTCTACGTCAGGATGCCTTACCAGAGCGATGAGGAGACTGGGAAGTAAAAAGAATTCCTAAGCTCTCCGATATATAATTCCTAAGGACTCAAAACATTTTTCTAGACACAACTCGGCTGCTAAAAACGATCAAGCAATGGGGCTCCTAAGGTCGGGGAAGGCTCTGATTACCAACTTGTAACACCCTCGATGCGGCTATGTCTCCCACGTGTCGAGGCACGACTTAGAGACATAGGCGCATTGAAAGCAATGTCGCAAGTCGGGAATCATTACACAACCCATGTACATATAGAATATAAAGGGGAATAATATCATAGTTGGCTTACACTCGCCATGTCACATCAAAGGTACATAAATAACATCCATCATACAATCACTCATGGCCCAACTACGGCGCCAAAATAGAAAAGACCCCCAACAAGCGACTAATCCCTGAATCGAACCCCGAATAGGCACCACTACTGAACATCAGGAAAAGACACATAGTATCGCTGAGAGTCCTCGTCGTACTCCCACTTCAGCTCGAGCGCGCCATCCGGAGGAGTATCATCGGTCCCTGCATCTGGTGTAATAGTAATCTGTGAGCCACAAAGGACTCAGCAATCTCGCACCCTCGCGATCAAGACTATTTAAGCTTAATAGGTAGGGAAGGGGTAATGTAAGTGGAGCTGCAGCAAGCGACTAGCATATATGGTGGCTAACTTATTCGCAAAGTAGAGCGAGAAGAGGAGGCAAAGCACGAGCGGAAACTAAATAGAGCAGACTACGCAAACATAACTCCAACGCCGTGTCCACTTCCCGGACTCCGCCGAGAAGAGGCCATCACGGCAACATACTCAGTTGATTCATTTTAATTATTTAAGGTTCAAGTTATCTACAACCGGACATTAACAAATTCCATCTGCCCATAACCGCGGGCACGGCTTACGAAAGATCAATCCCTGCAGGGGGGTCCCAACTTAGCCCATAACAAGCTGTCACGGTCAACGAAGGAATAGACCTCCACCCAGGACCCACCGATCAGACTCGGTATCCCGGTACAACAAGATGATTCGACAGGTCAAAACTAGTCCAGCAACACCGCCCGAATGTGCCGACAAATCCCGATAGGAGCTGCACATATCTCTTTCTTAGGGCACACTCAGATTGTCTTAGGTACGGGTAGGCCAGCCCAGAGTTGCCCCTGGTGGCCACCGGCAGCTGACAGTTGGACCAACACTCAGAGGAGCACTGGCCCGGGGGGGGGGGGTTAAAATAAGATGACCCTCGGGCTCCGGAAACCCAAGGGAAAGAAAAGGGTAGGTGGCAAATGGTAAAACCAATATTGGGCATTGCTGGAAAAGCTTTAATCAAGGCGAACTATCAAGGGGTTCCCATTATAGCCCAACCGCGTAAGGGACGCAACAAACCGGGAACATAACACCGATATGACGGAAACTAGGGCGGCAAGAGTGGAACAAAACACTAGGCGAGAGGTCGAGCCTTCCACCCTTTACCAAGTATATAGATGAGTAAAGATAACATAGCAATATAATGATATCCCAACAAGTAAATAAATGTTCCAACAAGGAACGGCTCCAATCTTCACCTGCAACTAACAACGCTATAAGAAGGGGCTTGAGCAAAGTGGTAACATAGCCAATCAATGGTTTGCTAGGACAAAGGTGGGTTAGAGGCTCAATCAAGGCAATTGGGAGGCTGACAAGCAAGTGGTAGGCATCGTAGCATTGGCAAAGTAAAAGAGCGAGCAAACTAGCATAGCAAAGATAGTAGTGATTTCATGGGTGTGATCATCTTGCCTGCACAGTTGTCAGAATTGACTGGATCCTCAAAAGCAAACTCAACGGGCTCCTCATTAGCGAACTCATCTCCCGGCTCTACCCAACAACATAAACAAGCAACAAGGATACAATCAACCACGTGCAAAGGCAACTAATAAGATGCAAAGATGATATGCTATGCGGGATGCGATGCGGGATGCAAAATGCAAGATGTAACAGGAAATGCATGAACCTGGCCTCAACTTGGAAAACCAAGTGTGCCACTGGATAGAGGGGAAGAAATCCCCTGAAAACGATATAAAGACCATGGCAATCGGAGCTACGGTTTAGAAATGGCAAGCGTTTTACTAAACGAACCGATCTGCGATTTACAGCAAGTAGGATCCTAAATGCAACAAAATGAACATGCTACAGCCACCCAACATGAAAAAAAATTGCATGGCAGTGATTTACTCAAGAAGCTTAACAAATCACCAGGACTGAGGCATAGGCAAATTCATCCATTAAGGGCTTCAAACAAGCATGGCAAAACTGAATAAGCAAAACAGATTTCAGACTTAGCGAAATTAACGCTAAATTCATCCATTAAGGGCTTCAAACAAGCATGGCAAAACTGAATAAGCAAAACAGATTTCAGACTTAGCGAAATTAACGCTAGTCTGAAATTTCAGACCATGATGCTCTCTTCGGAGCAGCAAAACAACATGATGCAAAACCTGAACATGACAAGTAAGAGCATGGCATGGAGCTACTCAACAAGCTTAACAAAACACCCAAAATGACCTGGGGCCAAAAGGGTTCACAAAATACTCTACCGAGCACACGAACATCGATGAAACACAATCAGTTTTCAGACTTAGTGAAAACTGGGACATGCTGAAATAATAACTCACGGAGGCATGTAAACGAGCTCGATGCTCTTACTATGGTGCAAGTCATGGCAAGGCAAGCATATATCCATTAAGAAGGCACAAAATGCTAGCTAGACATGGCAAGAACAATGGCATAGCATGCATGGATCACTAGCAATAACTCCGGCAAAATCGCAAAAGAGTTCACGATCTGCCCAAAACAACAACTATCCAAAAGTTGAGCTCGATTTAGTCAACCTAGGGTGCTCCAACATAACAAGTAAAGACATGGATGGATTAAGCACAACAAGCATAACAAATCACTCTTACTGATCATCCTCAAAAGAGGCACGGATCACTAGGAAACAAGCTAGACATATAGCATCGTGAACTAAAACATCCCAGACTTAGTGATTTTCACTAAGTCCCTGAAATCAGTAAACTCAGGTAGCCCTCTTCGCAAGCTTGCACAAGACAACACACACATCCTAAAAATGCATGGAAGGCACCTCTGGAAAGAAGACAACATGCTTAACAATTCATCCCAAAGGGGCACAGGCATATCATGCACGGATTAAACATGGCAAAAATGACAAAAGTACATGATGAACTAACGGATCTGCAATTTAACTCATGATGCCTCCTTCCAACAGCATTTTGGGCACCAAGATGACCTCAAATGCAAATGATGCAATGGAATGAAATGATGTACTCGTCGAGACGAAGATTTTGACATATCATATGCCCAAATCAGAGCTACGGATGCAAAGATATGGCAGGTCAAAGGTAGCACGAAAATCTGAAACTGGAGGAGAAAGTCAACGAGGGGGGGGGGGGGGGTAGGTTTTACTGTAGCTGGATCTGGATCTGGCGAAAAACACTGTTCACCGGCGGCGGCAGCACTGTAGCTCGTGGGATCTGGCGATGGCGCGGCGGCCGGGGAGGAAGGAGGGCGCCGGGGGGTCGCCGGAGTACGCCGCGGTGGCCGGAGCGCGCCGCGGTGGCCGGAGCCGGTCGGGGCGGGGCCGGCGAGGTGCAGCCCGCGGCGGCCCGAGGCGAGGACGGGGGTCGCCGGCGAGGTCCGTACGGCGAACTTGGCGGCGGGCGGCGGCGGAGGTAGCCGGGCGCGGGGAAGAGGCGGCGAGGCGACGCGAAGGCGGCGGCGGGGCGACGCGGGCCCTCGGGGGCCGGCGATGGGCCTCCCGGGCCGGATGGCGGGGGCGGCGGACGCGGCCACGTGGCGGCCTGCCACTGGCTGCGGGGCGGCGGCGCGATTTGTCCGGCGCGGGCGGACACGTCCGGCGCGGCGCGGAGGGGTTTTAGGGGTTTTTTCGGGGGAGGAGGAGATCCGAAAAATTGGGGCCTTTAAATAGGCATAGAGGGAGCTAGGAGAGTCCAAATGAGGTGCGGTTTTCGCCCACACGATCATGATCGAACGACCGAGACGATGGAGCTGAGTTTGGTGGGTTTTGGGCCAAAATGGAGGGGTGTTGGGCTGCACACACACGAGGCCTTTTTCGGTCCCTCGGTTAACCATTGGAGTATCAAATAAAGTCCAAATGACCCGAAACTTGACAGGCGGTCTACCGGTAGTAAACCAAGGCCGCATGGCAAGTCTCGGTCCAATCCGGAAATGTTTAATCCCCACACACGAAAGAAAGCTAGAAATGGCCCCCGGAGGAGAACGAAGCGCCGGAATGCAAAACGGACAACGGGGAAAATGCTCGAATGCATGAGATGAACATGTATGCAAATGCAATGCACGTGATGACACGATATGAGATGCACGAAAAACAAAACAACACACGGAGGCAAAGACCCGAACCCGAGAATTAAATATAACTTAATGCCGGAAACGACATGAGTTGGAGTACAATTCGGGAAGGTTACATATGGGGCGTTACATCATCGCACACTCCCCTATACTTTCGAGATTAGTGTTGAACCTAAATAAGTGTTATTTGGTTTTTGCGTTGAGCATGAATATGATTTGATCATGTTTATTGCAATACGGTTATTCATTAAAGTCGGAGAATAATTGTTGTTCTATTTACATGAATAAAACCTTCGATGGTCATACACCCAATGAAACAAGTTCATTGGATCTCGATCGCATTGATACACATATTCATAATATTGAAACCAAAAGATGCAAAGTTAATAATGATAGTGCAACTTATTTGTGGCACTGCCGTTTAGGTCATATTGGTGTAAAGCGCATGAAGAAACTCCATGCTGATGGGCTTTTGGAATCACTTGATTATGAATCACTTGATGCTTGTGAACCATGCCTTATGGGCAAGATGACTAAAACGCCATTCTCCGGAACAGTGAAGCAAGCAACAGATTTGTTGGAAATCATACATACTGATGTATGTGGTCCGATGAATATTAAGGCTTGCAGCAGGTATCATTATTTTCTGACCTTCACAGATGATTTGAGCAGATATGGGGATATCTACTTGATGAAACATAAGTCTGAAACATTTGAACAGTTCAAAGAATTTCAGAGTGAAGTGGAAAATCATCATGACAAGAAAATAAAAGTTTCTACGATATGATCGCAGAGGTAAAATATTTGAGTTACGAGTTTGGCCTTCAATTAAAACAATGTGAAATAGTTTCACTACTCACGCCACCTAGAACACCATAGTGTAATGGTGTGTCCGAACGTCATAACCGTACTTTATTAGATATAGTGCGATCTATGATGTCTCTTACCGATCTACCACTATCGTTTTGGGGTTATGTATTAGAGACAGCTGCATTCACATTAAATAGGGCACCATCTAAATCCGTTGAGACGACACTATATGAACTATGGTTTAGCAAGAAACCAAAGTTGTCGTTTCTTAAAAGTTTGGGGTTGTGATGCTTATGTGAAAATGTTTCATCTCGATAAGCTCAAACTCAAATCGGAGAAATATGTCTTCATAGGATACCCAAAGGAGACTGTTGGGTACACCTTCTATCACAGATCAGAAGGCAAGACATTCGTTGCTAAGAATGAATCCTTTCTAGAGAAGGAGTTTCTTTCGAAAGAAGTGAGTGGGAGGAAAGTAGAAAACTTGATAAGGTAATTGTACCTTCTCCCTTATTGGAAAGTAGTTCATCACAGAAATCTATTCTTGTGACTACTACACCAATTAGTGAGGAAGCTAATGATGATGATCATGTAACTTCAGATCAAGTTACTACCGAATCTCGTAGATAAACCAGAGTGAGATCCGCACCAGAGTGGTATGGTAATCCTGTTCTGGAGGTCATGTTACTTGACCATGACGAACCTACGAACTATGAGGAAGCGATGATGAGCCCAGATTCCACAAAATGGTTTGAGGCCATGAAATCTGAGATATGATCCATGTACGAGAACAAAGTATGGACTTTGATGGATTTGCCCGATGATTGGCAAGCCATAGAAAATAAATGGATCTTCAAGAGGAAGACAGATGCTGATAGTAGTGTTACTATCTACAAAGCTAGAATTGTCGCAAAAAGGTTTTTGACAAGTTCAAAGTGTTGACTGCGATGAGAGTTTCTCACTCGTATCTATGCTTAAGTCTGTCCGAATCATGTTAGCAATTGCCGCATTTTTATGAAATCTGACAAATGGATAAACAAAACTACATTCCTTAATGGATTTAAAGAAGAGTTGTATATGATGCAACCAGAAGGTTTTGTCAATCCTAAAGGTGCTAACAAAATATGCAAGCTCCAGCGATCCATCTATGGACTGGTGCAAGCATCTCGGAGTTGGAATATACGCTTTGATAAGTTGATCAAAACATATAGTTTTATATAGACTTGCGGTGAAGCCTGTATTTACAAGAAAGTGAGTGGGAGCACTACAGCATTTCTGATAAGTATATGTGTATGACATATTGTTGATCGGAAATAATGTAGAATTATTCTGCAAAGCATAAAGGAGTGTTTGAAAGGATTTTCCAAAGAAAGACCTCGGTGAAGCTGCTTACATATTGAGCATCAAAGATCTATGGAGATAGATCAAGACGCTTGATAAGTTTTTTCAATGAGTACATACCTTGACAAGATTTTGAAGTAGTTCAAAATGGAACAGTCAAAGAAAGAGTTCTTGCATGTGTTACAAGGGGTGAAATTGAGTAAGACTCAAAGCCCGACCACGGCAGAAGATAGAAAGAGAATGAAAGTCATTCCCTATGCCTTGGCCATAGGTTCTATAAAGTATGACATGCTGTGTACCAGATCTATTGTATACCCTACACTGATTTTAGCAAGGGAGTACAATAGTGATCTAGGAGTAGATCACTGGACAGCGGTCAAAATTGTCCTTAGTGGAATAAGGATATGTTTCTCGATTATGGAGGTGACAAAAAGGTTCGCCGTAAAGGGTTACGTCGATGCAAGTTTTGACACTGATCTGGATGCCTCTAAGTCTCAATCTAGATACATATTGAAAGTGGGAGCAATTAGCTAGAGTAGCTCCGTGCAGAGCATTGTAGACATAGAATTTTGCAAAATACATGCGAATCTGAATGTGGCAGACCCGTTGACTAAGATTCTCTCACAAGCAAAACATGATCACACCTTAGTACTCTTTGGGTGTTAATCACATAGCGATGTGAACTAGATTACTGAATCTAGCAAACCCTTTGGGTGTTGGTCGCATGACGATATGAACTGTGGGTGTTAATCACATGATGATGTGAACTATCGATGTTAATCACATGGTGATGTGATCTAGATTATTGACTCTAGTGCAAGTGGGAGACTGAAGGAAATATGCCCTAGAGGCAATAATAAAGTTATTATTTATTTCCTTATATCATGATAAATGTTTATTATTCATGCTAGAATTGTATTAACCGGAAACATAATACATGTGTGAATACATAGACAAACAGAGTGTCACTAGTATGCCTCTACTTGACTAGCTCGTTAATCAAAGATGGTTATGTTTCCTAACCATGAACAAAGAGTTGTTATTTGATTAGCGGGATCACATCATTAGTTGAATGATCTGATTGACATGACCCATTCCATTAGCTTAGCACCCGATCGTTTAGTATGTTGCTATTGATTTCTTCATGACTTATACATGTTCCTATGACTATGAGATTATGCAACCCCCGTTTGCCGGAGGAACACTTTGTGTGCTACCAAACATCACAACGTAACTGGGTGATTATAAAGGAGCTCTACAGGTGTCTCCAAAGGTACATGTTGGTTTGGCGTATTTCGAGATTAGGATTTGTCACTACGAATGTCGGAGAGGTATCTCTGGGCCCTCTCGGTAATGCACATCACTTAAGCCTTGCAAGCATTGCAACTAATGAGTTAGTTGCGGGATGATGTATTACGGAACGAGTAAAGAGACTTGCCGGTAACGAGATTAAACTAGGTATTGGATACCGATGATCGAATCTCGGGCAAGTAACATACCGATGACAAAGGGAACAACGTATGTTGTTATGCGGTCTGACCGATAAAGATCTTCGTAGAATATGTAGGAGCCTATATGGGCATCCAGGTCCCGCTATTGGTTATTGACCGGAGACGTGTCTCGGTCATGTCTACATTGTTCTCGAACCGTAGGGTCCGCACGCTTAAGGTTTCGATGACAGTTATATTATGAGTTTATGAGTTTTGATGTACCGAAGAAGTTCGGAGTCCCGGATGAGATCGGGGACATGATGAGGAGTCTCGAAATGGTCGAGATGTAAAGATCGATATATTGGACGACTATATTCGGACATCGGAAAGGTTTCGAGTGATTCGAGTATTTTTCGGAGTACCGGGTAGTTACGGGAGAAGCAATGAGCCTTGATGGGCTTTAGTGAAAAGAGGAGAAAGGGCCAAGGGGCTGCTGCGCCCCCCTCCCCTCTAGTCCGAATTGGACTAGGGAAAAGGGGGCCGGCCACCTTTCCTTCTCCTCCACTTCCTTCTCCCTTCCTCCCCTTTTGGTGGACTCCTACTAGGACTTGGAATCCTAGTAGGACTCCACATCCTGGCCGCACCAAGCCTTGGCCGGCCTCCTCCTCCTCCATCCTTTATATACTGAGGCAAGGGGCACCCCATAGACACACAATTGATCAACGTGATCGTTCCTTAGCCGTGTGCGGTGCCCCCTTCCACCATATTCCACCTCGGTCATATAGTTGTAGTGCTTAGGCGAAGCCCTGCGTCGGTAGTACATCATCATCGTCACCACGCCGTTGTGCTGACGGAACTCATCCCCGAAGCTTTGCTGGATCGGAGCTCGGGGAGCGTCATCGAGTTGTACGTGTGCTAAGAACTCGGAGGTGCCGGAGTAACGGTGCTTGGATCGGTCGGATCAGGAAGACGTACGACTACTTCCTCTATGTTGCGTCAATGCTTCCACTTCGGTCTACGAGGGTACGTAGACAACACTCTCCCCTCTCATTGCTATGCATCACCATGATCTTGCGTGTGCGTAGGAATTTTTTTGAAATTACTACGTTACCCAACAGCCACAACCAGCGCAGCCTGAGAGCAGTACTGAAACAACGGAGGTCGAGCAGCCCGAGCCCCCCCTTGGCTAGCGGGAGGCAAACATCTCCCCAGGCTACCTTGCACTTGGCGCCAGTTAAGATTTCATGTTGAGCCCATAGGAATTGCCTCCGAGCCTTGTCCACCTCTTTCAGGATTTTTTTCGGCAGTTTTAGAACTGTCATAGCAACGGCAAGGCTGTCAAAACTACGCGCACCAGTACACGCCGACCGGCCATGTTCATCAGTTTTCCCTTTCCATCCAGCCAGCCTAGAGCGGATCCGGTCGATAATGAACTGAAAATGCACCAGTTTCAGCTTCCTTGGAGAGATTGGGAGCCCCAGATATATGGTTGGGAAGTTGGACTGCTGCCCTCCAAAGTTTTCCAAAACTTCCGATAACTGAACATCGCCGCAGTTTATTGGGATGACTGAAGATTTCTCTTGGTTCAGTTTCAGTCCCATCGCCTCACCAAATCTGCAGAGCAGGTATAGCAGAGTGTCCACTTCGTCCTTCACCGGATTTGCGAAAATGACAGCATCGTCACCGTACAAACTAATCCTCATGCTAATGCCATGGCCCGGCAGATTAGCTATCATTTTCTCCTCTACAGCAGCCTCTAGGAGTCGGTGCAATGGATCTATTGCCAAAATGAAAAGCAGGGGAGCGAGCGGGTCGCCCTGCCTGAATCCACAGCCATGGGATATGGTTGGGCCTTGCGTTCCATTTAGCATGCAGGAAGATGAAGTAGATGAGAGGAGTAAAGCAATCCAATTTCTCCATCTGGGCGGGAAGCCCATCTTCTGCATGAGCTTGAGTAGATACTCCCAGGACACAGAATCAAAGGCCTTCACTATATCTAACTTAAAGAACAACGCCTTCTTCTTTGTTCTGTGCAACATCTTAACACAGCTCTGAACGTACTGATAACTGTCATGTATGCATTTGCCTTTTTGGAAAGCGGTCTGTGCCGGTGAACTGATTGCAGCTAGAACCCCCGCAAGCCTTGTAGAAAGAACTTTAGAGATGAGCTTTGCAACTGAGTGTATCAGGCTAATCGACCGGTAGTGGTTGACCTCAGAGGCACCATTCTTCTTTGGGAGCAGCGTGATCACAGCAATGTTTATCTTCGCAAAGTTTTGCCCTGCCAGCTGATGGAACTTGTGAAAAACAGCCATGACTTCTTCTTGAATGATGTGCCAACAGGAGCGATAAAATTGTCCCGTGAAACCGTCAGGCCCGGGTGCTTTATTTGTTGGGGAGGAAATGATAGCTGCCCAAGCCTCCGCCATGGAGAACGGTGAGTCTAGGCCTTGCGGGTCGATTGTGGGGATAGCCAGCCTCTCCCAATTGAGGGTGGTTTGTCGATCATCTTGCTTGCCCAAAAACTTGGTGAAATGGTCATGAAGGATCCTCTCTTTCCCTGCATGATCGACGATCTCCGAGCCACCCTCCCTAAGAGAATGTATGAAGTTTTTTCTTCTTCTGGCTCTCATTTTTGCATGGAAAAGCTTGGTGTTTGCATCTCCCGCGCACAGCCAGGTAATCCTTGAAGCTTGTTTTCGCCTGGCCCTTTCAATGGCTGCCAGCCCTAACACTTTTAGGTTGAGTTGCTTTCTCAAATGAAACTCTACAGTCGTGAGCCTTCTGCTGTCTTGAGCCACATCTAACAGGCATATCACTTCGTTTGTGATGTGCAGCTGCATTTTCGCTTTTCCAAAAGTGGCCTTGCTCCAAATCTTCAGATCAGCCGCAGTCCGCGCGAGCTTCTTCTTGATTCGGACAAAAAGTAGTCGTGTGGCACCGGCCTTTGCCAGGCATGATGGACTGTTTCCGAGAAGTGTGGAAACTTAGGCCAGAAATTTTCGAACCTGAACCTAGCTTTTCGTGCTGGCGTGTCCACTGCAGCGAGCACTAGAGGACAGTGGTTAGAGAACGATGTTGAGGCAGCAACCAATAGATGATCGGGGTGCAAATCTTCCCAGCCCGCGTTGTAGAAAATTTTGTCAATGCTACAGAGGGTAGGGTTTTCCCTTTCATTACTCCATGTGAAACGCTGATTTTTGCACTTGATCTCCTTGAGTCCAGCTTGGTCTATGGCTCTGCGGAATTTTCCCATCATTCTTCTGTTTATATTTGGATTGCTCTTGTCTCTAGCTTGATAGATCATATTGAAATCCCCGTTGATCATCCACGGTTCACCAGAAGGAGGGGCAACAACAGCTATTTCCGCAAGAAAATTCTCTTTCTGCGCGTCGTCTGTCGGGCCATAGACCGTGGTCATCCAAAAATGCTGCCCCGAGCTCAGTTCACGTACTTTTGCCATGATGGAAAAGCCACCCAGATAGTGAGAAACTACGTCGACTACATCTTTATCCCAGAAAAAATCGCCGCTCCACCTCTGGTCCCGATCGCAGGCAGCACTACACATCCCTGTAATCTACTGCCGCCTATCTCACAAGCTACCGCTGTCATCCAAGAATCAATTTTGGTTTCCTGTAGGCATAACACCGCTACTCTATGAGAAGAAACTATGTCGCTGACAACCGTGCGCTTCGCCGGACAGTTCAAACCCCTGATGTTCCAGGACATGAAGACTAAATTGCCGTCATACATCGAAGAAACTAAATCTGCTCCGCCAATTGAAGATTTTACTAACACAGAACGGGGACACCTTACAGCAGCACCAGGGGCGACGACGGCCACCAATAGCCCCAAAACCCCGTCGTCGACGATCAAACCACAACATCGAAGAAATACACATGAAGACTAGACCTAACTCAAGCTGGTTTAGGACCAGCCGCTGGCGGAGACTAGCTACTGCTAATACTATAGACATGATCAGACTTGCATGAGCTCCTCTGCATCGGCGATCTCCGCAATGCCCGCGGCGGTCTTGAGAGCTTTCTGGTCGAGGCCGGTCAACTTGGCGATTGCAGCGATGTCACCGTCGGAGAGGGGTTCCTGGAAACGCTTCATGATCTGTGCAGCCGCTTTCGGAGTCATCTTGTCCTTGGGGCCGAGCTCACCAAGCTCCTGGACTAGGCGCAGCACCGCCCTCTGCGCCACCGGGGTGGAGATGCCAGCTGCTGCCTGTCGAGCACTGCGACGGGAGGGAGCGGAGGTAGCCCTGGACTTGGGCGGAGCGGAGTGGCGAGGACGAGGAGGCTGGCTTGGGAGAATCGGAGATGGGACCGCTGCAAACAGCTCGGCCGCCTGCGCCTGACTGCTGCCGATCTGCATGGAGCCCACTTGCTGGATGACCGCGTCCATCTGGAAGCCCACCGTCGCTACTGCAGGGGAGGCGATGCAGGGTAGCAGGCACGCCAGCATCTCCGGGCTCTCCAGCTCGGCCCGCTTGGCGGTGGGCGGAGAAGGCGAGCGGTCACCGTCTTCGAAAGCCAGAGGGGTGACCAGCGCCTCCTGAATGGCGTTCTCCATCTCTAGTTACATGTAGTCTGTGCGCGGGGGCGGAGAGAGGGCGCGTCCGTTGTCGGAGAAGGAGAAGAACTGGGCCACCGGGTCAACCTCCGTCGCTGGGGGGGCCGAGCGGAGGGGGAGTGGCGGGGTGGCGCGCAGGACTGGAGTGCCGGATGCTCGCCCAGTGGCAGGGCGGCCAGCCGCGTGGCGGCGGCCGGCAGGCGATCTGCTGCGGCGGCGGTGCGCGTCCGTGATCACGTCTCCGTCGCAGCCCCTGGCGTGGCAGCCGCGACCAAGCAGGCGGTCCTTCCAAGAACGGCTTGCGCCGGAACCGCCACTTCCACCATCCTCCTCGTGGTCGCGAGCGCCCCCACCGAGCACAGGGCCACAACCCCCAGCCCCAGCGCGCGGCGCCCTGCTGCGGGCCCTGCCCTGCCTGTCTTCGACATGCGCCACCCAAGAGCCGGGCTCGATGCGCGGGAAGGGGCGGTCGTCGTCTTCGTCCGAGGAGGGCAGCCTGCTCTGGCCGGAGTGAGATGAGCGTGGCGAGAGGGGTGACCAATCCTCCAGCAGGTCGACATGGATCAGCAGGTCATAGCGCCGGACACCGGGTGGCGGGGGGATGCGGCGATCCGCGGGGGCGGGGCCGATGATCTCGTCCGCCCGACCCACACCCCGCTTGAGCACCCAGAGCGCGCGCCTAGTGGCGATGTGGGCAACGTCCCAGACCCAGAGCCAGAACGCGAAGGTCCTGGTGTGCCCCCTCTCCAAGGTGCGTGAATCGAGCCGGTCGACGCGGCCGATGTCGCCGAAGGCCTCTTCCGCATCCGGCAGCGACCAAAACTGCATGGGCAGGTCTTCCACCACAACGCGCACGTGATGATGGAACTTGAGGAGCGCGGCGTGGTCGTCTTCGTGCTAGGCTCTGATGAAGTACTTGCAGCCTTCAACCTTGATGAAGCCGCGGCGCACGGCGTTGTCCCGGTGCGCAGGAAGGTCGAAGTGGACGAGGAAGGCTTCAAGCTGGTGGGTGGTGACGCGGAGCAGGTGCGGAGGGGTTGAGAGCTGCTCGAGGATGACCTTGCCCACCGCCGCGGGGGTGGTAGAGTGCGAGCGGTCCGCGGCGGTCAGGGTGACCGTGTGCTGGCGCAGGACGTGCTCCTCAAGCTCCAACGCTGGAGAGGCCACGACGACCTTGCGGCTCTCCCGCGGCCGCCGAGCCGGGTCGCAGAGGGCAAGGCTTGCCATGGGTGCAGGGGGGAGGGGAGGCGGAGGCGGAGGCGGAGGCGGGAAGACGACACGGTCGCGGACCGGAGCTCTGCACTCCGCCGGGAACTTCAGGCGAGCACTGGCAGCCCCACCTGGGCCGCCGTTTCTTGGATTTTGCGGGCACTCCTTGCCAAAATGCCCAGCGCGCTTGCAAATGATGCAGCGGAGGGGATCCCGTCAGCCAACACGGCGGTGGCTCTTAAAAGAAGGCCTCCCTCCCAGTAGCGGCATTGAAGGATCTGCGCCGGACCGAGCGCGAGATCGAAGCACGCCCGCTTCGATCCGCCGAGCGGGAGCCTGCCCTCCCATACTTTCGGGATTTGACCACCGTCCAACCCCCTCCACTGGGTCGGCCTGCCCGAAGAGGAAAGACTGGCCGAGGGGAAGGGGCGAACAACCACGGATTTAAGGCGCGCCCGGCCCCCATCGGAGGACGCCCCCAGATCCGGCGGTCTGAGCCGGGCACCGACCTTGGATGAACCGCCGCGCTGCAGGATTCGCGGTGTTGAAGCTGGATTTGACGCCGCAGCCGTCGAGGCCGCTGACCACGGGGAGGAGGGCTGCAAGGAGCCGCCGGGTCGAAGCGAGGCTCCAGCGGACGGCGAGGGGCTCCGACAAGGCGGGAAGGGGAGGTTGGAGGCGCAGCTGGCGGCCATAATGGCCGGACTTGGTGGCCACCGCGGCCGGAGCGGTCCGCGGCGCGGTGTGGGGAGGGGTATCTCTCGATGTTGAGCTAGCTCGCCAGCGAAACAATATGAATACGCATGATCCATCTCATTTCCTTGGAAAACAAAAAAACTGCATGATGGATCTACTGGCAGAAGTGCAGGGCAATGGGCTGCAAAATATCTTGATCGATCATCAGATCATGTGCTCGTAAACCAGAAGACATCTAGTTTTCCTTGTGCATAGCAGTACCGATGATTGGAAATCCAGTTGTCGCAATTTGGGGAGGATCTGTCTGTCAAGCTGTTTTCCCTAATTTCTTCTGCGTCGATTCAACTGGCATGGAGTTGAATATTTTGCGTGCATTTTTTTTTGCGGGAAAAAAATACTTAGCGTGCATTACTACAGCATTGGCCTCGCCTCATACCCAATTAATGTCCTGACAAAATGGTTGGGTTAGAAATTCACATATGATGATGAGATGAACCCAGCCGGATCGCAGTACCGATCGGTTTACCTTAGTTTCTTCCCTGATTGCTGATAACGAAGTGCCACCCTCCTGTATATACGAATCATGCGTACTCCAAGCTACCATCAGCAGTTTGTTTGCTCTGAAAATGAAGGGATTTAGAAGCGTTAGGGCTACTAGTCCAACCACTAGATGTTAAACCTGTAGTGCTTACGTTAATTTAACCTCTCCCTTTTCGAAATTAACAAACATTTCATCATTTCAAAAGAGAGAAAGATCACTGTTGTCCGGTTCGTCGCGAGATGCATGAATGGTTGGATTGTTTTCCTACGATGTAATTGAATATGTCACCGTTCTTGGCCTTGGCGTGAACCTAACCGAGCAGTTGTTGGGACTATTAACATGAAGACTATCGGGCTAAATGCCAGGACCAGGAGATGGTTTTTACCGAATTTTCTAGCACACTTATTGGCCCAATTGCACCTAAACTTTTCTCCAGTTCCAGCCTTTTAAAACCGGTTTCGTGCGAGACATGAAAGATGAAACTCATCTAGCTGCTACGTAGCTAGTCGGAATATTCAGCAGCGGTCGCTGTGGCACCGCTTTACCGCATGTCGTTGTCGCAAACTTTTGTTGAATCTTTTGGCAGATCGAGTTCATATGCAAGTGGCGGAACCTCATGCCCCGGAACAGAACGGCACATAAGCAAGCACTGTGCCGTGCGTGCATGATTGCACGGCTTGATAGATAATGCTGCTTGCTCAACTGATATTTTCCTTCCTCGGTTGCAGAGAGACACAATTGGTCTATATACACACGTTATCCTTTTTCCTTTGAAAAGCAAGTTCAAAATCTCCACACCACCTTGTTCATAGTATTTTTCTAAAAAAAATGACCCACGACCTCTGCATTAATCGATGCACATGGTCACATTATTAAATAAGAGCATCTACAGCCGGACTTGATAAATCCGGTCCCTCAAACGCCCGCAGATGCGGGCACTGATCGGGCACCCCTTAAATGTTGCGTCGCACATCCACATACGACAAATTCCGATCCTCAAATCCATGCAAACCATACACATCGATAATACGATACAAACTGTTCGAATGCCAAAGTTCGAAACAAAGCAAAGCAAATTATAGTTCAACAAACCGGACATGGCAAAATGAAATCAACGTCCAAACAAGATGGATGGCCTCGGATCACTGGCTGGGCGCCTGCTCCGAGTGGAATGCGTCCCGCTCCAGGTGGAATGCGTGCTGCTCGTCCTGCTCCGCATGCATCCGGGCTGCCTGCTTCGCCTGCATCCGGGCCGCCTCCTCTGACTGCATCCGAGCCGCAACTGCCCTCGCCGCCTCGTACTTCCTACAGTCGTTGATCTCCATCTTCTTGTCCACAAGCCACTTCTTCGAATGCTCATCACAGAGGGTCTCGTCCGCCAACATGATCCTCGCATCTTTCGCGTCCCATGCGAGTTGCAACCTCTCCTTCTCAAGCTCTATGTCGCCAAATATCTTGGCCTTCTCGAGCTCCCATTTGATCGCCACTTGTTGCTTCCAACTCGATCTTCTCCCTCTCAATATCGAGTTTCTTCTCCGCCCTCTTCCGGTCCCACTCCATTCTTTCCTTTTGCGCATCCAACGTGAGCTTGTACCTCTCCTCCTTCTTGCTCCCCCAACGAAAAAATGCCCATCCATGTTGACGACATTTTGGTAGCCGCGGCATCACGCGCGACACTTGCCTTCTCCCACTTGTTTCCCATGACTTGGCGGTTGTCCTTTGGCACGGTGGCTTTTCCATTCTCGACGACAACGTCGTCCTCTTCATTGTCCAACCCAATTGATTGGTTGAAGCTTGAGCCATCATTCCTCTTCTTGCGGGACTTGAGGCCGGCCACAACTTGGTTCCACTTCGGCTTGCCATTCAATATGACCCAACAATGGCTAAAAGCAAATGACTTCTTCTCCACCTCGTGATACAAAGTGGCGGCCACCGCCGTCTAGCGAACAACATATGTATGAGCATGAGAATGCAAACACAAGAAGCATATGCAATGGACGACAAGATGAGGCAATTGAGCTTACGTGAGTTGCGACTCCCATCCCACTTTGAGGTGTTTGGTCACTTGTGAGTAGTAGCCGACGTACTTGTTCACTTCCCCTTGAATGATCCCCCAACGATGTGGAGAGATGCCACATTGCGAGTGGTCGCGTTAGGATGCGGCTCCACATACTCCTTTCGCTCGTGGCACTCCTTCCAAATATTTGTCCAATAGGTGTTCCCCTTTTGCTCGGTGCCGCATATTGGATCCATCGTTGTGGCCAACCAAGATTTGACCAACAAGATGTCCTCAAATCTTGAGAATGCCGGACCTCTTGCCTTCAGTGTCTTCGTCTTCTTCTTCTTCCTCAGATTGGATTTGGATGTTGTGCCAACATCAAATGCGGTTGTGGCCTCCAAATCATACTCCATTTTGGTCGGTTCTTCATTTTCAAGATTCAAATTTGCAAGCATTCATCATGAGCCAATGAACTAGTGGTCTATGCTAAAATATGATCAGACAAGAGTAAAGAAAACATACCGACTCTTGTTCGGTCATTCCGTCGAACATGTTGAGGGCAGCCCGGGCACTGCCGGAGCCCGTGCTCATCCGTTCCTGAACGAGTTGCGGCGAGTCACACACGTCGACCGCCGGCATATGCATGGGCGAAAAGCTCTCCGGAATGGCACAGCCGGCTCTCGGATAATCCTGTGTCCCAAAGGAGGCGGACAGCGTAATCCGCGTAGGCGCTCGGAGGGAAGAGGTGCGGGGATCCGGGCGCGGCGGAGGAGACTGATCCGGGCATGCCCAGGTGGGTTGTGCTCCCCTCAGAGCCCCCCTCTGGTACTTCTTTGGCCCAACAGGTGTCTTCTGGTCCAGAAAATATCTCTAAAAAAATTCGCTGTGTTTGAACTCCGTTTGGTATTGATTTTCTGCGAAGTAAAAAACAAACAAAAAACAACAACTGGCACTGCGCACTATGTCAATAGGTTAGTCCCAAAAATGATATAAAATTGTTACAACATGATTATAAAACATCCAAGAATGATAATATAACAGCATGGAACAATCAAAAAGTATAGATACGTTGGAGATGTATCACTAACCTGGACTGACACTGCTTTCAGCAGAACTACCGTGTTGTTATTTTTTGTGTAGAAATAAAAGTTCTCCAAATGCAACAAACTTTTTGACGATTTTTTTGGAACAAAAGAGGCACTAGAAGCTTCGTGGGAGGGCCAGAAGAGCCACGACGCTGGCACACCCTGGTTTCTTGTGGGCCCCTCGTGGCCCATCACTACAAAAAAGACACATCCTGACATTTTGGGCCAAACGAATATTTTTCCTGTCATGCTTATGACACTTCTATGACGATAATTGTGACAAAACCCGATATCATCATAGATGTGGCGGGCTCCTACTTCTATGACAAAAAATCGTGACAGAAAATGGGCTTTTTGTCCTGGGCAAGCCAGAGACGCAGCTACATGACATTCTTCGAGCCATCCATGACGGGAAAAACCGTGATAGAAGCGACGGCGAGGAAAATACCGGGGAGTTCCCGGTTACGGTGTGTGGTCGGGGCCGAGCGATGCACGAAGGTTTGCGCGTTTCTCTTGTACACCGTACGCGCGTGTGTGCGAGGCGTTCATCTACTGAACCCAAGCGATTGCACTGCAGGCTACGCGTTACTGAACCCAAGTGATCGATCCCTGGCTGTTAACTGAACCTGATCGAGCGATTCCTTCGCTACTGCTGCTAACTGAAGCCGATCGAACCTGCTGCCTCTTGATGAACAATGAGAGTTGTTGGGGGGGGGGGGGGTGGATGAACAGTTTTCGATGGGGGGTTGGATGAACAGGACCCCGTGGTAGTAGAGGCCATTGCCGCTGGATGAACAGGACCCCGATCGAGCCGGTTGGGGGTGGATGAACAACACCCTGTGGAGGGCTGGATGAACATAACCCCGTGGAGGGCTGGTTGAACAGTAGCCGATTGAGGGCTGGATGAACAGTAACTCGTGGAGGGGTGGTTGAACAGGACCCCGTGGAGAGGGTTGGTTGAACAGTAGCCGGTGAAGGAGCGGTGGAGGCTGGATGAACAGGAGCCCCTGGATGAACAGTCGCAGGTGGAGGCTGGAGGAGGTCGACGGTGGATGAACAGTAGCCCGTGGAGGCTGGAGGAGGTCGACGGTGGAGATGAACAGTAGCCTGTGGAGTCTCGTTTTACAGTACGCCACACAGCTCCCGATTAACAGGACCCCCGTTTCGACTGTAGCGCTCCAACACAAGTCTGTTTCCTCTGTTTTGCGGTACACCACAGCCCTCCCGATCTACAGGACCCCATTTCGACCATAGGAGGTCCAAGAGAAGTATGTTTCCTCCGTTTTGTGGTATGCCAGAACCCTCCCGGTGAACAGGATCTTGTTTCGACCATGGCCGGTCGAACAAAAGGCCTTTCCTCCGTTATGCGGTACGCCAGGCCTCGTTTCAATCGGTTGTTTCGTCCAAGCCGGTTGGCTCCCGATGAACACGACGACGTAGTTTCTCCGTTCCAACCTAGCCGGTTGGCTGCCGATGAACATGACGCCATCGCTGCCTCTCCATGTACACGAGCCCTAGTCGTACGTATGCGCGAGTAGGCGTTCGAGACCACGCATGTATGTACGTACGTGGCCGTATTTACTTTCTTGCACCCTGGCTATACATACGTGTACACGATATTAACGGGACTGCATGAGATGCTACGTGCACGCCTCTACTACGACACATGCGCGCCTCTACTACGACACGTGCCCTTCCTTACTTGGCCATGGTTCATCGCTGCAGCCTACAAACAGACCGATCGACCAGTATGTATGTGCATGTTCGCGACCAGAATGACAACGCTATGTACGCTTCGACCAGGTGGGTCCCGACTATCAGTTGGAACACGCGGTATGCTACGCTAGCGCCAAATAAAATTTCTACCACGCACCCAAGATCATGATGCTGGAAATAGACTACAAGATCAGGTTTACCACTAGACGCGCAGTCACCTCAGCGGAAGTAGAGTTGGTGATGCGTGTAGCCGATCTCCCAGGCCGTCTCCTCCTAGCGTAGCCCATCTCCCGCGAACAGCGAAGACCCGTGAACGGTGATCTCCTGCGAACGGCACCTCGCGGTTCCCTCGAACGGTTCGTCCAAGCACCGCAGATGCGATGCCTCCAAAGTATCCACACGTGCGGGGAGCAGCGTCGAGCGGCGGACTGCTAGGTTCGATCGCGCGGCATGGGCGTGGGGAGTGGCGGTGGCTCACCTGGGTCAGGTTGGAACAACTCTAAGTGGTGCGCCCACTCCCCTTTATATAGACCTCCAAGGTGGGCTCAACACTTGAGCCCACTAGGAGTCCACATCCATTTTCCACTCGGATCCAATCCGAATGGGCTGCAGCCCCTTAAGTGTGCGACCCTATAGGTTCACGTACGCATGGACACGACCAAGTCGATAGTTGGTAGCGGCTCCTAGAAGAACATGCCAACTCCCATGTGTGCGTAAAGTCGTTTGACGAACCTCGACAATGTGTCATATGCACCATTCCTTTTGCTTCATGATATTTGTTGTCGAGCTCAAGTCGAGTACTTGTCACCCTTGTGATAGCTCGACCTCTCTTCTCGAAACCGTGAAGATTCCCGAACTTGGTTAACACTTAACCCAAGTCGCATGGCCATGCTTGCTGAATCTGATCACTCAAGAGGGCCCAGAGAATATCTCTCCAAATAGGTGGGGCAAATCCCATCTTAGTCAACCATGTCTCGCGGCATGTCTCACGACTCACCCAAAAGCTACCTTTATAACTACCCAGTTACAGAGAAGCATTTGATAGACCCTAAGTGACTCGGTCCTCATCGCGAGAACATGTGAGGACCTCAGGTCTAGGACATGGCATAGACATTGTACTTGAGACTAACAGATTATTATATCTCGCTGTGTCTCAAAGTGGGTCTGCCTGACTCGGTGATCTCCATCTCCGAGTCCATACTATCGGTTTAGCATCTCCATGCACATGACTTGTGAAACATAGTCATCAACCGAGTCGTATACTAGTCAAGGATAGTGTCCACATAACCTTATCAACTAGGGACCATTAGAACAATCATCATACAATACATAGTTCCACAAACAAGTCACATACTTATTGATACCTATTATTGATGATGTTCAAGGACAATACAAAGGACTCATGAATACATATGGAAATATCATCATCACATGATTGCCTCTGGGGCATATCTCCAACAGTCTCCCACTTGCACTAGAGTCAATCATTTAGGCATCTTATGCCCATGGAGCTCATGTGCACCTCATGCTTTGGTTGTGGGAGAGGCTTCGTCAATGGATCAGCAACATTTGCATCTGTGTGTACCTTGCATATGTTTACATCACCTCTTTCGACAATGTCATGAATAAGGTTAAAACGCCTGAGTATGTGTTGGGTTTTATGATGGTTCCGTGGGTCCTTGACTTGCGCAATGGCACCACTATTATCACAATAGAGGTCCAATGGCTTAGACGCGCCCTCAACCACACCAAGATCAGAAATGAAATTCTTCACCCAAACACCTTCTTTTGCAGCTTCAATAGTCACAATGTACTCGGCCTCTGTTGTAGAATCAGCTACCGTATCTTGCTTGGAGCTCCTCCAGCTCACTGCTCCTCCATTCAGAATGAACACAAACCCAAATTGCGATCGACTATCATCCCTATCAGTTTGGAAACTTGCATTGGTGTAACTCTTTACGACGAGCTCATCCTCACCTCCATAAACCAGGAACATATCCTTAGTCCTTCTCAAGTACTTCAGGATATTCTTAACCGCTGTCCAATGACTCTCACCTGGATCAGCCTGGTACCTACCCACCATGCTAAGAGCAAAGCTAACATCAGGACGAGTACATACCATGGCATACATGATGGAACCAACAGCCGAAGCATATGGAATCCCATCCATGCGTCTTCGCTCATCAGGAGTCGAAGGACTCTGAGTCTTGCTAAGACTAATGCCATGTGACATGGGCAAGAAACCAATCTTTGCATCTTGCATGTTGAACCGCTTCAACACCTTGTCAATATATGCACTCTGGCTTAATCCAATAAGCCTTCTCGATCTATCTCTATAGATTTTGATTCCCAAAATGTAAGCTGCTTTTCCCAAGTCCTTCAGAAAAACTATTTTTCAATGAGTCCTTGATAGATTCAAGCATTTGAACATCATTTTCAATCAATAATATGCCATCCACATATAAGATCAGAAATGCTACTGAGCTCCCACCGACCTTTTTGAATACACAATGATCACATTTGTTCTTGATGAAGCCAAACTCTTTGACCGCTTCATTAAAACGAATGTTCCAATTCCGAGATGCTTGCCTTAATCCATAAATGGATCTTTGAAGCTTGCATACCATGCTAGACTTCTTTGGATCGACAAAACCCTCAGGATGTGTCATATACACATCCTCGGTTAAATTTCCATTAAGGAAAGCCGTTTTGACATCCATCTGCCATATCTCATAGTTGAAATATGCTGCTATAGCAAGAATGATCCGAATTGATTTAGGCATCGCTACCGGTGGGTAAGTCTCATCGTAGTCAACTCCTTGAACTTGTCGATAACCTTTAGCGACAAGTCGAGCCTTATGGATTGTGACATTTCCGTCCATATCAGTTTTCTTCTTAAAGATCCACTTGCACTCAATGGCTCGAACGCCATCTGGCAGATCAACCAAGTTCCAAACTTGATTGTCCTCCATGGACTTTAATTCGGATCTCATGGCCTCAAGCCATAACTTGGAATCATGGCACTCCATTGCTTCCGCATACGTAGTCGGCTCGTTATTGTCGATAACCTTTCCAACCTCAGTGGAACCGACGTCGACTCCACGACGGGTTCCCTGACTAATTCCGTTGTGACAGAATCACCTACCAGAACGTCCCCATGTGGTTCTCGAATTTCTTCGAGTCGGACTGTCGTCTCACTAGCCTTCCAATTGAGAAACTCTTTCTCAAGGAAAACTCCATGTCGAGCGACAAGCACTTTGCCCTCTCCATGGTTGTAGAAGTAATATCCCAAGGTTTCCCTTGGATATCCCACGAATATGCACTTGTCCGATTTGGGTGTGAGCTTGTCTGACTGGAGTCGCTTGACATATGCTTCACATCCCCAAATTTTTAGAAAAGACAAACTGTGACTCTTCGCAGTCCATATCTCACATGGTGTCTTATCTACAGACTTAGATGGTACCCTGTTTAGTGTGAAAGCTGCAGTTTCTAGAGCGTATCCCCAAAATGACAAGGGTAGATCCGACTGACTCATCATCGACCGCACCATGTCCAACAGGGTCCGATTTCTCCGTTCTGACACACCATTTCTCTGTTGGCGTACCCGGGGGAGTTAGTTGTGGAACTATTCCACGACTCTTAAGATGATCATCAAACTCCTGGCTCATATACTCACCGCCACGATTCGCATGTCTCGAATGATTCAAAATCAAACGAATTTAGAATTCCATCATCATGGAGCTTCTTCATGCGCTTTTGACTAATGTGTCCTAGTCGACAATGCCAGATGTATGTCGGATTTATCTCATTAGGCTTATGCCTCTTGACATTTATGTTATAGACTGATGCACCTTCAAGATCCAGGATAAATAACCCATTCACAACGGGTGCAAAGCCATGAAACATATTATTCAAGTAAATAGAACAACCATTGTCCTTAATACTGAATTCATAACCTTATCTCATCAAACATGGGCTAGAAATAATGTTTCGACTCAAAGCGGGAACATAATAACAATTATCAAGTTCCATTACAAATCTTGATGGTAAATTAAGTTGCATAGTGCCGACGGCCAATGCAGCAACTCTTGCGGTATTCTCGACGTGGATGTCAACTTCTCTTCTTGGGACAGTCCTAGTTCTTCTTAGCCCCTGCATCGAGTTGCATATGTGAACAACCAATCCAGTATCATATACCCAAGAGCTACTAGAAACATCAGCAAGATAAATGTCTATGACATATACAACAAGTGTACCTGAAGAAGTCATACTTCCAGTCTTCTTGCCCTTCTCGGCAAGCCACTTGCTGCAGTTCCTTTTTCCAGTGTCCGGTTTGCTTGCAATGAAAGCAAATACTCCCCAAAGCTGTCCCTGACTTAGGCGCAACGGCTATAGTTGGAGTTGCCTCCTTCTCTTTGCCCTTTGCCTTAGCCTTTTTCTTGGACCAACTCTTCTTGAACTTAGCCGAGTTCTGCACCATCAACACTTGACGATGCGTACCTTTCTTGATATCCTGCTCTGCCACTTTGAGCATCCCATGCAATTCAGTGAGCTTCTTTTCCATCCCATGCATATGGTAGTTCGAGATGAACGGCCCATAGCTATCTGGAAGAGAACCTAGAGTTGTATTTGTGGACAACTCGTGCCCAAGTGGGAAGCCCAACTGATCCAGAGCTTGCATGTACCCGATCATTTTGATCACACGCGGGCTTAGTGGATCACCCTCTTTCAACTTACAACCCATCAAGGATCGCCAGACGTTGAACCTTTCAGTCCTAGCCTGCGTTTGAAACATGCTCTTGAGATTCTCGATCATACCGAAAGCCTCAATATTTTCGAACTGCTGCTGCAGATTAGGCTCCATAGAAGCCAGCATGAGACAGCTAATCTCATTTGATTCATCAACGAGTTTCTGGTAGGCATTTCTGGTTGTGGCATTAGCATTATCGGCAGGTTCCTCTCGAAGTGGGTTCTCTAGAACTTGTTCCTTTTTCTCATGCCTAAGAACAATTCTTAGGTTTCTATACCAGGTGGTAAAGTTTGTTCCATTCAATTTATATTTTTCCAGGATTGATTTCAACGCAAAAGTGGTAACTTGAGCAGGTGCCATTGATCTACAACAGAAATATGCAAAACACTAAGACATGTATTCATGAAGAGTAATTCATATTAAACATTTTAATAAGATTATTACTCCCACTAAAATCAACATCCCTCGATTGATACTTAGTGATTCAAGATCCAAGATCAACATGTCAACTAGCGAGCTTTTGCATCACCGCTAGAAGACAAGATCACTCGGTAAGCAACTCTTGCTAATCGTATCTCCATATGACTCTTGTTGTTGGTTACATCTCATGCCTCGCCAACTCCTATGCCTCGTGGCCCTAAACTGTTTTGATAGCCACGACAAGTCAACCAATGCTTCGTGTGTAAGTGTCCGACACAAACCCATCACTTCAAGGAGATCTAGTGTCACCCTAATTTTATAGGCCCACCACTAAATATACTTGACATGTGAAGGTGCAGCAATTGGGGAGGCATCTATACTTGACATTCTTTGAGGGATCACCCTACTTAAAACATCTACCATGCAAAAGAAGGGTGCATAAAAGGGATAAACTTCCACAGGTAGTTTATATATGTGTGATATGGTATAGCCCCTTTTCACAGCGCATGGTGATCTCCATCTCCACGTGCGCGGTCTGCCCATGGTGATATCCATCTCCATGCATGGTTGTCCCTGTGGCGATCTCCATCTCCACGCCATGGTGTCAACCGCCAAGTGTTACATAAGATACTATGCTATTACAAACTAATAGCTACTGAAAGTAAATTACATTACATGGCTTCTCATGTTGACACGCAGGTCATTAATACAATAATGGGACAGCCATATGGCTCCTGCCGGTTGCTGCACTCATGACACGTAGGTCATGAAACAATAATACACAAGCAACATTCATGGGCTATACCAAATCACAAGCATTCCCTACAAAAACGAGTCAGACGTTCTACCGCCGAAGATAAAACCTCCCGAAACTCTATTTTCCAAGAGGATTTTGGCCTAGCCAGAAGCGCCGAAATCTCATTTCAAAATTTCTCTGCTAATCTAACTTTTCATTAGCTTCAGTTTGACAGGTCGTGGAGAAAAATCGGAGTTCGTATGCAAAAGTTACAACTGTTTTACCGAGATCGCTCCAACTGATTTCAGGACTGCAGAAATCACATTTCCACGGTGTTGATCTATGTTTCGATTCGATCAATCTCACTGATCTCCGCGTGCTGCATCCCGATTTACGTTCCATTGTCTACCTCGATGGTGGAAAACCAACCGGTAGGGGTAACTCATGTCACGACCTCTGCATCACGATCACGGAAGCAAGATCACGAAACCAACCTTTAACACTAACATGCGCGGCCGATCTCATCGACCCGCACCTGAACCGATCTACATATCTCATATGCATATCATCGAATCTATTACCACACAGCGGAGGCTCTGATACCACTGTTGGAACACGCGGTACGCTACGGTAGCGCCAAATAAGGAGGTAATTCCTTGCTGCAGCCGTGGACCCAACTGTCAGCCTCTCCATGTACAATACTCTTCTGATGGAAGTCGTTCCTTGACCACATTGACCACGCTGCGTCGAGAGCACCAAGGTAGTGGACGACGGCGAGGCCTAGGAATGGGATGACATGGACTCGGGAAGACGCGGCAGTGCATGCCCATGCGGAGAGGAGCACGAGGGTTCACTGGTTCGGCTGCGGTGTGAGGCTGCCATCGCCGCAGGGCCTTGCTAGGGATGGGTGTAGTAGGGGGCGGTGAGGCCTTCGCGGCAGGACAGCCAGCCACGGGAGGCAGAAGCACGTGACACGACCGGCGCTGGTTTGGGTGGTTGGATCAAGAAGACTAGAGGTTGAAGAAGCACTACAGCTGTTGGATGGACATCGTACAGTCAGTGGAGCTAGAATCGTTCATATTGACTGAGTTGATAAAGCCCTCCGTCCCCTCAACTTAGTAGGCCCACAAGTCAGCCTCCCACTATGGTGGTTCCCAGCTAGCAGGGGGAGTATTCATTTTTTTGTGTGTTGACCACGCCGCACCGAGCGCATCCAAGGTGATAGACGAGGGCGAGGACCTGGGCAACAATGAGCTAGAGATGGGAAGACGCGGGGGTGGAGTCGCAGACGAAGAGGTGTGCGAGGGTTAACTGGTTCTGGTGCGGTGTGGTTCGGCAGTCGGTGGAGAAGAACATGAGGTGTGGAGGGGTGAAGGGATGGCCTGGTCGGCGGTTGGGTAGCGCTTCATAGTGAAGTGTGCTAAGCAAAGCTGCTAGCAGCAAGAGGCAGGAGCAGGTGGTCCCGGCGGCGCTGGAGGAATAAGACAAGAGATTGAAGATAGATGCCGGTCGTTGGATGTAAATCCAACGGCTAACGATGTCAGAATCATTTGTTGACGAAGTGGAAAACGACTTGCGTTGGCTTCGACCTATTAGCCCATATTTCAGCCTCCAAAAATGTGGCACATATTCAACCCATTTTTTTTTAGAATTTACAGTCAATTTGATCTTTTTTAGAATTACAGTCTATTTGCTGGGCTGAGTGAATAAATAATGTAGTGTCCATGCAACCCATTTTTCTAAAACTATAGACCATTTTCACCTTCTCGAAATACACGAATTTGCTGGGCTGGCTGAACAAATAATGTAGTATCCGTGCGGCCTATTTATTTTTTTCCTAAAAAATTACAGGCAATTTGCACTTTCTCGAAGTACACGATTTTGCTGGGCTGGTTATAATTATATTGTTGGGTTGGGCGCAGCAATGTTATCAAAAAATAAACAGGAGCTGAACATTTTGTTAAAAATATATTTAAATAATAAGTGATTTATTATTACATTGGTCTTAAATCTTACCAAGCTTTTGTACACAATCAAGAGGATTTTTGTTGCCTTAATGTAAAAAAATCCAGGATTTTATTGTTAAGAAATTATTTTTATAAGTTAATAATATGTGGGATATTGTTTTCTTATATATGTAAGTATCTATTAAATATATGATGAAAATAATAATAATATATAATAACATATAAAATAATTTAAATATATATAATATAGTTCGAAGAGAAACATAAGATGGACCAGGCGTTTCTATTCTTATATATATGAAAATAGAACAGACCTTTGCATTTCTTTCAAAAAATACATAAGTTGGGTTGCCGATGTTTCAGGAAAAATAAAACCTTGGATGGGAGGTCCATAGGCCGGTCGATACGTGACGACCCTCAAGAAAATATAAATCGGTATGCCGTGGGCTGCGTATGTTAAAAAAGAAAGTTTAGACGGGGTAGCCCACAACCCAGCTGATACTCAGCTATCCCACTGATAATAAATCATACCTGTCAGCTCCCTGACTTGTTTTAAATTTATCTTCTTTAGTAACTACGTTGAAGCACCTAAAAAGAATGTAACTATGTTGACAAACCCGCGGGCCCCAACATCAGTATAGCATTAGGAGGAAGTATTTTTTCAATGAGGCACTTGCTTGCGTACGGCCATAGACCTGGTGGGTCCCGACTGTTCGCCTCTGCAGGTACAGTCCTCTCCAGATTCCTCTCATTTGTTCAGCATGTTCACAACGACAGACAGCGGCGCCGCGGCGAGCGCACAATGGTGCAGGATGAGATCGAACAACCTGAGGCGGTGCCTTATTTTTAGCGAAACTACTGAACTAGCCCAGTGGCCAAGTGACACTACCCGACCGCTGTTCCGTCCGTGTTCGATTCCACCTGATGCAGGGAAAATATTTCCAATTTTTTTCCTCTGTGTTCGCCGCCTTTTCGCTCTGTTGTAGATATTTGGCCATGGATGTCGCCGTCGCCGCTACTTGATCCTTGTTGTCAAACCAAGACTGTATCTCCAACATCCTAGCTAGCTTCACAGGGTCGCCATCTGTGATCCTCACGTATTGGTTGTACTCCTCCATCGATCTACTTCTCCATAGCACCTTCACTCGACGGCGGTGGTTTTTGAATGGAACAGGAGAGGAGCGGCGCTGGTTTTGGATTAGAACGGGAGAGGAGTGGCGCTGGTTTTGGATTGGAACAAGAGAGGAGGGGCGGTGATTTTGAAATGGGAGAGGAGAGGAGTGGCGCTGGATTTAGATTGGAACAGGAGAGGAGCGGCGGTGGTTTAAGAGAAGAGGAGCGGCGCTAGTCTTGGAAGTATTTTTTTGTTTTGCGTATTTCAGATCAAAGTTTGACCACGTACTGTATTTGACAAGCAAAATGTGAATGCATGTCACCAAAAATTGTATCATTTGGTTCGTATCTGAATGTACTTTCAAATTATATTATTTTTGTAACATATAACATATATTTTATTTGTGAAAATCATGGTCAATTATGACCCAGAATAAAAGGGAGACTAGTTAATTTGGGGTCGCTTTCTTAATTGAAGGGTAAATTGATTTTGATTTTGATCCAGTCACAACGCGCCGGCCCTCTCGTCTAATCCTAAATCGCTGCCGCATGCTCCTCTCCCTCTTTTGCATTGCAAACCACCTCCTCTCCTCTCCATGATCTCCATTCCAAAACCACTGTCTCGCCTCTCCCCCTTCTCCATTGCAAAACCACCTCTCTCCTCTCCATCTTATCCATTGCAAAACCATTGTCTCACCTCTCCCTCTTCTCTATTGCAAGACCACTGTCTCTCCTCCCATCTTCCAAAGCTAGCACCGGACCTCTCAGAAGGACATCTATGGAGAGGATGCAGCAGCGAATCAGGCAGATCACCGACGGCAACCAGGAAAAGTTATCCAGGTTGAAGGAGATCCTTACTTGGTTTGACAATGAGTGGAGATTTCGAGGACGGTGAGAGCCATGTGGCAATGTATGCGAAAGAGCGAGATGGCGGCGATGAGGGCGGCGATGTACTCCTCGGCAGCAGTCACACCGCAGTCCTTCGAGTTCATCGAGTATCTCCTCTAGGCGATGGAGCAGACAGATTCGCCCGAGGCGAAAGTCATGTGGAGGTGGTGGGCGTACAGGTCGAAGGTCGAGCATCCAGAGGATAACGAATCGATCAAGTACAGTGTGCCGTTCGTGTGGGTGCACAGCTAGCCGGAGCCACATGAGTATTCGTTCTCCCACCGCAAGAGGAGGCCGGATTGCGCGACGTCGCTTCCCCGCCGTTCTCCATGGTTCCCTCGACGCCCGCCTCGTTTCAACGGCGGCGGTAGGGTTTAAGGTAAGCTTCGCACTAACCTAATCTTCCATCTGCTCATGCTTACAATCAGTGTGACAGCTAATGAAAATCATGCTTACAATCAATCTCCGAGTACTACGCCAATCACCCTAAAATAGCTCTGGACCTTTGGGTCAAATTTGTGACACTGTGTACAAATAAATAAAAATAGATTGGTGCTTATTTTAGAAAAGAGTACTCCCTAGAAAACTGCCAATATAAGCTACTAGTATTTGGTTAGAGGATTTGCTGTCGAGAAAGATCCGTCCACAGAGAGCACCACACATCCCACTGGTGGTGGTGGATGCCAATGCGTGCATGGAGCATGGTTGGTGTCGGTAATTTTTACTTGGCACACCTCGCACTCTGCATATATGTCGGTTCCATCCATACATTTGTGCAGTTCCACCAAAATGCAACTGGATAACCCTGTTTGCACACATAATGAAAAAGCGTGATTACATTATAGTGGGACTAGTTGATGAAACATACACTAATAAATAGAAGAAAATATTGCGATAGTATCATAGTATGCCATGCAGCGAGGGCGAGATGGGCCCTGCGACGCCTCATACGGTAGGCCTCATACTGGAAATCGGCCCAAGTCTCCCCGATACACCTTCTGCCAGTGATGAACATCAGTGTACAACGGTAGTACAAGGAGGGGCCTTGAGACATTCCAATCTCTATTTTTGTGCAGATCAACTAAAATTAAGCACCCTAGTTTGCAGAAACGCTTAAAGATTAATGATGTCTACTACACAACCTTCTTCTTGTAGACGTTGTTGGGTCTCCAAGTGCAGAGGTTTGTAGGACAGTAGCAAATTTCCCTCAAGTGGATGACCTAAGGTTTATCAATCCGTAGGAGGCGTAGGATGAAAGATGGTCTCTCTCAAGCAACCCTGCAACCAAATAACAAAGAGTCTCTTGTGTCCCCAACACACCCAATACAATGGTAAACTGTATAGGTGCACTAGTTCGGCGAAGAGATGGTGATACAAGTGGTATATCGATAGTAGATAATAGTATTTGTAATCTGAAATTATAAAAACAGCAAGGTACTAACGGTATTGCAATGCGTTGAAACAAGGCCTAGAGTTCATACTTTCGCTAGTGTAAGTTCCCTCAACAATAATATCATAATAGGATCACATAACTATCCCTCAACATGCAACAAAGAGTCACTCCAAAGTCACTAATAGCGGAGAACAAACGAAGAGATTATGGTAGGGTACGAAACCACCTCAAAGTTATTCTTTCCAATCAATCGGTTGGGCTATTCCTATAAGTGTCACAAACGGCCCTAGAGTTCGTACTAGAATAACACCTTAAGATACAAATCAACCAAAACCCTAATGTCACCTAGATACTCCAATGTCACCTCAAGTATCCGTGGGTATGATTATACGATATGCATCACACAATCTCAGATTCATATATTCAACCAACACAAAGGACCTCAAAGAGTGCCCCAAAGTTCTACAGGAGAATCACGACGAAAACGTGTGCCAACCCCTATGCATAGGTTCATGGGCGGAACCCACAAGTTGATCACCAAAACATACATCAAGTGAATCACGTGATATCCCATTGTCACCACAGATATCCACGGCAAGACATACATCAAGTGTTCTCAAATCTTTAAAGACTCAATCCGATAAGATAACTTCAAAGGGGAAACTCAATTCATTACAAGAGAGTAGAGGGGGGGGGGGACATCATAGGATCCAAATATAATAGCAAATCTCGCGATACATCAAGATTGTGCCACCTCAAGAACACGAGAGAGAGAGAGAGAGATCAAACACATAGCTACTGGTACATACCCTCAGCCCTGAGGGAGAACTACTCCCTCCTCGTCATGGAGAGCGGGATGATGAAGATAGCCACCGGAGAGGGATTGCCCCCTCCGGCAGGGTGCCGGAATGGGTCTAGATTGGCTTTCGGTGGCTACGGAGGCTTCTGGCGGCAGAACTCCCGATCTATTGTGCTCACCGATGTTTTTAGGGTATATGGAGATATATAGGCGGAAGAAGTACGTCAGGGGGCCCACGAGGGGCTCACGAGGGTGGAGGGTGCGCCCAGGGTGGGTGGGCGCGCCCCCTGCCTCGTGACCTCCTTGCAGATCCCCCGACGTGCACTCCATGTTTTCTGGGCTTCTTTCCTTCCAAAAATGAGTTCCGTGAAGTTTCAGGTCAATTGGACTCCGTTTGATTTTCCTTTTCTTCGAAACCCTAAAACAGGGTAAAAACAGAATCTGGCACTGGGCTCTGGGTTAATGGGTTAGTCCCAAAAATGATATAAAAGTGTATAATAAAGCCCATAAACATTCAAAACAGTAGATAATATAGCATGGAGCAATAAAAAAATTATAGATACGTTGGAGACGTATCAGCATCCCCAAGCTTAATTCCTGCTCGTCCTCGAGTAGGTAAATGATAAAAACATAATTTTTGATGCGGAGTGCTACTTGGCATAATTTCAATGTGATTCTTCTTAATTGTGGTATGAATATTCAGATCCATAAGATTCAAGAAAAAAGTTCATATTGACATAAAAATGATAATACTTCAAGCATACTAATAAAGCAATTATGTCTTCTCAAAATATCATGGCCAAAGAAAGCTGTCCCTACAAAATCATATAGTCTGGCTATGCTCTATCTTCACCACACAATGTATTTAAATCATGCACAACCCCGATGACAAGCCAAGCAATTGTTTCATACTTTTGATGTTCTCAAACTTTTTCAATCTTCACGCAATACATGAGCGTGAGCCATGGACATAGCACTATAGGTGGAATAGAATGGTGGTTGTGGAGAAGACAAAAAGGGAGAAGATAGTCTCACATTGACTAGGCGTATCAACGGGCTATGGAGGTGCCCATCAATAGATATCAATGTGAGTGAGTAGGGATCGCCATGCAATGGATGAAAGCTCAACAAAAGAAACTAGTGGGTGTGCATCCAACTCGCTTGCTCACGAAGACCTAGGGCATTTTGAGGAAGCCCATCATTGGAATATACAAGCCAAGTTCTATAATGAAAGATTCCCACTAGTATATGAAAGTGAAAACATAGGAGACTCCCTATCATGAAGATCATGGTGCTACTTTGAAGCACAAGTGTGATAAAAGGATAGTAGCATTGTCCCTTCTCTCTTTTTCTCTCATTTTTTATTTTTATATTTTTTTATTTGGGCCTGCTCTTTTTTTATGGCCTCTTTTTTTGGGCTTCTTTGGCCTCTTTTTTTTCGTCCGGAGTCTCATCCGGACTTGTGGGGGAATCATAGTCTCCATCATCCTTTCCTCACTGGGACAATGCTCTAATAATGATGATCATCTCACTTTTATTTACTTACAACTCAAGAATTACAACTCGATACTTAGAACAAGATGTGACTCTATATGAATGCCTCCGGCGGTGTACCGGGATGTGCAATGACTCATGAGTGACATGTATGGAAGAATTATGAACGGTGGCTTTGCCACAAATACGATGTCAACTACATGATCATGCAAAGCAATATGACAATGATGGAGTGTGTCATAATAAATGGAACAGTGGAAAGTTGCATGGCAATATATCTCGGAATGGCTATGGAAATGCCATAATAGGTAGGTATGGTGGCTGTTTTGAGGAAGGTAAATGGTGGGTTTATGGTACCGGCGAAAGGTGCGCGGTACTAGAGAGGCTAGCAAGGGTGGAAGGGTGAGAGTGCGTATAATCCATGGACTCAACATTAGTCATAAAGAACTCATATACTTATTGCAAAAATCTAAAATTTATCAAAGCAAAGTATTACACGCATGCTCCTAGGGGGATAGATTGGTAGGAAAAGACCATCGCTCGTCCCCGAGTGCCACTCATAAGGAAGACAATCAATAAATAAATCATGCTCCGACTTCATCACATAACGGTTCACCATACGTGCATGCTACGGGACTTGCAAAGTTCAACACAAGTATTTCTCAATTTCACAACTACTCAACTAGCATGACTTTGATATTATTACCTCCATATCTCAAAACAATCATCAAGCATCAAACTTCTCTTAGTATTCAACACACGCATAAGAAAGTTTTATTAATCTTGAATACCTAGCATATTAGGATTTAAAGAAAATTACCATGCTATTTAAGACTCTCAAAATAATCTAAGTGAAGCATGAGAGTTCATCTATTTCTTCAAAATAAAACTACCAACATGCTCTAAAAGATATAAGTGAAGCACTAGAGCAAATGGCAAACTACTCCGAAAGATATAAGTGAAGATCAATGAGTAGTCGAATAATTGTTCAACTATGTAAAGACTCTATAACATTTAATAATTTAAGATCTTGGTATTTTATTCAAACAGCAAGCAAAGAAAAATAAAATGACATTCTAAGAATAGCAAACATCATGTGAAGAAGCAAAAACTTAGGATCAATCGATACTAACCGATAGTTGTTGAAGAAGAAAGGTGGGATGCCAACCGGGGCATCCTCAAGCTTAGACTCTTGAGACTTCTTGAAATATTATCTTGGGGTTCCTTGGGCATCCCCAAGCTTGGTCTTTTGTGTCTCCTTAATTCCTCTCATATCATGGTCTCCCTAAATCTCAAAAGCTTCATCCACACAAAACTCAACAAGGACTCGTGAGATAAGTTAGTATAAACCATTGCAAAAACCTTATCATACTCTACTGTAGAAAATCACTAAAATTATTATTAAACATTGCATACTAAATGCCTCTGCATATTTAATAGTCCTATCCTCAAATAGAATCATTAAAGAAGCAACCATATGCAAACAATGCAAACATAACAGCAATCTTCCTAAACAGGATAGTATGTAAAGAATGCTGCAACATCCATACTTCCCTAGCTCCAAAAATTATGAAAGAAAATTCCCACTGTACTAAATTTATCAGATCTTAATTTGCAAAAGGTTTCAACATTTTATCACATTCTTAATTTTCTAGGGAATTATTGCAACAGCGGTAAACTTTCTGTTTTCAAACAGCAACATGTGGACTTCTAAAATAGGCATACTAAAGGCTATCAATGCCACTTTTATTGAAATAAAATATGAAAAACATCGTTCTAAATAACAGAAAGCATATCCTAACAAAATAAATTGATGCTCCAAGCAAAACACATATCATGTGGCGAATAAAAATATAACTCCAAGTAAAGTTACCGATGAATGAAGACGAAAGAGGGGATGCCTTCCGGGACATCCCCAAGCTTAGGCTCTTGGTTGTCCTTGAATATTACCTTGGGGTTCCTTGGGCATCCCCAAGCTTAGTCTCTTGCCACTCCTTATTCCATAGTCCATCGAATCTTTACCCAAAACTTGAAAACTTCACAACACAAAACTTAGCAGAAAATCATAAGCTCCGTTAGTATAAGAAAATAAATCACCACTTCAAGGTACTGTAATGAACTCATTATTTCTTTATATTGGTGTTAAACCTACTGTATTCCAACTTCTCTATGGTTTATAAACTATTTTACTAGCCATAGATTCATCAAAAATAAGTAAACAACACATGAAAAACAGAATCTGTCAAAAACAGAACAGTCTGTAGTAATCTGGATCAAACGTATACTTATGGAACTCATAAAATTCTCAAATAAATTGAGGGACCTGAGGAATTTATCTATTAATCATATGCAAAAATAATTAACTAAATATCACTCTCCAAATAAAAATGGCAGCAATTCTCATGAGCGCTAAAGTTTCTGTTTTTGACAGCAGCATGATCAACATGACTTTCCCCAAGTCTTCCCAAAGGTTCTACTTGGCACAAACACTAATTAAACACATAAAACCACATCTAAACAGAGGATAGATGAATTATTTATTACTAAACAGGAAAAAAAATCAAGGAACAAAAAAAATTGGGTATCCTCCCAACAAGCGCTATCGTTTAACGCCCCTAGCTAGGCATGATGATGTCAATGATGCTCACATAAAAGATAAGAATTGAAACATAAAGAGAGCATCATGAAGAATATGAATAGCACATTTAAGTCTAACCCACTTCCTATGCATAGGGATTTTGTGAGAAAACAACTTATGGGAACAATAATCAACTAGCATAGGAGGGCAAAACAAGCATAACTTCAAAATTTTAAGCACATAGAGAGGAAACTTGATATTATTGCAATTCCTACAAGCATATATTCCTCCCTCATAATAATTTTCAGTAGCATCATGAATGAATTTAACAATATAACCAGTACCTAAAGCATTCTTTTCATGATCTACAAGCATAGAAAATTTATTACTCTCCACATAAGCAAAATTCTTCTTATTCGGAATAGTGGGAGTATCATAGGAAACTTGAATACTATAAATTGTTTACACATTAAAAGAGTAATGTTCAGAGAAGGGGTAATCATAACCATGACAAGTTTTATAAATATAATCTCTACTTTTTATAGCATAAGTATCATCACAATAATCATGATAAGTAGGAGGCATGCTATCATCATTATAAACTTGCATATCAAAACTTGGGAGACTAAAAATATCATCTTCATTAAGCGTAGCATCCCCAAGCTTGGGACAAACATTAATTTCAGAAAATATATTCTCAAAAACATCATCTTCATCAAACATAGCATCCCCAAGCTTGTGCCTTTTCATATCATAAGCATAATCACTCTCATCATTAATAGTATAGATTGCACCAATAGTATAGCAATTATCATATTCTTCCAAGCAAGTGCCAAAAAGATTTTCAAGATCATAAGAAGTATCATTATCTTCCTCAATTATATTTTCATGAGGCACAATAGTAATAGGAGCAACATTATTTGGGAGAGATATCTTTTTACCTCTCTTCCTTTTTCTTTTCTTCTTCTTCACCACATCCTGTGTGGGTTCAATCCTCTTTTTGGAGCTCCTTATTAATGAAATTGGTTGAATAGGAGGCTCCTCCTTGTTACCTGATTCATCATAAGAAATAATAGAAGGATATTGGGAAGTCTCTTCCCTTTCATAAGTATTCTCTTCATCTTCTATTTGTTTTCTTTTCTTTATGTAATTGACAATATAAGGATTTTCAATGCAATTCACCGCACAATACATATAAATCTTCTCTAGATCAAAACCAAGAAGTTTATCGAGATTAAATTTTGGAATACCCTCAGTTATACGTTTCATTTCTTCATAACCCAAGAGCAAACTAAGTTCATTATGATGTGCAAGGGAAATCAAGTCATCACAATTTTTGGACACGATACGGTCATGGAACAATTTGCATTTGATATTTAAATGACCATGTTCATTGCGAAGTTCGCAAGTATGGGTAAGATATCTTAAATTTTCAGCACATTCATCTAGCTCTTCTTGCAACAATTTGGTTTCTAAGTACTTATGCCTCTTGCAATATCTATCTTCCCTATTTGGTGTGTACTTGCAAACTCAGTCTACTCCACAAAAATTGACATGTTTATAGGAGGCATTTTCATCATAACTAGTGCAATCATCGTTAGCATCATGGATATTCAAAGAATTCATACTAACAACATTGCAATCATGCTCATCATTCAAATATTTAGTGCCAAACATTTTATAGATTTCTTCTTCTACCACTTGAGCACAATTATCCTTTCCATAATACTCACGAAAGATATTAAAAAGGTGAAGCGTATGAGACAAACTTAATTCCATTTTTTTGTAATTTTCTTTTATAAACTAAACTAGTGATAAAACAAGAAACTAAAAGACTCGACTGTAAGATCTAAAGATATACCTTCAAGCGCTAACCTCCCCGGCAACGGCGCCAGAAAAGAGCTTGGTGTCTACTACACAACCTTCTTCTTGTAGACGTTGTTGGGCCTCCAAGTGTAGATGTTTGTAGGACAGTAGCAAATTTCCCTCAAGTGGATGACCTAAGGTTTATCAATCCATAGGAGGCGTAGGATGAAGATGGTCTCTCTCAAGCAACCCTGCAACCAAATAACAAAGAGTCTCTTGTGTCCCCAACACACCCAATACAATGGTAAATTGTATAGGCGCACTAGTTCGGCGAAGAGATGGTGATACAAGTGCAATATGGATGGTAGATAAAGGTATTTGTAATATGAAATTATAAAAACAGCAATGTAACTAATGATAAAAGTGAGCGTAAACAGTATTGCAATTCGTTGAAACAAGGCCTAGGGTTCATACTTTCGCTAGTGTAAGTTCCCTCAACAATAATATCATAATTGGGTCACATAACTATCCCTCAACATGCAACAAAGAGTCACTCCAAAGTCACTAATAGCGGAGAACAAACGAAGAGATTATGGTAGGGTACGAAACCACCTCAAAGTTATTCTTTCCAATCAATCGGTTGGGCTATTCCTATAAGTGTCACAAACAGCCCTAGAGTTCGTACTAGAATAACACCTTAAGATACAAATCAACCCAAACCCTAATGTCACCTAGATACTCCAATGTCACCTCAAGTATCCGTGGGTATGATTATACGATATGCATCACACAATCTCAGATTCATCTATTCAACCAACACAAAGGACCTCAAAGAGTGCCCCAAAGTTCTACCGGAGAATCACGACGAAAACGTGTGCCAACCCCTATGCATAGGTTCATGGGTGGAACCCGCAAGTTGATCACCAAAACATACATCAAGTGAATCACGTGATATCACATTGTCACCACAGATATCCATGGCAAGACATATATCAAGTGTTCTCAAATCTTTAAAGACTCAATCGGATAAGATAACTTCAAAGGGGAAACTCAATTCATTACAAGAGAGTAGAGGGGGGGGGGAGAAACATCATAGGATCCAAATATAATAGCAAAGCTCACGATACATCAAGATCGTGCCACCTCAAGAACACGAGAGAGAGAGAGAGATCAAACACATAGCTACTGGTACATACCCACAGCCCCGAGGGAGAACTAGTCCCTCCTCATCATGGAGAGCACCGGGATGATGAAGATAGCCACCGGAGAGGGATTGCCCCCTCCGGCAGGGTGCCGGAACGGGTCTAGCTTGGCTTTCGGTGGCTACGGAGGCTTCTGGCGGTGGAACTCCTGATCTATTGTGCTCACCGATGTTTTTAGGGTATATGGAGATATATAGGTGGAAGAAGTATGTCAGGGGGCCCACAAGGGGCTCACGAGGGTGGAGGGCACGCCCAGGGGGGTGGGCGCACCCCCTGCCTCGTGACCTCCTCGCAGATCCCCCGACGTGCACTCCAAGTCTTCTGGGCTTCTTTCCTTCCAAAAAAGAGTTTCGTGAAGTTTCAGGTCAATTGGTCTCCGTTTGATTTTTCTTTTCTTCGAAACCCTAAAACAGGGTAAAAACAGAAACTGGCACTGGGCTCTGGGTTAATGGGTTAGTCCCAAAATGATATAAAAGTGTATAATAAAGCCCATAAACATTCAAAACAGTAGATAATATAGCATGGAGCAATCAGAAATTATAGATACGTTGGAGACGTATCAATTAACAATGGGACTAGTTGATGAAACATATACTAACAAAGAGAAGCACTTTCTTTATGTACATTAGAAATGAAATGATAGAGAGGGCACTCGCAGTCGGTGTCAAAACCGGCGGATCTTGGGTAGGGGGTCCCGAACTATGCGTCTAAGGCGGATGGTAACAGGAGGTAGGGGACACGATGTTTACCCAGGTTCGGGCCCTCTTGATGGAGGTAATACCCTATGTCCTGCTTGATTGTTCTTGATGATATGAGTATTACAAGAGTTGATCTACCACAAGATCAAAGAGGCTAAATCCTAGAAGCCAACCTATGGTATGATTGTTTGTTGTCCTATGGACTAAAACCCTCCGGTTTATATAGACACCAGAGGGGGCTAGGGTTACACAAAGTCGGTTACAAAGAAGGAGATATACATATCCGTATTGCCTAGCTTGCCTTCCACGCCAAGTAAAGTCCCATCCGGACATGAGCCGAAGTCTTCAATCTTGTATCTTCATAGTCCAATAATCCGGCCAGAGGATATAGTCCGGCTGTCCGGAGACCCCCTAATCCAGGACTCCCTCAGTAGCCCCTGAACCACGCTTCAATGACGTTGAGTCCGGCGCACAGCATTGTCTTCGGCATTGCAAGGCGGGTTCTTCTTCAAATCTTGAATGTCTGTTAAGTAGTGTCCGGCCCCATAAATGTTGGACTTCTTGGCTTCTGTGCTCAATAAGGGCTATCTTCCACGCATCGAACGAGCACGAGGAGCCAGGGCGTTTTTACATTCGCCCCCCTAGCCAGGTAAATAAATTGTCTATTAAAGGGATGGGGATTCTTAGATCCAATCCATACCATCCTCCCACGGCGAGAATCCATCGGAGCGCGCTTTGGAAAAAATCCACTCCAACATGGCCGACCACCGCAGCTCCTCCTCCCCCCCGTAGCCCTAAGCACGGTGATTGGGAGAGGTGTTCAATCCCGCACAGTCGATTAGTAGAGCTACAGACTCAGGGATTTCTCCCTCCAACGTATATGGTCCCTGTCCGAGCCGGGCTCGCCACCTATAATGGCGGGGAGCAAGCAGAGAGCTTCCCCAGCCCCTCTAAGCGGGAGCAGGTGTGCCTTGTTCCTTACTTACTATGGGGACTCGGATTTCCAATTCATCCATTCCTCCAAGGGCTCCTGGAGTTTTACGGTCTCCAACTGCATAATTTCACCCCTGCTTCCATAATACACATCGCCGGCTACGTTGCCCTTTGCGAGCTATTTCTGGGCTACGAGGCTCATTTCGAGCTGTGGAAAAGGTTATTTTGCCTTGTGCCCCGCACACAGAAGGGGTCACTTTATCAAGTGGGCGGAGCCGAAATATGGCGCCTCACCGAAACCGGATACCTGTCCAGTACTCCGAAGAAGACGTCCGAAGACTGGCCTTTGGAGTGGTTTTATATGGAGGACGTCCCCCTTCCAGACCCTGTTCGGTAGGGTCTTCCTGAGTTCAAAAATGCTCCTCTGAAGAAACGCCGAAGCTGGCGCCCATAGAGCCCCCAGGAGGAAGACAATGGAGAAGTCCTTTACCTGATTAACCGGATTAAAGCGCTGGCTCAATCAGGATTGACAATAATCGAGGTTATGTCAATATGCATAACGCGGGGAGTGCAGCCACTTCAATATTGAGGGCACCCCCTGTGGTGTTTTAACAGGGAAGATGATGCCACCCGTTGCGGGCGTAAGGGACCGGACTCCGCTGCTGCTTTAGCAAAAATTATGTCCGAGTTGTTCAAGGGAGAGGAATAGGAATTCATCCGTATCAAGCCACGTGATGGATTCTCCATGTACAACACTCCAAGCTGGGTGAGTTATACCTCTTTACTCCCATTCTTCCCACATTCTTTGTTGTAGGTACTCACCTTGCCATTTTACGGCAGGAACTGCGAAAAGCTGTAAGGGAGGTCAACAGCCCATCTCCACAACCAGAGGACCCTGGCCGGGCCCTCGGTCCTGGACTCGAAGAGGATACAGACATATTCGTGGAGCTGATAGACAGGCAATTCTATCAATTGAGCTGCGATGACGCCATGGTGGCCATAACGGCCAACTATCCCGGATTGCTCCCTGCATCGCACGTAAGAGAACCAAAATCCCAACTCCCAACTCCCAAAAATAGGATCCCCTTTTAGACACTTCACCTACCGTACAAAACGGTGTTTTACAGGGAAGGCATTCAGGACGCCGTGCCGAACCCGCAGCAACTCGCCAACAAGAGGCACCGAAGCCGGGTAGGCCGAAAAGGAAGGCGGTCAGGACGGAGACGCCGGCGCAGAGGTATGACAAAACCTCGCTCCGTGGTTGTCGTCTTACTCAAAATGCAATGACGTCCGTGCTCCTTTAATAGAAAAAACGCTCGCTGAAGTATATCCGGAGAGGCTGCCGATCACGCTTCCACCAGTCAGGCTCCAGGGCTGGACACAGAGGCGGAGGCCAACATGGGGCGGACGCCGGATGCTCCTCCTACAGAGGATGCAGATAGACTATCCGCTACAAATTCAGAAGTGGAGAGCGCCATGAATCATAGGCATCGCCGGGCCATACTCCCTGACGCTTGCTTCTCACCAGAGGCATTTGATGCCTTCAATTTTGGAGACGCGTACCTCCGTGCTGCTCAAAATGGTCTAGCCAGAGCCACGGATTAGTATGTAAGGGATATACGGGTAAGAAAATCTGACGATTATATGTATCAGTAGCCCCTGAGTCTTGAAACAGTTGGCGCAACTGATTTAAGGATCATTATTTGTGTAGGTTCTTACGGAGAAGAATTCCCAACTGTCTCAAGAGCTGGACGAATGCAAGGCCCAGCTAGAAGCCGTTGTTGCCGCATTGAAGGAGTCCAAAAAGGGGCCCCCTGGTAACTTTTTTGTCTATTGCAAAGAATATCGGTACCAAGTAGTATGTGGCATGTATGCGCACCTAACAATAGATGTTGCAGGTGGCCCCGGAGTGAATCCGGAGGCGGATACACCACGTGATGATCGACAGCGAAATGCTGGCGAGCGCGTGCTGACACGAGTCGGGCACGAGTAAAATGATCTCCAAGATGCCAATATCCGGCTGGGCGTGGAACTGAAGGATGTCCGAGCCCAGCTTGCGGACTCCGTGAAGGATAATAAACGGCTTCGGCGCGACATTTTTAGTAAGTGCTTGAACGAACTTTTTAAAGGAGTTCGGCGGAGAAGCCTGCTAACAGCGTTATGTCTGCATGTATGCTGACGGGTCGTTCCACGGAGGAGATGCCCGGGTCTTCGGGTGATCTTCTACCAGAGCTCTCACAACTGCACGAACAAGTTCAACAGGTGCTACAGAGTATTGCTCAAGCCTTGTGGCCATCCGCGTCCCCACCAGGAGGCATGGGGGAGCTTATAGAGAAGCTCAAGGGAGCGCGGATGCGCTTCCGATTATGGAAAATATCAGCCTGCTGACAAGGTGCGAGGGAGGCCTGGGCTATGGTGAAGACACGATATACCAAGGCTGACCCAAACCACATGGCCGAGGTCGGACCTGTGGGGCCCGATGGGAAAGAGATCCCCGTTAGTTTAGTGTATGATAAAGTAGAATTAGCCGCAAAGTATTCCCAACAGGATTGTAGGCTAGACAGCCTATTGGAGGGTATAGAAGAAGAATTTAATCAATCTTAGTGACTGTGTACTTCAAGTGACATATGTAATGTCCCTAGCCGGATTGTAAATCATTTGTCATGGCGGAACTTTTCACTTCAACCTCTGGACCCGATAGTCCGGAGTGTATCTGAATACCCACTCGGTTATATAAAAACCGGGGTATGCATGGAAACCAGGCGTAGGGGTCATAAGTGCTTGAACAGACAAGTACCCAACTAGCTGTGTTATATTACATGGATAGTAAGAAACATCTTCCAGGGAGAATAGTTTCGTTAAGGGTTCCTTTCCCTGGGTACACATGCCCTAATGTGCATGTCCGAACTGCGAGATGCAGGTTAAAAACATCTGGGGGCGTGTAGTAATTTAAATGAAAGTCATCTTTTATTCACCGACCGAATATTCCCTTAAGAACGCTAGCTTTCGGCTTCACCCAGTCTGAGGTACACATCCGGCTGACCCGGAAGTAACAATCGCAGAGGTGCTCCCCTTATGCCCTAGCCGAATTAACGGGAACGTAGGGCATAAATACAAGAGCCAGGCAACCCAGCTTGGCCAAAACTTAAGTCATATCGATGCATATAATGGCGAAAAAGGTACATGCGGAAGAATAACACATGTGCGGGGCATAAAGCCCGGAAAGGTAATTAGATTAAGCTTCTGTATAGGAAGCCCCCAGGTATATTGAGCATGGTTAGTGTGTCCAGAATGTGTAACCAAGACACAAATGTAGCCCCTTAGGGCCTTGAAGAGAAAAGAGGGAAAGAAAGAGAGAGAAAACAGGTGTGCAAAATATTCATGGAGGTAAGGAGACGAACATAGAGTCCGGCGCTAGGCATAGAATCTTCGGAGTCTGGCTGCGTTCCATGGGTTTGGATCGAGTTGATTATTCGATGCATCCCGCAGACGGTACGCTCCACCGGTCAGAACCTGTTCAATAATGAAGGGACCTTCCCATTTGGGCTTGAGCTTGTTTTTTCTTTTCCGGCAGGCGTAGAACTAGTTCGCCAATGTTATAGGTTTTGGCCCGCACTTCTCTGCTTTGATACCTTCGAGCCTGTTGCTGATAGAATGCGGAACGAGCTTTTGCCACATCGTGCTCCTCCTCCATGGCATCCAAACTGTCCTGCCGATCGAGCTCGGCCTCTCTTTCTTCATACATGCGCACTCGAGGTGAGTCATGAATTATGTCGCAAGGCAGCACCGCCTCAGCGCCGTACACCATAAAAAAGGGTGTCTATCCGGTAGTGTGATTCGGCGTGGTCCGCAGCCCCCATAGTACGGAGTCGAGCTCCTCTACCCAATGAGTGTCTGATTCCTTTAAAGACCGGACTAATCTGGGTTTAATGCCGCTCATGATAAGAACATTCGCTCGTTTGACTTGACTGTTAGTTTGCGGATGATAGACAGAAGCATAATCGAGCTTGATTCCCATTTTGCTGCACCAAAGTTTCACCTCGTCGGCTATAAAGTTCGTCCCATTGTCAATGATGATGCTGTGGGGGACGCCATAACGGTGTACGACCCCGGATATGAAGTCTATCACCGGTCAGGATTCAACCGTTTTGACGGGTTTGGCTTCTATCCATTTGGTGAATTTATCCACCATGACTAGTAAGTATTTCCTCTTATGGGTTCCCCCTTTGAGGGGTCCGACCATATCGAGCCCCCAGACTGCAAAGGGCCAAGTAATGGGGATTGTTTGGAGGGTGGTAGGTGGCATGTGGCTTTGGTTTGCAAAAAGCTGGCAACCGACACAATGCTGTACCAGATGCTGTGCATCTGCCCGGGCCGTCGGCCAATAAAAACCTGTACGGAAGGCCTTGCTTACAAGGGCCCGGGCTATGGCGTGGTGGCCGCCGAGTCTGGCATGAATTTCTGCCAAAAGCTTCCGCCCTTCCTCTTCGGAGATGCACCTTTGAAGGACTCCGGTTGTGCTTTTCTTATAAAGCTCTCCCTCATGGACCTTGTAGGCTTTAGATCGCCGCACTATGCAGCGGGCCTCGTTTTGGTCCTCGGGTAATTCCTATCTGGTTAGGTAGGCTAGGAATGGTTCTATCCGCGGGGCGATGACGACCATTATCACATGGGCTGAAGGTGTTATTTCGGTGGCAGAGCATCCGATTGTGTCAGAGTGTTCAACATCTGGGGTTGTGGCCGGGTCTGGACTATTTTTGCCGGTATCCCCTTCCCATACCACAGATGGTTTAAACAGTCTTTCCAGGAAGATGTTCAGTGGGACAGGGTCGCGTTTAGTGCCGAGGCGGGCTAGGGTTGTTTTCCCGAGCCACATGATGGAATTCAAGCCCCTTGAACCGAGCTGACATTTTGAGGACGGCGTTGTGATATGCCGCCATTTTTGGATCCTTGGCATCAAAGTATCCATTTATTTGGGATATTGTGAGGTTCGAGTCCCCATGCACCTCTAGGCGTTGGATGCCCATGGAGACTGCCATCCGGAGGCCGTGTAGTAGGGACTCGTATTCGGTTGCGTTGTTGGAGTATGTATATAGTATTTGGAGCACATATTGCACCGTATCTCCGGTGTGGGATGTCAGGACTACGCCAGCCCCCAAACCAGCCAGCATTTTAGAGCCGTCGAAGTGCATGATCCAATTCAAGTATGCGCCGTACTCTTTAGGGAGTTTGGCTTCTGTCCATTCGGCTACGAAATCGGCCAGTACTTGCGACTTCGGCAAGGCTGCGGAGTGCTCGCTTACGCCTATTATTTGAGGCGAAGGTCTCGAAGATCATTAATACTGTGTTGTTATCCGTGGGAAGGTGCTCAAAGGTATTTTGGGCGAGAAGATCCTCACCGCTTTTGGCCACCTGCCAGAGTACCCAACATGCTCTAAGGCTGCGTGTTGATATGGTATCCGCTGTACTATGGATTTTGCAGGGCCTATTGAGCCATCCCTCCAATACGGTTCCACGCCCTGTAGTGGGCTTTTGCTTATTTGTAATTGATTCAGGCGACTTATGAGAGTGCACCCTTTTAGTTTGGACTGGGGGTTTTGTCAGGGCCGGATTATCCCAAAATTGCGTTTGGGTTTTCCAAGCACTTTCCATCGCACAGTATTTCCGTACTATGGCCGCCAAGTCAGCGAAGTGTGCAACGCCACGGCGACTTATGGCGTTGAGGACTCCCTTGTCCGTGCAATTGTTGCAAAAGAACAAAATTGCATCTTCCTCGCGACAGTCCTTGACCTTGTTCATTACAAGGAGGAATCTGCCCCAATAGTGATGTACTGTCTCTTGGGGCGCTTGCCTAATGTGGGAAAGATCATTTGCATCTGGGTGGGTGGGTGGATTTAAGTCCAGACCTTGACCCAATATGTGATCCCGGGGCAGGGGAGTTTCTGATCTTGGAAGTTCGGGTTCCGGGATGTTTCCCTGTGGGTTCGGTATGCGGCCTGATTCTGGGTTCAGGGTTAGGGCGGTGTCCTCCCGTGAGCGAGTATCCTGTTCGGAGGGCTCGGGAATCCAGACATAGTTCATCCTTAGGATAGAGGGAGAATCGCCGCATTGCTCCTCCACAACCGCTATCTGATGGGTGACCGGCGGAGAGTTAATCTCCCTTTGGTCGGGTTTAAGCCCGATCCGATCATAGTCTGTAGTGACTCCCAGAGAGGCAATGCGATCCAAGAGCTCATTCAAAGAGGAGAGCTCCATTGGATCCATCTGCTCGGCAAATTTTGAGCCGATGTGGAGGCTATTTTCGATGATCCGAGAGGTCATTGTCGGTGCAGCGGCCGACCGGGCGGCCATGACGAAGCCGCCTAGTCGGAGAGTTTGGCCTACAGCCAGGGCTCCCCCAGAGGTGATGTTGTCCTTGACAATGAGGCGAGCCATCTTCCTTATGATGACGACACTGTGGAACTCTCAATGAAAGCACCAATGTCGGTGTCAAAACCAGCGGATCTCGGGTAGGGGGTCCCGAACTGTGCGTCTAAGGCGGATGGTAACAGGAGGCAGGGGACACGATGTTTACCTAGGTTTGGGCCCTCTTGATGGAGGTAATACCTTACGTCGTGCTTGATTGTTCTTGATGATATGAGTATTACAAGAGTTCATCTACCATGAGATCAAAGAGGCTAAATCCTAGAAGCTAGCCTATGGTATGATTGTCTGTTGTCCTATGGACTAAAACCCTCCAGTTTATATAGACACCGGAGAGGGTTAGGGTTACACAAAGTCGGTTAGAAAGGAGGAGATATACATATCCGTATTGCCTAGCTTGCCTTCCACGCCAAGTAAAGTCCCATCCGGACAAGAGACGAAGTCTTCAATCTTGTATCTTCATAGTCCAACAGTCCGGCCAAAGGATATAGTCCGGCTGTCCGGAGACCCCCTAATCCAGGACTCCCTCACTCACTCTATTTTAACTGTATTATTACTTCATTTTATCAGTGGCACTAGCGTCAAGCAGGTGGCAAACAAGGTGTACCATGCGTCGCAAGGATGGAGGCCGGGGGTGCTTAGACTGGTATGCTGAAGCTGGCTCCTTGAGTCCCTATCTCCCCCCTGATGTTTCTATGGTAGCATATTGGTTGTAATCCAAACTTGGTCGAGCTGGTGCTGCATCCCCCTACCTTCCTAGCTTATGTGGCGAACTTGTCTCCTGCTAGTACTCAATCTGTTCTAGTAGTAGTTGCATAACTTCCCGTTTACACTAAGATGCTGTCGGATAATGGTTCTCTATGGTTGGGTTTCTTTCATGAAATTGGAGGAAACTGTCGGATTCACGGGTTCCGGCACACCCTTAAGGTTCGAACACTGGGGTGCGCGCAGAGATCACGCCCTCTACCTCCCCGTCTCACAAAGATCTAAACTACGGAAAGAACTGCACAAGAGACACAAGGTTTATATTGGTTCGGGCCACCGTTGTGGTGTAATGCCCTACTCCAGTGTGTGGTTAGTGGATTGCCTCTTGGGGCTGATGATGATGAACGATACAAGGAAGAATAGCCTCGCGAGGGTCTGTTCTTGGCTGGGGCGATGAACTGCTAGGAGGAGTTCAGTCACCCTTCTCTCTCTCTCTTTCTCTGATTTCGATCCCCATTTGGATGCCTCTACCCTGGGGGTGGCTAGTCCTATTTATAGGCAAAGGCCCTGGGCCTCTTCCCAAATATTGAGCGGGAAGGGCGCCAACAATGGCGGGCTAATTTGAAGGGGGACAACAAGTACACTTATCCTGACTAAAGTTGGTCGTCGCCTGCGAAAGGCTCTGCGGTGACGCCGTGCTGGGCTCCATGGTGACCTCCGTCTCGTAGTCCTCCTGGTCTTGGTCTCGTTGCACCGAAATGGCAACCTTTGCCTGACGCCTCGGTACTCAGCGGCTGCGCTTGCCCCCTTTGCACCAAAGAGGAAAGAAGGATGCTGCGCGCGCTGGCGCCCGCCTGGCGCCCTGAGTCGTCATGGCTTGCGTCATGGGCACCTCGCGAGGTACCCCGTCTTGATTTCTCCGCCTCCTCGCGAGCCAGCCTGAGGAGGCTGCGCTTGAGGAAGCTCCGTGTCGTCCGCCTCGCGAGGCTTGGCCCCTCGCGAGGGTCTTGAGTCTTGTGTTGATGAAGATGGGCCATGTTGGGCCTCCTTTGTGCCACGCCGCAGGCCGCAGGCAGGCAAGTCTGGGGACCCCCGTTCCCAGAACGCCGACAGTAGCCCCCGGGCCCAAGGCGCGCATGGACTTGGCCGTGCTGAGAGGCGAAAGGGCAAGGACAAAGTGCCGCGGGCCCTAATAGCCTGCGGTCTTGGGTGCCGCGTGGCGGTTGATGGGACGTGGGCGTCTCCACTTCCCCATGACGCCTCGGTGACCGCGCGAGGTGGACAAGTCCCTGCATGCAAATCGTGTCATGATTACCTGTGATCGTGGAGGCCGGCGGTTGGTCTTCGCCACCTATAAGTACGAAGCTGTGCGTGCCCTTCCAGTCCATTCCTCCTGGCTTCTCCTTCTTCCCGATCCTTGCTCTGTCTTGCTACGATGGCTTCGATCCGCCAGTTCTCTGCAGCGGAGAAGGGAAAGGCTCCTCGAGAGGGGCCAGACCCGCTCCCGCCGAAGAAACGGCTCGCCCTTTGCAGCCGTGGCGAGGAAGACCGTCAGGTGGTGCCGAGGCCCTTATGCGAGCGGGCTTCGCCGGGGTTCCCACTTCCCTTGTATGCTCACGTCGAGGGCCCCGAAGGTGTCGATGCCGATCTCCGCGGTCGGCGCCGTCGCAGGCGCCGTCGGGTCGTGAAGGCACGGGTTGTTCCTCCTGGAGTCCATGCCGAGGGCTCCTCCCAAGAGTTCATGTTCCACGTCGTCATTCCTCTCCAGTTCTGGATCCGTCTGCCTCCCTTCTTCGCCACCATCATCCCTCCAGGAGGGCCCCTGGAGCTCTGGCTGCAGCACGCCGGCTGGAGCTCCCTTGCGACCAAGGCAGAGGTCGTGGTCGCTGCCCCGGGCGAGGTCTACTTGTCCCGCGGCTGGAGAGAGATCGCCTGGGTTTGCAGGGAAAGGGGCGTCTTCGCGGTCCACTTGGAGTACGATGGCGCTGCGTTGATGTTCTTCAAGATCTTCGACGCGAACGGGCGCCGGCTGGAATGCTGCCCCGGGAGCGGTGGCTGGGACGTTGCCCTGGTCAGGGCTAGGCCCGTCGACCGCTCCCTTGGTGGAGGCGTCGGAGGGTCCAGCGACTCCAGCGAAATCTTCACGACTCCGGAGACGAGCAACGACAGCTACGAGCCCCCGAGTCAGCATCGCTCCAGGAGCAGGGCGGGCTCGTCAGGCCGTCGTCGACCCTGATCTGGATGGGGTTGGCGCCGGCACATGACGGCCCACTGTTGATGATGGCATCTTTTGCAGGAGCTCGTGTAGTTAGCACCCCTTAGGATCCGTTCCCTGGGAGGAATCAAGATGCGCCCCACGGGGGCTTGTAAGGTGCGTGTAGTCCCATTTGTTAATACATAACCTTTGCTATCGATTTGTGTGAGTTGCTGATTTCGTCTTAGCTTAGTTCTCCCTTTCGAACCTCATGAGGGCTTGGTGCTCTGCGTCGACAGGTCCCAGTCCCAAGGCGGCGTCAGCCGTCGCTGGTATGCCAGGTCGCGATGCCGTGGTCAAGGCCAGGAGGTGAGCGACCCGAGGTCCAGTTAGAGCCCCTGAGTCGCGATGCTCAGGAGGTCCCCTTTGGCGCCCAAGCAGCCGTCGTTCGGCGAGAAAGGAAAGCAACGACGCTAGTACGGAATTGCTTTAGGTGCGGGGATAGTGCCACGGTAGCCAGTGTTTTGGATGGTGACTTATCTTGAGGATCGGGGATCGCCCCCAGCGCACCGTCGGGTCCGTGGGGTAGTTGGGACAGAGTTGCTCGGCGAGGTCCTCACGCGCCCCTTCTCCCTCGCCTCTGCTCCCCTTTCTGCTCTACATCCTCGGGTCCCGGCCCTCGAGCTGGTCTCAGCCGTCGCTGGTATGCCAGGTCGCGATGCCGTGGACAAGGCCAGAGGGTGAGGGCTGGAGAGCCAGTAAGATCCCTGAGTCACGATGCTCAGGCGCCCCCCTTTAACGTGCAAGCGGTTCACGCGAGCGAGGGTGAAGGGAACTCCGTGAGGGCCTTGGCTAGCGCAGTTCCCTCCAAGGATCCTGCAGGTTCATCACAGAAAGAAGATGGGGTTGCCATGGCAGTCATTAGTCGATTGTTAGTCGCTCAAGAGCTCGCTGGTTGGAGTAGGTGAGGTGTATCTGGGCACCCGTGAGCTAGCGCGGGACTCACGAGGCCCTACCTCTAGGCGGGTTGCGCCTGGCACTGGGCCGTATCTTGAGATGTGTCCCTGCAAAATTTGGTTAGATGCCGGTACTCTACGTGCTCGGGTCCCGACCCTTGAGCTTGTCTCAGCCGTCGATGGTATGCCAGGTCGCGATGCCGTGGACAAGGCCAGAGGGTGAGGGCTGGAGAGCCAGTAAGAGCCCGGAGTCACGATGCTCAGGCACCCCCCCTTTAACGTGCAAGTGGCCGACATGGGGAAGAAAGGATACCGCGGAAGGGCATCAAGCAATCAAGCATGATAGGCGAATGCATAATTGGAGATAAACGTGAGGGAGATACACGCCGCTGGGCCTAGCCCGAGCGGCTTGGGGATGATGCAGCCCGAGGGGTGCCCCCAACAAGGCAAACTAACGACCAAAAAATAAAAAGGGGATACATGCCGCAGGGACGGACCCACGCGGCCTGGGAGTGATGCAACCCTGGGAGGGCGCTCCCAGCTGGGAATGAAGCTTGAAAGATGTCACCTGAGGATGTCGTCGGCAAAGTGGCGTTGGTGCAGCAGACTCGGTGGGCTGCAGAAGCCGATCCTCATGAGGCCCCAGGCCCCGGGGCCTCGGGAGGCTCCGGAGTCACTGGTGACTCCTCGCGAGCTATCTTCATATCCGCCAGGGCTGCGGAACGCCTGTCTTCCTGAGCCTCCATGATGCCCCTCATGAGGCGCTGGAACGCCGCAGCCATGCTCGGCAGGCCGTAAGGCATGCGAACATAGCTGTGGGGTGGACCCCCGCAGCTCCCCACTTGCGAGGGCCAGAGACGCTCCGTTGTGGCGATCTGATTGAGCCCTGGTATGTCGATGCAGACGCACAGCCCACCATCCTCGCCTGGATGTGGGGCCACAGCTGGTAGATGGCGGCAACCTCTCATGATCCTTGACTTCTGTAGTTCTTGAATGGCCTCGTTAACGAACTCCTGCTGGTCTGACCTTCCTTGCCCGGCTCCTTCTCGAGGGAAACGTGCTTCGAAGCACGCCTCCCCATGGTGCCCAAGCGCCTCCCTCGTGACCCCGGCTAGGTCGGTGGCCCTCCAGGTGAGAGCCCCCGAGCCCTGCCTGAGGAGGGCGCCGGGCGCGCTTTCCTATGCGATGGATGGGGGTCCCCCTGGGCAGACACGGGCCCTGAGGGGCCGGCCTCCTGAGGGGCTGATCCTGACGACGTCTTCTTCTTCTTGGGGGTGGTCTCAGGAAGCCTCCTGCTTCCGCGATCTGGGTCTTCTAGCGACGCGGCCTGAAAGGCTCGCTCCAGGGAACACACTGCATCCTTCTCTTCACAGGGCACCGTGATGACGCCGCCACTTCCTAGCATCTTGAGGACATTGTAGCCGTGGTGAGTCACGGCCATGAACTTGGCCAGAGCTGGGTACCCAAGGACGGCGTTGTACGGCAGGCGGATGTGGGCGATGTCGAAGTCGATGAGCTCGGTGCGGTAGTTGCTGCGAGCCCCGAAGGTGATAGGGAGGCGGACCTGCCCGATCGGGACTGTGGAACCGTCGGTGATTCCGGAGAAAGGCTTGGTTGGTTGAAGCTGGTCATAGGGCACATGGAGATTGTTGAATGTTTCCACGGACAGGACGTTGAGCCCTGCCCCGCCATCGATGAGGGTCTTGGTGACCAGCATGTTGCTGATGACTGGGGAGCAAAGCATCGGGAGGACTCCTGCCGTGGCCGCGCACTTGAGCTGTTCTGCTGAGCTGAACGTGATGGCGCACACCGACCACCTAAGGGGGCGCGTTGCTTCGAGCTTGGGGAGAACTGCATTCACTTCGCGGGCAAACTGCTTGAAGATACGTTGAGAGGCTGGGGCTTGAGCTCCGCCTAGGATGCAGGCGATTGCGCGTGGCTCTTGGAAGCCCCCAGCACCCTCGTCTTGATGGCGGTCTTCGTTCCTCCTTGGCTGAGGCGGCAGCGGAGGTAGGCCTGCGTTGCCATGAGGGCGATCCTCACGAGGCTGATCCCTCCAGTCCCCCTCGCGAGGCAGGTCCCGCCAGCAGTCCTCGGGAGGTTGGTCGCGCCACCCCTGGCACGGGTCGCGATCCTCCCAGCGTCCTGGGTTTCTTCCTCCTCCTCCGCCATAGCCCCGGTCAGCACGGTCAGGGCGACGGCCGATCCTTCCTTCTCGCACGGCGTGGAGTTCTTGACATTCGTTGGTGTTGTGGGTGTGGAGATCGTGGTACACGCAGTACCGGCTGCCTCTAGAGGGTTCGGGCAGATCCTTGCCCCGCTTGGTGTCTGGTTCTGCTACGAGTACGACAGCCCCCTTGCGCTTCACGTCCTTGTCCTTGGGCTTCTTCTCTTCTGGGTCCGCGGCAGGCAGCTCGAGGAGGGAGAGACGTCCCTCCTCATCCCTGGCGCACTTGGTCGCCAAGTTGAACAGCTCTAGGGAGGTGCAGAGGTCTTCATGCATCGCCAGCTCCTCCTTCATCTTGACGTCGTGTACGCCATCCGAGAAGGCCGAGATGATGGCTTCCTCGGACACCTTGGGGATCTTAAGGCGCATGCTGTTGAAGCGCTTGATGTACTTTTGCAGGGTCTCTCCGGGTTGTTGCTTGATGCGGCGCATGTCGCTCACGGCGGGTGGCCGGTCGCGAGTACCTTGGAAGTTGGCGATGAAGCGGGTGCGCATCTGGTCCCAGGAAGAGATCGTGCCTGGAGCCAGATTCAGGAGCCAGGTTCGAGCTCCTTCCTTGAGCGCCATTGGGAACCAGTTCGCCATGACCGTTTCATCCCTGCTGGCAGTCTTGATGCCCAGCTCATAGAGCTGGAGGAACTCTGCAGGGTCAGTTGTGCCATCGTAGCGAGGAGGCAGGTCTGGCTTGAACTTGCCAGGCCACGCGACGCTACGCAGCTCAGTGGTGTAGGCACGGCAGCCTGCGGTGGCCATGAAAGGCTTCGGCTGGTGGAGAGCTTGGCCTTGAGGGTCCCCACGTGCTGCAGCTAGGAGCAGAGCGGTGTCTTGGCGTGCCGGAGCTGGAGCAGGGAGCGCCCTGGCAGCTCCTTGCGGGCGAGGGACTTCTTGGCAGCTCCGTTCTTGTTGCGCTGGCACCTGACGGAGCGGGTTCCGCCCAGGGGCCAGGCGCCTTGGAGCAATGGCATCTTCTTGGAGAGGAGGCGGCTGGTGCGCCTCTGGAGCTTCGTTGCCCGCGCGGGGCAGGGTGCGGCGCAGAGGAACGGACGGCGCGAAAGAGCCCCCTGCGGCGCGGACAAGCTCAGCGACGCGGTCGAGCCACTCTTCGTAGTCATCGTCGATGGGGCGGTAGCGCAGGAGCTCGTTTGCCGCGAGGAGTGCAGCTCGAGCCTCCAAGGGTGCACGGAGCGCGCGGGACGAAGAACCGGCTGGTGCGAGCGATGGAGTAGCGGTGCGGCCGTCTTGGCGCATGGACGGATGCTGAGACGACGCTTGCTGCTCGCCCCCCGCCGGGCCGGTGGCGGCATTGATGGCGGGCGACGGGGAACGACGAGGACGCCCACCAACGGGGGCCGTCTGGGCGACGCGAGAATTGATGGCGGCCCGGCGCTCGGCGCGGGCCTGGCGAGCGTCGGACATGGATGCGAAGGTCGGAGGAGAACGGAGTGGTGGAGGAAAGATTCCGGTGCACCCCTACCTGGTGCGCCAAAATGTCAGATTCACGGGTTCCGGCAGACCCTTAAGGTTCGAACACTGGGGTGCGCGCGGAGATCACGCCCTCTACCTCCCCGTCTCACAAAGATCTAAACTACGGAAAGAACTGCACAAGAGACACAAGGTTTATACTGGTTCGGGCCACCGTTGTGGTGTAATACCCTACTCCAGTGTGTGGTTGGTGGATTGCCTCTTGGGGCTAATGATGATGAATGACACAAGGAAGAACAGCCTCGCGAGGGTCTGTTCTTGGCTGGGGCGATGAACTGCTAGGAGGAGTTCAGTCACCCTTCTCTCTCTCTCTCTCTTTCTCTGATTTCGATCCCCATTTGGATGCCTCTACCCTGGGGGTGGCTAGTCCTATTTATAGGCAAAGGCCCTGGGCCTCTTCCCAAATATTGAGCGGGAAGGGCGCCTACAATGGCAAGCTAATTTGAAGGGGGACAACAAGTACACTTATCCTGACTAAAGTTGGTCTTCGCCTGCGAAAGGCTCTGCGGTGACGCCGTGCTGGGCTCCATGGTGACCTCTGTCTCATAGTCCTCCTGGTCTTCGTCTTGTTGCACCGAAATGGCAACCTTTGCCTGACGCCTCGGTACTCAGCGGCTGCGCTTGCCCCCTTTGCACCAAAGAGGAAAGAAGGACGCTGCGCGCGCTGGCGCCCGCCTGGCGCCCTGAGTCGTCATGGCTTGCGTCATGGGCACCTCGCGAGGTACCCCGTCTTGATTTCTCCGCCTCCTCGCGAGCCAGCCTGAGGAGGCTGCGCCTGAGGAAGCTCCGTGTCGTACGCCTCGCGAGGCTTGGCCCCTTGCAAGGGTCTTGCGTCTTGTGTTGATGAAGATGGGCCATGCTGGGCCTCCTTTGAGCCATGCCGCAGGCCGCAGGCAGGCAAGTCTGGGGACCCCCGTTCCCAGAACGCCGACAGAAACCCCCTCTTTCGATATATAAAAAAATCAGTGGCACTAGCGGTGCCAAAACATTGCCTCAAATTAATAGTGCCACTAGATTAAGGGGCAAAATAATAACATTATTGTTTTATAACGGCAGTGCCAAAATAGTAGCACAAGAGTAGACTCAACATGCAGGATCTTTGGAAAACGGTCAGACCAAAAAGCAACATACCTCGTGATGGGAACCATATCTGCAGTCAATACCATCGTAGAAGGGATGACACCAGTCACCAACATGGATGGTTCAATTCATGGGATCTTTTGGTGCAGTTCACCTAAAATGAAGCAATGTCCCATGAGGTAGCAACTTCTTCATTTTTTTAAGAAAAGGGCTCCAGCCCCGATTCCATTTCCATCAGAAAATGAAACCCACAGAGCTTCTTCTTCATTAGTTGCAATAAATTGAGCAACATCTAGGTTGGTTGTGAAGCTCGTGGAATGTTCAACTATAATTTGGATATCATTTGTGCAGTTCAACTAAGCTCAAGCATGAAAGGTATATCTCTGTTTGCATAAAAAAGGTGGAGAGGAGGGTGACTAACAAGTGATGAAACATACATCAAATGAAAAGAAGCATGTTCCTTATGTGAATGGCAATCCTACAAGGACAGTAGCAATTTATAAAGCAGCAGCATTGCTAGATATTAGTGTGGGCATTAGGATTAACTATGACAACCGGTAAATATGACATTACTTTAATGGTGCCATTGCTTCCTTTTACCAACAACATTACATTAACAGCTGCTACAGAGTTGGTATTTGGGCACGGGAGAGTAGGCGGACCAGGACAGTTGCATTTCTAACAAAAAGAAGCAACTTATCTTAATGGGAAATTAAGCAGGACATGAAAAACAGTGCCATTGATTCATATTATTGGAGGCATTACATTGAAAAAGACATTGGTTTAACGTGTCCTTACTTTTAACAGTGCGACTGCTACATTTTACCAGCGGCATTACATAAGAGTGGCTTGGGGCAACAAACATCAGAACATGATATCTGGGTTGGTCCCATTTTTGTTCGGTATAGCCACTTTATATTGTGTGAGGCTAGCAAATCTAGTGCTGGACATACTGTATTGACTTGTCCCCCGGTCCCCACTTTCTTTCCTTTTTCAACTAATAGATCGGGTTTATATTAAGTTTTTACTGCGTTTCCCTTTATTTCCCTATTAGACCAAGAGACCAGTTGGATAGCTGGTCTCAACTACTTTTCGCCCCCATTATTTCCTATTTCGACCAAGTCCTAGATTCAGGTAACAAATCTTCCCCCACCCCCACTCCTTTTCTTCCTTGTTTGAACCAAGTAGTACTAGATTCGAGTGCATGAACTAGTTTTACCTCTTAACAGTAAAAATTTAGGTGGCTTTCGAATAGCCGATCGATCCTATCTACGAGGGGGCCTGAGAAATAGTAAAAGATACAAATGTAGCGTCGTCAGAAGCTTGGGAAGTAGAGCAAGGACGGTTTTGAAGGAAGTTATACCTGAGTGTCGTCGGGATGTCGCTAGGTGGGTGGCGGGAGGCTGGGTTTGCCCACACTACGACAGCGAGGAAGAAGGGGTCCGAGGCCCTCCCTAGCCAGCGGTGTGTGGGAGAGGACGGCAAGGCATGCTAATTGGGACGCACCGGCAGTGGGTAAGAGCCGTCGCCGAGGACGACCGCGTGAACGTTGCACCTTCTCACCTTCCCCAGCGTAGAGGATCTGGTTGGATCTGTGACCAACGGTGAGTAGAGAGAGAGAGAGAGTGTGTGTGGCCACCACTGTCGTGTTTAGATTTGGAGAGGACGAGACAGTGTGAAGAGAGCAACACTAGCAAGCAAGTGCGGAGGCTCCTGCCTATATAGTGGAGTAGTTTTCTTTTGTCTACCGGAGCTAGCTTGACCTCGTCAATGACTATCGAGAAGTCTTCATGCACGTGCCTCGGAGGCACAGTTGTTGTCATTTTGATCTGAAGCACCGGATTATAACATATAACACGAAAAAATGCCACATGACAAGAAATCATAACCTCACTACCCCAAGGAGACAACATGAATCCCGACGGACAAACTAGACGAGGATCAAAGCTCAAATTAAAGATAAACTCGTAGAAAAGGGGTCCATTGATAGATGTCCTAGTTAACATAGCCGGCTTGACCTAGATGGCACCCGAGTAGTCTTCATGCATGTGCCGTGAATGACCAGCGCCTTGGAGGAACTCAGTTGTTGCTGTTTAACCCTCGCATTGATCCGAAGCACATGACACCTAATATTGCGAGATGACAAGAAACCTTTTTTTAGATTTCTCATCAGAACTACAGCCCTGTACAACACAGCCTGCATGATATGTGGATGATAGCCAATCCAGCCGTGTCTTCTGGAGTCTGGTCACATGCATGGACAAACCGATCTTCCGTGTCATGCAGGGATCGTCCAGGCACCGACGGCTGTACAACACTGCTCTAGTACTATCGCTCATCTCTCTCTTCTATTAACTCACCCGACTTGCGGGGCCGGGGAGTGTGCCTATGGTCGGTTCTCAATTGCGGCCCCACATGTGTGTGCAAATGCAATATGACACGCGTTCCATTCGAAGAGCAGCGTGCCAAACCAACCGACCATCTGGTGTGCGACGCGAACGCGACGGGCGTGCTATATACTCCGTACATGTGTACCGTCATTTTCTTGACGCTTTGCTCCATGGCGCAATCCATGGATACAAAATTATACTGTACTATTTAAAAGTCGAGGGCGAGGCTTTTCCCGCGCGGTAGGTGGGGCAGTTCCGCCTAGTTGGTTCGACAGAGACGCGAGAATATGATGGAGTAGGCTGCTGCAAACGTAGGGCTGTGTGATTTGACAGCGAGTTACTGCTGGATAGGTGGGGCCCCGTGCTTTGACTTGCCATTATCATTTTAACTGCGGTGCTACGACCAGCATGAGTCTCCCCATTCCTGACCACCTCCATGGTATACAGGTGCCTCTCCCAATGCTCCACCATGTAGAGGCCGGCTCTTGCATGATATCCCACTCCTCCACTTTTTCCTTGCCTCTCTCCTCCACATATGCAAAAATGCCATGTAAGCGGGCTTATAGCCCACTATTGTACTTGCTAGTACAGGTGCTAAGCCTACCACATAGGCATAAAGTATGATGTGGCAAGTTAATTAAGAAGAGAGAGACTAGTTTGGTGACCCCAGGAAGAAACGATGCTAAGCGCGTGTACCTAGGTGAAAAGACAATTTTGAGTCTATAGCTAATTAAATGAATCAAGCTTAGCAACAACAAACTAAGCACCTATGATTGGGGACTTGAGTTGCTAAGCCATTTAATGCCCTTAGCACCTCATCTAAGCACCATTTCATTGGACTCCTTGGAAAATGCAATAAATACTATGAAGAAAGAGATAGAGAGAAGTAAAAAAATACTCTTATAGCCAACCTTATAGCTAACCTTGTTGTATGAGTGACTAAGTGATGACTATGTATGACATGCCAACATCAGATAGCCTAATGCACCGTGTTAAATCTCCAAGGGTGCGACTGCACGAGTGAGGCGACGGTCGTGGTAGGCGCGACCATGATACGGGCTGCTGGCAGCCCTTGGATTTGAGGCCGAACGGTCGCATGCTAAGTTGCTGAAAAATTGCAGAATAACCCTCCAGGATAGGATATTCACCCATAGGTCTAGAATCACGCCAACCATTCGATCTCAGATCCAAGGGCTCTCGGAAGCCCGTATCATTGGAGAATGGAAAGCTTCATATCACCTGTAATTTTCCCGACGCTTGACATGCGAACACGCAGATGCATGAAGCAATTTAATTGGGCGTCGAGTAGACATGACATCTAGCTGGGCCCCCATAGTACTGTGCATGAATCCATTTATCCACCGGGCAAGGCACTACCCTGCCGTTCGCACGCCCCACTCAACATTTTTACAATTGAAAAACCGCTAGCAGTTCACTCATACTCGTCCCTGGACGTCCTTTAACATTATGGCAGTTCACTCCTAGTCGTCCCATCCTTTCACATTACGACAGTTCTACTAATCCTAACCCTCCTCCCAAATCTATGGCGTCCCAAATCTCCATGATCGGCGGTGAATACAAGGTTAGAACCATCATCGTCGATGAGTTCGACATCATCTACACCCGTTCTTCCGCGACGGTGAAAGGATGCCTTGCTCGCTTCAGACACATGTTCTAAAACACAAATGATGAGTGGGTCGCTGGGCTAGATGTTGAGACACCACAACCCTGGACAAAGAGAAGAATCTGAAGGAGGAAGATAAGATGAAGCCCGCCGTGATCCTGGTTTGCGTGCATAACTTGTGCTTGGTCTACCACATATGCCATGCCGACGTTGAGTGTGAGGAATTTAAGAAGTTCCTCATAGGCGGCCTAGTCAAATTCGTTACTTTAGACTTTACGACCGACAGAAGAGTCCTGGGTCAGATAGGCCTCGTTGTAGGCGAGCCCTTCGACCTCCAGAAGAATGGGCTGGTGCCCTCCCGTGATCAGCCTTCAATGCTGACCCTAGTAGGAGCCATGGTTCATCCTTCGTATGGCAAACTGAAGAAACCTCCACCCAAGTTTCATCGTCATGCATGTCAGTGGAATGTACTAGATATAGACTACATCCAATATGCTGCAATGGATGCCTACCTTTGTTTCAATATCTACAAGGGTTGGATGAAGAGCAAGAGCCAAGTGTGTGGTTCAAGCAAAGAAGTATCGGCCAAGAGGAAGAGGGACAAGGACGAAGTCGAGCATGTGGACGAGGAGTCTGAGTAAGGTGGCAGTGTCGTTTCTCATGGTGGTTCTAATGCAGTGTCTACCGGATTGGTTGCTTAGTTTAATTTCAGGGGTGCTTAGTTTTATTTGAGGGGTGTGTTGTGCTGAGCCCCCAGCAGAACTATGTTATGTTCCTTCTCGTTACTTTAACTCTTCAGTACGTACATACTAGTATTTCTTACATTTCATCTTTTAGTTGGTATAGTACTACCACTCGTTTCTTCACATTATATATGGCCAACATCATATAGCCAGTTGTTTAGTTGTCAAAGAATTTCAGGGTGCTTAGTTTTATTTGAGGGGTGTGTTGTGCTGGACACCATTATTGTGACTCAAATCTCTTTTGCCATGTTATAATGACATAAATACCTATGGACCAACATGCTAGCTCTCCCTCTATCTCACTACAATACAATAAAGTGTGGGGCCTACTTGATCCCAACATCGTTCTTATTTTTCTGTAAAATTATTCGCTTGGTTACTCCTGACAAGCGGGGCCACACTTATCATTGTGAGAATCGGCTTATTTTTTCATATAACATGGTCAACGGGTTTGACGTGAAAATAACAATGTCTAATGGCATTTTTGAGCAAACATCTGAACGATGGCATTTTTTAGATATCTAATTGCATTTTTGAGCAAGCATCTCATAGATTGATGGAATTTTTGAGTAGTTGTAACTTCTAATGGCAAAACTGAGTAGTGATACACAACTAGTGGCATAAATAATAAGAACCCAAGAATTAAATAGGTATGCTAATTTCTTTAATAGAATTTAGCACCCCATTTAAGCACGTACTAGCTTTTTTAATAGTACTATATGCATAATTTGGCGACGAGCACTCTCTATATGTTCTTTAATTTCATCTTGTTAGTTTTGCTCCATGGTGCAATCCATCGATACTACTACTGTACAAAAGTGTACATTTTTTTAAAAGGCTAGAGGGCGGGGTAGTCTCGCCTGGTCGGTTTCACGAGAGGCGAGGGCCTTTATGATTTGATGGCTCATTACTGTTGGAAGGCGGGGCCTTGTGATTTGACTGCTCATATAAATGTTTCCGACGACCTAAGTAGGAGCAAAGAACCGTGCGGTATAGTCAAGTTTTCCACTAGAGTACTAGTACGACGAAGGAGCACGAAGCACGGCAGCCCAGTGCCATATGGCGATAAAAACTGATCTAATTTGCTAGTCATCGATCCCACGACACCACTCATCGTTAGCATTGTTCTATTCATGCCTCACAGAGAACATGACATGTGCGGCGAAACACCCGAAGCAAAAGAAAAACACAGGAGCAAAAGAAGGATCACCCCCAAAAAAGAAGGAAGACGCACACACAAGTCCAGGGCGCTGCTCTCTACTACATGAAGGGTTGCTGGCCGCGGAGTCGTAACTGCTTCTTCATCGCCTCCACGCCCTCCATCTCCTTGCGCATATCCTCCGCCATCTTCTTCATTCTGTCCATGATGCGGGATTTCTTGACGTGAACCTTCATCATCTGTTCCACGGCCGCATTACATACCTTGACAGCAGCCGGGTGCTCGATGCGGAGTTTCGCCAACTCCTCCTTTTGTTCCATGACGAGGGCCTGCAACATGTTCATTGAGGAACTACTCTTCTCATGCAGCTTCTTCCATCCGGCATTCTCCTCCTTCAGCAGGTCGAGCTCGTGGCAGAGCTTCGCCTTGTCTTCTTGAAGTTGTAGGATTTCGCCGGTCGCCTTCTTATCTGAGGCAATGCTCTTCGTCAGCAGCATCACCAAGCCAGTGGTCAATTCTCCCTGCTCATTGAGCTTAGCGGGCATGTCGTCGAGGCTCTCCTTTAGCAGCTCCACCAAGCCGTCGATGAACTCCTCCTGCTTATTGAGCTGATCAGGCATGTCATTGAGGGATAACGACTCCAGCGCCGCCAGCTCGACATGTTCGCCTCTACAGCTAGGGCGCTCCTGGGAGCCCTCGCCTCCATGGCTAGGGTGCTCCTGGGAGCACTCGCCTCCATGGCTAGGGCACTCCTAGGAGCCCTCGCCTGCCCGTGAGAGATATTTCGAGGTCTCTGCAAGGCGGCGAGCCCTCTTTTTTTCCCGCGGCCTTGGTTGCCGCTCCCTTGTTATGAGTAGTTCTCGACCTAGAGCTCTGCACACCGGCCATGCCATGGAAGGACGAACAATAAAGACTTATGAGGAGGAAGAGGTAGGGTGATTTTTGGCTAGGTACTAGTTCCCCTTTTTATGACCTAGTGCTAGCACTAGTACTAAAACCTCCATAGTGGGAAGACGTTCAGGTTTGATATGTAGTACTAGGTGTGAGCAGGTTTGCACTTAATTATACTGTACATTTTTGAATGTGATGGGAACAAGCTAAAGATTAATTGATGGTTTTGGTTTCGAGGCCCGAAACGGCTCCCGATGAGTTTCCTGGAACACAAATTTCAAGCACTACTGGTCAAATATGGTCGCACAAGTCAGTGATGTAACTGGTTGTACATGTCAGACCAAGCCAATGTGTGTCGCGGGTCCAACCCATCGTCTATTGGTGCGACCGACTGTAAGTATTATGTGATGGAGACTTCTGGTTGTGGCTTTGGGTGATTGTCACGACCAAGCATTCAAAACTAGTGATAAATCAATTACCTTGTTTTTCCAAATGACCAAGTATTTTCACAGGAATGCAATACATATAGATGGAGTGATTGTCATGGTTGCAAACCGCCATGGTACCGCAAGTTCACTACAGCAACAACCGAGTAGGTCACTGCATCGCCGGTGGGGAAGGAGGGAAGCTCACCTCGCCTATGATGCATGCCCAGCGGCGCCGCCGCAGCTGGTCCCGCGATTTGGCTTCTCATACCGCCCATTTGAACAGTTGCACTGGCTGCTCATGCCATTCCGCAGGCATGCGTGTTCTTTCCTCCATAGTTGACTCCGTGAATATGGTCTCTACCATTAGCCCTAGCTCGAAATCAATGCGACACTTCCAGAAGCTGACATCCCTCGGCATCTCTCCCCTGAGATTGACTTGCGCCTCCACCATGTGCTGCGCCAGGCGCAACTCCTTCAAACTTCTCTCCAATCAATGGGACGCTTCCTCGATCCGATTTTCCCTTGCTGCCCACCACCTGAAACGTAGCCCTGGCATGTCCTCTGGTGCCACCGATATCTGATTATAGAGCAATGGATCCCCTCTAAAACACATGTGGGTTTCGCTCAAAGGCAGCAGTGTTGCGGGCCGCAGCTAGAGGGCAGCCTGCGGGATCCTGGGATCTAAGGGATTATCCATGGCGGGATCCTCCATGGAGGGATATGGTGAGCGAGGCGAGGATGCGAGCCTAGGCGCTGGGAGAGCCCTACGAGGCTAAGATAAAGATAGTACTAGTACTCCACTCCGTCCATATTTAAATACAAAGGCCACCAACAGTAGCCCTGGCGAAATTGATCATGCTGCCTGCATCCTGGTTTATTGCTCCCCTTTTTTTGTGTCACTCTTTATGACATGCATAAATATTATTTTACTTAAAAAGATGGTCAAAAATTTGCACAACATACGAAGGAGACCAATGGACGTAGTAACCCATGATTTAACTACTCGCATGCACGCAGTGGAGTAGTAATGTATTTCTCAACTACTCCCTCCCTCACGTCCACTCAATTTGCATGCACTATATTAATTGACCATCAATGAAGTGGAGGACTTTACATGCATCAAATTATCACATTGGGGGGATCTTCGTACAAAAAATGCGTCCCACCGTGTACCCACATGTGTGTGCGAGGGAATGAGTGCGTGCGTGCACATCTTCACTTCGTGCATGTACTGCCAGTGTGCCTGAGAGAGGACGAGTACATTCTTCTGGAACCAATAGCACGTCACTGTGATCAATCCACACAAGGAGGTCGCGACAACGCATCCACGTTTGCCACATGATTTCATGAACTGAAAGAGAGACACTTTGTAGCGTGCCATTGGAATTCTAATTTACTTGTTTTGCACATACTCGAAGTACTAGTAAGGTACACGTGCATTGCACACATCAGATTTGGCAACCAAATTATGATTAAATACCACACTATAGCATGTAAGCTTTGAGTCATATATGCATGATGCAGACGTTCATTTAATTCTTATAGTTCATCTCATTCAAAATCAATTAGTTTTTATAAAAAAGTTTCAATATATTTTATGATTCATGGAATTGTGCATTGTAAAGCATAAAGTAAAAAACAAATAATGGCAATTCAACTAGAAAAAAAGTTTGGGCAGTTATGATACGGAAGATTCTAGAACAAAGAGGAGGTACTTGTGTTTTGAGGTTTGTGCATTATGCTTAACTTCAACCATGGAGTCTTCTAGATTGTACATGTGGGAAAATCCGGTGGGGGGCTAGAAGATGGTGCGAGGGGCCAAGTGGAGCGAGACTATGAAGGTGTGCACAAGTGCGAGATCGATATTTAAAGAGAGGGGGCGAGAACGTGCGATGTTGCACGCAGTGGCGGAGCCATGAAAAATAAATGAGCTAGGGGCCAAGCATTGCTAATCCTTTACGAGGAGGGCCAATCCATCAACTTAAACCATTTTACCAGCAATTGATCTAATGATCACATTCATATTAGCCTCAATATATAGTGATGTTAGGGGGGCAGGGCCCTTGCTGCCCCTGTATTCACCACTGTGCGCGCGTCTGAGAGTTGAAGCGGAAGGCATGGATGATGAGAGGGGGATGTTGGATATATAATTAATGAGGGTGCATTAGCCATGTAATCCTACATAGAGAGGTATAGATTGATCGATGTGTACATGGGAAAGAGCGTGAGACCTCACTAGATATATAGATTGATCAGTTTGTGCGGAAAACTGGGAAAGACCTAGCTATATATACACACACATAGAGGAACATCGATCGTTGCGCATGCACGTGAGAGATAAACAATGCCCTATATGATGAATAGGGGGAGGTGTGTGTGTGTGTGGATGCATGGGAGACCGACCTGAAGAAAAAGATTGCATGTGTGCGATGGATAATGTCGAGTGGTAGTGTGTGTGCATGCATGCACGAGAGAAAGTGGTACAATTGTTGGGGAACGCAGTATTTCAAAAAGTTTCCTACGATCACGCAAGATCTATCTAGGAGATGCATAGCAATGAGAGTGGAGAGTGTGTCTACGTACCCTTGTACACCGGAAGCGGAGGCGTTAAGTAACGCGGTTGATGTAGTCGAACGTCTTTGCAATCCAACCAATCAAGTACCGAACGCACAGCACCTCCGCGATCTGCACACGTTCTGTTCGGTGACGTCCCTCGTACTCTTGATCCAGATGAGGCCGAGGGTGAGTTGCGTCAGCACGACGACGTGTTGACGGTGATGATGAAGTTACCGATGCAGGGCTTCACCTAAGCACTACGACAATATAACCGAGGTGGAAAACTGTGGAGGGGGCACCGCACACAGTTAAAGATCAACTTGTGTGTCTATGGGGTGCCCCCTCCCCCATATATAAAGGAGGGGAGGGGGCCGGCCGGCCACAAGGGGCGCGCCCAAAGGGGGGAATCCTACTCCTAGTAGGAGTAGGTTCCCCCTTTCCTAGTCCAACTAAGGCCCATAACTTACCGGGTGGAAGAGGGAGAGTGAAAGAGGGGCCGCCGCCCCTCCCCTTGTCCTATTCGTACTCCCCTTGGGGGGGACGCGCCACCTCCTGGCCGCGGCCCTCTATCTCCCCTAAGGCCCACTAAGGCCCATAACTTCCTGGGGGGGGGGTCCGGTAACCCTCCAGCACTCCGGTTTTATCTGAAACTATCCGAAACACTTCCGGTGTCCGAATAACATGGTCCAATATATCAATCTTTATGTCTCAACCATTTCGAGACTCCTCGTCATGTCCGTGATCACATCCAGGACTCCGAACAACCTTCGGTACATCAAATCACATAACTCACAATACATATCGTCATCGAACATTAAGCATGCGGACCCTACTAGTTCGAGAACTATGTAGACATGACCGACACACATCTCCGGTCAATAACCAATAGCGGAACCTGGATTCTCATATTGGTTCCTACATATTCTACGAAGATCTTTATCGGTCAAACCGCATAACAACATACGTTGTTCCCTTCGTCATCGGTATGCTACTTGCCCGAGATTCGATCGTCGGTATCATCATACCTATTTCAATCTCGTTACCGACAAGTCTCTTTACTCGTTCCGTAATGCATAATCCCGCAACTAACTCATTGGTCACATTGCTTGCAAGGCTTATAGTGGTCTGCATTACCGAGAGGGCCCAGAGATACCTCTCCGACAATCGGAGTGACAAATCCCAATCTCAATCTATGCCAACTCAACAAACACCGTCGGAGACACCTGTAGAGCATATTTATAATCACCCAGTTACGTTGTGACATTTTATAGCACATTAAGTGTTCCTCCGGTATCCGGGAGTTGCATAATCTCATAGTCATAGGAACATGTTTAAGTCATGAAGAAAGCAATAGCAATAAACTAAACAATCACTATGCTAAGCTAACAGATGGGTCTAGTTCATCACATCATTCTCTAATGATGTGATCCCGTTCATCAAATGACAACACATGTCCATGGCTAGGAAACTTAACCATCTTTGATTAATGAGCTAGTCAAGTAGAGGCATACTAGGGACACTCTGTTTGTCTATGTATTCACAAATGTACTAAGTTTCCGGTTAATACAATTCTAGCATGAATAATAAACATTTATCATGATGTAAGGAAATATAAATAACAACTTTATTACTGCCTCTAGGGCATATTTCCTTTAGTCTCCCACTTGCACTAGAGTCAATAATACACATTACATAGTAATGGTTCTAACACCCATGGAGTCTTGGTGCTGATCATGTTTTGCTCGCAAGAGAGGCTTAGTCAACGGGTCTGCAACATTCAGATCCGTATGTATCTTGCAAATCTATATGTCTCCCTCCTTGACTTGATCGTGGATGGAATTGAAGCATCTCTTGATGTGCTTGGTTCTCTTGTGAAATCTGGATTCCTTTGCCAAGGCAATTACACCAGTATTGTCACAAAAGATTTTCATTGGACCCGATGCACTAGGTATTACACCTAGATCGGATATGAACTCCTTCATCCAGACTCCTTCATTTGTTGCTTTCGAAGAAGCTATTTATTCCTCTTCACACGTACATCGCGCCACGACGCTCTGCTTAGAACTGCACCAACTGACAGCTCCACCATTCAATAAAAATACGTATCCGGTTTATGACTTAGAGTCATCCAGATCAGTGTCAAAGCTTGCATTGACGTAACCGTTTACGATGAGCTCTTTGTCACCTCCATAAACGAGAAACATATCCTTAGTCCTTTTTAGGTATTTCAGGATGTTCTTGACCGCTGTCTAGTGATCCACTCCTCGATTACTTTGGTACCTCCTTGCTAAACTAATAGCAAGGCACACATCAGATCTGGTACACATCATTGCATACATGATAGAACCTATGGCTGAGGCGTAGGGAATGACTTTCATTTTCTCTCTATCTTCTGCAGTGGTCGTGCATTGAGCCTGACTCAACTTCACACCTTGTAACACACGCAAGAACCCTTTCTTTGCTTGATCCATTTTGAAATTTTTCAAAACTTTATCAAGGTATGTGCTTTGTGAAAGTCCAATTAAGCGTCTTGATCTATCTCTGAAGATCTTGATGCCGAATATATAACTAGCTTCACCGAGGTCTTTCACTAAAAATTATTATTCAACTATCCGTTTATGCTATTCAGAAATTCGGTATCATTTCCGATCAACAATATGTCACCCACATATAATATCAGAAATGCTACAGCTCCCACTCACTTTCTTGTAAATACAGGCTTCTCCAAAAGTCTGTATAAAACCATATGCTTTGATCACACTATCAAAGCGTATATTCCAACTCCAAGATGCTTGCACCAGTCCATAAATGGATCGTTGGAGCTTGCATACTTTGTTAGCATCCTTTGGATCGACAAAACCTTCCGGTTGGATCATATACAACTCTTCTTTAAGATATCCATTAAGGATTCTAGTTTTGACATCCATTTGCCAAATTTCATAATCATAAAATGTGGTAATTGCTAACATGATTCGGACGGACTTAAGCATCGCTACGGGTGAGAAGGTCTCATCATAGTCAACTCCTTGAACTTGTCAAAAACCTTTCGCAACAAGTCGAGCTTTATGGACAGTAATATTACCATCAGCGTCAGTATTTTTCTTGAAGATCCATTTATTCTCTATGGCTTGCCGATCATGGGGCAAGTCAACCAAAGTCCACACTTTGTTCTTATACATGGATCCCATCTCAGATTTCATGGCCTCAAGCCATTTCGCGGAATTTGGGCTCATCATCACTTCCTCATAATTCATAGGTTCATCATGGTCAAGTAACATGACTTCTAGAATAGGATTATCATACCACTCTGGTGCGGATCTTACTCTGGTTGATCTACGAGGTTCGGTAATAACTTGATCTGAAGTTTCATGATCATCATCATTAGCTTCCTCACTAATTGGTGTAGGAATCACTGGAATTGATTTCTGTGATGAACTACTTTCCAATAAGGGAGAAGGTACAATTATCTCATCAAGTTCTACTTTCCTCCCATTCACATCTTTCGAGAGAAACTCCTTCTCTAGAAAGGATCCAGTCTTAGCAACAAATATCTTGCCTTCGGATCTGTGATAGAAGGTGTACCCAACAGTCTCCTTTGGGTATCCTATGAAGACACATTTGTCCGATTTGGGTTCGAGCTTATCAGGTTGAAGATTTTTCACATAAGCATCGCAACCCCAAACTTTAAGAAACGACAACTTGGGTTTCTTGCCAAACCACAGTTCATATGGTGTCGTCTCAACGAATTTCAATGGTGCCCTATTTAACGTGAATGCAGCCGTATCTAAAGCATAACCCCAAAATGATAGCAATAAATCAGTAAGAGACATCATAGATCGCATCATATCTAATAAAGTGTGGTTACAAGGTTCGGACACACCATTATGCTGTGGTGTTCCAGGTGGCGTGAGTTGCGAAACTATTCCGCGTTGTTTCAAATGAAGACCAAACTCATAACTCAAATATTTACCTCCACGATCAGATCGTAGAAACTTAATTTTCTTGTTACGATGATTTTCCACGATCTGAAATTCTTTAAACTTTTCAAATGTTTCAGACTTATGGTTCATCAAGTAGATATACCCATATCTGCTCAAATCATTTATGAAGGTCAGAAAATAACGATACCCGCCATGAGCATCAACACTCATCATACTGCATACATCAGTATGTATTATTTCCAATAAGTCTATTGCTTGTTCCATTGTTCCGGAGAACGGAGACTTAGTCATCTTGCCCATGAGGCATGGTTCGCAAGCATCAAGTGATTCATAATCAAGTTATTCCAAAAGCCCATCACCATGGAGTTTCTTCATGTGCTTTACACCAATATGACCTAAACGGAAGTGCCACAAATAAGTTGCACTATCATTATTAAACTTATATCTTTTGGCTTCAATACTATGAATATGTGTATCCCTACTATCGAGATTCAATAAAAAAAATAGACCACTTAACAAGGGCGCATGACCATAAAAGATATTATTCATATAAATAGAACAACCATTATTCTCTGATTTAAATGAATAACCGTCTCACATCAAACAAGATCCAGATATAATGTTCATGCTTAACGCTGGCACCAAATAACAATTATTCGGGTCTAAAACTAATCCTGAAGGTAGATGTAGAGGTAGCATGCCGACGGCGACCACATCGACTTTGGAACCATTTCCCACGCGCATCGTCACCTTGTCCTTAGACAATCTTCGCTTAATCCCTAGCCCCTGTTTCGAGTTGCAAATATGAGCAACAGAACCAGTACCAAATACCCAGGCGCTACCGTGAGCATTAGTAAGGTACACATCAATAACATGTATATCAAATATACCTTTCACTTTGCCATCCTTCTTATCCGCCAAATACTTGGGGCAGTTCCGCTTCCAGTGACTAGTACCTTTACAGTGGAAGCACTCAGACTCAGGCTTAGGTCCAGACTTGGGCTTCTTCACTTGAGCAGGAACTTGCTTGGCATTCTTCTTGAAGTTCCCCTTCTTCCCTTTGCCCTTCTTCTTAAAACTAGTGGTCTTGTTGACCATCTGAAAGTGCAACTATCCCTGGGTGGTTTTGATAATTCCTAACAACATATAACTCACTGAGCTAATGCTACTTAAATATAAACATTTCAGGAAAGCTCAATGATTGGCATGGCATGGATGAGAAAAGTGGATCCCTCAAAATTCTAAGGACAAAGGATTGGCTCAAGCTCAAGGCTCAGGACTCTACATCTTTTCATTTTAAGTGATCCAAGATCACATTGAGTCCATAGGAAAAGCCAATACTATTAAGAGGGGATGAGGTGTTGCCTAATGGCTTCCTTGCTCAAAGTGCTTAGTGGTATGCTCCAAAAGCCCTCAACTACTTTCTCACATCCACATATGTCCCAACCCAAAAGTCAAACTCGGCCCCACCGAAACTTTCTATCCAGCACCACCGAGTTCAATTGACATAGCCACTGCCAGAAACCCTAGTCTTTTCAGTCTCACCGATAGGGATCTCGGTCTCACCGAGATGGGATTGTAATCTCTCTGTTTCCCTTCGTAACGTTTCGGTCAAACCGAGATGAGTGATCGGTCCCACTGAGATTGCAATGAAACTCTATGTTTCCCTTTCATAACATTTCGGTCCAACCGAGATGACCAAATTTGTCCCACCGAGTTTGCCTGACCAACTCTCTGTTAGTCCGTTACCAAAATTGGTCTCACCGAGTTTGTGTAATCGGTCTCACCGAGATTACGTTATGCCCTAACCCTAACAAAATCGGTCCCACCGAGTTGACATGTCGGTCCCACCGAAAATCCTAACGTTCACATTTTGAACTAAATCGGTCCGACCGAGTTTCATGATTCGGTCCCACCGAGTTTGGTGATTTGTGTGTAATAGTTAGATTTTGTGTGGAGGCTATTTATACGCCTCCACCCACTCTTCATTCATGGAGAGAGCCATTAGAACATGCCTACACATCCAACATATATTTTATGAGAGAGAAGCACCTACACTTGTGTTAAGGTCAAGATATTCCACTCCCACCACATAAATCTTGATCTCTAGCCTTTCCCAAGTTGCTTTCCACTCAAATCATCTTTCCACCAAATCCAAATCCTGTGAGAGAGAGTTGAGTGTTGGGGAGACTATCATTTGAAGCACAAGAGCAAGGAGTTCATCATCAACACACCATTTGTTACCTCTTAGAGAGTGGTGTCTCCTAGATTGGTTAGGTGTCACTTGGGAGCCTTCGTCAAGATTGTGGTGTTGAACCAAGGAGTTTGTAAGGGCAAGGAGATCGCGTACTTTGTGAAGATCTACCCGAGTGAGGCGAGTCATTCGTAGGCGACGGCCATGGTGGGATAGACAAGGTTGCTTCTTCATGGACCCTTTGTGGGTGGAGCCCTCCGTGGACTCGCACAACCGTTACCCTTCATGGGTTGAAGTCTCCATCAACGTGGATGTACGATAGCACCACCTATCGGAACCACGCCAAAAATCTCCATGTCTCCAATTGCGTTTGCACACTCCAAACTCCTCCCTTTACCTTCATATGCAATTGTTTTACTTTCCGCTGCTATACTCTTAGAATTGCATGTGTAGGTTGATTGCTTGACTTGTGCTAAGTTGCTAAAATCTGGCTAGAACTAAAATTGGGAAAAGGCTAGATTTTTATTTGGTCAAGTAGTCTAATCACCCCCCTCTAGACATAATTTCGATCCTACAAGTGGTATCAGAGCTTTGGTCTCCATTTGCTTTGATTTCCATAGCTTTTGGTGGTCATAGCCTTGGTTTCACAACCTAGGAGAGTATGGCATCTAGCGAGGGAAATTACCATCGTAGAGGTCCTTACTTTGATGGTACAAATTTTGCTAGTTGGAAGCATAAGATGAAAAATGCATATTCTTGGACATAACCCCGCCGTTTGGGCTATTGTGTGTATTGGCTTGCAAGGTGAATTCTTTGATGGGAGAGAACCAAACCGTGAAGCTATCGCGGAGGAGTTGAAGATGCTACATTATAATGCTAAAGCATGTGATATTCTCTTCAACGGATTATGCCTCGAAGAATTCAACAAAATCAGCCATCTTGAGAATGCCAAGGAAATTTGGGATACTTTGATTGATATGCACGAAGGTACCGGATCTATCAAGGAATCCAAATTGGATGTGCTTCAAGGTCATCTTGACAAGTTCAAAATGAAGGATGGTGAAGGCGTCGCTGAAATGTACTCTAGGCTTGCTCTCATCACAAATGAGAATGCCGGCTTAGGAAGTGAAGAGATGACCGATAGATTCATCATCAAGAAGATCCTAAGAGCCTTGGATGGAAAATATGATAACGTGTGCACATTGATCCAAATGATGCCCAATTACAAAGATCTCAAGCCAACGGAAGTTATTGGAAGAATTGTTGCCCATGAGATGTCACTCAAGGATAAGGAAGAGCTTCACAACAAGTCAAGTGGTGCTTATGAAGCCTCGTGTGATGCTCCGACATCATCAAGTGAGAAGCAAACCTTCAATGAAGGATTGAGTCTAATGGTGAAGAACTTCAACAAGTTCTAGAAGAGTAGAAGCAAGGAAAGAAGTTCCAAGTCAAGGTCGTACAATGACAAAAGATCTTCTAGTCGGAGCGTAATTGCTACAATTGTGGAGGACCCCGGACATTACTCCAATGAATGTACGACCCCCTACAAAAGAAGAGAAGATTCTCCCAAAAGAAGGAGTAGAAGAGAAGAATCACCATCAAGAGAGAGAAGGAGTAGAGATGATCGTTATGAACGAAGACCCTCTCGGAGAAGCAAGGACTCGAAAAGGAAGGACAAGTCATCAAGGAGCTACACAAAAAGAAGACATCAAGCTCATGTTGGTGAATGGGTATCCGTTTCCAACTCCGGCAATCACTCCGAAAGAAGTTATCACTCCGACTCCGAATATACTCAAGATGTCAGGACCCCGATTCTAAGCCACATCGATCTAGCCGGTAACACCTCATATCACTCTGCGGCCTCACGCACGGTATCCCACGGGTGTCGCCTTACCATGGCCCGGGACCATTTGCGCCTTTTTGCTCGCGTATATGACAATGTCGCTAGCATCCATATGACCGAGAACCCGGGCCGACATGGCTAGTCGTGAACCCAAAGCGGCATAGACCTATGGAGACAGGCATACATGAATCACAACGAACATGTCGGTCATCAACGAGTGATTCCGGGCTGTAGCACTGGGCTAACAGGACTCCGGGAAATCCCGGGCTGTAGCAGGCTAGACAGGACTCCGGAGACCACCGCGTGACATTTCCCCGAAGGGACAAACATAGGGACGAAGTGAAACACATGCCGGCCAGTCAAGTGTCCTGAACAGTAGTGCTGGGCTAGCAGGACTCCGGTGAACCGGGCTGTAGCGGACTACTATGGCTCGAGGAGCACTAGACTACATTTCCCCATAAGAAAGGCTGCGAAGGACAAACAACTAGATTGTCGGATCCCACTCATACCAAGCATTTCAATCATACATACAATATGCTCGATATGAGTACATACAACATGGCATCACAACAAAACTCTACAACTCAGGTACTTTATTTAAAGGCTCCAGGGAGCCATACATAACATATCCATACAGGTAGGGGTCACATGACCCGACACTCAAGTCATACAGTCATACAAGCACATGCGGAAGCAACTAGTCTGAGTACAGACTCTAGAAAGAAAGAAGGCTTCTCGAAGCCTGTCTATCTACATAGGGCCCTCCATGGCCTGGATCACCACCTGGGTGGCTAGTCACTCGTCGACATCAAGGTCTACGTAAAACCCATCGGAGGGGGCAGTGTTGTCGTCTGAAAACAATAAATAAGCAAACATGAGTACAATGGTACTCAGCAAGTCTTACATCAGAACCTACTGTACATGCTCATTCTCAAGAAGGTGGTGGGGTTTATGCAGCAAGCCAGCTTTGACTCTTGGCTAAGCTATCCTACGGAATCTTTTAGCAAAATAGTTTTCGCACACGAGTCCACTACTCACCATCACAATACTCCACCGTGGGTCCTCCCTCGTATCCTGCGAGGGAGCCATCCTCGGTACTCACACTTATCTTGAGTCTTTTAGTAGTATCCATTTACTTGTCTATGAACTGTATATGCAATCAAGTAGTCCTTTACCGCGGACACGGCTATTCGAATAGTTTTATACCCTGCAGGGGTGTACTTCGTCACACATGTTTCCACCACTTAGCGTCTGCACACGAAATGTGCTCGGCAGACTTCAAGCGAAAACCGACGTGGGTGTAGACCACGACCTGACTAACCTCACAAGTCTCTAGTCTAGGGTCATCGCCTATTCAGGTTCCATCCGCAAGGAAATCCGGCCGGGGTGTCCTCAACGGCCCCGAACGATGTGAACAGGGTTCCCGAGACACCAAACGGGTGACTCGGTACACCGTGCCACGGTGTATCTACCGCAACATAGCCCACCCCTAGGGTCAGCGCTACGCACGGCCGCCAACACATATCCTACAAACACCAGAAACTAGTTGCAACTCCTGGACCGAGGCGAGAGGGGTCGGTAAGTTGAGCGGGGTCATATTTCAGGGCCCAATGTGTGGTAGTAGCTGAATCTTAATTCACGCATACAGAACTCAGTTCTTAGGGACGGCTTCAATGAAACAACCCACCATGTACTCCTACATGGCCTCTCATCGATACCTTTACCAAAACATGTTCAACACATCCCACATATTACTGGCACAAGCATTTCACTCTAGCCCATCTCCCAGATGAACCAGACCTGACACAACTCTAAGCATAGCAGGCATAGCAAGGTAGGAATCACAAAACATGGCTCAATCAACTCCTACACATGCTAGTGGGTTTCATCTAGTTACTGTGGCAATGACAGGTCATGCAGAGGATAAGGGTTCAACTACCGTAGCACACAGCAGTTTGAATCGTGTTGTCTTAATGCAGTAAACAAGAGCAGGAGCGAGAACATGGGTTGTATCGGAATGATCAATGGTTGCTTGCCTGATGGAGTGGTAACGGGATACTGCCCTTCAGTTGGATACTCGTGAATATCCTCGGAGGCAGAACCTACCACGAAGAACACAGCCGAGCACAATCAACACATGACGATATGCAACAATATGATGCATGCTATGACATGGCAATATGGATGTGTCTTGAGCTAATGCAACTAGCTATGATTTAAATGAAGTTGGTTTGAATACAAGATTCAAATTCCAACCCCATATATGATTATTTAAATGCCCTTTATTTGTTTTGTCCAAAACAGAGGACAAGCATTGTTCAAACATGCATGAAAATGGTACAGATGGATTCCTTGAATTTTCCTGATAATTTTTCATATATAATTTGTCTCATTTGGAGTTATGGTTGAATTTCTATGAATTTTTGAAGTTTTGGGTATTTTCTGGAATTTCCTGAATTATTTTTAAACTTAGAAAATGATTTACTGCGTTAGCACTGCATCACTATGACGTCAGCTGGTCAACACGGTCGCCCAGAGTCAAACCTGACAGTGGGCCCCGCGTGTCAGTGTAATTTGTTAACTAAAATATTAATTAGCACTAATCCTAATTAGTCAGCAGGGTTGGGCCCTACCTGTCATTGACCCAGGGGTCAAACTGGGCCACCCGTGGTCAAACGTGGTCGGCGGGGTCAACTCGCCGGCGTCGAGTCGCCGGCGAGGCCAGACGCGGCGGAGCAGCGTGGGTATCGCGCTCCGGCGACCAAAATGACGGCGGAGGCGTGCTGCATGCTGCTGGTGGACTCGCGCGTCGAGTGGTGTAGGCGGTGGGTGCGGGGGTGGCCGGAGATGACGCCGGCGAGCACGAATGCGGCGGCCGGCGTTCGGGTGTTCGCGGGATCGATGCTGCGGTGCACGGGAGGAGCTGGTGGTGGCTACGGGCTCCTGGTGGTGCGCTGAGCACAAAGGTGGGCTTGGCTTCGAGCCACTTTGGGTCTAGCCACAACGGCGCCATGGCCGGCGGCGAGGAGCTCACGGCTCCAGTGGCTAGGCTAGTTAGGGGAAGAGATTCACTGCGGGGAGAAGGGGGAAATGCTCGGGAGCTCACAGGGAGGTCGATGAGTAGCTCAGCGGGCTCGGGGAAGCTTCTGCAACGGCGAATTGACGACGGCGATCTCCGGGCACCGGAGATGAAGACGACGACGCTCGGGTCGACTGGGGCCTCCTCTGTCGCGTGCTTCGGGTGTGTAGCTCCACGGGGTCAGGGCGGGGTCCAGGGATGCGGAGAGGGAGCGAAGGGGTGGCTGTGGACGCGGTGGCAGCGAACGGCGGCGACGACGCGTTCGGGTGTGTGTGAGAGATCGAGACAGGGGAGGGGATGAGGTCGAGGGAGTGAGCGAGAGGGATCAGTGGGCTGCGTGGCGTCTCCCAGGGGAGTCAAGGCGTCGAGGGGGGGTGCGGCAAGAAGGAGCTGGTCGGAGCGCATGCTCGCGCGCGCCGGCCACGCGCTCGTCCTCCTGGCGAGGGGGAAGACGACAGGGAGGAGCCCTGGTGGGCTGGGCCGTCCAGCTATAGTGCTGGGCCGGTTGGTGGCGCCAGGTAAGTGGCCCACTGGCCTACTCTCTCTCTCTTTTCAAATTTTATTCTGTTTTTCTATTTCTGTTATTCTGTTTTGATTTAGTTTAAATACTAAATCATTTTATAAAATCCTGAAAATATTTATGGACACTTTCTGAAATATTTCAGTGGCCCAAAAATAGTTCCAACATTATTTGAGCATTTGAATTATTTAATAGTATTTAAATGCCCAAACTCAAATATTTATGAATTAAGTCAATGCCCCTTTTGTTGACCTAAAATTATATGCACCATTTTTCCCAAGGGTTCTAACCCAAGGCAAAGAGGGTGAACATTTTTGAAGGGCATTTCAGGTTCATTGAATTTATTTTTAGTAAACCCTAGTTGATTTCAGGGGGGGGGTGCTGGGGGTTCTGCTTTCCCCATTTCAATTTCTGATGAAGGTAAACATGATGCACACTCTAATGCATAAGCTAGCTAGGGTGTGACAACTCACCCCCACTCAATAGAATCTCGTCCCGAGATTTAGGATCATCTGGGAAGAAGGCGGGGTACTCAAGTCGAAGACGATCCTCCCTTTCCCAAGTGGCTTCTTCCTCGGAATGGTGTGACCATTGAACCTTGAGAAACTTGATATTATGACGTCGAGTGGTACGCTCGGCTTGATCAAGGATACGAACGGGGTATTCCCGATAAGAGAGGTTATCTTGTAAATCAAGCGTTTCGTGGTCCACTCCACGGATAGGATCCGCGAAGCAACGCCTGAGTTGCGAAACGTGGAAGACGTCGTGAACTCTGGAAAGATGCGGAGGTAGTTCCAATTGGTAGGCAACTTCTCCTCGTTTGGCAAGAATGCGAAAAGGTCCAATGTAACGAGGAGCCAATTTGCCTTTGATACCGAAGCGATGGGTTCCCTTTAACGGGGTAACCCGAAGGTAAGCTTTCTCGTCAATTTCAAATGTCATAGGCTTATGCTTACGATCATATTGACTCTTTTGGCGAGATTGGGCCGTTTTCAAGTTCTCACGAATAACGCGAACCTGCTCTTCTGCTTCCTGAATCATATCCGGGCCAAAGAGTTGTCTTTCCCCGGTTTCTGACCAGTTAAGAGGCGTTCGACATTTTCGTCCATAGAGAACTTCGAAGGGAGCCTTGCCCAAACTAGCTTGATAGCTATTGTTATAAGCAAACTCCGCGAATGGAAGGCATTTTTCCCAACTCATTCCGAACGAGATAACAGAAGCTCGGAGCATATCTTCCAGAATTTGATTTACTCGCTCTACTTGACCACTTGATTGAGGATGGAAGGCGGTGCTAAAGGAGAGATGAGTTCCCATAGCATTTTGGAAACTTTCCCAAAATCGAGAGGTGAAGAGACTTCCACGGTCTGAGTTAATTTCCAATGGGACACCATGAAGAGACACTATTCGGGAGATGTATAGGTCAGCTAGCTGGCTAGCGGTGATACTCTCACGAACAGGTAGAAAATGGGCTACTTTGGAAAGACGGTCGATCACGACGAAGATGGCATTATTTCCCCTCTTGGTCCTGGGAAACCCAGTGATGAAGTCCATACTGATTTTGTCCCATTTCCATTCAGGAATAGCCAAAGGTTGAAGGGTGCCAGCAGGCCGTTGATGCTCTGCTTTAACACGACGACAAACGTCGCAATTAGCAATGTATTGAGCGATTTCTCTCTTCATCCTAGTCCACCAAAACCTCTGGCGTAGGTCTTGATACATTTTAGTACTACCGGGATGAATGGTGAGAGGGGATTCATGAGCTTCCTTAAGGATCATCTGGCGTAGATGTTGGTTCTTGGGAACCACCAGGCGGTTCTCAAAGAGGACAACACCTTGCTCATCCATGGAAAAATATTTAGCTACTCCGCTAGCAATGTTTTCCTTAATCCGGGATATGCCCTTATCACGTTTTTGGGCAGCTATGATTTGATCCATAAGGGTAGGTTTCGCCACCAGGGTAGATAGGAATCCACGAGGTACAATGTGAAGATTAAGCTTGCGAAATTCCTCATGGAGAAGTGGTTGACTTTGTTGTAACAGCAGGTTGTTACAGTAGGACTTACGACTTAGTGCATCAGCCATGACATTGGCCTTGCCAGGGGTGTAAGTTATTCCTAAGTCATAATCCGAGATCAACTCGACCCAACGTCTTTGCCTAAGATTCAAATCTGGTTGGGTGAAGATATATTTCAAGCTTTGGTGATCGGTGAAGATCTCGCAACGATTACCGAGGAGGTAATGTCGCCAGGTTTTGAGTGCATGGACTACAGCTGCAAGCTCTAGATCATGTGTGGGATAATTTTCCTCATGTGGGTGTAATTGCCGTGAAGCATAGGCAATTACCTGACGATCTTGCATGAGTATGCAACCTAGTCCTTGTCGCGAGGCGTCGCAATAGATAATAAAGTCCTTGGAGAAATCTGGTGGTACCAGTACGGGAGCAGATGTCAGGCGTCTTTTCAGTTCCTGAAAACTGAACTCGCACTGCGGAGTCCACTCGAAAATTTTATCTTTCTTGAGGAGTTCAGTTAGAGGTTTAGCAACCTTGGAGAAATTCTCGACGAAGCGGCGGCAATAGCTCGCTAGGCCAAGGAAACTCCGAACTTGCTTGACCGTTTCAGGTGGAGTCCAATCAAGGACGGCTTGAACTCGCTCGGGATTGACAGCAATACCCTTACCAGAGATTACATGGCCTAGATAGGTCACTTCTGACAACCAAAATTCACACTTGGAGAATTTGGCATAAAGGCGATGCTCTCGAAGTTTCATCAATACCAGCCTTAGATGTTCGGCATGTTCCTCTTCATTCTTGGAGTAGATGAGTATGTCATCGAGGTATACTACGACGAATTTGTCCAAGTACTCCATGAAAACCGAGTTCATTAACCGGGAGAAAGTGGCCGGGGCATTGGTTAAACCGAAGGACATGACGGTGTACTCGTATTGGCCATAACGAGTAACAAAGGCCGTTTTGGGAATGTCCCCGTTTCTGATTTTGATTTGATGGTAGCCCAGCCTCAAATCCATCTTGGAGAAGACTGAGGATCCAGCGAGCTGATCATACAGGTCGTTGATCCTGGGAAGCGGGTATTTGTTCTTGATGGTGACCAGATTGACAGGTCGGTAATCCACAACCATTCGATCCGTTCCATCCTTCTTCTTGACGAAGAGGACGGGGCAAGCCCAAGGAGAGGAGCTAGGACGGATGAACCCTTTGTTCAAGGACTCATCGAGTTGGTTCTTAAGCTCGGCTAGTTCTAAGGGTGCCATCTTGTAGGGTCTTCTAGCAATTGGAACGGTTCCTGGAACAAGGTCTATCAAAAACTCGACATCCCGGTCAGGTGGAACACCTGGCAGTTCTTCCGGAAACACATCTGGGAACTCTCGGACTACCGGAACGTCCTCAAGGTCTGGAAGAGGGTTGGCATTGAGAGAGTAAAGTTGGCGCTTGGCCACTCGAGTTAAGACATTAACTGTCTTGCCCGAGGGATGAATAAGTTGAACGGTTCTAGTGGCACAATCGATATTGGCATAATGAGCCGACATCCAGTCCATACCCAAGATGATGTTTATGTCGGAGGACTTGAGAGCTATTAAAGATGCAAGGAAAACAAGCCTATCGACAAGAATTTCGTTCCCATGGCTTACCCTAGAAGTTTGCCATTTGGAACCCGGAGTTTGAATTACCATGGAAGTGGGCATGTCACAGAATGTCGTGTTATGCAACCAAGCATAATTCTCGGATATGAATGAATGAGATGCTCCAGTATCGAAAAGAACAGATGCCGGATGGCAGTTAACAAGGAGCGTACCAAGGACGACGTTGGGATCCTCATGAGCCTCTTCGGCTGAGACGTAGTTGACATGGCCACGTGCAGTAGTGGCCGGCTTGGCGTAGAAAGTCTTTCCCGCGGGCTTACCACGGCCAACGGACTTTCCAGCTTGATTGGGGTTGTTCTGGGGACACTCTCGACTATAGTGACCCGGTTCTCCACACTTGAAGCATGTTACCACAGTGGGGCGTGGAGCAACATTAGCAGCGGGGCCACCATAGGGCTTGGACGGTGCAAATTGCTGGTTGGGACGAGGCGCCTCAAAGGATGGCCTCGGGGTGAATCTGGGTGGCAGTGCGGTGCTTGGAATCCACACCCGGCGCTTCTGAGCTCCAGAGCCGGATGAAGACCCAAAATCACGAGAGTGCTTGCGTGAAGCGTCATAATCAGTCTGGCCTGTCTCAGCACTGATAGCTTTATTGACCAGCTTCTGGAAGGATGTGCACTCATGCAGACGGAGATCACGGCGAAGCTCAGGGCTAAGTCCCTTACGGAACCTTGCCTGCTTCTTGGCGTCAGTAGAAACCTCTTCAGGAGCATAGCGTGCTAGGTTCCCAAATTCTCGGCTATATGCATCCACAGTCAGCCTTCCTTGGGTGAAGTTGCAGAAATCCTCCCTCTTGCGATCCATGAGACCTTCCGGAATGTGATGCTCACGGAAAGCCTCGCTGAACTCAGCCCAGGTAGTGATTTGGCCGACCGGGCGCATAGCTTCGTAGTTTTCCCACCAATGGCTAGCGGGGCCCTCAAGATGATAAGCAGCATACGTAACCTTGTCGGCTTCAGCTACGTTGGCAGAACGTAGCTTGTGGGTGATGCTGCGAAGCCAATCATCTGCGTCGAGGGGCTCGACGGAATGGTTAAACTTTGGTGGGTACAGCTTGATAAAGTCGTTGATTGACACCAAGTCATTTCGTGGGTGGCGTGCAGTGTTCTGCTCAATCCGCCCCAGCAGGCGGTTGGTCTCACGCTTGTTCCTTTCCGCCTCCAGCATCACTTCGGCCAGGGAAGGCGGGTGAGGCAAATTTTCACCTCTAGCTGCATTGGCTTCCCCCTGCTCCGGGGCAGCAGGGTTTCCGCGGGTGTTGACCATCCTAGGAGGAAAACAAGACAACGGTTTAGACAAGGATGGCTCAAACTTAACAGGGAAGTGCAGAATGTAAAGGATAACGCGGAATGCAGAGATGCTCATTCGTATGCCATGGTAATATAAAACTGCCATATATACACCAACGGTCATACTCGTCATACATAGTTTAGTACAAGCCCATGCTACAGTACAACTATGAAGGTAGATGTTACATCTCATCGGAGGCATTCCGAGTCCCTATACATTATTTGTCTACACCTCCGGAATCGATTACACACCAAGTCATATTCCACAAGTCACACAGGACAGTGGAGATACAACTACTACAATACTAGTGGTACTACTACTAACTCAGATAGCTCCGTAGTAGTCCTCATAGAAGTCACCTCCATAGCCTGGAAGTTCAACGTGATCATCCGGAAACAGACGGTCCTGAGGAGCCTATGGACCATAGGGGCTAGGATGAGGTCTTGGACCGACAAACGGTGGCCTGCGGGGACCAAGGGGTGGGGTGATGCCTCCCACATCACGCCAATCCACCATGTCTGGCAGAGCTGCTCTCACAGGATACAGATCTCTGGTATCCATACATCCAGCTTGCACCGCGGGTGCAAACCGAGTCAATGTGGCCCAATGATCAGCACGGGTATTAAAGAGCTCCAGCCTCAAGGCCCGATTCTCTCGGTCCTTATCTTCGAGCATCTCAGCGGTGGTACGAGTTAATGAGTCCTCCTGAGTGGAGTCAGCATAGATAGCCTGAAGATACCCCTGCGCTCCCGGAAGTGAAGCTGGCATGTAACGGAAGTCAGTGTTCCGAAGCAGGCCAGTCCGGACTCGGAAGATGGTCATCATGGAATAGGCAGCATCCTGCACAGCCATCTCAATGGTAACTCCGAGTCCATAGGAACAGTGAAGGGGCTCGGTAGATCCAGGATAGGAAGGAAATATCCTGACGGTGCATAAATACTGGCTTTGATTAAAGTCGCGGAACTGCTCTTCAACAGTGTATTCGGGATACCAACGGTATCCTGTCTCGATCATGACCCGGACCAACATAGCAGTATGACTGGGCATGTCGAGGCACCTAGTCAGGCGAACCACTTGATTTTGAGAATGGTTGGCCATCTGAAAGCACAACCACAAGACAAAGACATCAGAATTCCTAGGGAAAATTGGGCAGCATAACGGCTGTAAATGCTCAGAAAAAGATTCGAGACATCCACAACAGTTCACAATACTGCTCAACAGCATCATATCAAGGTTCTGATTCAAATAGCCACATACTAAAATAGTAGAAACTGGACTGAAACTCGTAGCAATAATCCTATGAGCTACTACGGATTAGTAACACGTGAACCTGATAGAAGAAGAGAGCCTAGTCCTTAACCCACGTTGAATGAGAAGAGAATGACTCAGATCAGAAGCATAGGGTAAAGGAGTAAAAGAACCTTACGTTCCCTCCCACAATCAATTCCCTTACATATAACTAAAGCATTTCTAGACTTGACATCGACCAGTTTGGCTGAACGAACCTACAGGCAGTCCGGCTCTGATGCCAACGCTGTCAGGACCCCGATTCTAAGCCACATCGATCTAGCCGGTAACACCTCATATCACTTTGCGGCCTCACGCACGGTATCCCACGGGTGTCGCCTTACCATGGCCCAGGACCGTTTGCGCCTTTTGGCTCGCGTATATGACAATGTCGCTAGCATCCATATGACCGAGAACCCGGGCCGACATGGCTAGTCGTGAACCCAAAGCGGCATAGACCTATGGAGACAGGCATACATGAATCACAACGAACATGTCGGTCATCAACGAGTGATTCCGGGCTGTAGCACTGGGCTAACAGGACTCCGGGAAATCCCAGGCTGTAGCAGGCTAGACAGGACTCCGGAGACCACCGCGTGACATTTCCCCGAAGGGACAGACATAGGGACGAAGTGAAACACATGCCGGCCAGTCAAGTGTCCTGAACAGTAGTGCTGGGCTAGCAGGACTCCGGTGAACCAGGCTGTAGCGGACTACTATGGCTCGAGGAGCACTAGACTACATTTCCCCATAAGAAAGGCTGCGAAGGACAAACAACTAGATTGTCGGATCCCACTCATACCAAGCATTTCAATCATACATACAATATGCTCGATATGAGTACATACAACATGGCATCACAACAAAACTCTACAACTCAGGTACTTTATTTAAAGGCTCCAGGGAGCCATACATAACATATCCATACAGGTAGGGGTCACATGACCCGACACTCAAGTCATACAGTCATACAAGCACATGCGGAAGCAACTAGTCTGAGTACAGACTCTAGAAAGAAAGAAGGCTTCTCGAAGCCTGTCTATCTACATAGGGCCCTCCATGGCCTGGATCACCACCTGGGTGGCTAGTCACTCGTCAACATCAAGGTCTACGTAAAACCCATCGGAGGGGGCAGTGTTGTCGTCTGAAAACAATAAATAAGCAAACATGAGTACAATGGTACTCAGCAAGTCTTACATCAGAACCTACTGTACATGCTCATTCTCAAGAAGGTGGTGGGGTTTATGCAGCAAGCCAGCTTTGACTCTTGGCTAAGCTATCCTATGGAATCTTTTAGCAAAATAGTTTTCGCACACGAGTCCACTACTCACCATCACAATACTCCACCGTGGGTCCTCCCTCGTATCCTGCGAGGGAGCCATCCTCGGTACTCACACTTATCTTGAGTCTTTTAGTAGTATCCATTTACTTGTCTATGAACTGTATATGCAATCAAGTAGTCCTTTACCGCGGACACGGCTATTCGAATAGTTTTATACCTTGCAGGGGTGTACTTCGTCACACATGTTTCCACCACTTAGCGTCTGCACACGAAATGTGCTCGGCAGACTTCAAGCGAAAACCGACGTGGGTGTAGACCACGACCTGACTAACCTCACAAGTCTCTAGTCCAGGGTCATCGCCTATTCAGGTTCCATCCGCAAGGAAATCTGGCCGGGGTGTCCTCAACGGCCCCGAACGATGTGAACAGGGTTCCCGAGACACCAAACGGGTGACTCGGTACACCGTGCCACGGTGTATCTACCGCAACATAGCCCACCCCTAGGGTCAGCGCTACGCACGGCCGCCAACACATATCCTACAAACACCAGAAACTAGTTGCAACTCCTGGACCGAGGCGAGAGGGGTCGGTAAGTCGAGCGGGGTCATATTTCAGGGCCCAATGTGTGGTAGTAGCTGAATCTTAATTCACGCATACAGAACTCAGTTCTTAGGGACGGCTTCAATGAAACAACCCACCATGTACTCCTACATGGCCTCTCATCGATACCTTTACCAAAACATGTTCAACACATCCCACATATTACTGGCACAAGCATTTCACTCTAGCCCATCTCCCAGATGAACCAGACCTGACACAACTCTAAGCATAGCAGGCATAGCAAGGTAGGAATCACAAAACATGGCTCAATCAACTCCTACACATGCTAGTGGGTTTCATCTAGTTACTGTGGCAATGACAGGTCATGCAGAGGATAAGGGTTCAACTACCGTAGCACACAGCAGTTTGAATCGTGTTGTCTTAATGCAGTAAACAAGAGCAGGAGCGAGAACATGGGTTGTATCGGAATGATCAATGGTTGCTTGCCTGATGGAGTGGTAACGGGATACTGCCCTTCAGTTGGATACTCGTGAATATCCTCGGAGGCAGAACCTACCACGAAGAACACAGCCGAGCACAATCAACACATGACGATATGCAACAATATGATGCATGCTATGACATGGCAATATGGATGTGTCTTGAGCTAATGCAACTAGCTATGATTTAAATGAAGTTGGTTTGAATACAAGATTCAAATTCCAACCCCATATATGATTATTTAAATGCCCTTTATTTGTTTTGTCCAAAACAGAGGACAAGCATTGTTCAAACATGCATGAAAATGGTACAGATGGATTCCTTGAATTTTTCTGATAATTTTTCATATATAATTTGTCTCATTTGGAGTTATGGTTGAATTTCTATGAATTTTTGAAGTTTTGGGTATTTTCTGGAATTTCCTGAATTATTTTTAAACTTAGAAAATGATTTACTGCATCAGCACTACATCACTATGACGTCAGCTAGTCAACACGGTCGCCCAGAGTCAAACCTGACAGTGGGTCCCGCGTGTCAGTGTAATTTGTTAACTAAAATATTAATTAGCACTAATCCTAATTAGTCAGCAGGGTTGGGCCCTACATGTCATTGACCCAGGGGTCAAACTGGGCCCACCCATGGTCAAACGTGGTCGGCGGGGTCAACTCGCCGGCGTCGAGTCGCCGGCGAGGCCAGACGCGGCGGAGCAGCGTGGGTATCGCGCTCCGGCGACCAAAATGACGGCGGAGGCGTGCTGCATGCTGCTGGTGGACTCGCGCGTCGAGTGGTGTAGGCGGTGGGTGCGGGGGTGGCCGGAGATGACGCCGGCGAGCACGAATGCGGCGGCCGGCGTTCGGGTGTTCGCGGGATCGATGCTGCGGTGCACGGGAGGAGGAGCTGGTGGTGGCTACGGGCTCCTGGTGGTGCGCTGAGCACAAAGGTGGGCTTGGCTTCGAGCCACTTTGGGTCTAGCCACAACGGCGCCATGGCCGGCGGCGAGGAGCTCACGGCTCCAGTGGCTAGGCTAGTTAGGGGAAGAGATTCACTGCGGGGAGAAGGGGGAAATGCTCGGGAGCTCACAGGGAGGTCGATGAGTAGCTCAGCGGGCTCGGGGAAGCTTCTGCAATGGCGAATTGACGACGGCGATCTCCGGGCACCGGAGATGAAGACGACGACGCTCGGGTCGACTGGGGCCTCCTCTGGTCGCGTGCTTCGGGTGTGTAGCTCCACGGGGTCAGGGCGGGGTCCAGGGATGCGGAGAGGGAGCGAAGGGGTGGCTGTGGACGCGGTGGCAGCGAACGGCGGCGACGACGCGTTCGGGTGTGTGTGAGAGATCGAGACAAGGGAGGGGATGAGGTCGAGGGAGTGAGCGAGAGGGATCAGTGGGCTGTGTGGCGTCTCCCAGGGGAGTCCAGGCGTCGAGGGGGGGGTGCGGCAAGCAGGAGCTGGTCGGAGCGCATGCTCGCGCGCGCCGGCCACGCGCTCGTCCTCCTGGCGAGGGGGAAGACGACAGGGAGGAGCCCTGGTGGGCTGGGCCGTCCAGCTACAGTGCTGGGCCGGTTGGTGGCGCCAGGTAAGTGGCCCACTGGCCTACTCTCTCTCTCTTTTCAAATTTTATTCTGTTTTTCTATTTCTGTTATTCTGTTTTGATTTAGTTTAAATACTAAATCATTTTATAAAATCCTGAAAATATTTATGGACACTTTCTCAAATATTTCAGTGGCCCAAAAATAGTTCCAACATTATTTGAGCATTTGAATTATTTAATAGTATTTAAATGCCCAAACTCAAATATTTATGAATTAAGTCAATGCCCCTTTTGTTGACCTAAAATTATATGCACCATTTTTCCCAAGGGTTCTAACCCAAGGCAAAGAGGGTGAACATTTTTGAAGGGCATTTCAGGTTCATTGAATTTATTTTTAGTAAACCCTAGTTGATTTCAGGGGGGGGGGTGCTGGGGGTTCTGCTTTCCCCATTTCAATTTCTGATGAAGGTAAACATGATGCACACTCTAATGCATAAGCTAGCTAGGGTGTGACACAAGATGAGGGTGTTGCCGGACTAGCACTTGTGACAACCAACTCCTAAGACATATTTGATTCACCAAATGAAGGAATTAGGAGATGCTTCATGGCTAAAGGTCCAAAGGTAACACACCCCGAGTATGTTGATTTCAATAGCGATGAAGATGATTTGCTAGGAGAAGATGATTTCCTTGTTGACAAATCTAGTTATGAAAACTATGATGAGCTTGCTATTAATCATGATAATCAAGATAAAATGAATGACGATGCTAAGAAGGAGATTGAGCCTCTAACTAAAGAACTAAACACTCTTAAGTTAGCTCATGAAACTACCTTGGAAGATGATCGAGAACTTTTAAAGACTCATGATAAGCTACGCTTTGAAAAGCTCAACCTTGAGCAAGAACATGAGCTTTTAAAGGAAATCAATGATGATCTTCACAAGAAAAGTTCTTCTTACATTGCCAAGTGTTTACTCTTGTCTACTTACATGCCAAGTTACACTTGAGCAAGAAAATAGCTTATTGAAGGGAATTATAGAGAAAGGTGTTTACAAGAGCCTTGCCGGAAGTAAACAATTTGAGGATATTGTATGCAAGCAAGGAAGACACCGAAAGAATCAAGGTGTTGGTTTTGAACCAAAGTTCAATGCCAATGGAGTTGAGTGGGAAGAGGATAACTACCCCAAGACGAAGTTTGTTCCTCAACAAGAGAAGTATGATCCTACTTCTTTCAAAGGAACACCATCTCAAGATGACCTTCCACCACAAGACCACAAGCAAAAAGGCAAGGATAGGCTTCAAGAGGAGATTGATGCATTCGTGGAAGCACCCAAGGCCTTGGTCAAGTGGGTTCCCAAGACTACATCAAGTTCTACTTCATCAAGTACGACTATAACTCCAAGGATTCCCATAAAGATGGTGTGGATCCCTAAGAAGTAGAACTAGAGAGTTCTTGAGGGTGACTCCGCCAACATACTTCACTCATATCCTTTTGTCGAGGACAATTGCAAACAACTTTCATATCTTGCACTAGTTCAAGGAGTCACAAACCCTCTTGTTGGTAAGACAAGGGACAAGGTAACCTAATGCTTCCATGGACATCATCTTGTGTACACATCACTCTATGTCTATGGATATCCTTGTTTGTTCCTTGGTGGACTAACCCGTGTAGGTATTGAAACTGCAACTCACTCCAAATGATAGCTCCGAATGATCTACATCAACATTGAGCATCCACATCTTCAACACCTACATGAAGTCATCATCGACAAAGCCCAAGGTTAGTTGATCCCTCTTAGGGGGAATATCACATGTAGGGGGAGCTTTACTCTAATCAATTGAGTTAAAGCAACTCTAATGGTGTGAGTACAACAATGCTTTATGTAAAAGTGGCACCCCCACTTGTGCTTAAACGATGAGTATGACCTATGATCAAATGTTCTCATTTGACTTCTAAGTCAATATACTCATATAGAGATGATCTAGTCATTGCCAATTGCTTGATAGATGCTAGAGTTCTTGTGCATGCTTTGCCACATATTTCTTTTGCCACCTTATTGTGTCAGCATGTTGGTTGCATATTTTACTCATTCGAGGACATCCATTTGTTGCTTTGATTTTTTGGCCTTCTCTCTTTTGCCAAATGGATGGATAAGAAGGCCTAAGAACTCCCTCTAGCTATCTATGCTTTTCTCTTCTCAAACTCTATTCATGCTACATCACAAAGTTTGATCAAGTCAGATTCGAACCACTCTGTGTGAGGAACACTCGGAGTTCCAGATTTGTCATAGACTTAAACTTCCAAAACCTCTTTGTGCATTTCGGTCTGACCGATTCATCCTTTTCGGTCCTACCGAGATCACTTAGTTGATCTAGGTTTTCAATCTCGGTGCAACCGATTAGAACCGACCGGTCACACCGAGTTGTAGTAACTGCATGCAGTTTTGCATCTCGGTGCCACCGAGTTGTTCCACTCAGTCACACCGATAGGGTCAAGTTATATATACTGATGGGCCAAATTTTGGAAAATTTTCCAAAACCCTTCGTCCACGCATAACCTACTCTGCCTCCTCGGGTCTCCGGATCATCCTCTCGCCGTCAGCGACCTCCCGCCACCGTCAACGGCAATCTGCCCCGCCTGTTGCCGCCGTAGCAAGTTCACCGCCAAAGTAGGGTATGAACTTGATCTTTGTGCTATTCCTTAACTCCGATTCACAGCACATTGCTTTGCCATGATTCTTGCCACGTATGAAATCATCCTGTCCAGTGAAAGCATCCCGTAGATTAGATTAGATTTGAAAATTTAGGGTTAGGTCTCCGTCGAACTCATCTCGGACCGACCGAGTTGTAGAAATCGGTCTCACCGATTTGGCTTAGGCCATTGCACATGCTTTTTCGGTCTGACCAAAAATTGCAAATCGGAGTGACCAAGTTCAATTCTCTATGAAACCCTAGCAGTCTCGGTGCCACCGAACTTTGACTCGGTTTGACCGAGTTCACTAGTTTAGGTTCCAAAAGCTGCTTCGGTATCACCGAGTTTACAAATCGGTAGATCCGAAATGCTTTCCGTGAAGAACTAAAACTAAGTTTTTGAGTCAATTGTTTTACAAAACTCCTGTACTTTGTGATGCTCATCTTCTCTACCTCATCTATAATCTATTCACAGGGTCCGCTGACAGTTTGCCTACAAGATGTCTGATCAAAGTGATAGCCAGAACAAGTCTGAGGAGCAGGTTCAACTGAGTGAGGCACTAGTCCCTCTAGCACTTCTGATGAGGGCAGCAGGAGCACACCAAGTAACTTGCCAAAGGCAGCTACCAGGACAAGGAAGAAGAAAACTTTAGATTCAGAAGATGAAGATTATGCGGCTGTTGAGGATGAGGCCACTTCAAAGAAAAATGTGCTGAAAAGGAGTATGGCTCAGCTGCTACAGTTAAGCCAGGGATGCATAAGAAGGCACCAGCAAAGAGAGTTCCTATGTCTAAGGCCAGAGCATCAATTGCTGAAACCTCCAAGCCAACTGAAGAGGCTGCTAGAGAAGGAAGGAAAAGGAACGAAAGGGTCAAGAAGACCACTGCCAGAGTGCTTGGCAGATCATCCATAATGAGAGATCCAGAAGAAGAAGAGGAAGAGGATGCTGCACCAGCTCCTAAGGCACAAAAGCTCATGGGAGATGCAATCAGATTAGGGGGTACTCCATCTAAGCCCAAAGCTGCTCCCAAGGCCACTGCTCCAGCTCAGAATCCTAAACCCAAGAGAAGCACTAGAAACATTCCTGCTGAGGAGAAAAACAAGGCCCCAGTGCTTGAAGCTACTGAAGAAGAAGATGACTCAGTTGTGTTGAGGAAGCTGAAGCCCAAGATCCCTGACCACAATGATACACATCATGTGGCAAAAAACATGAAAAATCAGGAAGGATGTAGGATTGAGGTTATGGAGATAGTCTGACCCATATGCGGTCAGGAGGAGAACTGCTGTGGACTATAGGTTTCACACCAAGGAACAACAAGATTTTTATGAGACAGTGTTGCTCGACAAGAAGCCCATTGTATGTGACATGAAATGGGTGGATTGGGAGTACATCAAGGACAATGAAGATCACTTTCTAGGTGTATATGACAGCTTCAGGGCATGTGAAGTTGATGCCTTTGTGGCCCAGAAGCTCACCAAGTGGAATGATGAGTTGATCATGCAGTTCTACTCCACCGCCCATTTCTATCCAGATGGGAAGATCGTTTGGATGTCTGAGGGTACCAGGTACCAAGCCACTGTTGATGAATGGGCTAAGATGATCAATGCCCCTGCAGAGCATGAAGATGACTTGGATGTATATGCTGAGAAGAAGAAAGACCACAACACAATGGCAAACATGTACAAAGAGATCCTAGATGCTGCTTTGGATACTCACAAGTTTGGATCTGTCCACTACTTGTTGTCTAGTCTACCTATTATAAATTGGATCCTCAGACACACATTGCTCCCCAAGTCAGGTGATCACAAGATGATCATGGGACATGCCATCAACTTGCTACATTTGTTTGATGTGCCACAAAAATTCAAAGTCATGAGTCTGATTGTGGAGACAATCAAAAGGACAACAGCTGATCAGAAGAGGAGTTGTGGGTATGCTCCACACACTCAGGAGCTCATCAACTCTAAGGTGGGCACATGAACTTATTTGCTAGACAATGAGCATCTACCCATATATATCCTGATTTTGAAGACAATACCGTTGTGATGACTGAGGAAGATCCATCATATGTGCAAGCACATGAGAAGAGAGAGAAGGCAAGGGCAGAGAAAGCTGCAAGGATGCCAACTGCTGAAGAGGCATCTCAGGTTTTCTTGAAGACCAAGCAAGATCATCTTGGATATCTGATCCAATCCACCTTGAGGATTGAGAAGGGCTTGGCCACCCTGACTCAAAACCAGGAGAGTTTGGAGAGGATCGTTGAGCAGAAGTTCTATGATCTGGATGTTAAGGTAACTGAGATCCAAACTACAGTTGAGCAGCTACAAGAGGAAGCGGAGGAGAAGAAGGGCAAGTCTACTACTGATGCTTTCAAAAGAGTGCCACGAGGTCCAAGGTCTGCTGCAGTGCCAGTCTAAGATGCCACCTCCAGCACCCACTCCATCAGCTCCAACTACTTAATAAGAAGCCTTCGTCCTTGGAGTTCTCTCTACACCACCTCCTAAAGATCAAGCCTGAGAGTCGTTTAACACTATGCATTTTTGAACTTTTTGGTAACTTGTTGCCAAAGGGGGATAAAATTGTATAGATCATAGGCTTCGAGAGAGAGTGTTGTTCTTTAATCTCTCTTGTTATTTTTGGTTGAACTTCTTTATTGAGTGCTTGTGTGAGATACTTTATGTCCTTGCCAGATACTTGTTGATCATGTGTTTGATCATATGCTACATTAATGTTTGGTTGAATCATGCTATCCTTTATATTCCTTATATGATCATTCACTTGCTTGGTGATGAGTGCATGCTTTTAATCTCTATCATTTTGAGCACTCCACCAAGATGTATGTGACATGGAAGAGTAATCCATGATCCTAATCGATTGTGCATTTGAATTCAAAAGCAAATCTTAAATAATGCAGAAATTTAGGGGGAGCTCTTGCTTATCACATACTTCTCAAAGCGATGATATTCTTTCAATCTTATTTATCATTTGTCGAAGCTTTGATCTATATGTTGTCATCAATTAACAAAAAAGGGAAGATTGAAAGAGCAACTATCCCTAGGTGGTTTTGCTAATTCCTAACAACATATACCTCATTGAGTAATGCTACTTAAAGATAAACATTTTAGGAAAGATCAATGATTGGCATGGCATGGATGAGAAAAGTGGATCCCTCAAAATTCTAAGGACAAAGGATTGGATCAAGCTCAAGGCTCAGGACTCTACATCTTTTTATTTTAAGTGATCCAAGATCACATTGAGTCCATAGGAAAAGCCAATACTATTAAGAGGGGATGAGGTGTTGCCTAATGGCTTGCTTGCTCAAAGTGCTTACTGATATGCTCCAAAAGCCCTCAACTATTTTCTCACATCCACATATGTCCCATACCAAAAGTCAAACTCGGCCCCACCGAAACTTTCTATCCGGCACCACCGAGTTCAGTTGACATAACCACTGCCAGAAACCCTAGTCTTTTCGGTCTCACCGATAGGGATCTCAGTCTCACCGAGATGGGATTGTAATCTCTCAATTTCCCTTCGCAATGTTTTGGTCAAACCGAGATGAGCGATCGGTCCCACCGAGATTGCAATGCAAACTCTCTGTTTCCCTTTCGTAACATTTTGGTCCAACCGAGATGAGCAAATCGGTCCCACCAAATTTGCCTGACCAACTCTCTGTTAGTTCATTACCAAAATCGGTCTCACCGAGTTTGTGTAATCGGTCACACCAAGATTACATTATGCCCGAACCCTAACAAAATCGGTCCCACCGAGTTAACATGTCGGTCCCACCAAAAATCCTAACGTTCACATTTTGAACTAAATCAGTCCGACTGAGTTTCATGATTCGGTCGCACCGAGTTTGGTGATTTGTGTGTAATGGTTAGATTTTGAGTGGAGGCTATTTATACCCCTCCACCCACTCTTCATTCATGGAGAGAGCCATCAGAACATGCCTACACATCCAACATATATTTTCTGAGAGAGAAGCACCTACACTTGTGTTGAGGTCAAGATATTCCTCTCCAACCACATAAATCTTGATCTCTAGCCTTCCCCAAGTTGCTTTCCACTCAAATCATCTTTCCACGATATCCAAATCCTGTGAGAGAGAGTTGAGTATTGGGGAGACTATCATTTGAAGCACAAGAGCAAGGAGTTCATCATCAACACACCATTTGTTACCTCTTGGAGAGTGGTGTCTCCTAGATCGGTTAGGTGTCACTTGGGAGCCTCCGTCAAGATTGTGGATTTGAACCAAGGAGTTTGTAAGGGCAAGGAGATCGCCTACTTCGTGAAGATCTACCCGAGTGAGGCAAGTCCTTCATGGGCGACGACCATGGTGGGATAAACAAGGTTGCTTCTTTGTGGACCCTTTTTGGGTGGAGCCCTACGTGGACTCACGCAATTGTTAACCTTCGTGGGTTGAAGTCTCCATCAACATGGATGTACGATAGCACCACCTATCGGAACCACGCCAAAAATCTCCGTGTCTCCAATTGCGTTTGCACACTCCAAACTCCTTCCTTTACCTTCATATGCAATTGTTTTACTTTCCGCTGCTATACTCTTAGAATTTCATGTGTAGGTTGATTACTTGACTTGTGCTAAGTTGCTAAAATCTGCCTAGAACTAAAATTGGGAAAAGGCTAGATTTTTATTTGGTCAAGTAGTATAATCACCCCCTCTAGACATACTTTCGATCCTACAAGTGGTATCAGAGCTTTGGTCTCCATTTGCTTTGATTTCCATACCTTTTGGTGGTCTTAGCCTTGGTTTCACAACCTAGGAGAGTTTGGCATCTAGCAAGGGAAATTACCATCGTAGAGGTCCTTACTTTGATGGTACAAATTTTGCTAGTTGGAAGCATAAGATGAAAATGCATATTCTTGGACATAATCCCGCCGTTTGGTCTATTGTGTGTATTGGCTTGCAAGGTGAATTCGTCAATGGTAGAGAAACAAACCGTGAAGCTACCGCGGAAGAGTTGAAGATGCTACAATACAATGCTCAAGCTTTTGATATTCTCTTCAACGGATTATGCCCCGAAGAATTCAACAAAATCAGCCATCTTGAGAATGCAAAGGAAATTTGGGATACTTTGATTGATATGCACGAAGGTACCGAATCTGTCAAGGAATCCAAATTGGATATGCTTCAAAGTCAGCTTGACAAGTTCAAAATGAAGGATGGTGAAGGCGTCGCTGAAATGTACTCTAGGCTTGCTCTCATCACAAATGAGATTGCCGGCTTAGGAAGTGAAGAGATGACCGATAGATTCATCATCAAGAAGATCCTAAGAGCCTTGGATGGAAAATATGATACCGTGTGCACATTGATCCAAATGATGCCCAATTACAAAGATCTCAAGCCAACGGAAGTTATTGGAAGAATTGTTGCCCATGAGATGTCACTCAAGGATAAGGAAGAGCTTCACAACAAGTCAAGTGGTGCTTACAAAGCCTCGTGTGATGCTCCCACATCATCAAGTGATTAGCAAACCTTCAATGAAGAATTGAATCTAACGCTGAAGAACTTCAACAAGTTATAAAAGAGTAGAAGCGAGGAAAGAAGTTCCAAGTCAAGGTCCTACAATGACAAAAGATCTTCTAGTCGTGAATGTAATTGCTACAATTGTGGAATTCCCGGACATTACTCCAATGAATGTACACCCCCCTACAAAAGAAGATAAGATTCTCCCAAAAGAATGAGTAGAAGAGAAGAAGCACCATCAAGAGAGAAAAGGAGTAGAGATGATCATTATGAACGAAGACCCTCTCGGAGAAGCAAGGACTCGGAAAGGAAGGACAAGTCATCAAGGAGTTACACAAAAAGAAAACATCAGGCTCATGTTGGTGAATGGGTTTCCGGTTCCAACTCCGACAATCACTCCGAAAGAAGTTATCACTCCGACTCCGAATATACTCAAGATGAGGGTGTTGCCGGACTAGCACTTGTGAAAACCAACTCCTACGACATATTTGATTCACCAAATGAAGGAATTGGGAGATGCTTCATGGATAAAGGTCCAAAGGTAACACACCCCGTCTATGTTGATTTCAATAGTGATGAAGATGATTTGCTAGGAGTCAATGATTTACTTGTTGACAACTCTAGTTATGAAAACTATGATGAGCTTGCTATTAATCATGATAATCAAGATAAAACAAATGATGATGCTAAGAAGGAGATTCAGCGTCTAACTAAAGAACTAAACACTCTTAAGTTAGCTCATGAAACTACCTTGGAAGATAATCGAGAACTTTTAAAGACACATGATAAGCTACGCTTTGAAAAGCTCAACCTTGAGCAAGAACCTGAGCTTTTAAAGGCAATCAATGATGATCTTTGCAAGAAAAGTTCTTCTTATATTGCCAAGCATTTACTCTTGTCTACTTACATGCCATAAGTTAAATCTAGTAACAAGAACAAGAAAGATTCTTCATCTAGTAGTAACAACAATCATGCTAAATCCAATGTTGTTGCTTCTAGTAGCTCTCTTGATTCCACTAATGATTCTCTTAGCCAACTTACACTTGAGCAAGAAAATAGCTTATTGATGGGAATTATAGAGAAAGGTGTTTACAAGAGCCTTGAATGAAGTAAACAATTTGAGGAAATTGTACGGAAGCAAGGAAGACACCGGAAGAATCAAGGTGTTGGTTTTGAACGAAAGTTCAATGCCAATGGAGTTGAGTGGGAAGAAGATCAATACCTCAAGACGAAGTTTGTTCGTCAACAAGAGAAGTATGATCCTACTTCTTTCAAAGGAACACAATCTCAAGACGATCTTCCACCACAAGACCACAAGCAAAAAGGCAAGGACAGGGTTCAAGAGGAGATTGATGCATTCGTGGAAGCACCCAAGGCCTTGGTCAAGTGGGTTCCCAAGACTACATCAAGTTCTACTTCATCAAGTACGACTATAACTCCAAGGATTCCCATAAAGATGGTGTGGATCCCTAAGAAGTAGAACTAGAGAGTTCTTGAGGGTGACTCCGCCAACATACTTCACTCATATCCTTTTGGTGAGGACAATTGCAAACAACTTTCATATCTTGCACTAGTTCAAGGAGTCACAAACCCTCTTGTTGGTAAGACAAGGGACAAGGTAACCTAATGCTTCCATGGACATCATCTTGTGTACACATCACTCTATGTCTATGGATATCCTTGTTTGTTCCTTGTGGCACTAACCTGTGTAGGTATTGAAAGTGCAACTCACCCCAAAGGATTGCTTCGAATGATCTACATCAACATTGAGCTTCCACTTCTTCAACACCCACATGAAGTCATCATCGACAAAACCCAAGGTTAGTTGATCCCTCTAAGGGGGATATCACATCTAGGGGGAGCTTTACTCTAATCAGTTGAGTTAAAGCAACTCTAATGGTGTGAGTACAACAATGCTTTATGTAAAAGTGGCAACCCCACTTATGCTTAAACGATGAGTATGACCTATGATCAAATGTTCTCATTTGACTCCTAAGTCAATATACTCATATATAGATGACCTAGTCATCGCCAATTGCTTGATAGATGCTAGAGTGTTTGTGCATGCTTTGTCACATATTTCTTTTGCCATATTTTTGTGTGACCATGTTGGTTGCATATTTTACTCATTTGAGGACATCCATTTGTTGCTTTGATTGTTGGCCTTTTCTCTTTTGCCAAATGGATGGACAAGAATGCCTAAGAACTCCCTCTAGCTATCTATGCTTTTCTCGTCTCAAACTCTATTCATGCTACATCACAAAGTTTGATCAAGTCAGATTCGAACCACTCCGTGTGAGGAGCACTCGGAGTTCCTGATTCGTCATAGACTTAAACTTCCAAAACCTGTTTGTGCATTTCGTTCTGACCGTTTCATCCTTTTCGGTCCTACCGAGATCACTTAGTTGATCTAGGTTTTCAATCTCGGTGCAACTGATTAGAACCGTTCGATCACACCGAGTTGCAGTAACTGCCCGCAGTTTTGCATCTCGGTGCCACCGAATTGTTCTACTCGGTCACACTGACAGGGTCAAGTTATATATACTGACGGGCCAAATTTTGGAAATCTTTCCGAAACCCTTCGCCCACGCATAACCTACTCTGCCTCCTCGGGTCTTTGGATCATCCTCTTGCCGTCAGCGACCTCCCGCCGCTGGTCTCCGCCTCCGTCAACGGCAATCTGCCCAGCCGTTGCCGCCGTAGCAAGTTCACCACCGAAGTAGGGTATGAACTTGATCTTTGTGCTATTCCTTAACTCCGATTCATAGCACATTGCTTTGCCATGATTCTTGCCACGTATGAAATCATCCTGTCCAGCGAAAGCATCCCGTAGATTAGATTTGATTTGAAAATTTAGGGTTAGGTCTTCATCAAACTCATCTCGGACCGACCGAGTTGTAGAAATCGGTCTCACCGATTTGGATTAGGACATTGCACATGCGTTTTTGGTCTGACCGAAAATTGCAAATCGGTGTGACCAAGTTCAATTCCCTATAAAACCCTAGCAGTCTGATGGAGTTCACTAGTTTAGGTTCCAAAAGCTGCTTTGGTATCACCGAGTTTACAAATCGATAGAACTGAAATGCTTTCTGTGAAGAACTAAAACTAAGTTTTTGAGTCAATTGTTTTGCAAAACTCCTATACTTTGTGATACTCGTCTTCTCTACCTCATCTATAATCTATTCACAGGGTCTACTGACAGTTTGCCTGCAAGATGTCTGATCAAAGTGATAGCCATAACAAGTGTGAGGAGCAGGTTCAACTGAGTGAGGGCACTAGTCCCTCTAGCATTTCTGATGAGGGCAGCAAGAGCACACCAAGTAACTTGCCAAAGGCATTTACCAGGACAAGGAAGAAGAAAACTTCTGATTCAGAAGATGAAGATTATGTGGTTGTTGAGGATGAGGCCACTTCAAAGAAAAAGGTGCTGAAAAAGGAGTATGACTCAGCTGCTACAGTTAAGCCAGGGATGCATAAGAAGGCACCAGCAAAGAGAGTTCCTATGTCTAAGGCCAGAGCATCAACTGTTGAAACCTCCAAGCCAACTAAAGAGGCTGCTAGAGAAGGAAAGAAAAGGAAGGAAAGGATCAAGAAGACCACTGCCAGAGTGCTTGGCAGATCATCCATAATGAGAGATCCAGAAGAAGAAGAAGAGGAAGAGGATGCTGCACCAGCTCCTAAGGCACAAAAGCTCATGGGAGATGCAATCAGATCAGGGGCTACTCCATCTAAGCCCAAAGCTGCTCCCAAGGCCATTCCTCTAGCTCAGAAGCCTAAACCCAAGAGAAGCACTAGAAACATTCCTGCTGAGGAGAAAAACAAGGCCCTAGTGCCTGAAGCTGCTGAAGAAGAAGATGACTCAATTGTGTTGAGGAAGCTGAAGCCCAAGATCCTTGACCACAATGATACACATCCTGTGGCAGAAAACATGAAAATCAGGAAGGATGCAGGATTGAGTCTAAGGAGATAGTCTGACCCATATGCTGTCAGGAGGAGAACTGTTGTGGACTATAGGTTTCACATCAAGGAACAAGAAGATTTTTATGAGACGGTGTTGCTCGTCAAGAAGCCCATTGTATGTGACATGAAGTGGGTGGATTGGGAGTACATCAAGGAGAATGAATATCACTATCTTGGTGTATATGACAGCTTCAGGGCATGTGAAGTTGATTCCTTTGTGGCCGAGAAGCTCACCAAGTGGAATGATGAGTTGATCATGCTGTTCTACTCCACTGCCCATTTCTATCTAGATGGGAAGATCCTTTGGATGTCTGAGGGTACCAGGTACCAATCCACTGTTGATGAATGGACTAAGCTGATCAATGCCCCTGCAGAGCATGAAGATGACTTGGATGTAAATGCTGAGAAGAAGAAAGACCACAACACAATGGCCAACATGTACAAATAGATCCCAGATGCTGCTTTGGATACTCACTGTTGGAAATATGCCCTAGAGGCAATAAAAATTAGTTATTATTATATTTCCTTGTTCATGATAATTGTTTATTATCCATGCTAGAATTGTATTGATAGGGAACTGAGATACATGTGTGGATACATAGACAACAGCATGTCCCTAGTAAGCCTCTAGTTGACTAGCTCGTCGATCAATAGATGGTTAAGGTTTCCTGACCATGGACATTGGATGTCGTTGATAACGGGATCACATCATTAGGAGAATGATGTGATGGACAAGACCCAATCCTAAGCATAACACAAGATCGTGTAGTTCGTATGCTAAAAGCTTTTCTAATGTCAAGTATCATTTCCTTAGACCATGAGATTGTGCAACTCCCGGATACCATAGGAATGCTTTGGGTGTACGAAACGTCATAACGTAACTGGGTGGCTATAAAGGTGCACCGCGGGTATCTCCGAAAGTGTCTGTTGGGTTGGCACGAATCGAGATTGGGATTTGTCACTCCGTGTAAACGGAGAGGTATCTCTGGGCCCACTCGGTAGGTGTCGGAGTAATTGGACACGGATACCCCAAAGACGGTGAGACGATATTTCAAGACATCGGGGCTAGCAAAGCCCCTCAGTCCAACTGCCCGGCCACTTCTGCCGGCTCCCCGTCCGACTGCTCTGCCCAGTCGGCTGCCGACTGCTCTGCCCAGCCGGCTGCCGACTAGGCCAACCAGCTGGCTGCCGACTGCATCCCGACTCGACATCGACAAGACACCGACAAGACCCCGATGTGGTGGCCATACCGCGGACGAGATGGCTGTACCTCATGTCATCATGTATAGTGTCACTTGTCCCCTGGCACTATTTATGAAGTGACCCAGGAGACAAGCATGACACCCCATCATGCCCCCTTGTTCCCATGCCACTACCTAGCTTACTTCCTAAGCTACCCACATAGCCTACATATCAAGCTAGCTCCACACTATATATATGGGCTCACATCCATCCATCCAAGGAGGATGAATTCCGTCACGCATGCATACATGCCACTCACGGTGGAGCACTCTCATGCCCACTTGCTAGCTAGCTCATACACCCATATAAGACATATGCAAAGTCAGATGCCTATGGCACTAAGCTCAGATACAGCTCCAGGAGCACTCTGTACGAGATATACCAGATATACTCAGACATGCAGGAGTAGGGGTATTATCTCTTCGGAGAGCCCCGAACCTGGATAAACTAGCGCGTGCTATTCGCATACCCGCTCCTGGTCCTATCAGCAGCAGTCTTACCCACACACTAAGCCCTTGTGGCATCTGTTGACTCGCAAGCCCCCCGTGAGAAATACCACGACAGCGGGCGCCCACCGTGGGGCGGTACTACTACTATGCTACCACGCTGTTGCTGGTTTCGCAGTCCGGGCGAGACCATCTTCACCATCACCGGCGCATCCTCGCCGCCTTCGTCATCACCATCGTTGCGACGCCAGCTCTTCGTCAGCGCGCGCGGTTCCTCGCTTCGGCCGGCAGCATCCGTGTGCACGCCGTGCCACGTCGCTCGCGGCTGCTCCCCTCCGCGTTGTGCCTTGCTCTGGCCGAAATGCGTGTTCGCTACCCCAAATATCATCAGACAAGCTAGCTAGATACAAGTCAGACAATGGTCAAACCATTGGCCATACATACATGCCCCAGATACACCCCACTACACACTGGCCCAGCCGCTCCATGGATAGCCGCCCGCCTGTTCCGCCTGCATCACGTCGTCCTGCCGCTGCGGGTCGCATCCTTTGCCCCGTACGCTCACGCGCGGCCCCGATGGCCTTTGCCGCATCGCCTCTGCTCTCCTCCGCATCTCCGTCTGCGTCACGCGCGCCCACAACTAGTCGCCGCGCCCGCGTTCGACCTCGCGCCGCCCGAGTCAGCGCTGGTTCAGCCGTGCGCTGCTCCGGCCGGTTTCGCCTGCTCCAGTTGGCTCCACTGCACTCGGTCGCTGGCCCAACGTCGTGCGTTTCGCTCCGGCTTCGCCCGAGCCTGCTGGCCCTGTGACGGCTTCTGCTCTGCCCCACCAGCAGCCGGCCATGCCGGCTGAGCCCCTCATTGCCGCGACCGACGTCCGTGCCGGCTCGGTCGGCTGTCCCCGCCTGTGCTGTTTCCGCGCCGGGTTCCTTCCGTCAGCGGCCGGTGCCGGCCGCTTCCCTCGCCGGTTTGCCTCGGCGCGCCACCCTGGGCCGGCTCCCGCGCCCGCCTGCTGCACCGCTCCACCCGCAGTCGGCCGCGCCGGGCTCGCCTGCTTCCGCGTCGCCTCGTCCGTGCTTCGCGACTCCGCATGTCGTGCCTCCCGGACGGTTTCCACCAAGTCCGCACCGCGGAGCCCTGGCTCCCGCACCATGCACCCCGGCCGGCTGTGCCCCTCGCACCGGTGTCGGTTGCTGCTGTGCAGCCGGCTGCGCCCGCACCGGCTTCTGCCCCTCGGCCGTCTGCGCCCCACCTCGGCGCCGGCTGCTGCGCTGCGTCTGGCTGTGACGTCTCTCCGCTGTATCATCTTCCCTGCACCGAGCCCCGCTCCTCCCGTGCCTGGCCAGCTCCCGCGTCGTCAACCGGCCTCTAGCAGAGCCGGGCGCCGGCCCGGCCGCCCGTCTCCGTGCGCCTAGCGGCTTCCCCCGCCTGCGGCCGCCGACCCCCGCGCGGGCCGACTACTCACCCAGCCGGCTCGGCCGGTTGCTGGCCCCGCCTGCCCCGTGGCCGGCTCACCGGGTCCGGCCACTCCCGCGGTGGCACGCACCCCCGGCCGGCTGGCTTCGAGCCTCTCCGCCTCTTTCGTGGGACCCGGTCACCGGCTCCCGCGATCGCCCAGTGACGACGCCGACTGCGCTCTCGCGCACGGGCCCCGCCTGCCGCCGCAGCCGGGTCGCCCGATGCCGACTCCCCGCCAGTCGGCCCCCGCAGGACCCGCCGCCGTTTCCACCCCGAGCAGGAGGCCCGCCTCTCCTCCGTACGACAGCCCGCGTCCGGCGTCCCGCTACTCGGCGCCGACTGCTGTGCCCTCGCCAGCCGGCTCCCGCGCTGGCTGGCTCCCCCGCAACCCGGGCGCCTGTCGGATTTCGGGTTCCGGCAGACCCTTAAGTTTCGAACACTAGGGTGCGCACGGAAATCACGCCTTCTACCTCTCCGTCTCATAAAGATCTAAACTACTAAAGGAATCACACAAGAGACACAAGATTTATACTGGTTCGGGCCACCATTGTGGTGTAATAACCTACTCCAGTGTGTGGTGGATGGATTGCCTCTTGGGGCTGATGATGATGGACAATACAAGGAAGAACAGCCTTGCGAGGGTCTGTTCTTGGCTGGGGTGACGAACTTCTGGGAGGAGTTCCGTCGCCTTCTCTCTCTCTCTCTCTCTCTCTCTCTCTCTTACTCTCTCTGCTTGCTAGCCGGATCCACACGCCGAACCGAACCCTTTGCTACGTGGGTGGCCGGTCCTATTTATAGGGGCCCTGGTCCTCTTCCCAAATATCAAGCGGGAAGGGAGCCAACAATGCTGGGCTAATGTGAAGGGGGACAACAAGTACTCTTATCCTGACTAAAGTTGGTCTTCGCCTGCGAAAGGCCCTGCAGTGACGCCGTGCTGGGCTCCATGGTGACCTCCGTCTCGTAGTCCGCTTGGTCCTGGTCTTGTTGCACCGAAATGGCAACCTTTGCCTGATGCCTCGATACTTCGCGGCTACGCTTGCCCCCTTTGCACCAAAGAGGAAAGAAGGACGCTGCGCGCGCTGGCGCCCGCCTGGCACCCTCGATCATCATTGCTTGCGTCATGGGCTCCACGCGAGATGCCCCGCCTTGATATCTCCGTCTCCTCACGAGCCAGCCTGAGGAGGCTGCGCCTGAGGATGCGCCGTGTCGTCCGCCTCGCGAGGGTCTTGAGTCTTGTGTTGATGAAGATGGGCCGTGCTGGGCCTCCTTTGAGCCACGCCGCAGGCCGCAGGCATGCAAGTCTGGGGACCCCCGTTCCCAGAACGCCGACAGCGCCGACTGCTGACGTCCCACTCATGCCGACTGCTCGGGCGGTGAGAAAAGAAAGAATAGAAAAAGGGACCGGGTGCCCATACGGTTGTGCAAAAAAAGAAACGCACCGACTGCCCGAGATCCGGCTAGAAAAGTCAAAGGGCCGATTGCCCACGGCTGAAAAGAGAGAGAGAGAGAGAGAGAGAGAGAGAGAGAGAGAGAGAGAGAGAAGTCGGCTGGGAGATAGAATAGAAAGAAAAACCCGTCTGAATGACTCGTCCGCCTGCTTCGCCACTCGGACAGTCAGTCGTGACCCACGCTGCCGGCTGTGCCAAGCCGGCTGGACTTCCTCCTGCGCCGACAACACACCCAGCGGGTGCGCTGACATGCCCCCGCGAAAAAGAAGACAAAGTAGTTGCCGGGAGATCCGGCCCGACTGCTCAGCAGTCGGCCCAGATCTCGGGGGCTACACCCAGTGGGTGCGCTGACGCGCCCCCGCGAAAAAGAAGATAAAGTAGTCGCTGGGAGATCCAGCCCGACTGCTCAGCAGTCGGCCCAGATCTCGGGGGCTACACCCAGTGGGTGCGCTGACGCGCCCCCGCGAAGAAGACAAAGTAGTTGCCGGGAGATCCGACCCGACTGCTCAGCAGTCGGCCCAGATCTCGGGAGCTACACCCAGCGGGTGCGCTGACGCGCCCCTGTGAAAAAGAAGACAAAGTAGTTGCCGAGAGATCCGGCCCGACTGCTCAGCAGTCGGCCCAGATCTCGGGGGCTACACCCAGCAGGTGCGCTGACGCGCCCCCGCGAAGAAGAAGGCAAAGTAGTTGCCAGGAGATCCAGCCCGACTGCTCAGCAGCCGGCCGGAGGCTCGAAGGCTTCATCCAGCGGGTGCGCCGACGCGCTCCGCGAGCGCCGAGCCGCGCCGGCTGTCTTCGACGACCGCGACTACACAAAAATCAATGTGAGCTCTTCACCCGCATATTTTTGCACTACGCAAGCACGGATAACCCCGAGTGATGCTCGGGGAGCTATCTCCGCTTTTTATTACAGTAGCATCACTGTTCGCCCCGACGCCGGCCAGAGTTGGCCCGGGGGCTGGCTGCTTGGCCTGAGACGTTAGTTCCCGTAGACGGCTTAGTACCGTGCGCGGTACCAAAGGCTCACTCTTAGTCATAGACCGCAGAGCGGCTGTCCGACTAGTAAGAGTGAACGCTGGAGGCCACCCATGCGAAAAACGTCCGGGAAGAAAAACGGATCAGGCTATCCGGCCGTTTCCTTTACAAGTATCTACTCGGTTGAATCTGCTCCCAGACTCTGAGTACTGTACACTCCACTTCGCGGCCTACTCTTAGCCACAGACCACAGAGCGGCTGTCCGGCAAGCAAGAGCACAAACCAAAAAGCGGAGGGAACACGAAAAAGATTAAGGGGGCTTGGACGAAACCGAGTCGGCACCCTCCGCATAAAACATGCAATGATAAAAGCAAACATTTGATATATCCGCATGGACTAACTTTGACTTTTTTCATGATCATTTCCATGAACACTCGCCAAAAAACCTCCGCCCAACTTTGCCAAGTTGCCCGCAGGCTTGGGGGCTACTGTCGGAGTAATTGGACACGGATACCCCAAAGACGGTGAGACGATATTTCAAGACATCGGGGCTAGCAAAGCCCCTCAGTCCGACTGCTCGGCCGCTTCTGCCGGCTCCCCGTCCGACTTCTCCGCCTGGCCGGCTGCCGATTGCTCTGCCCAGCCGGCTGCCGGCTGCGCCAACCAGCCGGCTGCTGACTGCAGCCCGACTCGACATCGACAAGACACCGACAAGACCCCGATGTGGCGGCCATACCGCGGACAAGACGGCTGTACCTCATGACATCATGTATAGTGTCACTTGTCCCCTGGCACTATTTATGAAGTGACCCAGGGGACAAGCATGACACCCCATCATGCCCCTTTGTTCCCATGCCACTATGTCGCTTACTTCCTAAGCTACCCACATAGCTTACATATCAAGCTAGCTCCACACTATATATATGGGCTCACATCCATCCATCCAAGGAGGATGAATTCCCTCACGCATGCATACATGCCACTCACGGTGGAGCACTCTCATGCCCACTTGCTAGCTAGCTCATCCACCCATATAAGACATATGCAAAGTCAGATGCCTATGGCACTGAGCTCAGATACAGCTCCAGGAGCACTCTGTACCAGATATACGAGATATGCTCAGACATGCAGGAGTAGGGGTATTATCTCTCCGGAGAGCCCCGAACCTGGATAAACTAGTGCGTGCTATTCGCATACCCGCTCCCGGTCCTATCAGCAGCAGTCTTACCCACACACTAAGCCCTTGTGGCATCTGTCGACTAGCAAGCCCCCCGTGAGAAATACCACGACAATAGGACATCATCATAATGTGCACAATGTGACCAAGGAGTTGATCACGGGATGATGTGTTACGGAACGAGTAAAGAGACTTGCCGGTAACGAGATTGAACGAGGTATCGGGATACCGATGATCGAATCTTGGGCAAGTATCGTACTGATAGACGAAGGGAGTTGAATACGGGATTGATTGAATCCTCGACGTCGTGGTTCATCCGATGAGATCATCGTGGAGCATGTGGGAGCCAACATGGGTATCCAAATCCCGCTGTTGGTTATTGACCGGAGAGTTGTCTCGGTCATGTCTACATGTCTCCCGAACCCGTAGGGTCTACACACTTAAGGTTCGGTGACACTAGAGTTGTAGAGATATTAGTATGCGGTTAAGCGAAAGTTGTTCGGAGTCCCGGATGAGATCCCGGACGTCACGAGGAGTTCCGGAATGGTCCGGAGGTAAAGATTTATATATATGAAGTCCAGTTTCGGCCACCGGGAGAGTTTCAGGAGTCATCGGTATTGTACCGGGACCACCGGAAGGGTCCCGGGGGTCTACCGGGTGGGGCCACTTATCCCGGAGGGCCCCATGGGCTGAAGGGGCGTGGGAGCCAGCCCCTGGTGGGCTGGTGCGCCCCCCCCCTTGGGCTTCCCATGCGCCTCCACTTGGCTTGGAGGCCAAGCCACCCCTAGGGCTGCCGCCCCCTTCCCTAGATGGGATCTACAAGGGGCCGGTGGCCCCTAGGCCCCTATATATAGTAGGCGGGAGGGAGGGCAGCCGCACCTAAAGCGTTGGTGCCTCCCTCCCTCCCGTGACACCTCTTCCTCCCCGCTTGTGCTTGGCGAAGCCATGCCGGGATCCCGCTACTTCCACCACCACGCCGTCGTGCTGCTGGATCTCCATCAACTTATCCTCCCCCCTTGCTGGATCAAGAAGGAGGAGACGTCTCCGCTCTGTACGTGTGTTGAAAACGGAGCTGCCGTCCGTTCGGCGCTAGGATCATCGGTGATTTGGATCACGACGAGTACGACTCCATCAACCCCGTTCTCTTGAACGCTTCCGCTTATGTAGATGCACTCCTCTCTCTCGTTGCCAGTCTCTCCATAGATTGATCTTGGTGACACGTAGGAAAATTTTGAATTTCTACTAAGATCCCCAACAGTGGCATCATGAGCTAGGTCTATGCGTAGATTCTATGCACGAGTAGAACACAAAGTAGTTGTGCGTGATGATTTGTTCAATTTGCTTGTCGTTACTAGTCTATCTTGATTCGGCGGCATTGTGGGATGAAGCGGCCCGGACCGACCTTACACGTACGCTTACGTGAGACTGGTTCCACCGATTGACATGCACTTGATGCATAAGGTGGCTGGCGGGTGTCTGTCTCTCCCACTTTAGTCGGATCGGATTCGATGAAAAGGGTCCTTATGAAGGGTAAATAGCAATGGGCATATCACCGTTGTGGTTTTGTGTAGGTAAGAAACATTCTTGCTAGAAACCCATAGCAGCCATGTAAAACATGCAACAACAATTAGAGGACGTCTAACTTGTTTTTGCAGGGTATGCTATGTGATGTGATATGGCCAAAAGGATGTCATGAATGATATATGTGATGTATGAGATTGATCATGTTCTTGTAATAGGAATCACGACTTGCATGTCATGAGTATGACAACCGGCAGGAGCCATAGGAGTTGTCTTAATTTATTTATGACCTGCATGTCAACATAAACGTCATGTAATTACTTTACTTTATTTCTAAACCGTTAGCCATAGTAGTAGAAGTAATAGATGACGAGACAATTTCATGAAGACGCGATGATGGAGATCATGGTGTCATGCCGGTGACGATGATGATCATGGCGCCCCAAAACTGGAGATCAAAAGGAGCAAAATGATATTGGCCATATCATGTCACTATTTGATTTCATGTGATGTTTATCATGTTTTACATCTTATTTGGTTAGAACGACGGTAGCTTAAATAAGATGATCCCTTGCAATAATTTCAAGAAAGTGTTCCCCCTAACTATGCACCGTTGCGAAGGTTCGTTGTTTCGAAGCACCACATGATGATCGGGTGTGATAGATTCTAACGTTCGAATATGATGGGTGTAGGCCAGATTTACACATGCAATACACTTAGGTTGACTTGACGAGCCTAGCATGTACAGACATGGCCTCGGAACACGAAAGACCGAAAGGTCGAACATGAGTCGTATAGAAGATACGATCAACATGACGATGTTCACCGATGATGACTAGTCCGTCTCACGTGATGATCGGACACGGCCTAGTTGACTCAGATCATGTATCACTTAGATGACTAGAGGGATGTCTATATGAGTGGGAGTCATTAAATAATCAGATGAACTTAATTATCATGAACATAGTCAAAAGGACTTTGCAAATTATGTCGTAGCTTACCCTTTAGTTCTACTATTTTAGATATGTTCCTAGAGAAAATTTAGTTGAGAGTTGACAGTAGCAATTATGTGGACTGGGTCCATGAACTGAGGATTGTCCTCATTGCTGCACAGAAGGGTTATGTCCTTAATGCACTGCTTAGTGTGTTGAACCTCGAGCATTGTCTGTAGATGTTGGGAAACATCTGACATACACGTTTTGATGACTACGTGATAGTTCAGTACGTAATACTAACGGTTTAGAATTGTGGCACCAAAGACGTTTTTGAAACGTTGCAGAACATATGAGATGTTCCAAAGACTGAAATTGGAATTTCAGACTAGTCCCCACGTCAAGAGGTATGAGACCACTGTCAAGTTTCTTAAGCCCGCAAACTAAGGGAGAAAAACTCAATCGTTGAGCATGTGCTCGGATTGTCTGAGTATTGCAATCGCTTGAATCGAGTGGGAGTTAATCTTCCAGATGAGATAGTGATGGTTCTCCATAGTCACTGCCACCAAGCTATTGGAGCTTCGTGATGATAACATATCAGGGATAGACATGATGATCCTTGAGCAACTCGCGATGTTTGACACCGCGAAAGTAGAAATTAAGTAGGAGCATCAATTGTTGATGGTTAAACCACTAGTTTCAAGAAGGGCAAGGGAAAGAAGGGATACTTCATGAGACGGTAAATCAGTTGCTGCTCTAGTGAAGAAACCCAAGGTTGAACCAAACCCTAGACTAAGTGCTTCTATAATGAGGGGAATGGTCACTGAAGCAGAACTACCCTAGATACTTGGTAGATGAGAAGGCTGGCAAGGTCGACAGAAGTATTTTGGATATACGTTATATTAATGTGTACTTTACTAGTACTCCTAGTAGCACCAAGGTATTAAAATACCGGTTCAGTTGCTAAGTGTTAGTAACTCGAAATAAAAGGCTACGGAATAAAACGGGGACTAGCTGAAGGTGAGATGACGATATGTGTTGGAAGTGTTTCCAAGGTTGATATGATCAAGCATCGCATGCTCCCTCTACCATCGAGATTGGTGTTAAACCTAAATAATTGTTATCTGGTGTTTGTGTTGAGCATAGACATGATTGGATTATGTTTATCGCAATACGGTTATTCATTTAAGGAGAATAATGGTTACTCTATTTATTTGAATAATACCTTCAATGGTCTTGCACCTAAAATGAATGGTTCATTGAATCTCGATCGTAGTGATACACATGTTCATGCCAAAAGATATAAGATAGCAATGATAGTACCACATACTTGTGGCACTGCCATTTGAGTCATATTGGTATAAAACGCATGAAAAAGCTCCATGTTGATGGATCTTTGGACTCACTCATTTCGAAAAGATTGAGACATGCGAACCATGTCTATTGGTAGATATGCATGAAGAAACTCCATGCAGATGGATCGTTTGGACTCACTTGATTTTGAATCACTTGAGACATGCAAATCATACCACATGGGCAAGATGACTGAAAGGCCTCGTTTTCAGTAAGATGGAAGAAGAAAGCAACTTGTTGGAAGTAATACATTTTGATGTGTGCAGTCCAATAAGTGCTGAGGCACGCAGTGGATATCGTTATGTTCTTACTTCACAGATGATTTGAGTCGATGCTGAGTATGTTTACTTGATGAAACATAAGTCTGAATTATTGAAATGTTTAAGTAATTTTAGAGTGAAGTTGAAGATCGTCGTGACAAGATGATAAAATGTCTATGATATGATCATAGAGATGAATATCTGAGTTACGAGTTTGGCACACAATTAAGACATTGTGGAAATTGTTTCACAACTAATACCGCCTGGACCACCATAGTGTGATGGTGTGTCCGGACATCATAACTGCACCCCATTGGATATGGTGCATACCATGATGTCTCTTATCGAATTACCACTATCGTTTATGGGTTAGGCATTAGAGACAAACGCATTCACTTTAAAGAGGGCACCACACAATTCCGTTGAGACAACACCGTATGAACTATGGTTTAGAGAAACCTAAGTTGTCGTTTCTTAAAAGTTTGGGGCTGCAATGCTTATGTGAAAAAGTTTCAGGCTAATAAGCTCGAACCCAAAGCGGATAAATGCATCTTCATAGAATACCCAAAAATAGTTGGGTATACCTCCTATTTCAGATCCGAAAGAAAAAGTGATTGTTTCTAGAAACGGGTCCTTTCTCGAGGAAAAGTTTCTCTCGAAAGAATTGAGTGGGAGGATGGTGGAGACTTGATGAGGTTATTGAACCGTCACTTTAACTAGTGTGTAGCAGGGCACAAGAAGTTGTTCCTGTGGCACCTACACCAATTGAAGTGGAAGCTTATGATAGTGATCATGAAACTTCGGATCAAGTCACTACCAAACCTCATAGGTCGACAAGGATGCATACTACTTCAGAGTGGTACGTAATCCTGTCTTGGAAGTCATGTTGCTAGACAACAATGAACCTACAAGCTATGGAGAAGTGATGGTGGGCCCAGATTCCGATGAATGGCCCGAGGCATAAAATCCGAGAGAGGATCCATATATAAAAACAAAGTATAGACTTTGGAAGAACTACTTGATGGTCGTAAGGATGTTGGGTGCAGATGGATTTTAAAAGGAAGACGGGCAATGATGGTAAGTGTCACCATTGAGAAAGCTCGACTTGTCGTTAAGATGTTTCCCGACGAGTTCAAGGAGTTGACTATGATGAGACTTTCTCACTCGTAGCGATGCTAAAAGTTTGTTGGAATTATGTTAGCAGTTACTGCATTATTTATGAAATCTTGCAGATAGGATGTCAAAACATTGTTTCCTCGACGATTTTCTTGAGGAAAGGTTGTATGTGATACAACCAGAAGGTTTTGTCAATCCTGAAAGATGCTAACACGTATGCAAAGCTCCAGCAATCCTTCTAAGGACTAGAGTAAGCATCTCGGAATTGGAATGTACGCTTTGATGAGATGATCAAAGATTTTAGGTTTATACAAAGTTTATGAGAAACTTGTATTTCCAAAGAAGTGAGTGGGAGCACTATAGAATTTTTGATGAGTATATGTTGTTAACATATTGTTGATCAGAAATGATGTAGAATTTCTGGAAAGCATGCAGGGTTATTTGAAAAGTGTTTTTCAATGGAAAACCTGGATTAAGCTACTTGAACAATGAGCATCAAGATCTATAAGGATAGATCAAAAAACGCTTAATGGTACTTTCAAATGAATACATACCGTGACAAGATTTTGAAGGAGTTCAAAATAGATCAGCAAAGAAGGAGTTCTTGGCTGTGTTACAAGGTGTGAGTATTGGGTAAGACTCAAGACATGACCATGGCAGAATAGAGGGAAAGGACGAAGGTCGTCCCCTATGCTTTATACATAGGCTCTAAAGTATGCTATGTTGTGTACCGCACCTGAAGTGTGCCAAGCCATGAGTCAGTCAAGGGGTACAAGTGTGATCTAGGAATGGATCACAGGACTACGGTCAAGGTTATCCTTAGTAACTAGTGGACTAAGGAATTTTCTCGATTATGGAGGTGGTAAAAGAGTTCGTCATAAAGGGTTACGCTGATGCAGTCTTTAACACTAATCTGGATGATTCTGAGTAGTAAACCGGATTCGTATAGTAGAATAGTTATTTGGAATAGCTCCAAATAGAGCGTGGTAGCTGCATCTACAGGATGACATAGAGATTTGTAAAGCACACACGGATCTAAAAGGTTCTGACCCGTTGACTATAACATCTCTCACAGGCATAACATAATCAAACCCGGAACTCATTGAGTGTTAATCACATGGTAATGTGAACTATATTATTGACTCTAGTAAAACTCTTTGGGTGTTAGTCACATGGGGATGTGACCTTGAGTGTTAATCACATAGCGATGTGAACTGGATTATTGACTCTAGTGAAAGTGGGAGACTGTTGGAAATATGCCCTAGAGGCAATAATAAATTAGTTATTATTATATTTCCTTGTTCATGATAATCGTTTATTATCCATGCTAGAATTGTATTGATAGGAAACTCAGATACATGTGTGGATACATAGACAACACCATGTCCCTAGTAAGCCTCTAGTTGACTAGCCCGTTGATCAATAGATAGTTAAGGTTTCCTGACCATGGACATTGGATGTCGTTGATAACGGGATCACATCATTAGGAGAATGATGTGATGGACAAGACCCAATCCTAAGCATAGCACAAGATCGTGTAGTTCGTATCCTAAAAGCTTTTCTAATGTCAAGTATCATTTCCTTAGACCATGAGATTGTGCAACTCCCGGATACCGTAGGAATGCTTTGGGTGTGCCGAATGTCACAACATAACTGGGTGGCTATAAAGGTGCACTGGGGGTATCTCCGAAAGTGTCTATTGGGTTGGCACGAATCGAGACTGGGATTTGTCACTCCGTGTAAACGGAGAGGTATCTCTGGGCCCACTCGGTAGGACATCATCATAATGTGCACAATGTGACCAAGGAGTTGATCACGGGATGATGTGTTACCGAACAAGTTAAGAGACTTGCCGGTAACGAGATCGAACGAGGTATCGGGACACCGACGATCGAATCTCGGGCAAGTATCGTACCGATAGACGAAGGGAATTGAATACGGGATTGATTGAATCCTCGACATCGTGGTTGATCCGATGAGATCATCATGGAGCATGTGGGAGCCAACATGGGTATCCAGATCCCGCTGTTGGTTATTGACCGGGGAGTTGTCTCGGTCATGTCTACATGTCTCCCGAACCTGTAGGGTCTACACACTTTAGGTTCAGTGATGCTAGAGTTGTAGAGATATTAGTATGCGGTTAACCGAAAGTTGTTCGGAGTCCCGGATGAGATCACGGACGTCACGAGGAGTTCCGGAATGGTCCGGAGGTAAAGATTTATATATAGGAAGTCCACTTTCGGCCACCGGGAGAGTTTCGGGAGTCATCAGTATTGTACCGGGCCACCGGAAGGGTCCCGGGGGTCCACCAGGTGGGGCCACCTATCCTGGAGGGCCCCATGGGCTGAAGGGGCATGGGAACCAGCCCCTGGTGGGCTGGTGCGCCCCCCCCCTTGGGCCTCCCATGCGCCTAGGGTTGGAAACCCTAAGGGGTGGGGGCGCCTCCACTTGGCTTGGAGGCCAAGCCACCCCTAGGACTGCCGCCCCTTCCTTAGATGGGATCTACAAGGGGCCGGCGCCCCCCTAGGCCCCTATATATAGTGGAGGGGAGGGAGGGCAGCCGCACCTGAAGCCCTGGCGCCTCCCTCCCTCCCGTGACACCTCTTCCTCCCCGCTTGTGCTTGCTGAAGCCATGCCGGGATCCCGCTACTTCCACCACCACGTCGTCGTGCTGCTGGATCTCCATCAACTTCTCCACCCCCCTTGCTGGATCAAGAAGGAGGAGACGTCTCCGCTCCGTACGTGTGTTGAACGCGGAGGTGCCGTCCGTTCGGCGCTAGGATCATTGGTGATTTGGATCACGATGAGTACCACTCCATCAACACCGTTCTCTTGAACGCTTTCGCTTAGCGATCTACAAGGGTATGTAGATGCACTCCTCTCTCTCGTTGCTAGTCTCTCCATAGATTGATCTTGGTGACATGTAGGAAAATTTTGAATTTCTACTACGATCCCCAACACTCACAAGTTTGGATCTTTCCACTACTTGTTGTCTGGTCTGCCTACTATAAATTGGATCCTCAGACACACATTGCTCCCCAAGTCAGGTGATCACAAGATGATCAGGGGACATGCCATCAACTTGCTACATTTGTTTGATGTGCCACAAAAATTCAAAGTCATGAGTCTGATTGTGGAGACAATCAAAAGGACAACAGCTGATTAGAAGAGGAGTTGTGGGTATGCTCCACACACTCAGGAGCTCATCAACTCTAAGGTGGGTACATGAACTTATTTGCTAGACAATGAGCATCTACCCATATATATCCTGATTTTGAAGACAATACCGTTGTGATGACTGAGAAAGATCCATTCACAATGAGCATCTACCCATATATACTTGTTGATCACGTGTTTGATCATATTCTACATTATTGTTTGGTTTAATGATGCTATCCTTTATATTCCTTATATGATCAGTCACTTGCTTGGTGATGAGTGCATGCTTTTAATATCTATCATTTTGAGCGCTCCACCAAGATGTATGTGAGATGGAAGAGTAATAAAAGATCATAATTGATTGTGCATTTGCATTCAAAAGCAAATCTTAAATAATACATAAATTTAAGGGGAGCTCTTGCTTATCACATACTTCTCAAAGCGACGATATTCTTTCAATCTTATTTATCATGTGTTGAAGGTTTGATCTATATGTTGTCATCAATTAACAAAAAGGGGAAGATTGAAAGTGCAACTATCCCTGGGTGGTTTTGCTAATTCCTAACAACATATAACTCATTGAGCTAATGCTACTTAAAGATAAACATTTCAGGAAAGCTCAATGATTGGCATGGCACGGATGAGAGAAGTGGATCCCTCAAAATTCTAAGGACAAAGGATTGGCTCAAGCTCAAGGCTCACGACTCTATATCTTTTCATTTTAAGTGATCCAAGATCACATTGAGTCCATAGGAAAAGCCAATACTATTAAGAGGGGATGAGGTGTTGCCTAATGGCTTGCTTGCCAAAAGTGCTTAGTGATATGCTCCAAAAGCCCTCAACCAGTTTCTCACATCCACATATGTCCCAAACCAAAAGTCAAACTCAACCCCACCAAAACTTTCTATCCGGCGCCACCGAGTTCAGTTGACATAGCCACTGCCTGAAACCCTAGTCTTTTCAGTCTCACCGATAGGGATCTCGGTCTCACCGAGATGGGATTGTAATCTCTCTATTTCCCTTCGTAACGTTTCGGTCAATCCGAGATAAACGATCGGTCCCACCGAGATTACATTATGCCCTAACCCTAACAAAATCGGGCCCACCGAGTTGACATGTCAGTCCCACCGAAAATCCTTACGTTCACATTTTGAACTAAATCGGTCCGACCGAGTTTCATGATTCGTTCCCACCGAGTTTGGTGATTTGTGTGTAATGGTTAGATTTTGTGTGGAGGCTATTTATACCCCTCCACCCACTCTTCATTCATGGAGAGAGCCATCAGAACATGCCTACACTTCCAACATATATTTTCTGAGAGAGAAGCACCTACACTTGTGTTAAGGTCAAGATATTCCACTCCAACCACATAAATCTTGATCTCTAGCCTTCCCCAAGTTGCTTTCCACTCAAATCATCTTTCCACCAAATCCAAATCCTGTGAGAGAGAGTTGAGTGTTGGGGAGACTATAATTTGAAGCACAAGAGCAAGGAGTTCATCATCAACACACCATTTGTTACCTCTTGGAGAGTGGTGTCTCCTAGATTGGTTAGGTGTCACTTGGGAGCCTCCGTCAAGATTGTGGAGTTGAACCAAGGAGTTTGTAAGGGAAAGGAGATCGCCTACTTCATGAAGATCTACCCGAGTGAGGAAAGTCCTTCGTGGGCGACGGCCATGGTGGGATAGACAAGATTGCTTCTTCGTGGACCCTTCGTGGGTGGAGCCCTCCGTGGACTCGCGCAACCGTTACCCTTCGTGGGTTGAAGTCTCCATCAACGTGGATGTACGATAGCACCACCTATCGGAACCACGCCAAAAATCTCCATGTCTCCAATTGCATTTGCACACTCCAAACTCCTCCCTTTACCTTCATATGCAATTGTTTTACTTTCCGCTGCTATACTCTTAGAATTGCATGTTTAGGTTGATTGCTTGACTTGTGCTAAGTTTCTAAAATCTACCTAGAACTAAAATTGGGAAAGGGCTAGATTTTTATTTGGTCAAGTAGCCTAATCACCCCCCCCTGTAGACATACTTTCGATCCTACACCATCAACACTTGATGCTCCTTCTTGATTTCTACCTCCGCAGGCTTTAGCATTGCGGACAGATCGGGAATTGTCTTATCCATCCCTTGTATATTATAGTTCATCACGAAGCTTTTGTAGCTTGGTGGCAGTGATTGAAGAACTCTGTCAATGACATTATCAACCGGAAGATTAACTCCTAGCTGAGTCAAGTAATTGTGGTAACTAGACATTCTGAGTATATGTTCAATGACATAACTATTCTCCTCCATTTTGTAGCTATAAAAATTATTGGAGACTTCATATCTTTCAATCCGGGCATTTGCTTGAAATATTAACTTCAACTCCTGGAACATCTCATATGCTCCATGATGTTCAAAACATCGTTGAAGTCCCGGTTCTAAGTCGTAAAGCATGGCATAATGAACTATCGAGTATTCATCAGCTTTGCTCTACCAGACGTTCATAACAACTGGAGTTGCTCCTGCAGCAGGTTTGGCACCTAGCGGTGCTTCCAGGACGTAATTCTTCTATGCAGCAATGATGATAATCCTCAAGTTATGGACCCAGTCCATGTAGTTGTTACCATCATCTTTCAACTTAGCTTTCTCTAGGAACGCATTAAAATTCAAAGGAATAGTAGGACGAGCCATTTATCTACAACAACATAGACATGCAAAATACTATCAGGTACTAAGTTCATGATAAATTAAAGTTCACTTAATCATATTACTTAAGAACTCCCACTAAGATAAACATCCCTCTAATCATCTAAGTGATCACGTGATCCATATCAACTAAACCATGTCTGATCATCACGTGAGATGGAGTAGCTTTCAATGGTGAACATCACTGTGATCATATCTACTATATGATTCACGCTCGACCTTTCCGTCTCAGTGTTCCGAGGCCATATGTGCATATGCTAGGCTCGTCAAGTTTAACCCGAGTATTCTACGTGTGCAAAACTGGCTTGCACCCGTTGTATCTGAACATAGAGCTTATCACACCTGATCATCACGTGGTGTCTCGGCATGACGAACTGTCGCAACGGTGCATACTCAGGGAGAACACTTGTACCTTGAAATTTAGTGAGAGATCATCTTATAATGCTACTGCCGTACTAAGCAAAATAAGATGCATAAAGGATAAACATCACATGCAATCAATATAAGTGATATGATATGGCCATCATCATATTGCGCCTTTGATCTCCATCTCCAAAGCACCGTCATGATCACCATCGTGACCCGCTTGACACCTCACTATTGCAGGATGCTGCTAACGCAACACTACGATCAGAGACCCTTTCATGAAACTGTGTGCGATGCATCAATCAGAAAAGGGGATGTAAAAACCGTCAAAAAGGGTGCAAAACGTTTGCAATGGAGGATGCATCAAACACGGTTCAGATTTTAGTTGTGTGTGCGATCCAGGGCATACGATTCAGTCCAATGAACTGTTTGCAATGAGGCAGAACAAACGAAACGGGTAGCCTGATGAAGGCGTGTGCAATATAGAGCATACGGTTCACTTGAATGAACTGTTTGTGATTAGGCAACACAAAACAAACATGCAACTAGATGAAGTTGTGTGCGATATACAACATACAGTTCACTCGGATGAACTGTTTGTGATTAGGCAACACTAAAGAAACGATCAGCCAGATCAAGGTGTGTGTGATTGAGGGCATACGCTTCAGAAGGATTAACTGTTTGCGATTAGGCAACATAACAGACATGGGTAAGCCAAATCAAAGTGTCTGCGATTGATGGCATACACTTCACATGGATGAATTGTTTACGATTATGTAACATCCCAAATTTTCAATTTGGATGTTATACATAGGTCATCATATGCATATCATATTTTATTTGCATTTTGGTTGTGATCCTAGAAATCTTAAGCAACTCAAGGACCCAAGGAGCGAGTTGGGGATTTCGTATATTTTCATATTTGAACTTTCTCAAATTTAAAAAGAGGATCATTTTGGTTTTAATAATTTTTCTCTCTGAAAATATTTCCAATGTTAAAATAAAAGAGAGAATATAATATGACTTCTTCAAAAAGAGAGGAATATCAGAGGAAAATTTTTAAAATCAAATAAATATTTTATTTGGAATTTATTTGAGATTTTATTTGAATTAGAAAATTATGCATTTTTCAAAATTGCATTATTAGGCCAGAAAAATGTTCACTTTGTTCTAAATATTTTATTTAGACGGTGAAAATTGTTTTTGGTATTTTTTTATATTTTATTAGGATTTCTGTTTTTCGGCGGAATTTATTAAAAAAAGAGTTCGGACCGACTAGGCCGAAGCCCAGCCGGCCCAGCAGCCCAGCAGGCCGCGCAGCCAACCGCCTCCCGTTGTCGTAGCCGGCACGGACTCCTAGGAGTCCGGTGCACCGCCGCCGCTGCCAGGCTTCGCCTCCAAGTCGGAAGCCCCCCCCCCCCCCGAGGCCTTTATAAGCGCCGAACCCCGCCGCCTCCTCCCTCACCCCGAACCGCCGCAACCTGCGGTTGCCGCCGCCGCGCGCGCTTGTCGCCACGCTCGCCGGACCCCGCCGCCCTGCCTCGCCGTCGCTCGCTGCTCGCTGGAGCCCCCGACTCGCCGGAGCCGCTGACCCTCCGGTTTTCCTTGCGAACCGGTAAAAACCGCTGGTTTTTTTTTCAGTTTTGTTTTTAGATCGGTTTATTTTAGGTTTAGGTTTTTTCTCGGTTTTCGCTAATTAGCGAACGTTCACCTGAATGCCTCTGTTCGTGAACACATTTGTTCGTTCGTCTTTGCTAGCGAACGTTCGTTCGTTAGTCTTCTCTTTTTATTTTATTTTCGGCCACGGACCTATCCGCAATTATTTTTATCGCAGATTAGCCCCTGATCTTCAAACGCCCGCAACTTCTTAACCATTTGTCCAAATCCATTGAAACCAACGCCAAAATCTTCATCTCGAACCTCTCTTTCCATTTAACGAACTTGAACATGGTTTTGACAAATTTTAAATTTGGTTGCAAGCAGATTTGAATTCGAATTTCTTTTGATTGCAGTTTGAGCTTCGTACATCTGATTCGATTGATTCTTTTTCCATATCGAAGCTCCTCAATTGTACCTTCGATTTGGATCTTTTCATTTGAGTTTGATCATTGCATCTATTGCTTGAGTGCTTATGTATGTTATTGTTTGTTTGTGATAGAGTTTCTAGAGTGCCAAGCGTGCTACTACCAGTCACTAGGGTTTTCAGATCGTCAGCAAGGCAAGTAACACTCTGATCATATCCCTTATTACCCAGTTTTTTCTACATTAGCTTCAATCCTCAAACATTGCATGAGCAGGATTTGTTAACATGTGGGTATTGGGAAGTAGTAGTTGAGGTAGTACCTATTGCCCTTATCATTCAAACCCTGGGAGTTACTTCTACGTTATGCTATTACTGCTATGCTATGCTCGTAGACGTGGTTTGGTTTGAGTGATTCATGATAGTTGTGAGAATTATTATGAACTAAGGGTTTATTTAAGGTGGCTGCTTTACCACACATCTGGGTGGATTATTTGTGGGCACCTGGGGCAATCCAGTGTTGTCCAAGGAGATCCCGGGGAACCCGTGTGATCATCCTATGGTTTGCCACCCAGGCTCAAAGGGATAATATTGTTATTCATGCTGGAATCTTCCATGTGCAGCCACAAGCCATTATGGGCTCTGGCATAGTTGAGTATGTTGCGTGACCTCTTTCAGTGGTAAACTAGCAGATGTAGGGGATGTAGGTGGTACGGTTTACCCGTCGAAAGGGCTAATGCTTCTGAAAGACTATGTCTCGGTCATCCGTTTCTCAAACACCACGTAGTGCGGGAAATCAACGGAGGAGATCGAGTCTTGTGGGGAAAAGTGTGCAAACCTCTGCAGAGTGTAGAAACTAATCATGGTTAGCCATGTCCCCAGTTATGGACATCTTGAGTATCTGGTGCTTGAATTATTATGTTGATCTCATCACTTTACTTTAACTAATTTGTTGGGTTGATGATTACTTTAATTGGGATTGAGATGGGGTTTCCATTTTCAATGTTTTCAACAATCCTTGTAGTTAAATAAAATATATTCCTTTGCAGTAGGGAAATTTGGCTTTGCGCAAAAACTTTAACCATGTGCATATAGTTATAGCTGTTACATGTTCATTTCTCTATAGTGTTATATTTGCCAGGATATTCCATGTGCTGACCCGTTTCGGGCTGCAACGTATTATGTTCCAGACTTTGTAGATGAAGAGTAAGGTGCGCAGGTCATTGTCGTGCACTCAGCTATGCCGTTGGAGTTGATGGACTCGCTTTATCTTCCAAGCCTTCCGCTGTTATCTTATTTAGATGGCCTTCAGTCATATTATTGTAATAAGTTCTCTTTTGAGACATTCGATGTAATAAGTGTGTGATTCAAACTCTGTTATAATTCCTTCAAGTACTGTGTGTGTCAGCATTACCGATCCAGGGATGACACTTATACACAGAGATTTGACCGTTTGAGGTCGGATCGCTATGATACGTCCATTTTGCATCATGCTTTTATATCGATATTTATTGCATTATGGGCTATTATTACACATTATGTCACAATACTTATGCCTATTCTCTCTTATTTTATAAGCTTTACTCGAAGAGGGAGAATGCCGGCAGTTGGAATTCTGGGCTGGAAAAGGAGCAAATATTAGAGACCTATTCCGCACAGCTCCAAAAGTCCTGAAACTCCACGGGAGTCATTTTCAGAATATATATAAAAAATATTGGGCGGAGGAAGCACCAAAGGGGGGCCACCCACCATCCACGAGGGTGGGGGCGCGCCCTACCCCCCTGGGCGCGCCCTTGCCTCATGGGCCCCCTGGCAGGCCTCTGGTGCCCATCTTCTTCTATATGAGGTCTTTCATCCGAGCAAAAATAATAAGCAAGCTCATGGGACGAAACTCCGCCGCCACAAGGCGGAACCTTGGCGGAACCAATCTAGGGCTCCGACGGAGCTGTTCTGCCAGGGAAACATCCCTCCGGGAGGGGGAAATCATCACCGTCGATCCTCTCATCGGGAGGGGGTCAATCTTCATCAACATCTTCACCAACACCATCTCATCTCAAACCCTAGTTCATCTCTTGTATCCAATCTTTGTCTCAAATCCTCAGATTGGTACCTGTGGGTTACTAGTAGTGTTGATTACTCCTTGTAGTTGATGCTAGTTGGTTTATTCGGTGGAAGATCATATGTTCAGATCCTTTATGCATATTAATACCCCCTCTAGGTATGAACATGAATATGATTTGTGAGTAGTTGCATTTGTTCCTGAGGACATGGGAGAAGTCTTGCTATAAGTAGTCATGTGAATTTGGTATTTGTTTGATATTTTGATGAGATGTATGTTGTCTCTCCTCTAGTAGTGTCATGTGAATGTCGACTACATGACACTTCACCATTATTTGGGCCTAGGGGAAGGCATTGGGAAGTAATAAGTAGATTATGGGTTGCTAGAGTGACAGAAGCTTAAACCCTAGTTTATGAGTTGCTTCGTAAGGGGCTGATTTGGATCCATATGTTTCATGCTATGGTTAGGTTTACCTTAATACTTCTTTTGTAGTTGCGAATGCTTGCAAGAGGGGTTAATCATAAACGGGATGCTTGTCCAAGGAAGGGCAGTACCCAAGCACTGGTCCACCCACATATCAAATTATCAAAGTACCGAACGCGAATCATATGAACGTGATGAAAACTAGCTTGATGATAATTCCCATGTGTCCTCGGGAGCGTTTTCCTTTATATAAGAGTTTGTCCAGGCTTGTCCTTTGCTACAAAAAGGGTTGGGCCATCTTGCTGTACCTTATTTACTTTTATTACTTGTTACCCGTTACAAATTACCTTATCACAAAACTAGCTGTTACCGATAATTTCAGTGCTTACAGAGAATACCTTACTGAAAACTGCCTATCATTTCCTTCTGCTCCTCGTTGGGTTCGACACTCTTTCTTATCGAAAGGACTATGATAGATCCCCTATACTTGTGGGTCATCAAGACTCTTTTCTGGCGCCGTTGTCGGGAGTGAAGTGCCTTTGGTAAGGAAAAATTTATATAGTGTGCTAAAATTTATTGTCACTTATTACTATGGAACATAACCTTTGAGGGGCTTGTTCGGGGTATCTTCACCCTGACCAGTAGAGCAAAGAGTTGCTCCTCAACCTAATAAACCTACTGAAAATGTTTACTTTGAAATTCCTTCGGGTATGATAGAGAAACTGCTAGCTAATCCTTTCACAGGTGATAGAACATTACACCATGATTTGCACCTAATCTATGTGGATGAAGTTTGTGGATTATTTAAGCTTGCAGGTATGCCCGAGGATGTTATCAAGAAGAAGGCCTTCCCTTTATCTTTGAAGGGAAAGGCATTGGCATGGTTTAGGCTATGTGATGATATGGGATCATGGAACTACAACCGATTGAAATTGGAATTTCATCAGAAGTTTTATCCTATGCATCTTGTTCATCGTGATCGTAATTATATATATAATTTTTGGCCTTGCGAAGGATAAAGCATCGCTCAAGCTTGGGGGGGGGGGGGCTTAAGTCAATGTTATATTCATGCCCCAATCATGAGCTCTCAAGAGAAATTGTTATTCAAAAAATTTATGCTCGGCTTTCTCTCAATAATCGCTCCATGCTCGATACTTCTTGTACTGGTTCTTTTATGATGAAGACTATTGAATTGAAATGGGATTTGTTGGAAAGAATTAAACACAACTCTAAAGATTGGGATCTCGACGAAGGTAAGGAGTCAGGTATAGCACCTAAGTTTGATTGTGTTAAACCATTTATGGATACCGATGCCTTTCATGAATTTAGCACTAAATATGGACTTGACTATGAGATAGTAGCTTCTTTTTGTGAATCCTTTGCTACTCATGTTGATATCCCTAAGGAGAAGTGGTGTAAATATAATCCTCCCATTGAAGTAAAAGTAGTTGCACCTATTAAAGTTGAAGAAAATACTATCACTTATAATGTTGATCCTGTTGTTCCTACTACTTATATTGAGAAACCACCTTTCCCTGTTAGAATAAAGGATCATGCTAAAGCTTCAACCATGGTTCGTAAGAGTAATACTAGAACACCTACACCCTCTGAGAAAATTAAAGTTGAACCTAGTATTGCTATGGTTAAAGATCTCTTGGCCGATAATATTGACATGTTATTTACTTCTGTGATGAAGCTGCTAGAATTGCTAGACCCGATACTAAAAATAAACATAGACATGTTGTAGGCATGCCTGTTATTTCTGTTAAAATAGGAGATCATTGCTATCATGGTTTATGTGATATAGGTGCTAGTTCAAGTGCAATACCTCGTTCCTTATACAAACAAATTATGCATGATATTGCACCTGCTGAGATAGAGGAAATTGATGCTGCAATTAAGCTTGCCAATAGAGACACTATTTCATGAGTTGGAATTGTTAGAGATGTTGATGTCTTGTGTGGGAAAGTTAAATATCATGCTGATTTTCTTTTTCTTGGTTCCCCACAAGATAACTTTTGTCCCATTATATTTGGTAGACCCTTCTTGAATATTGTTAATGCTAGGATAGATTGCAAAAAGGATGTTGTTATTGTTGGTTTGGGGATATGTCTCATGAGTTTAATTTTGATAAATTTTGTAGACAACCCTAATAACCCGCAAGTATAGGGGATCGCAACAGTTTTCGAGGGTAGAGTATTCAACCCAAATTTATTGATTCGACACAAGGGGAGCCAAAGAATACTCTCAAGTATTAGCAGCTGAGTTGTCAATTCAACCACACCTGGAAACTTATTATCTGCAGCAAAGTATTTAGTAGCAAAGTAATATGATAGTAATGGTAACGGCATCAAAAGGTAACAGTAGTAAAAGTAATGTTTTTGGTATTTTGTAGTGATGATAGCAATAGCAACGGGAAAGTAAATAAGTGAAGAACAATATATGGAAAGCTCGTAGGCAATGGATCAGTGATACAGAATTATGTCGGATGCGATTCATCATGTAACAGTCATAACCTAGGGTGACACAGAACTAGCTCCAGTTCATCAATGTAATGTAGGCATGTATTCCGAATATAGTCATACGCGCTTATGGAAAAGAACTTGCATGGCATCTTTTGTCCTACCCTCCCGTGGCAGCAGGGTCCTTACGGAAACTAAGGGATATTAAGGCCTCCTTTTAATAAGTACTAGAACAAAGCATTAACACATAGTGAATACATGAAATCCTCAAACTACGGTCATCACCGGTAAGTATCCCGATTATTGTCACTTTGGGGTTAATGGATCATAACACATAATAGGTGACTATAGACTTGCAAGATAGGATCAAGAACTCTCATATATTGATGAAAACATAATAGGTTCAAATCTGAAATCATGGCACTCGGGCCCTAGTGACAAGCATTAAGCATAGCAAAGTCATAGCAACATCAATCTCAGAACATAGTGGATACTAGGGATCAAACCCTAACAAACCTAGCTGGATTACATGATAGATCCCATCCAACCCATCACCGTCTAGCTAGCCTATGATGGAATTACTCACGCACGGCGGTGAGCATCATGAAATTGGTGATGGAGGATGGTTGATGATGACGATGGATTCCCCTCTCCGGAGACCCGAACGGACTCCAGATCAGCCCTCCCGAGAGGTTTTAGGGCTTGGCAGCGGCTCCGTATCATAAAACGCGAAGAATTCTTCTCTTTGATTTTTTTCTCCCTGAAACACAATATATAGAGTTGGAGTTGGAGTCGGAGGAGCTCTAGGGGGCCCACGAGGTAGGGGGCGCACCCACCACCCTCGTGGACAGGTGGTGGGCCCCCTGGCCTTCATCTTTTGCAGGTATTTTTTATATTTTCCAAAAAGTTGCTCCGTGAAGTTTCAGGTCATTCTGAGAATGTTTGTTTCTACACATAAATAACACCATGGTAATTCTGCTGAAAACAACATCAGTCCGGGTTAGTTCCATTTAAATCATGCAAGTTAGAGTCCAAAACAAGGGCAAAAGTGTTTGGAAAAGTAGATACGACGAAGACGTATCAACTCCCCCAAGCTTAAACCTTTGCTTGTCCTCAAGCAATTCAGTTGACAAACTGAAAGTGATAAAGATAAACTTTTACAAACTCTGTTTGCTCTTGTTGTTGTAAATATGTAAAGCCAGCATTCAAGTTTTCAGCAAAGATTATAACTAACCACATTCACAATAACGCTTAGGTATCAAGTTTACTCATATCAATGGCATAATCAACTAGCGAGCAATAATAATAAATCTTGGATGACAACACTTTCTCAAAACAATCATAATATGATATAACAAGATGGTATCTCGCTAGCCCTTTTTGAGACCGCAAAGAATAAATGCAGAGCACCTTTAAAGATTAAGGACAGACTAGACATTGTAATTCATGGTAAAAGAGATCCAGTCAAGTCATACTCAATGTAAACTAACAATAACGAATGCAAATGACAACGGTGCTCTCCAACTGGAGCTTTTTAATAAGAGGATGATGACTCAACATGATAGTAAATAGATAGGCCCTTCGTAAAGGGAAGCAGGGATTTGTAGAGGTGCCAGAGCTCAGTTTTGAAATAGAGATGAATAATATTTTGAGCGGTATACTTTCATTGTCAACATAACAACCAAGAGATGGCAATATCTTCCATGCTACATACAGTATATGCGGTTTCCAAACAGAATGGTAAAGTTTATACTCCCCCTTCCACCAACAAGCATCAATCCATGGCTTGCTCGAAACAACGAGTGCATCCAACTAACAAGAGTCCCAGGGGGAGTTTTGTTTGCAATTATTTTGATTTAGTTTGCATAAAGCATGGGACTGGGCATCCCGGTGACCAGCCATTTATCTCGTGAGTGAGGAGCGGAGTCCACTCCTCTTGAGAATAACCCGCCTAACATGGAAGATATGGACAGCCCTAGTTGATACATGAGCTATTCGAGCATACAAAACAGGATATTTATTTGAAGGTTTAGAGTTTGGCACATACAAATTTACTTGGAACGGCAGGTAGATACCGTATATAGGTAGGTATGGTGGACTCATATGGAATAACTTTGTGGTTTTATGGGATTGGATGCACAAGCGGTATTCCCACTTAGTACAGGTGAAGGCTAGCAAAAGACTGGGAAGCGACCAGCTAGAGAGCGACAACAGTCATGAACATGCATTAAAATTAATCAACACCGAATGCAAGCATGAGTAGGATATAATCCACCATGAACATAAATATCGTGAAGGCTATGTTGATTTTGTTTCAACTACATGCGTGAACATGTGCCAAGTCAAGTCACTTAAATCATTCAGAGGAGGATACCATCCTATCATACCACATCATAACCATTTCAATAGCATGTTGGCACGCAAGGTAAACCATTATAACTCATAGCTAATCAAGCATGGCACAAGAAACTATGATCTCTAGTTGTCATTGCAAACATGTTTATTCATAATAGGCCGAATCAGGAACGATGAACTAATCATATTTACAAAAACAAAAGAGGTCGAGTTCATACCAGCTTTTCTCATCTCAATAAGTTCATCATATAATCATCATAGTTGCCTTTCACTTGCACGACCGAACGATGTGAATAATAATAATAGGGCATGTGCATTGGACTAAGCTGGAATCTGCAAGCATTAAGTAAACAGGAGAAGACAAGGCAATATGGGCTCTTTTGTCAAATCAACAATAATGTATATAAGAGCCACTTCAACAATTTAATTATGGTCTTCTCCTATCGACCCCCAAAGAAAAGAAAAGAAATGGAACTATTTACATCGGAGAGCTCCCAACAAGTAAAAGAAGAACAGGAAATCTTTTTGGGTTTTCTTTTTAATTACTACTACAAGCATTGAAAGTAAACTAATTAAAAGCTACAAATAATTTTTTTTCTTAAGGTTTATTAAACACACAAAAAGAAAGCATAAAAATAAAATAACCTAGCATGGATGATACAAATGAAAAAGTATGAGCACCGACATCTAGCAATGAGTGTGTGAACATATATGTAATGCCGGTGAGAAATACATACTCCCCCAAGCTTAGGCTTTTGGCCTAAGTTGGTCTATGGCCACGGCTGGCCTGGAGGATATCCATAATAGTAGTTGGGGTCGTACTGCGATGTAGCGGCTATCGCCTGCTGAGCTGCAGCGTGGCGACGAGCGGCCTCCGCTCTCCTCTCTTACTCATCTGCCTCCTCTCTGGTAATAACATATCTTCCTTTTGCCTAATGATCAAAGAAGGCAGGTGTCGGTGTCAAACCGGCGGATCTCGGGGAGGGGGCACCGAACTGTGCGTCTAAGGCAGATGGTAACAGGAGGCAGGGGACACGATATTTTACCCAGGTTCGGGCCCTCTTGATGGAGGTAAAACCCTACGTCCTGCTCGATTTATTCTTGATGATATGAGTATTACAAGAGTTGATCTACCACGAGATCGGAGAGGCTAAACCCTAGAAGCTAGCCTATGGTATGATTGTATGTTGTCCTACGGACTAAAACCCTCCGGTTTATATAGACACTGGAGGGGGCTAGGGTTACACAAGGTCGGTTACAAAGGAGGAGATATACATATCCGTACTGCCTAGCTTGCCTTTCACGCCAAGTAGAGTCCCATCCGGACACGAGACGAAGTCTTCAATCTTGTATCTTCATAGTCCAACAGTCCGGCCAAAGGATATAATCCGGCTGTCCGGATACCCCCTAATCCAGGACTCGCTTAGTAGCCCCTGAACCAGGCTTCAGTGATGATGAGTCCGACGCGCAGTGTTGTCTTCGGCATTGCAAGGCGGGTTCTTCTCCATATTCCGAATGTTTGTAAAGCAGTGTCCGGTCCCATAAATGTTTGAATCTCTTGGCTTCTGCACCCAATAATGGCTATCTCCCACGCGTCGAATGAATACGAGGCGCCAGGGTGTTTTTAAATTCGCCCCCTGGACAGATAAATAAATTGTCTATTAAAGGGATGGGGATTCTTAGATCCGATCCAAACCATCCTCCCCCAGCGAGAATCCATCAGAGCGCGTTTCAGAAAGATCCATTCCAACATGGCCGACCTCTGCAGCTCCTCCTCCCGACCTTGTAGCCCTAAGCCCGGTGATTGGGAGAGGTGTTCAGTCCCACACAGTCAATTAGTCGAACTGCAGACTAAGGGATTTCTCCCTCCAGCATATATGGTGCCCGTTCGAGCTGGGCTTGCCACCTATAATGGCAGGGAGCAAGCAGAGAGCTTTCCCTGTCCCTCTATGGGGGAGCGGGTCTGCCTTGTTCCTTATCTATTAAGGGGACTCGGATTTCCAATTCATCCGTTCCTCCGCAGGCTCCTGGAGTTCTACGGCCTCCAATTACACAATTTCACCCCTACCTCCATTCTACATATCGCCGGCTATGTTTCTCTCTGCGAGTTGTTCCTGGGCTACGAGGCTCACTTCGAGCTGTGGAAAAGGCTATTTTTCCTCGTCCCTCGCACATAGACGGGGTCACTTTATCAAGTGGGCAGAGCCGAAATATGGCGCATTGCCGAAACTGTATACCCGTCCGGCACTCCAAAGAAGACGTCCGAAGATTGGCGTTCGGAATGGTTTTATATGGAGGATGCCCCCCTTCCGGACCCTGTTCGGCGGGGTCTTCCTGAGTTCAGCAATGCTCCTCTAAAGAAACACCGAAGTTGGCCCCCACGGAGCCCCCAGGCGGAAGACAACGGAGAAGTCCTTTACCTGATGAACCGGATTAAAGCGCTGGCTCAATCAGGATTGGCAATAATCGAAGTTATGTCAATATGTATAATGCGGGGAGTGCAACCACTTCAATATCGAGGGCACCCCTTGTGGTGTTATAACGGGGCGGATGATGCCACCCGCTGTGGGCGTAAGGGTCCGGACAATGCTGCCGCTTTAGCAAAAATCCTGTCTGAATTGTTCAAGGGAGAGGAAGAGGAGTTCATCCATATCAAGCCACGGGATGGATTCTCTATGTACAATCCTCCAAGCTAGGAAAGTTATATCTCCTTACTCCCATTTTTCCCGCATTCTTTGTCGTAAATATTCACCTTGCCACTTTACGGCAGGAACTGCGAAAAGCCATAAAGGAGGTCAGCAGCCCTTCTCCACAACACGAGGACCCTGACTGGGCCCTCGACTCCGGACTCAAAGAAGATCCAGTTATATTCGTGGAGCTGATAGACCGGCAATTCTATCAGTTAAGCTGCTAATGCCATGGTGGCCATTACGGCCGACTATCCCGGACTTCTTCCTACATCACATGTAAAAAAACCAAAAAGTCCCAACTCCAAAAACTAGGATCGCCTTTTAGACACTTCACCCACCATATACATATGGCATTCTTACAGGGAAGGCATTCGGGACGCCCTGCCGAACCCGCGGCAACTCGCCAACAAGAGGCCCCGAGGCCGGGTAGGCCAAAAAGGAAGGCGGTAGGACGGAGACGCCAACGCAAAGGTATAACAAAGACCCCGCTCCGTGGTTGTCGTCTTTCTCAAAATGTAATGACGCCCGTATTTCTTTAACAGAAAAAACGCTCGCCGAAATATGTCCGGCGATGTTGCTAATCACGCTTCCACCAGTCGGGCGCCGGATAATCCCCCTACAGAGGATGCGGATAGATTATCCGGTACAAACTCAGAAGTGGAAAGCGCCATGAATCATAGGCGCCGCCGGGCTGTACTCTGTGACGCTTGTTTCTCACCAGAGGCCTTTGATGCCTTCAATTCTGGAGAGGCGTACCTCCATGCTGCTCAAGATGGTCTAGCCAGAGCCAGGGATCAGTATGTAAAGGATGTACGGGTAAGTAAATCCAATGATTTGTATGTATCAGTAGCCCTTGAGACTTGAAATAGTTAGGAGAACTGATTTAAGGATCATCTTTATTGTGCAGGTTCTTACAGAGAAGAATACTGGGCTGTCACAGGAGCTGGAGGAATGCAAGACCCAGTTGCGGGCCGCTGTTGCCGCATTGCAGGAACCGAAAACGTCTCCCGCTGGTAACATTTACTTTAAAGAATGATGGTTACCATATAGTGTGCGGCGTGGCTGCATATCTAACAGTAGATGTGGCAGATGAATCCGGAGAAAATCTAGAGGACCAGCATGTCGTGCGACAGCTAGAGGCTGGCAAACACGTGCTGACTGAGGTTAGGCGGGAGAAAAACAATCTCCAAGACGCCAAATCAAGCTGAGCGTGGAACTAAAAGACGTTCGAGCCCAGCTTGCAGACTCCGAGAAGGAGAATAAGCGGCTTCGACGCGGCATTTTCAGTAAGTGCTTGAACGAATCCTTTTGAAGGAGTTCGGCGAAGAAGCCGACTAACAACGTAATGTCTGTAGGTATGCTGATGGGTCATCCTGCGGAGGAAATGTCCGGGTCTACGGGTGATCTTCTATCCAAGCTCTCACATCTGCACGAACAAGTTCGGCAGGTGATGCAAGGTGTTGCCCGGGCCTTGTCGCCATCCGTCTCCCAGCTAGAGGGCGGTCCAGAGCTTACGGAGAAGCTCAAGGGAGCACGACAGCGCTTCCGATTATGGAAGATATCGGCCTGCCGTCAAGGTGCTAGAGAAGCCTGGGCCATGTTGAAGACGCGGTATACCAAGGCAGACCCTAATCACATGGCCGAGGTCGGACCTGTGGGGCCCGACGGAAAAGAGATCCCTGTTAGCTTAGTTTATGGGACGTAGAATTAGCCGCGAAGTATTCCCAACAGGATTGTAGGCTAGACCGCCTGTTGGATGGTATAGAAGAAGAATTTAGTCAGTCTGCATGACTATGTAAGTGACATGTATAATGCCTTCTAGCCGGATTGTAGATCATTTGTCATGGCAGACCTTTTCGCTTCAATCTCAGGACCCAATAGTCCGGAGGGGACCCAGGCGTAGGGTGTTGGGGAACGTAGCATAAATTCAAAATTTTCTACGCATCACCAAGATCAATCTATGGAGTAATCTAGCAACGAGGGGAAGGAGAGTGCATCTACATACCCTTATAGATCGCTAAGCGAAAGCATTCAAGTGAACGGGGTTGATGGAGTCGTACTCGTCGTGATCCAAATCACCGATGATCCTAGTGCCGAACGGACGGCACCTCCGTGTTCAACACACGTACAGCCGGGTGACGTCTCCTACGCCTTGATCCAGCAAGGGGAGAAGGAGAGGTTGGGGAAGACTCCATCCAGCAGCAGCACGACGGCGTGGTGGTGGTGGAGGAGCATGGTACTCCAGCAGGGCTTCGCCAAGCACCACAAGAGACGAGGAGGGAGAGGGGTAGGGCTGCGCCAAGAAGGAGATTGAATCGTGTCTATGGCAGCCCAAAACCTCAAGTATATATAGGGGGAGGGGAGGGGCTGCGCCCCCACCTAGGTTTCCACCCCTAGGGGTGGCGGCCAGCCCTAGATCCCATCTAGGGGGGCGGCCAAGGGGGAGAGTGGGGGGCGCACCACTAGGTGGGCCTTAGGCCCATCTGAGCCTAGGGTTTGCCCCTTCCACTCTCCCTTGCGTCTTGGGCCTTGGTGGGGGGCGCACCAGCCCACCTGGGACTGGTCCCCTCCCACACTTGGCCCATGCAGCCCTCCGGGGCTGGTGGCCCCACTTGGTGGACCCCCGGGACCCTCCCGGTGGTCCTCGTACATTACCATAGCACCAGAAACTTTTCCGATGACCAAAACAGGACTTCCCATATATAAATCTTTACCTCCGGACCATTCCGGAACTCCTTGTGATGTCCGGGATCTCATCCGGGACTCCGACCAACATTCGGTAACCACGTATATCTATTCCCTATAACCCTAGCGTCATCGAACCTTAAGTGTGTAGACCCTACAGGTTCGGGAAACATGCAGACATGACCGAGACACCTCTTCGGTCAATAACCAACAGCGGGATCTGGATACCCATGTTGGCTTCCACATGTTCCACGATGATCTCACCGGATGAACCACGATGTCGAGGATTCAATCAATCTCGTATGCAATTCCCGTTGTCTAGCGGTACGATACTTGCCCGAGATTCGATCGTCGGTATCCCGATACCTTGTTCAATCTCGTTACCGACAAGTCTCTTTACTCGTCCCGTAACACATCATCCTGTGATCAACTCCTTGATCACATTGTGCACATTATGATGATGTCCTACCGAGTGGGCCCAGAGATACCTCTCCGTTTACACGGAGTGACAAATCCCAGTCTCGATTCGTGCCAACCCAACAGACACTTTCGGAGATACCTGTAGTGTACCTTTATAGCCACCCAGTTACGTTGTGATGTTTGGCACACCCAAAGCCCTCCTATGGTATCCGGGAGTTGCACAATCTCATGGTCTAAGGAAATGATACTTGACATTAGAAAAGCTTCAGCATATGAACTACATGATCTTGTGCTAGGCTTAGGATTGGGTCTTGTCCATCACATCATTCTCCTAATGATGTGATCCCGTTATCAACAACATCCAATGTCCATGGTCAGGAAACCATAACCATCTATTGATCAACGAGCTAGTCAACTAGAGGCTTACTAGGGACATGGTGTTGTCTATGTATCCACACATGTATCTGAGTTTCCTATCAATACAATTCTAGCATGGATAATAAACGATTATCATGAACAAGGAAATATAATAATAACCAATTTATTATTGCCTCTAGGGCATATTTCCAACATAGGGGTCATTAGTGCTTGAACAGACAAGTGCCCAACTAGTTATGTTATATTACATGGGTAGTAAGAAACATCTTCCAGGGAGAGTAGTTCTGTTAAGGGTTCCTTTCCCTGGGTATGCATGCCCTAAAGTGCATGTCCGGACTGCGATAAGAAACGCAGGAAAAAACATCTGGGAGCAGATATGGAAAATAAAAAATCATCTTTTGTTCACCGACCGAATATTCCCTTAAGAACGCTAGCTTTCGGCTTCACCCAGTCTGAGGTACACATCCGGCTGACCCGGTAGTAACAATCACAGAGGTGCTCCCCTTATGCCCTAGCCGAATTAACGGGAACATAGGGCATAAATAAAAGAGCCAGGCAACCCAGCTTGGCCAAAACTTAAGTCATATCGATGCATATAATGGCGAAAAAAGGTACATGCGGAAGTATAACACATGTGCGTGGCATGAGGCCCAGATAAATAATTAAGCTTCTGTGAAAGAAGCCCCCATGTATGATGAGCGCGGCTAGCGCATCTATAATGTGCAAGCGAGGCACAAGTTGGCCCTTGAAGGCCTATAGAAAGAATAAAAGAAAGGAAGATAGAAAAAGAAGAGAGATAATGTATATGTAAAAAATGGACAGAGGAAGGAAACAAACATAGAGTCCGGCGCTAGGCGTAGAATCTTCGGAGCCTGGCCGCGTTCCATGGGTTCGGCTCGAGTTGATTAGCCGATGCATCCCGCAGTTGGTACGCTCCACCGGTCAAAACTTGGTCAATAATGAAGGGACCTTACCATTTGGGCTCGAGCTTGTTCTTTTTCTTATCCAGCAGGCGTAGAACTAGTTTGCCAATGTTATAAGTTTTGGCCTGTACTTCTCTGCTTTGGTATCTGCGAGCCTGTTGCTGATAAAATGCGGAACGGGCTTTTGCTATGTCACGCTCCTCTTCCAAGTTGTCCAGACTGTCCTGCTGATCCAGCTCGGCTTCTCTTTCTTTGTACATGCGCACTCGAGGTGAGTCGTGAATTATGTCACAGGGCAAGATTGCCTCTGCCCCGTACACCATAAAGAAGGGTGTATATCCGGTACTATAGTTCGGCGTGGTCCGCAGCCCCCAGAGTATGGAGTTGAGCTCCTCTACCCAGTGCATGTTAGACTCCGTTAATGAATGCACTAATTGGGGTTTAATGCCGCTCATTATAATACCGTTTGCTCGCTCAACCTGGCCGTTTGTTTGTGGGTGATAGACTGAAGCGTAATCGAGCTTGATGCCCATTTTGCTGCACCAGAGTTTTACCTCATCGGCCGTAAAGTTTGTGCCGTTGTCAGTGATGATGCTGTGGGGGACGCCATAACGGTGTACGACCCCGGATATGAAGTCTATCACCGGTCCCGGATTCGGCTGTTTTAACAGGTTTGGCCTCTATCTATTTGGTGAATTTATCCACCATGACCAGTAAGTATTTTTTTTCTTGTGGGTTCCCCCTTTAAGGGGTCCAACCATGTCAAGCCCCCAGACCGCGAATGGCCATGTAATGGGGATTGTTTGGAGGGAGGTGGGTGGCATGTGGCTTTGATTTGCAAAGAGCTCGCAACCGGCACAACGTTGGACCAAGTCCTGTGCATCTGCCCGGGCCATTGGCCAATAGAATCATGTATGGAAGGCCTTGCTTATAAGAGCCCGGGCTGCGGCGTGGTAACCGCCGAGTCCGGTGTGAATTTCTGCCAAAAGGTTCCGCCCTTCCTCTTTGGAGATGCATCTTTGAAGGACTCCGGTAGTGCTTTTTTTTGTATAATTCTCCCTCATGGACCATGTAGGCCTTGGATCGCCGCGCTATGCAGCGTGGCTCATTTTGGTACTCCGGAAGTTCCTGTCTAGTTAGGTAGGCCCGGAATGGTTCTGTCCACGGGGCAATGACGGCCATTATTACGTGGGCTGAAGGTGTTATTTCGATGGCAGAGCCTCCGATTGTGTTAGAGTGTTCGGTATCGGGTATTTTGGCCGGTCCGGACTATTGTTACCGATGTCCCCTTCCCATACTATAGATGTCTTGAACAGCCTCTCCAAAAATATGTTGGGGCATCGCATCGTGTTTTGCGCCAATGCGGGCGAGGATATCCGCCGCCTGATTGTTTTCCTGAGCCACATGGTGAAATTCGAGCCCCTCGAACCGAGCTGACATTTTTAGGACGACGTTTCGGTAGGCCGCCCTTTTCGGATCCTTGGCGTCAAAGTCTCCATTTATTTGGGATATTGCGAGGTTTGAATCCCCATGCACCTCCAGACGTTGAATGCTCATGGAGACTGCCATCCGAAGACCATGCAACAGAGCTTCATATTCAGCTGCGTTGTTGGGGTCTGTATACAATATTTACAACACGTACCGAATGGTATCTCCGGTTGGGGACGTCAGGACGACGCCAGCCCCTAGACCAGCCAACATTTTAGAACCGTCGAAGTGCATGATCGAATTGGAGTATGCGCAGTACTCTTTAGGGAGTTCGGCCTCCGTCCATTCGACTACAAAGTCGGCCAATACTTGTGACTTAATGGCTCGTCGAGGTTTGTATGTTATGTCGAACGGGAGGAGCTCAATGGCCCATTTAGCAATCCGGCCCGTGGCGTCGCGGTTATTTCTAATATCATTAAGTGGCACTTCCGAGGCTACTGTAATTGAACACTCTTGAAAGTAGTGTTGCAGCATCCAGGATGCCATGAATACCGCATAGGCTATCTTTTGATAATGTGGGTACCGTGATTTGCATGGAGTGAGGACAGTGGATACATAGTTTACCGGCTTTTGAAGAGGAAATTTATGTCCGTCAGCTTCTTGTTAGACGACGAGCACTGCGCTTACAACTTGATAAGTTGCCGCAATGTACAACAGCATTGGTTCGCCGATGTTTGGCGCGGCCAGGATTGGGTTGGTTGCCAAAATGGCCTTTATTTCTTCCAATCCGGCTGTGACAGCGTCCGTCCACTCGAAGTGTTCGATGCGCCAAAGGAGGCGATAAAGGGGTAAAGCCTTTTCTCCTAAGCGGGAGATAAAGCGGCTTAGAGCCGCCACGCATCGAGTTAACTTCTGGATTTGTTTGAGGTCTGTTGGGGTAGCCAACTGTGACAAAGCTCGGATTTTGGCCGGATTAGCTTCAATACCTCTACTGGAGACAATGAAACCCATGAGCTTTCCGGCTGGTACGCCGAAAATGCATTTTTCCAGATTGAGCTTGATGTCGTATGTTCGGTGATTGTCGAATCCGAGCCTCAAGTCTTCTATCAAAGAGTCGACGTGCTTGGTTTTGACGACCACATCGTCTACGTATGCCTCTACTGTTTTGCCGATTTGTTTCTCCAGACATGTCTGAATCATGCGCTGATATGTTGCGCCGGTGTTTTTGAGCCCAAAAGGCATTGTGTTGAAACAAAAGGGACTGTATGGTGTGATGAATGCCGTTGCGGCTTGGTCGGACTCCGCCATCTTGACTTGGTGGTAACCGGAGTATGCGTCGAGGAAACACAATGACTCGTGTCCTGCGGTAGCATCGATAATTTGATCGATGCGGGGGAGGGGGAAGGGATCCTTTGGGCAAGCTTTATTAAGGTCCTTGAAATTGACACAAAGGCGCCAGGATTTATCCTTCTTTGGTACCATCACCAGGTTAGCTAGCCAGTCCGGGTGTTTTATTTCTCTGATGAATCCGGCCTCCAATAACTTGGCTAGTTCCTCTCCCATGGCATGTCTCTTAGGTTCGGAGAAACGCCGAAGAGCTTACTTGACCGGCTTGAATCCCTTTAGGATATTGAGGCTATGCTCAGCCAGCCTGCGTGGGATTCCTGGCATGTCTGAGGGATGCCAGGCGAATATGTCCCAATTCTCGCGCAGGAACTCTCGTAGTGCGGCATCCACGGCGGGGTTTAACTGTGCCCCGATAGAGGCTGTTTTTGTAGGGTCTGTTGGGTGGACTTGGAATTTGACTATTTCATCTGCTGGTTTAAAAGAGGTGGACTTGGATCTCTTATCAAGTATCACGCCGTCCCTGTCCACTATGGAGCGTAGCATGGTTAATTCCTCGACCAAGAGGGCTTCGTATAATGCCTCAAGGGCCAGTGCGGCTCTTTTGTTTTTGGCGCGGAGTGCTGTGTCCGGATCACTGGCGAGGGTGATGATTCCGTTGGGCCTCGGCATTTTGAGCTTCATGTACCCATAATGGGGTACGGCTTGGAAGATCGTGAACGCCTCACGTCCTAAAAGGGCGTGGTATCCACTGTTGAACGGGGCCACTTGAAATGTAATTTCTTCGGACCTATAGTTCTCTGGCGTACCGAATACCACATCTAGTGTAATTTCCCCAGTGCACCGTGCCTCTCGACTGGGTATGATTCCTATGAAGGTTGTGCTACTTTGCTCAATGCGGTTCCAGTCTATTTCCAATTTTTGAAGAGTTTCCTCATAGATGAGGTTTAATCCGTGGCCGCCGTCCATGAGTACTTTGGTGAGTCGAAAGCCATCCACAATTGGACTGGGGACCAATGCGGCTGGTGCTCGGGCTGTTCAGAATTTAGGTTCGTAACTGGCATTGAAGGTAATAGCCATGTCACTCCATGGATTTATTGCTGCTATGTGGCAGATTTCGGCCACGCTGCGGAGTGTTCGCTTGCGCCTATTATTTGACGCGAAGGTCTCAAAGACTGTTAACACCGTATTGTTATCCACGGGATGGTGCTCTGTGGCGTTTGGGATAAGAAGATCCTCACCACTTTTGGTTACCTGCCGGAGTATCCAACATGCTCTAAGGTTGTGCGTTGGTATTGTATCCGCTGTACTATGAATTTTGCAGGGTCCGTTAAGCCATCCCTCCAGTACGGTTCCATGCCCTGTAGAGGGTTTTTGTTTCTTTGCAACTAGCTCGGGTGTCTTATGATAGTGCACCCTTTTACTTTGGACTGGGTGTATATTCGGAGCGGGATTATCCCAAAATTTTGTTTCGGTTTTCCAAGCGCTTTCCATCACACAGTACTTTCGTACTATGGACGCCAAGTTAGCGAAGCGTGATATGTCACGGCGAGTTAAGGCGTTAAGGATTCCCTTGTCCGTGCAATTATTGTAGAAAGTGAGACTGCATCTTCCTCTCAATGAAAGCACCAATGTCGGTGTCAAAACCGGCGGATCTCGGGTAGGGGGTCCTGAACTGTGCGTCTAAGGCGGATGGTAACAGGAGGCAGGGGACACGATGTTTTACCCAGGTTCGGGCCCTCTTGATGGAGGTAAAACCCTAAGGCCTGCTCGATTTATTCTTGATGATATGAGTATTACAAGAGTTGATCTACCACGAGATCGGAGAGGCTAAACCCTAGAAGCTAGCCTATGGTATGATTGTATGTTGTCCTACGGACTAAAACCCTCCGGTTTATATAGACACCGGAGGGGGCTAGGGTTACACAAGGTCGGTTACAAAGGAGGAGATATACATATCCGTACTGCCCAGCTTGCCTTCCATGCCAAGTAGAGTCCCATCCGGACACGAGACGAAGTCTTCAATCTTGTATCTTCATAGTCCAACAGTCCGGCCAAAGGATATAATCCGGCTATCCGGATACCCCCTAATCCAGGACTCCCTCAGCATGAGCAGGGAGAGTAATATGGACAGCACGACATCTGTCAAAGATTAGTCGATACTGGAGAGGTGATTCATTCCTCTCAACAAACTGGTGGTGAACCGTAGCATTAAAGTCTAGGTAAGCAGGTGGTAATTCAATATCATCTTCATGTATGGCCATACCAAGAAAATTAGCTATGTGGGTTGCATAAATTCCTCCAAAGAAATCTCCATTACATCTATTAAGATGCAAACTACGTGCAACAATGGCTCCCAAATTATAAGATTGGTCTCCTAACACAGCACTCCCAAGAATACTGAGGTCAGGGACACACATGTGACATGCCTCATCTTTACCATTAATGCATCTACCTATGAAGAGAGCAAAATAATGTATAGCAGGAAAGTGAATGCTCCCTATGGTGGCTTGTGTTATATCTCTAGATTCTCCCACAGTTATGCTAGCAAGAAAATCTCTAAATTCATATTTGTGAGGATCCCTTATACTACCCCATTGTGGAAGTTTGCAAGCCGTGGTAAAATCCTCTAAGTCCATAGTATAAGAATTTTCATAGAGATCAAACAGGACAGTTGGAGGATTACGTGAAGATGAAAATTCAAACCTCCTCACAAAGGTACTAGTAAGATTGTGATACTGGCTGCACTTCTCTTCCTCGAAGCTCACAAGATCGGCGTGACGCAAATATGCATTGAATTCTTCCTTAATACCTACTCGATCCATAAAGTTTTCAGAAGGCCATTCACAAGGACGCATTGGGGCGTCTCTTGGTGGCTCTTCATCAGCATCGTGCATTGCAAGCCTGGGTCCTTGCTTCCTTGAGGAACCACCTTGGAACATTTTCCTAAGCATTTTTCTTCCTCTAAAAAATTCTGAATATTTTTACCAACTTCAAAATAAAAGTAAAACAAACTCAATAATATTGATAGAAACTACTCCTACAAGTGCATAGGGCCTATATCATGCATCAAAACTACTTTTGACCATATAAATTTGACATGCAAGCTCAAGAACAGGGTCACCTAAGGAGCAAAATTTTGCAATGAATAAAGCACTAGAACAAAAACTAATTGGACCAATGGAGGAGTCACATACCAAGGAACAATCTCCCCAAGCAGTTTTGTGAGAGGTGCTTTGAGCAAGGAGATCGAAAATGGCAGCAAAACGAGCTTGGACTCGGGTTTGAGCTGGCTATTCGTGTTTGGGGGAGGAAGAAGGAGTGTGTGGGTGAAAGGGTAAGTGGAGGAGGGCCACCGTGGGCCCACGAGGCAGGGGCGCGCCCAGGGGGTGGGGCGCGCCCTCCACCCTCGTGGGCAGGTGGTTGACCCCCCTGCTGTGTTCTCATTGCCAAATATTCTCAAATATTCTAGAAAAAATCATATTTAAATTTCAGGGCATTTGGAGAACTTTTATTTTCAGGGTATTTTTATATTGCACAGATAATCAGATAATAGACAGAAAAATACTATTTTTATTTGATTTAATATAAATAACAGAAAGTAAAAGGAGGGTACAGCAGGTTGTGCCTTCTAGTTTCATCCATCTCATGATCATCAAAAGGAATCCACTAACAAGGTTGATCAAGTCTTGTTAACGAACTCATTCTGAATAACATGGAACCAGAGAAATTTCGAATAACACTATGTTACCTCAACAGGGATATGCACATCCCCAATTATAAGAATATCATATTTCTTCTTGATAGTAGGAAGAGGAAATTCAAAACCTCCAAATATGATCGATGGAATTTTTCTAATAGAGTTGATACTATGAACTTGAGGTTGTTTCCTCGGAAAGTGTACCGTATGCTCATTACCATTAACATGAAAAGTGACATTGCCTTTAGTGCAATCCATAACAGCCCCTGCAGTATTCAAAAAGGGTCTTACAAGAATAATAGACATACTATCGTCCTCGGGAATATCAAGAATAACAAAGTCCGTTAAAATAGTGACGTTTTCAACTACAACAGGCACATCCTCACAAATACCGACAGGTATAGCAGTTGATTTATCAGCCATTTGTGAAGATATTTCAGTAGGTGTCAACTTATCCAAATCAAGTCTACGATATAAAGAGAGAGGCATAACACTAACACCGGCTCCAAGATCACATAAAGCAGTTTTAACATAGTTTCCTTTAATGGAGCATGGTATAGTGGGTACTCCTGGATCTCTAAGTTTCTTAGATAATCCACCCTTAAAAGTATAATTAGCAAGCATGGTGGAAATTTTAGCTTCCGGTATCTTTCTCTTGTTAGTAACAATATCATTCATATACTTAGCATAAGTATTCATTTTGAGCATATCAGTTAGTCGCATACGCAAAAAGATAGGTCTAATCATTTAAGCAAAGCGCTCAAAATCCTCATCATCCTTTTTCTTGGATGGTTTGGGAGGAAAAGGCATGGGTTTCTGAACCCATGGTTCTCTTTCTTTACCATGTTTCCTAGCAACAAAGTCTTTCTTATGATAACGTTGATTCTTTGATTATGGGTTATCAAGATCAACAGCAGGTTCAGCTTCTATATCATTATCATTACTAGGTTGAGCATCATCATGATCATTATCATTAACATTATCACTAGTTTCAGATTCATTACCAGATTGTGTTTCAGCATCAGAGATAGAAATATCATTTGGATTCTCAGGTGTTTCAGTAACAGGTTTACTAGAAGCATGCAAAGTCCTATCATTTTTCTTTTTCTTCCTTTTAGAAGGACTAGGTGCATCTACATTATTTCTCTGAGAATCTTGCTCAATTCTCTTAAAGTGGCCTTCAAGATACAAAGGTTCCTGAGTCATTTTACCACCTCTAGTCATAACTCTAACATCATTATCATTATCCTTACTGTTCAATTCATTGAGCAAATCATTTTGAGCTTTAAGTACTTGTTCTACTTGAGTGGTAACCATAGAAGCATGTTTACTAATAAGTTTAAGTTCACCTTTGACATTAGCCATATAATCACCCAAGTGTTCAAGCATATTTGAATTGTATTTCAATTGTCTACCAAAATAAGCATTAAAATCTTCTTGCTTAACCATAAATTTATCGAACTCATCTAAGCATGGGCTAGCAAACTTAGTAAATGGGATTTCAGCTTTATCATATCTATAGAGAGAATTTACCTTTACTACATGTGTCGGGTTATCAAGACCACGAGTTTCTTCAATAGGTAATAGATTAAGATCATATGTTTATTCAACAGGCGGTAAACTAAGACCATGTATTTCTTCAATAGGAGGTAAATTCTTAACATCTTCAGCTTTAATACCTTTTTCTTTCATAGATTTATTTGCCTCTTGCATATCTTCAGGACTGAGAAATAGAATACCCATCTTCTTCGGAGTTGGTTTAGGAATAGGCTCAGGAATTGGCTCTGGAGGTTTCCAATTATTTTAATTTGTCAACATATTATTCAATAGAATTTAAGCTTCATCCGGTGGTCCTTCCCTGAAAACAGAACCAGCACAACTATCCAGGTAATCTCTGGAAGCATTGGTTAGTCCATTATAAAAAAATCAAGTATTTCATTTTAAGGATATAAAAGTAATGAGTTCTCTCATCAATAGTGAATAGGGTGGCTATATCATTTAATTTAGTAAGATGTGCCACAACAGTTTCAGATTCATAGCCATGAAAAGGATCAGATTCAACCAAAGTAAGTATATCAGGATCAACAGAGAATTCATAATCCTTATCAGTAACACAGATAGGTGAAGTAGCAAAAGCAGGGTCAGGTTTCATCCTAGCATTTAGAGATTGCTTATTCCATTTAGCTAATAACCTCTTAAGTTCGTGTCTATCCTTGCAAGCTAAAATAGCTAAAGAAGCTTCTTTATCAAAAACATAACCCTCAGGAATAACAGACAAGTCTTCATCATCAATTTCATCAGTATTATCAGATTCACTATTTTCAATCTCTCTTGCCCTAGCAAGTTGTTCATCAAGAAATTCACCAAGTGGCACAGTAGTATCAAGCATAGAAGTAGTTTCATCATAAGTATCATGTATAGCAGAAGTAGCATCACCAATAACATGCGACATATCGGAACGAATAGCAGAGGTAGGTTTAGGTGTCGCAAGCTTACTAAAAACAGAAGGTGAATCAAGTGCAGAGCTAGATGGCAGTTCCTTACCTCCCCTCGTAGTTGAGGGATAAATCTTGATTCTTGGATCTTTCAAGTTCTTCATAATGATAAGAAGATATAAATCCCAAGTGACTCAAAGAATAGAGCTATGCTCCCCGGAAATGGCGCCAGAAAATAGTCTTGATAACCCGCAAGTATAGGGGGTCACAACAGTTTTCGAGGGTAGAGTATTCAACCCAAATTTATTGATTCGACACAAGGGGAGCCAAAGAATACTCTCAAGTATTAGCAGCCGAGTTGTCAATTCAAGCACACCTGGAAACTTAATATCTGCAGGAAAGTATTTAGTAGCAAAGTAATATGATAGTAATGGTAACGGTAGCAAAAGGTAACAGTAGTGAAAGTAATGGTTTTGGTATTTTGTAGTGATGATAGCAATAGCAACGAGAAAGTAAATAAGCGAAGAACAATATATGGAAAGCTCGTAGGCAATAGATCAGTGATAGAGAATTATGCCAGATGCGGTTCATCATGTAACAGTCATAACCTAGGGTGACACAGAACTAGCTCCAGTTCATCAATGTAATGTAGGCATGTATTCCGAATATAGTCATACGTGCTTATGGAAAAGAACTTGCATGACATCTTTTGTCCTACCCTCCCATGGCAGCGGGGTCCTTACGGAAACTAAGGGATATTAAGGCCTCCTTTTAATAGAGTACCGGAACAAAGCATTAACACATAGTGAATACATGAACTCCTCAAACTACGGTAATCACCGGTAAGTATCCCGATTATTGTCACTTCGGGGTTGACGAATCATAACACATAATAGGTGACTATAGACTTGCAAGATAGGATCAAGAACTCTCATATATTGATGAAAACATAATAGGTTCAGATCTGAAATCATGGCACTCGGGCCCTAGTGACAAGCATTAAGCATAGCAAAGTCATAGCAACATCAATCTCAGAACATAGTGGATAATAGGGATCAAACCCTAACAAAACTAACTTGATTACATGATAGATCCCATACAACCCATCACCATCCAGCAAGCCTACGATGGAATTACCCACGCACGTCGGTGAGCATCATGAAATTGGTGATGGAGGATGGTTGATGATGATGATGGCGACGGATTCCCCTCTCCGAAGCCCCGAACGGACTCCATATCAGCCCTCCCGAGAGGTTTTAGGGCTTGGCGATGGCTCTGTATCGTAAAACGCGATGATTCTTCTCTCTGGTTTTTTTCTCCCCGAAACACAATATATAGAGTTGGAGTTGGAGTCGGAGGAGCTCCAGGGAGCCCATGAGGTAGGGGGCGCGCCCTAGGGGGGCAGGCGCGCCCGCACCCTCGTGGACAGGTGGTGGGCCACCTGGCCTTCATCTTTTGTAGGTAGTTTTTATATTTTCCAAAAAGTTGCTCCGTGAAGTTTCAGGTCATTCCGAGAATGCTTGTTTCTGCACATAAATAACACCATGGTAATTCTACTGAAAACAGCGTCAGTCCTGGTTAGTTCCATTCAAATCATTCAAGTTAGAGTCCAAAACAAGGGCAAAAGTGTTTGCAAAATTAGATACGACGGAGATCTATCAAACCCCATGGTAAAGAATTGCCTAGTAAAGATGAAATTATTGGTCTTGCTTCTATTGCTGTGCCTCCTAATGATCCTTTAGAATAATATTTGCTCGACCATGAAAATGATATGTTTATGAATGAAAGAAGGGAAATAGATGAAGTATTCTTTAAACAAGGACCTATTTTGAAACACAACTTGCGTGTTGAAATTCTAGGGGATCCTCCTCCACCCAAGGGTGATCCCGTGTTTGAGCTTAAACCTTTGCCTGATACTCTTAAAAATGCTTATCTTGATGAGAAAGAGATATATTCTGTTATTATTAGTGCTAACCTTTCAGAGCATGAAGAAAAGAAATAATTGAAAACTCTGAAGAAGCACCGTGCTGCTATTGGATATATTCTTGATGATCTTAAGGGCATTAGTCCCACTCTATGCCAGCACAAAATAAAATTGGAGAAAGGTGTGAAACCGGTTGTTGATCACCAACGACGGTTAAATCCTAAGATGAAAGAAGTGGTAAGAAAAGAAATACTAAAGCTTCTGGAGGCGGGCATAATTTATCCCGTTGCTGATAGTCAGTGGGTAAGTCATGTCCATTGTGTCCCTAAGAAGGGAGGTATTACTGTTGTTCCTAATGATAAAGATGAATTGATCCCACAAAGAATTGTTACTGGTTATAAAATGGTAATTGACTTCCGCAAATTAAATAAAGCTACTAAAAAGGATCATTACCCTTTACCATTTATTGATCAAATGCTAGAAAGATTATCTAAACATGCACACTTTTGCTTTCAAGATGGTTATTCTGGTTTCTCTCAAATACCTGTGTCAAAAGAGGATCAGGAAAATACCACTTTTACTTGCCCTTTCGGTACTTTTGCTTATAGACATATGCCTTTTGGTTTATGTAATGCACCTACTATCTTTCAAAGATGTATGACTTCTATATTCTCTGACTTTCGTGAAAAGATTGTTGAGGTTTTCATCGATGATTTCTCCATTTACGGAACTTCTTTTGATGATTGCTTAAGCAACCTTGATCGAGTTTTGCAGAGATGTGAAGAAATTAATCTTGTCTTGAATTGGGAGAAGTGCCACTTTATGGTTAATGAAGGTATTGTCTTGGGGCATAAAATTTTTGAAAGAGGTATTGAAGTTGATAAATCTAAAGTTGATGCTATTGAAAAGATGTCGTGTCCTAAAGACATTAAAGGTATAAGAAGCTTCCTTGGTCATGCCGGTTTTTATAGGAGGTTCGTTAAAGACTTCTCAAAAATTTCCAGGCCTCTGACTAATCTCTTACAAAGATATGTTCCTTTTGTCTTTGATGATGATTGTGTAGAAGCATTTGAAATATTTAAGAAAGCCATGATTTCTGCACCCATTGTTCAGCCTCATGATTGGAAATTACCATTTTGAAATTATGTGTGATGCTAGTGATTATGTTGTAGGTGTTGTTCTAGGACAAAGAGTTGATAAGAAATTAAATGTTATCCAATATGCTAGTAAAACTCTAGACGGTGCCCAAAGAAATTATGCTACTACTGAAAAAGAATTTTTAGCAGTTGTATTTGCTTGTGATACGTTTAGACCTTATATTGTTGATTTTAAAGTAACTGTTCACACTGATCATGCTTCTATTAAATATCTTACGGAAAAGAAAGATGCTAAACCTAGACATATTAGATGGGTTCTGCTACTACAAGAATTCGATTTGCATATTATTGATAGAAAGGGAGCTGAGAACCCCATTGCAGACAACTTGTCTAGGTTAGAAAATGTTCTTGATGACCCACTACCTATTGATGATAGCTTTCCTGATGAACAATTAGCTGTCATAAATGCTTCTCGTACTGCTCCATGGTATGTTAATTATGCTAATTACATTGTTGCTAAATTTATACCACCTATTTTCACATACCAGCAAAAGGAAAAAGTTTTTCTATGATTTAAGACATTACTTCTGGGATGACCCACACCTTTATAAAGGATTAGATGGTGTTATTCGACGTTGTGTACCTGAGCATGAACAGGAACAGATCCTACGCAAGTGTCACTCCAAGGCTTATGGAGGACACCACGCCGGAGATAGAACTGCACATAAGGTATTGCAATCGGGTTTTTATTGGCCCACTCTCTTCAAAGATGCACGTAAGTTTGTCTTGTCTTGTGATGAATGTCAAAGAATTGGTAATATTAGTAGACGTCAAGAAATTCCTATGAATTATTCACTTGTTATTGAACCATTTGATGTTTGGGGCTTTGATTATATGGGACAGTCTCCTTCCTCTAATTGATATACACATATTTTAGTTGCTGTTGATTACATTACTAAGTGGGTAGAAACTATTCCAACTAGTAGTGCTGATCATAACACCTCTATTAAGATGCTTAGAGAAGTTATGTCTCCGAGGTTTGGAGTCCCTAGATACTTAATGACTGATGGTGGTTCACATTTTATTCATGGTGCTTTTCGTAAGATGCTTGCTAAGTATGATGTTAATCATAGAATTGCATCTCCGTATCACCCTCAGTCTAGTGGTCAAGTAGAATTAAGTAATAGAGAGCTTAAATTAATTTTGCAAAAGACTGTTAATAGATCTAGAAAGAATTGGTCCAAGAAACTTTATGATGCATTATGGGCCTATAGAACTGCATATAAAAATCCTATGGGTATGTCTCCGTATAAAATAGTTTATGGAAAAGCATGTCACTTACCTCTTGAACTGGAACATAAGGCATATTGGGCCATTAAAGAGCTCAATTATGATTTCAAACTTGTCGGTGAGAAGAGGCTTTTTGACATTAGCTCACTTGATGAATGGAGAACCCAGGCCTATGAGAATGCCAATCTGTTTAAAGAAAAAGTTAAAAGATGGCATGACAAAAGGATACAAAAGTGTGATTTTAATGTCGGAGATTATGTTTTGTTATATGATGTCTACTACACAACCTTCTTCTTGTAGACGTTGTTGGGCCTCCAAGTGCAGAGGTTTGTAGGACAGTAGCAAATTTCCCTCAAGTGGATGACCTAAGGTTTATCAATTCGTAGGAGGCGTAGGATGAAGATAGTCTCTCTCAAGCAACCCTGCAACCAAATAACAAAGAGTCTCTTGTGTCCCCAACACACCCAATACAATGGTAAATTGTATAGGTTCACTAGTTCGGCGAAGAGATGGTGAAACAAGTGGTATATGGATAGTAGATAAAGGTATTTGTAATCTGAAATAATAAAAACAGCAAGGTAGCAAGTGATAAAAGTGAGCGTAAACGGTATTGCAATGTGTGGAAATAAGGCCTAGGGTTCAAACTTTCACTAGTGTAAGTTCCCTCAACGATACTAACATAATTGGATCACATAACTATCCCTCAACATGCAACAAAGAGTCACTCCAAAGTCACTAATAGTGGAGAACGAACGAAGAGATTATGGTAGGGTACGAAACCACCTCAAAGTTATTCTTTCCAATCAATCCGTTGGGCTATTCCTATAAGTGTCACAAACAGCCCTAGAGTTCGTACTAGAATAACACCTTACGACACAAATCAACCTAAACCCAAATGTCACCCAGATACTCCAATGTCACCTCAAGTATCAGTGGGTATGATTATACGATATGCATCACACAATCTCAGATTCATCTATTCAACCAACACAAAGGACCTCAAAGAGTGCCCCAAAGTTCTACCGGAGAATCACGACGAAAACGTGTGCCAACCCCTATGCATAGGTTCATGGGCGGAACCCGCAAGTTGATCACCAAAACATACATCAAGTGAATCACGTGGTATCCCATTGTCACCACAGATATGCACGGCAAGACATACATCAAGTGTTCTCAAATCTTTAAAGACTCAATCCAATCAGATAACTTCAAAGGGGAAACTCAATTCATTACAAGAGAGTAGAGGGGGGAAGAAACATCATAGGATCCAACTACAATAGCAAAGCTCGCGATACATCAAGATCGTATTACCGCAAGAACACGAGAGAGAGAGATAGATCAAACACATAGCTACTGGTACATACCCTCAGCCCCGAGGGAGAACTACTCCCTCCCCGTCATGGAGAGCACCGGGATGATGAAGATGGCCACCGGAGATGGATTGCCCCCTCCGGCAGGGTGCCGGAACGGGTCTAGATTGGCTTTCGGTGGCTACAGAGGCTTCTGGCGGTGGAACTCCCGATCTATTGTGCTCTCGGATGTTTTTAGGGTATATGGAGATATATATAGGCGGAAGAAGTATGTCAGGGGGGCCACGAGGGGCTCACGAGTGTGGAGGGTGCGCCCAGGGGGGTGGGCACGCCCCCTGCCTCGTGACCTCCTCGCAGATCCCCCGACGTGCACTCCAAGTCTTCTGGGCTTCTTTCCTTCCAAAAATGAGTTCCGTGAAGTTTCAGGTCAATTGGACTCCGTTTGATTTTCCTTTTCTTTGAAACCCTAAATCAGGGTAAAAACAGAAATTGGCACTGGGCTCTGGGTTAATAGGTTAGTCCCAAAAAATGATATAAAAGTGTATAATAAAGCCCATAAACATCCAAAACAGAAGATAATATAGCATGGAGCAATCAAAAATTACAGATACGTTGGAGACGTATCAGCATCCCCAAGCTTAATTCCTGCTCGTCCTCGAGTAGGTAAATGATAAAAATAGAATTTTTGATGTGGAGTGCTACTTGGCATAATTTCAATGTGATTCTTATTAATTGTGTTATGAATATTCAGATCCATAAGATTCAAGACAAAGGTTCATATTGACATAAAAATGATAATACTTCAAGCATACTAACTAAGCAATTATGTCTTCTCAAAATAACATGGCCAAAGAAAGTTCATCCCTACAAAATCATATAGTTTAGTCATGTTTCATTTTCGTCACACAAGAATACTCTCATCATGCTCAACCCTGATGACAAGCCAAGCAATTGTTTCATACTTTAGTAATCCCAAACCTATAAACTTTCACGCAATACATGAGCGCGAACCATGGATATAGCACTATGGGTGGAATAGAATATAATGAGGGGGTTATGTGGAGAGGACAAAAAGGAGAAAGTCTCACATCAACAAGGAAAATCAATGGGCTATGGAGATGCCCACCGATTGATGTTAATGCAAGGAGTAGGGATTGCCATGCAACAGATGCACTAGAGCTATAAATGTATGAAAGCTCAACAAAAGAAACTAGTGGGTGCGCATCCAACTTGCTTTCTCACGAAGACCTAGGGCACTTGAGGAGGCCCATTGTTGGAATATACAAGCCAAGTTCTATAATGAAAAATTCCCACTAGTATATGAAAGTGATAATATGAGAGACTCTCTACTATGAAGATCATGGTGCTACTTTGAAGCACAAGTGTGGTAAAAGGATAGTAACATTGTCCCTTCTCTCTTTTTCTCTCATTTTTTGGGCCTTCTCCTTTTTTATGGCCTTTCTCTCTTTTTTTATTCCTCACTTGGGACAATGCTCTAATAATGGTGATCATCACACTTCTATTTATTTACAACTCGATACTAGAACAAAGATGACTCTATATGAATGGCTCCGGCGGTGTACCGGGATATGCAATGAATCAAGAGTGACATGTATTAAAGATTTATGAACGGTGGCTTTTCCACAAATACAATGTTAACTACATGATCATGCTAAGCAATATGACAATGATGAATGTGTCATGATGAACGGAGTGATGGAAAGTTGCATGGCAATATATCTCGGAATGGTTATGGAAATGCCACAATAGGTAGGTATGGTGGTTGTTTTGAGGAAGATATAAGGAGGTTTATGTGTGACAGAGCATATCATATCACGGGGTTTGGATGCACCGGCGAAGTTTGCGCCAACTCTCAATGTGAGAAAGGGCAATGCACGGTACCGAAGAGGCTAGCAAGGATGGAAGGGTGAGAGTGCGTATAATCCATGGACTCAACATTAGTCATAAAGAACTCACATACTTATTTCAAAAATCTACAAGTCATCAAAAACCTCGGCACTACGCGCATGCTCCTAGGGGGATAGAATGGTAGGAAAAGACCATCGCTCGTCCCCGACCGCTACTCATAAGGAGGACAATCAAATAACACCTCATGTTTCAAATTTGTTACACAATGTTTACCATACGTGCATGCTACGGAACTTGCAAACTTCAACACAAGCATTTCTCATATTCACAACTACTCAACTAGCACGACTTTGATATTATTACCTCCATATCTCAAAACAATCATCAAGCATCAAACTTCTCTTAGTATTCAATACTCTATATGAAAGTTTTTACTAATCTTGGATACCTGGCATATTAGGATTTTAAGCAAATTACCATGCTATTTAAGACTCCCAAAATAATATAAGTTAAGAATGATAGCTCATCTATTTCTTCAAAATAAAACTACCACCATGCTCTAAAAAGATATAAGTGAGGCACTAGAGCAAACGACAAACTACTCCGAAAGATGTAAGTGAAGATCAATGAGTAGTCGAATAATTATGCAACTATGTGAAGACTCTCTAACATTTAAGAATTTCAGATCTTGGTATTTTATTAAAATATCAAGCAAATCAAAATAAAATGACACTCTAAGAATGGCAAACATCATGTGAAGAAGCAAAAACTTAGGATCAACCGAAACTAACCGATAATTGTTGAAGAAGAAAGGTGGGATGCCAACCGGGATATCCCCAAGCTTAGATGCTTGAGACTTATTGAAATATTATCTTGGGGTGCCTTGGGCATACCCAAGCTTGAGTTTTTGTGTCTACTTAATTCCTCTCATATCAAGGTCTCCCTAAATCTCAAAAGATTCATCCACACAAAACTCAACAAGGACTCGTGAGACAAGTTAGTATAAACCATTGCCAAAACCTTATCATACTCTACTGTAGCAAATCACTAAAATTATTATTCAACATTGCGTACTAAATGCCTCTGCATATTTAATAGTCCTATCCTCAAATAGAATCATTAAAGAAGCAAACATATGCAAACAATGCAAACATAACAGCAATCTGCCTAAACAGGACAGTCTGTAAAGAATGCAGCAACATCCATACTTCCCTAGCTCCAAAAATTATGAAAGAAAATTAAAACTGTATTAAATTTATCATATCTTAATATGCAAAAGGTTTCAACATTTTATCACATTCTGAATTTTCTAGGGAATTATTGCAACAGCGGTAAACTTTCTGTTTTCAAACAGCAACATGTGGACTTCTGAAATAGGCATAGTAAAGACTATGAATGCCACTTTTATTGGAATAAAAGATGCAGAAAATAGTTCTAAATAACAGCATGCAAATCCTAAAAAAATAAATTGACGCTCCAAGCAAAACACATATCATGTGGTGAATAAAAATATAGCTCCAAGTAAAGTTACCGATGAACGAAGACGAAAGAGGGGATGCCTTCTGGGGCATCCCCAAGATTAGGCTCTTGGTTGTCCTTGAATATTTCCTTTGGGTGCCTTGGGAATCCCCAAGCTTAGGCTCTTTCCACTCCTTATTCCATAGTCCATCGAATCCTTACCCAAAACTTGAAAACTTCACAACACAAAACTTAAAGTAGAAAACTCGTAAGCTCCGTTAGTATAATAAAGTAAATCACCACTTCAAGGTACTGTAATGAACTCATTCTTTATTTATATTGTTGTTAAACCTACTGTATTCCAACTTCTCTATAGTTTATAAACTATTTTACTAGCCATAGATTCATCAAAATAAGCAAACAACACACGAAAAACAGAATCTGTCAAAAACAGAACAGTCTGTAGTAATCTGTAACTAACGCAAACTTCTGGAACCCCAAAAATTCTAAAATAAATTGCTGGACCTGAGGAATTTATCTATTAATCATCTTCAAAAATAATTAACTAAATATCACTCTCCAAATAAAAATGGAAGCAATTCTCGTGAGTGCTAAAGTTTCTGTTTTTACAGCATGATCACAAAGACTTTCCCCAAGTCTTCCCAAAGGTTCTACTTGGCACAGACACTAATTAAAAGCATAAAACCACATCTAAACAGAGGCTAGATGATTTATTTATTACTAAACATGACCAAAAAGTAAGGAACAAAAATAAAGTTGGGTTGCCTCCCAACAAGCGCTATTGTTTGACGCCCCTAGCTAGGCATGATGATTTCAATGATGCTCACATACAGGATAAGAATTGAAACATAAAGAGAGCATCATGAAGAATATGAATAGCACATTTAAGCCTAAAACACTTCCTATGCATAGAGATTTTGTGAGCAAACAAGTTATGAGAACAATAATCAACTAGCATAGGAGGGCAAAACAAGCATAATTTTGAAACTTTAAGCATATAGAGAGGAAACTTGATATTATTGCAATTCCTACAAGCATATATTCCTTCCTCATAATAATTTTCAGTATCATCATGAATGAATTCAACAATATAACCAGCACCTAAAGCATTCTTTTCATGATCTACAAGCATAGAAAATTCACTACCCTCCACATAAGCAAAATTCTTCTCATGAATAATAGTGGGAGCAAACTCAACAAAATAACTATCATGTGATTGAAAATTAAGATCAAGATGACAAGGTTCATTGTTATTATTATTCTTTAAAGCATACGTGTCATCACAATAATCATCATAGATAGGAGGCATGCTTTCATCATAATAAATTTGCTCATCAAAACTTTGGGGACAAAAGATATCATCTTCATCAAACGTAGCTTCCCCAAGCTTGTGGCTTTGCATATCATTAGCATCATGGATATTCAAGGAATTCATACTAACAACATTGAAATCATGCTCATCATTCAACTATTTAGTGCCAAACATTCTAATGCATTCTTCTTCTAGCACTTGAGCACAATTATTGGAATCCTTATTCTCATGATAGATATTAAAAAGATAAAGCGTATAAGGCAAACTTAATTCTATTTTTTTATAGTTTTCTTTTATAGACTAAACTAGTGATAAAACAAGAAACTAAAAGACTCGATTGCAAGATCTAAAGATATACCTTCAACCACTCACCTCCCTGGCAACAGCGCCAGAAAGAGATTGATGTCTACTACACAACCTTCTTCTCATAGACGTTGTTGGGCCTCCAAGTGCAGAGGTTTGTAGGACAGTAGCAAATTTACCTCAAGTGGATGGCCTAAGGTTTATCAATCCGTAGGAGGCGTAGGATGAAGATAGTCTCTCTCAAGCAAGCCTGCAACCAAATAACAAAGAGTCTCTTGTGTCCCCAACACACCCAATACAATGGTAAATTGTATAGGTGCACTAGTTCGGCGAAGAGATGGTGAAACAAGTGGTATATGGATAGTAGATAAAGGTATTTGTAATCTGAAATAATAAAACAACAAGGTAGCAAGTGATAAAAGTGAGCGTAAACGGTATTGCAATGTGTGGAAATAAGGCCTAGGGTTCATATTTTCACTAGTGTAAGTTCCCTCAACGATACTAACATAATTGGATCACATAACTATCCCTCAACATGCAACAAAGAGTCACTCCAAAGTCACTAATAGCGTAGAACGAACAAAGAGATTATGGTAGGGTACGAAACCACCTCAAAGTTACTCTTTCCAATCAATCTGTTGGGCTATTCCTATAAGTGTCACAAACAGCCCTAGAGTTCGTACTAGAATAACACCTTAAGACACAAATCAACCAAAACCCTAATGTCACCTCAAGTATCCGTGGGTATGATTATACGATATGCATCACACAATCTCAGATTCATCTATTCAACCAACACAAAGGACCTCAAAGAGTGCCCCAAAGTTCTACCGGAGAATCACGACGAAAACGTGTGCCAATCCCTATGCATAGGTTGATGGGTGGAACCCGCAAGTTGATCACCAAAACATACATCAAGTGAATCACGTGGTATCCCATTGTCACCACAGATACGCACGGCAAGACATACATCAAGTGTTCTCAAATCTTTAAAGACTCAATCCGATAAGATAACTTCAAAGGGGAAACTCAATTCATTACAAGAGAGTAGAGGGGGGGAAGAAACATCATAGGATCCAACTATAATAGCAAAGCTCGCGATACATCAAGATCGTATCACCTCAAGAACACGAGAGAGAGAGATCAAACACATAGCTACTGGTACATACCCTCAGCCCCGAGGGAGAACTACTCCCTCCTCGTCATGGAGAGCACCGGGATGATAAAGATGGCCACCGAAGAGGGATTGCCCCCTCCGGCAGGGTGCCGGAATGGGTCTAGATTGGCTTTCGGTGGCTACGGAGGCTTCTGGCGGCGGAACTCCCGATCTATTGTGCTCTCGGATGTTTTTAGCGTATATGGAGATATATAGGCGGAAGAAGTACGTCAGGGGGGCCACGAGGGGCTCAAGAGGGTGGAGGGCGCGCCCAGGGGGGTGGGCACGCCCCCTGCCTTGTGACCTCCTCGCAGATCCCCCGACGTGCACTCCAAGTCTTCTGGGCTTCTTTCCTTCCAAAAATGAGTTCCATGAAGTTTCAGGTCAATTGGACTCCATTTGATTTTCCTTTTCTTCGAAACCCTAAAACAGGGTAAAAACATAAACTGGCACTGGGCTCTGGGTTAATAGGTTAGTCCCAAAAAATGATATAAAAGTGTATAATAAAGCCCATAAACATCCAAAACAGTAGATAATATAGCATGGAGCAATCAAAAATTATAGATATGTTGGAGACGTATCATATACAACTCTCGTTTAAGATTTTTTGCATGAAACTCCTCTCTAAATGGGAAGGGCCTTACGTCATTGAGGAGGTCTATCGTTCCGGTGCCATAAAAATCAACAACTTCGAAGGCACAAATCCGAGGGTGGTGAACGGTCAAGGAATCAAACATTATATCTCAGGTAATCCCGTAAATGTTGAAACTAATGTTATTGAAACCGTAACCCCGGAGGAATATATAAGGGACACTTTCCAGAACGTTTCAGACTCCGAATAAGAAGAGGTATGTGGTACGACAAGTACACCGACTCCAAAACAGTTCTAATAGCAATTTTTCTCCGATTTGGAATATTTAAGAAAATAGGAAAATAAGAAGTAATCCGGGAAGGACACGAGGCATCCACGAGGGTGGAGGGCGCGCCCCCCTACCTCGTGGGCACCTCGTGTGCTCTCCGGACTCCGTTTTCTTGCATGATACTTCTTTTGGTCAGTAAAAATTCATTATATAATCCTCGGAAGGTTTTGATCACCGTACCACGCAAATATCTCCTGTTTTTTGTTTCGTGCTATTTTCTGCTAGGGTTGTCAAGGCCAGGCATCATGTCGTCTGCCTCCTCCAACAATGAGGGCAACGATGCTTAGCTAATGAAGACAGAGCTGAAGAGAGAAGAACCCAGGGACATCAACAAGGATGATGGGATCAAGAAGGCCATGGGAGATCAAGTTCCGGTAGTAGAAGACGAAGACATCCTTCAACCTCATCACAATCTCCTTACCCCAATGGAGATTGAAGCTTTCAAGATGATTGAGTTAGCTCGTATTCAAAACAAGTATCTCACAAGTGAAAATATTTTGTTGAAGGACCATATCATCGCACTCAAGGGCATCATCCGCAAATTGGAGGATCTCCTACGCTCGATGTGCGACTATCCATCATCACCATCATCTTCTTCACCAACAAAGAAGAACTGAGTATCGTGTGTGGGCACTCCCCTTGGCAACTGCCAAGCTTGGGGGAGGTGCCCCGGTATCGTATCACCATCACACTATTATCTTTACCATTTTTCTTAGTTCAATCCTTTTGGTTATATCTTGATCTAGTAGAATAATGTTTTAGTATGATTTAGTTTTGAGTTTTGCTTTATGATCCTTCTATGTAATTGAGTTTTGCTTTATGATCCTTCTATATAATAAAGGTTAGTTATGAGTTAAGGGCCTGATTATTTTGCCATGATCTGGAGGGAATAAAAATAAAATAAAAGAGAAAGAATAAAAAGAAATAAAGAGATCATATGGATCTTATGGAGAGTAATGACTTCATATATAAAGAGTATGATGAATAAAAGTTGTTGGGAGTTGACAAACATAGTTTTGGTCCTCGTTGCAATTAATAGGAAGTAATAAAGAAAGAGAGGTTTTCACATATAAATATACAATCTTGGACATCTTTTATGATTGTGAGCACTCATTAAAATATGGCATGCTAAAGAGTTGAAGTTGGACAAGGAAGAGAACGTAATGGGTTATGTTTTCTTACATCTGAAATAAATTATATTGTCATGGATCATCCAACATGTTGAGCTTGCCTTTCCCTCTCATGCTAGCCAAATGATAGTTGAGTATGTGGACTTGCTTAAAAGCTCTTATATTGACTCTTTCCGATGTTACGATAAATTGCAATTGCTTCAGTGACTGAGATTATAGTTTGTTAGTTTTCAATGAAGTTTCTGATTCATACTTGAAATTGTGAATGAATTATTACTTTTGCATAAGAAATTGTATGACAATATATATACACATATATATATATCTATGTTGCTGTTCTAAGAATGATCATGATGCCCTCTGCAGAGTAGATCAACGGAGGAGATCGAGTAGTGCGAGAAATCAACGGAGGAGATCAAGTCTTCCAGGGAAAGGTGCGCAAACCTCTGCAGAGTGTACAAACTAATCATGGTTAGCCGTGTCCCCGGTTATGGACATCTTGAGTATCTGGTGCTTGAATTATTATGTAGAGCTCATCACTTTACTTTAACTAATTTGTTGGGTTGATGATTACTTTAATTGGGATTGAGATGGGGTTTCCATTCTCAATGTTTTCAACAAACCTTGTAGTTAAATAAAATATATTCCTTTTTTGTAGGGAAAAATTGGCTTTGCACAAAAACTTTAACCATAGAGCCTCCACCAGCCATATATACATATAGTTATAGCTGTTACATGTTCATTGCTCTATAGTGTTATATTTGCCAGCATATTCCATGTGCTGACCCATTTCGTGCTGTAACGTATTATGTTGCAGACTTTTCAGACGAAGAGTAAGGTGTGCTAGGTCATTGTCGTGCACTCAGCTATGTCGTTGGAGTTGATGGACTCGCTTTATCTTCCAAGCCTTCCGCTATTATCTTATTTAGATGGCCTTCAGCCATATTATTGAAATAAGTTCTCTTTTGAGACATTCGATGTAATAAGTGTGTGATTGAAACTCTATTATAATTCCTTCAAGTACCGTGTGTGTCAGCATTACCGATCCAGGGATGACACTTATACACAGAGATTTGACTGTCTGTGGTCGGATCGCTACAGATTAGCCACAACAAACTAAAATAGTTAGATAGATCAGCATGTGTGTGCTAGACGGGCACACCCATTCTAATTAGAAGAAGCGTGCGTGATGGTAATAATGAGCGCGCATGATTGTTGGAACAAGACGTGTGCTGACATTGCCTATTCTGGTGCACCCTATAGTGCAAACGCCACGTACACGGCCGAGAAGGCGTACGTGCCCACGTTACGCCTTCCGGGAATAGTGTCGCACTTATAACCGTCAGTAAATTTTGAGCATGCGTCCCGTCACATTCCAAATTGCAAACCTGTTCACACCGATCAAAACCTAAATGGTTTCCCACTTAGGAGCGTATTACTACGCGATTATAAATACTACCATGTTGGGGAACGTAGTAATTTCAAAAAAATTCCTACGCACACGCAAGATCATGGTGATGCATAGCAACGAGAGGGGAGAGTGTTGTCGACGTACCCTCGTAGACCGGCAACGGAAGCGTTGACACAACGTAGAGGAAGTAGTCATACGTCTTCCCGATCCGACCGATCCAAGTACCAAACATACGGCACCTCCGAGTTCTGCACACGTTCAACTCGGTGACGTCCCTCGAGCTCCGATCCAGCCGAATGTTGAGGGAGAGTTTTGTCAGCACGACGGCGTGATGACGGTGATGATGTTCTACCCACGCAGGGCTTCGCCTAAGCACCGCTACGATATGACCGAGGTGGAATATGGTGAAAGGGGGCACCGCACACGGCTAAGGAACGATCACGAAGATCAACGGTGTGTCATGGGGTGCCCCCTACCCCCATATATAAAGGAGGGAGGGGGAGGTGCGGCCGGCCCCTAGGGGTGCGCCTGGAGGAGTCCTACTCCCACCGGGAGTAGGACTCCCCCCTCTTGCCTTGGAAGGGGGAAAGAGGAAAAGGGGCGCCCCCCCCCTTCCTTGTCCTATTTGGACTAGGGGGAGGGGGGCGTGGCCTGCCGTGGCCGGCCCTCCTCTTCTCCCTTAGGGCCCATGTAGGCCCATTAACCCCTGGGGGGTTCCAGTAACCCCCCGGTACTCCGGTAAAATCCCGATTTTACCCGGAACGATTCCGATATCCAAATATAGGCTTCCAATATATCAATCTTTATGTCTCGACCATTTCGAGACTCCTCGTCATGTCCGTGATCACATCCGGGACTCCGAACAACCTTCGGTACATCAAAACACAAAGACCCTAATTACGATCGGCACCGAACTTTAAGCGTGCAGACCCTACGGGTTCGAGAACTATGTAGACATGACCGAGACACGTCTCCGGTCTATAACCAATAGCGGAACCTGGATGCTCATATTGGTTCCTACATATTCTACGAAGATCTTTACCGGTCAAACCGCATAACAACATACGTTGTTCCCTTTGTTATCGGTATGTTACTTGCCCGAGATTCGATTGTCGGCATCTCAATACCTAGTTCAATCTCGTTACCGGCAAGTTTCTTTACTCGTTCCATAATACATCATCCCGCAACTAACTCATTAGTTGCAATGCTTGCAAGGCTTTAAGTGATGTGCATTACCGAGTGGGCCCAGAGATACCTCTCCGACAATCCGAGTGACAAATCCTAATCTCGAAATACGCCAACCCAACAATTACCTTCGGAGACACCTGTAGAGCACCTTTATAATCACCTAGTTACGTTGTGACGTTTGGTAGCACACAAAGTGTTCCTCTGATAAACGGGAGTTGCATAATCTCATAGTCATAGGAACATGTATAAGTCATGAAGAAAGCAATAGCAACAAATTAAACGATCAAGTGCTATGCTAACGGAATGGTTCAAGTCAATCACATCATTCTCCTAATGATGTGATCCCGTTAATCAAATAACAACTCATGTCTATGGTTAGGAAACATAACCATCTTTGATCAACGAGCTAGTCAAGTAGAGCCATACTAGTGACACTCTGTTTGCCTATGTATTCACACATGTATTATGTTTCCGATTAATACAATTCTAGCATGATTAATAAGCATTTATCATGATATAAGGAAATACATAATAACTTTATTATTGCCTCTAGGGCATATTTCCTTCAGTCTCCCACTTGCACTAGAGTCAATAATCTAGTTCACATCGCCATGTGATTTAATAGCAATAGTTCAGATCACCATGTGATTAACACCCATAGTTCACATCGACATGTGGCCAACACCAAAAGGGTTTACTAGAGTCAATAATCTAGTTCACATCGCTATGTGATTAACACCCAAAGAGTACTAAGGTGTGATCATGTTTTGCTTGTGAGAGAAGTTTAGTCAACGGGTCTGCCACATTCAGATACGTAAGTATTTTGCAAATTTCTATGTCAACAATGCTCTGCACGGAGCTACTCTAGCTAATTGCTCCCACTTTCAATATGTATCCATATTGAGACTTAGAGTCATCTGGATTAGTGTCAAAACTTGCATCGACGTAACCCTTTACGATGAACCTTTTGTCACCTCCATAATTGAGAAACAGATCCTTATTCCACTAAGGATAATTTTGACCAATGTCCAGTGATCTAGTCCTAGATCACTATTGTACTCCTTTGCCAAACTCAAGGCAGGGTATACAATAGGTCTAGTACACAGCATGGCATACTTTATAGAACCTATGGCTGAGGCATGGGCAATGACTTTCATTCTCTCTCTATCTTCTACCGTGGTCGGGTTTTGAGTCTTACTCAGTTTCACATTTGTAACACAAGCAAGAACTCTTTCATTGACTGTTCCATTTTGAACTACTTCAAAATCTTGTCAAGGTTTGTACTCATTGAAAAACTTATCAAGCGTCTTGATCTATCTCTATAGATCTTGATGCTCAATATGTAAGCAGCTTCACCGAGGTCTTTCTTTGAAAAACTCCTTTCAAACATTCCTTTATGCTTTGCAGAATAATTCTACATTATCTCCGATAAACAATATGTCATTCACATATACTTATCAGAAATGCTGTAGTGCTCCCACTCACTTTCTTGTAAATACAGGCTTCACCGCAAGTCTGTATAAAACTATATGCTTTGATCAACTTATCAAAGCGTATATTCCAACTCCGAGATGCTTGCACCAGTCCATAGATGGATCGCTAGAGCTTGCATATTTTGTTAGTACCTTTAGGATTGACAAAACCTTCTGGTTGCATCATATACAACTCTTCTTTAATAAATCCATTAAAGAATGCAGTTTTGTTTATCCATTTGCCAGATTTTATAAAATGCGGCAATTGCTAACATGATTCAAACAGACTTAAGCATAGATATGAGTGACAAACTCTCATCGTAGTCAACACACTGAATTTGTCGAAAACCTTTTTGTGAAAATTCTAGCTTTGTAGATAGTAACACTACTATCAGCGTCCGTCTTCCTCTTGAAGATCCATTTAATCTCAATGGCTCACCGATCTTTGGGAAAGTCAATCAAAGTCCATACTTTGTTCTTATACATGGATCTCATCTCAGATTTCATGGCCTCAAGCCATTTCGTGGAATCTGGGCTCATCATCGCTTCCTCATAGTTCGTAGGCTCGTCATGGTCAAGTAACATGACCTCCAGAACAGGATTACCGTACCACTCTGGTGCGGATCTCACTCTGGTTTACCTACGAGGTTCGGTAGTAACTTGATCTGAAGTTACATGATCATCATCATTAGCTTCCTCACTAATTGGTGTAGGAGTCACAGAAACAGATTTCTGTGATGAACTACTTTCCAATAAGGGAGCAGGTACAGTTACCTCATCAAGTTCTACTTTCCTCCCACTCACTTCTTTCGAGAGAAACTCCTTCTCTAGAAAGGATCCATTCTCAGCAATGAATAACTTGCCTTTGGATCTGTGCTAGAAGGTGTACCCAACAATAACTTTTGGGTATCCTATGAAGACGCACTTTTCCGATTTGGGTTTGAGCTTATCAGGATGAAACTTTTCACATAAGCATCGCAACCCCAAACTAAGAAACGACAACTTTGGTTTCTTGCCAAACCACAGTTCATACGGTGTCGTCTCAATGGATTTAGATGGTGCCCTTTTTAACGTGAATGTAGCTGTCTCTAATGCACAACCCCAAAACTATAGTGGTAAATCGGTAAGAATCATCATAGATTGCACTATATTCAATAAACTACGGTTATGACGTTCGGACACACCATTACACTGTGGTGTTCCAGGTGGCGTGAGTAGTGAAACTATTTCACATTGTTTTAACTGAAGGCCAAACTCGTAACTCAAATATTTCACCTCTGCGATCATATCGTAGAAACTTTTATTTTCTTGTTACGATGATTCTCCACTTCACTCTGAAATTCTTTGAACTTTTCAAATGTTTCATACTTGTGTTTCATCAAGTAGATATACCCATATCTGCTCAAAATCATATGTGAAGGTCAGAAAATAACGATACTTGTCGTGAGCCTTAACACTCATCGAACCGCATACATCAGTATGTATTATTTCCAATAAGTCAGTTGCTCGCTCCATTGTTCCGGAGAACGGAGTCTTAGTCATCTTGCCCATGAGGCATGGTTCGTAAGCATCAAGTGATTCCAAAAGTCCATCAGTATGGAGTTTCTTCATGCGCTTTACACCAATATGACCTAAACGGCATTGCCACAAATAAGTTGCACTATCATTATTAACTTTGCATCTTTTGGTTTCAATATTATGAATATGTGTATCACTACGATCGAGATCCAACAAACCATTTTCATTGGGTGTGTAACCATATAAGGTTTTATTCATGCAAACAGAACAACAATTTATTCTCTTACTTAAATGAATAACCGTATTGCAATAAACATGATCAAATCATATTCATGCTCAACGCAAACACCAAATAATACTTATTTAGGTTCAACACTAATCCCAAAAGTATAGGGAGTGTGCGATGATGATCATATCAATCTTGGAACCACTTCCAACACACATCGTCACTTCACCCTTAACTAGTCTATGTTCATTCCGCAACTCCCGTTTCGAGTTACTACTCTTAGCAACTGAACCAGTATCAAATACAAAGGGGTTGCTACGAACACTAGTAAAATACACATCAATAATCTGTATATCAAATATACCTTTGTTCACTTTGCCATCCTTCTTATCCGCCAAATACTTGGGTCAGTTCCGCTTCCAGTGACCAGTCCCTTTGCAGTAGAAGCACTTAGTCTCAGGCTTAGGGCCAGACTTGGGCTTCTTCACTTGAGCAGCAACTTGCTTGCCGTTCTTCTTGAAGTTCCCCTTCTTCCCTTTGCCCTTTTCTTGAAACTAGTGGTCTTGTCTACCATCAGCACTTGATATTTTTCTTGATTTCTACCTTCTTCGATTTCAGCATTACGAAGAGCTTGGGAATCGTTTCCGTTATCCCTTGCATATCATAGTTCATCACGAAGTTCTACTAACTTGGTGATGGTGACTAGAGAATTCTGTCAATCACTATTTTATCTGGAAGATTAACTCCCACTTGATTCAAGCGATTGTAGTACCCAGACAATCTGAGCACATGGTCACTGCTTGAGCTATTCTCCTCCATCTTTTAGCTATAGAACTTGTTGGAGACTTCATATCTCTCAACTCGGGTATTTGCTTGAAATATTAACTTCAACTCTTGGAACATCTCAAATGGTCCATGACGTTCAAAACGTCTTTGAAGTCCCGATTCTAAGCCGTTTAAGCATGGTGCACTAAACTATCAAGTAGTCATCATATTGAGCTAGCAAAATGTTCATAACATCTGCATCTGCTCCAGCAATAGGTTTGTCACCTAGCGGTGCATCAAAGACATAATTCTTTTGTGCAGCAATGAGGATAAACCTCAGATCATGGATCCAATCCGCATCATTGCTACTAACATCTTTCAACTTAGTTTTCTCTAGGAACATATCGAAAATAAAACAGGGGAGCTAAACGCGAGCTATTGATCTAAAACATAGATATGCTAATACTGCCAGGACTAAGTTCATGATAAATTTAAGTTCAATTAATCATATTACTTAAGAACACCCACTTAGAAAGACATCCCTCTAATCCTCTAAGTGATCACGTGATCCAAATCAACTAAACAATAACCGATCATCACGTGAAATGGAGTAGCTTTCAATGGTGAACATCACTTATGTTGAACATATCTACTATATGATTCACGCTCGACCTTTCGGTCTTAGTGTTCCGAGGCCATACCTGCATATGCTAGGCTCGTCAAGTTTAACCTGAGTATTCTGCGTGTGCAAAACTGGCTTGCACCCGTTGTAGATGGACATAGAGCTTATCACACCCGATCATCACGTGGTGTCTGAGCACGACGAACTTTGGCAATGGTGCATACTCAGGGAGAACACTTTTATCTTGAAATTTAGTGAGAGATCATCTTATAATGCTACCATCAATCAAAGCAAGATAAGATGCATAAAAGATAAACATCACATGCAATCAATATAAGTGATATGATATGGCCATCATCATCTTGTACTTGTGATCTCCATCTCCAAAGTACCGCCATGATCACCATCGTCACCAGCTTGACACCTTGATCTCCATCATAGCATCGTTGTCGTCTCGCCAATTTTATGCTTCAACGACTATCGCTACCACTTAGTGATAAAGTAAAGCATTACAGCGTGATTGCATTGCATACAATAAAGCGACAACCATATGGCTCCTGCCAGTTGTTGATAACTCGGTTACAAAACATGATCATCTCATACAATAAAATTTAGCGTCATGTCTTGACCATATCACATCACAACATGCCCTGCAAAGTCCTGTACTTTGTTATTGCAAGTTTTGCGTGGCTGCTATGGGCTTAGCAAGAACCGTTCTTATCTACGCATCAAAACCACAATGATAGTTTGTCAAGTTGGTGCTGTTTTAACCTTCGCAAGGACCGAGCGTAGACACACTCGATTCAACTAAAGTTGGAGAAATTGACACCCGCTAGTCACCTGTGTGCATAGCACAGCGGTAAAACCAGTCTCGCGTAGGCGTACGCGTAATGTCGGTCCGGGCTGCTTCATCCAACAATACCGCCGAACCAAAGTATGACATGCTGGTAAGCAGTATGACTTATAGCGCCCACAACTCACTTGTGTTCTACTCGTGCATATGACATCTACGCATAAAACCTGGCTCTGATGCCAATGTTGGGGAACGTAGTAATTTCAAAAAAATTCCTACGCACACGCAAGATCATGGTGATGCATAGCAACGAGAGGGGAGAGTGTTGTCTACGTACCCTCATAGACCGGCAACGGAAGCGTTGACACAACATAGAGGAAGTAGTCGTACGTCTTCCCGATCCGACCGATCCAAGTACCGAACATACGGCATCTCCGAGTTATGCACACGTTCAACTCGGTGATGTCCCTCGAGCTCCGATCTAGCCGAGTGTTGAGGGAGAGTTTTGTTAGCACGACGGTGTGATGACGGTGGTGATGTTCTACCGACGCAAGGCTTCACCTAAGCACCGCTACGATATGACCGAGCTGGAATATGGTGGAAGGGGGCACCGCACACGGCTAAGGAACGATCACGAAGATCAACTTGTGTGTCATGGGGTGCCCCCTGCCCCCGTATATAAAGGAGGGAGGGGGGAGGTGAGGCCGGGCCCTAGGGGTCCGCCTGGAGGAGTCCTACTCCCATCGGGAGTAGGACACCCCCCTCTTGCCTTGTTGGAGAAGGAAAGGGGAAGGGGGAAAGAGGAAAGGGGGGCGCCGCCCCCCTTCCTTGTCCTATTCGGACTAGGGGAGGGGGCGCGCGGCCTGCCCTGGCCGGCCCTCCTCTTCTCCCTTAGGGCCCATGTAGGCCCATTAAACCCCGAGGGGTTCCGGTAACACCCCGGTACTCCGGTAAAATCCCGATTTTACCCGGAACGATTCCGATATCCAAATATAGGCTTCCAATATATCAATCTTTATGTCTCGACCATTTGGAGACTCCTCATCATGTCCGTGATCACATCCGGGACTCCAACAACCTTCGGTACATCAAAACACAAAAACCCTAATTACAATCGTCACCGAACTTTAAGCGTGCGTACCCTACGGGTTCGAGAACTATGTATACATGACTGAGACACGTCTCCGGTCAATAACCAATAGCGGAACCTGGATGCTCATATTGGTTCCTACATATTCTACGAAGATCTTTATCGGTCAGACCGCATAACAACATATGTTGTTCCCTTTGTCATCGGTATGTTACTTGCCCGAGATTCGATCGTCGGCATCTCAATACCTAGTTCAATCTCGTTACCGGCAAGTTTCTTTACTCGTTCCGTAATACATCTGTCGGCGTTCTGGGAACGGGGGTCCCCAGACTTGCCTGCCTGCGGCCTGCGGCGTGGCTCAAGTGGGGGCCCGGCGCGGCCCATCTTCATCAACACGAGGCTCAAGACCCTCGCGAGGGGCCAAGCCTCGCGAGGCGGACGACACGGCGCATCCTCAAGCATAGCCTCGTCAGGCTGGCTCACGAGGAGGCGGAGAGTTCAAGGCGGGGTACCTCGCGAGGTGGCCATGACGACACGGGGCGCCAGGCGGGTGTCAGCGCGCGCAGCGTCCCTCTTTCCTCTCTGGTGCAAAGGGGGCAAGCGTATCCGCGGAGTACCGAGGCATCAGGCAAAGGTTGCCACTTCGGTGCAACGAGACCAAGACCAGGAGGACTACGAGACGGAGGTCACCATGGAGCCCAGTGCGGCGTCATCACCAGAGCCTTTGGCAGGCGAAGACTGCTTTTGTCAGGATAGGTGTACTCGCTGTCCCCCTTCAAATTAGCCCGCCATTGTTGGATCCCTTCCCGCTCAATATTTGGGGAGAGGACCAGGGCCTCTATAAATAGGACTAGCCACCCACATAGCAAGGGGTTCGATTCCTGGTTGTTCGGCCCGGGATCTGGGGGAGAAAGAGAGAGAAAGGAGACTGAACTCTTCATAGCAGTTCATCTCCGCAGCCAAGAACAGACCCTCGCGAGGCTGTTCTTCCTTGTATTGTTCATCCACACCAGCCCCAAGAGGCAATCCATCCACCACACACTGGAGTAGGGTATTACACCACATCGGTGGCCCGAACCAGTATAAATCTTGTGTCTTTCGTGCATCTCTTTTAGTAGTTTAGATCCCATCGAAACGGAGAGGTTGAAGGTAAGATTTCCGCGCGCACCCCAGTGTTCGAACCTTAAGGGTCTGCCGAAACCCGAAATCCGACATTTGGCGCGCCAAGTAGGGGTGCGCCCGAATTCGTCTTCCACCGCTCCATGCCCCGTCGCGTCTTCGTCGCCATGCCCGGCGACCAGGAGGTCAACCCCGACCCGTGGGCTGCATGGCCCAAACACGCAAAACCGCTCGCCTCGGGCGACCCCGCGCCCCAGGCAGCTCGCGGTCCGCAGGGCGCTGCGGGCCGCGGGCGACGCGGACAGACTTCATCAACTCTTATGCCGCGGCAGGCTCGGTCGGCAGCAAGGGCCTCCAATCACGCTGCGACAACGGCACCGTACACCCGCCGGGAGCAGGCGAATTCGAGGGCCGCGCTCACGGTGGCCCGAGAGCTGCTGCGATGCAGGTTGCTGGAGGCCGGCCATGACGTGTTGCTAGAGCGAGTGGCGGAGCTCCTGGGCTTCGCCGCCTCGGGGGCTCACCCCTTCTCCACCCAGCTCCCATCTCAAGCCTAGAGCGACCCGCACGGGGGCTCCACGCGCGCCCGCGGGCTTCAAGGCTACTCCGACGCCAGCGAAGCTGTCAGCACCGGACCGGTGGTGGCGCTGCCCCCGCCCTCGGCCCGCGAAGGAGAAGGACTCAACGCGACCCGCGGCCCCGGAGGGCGGCTACATTGCCACCCAGTGGCAGGCATGATAGGTGGGGCCACATGGCATGCGGGGCGCCACGGCATGGCGTACGGGATGACGGCGACGGAAGAGTACGTGCCCCACATGATGGACGAAGGACACCCTCATGAGGACGGGCAGGGCTCACTCCTCGGCCCCAGCTGGGGGACGAGGTGATGGAGGCTGAGCCCTTCCAGGCGCCTCAGGACGAGCCCGCTGGCCACGCTGGAGGCAGCGATCACCGGGCGCCGCTAACTCTTCAGGGGCAGGTATATACTAACCGTGGATCGCAGGAGGTGCAGGTCGCCGCGGCGAGCGGCTGCCCCGCTCCTACAGCCCCTCACCCCTTGGGAGGAGGGTGCAGGGGGCTGCAGGGGAGGGGCCGGGATCCGACATCACCACCGCGGCGTTCGGAGCAAGGCGTTCTCAGGAAGTAGGCCCTCTGCTGGGGAGGTGCCTCAGGGCCTGCCCCTGGCAGAGGACCCGTGGTCGTCGGGGGAACCGCTGGCGACCGCTCTACCCCATCGGGCGGCGTCCTGGGTTCCGGTCGTTGCTGATGGCACTAGAGTGTGGCGCAAGGCGGGGCCCTCGTCTGGCGATATGAAGCAAGGCCAGTACCTGTGAAGAAGGCCCAGTGCCTGTGAAGCTCGCCGCCCCGTGACACTCTCACGTAATAATGAGTGGGGCTGTACACGCCCCGGAGTCTCAGGGGTGCCGGCCTCAGGCCCTGGGGCTCCCTCCCATGCCCAGTGGACAGCACTTAGCTCCGCGCTGGTGAGAAGATGTCGAAGACTAGATTAGGTGCCGGACGCGGCTTTTTTGTCTGCCTTTTGTTGCCTTTCCCGTTGGCTATTGCTTTCCCCGCTGGATTTAAGTTGGATTCGAATTTGAGATTTGCGTGTGTTCGGGGAAGGGGTGCTTATTCTCGCTCGAGCCGTTTCTCGCGTTTTGGTTGCCGCTTCATCACAGCTGCCTCCCCTCGTGAGCCCCTCGCGAGCCAGGTCAGGCCAGGCTAGTGCGCAGCCCAGGCTGCCGCTGTTGCTCCCTCTCGGGAGGATTTTTGGGTGCCTGCGGAGGTTGACCTATCCGGAAAAGGCCCAGAGCCTGTGAAGCAAGGCGAGTGCCTGTGAAGCTCTCGCGCTCGAGGAAAAGGCCCAGAGCCTATGAAGCAAGGCGAGTGCCTGTGAAGCTCTCGCGCTCAAGGAAAAGGCCCAGAGCCTGTGAAGCAAGGCGAGTGCCTGTGAAGCTCTCGCGCTCGAGGAAAAGGCCTAGAGCCTGTGAAGCAAGGCGAGTGCCTGTGAAGCTCTCGCGCTCGAGGGAAAGGCCCGGAGCCTGAGAAGCAAGGCGAGTGCCTGTGAAGTCATCGCGTTCGGGAGAAGGCCCAGGGCCCGTGGAGAAGGCCAACGCATGAGGAGTTTCTCATCAGCGACAACCTCACATCCTGAGGACCCAGCTAGAAAGCGCCCAAGGCGTCGCACCCTCCTGCAGGCCGCCTCGGAACCAGCGGGGACAAAGGTAAACCAGCCCATCATCAGGCGCGAGCGCAATTTGGTTACTACTGATATAATAGACACAGGTTTTTACATGAGGGGCTTCCCCTCCCAAAATGCTCTCAAACACCACCAGGTCCAAAGCCTGAGTTCTATTCATGCAGAGTGAAGAAGACAGGAGCGATACGCTCTCAGTCGGACCAATCCCCCAATGCGTCCCCGGAAGCACCTCCTGAGCCCTCGCCGGAGTCGCCGAGCTCGCCATCGATGCCTGCGTCGCTGCCGGCAGCGTCAGGGCCGCTCGCCGCGCCATCCTCGTCAGCACCCATGACCACGTCGCTGTCGTCCGAAGTGAAGGCCCTGACGAGGGCATCCACGTTATCCTCCACCCAGCGTGACAGGTCGTCCCGGACGGCCTGGGGGACTGGGGCGATGACGGCGTCGAAGTCGAAGCGGGGATTCATGTTCTGAAGATGGCTGAAGACACGGGAGAAGGCACGCTTGAGCAAGGCGCAGCTCCTCTCCTCCACCAACCTGTCGGCCCTAACCGACCGCGCCTCCAGCTACGCCACCACGGCGGTGAAGAACTGCAGGTTACCGGCGTAGTTGATCGTGTGTGGCTCACCGACGGACGCCTCGCAGATGTTGCCCAAGGCCGAGTTGGCCCTCTCCCTGAGCATGGTGAACATTGGGCCATGCGCGTGCTCCAGGAGCTGCCGCTGGCGTATTTCGTTGGCGTTCTGGTGCTCGACGGCCTCGGCCTCTTCCATCCGTTGGCGAAGGCGGAGCACCTCGGCTTGAGAGGCGGCCAGCTCTTTCTGCGCCGCCTCAAGGGCGGCCCGGGAGGCGTTGGCCAGCCGCATCGCCTCGTCCCATTGGGTCCTCAGGGCTGCGGTTCTGCATTCGGCCTCAGCCCGGATCATCCCCAGCTTCCCCTCGAACTCACGCTCGAGGCCTTGGCGCGCCATTGCCACCCGACAACAGACCTCCTCCAGGACACGCGCTTCCCGCGCAGCGACGCCATCCTCCGCCTGCGTCACTAGACGCTCCCTCGTCTCCAGCCTCTCGTACTCACGGGAGCGTTCGGCGGCCTCCAGCACCGATGCTTCCTCGTGCTTCTGAAGCTCAGCTGGGTCTCCGAAGCCACCTCCATCGACGCGAGGGCTGCCTCGCGCAACTCCGCTTGCTCCTCCAATGAGTGGCATCGGGCCAGGAGCTCGTGAGCTCGCTCCTCCACCGCCTCTCGCCACCCGTCAGCTCTCCGGGCCTCCTCGATGGCCTGGGAACAGGTCACTCGGGAGGCCTCCAGTGACGCCTTCGCTTCTTCATCATCAAGGTCGCGTTGGCGGCGCGCAAGGGCGACGGCGGCCTCCAGCTCGCGCCTCCCTGCAGCTAGACGCAGGCCCTCGGCCTCCAGGCGAGCATCTTCGGCGGCAAGCTCTTCCCCAAGCAGGTCCACCGCGTCAGCCGCTCGTCGAAGGAACCCTTGGTGGTGACAGCGGTGCTCCCGAGCGCGCTCGAGCACATCTTCCACATCATCATCCGCCCCAAGCAGGCGCCGGGGGCTGTGAGTCATCGTTCCCCCTCCGGGCAGGGGGCTGGGGGCTGGCGGCCTCGCGACGGCCGGACGCGCCACATCAGAAGCCCGAGCAAGGATCAGCCCGCCTCCGGATGACGGGCGTAGGTGGCGCCTCAACCAGTCACAGTCCAAGGTCAGACGGGAGGTACCCGACAGACTGGCTATCCCCTGAGAAGGCCCGCGAAGGAAGAGCGCGGGGAATGATGGGCCGCGGCACACCTCGGGACGATCCGCCCCATCAGACGCCCTCACCACGAGGGTAGAGCTGCTCGGAGCACTTGAGGATGGCGGAGGACGCGAAGCCGAGGGAGGTGGTGCCTCGGTGACTCCCGCGATCTTAGTCGGAAGGGGCCTACGGAGCAAGAATCAGCGAAAGCAACAAGAGGATCGGGAGTCAGAGAGGAAAAAGACTTACTCGTCAGTGGCGAAGTACTTCCTGCGCTTCAGCACGCGACAAGGGGAGTCAACACCCAGAGCCTCCCTCTTCCTTCGGAGGGCCTCGAAGTCCATGCGGAAGCGGCCCAAGAGAAGAGCGCAAGGATCAACCTGCCGCGAGGACGAGGCACCAGGACGGCCCGCGTCGGGAGCGCCCGCCTGGCGCGTGCCACCAATCACCTCGTCAGAAGCCGGGACCAGGGCCTCCAAGGCCCCAGCCCCGGGCGCTGGGAGCGGCCGCCTAGTACCTTCAGCCGCAGCAATACGGGCCTTGGGAGCTGTATCCTCACGAGCAGCCTCGGGCGCTGCACCCTCCTCCGGAGCTGTCTCCTCACGAGTAGCCTCGGGCGCTGCACCCTCCTCCGGAGCTGTCTCCCCACGAGCAGCCTCGAGCACTGCACCCTCCTCCGGAGCTGCCCCCGCGCGAGCAGCCTCGGGCGCTGCCCCCTCCTCCGGAGCATCCTCGGCCTCAGGCGCCTCCTGTCTCCCTTCTCCGCCGCTTGAGGAGGAGTCGCCTTGGCCGATTGGGAGGGGAGTCACCACTACAGGGTTCTCGCGAGGCCCTTGGAGACCGGAGGGGCGCAGCCCCCACTCATCGAAGTCGGGCATCTGCTTCACGAAGTCAGCCTTGCTCTGACAGAGATATAGCAAGGCCCCGCCTTGCCGGATGTTGCCAGGATTGGGGTCCCCGGCCAAAGTCAGGAGCGTCAACTTCAGCACCGCAGGAGCCAGGTCTTTTTCATGGAGCCTCATGTCGTCCTCGCGCCCCCGGAAGGCCCACATTCAGCGAGAGTGCCGCTGCAGGGGAGCGACACGGCACAACAGAAACTCCTTCACCACTTTGGGCGCTATCACGCCAAGTTTCCTCGGGAGCGTGAAGCGGGGCCAGACGAAGACAAGCCGAGGGCTCTTCAGCGTCTCCTGGCCCCAACCCGAATTGGGGATGGCAGGCGAGGTCGGCTCCGATAGCAGGGGGCTGGGCACCCCTGCGTCCACATACAACCATCGCTCGCGGAACCCAGCCGCGGGCTGGGGGAGTTGGAAGTCAGTTCCAGACGCCTCGGATGCAGGCTCGGCAGCAAAGCTCGCGCATGCCCGGCACTGGGAAGGATCGACAAGACGAAGTGAGAAGAAGTGGCGCAGCAGGGCGACCGAAGGAGGGACGCCCACCATGGCTTCGCAAACAAAGGCAAAGATGGACACAGGACTTAGATGCATTAAGTGGATCTGATAATGCGAAAGCACGGCATTGAAGAAATCGGAGGAAGGGGGAACCAGGCCCGCCCACAAGGCATCGGTAAAACATGGGACCTCAGTGGTTGTCCTATCAATGGAGAAGTGGGACGCGGGCCAGGCAGTCGTCCTTCCGCACTCGTTGAAGATGGTGGCTAGGGCCAAGCTGTCCCTGCCCAGGCACTCTTGGTTGAGCACAGTCGATTGACCAACAAGGGGGGCCACCGCTGGCGGCGCACAAGACAAAGGCACAGATTTCTCTGCTCTCTCCTTCCCCGTCGGAGCCATGGCGATGGGAAGGAGGGGGGATTCGAGATTGGATTGGAGGCAGGGGGAGGCGCTCGAAAGAAGGAAGAATAGAGGACACCCGAGCAACAGGGAAGGGGGCGGCTGTGTACAACTACCAGTCCGCCTAGCAGGGCGCACAATAAGGAAGCATGGGGGAACGGTGCCGCCCACGTCCAATCAACCGCCACGCGGCGTCCAAGGCCGCAGGCTGTTGGGGCCCGCGGCGCTTCGCCCTTGCCCTTTCGCCTCTCGGCACGGTCAAGTACATGCGCACCTTGGGCCCGGGGGCTACTGTCGGCGTTCTGGGAATGGGGGTCCCCAGACTTGCCTGCCTGCGGCCTACGGCGTGGCTCAAGTGGGGGCCCAGCGTGGCCCATCTTCATCAACACGAGGCTCAAGACCCTCGCGAGGGGCCAAGCCTCGTGAGGCGGACGACACGGCGCATCCTCAGGCACAGCCTCGTCAGGCTAGCTCGCGAGGAGGCGGAGAGTTCAAGGCGGGGTACCTCGCGAGGTGCCCATGACGCAAGCCATGATGACACGGGGCGCCAGGCGGGTGCCAGTGCGCGCAGCGTCCCTCTTTCCTCTTTGGTGCAAAGGGGGCAAGCGTATCCGTGGAGTACCGAGGCATCAGGCAAAGGTTGCCACTTCGGTGCAACGAGACCAAGACCAGGAGGACTACGAGACGGAGGTCACCATGGAGCCCAGCGCGGCGTCATCACCAGAGCCTTTGGCAGGCGAAGACTGCTTTTGTCAGGATAGGTGTACTCGCTGTCCCCCTTCAAATTAGCCCGCCATTGTTGGATCCCTTCCCGCTCAATATTTGGGGAGAGGACCAGGGCCTCTATAAATAGGACTAGCCACCCACATAGCAAGGGGTTCGATTCCTGGTTGTTCGGCCCGGGATATGGGGGGAGAAAGAGAGAGAAAGGAGACTGAACTCTTCGTAGCAGTTCATCTCCGCAGCCAAGAACAGACTCTCGCGAGGCTGTTCTTCCTTGTATTGTTCATCCACACCAGCCCCAGGAGGCAATCCATCCACCACACACTGGAGTAGGGTATTACACCACATCGGTGGCCCGAACCAGTATAAATCTTGTGTCTTTCGTGCATCTCTTTTAGTAGTTTAGATCCCATCGAGACGGAGAGGTTGAAGGTGAGATTTCCGCGCGCACCCCAGTGTTCAAACCTTAAGGGTCTGCCGGAACCCGAAATCCAACAACATCATCCCGCAACTAACTCATTAGTTGCAGTGCTTGCAAGGCTTTAAGTGATGTGCATTACCGAGTGGGCCCAGAGATACCTCTCCGACAATCGGAGTGATAAATCCTAATCTCGAAATACGCCAACCCAACAAGTACCTTCGGAGACACCAGTAGAGCACCTTTATAATGACCCAGTTACGTTGTGACGTTTGGTAGCACACAAAGTGTTCCTCCGGTAAACAGGAGTTGCATAATCTCATAGTCATAGGAACATGTATAAGTCATGAAGAAAGCAATAGCAACAAATTAAACGATCAAGTGCTATGCTAACGGAATGGGTCAAGTCAATCACATCATTCTCCTAATGATGTGATCCCGTTAATCAAATGACAACTCATGTCTATGGTTAGGAATCATAACCATCTTTGATCAACGAGCTAGTCAAGTAGAGGCATACTAGTGACACTCTGTTTGTCTATGTATTCACACATGTATTATGTTTCCGGTTAATACAATTCTAGCATGAATAATAAACATTTATCATGATATAAGGAAATAAATAATAACTTTATTATTGCCTCTAGGGTATATTTCTTTCATACTACTCCAAGATGACTGCACATTCCTCCTCAACTCCTCATCCAAAAAAGTCAAAACAAACAAGTCATTCATCATCGTTCCCTTGCGTCCACCATGGCCAGCGTGAGTTCTGGGTCGAGAGATTGCTACCAGGGAGAGGCGAGCCTGGAAGTGGGAGCATGAGAGATGTCTCGCCTCATCGCGAAAGCAACTAACAGGTCTCGTCGCATGGCCGCAGCAATAGAGAGGTCCCGCCGCGCTGGCAAAGCAGAACAGAGGACCCGCCGCGCCGTCGATGCAGCAGACTCGTCCGACCGCATCACTGAAGCAGAAGAGATGTCCCACCGCGCCGTGAATGCAGCAGAGATGTCCTCCCGTGCCACGGTGGCCTGGGAAATTGCCTCGCGGGCAGGCGAGGACTCTAACAGGCGGATGCCTGCCCTCATCCTTAGGCAGATGGATCAGATCTCCAGGTGGGCAAGGTTGCAGGATGACCTGCAAGCCTCGTTTGAACAGTCTACTGACGTCATCCCGCAACTAAATGAGAGCAATGTGAAGCTCTGTGCCGAGCGCGACCTGCTGAGGGCGAAGATCGTCGGAAGTGTGGAGCAGACCACTGCCTTTTTGAAGAGGACCGACGTCATCGTCGAGAAACTTATGGAAGAGAATGCCATGCTACGCATCGAGCGCAGAAGGCTAGTGGAGGAATCCGTGTATGCTCTCAACCAGCATCTTGAGGACAAGAAAGAGCTCGTCGCCACCCGCCGCGGAGACTAGTTCCTGCTGTGGCTTCCTTCTTCTTTTGCCATTGTGTATATCGGGCGTTGTCGCATGTGGCTTTTTAATTATATTTATAAATATGTAAGACAATTATTATCCAATGTCATCGTCCTTATATTCATCATGCTTGTTATAAGTCGCAGTCGATGCTATATAGGTCCGTCGGATCTTACATCAAGATCCATGCAAAACTTTCTTTTTAGATTTTCATTTTTCTCTCTTTTATCTCAGTCTAGTGAGACATATAGCCACGTCATAGAACAGGTGCTCGGGCACCATTAATGGAGACGTTGGGAGGGAGATGCATGGCGGGTAGTGGTCAAAAGGGCTCTACTCCCGATGAGCACGCGCAGGCGTCTGATCGCATGCCTCCCGTACTCAAATAGCTACCCCGCACGGCACCTCCTAGCCAATAAAAAAAGGGGACGCATGACCGCACGTAATTGGTAAGTCGAGCGCCCACGGTTTCAATAATACTTGTGTTTCCGATTTGTAACGTGACAGCACTTCTTCCAAAATGACTTTGTTGATTGTTAATGCGTGCGCCTTCGCAAATCGGATAGAAAAATTACCACAACATCTTGGTGCCATGTCATGAGACCATGCCAAGTTTCATGATTTTTAGGCATGTTTTGGAATTACAGAAATTAAAAAACCAAGTTTCTCAATCTTTCTGGCCGAGCCATGACGCCTAGATATTTGAATTTCACTCCCATCTCTTACATGGGACCTAGAAATTCACCCAAGGACACACCTGTGATTTTTCAAACAACTTTGGTGCACTGGAGCATGAGCTCGTAGTTCAAATTTGAATTATGCACATTAAATGCCTAGAAACTCAATTAATGTATAAAAAGGGCCAAACGAACCCGAAATAATTTCAAAATTTAGCACGGTACTTCTATTTCGTCTAATCTGGCTGTGTAAAAAAATTAAGGCGGTAGAAGGCAATGTACGTATGTCGTTTCGCAAACGGAGGTGACACATTCCCTCTCGGAACCACGAGCCTTTTTGAGGGAAGCTCCGGTTTGCAAGAAGCTTACACCAAAGCTTGTCTCAATTCGGCCAAAAAAATACCGCAGCATGTTGGTGCCATGTCATGACACCATGCCAAGTTTCATGATTTTCAGGCGTGTTTTGGAACTAGAGGAATTAAAAAACAAGTTTCTCAATCTTTTCGGCTGAGCCACGACGCCCAGATGTTTGAATTTCACTCCCATCTCTTACACGGGACATAGAAATTCACCCAAGGACACACATGTGATTTTTCAAACAACTTTGGTGCACTGGAGCATGTGCTTGTAGTTCAAATTTGAATTATGCATATTAAATGCCCAAAAACTCAATTAATGTATAAAAAAGGCGAAACGAGCCCGAAATAATTCCAAAATTTAGCACGATACCTCTATTTGGTCTAATCTGGCTGTGCAAAAAATTAAGGCAGGAGAAGGCAGTGTACGTATGTCGTTTCACACATGGAGGTGTCACGTTCCCTCTCGGAACCACGAGCCTTCTTGAGGGAAGCTCCGGTTTGCAAGAAGCTTACACCAAAGCTTGTTCCAATTCGGCCGAAAAAATTACCACAACATATTGGTGCCATGTCATGACACCATGCCAAGTTTCATGATTTCTAGGCGTGTTTTGGAATTATAGGAATTAAAAAACCAAGTTTCTCAATCTTACTGGCCGAGCCACGACGCCGTGATGTTTGAATTTCATTCCAATCTCTTGCATGGGACCTAGAAATTCACCCAAGGACACACATGTGATTTTTCAAACAACTTTGGTGCACTTGAGCATGTGCTTGTAGTTCAAATTTGAATTATGCACATTAAATGCCCATAAACTCAATTAATGTATAAAAGGGCCAAACGAACCCGGAATAATTCCAGAATTTAGCACGGTACTTCTATTTGGTCTAATCTGGCTGTGTAAAAAAATTAAGGCGGGAGAAGGCAGTGTACGTATGTCGTTTCGCACACGGAGGTGGCACATTCCCTCTCGGAACCACGAGCCTTTTTTAGGGAAGCTCCGGTTTGCAAGAAGCTTACACCAAAGCTTGTTCCAATTCGGCCGAAAAAATTACCACAACATATTGGTGCCATGTCATGACACCATGCCAAGTTTCATGATTTCCAGGCGTGTTTTGGAATTATAGGAATTAGAAAACCAAGTTTCTCAATCTTTCTGGCCGAGCCACGACGCCGTGATGTTTGAATTTCACTCCAATCTCTTGCATGGGACATAGAAATTCACCCAAGGACACACGTGTGATTTTTCAAACAACTTTGGTGCACTTGAGCATGTGCTTGTAGTTCAAATTTGAATTATGCACATTAAATGCCCATAAACTCAATTAATGTATAAAAAGGGCCAAACGAGCCCGGAATAATTCTAGAATTTAGCACGGTACTTCTATTTGGTCTAATCTGGCTGTGCAAAAAATTAAGGCGGGAGAAGGCAGTGTACGTATGTTGTTTCACACATAGAGGTGCCACGTTCCCTCTCAGAACCACGAGCCTTCTTGAGGGAAGCTCCGGTTTGCAAGAAGCTTACACCAAAGATTGTTCCAATTCGGCCAAAAAAATTACCACAACATGTTGGTGCCATGTCATGACACCATGCCAAGTTTCATGATTTTCAGGCGTGTTTTGGAATTATAGGAATTAAAAAACCAAGTTTCTCAATCTTTCCGGCTGAGCCACGACGCCCCGATGTTTGAATTTGACTCCAATCTCTTGAATGAGGCCAAGAAATTCACCCAAGGACACACATGTAATTTTTCAAACAACTTTGGTGCACTAGAGCCTGTGCTTGTAGTTCAAATTTGAATTATGCACATTAAATGCCCAGAAATTCAATTAATGTATAAAAAAGGCGAAATGAACCCGGAATAATTCCAAAATTTAGCACGGTACTTCTATTTGGTCTAATCTGGCTGTGTAAAAAAATTAAGGTGGGAGAAGGCAGTGTACGTATGTCATTTCGCATACGGAGGTAACACGTTCCCTCTCGGAACCACGAGCCTTCTTGAGGGAGCTCCGGTTTGCAAGAATCTTACACCAAAGCTTGTCCCAATTCGGCCAAAAAAATTACCGCAACATGTTGGTGCCATGTCATGACACCATGCCAAGTTTCATGATTTTCAGACGTGTTTTGGAATTATAGGAATTAAAGAAACCAAGTTTGTCAATCTTTCCGGTCGAGCCGCGATGCCCAGATGTTTGAATTTCACTCCAATCTCTTGCATGGGACATAGAAATTCACCCAAGGACACACATGTGATTTTTCAAACAACTTTGGTGCACTGGAGCATGTGCTTGCAGTTCAAATTTGAATTATACACATTAAATTCCCAGAAACTCAATTAATGTATAAAAAAGGCGAAACGAACCCGAAATAATTCCAAAATTTAGCACGATACTTCTATTTGGTCTAATCTGCCTGTGTAAAAAACTTAAGATGGGAGAAGGCAGTGTACGTATGTCGTTTCGCACACGGAGGTGACACGTTCACTCTCGGAACCACGAGCGTTCTTGAGGGAAGCTCCGGTTTGCAAGAAGCTTACACCAAAGCTTGTCCCAATTCGGCCAAAAAAATTACTGTAGCATTTTGGTGCCATGTCATGACACCATGCCAAGTTTCACGATTTCCAGTCGTGTTTTGGATTTACAGGAATTAAAAAAACAAATTTCTCAATCATTCCGGCCGAGCCACGACGCCCAGATGTTTGAATTTTATTCTCATTTCTTGCATGGGACCTATAAATTCACCCAAAGACACATATGTGATTTTTCAGCAAATTTTGGTGCATTGGAGCACGTGCTTGTAGTTCAAATTTGAATTATGCACATTAAATGCCCAGAAACTCAATTAATGCATAAAAATGCCAAACGGACCCGGAATAATTCCAAATTTAAACACGGCACTCATGTACTAGTTGCATGTTCACTATACGTAAATGTTCTAGCAATTCAGACACCATCCTTTCCCTCCGTAACACCATTTTTTCTTTGAAAACATAATGAAAAAATCAGGTATACCACAAACAGTTCCTAGAAAGAATCGTGTGGGATGCGATATAAAATATCTTGGTGCACCGTCTTGTCTGGCTTACGCAGGAAGCTTCGTCATCCAATAATCCACCGCCCCCGTTTGAACCACACTTGCGCGCCAGTTTCTCACAGCACCAAGCGAATTTTTTTGCCACCGCAGAAATATCTATCTCCCCGCCCCCTCCCTCCTACCAAAAGCCACATTTCCACTATTCCTCCTTGCTTTCCAAGTTCAAACCTTCACTGCTGCTTACTGGAAGCTCAGCCTCCTCGCTGGTGACCCATCTTCTTGCAGCACCGCCTCCTCGTTGGCTACCCTTCTTCTTGCAGCGCCGCCTCCTCACCGGCGAACCTTCTTCTTGCAGCGCCGCCTCCTCGCCGGCGACCCTTCTTCTTGCAGTGTCGCCTCCTCGCTGGCGACCCTTCTTCTTGTTGCGTGGCCTCCTTGCCGCCGACCCTTCTTCTTGCTGCGCGGCCTCGTCGACATGGTCAGGTAATCCACACCACACCCACACCATCCTCCTCCTTTCCCATCCCACATGCCCCGACTGACGGAGCGACACCTTCCACCGAAATCACTGCCCCCCTCCTCCAATTAAGTGCTGCCCACAGCCATTTTACACGCAGTATGACATGGAGCTGAGTAGCATGTGGCCGCACACGCGAACGAGGTCACTATGGCTGACATGCATGTCGACCGCCAGATCTTGGAGGAGCACCTCGTCTTCGAGGCCACCGTCGACACCGTCGCGCGGTTGTCTACTTTAAAATACAGTTCGTGATGTTTTCTCGAGGCCACCTCCAGTGCCTTCTAGTGATTTGTCCTATGTAATGTTAATATGCAATCTAATGTTCAGTTAACAGGTTGGTCCTCTGAAATGTAATGTTCAGTTAACACTTTGGTCCAACAATTGCTACATTTCGTAGTACTATTCTCAAGCATTCTTTGTTTTGTTAACTATCTTATCTTCTAGTACATGTTTCTATTCTGCAATGTCGTGCTCAGTTAACTATTTTCGTTCATTTGGTCTGCTGTCCATTTAACTGTTTGGTTCAGTTCTGCAATTTGATTTTTATTTGCTGTGGGTACAATTTTGTATTGTTATGCATTTGACACCAATCGAATTTGGCTGTACTCAATACATACTCTATTGATAGTATGGCAACTCTCAGTTAACCTGATCAAGATCTTCCTTATGTGGGTTGCAGGGAAACAATGGGAGACACTGCGGTTTACCATCGAGGTTTGTTCAAGTAGGGTCCTTTCGCTAATAGCACATTATTGTGCAGTTGCAGGAATCATTCTAATATTTAGGTTTCTTACAATTTGGTCTTGCACATGTAGGTCCTGCTGTCAGAGGCTTAGACCCACTGTTCGACCCATTTGCATATGGGGAAATGAGATGTCCATGATTATCAGTCAAGTTAAGAAACTCAGAAAGATTGTTAGGATGAAGAAACTTGCGACAAATAACAGCAAGATCTTTGTTTGCACAATGAAGAAGACATCAGTCAACTATAGGATGGTACCAACTCCTTTACCTTGTTTTTACAGCTTGCGCCATTTCAAAATTTACAACAGCGATTTATGCATAGCTTTGTTTTCAGTACTTTTCAAAGCAGTTCACCGATGATTACCTCTCAAATCACCTGCATGGTCAAGAGGCGAGGAAGGTATTCATTCAACACCCATGGTACAATATTCAAGTCTTGCTGAAGAGGACGAAGGTTGGGTTGGCAATTATCCATAGCCACTGGCCTAAAGTTGCAAGGACATTCAACATCACTGAAGGCTCAATATTTGCCTTCCGCTTCTGTAGTTTCCCAGATGAGATTCATCTGTCTATTTACCGTGTATGATGCTACTTTCCAAACGTTTTTTATGCTGCATGTGAAACTTGGTGATGTTGTGTAATGGCGTAACTGAGTGCCGAAGCTATCTGATGTAATTTGATTATGAAGTCCAGGTTGCTTTTATATGGATATGAAATATCTGGCGTGTTTTATAAGAAATATCAGTTTGATTACTACATGGATTGTTGATAATAGGCTAATTACCCTACTTATTGGGGTTTTCTATTGCAAATGGTTACTCAGACAGCACCGTGGGCAATGAACTCAAACAACCCGCACGGTTTCTAGAAAGTAGGCGTGTTCGATCAACTAACAATCACACACGGCTTTTGGCAGTGAACTGTTTGCGCTCGGCCACCCTGCACAAACGTTTCCACACAAAGAACTGTGTGGGATGTACATACCTACGGAAATGATTTTCTGGGAATCACCGTGTGGGATGTACATACCTACGGAAATGATTTCTGGGATTCACCATGTGGGATGTACATACCTACGGAAATGATTTCTGGGATTCACCGTGTGGGATGTACATACCTACAGAAATGATTTCTGGGATTCACTGTGTGGGATGTACATACCTACGGAAATTATTTCTGGGATTCACCGTGTGGGATGTACATACCTACGGAAATGATTGGGTTTCCATGCCTCGCCCGATCGCAGACGGCCCCAGCCTGGGTCCCACGAGGGCCTATCCCCGACGATTTCTGGATCGTGTGGGAAGGACCCCCCTATCGCCCACACTCACTTGGCGACGGTTCCAAATGCCGTCGTGGAAAGGGGTTTTAAACCGTTTGTTTAGGACATTGCTGTACAAGTGCCTTGATCTCCATCGTACCATCGTTGTCGTCTCGCCAACTATTGCTTCCACAACTATCGCTACCGCTTAGTGTTAAAGTAAAGCAATTACATGGCGATTGCATTTCATAAGCGACAACCATATGGCTCCTGCCAGTTGCCGATAACTTTGTTACAAAACATGATCATCTCATACAACAATTTATATAATGACGTATTGACCATATCACATCACAACATGCCCTACAAAAACAAGTTAGACGTCCTCTACTTTATTGTTGCAAGTTTTACGTGGCTGTTACAGGCTTGGTAAGAACCGTTCTTACTTACGCATCAAAAACCACAATGATTTTTCGTCAAGTGTGTTGTTTTAACCTTCAAAAAGGACCGGGCGTAGTCACACTCGATTCAACTAAAGCTGGAGAAATAGACACCCACTAGCCACCTGTGTGCGAAGCACGTCGGTAGAACCAGTCACATGAACGCGGTCATGTAATGTCGGTCTGGGCCGCTTCATCCAACAATACCGCCAAATAAAAGTATGACATGCTGCTAAGCAGTATGACTATTATCGCCCACAACTCTTTGTGTTCTACTCGTGCATATAACATCTACGCATAGACCTGGCTCGGATGCCACTGTTGGGGAACACGGTATTTAAAAAAAATTCTCATGCAAGATCTATCTAGGAGATGCATAGCAATGAGAGGGGAGAGTGTGTCTATGTACCGTTGTAGATCGAAAGCGGAAGCGTTAAGTAACGCGATTGATGTAGTCAAACGTCTTCGCGATCCAACCAATCAAGTACCGAACGCACGACACCTCTGCGATCTGCACACGTTCAGCTCGGTGACGTCCCTTGTACTCTTGATCCAGCTGAGGCCGAGGGTGAGTTGCATCAGCACGACAGTCTATTGATGGTGATGATGATGATGATGATGAAGTTACCGTGCAGGGCTTCACCTAAGCACTACGACAATATGACCGACGTGGAAAACTATGGAGGGGGGCATCGCACACGGCTAAAGATCAACTTGTATGTCTATGGGGTTCCCCCTCCCCCATATATAAAGGAGGGGAGAGGGGGCGGCCGACCACAAGGGACACGCCCAAAGGGGGGAGTGCTACTCCTAGCAGGAGTAGGTTCCCCCTTTCCTAGTCCAACTAGGAGAAGAGGGAAGGAGAGGGAAAGGGAGATGGAAAGAGGGGTCGCACCCCCCTCCCCATGTCCTATTTGGACTCCCCATGGGGGGGCACCACCTCCTAGCTGCGGCCCTCTCTCTCCCCTAAGGCCCACTAAGGCCCATAAATTCCTTGGGGGGGGTTCCGATAACCCTTCGACACTCCAGTTTTATCTGAAACTATCCGGAACACTACTAGTGTCCGACTAACATGGTCCAATACATCAATCCTTATGTCTCGACCATTTCGAGACTCCTCGTCATGTCCATGATCACATCCGGGACTCCGAACAACCTTCGGTACATCAAACCACGTAACTCACAATACATATCGTCATCGAACATGAAGCGTACGGACCCTACGGGTTCGAGAACTATGTAGACATGACTGAGACACATCTCCGGTCAATAACCACTAGCGGAACCTGGATGCTCATATTGGTTCCTACATATTCTACAAAGATCTTTATCGGTCAAACCGCATAACAACATATGATGTTCCCTTTGTCATCGGTATGTTACTTGCCCGAGATTCGATCATCGGTATCATCATACCTAGTTCAATCTCGTTACTGGCAAGTCTCTTTACTCGTTCCATAATGCATCATCCCGCAACTAACTCATTAGTCACATTGCTTGCAAGGCTTATAGTGATGTGCATTACTGAGAGGGCCCAGAGATATCTCTCTGACAATCGGAGTGACAAATCCTAATCTCGATCTATGCCAACTCAACAAACACCATCGGAGACACCTGTAGAGCATCTTTATAATCACCCAGTTATGTTGTGACGTTTGATAGCACACTAAGTGTTCCTCCGGTATTCGGGAGTTGCATAATCTCATAGTCATAGGAACATGTATAAGTCATGAAGAAAGCAATAGCAATAAACTAAACAATCATAGTGCTAAGCTAACGGATGGGTCTAGTCCATCACATAATTATCTAATGATGTGATCCCGTTGATCAAATGACAACACATGTCCATGTCTAGGAAACTTAACCATCTTTGATTAACGAGCTAGTCAAGTAGAGGCATACTAGGGACACTCTGTTTGTCTATGTATTCACACATGTACTAAGTTTCCGGTTAATATAATTCTAGCATGAATACTTAACATTTAATATGATATAAGGAAATGTAAATAGCAACTTTATTATTGCCTCTACGGCATATTTCCTTAAACAATTATAAAGAGAAGACGACTATGTGGGTGTAAAAGACTAGGTGAGGTCATAATCAATGTAAAGTAGAATTCAAATATTTGAATAAGAGATCATGATGTTTGAAACCCATGCATGCATGAATATAACTGAGATATGCGTTGTGTGGTTTGGAAACGAGCATGCTATACTGTATACTCGTTGAACAAGGTCAGACTGGTTTGAATTTGACATACTGATGGAAGACATTGTTCGGCCATATTGCATCCGTGCATGGACACACTATTCTAATTGGAGATGATGGGCGGCTTTCGCATCACATATCTATATCTATACACCTATATATTATATTTTATATTTTTATATAGTGTGTGAATAACTTTAACTTTGAAAGATGGTCGTTGGACGAAGCCAATCCGATGGTGCAGAGATGGAAAATTCGAGCACTACCGGTCGTTGGATATCATCTACATTCCACCAGATTTTGCCACATGTACAATCTAGAAGACTCCATGGTTGAACTTATGCATAATGCACAAACCTCAAAATAGAGGCACTTCTTCTTTGTTCTAGACTCTTCTGTATCATAATTGCCCAAATGTTTTTCTACATGATTTGCCATTATTTGTTTTTGCATTATTCTTTACAACGCACAATTCCATGACTCTTAAAATAGATTAGCTTTCTTATAAAAACTAGATGATTTTGAATGAAATGAACTATAAGAATTAAATGAACATCTACATCATGCATATATGACTCAAAGCTTACATGCTATAATGTGGTATTTATTCATAATTTGGTTGCCAATCTCATGCGTGCAATGCATGTGTATCCAACTAGTCTAAATGGTGTTTGTGTGTGTGTTGTGCGTGTTAAACACATTGTATGTAGTATCATACATGGTTTACATTCCGAACATCTAGCTAGAGCATACATGTACTATGATTTGAATTCAGCATAAAATGGATACATATATTTGAATTTGAGATCGTATGTACATTGCTACCTCTTGAGCATGCGTTGGTTTTCCCTTGAAGAGGAAAGGGTGATGCAGCAAAGTAGCGTAAGCATTTCCCTCAGTTTTTGAGAACCAAGGTATCAATCCAGTAGGAGACTACACGCAAGTCGCCTAGTACCTGCACAAACAAACTAGAACCTCGCAACCAACACGATAAAGGGGTTGTCAACCCCTTCACGGTCACTTACAAAAGTGAGATTTCATGGAGATAATAAGATAAATATTTTTGGTATTTTTCTTGTATAGATTGAAAAGTAAAGATTGCAAAATAAACGGCGACAGAAATAGCTATTTGATGGGAAACTAATATGATGTAAAGTAGACCCGGGGGCCATAGGTTTCACTAGTGGCTTCTCTCAAGACAGCATATATTACCGTGGGTCAACAAATTACTGCCGTGCAATTGATAGAAAAACGCATAGTTATGATGACATCTAGGCATGATCATGAATATAGGCATCACGTCCGTGTCAAGTATACCGAAACGATCCTGCATCTACTACAATTACTCCACACATCCACCGCTATCTAGCATGCATCTAGAGTATTAAGTTCATAAGAATGGAGTAACACATTAGGCAAGATAACATGATGTAGAGGGATAAACTCAAGAAATATGATATAAACCCCATCTTTTTATCCTCGATGGCAACAATACAATATGTGCCTTGCTGCCCCTACTGTCACTGGGAAAGGACACCGCAAGATTGAACCCAATGCTAAGCACTTCTCCCATTGCAAGAAAAATCAATCTATTAGGCCAAACCAATCTAATATTACGAAGAGACTTGCAAAGATATCAAATCATGCATATAAGAATTCAGAGAAGAATCAAATACTGTTCATAGATAATCTTAATCATAAGCCCACAATTCACCGGATCTTGGCAAACACACCGCAAAAAGAATTACATCGAACAGATCTCTAAGAACATCGAGGAGAACTTTATATTGAGATTCAAAGAGAGAGAAGAAGCCATCTAGCTAATAACTATGGACCCGGAGGTCTGTGGTAAACTACTCACACATCATCGGAGAGGCCATAGTGTTGATGTAGAAGCCCTATGTGATCAAATCCCCCTCCGGCAGATCATCGGAAAAGGTCCCCATATGAGATCTCACGGGTACAGAAGGTTGCGGTGGTGGAAAAGTGGTTTTGTGGCTCCCCTGGATGTTTTCAGGGCATAAGAGTATCTATAGGCGAAGGAAGTAGGCCGGTGGAGTTACGAGGGGCCCACGAGGGTGGGGGTGCTCCTAGGCCCCCTGGGCGTGCCGCCCTATCTCGTGGCCGCCTCGTTGCTTCCTTGACCTCCACTCCCAGTCTCATGGATTGCGTTTGTTCCAAAAAAGATCCTCACAAAGGTTTCATTCCATTTGGATTCCATTTGATATTCCTTTTCTGCTAAACACTGAAATAGGCAAAAAAACAACAACAACTGGCATGGGGCCTCCGGTCAATAGGTTAGTCCAAAAAATAATATAAAAGTGCATTTTAAAGCTCATTAAACATCCAGAATAGATAATATAATAGCATGGAACAATCAAAGATTATAGATACGTTGGATACATATCAGCATCCCCAAGCTTAATTCCTGCTTGTCCTCGAGTAGGTAAATGGTAAATACAGAATTTTTGATGTGGAATGCTACCTAGCATGATTTTCAATGTAATTTTCTTTATTCTGGCATGAATATTCAGATCCAATAGATTCAAGATAAAAGTTTAATGTTGACATATAAATAATAATACTTCAACCATACTAACAAAGTAATCATGTCTTCTCAAAATAACATGGCCAAAGAAAGTTATCCCTACAAAATCATATAGTTTGGCTATGCTCTATCTTCATCACACAAAATATTTAAATCATGCACAAGCCCGATGACAAGCCAAGCAATTGTTTCATACTTTTGATGTTCTCAAACTTTTTCAATCTTCATGCAATACATGAGCGTGAGCCATGGACATAGCACTATAGGTGGAATAGAATGGTGGTTGTGGAGAAGACAAAAAGGAGAATATAGTCTCACATCAACTAGGCGTATCAACGGGCTATGGAGATGCCCATCAATAGATATCAATGTCGGTGAGTAGGAATTGCCATGCAACGGATGCACTAGAGCTATAAGTGTATGAAAGCTCAACAAAAGAAACTAAGTGGGTGTGCATCCAACTCGCTTGCTCATGAAGACCTAGGGCATTTTGAGGAAGCCCATCATTGGAATATACAAGCCAAGTTCTATAAAGAAAAATTCCCACTAGTATATGAAAGTGACAAAATAGGAGACTCTCTATCATGAAGATCATGGTGCTACTTTGAAGCACAAGTGTGGAAAAAGGATAGTAGCATTGCCCCTTCTCTCTTTTTCCCTCATTTTTTATTTTTTTTTATTTGGGCCTTTTTTCTCTTTTTTATGGCCTTTTTTCGTCTGGAATCTCATCCCGACTTGTGGGGGAATCATAGTCTCCATCATCCTTTCCTCATGGGGACAATGCTCTAATAATGAAGATCATCACACTTTTATTTACTTACAACTCAAGATTTACAACTCGATACTTAGAAAAAAATATGACTCTATGTGAATGCCTCCGGCGGTGTACTGGGATGTGCAATGGATCAAGAGTGACATGTATGAAAGAATTATGAATGGTGGCTTTGCCACAAATACAATGTCAACTACATGATCATGCAAAGCAATATGACAGTAATGAAGTGTGTCATAATAAACGGAACGGTGGAAAGTTGCCTGGCAATATATCTCGGAATGGCTATGGAAATGCCATAATAGGTAGGTATGGTGGCTGTTTTGAGGAAGGTATATGGTGGGTTTATGGTACCGGCGAAAGTTGTGCGGTACTAGATAGGCTAGCAATGGTGGAAGGGTGAGAGTGTATAATCCATGGACTCAACATTAGTCACAAAGAACTCACATACTTATTGCAAAAATCTATTAGTTATTGAAACAAAGTACTATGCGCATGCTCCTAGGGGGATAGATTGGTAGGAAAATACCATCGCTCGTCCCCGACCGCCACTCATAAGGAAGACAACCAATAAAAAATCATGTTCCGACTTCATCATATAATGGTTCACCATACGTGCATGCTACGGGAATCAAAATCTTTAACACAAGTATCTCTCAAATGCACAACTACTCAACTAGCATGACTCTAATATCAGCATCTTCATATCTCAAAACAATCATCAAGTATCAAATTTCTCATAGTATTCAATGCACTTTATATGAAAGTTTTTATTATACCCATCTTGGATGCCTATCATATTAGGACTAATTTCATACCCAAAGAAAATTACCATGCTGTTCTAAAAGACTCTCAAAATAATGTAAGTGAAGCATGAGAGATCAATAATTTCTAAAAAATAAAACCACCACCGTGCTCTAAAAAGATATAAGTGAAGCACTAGAGCAAAATTATCTAGCTCAAAAGATATAAGTGAAGCACATAGAGTATTCTAATAAATTCCGATTCATGTGTGTCTCTCCAAAAGGGTGTGTACAACAAGGATGATTGTGGTAACTAAAAAGCAAAGACTCAAATCATACAAGATGCTCCTAGCAAAACACATATCATGTGGTGAAAAAAATATAGCCTCAAGTAAAGTTACCGATAGACGAAGACGAAAGAGGGGATGCCTTCCGGTGCATCCCAAGCTTAGGCTTTTGGTTGTAATTGAATTTTACCTTGGGGTGCCTTGGGCATCCCCAAGCTTAGGCTCTTGCCACTCCTTATTCCAAAATCCATCAAATCTTTACCCAAAAACTTGAAAACTTCACAACACAAAACTCAACAGAAAATCTCATGCTTCGTTAGTATAAGAAAACAAACCACCATTTTAAGGTACTGTAATCAACTCATTATTTATTTATATTGGTGTTAAACCTACTGTATTCCAAGTTTTCTATGGTTCATACCCTTGATACTAGCCATAGATTCATCAAAATAAGCAAACAACACACGAAAAACAGAATCTGTCAAAAACAGAACTGTCTGTAGAAGTCTGTAGGTTTCGAATACTTATGTAACTCCAAAAATCCTGAGAAATTAGGGCGTCCTAAATAATTTTTATATTGATCTACTTCAGTTGGAATTGGTATTTTATCACTCCCTGGTAAAACATGAAAATTATACTCATGAGCACATACTTTCTGTTTTTTTACAGCAAGATCAAAAACAATCACCCAAGAAGATCCTAAAGGCTTTACATAGCACAAACACTAATTAAAACATAAAAAACACAATCATAACAGAGGATATATCTAGGTATTGCCATGATAGTGATAAGGTAAATCGCGAAAACTCATCTCATACTCCCTACGTTCTGCAGCAAGTTTTCTTTGTGGCAAGCAAAAGTAATCAAAAGGGCTAAATTTAATGGGACAAAAGTCCCCAAGATTAAGCTCGGGAGGTGTTGGTTCCTCCTTTGGCCCCTCATATTGCGCAACCAATTAATCATTATAAGCATTCTTTTGGCAAAAAGTCATGAGATTTTGTTCAAGGGAAAAACTTAACCCATTGTTCTGGATAGCAAAATTATCGTTAAGTTCAGAGATCCTATCAACTAGAACATTGGAAGGAACCTTTTTTCTAAGGTTTTCATTAAAAGCAACATGATCTAAAGATAGAAGGAGCATTATGTCTTCTTGATAAAAAAGGATTGCTTCTATGGGAGGACGACTGGCATCCACACTATAATGCGCAAAAATTTCATTGGCTTCTTTTATTATAAATCTGAACTCATGAGCTAAAAAGATGGTAGCTGCTCGCTTAACAGAAGAATGCTCAATATTAGAAAATTATAAAAAAAATCCTTTGAATGCAAGGGTGCATATGAATAAATTGTCTTTCAAGTTCAACTATGAGCAAAGATATAGCATCCGCAAAACTACTAGTTCTATGAAGAATAGAACCTCCCATAGTGGGCAAAGCACCGGCACAAGTCAAGAAATCTTGTATAACTCCTTTTCCGATAACATTACCACTACCGATCTGAAACTTTTTAGTGTGTAAAATAGTAAGTTCTTCATGCGGATTATCAAAAGCATCAAAGTTCCCCCCGTTGTTACTATTATCCTTATCAATGATAATCTCCCAAGTTTCAGACATGATGGCAACAAACCGCACTAAGAACGGATACACAAGAGGCAAGCGAGAGAAGACGAACGGAAAAGAGGCAAATAAAACGGCAAGGGTGAAGTGGGGGAGAGAAAAATGAGAGGCAAATGGCAAATAATGTAATGCGAGGGATAAGAGTTTGTGAAGGGTACTTGGTATGTCTTGGCTTTAGTGTAGATCTCCCCGACAACGGCGCCAGAAATCCTTCTTGCTACCTCTTGAGCATGCGTTGGTTTTCCCTTGAAGAGGAAAGGGTGATGCAGCAAAGTAGCGTAAGTATTTCCCCCAGTTTTTGAGAACCAAGGTATCAATCTAGTAGGAGACTACATGCAAGTTGCCTAGTACATGCACAAACAAACAAGAACCTCGCAACCAACGTGATAAAGGGGTTGTCAGTCCCTTCACAGTCACTTACGAAAGTGAGATCTGATAGAGATAATAAGATAATTTTTTTGGTATTTTTGTTGTATAGATTGAAAAGTAAAGATTGCAAAATAAACGGCGACAGAAATAGCTAGTTGACGGGAAACTAATATGATGTAAAGTAGACTCGGGGGCCATAGGTTACACTAGTGGCTTCTCTCAAGATAGCATATATTACGGTGGGTCAACAAATTACTGCCGAGCAATTGATAGAAAAGCGCATAGTTATGATGATATCTAGGCATGATCATGAATATAGGCATCACGTCCGTGTCAAGTAGACCGAAACGATTCAGCATCTACTACTATTACTCCACACATCGACCGCTATCCAGCATGCATCTAGAGTATTAAGTTCACAAGAACAGAGTAACGCATTAGGCAAGATGACATGATGTAGAGGGATAAAATCAAGAAATATGGTATAAACGCCATGTTTTATCCTTGATGGCAACAATACAATACGTGCCTTGCTGCCCCTGCTATCACTGGGAAAGGACACCGCAAGATTGAACCCAAAGCTAAGCACTTCTCCCATTGCAAGAAAGATCAATCTAGTAGGCCAAACCAAACTAATAATTTCAAGAGACTTGCAAAGATATCAAATCATGCATATAAGAATTCAGAGAAGAATCAAATATTGTTCATAGATAATCGTAATCATAAACCCACAATTCAATTGATCTCAGCAAACACACCGCAAAAAGAATTACATCGAATAGATCTCCAAGAACATTGAGGAGAACTTTGTATTGAGATCCAAAGAGAGAGAAGAAGCCATCTAGCTAATAACTATGGACCCAAAGGTCTGTGGTAAACTACTCACACATCATCGGAGAGGCTATGGTGTTGATGTAGAAGCCCTTCGTGATCGAATCCCCCTCTGGCAGATCGCCCGAAAAGGTCCCAGATGAGATCTCACGGGTACATAAGGTTGCGGTGGTGGAAAAGTGGTTTTGTGGCTCCCTGGATGTTTTCAGGGTATAAGAGTGTATATAGGTGAAGGAAGTAGGTCGTTGGAGCTACGAGGGGCCCACAAGGGTGGGGGCGCGCCTGGCCCCCTGGGCGCGCCGCCCTACCTCGTGGCCGCCTCGTTGCTTCCTTGACCTCCACTCCAAGTCTCCTGGATTGCGTTTGTTCCAAAAAAGATCCGCGCGAAGGTTTCATTCTGTTTGGATTTCGTTTGATATTCCTTTTCTGTGAAACACCGAAATAGGCAAAAAAACAGCAACTGGCACTGGGCCTCCATTCAATAGGTTAGTCCCAAAAATAATATAAAAGTGCATATTAAATCCCATTAAACATCCAAAACAGATAATATAATAACATGGAACAACCAAAAATTATAGATACGTTGGAGACGTATCATACATGTAGTTCATATTTATATAGGAATTTACTACTCCTATATTCATGTCATGTGTTGCGAAGATAATATTTAGATGGTTGTATAACTAACCCGAGTACAATCCCATTCAAACATGGAAAATGTACTCAAATTTAGTCCATATGCTAGACTACATGATTTATTTTATTATTATTGAGGGAAGTGCAAATTGTTTTGGTAATGTACACGTTATGTTTGTTGTCCCGATTTTTTAGTTTTGTTGTTGTTGTATTTGAATGCATTTCTAGTAATATAGTAAAACATGACATGGCTCTGTCTAGTGATGAGGTGCGAATTGTCTTTTTTGTACACGTTAAGCTTTTCTCCCGAAATTTCAAGCCGCACCTTGTTATGTCAAAATTTCAAGCTAGCATCTCTGTCTATCGTGCTGCGAAACTCCCGCCTCTTCAACCCACGCCTTGTTACCCCAAAATATTTAAGATATATCTTTGTCTCGTTGTGCTCCGAAAACTCCCTCCATCCCAACCCGCGCCTTGCTATCCCAATATTACAATGCGCGTGAAAACTCCCACCTCCTGCGAAATCCCAACACACGAAATACCCGCGATACCCATGAACCGAAAGAACCGCCTAGCTCAAATCTGTGGGGGTACTTTTGTAACTTACCCCACATTTCAGACAAGTATGTCCCTAAGCCATGGTTGCCCTTCCCATCCCATCCGCCCACCCATTCATACACCGAGGCCACGAAAACCTGCGAAGCCCCACACCCTCCTTTGTCCGCCACCCAGCCGGAGCCTCTTCCCCAATGACGTCGTCCACAACAACTCCTCGACGTCCCTCATCCACCGCACCGGATGAGGATCCATTGTCAATCTCGTCACCCCGCCGGTTTAGCCACCCCGTCCTCCACCTCCAAGGAGCTGCCCCGATGTTCCCCTCATCTTTCGTGCCACCTCCATTCCCACACCGTTGTTTTCACCTGCACCACCGGAAGAGCGGCATCATCACCGTTTCCTCAGACAAAGCTAAGGCCTAATCGGTGCCACCAAAGAGGGTCTACACTAATCGTCGCATTTTCTTCTTGATTCGATCTCATGCTGCTACCTCTTGAGCATGCGTTGGTTTTCCCTTGAAGAGGAAAGGGTGATGCAGCAAAGCAGCATAAGTATTTCCCTCAGTTATAGAGAACCAAGGTATCAATCCAGTAGGAGACCACGCGCGAGTCACCTTGTACCTACACAAACAAATAGGAACCTCGCAACCAACGCGATAAAGGGGTTGTCAATCCCTTCACGGCCACTTGCAAGAGTGAGATCTGATAGACATAATAATAATAAGATTAATATTTTTGTATTTTTGGTATTTTTATGATGTAGATTGAAAGTAAAGATTGCAAAATAAACGGTGCCAGAAATAGCTAGTTGACGGGAGATTAATATGATGGAAGATAGACCCGGGGGCCATAGGCTTCACCAGTGGCTTCTCTCAAGATAGCATAAGTATTACGGTGGGTGAACAAATTACTTTCGAGCAATTGATAGAATTGAGCATAGTTATGAGAATATCTAGGTATGATCATGTATATAGGCATCACGTCCGTGACAAGTAGACCGACTACTGCCTACATCTACTACTGTTACTCCACACATCGACTGCTATCCAGCATGCATCTAGAGTATTAAGTTCATAAGAACGGAGTAACGCCTTAAGCAAGATGACATGATGTAGAGGGATAAACTGATGCAATATGATATAAACCCAATCTTTTTATCCTCGATGGCAACAATACAATACGTGGCATTTCCCCTACTGTCACTGGGATCGAGCACCGCAAGACTGAACCCAAAGCTAAGGACTTCTCCCATTGCAAGAAAGATCAATCTAGTAGGTCAAACCAAACTAAAAATTCCAAGAGACTTGCAAAGATAACCAATCATACATAAAAGAATTCAGAGATATTGTTCATAGATAATATTGATCATAAACCCACAATTCATCGGATCTCGACAAACACACCGCAAAAGAAGATTACATCGAATAGGTCTCCAAGGGAATCGAGGAAAACTTTGTATTGAGATCCAAAGAGAGAGAAGAAGCCATCTAGCTAATAACTATGGACCCTAAGGTCTGAGGTAAACTACTCACACATCATCGAAGGGGCTATGGTGTTGATGTAGAAGCCCTCCATGATTGATACCCTCTCCGGCGGAGCGCCAGAAAAGGCCCCAAGATGGGATCTCACGGGTACAGAAGGTTGCGGCGGTGGAATTACGTTTTCATGGTGCTCTTTGATGTTTTCAGGGTACGTAGGTATATATACGAGGAAGAAGTAGGTCGGTGGAGCTACGAGGGGCCCACGAGGGTGGAGGGCGTGCCTAGGGGGGTAGGCGCCCCCCCTACCTCGTGGTTTCCTCGTTGGTTGCTTGACGTCCACTCCAAGTCCTTTGGATCATGTTTGTTCCAAAAATCATGCTCCCGAAGGTTTCATTCCGTTTGGACTCTGTTTGATATTCTTTTTCTGCGAAACACTGAAATATGAAAAAAAACAGCAATTTGGGATGGGCCTCCGGTTAATAGGTTAGTCCCAAAAATAATATAAAAGTGTATAAATAATCCCATTAAACATCCAAAACAGAATATATAATAGCATGGAACAATAAAAAATTATAGAAACATTGGAGACGTATCAAGCATCCCCAAGCTTAATTCATGCTCGTCCTCGAGTAGGTAAATGATAAAAACAGAATTTTTGATGTGGAATACTTCCTAACATATATCTCAATGTAATTTTCTTTATTGTGGCATGAATGTTCAGATCCGAAAGATTCAAGATAAAAAATTAATATTGACATAAAAATAATAATACTTCAAGCATACTAACTAAGAAATCATGTCTTCTCAAAATAACATGGCCAAAGAAAGTTCATCCCTACAAAATCATATAGTTTGGTCATGCTCCTTTTTCGTCACACAAGAATGATCTCATCATGCACAACCCCGATGACAAGCCAAGAAATTGTTTCATACTTTAGTAATCTCAAACTTTATTCAACTTTCACGCAATACATGAGTGTGAGCCATGGCTATAGCACTATGGGTGGAATAGAATATAATGAAGGGGGTTATGTGGAGAAGATAAAAATGAGAAAGTCTCACATTGACACGGCTAATCAATGGGCTAGGGAGATGCCCATCAATTGATGTCAATGCAAGGAGTAGGGATTGCCATGCAACGGATGCACTAGAGCTATAAATGTATGAAAGCTCAACAAAAGAAACTAAGTGGGTGTGCATCCAACTTGCTTGCTCACGAAGACCTAGGCACTTGAGGAGGCCCATTGTTGGAATATACAAGCCAAGTTCTATAATGAAAAATTCCCACTAGTATATGAAAATGACAAAACAAGAGACTCTCTATCATAAAGATCATGGTGCTACTTTGAAGCACAAGTGTGGAAAAAGGATAGTAGCATTGCCCCTTTTTTGGGCCTTCTCTCTTTTTTGGGACAATGCTCTATTAATGATGATCATCACACTTATATTTATTTATTTCCAACTCAATGATTAAAACTCAATACTAGAACAAGATATGACTCTATATGAATGCCTCCAGCGGTGTACCGGGATGTGCAATGACTCATGAGTGACATGTATGGAAGAATTATGAATGGTGGCTTTGCCACAAATACGATGTCAACTACATGATCATGCAATGCAATATGACAATGATGATGCATGTCATAACAAACGGAACGGTGGAAAGTTGCATGGCAATATATCTCGGAATGGCTATGGAAATGCCATAATAGGTAGGTATGGTGGCTGTTTTGAGGAAGATATAAGGAGGTTTATGTGTGACAGAGCATATCGTATCACGGGGTTTGGATGCACCAACGAAGTTTGCACCAACTCTCAAGGTGAGAAAGGGCAATGCAGGGTACCGAAGAGGCTAGCAATGATGGAAGGGTGAGAGTGTGTATAATCCATGGACTCAACATTAGTCATAAAGAACTCACATACTTATTGCAAAAATCTACAAGTCATCAAAAACCAAGTATTACGCGCATGCTCCTAGGGGGTAGATTGGTAGGAAAAGACCATCGCTCGTCCCCGACCGCCACTCATAAGGAAGACAATCAAATAACACCTCATGTTTCAAATTTGCTACACAACGTTTACCATACGTGCATGCTACAGGACTTACAAACTTCAACACAAGTATTTCTCAAATTCACAACTACTCAACTAGCATAACTTTAATATCACTATCTCCATATCTCAAAACAATCATCAAGTATCAAACTTCTCTTAGTATTCAATGCACTTATATGAAAGTTTTTATAATATCAAAAGAAAATTACCATGCTATTCTAAAGGACTCTCAAAATAATATAAGTGAAGCATGAGAGATCAATTATTTCTATAAAATGAAACCACCACCATGCTCTAAAAGATATAAGTGAAGCACTAGAGCAAAAACTATATAGCTCAAAAGATATAAGTGAAGCACATAGAGTATTCTAATAAATTCCGATTCATGTGTGTCTCTCTCAAAAGGTGTGTGCAGCAAGGATGATTGTGGTAAACTAAAAATAAAAGACTCAAATCATACAAGACGCTCCAAGCAAAACACATAGCTCCAAGTAAAGTTACCGATAGACGAAGACAAAAGAGGGGATGCCTTCCGGGACATCCCCAAGCTAAGGCTTTTTGGTGTCCTTGGATTTTAACTTGGGGTGCCTTGGGCATCCCCAATCTTATGATCTTTCCACTCCTTGTTCCATAATCCATCAAATCCTTACCCAAAACTTGAAAACTTCACAACACAAAACTTAACAGAAAATCTCGTGAGCTCCGTTAGCGAAAGAAAACAAAACACCACTTCAAGGTACTGTAATGAACTCATTATTTATTTATATTTGTGTTAAACCTACTGTATTCCAATTTCTCTATGGTTTATAAACTCCATTACTAGCCATAGATTAATCAAAATAAGCAAACAACACACGAAAAACAGAATCTGTAAAAAACAGAACAGCCTGTAGTAATCTGTAACTAACGCAAACTTCTGGAACCCCAAAAATTCTAAAATAAATTGCTTGACGTGGTAAATTTATCTATTAATCATCTGAAAAAATAATTAACTAAATAGCACTCTCCAATAAAAAAATGGCAGCAATTCTCGCAAGCGCTGAAGTTTCTGTTTTTTACAGCAAGATCGCCAAGACTTTCCCCAAGTCTTCCCAAAGGTTCTACTTGGCACAAACACTAATTAAACACAAAGAGACAACCAAAACAGAGTATAGATAAATTATTTATTACTAAACAGGAACAAAAGGCAAGGAACAAAAATAAAATTGGGTTGCCTCCCAACAAGCGCCATCGTTTAACGCCCCTAGCTAGATATAAAAGCGAAGATAGATCTAGGTATTTCCATCTTTGTTAGGCAATCCATAAGTGGCTCTCATAATAGATTCATATGGTAATTTAATTTTATTTCTAGGGAAGTGTTCCATGCCTTTCCTTAACAGAAATTGGAATCTAATATTCCCTTCCTTCATATCAACAATTGCACCAATCGTTCTAAGGAAAGGTCTACCAAGAATAATAGGACATGAAGGATTGCAATCTATATCAAGAATAATGAAATCTACGGGCACATAATTCCTATTTGCAACAATAAGAACATCATTAATTCTTCCCATGGGTTTTTAATAGTGGAATCCGCAAGGTGCAAGTTTAAAGAGCAATCATCATATTCACGAAAACCTAGCAAATCACACAAAGTTTTTGGGATCGTGGAAACACTAGCACCCAAATCACACAAAGCATAGCATTCATGATCTTTAATTTTTATTTTAATTGTAGGTTCCCACTCATCATAAAGTTGTCTAGGGATAGAAACTTACAAGTCAAGTTTTTCTTCATAAGATTGCATCAAAGCATCAACGATATGTTTAGTAAAAGCTTTATTTTGATTATAAGCATGAGGAGAATTTAGCACAAATTGCAACAAGGAAATACAATCTATGAAAGAGAAATTATCATAATTAAATTCCTTCAAATCCAAGATAGTGGGTTCGTTGCTATCTAAAGTTTTAACCTCTTCAATCCAACTTTTACCAATTTTTGCATCAAGATCTAAAAACTCTGAATTTTTGGGACGCCTTCTAACTAAAGTTGACTCATCTCCCGTCCCATCATTATCAAGATTCATATTCCAAAACAAGGATTTAATAGGGGACACATCAATTAATTTTAGATCTTCATCTTTATTCTCATAAAAACTTGAAGAATGCGCCTTCACAAAGCAATCTTTTTTAGCACGCATCCTAGCGGTTCTTTCTTTGCACTCATCAATTGAAATTCTCATGGCTTTGAGAGACTCATTGATATCATACTTAGGTGGAATAGATCTAATTTTCAAAGAATCAACATCAAGAGAAATTCTATCCACGTTTCTAGCCAACTCATCAATCTTACGCAATTTTTCTTCAATCAAAACGTTGAAACTCTTTTGCGAACTAATAAATTCTTTAATACTAGATTCAAAATCAGAGGGCATCTTATTATAATTTTCATAAGAATTGTTGTAGGAATTACCATAATTATTAGAGGAATTACTAGAAAACGGCCTAGAATTAAAATTACCTCTATACGCGTTGTTACCAAAATTGTTCCTACCAACAAAATTCACATCCATAGATTCATTATTATTCTCAAGCAAAGCAGAGAAAGGCATATCATTAGGATGAGTAGGAGCACTCTTATTGGCAAACAATTTCATAAGTTCATCCATCTTTCCACTCAAAACATTAATCTCTTCAATCACATGAACTTTTTTACTAGTAGATCTTTCGGTGTGCCATTGAGAATAATTAACCATAATATTATCTAGGAGTTTAGTAGCTTCTCCTAAAGTGATTTCCATAAAAGTGCCTCCCGCGGCAGAATCTAAAAGATTTCTAGAAGCTAAACTCAATTCGGCATAATTTTTTGTATAATCATCCATAAATTCAATTCATGTGTAGGGCAATTACGTATCATTAATTTCGTCCTCTCCCAAGATTGTGCAACATGTTCATGATCAAGTTGCTTAAAATTCATAATATCATTTCTAAGAGAGATGATCTTAGTGGGAAGAAAATACTTAGAGATAAAAGCACCTTTGCACTTGTTCCATGAATCAATATTATTTTTAGGCAAAGATGAAAACCAAGCTTTAGCACGATCTCTAAGCAAAAACGGAAATAGCTTAAGTTTAACAATATCATTATCCACATCTTTCTTCTTTTGCATATCACACAAATCAACAAAGTTGTTTAGATGGGTAGCGGCATCTTCACTAGGAAGGCCAGAAAACGGATCTTTCATGACAAGATTCAACAAAGCAGTATTAATTTCACAAGATTCAGCATCGGTAAGAGGAGCAATTGGAGTGCTAATAAAATAATTATTGTTGGTATTGGCAAAGTCACACAATTTAGTATTATCTTGAGCCATCATGACAAGCAAGCAATCCAACACACAAGCAAACAAGCCAAAAAAAGAAAAAAGCGAACGGAAGGAGAGGACGAAAGGAAAAGAGGGCGAATAAAACAGCAAGGGTGAAGTGGGGGAGAGGAAAATGAGAGCCGAATGGAAAATAATGTAATGCGCGAGTTGTGATGGGTACTTGGTATGTCACGACTTGGCGTAGATCTTCCCGGCAACGGCGCTAGAAATCCTTCTAGCTACCTCTTGAGCATGTGTTGGTTTTCCCTTGAAGAGGAAAGGGTGATGCAGCAAAGCAGCATAAGTATTTCCCTCAGTTTTTGAGAACCAAGGTATCAATCCAGTAGGAGACCACGTGCGAGTCACCTTGTACCTACGCAAACAAATAAGAACCTCGCAACCAACGCGATAAGGGGGTTGTCAATCCCTTCATGGCCACTTGCAAGAGTGAGATCTGATAGAGATAATAATAATAAGATAAATATTTTTGGTATTTTTGGTATTTTGGTATTTTTGGTATTTTGGTATTTTTGGTATTTTTGGTATTTTTATGATGTAGATTGAAAGTAAAGATTGCAAAATAAATGGTGCCAGAAATAGCTAGTTTATGGGAGATTAATATGATGGAAGATAGACTCGGGGGCCATAGGTTTCACTAGTGGCTTCTCTCAAGATAGCATAAGTATTACGGTGGGTGAACAAATTACTGTCGAGCAATTGATAGAATTGAGCATAGTTATGAGAATATCTAGGTATGATCATGTATATAGGCATCACGTCCGTGACAACTAGAACGACTCATGTCTGCATCTACTACTATTACTCCACACATCGACCGCTATCCAGCACGCATCTAGAGTATTAAGTTCATAAGAAGGGAGTAACGCCTTAAGCAAGATGACATGATGTAGAGGGATAAACTCATGCAATATGACAATAAACCCCCATCTTTTTATCCTCGATGGCAACAATACAATACGTGTTGTTTCCCCTACTGTCACTGTGATCAAGCACCGCAAGATTGGACCCAAAGCTTAGCACTTCTCCCATTGCAAGAAAGATCAATCTAGTAGGCCAAACCAAACTTAAAATTCAAAGAGACTTGCAAAGATAACCAATCATACATAAAAGAATTCAGAGAAGATTCAAATATTGTTCATAGATAATCTTGATCATAAACCCACAATTCATCGGATCTTGACAAACACACCGCAAAAGAAGATTACAGCGAATAGATCTCCAAGGGAATCGAGGACAACTTTATATTGAGATCCAAAGAGAGAGATGAAGCCATCTAGCTAATAACTATGGACCCGAAGGTCTGAGGTAAACTACTCACACATCATCGGAGGGGCTATGGTGTTGATGTAGAAGCCCTCTGTGATTAATGCCCCCTCCGGTGGAGCACTAGAAAAGGCCCCAAGATGGGATCTCACGGGTACAGAAGGTTGTGGCGGTGGAATTAGGTTTTCATGGTGCTCTCCTATGTTTTCTGGGTACATAGGTATATATAGGAGGAAGAAGTAGGTCGGTGGAGCCACGAGGGGCCCACAAGAGTGGAGGGTGCGCCAGGGGGGTAGGCGCGCCCCCTACCTCGTGGCTTCCTCGTTGGTTGCTTGACGTCCACTCCAAGTCCTCTGGATCACGCCCGAAGGTTTCATTCCGTTTGGACTCCGTTTGATATTCTTTTTCTACGAAACACTGAAATAGGCAAAAAACAGCAATTTGGGTTGGGCCTTCGGTTAATAGGTTAGTCCCAAAAATAATATAAAAGTGTATAAATAAGCCCATTAAACATCCAAAATAGAATATATAATAGCATGGGACAATCAAAAATTATAGATACGTTGGAGACGTATCACACGCTGCTGTCGGCGCTCAGTCCCGAGCCGACATGGCGCGGCTCCATCCATGGTAGGTCACCGGCCACTTCCTCCACGGCGTCGCTCCCTCGGCGACGACGTCCACATCAGTAGGACCTGCTGCTCTGCCCTTGCTCTTGGTCCCCTAACTGGTCTGCTCTTGCTCTTGCTCTTGCTCACGCTGCTGCTCTAGCTCTTACTCTTTCTTGCGCTGCTGCTCTCACTCTTGCTCTTGCTTATGATGCTGCCCCGATTTAGCTACACTTCAGTCGACTGAATCGACTTTTGGGTCAGTCAATTTTCAGGGGTGGGGGGCTCGCTAGAGTTAAGGAAGAACTAGCCGCAGTGGGGAGGGGGCTCGCCGAAGAGGTTCCCTACTATCTATCTTAGGGTTTAGGGTGGGGCAGTGGTTGCCGGCGGTGGTGGGGCGGTGGCGTGGGGATCGCCGAAGAAAAAGCTCGGCGCGAGGGGGGCTAGAGGGATGGCCGAGGCGGAAGCGGACCGGCGGTGGGGAGTGGTTTCGGGGCGGGCAGGGTAACGCGCCGCCGGCCGTGAGCGGCGGGGGCCAGCGGTTTGGCCGGTGGTGGCTAGCGGCTCAGGGGGGTGGAGGTTGAAGATGAACTAGAGACCCTTGATTTCGTATCCAACGGCTAGAAAATGGACTGACCAGCTGCCCCAGCTCTCGCATGCGCTGCTGCTCCGGGTGCTGCGACTGCTGCTACTGCTTTTCTGCTACTAGTGTGTTCAGTTTCGACAGTAAAATTCAGTTTCGACAGCAAAATTCAGTTTTGACAGTAAAGTTCAGTTTCGACAGTTAAATTCAGTTTCAAAAGTTAAGTTCAGAGATGAGCGGCTGATGTATTTCACATCTAGCACTTTATGGTTATGTATTTTACGTCATCTATTGGAGATGCTATTAGAATTCCACTCAGGTTACTGTTGTCTCTCTTGTCCTACTTCAGCCTCGTTGTTGTACAACTCACCAGAGCTGCTCCAACAACGAAACCCTCCATCACAGCGGTGCAGTACTCCGAGCTCCATCTCCAGACAACTAAGATCTTCTTCCCCTCCTCCGACAGCCAAGTCAGTCGGAGCATCCTCACCAACCAACCCAATCACGCTGAGATCAACATGGCTTCGCCAAAGAGGTTGTACACTTGTTGCATCTCTTTTTTACTCTACATGTTATATATATTGTCCACTGAGCACATGTAGTAACGTGAAATACGATTATTTTTTCCTACTCTATGACAAGCAGTGAGGTACCAGGAAACTTAGCTATCCATGATGGACTCTCTTGAATGTCATCATTATTTATCTCTACAGGTTTGAGCTGTGCATTTGTCGATGGGCCTGGGAGTTGAGCTAGTAGGGCAGTGGCCTAGGTCCAAAGTAGTAGAAGTAGCACAAAAACATTTTTTGAGTGTAGGCTTTTCCCTGCTCAAGCCTGCCTACTAGAATCGCCAGTGCTTGAAAGGAAAAGTGAAGGAAAAACATAGGAATTGGAAAGTTTCCTATGGTACTGCTATTCATACATTAGGTTCAGAGTCCTGGATTAGGGGGTGTTCGGGTAGCCGGACTATACCTTCAGCCGGACTCTAGGACTATGAAGATACAAGATTGAAGACTTCGTCCCGTGTCCGGATGGGACTTCCCTTGGCGTGGAAGGCAAGCTTGGCGATGCGGATATTCAAGATCTCCTACCATTGTAACCGACTCTGTGTAACCCTAACCCTATCCGTGTCTATATAAACCGGAGGGTTGTAGTCCGTAGGACATCAACTCCATATACAACAATCATACCGTAGGCTAGCTTCTAGTGTTTAGCCTCCTTGATCTTGTGGTAGATCTACTCTTGTACTACCCATATCATCAATATTAATCAAGCAGGAGTAGGGTATTACCTCCATCGAGAGGGCCCGGACCTGGGTAAAAACATCGTGTCCCTTGTCTCCTGTTACCATCCGGCCTTGACGCACAGTTCGGGACCCCCTACCCGAGATCCACCGGTTTTGACACCGACATTGGTGCTTTCATTGAGAGTTCCTCTGTGTCATCACCTTTAGGCCCGATGGCTCCCTTGATCATCAACAACGATGAGGTCCAGGGTGAGACTTTTCTCCCAGGACAGATCTTCGTCTTCGGCGGCTTCGCACTGCGGGCCAATTCGCTGGGCCACCTAGAGCAGATCGAAGGCTACGCCCCTGGCCATCAAGTCAGGTTTGGAAGCTTAAACTACACGGCTGACATCCGCGGAGACTTGATCTTCGACGGGTTCGAGCCACGGCCAAGCGCGCCGCACTATCTCGAGGGGCATGATCTAGCTCTGCCTCCGGACAGTGTCCTGGAGGCCGCACACGCACCGGTTCCGACCCCTAACTCGGATCCTATTGCGCCAATCGAGGATGAGCGGTTGGACGTCACCTCGGGGGCTGCGATCTCAAAGGCGATCGAGCCGAATGCTAGCCCCGCACTCTGCATGACCCGTGACTCCGAGGATCCGGACTCCTCCCCGGACTCCGAACCCCCCGCGCCCCTGCCAATCGATTGGGCGCCCATAATGGAGTTCACCGCCACGGACATCTTTCAGCACTCGCCTTTTGGCGACATCCTGAATTCTCTCAAGTCTCTCTCTTTATCAGGAGAGCCCTGGCCGGATTACAGTCAGCGAGGATGGGATACGGACGATGAAGAAGTTCAAAGCCCACCCACCACCCACTTTGTAGCCACTGTCGATGATTTAACTGACATGCTTGACTTCGGCTCTGAAGACATCGACGGTATGGACGACGATGTAGGAGACAAACAGGAACCAGCACCTGTAGGGCGCTGGAAGGCCACCTCGTCATATGACATATATATGGTGGATACTCCAAAAGATGGAGATGGCAATGGAACAGCGGGGGATGACACCTCCAAGAAACAGCCAAAGCGTCGGTGTCAGCGGCGCCGCTCTAAATCCCGCCAAAGCAAAAACGGTGATTCCGGCACGAGAGATAATACTACCTCGGATAGCGCCGAAGAACACCCACCCCAGCAAGATTCAGCACAGGAAGATGGAGAAGCCAGCCCTCATGAGAGAGCGGCAGACCGAGAGGTCGAGGATGATAACTATATGCCTCCCTCCGAAGACGAGGCAAGCCTCGATGACGATGAATTCGTCGTACCATCAGACCCCGCCGAACAAGAGCGTTTCAAACGTAGGCTTTTAGCCACGGCAAGCAGCCTCAAGAAAAAGCAGCAACAGCTCAAAGCTGACCAAGATGTGCTAGCTGACAGATGGACTGAAGTCCTTGCGGCCGAAGAGTATGAACTCGAACGCCCTTCCAAGAGTTACCCAAAGCGCAGGCCGCTACCCCGATTATAGGAGGAAGCACCTACATCACCAGTGCACGACATGACAGACCGGCCACCTTGCGGCCGCGACAGAGAGGACCCTCGGCCCTCCACCCAAGCCATGTCCCGACGCCGCTCAACTAAGGCACGGGAAAATGCGCTAGACCTGCGAGACGTACTGGAGGATAAGGCAAGACAAACAAGATCGATCTACAGATCGCGCAGGCGCCCTACGGCACGTGACGATGATCTTCACTCCGGATACAACAAATCCGGCCGGGCCGAACACAACAGACATAGCTCTTCCGAGCTGCGTCGTGATATAGCCCAGTACAGAGGCGCCGCACACCCGCTATGCTTCACGGATGAAGTAATGGATCATAAAATCCCAGAGGGTTTCAAACCCGTAAATATCGAATCATACGATGGCACAACAGATCCGGCGGTATGGATCGAGGATTATCTCCTTCACATCCACATGGCACGCGGTGATGATCTACACGCCATCAAATACCTCCCGCTCAAACTTAAAGGACCGGCCCGGCATTGGCTTAACAGCTTGCCAGCAGACTCAATCGGTTCTTGGGAGGACCTGGAAGCCGCAGTCCTCGACAACTTCCAGGGCACTTACGTGCGACCACCGGATGCCGACTACTTAAGCCACATAACTCAGCAGCCAGAGGAATCGGCCAGGCAATTCTGGACATGATTCCTAACAAAGAAAAACCAGATAGTCGACTATCCGGACGCAGAGGCCCTAGCAGCCTTCAAGCATAACATCCGCGACGAGTGGCTCGCCCGGCACCTGGGACAGGAAAAGCCGAAATCTATGGCAGCCCTCACGACACTCATGATCTGCTTTTGCGCGGGAGAAGACAACTGGCTAGCTCGCAGTAACAACTTATCAAAGAACCCTGGTAATTCGGATACCAAGGACAAAAGTGGCAGGACACGTCAGAATAAGCAAAAACGCCGCGTTGGCAGCGACAGCAATGAAGACACGGCAGTCAATGACGGATTCAGAGGCTATAAATCCGGTCAGCGGAAAAAGCCATTCAAAAAGAATACTCAGGGCCCGTCCAGTTTGGACCGAATACTCGACCGCTTGTGCCAGATACATGCACCCCCGAAAGGCCAGCCAATCACACTAACAGGGATTGTTGGGTGTTCAAGCAGGCAGGCAAGTTAAGAGCCGAAAACAAAGACAAGGGGATGCACAGCGATGACGAGGAGGAGCCCAGGCCGCCGAACAACAATGGATAGAAGGGCTTTCCCCCACAAGTGCGGATGGTGAACATGATATACGCAACCCACATTCCCAAGAGGGAGCAGAAGCGTGCGCTATGGGACGTATACGCGATGGAGCCAGTCGCCCCAAAGTTCAACCCATGGTCCTCCTGCCCGATCACTTTTGATCGAAGGGACCATCCCACTAGCATCCGTCACGGCGGCTTCGCCGCATTGGTTCTCGACCCAATCATCGACGGATTTCATCTCACAAGAGTCCTCATGGATGGCGGCAGTAGCCTGAACCTGCTTTATCAGGATACAGTGCGGAAAATGGGCATAGATCCCTCAAGGATTAAGCCCACAAAAACGACCTTGAAAGGTGTTATACCAGGTGTAGAAGCCAACTGTACAGGCTCAGTAACACTTGACGTGGTCTTCGGATCCCCGGACAATTTCCGAAGCGAAGAGTTAATCTTTGATATAGTCCCATTTCGCAGTGGCTATCACGCCCTGCTCGGACGAACCGCATTCGCAAAGTTCAATGCGGTGCCGCACTACGCATGTCTCAAGCTCAAGATGCCAGGCCCTCGAGGAGTAATCACGGTCAACGGAAACACCGAACGCTCCCTCCATACAGAGGAGCACACGGCGGCTCTCGCAGCGGAAGTACAAAGTAGCCTTCTTAGGCAATTCTCCAGTCCGGCTGTTAAAAAGCCAGACACTGCCAAGCGCTCCCGGAGTAACCCATAGCAGGACCGCCTGACACGCTCTGAGCAAGTGTAGCAATGTGGCCCCAACCCCAGCTCTCGCGACATAGCGAAAGCAGTGCCTCGCATACATAACTACGCCCTTGAAATACCAGGGGCATAGGGGAAGGGGCACAATAATGGCACACCCAAAATACGGCTTAAAACGTACTAGGGGCTGTCGGATTCTTTTTTAATTTTTTCTTACTTTCAGGACTCCATATTTCGGACGACCTGTTCGGCAATTCGACTGCCGCACAAACGATGCAAGATCCAGGGAGGCAGACAAGCCATGCTGCAGTATGGAACTCCCAGGTGGTCTCTGTTACGAGCAGTATACCTGTTTTGAATACAATTCCGCGGCCTGCCCCTGGTCAGGACATGTTCAATAGTCCAATATCTTTTTGCTTATCGCACTATTTGTATCGTTCGGCGTTGATAAATAGCCTCTCGATAAACAATGCATAGCTTTTTGCCTTTTTTGCATTATCCTCTTTTCACATATATGTTTATTAAATGACATGATTGCACCCGTACACCATGGTACAGCAAATACGCCAGGGGCTTCAGTACCCCTCATTATGGTGTGAGAAGTCCGTACACTTTCACAAGTGCGGCACCCCGAACTTATAGCACTATATGCATCGGCTCCGAATCATGATTTGGGTCAATAGTTGGGTTTGCCCGGCTCCTATGTTTTGGTGCCTTACGTTCCGCTATATCGGCTAAGGTAGCACTAGGAGAACCACTGCGATTGTGCCCCGGTTCAGCTGGGTTAAGCACCTCAGTGGAGAAAGCTAAAACTGACTGTCATGATGAGGCAAGAGACCGGTCGCTGTTCGAGAGGTTTTTCGAGTCCCTAAAGACTTATGCCGCTTCGATCGAGGAGCTGGCTTTGTCTGGCCAAGGCGTGGATAGCGCCCCGAACTCAGTCTTCCGAACTAGGGGCTTCGCCGAAATTTAAAATTATAGAGTTCTATGGCTAAGTGAGAGTGTTCAAGCATTATAGTCCGATTGCCTGGTTCATTGTGCTGAGCGCCTCCCTCGAAGGACCCAACTATGGGAAAAAGAGCGCTCAGGTTTATCCCGAACACCCCAGCACTAGTGGCATGGGGGCAGAAGCCGACGACTGGCCATCTCTCAATTTTTTGATAAACGGCCGCACAGAAAGTAATATTTTAAATTCAATCAGCATTGCTTAGCGCATATGAACAAGTTTTCAGCGCACAGGATAAACACGAGGGAGTTCATTCAAAAATCACATCCTTGGTACATTCATCCACCACAAGGCGAGGGCACCTGCAAGAACATCCTTGTAGTAGTTCTCGGGCTTGCGATGCTCCTTCCCCGGCGGCGGCCCGTCCTTCAGAAGCTTCTCACCGTCCAGCTTACCCCAGTGCACCTTTGCACGGGCAAGGGCTCGACGGGCACCTTCGATGCAGATGGGGCGCTTGATGACCTTGAGCCTCGGACAAGCCTCCACCAGCCCGAAATAGCTCCCAGACAGGGCCTCTCCGGGCCATAGCCGAACTATGAAGCCCTTCATGGCCTGTTCGGCCGCCTTGTGGAGCTCGACCAGCTGTTTCAGCTGGTCGCTCAAGGTCACAGGGTGTCCGGCCTCAGAATACTGAGACCAGAACACCTTCTCCGTCGAGCTGCCCTCTTCAGCTCGGTAGAATGCGGCGGCGTCAGATACACTGCGGGGAAGTTCTGTGAATGCCCCTGGAGAGCTCCGGATCCGGGTAAGTAACAAGTAGTTTACTTTTATATTTCTGCTTTACATAAAGAATGCCTTACCCGCTGCTATCTTCCTCATCTCCTCCAACTCTTGGAGGGCCTTTTGGGCTTCGGCCTTGGCAGACTTGGCAGTCCCAAGGGCCGTCGCGAGCTCGGATGCTTGCGCCTTTGACTCAAGCTCCAAACTCTCATGTTTTTTCATGAGAGCCTGAAGCTCTTGCTGCACCTCGCCGACCTGAGCCCCAAGTCTGTCTTTCTCAATGCGCTCCGCGGTCGTTTTCTTTTCGGCCTTAGACAGCGCCTGCTTAACGGTCGCCACCTCAGTCGTGGCCTCTACAATAAGCAGTACAATCCTGTTATTTTTTTTGCAATCACGCCTTTTTGTAGGCACTTTTTCTGTAAGGTATTTCTTACCTTCTTCTCCGCGAGCCGCCGCTTGGCAAGGCCGAGCTCTTGCTCGGTCCGCTTGAGGTCCTGCTTCAGGACACCCACCTCCGCAGTTAGTGCGGCGGTGGATAGCAGCGAAGCCTGCATACGCATATTGACTCCTTTTTGTTAGACTCCTGCGAAATTTAATAGATCCTCTATTCGGCTTTTCTTTCCGAACGCCAAACAGAGCATCAGGGGCTACTGTCTATGCGGTAATATTTTTACATATTTTTACTTACCTCGAAGCCTGTTAGAAGGCTAGCGCAAGCTTCAGTCAGTCCGCTCTTGGCGGACCGAACCTTCTGGATCACCGTACTCATAATAGTACGGTGCCCCTCGTCGATGGAGGCGCCATCAAGCACCTCCAGCAGATTGTCCGGCACCTCCGGTTGGACGGAGGCCGCTGGCTCAGAAGGCTTGCTCCTCTTGGAAGGAGTTCGCCTACCGCGGTCCGGAACTGTGGAAGATTTCGGCGCGGTGTCCGGCACAAAGCCGGACTTGGAGCCCTGGGGGGCCTTATCCCCATCACTCCTGGAGTCTGGGAGGTTGCCTTGCGGCTCCTCCGGGACCACCTCCTCCTGCCCCGGAGCTTGTCGCGACGCCACTTCGGCGTCGTCTGCAGTGCGGGGGGAGACAGCGGGCGGAACTGAGTTCACGTCCGATGAGTCCAGGGAGCCGCCCGATGATTCGTTGAATTCGGCTCGGGGCGGGCTGCATAATTACGTTCAACATTAGGGAAGGCTGTGCAACAAAGGAACATCATGAGTTACTCTGATATCCGAACTTACGATTTCGCCAGACGCTTGGCCCTGTTTGGCCACTCCTCTTCGCCCTCTTCGGCGTCAGGGGAGTAGTCCGGCGGAGGGGTCTTCCTTTTCCTAGACCCCTCGGCCTCCCCCGTTGGGGCGGCCTTCCTCTTCTCTCCTCCCTCCGCTGGGGGGGAAGAGTTTTCTTCTTCCTCCTCCTCGTTTTCACGGGAAGAGGGCATCTCGGACTCGTCGAATGACGAGTCCGACACCACCACGTTACGGGCACTCTTTCGAGTCCCCGTGGTCTTCTTCTTCTTGGCCTTCTTCTCCGGCACCACATAAGGCGCCGGAACCAGCAGCTTCACTAGTAGAGCTGGGGCTGGGTCTTCGGGCAGCGGAGCTGGATAGTTAATCGGTCCGGATATCGCCCGCCAAGCCTGTTAAAGGTAAGGGAGTTTAGATCCCGCATAGAGTCAAACTATGAAAAAAGCTTAACACCCTGTAAAAGGTGAAGATAGCTTACCTCGCTAGCGTGACGCTGCGAGCTGTATCCGCGGTCCTTGGAAGCGGATGCGGGAGCCTCGGCGCCCTTGAATAGCACCTTCCAGGCATCTTCGTACATCGTGTCGAAGAGCCTGCTAAGGGTTTGGTGCTGTGCCGGGTCGAACTCCCACAGATTAAGATCCCGTTGTTGGCACGGGAGGATCCGGCGGACGAGCATAACCTGGATTACATTAACAAGCCGGATTGGCTTGTTCACCAGGGACTGGATGCATGTTTGCAATCCGGTCACCTCTTTTTCATCACCCCACGACAGGCCCTTCTCTTTCCAGGACATAAGCCGCGTGGGGGGTCCGGATCAGAACTCGGGGGCTGCGATCCATTTCGGACCGCGTGGCTCGGTGATCTAAAACCACCCGGATTGCCACCCCTTTAGGGTCTCCACAAAAGAGCCCTCGAACCATAGGACGTTGGCCATCTTGCCCGCCATGGCGCCTCCGCACTCCGCCTGGCTGCCGCGCACCACCTTGGGCTTGACGTTGAAGGTCTTGAGCCAGAGGCCGAAATGAGGGCGGACGCGGAGGAAAGCCTCGCACACGACGATAAACGCCGAGATGTTGAGGATGAAGTTCGGGGCTAGATCGTGGAAATCCAGGCCGTAGTAGAACATGAGCCCCCAGACAGATGGGTGGAATGGAAAACCCAGTCCGCGGAGGAAGTGGGGAAGAAACACTACCCTCTCATGGGGCCTTGGGGTGGGGAGAAGCTGCCCCTTTTCGGGAAGCCGGTGCACGATGTCCTTAGACAGGTATCCGGCCTTCCTTAGCTTCCTGACTTGGCCCTCTGTGGCGGAGGAGACCATCCACTTGCCTCCCGCTCCGGACATTGCTGGGGAAGGTTGAGGTGGGAAGTGCGGGCTTGGGCGCTGGAGCTCGAGTGCGCAGGAGATGGATAGGCAAAGGAGGAAGAAGGCGTAGGTAAAAAAAGGTGGATCCTTATCCCCTTATATGGGCGGATGCGGTTGTGCGTCCCCACCAGCCTAGTAAAACTCACTTGCCTCCCAAGCGTCGTGATAAATGGCGCGGTTGGGTTACCCACGTCCGTATTGATGAGAATCCCGTAAAAGGGGTACACGATCTCTGCTTTGACAAGATGTGCCAAGGAAACCGCCTCGCAAAACGTGCTGAGGTGGAAAAGTAAAAATGATTCGAGTAAAGGACTTGGCCGTAGTGTGATGACGCACTGCGGGATACGTCAGCAGATTTGATTTGTGTTAATATTGCTCTCTCTATGGCAATATGTGGAAACTTATTTTGCAGAGCCGGACACTACTCTTGGTGTTTACAATCTTCTATGAAGGACTTGGAGGAGGAACCCACCTTGCAATGCCAAAGACAATCTGCGCGCCGGACTCGTCGTCATTGAAGCCTGGTTCAGGGGCTACTGAGGGAGTCCTGGATTAGGGGGTGTTCGGGTAGCCGGACTATACCTTCAGCCAGACTCCAGGACTATGAAGATACAAGATTGAAGACTTCGTCCCGTGTCCGGATGGGACTTTCCTTGGCGTGGAAGGCAAGCTTGGCAATGCGGATATTCAAGATCTCCTACCATTGTAACCGACTCTGTGTAACCCTAACCCTATCCGGTGTCTATATAAATCGGAGGGTTGTAGTCCGTAGGACATCAACTCCATATACAACAATCATACCGTAGGCTAGCTTCTAGGGTTTAGCCTCCTTGATCTCGTGGTAGATCTACTCTTGTACTACCCATATCATCAATATTAATCAAGTAGGAGTAGGGTATTACCTCCATCGAGAGGGCCCGAACCTAGGTAAAAACATTGTGTCCCTTGTCTCCTGTTACCATCCGGCCTTGATGCATAGTTCGGGACCCCCTACCCGAGATCCGCCGGTTTTGACACCGACACTGTGCATTTGTCGATGGGCCTGGGAGTTGAGCTAGTAGGGCAGTGGCCTAGGTCCAAAGTAGTAGAAGTAGCACAAAAACATTTTTTGAGTGTAGGCTTTTCCCTGCTCAAGCCTGCCTACTAGAATCGCCAGTGCTTGAAATGAAAAGTGAAGGAAAAACATAGGAATTGGAAAGTTTCCTATGGTACTGCTATTCATGCATTAGGTTCAGAGGAATGGAGCAAAGGAAAAAATTTAGGATTTGTTCCTTTAGTGTCTCCTTGAAAGAAAAACCGTAGGAATTTTAATATCCACTTGTCCTCCTTTGCAAATTCCTATTCATGAAGCACAAGACTATGAGATAGTAGCATAATAGCATTATAACTGTACATTTTCTTGTGGTTCGACTTAATCTCATCATGCTTCTTTGCATCATGTGATCTTCCAATTCTTGTGAACCAAACACTCAGATTGACAGAAATCCTGTGTTTTTAAATTCTCTGTTTTGCATGTGCATTCCTATCCTACTCATGTGTATTTCCTATCCATGCATTGATAGAATCCTCAAATTCAAACGAGCCCTTACACAATTACTTCTGTTACGGATATGTGTTAAAGAAAACCTTGTGTGGTTTGTCCTGCTCCTGCTGCGATGTGTTCTACCCCATCTCAGCTGCTCCAATGACGGAAGGGTTCACCATAGCAGGGATCCGCTCTCCAGACTGTCTTTCGCCGCCTCAGATCTTCTTCCCCGCCACCGACAGCCACGACAATTGCATTGCCATCATCAACTGACCAGATGACCTTGAGGACTACACAGGTCCGCAAGAGAGGTCGCACTCTTCCGTGTCTGCTTACGTTATGCATCGCTTAATATGATGACATGCTACTTTATCATCGTGTTCACCTATTAGACTCCGAGTCAGGTCCAAACTAATGCTGAAACTTGAGTTTTTAAATGGTTGTGGGGTACATATTGGGGCAGCAATCAGTACTATCTGTCTACTATTTGGTTAATCTTGGGTGTCTACTATGATTTTCATGTTGGGTGCAAACAAACATTAAAGGAGCCATTATCTCTATTTTTTAACTAAAGCTATTATCTGCCTGCTATCATTGGTTTTGGGTCTATCCACAGTTTGCTACTATCACTCTGGATTTGTGCATGAACTCCTTACATAATCTCACTATGTTTTATTCCTATGCATGTCAGTTATTGTACACAATGGAACTGAACATGTAGAGCAAAAGAGACGAGCCTTGCGTGCCAATAAAATTTCAAGCAGACATCGCTACACGTTGGGCACAAAGGCAGCCCCCTCCACCCATTTCGTATTGTAATCAAGAGGAAGATAACTGTTCTGAGGGGGGATTCAGAAGGAGAAAACCACTCCTAATTACCCTCTGAGGTCTTCACTCTAACTTGGCATGCTGATGTTGGTAATATCATGCATAGGGTGCCTTGTGTTGCTTACTTTATACATCAAATATGTCATCTACTTAGTTTAGACATGCTTTGTCTAAATGCCATTTGTTTAGTTTCTTTATCGTATATGTGAATCATGCAATGCCATCTTGTTTAGCCAGGCATCATATATGTGAATTTTGCAATGCCACCCTAGTTAGCCAGTCATCTTATATGTGAATTATATCATGCCATCATTTTTCTATTATGTATTAAATTTATCAACAATTTTAGTATATTCAATTACTCTTCTTGTGCATCAGCCATTCGACACGGTCATGGAAAAATCTAGGGTGGAAACAAGGTCTTCAGAGCAGATAATGCTATCTGACAAAGCGCATGTCTTGCTGGTTACGGATAGCTCCTCAGAGGAGGATTCAGAGATAAATGACCTATCCTATCCCCCCCCCCCCCCGAGGTGCATGCTCTAACTTGGCAGGGTTATGTTGCTCATATCATGCGTATGGTGTCTTTCATTGCTATGTCATTTGCTTAGTTTAGACATGATTTGTGTGAATGCCACATGTTTAGTGTCTAATTACCATATATGTGAATTATGCAATGCCATCTTGTTACAATACATTATATATGTGAATTATGCAATGTTATCTTGTTGCAAGGCATTATATATGTGAATTATGCAATGCTGTGTTGTTTAGCCAAGCGTCATATATGTGAATTATATCATGCCGTCCTTTTTTGTATTTCTCATTGCATTTGTCGATAATGTTTGTATATTCAATTGCTCTTCCTGTGCATCAGCCATTTGAATTGGTGATGGATAAATCTGGAGTGAAAACAAGGTCTTCAAAGCAGACAATGCTACCTGCTGAAGCAGATATCTTGGTGGTTACAGATAGCTTCACAGAGGAGGATTCAGAGGCAGATGACCAGTCCTATTATCCCCCTGAGGTGTATGCTCAAACTTGGCAGGGTTATATTACTCATATCATGCATATGTTGTATTGCAATGCTTAATTTTTACATCATATACACAATATTGAATGCCATCTCCTTAGTTGACACATCATATATGTGATTGCCCTCTGCTCACTTGCTCAGTATATAAATCATATATTTGAATTATGTCATGCCATGATGTTTACATAGACAGCATGTATCTGAATTATGGCATGTCAACCCATTTTCTAAAGACATAATATAGTTATATCATCTCATCCTGTTTACATAGTCATCATTTTTTGAATTATGTCATTCTATCCATGAATTATATCATGCCATCATGTTTCCATCGACGGCGCATTTGTTATTTATGGCATGCCAACCACTTTAATAGACACATCGTATAGTTATATCATGTCATCCTATTTACATAGTCATCATATTTTGAAGTATGTCATTCTATCTTGTTTAGTTAGCTATCATACATGTGAAATTGTGTCATGCTATCTTGTTTAATTAGCCATCATATATGTGAAAATATGTCCGGCTATTCTATTTGGTTAGACAACATAAATGTGAATTATTTCATGCCCTGTTTTATTCCCTATTGTCCATTGAACCTGTTTATCTTACAATGTTTGTACATTCAATTACCTGTCCACCTTACTACTGAACTTGTTTACCAAAATGAGTTTCATATACAACATGATAAACCTGTGATGTTTTTGTTTGTTTCTCTTTTAGAATGCGGATAAAATATTGGAGAAGAGTACCCCGTTATGCAATGGTAAAGGAAGTAATGCAGATAAGGTTCAAGATAGTGAGACATCCCTGTTGGTCTCCAAGAAAGTTGATAAAAACTATATTGAAGACACTGAGACAACCCCCAAAGTCTTGTCTTGATGTAGTGTTCGAGTTACTAGGTACTACTGCTGGCACCAGCTCTTTGAACTCGTTGCCTGAATCAGTTTGGCTTCTTGGGTCTCAACTTCAAGTTGAAAGACATCGATCAGATGTTATGCGACAGGAAGCCGAAGGACTGAGGAAGTCCCTGCAGAATTCAGATGCATACTTTCTGGTGCAATAGCAAGTGCTGGAGGATTTAAGCGCCAAACAAGATAAAGTTAATAAGCTTGCTAAGCATCTTGCCAGCATTATGGGTACCCAGGATATTGTTTCTTGAGCTCTTCTGAAGTGGTTTCAGTTCTGGACTTGTTTTGCTGCGGCGTTTATTTGCACTAATCACCAACTTTGACAACAAGTGTATGTGATATGCTGCTTTGTTCCCTATGTTTGCACTGGTGGCAAACTTTGATGCCCAGTGGATGTAATATGTGTAATAGTCATGATAGCCTAGCATAAGTTGCTTTCTTATTTATTTACTTGTTGTTTTGTTTATTCGTTTGCTTATAGTCAGTGCAATTCTTTTTTCGCGGTTTGCTAGTGGCCGCAATAATCTATTTTTTAAAACTAGGCCACAATAACCATGTGCTACATATTTACTGTAGTGACCCTGGGCCTCCTACGGGCCACAGAAACAATGGACCTTCTACGGGACGTAGAAACAATGGGCCTTCTATGGGTCGTAGCATCAATGGGCCTTCTATGGGCCGTATGATCGACGGCCAAACATGGGCCAATAATAGACAGCATTACGGGCCGTAAGTGGGCTAGAGTTGGAATCGTCCGTCCATGGGCCGACCATAACGAGTCGTCGTAAATTGGCCGTATTTGATGATGCTACGAAAACGGCCCAATGGATTAACGGTCCGCAAACGGGCCGATTGTAACCACGAGCTGAATTTGGCCCACAAGCAGAAAAGGCCAGTAATGGACCGCAAGTAACCGAATGCTGAAAATGAGCCCAAGAATAAATGGCCCTGAGAAGGCCGAAAGATAACACGGGTTGGAAACGACCCAATGGAATAATGGGTCATTAATGTGTATAAAGCAATGCACTGTTCATTACGGGCCAGTTTCACCACGGGCCGTTAATGGGTCAAGAGTTACAAAGGGCCTCATATGGGCCGAAAGACATCATGGGCCATACATGGGCTGGAATCGTATTGGATGGCCCAGATGAAGCTATTGGGCTTAATTTCGATAGGCCCTAACGGGCCGTGAGTTAGCGGGTCGTAAATGGGCTATATACGAACATGTCATTAACATGCTTTCCATGGGCCGGCCCGTTACCTTTTGAGCAAGTCAAACGGGCCGGCCTTTTCACCGGAATGAGCCTCTGTTGGGCCGTGCCACGTGTCGATGTATCATAGGTGCCTCCTGTCCAATGTGTTGATGACTGTCCCAATGGTGAGCCAACACGTGTTTCCTCCGACCAATGAGAATTTTACACGTGGAAAATCCCCATTGGTCCGGGCTATTAATGGGTTATCGGATCCAAAACCGGACCCGATAGCTTAACGACGACCCGTTACGGTGGATGCCATGTTTCGGTTACCCTTGACGAAAACACTTCCATGACACGCCATTTATCTTCATGGAATTGGACACTTCTATGATGATAATTTTGGTAATGTCATGGAACACTTCTACGACAGCACATGTATGACTATCTTGATTCTGTCATAAAATCGTCATGGATATACATGCATGACAAAAAACGTGACCTACTATGACAAACACGTATCATCATGGAAGTGTATTTTTTTGTAGTGCATCTTCACATGAAACCGACGCCAAAAAATTCTATATATGCAGAAACCTCCAGAAATAACCCTAGATCAGAAGTTCCGCCGCCGCAAGCCTCTGTAGCCATGAAAAAACCAATCTGGACCCTGTTCCGGTACTTCGCGGAGGGGGAATTCATCACCGGAGGCCATCTTCATCATCCATATGGCCACCATGATGAGGAGGGAGTAGTCCATCCTCGGGGCTAAGGGCACGATCTTGATGTATCGCAGGCTTTGTTAATATAGTTGGATCATATGGTGTTTTCCCCTCTCTATCTTGTTATGATTAATTGAGTTTTCCCTTTGAGATTTCGTTTTATCGGATTGAATACTTTTATGGATTTGAGAGTACTTGATGTATATCTTGATATGAATACCCATGGTGACAATGGGGTATCATATTGATTCACTTGATATGTGTTTTGACAATCAACTCGCGGATTCCCGAGGTGACATTGGGGTAATCTATGCATAGGGGTTGATGCACGTTCTCGTCTTTGTTTCTCCGGTAGAAATCTTGGGGAACTCTTTGAGGTTCTTTGTGTTGGATTGAGTATTATGAATCTGAAATTTTTTTATGCATATCGTATAATTAACTCATGGATACTTGCGGTGACATTGGAGTATCTAGGTGACATTAGAGTTGGTTGATGTGTATCATATGGTGTTATTTTAGTACGAACTCTTGGACAGATCAATCGGAAAGAATAGCTTGGTGTTATTTTAGTACGAACTCTAGGATAGATTGATCAGCAATAATAGCATTGAGGTCGTTTCGTACCCTACAAACAATTTCTTCTTATGTTCTCCGCTAGATTAGAACTTTGGAGTGATTCTTCATCGCATGTTGAGGGATGGTTATATGATCCAATTATATTAGCATTGTTGAGAGATTGCACTAGTGAAAGTACAGACCCTATGCCTCATTTTCAAGCATTGCAATACCGTTTGTGCTCACTTTTGTTACTTGCTACCTTGCTGTTTTTTATTGTTCCTATTACAAAAATCAATATCTACTATCATTACTACACTTTTATCACCATCTCTTCGTCGAACTAGTGCACCTATACAATTTACCATTGTATTTGGTGTGTTGGGGATACAAGAGACTCTTTGTTATTTGGTTGCAGGGTTGTTTGAGAGAAACCATCTTCATCCTATGCCTCCCACGGATTGATAGACCTTAGGTCATCCACTTAAGGGAAAATTGCTTCTGTCCTACAAAACTCTACGCTTGGAGGCCCAACACGAGTCTACAAGAATAAAGTTGCATAGTAGAAATCAGAGACAGCTGCTCCACCACATTCGAACCTCCCCGCGCCACCGCCGTCTCCCTCTCTCGCTGCTGGCGTCACCGCAACTTGCGGGCAACGTTCTCCATCTTGCAAGTCGTCGCCGACGACACCGCACCTCCCACAGACGAGGCGGACTGCATCTCCGTCGCGGACGTGTGGCTTAGGCTGGACGACATCTCGAGCGGTGGATCAGGACCAGAGGTGAGGATTGGGAGCAAGGGTGGAGGCTGACGAGGGACCAGGCGCGGGAATGGTTGGAGGGCGGCGGGAGGAGGAGGAAGGGGTTTGGTGGATTTGGTGCAATTTGGAGTGGGGTCGGTTTGTCGGGTCCGACGTGGCGGGCGCGCATGGGCGTCCCCATATCCGCCCCATATTTGGGCTGGGTATGGGGGTGCGGTCAGCCCAGGCGTTTGAGGGCCGTTTGAGAGGCCCGTCTAGGTCAAAAAATCATGTCCGTGTAGTGACCGGGAGGCCTACCCGGGTGTTTGAGATGGGTTTGAGGGGTCCAGTTGTAGATGCTATAAAGTCTTCACAAAGTACGTAATCCGATGCAAGTTCGCAAGCAAAACCAAAAATAAAATAGTAACCTATCACAACCGGTAAAAATAAGACAAGATGACTAGACACTTATTCTATTGTTGGACCATCATCCAAAGCCATATGCTCCGTGACTTCCGCATGACTGAGTAACGACCACGTATGGATCCAGCTAGTCGCCAGAAAGATAACCTACAAAACATTTGTGATGTTTTGTCTGTTAAAAATAACATTATTCCGACAATTCTAAATAGCCCAAACTAATGCACACACTCCGACTGAATATGCACCGATGTCTTAGGCTCTACCCCATTTTTCCATGTCCGAAATAAAGTGGCAATGCTATTTGGAGGACTGACATTAAAGGGCACATGTATTGTACGCCACCATTACTTGCCTAGTGGACATTGGAGAAAAAGATGGTGTATGGTTTCATCCAGATCACAGAAGCAATACCTTTTACTGCCCTCCCAACTACGTTTTGTCAAGTTGTCCTTAGTCATGATCACTTGCTTGTGTACAAACCACATAAAGACCTTTATTTTTAAAGGTACCTTAATTTTCCAAATATTAAGTGACTTTAGGATTGACCCAGTGTTAATCAAATCGACATACATGACACCGAAAATTTCTAGTGCAGTGTATCTGACTCATCAGAAAGGTTAACCTCCATCAACCTACGCACAAGATGTAGCCACGTATCCCATCGCTCCCCCATGAGGGATATCCTGAAATGAATATTTAAGAAAACTGATCCTAGTATTGTACTAATGGAAGTGTCTTTAGGTTGAACAATATTATAAAGGGATAAATATTGCGTCTCCCCTAGCCATGTATCCTCCTAGAATCTAGTAGTATTACCATTCCCAACTATGAACTTGTTCCTATTGAAGAAGACAATCTTTGTCCTCATCATCCCCTTTTAAAAAGGAGAATGATTCAGTTGTACCGTGACTTGTGCGAGGGTTTTGGACTGTGCAAATACTCGTTATGCAGTAACTATATCTGCACACCCTCCCTCTCCACACATAGCCTATATAGCCATTTACTAAGCAGGCACCTATTTTTTACTTCGAGGGTTTCAATACCTAAACCCCCTTCGTCCTTCGGCCTACAAATTATATCTCACTTGGCTAGTCTATAGTCTGATTTATTTTCATCACTTTGCCAGAAAAATCGTGATCGATAGAAGTCCAACCTTTTTTGTGCCACCGCAGGTACTTCAAAGAAGGACAGAGGGAACATCGAAATACTTGTAAGCACATAGTTTATTAGAATTAGCGAAACCTCAACGAGATGTGGAATGAGTCCACCTACCTCTCCATCCTCTTTTGCTTGACCAATGAGAACCGCCAACATGTCAGCGACGACATTAAATAGGATAGGATACATCGGACCCCCCTGCCTCAATCCCTTTTGTGTCTGGAAATAATGACCCATGTCATCATTGACCTTTATCCCTTTGTTGCCTGCTTGAACAAAGGATTCGACCTGCTACCTTCAAGCCACATGAAAACTCTTCATATGCAAGGCCTACTGCAAAAATGGCCACTTAACTTTGTTGGAGGCTGTAACGCCCCGTATGTAACCTTCCCCAATTATACTCCGACTCATGCCGTTTCCAGCATTAAGTTATATTTAATTCTCGGGTTCGGATCTTTGCCCCCGTGTGTTGTTTTGTTTTTCGTGCATCTCATATCATGTCATCACGTGCATTGCATTCGCATACATGTTCATCTCATGCATTCGAGCTTTTTCCCCATTGTCCGTTTTGCATTCCGGCGCTTCGTTCTCCTCCGGTGGCCATTTCTAGCTTTCTTTCGTGTGTGGGGATTAAACATTTCCGGATTGGGCCGAGACTTGCCATGCGGCCTTGGTTTACTACCGGTAGACCGCCTGTCAAGTTTCGGGTCATTTGGACTTCGTTTGATACTCCAACGGTTAACCGAGGGACCGAAAAGGCCTCGTGTGTGTGCAGCCCAACACCCCTCCATTTTGGCCCAAAAACCCACCAAACTCAGCTCCATCGTCTCGTTCGTTCGATCACGATCGTGTGGGCGAAAACCGCACCTCATTTGGACTCTCCTAGCTCCCTCTAGGTCTATAAATAGACCCTCCCCGAAATTCGGATCTCTCCCCCTCTCGAAACCCTAAAAATCTCAGATCCCGCCGCCGCCGGACAAAAATTCCGCCGACGGACATGTCCGGCCTCCCCGTCCGCCGCCACGTGTCGGCCTCCTAGTGGCCGCCGCCGGTCCCCAGTTCGCCGCCGCCCGCGGGCCCGCGAGGCCCGTGCGGGGCCCCCGCGGCCCGGTCAGGTCCGCCGCCGCACCGCACCTGTCTTCCCCGCGCCCGGCGACTTCCCGCTGCGCCGGAGCTGCCGGACGCCGCCGCCGTAGCCGTCCGCTCCGGTGAGCCCGACCCGCGGCCCCGCCTCCTTCTCCCTTCGCCTCACCTCCGCCGCTGACCGGATCTGTGGCGCGCCCGCGCCCTGCAGGTTGCCTGCACCGGAGACCCATCGCCGCCGCGCCGCCTACGCCGGGGCTCGCCGGAGTAGCGCCCCGCCGCCCCCTTGCTCGCCTCCGTCCAGATCCGGGGCGCCGGAGCCGCCGGAGCCGCCCGCCGCGCCGGATCCGTGCGTCCCCGGCTCCGATCCGGCAAGTCCCGCACCGCACCGGCGCCTCCATCTTCGGCTCCGGCCAAAACTCCGGCGGACCTCGTTTTCCGCGCCGTTGACTTTCTCCGCGAGGGTATAATTCGTCTAAGTCCCAGAAATTTTGGTCCATATGCCTCTGTTCGGGGTCCCGTAACTTTGCATCCGTAGCTCCGATTTAGGCGTATGATATGTCAAATTCTTCGTCTCGACGAGTACATCATTTCATTCCATTGCATCATTTGCATTTGAGGTCATCTTGGTGCCCAAAATGGTGTTGGAAGGAGGCATGTTGAGTTAAATTGCAGATCCGTTAATCCAACATGCACTTTTGTCATTTTTGCCATATTTAATCCGTGCATGATATGCCTGTGCCCCTTTGGGATGAATTGTTAAGCATGTTGTCTTCTTTCCAGAGGTGCCTTCCATGTATTTTTAGGATGTGTGTGTTGTCTTGTGCAAGCTTGCGAAGAGGGCTACCTGAGATTTCAGATTTCAGGGACTTAGTGATTTTCACTAAGTCTGAGCCGTTTTAGTTCACGATGCTATATGTCCGGCTTGTTTCCTAGCGATCCGTGCCTCTTTTGAGGATGATCAGTAAGAGCGATTTGTTATGCTTGTTGTGCTTAATCCATCCATGTCTTTACTTGTTATGTTGGAGCCCCCTAGGTTGACTCAATCGAGCTCAACTTTTGGGTAGTTGCTGTTTTGGGCAGATCGTTAACTCTTTTGCGATTTTTGCCGGAGTGATTGCTAGTGATCCATGCATGCTATGCCATTGTTCTTGCCATGTCTAGCTAGCATTTTGTGCCTAATTTATGGATATATGCTTGCCTTGCCATGACTTGCGCCGTAGTGAGAGCATCGAGCTCGTTTATATGCCTCCGTGAGTTATTATTTCAGCATGTCCCAGTTTTCACTAAGTCTGAGAACTGATTGTGTTTCATCGATGTTCGTGTGCTCGGAAGAGTATTTTGTGAACCCTTTTGGCCCCAGGTCATTTTGGGTGTTTTGTTAAGCTTGTTGAGTAGCTCCATGCCATGCTCTTATTTTCCATGTTCAGGTTTTCCTTCATGTTGTTTTGCTGCTCCGAAGAGAGCATCGTGGTCTGAAATTCCAGACTAGCGTTAATTTCGCTAAGTCTGAAATCTGTTTTGCTTATTCAGTTTTGCCATGCTTGTTTGAAGTCCTTAATGGATGAATTTTCCCATGCCTCAGTCATGATGATTTGATAAGCTTGATGAGTAAATCACTGCCATGCAATTTGTTTTCATGTTGGGTGGCTGTAGCATGTTCATTTTGTTGCATTTAGGAGGCATGTTGCTGTAAATCGCAGATCGGTTCGTTTAGTAAAACGCTTGCCATTTCTTAACCGTAGCTCCGATTGCCATGATCTTTATATCGTTTTCAGGGGATTTCTTCCCCTCTATACAGTGGCATACTTGGATTTCCAAGTTGAGGCCAGGTTCATGCATTTCCTGTTACATGTTGCATTCTTGCATCCCGCATCGCATCCCGCATAGCATATCATCTTTGCATCTTATTGGTTGCCCTTGCATGTGGTTGATTGTATCCTTGTTGCTTGTTTGTGTTGTTGGGTAGAGCCGGGAGACGAGTTCGCTAACGAGGAGCCCGTTGAGTTTGCTTTTGAGGATCCAGTCAATTCTGACAACTGTGCAGGCAAGATGATCACACCCTTGAAATCACTACTATCTTTGCTATGCTAGTTTGCTCGCTCTTTTGCTTTGCCAATGCTACGATGCCTACCACTTGCTTGTCAGCCTCCCAATTGCCAGGATTGAGCCTCTAACCCACCTTTGTCCTAGCAAACCATTGATTGGCTATGTTACCGCTTTGCTCAGCCCTTCTTATAGCGTTGTTAGTTGCAGGTGAAGATTGGAGCCGTTCCTTGTTGGAATATTTATTTACTTGTCGGGATATCATTATATTGCTATGTTATCTTTACTTATCTATATACTTGGTAAAGGGTGGAAGGCTCGGCCTCTCGCCTAGTGTTTTGTTCCACTCTTGCCGCCCTAGTTTCCGTCATATCGGTGTTATGTTCCCGGTTTGTTGCGTCCCTTACGCGGTTGGGCTATAATGGGAACCCCTTGATAGTTCGCCTTGATTAAAGCTTTTCCAGCAATGCCCAACATTGGTTTTACCATTTGCCACCTACCCTTTTCTTTCCCTTGGGTTTCCAGAGCCCGAGGGTCATCTTTATTTTAGCCCCCCACGGGCCAGTGCTCCTCTGAGTGTTGGTCCGGAACGTCAGCCGCCGGTGGCCACCAGGGGCAACTTTGGGCTGGCCTACCGGAAGTTTAGACAATCTGAGTGTGCCCTGAGAAAGAGATATGTGCAGCTCCTATCGGGATTTGTCGGCGCATTCGGGCGGTGTTGCTGGACTAGTTTTGACCTGTCGAATCATCTTGTTGTACCGGGATACCGAGTCTGATCGGTGGGTCCTGGGTGGAGGTCTATTCCTTCGTTGACCGTGAGAGCTTGTTATGGGCTAAGTTGGGACCCCCCTGCAGGGATTGATCTTTCGAAAGCCGCGCCCGCGGTTATGGGCAGATGGGAATTTGTTAATGTCCGGTTGTAGATAACTTGAACTTAATTAATTAAAATGAATCAACTGTGTGTGTTGCCGTGATGGCCTCTTCTCGGCGGAGTCCGGGAAGTGGACACGGCGTTGGAGTTATGTTTGCGTAGTCTGCTCTATTTAGTCACCGCTCGTGCTTTGCCTTCTCTTCTCGCCCTCTTTTGCGAATAAGTTAGCCACCATATATGCTAGTCGCTTGCTGCAGCTCCACTCACATTACCCCCCTTCCTTCCCTATTAAGCTTAAATAGTCTTGATCGCGAGGGTGCGAGATTGCTGAGTCCTTGTGACTCACAGTTTACTATTATACCAGATGCAGGGACCGATGATACTCCTCCGGATGGCGCGTTCGAGCTGAAGTGGGAGTACGACGAGGACTCTCAGCGATACTATGTTTCTTTTCCTGATGATCAGTAGTGGTGCCTGCTCGGGGTTCGATTCAGGGTTTAGTCGCATGTTGGGGAGTCTTTTCTATTTTGGCGCCGTAGTCGGGCCATGAGTGTTTGTATGATGAATGCTATTTATGTACCTTGATGTGACGTGGCGAGTGTAAGCCAACTATTATATTTATTCCCCCTTTATATTTATATGTACATGGGTTGTGTGAAGATTGCCTCACTTGCGACTTATGCCTTCAATGCGATTATGCCTCTAAGTCGTGCCTCGACACGTGGGAGATATAGTCGCATCGAGGGTGTTACAGAGGCCTTCTCAAATGTCCACTTTGACAACAAGTCCATCTAGTTTCTTCGAGTGAACTTCTTGTAAGGTTTCATGTAGAATGACCACACCCTCCAGAATATCTCATCCTGACATGAAAGTGGATGAGTCAATGCACCATAGTGTGTGCAATCTGCGTGAGGCAATTAGTACCAACTTTGGTAAAGATCTTAAAGCTGACATTAAGCATGGATATTGGTCTGAACAGCTCAATGTGAACCGCCTCCTCCTTCTTTGGCAACAACGTAATAGTCCCAAAGTTGAGTTTAAACAACTGTAATATGCCATTAAACAGATCATGGAACATGGGCATACGATCCCCTTGATATCCCAACACCTTTTGTAAAATGCGGATGGGAAAACCATTCGGCCCAGTGCCTTATTATTTTTCATTTTTCCTATTGCCTCAAACACCTCCTTTTCTGAGAAGGATGCCGACAGAATCTCATTCTCATTGGCACCTAGTTGAGGTAGATCACCAACCATTTTATTGTGGAGTGAAACGTATCCTCTGGTGCCTCAAAGAGCTTTTTATAGAAGTTTGAGATATACAATTTTACGTTATCATGCCCTACAATTGTACCATTACCCTATTCTAGTTGGATAATTTTCTTTTTCCTATGTTTTAAATTCATAGTGATATGGCAAAACTGGGTATTATCATCCCCCCTGAACCACCTATCGAATTTTGGCTCTGAGTTCCCAATTTATCTCTTCTTCTCTTAGAAGCTTTCCTAGCTTCTCTTCGCCTCTCACTTAGCAATACATTCAATCATGTCGAGCATACTGACCTCGGTTTTTAAATCTAGATAGTTAATGAGATTATGAAGCCATTCTTTCTCCATTTTATAAATGGCACAATTATAACCACGTGGCACATGTGGTAAGAAATCCAAAGTATTCAAAAAGGAAATAGTGCACACAATTATATTTATTAAAATACCACATTAAACACCCAAACAAATACAAAGCAAAAGAAGAAATGTCGAGCCAATAGACTAATAATAGGGTTACATGATCCAAACCATAACCTACTAGTACATTGCCATCCATACCGACTGAACGTAGCCCATCCTTCCATCTTCCAACAGTTGCATCCAATGTCATATGTGCATGATCCTCCGCAGGTTACATAGGGTATCACAAATGGATCTATCATGAAGTTCTAGTAAAAACACGATCATTTTGGCAATTTCAAATTGCCCATATGCTTCCACACATATTTGTAGCTTCATTTCAGATGCACTCAACCAATCAGTTCTCGAACAAGTTCGTTGTGCTAATTGGTGGAGGCAGGCTAAACGTGCATGGATTGTACATCATAAAAAGTTTGGCGAGCGGGCATGATAGAAAAATTACGATGGATTGTTTCCTCCTTGTCACAAAAGTTACATTTTTACAGCCTTGCTATCCGCATTTTGTGAGATCATCCTACATAAAAATCACATTTTTGTCCGAATTCTACAAGAAAATCTTTATCATTAAAGGTACTTTGATCTTTGAAATAGTTTTATTTTTTGTAAAAACTAGCTCAACGTTAACGAGATCGACATACTAGATTTGACCCAAAAAACACAAGAAATGTGCAACACCCTGTGGACTGCGCTAGTCTCATGTGTTAAATTGACCAACATCGACATATGTGCAAGATGTAGCCACGCCGCCCACTTGTCATGAGTTAGAGCTTGAAATTGCATACTCATAGGACCTTCTTCTAGTACGAAGAAACAAAAACATCTTTTTGTTGCATGATATTACACAAATGCAAGTACTGAAGGCCAAGTAGAACATCTCCGAGCTAGGCATCCTCCTAAAATATCGTGATATGCTCATTACCTACCACAAAGGATCCTCGACGAAAAATTCAGCATTAACTCGCATCAAAACCTTCTGAAAGGGGAGTCAACGTCTTCACTAAAACCTACGATTAGTCTTAAACTAAAGGTATTTGTTTCATAGGAACTCTTGTCAGACACCTTTATCCTCGGTAAGTAAGTTGTATGGCCATTTACTAAGTAGCAAGATCCTCAATGCCATGTCCACACTCATCCTTTCGCCTACACCAAATACCCCACTTAGCTGCATTTGTGCTCATCGCCCTACTAGAAGAATCTGGAGTGGTGGAATTCCACCAGTTTCCATATACCTTTGGGTATTGCAAAGAAGGATAGAAAAACATGATAAAATAGTGATGACTAGTGAAAGAATCGATATGGTCGACTTGGGGGAGGGGGTTGATTAGGCAACTAACCATTTCTAACATCTTCTCTTATTTTAGGCTTACAACAAGAATATAGGTTATCTAGATATGCAACTAGATGGACAACCTATATGCAAAGATCAACATGGTAACCATAAACTAGCATATAAGCACAACAATATAAGCTTGCACAAAGTAAGTCAAGGTAGAATAAACTGCAACTACGTACTAGGTTACTACCTCTGGACGGTTCCATCTTGGTCTTCTCTGGCTACTTTGCAACTGAGTCTAGTGGGAAATGGGGTTGACTGGGTCATGCGGGATTAACCATGTGGACAACTTTGAGAAACTTGGCCTCAAACGATTTTGAATGTCCCGTCACCCATTTTTTTCTCAACTAAAACTTGATGATTTTGAACAAGGGAATATGACTAGTAGTCGAGTTTTACCACTTTGTCCAGGACAACTATTAGGTTTTTACTAGTAAGTCCTTGTATACTAAATTACATCCACCTATTACAAAGTTAGGACAGAACTATTGTTGCTTTCTGTAGAACAAAATTCAAACCTCCATGTATCCCAAATGCATGTGGGTGAGATAAGTTTGGTATATCATGGCTCCATCGTATTATGTTGCAGGTGATTCCGATGATGAATGAAAGCACGTAGGGTCGCAAGTCTCCACTCGACATGGTTCACATTTGGTGTAGACGGGTTCACATTTGGTGTATATGGGGCTCATTGGAGTTATTTGCTATTTGTTGTAATGGTACTCTAATTGGACTAGCTCTGCCTAGTGGTTTGTATTAAACTATGTTATTCTGAATCCTAATGTGTAATAGTTAATGATGCATTTATGTTTGGTATCACATCAGTATCGTGTATGCTAGCAAATCAATCCAGGGGTTGGCATGATAAGCACAGAGTCCTAAACCTTACCATGTTGGCCGTTATGGATTGTGGTATAATATTTTCCCCTTTTTAAACTTTTTTCATGATTGAGAGCATGTGTTCGATACTTTATCTCTACTACTAAAGGGAGATTGTTGGTTTGTCGCATCCAGCCCTCTCATCGATGCATGACTCCTCCCACCGATTCTCCAAACCATGCGATAACTCTCACTATTTTTGCCCAAACCAACCCCCACCTTCTCATTTATTAGAAAAGAAATCCCTTGCAAGCAATGAACAGAAATGAAATATACCACCAATAGCAAAAATTCCTTGCAAGGAAAACAACCAAATCAACTCATATAGTTGAACGTACACAATCTCAATCTCAATCCACTCCAAAAAATATATTTTCTTACCTTTACATATGGATTCCCTCATAACATATCTCAATCTCAATGCACTCCACTCAAATAAAAAATTAACGCTTAACCACCGGAATAAAATTGTCCTTGTTGCAACACACAGGTATTTAGCTCGTTAAAGAAATAGTTGTGTGTATCATGATGATACGGATGCCATGGTTATCCACTCTTCGAAGAAAAAAAGACCTCTTTCGCTATTTTTGAAAGTTATTTTTTGACAAAGAGTGGTTTTTATATTAACTCAAAATGTAGCATCAAGGATACAAACACAATGAGCACATACCCGGCTTCTGCATAGTTAAGATGCATTTTCGGAAGTTTTAACATGAATCCTGTATTATCATATGGCTTTAATATGGAACCTATGCATCCAGAGTGCTACTAGTATTTTTGTAGTGCTAGGGTTCGCGTTGGTTGGTCCAAATGCCGCTGCAGCCTGTACGCACCAAAAATGGTTTGCCTGCCCACGAACGCCTGTATTAGCCTTTCCAACCGCGGAAGGACGGGATAATCAAAACTAATCGACTAATTAATTAAACCATAGAAGCGACAAGTAACCAAACACATATACACATCACATCCTATGATCTAACAGTTTAAGTCCAATAGCTGAGATGCATAAACAAGACCAAATTGTCAATTTAATTAGGCCGTGACCTAACCGTCACCTGTGCTTGTGGCCTGTACATGCTCACGGCCATTGAATCCATGTCACACTTGGTTCTTGTGGCGTCTGTATTTGCCTGTAACGCAAGCTTTTGCAGTAGGGAATTCAGGGCAATTAATGACAGTTTTGCTGTGCTGTGATCATTACAAGGACACGACAGTGACAGAACCATTGCTATGTGTAAATTGTTTTTCGTTGCACATTAATATTGTGCTCGAAAAACCCCTATCTTTGAATTAAACTCAACCACAAGAATCTTAGAGGATTAAGGGGGTGTTTGTTTCCAGGAACTTTTTTGTGTAGGGGCTAGAAAAAGTCTCTCTTAGAGACTTTTTTACCAAACGGAAGGGATTTTTTAGTGACTAAACTAGTCATTTGGGACTAAATGAAGAAGACTCTTAAGGAGAGTCTTTTTGGGACTTTTTGAAACTTTTCCAACAATGCCCCTCCATGCACTCATTGGCCCGCCACCCCATGGTGTTGTTTGATTGTTATTTTTCTATATACTAGGGGCAACATGGTCATTTAATAACCTCTAGCAAGGGACTAGGGACTTTTTAGTCTCTGAAAACAAACAGGGAGGGACTTTTTAGGGACTAGAGACTTTTTAGTTGGGACTAGAAAAAGTCCTAGGACTAGAGAACCAAACATCACCTAATATTCAGTGTGAAAACCGTATATTTCCAAGGGAAAAAGTATTGTGAAAACCTATCTTTCATACCACATGAATTGAACTGGATTAATAATATTCAGCGTGAAACATAATTAGTTATATCTGCACCGCCAATTCATGCAATCAAATGACCGACGAGAAGCTCGCAACTACTATAACCGCCTGTATGCAGTGGCGTAGTTAGGGGGTGGCCATGGACCATCCTAAAATTTCCTCATAGCTTGTATTAGTGTAGTAAAATATATATTTTTTTTGAAAATAAATAAACTTATGTAAATATTTTTATTAATGGACCACCCTAGCTTTTTGGGCTGGCTACGCCACTGCCTATATGCATATCCCATTTGCATTAGTTTAAGCATTGGGTCAATGCTAATCGCTATAAAACGCCATATAATTCGAACTACTCCAGAATGAAATTCGAACACGTGAACGAATAATCAAGCCAGCTTAGATAAGAGACAATGGTTGAAACTATAAATAACGCATGAGGCAAAAGTCAAAGCTCGAAGCTGTGAGCAGCGTAGCGAGAGAAAACACGAGTATGCATGATGCATCCTCATCCAGCTGACAGAAAAACTTGAGAAAGTGTGTGTATTTGTATATATATAGGGTCGCGTTATTCGTCACCCTGGGTGAGGAATAATTATTCTTCATCCCCTTTTGTTTTACCATCAATGTACCGTAATTTTACGTTCCATAAGTTTTTTCTTATTTCCGACACAAAAAAAGACCGTAAGAAAATATATAATCGCCGTAAAAAATATTTTATGTTATGTAAAATTACAAATGTAAAAACATAGTCTAAAATACACATAAATTGCAAATTTTTCTTGTCTTATGACCTATATTTTGATTTCTTATGTCAAATTTTACGTAGTGAATCAATAGGAATATAACTATTTGAATTCCAAACGTAATTTAATTATGAAATGATCGTAAGATTACTTCAGGTGAAGAATAACTTATTCTGCACCCTGGGTGATGAATACTAACACTATATAAATAGTTACATGCATATTGACTCAATATGTAATATTTGGTATAAAAAATAAAAATATAGGTTATAAGACCAGAAAAATCACATTTTGTGTATGTTTACACTATGTTTTTATACTCGTAATTTTGCCTAACATAAAATATTTTTTAGGCAAGTACATATTTTCTTACGTTCTCTTTTTATGTATAAAATAAGACAAAATTTACGAAACGTAAAAATATGATGCATTGATGTCAAAATGGAGAGGGGGTGAAGAATAACTATTCCTTATACAGGGTGACGATATATAGTCTTACTATTCATCACACACTTTTAAGAATGGTAAATTAGTTACCTCTCCCTGCAAGCGCATGTGCTGGACATAGCTAAGCTTAATTTGCACATCTCTGTTTACTTACCTACTAACCATATGGATCCTAGACAGTATTCTCCTACCAAAAGGGTATATTAATATAAAAAAGATATCAATTGCACTCAGTCGCAAGACCACCTTTAAAGGGAAAAACCTGAGATGGAGTATATATACTTATAATTTTGCAAATGATGTGCCAGTAATACAACACTCCCTTCGTTTTTGTTTACTCTGTATATTAGTTTTGATCTAAGTCAAACTTTATAAAGTTTGACCACGTTAGTGAATGATGATTCTTTTTTTTTGCGAATATAGTGAATGATGATTCTAATAATATTGATTTGGTATTGTGGATGTTTATAATTTTTTATATAGATTTGATCAAAGTTTAAAAAGTTTGACTCCGAGACAAAGCTAGTATGTGGGGGAGTAAATAAAAATGAAGGGAGAACACATTTATTTTTGTGTGCTTAAATTCATAGCATGTACGGGGCACTTGGGCCTTGCTAGGTACAACAAGATGCATCTACTTTTATACGTTGGCTTTAATCCTTCATCAAGAGACAAGAACACATGTGAGGCGATCAACATACACTCTGATAGGCTGGTCGCTAGCCTGGCCAGTACTGGATGGTCTGCACATGACAGACCAGCAAATAGATTCTTCTTAAACATGCATGCATGATATCCACTTTTTGTCTCTGTTCAGCTAGCTGACTCTAAATCGAGCTAGACCCCAGTGTCGTTACTTATCTCTACAGTAAAACTATGTTTTCATGATGTTCAGCCGTGAGACTGTGAGCACAGTCAAAGTAGTTGAAAGATTCTTTGCCTGCAGAAGAAAAGGTTAGAAAGATCATGTGGGACCGAGATGTGCCCTCTGCTATAGACTTAGCTAGTACTCCCCCCTTCGAGAAAGCTTGTCCCAAACTTGTTCCTCAAATGGATATCTAGCACTAACTTAATGCTATATACATTAATTTGAGGGACAAGGGACAAGCTTTCTCGGAACCAGATTACTGCCTCTCTAATCCCATATAACTAAGAGATTTTTCAGCATTAATTTATTTATCTCAACATACAAGCATGCAACCTCACCATATGATTATGAATGGGATAAGGTTCATATCAACATCCAACAATGCATGAGAAAAGACCCACTACATCATTCAACAATGCATGGGGAAAATGTTTTTGTTCAATTATTCTACATATATTTAATTAATTTTGTTAGAGTTATACATAATCAAATAGTATAAGTCATATGTATTTTAAATTTTGATTCTCATGTTATTAAGCAAAAATTCCTTCAACCGATGACGGCAGCAACGCATGGGGTATCCTCTAGTTTTCAGAAGAAAAAAAAGACATATGACCTGTCGGCAAACTATTTCGAAAGATGAGTCCAAAGGCCTCAATCATTTAATGAACAAAGGGAGAATTTTGAATAAAATGTGATTGGGTGTAATCAATGGAAGTTGGTCTCTCAGGATTTGTTCAACCGATTTAATTGACGGTCTATCTCGCTTTTGTGATGCATAAGGCCCATCTCGCTTTTCTTTTCATTTCTTACTTGCCTTAGGGCAGCCATGCTGTTAACTTTATGGTGTTCGGATTATGAACTTTGAAATAAACAATAAAAGGATGTGTGCACCAGTCCATGCAGAAGTCAAGAAAGTCTCCCCTCATTGGTAAAAAATAATAACCAGAAACTTCGTATAAGAAAATCATGGCTATTTGGGTCATCCTACATCGGTAAACTATAAGAGCATCTCTAGCAGACCCTGTAAAAAGCCACGACCCGTAAAATAACCGCCAAAATACTGGTCGGCACGAAAAATCCTGCCCGACCAAACCCTGCAAACGCGTCTGGCCCGTAAAAGTTTTTGCGGGGCGCGGCATAATTCTTGTCCCAACCCGCGAAAACGCGCCCCCCCCCCTCGGCCCATCGGCACCCTGTATATAACGGGAGCGGTTAGGGGGGGGGCATTTCAGCCCACGCTTTCCCTACCCACCGCCGCCCCTCTCCCCCTTGCCCCGCCGCCGGGCCGCCGCCCCTCTCCCCCTCGCCCCGCCGCCGCCCATGATTCCGGCCAAAGTAGCCGGCGCCACATGCCCGAGGTTGCCCTCCGCCACTTCCTCATGCGTCAGCGGGCCGAAAAGTTGCAGATCGGCGGTTGTTCGACGCGGCCGGCTGGATTTGGCTTTTCCGGCCACCGGTGGCTGCGCCAAGCTATGGATTGGTCGGGGAGCACCCCATGCAGCCCCGGCAAAGCCCCATCGCCACATGCAGGTATGGGTTCGTCCTGTAGCCGCCGTCACCGGTTTGCCGGCAGGGATTCGGCCGGTAGTCCGTCGGGCTCGGCGCTCGCGCAGCGGCTCGCCGGCTCGCAGATGATGCTCGTACAGTGCGATGACTGCATGCGGACAGTGCTGCGGCTAACTTCTGGCACGCCGAAGCACCCCGGACAGGTATTTTTGAAATGCGAAAATGACGGGGTATGTGTTGTTTTCATTCGGCTTTGTCACCGTATTCTTCGGTTCAATTGCGATAGCTCATTTTGAACATCATCATGTGTGTAGGAAGATGTATTCTCATTTTGGTTTTGGAAAGGAGAATACATCGATTTGTTGATTTTTTTGGAAATGTAGGCGTGCCCCCGGCCTCTGCATCATAATGATGCATGCAGCCATCTTATTAAAAATCCACGGAGTATCAAAACAGTCATAAGAGTATTATAGCTCGCAAGCGGAGCAAACCAAAAGAAAAAAAAGAGTACATGCTGACAATCACAACCGATATGGTAATATGAAGGATAAGCTCCCTAGACTCCTATCCTATTATGCGACCGTCATCCGAACCGGTTGAATATAGCCCGTGCTACCATATCTCACTGGTTGCACCCAGTAATCAAAGGCTCCCTAGAGTCCATAAGAGTGAGTAAGGACCACGTACGGATCCAAGCGGTAGCTCTGAAGATGACCTACAAGAAAGTTAAAGTGTGTTGTATGTTAAAAATCATATCATCTCTATGGATCCATATAGCCCACAAAAGCGCACATATTCTAATCTGAATACGAGCCATGGTAGTTTATTCAACCCCAGCTAACCACGTCCCAAACAATGGCGCAATGTCGACTGGAGGATTAATGTTGAAGGCTATATGAATCGTTCTCCAAAGCAACTTGGCGAGTGGGCATTCAAGAAATAAATGTTGTATTGTTTCATCATGATCACAAAAACAGCACCGCGAACTACCTGCCCATCGCCTCTTGATTAAGTTGTCCTTGGTGAGTATCACTCGCTTGTGGATGAACCACATAAAGATTTTAATACGCAAATGAACCTTAACCCTCTAAATATGCAATGATCTTGAGATTGGGCCAGAATTAATCAAATCCATATAGAATGATTTCACCGTAAAAATGCCATTTTTTGCTAATTTCCATTGTGTCGAATCCGGCTGGTCGGGGAGTTAAACATCTATCAATCTCCGAACCAAATCCCTGAACTGAATATTCAAGGGAGTTGTTTGGAAAATTGTGCCTACGTAATCCTCATGTTGCACAATGTTAGTGGGATATTGGATGGCCAGGGGTGTCTCTCCTAACCACGTATCCTCCCGAAATATTGTTGACATCCCATTGCCAACCAAGAATTTGACCCTACGAAAGAACAAGTTCTTCGTTCTCATAAGTCCCTTCCAGGATGGCGAGTCAGTTGGTCTCATGGTAACCCGGGCAAGTGTTTTCGACTGTAAAAATTTGTGCCCACATACCCTCCGGCTCTGTCTCTAACCTGTAGAGTCATTTGCTCATAAGGCATTTATTCTTAATTTCTAAGTTCTCAATACCGAGACCCCCTTGGTCTTTTGGTCGGCAAAGGATATCCCATCGCGCGAGATGGTATTTCCTCTTGGCCTCATCAGACTGCCAGAAGAAATGGGATCTAAAGAAATCAAGTCGCTTTCGAACCCCTTTCGGAATTTCGAAGAACGAAAGTAGGAACATCGGCATACTAGTCAGTACCGAGTTAATCAGCACTAGCCGACCTTCATATGACATAAGCTTGCCCTTCCAGCAGCTATTTTTTTCAATTTGATCTTTGATACACTTCCATTCTTTATTGGATAACTTACGATGGTGAATCGGTATTCCCAAATAACTGAATGGTAAAGCACCTAATTCACATATGAACAATTGTCTATAAGTGTTTTTCTTGTCTTTGGCCTTCCCAAAACAAAATAACTCGCTCTTGTGAAAGTTTATCTTTAAGTCAGACAATTGTTTGAAGAGCCATAAAAATAAGTTTCGTATTACGTGCCTTAGCCATATCATGTTCCATGAATAAGATAGTGTCGTCGGCATACTGTAAAATGGATACTCCATCAACTAGATGAGGAACTAACCCCTCCACATGACCATGCTGCTTGGCCCTGCCAATAAGAATGGCCAACACATCAGACACTATATTAAACAAGAGAGGAGACATGAAGTCCCCTTGTGTGTCTGAAAATAATGACCGATATCATCGTTAACCTTGATTCCGGCACTACCCTTCTGGACTTGGGTACCCACTTGGTTCCGTCAGACCTCACTAAATCCTTCAATGCAATTGCCTGCTGAAGGAAATGCCACTTAACTTTATCATATGCCTTCTCAAAATCCACTTTGAAGATAACCCCATCTAGTTTCTTCGAGTGAATCTCATGAAGCGTTTCATGCAAAACGACCACCCCTTCAAGTATGTGTCGCCCTGGCATGAACGTTGTCTGGCTCGGTTGTACTACTGAATGAGCAATTTGTGCCAATCTATTGGTTCCAACCTTTGTGAAAATTTTGAAACTCGCGTTAAGAAGACATATGGGTCTGAATTGTTCGATCCGAACTGCCTCATATTTCTTTGGCAACAGCATAATCATACCGAAGTTAAGATGAAACGGCTCTAAATGACCGTTAAAGAAATCATGAAACATAGGCATAAGATCACCCTTAATAATATGCCAACATTTTTTATAGAATTCAGCTGGAAACCCATCTGGTCTCGGTGCTTTATTCGGTTTCATTTGTGAGATTACCTCAAGAACCTCTTTCTCAGTAAATGGTGCAGAGAGAATATCATTCTCCTCTGCCTGTATTTGAGGTATATTTCCAATAACAGATTCATCTAGCGCCACAGTGCTTGTATTCGGAGGCCTAAAAAGTTGTTTATAGTAATTAGAGATATAAGCTTTCAGATTCTCATGCCCCACAATTGTCCCCTCGTCATGTTCAAGCTGTATGATTTTCTTCTTTCTATGTTTACCATTTGCAACCATATGGAAGAATTGTGTATTGTCATCCCCTTGGACAACCTTAAACTCTTTAGTACGCAATGCCCACTTGAGCTCCTCCTCTCTCAGGAGAGCTCGTAGGCCTTGCTCAACATCGGACTTGGATCTTTGCTCATTAACCGTAAGAAGAGTTCCTTCAGCTTTTAAATCTAGCGCCTCAATTAATTGTGTGAGACGCTCTCTTTCTTATTTGTAAATCCCACTCTCATTTCTTGCCCAACCTCGCAAAAACTGTCTGAGATGTCTAATTTTATTTTTTCACCTCTCTCAATACTAGTTCTTCCACTAACAGGCTTGGCCATTCGCGTGCAATGATCTTCAAAAAGCCTTCTTTCTCGAACCAACCTAGTTCGAAGGAGAAAGCATTTTTATTCGCAACATGGGATTTATTGATGGAAAGGAACTTAATAGATGTCTGTGCACTCCTTTGTAGAACTGAGGCTACTGATGCAGCTTCATGTGCAATTAGAGAAAAAAGTAGAGGGAAAGCAATGTCTACTTCTTTAGAACCAAAGAAGAAGAATGAAGAATGTCAAATCAAGAATCCGCAGATCAACAACGAATCCATGGATCTCCAAAAGGTAGTCAAAGTTTACTTAATCCATGTACACGACGGCCAGGTTCTAACTAGAGTACTAAATAACTAGAAATTAACAACAAAGACGGCGATTCACCACTTCCTTGTCGGGTCTTTGCCCTTCCGATCATCGGTGCAGCTGTAGGCATCCGCGGTAGGTGATGGATCGTCGGAGTCAGAGGAGTCGGAGCCATGGTCGTCACTGTCGTCGAACAAGGAGTCGAAGAGAACGACGATCCCCTTCATACTTCGAACGACCTTGTCCTGCTGGCTTGAGCTTGGGCACCCGAGCCGCCGCCGCCGCCTCATGCTCTGACTGCTCAATGGCAAGCCGGAACCCTTCATGTTCTTCCTTCGGAGCCGGCGAGCGTCCGACTCTGTCGTCGTCAGCGACCCGCGGTAGACCCAAGCGAGGAGCTGCTCATCCTCTTTGGGCTCCGCCAGCAACCTGCGACAGTCGCACACGAGATTGCTCCGACGCTTCCCACTCCCTCCCTGTTGCTTCTCGCGGCGGGCGACTGGTGCTTCCGATTCCGACATGCGCGTCCGTGTGTTGGAGCGGGCACTAGCATCCACACACAAAAAAATGAATATTGGTTATACTCCCTCTGTTCTAAATTACTCGTCACAGAAATGAATGTATTTAGAACTAAAATACATGTAAATACATCCATTGATAAGTAATTCGGAACGGAGAGAGTACTAGTTAAAGTTACTCTCGGACCTCTGCAGTATGAATGGTCAACACCAGCAGCCGACTACTGGAGGAGATAAGGCCAACTCCACCGCGCGACCCCAAACGGACGTCCGTTTTGTCCTGTTTTTGTCCCTTTGGGTAGGGATTTGGGGTCGTGTCCGGACATGTCCTGGGATGCGGTGGTCGTGCGCCCACCGCGCGGACGCATCCTTTTGCCCCATCATGTCCGCGTCTATCTTTTTAAAAAAAGGGGCGTTTCAAATGCCAAGCCCCAGTTCACGACCCCAGTTCATCATGTCGGCAACAAAGCCAGCGGCCTACATGACCATCACCGGCAACACAGCCAGCGGCCGGCAACACAGCCAGCCTCCAAAATGAATAGTTGTCCTCGCCGGCAACACAGCCGGCCTCCAAAGTGAATGTTTTTTCGCCGGCACACTGCCAGCGGCCCAGCAGGCGGGCGGCACCCATGCCAGCCTCCAAAAAGAACGGCCACGCCGATCGGACGACCTAGTTCAGGCCTTCGGCGTCGAGCATCTCCTTATGCTTGGCCTCGAACCAGGGCCTCGTCTTGTCGCTCATCTTCGACAAGTCCACGCTCATGATCGCAAGGGCCACCTCCTTCGCTTTGGTTGCGGCATTGGTGGCCTCGATGTCGAGCTGCCTCTGCCTGGCCTTGACGTTGTCGGCCTCGATGTCGAGCTGCCTTTGCCGGGCGGCCTCTTCCATGTCGAGCTGCCTTTGCCGGGCCGCCTCCTCCATGTCTATCTTCCTCTTCTTGGCCGCCTCCTCCATCTCAAGCTTCTGTCTTTGGAGGTCTAGGTATTGCTTCATTTGCTCGTCCTTGCTTTGCCGCTTCTTCTCGTCCCTCACATCCTTATGTGACATCATGCCATGCAAAGTCTCATGCAAGGCCATGGTTGAGGCGTCACGTATGTCGTCCACCTTGGAGTTGGTCTTGCCCCTCGGCCTCTTCAACGCCTCGCCATCCCCACCTCCGGCGAACTTGGCCGTTTTCTTGCCTCTCTTCCTTTGAAGTTCACGGTATTGATCCTTGAACTTAGAGCAATTGTTGATGAACGTCCAACAATGCGTAAGAGTGAATGGCTTGTCATTGTGCCGGGCCTTGAATGCCTCCAAAGATTGAAATGCCTACACCACATGATCAACAACAAGTGAACATGCAAACATATACACGGCCAAGTATCATGGCCGTAGCAAGGAAAGGGCTAGAAAGAGAAGAGCATACCATGTCCCCAACACCGAGACCACTCACGGGCCGTGCTTCAACGCTCTCAAATGCGGCACAATACTTGTTGCACTCTTGTTGGATGAACAACCATCTTTTTTGAATCGAACCGATGCCACGGTTGCTTGTAATTTGGTAGGGCTCAAACATCTTCCTTTCATGGAATGTTTTGTGGACTCTCGTCCAAAAAACAATGCCCTTTTGTTGCGCGCCGGTCCTTGGATCTTGGCTAATCTCCATCCAACATTGACAAATCAATTTGTCCTCATCTTGTGTATATGAACTGGTGCAAATGCTCTTCCGCTTCTTTTGTGCTTCCGCTCTTTGGGTGAGCTCGTCTATGAACAATGGAGCGCCACTAATATCAACATCATTGGCTTCATCTTCATCTTCACCTTCGACATAGATGTCGTCGTCTTCATGCCACGAATCACCATGGTCGTAGTCAGCACGGTCGTCGGCCTCCTCATCGGGCACGTACTAGGCGCGGCCATCCTGACTTTGGGTCTCCTCGGGGTCGTAGGCACGGCCATGCCCATCCTGGAAGATCACGTCCTCCATGTACTGGTTGTAGAAGGGGTCGTCCACCGTCGGCGTTGAGGTTGGCATTCCGTCAAACAACACGCGGGGGGCCGGCATGGTGCCCGTGAACGGTGCACGCGCCTGCTTTCTTTGCATCTCGACGGACGGCCGGCCGCCGCTGCTGGACCCAGGCATGACGTTGAGGTCGATGATGGCCGCGGGGCGTGGTGTGGACGGCGCGAACAAGCCCACGTCCAGCGACGCCGAGAAATGAGTCTGGCCGTCGTGCCTGGGTGAAGGAAAGCCGGGCGACATGGGCGCGGCGCGCGACGTCGGCGACTGGCAGTGCGTAAGCCGGGCGACCGACGAGCCTGTGCTCGCCGGGCCGATGGCCGCTGCATGGAACCCCGCCGGACGGCCCATGCCAAGCATGAGGATGGCGTGCGCTTTGTTGACGAGGTCCTCCTTCTCGTCGGCAGCGGCCTTGCGTCGCGCAGCCTCCAGCTCCTCGCGCTGGACGGCGAACTTGGCCGCGGCGGCATTGATCTTGACGGCCGCTCTCCGTTCCCCCCTCTTTGCCGATTCCGCGTCCAACTTGGCGATCTCCTCCGGCGTGCACTCCGACCGCGGCTTCCTTGGCGCCTTCTTCTTCACCTTTGCGGTCGGGTCGACGGGCAGGCCACCGGAACTCGGCGGGGCGTCGGCCATGGACGGGGAAGAGAGGGGGCGGCGGGAGGGACGTGGGAGGGTCTGGGGGAAATGGCGCCAAATGGGCGTGGGGGGTTGGTTTCTCCCACCGACAGGCGGGCCAGGGGAGGACAAACGCGCGCGTCCCGCCCGTCCGCGCGCTGTCCGTTTCACCCCAAAACCGGCGCAATTTTGGGCCGGGATGGGTCGAAAGCGGACACAAAGCGGATAAAAGTCCGTCTGCGCCCGCGCGCTGGGCCATCTCGTTTGTCCATTTTATCCCAAACGGACGGGGGCGGACATGATAGGGTCGCGCGGTGGAGTTGGCCTAATTCACGAGAAAAATTGATGGGTTCGGAGAGTCGCCTTGTCAACGGGTGTCGCCGTTGAAGGAACTAGCTAGGTCGTAGCTGCTGTCCATCAGGAATTGACACCTTTGTTTGTCCCTGGATCTATAGCAGAAGAAACATTGTCACACATGGACGCATATACCACTTGCTTGACAAGCTAGTCCGGGACAGATCCAAAGTTCACCTGTTGCACTGATAGATCGAGCAAAAAGGAATCTTGGATTAAAGTTTAGATCTTTCTTCATGCCACCTGGAGTACATTTTTTCGTCTTCAGTCAAAATTTATAAGTTTAATCAAGCTTGTTGAAAAAATATTAGTAAGTACAGTAGGAAATAGATATCAGTAGATCTATCATTAAAATATACGTATTTATTTGGTATTGTTTATATTATCATTTTTCTGAAATTCTGGCCAAACTTAGCATAGTGTCACACGACCAACTTTTAAGCCTTCTATTTAGTAAAAGGGGAGGGTAGCATATGTTGCCCCGAAATGTGAAATCTAATTCCCTATGAGATTTATTTTACAAATTCCAATAAAATACTGATGTTTAATTTAAATAAAATATTCTAATATTACTATATCAAATTCCTTGTGATTCTTATTTCTCACTATATCAAATTGCATGTCCTCAAATCTAGAGTTGCACAATATACCAACAAACTATCTTGCCCAAAAATCAAAGTAAATGCTTTTGAAAATCACCAATGTAGGGATCAAAGTTATCCACGAGAGAGGGTGAATCGACGATTTTAACAAATTCTTCAAAAAATAAAAATGCTTTTATAAATTGAAGAATAACAGGATAGCAATGGAGCAATAATGCGGAAATCTAGCTGAAAAACTACAAGACATAGAAGCATGCAACACAAAACTACTGAGTAAACGGAACAACAAAATACATGCTATCGCATGAACAAAAAAATAACACACAAAGGATGCGGGTAATTTAGCAAGAGATCAAGTCTTCAAAAGGCAAACAAAGTACAACACTTAGTAGAATTAAGCAGCAGAACATAAATGTAAGTACTCAGAGGCCCTCACAGTAATCACAGAGAAAGGAGGAAGGGAAAATTCACCAGAATTAGAGGAAAATAGTAAGTAAAGAGTTGTGAGAAATTATAACTCGTTGCTCGGCGAAGACACAATGATTTGTTTATCCCTTAGTTCAAAACTATGACACCGTTCTACGTCTAGGGTGGAGGTTGAGCACTCTACTATGAAGGCACACAAGTGTTTAACTCCTTGAGGTAAGTTCCTGAAAACTTGCCCAACACTCGTGGTAGATCTTGCAAAGATCTTCAGACCGGTGCAAACTTGTCCTTCAGTGAATCCATAGGTCGGATGCTCTTGAACGATGCCTAACAGTCTAGAGGATGCATAGTCCTTGAGAGTAACAAGTCCAAGCTAGGCTTGATCAAGTTCTTCAGTGATGCTCAATCACAATTCACTCTAGGCTCTGGGGTTTTTTCTCACTTAGGATATCTCAAATTAGTGCGAGGAGGTGTTGCTCAGACAACACTTGTCAATTTTCCGAAGAAGCAGTAAACCACAACTAGTCAGGATAGGTGCTATTTATAGACGAGGGCTTAGACTCGATGGACTGATATGACCATTGTAGGTATACGCCCATACAAAAGCCGACATGTGAAAATGGTCGGAAATTTGAAAACCCACGCATGTGGACTGTCTTGCGGGGCAAAACATCCAACTCCCCAGTGGGGAACTTAACCCTGGTGTCCGAAAACACTCGAGCTAGATGGCTCAGTTGGAAAGGAGTTTTTCAAGTCTTTACACACTGAAAATTTAGGTGATAATTAAGCACTACACGAAGATTTCAATCTTGCTTCACTTAGAACCCCTTGTTTGCACGGTTTGCCCTATAACTCAATGAAGAAACAGAGAAAGTAGTAAATAAAAGTCAAGACAACAACTTTTAATTCATCAATGGGCATTTCAAAGAATTCAACGTCCTGACAACATTTTTAGGGGTCATAACCCGCTAGTTGAATCAAATCCTTAGGGATTTTCACCTATGCATACTCCCAAACACATTAGTCCATTAATTGCTTTGTCACTAATCATCCAAAATCCACTAAGGGGCCTAGATGCACTTACTAACACTGTACCAAAATGCCACTCTTCTAAATAGCCTTGCATATTTTTGTATGCGTACTTTCATGTTTCTTAATATATAATAAAATCACGATACATTACAAAAATGAGAGAGATTGGTGAAAATTCTCACAAAAAGCAAAACATCTGCCATTGATTTAGGGGTGCATTTTTTATATTTAATAAATTGCATCCATGCAGATAATCATACCATGGTATTTTATCTTCATGATTGTACCTACCCAAATAATGATCATTAGCTCTTCATAACTATACCTAAGCATATCATGATCATTAGATCTTCATAATAATCATAACACAACCAATAGGTTCCAAGCAACGTACATCATAGCCGCTAATTCTTCATAAATGCATCAACACAAATCGAGATCGTTGAATCTTTAGATATGTGTTCGTAGGTGCACAAAATCTCCGAATGTGGAAAACACGTAAACAATGTGAAAAAAGGCATGCATTCGGTATAAATAAATATATACTATTAAAGGGGAGTTGGTCGTTGTATGTTCACCTCCACCTTGCCTCTCCTCCTTTACTTTTGTTTTTCATGTACATCACCCCCACATGTTCTGTATTAACTAAATCAAATCAAATCTTATTTTACCAAGATCTCAACTAAATATGAATTTCCTTTTCTTCCCTTGCCTATATTCAAATCAAATCTTATCAAAATCAAGAATATCGTGTATCCATGTGTTTGCACACCTCTTACTTAAATTATTTGTGAAATTGAGTCAATGAAATTATGATTATTGCACCATGATGGATCAGAGCCTGTGTAAAAGAAAAAAAAGAAATATAAATATAATGTTGTGTGGTACAAACAAGGTAAGACCATACATGATGAACTATTTCCACTCCATCATAGTTAATTTCAAGTAATAGTTTTCACCATGTTAGGCTTGTTTTGAACAAATATATTATAACTACCATATTCATCATGCAATTATTTTCACACAACTTATTTATTTATTTTGTGAGAAAAACTTTTTATCAATTCATCAAACATCATAGCAGTATAAAGAACACAGGAAACAATTGAATTACATCCATGTCTGTAGACCATCTATAGAGACGACTATAAGCACATGAACGAGTCGAAAGAGTGTCGCCATCATCGACCCTCCCTCACTGGAGCCATACAAACCTTGGTATAGTAGACAATCGGGATGTTGTCGATTTAACGCCCCAAATGACCAGCATACCAGAACATGAAGAGAAATGCACATCAGAGGGATCCAACATGTAGACACACGGACGCAGACAAATGAAGACGAAATCCAGGCAGATCCATGGAAGACAAACACTGACTGAGTCCCATGAGATTCTTCAGAAACACACCTCCATACACCCTCTGACAATGCTAGAAGCACCTCCGAGAAGGGGGCTAGACGGGAGAAATCTTATTTCATCTTTAGGGAGCCACCGCCTCGTTTTCATGAGAAGGACACAAATCCTAAACAAACTAAAAAAAGAACACTTAAAACCAAAACAAGAGCCCTTCACCGGTATGGGTAGGGATCTACCAAGTCTCCATGGGCCTAAGGCCATAAAATACAAGGAAAATTAGAGACGGTGCCAGCAGGAGGCGAGGAAACTCTAGTGTGGGACTCGCAAGTGGAAGGAGCAAGAGGAAAACGTTCTTCACACAACTTATTAGATAGGACATATCATAATGATGTATGTTACCTCCGAGTAAATTTGTAGCCTACTGCAGCACGGGCTACAAAAATATTGCAAGAGAAACATATGGATCATGTAATGGTAAAGTAGTATGTGCCAATAGCTAACTATTATATGAGTTGCCTATGGATGACATGACTACTGGATAAAGCCGGTGGTTGACTATAGATTTGTTATCAAATGAAGTTTCTACCATATAATTTTTAGGACGCCGATAAGTGTTACACGTGTGGGTGTTAGGAAGTCCGTCCACATATTTTGTGTGGTGTATAAAAGGAACAGCCCACACACCTACGTGTGGGCAAAACAATTAGCGCCCACACGCCTCTTTTTTTCCCTCCCGATCCCTCTCATATGCGTGCGTGTGGGCGAAGTTGATAACGCCCACACGCCCGTATGTCAGACCTCGTACCTCCTAGTCCCGCATGCCACGCGTGACGGTCACCGCGCGCCCGCAGTTGCCATGGTCCAGACCCTCGTCCATGTTCGTTTAATTGCAGTTGCCATGTCGCTGAACTACGGTTGCCATGTCGGACAACTGCAGTTGCCATGGTTGCTCAACTGCAGTTGCCATGTATGGTCTGATCTAATGTAGTTGCCATGATTTCATAACTTTAGGAGTTGCCACATACTAACACTAGGCAGTTGATGAAGGAAATATGCCCTAGAGGCAATAATAAAGTTATTATTTATTTCCTTATATCATGATAAATGTTTATTATTCATGCTAGAATTGTATTAACCGGAAATATAATACATGTGTGAATACATAGACAAACAGAGTGTCACTAGTATGCCTCTACTTAACTAGCTCGTTAATCAAAGATGGTTATGTTTCCTAACCATGAACAAAGAGTTGTTATTTGATTAACGAGGTCACATCATTAGTTGAATGATCTGATTGACATGACCCATTCCATTAGCTTAGCACCCGATCGTTTAGTATGTTGCTATTGCTTTCTTCATGACTTATACATGTTCCTATAACTATGAGATTATGCAACTCCCGTTTACCGGAGGAACACTTTGGGTACTACCAAACGTCACAACGTAACTGGGTGATTATAAAGGAGTATTACAGGTGTCTCCAATGGAAGATGTTGGGTTGGCGTATTTCGAGATTAGGGTTTGTCACTCCGATTGTCGGAGAGGTATCTCTGGGCCCTCTCGGTAATGCACATCACATAAGCCTTGCAAGCACTGCAACTAATATGTTAGTTGTGAGATGATGTATTACGGAACGAGTAAAGAGACTTGCCAGTAACGAGATTGAACTAGGTATTGGATACCGACGATCGAATCTCGGGCAAGTAACATACCGATGACAAAGGGAACAACGTATGTTGTTATGCGGTCTGACCGATAAAGATCTTCGTAGAATATGTAGGAGCCAATATGGGCATCCAGGTCCCGCTATTGGTTATTGACCGGAGACGTGTCTCGGTCATGTCTACATTGTTCTCGAACCGTAGGGTCCGCACGCTTAACGTTACGATGACAGTTATTATGAGTTTATGCATTTTGATGTACCGAAGGTTGTTCGGAGTCCCGGATGAGATCACGGACATGACGAGGAGTCTCGAAATGGTCGAGACGTAAAGATTGATATATTGGAAGCCTATGTTTGGACATAGGAAGTGTTCCGGGTGAAATCGAGATTTTACCGGAATACCGGGAGGGTTACCGGAACCCCCCGGGAGACTAATGGGCCTATTGGGCCTTAGTGGAAAAGAGAGAAGGGGCAGCCCACAGCCTAGCCACGCCCCCCCCCCCTTCCCCAAGTCCTAGTAGGACTAGGAGAAGGGGCCGGCCCCCCTCTCTCTCCTTTCTCCCCCGGGAGTCCTAATAGGATTAGGATTGGAGGGGGGAGTCCTACTCCCGGTGGGAGTAGGACTCCCTCTGCGCCTCCCTCTCCCTGGCCGGCCGGCTCCCCCTCCTCCAACCTTTATATACGGGGGCAGGGGGCACCCCAAGACACACAAGTTGATCCTTGAGATCGTTCCTTAGCCGTGTGCGGTGCCCCCTGCCACCAAATTCCACCTCGATCATATCGTTACAGTGCTTAGGCGAAGCCCTGCGTCGGTAGTACATCAAGATCGTCATCACGCCGTCGTGCTGACGGAACTCTTCCTCGACGCTTTGCTGGATCGGAGCCCGAGGAACGTCATCGAGCTGAACGTGTGCTAAGAACTCGGAGGTGCCGGAGTAACGGTGCTTGGATCGGTCGGATCGGGAAGAAGACGTACGACTACTTCCTCTACGTTGTGTGATCGCTTCCGCAGTCGGTCTGCGTTGGTACGTAGACAACACTCTCCCCTCTCGTTGCTGTGCATCACCATGATCTTGAGTGTGCGTAGGAAAATTTTCGAAATTACTGCGTTCCCCAACAGTTGAGAGAGTTGCCATGTGCTCACAAGCATGCTAGGGCAGTTTGCCATGTAAAAAGGAAGAGTTGCCATCTGCTTACGTGCACGTTAGGGCAGTTGCCATGTACATGCACGTTAGGGCAGTTGCCATGTACCATGCAAAAACATATGGCAACTCGGTAAAAGAGAGTTGTCATCTGCTTACGTGCACACTAGGCAGTTGCCGTGTACCCTGCAAAACACATGGCAAACTCGGGTAAAAAAAAGAGTTGCCACCTGCTTATAAAAACACACTAGGGGCAGTTGCCATGTGCAGTGCAAAAACACATGGCAACTAGCAGCTTGGGTGTGGGAGAGGAGAGAAGGGCGTGTGGGCAAGATGCCAAATGCCCACACACTAGCCCTTGTGTGTGCGTGCAAAGTGGCATGTGGGCGAACTGCTGAACGCCCACACACCAGCCCCTCCTATATGGTGAAACGGTCGTGTGGGCGACCGGCTGAACGCCCACACACCAGGCCAGTCTTACGTGGCACTAGAAACATGCCAAGATTCGTGCGTTCACGAACGGACGCGGATCCACGCGTGTGAACGAGATGCAAACGCCCATACGTGTGAGCGTTAACATTTCCGAATTTTTATGATATATTATACATGTTTTATTAGTTAAATCAAAATTTAAACATACGTGACTCATAAACTCAATCGAAGAAAATACTACATAGAGCCCGCGGTTAGCTCTACTATTAACCATGCTTTTGGAAAATACTCCCTCTATTTCTTATAAGATTTGTTTGAAGTCAAACAACGCAAAGTTTAACCAGTTTTATATTAAAAAAATATCAACATTTACAATATTACAATTATACTATTTTCGTTTCTTTTTACTCCGCGTATAAGATTTGGTCAAAGTCAAACTACACAAAGTTTGACCAAATTTATATCAAAAAATATGAACATCAACAATATTACAACTATATAGTATGAAAATATATTTCATGGTGCATCTGAGAGTGTTGATTTCATATTGTGAATGTTGATATTTTTTACCATAAAGTTAGTCAAACTTAACAAATCTTGACTTTGACCAGACTTTATATGCAGACTAAAAAACGGAGGGAGTATAATATAAAATTAATTTCATGAATGCAGATATATTTTTTCTATAAAGTTGATCAAACATTATGAAATTTGACTTCAAACAATTTTATATGCAAACTAAAAAACAGGGGATTAATATTTGGTGTAATCTCAACCCGGTAGGCTAGCTCCCCGGCCGCCTGCTCAACCAATATAGCTTGTTTGTTTGAGCTTATGGGAAAATAGAACAAGCTAGCTAGCCAATAATTGAGCAATTAATTAACGAGTGCCAGAGTCATGGGAAAAAGAACCCCGGGAGGCAGGAGACAGTGGCTATTTCTGTGGCAGAAGGAGACCACGACTAATTAACCACGAACTAATCACACCTAGCTCAGCAACGAAAGCAAATGTGAGATGCATCCCGAATCCCGAGGCAGAGATCCACCGGCTTCCCGCTATAAAAGAAGCCCCTCAGCCCCGCAGGACCACTCCACCAGCATCCTTGATCACCTCCCCCTCGAGCCCGAGCTCCCTCGTCACCGCACGGCCTGTCCCCCCCGGCTGCTCGCTCGATCCTGTCATCACGAGCACGTGAGAGACTTGATCTTGAAGCAGAGATGGGCAGGGAAGTGCTGCCGGAGACCGTGGCGGAGTCCGGCAAGCAGGGCGCCGCCCTGACGGACGCCTGGGACTACAAGGGCCGCCCCGCCGCCCGCGCCACCACCGGCGGGTGGGGATGCGCCGCCATGATCCTAGGTATTCTTTAACGGCGCCCCTCTCCTTTTGCTGCATGGTCGCTTCGTGGAATGCTGTTCGATCGATCGTGTGGGAGTGGGACGAATGGAGAGTTGAGATCTTGGTTTTGGTGAAGGCGCCGAGCTGTTCGAGCGGATGACGACGCTGGGCATCGCGGTGAACCTGGTGCCGTACATGACCGGCACCATGCACCTGGGCAGCGCCGCCTCCGCCAACACCGTCACCAACTTCATCGGCACCTCCTTCATGCTGTGCCTCCTTGGCGGCTTCATCGCCGACTCCTACCTCGGCCGCTACCTCACCATCGCCGTCTTCTCCGCCGTCCAAGCCACCGTACGTGACTTGCACATAACCCACAGTTGCACGCCTAGTATCTATCCCCGTACTGACCTGCATAGCTCAATCGATGCAGGGCGTGATGATACTGACAATCTCGACGGTGGCGCCGGGGCTGCGGCCGGCGGCGTGCGGGGACGCGACGGGACAGAGCCCCGACTGCGTGCCGGCGAACGGAACGCAGCTCGGCGTGCTGTACCTGGGGCTGTACATGACGGCGCTGGGGACAGGCGGGCTCAAGTCGAGCGTGTCCGGGTTCGGGTCGGACCAGTTCGACGAGTCCGACGACGGCGAGCGCAAGATGATGATGCGCTTCTTCAACTGGTTCTACTTCTTCGTCAGCATCGGCGCGCTGCTGGCCGTCACCGTGCTGGTGTACGTGCAGGACAACGTGGGCCGCCGGTGGGGCTACGGCGTCGTCGCCGTGGGCATCCTCTGCGGGCTGGGCGTGTTCCTGTCCGGCACCGGGAAGTACCGGTTCAAGAAGCTGGTGGGCAGCCCACTGAAGCAGGTCGTCACCGTGACGGCCGCGGCATGGAGGAAGCGCTCCCTGCCGCTGCCGTCCGACCCGAGCATGCTCTACGACGTGGACGACAAGGCCGCCGCCGGCGAGGACCTCAAGGGCAAGCTGAAGCTCCCCCACAGCAAGGAGTGCCGGTAAGCATTCGCTCAAGAGCATCGCTCCTCGTACCTAAATTGCCTAGTCTGCTGCTTTAACAACTAATTAACCTGCTAGACGAGTTCTAGGAGATGAATCATCTGACAGAGTTGTATCAGGCCAGGTTGTCTGATACTCCCATTACTTTAAATGGGATTAAACTGGGATTTGAGTATCCAGCCAGGGAGCTCAACATTGGTGGTACTAGCATGGCCCAGTGCGACATTCACATCCCCATCCATTGTCCACAAATAAAATAAATGTCTCTTCATTTACCAAAACAACTATCTGTCTCCCTCTGTCTCTCCCTCTAGCAGGTCACAACTCACAACACATGCACGCCCGTTTGTTTTGGCTAAAAAAGGGTTGTAGCAATGCTTCACGTATCTAGCTTATACAAGTCAGAACAGTACAGTACAGTACTTCCTGAATCTTCGTTCAGAAATAGCTAGCTAGAATAGACACTAGGCAATGGTCCAGTATCCAGTGATTGCAAGCAAGTGTCAAGCAAAGCTAGCGTTGGGCCATCTACTGTACATTCATGACACGCCTGGACGGCGAAGCCCGGCCTGCCAATTATTAATAATTTGGGCACGCGGTCGATTGAGTTGGCACCGGCCCACGGTGACTAATGCGTGACGTGGACACGATGTGTAGTGTAGAGCGACAGTGCACAGGGCAATGGCCCCATTGATCGTGCCACATCCACCACGTAGTGCCCAAATCTAGCTAGCCGGGTTTAATCGATGGGATTTAAATGAGATATTCAGTTCCAACGTCCAAGCGTGTAGCTGTCAGCCGGATACGTTCCCCGCTCGCCGTATCAGATAAGGCCGGCTACGACCGGCCACGAATCGCTAACAAGCTAGCTAGAAAAAAAATACCCGGAAAAGAAATTACTCTCTTGGATTCAAAATAAGTGTGGGGGGTTTATTACGAAGTTAAACTAAAACCACGACACTCATTTTGGATCGAAGTGAGTACCACTATATATACCAGCAAAAAACTTGTACCCACTCTGGTTCATAATAATTGTCGTTGATTTGGTACAATTCTAACCACGGTAGAGAAACTTTTTTTTCTGAGTCGAAACGTTACATAGAAACTTTGATGGGTCAATTTAGGGAAAGTTTCGGCGCAAGAAACAGCCACAGCCACTGCTTTTATGTGAGAGGCATCTCGCAGCTTCCCTGCGAGAGAAACGTGCAATGCATCGCGTTTTTGGGTTCGGCCGAGATCGACCGATCCAAAGCCAAGTGGAGTGGTCGCGAGCTAATTCCTTGTAAGTTTTCGTGGCCGGCCAGTTGCCTGCCCAACTCCCACGGGTGGCACTGCCCAGCCACATGACAATATGCAGCTTTGCTCAGGCTCACGGGCTCGCTGCCACGCCCAAAGGTCACTCCACTGAGAACACCTCCTCCAAGACTGGCAAGATTCCGTGCATCACCATCGACTTTTGTGCGAGATGGCTGGTGACTTGGTGCAGTGCTCGACCACACGCTTGCACACGTTCCAGTAGTGGCTCCTGGCATCGTCCCAAGGGCAGTATCATATCATATCATATGTCTCGTGTGCTTGTGCTCACGAGTCGCGTACGTACTACGTACTGGAGTAATCGGGACGGAGATCGACGCGCGAGAAATAGACTCAGTTTTAACGGGACGCATCTCGTCAGCCCAAAGATTCAATTAAAAACGCAGTGGACTCACTCAATTAGTACTACTTCAGTAACTGGCATTGTTAAATCGCTACTGATGTACACTGGCTAATGACTTTTGATGTGCGAATGCAGATTCCTCGACCACGCAGCCGTCGTCGACCGGGAGTCGCCCGCGGCGGCGAGCAGCTGGACGCTGTGCACGCGGACGGACGTGGAGGAGGTGAAGCAGGTGGTGCGCATGCTGCCCATCTGGGCCACCACCATCATGTTCTGGACCATCCACGCGCAGATGACCACCTTCGCCGTCGAGCAGGCGTCCGTCATGAACCGCGCCATCGGCGGCTCGGGGTTCCTCATCCCGGCGGGCTCCCTCACCGTCTTCCTCATCGGCTCCATCCTCCTCACCGTGCCCCTCTACGACCGCCTCGTGGCCCCCGTGGCCCGCCGCGTCACCGGCAACCCGCACGGCCTCTCCCCGCTCCAGCGCGTCTTCGTCGGCCTCTTCCTGTCCATCGCCGGGATGGCCGCCGCCGCGCTCGTCGAGCGGTACCGCCTCACCGAGTCCGCCGGCGGCGTCACGCTCACCGTGTTCCTGCTCATGCCCCAGTTCCTGCTCGTCGGGGCCGGCGAGGCGTTCACGTACATGGGGCAGCTCGACTTCTTCCTTCGCGAGTGCCCCAAGGGGATGAAGACCATGAGCACGGGGCTGTTCCTCAGCACCTGCGCGCTTGGGTTTTTCTTCAGCACGCTCATAGTTACCATCGTGCACAAGGTCACCGGCCACGGGAGCAACGACGGCTGGCTCGCCAACAACATCGACCAGGGGAGGCTCGACTACTTCTACTGGCTGCTCGCCGTCATGAGCGCGATCAATATCGTCTTCTTCACGATCGCCGCCAGGGGCTACGTGTACAAGGAGAAACGCATGGCCGATGCCGGCATCGAGCTCGCTGACGAGGAGGCCATGATCGTCGGTCACTGAGGCTGGCCGTGCTGCATGCCTGCGTCCGTGTACACACGTGTAGCTCTTTTTTGTTTTTGTGCTCTTTGTCACGTACGTATTGCTAACCCACCAATTATAAATATGCAAAACGAAATTTAATCTTGAAAAAAAGAAAAGAAAGGGCAGCGCTGTCGGCCGGGTGATAATCTAAATAGATCCACCGCCTCGGTAGCCGTCAGATCCATTCTCGAATAACCGTCTGGTCTCTCCAGCCTGAAGGCCAGCTTTTGCAACAAGGCTAGTGTTGCGCTTGATTCTCTGAAGCTGGAGCATTGTTGCAATCTTTCTTGAACCGTTTTACCTTTTAAAACAAGACCAATGTTGCAAAAGTGCATCGTGATCACCATTGTAACATCACACATGTTTCAAAACATATTGGCCCCTGTTACATACTATTGCAACAACACAAATGTTTTAGAAACACAGCCCCGGTTGCAAAACACCAAATCCTAAAGCCATTGCGGTCACAATCTCATCGTTGTTACAGTCATCCGCGCAAACACCACCACCGTTTCAGTCGTCGCCGCACAAAAACACCACTGCCTCGCACTCACAAGACCCTCCACCCTCCCCCGGCTTATAGTCGCAAAACCACTACCATTGCAGTCACAACCCCATCACCGTTGCAGTCGCGACACCGCCATGCAGACTCTGTCGTTGGAGGGCGTGGCGGCACAACCTATGCCTAATGGCAGGAAGTTGTGGTGCAACACTGACACACCTCGACAATAGTGTTGGTCGATGTTTCATGATCACCTGCTTGGTCAATGAGGGCATCAACCGTGGTGGTGTCTTGCGACATCCAACATGTGGCGCATGGCTAGTGATGAGAAGAAAGTGAAGGGGGGGTTTCCAAGGAAGAAGAAGACTCGATGAAGGGGAAACATGTGGATAGCGGCATTTGCTGGGATAAGGTTGTGTGTGATAGTATTAGGTGGCCTCTACATGAACATGCGTCATGCAACAGAGGCAGCGGGCGAAACCCAGTTATCTTTCGAGTGAGGAGAAGCATTTCCCAAAAAGAAAAAGCATAGGCCCCCTTGGCTGGAAACTCCGAACTGTCTACCGGGTGCTAACATGCGGGGCTGTTTGGATTGTGACTATCTTTGCCATATATTGTCACATGATTTTTGCCACACTTGCCTTAGTTGAGTTGCTTAAATTGTTAGCCACACTTTGACTTGTCTAAGGGAATCTTACCACACTTTTTATGTCTATGACATGTGGGGTTCACTGCTCATAAAAAAAATCCTTGCCTTAGGTGTGACTAGAACCAAACACCTACCTAACATGGTCAAACTTGCCTAAGGTTAGGCGTGACAAAGTGTGGCAAGGTGTGGCTGGGAACCAAATAGACCATAGCTTTTTTGGGAAGCACCATCTTGACATGTGTGTGCGCACCCACGCATGCGTGCGCACACACACATGTGAATATACGTGCACACACACATATGAGTATCTCCAAGAGACTGAGCCAGTAGATTTGAGATTGACAACTCACCACATACACCTCATAATCAACGGGCATGTCATATCACCAAAAGAATATCGAGCGAAAGCATGTCATAATTTTAGAAAATACATGACTACCAGTGACAAATCTACTACTTGAATCAGGGTGGGCTAGGCCATCTAAGCTTTGCTCCATACAACATATAGCTAAGAGGGCAATGTCCAAAAACTATTCTCTGAGACAGTGCAAGACTCATTTAACTTTCGTTAATGAAGACATGAAAATTCATGTTATGAAAGAGAACCTAGGGACCAAATCGTCTCCCTCGAAAAACAATACTAAAACCACGCCGCGGATTACCGGACCTTACCAACATACTCAAAAAAAATTTAGGGTATGTGCCCATGACAAGCAGTGTTTTCAGCCTACCTGTGTCAAATCAAGTGTAAAAGTGTCCTTTTAGGTTTTGTTTGGTAAGGACCGAAAATCCTCTTTAATTTCACGCATGGGACTCTAAATCTCAATTGCACTAGCTCTATGGTTTGATTCCACAACAGAACTCACAATGAATGAATGTGGGTGATCAACCAGGTAAGTTTGAAAAGAAAAGACTAGGGATTGGGAGAAGTTTTCATAGTGGAAAATAAAAAAACATATCGTTCTAAAAAATTGTGGAATTTGACTCAGTTAGAGCTATTGTTTAGCATAGTGAGGGAAGTTTAATTTGAATTAAAACAACAACATTTATTTTGAAACGGAAAGAGTAGAAAAAAAAACAAGAACTGTAAAAAATTAGCGCCATGTGCATAATCCGAAGGCTACAACATCCGACGTTCATAACTGTAAGATGTTTTAATCTATTTTTTGAATCGAATGTATATAAATACGTTTTAGTAAGTTCGTTGGCTCATTTCAGCCGGTATGTATTTCATATTAAAATATTTAAAACATCTTATATTTGTCAACGGAGAGAGTAGAAAAGAAAAACAAGAACCGAAAACTAAAAAACGAAAATTAGCATGACGCTCATAATCTGAAGGCTATAGCATCGATTGAGCTATACCTATTTCTCAGTCTATTGAGAAATAGCAAACCCGTTTAATGAAAGGAAAAGAAAACGTACCCACATGTACAAACAAACTGTATGTATGGGTATACCTTGCCAATATACATTATGCACACGCCACCGAATACACACAAAAACAAGTCAATACACACCAGAGAAGCAAGAAAAAGAAGAACCGCAAGTAGCATGCATCGATCAGTGACCGACGATCATGGCCTCCTCGTCGGCGAGCTCGATGCCGGCATCGGCCAAGCGCTTCTCCTTGTACACGTAGCCCCTTGCCGCCATCGTGAAAAAGATGATATTGATGGCGCTCATGACGGCGAGCAACCAGTAGAAGTAGTCGAGCCTCCCCTGGTCGAGGTTGTCGGCGAGCCAGCCGCCGCTGCCCCGTGGCCCGTGGCCGGTGACCTTGTGCACGATGGTTACTGTGACCGTGCTGAAGAAGAAGCCGAGCGCGCAGGTGCTGAGGAATAGCCCCGTGCTCATGGTCTTCATCCCCTTGGGGCACTCTCGCAGGAAGAAGTCTAGCTGGCCCATGTACGTGAACGCCTCGCCGGCGCCGACGAGCAGAAACTGCGGCATGAGCAGGAACACCGTGAGCGTGACCCCGTGAGTGGACGACGTGAGGCGGTGGCGCTCGACGATCGCCGCCGCGGCCATGCCGACGATGGACAGGAAGAGGCCGACGAAGACGCGCTGGAGGGGGGAGAGGCCGTGCGGATTGCCCGTGATGCGGCGGGCCACGGGCGCGATGAGGCGGTCGTAGAGGGGCACGGTGAGGAGGATGGAGCCGATGAGAAAGACGGTGAGGGAGCCCGCCGGGATGAGGAACCCCGAGCCGCCGATGCCGCGGTCCATGAGGGAGGCCTGCTCGACGGCGAAGGTGGTCATCTGCGCGTGGATGGTCCAGAACATGATGGTGGTCGCCCAGATCGGCAGCATGCGCACCACCTGCTTCACCTCCTCCACGTCCGTCCGCGTGCACAGCGCCCACTTGCTCGCCTCCGCCGGCGACGCCGCCTCTGCCCGGTCGATGATGGCCGCATGGTCTAGGAATCTGCATATATGTACATCCCATTAGTTTCATCACTAAACTGAATATCAACACAACAGAAGTACACATTTGTGTGAGGTTCAAATTTGACTAGTACTAGTTGCAAACTTGAAATTAGTGCCATTGGCTATGCACAATGTCGCTCTACATATCATGTCCATGTCATGATGACAGCCAACATATCGTAGCAGACTACGTGTTGGTCCACACAAGAATATGACTAGTAGTGGTAGACATGCGAATGTTGCCGTGGACTAGATGATGAGCTCCTGGATAATAAAATGGAGGTAGTGGACGACGTATTTCTCTGCTGCTTAGTTTGTCAGTGTTGATAGGAGACTGCCTAGTGATTAATAAAGTACTTACCGGCATTCCTTGCTGTGGGGCAGCTTCTGCTTGCCCTTGAGGTCCTCACCAGCGGCGGCCGCATCGTCGACGTCGTAGAGCATGCTCGGGTCGGAAGGCAGAGGCAGGGCGCGCTTGCTCCACGCCGCGGTCGTGACGGCGGCGACCTGCGTCAGCGGGCTCCCGACAAGCTTCTTGAACCGGTACATCTTGGTGCCGCACAGGAACACGCCGAGCCCCGCGAGGATGCCGACGGCGCAGATGCCGTATCCCCAGCGGCGGCCGATGTTGTCCTGCACGTACACCAGCACGGTGACGGCGAGCAGCGCGCCGATGCTGACGAAGAAGTAGAACCAGTTGAAGAAGCGCATCATCTTCTTGCGCTCGCCGTCGTCGGACTCGTCGAACTGGTCCGACCCGAACCCGGACACGCTCGACTTGAGCCCGCCTGTCCCCAGCGCCGTCATGTACAGCCCCAGGTACAGCACCCCGAGCTGCGTCCCGTTCGCCGGAACGCAATCGGGGCTCTGCCCCGTCGCGTCCCCGCACACCGCCGGGCGCAGCCCCGGCGCAACCGTCGAGATTGTCAGTACCATCACACCCTGCATCGATCGAAATACCCGAGTTAGTACGTACACATAGCTGCTAGGCGTGCAACTGTCGCTGATGCGGCAATGGACGTACGGTGGCTTGGACGGCGGAGAAGACGGCGATGGTGAGGTAGCGGCCGAGGTAGGTGTCGGCGACGAAGCCGCCGAGGAGGCAGAGCATGAAGGAGGTGCCGATGAAGTTGGTGACGGTGTTGGCGGCCGCGGCGCTGCCGAGGTGCATGGTGCCGGTCATGTACGGCACCAGGTTCACCGCGATGCCCAGCGTCGTCATCCGCTCGAACAGCTCCGCGCCTAGGATCATGGCAGCGCATCCCCACCCGCCGGTGGTAGAGCGGGCCGCGGGACGGCCCTTGCTGTCCCAGGCGTCCGTGAGGACGCCCTTGCCCTCCGCGGCGATCTCCGGCAGCACCGAGCCCATGGTCACCAAGCTAGGGCTAGTCCCTCTCCCGCGCTCTTGCTGCCGGAATGGCGCAGGATCAACCGAGCACCAGCAGCCGGGACAGGTGGCGCGCGTTCGGAGCCGAGTACTAGGCTCGAGCTCGAAGGGAAGGTGGTGGTGGTGGTGGCTGTGGTGGTTCTCAGGCGTGCCATTTTATAGCCGAACGGTGGTGGATCTTTGCATCGGGATTCGGGTTGCCCGGGATCAGAGAGATCCTCCTCCACCGTTGCTTGATGAGCTAGGTGGTGGTCAGTCTCGATCTCTTAGTTTATTGTAAACAAGGGCATTATGTGGGGGAATCAGTATCTCCTCCCCGAGTTCCTTCCATCCACCTCTATCAAAGTGCCTCTGATTTCACCTGCTGTTGACTGGCTCGTCTATCAAATTTAGTGGAGGATAAAAAGTGCATGTAATTTCACTGACGTCCGGCCATTTAAGATTTATATTTTTGACGAGCAATTAGGTATTGGTTGTGTTGTCTGTCAAAATTGGCTATTGGCTCACTTCAATGCTAGTAGTCGTTGGTGTACGGACATAGATGCATTTTTTATTTCTAGTGTTTTTTATATTACTTTGCCACTTAATGAATAGATCCAAAGTTATTCTAGCAAAAAATAAAAAAAATTGGCTACTGTACAATGTGATCCTAAGTTATCTACAGTGTCACGGTCAATTTTTTTGGATATGCCCATCTAGCTTTCTAGTCTAATCTTAGTCATCTACCGGTGTCTACCTTTTCCTCTTCTTCTCGGCTTTGAAGGAAGGATCTCAGCTACCCACTACCCCAGTAGTATATGGAGCAGGATCCCTTAACATACGGCCCCCTGACGTGAGGCCACTGACAGATGAATTCGGGCCCACACGGCAGTGTGTGCGCCGTACGTCAAGAAGCCGCGTCCGTAGTATAAGGGCGTTCGTGGGGTAATTACACCTGGAGAAAAAGGATCATGATGTAGTAGTTAAGGGATGTAGTAGTTAAGGCGGGATTTGGAGAAGGTTCACCTGGGAACTGGATTCCCCTGCAGTAACTAGAAACGAATCATGATCCTTATAACTGTGTGTGTCAGTACGAGCGTATACTGGCCAGCTGCTTAATTGCAGTGTGCTAGATGTAATTAATTACCTAACTAAACTAGGTTAATGGATGAGCAAGCCATATATATGTCCCACATGCATGCGGAAAAAAATTAACTGTTGGCTGATCCATGCATGCTGCATGCTGCATGCAAGCCAGGTAAAATGACGACCATGCATTCTGCTCAAGAAAGGAAGAAAAGAATGAACAAGTGGGTGCATTTTTGTACAATAATTGACTACTAGTACATGCTTATGCTTGTTCACATCTTCGAGTTTTTTCTCCTGGATATATCTCTAATTCCACCCATTTTTGGTTTAGCTAATTGAGCTTTGACTGTTCGTTTACATCTTCGAGTTTCTTTCTCAACCGCGCTTCACATTTTCGAGTATCTGGCGTATTGCGACGTGTTGTTAATCGACGCCATACCTAATGTAATGCAAATGGGTGATAGAATATGATACGGCAGTTACATGTGTTGTTAATCGACCAGTTGTCAGTATAGATAGTTAGTGAAATTAAAAGCAAAAAATGAAATGAAATATACTGGAAACGAATTTCAAGTATGCAGCCTAAGGTAAATGTCTAAACCGGTTATAGTGGCATGTTTTACTATTGGACGCGACTAACCACCAGTCGACCGGTGGTTAGCGACAAATCCATACGATCGAAAACCTGTGTCCCTCCCCGCGCGTGACCCACTTCGGCAGCGCCATCCACGGCCCAGCCTTCTCTCGCGAGGCCCACCGCGCGCAACGCATTGAGGCCCAAGAATATTAACACAACCCCTTTGGCCCCCCTCCCCCCTCCTGCACGTGACTTACCACCCCAAAACCTAGTTTCTTACCTCCATCGCAAGAAACATCCACCTGCCCCGATCAGTTCTCTCCTCTCTCCCCGACGCGCCTCCATCGCCGGCGACCTCCGCCCCAGATCTGATCCACCAAAAAAAAAGGAAACCGCGAAAAACATCACCAAAACACAAAGGATTTGAGGGAGGGCCCCGGTTACCACAACAACATCACAGGGGTTACATCAGTTCGTCTCTATTTCGTCATAACCAGGCAAAAAAGAAAGGAGGTAAGTGATTCAACCTCTATACACCTGCTGCATTTGCATTTCATACCAATAAAATTAAATTCCTCGGTTGTAAATTGATTTACCACTCAAATTCAGTCAGGTTACCAACAAAAAAGATTGACTAAATTTTCCTCTTTTACAACCAAAAAGTTGGTAAAATTGGTCCATGTTCCTACCTACAGATTACATCATTGATTTACCTCATCATTAAGTTACCAACATAAACACATATAGGTTATCATCATCAATCTGTCAAGCTATCTTTTTTGGAGCATGTTAGAAATACATGTATGAATTTTCTCATTAAAACTGACATACTATCTCGAATGAATATAGATTGCCAGAATGTGTGCATTGAGTAATCAGCATCTTTTAAGATTTATTCAACATAAAAAAAGATCCTTTTCTTCCTTTTTATATTGAACAAACCCATGTCAGAACAAGTTATCATGCTAATTCATTACAAATTATCAGGAAAACTCAGAACCAAAGGTGCTAAAAACACTACAAGAATACCATGTGTTGATTTACATTGTTGCCACCAGACTTTTTTGATAAGAAATGATGTTCATGAAATGAGGTTGATAGAAACTATTGCTGTCATACTCCTATATGCTGGTTACTGCCAAAACGATACCTATTATAAAAAAGAAGTAATGAGTGCAGTAAAAGGAAAAAAATATAGTTGTTGTGAAAAAATAATCAAAATTGCTTGTAAGTGTGGAAAATTAATGGATGCAATCATATGTGCTAGCAGGTGCTGCAACACAAGAAAATGGCGCATGACAACGGGGATAATGTGGATATCATTATGAGTGGTGTGGAGACAAACCAACAGTGTGAATATGCACACACGGCAAGCTTTGGTTCTGCCAAAAAAGATGAAGGTAAAACATTTACCATGCCACCACATTTTTGTACACAAACTTGTTACCATCGTACTTGAATTGCAACTACCACCCTATGTTATTTACAACTATCACATTCACCATGAAACAATTTTTCAATCACGTAGCTTGATACGCACAGGTTACCATGAATTTAGGTACAATTTCCACACTTACTGCATACGGATTATCATGCAATCTGTATTACAATTGGAATTACATGCTTTCACTTTACAGCTACAAAAAACATCTTAATGCATGCAAACTTTACCAAGCAACTGGAGTACAAGATACTGTTAGAAATATGCCCTAGAGGCAATAATAAAAGCATTATTATTATATTTCCTTGTTCATGATAATTGTCTTTTATTCATGCTATAATTGTGTTATGCGGAAATCGTGATACATGTGTGAATTCATAGACACCAACATGTCCCTAGTAAGCCTCTAGTTGACTAGCTCGTTGATCAACAGATAGTCATGGTTTTCTGACTATGGACATTGGATGTCATTGATAACGAGATCACATCATTAGGAGAATGATGTGATGGACAAGACCCAATCCTAAACATAGCACAAGATCGTATAGTTCGTTTGCTAGAGTTTTTCCAATGTCAAGTATCTTTTCCTTAGACCATGAGATCGTGTAACTCCCGGATACCGTAGGAGTGCTTTAGGTGTACCAAACGTCACAACGTAACTGGGTGACTATAAAGGTATACTACGGGTATCTCCGAAAGTGTCTGTTGGGTTGACACGGATCAAGACTGGGATTTGTCTCCGTATGACGGAGAGGTATCTCTGGGCCCACTCGGTAATGCATCATCATAATGAGCTCAAAGTGACCAAGTGTCTGGTCACGGGATCATGCATTACGGTACGAGTAAAGTGACTTGCCGGTAACGAGATTGAACGAGGTATTGGGATACCGATGATCGAATCTCGGGCAAGTAACGTACCGATTGACAAAGGGAATTGTATACGGGGTTGCTTGAATCCTCGACATCGTGGTTCATCCGATGAGATCATCGAGGAGCATGTGGGAGCTGTTGGGGAACGTAGTAATTTTGAAAATTTTCCTACGCGCACGCAAGATCATGGTGATGCATAGCAACGAGGGGGAGAGTGTTGTCTATGTACCAACGCAGACCGACTGCGGAAGCGATCACACAACGTAGAGGAAGTAGTCGTACGTCTTCTTCCCGATCCAACCGATCCAAGCACCATTACTCCGGCACTTCCGAGTTCTTAGCACACGTTCAGCTCGATGACGATCCTCGGGCTCCGATCCAGCAAAGCGTCGAGGAAGAGTTCCGTCAGCACGACGGCGTGGTGACGATCTTGATGTACTACCGACGCAGGGCTTCGCCTAAGCTCTACAACGATATGACCGAGGTGGAATTTGGTGGCAGGGGGCACCGCACACGGCTAAGGAACGATCAACAATGATCAACTTGTGTGTCTATGGGGTGCCCCCTGCCCCCGTATATAAAGGAGCAGGCGGAGGGGTTCGGCCGGCCAAGGAGAGGGCGCGGGAGGAGTCCTACTCCTACCGGGAGTAGGACTCCCCCCCAATCCTATTCCTAATAGGAGTCTCCAAAGAGAAGAGGGAAAGAGGGGGGCCGGCCCCTTCTCCTAGTCCTAATAGGACTAGGGAAGGGGTGGAGGCGCGCAACCCTTGTGGGCAGCCCCTTTCACTTTTCCACTAAGGCCCAATAGGCCCATTTGCCTCCCGGGGGTTCCGGTAACCCTCCTGGTATTCCGGTAAAATCCCGATTTCACCCGGAACACTTCTGGTGTCCAAACATAGTCTTCCAATATATCAATCTTTACGTCTCGACCATTTCGAGACTCCTCGTCATGTCCGTGATCACATCTGGGACTCCGAACAACCTTCGATACATCAAAATGCATAAACTCATAATAACTGTCATCGTAACGTTAAGCGTGCGGACCCTACGGTTCGAGAACAATGTAGACATGACCGAGACATGTCTCCGGTCAATAACCAATAGCGGGACCTGGATGCCCATATTGGTTCCTACATATTCTACGAAGATCTTTATCGGTCAGACCGCATAACAACATACGTTGTTCCCTTTGTCATCGGTATGTTACTTGCCCGAGATTCGATCGTCGGTATCCAATACCTAGTTCAATCTCGTTACTGGCAAGTCTCTTTACTCGTTCCGTAATACATCATCTCATAACTAACATCTTAGTTATTATGCTTGCAAGGCTTATGTGATGTGTATTACCGAGAGGGCCCAGAGATACCTCTCCGACAATCGGAGTGACAAACCCTAATCTCAAAATACGCCAACCCAACATCCACCATTGGAGACACCTGTAGTACTCCTTTATAATCACCTAGTTACGTTGTGACGTTTGGTAGTACCCAAAGTGTTCCTCCGGTAAACGGGAGTTGCATAATCTCATAGTTATAGGAACATGTATAAGTCATGAAGAAAGCAATAGCAACATACTAAACGATCGGGTGCTAAGCTAATGGAATGGGTCATGTCAATCAGATCATTCAACTAATGATGTGACCTTGTTAATCAAATAACAACTCTTTGTTCATGGTTAGGAAACATAACAATCTTTGATTAACGAGCTAGTCAAGTAGAGGCATACTAGTGACACTCTGTTTGTCTATGTATTCGCACATGTATTATGTTTCCGGTTAATACAATTCTAGCATGAATAATAAACATTTATCATGATATGAGGAAATAAATAATAACTTTATTATTGCCTCTAGGGCATATTTCCTTCAGTCTCCCACTTGCACTAGAGTCAATAATCTAGATTACACAGTAATGATTCTAACACCCATGGAGCCTTGGTGCTGATCATGTTTTGCTCGTGGAAGAGGCTTAGTCAACGGGTCTGCAACATTCAGATCCGTATGTATCTTGCAAATCTCTATGTCTCCCACCTGGACTAAATCCCGGATGGAGTTGAAGCGTCTCTTGATGTGTTTGGTCCTTTTGTGAAATCTGGATTCCTTTGCCAAAGCAATTGCACCAGTATTGTCACAAAAGATTTTCATTGGACCCGATGCACTAGGTATGACACCTAGATCGGATATGAACTCCTTCATCCAGACTCCTTCGTTTGCTGCTTCCGAAGCAGCTATGTACTCCGCTTCACATGTAGATCCCGCTACGACGCTTTGTTTAGAACTGCACCAACTGACAGCTCCACCGTTTAAAGTAAACACGTATCCGGTTTGCGATTTAGAATCGTCCGGATCAGTGTCAAAGCTTGCATCAACGTAACCTCTTACGGTGAGCTCTTTGTCACCTCCATATACGAGAAACATATCCCTAGTCCTTTTCAGGTATTTCAGGATGTTCTTGACCGCTGTCCAGTGATCCACTCCTGGATTACTTTGGTACCTCCCTGCTAAACTTATAGCAAAGCACACATCAGGTCTGGTACACAGCATTGCATACATGATAGAGCCTATGGCTGAAGCATAGGGAACATCTTTCATTTTCTCTCTATCTTCTGCAGTGGTCGGGCATTGAGTCTGACTCAACTTCACACCTTGTAACACAGGCAAGAACCCTTTCTTTGCTTGATCCATTTTGAACTTCTTCAAAATCTTGTCAAGGTATGTGCTTTGTGAAAGTCCAATTAAGCGTCTTGATCTATCTCTATAGATCTTTATGCCTAATATGTAAGCAGCTTCCCCGAGGTCTTTCATCGAAAAACTTTTATTCAAGTATCCCTTTATGCTATCCAGAAATTCTATATCATTTCCAATCAGCAATATGTCATCCACATATAATATCAGAAATGCTACAGAGCTCCCACTCACTTTCTTGTAAATACAGGCTTCTCCAAAAGTCTGTATAAAGCCAAATGCTTTGATCACACTATCAAAGCGTTTATTCCAACTCCGAGATGCTTGCACCAGTCCATAAATGGATCGCTGGAGTTTGCATACTTTGTTAGCTCCCTTTGGATCGACAAAACCTTCTGGTTGCATCATATACAACTCTTCTTCCAGAAATCCATTCAGGAATGCAGTTTTGACATCCATCTGCCATATTTCATAATCATAAAATGCGGCAATTGCTAACATGATTCTGACGGATTTAAGCATCCCTACGGGTGAGAAGGTCTCATCGTAGTCAACCCCTTGAACCTGTCGAAAACCTTTTGCGACAAGTCGAGCTTTATAGACAGTAATATTACCGTCAGCGTCAGTCTTTTTCTTGAAGATCCATTTATTCTCAATTGCTTGCCGATCATCGGGCAAGTCAACCAAAGTCCATACTTTGTTCTCATACATGGATCCCATCTCAGATTTCATGGCCTCAAGCCACTTTGCGGAATCTGGGCTTCACCATCGCTTGTTCATAGTTCGTAGGTTCATCATGATCTAGTAGCATGACTTTCAGAACTGGATTGCCGTACCACTCTGGTGCGGATCTCACTCTGGTTGATCTACGTGGTTTAGTAGTATCTTGCCCTGAAGTTTCATGATCATCATCATTAGCTTCCTCACTAATTGGTATAGGTGTCGCAGAAACAGTTTTCTGTGATGTACTATTTTCCAATAAGGGAGCAGGTACAGTTACCTCGTCAAGTTCTACCTTCCTCCCACTCACTTCTTTCGAGAGAAACTCCTTCTCTAGAAATGATCCATTCTTAGCAACGAATGTCTTGCCTTCGGATCTGTGATAGAAGGTATGCCCAACAGTTTCCTTTGGGTATCCTATGAAGACACATTTCTCCGCTTTGGGTTCGAGCTTATCAGGTTGAAGCTTTTTCACATAAGCATCGCAGCCCCAAACTTTAAGAAACGACAACTTTGGTTTCTTGCCAAACCATAGTTCATAAGGCGTCGTCTCAACGGATTTTGATGGTGCCCTATTTAACGTGAATGCGGCCGTCTCTGAAGCATAACCCCAAAACGATAGCGGTAAATCAGTAAGAGACATCATAGATCGCACCATATCTAGTAAAGTACGATTACGACGTTCGGACACACCATTACGCTGTGGTGTTCCAGGTGGCGTGAGTTGCGAAACTATTCCACAATTTTTCAAATGTACACCAAACTCGTAACTCAAATATTCTCCTCCACGATCAGATCGTAGAAATTTTATTTTCTTGTTACGATGATTTTCAACTTCACTCTAAAATTCCTTGAACTTTTCAAATGTTTCAGACTTATGTTTCACTAAGTAGATATACCCATATCTGCTTAAATCATCTGTGAAGGTGAGAAAATAACGATATCCGCCACGAGCCTCAATATTCATCGGACCACATACATCGGTATGTATGATTTCCAATAAATCTGTTGCTCTCTCCATAGTACCGGAGAACGGTGTTTTAGTCATCTTGCCTATGAGGCACGGTTCGCAAGTACCAAGTGATTCATAATCAAGTGGTTCCAAAAGCCCATCAGTATGGAGTTTCTTCATGCGCTTTACACCGATATGACCTAAACGGCAGTGCCACAAATAAGTTGCACTATCATTATCAACTCTGCATCTTTTGGCTTCTACATTATGAATATGTGTATTACTACTATCGAGATTCAACAAGAATAGACCACTCTTCAAAGGTGCATGACCATAAAAGATATTACTCATATAAATAGAACAACCATTATTCTCTGATTTAAATGAATAACCGTCTCGCATTAAACAAGATCCAGATATAATGTTCATGCTCAACGCTGGCACCAAATAACAATTATTTAGGTCTAATATTAATCCCGAAGGTAGATGTAGAGGTAGCGTGCCGACCGCGATCACATCGACTTTGGAACCGTTTCCCACGCGCATCGTCACCTCGTCCTTTGCTAGCGTCCGCTTATTCCGTAGTCCCTATTTCGAGTTGCAAATATTAGCAACAGAACCAGTATCAAATACCCAGGTGCTACTGCGAGCTCTAGTAAGGTACACATCAATAACATGTATATCACATATACCTTTGTTCACCTTGCCATCCTTCTTATCCGCCAAATACTTGGGGCAGTTCCGCTTCCAGTGACCAGTCTGCTTGCAGTAGAAGCACTCAGTTTCAGGCTTAGGTCCAGACTTGGGTTTCTTCTCCTGAGCAGCAACTTGCTTGCTGTTCTTCTTGAAATTCCCCTTCTTCTTCCCTTTGCCCCTTTTCTTGAAACTAGTGGTTTTGTTAACCATCAACACTTGATGCTCCTTCTTGATTTCTACCTCCGCAGCTTTTAGCATTGCGAAGAGCTCGGGAATAGTCTTGTTCATCCCTTGCATATTATAGTTCATCACGAAGCTCTTGTAGCTTGGTGGCAGTGATTGGAGAATTCTGTCAATGACGCAGTCATCTGGAAGATTAACTCCCATCTGAATCAAGTGATTATTATACCTAGATATTTTGAGTATATGCTCACTGACAGAACTGTTCTCCTCCATCTTGCAGCTATAGAACTTATTGGAGACTTCATATCTCTCAATTCGGGCATTTGCTTGAAATATTAACTTCAACTCCTGGAACATCTCATATGCTCCATGACGTTCAAAACGTCGTTGAAGTCCCGATTCTAAGCCGTAAAGCATGACACACTGAACTATCGAGTAGTCATCAGCTTTGCTCTGCCAGACGTTCATAACATCTGGTGTTGCTCCAGCAGCAGGCCTGGCACCTAGCGGTGCTTCCAGGACGTAATTCTTCTGTGCAGCAATGAGGATAATCCTCAGGTTACGGACCCAGTCCGTGTAATTGCTACCATCATCTTTCAACTTTGCTTTCTCAAGGAACGCATTAAAATTCAACGGAACAACAACACGAGCCATTTATCTACAATCAACATAAACAAGCAAGATACTATCAGGTACTAAGTTCATGATAAGTTTAAGTTCAGTTAATCAAATTACTTAGGAACTCCCACTTAGATAGACATCCCTCTAATCCTCTAAGTGATCACGTGATCCAAATCAACTAAACCATAACCGATCATCACGTGAGATGGAGTAGTTTTCAATGGTGAACATCGTCATGTTGATCATATCTACTATATGATTCACGCTCGACCTTTCGGTCTCTGTGTTCCGAGGCCATATCTGCATATGCTAGGCTCGTCAAGTATAACCTGAGTATTCTGCGTGTGCAAAACTGGCTTGCACCCGTTGTAGATGGACGTAGAGCTTATCACACCCGATCATCACGTGGTGTCTGTGCACGACGAACTTTGGCAACGGTGCATACTCAGGGAGAACACTTCTTGATAATTTAGTGAGAGATCATCTTATAATGCTACCGTCAATCAAAGCAAGATAAGATGCATAAAAGGATAAACATCACATGCAATCAATATAAGTGATATGATATGGCCATCATCATCTTGTGCTTGTGATCTCCATCTCCGAAGCACCGTCATGATCACCATCGTCACCGGCGCGACACCTTGATCTCCATCGTAGCATCGTTGTCGTCTCGCCAATCTTATGCTTCCACGACTATCACTACCGCTTAGTAATAAAGTAAAGCATTACATCGCGATTGCATTGCATACAATAAAGCGACAACCATATGGCTCCTGCCAGTTGCCGATAACTTGGTTACAAAACATGATCATCTCATACAATAAAATCAGCATCATGCATTGACCATATCACATCACAACATGCCCTGCAAAAACAAGTTAGACGTCCTCTACTTTGTTGTTGCAAGTTTTACGTGGCTGCTACGGGCTTAAGTAAGAACTCATCTCACCTACGCATCAAAACCACAACGATAGTTTGTCAAATAGACTCCGTTTTAACCTTCTCAAGGACCGGGCGTAGCCACACTTGGTTCAACTAAAGTTGGAGAGACAGTCTTCCGCAAGCCATCTGTGTGCATAGCACGTCGAGGGAACCGGTCTCGCGTAAGAGTACGCGTAAGGTTGGTCCGGATCGTCTCGTCCAACAATACCGCCGAACCAAAGTATGACATGCTGGTAGGCAGTATGACTTGTATCGCCCACAACTCACTTGTGTTCTACACGTGCAAATAACATCAAACCATAAAACCTAGGCTCGGATGCCACTGTTGGGGAACATAGTAATTTCGAAATTTTTCCTACGCGCACGCAAGATCATGGTGATGCATAGCAACGAGGGGGAGAGTGTTGTCTACGTACCAACGCAGACCGACTGCGGAAGCGATCACACAACGTAGAGGAAGTAGTCGTACGTCTTCTTCCCGATCCAACCGATCCAAGCACCGTTACTCCGGCACCTCCGAGTTCTTAGCACACGTTCAGCTCGATGACGATCCTCGGGCTCCGATCCAGCAAAGCGTCGAGGAAGAGTTCCGTCAGCACGACGGCGTGGTGACGATCTTGATGTACTACCGATGCAGGGCTTCGCCTAAGCTCTACAACGATATGACCGAGGTGGAATTTGGTGGCAGGGGGCACCGCACACGGCTAAGGAACGATCAACAATGATCAACTTGTGCTTCTATGGGGTGCCCCCTGCCCCCGTATATAAAGGAGCAGGGGGAGGGGTTCGGCCGGCCAAGGAGAGGGCGCGGGAGGAGTCCTACTCCAACCGGGAGTAGGACTCCCCCCCAATCCTATTCCTAATAGGAGTCTCCAAAGAGAAGAGGGAAAGAGGGGGGCCGGCCCCTTCTCCTAGTCCTAATAGGACTAGGGAAGGGGTGGAGGCGCGCAGCCCTTGTGGGCAGCCCCTTTCACTTTTCCACTAAGGCCCAATAGGCCCATTTGCCTCCCGGGGGGTTCCGGTAACCCTCCCGGTATTCCGGTAAAATCCCGATTTCACCCGGAACACTTCTGGTGTCCAAACATAGGCTTCCAATATATCAATCTTTACATCTCGACCATTTCGAGACTCCTCGTCATGTCCGTGATCACATCTGGGACTCTGAACAACCTTCGGTACATCAAAATGCATAAACTCATAATAACTGTCATCGTAACGTTAAGCGTGCGGACCCTACGGTTCGAGAACAATGTAGACATGACCGAGACATGTCTCCGGCCAATAACCAATAGTGGGACCTGGATGCCCATATTGGTTCCTACATATTCTACGAAGATCTTTATCGGTCAGACCGCATAACAACAAACGTTGTTCCCTTTGTCATCGGTATGTTACTTGCCCGAGATTCGATCGTCGGTATCCAATACCTAGTTCAATCTCGTTACTGGCAAGTCTCTTTACTCGTTCCGTAATACATCATCTCATAACTAACATCTTAGTTATTATGCTTGCAAGGCTTATGTGATGTGTATTACCTAGAGGGCCCAGAGATACCTCTCCGACAATCGGAGTGACAAACCCTAATCTCGAAATACGCCAACCCAACATCCACCATTGGAGACACCTGTAGTACTCCTTTATAATCACCCAGTTACGTTGTGACGTTTGGTAGTACCCAAAGTGTTCCTCCGGTAAACAGGAGTTGCATAATCTAATAGTTATAGGAACATGTATAAGTCATGAAGAAAGCAATAGCAACATACTAAACGATCGGGTGCTAAGCTAATGGAATGGGTCATGTCAATCAGATCATTCAACTAATGATGTGACCTCGTTAATCAAATAACAACTCTTTGTTCATGGTTAGGAAACATAACCATCTTTGATTAACGAGCTAGTTAAGTAGAGGCATACTAGTGACACTCTGTTTGTCTATGTATTCACACATGTATTATGTTTCCGGTTAATACAATTCTAGCATGAATAATAAACATTTATCATGATATGAGGAAATAAATAATAACTTTATTATTGCCTCTAGGGCATATTTCCTTCAGGAGTCAACATGGGTATCCAGATCACGCTGTTGGTTATTGACCGGAGAGTCGTCTCGGTCATGTCTACATGTCTCCCGAACCCGTAGGGTCTACACACTTAAGGTTCGGTGACGCTAGGGTTGTAGAGATATGAATATGTAGTAACCCGAAAGTTGTTTGGAGTCCCGGATGAGATCCCAGACGTCACGAGGAGTTCCGGAATGGTCTGGAGGTGAAGAATTATATATATGAAGTGCAGTTTCGGCCATCGGGAGAGTTTCGGGGGTCACCGGTATTGTACCGGGACCACCGGAAGGGTCCCGGGGGTCCACCGGGTGGGGCCACCCATCCCGGAGGGCCCCATGGGCTGAAGTGGGGAGGGGAACCAGCCCATAGTGGGCTGGTGCGCCCCCCTTGGCCCACCCCCTGCGCCTAGGGTTGGAAACCATAGGGTGGGGGGCGCCCCACTTGCCTTGGGGGGGTACTCCACCCCCTGGCCGCCGCCCCCCTTGGGAGATTCAATCTCCAAGGGCCGGCACCCCCCAGGGGGCCTATATAAAGGGGGGGAGGGAGGGGCAGACGCACCCTTGAGTCTTGGCGCCTCCCTCTCCCCTGCTACACCTCTCCCTCTCGCTGTAGAACGGCGAAGCCCTGCTGCGGTGACTCCTGCATCCACCACCACGCCGTCGTGCAGCTAGATCTTCATCAACCTCTCCTTCCCCCTTGCTGGATCAAGAAGGAGGAGACGTCACACTGACCGTACGTGTGTTGAACGCGGAGGTGCCGTCCGTTCGGCGCTAGGATCTCCGGTGATTTGGATCACGTCGAGTACGACTCCCTCATCCCCGTTATCTTGAACGCTTCCGCTCGTGATCTACAAAGGTATGTAGATGCATCCGATCACTCGTTGCTAGATGAACTCATAGATGGATCTTGGTGAAAACGTAGGAAAAAGTTTCTGTTTTCTGCAACGTTCCCCAACAGTGGCATCATGAGCTAGGTCTATGTGTAGTTCTCTTTGCACGAGTAGAACACAATTTGTTGTGGGCGTAGATGTTGTCAACTTTCTTGCCGCTACTAGTCTTATTTTGCTTCAGCGGTATTGTGTGATGAAGTGGCCCGGACCAACCTTACACGTACGCTTACGTGAGACCGGTTCCACCGACTAACATGCACTAGTTGCATAAGGTGGCTGGCGGGTGTCTGTCTCTCCCACTTTAGTTGGAGCGGATTCAATGAAAAGGGTCCTTATGAAGGGTAAATAGAAGTTGACAAATCACGTTGTGGCTTTCACGTAGGTAAGAAAACGTTCTTGCTAGAACCCTTTTGCAGCCACGTAAAACTTGCAACAACAATTAGAGGACGTCTAACTTGTTTTTGCAGCAAGTGTTCTGTGATGTGATATGGCCAAAGTTGTGATGAATGATGAATGATATATATGTGATGTATGAGATCATGTTCTTGTAATAGGAATCACGACTTGCATGTCGATGAGTATGACAACCGGCAGGAGCCATAGGAGTTGTCTTTGTATGACTTGCATGTCATTGAGAAACGCCATGTAAATTACTTTACTTTATTGCTAAACGTGTTAGCCATAGTAGTAGAAGTAATAGTTGGCGAGCAACTTCATGGAGACACGATGATGTAGATCATGATGATGGAGATCATGGTGTCATGCCGGTGACAAGATGATCATGGAGCCCCAAGATGGAGATCAAAGGAGCTATGTGATATTGGCCATATCATGTCACTATTATTATTTAATTGCATGTGATGTCTATCATGTTTTTACATCTTGTTTACTTAGAACGACGGTAGTAAATAAGATGATCTCTCATAATAATTTCAAGAAAGTGTTCCCCCTAACTGTGCACCGTTGCGACAGTTCGTTGTTTCGAAGCACCACGTGATGATCGGGTGTGATAGATTCCAACGTCCACATACAACGGGTGTAAGACAGATTTACACATGCAAACACTTAGGTTGACTTGACGAGCCTAGCATGTATAGACATGGCCTCGAAACACAGAAGACCGAAAGGTCGAGCATGAGTCGTATAGATGATACGATCAACATGAAGATGTTCACCGACGTTGACTAGTCCGTCTCACGTGATGATCGAACACGACCTAGTTAACTCGGATCATGTTATACTTAGATGACTGGAGCGATGTCTATCTGAGTGGGAGTTCATTGAATAATCTGATTAGATGAACTTAATTATCATGAACTTAGTCTAAAACCTTTACAACATGTCTTGTAGATCAAATGGCCAACGTTGTCCTCAACTTCAACGCGTTCCTAGAGAAAACCAAGCTGAAAGACGATGGCAGCAACTATACGGACAGGGTCCGGAACCTGAGGATCATCCTCATAGCTGCCAAGAAAGATTATGTCCTACAAGCACCGCTAGGTGAAGCACCTGTTCTCCCTGCAGAACAAGACGTTATGAACGCTTGGCAGACACGTTCCGATAATTACTCCCTCGTTCAGTGCGGCATGCTTTACAGCTTAGAACCGGGGCTCCAAAAGCGTTTTGAGAGACACGGAGCATATGAGATGTTCGAAGAGCTGAAAATGGTTTTTCAAGCTCATGCCTGGGTCGAGAGATATGAAGTCTCCGACAAGTTTTTCAGCTGTAAGATGGAGGAAAACAGTTCTGTCAGTGAGCACATACTCACTATGTCTGGGTTACATAATCGCTTGACTTAGCTGGGAGTTAATCTCCTGGATGACGCGGTCATTGACAGAATCCTTCAGTCGCTTCCATCGAGCTACAAGAGCTTTGTGATGAACTTCAATATGCAGGGGATGGAAAAGACCATTCCTGAAGTATTTGCTATGCTGAAATCAGCAGAGGTAGAAGTCAAAAAGGAACATCAAGTGTTGATGGTGAATAAAACCACTAAGTTCAAGAAAGGCAAGGGTAAGAAGAACTTCAAGAAGGACGGCAAGGGAGTTGCCGCGCCCGGTAAGCAAGCTGCCGGGAAGAAGCCAAAGAATGGACCCAAGCCCAAGACTGAGTGTTTTTATTGCAAGGGAAGTGGTCACTGGAAGAGGAACTGCCCCAAATACTTAGCGGACAAGAAGGCTGGCATCACGAAAGGTATATGTGATATACATGTAATTGATGTGTACCTTACCAGTACTCGTAGTAGCTCCTGGGTATTTGATACCGGTGCAGTTGCTCACATTTGTAACTCAAAGCAGGAGCTGCGGAATAAGCGGAGACTGGCGAAGGATGAGGTGACGATGCGCGTCGGGAATGGTTCCAAGGTCGATGTGATCGCCGTCGGCACGCTATCTCTACATTTACCTACGGGATTAGTTTTAAACCTCAATAATTGTTATTTAGTGCCAGCTTTGAGCATGAACATTGTATCAGGATCTCGTTTAATTCGAGATGGATACTCATTTAAATCCGAGAATAATGGTTGTTTTATTTATATGAGAGATATGTTTTATGGTCATGCTCCAATGGTGAATGGTTTATTCTTAATGAATCTCGAGCGTAATGCTACACATATTCATAGTGTGAATACCAAAAGATGTAAAGTTGATAATGATAGTCCCACATACTTGTGGCACTGCCGCCTTGGTCACATAGGTGTCAAACGCATGAAGAAGCTCCATGCAGATGGACTTTTAGAGTCTCTTGATTACGAATCATTTGACACATGCGAGCCATGCCTCATGGGTAAAATGACCAAGACTCCGTTCTCAGGAACAATGGAGCGAGCAACCAACTTATTGGAAATCATACATACTGATGTGTGCGGTCCAATGAGTGTTGAGGCTCGCGGTGGCTATCGTTATGTTCTCACCCTCACCGATGACTTGAGTAGATATGGGTATATCTATTTAATGAAACACAAGTCTGAGACCTTTGAAAAGTTCAAGGAATTTCAGAGTGAGGTTGAGAATCAACGTGACAGGAAAATCAAGTTCTTGCGATCAGATCGTGGGGGAGAATACTTGAGTCACGAATTTGGCACACACTTAAGAAAATGTGGAATAGTTTCACAACTCATGCCGCCTGGAACACCTCAGCGTAATGGTGTGTCCGAACATCATAATCCCACTCTATTAGATATGGTGCGATCTATGATGTCTCTTACCGATTTACCGCTATCATTTTGGGGCTATGCTTTAGAGACTGCCGCATTCACTTTAAATAGGGCTCCGTCGAAATCCGTTGAGACGACACCGTATGAATTATGGTTTGGGAAGAAACCTAAGTTGTCGTTTCTAAAAGTTTGGGGATGCGATGCTTATGTCAAGAAACTTCAACCTGAAAAGCTCGAACCCAAGTTGGAAAAATGCGTCTTCATAGGATACCCTAAAGAAACTATTGGGTATACCTTCTACCCCAGATCCGAAGGCAAGATCTTTGTTGCCAAGAATGGATCCTTTCTAGAGAAAGAGTTTCTCTCGAAAGAAGTAAGTGGGAGGAAAGTAGAACTTGATGAAGTATTACCTCTTGAACCGGAAAATGGCGCAACTCAAGAAAATGTTCCTGAGGTGCCTGCACCGACTAGAGAGGAAGTTAATGATGATGATCATGAAACTTCAGATCAAGTTGCTACTGAACTTTGTAGGTCCACAAGGACACGTTCCGCACCAGAGTGGTACGGCAACCCTGTCTTGGAAATCATGTTATTAGACAACGGTGAACCTTCGAACTATGAAGAAGCAATGGAGGGCCTGGATTCCGACAAATGGCTGGAAGCCATGAAATCCGAGATAGGATCCATGTATGAAAACGAAGTATGGACTTTGACTGACTTGCCCGATGATCGGCGAGCCATGGAAAATAAATGGATCTTTAAGAAGAAGACAGACGCGGATGGTAATGTGACCATCTATAAAGCTAGGCTTGTCGCTAAGGGTTATCGACAAGTTCAAGGGGTTGACTACGATGAGACTTTCTCACCCGTAGCGAAGCTGAAGTCCGTCCGAATCATGTTAGCAATTGCCGCATTCTATGATTATGAGATACGGCAAATGGACGTCAAAACGGCATTCCTTAATGGTTTCCTTAAGGAAGAATTGTATATGATGCAGCCGGAAGGTTTTGTCGATCCTAAGAATGCTGACAAGGTGTGCAAGCTCCAACGCTCGATTTATGGGCTGGTGCAAGCATCTCGGAGTTGGAACATTCACTTTGATGAGATGATCAAAGCGTTTGGGTTTATGCAGACTTATGGAGAAGCCTGCGTTTACAAGAAAGTGAGTGGGAGCTCTGTAGCATTTCTCATATTATATGTAGATGACATACTTTTGATGGGAAATGATATAGAACTCTTGGACAGCATTAAGGCCTACTTGAATAAGAGTTTTTCAATGAAGGACCTTGGAGAAGCTGCTTATATATTAGGCATCAAGATCTATAGAGATAGATCAAGACGCCTCATAGGTCTTTCACAAAGCACATACCTTGATAAGATATTGAAGAAGTTCAATATGGATCAGTCTAAGAAGGGGTTCTTGCCTGTGTTGCAAGGTGTGAAATTGAGCTCAGCTCAATGTCCTACCACGGCAGAAGATATAGAAGAGATGAGTGTCATCCCCTATGCCTCAGCCATAGGGTCTATTATGTATGCCATGCTGTGTACCAGACCTGATGTAAACCTTGCCGTAAGTTTTGTAGGAAGGTACCAAAGTAATCCCGGCAAGGAACACTGGACAGCGGTCAAGAATATCCTGAAGTACCTGAAAAGGACTAAGGACATGTTTCTCGTTTATGGAGGTGACGAAGAGCTCGTCGTAAAGGGTTACGTCGACGCTAGCTTCGGCACAGATCTGGATGACTATAAGTCACAAACCGGATACGTGTATATTTTGAATGGTGGGGCAGTAAGCTGATGCAGTTGCAAGCAGAGCGTCGTGGCGGGATCTACATGTGAAGTGGAGTACATGGCAGCCTCGAAGGCAGCACATGAAGCAATTTGGGTGAAGGAGTTCATCACCGACCTAGGAGTCATACCCAATGCATCGGGGCCGATCAAACTCTTCTGTGACAACACTGGAGCTATTGCACTTGCCAAGGAGCCCAGGTTTCACAAGAAGACCAGGCACATCAAGCGTCGCTTCAACTCCATTCGTGAAAATGTTTAAGATGGAGATATAGATATTTGTAAAGTACATACGGACCTGAATGTAGCAGATCCGTTGACTAAACCTCTCCCTAGAGCAAAACATGATCAACACCAGAATTCCATGGGTGTTCGATTCATCACAATGTAACTAGATTGTTGACTCTAGTGCAAGTGGGAGACTGTTGGAAATATGCCCTAGAGGCAATAATAAAATCATTATTATTATATTTCCTTGTTCATGATAATTGTCTTTTATTCATGCTATAATTGTGTTATCCGGAAATCATGATACATGTGTGAATTCATAGACACCAACATGTCCCTAGTAAGCCTCTAGTTGACTAGCTCGTTGATCAACAGATAGTCATGATTTCCTGACTATGGACATTGGATGTCATTGATAACGAGATCACATCATTAGGAGAATGATGTGATGGACAAGACCCAATCCTAAACATAGCACAAGATCGTATAGTTCATTTGCTAGAGTTTTTCCAATGTCAAGTATCTTTTCCTTAGACCATGAGATCGTGTAACTCCCGGATACCGTGGAGTGCTTTGGGTGTACCAAACGTCACAACGTAACTGGGTGACTATAAAGGTATACTACGGGTATCTCCAAAAGTGTTTGTTGGGTTGACACGGATCAAGACTGGGATTTGTCACTCCGTATGACGGAGAGGTATCTCTGGGCCCACTCGGTAATGCAACATCATAATGAGCTCAAAGTGACCAAGTGTTTGGTCACGGGATCATGCATTATGGTACGAGTAAAGTGACTTGCCGGTAACGAGATTGAACGAGGTATTGGGATACCGACGATCAAATCTCGGGCAAGTAACGTACTGATTGACAAAGGGAATTGTATACGGGGTTGCTTGAATCCTCGACATCGTGGTTCATCCGATGAGATCATCAAGGAGCATGTGGGAGCCAACATGGGTATCCAGATCCCGCTGTTGGTTATTGACCGGAGAGTCGTCTCGGTCATGTTTACATGTCTCCCGAACCCGTAGGGTCTACATACTTAAGGTTCGGTGACGCTAGGGTTGTAGAGATATGAATATGCAGTAACCCGAAAGTTGTTCGGAGTCCCGGATGAGATCCCGGACATCACGAGGAGTTCCGGAATAGTCTAGAGGTGAAGAATTATATATAGGAAGTACAGTTTCGGCCATCGGGAGAGTTTCGGGGGTCACCGGTATTGTACCGGGACCACCGAAAGGGTCCCGGGGGTCCACCGGGGGGAGCCACCCATCCCGGAGGGCCCCATGGGCTGAAGTGGGGAGGGGAACCAGCCCATAGTGGGCTGGTGCGCCCCCCTTTGCCCACCCCCTGCGCCTAGGGTTGGAAACCCTAGGGTGGGGGCGCCCCACATGCCTTGGGGGGCACTCCACCCCCTTGGCCGCCGCCCCCTTGGGAGATTCAATCTCCAAGGGCCGGCACCCCAGGGGGCCTATATAAAGGGGGGGGGGAGGGAGGGGCAGACGCACCCTTGAGTCTTGGCGCCTCCCTCTCCCCTGCTACACCTCTCCCTCTCGCAGTAGAACGGCGAAGCCCTGCTGCGTTGACTCCTGCATCCACCACCACGCCGTCGTGGTGCTGGATCTTCATCAACCTCTCCTTCCCCCTTGCTGGATCAAGAAGGAGGAGACGTCACGCTGACCGTACGTGTGTTGAACGCGGAGGTGCCGTCCGTTCGGCGCTAGGATCTCCGGTGATTTGGATCACGTCGAGTACGACTCCCTCATCCCCGTTCTCTTGAACGCTTCCGCTCGTGATCTACAAAGGTATGTAGATGCATCCGATCACTCGTTGCTAGATAAACTCATAGATGGATCTTGGTGAAAATGTAGGAAAAAGTTTTTGTTTTCTGCAACGTTCCCCAACAGATACCACTAGTTTTGGCGTGCAGAAAATATAACACAAATTAACAACTTTCAATCACATTACAGGTGCTACATCTAGAAGCAACCCGGTGGTTCGAGAGACAAGCAAAGAACCGACTACTAGCAGCATAGGGGGGAGAGAAAGCTTCTTTGATCATTTAGTCAGCGAGCCGGTGAGTCCAGAAATAGGAGGAGAGAATGCTGAATAGGGAGACAAAAATACCGAGGCATACTCCACACCGAAACCTCCTGATGAAACGATCAAGTTTGATACTTTTGAGGAAGCTTATGAACACTACAGGCAATATGCACTGAGACATGGGTTTGGAATGAGACTGGAATACGGAAAAACAATTAAAGACAATACTGTAAGCAGAGTCCTCTTGGTTTGTGGTAAATACGGCAAGCCAAAAACAAACAAGGAGGAGACAAAGGATGTGCAGGACCCAAAAGGCATCGTGAAGAAGAGGAAAAGAGGGAAGGTTGTGAGGTCGGGATGTCCGGCCCACCTTTACATCACCCACACGGATGCATGGTGGAGAGTCAAACGCTTCAACGACGACCACAACCACCCTCTAATAAGAAAGCCGTCCTTGACAAAGTTCCTATCAACACATAGGAACATTCCAAAAGATGAGCAGGACTTCTTTAAGATATTGCACGGATGCAACATAGAGACAGCAAGACAGATGCAACTAATGCAATGGCTCTACGGGAATCCTAAAGATGTACCATACACAACAAAGGACATTGCAAACCAGCGAGCTAAATTCCGGATGGAGTACCGCAATGCTGATGTGGGGAGCACAATCTCGTACTTGCAAGATATGAAGGCACAAGATCCAGATTTCTATTGGAGAATAAAACTTGATGATGAGGACAGAGTGGAAAATTTATTCTGGATAGATGGTGCGTTGCGCAGGGCATATGCTAGATACAATGATGTCATCTCATTTGACACAACATACATGACAAACATGTACAAAATGCCATGTGCGCCCTTCATTGGCATTAATAACCATGGACAGTCAATCCCATTTGGTTGTGGGTTTGTTTGAAACGAACTATCTTGTAACTTTGTGTGGCTGTTTAATGCATTCTTGCATGCAATGGGTGGAATTGCGCCAAAGAACATAATAACATATCAAGATTTTGCAATGAGGAGTGCTATTGATGAGGTGTTCATCGGGATAGTACACAGGAATTGCCGCTGGCATATAATGAAAAAAGCACAAGAGAAGCTTGGGAAGCTGATGGCTGACAATGAGCCACTAAACAATGCATTCAAGGATTGTGTTGACAACAGTCTGGCTGGTATTTTACTTCCCACCCCTCACTAACTTAAAACACGGAAAAATGGGCACATAGAAAATGGGTTTAGATGCATGATAACAACAGTTACCATCTAACAAGGTGACAAGTTACCAGAGGATTATAGCAAAATTACCTACATTAATTGCTTTCTGTACTACCCCTATCATGTTCATGTTTGATGTACACATTTCAGTTGTTCACCCCACTACTTACAACAAAAACTTTTCAATCACCAGCTAGTGCTGATTGATATTAGTACCTTTTTGTTGCTAGTTAAAAATGATGCTTCTACTACACACACAGAGTGGTAATCGCTTTGGAAAAAAACTTATCATGTGTGCAAAGTACTTACCATGATGCTTGAACTAAAGTAACCAGGTGTGTGTGACAGAATTATCAACAACAGTGGTGTTCCCTAGTTACCAAATATGTTTGAACCAATGTTACCATCCTTCAAATACTTGATGTTACCATGTTTATGTTATGAATGCAGTTGAGGAGTTTGAGCACAAGTGGTGGGTGATGATGGAAGCGTATGGCCAGACCGACAACGAGCATTTCCAATGGTTGTGGGAGAACAGGAAGTGTTGGGTCCCGGTATACTATATGCACGATTTTTCCCATTCTTGCAGACCACGGCAAGAAGCGAGGGTTTTAACTCTGTGCTCAAGAAGTATGTCAACCCAAACAACTCACTGGTCAAATTCGCACAACAGTACACTGCGATACAGGATAAGGTGATGGCTAGCGTGTCAAAAAACAGTGTACAAAGAAACCGAAATGTACTCGATGAACCCGCTGGAGATGCAGGTGCGGGGACTGTACACACATAACTTGTTTTGCAAGTTCCAGGTGGAGATGAAGGTGAAATCAGCATACAGATGCGACGCATTGGATGATGGTACTTTCAAGGTCAGCCTAGTGCGGGGGATAATACCAAATGGAGACAGGGACTACCATGTGCAAGCAAACATGGTTGAAGAGACATACTCGTGTAGTTGCTGCAAGTTTGATCGTGACGGTCTACTATGTGCGCACGTACTACGAGTTATGGACCAAATTGGGGTATACGAGATACCTGAAAAGTACATCCTAAAGAGGTGGACCTGGGATCCAGAGGAGGATCTTATTCAACCTGATTTCGAACAGCCAACAGTTAAGAAGTCGATGCCAGAGGAGGGGAAAAGCATCATGCGATACACGTCAATTCTTAAAGAATTTAAGGCATCGTCCAAAGACGCTTGCCTAACAGATGACGGGACCAGATTGGCAAGAAAACACCTGTATAATTTCAAGGAGGAGCTTGAAACCCTGAAGAACAATCAACTTAAAAAAGCAAGAAAGGAAAAGGAAGAAGCAAAAGGATCGTTTCAAGGACAGCCAGATCCCTGCTCGATACCTGTGGGGCGGATGAATGAAGACAACCCCGTCACACAACACCAAAACGCCCCCATGCAAGACATCCAGAGAAACCAGCCACACAACAAACAAGTGCCACTAATGTGCAGCGACAGGAGAACACCGCCACACAACAAGAAAGTGCTACTAATGTGCAGCGAGAGGGTAACCCTGCCACACAGCAAGAAAGTGTGCGTGTGACGATACATGCTAGCAAAAATAATCATGCTTTTGTCATCCAGCCCCCACATCCTGATGCAGCTCCGTCCTCAAACACAAAGTTGATACTAGACCCTCCCAAGACTACAACAAAGGGGCGGCCAAAGTCAAAAAGAAAGCAGCCAGGTTTTGAGATTGCAAAACCCAAGCCAAAAAGGAAATGTGGTGTGTGCGGGAGTCTGGAACATGACAAACGCACATGCAAATCTCCCCTAGAAAGATAAAAATGAAGAAGGTGCTATTAAAAGGAAAGATGGTGGCTACAATTTTTTCATGGACCATAATGTGCAAGCTACAAGCCCCAATAACATTCCAGTTATCAGCATTGTATCATGCATTTATAATTGCTTTGTAATGCAAAAAGTGTATATCTATAATTTAAGCAAGCTATCAGTACCCTATTATGCCAGTTACCAGCAATGTATGATGAAATTGACATGGATTTGTAAATCCAATATTTTTATATCTACATTTTTTGAAGGCTACCAGCACTGCATTGTATTACTTATCAACAAAAAATTAGGCCTGCTTGCACTTCTAAAAATTGCTTATTAACAAAATATAATCACAGTAGTGAATTTATCATATAGTCAGTGACTTCGGATTGTGTATACTATAGTAAAACAACATGTCAACACTTTGCTCCATGGCATTGTCGATGACAGATTCATATAAAAAAGTTATCAACACATTTTGGTAGAAGTTATCACACATTAGTAAAAAAATCACCTCATCACCCGTTGCTCCATGGCATTGTCGATGACAGATTCATATAAAAAAGTTAGCAACACATTTTGGTAGAAGTTATCGCACAGTAGTAAAAAAATATCACCTCATCACCCGCTGCTGAACAGATGATAACGCCACTGTTTGCATTTGTTTTGATAATGATCTAACCACCTGAATGTCATAATTTTCCGGAGAGCTAGAATTTGTTCCTGAGTTAAGGCTGGAACATTTTTCCCATCCCACACCTCAAGGTACGTGCAGGCAAAAAATCCGCAATCAATGCTGAAACATTTGTGATGAAAAAAACAACACAAAATCAGTTTAATTGGAGTTTTGCGACCAGGTCAATAAACAGGGATGAGAAACATATAGTGGGGTGTTAAAAAGAGAGTGAATAATCCACAACTAACCAATTATCCTGTTTGAACACATCAATGTACACAAGTTCATAGTCCTGAATCTGCTTATGCGAGTCCATGTAATTGTTGGGGAACGTAGTAATTTCGAAAATTTTCCTACGCACACGCAAGATCATGGTGATGCATAGCAACGAGGGGGAGAGTCTGATCTACGTACCCTTGTAGATCGCAACGGAAGCATTGACACAACATAGAGGAAGTAGTCGTACGTCTTCTTCCCGATCCGACCGATCCAAGCACCGTTACTCCGGCACCTCCGAGTTCTTAGCACACGTTCAGCTCGATGACGATCCTCGGGCTCCGATCCAGCAAAGCGTCGAGGAAGAGTTCCGTCAGCACGACGGCGTGGTGACGATCTTTGATGTTCTACCGACGCAGGGCTTCGCCTAAGCTCTACAACGATATGACCGAGGTGGAATTTGGTGGCAAGGGGCACCGCACACGGCTAAGGAACGATCAACAATGATCAACGTGTGTGTCTATGGGGTGCCCCCTGCCCCCGTATATAAAGGAGCAGGGGAAGGGGTTCGGCCGGCTAGGGAGAGGGGCGCAGGAGGAGTCCTACTCCTACCGGGAGTAGGACTCCCCCCCTCAATCCTATTCCAACTAGGACTCCCAAGTGGGAAAGGAGAGAGAGGGGGGCCGGCCCCTTCTCCTAGTCCTAATAGGACTTGGGGAAGGGGGGGGGGGTGCGGCCAGCTATGGGCTGCCCCTTTTCTCTTTTCCACTAAGGCCCAATAGGCCCATTTGCCTCCCGGGGGGTTCCGGTAACCCTCCCGGTATTCCGGTAAAATCCCGATTTCACCCGGAACACTTCCGATGTCCAAACATAGCCTTCCAATATATCAATCTTTACGTCTCGACCATTTCGAGACTCCTCGTCATGTCCGTGATCACATCCGGGACTCCGAACAACCTTCGGTACATCAAAATGCATAAACTCATAATAACTGTCATCGTAACGTTAAGCGTGCGGACCCTACGGTTCGAGAACAATGTAGACATGACCGAGACATGTCTCCGGTCAATAACCAATAGCGGGACCTGGATGCCCATATTGGCTCCTACATATTCTACGAAGATCTTTATCGGTCAGACCGCATAACAACATACGTTGTTCCCTTTGTCATCGGTATGTTACTTGCCCGAGATTCGATCGTCGGTATCCAATACCTAGTTCAATCTCGTTACTGGCAAGTCTCTTTACTCGTTCCGTAATACATCATCTCATAACTAACATCTTAGTTATTATGCTTGCAAGGCTTATGTGATGTGTATTACCGAGAGGGCCCAGAGATACCTCTCCGACAATCGGAGTGACAAACCCTAATCTCGAAATACGCCAACCCAACATCTACCATTGGAGACACCTGTAGTACTCCTTTATAATCACCCAGTTACGTTGTGACGTTTGGTAGTACCCAAAGTGTTCCTCCGGTAAACGGGAGTTGCATAATCTCATAGTTATAGGAACATGTATAAGTCGTGAAGAAAGCAATAGCAACATACTAAACGATCGGGTGCTAAGCTAATTGAATGGGTCATGTCAATCAGATCATTCAACTAATGATGTGACCTTGTTAATCAAATAACAACTCTTTGTTCATGGTTAGGAAACATAACCATCTTTGATTAACGAGCTAGTCAAGTAGAGGCATACTAGTGACACTCTGTTTGTCTATGTATTCACACATGTATTATGTTTCCGGTTAATACAATTCTAGCATGAATAATAAACATTTATCATGATATAAGGAAATAAATAATAACTTTATTATTGCCTCTAGGGCATATTTCCTTCAGTCTCCCACTTGCACTAGAGTCAATAATCTAGATTACACAGTAATCATTCTAACACCCATGGAGCTTTGGTGCTGATCATGTTTTGCTCGTGGAAGAGGCTTAGTCAATGGGTCTGCAACATTCAGATCCGTATGTATCTTGCAAATCTCTATGTCTCCCACCTGGACTAAATCCCGGATGGAGTTGAAGCGTCTCTTGATGTGTTTGGTCCTTTTGTGAAATCTGGATTCCTTTGCCAAAGCAATTGCACCAGTATTGTCACAAAAGATTTTCATTGGACCCGATGCACTAGGTATGACACCTAGATCGGATATGAACTCCTTCATCCAGACTCCTTCGTTTGCTGCTTCCGAAGCAGCTATGTACTCCGCTTCACATGTAGATCCCGCTACGACGCTTTGTTTAGAACTGCACCAACTGACAGCTCCACCGTTTAAAGTAAACACGTATCCGGTTTGCGATTTAGAATCGTCCGGATCAGTGTCAAAGCTTGCATCAACGTAACCTCTTACGGTGAGCTCTTTGTCACCTCCATATACGAGAAACATATCCCTAGTCCTTTTCAGGTATTTCAGGATGTTCTTGACCGCTGTCCAGTGATCCACTCCTGGATTACTTTGGTACCTCCCTGCTAAACTTATAGCAAGGCACACATCAGGTCTGGTACACAACATTGCATACATGATAGAGCCTATTGCTGAAGCATAGGGAACATCTTTCATTTTCTCTCTATCTTCTGCAGTGGTCGGGCATTGAGTCTGACTCAACTTCACACCTTGTAACACAGGCAAGAACCCTTTCTTTGCTTGATCCATTTTGAACTTCTTCAAAATCTTGTCAAGGTATGTGCTTTGTGAAAGTCCAATTAAGCGTCTTGATCTATCTCTATAGATCTTTATGCCTAATATGTAAGCAGCTTCCCCGAGGTCTTTCATCGAAAAACTTTTATTCAAGTATCCCTTTATGCTATCCAGAAATTCTATATCATTTCCAATCAGCAATATGTCATCCACATATAATATCAGAAATGCTACAGAGCTCCCACTCACTTTCTTGTAAATACATGCTTCTCCAAAAGTCTGTATAAAGCCAAATGCTTTGATCACACTATCAAAGCGTTTATTCCAACTCCGAGATGCTTGCACCAGTCCATAAATGGATCGCTGGAGTTTGCATACTTTGTTAGCTCCCTTTGGATCGACAAAACCTTCTGGTTGCATCATATACAACTCTTCTTCCAGAAATCCATTCAGGAATGCACTTTTGACATCCATATGCCATATTTCATAATCATAAAATGCGGCAATTGCTAACATGATTCTGATGGATTTAAGCATCGCTACGGGTGAGAAGGTCTCATCGTAGTCAACCCCTTGAACTTGTCGAAAACCTTTTGCGACAAGTCGAGCTTTATAGACAGTAACATTACCGTCAGCGTCAGTCTTTTTCTTGAAGATCCATTTATTCTCAATTGCTTGCCGATCATCGGGCAAGTCAACCAAAGTCCATACTTTGTTCTCATACATGGATCCCATCTCAGATTTCATGGCCTCAAGCCACTATGCGGAATCTGGGCTCACCATCGCTTCTTCATAGTTCGTAGGTTCATCATGATCTAGTAGCATGACTTCCAGAACTGGATTACCGTACCACTCTGGTGCGGATCTCACTCTGGTTGATCTACGTGGTTCAGTAGTGTCTTGTCCTGAAGTTTCATGATCATCATCATTAGCTTCCTCACTAATTGGTATAGGTGTCGCAGAAACAGTTTTCTGTGATGTACTATTTTCCAATAAGGGAGCAGGTACAGTTACCTCGTCAAGTTCTACTTTCCTCCCACTCACTTCTTTCGAGAGAAACTCATTCTCTAGAAATGATCCATTCTTAGCAACGAATGTCTTGCCTTCGGATCTGTGATAGAAGGTATACCCAACAGTTTCCTTTGGGTATCCTATGAAGACACATTTCTCCGCTTTGGGTTCGAGCTTATCAGGTTGAAGCTTTTTCACATAAGCATCGCAGCCCCAAACTTTAAGAAACGACAACTTTGGTTTCTTGCCAAACCATAGTTCATAAGGCGTCGTCTCAACGGATTTTGATGGTGCCCTATCTAACGTGAATGCGGCCGTCTCTAAAGCATAACCCCAAAACGATAGCGGTAAATCAGTAAGAGACATCATAGATCGCACCATATCTAGTAAAGTACGATTACGATGTTCGGACACACCATTACGCTGTGGTGTTCCAGGTGGTGTGAGTTGCGAAACTATTCCACAATTTTTCAAATGTACACCAAACTCGTAACTCAAATATTCTCCTCCACGATCAGATCGTAGAAACTTTATTTTCTTGTTACGATGATTTTCAAATTCACTCTGAAATTCCTTGAACTTTTCAAATGTTTCAGACTTATGTTTCATTAAGTAGATATACCCATATCTGCTTAAATCATCTGTGAAGGTGAGAAAATAACGATATCCGCCACGAGCCTCAATATTCATCGGACCACATACATCGGTATGTATGATTTCCAATAAATCTGTTGCTCTCTCCATAGTAACGGAGAACGGTGTTTTAGTCATCTTGCCTATGAGGCACGGTTCGCAAGTACCAAGTGATTCATAATCAAGTGGTTCCAAAAGCCCATCAGTATGGAGTTTCTTCATGCGCTTTACACCGATATGACCTAAACGGCAGTGCCACAAATAAGTTGCACTATCATTATCAACTCTGCATCTTTTGGCTTCTACATTATGAATATGTGTATTACTACTATCGAGATTCAACAAGAATAGACCACTCTTCAAAGGTGCATGACCATAAAAGATATTACTCATATAAATAGAACAACCATTATTCTCTGATTTAAATGAATAACCGTCTCGCATTAAACAAGATCCAGATATAATGTTCATGCTCAACGCTGGCACCAAATAACAATTATTTAGGTCGAAAATTAATCCCGAAGGTAGATGTAGAGGTAGCGTGCCGACCGCGATCACATCGACTTTGGAACCGTTTCCCACGCGCATCGTCACCTCGTCCTTTGCTAGCGTCCGCTTATTCCATAGTCCCTGTTTCGAGTTGCAAATATTAGCAACAGAACCAGTATCAAATACCCAGGTGCTAGTGCGAGCTCTAGTAAGGTACACATCAATAACATGTATATCACATATACCTTTGTTCACTTTGCCATCCTTCTTATCCGCCAAATACTTGGGGCAGTTCCGCTTCCAGTGACCAGTCTGCTTGCAGTAGAAGCACTCAGTTTCAGGCTTAGGTCCAGACTTGGGTTTCTTCTCCTGAGCAGCAACTTGCTTGCTGTTCTTCTTGAAGTTCCCCTTCTTCTTCCCTTTGCCCTTTTTTCTTGAAACCAGTGGTTTTGTTAACCATCAACACTTGATGCTCCTTCTTGATTTCTACCTCCGCAGCTTTCAGCATTGCGAAGAGCTCGGGAATAGTCTTGTTCATCCCTTGCATATTATAGTTCATCACGAAGCTCTTGTAGCTTGGTGGCAGTGATTGGAGAATTCTGTCAATGACACAATCATCTGGAAGATTAACTCCCATCTGAATCAAGTGATTATTATACCAAGACATTTTGAGTATATGCTCACTGACAGAACTGTTCTCCTCCATCTTGCAGCTATAGAACTTATTGGAGACTTCATATCTCTCAATTCAGGCATTTGCTTGAAATATTAACTTCAACTCCTGGAACATCTCATATGCTCCATGACGTTCAAAACGTCGTTGAAGTCCCGATTCTAAGCCGTAAAGCATGGCACACTGAACTATCGAGTAGTCATCAGCTTTGCTCTGCCAGACGTTCATAACATCTGGTGTTGCTCCAGCAGCAGGCCTGGCGCCTAGCGGTGCTTCCAGGACGTAATTCTTCTGTGCAGCAATGAGGATAATCCTCAGGTTACGGACCCAGTCCGTGTAATTGCTACCATCATCTTTCAACTTTGCTTTCTCAAGGAACACATTAAAATTCAACGGAACAACAACACGAGCCATCTATCTACAATCAACATAAACAAGCAAGATACTATCAGGTACTAAGTTCATGATAAGTTTAAGTTCAGTTAATCAAATTACTTAGGAACTCCCACTTAGATAGACATCCCTCTAATCCTCTAAGTGATCACGTGATCCAAATCAACTAAACCATAACCGATCATCATGTGAGATGGAGTAGTTTTCAAGGGTGAACATCGTCATGTTGATCATATCTACTATATGATTCACGCTCGACCTTTCGGTCTCTGTGTTCCGAGGCCATATCTGCATATGCTAGGCTCGTCAAGTTTAACCTGAGTATTCTGCGTGTGCAAAACTGGCTTGCACCCGTTGTAGATGGACGTAGAGCTTATCACACCCGATCATCACGTGGTGTCTGGGCACGACGAACTTTGGCAACGGTGCATACTCAGGGAGAACACTTCTTGATAATTTAGTGAGAGATCATCTTATAATGCTACCGTCAATCAAAGCAAGATAAGATGCATAAAAGGATAAACATCACATGCAATCAATATAAGTGATATGATATGGCCATCATCATCTTGTGCTTGTGATCTCCATCTCCGAAGCACCGTCATGATCACCATCGTCACCGGCGCGACACCTTGATCTCCATCGTAGCATCGTTGTCGTCTCGCCAATCTTATGCTTCCACGACTATCACTACCGCTTAGTAATAAAGTAAAGCATTACATCGCGATTGCATTGCATAAAATAAAGCGACAACCATATGGCTCCTGCCAGTTGCCGATAACTTGGTTACAAAACATGATCATCTCATACAATAAAATCAGCATCATGCATTGACCATATCACATCACAACATGCCCTGCAAAAACAAGTTAGACGTCCTCTACTTTGTTGTTGCAAGTTTTACGTGGCTGCTACGGGCTTAAGTAAGAACTCATCTCACCTATGCATCAAAACCACAACGATAGTTTGTCAAATAGACTCCGTTTTAACCTTCTCAAGGACCGGGCGTAGCCACACTTGGTTCAACTAAAGTTGGAGAGACAGTCTTCCGCAAGCCATCTATGTGCAAAGCACGTCGAGGGAACCGGTCTCGTGTAAGAGTACGCGTAAGGTTGGTCCGGATCGTCTCGTCCAACAATACCGCCGAACCAAAGTATGACATGCTGGTAGGCAGTATGACTTGTATCGCCCACAACTCACTTGTGTTCTACTCGTGCAAATAACATCAAACCATAAAACCTAGGCTCGGATGCCACTGTTGGGGAACGTAGTAATTTCGAAAATTTTCCTACGCACACGCAAGATCATGGTGATGCATAGCAACGAGGGGGAGAGTCTGATCTACGTACCCTTGTAGATCGCAACGGAAGCGTTGACACAACGTAGAGGAAGTAGTCGTACGTCTTCTTCCCGATCCGACCGATCCAAGCACCGTTACTCCGGCACCTCCGAGTTCTTAGCACACGTTCAGCTCGATGATGATCCTCGGGCTCCGATCCAGCAAAGCGTCGAGGAAGAGTTCCGTCAGCACGACGGCGTGGTGACGATCTTTGATGTTCTACCGACGCAGGGCTTCGCCTAAGCTCTACAACGATATGACCGAGGTGGAATTTGGTGGCAGGGGGCACCGCACACGGCTAAGGAACGATCAACAATGATCAACTTGTGTGTCTATGGGGTGCCCCCTGCCCCCGTATATAAAGGAGCAGGGGAAGGGGTTCGGCCGGCTAGGGAGAGGGGCGCAGGAGGAGTCCTACTCCTACCGGGAGTAGGACTCCCCCCCTCAATCCTATTCCAACTAGGACTCCCAAGGGGGAAAGGAGAGAGAGGGGGGCCTGCCCCTTCTCCTAGTCCTAATAGGACTTGGGGAAGGGGGGGGGGGCGGCCAGCTATGGGCTGCCCCTTTTCTCTTTTCCACTAAGGCCCAATAGGCCCATTTGCCTCCCGGGGGGTTCCGGTAACCCTCCCGGTATTTCGGTAAAATCCCGATTTCATCCGGAACACTTCCGATGTCCAAACATAGCCTTCCAATATATCAATCTTTACGTCTCGACCATTTCGAGACTCCTCGTCATGTCCATGATCACATCCGGGACTCCGAACAACCTTCGTTACATCAAAATGCATAAACTCATAATAACTGTCATCGTAACGTTAAGCGTGCGGACCCTACGGTTCGAGAACAATGTAGACATGACCGAGACATGTCTCCGGTCAATAACCAATAGCGGGACCTGGATGCCCATATTGGCTCCTACATATTCTACGAAGATCTTTATCGGTCAGACCGCATAACAACATACGTTGTTCCCTTTGTCATCGGTATGTTATTTGCCCGAGATTCGATCGTCGGTATCCAATACCTAGTTCAATCTCGTTACTGGCAAGTCTCTTTACTCGTTCCGTAATACATCATCTCATAACTAACATCTTAGTTATTATGCTTGCAAGGCTTATGTGATGTGTATTACCGAGAGGGCCCAGAGATACCTCTCCGACAATCGGAGTGACAAACCCTAATCTCGAAATACGCCAACCCAACATCTACCATTGGAGACACCTGTAGTACTCCTTTATAATCACCCAGTTACGTTGTGACGTTTGGTAGTACCCAAAGTGTTCCTCCGGTAAACGGGAGTTGCATAATCTCATAGTTATAGGAACATGTATAAGTCATGAAGAAAGCAATAGCAACATACTAAACGATCGGGTGCTAAGCTAATGGAATGGGTCATGTCAATCAGATCATTCAACTAATGATGTGACCTCGTTAATCAAATAACAACTCTTTGTTCATGGTTAGGAAACATAACCATCTTGGATTAACGAGCTAGTCAAGTAGAGGCATACTAGTGACACTCTGTTGGTCTATGTATTCACACATGTATTATGTTTCCGGTTAATACAATTCTAGCATGAATAATAAACATTTATCATGATATAATGAAATAAATAATAACTTTATTATTGCCTCTAGGGCATATTTCCTTCAGTAATTTATCAACCAAGCCTTCTTTATAGCGTTCATGTATCTTGTCGCTTGCTCGAGAAGAGAAGGACTATCTTGTTCACGCAATGAATCTAGAACTTCAAACCGATTCGCCCTAAGATTTAGTGACAACACATACCAATGCCCGTCATCTGGACTGAGGCCCAACTTTTGCAAAGCAGGGAATAGCAGCTACAAAAAATTAAAAGGAAGTAAGCATAGAAGGAGTTGGAAAAGATACAGAATTACCAAGATAACAAATGGCCATGAAATTCACATGGGAGGCAACTAGAAAAAGAAATTATCAGGGCAGAAAGGTCAAAGTTGCCAGTGTGCATGAAAGAGGTTATCATGACATGAAGAACAAAACAATATCCCCAGATAACAGTAAGTTACATGATATTAATAGGAAGTTACCAAGACACTAACTGTAAAGTTACAAGATCTAGCAAACATAACATGCCTGATCCTGGTGACTAAGAATGTAAGACTTGTCCCGTCGAAAATACTTCAATACACACTTGGATTTGAAGTCTCCTATCGACAGATACACAGATAGCAGCCAAGGGAAGATGAGCCTATTTGGTGTTTCCTTATACTGGAGAATGCGAACATGTAACTCAGCAATGCTGGTTGATAGTTGCCCAACTCCCTTCACACAATCGGCAAGCTCACCGAGGGTGACCCACCTACCATCAATGTCGATAACCCTAACACTACAAAAAACAAAAAAAGATTTTAAAAAATACATTTCAAAAAATGGCACACAAGTAATGATTTATGTTAAAAAATGAGAAAAAGGATGGAAACATACTGTTTAATCTTAGAGTTGGAATCAGTAGTATGCTTGACAACTTCATTGTAAACATACTCTTCCTCCTCGCTCGGTGTGAGGGTGGCAAAAGGCGGGAGCAGGTATTTGGACGGGTGGGTGACCCTAACTTTCCGAATAAAGGATTTAGGGGTTGAACTGCGTACTAAATGCTCTGTGCGAGGTGGTAACTCTGGTGTAACAAATGTTGGACTTTGAGGGTTGTCTGGTAAAGACAGAAAAAACATAACTAAGCTGTATAATGTAAGAAGCACATGACTAAAACAAAAAGTCAAAAAAATATATGAAAAGCATGAGTTATCAGCAGATGGGGCAAGGAATTATCAAGTGATGGGTCAAAGCTTATCAACTGCCACATGTTTTGATTATCAAGTGGTGGTCCATAGTTGAAATACAAATAAAGGGGTTTGTGCAAGGGTTGCAATGTTCATGGAGCAGAAAAAGAAATCACCTATTTGAACATTAGATTTCCCTTTTAATGCTGGATTGTCATGCTCAAATTCTTCCCACCACATGAGAACCTCATCATCGTCAATCTCAACATCATACACTTGCACACAACCAGCTTCCGGTGTTACTTAAATAAAAAAAGAGCGATGATAAACAAGATAAATTGTTGCAAAAAACAAGTATTGAAAATTGAGACAAGATACACAAAGTTATCAGGAACACAATATAGAAGGTACCAGGTAATTTCAATGTGGATTACTAGCACACATGTATGTGCCTTTTAAGGAACAAATTAGATATCACTGGTGCACAACGAGGAACAACTGTGATATCAACAAATCATCATAACATGTAAAAAGAAGACCAAAAAGAATTGTATAGCCCATAATTGGTAAAGAATGCATGTGTGGCTGGAGTTATGGTGTCAATGGTTCATAAATTGTCAGGATTTGAACATTTGAGTTACCAAAATAGTGTCATATAGACTTATCAGAATAAGAGTACACACCTGCTACTAAAAGTGCAGTATTGTTTTGTAAGCATGACAATCGATTAAGGAAAATAAATAGGCAATGATAGGAGATGTACGTATCACGCGCTTACTAAAAGTCAGTAACGGATAACATCGGCTTTCGGAACTGACAAAGTTACCAGGGGGGAAAGAGGATGGGGTTATCGTCTATGCTAGCATCGCACAAAAAATTGTAGCGGGCACAACAGAATTATATATTCCAGGTACTGAAAGCACAGGTGTTCAATTACATCACACAAAAGCATAGAAAGTAGTATTACATTCATCCATACACAGGGAATGATAGCAAGTTCCAAACACATAAATAAAAAGAGCACACCAAGACACAAACAATACGATGTACGCTGACATATCTCAATCCATCACTCTCGCTACATAAAAGCGAAGACACAAGGTCTTCACTTACCAGAGTTAGGTGGTGGAGCCCAAGCAACCGGTTGCGCCTTGGTAACTTTCACCACTGCCTTGCCCTTCGAGCCAGCATCAATAGGAGATGCGAGCCCTAGAACGGTGACAGGGCCAGTAGCTGGTGCTGCAGGTGGTACTTGAGCCGATGGCGCCGCCGGAGGTGCTTCTGATGCTGCAGATGGTACTTGAGCCGATGGCGCCGCCGCAGGTGCTTCTGGTGCTGCAGGTGGTACTTGAGCAGATGGCGCCGCCGCAGGTGCTTCTGGTGCTGCAGATGGTACTTGAACAGATGGCACCGCCGCCGATGCTTGTGGTGCTGCAGGTGGTACTTGATCCAATGCTAGTGCAGCTTGAGCCGTTGGAGTTGCTTCAGTAGATGGTGGCACTTGTGGACTCGCACCAAAGATGGCATCAAGCCCAATAGAGCAGCTGGGTGGCGTAAAATTACCATCGTATTCTCCAGCTCCAGGGGTGCTCGACTCCAACGTAGGGTCAGCTACTGCTTCAAACACCACAAGTAACACACAAATAAGGAAAAATGCATCAGGAAAACATGTAGAGAACATTGTATTTGTTAGTGCCAGAACATTAACTTGAGTTATCAAGGATTAAACAGACAAGTTATCAACATAAGAAAGTTAAGTTACCAACCTGTGCCAACAGGATTATGGGCATCATTCTCTTGACCTCCAGCTGTAGCCGTATCAATAGGCATATTGACTGGGGTACCTCCCATAACTATCTCAGTGTCACGAACGGCTACAGCGGAAAAAGATTCAACACATCGTCAACATAAAACATCATAAAATACAAGAAACAAAAAACAAAGGCGATGGCTAACAGAAATACCTTCACCTCCATCATGCACTATATTTGGGACGACTTCATTTTCACATTCAACAGCCACAGCCACGCTGGCGATATCTTCAACAACAGCAGTAATAGTTGCCGCTGCAGCAACCTGAAAAACAGCATCATCAGAAACACCAGCCGATGTCGCTGCAATAGCATCAGATGCGCCCTTGCTAGATCCTGCTGCTTTTTCAGACGGAGATGTCGCCGTGGGTGATTCATCAAGATGGATAACTTCTGTTGTCTCCGATGACGTTGTCTGCGACAATGTTGCCCTTAGTCGTGGAGAGGATCTGGTCTTGGCAAATTTCACCTTTTTCACAGTAGTTTTATCTTTTGAACGACTGAAAAAATGGGTACACAAGGGTAGTAGTGAGATTACACATGTTGTCAAACCTAAGTTACCACATGTTTCAAACAAAAAAAGATGTCACATACTTCATGTATAAGTAGCATCTAGGGAAAAAATTACAGAGTTATCAAGGACTATAAATATAAAGTTATCAAATGATATGAACAAAAAAACCAGCAATTAGTTTGAATAACTGCAAACTAGAAAGGTATGTGAACACCTTTTCCTGATACACTTGGTGAACCCTTTGCAGCAGCAACTTGTTACATAGGTGCATTGAATGAAAAAAATAACCAAATGTTACAAGCACATACACCTATAAAGATTAGTAACTCTAAATTATCAGGGGGCAAAGTTGAGTTATCAATGTTCATCAAAATAAGTTATCAGACAACAATAACAAAATAACCATCTTGCTGGTATGTGTAAAACAAAAATATAGTTTCAATGCACATGAGAACAGTATAGAAAATCAGAAAAGAACTACTGAACATAAACGGAAGCAATAATGTGAATACCTTTTCATTGGTTCAATCTCTGAATCCTTAGCAGCAATAGATTGTTTGCCGGGTGCCCTGCAAAGGAAAAAAAAAGCAAGTTAATTACCAGCATGAAATTACCCAAACTACCTTACTCAAACAACTGTATTTACCATGTTGTTTCAGGCACATAATTGATAAAAAAGACCATGGAAATAATCATTCACCTGCGTGGGGCCTCCTTTCGCACAGTGGATAGTGGGACGTATACACCGGTTCCCTTTTCAGCCACAGGTATACCAAGCTCCTGGACCACAACTTTCTTCACATCTAAATGAATCTCAGATGCTGACAGTGCAATTGGTGAATACGGCCTTTGCGATGGGCTGGGAGGCACAACTGGTGAAGTTGGACGGGGGGGGGGGGGGGTGATGGCACAGTTGGTGAAGCTGAATGGGAGGGTGATGGCAGCCTCAGTTTCTTGCGCCTCTGATAAGCCAAATTTTTCACAAGCTGAGTACCACACCGCTTGACAGAAGATTCAGTGGCCGCCTCAGCTTGCGTATCTGTCAGACCTTGCTGGCTAAGCCCTCCATCACCTGATTCGACGGATGCTGCATGAGATGTGCCAGTGAGTATGATCTGAGACTCATTGAGGTTATCATCGACAGGGCGGACAGGCGTGTCTTCAACATCTGCTCATGTGCCATCATGAGCTTTGACAGTTGCACCATCTAGATGTGTGGTGTCATCATCAGCTGGACTGCTGCCCGTATCTACATCCACGGTACCACTTCCCGAAGCAAAAAAAGGATCTTTACTGCGACGACGAACAACTCGATAGTCCATATCATCATCATCATCATCGGAGTCAGCGTCAGAATCAGAATCATTGCCTCCGTGATACTCATCATCACTGTCAGAATCTTCAGCAACATTCTTTCCAGGGCTTTCTGGCCGCCTGCCTTGCGATGAGCGCGTAGTCCTTGATGTCGTACCGGCGGAAGAAGAGAGAACATTCAATTCAACGTCTAGCTGACGGGATGCATCTGAATGGCCCTCATCATCTAAAGCGGTGAATGATTGCACAAGATTGCCTATGATGGCAGCCATGGCGGACGTGAACCGAGCAACTATTTGAGTTGATTTGGCAAATTTCTGTTCGGCATAAAAATACAAAAAAAGAAATAACTAGTAAGTTATCACCAAAATGTAACAAAAGTTATAGAGAGTTAATAAAAAAGCACACACAAAAGAACAATACCAAAAACAAATGTGTGGTGTCGTTGCAGTAGACAAATGAATGTATTCATGATTTAGCAAAAATTGAGTCACCATGAAAATGAAGATCAATATACGAGAAAGCTAAAACAGCACAGTTAGATATCAGCAAAAAAAAGTTATCTAAGAATCATAACAAGAAATGCAACCAAAGTTATCATGATATCAAGTTATCATAGGAATGCAACAAAGTTATCAAGGCATTACACTAAGAATTAGCACATGGTTGCATCATAATTATTATCCTTTATAGAGGATATGACACATTGGAAACAAACAAATTAGTAAAGAGTGTCAAGTTGGCATCAAAAGAGGGTCACCACATTTAGTGCAACAAATAAGTTATCAGCCAATGAAACAACATAAAACAGCATAAAAAATCAAGAAACTAGGTTACATGCTCACCTCCTGACTGCAGCATGGGGCAGTATGAACACGCATAAACTTTTCAAGACCTTCCAGACCACCAAACAGACAGAAATTCATGCCAAACTCAGGCTTCAACTGGAAAAAAATGTAGCGACATGTCAGATAAGTAACAACAAAAGACAATGAAAAGAAAATGCAGTTGCAAAGCAGTGTGTGAACTGAAAAACATAGATATAGATTACCGGTAGTTTCCCGAAAGAAACTTTGTCAGCCTGAGCATCCTTGTTGAGGACAAGAGTTATCAGCTTCTTTGTCCAGACATTGATGGGAAAAGGACCATCAGGCAATACGATGCCAAGTCCAGAAAGATCAATCGCATGAATGTACAGTAGCTGACAAGAAAAATACAAGCGTCATGGTAAACACAAACAAAAATGAGACACAATATGACAAAGAAATGAAAAATGACAAAAGAGAAGGTAAGAGGAAAGCATCGTCACTTACATTGTAGAAGAGAAGGCAACCCCTGGTAGGCTTGCATTTCAGCAGCGCCTTGTGTAGTTCATCAGCAATAAATTTGGACCAATTGAGGTTTTTAATACCATCGATGTTCCGCTGGAAGTTAAAAAACAAAAAGAAACTGAAGTTCACCGAATGCACCACAAAAAAAAATGAAAGTTACCACACTGACATATAGTAAAGTTATCAGGCACACAAGAAAGAAAATGACATGATTACAAAAAAACTTACCAGCACAACATACCATCGGGGGCTAATTTTGTTGGAGGTGGTAGGGGCAATGACTGTATTCCCCGCAAGCAGAAGCCACATACGCTTGAAAGTATCATCAGAATTTTCAGAACCCTTTATGAGATCAACGAGATCAGTCATTTTAGGGGCATATCCAAGATCGCCAAACAACTCAAGCCCTAACTCAATATCAGTTTCAGTAGGGAGGTTGTAAGGGACATCCTTCCCTCCACGCGGCACGCCCATAACACGATGCACATATTCCTCATTGACCGGAAGCCTGCCTCGGCCTGGTACGACCACCTCACTCGAATTGGGTTCGTAGAGATCAGCAAGCCACACACTGAGATTGTTGAATAGATGGTCACACTGGATAGTCCGAAGGCTAGTTAAATCCATATCATCAATGGCAGCCTTCCTGTCATCATTCATGTCCTTGCATGCTAGAAGAAGCGAACTGGGTGAGGCTCTGTTCCGCGGAGGAGGGCATTTCGCCTTTTAAAGAAAGCGAATGAAACCATTAGATGACTTTGAAACACTGATAACACATTTAACTGCAACATTTATAAAACTGGTGTTTGACAAAGCAATAATACAGCTGATAAAAGAAAACAAACAAACTGCAATTGATTCATCACACCTGCTAAAAAAATTAAAACAGATGACACAGGTATACAAAAGCATGTGTGACTGATAATTGAGGCACAATGCAATTGGCAAGTTACAACCAAATTACCACTGATAAAAAATAGCATTCACACATGTTCATTAATAAAACAACCAGACAAATGAATGAGAAATGAGCATTGTGCTGCATGTAGTTAGACTAGAAAACTACTGGTAACTACAGTAACATGACAGTGGTAAGTGTAATACAATCATCATGATAATTTAACCATAACAAAGACACCACCGATAAATAGCAGTGTTTCAGCATCTGGTAATTTGAGTGCAATGTCATTGGCAAGTTCAATATAAACATCATGATATTTGAACATAACAAGAGATCACAAGAAAATCAAGCATTGTAAACTACTGATAACTACAGTAACATGACAGTGGTAAGTGTAATACAATCATCATGATAATTTAACAATAACAAGACACCACCGATAAATAGCAGTGATTCAGCATCTGGTAATTTAAGTGCAAATGTCATTGGCAAGTTCAATATAAACATCAGATATTTGAACATAACAAGACATCACAAGAAAATCAAGCATTGTAAACATGCTAATTGGAGCACCACAAAGCCTAATCAATAGACACACCGCATCAAACAAAAACCAACATAAAACAACATTATGTGAAAAAACTTAGGGTTACTTTTCAAATACTCAGCCACTGATGCACAACTTGAAATCCATAAACACCAAACACTATTGGATGTCCTAAACATCCACATCCACAACAGTAACACCAGACCAAAATCCTTATTAGAACCGACCACGCTTGCCACCACTAACACCTATCCACACCCACGCTTACCACAAATTAAACGAGATGTCCGGGCCATATTGAACTGGAAATAGAAGGCGACCTAATCTAACCTAATAGCAACAACAACGACCAGAATCGAAGGATCCGAGCACCAAAAATCAACGGCGAAGCATGAAGGCGGAGCAACAGGAAATACAGAGCGGGGCGGGTGTGTGGGTGGGGGGAGGGGGGATGCGCTGCTCAACGCCGACTCAGAAACTAGAAGCCGGCCTTAAACTAACCTAATGGGAACAAAAAACCACCGGATTCGAAGGCTCCGTGCACCCTAAATCAATGGCGAACCGGCGGCAGAGCAAAACAGGAAGGAAACACAGGTGGGGAATGCGTTCCTCACTGTGACGCCCGGATAATTAGGCTACAGTAAACCCCTGCTAGTGTTGCCACGTCACCACGATTACTATTGATAATCTCGCGATAATTCAAAACCGTTTCAAATTTAAATCCTAAATAAGTCAAATGACAAAAGTTTTCAAATATTGAAACTAAAATGTTCGGGTTGTGCCAAATAATCTGTAGGTAATTATGGTGAAGAAACCAAACTTCTGTAAATTATTCCAATGCACTAAAATAATTAAAACAGTAGCTAAACCTATTATAAATGCGTTTTTTTAAATTTATAAAAATGCGAGCAAAATATTTTAAAAAATACCAAAATATATTATGGAAGTGGGCTAATTTACAACCTCCATTTCGGTACTGGTCTTATAATTTTACAAAACTGAAAACTATTAAAAACTATAATAGAAAACAGAAAAGTAAAATAAAATAAAAACAGAAAAGAATATAAAAAAAAAGAGGGACCCCCCCACTAGGCCTCGGCCCAGTTGGCCATCGGGCCAACCAGGCCGGCCCAGCTGGCACCTACAACACCCCCTGGGGTGACCGAACCCTAGCCCGGCCACCCTACTCCCCCGCACAATCCCCACCTCTCCCCTCGCCTCCCTCACCCGCCGCCACCCCACGACGCCCACTCCCACTCGCTCCCTCCCGCACGCCTCTCTCCCCTTCCCCATCTGGATCGGGGCAGAGGGCCCCGACGCCGCCACCCGTCGCCTCCACCTCGCCCTCGTTCGCCGCCACGCCGTCCCGGAGCCGCCCCCGACAACCGTCGCTCGCCGCTTCCCCAACTCTCCCCCGCCGGACTCCCCGTCCCTGCCTCTCCTTCGCCGGTCGTCCCCGTCCGCCTCGGCCACCACCACCGCCGCATCGGCCCACCTCTCCGACGCCACTCCGACCGTCCCGAGCTCTCCATCGACCTCCTCTCAGTGAGCCATGTCCGTTCCCCTCTTCCCCGTCGATCCCACCGTCGATTGGCGTTGTCCTACTCACGCCTGAAGCTCGCGACGACCTCGCGCTCACCGTGGCCCCGCCCCGCCCAGCGTGTCACCGCGTGCGCTCGCGCTTGCCTCCGTTCGCGTGCAAGCGCCCGCGCCGTGGCATCCTCCTCCCACCGTGCGCTGCCCGACTCGCTCTGTTGCGCCCGCGGCCCTTCTCCCGGCCTCACTCCTGCGCCTGCTGACACACACCATCGCCGCTGCCTTTCCCCACCGCTGTTGCTGGCCTCGCCGGCGGCCACCGCAAGCCCCCTGCCCCGTCCTGGCCTCCCCTCCCCGCTTCCCCGTGCGCCTCCCCTGCCGCGGCCGCCGCGCCTTTCCCCTGGTCGCCTTGGCCACTGGCCTCGCCTCGCCGCACTCCGTGCGGGTGAGCGCACGCCCGCGGCGCCCGTCGTCGGGTTCGCCCGCACGCCCGTAACCGCGCCACTGGCGCCCGCCCACCCGCAATGGCCCTGGGCCACTGACCGAATGGGGCCCATGCCCAGAACGATTTAAAAAAAATTTAATTAAAAATAATTCAAAAAAATAAATAAAATAATAATTATAATTAAAATAACTTTAATTAATTAACTAAATTAATTAAGTTAATTAACCTTAATTAATTAATCTAATTAACCTATTAGCTTAATTAAACAGTAATTAGTTTAACTAAACCCTAATTAACCTAACAGGGTATGACAGGTGGGTCCCACTGGACCCACGCGCCAGTTTGACCAAGTCAACTGACTGTTGACTGCTGACGTCATGCTGACGTCATGATGACGTCAGCAGACACTATTCCGGATAATGTTGATTAAATTAAATAAATAAATCCTAAAAATGATTTAAATCTTTTAAAATTAATATAAAATAAACCGTAGCTCGGATGAAAATACTTTCTACATGAAAGTTGCTCAGAACGACGAGACGAACCCGGATACGCAGCCCGTTCGTCCGTCACGCATCCCTAGCATAGCAAACACGCAACTTTCCCTCTCCGGCTCCTCTGCCCGAAAACGCGAAACACCGGGAATACTTTCCCGGATGTTCCCCCCCTTCACCGGTATCACCACATACAGCGTTAGAACACGTCTAGCTCTGCCTGTTGTCCTGTTATGCACTTGCTTGCTATGTATTTACTGTCCCCCCCCCTCTTCTCTCCGGTAGACTCCGAGACCGACGCCGCTGCTACCCTGTACGACTACGGTGTTGACGACCCCTCTCTCTTGCCAGAGCAACCAGGCAAGCCCCCCCTTTGATCACCAGATACCGCCTACTCTTCTCTATACTGCTTGCATTAGAGTAGTGTAGCATGTTACTGTTTCCCGTTAATCCTATACTGATGCATAGCCTGTCCTTGCTACTACTGTTGTTACCTTTACCTGCAAACCTAATGCTTAGTATAGGATGCTAGTTTATCATCAGTGGCCCTACATTCTTGTCCGTCTGCCATGCTGTACTATCGGGCCGTGATCACTCGGGAGGTGATCACGGGTATATACTATATACTTTATACATGATACATGTGGTGACTAAAGACGGGTAGGCTCGTAGGAGCACCCGCGAGTGGATCTTTGAGGCGGAGCGACAGGGCAGGTTCCGACCACCTAGGAGAGAGGTGGGCCTGGCCCTGTTCGGCGTTCGCGGACACTTAACACGCTTAACGAGATCTGGGTATTTGATCTGAGTCTGGCCATTTGGTCTATACGCACTAACCATCTACGTGGGAGCAGTTATGGGTATCCCGACGTCGTGGTATCAACCGAAGCCTTCGTGACGTCAGCGACTGAGTGGCGCGCGCCGGATTGGACTGGAAAGCCACTAGGCTAGGTCTGCTTCCGGCCGCGTACGCAACATGCAGGTGTGCAAAGGGCGATGGGCCCAGACCCCTGCGCCATAGGATTTAGACCGGCGTGCTGACCTCTCTGTTGTGCCTAGGTAGGGCTGCGACGTGTTGATCTTCCGAGGCCGGGCATGACCCAGAAAAGTGTGTCCGGCCAAATGGGATCGAGCGTGTTGGGGTATGTGGTGCACCCCTGCAGGGAAGTTTATCTATTCGAATAGCCGTGTCCCTCGGTAAAAGGACAACCCGGAGTTGTACTTTGACCTTATGACAACTAGAACCGGATACTTAATAAAACACACCCTTCCAAGTGCCAGATAAAACCGATGATCGCTCTCTCACAGGGCGACGAGGAGAGGATCATCGGTTAGGATTATGCTATGCGATGCTACTTGGAGGACTTCAGTCTACTCTCTTCTACATGCTGCAAGACGGAGGCTGCCAGAAGCGTAGTCTTCGAAAGGACTAGCTATCCCCCTCTTATTCCGGCTTTCTGCAGTTCAGTCCACATATAATAGCCTAATCCCAGTTGATACCAATGCATACATATGTAGTGTAGCTCCTTGCTTGCGAGTACTTTGGATGAGTACTCACGGTTGCTTTCTCCTTCTTTTCCCTCTATCCCTTCTACCTGGTTGACGCAACCAGATGTTGGAGCCCAGGAGCCAGACGCCACCGTCGACGACGACTCCTACTACACCGGAGGAGCCTACTACTACGTGCTGCCCGCTGACGACGACCAGGAGTAGTTTAGGAGGATCCCAGGCAGGAGGCCTACGCCTCTTTCGATCTGTATCCCAGTTTGTGCTAGCCATCTTATGGCAACTTGTTTAACTGATGTCTGTACTCAGATATTGTTGCTTCCGCTGACTCGTCTATGATCGAGCTCTTGTATTCGAGCCCTCGAGGCCCCTGGCTTGTAATATGATGCTTGTATGACTTATTTTTATTTGTAGAGTTGTGTTGTGATATCTTCCCGTGAGTCCCTGATCTTGATCGTACACGTTTGCGTGTATGATTTGTGTACGATCGAATCGGGGGCGTCACACTCACCGCAGATTCAGACGCCGTCCGCCGCGAACCGGAACGCGCCACCACCAGGAACCGTCGCAGACGAGGGGGAGGGGGAGCGAGAGGGGACTGGAATGGAAACCGTAGCAGCAGAGGAGGAAGAAATAGATGCGGGCGAGTGGGGATCGTGCGCATTGGGCGAGACGGGCGGTTTCGGACGGGCTCACCTGTCATCGACTGAGCACATGCGTAACGGCTAGCGCCACGCGCGCTGCGCGCAACAGGGACGACGCGGGGCGTTGGATGCGGATCGAACGGCTATCGCGTCATGCGGATTTGTTGCAAACCACCAGTCGACTGGTGGATAGATTTCTCGTTTACTATTTACATGCAACTTTAGGTCAGTGGCAGAACCAGGAATTTACTCCTTGGTATTCATTGTAACAAAAAATGCAGCAATTGATCCATTGTCCATATTTATAATTAATACCTCATATTGTATACTTATATTTGATTTATGAGGTCATATCTGTGGTATTCATGTGAATTATTCACATAAATACATGAAACAAGCATTCATCTCTCTTTATAGATAAAACATAAACGGCTGAAATGATACAAGGTGGTAGCATTCGGGATATGCAACTCGGTCGAACTAGTAATGATAACTTTGAAAAAAAGGGTTTCCCCCGTTTTATATTATAAAGCAACGGACCAAGCATTCAACACATCAGTACACAGTAAAAACAAGGTACAAAGTCATGCTAGGGCACAGTGGAACAAGCCCCCAAAGTAATGATAACTCTTGGATAACTAAAAAGATGGTAAAGCCAAATATGGTTATAGGTTAGATTTCTTTTCTGAGTGGAGGTTTTATAGATTAGATAATAGAAAAAACTATCTGCCGGACGCTAGATGATGCACACAGCCAACAAAAATCAGAATTATATGGACCCATAAATTACTTACACAAACTGATGGGGCCATGAGTTACGTACTGATACGTTCATCAATATTGTCACTACTCCCAAATTTTATATATACAACAAAAGCACAATGCGTTACATACGTACGTCCAGTACAGCCAAGAACCACAAGCGTCTGAGGATCCATGTCCAGGCGTCGAGCCCACTGGATTTTATACACGAGTGTCACAAGCTCCACGTCGTCAGTGATTAATCCAGTGGGCAGCTCAAATTTTAAGCAAGAGAATATACAGGCCACAAACCCTAATGACCTACTTTTTCTGGCTATGCAAGGATCATCTCCTTGACTTGATATTTGCCACATCATAAGATGTGATGTGTGCCGCGCAAGTGTGTTTGATTGATTGCTTGTCTCGTTTAGGGTTTAGTTAATACTTTGCTTATCTCGTCGTTCCGCAATCGCAAGGGCTAATGCAGTGCATCCGTGGGACAAGCCATATTTGGTGATGCATGCCTGTATACAGGCGGCAGGGAAAATAATCAGAAGCAATCAATCGCTAGCTGAGGTCTAAGACTAACGATTGCACCTCCATCGTTCAACCTAGCCTTTTGGGGTAAAAGTGCACAAGGATCTGGTTCAGAACGTAACTTTTGGGTGAACTAGCAAACACGCCAACTTCTTGAAACGCTAGCATTTTTTTTGCTTTATATATTAATTGTGAGGAGAAAGCTGCTAATTAAAAAATCTGGCAACAACTTGGCGAAACTTATTTATATCATGTATAGTTGAGGGAAAGTAGCTACAATTCCCAACTAGTTGTGCATGCGCCTCTTCTATGTTTTCAAAAAAATGCAAATAAAAACTCATTTATATTGGTTTTGCGCACCTATAAATTTTGATCCAAAAATATGACCATTTTGTGACCCGTGCAAAAAGAACAAATTATGTGCGAATAACACATGATACTATCGAAAGTACCCTTATGATCTCGAGCTCAAATGAGTTCGGATGAGTTTTTATGTGGCAAACTTTGACAAATGTTCTAAGTGTTTGCAAATGAGTTGTCGAAAATATTTTCGAAAGTAGCATTTTTGAAGCATCGACTTTATTTTATTTTTTTGGTTACGCCTTCCACGAATGTGATCTCATGATCAAAATTTGCAAGCACTTAAAACATTTTTCAAAATTTACCACAAAAAATCCGAATTTTTTGAATTTGTTTTCAGTTATTTTTAATTTTACTGTTCATCCGAGCTGATTTGAGCTCGAGCTCAGATACTCCACGTCCATGGTACTATGCACTCTTTATTTTTCACACACCATAGATGGTCGTCTACTTTTGGATGAAATTTTGTAGGTTCACAAGATACAGATACAACATAACCCATGCCCATGATTTGTTTCAAGAACAAGAACCTATTTTATGTGCTCATGAGCTTGCAGATCATGCATGGCAGTGTGACGGTGAGAATCACATGGTGTGAGACTGGATGCAGCGGGCATAAGAGAATCTGACTTGTGAGCTGGGCATACTGGTAATCATGTATCTCGAGGGTTAGCTCGATCGATCTCGGCTCCTGCTTAGGGAACAGGCGCCCGGCAAACGGTTGTGTGCATCTTAATTCACCCAACCGATCCATTAGAGGGGCTGCTGGTATTTGCGAAACACTGTCTACAATTTAATGTGAATCAGACGTTAGTGACGTATGACAAGAAGGTTTCGGCTATGTGCTTCTGTTCATGCAGAGCTCGGGAGATAAATTCTTTCATTATCTGAAAAATATTACGACGTACAAGAGGATTGAAACCTGCAATGTTTTGTATAGTTTATACTGTAACTCAACCAGATTCAGAGAGCCGGGTTGGCATCAGGAGCAGGTACTCCTGCTTGCTTGGTCGAGTAAGCTCACACATATCGATCATGGCTCTTCCAGGCACGAGATCGTATATTCCACATTAAACTAAGTTTGACTGCATTTGTATTTCTCTTCTTTTTTGTGATCAGGTAGTGCATATTGTTAGAAAATCACGATGGAGCCTCCCTGAGCCGGAAACTAGCAATACAAGTCCACCACTACTATTTTCATACAGTATTTTTTAGTTTCATCAGACTTTTCTGCTTTCCTCAAGAAAACGTATCATACATTTTGGTTGACAGATAATCCCATGTGTGTGCGGGAAAGCCGTCCATCCGATCTGGCCGCTCCGTTCTCACAAGCTCGGACGAAGATAGAAGCTGCCACATCGTACCACTAATTAAGTAGCAGACACGTCGATCTCTCCAGGGTCAAACTGCGAGCAATTATTGAGCAAAAACTAATTTAGATCGCTCGTTCACGAACTCTATCCGCTGCAAGATTCCTCCCCCCTCTTTTGGGTATCTCCAAGAGCCAGTGAAACCCCGCGAACAAACCTAATTAATCATATATTCCTCCAATGCATGATAAGCGATCAGGAGCAGGGTGTACCATTAATTGTTTACGCTGCATAATGCAGGTGAGAGAGTCACAGCTAACAGCTGAGAGAGATGGTTGACGTGGAGAGGGAGGTGGTAACCGGCCGGAGGTCGTTCGGAGATGAACGCCGTGCACCATGGCACATGGCTGCTGCCGCCGTCCTGCGAGCTCGGGAAGCAGCAGCCCAGCAGCCTCGATCATCATACGTACGTACGTAAACGGCGGCGGCGGCGGCGACGCGCTATCGTTGTTAGTTTTGTGGATTCCGGCGTGCGCAACTGGGGAGGTGATCGCCTGCGCCCGGAGCTATGCGCTGATCTGGGGGGTTTGGTTAAACAAAACAGTAAGTGTCAACGAGGTACGAGACGTCGCGTCCGGATCAGCCTCGGCTTTCCCGGGAGGCCAAACGGCAGCTCGAAAGAAAACTAAAATATGCAAGAAGCCGGTGCAGAAACGCGAATACGTTGTGCAGTCGTGCTGAGCTGGTAAGGGGCGGATTCGAAAGGTTTTAGTACGTATTGGCTGGCGGAGATGGTGTTGACCAGTGAGTACAGTATTACAAGTAATACACTTCTATCATACACTGCCTTCGTCCGGAATTACTTGATGCCGAAATGGATGTGAATGTAGTATTTTTTTTTTTGAAATTAGGCAAAAGATTTGCCATTTTCATTGATTAAGAGAGAAGTTTTAGAGGTTAAGGCCAAAGGCCGAATTACAACAATCACTCTCGCGGCATTATGTTATTCAAATGCCTTGCTCCCGCAATGCTCCAAAGTGAGGTCTCCTCTTTAATCCTAGCAACGACGACTCCCACTGGAACGGCATTATTACGAAAAAACTCGTGCATTCCTCTCTTTCCATAACTCCCAGGAGATTAGCAGCATCAAGGAAGCAAGCGGCCTTCGCGATTGGGTCTTCTTGTTAGCATTGTGGCTCCACCACTGTTTAACAGAAGTCACGTCACTCCAATCGGAAGAATGCACATCATGGAGACCAAGCCAATCTTTGATCATACGCCAAACTCTGATGGTGTATCGGCATTGAAATAGAAGGTGGGCCGCCGACTCTTGAACTTGCTTGCATAGTGGACAAAGGTTACAGTTTGGCCACCCACGACGCTGAAGCCTGTCTGCCGTCCAAATTCTATTGTTGATTGCTAGCCATGCGAAGAACTTGCATTTAGGAGGCGCCCAAATCTTCCAAATGGTCGGAATCATGGCCGTGTCGGTATGGCCATAGAACTGCGCCTTATAGGCCGACGCTGCCGAGTAGTGGCCGTTAGTAGTGAACTTCCAAGTGATAGTGTCCGGCGTGTTGACGTCAAGGTGGACATGTGAGACCCTCTCCCAAAGGGAGACAAACTCAGAGAGGTGTTGAACTGTGATGCCCTGAAGAATGTCCACCTGGGAAGTCCAGAAGTTATCATGCAGAGCCAACCGAACCGAGCAATTCTTCTTCTTTGACAAGTCATAGATTTTGGGAGCTATGTCCTTGGGCCTAATCCCATCAAGCCAAGGAGACTCCCAGAACTTGGCACGCACGCCATCCCCAACTTGGACCTTGGTAGCCCCGGTAAAGATATCTCGGTCATTGTCATCACAAGGGGTTCCCAAGCCAACCCATGGCTTATCTGGGTGAAGCCACTCGTCCCACAGCCACCGAAGGCGAAGGGCAGTGGCAAATTTGTCAAGGTTTAGGATTCCAAGACCTCCATGCATCTTGGACTTGCACACTTGCTCCCAATTTATCTTGCATTTTCCACCAGTGACCTTATCACAACCTGCCCAGAGGAAAGCACGTCTGAGGGCATCAATTTTCTTCTTGACCTCCACTGGTAAATCTAACGCCATCATGTAGTAGATTGCAATTGCTGTGAGGACCGACTTTACCAAGACAGCGCGACCCGCTGAGGCAACATGCCTCCCCACCCAAGGAGTGAGTTGGCCTACAACCTTGTCCTCAAGGGGCTGGTAGTGAATTCTCTTCAGTCTCTTGACAGACAAAGGCAACCCAAGGTATTTCATCGGAAAGGAGCATCGCATGGCCGGGAAGGATTGGAGGATATCCGGGATCCACATTTTAGCAATGGATTGGGGCAACAAAGCTTTTGGAACAGTTTGTGACCAGAACGGTGACTTTCCCAAAGTGCTTGAGAGTGTTGGCGAAAAACTGGACGTCCTCCTTAATAGGCGCAAGAAAAACAGCGGCGTCATCCGCGTAAAGCGAAGCACAGATAGGCATAGCATTTCCACCTAGCGGATGAAGATTTCCTTGAGTTGTGCTCTTCGCAAGGATATGTAGTATTTTATTATTCTTGTGTCATTCACGTCACTACAGACACAATAAGTGCATCAACAATCATTTCTAAGAGCAAGTATGGGGACGCGGGCTTCAACAGCTCCTCCTGTGGAGGTGTGGACCCAGACTCACGGAGTAATGCCGGGCTAGGAGTGGAAGGATTACCATATGCTCTTCCTGCTGGGGTTGGTGTGCCATGCCGAGGATGGTCGGCGGTGTCGCGGGACATGGATGCCGGGACGGTGGCCCTGAGAGGTGGTTCACATGGTTGGCTCTCCGGCGGCCATCATAGTGACGGTGGTGGCTTGGCCTCTCGGTCTTGTTGGCGACGTGGAGCGCAGTGTTGGGTGGCTCAGGCCCGCTTTCTGTCATTGGCAGCGGCGATGCCTAGATCCAAATCTGGGGGCCTGAACTCGTCACGGTTGTCCTGAAGACCTCATGGTGGCACGAGTGAGCTGCCAAGCAAAAGCTCCGCGCTTTGGCGCCGACGGTGGTTGCGGCTGCGGGCGTCTCTTTTTTTCTTGAAGATGTCGTTGTGGTTCTCCTCTCTGTGTCAAGGTTCCGGGTGAAGACCCATGTCCATGTCGGACTCGGTAGTAGCGACGCTTAGCGCGTTCTCCCTCATGAGTGTGTTGTCGTGGAGCTTAGGTGTACCAGGGCGTAGCATGGCGTTGTATCAAGGCTTTCCTGTATTATCTTTCGGTAGAGTAGTCGCATGCGTTCTACATGGTCCGGTTGTTCCAGAATCTGCTTTGTAAGAGGGCTACCTCACCCATGTATCGTTCGACCGTATACTTTGATATTTTCTTTATCTATAAAGCAGAGCGCAAGCCTGTTTCGAGGAATGTAGGAAGTTGGTGGCTACATAAACATGTCATGCCATCAAGAGTCACATTATTAGAGCAAGTAAAATAGTGACATAGGGGAGCAATAAAAATGCCACATCATATTCTTTTTATTAGTTGAAAGAGAGAAGAAGAAAGTGAAGAGAAGCAGGATGTAGGATCATAGCCAGCTGGAGCATGGATATCAACACCCATTGTGAGAGAATAATGTGGGCCACATAGTAATGACAAAGTATGCAAGTATGACCAACTATTAGAACAAGTATAATAAGATGACACAAGTAGGTCGTAATACTTTAAATATTATATTTTATTGAGTTGGAGGAGCGAGAAGAGAAGCAGGCAGAGTCAGCTGCAACGTGTGCTCCTAAAGACTTTGTGAAAGAGTGAGATGGGTCATTGTATTAATAAAGTAGTACACATTCATATCTAACAACTATACTTGCTAGCTATAAGATTTACAATAGATGAAGTTGCAACATGATATAACCAACGATGGCTATACTATTAACCACACTCTTGGAGCATGTACAATAAAAGGCTATAAGCTCGCTTGAATGGCACTTTTGCTTATGTGGAATAAAGAGACAAAGAAAAAGAGGAGGATTGGTTTGTCATGCAATAGCCAACCTTGATGCCTGTGGCCGACGCTTCTAAATCCGGTTTGTGGAAGAGGTCGGGGCGGACCTCAAAGTGGTGGGGCTGTCATCCTTCCCAATGGCCAGTGAGCTGGGGGCCGACGTCCCAAAGGAGCTCAAGACCACGACCGAGGGCGCCAGGGAGCAGACGAAGTACTTCTGCTACACTATTTGGAAGGTTGGGCTTGCCGCAGCAGCTTGAGACACACCGGGAGGTGAACAAAGACGTGGAGCGCCATCGTGACTCTGCCATGTGTAAGTTTGCTGCTTTGCCTCGTGCTCCGCATCTATTTTCAGTGTCTTTGATGAATTTTGAGACCTCATTCCTCTTGCAGCCCTCGAAGAGGCTGCAAGATCCAGCATGAGCCGGAGGAGGCAACCAAGGCGCGCCACAAAGCCTAAGAGGTTGTGTGGATTGCTTAGAGTGAGCTCGTCGGCCTCATTACGGCAAAGCAGGATCTAGAGCCAAGCATCCAAGCGAGTGGGATGCGTGCGGGGCTTTGGGAGATCAGCTCCAGGAGAGCAAGGATGAGCAGGGTCAGCTGCGTAACAAGGTTGGTACCCTCGAGGCCGAGTGATAACCCACAAGTATAGGGGATCGCAACAGTTTTCAAGGGTAGAGTATTCAACCCAAATTTATTGATTCGACACAAGGGGAGCCAAAGAATATTCTCAAGTATCAGCAGCAAAGTTTCTAGTAGCAAAGTAGTATGGAAGTAACGGTAATGATGGCAAAAGTAACAGTAGCAATTTTGTAGTGATTGTAACAACAGCAACAACGAAAGTAACTTAGCAAGATCAATATGTGAAAAGCTCGTAGGCAATGGACCGACAATGATAATTGTCTTGGATGATATTCATCATGTAGCAGTCATAACCTAGGGTGACACAGAACTAGCTCCAATTCATCAATATAATGTAGACATGTATTCTCTATATGGTCATACGTGCTTATGGAAAAGAACTTGCATGATATATTTTGTCCTACCTTTCCATGGCAGCGGGGATCCTAGGAGAAACTAAGGGATATTAAGGCCTCCTTTTAATAGAGAACCAGACCAAAGAATTAGCACTTAGTGAATACATGAACTCCTCAAACTACGGTAATCACCGGAAAGAATCCCAATTATTGTCACCTTGGGGTATGCAGATCATAACTTGTAATTGGTGTCTACAACTTGCAAGATAGGATCAAGAACATAGATATATTCATGAAAACATAATAGGTTCAGATCTGAAATCATGGCACTCGAGCCCTGGTGACAAGCATTAAGCATAGCAAAGTCATGGCAACATCAACCTCAGAACATAGTGGATACTAGGGTTCAAACCCTAACAAAACTAACTCGATTACATGATAAATCTCATCCAACCCATCACCGTCCAGCAAGCCTATGATGGAGTTACTCACGCACGGCGATTAGCATCATGAAATTGGTGATGGAGGAAGGTTGGTGATGATGATGGCGATGAATCCCCCTCTCCGGAGCCCCGAACGGACTCCAGATCAGCCCTCCCGATGAAGAACAGGAGGCGGCGGCAGCTCCATATTGTAAAACGCGACGAATCCTTCTCTCTGATTTTTTTCTCCGTGAATAGGTATTTATAGAGTTGGAATTAGGGTTGGAGGAGCTCCAGGGGGCCCACAAGCTTGCAGGGCGTACCCAAGGGGGGTGGGCGCGCCCCCAGGGCTTGTGGCCTCTGGGTGCCCCCCTCTGGTTGTTTCTCGCACCAATATTTTTTTATATTCCAAAAATATTCTCCATAAATTTTTAGGTCAATCCGAGAACTTTTATTTTTGCACAAAAATAACACCATGGCAATTTTGCTAAAAACAACGCCGGTCCGGGTTAGTTCCATTCAAATCATGCAAGTCAGAGTCCAAAACAAGGGCAAAAGAGTTTGGAAAAGTAGATACGATGGAGACGTATCAACTCCCCCAAGCTTAACCCATTGCTTGTTGTCAAGCAATTCAGTTGATAAACTAAAAGTGACAAAGAAAAACTTTTACAAACTCTGTTTGATCTTGTTGTTGCAAATATGTATAGCCAACATTCAGGTTTTCAGCAAAGATTACAAACTAACCATATTCACAATAACATTTAGGTCTCACATTTACTCATATCAATGGCATAATCAACTAGCGAGCCATAATAATAAATCTCGGATGACAACACTTTTTCAAAACAATCATGATATGATATGACAAAATGGTATCTCGCTACCCCTTTCTTAGACCGCAAAACATAAATGCAGAGCACACCTGAAGATCAAGGACTGACTAGACATTATAACTCATGACAAAAGAGATCCAGTCGCACTCATACTCAATATCAATTAATAACAAAGCATACAAATGACAGTGGTGCTCTCTAACTGGTGTTTTTATAATAGGATGATGACTCAACAATAAAAGTAAATATATAGGCCCCTCACAGAGGGAATCAAGGATTTGCAGAGGTGCCAGAGCTCGAGCTTTTAAAATAGAGATGAATATAATTTTGAGTGGTATGCTTTCATTGTCAACATAACAACCAAGAGATCTCACTATCTTCCATGCTAAATACATTATAGGCGGTTCCCAAACAGAATGGTAAAGTGTTTACTCCCCGTCCACCAACAATCACACTCCACGACTAACCGAATCCACGGGTACCGTCCATACCAACAACAATCCTGGGGGAGTTTTGTTTGATATTTATATTTTGATTTGATTTAGAGCATGGAACTGGGAATCCCGAATACCAGCCACTTTCTCGTGAATGACAAGTGAATAAACACTCATCGTGAGAATAACCCACCTAGCATGGAAGATACTGACAGCCCCCAGTCGCTACATGAGCGATTCGGGCATACAAAGCAGATTATCATTTGAAGGTTTAGAGTTTAGCACATGCAAATTTACTTGGAACGGCAGGTAAATACCACATATAGGTAGGTATCTTGGACTCATATGGAACAACTTTGGGTTTAAGGATGTGGATGCACAAGCAGTATTCCCACTTAGTACAAGTGAATGCTAGTAAAAGATTGAGGAGCGACCAACTAGAGAGCGAGAATGGTCATAAACATGCATTGAGATTAGCCATCATTGAGTGCAAGCATGAGTAGGATATAAATCACCCTGAACATAAATATCGTGGAGGCTATGTTGTTTTTGTTTCAACTACATGTGTGAATATGTGCCAAGTCAAGCCACTCGAATCATTCAAAGGAGGATACCATCCTATCATACTACATCACAACCATTTTAAAAGCATGTTGGCATGCAACGTAAACCATTATAAACTCCTAGGTAATTAAGCATTGCATGAGTAACTATAATATCTAGTTGTCATTGCAAACATGTCTCATTCATAATGGGCTGAATCAAGAACGATGAGCTAATCATATTTACAAAAACAAAATAGGTCGAGTTCATACCAGCTTCTCTCCATCTCAATCATTTCATCAAATATCATCATTATTGCCTTTCACTTGCATGATCGAATGGTCTGAATAATAATAAGAGTGCACGTGCATTGGACTAAGCTGGAATCTGCAAACATTTATTCAAAGAAGAAGACAAGGTAATATGGGCTCTCTATTAGATCAACAATAATGCATATGAGAGCCGCTCATCATTTTCATTGTGGTCTTCTCCTTTCGACCCAAAGAAAAGAATTTCAAAGAAACACACTGAATTTTTTTAATTTTTTTTTTCTGAAGAAAGCAAAAACAGGAACGAGAAGAACTATTTACACGGGAAAGCTCCCAACAAGCAAAAGAAGAATGAGAAATCTTTTGGGGTTTTCTTTTAATACTTCCGCTAATTAAACTAGAAAGAAAAACTAAAAAGAAGCGAGAACTAATTTTTTTTTGGATTTTCTCAAAGTTTTTCAAACACACAAGAAGAAATCCAGAAAAATAAACTATCATGGATAATACAATGAAAAAGGATAAACACCGACAACTGGAATGAATGTGTGAACATGAATGTAATTTCGGTGAGAAATACGTAATGCCCCAAGCTTAGGCTATTCGCCTAAGTTGGTCTAGGGCCACTTGTAGAAAAAAGGCCCATTTGTCCCCGTTCATAAGGCCCATTTGTCCCGGTTCGGGAACCAGAACTAAATGATCGTTACTAAAGCCCAAAACCTTTAGTCCCGGTTCACCCACGAACCGGGACAAATGGGGCTCCACGTGGCCGCTGCGGCTTGCCTAGGCAGGGGGGCCTTTGGTACCGGTTGGTAGCACCAACCGGGACCAAAAAGCGTCCACGGGTCAGCAGTTCAGGGGCTGGGGTTTTTGTTTTTTTAAGGGGGGGAGGGTTGGGGTTTTTGGGGTTTTTGTAGGGTTAATTTAGGGGTATCATATATTGTGTTAGCTAGCTAATAGAGTGAAGTGTCCTCTCTTATCTCCGTGCTTGGTCGACGCTACGTACTATACGTATAGAGAGGACTTGACACGCTAGCTAGTAAGCAAATGAAGGAAACAATTAAGTACACAAGATCGTCATGAACATATACAAAGAGAAGTGATCGACCTCTCTTTCTCCGAGAGATTGGTCGAACAATAAGTTTTCGTACATCTATCTGAAGCTACTAGCTACATATATACAATATAAGATCTCTTACAGTCCCTAGCATCTGATGTCAAGTTCCACATGGTATTATCCATCTTTATCTATGACGTGGTCAAGAAAGAATCCCGCCAATTTCTCTTGAATTGCTTTTATGCGATCTTGTGGTAGGAGTTCATCCCGCAGCTGCCAAAGCTAATTTGAAGAAGGGGATCAATACATATATATGAATGAAACTCAACACAAATGATGGTAATAAAATAAAATTGTGAATATTATTGCTTACGCACTTCATAATCTTCTTTAGAGTAGCCCCGCTTAGAGGTCGTCGCGTTGTAGATGTACTCGCAAATGTAGTATCCACAAAAATTATTCCCGCCTTCCTGCCACAACCACTTTACGAGAAATAGGTCAATCAAACTGATAATCAAGCATTATAAATGGTATTGATGAAACTAGCTAGAATCAATGGGACATGCTCGGAACTAGCTAGTAGTACGTACTTTCGGGTGTATAAATCACAGCTTCCTCGGCAGTCCCGGAGCTTCTGCGGTGAACACTTTCCAAACCCTGCGAGACAAAGAAAATAATTTTTACTTGCTATCAGGAAATGAACAAAGTTGCTGATATGGTGCGATAATGATCGATTGAACTTACTTCTCGAGCATTTCAGTCATGGCCGCAAGCTCCTTGGGATCTTTTCATCTTGAGTCTAAGACGGTTACTAGTTCCTGCTCAAGCTTAATCTCTAGGAGAATAAACTGGAAGCTACGCACGCATGCATAACTCATCAATTACATTACTATGACCTAGAGTAATAAGGGAAACCGAATATGCACAAGATATTAACACTCACTTGAAGTTGTAAGGAAAAAATATTTTATCTTTGTTTTGATTTTGAAGCAACGATTTTAGCAAGTTGGCCTCAGCTTCTTTGGCATCATGTTTAACCGTCTATTCATCTATGAGATTTGTGTTAATGAACCCAATATCATAGATTTGTCTTTTCTTGCATTCGACGATCTTCAATCTGCATAATATAGTGAGGATAATTATATATACATGCAATGAAAGAGCTGAGCTATATATAGAGACTTAATTACAGAAGTAGTACTTACAGACAGTAGAAAATGATGATTATTTTATCGAGGGCCTTTTGATTGAAAAACTAGAAGAACTCCTCAAATGAAACAGACAACAGATCAATTCCAATGAGGTCGTGCTCCTCTTTTAACTCTCAGTGTCAAAATATCCTTCCCAAACTTGCAGGTGTCCATGTACCACTTATGGAATCTTCGCATCATCGTTGTTAGAGGAGGATCACCAGGTTTGACGAGAGAATTCCCATACCGGTATTTGTGTTCGTCCACCTCCATTGTATCAAAATGTGTAGAGTCAGGCAAGTAATCACCAGGATTGGTACCGGGCAGCATCCCTGATACGTCTCCAACGTATCTATAATTTTTGATTGTTCCATGCTATTATATTATCTGTTTTGGATGTTAATGGGCTTATTTATACACTTTCATATTATTTTTGGGACTAACCTACTAACCCAAGGCCCAGTGCAAATTGCTGTTTTTTTGCCTATTTCAGTGTTTTGCAGAAAAGGATAATCAAACGGAATCCAAATGGAATAAAACCTTCGGGGGAGTTATTTTTGGAACAAACATGATCCAGGGGACTTGGAGTGGACGTCAAGAAACCAACAAGGAGGCCACGAGGCAGGGGGCACGCCTACCCCCCTAGGCGCGCCCTCCACCCTCGTGGGCCCCTCATGGCTCCACCGACTTACTTCTTCTTCCTATATATGTCCACATACCCCGAAAAGATCTAGGAGCACCACAAAACCCTATTTCCACCGCCGCAACCTTCTGTACCCAAGAGATCCCATCTTGGGGCCTTTTTCGGAGCTCCGCCGGAGGGGGCATCGATCACGAAGGGCTTCTACATCAACACCATAGCCTCTTCAATGATGGGTGAGTAGTTTACCTCAGACCTTCGGGTCCATAGTTATTAGCTAGATGGCTTCTTCTCTCTCTTTGGATCTCAATACAATGTTCTCCTCGATCTTCTTGGAGATCTATTCGATGTAACTCTTTTTGCGATGTGTTTGTCAAGATCTGATGAATTGTGGGTTTATGATCAAGTTTATCTATGAACAATATTTGATTCTTATCTAAAATCTTTTATGTATGATTGGTTATCTTTGCAAGTCTCTTCGAATTATCAGTTTGGTTTGGCCTACTAGATTGATCTTTCTTACAATGGGAGAAGTGCTTAGCTTTGGGTTCAATCTTGCGGTGTCCTTTCCCAGGCGCAGCAAGGCACGTATTGTATTGTTGCCATCGAGGATAAAAAGATGGGGTTTATATCATATTGCTTGAGTTTATCCCTCCACATCATGTCATCTTGCCTAATGCATTACTCTGTTCTTATGAACTTAATACTCTAGATGCATGCTGGATAGCGGTCGATGTGTGGAGTAATAGTAGTAGATGCAGAATTGTTTCGGTCTACATGTCGCAGACGTGATTCCTATATACATGATCATGCCTAGATATTCTCATAATTATTCACTTTTCTATCACTTGCTCGACAGTAATTCGTTCACCCACCGTAATACTTATGCTATCTTGAGAGAAGCCACTAGTGAAACCTATGGCCCCCGGGTTTATCTTTTATCATATAAGTTTCCAATCTATTTTATTTTGCAATCTTTACTTTCAATCTATATCATAAAAATACCAAAAATATGTATCTTATTATTATTATTATCTCTATTAGATCTCACTCTCGTAAGTGATCGTGAAGGGATTGACAGCCCCTTTATGGCGTTGGTTGCGAGGTTCTTATTTGTTTGTGTAGGTACGAGGGACTTGCGTGTAGTCTCCTATTGGATTGATACCTTGGTTCTCAAAAACTGAGGGAAATACTTACGCTACTTTGCTACATCACCCTTTCCTCTTCAAGGGAAAACCAACGCAGTGCTCAAGAGGTAGCAAGAAGGATTTCTGGTGCCGTTGTCAAGGAGATCTACGCACAAGTCAAGACATACCAAGTACCCATCACAAACTCTTATCCCTCGCATTACATTATTTGCCATTTTCCTCTCGTTTTCCTCTCCCCCACTTCACCCTTGCCGTTTTTCGCCCTCTTTCTTCCTTCGTGCCTTCTTTGTGCTCGTTCTTTTTGCAAATTGTTGCCATCATGTCTGAAACTGGGGAGGTTATCGTTGATAAGGATAATAATATGGAAAATTTTGATGCTATTGATGATCCTCTTGAAAATCCTACTATTTTACACACTAAAAAGTTTCGGATTGGTAGCGGTAATATTATTGGGAAGGGAGTTATTCAAGATTTCTTTACTTGTGCCAGTGCTTTGCCCACCATGAGCGGGTCTATTCTTCATAAAACTAGTAGTCTCGCGGATGCTATATCTTTGCTCATAGTTGAACTTGAAAGACAATTTTTACATATGCATCCTTCCATACAAAGGATTTTCCTAGAATTTTTGAATATTGAGCATTCTTCTGTTAAGCGAGCAGCGGCCATCTTTTTATCTCATGAATTCAGATTTGTAATAAAAGAGGCCAATGAAATTTTTGCGCATTATAGGGTGGATGCCGGCCGTCCTCCCATAGAAGCAATCTTTTTTTATCTACAAGACATTATGCGTTTACGATCTTTAGATCATGTTGCTTTTAATGAAAACCTTAGAAAAAAGGTTCCTAGCGATGTTCTTGTTGACAGGATTTCCGAACTTAATGATAATTTTTCTATCCAGAATAATGGGTTAGGTTTTCCCCTTGAACAAAGGCTCATGCCGTTTTTTCCAAAAGAATGCTTATGATGATGAATTGGTTGTGCAATATGAGGGGCCAAAGGAGGAACCAATATGTCCAGAGCTTGATATTGGGGACTTTTGTCCCATTAAATTTAGCCCTTTTGATTACTTTTGCTTGCCACAAAGAAAGCTTGCTGCTGAACATAGGGAGTATGAGATGAGTTTTCGCGATTTATCTTATCATTATCATGGCAATACATAGATCTATCCTTGCTTTTATGCCTAGCTAGGGGCGTTAAACGATAGCGCTTGTTGGGAGGCAACCCAATTTTATTTTTGTTCCTTGCTTTTTATTTATGTTTAGTAATAAATAATTCATCTAGACTCTGTTTAGATGTGGTTTTATGCTTTTAATTAGTGTTTGTGCCAATTAGAACCTTTCGGAAGACTTGGGGAAAGTCTTTGCGATCTTGCTGTAAAAAACAGAAACTTTAGCGCTCACGATATTTGCTTCCATCTTTTACTGGTGAGTGTGATTAAGTTGATTATTTTTAAGATGATTAATAGATAAATTCCTCATGTCCAGAAATTTATTTTAGAATTTTTGGGGTTACAGAAGTATTCGAAACCTAGAGAATACTACAGACTGTTCTGTTTTTGACAGATTCTGTATTTCATGTGTTGTTTGCTCATTTGATGCATCTATGACTAGTATCGGAAGGTATGAACCATAGAGAAGTTGGAATACAGTAGTTTTAACACCAATACAAATAAAGAATGAGTTCAGTACAGTACCTTAAGTGATGGTTTGTTTTCTTATAATAACGGAGCTCATGAGATTTTCTGTTTAAGTTTTGTGTTGTGAAGTTTTCAAGTTTTGGGTAAAGATTTGATGGATTATGGAACAAGGAGTGGCAAGATCCTAAGATTGGGGATGCCCAAGGCACCCCAAGGTAAAATTCAAGTACAACCAAAAGCCTAAGCTTGGGGATGCCCCGGAAGGCATCCCCTCTTTCGTCTTCTTCTATCGGTAACTTTACTTGAGGCTATATTTTTATTCACCACATGATATGTGTTTTGCTTGGAGCGTCTTGTATGATTTGAGTCTTTGCATTTTAGTTTACCACAATCATCCTTTCTGTACACACCTTTTGGGAGAGACACACTTGAATTGGAATTTATTAGAATACTCTATGTGCTTCACTTATATCTTTTGAGCTAGATAATTTTGCTCTAGTGCTTCACTTATATCTTTTAGAGCACGGTGGTGGTTTTATTTTATATAAATTATTGATCTCTCATGATTCACTTGTATTATTTTGAGAGTCCTTTAGAACAGCATGGTAATTTGCTTTGGTTATGAAATTAGTCCTAATATGATAGGCATCCAAGATGGGTATAATAAAAACTATCATAGAGAGTGCATTGAATACTATGAGAAGTTGGATGCTTGATAATTGTTTTGAGATATAAAGGTGGTTATATTAGAGTGTGCTAGTTGAGTAATTGTGAATTTGAGAAATACTTGTGTTGAAGTTTGCAAGTCCCGTAGCATGCACGTATGGTAACCGTTGTGTAACAAATTTGAAACATGAGGAGTTCTTTGATTGTCTTCCTTATGAGTGGCGGTCGGGGACGAGCGATGGTCTTTTCATACCAATCTATCCCCCTGGGAGCATGCGCGTAGTGCTTGGTTTTTGATGACTTGTAGATTTTTGCAATAAGTATGTGAGTTCTTTATGACTAATGTTGAGTCCATGGATTATACACGCTCTCACCCTTCCATCATTGCTAGCCTCTTCGGTACCGTGCATTGCCCTTTCTCACCTTGAGAGTTGGTGCAAACTTCGCCGGTGCATCCATACTCCATGATATGATACGCTCTTTCACGCATAAACCTCCTTATATCTTCCTCAGAACAGCCACCATACCTACCTATTATGGCATTTCCACAGCCATTCCGAGATATATTGCCATGCAACTTTCTACCGTTTCATTTATGACACGCTTCATCATTGTCATATTGCTCTGCATGATCATGTAGTTGACATCGTATTTGTGGCAAAGCCACCTTGCATACTTTATCATACATGTCACTCTTGATTTATTGCACTTCCTGGTACACCGCCGGTGGAATTCATATAGAGTCATATTTTGTTCTAGTATCGAGTTGTAATCATTGAGTTGTAAATAAATAGAAGTGTGATGATCATCATTAATAGAGCATTGTCCCAAATAAAAAAAAGAAAGGCCAAATAAAAAAAGGCCCCAAAAATAAAAAATAAAAATAAAAATAAAAAGGGGCAATGCTACTATCCTTTTTCCACACTTGTGCTTCAAAGTAGCACCATGATCTTTATGATAGAGAGTCTCTTTGTTTTGTCACTTTCATATACTAGTGGGAATTTTTCATTATAGAACTTGGCTTGTATATTCCAACAATGGGCTTCCTCAAATGCCCTAGGTCTTCGTGAGCAAGCAAGTTGGATGCACACCCACTTAGTTTCTTTTGTTGAGCTTTCATACATTTATAGCTCTAGTGCATCCTTTGCATGGCAATCCCTACTCCTTGCATTGACATCAATTGATGGGCATCTCCCTAGCCCGTGGATTAGCCTCGTCAATGTGAGACTTTCTCCTTTTTTGTCTTCTCCACATAACCCCTATCATTATTCTATTCCACCCACAGTGCTATATCCATGGCTCACTCTCATGTATTGCATGAAAGTTGAAAAAAGTTTGAGATTACTAAAGTATGAAACAATTGCTTGACTTGTCATCAGGGTTGTGCAAGATGAGAGCATTCTTGTGTGACGAAAATGGAGCATGACCAAACTATATGATTTTGTAGGGATGAACTTTCTTCTGCCATGTTATTTTGAGAAGACATGATTGCTTAGTTAGTATGCTTGAAGTATTATTATTTTTATGTCAATATTAAACTTTTGTCTTGAATCTTTCGGATCTGAACATTCATGCCACAATAAAGAAAATTACATTGATAATTATGCTAGGTAGCATTCCACATCAAAAATTCTCTTTTTATCATTTACCTACTCGAGGACGAGCAGGAATTAAGCTTGGGATGCTTGATACGTTTCCAACGCATCTATAAATTTTTATTCTTCCATGTTATTATATTATCTGTTTTGGATGTTAATGGGCTTATTTATACACTTTTATATTATTTTTGGCACTAACCTACTAACCCAAGGCCCAATGCAAATTGTTGTTTTTTTTCCTATTTCAGTGTTTCGCAGAAAAGGAATATCAAACGGAATCCAAACGGAACAAAACCTTTGGGAGAGTTATTTTTGGAACAAACATGATCCAGGAGACTTGGAGTGGATGTCAAGCAACCAATGAGGAGGCTACGAGGCAGGGGGGCGCGCCTACTGTCGGTGTCAAAACCGGCGGATCTTGGGTAGGGGGTCCCGAACTGTGCGTCTAAGGCGGATGGTAACAGGAGGCGGGGGACACAATGTTTACCCAGGTTCGGGCTCTCTCGATGGAGGTAATACCCTACTTCCTGCTTGATTGATCTTGATGATATGAATATACAAGATTGAAGACTTCGTCCCGTGTCCGGATGGGACTCTCCTTTGCGTGGAAGGCAAGCTTGGCGATTCGGATATGTAGATCTCCTCCCTTGTAACCGACTCTATGTAACCCTAGCGCCTGTAGTGTCTATATAAACCGGAGGGTTTTAGTTCGTAGGACAACAACAATCATACCATAGGCTAGCTTCTAGGGTTTAGCCTCTTCGATCTCGTGGTAGATGATCTCTTGTAATACTCATATCATCAAGATCAATCAAGTAGGAAGTAGGGTATTACCTCCATCGAGAGCGCCCGAACCTGGGTAAACATTGTGTCCCCCGCCTCCTGTTACCATCCTCCTTAGACGCACAGTTCGGGACCCCCTACCTAAGATCCGCCGGTTTTGACACCGACATTGGTTCTTTCATTGAGAGTTCCACTATGTCATCACCATAAGGCTCGATGTGCTCCTTCGATCATCGGCAACGATGCGATGGGTCCACCCTAGGCCCCAAGCGCACCCAGGTGTCTTGTTCCATACTCGAACGTCGGTTGGACCTCTACTTTGGGCAGGAAGCTTATATCCGGGGAAAAATTGTGTTAAAATCTCAGTCCAATCAGAGTTACGGATCTCTAGATATTTAAGAAACAATTTTTGGCCAGATCGGAGAAAGTGAAACAGAAGAGAACAGAGATGGAGATCCAATCTCAGAGGGGCTCCCGCCCCTCCGCCTCCATGGAGGCCATGGACCAGAGGGGAGACCCTGCTCCCATCTAGGGGGGGGGGGGTCAAGGAAGAAGAATAAGGAGTGGGCACTCTCCCCCTCTCTCTCGGTGGCGTCGGAGTGCCGCCGGGGCAAGGATCATGACGGCGATCTACACCAACAATCTTGCTACCGTGAACATTAACTTTCTCCCCCTCTATGCAGCGGTGTAACACCTGTTCTCCCCGCTGTAATCTCTACTTAAACATGGTGCCCAACGCTATATATTATTTCCCAATGATCTATGGCTATCTTATGATGTTTGAGTAGATTCATTTTGTCCTATGGGTTAATTGTGATCTTGGTTGGTATGATTGTATATTTTATTATGGTGTTGTCAACGGTGCCCTCCATGTCACGCAAATGTGAGGGATCTCCATTGTAGGGTGTTGCAATATGTTCAACATTCGCTTATTGTCAGTTGCCGGAGTAACAGAAACGTAAACGCAGATAAGTGGGTTGTTGCATATGGGGGCAAAGAGGACTTGATACTTAATGCTATGGTTGGGTTTTACAACCTTAATGATCTTTGGTACTTGCGGATGCTTGCTAGAGTTCCAATCCTAGGTGCATATGATCCAAGTAGAGAAAGTATTAGCTCATGGCTCTCCCTCATATAAAATTGCATGAATGATTACCGGTCTAGTTATAGATTGCCTAGGGACAAATGACTTTCTTGTTGAAAAAATCTATCTACTTTTATCACCTTGCAATTTTTTCTTAGTTTTACTCTCGCAAAGTACTCGTAGTTTTATTCTTGCAAAATAGTTTCATACTTGTTTTCCATAAAGCAAATGTCAAGTGTGCGTAGAGTAGTATCAGTGGTCGATAAAACTTGAGGGAATATTTGTTCTACCTTTAGCTCCTCGTTGGGTTCGACACTCTTATTTATCAAAAAGGCTACAAACGATCCCCTATACTTGTGGGTTATCAGTCATGACTTTATTTAATGATGAATCCACTACTTTGGAAGAGGTTTCAAATGACTATGATAAAAAAGTTGCTATCTATGATGATTATTGTGATGACACTTATGATATAAAGAATAATGATAGCCATGAAACTCGTCATCATGATTTTAATTTTCAATCCCATGATAGTTATTTTGTTGAGTTTGCTCCCACTACTATTGATGAGAAGAAATTTGCTTATGTGGGGAGTAATAAAATTTGTATGCTTGTGGATCAAGAAAATAACGCTTTATCTGATAGTCATATTGTTGAATTCATTCATGATGCTACTGAAAATTACTATGAGAGAGGAACATATGCTTTTACATATTGCAATAATATCAAGTTCCCTCTCTATGTGTTGAAAGTTTTGAAGTTGCACATGTTTCACCTTCCTATGCTAGTTGATTCTTGTTCCCATAAATTGTTTGCTCACAAAATGCCTATGCATATGAAGTGGGTTAGGCTTAAATGTGCTAGTCATATGCTTCATGATTCTCTCTTTGTGTTTCAGTTCTTATCTTTTAGGTGAGCATCATTGAAATCATCATGCCTAGCTAAAAGGCACTAAAGAAATGCGCTTGTTGGGAGACAGCCCAACACTTTTACCTACTGTTTTTGTGTGTTCATATGATTATCCTACTGTAGTAATCATGTTTTATAGCTTTTGTTTCGATAAAGTATCAAGTAAATCCTTTAGGATTTTGTTTGGTGATAGTCGATTTGATCTTGTTGAAAACATAAACTTTTGTGTCCAGTAAAACAATTTTCAAAAATCACAGAAGTGACAAAAGCTTATGAATTTTTTTACACAAGATTGTTATACAAATTTCCTACATCTTCCTAATTTCTCAGAATTTTTGGACTTACAAAAGTATGGTTAGAGTCCATATTACTACAGATTGTTCTGTTTTTGACAGATTCTATTTTCGTTGCATTGTGTGCTTGTTTTGATGAATCTATGGATTGTATTGAAGGGTATAAGCCATGGAAAAGTTGTAATACAGTAGATATGATTCAAAAATAAAATATGAATGGGTTTGCAACAGTACTTAGAGTAGTGATTTGCTTTATCATACTAACGGGTCTCACGAAGGTTTTGTTAAGTTTGTGTGATTGAAGTTTTTCAAGTTTTTGGTGAGATCACTTTGGATGAAGGAATAATGAGTGAAAATAGCCTAAGTTTGGGGACTCCCAAGGCACATCAAGGTAATATTCAAGGAAGATCCAAGAAACAAATCTTGGGGATTCCCCCAAAGGCATCCCCTCTTCGTCTCCAACAATATCGGAGCTATATTTTTATTCGTCACATGATATGAGTTTTTCTTGGAGCATCATTTTATTTTGTTAGGATTTTCTTGCATTTATTTAGAATAATTTTTTAAATCTTTCATTTCAATAAAAATGTCAAGTATAGCATTTACCATGCTTATTTTGCAAGTCTACTTGTTGATGTTTAAAACACCAGAAAGTTTTCTATCATTGTTTGAATTCTCATGGAAAGTCGGAATGTGATAAAATCTTGAAATTTTTACAACATAAGATAAAACAAATTGTATACAATGTGGTAATTTTTCGGAATTTTTGGAGTCAGAGAAATATGAATCTTCTTGCATTCTTTACAGAGTGTCATGTTTTGACAGATTGCTGTTATGTCTGCATTATTTTCATATTTTTGCTTGTTTAATGATTCTATTTGAGGATAGGAATATTAAATATGTAGAGGCATTTAGTATTAAATTTTAAATAATAATTTTAGTGATTTGTTATAGTAGAGAATGATAAGGTTTTGCATTGGTTTATACTAACCCATCTCACGAGTTCTTGTTGAGTTTTGTGTGGATGAAGTTTTTAAGATTTAGGGAAACCGTGATATAAAAGGAATTAAGGAGACACAAAAGCTCAATATTGGGGATGCCCAAGGCATCTCAAGATAATATTTCAAGAAGTATCAAGCATCTAAGCTTGGGGATGCTCCGGTTGGCATCCCACCTTTCTTCTTCAACAATTATCGGTTAGTATCGGTTGAGCCTAAGATTTTGCTTCTTCACATGATGTGTGCGATGACCCACAAGTATAGGGGATATATCATAGTCCTTTCGATAAGTAAGAGTGTCGAACCCAACAAGGAGCAGAAGGAAATGATAAGCGGTTTCCAGCAAGGTATTCTTTGCAAGTACTGAAATAAGTGGTAACAGATAGTTTTGTGATAGGATAATTTGTAACGAGCAACAAGTAACAAAAGTAAATAAAGTGCAGCAAGGTGGCCCAATCCTTTTTGTAGCAAAGGACAAGCCTGGACAAACTCTTATATAGATAAAAGCGCTCCCGAGGACACATGGAAATATCATCAAGCTAGTTTTCATCACGTTCATATGATTCACGTTCGGTACTTTGATAATTTGGTATGTGGGTGGACCGGTGCTCGGGTACTGTCATTACTTGGACAAGCATCCCACTTATGATTAACCTCTATTGCAAGCATCCGCAACTAAAACAAAAGTATTAAGGTAAACCTAACCATAGCATGAAACATATGGATCCGAATCAGCCCCTTACGAAGCAACGCATAAACTAGGGTTTAAGCTTCTGTCACTCTAGCAACCCATCATCTACTTATTACTTCCCAATGCTTTCCTCTAGGCCCAAATCATGGTGAAGTGTTATGTAGTCGATGTTCACATAACACCACTAGAGGAGAGACAACATACATCTCAGCAAAATATCGAACGAATACCAAATTCACATGACTACTAATAACAAGACTTCTCCCATGTCCTCAGGAACAGATGTAACTACTCACAAAGCATATTCATGTTCATAATCATAGGGGTATTAATATGCATATAGTATCTGAACATATGATCTTCCACCAAATAAACCAACTAGCATCAACTACAAGGAGTAATTAACACTACTAGCAACCTACTAGCACCAATCCCGGACTTGAAGACAAGAATTGGATACAAGAGATGAACTAGGGTTTTGAGAGGAGATGGTGCTGATGAAGATGTTGATGGAGATTGCCCTCTCCCGATGAGAGGAGCGTTGGTGATGACGATGGCGATGATTTCCCCCTCCCGGAGGGAAGTTTCCCCAGCAGAACAGCTCTACCGGAGCCCTAGATTGGATCCGCCAAGGTTCCGCCTCGTGGCGGCGGAGTTTCGTCCGAGAAGATGGCTTATGATTTTTTCCTCATCGAAAGACTCCATATAGCAGAAGATGGACATCGGAAGTCCACCAGGGGGCCCACGAGGTAGGGGGCGCGCCCAGGGGGTAGGGCGCAACCCCCACCCTAGTGGGCAGGGTGTGGCCCCCCTAGTGAACTTCTCGTGCTCAGTATTTTTTATATATTCTAAATACGTCTTCCATGAAGTTTTGGGACTTTTGGAGCTGTGCAGAATAGGTCTCTAATATTTGCTCCTTTTCCAGCCCAGAATCCCAGCTGTCGACATTCTCCCTCTTTATGTACACCTTGTAAAATAAGAGAGAATAGGCATAAGTATTGTGAAATAATGTGTAATAATAGATCATAATGCAATAAATATCAATATAAAAGCATGATGCAAAATGGAGGTATCAGTGTGCTATTCTCGAAATGTCATTTTATTTGGTTTTGATTGCTATTTTAATAAAATACTTAGATCTGAAAGTTTTTTAATAGGAGAGATTCCTCAAATAGCTACCCATTTACTTAACTACTCACTTGATCTTTACTTATATCTTTTTGGAGTAGTTTTTTATTTAATCTTGTGCTTCACTTATATTATTTTGAGAGTTGATACTAGTGATGACAATTTGCACAAGCTATGAAATTGGTTCTAATATGATGAATACCCAAGAAGGATATAATAAAAAAACTTTCATGTAGATCATTGGATGTGATAAGTTTGATTCATTGCAATAGTTTTGCGATATGGAGATTAAAATAATATGTGAGTCATGTTGGTGAGTAATTATGCTTTAGTAAGAATATTGGGGTTAAGGTTTGTGATTCCCTATGCAAGCACGAAAGTCAATAGTTATGCAATGAAATTACATCCTACTTGTGGTGCATTATTCGGTGTTAGTTATGCTCAATGCTCGTTTATGTGAATTTTTGTTTCTTGGTTGGTTGCTTCTCAATCTATTTTCTAGCCTCCATTTGTACTAAGTAGAAATACTACTTGTGCATCCAAAATCCTTAAACCCAGGTTTGCCATATGAGTCCACCATACCTACCTATATGCGATATTTTCGTGTCGTTCTAAGTAAATTTGTATGTGCCATCTCTTATTTTGAAAATGAATTTCCTTTTTGTGTGCTCATACCGCTCATGAAGCGGCAGGGGGTGGCTAATATTTTCCATGCTAGATGCGTTATTCTCAAGATGAGTGTTTATTCACTTGTCATCACACGAGAGTATGGCAGTAATAGGGATGCCCAGTCCCGAAATGAAAAAGAAATTTACTTTATGTTGTCAAATAATAAATTCCTTGGAAAGTATTGGTATGGACGGCACCCGTGGATGCGGCTAGTCGTGGAGTGTGAAAGTATGGTGGAAAAATGAATAAACTTTATTTTATGTTTGGGAACTGTAGCGACCAGACCTCAAACGGTCCAATCTCTGTGCTCAGGTGTCATCCCTGGATCAGTAATGCTGAAACCACACAGTACTTGAAGGATTTATAACAGAGTAGCAATCACACACTTATTACATCGAGTGTCTCAAAAGAGAACTTATTACAATAATATGGCTTAAGGCCATCTAATAACGATAACAGCGGAAGGCTTGGAAGATAAGTGAGTCCATCAACTCCAACGGCATCACTGAGTATAGAACCACGACCTAAAAACTCCTTAATCGCTTCTGAAAAGTCTGCAACATTAACGTTGTAGCCCGAAACGGGTGAGCACATGGAATATGCCGGCAAAGTAACACATAGAGAGTAATGGAATGAAATAGGCTAATCTATATGCATATTTGGCTGGTGGAAAGCTCTATGGTTATAGTTTCGCGTAAAGCCAATTTTTCCCTATTGCAAAGGAATAAATTTTATTTAACTATCATAGTGGTTGTTAAACATTGAGAATGGTTGACAGCATTCTCAATCCCAATTAAGCATCATAATTAAACAAACCCAACAAAATTAATTTAGAGTAACATGTTGAGATTCACATGATAATCCAAGTACTAGATACTCAAGATGTCCATAACCGGGGACACGGCTAATCATGATTAGTTTATACACTCTACAGAGGTTTGCGCACTTTTCCCCACAAGACTCGATCGCCTCCGTTTGGTTTCTCGCACTACATGGTGTTTGAGAAGACGGATGACCGAGACATAGTCTTTCAGAAGCGCTAGCACCTTACGATCGGGTAGACCGTTACACCTACTTTCCCTTACATCTGCTAGTCTACCACTATAAGTGTTCGCACAACTTAATCAACTATGCTAGAGCCCATAATAGCTTGTGGCTGCACATGGAAGTTTCTAGCATGAATAATCTCATGATCCCTTTGAGCTTGGGTGGCGGTCCATAAAAAACAGGCAATCCTAGAATACCCAGGTGGCTCAATCCACCCAGATGTGTGTTTAAGTTGCCACCTTAAGTAAACCATTAATTAACAATCTCACACCTGTCATGGATACACTCACCCAATCCACGTCTACTACCATAGCATGGCATAATAAGCAAACGTAGAAGTAACTCCCAAAGGTTTGATAATAACATGTAATAGGTACTACCTCAACTACTTCCCAAACCCACAATTTAATTAGATCCTAATCATGCAATGTGTGAGGATTGATCTAATGCAATAAAACTGGGTAGTTGTAAAGCATGATCAAAGTGTTACTTGCCTTGCTGATGATCCGGGAAACCTAGCGATTCGAAGTAGCAAGCAGCGCACTCCGGGTACTCTATCGCAAACAAACAAGCATACAATAAGTACTCAACTAATTCAAAGGTAAAACTCAAATAAGAGATCTAACCAGAAAGTTCAACTTAAGAACTCCAGTTGGCAGAAAGAATCAAATCGAATGAAGCAACGAAAGACAAACGGCAAAAGAAACAGGCTTCGTTTACTACTCTCGATCTAAGGCAATTTTTACAGTGGCAAAAACTTGTTTAAGTTGGTTAAACGGAAAGACGGTTTCGAGACGAAACTCCAGGCGCTTGAATCGCCTGATTCCGATAAACGAGCGAAAAGTTAGACTAAAACGAAAATCGGATCAGAAATCGCGATTAGAAAAATCATGGATTTAATCCGAGAAAAAGAAAAGTGACGAACGTTCGTTAAAACGAACGAACGGACGAACGCTCGCTAAACAAATAAACCGGAAAAACCGATCTATTTAAAAAAAAATCAAAACTAAAAAAAGAACAAAACCGTCGGAAAACCTAACGGTTTTTCAAGAAAAACCGGAGGAGAAAAAAACTACCTCCAGTGCACTGCGGCGGCGGCGGCGGGTTCGGCGGGCGGCAGCTGGGCGGGCTAGGGTTAGGGTTTGGGCGGGGGAGCGGCTGGGCTTCGGCCGGGGCCTCGGGGCGCTATAAAAAGGCCTGGCCAGGAGGAGTCCTGGCCGGTTACGGCCCAAGGTCGGTTCAGACGTTTTTTTAAATAATTACGCTCGGAAAAAAACAAAAGAAATACTAAACGGACTCCAAAAATCCCGAAACAAATTTTCCCCGGCTTCTAAAATCAAGCCGCACAGGATGAACATTTGTTTGGGGCCTAAATGCAATTTTGAAAAACGCGCAGTTTTCCTAAATTCAAATAAAATGGAAAATAAAACCAAAATAAAACCTTAATTGATTTTTTTATTAAATCCTCAATATTTCTTTATTTTGGGAAAGTCATTTTATTCCCTCTCTCTTATTTTTGTAATAGAAATAATTGAAGATAAATTAAATAAAATCAAATGATCCTATTTTCAAAATTTGAGACAACTCAAATATGAAAATAACGAAATCCCCAACTCTCTCCGAGGGTCCTTGAGTTGCGTAAAATTTCTAGGATCAACCAAAATGCAATAAATATGATATGCAATGATGATCTAGTGTATAACATTCCAAATTGAAAATTTGGGATGTTACAAACCTACCCCCTTTAAGATGAATCTCGCCCTCGAGATTCGGGTTGGCTAGAAAATAGGTGAGGGTGGTCCTTCAGCAAATCTTCCTCTCGTTCCCAGGTGACTTCATCCTTCGTGTGGTGGCTCCGCTGAACCTTGCAAAACTTGATAACCTTGCTGCGGGTGACTCGACTGGCATACTCTAGAATCTTAACTGGTTTCTCCTAATAGGTCAAATCACTGTCCAACTGAATTGCTTCTAGTGGTACCGTATCTCTCAGCGGTATGTCAGCCATCTCTGCGTGGCATTTCTTTAAATGGGATACATGGAACATGTCGTGAACTCCTGACAATCCTTCGGGCAATTCCAACTTGTAGGCTACTTCTCCCATACGCTCCAAAACTTTGTATGGGCCTACAAAACGTGGCGCTAACTTTCCCTTAACTCCAAAGCGCTTAACTCCTCGAAGTGGTGATACTCGAAGATAAACTCGGTCTCCGACTTCGTAAACTGTCTCCTTGCGTTTAGAATCTGCGTAGCTCTTCTGCCTGGATTGGGCTACCTTGAGCCTATCGCAAATCAATTTCACTTTCTGTTCAGACTCATTTATCAGATCCGGTCCAAACAACTGGCGGTCTCCAACTTCATCCCAGGACAATGGGGTCCTGCACCTCCTTCCATACAAGGCTTCTAAAGGGGCCATCTTCAAACTAGATTGATAGCTGTTCTTGTAAGAGAACTCTGCATATGGCAAATTCTCATCCCAACTAGATCCGTAATCTAGCGCACAAGATCTTAGCATATCCTCCAAAATCTGATTGACTCTCTCAGTCTGTCCATCTGTCTGGTGGAGAGCTGTGCTAAACTCCAGTCTGGTTCCCAAAGTTTCATGCAACTGATTCCAGAACTTTGAGGTAAATTAGGTTCCTCTATCTGATACTATGCTCCTTGGAACTCCATGCAGACAAACGATTCTAGTCATGTATATCTTTGCCAACTTTGCACTGGTATAGGTAGTCTTCACGGGAATGAAATGAGCTACCTTTGTCAAACGATCGACTACAACCCATATCGAGTCATAGCCTGAACGTGTTCTGGGTAAACCTGTAATAAAATCCATGCCTAGCTTATCCCACTTCCATTTAGGTATCGACAATGGCTGTAATAATCCTGCTGGCTTCTAATGCTCTTCCTTTACTCTCTGACATACATCACAAACCGCTACATATTCCGCAATATCCTTCTTCATTCCGTCCCACCAGAAAATATCCTTCAAATCTAAATACATCTTGGTATTTCCTGGGTGAATTGAATACGGTGAATCATGGGCCTCTTGTAAAATTAACTTCCTGATCTCCGAATCATTAGGCACATAAACATGGTCTTCAAACCATAAGGTATCATGCTCATCCTCACGAAATCCCTTAGCTTTTCCTTTGCTCATTTTCTCCTTAATAGAAGCAATCTCCTTGTCAGTCTTTTGAGCTTCTCTGATCTTATCCATCAAAGTAGACTGAATCTCCAATGCTGCTACATAGCCTTTTGGGACTATTTCCAAACATAGCTCTCGCAGATTTTCGGCTAACTCCCTTGGTAAATCTCCCGTCATTAGGGTGTTGACATGGATCTTGCGGCTCAACGCATCAGCTACTATGTTAGCCTTTCCAGGGTGATAATGTAATTTCATATCATAATGCTTGATGAGCTCCAACCATCTCCTTTGTCTGAGGTTCAACTCCTTCTGTGTGAAAATATACTTCAAACTCTTGTGATCCATGTACACCTCGTAATGGTTTCCAATCAGAAAATGTCTCCAAGTCTTCAATGCATGCACTACGGCTGCTAACTCCAAATCATGCGTAGCATAATTCAACTCATGGGGCTTAAGCTGTCGTGAGGCATATGAAACAACTCTTCCTTCCTGCATAAGAACTGCTCCAAGTCCTCGACGTGAAGCGTCACAATACACCTCATAATCCTTGGTCTGATCCAGTAAAATCAACATTGGTGAGGTAACCAAACATTTCTTCAACTCCTGAAAACTAGCCTCACAATCCTCAGTCCATATGAACATGGTATCCTTCTTCAACAACTCCGTCATGGGCTTCGCAATCTTTGAGAAATTCTCAATAAACCTCCGGTAGTATCCTGCGAGTCCAAGAAAACTCCGGATCTCTCCAACTGTGGTTGGCGCTTCCCACTTGGTCATGGTATCAACTTTAGTGGGATCTACTTCTATACCTTCTCCGGATATAATGTGTCCGAGAAATCCAACTTCCTTCAACCAAAACTCACATTTGCTGAACTTGGCATATAGTTGATGTTCTCTGAGTTTACCAAGCACCAAACGCAAATGCTCCTTATGCTCCTCTTCATTCTTGGAGTAAACCAGGATATCATCAATGAACACGATGACAAACTTATCCAAGAACTCCATAAACACTTTGTTCATCATGTTCATAAAATATGCAGGTGCGTTAGTCAGACCAAATGACATAACGGTATACTCGTACAGCCCATACCTGGTGGTAAAAGCCGTCTTAGGTATATCATGTTCTCGAATCTTCAATTGGTGGTATCCTGATCGCATATCGATCTTGGAAAATACCTCAGCTCCTTGCAATCAATCAAACATGACATTGATCATCGGTAGTGGGTACTTGTTCTTGATGGTTACTTCATTCAATCCTCAATAATCAACAACCATCCTTAACGATCCATCCTTCTTCTCCACTAGAAGTACTGGCGATCCCCAAGGCGATGAACTTGGGCGAATGTATCCTTTATCCAGTAACTCCTTAATTTGCTTCTTAATCTCCACCAAATCCTTTGAAGGCATCCCATATGGTCTCTTTGATATTGGCCCTGTGCCTGGCAAAAGCTCAACCAAAAACTCAATATCTCTATCCGGTGGCATGCCTAGAAATTCTTCTGGAAATACATCGGGGAAATCCTTCATTACTGGTACTTCCTCCTGCACAACTCCTGTTAAACAATTTACTTGAGTCCTCTTCGGCACATGTCGGGATACATACTTGATCCTTCTCCCTTTTGGGGTGGTAAGCAAGATTGACTTACTAGCGCAATCGATGTTTCCTCCATACATTGACAACCAATCCATACCCAGAATTACATCCAAACCTTGTGATTCCAATATTATCAAATCTAAGGGGAACACATGCCTACCTATACTTAATGGCACTTGGAAACATCCTTGGCTAGCCATATACTCCGCTCCTGGTGAGCTTACTAACATAGGTGTTCTAAGAACTTTGGTGGGCAGGTTATACTTATCCACAAATCCCCTTGATATGTATGAATGCGATGCACCAGTATCGAAAAGAACAAGTGCAGTAAATGACTTAACCAAAAACTTACCGATTACTGCATCTGGCTGCTCTTCAACCTCCTCCACGTTAACGTGGTTCACCTGTCCCATGTTGAAAGGGTTCAGCTTCTTCCCAGAGCTTCCATTGCCGTTTCCGTTCTGTGATTCAGGACATTCATTGGCATAATGTCCGGTCTTCTAGCACTTAAAACAAGTGACTTGGCTCAGGTCTCTCTTGGCTGGGGTCGATGGGTTGGTGCGGTTCTGGCCGTTGCTTCCTCCATTCCCATTACCATTCTTGGTGCCATTGTGATTGTGCGAGCTACCTCATCCATGGGTATGCTGAAAATGTCCTCCCGGTCTAGGGGTAAAAACATGGCTTCTGCTGAGCTCCTGAATTGTGCTTCCCTTGTCCATACTTCCTCTTGCGATTCTCAATCTGCTGCTGCTTCCCTTCAATCATAAGAGCACGATCTACCAACTCCTGGTAGTTGTTGAAGGTTGCTACCATCAACGGCATGCTCAACTCATCATTCAGTCCTTCCAGAAACTTCTCCTGCTTAACTGCATCCGTAGCAACGTCATCTGGGGCATAACATGCTAATTTACTAAAGTCCTCCACATACTGGCCAACTGTCCATCCTCGTTGGCGCAAGTTGTGAAACTCTCGCTTCTTCATGGCCATAGCTCCTACTGAAACATGGGCAGTTCGAAAAGCCTGCTGAAATTGGTCCCATGTGATAATGTCGATAGGGAAAGTGGTTGTGAAATTCTCCCACCATGATGCTGCGGGTCCTTCAAGCTGATGTGCGGCAAACTTCACCTTTTCCGCATCCGTGCATCCTGCTGTGGTCAACTCTCTAGCTATCTTGCGGAGCCAATCATCTGCCACTATCGGCTCGGTGCTACTGGAAAACACCGGTGGATTCAGCCTAAGAAAATGGGCTAAGTGATCAACATGTGGTGGTGGTGGTGGTGGGTTGTTGTTGTTGTTCCCCTGATTCTGATTCTGGACTAGCAACTGCATCAATGTGTTCTGCTGCTGGATCAACTGGGTGAGCTCCGGTGGAAAGGTAAATCCAGGGTCACGTCTCGGAGGCATCTGAGGGTTTAGAAAAGATGAGATTTAAGAATAGAGGGGTTCTACAGAGAAAACACTACCCATATGCACATGAGGCAAAAGCAAACAATTCACTTCATTCAATCAATCAAACAAGGGCATACAAACGATCTAACTATCGCAAAAGTGATCGGACTACTATATTTACATGGTGGACTACTACTACTGATGAGGAGGTCTACTAGAAATATTCTTCGGTTGCAGACTCCATGATATCTGCTCCGGCTTCATCAACATAGTCATCATCACTATCATCTGGATCCGAGTCGGTGTCGTCGATGATGTTGTAGTCTTCCGGGCGAATCTCCTTGGGTTCTTCATCTTCCTCTACTGGGGTAGGGCCTCCCATGAATATTCCGATATTCATTGTTAGGTCGGCATTCTTGTCCACTAGTACTTCTATTTCCTCTTCATAATCTTCACGTGTAGCCTTGAGTTCTTCCGCCAGTTCCTTGATTCTTGTCTTTGCCTTCTTCAGGTCTATCATGTCGGTGCACATCTGGTTTTCCTGACGTCGAATGTGCTGGTTTAACTCTTGGATAAAATCTGCAATTGATCTATCCTTCCTGGTGCTGATCATCGCCCAGTGCTCATCTCGGCGCCCACAAATCTGGTAGATAGTATCCTGAAGATCATTGCGGTAGACTTCTCCAATACGTCCCATGGCGATGTGAGCTGCCATGCTCTTTCCTAGACTCCAAGTTGGTGCATCAAAAGAAAACTCTATGGGCTCAGTGACTGACATGAACGTTCTTCCTGGAACTTGTACTTGAATCATCCAGCGCTCCTCTTCAGGTAAAGTGGCATTGTAGGTTCCGGTGAAGCTTGGCACTCCTATGTTCAGGTATCTAGTGACTTCCTTCAAGTGGCGTCCAAAGGGTGTATCTTCATCCGGTTGCGTGAACTTGTTCCTTGCATCCGCCATCCTAAAAGAGTAAAAAAGATGAGAAGTTAGAAAGAGAAGAGAGTGAGTAGTGATCTAGGTCTTTAGCTTAGTGGTTGTGTCCTACAGTCAGCGTGTGCTCTGATACCATCTTGTAGCGACCAGACCTCAAACGGTCCAATCTCTGTGCCCAGGTGTCATCCCTGGATCAGTAGTGCTGACACCACATAGTACTTGAAGGATTTATAACAGAGTAGCAATCACACACTTATTACATCGAGTGTCTCAAAAGAGAACTTATTACAATAAATATGGCTTAAGGCTTGAAAGATAAGTGAGTCCATCAACTCCAACGGCATCACTGAGTATAGAACCACGACCTAAAAACTCCTTAATCATCGTCTGAAAAGTCTGCAACATTAATGTTGCAGCCCGAAACGGGTCAGCACATGGAATATGCTGGCAAAGTAACACAGAGAGTAATGGAATGAAATAGGCTAATCTATATGCATATTTGGCTGGAAAGCTCTATGGTTACAGCTTTGCCTAAAGCCAATTTTTCCCTACTGCAAAGGAATACATTTTATTTAACTATCATGGTGGTTGTTAAACATTGAGAATGGTTGACAGCATTGTCAATCCCAATTAAGCATCATCATTAAACAAACCGAACAAAATTCATTTAGAGTAACATGTTGAGATTCACATGATAATCCAGGTACTAGATACTCAAGATGTCCATAACCGGGGACACGACTAATCATGATTAGTTTATACACTCTGCAGAGGTTTGCGCACTTTTCCCCACAAGACTCGATCGCCTCCGTTTGGTTTCTCGCATTACATGGTGTTTGAGAAGACGGATGACCGAGACATAGTCTTTCAGAAGCGCTAGCACCTTACAATCGGGTAGACCGTTACACCTACTTTCCCCTACATCTGCTAGTCTACCACTGTAAGAGTTCGCACAACTTAATCAACTATGCTAGAGCCCATAATAGCTTTTGGCTGCACACGGAAGTTTCTAGCATGAATAATCTCATCATCCCTTTGAGCCTGGGTGGCGGTCCATAAAAAAAAGGCAATCCTAGAATACCCATGTGCCTCAATCCACCCAGATGTGTGTTTAAGTTGCCACCTTAAGTAAACCATTAATTAACAATCTCACATCTGTCATGGATATACTCACCCAATCCACGTCTACTAGCATAACATGGCATAATAAGCAAACGTAGAAGTAACTCCCAAAGGTTTGATAATAACAGGTAATAGGTACTACCTCAACTACTTCCCAAATCCAGAATTTAATTAGATCCTAATCATGCGATGTGTGAGGATTGATCTAATGCAATAAAACTAGATAGTTGGAAAGCATGATCAAAGTGTTACTTGCCTTGCTGATGATCCGGGAAACCTAGCGATTCGAAGTAGCAAGCCGCGCACTCCGGGTACTCTATCGCAAACAAACAAGCATACAATAAGTACTCAACTAATGCACAGGTAAAACTCAAATAAGAGATCTAACCAGAAAGTTCAACTTAAGAACTCCGGTTGGCAGAAAGAATCAAATCGAACGAAGCAACGAAAGACAAACGGCAAAAGAAATAGGCTTCGTTTACTACTCTGGATCTAAGGCAATTTTAATAGTGGCAAAAACTTGTTTAAATTGGTTAAATGGAAAGAGGGTTTCGAGATGAAACTCCAGGCACTTGAATCGCCTGATTCTGATAAACGAGCGAAAAGTTAGACTAAAACGAAAATCGGATCAGAAATCACGATGAGAAAAATCGCGGATTTAATCCGAGAAAAAGAAAAACGACGAACGCTCATTAAAACGAACGAACGGACGAACGCTCGCTAAATAAATAAACTGGGAAAACTGATCTATTTAAAAAAACCGAAACTAAAAAACGAACAAAACCGTCGGAAAACCGAACGGTTTTTCGAGAAACTACCTCCAGCGAACGGCGGCGGGTCCGGCGGGCGGCGGCGGCGGCGGGGCGGCGGGTCCGGCGGGCGGCGGCGGGGCGGCGGGGCGGTCTAGGGTTAGGGTTTGGGCGGGGGCGTGGCTGGGCTTCGGCCGGGGCCTCGGGGCGCTATAAAAAGGCCCGGCCAGGACGAGTCCTGGCCGGTTACGGCCCAAGGTCGGTTCGGACGTTTTTTTTAAATAATTACGCTCGGAAGAAAAAACAAAAGAAATACTAAACGGACCTCAAAAAATCCTGAAATAAAATTTCCCCAGCTTCTAAAATCAAGCCGCACAGGATGAACATTTATTTGGGGCCTAAATGCAATTTTGAAAAACGCGCATTTTTCCTAAATTCAAATAAAATGGCAAATAAAACCAAAATAAAACCTTAATTGATTTTTTATTAAACCTCAATATTTATTTATTTTGGGAAAGTCATTTTATTCCCTCTCTCTTATTTTTGTAATAGAAATAATTGAAGATAAAATAAATAAAATCAAATGATCCTATTTTCAAAATTTGAGACAACTCAAATATGAAAATAACGAAATCCCCAACTCTCTCCGAGGGTCCTTGAGTTGCGTAAAATTTCTAGGATCAACCAAAATGCAATAAATATGATATGTAATGATGATCTAGTGTATAACATTCCAAATTGAAAATTTGGGATGTTACAGGAACCTCCTATGATATATCTAGCATGGAAAGTGTTGGGAATTACTCGGTCGTTTTCATTGACGGGAAAAGTATGCCTCTCAAAAAAATTATCTCTCAATTTAAGCTTTGAGCTCTGGCACCTCTACAAATCTTTGCTTCCCTCTGCGAAGGGCCTATATATTTACTTTATGCAATTTTTACTTTTATTTTAGTCTCCATCTTCTCTTATAAAGCACCAACTAGGGAGCACTATGATCATACTTGAGCATTGGATGTAGCTAATATTCGAGTGCCTTTCGTGAATGGATCAATGATTGAGCATAATGGGCTAGGGATAGCTTTCTTTAGGGTTATATTTTGAAATACATGGTTGCTTGTTAGTATGCTTGAGTATTGATGTCTTCATGTAAAATTATAAACTATTGCTTTGAATCACTCAAGTCCAAATGTCCATGCTACAAAAGAAAGAGTATATGATGAATATGATAGGTAGCATTCCACAACAAAATTCTACTTTCAATTGCTACTTTATCATGATGAGTTTAATGAGAAAGAGTTGGTGTTATGATGCTAGGAAAAGTGACTGAAATTATCATTGGTCAAACTTATGCACTTTGCTAGCATTCACACTTCATAAATTATTTCTTTTATCATTTACCTACTCGAGGACGAGCAAGAATTAAGCTTGGGGATGCTGGTACGTCTCCAACGTATCTATAATTTATGAAGTATGCATGCCATGTTTACAACAATTTTATATGGTTTTGGTATGATTTACATGGAACTAACCCGGACTAACACTGTTTTCAGCAGAACTACCGTGGTGTTGTTTTTGTGCAGAAATAAAATTTCTCAAAATGCAACGAAACTTTTTGACGATTTGTTTTGGAACAAAAGAGGCACTAGAAGCTTCGTGGGAGGGCCAGAAGAGCCACGAGGAGGGCACAACCCACCAGGGTGCGCCAGCCCCCTTTAGCGTGCCCTGGTGTCTTGTGGGCCCCTCATGGCCCATCTTCGTGTGAAACCGATGCCCAAAAATCCTATATATTCAAAAACCTCTAGAAATAACCCTAGATCAGAAGTTTCACCACAGCAAGCCTCTGTAGCCATGAAAAATCAATCTAAACCATGTTCCGGCACCCTGCTGGAGGGGGAAATCATCACCGATGGCCATCTTCATCATCCCAGCAGCCACCATGATGAGGAGGGAGTAGTCCACCCTCGGGGTTGAGGGTTTGTACCAGTAGCTATGTGTTTAATATCTCTCTCTCTCTCTCTCTCTCGTGTTCTTGAGATGGCACGATCTTGATGTGTCACGGGCTTTGTTAATATAGTTGGATCATATGGTGTTTTCCCCACTCTATCTTGTTGTGATGAATTGATTTTTCTCTTTGAGATTTCGTTCTTGTTGGATTGAATACTTTTATGGATTTGAGAACACTTGATGTATGTCTTGCTATGAATACCCATGGTGACAATGGGGTATCATATTGATTCACTTGATATATGTTTTGGCACTCAACTCGAGGATTCCCGAGGCGACATTGGGGTAATCTATGCATAGGGGTTGATGCATGTTCTCGTCCTTGTTTCTCCGGTAGAAATCTTGGGGCACTCATTGAGTTTCTTTGTGTTGGATTGAGTATTATGAATCTAAAATTGTTTGATGCATATCGTATAATCAACTCATGGATACTCGAGGTGACATTGTAGTATCTAGGTGATATTAGAGTTGGTTGATGTGTATCATATGGTGTTATTTTAGTATGAACTCTTGGATAGATCGATCGGAAAGGGTAACTTGGTGTTATTTTAGTACGAACTCTAGGATATATTGGTCAGAAAGAATAGCTTTGAGGTGGTTTCGTACCCTACAAACAATTTCTTCTTATGTTCTCCGCTAGATAAGAACTTTGGAGTGATTCTTCATCACACGTTGAGGAGTGGTTATATGATTCAATTATATTAGCATTGTTCAGAGATTGTATAGCGAAAGTACCGAAAGTTCCTATCACTCCAAAGTTCCCGTCAATGAGGATGATGAACCCCTCAGTGATGGTGTCTAGATTGGATCTTGTGGTTCTAAAACTTGCGGCGGCTAGAATTGTGTTTCGTCGACTCCCCTAGGGTTTTTGGAGTATTTGGGTATTTATGGGGCGAAGAGGCGGTGCAAGAGGCCACCGAGGTGGGCACAACCCACCAGGGTGCGCCTGGGCTCTACGTCTCCGTCGTATCTATAATTTTTGATTGTTCCATGCCAATATTCTACAACTTTCATATACTTTTGGCAACTTTTTATACTATTTTTGGGACTAACATATTGATCCAGTGCCCAGTTCCAGTTCCTGTTTGTTGCATGTTTTTTGTTTCGCAGTAAATCCATATCAAACAGAGTCCAAGTGGGATAAAAACTGATGGATATTTTTTTGGAATATATGTGATTTTGGGGAAGAAAAATCAACGCGAGACGATGCCCGAGGGGGCCAAGAGGCAGGGGGCGCGCCCGAGGGGGGAGGCGCGCCCTGGGCCCTCGTGACCACCCCCTAAGGCGGTTGATTCCCTTCTTTCGTCGCAAGAAAGATAATATCCGGATAGAGATTGTGTTAAAATTTCAGCCCAATCGGAGTTACGGATCTCCGGGAATATAAGAACGGTGAAAGGGCAGAATCTGAGAATGCAGAAACAGAGAGAGACAGAGAGACAAATCCAATCTCAAAGGGGCTCTCACCCCTCCCAAGCCATGGAGAGCATGGACCAGAGGGGAAACCCTTCTCCCACCTAGGAGAAGGTCAAGGAAGAAGAAGAATAAGAAGAATAAGAAGGGGGCTCTCTCCCCCTCGCTTCCGGTGGCGCCGGAACGCCGCCGGGGGCCATCATCATCACCGCAATCTACACCAACACCTCCGCCATCTTCACCAACATCTCCATCACCTTCCCCCCTCTATCTACAGCGGTCCACTCTCCCGCAACTCTCTGTACCCTCTACTTGAACATGATGCTTTATGCTTCAAATTATTATCCAATGATGTGTTGCCATCCTATGATGTCTGAGTAGATTTTCATCGTCCTATCCGTGGTTGATGAATTGCTATGATTGATTTAATTTGCTTGTGGTTATGTTGCTGTCCTTTGGTGCCCATCATATGAGCACGCGTGTGGATCACACCATAGGGTTAGTTGTATGTTGATAGGACTATGTATTGGCGGGCAAGAGTGACAGAAACTTCAGCCTAGCATAGAAATTGATGCATACGGGATTGAAGGGGGGCCAATATATCTTAATTCTATGGTTGGGTTTTACCTTAATGAATGTTAGTAGTTGCGGATGCTTTCTAATAGTTCCAATCATAAGTGCTTAGAATTCCAAGTCATGGATGACATGCTAGCAGTGGCCTCTCCCACATAAAACTTGTTATCGGTCTAGTAAAGTAGTCAATTGCTGAGGGAAAATTTCACAACCCGTATCATCACTTTTCCACACTCACTATACTAACTTTATTGCTTCTTTATCCAAACAGCCTCTACTTTTTATTTATGCGCTCTTTATTATCTTGCAAACCTATCCAACAACACCTAAAAAGTACTTCTAGTTTCATACTTGTTCTAGGTAAAGTGAACGTCAAGCGTGCGTAGAGTTGTATTGGTGGTCGATAGAACTTGAGGGAATATTGTTCTACCTTTACCTCCTCGTTGGGTTCGACACTCTTACTTATGGAAAGAGGCTACAATTGATCCCCTATACTTGTGGGTTATCAAGACCTTTTTCTGGCGCCATTGCCGGGAAGCAATAGCGTGGGGTGAATATTATCGTGTGTGCTTGTTTGCTTTATCACTAAGTAATTTTTATTTGCTATTTTAAGTTGTTCTCTATCTTTAGTTATGGATATGGAACACGAAATACCAAAAAATTTAGGTGTACCTGCTACTCATGGAGATGGGGAACCTCCTAAATCCCTCGATGCTGGTTATGTGACAAATATTATGTACTACTTTGATAATCCTGAGAAAACCCCATTCAATTATGTAATGGGAGACACGTTGGATCAACATGAATACTTTAGGGATTATCACTTGACTCAAAAAGGGAAACTATTATGGGATCAAATTCATATGTTGCATTGGTATGCTCAGGAACTATGCTTGAGATATGACTATACTTGTTGCTCTAGGATGAAGGCTCCACACCTTCCCTTTTCATGCAAATTTAATTATGATAAAACCTTGGCATCTTATGCTAATGGTATATATGATTACTATGATGTGGAACAAATAGAAGAATTTGTTGCTTTTATGGGTGCTTATGAAATTGAATCTTTGTTTAAAGAGTGTGAAAATCTTGATGATGCTGTTTACAGACTTGAAAATTTTGCTATACTTAAATATTGCTATGAGAATTATGAATTCAATTCCGATATTGATGATTTTATTGATAGAGTCTCCACTGTCCAAGAAGAGACTAATATTTTGCAAGAGTCTATGGAAGAAGAAATTAATGACATTGTGAGCTCATTGGATGAAAAAGATGAGGAGGAGAGAGAAGAACAAAAGGAGGAAGAGAGGATTGAACACACGTTCCCACCATCTAATGAGAGTAACTCTTTATCCCATACATTGTTTAATTTCCCTTCAAGTCTACCGAAGGATGAATGCTATGATGATTGTTATGATCCCGTTGATTCTCTTGAAATATCCTTTTGATGATGCTTGCTATGCTTGTGGCCAAGATGCCAATATGAATTATGCTTATGGATATGAACTTGCTATAGTTCCTTATGTTAAACATGAAATTGTTGCTATTGCACCCACGCATGATAGTCCTATTATCTTTTTGAATTCTCCCGACTACACTATATCGGAGATGTTTGCTCTTGTTAAGGATTATATTGATGGGTTGTATTTTACTACTACACATGATGATTTTGGTAGATATAATATGCATGTGCTTGTTGCTCCTAATTGCAATTATTATGAGAGAGGAACTATATCTCCACCTCTCTATGTTTCCCACATGATAGAATTGCAAGAAACTGCTTATGCTATGTATTGGCCTTTACTTTGTGTTCATGAATTGTTCTTGTATGACATGCTGATGCATAGGAAGAGAGTTAGACTTCGTCATTACATGATACTGCATGATACCCCACACGTTGTTGCGGGAATATTTGCAATACATTTTGATGATATGTGATTTCTATGGAACGTGAATAGTGATACTACGAAAACTAAAATTGCAAATCCATATGCTTTATTCTGTTTGATTAATGTATTGTAAAATATGTAATATATGTTTGCATGTTGAGGTGGACATTTTCATGTGCATGAATGCATGTTGTGGTGGGCCTTTTGCCATGCATGTTGCTTGATGATGTGGCATACTTGCATGTTGAGAGAAATATGTTAGTGGGGGCTGGGTATTTAGATATAGAAGATATGTTTCTTTGTGCTCACTACTAAATCCCAAATCATTGTTAATTCAAATTGGCTTTGATATACCTTGGGATCCGGGTGGATCCATTACTTGAGCACTATATGCCTAGCTTAATGGCTTTAAAGAAAGCACTGCCAGGGAGACAACCTGTAAGTTTTAGAGAGTCATTTATTTCTGTTGACTGCTTTTATAAAGTTTTAAAACAAAAAGGTAAAGAGGGGAACCCAAAACTTTTCAAAAAGAAAAGTGAAAGTGAGAAAGACAAGCATTGTTGAAGTGGGGGAGCTCCTTGAACTTTGTTCATGCTCACAGAAACTTTGTGAATCTTGATTATAGGAACTTTTCAACAAAAATAATTATCCCCTTGAACAATTCCATTGTATTATAAAAATAATGTGCCAAGGTTTGCCTTTAGGATGTTTTAGATTACTTGTTGATTTGTATGGTGCAGGACAGAAACTTCGGCCGTAGTGTGCGATTTTACATTTTTTTTACTGGAACGTCAAACGGTTCTGAAACTTTTTGCACTGTCTTTCTATACAAATTGTTTATTTTTCCTAATTTTGGTAGAATTTTTGGAGTAACATAGATATGGTGAATGTTCAGATTATTATAGACTGTTCTGTTTTAGACAGATTCTGTTTCTGATGCATAGTTTGCTTGTTTTGATGAAACTATCGATTTATATCAGTGGATTAAGCCATGAAAAAGTTATATTACAGTAGATATAATGCAAAATAATGAATTGGTTTACAATAGTACTTAGAGTAGTGATTTGCTTTATTATACTAACGGATCTTACCGAGCTTTCTGTTGAGTTTTGTGTGGCTGAAGTGTTCGAAGATCGAGGATGTCTCGATGTGAGGAGAAGAAGGAGAGGCAAGACCTCAAGCTTGGGGATGCCCAAGGCACCCCGTGTAAATATTCAAGGATACTCAAGCATCTAAGCTTGGGGATGCCCCGGAAGGCATCCCATCTTTCTTCAACAAACATCGGTATGTTTTCGGATTCGTTTCATTCATGCGATATGTGCAAATCTTGGAGCGCCTTTTGCATTTAGTTTCCACTTGTCTTTGATGCACCATGCTGGTATGAGATATTCCATGGTTGATTTATAGAATGCCCATTGCACTTCACTTATACCTTTTGAGTATGGCTTTATAGAATGCTTCATGTGCTTCACTTATATCTTTTGAAGTTTGGATTGCCTGTTTCTCTTCACATAGAAAACCGCCATTTGCAGAATGCTCTTTTGCTTCACTTATATTTGTTAGAGCATGGGCATATCGTTTGTAGAAAGGATTAAACTCTCTTACTTCATTTATATCTATTTAGAGAGATGACAGGAACTGGTCATTCACATGATTAGTCATAAAATCCTACATAAAACTTATAGATCACTGAATATGATATGTTTGATTCCTTGCAATAGTTTTGCGATATAAAGGTAGTGATATTAGAGTCATGCTAGTGGGTAGTTGTGGATTGTAGAAATACTTGTGTTGAAGTTTGTGATTCCCGTAGCATGCACGTATGGTGAACCGTTATGTGATGAAGTCGGAGCATGATTTATTTATTGATTGTCTTCCTTATGAGTGGCGGTCGGGGACGAGCGATGGTCTTTTCCTACCAATCTATCTCCCTAGGAGCATGCATGTAGTACTTTGTTTCGATAGCTAATAGACTTTTGCAATAAGTATGTGAGTTCTTTATGACTAATGTTGAGTCCATGGATTATACGCACTCTCACCCTTCCATCATTGCTAGCCTCTTCGGTACCGTGCATTGCCCTTTCTCACCTCGAGAGTTGGTGCAAACTTCGCCGGTGCATCCAAACCCCGTGATACAATATGCTCTACCAAACATAAACATACTTATATCTTCCTCAAAACAGCCACCATACCTACCTATCTTGGCATTTCCATAGCCATTCCGAGATATATTGCCATGCAACTTCCATCATCATCATATACATGACTTAAGCATTTATTGTCATATTGCTTTGCATGATCGTAAGATAGCTAGCATGATGTTTTCATGGCTTGTCCATTTTTTGATATCATTGCTACGCTATATCATTGCACATCCCGGTACACCGCTGGAGGCATTCATGTAGAGTCATATTTTGTTCTAGTGTCGAGTTGTAATATTGAGTTGTAAGTAAATAAAAGTGTGATGATCATCATTATTAGAGCATTGTCCCATGTGAGGAAAGGATGATCGAAGCTATGATTCCCTCACAAGTTGGTATGAGTATCCGGACTTTACAAAAAAATAAAAGAGGCCAAAGAAGCCCACCAAAAATGAGGCAAAAGAAGCCCACCAAAAAAGAGAAAAAAAGAGAAAAAATAAAAAAATGAGAGAAAAGAGAGAAGGGACAATGTTACTATCCTTTTACCACACATGTGCTTCAGAATAGCACCATGTTCTTCACATAGAGAGTCTCTTGAGTTACCACTTTCATATACTAGTGGGAATTTTCATTATAGAACTTGGCTTGTATATTGCGATGATGGGCTTCCTCAAATGCTTGATTATTTGTTTTTCTATCAATTGCCCAACAGTAATTTGTTTACCCACTGTATGCTATTTTCAAGAGAGAAGCCTCTAGTGAAAACTATGACCCCGGGTCTACTTTTTATAATAAAAATATCTTCTTGCAATTATTTATTTATTTATTTATTTTGTGTTTTAGTTATCTATCTATCACTACGAGATTTGATCCTTGCAATTAACCGCTGAGGGATTGACACCCCTTGTTCGCGTTGGGTGCAAGTATTTGTTATTTTGTGTGTAGGTACTGCTAACAAGGTGTTGCGTGGTTCTCCTACTAGATTGATAACATTGTTTCTTAACTAAGGGAAATACTTATCTCTACTATCCTGCATCATCCTCTCCTCTTCAAGGAAATCCCAATGCAGCTCACAAGTAGAAGGTTGCTCATAGGAGGGTGCCAAGGAAGCGCAGCATGTCTGTGGTGATGATGGGTGCCATCATTATTACTCCAGTGTGGCGAGAAACTCCCACCCCCGGTGTCGTGAAGCCCAATGGGCTGGTGCCAATGGTGTTGATGGTGCCCAGATGGTGTCTGAGCAAAGGTGGTGTCGGGGGTGCCGATGAAGTGATGACCACCGGTTCCGAGGCTGGAGGCCCAACGTGGACCGTCGCGGCGCCATTGGTGTCTGGCACGATCAAAGCCACTGGTGTCGAAGAGGTCCCGACTGGGGTTGTCATCAGAACTTGCTAGAGTGTGATGGCCTGTTGGCTCCCTTTGTCGCCCAATGCTGGTGTCGGATTGAGATCGGTTGGCTATCGCCGGCCCCCACTGCTGGGGCTAGGAGCCCTTTGTTGGGTTCTGTGTCCACAATGAAGATGACATCGACCTCACTGCCCTCCGCATCGGAGAATTAGACAAGGTCAGCGGTGTTGATGCTGCAGTCGGAGATGGAACCATCTATGATGCAGTCTTCTGGGTTGTGGTCGACTAAGCAGTTGTTGCACACCATGGTGATGAGATGAGATGATGGGGTGGGCTGGTGGAACTCTATGAGATTGGCACGATGTTTCGATCTAAAGGCCAGTGCCCTAGCCCCGATCACCGAGGTTGTTGGCGTAGGGTCATCGCCCTTCGAGTCAGAGGTTTGTGGCAAGGACATCATGTAACTGGACGAATCTGACCAAGCCTTGGTCTTACTGTCGATCTGGTCGTGTAGACGTGCCTGCATCATCGGCTGGTATGTGGTTTGAACATTCTATAGCCCAAAGTCGCCTCCTAGACCGGTGGCGGGCGACGAGAATGCCATGAAACTTGATGAGGCCTCCGATGCGATTTGTTGAAGCGGCATGACGCACATGCGGAAGCCCCCATGACTGTCGATGACGAAGGATTGTGCGCCGAAGAAGACAATGTGGATAGGGAAGGCCGCTGGGTTGACGTCGACCCAGCCCGTCCCGTTGAAAGTGCAACTATCCCTAGGTGGTTTTGGTAATTCATAACAACATATAGCTCATTGAGCTAATGCTATTCCAAGATGATTATTTCAGGAAAGCTCAATGATTGGCATGGCATGGATGGTGAAAGTGGAACCCTCGAAATGCTAAGGACAAAGGATTGGCTCAAGCTCAAAAGCTCAAGGCTCTTCATTTTATATTTTAGTGATCCAAGATCACATTGAGTCTTTAGGAAAAGCCAATACTATCAAGGAGGGATGAGGTGTTGCTTAATGAGCCTCTTGCTTCATGTGCTTAGTGATATGCTCCAAAACCCTCAACTACTTTCCCATATCCACATTTGACCTAAACCCTAAGCCAAACTCGGTCCTACCGATTCTTTCTATCCGGCGCCACCGAGTTTCACTTGTCATAAGCCACTGCCAAACCCTAGCAATTCGGTTCTACCGATAGGGATCTCGGTCTCACCGAGATGGGATTGCAAACTCTCTGTTTCCCTTTCGTAACTTTTCGGTCTCACCGAAAGAGCGGATCGGTCCCACCGAGATTGCAATGTAAACTCTCTGTTTCCTTTTTGTAACATTTCGGTCTCACCGAAAGAGCAAATCGGTCCCACCGAGTTTGCCTGGCCAACTCTCTGGTTAGCTAATTACCAAAATCGGTCTCACCGAGTTTGTGTAATCGGTCTCACCGAGATTACGTTATGCCCAAACCCTAACCAAATCGGTCCTACCGAGTTGCATGTCAGTCCCACCGAAAATCTCTAACGGTCACTAGGTTTACTATTTCGGTCTGACCGAGTTTTTTGATTCGGTCCCACCGAGATTGGTAAATTGTGTGTAATGGTTGGATTTTGTGTGGAGGCTATATATACCCCTCCACCTCCTCTTCATTCGTGGAGAGAGCCATCAGAACACATCTACACTTCTAACTCATATGTTCTGAGAGAGAACCACCTACTCATATGTTGAGACCAAGATATTCCATTCCTACCATATGAATCTTGATCTCTAGCCTTCCCCAAGTTGCTTTCCACTCAAATCTTCTTTCCACCAGATCCAAATCCTATGAGAGAGAGTTGAGTGTTGGGGAGACTATCATTTGAAGCACAAGAGCAAGGAGTTCATCATCAACACACCATTTGTTACTTCTTGGAGAGTGGTGTCTCCTAGATTGGCTAGGTGTCACTTGGGAGCCTCCGACAAGATTGTGGAGTTGAACCAAGGAGTTTGTAAGGGCAAGGAGATCGCCTACTTCGTGAAGATCTACCGCTAGTGAGGCAAGTCCTTCGTGGGCGATGGCCATGGTGGGATAGACAAGGGTGCTTCTTCGTGGACCCTTCGTGGGTGGAGCCCTCCGTGGACTCGCGCAACCGTTACCCTTCGTGGGTTGAAGTCTCCATCAACGTGGATGTAGGATAGCACCACCTATCCGAACCATGGGAAAAACATCCGTGTCTCCAATTGCGTTTGAATTCTCCAAACCCTTCCCTTTACATTCTTGCAAGTTGCATGCTTTACTTTAAGCTGCCAATATACTCTTTGCATGCTTGCTTGAATTGTGTGATGATTGCTTGACTTGTCCTAAAATAGCTAAAATCTGCCAAGAACTAAAATTGGGAAAAGATTAAGTTTATATTTGGTCAAGTAGTCTAATCACCCCCCCTCTAGACATACTTTCGATCCTACACCCGTCCACATTGAAGATAAAAGAGACGAAAGTTAGGCTCTCTCCCGACGGTAGGCCCCTGGAAGCTGGAGAAAATCCAAACCGGGATTGGTCTCCGACCGACGCAACCCATACCTGGAGCGACAATTGATGATGCATAATCCTGTCAGTACCCTCGGTGGGGTAGCGGACGTGAAAAGAAGTGCTAGATCGGAGGTCGCACAGGAAATTTACCCATGTTCAGGCCTCCGGGAAGGAGTAATACCCTACGTCATGCTTTGTGTTTGTATTCATGGTGGATATACGTCATGTGAGGGATTACAATGGTGACATGAGTTGGCTACCGAGACTCTAGGTCTATGGGAGTAGATGATCACGAGAGCCCCGTAGCCCCTCCTTATATGCACGGTTGGGGTTGGGGGTCTATTGGAGATTGATTCAATCTGGTTGCCGTCAGGTTGACTTGGGGGGGCAAGATGGTCTATAGACATCTATCTGATCCTTCGAGCTACTTGCTATCGCTAGCTCCTGGGTGGACCTTCCGGGCCCAGTGACACGCATGTTGTCGGGCTCCCCTCGGAGAAGCCACCCCTGATGTATTACACTGTCGCTGTTCTATTGGGCGGAGCTATGCTGTTTTCCTTGCTACCGACAGTTTCATGTATTGGCTCAGAGACTTGTGGGCTAATGAAATGTCAATACATACTGTTTTAGTGGAATGTGTTCATGTTGACTTGTGGGGGAGCTAACTAACCCAAATCAAAACATGCTAGTAACACTACAAGAAATATGTCAACTTGTGACCAGCACTATTGGTCACTGAATGGTCACTGTTTTCAATTTGTGACCTTTTTGTGACCAAAAACATAAGGTCAAAAGCTGGCGGTCATAAACTGACTATAGTGACCTTTCTTCTGGAATGGTCGTAGATGTTTATGACCAAAATACGTCTACTGTGGCGTTTTGGTCACTAGCAACCTCCCCAGGCCACATAGGCATCCAGCGTGGCAATCTGATGTGGCACAAGATTCAGCCCGGTCCAATTCAATTTTCTACATGGGCCTAGCCCAACAATTCGGCCTTTTTACTGTATATTTTCTCTAGCTACATGGGTTATTTTTTCTAATAGTTTTGATTTCTACATTGGCCTAACCCAACAATTGGGCCTTTCGTTTTTGGGCCATGGCCTTTTTGGCTCAACAATTACATTTCTTTTTTAAAGGCAGATCCAATAGTCAGATGGGTTTGAGTGGGTCCCAATGGTCAGAGTCATGTTCTTCAAATTTTGATTTTCCAGTAAATAAAAACAAATATTTAAATCAGAACTGACTGAAAACAGAAGTAATACTTCAACAACCAAATTTGGCACCTTACAATCAAACATACACCACGTTTATAATCGAACATACTTCACATCGGGTTTACAGCCACCAAGAACACAACTAAATATCAAAATATAACTATCTATCCGAGTATAACTAGCTCCAATGAGCTAGAACTCGATGCTTCTTCACTTCTTGGAGACCTGCTTGACGTCATGGTGCTTCTCCTGAGTGTTTCTTCCAGCCACATGCATGCCTCAAGATCTGCAAATGCTGCCACGGAATGCCAGCAAAAAGTGTATCAGCCAGCTATAAGAAAAATGCAATGCTTCAAATTAGTTTCAATCAAGAGCCAACTCGGATCGTTATGCAACAATGTTATTTTTAATCTAGACAAGCATTCCATATTTCGTATAGTAAACTGAATCATGTATGCTTGCTGGCATATAGGAATTGGACTGTCGCAAATCCTTGGTTGGCATGTTTCACCAGCAAGATGATGCAATGAGAAACTCAAAAATAATAATTTTGCATGCTATGTACATCAAGTGAAAAGGAACAAGTTATATAGTAGCCTCAACCAGAGCAAGTGTACAGCAACTTGATAAAAGAATGCTCAGTCATGGCATTCGATTTCACAAGAAAAGAATGTGTAAGGTGCAATGTTGAGTACACTTTGTAATTCTATAATAATTTGTAGTGCACTGTGGCTAGAAGCCAGAGTACACTTGAAGCTACAAACTATGCAACAAGCCTGAAACTCAAACAACAAGAAGCAGAGTTGAGTTCCTAGCCATCACACAAGACTGAAACTCCCAGCATTTGCCTCTCAAATTTTTATATAGAGTGAAAATTCCCAGCAGGGTAGATAGACATATGCTACTGTTTAGAATTGCATTATAAATTGTGAGAAGTCTTTGAATACAGAGTCTTATGCAAGTTATTACAATCAGTATGATGTTGTCAAGGTCGTCCAAGTACTTGCCCTTTCAGATGCATATATAGGTATATGTAGGAGAATAACATAGTACTAGTCGCACCTACTAGATGTATTTCAAAAGGAGAGGTCAAAAATAGGTAAAAATACTGATGCAAGCTATGCTCTATAATAGAAGCATTCAGAGGTGAACGGAACACCATCTTTTCCTTTGAGGAGCAAACAAGGAATGACTGCATTCACAAAGTATAGATGGAAAAACGCAACATATGCCATGGAAATGTTGATCCAGTGGCTTAAATTTCAGAGTAGATGGCAGGAAACTTGGCTTGCTTTCTATATGCAGTATGTGCCAAACTAGCATGTCACTAATACACAGACTAGATTGGAAACTGGGTCCTGAATGAGTGAATTTTACATATTCAGTTGCCGCACGCAACCAATCAAGACCCTGCAACTACAAGGTGTCATTTGTTCATCCTACCAAGAACAGACGAAGCATCTTTCCCTTTGATTAGCAGACAAGGCACGACTGCAACTCAAGCCATTGGAATGCAAATCCACTCCACTGGCATCACATCACATACTACAAATTTCAGAGGAAACAACCCATGTGCAGTAGTACGTGCTACAGCAGCCTACAGCCTAGTGAGAGGAGCAGCTATAGCCACATCTGATGTATACTCTGCTCTCAGGAATCCATCCGGGGAAAATAAAATTAAAGAACAAGAAGATGGATGGAGTGCGGCGGGTGGAGAATCACCTTGAAGATGGGCGGCTTGAGGGGCTCGGAGCAGATCCTTCAGCAGAGAGCCGTCGAGGTCTTGAAGACTGTGGTGGGTCGCCATGGCCTGTACTACCTGCAGCTTCATCCCGTCACTGGTTCATCCCGTCGCTGTGGTGGATCCTGCAGCAGATCCTGCAGCTTCATCCCGTCGCTGGTTGCCGTTCCTCCTGTACTACCTGCAAATACAGAGACGGGGGTGAGAGGGAGGGGGAGATTGAAGGAGAAGAGGAGGAGGAGGATGAGAGGAGTGGATCTGACGGTGGCCTGAGCTGCTGCCCGAGTGGATCTGGTGCTTGAGGTGGAGGGAGGAAGAGGTGAATCTCGCCACGCGCGCCGGATCTCCCTGGGGCGACCCACAACCATCTGGCATGCCCACACCGCCGCTGTCAGCGCCGGAGCGACCACGCGCGCCTGCCGGGCCGCCCACGCCATCGCGGCCGCGCCGGCGCTGAGCAGCGCCATGGATCCGATGGGAGAGGGCGCGGATTTTCTTTTCTTGGAGGAGGAAGGGGTGCCGAGTGGGCTGGTTGGTTTGGTTGGGTGGGAGAGGAGTAGGGCGTGGGGGTTTCCATGGACGGCGGCGAGCTCCGCTGGAGGGAGGTGGCGGCAGCGATCTGGAAGGGAGGAGGCAGCGAGGAGAAATGACCAGCTCTCGCCCTCTCTCCATCGGGCGAGACGGCGAGGAGGGAAAGGAGGCGGGGGGTGGGGGTGGATGGAAAATGACCAGCTAGGGTTTTGGGGTTGGTGTGGAAGGGTTGAGGACGGCCGTTGGATCCTCGAGCATCCGACGGCGTATGATGCACGATCCACGTGAGACGTCTAGGAACCAATCAGAATGCAGTATGATGTTATGACCATCTAAACAGGTCATAGTTGCATAAAAATAATGTGTTAAAATCATGTCAGCTATTTTATGACCTGAGAAATTCAAAAACAAAATAGAAAACCTTCTCATTATGTCACCAAAATGTGAACAAGTTTTCAGAAAAAATAACAAACATGAAAAAAGATAAATATATTTTAAAAGGTGTCGTGAGAAATGAGATTTTTGGAAAAAAAACCATTTTCCATTTTTCGAGTGCCTCAAATGAGCTTTTTTTGTGAAGGACCTACCAAATAGTTGTTACCAAAATGTACCAAATCAATTTTATTAAATATTAGTACATATTTAATTCACAATTGACAAAATGGTTGGGTGTGAAAAGCTTTTATCCACCTCTCATGAAAAAGACAAATTTCTGCCGATTCAGTAGGAAGCGAGTTAAATTTGAACTGCAGCTACCTTATAGTTTGCTCTTTATTTTTTCCAAAAATTATTTGTAGGTACATAAGTATATATTTAATTAGAGAAAAATCAAAAGTTTTCCAAGATTCAACCACTAGCTAGGAACGGTCATGCCCGTCGTTTTGACCGTATTTTGAAACGGGCATAAAAAATTCAAAAAATGGAAAACCTTCGCATTGTGTCATTATATGTGACCAAGTTACCAAGAAAAATAATAAAATTGTAATATGGCAATTATTTTAAAAAAATGTTCTCAGAAATGAGCTATCATGTATGAAGATTCATGGCTTTCAACCCAAGTGCTCAATCTTATGGCCACATCCATGGCATAGTTTGATCAAATGATCTCATATTGTGCACAAGGGTGCATATTGGAATGAAAAACAATGTTGCCTAAGGAAGTTTTCATTTTCTTTGCACGAAACAATCATTTTCCATTTTTTGAGTGCCTGAAATGAGCTTTTTTGTGAAGGACCTACCAAATAGTTGTTGCAAAATTGTACCAAATCAATTTTATAAAATAGTAGTACATATTTAATTCACAATTGACAAAATGGTTGGGTGTGAAAAGCTTTTACCCACCTCTCGTGAAAAAGACAAATTTGTGCCGATTTAGTAGGAAGCGGGTTAAATTTGAACTGCAGTTGCCTTATAGTTTGCTCTTTATTTTTTTAAAAAATCATTTCTAGGTACCTAAGTATCTATTTAATCAGAGAAAAATCAAAAGTTTTCCAAGATTCAACCTCTAGCTAGGAACGCTCATGCCTGCCGTTTTGACCGTATTTTGAAACGGGCATAAAAAAATCAAAAAAATCAAAAAATTGGAAAACCTTCGCATTGTGTCATTATATGTGACCAAGTTATCAGGAAAAATAATAAAATTGTAATACGACAATTATTTTTAAAAAGTGTTCTCAGAAATGAGCTATCATGTATGAAGATTCATGGCTTTCAACCCAAGTGCTCAATCTTATGGCCACATCCATGGCATAGTTTGTTCAAATGATCTCATATTGTGCACAAGGGTGCATATTGGAATGACAAAAAATGTTGCCTAAGGAAGTTTTCATTTTCTTTGCACGAAAAAATCATTTTCCATTTTTTGAGTGCCTGAAATGAGCTTTTTTTTAAGGACCTACCAAATAGTTGTTGCAAAATTGTACCAAATCAATTTTATAAAATAGTAGTACATATTTAATTCACAATTGACAAAATGGTTGGGTGTGAAAAGCTTTTACCCACCTCTCGTGAAAAAGACAAATTTCTGCTGATTCAGCAAGAAGCGGGATAAATTTGAACTGCAGTTGCCTTATAGTTTGCTCTTTATTTTTTTTCAAAAATCATTTCTAGGTACCTAAGTATCTATTTAATTAGATAAAAATCAAAAGTTTTCCAAGATTCAACCTCTAGCTAGGAACGGTCATGCCTGCCGTTTTGACCGTATTTTGAAACGGGCATAAAAAAATCAAAAAATCAAAAAAATTGGAGAACCTTCGCATTGTGTCATTATATGTGACCAAGTTACCAGGAAAAATAATAAAATTGTAATACGGCAATTATTTTAAAAAAAGTGTTCTCAGAAATGAGCTATCATGTATGAAGATTCATAGCTTTCAACCCAAGTGCTCAATCTTATGGCCACATCCATGACATAGTTTGTTCAAATGATCTCATATTGTGCACAAGGGTGCATATTGGAATGAAAAACAATGTTGCCTAATGGAGTTTTCATTTTCTTTGTACGAAAAATCAATTTTCCATTTTCGAGTGCCCAAAAGGAGGTTTTTTTGTGAAGGACCTCCCAAATAATTGTTGCAAAATTGGACGAAATCAATTTTCTAAAATACTAGGACATATTTAATGCACAATTGACAAAATGGTTGGGTGTAAAAAGTTTTGATCCACCTCTCGTGAAAAAGACAAATTTCCGCCGATTCAGCTGGAAGCGGGTCAAATTTGAACTGCAGCTGCCTCATAGTTTGCTATTTATTTTTTCCAAAAATCATTTCTAGGTACATAAGTACATATTTAATCAGAGAAACACCAAAAAAAATTCAAGATTCAGCCACTAGCTAGGAACAGTCATTCCCGCCGTTTTGACCGCATTTTGAAACGGGCATAAAAAAATTCAAAAAAATCAAAAAAAATGGGAAACCTTCGCATTGTGTCATTATATGTGGCCAACTTCCTAGGAAATATAACAAACTTGTAATACGACAATTATTTAAAAAAAGTGCTCTCAAAATCGAGCTATCACATGTGGAGATCAATGGCTTTCAAGCCAAATGATCAATCTTATGGCCACATTCATGGCATAATTTGTTCAAATGATCTAATATTGTGCACAAGGGTGTATATTGGAATGGCGAACAATGTTGCCTAAGGAAGTTTTCATTTTCTTTGGACGAAAAAACCATTTTCCATTTTTCGAGTGCCCAACAGGAGGTTTTTTTGTGAAGGACCTCCCAAATAATTGTTGCAAAATTGGACCAAATCATTTTTATAAAATACTAGGCCATATTTAATGCACAATTGACCAAATGGTTGGGTGTAAAAAGTTTTGATCCACCTCTGGTGAAAAAGACAAATTTCCGCCGCTTCAGTTGGAAGTGGGTCAAATTTGAACTGTAGTTGCCTTGTAGTTTGCTCTTTATTTTTTTCAAAAATCATTTCTAGGTACATAAGTATCTATTTAATCAGAGAAACACCAAAAAAATTCCAAGATTCAACCACTAGCTAGGAACGGTCATTCCCGCCGTTTTGACCACATTTTGAAACGGGCATAAAAAATCAAAAAAATCAAAAAATTGGAAAACCTTCGCATTGTGGCATTATATATGACCAAGTTACCAGGAAAAATAATAAACTTGTAATACGGCAATTCTTTTAAAAAAGTGTTCTCAGAAATGAGCTATCATGCGTGAAGATTCATGGCTTTCAAGTCAAATGATCAATCATATGGCCACATTCATGGCATAGTTTGTTCAAATGATCTCATATTGTGCACAAGGGTGCATATTGGAATGGAAAACAATATTGCCTAAGGAAGTTTTCATTTTTTTTTCGACGAAAAAACCATTTTCCATTTTTTGAGTGCCCAAAAGGAGGTTTTTTTGTGAAGGACCTCCCAAATAATTGTTGCACAATTGGAACAAATAATTTTTCTAAAATACTAGGCCATATTTAATGCACAATTGACAAAATGGTTGGGCGTCAAAAGTTTTGATCCACCTCTGGTGAAAAAGACAAATTCCTGCCGATTTAGTAGGAAGCGGGTCATATTTGAACTTCAGCTGCCTCATAGTTTACTATTCATTTTTTCCAAAAATCATTTATAGTTACATAAGTACCTATTTAATCATAAATACATGGTTTGATGGCGATACGTCGAGGTTTGGGCAGTGGCCAAGGCCCCCAACTCTAGAGCGCGTAAACTCGCATGCCCGCCGCATGATCACCGCGTGACCGTGGCGTTGCCATGTGTTCTGGGCAGCCTAGGCATGTATAGTGGGTTGGGCACTCCCCAGGTAGGTTCTAGGAAGAAAATGACAACATAAGATTCTCACGAGGAGACCGATCGATGCTCAAACAAGAATTAGCAGCCAAGTGTTTGATTAGCGGTACGGGAAATGCACATGGCCAATGGGCATGAGTTTTTGCTGAGGATGATCATCTACTAAGAAGAATGTCTTCGCAAATTTTCAGATCAAAAGGAGGATCCTAGGTGGTACTTGCTTTGCAAAGTACCACACTGGACAGAAATATGAATGTTGAAGTTGGGCTCAAAATAATGAATGGATTGAGCTAAAATTTGGTGGAGGATGGTTATTTTGGGATTGGAAAGCAGCATAGAAAATTGATACCATTTGGACATGCCAAAGTGGTACTTCCTTCACATTGCTCTTCTATGGACAGAAACTTGGGAAAACTAGTGAGAGAAATTGGATGAATGAAATGAGCTCAAATTTGGTGTAGGTAAGTTACATAGGTATGGTTATGCCTTGGTAGATTTTCAGATCATTTGGGTAAGCCTAGATAGTACTTACTTCACAAAGCTTCTCTCGAGGTAGAAACTTTGGAAATGTCCTAAGAAAGATTTACTAGGAAAATGGAGCTGAATATTATCATGTGGCAATGATTTGGATATGGAAGAGTGCCCAAAGAGTTTGAGGTTAATAGGAGGGGTCTAGATAACACTTGCTTTGCAACGTGCCAATCTGGCCATAAAATATAAACTGAACCTGGGCTCACATAGATAATTTTCCTGAGCTGCAATTTGGAGGACGGTGATAATTTGGGCATATGAAGGAACTATATAAATTTTATGTCATTTGGATATATAAAAAAGGTACTTCCTTCACAATGCTTCTAGGTGGACAAAAACTTTGGAAATTTGCCAAGCAAGATTTGCCAGGCAAATGGAGCTGAATTTTGTCATGCGGCAATGATTTGGACAGAAAAGAGTGCCCAAGAATTCCGAGGGCAATCAAGAATATATAAATAGCACTTCCTTCATAAAGTGATGTTGTGAACAGAATAGGAAAATGAATATTGTTGAATTACTTTTGAACTAGGAAAAGAAGTATTTTTTACATATTTGATGAAGATATGACCCAAAGAATTTATGAGATTTTTTTGGGAATTTTCGAAATGACAGAAATATAGGTTGCTTCACAACCTAGGGCAAAAATTGACACATGGACATGACACATAGGCAAAACTGATGAGGTGGCGCCAAGTCATACCAATCCACCACAATTGACAAGGTTATGGCCATCTATATTGGTCATGATCAGTTAGAAATAAAGCAGCGGACTAGTGCTATCTGCTTTATGACCATTTCGTGTAAGGAAATTACGACCTTTCTGACCAAAATGGTCGCAATGGTTTAGGGTTTGGAGCCCCCCGAATAGCTTTTGACCAATTGGTCTAAAATGGTCATAGATTTATGACCAATTCTTCCAGGGTCACTGACAGAAGGTCATAAGTTGACATATTTCTTGTAGTGTAAACCGAAGATGAGCCTGGAAGACGCACTCAAAGATGAGGCGGCGTCATCCGTCGGAGCGCCACCCATGCGAGAGAATAAACCTAATCTAAACTACTAGTCAGAGCCGAGGCACCGAGATCCCCATCCTCGGTCACCGGATGGACATGCAGAGGGGGGTGGATCCACGTGCTCGCTCGCGAAGCTTGGAGTGCCCTAGATGTCGTAGACGGGAGAAGGAAATAGAAATCCTAGATTTAAAATCTATTGTTGAAAAACAACCATGAAACCAGTAATAAAACTAGCTTGTCGGCAAAATGACAGAATTGACAAACATTAGTAGTCAATAGGAACTATCATAATTCATTGAGACAGTTAAGCAAAGTTAGATACCCAGTCTAAAAATGTACCGCCTCAGTTGTGGATTGCTATATATTTATTTCTTGTATTTTTTACTCCTTTAGTTACTTTTTAGTCTGCATATAAAATTTGGTCGAAGTCAAACTTTGTAAAGCTTGACTAACTTTATAGAAAAAAATATCAATATCTATAATACTAAAGCTATATGATATGAAGATTAATTTCATATGCATATAATAATATTGATTTCATATTGTGAATCTTAATATATTTTTTATAAACTTAGTCGAAGTTGATAAAGTTTGACTTTGACTAAATTTTATGCGCAGACTAAAAAATGGAGGAAGTACATGAAAGATTGTATTGCTCCCAACCAATCTTTACTCGGCGAAGATATGCTATTTTCCCTTGCTACCACGACGACCACATAACTTGTTGTTGAGTATGTATTTTGTACTGCATGTGTATTGGAGTTGTGGCCCACCTCCTAGTCTTGTATAGTTGAGGTAGAGGCCTTCCCTTATATTATATATGCGTGCACTAGCACCTCAATCAATACATCGCATTGCAAATTATCTGTCTACATGGTATCATCTTTTTCGGTCTAAACCTAGGGTAGCCGCCGCCGCCGCGCCTCACTCGCCGCTGCTGCGGCCGCCGCCGCACCCTACCACCGCACCCGCCACCGTCGCACCCCTCTTCCTACCCTCCCGCGTCGCTGCCACTCGTGCCTGCTTCCGCTCGCGCGCCACACAGCGCAACAGCCCACACGTCCCGAGCTACCGAAGCCGCTCCGCGCCAAGTGACGCTGCTTACCGCCCCGCGTCCCGTGTCGCTGCCCACCCGTGTCCCATGCCATAGCCGCCTCCTCCATCCCACTCGCGCGCTGCTTTCCTCAGCCACCGCCCTCGCCTCTCGATGTAGCCGCCCCACAACTGCTTCCCTCTCCTCCCCAAGCCCTAACCCTAGCCGCTACCCCACACCCACACGCCGCCGCTATGTCGTGGCCATCGTCCCCCGGCCCCTCCACCACCCACTCGTCCAACCCGTTCGCTGGTCCCGAGCCCTCCGCTGCCGCCATCCGTGACCTCAATATTGAGGCCCGGGTCCCTATCCGTCTCGACAGCTCCTGCATGTTGTACTACGCATGGAATACCTACTTCAACCTCGTCTTCCGTGAGTACTATCTCACCGAGCAAATCGACGGTTCTGTGGACAGCGCGTACATGCACAGCGACCCGGAGTGGTCCGCCATCAAGGCCACGATCATCCGTTGGTTCTACCAGACAGTCTCGAAGGACATCTTCCACATGGTCGTTGCCGAGGACAACGACGCCTGCACCATGTGGGCCAAGATCAACGCGCTCTTCACCGACAACAAACTTCGGCGCCTTGTTTTCTTGCAACAGGAGTTCTTAGGCTGTCACCAGGACAACTCCACCATTGACGACTACTACATGAGGCTCAAGATGATCGCCGACGAGCTCCGTGACATCGGCGCTAAAGTCTCTAACGACCTCATGCCGAGCACCCTCACCGCCGGTCTTAATGAGGACTTCGGCAACGCGGCGTCCAACCTCACCCTGCTGCGGCAACCCACTTTCTAGCATGTCATCGCATACCTCAAACTTGAGGAGCGCCGGATGATGAAGCTGAAGCAGAGGGTCCAGCACACCGCTCTCGCCGGTACCACCTGTGGCGGCCCCGCTCCTGCGGCCGTCCCTTGCCAGCCCCACGCCGCCCGCACCCGCGGGCTACTACCCGTTGCCGCCAGCTCCGCCCGTGCCCCCGCACCTCTCCAGCAGCCGCAAGGTGGCGGGGACTGACACAACATGCGGGGTGGCGGGGGCCGCCGCTAGCAGCAGGCGCCGGGCGCAAGGGGGGCGCCTCGCTACCAGCACCCACCTCCACCGTGGGCCGCCGAGCAGCACCCGTGGACGGGCGTCGTCCACGCCTATCACATGCCCGTTTCACGGGCTCCTACACCGGGTCTACTTGGCCCCCGTCCAGCGGGCCACCAGGCATTCGTCGACGCCCCCTACCAGCCCTACGGTGCCCCGCTCGCGCCGCCACGCCTCGGTGGCTACGGCACGCTCGCCCAGGCGCCGCCCTATGGAGTCCAACTACCATCGCCGACACCTGCACTGTGGGACCCCGCCCTCGTGGCCGCCCTACACTCGGCACCATCGCCGAGCAACTACGGTGGTGGAGGCGACTAGTACATGGAGTCGGGTGCTACTGCGCACATGACAACTCATCCTGGTAACCTATAATCTTCCACTCCAGTTCAGACTCCTACTCGTATCACCGTTGGCAACAGTTCCTCTTTACCTATCACCCATGTCGGTAGCACTAGTTTTCCTTCTAATTCCACACCTATCACTATGTCTAATGTTCTTGTTTCACCTAACTTAGTCACTAGCTTAGTCTCCATTCATCGTCTTACTCATGAGAATCCTCTTACTGTTTAATTTGACGGTGTTGGTTTTTCTGTGAAGGACGCTCGTACCCAGATGGTGCTTCACCGACATGATAGCCATGACGAGCTTTATCCCGTGCGTGCCGGCGCCTCCACTTCCACACCCGTCGCCCTCTCCGCCGGCGTCGACCTTTGGCATGCTCGCTTGGGTGACCCCAACCCCGCCGTTTTGCGTCAGATTCTTAGGAGTTTTTCTTTTTCATGCAATAAGCTTGACGAGCATACTTGTGAGGCTTGTCGTTTGGGCAAGCACGTTCATCTTCCATTTAGTGCATCCACTTCAGTTTCCACTTTTCCATTTCAGTTGATTCATAGTGATGTTTGGACGTCTCCCGTTGCGAGTAACACGGGCTATCTATACTATTTGGTGATTTTAGATGATTATTCTCATTATGTGTGGACTTTTCCTCTTCATCGTAAATTTGATGCCTTAGCCACACTCACCACCTTTTATTCCTCTGTCACCACTCAGTTCAGTCGCCCCATACTCGCACTCCAAACTGATAACGAAAAAGAGTTTGACAACGTCGCTCTCTGCTCACTTCTCGCCTCTCAAGGCACCATCTTCCATCTGACATGCCCCTACACCTCACAGCAAAACGGCCGCGCCCACTACAAAAAAAGACACATCCGTGACATTTTGGGCCGAACGAATTTTTTTTTCTGTCATACATATGACACTTCTATGACGATAATTGTGACAAAACCCGGTATCATCATAGATGTGGTGGGCTCCTACTTCTATGAAAAAAAATCATGACATAAAATGGGCTTTTCATCCTGGGCGGGCCGGAGATGCAGCTGCATGACATTCTTTGGGCCATCGATGATGGAAAAAACCGTGGTAGAAGCGAGGGCGAGGAAAATTTTGGGGAGTTCCCGGTTACGGTGGGAGGTCGGGGGCCGAGCGATGCCTGTTTCTCTCGTACACGTACGCGCGTGTGTGCGAGGCGTTGGCTCTAACTGAGCCCGAGCGAGGCGTTGGGCTCTAACTGAACCCGAGCGATTGCACTGCAGGCTACGCGTTACTGAACCCGAGCGATCGATCGATGGCTGTTAACTGAACCCGATCGAGCGATTCCTTCACTACTGCTGCTAACTGTAGCCGATCGATGCCGCCTTTGGATGAACAGTGAGCGTTGCGGGGGGTTTGGATGAACAGTTCCTGGTGGGGGTGGATGAACAGGACCCCGTGGTGTTACCTCTGGATGAACATGACCCCGATCGATCGAGTCGGTTGGGGCTGGATGAACAGGACCCCGTGGAGGGCTGGATGAACAGGACCACCCCATGGAGGGCTGGATGAACAGTAGATGGTGGAGGGCTGGATGAACAGTAGATGGTGGAGGGCTGGATGAATAGTAGATGATGGAGGGCAGGATGAACACTAGCCCATGGAGGGGTGGCTGAACAGGAGCCCGTGGAGAGGGCTGGTTGAACAGTAGCCGGTGGAGTAGCGCGCGGTGGAGGCTGGATGAACAGGAGCCCGTGGATGAACAGTCGCAGGTGGAGGCTGGAGGAGGTCGACGGTGGATGAACAGTAGCTCATGGAGGCTGGAGGGGGTCGACGGTGGAGATGAACAGTATCCCGTGGAGTCCCGTTTTGCGGTACGCCACACCCCTCCCGATGAATAGGACCCCCGTTTTGACCGTAGCGCTCCAACACAAGTCTGTTTCCTCCGTTTTGCGGTACGCCACACCCCTCCCGATGAACAGGACCCCCGTTTCGACCGTAGGAGGTCCGTTTCCTCCGTTTTGCGGTACGCCAGACCCCTCCCGATCAATAGGATCCTGTTTTGAACGTAGCCGGTCGAACAAAAGGCCGTTTCCTCCGTTCTGCGGTACGCCAGGCCTTGTTTCCATCAACTGTTCCGTCCAAGCCCTCCCGATGAACACGACGCATTCTGTTGCCCCCCCCCATGAACACGACGCATTCTGTTGCCTCCCCATGAACATGACTCATTCTATTGCCTCCCCATGAACACAACGACGATGCTGTTTCTCTGTTCTGACCCAGCCATGTACACAAGCCCTGGCCGTACGTATGCGCGAGTAGGCGTTCGAGACCCCGCCCGTGTGTACACATACGTGGCCGTATTTTCTTTCTTGGACCCTAGCCGCCTCTACTATGACACATGTGCGCCTCTACATCCACCAGTATATATGTACGTACATGTTCGCCACCAGAATCACAACGCTACGTACGCTTCGACCAGGTGGGTCCCGACTGTCAGGCACTTCCTTGCGTGCGAAGATGTAGCTGGTGGGTCCCAGCAGTCAGGGGCAAACGTTTTTTCGCGAAATACGATGGCCCGTCCGGTGGGTCCCCGCTGTCAGGTGGAGGAATAATTATTTTGCACGTAATAAGGAGGCACTTCCTTGCTGCGGCCGTGGACCCAGCTTTCAGCCTCTCCACGTACAGTCCATGTCCGATGGAAGCCGTTCCTTGACCACGTTGACCACGCCGCGCCGAGAGCACCAAGGCGGTGGACGATGGCGAGGCCTAGGAAGGGGACGACGCGGAGCCGAGGAAGACGCGGCAGTGGATGCCCACGCTAGAGGAGTACGAGGGTTCACTGGTTCGCTGTGGTGTGAGGCTGCCGTCGCCGCAGAATAACAGGGGGTGTGGGTGAGTAGAGGGATGGCCTGGCCAGCGGTGGGAGTAGTAGGGGGCGGTGAGGCCTCCGCCGCATCGCAGCCGGCCACGGGAGGCAGGAGCACGAGGCACGACTGACGCTGGTTTGGGTGGCTGGAGTAAGAAGACCAGAGGTTGAAGAAGCACTACGGCCATTGGATGGACATCGTACGGTTACTGGAGCTAGAATCGTGCATATTGACTAAGGTAACAAAGCCCTCTATCCCCGTCAACTTAGTAGGCCCATAAGCCAGCCTGCCACTATACTGGGTCCCAGCTAACAGGGGGAGTATTCATTTTTTTTGCGTAATAAGGAGGCACTTCCTTGCGTGCGAAGATATAGCTGGTGGGTCCGAGATGTCAGCAGCGGTAACGGTTTTTTCGCGAAATACTAAGGCCCTTTCGGTGGGTCCCTGATGTCAGGTGGAGGAATCATTATTTTGCGCGTAATAAGGAGGCATTTCCTTGCGTGTGGCCGTGGACCCAGCTGTCGGCCTCTCCACGTAAAGTCCACTTCAGATGCATGTCGGTCGTTGACCACGTTGACCAGGCCACACCGAGAGCACCAGGGCGGTGGACGACGGTGAGGCCTAGGAAGGGAATGACACAGAGGCAGGGAAGACTCGGTAGTTGTTTCCCACGCGGAGAGGAGTACGACTATACGAGGGTTTACTGGTTCGTCCGCCATCGCCGGAGAAAAACAGCAGGTGTGGGTGAGTAGAGGGATGGCTAGGCCAGCGTTGGGAGTACGGTGGGGCGGTGAGGCCTGCGCGGCAGCAGAGCCGGCCGGGGGGAGGAGGGAGCAGGCAGTCCCGCCGGCGTCTGTTTGAGCGGCTGGAGCAGGAAGAGCAGAGATTGAAGAAGCACGACGGCCGTTGGATGGCCATCCAACAGTCACTGCTTGTGCGTCAACCTTTTTTCAGGAAAGCCTCAAATTTGTGGAAAACAGCATACAACCCATCTGCCATTATTTCTAATAATTTACAGCCCATTTGCTAATTTTTAAGGTTTTTTTGGAGCCCATATTCTTTTTGTTAGCATTACAGCCCATATTGTGGCCACGGTTAAAAAATTATACAAAATTTTGCATATTTCGGTGCGGTCCGAACTGTTTTCAATTCCGAAATTTCGACTCACATTCAAACTGATTTTAAAAATAAATGTATATCAATATAAAATCCAAAAAATTCTCCGCGCATAAAAATTAATGTAATTTCAAATCTCAAAATGAAAAAAAAAGATATTTGAAACTAATTGCCGGTTTGATGTGTTTTAAAAATGTACATCCCATTTCTCATTAGTGATGGGCCATTTTCCCAGCTAGCCGAATGAAAGCTCTCCTCATCTTGAAAGATTTGCAGCCCAATAGGCCTGACAAAGCAACTTACTTGGCAAATCACAAAAAAACTGGGCTGTGGCCGTGGACCCAGCTGTCAGCCTCTCCACGTACAGTACTCTTCCGATGGAATGTCGTTGACCATGTTGACCATGCCGCGCCGAGAGGACCAAGGCAGTGGACGACGGCGAGGCCTAGGAAGGGGACGACGCGGAGCCGGGGACGAGGCGGAGCCGGGGAAGACGCGGCAGTGGATGCCCACGCGGAGAGGAGTACGAGGGTTCACTGGTACGGCTGCGGTGTGAGGCTGCCGTCGCCGCAGGGCCTGGCTAGCGGTGGGAGTAGTAGGGGCGATGAGGCCTCATCGGCAGCACAGCCGACCACCGGAGGCAGGAGCAGGCGGTCTCCTCGGCGCTGGTTTGGGCGGCTGGTGCAAGAAGAGCAGCGATTGAAGAAGCAGCAGGACCGTTCGATTCAAATTCAATGGTTACTGCTGCTAGAATCGTTTGTTGACTAAGTTGACAAGCCCTGCGTAGGCGTCAACTTAGTAGGCCCACAGGTCAGCCTCCCAACCGGTGCGCCCCACATGTCAGTGGGAGGAATCATTTTTTTCGCGTAATAAGGAGGCAGTTGATTGCGCGGCCAGGCCAGCGGAGGGAGTAGGGTGGGCTGGGGAAGCCTGCGCGGCATCACAGCGGGCCACAAGAGGAGGGAGCAGGCAGTCCTGCCGGCGCTAGTTTAGGCGGCTAGAGCAGGAAGATCAGAGATTGAAGAAGCACGTCGGCCGTTGGATGGACATCCAACACTAACTGCTACTAGAATCGTGTGTTCATTGACAAAGCCTTGCGTAAACAAGTCAGCCTCGAAATCTATGGCGTGTACAGCCCATTTGCTATTATTTTTATAATTTTTACTCATTTTCTAATTCATATGGAATTTATTGCAGCCTGTTTTCAATTTTTAGAATTGCTGGCCATTTTCTGGTCAGTACCAGGGTCAAAAAATTAACTAAATATGTGGGAAATTTTGAAAATTCATAATTTTTTGCTCGGGAATGAAATATTCTTAATCCAAAAATTAATAGCCATACTAAAACAAATTTAAAAATAAATTAGTACTATGTCATGTTGAATCCAATGAAATACGTACAAGATATCAGTGAAGAATAAAAACAAAAAAAAAGAAACTTATATCCCATTTGCTATAAATTTTTTGGAATTTTCAATCCCTTTTGATATTACTTTTAACAGACATTGATCATACTCTTAAGCCAGGCCAGAATGCATCCCTCCTCGTCTTGAAAGATTTGCAGCCCAGTAATTCGGAGAAAAGAAATAGGCCTAGCTTGGGTATTCTTCAAAAAGAAATACTGGGCTACCTATTTTCCCAAAGAACTGGTGCATGAGCATTTAGCTTTATTTATTTATTTATTTACTTATTTATGTTTAGGGGACCATGAGCATGTACCTGGGCCGGATTCATGTGAGAGCCTCACTTCCAGTTAATTATGGGCTTCTCTATTGGGCCTTCATCAGTGGGCTGCATGTTATCAACAAGTGGAAAATGTGTTCCGAGTTTCAAAAAAAAGTGTTCCGTATAATAAATAGTATGCGCTACGTATGGTACGGGGCACTAAAGGATCGAACCGTGCAACGACTTCCAAAACATTGTGTTTGTCGTTCTAACAACACATTTATTCAACCAACAGACGAAATATACTACTGATTACACATTGAAAATAGTAGCAGCAGCAACCAGGGCTGGGGGTGCAACAGAAGCAGTAAGCAGGCCAAAAGAGTGAAGACGCAGCTCTCTCTTCCAAACCAAACATCAGCCATCATTACAAAAGGGCTACCAAAAAAGAACAAGTGTATGCATCAAACTAAATAAAGATCCTACTACACCAAGTGTACGCATCTAACTAGCTGGCTCAGTTAGACGTTACTATTTATTTATTTTTTTGAAATGGAGGCAAAAGAATTGCCTCGTCGATTAATTAAGCAGAAGAGAATTGCCCGGTTAATCTACGGAAAACCGGGCTAAAATTGAAGACGTTACTATTTATTAAGCTGCAGTGGAGTCGCAGATGGAGAGGAGTGGGAAACTTCACTGGTTCGGTTGCGCGGCAGCACAGCCGCGGTGCCGCCCATGGGAGACAGGAGCAAGAATAGAGGTTGAAGAAGGAGCACGGTTGTTGGATTAACATCCAACAGTCCAGCTGCTAGAATCATTTATTGATTAAGTTGACAAATCCGTGCGTACACGTCCGCTTAGTAGGCCCACAAGTCAGTCACCAAATCTGACGGGTCCCAGCTGTCGACGGGATGAATAATTTTTTTCACAAAACAAGGAGGCACTTCCTTCCGTGTGAAGATACAGCCGGTGGGTCCCAGCTGTCAAGTGGAGGAAACATTTTTTTCCAGCTTAATAAGGAGGAACTTTCCTTGCGTGCGACCATGGACCTCGTGGGTCCCAGCCGTCAGGCTCTCCACGTAAAGTCCTCTTCCGATGAGTCTTGTTTGTTGACCACGCCACACCGAATGCAGCGAGGCTGTGGACGACGGCGAGGCCCCAGACGGGAACGACTCGGAGATGGGAAAACGCGGCAGTGGAGTCGCAGATTGAGAGGAGGAGAAGGGTTATAACTGGTTCTGTTGCGGCGTGGGGCTGTAGTCTATGGAGAATAACAGGAGGTGTCGAGGGGTGGAGGGATAGCCTGGCCGACGGTGGGGTAGCGCTTCGCAACAATGCATGCTAAGCAGAGCCGCTAGCCACCGGAGGCTGGACCAGGCGGTCCCGGCGATGCTGGAGGAAGAAGACGAGAGATTGAAGGTGCATGCCGGCCATTGGATATAAATCCAATGGTTGTGGATGACACAATCATTTGTTGACCAAGTTGACAACGCCCTGCATAGGCTTCGACCTATTGGCCCACATGTCAGCCTGCAAAAATGTGGCATATATTTAACCCATGTTTTCTAGAATGTACAGTCCATTTGCTGGGCTGGGTGAACAAATAATTTCGCGTCAATCAGGCCCATTTATATTTTCTAAGAAATCCCAGCCCATTTGCACTTCCTTGAAATACACGTATTAGGAGGGCTCATTATATATACTCCCTCCATCCGGAAATACTTGTCATCAAAATGGATAAAAGGGATGTATCTAGATGTATTTTAGTTTTAGATCCCTTTTTGTCCATTTTGATGACAAGTATTTTCAGACAGAGGGAGTATAATGTTATGTTAGAAGAAGCATTTAATATCAAAGAATAAACGAGAGAGGCACATTATATATATATAATTAAGAAATTAGTGAGTTATTGCTCAAACTAAAAATGTGTGTGTTATTATTAAATTGGTCCTTAAAATCTTCGCAAGCTTTTGTACGCAATCACCAGGATTTTCCTTGCCTCTGAGTCAAAAACAACCAGGATTTTCCTTGCCAACTTCCGTTAAACATTTACTTTTATAAGTTGGGATGTTTTTATAATGTATATATAAGTCTCTATAAAATATACGATAATAGTAATAATATAAATATATATAATGTGGTTAGAAGGGAAAACATAAATTGGACACAACATTACTTTTATAAGAGACCTGCGTTTTATACCCCACAGTAGGCATACTAACAAGTTTACACACAAATACAACAGAAAAGGTAAACATTCATATCAAACTCAGGTTCACAGGACATGTTCATATCCATAGCCAACATTCACAATCAACAACTCAAAAGATTCATATATACACAAGCTCAGCATATCTATGCATCCAAATGATTGACAAATCACACGACAATATTCATACATAATTTACAAAAAGATTCCGATATACACATGTTCAGTATGTTTATGCATCCAAATGATTGAGATCACAGCCAATATGATCCATGGACGAACTTTAATTACCTAGGGTACAGACTGGTAAATGGTGCTCAATCGGAGGTACTTCTTGCTAAAATTAGTTCTTGTATGAGTAAACTTTCGAGTACATAAGAGGCATCACAGACAATCTGAACTTTGCTTGTAGGTTTATCCTCAAATAGTGGCCTCATGCCGAGGGAGGTTTGAGCAACTTGGCCACTACTTTCATCCAACCAGTTTATTGGGTCATCTTGGTCATGTATCTCGCCAAAATTCTACATTGAAGACGAGAAAGGAGGCGGTTGAGAAAATGAACTACCCAAATTTTTTGTGCAGTTCAACTGAAATGGAGCATCCTTGGCGTAGTTCCATTTAATGTATGATTGGCACAACATGATACCTGTTTGCACAAGTAGGAACAAGGTGAAACCTTCATTAGCTTAGTGAGAAAGGATAGGAAGACATTAGCATATTACTCAACCAGTAGCATCAAATTCATGATGGACAATACGCAAAACATTGCCTCATTGAACCAATGGCAATAAATTGACATGCAAAACAATAGCACTATTATGTCATGACACTAATAATTCCCTCCCTGCTCCACCACATGATTCACCTCCATAGACAAACATACACGCGTACATGATTCAGCATAGGGTCCTACTAAAGATTTGTTTAACTCCGACAGGAAAATTAGGCAGTATTAGTGGTACTTAAGTACTCCCAATTAATTAAGTGAGACAGCAGAAGTGGAAGGGCTCCCTGGAGGATCGTCTCACATGTAAGGTAGTCGTTGCCGGAGCCCTTGAATGGCCTCGACTGAGGCCTTTGGCTTCAGCAAGATCGCCTTGGCACTATTTATTCTTCTTCTTCTCCCTCTTCATACTTTGTTTCTCTTTCTCCTCACCAGTTGGTGAAACCAAGTACATGATTGGCCTTCTAATTCAGAATTGGTTTGTCAGTGAAAACAAGTGTACTAGTAAAAACAACATTATTTTCTCATGGCAGTCGGAAAATAGAGATGAACACATGCATTAAATATCATTCTTACCTAAAGGAAGGTTATGGCACCAATATGGATGATGAGGATTGGAACACAGATCTCCCTTTGTGCAGTTCCACCAAAATGAACCAACTGTTCCATTCTGACATTCCAGTTAAACAGCACAAAAGTCACTTCTTTTAAGAAGAGTTTTGTGCAGTGAACCAAAAGGTCACAACAGCAACCAGGTGAATTGGATATCCCTGTTTGCACAAAAGGCACAGAGGAAACAGTCAGAGTCTCAAACAATTACAGGCAAAAACATTTGGCTAAACTTGTCATGGCTTATAACAGTGGCATGGCTTCATTTTTACCAGGGACATTAGATTAAGAACAGCTAAGGCTGCATTCGGTTCATAGGTTTGGTGCAGGATTTTCGTAGGAACACAATTCCTACGGTATTCTTTCCCTTACAACCATTCGGAACACGGGAAATGTGAATAGTGTTTCATAGGAAAGCTGGTCTGGTAGTACTGATTCCATAGGATTAGAAACATCCATGCGCTGCTCATTTTTTGGGCGGAAGCCCGAGGCAGGCGCTCGCTGCCATGCATTAGACAGGTTGCTGTGCTGTGTTGCCGGAATAAAAAAATCAACCTATGTGTGGTACATGAGGTGAGGACAAGAGTAGTCACTGTGCGGCTGAATAAACAAATAGCATCTCATACTGCCAAGCATGCTACTCTAAAAAAACAAATTTGTACATTTCATAGTCCATCCGAACACATTCTCTTGAGAGTTTCCTCCAGTTCGTTGTTCCATAGATTTATACCTACATTCCTTTCCAATTCCTCTATTTTCATCAAGACCTATGTTTTCTGCCCCTTTATTCCGAACGGAGCCTAAATATTTGGTATAAGGGCATGGGACAGTGGGTGCACCAGCAGTCCATTACCATGTACGTAAACAGGGGCATAAAGTGGTGATTCATAGTTTGTTGCCCCGAGAAACAAACATCCAAGAAACATATCTGGGTTGGTCCCATTTTTGTTCACTCTAGCCACCTACTCCTATGTGTGGATAGAAAATCTAGTCTTGGTCATACCACTGTGTATAGCGTTACCCCTATATTTCCCTTTTCGACCAAGAGACCGGTTGGATGACCAGTCTGTACTACTTTCACCCCCTTTCCTTCCTGTTTGTACCAAGTCCGATGTACATACTAAATTCCCCCACCCCCACTTTCTTTCTTGTTTGAACCAAGTACTCCCTCCGCCCGGAATTACTTGTCATCAAAAAGGATGTGTCTAGAACTAAAATACATCTAGATACATCCATTTCAATGACAAGTATTTTCAGACGGAGGGAGTACAAGATTCGACTCCACGAACTAGCTTTACCTCTAACAATACAAGAAAAAAAATGTGACGTTGGACCATCCGATCGATAGGGGCTGAGAGGTAGAAAATGATGCACATGCAACGACGTAGCGAGCTGGGGAAGTAGAGCTAAGGCGGTTTCGAACGAAGATATACCTGAAGGTTGTCGGGATGTGGATAGGTGGGCGGCGGGAGGCCGGATCCGCCCACAGGCAACGACGAAGGGATCGAAGGACCTCCCGCGCCGGCGCTCGGCCCGAGATAACGGTGCGGCCGGTAGTGGGTCTCCTCCCTCGCTGTCGACGATGGCCTAAACGCTGCCCCTCCTCCCCTTCACCGGCAGAGGGGGATACGTCTGGATCTGTAACCAGCGGTGAGGATAGAAAGCCGGTGTTTTTTGAAGGGAGAAAGACAGTGTTACTGCCCCTATCTTGTTTAAATCTGGAGAGGATGAGAGTGTGTGAATAGAGCAACCCAAGCAAGCAAACGTGGAGGCTCCGGCCTATATATACGTAGCAAGCAACCCTAGCAAGCAAGCAACCCCTATCTTCGTCAACTCGTACAAGACCGAGAAATTTGATTACTACAATGCCCTCTCCCTCGTGGCCTGAGCTTCGGTGCCTTAACTGCACCTGCCTTTGGCTGCATGACAGGAGGGCCAACCACCTATTGGGCCCACCTGTCATAGACACAAAGGCAGGAGCAGTAAGTTGAAGCTTTCGCTATCCCTCCCGCACGAGGTGGACGGACATGCAGTAGTGGATTCGATGCTGTAGAAGTAGGAGTAACATCATTATTGTTCGTCTTCTTGAAGAGGCGAAGAGCCAAGCGCAACCCGAACGTGGCAGTTGCGAACGCTCGCGTGGTGCAGTTCCTTGGACTACTAGCCAGGCTCTTGCATGAGACAAAATTTCTATTGTTTAACAATTAAACTCCATTATCCATTGGTTGATACTCATTCTGCATAGGTCCACGCGCTTAGCACCGTTTCCTCCTGGGGTCACCAATGTTTATTTGCTAATTAATAGCATTGCATGCAATGAACTAGCCATTGCAAGTCATTAAAAGCATGCACACGTCTCATCTCTTATTGGTTGATATGTCAAGAAACAAGAAACAAGGTAGAAGTTAATGCACCGCGCCTAAGTGTTTTGGGACTATTTGGTTTTCATAAGATGACTTACACACCTAGACGGAGGGAGTAGTATAGCCCTGTAAACCGGAAAGGAGTATTTGCCTTTCTAAAGATTTCAACAAGTGACTAGACTACGCCGTGTGCAGTACTCCCTCCCTTCCGGTTTATAGGGCTCAAATCTCAAATCTCATGAACCAAGGCATTTTGCGATTGGAGGAATGTATCTCGTACTTTACAAAACTACCCTAATTAAACTCATGCATTAATTACATAGTTCTCTCATTTTCCTCTCCGCCTTGGTCGCGGTGCACAATATTGAGCACTCCTATATGACTAGCTGCTCTATCTACATGTGGGACATTTCAAAGCATCTGGGCCCGCGTTCCATCCACCAAATCATAGCGAGGTGCTACAGTCGAGACTCACCTATAACCCCGGTGTGGCCGTCATGACCCGTCATATCACAAAACCCACACCTTTACCAGCAGTGGTAAGGTGGCCTCCAAGTTGAACTGGACGAAGCGACCATCATTTCATTGGAACGCTCGTTCAAGCCTTTTCTTCCCTTTCTTGAAGAAAACCTCACTCCAGGCTACTCACTTCTACCATTTTTCTTCTGTACCGACGAAGGAAAGGTGGGCGAATCAGTTATGCTCCTATATTTTCATTCCAAGAATCATCTTTTTGCGAAGCACCGACCGATTCTCACATCCTATTCTTTTCCCGTTTTCATTGCGATTGTGGTTTCCTTTCGATTGCTTTTTGTTTGTCAGTTCATTGATGGATCCTGGAGCACTAGGCAAAGAGTTGACGGCGGACAACCCACTGGAGACAGCGATCTCCAGGAAGCGAGCACCAACCAACGAGTTGACCATGTTGGCGGGCCAACCCATGGAGAGGAAGAACTCCAAGAAACAAGCATTGGCCAAAGAGTTGAGGACGTTGCCGAACGAACTCCTAAAAGGAAGTTGGAAGAACAGCAAGGGCCCCACCGTGCCTACCCCAAGAACTCTGATTGCCACCTATGTGAGGCTCAAGACCGAGTTTGAGGAGATAGTCGCCGTTGAGAAGCAGTATTCCCCTGGCAAGGTGATGGCCCCCATCGAGGACGAGGAGATGGCCCCCGGAGGGTTGAGATCCCCCGGTGAGCTGCACAAGGTAAAAAATAATGGCTTATTATCATAGTTGTGGTTTTTGATTATTTGCAATGTGCTTGCTAATATGTTAGGGTTGTGCAGGTGCCGATGGACGTCCTTCATGATTCCGATGTCGTGGCCCGTCCTGTTGGCATCGCCCCGGAGATCGATTCTGATGCCGCTTTCCATCCTATGGACATCGCCCCAGAGATCGATTCCGATGTTGTGGTCAGTCCTGCGGACATTGCCCCAGAAATCGATTCCCATGCCGATGTCCGTGCTGTGGTCATTGTCCAAGAGATCGATGACAAGAAATAGTTGGTCGCGCTAATCCTTCAGGGTAGTTTGCATTGCCCTGTGTTTAATTACCAGAACGATGCGTGTTATGAAACCATCTTAGGGCTAGTGCACTGTCTTGTGTGGGTGGATCTTGCTACTTTTGTTTGATAGTGAATCATGCGATGAATCATGCAAACCCTCTCCGAGTTATGGAAACAGATGTATCCTCACCAGCTTTTGATGTAATATATGGCATGATTAGATGTAAGTTTGAACTGTTTATCATATCAGCAGGGCTTGTTTGATGATTCTTGGTGTTAGTAGGCTAGCTACTGTGCGAGCTATAGTACTTGCAAAACACTCACCGAAGAGAAACGTTGGGGTTGATGAGCTCGTGGTACGCTTATACTTATCACTCGTCGATCGACCAATAGCCCTTGCTCCTAAAATTGTAGGCTTAGCGATCGATGACCTAGGCGGGCTAGTTTGGCCTAGTGGGTTTCAGTGATATGACGTGCAACACAAAATCATAGCAGTGCAGAGACGTACTCCCTCCGTTCCAAAATAGATGACCTAGGCGAGCTAGTCTGGCCTAGTCGGTTTCAGTGATATGACGTGCAACACAATATCATAGCAGTGCAGAGACGTACTCCCTCCATTCCAAAATAGATGACCTAGGCGGGCTAGTTTGGCCTAATGGGTTTCAGTGATAAGACGTGGTACAGTGTCGTCCAGTCTTCACGTGTGGTAGCAGTATTGCGGGTACAGTAAGTTTTCTTGAAGAAGCGGAATTCAACGAAGTCATGATGGTTCCTTCGTCCGAACAACTTACAGCGAGAAAGGTTGGGCCTGCGATACGACCGGGGTAGACCAGGATAATTTTGTGCATGGCAGGTGGACCAGGATGGTCGACGTCCCTAATACATCTCCGTCGTATCTACTTTTCCAGACACTTTTGCCCTTGTTTTGGACTCTAACTTGTATTATTTGAATGGAACTAACCCGGACTGATGTTCTTTTCAGCGGAATTGCCATGGTGTTGTTTTATGTGCAGAAAATAAATATTCTCGAAATGACCTGAAACTCCACGGAACATCTTAGAAAAAACAATAAAAATCCTCGCCAAAGATGAAGACCAGGGGGCCCACACCCTTCTCATGAGGGTGGGGGGAGCCCCCCTAGGGCGCGCCCCCTACCTCGTGGGCCCCCCTAGAAACCCTCCGACGCCAACTCCAACTCTATATATTTGCTTTCGGAGAGAAAAAAAGAAGAGAGAAGAAATCATCGCGTTTTATGATATGGAGCCGCCGCCAAGCCCTAAAACCTCTCGGGAGGGCTGATCTGGAGTCCGTTCGGGGCTCCGGAGAGGGGGATTCATCGCCCTCGTCATCATCAATCATCCTCCATCACCAATTTCATGATGCTCACCGTTGTGCGTGAGTAATTCCATCGTAAGCTTGCTCGACAGTGATGGGTTGGATGAGATTTATCATGTAATCGAGTTAGTTTTGTTAGGGTTTGATTCCTAGTATCCATTATGTTCTGAGATTGATGTTGCTCTGACTTTGCTATGCTTAATGCTTGTCACTAGGGCCCGGGTGCCATGATTTCAGATCTGAACCTATTATGTTTTCATGAATATATGTGAGTTCTTGATCCTATCTTGCAAGTCTATAGTCACCTACTATGTGTTATGATCCGGCAACCCCGAAGTGACAATAATCAGGACCACTCCCGGTGATGACCATAGTTTGAGGAGTTCATGTATTCACTATGTGCTAATGCTTTGTTCCGGTTCTCTATTAAAAGGAGGCCTTAATATCCCTTAGTTTCCAATAGGACCCCGCTGCCACGGGAGGGTAGGACAAAAGATGTCATGCAAGTTCTTTTCCATAAGCACGTATGACTATATACGGAATACATGCCTACATTACATTGATGAATTGGAGCTAGTTCTGTGTCACCCTATGTTATGACTGTTACATGATGAACCGCATCCGGCATAATTATCCATCACTGATCCGGTGCCTACGAGTTTTCCATATACTGGTTTACGCTTATTTACTTTCCCGCTGCTACTGTTACAATCACTACAAAATACCAAAAACATTGTTTTTGCTGTCTTTACTTTTGTTACTGCTACCACCACTATCATATTACTTTGCTACTAAACACTCTGCTGCAGATACTAAGTTTCCAGGTGTGGTTGAATTGACAACTCAGCTGCTAATACTTGAGAATATTCTTTGGCTCCCCTTGTGTCGAATCAATAAATTTGGGTTGAATACTCTACCCTCGAAAGCTGTTGCGATCCCCTATACTTGTGGGTTATCAAGACTAATTTCTAGCGCCGTTGCCGGGGAGCATAGCTCTATTCTTTGAGTCACTTGGGATTTATATCTGCTGGACACTATGAAGAACTTGAGAGATCCAAAAACCAAGATCTATCCCTCAACTACGAGGGGAGGTAAGGAACTGCCATCTAGCTTTGCACTTGATTCACCTTCTGTTATGAGTAAGTTTGCGACACCTACACCTGCTTCTGCTATACGTTCTGATATGTCACATGTTATTGATGATGCCACTTCTGCTATGCATGATACTTATAGTGAAACTGCTTCTATGCCTGATACTACTGTGCCCCTTAGTGAATTTCTTGATGAACAAATTGCTAGGGCTAGAGAAAAAGAAATTATTGAATCTGAATACGATGATGATAGTGATGATGAAAATATGCCTGTTATTCCTGAGGGCTACCTTTTTGATATGGAATCTTCTGTCGCTATTTTAGCTTGCAAAGATAGATATGAGCTTAAGAGGTTATTAATTAAATGGAACAAAGAATCACTTAGAGATAAGATGAAACCCGACCCTGCTTTTGCTACTTCACCTATATGTGTTCCTGATAAGGATTATGAATTCTCTGTTGATCCTGATATAATTACTTTGGTTGAATCTGATCCGTTTTATGGCTATGAATCTGAAACCGTTATGGCACATCTTACTAAATTAAATGATATAGCTGCCATGTTTACTAATGATGAGAGATCGCGTTACTTTTATATACTCAAAATATTTCCATTCTCATTAAAGGGTGATGCTAAGATATGGTTTAATTCTCTTGATCCTGGTTGTGTGCGTAGTCCCCAGGATATGATTTATTACTTCTCTGCTAAATATTTCCCTGCTCATAAGAAACAAGCTGCTTTGAGGGAAATATACAACTTCGTGCAAATTAAAGGAGTCTCCCACAAGCTTGGGGGAGGCTTCTCAAGCTACTTAATGCTTTGCTTGATCATCCTCTTAAGAAACCCGAAATACTTGATATCTTTTATAATGGACTAACAGATGCTTCCAGAGATTACCTAGATAGTTGTGCTGGTTCTCTTTTCACGGAAAGAATACCGGATGAAGCTAAAATCCTATTGAATAATATGTTGACAAATGAAAATAATTGGGCACCTCCTGAGCCAGCTCCTGCTCCAACTACTGAGCCTATTCCTAAACCAACTCCGAAGAAGAGAGGTGTTCTATTCCTCAGTCCCGAAGATATGCAAGAGGCGAAGAAATCTTTTATAATGGACTAACAGATGCTTCCAGAGATTACCTAGATAGTTGTGCTGGTTCTCTTTTCACGGAAAGAATGCCGGATGAAGCTGAAATCCTATTGAATAATATGTTGACAAATGAAAATAATTGGGCACCTCCTGAGCCAGCTCCTGCTCCAACTACTGAGCCTATTCCTAAACCAACTCCGAAGAAGAGAGGTGTTCTATTCCTCAGTCCCGAAGATATGCAAGAGGCGAAGAAATCTATGAAAGAAAAAGGTATTAAAGTTGAAGACGTTAAGAATTTACCTCCTATTGAAGAAATACATGGTCTTAATATACCGCCTGTTGAAGAAACATATGATCTCAATTCTTTATTTACTAAAGAACCTCCTGACCCCGATATCCCAACACAGGTAGTAAAGGTAAATTCTCTCTATAGATATGATAAAGCTGAAGTCCCTCCTACTAAAATTGCTAGTGAGTGCTTGGATGAGTTTGATAACTTTATGTTTAAGCAAGACGACTTCAATGCTTATTTTGGTAGACAATTAAAAGAAAATGCTTATATGATTAGATGCTTGGGTGATTATATGGCTAATATTAAAGGTGAACTTAAACTTGTTAGCAAACATGCTTCTATGGTTACCACTCAAGTAGAACAAGTACTTAAGGCTCAAAAAGAAGTGCTTGATGAAATGAATAGTAAGAAAAATGATTATGATGTTAGAGTGGCTACTAGAACTGGTAGAATGACTCAGGAACCTTTGTATCCTGAAAGCCACCCTAAGAGAATTGAGCAAGATTCTCAAAAAAATAATATTGATGTTCCTAGTTCTTCTAAAAAGAAGAAGAAGAAAAATGATAGAACTGTGCAAACTTCTAGTGAACCTATTGCTGAACCACCTGATAATCCAAATGATATTTCTATGTCTGATGCTGAAACACAATCTGGTAATGAACATGAACCTAGTAAAAATATTAATGATGATGTTCATGATGATGCTCAACCTAGTAATGATAATGATGTAGAAATTGAACCTGCTGTTGATCTTGATAACCCACAATCAAAGAATCAATGTTATGATAAAAGAGACTTTGTTGCTAGGAAACATGGTAAAGAAAGGGAACCTTGGGTTCAGAAACCCATGCCTTTTCCTCCGGAACCATCCAAGAAAAAGGATGATGAGGATTTTGAGTGCTTTGCTGAAATGATTAGGCCTATCTTTTTGCGTATGAGATTAACTGATGTGCTCAAAACAAATCCTTATGCTAAATATATGAAGGATATCATTACTAATAAAAGAAAGATACTGGAAGCTGAAATTTCCACCATGCTTGCTAATTATACTTTTAAGGGTGGGATACCAAAGGAACTTGGAGACCCTGGAATACCTACTATACCTTGCTCCATTAAAAGAAATTATATTAAAACTGCTTTATGTGATCTTGGAGCCGGTGTTAGTGTTATGCCTCTCTCTTTATATCGTAGACTTGACTTAAATAAGCTGACACCTACTGAAATATCTTTGCAAATGGCTGATAAATCAACTGCTATACCTATCGGTATCTATGAGGATGTGCCTGTTGTGGTTGCAAACGTTACTATTTTAACGGACTTTGTTATACTTGATATTCCCGAGGATGATAGTATGTCTATTATTCTTGGAAGACCTTTTCTTAATACTGCAGGGGCTGTTATCGATTGCAACAAAGGCAATGTCACTTTTCATGTTAATGGTAATGGCATACGGTACACTTTCCGAGGAAACAACCTCAAGTTCATAGTATCAACTCTATTGGAAAAAATCCATCGATTATATTTGGAGGTTTTGAATTTCCTCTTCCTACTGTCAAGAAGAAATATGATATTCTTATTATTGGGGATGTGCATATCCCCGTTGAGGTAACTTAGTGCTATTCGAAATTTCTCCGGTTTCATGATTATCGGAATGAGTTTGTTAACAAGACTTGATTATCCTTGTTAGTGGATTCTTTTTGATGAGCATGAGATGGATGAAACTAGAAGCACAAACATCTGTACCCCACTTTTACTTTCTGTTATTTATATTAAATAAAGTAAAATAGTATTTTCTGTCTGTTTCTTGACTTATCCGTGCAATATAAAAATGTCCCGAAAATAAAAGTCCTCAGAATGCCATGCCAATTTAATATGATTTTTTCAGGAATATTTGAGGATTTACTGTGCAAAAATTACCGTGAGAGGAGCTGCCACCTGGCCACGAGGGTGGTGGGTGCCCCCCCCCCCTCTAGGGCGCGCCCCCTGCCTCGTGGGCCCACAATGGCCCTCCTCCACTTATCCCAGCACCCATCTTCTTCCTCTATCTCACACAAACCCGAAAAACCAACTCAAGCACGAGTTCCAGCCACTTTTGCTGTGATTTTCGATCTCCTTGCTCAAAGCACCTCTCGCAAAACTGCTTGGGGAGATTGTTCCTTGGTATGTGACTCCTCCATTAGTCCAATTAGTTTTTGTTCTAGTGCTTTATTCTTTGCAAATTTGTGCTGCATAGGTGACCATGTTCTTGAGCTTGCATGTCAAATTTATATGGTTCCAAGTAGTTCTAATGCTTGATATAGGCTCTAAGCACTTGTAGGAGTAGTTGCTATCAATATTATTGAGTTTGGTTTACTTTTTTTTGAAGTTACTAAAAATTTCAGAATTTTTCAGAGAAAAACAATATGCTTAGGAAGATGTTCCAAGGTGGTTCCTCTAAGAAGCAAGGACCCAGGATTGCTATGCGCGATGCTGACGAGGATCCACCAAGAGACACTCCAGTACGGCCTTGCGAATGGCCGTCGGAAAATTTTATGGACCGTGCGGGAATTAAAGAAGAATTCAAAGCATATTTGCGCAATGCCGGTCTTGAGTGGCTAACAAATGCCCCCAGTATCATGATCTCACAAGTTCATTTGTGAGGAGGTTTGAGTATTCATCTTCGCGTAATTCTCCTTCAGTCATGTTTGATCTTTAGGACAAATCTTATACCATGGACTTAGAGGATTTTACTTCTGCCTGCAAACTTCCATCATGGGGTAGTGTTAGGGATCCCCCTAAATCTGAATTTAGAAACTTTCTTGCTAGTATAACTGTGGGGGAATCTAGAGATATAACGCGGGCTACCATAGGGAGCATTCACTTTCCTACTATACATTATTTTGCTCTCTTCATCGGTAGATGCATAAATGCTAAGGATGAAGCATGTCACATGTGTGTCCCTGATCTTAGCATTCTTAGGAGTGTTGTGTTAGGAGACCAATCTTATCATATGGGAGCCATTGTAGCTCGTAGGTTGCATCATAATAGACATAATGGAGATTTCTTTGGAGGAATTTACGCAACCCGCTTAGCTCATTTTCTTGAGATAGACATTCGTGAGGGTGATATGGAGTTGCCTCCTGCATATTTAGATAATGACTCTATGGCTTCACACCAATTTTTCGAGAGGCCTGAATCACCTCTCTTATATTGTTTAATTTTTGATAAACAACGTGTTTTCCGTATTACTCTCCCTGCTCCTGCCTTTTTTGATTCACAGACAAAAGGAAGATATGTTATTACCAGAGAGGAAGCAGAAGAGTACGAGAGGAGAGCGGAGGCAGCTCGACTCCACGCTGCAGCTCAGCAGGCGATAACCGCTGCACATCAGTATGATCCCAGCTATTCTTCCTCATCACAGTACGACCCCAACAACTATTATTATGGATATCCGCCAGGCCAGTCGTGGCCATAGACCAACTTAGGCCAAAAGCCTAAGCTTGGGGGAGTACTTATTACTCACCGGCATTACATTTATGTTCACACACACTCATTGCTAGATGTCGGTGCTCATACTTTTTCACTGTAATATCCATGCTAGGTTATTTTCTTTTGACTGCTTTCTTCTTGTGTGTTTGTTAAACCTTAAGAAAAACCAAAAAATTAGTAGTAGTTTATTTTTCTGCTGTAGTAGTAATAATTAAAAAGAAAACCCAAAAATATTTCCCGTTCTTCTTTTGCTTGTTGGGAGCTTTCCCGTGTAAATAGTTTTATTTCTTTTCTTTTCTTTGGGGGTCAGTAGGAGAAGACCATAATTAAATTGTTGAAGTGGCTCTTATATGCATTATTGTTGATTTAACCCAGAGCCCATATTGCCTTGTCTTCTCCTGTTTACTGAATGCTCGCAGATTCAGCTTAATCCAATGCACGTGCACTCTTATTATTATTCACACCGTTTGGTCGTGCAAGTGAAAGGCAATTATGATGATATATGATGGATTGACTGAGATGAGAAAAGCTGGTATGAACTCGACCTCTTTTGTTTTCGTAAATATGATGAGTCCCTCGTTCTTGATTCAGCTTATTATGAATAAACATGTTTGCAATGACAATTAGAGATCATCGTTGCTTGTGCCATGCTTGATTAGCTATGAGTTATAATGATTTACCTTGTGTGCCAACATGCTATTGAGATGATTATGATGTGGTATGATGGGGTGGTATCCTCCTTTGAATGATTTAAGTGACTTGACTTGGCACATGTTCACGCATGTAGTTGAAACAAAATCAACATAGCCTTCACGATATTTATGTTTATGGTGGATTATATCCTACTCATGCTTGCATCCAATGTTTATTAATTTTAATGCATGTACATGGCCGTTGTCGCTCTCTAGTTGGTCGCTTCCCAGTCTTTTGCTAGCCTTCACTTGTATTAAGCAGGAATACTGCTTGTGCCTTAAACCCCAAAGTTATTCCAGATGAGTCCACTATACCTTCCTATATGCGGTATCTACCTGCCGTTCCAAGTAAATTTGTATGTGCCAAACTCTAAACCTTCAAATAAACATTCTGTTTTGTATGCTCGAATAGCTCATGTATCAACCAAGGCTATCCTTATCTTCCGTGTTAGGAGGGTTATTCTCAAGAGGAGTGGACTCCGCTCCTCACTCACGAGAAAATGGCTGGTCACTGGGATGCCCAGTCCCATGCTTTATGCAAACAAAATCAAAATTAATTGCAAACAAAACTCCCCCTAGGACCTGATGTATGTTGGAGGCACTCGTTATTTCGAGCAAGCCATGGTTTGATGTTTGTTGGTGGAGGGGGAGTATAAACTTTACCATTCTGTTTCAGAACCGCCTATAATGTGTTTAGCATGGAAGATATCTCCATCTCTTAGTTGTTACATTGACAATGGAAGTATATCGCTCAAAATACAATTTATCTCTATTTCAAAACCGAGCTCTGGCACTTCTACAAATCCCTGCTTCCCTCTGCGAAGGGCCTATCCATTTACTTTTATGTTGAGTCATCACCCTCTTATTAAAAAGCACTAGCTGGAGAGCACAGCTGTCATTTGCATTCATCACTGTTAATTTATATTGGGTATGACTATGATTGGATCTCTTTTACCATGAATTACAATGTCTAGTTAGTCCTTGATCTTTAAAGGTGCTCTGCATTTATGTTTTGCTGTCTCAGAAAGGGCTAGCGAGATACCATCTTGTTATATCATATTATGATTGTTTTGAGAAAGTGTTGTCATCCAAGATTTATTATTATGACTTGCTAGTTGATTATGCTATTGATATGAGTAATTGTGAGACCTGATAAGTATTGCAAATGTGGTTAGTTATGATCTATGCTAAAAACATGAATGCTGGCTTGACATAGTTACAACAACAAGAGCAAACAGAGTTTGTAAAAGTTTTTCTTTCTTTCAGTTTGTCAACTGAATTGCTTGAGGACAAGCAAGGGTTTAAGCTTGGGGGAGTTGATATGTCTCCGTCGTATCTACTTTTCCAAACACTTTTGCCCTTGTTTTGGACTCTAACTTGTATTATTTGAATGGAACTAACCCGGACTGACGTTGTTTTCAGCAGAATTGCCATGGTGTTGTTTTATGTGCAGAAAACAAATATTCTCGGAATGACCTGAAACTCCACGGAACATCTTAGAAAAAATAATAAAAAATCCTCGCCAAAGATGAAGACCAGGGGTCCACACCCTTCTCACGAGGGTGGGGGCGCCCCCATCCCCTAGGGCGCGCCCCCCTACCTCGTGGGCCCCCTGGAAACCTTCCGATGCCAACTCCAACTCTACATATTTGCTTTCGGAGAGAAAAAAAGAAGAGAGAAGAAATCATCATGTTTTATGATACGGAGCCGCCGCCAAGCCCTAAAACCTCTCGGGAGGGCTGATCTGGAGTCCATTCGGGGCTCCGGAGAGGGGGATTCGTTGCCGTTGTCATCATCAACCATCCTCCATCACCAATTTCATGAAGCTCACCGCCGTGCGTGAGTAATTCCATCGTAGGCTTGTTGGACGGTGATGGGTTGGATGAGATTTATCATGTAATCGAGTTAGTTTTGTTAGGGTTTGATCCCTAGTATCCATTATGTTCTGAGATTGATGTTGCTATGACTTTGTTATGCTTAATGCTTGTCACTAGGGCCCGAGTGCCGTGATTTCAGATCTGAACCTATTATGTTTTCATGAATATATGTGAGTTCTTGATCCTATCTTGCAAGTCTATAGTCACCTACTATGTGTTATGATCCGGCAACCCCGAAGTGACAATAATCGGGACCACTCCCGGTGATGACCATAGTTTGAGGAGTTCATGTATTCACTATGTGCTAATGCTTTGTTCTGGTTCTCTATTAAAAGGAGGCCTTAATATCCCTTAGTTTCCAATAGGACCCCGCTGCCACGGGAGGGTAGGACAAAAGATGTCATGCAAGTTCTTTTCCATAAGCTCGTATGACTATATACGGAATACATGCCTACATTTTGATGAATTGGAGCTACTTCTGTGTCACCCTATGTTATGGCTGTTACATGATGAACCACATCCTGCATAATTATCCATCACTGATCCGGTGCCTACGAGTTTTCCATATACTGGTTTACGCTTATTTATTTTCCCGCTGCTACTGTTACAATCACTACAAAATACCAAAAACATTACTTTTGTTGTCTTTACTTTTGTTGCTGCTACCACCACTATCATATTACTTTGCTACTAAACACTCTGCTGTAGATACTAAGTTTCCAGGTGTGGTTGAATTGACAACTCAGCTGCTAATACTTGAGAATATTATTTGGCTCCCCTTGTGTCGAATCAATAAATTTGGGTTGAATACTCTACCCTCAAAAGCTATTGCGATCCCCTATACTTGTGGGTTATCAGTCCCACATGTCGGCGAATGAAAGTATTCTTTCCAATATAGAGGACGAGCAACGAGTATTCATTGTTTATTTTTTATGAAAGCTATTGTCTCCACTGTTACGATGGAGGAGTGGCAGCCCAGTGAACTTGGCATGTGCACCACTCCCTCCTTCCTCATGTAATGCCTAGGTTACAGCTTTTTCTCACTTTCTCTCTATCTATTTCCTCTCAAATGTTTTTTACCTTTCTTTTTTTAAGACACAATTGTTTCTTATGCCTTTTTTAGAATTATTTTTTATCCCTAGGAGCATGTGTAGAGATGGGCTCTTGCAGAGCCCACTCCTTGACTTTGTCAATGCCTCTCTCTCCTCCACATAAGGAGTACTACTTGCTATGCATGCATGCGGCAGGCAGCTGGCGTCTTGAGGGGCCAGGGCGGTGAGAGCGGGCTCCGGAAGCGGTCCATACTCTAGCATAATTTTGGTTTTTACAGTATTTCTTTCTCCATTGACTGGTAGGCCCGTGTAGATAGATAAAGAACACGAGCTGATGAGGCGCATGCAGACTATTTGACTGGTCAACCAGACAAATACGGAGCTATACGCTGAGCCAGTGATCGTATAATCACCATATCTCGTATACAATGATCAAAGTGAGCTATCAAGACAAGTTCGATGACCGCCAATGCATTTTACTCAGTAATAAATGACCAGGATTGAAGGGGAATCCAAATTTGATTCGTCTTCTGTCCTTGAGCTCTTGACAAACCAATGCACTATACGGTTGCCCGGCCACTCCACCCCAGAGCTCTCACCTAGCGTCGTTCATGCCACCGCGCCGCATACTAACTGGTAAGGCAGTGATGGCATCCCGCTGCGCCGAGTTCCTCGCCGCCCATGACCGCACACAAAATGGTAAGGAAGCGATGGCATCCCGCCGTGCCGAGTTCATCGCCGCTCGCGACCTCACAACTATGTGGGAGGAATTTGAAGATGCCAAGGCCGAATGGGCGGTAGAGCAAGAGGCGCCCAAAGCCGCACAGAGGGAGCGGAAAAGTCAGAAAGCACTCAAGAAAAGAGAGGCCCGCCGCCGCAAGAAAGAAAAGGACGCACGCGCTACTGCGGAGAGGTCGGCGGAGATCCAAGCACGGTGGGGTGTCGCCGACAAAGCCGGGAAGGAGAACGACAGCGTTTGGCCAGCATGTGAGAAGTAGTAATACTAGTAGTTAGTGTGTGTGTGTGTGTGTGTGTGTGTGTGTGTGTGTCTGAGTACGAGCATGTACCAGCACTACTAGTTACTATTGTAGTTTTTAGAGCAAATTACCAGTACATTAGCCTAGACTAAATGGAAAAATTCCTATCCTAAGCATCAAATGGCATCTCTTTCTCTATAGGAATTGAGATGCATGTCATCTCACTTCCTATGATTTTCATATTCCTATTCTATGAACGAAAGGAGGCCTCTGTTGGAGTAACTACTGTAGCTAGGAGTACTGCTGGTACAGTAGTTTTCTTCAAGAAGCGGAATTCAACGAAGTCATGATGGTTCCTTCGTCCAAGCAACTTCAAAGTGGGAAGTGGGCCTGTGATATGACGGCTCATTAGTCATTGTTACTGCGGTGCGACGACCTGGGTGACTCCCTTGGAGTTCTGCGTGCATGGCAAGTGGACCAGGATGGTCGACGTCCCACATGTTGGCGAACGGAAGTATTCTTTCCGATATCGAGGAGCAAGGAAACCGCGTGGTATAGTATCACTACTGATTGGTTCGCAAAAAATAGTATCACTGCCGATTTATAATTATTTTTTATTTCTGATGAATGCTAGTGTTTCAACTCTTACGACGAAGGGTGCCAAACACGGCATGTGCTGGATGTCCCACACGTCAGCGAAAGGAGTGGGACATGAACAGCGTGGTAGAGCCCAGCGTAAAAACAGCGTGGTAGAGCGTCTCCACTTCTTCCACTTCTGGGTCGGAGACCACACATAGTAGTACTTAGTGGTATGAACAATACAAAGTGCGACCTGGAGACAAAGACATGTCTAGTTGGAAGGTCTCGGGGCATACACGTAAACAAATATAAAAGTTAATATGTGCCTTCAACTAATATAGTAGTAGTAGAGTACTTAGGCACGTACTCCATAACATCACCGTGGATTGCACGTACAACATTTAGTGGTAGTACGTAGTAAGAGACAAATGCCGCCCAAGAGTTCCCTTCTCGACCTACTTTTGGGTGTTTGGTAGAGTGTATGGAGGGTGCATGAGTCCATACTAGTTTAGCACAAATACACTAGAAGCATGCATGAAGAGAGCATGCATGAAGAGGGGTGTTGAGTTGAGCATGCATGAAGAGGGAACAACTATGCTGAGACAAGAATGCAACCAAACACACCCTATATGCCACTCATGTTCATACCATTTGTGCCTTTCTACTTCACTTACTGCGCTACATTACTCAGGTTCGTACGTCCACTCCTGGGTACATGTTCGTCTCGTAGTTCCAGCCCCACGTGTTCTTCATATAGATGGAACGATCCTTGCATAACACGTGCACCTTGATGCTAGATGTCTCGCGTGTTGGCAAAAGGATGAACAAAGCTCACGTAAAAAAATAGAGTGGAAGAACATAGATTCCGAACGACCGAGAAGGAGCAAGGAACCTCGTGATGGAGCGTCTGCACTCATAATATTTAATATTATTCAGCGACATAAAATTAACCAATCATCTCCACAGTGGACTGAAAGAGTACGAAACATGGCAGCCCAGTGTAGTATCATACTAGTACATGGCTAACCCACGCTATCACCATATTTCTTGGCTTCCGTGCGACACCTATCTCTAGTAATCCAGCAGCCTGTATCGCTTCTCCCTCCTCGTCTCTATCAAAGTGCGGCGGGCTGGCGTTTCTGCCGTCTATTGAGGTCGGTTAACTATCACATGTTAGCGACATGCCAAGAGCATTCTAAAAAAATTCCTTTCATGTTCCGTTTTCAAAAAGAAAAAATCATTTCACGTACGAATTTGCCTGTATGCTTTGAGCAACTTGCATGTCCTATACTGCTCATGTTTGATACTCTAACTTAGCTAGAGGTTAGACTAACTCATGACTAACCCTGAACTAACTGTAGCCAAAGAGGTGTTTGGGTGACAAGTTAGATTGACAATAATTGCACTTCATGGAGAGAGAAAAGTGATTTTTCAGTGGTCCCAATGAGAACTATCTCCAGTTAGCACCTCTTGAGTGGGATAGTTTTTTTTGGTAGGTTCGGTGCAACTTGCTCCAATTTAAACCCTCATGCTTGGATAGTTTAGGGGTATTTGAGCCCCAACTAGCTCCAGGGCGACGCTGGCCGTTTCACGTGGGAAGCGCGCGCTGGCAAGGGAGTATAGGTTTTGAACCGTTTCAGGTGTAGTACTGGTAGTTTGCAAAACTACTCAATTATTGCACTCAGTTTCCTAAGAAATTGTGGTAAAAACGTTACTCCACAGCCCGCTTCCCTTCTCCTTCCTCTTCCACTGCCCACGCATGTCCGCGGGAAGCGACCGGTCAACCCTTATATAGGAGTGCTAGCACAAAAAGATGCATGCATGACCACTAAAATTTCCATATTAAAGCGCCGCTCCAGCGGGAGTATGGCGTATGTTGTTACCTTTGACCGGCCCATGTCTACCGGGCGACGGCGACCAGAGAAGAGGCGGCGGGAGGGGAATGAATGCAGCTACTGTTTGGGTTCGTCTTCTGGCTTAAATAAATGCGCAGCATCACGTGTACCCGCGGGTGCACAAATTGTAACATACGTGTCTGCTTAAGTGGGCGTCACGTAACTGTTGTGTGTGAGAGAGAGAGAGAGAGATTCTGAGAGACAGAGTGCGTGTGTGCGACTCTACTCTTCGGACATGTACTCAACCTTTTGCATCGGGATATAAGTATAATGGTATTTACTTTAGCTAGTGATTTACGTTGCCATGTTAACGTGGTTGTGTCAAAAAAATGTCACTTCCTGCTCGTGATTTGCGTTATACAATTACAAGCAAGATTCTCATGCATTGCACGGAACATCAATATGCATTTTTTATAGAACACCTGTTGTGAATGACCCATGCAGGAGTAATCCCATGTGTAAAAACTAATGATATCTCAAGAATTTTATCGGAAAACTGGTATCTCGAGAATGTCATCGAAAAAAATGAAAGATGAGAGATAAGGTGAGGAGGAGTGGAGCGTGGTGGTGACTGGTGGTCGGAATGGGCGGAGGCATGGGGATGGACGGCGCCGGTAGGTGGCAGCGGCCACCATGCATGCTAGATTGTTCCAGAGACTTATTCCTTTTTTAATTGCTGAGCAATGAGGTTGCGGGAGATAATGATGTGGAGAGAGGTGTGGGTATCTTCTGTAAAATTATCATAGTTTGCTTTCTATCCTTAGATATAGATCATATGGTCTGTATTACAAGATGGCAGGCACACTGTCGGTGTCAAAACCGGCGGATCTCGGGTAGGGGGTCCCAAACTGTGCGTCTAGGCCGGATGGTAACAGGAGGCAGGGGACACGAAGTTTTACCCAGGTTCAGGCCCTCTTGATGGAGGTAAAACCCTACGTCCTGCTTAATTAATATTGATGATATGGGTATTACAAGAGTAGATCTACCACGAGATCAGAGAGGCTAAACCCTAGAAGCTAGCCTATGGTATGATTGTTGTTCTGTATGTTGTCCTACGGACTAAAACCCTCCGGTTTATATAGACACCGGAGAGGGTTAGGGTTACACAAAGTCGGTTACAATGGTAGGAGATCTACATATCCGTATCGCCAAGCTTGCCTTCCACGCCAAGGAAAGTCCCTTCCGGACACGGGACGAAGTCTTCAATCTCGTATCTTCATAGTCCAGGAGTCCGGCTGAAGGTATAGTCCGGCTATCCGAACACCCCCTAATCCAGGACTCCCTCAGTAGCCCCTGAACCAGGCTTCAATGACGACGAGTCCGGCGCGCAGATTGTCTTCGGCATTGCAAGGCGGGTTCCTCCTCCAAGTACTTCATAGAAGATTTTGAACACAAATATAGTGTCCGGCTCTGCAAAATAAGTTTCTACATATTGCCATAGAGAGAATAATATTTACACAAATCTAATCTGCTGACGTATTCCGCAGTGTGACACACCATAGCCAAGCCTTTATCCAAGTCATTTCATTATCCCACCTCAGCGTGTCATACGAGGCGGTTTCCTTAGCACGTCTTGTTAAAGCAGAGATCATGTCCCCTCATTCCGGGATTCTCATCAATACGGGCATGGGTAACCCAACCGCGCTATTGATTACGGTGCTTGGAGATAAGCGAGTTTTACCAGGCTGGTGGGGACACGTAGTTGCGTCCACCCATATAAGGGGATAAGGATCCACCTTTTCACCTACGCCTTCTTCCTCCCTTGCTTATCCATTCTCGCGCACTCGAGCTCCAGCACCCAAGTCCGCACTCCCCACCTCAACCTTCTCCAGCCATGTCCGGAGCGGGAGGCAAGTGGATGGTCTCCTCCGTCATGGAGGGACACATCAAAAAACTGAGGAAGGCCGGATACTTGTCTAACGACATCGCGTACCAGCTTCCCGAAAAGGGGCAGCTCCTCCCCACCCCAAGGCCCCATGAGAGGGTGGTGTTCCTTCCCCACTTCCTCCGTGGACTGGGCTTTCCGATCCACCCATTCGTCCGGGGACTCATGTTCTACTACGGCCTGGATTTCCATGATCTGGCCCTGAACTTCATCCTCAACATCTCGGCATTTATCGTCGTGTGCGAGGCTTTCCTCTACATCCGCCCCCATTTCGGCCTATGGCTCAAGACTTTCAACGTCAAGCCAAAGGTGGTGCGTGGCAACCAGGCGGAGTGCGGAGGCGCCATGGTGGGCAAGATGCCCAACATCTTATGGCTCGAGGGCTCCTTTGTGGAGACCCTGAAGGGGTGGCAATCGGGGTGGTTTTACATCACCGAGCCGTGCGACCCTGAGTGGGTCGTAGCCCCCGAGTTTCGGTCCGGACCCCCAACGCGGCTCACGTCCTAGAAAGGGATGGGCCTGTCGTGGGGCAACAAAGGAGAGGTGACTGGACTGCAAACATGCATCCAAACCCTGGTGGACAAGCAGCTCAAGCTTGTCAACGTAGTCCAGGTTATGCTCATCCGCCTGATCCTCCCGTGTCAACAACGGGCCTTCAATCTATGGGAGTTCAACCTGGCGCAACACCAAACTTTGAGCAGGCTCTTCAACACTATGTACGAAGATGCCTGGAAGGTGCTTTTCAAGGGCGCCGAGGCTCCCGCATCCGCCACCGAGGATCACAGATTCAGCGCGCAGCGTCACGCTAGCGCGGTAAGTTGTTTGTACCTTCTACAGGGTATTAGTTTTCCATAGTTTAACTCAATGTGGGATCTAAGCTCCCTTACCTTTGACAGAGTTGGAAGGCGAAGTCCGGACAGATCGACTGTCCGGCTCCTTTGCCCGAAGACCCAGCCGATGCCCGCTTGGCGAAGCTACTGGTTCCGGCACCCTATGTGGTGCCGGAGAAGAAGGCCACGAAGAAGGCCATGGGGACTCGAAAGAGTGCCCGGCACCAGGAGGTGTCGGGTTCATCACCCGACGGCTCCGAGGCGCATTCCTCCCGTGAAGACGAGGAGGAAGAAGAAGAGACCTCTCGCCCTCCAGCGGGAGGAGAGAAGAAAAGGAAGGCCGCCCTCTCTGGGGAGGCCGGAGGGTCCAAGAAGGGGAGAACCCTTCCCCCGGACTACTCCATCGACGCCGACGACGGCGGAGAAGAGTGGCCGCTCAGGGCCAAGCCCCTGGCGAAATCGTAAGTACCCGGATACCAGAGTAATTCATAGTATTCCTTTATTGCACAGCTTTCCCTTATGTCGAATATGATTATGCAGCCCACCCAAAGACCGGCTCGACTCATCGTCGAGCAGTTCACTGGACTCGTCGGATGTGAATTCACTTCCGACGGCTTCCTCCCCCTGCCCTACGGACGATGCCGAAGTGTTGTCTCAACAGGTTCCAAGCCGGGAGGAGGTGGTCCTAGAGGCACCGCAAGGCGACCTCCCGGACTCCAGGAGTAAAGGGGATAAACCCCCCCAGGGCTCCAAGTCCGGCTCTAGGCCGGACACCGCTCCGGAACCTTCAAAGGTTCCAGAGTCCGGCGGGGGACCTCCTTCCAAGAGGAGCGAGCCCACCATGCCGGTGACCACCGTCCAACCGGAGGCGCCGGACAATCTGTTGGAGGCGCTCCAAGGCGCCTCCATTGACGAGGAGCACCGCACCATTATGAGTGCGGTGGTCCAGAAGGTTCAGTCCACCAAGAGCGGACTGACTGAAGCTTGTACTAGCCTTTTAACAGGCTTTGAGGTAAGTAAAGAATGTGTAAATAATATTACCGCATAGACAGTAGCCCCTGATGCTCTGTTTGACGTTCGGAAAGAAAAGCCGAATAGAGGATCAAATAAAATTCACAGGAGTCTAACAAAAAGGAGTCAATATGCGTATGCAGGCTTCTCTGCTTGCGTCCGCCGCACTGACTGCGGAAGTGGACACATTAAAGCAGAACCTCAAGCGGTCCGAGCAAGAGCTCGGGCGTGCCAAGAAGCAGCTCGAGGACAATGAAGGTAAGAAATACCTTGTTTAAATATATATAAAAAGGTGCAATTGCAAAAAAATGACAGGATTATCATGGCTATTGTAGGGGCCACGTCTGAGGTGGCGACCCTTAAGCAAGCGCTGCTCGAGGCCGAGAAGAGGGCGGCCACGGAGCGCACCAAGCGGGAGAAGTATGAGGCCCAGGTTGGCAAGGTGCGGCAAGAGCTCCATGCTCTCATGAAAAAGCATGAGAGTTTGGATCTTGACTCGAAGACGCGAGCGTCCGAGCTCGCGGCGGCTATTGAAAATGCCAAGTCTGCCAAGGCCGAATCCCACAAGACCCTCCAGGAGTTGGATGAGGTGAAAAAGATAGCAGTGGGTAAGGCATTCTTTATGCAAAGCAAACACATAAACGTAAGTTACTTGTTACTTACCCGAATCCGGAGCTCTCCAGGAGCGTTTGCAGATCTTCCCCGGAGCGTCTCCGATGCCGCCGCATTCTATCGAGCCGAGGAGGGCAGCTCGACAGAGAAGGTGTTCTGGTCTCAGTATGCTGAGGCCGGACACCCCGTGCCCCTGAGCGACCAGATGAAGCAACTGGTCGACCTCCACAAGGCGGCCGAACAGGCCATGAAAGGCCTCATAGTTCGGCTGTGGCCTGGAGAGGCTCTGCCTAGGAGCTATTTCGGGCTGGTGCGGCGGCTGATAGGGGCCTGTCCAAGGCTCGAAGTCATCAAGCGCTCCGTCTGCATTGAAGGTGCCCGTAGGGCCCTTGCCCGTGCTAAGGTGCACTAGGGCAAGCTGGATGCTGAGAAGCTTGTGAAGGACGGGCCACCGCCGGGGAAAGAGCATCGCAAGCCCGAGAATTATTATAAGGATGTTCTGAAGGGTGCCTGCCTTGTGGCGGATGAATGTTCCAGGGATGTAATTTTTGAGTAAAATTCGCTCGTTTTGTCCTGTGCGCTGAAAACTTGTTCATATGCGCTGAGCAATGCTGTTGGAATTTAAAATATTACCTTCTGTGCGGCTGTTTATCAATTCTGAGAGATGGCGAGTCGTCGGCTTCTGCCCCCGTGCCGCTAGTGCTGGGGTGTTCGGGGATAAAACCTGAGCGCTCTTTTTCCCGTGTTTGGGTCCTTCGAGGGAGGCGCTCAGCACAACAAACAAGGCAATCGGACTATAATGCGTGAACACTCTCACTTAGCCATAGAATTCTATAATTTTAAATTTCGGCGAAGCCCCTGGTATTCGGAAGACCGAGTTCGGGGCGCTATCCACGCCTTGGCCGGACAGAGCCGACTCCTCGCTCTAAGCGGCATAAGTCTTTAGGGACTCGAAAAACCTCTCGAACAACGACCAGCTCTCGCTTCATCATGACAGTCAGTTTTAGCTTTCTCCACTAAGGTGCTCGACCCAGCTCAACTGGGGCACAATCGCAGTGGTTCTCCTAGTGCTACCTTAGCCGATATAGCGGAATGTAAGGCGCCAAAACATAGGAGCCGGGCAAACCCAACTATTGACCCAAGACATGATTCAGAGCCAATGCATATAATGCTATGAGTTCGGGGTGCCGCACTTGTTAAAGTGTTCGGACTTCTCACACCATATTGAGGGGTACTAAAGCCCCTGGCGTATTTTGGCCGTACCAACGTGTACGGGTGCAACATGTTGTTAAGGAACATATATATATAAAAAGAGTAATGCAAAAATAGACAAAAGCTATGCATTGTTTATTAAAAAGGGCTGCGATCAAAGCAGAACGATACAAATAATGCGATAAGCAAAAGGTTGGACTATTTAACATGTCCGTTCCAGGGGCAGGTTGCGGAATGGTGTGCAAAACAGGTATACTGCTCGTGATAGAGACCACCTGGGAGTTCCGTAATGCGGCGTGGCTTGTCTGCTTCCCTGGTTCTTGCATCGTTTGTGCAGCAATTGAACTGCCGAACATGCCTTCCGGAGGATGGAGTCCTGAAAGTAAGAGAAAATTAAAAAATCGGCAGCCCCTGGTACGGTTTAAGCCGTGTTTCGGGCGTGCCGTGATGGTGCCCCTCCTCCTGTACCCATGGTATCTCTAGAGCGTAGTTATGTACACGAAGTACTGGCGTCGCCTTTTTGCGAGGGCTGGGGTTGGGGCCACATTGCTACGCCTGCCCGGATCGTGCCAGGCGGTCTTGTTGTAGGTTACTCCAGGCGCGCTTGACAGTGTCCGGTCGTTTAGTGGCCGGACTGGAGAACTGCCTGGAGAGGCTGTTTTGTACTTCCGCTGCAAGGGCCGCCGTGTGCTCCTCCGTTCGGAGGGAGTGTTCGGTGTTTCCATTGACCGTAATTACTCCTCGAGGGCCTGGCATCTTGAGCTTAAGGTATGCGTAGTGTGGTGCCGCATTGAACTTGGTGAATGCGGTTCGCCCGAGCAGTGCGTGATAGCCACTGCGGAATGGGACTATGTCGAAGATTAACTCCTCGCTTCGGAAATTATCCGGAGATCCGAAGACCACTTCAAGTGTGATTGAGCCTATACAGTTGGCCTCTACACCTGGTATTACGCCTTTAAAGGTCATTTTGGTGGGCTTAATCCTCGAAGGATCTATGCCCATTTTCCGCACTGTATCCTGGTAAAGCAGGTTCAGGCTGCTGCCGCCGTCCATAAGGACTCTAGTGAGATGAAATCCGTCAATAATTGGGTCTAGAACCAATGCGGCGAATCCGCCATGACGGATGCTAGTGGGATGGTCCCTTCGATCAAAGGTGGTCGGGCAGGAGAACCATGGGTTGAACTTTGGGGCGACTGGCTCTACCACGTATACGTCACTTAACGCGCGCTTCCGCTCCCTTTTGGGGACATGGGTTGCGTATATCATGTTTCACCGTCCGCACTTGTGGGGGAAAACCCTTTTGTCCACTGTTGTTCGGCGGCTGGGGCTCCTCGTCGTCATCGCTATGCAGCCCCTTGTCTTCATTTTTGGCGTTTAACTTGCCTGCCTGCTTGAACACCCAACAATCCCTGTTGGTGTGATTGGCCGGCTTTTCGGGGGTGCCATGTATTTGGCACAAGCGGTCGAGTATTCGGTCCAAACTGGACGGGCCCCTAGGATTCCTTTTGAATGGCTTTTTCCGCTGACCGGATTTAGAGCCTTTGAATCCGGCATTATTGTCGTATCCTCAGCACTGTCGCCGTTAATGCGGCGCTTCTGCTTGTTGCGACGCGACCTGCCACTACTGTCCCTGGTATCCGAATTACCAGGGTTCTTCGTCATATTGTTGTTACGAGCAAGCCAGCTGTCTTCTCCCGCGCAAAAACGGGCATGAGTGTCGTGAGTGCTGCCATAGATTTTGGCTTTTCCTGTCCTAGGTGCCGGGCAAGCCACTCGTCGCGGATATTGTGCTTGAAGGCTGCTAGGGCCTCTGCGTCCGGACAGTCGACTATTTGATTTTTCTTCATTAGGAACCGTGTCCAGAATTGCCTAGCCGATTCCTCTGGCTGCTTGATCATGTGGCTTAGGTCATCGACGTCTGGTGGTCGCACATAAGTGCCCTGGAGATTGTCGAGGAATGCGGCTTCCAGGTCCTCCCAACAACTGATTGATCCTGCTGGCAAGCTGTTAAGCCAATGCCGAGCTAGTCCTTTAAGCTTGAGTGGAGGTATTTGATGGCGTGGAGATCATTGCCGCGTGCCATGTGGATATGAAGGAGATAATCATCGATCCATACTGCAGGATCTGTTGTGCCATCATATGATTCGATGTTTACGGGTTTGAAACCCTCGGGGATTTGATGATCCATTACTTCATCTGTGAAGCATAGTGGGTGTGCGGCGCCTCTGTACTAGGCTATGTCACGACGTAGCTCCAATGAGCTTTGTCTACTGTGTTCGGCCCTACCGGATTTATGTCCGGCGTGACGGTTATTGTCTCGAGTCGTGGGGCGCCCACGCGATCCGTAGATCGGTCTTGTTTGCCTTGCCTTGTCCTCCAACATATCTCGCAGGTCTGGCGCATTTTCCCGTGCCTTGGTATGGGGTGCGGCTTGGGTGGAGGACCGAGAGGCCTCTCTGTCGTGGCCACGAGGTGGCCGGTCGGCCGTATCAAGTGCTTCCTCCTCTAATCGGGGTAGCAACATGCGCTTTGGGTAGCTCTTGGAGGGGCATTCGAGTTTATGCTCTTCGGCCGCAAGGACTTCAGTCCATCTGTCGACTAGTAAATCTTGATCAGCTCTAAGCTGTTGCTATTTTTTCTTGAGGCTTCTTGCCGTGGACATAAGCCTGCGTTGAAAACGCTCTTGCTTGACAGGATCCTCTGGCACGACGAATTCGTCGTCATCGAGGCTTGCCTCGTCTTCGAAGGGAGGCCTATGATTATCGTCCTCGACCTCTCTGTCTGCCGCTCTCTCATGAGGGCTGGTTTCTCCATCCTCCTGTGCTGAATCTTGCTGGAGGGGGTTTTCTTCGGCACTCTCCAGAGTATTATTATCTCCCGTGCTTGAATCACCGTATTTGTTTTGGCGGGACTTTGAGCGGCGCCGCCGACACCGGCGCTTAGGCTGTTTCTTGGAGGGGTCATCCTCCGCTGTTCCATCGCCATCTCCTTCTTTTGGGGTGTCCACCATGTATATGTCATATGACGAGGTGGCTTTCCAGGGCCCGATAGGCGCTGGTTCTTCAGCGTCTCCTGCATCGGCGTCCATACCGTCGATGTCTTCGGAGTCGAAGTCGAGCATGTCGGTTAAATCATCGACAGTGGCTACAAAGTGGGTGGTGGGTGGGCTTTGAATTTCTTCATCGTCCGTATCCCAACCTTGCTGACCATAGTCTGGCCAGGGCTCTCCTGATAAAGAGAGAGACTTTAGTGTCTTCAGAATATCACCGAAAGGCGAGTGCTGGAAGATGTCCGCGGCAGTAAACTCCATGATCGGCGCCCAATCGGATTCGATCGGCAGGGGCACGGAGGGTTCGGAGTCCGGAGAGGAGTCCGTCTCCTTGGAGTCACGAGTCTCGCAGAGTACGGGGCTGGTGTTCGGCTCGATCGTTGTTGGGATCGCAGCCCCCGAGGCGGCGTCCAACCACCCATCCTCAATCGGCGCAGTTGGCTCCGAATTAAGGGTCGAAGCCGATGCTGGTGCGGCCTCCAGGGCACTGTTCGGCGGCAGAGCTAGATCATGCTCGTCGTGACAGTGCGGCGCGCTCGGCAGTGGCTTGAATCCGTCGAAGATCAAATCCCCGCGGATGTCAGTCGTGTAGTTTAAGCTTCCAAATCTGACCTGACGGCCAGGGGCATAGCTTTCGATCTGCTCCAGATGGCCAAGTGAATTGGTCCACGGTGCGAAGCCGCCGAAGACGAAGATCTGTCCAGGGAGGAAGCTCTCACCCTGGACTGCATCGCTATTGATGATCGTAGGAGCCATCGAGCCTGACGGCGACGACACAGAGGAACTCTCAATGAAAGCACCAATGTCGGTGTCAAAACCGGCGGATCTCGGGTAGGGGGTCCCGAACTGTGCGTCTAGGCCGGATGGTAACAGGAGGCAGGGGACACGAAGTTTTACCCAGGTTCGGGCCCTCTTGATGGAGGTAAAACCCTACGTCCTGCTTGATTAATATTGATGATATGGATATTACAAGAGTAGATCTACCACGAGATTAGGGAGGCTAAACCCTAGAAGCTAGCCTATGGTATCATTGTTGTTCTGTATGTTGTCCTACAGACTAAAACTCTCCGGTTTATATAGACACCGGAGAGGGTTAGGGTTACACAAAGTCGGTTACAATGGTAGGAGATCTACATATCCGTATCGCCAAGCTTGCGTTCCACGCGAAGGAAAGTCCCTTGCGGACACGGGACGAAGTCTTCAATCTCGTATCTTCATAGTCCAGGAGTCCGACTGAAGGTATAGTCCGTCTATCCGAACACCCCCTAATCCAGGACTCCCTCACACACCATCACCACCAACTCGTTTTTTATAAGGGTACAGATGATAAGTTTGCTGACTACTAAAGTAAAGTGGAATTTGTCCATGTTATGCAAGTAAATAAAGGTGATTGGTTATCATACGAGTAACGGTGGATGAAGGGTTGTAGGAACAAATGCTCCGCCTAGAGCATGTGTGTGTGATGGAGTCTTAGTGTGTGTGTGTGGTGTGTGTGTGTGAGAGAGAGAGAGAGAGATGGAGTCTTCGTTTGTGTGTGTGAGAGAGAGGGAGAGAGATGGAGTCTTAGTGTGTGTGTGGGGGGGTGCGTGCTTGCATGTGAGAGAGAGAGAGAGATGGAGTCTTAGTGTGTGTGTGTGTGTTGGGGGGGTGCGTGCGTGTGTGTGTGTGTGTCGCGGGGTCCTCTGTGGCGGATGTAATTTAAGTGTGCATGGTTTTCATCATAGAGAGGTGATGTGTATGGCAGAGGCCACCAACGATGGGGTGCGAGAGAGAAAATGCCCGTAGAGAGGGAAGAGAAGGTGTGTGCGCATGAGAGGAGTCGACTTCGAGAGAACGTGTTTGTTCGAGAGACACCGAGGAAGACTACTATATATCGATGGTGCATGTAGGCGGGAATTAAACTAAGGGATGGTCTTATTGGTTTCGGGGATATAGGGGAAGAGTGAGAGGCCGAGGGGTAGCTAGAAGGAGATTGCTAAGTGTGAGTGTGTGTTTTACCCATCCAGGCGGAAGTTATGTGCACAAAAGAGGAGAACGATTCGATGTGGCGTTAGGATTGAGGGTAATTAACTACGTATGGAGACATAGAGACCTTGAACGTGCATGTGTGAGAGGTATACATGTATACGTGGGATGTGTGTGTGTGCGCGCGCGCATGATCGAGATAAAAGAAAGAAGACATAAGTCATAAGATCAACGACATGGGAGAGACGGATCGGTATGACAATATGCATGCATGTGAGAATGCATGGAAGAAGTCCCGACAATTGAGCATGTATTTTTGTCTTTAAGAGATAGTGGCGTGGGCTGGAGCATGCATCTATGGCGAGCAGAGGGAGTGAGGCGCAACTATTGTGCAAAAGAGACCAACCTATAAATGCATATGTATGGAGAGACATATATAGTGTGGGTGATAGGAAGCAAGACTCCGTGCGAGAAAGAAATGTTGATGGAAAAACTACAGATAGATACAGAGATGGAGATGCTAGCTAGAGGGACATCCGCTAGTTTGGGTGTTGGAGATGACCGTCGGGTGGTTCAAAGGGTGAAGTTATATATGTGTGTGAGAGGGCACTTGACTGCATGTAGAGAGAAACATATGTAGTGTGCGTGATAGGAATCAAGAGTGAGGGCGAGAAAGAAGGTTGATGAAGAAACAGATAAATAGAAAGATAAAGATGCTAGCTAGTGTGCGTTAGAGATAGGAGTTGAGTGGATCAGAAGGCTGGGTTATGTGTGTGGGTGTGAGAGAGATAGAGAGAGGGTGCGTGTGAGTCACATACAAACATATATCAGAGAGAAATGAGATCCAGAGAGACGGAGTTTTGTGTCTGCGAGAGAGAAAGATATTTCACAACGAGAGTGATAGCTAGAGAGACATATGAGGGAACGCAAGATATCTCTAGGGAGAGAGGGTGTGTGTGAGCGATATACAAGAGAACAATGGAGAAATATGAAACCCTAGGAGACAGAGTTTGTGTTTGTGTGTAAGAAAGAGATATTGAAGAGGAAGAGTCGTAGGTTCTCATATCTAAGGAGCGAAAGACATCTCTGTATGAGGGGTGTGTTGGAAATATGCCCTAGAGGCAATAATAAATTGATTATTATTATATTTCCTTGTTCATGATAATCGTTTATTATCCATGCTAGAATTGTATTGATAGGAAACTCAGATACATGTGTGGATACATAGACAACACCATGTCCCTAGTAAGCCTCTAGTTAACTAGCTCGTTGATCAATAGATGGTTACGGTTTCCTGACCATGGACATTGGATGTCGTTGATAACGGGATCACATCATTAGGAGAATGATGTGATGGACAAGACCCAATCCTAAGCATAGCACTAGATCGTGTAGTTCGTGTGCTAAAGCTTTCCTAATGTCAAGTATCATTTCCTTAGACCATGAGATTGTGCAACTCCCGGATACCGTAGGAATACTTTGGGTGTACCAAACGTCACAACGTAACTGGGTGGCTATAAAGGTACATTACAGGTATCTCCAAAAGTGTCTGTTGGGTTGGCACGAATCGAGACTGGGATTTGTCACTCCATGTAAACGGAGAGGTATCTCTGGGCCCACTCGGTAGGACATCATCATAATGTGCACAGTGTGATCAAGGAGTTGATCACGGGATGATGTGTTACGAAACGAGTAAAGAGACTTGCCGGTAACGAGATTGAACAAGGTATCGGGATACCGACGATCGAATCTCGGGCAAGTATCGTACCGATAGACAAAGGGAATTGTATACGGGATTGATTAAGTCCTTGACATCGTGGTTCATCCGATGAGATCATCATGGAACATGTGGGAGCCAACATGGGTATCCAGATCCCGCTGTTGGTTATTGACCGGAGAACGTCTCGGTCATGTCTGCTTGTCTCCCGAACCCGTAGGGTCTACACACTTAAGGTTCGATGACGCTAGGGTTATAAAGGAAGTTAGTATGTGGTTACCAAATGTTGTTCGGAGTCCCGGATCAGATCCCGGACGTCACGAGGAGTTCTGGAATGGTCCGGAGGTAAAGATTTATATATGGGAAGTCCTGTTTTGGTCACCGGAAAAGTTTCGGGGTTTATCGGTAACGTACCGGGACCACCGGGAGGGTCCCGGGGGTCCACCAAGTGGGGCCACCAACCTCGGAGGCTTGCATGGGCCAAGAGTGGTGAGGGACTAGCCCCTTAGTGGGCTGGTGCGCCTCCCATAAGGTCCCATGGCGCCTAAGAGGTGGAAAGGGGGCAAACCCTAGGGGATATGGGCCTTAGGGCCCATATTGGTGCGCCTCCCTCTCCTCTCCCCCTCTTGGCCGCCACCTTTGATCCCCATCTAGGGCTGCCGCCCCCCCTAGGGGTGGGAACCCTAGAGGGGGCGCAGCCCCTCCCCTTCCCTATATATATGAGGCCTAGGGCTGCCCATAAGACACGCGATTCAATCTCTCTTGGTGCAGCCCTGCGTCTCTTCTTCCTCCTCTTCTGTGGTGCTTGGCGAAGCCCTGCAGGATAGCCACGCTCCTCCACCACCACTATGCCGTTGTGCTGCTGTTGGATGAAGTCTTCCTCAACCTCTCCCTCTCTCCTTGCTGGATCAAGGCGTGGGAGACGTCATCGGGCTGTACGTGTGTTGAACGCGGAGGTGCCGTCCGTTCGGCACTTGGTCATCGGTGATTTGGATCACGACGAGTACGACTCCATCAACCCCGTTCTCTCGAATGCTTCCGCTTAGCGATCTACAAGGGTATGTAGATGCACTCTCCTTCCCCTCGGTGCTAGTCTCTCCGTAGATAGATCTTGGTGACACGTAGGAAAATTTTGAATTTCTGCTACGTTCCCCAACAATGGTATCAGAGCGTAAGGTTTCGGGGCGTTAATCTACACTCTGATCTATGATATGTCAACAACAACAGTGGCATCATGAGCTAGGTCTATTGCGTAGATTCTATGCATGAGTAGAACACAAAGTAGTTGTGGGCGTTGATTTTGTTCAATATGCTTGCCGTTACTAGTCTTATCTTGATTCGGCGGCATCGTGGGATGAAGCGGCCCGGACCAACCTTACACGTACTCTTACGTGAGACCGGTTCCACCGACAAACATGCACTAGTTGCATAAGGTGGCTGGCGGGTGTCTTTCTCTCCCACTTTAGTCGGATCGGATTCAATGAAAAGGGTCCTTATGAAGGGTAAATAGCAATTGGCATATCACGTTGTGGTCTTTGCGTAGGTAAGAAACGTTCTTACTAGAAACCCATAGCAGCCACGTAAAACATGCAAACAACAATTAGAGGACGTCTAACTTGTTTTTGCAGGGTATGCTATGTGATGTGATATGGCCAAAGGATGTGATGAATGATATATGTGATGTATGAGATTGATCATGTTCTTGTAATAGGAATCACGACTTGCATGTCGATGAGTATGACAATCGGCAGGAGCCATAGGAGTTGTCTTTATTTATTTATGACCTGCGTGTCAACTTAAACGTCATGTAATTACTTTACATTATTGCTAACCGTTAGCAATAGTAGTAGAAGTAATAGTTGGCGAGGCAACTTCATGAAGACACGATGATGGAGATCATGATGATGGAGATCATGGTGTCATGCCGGTGACGATGATGATCATGGAGCCCCGAAGATGGAGATCAAAAGGAGCAAAGTGATGATGGCCATATCATGTCACTATTTGATTGCATGTGATGTTTATCATGTTTATACATCTTATTTGCTTAGAACGACGGTAGTAAATAAGATGATCCCTTACAACAATTTCAAGAAGTGTTCTCCCCTAACTGTGCACCGTTGCGACAGTTCGTGTTTCGAAGCACCACGTGATGATCGGGTGTTAGATTCTAACGTTCACATACAATGGGTGTAAGACAGATTTACACACGCAAAACACTTAGGGTTAACTTGACGAGCCTAGCATGTACAGACATGGCCTCGGAACACAGAAGACCGAAAGGTCGAGCATGAGTCGTATAGAAGATACGATCAACATGAAGATGTTCACCGACGTTGACTAGTCCGTCTCACGTGATGATCGGACACGGGCTAGTTGACTCGGATCATGTGATCACTTAGATGACTAGAGGGATGTCTATCTGAGTGGGAGTTCATAAGATGAACTTAATTATCCTGAACATAGTCAAAAGGATTTTACAAATTATGTCGTAGCTCGCGCTTTAGTTCTACTGTTTAGATATGTTCCTAGAGAAAAAAATTAGTTGAAAGTTGATAGTAGCAATTATGTGGACTAGGTCCGTAAACTGAGGATTCTCCTCATTGCTTCATAGAAGGCTTATGTCCTTAATGCACCGCTCAGTGTGCTGAACCTCGAACGTTGTCTGTGGATGTTGCGAACATCTGACATACACGTTTTGATAAGTACATGATAGTTCAGTTAAACGGTTTAGAGTTGAGGCACCAAAGACAGTTTTGAAACGTCGCGAAACATATGAGATGTTTTGAGGGCTGAAATTGGGATTTCAGGCTCGTGCCCACGTCAAGAGGTACAAGACCTCTGACGATTTTCTTAGCCTACAAACTAAGGAGAAAAGCTCAATTGTTGAGCTTGTGCTCAGATTGTCTGAGTACAACGATCATTTGAATCGAGTGGGAGTTGATCTTCCAGATGAGATAGTGATGTTTCTCCAAAGTCATTACCACCAAGCTACTAGAGCTTCGTGATGAACTATAATATGTCAGGGACATATATGATGATCCTTGAGATATTCGCGATGTTTGACACCACAAAAGTAGAAATCAAGAAGGAGCATCAATTGTTGATGGTTGGTGAAACCACTAGTTTCAAGAAGGGCAAGGGCAAGAAGGGATACTTCATGAAACGGCAATTCAGCTGCTGCTCTAGTGAAGAAACCCAAGGTTGAACCCAAACCCGAGACTAAGTGCTTCTGTAATAAGAGGAATAGCCACTGGAGCAGAATTACCCTAGATACTTGGTAGATAAGAAGGCTGGCAAGGTCGATAAAAGTATATTGGATATACATTATGTTAATGTGTACTTTACTAGTACTCCTAGTAGCACCAGGGTATTAGATACCGGTTTGGTTGCTAAGTGTTAGTAACTCGAAATAAAAGCTACGGAATAAACGGAGACTAGCTAAAGGTGAGCTGACGATATGTGTTGGAAGTGTTTCCAATGTTGATATGATCAAGCATCGCACGCTCCCTCTACCATCGAGATTTGTGTTAAACTTAAATAATTGTTATTTGGTGTTTGCGTTGAGCATAGACATGATTGGATTATGTCTATCGCAATACGGTTATTCATTTAAGGAGAATAATGGTTACTCTGTTTATTTGAATAATACCTTCAATGGTCTTACGCCTAAAATGAATGGTTCATTGAATCTCGATCGTAGTGATACACATGTTCATGCCAAAAGATATAAGATAGTAATGATAGTACCACCCACTTGTGGCACTGCCGCGTAAGTCATATCGGTATAAAACGCATGAAGAAGCTCCATGTTGATGGATCTTTGGGCTCACTCGTTTTGAAAAGTTTGAGACATGCGAACCATGTCTATTGGTGTATATGCATGAAGAAACTCCATGCAAATGGACCGTTTGGACTCACTTGATTTTGAATCAGTTGAGACATGCAAATCATACCACATGGGCAAGATGATTGAAAGCCTCGTTTTCAGTAAAATGGAACTAGAAAGCAACTTGTTGGAAGTAATACATTTTGATGTGTGCAGTCCAATGAGTGCTGAGGCGTGTAGTGGATATCGTTATGTTCTTACTTCACAAGATGATTTGAGTAGATGTTGAGTATATTTACTTGATGAATCACGAGTCTGAATTATTGAAAGGTTCAAGTAATTTCAGGGTGAAGTTGAAAGATCGTCATGGCAAGAGGATAAAAGATCTATGATATGATCATAGAGATGAATATCTGAGTTACAAGTTTGGCACAGAATTAAGACATTGTGGAAATTGTTTCACAACTAATACAGCCTGGAACACCATAGTGTGATGGTGTGTCCGAACATCATAACTGCACCCTATTGGATATGATGCATACCATGATGTCTCTTATCGAATTACCACAATAGTTTATGGGTTAGGCATTAGAGACAACCACATTCACTTTAAATAGGGAACCACGTAATTCCGTTGAGATGACACCGTATGAACTATGGTTTAGAGAAACCTAAGCTATCATTTCTTAAAAGTTTGGGGCTGCGACGCTTATATGAAAAAGTTTCAGGCTGATAAGCTCGAACCCAAAGCGGATAAATGCATCTTCATAGGACACCCAAAACAGTTGGGTATACCTCCTGTCTCAGATCCGAAAGCAATAAGGATTCTTTCTAGAATCGAGTCCTTTCTCGAGGAAAAGTTTCTCTCAAAAGAATTGAGTGGGAGGATGGTGGAGACTTGATGAGGTTATTAAACCGTTACTTCAACTAGTGTATAGCAGGGCACAAAGAGTTGTTCTTGTGGCACCTACACCAATTGAAGTGGAAGCTTATGATATTGATCATCAGACTTCGGATCAAGTCACTCCCAAACCTCGTAGGATGACAAGGATGCGTACTACTTCTAAGTGGTACGTAATCCTGTCTTGGAAGTCATGTTGCGAGACAACAATGAACCTACGAGCTATGAAGAAGCGATGGTGGGCCCGGATTCCGATAAATGGCTCAAGGCCATATAATCCGAGAAAGGATCCATGTATGAAAACAAAATGTAGACTTTGGAAGAACTACTTGATGGCCGTAAGGCTGTTGAGTACAGATGGATTTTAAAAGGAAGACGGACAATGATGGTAAATGTCACCATTAAGAAAGCTCGACTTGTCGTTAAGATGTTTTCGACAAGTTCAAGGAGTTGACTACGATGAGACTTTCTCACCTGTAGGAATGCTAAAAGTCTGTTGGAATTATATTAGCAGTTACTGCACTATTTATGAAATCTTGCAGATAGGATGTCAAAACATTGTTTCCTCGACGATTTATGAGGAAAGGTTGTATATGATACAACCGGAAGGTTTTGTCAATCCTGAAAGATGCTAATAAGTATGCAAAGCTCCAGCAATCCTTCTGAGTACTGGAGTAAGCATCTCGAAGTTGGAATGTATGCTTTGATAGATGATCAAAGATTTTGGGTGTATACAAAGTTTATGAGAAACTTGTATTTCCAAAGAAGTAAGTGGGAGCGCTATAGAATTTCTGATGAGTATATGTTGTTGACATATCATAGATCAGAAATGACGTAGAATTTCTGGAAAGCATATAGGGTTATTTGGAAAGTGTTTTTCAATGGAAATCCTGGATTAAGCTACTTGAACATTGAGCATCAAGATCTATGAGGATAGATCAAAACGCTTAATAGTACTTTCAAATGAGCACATACCTTGACATGATCTTGAAGGTGTTCAAGATGGATCAGTCAAAGAAGGAGTTCTTGCCTGAGTTGTAAGGTATGAAGTTAAGACTTAAAGCTCGACCACGGCAGAATAGAGAGAAAGGACGAAGGTCGTCCCCTATGCTTAAGACATAGGCTCTACATTATGCTATGCTGTGTACCGCACCTGAAGTGTGCCTTGCCATGAGTCAGTCAAGGGGTACAAGAGTGATCCAAGAATGGATCACAGGACAGCGGTCAAAGTTATCCTTAGTAACTAGTGGACTAAGGAATTTTCTCGATTATGGAGGTGGTAAAAGAGTTTGTCGTAAAGGGTTACGCCGATGCAAACTTTGACACTAATCCAGATTATTCTGAGTAGTAAACTGGATTCGTATAGTAGAACAGTTATTTGGAATAGCTTCAAATAGAAGCGTGGTAGCTGCATCTAGGAGATGACATAGAGATTTGTAAAGCACACACGGATCTGAAAGGTTCAGACCCGTTGACTAAAACCTCTCTCACAAGCAACATGATCAAACCCAGAACTCATCGAGTGTTAATCACATGGCAAATGTGAACTAGATTATTGACTCTAGTAAACTCTTTGGGTGTTAGTCACATGGGGATGTGACCTTGAGTGTTAATCACATATCGATGTGAACCAAGATTATTGACTCTAGTGCAAGTGGGAGACTGTTGGAAATATGCCCTAGAGGCAATAATAAATTGATTATTATTATATTTCCTTGTTCATGATAATCGTTTATTATCCGTGCTAGAATTGTATTGATAGGAAACTCAGATACATGTGTGGATACATAGACAACACCATGTCCCTAGTAAGCCTCTAGTTGACTAGCTCGTTGATCAATAGATGGTTACGGTTTCCTGACCATGGACATTGGATGTCGTTGATAACGGGATCACATCATTAGGAGAATGATGTGATGGACAAGACCCAATCCTAAGCATAGCACTAGATCGTGTAGTTCGTGTGCTAAAGCTTTCCCAATGTCAAGTATCATTTCCTTAGACCATGAGATTGTGCAACTCCCGGATACCGTAGGAATACTTTCGGTGTACCAAACGTCACAACGTAACTGGGTGGCTATAAAGGTACATTACAGGTATCTCCGAAAGTGTCTGTTGGGTTGGCACGAATCGAGACTGGGATTTGTCACTCCGTGTAAATGGAGAGGTATCTCTGGGCCCACTCGGTAGGACATCATCATAATGTGCACAGTGTGATCAAGGAGTTGATCATGGGATGATGTGTTACGAAACGAGTAAAGAGACTTGCCGGTAACGAGATTGAACAAGGTATCGGGATACCGACGATCGAATCTCGGGCAAGTATCGTACTGATAGACAAAGGGAATTGTATACAGGATTGATTAAGTCCTTGACATCGTGGTTCATCCGATGAGATCATCGTGGAACATGTGGGAGCCAACATGGGTATCCAGATCCCGCTGTTGGTTATTGACCGGAGAACGTCTCGGTCATGTCTGCTTGTCTCCCGAACCCGTAGGGTCTACACACTTAAGGTTCGATGACGCTAGGGTTATAAAGGAATTTAGTATGTGGTTACCGAATGTTGTTCGGAGTCCTGGATGAGATCCCGGACATCACGAGGAGTTCCGGAATGGTCCGGAGGTAAAGATTTATATATGGGAAGTCCTGTTTTGGTCACCGGAAAAGTTTCGGGGTTTATCGGTAACGTACCGGGACCACCGGGAGGGTCCCGGGGGTCCACCAAGTGGGGCCACCAACCCCGGAGGCTTGCATGGGCCAAGAGTGGTGAGGGACCAGCCCCTTAGTGGGCTGGTGCGCCTCCCATAAGGGCCCATGGCGCCTAAGAGGTGGAAAGGGGGCAAACCCTAGGGGATATGGGCCTTAGGGCCCATATTGGTGCGCCTCCCTCTCCTCTCCCCCTCTTGGCCGCCACCTTTGATCCCCATCTAGGGCTGCCGCCCCCCTAGGGGTGGGAACCCTAGAGGGGGCGCAGCCCCTCCCCTTCCCTATATATATGAGGCCTAGGGCTGCCCATAAGACACGCGATTCAATCTCTCTTGGTGCAGCCCTGCGTCTCTTCTTCCTCCTCTTCTGTGGTGCTTGGCGAAGCCCTGCAGGATAGCCACGCTCCTCCACCACCACCATGCCGTTGTGCTACTGTTGGATGAAGTCTTCCTCAACCTCTCCCTCTCTCCTTGCTGGATCAAGGCGTGGGAGACGTCACCGGGCTGTACGTGTGTTGAACGCGGAGGTGCCGTCCGTTCGGCACTTGGTCATCGGTGATTTGGATCACGACGAGTACGACTCCATCAACCCCGTTCTCTCGAACGCTTCCGCTTAGCCATCTACAAGGGTATGTAGATGCACTCTCCTTCCCCTCGTTGTTAGTCTCTCCATAGATAGATCTTGGTGACACGTAGGAAAATTTTGAATTTCTGCTACGTTCCCCAACAGGGTGTGCGAGTGGCACACATGGGAATAGTAGAGAGAAATGAGACCCCGGGAGACAAAGTGTGAGAACCTGGAATTAACTTCCAGACCCTCCTGTGTATATTTGTTAACACCGGGATCATTGTTGACAACACAGTGACATGATATCATTGCACAATACATAAAAGGTATTACAATTTTAAATATATCTTGCCACAAGGCATACCTAGATAAATGTCTCATGACACTTATTACATTCAGAAAAACAGCGAAAAGTACAATGCGTAGCGACTCCATCTCAGCCACAGGCAGTCGATGTAGTCCACGTGACCTCACTCCTATGGATCGCCATTGTAGTCGTAGTCATCACCTTCATCTCCATGCAACTCTGTTGTCAACAAAATTATTGCCATGAGTACATTACGTACTCAACATGCCTCCCTCGGGGAAGGTCCTAATAACTACATGTGGCTTCAAAGGAAGGCTGTATGGCTCATTTGCATAAAGCTAATTTTTTTTACAAATAAAGTAGTAGGATAAAAGCAGTTTTTGATGAAAACATGTTTTATCCCTAGTATAAATTGCATCAAAGTGAGGATCCACGATCAACTCACACTCTTCATAGGTTCCAAGGATAGGGGCAAACAGGGAATAAGCAAGACAGGTCCTGTATGTCAAGAAAGATTCATGTGATGTCCTTGACCATGGACACGGCTATTCGAATAGTTTTACACTCTACAGAGGTTGTACACTTTACCCACACGACACAATCCCGACTTGTTGCCACCAGTGGCTGCTGGCGTAGTACACCATTTGGTATACCAGCAGGGAGATTGTGACGAGGTCTTTCATTAGACCACACTTACTGTGCCAAGCCCACTAGGTTTCAACACGGAAGTAACCGCAGTTCACAGTCCGGGCCTCCCTTTTGTGCCGAGGATACTCCTCGCAAGGCAGCTATCCCATCTGCGATACGGCGATGACGACAATAAGAGTGAACTAACTAATTAACCAAGCCAGTGCCCATATAGCATGTGGCTGTACTGTTATCACAATCTTCAAATCCAAGACTTATTAGGCCTCATGCGGCACGGACGACTGATTGCCCCCTTCAACTCGTGAAGGGCGGCCAATCGCTCCTTCAATCCTTGATTCAGCTGTCGCCCGTGCCAGTATTCAGATGGTAAGTTTCACCCAGAGTAGAAGAGGATAGAGAAGGTCAACAAGGGCCAACAGGCCTAGCTCAGCGTGAAGTTTCAACTGTCAATGACTTAGAGGTCATTCAACAAGGCACCTATAGGGTGATAAGCATGGCTAAGCATTTCTACTCTACAGAAACCTTATACTTCTACTCAGGTGTCAAGTAAATAGGCGACAAGCGGATCAAGGTAATGTGTCAATCGACACGCTAGCTACGAGAATTAAAATAGCATGCATATAGTAACAATAAAACTCAATGCAATTTTGTAAATCGTAGGATAAGTATGATCAAAGAAGGAGGCATGCCTTCGTTGTTGAGTCCTTCTTCGTAACCTGTTATCTCCCTGTCCAACATCGCCACTCCCTACTCATTGTAACTATAGCAAAAGACAAACAATAAATACCAAAGCAATAGTAAATCCAAATAACATCCAAACAAATTAAGAGCCGATGGATAGCAAGATATTGATCAAGACGGAGATTCCAAAATGAGGTAGCGCGATTGGGATGTAAGAGAGATGATTCAATGAAGTGACAGGGTTAGGTTGAAATGGCTAAGCAAGGCTTGGCGATCAAGACCAACAATCTAGTATGAACTATGCTACTAACAAGTAGTAGTGCCCACTACACATCTTGGCTAACTCTACATGAAACAAGTATATAACAAACACAATGGCATCCACACATATGAAATGGAACCATCCTATGCATTTAACTAAATGATCACCACATGGAATGAAAAGGTAAGAGTTAACTACAAATAAATATTTAGATAGAATCTAAATATTTGTAATGGTCAACAGTAGCCAAACATGCATATACATCAACTATAATAACTCAAAGCAATGTTCCCTAAGACAACCAAACCAACATTACAAACCATAGTACTTAAGGAATGAAACAACATACAACACACATGAATTGAGTTGGATCTATGTCCGGTCCTAAAGCAATACTAAACTATATAGATCCAATATAACAACAACACACACAAATCAACTAATATAAATAAACTAACAACACAAGCATCAAACATACGAGTTATCAAGAGAAGGTAATAAACTGAGACATGGTCTTATTACTAAAGAATGACTAATACCAATAACCACTAGCGATTATAATATCACCACAACACAACTCAACTAACATGACATATGACTCGTCCTAAGTTTATGAGTCATATCAACAAGTATTAAAACACTCACAAGACTAAGATGTAACGAAGTTAAACAACTATAAGGAAGAACTAAACTAAGCAACTATAACACACACAACATCATAAGACATGAAAGATTACTTGCATGAAATATGTCTAGGCATATCATAATGCAATAGTAAGGTAAAAAAATATCAAATGCTAGGCATACAACAATGCAATAACAAGATAAACTAATATGATGTGTAAACATGGATGGTCATCACACAAGATACCACACTACGGTACAAATACATTACAATGCAACACCCAACTTAGTTTATATCGACTAACATAAATAGAAAGCATGGAAATAGGACACAACTCTATGAGACTAGTTGACATGCATGAACATGGAAGCATGAAAGTAGCACACAACAATTGCTGTTTATAACATGCAAACACATGGACACATCATACTAAGCATGTAGGCAATTTAAACAACTAAATCATGCCATCAACAATATCAAGAAATATACTGTACTAGAATGAGTAACAAGATGGCAAGAATTCCTATGTTGTACAACCTACACTTGCAACTGCATAGTGGACAACTAGGCATGATCTAATACATGAATACATACACACACACATTCTATGCCATCTACTTATACAATCACAATATCATGGCACAGTATTGAAGCAAGAATCCTACTTCATTAAAATATATGAGATCATAAACTACTAACATGTACTTCTTCCAAGCAATTATTAACCATATGATTGGTCATACAATATAAAGTAGCAATCATGTAACACATGGTAGGCATACCACGGAAACATGCATTCTACTTTGAGTAAGTACTAACACAACCTAGCAATCAACTAAGTATGCATAAATATCATCCTAGATAAACAAAACAACTAGGGTAATAATAAATATTAAACAAGGTTATATGCTAGAAGCATAAACCATACATAGCAATACAAATCTAAGCGACCAAGCCATGACATAAAGCATCTATCCATACAATCTTGGATAACAAACATCTTCAAAATTAGAGGAACCACTAGGAAATCACAAGCTCTACAACAAACTACATTATACTAGTTCCCCATAGTAAAGCATTTCATTTGACGTCTAACATAAAGAAACTACATAGAAACACACACATTAATTACCTGAAGAACTATCATAGATATGGCATGATTTCAAATCAATAAAATACACACATAACATGGGTGAGAACAAATATATAAAACATATCTAAGATATATTCATGCTAAACAAAAGGAACTAATCAAAACATGAAATATTCCATGACTCGATAAAGAAAGCAAAGCTTAGAATAATTCTATGAAATTATAAGCTTGTCAAGTGTTCATCAAATATTGTACGCACGCATAACACATGACTACAAAATTATATGTTATTTAGTAATTAAAAATAAATCTATACTAAACATACAAAATACTACACGTGGCAAATAATTCACAAATATTAGTACGCATGCATAAAAGAGAAATACATGCAACCACAAATTATCGAGCCGGAACAACGTACAACTATTTTATCAATTTAAATAGTAGTAAACTAAATCTAGTAAATCATATGTTACTCCTAAGAATATAAAATAACTAGGAGCGAGTCCTAGGCATGTCATGAGCATAAGATAAATAAAATATTTAACAATCAAAAAAATATACCACCGATCAACAAACAATAAAAATCTACACCACATCCAGATGACCAAACAAGTAATCTAACTCCATGGGGTTGCTACAACCATATAAAACGTTTCACCTATTGTGCCCTAGATCAAATGGTGAAAAAAACAACGAAACATGAATATGCCACTGAAAAATATTCGGTTCATGCGTACGGCGGCATCCGCGTGCCCAACGACAAAAACGGGAGGAACCATGATGTCTAGGAGATAACTTGAGTGCTATTTTTAAGGTGCAAAAAAGGAATTGGATAGAAACTCACCGAGCGCGACGAATCAATCCGACGAACTCAATGAACAGTGTAGACGAACATGCTGAATTCTTCGTGTGTGGTCTACAAAATGTGTTTGTTCTTCTCTGAATGGATTTGTTGTGTGGAGATGGACCTTGGGGTGCAAGGGTTCCAACGGAGATGGCCTTCTTCATCATAATCAAGCAAGGGCGGCCATGGAGCAGCAGTACTTTGGAGAGAGTTCATGGGAGAACGAGGAAGGGAGAAGGCAGGGGTTGCTAGGGGTTGGAAGAGGAGGTTGGGGCGCACGTATATGTACTGGCGGATTTGCAAACCATTGAGATTAAAAGGGAATTAGAGAAGGCTTCCTTCATGGCTGTAGGTGGCTGTACGTTTAGTCTTCTGTGTAGGTGTGTGCGTGAACGTGGAGAGGAAGCGCTTGGGGCCTGGCGCTAGAAGATAGGTAAGTGGAGAGGGAATTAAAGGATGGTGGAGCAGTTTCCTTTCTGTAATTGTAGGTGGTGGCTGTTTCTCTTCGTATGTGTGTGTGAGTTGAGAACATATAGAGAAAAGAGGAAGGAAAGGAAGCGTTCGCTAGCTACAGGAGGGTTGGGCCAGTTCATTCAGCCCAAGTGGAAAGAGAGAAAAAGAAGAAAAAAAATGGACTTAGCCCATTCAGTAGATAAGGGGAAAAAAGATAGAAAAAAATGAGACAGATTGGGCGTAGGTGATTCTGCCCATAGTTTGATAAGAGGGAAAAAGAAACGATTTACTTTTAGGAAAGGAAAATCTAGAAAGGAATTAAAAGCTTGAACACAAATCAAACGAACTGAGAAATCCAGGAAAATGCAAACTCACATATTTAAATATGTTGAGGATAAATTAAAAACTAGTTAAAAGAAAAGAACAGAACTCAAATTTAATTTAAGTTCGCATTAGATCAAATTAAATTCTCTAAATTATAAAAGTCCGATTTAAGCTTTGTTACCAAATAAAACAAATGAAATTTTCTCGTCCTGATTTTTGGAAAACTTTTTCTTAAACATTCCGAGAATCAGGATGTTACACAAAGTTTTGTGTTTGTGTGAGAGAAAGAGATTCCACATAGAGAATCATAGTTAGAGACACATAGCAGGGAGCAAGATATACTTAGAGAGAGATAGAGTGATGAAGGTCGAGGGAGAGAGTACCATCAGTGTGTTACGAAGATAAAAGATCATTGTCGACATACAAGTAGCACGAGAGATACCTGAGAGACGATGAACGCGTATAGGTCCAGAGAGATAGTCCTATATAAGCATGAGTGATAGCTATATGAGACGAATATCTGGATTAAAGGGGATTCAAATATTTAAACTGGAGATCACGACATCGATAATATCATAACGCAAATTGTTGTATCAAACATGCATACTCATTTGAATTTGGGCACACGTGTAATGTTATATAGTTTATCAATATTGGTGATCCATAGATTCTTCAATTACAAATAGTGCATGGTTTATATGCAATTAATGTCTAAACGGGATTACACTATATGTTGCGTGTGTGAAACACATTATACATGTTTGAGAAGTAAAAAAAACCCCGCATGAAACACACATTAATTGGAGACATTTAGCGAGGAATGCATACATTGGATTTCAACATAAAGTGGTTTCAAATATTTGAAAATCTAAATTGATGGATACAACCTTATGAATCTGAGATCATGCCATTTGTAAACCATATTTATGTATAGATGGTGTTGTGCTTTTGAAAGTATATATAAAAAATGATGTATATAGAATGTAATTCCAATTGAAAATGGATCCCGCCCGGAAAAAAGAATACAAACGGGATTCGAATTGAGTTGGCACGGTAAACGTGCACTCTGCAAAATTTGAACGAAGCGGGGAAAGTCGCAGTAACCGCCTGAAACCAAAATCTGCGAGATGGAAATCACTACTGCCTATCCCTGCCACGCAAAGCCTATATGATGGATTTCTATAGGTTTCGATAGGGGTAGGTTTGTAATTTCACCCAAACGTGACATAACCGCCTCTCACCCGGATTCGTACACAGTGGGCGCCAAAACACAGTGTGTCCTCGGCTGAAATCGACTCCCTCCCTGATTCATATTCATACACGGTGGGCGCCAAAAACAAACTCTCGTCGGCAAATATTCGGTGTATGTGAGATTACCGTCCTATCCCCAACCGACTAGTGTTGTTGTGATGTAGTAGAAATTTGAGACGGGGGCTAAGTTTCTAAATTTCCTCGCATTTGAGACAAGCGCGCCCAGAATACATGGTTCCCCCTTCCTCTCTACCTCCCTTTTCCCCATTCGTACTCCGTGGGCGCCAAAACACCCTCTCCACCCCACCCTCCTCCGTCCGCCGCCGTCCGCCACCCCATCCACCTCCGTCCTCCTCCACCATGCCGGAACTGATACCCCGACGCCGCCGTCCATTACAAGAGATCGACCTCTCTCATCCACGGCTTCGGACGGGGATCCTTGCATCCCGTCCTCTCGCTTCATCCCCGTTGTCGTCCACCTTGCCGGCACCGCTCCTACGACCGTCTCGTCCACCGCGTCCCGCCGCCACCGTCTACCCTTCTAGATCTGCTTCCACGCCACCGATAGCCATCGCTACCGCAGCACCGTCAAATTCTCAGCAGATGCGTACACGACGTCGCACCAGAGGCGGTACTCTTTCGTATCTGCTCAACTTATTTATCACAGCAAGAAAATAGATCACCACTGCTTTACTCTGATTTCTTGTCTTGGTTGTGAAGTTGCCTTTGTCTGGTTTGCACCTTCAGATCCGCCATGGCACGCTCAACACCATACTCGCAATGCTTATGGTTTTCCCCTTTTATATTCCACACTAGTTAAATCACAGTAGACTAAATTTCAAAATTGGGTCAGTCAATTTTTCAGAGCTCGTCGGAGTTCGCCGGTGCGATCGAAGGGGCTCGGGTGGGGACGGTGGTTGTGGGAGGCGGTGGTGGGGCATCGTCGAACGAAGAAAACTCGACGCGAGTGGGGATGGGGGTGGGGGTGGCGGAGGAACACAGGCGGTGGGGCCGGTGGTTCGGCCGGCGGCCCGTGCGGTGTTCTGTATGGGAAGCATAGTATGTTCCTTTTCAGGAAGGGGAGCAGGGACATCTGCAGTCAAGAGCTGATAGAGCTGGCCTGTGCGTGATCGATAGGCTTTCAATTACTAGCGGCAATACAACACCGTAATTTCCAGCCAGTCCCACTTTCTCGATTTATATATCCTAGTTATGGTGTACCCCTGTTATGTACACTATGATCTGCCTAGTTGTTGTGTGCTCTTGTTATCATGGTTTGGCAATAAACTCTTTATACAGTATATTATGAATCTATCATCTGCCAGCTATCCTTACTTCTGGAGCCTATTTTTTGTGTACTTGTGCCAGATTATATAAATGCACGCACCATATTACAGCACACATGAGCTCTCTCATCAGAATCCAGTGATAGCACACAAGTGTTTACAGGGGCGCCCCTATATTAGAATATCATCTGCATTACAAAGATAATCTCACAACTATTTATGTTTTCATGGTTCTCAGATATTATACGCAATTACAGTGAATATCAAAATCCGCGCATCAAAAGAATATTGTGGAACACTGCAATGACTTACAAAATTGGCAGCAAGGCATTGAGTGCCATTCTGGAAGCAATGAAACTCGTACGCTCCCCACCTGTTGATTCTTGTTTAGAATATCATCCTAATGACTATTCTAATCTCGAATAGTCAAAGGCAGATGGCCTGTCCTGTTCACCCATCAAGGTGTCTATTCTAATTTGGCAAGGTTTTATTGATTGCGCGTATCTTGCATATGTTGTCTTGCATTTCTTTTACTTTGTTGCACCGCCATCTGCTTAGTTTACTCATCATATATGTCGAGATGCCATGCCCATCCATTATCAATACATATTCCATCTGTCATCATACCATGTTTTTCCACTCAAATGTTGTTCTTGTGCATCAGACATCAAAAAGGAAGAGGGTGATTGCCGAACTTGAAGGAGCACCAGCAAAGTCCTTGAAAAACATGGTGGTGCCGGAGAAATCAGACAGCACCCCACTTATTTTGGCTATACAACCAGTGACACAAAACGTAGGACCGACTCCAGTAGACTGTACCCATACTTCACTGGCCACACCACTAGCCCCACCACATAGGACCTGCACTCCAGCAAAAGGTATACCGATTTCATTTGCCATAGCACCAGCTGTACCACAGAAAAATCCCACTCTAGCAAAAAGTACAGCAAGTTCACCGGCCGAAGACCTATCTCAACTGCAGAGACGGCCAATTCCTGCAGTTTGGAACCCCATTCCATTTATTCCTAGTTTAAAAGACAATGCTTTCAATGTTGTTAGGGACTACGTGCATATATTCCCATCATGGGAAGATTATTGTGAAGACAAACACCATTTTCACATCTTCCTGTCCAACTTACGTGTAAGTGCTATTATTCATGGTTATTATTTTCATGTTTTCTGCTGATTGAACACATCAATGATTTACATTACATTGTTGTAACTAGGCGAGGGTCAATCTGGATAGTCATGACGAGCAAAGCTTGCTTGTGCTTTTCAAGGAAGCATTGCACCAGTATCGGTGTTACCTGAGGAAATCACACTTTGATGGAAAGTCTATAAACAAATTTCCGGTGAAGTCTCCTGTGCTAAATTTAGAAGACATTGAATGGAAAAACCTTGTTATGCACTGGTCTCGTTCCCAGGATGAGGTATTGTCTATGAAATCACATGACAATTTGAACTTCTACTTTTCCGCTTGGGCCTTACGGATCTTTTTTCCAGGAAATCTGCTCGAAGAAGAATTCCGGTTTGACAAGAACGACAGGATATCGCAAATATGCTGCCCGCTGCTTTGCTCTTGTTAGTACCTGTTGTCCTGTATCACTGTACTTGCATACATACTTGGTTTATTATGTGACAACAGTATGCATGATAGCTTGCTTATCAATTGTTTGCTCCAAATTATCTGATCTGTATGAATGGTTACATTAGTGTAGAATATATCCAATGCCAATTTTTTTAGCTCTGCATTGTTCTTGTAAGTACATGCTGTCCTTTATCAGTGTACTTATAATGACAGGTAGTTGTTCATGTACCATCACTCTGCAGCTTATTTTCCTTTACCCTCCATTTTCTACACATCAGATCTATATTTACTCTTACCATAAGGTTGGTACTGAAGAAGTTTAGCTGTGCATTGCTCTTGTCTGTACCTTTTGCCTGTATCGCTGCACTTACATTTATAGCTACTTGGTTATGTAGCATCACTCTTCATCTTATCTTAAATATTCTCCATTTTTTCATATATTATCACATCTATATTTACTCTTAACAAAATGTAGAATAAAGGCAATGCTTTTGAAGAAGATTCTGTGGTAAACTTCTTGAATTGCCCACCATCTGCATGGGCAAGGCCTTTATAGAGCCTGTCTTCACCAATAATGTAAGTTTGTCCATCTCAAGCCTTCAAACTTTGTTGTATATATTTGGTTAGGCATGACCGCAACAGCTGTTTGTTTTTGGTGTTTGCATCAAATTGCTTGTTTAAAGTTTATTATATGTAGTTCATAAACAAAAGTTTGTCCTTTCTCAATTTAAGTTTTCAGTTGTACAACCAAGTTCCTTCTTCATACCATGTAAATTAAACTATACAGAGCAAGTGATCTTCTTTTGCACTGCATGTATGCTTTTGTTCTTCATCAGTAATCCAGTGGTGTGGTGAAGCTGCCCACTACAACACATTGTCATATTCTGCAGTGTCTTAACTATGAACAATGTCATATCATTCTACTATTATTTAAACCGTCTCTTTATTTGCCAATCTAAAATGGTATAAATTGACAGCACACTAACCATTGATACTTATGAGTTCTTGATCTGTAATCCAGTGGTGTCGTGAAGCTGCCAACTCCTTCACAATATCATTTCCTGCCATGTCTTGACCTGAACAATACCATATTGTGTTAATGCAAATTTAAAGTGTGTCACTTTATTCGTCATTAAGAAATGTGATGAATTGTCAGCACTGATACTTTTATGTGCAAAACCTGTCATATGTCTACTTGTTTATCTTTCAGAGTGAGGAAGATATAAGTGTTGAACAAGCACAGTCTCATCATCTTGCTCAGCTGCTTGCGCTGCAACTCCCCAGCAGGGCTAACCTTTCTTGAACTCTATTGAAGTGCTGTCGATTTTGTATATTATTTTTTCAGCGTGTTTATTTGCACTGGTGGCGATCTTTGATGCCCAGTGTATGTAATCTGTTGTCTGCTTGTGCTTTATTATCATAGTGGCGAACTTTGATGCCCAGTGGATGTAATATGCCGTAATTTCTTTATTGTATAGTCTAGGTTTTTTCTTATTCACGATGCTGCAGTTATTTTACTGTATATATATCCTGTCTTCGCAGTAAGCCGGCCAAATAGTAAAATTACGGTACATAATCGGGCCCTCATGCAATCATGATGTAGGTTGGGCCTGAAACGTGCCGAACAGCTCACGGGCCGGCAGCAGTCCAAAATGAACCCCGGCCCATGATTGTGCGAATCAAATCACGGGCTTTTAACTGGCCAAAAAATTGTCTCGGTCCTTGTTTGGCCCAATCAGATATCGGCTGCGAGCAGGCCGGATGCAAACCGGGTTGTAGTTAGGCCCAACTATATGACGGGCTTTTAACAGGCTGAAATTAATATAGGACCGAAATGTTAAACGGGCCCTTAATAGGGCAAAACTAATATCAGGCCGAATTACTAAGTGGGCCTTTAGTAAGTGGGCCCAAAAGCATAGTGTCCAGTTGACGGGCCGAATTTGATATGGGCCATAATTGAGCCCAAAGCGTCTTAAAGGGCCGGACCTGATCTGGGCCGTAATTTGGCCTAGAACATGGTAGGCTTTAACAGGCCGGATCTCATATGGGCCACAATTAGGCCCGGAGCGTGGCAGGCCATTAATGGACCGGATCAAATATGGGCCGGCAATTGGCCCAAAACATGGCAGGCAGTTAATGGGTCGGTCTACTAGGGTCCTCAAAATCATGTGGGCCTACAGCTAGGCTGGCCCATTAATGTCGGTGAAATCTCGTGAGCCTTTAGCTGGGGCGGCCCATTATGATCTGCAAGTATCTTGTGGGCCTTTACCTGGGCCAGCCCATTACGGCACACAAAAATCTTGTGGGCCTTTACCTAGGCCGGCCCATTATGTCCCGCAAAATCTTGTGGGCCTTTAGCCGGGCCAGCCCATTATGGTCCGCAAAATCTCGTGGGCCTTTAGCTGGGCGGCCGGCCCATTATGGTCCGCAAAATCTTGTGGGCCTTTAGTTGGGCCGGCCCATTTAAACTTGTTGGGCCGTGCCACATGTCGACGTATCATAGGCGCCTTCTGTCCAGTGAGTGGATGACATCTGTCCCGACGATGAGCCGACACGTGTTTCCTCTAGCCAATGATGATTTTACACGTGGAAAATCCCCATTGGTCGGGGCTGTTAATGGGTTATCGGATCCAAAACGTGACCCGATAGCTTAACGGCGTTCCGTTACGGTGGATGCCACGTGTCGGTCACCCTTGACGAAAGCACTTCTGTGACGCGCGATTTATCATCATGGAAGTGGACACTTCTGTGATGATAATTTTGGTAATGTCATGGAACACTTCTACGACAGCACAGGTATGACTATCTTGATTCTGTCATAAATTTGTCATGGATGTACATGCATGACAAAAAAGTGACCTACTGTGACAAACACGTATCATCACGGAAGTGTATTTTTTTGTAGTGGCCAAGCGCATGCTAGGTCCATTTTTTGCACGCTGCAACTCATGCTATTGATCTTTGTGGCCATCGTCGCTGCCATTTTCTCTCCACCATAGCAGCCGGTCAACCCAAGGCCGCTCCTCTCCTTCCCTGTAGTCACGCCTCACGTTGCGGTTCAACTCCCCCCCCCCCCCCCCGGTCCAGATCACGCCAGCTACAGCCCGCGATCAATCCAAATCAAGTCAGCCTAGGAGCCTCCGCCCGCGGTCGATCTTCTGCAGCCGACCTAGTTTTTCACCGCCCCTAGTAGGATCCAGCCGCTAGTCGCTGGTCTTCGTCGCCCTCGTCTGGTCTGGCCACCTCTCACCGGTCTTCGTCGCCTGCGTCCAATTAGGCCGTCCCTCACCGGATTTCGCCCCTGCTACTGGTCTCTATCACCCTCGTGGGATTTGGCCCCTGATGCTGGCTCTCGTCCCATCCATCTGCTGCCGCCGCCGCGAGCGCTGACAGCGGTTGATCGTCATGACCCTCTGTCTGTAATGCTGTCTACCGATGATTGCAAAAAAATGTCTACACCGTTAGGCTATGTCGCAGTTCCTCGCTGTCCAGTGATCTTTGATGGCACTAACTACATCGAGTTTGTTGGCTTCATGCGTGTTCATATGCATGGAATTCATCTTTGGGGCGTTCTTTCTAGCGAGGTCCATTGTCTGCCGTGTCCGGTTCCACCTATGGCCCCTACTCCGCCGACGCCACCTGTTCTTGCTGCCGACGCTGATCAAGCTGCGAAGGATGCAGCTAAGCTTGCAGATGACGTTGCTGTCCATGCTCATGATGTGCAGGTTTCGACTTATGAGGAGGCTCTTCGGACTTATCATGAGGCTCTTTCTGCTTACACTCAGTGGCTTGATGAGGATGCCCGTGCCGCAGCTGTTCTCACTGCTAGTGTTCTGCCTTAGGTTGCCTATAAGTTCTTGGGGCTCCCTACCGTATCTGAGATGTGGACCAGTCTCTGTTGGCGCTACCAGCCCTCTGGTGATGCCTTAGATCTGTCTGTGGTCCGGCAGGAACATGCTCTTCAGCAGGGTGACTCCGGTGTTGACGATTTCTATGCTCAGAATTCTGCTATCTGGTGTCAGCTTGATTCTCTCCGCACTGCTAGTTGCCATACTTGTCAGTGTTGCCAGGCTGTGCGAGCTGATTTGGAGTTTCATCGTGTCTATGAGTTCTTATCTCGGCTCCGTAAGGAGTTTGAGCCTCGGCGTGCTCAGTTGTTTGCTCGTGGTCGTATCTCCCTCATGGAGGCGCTTTCTGAGATTCGTGCTGAGGAGACTCGCCTACGTGGTGCTAGTCTACTTGAGGTTCCTTCTGTGCTCGCTGCTCCTGTTATGCCGCTTGTTGCACCGACTCCATCCCGCTCCAGTGCTCCTCCGCTCTTGCCTACTCCTACGGGCGGCCAGGGTCGGTCTCGTCCTCACTACGACTACTGCAATATGGATGGTCATGTTGAGTATCAGTGTTTCCAGAAGAAGAAACACCTGCGTAAGGTGCGATCATCAGCTTCAGGGACTTCTTCTTCTACTTCGACATCTTCAGCCACAGCCTTGACTGAGCAGGATATTCTGCGACTTAAGCGTCTGCTTGCTGCTTCAGGTTCTCCTTCGACGGGTACTGCAGGTTCTGTGATTGATGCTTCCCGCACTAAGCAACCACTCTCTACATATTCAGGTACATCCTCGTGGGTTCTGGACTCTGGAGCTTATTTTCATATGTCTTCTCATTCTTCAAATTTGTCGTCTCTTAAATCGCTTGATTTTCCTGTTCATGTACTCACTGCGGATGGTACTCCTCTTTCTGTTGCTAGTCGAGGCAATCTTACCACACCTTCTTACTCTGTTCATGATGTTGCTCATGTTCCTCGACTTACCATGAATCTTTTTTCTGCTGGTCAACTTACTGATTCTGGTTGTCGCGTCATCCTTGATGTTGACTCTTGTTCTGTTCAGGATCGTCGAACGCGCACTTTGGTTGGGGTTGGCCCTCACCGCCGTGACTCTCAGGGTCTTTGGGAGCTAGACGGGCTTCATGTTCCTTCCGTTGCCACCACTATCGCCAGTCCATCCGCTTCTATCGCTTCAGCTACCGGCTCCTTGTAGTAGTGGCATCATCGACTTGGTCATCTTTGTGGGTCTCACTTGTCGTCATTAGTTCATTGAGGTCTTCTGGGGTCTATCTCAGGAGATGTCTCTTTATAGTATCAGGGTTGTAGACTAGGAAAACAAATTCAGCTACCTTATCCTACTAGTGAGTCGGTGTCTCAGTGTCCTTTTGATTTAGTCCATTCTGATGTATGGGGTCCGGCTCCCTTCACTTCGAAAGGGGGCCATCGATACTATATTATTTTCATAGATGATTTCTCTCGTTACACTTGGCTTTATTTTATGACCTCTCACAGTGAGGTTCTTTCCATCTGTAAGCGTTTTGCTGCCATGGTTCACACTCAGTTCTCTTCGCCTATTCGTGTGTTCTGTGCTGACTCTGCTTGCGAGTATATTTCCATGATGTTGTGTGGTGTTCTTGCTGAGCAGGGCACTCTTCGTCGGTTCTCTTGTCCTGGTGCTCATGCTCAGAATGGTGTGGCTGAGCGAAAGCATCGCCACCTTCTTTAGACGGCTCATGCGTTGATGATCATCGCTTCTCTTCCACCTCATTTTTGGGCCGAGGCTATCTTCACCTCCACCTATCTCATCAACCTTCAGCCATCCGCTGCTCTCCAGGGTGGTCTTCCTTTCGAGCATCTCTTTGATCATTCTCCTGATTATTCGATGCTTTGCTTGTTTGGTTGTGTTTGTTATGTTCTTCTTGCCCCTCGCGAACGCACCAAACTGATCGCTCGGTCTGTTGAGTGTGTTTTCTTAGGCTATAGTGATGAGCATAAGGGCTATCGTTGTTGGGATCCTATCGGTTGTCGGATGCGTATTTCTCGGGATGTGACTTTTGATGAGTCTCATCCCTTCTACCCACGTCCATCTTCGTCTACCTTTTCAATGGAGGATATCTATTTCCTCACTTTTCCCGACACACCTATCACTCCACTTGAGCCTTTGTCTCTCCGCCCTGCTAACTCTACATCTCCACCGCTTGCCGATTTGCCGCCACCATCTCCCACGGTCTCCTCACCTCGCATGTCACTGGATTCCGCACCTTCATCCCCGGTGATTTCTTTGTCTCCACCTCCCGATTCTACCTCGGCTATTCCTCCTCGTATTCTTCCATCTTTTCCTCAGTATTACACTCGTCATTCACGTACTGTGGATGCGTCTGTTGATGTGCCATCCTCCTTGTCTCAGCCTACCTATGGCTTGCATCCTCGTCCGCTTCTGCCTGTTGATCGCCTTGGTTTTCCAACCGCTGGTGCTGCTGTTCTCGAGCCGACATCTTATCATGAGGCTCTTGTTCATCCTGGATGGCAGTTTGTGATGGTAGAGGATATTGCTGCTCTTGAACGCACTGGTACATGGGATCTTGTTTCTCTTCCTCCAGGTGTCCGTCCTATCACTTGTAAGTGGGTCTACAAGGTTAAGACTCGCTCCGATGGTTCTCTTGAGCGTTACAAAGCTCGTCTTGTGGCTCGTGGATTTCAAGAGGAGCATGGTCGTGATTACGACGAGACTTTTGCTCCTGTGGCCCATATGACCACTATTCATACACTTCTTGTCGTGGCCTCTACACGCCACTGGTCTGTATCTCAGCTTGATGTTAAGAATGCATTTCTTAACGGTGAGCTGCGTGAGAAGGTATACATGCAGCCACCACCTGGCTATTCTGTTCCTGATGGCATGATATGTCGTCTTTGTCGCTCTCTCTATGGCCTTAAGCAAACCCCCCGCGCCTGGTTTGAGCGTTTTGCCTCTGTGGTGACTATCGCTGGTTTTCAGCGAGTGCTCATGATCCAGCATTGTTTGTCCACCTTTCTCCTCATGGTCAGACTCTTCTTCTTGTCTATGTTGATGACATGATAATCACTGGTGACGACCCCGAGTATATTGCCTTTGTAAAGGCCCGTCTTAGTGAGCAGTTTCTTATAGCCGATCTTGGACCTCTTCGCTACTTTCTTGGGATTGAAGTCTCTTCTATCTCTGATGGCTTTTTTATATCCTAGGAAAAGTATATACAGGATCTTCTTGCTCGTGTTGCTCTTACTGATGAGCGCATTATTGAGACTCCCATGGAGCTCAATGTTCACCTCTGTGATACTAATGGTGACCCCTTGCCTGAATGCGTTATCATCATCTTGTTGGGAGTCTTGTCTATCTAGCTGTCACTCGTCTGGATATCTCCTATCTGGTTCATATTCTGAGTCAGTTTGTCTCTGCTCCCACTTCGGTTCACTATAGTCACCTCCTTTGTGTTCTTCGATATCTTTGGGGCACGATCTCTCACCGTCTATTCTTTCCTCACTCCAGTTCTCTACAGCTTCGGGCCTATTTGGATGCCACGTGGGCTAGTGAAACCTCCGATCGCCGTTCACTTTCTGCTTACTGTGTTTTTCTTGGTGGTTCTCTCATTGCCTGGAAGATGAAGAAACAGACTACAGTTTCCCGTTTGAGTGCAGAGGCTGACTTACGAGCTATGGCTCTTTTGACGGCAGAGGTGACTTGGTTACGGTGGTTACTTAAGGATTTTGGTGTTTCTGTTAGTACACCTACTTGATACGTCCATTTTGCATCATGCTTTTATATCGATATTTATTGCATTATGGGTTGTTATTACACATTATGTCACAATACTTATGCATATTCTCTCTTATTTTACAAGGTTTACATGAAGAGGGAAAATGCCGGCACCTGGGATTTTGGGGTGGAAAAGGAGAAAATTTTAGAGACATATTCTGCACATCTCCAAAAGTCCTAAAACTTCACGGAAGACGTTTTTGGAATATATAAAAAATACTCGGTGGAAGAGATTACCAGGGGGCACACCATGCCCACGAGGGTGGGGGGCACGCCCCCTACCTCGTGGGCCCCCTGGTGGCCCTCCGGTGGCCATCTTCTATTATATGAAGTCTTTCGATGGGAAAAAATAAGAAGCCATCTTCTCGGACGCAACTCCGCCGACACAAGGCGGAACCTTGGCGGAACCAATCTAGGGCTCTGGCGGAGCTGTTCTGCCAGGGAAACTTCCCTCCAGGAGGGGGAAATCATTGCCATCATCATCACCAATGCTCCTCTCATCGGGAGAGGGCAATCTCCATCAACATCTTCACCAGCACCATCTCCTCTCAAAACCCTAGTTCATCTCTTGTATCCAATTCTTGTCTCCAAGTCCGGGATTGGTACCTGTGGATTGCTAGTAGTGTTAATTACTCCTTGTAGTTGATGCTAGTTGGTTTATTTGGTGGAAGATCATATGTTCAGATCCTATATGCATATTAATACCCCTCTGATTATGAACATGTTTATGCTTTGTGAGTAGTTACGTTTGTTCCTGAGGACATGGGAGAAGTCTTGATGTTAGTAGTCATGTGAATTTGGTATTCGTTCGATATTTTGATGAGATGTATGTTGTCTCTCCTCTAGTGGTGTTATGTGAACATCGACTACATGACACTTCACCATTATTTGGGCCTAGAGGAAGGCATTGGGAAGTAATAAGTAGATGATGGGCTGCTAGAGTGACAGAAGCTTAAACCCTAGTTTATGTGTTGCTTCGTCAGGGGCTGATTTGGATCCATATGTTTCATGCTATGGTTAGGTTTAGCTTAATACTTTTGTGGTAGTTGCGGATGCTTGCAATAGAGGTTAATCATAAGTGGGATGCTTGTCCAAGTAAGGACATTACCCAAGCACCGGTCCACCCACATACCAAATTATCAAAGTACCGAACGCGAATCATATGAGCGTGATGAAAACTAGCTTGATGATATTCCCATGTGTCCTCGGGAGCGCTTTTCTCTATATAAGAGTTTGTCCAGGCTTGTCCTTTGCTACAAAAAGGATTGGGCCACCTTGCTGCACTTTATTTACTTTTGTTACTTGTTGCTCGTTACAAATTATCCTATCACAAAACTATCTGTTACCACTTGTTTGAGTACTTGCAGAGAATACCTTGCTGGAAACCGCTTATCATTTCCTTCTGCTCCTCATTGGGTTCGACACTCTTACTTATCAAAATGACTACAATAGATCCCCTATACTTGTGGGTCATCAAGACTCTTTTCTGGTGTCGTTGCCGGGGAGTGAAGCGCCTTTGGTAGGTGGAATTTGGTAAGGAAAAATTTATATAGTGTGCTGAAATTTAGTGTCACTTGTTACTATGGAAAGTAATCCTCTGAGGGGCTTGTTTGGGGTATCTTCACCCCGACCAGTAGAGCAAAGAGTTGCTCCTCAACCTACTGAACCTACTGAAAATGAAAATGTCTGCTTTGAAATTCCTTCGGGTATGATAGAAAAACTGCTAGCTAATCCCTTTTTAGGAGATGGAACAAAACATCCTGATGAGCATCTAATATATGTGGATGAAGTTTGTGGATTATTTTAGCTTGCAGGTGTACCCGGAGATGCTGTTAAGAAGCTCTTCCCTTTATCTTTGAAGGGAGATGCATCGACATGGTATAGGCTATGTGATGATATGGGGTCATGGAACTACAAACGATTGAAATTGGAATTTCATCAGAAGTTTTATCCTATGCATCTTGTCCATCGTGATCGCAATTATATATATATATTTTTTGGCCTCGTGAAGGAGAAAGCATCGCTCAAGCTTGGGGGAGGCTTAAATCAATGTTATATTCATGCCCCAATCATGAGCTCTCAAGAGAAATGATTATTCAAAAAATTTATGCTTGGCTTTCTGATAGCAATCGCACCATTCTTGATACTTCTTGTGCTGCCTCTTTTATGATGAAGACTATTGAATTCAAATGGGATTTATTGGAAAGAATTAAACGCAACTCTGAAGATTGGGACCTGGACAAAGGTAAGGAGTCAGGTATGACACCTAGGTTTGATTGTGTTAAATCTTTTATGGATACTGATGTTTTCCGTATATTTAGCACTAAATATGGACTTGACTCTGAGATAGTAGCTTCTTTCTGTGAATCTTTTGCTACTTATGTTGATCTCCCCAAGGAGAAGTGGTTTAAATATCATCCTCCCATAGAAGTAAAAGTAGCTGCACCTATTAAAGTTGAAGAAAAGATTGTCACTTATAATGATCCTATTGTTCCTACTTCTTATGTTGAGAAACCACCTTTTCCTATTAGGATAAAGGATCATGCTAAAGCTTCAACTATGGTTCGTAAAAGCAATATTAAAACTTATGCACCTCCTGAGCAAATTAAATTTGAACCTAATACTACTATTATTAAAGATCTCTTGTCTGATAATATTGATGGGCATGTTATTTATTTTTGTGATGAAACTGCTAGAATTGCTAAACCTTGTGCTAAAGATAAACCTAGACCTGTGGTAGGCATGCCTGTTATTTCTGTTAAAATAGGAGATCATTGTTATCATGGCTTATGTGATATGGGTGCTAGTGCTAGTGCAATACCTATTAGCCTATATAGACAAATCATGCATGATATTGCACCTGTTTAGTTAGAAGATATTGATGTCACAATTAAACTTGCCAATAGAGATACTATTTCACCAATGGGAATTGTAAGAGATGATGAAGTCTTGTGTGGGAAAACTAAATATCATGCTGTTTTTCTTGTTCTTGGTCCCCCACAAGATAGCTTTTGTCCCATTATATTTGGTAGACCCTTCTTAAACACTATTAATGCTACCATAGATTGCAAAAGAGATGTTTTTACTATCGGTTTAGATGATATGACTCATGAATTTAATTTCTCTAAATTTAGTAGACAACACCGTGAAGAAGAATTACCTAGTAAGGATGAAATTATTGGTCTTGCTTCTATTGCCGTACCTCCTAGTGATCCTTTAGAACAATATTTGCTAGACCATGAAAATGATATGTCTATGAATGAAAGAAGGGAAATAGATGAAGTATTCTTTAAACAGGAACCTATTCTGAAACACAATTTGCCTGTTGAAATCCTAGGGGATCCTCCTCCACCCAAGGGTGATCCCGTGTTTGAGCTTAAACCGTTACCTGATACTCTTAAATATGCTTATCTTGATGAAAAGAAGATATATCCTGTTATTATTAGTGCTAACCTTTCAGAGCATGAAGAAGAGAGATTACTGAAAACTCTGAAGAAGCACCGTGTTGCTATTGGATATACTCTTGATGATCTTAAGGGCATTAGTCCCACACTATGTCAACACAAAATAAATTTGGAGGAAGATGCCAAACCAGTTCGTGATCATCAACGATGGCTGAATCCAAAGATGAAGGAAGTGGTAAGAAACGAAATACTAAAGCTCCTTGAGGCAGGTATAATCTATCCCGTTGCTGATATCCAGTGGGTAAGTCCTGTCCATTGTGTCCCTAAGAAGGGAGGTATCACTGTCGTTCCTAATGATAAAGATGAACTGATTCCTCAAAGAATTATTACAGGTTATAGGATGGTAATTGATTTCCGCAAATTAAATAAGGCAACTAAAAGGATCATTACCCCTTACCTTTTATCGATCAAATGCTAGAAAGATTATCCAAACATACACATTTTTGCTTTCTAGATGGTTATTCTGGTTTCTCTCAAATACCTGTGTCAGCCAAAGATCAATCAAAGACTACTTTTAAATGCCCTTTTGGTACTTTTGCTTATAGACGTATGCCTTTTGGTCTATGTAATGCACCTGCTACCTTTCAAAGATGCATGATGGCTATATTCTCTGACTTTTGTGAAAAGATTTGTGAGGTTTTCATGGACGATTTCTCCGTCTATGGATCTTCTTTTGATGATTGCTTGAGCAACCTTGATCGAGTTTTGCAGAGATGTGAAGAAACTAATCTTGTCTTGAATTGGGAAAAGTGCCACTTTATTGTCTTGGGGCACAAAGTTTCTGAAAGAGGTATTGAGGTTGATAAAGCCAAGGTTGATGCTATTGAGAAGATGCCATGTCCCAAGGACATCAAAGGTATAAGAAGTTTCCTTGGTCATGCCGGATTCTATAGGAGGTTCATTAAGGACTTCTCAAAAATTTCTCGGCCTCTAACTAATTTATTACAAAAAGATATACCATTTGTTTTTTATGATGATTGTGTAGAAGCATTTGAAATTCTTAAGAAAGCATTGATCTCTGCACCTATTGTTCAGCCAACTGATTGGAATTTATCCTTTGAAATTATGTGTGATGCTAGTGATTATGCTGTAGGTGTTGTTCTAGGGAAAATAGTTGATAAGAAATTAAATGTTATTCAATATGCTAGTAAAACCCTAGACAATGCTCAAAGAAATTATGCTACTACTAAAAAAGAATTTTTAGCAGTTGTATTTGCTTGTGATAAGTTCATACCTTATATTGTTGATTCTAAAGTAACTATTCACACTGATCATGCTGCTATTAAATATCTTATGGAAAATAAAGATGCTAAACCTAGACTTATTAGATGGGTTCTCTTGCTACAAGAATTTGACTTACATATTGTTGATAGAAAGGGAGCTGGGAACCCCGTTGCAGACAACTTGTCTAGGTTAGAAAATGTGCTTGATGACCCACTTCCTATTGATGATAGCTTCCCTGATGAGCAATTAAATGTCATAAATGCTTCTCATACTGCTCCATGGTATGCTGATTATGCCAATTACATTGTTGCTAAGTTTATACCACCTAGTTTCACATACCGGCAAAAGAAAAAGTTCTTCTATGATTTGAGGCATTACTTTTGGGATGGCCCACATCTTTATAAAGAAGGAGTAGATGGTGTTATTAGACGTTGTGTACCTGAGCATGAACAGGAACAGATCATACGCAAGTGTCACTCCGAAGCTTATGGAGGACACCATGCTGGAGATAGAACTGCACATAAGGTATTGCAATCTGGTTTTTATTGGCCTACTCTCTTCAAGGATGCCCGTAAGTTTGTCTTATCTTGTGATGAATGTCAAAGAATTGGTAATATTAGTAGACGTTAAGAAATGCCTATGAATTATTCACTTGTTATTGAACCATTTGATGTTTGGGGCTTTGACTATATGGGACCTTTTCCTTCCTCTAATGGATATACACATATTTTAGTTGTTGTTGATTACGTTACTAAGTGGGTAGAAGCTATTCCAACTAGTAGTTCTCATCATAACACTTCTATTAAAATGCTTAAAGAAGTTATTTTTCCAAGATTTGGAGTCCCTAGATATTTAATGACTGATGGTGGTTCACATTTTATTCATGGTGCTTTCCGTAAAATGCTTGTTAAGCATGATGTTAATCATAGAATTGCATCCCCTTATCACCCTCAGTCTAGTGGTCAAGTAGAATTTTGTAATAGAGAACTCAAATTAATTTTGCAAAAGACTGTTAATAGAATTGGTCCAAGAAACTTGATGATGCATTATGGGCCTATAGAACTGCAAATAAAAATTCTATGGGTATGTCTCCGTATAAAATGGTTTATGGATGCATGTCACTTACCTCTCGAACTAGAACACAAGGCATATTGGGCTATTAAAGAACTCAATTATGATTTCAAACTTGCCGGTGAGAAGAGGTTATTTGATATTAGCTCACTTGATGAATGGAGAACCCAAGCCTATGAAAATGCCAAGTTGTTTAAAGAAATAGTTAAAAGATGGCATGACAAAAGGATACAAAAGCGTGAGTTTAATGTAGGTGACTATGTATTGCTATACAACTCTCATTTAAGATTTTTTGTAGGAAAACTTCTCTCTAAATGGGAAGGTCCTTATGTTATCGAGGAGGTCTATCGTTCCGGTGCCATAAAAATCAACAACTTCGAAGGCACAAATCTGAAGGTGGTGAACGGTCAAAGAATCAGACATTATATCTCAGGTAATCCCATAAATGTTGAAACCAATGTTATTGAAACCGTAACCCCGGAGGAATACATAAGGGACACTTTCCGGAACGTTTCAGACTCCGAAAAGGAATAGGTATGAGGTACGGTAAGTAAACCGACTCCAAAACAGTTTTTAAGGCAATATTTCTCCGTTTTGGAATATTTAGAAAAATAGAAAAATAAGAAGCAGTCCGGGAAGGACACGAGGGCTCCATGAGGGTGGAGGGCGCGCCCTACCCCCTGGGCGCGCCCCCTACCTCGTGGGCACCTCGTGTGCTCTCCGGACTCCGTTTTCATACAGGACACGTATTTTGGTTGGTAAAAATTCATTATATCATCTCCCGGAGGTTTTGACCAGCGTATCATGCAAATATCTCTTGTCTTTGTTTCGAGCTGTCCTGCTGCAGATAGAGCAACATGTTGTCCCAGGATTCGGAAGGAGAAAGCTACGTGGCTGATTACCTTGCAGATCCTAAAGTCTATGGGGATGTGGAGCATTGTGGTTGGACTACGGAAGAAGAAGAGGACTATGAACACAAGGGAAAGGAGGAGATGAGCTCGGATGAAGATGAAGTCCCACTACCTCAACCTGGGGACATGCATGTGGAATTCAAAAAGTCAAGCCTCCCGGATAGAGTAAAGAAACCTAAGATCGAGTTTATCCCTTTTCGCCTCTTGCAGGAAAACAAGCAGGAATTATGCAAAAAAATACTGAGCTTGGAGCAGGAGATCGGTGACCTAAGGGACCAAAACTCTGTCCTCAAGCGGAAATTAAGGAAGAAGCCTACGCCATCAACAAAACCATCACCTTCTCCACCAACAAAGAATATTTGAGCATCTGGTATGGGCACTCCCCTCGGCAACTGCCAAGCTTCGGGGAGCGCCCCGGTATCGTATCACCATCAATTCTACCTTTACTGTTTTTCTTAGTTCGATCCTTTTGGTAATATCTTGCTCTAGTAGAATAAAAGTCTTAGTATGATCTAGTTGTGAGTTTTGCTTTATAAGCCTTCTATGTAATCGAGTCCGTGAGCTATATAATAAAGATTAGTGTTGAGTCAAGGGCTTGATTATTTTTCTATGATCCTAAGGGAATAAAAGAAAAGAGAAAGAAATAAAAAGAAACAAAGAGATCATGTGAGTCTTATGGAGAGTAATGAGCTCACATAGAAAAGGGTATGATGGATAAAAGTTGTTGAGGGTTGACAAACATAGTTTTGGTCATCGTTGCAATTAATAGGAAGTAATAAAGGAAGAGAGGTCTTCATATATAAATATACTATCTTGGACATCTTTTATGATTGTGAGCACTCATTAAAATATGACATGCTAAAGAGTTGACGTTGGACAAGGAAGACAACGTAATGGGTTATGTTTTCTTACATCTGAGATAAATTATATTGTCATGGATCATCCAACATGGTTGAGCTTGCCTTTCTCCCCCATGCTAGCCAAATTCATCGCATCAAGTAGAGATACTACTTGTGCTTCCAAATACCCTTAAACCAGTTTTGCCATGAGAGTCCACCATACCTACCTATGGATTGAGTAAGATCCTCCAAGTAAGTTGTCATCGGTGCAAGCAATAAAAATTGCTCTCTAAATATGTATGACTTATTAGTGTGGGAGAAATAAGCTTTATACGATCGTCTGATACGGAAGAAATAAAAGCGACAGACTGCATAATAAAGGTCCATATCACAAGCGGTAATATAAAGTGACGTTCTTTCACATTAAGATTTTGTGCATCCAACCATAAAAGCGCATGACAACCTCTGCTTCCCTCTGCGAAGGGCTTACATTTTACTTTTATCTCCTACATTGCATCAGAGTCATGGTGATCTTCACCCTTCCTTTTTACATTTTATCCTTTGGCAAGCATAGTATGTTGGAAAGATCCTGGTATATATGGCTAATTGGATGTGAGTTTTCATGAACTATTATTGTTGACATTACCCTTGAGGTAAAACGTTGGGAGGCAAAACTATAAGCCCCTATCTTTCTCTGTGTTCGATTAAAACTCCATACCCATAAGTATTGCGTGAGTGTCAGCAATTGTGAAAGACTATATGATAGTTGAGTATGTGGACTTGCTGAAAAGCTCTTATATATTGACTCTTTCCTACGTTATGATAAATTGCAATTGCTCCAATGATTGAGATTATAGTTTGTTAGTTTTCAATGAAGTTTACGATTCATACTTGAAATTGTGATTGAATTATTGCTCTAGCATAAGAAATCATATGACAAGAATTATATAAGTTGTTGTTCTAAGAATGATCATGATGCCCTCATGTCCATGTTTTATTTTTATCGACACCTCTATCTCTAAACATGTGGACATATTTTTTTTGACTATGTACTGCAAGGCAACAGCCTCACAGTCTTTTATTAAATCACAGAGCCAAAGAGTACAGAGTTACAAAGTTAAGAGAGAGAAGGAGAAGGAATACTTACAAAAGAAGTGACTAGGTTAAGGAGGCTATCCAAGAGACTAGGCTATTCCTATATTTACATTTGATTCTATGTGCTAAAAGAGATATGTCATGCAAAAAATTCCTCCTCCATGCTCTAAAAGAAGGTGATTCATTCCTGAAGATCTTCCCATTTCTTTGCGTCCAAATATTCCAAGCGGCAGTGAATACAACCTCAGAGAAAAAAGGATGCCCAAAATACCTCCTAGCATCAGAAGCCATGTCATAAGTGGTCTGGTTTGGTTGTGGATTCCATGAAACACCCAGGTAGTTCCAGATACGCTGGCTAAAATTGCAAGCAAAGAAGAGATGTTCTCTGTCCTCATGCGATGCCAAGTGACATAGAACACAAGTGTCATCCTGGATAATCTAGTGCCGCCGCTGCATCATGTCCCTAGTGTTTAGGCGATCCACCAGAAGAAGCCACCCAAAAACCTTGAAGTTCAGAGTACAAGAACATTTCCAAATCCACCTGAATATGGGATCAACCACTATGCCCGAAAAGCAAGACAAGTAATAAATCCTGGATTGGTAATCACCAGTCTTGGAAGGCCATTTCCAGACGTCCTTTTCCCCATCTTGAAGATTAACCATATTAAGGAATGCTTGAAGTTGATTAAACTCCTCGAAGGCTTCAGCAGACAGAGGCAGATGGAGGTTGTCAGTTGGGTCTGGCAGCTCTAGAATGTCCTTGACAGTCAAAGTTTCATCGATCACAAAGGAGTGGAGTCTCGGAAACTGATGTTGCATGTTAATCGTTTTGTTGCCAAATTGCCAACGGTCAAGCCAGAAAATCACCGTATCCCCCGATCCAACATGTGGAACAGCCAACTTACAAAACTTATCATACAGCTTGCATACATCTCTCCACCAGAAAGAACTGCAGCTTTGCGTGACTTGGGGGGCGCAGAGGCGTAATAAGTGTCCCAGATAAGAGATACCCAAGGTATGTCCATCTTATTGAAGAACTTGAAAAGATGCTTGATGAGCAAGGCATCGTTTTGAATACTCAAGTCTATTTTTCGATTTCGGCTTTTCGCTTGAGAACGAGCGAGGTCTAAGCTTGGGGGAGTTGATACGACCATTTTGCATCATGCTTTTATATCAATATTTATTGCATTATGGGTTGTTATTACACATTATGTCACAATACTTATGCCTATTCTCTCTTATTTTACAAGGTTTACGTGAAGAGGGAGAATGCCGGCAGCTGGGATTCTGGGATGGAAAAGGAGCAAATATTAGAGACCTATTCTGCACAGCTCCAAAAGTCCTGAAACTTCACGGAAGACGTTTTCAGAATATATAAAAAATACTCAGCGGAAGAGATTCACCAGGGGGCCACACCCTGCCCACGAGGGTGGGGGCGCGCCCTACCCCCCTGGGCGCGCCCCCTACCTAGTGGGCCCCCTGATGGCCCTCCGGTGGCCATCTTCTACTATATGAAGTCTTTCGATGGGAAAAAATAAGAAGCCATCTTCTTGGACGAAACTCCACCGCCACAAGGCGGAACCTTGGCGGAACCAATCTAGGGCTCTGGCGGAGCTGTTCTGCCGGGGAAACTTCCCTCCGGGAGGGGGAAATCATCGCCATCGTCATCACCAATGCTCCTCTCATGGGGAGAGGGCAATCTCCATCAACTTATTCACCAGCACCATCTCCTCTCAAAACCCTAGTTCATCTCTTGTATCCAATTCTTGTCTCCAAGTCCGGGATTGGTACTTGTGGGTTGCTAGTAATGTTAATTACTCCTTGTAGTTGATGCTAGTTGGTTTATTTGGTGGAAGATCATTGTAACGCCCTCGATGCGGCTATATCTCCCACATGTCAAAGCACGACTTAGAGGCATAACCGCATTGAAAGCAATGTCGCAAGTGAGGTAATCTTCACAACAACCCATGTAATGAAATAGGGGAATAAGAGGTACATAGTTAGCTTACAATTGCCACTTCACACAATAGATGAATGAAGCATTACATTCATCCAAATACAAACAAGGTCCGACTACGGAACCAAAATAAAAGAATACTACCACAAAAGCTACACAGATCCCCAATCGTCCCAACTGGGCTCCACTACTAATCAACTGGAAACAGAAACAACATAATGAACACGAGCTTCATCGAGCTCCTCCTAGAGCTCGGTTGCGTCACCTGCACGATCATCGGCACCTGCAAGCTGGTTTTGGAAGTAATCTATCAGTCACGGGGACTCAGCAATCTCACACCCTCGCAATCAAGACTATTTAAGCTTATAGGTAGGATAGAAGGTATGAGGTGGAGCTGCAACAAGCGACTAGCATATATGGTGGCTAACAGACGCAAAAGAGAGCGAGAAGAGAAGGCAAAGCACGATCGATGAACTATGATCAAGAAGTGATCCTAGAACAACCTACGTCAAACATAACTCCAACACCGTATTCACTTCCCGGACTCCGTCGAGAAGTGACCATCACAGTTACACACGCGGTTGATGTATTTTAATTAAGATCAACTTCAGGTTTTCTATAACCGGACATTAACAAATTCCCATCTGCCCATAACCATGGGCACGGCTTTTGAAAGTTCAAATCCCTGCAGGGGTGTCCCAACTTAGCCCATCACAAGCTCTCATGGTCAACGAAGGATATTCCTTCTCCCAAGACAATCCAATCAGACTCGGCATCCCGGTTACAAGACATCCTCGACAATGGTAAAACAAGTCCAGCAAAGCCACCCAGATGTGCCGACAAATCCCGATAGGAGCTGCATATATCTCGTTCTCAGGGCACACCGGATAGGTTAAGCTACGAGTAAAACCAGCCCTCGAGTTGCCCCAAGGTGGCCCCGCAGGCTGCCCATTTCGGACCAACACTCAGAGGAGCACTGGCCCGGGGGGTTAAATAAAGATGACCCTTGGGCAGGCCTACCCAAGGGAAAGAAAAGGCTAGGGGTCAAATGGTAAAACCAATGTTGGGCCTTGCTGGAGGAGTTTTATTCAAGGCGAACTGTCAAGGGGTTCCCATTATAACCCAACCGTGTAAGGAACACAAAAGCCGGGAACATAACACCGATATGACGGAAACTAGGGCGGCAAGAGTGGAACAAAACACCAGGCATAAGGCCGAGCCTTCCACCCTTTATCAAGTATATAGATGCATTAACTAAATAAGACATATTGTGATATCCCAACATAATATCCATGTTCCAACATGGAACAAGCTCCAATCTTCACCTGCAACTAACAACGCTATAAGAGGGGCTGAGCAAAGCGGTAACTTAGCCAAACAACGGTTTGCTAGGACAAGGTGGGTTAGAGGCTTGGCTTACCAATATGGGAGGCAAGATAAGCAAGTGGTAGGTATTACAGCATAGGCATAGCAAAATAGCAAGCAACTAGCAAGCAAAGATAGAAGTGATTTCGAGGGTATGGTCATCTTGCCTAAAATCCCGCAAGGAAGAAGAACGAGTCCATGGAGAAGACACACGGACGTAGCCAACGTATCCTCACAAATGCAACGTTGTCGGATTACCGAGAAGAAGTTCACCGGAAAGAAAGCAAACAACATAGTGAACAAACATCACATGAACATGGCATGATGCACAAACAAGTATGATGCATGTCTAATTTAAAGAGGCATGGCATGGCAAAGTGCACAAACAACCCTACAAATTAAGTGGAGCTCAATATGCAACTCCATTGCATATTGACGAAACACCACATTCAAGTTATTTAGTTCGATCTCGTTTATGTACCCAACAATATTAAATGTTGTTAAACATGGCAAGAGGGTGAAGCAAATGAAAACTACCTATCTAGGCAAGTTTAAAAGAGGCCGGAACAACAAAACAACAAGTCCGGAAAACTCCTCATATGCATATATTAGGTTTGGTACTGTTCTTCCCTAAACCATATTTTATAGTTGTTAAACATGCAAAATGAGTCCACCATGTTAAACTAGGCATTTTTCTACCCCATTTACATATAAAGATTATTTAAAACCGAGCTACGGTTAATTAGTTATGAATTAAATCATTTTAGCATGGCATAGGAGAAAATTTAACCAAACAACATTTTAAACATTTCAAACATGCCTGAAAGTTGAATATTATGAATCTAGATGCAAATCTAAGCATTTTTCATATTTGGAGTTTTTACATGTGATGCATAGATCATGAGTTATAATATGCATGAAGACTAGGGACTAAACTGTAAACTGGCAGTTTCCTGGATAAATGGGAAAATCGCTATGCGGAAAAAAATACAAGTCCCGGGCCGAATCTTAGCGGCCCAACAGTGCAGGGGAGCTCGGGCTGCTCACATTGGGCCCAGAGGAGAAGATGGGCCGGCTAGGCTGGCAGATCTGGCTGGAGAAGCCTGGGCCTCAGCGCTGGAGAGGAGGCAGCCCAGGCGCGCGCTGGGCCTTGGCGCTGGCGGGTCAACGGGCTCGGCCAGTTCGAGCACTGCTCGACGCAGCGAGATGCAGAGGCGGGGAGCGGCAATGGGAGCTCGCCGGACTCGAACGAACGGCGACCGGAGCGAGCGGAGGTCAGGGGACGACGGATCCACGCCGGAGCTGGGCGGATCCGGCCCTGGGGATCCCATTCCCGGCGATGGACGGAGCTCGGGGAGGCGACGCCCCATGGCGGCGGCTGGAGTCTGCGGGAGAGAGAGAGAGAGAGAGAGAGAACATGAGGGGGAGAAGAGGGAGAACCAGAGGCAGGAGGAGAGGAAACAGGGCGGCGGCTACTCATCTCCGATAAGGTCGGAGCTCCGGCGAGGCCTGGTGGCCGGAGCAGCAATGGGAGGTGGCGGGGTAGATCTGGATCGGGAGGAGCTCGGGCACGGGCACGAGGGCAGCGGCGGAGCAGTGGCTTGCGGGGGCTCCTCTCCTCTCGATGGAGCTCGAGAACGAGGGCACGGGGAGTAGCGGGGTGCAGGCACCTGGTGGTGCTCGACGGCGGAGGACTCTCCTGTTGGGTTCGAGCGAGGCAACGAGGAGGAGGCAGGCGCGAGGCCTCCTGTTTGTTTGCTGCGGCCGGAAGGACGAGGAGGAGGGCACGCAAGGCGAAGCTCGGGCGCGTTGGATCGGGGAAAAGGAGGAGGTTGGTTGGGTGGATCAGACAGGGGAGATGGCTGGTGGTTGGTGCAGGGGGAATGAGAGGATCCCGAGGTGGGGAATGAGTGCGGCAGCGGTGGCTGGGAGGATCCCTAGAAATTAGGGATTTGGTCTGAAATTAGACTAGGGGTGGACTATATATATACATCACGGATTAGGTTAGGGGCTATCTCGACCGTACGATCGCAATCGAACGATCGCGGATAAAATAGCTAGGGAGTCCAATTAACAAAACGGAGATGTTTTGTAAATGTTTGGGGATGATCCGGATCCAACGGTGACGAATGCCCGGGTCGGGTCCGGGACAGCTTTCGGACGCGCGCGCGAGGAAGTCCGCGGGCTGACGAGAGAGCTTCGGCTAGGCCTCGCGGTAGGTAGTGGACTGTGCAGAAGGCCTTAGGCTGAGAGAAGAGAGGAGAGAGGCCCAGCGACTGTTTTCGGAGACTGAAAACGTCCGACGATAGACCGACTATAATGTCGCTATAGTTATCCGTTGGGGCATCAAACGGACTCCGAACGCGATGAAACTTGGCGGGCGGTCTACTGACAACAAAACAACACCGCACGTCAACCTTCATCCCATTCCGAGAACATTTTCCGGCCACTTATAAAATAATATTTCAGATGTGCCGCGGGCGCGTGCAAGTGTGTCTGGGCTCAGAACGGACAACTGACGGAACTGGGGAACCCGGATGGATGCAAGTTCGAAAACATGATGATGCAATGCACATGATGACATGGTGAAATGCAACACGCAGGCAAATGACATGGCAACGACAGCGAATAACTAGAAGACACCTGGCGCATCGGTCTTGGGGAGTCACAATCATATGTTCAGATCCTATATGCATATTAATACCCCTCTGATTATGAACATGTTTATGCTTTGTGAGTAGTTACGTTTGTTCCTGAGGACATGGGAGAAGTCTTGCTATTATTAGTCATGTGAATTTGGTATTCGTTCGATATTTTGATAAGATGTATGTTGTCTCTCCTCTAGTGGTGTTATGTGAACATCGACTACATGACACTTCACCATTATTTGGGCCTAGAGGAAGGCATTGGGAAGTAATAAGTAGATGATGGGTTGCTAGAGTGACAGAAGCTCAAACCCTAGTTTATGCGTTGCTTCGTGAGGGGCTGATTTGGATCCATATGTTTCATGCTATGGTTAGGTTTACCTTAATACTTTTGTTGTAGTTGTGGATGCTTGCAATAGAGGTTAATCATAAGTGGGATGCTTGTCCAAGTAAGGACAGTACCCAAGCACCGGTCCACCCACATACCAAATTATCAAAGTACCAAACGTGGATCATATGAGCGTGATGAAAACTAGCTAGATGATATTCTCATGTGTCCTCGGGAGCGCTTTTCTCTATATAAGGATTTGTCCAGGCTTGTCCTTTGCTACAAAAAGGATTGGGCCACCTTGCTGCACTTTATTTAGTTTTGTTACTTGTTGCTCGTTACAAATTATCCTATCACAAAACTATCTGTTACCACTTGTTTCAGTACTTGTAGAGAATACCTTGCTCGAAACCGCTTATCATTTCCTTCTGCTTCTCGTTGGGTTCGACACTCTTACTTACCGAAAGGACTATGATAGATCCCCTATACTTGTGGGTCATCACTACTCTGCTCTTATCTGACAGTACAGGTGCTATAAGCATTGCACGTGATCCTGTGAAGAATGATCTCACCAAGCATATTGGTGTTGATGCTTTCTATGTGCGCGCTGGAGTGCAGGATCAGGTTATTGCTCTTCGGTATGTGCCTTCCGAGTTAGAGTTGGCAGATTTTCTGATGAAGGCCCAGACTAGAGCGTAGCATGGCTTCTATCTCTCCAAACTCAGTGTTGTTAATCCACCATGAGTTTGAGGGGGGTTAGAGTATTATATATATAGCCATGTAACCTTTCGTATTTAACCTATTGTATAAGGGGTTTCCTGCACATAATCCACACATGTACGTGTATATATACTGGCCCATGGCCTCCTGGAAATGTTGAGTATAAAGATTATTAGAAAGTATAGGATAGACTAGGATTTGGTCCTGCCTTGTCTTGTACTCCAAGTTGGTCTTTGTACTCATATTTATATGCCCATGAGGCTCAAGCAATACAACAATTATTTTGCCAATCTCTCTCTCCCTTCTAACATGGTATCAACCTAATCGATTCTAAACCCTAGCGCCGCCACTTCCGCACCCGCGTGCCGGCCTCGGCGCGGTCACCCATGGATTGAGTAAGATCCTCCAAGTAAGTTGTCATCGGTGCAAGCAATAAAAATTGCTCTCTAAATATGTATGACTTATTAGTGTGGTAGAAATAAGCTTTATACGATCATGTGATACGGAAGAAATAAAAGCGACAGACTGCATAATAAAGGTCCATATCACAAGTGGCAATATAAAGTGACGTTCTTTCGCATTAAGATTTTGTGCATCCAACCATAAAAGCGCATGACAACCTTTGCTTCCCTCTGTGAAGGGCTTAACGTTTACTTTTATCTCCTACATTGCATAAGAGTCATGGTGATCTTCACCCTTCCTTTTTACATTTTATCCTTTGGCAAGCACAGTATGTTGGAAAGATCCTGGTATATATGGCTAATTGGATGTGAGTTTTCATGAACTATTACTGTTGACATTACCCTTGAGGTAAAATGTTGGGAGGCAAAACTATAAGCCCCTATCTTTCTCTGTGTTTCATTAAAACTCCATACCCATAAGTATTTCATGAGTGTCAGCAATTGTGAAAGACTATATGATAGTTGAATATGTGGACTTGCTGAAAAGCTCTTATATATTGACTCTTTCCTATGTTATGATAAATTGCAATTGCTCCAATGACTGAGATTATAGTTTGTTAGTTTTCAATGAAGTTTATGGTTCATACTTGAAACTGTGATTGAATTATTGCTCTAGCATAAGAAATCATATGACAAGAATTATATAAGTTGCTGTTCTAAGAATGATCATGATGCCCTCATGTCCGTATTTTATTTTTATCGACACCTCTATCTCTAAACATGTGGACATATTTTTCGATTTCGGCTTTTCGCTTGAGGACAAGCAAGGTCTAAGCTTGGGGGAGTTGATACGTCCATTTTGCATCATGCTTTTATATCGATATTTATTGCATTATGGTCTGTTACTACGCATTATGACACAATACTTATGCCTATTCTCTCTTATTTTACAAGGTTTACATGAAGAGGGAGAATGCCGACAGCTGGGATTCTGGGCTGGAAAAGGAGCAAATATTAGAGACCTATTCTACATAGCTCCCAAAGTCCTGAAACTCACGGAAGACGTTTTCAGAATATATATAAAATACTCAACGGAATAGATTCACCAGGGGGGCACACCCTGCCCACGAGGGTGGGGGCGCGCCCTACACCCCTAGGCACGCCCCCCTACCTCGTGGGCCCCTAATGGCCCTCCGGTGGACATCTTCTGCTATATGAAGTCTTTTGATGGGAAAAAATAAGAAGCCATCTTCTCGGACGAAACTCCGCCGCCATGAGGCAGAACCTTGGCGGAACCAATCTAGGGCTCTGGCGGAGCTGTTCTGCCGGGGAAAATTCCCTCCGGGAGGGGGAAATCATCGCCACCATCATCACCAACGCTCCTCTCATCGGGAGAGGGCAATCTCCATCAACATCTTCACCAGCACCATCTCCTCTCAAAACCCTAGTTCATCTCTTGTATCCAATTCTTGACTCCAAGTCCGGGATTAGTACCTGTGGGTTGCTAGTAGTGTTAATTACTCCTTGTAGTTGATGCTAGTTAGTTTATTTGGTGGAAGATCATATGTTCAGATCCTATATGCATATTAATACCCCTTTGCTTATGAACATGTTTATGCTTTGTGAATAGTTACGTTTGTTCCTGAGGACATGGGAGAAGTCTTGCTACTAGTAGTCACGTGAATTTGGTATTCGTTCGATATTTTGATGAGATGTATGTTGTCTCTCCTCTAGTGGTGTTATGCGAACGTCGACTGCATGACACTTCACCATTATTTGGGCCTAGAGGAAGGAATTGGGAAGTAATAAGTAGATGATGGGTTGCTAGAGTGACAGAAGCTTAAACCCTAGTTTATGCATTGCTTTGTAAGGGGATGATTTGGATCCATATGTTTCATGCTATGGTTAGGTTTACCTTAATACTTTTGTTGTAGTTGCGGATGCTTGCAATAGAGGTTAATCATAGGTGGGATGCTTGTCCAAGTAAGGACAGTACCCAAGCACCGGTCCACCCACATACCAAATTATCAAAGTACCGAACGCAAATCATATGAGCGTGATGAAAACTAGCTTGATGATATTCCTATGTGTCCTCGGGAGCGCTTTTCTCTATATAAGAGTTTGTCCAGGCTTGTCCTTTGCTACAAAAAGGATTGGGCCACCTTGCTGCACTTTATTTACTTTTGTTACTTGTTGCTCGTTACAAATTATCCTATCACAAAACTATCTGTTACCACTTGTTTCAGTACTTGCAGAGAATACCTTGCTCGAAACCTCTTATCATTTCCTTCTCCTTCTCGTTGGGTTCGACACTCTTGCTTATCGAAAGTACTACGATAGATCCCCTATACTTGTGGGTCATCACTACTCTGCTCTTATCTGAGAGTACAGGTGCTATTAGCATTGCGCGTGATCCTGTGAAGCATGAGCTCACCAAGCATATTGGTGTTGATGCTTTCTATGTGCGCACTGGTGTGCAGGATCAGGTTATTGCTCTATAGTATGTGCCTTCCGAGTTACAGTTGGTGGATTTTGTGACGAAGGCCCAGACTAGAGCGCAGCATGGCTTCTATCTCTTCAAACTCAGTGTTGTTAATCCACCATGAGTTTGAGGGGGGGTTAGAGTATTGTATATATAGCCATGTAACCTTTCGTATTTAACCTATTGTATAAGGGGTTTCCTGCATATATTCCACACATGTACGTGTATATATACTAGCCTATGGCCTCCTGGAAATGTTTAGTATAAAGATTATTAGAAAGTATAGGATAGACTAGGATTTGGTCCTGCCTTGTCTTGTACTCCAAGTTGATCTTTGTACTCCTATTTATATGACCACGAGGCTCAAGCAATACAACAATTATTTCGCCAATCCTCTCTCTCCCTTATAACATGGTATCAGCCTAATCGATTCTAAACCCAAGCACCGCCGCTTCCGCACCCGCGTGCCGGCCCTGGCGCGGTTACCCATGGATTGAGTAAGATCCTCCAAGTAAATTGTCATCGGTGCAAGCAATAAAAATTGCTCTCTAAATATGTATGACTTATTAGTGTGGGAGAAATAAGTTTTATACGATCGTGTGATACGGAAGAAATAAAAGCGACAGACTGCATAATAAAGGTCCATATCACAAGTGGCAATATAAAGTGATGTTCTTTCGCATTAAGATTTTGTGCATCCAACCATAAAAGCGCATGACAACCTCTGCTTCCCTCTGCGAAGGGCTTAACGTTTACTTTTATCTCCTACATTGCATAAGAGTCATGGTGATCTTCACCCTTCCTTTTTACATTTTATCCTTTGGCAAGCACAGTATGTTGGAAAGATCCTGGTATATATGGCTAATTGGATGTGAGTTTTCATGAACTATTACTGTTGACATTACCCTTGAGGTAAAACGTTGGGAGGCAAAACTATAAGCTCCTATCTTTCTCTGTGTTTGATTAAAACTCCATACCCATAAGTATTGTGTGAGTGTCAGCAATTGTGAAAGACTATATGATAGTTGAGTATGTGGACTTGCTAAAAAGCTCTTATATATTGACTCTTTCCTATGTTATGATAAATTGCAATTGCCCCAATGACTGAGATTATAGTTTGTTAGTTTTCAATGAAGTTTACGATTCATACTTGAAATTGTGATTGAATTATTGCTCTAGCATAAGAAATCATATGACAAGAATTATATAAGTAGTTGTTCTAAGAATGATCATGATGCCCTTATGTCCGTATTTTATTTTTATCGACACCTTTATCTTTAAACATGTGGACATATTTTTTGATTTTGGCTTTTCGCTTGAGGACAAGCGAGGTCTAAGCTTGGGGGAGTTGATACGTCCATTTTGCATCATGCTTTCATATCGATATTTATTGCATCATGGGCTGTTATTACACATTATGTCACAATACTTATGCCTATTCTCTCTTATTTTACAAGGTTTGCATGAAGATGGAGAATGCCGGCAACTGGGATTCTGGGCTGGAAAAGGAGCAAATATAAGAGACCTATTCTGCACAGCTCCAAAAGTCCTGAAACTTCATGGAAGACGTTTTCAGAATATATAAAAAATACTCAGCGGAAGAGATTCACAAGGGGGCCGCACCCTGCCCATGAGGGTGGGGGGCACGCTCTACCCCCTGGGCGCACCCCCCTACCTTGTGGGCCCCCTGATGGCCCTCCGGTGGCCATCTTCTGCTATATGAAGTCTTTCAATGGGAAAAAATAAGAAGCCATCTTCTCGGACAAAACTCCGCCGCCACGAGGCGGAACCTTGGCGGAACCAATCTAGGGCTCTAGCAGAGTTGTTCTGCCGGGGAAACTTCCCTCCGGGAGGGGGAAATCATCGCCATCGTCATCACCAACGCTCCTCTCATCGGGAGAGGGAAATCTCCATCAACATCTTCACCAGCACCATCTCCTCTCAAAACCCTAGTTCATCTCTTGTCTCCAAGTTCGGGATTGGTACCTGTGGGTTGCTAGTAGTGTTAATTACTCCTTGTAGTTGATGCTAGTTGGTTTGTTTGGTGGAAGATCATATATTCAGGTCCTATATGCATATTAATACCCCTCTGATTATGAACATGTTTATGCTTTGTGAATAGTTATGTTTGTTCCTGAGGACGTGGGAGAAGTCTTGCTATTAGTAGTCATGTGAATTTGGTATTCGTTCGATATTTTGATGAGATGTATGTTGACTCTCCTCTAGTGGTGTTATGTGAACGTCGACTACATGACACTTCACCATTATTTGGGCCTAGAGGAAGGCATTGGGAAGTAATAAGTAGATGATGGGTTGCTAGAGTGACAGAAGCTTAAACCCTAGTTTATGCGTTGCTTCGTAAGGGGCTAATTTGGATCCATATGTTTCATGCTATGGTTAGGTTTACTGTAATACTTTTGTTGTAGTTGTGGATGCTTGCAATAGAGGTTAATCATAAGTGGGATGCTTGTCCAAGTAAGGACAGTTCCCAAGCACCGGTCGACCCACATACCAAATTATCAAAGTACCGAACATGAATCATATGAGCGTGATGAAAACTAGCTTGATGATATTCCCATGTGTCCTTGGGAGCGCTTTTATCTATATAAGAGTTTGTCCAGGCTTGTCCTTTGCTACAAAAAGGATTGGGCCACCTTGCTACACTTTACTTACTTTTGTTACTTGTTGCTCGTTACAAATTATCCTATCACAAAACTATTTGTTACCACTTGTTTCAGTACTTGCAGAGAATACCTTGATGGAAACCGCTTATCATTTCCTTCTGCTTCTCGGTGGGTTCGACACTCTTACTTATCGAAAGGACTACGATAGATCCCCTATACTTTTGGGTCATCACTACTCTGCTCTTATCTGACAGTATAGGTGCTATTAGCACTGCGCGTGATCCTGTGAAGCATGAGCTCACCAAGCATATTGGTGTTGATGCTTTTTTATGTGTGCGCTGGTGTGCAGGATCAGGTTATTGCTCTTCAGTATGTGCCTTCCAAGTTACAGTTGGCGGATTTTCTGACGAAGGCCCAGACTAGAGCGCGGCATGGCTTCTATATCTCCAAACTTAGTGTTATTAATCCACCATGAGTTTGAGGAGGGGTTAGAGTATTATATATATAGCCATGTAACCTTTCGTATTTAACCTATTGTATAAGGGGTTTCCTGCATATATTCCACACATGTACGTGTATATATACTGGCCTATGGCCTCCTGGAAATGTTGAGTATAAAGATTATTAGAAAGTATAGGATGGACTAGGATTTGGTCCTGCCTTGTCTTGTACTCCAAGTTGGTCTTTGTACTCCTATTTATATGCCCATGAGGCTCAAGCAATACAACCATTAGTTCGCCAATCCTCTCTCTCTCTCTCTCTCTCTCTCTCTCTCTCTCTCTTCTAACATGGTATCAGCCTAATCGATTCTAAACCCTAGCGCCGCCGCTTCCGCACCCGCGTGCCGCCCCCGACGCGGTCAGCCTCCGTGATCGCCGCCGGGGGCCGCGCCGCCCATACCTAGGGTTCACCCACCTGCCGTGTTGGCTGGCTGCCCTAGAGAGTCTTTTTCCCGAGCTCTTGCTCCGGGTTTTTTCTCTCTCTCTCTCTCTGGTCGTTTTGATCGGCATTTTTCTTTTTGTTTTTCCGATCTAGTCTTGATCGGTTTGCGTCGCCCGCCGCCGCCATCCACCCCCGTGCGCCTCTACTCCAACCCCGGCGCGACCAGCCGGCCTCTCCTCCGACCCGGCGGCCACGCGCGCCAAGGCGGCCCGACAGGCCCAGCCGCCGTCCGCACTTTGGTCCGCCCGTCGCCCTGCGTCGGCCGTCACCGCCCTGCTCTGATCGGGACACCTGCATCACCCTGACCCGACGGCCTCGCGCCATGTGACGGCCAATCATTGCCGTCGCTCGCGCACCGGCCCGCCCATCGATCCACATCACCCGCCTCCGCCGTGTCTGCACGGCGGGCCGGTGGTCTACCTCGCCGGCCTCGTCCTCGGCTGGGTCGGGACGGCTATGTCAGGCTCGTCGGCTGCCTCAACACGGGCGCCGCTGCTCCATTGGTCGCTCGGGCCTCGCTGCCCGGGCACCGGCGCTGCTTTGGCAGCCCGGGTGCCGGTGCTGGCAACCTCGTCCGCATGACGTCCCACGCCGTCCATCGTCGCCGGCCTCATCTTGGACTCTGCCGCCACCCCGCCTCCATCGAGCGGCGTCCCCAACCTCGCACGCGATCAGCTTGATCACCCGCTCACAGCCACGATCCGCCTCATCTTTGTCGCGCAACCGACCTAGACAGTCGGTACGCGCGCCTCCGCGGGTCCCGTGAAGATCGTCCCGAGTACCGCGTGCCTCTCCGCCGATCGAGCATCGGGTTGCCGCTGCGTTGCCCCGTTAGGCCGCAGCGCCGCTGCCCCATGGTTCTCCTCACGGCTGCATCGACTCGTGCATCGCCGATGTGTCGCCCCTTCGGGCCGTAGTGCCGCGATACGCGGTCCTCGCCGCTGCCCCGAGGTCGTCCCCGCGGTTGCACTGACTCGCGAACCACCATTGTGTCGCCCCTTAGGGCTGGAGAGTCGCGGCCCGCAGTCCTCGTTGCCGCCCCGAGGTCTTCCCGCCGTCGCTCTGACCCGCCTACCGCCGCTGCGTCGCCCCTTCGAGCCGTAGCGCCGCGGCCCGCGGTCCACTCCGCCATCACCGCGTGTCGACCTTCCGTGGTATGTGTCGTGTCGTCTCCCTTGGCGCGGGAACGCCATCGTCCATGTCGGTATTCGTCACGCTGTCAGGGTTCTTCGCCTACTTCGAGCACCGCCGCTGCACTCCTAACCTAGCCGCTGTCAAACTGCCGCCGCCGCTCTTCTTTTGCCGCCGCCGCTACCTCCGTAGCCGTCGCCACCGCCCGTCCACCCCCTTCGTCTTCGTCCAGCACCAGCTCGTCCCCAGCGTCGCTGTCATCTAACCTGACCACTTCATCTACTCCGACAACCGCGGGCGACATCGGCCTCACACTGATTGGCGTCGCGACCGTCGTCGAGTCATTCTCTGCTGGCCTCTCCGACCTCTTCGACATGGAGTACAGCTCGTGTAGGTCCCAGTCTACGCAGGCCCGGTGCTGGCAACACCGTCGCGTGCCTTCGTCCATGACGTGTCCCCGGGCCTGGCAAGCCTGGTGCGGCGCTTCGTCATCGACCATCTACTCATGCTCGGTGCTGGCAACACCGATGTGTGCCTTCGTCTACGACGTGTCCCCGGGTTTAGCAACTCGGGCGCGATGCCTCGTCAACAATGTCTTCTCCCCGGCGCACCACTACTTCCACACCACTGCGCCCATCTAACTCGACACCCCCTTGCGCCTGCGGCTCCACGGCGACTTCCTTGACACCGGCCACCCCAACTCAACATCGACCATGGCTCCACCACCATGCTCTATGCTATATCAACAAATGGCACAAAGGGCTACCGCCTGCTTGAGCAACCTCTTTGGTTTCCACTCCAGCCATGACTTCGTGATGCATCGATCGTTACGACTGTGGGGGGTGTGTCCATCGGCTTGCCTTCGGATTCTTCTCCAGTCTCACCGTCTCCGTCGATACCATTGTGACTGCGGGGGGATGTTAAGTATAAGGATTATCAGAAAGTATAGGATAGACTAGGATTTGGTCCTGCCTTGTCTTGTACTCCAAGTTGGTCTTTGTACTCCTATTTATATGCCCACGAGGCTCAAGCAATACAACAACTATTTCACCAATCCTCTCTCTCGGTTTTGGTGGAATAGTTCTTTTATTGCTTGAGCCTCATGGGCATATTTATAGGAGTACAATGATCTACTTGGAGTACAAGACAAGCCAGAACAAATCCTAGTCTATCTTGTCTTTCCTAATAATCACGATACTCAACATCCCCCCGCAGTCACAATGGTAGCGACGCAGACGGTGAGACTGGAGAAGAATCTGAGGGCAAGCCGACAGACACACCCCCCACAGTCGTAACGGACGATGCATCGCGGAGTCGTGGCTGGAGTGGAAACCGATGAGGTTGCTCAAGCAAGGCGGTAGCCCTTTGTGTCGTTGTTGAGGTAGCCGAGAGCGTAGGTCGTGGAGCCGTGGTCGAGGTAGCCGTGCAAAGAATGCCGTGGTTGATGTCGAGTCAGGGTGGCCGGTGTCGAGGAAGTCGCCATGGAGCCGCGGGCGCAAGGGGGCGTCGAGTTAGCATGGGCGCAGTGGTGTCAAAGTATTGGTGCGCCGGGAAGAAGATGTTGTTGACGACGCATCGCGACGGGTTTGCTAAGCCTGGGGACACATCATGGACGAAGGCACGCATCGGTGTTGCCAGCACTGGGCATGCGTAGACAGTCAAAGACAAAGTTGACGAAGCGCCACACCAGGCTTGCCAGGCCCGGGAACACGTCGTGGACGAAGGCCCGCATCAATGTTGCCAGCACCGGACATGCATAGATGAGGGACTTGCACGAGCTGTACGCCATGTCGAAGAAGTCAGAGGGGCCAGCAGAGAAGAACTCGACAACGATTGCGGCGCCCATCGGCGCAGGGCCGATGTCACCAACGGTGGTCGGAGTAGACGAAGTGGTCGGGGTAGATGACGACAACACTGGCGATGGGCTGGTGCTGGACGAAGACGAACGGGGTGGACGGGCGGCGGCGGCGGCCGAAGAAGAACGGCAGCGGCTAGGTTAGGAGTGTGGCGGCGGTGCTCGAAGTAGGCGAAGAACCCGACAGCTTGACGATGACCGGCGCGGATGGTGGCGTTCCCGCACCAAAGGAAGACGGCATGACGCATACCATGAGAAGTCGACGCGCGGGGACGACGAAGTGGACCGTGGGCCGCGGCGCTAGGGCCCAAAGGGGCGACGCGGCCGTGGCAGGCGGGTCGGGGCGACGACGGAAAGACCTCAGGGCCGCTGCGGGGACCATGGACCATGACACTGCGGCCCAAAGGGGCGACGCAACGACGGTTCGTGAGTCAGTACAGCCGTGGGGACGGCCTCGGGACGGCGGCTAGGACCGTGTATCACGGCACTATGGCTTGTAGGGGCGACGCACGTATCACGGCACTCGGGGACGATCTCCACGGGGCCTTCGAAGGCACGCGCAACCGACGGGCCAGGTCGGTCGCACTGCGTAGCTCAGATGGATCGCGGCGGCGGGCGGATGATCAATCCGATTGCACGCGAGGTCAGGGACGCCGCTCGGTGGAGGCGGGGTGGCGACGGAGTCCGAGATGAAGCCGGCGATGGCAGGCGGGATGGCGGCTATGATTGGCCGCCGCATGGCGCGAGGCCGCTGGGTCGGGGTGATGCAGGAGTCCTGATCGGAGCAGGGCAGTGATGGTCGGCGTAGATCGACGGGCGAGCCGGCCCACAACAGCGGTGGGGAAGGGCCGCCGCATGACGCGTGGCTGCCAGGTTGGGGCGACCCGCGGGCAGACGCGCGAATGACATGCGAGGCCGCGGGTCGGGGTGATCGGTGGGCAGACGCGCGGACGACACGCGAGGCCACCGTGTCGATGAAGAAGCTAGCCAATCGCGTTGGTGTTGGAGTAGAGACGTACGGGGTCGACGGCGGCGGTGGGCGACGCAAACCGATAAAGATTAGATCGGAAAACCAAAAAGGAAAACACTGATCAAAACGAACGGCAAGAGAACGAAAATCCCGGAGCAAGGGCTCGGGAAAAAGACTCTGTAGGGCAGCGGGCCAACATGGCCGGCAGACGAACCCTAGGTACGAGCGGCACAGCCCCCTGCGGCGGTGATGGAGGCCGACCGCCACGGGGGCGGCACGTAGGTGCGGAAGCAGCGGCGGCTAGGGTGTAGGATCGACTTGCGATTGATACCATGTTAGAAGGGAGATAGAGGTTTTGGTGGAATAGTTATTTTTATTGCTTGAGACTCGTGGGCATATATATAGGAGTATAATGATCTACTTAGAGTACAAGATAAGCCAGAACAAATCCTAGTCTATCTCGTCTTTCCTAATAATCACGATACTCAACACCGCTCGGTTTTGGCCCGATGCTTTCGCCACCGCCACTCTTTTAGTTAACATTCGACAGTGTCGTCCTCGGTGGAACAACGCTCCTCACCACCTTCTCTTCGGTACACCACCGTCCTATGATGGTCTCCACATCTTTGGGTGTCTCTGTTATCCTAGCATCGTGTTCACCATGCCACACAAGCTTGCACCCCGCTCTGTCCCATGCATCTTCCTTGGCTACCCTCCCAACACCAAAGGTTACCGGTGCTATGATCTTGTCACTCATCGTGTGTACACTTCGAGGCACGTGCACTTCGTTGAGACGGTGTTCCCTTTTTTCAGGTTCCTCCGACCGCGGCTCCTTCAGCTCCAGCCCCCGCGCCCCCCTACCTGGTGCGATGCGCGGCGGCATCCCCCAGTGGCCCCCCTGGCCCGGCGCCTTCTGCCGCCCCCTCCAGGGTTCTCGACTTCCTCACCCGAGGTTGAGTCCGACCGGGCCCCCGGGTCCCCGGCTCCCTAGCATGAGGTCGAGCCCGCGGGCACTCCACCCGCCACCCCGGCCAGCGCCGCCACTCTTGCGACGGGCTCGACCTCGACCTCGCCCGTAGCCTCCTCCGTGGCTGGCTCGGCTGGCGCCGTCGCGGCTCCCGCCCCTGACGCCGCGGCCCCCGCCGCCGCGGGCACCCCTATTGTGATCGCGGCCCCCACTGCCGTTGTTTCCCTCGCCGGCCTTCCAAGCCCGGTCACCCGTGCCCGTGCAGGAGTGCATCGGCCGAGCACGCGCTACTCCTCCGACAAGTACGTGTGCGTTGCCTCAACATCGACGCCATCACCCATCCCCACCTCCGCTCGTGCCGCCCTTCGGGGTCCACATTGACTGGCTGCAATGCAGGAGGAGTTCGACGCCCTACAGCGCAACCGCACGTGGCAACTTGTTTCGCGACCCCTCTGTGCCAACATCATCTCTGGCAAGTGGGTGTTTCGCCACAAGACTCGCCCGGACGGTTCTCTCGAGCACAACAAGGCTTGATGGGTGGTTCGTAGTTTTCGGCAGCACGCGGGCATGGACTTCACCGACACCTTCGCCCCGGTTGTGAAATCGGGCACGATCCGCGTCGTCCTTCAGCTGGCCGTCTCGCATGCCTGGCATGTGCATCAGTTGGACGTTTCCAACGCCTTCTTGCACAGTCACCTCGCCGAGCAGGTCTTCTGTGAGCAGCCTACTGGTTTCGTCGACGCCGAGCACCCCGACTTCATGTGCTTGCTCTCCCTCTCTCTGTACGGGTTGAAGCAGGCGCCTCGGGCTTGGTACCAGCATATTGCATGAAGGAAATATGCCCTAGAGGCAATAATAATGTTATTATTTTATTTCCTTATATCATGATAAATGTTTATTATTCATGCTAGAATTGTATTATCTGGAAACATAATACTTGTGTGAATACATAGACAAACTAAACGTCACTAGTATGCCTCTACTTGACTAGCTCGTTAATCAAAGATGGTTATGTTTCCTAACCATAGACATGTGTTGTCATTTGATTAACGGGATCACATTATTAGGAGAATGATATGATTGACATGACCCATTCCATTAGCTTAGCACCCGATCGTTTAGTATGTTGCTATTGCTTTCTTCATGACTTATACATGTTCCTATAACTATGAGATTATGCAACTCCCGTTTGCCGGAGGAACACTTTGTGTGCTACCAAACGTCACAACGTAACTGGGTGATTATAAAGGAGCTCTACAGGTGTCTCCAAAGGTAAATGTTGGGTTGGCGTATTTCGAGATTAGGATTTGTCACTCCGATTGTCGGAGAGGTATCTCTGGGCCCTCTCGGTAATGCACATCACATAAGCCTTGCAAGCATTGCAACTAATGAGTTAGTTGCGAGATAATGTATTCGAAACGAGTAAAGAGACTTGCCGGTAACGAGATTGAACTAGGTATTGAGATACCGACGATCGAATCTCGGGCAAGTAACATACCGATGACAAAGGGAACAATGTATATTGTTATGCGGTCTGACCGATAAAGATCTTCGTAGAATATGTGGGAGCCAATATGAGCATCCAGGTTCCGCTATTGGTTATTGACCGGAGACATGTCTCGGTCATGTCTACATTGTTCTCGAACCCGTAGGGTCCGCACGCTTAAGGTTTCAATGACAGTTATATTATGAGTTTATGAATTTTGATGTACCAAAGTTAGTTCGGAGTCCCGGATGTGATCACGGACATGACAAGGAGTCTCGAAATGGTCGAGACATAAAGATTGATATATTGGACGGCTATATTCGGACACCGGAAGTGTTCCGGATGATTTCGGAGAAAACTGGAGTGCCGGAGGGTTACCGGAACCCCCCCCCCCCCCCCGGAGAAGTAATGGGCCTCATGGGCCCTAGTGGAGAGAGAGAGGGGCGGCCAGGGTGGGCCACGCGCCCCCTCCCCCTCTGGTCCGAATTGGACTAGGAGAGGGGGGCGGCGCCCCCCTTTCCTTCTCCCTCGCCCCCTTCCGTTCCCCCTGCTAGTAGTAGGAAAGAGGGGGGTCCTACTCCTACTAGGACGAGGACTCCTCCTTGGCGCGCCCTAGGGCCGTGTGCGGTGCCCCCTTCCACCATACTCCTTGATAATATTTTAGCGGTGCTTAGGCGAAGCCCTGTGACGGTAGAACATCAAGATCGTCACCACGCCGTCGTGTTGACGGAACTCTTCCCCGACACTTTGCTGGATCGGAGTTCGGGGATCGTCATCGAGCTTAACATGTGCTAAAACTCGGAGGTGTCGTAGTTTCGGTGCTTGATCGGTCGGGCCGTGAAGACGTACGACTACATCAATCGCGTTGTCATAACGCTTCCGCTGTCGGTCTACGAGGGTACGTAGATCACACTCTCCCCTCTCGTTGCTATGCATCACCAAGATCTTGCGTGTGCGTAGGAATTTTTTTGAAATTACTATGTTCCCCAACAGTGGTATCCGAGCCTAGGTTTTATGTGTTGATGTTATATGCACGAGTAGAACACAAGTGAGTTGTGGGCGATATGAGTCATACTGCTTACCAGCATGTCATACTTTGGTTCGACAGTATTGTTGGATGAAGCGGCCCGGACCGACATTACGCGTACGCTTACGCGAGACTGGTTCTACCGACGTGCTTTGCACACAGGTGGCTGGCGGGTGTCAGTTTCTCCAACTTTAGTTGAACTGAGTGTGGCTACGTCCAGTCCTTGCGAAGGTAAAAACAGCACCAACTTGACAAACTATCGTTGTGGTTTTGATGCATAGGTAAGATTGATTCTTGCTTAAGCCCGTAGAAGCCACATAAAACTTGCAACAACAAAGTAGAAGACGTCTAACTTGTTTTTGCAGGGCATGTTGTGATGTGATATGGTCAAGACATGATGCTAAATTTTATTGTATGAGATGATCATGTTTTGTAACCGAGTTATCGGCAACTGGCAGGAGCCATGTGGTTGTCGCTTTATTGTATGCAATGCAATTACGTTGTAATGCTTTACTTTATCACTAAGCGGTAGCGATAGTCGTGGAAGCATAAGATTGGCAAGACGACAACGATGCTAAGATGATGATCAAGGTGTCGCGCCGGTGACAATGGTGATCATGGCGGTGCTTTGAAGATGGAGATCACAAGCAAAAGATGATGATGGCCATATCATATCACTTATATTGATTGCATGTGATGTTTATCTTTTATGCATCTTATCTTGCTTGGTTTGACGGTAGCATTTTAAGATGATCTCTCACTAATTATCAAGAAGTGTTCTCCCTGAGTATGCACCATTGCGAAAGTTCTTCATGCTGAGACACCACGTGATGATCGGGTGTGATAGGCTCTACGTTCAAATACAACGGGTGCAAAACAGTTGCACATGAAGAATACTCAGGTTATACTTGACGAGCCAAGCATATACAGGTATGGCCTCGGAACACAGAGACCGAAAGGTCGAGCGTGAATCATATAGTAGATATGATCAACATAGTGATGTTCACCAATGAAACTACTCCATCTCACGTGATGATCGGACATAGTTTAGTTGATTTGGATCACGTAATCACTTAGAGGATTAGAGGGATATCTATCTAAGTGGTAGTTCTTTAGTAATATGATTAATTGAACTTAAATTTATCATGAACTTAGTACCTGATAGTATCTTGCTTGTTTATGTTTGATTGTAGATAGATGGCCCGTGCTGTTGTTCCGTTGAATTTTAATGCGTTCCTCGAGAAAGCAAAGTTGAAAGATGATGGTAGCAATTACACGGACTGGGTCCGTAACTTGAGGATTATCCTCATTGCTGCACAGAAGAATTATGTCCTGGAAGCACCACTGGGTGCCAGGCCTGCTGCTGGAGCAACACCAGATGTTATGAATGTCTGGCAGAGCAAAGCTGATGACTACTCGATAGTTCAGTGTGCCATGCTTTATGGCTTAGAATTGGGACTTCAACGACGTTTTGAACATCATGGAGCATATGATATGTTCCAGGAGTTGAAGTTAATATTTCAAGCAAATGCCTGGATTGAGAGATATGAAGTCTCCAATAAGTTCTATAGCTGCAAGATGGAGGAGAACAGTTTTGTCAGTGAGCATATACTCAAAATGTCTGGGTATAATAATCACTTGATTCAATAGGGAGTTAATCTTCCAGATTATTGCGTCATTGACAGAATTCTCCAATCACTGCCACCTAGCTACAAGAGCTTCGTGATGAACTATAATATGCAAGGGATGAATAAGACTATTCCCGAGCTCTTCGCAATGCTGAAAGCTGCGGAGGTAGAAATCAAGAAGGAGCATCAAGTGTTGATGGTCAACAAGACCACTAGTTTCAAGAAAAAGGGCAAAGGGAAGAAGAAGGGGAACTTCAAAAAGAACAGCAAGCAAGTTGCTGTTCAAGAGAAGAAACCCAAATCTGGACCTAAGCCTGAAACTGAGTGCTTCTACTGCAAGCAGACTGGTCACTGGAAGCGGAACTGCCCCAAGTATTTGGCGGATAAGAAGGATGGCAAGGTGAACAAAGGTATATGCGATATACATGTTATTGATGTGTACCTTACTAATGCTCGCAGTAGCACCTGGGTATTTGATACTGGTTCTGTTGCTAACATTTGGAACTCGAAACAGGGACTATGGATTAAGCGAAGATTGGCTAAGGACGAGGTGACGATGCGCGTGGGAAATGGTTCCAAAGTCGATGTGATCGCGGTCGGCATGCTACCTCTACATCTACCTTCGGGATTAGTATTAGACCTAAATAATTGTTATTTGGTGCCAGCATTGAGCATGAACATTATATCTGCATCTTGTTTGATGCGAGACGGTTATTCATTTAAATCAGAAAATAATGGTTGTTCTATTTATATGAGTAATATCTTTTATGGTCATGCACCCATGAAGAATGGTCTATTCTTACTAAATCTCGATAGTAGTGACACACATATTCATAATGTTGAAGCCAAAAGATGCAGAGTTGATCATGATAGTGCAACTTATTTGTGGCACTGCCGTTTAGGTCATATCGGTATAAAGCGCATGAAGAAACTCCATACTGATGGACTTTTGGAACCACTTGATTATGAATCACTTGGTACTTGCCAACCATGCCTTATGGGTAAGATGACAAAAACACCGTTCTCCGGTACTATGGAGAGAGCAACAGATTTGTTGGAAATCATACATACAGATGTATGTGGTCCGATGAATGTTGAGGCTCGTGGCGGATATCGTTATTTTCTCACTTTCACAGATGACTTAAGCAGATATGGGTATATCTACTTAATGAAACATAAGTCTGAAACATTTGAAAAGTTCAGAGAATTTCAGAGTGAAGTTGAAAATCATCGTAACAAGAAAATAAAATTCCTACGATCTGATCGTGGAGGAGAATATTTGAGTTACGAGTTTGGTGTACATTTGAAACAATGTGGAATAGTTTCGCAACTCACGCCACCCGGAACACCACAGCATAATGGTGTGTCCGAACATCGTAATCGTACTTTACTTGATATGGTGCGATCTATGATGTCTCTTACTGATTTACCGCTATCGTTTTGGGGTTATGCTCTAGAGACAGCCGCATTCACGTTAAATAGGGCACCATCAAAATCCGTTGAGACGACGCTTTATGAACTGTGGTTTGGCAAGAAACCAAAGTTGTCGTTTCTGAAAGTTTGGGGCTGCGATGCTTATGTGAAAAAGCTTCAACCTGATAAGCTCGAACCCAAATCGGAGAAATGTGTCTTCATAGGATATCCAAAGGAAACTATTGGATACACCTTCTATCACAAATCCGAAGGCAAGACTTTTGTTGCTAAATTCGGAAACTTTCTAGAGAAGGAGTTTCTCTCGAAAGAAGTGAGTGGGAGAAAAGTAGAATTTGATGAGATAACTGTACCTGCTCCCTTATTCGGAAACTTTTGTTGCTACTAGGAGGAGGACTCCTCCTCCTTGGCACGCCCTAGGGCCGGCCGGCCTCCTCCCCTTGCTCCTTTATATACGGGGGCAGGGGGCACCCCTAGACACACAAGTTGATCCACGTGATCGTCTTCTTAGCCGTGTGCGGTGCCCCCTTCCACCATAATCCTCGATAATATTGTAGCGGTGCTTAGGCGAAGCCCTGCGACGGTAGAACATCAAGATCGTCACCACGCCGTCGTGCTGACGGAACTCTTCCCCGACACTTTGCTGGATCGGAGTCCGGGGATCGTCATCGAGCTGAACGTGTGCTAAAACTCGAAGGTGCCGTAGTTTCGGTGCTTGATCGGTCGGGCCGTGAAGACGTACAACTACATCAATCGCGTTGTCATAACGCTTCCGCTGTCGGTCTACGAGGGTACGTAGATCACACTCTCCCCTCTTGTTGCTATGCATCACCATGATCTTGCGTGTGCGTAGGAATTTTTCTGAAATTACTACGTTCCCCAACATTGCAGCCTTCCTACGGTCTCTGGGCTTTCGGTCCACTCGCTCCGATGCCTCACTCTTTGTGTATCATCAGGGAGCTGACACTGCATATCTGCTGCTCTACGTCGACGACATCATCCTCATGGCGTCCGCGCCTGATCTCCTCAGTGGCTGATTACTCGTCTTTGTGATGAGTTCTCCCTCAAGGACTTGGGCCCCTTGCACTACTTTCTCGGCATCAAGGTGATGTGATCTGCTGGGCTGGCGGTTTCTTTCTGCATCAGCAGAAGTACGCCCACGAGCTCCTTGAGCATGCCGGTATGCTTAACTGCAAGCCGACGCTCACTCCCGTCCACACGAAGGCGAAGATCTCTGCTCTGGAGAGGTCTCTCGCGTCCGATGGAGCGTTTTATTGCTCTATCGTCGGTGCTTTACAGTACTTGACGCTGACTCACCCCGACCTGCAGTTCGCTGTTCAACAGGTGTGGCTCCATATGCACGCCCCGCATGACTCTCACTGGACTCGGGTGAAGCGTATTATCCGTTACATACGCGGCACCATGTCTTTGGGACTCACCCTCACGGCCTCTGCCTCCACCGACCTCGTGGCCTACTCGGATGCTGACTGGGCTAGCTGCCCCAACACGTGACGCTCTATGTCAGGCTACTGCACCTACGTTGGGCCCTCGTTGATCTCTTGGTCATCGAAGAGGTAGTCCACGGTCTCCCGCTCGAGCGCCGAGGCAGAGTATTGCACCATGGCCAATGCCGTGGCCGAGTGCTCTTGGATACGTCAACTACTACAGGACTTGCTTTGTGATGTTCACAAGGCCACTCTTGTCTACTGCGATAACGTCAGCGCAGTCTACATCTCCGCCAACCCGGTGCACCATCGACGGTCGAAGCATATTGAGCTCGATATTCACTTTGTGCGCGAGCAAGTTGTCCTTGGACGTGTTCGGGTTCTCCACGTGCCGACGACGCAACAGTTTGCTGATGTGATGACTAAGGGATTGCCTACTCCCGTCTTTGAGGAGTTTCGGTCCAGTCTATGTGTCTCCGGTGACGCTTCGACTGTGAGGGGGGGGAGGTTGAGTATGTATTTTGTACTGCACATGTATTGAAGTTGTGGCCCACCTCCTAGTTTTGTATAGTTGAGGTAGAGGCCTTCTTTTGTATTATATATGCATGCACCAGCATCTCAATCAATACATTGCATTGCAAATTATCTGTCTACACTTGTCTCGGAGGCTTGTGGAGCTAATTCAAAATGTAATGCATATTGTTTCTGGTTGACCATGTTCACGTTGACTTGTGAGGGAGCTAACTAATTCAAATCGACACATTATCCCGTTGAAACATACAAAAGCAATGTTCTCGTGTGGAACAGGAAAAACAAGGGAAAGAAACGTATGTGCACAACGGGGAATGACGGTAATAAGTAGTATAGTACTCATTTCTTCTTTTCTTGAAAAAATAGAATTTCTTCTGAAAACGCAGAACAGTTCTCTGGACCCGTTCAGAAGTTCTCCCGCTTCCCAAATGAGCCAGCTTCTCGTGGAGCCAGCGCTGGCTAGCTTCTCGCGGGAGCGGGCGAGCTTTCGGCAGCAGAGAAAACGAATCGTGAGGCATTTCACGTAATATCGAGCAACTCCTGCTTCTCGTATTCGCGAAGCTGGTCGGCTTCGTACTGGCCATCAAGCAAAGCTGGCCGACATTTACCTTTTTCTTGAGAGAATGGTCGTCATTATTTTTATTTAGGGACATTTACATCTATGCCTTTAATTTGCGCCCATTCTCAGATTTACCCCTAATTTCAAAGCCTGCTTAAATTTGCCCTTCCGCCGTTAGGTGCACTTACAGAAATACCCTTCTATGACATTACCGTCCGGTCAAAGCTGGTCAAAGGGCTTTGACCATCCTGAAAAAATAGCAAAAAAATTCTAAAAAATCTGAAAATTTGTGGGATCAAAGATACTCAGGTTCGCAAGATGCATGCAAAGTTTCATGCTGTTCGTACATTCCAAGAGCTCGTGTCAGAGGAAAAACAATAAATATATAAGCCTGTGAACAGTAAATTCAAAAAAATAGTGAGAAAATTCAAAAAATATGAAATTTTTTAGCATCAAAGAGGCTCGGGTCTACAAGCTGCATGCAAATTTTTGTTGTGTTTGGACATTAGAGGGACTTGTGGAGAAAAAAACAAAATTTAGTTCGGGAAAAAACTTGGAAAAAATGACTATTTTGTTTTTTCTTGCTAGAGCTCCTCGCATGTCATTTGATCACAAGAACTTGCAAGTACCTTGTATAGTTGAGTATGTATTTTGTACTGCACATGTATTGAAGTTGTGGCCCACCTCCTAGTCTTGTATAGTTGAGGTAGAGGCCTTCTTTTGTATTATATATGCGTGCACCAGCATCTCAATTAATACATTGCATTGCAAATTATCTGTCTACACTTGTCTCGGAGGCTTGTGGAGCTAATTCAAAATGTAATGCATATTGTTTCTGGTTGACCATGTTCACGTTGACTTGTGAGGGAGCTAACTAATTCAAATCGACACACTATCCCGTTGAAACATACAAAAGCAATGTTCTCGTGTGGAACAGGAAAAACAAGGGAAAGAAACGTGTGTGCACAACGGGGAATGACGCTAATAAGTAGTATAGTACTTATTTCTTCTTTTTTTGAAAAAATAGAATTTCTGCTTTTTCTGAAAACACAGAACAATTCTCTGGACCCGTTCGGAAGTTCTCCCACTTCCCAAATGAGCCAGCTTCTCGTGGAGCCAGCGCTGGCTAGCTTCTCGCGGGAGCGGGCGAGCTTTCGGCAGCAGAGAAAACAAATCGTGAGGCATTTCACGTAATATCGAGCAACTCCTGCTTCTCGTATTCGCGAAGCTGGTCGGCTTCGTACTGGCCATCAAGAAAAGCTGGCCGACATTTACCTTTTTCTTGAGAGAATGGTCGACATTATTTTTATTTAGGGACATTTACATCTATGCTCTTAATTTGCGCCCACTCTCAGATTCACCTCTAATTTCAAAGCCTGCTTAAATTTGCCCCTCCGCCGTTAGGTGCACTTATAGAAATACCCTTCTGTGCCATTACCGTCCGGTCAAAGAGCTTTGATCATCCTGAAAAAAATAGCAAAAAAATTCTAAAAAATCTGAAAATTTGTAGGATCAAAGATACTCAGGTTCGCAAGATGCATGCAAAGTTTCATGCTGTTCGTACATTCCAAGAGGTCGTGTCAGAGGAAAAACAATAAATATGTAAGCCTGTGAACAGTAAATTCAAAAAAATAATAAGAAAATTCAAAAAATATGGAATTTTTTGGCATCAAAGAGGCTCGGGTCTGCAAGCTGCGTGCAAATTTTTGTTGTGTTTGGACATTATAGGGACTTGTGGAGAAAAAAAAACAAAATTTAGCTCGGGAAAAAACTTGGGAAAAAATGACTATTTTGTTTTTTCTTGCTAGAGCTCCTCGCATGTCATTTGATCACAAAAACTTGCAAGCACCTTGTGCACCCAAGCCCCTTTGATGCCAAAAAATTTCTTATTTTTCAAATTTTTTTGCTATTTTATTTCAAATTTATTGTTCATAAGCATGCAGATTAACTGTTTTCCTCCCCACGAGCTCCTGGAATGTCCAAATAGCACGAAAATTTGCACACACCTTGGGCACATGAGTATTTTCGATCTCACAAAATTTTAGATTTTTTTGCTATTTTTTCAGGACGGTCAAAGCTGTTTGACCAGACGGTAACGGCGCAAAAGGGCATTTCTATAAGGGCACCTAACGGCGGAGGAGCAAATTTGAGCAGGCTTTCAAATTAGAGGTATATCTAATTAGGTGGTTCGACTTAGGGACAAAAATGCAAATGGCCCTTTTATTTATTTTTGAGAATCCAGTTGCATGGATTTGATGATGACCAGGCCACGGAACATCGCAGCTGTGCCATGCGTTTTTTTTTTAAACAAAGGCAAAAGCTTTGCCTTTTTCATTAATTAAGAAGAAGGTAGTTGCCTGGTTAATTGACGGAAAACCGGTACATCTAGGGCTAAAACCCACAAGACTCAAAACCAACGGAGATACCGCAGATGACACACAACAACAAGCCATCCCGCGAAACTACAAGCGGACTACTCCCAAAAACGGCCACCGGAGAAACAAGCACGTGCTAGCGACTAACATCCTACAGGGTTGTCCCCCAAGGGGGCACTGATCCGCTGGTTGACCTTCTTGATCTTCTTCGTATTGACCAGGCGACACAAACCTTAGATGATTGAAGTCAAACATGTGAGCAGCTCGGCGAAGTCATGCAAAGTGCCCTCGCTCTCAGTCGCCAAGGCGCATCCCTCAGCAACATCCCTCACTTCGCCCGTGGTAGAAATGGCCACGCTACACTCAGTGACCATGCTGCCCTCGACACCTTGGTCCCCATCTTTTGCCACCAACGGCGCCAATGCAGTCAACATCGAGTCATGAGTGTCCGAGTTAGAGAAGCAGGGTCCCTGCAAAGAGGCTTGGATCGACCCCTTGTCACCATTGGAGACCTCCGCCCGCTCCAATAAGCTGGTTGCATGTGCCACCAACAAGCTCAAAGGGCGAAACGCCTTCACGACCATGGATTGCAGCTCAGCGGTAAAAGGTGCAAGCAAAGCGTCAGCGTACCTTGCCACAACATCATAACCATCACAACCTTCACTAGGATCTTCAGAAGACATCACACACTTTGGAGCTTGGGTGTTCGTTGCGGGGGCAACAACTGAAGCCCAAGAGCGTCCGGCTGAGGAAGGAGAAGGCGGAGCGGGGGGGGGGGGGCACGCGCATTGCAGCGAGCTCTGACGGAGGAAATGTGGCGACGACGACAGTCCCTCTCACGGTGCCCAGAGCGCAGGCAAGCGAGGCATCGAATCGGGTCACGACAAAAGGCAGCCTTGTGGTCTGGAGCCAAACAACGGAAACAACAGCCGTGAGTTTGACGCATGAAGTCAGTAGCTTGCACAAGCCTTGCACCACTCCTGGCCAAGACATCAGAAGCTTGGCTGCAGTGCTCACGGTCATAGGGGTGACGCTTTCGCCCCACGAAGATCCAGGGACCATCCCCTGGCAGCACGTCCACCGTCTCTGCCGGATCACAAGGAAGCGGCGCGGAATCGCTCGACGACACGCGAGCAACACTACGACACGAGCCCTCCTCAGCAGCTCTGGGCGACTGTGGCGCCATCTCCTGGATGTAGACATTGCCAGCGCCACGAGCTACCAGATCTGGAGACTGGGGATCCGTACCAACTTCGAGGCCTTGCGCGATGGCTGGAGGCGACTGCAGGGACAGGTCCTTGACAGCGTCCTCATGGCGGCTGGAGGCGACTGCAGGGTCGGGGCCTCACCCACGACGAAACCAGGCTGAAGCTGTGCATCACGGGAGACAAATCCCGCCAGCGGAGACAGCGGGGCAACCTCCCCACCCCCGGCCTCATGTGGCGCTTATAAGAAACCGCGAATACAGGCAAATTCGTACGTAGCGCACACCCGTGGGCCAGTGCATAATCACGTGCTAACGCGCGCACATGGAGGTATGTACAGTAGTTTTTCTTTTTTTCAGTTTATATTTCAAAATGTCCAAAATATATAGTTCAAAACTACCTTTTATAAAATAAAATAATAACAGCGCGTTAAAAAATGTTAGCGCATTGTAAAACAAATCGCACAATTTTAAAATAATGTTGATAATATTCAAAAACAAATGTTCCAGACATTTAAAAAATGTTCATGTGTTTCAAAAAATACATGGCAATCTAAAAAATACTTTGAAACATTCATAAAAATGTCCATGCATTTTTTTCAAATGTGTATACCATGTAAAAAATGTTCACATAATTCAAAAAGAATGTCTCACACCATTCACAAAATGTACGTAACATTTACGAAATATTAGCATGTTTGAAAACTATGGACGTCCCATTTTCTAAAAAAATGTTTCATAACATTCTGAAACATTTTGAACGTGTATTTTGGAAATGTTCAAACTTTTATTCTGAAACAAATATTCATCATGCATTTGAAAAATGTTCAATGTCTATGAAAAACTATTACGCGTGTATAACAAAAATTTATAATGTGTATTGAAAAAAGTTGACATGTAAATACAAAAAAAAGGAACAAACAAACCTTAAAAATGACTAACCCGTAAAGAAAAAAAACAGAAACCTTCGAGAAGGTTCCCTAAACAGCTACCCTCTCTTGCTATTTTTGTCGCGGCCCACTAAAGACACAGCAGAGGCTAGAGCTACAAAAAAAATCTTGCTTTATTATATTTTTTTTCTGTTTTCCTTTAGTTTTTATGAACAACTTCTGAATGCTATGAACTTTTTTCAAATTTGTGAATTTTTTGGAAATTGTGATATTTTTATAAATTCCTGAACTATTCCAAATTAGTATTATCTAAAAAAATCCATGAACTTTTCAAAATGTGAACGTTTTTCAAAATAGGGCAACCTTTTCAAATTCACGAACCTTTTCGGATCCATGAACCTTTTTCCCAAATTCACTAGCTTTTTTATAAACTCGGTATTTAAAAAAACTATGAAATTTTTTAGTTTAAAAAACTGGCAAGCGGTTTTTGTAGTGAACAAAAAGCAAAATAATAGAAAAAACATGAAAAAGGAGAGCTGGTTTTTTTAGTCCAATCATTCTTTATTTATTATGTAAAAATAATCATGGTAATACAAGTTAAATCTGGAGGGTCCCCAGCCATACATGGCGACCAAACTCCAAACCAAAAGCACGTCTAGCAAGACTATGTGCCACAAATTTTGTAGCACATCCTTCGAAGATGAAAGAACAATGTTGAAATTGACCAAATGTTGTTTTGATCTCCCTTATGATGCTTGCATAGGTTGCTCCCTTGTTTTGCTTGATATCCTTAACAAATCCTTGGCAGTCCGATGCAATCTCTACATGTGATAATGAGAGATCGAGTGCAAGAGCAAGAGCTTCGCGACATGCTAAAGCTTAGAGAGTTGGGGGTCTGTTATACCATCACTCCTCATGACTGATGCACCAAGGTATAGGCCCGAAGAATCTCAGCAAACGGTGATGAAAGATCCGCCATTGGACTCGTGCGAAACCGCACCATCAACCCTTATTTTTGCTATACCTTGTGTTGGCGGGATCCACCTGGTCCTGGGCTGCATCGGTGTTGTAGTGGTCACCCCTTGAGCTCTCTTCGGTTTACAATCGTCCAACTCTTGTATGTATTGCATGATGAAATTGTGGGTGGCGTGAGGGCCTTGGAAGATTTGTTCATGTGGAGCTTGCCTTCGCACAAACCATATAGCCCATAGTGTGACTATCACCTGAATGAATTTGTCATGTGGAAGCCCCTCCATCATCGAGAATATCCGTCTCTTGGCATCTGGTTCATGCACTCCATTGATAAACTCTACCGTATCGGGGTCATGTAGCGCCCATACGCAGCGAGCCACGTTGCAACAGAGGAGTGAATGTTGCCAAGAATCTTCAGCACCATAGAGACCATAGTTAGAGAACATGGACATGTTATGGTGTTGTAATTGATCAGCTAGAGGTAGGGACCAAGGTTGTCAGAATCGCGATTCTGTTATACGATTCTACGACTTTACGATCCAAACTAACCCCTATGATTCTACGATTTTAGTTCATAGAATCTACGTTTCTACGATCCTGGTAGTGAAGATTTTACGATTTGCGATCTTACCATCGGAGCTCCGATCCGATTCAAAATCACGATTCTGACAACCTTGGTAGGGACTATTGTGCAAGGCGCCATGGAATTTTTTGGACTTTTGACGGGACTTAAACCTATATTCATCCACGTTTTCTCCTCTCCCTCAGCACTAGAGGTATCAGCTCGCCCCTCAAGCCACACTTCAGACCAAAGTTTTGTTGACACAAGCATGCGATACACTGATCCCACGACTAGAAATCGTCTAGAGAACTGACCGGATTGTTGCAGCATCAATTGGAAGAAATACCTCATCAAGAACAACATTATCCCACTCGCCATTTGCATTTACAAGGTCACACACCCGTTGGGGAGGGTCATTGACACAACTAGTGATTGGTCGCATATTAAAGGGCGGGCAGCCAATTATGCTGCCAAATTTTTGTGGTTTGTCCACCTCCTATTCACCTGATGATGCCCTGTTTCAAAGTATCCCGACCATCCAAAATTGCTATCCAAACATGCGATGGCGCCTCTCCCTATTTTGCCTGCAAGAACTCACAAGAAGGAAAATATTTTGCCTTTAGGATCCGCGCACTTAGAGAGCTTGTCTCTGTCAAAACTCCCCATACCTACCGTGCTAGAGTGCGGGATTGAAATGTTCAATATCTCGGAATCCCAATCCTCCGCAATACTTCGGTCTTCTCACACCACTCCAGGAAACCTAGTAAGGTTTCCTTTGGTTGTCTTTACTCCCCCACCAAAATTTGTGGATTAGGGTGTTGATGTGCTCACACAAACCTTGAGGGAGCCTGAAATAGGACATAGAGTATATTGGTACAACTTGGGCTACAGATTTAATAAGGACTTCCTTTTCTCCAACTGACAACAATTTGGCTATCCAACCTTTGACTTTTTCCATACTCTATCTTCTAGAAACTTGAAAGCCCCATTTTTACTGTCACCAACGTTACCCCAAGTATCTTCCAGACACAGGCTCATTAGTAACATTTAAGGCATTTTTGACATCCACTGTCAGGCTATTTGGGCACCCCTTACTAAAGAAAACACAGGACTTTGACAAGTTAATTTTTTGACCTGAGGCATTGCAATAACTCTCCAACAAAGAAGACAACTCATTTGCTCCATTAGTATTGGCCTTGACAAACAACACGCTATCATCTGCAAAAAGCAAGTGGCTTACTAGCAGTGCCGATGGAGCCACCAAATATAGTGAGTTTGCGATGATTCATTTTTTTGTTGTTAAGAGGCCCGAAAGGCCCTCGCTGCTAACAAGAACACGTGAGCTGGTGAAAGACAAAACAAGCGAGCGAGCAAGGCAGCGGCATGCGAGCAATAGCTGGTCGGCAGCCCATGAGGGGAGTTGCGGGTGCTAGAGAGTTTAACTCGCACTTAAGGTGATGGGAAGAACTTCTCAAAAAAAAGGCGATGGGGAGGAGCGGGAGCAGCTATACATTGCTTGTGGCGATTCCTACTGTGGCATCGATGTACCGCCCACCATTGGGCCAGGCCCAGAGTGTCTGGCGCTTTTGCCACGAGCTAGTGTATCAATGCTTTGTGATTATCTCTTCGAATTTTTTGTTCACATTTTCTCTTTTCTGTTTTCTTTTGGTTTGCTTTTCTGTTCTTTATTTTCATTTATATATTTTTTCATTTTCGTTTTCCCTTTTATTTTCTAAAGTGTTTATTCCACATTTACAAAATTAATTATATAATTCAAAAACATTAAAAATACATAAAAATGCTCCTTATGTACCAAAAAAATGTGAACGTGTATGAAAAAAAAGTATTCATCAAAACATGCATTTCAAAAAAAATATCATGTATTTGACAATGTTGAATGCGTATAAAAACTTTCAGGAGTATGTGTGTGTGTGTGGGGGGGGGGGGGGGGGGGGGGAGTATACATCAAACATATGTTTCAAAAAAATTGTATTTGTATTAGAAAAATGTTAAACCTAAATTTAAAAATGTTTCATCTGTATTCAAAAAAAATGTACACTATGTATGTAAAGTTAGACATGAAAACATACATTTGAAAAATGTTAATCATGTACCTATAAAATCCTAAAGATATATAAAAATGTTTCTGATGTATAAAATAATGTGCAATGTGTACGAAAAATTGTACACCAATGTTGTCAAAAATAGATATCAAAACATATATTTGAAAAAATGTTAATCATGTATTTTAAACATGTTAAACATGTGTAGAAAAAATGATCATCATGTATACAAAAAATTGTACAATGTATATGAAAAGAAGACCCTGATATATATTGAAAAAGAATAACAAAACGCAGAAAAATGTACATTGTGTGTGCAAAAAAAATTATACATCAAAACCTATATTTCTAAAAATGTTAATTGTGCGTTAAAATTTTTTATGCACATATAAAAATGTTTTTGTGTATACGAAAGATGTACAATATTTTTTGAAAAGTACACATCAAACTAATTTTTTCCATAAATTTTAACCATTTATTTAATAATTGCTAAACATTTATGAAAAAATGTTCACTCTGTACACGGAAAGTGTACAATATGTATGAAAGGAAGTAGACAAGTGCCGACAAAATGTTCTTGATGTATTCGAAAGACGCACAATGTTATAAAAAAAAGTAGACATCAAAAATATGTATTTTCTTAAATTTTAATCAATCATTTAATAAATGTTAAACTTTTTAAAAAAAATACTCATCATGCATATGAAAAGCGTACAAAGTTTATGAAAGAAAACAAGTATAAAAAAAGTAAAATAAAAAAACAGGTAGAGAAACATAAAAAGAAAACCGCTGCATTGAGTATCTTAAATATTCATGCGGCCTATTTTTGTTTCTTAAAAGAAAAATGAAGGAAACTATTTTTTGATTTTTTTTGTATCTACCACTGCAGTAAGTTTCTTAAATATTTGTGTGGCCTTTTTAATCATTAAGACTCAGTTTCTCAAGTCATAAAGAACACTTACCTCTATTGTGGAGTTGCGAGTTTGATTCCTCGATAGAGCATCATTTTTTGGGATGAAACTCGTTTTTTATGTTTCTCCACCTGTTTTTTTTTGCTTCTACTTTTTTTGATAAATACACAATGACATTTCGAGATATACGCTGAACATTTTTTAATACACACTGAATATTTTTGCGATATACACTGAACATTTTTTAAGTACGCGATGAACATCCTTTTAATACGATGAATTTTTTTTGTAACGTTGAACATTTTCTTAATGTATGGTGAACATTTTGTTAAATACTCTCTCCGTCTGAAAAAACTTGTCTCTCAAATGGATGTATCTAGCACTGACCTGGTACTAGATACATCCGTTTGGACCGGCCCATGTTCCTGCGGCCTGGTTTTTCTCTTTCTCTTTCTTTTCTTTTCTGTATTCGTTTTTTGTCTACTTTAAATAATTTGGGACTTCAACAAATTTTTGAAAATGAAAAAAATAAGAATTTTGAAATAAAACGTTTAATAAATCATAAAAAGTTTGTGGATTCAGAAAATGGTCCTGATTTTGTCAAAAAAGTTTGCTTAGTCAAAAAATATTTGAAATTTGAAAACAATTTTTCAGGAAATAAAAACTTTCATGATTTTTTGAAAGTTCGTGTATTAAAAGATGTTAATGAATTTTAACAAAATTTTGCCAATTTAAAAAATTTCATGAATGGAAAAATATCCTAGAAATTCAAAACCTGTTTGTGACTTACAAAATAGTTTATTCATGCATAAAATGTTCGCTGATTAAAAAATGATCATGCATTTCAATAATGTTTGTTAAATCAAAAAAATGTGCGTTAATTTCAAATATTGTTCCACCAGGTTCGTTAATCTTTTAAAACTTGCTGGAACATTTTGTGAATTTCAAAAATGTTCGTTGATTCTAAAAATCTTCGCCGATTCAATAAAATTGTTTTTAAAATGTGCGCAATTTTTTGAAAATGATTTCAAATAGTATAAATGTTCATTAATTCAAAAAATGTTTTGATTTTAAAAAAATCAGAATTTTGTAAAAGTGTCCATGGATTTAAAAAATGTTCACGATTTCAAATATGTGCAATAGGTTTAAAAATGTTCATGATTTCAGAAATTGAGAGTGATAGTGTATCTCGGTGATGCAACAAAATATGGTCATGGCCATTGAAGATTATGAATTGTTTTCTCCCGTTGCAACACACGGGCCCTTTTACTAGTACTTGAAGGAGGTGATATTCTTGGTCCGGTCCGTCATGCATGTTTGTAGAAAACCTCCTGATAACTTTTATGAAAACAACCCTTTGTCCCGGTTCATCCGTGCGCTTGTCCGTGTGAGTCAAAGTCGTATACGGCATAGCCTAGGAAAGACTGATTGTATTCGTGTCCATGTCCAAAATAGGAGCTTATCATATTTTCCTTAGCCTATACCGATTAGATCCAACCGAACGCACCAACCCTCACCCAGGCTCACTTGTTGTGGCTCTGCTTCCCCCATCCCCACCGGCACACTGCGCCCAGGTTGGTGGCTCCCTGCAGTGCCTGAGCCTCCCGCTCAGCCCTACCATCAAGGGTGTCCTCTGGGCCCGCCTTCTCGCTCTCCCGCCACCATCCTCATGGTGACGACATAGATGGCGACCCGACGGAGTACTTTGAGGATACTGAGTGGGTGTGTGTGGCTGGCAACGAGCGCACTATGCTTAGGGACAACTTCTTCGGATGTATCTGCATAGGTTCGCCAAATCGAAGTTGAGTGTTGTACACAAGAGACTACTCATTGTTGCCTCAGTCCCCAGCATGATGACATTAGGCATCGCTTACACCAACGTGGCCTCCTATGCTCCTAGCCTCCTGGCTGTGAGCATGTGTCAGCAACAGCTCGATCCCTGCAGCACCGTTGAGGAGGAGCTGGGGTGAACACGGCATGCACGTTCTCACTCCTCATCGACCTTGCTACCACTGCCTCAATTTTGAAGCCCATGGGCAAACACCAAACACAACGTAAACAGGAAGAATGTGAGCTTGCCGGTAGGAGCAACCTTGGTAAGAGTAGGGGAAGGTGTCAAGCTGGAACCACACATCTAGGGTTTAGTTGCCTGAGCCAGTTTACGAGAATCTTCTCCAAGTGAAAATTCCAGACCGTTTCCTCCACATCTAAAGCCATAATAAGCATCCTAAGACGATTTGCTTCAGACGCACCCAGTGATATGATGGTACTTGGGTAACTCGCTACTGATGTTCAGAAACCAAAACAATGGCTTGCACTTTGTGTTAGCAAATGTACAACTTTGCATGTATTGTATGCACGTCATATCGGATTGGTGTGATTCTTAAACATGTAATCTATAATTATGCAACTCAACATGAGTACCAGTGCAAATCTTGGTTTTTTTCACAGGCGCGGGACAAGGGATGACCGCAATTGACTACCACAAACTCCTCATGTACGCCGTCAAACATCGGTTGCATCCACACCCAAAGCTTTCAATCTCGCTGTTCCGGCGAGTTTGCTGAAACATCGTTTGCACATGCTCCATCCAAGGTACCCCACCGTCCAATTCTATCATCAATTTTGCACTTTAAACTAATGACTTCTTGGTTTAAGGAAGATGTAATTTTGATATCAATGATGCAAGCAAATAAGATTGATCCCAAAGAAAAAAAGTAAAGATATAAAATATGCACCTTTGTGTGCATGTGGAATTACAGGGAAAAATATACATTATAATGATGGCTTGGTTGTCAAGGAAAGAAATACTAGTAAGCAAAGAACACCAAAATTGTTATACGGAAATAGAGCCAGTCTTCTTCTTAATAGAGCCGGTGGTCCGCGCCGACCCAGTCTCTACGCAGTGGCAGCACCTTTCCTACCGGCTATCCCTTCTGCACGTTGTTGTGCAGGTGGTCACGAACGTGGCGGCACAGTCGCCGGATGCGAAGAAGCTCGACTGCTTCTACCTCCTCCACTAGGACGACAAGTAAGATTAGTTGCTACCCCCTCGTCTGCACCTTTCCTACCTATTATGTTGTTTCAGCTAGATTCATGTCACTCGTAGATTGTCGAACAAGAGAAACAATATGATGTGCACATTAAAAACTTCTATGCGCTTCAATTGGAGCAAGAATTTACTGGCGTTGCGTATTTGGTATGCAAATACAAATTCCTTTGGATGTCGTAGAGATGAATATTATGCTACTGCATGATGTTGAATCCTGGTCGTCAAATACTAAATTTTGAACAATGAGGTTATTTCTTTCTGCTATTGCTGCAGCGCCAAAACAAAGCTCTCCCTTCTATTAACATATTCCATCAGGATTTACTATGGCTTGTACTATAACATTGCATGGTGTCGCTCCACTTTGTGGCAGTGGCTGTCAAAAAGTTATCTATCACAGATTTGGTTTATGAGCTGCGTTAATTTTGTTGTTTATGGTTTAACTGCTACACTTTGATGCTTCTTAATTAGGTACCCTCCGATAGAGATAAGCACTGATGTTTAAGAAAAAATTAGTCTATTTTACTAAGCAACTAATGCGGACGCTTAGCATGGGCGTCATGGCAAGATTCCTGGCCAATTAGCGGTTGGTTTATCGAGTCCCGGTGTCTGGTTAGGGTTCCTTTTTCGAACCCCATCGTCGGCTCAAAACTGCCAGGGGATGCCTTATAAAATCCTTTGTTTTTCCCCTGTATTAGCGCCCATACAAGCGTAAGCCATTGTAGATGCTGGCATCTTTGATTGCATGATTGTATTAACACATAAATGAAAAATACACGAGATTGAAATGTCATGCCCATTCGGATTCTATGGGATTTGAGTTTGTGATAAACATCAAAAGAAAAACAAAAGATTTTTTTAAGAGGTTGAAGAGGATGATTGAGAAGCTTTTTAGGTACCTATAGAATGTAGTATGATCAAAGAGACCCTATAGAATATCATACTCTTTAGGTACCTATAGAATGTAGTATGATCAAAGAGACCCTAAAGGTAGATGAACATGCCATCTATACGATCCAGGAGCATCAGAGCATTCATATAATCAAATGCTCACCAGCCAAATATCTTCACTTCTACAGAGAAACCATATCAGTTACTACTCATGATGGTTAGTTCAACTTGGGGTTACAGCAACAATCCAATTACTGCCAAGAACTAAGATTGAGATGAGATCTCTTGCCACACACTTAACTATGTTACGCAAAAAACACATCACTCTAAGCATCACTTTGATTCATGAAGTAAACAATATTTTAAACTTGTACCATGTTGCCTCCTCGCCAGTAAGCTAAACATACTTGTCACCCATTCTCATCGGAGACAAGGGGGGAATGATATTATTGACTATTTTAGCAACAATGTTAGCAAAAGTATACCAGTATATCAAATTAGGGATTTGGTTGCGCTTAATGTCCCAGCGTTTGTGTATGTGTATAGGACAACAAGGAGAACATCTTAGCTGCTCTTTGTACCATAGATGTGAGAGGAACCAATCAATTATGTACCTTTGAAAAATTAATATGCTGACAACGCCTACTACTGCCTCCTTAGACACTCGCGCTGGTGTACAGCGTGGACACCCGTGGCTTTGGATTGTCGCAGAAACTGCCAAATATGTCACTGCATCCAACCCATTTTGTCTGTTCCCTTGCCTCCCAGTAGCCTCCGACATAGCGGTATGTTCCATGCTCGCTGTCCCTTTGGAACCATCTTGGCTTCCAGCCACTCTCCTGCATGTTCCTTGCCTGTTTAAGAGGAAAAAGAAATAACCATCAGTTAGGGCAGATAAGGACCAGACAGGTACTTCTTCAGTGTAAGCAAATATGAAAAAGAACTATGAAAAACTCAACGTGCTGCCATGTACAAGCAATGTGAATAAAGGTAAGCAACATGTAGTTTTAAAGGAAAATGTAGGACAGTATAAAGAACTAGGGTATTATACCATTCGTTGTCTGGTCTCGAGGCGCAGTTTCTCAGAGTTAGCCTTTTCGTACTCCCCATTCTCTAGATGTCGCTGGTCTGGTCTGAGTCTTGAATCTGTTGGTGGAAGCTTCTCCTAAACAGATGACAAATTTGTTCTTTGGGTTCAGAGATAATAAAAGGTGACAATAACGAGCTATTTAATGCATGTTGTATCTCTACCTTAAGCCCTGGAGTCAGCTCATTTAAAGTAATCGCAAATGATGACAAGTTATATCTAGTGGGATCTGCTGGAGGCTCATTTTTCTTCCACAACAAGGTGGCGCCAGCCCTCTGATGTGAAATATGAGAGTTCAGTTTAGAAGCATCATCACTAACAACGCAATACATGCTCTCGTCCCACTTGCCCATCAGGGATGCAACCTTGGTGCCATCAGCATCTTTAACAAAGCCTTGAACCTTGCATAGAATTACATATATTAGTACGATCTACATAAGCAAAGGGACATGGCGAAGTTTGATGGAAATTGTTCGTCATACCTGGCGAGGATTACGTTCGAGGAAAGACTGCTCTTTAAACATCAGCTTGCATGAATATTTTTTGTTTCCACTAATACTCATTGTGCCATGGTGATGGCAATATACTCGACCAATGATAAGGTTATTAATTGTGGTTGTAACCTTACAAGGAAAAGAAAAATGTTATAGGTATTAATTCAAAAAGATATTCAATTCTTCTTGCCCATCTCCAAGCTTCATGTGAATAGTGGCAGTGTTCTCTAGAAATAAATGAAACCATGATATCTAAAGGTAGAATATAAATTGGGGTGCACAAAACAACCCATGGAGAATAGGAACAGTAATAAGCTCGGCCCTGTGGCCTGTTCCCTAGAAGAATAGGATAGGTATGCTATACTCACAGATTAAAAAGCACGGGCAATCGGCAATCATCAAAACATTATTTCAAGAATGGTAATCATGGAAAGCTAGAATAGTATGAGTGCCTTTGATGAAGAATCTGTACCTTGCTCCACTGGAAAGTTTCTCCATCATCAAACTCTAGGGTTAATATGCCACTAGGATCCACTTGAATCGACTGACCCCAGAATTTACTCTTTAGATTGCTGTCTCCCCAAAATTTCCAACCTTTTCCTTCACAATGGCATGCCATGGCCATCGGATGATGACTAACCTAGTGCCAAGAATAAACTAACAAATTAACTAAAAGATGGAGTGTCATATCAAACGCAACGAAACTCTTAATAGGCTTGTCATCATATCCATGTATGTCACTACCATGCTTTTAATCAAACAACATTTCAAGACACTCCGTACCACCTGGCTATCATTTCTTTACAAATGAATTTGATCTTGTTACTGTGCACTAGATCGCATGACAGAATGCAGATTGTGTTGTATACCAGACTAACCTTTTCAGAGAAGAAACGTATCCCCTTTTCAGGGTAATCAGCTTCATAAGTTTCCCCTAACAGTGGATTGAAAGGTTTGCAGGGACGGCTATCTGTGGAAGCATATCCAGAGACAGCAAAGGCAGCAACATAAAGAATTCTCATCAGACCGTTGCCCTGAACATATGTGCAAAAGACATTACTATCAACACAATTCTGGGATAAGTACACATGAAACACCACTATGTAGTATTTTAGATATTAATGTTGATGGAATAAAAAATAACTTCATTATCTGCAAAATTTAACAGCTAAAGTGCATGCTACTCGGTTTGTGCTACACACAGATTTATACATGCACAGCAATTCAACCATGTGCAAAGTAATGTTTCCTGATGTTTAATTTATTTATAACAGTATTTGGATCAGAAGAAAGCAGGAAAGGTATATAAATAGGCATACCCTTAAACCACATTCGTATGCACGGTCCAATAAATAGGAATACTCCAACTCTTCAAAGCACTTTTGAAGAGACGACAAAGGCTCGTTAAAATAAACAGGAAGACAGACCCTTGTAAGATCCTTGCCAACATTATCTTTGATCATGGACCAAAGGCTAACACTTCTCTCCTTCTCTACTGGTTCAGGCAACTTGGAGCGCCTCTTCGCAGACGATAATAGATATTCATTGGTCTTGTCGGCAGCTAATGAGTCACCAAATTTGCAAGCTTCATTCCCATAATTTAAGTATCTCACTTTCAAGTCGGGACTAGCCACACCGTCGCTAAAACTTTGCCTTGTATCATAGAAATGAAACTCATCTTCATCTGACATTTTCCCTATTTCTTGTTTACCAGCATCTTCAGAAGATTCTGTGTTGCTGTATTCTGATGGCAAAGAAGAAAAAGTAGGCAGTAAGCAGAAATAAACTAAAGATGGAAGAAGTGTTTGCAGTGAAAATGCGCAGATAAAGATGTAGTGATGTATGGTTTACATATTCAGATTAATCCAACAAACAAACATAGATGAGTTGTAACAGTCAGCTATGCTTGAATTTCTACCATGGTCTTGAAATGTTGATGTCGAACGGGCAACGATAGTCACTGCCCCGCTGGTAATCGTTCTCAACTATGTATGATGGAAAACTAATAGTTATGCTTGAAATTTTTTCTCTGCGTGATCAAATGGAGCTATATTAAGGAAAAATCCCTCCAGAAACACCAGCCATGAAGCAGTTCAGGTAAAATGCAGTGCAAGAGAAGTCACAGGTGCTTGGAGAAATGAATAGAAAAAATCCATAATAGAAGCAGTCTAACATCAGCAGTCCAAGAAAAATGCGAATTAGCACCTTCACACATGTGCTCTAACAGCACAAGAAAAAACACAGGTACTTAGAGAAACTAACAGAAAACAATCCAAAGTAAAGGTTTATACCATGGTAATGAAAAATTATGCATGAAAAATAACAAGTAAACTTTTATTTAAGGCTAGTCATAACTGTTAGAGAAAACCAAAACTGAAAAGAAGAACAAGTACCACTACATTTTCCAGAGCTGGAAAAGTCAGGCTTGAACAACTGCGACTGTGGATTGCCACGAATAGTTGCATCTTCTGAATTAACTGCCTGAGAGAACACAATAAGTCAGCAGATGATTTCACGATACTAGAATACCAGATATCAGTCCATCAATTTATTCTTTGAGTTCTGGGCCAGACTCCAAACAAACTTTTTTGCTATTTTTTTACAAAAAAATTGAAGAAAATAAAACTCACCTTCCTTAACTATATTTTTAAAAACTCCAGTGCCTATGAGGAACTGTTTGGACCACAATTGGGTTTCCTTGTCATTTATAACAGGTCGAGTGTCTTCATCTTTACTTCTAAAAGGGTCTCTTTGCTAAAAAAACTTCTAAAGGGTTTCAACCATTGGTGGTGTCGCCTTCTAGCAAAAACTATTAAATCTATTACAAAAGGCTGAGATGGTGGTCCTGTTTGACACCAAAGTTGGGATAATTGTTGACGTATAATGTGCTGCCTAGTCTCTTCCATCAGATCGGTCTTTTGGTTGCATTGGCTAGAGCATGCACTTCTACAATAATATTGCTAGCAAGTGCACTATTTAGCTACTGATAAAGGTTGGCTGCTGAATACAAGGAAGACAATCACATGGAAGCAAAATATCCTGTCATCTTTTGGTACAACTAAGAACATCAATTGAATATATATAGTTCTAAAGAGGGCTCTGCAGGTTCTTAACGTACATTCGTCACTAAAGTTGGTCAGTATGACCATCAAGTTCCTTCGCCATTATTTGCTTGAAGAAAAAGAGAAAGCCTACCAAAAAGTGCATGATTTGTCTAGTCCAATCAGAGGGTTCCAAGAAGCATTACCTCAAGTTCCCGTGGAAGACTGCCGATAAAGCTTAAATACGATTCACAACGCTGCTTCATCTGTACATGATACTGTGAAAATTCTGAATGAACAATCTGCTCACAGTCTTTAACAATTTCTGCACCAACACCTTCAGCATGCAAGCGGTCTCTTAGCTTTTCTGTAGAAAATGATCCACCATTCCGGTCACTTGGTAAAATACCACCAAGAGAATATTCACTTCTCGCTGAAACAAGTGCTTCAATCCAAGCCACACGGTCCTTAACACAACCTGTCCTCAACTGAAGTGTCTTGGTTGGGGTAATGATATAGAACCGTTTGTCATCTGATTTACTTTCGCTAAATGATGAGATCTACAAACAGTTCAAAAAATTTACAAAAATTAGCAACCAGACCGGCACTTTAAGCCAAAAGTATGAGTCCTTGTGTTCAAGGCACACAAATTATAGTTAAAAACAGTGATGCCCCATGCTATCTACATATTCATGTGGCGATTACATGTTCGTATAGACCAACGACAACAAATACTTCAGTACCTTCCAACACAATATTTTGATCAGTCTCCTAGGATGTAAAATCCAATAATGAGCAATGAAGAGTAATCCATATACTCAAATGACTACTGAACCCTCCCAGCTCTGTAATGCCATATCATTTCACACTGTTGCATCTATAGATAATAACTTGATCAGTTATCATCCAAAGGACAGGCTAACATAAAGGACGCTGACTCAAGCAGCAGCAAGAGACCGCTCATCAGGGGAGGAAAAAAGGCAAGGCTCCTTTAAATGGGTATATGGACAGATGCTTCGTACCACCCCACGTTCCCAGCAAACTCACGGACATCCATCTAATACGACACAAACCGAGGCGCCAGCCCATCAGCCGTGCCATTTGTACGAAATACAGATGGGCCGGTGCCGTGCCATTTGAACAAAATGCAGCTGGGAGAGCCGGGCGCCCGCGTGCCGCGAATTAAAGCATCTCGCCGGCAGGCCAGTCGGCTGTCGGCCCCTCCTCCCCTGAGCGCGGGCGGCGACAAGGTCGCCTCTGTAGCACGCCGATGCAGACACTGTTGTTTCACACTCCGCACTAGTAGCCGATCCTCGCCGCGGCTAGCGAAAAGCCAGCTACAGTCCAAGCAAGGCATCTCTCTCTTTATCCGACACAAGCGACAGATAGCCCCGGCTGCAAGAAAATCTCCGCCGTAGATCGCGGCGATGTGCGGCTGGCGATGCGCGCTCGCGGGGGGCGCCGGGGAGCACGGGGTCGCTTTACAGTTCAACTGTTCCGATCCGGGCGACGCGGAAATACCAACTCGTTTTGGTGATGAGAAGGAAAGTGACCTACGAAATCGCTGGGGAAACTAAAAATAGTTCAATCGCCCGCCAGATGAAATGCACTGCGCCCTGAGGAACGGACCGCTCGATGTTTCGCTAATGGTACGACTTGTGTGGAAACTATCTATGTATAAGCAATGGGATCATGGTAGCATAGCGGACGGGAAACGGAGGGGGAGGAAATGAGACGAGACCTTGAGATGGACGAATCCGATGGGCCGCTCCCCGGCGCCGCGGTCCGCGCCCCCGATCACCCTAACGCCCGCGGCGGCAGCGGGCTCGGTCGGCGGCGTCTCCTCCGCCGCGACGCGGCGGCGGATCTTCGAGTAGGCGAGCACGCCGCCGCGGATCGCGAACCAGCGCGGGCGCCAGCCCCGGCCGATGTTGGTCCACTTGTGCAGCACCCCGGCCACCGCCGCCCCGTCCGCGGGCGGCGGGGAGCAGTCCCCGTCGTCTTCCTCGGCGGCGCCGCCGCCCCCGGGGCAGAAGTCGGCAGCGAGGCAGCAGAGCGGGTGCATCTCCCTGGCCCGCATCGTCGCCTCCGTCGCCCGCTCTCACGCCGCTGGCGTCCCCATCTCGACTTGTTTATTGGCCGCTCCGCCTATAGAAGCGCCTCCACGCGGTGGGTCGATTGGAATGGATTCGTTGGGTTGCGGTGGCGAGCAGAGCCGCGGAGGCTGGCGAGGCGGGCTGAGATGGGAACGGGAGAGAGGGAGGGAGGAGACTCTGATGCGCGCGGCGCAGGCGCGGGCGCAGAGCCTTGTGCTTAACGCTCACTTCTGCTGCTTCGCTTTTGGAGCGGCATCTTTGAGCGCGCGATCCTCCCTCCTCGTGTCTCTCTCCCGAGCCCGGACGCGTGCCCTGTGCGCGGTTGGTCGAGTCTGGTCAGGTCGACCGGAGCGAGCATCGTGTTCGTGCCGCGGTGCGCGTGTCGACGGGCGATCGTGCGCCGTGCGTTGCGCGGTCGCGTGTCGTCGCGATCTACGGTAGGCTCGCTCGACAGTACTCTAGATGTCAATGTGCTCTCTCCATCGTTAATTACGCTTAACAGGAGCCCGAACACTGTGCATCTTTGGCAACTTCAGCTACATACTCCTGTTGCTAATTAGTAGTGGTCCATGCTTCGCTGGTTTCCGCGATCGATCGGTCGAACCTTCCTTGGACCAGCCGTCGTCCTCCAGCGCCATGGCTACGATGACGGACCAGCGGCACGCGTCTCCTGTCGCGGACCAACGACGCGCACGAGCGTTCGGGCCCCATGTCTTGTAGTACGAGTAGCTAGCTATAGCTAGCTCCAAGCTGGTGGATCGACAGACATGGCAACCGCACCAGCCTAACCGGGAACCCAATACATCCGCACGTGCAGCGACAAGACCTGTATCCACGATATTTTTTTTTGGATAACCCTGTACTATTCGCAAAAAAAAAAACCTGTATCAACGAGATATCGCAGGATCGATCGAATAGGCCGCCGGACTCCCTCCCGGTGGCGGGCTAGCTGGCTGAACAAATCACTCGCTGCGTGTGTTATCTGATGATTATCTCCTTGGGCTTCAGAAACAGAGTTGGGCTCACACAGAAGGTGTAGTGTACTCTTTTTGTGGCTATCGCGGGCAGCTAGCGACTGAAACTGGGCGGGCCAATTTTTCCGATATTCACAACCTTCTAAAATAGTTCTTCTCTGGTTGTTAACCGGTTTGGGGGACCTTGCAAAAGGTTCTGGTCCAGTTTGTTTCCTTTTTTCTTGACTTTTTTAAAATGTTCATTTTCTTCAAAGTTTTCATCATTTTTTTACAAATATTCACGTTTATTGAGAAAATGTTTGGAAAATTTTAAAATATGTCTAAACCTTTTTAGAAATGTTCACAATTAAAAACCCAAATGATGAGTGCTAGATGTCAGATGCGTGGCACTCTGACCTTGATGTTTTTAGAAATGTTCACAAATTTTCGATGGCAATTTCAATCACGCAAGGATGGCAATTTCCAGAGACACACGGTAAACTTCTGTTAAAAATAAACTGAAGCACTAAAGGTGCCATGCTTGCTAACTAAAATTGTCATCCCCGCAAACTAAACTTGCCATCAAAAATGTTCGAACTTACCATGTGCTCGTACCTGACTTCTGGCACTTATCAGGGTCCTTCAAAAATGCATACCTTAAAAGTTGTTCAATAATTTGAAGAAATGTACTCCCTCCGTAAAGAAATATAAGAGCGTTTAGATCACTAAAGTAGTAAGCTAAATGCTCTTATATTTGTTTACAGAGGAGTATGTATTTAAAAATTGTTCACATTTTAAGAAAAAAGTTTACAAAATTAAAAGAATGTTTTAAAAAGTTTAAAAATGTGTTTATTCTCAAAAACATAAATTAAAAATCCAAACAATTCATCAATCATAAAGAAATCATTTACACAACATGTTGAGGTTGAGATAAAAAACAATCATCCCTTATAACCATCGAAGATTGTTGAACAAGCTAAATCCTCTAAATATAGGAGGCATTGAGCACATGATTAGCATGAAAATATCACGGAACTTTCTTCCCATTCCGCCCTATACCACTTGACTTTCAGGGCAACAGAACAAATAGCAATCTACATCCTTCAATTAGCACTACTAATCCAAGATCTAACAAGTGATTAGTTTGATCCTAGGGTTGACGTGCCCAAAGTTGGATAGCAAAATTTCTGGTTGATTGGTTTGCGAATGAATTAGGAAGCAATGGATATAAAAATGAACGGTGTGGCACATTAACATTACAAAAGTATTGGTCTCCATCCAAACAGAAGCAAGTGTTTTGGTCATGGCCAATAAATTAGTAGTGTACACTTTGGTCACAATCTGGATACACGCCATAAAAAACACGTGCAAGCTCTGTGAAACCTAGATGGAATTAGAAGGACAAGGTGAATAGTCACTACAAAAATTGTGCCACCCCATAGACACTAGAAGATTCTCCATAACCTCGGGACAAGGCAAGACATCACATGACACATCGGAAACCAAGAAACACTCTATGAATATGAAATAAGGGCCTAAACGAGTTGTAAATCGACACCAGAACCGATCCAATCCATGCACGCCCCAAACACCGACATGGAAGCTTTCCATAACTCGTGTTATATAGGAGGTACCACGGACGTAGAGGTGGACCTTCGCCCACGCCATAGTTTGGCCTATACTACATGCAGAGGCGCCGGCCTTTGCCCCCCCCCCCCCCCCCCCCTTCAAAAGTGCAAACTTTTTAATAGGATATCTAGCCCATTAGTTGGTCCGGTTTCTTGGTATAGCGAGGTTGAGGGCTGAATCCTCCAAGGGATCATATCAAGAAGGCTACGGGCCATTGGTTTAGAACGTCCAGAATGCAGTCCCACTATTCCCCATCATCTCTCTCATCCGGTCGTCCTACTCCCACCATGGCTCCTGCTAGCCTACTAGGTCATCTTCCTCCCCTAGTCCCATGCAACCGCCTACAGGGCCCCAGCAGCCAACGGCACGTCCATGGTGTTGGGCCCGTCGCAAGGCATTGAGCTCAAGTTCGTTAGTAACCTATCGCAGCTCCTTGCCTCTATCACCCCATTCTGTTTGCACATCCAAGCTCAGGTTCATGACGGTTGGAGCTTGCCATAGTCTCAGAGGAGTAAATAAATGTCTAAACATGAATAGGTTCTCTTAGCCTGATACTTTATGAACAAATTCTATACATTGATGTGTGTGTGTGTGTGTGTGTTCTCTAATGATTCTGAATAACGATGCAAACTTGCACTTTCTTGTCGTTATTTGGTACTAGTCTTAACCGATCAGCCCCTCTTATATTTGGTTCATGCTCTGCCACTGACTACATGGATGGATTCTGGCGCTTAACGCCGGAATCTCCTCCATGACATCTCAGCGAGTCTCCCTTACTCATCGAGATCCCTCCTACATTACAATCTCTTGTATTCTCGATATATACAAACAAAAGAGCAAGGCAGGAACTAGGGCTTTTAGCCACCTCGGAGAGATGAACATGGGTAAAATCGTGTGTACATGTGATTTGTGTTCTAGACCTCTGGTCTCTTGACGTGATGTTTCCTTGACTACAAATTCAATGTACTCACCATTGTACAACTGTTAGGATCGAGGAAAAGTCTCTTGATAACTACGGCATTCATGGTGATGTTACGAGGTCATCACAGATCTATGGCAAGGAAAAAGAATCATAACTATGATACCCCCTTGTTCCTTTGGTTGACACACAGTCTATCTCATAATCCAATAGGTGATATTGTTTTCACCTCATCATCTTCCTATCAAAACAATCCCTTCATTAAATAAATCTGTCCTTTTTTCTTGGGTTTTTTAGGCGGTTCAAATATTAACATCATATAAGAAGGAATAGTGTGATGTAAAACTTTAGGGGAATACATATAAGTGTATAGTGGTGACCCACTGGAAGCGTGTTTGGCGTGGTCAGCGTACACCTATTGATGTCATAATTGAGCAAGATGATTTGTTAAGTAGTCGTTCTCATGAGAATATTCTTGCTTGGGCCATCTGGAAGCATGGGTACGTGATAATCTTTGATGGCATACAACCTTCCCACATTCAACTCCTATCCAACATAAAGGATGAAGCTTGGCAATGGAGACGTGCAGGCGCCAAGAGACTAGCTAGGATCCTCCTTGTAACTTGATTACTGTGTATCGGGGTTGAGCAACCCCATTCCCTTCTGCTCATCTGTAATCCTATCAGTGGCTCTCGGTGTACGTAGATTTGGGGTTATAACCATGTATTTTCTTTTCTACCTATCAATAAAAAGATACGTCGTCGAGCGTGTTTGCTAAAAAAGAATATTCTAGCTCGCATCGTCACAATTAGGACATATATAGGTTTGGCAAATAGATGGATTGTGCGTATAATCATGGTATTTTCTTAAAGTTGGGGAGTGTCCCGCCGACTAAAGACAGTCCTTTGTAAGTCGACAATGGTTCATATTGTATTTTTTGTAACAATTAGTCAAGTGGTTTTATATTTTGCAAATCATGCTTAATCTTAGATGAACGCTGCTACACACACGACACTCCATGCATGACTTCAGGACGATTCTACACATCCAGATGTCAAATTATTGAATGAAGTGCAACACGGCCATCTGATCATCAATCGTGTATGAATCGTGCATGGAGCATCGGCTGTGAAGAGTGAAGTAGTTTCGATCTTAGATTCAGCGGTATAGGGTTGTGCAACTAAGCCATTGCACATGTCTTCTAAACATAGCTGCGCAACTTTTTATGCTTGACTGATGATGTGTCATTCTTGGTCGGTAGAGAGGCTGAGAAATGCAAAATCTGATAAAGTCATCACAAAACCATCTATTGACCGATTTGATTAGTGCATGTTCTGTCCTTCGGCTAGTGCCGACGTGAGATTATGCGAAGGTGGATGTGATGTGATTATGTGAAGGTGGGCTAATATGGCGAGAACGTGCAAGCATGAACCTTTGCCCAACGCAATGCAGGTGCGCACTGCGGCGCAGGCAAGGCATGGCCAACTTTGAGGAGTGCTTGCTGGGCCAACAAAAAGATACGCCCCAAGAAAGCTCACACGCACGCCGAGCCTGCCTGCGCGCGCGTGCCGGCGAAGGAGAGCTCCAAGTCGAGGCCGCCGGCCCACATGCATATGTATGTTTGGGTCGTATTGTTTCCGCTCCACCATGCTACTACTACTTCTGTGCTACTGTTTCTCAAAAAAAAAAAAACTACTTCTGTGCTACTCCTTCCTACGCTGCACTAAGTAAAGCCCAGTGTTACTGTTGTATGACTTTGCTCCACGCGGACGTGATCATTTGTGTGTTAGTGTTGATTGTGTGCATCCTATCTATGTAGATGCCAGGTGTTGTACTTATTATGATTATATCCCTTGATGCCACATTATGAGTCAATAAAAAAACAACCTTTGTCGAAAAAAAAGTAGAGCCCAGTGTCTGCTACTACTGGGCCAAGGGGCCAGCCGCACGAAGAAGAGAGAAGATACTGGACGCCCCGCGCCGGCCGTACGTGCGCGCGCGTATCTACTCCTTGGCTCCATGCTGCCGCTCGTATACTTGGAATCAGACTCTCTCGGCGGCTCTGCTTTTGTTGTTATTGCCACCCATCTCAATCCCTTTCTGTTTTCCGGGCTCTTTTCTTCAAGGACCGGGCTCTCCTTTCCGTAACATTTGGATATTCCAATAACATCTGCTGCCCTCTACCGTTTGCCCCCCTCCGCTTCCGGGCTCCACTGCCTCTTCCCTCTCTCTCTGGCAAAACAAAAATGCAAAAGTTGGTGCCTTTCTTGTTGGCCTTTTCCCACCTGGTCGAAGACCTCACCAGCTACTGTAGGTGTTCCGCAGTACACAGACTGGTGCACCGCGCGCTAGTGGAGCTGCCAACTTTTTTCACCCCGCCGGCCGGTCTCTCGTCTCGCTCCACTTTCACCGCCCCGCCCATCCCTCCCCCGACCAGGGATCCACCGTCAAAAGGCGCACGCCTCCCAGTTTAGTTTACCGATCATGGATGTTGATGTATGGTCTTACCATGACACCGATGTATAACCATACACGCATACAGTGCTCCACTCTGTAGGCGCAGACAAATTTTAATTTCAGTGATATGTAGTTATGTACAGTATATGTTAGCTACCACCGCACTGCAGGTAGGTAACCTAGTGCGGCTCTTCTCTCTCGTGGGCCGTGGGCGCCAAGTCAAGACTACACTCTCTAGCATATAGTAGCAGCATGAGTGTACGTAGAGGCAGACCAATGGCTTCCCGGCATTGGCAATGGCCGTATCGATCGGTCGGCCGGTCTGTGAGTTGGGCGGCCTGTTAGGTGCAACGGCGACGAGTGCTCCTGAATTCCCGACCCGTCGCGATGTAACACCTGCACCGCCCTCACTGGGAGATACGCTGGATTAGTTAGGTGGATGCCCATAAACTATATAGTGGATGCCCATAAACTACATAACATTAATCTGACTTGCACATCAGTCATTTACTATTCTCGGCGACAAGGCTTTCCTTTGCCGCCTACTAGCAGTTGCAGTTGCAGGAATCCAGCCATACCTTGCGCAAGTTAAGCGCCCGACTTGCTATCTTTAACAGTCAAAAGCTGTTTTAATCATGTTTTAAAGCTGACTGTCCGAATCCGTCGGGAGAGATGGCAGCACGCCGTCCACGGGTCGAGGCATAGGGCTTCAGATTGAGCATCATTAAGCATGCGTTAATGGAGGAAATTAAGCATCCGACGACCGAGCCGCGCGCCGTTCTTTCTCTCTCGATGTTGAGGCGCAATGATCTGCCGAGATCTCTTTGGGGGAATGATCGAGAAGACAGAGATTGATGGCCATGGATTTCGTTTTGGAATGACTAGCTCGTGTGAGCGTGCGGCTCGTTCGGGCGCCATCATATCTTTGATCATGAGCTACATGTAGCTTTGCTCCGGTACTCGCAGTGGATATGCCTGCCCGTCGAAGTAGCCAACCTTAGATCGCGGTGTCTCTTCTCCCGCCTTGTCGCAATCATGGCGTCCGTCAGAACTGATTAACACGTTGTTATTTAGGAACATGAGCAAGATCAACGTATATACATGGTGTTGCAGTACAGTACGTGTATTCTATATAGGCTTTCGTAGGTTTAGAGATTCCTAGCCCTCGTCTCTTCCTGTTCAAGTGAAGTTAACCAGGGTTATATAGTAATGAACTATATAAAACCGCCGACTAATTAATTATGAATTCTCACCACGATTGATTACATTATCATATCTATATCTTTTATGTACCCGCAGTGGCTTCGCAGTTGGCGAGGTGGTTGGGGAATGAGATGTCGCAGCTGCTGCGTGCTGGTCAGTGAGAAACCAGTTCGAGCCGGACAAATCTCTCTTATTCCCGATTCAGGATGGCAATGTGATTAACAGAATCCTAGTCAGCTAATTAACAATCTAGATACCCCGCAAAAAAATACTAACAATCTAGATACTGTCGCCAGGGGACCAACAGGGCAACGTGGATGCTAAATCCTGGGAGATTTGCCACTAATCCGCTCGTCAACGTGGACACATGCTAACTTCCAAATCGTTTTATGCTGGCTGCAGTAACCCTCTAACCGCCGACATTTCGCGAACCTTGTCTGGCGTTACTAACCAACTGCATGCAGGATCTCCGTAAATTTTGAACCGAACTTCGGTTTGGCCCGACGTGCAGTTAATGGCGGCCGTTTATCGATAGCCGTATTTACTGTCGTTTTTCGAATTCAAAAAAAGATGTCATTACCCCAACGTGCCGCTAGATCGTCGTCTTCGATACTTATCTACTTTTCGCTTTTCGTCTCTACGACGTACTCCACTCTCCCAAATTAATACGACTTGCAAGCAACACAAAGGCGCTCACTACCCACCGCCAGCAGATGTTAGCAACGTAATAACGGAGAGGAGACAGTCAACAAAAAATAGCAAAAAGGGCAGCTGCTTTCGTAGATGCCCAGATACCACAAGAAGCACGAAGAAAAAACAGGCCGGCGCGTGCCACGGAGCTCCAAGAAAGAAGTGGAAAAAAAGGAGGGCACGCACCACGCCACCGGCCACGGCTCCAGCAAAAGAAGTGAAGGAGAAAGGGTGGGAAAATCCAAATGCAAATGATCACTCCCACCCTCACTCGCTCGCTTGGCCCGAGCAGATCGATCTCCACTCCGCCGGGCCGGGCCTCCCCCCATCGCCACAAATCAATCGAGTCGAAATAAAATTCGAAAACGCAAACGGAAAACCCAAAGCAAATCGAACGCCAAGCACAGCTCAAAAGACCAGCACAAAGTGCAGCGTTACGTAACGTAGTACCTTGTCTCCATAAAAATATCAAATCGGAATAGTGGTACGTTGATTTCAAATGGAAAAGGTACGGTACTTACTGCTGCCAGGACTAAGCATGAGCTAATCATGTCGGGCTGCCAATGTGCTCGCCTCTCGCTGGCATGTGGGTCCCGCTGTCGGGGAGGCCCACGTTTCAGTGAGGATGGGGTGATGGGAGTGGCGTGGGCTACTGGAGATGGGACTCGGCAGTGTGATGTCAGTGACACGGCGCGGCCACCAGCCAGTGGCGGCCCGCCATAATAACGCCCGGAGCCAAGCAAAGCCAAGCCAGCCGCGCCCAGGCCAGCACCACCCGTTCCATACGCCCAGCGAACCACGAGCTCGCTCCGCCGCCGCCGGTTCCCTCGAGCGCGCGCGCTGCTCTTGGCCGTCACGATGGCGACGGCATGGGTGCGGTCCCTCAGCTGCAGGTCCTACGGCGTGGCGGACGCCGTCGTCGCGCCGTCCCCGAGCAAGAAGGCCCAGCCGCTCCTCCCTGCGTCGTGCGGCGCCGCGGCGGACGTGCGGGACTCGGTGGCGTCCGCGCGGCAGGCGTGGAAGCCGCAGAAGCCGCGCCGGGAGCGGCGGAGGGACGGGCAGGAGAGGCAGCAGGAGTTGGCGAGACCGCGGCCCAAGAAGAAGCCCAAGCAGACGGCGGCCGCGTTCATGCCGTCGCCCGCCACCGCGCCCGCGAGCTCGGCGTTCCTGACGATGGCGGAGCTGCCGGAGGGCCACTCGTCGCGGCAGGTGGTGGAGCTCATCTTCTCGTCCGGCTGGGACCTGGCCGGCGCCGCCGCGGCACCGCCGGAGGTGGAGGCGATGTTCCGGGTGCACAGCGGCGCGCGCGCGGTGTCACGGTTCGAGGAGGCCAGGGCGGCGGCGCGCGCGCACGGCGCCGCGGCCCGGTGCGGCGCCGACGGCAACGAGATGATGCGCTTCCAGTGCCGCCCGGCCGCGGGCGCGGGCGTGGGCGGCGTCTTCGGTGCTGGCGTCGCCACCTGCCAGCTCGGCCCGTCCGGCTCCGCGGTGCGCACCTTCGCCTGCAGCGGCACCGCGCACGCCAGAGCCGCGCCGTCGCCCGGCGCGGTTCGCAGGGCCATGCTGGTGTGCCGCGTCATCGCCGGGCGCGTCCGGCCGGCGCAAGGCGACGACCCGCAGGCGCTCCGGCACCGCTCCTCGCACTACGACTCCGTGGACATGGGCAACGGCGAGCTCGTCGTCCTGGACAGCCGCGCCGTGCTACCCTGCTTCCTCATCATCTACAAGGTCTAGCCGCGCGCGCGCGCGCCAAATTAACCGCCCATCGTACCTAATTACCATTCTCTTCTTGTCTCTTGCTTAACATTCCAGAGCCGGCAGGCGATACTGCCACTGTGCCAGTACGTAGAATTGACAGAGATCATCGACCCAACCCCTTGTGTAAAACAGTAAAAGATTGCTTCTTCTTTCTCTTTTTGCTCGCGTTGAATCTCATCTTGAAATGGTGTATAAAAATGTTCTTGCTCGTCTCACTTTTCACCGTCGATTCAAACATCTCTGGCTCCCTCTCTGCATGCATGTACGAACTCCGCTCTGAAATTTTATCCTTTGTGGCATCTTTTCCCGCTTTTACCGGCGCAGGGATTTGTCTGCGTAGGTTTAAAGGTTTCTTGTCGCACAGCTCTCTCGTGTTTGCTTGCTTCTCCTTTTGCCATTGCCAGGCAGTATTTGTCGCCGCTTGAGGGCGATTAGCATCCGTATGGTGTTTTTGTCAGGTAGGATATAAGAGGAAGTTGGCAACATCTTCAGAGGCCCGGCGCAAAGTTTTCGGGCTCGTGGTCTGGCCCTTGGAGGAAGAAAACGTCCGTCTCCTGTGGAGGCCTGCCTTTGGTCCCTTGCTGCCTGTCACATTGCCAAATTGACATTGCTTGTTCTGTCCCGTTCTAGGCTCGTGATCACGCGTGTCAGGAGTGTGTTTGTACATCCTTCTCATGGTTGTCTTCAGGTGATCTTGCTCTGGAGCTGTTTCGCTGCATATGTTTCAGTGTCATTTTCGTTGCTACTACTTCAGTGTCACCGGAAGCCCTGTTCAGCCAACCGCTGAACTGGCTGATTCCAGGTAGTACCATAACCATACAATATCACCTTTTCCCTTTTCTTTTACGGTATTGCATTGTTTGGTCAGTGTTGTTTGGTGGGTGGTCTTCGTCTATCTTTGTTCGGCCATATGTCGTCTCATCTATGTTTATATGCTACGGTGCAGTACCGATCCAGATGTGATTTTTCTCGTTGTGCTTCTGGCAACTACTTTAGTGATCTAAGAGCAACATCATCAGGCCGATCCAAACAGACGGCGATTTTATCCGTTTTTTTCCATTTGAGTCCGCCAGACGGACACGGACGTCTGCTTCCGTGTTTGGGTTGGCGCATGCGCCCAACTCTGGTCCGACCCATTTTGACGGCGCTAAAAAACACATGCATATTAAAAAAACATTTATTAAACATTACAGCCGGCCATGAAGGCCGACGAGAGTCCATGCGCCTACATTAGCATTTAAGAAAAAAAACAACCTAAACTACAAGGTGACGCGTAGCCCTAGGCGTCGTTGTCGTTCTCCTCCTCGGAGTCGGTGAGGTCGATAAGCGTCGGTGCAGAGCCGGCCTAGCGGAACGCCGTGTTCCAGGCGGCAGCGATGTAGGCCACGGGCAGCTGTTCTGGCGCGGGCAGTGCCGGCGCACGAGGCTGTTCCGGCACGGGCAATGCCGGCGCGCGGGGCTGTTCCGGCGCGGGCAGTGCCGGCGCGGGGAGCTGTGCGGCCATCTGTGCAGCCGCAGCCTGGCGCGCCTCCTCCTCAGCCTCGCGCTGCTACTCCTCAAGGTCGCGCTCGAGCATCTCCTCGTACTCGCCGTGACGACGCTCCTCGGCCAGCCGTCGCTGGCGCCACATCTCGAGGTAGGCCGCCTCCTGCGCCGGCGTCGCCCCCACCCAAACCGGTGGCGCGGACACCCACTCGCGCAGTACTCCTGTCCAGGAGTAGCGCTTGTTCGGGGACGGCTCCGGCATGGGCTCCGGCTGCGGCTCCGGATCGGCCTTGACGCGGCGTCGAGGAGGGGATGGCGGGGCCATCGGCGGCACCACGCAGTCGCCGGCGGCGGAGAGGGCAATGGTCCGCGCCATGGCCGCCTCGTACTGGGCCTCCTCTTCATCCGCCGCCTCCACACTGCGTCGCTCGTCCTCCTCGCTCTCGCGGTAGACCGCCGCAAGGGCCGCCTGTTAAGGCATATCTCTCTCGATGTAGTTTTGGTGATTGATAACAACATGTTTGCGGACTAACCGTGTGCTTTGAGCATTTCAGAGATTCATCCTTTGGCACGAGACGATTTCTTTCCCCTCGGAATGTTTTTCAAGACGGTGCAGCTCTTTCGTTTCTTGTTTGGTAGACTAGTTTCGTAGGAGTCACCGTACTATCAAGAGGGGGTCCACTTTGGTAAGGCTAGGGTGGAATCATTACGTACACTTCCGTTTCATACCCTCTAGGCCTTCCCGCGTCGTCGGAGGTTTGATTCCCTGCTGAATGGGCAGTCTTTGGCCCCAGCGGTAGTACCGCGATGCCCAGCGGTAGTACCGCTTGAGGGTCCTCAGCGGCAGTACCGCTGCAGTACCGGGCCACTACCGCCTCGACTCGAGGGAGGCGCATCTCGTGTCAGGTTGAGCGGCACTTGCATCAGTAGTAGGTGCGGTAGTACCGCTCGAGAGCGGTAGTACCGCCCTACCACCGCAGCAGTACTGCGCTGGGCACGGTCCCTCCTCTATCTTCAAGCCCTCCGAGGCTGGGCGGTAGTACCGCAAGGGGGAGCGGTAGTACCACTGCCCCCTGCGGTAGTACCGCCCTCTGCGGGGCTGTTTTGGGGGTAACGGTTGGATGGGGTCCTTTAGTATAAAAGGGGGTCCCCTTCTTCCTCGTTGACTCACCTCTTCTCCCATAAGCTCTATTAATGCTCCAAGCTCCATTTTCACCCGATCTCTCTCCCTAGCCAATCAAACTTGTTGATTTGCTCGGGAGTGGTTGAGAAGGCCCCGATCTACACTTCCACCAAGAGAAATTTGATTCCTCCACCTATCCCTAGCGGATCTTGTTACTCTTGGGTGTTTGAGCACCCTAGACGGTTGAGGTCACCACGGAGCCATAGTCCATTGTGGTGAAGCTTCGTGGTGTTGTTGAGAGCCTCCGATTAAGTTGTGGAGTTTGCCCCAACCTTGTTTGTAAAGGTCCGGTCACCGCCTCCAAGGGCACCAATAGTGGAATCATGGCATCTCGCATTGTGTGAGGGTGTGAGGAGAATACGGTAGCCCTAGTGGCTTCTTGAGGAGCATTGTGCCTCCACACCGCTCCAACGGAGACGTACTTCCCCTCAAAAGGAAGGAACTTCGGCAACACATCCTCGTCTTCTCCAGCTCCACCCTTGCTTATCTCGTACCTTTACTTGTGCAAGCTTATTAGTGTTACTTCCCTTGCTTGCTTGTGTGCTTGTTGTTGTTGCATAATATAGGTTGCTCACCTAGTTGCACTTCTAGACAACCTACTTTGATGCAAAGTTTAATTTGGTAAAGAAAAGCTAAAAATTGTTAGTTGCCTATTCACCCCCCTCTAGTCAACCATATCGATTCTTTTAATTGGTATCAGAGCCTCGTCTCTTTACTAAGGACTTTGTCGTCCGAAGAGTATGGTTGACACCGTAGACGATGTGGAGGAGCACTCCGGTGTGAGTCTGATCTCGTCTACGGGTGATGGGGGAACCTCGGTCTCCCGTGAGGAATTCAATGTCGCCTTGGAGACATTGAAAACCTCAATGATGACTGAGGTTGAAAGCATGTTTACTAAATTTATTGAAGGGCTAAAACTATCCACCGCACCATTGAAAGTGGGTGATCCCACTGACAAGGTGACAGATGCTAACTCCGACAAGGGGGAAGCTAGTAGTGAAAAGGCTCCTTCTTCTAGTGGTAAAAATGGCACCGGCATCTTTGCCCATGTGGAACCACCACTTGTTTATGGTGGACCGATTCCTTCCACTCATTTGAATCATGTCGGTCCTTCCCCTAAGATTATGAAAAATGAGGACTTTGATTCTTGGGTTTATCGCTTTAAGCATCATTTAAATCATGTGAATACTAATCTTTGGAGAATCATTGAAGAAGGTTTCTATCCGCATGACCCAAGCAACTTAACTCCTTGAGAAGCCGTGGATAATCAATTCAATGAGAATGCCCTCTTCATCATCCAAGATGCAATTCCACCCGAAGATCTACCTCATCTTCGGCCACTCGCCTTGGCCAAAGATGCATGGCTTTGTGTTGTCTCTCTCTACCGAGGAAGCGCAAGCATTCAACGCTCCAACTATGAAGTAGTGCAAGATGAAACCGATGAGTTTGCTATGAAAGAAGATGAAGAACCTCGTGAGCTTTATCGGAGAGTAACCAAACTCGCGGTCTCACTCCGAGATCATGGGAGCAAGGACATGGATGACAATTGGATCAAGCGCAAATTCCTCAAGGCAATGATGCCTTACCACAAGGCCGTGTCCTCCGTCATTCGTCAAAGGCCCGACTTCCACACCTTGACCTCAAGTGAAGTGTTGCATGAGTTTGGGGCTATGAACATCTTGGACAAGACCGCTGACAATGCGGTGCTTCGCTCTCAAAGGGCAAAGAAGCCCAACCTTGCATTGAAGGCCAAGGTTTGTGTTGAAGAAGAAGAAGAATAAGAGGAAGAAGAGGAAAGCAACCCCGAAGATACAAAGTATGCCTATCATGAACACATGGCACTTGCTTCAAGGCAATTTTGGAGCAAGTAGAACTCAAGGCCAAACTTCAACAAGAACAACTCAAGTGGCACGAAGAGCAAGCAACATGTGAGGACTTGCTACAATTGTGGCAATGTGAGCCATTTTGTTGTGGAATGTCCGTATGAGAAGAGGGAAGACAATGGTGGCAAGCTCATCCGAAAGGACAAAGCCAAGTCTTTCCCCAACAAGAGCAACTTCACCAAGAAGACCCCTCACAAGGCGTTGGTGGTTCAATAAGAGTACCATGAGGATGATGATGATGAAGATGGTGAGTCGGTTGCCATGGCCTCTGTTGCCATTGCAAAAACTCCACGAGTGTCTCTCTTCGACTCACCCAATGAGAACATCACCGCCAAGTGCCTCATGGCTAAAGCCACCAACAAGGTAACCCCCAACATCAAAACTACCATCATTAATAATCCTTCCTTGACGGATTGCATTGATGAATATGAGGGATCCAATGTGGAGGAAAATGAGTTTGAGTCCTTTATGGGTAAACTCAAGGGTAAATCCAAGAAGCATTTTGTTGCTCTCTTGGAACAACTCGGTGAAGCCAATGACATGATCGAGGCTCACAAAGATACTATCTCCAAGATGGAGGGGCATAGTCGTGACTATGCCGATGAGATTTCGGATCTTTCCAATGCTCTTGAGGAAGAGTGTGGTCTTCGTTTGGCTCTTGAGGAGTCACACTACATTGATCACACTAAGTTAAAGAAAGATTTTGATCATGCTCTTGTTGTTTCTTGTATGCTAAACTCCGAGAAGGCCATTGTGGTTGATCTTGCTAGACTCAAAGAGGAGTTTGATCTACTTGAGAAGGCTCACAAGGTCTTGAAGGGTGCTAATGCTAGCCTCAAAGAGTCTCATGATCAACTTCAAGTAAAGCTAACCAAGGAGAAAGCCACTTTTCCTCGTATGATGTTAATTGATAATGCAAATGCTACTAACCCATGTTGTGAGCATGTGCATCTTGTTGAGGAGAACGCTAAGCTAAAGGTGCAACTTGAGAAAGGCCTTGTGTATTGCATAAAAGGCGAGAAGAATCTCAACGACCTTTTGACCAACCAAAAGGGAGTTGTGGCCAAGGAAGGGATTGGGTACGTGCCCAAGTCCAAAACCAAGAATAAGAATGACAAGGCCAAACGACCTCCTCCTCTCAAGCAAACTTTTGTGAAGGAGGGAGAGGGTGCTACTAAGAAGAAGGAGAAGAACTCCGTGAGGTGTAGTGATGCCAAGAAGGGCAATGCTTCCATTCCCAACAAAGCCGGCAACTTTAAGCCTTCTTATGTATTGTGCCGTGCTAGAGATGGGCATGTTTATGCCAAATTTGTTGGTTCTCCTTATGAGTACATAGAATGGTCTATTTGGGTTCCTAAGACCCTTGTTACTAACATCAAAGGGCCCATTACAAAATGGGTACCTAAAACCAAGTATTGATCTCTTATAGGTGTTTGATTCCGGTGGGGGATCATGGTTGCTCGATAGTGGAGCTACTAATCATATGACCGGAAGCAAGGACTTGGTGGTGGACATGCAAAAGATTCCATCCATGCCCACCAACGTCGAGTGGAGTGATGCCTCGTCTTCTAAGGTATTGAGACTCGGCAAAGTTGTCATTTCTCATGATCTTACGATCGAGAAGGTCATGCTTGTTGAGTCCCTTACATACAATTTACTTTCCGTTCGTCAATTAGCACTCATGGGCTTTGCCACTTTCTTTGATATTGATACCGTGGCCCTCTTGTGGAGCAAGACTCTTAAAGTAGCCTTTGTTGGGCATGTCGAGAATGGTCTCTATGTGATTAACTTTTCGGAGCGACCCACTAAGACCGCGACATGCCTAATGGCTAAAGTTGACGTGGATGGCTTTGGCATCGTCGTCTAGCCCACGTCAATATGAGATCTTTGCAAAGTCTTCTTGAGGGGACCATGTCCGTGGACTAACAAATGTTAGTTTTGCCAAAGACCGTGCTTGCAGTGCTTGTATCGAAGGAAAGCTACATGAGAAGGCTCACCCTCCCAAGACTATCATCTACTCGAAGAGGCCTTTGGAGCTACTTCATTTGGATCTCTTTGGCCTCCATCCTTTGATAGTCTTGGCGGTAGAAAATATTGCTTGGTGATTGTGGATGACTATTCAAGATACACTTGGGTATATTTCTTCAAGAGGAAGAGCGAGACCCAACAAAACGTCATCGACTTTGCAAATGAAGCTCAACGACAACACAATACAAAGATCTTGACTATAAGAAGTGACAACGGCTCCGAGTTCAAGAACTACACCTTGGATGAGTTTTTGAGTGATGAGGCAATCAAGCATCAATATTCCGCACCTTATACCCCTCAACAAAATGGTGTAGCGGAGAGGAAGAACCGGACGTTGATGGATGCGGCAAGGACCATGATGGCGGAGTTCAAGTCTCCCTACAAGTTTTGGACCGAAGCCATCAACACCGCATGTCATGCATCTAATCGGCTTTACCTCCGCAAAGGCTTGAACAAGACTCCATATGAGATACTCACCGGTAACAAGCCCAACCTCAAGTACTTCCGGGTGTTCGGGTGTAAGTGTTTCATTCTCAAGAAAGGTGTCTGTTTGTCTAAATTTGAGGCTAGAGCTTATGAGGGCATATTTGTTGGTTATGCTACAAACTCTCATGCTTACCGTGTTCTCAATAAGTCCACGGAAACGTGTAACATGGAGTTTGATGAGAATAACGGCTCCCAAGTGGAGCAAAGTGGTACTTGTGATGTAGGTGATGAAATTCCCCCCAAGCCATAAGAAGAATGGGTGTTGGTCATATCCTACCCATTGAGGAACCCCTTGTGGCCGAAGGAGAAGGACAATGTTCCACTCAAGTGGAACCTTCACCAACCCAAGACCCACACGCTTCCGAAGAAAAATTTGAGGCCTTTGGAGCTCCTTCATTTGGATCTCTTGGGCCTCCATCCTTTGATAGTCTTGGCGGTAGAAAATATTGCTTGGTGATTGTGGATGACTATTCAACATACACTTGGGTATATTTCTTCAAGAGGAAGAGCGAGACCCAACAAAACGTCATCGACTTTGCAAATGAAGCTCAACGACAACACAATACAAAGATCTTGACTATAAGAAGTGACAACGGCTCCGAGTTCAAGAACTACACCTTGGATGAGTTTTTGAGTGATGAGGCAATCAAGCATCAATATTCCGCACCTTATACCCCTCAACAAAATGGTGTAGCGGAGAGGAAGAACCGGACGTTGATGGATGCGGCAAGGACCATGATGGCGGAGTTCAAGTCTCCCTACAAGTTTTGGACCGAAGCCATCAACACCGCATGTCATGCATCTAATCGGCTTTACCTCCGCAAAGGCTTGAACAAGACTCCATATGAGATACTCACCGGTAACAAGCCCAACCTCAAGTACTTCCGGGTGTTCGGGTGTAAGTGTTTCATTCTCAAGAAAGGTGTCTGTTTGTCTAAATTTGAGGCTAGAGCTTATGAGGGCATATTTGTTGGTTATGCTACAAACTCTCATGCTTACCGTGTTCTCAATAAGTCCACGGAAACGTGTAACATGGAGTTTGATGAGAATAACGGCTCCCAAGTGGAGCAAAGTGGTACTTGTGATGTAGGTGATGAAATTCCCCCCAAGCCATAAGAAGAATGGGTGTTGGTCATATCCTACCCATTGAGGAACCCTTTGTGGCCGAAGGAGAAGGACAATGTTCCACTCAAGTGGAACCTTCACCAACCCAAGACCCACACGCTTCCGAAGAACAAAGTGAAGGCCCTCAACCTCAAGAACAAGACCAAGGGCAAGGTCAATCTCAAGATGGTGTTGTAACATCAAGTGATGCCCAAGGCCAAGTTCTCTCCTCTGAGCAAGTTCAAGATCTAGAGCTTCCTCGAGATCAAGAACAAGTTCAAGACGGCGCTCAAGATGATCAAGTGACCACTCCTCGTCTCACCCCCGAGGAGGAATTGGAGTGTCGTGCCGCCAAGATTGCTTCCAGGCTCTCCACCAAGGATCATCTCATGACAAATGTGCTTGGAAGCTTAAGAAAGAGGGTAAGCACTCGTAGACAATTAGCAAACTATTGTGAACATCACGCGTTTGTCTCTTGTGTTGAACCCCAAAAGGTCTATGAGGCGCTCGAAGATCCGGATTGGCTCAATGCCATGCATGAAGAACTCAACAACTTCGAGCACAACAAAGTATGGAGATTGGTGCCAAGGCCAACGGAGAACCACAATGTCATTGGAACCAAGTGTATATTCAAGAACAAGAAAGATGCTCATGGGATTATCATTCGCAACAAGGCTCATTTGGTAGCACACACTACTGGAATTAGCTAGTTTGCCATCTGCCAGTTCTTTGCCGTCCGCTAGCGGACAGCAAAGAACCTCTTTGCCATCAGCTTCCAAAAAGCAGACGGCAAAGAACTGGCTGATGGCAAAGACCAAGTTTGCCATCAACCAGTTCTTTGCCGTCTGCTAGCGGACGGCAAAGATTCTTTGCCGTCGGCTAGCGGACGGCAAAGAGGGAGGGGCCCCACTGACGAGCTGCAAAAAAAACCTAACGGGCCCCCTCTTTGCCGTCCGCTAGCGGACGGCAAAGAGCAAGAAGGCGGACGGCAAAGGGTGGCGGACGGCAAAGAGGGAGGCCCCACGTAACGTTAACGGGGCCGCGCCCCACACCCCCCTCTCTCTCTCTCTTTCTCTCCCACCTCCACCGCCCCGTCGCACCACGCCCCGCCGCCGGCCCAGCGCCCCCCGCCGCCGCCCCAGCGCCCCCCACCCCGTCGCCCCCGCCGCCCCCACCGCCCTGCCGTCTGGGCGCCGCCACGCCCCGGCGCCCCGGCACCTCCGCGCCCCGCCGCCCTGGCCGGGCCCGGCGCCGCCGCCCCAGGCCGCCCCGCCCCCCTCCTCCGCCGCCCCAGGCCGCCCCGCCCCGCTCCTCCACCGCCCCAGGCCGCACCGCCCCCCTCCTCCACCCTGCAGGTAATCTCTTCTTCCTTTTTTTCTTTTTTTCTGTTTTTTTAGTTTTAGGTTTATGTTTAGTTTAGATTTAGTTTTAGTTTTAGGATTAGTTTTAGGTTTATAGGTTTAGTCTTAGTTTAGTTTTAGGTTTAGATTTAGTTTTTTTCTTTTTCTGTTTTTTTAGTTTTAGGTTTAGTTTAGTTTTAGGAAAGAAGAAAAAGAGAAAAAAGAGGAGATCAGGAGAAGAAGAAGAGGAGGAGGAGAAGAAAAAAGAAGAAGAGGAAAAAGAAGAAGAAAAAAGAGGAGAGGAGGAGAAGAAGAAGAGGAAAAAGGAAAGGAGGAAGAAGAAGAAGAAGAAGGAAAAAAAGGAAGAAAAGGAATAAAAGGAAGAAGAAGAAAAGGAAAAAAGAGGAAAAACCCCCGACCCGACACGGCACCCCGACCCGACACGGCACCCCGACCCGACACCGCACCCCGACCCCGACCCGGCACCCCGACCCCTAGACCCCGACCCCGACACCCCGACCCCGACCCCGACCCCTAGACCCCGACCCCGACACCCCGACCCCGACCCCGACCCCGACACCCCGACCCCGAGCCTGACCCGACACCCCGACCCCGACACGGACACGGCACCCCGACCCCAACCCGACACCCCGACCCCGAGACCCCGACCCCGACACCGACACGACACCCCGACACCGACACCCTGACCCCGACACGGACACGGCACCCCGACCCCAACCCGACACCCCGACCCCGACCCCGACCCGGCACCCCGACCAGACACCCCGACCCTGAGAGCCCGACCCCGAGCCTGACCCGACACCCCGACCCCGAGACCCCGACTCCGAGACCCCGGGCCTTACCCGACACCCCGACCCCGACACTGACACGGCACCCCGACCCCGACCCGGCACCCCGGCCCGACACCCCGACCCCGAGACCCTGACCCCGACCGCGAGTCGGACCCGACACCCCGACCCCGACACCGACACGGCACCCCGACCCGACACCCCGACCCCGAGACCCCGACCCCGACACGGCACCCCGACACCGACAGGGCACCCCGACCACCGACACCTCCCGAAAATTAAGGTGTTCTTTGGCCTTCCAGAGGCCGACGGGGTCATATATTTGTGAATTATTAGTTAGGTCATATATTTTTCGATTTAGTTATGAAAAACATCATATATAATTGTGTTGATCGTGTAGTTTTAAATGTGCAGTTGTTTCATCGCTGCGAGGTTTGGTGTTCGACGACCTCGCCGTGCGTTTGACGAGCTCTGCCCCTTCGTTCGTGGGTGAGCACAAATGACAAGTCCTCCTCCCCCATTAATTATTTGATCTATTCCGATGAAACTTGATAGCTAGCTATATATGTGTCTTGAATCATCAGTATGCATAACCAATATGTGTCTCCCGTTCGAAAGCGTCATAGTTATAAATATGCATGCATTTGCATATTTATAACCTTGATTCTTTCGAATTGTCCAACGCTATCCATGGACAGCCCGAGTATGTGTAGATTGGGTTCGTTTTCCCATATGCTTTGCTCCGGATCCGACGCATATATTTCGTCAGTGCCTCCCCTGTTGTTCTCCGGGTACACATCCTCTCTGTTTATTGCAGAGACGTGTATCAGGAGAACAGCGGGGAGGTGCTGCCGAAATTTTGCGTCGGATCCGGAGCATAGCATGGGAAAATGAACCCAATCTACACATACACGGGTGGGATTAGGACCTATCATTACCTATTAGAGTGTAGGTTGCATGGACGTAATAAAATTGACAAAGTAGATCAACTGATGAATATATACATGGTGAATTACATATATAATTGTTGTGTGTCTAGTAGCTCTGAAAGTCAAGATGAGTGACCGTGCTTGGATGTATACCGGTCACACTGGTCAGAACAAATGGAGCGCTGAATGGTTCACAAAAACTAAGGGGTTTGTGCAAGCCGCATTTGCAAATGGCCAAAAGAAAACCTGGTGCCCCTGTTTCCGGTGCGGCAATTGGGAAAAGAAGACAGAGGCTGAAATGGGCAAACACCTGCAGAAGAGTGGTTTTACGCCCGATTATACGGTGTGGACATTTCATGGTGAGTCTGCCCAACGTGACCGAGCTGAGGTGGATCGTCGTCGCACCGGCGAGCATGGTACCGGGATGGAAAACATGGTGCAAGACTATGATGATGCTCGGGATTCGGACGAGGAGATGGAGGAATCTGCAAAGGCCTTCAATGAAATGTTGGAGTCTTCGAAACGTCCGCTCCACGAGCACACTGAGCTTTGTCAGTTGGATGCCATCTCACAAGTAATGGCTCTGAAGGCTCAGTTCAACTTGGGCAGAGAATGCTATGACGCAATTATGACAGTATTTGGACGCTTTCTACCAAGAACTTACGGCACGAGGCTCGGGTGCAGGCTGTTCGAGACTACTACGCCTTGCGTGGTATCAAGAAGACCAAGCCGGCGTGCCGCGATAAGTTCCTGAGTAAGGAGCAGTACATGAAGGTAATTCTTAAGGCCTTCTCTACTTAAGTTCCTTCATTTAGTAATTCTTAGCCGTAGCGCTCAAGTTTCTATTTGCTAACTTAGGCACCTCCGAGATGGTGTGCGGATCGGATGGATTGTTGGGAGGTGTTGGTCGATGAGTGGTGCTCACAACGATGGCTAGCCCTCCACAAGGAGGCTAAGGACAAACGTGCCCAAATGGAAGGTGTGCCACACCATCAAGGCAGCTCCAACTTATATCAGTTCGGGCGCAACTGGGTATGTGGTTTGCTTCATGATTCATGCAATTCATTCATCATGCTAGCTTGAGCCCTTTAATTACTAATTTTCATTGTTTCTCTCTTTCAGGCACGCTACAATAAGGCGGATAAGGTGCCAGAGGTGTATGACCTGTATGCCATGGCCCACACTGCCTCTTTCAAGAAAGTCAAGGCTTTCTCTCAGTCTGACCTCGATGATGCAAACAACTTCACCAACATCTCCTCCCACAACAAGCTCGTGAGATATAGAGATGAGGGGAAGGCGAGGAAAGGGGAGGACTTTAACCCGAGCCAGGGTCCCATTGATCCAGAGCTGTTGATGATATCTGGTGGTGGGAGGTCCCATGGCTCCATAGCCATTGGAGATGGACTTATCCGTTGTCCTAGCACTCTCCCGGAGATCAAGGCGCGCCAGTCGAGCTCCGCTCTTGAGATAAGGCCTCGTGAACGGCCAGTGCAACTCGCCATCAAGGTTAGTGATACGTACTCAGTTATCTTTCTCCATTACATTGTGTGCGCTTCCATCAATGATTACAAATGGTCATGTGAGTGGTATTGCAGGCTGCTATACAGAGTGAGAGAGATAGAACAGAGAAACTTCTGGCGGAGGCGGCGGAGAGGCAGCGGGAGTTGGAGGAGAGGACGACAAAGATGCTGGAGGAGGAGAGGGCACGGAATGACATGCAGGCAAGGGCCATGTACGAGCTCCTTGTGGTAAGTTTCTTCTGCAGATTAGCCAAAACATTCATGTAGTGTTTGTCTCATTACTAACTAGTATGACTGAGTCGTCAAAACCAAATGTGCAGTCTGTGTGCGAGAAGACAGGTCAGACCGCTCCGCCGATGCCAGTGATTGCTCCTGGGACCACGGTGAGTTTTATTTGAATGGACATTACTTGCTAGTCTTAACATTTGAGTGTCATCATGCTAACAAGACATTGGAAATGATCTTTGGTGCAGCATAACTCCAGACAAGCATCACACGATCCTTCTCCAGCTACCGACACGAGCCACCTCGCTCCTACACCTCCTGGATCTTGGTAAGTTTATCTAGTGTTTTGCTTAACACATGCATAAAGACCTAGACTTAGCTTTATTTCCTCCAATGCTTACCATAATGACGTAGACTTAGCTTCTTCTCCTCCAAAATGACTTAATAAGCTTACTGACCTCCAAAACCATCCATTTTACCTAAGTTAGCTCTAAAACGATCTATACTTAGCTTACTTATGTCAAAAATTGCATAATTAGCTTATTTAGCTCATAGACGATCCATTTTACCTAAGTTAGCTCCAAAATGACCCATCTTACCTAGGTTAGCTTATAAATGATCCAGTTTATCCAAGTTAGCTCTAAAATGACCCAATTTACCTAGAGTAGCTCCTAAACGATCCATTTCACCTAAGTTAGCTAAAAACGATCCATTTCACCTAAATTAGCTCTTAAATGATCCATTTCACCTAAGTTTGCTCAAAAACGATCCATTTCACCTAAATTAGCTCTTAAATGATCCATTTCACCTAAGTTTGCTCAAAAACGATCCATTTCACCTTAGTTAGCTCAAAAACGATCCATTTCACCTAAATTAGCTCTTAAATGATCCATTTCACCTAAGTTTGCTCAAAAATGATCCATTTCACCTTAGTTAGCTCAAAAACGATCCATTTCACCTTAGTTAGCTCAAAAACGATCCATTTCACCTAAATTAGCTCTTAAATGATCCATTTCACCTAAGTTTGCTCAAAAACGATCCATTTCACCTAAGTTAGCTAAAAAACGATCCATTTTACCTTAGTTAGCTCAAAAACGATTCATTTCACCTAGTTAGCTAAAAAACGATCCATTTCACCTAAATTAGCTCTTAAATGATCCATTTCACCTAAGTTTGCTCAAAAACGATCCATTTCACCTAAGTTAGCTCAAAAACGATCCATTTTACCTTAGTTAGCTCAAAAACGATTCATTTCACCTAGTTAGCTCAAAAACGATCCATTTCACCTTAGTTAGCTCAAAAATGATGCCCTTCACCTTAGTTAGCTCAAAAACGATTCATTTCACCTTAGTTAGCTCAAAAACGATCCATTTTACCTAAGTTAGCTCATAAACGATCTATTTTACCTAAGTTAGTTCTAAAATGATCCATTTAACCTTACTTAGCTCATAAATGATCCATTCTACCGAAGTTAGCTCTAAAATGACCCATTTTACCTAGGTTAGCTCCAAAATGATCCATCTTACCTAGGTTACCTCTAAAATGATGCATTTTACCTAAGTTTGCTCATAAGTGATCCATTGCACCTAGGTTAGCTCATAAACGATCCATTTGACCTTACTTAGCTCATAAACGACCCATTTCAACTAAGTTAGCTCATAAATGATCCATTTCACCTTAGCTAGCTCATAAACGACCCATTTCAACTAAGTTAGCTCATAAATGATCCATTTCACCTTAGCTAGCTCATAAACGACCCATTTCAACTTAGTTAGCTCATATATGATCCATTTCACGTAAGTTAGCTCATAAATGACATACTCTTCTTGTTCTAGTCTTCTTCTTGTTCTACTCTTCTTGTTCTAACTTTCTTATTTTTCATTTTGCAGATTTCATTCACTTGACGAAAGCTTGCATAGATGGAGTGCTCCTTATCCCTTTCTCTGTTTCTTTTATATTGTTGAACTATGCATGTATCGTTGGATGAAACTATTGTAATATATATGGTTGGATGCCTCTATGTTGAACTTGTTATGTATGATGGAACTATGCATGTAATATATATGGTTGGATGATGAAGTTATGTGTTGGATATCTTATATGTTTGCTCTGTAATGGCCTTTTGAAATATATCTATATATGTCATATATATTTGTGATGAAAATTGTTGGATTTAATAAAAAACAGATAAAAGAGCCAATATGCAGGCTCTTTGCCGTCTGCCACCGACGGCAACCTGCTCTTTGCCGTCTGCCGCGGACGGCAAAGAAGCCACGTGGCGTCCACCTGTGCTTCCTGGGAGCTGACCCGTTTGGTCAGTTTGCCTACAGTGGCAGACGGCAAAGACTTTGCCGTCAGTGGCAGACGGCAAAGAACCTGCCACGTAGTGACGTGTAGATGACATCATACAGCGGACGGCAAAGACCCTAGAAATTTTGCCGTCAGCGGCAGACGGCAAAGGCCTTCCGTTAGCCACTTAACGGACTGACAGCGCAACTATTGCCGTCCGCCGTCTTTGCCGTCTGCCGCTCTCTCTTTGCCGTCCGCCGCAGACGGCAAAGACTTTGCCGTCAGTAGCTGACGGCAAAGAACCTGTTTACCGAAGCCTACTTTACCGGAGCCTTTTGCCGTCCGCCGCTGACGGCAAAGGCCTTTCCCGTCCGCCGTTCGTGCCTTTGCCGTCCGCTACGGCAGACGGCAAAGTAGCTGATTCCTGTAGTGACAAGGCTACTCCCAAGTCGAGGGTATCGACTAGGTGAAACCTTTGCCCCCGTTGCTCGTCTTGAATCCATTCGCATGTTGATTGCATATGCCTCTCATCATAACTTTAAGTTACAACAAATGGATGTGAAGAGTGCTTTTCTTAATGGTCCTATTAATGAATTGGTATATGTCAAGCAACCCCCCGGGTTCGAGGATCCATACTTTCCCGATCACGTGTATCAACTCGATATGGCACTCTATGGCCTTAAACAAGCCCCACGTGCGTGGTATGATCACCTTACCGAGTTGTTACAAGACCATGGTTTTGAAGTTGGGCTAATCGACCCCACTCTTTTTACTAAGAAGGTCAAAGGGGAGTTTTTTGTGTGCCAATTATATGTTGATGATATTATCTTTGGTTGCCCTAACAAAGCTTTCAATGAGGAATTTGCCGCTCTCATGACCTCAAAGTTCGAGATGTCTTCCATGGGAGAGTTGAAGTTCTTTCTCGGGTTCGAAGTGAAGCAAAGGAGAGAAGGAACCTTCATCAACCAAGCCAAATACACTCAAGACATGCTCAAGATATTCAAGCTAAGTGATGTCAACCGGCTTCCACTCCCATGCCCACCATGTGCCAACTTGACATTGATCCCAATGGTAAAGAGGTGGATCAAAAGGTATATCGCTCCATGATTGGCTCCTTGCTTTACCTTTGTGCATCTATACCAGATATCATGTTGAGTGTGGGAATTTGTGCACGGTTTCAAGTGTTGGAAATACGCCCTAGAGGCAATAATAAATTGGTTATTATTATATTTCCTTGTTCATGATAATCGTTTATTATCCATGCTAGAATTGTATTGATAGGAAACTCAGATACATGTGTGGATACATAGACAACACCATGTCCCTAGTAAGCCTCTAGTTAACTAGCTCGTTGATCAATAGATGGTTACGGTTTCCTGACCATGGACATTGGATGTCATTGATAACGGGATCACATCATTAGGAGAATGATGTGATCGACAAGACCCAATCCTAAGCCTAGCACAAGATCGTGTAGTTCGTATGCTAAAGCTTTTCTAATGTCAAGTATCATTTCCTTAGACCATGAGATTGTGCAACTCCCGGATACCGTAGGAGTGCTTTGGGTGTGCCAAACGTCACAACGTAACTGGGTGGCTATAAATGTGCACTATGGGTATCTCCGAAAGTGTCTGTTGGGTTGGCACGAATCGAGACTGGGATTTGTCACTCCGTGTAACGAAGAGGTATCTCTGGTCCCACTCGGTAGGACATCATCATAATGTGCACAATGTGACCAAGGAGTTGATCACGAGATGATGTGTTACGGAACGAGTAAAGAGACTTGCCGGTAACGAGATTGAACAAGGTATCGGGATACCGACGATCGAATCTCGGGCAAGTATCGTACCGATAGACAAAGGGAATTGTATACGAGATTGATTGAATCCTTGACATCGTGGTTCATCCGATGAGATCATCGTGGAGCATGTGGGAACCAACATGGGTATCAAGATCCCGCTGTTGGTTATTGGCCGGAGAATTGTCTCGGCCATGTCTGCATGACTCCCGAGCCCATAGGGTCTACACACTTAAGGTTCGATGACGCTAGGTTATAGGGAAAGTATGTACGTGGTTACCGAATGTTGTTCGGAGTCCCGGACGAGATCCCGGACGTCACAAGGAGTTCCGGAACGGTCCGGAGGTAAAGATTTATATATGGGAAGTCCCGTTTTGGTCACCGGAAAAGTTTCGGGTGCTATCGGTAACATACCGGGACCACCGGGAGGGTCCCGGGGGTCCACCAGGTGGGGCCACCAGCCCTAGAAGGCTGCATGGGCCAAGTGTGGGAGGGGACCAGCCCCAGGTGGGATGGTGCGCCCCCACCAGGGCCCAAGGCGCAGGGGAGAGTGGGAGGGGGCAAACCCTAGGTCCAGATGGGCCTTAAGGCCCACCCTAGGTGCGCCCCCCTCTCTCCCCCCTTGGCCGCCACCCTAGATGGGTTTTGGGGCAGCTGCCACCCCTAGGGAGGGAACCCTAGATGGGGGCGCAGCCCCTCCCCTTCCCCTATATATACTTGAGGTATTGGGGGCTGCAAGACACACGAGATCATCTCCCTCTTGGCGCAGCCCTACCTCTCTCCCTCCTCGTCTCTCGTAGTGCTTGGCGAAGCCCTGCTGGAGTCCCGCGCTCCTCCACCACCACCACGCCGTCGTGCTGCTGCTGGACGGAGCCTTCCCCAACCTCTCCTTCTCCCCTTGCTGGATCAAGGTGTGGGAGACGTCACCGGGCTGCACGTGTGTTGAACGCGGAGGCGCCGTTGTTCGGCGCTTAGATCGGAATCAACCGCGATCTGAATCGCTACGAGTACGACTCCTTCATCCGCATTCTTGCAATGCTTCTGCTTAGATATCTACAAGGGTATGTAGATGCACTCCCCTTCCCCTCGTTGCTAGATTACTCCATAGATTGATCTTGGTGATGCGTAGAAAAGTTTAAATTTCTGCTATGATCCCAAACAGTGGTATCAGAGCTAGGTCTATGCGTAGTTTCTATGCACGAGTAGAACACAAGTTGTTGTGGGCGTCGATTTTGTCAATTTACTTGCCATTACTAGTCTTATCTTGATTCGGCGGCATCGTGGGTTGAAGCGACCCGGACCGACCTTACACGTACTCTTACGTGAGACAGGTTCCACCGACTGACATGCACTAGTTGCATAAGGTGGCTAGCGGGTGTCTGTCTCTCCCACTTTAGTCGGATCGGATTCGATGAAAAGGGTACTTATGAAGGGTAAATAGAAATTGGCATATCACGTTGTGGTTTTGGCATAGGTAAGAAACGTTCTTGCTAGAAACCTATAGCAGCCACGTAAAAAACTTGCAACAACAATTAGAGGACGTCTAACTTGGTTTTGCAGCATGTGCCATGTGATGTGATATGGCCAAAAGGATGTGATGAATGATATACGTGATGTATGAGATTGATCATGTTCTTGTAATAGGAATCACAACTTGCATGTCGATGAGTATGACAACCGGCAGGAGCCATAGGAGTTGTCTTAATTTATTTATGATCTGCGTGTCAACATAAACGTCATGTAATTACTTTACTTTATTGCTAAAGCGTTAGCCATAGTAGTAGAAGTAATAGATGATGGGACAACTTCAAGAATACACGATGATGGAGATCATGGTGTCATGCCGGTGACAACGATGATCATGGAGCCCCAAAGATGGAGATCATAAGGAGCAAAATGATATTGGCCATATCATGTCACTATTTGATTGCATGTGATGTTTATCATGTTTTACATCTTATTTGCTTAGAACGACGGTAGCTTAAATGAGATGATACCTCGCAATAATTTCAAGAAAGTGTTCCCCCTAACTGTGCACCATTGCGAAGGTTCGTTGTTTCGAAGCACCAAGTGATGATCGGGTGTGATTGATTCTAACGTTCGAATACAACAGGTGTAAGCCAGATTTACACACGCAATACACTTAGGTTGACTTGATGAGCCTAGCATGTACAGACATGGCCTCGGAACACGGAAGACCGAAAGGTCGAACATGAGTCGTATAGAAGATACGATCAACATGAAGATGTTCACTGATGATGACTAGTCCGTCTCACGTGATGATCGGACACGGCCTAGTTGACTCGGATCATGTATCACTTAGATGACTAGAGGGATGTCTATCTAAGTGGGAGTTCATTAAATAATTTGATTAGATGAACTTAATTATCATGAACATAGTCTAAATTGTCTTTGCAAATATGTTGTAGATAAATAGCTCACGTTGTAGCTCCCTGTTTCAATACGTTCCTAGAGAAAGACTAAGTTGAAAGATATGGTAAGCAATGATGCGTACTGGGTCCGTAGTCTGAGGAGTGTCCTCATTGCTACATAGAAGGCTTACGTCTTTGATGCATCGCTCGATGTGCAAACCCCTACAACGTCGTCTGTGGATATTGTGAAAACCTGACAGACACATCCTAATGACTACTTGATAGTTTAGTGCACCATACTTTACGTCTTAGAATCGGGATTCCAATGACGTTTTGAATGCCATAAGACATATGAGATGTTCTAAGAGCTGAAATTGGGATTTCAGGATCATGCCCGTGTTGAGAGGTATGAGACCTCTGACAATTTCTTTTGCCAACAAGATGGAGGAGAATAGCTCAGCTAGTGAGCATGTGCTCAGAATGTCTGGGTGCTACAATCACTTAAATCAAGTGGGAGTTAAACTTCTAGATAAGATAGTGATTGATAGAGTTCTGTAGCCACTATCACTAAGCTACTAGATCTTCGTGATGAACTATGACATGCAAGGGATGGAGTTGATCCTGGAGCTGTTCGCGGTGCTTAAGACCGCAAAAGGTAGAAATCAAGAAGGAGCATCAAGTGTTGATGGTTTAAAAAGACCACTGGTTTCAAGAAGGGCAAGGTCTAGAAGGGAAACTTCATGGATGGCAAACCAGTTGCCGCTCTAGTGAAGGAACCCAAGGTTGAACCCAAACCCGAGACTAAGTGCTTCTATTGTAAGGGGAACGGTCACTGGTAGCGGAATTACCCCAAATGCATGGTAGATAAGAAGGCTGGCAACTTCAACAAAGTATATACGTGTTATTAATGTGTACCTCACTAGTACTCCTGGTAGCACCTGGGTATTGGATACCGGTTCAGTTGCTATTATTGGTGACTTGAAGCAAAAGCTACGGACTAAACGGAGACTGGCTAAGGGCGAGGTGACGATGTGTGTTGGAAGTGTTTCCAAAGTTGATGAGATCACCATCGCACGCTCCATATGCCTTCGGGATTAGTATTGAACCTAGATAAATGTTATCAGGTGTCTACGTTGAGCATGAATATGATTAGATCATGTTCATTGCAATACGGCTATTCATTTAAGTTAGAGAATAATGGTTATTCTGTTTACATGAATAATACCTTTCATGGTCATGCACCCTATGTGAATGGTTCAGTGAATCTCGGTCGTGGTAATACACATGTTCACGCCAAAAGATGTAGATAGTACCACTTTCTTGTGGCACTACCGCTTAGGTCATATTGGCGTAAGATGCATGAAGAAACTCCATGTCAATGGATGTTTGGAGTCACTTGATTTTGAATCGCTTGACACATGCGAGCCATGCCTCACGGGCAGGATGACTAAGACCCCATTTTCAGGTACAATGAAACAGGCAAGTGACTTGTTGGAAATCATACATGCTGATGTGTATGGTCCAATGAGAATTGAAGCGTGCGGTGGATATCGCTATTTTCTCATCTTCACTGACGATTTGAGTAGATATAGGTATATTTACTTAATGAAGCACAAGTCTGAAACATTTGAAAAGTTCAAGCGATTTCAGAGTGAAGTTAAGAATCATCATAACAAGAAGATCATGTTCCTACGATCTGATCAAAAGGGGAATTTCTGAGTTATGAGTTTGGCAATCACTTAAGACATTGTGGAATTGTTTCACAGTTGAAGCCATCTAGAACACCACAGGGTAATGGTGTGTCCGGACGTCGTAATCGAACCTTATGAGATATGGTGTGATCTATGATGTCTCTTACCGATCTACCATTTTTACTTTGAGGTTATGCGTTAGAGACAACTGCATTCACTTTAGATAGGACACCATCTAAGTCCGTTGAGACGATGTCGTATGGACATTGGTTTGGCAAGAAACCAAAGTTGTCGTTTCTTAATATTTGGTGCTGTGATGCTTAAGGCTTCAGTCGAAAAAGTTCGAACCCAAAGCGGACAAATACATCTTCATAGGACACCCAAAGGTAACAGTTGGGTATACCTTCTATCTTAGATCCGAAGGCAAAGTGTTTGTCGCTAAGAACGGGACCTTTCTCGAGAAGGAGTTTCTCTCGAAAGAATTGAGTGGGAGGAAGATAGAACTTGATGAGGTTGTCGAACCTTTACTTCAACCAGAGAGTGATGCAACACAGAAAGATGTTTTCTGTGGCATCTACGTCTGTTGAAGAGGAAGTTAATGATAGTGATCATGAAGCTTCGGATCAAGTTGCTATCGAACCTCGTAGGTCGACAAGGATATGTACTACTCCTGAGTGGTACGGTAATCCTGTCTTAGATATCATGTTGTTAGACAACAATGAACCTACGAGCTATGGAGAAGCGATGGTGGGCCCGTATTCCGACAAATGGTTAGAAGCCATGAAATCCGAGATAGGATCCATGTATCAGAACAAAGTATGGACTTTGGTGGACTTGCCCGATGATCGGCGAGCCATTGAGATAAATGGATCTTTAAGAAGAAGACGGACGTGGGCGGTAATGTTACCGTCTATGAAGCCCGACTTGTGGGAAAGAGTCTTTTCACAAGTTCAAGGAGTTGACTACGATGAGAATTTCTCACCCGTAGTGATGCTTAAGTCCGTCGGAATCATGTTAGCATTAGCTGTATTTTTCGATTATGAAATCTGACAAATGGATGTCAAAACAAGTTTTCTTACCAATTTTCGTAAGAAAAAGTTGTATGTGATACAATAAAAGGTTTTGTCGATCCTAAGGATGCTAAAAGGTATGCTGGCTCCAGCAATCCTTCTATGGACTAGAGCAAGCATCTCGGAGTCTGAATATATGCTTTGATGGAGTGATCAAAGCTTTTAGGTTTATACAATGTTTGCTAGAAACTTGTATTTACAAGAAAGTGAGTGGGAGCACTAAAACATTTCTGATAAGTATATGTGGATGACATATTGTTGATTCGAAATAATGTAGAATTTCTGGAAAGCATAAACGGTTGTTTGAAGAGTGATTTTTAAAGGAAGATTTGGATAAAGCTGCTTACATATTGGGCATCAAGATCTATAGAAATAGATCAAGACGCCTGATGATACTTTCAAAGAATGCACACTGTCGTGGAATTGTCATGGCAGATGTCCTTATTGTCAGGACTTAGTCGCGAGGCCAACGCATCTATGTGGTAGCTTGAGAGGGGTTGAGCGGGACGAGACACGCGATGTTTTACCCAGGTTCGGCCCCTCACGGTGGAGGTAAAAGCCTACGTCCTGCTTCATTGATATTGATAATGATGACCACGGTTACAAGAGTGCTCTATCTCGAGAGCTATTGTCTAAACCTAACTTGTCCCACTCGTGGAACTTGTGAATCTTGTCCCCTTTTGGGGAGGCCTGCCCCTCCTTATATATGTTGAAGGGGTGGTTTACATGTGGAGTCCTATTAGGATTAGGACTATTCTATCTCTAATACAAACCGGATACAAGTCCAGGTCTTAGCTCCTTGTAAGATAATGTTCCTCATGCCTTTCTTCTTAAACCGGCCCACCGTTAAACGTGAACCGGCCTTCTGGGCTTTGGGCCTTGTCATCCGTCGATCCCGCACGCCGGATCACCACTGAGTCATAATGACCAGGTGGGTTGCTTGTAAACCGCCAGGTCAGGAAGGGTCGCTAGTAACTCGCCAAGTGTTAGCGGGGTCTTCAGATAAACCGCCAGGTCTGGCCGGCTTAACTTCCGGCCGGTTTACACCGTGGGGTATATCCCCGACACACACCTTGACATGTTTTTGAAGGACTTCAAAATAGATCAGTCAAAGAAGGGGTTCTTACCTGAGTTGTAAGGTGTGGAGTTGAGTAAGACTCAAAGCTTGACCACGGCAGAAGAAAGAGGAAGGACGAAGGTCGTCCCCTATGCTTTTGTCATAGGCTCTATATGGTATGCCATGCTGAGTACTGCACCAGATGTGTGCCTTGCCACATGTCGGCAAGAGGGTACAAAGGTGATATAGGAGTGGATCACCAGATAGCAGCCAAAGTTATCCTTAGAGGAATAAGGAAATGTTTCTCGGTTATGGAGGTGATAAAGAGTTCGACGTAAAGAGTTACGTCGATGCAAGCTTAACACCTATCAGGATAGCTCTGAGTAGAGATATCGGATACGTATAATGGAGCAACAATTTGGAATAGCTCCAAGTGGAACGTGGTAGCAGCATCTACATATGACATAAAGTGTTGCGAAATACACAGGGATCTGAACATTGTAGACATGTTGACTACAACCTCTCTCACAAGCATAACATGATCAAACCCAGAACTCATTGAGTGTTAATTACATAGTGATCTGAACTAGATTATTGACTCTAGTAAACTCTTTGGATGTTGGTCACATGGCGATGTGACCTGTGAGTGTTAATCACATGGCAATGTGAACTAGATTATTGACTCTAGTGCAAGTGGGAGACTGTTGGAAATATGCCCTAGAGGCAATAATAATTGATTATTATTATCTTTCCTTGTTCATGATAATCGTTTATTATCCATGCTAGAATTGTATTGATAGGAAACTCAGATACATGTGTGGATACATAGACAACACCATGTCCCTAGTAAGCCTCTAGTTGACTAGCTCGTTGATCAATAGATGGTTATGGTTTCCTGACCATGGACATTGGATGTCGTTGATAACGAGATCACATCATTAGGAGAATGATGTGACGGACAAGACCCAATCCTAAGCCTAGCGCAAGATCGTGTAGTTCGTATGCTAAAGCTTTTCTAATGTCAAGTATCATTTCCTTAGACCATGAGATTGTGCAACTCTCGGATACCGTAGGAGTGCTTTGGGTGTGCCAAACGTCGCAACGTAACTGGGTGGCTATAAAGGTGCACTACATGTATCTCCGAAAGTGTCTGTTGGGTTGGCACGAATCGAGACTGGGATTTGTCACTCCGTGTAACGGAGAGGTATCTCTGGGCCTACTCGGTAGGACATCATCATAATGTGCACAATGTGACCAAGGATTTGATCACGGGATGATGTGTTATGGAATGAGTAAAGAGACTTGCCGGTAATGAGATTGAACAAGGTATCGGGATACCGATGATTGAATCTCGGGCAAGTATCGTACGGATAGACAAAGGGAATTGTATACGGGATTGATTGAATCCTTGACATCGTGGTTCATTTGATGAGATCATCATGGAGCATGTGGGAACCAACATGGGTATCCAGATCCCGCTGTTGGTTATTGACCGGAGAATTGTCTCGGCCATGTCTGCATGACTCCCGAGCCCGTAGGGTCTACACACTTAAGGTTCGATGACGCTAGGGTTATAAGGAAAGTATGTACGCGGGTACCGAATGTTGTTCGGAGTCCCGGATGAGATCCCGAACGTCATGAGGAGTTATGGAATGGTCCGGAGGTAAAGATTTATATATGGGAAGTCCTGTTTTGGTCACCGCAAAAGTTTCGGGTGCTATCGGTAATGTACCAGGACCACCAGGAGGGTCCTGGGGGTCCACCAGATGGGGCCACCAGCCCTAGAAGGCTGCGTGGGCCAAGTGTGGGAGGGGACCAGCCCCAGGTGGGCTGGTGCACCCCCCACCAAGGCCCAAGGCGCAAGGGAGAGTGGGAGGGGGCAAACTCTAGGTTCAGATGGGCCTTAAGGCCCACCCTAGGTGCGCCCCCTCTCTCCCCCCTTGGCCGCCACCCTAGATGGGTTTTGGGGCAGCCGCCACCCCTAGGGAGGGAACCCTAGATGGGGGCGCAGCCCCTCCCCTTCCCCTATATATACTTGAGGCATTGGGGGCTGCAAGACACACGAGATCATCTCCCTCTTGGCGCAGCCCTACCTCTCTCCCTCCTCGTCTCTCGTAGTGCTTGGTGAAGCCCTGCTGGAGTCCCGCGCTCCTCCACCACCACCACGCCATTGTGCTGCTGGTGGACGGAGTCTTCCCCAACCTCTCCTTCTCCCCTTGCTAGATCAAGGCGTGGGAGACGTCACCGGGCTGCACGTGTGTTGAACGTGGAGGTGCCGTTGTTCGGCGCTTAGATCAGAATCAACCGCGATCTGAATCGCTACGAGTATGACTCCTTCATCCGGGTTCTTGCAACGCTTCCGCTTAGCAATCTACAAGGGTATGTAGATGCACTCCCCTTCCCCTCGTTGCTAGATTACTCCATAGATTGATCTTGGTGATGCGTAGAAAATTTTAAATTTCTGCTACGATCCCCAACATCAAGCCGCACCTATGGAAAGTCACTTTGTGGCGGTCAAGCAAAACTTTTGATATTTGGCCCATACCGCAAACTTTGGCTTATGGTACCCAAGAGGAGCAAACTTCAATCTTGTAGGTTATTCGGACTCGGATTGGGCGGGAGACAAAGTGGATAGGAAGTCCACTTCCGGAGGGTGCCAATTTCTTGGATGCTCTTTGGTGAGTTGGTCTTCCAAGAAGCAAAGTTGTGTATCTCGCTCGGTCACGGAAGCGGAGTATGTGGCTGCCGGCAGTTGTTGTGCACAACTTCTATGGACGAGGCAAACTTTAAAGGATTATGGTGTCATGTGTGACAAAGTGCCTCTTTGGTGTGACAATGAAAGTGCCATCAAGATTACTCTCAACCCGGTGCAACACTTCAAGACAAAGCATATTGAGATTAGGTATCACCTCATCAGGGATCACATTAGGCGAGGGGAGATCGAGCTCAACTATGTCAACACTCATGATAACCTTGCAGATATTTTCACAAAGCCTTTGGATGAAGCAAGATTTCGCGAGTTAAGGCATGAGCTAAATATCATTGTTTCGAGCAATGTGACTTGAACCCTTGCACACCCCACCTCACTCAACTTGTTGTCTAGTTTAGGTGTAGGCATGGACATAGGGGGAGTGTTGTTCTCTCAATGAAATTTTCCTCCCCCCATAATGCATAAACTAACCAAACTCTTTCACATTAGCCATTTTTGATGGTACTTGTGCTTCAAAGATGAGTGTTGGTCATGGTCCCAAGGTTGAAATCTTCGCGGCGCCATACCTCTGAACTCAAACATAGGTGGCCTCGGCCACCGCCCTCTCTTGGAGAGGTGTGTGTCTTCATTCTTTTTGTCGGTTTTATGTGTGTGTGTGTTCTCGTTTTTGTCTCGGTTTCTTCTCTTGAGCTAAGCCCTTTTTGGTCAGTCCTTTTTGCGGCAGAGCGATACTACCGCTGCGTGCGCGGTACTACCGCTGACAAGCGTCAAGCGGTACTACCGCCCACCCCAGCGGTACTACCGCTGCGGGGCAGGTGATGGGGGGGGGGGTTATGTCGGGGCAGGGGGAGTTGTTTCTCCCCCATACCCATTCGCCCCCACCTGCTCGTCTACCTCGTCGCTCCAGCGACCTCTCGCTGCAGGAGGGGCCCGGCCGGCTGCCATTTTCGTGCCGTCGCTCTCCATTTCCTCCGGTGGAGTCGATCCCCACCACGTCCTCTAGCCATGGATGCCGGTATTGCCCCCATTCCTGTTCTATCTTTGCCTAGATCTTGCATCTAGTTTTTAGGGGCATTAGGCATTGTTCTTCTTGTCTTTTGGCTAAGGCGAGGCTTGAGTAGGATGGAAATGGTTTCTAGGCCCCGCGGATTGAAGTTTGGTAGGTTTGTTTTTGAATTTGGCATCTCCGGTAGTGCCGGATCTGTCCATGGCTGTAGGGAACCGCCGTTCCCCATCTGGCGCGGTACTACCGCACTCCTCGATCGGTACTACCGCGCAAGCGGTACTACCGCTGTTGGGTCGCGGTACTACCGCTGGATGCCCAGTTCCATATTTTCCTACCAAGTTTTGATCCTTGTTGTTTTGTTTGGTGGCTTATGCTCTTTCTTTCATGTGTTTCTTCTGGTCGTGTGTTTTGGTTCCAGGTGATGATCATCCTGGGCAGCAGGTCCACCGTGTCAACCCTGGTCGTGCAACGTGAAAGCGTTACCGCACATCTGAGTCAGCAGGTGGTTCCTCAAGTGCTCCACTGCCGCCAGCTGGCGCTTCCTCAAGTGCTCCAAAGCTCTCGAAGAAATCTGCCAGCAAGCCAAAGGGGAAGACTGTGACTGAGATGTCTGCCAAGGAATTCTGGGCAAGGCGTCGCCTCAACCCCTATGAGGAAGACCAAGACCCCACTTTGGTCAACCGCCCGTTCTGGAACCGCTTTCAGTTTTCCATCTATTTTGATGTGATCAAGGCTAAGAAGAATCTCTATGTTGATGTACGCTCCATCGACACGGATGCTATGGAGAAGGACCCTGAGTACTTTGGTGAAGCCCTTCATATGTGTTCTCAGCCAAACATGCTCAGAATCATGCAGTTCAACAAGGATTTTGATGCAGATTTGGTGGCTCAATTCTTTGCTACTGTTCATCTTGGAACTGATGCAGACATGACTCTGACTTGGATGACAAACGGAAAGTTGCTTTCAATCAAGTGGAAGGCCTTCATGGAGTTACTTGAGGTGGAAGATCACAGGCTTGAGACTCCAGTCGGCTTCCGCCCTCACCGCAATGCTACCTCCACTCACAAGCAAGCCCTGTGCCCCTATTGTTCTGTGAAGGTTCACCCTGTGACTAAGAAGGAAACCTATGAGCTGTCTACCTTTCTGGACATCCTTCATCGTGTCTTCCAAGAGACTCTCTTCCCTCGCATCGGGAATCTGGATATGGTCCACTTCTATCTCGTGGACATGCTTCTATTCTGCCAGCATGAGAAGGAAGCAAACACTGGCGAGTGCCTGGACATTTCTCATGTTATGTGGTCTGAACTTCTTTCTGCCATTTCTGAGCGCAAGTGCCTAATCTATGGTCCATTCATCATGTGGCTCATTGAGAAGGTCTGGGCATGTGTCTATACCAAGGTTATGTTGGAAACTAGAGAATTGGTTTCTCATGAGATCAAGCGTCCGAGGAAGAAGGACAATTGGGGCACCCCAGCGCCTAAACCCGGGGGTCCATCTACTGCTGCTGACATGGAGACCGAGGGTAGGGATGAGGCCGACGATAACGATGAGGGCTATGAGCCTTCTAGAGCAGAGTCCTCTTGGGCAAAGAAGCTCAAGTGCAAGATGAAGAAGCTCTTCTGCATGGAGTCTCATGGTCAGTACATAACTCATGTGGCTGAGAAGCAGGCCAGGGGGTGTCACAAGGAGCTCATGCGTCAGCTGGGTGCGACCGTTGCCAGCGGTTCTGAGGGCCGGATCACTGAAGAGGAGGAATGGATTCAACAGCACTGTCCGTGGACCGATTCAGACACCGAGCAGTTTCCGACTAAGGATGGCAGTGCGGACGACCCTGCCAGGATGTGATGAGTTTGCTATCACATGGAGCCGTAGATTCACTCTTTGCCCTTTTGGTGTCTCGATGCCAAAGGGGGAGAGAGTTTAGGGATTTGTGTTGTTGCCGTGTTGCGAGTGTGTTTTTATGGTTTGTGGTGTCTTGTGTTTTCTCGTCGTTTGCTTGGTTTGGTTTGGTGCCAGTGAGACCTAAGTTCTAGACATATGGTGTGAGACATATGCTACCTACCTTATCTTTACCTTTATTATCTATGTCTAGCTAGTACTGTGGTATCTTATGAGTTGCATGCTTATCCTGTTATATACCCTGCTCTCATGTATCCTATGCTTAGAATTGTTGGACTATAAAATATAGGGGGAGTGTTGATCCTAATGTGTGTATCTTGCATTCCAAAGGCACTACTAACTAGGTGCACACATTCAGGGGGAGCCCATCTATATTTTGTAGTTCTAAGTATCTTTACTTTCATGTCTTATCCCTGTGCAAATCCCTAGTTGTCATCAATCTACCAAAAAGGGGGGAGATTGTTAAGGCATATCTCTCTCGATGTAGTTTTGGTGATTGATGACAACATGTTTGCGGACTAACCGTGTGCTTTGAGAATTTTAGAGATTCATCCTTTGGCACGAGACGATTTCTTTCCCCTTAGAGTGTTTTTCAAGACGGTGTAGCTCTTTCGTTTCTTGTTTGGTGGACTAGTTTCATAGGAGTCACTGTACTATCAAGAGGGGGTCCGCTTTGGCAAGGCTAGGGTGGAATCATCATGTACAATTCCGTTTCACACCCTCTAGGCCTTCCCGCATCGTTGGAGATTTGTTTCCCTGCTGAATGGGCAGTCTTTGGCCCCAGCGGTAGTACCGTGGTGCCCAGCGGTAGTACTTCTTGAGGGTCCTCAGCGGCAGTACCGCTGCGGTACCAGGCCACTACCGCCTCGACTCAAGGGGGGCACATCTCGTGTCGGGTTGAGCGGCACTTGCAGCGGTAGTAGGTGCGGTATTACCGCTCGAGAGCGGTAGTACCGCCCTACCACCGCGGCAGTACCGCGCTGGGCACGATCCCTCCTCTATCTTCAAGCCCTCCCAGGCTGGGCGGTAGTACCGCAAGGGTCCAGCGGTAGTACCGCTGCCCCCTGCGGTAGTACCGCCCTCTGCAGGGCTATTTCGGGGGTAACGGTTGGATGGGGTCCTTTAGTATAAAAGGGGGTCCCCTTCTTCCTCGTTGACTCACCTCTTCTCCCATAAGCTCCATTTTCGCCCGATCTCTCTCCCTAGCCAATCAAACTTGTTGATTTGCTCGGGAGTGGTTGAGAAGGCCCCGATCTACACTTCCACCAAGAGAATTTTGATTCCCCCACCTATCCCTAGCGGATCTTGTTACTCTTGGGTGTTTGAGCACCCTAGACGGTTGAGGTCACCACGGAGCCATAGTCCATTGTGGTGAAGCTTCGTGGTGTTGTTGGGAGCCTCCAATTAAGTTGTGGAGTTTGCCCCAACCTTGTTTGTAAAGGTCCGGTCGCCGCCTCCAAGGGCTCCAATAGTGGAATCATGGCATCTCGCATTGTGTGAGGGCGTGAGGAGAATACGATGGCCCTAGTGGCTTCTTGGGGAGCATTGTGCCTCCACACCGCTCCAATGGAGACGTACTTTCCTGCAAAAGGAAGGAACTTCGGTAACACATCCTCGTCTTCACCGGTGAAAGATCGTGGATGTCGCCTAGAGGGGGGGGGGGTGAATAGGCGTTTTAAAATAATTACGGTTTAGGCTTGAACAAATGTGGAATAAACCTAGCGGTTAATTTGCCAAGCACAAAACCTAAAGCAACTAGGCTCACCTATGTGCACCAACAACTTATGCTAAGAAAGATAAGAAACTATGTGATAGCAAGATATATGACAAGAACCAATATGGCTATCACAAAGTAAAGTGCATAAGTAAAGGGCTCGGGTAAGAGATAACCGAGGCACGAGGAGACGACGATGTATCCCGAAGTTCACACCCTTGCGGATGCTAATCTCCGCTTGGAGCGGTGTGGAGGCACAATGCTCCCCAAGAAGCCACTAGGGCCACCGTAATCTCCTCACGCTCTCGCACAATGCAAGATGCCGTGATTCCACTAAGGGACCCTTGAGGGCGGTCACCGAACCCGTACAAATGGAAACCCTTGGGGGCGGACACCGAACCCGTACACTTTGGCAACCCTTGGGGGCGGTCACCGGTACCCGTCAAATTGCTCGGGGCGATCTCCACAACCTAATTGGAGACCCCGACGCTTGCCCGGAGCTTTGCACTACAATGATTGAGCTCCGAACACCAACAACCGTCTAGGGCGCCCAAGCACCCAAGAGGAACAAGCTCAAGGGTACCAAGCACCCAAGAGTAATAAGCTTCTCAACTTGTAACTTCCACATATCACGTGGAGAAATCAAAACCGATGCACCAAATGCAATGGCAAGGGCACACGGAGTGCCCAAGTCCTTCTCTCTCAAATCCCACCGAAGCAACTAATGGAGGAAAATGAGAGGAAGAACAAGAAAGAGAACACCAAGAACTCCAAGATCTAGATCCAAGGGGTTCCCCTTACATAGAGGAGAAAGTGATTGGTGAAAATGTGGATCTAGATCTCCTCTCTCTTTTCCCTCAAAAACTAGCAAGAATCCCTGGAGGGATTGAGAGTTAGCAAGCTCGAAGAAGGTCAACAATGGGGGAAGAACACAAGCTCAAGAGATTAGGTTCAATGGGGAAGAAGACCCCCTTTTATAGGAGGGGGAAAAATCCAACCGTTATCCCCCACTCAGCCTCACAGAGAGCGGTACTACCGCGGAGGCAGGGCGGTACTACCGCTCCCCCTCAGCGGTACTGCCGCACCAGAAGAAAAAGGGCTGGGGTTGGGACCCAGAGCGGTACTACCGTGGAGGCAGGGCGGTACTACCGCCACTACTACCGCAGCTAGTGCCGCAAAACCCGACACGAGAAAATGCGCACTCAAGTCGAGGCAGTAGGAGCACGGAGCCGCAGCGGTACTACTGCTGAGACCATCAAGCGGCACTATCGCTCCGAGGAGCGGTACTACCGCTTAGTGAGCTTCAGCGGTACTACCGCTATGGCCCGCGGTACTACCGCTGGGTCCAGGACAAAAACCACACTCCAGAAAACCAGAATTGCCATAACTTCTACATATGAGCTCTGAATTGAGCAAACTCAGGCTTGTTGAAAACAAGACGACGAGTAGCATCAAAACAGCGACTGGTTATAGTAAGAAGATGCAGGGGAGGTATGCCAACAAATAGAGGAGTGAAACCTCCAACTGAGAAGAACCGGCAAAACCTCCAACATCGAAAACATCATAGAAGATGCATGCGAACTCCGTTTTCGATGAACTCAAGCTTGTCATCAAGATGACCATAAGCTCTAAGACTCTCAAAGAGAACCAAACAAGAACCAGGAAAGATGATGCAAGGATGCAATGGTTTGATCTCTCAGCGAACGATACGATCAAGCTACTCATCGAGAGCCCCCCTTGACAGTACGACAACCGATCCTATAACCCGGTCTCCCAACTACCATCATGAGACCGGTAAAATAGAAAACCTATCAAGGGCAAACCTTTGCCTTGCACATGGTCCACTTGAGCTAGATGATGATGATCTTGACTTCCTCAAGTTGGACCACCTTTCTTGATTGTGTTGGCTCGATGAAGACTAGTTGATTGCTCCCCCATACTCCACTATGGGTGAGCCTTTCTTTGGCACATCTTCACAAGTCCATTGACACCACAATGGATGGCAAGCTTCAAGCACTTGATCTCTTCGCGATGATCCACTTGAACTTGCACACGGCAATCTTGATGACGATCACCACTTGATGTCATCCTCTCCATGGGTTGAGAGATATCTTCCTCTTGACACAAGCCCATGAACATGTACCTAACCCCACGTAGAACTCTCACATAGGCCATGGGTTAGTACACAAAGCACAATGGACAATGCTTACCAAACCATGGGATCACTTGATCCCTCTCGATACATCTTCTATGCTTTGTGAGTTGATCAACTTGATTCACTCTTGACTTAGTCTTGATCAACCTTGAAGCTTTCCAACTCTCTTCGTTTGGATGATGTCTTGAAGGTAAACATGAATGATCACACAATCTTCTTCTTCAAGACATGCTTGCAATAAGCTCAACTCTCAAATGACCAATCTTTGGATAATTCCTTGAATAGCACCTTGGTCGACACAAACTCTTCTTGAAACCAACACATGTACTCCAAGAAAAGCCTACGGACAAAACCTTCAAATATAACTCAAGGCAACCATTAGTCCATAGAGATTGTCATCAATTACCAAAACCAAACATGGGGGCACCGCATGTTCTTTCAACCGGCTCCACCCTTGCTTATCTCGTACCTTTACTTGTGCAAGCTTATTAGTGTTACTTCCCTTGCTTGCTTGTGTGCTTGTTGTTGTTGCATCATATAGGTTGCTCACCTAGTTGCATTTCTAGACAACCTACTTTGGTGCAAAGTTTAATTTGGTAAAGAAAAGCTAAAAATTGTTAGTTGCCTATTCACCCCCCTCTAGTCAACCATATCGATCCTTTCACCGCCTGGTAGGCGTCCTCGGCTGCCCGGTCCTCCTCGCGGACGACGAGCGGGGGCGGCGGCAGGCTGCGGTCGACCTCGCGCACGCCGCGGCGCCTCGCCTCCTCGTGCTCGAAGGCGAACCACCGCTTCCAATTCGGCGAGTCGAAGGCGTAGGTGTCATCGCGGCGCTCCTCTGGCATCAGCAGCGCTCGCCGCCGCCGCACCTCCTCCGCGTGCGCCCTAGCCGACCGCGGCGCCGCCGGGAATGGATCCTCTCTGGATCTAGATACAGTCATGCGGCAGGGTGACGTCGGTGTACGGTAGAGGCACGCGGTGCCGCCAGTGCCACTCTGCCTGGTGCATTGGCACGTTCACGCGCTGCCTGTGTCGGCGAGCCGGTGCTGGCAGAGGCGGGAGGAGCTCCGATGGGAAAGGGACGGTGGGGGCCTTGCCCTTGGCCTTGCTGCTGCCGACGCTAGAGAAGAGCCCCATCTCGCTATGGTGGCGGCGGCTAGGGTTTGCCGACGATGGGGGAGCAGAGCTGGCTAGATGTGCACGACGAGTTTGGATGAGGACGACCCCGCCGCACGGTCGGCTTAAAAAAGGACGACCGTCGTCGCTGACACATGGGCCCATGGTCATAAATTAAGCTGACCGCGTGGGCAGCAGGTAGTTGGACGGTCGCCGGGTGGGGACACGGCGGACGCCAAGAAGGCGCGCGCGGTGTCCGTTCCGCGTCTGCGCCAACGCATTCGGGGCGCAAATTTGGGCCGCAAATGCATCGACGCGGACATGAAGCAGACGTGATTTGGGTTTGGGTCGGTGCGTTGGGCCGCAACTTTTGTCCGCGCCGACCCAAATGGACTTAGACGGACGAAATGAATCGCCCCATTGGAGTTGCTCTAAACGTTCTTATATTAATTTATAGAGGGAGTACATAGTATTTGACCAGCAAAAAATATAGCCCTGCAAGATTTCACTCCCTGGCTGTTGGATCTTGCACGTCCGACTGTAGGGGGATGAGGGCGTAAGTTATTGGCATGGCATGTTGCGGTGTCTCTTGTGTCTTGTCAAGGTAGCTCACACTGCAGCCAACACTCGGCCGCATGCCTCGATGGACCACCCTCCTCTCGGTGTGAATCATTGGGCAGACAAAGATTGGAATGCACACATTTGGTTTTCTGGGTGTAGATACACCCTATATGAGAAGAAATCAATAATTAACTAAGAAATGCCAAAACATATGAAATAAACTTGATCTTCTGTTGTACTCCCGCCGTTCCAAAATACTCTTTCCATCCCAAAATAAGTGTCTAAGGGAGTATAAGTCTTTTTTAGAGATTTCAATACAAACTACACACGAATGTATAGGACTTACTCTCCACCCTCGGCCTCCCCTCTCCCCCCTGCCTCCACCGGCAGGCGCCGCCGGGCATTGCCCGCGCGGTGCCGGCGGCGGCAGGGCTTCCCCCCTTGCGACGGATCTTGACGGCATAGATTTGGGGGCGGGTGTGTGGTGGCGCGGGTAGGCTCCCTCTGCGACATTGTTCCGGCAATGTGGCGGCTCCTGGCGGCGTAGTGCGGCACGGGGGCTCCCCTGCGTGTGCAGCACATCGTCCGGCTGAGACGACTCGGCGGCCGAGCGGTCCGGCGCTCCACCGACGGCAGGGCTACGGTCTGCAGGCGATGCGTCCTTGCTTCGGCTTCATCTCTTCTTTGTGGCTTGGCTCTGGCTAGCCGCAAGGCAGCAAGGCGGTGGGCTCTAACGACCTTGGAGCTAGGAGGATCCGAGTTGGGGGATCCAACTCTGGTCGCGATGAGCTTTGCAGGGCTGATGGGCTTGGACCGGCGCTCGACGAGCAGTGTTGCTGATGGAGGCAGGGGATGCCAGGAGGCTCTGGTGGCTCTGCGTGGTGGTGGCGCGACTGCCGCGTCAGGGGTGTGCGGACTAGCAGAGGTTCTTGTCGGCCTTGGCCGACTACGTGGAGGTGATGGTCTACTGCTACAGGCAAAATCCTTGCCGGCGTTTGCCGGGCAGCAGCAGTGGTGCCCGTGGGCGTCACTAACCTTCTTGGGGGCGCTGCCGTCTTGATGTGCATCATCTACTTTCGGACCGAGCTCTTCGGGCGAAAGCTTTGACTCATTTGGGTCGGGCAATGACGTCGTTCCTGCGGCATTTCCTCCTTCTGGGCGTTGCTTTAAAGACCAACGATCCTTTTGTGCTTCCTTGGGCTGGACGTGCACGACATCATGGTTGGTAGGCGCCCCACCGGTGATGCAAGTGGTTGGCATTGCGACTCGTGTGGCAACGATGATGGTGACATGTGGATCTGGGTCGCGGCTTGTCCTTCTGATGTCGGCGGTCCGGTCCGCCATCGGGAGCGCCTATGCTTGTTTCTCACTGTGATAGAGAAGTCAGGGCTGCATGTGGCAGGGCCCTGCGACAACAATGACTCCATGAGGGTGGTTTGGCAGACGGTGCTCTCCGTTGGTTGTGCCGGACTAGGTCGGTGCGAGGCTTGCAACTTTCTCCTGCAAAGCATATCAGCAAAATCTGAGCTCGATGTCTGTGGTCGATTGTTTGGCTATGGCCGGTGAGGTCCTCGTGTGTCGTTCGTTCGAAGGGGTCTTGAAAGGTTGTTAGAAGTGAAGTCGGAGTCGCCTGCTCGGGGAGATGTGATGACAATGACATTGCAGGCTAACTCGACGGTGTCCTCTTCTCGGCGGTGTTTGTGGTCTTGTTGGTGCCAGGTCGACCGGGGTGGCCTTTCTTGTGGGTGTGTTGTAATGGTTTCCTTTCGGTTTTCTAGTAATTAACCGGACAACTCTATTCTATCCTTTTTAATGAATTGGGTCCCAAGCACTAGTAGAAAACAGGGCTTTGGTTCGGCCAGAAAAGAGCATTAATCCCGGTTGCATCATGAACCGGGACTAATGTGAGCATTAGTCCCGGTTCGAGCGGCTAGGGCACCGTACAGGCATTAGTCCCGGTTCAAATGGGACCTTTAGTCCCGGTTGGTGCCACGAACCGGGACTAAAGGGTGCAATGCCCATTAGTACCGGTTCGTGGCTCGAACCGGGACTAAAGGTTGCCCATTAGTACCGGTTCATGGCTCGAACCGGGACTAAAGGTTAGACCTTTAGTCCCGGTTCGAGCCACGAACCGGTACTAATGGTGCAATTTTCAAATTCTACCCCCCCGGTGTATCGCCTTTTCAGTTTTGTAAAAAGCAAAAGAAAATGATAAAAACTTCAAAAGTTAAAATCCTTCGAGATGTAGTTATGTTACTACATCTACTAGTTAGGAAAATTTAAAAACTTAAATTTAGACATGTTTTGCAAAAAGTGTAGGGAAAATGTAAAACAGCTATAACTTTTGCATACTACTAGTTAGGACAATTATTACAAATCATGGTTAATGAAGCATGGAGGAATGGGCTACTATCTTTGCCTATTGAGACCAACTATACTGAATGCTACCCCATCATACAGTATGCTGATGATACTCTAGTTATCCTGCCAACTGATGTGGGACAAATCAGGAATTTTATTGAGATCCTTGACAATTTTTCCAAATTCACAGGGCTTGTAGTAAACTACATCAAATCCTCTATGGTACCTATCAATATCTCTGATGATAAAGCTCAGGATCTGGCTAACACCTTTAACTGCAAAAAAGAAGCCATGCCATTTACATATCTTGCTCTACCAATGGGATCTACAAGGCCTAAAGTTTCTGATTTGATGCCCATGGTATCAAGACTTGACCACAGGCTTTATGGCATTGCTTCCATGATGTCATACTCTGAGAGACTTGTACATCTCGAGTCCATTGTTGCAGCTCTGCCAATTTCTGCTATGTGCTGCATCAGAGTTCCTCTCACCACTCTGGACCATTTTGAAAGTCTGGTAGAAATTTCCTCTGGTATGGCACAGATATGAATAAAAAAGGAAACTGCCTTGTCAAATGGGACAATGTTTGTTTGCCAAAAAAGCAGGGGTCTGGGAGTACTAGACCTTAGAATACAAAACAAAACTCTGCTTACAAAATTCCTTTTCAATTCTTTAACAAGCACGATATTCCCTGGGTTAACCTTATCTGGAACAATTACTATGACAATGGTGAGGTACCTAGTTTCCCTACCAGGGTAGGATCCTTCTGGTGGAGAGACTATTGTTCTATCTTGAAAGACTTCAAGGATATGACTATTAGCTATGCTGGGAATGATAATACAATCAAGTTATGGTCAGATAAATGGTGTTCTCATATAATTTCACAGTCAATGCCCCAGCTTTATTCTTATGCAAAAAAAATGATATCACTCTTGCATCTGCCAGGAACTTGGAAGACAATGAATTTTATGACTTGTTTCACCTGCCTATGTCCACAATTGCAGTCCAACAAAGTAACAACCTCAGAGTGATGATCAATAGCAGAGATAACCAGCAAGTACCAGATTCATGGAAATTTCATTGGGGTGGTACAAAGTACTCTAAAAAAGAATATACCTTGAATTCATGGGAAATCCTGCTGATGCTCCTAAACCATATCAATGGATATGGAAGTCTTCTTCTCTCCCCAGGCAGAAATTCTTCTTCTGGCTTCTGTTGCAAGATAGATTGAACACTAGAGATTTGCTAAACAGGAAGAATTTCTACATAGAGACAAGTAAGTGTGAGTTATGTGATGATGAACCTAATGAACATCTAATGCACCTCTTTTTAGTTGTGATTTCAGTCGAAACTTCTGGATGAACATCGGCTACCAATGGGACACAAATTATAACCTGATGGAAATGCTCTTGGAGGGTAGGAAACAAGATATTTATGGATGTTTTAAAGAGTGCCTAATTGCTGGTTGCTGGGGTCTATGGAAGCACAGAAATAGCATCATATTCGATCACAAGGTCAAAAATATGGCATACTATCTAGCCATGTTCAAGAAGCACTTCAGCATGATCATAAAGTAGGCAAAACCTGGTTTGAAGGAGGGCATGCAAAGCTGGCTAGACCATTTGTAGATTTTCTATTTTATTTCTTTCATGATCCATCTTGTACGTCCATCTATAAATGTTCCTTTTTATATATGAAAATGAGAGTTACAGTGGGGGCCTTCCCCACTGTTTGTTTCTCAAAAAAAGAAAAACGTATAATATATCAAAATCTTCAGCACAAAAATCCGCATCCGATTTTGACGGCCTACGGGCTGTTTACAAATTTTTAGAATCCTCAAATTCTAAAAGGGAAAAAAGTTATGCTCAAATTTCAGATTTTTCTGAATTTTCGTTAAATATGGTCAAACTACTTATTCAAGAAGTATTAGTGTTACTAAATAATTATTAAAGAATATTAGTGTTACTAAATAATTATTTCAGTTTTTTGAATTTTGGTCAAATCTGGTCAAACTATGGTCAAACAATGGTCAAACTACTTATTCAAGAAATATTAGTGTTACTAAATAATTATTGTTTTTTAGAACGATAGTTTCAAACTCAAACAATGAAATGTGTGACTTCATGCTCAAGCTAAACTCCTGAGAGTTAATAGGCTTGACATCTTACTATTGTCAGGACAACAACAAGTGCAGACTTGGAAACGAGGGAGAACAGAACCCGAAAGTTAAGCGTGCTCAGGCTGGGGTAGTGAAAGGATGGGTGACTGTCCGGGAAGTTAGATGATTTGGAATGATGATGGGTGATTAGAGATTAGAGGTTAAATTGAGCAGTGATGAGGGGTGATTAGAGACTAGAGGTTAAAATAATTCATAAATTTGAAAATTCAGAAAAAAATAAAAAAAATCATAAAATTTCCTTTAGTACCGGTTGGTGTTACCAACCGGGACTAAAGAGTACCGGTTGGTGTTACCAACCGGGACTAAAGGTGGACCTCCACGCAGCGGCCATGTGGAGGGCCTTTAGTCCCAGTTCGTATAAGAACCGGGACTAAAGGGGGGAGGGCTTTAGTAACGACCCTTTAGTCCCGGTTCCAGAACCGGCACTAAAGGCCCTTATGAACCGGGACAAATGGCCCTTTTTCTACTAGTGAAGGGACCGTGTTTAAAAAAACACAGATGTATATAGACATATTTTAGAGTGTAGATTCACTCATTTTGCTCCGTATGTAGTTTATAGTGAAATCTCTAAAGGACTTATATTGAGGAACGGAGGGAGTACTTGTAAAAAAATCGATAAAAAGAAAAAACTTTGACTACTTAACAAAATCGACCAAAATAGTATGAATAGTGACCTATACTAGCAAATAAAATTTGTTTTTTGCCCTGAAGTCAATGCTGGCTTTTAATTAATGAAAAATTGTGTCCCAGAAATCACTTCATCTATGTCTTAAATAGGAGAACCTACTCTTCCTTCAAAGAATGTAGCATACCTAAGAAATGATTTCTCTAACGTGTCAAATCCGTTGTGAAATAAGTACGCGGATCCTTCTTCTACCCTTCTCTTATTCGCATTTCTTGCATACTATTAAAAGAAAAGTTGTTACTGTGGCATATTCCCCTTTTCCTCTAATTCAAGCGAGCAAAGGTGCAACTTCCACATCTTTGCTTTAATTTGATATACAATTTAATTCAATTTTGCTTTCCTTTAAGGAGATTTAGCTATCTTGCTGATCCACCAGTTCATACTGTCAATGAAAGCTCTTTCACCCTGCCCGCGGGTAACCCCTCAAACTGCTAGCGGGCTATTTAAAACATCGAGAGGAACACATTCTATGGCAAAATGGTAAATGCCTACATGTTTTAACTGCTAGTACCAATACTTAAGGGTATCTTCAAAGCGGACCCTCAAACCGCCCACAACCATCCGGACTGCAGGGTCCAGACGTGTTGTGTCATCCAACGCGGGTCTGTATCGGTTTGCTGAGTGGTCGGGACGTACTTTTTCCGACAAACCCGAGACAAAGTGAGGGGAGGGGGGCTTTACGGGTGTTCGGGTAGCAGCCACGTAGGAGTCCGACAACCCTGGCCCACCAAAAACCCTTCCCGAACCCCACGTCTCCATCCTCCCACTTTCTCTCCTTCCCTCTTTCTCTCTTGCCTTCACCGCCGCCCCGCCACCCCGGCCGCCACGCCACACCCCTGCCAGAACTCGACGAGTCCGTCACATTGAACGATACACCCGGGATCCACATCGCTTCTCCTTCGCCGTCGGGACGAGCCTCTCCTCCGAAAGCCGCTCAAGTACCATCAGCTCCTAAGATACTCACCATGCCCGTCAGCTGTTCGGTGAATTGCCTGAGTAATTTTTTTGTCCCTTCTTCTTTGAAGCAATGGATTCGGATATGGAATACATATACGAGCGATTCGTCCGACAAGGAGGACTACATGGATGAGACGGTGATGATGCAGTCACTGCTTGCAGACGCAGATGAAGGAAATATGCTCTAGAGGCAATAATAAAGTTATTATTTATTTCCTTATATCATGATAAATGTTTATTATTCATTCTAGAATTGTATTAACCGGAAACATAATACATGTGTGAATACATAGACAAACAGAGTGTCACTAGTATGCCTCTACTTGACTAGCTCGTTGATCAAAGATGGTTATGTTTCCTAACCATAGACATGAGTTGTCATTTGATTAACGGGATCACATCATTAGGAGAATGATGTGATTGACTTGACCCATTCCTTTAGCATAGCACTTGATCGTTTAGTTTGTTGCTATTGCTTTCTTCATGACTTATACATGTTCCTATGACTATGAGATTATGCAACTCCTGTTTACTGGAGGAACACTTTGTGTGCCACCAAACGTCACAACGTAACTGGGTGATTATAAAGGTGCTCTACAGGTGTCTCCAAAGGTACTTGTTGGGTGGGCGTATTTCAAGATTAGGATTTGTCACTCCGATTGTCGGAGAGGTATCTCTGGGCCCTCTCGGTAATACACATCACTTAAGCCTTGCAAGCAATGCAACTAATAAGTTAGTTGCAAGATGATGTATTATGGAACGAGTAAAGAGACTTGTCGGTAACGAGATTGAACTAGGTATTGAGATACCGACGATCGAATCTCGGGCAAGTAACATACCGATGACAAAGGGAACAACGTATGTTGTTATGCAGTCTGACCGATAAAGATCTTCGTAGAATATGTAGGAGCCAATATGAGTATCCAGGTTCCGCTATTGGTTATTGACCGGAGAAGTCTCGCGGTCATGTCTACATTGTTCTCGAACCCGTAGGGTCCGCACGCTTGACGTTACGATGATAGTTTCATTATGAGTTTATATATTTTGTTGTACCGAAGGCTGTTCGGAGTCCCGGATGTGATCACGGACTTGACGAGGAGTCTCGAAATGGTCGAGACATAAAGATCGATATATTGGACGACTATATTTGGACACCGGAAAGGTTCCAGGTAAGATTGGGACAATACCGGATCACCGAGAGGTTATCGGAACCCCCCGAGAGGTATATGGGCCTTATTGGGCCTTAGTGGAAAGGAGGGGAAAGGAGCAAGGGAGGGGGCGCGCCCCCCAAGCCCAATCTGAATTGGGAGGGGGGACGGGCCCCCCTTTTCTTCCTCCCTCCTTCCTCTTTCTTCCCTCTCCTACTCCTAATAGGAAAAAGGGGGGCCCGGGAGTAGGACTCCCCCCCTTGGGCGCGCCACCCTCCTTGGCCAGCCCCTCCTCCACTCCTTTATATACAGGGGCAGGGGGGTACCCCAGAGACACAACAATTGCTCATTGATCTCTTAGCCGTGCGCGGTGCCCCCCTCCACCATAATCCTCGATAATATTGTAGCGGTGCTTAGGCGAAGCCCTGCAACGGTAGAACATCAAGATCGTCACCACGCCGTCGTGCTGACGGAACTCATCCCCGACACTTTGCTGGATCGGAGTCCGGGGATCGTCATCGAGCTGAACGTGTGCAAAAACTCGGAGGTGTCGTAGTTTCGGTGCTTGATCGGTTGGGCCGTGAAGACGTACGACTACATCAACCGCGTTGTTATAACGCTTCCGCTTCCGGTCTATGAGGGTACATAGACAACACTCTCCCCTCTCGTTGTTGTGCATCACCATGATCTTGCGTGTGCGTATGAATTTTATTGAAATTACTACGTTCCCCAACAGTGGCATCCGAGCCAGGTTTTATGTGTTGATGTTATATGCACGAGTAGAACACAAGTGAGTTGTGGGCAATATAAGTCATACTGCTTACCAGCATGTCATACTTTGGTTCGGCGGTATTGTTGGATGGAGCGGCCCGGACCGACATTACGCGTACGCTTACGCGAGACTGGTTCTACCGACGTGCTTTGCGCACAGGTGGCTGGCGGGTGTCAGTTTCTCTAACTTTAGTTGAACCGAGTGTGGCTACGCCCGGTCCTTGCGAAGGTTAAAACAGCACCAACTTGACAAACTATCGTTGTGGTTTTGATGCGTAGGTAAGATTGGTTCTTGCTTAAGCCCGTAGCAGCCACGTAAAACTTGCAACAACAAAGTAGAGGACGTCTAACTTGTTTTTGCAGGGCATGTTGTGATGTGATATGGTCAAGACGTGATGAGATATAAGTTGTTGTATAAGATGATCATGATTTGTTGAAGTTATCGACAACTGGCAGAAGCTTTATGGTTGTCTCTTTATTGCATAAGATGCAAGCGCCAAATAATTGCTTTACTTTATCGCTATGCGATAGCAATAGTTGCAAGAGCAATAGTTGGCGAGACGACCATGTGACGACACATTGATATAGATCAAGATGATGGAGATCATGGTGTCATGCCGGTGACGATGGAGATCATGACAGTACTTTGGAGATGGAGATCAAAGGTGCAAGATGATCATGGCCATATCATGTCACATATTATGATTGCATATGATGTTTATCTTTTATGCATCTTATTTTGCTTAGTTCGATGGTAGCTTTATAAGATGATCCCTTACTAAAAGTTCAAGGTATAAGTGTTCTCCCTGAGTATGCACCATTGCCAAAGTTCGTCGTGCCCAGACACCACGTGATGATCGGGTGTGATAAGCTCTACGTCCATCTACAATGGGTGCAAGCCAGTTTTGCACACACAGAATACTCAGGTTAAACTTGACGGGCCTAGCATATGCAGATATGGCCTCGGAACACTAAGACCGAAAGGTCAAGCGTGAATCATATAGTAGATATGATCAACATAATGATGTTCACCATTGAAAGCTACTCCATTTCACGTGATGATCGGTTATGGTTTAGTTGATTTGGATCACGTGATCACTTAGATGATTAGAGGGATGTCTATCTAAGTGGGAGTTCTTAAGTAATATGATTAATTGAACTTTAATTGATCATGAACTTAGTCCTCGTAGTATTAGCATATCTATGTTGTAGATCAATAGCTCGCGATGTTGCTCCCCGTTTAATTTTTATATGTTCCTAGAGAAAACTAAGTTGAAAATGTTAGTAGCAATGATGCGGATTGGATCCGTGATCTGAGGTTTATCCTCATTGTTGCACAGAAGAATTATGTCGTTGATGAACTGCTAGGTGACTGACCTATTGAGGAGCAGATGCAGACGTTATGAACGTTTGGCTAGCTCAATATGATGACTACTTGATAGTTTAGTGCACCATGCTTAACAGCTTAGAATCGGGAGTTCAAAGATGTTTTGAACGTCATGGACCATATGAGATGTTCCAGGAGTTGAAGTTAATATTTCAAGTAAATACCCGAGTTGAGAGATATGAAGTCTCCAACAATTTCTATAGCTAAAAGATGGAGGAGAATAGGTCAAGCAGTGAGCATGTGCTCAGATTGTCTCGGTACTACAATCGCTTGAATCAAGTGGGAGTTAATCTTCCAGATAAAATAGTGATTGACAGAATTCTCTAGTCACCATCACCAAGTTAGTAGAACTTCGTGATGAACTATGATATGCAAGGGATAACAGAAACGATTCCCAAGCTCTTCGTAATGCTGAAATCGACGAAGGTAGAAATCAAGAAAAATATCAAGTGTTGATGGTAGACAAGGCCACTAGTTTCAAGAAAAGGGCAAAGGGAAGAAGGGGAACTTCAAGAAGAACGGCAAGCAAGTTGCTGCTCAAGTGAAGAAGCCCAAGTCTGATCCTAAGCCTGAGACTAAGTGCTTCTACTGCAAAGGGACTGGTCACCGGAAGCGGAACTCCCCAAGTATTTGGCGGATAAGAAGGATGGCAAAGTGAACAAAGGTATATTTGATATACAGATTATTGATGTGTATTTTACTAGTGTTCGTAGCAACCCCTCGGTATTTGATACTGGTTCAGTTGCTAAGAGTAGTAACTCGAAACGGGAGTTGCAGAATGAACAGAGACTAGTTAAGGGTGAAGTGACGATGTGTTGGAAGTGGTTCCAAGATTGATATGATCATCATCGCACACTCCCTATACTTTCGGGATTAGTGTTAAACCTAAATAAGTGTTATTTGGTGTTTGCGTTGAGCATGAATATGATTGGATCATGTTTATTGCAATACGGTTATTCATGTAAATTAAAGAATAATTGTTGTTCTGTTTACATGAATAAAACCTTCTATGGTCATACACCCAATGAAAATGGTTTGTTGGATCTCGATTGTGGTGATACACATTTTTATAATATTGAAGCCAAAAGATGCAAAGTTAATAATGATAGTGCAACTTATTTGTGGCACTGCCGGTTAGGTCATATTGGTGTAAAGCGCATGAAGAAAATCCATGCTGATGGGCTTTTGGAATCACTTGATTATGAATCAGTTGATGCTTGCGAACCATGCCTCATGGGCAAGATGACTAAGACTCCATTCTCCAGAACAATGGAGCGAGCAACAGATTTGTTGGAAATCATACATACTGATGTATGCGGTCCGATGAATATTGAGGCTCGCGGTAGGTATCATTATTTTATAATCTTCACAGATGATTTGAGCAGATATGAGTATATCTACTTGATGAAACACAAGTCTGAAACATTTGAAAAGTTCAAAGAATTTCAGAGTGAAGTGGAGAATCATCGTAACAAAAAAAATAAAAGTTTCTATGATATGATCGCAGAAGTAAAATATTTGAGTTGAGAGTTTGGACTTCAGTTAAAACAATGTGAAATAGTTTCACTACTCACGCCACCTGGAACACCACAGTGTAATGGTGTGTCCGAATGTCATAACCGTACTTTATTAGATATGGTGCGATCTATGACGTCTTTACCGATCTACCACTATCGTTTTGGGGTTATGCATTAGAGACAGCTGCATTCACGTTAAATAGGGCACCATCTAAATCCATTGAGATGACACTGTATGAACTATGGTTTGGCAAGAAACCTAAGCTGTCGTTTCTTAAAGTTTGAGGTTGCAATGCTTATGTGAAAAAGTTTCAACCTGATAAGCTCAAACCCAAATCGGAGAAGTGCATCTTCATAGGATACCCAAAAGAAAATGTTGGGTACACCTTCTATCACAGATCCGAAGGCAAGTTATTCATTGCTGAGAATGGATCCTTTCTAGAAAAGGAGTTTCTCTCGAAAGAAGTGAGTGGGAGGAAAGTAGAACTTGATGAGGTAACTGTACCTGCTCCCTTATTGGAAAGTAGTTCATCACAGAAATCTGTTCCTGTGACTACTACACCAACTAGTGAGGAAGCTAATGATGATGATCATGTAACTTCAGATCAAGTTACTACCGAACCTCGTAGGTAAACCAGAGTGAGATCCGCACCAGAGTGGTACGGTAATCCTGTTCTGGAGGTCATGTTACTTGACCATGACGAGCCTACGAACTATGAGGAAGCAATGATGAGCCCAGATTCCGCGAAATGGCTTGAGGCCATGAAATCTGAGATGAGATCCATGTATAAGAACAAAGTATGGACTTTGATTGACTTGCCCAAATATCGGTGAGCCATTGAGACTAAATGGATCTTCAAGAGGAAGACGGACGCTGATAGTAGTGTTACTGTCTACAAAGCTAGAATTGTCGCAAAAGGTTTTCGACAAGTTCAAGGTGTTGACTACGATGAGAGTTTCTCACTCGTATCTATGCTTATGTCTGTCCGAATCATGTTAGAAATTGCCACATTTTATGAAATCTGGCAAATGGATAATCAAAATTACATTCCTTAATGGATTTATTAAAAAAGAGTTGTATATGATGCAGCAAGAAAGTTCTGTCAACCCTAAAGGTGCTAACAAAATATGCAAGCTCCAGTGATCCATCTATGGACTGGTGCAAGCATCTCGGAGTTGGAATATACGCTTTGATAAGTTGATCAAAGTATATAGTTTTATACAGACTTGTGGTGAAGCCTGTATTTACAAGAAAGTGAGTGGGAGCACTACAACATTTTCTGATATGTATATGTGAATGACATATTGTTGATCAGAGATAATGTAGAATTATTCTGCAAAGCATAAAGGAGTGTTTGAAAGGAGTTTTTCAAAGAAAGACCTCAGTGAAGCTGCTTACATATTGAGCATCAAGATCTATAGAGATAGATCAAGACACTTGATAAGTTTTTCAATGAGTACATACCTTGACAAGTTTTTGAAGTAGTTCAAAATGGAACAGTCAAAGAAGGAGTTCTTGCCTGTGTTACAAGGTGTGAAGTTGAGTAAGACTCAAAACCCGACCACGGTAGAAGATAGAGAGAGAATGAAAGTCATTCCCTATGCCTCAGCCATAGGTTCTATAAAGTATGCCATGCTGTGTACCAGACCTATTGTATACCCTGCCCTGAGTTTAGCAAGGGAGTACAATAGTGATCTAGGAGTAGATCACTGGACAGCGGTCAAAATTATCCTTAGTGGAATAAGGATATGTTTCTCGATTATGGAGGTGACAAAAAGGTTCGTCGTAAAGGGTTACGTCGATGCAAACTTTGACACTGGTCCAGATGTCTCTAAATTTCAATCTGGATACATATTGAAAGTGGGAGCAATTAGCTAGAATAGCTCCGTGCAGAGCATTGTTGACATAGAAATTTGCAAAATACTTACGGATCTGAATGTGGCAGACCCGTTGACTAAACTTCTCTCACAAGAAAAACATGATCATACCTTAGTACTCTTTGGGTGTTAATCACATAGCGATGTGAACTAGATTATTGACTCTAGTGAACCCTTAGGGTGTTGGTCACATGACGATGTGAACTATGGGTGTTAATCACATGGTGATGTGAACTATTGGTGTTAAATCACATGGCGATGTGAACTAGATTATTGACTCTAGTGCAAGTGGGAGACTGAAGGAAATATGCCCTAGAGGCAATAATAAAGTTATTATTTATTTCCTTATATCATGATAAATGTTTATTATTCATGCTAGAATTGTATTAACCGGAAACATAATACATGTGTGAATACATAGACAAACAGAGTGTCACTAGTATGCCTCTACTTGACTAGCTCGTTGATCAAAGATGGTTATGTTTCCTAACCATAGACATGCGTTGTCATTTGATTAACGGGATCACATCATTAGGAGAATGATGTGATTGACTTGACCCATTCCGTTAGCATAGCACTTGATCGTTTAGTTTGTTGCTATTGCTTTGTTCATGACTTATACATGTTCCTATGACTATGAGATTATGCAACTCCCGTTTACCGGAGGAACACTTTGTGTGCCACCAAACGTCACAACGTAACTGGGTGATTATAAAGGTGCTCTATAGGTGTCTCCGAAGGTACTTGTTGGGTTGGCGTATTTCGAGGTTAGGATTTGTCACTCCGATTGTCGGAGAGGTATCTTTGGGCCCTCTCGGTAATACACATCACTTAAGCCTTGCAAGCAATGCAACTAATAAGTTAGTTGCAAGATGATGTATTACGGAACGAGTAAAGAGACTTACCGGTAACGAGATTGAACTAGGTATTGAGATACCGATGATCGAATCTCGGGCAAGTAACATACCGATGACAAAGGGAACAACGTATGTTGTTATGCAGTCTGACCGATAAAGATCTTCGTAGAATATGTAGGAGCCAATATGAGCATCCAGGTTCCGCTATTGGTTATTGACCGGAGACGTGTCTCGGTCATGTCTACATTATTCTCGAACCCATAGGGTCCGCACGCTTAACGTTACGATGACAGTTTCATTATGAGTTTATATATTTTGATGTACCGAAGGTTGTTCGGAGTCCCGGATGTGATCACGGACTTAACGAGGAGTCTTGAAATGGTTGAGACATAAAGATCGATATATTGGACGCCTATATTTGGACACCGGAAAGGTTCCAGGTAAGATTGGGACAATACCGGATCACCAAGAGGTTATCGGAACCCCCGGGAGGTATATGGGCCTTATTGGGCCTTAGTGGAAAGGAGGGTGTCGGTGTCAAAACCGGCGGATCTCGGGTAGGGGGTCCCGAACTGTGCGTCTAGGCCGGATGGTAACAGGAGGCAAGGAACACGATGTTTTACCCAGGTTCGGGCCCTCTTGATGGAGGTAAAACCCTACGTCCTGCTTGATTAATATTGATGATATGGGTGGTACAAGAGTAGATCTACCACGATATCAAGGACGATAAACCCTAGAAGCTAGCCAATGGTATGATTGTTGTGTATGAAGTTGTCCTACGGACTAAAACCCTCCGGTTTATATAGACACCGGAGAGGATTAGGGTTACACAAAGTCAGTTACAATGGTAGGAGATCTTGAATATCCGCATCGCCAAGCTTGCCTTCCACGCCAAGGAAAGTCCCATCCGGACACGGGACGAAGTCTTCAATCTTGTATCTTCATAGTCCTGGAGTTCGGCTCAAGGTATAGTCCGGCTACCCGAACACCCCCTAATCCAGGACTCCCTCAGTAGCCCCTGAACCAGGCTTCAATGACGACGAGTCTGGCGCATAGATTGTCTTCGGCATTGCAAGGCGGGTTCCTCCTCCAAATTCTTCATAAAAGTTTGTAAACACCAAAAGTAGTGTCCGGCTCTACAAAATAAGTTTCCATGCATTTCCACAGAGAGAATAATATTAACACAAATCTAATCTGCTGACATATTCCGTAGCGTGACATCACACTACGGCCAAGCCTCTATTCGAATCGTTTTCACTTTTCCACCTCAGCGTGTTTTGCGAGGCGGTTTCCTTGGCACGTCTTGTCAAAGCAGAGATCGTGTCCCCCATTTACGGGATTCTCATCAATACAGACGTGGGTAACCCAACCGCGCCATTTATCACGGCGCTGGGCAAGCGGGTTTTACTAGGCTGGTGGGGACGCACAGTCGCATCCGCCCATATAAGGGGATAAGGATCCACCTTTTTACCTACGCCTTCTTCTTCCTTTGCCCATCCATTTTCTGCGCACCCGAGCTCCAGCGCCCAAGCCCGCACTTCCTATCTCAACCTTCTCCGACAATGTCCGGAGCGGGAGGCAAGTGGATGGTCTCCTCCGTTACGGAGAGCCATGTCAAAAAGCTAAGGAAGGCCGGATACCTGTCCAAAGACATCGCGCACCGGCTTCCTGAGGAGGGGCAGCTTCTCCCCACCCCAAGGCCCCATGAGAGGGTAGTATTTCTTCCCCACTTCCTCCGCGGACTGGGTTTTCCTTTCCACACATTCGTCCACGGGCTCATGTTCTACTATGGCCTAGATTTCCACGATCTGGCCTCGAACTTCATCCTCAATATCTCAGCGTTTATCGTCGTGTGTGAGGCTTTCCTCTGCATCCGCCCCCATTTCGGCCTCTGGCTCAAGACCTTCAGCGTCAAGCCAAAGGTGGTGCGCGGCAACCAGGCGGAGTGCGGAGGTGCCATGTCGGGAAAAATAGCCAACGTCCTATGGCTCGAGGGCTCCTTTGTGGAGACCTTGAAGGGGTGGCAGTCAGGGTGGTTTTACATCACCGAGCCACGCGATCCGAAGTGGATCCCAGCCCCTAAATTTCGATCCGGACCCCCTACGCGGCTCACGTCCTGGAAGGAGACGGGCTTGTCATGGGGCGACGAAGAAGAGGTGACCGGACTGCAAAAATGCATCCGGTCCCTGGTGAACAAGCAGCTCAGGCTTGCCAACGTAGTCCAGGTCATGCTCATCCGCCGGATCCTTCCGTGTCAAGAACGGGACTTCAATCTGTGGGAGTTCAACCCGGCGCAGCACCGGACTCTAAGCAGGTTCTTCGACATGACGTACGAAGGTGCCTGGAAGGAGCTAACCAAAGGCGCCGAGGCTCCCGCATCCGCCTCCGAGGACCGCGGATTCAGCTCGCAGCGTCCTGCTGGCGAGGTAAAATATTTTCATCTTTTACAGGATATTAAGTTTCTTCATAGTTTGACTCTATGCGGGATCTAAACTCCCTCACCTTTGACAGGATTGGCAGGCGCAGTCCGGACTGATTAACTGTCCGGCTCTCTTGCCCGAAGACCCAGCCCCTGCTCTCCTAGTGAAGCTGCTGGTTCTGGCACCTTATGTGGTGCTGGAGAAGAAGGCCAAGAAGAAGAAGGCCACGGGGACTCGAAAGAGTTCCCGGCATATGGTGGCGTCGGACTCGTCGTCCGACGAGTCCGAGACGCACTCCTCCCGTGAAGACGAGGAGGAGGAAGAAGAGACATTTCCCCCTCCAGCGGGGGGAAGAAAGAAGAGGAAGGCCGCCCCAGTAGGGGAGGCCGAAGGGTCCAAGAAGAGGAAAACCCCTCCGCCGGACTACGCTCCCGACGCCGACGAGGACGAAGAGGAGTGGCCGGACAGGACCAAGCGTCCGGCGAAATCGTAAGTGTTCGGATACCAGAATAACTCATGATATTCCTTTTGTTGCGCAGCTTTCCTAATGCCGAATATCATCATGCAGCCCGCCCAAGGACGGGCTCAACGAGTCGCGAGCGGCTCCCTGGATTCCTCGGACGTGAATTCAGTTCCGCCCGCTGCCTCCCCCTGCGCTGCGGATGACGCCGAGGTGGCGTCGCGACAAGCTCCGGGGCAAGAGGAGGTGGTCCAGGAGGAACCGCGAGGCGACCTCCCGGACTCCAGGAGTGAAGGGGACAAGACCCCCAGGGCTCCAAGTCCGTCTTTAAGCCGGACACCGCGCCGGAATCATCAATGGTTTCGGACTGCGGCAGGCGAACTCCTGCCAAGAGGAGCAAGCCTATTGAGCTGGTGTCCTCCGTCCAACCGGAGGCGCCGGACAATCTATCGGAGGTGCTTAAGGGCGCCTCCATCGACGAGGAGCACCGTACCATCATGAGTACGGTGGTCCAGAAGGTTCGGTCTGCCAAAAGCGGACTGACTGAAGCTTGTGCTAGCCTTCTAACAGGCTTCGAGGTAAGTAAAAAATGTATAAAAATATCACCGCATAGACAGTAGCCCCTGATGCTCTGTTTGGCGTTCGGAAAGAAAAGCCGAATAGAGGATCTATTATATATCGCAGGAGTCTAACTAAAAAGGAGTTAATATACGTATGCAGGCTTCGCTGCTGGCCACCGCCGCATTGACTGCGGAGGTGGGTGCCCTGAAGCAGGGCCTCGAGCGGACCGAGCAAGAGCTCGGCCTTGCCAAACGGCCGCTCGAGGAGAAAGAAGGCAAGAGATACCTTATAGAAGAAATGCCTATAAGAAGATGCAATTGCAAAAAATGACAGGAGTACCCTGCTTATTGTAGGGGCCACAACTGAGGTGGCGACCCTCAAGCAGGCGCTGTCCGAGGCCGAGAAGAAAGCGGCCACGGAGCGTACCGAGCGGGAGAAATTTGAGGTGCAGGTTGGCGGGGTGTAGCAAGAGCTTCAGGCTCTCATGAAAAAAACATGAGAGTTTGGAGCTCGACTCGAAGACGCGGCCGTCCGAGCTTGCTGCGGCCCTTAAAACTGCCGAATCTGCCAAGGCCGAAGCCCAGAAGGCCCTCCAGGAATTGGATGTGGTGAAAAAGATAGCGGTGTGTAAGGCATTCTCTATGCAAAGCAGACATATAAAAGTAAGCTACTTGTTACTTACCCGGATCCAAAGCTCTCCAGGGGCATTCGCAGATCTTCCCCGCAGCGTATCCGATGCCGCCGCATTCTACCGAGCCGAGGAAGGCAGCTCGACGGAGAAGGTGTTCTGGTCTCAGTACGCTGAGGCCGGACACCCTGTGCCCTTGAGCGACCAGCTGAAGCAGCTGGTCGAGCTCCACAAGGTGGCGGAACAAGCACTGAAGGGCTTTATAGTTCGGCTGTGGCCTGGAGAGGCCTTGCCTGGGAGCTACTTCGGACTGGTGCGGCGGCTGGTGGAGGCTTGTCCAAGGCTCGAGGTCATCAAGCGCTCCGTCTGCATAAAAGGTGCCCGTAGGGCCCTTGCCCGCGCAAAGGTGCACTGGGGTAAGCTGGACGGTGAGAAGCTTGTGAGGGACGGGCTGCCGCCGGGGAAGGAGCATCGCAAGCCCGAGAACTATTACAAGGATGTTCTGGCTGGTGCCCGCCTTATGGCGGATGAATGTACCAAAGATGTAATTTTTGAAGGAACTCGCTCGTGTTATCCTGTGCGTTGAAAACTTGTTCATATGCGCTAAGCAATGCTTGTTGAATTTAAAATATTACTTTCTGTGCAGCCGTTTATCAAAAAATTGAGAGATGGCCAGTCGTCGGCTTCTGCCCCCATGCCACTAGTGCTGGGGTGTTCGGGATAAACCTGAGCGCTCTTTTTCCCATGATTGGGTCCGTCGAGGGAGGCGCTCAGCACAACGAACAAGGCAATCAGACTATAATGCTTGAACACTCTCACTTAGCCATAGAACTCTATAATTTTATATTTCGGCAAAGCCCCTAGTATTCGGAAGACCAAGTTCGGGGCGTTATCCACGCCTTGGCCGGACAAAGCCGGTTCCTCGCTCGAAGCGGCATAAGTGTTTAAGGACTCGAAAAACCTCTCGAACAGCGACCGGTCTCTCGCCTCATCATGACAGTCAATTTTAGCTTTCTCTACTGAGGTGCTTAGCCCAGCTTAACTGGGGCACAATCGCAGTAGTTCTCCTAGTGCTACCTTAGCCGATATAGCAGAACGTAAGGCACCAAAACATAGGAGCCGGGCAAACCCAACTATTGACACAAATCATGATTCGGAGCCGATGCATATAGTGCTATAAGTTCGGGGTGCCGCACTTGTGAAAGTGCACGGACTTCTCACGCCATATTGATGGGTACTGAAGCCCCTGGCGTATTTTTGCCATACCACGGTGTACGGATGCAGCATGTTATAAACATATATATATAAAGGGGACAAGGCGAAAAAATAGACAGAAAGCTATGCATTGTTTATAGAAAGGCTGCTATAAAAGCGGAACGATACAAATAGTGCGATAAGCAAAAGAAATTGGACTATTTAACATGTCCTGGCCAGGGGCAGGCCGCGGAATTGTATTAAAAAACAGGTATACTTCTTGCAATAGAGACCACCTGGGAGTTCCATAATGCGGCGTGGCTTGTCTGCTTTCCTGGATCTTGTATCGTTTGTGCGGCAGTTGAATTGCCGAACAGGTCATCCGAAGTATGGAGTCCTGAGAGAAGAAAGAAAAAAAAGAATCCGGCAGCCCCTGGTGTGGTTTAAGCCGTATTTCGGGCGTGTCGTGATAGCGCCCCTTCCCCTGTGCCCATGGTATTTCAAGGGCGTAGTTATGTACGCGAAGCACTGGTTTCGCTATATCGCAAGGGCTAGGGTTGGGGCCGCATTGCTACGCTAGCTCAGAACGTGCCAGGCGGTCTTGTTGTAGGGTACTCCAGGCGCGCTTGACAGTGTCCGGCTTTTTGAAAGCCGAGCTGGAGAACTGCCTGGAGAGGCTGCTTTGTACTTCTGCTGCGAGCGCTGCCATGTGCTCCTCCGTTCGGAGGGAGCGTTCAGTGTTCCCATTGACCATGATTACTCCTCTAGGGCCTGGCATCTTGAGCTTGAGGTATGCGTAGTGCGGTACCGCGTTGAATTTTGCGAATGCGGTTCGCCCCGAGCAGTGCGTGATAGCCACTACGGAACGGGACTATGTCGAAGATTAACTCCTCGCTTCGGAAGTTATCCGGAGATCCGAAGACCACTTCCAGTGTGACTGAGCCTGTACAGTTGGCTTCCACACCCGGTATGACGCCTTTAAAGGTCGTTTTGGTGGGCTTGATCCTCGAGGGATCTATGCTCATTTTTCGCACTGTATCCTGGTAAAGCAGGTTCAGGCTGCCGCCGCCGTCCATGAGGACTCTTGTGAGATGAAATCCGTCAATGATTGGGTCTAGAACCAATGCGGCGAAGCCACCGTGACGGATGCTAGTGGGGTGGTCCCTTCGATCAAAGGTGATCGGACAGGAGGACCATGGGTTGAACTTTGGGGCGACTGGCTCCATCGCATATACGTCCCGTAATGCACGCTTCCGCTCCCTCTTGGGGATTTGGGTTGCGTATATCATGTTCACCGTCCGCACTTGCGGGGGAAATCCCTTCTGTCCACTGTTGTTCGGCGACCTGGGCTCCTCCTCGTTGTCGCTATGCAGCCCCTTGTCTTTGTTTTCGGCTCTTAACTTGCCTGCCTGCTTGAACACCCAACAATCCCTGTTGGTGTGATTGGCTGGCTTTTCGGGGGTGCCATGTATCTGGCACAAGCGGTCGAGTATTCGGTCCAAACTGGACGGGCCCTGAGTATTTCTTTTGAATGCCTTTTTCCGTTGACCGGATTTGTAGCCTCGGAATCCGGCATTAACTGCCGTATCCTCGTTGCTGTCGTTGTTAACGCGGCGCTTTTGTTTGTTCCGACGTGACCTGTCGCTTTTGTCCTTGGTATTCGAATTACCAGGGTTCTTGGTTAAATTGTTGCTGCGAGCTAGCCAGCTATCTTCTCCCGCGCAAAAGCGGGTCATGAGTGTCGTTAGGGCTGCCATAGATTTCGGCTTTTCCTATCCCAGGTGCCGGGCAAGCCACTCGTCACGGATATTATGCTTGAAGGCCGCTAAGGCCTCTGCGTCCGGACAGTCGACTATCTGGTTTTTCTTTGTTAGGAACCGTGTCCAGAATTTCCTGGCCGATTCCTTTGGCTGCTGAATTATGTGGCTTAGGTCATCGGCGTCCGGTGGTCACACATAAGTGCCCTGGAAGTTATCAAGGAATGCGGCTTCCAGGTCCTCCCAAGAACCAATTGAGTCTGCTGGCAAGCTGTTAAGCCAATGCCGGGCCGGTCCCTTAAGTTTGAGTGGGAGGTATTTGATGGCATGTAGATCATCACCGCGGGCCATGTGGATATGAAGGAGATAATCCTCGATCCATACCGCAGGATCTGTTGTGCCATCGTAAGATTCGATGTTTACGGGTTTGAAGCCCTCAGAGATTTTATGATCCATTACATCATCTGTGAAGCATAGTGGGTGTGCGGCGCCTCTGTATTGGGCTATATCACGACGCGGCTCGAAGTAGCTTGGTCTGTTGAGTTCGGCCCGGCCGGATTTATTTCATCCGGAGTGACGATCATCGTCATGTGCCGTGGGGCGCCTGCGCGATCCGTAGATCGATCTTGTTTGCCTTGCCTTGTCCTCCAGTACGTCGTGCAGGTCGGGCGCATTTTCCCGTGCCTTAGTATGCTTGACGCGGCGTCGGGGCATGGCTTGAGTGGAGGGCAAAGGGGCCTCTCTGTCACGGCCGTGAGGTGGCCGGTCGGCCATGTCGTGCGCTGGTGATGTAGGTGCTTCCTCCTCTAATCGGGGTAGTAGCCTGCGCTTTGGGTAACTCTTGGAGGGGAGTTCGAGTTCATACTCTTCGGCCGCAAGGACTTCAGTCCATCTGTCAGCTAGCAAATCTTGATCAGCTCTAAGTTGTTGCTGCTTTTTCTTGCGGCTGCTTGCCGTGGCCATAAGCCTGCGTTTAAAACGCTCTTGTTCGGCGAGATCCTCTGGCACGACGAACTAGTCGTCGTCGAGGCTTGCCTCGTCTTTGGAGGGAGGCGTATAATTATCGTCCTCAACCTCTTGGTCCGCCGCCCTCTCATGAGGGCTGGCTTCTCTGTCCTCCTGTGCTGAATCTTGTTGGAGGGGGTGATCTTCGGCGCTATCCGGAGTAGTATTATCTCCCATGCCGGAATCACCGTTTTTGCTTTGGCGGGATTTAGAGCGGCGCCGCTGACGCCGACGCTTGGGCTGTTTCTTAGAGGTATTGTCCCCTACTGTTCCATCGCCATCTCCATCCTTTGGAGTGTCCACCATATATATGTCATATGACGAGGTGGCCTTCCAGCGCCCTGCAAGTGCTGGTTCTTGTTCGTCTCCTGCATCGTCGTCCATGCCGTCGATGTCTTCAGAGTCGAAGTCAAGCATGTCGGTTAAGTCGTTGACAGTGGCTATGAAGTGGGTGGTGGGTGGGTTTTGAATTTCCTCATCGTCCGTATCCCAACCTTGCTGACCGTAGTCCGGCCAGGGCTCTCCTGAGAAAGAGAGAGACTTTAGAGAATTCAGGAAGTCGCCGAAGGGCGAGTGCTGAAAGACGTCCGCGGCAGTGAATTCCATTATCGGCGCCCAATCGGATTCGATTGGCAGGGGCGCGGGGGGCTCAGAGTTCCGAGAGGAATCCGGCTCCTCGGAGTCACGGGCCATGCGGAGTGTGGGGCTGGAGTTTGGCTCGATCGCCTCTGAGATCGCAGCCCCTGAGGCAGCGTCCAACCACTAATCCTCGATCGGCGCAGTAAGCTCCGAATCAATGGTCGGAACCGATGCGTGTGCGGCCTCCAAGGCGCTGTTCGGCGGCAGAGCTATATTATGCCCATCGAGACAGTGCGGTGCGCTTGGCTGTGGCTCGAATCCGTCGAAGATCAAGTCCCCGCGGATGTCAGCCGTGTAGTTTAGGCTTCCAAACCTGACCTGATGGCCAGGGGTGTAGCTTTCGATCTGCTCAAGGTGGACAAACGAATTGGCGCGCACTGCGAAGCCGCTGAAGACGGAGATCTGTCCGGGGAGAAAAGTCTCACCCTGGACTGCATCGTTGTTGATGATCGAAGGAGCCATCGGGCTTAAAAGCGACGACACAGAGGAACTCTCAATGAAAGCACCAATGTCGGTGTCAAAACCGGCGGATCTCGGGTAGGGGGTCCCGAACTGTGCGTCTAGGCCGGATGGTAACAGGAGGGAAGGAACACGATGTTTTACCCAGGTCCGGGCCCTCTTGATGGAGGTAAAACCCTACGTCCTGCTTGATTAATATTGATGATATGGGTGGTACAAGAGTAGATCTATCACGAGATCAAGGAGGCTAAACCCTAGAAGCTAGCCTATGGTATGATTGTTGTGTATGAAGTTGTCCTACGGACTAAAACCCTCCGGTTTATATAGACACCGGAGAGGGTTAGGGTTACACAAAGTTGGTTACAATGGTAGGAGATCTTGAATATCCGCATCGCCAAGCTTGCCTTCCACGCCAAGGAAAGTCCCATCCGGACACAGGACGAAGTCTTCAATCTTGTATCTTCATAGTCCTGGAGTCCGGCTGAAGGTATAGTCCGGCTACCCGAACACCCCGTAATCCAGGACTCCCTCAGAGGGGAAAGGAGCAAGGGAGGGGGCGCGCCCCCCAAGCCCAATCCGAATTGGGAGGGGGGCCGGCCCCCCTTTCCTTCCTCCCTCCTTCCTCTCTCTTCCCTCTCCTACTCCTAATAGGAAAAAGGGGAGTCCTACTCCCGATGGGAGTTGGACTCCCCCCCTTGGGCGCGCCACCCTCCTTGGCCGGCCCCCTCCTCCACTCCTTTATATATGGGGGCAGGGGGGCACCCCAGAGACACAACAATTGATCATTGATCTCTTAGCCGTGTGCGGTGCCCCCCTCCACCATAATCCTCGATAATATTGTAGCGGTGCTTAGGCGAAGCCCTGCAATGGTAGAACATCAAGATCGTCACCACGCCGTCGTGCTGACGGAACTCATCCCCGACACTTTGCTGGATCGGAGTCCGGGGATCGTCATCGAGCTGAATGTGTGCAAAAACTCGAAGGGTGCCGTAGTTTCGGTGCTTGATCGGTCGGGCCGTGAAAACGTACGACTACATCAACCGCGTTGTTATAACGCTTCCGCTTCCGGTCTACGAGGGTACGTAGACAACACTCTCCCCTCTCGTTGCTATGCATCACCATGATCTTGCATGTGCGTAGGAATTTTTTTGAAATTACTACGTTCCCCAACAGCAGAGTGTGCAGAGGAGCATGTTCTCAATTTCAAGGGATCGATCAAGGGTCATGGAGTGCTCAACCGCAAATATCTTGAGCATCAAAATATCATTGTGTTCCTAAACTTTGAGCATCAAAATATCTTGATTAATAGCATATGAGTGCAACTCAAGATATTTGACATAGAGTGGTAATCCCTGCCAGTTATCAGACCAGAAGTAAATAGAGTCCCCTCTTCCTGCTTTACACACAACATGCTACTTGAATATTGGTAGCAGTTTCGGTATTGCCCTCCACCTGAATGATCCCACCTTTTGATCCACAGGCAATCTGTCTTGGTAGTGTTTTTCCCAAATAATGTTCACCCAAGGAGTATCAGTCTTGTTGAAAAACTTATGGAGGAACTTGATGAGCAATGCCTTGTTATGAGATTGTAGGTCCAGTATCCCTAGTCCTCCATGATCTTTGGGCCTACAGACTTTATCCCATGAAATAAGAACATTCTCTCTGTCCTGGGTACAATATTTTCTTCAGAAATAGTTCATGAGGTAGGAGTTGATTTGCTTAATAACTGTTTTTGGAATTACCAATGTGCACGTGAAGAAGGTGGGCATGCTGGTGAATATGGACTTAATGAGAGTTAATTTGTCACCAGAAGGTAGCATCGTTGAGCAACCCAATAATCTGTTCTCAATTCTTTTCAACATAGGCACAAAGTCCTCCACCCTAGGTTTGGTAATATAGATAAGAAGACCAAGATAAGTGTGAGGTAGTATACCAATCTTACAACCAAGAAGGTTGGAGAGTTCATTCATTTTCTCAGCAGGTTTTGTTGATAGAAATCAGAATAGACTTTGAATAATTCACCTCGAGCCAAGTGTAACCAACATAATGCAGGAGTAAGTTTTTGATGTGTTGGATCTGTCTGATATCTACCTTTGCCACTAGGATTGTATCATCTGCAAATTGAATAATTGGGTAGTCTGGACAAGAGTTGTGGATGAGTGGAGATTCTATCATTACAGATTGGTAGGCTTCATTGAAGATAGATTGAAGCACATCAACAGCAATCATAAAGATGAGAGGTGACAATGGATCTCCTTGCCTGACTCCTTTCTTGCATAAGAATTGCTTCCTGGGAACTCCATTGAGTAGGACAGAGGAGAAACTAGTTCCAAAAATCATTTTAATCCACTGAATCCATTTGTTCCAAAACCTTTGTGTCGTGGATTTAACACAATAGATGCCCTAGAAGAAGGACTTAGATGTGGAGCCATCGCGATGTAGTTAGCTTGAAGGGGTTAATCGGGACAAAAGACTGATAACCCACAAGTATAGGGGATAGCAACAATTTTCGAGGGTAAAGTATTCAACCCAAATTTATAGATTCAACACAAGGGGAGCCAAATAATATTTGAAGGTATTAGCAGTTGAGTTGTCAATTCAACCACACCTGGAGATTAATTATCCGCAACAACGTGATCAGTAGCAAAGTAATATGATAGTTTTGATAATAGTGACAACAGTAACAGTAATGGTAATAGTGATAGCAGTAGTTTTGTAGCAAGTGCAATAGTAACGATAGCAATAGTAACTTAGCAAGAACCATATAAGATAAATTCGTAGGCATTGGATCGGTGACTTGTTGGATGATATTCATCATGAGACAGTTATAACCTAGGGTGATACGACACTAGCTCCAGTTTGTCAATATAATGCAGGCATGTATTCCGTAAATAGTCATACGTACTTATGGAAAGAACTTGCATGACATCTTTTATCCTACCCTCCTATGGCAGCCAGGTCCATATTGGAAACTAAGGGATATTAAGGCCTCCTTTTAATAGAGAACCGGACAAAGCATTAACACACGGTGAATATATGAACTCCTCAAAGTACGGTCATCATCGAGAGAAGTCCTGGTTGTTGTCACTCCAAGGTTGCTGGACCATAACACGTAGTAGGTGACTATAACTTGCAAGATCGGATCTAGAACATGGATATAGTGGTGATAACATAAATGGTTCAGATCTAAAATCATGGCACCCGGGCCCAAAGTGACAAGCATTAAGCATGGAAAAGTCATAACAACATCAACCTTAGAACATAGTGGATACTAGGGATCAAGCCCTAACAAAACTAACTCGATTACATAATGAATCTCATCCAACTCCTCACCGACCAGCGAGCCTATGAAGGAATTACTCACTCCTGGTGGGGAGCATCATGGAATTGGCGATGGAGAAGGGTTGGTGATGACGAAGAACGAAGATCCCCCTCTCCGAAGCCCCGAAAGGACTCTAGATCTGGCCTCCTAATGAGGAACATGAGGTGGCGGCGGCTCCATCTCGTGGATCGTGATAATTCTTTCTCCCTAATCTTTTTCTGGAAAAATAGGATTCTATAGCATCGGTTTCAGGGTCTGTGGGGCCACCAGGTGGGGACAACCCACCTGGGCGCGCCTGGTGAGGGGCGCGCGCCCTGGTGGGTTGTGCCCACCCAAGTGCCCCCCTTCGGTAGCTCTTCGCTCTAGAAATTCTTATATATTATATAAAAATTCATCGCAAATTTCGTTCCATTCCGAGAACTTTTATTTCAGCACAAAAATAACACCATGGTAGTTCTGCTGAAAACAGCGTCAGTACGGGGTTAGTTTCATTCAAATCATGCAAATTAGAGTCCAAAACAAGAGGAAAAGCATTAGGAAAAGTAGATACGTTGGAGACGTATCAACTCCCCCAAGGTTAAACCTTTGCTTGTCCTCAAGTAATTCAGTTGATAAACTGAAAGTGAAAAAGAAAAACTTTTACGAACTCTTTTGCTCTTATTTGCATAAATAAGCTTAAACAACACCCATGTTTTCAGCCAACATTATAACTAACCATGCCGACAATAACTCTTAAAGATTATATTAACTCGTATCAATGACATAATCACCTAGCTAGCAATAATAAGACATCTCAAACGGCAACGCGTTGTCACAACAACCATGATATAATATGACAATAGTGGTATCTCACTAGCCCTTTCTGAAACCGCAAAACATAAATGCGGAGCACCTCCAAAGTCCAAGCAGCGACTAACATTGTAATTCATGGTCGAAAAGATCCAGTCATTATGCACCCAACATTAGCTACGCACAATGCATAAGTCATGACAGCTGTGCTCTTAGGTTGTCGGATCTAGGGTTCCGGCAAACCCTCAAGGTTCGAACACTGGGGTGCACACGAAGATCTCCTCCTACCAACTCACGCCCTCAACCTCGCCACGATCTCAAAGGCAAGCTCGACGAACTCGCAACACAAGGGACACAAGATATATACTGGTTCGGGCCACCATTATGGTGTAATACCCTACTCCAGTGTGGTGTGGTGGATTGCCTCTCGGGCGGAGGATGAACAGTACAAGGGGAAGAACAGCCTCCTGAGGCGAGGTGTTCTTGTGCTTGGTGGGTGCGTGGATTGGTTGGATCTAGTCCAAGATGAGATGGCTGCTACCTCTTGAGCACTGCGTTGGTTTTCCCCTAAGAGGAAGGGATGATGCAGCAAAGTAGCGTAAGTATTTCCCTCAGTTTTTGAGAACCAAGGTATCAATCCAGTAGGAGGCTACGCGCGAGTCCCTCGTACCTGCACAAAACAAATAAATCCTCGCAACCAACGCAAATAGGAGTTGTCAATCCCTATGAGGCCACTTACGAGAGTGAGATCTAATAGATATGATAAAGATAATATTATTGGTATTTTTATGATAAAGATGCAAAGTAAAATAAAGGCAAAGTAAATAGCAAAGTAGTAGGAGTACAATATGATAAAGATAGACCCGGGGGCCATAGGTTTCACTAGTGGCTTCTCTCGAGAGCATAAGTATTCTACGATGGGTGAACAAATTACTGTTGTGCAATTGACAGAATTGAGCATAATTATGAGAATATCTAGGCATGACCATGTATATAGGCATCACGTCCGGGACAAGTAGACCGACTCCTGCCTGCATCTACTACTATTACTCCACTCATCGACCGCTATCCAGCATGCATCTAGAGTATTAAGTTAAAAACAGAGTAATGCCTTAAGCAAGATGACATGATGTAGAGGGATAGACTCATGCAATATGAAGAAAACCCCATCTTGTTATCCTCGATGGCAACAATACAATACGTGCCTTGCTGCCCTTACTGTCACCGGGAAAGGACACCGCAAGATTGAACCCAAAGCTAAGCACTTCTCCCATTGCAAGAAAGATCAATCTAGTAGGCCAAACCAAACTGATAATTCAAAGAGACTTGCAAAGATAACCAATTATACATAAAAGAATTCAGAGACGATTCAAATATTGTTCATAGATAGACTTGATCATAAACCCACAATTCATCGGTCTCAACAAACACACCGCAAAAATAAGATTACATCGAATGGATCTCCACAAGAGAGGGGGAGAACATTGTATTGAGGTCCAAAAAGAGAGAAGAAGCCATCTAGCAACTAACTATGGACCCATAGGTCTAAGATGAACTACTCACACTTCAGCGGAGGGGCTATGGTGTTGATGTAGAAGCCCTCTGTGATCGATACCCCCTCCGGAGGAGCTCCAGAACAGGCCCCAAGATGGGATCTCATGGATACAGAAAGTTACGGCAGCGGAATTAGGGTTTTGGCTCCTGCTCTGATCGTTTGGGGGTACGTGGATATATATAGGAGGAAGAAGTACGTCGGTGGAGCAACAGGGGGCCCACGAGGGAGGGGGCGCGCCTGGTAGGGTAGGGCGCGCCCCTACCTCGTGGCCTCCTGTTACGTGCCTTGGCGTAGGGTCCAAGTCTCCCGGGTCTTATCTGTTGAGAAAATCACGTTCCCGAAGGTTTCATTCCGTTTGGACTCCGTTTGATATTCCTTTTCTTCGAAACCCTAAAACAGGCAAAAAATAGCAATTCTGGGCTGGGCCTTCGGTTAATAGGTTAGTCCAAAAAATAATATAGAAGTGGATAATAAAGTCCAATAATGTCTAAAACAGTAGATAATATAACATGGAGTAATAAAAAATTATAAATACGTTGGAGACGTATCAATGGCTGAGGCTCTGCTTGTTCGCCCCAGTTTTCGTTGGTTGCCTCCAGCTGTGGTGGCTAATCCTATTTATAGAGTCCATGGTCCTCTCCCCAAATATTGAGCGGGAAGGGAGCCAACAACGGCCAATTTGAAAGGGGACATCTAGTACAAGTTATCCTGACAAAAGTAGTCTTCGCCTGCCAAAGGCTCTGGTGGTGACGTCGCCTTAGGCTCCATGGTGACCTCCGTCCTGCCGTCCTGCTGGTCTTGGTATCGTTGCATCGATATGGAAACCTTTGCTTGACGCCTCGGTACTCTTCGCCCGCGCTTGCCTCCTTAGCACCAAAGAGGAAACAAGGACACTGTGCGCGCTGGCGCCCGCCTGGTCTTGATCGTCATGGCTCACGTCATTGGAATCTCGCGAGGTTTGCCTTGCCTTGATCTCTCCGCCCCTCGCGAGCCAACCTGGTGAGGCCGCTCCCAAGGAGGTCTTGTGTCGTCCGCCTTGCGAGGCTTGGCCCCTCGCTAGGGTCTTGAATGCTTGTTGGTGAAGATGGGTCGTACGGGCCCGCTTGCAGAGCCATGCCGTGGGATGCAGCAGGCAAGTCTGGGGACCCCCGTTCCCAGAACGTCAATAGTAGCCTCCGGGCCCAAGGTGTGCTCGGGCTTGGCTTCGAGGCGAAGCCGAAGGGCAAGTGCGGAGTGCCACGGGCCCCAATAGCCTGCAGCCTTGGTCGACGCGTGGCGGTTGATTGGTCGTGGGCGTCTCCGCTTCCCCACATTGCCTCGGCAACTGCCCGACTGTCAAAAGGCTGGCGTAGATAGCGCTTTCCTTCATTGCTTCCTTTCGCCTTGTTCCAGATCCCCTTTCTTGCTCCCTGCTTCCAAAATCTCCAGATCTACTCCCATCCCCTTCCGCATTAGCGACCAATGGCGCCCCAGAGGGTCAAGCCTGTCTCGTTCCCGGCTTGGTACGAGCCAACTCTCGACGCGCCCAACATCTCGAAGAAGAACCTCACCGCCACATGCTTGATGACGGCGGGGGAAAGCAAGGAGAGGGGGAAGACTGAGCTTCGGGCCGGCTTTGACGTGTCGGAGCCCGAGGGAAGCACCTTCTTCCCCTTCTTCACGAGCAGCATCGTCGCAGGGATGGTTCCCCCTTCCCTGACTTCTTCTATGAGATCCTTGGCCACTACGGACTGTAGGCGCTGCATCTTCATCCCAACTCTATCCTTCTCTTGTCGATCTTCGCCTACTACTGCGAGGCGTACCTCAGCGTGATGCCGTCCGTGGCTCTGCTGCGCCACTTCTTCTTCCTCCGCATCAACGAGGGTCATACCTCCGGGTGGGCCAATTTCATCGCGGCCGGCAAGGCCAACTCAATCTCAAAGACTGGGAAGAAGGCCGATGGCTTCAGGAGCAAGTGGTCCATGATGGACGCCAAGTGCATCCACCCACGCTTCATGCTGCCGACGGAGATGCCCCAGTCCAACAAGGGGTGGTCTTGCACGAAGCTCACTGATGAGCGGGCGACGCTGTTGCTGGAGCAGATGAACACCGACCCAAAGCCGGGAAACGCGAAGGTGGCAAAGGTGACAGGGGCCATGCTCCTGAGGGAATTCCTGATGCTACGCGTAGCCCCGCTTCAGGCCCGTACGCGCCCCTTGTGGGAGCTTGGGGGCGAAGAGGACAAGGTTCGCCTGTGCCCGGAAGCCTTATCCGACGGTGAGCTGGCTGCGGCTCTCCGCCTCCTGTTCGGGGACGAACAGGAGTACCCATTGAGTGTCTTCACTCCCTTGTTCTGCCGCAAGGACGGGGCGCAGGTTGTGGCCGCTAGGCCGACCTTTGGCGGGCACGGACTAGTGCCGCCGGCGCCCACCGGGGCCCCTGCGGCGCCAACGCCGTTGGAGCTGTCTTCTGGTGAGTCCCGCGGGGAGGAAGAGGAGGAGGAAGACTCAGAGGTGACCCCTGAAGGGACGGGGGAGACCTCCCCCTTGAGCAAAGCTGACATCCTCCGCACCCTTCCTGACGATGATGAGGCTGACGCCCACCAGGAGAAGGGAGAGCCGCCCGTAATCCCGACGAGGGACCGATCGACGCTCATCTCCCGGGATGATGCTTCTGCTCTGGCGCCGCCTAGAGCCGCTTCCGGCCCAGCTTGCTGCTCTTGCTTCTGCTTCCGGAGCTGGCGCGCCCGTGCCTCGGGTCGCGAAGCTCTCCAGCTTCAACCTTCCGACGCGGAGGGACTACGCCGCGGTGGATCAGTAAGTGTTCTCGTCCTGCCTTGTTCTTGCTGCTGATGCTTTTTTCTGACTCTTCTTCCTTGTTGTGTAACTAGGCTGATGCCGGCGGTGAAGAGGAGAAGGGAGGACGAGGTGGTGCTGCTTGAGCCCAGGTCGCCTCCTACGGATGCGCCCCTCTCCATGAGCAAATGTGGGGATGATGCTCGTGCTTCTCCAGCCCGATCATCCTCGCAGGGCTGGGTGGAGCATCCTTGGGAGAAGTCAACCCCCGAGGCCCCGCTGACTCGGGAGGTGCCAGAGTCCGTCTCGGGTGCTGAGGTCCAAGAGGATCAGGAGCCTCCAGCCTCCCAGGCCATGGTGACGACGTCGCCTCTTCCTCCTCCTTCTGCCGTGTTGCTGGCCCCAGGTTTCTATGCTTCTCCTGACGTCCTAGAATGGGCCCTTTCTGAGATGGCCCGGCTGCGAGAAGATCTCCAGAGCGCCGAACCCCTCCTGGCGGGTGGGCGTCTAGAGCTGGTCTCTGGTTGGCTTCATTTTGACGTGTCCGTTCGGGCGGCGCTGAGCCAGGTCGCGACGACCTCTGAGGGGGAGAAGCGAGCCGCAGCTTAGGCATCAGTTGCTCGCGAGGCGGCACTGAAGGACGCCGAGGCCGCCCAAGGTCGTTGCCGGGTGCTGGAGGCTGAGCTGAAGATCCTGTGTGAACAGCGTGCCGAAGATGCCCACCGTAAGGCAGAGGAAGAGAGGATGAAGGCCCGGGAGGACGCTGTCAAGGGTCATGACGCCGAGCTGGAGCAGCTGGCGCAGGCGCAGTCCACTCAGCGCGGCCGGCTAGAGGAGCTAGAGCAAAAGGTGCAGACGGAGAAAGTAAAACTTGACGCCAAGACGAAGGTTCTGGCCGAGGACCGCGCGGCCTTCGCGCTTCTCGAGAAGAGGTCTCGCGAGGCTCTGAAGACACTCTATGAGAAGGCTTTGGAGAAGCCGCTGGCCACCGATGAGGACGGCCCCGCCCAGTTGCTTCCCTACTTGGTCGAGGCGCTTGAGGAAGTCGTGCGCGACATCGGCCCCATGGCAGAGGAAGAGGCTCACGTCCTTTCTTCAGCCACGCTGACGCGCGTCTTCAGCCACCTCCATCTTCGCGATCCTGTCGTCCTCCTTGATGAGCTATTGGAGCCTGTGGCTGATGAACAGTGCGTAGCCGCCGTCGCGGTCGTGAAAGGTCAGGTGGAAGCCCTGCTGAAGAAGTTCGACGCCTTCGCCCATGCACCTTCAACCGGTGGTGCAGGTGAAGGCGACGCCACCCAGGAGGGGGCGCCTCTTGCGGGTGCTGACGGTATCCTGGGATGACTGGCTTGCGGCTCCTTTCCTGTTGAAACTCCTGCAACATGTAGCGTGCCTCGTGGAGGCGTTTAAACTTGTGTTTGATATTCGAAGAACTATATGTCTTGTAATATTTGCTTTGAGATTTTGCGATTTCCTTCCCATTTGCTTTTCATTCTACGTCGGCAGAGCCCGACCCCGCGCATACCTCAGCCGTCGTTGGGCCGACCGGATCACCAGGACGGACCAAGGAGTGAGGGGCTACATGGTCAGTTAGGCTCCTGAGTGGCGATGCTCAGGAGTCCCCCTTGACGCACAAACAGCTTGTGGAAAGGAGATGCAATGGTAGGTCTAGTGTTCTATGTCGGCAGGGGCCGACACCGTGCATACCTCAGCCACCATTGGTCCGACCAGATCACCAGGACGGGCTAAGGAGTGAGGGGCTACGTGGTCAGTTAGGCTCCTGAGTCGCGATGCTCAGGAGTCCCCCTTGACGTTCAAACGACCTTCATACCTTAGTTCCACTTGGGAGGGCGCGAGACGACCAGGTCCGAGGGACCTGGTGAGGTGGCGTAAGCTTGGGCGTGACCCGAGCACAGCCCCCGTGCCCAGCCCCCTCGCGCGGCTCTCCCGAGGGGAGGCGTTGCGATGAGGCCAGACACCGAGCCCGGAGGCTCCCTGAGGTTGATATGGCCGTGAGTCCGCCCTTAGTAGTTTATCACTAGGGCGGACCATGGCGCTTCCGCACTTGCACAGGCATAGCCGCTCCTCGGTAGTGTGGACTGCCAATGCGGAGCATGGTGCTTCCATTGGTACGTGGGAGGGGATTCCCTACTGCGGAGAGCCCCCGAGGCGTGTACAGCCCCGCCCTGACACGTGGCTTGCATGGCAGGGCTAGATGAGGTGTGTTTGGGCACTCGTGAGCCAGCGCAGGACTCACGAGGCCCTACCTCAAGGCGGGTTGCACCTGGTCTTGATTCTTGCTCGCTGTGGTGGTCCTGCGAGGTGGTTAGACAACCTGCGCCGGACGAATCTCCTGAGGTTATCGCGTGAGAAGGCCAAGCACGGCCCCAGGAGGTGACGTGAACAGGACCGGCCCGCCAGACAGAGCTCAACCGTTGGATTTATCAACGCTGCAGGGACGGGCCCAAGCACAGACGCCGTGCCTAACCTTCTCACACGAAGGGTCCTGAAGAAAGACGGTCGGCGCGTGGCTCTCGTGGTAGGTGACAATCAAGCAGGTGATAGTCATAGATAGATTAGGCATGGAAAGAAAACATGCCACTGGGTCAGGCCCGAGCGGCTTGGGGATGATGCAGCCCGAGGGGCGCCCCAGTAAGGTAAGCTAAAGACATAAACAAGAAGGGATACATGCCACAGGGACGGACCCACGCGGCCTGGGAATGCTGCAGCCCCGAGGACACTCCCAGCTAAATAAACTTGGAAAATATCACCTGATTCTGTTGATGAAGGGGTGTTGAGGCAGCTGAAGGTACACGGCGAAGGGGTTGCTCCTCACGAGCCACCGAGGCCCTGAGCCTTGGGAGGGTCTGGGGTCCAGGTGGTTCCTTCAGGACCGTCGCCATCTCCGCCAGGTCTGCGTGATGCCTGTCCTCCTGACCCGTCATGACACTCCACAGGTTGGACTGGAAGGCAGCAGCCACGCCCGAAAGGCCGAATGGCACGCGAACGTAGTTGTGCGGTGGGCCCTCGCAGCGTCCCACACACGAAGGCCAGAAGATCTCCTGAGACGCGGCCGTGTTGAGCCCTAGGGAGCGACGCCAGGTGGGCGGCGGTCGCCGCGAATCTCTCTTGCTTCCCGAAGCTCCTGAGTGGTCTTGATGATGAACTCCTGAGCGCTGGGCGCTCCTCGCCCTGTGTCCTCCTAAGGGAAACATGGCACGAAGCATGTTGGCAAGGCCTGAGGCCCTCCAGAAGAGAGCCCCCGAGCCCTGCCCAAGGAGGGCGCTGGGCGCGTCTTCCTATGTGACAGAGGGAGGCCTCCCAGGTGCGGGGGCGCTGATCTTGACGTAGCACCACTTGCGACGCCGCTCTCCTGAGGCCCAGTATGGAGTAGTTGCTTCTTTTTCTTCGGGATGGCCTCTGTAGGGTACTCGCCCTTGCTGTAGGGGTCGTCGATTGCTGCAGCTCGAAAGGCATGCTCGAGGGAGCACACCACGTCTCTATCTTCGTAGAGGACTGTGATGATTCCGCCGCTTCCTGGCATCTTGAGGATGTTGTACCCGTGGTGGGTCACCGCCATGAACTTAGCCAGGGCTGGATACCCGAGGATGGCATTGTATGGTAGAAGGATGTGGGCGACGTCGAAGTCGATGAGATCGGTGCGGTAGTTGTCGCGCTGTCCGAAGGTGACTGGGAGGCGGACCTGACCTACCTGGGTGGTGGAGCCGTCGGTCACTCCTGTGAAAGGCTTGGTAGGCTGAAGTTGATCGTAGGGCACTTGAAGGTTGTCGAACATCTCGACGGACAGGACGTTAAGCCCTGCGCCGCTGTCGATGAGAGTCTTGGTGACTTGCACGTTGCTGATGACGGGTGAACAGAGCATCGGGAGAGCGCCAGCGGTGGCCGCGCACTTGAGCTGGTCTGCCGAGCTGAAGGTAATAGCGCACCTGGACCACCTGAGCGGCGTGTAGCCTCAAGCTTGGGAAGGGCTGCGTTCACCTCGCGAGAAAACTGCTTGAAGATACGCTGTGAGGCTGGGGCTTGAGCTCCGCCCAAGATGCAGGCGATAGCACGCAGCTCCTGGAATCCCCCAGCCCCCTCATCTTGGTGGTGGTGGTCGTTCCTTCTTGGTGGTGGCGGTAGTGGAGGGAGCCCAGCATTGCCCTGAGGACGCTCCTTGCGAGGCTGATCCCTCCAGGCACCTTCACGAGGCTGATCCTGCCAGCGGTCCTCACGAGGCTGGTCGCACCACTCCTGGCATGGGCCCCGGTCATCCCATCGTCCTCCGCCACGTCCTCCTCCTCGGCCGTAGCCTCGGTCATTGCACTCAGGGCGTTGACCGAAGTGTCCGTCGCGAATGGCCTTGAGCTCTTGACAATCATTGGTGTTGTGGTTGTGCATGTTGTGGAAGGCGCAGATCGGTCGGCTGCTCTTGGATGACTCAGGCTGGTCCCTGCCGCGCTTCATGTCCGGCTCTACCACGAATAGGGCCGCTCCCTTGCACTTCACGTCCTTGGCCTTGGCTTTCTTCTCTTCTAGGTCGGCAGCTGGGAGATCGAGAAGGGAAAGGCACCCTCCTTAGCCCTTGCGCACTTGGTCGCCAGGTTGAACAGCTCCAGGGATGTGCATAGCTCCTCATGGATGGCGAGCTCCTCCTTCATCTTGACATCGCGGACGCCATCGAAGAACGCAGAGATGATGGCCTCGTTCGTCACCTTGGGGATCTTGAGACGGACGTTGTTGAAGCGTTGGATGTACTTCTGGAGGGTTTCCCCTAGTTATTGCTTGACGCGGCACAGGTCACCCGCGGCCGGTGGGCGGTCGCGAGTGCCCTGGAAGTTGGCGACGAAGTAGTCACACATCTCGTTCCAGGAAGAGATGGAGCCTGGAGGCAGGTTCAGGAACCACGAGTGTGCGCCATCCTTGAGAGCCATGGGGAACCAATTCGCCATGACTTTCTCGTCGCCATTGGCCACCTCAATCCTCAGCTCGTAGAGCTATAGGAACTCCGCGGGGTCGGGGGTGCCGTCGTAGTGCGGAGGCAGGTCTGGCTTGAACTTGCCTGGCCATGCGACGCTACGCAGCTCGGGGGTGAAAGCGCGGCGGCCCGTGGTAGCGATCGGGACCCTTTGCTGATGTGGAGCCTGGCCTTGTGCTACCTCTTGAGCACTGCATTGGTTTTCCCTTGAAGAAGAAAGGGTGATGCGGCAAAGTAGCGTAAGTATTTCCCTCAGTTTTTGAGAACCAAGGTATCAATCCAGTAGGAGGCCACGCACGAGTCCCTCGCACCTACACAAACAAATAAAATCCTCGCAACCAACGCAATAAAGGGGTTGTCAATCCCTTCACGGTCACTTACGAAAGTGAGATCTGATAGATATGATAAGATAATATTATTTGTATTTTTATGATAAAGATGCAAAGTAAATAAAGCAAAATAAAAATGGTGCAAGAAATAGCTTGTTGACGAAAAATTAATATGATAGAAAATAGACCCCGGGGGCATAGGTTTCACTAGTGGCTTCTCTCGAGAGCATAAGTATTACGGTGGGTAAACAAATTACTGTTGAGCAATGACATAATTGAGCATAGTTATGAGAATATCTAGGTATGATCATGTATATAGGCATCATGTCCGAGACAAGTAGACCGACTCCTGCCTGCATCTATGACTATTACTCCACACATCGACCGCTATCAAGCATGCATCTAGAGTATTAAGTTCAAAAGAACGGAGTAACGCTTTAAGCAAGATGACATGATGTAGAGGGATAAACTCATGCAATATGATATAAACCCCATCTTGTTATCCTTGATGGCAACAATACAATACGTGCCTTGCTGCCCCTACTGTCACAGGGAAAGGACACCGCAAGACTGAACCCAAAGCTAAGCACTTCTCCCATTGCAAGAAAGATCAATCTAGTAGGCCAAACCAAACTAATAATTCGAAGAGGCTTGCAAAGATAACCAATCACACATAAAAGAATTCAGAGAAGATTCAAATATTGTTCATAGATAAACTTGATCATAAACCCACAATTCACCGATCTCAACAAACACACCGCAAAAGAAGATTACATCGGATAGATCTCCACAAGAGAGGGGGAGAACATTGTATTGAGATCCAAAAAGAGAGAAGAAGCCATCTAGCTAATAACTATGGACCCGAAGGTCTGAGGCAAACTACTCACACATCATCGAAGAGGCTATGGTGTTGATGTAGAAGCCCTCCGTGATCGATGCCCCCTCCGGCGGAGCTCCGGAAAAGACCCCAAGATGGGATCTCACGGGTACAGAAGGTTGCGGCGGTGGAATTAGAGTTTTGGCTCCGTATCTGGTAGTTTGGGTGTACGTAGGTATATATAGGAGGAGGAAGTATGTCGGTGGAGCAACGTGGGCGCGCCCCCTACCTCGTGCCTTCCTGGTTGCTTTCTTGACATAGGGTCCAAGTCCTCTGGATCACGTTCGTTCCAAAAATCACGTTCTCGAAGGTTTCATTCCGTTTGGACTCCGTTTGATATTCTTTTTCTATGAAACTCTGAAATAGGCAAAAAAACAGCTATTCTGGGCTGGGCCTCCGGTTAATAGGTTAGTCCCAAAAATAATACAAAAGTGTATAAAAAAGCCCAAGAATGTCCAAAACAGAATATAATATAGCATGGAACAATAAAAAATTATAGATACGTTGGAGACGTATCAAGCACCCCCAAGCTTAATTCCTGCTCGTCCTCGAGTAGGTAAATGATAAAAACAGAATTTTTGATGTGGAATGCTACTTGGCAAAATTTCAATGTAATTAACTTAACCGTGGTATGAATATTCAGATCCGAAAGATTCAAGACAAAAGTTTAATATTGACATAGAAATAATAATACTTCAAGCATACTAACTAAGAAATTATGTCTTCTCAAAATAACATGGCCAAAGAAAGTTATCCCTACAAAATCATATAGTCTGGCTATGCTCTATCTTCACCACACAAAGTATTTAAATCATGCACAACCCCGAAGACAAGCCAAGCAATTGTTTCATACTTTTGGTGTTCTCAAACTTTTTCAATCTTCACGCAATACATGAGCGTGAGCCATGGACATAACACTATATGGAATAGAATGGTGGTTGTGGAGATGACAAAAGGGAGAAGATAGTCTCACATCAACTAGGCGTATCAACAGTCTATGGAGATGCCCATTAATAGATATCAATGTGAGTGAGTAGGGATTGCCATGCAACGGATGCACTAGAGCTATAAGTATATGAAAGCTCAACAAAAGGAACTAAGTGGGTGGCATCCAACTCGCTTGCTCACGAAGACCTAGGGCATTTTGAGGAAGCCCATCATTGGAATATGCAAGCCAAGTTCTATAATGAAAAATACCCACTAGTATATGAAAGTGATATCATAGGAGACTCTCTATCATGAAGATCATGGTGCTACTTTGAAGCACAAGTGTGGCAAAAGGGTAGTAGCATTGTCCCTTCTTTCTTTTTCTCTCATTTTTTTATTTGGGCCTTTCCTCTTTTTTATGGCCTCTTTTTTTAGTTCGGAGTCTGATCCCGACTTGTGGGGGAATCATAGTCTCCATCATCCTTTCCTCACTTGGGACAATGCTCTAAAAACGATGATCATCACACTTTTATTTACTTACAACTCAACAACTACAACTCAATACTTCAAACAAAATATGACTCTATGTGAATGCCTCCGGCGGTGTACCAGGATGTGAAATGATGCATGAGTGACATGTATGAAAGAATTATGAATGGTGGCCTTGCCACAAATAAAATTTCAACTACATGATCATGCAAAGCAATATGACAATGATGGAGCGTGTCATAGTAAACGGAACGGTGGAAAGTTGCATGGCAATATATCTCGGAATGGCTATGGAAATGCCATGATAGGTAGGTATGGTGGCTGTTTTGAGGAAGGTATATGGTGGGTGTATGATACCGGCGAAAGGTACGCGGTATTAGAGAGGCTAGCAATGGTGGAAGGAAGAAAGTGCGTATAATCCATGGACTCAACATTAGTCATAAATAACTCACATACTTATTGCAAAAATCTATTAGTTATCGAAACAAAGTATTACACGCATGCTCCTAGGGGGATAGATTGGTAGTAAAAGACCATCGCTCGTCCCCGACCGCCACTCATAAGGAAGACAATCAATAAATAAATCATGCTCCGATTTCATCACATAATGGTTCACCATACGTGCATGCTACGGGAATAACAAACTTCAACACAAGTATTTCTCAAATTCACAACTACTCAACTAGCATGACTCTAATATCACCATCTCCATATCTCAAAACAATTTTAAAGTATCAAACTTGTCTTAGTATTCAGCACACTCATAAGAAAGTTTTTTACTAGTCTCGAATACTTAGCATATTAGGATTAATTTCCCAATTTTAAGCAAATTACCATGCTGTTTAAGACTCTCAAAATAATATAAGTGAAGCATGAGAGAATAATAGTTTCTATAAAACAAATCCACCACCATGCTCTAAAAGATATAAGTGAAGCACTAGAGCAAAAACTATATAACTCAAAAGATATAAGTGAAGCACATAGAGTATTCTAATAATTTTCAAATCATGTGAGTCTCTCTCAAAAGGAGTGTACAACAAGGATGATTGTTGTAAACTAATAATTAAAGACTCAAATAATACAAGACGCTCCAAGCAAAACACATATCATGTGGTGAATAAAAATATAGCTCCAAGTAAAGTTACCGATGGAAGTAGACGAAAGAGGGGATGCCTTCCGGGGCATCCCCAAGCTTTGGCTTTTAGATGTCCTTAGATTATATTGGGGTGCCATGGGCATCCCCAATCTTAGTCTCTTTCCACTCCTTGTTCCATAATCCATCAAATCTTTTACCCAAAACTTGAAAACTTCACAACACAAAACACAAAATAGAAAATCTCGTGAGCTCCGTTAGCGAAAGAAAACAAAACACCACTTCAAGGTACTGTAATGAACTCATTATTTATTTATATTGGTGTTAAACCTACTATATTCCAACTTCTCTATGGTTTATAAACTATTTTACTAGCCATAGATTCATCAAAATAAGCAAACAACACACGAAAAACAGACTCTGTCAAAAACAGAACAGTCTGTAGTAATCTGTAGCTAACGAAAACTTCTGGAACCCCAAAAATTCTAAAATAAATTGATGTACGTGAGGAATTTATCTATTAATCATCTTCAAAAATAATTAACTAAATACCACTTTCCAAATAAAAATGGCAGCAATTCTCGTGAGCGCTAAAGTTTTTGTTTTTTACAGCAAGATCAAAGAGATTTTTCCCAAGTCTTCCCGACGGTTCTACTTAGAACAAACACAAAAAAACACAAAAAAAAACAACCAAAACAGAGTCTAGATAAATTATTTATTACTAAACAGGAGCAAAAAGCAAGGAATAAAAATAAAATTGGGTTGCCTCCCAACAAGCGCTATCGTTTAACGCCCCTAGGTAGGCATAAAAGCGAAGATAGATCTAGGTATTGCCATCTTTGGTAGGCAATCCATAAGTGGCTCTCGAAGTAGATTCATATGGTAATTTAATTTTCTTTCTAGGGAAGTGTTCCATGCCCTTCCTTAACGGAAATTGGAATCTAATATTCCCTTCCTTCATATCAATAATTGCACCAATCATTCTAAGGAAAGGTGTAACGCCCCGAGACCGATGTGCCAGCTGTCTTCCAGTTATTCGGCGGCGTTGCGTTGTCTTTTGCTTGCGTGTTGCATTCATCATTGCATCATGTGCATTGCATCATGTCATCATGCCATCATATCATTAATTGTTGCAACTCAACTAAATAAATCGTATGGATCTTCGGTCCATGTAAATTGAGGGAATTCACATGGTGAGTTCTCTTTATAATATATCCTCCCGATATTAGTGGAGCTATTATAATAAAAATCCATTCTTTGGAATCACCATAACACACTTGCAAAAATCCCCACTCCCTTTCTACTTCAAGTTTGGTCCCCAAACTTGGCCAACATTTCTTTTCCCATTTATCGAGGCTCCTCCTAAATTCTCAACATTTTTGGACTCTTCTAAATCCTAGTCCTTGTGCAAAGCTTTTTAATTAAATTCAAATGACTTTGAATTTAATTCTTGCAATCTTGCCCACTTCATTTTTCTCGGAACAAGTGCAATTTTGCGAGTCCGGGAAAATTATTCGCGTGCCCACCTTCTTCCCCTAACCCCCTCTTTCTTTTCTTTCTCTTTATTCATTTTCTGGAATATAAGAGAGATAAGAGAAGAGGGAAGGAGAGAGCAGCCCAGCAGGCCTCTGGCCTCTTCTCCCCACGCTGGGCCGGCCTCCCAAGGCCCACTCCTCCAAACCCTAAGGTGCACCCCTGGCCCGATCCCCTCCTCCCTCGCTCTTTCCCTCGCGCCGCCAGGGATCGATCCCATCTCTCCCCGAACCGATCTCCCTCTCCCTCTCACCTCGCGCACGCATCGCACCAGGGCCCGACCCCATCTCCCATCTCCTCGATCCTCCTTCTCTCGATCTCCCAGCCCCGCTGCGGCCGATCCCCTCCACCCCATCGCCGGAGTCCCACCTCGCCGGAGCCCAGGAGCTCGAGACGCTGCCGCCCCTCACCGGATCCTGCAGACCTTCCCGCGGCCACCTCTCCTCCCCCTGGTCCTCCACGCGGTGCCGTGCCGGCGACCAAGGCGAACGGGAACCCCGCCGGGGATCCTTCTCCACGCCCTCTCCTGGAGCCACCCGCTGCTGCTCCTCTTCTTCGAGCCGCAAGCCCTGCCGCGGCTTGCTGCTCTGCTCCTGCCCCGTTGGAGACCACCGAGGCACCAGCCTCCCATCTGCGAGATCCGGCGATGCCGGCCACCAGGAACCGCTGCTGCTCCCTGCCACGACCCCTTGTTGGACGCCAAGACTGCCAGGCTGCTGCTCCGTGCGAGACCGTCAAGTACCAAGACAGACCGCGAGCTCCACGGATTTGCCAAGTACCACGACATGAGGACCCTCGAACGCGTCAAGTACCCCTTCGGATGCGCCAAGTTCGTCTACACATAACGCCAAGTACTAGGTCAACGAGTACACCAAGTTCGTCTCCGATACGTGTACGACAAGACGCGGGAGAACGACGACCCTCAAGACCGACAAGTACCACGACCAAGCACCACGACGACCCTCGAGACCGCCAAGTTATTCTACCGATGAACGCGTTGGACGTCAAGTACCCCTTCGAGATGACGAGATCGGCAAGTCCGGAGAACGCCAAGTACCCCTTCATGTCGGCAAGATCCGCAAATCGGACCCTGAACGATCGACGTCTTGTGAACCATGTACGACGACCGTCGCCGAAGACCTGTGTAACGTGAACGTGAACGACTACCGTCGCGAGTACCTCTACGTCGTCATGTACCCCCACTTCCACTACCATCGCGAGAACGACTACTTCCCCTACTTCACACGACGACCCCGTGTACAACTACTTCCTCGTCGACACGTGTACCCCTACCGCCGAACTCGATCCGTTTCGATGATGCTCGCTTCAAAGGTATAACCCCGAGACGACCGCCGTGAACGAATGCATGTGTGATGTATGAAATGCTCGTGTTTGCCCCGTGTCGGAGTTGTTCGGTGCACGTCGCCCCTCTTTTCCTTGTCACCGTCTTGTGGGAACCCGGTATCCGGGATCACCCCCACCTTCTATCGCGTGACACGCTCCCGTCACTTTTCCTTTTGCACCGGGATCTCAATCGAGTTACCGGAACCGATATGTTGCCATGGCATCACTTTCGGATTCGTTGCCGTGGCACCCTTTTCTTCCACCACGGTGACAATGCTTCATAATGCTCTTATCAACATTTTTTGCATAAATATTGCATAACTTGTTCATGTCATCCGCATCATGATAACAACAATTAAAATGGATTAAAATTGATGTTTGGTTAATTTTGCTTAAATGCCACGTTAAAATGATTTAATTCATAACTATTCAACCGTAACTCCGTTTTTAATAAACTTTATATGTAAATGGGGTAGAATTTTGCCTAGTTTATCATGGTGACCTTACTTTGCATGGTAAACAACTCTAAAATTGTGTTTAGGACAGATCAGTACCAAATCTAAAATACGCTATGGGGATTTACCGGAATTGTTGTTCGTTGCTTCCGGCCTCATTTAACCTTGACTAGATAGGTAGTTTTGCTTTGCTTCACCCTCTTGCCATGTTTAATAACATTTAATATTGTTGAGTACCTAACCGAGAGAGAACTAAATAATTGGTGTGGTGTTTTGTCAATATGCATCCCGATGCATATTGAGCTCCACTTAATTTGTAGGATCGTTTGTGCACTTTGCCATGCCATGCCTCCTTAAACCGGACATGCATCATACTCGATTGTGCATCATGCCATGTTGATGTCGTGGTTGTTTACTATGTTGTCTGCTTCTTTTCCGGTGTTGCTTCTTTGGGTTGGTTCCGATAACGTCGAGTTTGTGAGGACCGTTCTTCTACGTCCGTTTTTCTTCTTCATGGACTCGTTCGTCTTCCTTGCGGGATTTCAGGCAAGATGATCATACCCTCGAAATCACTACTATCTTTGCTATGCTAGATTGCTCGCTCTTTCGCTATGCCATTGCTACGATGCCTACCACTTGCTTGTCAGCCTCCCAAATTGCCATGTTCAGCCGCTAACCCACCAATGTCCTAGCAAACCGTTGATTGGCTATGTTACCGCTTTGCTCAGCCCCTCTTATAGCGTTGTTAGTTGCAGGTGAAGATTGAAGTTTGTTTCGTGTTGGGACATGGAGATGTTGTTCCTTGTTGGAACATTTATTTACTTGTTGGGATATCACTATATATCGTATTCAATTAATGCATCTATATACTTGGTAAAGGGTGGAAGGCTCGGCCTTATGCCTGGTGTTTTGTTCCACTCTTGCCGCCCTAGTTTCCGTCATATCGGTGTTATGTTCCCGGATTTTGCGTCCCTTACGCGGTTGAGCTATAATGGGAACCCCTTGACAGTTCGCCTTAAGTAAAGCTCTTCCAGCAATGCCCAACATTGGTTTTACCATTCGCCACCTAGCCTTTTCTTTCCCTTGAGTCGGCCGGCTCAAGGGTCATCATTATTTTACCCCCCCGGGCCAGTGCTCCTCTGAGTGTTGGTCCGAACTGAGCTGCCTGCGGGGCCACCTCAGGGAAACTTGAGGGTTGGTTTTACTCGTAGCTAGTCTCATCTGAGTGTGCCCTGAGAAAGAGATATGTGCAGCTCCTATCGGGATTTGTCGGCACATTCGGGCGGTGTTGCTGGTTTAGTTTTACCTGTCGAAATGTCTTGTTGTACTGGGATACCGAGTCTGATCGGAATGTCTCGGGTGGAGGTCTATTCCTTCGTTGACCGTGAGAGCTTGTGATGGGCTAAGTTGGGACACCCCTGCAGGGATTTGATCTTTCGAAAGCCGTGCCCGCGGTTATGGGCAGATGGGGATTTGTTAACGTTCGGTTGTAGAAAACCTAAAGTTGACCTTAATTAAAATGAATCAACCGCGTGTGTAACCATGATGGTCTCTTTCCGGCGGAGTCCGGGAAGTGAACACAGTTGTTGGAGTTATGCTTGACGTAGGTAGTCCAGGATCACTTCTTGATCATACTTTTACCGACCGTGCCTTGCCTTCTCTTCTCGCTCTCATTTGCGTATGTTAGCCACCATATATGCTAGTCGCTTGCTGCAGCTCCACCTCATACCTTTACCTTACCCATAAGCTTAAATAGTCTTGATCGCGAGGGTGCGAGATTGCTGAGTCCTTGTGGCTCACAGATACTTCCAAAACCAGTTTGCAGGTGCCGATGAGACCGTGCAGATGACGCAACCAAGCTCAGGAGGAGCTCGATGAAGATCTTGTCCTCTGTGTTGTTTCTTGCTAGTTGATCAGTAGTGGAGCCCAGTTGGGGTCGATCAGGGACCTTTGTCGCATTTGGGGTTCTTCTTTTATTTTGGTTCCGTAGTCGGACCATGAGTGCATTTGATTGATGTAATGTTTATTCATGTAATTGTGTGAAGTGGCGATTGTAAGCCAACTATGTATCTCTTATTCCTTATTATATTACATGGGTTGTGTGAAGATTACCTCACTTGCGACATATGCCTTCAATGCGATTATGCCTCTAAGTCGTGCCTCGACACGTGGGAGATATAGTCGCATCGAGGGTGTTACAAAAGGTCTACCAAGAATAATAGGGCATGAAGGATTGCAATCTATATCAAGAATAATAAAATCTACGGGCACATAATTCCTATTTGCAACAATAAGAACATCATTAATTCTTCCCATAGGTTTCTTAATGGTGGAATCCACAAGGTGCAAGTTTAAAGAGCAATCATCAAAATCACGGAAACCTAGCAAATCACACAAAGTCTTTGGAATCCTGGAAACACTAGCACCCAAATCACACAAAGCATAGCATTCATGATATTTAATTTTAATTTTAATAGCAGGTTCCCACTCATCATAAAGTTTTCTAGGGATAGAAACTTCCAACTCAAGTTTTTCTTCATAAGATTGCATCAAAGCATCAACGATATGTTTAGTAAAAGCTTTATTTTGACTATAAGCATGTGGAGAATTTAGCACGGATTGTAACAAGGAAATACAATCGATCAAAGAGAAATTATCACAATTAAATTCCTTGAAATCCAAAATAGTGGGTTCATTGATATTTAAAGTTTTTATCTCTTCAATCCCACTTTTACCAATTTGAGCATCATTATCGAATTTTTGGTATTAGTGGGTTCATTGATATTTAAAATAGTGGGTTCATTGATACTCCGAATTTTTGGAACGCCTTCTAGATAAAGGTGGATCATATTCAGTCCCATCATTATCAAGATTCATATTGCAAAACAAATATTTAATAGGGGACACATCAATAACTTTTAGATCTTCATCTTTATTTTCATGGAAACTAGAAGAACACGCTTTCACAAAACAACATTTCTTAGCACGCATCCTAGCGGTTCTTTCTTTGCACTCATCAATGGAAATTCTCATGGCCTTGAGAGACTCATTGATATCATGCTTAGGTGGAATAGATCTAAGTTTCAAAGAATCAACATCAAGAGAAATTCTATCAACGTTCCTAGCCAATTCATCAACTTTAAGCAATTTTTCTTCAACCAAAGCTTTGAAACTCTTTTGCGAGGTAATAAATTCTTTAATATTAGATTCAAGATCATAGGGCATCTTATTAAAATTTCCATAGGAATTGTTGTAGAAATTACCATAATTATTAGAGGAATTACTAGGGAACGGCCTAGAATTAAAATTACCTCTATACGCGTTATTACCAAAAATTTTCCTACCAACAAAATTCACACCCGTAGATTCATTATTATTCTCAATCAAGGTAGACAAAGGCATATCATTAGGATCAGAAGAAACACTTTTATTAGCAAATAATTTCATAAGTTATCCATCTTTCCACTCAAAACATTAATCTCTTCAATTGCATGCAATTTTTTATTAGTAGATCTTTCAGTGTTCCATTGAGAATAATTAACCATGATATTATCTAGTAGTTTAGTAGCTTCTCCTAAAGTGATTTCCATAAAAGTGCCTCCCGCGGCCGAATCTAAAAGATTTCTAGAAGCATAATTCAATCCGGCATAAAAGTTTTGTATAATCATCCAAAGATTCGAACCATGTGTAGGGCAATTACGTATCATTAATCTCATCCTCTACCAAGATTGCGCAACATGTTCATGATCAAGTTACTTAAAATTCGTAATATCGTTTCCAAGAGAGATGATCTTAGCGGGAGGAAATTACTTAGAGATAAAAGCATCTTTGCACTTATTCCATGAATCAATACTATTTTTAGGCAAAGACGAAAACCAAGCTTTAGCACGATCTCTAAGCAAAACTGGGAATAGCTTCAATTTAACAATATCATTATCCACATCTTTCTTATTTTGCGTATCACACAAATCAACAAAGTTGTTTAGATGGGTAGCGGCATCTTCGCTAGGAAGGCCGGAAAACAGATCTTTCATGACAAGATTCAGCAAAGCAGCATTAATTTCACAAGATTCAGCATCGGTAAGAGGAGCAATCGGAGTGCTAATAAAATCATTGTTGTTGGTATTAGTAAAGTCACATGATTGGGTATTATCTTGAGCCATCATGACAGGCAAGCAATCCAACACACAAGCAAACAAGAAACGGGCAAAAAGAGGCAAATAGGGAAAGAGAAGGAGGACGGAGAGAGAGAGAGGGCAAATAAAACGGCAAGGGTGAAGTGGGGGAGAGGAAAACGAGAGGCAAATGGCAAATAATGTAATGCGGAGATAACAGTTTGTGATGGGTACTTGGTATGTTGACTTTTGCGTAGACTCCCCGGCAACGACGCTAGAAATCCTTCTTGCTACCTCTTGAGCACTGCGTTGGTTTTCCCTTGAAGAGGAAAGGGTGATGCAGCAAAGTAGCGTAAGTATTTCCCTCAGTTTTTGAGAACCAAGGTATCCATCCAGTAGGAGGCCACGCACGAGTCCCTCGGGCCCACACAAACAAATAAAATCCTCACAACCAACGCAATAAAGGGGTTGTCAATCCCTTCACAGTCACTTACGAAAGTGAGATCTGATAGATATGATAAGATATTTTTTGGTATTTTTATGATAAATATGCAAAGTGAATAAAGCAAAATAAAAAGGGTGCAAGAAATAGCTTGTTGATGGAAGGTTAATATGATAGAAAATAGACCGGAGGGCCATAGGTTTCACTAGTGGCTTCTCTCAAGAGCATAAGTATTACGGTGGGTAAACAAATTACTATTGAGAAATTGACAGAATTGAGCATAGTTATGAGAATATCTAGGTATGATCATGTATATAGGCATCATGTCCGAGACAAGTAGACTGACTCCTGCCTGCATCTACTACTATTACTCCACACATCGACCACTATCCAGCATGCATCTAGAGTATTAAGTTCAAAAGAACAGAGTAACGCTTTAAGCAAGACGACATGATGTAGAGGGATAAACTCATGCAATATGATATAAACCCCATCTTGTTATCCTCGATGGCAACAATACAATATGTGCCTTGCTACCCCTATTGTCACTTCGAAAGGACACCACAAGATTGAACCCAAAGCTAAGCACTTCTCCCATTGCAAGAAAGATCAATCTAGTAGGCCAAACCAAACTGATAATTCAAAGAGACTTGCAAAGATAACCAATCATACATAAAAGAATTCAGAGAAGATTCGAATATTGTTCATAGATAAACTTGATAATAAACCTACAATTCATCGGTCTCAACAAACACACCGCAAAAGAAGATTACGTCGAATAGATCTCCACAAGAGAGGGGGAGAACATTGTATTGAGATCCAAAAAGAGAGAGGAAGCCATCTAGCTAATAACTATGGACCCGAAGGTTTGAGGTAAACTACTCACACATCATCGGAGAGGCTATGGTGTTGATGTAGAAGCCCTCCGTGATCTCACGGGTACAGAAGGTTGTGGCGGTGGAATTAGGGTTTTGGCTCTGTACCTGGTAGTTTGGGGGTACGTAGGTATATATAGGAGGAAGAAGTACATCGGTGGAGCAACGTGGGCCCCATGAGGGTGGAGGGCGCGCCTGGGGGGGGGGGGGTTGGCGCGCCCCCTACCTCGTGCTTTCCTGGTTGCTTTCTTAACGTAGGGTCCAAGTCCTCTGGAGCACGTTCGTTCCAAAAATCACGTTCCCGAAGGTTTCATTTCGTTTGGACCCCATTTGATATTCTTTTTCTGCGAAACTCTGAAATCGGCAAAAAACAGCAATTCTGGGCTAGGCCTCCGGTTAATAGGTTAGTCCCAAAAATAAAATAAAAGTGTATAATAAAGCCCAATAATATACAAAATAGAATATAATATAACATGGAACAATCAAAAATTATAGATACGTTGGAGACGTATCACCTTGTCGCCCTCGCACCGCCATCATGGGCGGCGGACGGTCTTGTCGTAGCAGTGCCGGGAGCGCAGGAGCGTTTTCTTGCGGACGAGGGACTTCTTGGCAGCTTCCTTCTTCGCGTACAGGCACCCGACGCGGTGGATCACGCCGGGGGGCCGCACGCCTTGGCACCAGGGTGCCGTCTTGGGGCAAAGGTGGTGGAGCCGCTCCATGAGCCACGTCACCTGCAGCTGGCGGAGGGTGAGGCAGCGAGAGGGACGACACATGGGAGCCCCCTGTGGCACTGACAACCTCGTCCATGCGGTCGAGCTAGTCCTTGTAGAGGTTGTCGATGGGGCGGTAGCGCAGGAGTTCGCGTGCCATGCACAGCACGGCCTGCGCGTCCGTGGGAGCTCGACGAGCGTGAGACGACGAGGCAGCCGGGGTCAGCGATGGAGTGACAGTGCGGTTTTCCCGCCGCACCGAGGGGTGCAGTGAGGAGGCATGCTGCTTGTTCCCCGCCGGGCCGGTGACGGTGTTGGCGGCAGGTGACAGAGAACGACGGGGTGGCCCCGTCGACATGGGCGGCGAGGACGTCCCAGCGCTCAGCGCGAGCTCGGCGAGCGTCTGACCTGGAGGTGACGAAGTGACAGGACACGGAGGGACGAAAGGAAAGCTTCGGCGCACCCCTACCTGGCGCGCCAAATGTTGGATCTCGGGTTCCGGAAAACCCTCAAGGTTCGAACACTGGGGTGCGCGCGAAGATCTCCCCCTACCAACTCACGCCCTCAACCTCGCCACGATCTCAAAGGCAAGCTCGACGAACTCGCAACACAAGGGACACAAGATTTATACTGGTTCGGGTCACCATTGTGGTGTAATACCCTACTCCAGAGTGGTGCGGTGGATTGCCTCTCGGGCTGAGGATGAACAGTACAAGGGGAAGAATAGCCTCCTGAGGCGAGGTGTTCTTGTGCTTGGTGGGTGCGTGGATGGGTTGGATCTAGTCCAAGATGAGATGGCTGAGGCTCTCCTTATTCGCCTCGGTTTTCGTTGGTTGGCTCCTGCTATGGTGGCTAATCCTATTTATAGAGGCCCTGGTCCTCTCCCCAAATATTGAGCGGGAAGGGAGCCAACAACGGCCAATTTGAAAGGGGACAGCTAGTACAAGTTATCCCGACAAAAGCAATCTTCGCCTGCCAAAGGCTCTGGTGGTGACGCCGCCTTGGTCTCCATGGTGACCTCCGTCTTGCCGTGCTGCTAGTCTTGGTCTCGTTGCACCGATATGGAAACCTTTGCTTGACGCCTTGGTACTCTTCGCCTGTGCTTGCCTCCTTAGCACCAAAGAGGAAACAAGGACACTATGCGCACTGGCGCCCGCCTGGTCTCGACCATCATGGCTCACGTCATTGGAACCTCACGAGGTTTGCCTTGCCTTGATCTCTTCGCCCCTCGCGAGCCAGCGTGGTGAGGCTGCTCCCGAGGAGGTCATGTGTCGTCCGCCTCGCGAGGGTCTTGAATGGTTGTTGGTGGAGATGGGCCGTACGGGCCCGCTTGCAGAGCCACGCCGTGGGCCGCACGCAGGCAAGTTTGGGGACCCCCGTTCCCAGAACGCCGACACAGGTTCTAGCACTTGTTTTAGAAGGTGATGACACAACATAAAAGTAAATAAATAGTCCCTTCACAGAGGGAAGCAGTGATTTGCAGAGGTGCCAGAGCTCAAGTTTTTAAAACAGAGATAAATAATATTTTGGGACATGCACCCTTCTCATTTACTTCACGACCATTAGTTATCTAGTGGCGGTTCCAAGCGATAAAAATAAAGGTTTTGACTCCATTGGGAGTTTTTGTTTGACTATTTAGAGATTGACTCCTTTTGTGTTTGCAGTTTGGGTCTGGACATCCCTATTACCACCCGTTTCTTGTGCGATGGCGAGTGAATAAACACTCAACCTGAGAATAAGCCGCTTGGCATGGAAGATACCGACTACCTCCTGTCGTTCCATGACCGATCTAGGCACACAAAAGGGATATGTTTTAGAAGTTTTTAGTGGTGGCACATGCAAATTTACTTAGGATGGCAGGGTAATACCGCATATAGGTAGGTATGTTGGACTCATCTGAAATAACTTTGGGTTCAAGGTTTTTGATGTACAAGTAGAATTCCCACTTAGTATAGGTGAAGGCTAGCAATTAGATTGAGAAGTGGCCAGCTAGAGAGCAACAACGATCATGATCATGCATTATGCATAAGTAACATTGGACTTTAGCATGAGTAGGATATGATCACCATGAACATAAATACCATAGAGGCTATGTTGGTTTTGATTCAACTACATGCATGAACATGTGCCAAGTCAAGCCACTCGAACATTCGGAGGAGGATACCATATCATCATACTACATCACAATCATTTTAACGCAATGTTGATATCCAAGATAAATCATTATTCACTCCCAACTACTTATGCATGGCATGGGAAACTATAATAACTAATTGTCATTGCAAACTTGTTTAATCATAATGGGCTGGATCATGGATACTAGGTTAAACATATTTACACAAACAGAACAAGTCGAGTTCATACCAGTTTCTCTCTGCCACGGCCGGTTCATCGAATGTCATCATTATTGCCTTCCACTTGCACGACTGAACAATATGAAAATAATAATAGTGCAAGAGTGCCATGGACTAAGCTGGAATCTGCAAAACATTTTATTCAACAGGAGAAGACAAGGTAAAATGGGCTCTTTATTAGTTCAACAATTATTCATATGAGAGCCACTCAACATTTTTATCGTGGTCTTCTCCTTGGTAAAACTCAAATAAAAAGAAAAGAAATTCGGAGAAACACACTAAAATATTTTGGAAGTTTTGGTTTTCTTAAACAAGCAAATAAAAGGGAAAACAAAAATGACAAATTATTTACACGGGAAAGCTCCCAACAAGCAGAAGAAGAACAAAGAAATCTTTTTGGTTTTTCTTTTTAATATTACTACTAAGCATGCATAGAAAGTAAACTAACTACAACTAATTTTTTTGGTTTTACTAAAGTTTTTCAAACACACAAGAAGAAAGCAAGAGAAATAAATTTAAGCATGGATGATACAATGAAAAAGTGTGAATACCGACAAGATGAATAAGTGGACATGAATGTAATGTCGGTGAGAAACACGTACTCCCCCAAGCTTAGGCTTTTGGCCTAATTTGGTAGTTGATCAGTAGCCTGGATAGTACTTGGCGTGGTAGCTCACGGAGGCTCTCGGTGCATATGCCTCGGCCTGCCGTGCTGCCTCCACTGCTACATTGTGAGCTCGTGCCTCACTCTCAAGAACAAAATATCATCCTTTGCCGTGATAGTCAAAAAGAGCAGGCACATGCAAATATGTGTGCACAACAAATGTTTGGTTTGACAACAGATTTTAAGTGAAATTATCAACCTTTCCCTTGAGAATCTTATGATCTTTTAGGGTGTCAAAATCTAAATACTGCGTGGGTAGGACAGGGTCAAAGGGTAAGGGTGAAACACCCAACCCTCGTGCTAAACAGGTGGCATAAATTCCACCATAGAAATGCCCACTGTTAGCATTGTGCTGAAGTCTGCGTGCAACAATCGCTCCAAGGTTATAATTCCTTTCTGCGGTGAGAGCAGTGTGTATGAGGCTCAGGTCTAGAGCACAAAGTGTACTACAGTCCTACTTTCCTACTATACATTTCCCGTTAAATAATGCAAAGTACTGAATTACGGGAAAATGAGTGCTCTTTATTCTACCTTGTGTCACTCCCCTCGTCTCACCGTAGCAAAGACTAGTCAAGAATGTTTGATACTCAGCCCTTGGCGATTCGTCAAGCGAACCCCAGAATGGGAGTTTGCAGTGGTAAGCAAAATTTTCTAGTGAGATGGTAAATGGATTATCATAAATCATAAAGGACACCCTAGACTCACGGGGAAGGAATTTAAATCCTTTGACAAATGATTCAGTGAGAAGATGGCGTTGTTCACACTTATCTGAAATGTACGGACCGGGACCGGCATTGTGAACATATTGCTCAAATTCTTCTTTAATACCCACACACATCATATACTCATCGCAAGGCCATAAGCATGTTTTGGTGGCGGGATCTCGAGCAGAACTTTCACTTGGTTCAACATACGACTGGCGAGCGGAGCCATCACTAGAAGATGCCCCCGAGGATCTCGTCCTCAAAGAATTCCTTCCAAATAAGTTCATCATGTCCGCGTATAATTTTCTGAAAATTTTTGGGTGACAAAAATTTATCAGCAGAACTTTATTAAATTGATAGCAACTACTCATATGGATACATAGAGGCCATAGCAAGCATTCAAACTACTTAGAATACTAATAATTCAACATGCAAGCTCATCTACAACAGCACCAAGAGTAGCTAATTATTCAAAATATAAACCACTAAAACAAAAACTAATTGAACAAACGGTGGAGTCACATACCAAGCAACAATCCACCAAAACAGTTTCGGAAACGGAGCTTTGAGCAAAGAGATCGAAATCCATGGGTTTGAGAACAAGAACACGGGAGAGAGAGCAATGGAGATTTTTTTTCTGGAGGTAGATGATGATGTGGTATGAAGAGATAAGTGATGGGGCCCATGTGGTGCACCTCTCTCTGATGTTATTTGCACCAGAAATTCAGAGATATTAAAAAAATCGTATTAAATTTTCAGTGCATTCTGAGAACTTTTATTTTTGGGTAATTTTTTTATTGCACGGCAAATTAAGAAAATAGAAAAAACATGGCATTTTATTTTATTTCACTAATAAAAACAGAAAACAAAAAGTAGGGACAGAAGGTAGTGCTTACTAAATTCATCAATTTCATACCATTCAAAAATGATTCATTAATAAGGTTGATCATCAAGTCTTATTAACAACCACTTTTGATTAGCTTGAAACCGAAGAACTTTCGTAAATCACAAAGTTACCTCAATGGAGATATGAATGTCCCCAATAATAAGCATTTTATATTTCTTCTTGATGGTAGGTAGAGGTATTTGAAAACTTCCAATAGTGACTGTCAGAGATTTTTCAATAACATTAGTACCATTCACTTGGAATTGTTACTTCGGAAAGTGCACCATATGCTCATTACCATTGATATGGAAAGTGACCTTGCTTTTATTGAAATCAATAATAGCCCCTCCAGTATTCAAGAAGGGTCTACCAAGGATAATCGACATGTTGTCGTCCTCAGGCATCTCAAGTATAACAAAGTCAGTCAAAATAGTAACATTAGCAACAACAGCAAGCATATCCTCACAGATACCGATAGGTATGGTAGTTGATTTATCAGCTATTTCCAAAGATATTTCAGTAGGTGTGAGTTTATTCAAATTAAGTCTTTTGTATAAAGAGAAAGGCATAACACTAACACCAGCTCCTAAATCACACAAAGCAGTTTTCACATAATTCTTTTTGATGGAGCAAGGTATAGTTGGTATTCCCGGATCTCCAAGTTTTTTAGGCACTCCATCTTTAAAAGTATAGTTGCAAGCATAGTGGAGATTTTAGCTTCCGGTATTTTTCTCTTATTAGTGATGATGTCTTTCATGTACTTTGCATAAGGAGGCATTTTCAAGATATCAGTCAAGCGAGTACGCAAAAAGACTAGCCTCGGCATTTCGGTAAAGCGTTCAAATTCTTCATCATCATTCTTTTTAGTTGACTTGGGTGGAAAAGGCATAGGTTTTTGAACCCACGGTTCTCTTTCTTTACTGTGTTTTCTAGCAATGAAGTCTCTTTTATCATACCTTCTATACTTAGGTTGTGGGTTATCAAGATCAACATGTGGTTCTATCTCAACATCATTGTCTGGTTCTTTATTATTTGATTGAGTATTTTCATGAACCTCATCATTATCTTTTTCATTATCACTAGGTGAGTGTTCATTACCGGACTGAGTTTAATCATCACAGATAGAAACTTCATTATCATTGTCAGGAGGTTTCTCTATTTCAGGTTCACTAGGAGCATGCAAAGTCCTATCATTTTTCTTTTCTTTTTCTTTCTAGAAGGACTAGGCGCACTAGTGTTAGCTCTTTGTGAATCTTATTCAATTCTTTTTGGGTGTCCCTAAGGATAAAGTGGTTCCTGAGTCATTTTACCTCCTCTAGTTGCAACTCTAACATCAAAGTCATGTATATTATGATTCATTTCGTCAAGCAATTCTCTTTGATATTTAGCAACTTGTTCTAATTGACTTTGAACCATAGAAGCATGCTTTCCAACACCTCTAACGTCATTTGATATTCTAAATAACAAGTCACTCAAGCAAGCAATCATATCAGATTGTATTTCAATTGTTATATAACGTTTGCATTGAAGTAATCTTAGTTTTCAAACTCATAAAGGCATTGGCTAGGATGCATATTGTGAGAATTGTCATTATCATTGAACTTCATTATAGAATTTACCTCTACCACCTTAGGCAGTGATGGTGTATTAAGCCCATGTATTTCTTCAATAGGGCATAAATTTTTAACATCCTCGGCTTTAATACCTTTTTCCTTCATAGATTTCTTTGCCTCTTGCATATCTTCAGGACTGAGATATAATATACCCCTCTTCTTCGGAGTGGGTTTAGGCGGTGGTTCAGGAAAAGTCCAATCATCATAATTTTTCAATAATTCCTCAGCTTGTACAATAGTTCGTTCCCTGAAAACACAACCAGCACAACTATCTAGGAAGTCCCTAGAAGCATCAGTTAGTCCATTATAGAAGATATCAAGTATTTCATTTTTCTTAAGAGGATGATCAAGCAAAGCATTAAGTAATTGGCAAAGCCTCCTCCAAGCTTGTGGGAGACTCTCTTCTTTAATTTGCACAAAGTTAAATATATCATAATTTTTCAGAGAAGTAATATATCATATCCTGGGGACTACACACACAACCAGGAGCAAGAGTATTGTACCAAGCTTTAGCATCACCCTTTAATGAGAAAGGAAATAATTTGAGAATAAAGTAATAGCAAGTTTTCTCATCATGAGTAAAAAGGGTGGCCATGTCATTCAACCTAGTAAGATGTGCCACTAGTATAAAGACATCCTAAACAAACGGTTTAAAACCCCTTTCCACGACGGAATTTGGAACCATCGCCAAGTGAGTGTGTGCGATAGGGTGTACTTCCCACATGACCCAGAAATCATCGGGGATAGGCCCTCCTGGGACCCAGGCTGGGGCCGTGTGCGATCAGGCGAGGCATCGAAACCCGAACATTTTCGTAGGTATGTACGTCCCACACGGTGAATCGCAGAAATCATTTCCGTAGGTATGTACATCCCACATGGTGAATCCCATAAATCATTTCCGTAGGTATGTACATCCCACATGGTGAATCCCAGAAATTATTTTCGTAGGTATGTACATCCCACACGGTGAATCCCAGAAATCATTGTCGTAGGTATATACATCCCACATGGTGAAACCCAGAAAATCATTTCTGTAGGTATGTACATCCCACACAGTTCTTTGTGTGGAAACGTTTGTGCAAGGTGGCCTAAGGCAAACAGTTCACTGCCGGAAGCTGTGTGTGATTGTTAGTTGATCGAACACGCCTACTTTCTAGAAACCGTGCGTGTTGTTTGAGTACATCACCCACGGTGTTGTCTGAGTAACCGTTTGCAATAGAAAACCCCAATAAGCAGGGTAATTAGCCTATTATTGATAATCCATGTACTAATCAAACTGATATTTCTTATAGAACACGCCAGATATTTCATATCCATATAAAAGCAACCAGGATTTCATAATCGAATTACATCAGATATCTTCGGCACTCAGTTACACCATTACACAACAGCACCAAGTTTCACATGTAGCATCAAAAACCTTTGGAAAGTAGCATCATACAGGGTAAATAGACAGATGAATCTCATCTGGGAAATTGCAGAAGCGGAAGGCAAATATTGAGCCTTCAGTGATGTTGAATGTCCTTGCAACTTTAGGCTAGTGGCTATGGATAATTGCCCACCCAACCTTCGTCCTCTTTAGCAAGACTTCAATATTGTACCATGGGTGTTGAATGAATACCTTCCTCGCCTCTTGACCATGCAGGTGGGTTGAGAGGTAATCATCGGTGAACTGCTTTAAAAAGTACTGAAAACAAAGCTATGCATAAATCGCTGTTGTAGATTTTGAAATGGTGCAAGGGGTAAAAACAAGGTAAAAGAGTTGGTACCATCCTATAGTTGACTAATGTATTCTTCATTGTGCAAACAAAGATCTTGCTGTTATTCATCGCAAGTTTCTACATCCTAACAATCTTTTTGAGTTTCTTGACTTGACTGATATTCATGGACATCTCATTTCCCCATATGCAAAATGGGTCGAACAGTGGGTCTAAGCCTCTAACAGCAGGACCTACATGTGCAAGACCAAATTGTAAGAAACCTAAATATTAGAATGATTCCTGCAACTACATAATCATATGCTATTAGCCAAAGGACCCTGCCTGAACAAACCTCGATGGTAAACCGTAGTGTCTCCCATTGTTTCCCTGGAACACAGATAAAGAAGATCTTGATCAGGTTAACTGAGAGTTGCCATACTATCAGTATAATGTGTATTGAGTATAGCCAAATTCGATTGGTGTCACACGCATAACAATACAAAATTGTACCCACAACAAATGAAAATCAAATTGTGTAATTGAATCAAACGGTTAAATGGACAACAGACCAAATGAACCAAAATAGTTAACTGAGCACGACATTGCAGAATAGAAACATGTAGTAGAAGATAAGACAGTTCACAAAACAAAGAATGCTTGAGAACAGTACTACGAGATGTAGCAATTGTTGGACCAAAGTGTTAATTGAACATAACATTTCAAAGGACCAAACTGTTAACTGAACATCAGATTGCATATTAACATTACAGAGGAAAAATCACTAGAAGGCATTGGTGGTGGCCTCGAGAAAACATCATGAACTGTATTTTAAAGTAGACAACCACGCAGCGGTGTCGACGGTGGCCTCGAAGACGAGGTGCTCCTCCAAGATCTGGCGGTCAACACACATGTCAGACGTAGCGACCTCGTTCGCACATGCGGCTGCATGCTACTCAGCTCCATGTTATACTCTGTGGAAAATGGTTGTGGGTGGCGCTTAATTGGAGGAGGGGGCAGTCATTTCGGTGGCAGGTGTCGCTCCGTCTGTCGGTGCATGTGGGACGGGAAAGGAGGAGCATGGTGTGGGTGGGGTGTGGATTACCCGACCATATCAACGAGGCTGTGCAGTAAGAAGAAGGTTCGACGGCGAGGAGGCCGCGCAACAAGAAGAAGGATCGTCGGCGAGGAGGCGACACTGCAAGAAGAAGGGTAGCCGATGAGGAGGCGGCGCTGCAAGAAGAGGGGTCACCGGCGAGGAGGCTGAGCTGCCAGTAAGCAGAAGTGAAGATTTGAACTTGGAAAGTAAGGAGGAACAGTGGAAATGTGGCTTTTTGTAAGAGGAAGGGGGAGGGGAGATAAATATTTTCGCGGTGGCAAATTTTTTTCGCTCGGTGCTGCAAGAAACTAGCGCACAAGTGTGGTTCAAGCGGGGGCGGTGGACTGTAGACGATGAAGCTTCCTGCGTAAGCCAGACAAGACGATGCGCCAAGATATTTTGTATCGCATCCCACATGATTCTTTCTAGTAAACTGTTTGTGGTATACCTGATTTTTTCATTATGTTTTGTAAGACAAAATGGTGTTACGAAGGAAAGGATGGTGTTTGAATTGCTAGAACATTTACGTACAGTGAACATGCAACTAGTACATGAGTGTCGCGTTTAAATTTGGAAATATTCTGGGTTCATTTGGCATTTTTATGTATTAATTGAGTTTCTGGGCATTTAATGTGCATAATTCAAATATGAACTATAAGCACATGCTCCAATGCACCAAAGTTTGCTAAAAAATCACATGTGTGTCTTTGGGTTAATTTATAGGTCCCATGCAAAAAATGGGAATAAAATTCAAATATCTGGGTGTCGTGGCTCGGCCGGAATGATTGAGAAACTTGGTTTTTTAATTCCTGCAAATCCAAAACACGGCTGAAAATCATGAAACTTGGCATGGTGTCATGACATGGCACCAACATGCTGCAGTAATTTTTTTGGCCGAATTGTGACAAGATTTGGTGTAAGCTTCTTGCAAACCGGAGCTTCCCTCAAGAAGGCTCCTGGTTCCGAGAGGGAACGTGTCACCTCCGTCTGTGAAACGATAGACGTACACTGCCTTCTCCCGCCTTAATTTTTTTATATAGGCAGATTAGACCATATAGAAGTATCATGCTAAATTTTGGAATTATTCCGTGTTCGTTTGGCCTTTTTATACATTAATTGAGTTTCTGGGCATTTAATGTGTATAATTCAAATTTGAACTACAAGCACATGCTCCAGTGCACCAAAGTTGTTTGAAAAATCACATGTGTGTCCTTGGGTGAATTTCTAGGTCCCATGCAAGAGATGGGAGTGAAATTCAAACATCTGGGCATCGTGGCTCGGCCGGAAAGATTGAGAAACTTGGTTTTTTAATTCTTGTAATTCCAAAACACGCCTGAAAATCATGAAACTTGGCATGGTGTCATGACATGGCATCAACATGCTGCGGTAATTTTTTTGGCCGAATTGGGACAAGATTTGGTGTAGGCTTCTTCCAAAACGGAGCTTCCCCCTAGAAGGCTCGTGGTTCCGAGAGGAAACGTGTCACCTCTGTGTGCGAAACGACATACGTACACTGCCTTCTCCCGCCTTAATTTTTTTACACACGCGAATTAGACCAAATAGAAGTAACATGCTAAATTTTGGAATTATTCTGGGCCCGTTTCGCCTTTTTTATACATTAATTGAGTTTCTGGGCATTTAATATGCATAATTCAAATTTGAACTGCAAGCACAGGCTCCAGTGCACCAAAGTTGTTTCAAAAATCACATGTGTGTCCTTGGGTGAATTTCTAGGTCTCATGCAAGAGATGGGAGTGAAATTCAAACATGTGGGTGTCGTGGCTCGGCCGGAAAGATTGAGAAACTTGGTTTTTTAATTCCTGCAATCCCAAAACACGCCTGAAAATCATGAAACTTGGCATGGTGTCACGACATGGCACCAACATGCAGCGGCAATCTTTTTGGCCGAATTGGGACAAGCTTTGGTGTAAGCTTCTTGGAAACCGGAGCTTCCGTCAAGAAGGCTCGTGGTTCCGAGAGGGAACGTGTCACCTCTATGTGTGAAACGACATACGTACACTGCCTTCTCCTGCCATATTTTTTTTACACAACCAAATTACACCAAATAGAAGTACCGTGCTAAATTTTGGAATTATTCCGGACTCGTTTCGCCTTTTTTATAAATTAATTGAGTTTCTCGGCATTTAATGTGCATAATTCAAATTTGAACTACAGGCACAGGCTCCAGTGCACCAAAATTGTTTGAAAAATCACATGTGTGTCCTTGGGCGAATTTCTAGGTCCCATGCAAGAGATGTGAGTGAAATTCAAACATCTGGACATCGTGGCTTGGCCAGAAAGATTGAGAAACTTGGTTTTTTAATGACTTAATTCCAAAACACGCCTGAAAATCATGAAACTTGGCATGGTGTCATGACATGGCACCAACATGTTGCGGTAATTTTTTTGGCCGAATTGGGACAAACTTTGGTGTAAGCTTCTTGCAAACCGGAGCTACCCTCAAGAAGGCTCGTGGTTCTGAGAGGGAACGTGTCACCTCCATGTGCGAAACGACATACGTACACTGCCATCTCCCGCCTTAATTTTTTTACATAGCCAGATTAGACCAAATAGAAGTACCGTGCTAAATTTTGGATTTATCCCGGGCTCGTTTCGCCTTTTTATATGTTAATTGAGTTTCTAGGCATTTAATGTGCATAATTGAAATTTGAACTGCAAGCACAGGCTCCAATGCACCAAAGTTGTTTGAAAAATCACATGTGTGTCCTTGGGTGAATTTCTAGGTCCCATACAAGAGATGGGAGTGAAATTCAAACATCTGGGCGTCGTGGCTTGACCGGAAAGATTGAGAAACTTGATTTTTTAATTCCTTAATTCCAAAACACACGTGAAAATCATGAAACTTGGCATGGTGTCATGACATGGCACCAACATGCTGCGGTAATTTTTTTTGGCCGAATTGGGACAAGCTTTGGTGTAAGCTTCTTTCAAACCGGAGCTTCCCTCAAGAAGGCTCGTGGTTCCGAGAGGGAACGTGTCACCTCCGTGTGCGAAACGACATACGTACACTGCCTTCTCCCGCCTTAATTTTTTACACAGCCAGATTAGACCAAATAGAAGTACCGTGCTAAATTTTGGAATTATTCCGGACTCGTTTCGCCTTTTTATACATTAATTGAGTTTCTGGGCATTTAATGTGCATAATTCAAATTTGAACTGCAAGAACAGGCTCCAGTGCACCAAAATTGTTTCAAAAATCACATGTGTGTCCTTGGGTTAATTTCTAGGTCCCATGCAAAAGATGGGAGTGAAATTCAAACATCTGGGCGTCGTGGCTCGATCGGAAAGATTGAGAAACTTGGTTTTTTTATTCCTGTAATTCCAAAACACGCCTGAAAATCATGAAACTTGGCATGGTCTCATGACATGGCACCAACATGCTGCTGTAATTTTTTTGGTCGAATTGGGACAAACTTTGGTGTAACCTTCTTGCAAACCGGAGCTTTCCTCAAGAAGGCTCATGGTTCTGAGAGGGAACGTGTCACCTCCGTGTGCGAAACGACATACGTACACTGCCTTCTCCCACCTTAATTTTTTGCACAGCCAGATTAGACCAAATAGAAGTACCGTGCTAAATTTTGGAATTATTTCGGGTTCGTTTGGCCTTTTTTATACATTAATTGAGTTTCTGGGCATTTAATGTGCATAATTCAAATTTGAACTATAAGCACATGCTCCAGTGCACCAAAGTTGTTTGAAAAATCACATGTGTGTCTTTGGGTAAATTTCTAGGTCCCATGCAAGAGATGGGAGTGAAATTTAAACATCTGGGCGTCGTGGCTCGGCCAGAAAGATTGAGAAACTTGGTTTTTTAATTCCTGTAATTCCAAAACACGCCTGAAAATCATGAAACTTGGCATGGTCTCATGACATGGCACCAACATGTTGTGGTAATTTTTCTATCTGATTTGCGAAGGCGCACACATTAATAATCAACAAAGTCATTTTGGAACAAGTGTTGTCACGTTAAAAAATCAGAAACACAAGTATTATTGAAATTGTGGGCGTTCGACTTACCAATTTCGTGTGGCCACGCGTCCCCTTTTTTATTGGCTAGGAGGCGCCGTGCGGGGTAGCTATTTGAGTACGGGAGGCGTGCGATCAGACCCCTGCACGTGCTCATTGGGAGGAGAGCCCTTTTGACCGCTACCCATTGCGCACCTCCCTCCCAACGTCTCCATTAATGGCGCCCTAGCACCTGTTCTACGGCGTGGCTACATGTCTCACTGATACGTCTCCAACCTATCTATAAGTTTTGATTGCTCCATGCTATTATATTATCTATTTTGGATGTTAATGGGCTTTATTTTACATTTTTATATCATTTTTGGGACTAACCTACTAACCGGAGGCCCAGCCCAAATTGCTGTTTTTTTTGCCTATTTTAGGGTTTCGCGGAAAAGGAATGTCAAACGGAGTCCAAACGGAATGAAACCTTCGAGGACGTGACTTCCTCAACAAACGTGATCCAAGAGACTTGGAGTGGGCATCAAGAAACGATCGAGGAGGGTACGAGGCAGGGGGGCGCGCCCTCCACCCTCGTGGGCCCCTCGTTGCTCCACCAACGTACTTCTTCCTCCCATATATATCCATGAGGGAGTCCTGGATTAGGGGGTCTTCGGACAGCCGGATTATATCCTTTGGCCGGACTGCTGGACTATGAAGATACAAGATTGAAGACTCGTCTCGTGTCCGGATGGGACTCTACTTGGCGTGGAAGGCAAGCTAGGCAATTCGTATATGTATATTTCCTCCTTTGTAACCGACCTTGTGTAACCCTAGCCCCATCTGGTGTCTATATAAACCGGAGGGTTTTAATCCGTAGGACCACAGACAATCATACCATAGGCTAGCTTCTAGGGTTTAGCCTCTCTGATATCATGGTAGATCTACTCTTGTACTACCCATATCATCAATATTAATCAAGCAGGACGTAGGGTTTTACCTCCATCAAGAGGGCCCGAACCTGGGTATAACTTCGCGTCCCCTGCCTCCTGTTACCATCCGCCTTAGATGCACAGTTCGGGACCCCCTACCCGAGATCCGCCGATTTTGACACCGACAATCCACGTACCCCCCCAAACATCCAGGAGCACCACGAAAACCTAATTCCACCGCCGCAACCTTCTGTACCGGAGAGATCCCATCTTGGGGCTTTTTCCGGAGCTTCGCCGGAGGGGGCATTGATCACGGAGGGCCTCTACATCAAATCCATGGCCTCTTCGGTGATGTGTGAGTAGTTTATTTCAGACCTACGGGTCCATAGTTATTAGCTAGATGGCTTCTTCTCTCTCTTTGGATCTCAATACAAAGTTCTCCTTGATCTTCTTGGAGATCTATTCGATGTTATCTTCTTTTGCGGTGTGTTTGTCGAGATCCGATGAATTGTGGGTTTATGATCAAGTTTATCCATGAACAATATTTGATTCTCTTTTGAATTCTTTTATGTATGATCGGTTTATCTTTGCAAGTCTCTTCGAATTATCAGTTTGGTTTGGCCTACTAGATTGATCTTTCTTACAATGGGAGAAGTGCTTAGCTTTGGGTTCAATCTTGCGGTGCTCGATCCCAGTGACAGAAAGGGAAACGACACGTATTGTATTGTTGCCATCGAGGATAAGAAGATGGGGTTTCTATCATATTGCATGAGTTTATCCCTCTACATCATGTCATCTTACTTAAAGCATTACTCTGTTCTTATGAACTTAATACTCTAGATGCATGCTGGATAGCGGTTGATGTGTGGAGTAATAGTAGTAGATGCAGAATTGTTTCAGTCTACTTGTCGCGGACGTGATGCCTATATACATGATCATACCTAGATATTCTCATAACTATGCTCAATTCTATCAATTGCTCGACAGTAATTCATTTACCCACCTAATACTTATGCTCTTGAGAGAAGCCACTTGTGAAACCTATGGCCCCCGGGTCTATCTTCCATCATATTAATCTTCCAACACTTAGTTATTTCTATTGCCGTTTATTTTACTTTGCATCTTTATTTCTCTTTATCATAAAAATACCAAAAATATTATCTTATCATATCTATCAGATCTCACTCTCGTAAGTGACCGTGAAGGGATTGACAACCCCATTATCGCGTTGGTTGCAAGGTTCTTATTTGTTTTTGTAGGTGCGTGGGACTCGAGCGTGATCTCCTACTAGATTGATACCTTGGTTCTCAAAAACTTAGCGAAATACTTACGCTACTTTACTGCATCACCCTTTCCTCTTCAACGGAAAACCAACGCAGTGCTCAAGAGGTAGCAAGAAAGATTTCTGGCGCCGTTGTCGGGGAGATTCGTGCCAAGTCAAGTCAAGATTTGACTCCCAACAACGAGCCATCTCTGGCACCGTTGCCGGAGTCTATGCACAAGTCAAGACATACCCAGTACCCATCACAAACTCTTATCCCTCGCATTACATTATTTGCCATTTGCCTCTCGTTTTCCTCTCCCCCACTTCACCCTTGCCGTTTTATTTGCCCTCTCTTTTTCTGTTCCCCTTATCTTTTTCTATTGCCTTTTTGCTTGTTCCTTGTTTGCTCGTGTGTTGGATTGCTTGCTTGTCACGATGGCTCAAGATAATACTAAATTGTGTGACTTTACCAATACCAACAACAATGATTTTCTTAGCACTCCGATTGCTCCTCTTACCGATGTTGAATCTTGTGAAATGAATGCCGCTTTGTTGAATCTTGTCATGAAAGATCAATTCGCCGGCCTTCCTAGTGAATATGCCGCTACCCATCTAAATAACTTTGTTGATTTGTGTGATATGCAAAATAAGAAAGATGTGGACAATGATATTGTTAAATTGAAGCTATTTCCTTTTTCCCTTAGAGATCGTGCTAAAGCTTGGTTTTCGTCTTTGCCTAAAAATAGTATTGATTCATGGAATAAGTGTGAAGATGCTTTTATCTCTAAGTATTTTCCTCCCGCTAAAATCATCTCTATTAGAAACGATATTATGAATTTTAAGCAACTTGATCATGAACATGTTGCACAAGCTTGGTAGAGGATGAAATTAATGATACGTAATTGCCCTACACATGGTTTGAATCTTTGGATGATTATACAAAAAATTTATGCCGGATTGAATTTTGCTTCTAGAAATCTTTTAGATTCGGCCGCGGGAGGAACTTTTATGGAAATCACCTTAGGAGAAGCTACTAAACTCTTGGATAATATTATCGTTAATCATTCTCAATGGCACACCTAAAGATCTAGTAATAAAAAAGTGCATGCGATAGAAGAAATTAATGTTTTGAGTGGAAAGATGGATGAACTTATGAAATTATTTGCTAATAAGAGTGCTCCTACTGATCCTGATGATATGCCTTTGTCTACTTTGATTGAGAATAATAATGAATCTATGGATGTGAATTTTGTTGGTAGGAACAATTTTGGTAACAACGTGTATAGAGGTAATTTTAATTCTAGGCCATTTACTAGTAATTCCTCTAATAATAATGGTAATTCCGACAACAATTCTTATGGAAATTATAATAAGATACCCTCTGATTTTGAATCTAATATTAAAGAATGTATTAGTTCGCAAAAGAATTTCAATGCTTTGATTGAAGAAAAATTGCTTAAGATTGATGAGTTGGCTAGGAACATTGATAGAATTTCTCTTGATGTTGATTCTTTTAAACTTAGATCTATCCCACCTAAGCATGATATCAATGAGTCTCTCAAATCCATGAGAATTTCCATTGATGAGTGCAAAGAAAGAACCGCTAGGATGCGTGCTAAGAGAGATTGCTTTGTGAAAGCGTGTTCTTCTAGTTTCTATGAAAATAAAGATGAAGATCTAAAAGTGATTGATGTGTCCCCTATTAAATCTATGTTTTACAATAAGAATCTTGATAATGAAGGGACTGAATATGAGCCATCTTTACCTAGAAGGCGTTCCAAAAATTCGGAGTTTTTAGATCTTGATGCAAAAATTGGTAAAAGTGGGATTGAAGAGGTCAAAACTTTAGATAGCAATGAACCCACTATCTTGGATTTCAAGGAATTTAATTATGATAATTGCTCTTTGATAGATTGTATTTCCTTGTTGCAATCCGTGCTAAATTCTCCTCATGCTTATATTCAAAATAAAGCTTTTACTAAACATATCATTGATGCTTTGATGCAATCTTGTGAAGAAAAACTTGAGTTGGAAGTTTCTACCCCTAGAAACTTTATGATGAGTGGGAACCTACAATGAAAATTAAAATTAAAGATCATGAGTGTTATGCTTTGTGTGATTTGGGTGCTAGTGTTTCCACGATTCCAAAAACTTTGTGATTTGCTAGGTTTCCGTGATTTTGATGATTGTTCTTTAAACTTGCACCTTGCGGATTCCACTATTAAGAAACCTATGGGAAGAATTAACGATGTTCTTATTGTTGCAAATAGGAACTATGTTCCCGTATATTTCATTGTTCTTGATATAGATTGCAATCCTTCATGTCCTATTATTCTTGGTAGACCTTTCCTTAGAACGATTGGTGCAATTATTGATATGAAGGAAGGGAATATTAGATTCCAATTTCCGTTAAGGAAGGGCATGGAACACTTCCCTAGAAAGAAAATTAAATTACCACGTGAATCTATTACGAGAGCCACTTATGGATTGCCTACCAAAGATGGCAATACCTAGATCTATCTTCACTTTTATGCCAAGCTAGGGGCATTAAACGATAGCGCTTGTTGGGAGGCAACCCCAAATTTATTTTATTCCTTGCTTTTTGATCCTGTTTAGTAATAAATAATTTATCTATCCTCCGTTTTGGTTGTGTTTTTTGTGTTTAATTAGTGTTTGTGCCAAGTAGAACCGTTGGGAAGACTTTGGGAAAGTCTTTTTGATCTTGCTGTAAAAAACAGAAACTTTAGCGCTCACGAGAATTTCTGCCATTTTTATTTGGAAGTGCTATTTAGTTAATTCGTTTTGCAGATGATTAATAGATAAATTCCTTATGTCCAGAAATTTATTTTTAGAATTTTTGGGGTTCCAGAAGTTGCGTTAGCTACAGATTACTACAGATTATTCTGTTTTTGACAGATTCTGTTTTTCGTGTGTTGTTTGCTTATTTTGATGAATCTATGGCTAGTAAAATAGTTTATAAACCATAGAGAAGTTGGAATACAGTAGGTTTAACACCAATATAAATAAATAATGAGTTCATTACAGTACCTTGAAGTGGTGTTTTGTTTTCTTTCGCTAACGGAGCTCACGAGATTTTCTATTTAAGTTTTGTGTTGTGAAGTTTTCAAGTTTTGGGTAAAGATTTGATGGATTATGGAACAAGGAGTGGCAAGAACCTGAGCTTGGGGATGCCCATGGCACCTCAAAGTAAAATTCAAGGACACCAAGAAGCCTAAGCTTGGGGATGCCCCGGAAGGCATCCCCTCTTTCGTCTTCGTGTCGGTGTACTAAAGTAGGGGTACCTTAGTATCCCGAACTTGTGCACGGGTAGTCGCAGCACCCCGCGGCAAGGCTTGCCGGGTGACCGCCAAGGTCCTCCATGGTTCCTTTGGATCCAGTCAAGAACAAAGTACTCAAGCCAAGGCGCAAGGCCCCGGCAAGAGGAGCTTGCCGGGAAGGCCACTCGAAGCACAAAGACCCCGGCAAGAGGAGCTTGCCGGGAAGACCAACCAAGGCATCTCGAGAAGCTTGCTGCGACGCACTGCGCATCCCGGCAAGACCCGGTGAGCGACAAGCTCCCGGACGCAACAAGACCCGGTGAGCGACAAGCTCCCGGACGCGACAAGACAACATCCGCGGCAAGGCGCTTGCCGCGGCAAGCTACCACTCCGCAGCCCGCGCTCTAGCTCACCCACCAACGTGTCGCTCTGGGACCCCTCCAGGCATACGTGGCGGAAAGCTGTGCAGCCAGAGATACACAGTGGCGGGCGGTGCTGACAAGGTAGCCATCGTGGCAAGCAATGGCGTCCTTGGCGGTCCCTTTCTGCACCATCTGGGTGACACAGACAGGCATTTAATGCCTTTGTCCCCTGCCGTCAGGGTTAGGTATGATACAACTATAGTAAGCGGTGATGCCAACCACCACCTCTTTTACATTTTTACCCTCACCTCTATTGCCACCTGTCGGTGACCCCTTTGACATATAAAAGGAGGCCCATGCGCAACAGAGGAGGGGGGAGGACAGTCATTCTCACGCTCGGTCTCGCTAGCCAGTTGAGCATAGTGTAGCATTCATCGCTCCCGAGCAAGAACACAAATACAAACCAAAGTAGGAGTAGGGTTTTACGCATCCGTGCGGCCCGAACCTGGGTAAACTGACCGTGTGCTCGTGCGTTTCGCCTCGATCTGCTCTTCATGCTCTCTCCGCCCCCTGCCGAACCAAAAGGGGCCCCGGTCCGCCGCGGTCCCATAGGTGTCCGTGGGATCAGTCGCCCCCGACATCTTTGGCGCGCCAGGTAGGGGTGCGTCGAGGCTGTGTGAATCTGATCCGGCGTTCGCACGAGCCGAATCTTCGTCATCTTTGTCAACATGCCGCCGAAGAAGAAGATTTCGGAGGCAGCTGCTCCGTCTGCGCCGAGCCCACCATCGCCGGAGCGAACGGCTGGTGGATTGGGCGCCGGCGGAAGAACGGGCGCCGACGAGGAGGCTCATGGTGCTGCAAGATCCAAGGACAAGACTGCGTTGCACATCGGTGGCGCGGTCGGCTCCCACAATGACCGAGCACATTCCAAGACCTCGGCGTCCATACACGCACCGCGCCCGTCTCAGGAGGCGCGGGACCAGTAGCGTCATGGTACTCACGGTACCATACGTTTGCTGGGCCAAGATCAAGCTGGCGGATCCCGGAGCGCTCAAGACCAGCATGCGCGCCAACGTGCTGGCGCGAGCGTGGCATGGTCGCTTGGACGAGATATTGCTCCTTCTAACGTAGTTAGAAGTCCGAGCATATCCCGTTCCTCGCTCCGCTCGCCGCCGCCGCCTGCCACTCCGGCAGAAGCGTTGGCACGGGCCCAACTGCTCCTAGATTACCCTCCAGCGCCAGAGAAGATCGATGACTGGAGGGCCACTATCCACAGCCTCATCGGCTTCGCCAACGGTGACAACCCACGGCAGCCGAGCACATCGCTGCCGCGGCAAGTCAGCGTGGCATGAGTCGGTGGCGACAAGACCGGCGAGGGTGCAACCACTGTGCACTCTCCGCCCCGAAGGCCAATATCGCCGACTCGTCGGATCCACCACGATAGCGACTCCACCGCATCATCAGATCCACGAGCTCGTCACGATCAGCGCCAAGTTCTTCACGAGTGACAACAAGAAGATGCTCGTACCCGCATCGAGCGGCGAAGAGAAGCGCGGCGTCAATCAGACCTGTGTGCTGGGCCTTCTTTTGACATGCATGCGCCCGGAGAACCAGGCGACTTGCCGTACGCGGTAGGTTGCCCTGCGTTCACCCGTGAACTGCGGCAAGTCCAGTGGACCAGCCAGAAACATTTCAAGCCAGACGTGCCAGAGAAGTACAACGGCAAGTCGCACCCATCAGAGTTCCTCAGCATCTACACCATTGCGGTGCAAGCTGCCGGGGGGCGAGACGACAAGGTCCTTGCCAACTACTTCCCGCTTGTGCTCAAGCCTGAAGTCAGGTCCTGGCTCATGCACTTGCCGGACAACCCATATCCTCTTGGGCGGACTTGTGCCATCAGTTTGTCGGCGCCTTTACGGGCGGCCACAAACCACATGGCCAAGAGAGTGATCTCCACCTACTTGCCCAGAAGAAAGGAGAGCCCCTGCGCAAGTATATCCAAAGATTCAGCCGTGTACAGCGTAACATCCCAGACATCCACCCTGCCGTGGTGATCAGCGCGTTCCATCAGAACATGCGTAATCACAGGATGCGGGAGGAGATGGCGATGAGCAGGATCAGAGATGTTAGCGAGCTGTACGCCTTGGCCGACAAGTGTGCACACGCTGAAGAAGGGAGGAAACTCCCCGGGGAGAATACTGGAGCAGGGGGATCTGACAGTGAAGATGCTGCCGCCGCAAAGAAAAACCGGAGGCGCAACAGGAAGAAGAAAGGCAAAGAGGTACTAGTCGTTGAGCAGTCCGGCAACGACGGTGGCGCCAAGCAAGCCAAAGTTGGCGGCTCCGACAAGGAGGTTGCCGCGTGCACCAACTGCCAAGCTGTGGCGGCCGCCGACAAGCAGGACGGCTCCGACAAGCAGTACTGCAAGATCCACCGCACCAAGGGCCCTGATCTCCAGAGCTGCAAGAAGGTCGAGCAGCTTGTCTAGCAACAAAAAGCTGAGTACGAGCGGCGCGACAAGGAGAGAGCCCAAGGAGGCGGTGGAGAGGCCGGCAAGAAGCGCCCTGGCTGGGGAGGACGCCGCGGCAAGGAGATAGACCTCCCCGTGGCCGCGACAAGGATGAAGACGAAGACAACGACGAAGACATGGATGATGTTGAGAACAGCGAGCAAGAGTTTCAGAAAGCTACAGAAGTTTTGTGTATTGACGGTGGTGCTTCTCTGCATACTTCTCACCGCCAGCTCAAACAGTGGGCGCGGGAAGTCAATGCGGCAGAACCACCTGTCGAATCACGCAAACTTCTGAAATGGTCCAGCACGCCTATCATCTTTGACATTGAGGACCACCCTGACCGCATAACTGCGGTCGGGTGCTTGCCGCTGTTGGTTTCACCCACTATACGCAACCTTAAGGTCACCAAGATGTTAGTTGACGGTGGGGCCGGCTTAAATCTGATCTCCTCCGCTGTACTCCAGAAACTCCAGATCCCCGACAGCGAGCTCGAAGAGACCGGCACATTCCAAGGAATTAACCCAGGAAGGAGCAAGCCAAAGGGGAAGGTCATGTTGCCGGTAACGTTTGGCAGCGAAATGAACTTCAGAACTGAGAGGGTCACCTTTGATGTTGCCGATTTCCCATTGCCTTACAATGGCATACTTGGCCGTCCAGCGCTCGCCAAGTTCATGGCAGCCTCTCATTATGCATATAACATGCTCAAGATGCCAGGCCCGATAAGTGTCATCTTTGTCCCTGGCGACAAGAAGGATGCCCTTATCTGCGCCGACAAGATCTACCAGGAAGCAGCAGCTGCGACAGATCGCAATACACTTGCCGCTGAAGCTCCCGGGGGGGAGAAGAAGACCAAGTCCGGCAAGAGCTCTGATGCCCACTCCGGCAAGCGCACCTCCTCGGAGTGCTGCGCTGCCGTCGAGGACGCACCTTCGAGCTCCACCGGCAAGTGTAAGAAGGCCATGGCAGCTCCACCACATACCAAGAAGGTGTTCGCCAAGGAGGACGGCACTGGTGGTACTTTTACCAACAGTGCCACGCTTGACCCCAAATAGGAAAGCGCGCTCATTGCTTTCCTGCGGGCGAATGTCGACGTGTTTGCATGGCAGCCGTCTGATGTCTCCGGTGTTCCCAAGAAAGTAATTGAGCACCACCTTGCCGTTTGTCCTCATGCGCGGCCCGTCAAGCAGAAGGTTAGGAAACAAGCAGTGGAGCGCCAAGAATTCATAGCAGAAGAAATCAAGAAGTTGGAAGCAGCAGGCCTTGTCAGAGGAGTACTCCATCCCACGTGGCTAGCCAATCCTGTAGTCGTGCGCAAGGCAAATGGAAAATGGAGGCTTTGTATTGACTTTACTGATGTTAATAAAGCTTGTCCCAAAGATCCATTTCCCTTGCCGCGCATTGACCAGATTGTTGACTCCACAGCCGGATGTGATTTGCTTTCATTTCTTGACGCATATTCAGGATACCATCAGATCTTCATGGCAGAACAGGATGAGGAGAAAACCGCTTTCATTACTCCATGTGGCACGTATTGTTTCGTACGGATGCCTTTCGGATTAAAGAATGCTGGTTCAACATTTGCCAGAGTAGTCCATGTCGCTTTGAAGCCACAGATACACAGAAATGTAGAGGCCTACATTGATGATATAGTGGTCAAGAGCAAGGACAGGGCAACTCTGATCCAAGATTCAGAAGAGACTTTTGCAAATCTGCGCAAGATCAACCTCAAGCTCAACCCCGAGAAGTGTGTGTTTGGAGTCCCTTCCGGCAAGCTTCTCGGGTTCTTTGTGTCTCAGCGGGGAATTGAAGCCAATCCCGACAAGATCAAAGCTATCAAGCAGATCGAAGCACCAAAACACGTCAAGGATGTACGGAAGCTTGCCGGTTGCGTGGCTGCTCTCAGCAGGTTTATCTCTCGGTCTGCTGAGCGTGCCCTGCCGTTTTTCAAAATTTTGAAAAAGGCAGGTCCAATGAAATGGACTCCGGAAGCGGAGGCTGCGCTATAGGACCTGAAGAGATACCTGTCCTCCACTCCAACACTTGTCGCACCTAAGCCGCAAGAGAAGCTGCTGTTGTACATAGCGGCAACCAATCAAGTGGTTAGTGCTGCGTTAGTAGCGGAGAGGGAGGCAGATGACGAGCCAGCAACTACGGCAAGCACATCCAGCGACAAGCAGGGGGCTTCCCCGACAAGCTCTGGTCCTGACAAGCATGGATCTGTGCAGATGCAAGAGGAGATACAGAAGAAGATGGTGCAACGCCCAGTTTACTTTGTCAGTTCCCTTTTGCAGGGGGCTAGGTCAAGGTACTCTGGTGTGCAGAAGTTGCTTTTCGGCCTTCTCATGGCCTCGAGAAAGCTGCGCCATTACTTCCAAGCACACGAGATCACAGTTGTCACTCGCTTTCCGCTGAAGAGGATATTGCAAAATCCATAAGCAACAGGCAGGATTGTCGAGTGGGCACTGGAATTGTCAAGCTTTGGCCGCAAATTTGAGAGTACATCAACAATCCAAAGCAGAGCATTGGCAGAGTTCATAGCAGAGTGGACGCCAACTCCAGACGAAGAAATTCCGGAGACGAGCACCCCCGCCAAGGAAACAAGCAAGGAGTGGCTCATGTATTTTGACGGTGCCTTCTCGCTGCAAGGCACCGGTGCTGGAGTGCTGCTTGTCGCACCCACCGGAGAGCACCTCAAGTACATAGTCCAGATGCACTTTCCCAAGGAGCAAGCGACAAACAACACTGCAGAGTATGAAGGCTTGCTTGCCGGTCTCAGGATCGCGGCAGAACTTGGGATTAAGAAGCTCATAGTCAGGGGTGACTCACAGCTTGTCGTCCGCCAAGTGAACAAGAATTACCAGAGTCCCTTAATGGAAGCTTATGTTGACGAAGTGAGAAAGCTAGAGGAGCACTTTGACGGCCTGCAAATGGAGCACGTCCCAAGAGCTCAGAATGACATTGCCGATGGCCTGTCGAAGTGCGCTGCACTTAAATTACCTGTGGAACTAGGGATTTTTGTGCTCAAGCTGACTCAGCCGTCCGTAACACCACCAATTGGACAGAGCAAGAAGAGGAAGTTGGTTTCTGGTGACTATTTTCCGGCAGAGCTTCCCGAAGCCGCCGCCAAGAAAGTCCCCAATATCAACACCAAGAACGCTGAGGAGCAGTCTGCTCCGGCAAGCCCCAGGGTTTGTTCCATTGAAGCAGACGCTCCCGGCAAGTTCTGCTCCGGCAAGCTTGCCGGGGAACGTCAAGCTCCGGCAGAGCCGCAGGCTCTTGCCATAGAAGCGAATGTTCCCGCGGCAGCAGATGTGCCTTTAGTCCTTGTTGTTGAGCCACATGCTCCAACATGGGCGCAGCAGATTGTCCGTTTCCTTCAGACAGGAGAACTTCCCAAAGAACCAGAAGAAGCGGAAAGAGTAGCACGGCAGTCTAGTATGTACCAGTTTGTCGACGACACACTGTGCAGAAGAAGACTCAACGGTGTGAAATTGAAGTGCATTCCCCGGGAAGATGGACAGAAGCTGTTGGCAGAGATACATGGAGGCATATGTGGTCACCACATTGGCGCAAGAGCTCTTGTCGGAAAAGCATTCTGGCAAGGCTTCTTCTGGCCGACAGCCCTCTAGGATGCAACTGCACAAGTAACCAAGTGTGAAGCGTGCCAGTTCCATTCCAAGCAGATACACCAGCCAGCTCAAGCTCTCCAGACGATCCCTTTATCCTGGCCATTTTCGGTCTGGGGGCTCGATATCCTCGGCCCCTTTCCCCGAGCTGTCGGGGGCTTTGAGTACTTGTACGTTGCAATCGACAAGTTCACAAAGTGGCCAAAAGTGGAACCAGTGAGGAAGGTGACAGCACAGTCAGCAGTCAAGTTCTTCAGGTCGATTGTTTGCCGTTTTGGAATCCCTAACAGGATAATCACCGACAACGGTACGCAATTTACGAGCCGCACCTTCATGCAGTACGTCCAAGATCTTGGCGCCAAGGTTTGCTTCGCTTCTGTTGCTCACCCGAGAAGCAACGGTCAAGCGGAGAGGGCAAATGCTGAAGTGCTGCGCGGGCTCAAGACCAGAACTTTCAACAAGCTGCACAAGTGCAGAAGAAACTGGATCGAGGAGCTGCCGGTGGTTCTTTGGTCGATCAGGACGACGCCAAATCGAGCCACTAGCCAGACACCCTTCGCTCTAGTCTATGGAGCGGTGGCAGTTCCCCCCACAGAACTCATATACGGGACGCCTCGAGTGCTCGCTTACGATGAGCTTGAGCAAGAGCAGCTGCGGCAAGATGACGCACTGCTCCTTGAGGAAGACCGTCTTCAGGCTGCTGTGCGAGCCGCTCGCTACCAGCAAGCTTTGCGCCGCTACCATAGCCGCAAAGTTAACGCCAGAAGTCTCGAGGAAGGCGACCTTGTTCTTCGGCGCATTCAGTCTGCCAAGAATTCCAACAAGTTGACGCCGAAGTGGGAAGGCCCTTACCGGGTGAAACGAGTCACAAGGCCTGGCGCTGTCCGCCTTGAGACCGAAGATGGCGTACCAATGAGTAACTCCTGGAATATTGAGCATCTTCGCAAGTTTTACCCGTAGGGCGCGGTTGCCGGAACCCGTTCTGGCAACGACCTTTTGTACAAGTCTTGCCGCTGTTGCATGTAATCCTTTGTACAAAGCCGGGCGCAGACCCCGTGCATAAAGATTATGTGCTCAGCACACCTTGACTATTTCATGCTTTTTAAATTTTGCATGTATTATCTGACATTTTGTGCAGCACTTACTCCTGGTAAGCAATAACGAGCCATAAGGCTCCATACTGTTACCTCGTCTTCTTTCTTTTTCGCAAGGAAAAGGAGGTTCCCTCGCGCACAAGTTTGCCGGGGGGAAGGGAGAAGATACGGTATGGATCAGGCGTCGTTCAAGAAGGTTTTGCCTTGCCGGGAGCAAATAACAGAAAAGATAAGTTGCCAAAGTCTGAGCAATCAAATTTTCTTTAAATTTTTAAGTTATTTTCCTTGAACGACCGTGCTTTGTATGGAAAACCTGTGCGCGGAGGAACCAACTCGTAGCTAGTTGCGCCCTTACTGTTGTTTCGAGTCTGCTCAACAACTTAAGTGAGCTGCGACTAGCCACGACAAGGTTTCTTGCCGGCTGCGGCACCGCCAGCAGGTTGCTGACGTTCCGCACTCAGCGCTCGCGGCAAAGGTGCCTGCGCCGGCAAGTTCCCTAAAAGCGTAGGGTAAAAACATACAAAGGAAAGAGTCAAGTAAAGGAAATAACATAGCAATTACTACTCAGGATAGAGTATATTACAAAATAACTCGTCGCAGCTCTAACAGACTGTTTTTCATAATATGATTAACAGCGACAAGGAAAGAAAAAGATGGATGGCCTAATCTACACGGTCGCCTTCGACCCTCCTGATTCCACTCACCCTGTCCACAATAGGTGCGACAAGGGCCTTGAGCTCCTCAAGATCAGCATCTAGCGGCGAGCTTCGGAGGACGTTGGTGAGGCGGAGGCCTGGGTTGCGGAAGGCCACCTTCATCAGCACCTTCTGAAGAGCTCCCGCGCAAATCTTGCGCGACTCGTCGGCAAGCTGCTTTGGGATCCGCTCCCGGAGTCGCTGGAGCGCCGTCGCCACGCCCTTGAAGAACAGAGTCAGCTTGGCGCTGGGTTGGAGATTCTCGTCGGAGGAGTACCCGAGATCCACCATCCCCAATTGCGCCAACTCCTTGTCAATGTCTGCGGCGACGTTCACCAGATCCTCCGTCCAGTGCTCCACGTTCTCCGACAAGGTCTTCTGGGCGGCAGCAGCGTTCGCCAGCAGCACCTTGCCGGCCTCGACTTCTTCCTTCAAGGCCGTCTCCCGCTCCTTGGCGCCGTCCAGAGATTGCGTCAGCGCCGCCAGCTTCACTTCAAGATCAGCATTGGAGTTCTTGGCGGCGTCCAGTTCCTTGCCCTTCTCGGTGAAAAGGGCCTGCAGCTCCGAATAGTTGTTGGCGTCCTTCTCCCGCTCAAGCTTGAGCGCGGCAAGCTCGTCGCCGCTCGTCTCGAGGCTCGCCTCCAGCTGCGCCACCTTCAGCTCCAGCTCAGTCTTGGCGGCCTCGGCAGCTGCGGCGGCGTCTTCGGCCTGCTTGAGGGCTCCGCCGACTGCTCACTCGCGCGCGGCAAGTTCCTCCTCGTAGCTGTCGAGGTGGACCTTCCGCTGCGTCAAGTCACCCTCTTGCAAAGACAATTTCTCCGCGGCAAGGCGTTGGCGCTCTTCGACGTCGGCCTTCTCGAGGAGGAAGGCCTGCTGCGCTTCGGCAAGATCTTCCCGCTCCTTTGCCAGGGAGCGGAGAGCTTCCTGGTTGATGCTCCGGAGCTCTTCTGCGCGCTTTTCAATATCAGCACCGGCCTTCGTGATGAGCGCTTTGCGGGACTCCAGCTTGGCCTGTCGGGCGCGGTAGAGCGTCACTAGCTTCCGCAGCAGGCGCTCCTCTTCAGGTTCACCGCTGCTGCTGCTTGGCGCGTCGACCAGCTTCAGCCTGGCGGAGGCAAGCACCTCTCCGTCAAGCATTTCTCCCTCGACCGGCGCCCTGGAGCCCGACGCCCAGGGGAGGTTGATGAAGATGTTGTTGCCGGCCTTCAGGTAGACGCCGGGCTGGGGCTCATCAGAGCCTGGCGCGGCAGCAACGGCGGAGGAGTCGGTGGTCGGAGCAGCGCCTGGCGCTCCTGCGGCCTCCGGGTCGTCAGTACAACCGCCAGACTCCCCGCCCGCCTCTGCGGCGGCAGCCCTGGCGGCCTCCTCGCCGGTGCCGGCTGCTTCCTCGGCGGCGACTTCTGTCTCCATCGACTCTGCAGCAGATGGATCTGATAGCCGGAAGAGGGGAGAAAATTCAAACAAATTCGAGCAAAATCCAAGAGAAAGATCAAGAAGACGAAGAAGCCAAGGGGAGTTTGGGAGCAAGGAAATTACCTGTGCCAGGGTCTGCAGCTATGGTCTCCGTTGCCGGGGGACCGCTGATGCAATCCCTTGCCGGAGATCCCTCCCTTGCCGGGGGCTCCTCCCTTGCCGGAGCCTCCTCCCTTGCCGGGGGCTCCTCCCTTACCGGAGTCTCCTCCCTTGCCGGGGGCTCCTCCCTTGTCGGAGTCTCCTCTCTTGCCGGAGACCTCTCTCTCGCCGGAGGACTCTCCCTTGGCGCTTCGGGAGCGGCCTCCAGGCTCTCCTGGTGAGGCTGCTCTGCTCCTGCACAAGTCAACAAACAAGTATCAGCACAACGAGGATCTTCGTGCGCGCCCAACAGCAGAAAATGAACAAGACACTTACGCTGGGGGCTGCTCTGAAGATCAGCCGCCGGGTCCAACAAGTTCGTCTCAGGCACGTCCCCTGTTGATGCAGTGGGTTCATCCTCGATGACGATCACCGGCGCCTTGGCTCTCTTTGCCGCTCTCTGCGCCAGAGTCCTAAAAAGGAACAGATACAGGGAAAGGCAAGTGAGAAACAAGACAAGACAAAAACAGCAAAAATCAAAGAATAGCAAGAACAATAAGAGAAACTTACTCTTCTTCTTCCTCCTCGTCGGAGCTGAGCGCGGAGAAGTCAAAATCTGGCCCGCGCCCGGCGCGGGGAGGTGGAGGAGTAGGCTCCCTTGGTTGCTTGGCGGGAGTAGAAGCGGCAGTCCGGGAAGACCCCGCTCCAGTCGAAGCAGTAGCATGGGGCGCTCCCGTGGCAACGGTGCTTGCCGAAGTGGAGCGCGTCGTGCGGCGCTGCGGCTGTCGGCCCGCCTGCCGCCTCGCCGCATCCCCGGCCTTGCGGAGACGCCTTCTTGGTGGGGATGGAGACGCTGCTGGCGGCGTGCTGTCTGAGGACGAAGTGGAGGAAGAGTCAATCTCCAACGAGCCGCTCGCATCCTCGGCGGGCTCGCTCGGCTCGGCATCACGCCTGACAAGATCTTCCTTGCCGGCAAACTCTTCTCGCCGGGCAAGTTCTTTCTTGCCGGAGATTTCTTCCCGCTCGGCACGGTTTGCCACCTCTGCTGCCGCTGCCTCCTCCAAGGTGAAGGCGAACTCACCCGCCGCGGCAGCTGCTGCCGCCTCTTCCAACCTGGTGGCGATGTACGCCAACTCCGCCTCGGTGGTGTCGTGGATGAGGCCGTCCTTCTCGTCGGCGCGGATTGGCACTTCCACCAAGTCATCGAAGAATTGCTGCACAACCTCGTCCTCTGGCTCTTGCCAAGTTGGCATGATTCCGTGCGAATCGCACAGTGGCATCATCGCCCTGATGCGGTCGTGCGCCGAATTGTTGCACAAAGGGACGACGCCTTGCGGCAACCTGAAGACCTCGGGGTGATCTGAATCGTACTTGAAGAGCTCCTGCAGTATTCCGTTGAGCTCAAGGACAGTGAAATTGTAGTTGAGGCCTGGGCGCAGCCTCATGATGTCTGCCGCGTTCTTGAACTCCCAAGCAGGCCTCATCCGTTCCTGCAGGGGGGCAATGCGGCGGCGAAGAAAGTCCGCGCCCACGGCGCCTACGGTGAGTCCGGCAAGCCTGAGGCGCTGGATCCTGGTGATGGCAATCCTTAGCCTGCTGTCCTCCGGGGCCACGTCACTCCAGTCGCTGTCGTGTACTGCTGCTACTTGGCGCCGGGCGGTGAATGGCTGCGGGCTCTCCTCGACAATCCAGCACCAATCAGCCCTCCACTCCTCCCACTTGCCGCGGAATTCGCCCTCCAAATAGGAATCCTTCTTGCCGGTCCTAGAGACCCAGGCAATTCCGCCGGACAAGGGCTCTCCTCTCTCTACCCGGGGAATGAAAAAGTGGCGGAAAAGGGCTACACTAGGGTAGACTCCGACAAAGTTCTCGCAGAGGTGTGCGAAAACGGCCATGGTGAGGACGGCGTTGGGAGTGAAGTCAAGGAGGCAGAGATTGTATGTGTTCATGATGTCACAAAAGAACTCGGAAAAGGGCGGGCAGAGCCCGCAGTAGAAGAAGACAGCGAAGAAAGGGTACCCGTCCGGAGCCGTCGCGTGAGCAGCGGCTGGGAGCACCTTGGTCCGTGGGTGAGCTCGCGTCTCCATCGCCCAAAAGAGGTAATAGTACTCCCGCAGCTCCTTGGCGCCGAGCTTGGGGGGGAAGATGACTCGCTCCCTCCGCATCGCCGCGAGCCGCTGCGCCTCGGTCGACTTCACGGTCTTCGCCTTGTCGGCTTTCGGAGCCATGGTGGAAGCAGTGGAGGTGGTCGACGGCGTTGGTGGTGCTGGTGGAAATGCGGGGGGGGGGAGGGCACTGCGCTCTGTGTGCTTTGGGAAGACGGAGGCGGGGCGGAGTTTTTCAAGATTGGAGCGGAATGGGGGCGAGTGGGCGCACTACCCCTGCTTCCCTTTGCTTATAAAGGGGGAGGTGGCGGACGTTCCGCCTTTCCTAATAAAGTAACCGCCCACGATCTCTCCCACGATGCCGCGTTCGATGCGTGCCGTGCGGGGAGGGTGCGGTGGATGCGGAGTGAGTAACGACGTAACCTAGGCCGCGCGTGCCCATGCACTGTTTTGGGCCGGGCCCAACAGCGCTCGGCACCGTGTATGGCCCAGGCCTGGGGGCTCCTGTCGGTGTACTAAAGTAGGGGTACCTTAGTATCCCGAACTTGTGCACGGGCAGTCGCAGCACCCCGCGGCAAGGCTTGCCGGGTGACCGCCAAGGTCCTCCGTGGTTCCTTTGGAGCCAGTCAAGAACAAAGTACTCAAGCCAAGGCGCAAGGCCCCGGCAAGAGGAGCTTGCCGGGAAGGCCACTCGAAGCACAAAGACCCCGGCAAGAGGAGCTTGCCGGGAAGACCAACCAAGGCATCTCGAGAAGCTTGCTGCGACACGCTGCGCGTCCCGGCAAGACCCGGTGAGCGACAAGCTCCCGGACGCGACAAGACCCGGTGAGCGACAAGCTCCCGGACGCGACAAGACAACATCCGCGGCAAGGCGCTTGCCGCGGCAAGCTACCACTCCGCAGCCCGCGCTCCAGCTCACCCACCAACGTGTCGCTCTAGGACCCCTCCAGGCATACGTGGCGGAAAGCTGTGCAGCCAGAGATACACAGTGGCGGGCGGTGCTGACAAGGTAGCCATCGTGGCAAGCAATGGCGTCCCTGGCGGTCCCTTTCTGCACCGTCTGGGCGACACAGACAGGCATTTAATGCCTTTGTCCCCTGCCGTCAGGGTTAGGTATGATACAACTATAGTAAGCGGTGATGCCAACCACCACCTCTTTTACATTTTTACCCTCACCTCTATTGCCACCTGTCGGTGACCCCTTTGACATATAAAAGGAGGCCCATGCGCAATAGAGGAGGGGGGAGGACAATCATTCTCACGCTCGGTCTCGCTAGCCAGTTGAGCGTAGTGTAGCATTCATCGCTCCCGAGCAAGAACACAAATACAAACCAAAGCAGGAGTAGGGTTTTACGCATCCGTGCGGCCCGAACCTGGGTAAACTGATCGTGTGCTCGTGCGTTTCACCTCGATCTGCTCTTCGTGCTCTCTCCGCCCCCTGCCGAACCGAAAGGGGCCCCGGTCCGCCGCGGTCCCATAGGTGTCCGTGGGATCAGTCGGCCCCGACACTTCGTCCATCGGTAACTTTACTTGGAGCTATATTTTTATTCACCACATGATATGTGTTTTGCTTGGAGCATCTTGTATGATTTGAGTCTTTGCTTTTTAGTTTACCACAATCATCCTTGCTGTATACACCCTTTGAGAGAGACTCACATGAATTGAAATTTATAAGAATACTCTATGTGCTTCACTTATATCTTTTGAGCTATATAGTTTTTGCCCTAGTGCTTCACTTATATCTTTTAGAGCACAACGGTGGTTTTATTTTATAGAAATAATTGATCTCTCATGCTTCACTTATATTATTTTGAGAGTCCTTTAGAACAACATGGCAATTTGCTTTTAGGATTAATAAAAACTTTCATATAAGTGCGTTGAATACTAAGAGAAGTTTGATACTTGATGACTGTTTTGAGATATGGAGATAGTGATATCAAAGTTGTGCTAGTTGAGTAGTTGTGAATTTGAGAAATACTTGTGTTGAAGTTTGCAAGTCCCGTAGCATGCACGTATGGTAAACGTTGTGTAACAAATTTGAAACATGAGGTTTTATTTGATTGTCTTCCTTATGAGTGGCGGTCGGGGACGAGCGATGGTCTTTTCCTACCAATCTATCGCCTAGGAGCATGCGCATAATAATTGGTTTTTGATGACTTGTAGATTTTTGCAATAAGTATGTGAGTCCTTTATGACTAATGTTGAGTCCATGGATTATACGCGCTCTCATCCTTCCATCATTGCTAGCCTCTTCGGTACCGTGCATTGCCCTTTCTCACCTTGAGAGTTAGTGCAAACTTCGTCAGTGCATCCAAATCCCGTGATATTACGCTCTATCACACATAAACCTCATTATATCTTCCTCAAAACAGCCACCATACCTACCTATTATGTCATTTCCATAGCCATTCCAAGATATATTGCCATGCAACTTTCCACCATTCCGTTTATTATGACACGCGTCATCATTGTCATATTGCTCCATGCTATTATATTATCTATTTTGGATGTTAATGGGCTTTATTTTACACTATTATATCATTTTTGGGACTAACCTACTAACCGGAGGCCCAGCCCAAATTGTTGTTTTTTTCCTATTTTAGGGTTTCGCAGAAAAGGAATATCAAACGGAGTCCAAACGGAATGAAACCTTCGGGAACGTGATTTTCTCAACAAACGTTATCCAGGAGACTTGGAGTGGGCGTCAAGTAACAATCGAGGAGGGCACAAGGCAGGGGGCGCGCCTACGCCCCTGGGCGCACCCTCCACCCTCATTAGCCCCTCGTTGCTCCACTGACATACTTCTTCCTCCTTTATATATCCACGTACCCCCCCAAACATCCAAGAACTCCACGAAAACCTAATTCCACTGCTGCAACCTTCTGTACCCGAGAGATCCCATTTTGGAGCCTTTTCCGGAGCTTCGTCCGAGGGGGCATTGTCGGAGTTGATGACCACGGGTAGCCAAGCCGGCTCCCCCTGGCCCTTCTGAAAAATTACAAGCCAATCCGGCCCTCAAGAATCCAAGACGTGGGGCCGCCTTCCCCTTCCCGGCTGTCTCCTAGGCCAACTATCGGAAGGCGGCCCGACATCAGCCTTCATGAAGAAAGCCGCGGGAGGGCCGGCTCTGAGAAGCCGGCCGCGAGAAGGCCGACTCCAAGAAGCCGGCTTCCACAAAGCGGTCAAGATCGTACCCTCGAAGTCTGCATCCACATAACGGCGATGTGACGGGGCGTGGCTACAGTGAAACCTGCCACCCCCGAATCCCGGAGCACGCCTGGCACAGTGCACCGTACGGGTGGCCATGGCCCATCCGGCGCAGCATTGTTGCCACGTTGACCCTGATGTCATCCATGACAGGCCGCCAGTGCGGCCCACGGGCGGTGGGCCCCTTCGGGCAGAGAGACACCCGAAGGCGGCCATGCCTCCCCCAGTCGGCCCAAGACAAAGCCGGCTCTCCATAGCCGGCTTGCCACCTCCCTCGAAGGAGACGCCCCATTAAGGAGACAAGACGCGGTGAGGCTACAGCGATCACCCGCCGGACGGCAGCACTGTAGCCACGCCTACCTCGGCGAAGCCCTCGTCACCAGGATTGAGCAATAGTAACCAGTCCCCGACCGGGCCCTGGACAGTGGGGCCTGCCTGTCGACCAAGGAGCCGGTAGCCGGCAGGACCCACCAGCCGGCGGGCCCCAGCAGCCGGCGTAGAAGCCGGCGAGTGTAGACATAGATGGCTGGGCCCCACGCCCAGCCAGATTACCATTGTATCCCCGGGGGGTAGGCCTATATAAACCCCCCGGGACACCCATGCAAAGGGTGGATCCCTGCTAGTTTCAGACACCACATAGGGAGGAGAAGAGAGCGAGCCATGCCCATCTTCCTCCTCTCACCAAACAGCTCAAGGAGCATCGTGTAGCTATTTGTTCATCTAGTGATCATGCGGAGACCCCGCAGAGCAGCAGTAGGGGTGTTATCTCCACGGAGAGCCCCGAAGCTGGGTAAGATTCGCCGGCGTACATGTCTTCGCCTCATCCCATTTCCAGGCACCGGCGACGTCTTACTGGCTCCCACAATGATAAGCCACCCGTTGGCATATGTCGCACCTACCACCCGACATTTGGCGCCCACCATGGGGCCAGGTGCACCGTCGTCCGAACACCTGTTCTGGACGGGAACCCTCTTCCTCCCCAGCGAGCGTAGCCAGCCCGGCACGCCCGATGGCGCTTGCCACGATGCGCTGCAAGGTGTCACCAACGTCTGCGCAGCGAGCGGCCTTGCCGATCTCCTTGACAAGACCCTCATCTCCGACGAGCTCGCCTCTGACACGGGCACCGACCACCTCATCATCCTCCTCGGCCAGCTCCGCGTCTCCGGCGAGCCTGCTGTGGACTTGGAGTCGGTTGGTTCCACCGAGCCGATGCCTGTCGACTCTGACACGGCCTCACTCGACACTTTCCCCACCGATGCCACGATCTACAACGACCCGCTTCCCCAAGCCGATGGCTGCGACGCTGTCACCACCGAGGTGATGGTCATCGGCCACGGCGACGCTTCTGACGAGTGCGCCCACGACGCCCCGCATGCGCCGGTCCACGGCTTGTCCATCCCCCTCCCGGCCGATGCCGATGCCGAAGCACTGGAGGCTCGCCGCCTCGCCCTCCTCGCGGAGGGCCGGAAGCTGGCTTCCATGAGACGCCTCACTGAGGCCCACCAGCGCGAAGCCGACCGCACCGCCTTTGGTACGCCGCCCCCAGGCGGGCCAAGCCGGGCCGATGTTGTCAGACAGCGCGGCGCTGTCATCGCCGACACGCTAGGAGTCGACCGCCCAGTCTATGCCACTCCACTCGAGAACCTGCATGCTGCCCAGGCGGCCGTAGACGAGCTAGACGGATTGGGGGCCGAAGAACTCCCCCACATGACCAGACGCATCCAACAGCTAATCGATGCGGCCGTGCAGCGGCACGAAGCCGACGCCCGCGCGGAAAGCCCCCCCTTCCCCCCGCGCGTGCTGAGATCACGGCGCGACGTCCCGGACGCCGACCGCGGGCAAAACCCGCGCGCGGTGCGAGAAAGAGCCGCCTGCTAGCCGAAGCCGAACCCGAATCTCCATCGAGCGAGACGCAGAAGGCCATCCCCGGGCCGTGGAGTGGCGGGGCAACCCGCCTCCGCCTCGGCCCCGTGGGGAGAGATAACCCACCCCACCGCCTGTTGCGCATCCGAATCTCAGCGGCCGGCTAGGTCACCGCGAAGGAGTCGGCGAGAACGACGCCCGCCATTGGATCGACCGCCTAGCGCGATCCCTGGCGCTGGAAGAAGAAGACGATGTCGGCCCGCCTTGCTTCGGCCTCCGCATCTGCGACGAGCCTTTCCCCAAAGGGTTCTCGCTCCCAAGAGACACGCCCAAGTACAACGGCTCCGTGAAGCCGGAAAATTGGTTGATCGACTACTCCACGGCGGTTAGCATAGCAAACGGAAACAGGCGCGTTGCTGTGAAGTACGTGCCCCTCATGCTGCAAGGCACGGCGCGGACCTGGCTCAACAGCGTCAAGCCATACAGCATCAACAGCTGGCTAGACTTCACAGAAGCCTTCGTCCGCAACTTCACCAGCACCTACAAGCGGGCTCCCAAGCCCAAACAGCTCTCCTTGTGTGTACAAGGCCCCGCCGAGTCCACCCGTGACTACCTCACGCGTTGGGCCGAGCTCCGCAACTCTTGCGAAGGGGTGCACGAGGTGCAAGTAATGGAATACTTCACTGCCGGGTGCCGAGAAGGCACCCTCCTCAAGCACAAGCTCCTCTGCGACGAGCCGACTACCCTCGACAAGCTTCTGGTCATAGCGGATAAGTACGCCACCGCCGACTCCTCAATGAAGACCTAACTCCGGGTAGACGCGTCTGGGACAGTACTCAACCCGGCGCCCAAGACGCCGGCTGGGGACTCCGGCCGACGCCCACACCAGAACGACCACAAGCGCAAGGGCCCCGTGCCGTCCTCCACCAGTCGGCAGGTGGCCACAGTCGAAGACGAGCAGCCCGAAGGGCGGCCCGCACCCAAGAAGCAGAGGGGCGGCAAGCCGGCTTGGCAGCCGGCCTTCTCCTACGAGCAAACTCTCGACGCCCCATCCAAGTTCCACAGCGGTGCGAAGCCGTCCAACCACACAACCCGGAAGTGCCATTGGCGCAACCGAATCTCCAAAGATGAAGGGCTCGCGCCGCCTCCGCCTGCCGGTCCGCCGCCTCCGGCTCCGCAGCTGTCGACCGCTCGGCCTGCAGTCGGAGCCGTGCATGATGAGTTCCCCGACGAGCATGCCGCCTATGTCATCTTTACGAGCCAGCCCGAAGACCGGCGCAGCAAACGCTGAGAGCACCAGGAAGTCAGCATGGTCGCTGCCATCCCCGCCGAGCACATGCACTGGTCAGAAAAACCTATCAACTGGAGCCGGGCCGACCACCCAGAGGTGATGCCATCTCCCGGCTCTTATGCGCTGGTTTTGGATGCCACCCTTGCAACGGATAGACGCGCCGCCCGTTTCTCTCGCGTGCTGATAGACGGCAGGAGCAGCATCAACATCCTGTACCATGACACCCTAGAGAAGCTGATCGTCAAGACGAAGCAACTCATGCCAACTCGGACTGTGTTCCATGGCATTGTACCCGGCCTGTCCTGCGCCTCCATTGGCAAGATCAAGATTGATGTGCTCTTTGGGGACAAGGATCATTTCCGCCGAGAAGCGGTCTGGTTTGAAGTGGTGGACCTGGAGAGCCCCTACCATGCATTGCTTGGCTGACCTGCCTTGGCCAGGTTCATGGCAGTTCCCCACTATGCTTACCTCAAGATGAAGATGCCGAGCACCAAGGGCATCATCACCATAGCCGGCGATTACAAGAAGTCCTCTGAGTGCGCAGCAGCCAGTAGCCGGCTGGCCGAGTCCCTTGTGATTGCTGAAGAAAAGAAGATATTGGACCGAGTCGTGGCCATGGCCGGCAAACAGTCGGCCTTGTCCCACAATCCCAAGGAGTATGATGCCCAAGGGTCTTTCCAGCCGGCCAAGGAGACGAAGAAGATACCTCTTGACCCCGAGCACCCAGAGAGGTTTGCCGTCATTGGGACAAACCTAAACAGCAAATAGGAAGGCGAGCTCGCCGATTTCCTCTGTGAGAATCGGGACATCTTCGCATGGTCCCCCAAGGACATGTCGGGTGTTCCGAAGGAATTCGCCGAGCACAAGCTACATGTTCGAGAAGACGCAAAACCAGTCAAACAACCCCTCCGCCGACTGTCGGAGGAGAAAAGAAGGATTGTAGGAGACGAGATAGCCTAGCTTCTGGCAGCCGGCTTCATTATGGAAGTTTTCTTTCCAGAGTGGCTTGCCAACCCGGTCCTCGTGCTAAAGAAGAACAACAAGTGGCGCATGTGCATAGACTACACGAGCCTCAACAAGGCCTGCCCCAAGGATCCCTTCGCCCTGCCGAGGATTGATCAAGTGATAGACTCCACGGCCGGATGCGAGCTGTTGAGTTTCTTGGATGCTTACTCAGGATACCACCAAATAAAGTTAGATCCGGCAGACCGCCTGAAGACCACCTTCATCACGCCATTCGGAGCCTTCTGCTACCTGACTATGACATTCGGCTTAAGAAATGCCGGTGCCACTTTTTAGCGTTGCATGCAGAAGTGCCTCCTCAAGCAGCTCGGCAAAAATGCCCACGTCTACGTAGATGACATTGTGGTGAAGACGGAGAAGCGCGGCACCTTGCTGGAAGACCTCAAGGAAACATTTGAGAACCTGCGCCGGTTCCAAATCAAGCTCAACCCCGAGAAATGCGTGTTCGGAGTGCCAGCCAGCCAACTCCTAGGCTTCCTGGTCTCCGAACGTGGCATCGAATGCAACCCAGTAAAGATCAAGGCCATTGAGAGAATGGCGATTCCCACCAAACTTCGAGACGTCCAGAAGTTCACCGGATGCTTGGCCTCCCTAAACCGCTTCATCAGCCGGCTCGAAGAGAAAGCCCTCCCCCTCTACCGCCTCATGAAGAAGACCACTCACTTCGAGTGGAATGACCAAGCTGACCAAGCTTTTCACGAGCTGAAGAAGATGCTGGCCACGCCGCCTGTCCTAGCGGCGCCGACTAAGAAAGAGCCCATGTTCCTCTACATTGCTGCAACCAGCCGGGTGGTCAGCACCGTCATCATAGTCCAGCGCCCAGAAGAGGGCTGAGCCCAGCTGGTCCAGAGGCCGGTGTACTATTTGAGCGAGGTGTTGTCTACCTCGAAGCAGAACTACCTGCACTACCAGAAGATGTGCTATGGCGTGTACTTCACCGCCAAGAAGCTGAAGCCCTATTTCCAAGAGCATCCCATCACGGTCGTATGCACCGCCCCGCTGGCCGAGATCATAGACAGCCGGGATGCATCCGGCCGGGTGGCGAAGTGGGCCATCGAGCTGGCCCCCTACACGATCTTCTACCAACCTCGCACCGCCATCAAGTCCCAAGCATTGCCCGACTTCCTCGTCGACTGGGCCGAGACCCAGTACCTACCGCCAGCTCCCGACTCCACTCATTGGCGCATGCACTTCGATGGGTCCAAAATGCGCACCGGCTTGGGAGCCGGCGTCATCCTCACCTCTCCCAAAGGCGACAAGCTCAGATACACGCTGCAAATTCACTTTGCCGCCTCCAACAACGTGGCCGAGTACGAGGCGCTCATACACGGGCTCCGGCTTGCCAAAGAACTCGGCATTCGCCGGATCCTATGCTATGGCGACTCGGACTTGGTGGTCCAGCAATCATCCGGCGACTGGGATGCCAAGGACACAAATATGGCAAGCTACCACTTCCTTGTTCAGCAGATCAGTGGGTATTTTGAAGGGTGCGAGTTCCTCGACGTACCGCGAGCCGACAACAAGCCGGCTGATGCCCTGGCTCGAATAGGCTCCACTCGGCAAGCAATACCAACCGGTGTCTCTCTACAACGCTTCCTCAAGCCGTCTCTAGAGTCCGATTCCATCTTCATGCCGCCTGACCCTGATGCAGCCGGGTCTGGCTCGAAGAACCAAGCGGGTGATCGGGGGACTTCGATAGTCGGCCCGGGGACGTCAGTAGGCGGCTCGGGGACTTCTGTAGTTACGCCCGACCCGGGGACTGCGGTAGTTGGCCCGGAGACTGCACCAACACAACAGGCGGCAGCCGACTCTAGCATTTCACCACCCAGCCCGCCCGCCCTGGTCGCAGTAGCCGTGTTGGCAATAGAAGAAGTCGCAGCCCCATCACGGGCTCAGTCCATCCTCAACTTCCTAATAAACCAAGATTTGCCGGCTGATGAAATAGAGGCAAGACAAGTCCAACGCCGAGCCGGAGCATACACAATCGTCAACAGAGAGCTCGTCAAGCGCAGTGTCACTGGAGTCCTCCAGCGATGTGTCAAGCAAGAGAAGGGCATTGCAATCCTCGGAGACATCCACCAAGGAGAATGCGGCCACCATGCGGCCTCAAGATCACTCGTCGCCAAAGCTTTCCGCCATGGTTTCTTTTGGCCGACTGCTTTGGATGATGCCAAGGAGTTAGTTAAACATTGCAAAGGGTGCCAATTCTTCAGCTCCAAGCAACACATGCCGGCTTCGGCACTCAAGACCATTCCCCTCACTTGGCCCTTCGCCGTTTGGGGACTGGACATGGTGTGCCCATTCAAGACGGCGCGCGGGGCATGACACATCTGCTAGTCGCTGTGGACAAATTCACCAAATGGATTGAGGCAAAGCCGATCAAGAAGCTGAATGGGCCGACTGCCGTGACATTTATCACAGATATAACAACTCGGTACGGCGTGCCACATAGCATCATCACCAATAATGGCACGAATTTCGCCAAGGGAGCCTTGGCACGTTTCTGCGCGACGCAGGGCATCCGGTTGGACATAGCGTCCGTTGCCCACCCACAGTCAAACAGCCAGGTCGAGCGAGCCAACGCCCTCATCCTTTCCGGCATCAAGCCCCGACTGGTCGTACCACTGGAGCGTTCGGCCGGCTGTTGGCTCGATGAGCTACCGGCCGTCCTCTGGAGTCTGCGCACTACCCCAAACAAGTCAACCGGCTTCACTCCTTTCTTCCTCATGTATGGTGCCGAGGCGGTCATCCCAACTGACATCAAGTTCGACTCGCCTCGGGTAACCATGTACACGGAGGCGGAGGCCAAGGAAGCACGAGAAGACGGTGTCGACCTGCTGGAAGAAGGCCGGCTGTTAGCCCTCAGGCGGTCTGCCATCTATCAGCAGGGCCTGCGCCGCTACCACTGCCGGAAGGTCAAGCCAAGATCCTTCCAAGAGGGCGATCTTGTGCTCCGGCTGATCCAGCGAACAGCCGGCCAGCACAAGCTCTCGGCCCCTTGGGAGGGCCCCTTCGTCATCAGCAGAGCTTTAGGCAACGACTCCTACTACCTAATCGATGCACAAAAGCCGAAGGCACGCAAGAGAGATGATTCCGGCAAGGAGTCGGAACGACCATGGAACGCCAACCTACTCCGAAGATTTTACAGTTGAAATGCAGTATGTATCACGCTAAATTTTGTACTAAGTACGAGACAATAGGCCCCCCGAGGAGAGCTCGGGGACTGCCATCTTTTATCTATAAATGAATAATATTATGCTTATGACCTTGTCATTACATTCACTTTTTTCGTCCGGCACCGGGTTCGACTAGTCGGCCCAGGGACTGGCCGCCTGGAGTTATATTAGAAGTCCTACCCGCGGTCAGACAAGTAGTGTGCTGGCAGCCAAGCCTTCTCTTTCTAGAAGTCGCAGTTCGAAGAACCGGCTGTCCGGCTGGCAAGAGTTAAAGGCAAGAAAGGACGCCCACACGAAAAACGGCTAGGGACTAATAGACTAATATAACAAAAGCCGGTTTTTCTCCCACCACCGACCGACTACCAGAGTAGCCGGCCGGCCAGATTCCATTCATTTCACTTCAATCTAAGAAAGCTCGAGTACTTGCCTCCCCAAAAGGGGAAGGCGGCAAAGGAAACAGCCTAAGGATAAAAAGCATACATGAATGGAAACCAAACACGCACACAATCATATTTACACAAAATACCTTCAAAAGGCCAGCATTCAACATAGTTCGAATACACCCCCAGTGGGTGGAACTGTGCAAGTTTAATAAAAATTGTTCAAAGAGTAACAAGCAGGAAAAGCAAGGATGGCAGATTAAGCCAGGGGAGCGACTGCCGAGTCAGGCAGGTCGGTGGAGACGGCAGTGCCGGCTGGAGGAGTGGCCGGCTGGCGAACCTCGGCATGATCACCGCTTCCCGTAGAAGGCGCGCTTGCACGCGCCTTGTTGCTGGAGGCATGGTCAGGCTGAGGCTGGCTGAGTGCTTCACTGGCCGGCTCAACGTCTTCGCCTTCCTCTCCTTCGTCGTCTTCGCCTTCATCGCTGGAGGCGATCTCCTCTGCCGAGTCCTCACCCGCTGCCGGGTCCAGCCCGAACCACTCCTCTGGCTGGGCAACGCCGTCGTCATTTATTTCAGGAGCAAAGACGCTGATGTCAGTGCACTCGGCGATCGTCGAAGCACGCTGAGCGATAGCCGGCCGCACCTCCTCCATCTCCTCGTTGGCCTCCAGCCGCCAGGTGGGCAGCTAGTCCAGGTTCAGCCCCGGATACCAGGCTCGGACGAACTCCAGTGCCTGCCCAGCTCCAAGCCGGGCTTCCAATGCTTTCCAGGCCTCGAAGCGGCCAACCGCAACCTCCAGCCAGTCGGCAGTCCGACTCGGGGTGCGGGGAATCGTCTCGCCTGGCCAGAGGGCGGCCAACACCTACGCCCCGGCGCGCTGGAGGCGGCGGAGCATACGGTGAGCCGGCTGCAGCCGGGCTTGGACCGCCAGGAGTTGCTCCTCAAGCATTCGGCTCGCGTCCGGCGCGGTTTCGGCCCCCGCCTGATGGCGCGCTTCGCGATGGGCCTCGATGGTTTGGGTGGCGAAGACGAAGTAGCCGGGAAAGTAGTCTGCACAGAGAACAAAAAGTAGCACAAGTTAGAACACAAATCAGGGGGCAAGGGGCAAGCAAGGAGTGAGGAAGGCGGCTTACCATCGATCAAATCCTCAATACGGCCAAAGCCTTCACTCAGCGCTTGCTTGGTCTCAGCCCAGCCAGCGCTTCAGTCTCGAACTCGGCCTTCAGGGCGTCCTCGTTGTCCTGCGCCTTCTTCAGGGCCACCTTGTGGCTCTCCTCCTGGTCAGCCAACTTCTTGGCCAGGCGGTCACGCTCCAGGACCAAGGCGTCGTACTCGGCTTCCTTGGCGCGAAGGGCGGCCTCCGCCCCGCTGAGCTGCACCCTCAAGTCGGCATTGGCTCCTACAAGCATGAAGACAAAGGAAAAATCAATAACGAAGAAGTCGTCAAGGAAGATCCGACCCGACTGCTCAGCAGTCGGCCCGAATCTCGGGGACTACACCCAGTGGGTGCGCTGACGCGCCCCCACAGGATATGAACGAAACAAAGCACGCACTCCGGCTGCTGGTCAGGTCTTCGGTTCTCTGGCCCAGCTCCTGAGCCTGGGAGTTGAAGGCAGCAGCGCGGAGGTTATGATACTCCTGGAAGATCAGACAGGAGGCGAGGATAATATAGTTGTCAGGACCTAGTAAGTTCCAAGCCGCCTGCGTAGCAGCCGACTCGGAACTCGGGGACTACACCCAGTGGGTGCGCTAACACGCCCCCATGGAAGAAATCAAAAGAGCAAAACAACCAAGGCCAGAAGACTCACCCAGATGATGGCCCGCGTCGTAAGGAACTCTTGGGTGTATCGCTGCAGCGAGGCGGCTTGGGCTTGAAGCCGGTTCCGGACCTCCTGGGCCGCCGCGTTCAACTCGCCCGTCCCCCCGCTGGGAGTCCACTCGGACATGCTAGCGCTGGCAGCCTCCAGGGCCTCCGCTGTCTGGCTGGTGCCCGTAGCTCGGTGCGGCTCCAGTGCGGAGGTGCCTCCCCCTGCGCGCCGGTGCAATGCCAGCTGCACCTCGAGGCCGGCTCCTGCCTCCGGCTCGCCCCCGGCCGGCTGCTCTGGCACCGCGGCTGATTGGCCGCTTTGGCCCGCTTTAGTCGGTGCCGTCTACGGCGCCCCCTCCACGAAGACCACGTGGTCCTCCCTCCTCTCCATCACCGGCGGGTCTTGGTCGACCTCCTCCGACGGGGGCACGGGGATGTCGGGGGCCACGGCGCGGAGGGGAACGACGAGTAGCGGAGGCTGGTTGTGCGAGGCATCCGCCTCCGTCTCCGCGGCTGCCGCCTCCGCCCGAGCCTTGGCCGCCGCATTGGCCTGCTCCTTCGTCGCTTGGGCGGTCCTTCGCTCCGCCGCCTCCCGCTCCTCCCGCGCCTCCCGTGCGTTCCGCTCCGTGGCCTCCCTAAGGTCGGCGCGGGGATCCACGCGACATGAGCCGGAGGACCCTCCAGTCGGCCCGACTATGGAGCTGTTGGGACCTCGCTCAAGGGAAAGCGGTGCCCTGCCCGGCGAGCAAAGAAAGGTTTAGAAGGGCTTCAACCGAAAAGGACAACAACAAAAAATATATGTAAAATATACGAGACGTTCGACGACTTACGCCGAGATCACATGCGGCTGTTTCACCGCCTTGCGGAAGCGGGCCGCCTTCGCGGCCGCCTCATCCCGCTTGGTCGCCGCCGTGGAAGCCTTGGATTTCTTCGGCCGGCTGCCGAAGAAAGTCAACGCGGCCCGGCGCTTCTGTGCACCGCCACGGGCAGTCGACGCGGCAGACGAGCCCGCGCCTTGATGATCAGGCGCCGGCTGGCGGTGCGGGGCAGCTTCAACCTCGTCGTCGTCCGGCTAGTCCTCGAAGCCGACTCTGGGCCCCGCGCCTCCTGCCTCATCGCCTTCCCCCACAATGGCGTCTTCCATGGCGGCCGCTCCTAGGTCCGGATCGTCGGCGTCGTCCACCGTGCGGTCGGGGAGGAGCTGGCGCTCTACCCCTGCGGCCCCGGCCGTCGGCGGAAGAAGAGGGTTCTGCTAAGGGAAAACCAACTAATCAGAGGTCGGCTATCATGAGGCCGGCTACAAAAGGAAGAAAAGAAGAAAAACTTACGGCCGGCAGAGGGTTGGCGCGGGAATACGGACCCTTGCCGTATCACCAATCCTCGGCGAGCTTGCAGTTGGAGATGTAGTTCACCATGTAAGACACCTCTGCATGAGGCATCTCACTGGTGCTCAGCCGGCACGGGTCAAAGCGGCCGCTCATCTGGCAAATCATGTGAGGCCGGCCTTGGAGTGGAAGTACTCGGCGCTCCACGAAGGCGGCCACCAAGTCGGCTCCGGGCAAGCCCTCCGACTAGATCATCACCCAGAGCCGGGAGACGGCTGCGTTCCCGGCCTGAGACAATGACCTGGCCCGGTAGCTCCACAAAGGTTGCCTCCCAGTCGGCGGGCCAGCTACGTAAGCCGGCAGGTTGACGTAGTCGCCTTGCTGGGTGACGTTCTTCACATAAAAGTAGGACTTCTGCCAGAGCTTCACCGACTGGATCAGCGGGATGGGCGGGAACCGATTGTTCTCGCCCGTCCGCCTAATGGCAATGAAGGCTCCATAGGGGGCGGGCACGCCCGCGATGACGGTGCCGAGCTTGCTCTGGAAGAATTCCCCCAGAGCTAGAGAGTGGGGAGAACCCCAAGAAAGCCCTCGCACAGGGTGACGAAAGCCGACAGCAGTATCACCGCGTTGGGCGTGAGGTGATGCGGCTGGAGGTGGTAGAATTCAAGGAAAGCTCGAAGGAATCCGCTCGCAGGGAGGCCGAAGCCGCGCAGGCAGTGCGAGCGGAAGATCACCCGCTCGCCCTCCTCCGGCGCCGGCGAGATCTCCTTCTCCGGCGCCTGACGAACCCACACGAAGTTCTCGCCCGGCAGGCGCCGCGTCCGGCGGAGGAACTCGACGTGGTCCTCGTGGACGTTGGAGCCATCCCATGAGCTCGACAGCGCCATGGGAGCGATGCGGCGGGGAGAAAGACGAAGCGATGGCGGAGACGCGCACGACCCAGCTACGGCGGGACCAAAGGAACTGAGAGGTCCGACGGCGGAACGGCGCGGCAATGGGTTGATGCGGCGTCGGAGGGAAGAAGAAGGGATGCGAGAAGGGGCGGAGCAAGGGAGAGCGTGCGAGCCTCTGCCGCTCCCCCTCCTCCCCCTACTTATAGACCCGCACGGCGGAGCCGAGGAGGCGAGGCATGGGGGAACGTGGGGATCAACTGCGCCCACTCCCCCATGTCCTGCGATTATTGCGCCCTGATGGCGTAATAAAACCGCCGTGGGAAGGCGAGCGGTCTGTGTGGGCCGCAGAAGATCCGCGCTCAGGCCGAGGCCTAAGAGTGGCAGGCCCGGGCCTGCGGCGGCGTCCCGTCGCGCGCGTGCGTTGGCAGGATTTCCTTGCCATGTGGCCCGCGGGATGGCGTGCGGTCAGCTCGCAGGCCGACCCACGTTCCCGCCTACGAGAAACGGGGCTTTCCGAAGACGGCGCGCACAAGCAAAGCCGGCCCCTCTGGATAGGAAGCTGACCAAGCTTCTCGTCCCTTTGTCAGCCTCGAAGCTCAATCAGCTTCGGGGACTACTTTCGGAGTAGATGACCACGGGTAGCCAAGCCGGCTCCCCCTGGCCCTTCTGAAAAAATTACGAGCCGATCCGGCCCTTAAGAATCCAAGACGTGGGGCCACCTTCCCCTTGTCGGTTGTCTCCGAGGCCGACTATCAGAAGGCGGCCCGACTTCAGCCTTCATGAAGAAAGCCGCGGGAGGGCCGGCTCCGAGAAGCTGGCCACGAGAAGGCCGACTCCAAGAAGCCGGCTCCCACAAAGCGGTCGAGATCGTACCCTCGAAGTCTGCATCCACATAACGGTGATGTGACGGGGCGTGGCTACAGTGAAGCCTGCCACCCTCGAATCCCATAGCACGCCTGGCACAGTGCGCCGTACGGGTGGCCATGGCCTGTCCGGCGTGGCACTGTTGCCACATTGACCTTGATGTCATCCACGGCAGGCCGCCAGTGCGGCCCACGGGCGGTGGGCCCCTTCGGGCAGAGAGACACCCGAAGGCGGCCATGCCTCCCCCAGTCGGCCCAAGACAAAGCCGGCTCTCCATAGCCGGCTTGCCACCTCCCTCGAAGCAGACGCCCCATTAAGGAGATAAGACGCGGTGAGGCTACAGCGATCACCCACCGGACGGCGGCACTGTAGCCACGCCTACCTCGGCGAAGCCCTCGTCGCCAGGATTGAGCAATAGTAACCAGCCCCCGACCGGGCCCTGGACAGTGGGGCCTGCCTGTCGACCAAGGAGCCGGCAGCCAGCGGGCCCCAGCAGCCGGCGCAGAAGCCGGCGAGTGTAGACACAGACGGCCACGCCCAGCCGGATTACCATTGTACCCCCGGGGGGTAGGCCTATATAAACCCCCCCCCCGGACACCCATGCAAAGGGTGGATCCCTGCTAGTTTCAGACACCACATAGGGAGGAGAAGAGTGCGAGTCGTGCCCTTCTTCCTCCTCTCACCAAACAGCTCAAGGAGCATCGTGTAACTATTTGTTCATCTAGTGATCATGCGGAGACCCCGTAGAGCGGCAGTAGGGGTGTTATCTCCACGGATAGCCCCGAAGCTGGGTAAGATTCGCCGGCGTGCATGTCTTCGCCTCATCCCGTTTCCAGGCACCGGCGACGTCTTACTGGCTCCCACAATGATAAGCCACCCATTGGCATATGTCGCAGCTACCACCCGACATTGATCACGGAGGGCCTCTATATCAACTCCATGGCCTCTCCGGTGATGTGTGAGTAGTTTATTTCAGACCTACGGGTCCATAGTTATTAGCTAGATGGCTTCTTCTCTCTCTTTGGATCTCAATACAAAGTTATCCTCGGTCTTCTTGGAGATCTATTCGATGTAATCTTCTTTTGCGGTGTGTTTGTTGAGATCCGATGAATTGTGGGTTTATGATCAAGTTTATCTATGAAGTTTATCTATGAACAATATTTGATTATGCTCTGAATTCTTTTATGTATGATTCCTTTATCTTTGCAAGTCTCTTCGAATTATCAGTTTGGTTTGGCCTACTAGATTGATCTTTCTTGCAATGGGAGAAGTGCTTAGCTTTGGGTTCAATCTTGTGGTGCTCGATCCCAATGATAGAAAGGGAAATGACACGTATTGTATTGTTGCCATCGAGGATAAAAAGATGGGGTTTATATCACATTGCATGAGTTTATCCCTCTACATCATGTCATCTTAGTTAAAGCATTACTCTGTTCTTATGAACTTAATACTCTAGATGCATGCTGGATAGCGGTCGATGTGTGGAGTAATAGTAGTAGATGCCGAATCGTTTCGGTCTACTTGTCGCGGACGTGATGCCTATATACATGATCATACCTAGATATTCTCATAACTATGCTCAATTCTATCAATTGCTCAACAGTAATTCGTTTACCCATCGTAATACTTATGCTCTTGAGAGAAGCCACTAGTGAAACCTATGGCCCCCGGGTCTATCTTCCAACACTTAGTTATTTCTATTGTCGTTTATTTTACTTTGCATCTTTATTTCTCTTTATCATAAAAATACCAAAAATATTATCTTATCATATCTATCAGATCTCACTCTCGTAAGTGACCGTGAAGGGATTTACAACCCCTTTATCGCGTTGGTTGCGAGGTTCTTATTTGTTTGTGTAGGTGTGTGGGACTCGAGCGTGATCTGCTACTGGATTGATACCTTGGTTCTCAAAAACTGAGTGAAATACTTATGCTACTTTACTGCATCACCCTTTCCTCTTCAAGGGAAACCCAACGCATGCTCAAGAGGTAGCACTCACTAGACTCAGATTTAAGAGGGAGAAATGAAAATCTGAAAAGAAAGTTTTGCACGGATCTTGATGTAAGATCCGACGGACCTATATAGCATCGACTACGACTTATAGCAAGCATGATGAATATAAGGATGATAACATTGGATAATAATTGTCTTACATATTTATAAACACAATTAAAAAAAGCTACATGCGGCAACGCCCGACATACACAAGTGCAAAAAAATAAGGAAGACAACTAGTCTTCACGGCGGGCGGCGACGAGCTCTTTCTTGTCCTCAAGATGCTGGTTGAGAGCATACACGGATTCCTCCACGAGCCTTCTGCGCTCGATGCGTAGCATGGCATTCTCGTCCCTAAGTTTCTCGACGATGACGCCGGTCCTCTTCAACAAGGCAGTGGTCTGCTCCTGTTGCTCCGCACTTTCGACGATCTTGGCCCTCAGCAGGTCGCGCTCGGCCCGGAGCTTCGCATTGCTCTCACTTAGTTGCCGGATGACATCGGTAGACTGTTCAAATGAGGCTTGCAGGTCATCCTGCAACCTCGCCCACCTGGAGATTGTATCCATCTTCTTAAGGACGAGGGCACGCATGCGCCTGTAAGAGTCCTCGCCTGCCCGCGAGGCATTTTCCCAGGCCACCACGGCGCGGGAGGGGAAGGACATATCTTCCACATTCGCGGCGCGGCGAGACATCTCTTCTGCTTCCGCGGCGCGGCCGGACCAGTCTGCTGCTTCGACGGTGCGGTGGGTCCTCCGTATTGCTTCAGCGGCGCGGCGGGACCTCTCTACTGCTACGGCCATGCGGCGGGACATGTTGGCTGCTTTCACGGTGAGGCGGGACATCTCTCATGCTCCTGCTTCCAGGCTCGCCTCTCCCTGGTGGCAATCTCTCGACCCAGAACTCATGCTGGCCGGCGGACGCAAGGGAATGATGATGAATGACTTGTTTGTTTTTGACTTTTTGTGGATGAGGAGTTGAGGAGGAATCTGCAGTCATCTTGGAGTAGTAGTATTTATAACCGCGTAGTAATACGCTCCTAAGTGGGAAACCGTTTAGGTTTTGATCGGTGTGAATAGGTTTGCAATTTGGAATGTGACAGGACGCGGCCTCCCTGTTCTTCTAAAAAAATTGTGACGGGACGCATGCTCAAAATTTACTGACGATTATAAGTGCGGCACTATTGTAACGCCCCGAGACCGATGTGCCAGTTGTCGTCCAGTTATTCGCCGTCGTTGCCATGTCATTTGCTTGCGTGTGCATCTTATCATGTCATCATGTGCATTGCATCACCATGTTTTCAAAACTTGCATCCGTCCCGGCCTCCTCGTTCTCTCCGTTGTCCATTCTGAGCCCAGACACACTTGCATGCGCCCGCGGCATGTCCGAAATATTATTTTATAAGTGGCCAAAAAAATGTTCTCGGGATGGGATGAGAGTTGACGTGTGGTCTTATTATAGTGTAGATAGACCACCTGCCAAGTTTCATCGCAATCGGAGTTCGTTTGACGCCCCAACGGATAAATATAGCGGCATTATAATCGGTCAAAACGTCGGACATTTTTCGGTCTCCGGAAACAGTTGCCGGTCTGCACTCCTCTCCTCTCATCTCAGCCCAACCTCTCTTCACAGCCCACTAGCCCACCTATCTAACCCCTCTCCGCTTCGGGTCGTCCGATCGGGATCGAACGGCTCCGAAACGGACAAAAATCCCCCTAACCTAGCCCCCTTGTCTATATATAGACCCCCTCCATGCCATTTTTGGCATCCCTAGCCATCTGCCTACCTCTAGCCCCCCTCCCCTCAATTTCAGCGCCGAACCCCTCCCTGGCCTCCACTTGTCGCTGCCGCCCTTGGCCTCTTCCCACACCGCCACCTCGCCGGCGCCACATGGAGCGCTCCTAGTGGCCAGCCGCCACCGCGTGGTCACCCGCAGCCAACGGGACGATGCCACGTCGCCCCTGGCCTCCTCCCACCTCCTGCGGCCCTGCCAAGCCCATCTGGGGCCTGCCGAGCCCATCGAAGGCCGGATCCCGCCGCCGCTTCCGAGAGCCCCGCGCCTGGTTCCCGAGCCTCGCGCAGGAGGTCCTCTCCCCGTCCAGCCCCGCCACTGGCCGACAAGACGCCGGAGTCATCGCCGGCGACCCCTGCTCCGCGATGTCGCCCAGGTCGCGTCCCGGTCGCCCTCTCCTCCCTTCCTTCGTTTCCCTTCGTCTTTCTCTTACAGTTCTCTCTCTCTCTCTGGCCATGGATGACGCCGCTGCCCGGAACTCCTCGTCGCCGCTCAGCTTCTGACGTCGCTCGGATTCGTCGGATCCGGCAAGTTTCCGTCCAAATCCGTCCGTTCCCCAGTCTTCCCGCCGTCTTCGGCCCTCGCCGTCGCCGGAGAGCCATCCGCCGTCGTCCTGCTTCTTGGCATGGCCAGACGCGTGAAGAAGGTCGTCTCCGCGTCGTCGGTTGCGCGTGGGCCGGCCTCCTCCCCAGCCCCTGGGCCGCAAGCGCGCATCAGGCCAGCGCCTACTCACCTCGCGGCAGGCCCGCAGCCAGCGCCAGGCCTCCTCTCCAGCTGCGGCCTAGCTCCCCTTCGCCAGATCCGCCGGCCTCCCTCTCCACCGAACGGGCCTCGGCCCAGGGTGAGCCGACCTCCAGCGCCCCTTCCTCTTGTTTTTTTAACTCCTGTTGGGCTGCCCGGTGCGCTGTTCAGTTTCGGCCCGTTAGCAGTTTTTTTCCCGTTCTGCGATTTTCCTATTAAACCAGTGCACTGCAGATTTACAGAAAAGACCCTCGCGATCATGCATTTAATATCTCACAAATCATGCATCGGATTAAAATAAGTTATATATGAAACTTGCTCAGAATTTTGTGTAGATTAATAATATGCCACTTTCTTGCCATGTTAAAATGCTTAAAATGTTGTTTGCATTAATTTGCCCCTATGCCATGTTGAAATGATTTTATTCATAACTAAATAACCGTAGCTCCGATTTAAATAAACTTTATATGTAAATGGGGTAGAATTTTGCCTAGTTTATCATGGTGACCTTACTTTGCATGTTAAACAACTCTAAAACTATGTTTAGGGCAGAACAGTACCAAATCTAAAATATGCTATGGGGATTTACCGGAATTGTTGTTCGTTGCTTCCGGCCTCATTTAACCTTGACTAGATAGGTAGTTTTCATTTGCTTCACCCCTTGCCATGTTAGTCAACATTTAATATTGTTGGGTACATAACCGAGAGAGAACTAAATAATTGACGTGGTGTTTCGTCAATATGCAACTCGTTGCATATTGAGCTCCACTTAATTTGTAGGATTGTTTGTGCACTTTGTCATGCCATGTATCATTAAACCGGACATGCGTCATACTTGATTGTGCATCATGCCATGATTATGTGCTGGTTGTTTACTATGTTGTTTGCTCTTTTCCGGTGTTACTTCTTCGTGTTGGATCCGATAACGTCGTGTTGTGAGGATCCGTTCGTCTACGTCCGTTTGTCTTCTTCATGGACTCGTTCTTCTTCCTTTCGGGATTTCAGGCAAGATGATCATACCCTCGAAATCACTACTATCTTTGCTATGCTAGTTTGCTCGCTCTTTTGCTATGCCATTGCTACGATGCCTACCACTTGCTTGTCAGCCTCCCAAATTGCCATGTTCAGCCTCTAACCCACCATTATCCTAGCAAACCGTTGATTGGCTATGTTACCGCTTTGCTCAGCCCCTCTTATAGCGTTGTTAGTTGCAGGTGAAGATTGAAGGTTGTTCCTTGTTGGAACATGGAGATGTTGTTCCTTGATGGAACATGTTTACTTGTTGGGATATCACTATATATCTTATTTAATTAATGCATCTATATACTTGGTAAAGGGTAGAAGGCTCGGCCTTATGCCTGGTGTTTTGTTCCACTCTTGCCGCCCTAGTTTCCGTCATATCGGTGTTATGTTCCCGGATTTTTGCGTCCCTTACGCGGTTGGGCTATAATGGGAACCCCTTGACAGTTCGCCTTAAGTAAAGCTTCTCCAGCAATGCCCAACATTGGTTTTACCATTTGCCACCTAGCCCTTTTCTTTCCCTTGGGTTCTGCAGACTCAAGGGTCATCTTTATTTTAACCCCCGGGCCAGTGCTCCTCTGAGTGTTGGTCCAACTTGTCAGCCGCCGGTGGCCACCAGGGGCAACTCTGGGCTGGCCTACCGGAAGTTTGGACGATCCGGTGTGCCCTGAGAAAGAGATATGTGCAGCTCCTATCGGGATTTGTCGGCACATTCGGGCGGTATTGCTGGTTTAGTTTTACCCTGTCGAAATGTCTTGTTGTACTGGGATACCGAGTCTGATCAGAATGTCTCGGGTGGAGGTCTATTCCTTCGTTGGCCGTGAGAGCTTGTCATGGGCTAAGTTGGGACACCCCTGCAGGGATTTGAACTTTCGAAAGTCGTGCCCACGGTTATGGGCAGATGGGAATTTGTTAACGTCCGGTTGTAGAAAACCTGAAGTTGACCTTAACTAAAATAAATCAACCGCGTATGTAACCATGATGGTCTCTTTCCGGCGGAGTCCGGGAAGTGAACACGGTTGTTGGAGTTATGCTTGACGTAGGTAGTCCAGGATCACTTCTTGATCATACTTTTATCGACCGTGCTTTGCCTTCTCTTCTCGCTCTCATTTGCGTATGTTAGCCACCATATATGCTAGTCGCTTGCTGCAGCTCCACCTCATACCTTTACCTTACCCATAAGCTTAAATAGTCTTGATCGCAAGGGTGCGAGATTGCTGAGTCCCTGTGGCTCACAGATACTTCCAAAACCAGTTTGCAGGTGCCGATGAGACCGTGCAGGTGACGCAACCAAGCTCAGGAGGAGCTCGATGAAGATCTTGTCCTTTGTGTTGTTTCGTTCTAGTTGATCAGTAGTGGAGCCCAGTTGGGGTCGATCGGGGACCTTTGTCGCATTTGGGGTTCTTCTTTTATTTTGGTTCCGTAGTCGGACCATGAGTGTATTTGGTTGATGTAATGCTTTATTCATGTAATTGTGTGAAGTGGCGATTGTAAGCCAACTATGTATCATTTTCCTTATTATATTACATGGGTTGTGTGAAGATTACCTCACTTGCGACATATGCCTTCAATGCGATTATGCCTCTAAGTCGTGCCTCGACACATGGGAGATATAGTCGCATCGAGGGTGTTACAACTATATTCCCGGAAGGCGTAATGTGGGCACGTACGTCTTCTAGGCCACGTACGTGGCGTTTGCACCATAGGGTGCACCGCCATAGGCAATGTCAGCACACGTCTTGTTCCAACAACCGTGCACGTTCGTTATTAACATCGTGCATGCTTCTTTTAATTAGAATGGGTGTGCTCGTCTAGCGCACACACATTGATCTATCTAACTGTTTCAGTTTGTTGTGGCTAATCGCAAACAGTTCATCCATGTGAAGTGTATGCCATCAATCGCAAACACTTTGATTTGGCTTACCCGTTTCTGTTCTGTTGCCTAATCGCAAACAGTTAATCCTTCTGAAGCATATGCCCTCAATCACACACACCTAGATCTGGCTGGCCGTTTCTTTTGTTTTGCCTAATCACAAACAGTTCATCCGAGTGAACATATGTTGTGCATCGCACACACCTTCATCTGGCTGCCCATTTCTTTTGTGTTGCCTAATCACAAACAGTTCATCCGAGTGAATCATATGCTCTATATCTCACATGCCTTCAGCAGGCTGCCCGTTTCTTTTGTTCCGCCTCATCGCAAACAGTTCATTGGACTGAACCATATGCCCTGGATCGCACACGCAACTAAAATATGAACCATGTTTGATGCATCCTCCATTGCAAACATTTTGCACCTTTTTGACGGGTTTTTTTACATCCCCGTTTGTGATTAATGCATCGCACATAGTTTGAAAGGGTCTCTGATCGTAGTGTCGCGTTAGCAGCATCCTGCAGTAGTGTGCCACAACAGTTTCAGTTTCATAACCATGGAAAGGATCAGATTCAACCAAAGTAATTAACTCTGGGTCGACAGAGAATTCATAATCCTTATCATCAATAAAGATGGGTGAAGTAGCAAACTTAGGATCACATTAGTTTCTAGCATTCATAGATTTTTCTTTATACTTGCATAGTAATTTCTCTAGATCATCTCTATCACTGCAAGCAAGAATATCTCTAGTTGTCTCCTCACTCATAACATAACCTTCCCGTACCTTAGGAAATTCATATCTAGGAGGGCTAGTTCTAGCAGGTGTTTCAGGAGTTTTAGTTTCAAGATCGTCATCAGATTCAACGACATCATGTTGTATAACTCTAGCAATTTGTTCATCAAGAAAGTCACCAAGTGGCACATCATCATTAAGCAAGGTGTCGTGGTATTCTCACGGGGGCTTGCGAGTCGACAGATGCCACAAGGGCTTAGTGTGAGGGTAAGACTGCTACTGATAGGACCGGGAGCGGGTATGCGAGTAGCACGCGATGGTTTACCCAGCTTCGGAGCTCTCCGGAGAGATAATACTCCTACTGCTGCATGTCTGAGTGTATCTGATATACCTAGTACAGAGTGCTCCTGGAGCTGTATCTTTTGTTAGTGCCATAGGCGTCCGACTTTGTTTATGCGTGTGGTCGGATGAACATGCATGCTCTAGTGGCCGAATGGCTCTTGGCCGTGGGTGTGCGCGTGAGCATCTGTGTGCCTGAGTCCATCCCTGGATGGATGGATGTGTGCCTCAGTCCATCCCTGGATGGATGGATGTGTGCCTCAGTCCATCCCTGGATGGATGGATGTGTGCCTTTATATAGGCATGGCTAGCTTACTTCCTAAGCTATGTAGTGGCATGGACAAGTGGGCATGGGGGTATGGTGTGGGTGTCATGCTTGTCTCCTGGGTCACTTCATGAATAGTGCCTAGGGACAAGTGACACTGTACATGATGGCGTCGTGGTACAGCTGTCTCGTCCGAGGTATGGCCGTCTCGTCGGTGTCTTGTCGGTGTCGGGTTGGGCTGCAGTCGGCCACGGCTAGTTGGCGCAGTCGACAACCGGCTGGTCGGCTCAGTCGGCAGCTGGCAGCCGGCCGGGCAGAGCAGTCGGACAGGGAGCCAGCAGGAGCAGCCGGGCAGTCGGACTGAGGGGCTTTGCTAGCCCCGATGTCTTGAAATATTGTCTTGCCGTCTTCGGGGTATCCGTGGTCAATTACTCCGTCAGTAGCCCCCAAGCCTCTGGGCAACTTGGCAAAGTTGGGTGGAGGTTTTTTGGCGAGTGTTCATGGAAATGATCATGAAAAAGACAAAGTTAGTCCACGCAGATATATCAAATGTTCGCTTTTAGCATTGCAAGTTTTATGCGGAAGGTGCCGACTCAGTTTCGTCCGAGCCCCCTTCAATCTTTTTCATGTTCCCTCCGCTTTTTGGCTTGTGTTCTCACTCTCCGGACAGCCGCTCTGCGGTCTGTGGCTGAGAGTGGGCCGTGAAGCAGAGTGTACAGTACTCAGAATCTGGGAGCAGATTTAATCGAGCAGATACTCATAAAGGAAACGGCCGGGTCACCCGAACCATTTTTCTTCCTGGACGTTTTTCGCGTGGGTGGCCTCCAGCGTTCACCCTTGCTAGCCGGACAGCCGCTCTGCGGTCTGTGACTAAGAGTGAGCCTTTGGTACCGCGCATGCTACTAAACCGCCTGCGGGAACTAACATCTCAGGCCAAGCGGCCAGCCCCCGGGCCAACTCTGGCAGGCGTCGGGGCGAACAGTGATGCAACTATAATGAAATGCGGAGATAGTTCCCCGAGCATCGCTCGGGGTTGTCCGTACTAGCGTGGTGCAAAAAATATGCGGGTGAGGAGCTCACATTGATTTTCATGCATTCGCGGTCCTTGTCGAAGACAGCCGGCGCGGCTCGGCGCTTGCGGGGTGTGCCGGTGTACCCGCTAGGTGTAGCTTTCGAGCCTCCGGGTGCTCGAAGGGGAGTCCTGGCCGGTCAGGCTCGATGAGCCAGGCGGCGAGGCGTCTTGCAGCGCCCTTTTTCTTCTTCTTTTTTTTTTCTCTTCTGCCGGCTGCTGACAGCTGGACAAAACTCTTCTCTTGTTTGCAATCTTCCGTGGGGGCGCGCCACCGCACCCAATGGGTGTAGCCCCCGAGATCTGGGCCGACTGCTGAGCGGTCGGGCCGGATCTCCCGACAACTACTTTGTCTTCTTCTTCGCGGGAGCGCGTTAGCGCACCCGCTGGGTGTAGCCCCTAGAGATTTGGGCCGACTGCTGAGCGGTCGGGCCGGATCTCCCGGCAACTACTTTGTCTTCTTCTTCGTGGGGGCGCGTCAGCGCACCCGCTGGGTGTAGGCCCCGAGATTTGGGTCGACTGCTGAGCAGTCGGGCCGGATCTCCCGGCAACTACTTTGTCTTCTTCTTCGCGTGGGCGCATCAGTGCACCCGCTGGGTGTAGCCCCTGAGATTTGGGCGCTCGAGGAGGGTCCAGCCGGTCGGACTAGACCGGCCAGGGGGCGAGCGGGATGCGGCCAAGCCGGCGCTCTTACCGGCCAGACGTTGAAGCGGGCAGGCAGGTCAGGTCGCGTCTGGCAGTCCGAATGGCGAAGCAGGCAGACGGACAGACGGATGTTTTTTCTTTTCTTCTTTTTGTCCGGCTGTGGCAGCCGGACTCCGACTCAGCAGTCGAACTTCTTTGCAGCTGGCTAGGCAGCGAACACCTTCTTCACAGCAGGTGATCGAACGCACATCTGATAGTCAGACGAAATTTTCAGCCGGGCGCGGCCAGTCAGACGCGCATCTGTCAGTCGAACGCAAATTCCAGTCGGCTACGTGTAGTCGAACGCACGTCTCTTTCTCTCCCTTTTTTTCTTTCGGGCACTCAGCCACTTCTCAGCCAGATTGGGCACTCGGCCTCTTCTCAGCCGGATTGGGCACTCGGCCTCTTTTATTTTCCCCGAGCACCCGACCTCATCTGGCTTTTCTTTTTCTTTTCTTCTTTGGGCACGCAACCGCAGTGTGAGCACAGCAGCCAGCCTCTTCTTTCTTTTCTCTAGCCGGATGGGCACCCGGCCCCTTTCTCTCTCTCTTTCTTTTTCGAGAAGCCGGCATCTCACTTCTTCTTTTGCCCAAGCAGCCGGCCAGAGCGGGAGCTGGGGCCTGGGGACGACGGCAAGCAGCCGGGGGCGCGGAGGCCGGCAGCGGAGGTGGCCGGGAGCCAGCCAGCGGCGCCGGATGCGGCCAGGGCGAAGCTGGGCGACGCGGGAAGCGGTGGAGTCGGCGCGGGGCGGCATCCCGGCAGGCGGAGCTGGCGGGGCGCGAGAGCTGAAGCCGGTAAGGGGCGCAGCAGCGTCCGGGAGCTGGCTCTGCGGCGCGGGGCGGGGGGGAAGGCCTGGAGGGGCCGGCCCACGGGGCGGCGAGGTCGGCCAGCGGCGAGGCGGCCTCGGGGCACGCGAAGACGGCCAGCGCGGGAGCTGGCCCTCGGAAGAGCGAGGCGTCGCTGAAGCGCGCTGTGACGGCCGGCCGTGGTGGGGACCCGGCAGCGTGGGGAGGCGGCCGCGGTGGCGCGCGGGGGAGCCAGCGCGTCTAGTTGGAGGCGGCAGTTGGGTACTGGAGCCATGGGGATGGCGGGCTGGCGTCGGAGAGCTCAGACGCAGGGGCGGGAGGCGGAGCCGGCAGGGCGGAGGCCGGACCCGGCGCGGGAGGCCAGCAGCCGGCGGAGCGGAGGCCGGACCCGGCGCGGGAGAGGCCGGCGCGCGGGGCCGAAGCTGGCGGGCACGAGCGACGTGGCCAGGCGGAGGCGACGCTGGGGAGCCGGACGCGCAGGAGTCGGCCAGGATGCGCGGGAGGCGGCCAGCACAGGGCCACGAGATGGCAGGCGCGTGAGGAGCCGGCTGGGGCGTGCAGTTGCAGCAGGGAGGAGGAGCAGCGCCCGACGGCTGGAGCGCGCAGCGGGGCGATGCGGGCGTCGGGACGGGCGGCCGGGCTCGTGGGAGCCGGCCGTGGCGCAGAGATGGCAGGCCGCGCGAGGGATGGCAGAAGCGGCATCGAACAAGGCCCTCGGGCGCGAGTCAGCGGAGGCGAGGCATAGCGAGCGAGGCTGACGGGAGCAGCGGCGGGGCCGCAACACCATGGGGATGCAGGCGTCCACGAGCAGGGAGGAGCTCGGGCGCAAGGCAGAGCAGTGCCCGCGCGGTGGTTGGCATAGAACAACGCGAGCTTTCTTGTGTATTAGTGTGCGGCGATGTTTTCTGACTGATGTATGGGTAGAGTATGAGCAATATCTGGCTTGTATCTGACTTGAGTACGAGTAGTAGCCCAGCAGTGTATGTGCAATGTATGGCCTGCATCTCGGGGGTATTTTGCTAGTGTATGGCAGGCGTATGACCATGGTTAACTTGCATCTAGCTAGCTTGCAAGTAGATGCAAGTGAGCGGGGCGAGCGTGAGCAAGCTCAGCGGTGTCGAGGCCGACGACGCGGACGCGCCATCCCGTGCGGACGTCCCGGGGCGTGTCGATGCCGAGCCCCCGAGTGCTACCGGAGGGATGACGGTGACGCCGTGGTGATGAAGCGGACGCAAGCGGCGTGTGGATGGCCACGGCCGACCGAAACGAGGCCCCGCGCGCGGACGGACAGCCGGCATCGCAACGGCAGTGATGACGAAGGCGGCGAGGCCGACGACGAGGACGCACCGTCCCGCGCGGTCGCTCCGGGGCAGGTCGAAGTCGAGCCCCCGAGCGCTATCGGAGAGACGGCGCGACGCCACGGCGGAGATGACGAAGATGGTCCCGCCCGGACTACGAAACCAGCAGCAGCGCGGTAGCATAGTACCGCCCCACGGTGGGCGCCAAATGTCGTGGTATTCTCACGGGGGGCTTGCGAGTCGATAGATGCCACAAGGGCTTAGTGTGAGGGTAATACTGCTGCTGATAGGACCGGGAGCGGGTATGCGAGTAGCACGTGATGGTTTACCCAGCTTCGGAGCTCTCTAGAGAGATAATACTCCTACTGCTACATGTTTGAGTGTATCTGATATACCTAGTACAGAGTGCTTCTGGAGCTGTATCTTTTGTCAGTGCCATAGGCGTCTAACTTTGTTTATGCATGTGGCCGGATGAACATGCATGCTCTAGTGGCCGAATGGCTCTTGGCCGTGGGTGTGCGCGTGAGCATGTGTGTGCCTGAGTCCGTTCCTGGATGGATGGATGTGTGCCTCAGTCCATCCCTGGATGGATGGATGTGTGCCTTTATATAGGCATGGCTAGCTTACGTCCTAAGCTATGTAGTGGCATGGACAAGTGGGCATGGGGGTATGGTGTGGGTGTCATGCTTGTCTTCTGGGTCACTTCATGAATAGTGCCCAGGGACAAGTGACACTGTACATGATGGCGTTGTGGTACAGCTGTCTCGTCCGAGGTATGGCCGCCTCGTCGGTGTCGGGTTGGGCTGCAGTCGGCAGCCAGCTGGTTGGCGCAGTCGGCAGCCGGCTGGTCGGCTCAGCGGCAGTCGGCAGCCGGACGGGGAGCCGGCAGGAGCAGCCGCGCAGTCGGACTGAGGGGCTTTGCTATCCCCGATGTTTTGAAATATTGTCTTGCCGTCTTCGGGGTACCCGTGGTCAATTACTCTGTCATAAGGTACTAGCATCATCATAAGCATTATCCATAGAAGAAGTAGCATCATCAATAACTTGCAACATATCAAAATTAATAACATGTGGTGGTTTGCAAGTTTACTTATAACAGAAGGTGAATCTAAAGCAAAACTGGATGGCAGTTCCATACCTCCCCCCATCTTTGAGGGAAATATCTTAGTCTTAGCATCCTTCAGAGTCTTCATAGTGATAAATTGATAATAATCCCAAGTGACTCAACAAATATAGCTATGCTCCCCGGCAACGGCGCTAGAAAAAGTTCTTGATAACCCACAAGCATAGGGAATCGCAACAGTTTTCGAGGGTAAAGTATTCAACCCAAATTTATAGATTCGACACAAGGGGAGCCAAAGAATATTTGAAGGTATTAGCAGCTGAGTTGTCAATTCAACCACACCTGGAGATTAATTATCCGCAGCAACGTGATCAGTAGCTAAGTAATATGATAGTTTTGATAATAGTGACAACAGTAACAGTAACGGTAACAATGATAGCAGTAGTTTTGTAGCAAGTGCAATAGTAATGATAGCAATAGTAACTTAGCAAGAACAATATAAGATAAATTCATAGGCATTGGATCGGTGACTTGTTGGATGATATTCATCATGAGACAGTTATAACCTAGGGCGATACGGCACTAGCTCCAGTTCGTCAATATAATGTAGGCATGTATTCCGTAAATAGTCATACGTGCTTATGGAAAGAACTTACATGAAATCTTTTGTCCTACCCTCCCATGGCGGCGGGGTCCATATTGGAAACTAAGGGATAGTAAGGCCCCCTTTTAATAGAGAACTGATGACCCACAAGTGTAGGGGATCTATCGTAGTCCTTTCCATAAGTAAGAGTGTCGAACCCAACGAGGAGCAGAAGGAAATGACAAGCGGTTTTCAGTAAGGTATTCTCTGCAAGCACAGAAATTATCGGTAACAGATAGTTTTGTGATAAGGTAATTTGTAACGGGTAACAAGTAACAAAAGTAAACAAGGTGCAACAAGGTGGCCCAATCTTTTTTGTAGCAAAGGACAAGCCTGGACAAACTCTTATATAAAGGAAAGCGCTCCCAAGGACATATGGGAATTATCGTCAAGCTAGTTTTCATCACGCTCATATGATTCGCGTTCGTTACTTTGATAATTTGATATGTGGGTGGACCGGTGCTTGGGTACTGCCCTTTCTTGGACAAGCATCCCACTTATGATTAACCCCGTTTGCAAGCATCCGCAACTACAAAAGAAGTATTAAGGTAAACCTAACCATAGCATGAAACATATGGATCCAAATCAGCCCCTTACGAAGCAACGCATAAACTAGGGTTTAAGCTTCTGTCACTCTAGCAACCCATCATCTACTTATTACTTCCCAATGCCTTCCCCTAGGCCCAAAGAATGGTGAAGTGTCATGTAGTCGACGTTCACATAACACCACTAGAGGAAATACAACATACATCAGATCAAAATATCGAACGAATACCAAATTCACATGACTACTTATAGCAAGACTTCTCCCATGTCCTCAGGAACAAACATAACTAATCACAAATCATATTCATGTTCATAATCAGAGGGGTATTAATATGCATAAATGATCTGAACATACAATCTTCCACCAAATAAACCAACAAGCATCAACTACAAGGAGTAATCAACACTACTAGCAACCCACAGGTACCAATCTGAGGTTTTGAGACAAAGATTGGATACAAGAGATGAACTAAGGTTTGAGATGAGATGGTGCTGGTGAAGATGTTGATGGAGATTGACCCCCACCCGATGAGAGGATCGATGGTGATGACAATGGTGATTATTTTCCCCTCCCGGAGGGATGTTTCGCCGGCAGAAAAGCTCCGCCGGAGCCCTAGAGTGGTTCCGCCAAGGTTCCGCCTCGAGGTGGTGGCGCTTCATCCTAAAAGCTTCCTTCTGATTTTTTTTTAGGGTGAAAGACTTCATATAGCAAAAGATGGGCACCGGAGGCCTGCCAGGGGGCCCACGAGGCACGGGGCGCGCCCCCACCCTCATGGATGGTGGGTGGCCCCCCTCTAGTGCTTTCTTCACCTATTTTTTTATATATTCCGAAACTGACTCCCGTGGAGTTTCAGGACTTTTGGAGTTGTACAGAATAGGTCTCTAATATTTGCTCTTTTCCAGCCCAGAATTCCAGCTGTCGGCATTCTCCCTCTTCGTGCAAACCTTGTAAAATAAGAGAGAATAGGCATAAGTATTGTGACATAATGTGTAATAATAGCCCATAATGCGATAAATATCGATATAAAAGCATGATGCAAAATGGACGTATCAACTCCCCCAATCTTAGACCTCGCTTTTCCTCAAGCGGAAGCCGATAACGAAAAATATGTCCACATGTTTAGAGATAGAGGTGTTGCTAAAATAAAATACGAACATGACGGCATCATGATCATTCTTAGAACAGAAACATATATTCACAATGTCAAGTATGAATCAGAAACTTCATTGAAAACTAACGAACTATAATCTCAGTCATTGAAGCAATTGCAATTTATCATAACATCGGAAAGAGTCAATATATGAGCTTTTTAGCAAGTCCACATACTCAACTATCATTTAGTCTTTCATAATTGCTAACACTCACACAATACTTATGAGTATGAAGCTTTAATCGGACACAGAAAGATAGGGGCTTATAGTTTTGCCTCCCAACCTTTTACCTCAAGGTTAATGTCAACAATAATAGAATATGAAAACCCACATCCAATTAGCTATATATATCAGGATCTTTCCAACACACAATGCTTGCCAAAGGATAAAATGTAAAAAGGAAAGGTGAAGATCACTATGACTCTTGTATAAAGTATAGGACAAAAATAAAAGATAGGCCCTTTGCAGAGGGAAGCAGAGGTTGTCATGTGTTTTTATGGTTGGATGCATGAAATATTAATGCAAAAGAACGTCACTTTATATTGCCACTTGTGATATGGACCTTTGTTATGCAGTCCGTTGCTTTTATTTCTTCCACACCACAAGATCGTATAAAGCTTATTTTCTCCACACTAATAGATCATACATATTTAGAGAGCAATTTTTATTGCTTGCAACAATGACAATTTACTTGAAGGATCTTACTCAATCCATAGGTAGATATGGTGGACTCTCATGGCAAAACTGGGTTTAAGGATATTTGGAAGCACAAGTAGTATCTCTACTTGGTGCAAAGAATTTGGCTAGCATGAGGGGGAAAGGCAAGCTCAACATGTTGGATGATCCATGACAATATAATTTATTTCGGATGAAAGAAAACATAGCCCATTACGTTGTTTTCCTTGTCCAACATCAACCTTTTAGCATGTCATATTTTAATGAGTGCTCACAATCATAAAAGATGTCAGAGATAGTATATTTATATGTGAAAACCTATCTTTCTTTATTACTTCCTATTAATTGCAACGATGACTAAAACTATGTTTGTCAACTCTCAAAAACTTCTATTCATCATACTCTTTATATGTGAAGTCATTACTCTCCATAAGATGAAAATGATCTCTTTATTTCATTTGATTCTTTCAATAATTCCCTCAAGATCATAGCAAGATAACCAAGCCCTCGACTCAAAACTAATATTTATTATATATAGCTCACGGACTCGATTACATAGAAGGATCATAAAGCAAAACTCAAAACTAAATCATACTAAACTTTATTCTACTAGATCAAGATATTACCAAAAGGATCAAAGTAAGAAAAATGGTAAATATAGAAGTGTGATGGTGATACGATACCGGGGCACTCCCCCAAGCTTGGCAGTTGCCAAGGGGAGTGCCCATACCCATGTATTTATGTCTCTTTCTTCAGAGGTGGTGATGTGATATTCTTGGTGATGATGCCCCTCAGGATATGATTCTCTTCCTCGAGCTTATTAACTTGTTGCTTGAGGTCCATTATTTCCTTACGGAGCTTAACCGTGACGGCTAAAGCTCCTTTCACCCATGGATGTTGCATAGCTGCGGGAGAACAAGTAACACTCTTTTTCATATGTTCATAAGAAATAAATCTAACATTGGAGGGGATGACCGAGTTTGGAATAGCTGAGCTCTGTAGTTCCCCCATTGTGAATCCGGCTTGGAGACGAGAAGTAACTTCTTGATCTTCCTCCATGGCATCTATCCTTTTCAAGTCGGCCTCCATCTCTTCCTCCGTTGATTGCCCAAAGTGGTCAGCATCACTGTTTGCTCCTGGTCCCGGTGTCGGATGAGACACCCGGCTCTCCCCGACTGACTCTTGAGAAGACATCTTGCTCTAATCTATGGTAGAGACAACTCAAAACAAAAACAGAGGATTGTGTCATGGTACGGTAGTCAAAACCTTCGGGAGATTATATAACGAATTTTTACTGACCAAAAGAAGTATCATGCAAGAAAACGGAGTCTGGAGGGTACACGAGGTGCCCACGAGGCAGGAGGCGCGCCCTGGGGGGTAGGGCGCGCCCTCCACCCTCATGGATGCCTCATGTCCTTTCCGGACTGCTTCTTATTTTCCTATTTTCTTAAATATTCCAAAATAGACAAAAATTGCTATTAGAACTGTTTTGGAGTCGGTTTACTTACCGTACCACATACCTATTCCTTTTCGGAGGCTGAAACGTTCTAGAAGGTGTCCCTTACATACTCCTCCAGGGTTACGGTTTCAATAACATTAGTTTCAACATTTATAGGATTACCTGAGATATAATGTTTGATTCTTTGGCTGTTCACCACCCTCGGATTTGTGCCTTCGAAGTTGTTGATTTTTATGGCACTGTAACGATAGACCTCCTCGATAACGTAAGGACCTTCCCATTTAGAGAGGAGTTTTCCTGCAAAAAATCTCAAATGAGAGTTGTATAACAATACATAATCACCTACATTAAACTCGCATTTTTGTATCCTTTTGTCATGCCATCTTTTAACTTTTCTTTAAAAAGTTTGGCATTCTCATAGGCTTGGGTTCTCCACTCATCAAGTGAGCTAATGTCAAATAGTCTCTTCTCACCGGCAATTTTGAAATCATAATTGAGCTCTTTAATGGCCCAATATGCTTTATGTTCTAGTTCGAGAGGTAAGTGACATGCTTTTCCATAAACCATCTTATACGGAGACATACCCATAGGATTTTGATATGCAGTTCTATAGGCCCATAATGCATCATCAAGTTTCTTGGACCAATTATTTCTAGATCTATTAATAGTCTTTTGAAAAATTAATTTAAGCTCTCTATTACTCAGTTCTACTTGACCCACTAGACTGTGGGTGATATGGAGATGCAATTCTATGATTAACATCATACTTAGCAAGCATTTTACAAACGCACCATGAATAAAATATGAACCACCATCAGTCATTAAATATCTAGTGACTCCAAACCTCGAAAAAATAACTTCTTTAAGAATCTTAATAGAGGTGTTATGACCAACACTACTAGTTGGAATAGCTTCTACCCACTTAGTAACGTAATCAACATCAACTAAAATATGTGTAGCAGAGGATGTCGAAGCAACCCTTAAACCGATAACTGACGAATGTCCGGTTTAAGGCATCAAATGAATAGCATGACATTGTCGTCTTCGGTAAGTAGCAAAAAATACTCTCCTTTGCACCAAAAGTATATCATAATCATCAGCCGATTTACCAATAATTTTACTGATATAGGCTCCCGAAGCGCTAAGCTGGGTTCAGACATGCGCATCAAGCTTAAAGCTGTCTATACTCTGGTAGAGCAGCTATATACTGGTGCTCAATGGATAATCTCTGCTGCCACTCATAAGAAATAGCCGCCCTCCCTCATCAAGGAAACACTAGAGAAGCTATCGGTGCTGCCCCAAGGTATTGAAGATTTAAAGCGATCAACCGCCACAGCCAGCACCATGACTTCCCTAAGCTGGGCCAAGGCATGGCAAGCAGATCTCGATCCAGAAGATTTGGCCAATGGCTGCCCTAGTGTAAAAGAAGACGGGTCTCCCTTCAGCGTTGATGATTTTGCAAAAATAGCAAGGGAAATGCGTCCATTAGCAAGCAAGCTGGACGAAGACATAGATCTATCCCAATATCAGGCGGCTTATGACGCCGAGAACAAGAAGGTGAAGGCGCCGGCTCCTCAGGAGGTGGATCTCATCTCGCCGACTCGTAAGCACACCTTCGCTCCTGACATTGACCCATCAAGTCTTATAGATGACGAGGCCGTGTTTAGAGCTTTGACCGGTATCAACTGGGCTATGCGTGACTTCCAGCCAATGGGTAACCAAGGAGAAGAAGAAGCAACGCAGGATGACCCGGAAGCTTTGACCCGCCAAGACTAGAAGTCTTAATTCATGAGCCGGTTTACCAACCATAGCATTTGGATGTTGTGTGTCTCCAAAATACTTATTATTTTGCGGCCATATGATACCTTGTAATAGGCTAGTTGAAAACCCATGATCTGTCATGCCGTCGTGCGTGTTTATTTGCATAACACTACCGATCCGTCATTCGAATATCTTCCACTTATGCTTATAATATCATCAATTATGCAGACCATGCTTATCATTTTTTCCTGCACATAAGCAGATAACAAGTGCCCTGGCGGTTTCCCAGGGCGGGTCATAATACCCCATATAAAAACCACTGGTGACTGAATAGTCCATAACCGGGGCAGGTTTATCAAAAACCTAATATAATGCAACGTGTCGTAAGGGTTGAAGGAAATATGCCCTAGAGGCAATAATAAAGTTATTATTTATTTCCTTATATCATGATAAATGTTTATTATTCATGCTAGAATTGTATTAATCGGAAACATAATACATGTGTGAATACATAGACAAACAGACTGTCACTAGTATGCCTCTACTTGACTAGCTCGTTGATCAAAGATGGTTATGTTTCCTAACCATAGACATGAGTTGTCATTTGATTAACGGGATCACATCATTAGGAGAATGATGTGATTGACTTGACCCATTCCGTTAGCTTAGCACTTGATCGTTTAGTTTGTTGCTATTGCTTTCTTCATAACTTATACATGTTCCTATGACTATGAGATTATGCAACTCACGTTTACCGGAGGAACACTTTGCGTGCTACCAAACGTCACAACGTAACTGGGTGATTATAAAGGTGCTCTACAGGTGTCTCTGAAAGTACTTGTTGGGTTGGCGTATTTGAAGATTAGGATTTGTCACTCCAATTGTCGGAAAGGTATCTTTGGGCCCTCTCGGTAATACACATCACTCAAGGCTTGCAAGCATTGCAACTAATAAGTTAGTTGTGGGATGATGTATTACGAAGCAAGTAAAGAGACTTGCCGGTAACGAGATTGAACTAGGTATTGAGATACCGACGATCGAATCTCGGGCAAGTAACATACCGATGACAAAGGGAACAACATATGTTGTTATGCGGTCTGACCGATAAAGATCTTCGTAGAATATGTAGGAACCAATATGAGCATCCAGGTTCCGCTATTGGTTATTGACCAGAGACGTGTCTCGGTCATGTCTACATAGTTCTCGAACCCGTAGGGTCCGCACGCTTAAAGTTCGGTGACGATCGTAATTAGGGTTTTTTGTGTTTTGATGTACCGAAGGTTGTTCAGAGTCCCGGATGTGATCACGGACATGACGAGGAGTCTCGAAATGGTCGAGACATAAATATTGATATATTGGAAGCCTATATTTGGATATCGGAATCGTTCCAGGTGAAATCCGGATTTTACCGGAGTACTGGGGGGTTACCGGAACCCCCCCCCCCCCCCCGGGGGGGGGGGGTTAATGGGCCTACATGGGCCCTAAGGGAGAAGGGGAGGGCCGGCCAGGGCAGGCCGCACGCCCCCTCCCCCCTAGTCCGAATAGGACAAGGAAGGGGGGGCGACGCCCCCTTTCCTCTTTCCCCCTTCCCCTTTCCTTCTCCAACAAGGCAAGAGGGGGGAGTCCTACTCCCACCGGGAGTAGGACTCCTCTAGGCGCACCCCTAGGGGCCGGCCGCACCTCCCCCCTCCCTCCTTTATATACGGGGGCAGGGGGCACCCCATGACACACAAGTTGATCTTCGTGATCGTTCCTTAGCCGTGTGCGGTGCCCCCTTCCACCATATTCCACCTCGGTCATATCGTAGCGGTGCTTAGGCGAAGCCCTGCGTTGGTAGAACATCATCACCATCATCACGCCGTCGTGCTGACGAAACTCTCCCTCAACACTCGGCTGGATCGGAGCTCGAGGGACGTCACCGAGTTGAACATGTGCAGAACTCGGAGGTGTCATACATTCGGTACTTGGATCGGTCGGATCGGGAAGAAGTACGACTACTTCCTCTATGTTGTGTCAACGCTTCCGTTGCCGGTCTACGAGGGTACGTAGACTACACTCTCCCCTCTCGTTGCTATGCATCACCATGATCTTGTGTGTGCGTAGGAATTTTTTTGAAATTACTACGTACCCCAACAGTGGCATCCGAGCCAGGTTTTATGCGTTGATGTTATATGCATGAGTAGAACACAAGTGAGTTGTGGGCAATATAAGTCATATTGCTTACCAGCATGTCATACTTTGGTTCAGCGGTATTGTTGGATGAAGCGGGCCAGACCGACATTACGCGTACGCTTACGCGAGACTGGTTCTACGGACGTGCTTTGCACATAGGTGGCTGGCGGGTGTCAGTTTCTCCAACTTTAGTTGAATCGAGTGTGGCTACACCCGGTCCTTGCGAAGGTTAAAACAGCACCAACTTGACAAACTATCGTTGTGGTTTTGATGCGTAGGTAAGAACTGTTCTTGCTAAGCCCGTAGCAGCCACGTAAAACTTGCAACAACAAAGTAGAGGACGTCTAACTTGTTTTTGTAGGGCATGTTGTGATGTGATATGGTCAAGACATGATGCTAAATTTTATTGTATGAGATGATCATGTTTTGTAACCGAGTTATCGGCAACTGGCAGGAGCCATATGGTTGTCGCTTTATTGTATGCAATGCAATCGCGTTGTAATGCTTTACTTTATCACTAAGCGGTAGCGATAGTCATTGAAGCATAAGATTGGCGAGACGACAACGATGCTATGATGGAGATCAAGATGTCGCGCCGGTGACGATGGTGATCATGACGGTACTTTGAAGATGGAGATCACAAGTACAAGATGATGATGGCCATATCATATCACTTATATTGATTGCATGTGATGTTTAACTTTTATGCATCTTATCTTGCTTTGATTGACGGTAGCATTATAAGATGATCTCTCACTAAATTTCAAGATAAAAGTGTTCTCCCTGAGTATGCACCATTGCCAAAGTTCGTTGTGCCCAGACACCACGTGATGATTGGGTGTGATAAGCTCTACGTCCATCTACAAGGGGTGCAAGCCAGTTTTGCACACGCAGAATACTCAGGTTAAACTTGACGAGCCTAGCATATGCAGATATGGCCTCGGAACACTGAGACCGAAAGGTCGAGCGTGAATCATATAGTAGATATGATCAACATATTGATATTCACCATTGAAAGCTACTCCATTTCACGTGATGATCGGTTATGGTTTAGTTGGTTTGGATCACGTGATCACTTAAAAGATCAGAGGGATGTCTTTCTAAGTGGGAGTTCTTAAGTTATATGATTAATTGAACTTAAATTTATCATGAACTTAGTACCTGATAGTATCTTGCTTGTCTATGTTTGATTGTAGATAGATGGCCCGTGCTGTTGTTCCGTTGAATTTTAATGCATTCCTTGAGAAAGCAAAGTTGAAAGATGATGGTAGCAATTACACGGACTGGGTCCGTAACTTGAGGATTATCCTCATTGCTGCATAGAAGAATTACATCCTGGAAGCACCGCTGGGTGCCAGGCCTGCTGCTGGAGCAACACCAGATGTTATGAATGTCTGGCAGAGAAAAGCTGATGACTACTCGATAGTTCAGTGCGCCATGCTTTACGGCTTAGAATCGGGACTTCAACGACGTTTTGAATGTCATGGAGCATATGAGATGTTCCAGGAGTTGAAGTTAATATTTCAAGCAAATGCCCGGATTGAGAGATATGAAGTCTCCAATAAGTTCTATAGCTGCAAGATGGAAGAAAATAGTTCTGTCAGTGAACATATACTCAAAATGTCTGGGTATCATAATCACTTGACTCAACTGGGAGTAAATCTTCCTGTTGATAGTGTCATTGACAGAGTTCTTCAATCACTGCCACCAAGCTACAAGAGCTTCGTGATGAACTATAACATGCAAGTGATGGATAAGACGATTCCCGAGCTCTTCGCAATGCTAAAGGCTGCGGAGGTAGAAATCAAGAAGGAGCACCAAGTGTTGATGGTCAACAAGACCGCTAGTTTCAAGAAAAAGGGCAAAGGGAAGAAGAAGGGGAACTTCAAGAAGAACAGCAAGCAAGTTGCTGCTCAGGAGAAGAAACCCAAATCTGGACCTAAGCCTGAAACTGAGTGCTTCTACTGCAAGCAGACTGGACACTGGAAGCGGAACTGCCCCAAGTATTTGGCGGATAAGAAGGATGGCAAGGTGAACAAAGGTATATGTGATATACATGTTCTTGATGTATACCTTACTAGAGCTCGCAGTAGCACCTGGGTATTTGATACTGGTTCTGTTGCTAATATTTGCAACTCGAAACAGGGACTACGGATTAAGCAAACACTGGCGAAGGACGAGGTGACGATGCGCGTGGGAAATGGTTCCAAAGTCGATGTGATCGCAGTCGGCACGCTACCTCTACATCTACCTTCGGGGTTAGTATTAGACCTAAATAATTGTTATTTGGTGCCAGCGTTGAGCATGAACATTATATCTGGATCTTGTTTGATGTGAGACGGTTATTCATTTAAATCATAGAATAATGGTTATTCTATTTATATGAGTAATATCTTTTATGGTCATGCACCCTTGAAGAGTGGTCTATTTTTTATGAATCTCAATAGTACTGATACATATTCATAATGTTGAAGCCAAAAGATGCAGAGTTGATAATGATAGTGCAACTTATTTGTGGCATTGTCGTTTAGGTCATATCGGTGTAAAGCGCATGAAGAAACTCCATACTGATGGACTTTTGAATTCACTTGATTATGAATCACTTGGTACTTGCGAACCATGCCTCATGGGCAAGATGACTAAAATGCTGTTCTTCGGTACTATGGAGAGAGCAACAGATTTGTTGAAAATCATACATACAGATGTATGTGGTCCGGTGAATGTTGAGGCTTGTGGCGAATATCGTTATTTTCTCACCTTCACAGATTATTTAAGCAGATATGGGTATATCTACTTAATGAAACATACGTCTAAAACATTTGAAAAGTTCAAAGAATTTCAGAGTGAAGTTGAAAATCATTGTAACAAGAAAATAAAGTTTCTACGATCTGATCGTGGAGGAGAATATTTGAGTTACGAGTTTGGTCTACGTTTGAAACAATGCGGAATAGTTTGACACCTCACGCCACCTGGAACACCACAGCGTAATGGTGTGTCCGAACGTCGTAATCGTACTTTATTAGATATGGTGCGATCTATGATGTCTCTTACTGATTTACCGCTATCATTTTGGGGTTATGCTTTAGAGACGGCCTCTATTGGAAAAGGCAGTGCCTAGGAGGCGCTTAGGCACGCCTAGGCGCTAGGCAATGGCCCAACGCCTCGCCTAGGGCATAAGCAGAAGTCTAGGCAGAGTAAGTAAGAAATTGTCTACCCAAGGGAGAAATCATGCCATATCACACTGATATGCCAAAAGGGCCATATTCCAATCATAGTAGATGATCGTTAACGTACTTATATGCCCTAAATTAATAGAATACACATATAATAACCACATGTACACCATAATAGTAAAAATTATATAATCGCCTAGGCTACGCCTAGGGCGTTTAAGCACAGCCTAGGCACTAGGCGAAGGACAATCACCTCGCTTACGCCTACCGCCTTTTCCAACCTTGGAGACGGCTGCATTCACGTTAAATAGGGCACCATCGAAATCCGTTGAGACGACGCCTTATGAACTGTGGTTTGGCAAGAAACGAAAGTTGTCGTTTCTGAAAGTTTGGGGCTGTGATGCTTATGTGAAAAAGCTTCAACCTGATAAGCTCGAACCCAAATCGGAGAAATGTGTCTTCATAGGATACCCAAAGGAGACTGTTGGGTACACCTTCTATCACAGATCCGAAGGCAAGACATTCGTTGCTAAGAATGGATCCTTTATAGAGAAGGAGTTTCTCTCGAAAGAAGTGAGTGGGAGGAAAGTAGAACTTGATGAGGTAACTGCACCTGCTCCCTTATTGGAAGGTAGTACAATACAGAAACCGATTTCTGTGACACCTATACCAATTAGTGAGGAAGCTAATGATAATGATCATGAAACTTCAGATCAAGTTACTACCGAACCTCGTAGATCAACCAGAGTAAGATCCGCACCAGAGTGGTACGGTAATGCTGTTCTGGAAGTCATGCTACTAGATCATGATGAACCTACGAACTATGAAGAAGCGATGGTGAGCCCAGATTCCGCAAAATGGCTAGAAGCCATGAAATCTGAGATGGGATCCATGTATGAGAACAAAGTATGGACTTTGGTTGACTTGCCCGTTGATCGGCAAGCAATTGAGAATAAATGGATCTTCAAGAAGAAGACTGACGCTGACAGTAATGTTACTGTCTACAAAGCTCGACTTGTTGTGAAATGTTTTCGATAAGTTCAAGGGATTGACTACGATGAGACCTTCTCACCCGTAGCGATGCTTAAGTCTGTCCAAATCATGTTAGCGATTGCCGCATTTTATGATTATGAAATTTGGCAGATGGATGTCAAAACTGCATTCCTGAATGGATTTCTGGAAGAAGAGTTGTATATGATGCAACCGGAAGGTTTTGTCATTCCAAAGGGAGCTAACAAAGTGTGCAAGCTCCAGCGATCCATTTATGGACTAGTGCAAGCCTCTCAGAGTTGGAATAAACGCTTTGATAGTGTGATCAAAGCATTTGGTTTTGTATAGACTTTTGGAGAAGCCTGTATTTACAAGAAAGTGAGTGGGAGCTCTGTAGCATTTCTGATATTATATGTGGATGACATATTACTGATTGGAAATAATATAGAATTTCTGGATAGCATAAAAGGATACTTGAATAAGAGTTTTTCAATGAAAGACCTGGGTGAAGCTGCTTACATATTGGACATTAAGATCTATAGAGATAGATCAAGACACTTAATTGGACTTTCACAAAGCACATACCTTGACAAAGTTTTGAAGAAGTTCAAAATGGATCAAGCAAAGAAAGGGTTCTTGCCTGTGTTACAATGTGTGAAGTTGAGTAAGACTCAATGTCCGACCACCGCCGAAGATAGAGAGAAAATGAAAGATGTTCCCTATGCTTCAGCCATAGGCTCTATCATGTATGCAATGCTGTGTACCAGACCTGATGTGTGCCTTGCTATAAGTCTAGCAGGGAGGTACCAAAGTAATCCAGGAGTGGATCACTGGACAGCGGTCAAGAACATCCTGAAATACCTGAAAAGGACTAAGGATGTGTTTCTCGTATATGGAGGTGACAAAGAGCTCATCGTAAATGGTTACGTAGATGCAAGCTTTGACACTGATCCGGACGATTCTAAAGCACAAACCGGATACGTGTTTACATTGAACGGTGGAGTTGTCAGTTGGTGCAGTTCTAAACAAAGTGTCGTGGCGGGATCTACATGTGAAGCAGAGTACATAGCTGCTTCGGAAGCAGCAAATGAAGGAGTTCATATCCAATCTAGGTGTCATACCTAGTGCATCGGGTCCAATGAAAATCTTTTGTGACAATACTGGTGCAATTGCCTTGGCGAAGGAATCCAGATTTCACAAGAGAACCAAGCACATCAAGAGACGCTTCAATTCCATTCAGGATTTAGTCCAAGTGGGAGACACGGAAATTTGCAAGATACATACGAATCTGAATGTTGCAGACCCGCTGACTAAGCCTCTTCCACGAGCAAAACATGATCAGCACCAAGGCTCCATGGGAGTTAGAATCATTACTGTGTAATCTAGATTATTGACTCTAGTGCAAGTGGGAGACTGAAGAAAATATGCCCTAGAGGCAATAATAAAGTTATTATTTATTTCCTTATATCATGATAAATGTTTATTATTCATGCTAGAATTGTATTAACCGGAAACATAATACATGTGTGAATACATAGACAAACAGAGTGTCACTAGTATGCCTCTACTTGACTAGCTCGTTGATCAAAGATGGTTATGTTTCCTAACCATAGACATGTGTTGTCATTTGATTAACGGGATCACATCATTAGGAGAATGATGTGATTGACTCGACCCATTCCGTTAGCTTAGCACTTGATTGTTTAGTTTGTTGCTATTGCTTTCTTCATAACTTATACATGTTCCTATGACTATGAGATTATGCAACTCCCGTTTACCGGAGGAACACTTTGTGTGCTACCAAACGTCACAACGTAACTGGGTGATTATAAAGGTGCTCTACAGGTGTCTCCGAAGGTACTTGTTGGGTTGGCGTATTTCGAGATTAGGATTTGTCACTCCGATTGTCGGAGATGTATCTCTGGGCCCTCTCGGTAATACACATCACTCAAGGCTTGCAAGCATTGCAACTAATAAGTTAGTTGCGGGATGATGTATTACGGAACGAGTAAAGAGACTTGGCGGTAATGAGATTGAACTAGGTATTGAGATACCGATGATCGAATCTCGGGCAAGTAACATACCGATGACAAAGGGAGCAACATATGTTGTTATGCGGTCTGACCGATAAAGATCTTCGTAGAATATGTAGGAACGAATATGAGCATCCAGGTTCCGCTATTGGTTATTGACCGGAGACGTGTCTCGGTCATGTCTACATAGTTCTCGAACCCGTAGGGTCCGCACGCTTAAAGTTCGGTGACGATCGTAATTAGGGTTTTTGTGTTTTGATGTACCGAAGGTTGTTCGGAGTCCCAGATGTGATCACGGACCTGACGAGGAGTCTCGAAATGGTCGAGACATAAAGATTGATAATTTGGAAGCCTATATTTGGATATCGGAATCATTCCGGGTGAAATCGGGATTTTAGCGGAGTACCGGGGGGGTTACTGGAACCCCCCCCCCCCCCCCGGGGGGGGGGGGTTAATGGCCCTACATGGGCCCTAAGGGAGAGGAGGAGGGCCGGCCAGGGCAGGCCGCACGCCCCCTCCCCCCTAGTCCGAATAGGACAAGGAAGGGGGGCGGCGCCCCCCTTTCCTCTTTCCCCCTTCCCCTTTCCTTCTCCAACAAGGCAAGAGGGGGGAGTCCTACTCCCGGTGGGAGTAGGACTCCTCCAGGCGCACCCCTAGGGGCCGGCCGCACCTCCCCCCTCCCTCCTTTATATACGGGGCAGGGGGGCACCCCATGACACACAAGTTGATCTTCGTGATCATTCCTTAGCCGTGTGCGGTGCCCCCTTCCACCATATTCCACCTCGGTCATATCGTAGCGATGCTTAGGCGAAGCCCTGCGTCGGTAGAACATCATCACCGTCATCACACCGTCGTGCTGACGAAACTCTCCCTCAACACTCGGCTGGATCGGAGCTCGAGGGACGTCATCGAGTTGAACGTGTGCAGAACTCGGAGGTGCCGTACGTTTGGTACTTGGATCGGTCGGATCGGGAAGACGTACGACTACTTCTTCTACGTTGTGTCAATGCTTCCGTTGCCGATCTATGAGGGTACGTAGACAACACTCTCCCCTCTCGTTGCTATGCATCACCATGATCTTGCGTGTGCGTAGGAATTTTTTTGAAATTACTACGTTCCCCAACAAGGGTAACAGCCCAAAATCTTAGAGCACAATGCCCTATTCAATTTATTCATACCGTCGGCTTACAACGCCATATGCAGCAAGGGTAACATCCCAAAACTTAGAGCACATAACTCTAAGTACATAATCATCATACTGGCGACTTAAAGTCCAAAGCCAGGCCGGGTTAACAAAACTCCAGATAGATTCATATATAAATCATAAGGCAACATGGCCCTAATCAAGTTCCAACCATGGTACCAAAGATGAATCTCAAAAAATGTTCAATGCAAATATAAATTAGAAAAACAAGGCGTTCATAGGCTGCCAAGCCTCAATGTCAAGTGCTATTCAAGGGCCGCACAACCGGTGAGTTAAACCTTAATTCAAACCTGTAAGCCGGACCTCACATGACCAATCACCGTTTTAACTTTGGCAAATTCAGGGTCTTTATAAGATTGATTGTCAAGAGTACGACGAGTCATTCCAGGATTACCTGGTCGGAGTGGCAGGCAAACAAAGGCAAGATAACCCGGATTTTTGGTGAATACACCTGGCGTCCAAGCCTATAACAAGGGACAACAAAGCTCTGTTCATTAACATGGAGCCCCCAAGTAATATTTCATTCCAGGCGTATAAGCCGGATTAGTAGGGTAGTCATAGGCATGCCCAATGAGCAGGAAGCCCCCAAGCATTGTGCAATCAAGGCATATAAGCTGGATCAAGAGGGTAGTCATAGCTATGCTCAATGAGAAGGAAGCCCCCAAGCGATCTTATGAAGAGACAATAAAGAGCCAGATTCTCAGAAATGAAATGACAGAGGCCCTGAAATATCAGGGATGCCGGCTTTATTATACTAGTCATAAATATATACATTGGTAAAAATATGTACATCACAAGAGCCGGTGGCTCAGGTGTAATAAGGCCGAAGATGAGCAATATTCCACGGCCGATGGGTTTCCTCCTCCAACATGCGTGAGTCCTTGTGGCCTCGAACATCGATAAGGTAGTATTACCCGTTGTTCAGATTTTTGTTGACCAAAAAGGGCCCTTCCCATGGTGGGGATAGCTTGTGCATGTCAGTTTGATCCTGGATGAGTCGGAGCACCAAATCTCCTTCTTGAAAGGTCATGGTTTTAACCCGGCGGCTATGATAACGACACAGATCTTGCCGGTAAATGGCCGAACGAGCCGCCGCAAGGTCACTCTCCTCATCCAATAGGTCAATAGCATCCTGACATGCTTGTTCATTATCAGCTTCAACATAAGCCGCCAAACGGGGCGTGTCGTGACGAATATCACTAGGGAGAACCGCCTCTACTCCGTAAACCATGAAGAAAGGCGTGTAACCTGTAGATCTGTTGGGGTGGTATTTTTTGGGGAACGCAGTATTTGAATTTTTTTCCTACGATCACACAAGATCTATCTAGGGATGCATAGCAATGAGAGGGTAGAGTGTGTCTACGTACCCTCGTAGACCGAAAGCGGAAGCGTTAAGTAACGCGGTTGATGTAGTCAAACGTCTTCGTGATCCAACCGATCAAGTACCGAATGCATGTCTGCTCCACGATCTGCACACGTTCATCTTGGTGATTTCCCTCGAACTCTAGATCCAGCTGAGGCCGAGGGAGAGTTTCGTCAGCACGACGACGTGTTGACGGTGATGATGAAGTTACCGACGCAGGGCTTCGCCTAAGCACTACGACAATATGACCGAGGTGGAAATCTGTCGAGGGGGGCACTGTACATGGCTAAGAGATCAACTTGTGTGTCTATGGGGTGCCCCCATCCCCCGTATATAAAGGAGTGGAGGGCCGGCCTCCTATGGCACGCCCTAAGGGGGGATTCCTACTCCTAGTAGGAGTAGGTTTCCCCCCTTCCCTAGTTGGAGTAGGACAAGAAAGAAGAGGGAGAGGGAGAAAAGGAAAGGGGGCCGTGCCCCCTCCCAATTCGGATTGGGCTTGGGGCGCGTGCCTCCCACTTGGCCGCCTCCTCCTCTCTCCCACCATGGACCATTAAGGCCCATTAACTCCTCGGGGGGTTCCGGTAACCTCCCGATACTCCGGAAAATGCCCGAACCTATCCAAAACATTTCCAGTGTCCAAACATAGCCTTCCAATATATCAATATTTATGTCTTGACCATTTCGAGACTCCTCATCATGTCTGTGATCACATCCAGGACTCCGAACTATCTTCGGTACATCAAATCACATAACTCATAATACATATCAACATCAAACGTTAAGCTTGCGGACCCTACGGGTTCAAGAACTATGTAGACATGACTGAGACTCATCTCCGGTCAGTAACCAATAGTGGAACCTGGATGCTCATATTGGTTCCTACATATTCTACAAAGATCTTTATCGGTCAAACCGCATAACAACATACGTTTGTTCCCTTTGTCATCGGTATGTTACTTACCTGAGATTTGATCGTCGGTATCATCATACCTAGTTCAATCTCGTTACCGGCAAGTCTCTTTACTTGTTCCGTAATGCAACATCCCGCAACTAACTCATTAGTCACATTGCTTGCAAGGCTTATAGTGATGTGCATTACCGAGAGGGCCCAGAGATACCTCTCCCACAATCGGAGTGACAAATCCTAATCTCGATCTATGCCAACTCAACAAACACCATCGGATACACCTGTAGAGCATCTTTATAATCACCCAGTTATGTTGTGACTTTTGATAGCACACTAAGTGTTCTTTCGGTATTCGGGAGTTGCATAATCTCATAGTCATAGGAACATGTATAAGTTATGGAGAAAGCAATAGCAATAAACTAAACGATCATAGTGCTAATCTAGCGGATGGATCAAGTCAATCACATCATTCTCTAATGATGTGATCCCGTTCATCAAATGACAACTCATGTCTAAGGCTAGGAAAATTAACCATCTTTGATTAACGAGCTAGTCAAGTAGAGGCATACTAGTGACACTCTGTTTGTCTATGTATTCACACATGTACTAAGTTTCCGGTTAATACAATTCTAGCATGAATAATAAACATTTATCATGATATAAGGAAATATAAATAACAACTTTATTATTACCTCTAGGGCATATTTCCTTCAGTCTCCCACTTGCACTAGAGTGAATAATCTAGATTACATTGTAATGATTCTAACACCCATGGAGTCTTGGTGCTGATCATGTTTTGCTCGTGAGAGAGGCTTAGTCAATGGGTCTGCAACATTCAGATCCGTATGTATCTTGCAAATGTCTATGTCTCCCTCCTTGACTTGATCCCGGATGGAATTGAAGCGTCTCGTGATGTGCTTGGTTCTCTTGTGAAATCTAGATTCCTTTGCCGAGGCAATTCCACCAATATTGTCGCCGCGTCACACTTACTGACCGGCTCTGCCTCAACCCACTTTGTCAATTTGTCAACCGCCACCAAGATGTGGTTCTTTTATCCTTGGATCTTTTAAAAGGTCCAACCATATCCAGCCCCCAGACTGCAAACGGCCAAGTAATCGGAATCATCCTCAATTATTGAGCTAGCACATGAACTCGTCTTGAAAATTTCTGACAACCATCACATTTACAGACCAAATCCTCTGCATCAGCATGAGCCGTTGCTACCTCTTGAGCACTGCGTTGGTTTTCCCTTGAAGAGGAAAGGGTGATGCAGTAAAGTAGCATAAGTATTTCCCTTAGTTTTTGAGAACCAAGGTATCAATCCAGTAGGAGACTACACGCAAGTCACCTCGCACCTACACAAACAAATAAAAACCTTGCAACCAACGCGATAAAGGGGTTGTCAATCCCTTCACGGCCACTTGCAAATGTGAGATCTGATAGCGATAATAAGATAAATATTTTTGGTATTTTTATGATATAGATTGAAAGTAAAGATTACCAAGTAAAATAGATTGGAAACTTATATGATGGAAAATAGACCCGGGGGCCATAGGTTTCACTAGTGGCTTCTCTCAAGATAGCATAAGTATTACGGTGGGTAAATAAATTACTGTCGAGCAATTGATAGAAAAGTGCATAATTATGAGAATATCTGGGCATGATCATGTATATAGGCATCACGTCCGCGACAAGTAGACCGAAACGATTCTGCATCTACTACTATTACTCCACACATCGACCGCTATCCAGCATGCATCTAGAGTATTAAGTTCATAAGAACGGAGGAACACATTAGGCAAGATGACATGATGTAGAGGGATAAAGTCAAGCAATATGATATAAACCTCATCTTTTTATCCTCGATGGCAACAATACAATACATGCCTTGTTGCCCCTGCTGTCACTGGGAAAGGACACCATAAGATTGAACCCAAAGCTAGCACTTCTCCCATTGCAAGAAAGATCAATCTAGTAGGGCAAACCAAACTGATAATTCGAAGAGACTTGCAAAGATAACAAATCGTACATAAAAGATTTCAGAGAAGAATCAAATATTGTTCATAGATAATCTTGATCATAAACCCACAATTCATCGGATCTCGACAAACACACCGCAAAAAGAATTACATCGAATAGATCTCCAAGAAGATCAAGGAGAACTTTGTATTGAGATCCAAAGAGAGAGAAGAAACCATCTAGATAATAACTATGGACCCGAAGGTCTGTGGTAAACTACTCACACATCATCGAAGAGGCTATGATGTTGATGTAGAAGCCCTCCGTGATCGATTCCCCCTCTGGCGGAGCGCCGGAAAAGTCCCCAAGATAGGATCTCACGGGTACAGAAGGTTGAAGTGGTGGAAATAGGGTTTCGTGGTGCTCCTGGATGTTTTCGGGGTATATGGGTATATATAGGAGGAAGAAGTACGTCGGTGGAGCTGCAAGGGGCCCACGAGGGTGGGGGGCGCCCCCTGCCTCGTGGCCTCCTTTAGTTTTTCTTGACGGCCACTCCAAGTCTCCTAGATCACGTTTGTTCCAAAAATAACTCTCCCGAAGGTTTCATTCCGTTTGGATTCTGTTTGATATTCCTTTTCTGCGAAACACTGAAATAGGCAAAAAAAACAGCAATTTGCACTGGGCCTTTGGTTAGTAGGTTAGTCCCAAAAATAATATAAAAAGGTAAATTAAAGCCCATTAAACATCCAAAACAGATAATATAATAACATGGAACAATCAAAAATTATAGATACGTTGGAGACGTATCAGCCGTCAGCCAATAAAACCCATGACGAAAAGCCTTGGCCACGAGAGATTTAGAGCCGGCATGATGACCACAATCTCCTTCATGAATCTCTCGTAGAATCTCATGGCCTTCCTCAGGAGGAACACAACGTTAAAACACCCCTGTGACACTGCATCGGTGCAACTCTCCATTGACAATAGTCATTGACTTAGACCATCGGGTTATCTGCCTGGCCAAAGTTTCATCTTCAGGTAACTCACCCTGGGTCATATAAGCCAAATATGGAACTGTCCAATCAGGAATAGCATGAAGAGCCGCCACCAACTGCGCCTCTGGGTCAGGAATAGCAAGATCTTCCTACATAGGCAATTTGACTCAATGGTTATGCAGAATATCAAGGAAAACATTAGGTGGTACCGGCTTACGCTAGGGCCCTAGCCGGCTCAAAGCATCAGCCGCCTCATTTTTCCTGCGATCAACATGTTCCACTTGATAACCTTTGAAATGACCAGCAATAGTATCAACCTCTCGGCGGTAAGCCGCCATGAGTGGGTCTTTAGAATCCCAAGTTTCTGAAACTTGCTGAGCCACCAAATCTGAGTCGCCAAAGCACCTCACCTGGCTTAGATTCATCTCCTTAGTCACCCGAAGACCATGGAGCAAGGCTTCATACTCAGCGGCATTGTTAGTACAAGGGAACATCAGCCTTAAAATATAACAAAACTTATCACCTCGTGGGGAAGTCAAAATAACTCCAGCCCCCGAGCCTTCCAATTGCATGGATCCATCAAAGTGAATAGTCCAATATGTGCTATCCGGCTTCTCCTCAGGCATCTGCAATTCTGTCCGATCATTGATGAAATCCAGAAGTGCTTGGGACTTGATGGCTGTGCGAGGCATATATTTCAAACCGTGGGGTCCAAGCTCAATGGCCCACTTGGCTACCCGACCTGGGGCCTCTCTGTTTTGAATAATATCCCCTAAAGGAGTAGAACTAACCACAGTGATGGGATGACCAAGGAAATATTGCTTGATCTTTCGACTAGCCATGAACATCCCATATACCAGCTTCTACCAATGCGGATACCTCTGCTTGGATTCAATGAGTACCTCACTGATATAATAAATCGGCCATTGAACAGGATGTTCATTGCCTGCTTCCTTCTGTTCCACCACAATCACCACACTGACGGCTCGGCAATTAGCAGCCACATATAACAACAACAGCTCCTTATCAATACGAGCTACAAGGATCGGCGGCTCAGCCAACTGCTTTTTCAATGCCTCGAATGCCTGATCAGCAGCATCACTCCAGACCAAGTGATCTGTCTTCTTCATCATCTAATACAGAGGGATAGCCTTTTCTCCTAACCGACTTATGAACCGGCTTAAGGCCGCAATACGACCCGCCAGACGCTGAACATCATTAATACACGCTGGTTTAGCCAAAGAGATAATAGCCTTGATTTTCTCCGGGTTAGCTTCAATGCCTCTTTCAGAAACCAAAAAACCTAAGGGTTTGCCTGCTAGCACACCAAAAACACACTTGGCCGGGTTAAGCATCATCTTGTAGTCCCAGAGATTGTCAAAGGTCTCTTTCAAATCATCTATCAAGGTATCCTTTTTCCTGGATTTCACAACAATATCATCCACATAAGCATGAACATTAAGTCCAATCTGATCATGAAGGCAATTTTGAACACACCGCTGGTAAGTCGCCTAGGCACTCTTGAGCCCAAAAGGCATAGACACATAGCAGAAGGCTCCAAAGGGAGTGATGAAGGCTGTCTTCTCCTGATCCTTAACTGCCATCTTGATCTGATGATACCCGGAATAAGCATCCAGAAAACTCAAACGCTCACAACCTGCCGTAGCATCAATAATCTGGTTAATACGAGGGAGAGCAAAAGGATCAGCCGGGCAGGCCTTATTAAGGCTATGTAACCCACACACATGTGTCAACTGCCATTTTTCTTAAGCACCAGTACCGGGTTAGCCAACCATTCAGGATGAAAAACTTCAACAATGAACCCAGCTGCCAAGAGCCGGGCCATTTCTTCACCAATGGCCTTACGCCTCTCTTCATTAAAGCGACGAAGGAATTGCTTGACCGGTTTAAACTCTAGATCAATATTGAGAGTGTGCTCCGCGAGTTCCCTCGGTACACCTAGCATGTCTGAAGGCTTCCATGCAAAGATGTCCCAGTTCTCACGGATGAACTCGATGAGCGCGCTTTCCTATTTTGGATCCAGATTAGCATTGATACTGAACTGCTTGGATGAGTCGTCAGGAACAAAATCAACTAACTTAGTGTCATCTTCTGATTAAAATTTCAACAGAGGGTCATGCTTCGTGGTTGGTTTCTTCAAAGATGTCATATCTGCCGGGTCAACATTATCCTTGTAAAACTTCAACACTCTTCTGTTGCACAAACAGACTCAGCATAAGCAGCATCGCCCTCTTCACACTCCAAGGCTATCTTCCTGTTCTCGTGTACTGTGATGGTGCCCTTGTGACCCGGCATCTTAAGCTGCAGATAAACATAACAAGGCCTTGCCATAAACTTAGCGTAAGCCGGCCGCCTGAACAAAGCATGATAGGGGCTTTGGATCTTGACCACCTCAAAAGTCAATGTCTCAGCTCTGTAGTCACGATCATCACCAAAGGCCACTTCCAAAGCTATCGTACCTACTGGATACGCCGACTTATCAGGCACCACTCCATGAAAAACGGTAGAGGACGGCTTAAGATCCTTATCAGTTAAATTCATACGGCGGAAGGTATCGTAATAAAGGATATTGATGCTGCTGCCTCCATCCATGAGCACTTTAGTGAACTTGTAACCTCCAACCTGAGGCACCACCACCAAAGCCAAGTGACCCAGATTGTCAACCCTGGGCGGGTGATCCTCACGGCTCCATACAATAGCATGTTCGGACCATCGCAAGTATCGAGGGATCGTCGGCTCAACCGTGTTGACTGCTCTCTTATGAACCTTCCGGCCCCGTTTACATAAGCTTGTGGTAAATACATGATACCTACCACTTTTCAACTACTTTGGATTACTCTGATAACTAGACTGATGTTGCTGATTCCCTTGACCAGATTGATTAAAACCACCTTGATTACTTTGGCCCTGGAAACCGGATTTTGAGCTGCCACCACCAAAGCCAGGCCCGTGAGAGCCGGATCCTGAGCCGCCATTCGGGCCATGATTGTTCTGGAAAAAATTGGAATTCCTATACTCCCTCATGATAAAACAATCCTTCCCTAGATGATTGGTCGGCTTCTCTTGCGTACCATGCTTTGGACAATGCTGATTCATCATCGCCTCAATGTTAAATTTTGGTCCTCCAAGCCGGGGCGGCTTTCCCTTACGACGCTGATTATTATTCTGCGTATTGGTGTTAGCCACAAAGTCTACACTGCCATCAGCTTTGCGTTTACCGTTGCCACTTTAACCTGTCGTATTATGCTGCTGCCCCTTTGCATTGCCACTCTTCTTCCCCTTACCAGTCTTCTCCTCATCAGACGCATGGTCTTTAGTACTATTAGAGTCAGCATATTTGAAGAGAGCCGCCATGAGCTTCCCCATGTCATTGCAGTGGCGCTTAAGCCGCCCTAGTTTCTGCTTAAGGGGAAGAAAACGACAAATCTTCTCCAACACCAGGACCGCTGAACCGGCATTGATATCGTCTGATGAGTGTATAACAACTGAGATCCGGCATACCCAATTGGTTGTTGACTCGCCCTCATCTTGGACGCAAGAGTCTAAATCCAGAATCGACATAGGCTGCTTGCATGTGTCTTTATTTTTTTGGATAAAACGCGTTTTCAACTCTGCCCATGACCTGATGGAGTTAGCAGGCAGCCCTTTCAACCAAGTATGAGTTGGCCCATCCAACATCATGGTGAAATACTTGGCACACGCAACATCATTGACATCCAACATCTTCATAGCCATCTCATAGCTCTCAATCCAAGCCTCTGGGGGCTGATCCACTGTGTAATTAGGCACCTTACGAGGGCCCTTGAAATCCTTAGGCAAACGCGTGTTGCATAGAGCCCGCACTAAACACGGCATACCCAGAGTTCTAGAGGTCACTCCTGCCTCCACAAACGCTGAGGGATAAACCAAAGATTGTTGTTGAGCCGCTAGTTGAGCCGCCGGCTCAGCCTCCCGACGCGCCCTGCCCTGATCCACCAAAGTCTAGGCATCGACACCACCGCGCGCCGGGTCATGCCTACGAGGCTGGTTATGGTGTTGCTCACTGCTTGAAACTGCTGGTAAGTCAATATGTCTACTATAACTCCGGCTCGGATGAGGGGTCGAGTGAATCCTTTCACGGTTGTACGAATAAGCCGCCTGCTGGGCCACTGCTGTCTGAAAAAGTTTTCTGACCCTCCACGTCTCTATCGCAGCTGGAGACTCGCCTTCAACAGGGAGAGCCACCAATCGTGTTGCCGCAGCAATCATATTATCCAGAGGTTTAGAATAATGACCTGGCGGTGTTGGAACATGCTGAGGCAGAGGCATATCCAAACGAGGTGGATCCATAGTACGCGGCTGAACCGGCGCTCCAGTCACGGGCGCCTCAACCGCCCGGTTCACCACGGGCGGGTCACTAGTCCCTGCCCCCATTGTGTTGGAAAGGATTCTTGCATCATACTCTAGAGCTAAGAGACTCTGGTGCCTCCTTCTCATGATGGCATTTAAAGCATTTTGATCCAAGGTAAGACGGAAAGACTCTTCATGAATGCGTTGTGCCTGAGCGTCCAAAGCAGCTCGCTCCGTGGCCATCCTAGCGTTTTCGGTTGCCAACTCTTCCTTGGCTTGAGCTATCTCATCTCGTAGCTTTGCCACATCTGCCTTATGCTGTTCTTGAGTGTCCGGGGTCACCTCCACCCCCATCAAAGCCGCCAAAGCATCCAACAATTCGGTCAGAACCTGAGTCGGCGGGCGCGTAGGGCCGCTAGCACCAGCCGTTGCCGCAGTCGTTGAGCTAGAGGTCATAACCGCGGTGGTCGTTGAGCCGAGCGCCGGCTGCATACCGGCCATAAAGATCACCACCCTGTTCAGCGGCTCATAGGGGTCCGGAATACTGTCGCCATCGGAACAGTCCCCAAGCCGGCCGTCCTGTAGTTGATACGTTGAATTGGTCTCACCGGTTGATGATTCACCATCAGAATAGATGGATGTCTCACCACCAGACACAGATCCTTCCTCAAATTTCGCCCCATGGATGAAACCAACAAAGGCATGCTTCACAGCGGCTTGAACCTTGGCGGGTCATGCACGCTGAGCCGTCTCGATGATGTCGGTGTAGGTGTCTAGCAAAGGATCCAATTCGCCGATCTTGCCAATGAAGACGTGGATTCCGCCGAAGGGACCCGGTACCCATACTCAACCGAGCCAGCCTCGGGGCCCTAGCCTGCATCGTCGATGTAGAGTTTGCCACAACGATTCTTGGTCATCCGGCCCACGGCATATCCCTTGATCCCTGGGAAGCCGCCCTTCAAGAACTCGAAACCACCGTGCGGTGGCCCCACAGTGGGCGTCAACTGTCGTGGATTTAACACGGCAGATGCCCTAGCAAAAGGACTTAGATGTGGAGCCATCGCGACCTAGTTAGTTTGAAGGGGTTAATCGGGACAAAGGACATAGAGGGTTTATACTGGTTCGGCCCCTCGCAACGAGGTAAAGGCCTACTCCAGTTTGGGGTTGTATTGCTTGGGTTTCGATTACCAGGGAGCGAATACGCTTGACCTAGTTCTCGATCTCTTGTTTCTTGTTCTCAACTTGCCGTCGGGTCACCCCTTTATATACACAGGTTGATGCCCGGCGACTTACAGAGTCCTGGCTGGCTCATACACAACGTGTCCGGCTCAGTGACTAACTAAGCTTGTCTTACAATACAAGTTATACATATGGCGGCTCATCCTCTTGGGCCTCAAGTCGCCTCTGGGTCTTGGGCGGTCAATAAGCTTGCCATGACCCACCATCTTCATCTGTAAGTCGCCAGTGGTACAACCTGGCCCCTCCTGGGCGGGTCATACCCAGTAGTTATATCCCCAACACTTTGGCTTGCAGGATTTCTATTATGGTTTCATGATTCAGCATATCAAAAGCCTTTTCAAAGTCCGACTTCAAGGGTATGATTTCCTTTTTATTCTGGTGACATTGGAGAATGTATTCATATGACCAGGCCAAACAATCCTAAATGCATCTGTTATTGAGAAAACCATATTGATTCTTGTGTGCCATTCTGAGAACGTGCTTCTGCAATCTGTTGGCCAATAATTTAGTAATAATCTTAAGAGTGCAATTGAGCAGTGAGATAGGCCTGGATTCAGTTGGGCTTGATGTAGATTCCTTCTTGCGAATGAGGTTATGAAAGAGTAGTTAATACTCTGTATGTTCACTTGGCCAGAGTAAAAATCTTCAATAAGCTTATAGAAATATGTGGCAATGATACCCCAGCAGGTTTTGAGAAAGGCTGCGTTGAAACCATCTGACCCAGGAGATTTATCTACAGGCATTTGTCTGATGACTCTGTAAATCTCTTCTTTAGTAAATGGGGCTTCCAATTCAGATAGGTTTTCCAAAGGTTGCAACAGGTGTGCAGCTGGAGTGGGTTTGTAGTTGGTGCACATGTCCCAAATCTGTTCTTGAAGGATCTGTGCAAAATTGTTGCCTTTACATGGTGATCATGGTGCTCATGGCCAAGCTCATCTTTCAATGTTTCTATGCAGTTGTTTTCGAACTTAATTGTAACATTGGCTTGAAAATATTTGGTATTTGTTTCCTCCACTTTGATCTGCCTAATGGTTGCTCTTTGTTTCCAGTATTTCCTTTGGAGATCTAGAATGTTTTCTAGATGTGTCTTGAGGATGTCTCTGGCATTAGATTCCTCAACGGATAATGCCCTGAATTCTTCTATAATATCATGGCATAGGATCATGAAGTTTGTGTCTGTTATAATCTTTTTCAGATCCGATAGTCCCTTTGCCCAATTTTTAAACCCTTCCTCACCCTCTTGAATTTAATAGCAATTATTTTTGCGCTGTCACCTTCATCAACTATTTGTGACCAAAATGATCTGACAGCATCTTTGAATTGGTGATGCTCTAACCAGAAATTCTCAAATATGAAGATGTTTGATTTAGGTACGGAAGATCCAATTTGGATTTTGATTGGAACATGGTCTGATGTATTTTTAGCTAGGGGAAGTGCAAATGTAGCTGGATACTTGAGTGTCCATGCTTCTGATGTGAAACACCAGTCCAACTTCTCTAGTAAGGGTGCTTCTTGCATGTTGCTCTATGTGAATTTTCTACTTTTGAGTGGAATTTCAATCAGTGCCTATTTGTTTATAGCCTCATTGAATAGGAGCATAACATTAATGTTGCCTTCCTCTCTGCTTCTGTTACGTGGGTATCTAATATAGTTGAAGTCACCCACAATAAGCCAATTGATATCATCTTGCATATGAAAGTTCTGGGACCAACTGAGGAAGAGGATTCTTTCATTCTGTTGACATGACCCATACACTATTTGTTAAGATCCACGTATCACCATTGTGAGAAGATAAGAATTAAATAGATAAAGAGATTTTTAAATTGTTCATCAAATTTTATTTTGGCCTAGTTAACTGGTAGCTCCTAGGTTGACTCGCGAGTAAGCGATCAATAGGCTAGCCGGCAAGTTAATCAATTAATCGGACGATAAATCGGTTTATCGACTACTCGGTGACCCAACGAGTATAGATTAATCAACAAGTTAAATGATTAATCGGACGAATTTTTGAATAGGGTATATGATCGTCGTGCATGAATTTGCATGGATTTGGGTATCAAGATTTGAGCATTGTGATTGTGGAGACTCGAGAGGGCCGAATGAGACATGCCCAGCGCTGTCCGTGGGCGTGCAGGGGCTCCGATTAGGTAATCCTTGTCCTAGATGCTCTAATTACTGCAGATCACGGCCATATGGTCAGGTCAAGCAGGGTGTGTCACTGTTTGATCCATCCATGGATCCCTGGAGCCCACACCAGTTATTCCCCCTCCCGCTCTCGTTATGCTGCGGTGCCACTGTGCCTGCACAAGCTGCAGCAAATGGCCGCAGTAGTACATCTCTGTGCAGGTATAATTTTGCCTGTGTTGCACCAGACTCTCCAGTACTACTACTACTACTACGAGCGTACGTACGAGTAGACATGTAGCCAGCGCGCCAAGAGTTTAAACTTTGACCGCTTGGCTGGGTCAGTCGGTCTTGTCAAGATCGTTCACCGATGCATGTTTCTCTGACGGCGGGAGTAAATCTGGCGCAATGATGAGCGCAGGGCGGGACGTGCGAGCACTCGCTGCCGCCCACCGGCCGTATCCGCCCTTCATTACGACTTTGATGTGTAACTACTACCACTGATCTACTGCTGCCGCTGGCTTCTGGCTCGGGTCATCATGGTGAGATCCTGTGTCTCGCGCCAACAGTGGCGCGTCATCATCATATCTCCCGTTAAGCGCGCGTAGGGCAGCGATGAAATCACTGCGAGCAGGGAGTTGGGTGCACGAAAGGAAATGCGGGGATCTGATCGGGTCGACCGGCCCCGGCCGTGCACCGATGGCCGTAATGACCGCTTGGTGTGTTTTTTTTCCCTGAGCCCTGAGGGCTCATTTGGTTGTTGGGATGGAAAACCCTTGACAGCGTGTTTGGTTGGGGTAATTAGAGCCATGGAATAGGAATTGAAGGGATATGAGATTTTAAATCTATTGTTTGTTTGGAGGGATTGGAAATTCACAAGGAAAGAGGTGTGGGACTTAAGACTTCAACTCTCATCGTTTTATTAACAGGGAAGGGGGTGTGAGTTGGAAGAGAATTATTTAAGTGAGTCAATTTTAACCGTTCATCCTAACTTCCTTTGACTAGTCCCATCTCAATTCCCACGAACCAAACAAGGGAGTATAATTTTTCCTCAAATTCTCACACAAAACTCTTATCACGCACCCAAAAAAAAATTAGGAATAAAATGACTTATCCCATGTCTAATTTTGACCCAACTCCCTACTCTAAACTCCCATTCCCGTTCCCAAATATTGCCAAGGGGAATTTCCTTGCTCATATGGGATCCCCCTCCCACCATGTGAAATACCTCCTTCGCCATGTGGATGCCGGGGGTGGGGAAGGGGGGGGGGGGTGAAGTGATAGATGAAACCAAGTAGGGGATTCTCACCAAGTGAAACAAAAGCAACCAACTTTATAGTTTGAGGAGGGCTGTCTTGACGATAAATGTATTGCCTAGTCTCTTTCATCACATCAGTCTATTGGTTGCATTGCCTAGAGCATGCACTTCTACATGGTATCAGAGCCAAAATGTATTGGGTTCAAGACCACGTTTAGGTCTGAGAGAGCCAGACGTGAGGAGGAGTGTTGATGTATAAATATATTGTCTAGTATCTTCCATCAGATCGGTTTATTGGTTGCATTGGCTAGAGCATGCACTTCTACATGCTCGGAGAGAGACGGGCTGACGAAAATTGTTGGTTGTGGCTTGGAGAGGTCAAGGATATCAGGACGTGGAGCAGGCACCGAGGGCCAAGGTGGCTGAGATCGCAAGGAAGAGACGGGGGAGGGCGGAGGGCGAAGGCGGAGGAACTGAGGCAAAGGCGAGACGGCTTCTTTTTTTTAGCAAAAGAGGCAAGACAACTGAGCTTGTGTCATCGCATCGTGAGAAAGCCTAGGCGAATTCTCCTGGTGTGCAGAGGTCAGGGTGAACAACCCGGGGATTTCGGGAGTATTGGGCCAAGAAAGCCCTTTCCATGATGTTAACAAATAGGTCGCCTGAAAATCCGGGGTGGAGATTATAGGCGGGTCTCGTACCCTGGGAAAGGACGGGGATCCCCGCAACCAAATGAGGCATGAATCTGTGAGTTCCTATCGAGAGCTTCAGAAATGCAGCGTGCATAAACCTATGCAGAGCGCCTTGGATCATTGGGTATCCGAGGCTTCTTTTTTAGGGAAATTGAGGATCTGAGGCCAGTGTGTGGGGAAGTCCTATAGAATGCTCTTTTGGGTCAAGTTGTTGGGGCTTCGCACACAGCGTCTAGTTGGCGGGCTTTCTAAGCTGTTTTCTGTTTCGACTGTAGCAACACGATGCGGTCGAGCACTGGCTCCAAAAGAGGTGCCCTCATGGGGTAACGAACATAGGATGTCATCCTGAGAGAGAAGGCGATACAACCAAGTGAGCCAACGAGCTTTGTTGATTATAAGACAACACAAACTATTAAGAACCGAACCCCAGTGTAGATTTGAAAAAATTCTGAAATAACAAACGTAATTCTTTCTAAGGCAGCGCAATAAATAAAATGTTGATTTTTTTTCTGAAAATCATGAACACTTTTCTAAAACGGGAACATGTCTTGTAATTCCAAAACAAAATTACGAAAATTGAACATTCTATGAAACTCCTAAAAAGGGAAACATCAACATTTTTAAAAACTTGTAAACAAGCTTTGGAAATGGCAACATTTTTTTAAGATCCGAATAATTTTTAAATAACCTTCCGAATTTTTTTTGAAAAAACACGAAAAAAATAAAACTCTTGCAAAAATGGAAATATGACATTTTAAAAAAAAATCTGAACTATTTTTTAAAGCAGGAACATTTTATGAAATTCCAAACAATTTTTGAAAAAGTTGTGAATATTTTGAAGAAAAACATAGCAAACAAAATTTGAAAAATGATCATTTTTTGAAAATTGTGAACATTTTTTGAAGTCATGAAAAATGGACATTTTGCTAACAATTTTTGAAAAATGAACATTTTTTTTAAATTTTGTAAACAATTGTTTATAATGGACACATTTTTTTGAAAAGTACAAACATCATTTGAAAATCCTGGATATTTTTCAGATTTATGAACAAATCAATAAAACACAATCATTTTTTATAAAAATAAAAATAAAATGGAAGTAATAACAATAAAATTGAAAATGCAAGGAATGAAAAGAAAAAATGAAATAGAAACAAAATAAAAATAAACGAAACAAGGTAAAAAACTGGTTCAGGAACGGCCGGCCCAGCTCGGCCGGCCCAGCTCTAGAAGGTTCCCAAAACCGGAAAGTTGAAACGCTCAAACGGGCCGGCCCAGCTCGGACGATCGCTTGATCTCCCCTGTGTGAAACCTCGACAGCTTGACGCAACGTGCGTCCAATAGAAAATTCTGAGCGTGGTAGCCTGCACAACGCTCGCTTGGCTAGGGCCGCTCTGCATAAGGCATACGATACGAGTTATGTTGGTTTGCGAAATTACTAATTGAGGAGTATTTCTTTCAAAGATCATTTCTACTTCCTTAAGTTGCGACAAATAGCGTCATGCTAGTGCACCACGCAACCTAGGAGTTTTTTTTTCTTTTTTTCATAAATCTGTTTATTCAAAATGTTTAATCTCTTAAACCGCGCGTCCAAATTTCGAACCGTTTTGACCGTTGGATTTGAAGCGTCGAGATGTTCAAAACTAGATCCCATGTCTAGAGGTTTTGAAGAATTTTTTTCACGAAAAAAACAGACGAAAAAAATGGCTGAAAAAACCACACCGGAAGCACATTTTTCTTTCCCTTTCTGAAAGCCATTTTCTGAGAGGCACGATTGTGCCTCGCGCATAAGGGGTAAAAAGAAAATATGTTTTTTTTCGTTTCCGAGAGGCACGACCATGCCTCTCGCGAAAGCAAAAAAAATATAGTTTTTCTCTTTACCCAGAGGCATGGTCGTGCCTCTCACGAAGCAAAACCTGTGCCTCTTGAGGAAAGAAAAAAATGCATTTTATTTCCGTTTTTGATAGGCATGGCCGTGCCTCTCGCGAAAGCAAAATCGTGACTCTTGTGAAAGAAAAAAAATCATATTTTTTCTGTTTTCAAGAGGCACAGCCATGTCTCTCGCGGAAGGAAAACCATGTTTCTCGTGAAAGCAAAATTGTGCCACTCACAAAAGCAAAAAAAAATGTGTTTTTCCATTTTTGAGAGGCACGGCCGTGTTTCTCGCGGAAGCAAAACCGTGCTTCTCATGGAAGCAAAAAAAATGTGTTATTCACGAGCAAAAAATATCAAATTATTTGGAAAATTGTGTACAAAAAATATCAAATTATTTGAAATGTATAGATTTTTTCTATTTATATGAAAAATGTCTACAAAAATATACAATGTATATTAAAAAAGTAGATATAAATAAAAAATAAGCTTTAAAAATGTTGATCATATATTTGGAAAATGCTAAAACATATATAAAAAATGTTCCTGATGTATACCGAAAATGTATAATGTGCATGGAAAAATAGACACCCAAAAATATGTGTTCTAAAAAAGTGTTAATCTTTTATTTCAGAAATGTTAAACACGTACAAGAAAATGTTTCTGATGTACAAAAAAATGTACAACATATACAATATTTATGAAAAGCATAAATTCTCAAAAATGTTGATTGTGTGGAAAAATTAAACATAAAACATAAATATTAAAAAATGTTGATTGTGCAAAAAAAGTTAATCATATCTTTTAAAAATATTAAATATGTATGAAAAATGTTCCTGATGTATACAAAACTTGTACAATATTTATGAAAAAAGTAGTCAACAAACACAAAATTTTTGAAAAAAATGTTAGTCATCTATTTGAAAAATGTTAAACATGTAGAAAAAACAGTAACTGATGTATACGAACAATGGAGAATGAGTATTTAAAATTTTGAATATAACAACTTAAATTTCAAAAAATGTTGATTTTGTTTAAAAACTATTAATCATATATTTGAAAAAATTAAGCATGTATTAAAGAAAAAATCCTTATATATACCGATATTGTACATTGTGTATGAATAAAGTAGGTATCAAACATTATTTCTTTACATGTAAACATGTATTTAAAAAAAAGTTAAACATGTACAATTTTTTCCCCAGATGCATACATAGAATGTAAAAATGTGTATGAAATTTTTTGACACGTGTTGAACAAAAGAGAAAATACAAGGAAAAGCGATGGAACAAAAGAAACACCTCAGAAACAAGAAAACCCTGAAGAAAACCCATGAGAAAACCAAGAAAACAAAACAAACCCGAAGGAAATGAATGAAAACTATGAAAACAAAACAAACCCGAAGGAAATGAATGAAAACTATGAAAAGAACAAAAAATGAAGAAAATAGTAAAGAAAATAAAAAATAAAAATAAAAGAAATAGATGAAGAACAAAACCAATTAAAAACCAAAAGGTAAAACAAAAAAATAAAAAATAAAAAACCACTACAGAGAATGAAAGCGGGAAAACCGAAAAAGAAACGAAGAAGAATGAATTTCCTATCACGTTCCAAAAAGCGGCAAAAACACTTGTTGAGGCGTAGAAGACCCCGCTTCCCTCCAAATCGCTGATGGCCATATGAATGAAACCATTAGAAACGGAATCGCACACGGCTCCTTGACAAAAAATCCGGGACGTCACGGCAAAGCCTATCTTCCCCATCTGCCCTCCCAAGTCGTCGCCCTCGCTCGAGTGACGCTGACCACCATGAGCGTGCGGCAACCGGTTCATGTGGGGAAGAGCGCGAGCGAGAAAGAGAGGGTTGGGGTCGGCGGGGGTAGGCGGTCAGGGGTGTTGGACGCGTGCGTCACAGCGATCCAAACGCCCGCAAAGCCCCTCCTGGTTTGCGGGAAATGGATGTCCAAACCAACCCACGGACCAATGGATGCCATTGGATGGTAAAATGGGTCCGGACCGCTCGGTCCGAACTGATACAGGTATTTTATGGGTCAGTGTTGGAGGCCTAAGCGTTGATCACTGGCGTTCGTATACTTTTTCGTAGTAGCCTAATCACGTAATATTGAAATCATGATATCAAAAAAGTGCTTAAGCACGTGGCAAGTCGGTGAGCATTTTTTTTGGAAACAAGCAAGAGGGCTGCCTTTCATTTCGAAGAAAAAGAGAGTTTATGTATAGACACAATAAGTTTTTGGTGAGAACTCAAAGAAACCCAAAATCAAATCAAAATGAAGAGAAACTAGCCAATGCCCTCATTGTCGTGGCCCTCCTCCAAAGGCCTGGTATCATTATTTGATGTCCACGAGGGCCAGAGCCGCAACCTCTAAGGGCATGAACTATGGTGGCAGCACCCCCAGCCCAACCACATCAACACGTAAAGTTGAGAGTTGAGACCACCGTCGATTTCATATTTACCCAACGCACAAGTAGCCTCATCAGAACCACCGACCTGCTTTGTTAGTTTTTTCTTCACTAGTTTTCCTCACCTAATCCTCCGCCCAATCATCGTTGCTCACCAGTTTTTTTCAAATTTGTTCTCAAATCCGAGAATACATCTATCAAACCAGCTAATTAGAGTCTAAATTTGCTATTCATATCCTCCCTTCTGTGCTTCTAGAGCTTAGACTGCTCTTCCTGAACGTGCATGGAGTCATGCGAGGAGGACTTGTCGAGATCCATGGTGCCCGCTGGCTGTGTGATGGCCCCAAGATGCAACAGCTATGGGAGAGCTCTGGGGGCACATGGCGCCTTGGGAGAGCTCCAACCCATATCGGATAGGACTCGAGGGCGACCTCATCACCCCCTGTTGGGGATATAACTACTAGGTATGACCTGACTCAAAGTTCTTCAGAGACGTTCTGCATTTTTTCAAGCTTCATCCACAAGATCTTGGACCCAACTCCATATCCAACATTTGCAATTTTCAAATTCTCTGTGAGGTTTATCTTCAAGAAGAACCTACTGTGGAACTCTTCAGAGAGTACTTCTATTTGAACCGCCAGAATGAATGCACCAATGACCTTAGCTTGGAACTTGGTGGAATCTCGATTCAGCGCCGACAGGGTGCTGTCTTTCCCTTAATAGTCTTACCAAGCCATCCCAAGGATTGGAACCAAACTTGGTTCTATTACCAAGACACGTCGCCAGTTGATGAAAGACCCCTGTCGGGTTATCGCGCGGAGCGTCTTGATTCTAAGTTTGTGCTCCCTGACAAGCTTACTGCTGTGGAACACAAGAAGCTTATCCCATCTATCAAAAGGATTCAAGCCTTATTGGGAAACAGCCTAACTGGAGTTGATCTGATCCGTTGCTGGATCACATGGCGGGTCATCCCTCTGAGCCGCCGTTCTGCCTTGATGCATACCTATGCCGGAGGACCAGATGACCCTTTGCGTCATAGCCCTCTGCAACTAACTGAAGAGGCCATTGTGGAGATGTCAACCACCCTCGTAAATAGTAAATACAAGGACTGCAGTAAGGTTGGATTAAATCCTTTCTGCAAACTTAACCCGGCACCAGAGGTGAACCCCCTTGACCTCCTTTTTTCTTCAGTAGTTAAATACTTGCATGACTTTTAACCTGTTATTTGCCTATAGGCCAAATCTGACTTCTGGAAGGCCAAATATGATCATGAAGCCACCAAGAAGGCTAGATCGGCTGCCATAGCCGCCAGGAAGACAACCCGAAAGTCCAAGAAGAAAAAGACTGCTTTTGATATGTTCAAGTTGGATGATGTTTCTAAGTCAGAGGTAGCCCTTGACTCCCTTGGCCTGTTTTTAACAACTTTATTGACACTGACTATTGCCAGGACGACACGGGGGCCAGCCAGGCAGTAGAAGAAGAGGTAACTATTTCCTCCAACTCAGAACCTTTGCCAAGACCGAAACCTCGATTGGTAACCCGGAAAGTAAGGTTTTCACACCCTTTGGCTTATTTGGATCCTCATTTTATTTTGAAAAAGCAGCAACATGACAGCCGCCGTCAGGCCCGGACCAATGACGACAATGAACTGCCCTCCGGCTTACCAAAAACTCCTCGAAAGCGCCAGAATGAGGTTTCTTTCTCCTTTGTCTCTTGCTTTTATCAATGAATCTATTTCCTTACTCTCTTAACTTTATTTTACTTTTGCAGGAGGTTTCTCGCTCTTTTGGCAATTCTTCACAAACTCAATTCCCGGCTTTCAAGACTGCCCCTGAGTAAGGAAAATTATCTTTCTTCTGCATCTTTAAGTCTGCATCATTATACTAACTCATGAAATCCTTCTTAGCGGTCAAGCAAAGTCCAAGAAAGCCAAGGTGGCTAAACCGTCGGAAGACCCGAAAGACCCTGCTCCTGAACCGGCAATACCAACTCCTCCTGAACAATCTGAAGCACCAAAAGACCATGTTGTCCATGTTCAATCAGACCCTCCTGAGCCGTCAGTTGATGAGACCATTCTCAATCCGTCTACTGCTGAGCCATCTAGCTCAGCTAACCCGCCGACGACTTCTGACAATGATGTCTTAATTACTGGTAGTCGATTCGTTGAGCCGGGCAACCCAACTGTACTGGCCCAACACTCTGCCAAGCAAGAGGCTTTAGAAAGGCAGAAGGTGCGGTTTGACGTCTCTCACTACGCTCACCTGAATGTTAGTGACGTGCTATCTGGATACCTCAGTCATGTGCATTCCAGCCGTGACTCAAAAATTGAGATGGTCAAGCAACTGCAACTGAAATATGAGGTACGTTCTCCGGCTTTCACTAGCTTACATATGCTCTGCCAGCCCCCAAGTCTCTGGATTATGATGAACCTGAATGATCTGTAGACTTGTGATATAGGTTGATGCTCTGTCTTAGATTTTTCTTAAGTCCAGCATAAATTTCACCTGTAGTCCCCAAGGGCCGGCTCAATTTATCATGAATGAGCCGGTACTTGACTTCATAACCGTCTTGAATCAGTACAAACAAATAGTGTGATCCGGCTCAACATGAAAAAACTTTCTTAATATCATGCATTAGCCCCCAAGTGCCAAGTGTTGTTACTTGTAAAACACTTGGGACTTTAATCATAGAAGAGCCATTTTGCATCTAAAAAATTGCTTTGGCAGACATTAGCCCCCAAGTGCCGAGTGGTGTTGAGTTTCAAAGCACTTGGGACTTTAATCATTATAACCTTTATTGAAATAAATTTTAACACACCTGTGCATGTTTGTAGACCGCCCTAACTGAATTGGGTTCTCAATTGACTGATGCAAAGACCTGGCTGGCGGATCAAGAGGCAGAGATAAAGAACGCTGACTCCAAACTCCAGTTGAGCCTCTCTGAAGCTGAAAAACTGAAGACCAGTTGAAAGTGCAACTATCCCTAGGTGGTTTTCGTAATTCCTAACAACATATAGCTCATTGAGCTAATGCTATTTCAAGATTAATATTTCAGGAAAGCTCAATGATTGGCATGGCATGGATGAGAAAAGTGGACCCCTCAAAATGCTAAGGACAAAAGGATTGGCTCAAGCTCAAAGCTCAAGACTCTACATTTTCTATTTTAGTGATCCAAGATCACATTGAGTCTATAGGAAAAGCCAATACTACTAAGGAGGGATGAGGTGTTGCTTAATGAGGCTCTTGCTCAAAATGCTTAGTGATATGATCCAAAGCCCTCAACTACTTTCTGACATCCACATATGACCTAAACCAAAATTCAAACTCAGCCCCACCGATTCTTTCTATCTGGCGCCACCGAGTTCTGATGCCATAGCCACTGCCACAAACCCTAGGCAAATCGGTCTCACCGATAGGGATCTCGGTCTCACCGAGATGGGATTGTAATCTCTCTATTTCCCTTCGTAATGTTTCGGTCCCACCGAATGAGCGATCGGTCCCACCGAGATTGCAATGTAAACTCTATGTTTCCCTTTCGTAACATTTCGGTCTCACCGAAATGAGTGAATCGGTCCCACCGAGTTTACCTGACCAACTCTCTGGTTAGCTTATTACCAAAATCGGTCTCACCGAGTTTGTGTAATCGGTCTCACCGAGATTACATTATGCCCTAACCCTAACCATATCGGTCCTACCGAGTTGCATGTCGGTCCCACCGAAAATCCTAACGGTCACTAGATTTGCTGAATTGGTCCGACCGAGTTTATCAATTCGGTCCCACCGAGATTGGCAAGTTGTGTGTAACGGTTAGATTTTGTGTGGAGGCTATATATACCCCTCCACCTCCTCTTCATTCGTGAAGAGAGCCATCAGAACGAACCTACACTTTCAACTTACTCTTTCTGAGAGAGAAACACCTACACTTGTGTTGAGGCCAAGATATTTCATTCCTACCATACGAATCTTGATCTCTAGCCTTCCCCAAGTTGCTTTCCACTCAAATCTTCTTTCCACCAAATCCATATCCTGTGAGAGAGAGTTGAGTGTTGGGGAGACTATCATTTGAAGCACAAGAGCAAGGAGTTCATCATCAACACACCATTTGTTACTTCTTGGAGAGTGGTGTCTCCTAGATTGGCCAGGTGTCACTTGGGAGCCTCCGACAAGATTGTGGAGTTGAACCAAGGAGTTTGTAAGGGCAAGGAGATCGCCTACTTCATGAAGATCTACCCTAGTGAGGCAAGTCCTTCGTGGGCGACGACCATGGTGGGATAGACAAGGTTGCTTCTTCGTGGACCCTTCGTGGGTGGAGCCCTCCGTGGACTCGCGCAGCCGTTACCCTTCATGGGTTCAAGTCTCCATCAACGTGGATGTACGATAGCACCACCTATCGAAACCACGACAAAACATCCATGTCTCCTATTGCATTTGAATCCTCCAAACCCTTCCCTTTACATTCTTGCAAGTTGCATGCTTTACTTTCCGCTGCTCATATACTCTTTACATGCTTGCTTGAATTGTGTTAAGATTGCTTGACTTGTCCAAAGTTGCTAAAATCTGCCAAGAACTAAAAATGGGAAAAGGATAAGTTTTATTTGGTCAAGTAGTCTAATCACCCCCCCTCTAGACATACTTTCGATCCTACAAGTGGTATCAGAGCTTTGGTCTCCATTTGCTTCGATTTTCATAGCTTTTGGTAGTCATAGCCTTGGTTTCACAACCTAGGAGAGTATGGAGTCTAGCGAGGGAAATTACCACCGTAGAGGTCCTTACTTTGATGGTACTAATTTTGCTAGTTGGAAGCATAAGATGAAAATGCATATTCTTGGACATAACCCCGCCGTATGGGCTATTGTGTGTATTGGCTTGCAAGGTGAATTCTTTGATGGGAGAGAACCGAACCGTGAAGCTACCGCGGAAGAGTTGAAGATGCTGCATTACAATGCTCAAGCTTGTGATATCCTCTTCAACGGATTGTGCCCCAAAGAATTCAACAAAATCAGTCGTCTTGAGAATGCAAAGGAAATTTGGTATACTTTGATTGATATGCACGAAGGTACCGACTCCGTCAAGGAATCCAAGTTGGATGTGCTTCAAAGTCAGCTTGACAAGTTCAAAATGAAGGATGGTGAAGGTGTCGCTGAAATGTACTCTAGGCTTGCTCTTATCACAAATGAGATCGCCGGCTTAGGAAGTGAAGAGATGGCCGACAAATTCATCATCAAGAAGATCCTAAGAGCTTTGGACAGAAAATATGATACCGTATGCACATTGATCCAAATGATGCCCAATTACAAATATCTCAAGCCAACGGAAGTCATTGGAAGAATTGTTGCTCATGAGATGTCACTCAAGGATAAGGAGGAGCTTCATAACAAGTCAAGTGGTGCTTACAAAGCCTCATGTGAAGCTCCCACATCATCAAGTGAGAAACAAACCTTCAATGAAGAATTGAGCCTAATGGTGAAGAACTTCAACAAGTTCTACAAGAGTAGAAGCAAAGAGAGAAGTTCCAAGTCAAGGTCCTACAATGACAAAAGATCTTCTAGTCAAGAGCGAAATTGCTACAATTGTGGAAGACCCGGACACTATTCCAATGAGTGTACGGCACCCTACAAGAGAAGAGAAGATTCTCCAAAAAGAAGAAGTAGAAGAGAAGAATCACCATCAAGAGAGAGAAGGAGTAGAGATGATCGTTATGAACGAAGAACATCCCGGAGAAGCAAGGATTCGGAAAGGAAGGACAAGTCATCAAGGAGCTACACAAAACGAAGACATCAAGCTCATGTTGGTGAATGGGTATCCGGCTCCGACTCCGACAATCACTCCGAGAGAAGCTATCACTCCGACTCCGAATATACTCAAGATGAAGGTGTTGCCGGTCTAGCACTTGTGTCAACCAACTCCTATGACATATTTGATTCATCAAATGAAGGGCTTGGAAGATGCTTCATGGCTAAAGGCCCAAAGGTATCACACCCGAGTATGTTGATTTCAATAGTGATGAAGATGACTTGTTAGGTGATGATGATTTACTTGTTGACAACTCTAGTGATGAATACTATGATGAAACATCAATTAATCATGCTAATCAAGATAAAACGAATGACAATGATAAGGAGAAGATTGAGTTTCTAACTAAAGAACTAAACACTCTTAAGTTAGCTCATGAAACTATCTTAGGAGATCATCGAGAACTTTTAAGGACTCATGAGAAATTACGTTCTGAAAAGCTCAACCTTGAGCAAGAGCCTGAGTTCTTAAAATCAATCAATGATGATCTTCGCAAGAAAAGTTCTTCTTACATTGTCAAGCGTTTACTCTTATCCACTTACATGCCTCAAGTCAAGTCTAGTAACAAGAACAAGAAAGATTCTTCCTCTAGTAGTAACAATAATCATGCTCAATCCAATGGTGTTGCTTATAGTAGTTCTCTTGATTCCACTAATGATTCTCTTAGCCAAGTTACACTTGAGCAATAAAATAGCTTATTGAAGGGAATTATAGAGAAAGGTGTTTACAAGAGCCTTGCCGGGAGTAAGCAATTCGAGGAAATTGTACGCAAGCAAGGAAGGCACCGAAAGAACCAAGGTGTTGGTTTTGAACGAAAGTTCAATGCCAATGGAGTTGAGTGGGAAGAAGATCAATACCCCAAGACGAAGTTTTTTCCTCAACAAAAGAAGTATGATCCTACTTCCTTCAAAGGGACACAATCTCAAGATGATCTTCCACCACAAGACCACAAGCAAAAAGGAAAGGATAAGCTTCAAGAGGAAATTGATGCATTTGAAGAAGCACCCAAGGCCTTGGTCAAGTGGGTTCCCAAGACTACATCAAGTTCTACTTCATAAAGTACGACTACAACTCCAAGGATTCCCATCAAGATGATGTGGATCTAGAAGAAGAAGAACTAAAGAGTTCTTGATGGTGACTCCGCCAACATACTTCACTCTTATCATTTTGGCAAGAACAAGTGCAATCAACTTCCACATCTTGCACAAGTTGAAGGAGTCACAAACCCTCTTGTTGGTAAGACAAGGGACAAGGTAACATAATGCTTTCATAGACACCATCTTGTGTGTGCATCACTCTATGTCTATGGATATCCTTGTTTGTTCCTTGTGGGACTAACCCGTGTAGGTATTGAAAGTGCAACTCACTCCAAAGGATTGCTCCAAATGATCTACATCAACATTGATCATCCACATCTTCAACACCTACATGAAGTCATCATCGACAAAACCCAAGGTTAGTTCATCCCTCTTAGGGGGGATCTCACATCTAGGGGAAGCTTTACTCTAAGAATTGAGCTAAAGCAACTCTAATGGTGTGAACACAACAACGCTTTATGTAAAAGTGGTAACCCCACTTGTGCTTAAACGATGAGTATGACCTATGATCAAATGTTCTCATTTGACTCTTAAGTCAATATACTCATATATAGATGACCTAGTCATCGCCAATTGCTTGATAGATGCTAGAATTGGTTGTGCATGCTTTGCCACATATTGCATTTGCCATTTTATTGTGTGAGCTTGTTGGTTGCATAATTTACTTATTCGAGGACATCCACTTGTTGTTTTGATTGTTTGGTTCCTTTTTATTTTGCCAAGTGGATGGACAAGAATGCCTAAGAACCTTCTCTAGCTACCTATGCTTTTCTCGTCTCAAACTCTATTCATGTTACATCACAAAGTTTGATCAAGTCAGATTCGAACCACTCTGTGTGAGGAGCACTCGGAGTCCCCGGTTCGTCATAGACTTAAACTTCCAAAACTTCTTTGTGCATTTTGGTCTGACCGATTCATCCATTTCGGTCATACCGAGATCACTAAGTCGATCTAGGTTTTCAATCTCGGTGCAACCGATTTGAACTTTTCGGTCACACCGAGTTGTAGTAACTACTTGCGGTTATGCATCTCGGTGCCACCGAGTTGTTCCACTCGGTCACACCGACAGGGTCAGGCTATATATATCCCCGGGCCAAAATTTGGAAAATTCTCCGAACCCCTTCTCCCGCACTCAGCCTGCTCTGCCTCCCTGGGTCTCCGGATCGTCTTCCTCATCGCCAGCTGCCTCCTGCCGCTGGTCTCCGCCGCCGTCAACGGAAATTGTCTCCGCCGTTGCCGTCGTAGCAGGTCCATCGCCGCACTTAGGGTATGGACTTGATACTTATGCTAATCTCACTCTGATTCCTAGCACATTGTTTTGCCATGTATCTTGCCACGATTGAGATCACTCTATCCAGCGAAATCACTCCATAGTTTAGTTGTGGAATGAAAATTTAGGGTTAGGTTTCCGCCGAAATCAACTCGAACCAATCGAGTTATTGAAATCGGTTCCACCGATTTGGCTAAGGCCATTGCACATGTGATTCTTGATCTGACCGAGAATTGCAAATCGGTGTGACCGAGTTCAATTCTTTTTGAAACCCTAGCAGTCTCGGTGCCACCGGATTGTGACTCGGTCTGACCGAGTTCACTAGTTTAGGTTCCAAAAGCTGCTTCGGTATCACCGAGTTTTCAAATCGTTAGATCCAAAATGCTTTCTGTGGAAAACTAAAACTAAGTTTTTGACTCATTCTTTTGCAAAAACCTCTGCACTTTGTGATGCTCATCCAATCTATCTCATCTATATCTATTCACAGGGTCTGCTGTCAGTGTTTGCATCATGTCAGATCAAAGTGACAGTCAGAATAAGTCTGAGGAGCAAGTTCACATGAGTGAGGGCACTAGTCCCTCTAGCAGCTATGACGATGGAAGCAGGAGTACACCCAGTGAGGGAGTCCTGGATTAATTAGGGGGTCTCCGGACAGCCGGACTATATCCTTTGGCCGGACTATTGGACTATGAAGATACAAGATTGAAGACTTCGTCCCGTGCCCGGATGGGACTCTCCTTGGCATGGAAGGCAAGCTAGACAATACAGATATGAAGATCTCCTCCCTTGTAACTGACTCTGTGTAACCCTAGCCCCCTCCGGTGTCTATATAAACCGAAGGGTTTAGTCCGTAGGACAATATACACAACATACCATAGGCTAGCTTCTAGGGTTTAGCCTCTACGATCTCATGGTAGATCAACTCTTGTAATACTCATATCATCAAGAACAATCAAGCAGGACGTAGGGTATTACCTCCATCAAGAGGGCCCAAACCTGGGTAAACATCGTGTCCCCTACTTCCTATTACCATCCGCCTTATACGCACAGTTCGGGACCCCCTACCCGAGATCCGCCGGTTTTGACACTGACATTGGTGCTTTCATTGAGAGTTCCACTGTGTCGTCACCATAAGTCTTGATGGCTCCTTCGATCATTGGTAGCGATGCGGTCCAGGGTGAGGTTTTCCTCCCTAGACAGATCTTTGTATTCGGCGGCTTTGCACTGCGGGCCAATTCGCTTGGCCATCTGGAGAAGATCGAGAGCTACGCCCCTGGCCATCAGGTCAGATTCGGAAACTTAAACTACACTGCCGACGTTCGCGGAGACTTGATCTTCGACAGATTCGAGCCCGTGTCAGGTGCGCTGCACAGTCACGACGACCATGACGTAACTCTGCCATCGGACAGTGTTCGGGAGATCGCATCGGCAACTACTCCGGCGTCAATCCGGAGCAAATCGCGCCATCCGAGAGCGGAGGGATAGACCCCGCCATGGAGACTGCACTCTCAGTGGCGATGGAGCCGGATATTGACTTCACCCCTTACGAGAGCCGTGTCGCCAAACCACTGGATTCACCTCCGGCCACGGACTCCGAGCCGCTTACATCCGTGCCCATCGAATCCGACTGGGCGCCGATCATGGAGTTCACCTCCGCGGATATCTTTCAGCACTCGCCCTTCGGCGATGTTCTAAATTCATTAAGTTCCCTCTCCCTGTCAGGAGAACCTTGGCCGAACTATGTCCGGCTAGAATGGGATGCGGACGACGAAGAAATTCGCTGCCACCCACCACCCACTTAGTAGCCACTGTAGACGATTTAACCGACATGCTCGACTTCGACTCCGAAGACATCGACGGTATGGACGATGATGCAGGAGACGAGCAGGAACCACCGCCCACAGGGCGCTGGACCGCTACATCATCATACGACATATATATGGTGGACACCCCTAAAGAAGGCAATGGCGATGAGACAACGGAGGATGACCCCTCCAAGAAACAACCCAAGCACCGACGTCAGCGGCGCCGCTCTAAGTCCCGCCATAGCAAAAGTAGTGATACCCACACAGGAGATAATAACACTCCGGATAGTGCCGAAGACAATCACAATCCCCTCCAGCACGATGTAGAGCCGGAGGATGAACAAGCCAGCCCTCCAGAGCAGGCAACAGATGGAGAACCAGAGGAGGACAATTACATGCCTCTCTCCGAAGACGAGGCGAGCCTCGGTGACGAAGAATTTATCGTGCCTGAGGACCCCGTCGAACAGGAGCACTTCAAGCGCCGGCTTATGGACACAGCAAATAGCCTGAAGAAAAAGCAACAACAACTTCAAGCTGATCAAGACTTGCTAGCAGACAGATGGACCAAAGTCCTTGCGGCCGAGGAATACGAACTCGAGCGTCCCTCCAAGAGTTACCCAAAATGCAGGTTGCTACCTCACCTCGAGGAGGAAGCATTGAAACCCCATGCACCAGTGTACAATGTGGCTGACCGGCCACTACGTGGCCGAGCCAAAGAGGCGTTTCAGCCTGAAGTTCAGCCTGCACCCTGCCGCCACTCAATCCAAAATACCAAGGCTCGAGGTAACACACGGGACCTGCGAGACGTATTGGACAGTAAGGCAAAACTTGCAAGGTCAATATACGGGCCACGGGCACGCACGCCAACACGAGACGATGATCGTCGCGCCGGATACGCCAAAAGCAAATCCGGCCGAGCCGAATACAGCAGACAAGATTCATATGAACTGCGTTGGGATATAGCCCGGCACAGAGGCGCCGCACACCCCCTATGCTTCACTGATGAAGTTATGGATCACGAATTCCCGGAGGGTTTCAAACCCGAAATATCGAATCATATGATGATACAACAGATCTCGCCGTATGGATTGAGGATTTCCTCCTTCACATCCACATGGCTCGCGGTGATGATCTACACGCCATCAAGTACCTCCCACTAAAACTCAAAGGACCAGCTCGGCATTGGTTGAATAGCTTGCCAGCAGACTCCGTCGGCAGTTGGGAGGATCTGGAAGACACATTCCTTGACAACTTCCAGGGCACTTATGTGCGACCACCGGATGCTGATGACTTGAGCCATATAACTCAGCAGCCAGGGGAATCGGCCAGACAATTCTGGACTCGGTTCCTGACTAAGAAAAACCAAATTATCGACTGTCCGGGCGCAGAGGCCCTCGCGGCATTCAAGCACAACATCCGTGACGAGTGTCTTGCCCGCCACCTTGGCCAGGAGAAGCCGAAGTCTATGGCAGCCCTCACGACACTCATGACCTGCTTTTGCATGGGCGGGGATAGCTGGCTGGCTCGCAGCAATAACACATCGAGGAATCCGGCCACTTCGGATACCAAAGATGCCAACGGCAGACAACATCGTAACAGACCAAAGCGCCGCAATAACGGCGATAGCACCGAGGATACGGCAGTCAATGTCGGATTCAGAGGCTCTAGATCCGGTCAGCGGAAAAAGCCATTTAAAAGAAGTACTCCGGCTCCGTCCAGTTTGGATCGCATACTGGATCGCTCGTGTCAAATCCACGGCACCCCCGACAAGCCAGCCAATCACACCAACAGAGAATGCTAGGTTTTCAAGCAGGCCGGCAAGTTAAATGCCGAAAACAAGGACAAGGGGCTGCATAGTGATGACGAGGAAGAGCCCCGGCCGCCGAACACGGGAGGACAGAAGGGGTTCCCCCCACAAGTGAAGACGGTGAACATGATATACGCAACCCACATTCCCAAGAGGGAGCGGAAGCGTGCACTAAGGGACGTCTATGCGATGGAGCCCGTCGCCCCAAAGTTCAACCCATGGTCTGCTTTCCCGATCACCTTTGATCGCAGGGATCACCCCACTAGTATCCGTCACGGTGGATCCGCCGCACTGGTCCTAGACCCCATCATCAACGGATTCCATCTCACTCGAGTCCTTATGGACGGCGGCAACAGCCTGACCCTGCTCTATCAGCATATGGTGCGAAAAATGGGTATCAATCCCTTGAGGATCAAACCCACCACAACCACCTTTAAAGGCATAATCCCAGGTGTAGAGGCCCATTGCACGGGCTCAATCACACTGGAAGTAGTCTTTAGATCACTGGACAACTTCCGAAGCGAGGAGTTAATCTTCGACATCGTCCCGTTTCGCAGTGGCTATCATGCACTGCTCGGACGAACTGCATTCGCAAAATTCAATGCAGTACCGCATTACGCATACCTCAAGCTCAAGATGCCAGGACCTCGGGGGGTCATAACAGTGAATGGAAACACAGAAAGCTCGCTCCGCACGGAAGAGCACACTGCGGCCCTCGCAGCAGAAGCACAAAGCAGCCTTTCAGGGCAAACCACTAATTCAGCGATACAGCCCCTGAACACCTTCAAGCGTGTCCGGAGTAAACTGCAATAGGATCGCCTAGCACGTTCAGAGCTTGCCTAGAAATTTGGCCCCCGTCCCAGTCCCAGTCAAGCGACGAAATCCGTGCCGTGTGTACATAATTACGCACTAAAAATACCATGGACATAGGCGGGGGCACAATCAGGGCACGTCCCGCAATGCGGCTTAACCGCCCTAGGGGCTGTATATCTTTATCATTTCTTTTCTCTTTCAGCGCCTAACTCTTTGGAAGCCCTTTCCGGCAGTATGATTGTCGGACACATTACGGGAAGGAACAACCAAGGCAGCAAGAAGCTAAGACGTACACGGGAACCCCCAAGTGGTCTCTAATAATAATACCTGCTTTCTACTATCCATACGCAGCTTGCCCTTGGATAGGACATTTCTAATAGTCCTACTTTCTGCTTATTGCACTACCTGTACCAGTACACTTCGACATATTATTTAAATAACAATGCATAGCATTAGTCTATTATTGCATTATTTATTCCTTTCTCCCTTTATGTCCATTTATGAAAATCCGAACCCGTAAATTTGGGTACGGTCAGTACGCCATGGGCTTTTGTTCACCCCATAATACGGCGCGAGAAGTCCGAACACTTTCGACAGTGCGGCACCCCGAACTTATAGCATTATATGCATCAGCTCCGAATCATGTCTTGGGTCAATAGTTGGGTTTGCCCGGCTCCCATGCTTTGGTACCTTACGTTCCGCTATATCGGCCAAGGTAGCGGTGGGAGAACTACTGCGATTGTGTCCCGGTTCTTCCGGACGAGCACCTCAGTAGAGAAAGCCGAAAACGGACTGTCATAATAAGGCGAGAGACTGGTTGTTGTTCGAGAGGTCTCAAGCCCTTAAAGACTTTTTCCGCTTCGGGCGAGGAGTCGGCCTTGTCCGGCTTAGGTGTGTATAGCGCCCCAAATTCGTCCTTCCAAATACCAGGGGCTTCGCCAAAATTTAAAATTGTAGACTTCTATGGCTAAGTGAGAGTGATAAAGCATTATAGTCCGATTGCCTTGTTCGTTGCGCTGAACACCTCCCTTGAAGGACCCAAAATTGGGGTAAAGAGTGCTCAGGTTTATCCCGAACACCCCAGTACTAGTTACATGGGGGCAGAAGCCGACGACTGGCCAACTCTCAGATTTTATAAACGGCCGCACATAAGGTAATATTTCAAATTCAAAAAGCGTTGCATGGCGCAAATGAACTCGTTTCATATTACAGGATCACATGAGCATGTTCATTCAAAAATTACATCCTTGGCACACTCATCCGCCACAAGGCGGGAACCCTTCAGGACACTCTCATAGTACATCTCGGGGCAGCGATGCTCCTTGCCCTCCGGCGGCTCCTCCTGCACCAGCTTCACGGCATCCAGCTTCGCCCAGTGCACCTTCGCCCAGATAAAAGCCCTGCGCGCACCCTCGATGTAGACGGACCGCTTTATAACTTCAAGCCGTGGGCAGGCATCCACCAGCCGCCTCACCAGACCGAAGTAGCTGCCGGGCAGGGGCTCGCCAGGCCACATCTGGACTATAAGGCCCCTCGTGGCTTGTTCGGCCACTTTGTGAAGCTCGACCAACTGCTTCAGCTGGTCGCTCAAGGGCACGGGGTGTTCGGTCCTAGTATACTGAGACCAGAACAACTTCTCCGTCGAGCTCCCCTCCCCAGCTCGGTAAAACTCCGCGGCATCCAGTACACTGCGGGGAAGATCTGCAAATGCTCCTAGAGAGCTCTGAACTCGGGTAAGAAAAAGGAAAGTCTCCTTCACGTGCGTGCTTTGCATAATGAATGCCTTACCCGCTGCTATCTTCTTCACCGCATCAATCTCCTGGAGGGCCTTGTAGGCTTCGGCCTTGGCGCTCCGGACGCTTTCAAGCGCCTACGCGAGCTCGGACTCTCGCGTCTTAGATTCAAGCTCCAAGGACTCGTGCTTTTTGGCGAGAGCCTCGAGCTCTTGCTGCACCTCGCCTACTCGGGCTTCTTGCTTCTCCCGTTCAATGCGCTCCTTGGACGCTTTGTCTTCGGCCTCAGACAGCGCCTTCCTCGGGGTTGCCACTTCGGTCGTGGCCCCTGGCAAATTCATGATGATCCTATTACTTTACACCCGAACTTCTTTTTAATATATAGACAAGGGTATTGCTTACCTTTGCTCTCCTCGAGCTGCCTCTTGGTAAGGCCGAGCTCATCCTCGGACCGCTCCAGGTCCTGCTTCAGCGCAGAGACCTTCGCAATATGTGCGGCAGCGGCCAGCAGTGAAGCCTACACATACACATAGATATTTTTTCTGATTAGGCTCCTGAGTTATCATTTCATCCTCTATACGGCCTTTCTTTCCGAATGCCGAACAGAGCATCAGGGGCTAGTATCCATGCGGGCATATTTTCCTATATCTTCATTGCTTACCTCAAATCCTGTTAGGAGGCTGGCGCAAGCTTCGGTCAGTCCGTTCTTGGCGGACTAAACTTTCTCGATCACCGCACTCATGATAGTGTGGTGCTCTTCGTCGATGGAAGCGCCGCGAAGCGCTTCCAGCAAGTTGTCCGGTGCCTCTGGATAGACAGAGGACACCGGCACAGGTGGCTTGCCCCCTTAACGGGGGGTCTCCCGTCGGAGTCCGGAACCACCGAAAATTCCGGTGCAATGTTCAGTTGGGGGCCGAACCTGGAGCCCATGGGAGTCCGGCTCCCTTTGCGCCCAAGGTCCGAAAGGTCGCCTCGAGGCGCCCCCAGGACTGCCTCCCCTTGGCCCGGTGCCCGTTGAGACAACACCTCGACGTTGTCCGCAGGGCAAGGAGTGGAGGCGGTCAGAAGAGAACCGTTGTTCATATCCGACGAGTCCAACGAACCACTCGACGAAGTTACGTCGAGATGAGCTCGGGACGGACTGCATAATCATGTTTGGCATGAGAAGAAGCAGTGCAGTACAACATACCATGAATTACTATGGTGTCCGGATACTTACGACTTCGCCAGGGGCTTGACCCTGGGTAGCCACTCATCGCCGCTGTAGGCGGCCGTCGTGGAGCAGTCCCGAGGGAGGGTCTTGCCCTTCTTGGACCCTTCGACCTCCCCGGTTGGGTCGACCTTCCTTTTCTTGTCTCCCCGGCTGGGGGGGGGGAACTTTCCTCTTCCTCCTCCTCGTCTTCGTGGGAGGAGTGCGCGTCGGAGTCATCAGACGATGAGTCCGATACAACCTTGCGCCGGAGACCCTTTCGGGTCCCCGCGGCCTTCTTCTTGGTCTTCTTCACCGGCACCTCGTAAGGTGCCGGAGTCAGCATCTCCGTTAGGAGAGCGCCCGCAGGATCTTCGGGCAGGGGGCTGGGCAATCAAGCTGCCCCGCTGTCTTTATCCAGTCTTGTTAATGGCATAGAAGCTTAGATCCTGCATATGACTAAACCGAGGCAAATAATTACCCTGAGATATATAAATACTTACCGGATTGGCACGATGCTTTGCGCTGAGTCCGCGGTCCTCGGTGAGGGAAGGAGGAATCTCGGCGCCCTTGAACAGCACCCTCCAGACGTCCTCGTTCGTCGTGTCATAGAGCTCTCGCGGCATCTGGTGCTTGGCCGAGTCGAACTCCCACAAATCGAATGCCCGTCGTTGACATGGGAGGATCCGGCGGAAGAGCATGACCTGGACCACGTTGACAAGCTTGATTTTCTTGCTCGTCATCTTTCGGATGCAGGTCTAGAGTCCGGTCAACTCTACCGAGGAACCCCAGGATAGGCCCTTCTCTTTCCAGGAGGTGAGCCGCGTGGGGATTCCGGATCGAAATTTGGGGGCCGCCACCCAGTTGGAGTCGTGCGGCTCGGTGATGTAGAACCACCCCAATTGCCACCCCTTTATGGTAACCACATAGGTGCCCTCGAGCCAGGTGACGTTAGGCATCTTGCCCACCATGGCGCCTCCGCACTCTGCTTGCTGGCCACCCACCACCTTCGGTTTAACATTGAAGGTTTTCAGCCATAGGCCGAAGTGGGGCCTGATGCGGAGGAAGGCCTCGCACACGACGATAAACGCCGAGATGTTGAGGATGAAATTGGGGGCCAGATCATGAAAATCCAACCTGTAGTAGAACATGAGCCCGTGGACAAACGGGTGGAGGGGAAATCCCAGTCCGCGGACAAAATGGGTAAGAAAAACTACGCTCTCATGGGGTTCGTGCATTGGGATGATCTGCCCCGCATCTGGCAGCTGGTGCGTGATATCGGCGGCCAGATATCCGGCTTCCCGTAACTTTTTGATGTTCTTCTCCATGATGGAGGAGACCATCCACTTGCCTCCTGCTCTGGACATGCTTGGAGTGGTTTGAGAAGAAGAACGCGAGCTTGGGCGCTAGAGCTCGAGTGTGCGGGAATGGGTAAGCAAGGAGGAAGAAGGCATGGGTGAAAAGAGTAAATCATTGTCCCTTTATAAGGGCGGAAGAGGCGATGTGTCTCCCCACTTGCCTGGTAAAACTGCTTATTCCCCAGACGCCGTAATTGATGACGCGGTTGGGTTACCCATGTCCGTATTGATGAGAATCCCGTAATAAGGGGGCACGATCTCTGCTTTGACAAGACGTGTCGAGAAAACCGCCCCATGTTATGTCCGGTGCTGGTTGAGAAAAACGGTTCGAATAATGACCGAGCCATGACATAACGTCATGCTGTCAGAACGCGTCAGCAGATTAGATTTGTGCAAATATTATTCTCTCTGCGGTAGTATGTGGAGCTTGTTTTGCAGAGCCGGCACTATTCTGGCGTTCAAAATCTTCTATGGAGTATTCGGAGGAGGAACCCGCCTTGCAATGCTGAAATAAAATACTGCGCGCCGGACTCAGCGTCATTGAAGCCTGGTTCAGGGGCTACTGTGGGAGTCCTGGATTAGGGGGTCTCCGGACAGCCGAACTATATCCTTTGGCCGGACTATTGGACTATGAAGATACAAGATTGAAGACTTCGTCCCGTGCCCGGATGGGACTCTCCTTGGCGTGGAAGGCAAGCTAGGCAATATGGATATGAAGATCTCCTCCCTTGTAACCGACTCTGTGTAACCCTAGCCCCCTCCGGTGTCTATATAAACCGGAGGGTTTAGTCCGTAGGACAATATACACAATCATACCATAGGCTAGCTTCTAGGGTTTAGCCTCTACAATTTTGTGGTAGATCAACTCTTGTAATACTCATATCATCAAGAACAATCAAGCGGGACATAGGGTATTACCTCCATCAAGAGGGCCCGAACCTGGGTAAACGTCGTGTCCCCTGCTTCCTGTTACCATCCGCCTTAGACGCACAGTTTGGGACCCCCTACCCGAGATCCGCCGGTTTTGATACCGACACCCAGCAACTTGCCTAAGGCAGCCACCAGGACCAGAAAGAACAGAACCTCGGATTCTGAGGATGAGGACTATGTGGCTGTTGAGGAAGAGGCCATCTCAAAGAGGAAAGTTCTAAAAAAGGAATATGGCACAGCTGCTGCCACTAAGCCAGGAATGAAGACAAAGGTTCCTGCCAAGAGAGTTCCTATGTCAAAGGCCAGAACATCCACTCAAGAAACTTTGGGATCTGCACCCAAAGAATAGGTTGTGGCAGAAAAGAAAAGGAAAGAAAGGGTCAAGAAGACCATGGCCAGAGTAATTGAGAAGCCCTCAATGATGGAAGATGAAGAGGAAGAGGTTGCTGCACCAGCACCTAAAGCTCAAAAGCTTATGGGAGATGCTATAAGATCAGGGGCTGCTCCATCTAAGCCCAAAGAAGCTCCCAAGGCAGCTGCTCCAAAACCCAAAACTGCACCCAAGAGGAGTACAAGGAATATTCCAGCAGCAGAGAAGAACAAGGCCCCAGTGCCTGAAGCTGCTATAGAAGAATAAGATGATGAGTCACATGTCTTGAGGAAGTTAAAGCCCAAAATTCCATATCACAATGATGCTCATCCAGTAGCTGAGGACATGAAGCTCAGGAAGGATGCATGACTCAGACAGTGGAGATTGACCGATCCCTATTGAAAGGATCGATATGGTTGACTAGAGGGGGGGGTGAATAGGCAACTAACAATTTTTAGCTTTTCTTTAACACTTTAAACTTTGCATCAAAGTAGGTTGTCTAGATATGCAACTAGGTGAGCAACCTATATGATGCAACAAGGATAGGAACACAAGCAAGCAAGAGATATAACACAAATAAGCTTGCACAAGTAAAGGCACGAGATAACCAAGAGTGGAGACGGTGGAGACGAGGATGTGTTACCAAAGTTCCTTCCCTTTGAGGGGAAGTACGTCCCCGTTGAAGCAGTGTGGAGGCACAATGCTCCCCAAGAAGCCACCAGGGCCACCGTATTCTCCTCACGCCCTCACAAATTGCGAGATGCCGTGATTCCACTATTGGTGCCCTTGGAGGCAGCGACCGAACCTTTACAAACAAGGTTGGGGCAATCTCCACAACTCAATTGGAGGCTCCCAAAGACACCACGAAGCTTCACCACAATGGACTATGGCTCCACGGTGACCTCAACCGTCTAGGATGCTCAAACACCCAAGAGTAACAAGATCCGCAAGGAATTAGTGGGGGGAATCAAATTTCTCTTGGTGGAAGTGTGGATCGAGGCCTTCTCAACCACTCCCGAGCAAATCAATAAGTTTGATTGGCTAGGGAGTGAGATCGGGCGAAAATGGAGCTTAGAGCAACAATGGAGCTTAGGGTTGGAAGAGATAAGTCCACGGGGAAGAAGGGGACCCCTTTTATAGTGAGGGACAAAGACCAACCGTTATCCACCTACCAGCCCGCGGCCAGCGGTACTACCGCACTAGGCAAGCGGTACTACCGTGGGACCACATGGTACTTCCGCTTGCTGCCAAGCGGTACTACCGCAAGGTCACGCGGTACAACCGCGCAGGCCCGCGGTACTACCACTGCACCAGCAACAGCTAGGGCAGACCTGTAGCACAAGTGCTGAGGGCGGTACTTCCATGGGCGCGGTACTACCGCTCTCCCTTGCGGTACTACCGCAAGGCAGGAGCCCCCTAGCCCGGGAAGAGTGTGGATAAGGAAACAACCCTGCCTACTTCCACTGAAAAATGGAAGAAGTAAAAACCCGACACAGTACTACTGCAGAGGGGCGGTACTACCGCCTGACAGCTGAGCACGGTACTACCGCAGAAGGGATGCAGTACTACCGTGGTAGGCGCGGATGTAAAAAATTACATCCGCCCCTACTACTGCGGGGGAGCGGTACTAGCCTGGTGGGCCACGGTACTACCGTGGGCACCTGCGGTACTACCGCACCGCAGCACGGTACTACCGCTGGTGCCTATGGTACTACCGCTCACCTGGGAGTACACCTACCGCGAGCCAACACAGCAGCCAAAAACAAGGTGACGAGATAACAACGGAGGAAGCTCCAAGGTGCAGGGGAAAGGAGGGGACTAGGAAGAAACGTGTACGTGATGATTCCACCCAAACCTTTCCGACACGGACCCCCTCTTAATAGTACGGCTTTCCTACGACTCAAATCTACCAAAAAGAAACGTAGAAAAGACGTCGTCTTCAACAGCCTTCGAGGGGCACCCAACCGTCTTGTGCCTAGCGAAGAAACGTCTGGGATACTCAAGGCACATGATTAGTCCGCAAACGCATTGTCATCAATCACCAAAACACCTTAGGGATAAATATGCCCTTACAATCTCCCCCTTTTTGGTGGATTGATGACAATACGGGATTTGCACAAGGGAAATAATATTAAGCAAACACAAACCCCTCCTCTCTAGAATATAGACGGGCTCCCCCTAGATGTGTGCCAACTAGATGACTGCACGGCACACATACTAGGATCAAAGCTCCCCCTATATTATAGAGACAAGGCATATCTAGCAATAGAAAGGCTAACACTAGACAAGATAGCACAAATATAAGTTAACTAAGATAGATTAGAGTGCATATGTCTTACACCATATGTAGGATAAGTCTCGAAGGCACAAACCAAACAAAGGCAAACGAGGCAAACGAGGTTCGAACAACAAAGCAAACACACCAAGCACGACACAACGCAAATCCCTACACTCTCTCCCCCTTTGGCATCGAGACGCCAAAAAGGCAGAGAGGACACCTACACACACGGGGTGGCTCAGGCAGAGAAGTCATCCCACTGCTCCTCGTGCTCCTCATCAGACTCAGCGGCGGGGACGGACTCCTCGATGTCCTCCTCAGAACTAGTCCACTTGTACCCCTGCTTCGCCATCCAAGCAGCCTCTGGCGTGATGACATCCTCAGAACCGCCAAAGACATCCTCTCCAAAGAGCCTCATAACCTTCTTGTCACGGCGGCGACTCTCCTTGTCTGCCACGTGAGTCCGGTACTGTCTCTTTGCCTGCATGCAGAAGAGAGTCTTCATCTTTTCCTTTAACTTCTTGGCCCACGATGGCTCAAAGGAAGGTGTGGTAGACCTAGCAGCATGGTCCTCAGCAACATTCTCTGCACCAGCCTCCTCCTCACCACCAGCCCTCCTAGCAGTAGAAGCCTCAGCACGGGTAGTAGTGTTGGCCCAGTTGGGCTTGACGTGGAGATTGATGGACTCATGCCGAATCCAGTCTGGAGCAAGGAACTCATCACTAGGGTACATCTTCTCCCAAGTTGTGGAGAGCAGCAGAAATAGGTACTGTCCATAGATAGGTACCTTGCGGGTGAACACCGCAAACCGAAGCTCACACCACATGATGTGTGAGACATCAAGTGGCTGAGTCTGAGACAAATGTGCCTCCACACACAGGAGCAACATGTCCACTAGATAGGAATGAACCTTGTCCTTGTCGCCAATGCGTGGGAACAGAGTGTTGCGGAAGATGCGATGCATGATGTCCAGAAAGGAGTTCAGTACCCAAGTCGACTTGCCATTGGGGAGCACCTTCTCAACAAGGAATGGCTGAAGCAAGTTTTTGTTAGCAGACTCAGAGTTGGCGTGGGGGCGAACACCAATGGGTGTGTGAAGCCCGTCATCAGGAATGTGAAGCAGATCCATGAACTCCTTCCATGTAGTAGACAGCTGACGACCGTTGGTCATCCAGGTCATCCTCCGCTCATCCCCGGGGTGAAAGTAGACTGATGCAAAGAACTGACAAACAAGCTCAGGGTCATAGTCAAGGTGAAAGGAGATCACAGGCTCAATAGCAAACTGCTCCACCAAGTCCAGAGCCTCTCCAAAATAGTCACGAAACTTGTCCTTCCTCATGTGATTCATGTCTATCCACTTGACATCCACGAAGGTATTCTGCTTGTTCTTGATCACATACAGATAAATAAGAGCCTGCTGCTTAGTCCAAAACAACTTAGTGCCTCTGAGGATAGCACGGGGATTCACATAGGGGTTGATCTTCCGGCGTTCGACATACTCATTGAGGGAAATCTCGTCCATGCCCTTAGCAGGTTCCTTATGCTTGTTGGTAGTGGTCTTGACATTGCGCTTGGGGGCATTGGAGACCTCTGGTGCTTCATCTTGGGGATTGCGCAGACGCTTGGAGCCAGTGTCACGACTGGGATTGGAGCGGCGAGAGCCACCACCTGAGACACAAAGCGCAAAACACACACGACAAGCAAGAAGGATCAATGCAAAGATCACAACAAAGAAAAATAAACATGTAGAAAGCACACAAGATAATTGCCATGAGAGAGATTTGACCCCTACGGTAGAACAACCAAGTGCTGCGGTACTAAGATTGTAGTACCGCTCCTAGTCGCGGTAGTACCGTGTAAGGTCACGGTAGTACCGGGTCTGGGAGCGGTAGTAGGATCTTAGTGCCACAGCTAGCGCGGTAGTACTGCACCTGATGGGCGGTAGTACTGCACGTGAGACATGGTAGTACCGCACCGCGTCAGATCCGAACAAGTTCAAATCTGAGAAAGCCCGTGAAACCACGGCAGTACTACGGTTGGACAAATCTATCACAAGATATCAAGTATAATTCCTACACAACACGACTCTCCTACATCCTACTCTTGCACAGATTTGGCCTAAAATCTCAAGAACAACATGCATCTCCCCAAAAACCAAGAAGCGAGAGAACAACCAAGAAAGAGAGGGATTTGGGGGAAAACCTTGTTCCATGGCAAGAGGAAGTGGCGGGGAACGATCCCACCGGTCGGAATCCGAGGAGAGTGGCCGGAGACGGAGATCCGACGAGGACCTCCGGCGCCGTTCTTGAGCGAGAGAGAGAGAGAGAGAGACGTGAGGAGAGAGACAAGTGAATGGGTATGGGGAGTTGGAACTCCCATGCCCGAGTCATAACCCCCACGCCCACTCGACGGCGCGGTAGTACCGTGCGTCATCGCGGTAGTACCGCTCGGCGGAAGTACCGCTCGGCGGAAGTACCACACCTGAGCGGTAGTACCGCTCTCCGGTGCGGTAGTACCGTGCCCTCTCAACGCGGTAGTACCGTGGGCTCAAAAAGTTGCAAGTTTCAAGCAGGTCTTTGCACGAAAACTCCGAGGCAACACGACACCACAAGACCACGCAACACACGAAGGCAGAAAGGCAAACGACAACACGAAACAACCACGAGACACCACCTCTCCAAAGAGAGGGCGGTGGCCAGAGCCACCTATGTTTGAGTCAATTGGTATGGCACTGCGAAGAATTATCCTTGGGCCCATGACCAAAACTCGTCTTTGAGGCACAAGTACCATCAAACATGGCTAATGTGAAAGACTTGATCAATGTATGCATAATGGTGGGAGGAGAGTTCATTGAGAGAACAACACTCCCCCTATGTCCATGCCTACATCTAAACCAGACAACAAGTTGAGTATGGTGGGGTGTGGAAGGGTTCAAGCAACATTGCTCGAATCAATGATATTTAGCTCATGCCTTAACTCATGAAATCTTGCTTCATCCAAGGGCTTCGTGAAAATATCTGCAAGGTCATCATGAGTGTTGACATAGTTGAGCTCGATCTCTCCTCGCCTAATGTGATCCCGGATGAAGTGATACCGAATCTCAATATGCTTCGCCTTGAAGTGTTGCACCGGGTTGAGAGAGATCTTGATGGCACTTTCATTGTCACACCAAAGAGGCACTTTGTCACAAATGACACCGTAATCCTTTAAAGTTTGCCTCATCCATAAGAGTCGTGCACAACAACTACCAGCCGCCACATACTCCGCTTCGGTGGACGAGAGAGACACACAATTTTGCTTTTTGGAAGACCAACTTACCAAAGAGCAACCAAAGAATTGGCACCCTCCGGAAGTGGACTTCCTATCCACTTTGTCTCCCGCCCAACCGGAATCCGAATACCCTACAAGCTTGAAGTTTGCTCCTCTTGGGTACCATAAGCCAAAGTTTGGGGTATGAGCCAAATATCGAAAGATTCGTTTGACCGCCACATGGTGACTTTCCTTAGGTGCGGCTTGAAACCGTGCACAAATTCCCACACTCAACATGATATCCGGTCTAGATGCACAAAGGTAAAGCAAGGAGCCTATCATGGAACAATATACCTTTTGATCCACCGCTTTACCATTGGGATCTATGTCAAGTTGGCACTTGGTGGGCATTGGAGTGGAAGCCGGCTTGACATCACTTAGCTTGAATCTCTTGAGCATGTCTTGAGTGTATTTGGCTTGGTTGATAAAGGTTCCTTCTCTTCTTTGCTTCACTTCGAACCCTAGAAAGAACTTCAACTCTCCCATGGAAGACATCTCGAACTTTGAGGTCATGAGAGCGGCAAATTCCTCATTGAAAGCTTTGTTAGGGGAACCAAAGAAAATATCATCAACATATAATTGGCACACAAACAACTCCCCTTTGACCTTCTTAGTAAAAAGAGTGGGGTCGATTAGCCCAACTTCAAAACCACGGTCTTGTAACAACTCGGTAAGGTGGTCATACCACGCACGTGGGGCTTGTTTAAGGCCATAGAGTGCCTTATCGAGTTGATACACATGATCGGGAAAGTAGGGATCCTCGAACCCGGGGGGTTGCTTGACATAAACCAATTCATTAATAGGACCATTAAGAAAAGCACTCTTCACATCCATTTGTTGTAACTTAAAGTTATGATGAGAAGCATATGCAATCAACATGCGAATGGATTCAAGACGAGCAACGGGAGCAAAGGTTTCACCGTAGTCGATACCCTCGACTTGGGAGTAGCCTTGTGCTACCAAACGAGCCTTGTTGCGAATGATAATCCCATGGGCATCTTGCTTGTTCTTAAATATCCACTTGGTTCCAATGACATTGTGGTTCCCCATCGGTCTTGGCACCAATCTCCACACTTTGTTGCTATCGAAGTTGTTGAGTTCTTCATGCATGGCATTGAGCCAATCCGGATCTTCGAGTGCCTCATAGACCTTGTGGGGTTCGACACAAGAGACAAACGCGTGATGCTCACAATAGTTTGCTAATTGTCTACGAGTGCTTACCCCCTTTCTTAAGCTTCCAAGCACATTTGTCATGACATGATCCTTGGTGGAGAGCTTGGAAGCAACCTTGGCGGCACGACGCTCCAATTCCTCATCGGGGGTGAGACGAGGAGTGGTCACTTGATCATCTTGAGCGCCGTCTTGAGCTTGTTCTTGTTCTTGAACTTGCTCGGAGGAGAGAACTTGACCTTGGGCATCACTTGGTGTGTCAACACCATCTTGAGCATGATCTTGCCCTTGGTCTTGTTCTTGAGGATGAGGGCCTTCATGTTGTTCTTCGGAAGCGTGTGGGCCTTGGGTTGGTGATGGCTCCACTTGAGTGGAGCATTGTCCTTCTCCTTCGGCCACAAGGGGTTCCTCAATGGGTAGGATAAAGCCAACACCCATTCTTCTTATGGCTTGAGGAGGAATTTCATCACCTACATCACAAGTGCCACTTTGCTCCACTTGGGAGCCGTTATTCTCATCAAACTCCATGTTACACGTCTCCTCAATAAGTCCTGTGGATTTATTGAGGACACGGTAAGCATGAGAGTTTGTAGCATAACCAACAAATATGCCCTCATAAGCTCTAGCTTCAAATTTAGACAACCGAACACCTTTCTTGAGAATGAAACACTTACACCCGAACACCCGAAAGTACTTGAGGTTGGGCTTGTTACCGATGAGTGTCTCATATGGAGTCTTGTTCAAGCCCTTGCGGAGGTAGAGCCGATTGGATGCATGACACACGGTGTTGATGGCTTCGGCCCAAAAGTTGTATGGAGACTTGAACTCCGCCATCATGGTCCTTGCCGCATCCATCAACGTCCGGTTCTTCCTCTCCGCAACACCGTTTTGTTGAGGGGTGTAAGGTGCAGAATATTGATGCTTGATCCCCTTATCACTAAGAAACTCATGCAAGGTGTAGTTCTTGAACTCGGTGCCGTTTTCACTTCTTATTGTCAAGATCTTTGCATTGTGTTGACATTGTGCTTCATTTGCAAAGTCAATGACGGTTTGTTGGGTCTCGCTCTTCCTCTTGAAGAAATACACCCAAGTGTATCTTGAGTAGTCATCCACAATCACCAAGCAATACTTCCTACCCCCAAGACTATCGAAGGATGGAGGCCCAAAGAGATCCAAGTGAAGGAGCTCCAAAGTCCTCTTTGAGTAAATGATAGTCGTGGGAGGGTGAGCCTTCTCATGTAGCTTTCCTTTGATACAAGCACTTCAAGCACGATCTTTAGCAAAACTAACATTCGTTAGTCCACGGACATGGTCCCCCTAGAGAAGATTTTGCAAATATCTCATATTGACATGGGCTAGACGGCGATGCCAAAGCCACCCCACATCAACTTTAGCCATTAGGCATGTCGCAGTCTTAGTGGGTCGCTCCGAAAAGTTAATCACATATAGACCGTTCTAGGCATGCCCAACAAAGGCTACTTTAAGAGTCTTGCTCCACAAGAGGGCCACGGTATCGATATCAAAGAAAGTGGCAAAGCCCATGATTGCAAGTTGACGAACGGAAAGTAAATTGTATGCAAGGGACTCAACAAGCATGACCTTCTCGATCGTGAGATCATGAGAGATGACTACCTTGCCAAGTCCCAATACCTTAGAAGATGAGGCGTCACCCCACTTGACATTGGTGGGCATAGATGGAATCTTGTGCACGTCCACCACCAAGTCCTTGCTTCCGGTCATATGATTTGTAGCTCCGCTGTCGAGCAACCATGATCCCCCACCGAAAGCAAACACCTACAAGAGATCAATACTTGGTTTTAGGTACCCATTTTGTAATGGGTCCTTTGATGTTAGTAACAAGGGTCTTTGGAACCCAAATAGACCATTCAATGTACTCATGAGGAGAACCAACGAATTTGGCATAAACATGCCCATCACTAGCATGACATAATATATAAGATGGATTAAGGTCGCCGGCTTTGATGGGAGAAGTGGCATTGCCCTTTTTGACACAGCCACCCTTCGCATTGTTCTTATCCTTGGAAGCACTCTCTACCTCCTTCACAAAGGTTTGCATGAGAGGAGGAGGTCGTTTGGTCTTGTCATTCTTCTTCTTGTTCTTGGACTCGGGCACGTACCCAACCCCTTCCTTGGCCACAACTCCCTTTTGATTGATCAAGAGGTCGTTGAGGTTCTTCTTGCCTTGTATGCAAGTCGCAAGTCCTCTCTCAAGTTGCACTTTTAACTTAGCGTTCTCCTCAACAAGATGCACATGCTCACAACACGGGATAGTAGCATTTGCATTATCAATTAACATCACACGAGGAAAAGTGGATTTTTCCTTGGTTAGCTTTACTTGAAGTTGATCATGAGACTCTTTGAGGCTAGCATGATCACCCTTCAAGACCTTGTGAGCCTTGTCAAGTAGATCAAACTCCTCTTTGAGTCTAGCAAGATCAACCTCAAGTTCGTCCTTCTCGGAGTTTAGCACATGAGAAACAATGAGAGCATGATCATAATCTTTCTTTAACTTAGGATGATCAATGTTGTGTGACTCCTCAAGAGCCAAACGAAGACCACGCTCTTCCTCAAGAGCATTGGAAAAATCTGAAATATCATCGGCATAGTCACGACTATGCCCTTCCATCTTAGTGATGGTATCTTCGTGAGCCTCGATCATGTCATTGGCTTCACCAAGTTGTTCCAAGAGAGCAACAAAGTGCTTCTTGGATTTACCCTTAAGTTTGCCCATAAAGGCCTCAAACTCATTCGCCTCCACATTAGCCCCCTCATGTTCATCAATGCTATCCATCGAAGAAGGATGATTAATGATGGTAGTTTTGATGTTGGGGGTTACCTTGTTGGTGGCTTTAGCCATGAGGCACTTGGCGGTGATGCTCTCATTGGGTGAGTCGAAGAGTGACACCCGTGGAGTCGTCGCAATGGCAACTGAGGCCATGGCAGCCGACTCACCATCTTCATCATCCTCATTGTACTCTTCTTGGTGAAGTTTCTCTTGTTGGGGAACGACTTGGCCTTGTCCTTTCGGATGAGCTTGCCACCATTGTCTTCCCTCTTCTCATACGGGCACTCCGCAACAAAATGACTCACATTGCCACAATTGTAGCAAGTCCTTACATGTTGCTTGCTCTTCGTGCCACTTGAGTTGTTTTTGTTAAAGTTTGGCCTTGAGTTTTTCTTGCTCCAAAATTGCCTTGAAGCGAGTGCCATGTGTTCATGATATGCATACTTTGTATCTTCGGGGTTGCTCTCCTTTTCTTCCTCTTCTTATTCTTCAACGCAGAGCTTGGCCTTCAATGCAAGGTTGGGCTTCTTTGCCCTTTGAGAATGAAGCACCGCATTGTCGGCGATCTTGTCCAAAATGTTCATGGCCACAAACTCATCCAACACTTCGCTTGAGGTCAAAGTGTGGAAGTCCGTCCTTTGACGAATGACGGGGGACATGGCCTTGTGGTAGGGCATCATTGCCTTGAGGAATTTGCGCTTGATCCAATTGTCATCCGTGTCCTTGCTCCCGTGATCTCGGAGTGAGACCACGAGTTTGGTTACTCTCCGATAAAGCTCACGAGGTTCTTCATCTTCTTTCATTGCAAACTCATCGGCCTCATCTTGCACCACTTCATAGTTGGAGCGTTGAATGCTTGCGCTTCCCCGGTAGAGAGAGACAACACAAAGCCATTCGTCTTTGGCCAAGGCGAAGGGCCGAAGATGAGGTAGATCTTCGGGTGGAATTGCATCTTGAATGATGAAGAGAGCATTTTCATTGAACTGATTATCCGCGGCTTCTCGAGGAGTGAAGTTTCTTGGATCATGCGGATAGAAAACTTCTTCAATGATTCTCCAAAGATTAGTGTTCACATGATTTAAATGATGTTTAAAGCGGTAAACCCAAGAATCAAAGTCCTCATTTTTCACAATCTTAGGGGGAGGACCGGCATGATTCAAATGAGCGGAAGGAACTGGTCCACCATAAACAAGTGGTGGTTCCACATGAGCAAAGATGCCGGTGCCATTCTTACCACTAGAAGAAGGAGCCTTTTCACTACTAGCTTCCCCCTTATTGGAGGTAGCATCCGTCACCTTGTCGGTGGGATTACCCACTTTCAACGGTGCGGTGGATAGTTTAAGCCCTTCAAGGAATTTAGTAAACATGCTTTCAACCTCGGTCGTCATGTAGGTTTTCAATGTCTCCAAGGCCACATTGAACTCCTCACGAGAGACCGAGATTCCCCCATCGCCCGTAAACGAGATCAGATTCACACCGGAGTGTTCCTCCACACCGTCTACGGTATCAACCATACTCTTCGGACGGTAAAGTCCTTAATAAAGAGACGAGGCTCTGATACCAATTGAAAGGATCGATATGGTTGACTAGAGGAGGGGTGAATAGGCAACTAACAATTTTTAGCTTTTCTTTAACACTTTAAACTTTGCATCAAAGTAGGTTGTCTAGATATGCAACTAGGTGAGCAACCTATATGGTACAACAAGGATAGGAACACAAGCAAGCAAGAGATATAACACAAATAAGCTTGCACAAGTAAAGGCACAAGATAACCAAGAGTGGAGACGGTGGAGACGAGGATGTGTTACCAAAGTTCCTTCCCTTTGAGGGGAAGTACGTCTCCGTTGGAGCAGTGTGGAGGCACAATGCTCCCCAAGAAGCCACTAGGGCCACCGTATTCTCCTCACGCCCTCACACAATGCGAGATGCCGTGATTCCACTATTGGTTCCCTTGGAGGCGGCGACCGAACCTTTACAAACAAGGCTGGGGCAATCTCCACAACTCAATTGGAGGTTCCCAACGACACCACGAATCTTCACCACAATGGACTATGGCTCCGCGGTGACCTCAACCATCTAGGATGCTCAAACACCCAAGAGTAACAAGATCCGCAAGGGATTAGTGGGGGGAATCAAATTTCTCTTGGTGGAAGTGTGGGTCGAGGCCTTCTCAACCACTCCCGAGCAAATCAATAAGTTTGATTGGCTAGGGAGTGAGATCGGGCGAAAATGGAGCTTAGAGCAACAATGGAGCTTAGGGTTGGAAGAGATAAGTCAACGGGGAAGAAGGGGACCCCTTTATAGTGAGGGACAACGATCCAACCCTTATCCACCTACCAGCCCGCGGCCAGCGGTACTACCGCACCAGGCAAGCAGTACTACTATGGGGCCATGCGGTACTTCCGCTTGCTGCCAAGCGGTACTACCACAAGGTCACGCGGTACAACCATGCAGGCCCGCGGACTACCGCTACACCAGCAACAGCTAGGGCAGACCTGTAGCACAAGTGCTGAGGGCGGTACTTCCGTGGGCACGGTACTACCGCTCCCCCTTGCGGTACTACCGCAAGGCAGGAGCCCCCTAGCCTGGGAAGAGTATGGATAAGGAAACAACTATGCCTACTTCCGCTGAAAAACGGAAGAAGCAAAAACCCGACACAATACTACCGCAGAGGGGCGGTACTACCGCCTGACAGCTGAGCACGATACTACCGCGGAAGGGATGCGGTACTACCGTGGTAGGCGCGGATGTAAAAAATTACATCCGCCCCTACTACCGCGGGGGAGCGGTACTAGCCTGGTGGGCCACGGTAGTGCAGCTCCAGGGGAGCGGTACTACCGTGGACACCTGCGGTACTACCGCGCCACAACACGGTACTACCGCTGGTGCCTACGGTACTACCGCTCACCTGGGAGCAGTACTACCGCGAGCCAACACAGCAGCCAGAAACAAGGTGACAAGATAACAATGGAGGAAGCTCCAAGGTGCAGGGGAAAGGAGGGGACTAGGAAGAAACGTGTACGTGATGATTCCACCCAAACCTTTCCGACGCAGACCCCCTCTTAATAGTACGGCTTTCCTACGACTCAAATCCACCAAAAAGATACGTAGAAAAGACGTCGTCTTCAACATTCTTCGAGGGGCACCCAACCGTCTTGTGCCTAGCGAAGAAACGTCTGGGATACTCAAGCACACGATTAGTCCGCAAACGCATTGTCATCAATCACCAAAACACCTTAGGGATAAATATGCCCTTACACCTATGCAGTCAGGAGAAGAACTGCTGTGGACTACAGGTTCCATACAAAGGAACAACATGACTTCTATGAGACAGTGTTGCTTGACAAGAAGCCTATAGTCTGTGATATGAGATGGGTGGACTGGGAGTACATCAGGGAAAATGAAGAACACTATCCTGGAGTCTATGATAGTTTCAAGTCTTGTGGAGTAGAGGACTTTGTTGGGCAGAAGCTCACAAAGTGGAATGGTGAGCTTATTATGCAGTTCTACTCCACGGCTCATTTCTACCCAGATGGAAGGATTGTCTGGATGTCTGAAGGTACTAGGTACCAATCAACAGTTGAAGAATGGGCAAAATTGATCAATGCTCCTAACGAGAATGAAGATGACTTGGATGTCTATGCCAAGAAGAAGAAGGATCACAACACCATGGCACATATGTACAGAGAGATCCGAGATGCTGCTCTTGAGACACACAAATTTGTGTCAGTACATTACCTTCTGTCAGGTTTGCCAACAATCAACTGGATCCTCAGGCACACTCTATTGCCAAAGTCGGGTGATCAAAAGATGATCAGAGGCCATGCAATTAACCCGCTTCACATATTTGATGTGCCTCAAAAATTCAAAGTCATGAGCCTAATTTTGGAAACTATAAAGAGAACAGCTGCAGATCAGAAGAGAAGTTGTGGGTATGCCCCACAGATCCAGGAGCTACTCAACTCCAAGATGGGCACTGGCACATATCTCTTGGATAAGGATCATATGCCCATCTACCTAGACTTTGAGAACAACACTGCGGTAATGGATGAGAATGAACCATCTTCTGTGCAAGCACAAGCAAAGAGGGAGAAGGCAAGGACTGAAAAGGCTGCAAAGATGCCAACCATTGATGAGGCATCTCAGTATCTTCTGAAGAGCAAGCAAGATCAGCTTCGCTACTTGATTGCCTCCACTCCGAGGATTCAGAAGGGATTGGCCACCCTGACTCAAAACCAGGTGAGCTTGGAGAGGATCATGGAGCAGAAATTCTATGATTTAGATGTGAAGGTCACAAAGATACAGTCAGTTGTTGAGCAACTTCAGGATGAAGTGCAGGAGAAGAAGGGCAAGTCTACCACTGATTCTTTTGCTAGAGTGCCCAGAGGACAAAGATCTGCTGCGGTGCCAGTTGCAGACACCAGAGCAACTTCATCTGCACCAGCTACATCTTCAGTGCCACCAGCTCCAGCACCCACTCCACCAGCTCCATCTACATCAATTGATGCCTTCGTCCTTGGAGTTTTATCTACACCACCACCTGAAGACCAAGCCTGAGAGTCGATCTAGCACTATGCATTTTTTATGAACTTTTTGGTAACTTGTTGCCAAAGGGGGAGAAAATGTATAGATCATAGGCTTCGAGAGAGAGTGTTGCTCTTTGTTCTCTCTTGTTGTTTGGTGGTTGAACTTTGTTATTTGCTTGTTTGAGATACTTTATGTTTGTGTGTGATATTTGGATGATCATATGTTTGATCATATGCTACCTTAATGCTTGTTGGATGACATTATCCTTTTATATCCCCATATGATCATTCGCCTTGCTTGGTGATGAGTGCATGTATTTAATTATCATCATTTTGAGCGCTCCACCAAGATGTATGTGACATGGAAGAGTAACCCATGATCCTAACTCATTGTGCATTTGCAGTCCAAAGAAAATCTTAAACTATGCACAAATTTAGGGGGAGCTCTTGCTTTTCACATACTTCTCAAAGCGACAATGTTTTTCATTCTTATTATCATTTGTCGAAGCTTTGATCTATATGTTGTCATCAATTACCAAAAAAAGGGAGATTGAAAGTGCAACTATCCCTAGGTGGTTTTGGTAATTCCTAACAACATATAGCTCATTGAGCTAATGCTATTTCAAGATTAATATTTCAAGAAAGCTCAATGATTGGCATGGCATGGATGAGAAAAGTGGACCCCTCAAAATGCTAAGGACAAAAGGATTGGCTCAAGCTCAAAGCTCAAGACTCTACATTTTCTATTTTAGTGATCCAAGATCACATTGAGTCTATAGGAAAAGTCAATACTATCAAGGAGGGATGAAGTGTTGTTTAATGAGGCTCTTGCTCAAAATGGTTAGTGATATGCTCCGAAGCCCCCAACTACTTTCTCACATCCACATATGACCTAAACCAAAAGTCAAACTCGGCCCCACCGATTCTTTCTATCCGGCGCCACCGAGTTCAGATGTCATAGCCACTGCCACAAACCCTAGGCAAATCGGTCTCACCGATAGGGATCTCGGTCTCACCAAGATGGGATTGTAATCTCTCTGTTTCCCTTCGTAACGTTTCGGTCCCACCAAGATGAGCGATCGGCCCCACCGAGATTGCAATGTAAACTCTCTGTTCCCTTTCGTAACATTTCGGTCTCACCGAAATGAGCGAATCGGTCCCACTGATTTTACCTGACCAACTCTCTGGTTAGCTTATTACCAAAATCAGTCTCACCGAGTTTGTGTAATCGGTCTTGTCGAGATTACGTTATTCCCTAACCCTAACCACATCGGTCCTACCGAGTTGCATGTCGGTCCCATCGAAAATCCTAATGGTCACTAGATTTGCTGAATCGGTCCGACCGAGTTTATCAATTCGGTCCCACCGAGATTGGCAAGTTGTGTGTAATGCTTAGATTTTGTGTGGAGGCTATATATACCCCTCCACCTCCTCTTCATTCGTGAAGAGAGCCATCAGAACGAACCTACACTTCCAACTTACTTTTTCTGAGAGAGAACCACCTACACTTGTGTTGAGGCCAAGATATTCCATTCCTACCATATGAATCTTGATCTCTAGCCTTCCCCAAGTTGCTTTCCACTCAAATCTTCTTTCCACCAAATCCATATCCTGTGAGAGAGAGTTGAGTGTTGGGGAGACTATCATTTGAAGCACAAGAGCAAGGAGTTCATCATCAACACACCATTTGTTACTTCTTGGAGAGTGGTGTCTCCTAGATTGGCTATGTGTCACTTGGGAGCCTCCGACAAGATTGTGGAGTTGAACCAAGGAGTTTGTAAGGGCAAGGAGATCGCCTACTTCGTGAAGATCTACCCTAGTGAGGCAAGTCCTTCGTGGGCGACGGCCATGGTGGGATAGACAAGGTTGCTTCTTCATGGACCCTTCGTGGGTGGAGCCCTCCGTGGACTCGCGCAGCCGTTACCCTTCGTGGGTTGAAGTCTCCATCAACGTGGATGTACGATAACACCGCCTATCGGAACCACGACAAAACATCCGTGTCTCCTATTGCATTTGAATCCTCCAAACCCTTCCCTTTACATTCTTGCAAGTTGCATGCTTTACTTTCCGTTGCTCATATACTCTTTGCATGCTTGCTTGAATTATGTTAAGATTGCTTGACTTGTCCAAAGTTGCTAAAATCTACCAAGAACTAAAATTGGGAAAAGGATAAGTTTTATTTGGTCAAGTAGTCTAATCACCCCCCTCTAGACATACTTTCGATCCTACACCAGTTTTGATGCGGAGAAGAAATCTTGGGCCGGTGAGAAAACCTTGCTGATACAGCGTGCTGAGACAGCGGAGGCGGCTCTCAAGGAGGTTACCACAGAGCTCACCGGCTTAAAAAGCCGTGTGTCTCAGATGGTCTCCACAATCTTTGGTTAGTCATTTGCACTAGTTACTTACACTCTATTTTTGCCAGAAATATAAGCCGCCCGCTTAACCTTTTTAAAATACTCATAGGTCCACGGAGCAACAATCTGAGTCAAAACAGCGTGACAAAACTCAAGGCGGTTTACACCTTGGTGGAGCACCTGTATACTGGGGCTCAACGGGCACTTGCTATTATCTCCCCAGCCAACCAAGGACCCAACCTCTTGAGTGACGTTTTGAAGAAGCTATCTATTTTACTCGCCAGATTCCAAGAGGTCAAGCGGTCTTGTGCAAGAGAAAGGGATCTGCTAGCATCTGAAATGGATGCAAAACAACTACCGCATAGGTTTTATACTTCTTTTAGATCAAAGGAGGGTGTGGTGGAGAAACGGCAAGGAATCTGCGATGAACAACAAAGAACACCGACGAACTTGCAACCCTAATGCAGATCTAAAGGTGCGGAAAGGTAAGAACTTACGGATGCAGATCTACTGCGGAGGGTCGCCACCGTTCTCTGGACAAGCTCAGGGTGATGCAGCGGACAAAGTTGAGGACGACGGTGAGCGCTGTAGTGGCGGAGCTCGAGCGGCAGAGGGGTTGCGAGAGAAGGAAGAAGAAGAAAGAGGAAGGACCGGCCGTGCCTATTTATAAGGAGATAGGTGAACAGGCAGGCACAAAAATCAAGGAAGGCTAAAAGTAATGATTATCCAGCTAAATGGACATCTTGATTTTTGGAAACCATTTAAGATAAGGATCCGTTACAGATGACGTCATGGCGGGTTTCCAAATTTTCTGAGGATGACGTCATGACGGGTTCCAGAGCTTTACAAACAGCAGAAGATGGATTTCGTCTAAGTGTTCGAGATTGACAAGAACAAAGTTCAAATCAACCTGGGGCCTAATGTTGGGGATATAACTACCAGGTATGACCCGTTCAGGAGGGGCCGGGTCAATCACCATGGCGGGTTACTTAAAAGAAGCCCGACGAGTATACAAGGCGACGGTTCATGATAAAGCTTGTAATAGGCCCAAGCCCAGAGGCGGCTTAAGGTCCGTAATTGTAAACCGCCATGTATGAATAAGACTTGTAAAGTAAGGCATGTAAAAGAAGTCACCGAGCCGGACACGTTGTATGAGACAGCCGGGACTCTATAGGCCGCAGGGCGTCAACCCGTATATATAAGGGGACGACCCGGCGGCAGCTCAGGGCAATAAACAACAGATCAAGAGCCAAGTTAGCATATTTCGCTCCTTGGTCATCAAAACCTAGCAATACCACAACAACTGGACTATACTTTACCTTCACCGCAAGGGCCGAACCAGTATAAACCTCTCGTGTCCTTTGTCTCGATTAACCCCTTTAAGCTTCCTAGTTGCGATGGCTCCACGACTAAGTCCTTTCAATAAGACATCTGTCGTGACAATTCCACGAACCCCCCCCCCCTCCCCCCCAAAGACGTGGATGATCTACGATCGGAAAGCCATACTCGTCGTGTGGTACGATCCGGAGGACTCGTCGTTAACGAGCGTGCACGCCATGCTCCATTTTCTCTCTCTGTCTTTTCTCCGGAGGACCACGAAATATCTGCTCAGGCACCCACAACTTTCAAAAGAAGTACCTCCTCCTACGAGGCACCTGCTTTAGCGCCATGGTGGCATCCGAACCTAGCTGACCTGCGGGACATCACGTTTGGGGCTGCCCGTTCTCTCTAGGCTATAAATATGGCTAAAGAGAAGCAAATGTGCAAAACAGTCTTGCCACCAGCGAAAAAAAAGGAAAATAAATTATTCCGGTGACAAAAAGCTCGTCCAACGACCGTTTCTTTTTTCCTTTTCAGTTTTCACCGTAGCGTGTTTTGTAAATACAACATTCCGAACATCTGAAATCTGAATATTCGAGGGAGTTTTGCATCCAACTGGCTACAGAGAGCAGAGCACATGCCTTCAACTTCTAAAGTACTCCCTTCGTTCTAAATTACTCGTAGTAGAAATGGATGTATCTAGAACTAAAATACATCTAGATAAATCCATTTCTGTGACGAGTAATTCAGAATGAAGGGAGTATATTCAGAAGAACAAAGTTCAGAAAATTTGCACAAAATTTTACGCCTAGCATTTGATTCCCTCTCGAACTCCCACGTTCGAAAAAGCAGCTAAAAACGGTTGGTGAGGCGTAGGAGAGCCCGCTTCCCTCCAAATCGCCGATACCCACACGAACGAAACCAACAACCAACAGAGACGGGATCGCACACGGCTCCTGGGCGGAAAAACAGGTGAGGCACGGCGAATCCAAGCCAACTCCGGCTCCCAGCTCCGCAAGCCTCCTTGCTCTCTCCTGCCCGCCTCCATGCCGTCGCCCTCGCTCCGCCTCGCCGTCGTCGGCGCGGGCGCGGCCGGCCTGGCGGCGGCACGGGAGCTCCGCCGCGAGGGCCACGCCCCCGTCGTCTTCGAGCGCGCCGCCGCCGTGGGGGGCACCTGGCTCTACGCCTCCCCCGCCCCCGCGGCCGCCGCCGACCCGCTCGGCGCCGCCGCCACCCACTCCAGCCTCTACGCTTCGCTCCGCACCAACCTCCCCCGCGAGGTCATGGGCTTCCTCGACTTCCCCTTCACCGCGGCGCGCGGCTCCGTCGTCGACGCGCGCAGGTTCCCCGGCCACGAGGAGGTGCTCCGGTACCTCGAGGACTTCGCGCAGCGGTTCGACCTTTACGGGCTCGTCCGGTTCCAGACAGAGGTCGTCGGAGTCCGGCGGGAGTCCGGCGGGAGGTGGGCGGTGACGTCGAGGAAGCTCGGGGAGAAGGGGGAGCACGACGAGGAGCTGTATGATGCCGTCGTGGTTTGCAATGGGCATTATTCAGAGCCTCGCGTCGCCTCCATACCTGGTAATGATTCTCCGTTCAACAAACTCGTAATTGAGCAGAAGAAGTAGTTTGTTGAACCTGCTATGCTCAACGAAATAGTTTGAGCAGAAGAAATAGTTTGTTCAGGCTCAGCACACAGTAAAAATCGACAAATAATACTTCTAAATCGAAAAATCTGAAAACGATAATCTTGACATTGTCCATGTCGTGTCTTTTGTATGCATGCAAATTTTCATGAAGAAATGACATGTTTTGTGCTCGTGAGATGAAGAAAAACTGATTTCGAGCAGGGTAGGTAGTGATCGTAACAAGAAAAATCTGCATGTGGTACAGATCTCGAGCATGCTTTAAAAATGGGATTTAGGATACTCTGCATGCGGTACAAATCTCGAGCAGAACAGAATCTGCATCCTACGATCTAGTGACAAGAACCAGCTGATTCAGGGTTTAGCAAATTTGATTTGAACTCTTAGGCTTGATGAATTCTTGAAAGATGCCTGTCCAATGTTTTTTTGGACAATTCTTGTCCAGTGTTTCGTTACAAACTTGCAATTTTATGGTCATCAGATCCACAGACAATTGTGAACCTGACAGGAAATTTGTACTTTCCAACATTGACAGGTGCAGATTCCTGGCCTGGAAAGCAGATGCATAGCCACAATTACCGTGTGCCTGAGCCATTCCTTGATCAAGTGAGTATGATTCTGACTATGATTTCTTCCCCACTTATGAGTCGTTGTGCTAAACTGTCTTGAACTTGAAGTACGGATTGCCTTGGTAGGTAGTGATCGTTATCGGGGCCTCGGCAAGTGCAGTTGACATTTCGAGGGACATTGCAAGCGTTGCGAAGGAGGTCCATATTGCCGATAGATCAGCGCCGACTTCCACTTGTGAACAGCAGCCTGAATACGACAACATGTGGCTTCATTCCATGGTAAATGCCTTTTTCCGTGGTGAGTTGAATATGGTGGCTTTATCCGTTAAAGGGGCTGCCATTACCTTGTCATAACAAAATTATGTTCTACTTGCAGATTGACCATGCACAGGGAGATGGCACTGTGGTGTTCCAGGATGGCAGCTCAATCAAAGCGGATGTCATCATGCACTGTACTGGGTATAGTTATGCAGCATATCTAAAACATATTTCTTGCACAAACCACCCAATTTTGCTACATTGGTTGAAGCTAATCATGTGTTCCCTGCCTTTGTATGTTGGCTAGCTACCTGTATGACTTCCCGTTTCTTGGGGATGATAGCACCATCGCTGTGGATGACAACTGCGTTGATCCATTATACAAGCATGTTTTCCCTATAGAAGTGGCTCCTGATCTGTCTTTCATCGGATTGCCGTGGAAGGTCAATTTGTGTCCAAATTTCTGCTGTTCAGTCTAGATGCACTTATAACTGCCTCGCAATGCTCTAGGATCTAAAACTTGGCGGCCTCTGTGTCATCCAGGTTATCCCTTTTCCACTGTTTGAACTCCAAAGCAAATGGGTCGCTGGTATTCTATCAGGAAGGATCAAGCTTCCATCGAAAGATGAAATGATGGAAGATGTCAAAGCCATCTACTCGAGACGGGAAACTCGTGGATGGCCCAAGAGATATACCCACAACTTCAGTGGTGGCTATCAGGTAGCCTAAAGATGCATGTTAAGGGAGCTAGTTAACAAAGTCTTTCTTGGCGGAAAATGACATATTTCTATGAATTGTGGGCGTCTTGCACTGTTGCACATCAACATTGTACATTAGAAACGACTATATCGGTTATCCCCTGCTAAGCATGATTTGTTTGCAGTTCGAATATGATGATTGGCTCGCGGAGCAATGTGGCCATCCACCGATTGAAGAATGGAGGAAGCTGATGTATGCTGCTAATGCGAAGAATAAGGCTGCTCGTCCGGAAAGATACCGCGATGAGTGGGATGATGATGATCTGGTGGCACTAGCAAATGAGGACTTCAAAAAATACTTGTAATCTATGTTGTGGACTGTGATTATCATTTTATCATTTTCATTGCCAGGACGCGGTGATAGTCATTGCAGTAATTAATTTACAGGTAATAATTTTGTATTTTGTACATGCAAGCTCAAAATTGGGATGTCCATGACCTTGAATCGATTGTGAATTACTTTTATCACCATCTGAGGATTCCATATTATCGTCCAAGGGCAATAGAAAAAAATTAATGCACCAGCCGGGAATCGAACCCGGGTCTGTACCGTGGCAGGGTACTATTCTACCACTAGACCACTGGTGCTTGTTGATGCAGGTAATCATTACGTCTGTATCTCACAATGCTAATTTTAACTGAAGCTAGCTTATTCTCCTACTAGTACCACTGCATTTCAGTATGGGACCACTGAAGCCTCCCTACGCCGAGAGGTCAGAAGCTAATTCTGGAGGAGATACTGGCGGATAATCAACATCTCATATTGATTTTTTTGTGTGAATATCTTCATCATTGTTATAATGGAGATTGATAATTGATCTTTTTAGTTGGAGACTGATAATTAGTTGATTGGTATTATCTGCCATAAAATATCATTAGTTCGACGTAATAATCGGTACGATTTTATCAAGTTAATATAGTACATTATAGCTTTACGCTCATTTTCAATCACGAAGGGCGCTACCAATGTAGAAACCTTGAGGTGATGCTTAGGGCAATTGGATAAAATAATAATTACTCTCTCTGTAAACTAATATTAGAGCGTTTGGATCACTACTTTAGTGATCTAAACGCTTTTATATTAGTTTACGGAGGGAGTACATAGCATCTATATAATGGTCCCTATTTTCAGTGATAATTGCAATGTATATATGCTTCCCCGATTAAAGTTGATTGTCTAGGTTCTGTTTTCTACAACGTAGCAATGCAAGCGCTCGTACCACAAAAGAAGTTGGTCTATGATTTTTGCATTAGATGATGGGTACGCAAATAAGATAAAATTGGAAGGCCCTCCAATTCTGCATTCTTATGCGTAAAAGAATTCCCTAAGGGACCAGGTGAAGTGGTTGCATCAACGCAAGATGAAGCGGGCAATAGCCACCAAATTGGTCATAGCGGCATGCTCTAAGGGCGAGTTTTAGTATCGTCCCGAGCCTCTGAAATCTTATGATGGGCCTGCTCCATTGGGGTATGTGATCGCAACTTATGTTCTTGTTTTTGATATAAACCACAAAAGCACAACGTGGAGGCAAGATTCCTCAGGTCAACCGCAAAAAAAAAAAAAATCCTCAGGTCGCTCTTCCTATCAACCGGTGCCTGCACAAGTGCACCGAAATCAATGGCCCAAGCTGGACTACATTGTCAGTCGATGGTTCTTATGTGAAAGAAACCAGCAAGGTGAGTACATGCATGATTCTCAAAGATTCTGATGGTTCGATCATCTTTTCAGCGTATGAGTTCCCATTCCATTGCAAAGATGCCCTTGAAGTTGAGATAAGTGGCATACTTGAAGGTTTATGCCTCCAGGTTTGGGAAGTGGCATATTCTGAAAAGGAAAAACGCTTGTTCAGCTCCATGGAACCCCGCTTGTCCAGCTCCAACCCCTCCTCTCCGGCGTAGAAAGGGACCTGCACGGCATCAACCTCTTATACCTCGAACTCTCTCAAGACCCGGAAACATTGCCTCCCCTGCTTCTCCTCATCCGCCTCGTTCAAGCTGTAGCTCGCTAGCAGTGGCGGATCTAGGGGTGGGGTGGTGGAGGCCATGGCCCCCACATACAATTTGCAGAACTTTTTTTTACTAGTGCATTCATATGTATATTCAGTATTTTATTAACTATTTGGAATGTGTTTTGATAAAAAAAAACTACTACCCTTTGTAATGTTACCCCCACGTTGGTCAAATTCTAAATCCCCCACTGCTCGCTAGGTCCTCACCACCCAAATCCGAAGCTCGGCCTAAAGGACTTCCTCTGGCTAGGTGGACGCAGATGGCGTGGAGGAGCTCTTCCTGGAGAGGAGATGATCTAAAAATAACCATGCATTTATGGATGACGTGTCGTCCTGCGGAGTGACACGGCGACGTCAGTGCTGGACAATGATTTATGTCTGTAGAGACATGCGTGTGACAACAAAACATAGGTGCGGGTGACACTCTTCAGCAGGCACAGGCATGCATCACAGTCATCTAGTCAACATCTGTGATGCGTATGAGCATGGCAGCTATAATGTTATTGCTGGTGGCTCGAGTGCCCGACACGATGACGAAAATGAAGGTGGGATGGAATGGTGCCAGAGCAGGAGGACGAGACGAGTATATATATACAAATTTCTACTATTTAGATATATTATAATTGCGCATCTTCCGGATACTCTTAGACCACTATTGTTTTCGGCCATCAGATCTGCACTACTGGCTGTTTATTACTGTTGGATTTGGTTTCAATCCCGCATGGGCTTCGGTGGCGATCAGAAAGAGTTACACGGGCTGGGCCGCTGCTTCCAGAACAAAATCAGAGTTCTTTTATTGTTTGGGCCTATGAACCTTGCCGTCCGCGAGTAACAAAGCCGATGAAACAGGCAGCTTGCTAACCTTTCAGAGCGATTGAGGGAAAAAATCGGTGGTGTCATACAGTCCATGTGTCACCGCTCGGACAATGGCGACAACGCCTCTCATAACTGGTCCAACGAACGCGTGAGACAAGGTTGCCTCGCTAGGAAACGCCATCAGGTGGGGACTGAGGCGTTTGTGGTGATTAGAGTCCACTCAAGATGATCAAGGATGTTAAATTGCAATTGCTCTGCGCCACTCGGGGACGACCGAGATCATTGCTGGTCAATTACGATTCTGATTTGTCTTCATCCTTTATTCGATTCATCTTCTTTATTGGACGTGCGTGTATATAATCTTCACTCTATGGCTGCTCCTTCCCCCTTCTTACTCTACAATAGCGCCTCTGCTAGCCATGCTTCTCGCCATGTTGCTCTCGCAAATTTATGGTCCCTTCTTTCCACATCTTCCATCCAATTACTACCGAGTCAGATCCCTTCAGAATGATACTGCTTTTGTTTTGCTCCTAATTCGCCGAGGGTCACTGGTTCTGGTGTGTTAGTTCGAGGAATCCTTAAGCCGATTTGCAAACCTTTCCCACTGTTTCCCACTACCACTCGGTTTGGACTCCTTTAGTTTGCTGCAGGTGTTCTCATATTTCGATTGAGGTATTGGTACTGATTCTGGTGGGTTGGTTCGGGCAATTCTAAAGCTCACGATTTGCAATGGCTGACGCCCAGGTTAGTGCATATGTACTGGGATATCTCATCTTATTATCCATGTATGTGTGCCCATGATTTATAAAATTTGATGCTACTGGCTGTGTGACTGTGTGTACGCTTCAAAGTCTTCAACAATGCTAATATTGGCTATTTTTGGTAAGGATAAATTGTAAAGAACATATATGCTTTACTGATTCACACTGATCCAAAAAAATGACAAGTTCTTTCATGAATGAGACCAATAGGAATAACCTAAAGCTGTAATTGCAGGTCGCTCTTCAACAGTTAACATATATGTGTTGCTGAAACAAAGCAATATAAGCTGAATTTGATCCATCTAATGCTTCCATTCTGGGTTTGGTCCTGAGAATATAGTTTAGCTCTTGCACCATAGCTGATTACATGTGGTGTACAACTTATACTTGATCTTCCAAAAAAAGACAAGTCCTTTCATTCTTTTTGAACAATCTTAAACAAAAAAATTGAACAATCGACAAGTCCTTTCATCGATCAAGCCATTAGGAATAACCTAAAGTTGTAGTTGCAGTTCACTCTTCAACAGTTACCATATATGGCTGAAAACAAAGCAGTATAAGTTCAATTTGGTCCGTCTAATCAGCTAAGCTTTCGTTTTAATGTTACTGCCAAAACGATGGCATAATCTCCGTAGATTATTAGCATTTTTTGTTGTTACTATGTAGAGCATTATGTTTGGGTATCTCTCTGCTGGAAACGAGTTATTGCTATACAATTGGTTGTACTATTTCGAAAGCAATCTTGGTTTCTGACTGTAATTAACCTCTGCTTCTTTGATCCGTAGCTACCGTGTAGCGATGTCATGTATTGACCAAATTGTATAGATTCAGTGCCTTTATTAAGAGTTTGTGATGATATGCCATATTCATATATTTAAGTGCCCTAAATGTGTCCTTGATTTTTATTCTCCTCATTTTTAGATTAACTCAATATTTATACTATATATGTTGCCCTAAAATTAAAGCCCCTCTTTTTCTTCGTCTGAAATTGAGAAATTGAATAAACCAAACAACCATCAGAATTTGCTATTGATATGAGATCTTTCCAAAAATACAAGGTTGATTTACAGTCGTGTGGAATGACTATTCATATTTCATATTAATTTACCTTTTTACAGGAGTTTGTTAAGACTTATTTTTTTAGTTTGTTAAGTTAATATACCGCATGTTTATATATATTATAAGAGGCATATTGCTTTTATGACTCGTTTATGTCATTATGTGTAGTTCTAAATTATTCCTTGATTTATCTACAAGTATAGTTTTTACAATAGAATGTCATCTTGCATCTAGCTAAATTATTAAGACGTCATATTCGTTGAACTCGTTTTAAAAATTACTACCATTTTATTGTAAAAATAGACAAGATTTGACAACTTACTACCATTGGAATGTAAAAGTTAGACGGGCGCAGCAACGCGCGCCTATCATGGTCTAGTGACAATCAAAAGGACAAGGTTTGTCGTGGCGCTGGCAAAAACTTCACGTTTTTTGGAAATGAAGGCAATGCCCCCGGCCGCATGCATCATCAATTAACAATCCAGAAAGTATCGTCATAAAAGTCTTACAACTCGCAAACGGAGCAGAACAAAGTAAAATAAAGAAAATTACATGCGGACAAGGACAACTGATACGGTAATAAGAAGGATAAGCTCCCTAGACTCCTATCCTATTATGCAAGCGCCATCCGAACCGATTGAATATAATCCGAGCTACCATCTCCCATTGGTTGCACCCAGTAACCAAAGGCTCCCTGCAGTCCATAGGAGTGAGTAAGGACTACGTACGGATCCAAGATGTAGCTCTGAAGACAACTTGCAAAAAAGTGAAAGTGTGTTGTTTGTTAAAAATCATATCATTCCTGCAGTTCCATGTAGCCCATAATAGCGCACATATTCCAATCCGAATACGAGCCGTAGTAATCTATTCCACCCCAGCTAACCACGTCCCAAACAAAGACGCAATATCTACTGGAGGATTAATATTAAAGGCTATATGAATCGTTCTTCAAAGTAACTTGGCAAGTGGACATTAAAGAAATAAGTGTTGTATTGTTTCATCATGATCAAAAAAATAACACCACGAACTAACTACCCATCGCCTCTTAATTAAGTTTTCCTTTGTGAGTATCACTTGCTTGTGGACAAACCACATGAAGATTTTAATACGCAAAGGAATCTTAACCTTCCAAATGTGCATCGACCTTGAGAGGAGGCCAGAGTTAATCGGATCCATATAGAATGATTTCACCGTAAACATCCCGTTCTTAGTTAACTTTTATTGTGTTGAATCCGGTTGGTCGGAGAGTTGAACTTCTATCAATCTCCGAACCAAGTGCACCGAGGTGGTCCATCTCTCACCAACTAACACACGTTTGAACTGGATGTTCAAGGGAATTGATTGAAGGACGGTGCCTACGTAATCCTTCTTACGTTGCACAATATTATAGAGGGTAGGATATTGGATGGCCAGGGGCGTCTCTCCTAACCACATATCCTCCCAAAATCTTGTCGATGTCTCATTGCCAACCAAGAATTTGACCCTACGAAAGAACAGGTCTTTCGTTCGCATAAGTCCCTTCCAGAACGGCGAGTCAGTCGGTCTCATGGTAACCTGAGCTAGTATTTTCGAGTGCAAATACTTATTGCATGGGATTTGAGACCACATGCCCTCTGGCACTGTCTCTAATCTCTATAACCATTTGTTCATAAAACATTTATTCTTAATTTCTAAGTTTTCAATACCGAGACCCCTTTGGTCTTTAGGTCGGCAAAGGATATCCCATCACGCGAGACGGTATTTCCTCTTGGCCTCATCAGACTGCCAAAAGAAACGAGATCTAAAGAAATCAAGTTGCTTTCGAACCCCTTTCGGAATTTCGAAGAAGGAAAGTAGAAACATCGACATACTAGTCAGTACTGAGTTAATCAGAACTAGCCGACCTCCATATGACATAAGATTGCCCTTCCAACTATAGGGGAACGTAGTAATTTCAAAAAAATTCCTACGCACACCCAAGATCATGGTGATGCATAGCAACGAGGGGGAGAGTCTGATCTACATACCCTTGTAGATCGCAACGGAAGCGTTGACACAACGTAGAGGAAGTAGTCGTACGTCTTCTTCCCGATCCGACCGATCCAAGCACCGTTACTCCGGCACCTCCGAGTTCTTAGCACACGTTCAGCTCGATGACGATCCTCGGGCTCCGACCTAGCAAAGCGTCGAGGAAGAGTTCCGTCAGCACGACGGCGTGGTGACGATCTTGATGTTCTACCGACGCAGGGCTTCGCCTAAGCACTACAACGGTATGATCGAGGTGGAATTTGGTGGCAGGGGCACCGCACACGGCTAAGGAACGATCTCAAGGATCAACTTGTGTGTCTAGAGGTGCCCCCTGCCCCCGTATATAAAGGATCCAAGGGGGAGGGGCTGGCCGGCCAAGGGGGGAGGCGCAGGAGAGTCCTACTCCCACTGGGAGTAGGATTCCCCCTCCAATCCTAGTCCAACTAGGATTCCTCGGAGGGGAAAAGAGGAGGAGGTGGTCGGCCACCCTTTCCTAGTCCTAATAGGACTAGGGGAAGGGGGAGGCGCGCAGCCCATCTAGGGAAGCCCCTTCTCTTTTCCACTAAGGCCCATTATGGCCCATTTAGCTCCCGGGGGATTCCGGTAACCCTCCCGGTATTCCGGTAAAATCCCGATTTCACCCGGAACACTTCCGATGTCCAAACATAGGCTTCCAATATATCAATCTTTATGTCTCGACCATTTCGAGACTCCTCGTCATGTCCGTGATCATATCCGGGACTCCGAACAACCTTCGGTACATCAAAATGCATAAACTCATAACAACTGTCATCGTAACGTTAAGCGTGCGGACCCTACGGTTCGAGAACAATGTAGACATGACCGAGACACGTCTCCGGTCAATAACCAATAGCGGGACCTGGATGCCCATATTGGCTCCTACATATTCTACGAAGATCTTTATCGGTCAGACCGCATAACAACATACGTTGTTCCCTTTGTCATCGGTATGTTACTTGCCCGAGATTCGATCATCGGTATCCAATACCTAGTTCAATCTCGTTACTGGCAAGTCTCTTTACTCGTTCCGTAATATATCATCTCAAAACTAACATCTTAGTTATAATGCTTGCAAGGCTTATGTGATGTGTATTACCGAGAGGGCCCAGAGATACCTCTTCGACAATCAGAGTGACAAACCCTAATCTCGAAATACGCCAACCCAACATCTACCATTGGAGACACCTGTAGTACTCCTTTATAATCACCCAGTTACGTTGTGACGTTTGGTAGTACCCAAAGTGTTCCTCCGGCAAACGAGAGTTGCATAATCTCATAGTCATAGGAACATGTATAAGTCATGAAGAAAGCAATAGCAACATACTAAACGATCGGGTGCTAAGCTAATGAAATGGGTCACGTCAATCATATCATTCAACTAATGATGTGACCTCGTTAATCAAATAACAACACATTGTTTATGGTTAGGAAACTTAACCATCTTTGATTAATGAGCTAGTCAAGTAGAGGCATACTAGTGACACTCTGTTTGTCTATGTATTCACACATGTATTATGTTTCCGGTTAATACAATTCTAGCATGAATAATAAACATTTATCATGATATAAGGAAATAAATAATAACTTTATTATTGCCTCTAGGGCATATTTCCTTCAGTCTCCCACTTGCACTAGAGTCAATAATCTAGATTACACAGTAATGATTCTAACACCCATGGAGCCTTGGTGCTGATCATGTTTTGCTCGTGGAAGAGGCTTAGTCAATGGGTCTGCAACATTCAGATCCGTATGTATCTTGCAAATCTCTATGTCTCCCACCTGGACTAGATCCCGGATGGAGTTGAAGCGTCTCTTGATGTGTTTGGTCCTTTTGTGAAATCTGGATTCCTTTGCCAAAGCAATTGCACCAGTATTGTCACAAAAGATTTTCATTGGACCCGATGCACTAGGTATGACACCTAGATCGGATATGAACTCCTTCATCCAGACTCCTTCGTTCGCTGCTTCCGAAGCAGCTATGTACTCCGCTTCACATGTAGATCCCGCTACGACGCTTTGTTTAGAACTGCACCAACTGACAGCTCCACCGTTTAAAGTAAACACGTATCCGGTTTGCGATTTAGAATCGTCCGAATCAGTGTCAAAGCTTGCATCAACATAACCTCTTACGGTGAGCTCTTTGTCACCTCCATATACGAGAAACATATCCTTAGTCCTTTTCAGGTATTTCAGGATGTTCTTGACCGCTGTCCAGTGATCCACTCCTGGATTACTTTGGTACCTCCCTGCTAAACTTATAGCAAGGCACACATCAGGTCTGGTACACAGCATTGCATACATGATAGAGCCTATGGCTGAAGCATAGGGAACATCTTTCATTTTCTCTCTATCTTCTGCAGTGGTCGGGCATTGAGTCTGACTCAACTTCACACCTTGTAACACAGGCAAGAACCCTTTCTTTGCTTGATCCATTTTGAACTTCTTCAAAATCTTGTCAAGGTATGTGCTTTGTGAAAGTCCAATTAAGCGTCTTGATCTATCTCTATAGATCTTAATGCCCAATATGTAAGCAGCTTCACCGAGGTCTTTCATTGAAAAACTCTTATTCAAGTATCCCTTTATGCTATCCAGAAATTCTATATCATTTCCAATCAGCAATATGTCATCCACATATAATATCAGAAATGCTACAGAGCTCCCACTCACCTTTTTGTAAATACAGGCTTCTCCAAAAGTCTGTATAAAGCCAAATGCTTTGATCACACTATCAAAGCGTTTATTCCAACTCCGAGATGCTTGCACCAGTCCATAAATGGATCGCTGGAGTTTGAACACTTTGTTAGCTCCCTTTGGATCGACAAAACCTTCCGGTTGCATCATATACAACTCTTCTTCCAGAAATCCATTCAGGAATGCAGTTTTGACATCCATCTGCCGAATTTCATAATCATAAAATGCGGCAATTGCTAACATGATTCTGACAGACTTAAGCATCGCTACGGGTGAGAATGTCTCATCGTAGTCAACCCCTTGAACTTGTCGAAAACCTTTTGCAACAAGTCGAGCTTTATAGACAGTAACATTACCGTCAGCGTCAGTCTTTTTTCTTGAAGATCCATTTATTCTCAATTGCTTGCCGATCATCGGGCAAGTCAACCGAAGTCCATACTTTGTTCTCATACATGGATCCCATCTCAGATTTCATGGCCTCAAGCCACTTTGCGGAATCTGGGCTCACCATCGCTTCTTCATAGTTCGTAGGTTCATCATGATCTAGTAGCATGATTTCCAGAATTGGATTACCGTACCACTCTAGCGCGGATGTTGCTCTGGTTGATCTACGAGGTTCAGTAGTATCTTGTTCTGAAGTTTCATGATCATTATCATCAACTTCCTCACTTATTGGTGTAGGTGTCGCAGAAACAGTTTTCTGTGATGTACTACTTTCTAATAAGGGAGCGGGTACAGTTACCTCATCAAGTTTTACTTTCCTCCCACTCACTTCTTTCGAGAGAAACTCCTTCTCAAGAAAGTTTCCGAATTTAGCAACAAAAGTCTTGCCTTCGTATCTGTGATAGAAGGTGTATCCAATAGTTTCCTTTGGATATCCTATGAAGACACATTTCTCCGATTTGGGTTCGAGCTTATCAGGTTGAAGCTTTTTCACATAAGCATCGCAACCCCAAACTTTAAGAAACGACAACTTTGGTTTCTTGCCAAACCACAGTTCATAAGGCGTCGTCTCAACGGATTTTGATGGTGCCCTATTTAACGTGAATGCGGCCGTCTCTAAAGCGTATCCCCAAAACGATAGCGGTAAATCAGTAAGAGACATCATAGATCGCACCATATCTAGTAAAGTATGATTACGACGTTCGGACACACCATTACGCTGTGGTGTTCCGGGTGGCGTGAGTTGCGAAACTATTCCACAATTTCTCAAATGTATACCAAACTCGTAACTCAAATATTCTCCTCCACGATCAGATCGTAGAAACTTTATTTTCTTGTTACGATGATTTTCAACTTCACTCTGAAATTCCTTGAACTTTTCAAATGTTTCAGACTTGTGTTTCATCAAGTAGATATACCCATATCTGCTTAAATCATCTGTGAAGGTGAGAAAATAACGATATCCGCCACGAGCCTCAATATTCATCGGACCACATACATCGGTATGTATGATTTCCAATAAATCTGTTGCTCTCTCCATAGTACCGGAGAACGGTGTTTTAGTCATCTTGCCCATGAGGCACGGTTCGCAAGTACCAAGTGATTCATAATCAAGTGGTTCCAAAAGTCCATCAGTATGGAGTTTCTTCATGCGCTTTATACCGATATGACCTAAACGGCAGTGCCACAAATAAGTTGCACTATCATTATCAACTCTGCATTTTTTGGCTTCTACATTATGAATATGTGTATCACTATTATCGAGATTTAACAAGAATAGACCACTCTTCAAGGGTGCATGACCATAAAAGATATTACTCATATAAATAGAACAACCATTATTCTCCGATTTAAATGAATAACCGTCTCGCATTAAACAAGATCCAGATATAATGTTCATGCTCAATGTTGGCACCAAATAACAATTATTTAGGTCTAATATTAATCCCGAAGGTAGATGTAGAGGTAGCGTGCCGACCGCGATCACATCGACTTTGGAACCGTTTCCCACGCGCATCGTCACCTCGTCCTTAGCTAATCTTCGCTTAATCCGTAGTCCCTGTTTCGAGTTGCAAATATTAGCAATAGAACCAATATCAAATACCCAGGTGCTACTGCGTGCATTAGTAAGGTACACATCAATAACATGTATATCACATATACCTTTGTTCACCTTGCCATCCTTCTTATCCGCCAAATACTTGGGGCAGTTCCGCTTCCAGTGACCAGTCTGCTTGCAGTAGAAGCACTCAGTTTCAGGCTTAGGTCCAGACTTGGGTTTCTTCTCCTAAGCAGCAACTTGCTTGCCGTTCTTCTTGAAGTTCCCCTTCTTCTTCCCTTTGCCCTTTTTCTTGAAACTAGTGGTTTTGTTAACCATCAACACTTGATGCTCCTTCTTGATTTCTACCTCCGCAGCTTTCAGCATTGCGAAGAGCTCGGGAATAGTCTTGTTCATCCCTTGCATATTATAGTTCATCACGAAGCTCTTGTAGCTTGGTGGCAGTGATTGGAGAATTCTGTCAATGACGCAATCATCTGGAAGATTAACTCCCATCTGAATCAAGTGATTGTTATACCCAGACATTTTGAGTATATGCTCACTGACAGAACTATTCTCCTCCATCTTGCAGCTATAGAACTTATTGGAGACTTCATATCTCTCAATCCGGGCATTTGCTTGAAATATTAACTTCAACTCTTGGAACATCTCATATGCTCCATGACGTTCAAAACGTCGTTGAAGTCCCGATTCTAAGCCGTAAAGCATGGCACACTGAACTATCGAGTAGTCATCAGCTTTGCTCTGCCAGACGTTCATAACATCTGGTGTTGCTCCAGCAGCAGGCCTGGCACCCAGCGGTGCTTCCAGGACGTAATTCTTCTATGCAGCAATGAGGATAATCCTCAAGTTACGGACCCAGTCCGTGTAATTGCTACCATCATCTTTCAACTTTGCTTTCTCAAGGAACGCATTAAAATTCAACGGAACAACAGCACAAGCCATCTATCTACAATCAACATAAACAAGCAAGATACTATTAGGTACTAAGTTCATGATAAATTTAAGTTCAATTAATCATATTACTTAAGAACTCCCACTTAGATAGACATCCCTCTAATCCTCTAAGTGATCACGTGATCCAAATCAACTAAACCATGTCCGATCATCACATGAGATGGAGTAGTTTCATCGGTGAACATCATTATGTTGATCATATCTACTATATGATTCACGCTCGACCTTTCGGTCTCCGTGTTCCGAGGCCATATCTGTATATGCTTGGCTCGTCAAGTATAACCTGAGTATTCCGCGTGTGCAACTGTTTTGCACCCGTTGTATTTGAACGTAGAGCCTATCACACCCGATCATCACGTGGTGTCTCAGCACGAAGAACTTTCGCAATGGTGCATACTCAGGGAGAACACTTCTTGATAATTTAGTGAGAGATCATCTTATAATGCTACCGTCAATCAAAGCAAGATAAGATGCATAAAAGATAAACATCACATGCAATCAATATAAGTGATATGATATGGCCATCATCATCTTGTGCTTGTGATCTCCATCTCCGAAGCACCGTCATGATCACCATCGTCACCGGCGCGACACCTTGATCTCAATCGTAGCATCGTTGTCGTCTCGCCAATCTTATGCTTCCACGACTATCACTACCGCTTAGCAATAAAGTAAAGCATTACATCGCGATTGCATTGCATACAATAAAGAGACAACCATATGGCTCCTGCCAGTTGCCGATAACTTGGTTACAAAACATGATCATCTCATACAATAAAATCAGCATCATGCCTTGACCATATCACATCACAACATGCCCTGCAAAAACAAGTTAGACGTCCTCTACTTTGTTGTTGCAAGTTTTACGTGGCTGCTACGGGCTTAAGCAAGAACTCATCTCACCTACGCATCAAAACCACAACGATAGTTTGTCAAATAGACTCCGTTTTAACCTTCTCAAGGACCGGGCGTAGCCACACTCGGTTCAACTAAAGTTGGAGAGACAGTCGCCCGCAAGCCATCTATGTGCAAAGCACGTCGAGGGAACCGGTCTCGCGTAAGCGTACGCGTAAGGTTGGTCCGGGTCGTCTCGTCCAACAATACCGCCGAACCAAAGTATGACATGCTGGTAGGCAGTATGACTTGTATCGCCCACAACTCACTTGTGTTCTACTCGTGCAAATAACATCAAACCATAAAACCTAGGCTCGGATGCCACTGTAGGGGAACGTAGTAATTTCAAAAAAATTCCTACGCACACACAAGATCATGGTGATGCATAGCAACGAGGGGGAGAGTCTGATCTACGTACCCTTGTAGATCGCAATGGAAGCGTTGACACAACGTAGAGGAAGTAGTCGTACGTCTTCTTCCTGATCCGACCGATCCAAGCACCATTACTCCGGCACCTCCGAGTTCTTAGCACACGTTCAGCTCGATGACGATCCTCGGGCTCCGATCTAGCAAAGCGTCGAGGAAGAGTTCCGTCAGCACGACGGCGTGGTGACGATCTTGATGTTCTACCGACGCAGGGCTTCGCCTAAGCACTACAACGGTATGATCGAGGTGGAATTTGGTGGCAGGGGGCACCGCACACGGCTAAGGAACAATCTCAAGGATCAACTTGTGTGTCTAGAGGTGCCCCCTGCCCCCGTATATAAAGGATCCAAGGGGGAGGGGCTGGCCGGCCAAGGGGGGAGGCGCAGGAGAGTCCTACTCCCACTGGGAGTAGGATTCCCCCTCCAATCCTAGTCCAACTAGGATTCCTCGGAGGGGAAAAGAGGAGGAGGTGGCCGGCCACCCTTTCCTAGTCCTAATAGGACTAGGGGAAGGGGTAGGCATGCAGCCCATCTAGGGCAGCCCCTTCTCTTTTCCACTAAGGCCCATTATGGCCCATTTAGCTCCCGGGGGATTCCGGTAACTGTAACGCCCCGAGTCCGATGTGCCAGGTGTCGTGCAGTTATTCGTTGTGGTTCCGTTGTCATTGCTTGTGTGTCAGGCATTGCATATCATGTCATCATGCGCATTTCATTTGCATACGTGTTCGTCTCATGCATCCGAGCCTTTTCCCCGTTGTCCGTTTTGCATTCCGGCGCTTCGTTCTCCTCCGGTGGTCATTTCTACCTTTCTTTCGTGTTTGGGGATTAAACATTTCCGGATTGGACCGGGACTTGCCAAGCGGCCTTGGTTTACTACCGGTAGAGCGTGTGTCAAGTTTCGTACCATTTGGACTTCGTTTGATACTCCAACGGTTAAATGAGGGACCGAGAAGGCCTCGTGTGTGTTGCAGCCCAACACCCTTCCAAAGTGGCCCAAAACCCACCTAACTATGCTCCATCATCTCGGTCGTTCGATCACGATCGCGTGGCCGCAAACCGCACCTCATTTGGACTCTCCTAGCTCCCTCTACCTATAAATATAGCCTCCTCACCGAAATCCCGGATCAAACCCTAGTCTTCTTCCCCACCGCGCGTCCGGACGCGTCCGCGGCGCGCCGGACATTGTCCACCCCGTCCAGCCACCTCACTCCAGCCTATCAGAGGCCGACACCTCAGCCGGCCGCCGCCCTCGTCCAACCCGCGCGCGCCACTTGGCACCACAGCGCCCCGCTTCGCCGCCGGCCCGCGGGGCCCAGATCGGGCCCGCGCGAGCCCATCTCGTCGCCGCCGCCTGAGGCACGCGTCTCCCCACGCCTGCTTCGCCGTGCACCGCCGCCGCCTTCGCCGGAGCGCTGCGCCGCCGCCCCGTTGCCGGTCTTCACCGGAGTTCCCCGCCGCCACCTCGTCCGTCGCCGGATCGCACCACCGCGGCCGGATCCGGGCTCCCCGTGGCCGGATCCGCCCATTCCTGCAGGCCCCGCCGTGTCCGCCGGCCGGATCTGCCTCGCCCCGCCGCCTCGGGTCATCACCGGTCCCTGCCACCGCCACCATGGCTCGCCTCGACCTCGGGTGGAGGTCGGGGACGAGATCCCTCCCGCGTGGGCTGCCTCCTCCGCACCGGCCCAGGTGCGAGGCCCAGCGCCGCCTCCCCGCCGGCCTGCCTCCTGCGCGCCTCCAGGCCCAGCGCCCCTCTGCTTCGCCCAGCCCAGCGCGCCAGCGCCCCTGCGGGCCTCCTTCCTCTCCAAGGCCCAGCCCAAGCCGGCCGGCCTCTCCCTCCGAACGGGCCTCGGCCCAGGGTGAGCCGCCCCAGCGCCCGCCTCTATTTTTTCCCCTGCTGTTGGGCTTGCCCCGGATTCAGCCCGTCCTATTTTTTTTTCAGCGCCTGAGATTTGTCCAATTATCCAGAGATTTGCAGATTTACAGAAAACCCCTTGCACTTCATGCATTTAATAAATAATTAATGGTGCATCGGATTAAAATGATTTATATATGAAACTTGCTCGGAATTTTGTGTAGATTAATAATATGCCACTTTCTTGCCATGTTAAAATATTTAAAATGTTGTTTGCATTAATTTGCCCCTATGCCATGCTAAAATGAATTAATTCATAACTAAATAACCGTAGCTCCGATTTAAATAATCTTTATATGTAAATGGGGTAGAATTTTGCCTAGTTTATCATTGTGGAATCACTTTGCATGTTAAACAACTCTAAAATTGTGTTTAGGGCAGAACAGTACCAAACCTTAAAATATGCTATGGGGAGTTTCCGGAATTGTTGTTCGTTGCTTCCGGCCTCATTTAACCTTGACTAGATAGGTAGTTTTGTTGTGCTTCACCTCTTGCCATGTTAATCAACATTTAATATTGTTGGGTACCTAACCCAGAGTGAACTAAATAAGCCATGTGGTGTTTCGTCAATATGCAACTCGTTGCATATTGAGCTCCACTTAACTTGTAGTGTTGTTTGTGCACTTTGCCATGCCATGCCATGCCTCTTTAAACCGGACATGCATCATACTCGATTGTGCATCATGCCATGTTGATGTGTTGGTTGTTTACTATGTTGTGTGCTTCTTTTCCGGTGATTGCTCTTCGGGTTGGTTCCGGTAATGTTGAGTTTGTGAGGATCCGTTCGACTACGTCCGTTTGTCTTCTTCATGGACTCGTTCTTCTTCCTTGCGGGATTTCAGGCAAGATGATCATACCCTCGAAATCACTACTATCTTTGCTATGCTAGTTTGCTCGCTCTTTTGCTATGCCATTGCTACGATGCCTACCACTTGCTTGTCAGCCTCCCAAATTGCCATGTTCAGCCTCTAACCCACCATTGTCCTAGCAAACCGTTGATTGGCTATGTTACCGCTTTGCTCAGCCCCTCTTATAGCGTTGTTAGTTGCAGGTGAAGATTGAAGTTTGTTCCTTGTTGGAACATTTATTTACTTGTTGGGATATCACTATATGTCTTATTTAATTAATGCATCTATATACTTGGTAAAGGGTGGAAGGCTCGGCCTTATGCCTGGTGTTTTGTTCCACTCTTGCCGCCCTAGTTTCCGTCATATCGGTGTTATGTTCCCGGATTTTGCGTCCCTTACGCGGTTGGGCTATAATGGGAACCCCTTGACAGTTCGCCTTAAGTAAAGCTTTGCCAGCAATGCCCAACATTGGTTATACCATTCGCCACCTAGCCTTTTCTTTTCCCTTGGGAGTCGCGCTCCTAAGGGTCATCGTTATTTTAACCCCCCAGGCCAGTGCTTGTCTAAGTGTTGGTCCAAACTGTCAGCCGCCGGTGGCTACCAGGGGCAACTCTGGGCTGGCCTACCGGAAGTTTAGACAATCCGGTGTTGCCCTGAGAACGAGATATGTGCAGCTCCCATCAGGATGTCGGCGCATCGGGCGGTGTTGCTGGTTTAGTTTTACCCTGTCGAAATGTCTTGTTGTACTGGGATATCGAGTCTGATCGGAATATCTCGGGTGGAGGTCTATTCCTTCGTTGACCATGAGAGCTTGTCATGGGCTAAGTTGGGACGCCCTGCAGGGATTTGAACTTTCGAAAGCCGTGCCCGCGGTTATGGGCAGATGAGAATTTGTTAACGTCCGGTTGTAGAAAACCTGAAGTTGACCTTAATTAAAATGAATCAACAATGTGTGTAACCGTGATGGTCTCTTTCTGGCGGAGTCCGGGAAGTGAACACGGTTGTTGGAGTTATGCTTGACGTAGGTAGTCTAGGATCACTTCTTGATCATATTTTTATCGACCGTGCTTTGCCTTCTCTTCTCGCTCTCATTTGCGAATAGGTTAGCCACCATATATGCTAGTCGCTTGCTGCAGCTCCACCTCATACCTTTACCTTACCCATAAGCTTAAATAGTCTTGATCGCGAGGGTGCGAGATTGCTGAGTCCCTGTGGCTCACAGATACTTCCAAAACCAGTTTGCAGGTGCCGATGAGTCCGTGTAGATGACGCAACCCAGCTCAGGAGGAGCTCGTTGAAGATCTTGTCCTTTATGTTGTTTCGTTCTAGTTGATCAGTAGTGGAGCCCAGTTGGGGTCGATCGGGGACCTTTGTCGCATTTGGGGTTCCTCTTTTATTTTGGTTCCGTAGTCGTACCTTGAGTGTAATTGTATGATGTAATGCTTTATTCATGTATTTGTGTGAAGTGGCGATTGTAAGCCAACTATGTAACTTTTTCCCCTATTATATTACATGGGTTGTGTGAAGATTACCTCACTTGCGGCATTGCCTTCAATGCGATTATGCCTCTAAGTCGTGCCTCGACACGTGGGAGATATAGTCGCATCGAGGGTGTTACAAGTTGGTATCAGAGCCTTCCCCGACCTTAGGAGCCCCATTGCTTGATCGTTTTTAGCAGTCGAGTTGTGTCTAGAAAAATGTTTTGAGTCCTTAGGAATTATATATCGGAGAGTTTAGGAATTCTTTTTACTTCCCAGTCTCCTCATCGCTCTGGTAAGGCATCCTGACGTAGAGTTTTGACTCTTCTCTTCTCAAATTTCACTAAAAAAATTTAGGATCACGCGAGTATCTTGGTTTTGTTCCGATGGCTTATGATGAGAATACTGTCTTGGTGCCTCCTGTCAGGGGTTTAGTGGAAGTGTCCCGGGGAGTTGAGCTCTGAGGTGTTGTCACCATAATTTTATCGTTGCAATTCTGGTATACTTGAGATATGTGCGCGACATCGAAAATCTCCTTTATGCAGTTCGTTGGTGAGATAACCTCGACGCCACCCAGTACTGGGGCGGGAGTTCGGGAGTATCGCCATAACTTGTATAACAGATGTTTTTCGAAGGTTGAGATAGATGGTTTCTGAAGGTTTCTTGGTTATGTGTTGAAGGATGGATGCAGCTGGATGTAGGATTTGCTAGCTTGGGTGAGATATTATGCTTCCCCTGTATCCTCAACACCTGATTGCATAACCGGAAAGTTTCGGGAGTTTCATAGGTGGGAATTCAAGTAGCTCTTAGGATTTCTTTCCGACAGATGTATGATATGAATTTGGGGTTCGACGTCTACTGGTTCGCCTATTCACGGTCGATTTTACAGTGGTCTCGTTGTGTCTTAAAGAGTCCTTGGCTATGCTGACTCGGGGACGCTTCGTATGTCATGTGCACTGCCTTGTACATGATGGTGTTGTACGGTCGAGCCCGTGTAGGTCCCACCACGAAAACTTCGGACGAAATCTCTATCATATGTTTGCTCCGGCTTATTCCGCAAGCCAATCCTTTGTTTTTGTTTTGAGTTGTGGTATTCGAGTTGCTTCGAAGTCAAATGTTGATTCCATACCTTCTCTAATGTTGTTCTCATACTCCGATATGAATACTAATCCCTCTTGATCATCGAGATTGTGTTGTCAATCCCTTTTCAACCGGCGTGTTTCTCTTCAAGTGGATCCGTTCATTTCAACATCCGCAAGATCAATTATCACTTCTTCTCAACGGTGTTTGTTTCATTCGTCCCAAGCTGCCTTTGTTTTTCCCTCCCTCCCACCCTTGTTTCTTCGAGGAACCATATTTCTATTCAAGTATCCTTTTATTCATGTGAAGTTTCTCCATTCTTTTCTATCAATATTCTTATCTGGTGATTCTCATAAATATTCTAACGGAGCTTCAAGTTTATCATTCTTTGTTCTTTTCTTCTCCGGTGGATCCAAGTCAAACTTTGTGGATCATATCCCTTTTCCTCATTTCAATGCTTTTTCATGTCGGTGCACCTCATTATCATTCTACTTCTCGCTATTTGTTATTCCGGAGTGCTCAAGATATCTCGAAGATTCGTGTATCCACTCTTCTTTCACTCAAGCTATTTCGAGGATGTTATATCATTCAAGCCTTTTTATTCGACCGGTGCATTCTCCTTTTCAAGTAATCATTCAACGGTGTTTCTTCTGAGTGGGCCCTAACCCACAGGTCTTTTCACTGGATCTTACCTGACTCTTCTTATTTTCCGGAGCTACCATCAAATTCTTTTCGAAGTTTGACGTAAGTATGAGGTATCATCAGTCATATGTATTTTATCAAGGATATTTCACAATTCTTTTCATCGTTGGCTCTACCTCTTCATTTTGATTATTCCGGTGTGCATCAATAATTCTTGGTGGTGTTTCTCGTTGGCTTTCTCATCACTTGAAGACCGAAGAAGAGTTTTACCTCCATATCTTATCCGTTCTCTCAGAGATTCGTGGTGCTAGCTTGTTGCCATCCTCTCATAATTATTTTTCGATTGTGAGAATTCTTTTATCCATCCGGAGCAATTCAGGAGCCTTTTCAATTTGTTCATCCAGAGTCCATCAATTCAGATTTTTTCATTCTCAGCTTTCAGCTATCATTCTCCTAATCTTACCGGTGCTTTATTCAAGTGATATCTAATCAGTTCGTGATCCCTTCGGTCTCTTGTATCTACTTCTTCTCAAGTATCCTCATTCATTCCATAATTCTTCCCGGTGTTTTCTTTATATATTTTCTTCAATCGTTTTCAATTCTTACGGTGGTTCGTCCAAGAGTTCTCGTCATTTGTTACCGTATATATTCATTCGTTGTTTCAATCCTACCGGTGGTCCATTAAGTTTGCGCTATATCTCTCTTAATCCTTTCTACAAGAATAAGTGGTGTGCCAAATCCATGGTTTGTCATCAATTTAATTGATGAAGGACGAGCATAACATAATTCTTATTCTTGTTTCATCCAAGTGATTAATTCTTTATTCCGGAGGCTCATCAAATTCTCGGTTTCATTTGTTTCATCTTCTCTTTTTCTCGGAGTCCAACCTCTTTCAATTATATTATCACGGAGATCTCTATCTAAATCATTGCGAGGCTTCAATCTTATTCTTTTCATCATTCAATTATTTTGGATCATTCTTTTATTACCGGAGTTCTTCATGAAGGTTCTACTTGATGGATTCATCAAGGATTTATATCCCTTCACCAAGTGTTCATTGAGATTCTTTTCAGAGAAGCTCAAGCTTTCTTCATATTGCAATCCGGAGTGCAATTCTTTCTACCATATTACCGGAGGTGGTATTGTGTCATTCTTGATAATTTGAGTTCATGTTTTCATGATTCACATGTTGTTAAGTATGATGTATTTTAAATCCATCGATCTCTCCATTGGAGGTATCTTGGGTTATTTTTCACCTTAAGCCTTCCCTAAGGATGGTTGTTATTATGGTGCTTATATATGATCCAAGTTTCTTCATTTATCCTCCCGGTGATATAAGTTCTCGTCTCCTTGTTCATTCTTTTCCCGTGAGTGGCAGGTTTCCACCTCATAATTTGTGTTGTATTCCATAAGACCATATCAAGCTTATTATTTTTCGTTGTTGGTTTTACAACAACTCCGTTCGACCCTTCTCCTAGAGATGCCTTTTCAGGCTCTTTTGTAGCAGAAGTTGGCATTGTCTTCTACATTCGCTTGTCTCAATTATCTTTACTCTACTCTTTTGTTCCGGAGGCATGGTGATGTTGCTCTCTTCAACCCATCTTCTTGTTTTATCAGGATCGTGTTCTTGTCGTGCCTATCCTTTTAATTGGAGTGTTGTGTCCTTTTTTTTCAAGTATCCTCTCATCTTGTCTTGTTCAATCCCTTCCATTTACAGACGGAGTGCTGTCCAAATTATGTCAGTCTTTTTCCTTCTCTATTTGGTTTAACCGGAGTGTTGTGCCATTCTGCTCAAGTTCTTTTCGCCTTATCAAGTCTTGCATCCCTTTCTCAACCAGAGTGTCGTGCTTTCATTTGAGCTCTCTCATCTTATCAAATTTTGACTCCCTTCTCAACCGGAGTGCGGTCTGAGATCTTTCTTACCCCTTGTTCCATTCATTCAATAGTTCCAGTGGCAGTGTGTTGTGATTTCATCACGTATCTTCTTATCTTATCAAGACCTTATTCAATTCTTTCTTTTCAACCGGAGTGCTGCCCGAATTTGGGTTTTCCTTGATCCCCTTCCTTAACCGGAGTGTTTTCAATACTTATCTTCCCTTCAATCTCAAGGTTTTCGCAATGTTCCTTCTCCCTGTTTTTCTAACGGAGTGGTTTCAACTTCATTCATCTCCGTTGTATTCTTTTCTCGAGATGGCTTAACCTCTTCAAGGTTCTTGGTTTTCACTCGTTTGTCAAAGAAGCAACTTAGTTTTACCTCTCCTCTTTCTCTTCCGTTTTTCCCCGGTGCCATTCTAGATCTCGGGACGAGATCCTCTCGTAGTGGTGGAGTGTTGTAACGCCCCGAGTCCGATGTGCCAGGTGTCGTGCAGTTATTCGTTGTGGTTGCGTTGTCATTGCTTGTGTGTCAGGCATTGCATATCATGTCATCATGCGCATTTCATTTGCATACGTGTTCGTCTCATGCATCCGAGCCTTTTCCCCGTTGTCCGTTTTGCATTCCGGCGCTTCGTTCTCCTCCGGTGGTCATTTCTACCTTTCTTTCGTGTTTGGGGATTAAACATTTCCGGATTGGACCGAGGCTTGCCAAGCGGCCTTGGTTTACTACCGGTAGACCGCCTGTCAAGTTTCGTACCATTTGGACTTCGTTTGATACTCCAACGGTTAAATGAGGGACCGAGAAGGCCTCGTGTGTGTTGCAGCCCAACACCCTTCCAAAGTGGCACAAAACCCACCTAACTCTGCTCCATCATCTCGGTCGTTCGATCACGATCGCGTGGCCGCAAACCGCACCTCATTTGGACTCTCCTAGCTCCCTCTACCTATAAATATAGCCTCTTCTCCGAAATCCCGGATCAAACCCTAGTCTTCTTCCCCACCGCGCGTCCGGACGCGTCCGCGGCGCGCCGGACATTGTCCACCCCGTCCCGCCACCTCACTCCAGCCTATCAGAGGCCGACACCTCAGCCGGCCGCCGCCCTCGTCCAACCCGTGCGCGCCACTTGGCACCGCAGCGCTCCGCTTCGCCGCCGGCCCGCGGGGCCCAGATCGGGCCCGCGCGAGCCCATCTCGTCGCCGCCGCCTGAGGCACGCATCTCCCCACGCCTGCTTCGCCGTGCACCGCCGCCGCCTTCGCCGGAGCGCTGCGCCGCCGCCCCGTTGCCGGTCTTCACCGGAGTTCCCCGCCGCCACCTCGTCCGTCACCGGATCGCACCACCGCGGCCGGATCCGGGCTCCCCGTGGCCGGATCCGCCCATTCCTGCAGGCCCCGCCGTGTCCGCCGGCCGGATCTGCCTCGCCCCGCCGCCTCGGGTCATCACCGGTCCCTGCCGCCGCCACCATGGCTCGCCTCGACCTCGGGTGGAGGTCGGGGACGAGATCCCTCCCGCGTGGGCTGCCTCCTCCGCACCGGCCCAGGTGCGAGGCCCAGCGCCGCCTCCCCGCCGGCCTGCCTCCTGCGCGCCTCCAGGCCCAGCGCCCCTCTGCTTCGCCCAGCCCAGCGCGCCAGCGCCCCTGCGGGCCTCCTTCCTCTCCAAGGCCCAGCCCAAGCCGGCCGGCCTCTCCCTCCGAACGGGCCTCGGCCCAGGGTGAGCCGCCCCAGCGCCCGCCTCTATTTTTCCCCTGCTGTTGGGCTTGCCCCGGATTCAGCCCGTCCTGTTTTTTTTCAGCGCCTGAGATTTGTCCAATTATCCAGAGATTTGCAGATTTACAGAAAACCCCTTGCACTTCATGCATTTAATAAATAATTAATGGTGCATCGGATTAAAATGATTTATATATGAAACTTGCTCGGAATTTTGTGTAGATTAATAATATGCCACTTTCTTGCCATGTTAAAATATTTAAAATGTTGTTTGCATTAATTTGCCCCTATGCCATGCTAAAATGAATTAATTCATAACTAAATAACCGTAGCTCCGATTTAAATAATCTTTATATGTAAATGGGGTAGAATTTTGCCTAGTTTATCATGGTGGAATCACTTTGCATGTTAAACAACTCTAAAATTGTGTTTAGGGCAGAACAGTACCAAACCTTAAAATATGCTATGGGGAGTTTCCGGAATTGTTGTTCGTTGCTTCCGGCCTCATTTAACCTTGACTAGATAGGTAGTTTTGTTGTGCTTCACCTCTTGCCATGTTAATCAACATTTAATATTGTTGGGTACCTAACCGAGAGTGAACTAAATAAGCCATGTGGTGTTTCGTCAATATGCAACTCGTTGCATATTGAGCTCCACTTAACTTGTAGTGTTGTTTGTGCACTTTGCCATGCCATGCCATGCCTCTTTAAACGGGACATGCATCATACTCGATTGTGCATCATGCCATGTTGATGTGTTGGTTGTTTACTATGTTGTGTGCTTCTTTTCCGGTGATTGCTCTTCGGGTTGGTTCCGGTAACGTTGAGTTTGTGAGGATCCGTTCGACTACGTCCGTTTGTCTTCTTCATGGACTCATTCTTCTTCCTTGCGGGATTTCAGGCAAGATGATCATACCCTCGAAATCATTACTATCTTTGCTATGCTAGTTTGCTCGCTCTTTTGCTATGCCATTGCTACGATGCCTACCACTTGCTTGTCAGCCTCCCAAATTGCCATGTTCAGCCTCTAACCCACCATTGTCCTAGCAAACCGTTGATTGGCTATGTTACCGCTTTGCTCAGCCCCTCTTATAGCGTTGTTAGTTGCAGGTGAAGATTGAAGTTTGTTCCTTGTTGGAACATTTATTTACTTGTTGGGATATCACTATATGTCTTATTTAATTAATGCATCTATATACTTGGTAAAGGGTGGAAGGCTCGGCCTTATGCCTGGTGTTTTGTTCCACTCTTGCCGCCCTAGTTTCCGTCATATCGGTGTTATGTTCCTGGATTTTGCGTCCCTTACGCGGTTGGGCTATAATGGGAACCCCTTGACAGTTCGCCTTAAGTAAAGCTTTGCCAGCAATGCCCAACATTGGTTATACCATTCGCCACCTAGCCTTTTCTTTTCCCTTGGGAGTCGCGCTCCTGAGGGTCATCGTTATTTTAACCCCCCCGGGCCAGTGCTTGTCTAAGTGTTGGTCCAAACTGTCAGCCGCCGGTGGCTACCAGGGGAAACTCTGGGCTGGCCTACCGGAAGTTTAGACAATCCGGTGTTGCCCTGAGAACGAGATATGTGCAGCTCCCATCAGGATGTCGGCGCATCGGGCGGTGTTGCTGGTTTAGTTTTACCCTGTCGAAATGTCTTGTTGTACTGGGATACCGAGTCTGATCGGAATATCTCGGGTGGAGGTCTATTCCTTCGTTGACCGTGAGAGCTTGTCATGGGCTAAGTTGGGACACCCTGCAGGGATTTGAACTTTTGAAAGCCGTGCCCGCGGTTATGGGCAGATGGGAATTTGTTAACGTCCGGTTGTAGAAAACCTGAAGTTGACCTTAATTAAAATGAATCAACAGCGTGTGTAACCGTGATGGTCTCTTTCCGGCGGAGTCCGGGAAGTGAACACGGTTGTTGGAGTTATGCTTGACGTAGGTAGTCTAGGATCACTTCTTGATCATATTTTTATCGACCGTGCTTTGCCTTCTCTTCTCGCTCTCATTTGCGAATAGGTTAGCCACCATATATGCTAGTCGCTTGCTTCAGCTCCACCTCATACCTTTACCTTACCCATAAGCTTAAATAGTCTTGATCGCGAGGGTGCGAGATTGCTGAGTCCATGTGGCTCACAGATACTTCCAAAACCAGTTTGCAGGTGCCGATGAGTCCGTGTAGATGACGCAACCCAGCTCAGGAGGAGCTCGTTGAAGATCTTGTCCTTTATGTTGTTTCGTTCTAGTTGATCAGTAGTGGAGCCCAGTTGGGGTCGGTCAGGGACCTTTGTCGCATTTGGGGTTCTTCTTTTATTTTGGTTCCGTAGTCGGACCTTGAGTGTAATTGTATGATGTAATGCTTTATTCATGTATTTGTGTGAAGTGGCAATTGTAAGCCAACTATGTAACATTTTCCCCTATTATATTACATGGGTTGTGTGAAGATTACCTCACTTGCGGCATTGCCTTCAATGCAATTATGCCTCTAAGTCGTGCCTCGACACGTGGGAGATATAGTCGCATCGAGGGTGTTACAGTAACCCTCCCGGTATTCCGGTAAAATCCCGATTTCACCCGGAACACTTCCGATGTCCAAACATAGGCTTCCAATATATCAATCTTTATGTCTCGATCATTTCGAGACTCCTCGTCATGTCCGTGATCATATCCGGGACTCCGAACAACCTTCGGTACATCAAAATGCATAAGCTCATAACAACTGTCATCGTAACGTTAAGCGTGCGGACCCTACGGTTCGAGAACAATGTAGACATGACCGAGACACGTCTCCGGTCAATAACCAATAGCGGGACCTGGATGCCCATATTGGCTCCTACATATTCTACGAAGATCTTTATCGGTCAGACCGCATAACAACATACGTTGTTCCCTTTGTCGTCGGTATGTTACTTGCCCGAGATTCGATCGTCGGTATCCAATACCTAGTTCAATCTCGTTACTGGCAAGTCTCTTTACTCGTTCCGTAATACATCATCTCACAACTAACATCTTAGTTATAATGCTTGCAAGGCTTACGTGATGTGTATTACCGAGAGGGCCCAGAGATACCTCTCCGACAATCGGAGTGACAAACCCTAATCTCGAAATACGCCAACCCAACATCTACCATTGGAGACACCTGTAGTACTCCTTTATAATCACCCAGTTACGTTGTGACGTTTGGTAGTACCCAAAGTGTTCCTCCGGCAAACGGGAGTTGCATAATCTCATAGTCATAGGAACATGTATAAGTCATGAAGAAAGCAATAGCAACATACTAAACGGTCGGGTGCTAAGCTAATGAAATGGGTCATGTCAATCAGATCATTCAACTAATGATGTGACCTTGTTAATCAAATAACAACACATTGTTTATGGTTAGGAAACTTAACCATCTTTGATTAACGAGCTAGTCAAGTAGAGGCATACTAGTGACACTCTGTTTGTCTATGTATTCACACATGTATTATGTTTCCGGTTAATACAATTCTAGCATGAATAATAAACATTTATCATGATATAAGGAAATAAATAATAACTTTATTATTGCCTCTAGGGCATATTTCCTTCACCAACACCTAAGTTTTTTTTCAATCCGTTCTTCAATACATTTCTATTCTTTATTGGATAGCTTACGGTGATGGATCGATATACCCAAGTAACCGAAGGGTAAAGCACCTAATTCACATCCGAACAATGTTAGAATAGTTTCAGAGATAGCAAAGATGTTTAAACTCTTGTAATCCTTTTCTATCTCTTATTCTGTTTTACCTTCTCTCGATCTCCTGTAAACTCTCCTGGTGTATCCTAGCGATCGCCAACTACTTGTACGCCAAGGCTTGTCTCCTATTAATACAACACACGCGGCCCTCAGGGGTTCTACGCTTCCATCAATAGTTTTACATGGTCATCAGAGCCTCTTCCTCCTAGATCGAAAATCCATCTAGCCCTAGCGAAAGCCATGACCGGAACTACCTCCTCCGCCCTCGCCAGCACCACGAGTGCCCTCACCACCGATTCATCCTCCTCCATCTTTGCCCCATCATCCAGCACTACCCACGCCTCGTCCATTGGATCCCCACCGCAAGAGAAGCTAACCAGGAGCAATTTTCTCCTATGGAAGGCCATCGTGTTGCCGCAAATCAAGGGCGCACAAATGCAGCACTTCCTTGATCCGGCGAGCCCCGTGCCACCGGCCACCATCACCACCACCAAGGACGGGAAAGAAGAGCAATGCGTCAATACGGCGCGTGTCCTCTGGTATGCACAGCAACAGCAGCTGCAAGGGTACCTCATGGGGTCCCTCTCCCGAGAAGTCCTCGCCCAGGTTGTCACACTTCAGACGCCGGCCGAGGTCTGGGCGGCCGTCAATGCCACGTTCGCTGCTCAAACCCAAGCCCAATCGATCAATAATTGAATTGCGCTGCATAATCTGAAGAAGGGCAACTCAAGCATGGCGGACTACCTCGCCAACATCAAGTCTCTCAGGGATGAGCTTGCCTGCGCTGGACCAGCCCTCTCCGATGGTGAGAACACGTCCCACATCCTCGTCGGCCTCGACCTCGACTACAACCCCGTCCTCTCCACCCTTGCTGCCCGTGTGGAACCAATCACGGCGCAAGAGCTCTACAGCCAACTCCTCTGCTTTGACACCCGCATCAATATGCTTCACGGCCTAAACCCAAGATAGTCTTCTACTAACGCCGCATCTCGCGGGCGCGCAGTAGGTGGCCGAGGGCGCGGTCACCAGGGTCGCGGCCGTGCCAACAGCAGTAGTGGCCGCGGGCGTGGCACGCCCCAGTATGCTTGTCTAGGTTCAGGCGCAGGGAGCGGAGGCTATGGCCAGCACACAGGCGGCGGCTATGGTCAGAATCCAAGTGGAGGCAGTGCTGGCTACGGACATCACGCATGCATCGGCGCTTCCTCCTCCAATACTCGTCGATCTCGTTGCCAGCTTTGTAAGAAGCCCGGGCGTGAGGTAATGGACTGTTGGCACAGATTTGATGAGAACTTCGTCCCTGATGAACGTCATGTAGCCGCAGCGATCAGGGAACAACAAGAAGATGCGGGCATGGTCTGGTACGCTGATTCCGGTGCGACAGATCATATCACTAGTGAGCTTGAGAAGCTTGCTGTTCGTGAGAAGTACTATGGTGGAGATCAAATTCACACCGCGAGCGGTGGAGGTATGGATATACATCAGATTGGTCAAGCCATTATTAATTCCCCTACTTGCAAACATGATCTTTTCTTAAATGATGTGCTTCATGTTCCCCAAGCCGACAAAAATCTTGCATCTATGTCTCGCCTAACCGAAGATAACAATGTCCTTTTTGAAACTCATCCTAAATATTTTTTATAAAGGATCGGGCAACGAGGGAGATCATACATCACGGTAGATGCGTTGGAGGACTCTACCCCATCACACCAGGAGCTTTTAGTTGTCTTCATCGTCATCAAGTCTACTCCGTCGTCAAGCCATCCTTGGCAAGATGGCATCAAAGATTAGGACATCCATCTTCGGTCATAGTTAAGCAAGTAGTGAATAAAGGAAACCTTTTATTGTCTCATAGTTCAAATGAAGAGTCTGTTTGTGATGCTTGTCAATGTGCCAAGAGTCATCAACTACTATATCCTAGGTCAACTAGTGTTTCTCATGCTCCTTTAGAGCTTATTTTCAGTGATGTATGGGGTCATGCAAGAGATTTTTTTGGAAGAAAGAAATATTATCTTAGCTTCATTAATGACTTTAGTAAATTCACTTGGATATATTTGCTCAAATTCAAATATGAAGTTTTTGCTATCTTCCAGGAATTCCAAAAGCTTGATGAACGACAATTTGATAGAAAAATCCTCACAGTCCAAAGTGACTGGGGAGGTGAGTATGAAAAACTCAACTCTTTCTTTCGAGATATAGGCATAGAACATCATGTATCTTGCCCGCATGCCCACCAAAAAAACGGCTCTGTCGAACGTAAACACCGCCACATTATGGAAGTTGGCCTTTCTCTACTTGCACATGCATCAATGCCACTTAAGTATTGGGATGAAGCTTTCATTGCAGCCACCTATCTCATCAGTCGTTTTCCTAGTAAAGTGATTGGAAATACTACAATTCTCTCAAAATATTTGGGTGTGCTTGCTATCCAAATTTACGTCCTTACAATCGCCACAAGCTTGAGTTTCGTTTTTATTGGCTATAGCAATCTCCACAAAGGATACAAATGTCTTGAAGTTGCAACTGTACGCATTTATATTTCGCGCGATGTTGTTTTTGATGAAACCATATTCCCCTTTGCAAAGCTTCATCCCAATGCAAGCGCCCTTCTATGTGCTGAAATAGCACTTCTTCCAGAATTTTTCCCTAGTCCAGATCACGGGGGTGAATTAACTAATGATGTTGATCTTGTGATTAATCCAAAAGAAAAAGAAAATCATGTCGCTATTGACTGTGCAGATCATGAACATCACTTTATGTATGAGGAAACAGCCAACGGAGACAGCACCAGATCCCAGGTGGACTCAGGTGTGCAGCCTTTGTCAGCGCCTGGCAGTGCGCGATCCCATGAGGATTTTGGTGACAGGCGGCCAGCTGGGCGTGCGGCCACACCGGACGCAGCAGTGGCCGACAACGTGAGGCCCAGCGGCCCAGCCAATGCATGGGCGAGCTCCACGTCCGAGCGGAGCAGCCCATCAGGAGACCATGCCACCACTACGGGGCCTAACGCTGGCTCTCCGTGCCGCGCGCCTGGGTCTGGGTCACCCGATAGCGCTACCTGGTGCGTGACTAGTGGCGGAGGAAACTCGAGGCAGATCCCTGCCAAGGATTCCGTCTTGGATCGGGAACCGGCCCTGGATACGGTGGGATCTTCTGTGGCCACAACAGCTTCGTCTGGATCTTCTGCGGCAGAAGCGACAGAACAGCCCAGGTCTTCTGTGATAAGGACAGTAGCGCCTTCTCATGTGCCAGAAATTCCTACACGTATTACAAGGTCAAAAACAGGTGTTGTTCAACCAAAAGAATACAGGGATGGTACAATAAGGTATGACAAGATCAAGCGTGCTTTCCTCACTAGTACTGGTGAACCTATTAATTTATATGATGCACTTGACCATGATGAATGGAAAAAGGCTATGGATATTGAATATCATGCACTTATGGATAATAAAACTTGGCATCTGGTACCACCAGAAAAAGGCAAAAATGTCATTGACTGTAAATGGGTCTACAAGATAAAGAGAAAGTCAGATGGTAGTATAGACAGATACAAGGCTATACTAGTTGCAAAAGGATTTAAACAAAGGTTTGGCATTGATTATGAAGATACCTTTAGTCCTGTTGTAAAATCAGCTACTATTCGACTTGTGCTGTCAATTGCTATTTCCAGAGGCTGGAGTCTAAGACAACTAGATGTTCAGAACACGTTTCTCCATGGTGTTCTGGAGGAAGAAGTGTTCATGCGGCAGCCACCAGGGTATGAGAACAAATGCAAACCAGAGTATGTTTGTAAGTTGGATAAAGCTTTGTATGGACTTAAACAGGCACCAAGAGCATGGTACTCTAGGTTGAGCACACAGCTACAGCATCTTAGGTTTACTCCATCTAAGGCAGATACCTCATTGTTTTTCTACAGTAAATGCAACATTACCATATTTTTACTTGTTTATGTTGATGATATAATCGTTGCCTGTTCCAGTTCAGATGCCACTACCTGTCTACTTAAGGATCTGAAGTTGGAGTTTGCACTAAAGGATTTGGGAAATCTTCATTACTTCCTTGGCATAGAAGTTAAATAGGTAACAGATGGCATAATTCTTACACAAGAGAAATATACGACTGACATACTCAAGAGAGTAGGAATGGAAAGTTGCAAACCTTTAAGTACACCAATCTCAACCTCAGAAAAACTCACAGTTGAGAGTGGAGTAGCACTTGGAACAGAGGATGCAACAAACTACAGAAGTGTTGTAGGTGCATTACAATACTTGACTCTTACTCGTCCTGATATTTCCTATTTAGCGAATAAGGTATGTCAATATTTGCATGCTCCAAGTACAGCTCATTGGACTGCAGTAAAGAGAATTTTGAGGTATCTAAAGTTTACAGAAGGACTTGGACTTCGGATTGTCAAGTCTCCATCCATGCTTGTTACCGCCTATTCTGATGCAAATTGGGCGGGATGTCCTGATGATAGAAGATCCACAGGTGGCTTTGCTGTGTTTCTGGGAACAAATCTTGTGTCATGGAGTGCAAGAAAATATGCCATTGTATCTAAGTCAAGTACGGAGGCTGAGTATAAAGCTTTAGCAAATGCTATGGCTGAAGTAATGTGGATACAAACTTTACTCTATGAGCTTGGTGTTAAAGCTCCAAGGGCTGCGGGACTATGGTGTGATAATCTTGGTGCAACCTATCTCATAGCCAATCCTGTTTTTCATGCACGTACAAAACACATTGAAGTTGATTATCACTTTGTCAGAGAAAGAGTAGCTCAAAAGCTACTTGATATTCGATTCATACCTACTGAAGATCAACTCGCTGATGGCTTCACAAAACCTCTTACTATGAGAAGGTTGGATGAATTCAAGTACAATCTTCACCTTGATAGGATTCCTTAAGGTTTAGATTGAGGGGGAGTGTTAGAATAGTTTCAGAGATAGCAAAGATGTTTAAACTCTTGTAATCCTTTTCTATCTCTTCTTCTGTTTTACCTTCTCTCGATCTCCTGTAAACTCTCCTGGTGTATCCTAGCGATCGCCAACTACTTGTACGCCAAGGCTTGTCTCCTATTAATACAACACACGCGGCCCTCAGGGGTTCTACGCTTCCATCAATAGTTTTACAAACAATTGTCTGTAAGTGTGTTTCTCATCTTTGACCTTTCCAAAGCAGAACACCTCGCTCTTATGAAAATTAATTTTTAAGCCAGACAATTGTTCAAAGAGACACAAGATAAGTTTCATATTACGTGCCTTAGCCATGTCATGTTCCATGAATAGAATTGTGTCATCAGCATACTGTAGAATGGATACCCCTCCATCGACTAGATGAGGAACTAGTCCCTCTACATGGCCATGCTGCTTGGCCCTGCCAATAATGATAGCCAACATATCTGCCACAATATTGAACAGAAGAGGAGACATGGAATCCCCTTGTCGCAACCCCTTATGTGTCTGGAAATAGTGAACGATGTCATCGTTCACCTTAATTCCAACACTAACTTTCTGGACTTGGATATCCACTTGGTTCCTCCAGGTTTCACTAAAACCCTTCATGCGCATTGCCTGCTGAAGAAAAGGCCACTTTACTTTATCAGATGCCTTCTCAAAGTCCACTTTGAAGATAACCCCATCTAGTTTCTTGGAGTGGATCTCATGAAGCGTTTCATGTAGAACGACCACCCCTTCCAGTATGTGTCATCCCGGCATGAACGTTGTCTGGCTTGGTTGGATCACCGAATGAGCAATTTGTGTCAATCTATTGGTTCCAACCTTTATGAAAATTTTGAAACTCACATTCAGCAGACAAATGGGCCGAAATTGTTCGATCCGAACTGCCTCATCTTTCTTAGGTAGCAGCGTTATCGTACCAAAGTTAAGATGAAACAACTCCAAATGACCGTCGAAAAAATCGTGAAACATAGGCATAAGGTCATCTTTAATAATATGCCAACATTTCTTATAGAATTCAGCTGGAAACCCATCTGGTCCCGGTGCTTTATTCGGTTTCATTTGGGATATTGCCTAATGAACCTCTTTTTCAGTAAATGGTGCAGAGAGAACATCATTCACTGATGCCTGTAATTGAGGTATATCATCAATCACAAATTCATCAAGTGGCACCGTAGTTGTATTCGAGGGTCCAAAAAGTTTTTTATAATAATTAGAGATACATGCTGATGCGGAGCATCCCAAGTGTCGGTGTTTTGGGAACGGGGGTCCCCAGACTTGCCTGCCTGCGGCCTGCGGCGTGGCTCAAAGGAGGCCCAGCATGGCCCATCTTCATCAACACAAGACTCAAGACCCTCACGAGGGGCCAAGCCTCGCGAGGCGGACGACACGGGGCTTCCAACATCAACAAGAAGAAGACCAAAGATGCACCATATTCCACACCAAGGCCGGCATCAATGGTCGATCCGTCAAGGTCATCATCGATGGAGGGAGTTGCCACAATTTAGCAAGTGAAGAACTATGCTCCAAGCTCCAATTGGTCAAGATGAAGCACCCTCACCCCTACAAGGTTCAATGGCTAAGCGACACCGGCACCATACAAGTCGAGAATAGAGTACAAGTCTCTTTCAAGATCGGCGCCTATGAAGACACATTGGAATGTGATGTCCTTCCGATGACTGTTTGCCACCTCCTCCTTGGACGGCCATGGCAATTTGACCGAGGTGTCATTCACAATGGGCGTACAAATCACTATAGCTTCAAGATGAAAGGGAAAGAGTTCGTGCTACGTCCTATGTCTCCAAGCCAAGTGATCGCCGACAAGCAAGCCACCCATCATGGAGAAAATAGTGAGAGAGCGATTCACCAAAAAGAGAGTGAGCGCCACAAGCCCAAATTGAGTGACTCCACGATGAGCGACAAGAAAAACCTAGTTCTCTTTGCCACCAAACGTGAGATGAGAGAAGTGTGTGAGAACCCATCAAGTGTCCTACACTATGTCCTATTGTGCAAGGACGAGGCCACAACAACTAACAACTCTCACGATCTACCTTTGGTGTTATCTTCTCTCTTGCAGGAATTCCAAGATGTTTTCCTCGATGAGCTACCTCCGGGTCTACCTCCACTACGAGGCATTGAGCACCGAATTGATCTCATCCCCGGAGCGTCGCTTCCCAACAAAGCCCCATGCCGCGTCAACCCCGAAGAAACCAAAGAAATACAAAGGCAAGTAAAGCACCTCATAGACCATGGTCATGTGCGTGAAAGTTTGAGTCCTTGTGCCATACCGGTCATTCTTGTGCCAAAACGTGACGGTAGCTTTCGCATGTGCTCCGATTGTAGACCTATCAATGCTATCACCGTTAGATATAGGTACCCCATTCCACGCCTTGATGATATGCTTGATGAACTTAGCGGTGCCACTATATTTTCCAAAATTGATCTTAAGAGTGGTTACTATCAAATCCACATACAAGAGGGTGATGAATGGAAAACCGCCTTCAAAACCAAGTTTGGTTTGTATGAGTGGTTAGTCATGCCTATGGGTCTCTCGGAAGCACCGGGCACTTTTATGTGCCTTATGAATCATGTCTTTCGGCCTTACATTGGTATATTTGTTGTGGTTTACTTCGATGACATTCTCGTGTTTAGCAAATCTATCCAAGAACATGTCACCCATGTCCACACCGTTTTGCAAACTCTTAGGAAAGAGCGCCTCTATGCTAATATGGAGAAATGCCTATTTGGTGTTGATAAGCTCATTTTCTTGGGTTTTGTGGTCTCTTCTAAGGGTGTTCATGTTGATGAATCTAAGATCAATGCTATTAAAACTTGGCCCCAACCAACAAATTTGCAACAAGTGCGTAGTTTTCTTGGTTTAGCCGGTTTCTACCGCTGATTTGTGAAGTATTTTAGCACCATTGCTTCACCTTTGCATGCTTTGAGCAAGAAGAATGCGCCTTTTGTTTGGGGACAATCTCAAGATATTGCTTTCAATGAGCTTAAGAATTTGCTTACTCATGCTCCCGTGCTTGCTTTACCCAACTTCGACAAGCCTTTTGAGATTCATTGCGATGCTAGCGGTAATGGCATAGGAGGCGTGTTGACGCAAGAGAAGCGCCCCATAGCTTACTTTAGTGAGAAACTTTCCGGAGCGCAACTCAATTACCCCATCTATGACAAAGAACTTTATGCTTTAGTGCGAGTTTTGCATGAATGGGAATATTACCTTCGCCCACATGAGTTCATCATCCATACCGACCATGAAACACTTAAATACCTTAAGGGTCAAACTAAGTTGAACAAGCGTCATGCTAAATGGAGTGAATTTATTGAGTCTTTTCCTTATGTCATCAAGTACATTAAGGGTAAAGAAAATGTTGTGGCGGATGCGCTTTCCCGTATATGCATGCTTGTCACTAACCTTGAGTTGAATGTCATTGGTTTTGAGCGTATCAAAGACTTGTGTGAACATGATCCTACATTCGCCATACCTTATGCCAAGTGTTTGATGCATACTTCTTGGGATCGATACTACATCAAAGATGGATATCTTATGCGAGCTAACAAACTTTGCATCCCCGAGTCCTCTTTTCGTTTGTTGCTTTTGCAGGAATCTCATGGAGGTGGACTCATGGGACACTTTGGACGCGACAAAACATTTGCTACGCTCTCCAAGAACTACTTTTGGCCCAAGATGCATCGCGACGTCAATCGCTTCACCAACCGTTGTTCTACATGTCGCAAAGCTAAATCTAAAGCCCAATCTCATGGCCTCTATATGCCACTTCCAATTTCATATCAACCATGGGAAGATATTAGCATGGACTTTATGCTTGGTTTGCCTAGAACTCGAAATGGAAAGGATTCCGTTTTTGTTGTCGTGGACCGTTTCTCCAAAATGGCTCATTTCATTCCTTGCAACAAGATAGACGATGCTTCACATATTGCAAATTTGTTTTGTAGGGAAATCTTGCGCCTTCATGGAGTACCAAAGACTATCGTCTCGGACCGCGACGTCAAGTTCCTTAGCTACTTTTGGAAGACTCTTTGCGCCAAGCTCGGAATCAAGCTACTCTTCTCCACGGCATACCATCCTCAAACCGACGGCCAAACGGAGGTGACAAACCGCACACTCTCCGCTCTACTTCGAGTACTCATCAAGAAGAACATCAAGGAGTGGGAGGAGTGTCTACCCATCGCCGAGTTCGCATACAATCGAGCAAGACACTCAACAACCGGCAAGTCCCCTTTCGAGGTCGTCTACAGATTCAACCCTTTGTCACCATTGGATATTCTTCCTCTACCACTCCAAGAGCGCATCAATTTGGACGCAAGTGCGCGTGTGACACATCTAAAGAAGATGCATGAAGATACAAGAAACATCATCGAGCGCCAAGTTCAACGCCTTGCGACCAAGCTCAACCTATGGTCTTCAACATTAGTGATCAAGTGTGGCTCCACCTTCGCAAGGACCGCTTCCCATAAGAACGCAAATCCAAGCTTCGTCCACGAGCGGATGGACCCTTCAAGGTGCTTGCACGCTACAACGACAACGCTTACAAGATCGACCTTCCACGCGACAAGTACAATGTGAGCGACATCTTCAACGTCAAAGATCTCTCTCCTTTCCATGGTGATGAAGATTTTGATTCGAGGACGGATCTTCCCCAAGGGAGGGGAGATGATGCGGAGCATCCCAAGGTCATCCCCATGGACCTACCGTCGTCTCACCAAGTACCTACCGGGCCCATGACTCGATCACGTGCAAGGGCACTTGAAACCAAGGTGACATCTCTCCTCTCACAACTCCACTCCGATGCACATGAAGCATGGCTACTACCTCATTTGGATACATTATGCATACTCAGGTACAATGGAGAATCTAAGGAGCAAGGACAAGAAGAAGAGGAAGATGGACGAGAAGACGGAGAAGAAGAAGAGCTGCAGGAAATTTCCCAGCCACCGGACGACCGGCCGGGACCGGACGTCCGGCGCCTGAAGCGTCAGCCGAGCTCCAGCCAGCGGACGTCCGGCCCAGACCGGACGACCGGTGCCCCTGCACCCGAAGCGAACGAGCGGACGTCCGGTCCGGACCGGACGACCGGCGCACCAGCACCCGAGGCAACATCAGCGGAAGTCCGGAGCCTCCGGACGTCCGGCGCCCCCATCACAGAGCAGAACCAGCGGACGACCGGAGGACACCAGACGTCCGGCAGCTCCTGAGACACCGGACGACCGGTCCCCAGCGGACGTCCGGTACCTGGCTGCGTCCAGATTCGGGCCCGAGGCCCATGTACCCTTTTCACTTCGCCCCCTTTTGCACTTAGACTATAAATAGACCCCCCATTCATCCTAGCTAGGGTTAGTAAAGGATTAGCTCATGTTTGTGTGAGAGCTTTGCTCATCCACTTGGTTACCTTCTCCTCGGAGATCGCGCCTCCACCGGAGAAGATCCTTCCAAGAGGATTCAAGACCCCCCTCTTGGGCGGCCCCATCAAGACCTCCTTCTAGGAGAAGAACCGGTTACTTGTATCGTCCTTTGTTGACCGTGGATCATCGTGTATCTCTTTGTGTTTCGAGGATCTAGCGCGTGTGTAATCGAATCTTGTTGGTTTGAGTGTTTCTCTCCTCGTGAATCCCCCTTGTGTTCTTCGTGTTTCTCTTTGGGATCCGCTCCTTTCGTGAAAGATCGGCCATCTAGGGTTCCACCCTACATCACATGCTTTCAGATTTTCATGTCCCACTATTGTCCCCTCGTCCTGTTCAAGCTGTATGATTTTCTTCTTCCTATGCTTACCATTTGCAACCATATGAAAAAAGTGTGTATTGTCGTCCCCTTGGACAACCTTAAGCGTTTTCGCACGTAACGCCCACTTCAACTCCTCCCCTCTCAAGAGAGCTCGTAGACCTTGCTCAGCCTCGGACTTGGTTTGTTGCTCATTAACAGAAAGAAGAGTGGCTTCAGCCTTTAAGTCTAGTGCCTCAATCAATTGAGTAAGACGTTCTTTTTCTTGTTTGTAAATCCCACTCTCATTTCTGACCCAACCTCTCAGAAACTGTCGGAGATGTCTAATTTTATTTTGCCATCTCTCAACATGTGTCCTTCCACTAACCGGCTTAGCCCATTCTTGTGCAATCCCATAAATCCTTCTCGCTCAAATCAGCTTTGCTCGAAGGAGAAGACATTTTTATTTGCCACATGGGTAGCCTCATCCGAGTCTAACAGAAGTGGTGTGTGATCCGAGGTCGCTCTCTGCATCGCATGGACCGACACCAACGGAAATTTTTGTTCCCACTCCACACTAGCAAGTAGCCTATCCAGCTTTTCATACGTCAGAATAGGTAAGAGTTGGCCCATGTAAACTGTCTACCAGTGAGCTCAATTTCTCTCAAATTGAGGCTCTCGATAATCATGTTAAACATCATAGACCAACGTCCATCAAAATTGACATTATTTTTTTCATCTCTCCTCCTGATGATATTAAAATCCCCCCGACTAGTATTGGCAGATTTTGGTCTCCACAAATCCGCACCAGATCGGCCAGAAAGTCAGGTTTGAATTCAGGTTGTGATGCCCCATAGACAGCTACTAGAGACCATCGGAACCCATCCAGTTTTGATCGCACCCTGAATTTAACCGAAAACTCTCCCTGAACCACATTAAGCACCTCTAACGTCTCACACCGTACTCCTAGTAAAATCCCGCCGGATCTTCCTCTAGGAGGTAAGATGTGCCAGTCAAAATCGATACCATTGGAGAGAGTTTGAAGAAACTGTGATGTGAAACTATCTCGTCCAGTTTCCAAAAGTGCAATAAAGTCTAAGTTTTGTTCTATCGTTGTCTCTTTGTTTAGCCAAGTCAGCTAGACCTCTGCTATTTTAGAAGAGTCCTTTAATAAATCATCATGAATTTTTTTTTCTTAAGCTTAACTCTGGCACTTATGCGTATTGCTGAAGTAGGATAAATTTTCCGCTTCCAGGGTCGTTTGGGCTTCTCCTCAACATCCTGCGGGAAAGTAGGATCGGCCACGACAAAAACTGCACCCTCCATCAGGAGAGGCTCTACCGTGTCTGTAGTCTCCGAATCCTCCTCATCCTCAGCCTCCGCACTAGGCAAAAGATTATTACATATATATGCGAGATCAACCATTCCTAAATTCATTTCATTGTCATTTATGGGTTTGATAGATGCAAGAGTACGAATGATTTCAGAAGCCCTCTCCACTGCGAAGTCTAATAGATCGTTAATGAATTTGACGACCTCGGTTTCATTTGATCCCAAAAAAATTCCTAAGTCGTTTGCCTTATCTACTATTTCATTCTCTGAGAAGTGCAAAATTGAACAACTTTTAACAAAAGACGCACCTGTAGTAGTCTCGACATGACGAAGCATGGCGGCCCTCTTGGCACGCGCTAGCTGCAGGTCGTCCGCATCCGGCTGTCGCTGGATCCGGTTGCTGACACGCCTGCCAGCCGACACCGGATCCGCTATCCCACCGAAAGCGATAAGCTCCTCCGTCGTCCTCTCTCGAGGAGTATGTTCCTGACTCCCACGCCCATCCCCTATCGACATGCTTCATAGCCTCCGACATGCTTTAAAACAAATCATGTATATATAATTTATTTATTTCAATGACAATGTATGGGTATTCCGTTAGTATATTCTAATAGCTTTTTGATTTCTATTAACCTCGCCAAACTCTACTAGAGTCGAAAAACATGCCTTGTTAACAAAAATCAAATGAATACATGTACATCTTTTCTGGCATACAAATTAAGGCTTCCCTCCGTTCCATAATATAAGATATTATAATAACATCTTATGAATAAAGTACCACACAAGCCTGCCAAAATCCGAGCACATAGCCCAGCTCCGCAGGTTGTGCACATATACCCAATGACGATCACCGGGCTTGGCATAGACCACGTGTAATGGCACATCATTTTTCACGCACAAAACAAGAGTGGGTGGGGAGGTCGAGTCGTTGATGCCGGCGAAATAGCCGAAATCGTTGGGGTCGGAGAAGTAGAGCTTCAAGGCATCGACGGCTTCGCTGGATTTCGGTTCCGAGCCATCATATGCCCGCACCTCGGTGATGGGTGGGAACTCGGTGAGCCTGCCGGTGAGGGGATTGAGGAGGCGGACCGCGTCTGTGGACTGCTTGTCGCGCAGGACAAAGAGGCCATCGGCCACGCCAAAGATGTAATTGCTGGAGAGCACAATGAGTTCGACATAGGTGCGGACGCCGGTGACGTGGCGGAGGCGGCAGCCTGACGTAGGCAGTAGATCAGGAGGTCGACGTATTGGCATCCAGCCGCGGGGGCGGAAGCGGATATCAGGCTGCAAACGGAGCGCGGGTCGTCGGTGGACTCACGCCAGGCCCTGCACACGGCCCGCAGGCGGTTGTACTGCCCCGCCGGCAATGGAGAATCTGAGCGCAGACGGCCGGCGACGTCCCTCACGAGATCGGTCGTTAGGGCATCTCCAGCCGTTGACTCTTAGGAAGGGCAAAAAATCGTTCCCTGGAGGCGCACCGGCGTTAAACCGCGCACTGGAGGCGTGATGCCCTCACGGATTTTTAAAATGTTCAAATTCGGCGCAAACACAACGCAAACACGGGTGAGTTCGTTCAAATTTAAACATATTTTACAAAAAAAATTACCGCGGGCTACCCCCGCCATCTCCCACGCCGCCCGCTCACGCGGTTCTACATGTCGAGGAGGCTGTAGAACCGCGTGTAGTCACCGCCGCCGCCGTCGTCGTCGTCGCCCCCGCCTACGCCTCCGCCGTCCCTGCTGCATCCTTCCCCCGGTTGGCGTGGTGGGTTGGACGGTCCGGGAACGTCGTCGTCGTCGCTATCGAGGACGACGACACCGTCCTCGTCCTCGCGCCCACGTTTGCGGGCGGCGATCTCCTTCAGGGCCCGGCGCTGCCGGATCAACTCCTCGCGCAGGTAGTCGTCGCGCGACCACCGCATGGCGTCCTCGTCGGAGAAGCCGTGCCGGGCTATCTCCTCGTACTCCGGGGGGAGGCTGGACTCCACCTTGGGCTTGACGAGGGCGCCGGAGCTGCGGGTGCGCGCGCTGACAGGCGTGTCCTGGGGCTCCGGCTTGACGGGGCGGAGGTGGAGGCAGGGAGAGCCGCCGGAGCTGCGGGTACGTGCGCTGACAGGCGTGTCCTGGGGCTCCGGCTTGACGGGGCAGAGGTGGAGGCAGGGAGAGCCGCCAGACGAGGAGGAGGACACCCCGGTCTTCATGCGCCTCGGCGTTCAGCAGCTTCCCCGGCGGCGGCGTGAGGAGGACGAGGGAGCGGGGTACTCGAGGCGTGGCGTGTTGCCGCCCTCGATGTACTCAAGGACGGACTCCAACGTGCGCCCGGGCACGCCCCACCACCGACGCCGGCTGGCGGCGTTGAACCTGCCGGAGGGCACGACGCCGTTGGTGGCCTCGAGCTGCTCGCCGTGCCGGCGGCGGAAGTACGGCTCCCAGATTGGGCTGTCGGGGACGTACCGGGGCCCCTCCCTCGCCGCACGCGGTAGGGACGAGCGGATGCGTGCGATCTTCGCACGCCGCGCCGCGCCGGTGGGTACCGGGGGCACCGGCACGCCGCCGGCGCTGATCCTCCACGCCCCGGGCACCCGCATATCCGGCGGGACCGGGTACTTGGCCTCGAAAAGGAGGCGAGCCTCGTCCTCGTGCAGATGACGGCGCCCGAATCCGTTCGCCGTTGCCTGGGAAACGCTCGGTCATGCTTTCTCAACTGGTGACGGCGAGAGAAGGAAAGGGGGAGAAATGAGCGCGTCGTCGGTGGATGACCGGGGTGAGTCCCTCCGGCGCGCTTGCAGTCGGCTTTTATAGAGTCGCTGACGCGGTGGGCCCACAGCTCTTCGCGCCAAAAACGATTCGCCCGGCGCCCCCGAGCAACCCCCAGTGCGCCGGGTTCGGGTTGAGTCCGCCGGCGTCAATTTCGGCCCGAGCCGACGAAAATTGAGTTTTTGTGGGCGCGACTGAACCGATTTTTTAGTGCCAGTAAACGAAAACACGTCTGGGGCCTTTTTGGGGCGCGGGTGGAGATGCCCAGATTGGCCCAGTCCCTCCTGCCAGATGTTTACCACAGTGAGCTGCCAGCCTGACAGGCAAAGAAAAACTAGAAAGGAGGAGAACTCCGGCCGGACATACCATTCTTTCACTCGCGGTGCTCGCTTCCTCGAACGAACAGACTCGCTGCCACTACGAGTGCAAGCCAGCAGCAGAAGATCGGGAGCAACTCCACAGCGGCGGCGCCGCGCTCGCGTCATCACGCCCTCGGATTTCGGGAGACGATCGCTGCCGCCGGTGCGTGGAGATGATGCACCGCCAAGTCTCCGGCTATGCGACCGTGTCCTCATCGATCTGGTTTAGGTGATTGGACGTGATCACGTGATTGGTAGTGGTTTTAATTTCTGGAATCCGACACTAGTTACCCTAACAAGACGTGGATTGTTGGAGCTTTTCATCCTCACCACAAGCATTGCAAGGGAGAGGTGAATCAGATCGCAGGCTAGAGAAAAACATTAAGAGCAACTTCAATGTGGGCGACTTATTTCATTCGTTCGCGTCTGTTTGGATCGGCGTGAACAAAAGTGGCGGCCCAACGCGCTGACCAAACTTAAATCGTTTTCGTCCGGCGTCCGCGCCAATCCATTTCTGGCCCAAAATTGCGTCTGGAATGCGTCGGCGCGGACGCGAAGCGGACGCGCCACTCGTCTCCTCGCCGTCCGCCGCGTCCTCACCTGGCGGCCACCCAACCGCCACGGGTCGTTTTATTTATGACGACCACCGACAGCGGGCCCACGCGTCAGCCAGTGCACGCGTCATTTTTTAACCACGCGTGCGGCGGGGTCGGCCTCATCCACTTCTCCCGTCCACATCTGGCCCCCCACCACTTTCTTTGCTTCCTCGCCGGCGACCGCAAACCCTAGCGCGCGCCATGGGCCTCTTCGGCAAAAGCAATGGCAAGGGGAAGGGCATCCCGGCGCCTCATCATCCCATGCTCCCCCTCCCTCCCCCCCCCCCCCCCTCCACCGCCGGCGCGTTTCCGCCCTCGACGCCGGCGCCTGCACATCTCGGTGCACCAAGCGCGGTGGCACTGGGAGTACAGGCAGCCCCTCCCCTATCCCGACGTGACGCTGCCGCATCATTGCCATTTGGATCCAAACCGGATCCCGATGCCGGTGGTTCCGCGGACCCAGCGGGCGCACGACGACGAGGTGTGGCGGCGCCGCGCGCTGCTCACACCGGAGCAGCGTCGGCTGCCTGAGTACGCCGCCGACTCTTCTAACTGGGAGGCTTGGTTCGCCCTCGAACACGAGGAGCAACGACGCTCGGGTGTCGACGCCGTCCCGCCGCCGTTCCCACCGCCGCCCCCGCAGGTAGAGCCGGAGGACATGGAGGCGGAGGCGGAATACCAAGCCGCCCTCGAGGAGGCCCTGCAGCACGCGCTGGAGGCTAGCCGCATCGAGGAGGACGCGCACTGGGATGGGCTGGAGCAAGCCCTTGCGCTGTCAGCGGCGGGGGACTCCGTCCACACCCCGCTCTTCGTGCCGCCGCCTCCGCCGTCGCCGCCCGTACAGCCTAAGCCGGAGCCGAAGCCGTCGCGTAAGCGCTCCCCACCTACCCACTTGGCCGGAGAAGGCCTACTCGTGGATGGGCCGGTACCGCGAGTGGGTGAGCGCGCCTCCCGTCTACTTCGCCGTGACGCCGGAGGAAGAGGCGGCCCACCTCGAGCGATGGAAGGAGCACTGACTCCGCCAGGAGTAGGGCGACGACGAGGAGCATATGCGCTACGAGGCCATGCTCCAACGCGACGCGGAGGCGCTCCGGCTCGAGGAGGAGGAGGAGGAGCGCGCACGGCTTGCCGCAATGCCGCCGCCGCCGCAGACGCCGGATGAGGCTGCCCTGGCAGCGTACCAGGCGGCGTTCGGGTGGGCTGGCCCTGCTCCGGTCTTCATCGACCTCATCGACGACGACGACGTCGAGGGCAAGGGCAAGGGCAAGGCCGACGACGTCTAGGGCAGCGTATGGGGCGGCAGCAGACGGGCGCAGACCTTTTTAATATTTTTATTTAATGTGTATTAGATGTAGGTGGACTTCGGTCGGCGTTTGACCGGCCATTTTTATGTTTAATTATATTTATTTCGTGAAACTTGTTTTTTCTTCACGCCGACATATTTGGGTCGGCCTTCCCGTTGGACGGTCAAGCCGACCCATTTTAAAATGCGGACGCCGACGTCCGCCTGGCCGACTGAAATGGACAAAAAAGCGGACAAAGCGCGCGTCCGTTTGGGTCGTCCCGTTGAAGTTGCTCTAAGGCAAATCAGAGTGAACTAAAATCCTATACCCACAAACGTTTCACCTACGGACACGTCTACGTATTAATCTCTCTTACTAGAGCATCTACAACCGGACGCCTCAAATCCTCCTCCTCATATGCATGAGCGGAAGACCCGATCATTGATCGGTCAAAAAAATCCGACCGATTTCAAATGACCGGACTGACCGACACCCCTTATATTTAGCCTAAATATGAGACGAATAAAGAAGGCCAGGATGCGTTTGTCACGTCAGATTGGCTGCCCGACCCCATAAAAGGTGAACCAATTTTATCAGGTGTTTTGAAAAAAAGATTTATGGTTGCAAATGACAAAAATTAAAGCCCCCCATCAGATGCGTCTGCGGATATTTGAGGGCCAAATTTATAAATTGCGGTTGTGCTAGATGCTCTTAATTTCCAACCAAACTGCCCAAGAATCCGCCCCATCCCCCGTACCAACTCAAGTAACCTGCGATTTCTTTCATCTTATTCTCCTGCAAGATGAATCAGCAACAGATAACTATGGCATTGCTGCTAAAATATAGTACCAGGTCCGGTCTTTCCCATGATGAGAATGGACAACTCCAATGCGCCGACGTCTTTTGTCCGCGCCGTTCCGTTTGGGTCGAAACGGACAAACAACGGCCAGACGCGCCGACGCAAACGGATACACATCTGTTTTTCGTCCGTCTGCAACCCATTTTCAATCCAAATTTGGGTCGAGTTTACGTTGGCGCGGACGCGTGCGTCGTCCGCCCTTATCCTTCCCATAGCCCACCCGTCGGTGGCACATCCACCCCATTTCCCTTCTCTCTCCTCAAAACCTCCCGCCCACTCACCATGGCCGATGCGCCAAACCCTGCCGCCGTCACCGCTCTCTCCTTCGCCATGGGTGACGGCGAAGCCAACCACCCCGTGCCTAGGAGGGAGTTGATGCCGGCGCATAAGGTCATCCAGTCCGAGAAGAGGGCTGGCCGGAGGAGGGTCCAGGTGGAGAAAAAAGAAAAGCAAGTCGGGGGCGCCCTTGCCGCCGCCGCTCAACAAGAGGCCGCCATTAAGGAGAATGAGGTTCTCCTCACCAAGGCCACACAGCGGGTGCTCGCCATGCTAGGGTTCCTCGCAAGGAGTCGGACATTCTTGTCGCCCCACCATGGCCGCGGCGAGCACAGGCTCACCGGCTGCATGTCCGCCTTGTCGGAGTCGCCGCGCTCATCTACCATGCCGCAGACACACATCTTTCCTCCGCCGCACGAGCCGGCCACGTCCCGCTTCTCCACCTCGCCCGGGGACTGCTTGCCGGAAGTGAGCGTGATCGCGCCAACCATCCCCACGGCCATGGCCATCGACCTGAACGCCATACCTGTGGTCGGCAGGTCATCCACCGGGGCGCAAAGGAAGCGGCCGAGAGACATCCCGGTGGTCGACCTAGCCCATTTTAGATTAAATTTGCTTCAGATGAGCGGACGAAAAGGTGTCGGCCTGTTGGGCGCATCGGGCAGATTTGAGCGGACACGGTCGAACATCATACTTCCAGCCGATTTAAACAGACGAAAAGCGGACAAAATACACGTCCCACGTCCGTTTGCGTCGGCGCGTTGGAGTTACCCTAACTCTAGCCGAAAAACCAATGGCATGTTCTTATTCAGTTGCAGTGGAAAATACTTCTTAGAATTTAAGAAAGAGTAATATGCACAGTTGCTTGACTTGTTATGTGAATCACGTAGAAAGACATAAAATATATCCCAGGCTTATATGAATACTTATGTCAATTGCTACCTCGTAAGGTCCAATAGCAGGGAGATCTAGAGGTAGCACCGTGTTCCAGACAGCGTCAAAGAGATTGTATTAGCAGTAACACTATTTTTGAGGAATAAATACCTACTATTATCCTGCAAAAAGAAGTATTATGTTATGTGATCACAACCAGTTTGCATTAAACCATGAAAATACATACTTGAACCATCCTATTCTCCTTCTAGCCACTGCGTTCAGTAGTCTGGTTCTATAGCAACACTTGAAAATGCAAATGACTTGCCCACATCTACAAGAACAAATCTCGTGGATGACATAGCAAATGTACACTCTTCAAGGCGAAAGATGCAGGTAAACTGCGGACTGCACGATATAAAAATGCCCAAATCCAGACCAAGAGAATGTCTTCAAGAGCATTTCATTTCGTAGTCCTACGCGTCGACACTGTCATCCTCCTGCGCGTATATCCTCTCCGGCTGGCCTTCCTCCAGCGCGCGAGCCCGCCTGCGTATCCTCCGGAGCGCGCCGTCCACGGCTAGGTCGACCGCGTCATTGCTCGCCTCCCTCAGCTCCGCGGTGCTCCCGTGCCTCCGATACAGCACCCTGGGCGCCATCTCCAGCGCGCGCTCCCGCATCCTCCGCACCTCCGCGTCGGGCACGGCCGCCAGCGTCTCCGCGATCTTCACGCCCCCGAGCACCACCGTCTCCTTCTGTATGTACACGGAGAACTCGTCGTACCGCCCTGGGGGGAGGTGCCAGCCGTACTGCCGCCTCGCCGCGGCGTCCTCGAAGAACACCGGCACGCACCCGGCGAGTATGGCGTCGAACGTGGACCGCCGCGTCGGCGTGTCCCCCGGCGGCTCCAGGCAGAACTTGGCACCCAGCATCGGGCGCATGTACCGGACGGGGTCGTGGGAGCACTTGCCGGCCGAGCAGTCCACGACGACGCACGCGTCGGTGCGGTTCGCGCACTCGGCGAGGATGGAGCCCCGGATGTTGGGCCTGGACGGGCGCGAGACGCCGCCGGCGAAGAGCATCAGCGTGGTGCGGCGGGAGCGCCGCGCGCGCGCGAGCCAAGCGTCCAGCCGCGGGAGCGAGGCCGGGTGGAAAGACGTCGGGTGCGGGATCGCGTGCTCCTGCCACGGCCACGAGCGCGACTCCAGCGCCAGGAACGTGAAGTTCTCGAACTCCGGCAGCCTGACCAGCGACGTGGTGCCCAGCAGCCGGGGCTCCGCGCGCGGCGGCTGCGAGTGGTCCCACGCGGACCCGCCGAGGACCATGAAATGGTCGTGCCCGTGCCGACGCGCCAGGATCTGAGGCCTGTCGCGCGCCAGGAACTGGGCAAGGGACGCGCCGTGAAGCGCGGAGGAGTTGAGGAGCGAGGGGTCAAGCACGTAGGGGATAGAGTCGAGCGCCGCGTAGTACGGGAGGAAGACGGCGTCGGCGAGGCCCGGGTCGGCGACGAGGCAGCGGCGCTCGAGGAGTCGGCGGTGGAAGAAGGGCTCCAGGAGGCGCGCGTCGGTGCGGTACCAGGAGCGGCTGCGGGCGTGGGTGCGCGGGCCGAGCCCGTGGTTGGCGAGCGACTCGCAGGTCGGCGCAGAGGTGACCGACGAGGACGGGTCGGCGAGCGGGAAGGCGGCGTCGCAGTGGCGGAGGAGATGCGTGTTGAAGCGCGGGGGCAAGTCCCGGATGTGGATCCTACGGCCCGCGCAGGGGTCTGCCGAATCGGCGGCGGCGTCTCCGGCGACTGCGCGGAGGACGAGGAGGAGAAGCAGGAGAGAATTGGGCATCTTTGGGTTGGGGGAGTGGGGCGAGTCAGTGAGAGAGACACACACAGAGTGGGGTTCTCGTGTAACTGTCAGGCAGAGCTGGCCAAACGGGCCCGGCCCGTGCCAATCGTGCCTGGCACGGCACGGCCCGCCGTGGCACGTTTAATAGACGGGCCATGCCGTGCCGGCCCACGTGTGTCGCTCCTCGGCCCAGGCACAGCCTGGTTATTAAACAGGCCGGCCCGTGGCACGTTTAGCACGCCGGGCCGCATGTTTTTCAGCCTATTGGGCTGTAATTTAGGTCACACACACACACATATCAGGAAAAATAAAAATTAATAAATGGTCGTGCCGTGCTGGCCCGCGTGTCGTGCTGGCCCGCGTGCCGAGCCTTGAGGCCCAGACACGACCCGTTTAGCCTGTGTCGTGCCTGCCCCATGACGGGCCGTGCCGGCGTGCTTGTGGGTCGGCGTGATTGGCCCGGCCAGCTATACTGTCAGGAGGTTGTTCCATTACACACGTAGAAAGGTCGTAACTACCTCAAAGCCCAAAAACAATAGAACAACGGACCATTATGGTGCTAATACGAGTGCAAACTAACTCCCCCCCTCCCCCCCCTCCCCCCCGAATTTCAGGAAGGGGGGCAAGTACCCCAAACAACGTCCAATCAGATAGCACCATGTTGGATTGATCCGTAAAGCTTTAGTAAGCAGTCTGTTGATCCAACATTGCTCCTTAGAGCCCGAATCCTTTCAAAGGCAGGTAAGGCATTATTAGGTGATTTCCCGGGCGCCTCTATCACTCGCTTCACATGAGACAAAGGGAAGCCCCGCTTGAAGGATGCGCGAGATGGGCCGACCTAGGCAGGAGGCCACAACCTCGGTTTTTTCATGTTTTTTTTTCACTTTTTTGCTTTACTTTTTTACTATTTTTTATACTGTCAAATATTCCCAATATTGTTTTCCTTCTTTATTTCTTTATTTTTGTTTATATTGCCAAAAATTTCAAATAGATATATTAGAAAAACACTTTACGTAAAAGCATTTGAACATAATGTTAACCAAACATTTCAAAAATGTGAAACGTGTAAACAGTAAATGTTTCTCGTGTATAGAAAAAAGTATAATGTGTACGAAAAAAATTGATAATGTATTTAAAAAATTTAATCAAGAATTTGAGAAATGCTAATAAAACATTTGAAAACTACTAAGTGGGACGTGGCTAGGGAGCGCCCAGATGCTCGTTCGTGTGATCGGGCACACTTTCCCTTCTAGGAAGGAAACCATCTAGTCTGCCGCATAACTGCGTGATTCTGTAACAAACAAAGATCCAAAAAGGAAATCAACCAAGATCTTTATGACAGTGCATTTATTTGGGGTTTAGTTTTTTTAAAAGCCATAACTTTTGTTTTGAGGATCGAAATTCCGATTCATTTTCACCGTTGGGTATGTCTCAAGACGAGTTCTTTAAAACTAGATCACATATGGGTAGGTTTCTTCAAACTTTTTTGTGAGCAACTTTAGGTGCAATGGAGGCAACTTTGGGTCTATAGGGAGGCAACTTCTTCTTTTTGTCGTAGTAGAACTCCCTATTAGGTTGGTTTGTATAAAAATGAGGAAACACACACAAAACATGAGGCACTTTTAGTGCCACATACAAGCAACTTCACTACACCATATGTACGTGTGAATTTTCCCAACTTTCTTATCATTGCTGCTCAGTTGCCTATTGTTAATGGTAAGTTACCCATAGTTGATGCTTAGTTGCCTATAAATACGATGAAATTGCTTACCATTGATGCTCAGTTGCCTGCTATTGGTAATTAGTGGCCTACCATTACTGCTCAGTTGCCTAACTTTGTAAAATAGTTGCCTACAATATTGTGAAGTTGCTTATCATTGCTTTCTCTAAGTTGCCTACCGATGATACTTAGTTGCCTGCCATTGCTATTTCAGTTGCCTACAATACATTCAAAGTTGCCATCAGTGTTACTAAGTTGTCTATCTATGAAACTAAGTTGCTTACCATACTGAAAAGTGTTGTATGCAACTAAAAATGATGTTAAGCTACTTGCTAGCTATGGCAGACAGCTTAGGATAATGTTAACCTACCTCGGAAACTAGGTTACCTCAATACTATCAACCTGGAGACGAAACTAGTAACCGTAGAATACTTGCTAGCCATGGTAGGAACTTAAAGGTGAAACTAGTTAACTTGGTAGTCATGGTAGCCAGCTTCGAACTGATTTTTGATGATAAGAAGTCATAATTTTTTTGCCGGGTGATAGGAAGTCATATTACGCACACTAATAAAAAATTGCTTTCCTATAGCACTAAAATTGTCTCCGTAGCACCCAAAGTTGCTCTAAATAAAAATTCATCGAAACATATTCATACAGTATCTAGTCTTGAAGACCGCGAGAAACACAACCATGAAAGCGGATTTGAATTTCGATGCTCAAATCAGAAGTTACGGGTTTTCAAACTTTTTGAAGCCCCAAATAAATGCATGCACATGGGATATTGCTGAGAAATCACGGGGTGGAGGCGCGCACAAGACAAGGTGCTTTTCCTGCACGTTAATTCCTCTATGTGAGTTGCACAATTGGATTAGTTTTAATTCAGTCTCCTCGATCGGAAGACTAAGACAGCGTGCGCTTGCAACAATGGAAAAGCACGGCTGCACTTTCTAGCATTTGGGTTAAATGTGTATAGATTTTTGACTATGTATTCAAAAAATATTAATCAATCATTTAAAAAATGGTAAATTTGTATAAAGAATGTTGACCATGAATTAAAAGTATTAACCTTGTATTTCAAAATTGTTAATCAGGCATTTCAGAGTGTTCAAATCTGTTTAAAAACACGTTGCTCATGTATTCACTTTTTTTAATATTGTATTTAAAAATTATTTAAAATATGTAGAGAAAAAATATTGAAAATGTATTAAAATATTAAATGTATATTAAAAAATATTCTTGACGTATAGGAAAAGTGTAGAATGAGAACCAAAACAAACAAAGAAAACCAATAAAAACCGACAAAGAAACAAAGACAGGCTCACTCCAATGCAAGGTTTGCAGCGTGATACCTAAAGAAGGGAATGACAGCGGCAAAATTTAGAGAACAACTCGCAAAAAATTCCCCAAAACGTGTGTGAATGGTATCGAACACACGGCCTCCAGAAACTAATCCACATCGCTAGAGAATGTGTTCACTGACTTGTTTGTCTAAAATGGTACCTCAATTAATATAAACTCACCTAAAAAAAGTTAATATGAACTATAGGAGGCGCACCAAAATAAACTTCTTTTAAAAATTCGAACATGGTTTCCTTTTACACAAATGGCAATATATTTAGGAAAACAAACATTTTCAAAATTTGCTAACAAACCTTTACAAACTCAAACATTTTATGGGAATCTCAAACAATTTTTGTTAAAAAAAGGAACAATATTTGAAATGAGAACATTTAACAACATACACATTTTTCCAAGCACGAACATTTTTTGAAAAAAACAAGAACAAAATTGAAAAAGGCCCGAAAATATGAACTTTTTTTAAAAACACAAAAAAATTATGAAATCCAACTGAACATTTTTTCAATTTGCAAACAAATTACATAAATGTGATTTTTCTCGACTCCGTGAACAAAATTTGAAAACATGTGAACTTCTACGAAATGAACAATTTTTCAAAACATAGACATTTTACGAAATTCCCGAACTTTCTTGTGTTTTCGTACAGATTTTGTAGTCACAAATATATTTTGGAAATAGGAACATCTTCCAAAATCGACAAACATTTTTGGAACTTGTGAGCAAAATATAAAAATGCGAACATTTTCAGGAATCTAAAGTTTTTAAGAAGTTCGAATTTGAATTTCCAGAAAAACAAATAAATTTATAAACATGCAAAGAAATTTAAGTTTCAGAAAATTTGTTGAGAAAAGAAATAAACTTGAAATGGATAAATGAAAAACGAAAGTCTATACCTACTATTAAAGCAAGGTGATATTCTTAGTTTCGTCCCGTTTAGATGATTTTATATTTAAGATACATACACGAGGTGGTACTATTCTGAGGTTAAACGTCTACGTATCCTGGTTCCAGGTCCCAAGCGGCACGCACGCCTGCCTGCTCCACTCGGCCACGTTGAGCCTGCTCTACTAGCAGACAACAACATCGTAACCAGGCCAGAAAAATATTACTGAATCTGGCCCAAGCAAGAGGAAACGTCTGATTAAACTCCCTTCTTTACAATTTATAAAGCGCAAAAGCAGAGACCAACCAAGCTACCGCATCAATGTATAAAATACAAGATTCGTTCCCTTAATAAATAATACCACATCGCTTCCTTGCATTATGTTTAACCGATTTATATACGTCTCTAATTCAAAATTAATAAGCAGCCTCGAGATTAATAAGGGAACAAAGATGGACTAATATGTGGCTCCAATTTCAAGGGATGTTTGGGGATAACTAAATTATGATGATCGGATCCAGTGGGCGTGATCAATGGCGCAAATACGGAGGGGATTGTACCCAGGTTGTGATCAGTGGGCACAAGTTTCACAAGAAAAAGGGAAGGGAGAATAATAATACAAAGGAGTTATAGCAAATAATAAATTCAGTGGGCGTGATCAGTGGCACAAATAAGAAAGAAGTGTTTCACAAAGAAAAGGAAAAAATGAGAGAATACCACAAAGAAATTATACCAAATATTAAATTTAGTGGGCATGATTATATGCATAAATAAGGAAGGAGATCATAAAATGCAAGGGGATTATACAAATATGAAAGGAGTTAAAAAAACATCCGCTGGTGCATATTTTCACGGACACGTGAAACGCACGGGCACATGTCCTAGTACAATAAAAATAAAAAAGAAACAAGAAAGAAAAAAAGGGAGAATAGGAAAAAGAAAAGGTAAATAAAAAACCTGTTCAGAAAGCTTCTAAAATGTCCCAAAACCAATAAAAAACAACAGGGAACCCTCTAGAAGGTTCCCGAACGGAACCTGAAAAAGCTGTGATGAGCCAGCCCAAATTGCTCGCCACGTCAGCTCGCTTGTGCGATTCGACAACAGTTTGATGCAAAATGCGTCGAATAGGGTTTTTCGTTAGTCTCGTTACAAGCGAGACTTAGCATTTGCTTTCTTAACTCCGAAAACTGTTCAGGACTTTTTTAAAGTCTCATAAATTCGAAAAAATAGTTGGCACTCCAAAAAATATTCATGAATTTTAAAAATGTTTCGAAATTCAAAAAATAATTACGAGATTAATGGTCCTAGATTTCAGAAAATGTTCCAAATTTCAAAACCACTCCGAATTAAAAACTGCTCGTGAAGTTGGAAAAAGTTAAAAAATTCACAAACTCTCCCTACATTTAAGCAATGCTTTGACTTAAAAAACAATTTGAAACATGATTCGAATTTCAAAGAATGTTCACACACTTGAAAATCTTCCCAGATTTCAACAATTAATTCTGAATTTAAAAGATTGCGAATTTGAAAAAATATTAAAATTCCAAAATATGATCACATGTTTGAAAAATTAATTTAAAGAATAATAGCGCAAAGAATTAATACTAAATATTAGATTTAGTGGGCATGATTATATGCATAAATAAGGAAGGAGATCATAAAATGCAAGGCGATTATACAAATATGAAAGGAGTTAAAAAAAACATCCGCTGGTGCATATTTTCATGGACACGTGAATAATCTCTCCAGTTGCAACGCACGGGCATATGTCCTAGTAAAATAAAAATAAAAAAGACACAAGAAAGAAAAAAGGGAAAATAGGAAAAAGAAAAAGGTAAATAAAAAACCGTTCAGAAAGCTTCTAAAATGTCCCAAAACCAATAATAACTACAGGGAACCCTCTAGAAGGTTCCCGAACGGAACCTGAAAAAGCTGTGATGAGCCAGCCCAAATTGCTCGCCACTTCGGCTTGCTTGTGCGATTCGACAATAGTTTGATGCAGAATGCGTCGAATAGGGTTTTTCGTTAGTCTCGTTACAAGCGAGACTTAGCATTTGCTTTCTTAACTCCGAAAACTGTTCAGGATTTTTTTGAAGTCTCATAAATTCGAAAAAATAGTTGGCACTCCAAAAAATATTCATGAATTTTAAAAATGTTTCGAAATTCAAAAAATAATTACGAGATTAATGGTCCTAGATTTCAGAAAATGTTCCAAATTTCAAAATCACTCCGAATTAAAAACTGTTCGCGAAGTTGGAAAAAGGTTAAAAATTTCACAAACTCTCCCTACATTTAAGCAATGATTTGACTTAAAAAACAATTGGAAACATGATTCAAATTTCAAAAAATGTTCACACACTTGAAAATCTTCCCAGATTTCAACAATTAATTCTGAATTTAAAAGATTGCGAATTTGAAAAAATATTAAAATTCCAAAATATGATCACATGTTTGAAAAAATAATTTAAAATAATAAAAGTTTTGGGTTTAAAAATATTGTTCATGAATTAGAAAGAAGTGTTTCACAAAGAAAAGGAAAAAATGGGAGAATAATAGCGCAAAGAAATTATACTAAATATTAAATTTAGTGGGCATGATTATATGCATAAATAAGGAAGGAGATCATAAAATGCAAGGGGATTATACAAATATGAAAGGAGTTAAAAAAAACATCCGCTGGTGCATATTTTCATGGACACGTGAATAATCTCTCCAGTTGCAACGCACGGGCATATGTCCTAGTAAAATAAAAATAAAAAAGAAACAAGAAAGAAAAAAGGGAAAATAGGAAAAAGAAAAATGTAAATAAAAAACCTGTTCAGAAAGCTTCTAAAATGTCCCAAAACCAATAAAAAACGACAGGGAACCCTCTAGAAGGTTCCCGAACGGAACCTGAAAAAGCTGTGATGAGCCAGCCCAAATTGCTCGCCACGTCAGCTCGCTTGTGCGATTCGACAACAGTTTGATGCAAAATGCGTCGAATAGGGTTTTTCGTTAGTCTCGTTACAAGCGAGACTTAGCATTTGCTTTCTTAACTCCGAAAACTGTTCAGGACTTTTTTAAAGTCTCATAAATTCGAAAAAATAGTTGGCACTCCAAAAAATATTCATGAATTTTAAAAATGTTTCGAAATTCAAAAAATAATTACGAGATTAATGGTCCTAGATTTCAGAAAATGTTCCAAATTTCAAAACCACTCCGAATTAAAAACTGCTCGTGAAGTTGGAAAAAGTTAAAAAATTCACAAACTCTCCCTACATTTAAGCAATGCTTTGACTTAAAAAACAATTTGAAACATGATTCGAATTTCAAAGAATGTTCACACACTTGAAAATCTTCCCAGATTTCAACAATTAATTCTGAATTTAAAAGATTGCGAATTTGAAAAAATATTAAAATTCCAAAATATGATCACATGTTTGAAAAATTAATTTAAAGAATAATAGCGCAAAGAATTAATACTAAATATTAGATTTAGTGGGCATGATTATATGCATAAATAAGGAAGGAGATCATAAAATGCAAGGCGATTATACAAATATGAAAGGAGTTAAAAAAAACATCCGCTGGTGCATATTTTCATGGACACGTGAATAATCTCTCCAGTTGCAACGCACGGGCATATGTCCTAGTAAAATAAAAATAAAAAAGACACAAGAAAGAAAAAAGGGAAAATAGGAAAAAGAAAAAGGTAAATAAAAAACCGTTCAGAAAGCTTCTAAAATGTCCCAAAACCAATAATAACTACAGGGAACCCTCTAGAAGGTTCCCGAACGGAACCTGAAAAAGCTGTGATGAGCCAGCCCAAATTGCTCGCCACTTCGGCTTGCTTGTGCGATTCGACAATAGTTTGATGCAGAATGCGTCGAATAGGGTTTTTCGTTAGTCTCGTTACAAGCGAGACTTAGCATTTGCTTTCTTAACTCCGAAAACTGTTCAGGATTTTTTTGAAGTCTCATAAATTCGAAAAAATAGTTGGCACTCCAAAAAATATTCATGAATTTTAAAAATGTTTCGAAATTCAAAAAATAATTACGAGATTAATGGTCCTAGATTTCAGAAAATGTTCCAAATTTCAAAATCACTCCGAATTAAAAACTGTTCGCGAAGTTGGAAAAAGGTTAAAAATTTCACAAACTCTCCCTACATTTAAGCAATGATTTGACTTAAAAAACAATTGGAAACATGATTCAAATTTCAAAAAATGTTCACACACTTGAAAATCTTCCCAGATTTCAACAATTAATTCTGAATTTAAAAGATTGCGAATTTGAAAAAATATTAAAATTCCAAAATATGATCACATGTTTGAAAAAATAATTTAAAATAATAAAAGTTTTGGGTTTAAAAATATTGTTCATGAATTAGAAAGAAGTGTTTCACAAAGAAAAGGAAAAAATGGGAGAATAATAGCGCAAAGAAATTATACTAAATATTAAATTTAGTGGGCATGATTATATGCATAAATAAGGAAGGAGATCATAAAATGCAAGGGGATTATACAAATATGAAAGGAGTTAAAAAAAACATCCGCTGGTGCATATTTTCATGGACACGTGAATAATCTCTCCAGTTGCAACGCACGGGCATATGTCCTAGTAAAATAAAAATAAAAAAGAAACAAGAAAGAAAAAAGGGAAAATAGGAAAAAGAAAAATGTAAATAAAAAACCTGTTCAGAAAGCTTCTAAAATGTCCCAAAACCAATAAAAAACGACAGGGAACCCTCTAGAAGGTTCCCGAACGGAACCTGAAAAAGCTGTGATGAGCCAGCCCAAATTGCTCGCCACGTCGGCTCGCTTGTGCGATTCGACAACAGTTTGATGCAAAATGCGTCGAATAGGGTTTTTCATTAGTCTCGTTACAAGCGAGACTTAGCATTTGCTTTCTTAACTCCGAAAACTGTTCAGGATTTTTTTGAAGTCTCATAAATTCGAAAAAATAGTTGGCACTCCAAAAAATATTCATGAATTTTAAAAATGTTTCGAAATTCAAAAAATAATTACGAGATTAATGGTCCTAGATTTCAGAAAATGTTCCAAATTTCAAAATCACTCCGAATTAAAAACTGTTCGTGAAGTTGGAAAAAGTTAAAAATTTCACAAACTCTCCCTACATTTAAGCAATGCTTTGACTTAAAAAACAATTTGAAACACGATTCGAATTTCAAAAAATGTTCACACACTTGAAAATCTTCCCAGATTTCAACAATTAATTCTGAATTTAAAAGATTGCGAATTTGAAAAAATATTAAAATTCCAAAATAAGAGCACATGTTTGAAAAAATAATTTAAAATAATAAAAGTTCTGGGTTTAAAAATATTGTTCATGAATTAGAAAGAAGTGTTTCACAAAGAAAAGGAAAAAATGGGAGAATAATAGCGCAAAGAAATTATACTAAATATTAAATTTAGTGGGCATGATTATATGCATAAATAACGAAGGAGATCATAAAATGCAAGGGGATTATACAAATATGAAAGGAGTTAAAAAAACATCCGCTGGTGCATATTTTCATGGACACGTGAATAATCTCTTCAGTTGCAACGCACGGGCATATGTCCTAGTAAAATAAAAATAAAAAAGAAACAAGAAAGAAAAAAGGGAAAATAGGAAAAAGAAAAAGGTAAATAAAAAACCGTTCAGAAAGCTTCTAAAATGTCCCAAAACCAATAATAACTACAGGGAACCCTCTAGAAGGTTCCCGAACGGAACCTGAAAAAGCTGTGATGAGCCAGCCCAAATTGCTCGCCACTTCGGCTTGCTTGTGCGATTCGACAATAGTTTGATGCAGAATGCGTCGAATAGGGTTTTTCGTTAGTCTCGTTACAAGCGAGACTTAGCATTTGCTTTCTTAACTCCGAAAACTGTTCAGGATTTTTTTTGAAGTCTCATAAATTCGAAAAAATAGTTGGCACTCCAAAAAATATTCATGAATTTTAAAAATGTTTGGAAATTCAAAAAATAATTACGAGATTAATGGTCCTAGATTTCAGAAAATGTTCCAAATTTCAAAACCACTCCGAATTAAAAACTGTTTGTGAAGTTGGAAAAAGTTAAAAATTTCACAAACTCTCCCTACATTTAAGCAATGCTTTGACTTAAAAAACAATTTGAAACATGATTCGAATTTCAAAAAATGTTCACACACTTGAAAATCTTCCCAGATTTCAACAATTAATTCTGAATTTAAAAGATTGCGAATTTGAAAAAATATTAAAATTCCAAAATATGAGCACATGTTTGAAAAATTAATTTAAAATAATAAAAGTTTTGGGTTTAAAAATATTGTTCATGAATTAGAAAGAAGTGTTTCACAAAGAAAAGGAAAAAATGGGAGAAGAATAGCGCAAAGAAATTATACTAAATATTAAATTTAGTGGGCATGATTATATGCATAAATAAGGAAGGAGATCATAAAATGCAAGGGGATTATACAAATATGAAAGGAGTTAAAAAAACATCCGCTGGTGCATATTTTCATGGACACGTGAATAATCTCTCCGGTTGCAACGCACGGGCATATGTCCTAGTAAAATAAAAATAAAAAAGAAACAAGAGAGAAAAAAAGGAAAATAGGAAAAAGAAAAAGGTAAATAAAAAACCTGTTCAGAAAGCTTCTAAAATGTCCCAAAACCAATAAAAAACGACAGGGAACTCTCTAGAAGGTTCCCGAACGGAACCTGAAAAAGCTGTGATGAGCCAGCCCAAATTGCTCGCCGCTTCGGCTCGCTTGTGCGATTCGACAACAGTTTGATGCAAAATGCGTCGAATAGGGTTTTTCGTTAGTCTCGTTACAAGCGAGATTTAGCATTTGCTTTCTTAACTCCGAAAACTGTTCAGGATTTTTTTGAAGTCTCATAAATTCGAAAAAATAGTTGGCACTCCAAAAAATATTCATGAATTTTAAAAATGTTTCGAAATTCAAAAAATAATTACGAGATTAATGGTCCTAGATTTCAGAAAATGTTCCAAATTTCAAAACCACTCCGAATTAAAACTGTTCGTGAAGTTGGAAAAGGTTAAAAATTTCCCAAACTCTCCCTACATTTAAGCAATGCTTTGACTTAAAAAACAATTTGAAACATGATTCGAATTTCAAAAAATGTTCACACACTTGAAAATCTTCCCAGATTTCAACAATTAATTCTGAATTTAAAAGATTGCGAATTTGAAAAAATATTAAAATTCCAAAATATGAGCACATGTTTGAAAAAATAATTTAAAATAAAAAAGTTTTGGGTTTAAAAATATTGTTCATGAATTTGAAAAATATCCTGGATTTCAAAAATGTTCAATTTGAAAACAAAATCCCATTTTTCTAAAATAAGAGGTTGTACAAAACATGGGGCATTGCTAGAAGCAAACGAGTGACCAATTCCAATTTATTTTTATAGTATAAAAGGGAAGTAGCAAAGCCGATCGCAAATACACAAGCTAATTGCGCTGTCTCCCTCATCACTGCACAGAATTGGGTATGCGGCTATTCATACGTGGATGGACGAGGGACTCCTCTGACAATATCACTAGATGACTTTTATCGCTGATATAAAAGGTGTTGAATTGTGTTTTTTCTTCCCCTATCGTCAGATACTTCTTTTGCTCTCCTTCGTATCTCAGTTCCTCTCTATAGGATTCTAGCGTCCGCTCCATCTCTTCCTCTCCTCCCCATCACACTTCCTTTTTAGTGACTTCCACGAGCCGTCTGCATCTCCTTAGACAACATCACCGGAGCATAGGATGAATAAGTCCATGATGTGTCAATTGTTGGAGTTTACCGTTCCTGGAGAGGACATCAACAACGGAGGCGTTGAAGAAGAGCACGAGCATGGTGGGCCTGTTGAGTGAGGTGTCTTGGTGGTGGATCACGACACCACATATGGAAGCAGGCTCGGTAGTGGTAGTAGAAGGGCACAGTGACAAAGGTGATGATGGTGGCTAGCACGACAAAAACAATGGCATTGAGGAGCATATGGGGGCTTGCGAGGTCTACACAGATGGAGCCCGGGGATATGACCGTGAGCACCTCCTTTGCTAGGGTATAAAGCATGATTGCGATGATGGTGCCAGTGTAAGGAGCATGACATACATGTTGGTGTTGGTGATGGTGGTCAGCGGTTGAAATTCCGGTGGTGCTGGTCATTGACGAATCTGTAGCGGTGTCGGTTGGCGACGATCCTTTGATGTCGACATTGTCGGTTGCCAATAACTCGGTGGCATCAGTGAAGTAATTTTTCCCAATTCAATCCGACACAAAGAGTTAAGGCTAACTTATGGAGAGCGGCTCTTTTAGTTGTGGTTGGATTTCATGATTTCATTTCCCAATTCCAAACACATTCAAACAAGATTTATTCTCACGTAATTCCTTGCTCCAATATCCACATCCAATCGAGTGTAAAAGATTTACCTCTATGAAAACACATTCCATACTCTAATACTCTAGTTCTCAAAACCATTTCAGCGCTGTTATACTCACCACCTATAGCGGCGATTTACGACAATACACATGATTTGGGTGATTAGTGGAGCGAAGGAGGCGTGGACGATCTGGGTACATGATTACACAAGAGGAATTTATCGAGGTCCTGGCCCCTTACCGAGATAATACCCTCCTCCTGATGTGTGTACGATCATGCCTCGTATGGGTGAGTTTACAATACAATGATGTACCTAGATCTTCTCAATCATGTGAAAAACTTGTATATATTTCCACATAACCAGGCCTTATATAGGGGCGACGAGGCTTAGGAGTACAACGTCCGAGTTGGGCACACAATAGTAATGGTGCAATGATGACAGACATTACCCTAAGGATCACTGTATCGTCACAACGCTGGCTTGGTGGCGCCGTAAGTAACACCCACCTTGATTGTCTTGTCTTTCAATGGTCATGTCGTATGGACGATAGGGTGTTTTGTAGCCGGACGGGTCTCATGACCTCGGACGAATCTAGTGACTTCCAGGAATATGATTCGGCCATTCCAGGCCCGCTGGCGCGAATCCTCGCTACGGGCCTACACCAGAGATCCTGCCATCACCACTCAATCTTAAGGTTCCTAGAAAACCTCTAGCTATCGGATGTGGAGTTTCTAATCTCGAGCTCAAATGCTCCTGGATGATCAGTAAATTCAAAAAAAAAACTAAAAACATAAAAAAAATCGATGCTCTGAAAATGTTTCTTTCAAACCCAGCTTGGAGCTCTGGATTTGTTTTGGCCACGACTTCCCCCAATGTGATTTAGGATGAAAATTTGCATGCATTTCAAACATTTATTAAAGTTTTCTACATAAAAAAAATTTAAGAGTTTTTTTAATTCATTTCTACTTCTTAAATTTTTATTGTTCACAATAAAAGCATTTGAACTCAAGATTAGAAGGGTACTTTCGCTAACTATCTTCCTTTTGATTTGTACTAGAGGTCTCTCTTTCTCTGTTGTGTTGACCGTCGGGGATACCATTGTCATGAAATGTTGGCGATCTCCTGCTAAAAACTTCAACATAGTCCAAAGGCAATTAGGATTTTGTTGCTGCCGAGTGGGGCTCTTCCTTCCTTTTCTATTTTTTGTGTACAGTCTTAGAAAAGGAACTCGAGCTTCTCGTGTTCATTAGCCACTTGATATTGCATAGTTAACTATATATTCCCGTGATGCGTTCACCTATCGTTTTGGGTATCCGCCGATGGACACGATACCATCGGTCATGCGGGCTCACACCTCACATTTATCGACAGCACGCAGCAGCTAAGCTAGGTCGCCCGTCCAGCCTGATTTACCCGCGAACCACAGACTGTTGAGGTCACCTAACTAATCAAGCGAGCTAATAGGTAGCCCGTCCAATCGCAGCATTAGAGCTAACCCGGCATGCAACAGGACGCTGTTTTTTTTCATCCTGTTAACATGTAACACGACGCAACTTACATATATGCCGTTCGGTAAGGAGAAAAGAAAAGGTGGCATCGGTGGGCGTGGGCGTGGCCGCGTGCTGGTGCGCCATTTTTCTACGAAAAGGAAAAGCGACGCCCGTGTGGCACGACTCAACGGGCCCGGGAAGAGCCGGGCAGACAGGTCGCTTCTGGCCCCGTCCTCTTGTCATGCCACTGTATTTACGTAGTTAAGTGCAGCACGCGGCCCTCGTGCATGCCTCGTTGCGTGTGCGACGGCTGCCTAATTGGACCGGCGGCTGCTTAGTTGGAATCTCTGACCGGTCAAGGGTCAGAGGCAGATGCGACCGGAATCTGCCGATGCCGGTCAATGCGGTCAGCAACTTGCGCAAGTTGCAGCGGCCAAGGAACGCCTTTCCGGCCGGCCGCCGCTCTTGTCTTGGATCCCGACGCCTCCTCCAAACTTGTGGAGCCAATCGAGAACACTGTTTGGAGCCGAGCCGCATTGTTATTTCAGTTTCGTGAACCGTGCATCGGACCTGTACTACGCATGGTAGTACGAAGTAGTATCAATTTGGTCATTGTTTAATGCAACTGGCCGGCGAGCAAGGCATCGTTTCGTTCCCCGCACGAAAGCTCGACCGGGTGCAATGTCCCGCAAGGTTACTGGCGGGCACCGACGCCCATCGCCCCGGTCGAGTTTTTTACCCGAAGCTTGTACCATTTGCGTTCAAAGCTGCGAAAGAGGGCAAGCCAACTGCCTCCATTTGCAGGTTCGGTTGACAGTATATATACTTAAGCATTTAATGCTCCTGCCAACTTGGGGCACGGTCCCCGTGTGTAAGAAAGTCGTCCCGAGACCGAGAGGTTGTTTCCCGAAACAAAGGATATCAAAACAGAAACGCCGTGCCGAGAAGTTTCGGATTCCCCAAAGGACCGACGAGTCTCTTTCTTGGAAGTGAAGACATGCTGCACGTCGGAGTCAGTCAGAGGTCAAGATTAAATTAAGAGAGGAAAGCCGTGTTGACATTTGTCTATCATGGCAACTAGGTGTACTACCTACCGGAGTATCCAAACTGTTTCTGTTAAAGAGAATTTTCAGACGGAGGAATAACCATATACTATCAAACAGCAAAAACGGTAACGCAGTGGCTAAAATTGACAAGAGCTACCGCAAAGGATGGAGTATTTTTTTTTTGCGAGAAAAGGATGGAGTATTTTGCTGTCACCTTGACCTGACACACGGCGGCACGTAGCCGTCGGGGCGGCCCGGCGAGACGGGCAGGGGATGACACGGATACGCGCGGTGCGCCGACCTTTCCGAGATCGTGTCGTTTACTCTTTGGACTCGGAGGATTCCTTGTTGTGTTCCTTCCTCGGCAGATCCTCGGATCCTCCCACCTGCACCGTCACCGCCACGTACCCGCGCGGGTGTCTCGTCCCGCGCCCGCCAACGAGCGCGGCTTGCTTCCACCGACAGAAAACGTCGCCGTCGTCCGGTCGATGGCGCTCGCGCTACGTGCCGGCCGGCGCGGCCGTGATCTCATCCCACATGCTTAGCGCTGTTGCTTCGCACGTAATGATTCTAGTACACAGTACGTAATTAAACCGGTGATTGACAGGCAATTCAGTTCGCGCCGCGTGCATGTTCCCGGCCACGTACTGTGCGAGTAGCTTTCTCTGTGTGCTATTCAACGTTGCGGGCAGGAGCGAGCTATGCGACGACTGAGTACAGTAGACCGAATTAGCAGCGCGGCTAGTCAACTCTTGAATTAGGCGACGTCGCTGTAACCAGGAACGACCTGCGTACTCCACCACCGGGCATCGGGCACTGCTGGGTGGACACATGCGTGCAGCCGGACTTATGGTCCAGTGGTCGCGCGCTATCGACGTGTCGGTGAGTCATGCACGCTGAGTTACGTATGGGGTTTCCAGGCTGTTCTAGGGCTTGGGCTTGATCTGGTCCTGAATTCTTCAGGACAAGAGATGCATGCATGCACGCTGCTCCGTGACAGCTGTCAAACAACAAACTTCTGAAAAAACATAACCATTTGTACGTCACGCCACGCCAAATGACTTAGGGACGGTTTGGTTCCCAATCACACCTTGCCACCCTTTGTCATGTCTAACCTTAGATAAGTTTGATCAAATTAGGTAGGTGTTTGGTTTTAGCCACACCTAAGGCAAGAATTTTTTTATAAGCAGTGAATCCCACATGTAATAGACACAAAAAACGTGGCACGATTCTTTTAGACAAGCCAAAGTGTGGCAAACAATTTAAGCAACTCAACTAAGGCAAGTGTGATAAGTATGGCAAAAATCATGTGGCAATATATGGCAAAGATAGTCACAATTCAAACAACCCCCAAATGACTTGGAATCAACAATTTGTGCACTCCAGTTATGGCTCCCTCACGCACTCCCACCTCCCTCCCACCACCCTCTCGGCAGCCGCCACTCCGGCGCCGGTGACCTCAGATCTGGCGTACCCCACTCCGGGCTCGTCATCCACCGCCAGCTCGTCCCCCTCCGCCCACCCGCGCCGACGCTGGAGCACCCCTGGCTCCCTGACAACGTTGCCGCGCTCCTCAAGGCCATTCACTCCTCTGCTGCGCCATTACTCCTTGCGCCGGCCTACCCTTCGAGCTTGCGGTCTATCATCTGCATCCCCTCAACCTACACATTTATCCCACGGCCTCCCCGCAATCACTCCCCATCCCCACGGCCTGGGGCGCGTGCTGCTACTTGCCTGTAATGGCAACTCGTTTGCTCGAGGCGTCGGTGGCGTGCACCGCCCGTACCATCCTCGGAGGGGGCGGTTTATGGTGAGAGATGCTCGCCTGCGCAGAAATTGAAGGCCGAGCTCCGCCGTGCGGCCTATTTGAAGCGCCTCCTCGGCCGCTGCATCCACTGTCTCTACCACGGCCACCCTACAAGCGAGTGTCGAGATCCTGTGCGGTGCTCCAGCTACTGGCTTTGCGGGCACCGCTCCCGCTCCCCATGCTGCCGCAAGTGCACCACATGCCCCACCCCCCGTGCCGACCGCCCCCGTCGCCGTCCACCGCCCCACCACCCTCGCAGCCCCGCCTCCACCATCAGCCACCTTCGCAGCCCCGCCTCCACCATCGGCCGCCCCGCATCCCCATGGCCTCCTGCCCCGGTGACCCTTCGCGCTGCCCCTTTGGTGGCAGCTCATTCACCATCTCCACCCCCCGCCATGGAGGAGGCAGCCCTTAGCCTGCGCATGCGCCGTCGTGGTGACCATGTCTGAGGTCCGCGTCAACGTCAACCCCCAGATCATGGCCAAGGTTTTTGAGAGAGACCTCGCCATCCCCCTGGGACAAGCTCCATGTCTCCAAGTTCCACCCCGAGCACTTGCTGGTGCGCTTCGCCAACGTTCGCGACATCGCCGTCGACGCGGGCGTCGTCGCCTGCAGGGGCGTGACCCTCACCATTGCGCTCTGGTCACCTACTGCGCACGCCTGATACGTCTCCAACGTATCTATAATTTATGAAGTATTCATGCCATGTTTACAATAGTTTTATATGATTTTGGTATGATTTGATTAGAACTAATCCGGACTGACGCTGTTTTCAGCAGAACTACCGTGGTGTTGTTTTTGTGGAGAAATAAAAGTTCTCGGAATGCGATGAAAATCAACGAAGATTTTTTTTGGAAAATATAAAAAATACTGGAACAAAACTCTATCGGAGGGGAGTCCCGTGGGCCCCACGAGGGTGGGGGGCGCGCCCGTGTGCCTCGTGGACTTCCCGTGGGGCCCCCCTGACTTGTTCTCGACGCCAACCTCTCCTATAAATACCCAAACCTCCAGAAATTAACCTAGATCGGAAGTTCCGCCACCGCAAGCCTCTGTAGCCACGAGAAATCAATCTAGGCCCTCTCTGGCACCCTGCTGGAGGGGGCCATCATCACCGGAGGCTACGGAGGAGGATCCCGGAGGGGCCATCATCACCATGAAGGCCAAGGACCAGAGGGAGAACCTCTCCCCATCCAGGGGAGGCCATGGAGGAGGAAGCACAAGGGGGAGAACCTCTCCTCCCCTCTCTCGGTGGCGCTGGAGTGCCATCGGGAGGGGAATCATCGTCGCGGTGATCGTCTTCATCAACATCACCATCCTCATCTCTTTTACGCGGTCCACTCTCCCGCACCCCGCTGTAATCCCTACTTGAACATGGTGCTTTCTGTCACATATTATGATCCAATGATGTGTTGCCATCCTATGATGTTTTGAGTAGATATCCTTTGTCTTTGGGTTGATTGATGATCTAGATTGGTATGAGTTGTATGTTTTATTTTGGTGATGTCCTATTGTGCCCTCCGTGTCGCACAAGCATGAGGGATTCCAGCTGTAGGGTGTTGCAATACGTTCATGATTCGCTTATAGTGGGTTGCTTGAGTGACAGAAGTATAAACCCGAGTAAGGAGATTGTTGCATATGGGATAAAGGGGACTTGATGCTTTAATGCTATGGTTGGGTTTTACCTTAATGATATTTAGTAGTATCGGATGCTTGCTAGAGTTCCAATCATAAGTGCATATGATCCAAGCAGAGAAAATATGTTAGCTTATGCCTCTCCCTCATATGAAATTGCAATGACGACCAATAGTCTTGTTAACGATTGTCTAGGATAATTCCGCACACCGACCCATCATTATTCCACACTCGCTATTTATAATATTTAGTAATATATTCTAATTTTATGATAACATCACCTACTTTTATATTTTAGCTCTCGGATATCATGCAAAGTTATCCTCTTCCAGTGGCAGAGCGAGCGCCCGGCGACCCCGGGCACTTGCCCGGGCTCGCTCGCTACGCGGTAGGTATGATGGCCCCGTTATACTGGGAAAAATCGTCAACGCCTCGTGCTTTACCCAGGCAGATGGGCTAGTTGTGGTAGGATCAGGCAATGGGCTTTCTTTTCCTTCAGTAAATGGGTTAGGTGGACATGATTGACGTGGGATTATAGGCCTATTCGGCTACTGGCCTAGCAAGTCCTCTAGGTGTTGTTTACTCCACAAGGGAAAAGCCACGATAATTTTCTAGAAAAAGAGGACCACAATCTACCTCCCCGCGACCTGGCCTGCTCGGCTTGTGCAGATGGCGGTACTCTTGGGGTCGATTGGAGACGGAACAACGATGAGTGGATGCTGGCCCGAGCTGTGCGCGTGGCCGACGGTGGGCTCCGAAGCAGATCCATCCTAGGAATGGCTTGCATCATCGGTTGGCGGCTTCTTATCCCCTCCTTTGTGATCAGGTGAGATTGCTAACTTCTGAAGATTGATAGACTTTGGGGTTTAAATTTAGAGGTTAAAGTGTGTGCAGTTGGTCATTCAGGCTATATATTACTTCTTCACTGTTAAAATATATTTTTGGCTATATGTTGTGCACTAGAATCAAGGTATTTTCATTGGTCAACCAAATTTCGGAAACCGATCGGTTACCAGACATTTGTTGGACCCCGAATTTTTTGCTAGACGTTTGGGTAGTGTCAAATGGAACACGGATGCATATTTTAAAACAACATTGCACCTAGACTCTGGAAGTGTTTTTGAGGTTAAATACAATATATTCTGCTGATAAATGAATATGAATTCAAATTTTGTTTAAATACTTGGGGGAAGCCAATTTTTTTTTGAAAACCAGTTCTATCGGTCTCTATCGGAAAGAGACCGGTATCAAGAAAAAAAACGTGGTCCAAACTCCCGATTTTAATTTTTAGATTATATACTTAGGCTTAAACTTGCCCAAGCTTCACAAAATTTCTGGCTCCACCCCTATCCTCTTCATACCCACAACGTAGTTTTATTTCTCGTTTTTAGTTGGAAGCAAACGTTCGGTGTACGTAGAGTTGTATCAGTGGCAGATAGGACTTGAGAGAATATTAATCTTACTTTTAGCTCCTTGTGGGTTCGACACTCCATACTTATCACTTCCACCATTGGGAAGTGCTACAATGATTCCCTACACTTGGGGATTATCAAGCTCTTTTCTGGCGCCGTTGCCGGGGAGCAATATCGTGGGGTTGATATTCTCATGTGTGCTTGTTTGCTTTCTTCACTAAGTAGATTTTGTTTTTCATTTTTTTTTTCTGTTTAGTTGTGGGTGAAACATAAAAAAAATTAAGAATGAAAATACAAAAAAAATTACTTGCCTCTCATGCCTAAAAAGTTTTTCAATAAGAGAAGTGATTGGAAGATTATGCATTGAAAAAATGAGGGTCAACCTTGAGCACTTGTGTTCATGCTCATGGAAACAATGTAAAAAAATTCATGGAAGTTTCTCTGAAAATAATTATCCCCTTTTATATATCCATTTTATTATAAAAATAATGTGCCAAGCCTTGGTTTTAGGATGATTAGATTGCTTGTTTACTTTGTGCAGTACAAAAACAGAAACTTCGGCTGTAGCGCGTGATTTTACATTTTTTACAGAAAAGTCAAATGGGTCTGAAACTTTTTTCACATTACTTATGTACAATTTTTTTTAAATTTTCATATTTTTTAAAATTTTTTGGAGTTACAGAATTTTACTAAACTTCCAGATTACTACAGACTGTCCTGTTTTTGACAGATTCTGTTTTATATGAGTTGTTTGCTTATTTTGATGAATCTATGGGTAGTATCGGGGGGTATGAACCATGGTGAAGTTGTAATACATTAGATATAGTTCTAATATGAAATTAGAATGAGTTTTCAACAATACCTAAAGGTAGTGATTTGCTTTATTATACTAACGGATCTCACAAAGTTTTTGTTAAAATTGTGTGTGGATGAAGTGTTCGAAGAACGAGGAGTTACCGATGTGAGAAGAATAAAGAGGGGCAAGGGCTCAAGCTTGGGGATGCCCAAGGCATACCAAGTAAATATTTCAAGGATACTCAAGCATCTAAGCTTGGGGATGCCCCGGTTAGCATCCGATCCTTCTTCTTCAACAATTATCGGTATACCTCGGTTTTTGTTTTGTTCACATAATTTGTGTCCTTTGTGTTTTTATTTTTCCTTTAAGAATTATACTACGATGATATATCCCTTTATTTATTTATAGAATACTTCATGTGCTTCACTTATGTATTTTAAGTATGATCTTATAGAATTGCTTTTTGTGCTTCACTTAAATCTTTTGAGTATGGTTTTATAGAATGCTCCGTGTGCTTCACTTATATATTTTGAGCTTGGATATTGATTAGTCTATATTAATTGTAGGATGCTCCATGAACTTCACATATATCTTTTGGAGTATGAATAATACTATCATCTAAAGTGGATTTAGAGGAAGGTTGCTCCCACTATTCCAAATGAGAGGAATTTTGCTTATGAGAAGACTAGTAAAATTTGTATGCTGTAGATCATGAACAGAATGCTCTATGTGTTGGTTATATTGTTGAACTCATTCGTGATGCTACTGAAAATTATTATGAGGGAGGAATACATGCTTGTAGGAGTTGCAATAATATCAAGTTTCCTCTCTATATGCTTAAAGTTTTGAAGTTATACTTGTTTTTCCTTCCTATGCTAGTTGATTCTTGTTCCTATAAATTGTGTGCTCACAAAATCCCTAGGCATAGGAAGTGGGTTAGTTTTAAATGTGCTAGTCATATTATTCATGATGCTCTCTTTATGTTTCAATTCTTATATTTTATGTGAGGATCATTGAAATCATCATGCCTAGCTAAAAGGCATTAAAGAAAATCGCTTATTGGGAGACAACCCAATATTTACCCTTACTGTTTTTGTGTGTTTACATGATTAAGATAATGTCGTAATCATGTTTTATAGATTTTGTTTCAATAAAGTGCCGAGTAAGACCTTTGGGAAAACTTGGGTGAAAGTTAATGTGATCTTGCTGTAAAAAACAGAAACTTTGCGCTCACGAGATTAGCTGTCATTTTTTACAGAAGAGTGCGATTGAGTCGATTATTTTTTCAGAAGATCAATAGACAAATTACTAACGTCCACTAATTTATTTAATAATTTTTGGAGTAGCAGAAGTATGGTTGGTGTTCAGATCATTACAGTTTGTTCTGTTTCTGACATATTCTGTTTTCATTGCATAGTTTGCTTGTTTCTAGTTTCTATGGCTTATATTTCTCAATATAAGTTGTATAAATGATTTGGTATAGTAGGCATTGTGTGAGAACCATTATGAACCTTTTCTTTGACAGTACCGAAGTGAATGATTTACTCTTTATCATACTAACCTATCTCACGAAGTTCCGTTAAGTTTTGTGTGATTGAAGTTTTCAAGCTTTGGGTGAGATATCGATATGAGGAGAATAAGGAGTAGAAAGACCCTAAGCTTGGGGATGCCCAGGGCACCCCAAGGTAATATTCAAGGAAGACTCAAGCGCCTAAGCTTGGGGATGCCCCGGAAGGCATCCCCTCTTTCGTCTTCAAAACTATCGGTATACCTTACTCAGAGCTATATTTTTATTCGTCACATGATATGTGTTTTACTTGGAGCGTATTTTCAATTTTATTTGCTGTTTGAATAAAATCATTGGATCTGAAATCTTGAAAGAAAAATAATCCTCCCATGATTAGTTAATTATTTGACTACTCAGTGTTCTTCACTTATATCTTTCTGCAGTAGTTTGTCATTTACTCAAGTGCTTCACATATATCCTATGAGTAAATGGTTGGATGAATTGAATATCATAAATCTGAATTTATATACGTTTCATATGCTTAAAACATGGGGAGTAATGACTTCACACATAATAAGTATAGCTAGTAAACTTATTGAAAGTTAGCAAACGCAGAATTGGTCACTTGAACAATTCATGAAAAAATATTGAAGGAAGAGAGATTTCACATATAAATATACTATCTTGGACATCTTTTGCAATTGTGAGCACTCATTAAAATATGACATGCTAAAACGTTGATGTTGGACAAGGAAGACAACTTAATGGGTTATGTTTTCCTATATCCGAAACGTTATATTGTCTTGGATCATCCAACATATTGAGCTTGCCTTTCCCTCTCATGCTAGCCAAATTCTTTGCACCAAGTAGAGATACTACTTGTGCCTCCAAACATTCCTTAAACCAGTTTTGCCATGAGAGTCCACCATACCTACCTATGGATTGAGTAAGATCCTTCAAGTAAGTTGTCATCAGTGCATGCAATAAAAATTGCTCTCTAAATATGTATGATTTATTAGTATGGAGAAAATAAGCTTTATACGATATTGTGATGTGGAAGAAATAAAAGCAACGGACTGCATAATAAATGTCCATATCACAAGTGGCAATATAAAGTGACATTCTTTTGCATTAAGATTTTGTGTATCCAACCATAAAAGCACATGACAACCTCTGCTTCCCTCTGCGAAGGGCCTATCTTTTACTTTTATCTTCTACCCTTATACAAGAGTCATGGTGGTCATCACCTTTTATTTTTACACCTTTTCCTTTGGCAAGCACCTTGTTTTGGAGCGATTCGGATATCTATATATATATATATATCCACTTGGATGTAGGTTTTTATAAATTATTATTGTTGACATTACCCTTGAGGTAAAAGGTTGGGAGGCAAAACTATAAGCCCCTATCTTTCTCTGCGTCTGGTTAAAACTTTGAACCCATAAATATCACATGAGTGTTAGCAATTGTGAAAGAATAAATGATAATTGAGTATGTGGAGTTTGCTGAATCAAAGCTCTTACATAGACCCATCCCGAAAATAAGATGAATTGCAATTGTTTGATGACTAAGAGCACGGTTTGTTAGTTTTCAAGAAAGTTCATGATCTATACTTTAACATGTGAATAGCTTGTTACTTGATCATGAGAAGTTTTATGAGTTGAGCTACTATTATGATATATAATGATGCTATAAAAAGTGATTGAAACTATCATTGATCGAACTTAAGCACTTGCTAGCATTCACACTTCATAAATTATTTCTTTTATCATTTACCTACTCGATGACGAGCATGAATTAAGCTTGGGGATGCTGATACGTATCCAACGTATCTATAATTTATGAAGTATTCATGCCATGTTCACAATAGTTTTATATGATTTTGGTATGATTTAATTAGAACTAACCTGGTCTGACGCTGTTTTCAGCAGAACTACCGTGGTGTTGTTTTTGTGCAGAAATAAAAATTCTCGGAATGCGATGAAAATCAACGAAGATTTTTTCTGGAAAATATAAAAAATACTTGAACAAAAATCTACCGGAGGGGAGTCCCGTGGGCCCCACGAGGGTGGGGGCGCGCCCACCCCCTGGGCGCGCCCCTATGCCTCGACTTCCCGTGGGCCCCCCTGACTTGTTCTCGACGCCAACCTCTCCTATAAATACCCAAACCTCCAGAAATTAACCTAGATCGGAAGTTACGCCACCGCAAGCCTCTGTAGCCACGAGAAATCAATCTAGGGCCTCTCTGGCACCCTGCCGGAGGGGCCCATCATCACCGGAGGCTATGGAGGAGGATCCCAGAGGGGCCATCATCACCATGAAGGCCAAGGACCAGAGGGAGAACCTCTCCCCATCCAGGGGGGAGGCCATGGAGGAGGAATCACAAGGGGGAGAACCTCTCCTCCTCTCTCTCGGTGGCGCCGAAGTGCCATCGGGAGGGGAATCATCGCCGCGGTGATCGTCTTCATCAACATCACCATCCTCATCTCTTTTACGTGGTCCACTCTCCCGCACCTCGTAGTAATCCCTACTTGAACATGGTGCTTTATGCCACATATTATGATCCAATGATGTGTTGCCATCCTATGATGTTTTGAGTAGATATCCTTTGCCTTTGGGTTGATTGATGATCTAGATTGGTATGAGTTGTATGTTTTATTTTGGTGCTGTCCTATTGTGTCCTCCGTGTCGCACAAGCGTGAGGGATTCCCGCTGTAGGGTGTTGCAATACGTTCATGATTCGCTTATAGTGGGCTTCTTGAGTGACAGAAGCATAAATCCGAGTAAGGGGATTGTGGCTTATGGGATAAAGGGGACTTGATGCTTTAATCCTATGGTTGGGTTTTACCTTAATGATCTTTAGTAGTTGCGGATGCTTGCTAGAGTTCCAATCATAAGTGCATATGATCCAAGAAGAGAAAGTATGTTAGCTTATGCCTCTCCCTCATATGAAATTGCAATGACGACCACCGGTCTTGTTAATGATTGCCTAGGATAATTCCGCACACCGACCCATCATTATTCCACACTCGCTATTTATAATATTTAGTAATATATTCTAACTTTATGATAACAACACCTACTTTTATATTTTAGCTCTCCGATATCATGCAAAGTTATCCTCTTCATACCCACAATGCAGTTTTATTTCTCGTTTCTAGTTGGAAGCAAATGTTCGGTGTGCGTAGAGTCGTATCAGTGGCAGATAGGACTTGAGAGAATATTGATCTTACCTTTAGCTCCCTATGGGTTCGACACTCCATACTTATCACTTGCACCATTGGAAATTGCTAGATGATTCCCTGCACTTAGGGATTATCAACACCCACCAGCGCGTCTGGCGCTACTACTGCCGCGTCGCCATCGAGGGAATGCTAGTCTAGGCATGGCGCAAGGAGGCTGTGCAGGACACCATTGGCCTGGACGTTTACGTCGACCGTCTAGAGCGGCAGACGACCTCCCTCTACAACACCTCCTGCCTCTTCACCTGGGTTTGGGCCTGGATGCCCGATGACATCCCCAAGGATAGCCTCTACTCGATCCTCGAATGCCCCGTTGAGGGGCGTGGCTGGCCGGCCCTCCCGGAGGGCTGCCCGCGCGATGAATGCCTGCACGGCCCTGAGTTCCCGCTACTGATTCACCTCGACACCACCAAGGACTACACTCCCATCACCGACTGGCCGCGCACCCCCCCGCGTTGCCGACCTGCAGTGGGCTCTCGAAGAGTGCTTCCGCTGGGTGAAGGACGTGTGGGACGGCGACGCCGTATCCACCCGCCGCCGCGGTGACAACCAGGACCACCCGCGGGATGCCTCCGGCTGCAACGACGACGCCAACGACGCCGACCACGTCTAGGGCCGCCGCCGCAGGCGCAGCCGGCACAACCCCTCATGGAGGTCTGACCTGCTGGGCTGCCGTTTGGATGGCACCATCCAGAGTTCACGACGCTCCGGATGGCATCATCATGGGGGGGGGGGATCCCCACGGTGGCATACGTTGCAGCGGCTCTCCACATGACGACTCCTCCCCCGACGACCCCACCCGTGGGCATGGGCGCGGCCACAGCCACAGCCGCACTCGCTCCCGTGAGCGTGCCTGGGGGCTCCGAGGCCCCTCGTCGCCTGTTGTGTCCCCCTACCCTGGCGGTATGGGGCAGGCCAGCCCTGTCTCCATGGTTGTGGCAGCCGAGGACTGCCTCGTCCTGCCCATCCCGCCGAGCATGGCTGCCCGCCCGAGACCACGACTGTTGTGCCACTGGAAGGCGTCCCAGTGGCCTGGCAGCCCCACGCCGGTCAGCCGCTGGCCGAGGAGCTCTGGCAGGACCTGACGAGGATGGATCCGCTTCTCCTTGAGCTTGATGCTGGCTCTTTCTGTCGCCCCACCTCTGTCCTGGACGGGTTTCCTGATGACGTCGACTTCTGGTCCTTCGCCGAGCTAGTGCATCCTTCCTGGGTCGTCCTCTCTGAGGCTGAGCTGGGCCTCGACCCAGCGATGCCGCTCTTCGAGGCGGCCAGGACCACCCTGCGTCCGCCCAGCCCGTTGGCTCTCCCCCTTCAGCCTTGGCCCAGTCAGGGCTACATGGACACGGCCCGCTACACTAGCACTCTGCAGCCTGCTGCGGTGCACGTCACGTTGCAGCTGACCTGCGACGCTGGTCTAGACGCCGACGACCTCACCTGCAAGCTCAAGGACCTGGAGGTTGATCCGGCCACCTCGTTCATGGCACAAGTCTTCAAGCTGCTCCCCCATCCATCATGGGACTGCCGCCCCTAAAGACCCAGTTAGCGGACGCTGCCCCGCCCGAGGAGTCCATCTTCATCCCCACTCCACCGCCAGTGCCTTCTGAGGCAAGGCGGTCCACACGTGCATCGTGAAGGGCACGTCCCCCCGGCACCTCGCAGCAGGAGAAGGCGCAGGCTCGGCCTGCGCAGCAGCTCGACTTCATCAACAAGCCATCCGAGTGCTCGCCCAAGGTGCGTGAGCGCTACGTCGACCACTTCAAGACTCCTCTGGGCAAGCTGACAACCAAGCTGGCGCGCGCAACTGGCGTGCACGGCCAGGGCCGGATCATGCTGCCGGAGAAGGACCTGCACGCACTCACTAGTGAGGAGGACCATGCGGTCTAGGATGCACATAGGTCAAGCCAGGGAGCGGATTTCGATCATGTTAGCACAACTTATCAATGTCTGTTGCAAGTTCGCGTCGTGTAGTCACCACGCTGATGTGTCTGTTCTGCTTTCCTTGTTGGCGACCTCGCCGGGCGCCCGTGTCTGTCACTGGCTGTAACCGCTGTTCTTCAAAATGGCACTGCCTGCTGTTCGGGCTGGACCGCTGTCGGTGTCAAAACCGGTGGATCTCGGGTAGGGGGTCCCGATCTGTGCATCTAGGCCGGATGGTAACAGGAGGCAAGGGACACGAAGTTTTACCCAGGTTCGGGCCCTCTCGATGGAGGTAAAACCCTACGTCCTGCTTCATTAATATTGATGATATGGGTAGTACAAGAGTAGAACTACCACGAGATCGAGGAGGCTAAACCCTAGAAGCTAGCCTATGGTATGATTGTTGATGTGTACGTTGTCCTACGGACTAAAACCCTCCGGTTTATATAGACACCGGAGAGGGTTAGGGTTACACAAAGTCGGTTACAATGGTAGGAGATCTTCATATCCGTATCGCCAAGCTTGCCTTCCACGCCAAGGAAAGTCCCTTCCGGACACGGGACAGAGTCTTCAATCTTGTATCTTCATAGTCCAGGAGTCCGGCTGAAGGTATAGTCCGGCTATCCGAACACCCCCTAATCCAGGACTCCCCCAGTAGCCCCTGAACCAGGCTTCAATGACGACGAGTCCGGCGCGCATATTGTCTTCGGCATTGCAAGGCGGGTTCCTCCTCCAAGTACTTCATAGAAGATTTTGAACACAAAGATAGTGTCCGGCTCTGCAAAATAAGTTTCCACATATTGCCATAGAGAGAATAATATTTACACCAATCTAATCTGCTGACGTATTCCGTAGCGTGTCACACCACGGCCAAGCCTTTATCCGAGTCGTTTCATTATCCCACCTCAGCGCGTCATGCGAGGCAGTTTCCTTGGCACGTCTTGTTAAAGCAGAGATCGTGTCCCCTTATCCCGGGATTCTCATCAATACGGGCGTGGGTAACCCAACCGCGCCATTGATTACGGCGCTTGGAGATAAGCAAGTTTTACCAGGCTGGTGGGGACATGTAGTTGCGTCTACCCATATAAGGGGATAAGGATCCACATTTTCACCTACCCCTTCTTCCTCCTTCGCCTATCCATTCTTGCGCACTCGAGCTCCAGCGCCCAAGTCCGCACTCCCCACCTCAACCTTCTCCAGCCATGTCCCGGAGCGGGAGGCAAGTGGATGGTCTCCTCCATCATGGAGGGACATATCAAAAAGCTGAGGAAGGCTGGATACCTGTCTAACGACATCACGTACCGGCTCCCCAAAAAGGGGCAACTCATCCCCACCCCCAGGCCCCATGAGAGGGTGGTGTTCCTCCCCCATTTCCTCCGCAGACTGGGCTTCCCTCTCCACCCATTTGTCCGGGGGCTCATGTTCTACTACGGCCTGGATTTCCACGATCTGGCCCCGAACTTCGTCCTCAACATCTCGGCGTTTATCGTCGTGTGTGAGGCCTTCCTCCGCATCCGCCCCCATTTCGGCCTATGGCTCAAGACTTTCAACGTCAAGCCGAAGGTGGTGCGCGGCAACTAGGTGGAGTGCGGAGGCGCCATGGTGGGCAAGATGGCCAACGTCCTCTGGCTCGAGGGCTCCTTTGTGGAGACCCTGAAGGGGTGGCAATCGGGGTGGTTTTACATCACCAAGCCGCGCGACGCCGAATGGGTCGCACCCCCTGAGTTTCAATCCGGACCCCCTATGCGGCTCACCTCCTGGAAGGAGACGGGCCTGTCGTGGGGTAAGAAGGGAGAGCTGACCGGACTCCAAACATGCGTCCAAACCCTGGTGGACAAGAAGCTCAAACTTGTCAACGTAGTCCAGGTTATGCTCATCCGCTTGATCCTCCCGTGTTAACAACGGGCTTTCAACCTGTGGGAGTTCGACCCGGCGCGGCACCAAACTCTGAGCAGGCTCTTCGACATGACGTACGAAGATGCCTGGAAGGTGCTTTTCAAGGGCGCCGAGGCTCCCGCATCCGCTACCGAGGATCACGGATTTAGTGCGCAGCGTCATGCTCTCGCGGTAAGCTGTTTTTTTTCCTTTTACAGGGTATCAGTTCTTCATAGTTTGACTCCATGCAGGATGTAAGCTCCCTTACCTTTGACAGGATTGGCAGGTGACGTCCGGACAGATCAACTGTCCGGCTCCTTTACCCGAAGGACCAGCGGACGCTCGCTTAGCGAAGCTGCTGGTTCTGGCACCCTATGTGGTGCAGGAGAAGAAGGCCGCAAAAAAGGCCGCGGGGACTCAAAAGAGTGCCCGGCGCCAGGAGGTGTCGGATCCATCATCCGATGGCTCCGAGGCGCATTCCTCCCGTGAAGACGAGGAGGAAGAAGAGGAGAGCTCTCCCCCCCCCCAGCGGGAGGAGAGAAGAAAAGGAAGGCCGCCCTCTCTGGGGAGGCCGGAGGGTCCAAGAAGGGGAAAACCCTTCCTCCGGACTACTCCACCGACACCGACGGCGGAGAGGAGTGGCAGCCCAGGGCCAAGCCCCTGGCAAAATCGTAAGTATCCGGATACCAGAGTAATTCATAGTATTCGTTTATTGCACAACTTTCCCTTACGTCGAATATGTTTATGCAGCCCACCCAAAGACCGGCTCGATGCGTCGTCGAGCGGCTCACTGGACTCGTCGGATGTGAACTCGCTTCCAACGGCTTCCTCCCCCCGCCCTACGGACGACACCGAATTGTTGTCCCAACAGGTTCCAAGCCGGGAGGAGGTGGTCCTGGAGGCGTCGCAAGGCGACCTCCCGGACTGCAGGCGTAAAGGGGATGAAACCCCTCAGGGCTCCAAGTTCGGCTCTAGGCCGGACACCACTCTGGAACCTTCAAAGGTTCCAGAGTCCGGCGGGGGACCTCCTTCCAAGAGGAGCAAGTCCACCGTGCCGGCGGCCCCCGTCCAACCGGAGGCGCCGGACAATATGTTGGAGGCGCTCCAAGGCGCCTCCATCGACGAGGAGCACCGCGCTATTATGAGTGCGGTGGTCCAGAAGGTTCAGTCTGCCAAGAGCGGACTGACTGAAGCTTGTACTAGCCTTTTGACAGGCTTTGAGGTAAGTAAAGAATGTGTAAATAATAGTACCGCATAGACAGTAGCCCCTGATGCTCTATTTGGCGTTCGGGAAGAAAAGCCGAATAGAGGATCAAATAGAATTCGCAGGAGTCTAACAAAAATGAGTCAATATGCATATGCAGGCTTCCCTGCTTGCGTCCGCCACACTGACTGCGGAAGTGGACGCGCTAAAGCAAAACCTCGAGCGGTCCGAGCAAGAGCTTGGGCGTGCCAAGAAGCAGCTCGAGGACAATGAAGGTAAGAAATACCTTGTTTTTAAATATATATAAAAAGGTGCAATTGCAAAGAATGACAGGATTATCGTGGCTATTTTTGGGGCCACGTCTGAAGTGGCGACCCTTAAGCAGGCGCTGGTCGAGGCCGAGAAGAGGGCAGCCTCGGAGTGCACCGAGCGAGAGAAGTATGAGTCCGAGGTTGGCAAGGTGCGGCAAGAGGTCCAGGCTCTCATGGAAAAACATGAGATTTTGGAGCTTGACTCAAAGACGCGAGCGTCCGAGCTCGCGGTGGCTATTGAAAATGCCAAATCTGCCAAGGCCGAATCCCAGAAGACCCTCCAGGAGTTGGATGAGGTGAAGAAGATAGCGGCGGGTAAGGCATTCTTTATGCAAAGCAAACACATAAACGTGAGTTACTTGTTACTTACCTGAATCCGGAGCTCTCCAGGAGCGTTCGCAGATCTTCCCCGAAGTGTGTCCGATGCCGCCGCATTCTATCGAGCCAAGGAGGGCAGCTCGACAGAGAAGGTGTTCTGGTCTCAGTATGCTGAGGCCGGACACCCCGTGCCCCTGAGCGACCAGCTGAAGCAACTGGTCGAGCTCCACAAGGCGGCCGAACAGGCCATGAAGGGCCTCATTGTTCGGCTGTGGCCCGGAGGGGCCCTGCCTGGGAGCTATTTCGGGCGGGTGCGGCGGTTAGTGGAGGCCTGTCCAAGGCTCGAAGTCATCAAGCGCTCCATCTGCATTGAAGGTGCCCGTAGGGCCCTTGCCCGTGCTAAGGTGCAACGGGGCAAGCTGGATGCTGAGAAGCTGGTGAAGGACGGGCCACCGCCGGGGAAAGAGCATCGCAAGCCCGAGAATTACTATAAGGATGTTCTGAAGGGTTCCTGCCTCGTGGCGGATGAATGTTCTAGGGATGTAATTTTTGAGTGAAACTTGCTCGTTTTGTCCTGTGCGCTGAAAACTTGTTTATATGCGCTAAGCAATGCTGTTGGAATTTAAAATATTACCTTCTGTGCGGCTGTTTATCAATTCTGAGAGATGGTGAGTCGTCGGCTTCTGCCCCCGTGCCGCTAGTGCTGGGGTGTTCGGGGATAAATCTGAGCGCTCTTTTTCCCATGTTTGGGTCCTTCGAGGGAGGCGCTCAGCCCAACGAACAAGGCAATCGGACTATAATGCGTGAACACTCTCACTTAGCCATAGAATTCTATAATTTTAAATTTCGGCGAAGCCCCTTGTATTCGTAAGACCGAGTTCGGGGCGCTATCCACGCCTTGGCCGGACAGAGCCGGCTCCTCGCCCTAAGCGGCATAAGTCTTTAGGGACTCGAAAAACCTCTCGAACAGCGACCAACTCTCGCTTCATCATGACATTCAGTTTTAGCTTTCTCCACTGAGGTGCTCGACCCACCTCAACTGGGGCACAATCGCAGTGGTTCTCCTAGTGCTACCTTAGCCGATATAGCGGAACGTAAGGCACCAAAACATAGGAGCCGAGCAAACCCAACTATTGACCCAAGACATGATTCGGAGCCGATGCATATAATGCTATAAGTTCGGGGTGCCGCACTTGTTAAAGTGTTCGGACTTCTCACACCATATTGAGGGGTACTAAAGCCCCTGGCGTATTTTGGCCGTACCAACGTGTACGGGTGCAACATGTCGTTAAGGAACATATATGAAAAAAAGGTAATGCAAAAATAGACGAAAGCTATGCATTGTTTATTAAAAGGGCTGCAATCAAAGCAGAATGATACAAATAATGCGATAAGTGGAAGGTTGGACTAGTTAACATGTCCGTTCCAAGGGCAAGCTGTGGAATAGTATGCGGAATAGGTATACTGATCGTGATAGAGACCACCTGGGAGTTCTGTACTGCGGCGTGGCTTGTCTGTTTCCCTGGTTCTTGCATCGTTTGTGCGGCAATTGAACTGCCGAACAGGCCTTCCGAAGGATGGAGTCCTGAAAGTAAGAGAAAATTAAAAAAAATCGGCAGCCCTTGGTACGGTTTAAGCCGTATTTTTGGGCGTGCCATGATGGTGCCCCTCCCCCTGCATCCATGGTATCTCTAGAGCGTAGTTATGTACGCGAAGTACTAGCATCGCCTTTTTACGAGGGTTGGGGTTGGGGCCGCATTTCTACGCCTGCTCGGATCATGCCAGGCGGTCTTGTTGTAGGTTACTCCGGGCGTGCTTGACGGTGTCCGGTCGTTTAGTGGCCGGACTAGGGAACTGCCTGGAGAGGCTGCTTTGTACTTCTGTTGCAAGGGCCTCCATGTGCTCCTCCATTCGGAGGGAGCGTTCGGTGTTTCCATTGGCCGTAATTACTCCTCGAGGGCCTGGCATCTTGAGCTTAAGGTATGTGTAATGCGGTACCACATTGAATTTAGCGAATGCGGTTCGCCCGAGCAGTGCGTGATAACCACTGCGAAACGAGATTATGTCGAAGATTAACTCCTCGCTTCGGAAATTATCCGGGGATCCGAAGACCACTTCAAGTGTGATTGAGCCTGTACAGTTGGCCTCTACACCTGGCATTATGCCTTTAAAGGTCGTTTTGGTGGGCTTAATCCTCGAGGGATCTATGCCCATTTTCCGCACTCTATCCTGGTAAAGCAGGTTCAGGCTGCTGCCGCCGTCCATAAGGACTCTAGTGAGATGAAATACGTCAATAATTGGGTCTAGAACCAATGCGGCAAATCCGCCATGACGGATGCTAGTGGGATGGTCCCTTTGATCAAAGGTGATCGGGCAGGAGGACCATGGGTTGAACTTTGGGGCGACTGGCTCTACTGCGTATACGTCCCTTAATGCGTGCTTCCGCTCCCTTTTGGGGACGTGGGTTGCGTATATCATGTTCACCGTCCGCACTTGTGGGGGAAAACCCTTCTGTCCACTGTTGTTCGGCGGCCGGGGCTCCTCGTCGTCATTGCTATGCAGCCCCTTGTCTTCATTTTCGGCGTTTCACTTCCCTGCCTGCTTGAACACCCAACAATCCCTGTTGGTGTGATTGGCTGGCTTTTCGGGGGTGCCATGTATCTGGCACGAGCGGTCGAGTATTCGGTCCAAACTGGACAGGCCCCTAGGGTTCCTTTTGAATGGCTTTTTCCGCTGACCGGATTTAGAGCCTTTGAATCCAGCATTAACTGCCGTATCCTCAGCATTGTCGCCGTTAATGTGGCGCTTGTGCTTGTTGCGACGCGACTTGCCACTACTGTCCCTGCTGTCCGAATTACCAGGGTTCTTGGTCATATTGTTGCTACGAGCAAGCCAATTGTCTTCTCCCGCGCAAAAGCGGGTCATGAGTGTCGTGAGTGCCGCCATAGATTTCGGCTTTTCCTGTCCAAGGTGCCGGGCCAGCCACTCGTCACGGATATTGTGCTTGAAGGCTGCTAGGGCCTCAACGTCCGGACAGTCGGCTATTTGATTTTTCTTTGTTAGGAACCATGTCCAGAATTGCCTGGCCGATTCCTCTGGCTGCTGAATTACGTGACTTAGGTCATCGGCGTCTGGGGGTCGCACATAAGTGCCCTGGAAATTGTCGAGGAATGCGGCTTCCAGGTCCTCCCAACAATTGATTGATCCTATTGGCAAGCTGTTAAGCCAATGCCGAGCTGGTCCTTTAAGCTTGAGTGGGAGGTATTTGATGGCGTGGAAATCATCGCCGCGGGCCATGTGGATATGAAGGAGATAATCCTCGATCCATACCGCAGGATCTGTTGTGCCATCATATGATTCGATGTTTACGGGTTTGAAACCCTCGGGGATTTGATGATCCATTATTTTGTCTGTGAAGCAGAGTGGGTGTGCTGCGCCTCTGTACTAGGCTATATCATGACGTAGCTCCAATGAGCCTTGTCTACTATGTTCGGCCCCACCGAACTTGTGGCCGGCGTGACGGTTACCGTCTCGAGCCGTGGGGCGCCCACGCGATCCATAGACCGATCTTGTTTGCCTTGCCTTGTCCTCCAACATGTCTCGTAGGTCCGGCGCATATTCCCGTGCCTTGGTACGGGGAGCGGCTTGAGTGGAGGGCCGAGAGGCCTCTCTGTCGCGACCACGAGGTGGCCGGTCAGCCACATCAAGTGCTTCCTCCTCTAATCGGGGTAGCAACCTGTGCTTTGGGTAGCTCTTGGAGGGGCGTTCGAGTTTATGCTCTTCGGCCGCAAGGACTTCAGTCCATCTGTCGACTAGCAAATCTTGATCAGCTCTAAGTTGTTGCTGTTTTTTCTTGAGGCTTCTTGCCGTGGCCATAAGCCTGTGTTAAAAACACTTTTGCTCGGCGGGATCCTCTGGCACGACGAATTCGTCGTCGTCGAGGCTTGCCTCGTCTTCGGAGGGAGGCATATAATTATCGTCCTCGACCTCTCTGTCTGCCGCTCTCTCATGAGGGCTGGTTTCTCCATCCTCCTGTGCTAAATCTTGCTGGAGGGGGTTTTCTTCGGCGCTTTCCGGAGTATTATTATCTCCCGTGCTGGAATCACCGTGTTTGTTTTGGCGGGATTTTGAGCGGCGCCGCTGACGCCGGCGCTTAGGTTGTTTCTTGGAGGGGTCATCCTCCGCTGTTCCATTGCCATCTCCCTCTTTTGTGGTGTCCACCATGTATATGTCATATGACGAGGTGGCTTTCCAGGGCCTAGTAGGCGCTGGTTCTTCATCATCTCCTTCATCGGCGTCCATACCATCGATGTCTTTGGAGTCGAAGTCGAGCATGTCGGTTAAGTCGTCGACAGTGGCTACAAAGTGGGTGGTGGGTGGGCTTTGAATTTCTTCATCCTCCGTACCCCAACCTTGCTGACTGTAGTTCGGCCAGGGCTCTCCTAATAAAGAGAGAGACTTCAGTGACTTCAGGATATTGCTGAAAGGTGAGTGCTGAAAGATGTCCGCGGCGGTGAACTACATGATCGGCGCCCAATCGGATTTGATCGGCAGGGGCACGGAGGGTTTGGAGTTCGGAGAGGAGTCCGGCTCCTTGGAGTCTCGAGTCTCGTAGAGTACGGGGCTGGTGCTTGGCTCAATCACCGTTGGGGTCGCAGCCCCCGAGGTGACGTCCAACCGCCCATCCTTGATCGGTGCAGTTGGCTCTAAATTAAGGGTCGGAGCCGATGCGGGTGCGGCCTCCAGGGCACTGTTCGGCGGCAGAGCTAGATCATGCTCACCGTGATAGTGCGGCGCGCTCGGCAGTGGCTCGAATCTGTCGAAGATCAAGTCCCCGCGGATGTCAGCCATGTAGTTTAAACTTCCAAATCTGACCTGACGGCCAGGGGCATAGCTTTCGATCTGCTCCAGACGGGCAAGCGAATTGGCCCGTAGTGCGAAGCCGCCGAAGACGAAGATCTGTCCGGGGAGGAAGGCCTCACCCTGGACTGCATCGCTATCGATGATCGTAGGAGCCATCGAGCCTGACGGTGATAACACAGAGGAACTCTCAATGAAAGCACCAATGTCGGTGTCAAAACCGGCGGATCTCGGGTAGGGGGTCCCGATCTGTGCGTCTAGGTCGGATGGTAACAGGAGGCAAGGGACACGAAGTTTTACCCAGGCTCAGGCCCTCTCGATGGAGGTAAAACCCTACGTCCTGCTTGATTAATATTGATGATATGGGTAGTACAAGAGTAGATCTACCACGAGATCGAGGAGGCTAAACCCTAGAAGCTAGCCTATGGTATGATTGTTGATGTGTACGTTGTCCTACGGACTAAAACCCTCCGGTTTATATAGACACCGGATAGGGTTAGGGTTACACAAAGTCGGTTACAATGGTAGGAGATCTTCATATCCGTATCGCCAAGCTTGCCTTCGACGCCAAGGAAAGTACCTTCCGGACACGGGACGAAGTCTTCAATCTTGTATCTTCATAGTCCAGGAGTCCGACTAAAGGTATAGTCCGGCTATCCGAACACCCCCTAATCCAAGGCGCGAGGCTGCGGCGTGAGCTCCCTATTGCAAAAATCCCGGCCCTCCATCCTTTGTCTTTAGGAAACCAAGAAGGAGCAATTCACTACCGCCGAGATCCTTGAGACGGTGGGCCCCCGCTTGCGCAGCCATGCCATCCTGCCAGCTGTTGGGACCTCCAGCGGGGGGCTTCTTGTCTGGGACACAAACATCTTCGCGGGGCAGTGCATTGACATCTCCCCTTTCGCTATCTTGGTGTGGCTCACCCCATTCCCGGGGGATGGGGCGTGGATGATCTCCACCGTGTATGGCCCCTGCGCCAATGACACGCGGTTCCTCTTCCTCACTGACTTGGCGTGGCTCCGCTCACTCATCCAAGGCCCCTGGCTGCTGATCGGTGACTTCAACCTGATCTGTGATGCTAGAGACAAGAGCAACGACAACCTAGATCACCGTACGATGGCTCGATTCCGGACGGCCCTCAACTAGAGCGAGCTCAGGGAGATCAAGCTCTCGGGGCGGTGATTCACGTGGTCAAACGAGCAGGCCAACCCCATGCTTGTGCGCCTAGACCACGCATTCTGCGACGTCAGCTGGGACTCTTGCTTCCGCAAGACTTTCCTGCAGCCATTGGCCACATGCATGTACGACCACTGCCCCCTAGTCCTCACCTGTGCGCAGCCTCAGCGCCCCACGCCGCGCTTCCACTTTGAAGCCTTTTGGCCACTGATGGAGGGCTTCCACGACATGGTTGCACAGGCTTAGCACCCCCTGCCCCGCCCTGGATGCACTCGGCCGGCTCTGCTTCAAGATGATACGCATGTCTAACGCCCTACTGTAGGGGAACGCAGTAATTTCAAAAATTTCCTACGCAGACGCAAGATCATGGTGATGCATAACAAGGAGAGGGGACAGTGTTGTCCATGTACCCTCGTAGACTGTAAGCGGAAGCGTTATGACAACGCAGTTGATGTAGTCGTACGTGTTCATGATTGACCGATCCTAGTACCGAAAGTACGACACCTCTTTAATCTGCACACGTTCGGCTCGGTGACATCCCATGAACTCATGATCCAGCAGAGTGTTGAGGGAGAGCTTCGTCAGCACGACGGTGTGATAATGGTGGTGACGATGCTACCGGAACAGGGCTTCGCCTAAGCACCGCTACGATATGACCGAGGTGGATTATGGTGGAGGGGGCACCGCACATGGCTGGAAACAATCAACTTGTGTGTTCTAGGGTGCCCCCTGCCCCCATATATAAATGAGCAAGGGGGAGGCCGGCCGGCCCTACTGGCACGCCAAGGGAGGAGGAATCTGATACGTCTCCAACATATCTATAATTTTTGATTGTTCCATGCTATTATATTATCTGTTTTTGATGTTGATGGGCTTATTTATACACATTTATATTATTTTTGAGACTAACCTACTAACCCAAGGCCGAGTACAAATTGTTGTTTTTTGCCTATTTCAGTGTTTCGCATAAAAGGAATATCAAACGGAATCCAAAGGGAATGAAACCTTCGGGAGAGTTATTTTTGGAATGAACGTGATACAAGGGACTTGGAGTAGACGTCAAGAAAGAAACAAGGTGGCCACGAGGAAGGGAGGCACGCCTGCCCCTTGGGCGCGCCCCACCCTCGTGGGCCCCTCGCAGCTCCACCGACCTACTTCTTCCTCCTATATATATACATATACATATATACACACACATATACATATATATATATATATATATATATATATATATATATATATATATATATATACCCCGAAAACATCCAGGAGCACCACGAAACCCTATTTCCACCGCCGCAACCTTCTGTACCCAAGAGATCCCATCTTGGGGCCTTTTCTGAAGCTCCGCCGGAGGGGGAATCAATCACGGAGGGCTTCTACATCAACACCATAGCCTGTCCGATGATGTGTGAGTAGTTTACCTCAGACCTTCGGGTCCATAGTTATTAGCTAGATGGCTTCTTCTCTCTCTTTGGATCTCAATACAAAGTTCTCCTCGATCTTCTTGGAGATCTATTCGATGTAACTCTTTTTGCGGTGTGTTTGTGGAGATCTGATGAATTGTGGGTTTATGATCAAGATTATCTATGAACAATATTTGGTTCTTTTCTTTCAATTCTTATATGCATTATTTAATTATCTTTGCAAGTCTCTTCAAATTATCAGTTTGGTTTGGCCTACTAGATTGATATTTCTTGCAATGGGAGAAGTGCTTAGCTTAGGGTTCAATCTTGCGGTGTCCTTTCCCAGTGAAAGCAGGGGCAGCAAGGTACGTATTGTATTGTTGCCATCGAGGATAAAAAGATGGGGTTTATATCATATTACTTGAGTTTATCCCTCTACATCATGTCATCTTGCTTAATGCGTTACTCTGTTCTTATGAACTTAATACTCTAGATGCATGCTGGATAGCGGTCGATGTGTGGAGTAATAGTAGTAGATGCGGAATCATTTCGGTCTACTTGTCTCGGACGTGATGCCTATATACATGATCATGCCTAGATATTCTCATAATTATGCACTTTTTTATCAATTTCTCGACAGTAGTTTGTTCACCCACCGTAATACTTATGCTATCTTGAGAGAAGCCACTAGTGAAACCTATGGCCCCCGGGTCTATCTTTTATCATATAAGTTTCCAATCTATTTTATTTCGCAATCTTTAATTTCAATCTATATCATAAAAATACCGAAAATATTTATCTTATTATTATTATCTCTATCAGATCTCACTCTCGTAAGTGACCGTGAAGGGATTAACAACCCCTTTATTGCGTTGGTTGCGAGGTTCTTATTTTTTTGTGTAGGTACGAAGGACTTGCGTGTAGTCTCCTACTGGATTGATACCTTGGTTCTCAAAAACTAAGGGAAATACTTACGGTACTTTGCTGCATCACCCTTTACTCTTCAAGGGAAAACCAATGCAGTGCTCAAGAGGTAGCAAGAAGGGTTTCTGGAGCCGTTGCCAGGGAGATCTACATCAAGTCAAGACATACCAAGTACCCATAACAAACTCTTATCCCCCGCATTACATTATTTTCCATTTGCCTCTTGTTTTCCTCTCCCCCACTTCACCCTTGCCGTTTTATTCGCCCTCTTTTCCCGTTCGCCTTCTTTCCGTATGTATCTTTGTTTGTGTTTCCATGTGCCTTCTATTTTCTTGCATCTTTGCTTGCTAACACTAGTAGAAAAGAGGGCTTTGGTTCAGGCCGGGTCAGCCCATTAGTCCCGATTCAGTCCAGAACCGGGACCCATGGGGGCATTGGTCCTGGTTTGTGAGGCCAGGGGCCTGCCAGGCCTCGTGGGGGCATTGGTCCCGGTTTGTCTGGCCCCTTTGGTCCCGGTTGGTGGGACAAACCGGGACCAATGGGCCTTGCTCCTGGCCCACCACCATTGGTCCCGGTTGGTGGCTTGAACCGGGACCACAGGCTTCCCTTTAGTCCCGGTTCATACCACGAACCGGGACCAATGAGGTGCCTATATATACCCCTCGCCCACGAGCATAGCACTCCAGTGCTCTATTTTTCTCTGGCCGGCGAGGGGAGGGCTTTGTGGTGCTCTAGCTCACCTCCTATGCACATGAGGTGTTTGATGAAATACCCGAGCCAACTAGTTAATCTTTCTCCTGTCGAAGCTCGACCTCAAAGCTCCATTTTCCTCGAGATTTGTCTAGGTTTAGCGGCCCGTCATGTCCCATTCCCGTCTTCATCGCCGTTGATCGCCCGCGCCGATCTCGTCGCCGACACCATCGCGGTGAGCCTCTTGTTCTTATCTTCTTTTTGAAAGAAAAAAAATTCTTACTTTAGATAGATACTTGTCTAATTTTCTTACTATCTTATTGCTTGTTATTATATAGTGCGATGATTTTGGTATCCGCCCCCGTCGGCCCTCGTCATGTCTATGGTTCGGATGTGGTATATATTATCTTTTTATAACTATTTGGTTCATTTATTGTTTATGACAATTATGCCGACCAACGTGACATAGATTTTATTTATGTAGGAGGTAGTTGAACCGGAAATTCCAACCGACCCTATTGTCGAGAGGTTAAATTTAGTTGAAGAAGAAAACAATTACTTGAAGGAAAAAAATTGAGGAGGAGAAGATGATATTGGAGTTGCATGTTGCGGATGTCGTCGATGATCACAAGATCAAGATGGATGTAATGCGCTTGAAGATTAGAAAGATTAGAAAATATGCCATTCATACCGAGGCTTGGTATCATTATGCCGTTGGATAAATTGTTACCTTGATTGCGATTATGATCGCATTTGTTTTCGCATTGAAATGTTTTACATAGCTTCAATGTATGGTTTAATTAATTAGATGCTCTAGAGAGCTATATGTTGTTAGATGAGAGCTATGGTTTTAATGTGATGATGAACTTCTATTAATTTGGTCACTTAATTATCTATTCATGATGTTCTGTAATGGTTTTGACACACTTAATTATATATAATGCACGCAGATGAACCGACAATGGATGTACGGTGACAGACACACCTCCGAGTACATTAATGGCGTGCATGATTTTCTTGAAGTGGCTGAGGCAAACAAGCAGAATGGTTTTATGTGTTGTCCATGCCCTAAATGTGGGAATACGAAGTCTTACTCTGGTCGGAAAATCCTTCACACCCACCTGCTTTACAAGGGTTTCATGCCACACTATAATGTTTGGACGAGGCATGGAGAAATAGGGGTTATGATGGAAGACGGCGAAGAAGAAGAGGACGATGACAACTATGTGCCCCCTGAATACGGTGATGCTGCAAACAGGGAAGCTGCTGAAGATCAAGAGGAACCAGACGATGTGCCCAATGATGGTGCAACGGGGGAAGCTGCTGAAGATCAAGAGGAACCAGACGATGTGCCCAATGATGATGATCTCCGCCGGGTCATTGTCGATGCAAGGACGCAATGCGAAAGTCAAAAGGAGAAACTGAAGTTTGATCGCATGTTAGAGGATCACAAAAAAGGGTTGTGCCCTAATTGCGAAGATGGCAACACAAAGCTCGGTACCGTACTGGAATTGCTGCAGTGGAAGGCAGAGAATGCTATGCCTGACAAAGGATTTGAGAAGCTACCGAAAATATTGAAGAAGAAGCTTCCAAAGGATAACGAATTGCCCGATAGTACATACGCAACAAAGAAGGTCGTATGCCCTCTAGGAATGGAGGTGCAGAAGATACATGCATGCCCGAATGACTGCATCCTCTACCGCGGTGCGTACAAGGATCTGAACGCATGCCCGGTATGCAGTGCATTGCGGTATAAGATCAGACGAGATGACCCTGGTGATGTTGACGGCGAGCCCCCCCAGGAAGAGGGTTCCTGCGAAGGTGATGTGGTATGCTCCTATAATACCACGGTTGAAACGTCTGTTCAGAAACGAAGAGCATGCCAAGTTGATGCGATGGCACAGTGAGGACCATAAGAAAGACGGGAAGTTGAGAGCACCCGCTGACGGGTCGCAGTGGAGAAAAATCGAGAGAAAGTACTGGCCTGAGTTTGCAAGTGACCCAAGGAACGTATGGTTTGGTTTAAGCTCGGATGACATTAATCCTTTCGGGGAGCAGAGCAGCAATCACATCACCTGGCCTGTGACTCTATGTATGTATAACCTTCCTCCTTGGATGTGCATGAAACGGAAGTTCATTATGATGCTAGTTCTCATCCAAGGCCCTAAGCAACCCGGCAACGACATTGATGTGTTCCTAAGGCCATTAGTTGAAGAACTTTTACAACTATGGAATGGAAACAGTGTACGTACGTGAGATGAGCACAAACAAGAGGAATTTAACCTGCACGCGTTGCTGTTTGTAACCATCAACGATTGGCCCGCTCTCAGTAACCTTTCAGGACAGACAAACAAGGGATACCACGCATGCACGCACTGTTTAGATGAAACTGAAAGTATATACCTGGAAAAATGCAGGAAGAATGTGTACCTGGGCCATCGTCGATTTCTTCCGACAAACCATCAATGTCGAAAGAAAGGCAAGCATTTCAAAGGCGAGGCAGATCACTGGAATAAGCCCGCCATGCGTACCGGTGATCACGTACTTGCTATGGTAAATGATTTACACATAATCTTTGGAAAGGGTCCCGTCGGACTAGCTGTTCCGAATGACGCCGAGGGACACGCACCCATGTGGAAGAAGAAATCTATATTTTGGGACCTACCCTACTGGAAAGATCTAGAGGTCAGCTCTTCAATCAACATGATGCACGTGACGAAGAACCTTTGCATGAACCTGCTAGGCTTCTTGGGTGTGTATGGGAAGACAAAATATACACCTGAGGCACGGGAGGACCTGCAACGTTTGCACGAAAAAGACGGCATGCCTCCGAAGCAGTATGAAGGTCCTACCAGCTACGCTCTTACAAAAGAAGAGAAAGAAATCTTCTTTGAATGCCTGCTCAGTATGAAGGTCCTGACTGGCTTCTCGTCGAATATAAAGGGAATAATAAATATGCCAGAGAAAAAGTTCCAGAACCTAAAGTCTCATGACTGACACATGATTATGACGCAACTACTTCCGGTTGCATTGAGGGGGCTTCTACCGGAAAACGTCTGATTAGCCATTATGAAGCTATGTGCATTCCTCAATGCAATCTCTTAGAAGGTGATCGATCTAGAAATCGTACCAAGGCTAAGGAGTGATGTGGCGCAATGTCTTGTCAGTTTCGAGCTGGTGTTCCCACCATCCTTCTTCAATATCATGATGCATGTCCTAGTTCATCTAGTCGACGAGATTGTCATTATGGGGCCCGTATTTCTACACAATATGTTCCCCTTTGAGAGGTTCATGGGAGTCCTAAAGAAATATGTCCATAACCGCGCTAGGCCAGAAGGAAGCATCTCCATGGGCCATCGAACAGAGGATGTCATTGGGTTTTGTGTTGACTTCATTCCTGGCCTTTAGATGATAGGTCTCCCTAAATCGCGGTATGAGGGGAGACTGACTGGAAAAGGCACGCTTGGAGGGGACTCAATAATATGCAGGGATGAATATTCTTAGTCTCAAGCACACTACACAGTTCTACAGAACTCTACCTTGGTGACCCCGTATGTCGATGAACACAAGAACAGTCTGCTCTCCAAACAACCGGAGCAGTGCGATGACTGGATTACATGTGAACACATCAGGACTTTCAGCGGTTGGTTGGAAACACGTCTCAGAGGTGACAACACTGTTTGTGATGACCTGTACTTGTTGTCCAGGGGACCATCTTTGACTGTATTGACTTACAAAGGATACGAGATAAATGGGAATACATTTTACACGATCGCCCAAGATCAAAAGAGCACCAATCAAAACAGCGGTGTCCGCTTTGATGCAGCAACTGAGAGGGGAAAGGACACATATTATGGTTACATAGTGGACATATGGGAACTTGACTACGGACATGATTTTAAGGTCCCTTTGTTTAAGTGCAAATGGGTCAATCTGTCAGGAGGCGGGGTACAGGTAGACCCACAGTACGGAATGACAATAGTGGATCTGAAAAATCTTGGGTACACTGACGAACCGTTCGTCCTAGCCAATGATGTGGCACAGGTTATCTATGTGAAGGACATGTCTACCAAACCGAGAAAAAGAAAAGATAAGGAAGCGAATACATCATACGATGAGCCAAAGCACCACATAGTTCTTTCAGGAAAAAGGGACATCGTGGGAGTGGAGGGCAAGACAGACATGTCTGAAGATTATGAAAAGTTTCATGAAATTCCTCCCTTCAAAGTCAAGGCTAACCCAAGCATCCTGATAAACGATGAAGATTATCAATGGTTACGGCGCAGTAAGCAAATGACACAAGCGAAGAAAAAGTGAAGACTTTCTCCCGCAACTATTATGATGATACCTTGCCAACTTTGTAACAGACGAGTATGATACCATCGTCCGTTTTGTACATGCACATGCTATGTTGGTGAAATTATGATACCATGCCAACTTTCAACTTTTCCAGAGTTCATTTGAAATGCTTTAATGTCTTATGGTTCGACCCTCGTAATACCATTATTCTCAGTTCGCTCCTTGTCAACTATGTTTTCACCAAGAACACTCAAGAGGGCAGCCCCGTGGGCCATTGGTCCCGGTTCCACGCATGAACCGGGACCAATGCACCTCGCCCCTGGCCCATGACCATTAGTCCCGGTTTGTGCCACAAACCGGGACTAAAGGGTTCGTCCTTGTTGCGGTTAGAGTTTAGTCCCACCTCGCCAACTGAAGGGGGCTCACACCGGTTTATAAGCCCGTCCCTCTCTGCCTTGTTGAGCTCCTCTCAAAGTGAAAATAGATGCCCTTATACAAGGAATTTGACCTAAATTCAGAGTGAATTTCTCTGAAATTCATACAAATTTATTATGTAATTTAGGTTGAATTCTCTCTATAGGCGCATATATGCTCATTTTTTAGTAAAGCTAATCACAAACTTGTGATTCACACAAATTTCAAAGAATTCAAATTTCAACTATTCAAATTTAAAAACTAATGGCACTAAGAGAAAGTTTATAATTTTTCTAAAACTAATGGCAGTAACAGAAAGTTTATAATTTTTCTGACCTAAAAGCAAAAAGAATTAAAAAATAAAACAAAAACAAAAGAAAATAAATAATGCAAAAAACAAAACAAAAAATTGGAAAAAAACTATTTTTATAGTAAAGTTAATCACAAACTTGTGATTCACACAAATTTCAAAGAATTCAAATTTGAAAACTAATGGCACTAACAGAAAGTTTATAATTTTTCTAAAACTAATGGCACTAACAGAAAGTTTATAATTTTTCTGACCTAAAAGCAAAAAGAATTAAAAAATAAAGCAAAAAATAAAAGAAAATAAATAATGCAAAAAACAAAACAAAAAACTGGAAAAAAACTATTTTTATAGTAAAGTTGATCACAAACTTGTGATTGACACAAATTTCAAAGAATTCAAATTTTAACTATTCAAATTTGAAAACTAATGGCACTAACAGAAAGTTTATAATTTTTCTAAAACTAATGGCACTAACAGAAAGTTTATAATTTTTTGACCTAAAAGCAAAAAGAATTTAAAAATAAAGCAAAAAACAAAAGAAAATAAATAATGCAAAAAACAAAACAAAAAATGGAAAAAAACTATTTTTATAGTAAAGTTAATCACAAACTTGTGATTCACAAAAATTTCAAAGAATTCAAATTTTAACTATTCAAATTTGAAAACTAATGGCACTAACAGAAAGTTTATAATTTTTCTGACCTAAAAGCAAAAAGAATTAAAAAATAAAGCAAAAAACGAAAGAAAATAAATAATGCAAAAAAACCAAAAAAACTAGAAAAAATAAAAAAAACTGCCACCTATTGGGCCACCACGGCCTGAATACGACTAGAAACCCAACCTGGGTCAGGATTCAGGCCCGCAGAAGGCCCAATAGGCCCACAGACAACATAGTGTGAGATTAGGCCCGTAAGCCTGCATTTGAGAGGAGCTCGAGAGGGCAGCCGCAGTGGGGCTTATAAACCACTCCGAGCCCCTCTCAACTAGCAAGGTGGGACTAAACTTTTGGCCGCGGGCAGCGCAAGGCCTTTGGTCCCGGTTGGTGGCACCAACCGGGACTAAAGGGGGGAATTGGTACCGGTTGGTGCCACCAACCAGGACCCGGTTGGTGCCACCAACCGGGACCAAAGGCCTCTGTTTCCTGCCCTTTGGGCTGCCGAAAACTGACCTTTGGTCCCGGTTGGTGGCACCAACTGGGACTAAAGGGGGCCATTGGTCCCGGTTGGTGCCACAAACCGGTACCAATGGCTTTGCTATATAAGCAAACACTTCGCGTTTTTCATTTTCATCTCTGCAGTTGCCCCACGCCGACGACGCTGTCAGGTTGCCCGATTCAGCTCACCCCGCCGACGCCGCCCCGACGCCGTCGCCGCGCGCCACCCCGCGCCGTCGCGGTCACCTTCCCGCGCCACCCCGATGCCGCCGCCACCCCGCGTCGCCCCGACGCCATCGCCGCCCCGACGCCGTCGCCGCCCCACGCCACCGCTGCCCCGACTTCGACGCCTCGACGCCACCGCTGCCCCGCGTCACCCCGACACCGCCCCCTGGCCCGCGCGCCACCGCCTCTGCCTCAGGCCGGCCCCGACCTCGCCGTCGCCGACGCCGCCCATAGTGAGCCCCCGCGCCCTGCCCTGCCCCCTGCCGCCACTGCCGCCGTATGATGTTTTTTTCAATGGATGTAATGCTTTTTTTCATATATGTTCATGCATATATGTTGATGTATGGATATATGTATGATGTTTTTTTGCATATATGTTGATGTAATGTTTTTTTTGCATATATGTTGATGTATGGATATATGCTTTGTATGTATGTATTTTTTCAATTGTAATGATGTTTTAAAACTACATATATGCAAAAGTTAGATTTTTAGAAAAGTTATATATATATATATATATGTTCTCTCATTTAGTAAGTATTAGGTCAGTTTCATTTTTAGAAAAGTTTTATATATTTAGGAAGAAGGAATAGAAGGAAGAAGAAGGAAGAAGAAAAAGTTTTATATATATGCAAAAGTTACATTTTTACAAAAGTTTTATATATCTAGCTAGGAAAGGAAGAAGAAGAAAAAGAATGAGAGGAAAAAGGAAAATAAGTAGAGGAAGAAAGGAGAATAAGAGGAGAGGAAGAAGAGGAGAAATAAATAAGAAGAAGAAAAAAGAAGAAAAAGAAGAGGAGAAGAAGAAAGGAATAGAGGAGAAGAAGAGAAATTTCCCTTCTTCTCCTCTATTCCTTTTTCTTCTCCTCTTTTTCTTCTTCTTTTTTTTCTTCTTATTTTTTATCGGGTATGTCATTGTCGATATACCCCGTGTCTCGATAACTTCAACACGAGGGGGGGAGGGTTCGACCTACCCCCTCCCCGATAACATTATTTTCCCATGTATGTATGTCATCGTTGTCGATATAACGCCCTCCCGGATAACTTCAATAGTGATAACTTATACCACGGGAGCACCCCCCGGCCCTCTCGCTCGACCAAAACTCTCGAGGACACCCACACCCTAGAAAAATGTCGGTCTCCTACTCCCTCCCGCTGCGCCCCTACCCTTGAAGCATTGCTGAGGCCACCCCAAACCCGGAATAAGCTAGATCTACGTTTGCCACTAATATATCCACATGCTGTCATGTTTGTGTAATAGTTGCCATGTTGTAATATTTGCAGAAACAATGGAGCACAGACGAGATGAGGAAGCAGAAGAGGTGTTGGGGGACATAATCTTAGCCGGAGGTAATGTCTTGTCGTATCTTAACGACAATGATGGTATGGAAGAACAGGGTGAAGAAGCAGGCTACAGTGATCGAATAATGGAGGAGGAAAGCCATGATTATGATGGCTCCGGTGACCCAATGCTGGTGCAAGAAGGAGCCCGTGGTGACGGCTCCCGTGACCGAACAAAGTCCGACCAGGTAAATATATTAGTTAAGCCTATGCTGACTAGCTAATTGATGCATTCATTATATTAATTAACTCTCGTCTTTCTTCTTTTTTCTAGCCCTCCGGATCGAGCACAACTTCGGTAAAGAGACGAGGCCCGAAGAAAAAGTTGCGCTCGGATGAAAGGTTTGAGATCACAGCAATCGCGCGCGACGGCCAACCGATTGAACCCATCCGGACAAAGGAAGCATTTACTGCTCAGTGCGGGGTTCTTGTTAGGGACAAGATCCCGATCAGCATCCACCAATGGTATAAGCCTAAGGACGAAGACCCTGAGGTGTCTTATGTCAATGATATCAGAAAGATGATCTTTGGACTGAGCTGAAGGCAAATTTCACCCTACCGCCAGAGGAGGATCCAGAGAAGCCAGTTATAGAGCAATTAATCAAGTCTCATGCTCTTAAGAAGATGGCAGACCTATTCAGGAGGTGGAAGAATGAGCTGAAAACGTTTGTCGACAAAGAAGAGACACCGGAATTCATCGGCAAATATGAGAAGATCAGATATCACTGGCCTGCATTTGTGGCCCACAAGACATTGGAAAAGAGTAAGAAGATGTGGGCGACAAACAAGAAAAATGCTGCGAAGAAGAAGCTTCACCATCGCATGGGGTCAGGTGGCTACCTCAAAGCCCGACCTAAGTGGGACAAGGCTGAGAATGATCTGCTTGATAAAGGGATCAAACCAGATACAATGAACTGGCCAGACCGTTGCCGGACTTGGTTCTTCGGGGCTGGCGGAACCTTGGACCCCGTATCAGGGAAGTGCGTTTGGACGGATGAGCAAATGAGAATACCAGTCAAGAGGCTTAAGCACTATATCGATGCAGTGCAACAAGGGTCATTCTTTCCAGACAGAGAGAACGACGAGCTCACAATGGCCCTCGGGAATCTTGAGCAACCTGGACGGACACGAGGCATGCCAGGCTCCGTTTCGTGGAAGGCTGGTTTTCCGGATGCATGTGGTTACAAATGCCAGGAGAGGAGGAAAAAAGTGGAGCATGCCCAAATTCAGACGCTGCACGAAAGGGTTCAAGTGCTAGAGGAACAAGAAGTAGCTCGTAGCAAGCGACCTGTCAAAACTACCCCGCCATCTTAGCGGAGAAGCAGCGTGGCTTCCACTGAGCTGTTTCAGCCGGATCATGTCTTGACGGCTCCTGCTAGCTACCCCGTGGATGCTATCATGGAGTCTCAACATTTCCACCTTATGACGCAATGGCAGAACTTCAAAGTCAAGGCGGCTGCCGGCTCTGTTCGACCTCCTGAACCCGGAGCAACTTTTCACTGTTGTCCGATTCCAGAAGGATATGCCAGGGTGACGGTGGACAAAATAACGGAGGGATTTGAGGACCTCCAGCTTGACCACCCTACCGGTGAAGGGGAGACTCGGCTGGGTTCTTGTCTATTGACTCCATGCCTATGGCGGAAGGAGCTCATCAACCTTCTGAACTGGACGCCTCCGCCTCCTCCTCCTCCTCCGACGAGTCAAGGCACTCCGCCTCCTCCTCCGGCGAGTGACCAGGGCACTCAGCCTCCTTCTCCGGCGCGTGGCGGCACTCTACCTCCTTCTCCTCTTGCGCCGGCGCGCCCGAGCAGCCAGCCTCCTCCTTCTCCGCCTCGTCAGCAAGGGCGGAAGAGACCCGCCGCTGCTCTGGCTACTCCGGCGCGTCGTAGTCCTTCTCCTCCTCCTCATAAGCAAGGAAAGAAGACAGCCGCAACTGCTCCGGAGGACCCCGGAGGAGAACGTGAAGATCGCGCGAGCCGAAGTGACGAACTTCTTTCAAGGGGTGAAAGCAAATAAGCATCCACCTCCGGAGGAGAAGGTAGATCCGGTGAAAGCGAAGCACACTCTGGCTGCCCTGAAAAAACCACCAAAGTCTCCGCCGAAAGGCAACTATGAGCGCATTATTGCAAAGACATTTGTCGAAGCGGAGAGGTCGGGAAGTACTATCAGTGATCAAAGGATAAAAGCACGATGAGCTGGGAAAAAATTGCCCAGCTCGGCGAACAAGCGAACCAATCATGCCCCCCGCTCAAGGTGTCTAGCGACATCGTCGCTAATGATCCGAGGATGGTGCCCGGTTATAGCAATCTTGGAGATTACCTGCCCTACGATGTACATTATGATTTCTTGGAGGTGAAGGAACACAAATACAAGTACGGGAAGCCTCTCATCAAAGATGAAAGATCTCTAACAACGATGATGCGAAGATTCCATGATTGGTACATGAAAACCTGTAGAGAGTCTGGGGGGAGGAATACTTTGATGCTGAGAGTTAGAGAGGAGCATGACCTCGTTGGAATTGAACTGTTGACTGTTCCATTTGAGGAGTTCTTCCAGTTTTCAATCAAAAGGCCCTCGATAAAGCAACGGTCACTTGCTACTGTCTATAAGTAGTACTACTTCTATCATTAAGTCTCTCTATATAGGTCAGCTCTTTTATTGCATGTATTTACAATTATCCTCACTATATTATGCAGATTGAAGATCACCGAATTGAAGAAAAGACAAATCGGTGATATTGGGTTCATTAACACAAATCTCATAGATGCAACTGAGGTTAAATATCGCGCCGAAGATACCGATGCCAACTTGCTATGATCGTTGGTAATAAATGAAAACAAAGATATAATACTCTTTCCTTACAACTTCAAGTGAGTGTTACTGTCTTGTGCATATCCGGTTTCCCTTATTAGTCCAGGTTATAGTAATGTAATTGATGAGTTATGCATGTGTGCGCAGCTTCCACTATATTCTCCTAGAGATTAAGCTTGAGCCGGGACTAGTAACCGTCTTAGACTCGAGACGAAAAGATCCCCAAGACTATGCAGAGATGACTCAAATGCTCGAGAAGTAAGTTAAATCGATCATTATCCACCATATCAGCAACTTTGTTCATTTCCTGATATCAAGTAATTGTTTTCTTTGTCTGGCAGGGTTTGGAGAAAATTCACCAAAAAAGCTCCGGGACTGCCGAAGAAGCTACAATTTAGACACCCGAAAGTAAGTACTATAGTAACATGTTCCGCGCATCTCCTAGTGATTCAAGCGCTAGTTTCATCAATACCATTTGGCATGCTTGCTTATCAGTTGGATTGACCTCTATTTCTTGTAAAGTGGTTGTGGCAGGAACAAGGGAATGATTTATGTGGATACTACGTTTGCGAGTCCATCCGCCACACGACCTATGAACGGGGGTACTCTGACGAACAATATGAAGTGCGTAAGCAATATTATTCACAATTTTATTTTATTACCATCATTTGTGTTGAGTTTCATTTATTCATATATATATATATATGTATTGACCCCCTTTGTTCAAATTAGATCTTTCAGATGCGGGATGAACTCCTACCACCAGATCGTATGCGAGCAATTCAAGAGGAATTGGCGGCATTCTTCCTTGACCACGTGATCGCTGAAGACGGAGAATACTATGTGGACCCTGTGTTCATATATAATTAGGAGATTATATTGTAAGAGATAATTATTGTATATATGTAGCCGGTAGTGTCGGATAGATATACGAGAACTTGTTGTTCGACCAATCTCTCGGAGAAGGAGAGGTGGTCGATATCACTTCTCTCTGTATGCATATGTTCATGGCGATCTTCTGTTTCCTTCATTTGCTTACTAGCTAGTGTGTCTAGTCCTCTCTATATATACGTATATATAGCATCGACCAAGCACGGACATAAGAGAGGACACTTCTCTCTATTAATTAGCTAGCTAACACAATATATGAAACACCTAAATTAAACCCCCAAAATCCCCAACCCCCCCCCCCCCTAAAAAAAACAAAACCCCAACCCCTGAAATGCTGACGCATGGATGCCTATTGGTCCCGGTTAGTGCCACCAACCGGGACCAAAGGCCCTCCTGCCTGGGCTCAGCGCACCGGCCACGTGGAGGCCCATCTGTCCCGGTTCGTGTAAGAACCGGGACTAAAGGGCTAGGGCATTAGTAACGACCCTTTAGTCCCGGTTCACAAACTGGGACAAAAGGCCCTTACCATCCGGGACAGATGACCCTTTTTCTACTAGTGTAAAAATCTATTGATATGGATCCACTTAAAGTGTTCTACTTGGATCATCTTCGATCCTTATGCGCTCGTGCTGAAACCCCAACTAGCCTAGTTGATGGGAAATCTTTTGTGTGAAAAAGGGAAACTCTTATTTGATCAAATAAATAGATTGCTGTGTTATGCTTGGAATCTTTGTGAAATTTATGGTTTTACTTGTTGCTCTAAGAACCCTAAAAAAACACCTCCCCTACCTATGTGAGTTTAATAATAATGAAATCTTATCTTCTTATGCAAATGGTGTTTATAGTTACTACCATATCGAACAAATTGAAGAATTTGTTGCTTTTAAGGTTGCTTATGAAGTTGCTTCTTTGATTGAAAAGTATGATATTACTCTTTACGAATCTAAAATTTTTGACATACTTAAATATTGCTATGAAAACTATGCTCATAATGTCTATGTCAAAGAATTTATTGAAAGAATGACCGATATGCATGAATCGATAGATAATTATGATTCTGATGATTTGATTGAAATATCCCTTGATGAACATGATGCTTGCTATTCTTGTGGCCATGATGCCAATATTTATGAAGATGAATTTGCTATAGTTCCTTATGTTAAACATGACATCGTTGCTATTGCACCAATACTTGATAGTTCCTTCGATGAAAAGAATGATTGCAATGATGCTATTATAAATTATCTTAATTTCAATTGTGTTAATGATATGCAAAACCACAAGCTTGGGGATGCTAGTTTTGCTATGTCTACTACTTGTTGCAATTATCATGATTGGGGTGATTCTTCTTATGATCTTGAAAATTTATTTAAGCCCCATGATGAATATGAGATTGATAATAGTGTTTGCAATAATATTGAAAGTGGGTTTGGAAGAGTGTCAACTTTAGATCCGACATATTTGGAGAATGTTCAATCTTATGGTATTTTTGATAAAAGTGGGTTTGGAGAGGTCATGATTTTAGTTAATGATAACCCCAATATTTTGGAAGAGTGTCAACTTCGCATGCATGTGGATCGTGTTGAGAATATGTTATGTGATAGCTATATTGTTGAATTTTCTTATGATCCTATAGGTAATTATTATGAGAGAGGAAAATATGATTGTAGAAATTTTCATGTTACTAAATTACCTCTCGTTATGTTGAGATTGCTATTGTTTCTTTCCGCTTCCTTGCATATGCTAGTTTTTGCTTGCTATGATAATTTGTTTGCCTATAAGATGCCTATGTATAGTAAGTATGTTAGACTTAGATGTGTTTGTCACGTGTTTCATGATGCTCTCTTTGTGCTTCAATTCTTGTCTTTCATGTGAGCATCATTGAAATTATAGATGCCTAGCTAGGGGCGTTAAACGATAGCGCTTGTTGGGAGGAAACCCAATTTTATTTTTGTTTCTTGCTTTTTGGTTCTTTTTAGTAATAAATAATTCATCTAGCCTCTGTTTAGATGTTGTTTTATGATTTTAATTAGTGTTCGTGCCAAGTAGAACCTTTGGGAAGACTTGGGGGAAGTTTTTTCGATCTTGCTGTAAAAAAATAGAAACTTTAACGCTCACGAGATTTGCTACCATTTTTTACTGGAGAGTGCGATTAGGTTAATTATTTTTGAAGATGATTAATAGATAAATTCCTCACGTCCATAAATTTATTTTAGAATTTTTTGGGGTAACAGAAGTATTCGAAACATACAGATTACTACAGACTGTTCTGTTTTTGACAGATTCTGTTTTTCGTGTGTTGTTTGCTTATTTTGATGAATCTATGCCTAGTATCGGAGGGTATGAACCATAGAGAAGTTGGAATACAGTAGGTTTAACACAAATATAAATAAAGAATGAGTTTATTACAGTACCTTAAGTGGTGGTTTGTTTTCTTATACTAACGGAGCTCATGAGATTTTCTGTTTAAGTTTTGTGTTGTGAAGTTTTCAAGTTTTGGGTAAAGATTTGATGGATTATGGAATAAGGAGTGGAAAGAGCCTAAGCTTGGGGATGCCCAAGGCACCCGAAGGTAAAATTCAAGGACAAAAAAAGCCTAAGCTTGGGGATGCCCCGGAAGGCATCCCCTCTTTCATCTTCTTCTATCAGTAACTTTACTTGAGGCTATATTTTTATTCACCACATGATATGTGTTTTGCTTGGAGCGTCTTGTATGATTTGAGTCTTTGCTTTTTAGTTTACCACAATAATCCTTGCTGTACACACCTTTTGGTAGAGACACACTTGAATATTAATTTATTAGAGTACTCTATGTGCTTCACCTATATCTTTTGAGCTAGATAATTTTGCTTTAGTGCTTCACTTATATCTTTTAGAGCACAGTGGTGGTTTTGTTTTATAGAAATTATTGATCTCTCATGCTTCACTTATATGATTTTGAGAGTACTTTATAATAGCATGGTAATTTGCCTTGGTTACAAAATAGTCCTAATATGATAGGCATCCAAGATGGGTATAATAAAAACTATCATAGAAAGTGCATTGAATACTATGAGAAGTTTGATACTTGATAATTGTTTTGAGATATAAAATGGTGATATTAGAGTGTGCTAGTTGAGTAGTTGTGAATTTGAGAAATACTTGTGTTGAAGATTGCAAGTCCCGTAGCATGCACGTATGGTAATCGTTGTGTAACAAATTTGAAACATGAGGTATCTCTGGGTCCTCTCGGTAATGCACATCACTATAAGCCTTTCAAGAAATGCAACTAATGAGTTAGTTGCGGGATGATGCATTACGTAACGAGTAATGAGACTTGCCGGTAACGAGATTGAGCTAGGTATTTAGATACCGACGATCGAATCTTGGGCAAGTAACATACCAATGACAAAGGGAACAACATATGTTGTTATGCGGTTTGACCGATAAAGATCTTCGTAGAATATGTAGGAACCAATATGAGCATCCAGGTTCCACTATTGGTTATTGACCGGAGACATGTCTCGGTCATGTCTACATAGTTCTCGAACCCGTAGGGTCCGCACGCTTAGCGTTCGGTGACGATCGATATTGCGAGTTTATGTGATTTGATGTACCGAAGGTAGTTCGGAGTCCCAGATGAGATCGGGGACATGACGAGGAGTCTCAAAATGGTCGAGACGTAAAGATCGATATATTGGACGACTATATTCGGACATCAGAAAGGTTCCGAGTGATTCGGGTATTTTTTGGAGTACCGAGGAGTAACGAGAATACGGGGGAAGAAGTATTGGGCCTCATGGGCCAAGTGGTGGAAGAGAGGAGGCAGGACAAGGCAGGGCGTGCGGCCCCCTAGCCCAAACCAAATTGGACTAGGGGGGCGGCCCCCCTTTCCTCCTTTCCTCCCTCTCCTTCCTTCTCCCTCTCCTCCTTCCTTTCCCCCTCCTAGTAGGAGTAGGAAAGGGGAGTCCTACTCCTACTAGGAGGAGGACTCCTCTTCCTGGCGCACCCTGCAAGGGCCAGCCGGCCTCCCCCTGGCTCCTTTATATACGGGGTCAGGGGGCACCATAGGACACACAAGTTGATTGTTCCAAGCCGTGTGCGGTGCCCCCTCCACCATAATCCACCTCGATCATGTTGTGGTGGTGCTTAGGCGAATCCCTGTGTCGGTAGCAACATCATCACCATCATCACGACATCGTGCTGACGGAACTCTCCTGTGATGCTCTGCTGGATCTAAGTTCGTGGGACGTCATCGAGCTGAACGTGTGCTGAACTCAAAGGTGCCGTACGTTCGGTACTTGGATCGGTCGGATCGTGAAGACGTACGACTACATCAACCGCGTTCTCATAACACTTCCGCTTACGGTCTACGAGGGTACGTGGACGATACTCTCCTCTCTCGTTGCTATGCATCACCATGATCTTGCGTGTGCATAGGATTTTTTTTTGAAATTACTACGTTCCCCAACAGTGGCATCCGAGCCAGGTTTATGCGTAGATGTTATATGCACGAGTAGAACACAAGTGAGTTGTGGGCGATACAAGTCATACTGCTTACCAGCATGTCATACTTTGGTTCGGCGGTATTGTTGGATGAAGCGGCCCGGACCGACATTACGCGTACGCTTACGCGAGACTGGTTCTACCGACGTGCTTTGCACACAGGTGGCTGGCAGGTGTCAGTTTCTCCAACTTTAGTTGAACCGAGTGTGACTACGCCCGGTCCTTGTTGAAGGTTAAAACATCACTAACTTGACGAAATATCGTTGTGGTTTTGATGCATAGGTAAGAGCGGTTCTTGCTCAGCCTGTAGCAGCCACATAAAACTTGCAACAACAAAGTAGAGGACGTCTAACTTGTTTTTGCAGGGCATGTTGTGATGTGATATGGTCAAGGCATGATGCTATATTTTATTGTATGAGATGATCATATTTTGTAATGGAGTTATTGGCAACTGGCGGGAGCCATATGGTTGTCGCTTTATTGTATGCAACGCAATCGCCCTGTAATTGCTTCACTTTATCACTAAATGGTAGCGATAGTCGTAGACGCAATATTTGGCGAGATGACAACGATGCTACGATGGAGATCAAGGTTTCGCACCGGTGATGATGGTGATCATGACGGTGCTTTGGAGATGGAGATCAAAGGCACAAGATGATGATGGCCATATCATATCACTTATATTGATTGCATGTGATGTTTATCCTTTATGCATCTTATTCTGCTTGATTGACGGTAGCATTATAAGATGATCTCTCACTAAATTTCAAGGTATAAGTGTTCTCCCTGAGTATGCACCGTTGCCAAAGTTCGTCGTGCCGAGACACCACGTGATGATCGGGTGTGATAAGCTGTACGTTCACATACAATGGGTGCAAGCCAGTTTTGCACACGCAGAAATACTCGGGTTAAACTTGACGAGCCTAGCATATGCAGATATGGCCTCGGAACACTGAGACCGAAAGGTCGAGCATGAATCATATAGTAGGTATGATCAACATAGTGATGTTCATCATTGAAAACTACTCCATTTCACGTGATGATCGGACATGGTTTAGTTGATATGGATCACGTGATCACTTAGATGATTAGAGGGACGTCTATCTAAGTGGGAGTTCTTAAGTAATATGACTAATTGAACTTTAATTTACCATGAACTTAGTCCTGATAGTATTTGCATATCTATGTTGTAGATCAATAGCTTGCGATGTAGCTCCCCGTTTATTTTTGATATGTTCTAGAGAAAAACTAAGTTGAAAGATGTTAGTAGCAATGATGCGGATTGGATCCATGATCTGAGGATTATCCTCATTGCTGCACAGAAAAATTATGTCCTTGATGCACCACTAGGTGACAGACCTATTGCAGGAGCATATGCACCCGTTATGAACGTTTGACAAAGCTCGGTATGATGACTATTTGATAGTTTAGTGCACCATGCTTTACGGCTTAGAGCCGGGAAGTCAAAAAACGTTTTGAATGCCACGGAGCATATAAGATGTTCCAAGAGCTGAAATTGGTATTTCAGACTCATGCCCGAGTCGAGAGGTATGAGACCTCTAACTAGTACTTTGCCTACAAGATGGAGGAGAATAGCTCAACCAGTGAGCATGTGCTCAGATTGTCCGAGTACTACAATCACTTGAATCAGGTGGGAGTTAATCTTCCAGATAAGATAGTGATTGACAGAATTCTCTAGTCACTATCACCAAGTGGCAAATCAGTAAGAGACATCATAGATCGCAATGGATTAGATGGTACATTAAATAGGGTACCGTCTAATCCGTTGAGACGACACCGTATAAACTATGGTTTGGCTAGAAACCTAAGCTATCGTTTCTCAAAGTTTGGGGTTGTGATGCTTATGTGAAAAAGTTTCAGCCTGATAAGCACAAACTTAAATAGGAAAAGTGTGTCTTCATAGGATACCCAAAAGAAACTATTGGGTACACCTTCTATCACAGATCCTAAAGGCAATATCTTTGTTTCTAAGAATGGATCCTTTCTAGAGAAGGAGTTTCTCTCGAAAGAAGTGAGTGGGAGGAAAGTAGAACTTGATGAGGTAACTGTACCTGCTCCCTTATTGGAAAGTAGTTCATTGATAACCCACAAGTATAGGGGATCGCACCAGTTTTCGATAAGTAAGAGTGTCGAACCCAACGAGGAGCTAAAGGTAGAACAAATATTCCCTCAAGTTCTATCGACCACCGATACAACTCTACGCACGCTTGACGTTCGCTTTACCTAGAACAAGTATGAAACTAGAAGTACTTTGTAGGTGTTGTTGGATAGGTTTGCAAGATAATAAAGAGTAGGTAAATAAAAAGTAGGGGCTGCTTAGATAAAGAAACAATAAAGTAAATATAGCGAGTGTGGAAAAGTGGTGGTAGGAGTTGCGAAATTGCCCCTAAGCAATTGACTACTTTACTAGACCGATAGCAAGTATTATGTGGGAGAGGCCACTGCTAGCATGTCATCCCTGATTTGGAATTCTATGCACTTATGATTGGAACTATTAGCAAGCATCTGCAACTACTAATGTTCATTAAGGTAAAACCCAACCATAGCATGAAGATATATTGGCCCCCCTTCAATCCCGTATGCATCAATTTCTATGCTAGGTTGAAGCTTCTGTCACTCTTGCCCTCCAATACATAGTCTTGTCAACATACAAATAACCCTAGGGTGTGATCCACGCGCGCAATCATATGATGGGCACCAAAGGAAAACAACATAACCACAAGCAAATTAAATCAATCATAGCAATTCATCAACCACCGATAGGACAACGAAAATCTACTCAGATATCATAGGATGGCAACACATCATCGGATAATAATATGAAGCATAAAGCACCATGTTCAAGTGGAGGGTACATCGGGTTGCGGGAGAGTGGACCACTGTTGATAGAGGGGGGAAGGTGATGGAGATGTTGGTGAAGATGGCAGAGGTGTTGGTGTAGATCGCGGTGGCCCCCGGTGGCACTCCGGTGCCACCGGAAGCGAGGGGGAGAGAGCCCCCCTTCTTCTTCTTCCTTGACCTCCTTCCTAGACGGGAGAAGGGTTTCCCCTCTGGTCCATGGCCTCCATGGCGTGGGAGGGGCAAGAGCCCCTCCGAGATTGGATCTGTCTCACTCTGTTTCTGCGTTCTCAGATTCTACCCTTTCACCGTTTCTTATATTCGCGGAGATCCGTAACTCCGATTGGGCTGAAATTTTAACACGATCTTTATCCGGATATTAGCTTTCTTGTGGCTAAAGAAGGGCATCAACCGTCTTATGGGTGGCCCACGAGGGTCAGGGGCGCGCCCAGGGGGGCAGGCGCGCCCCCTGCCTCGTGGCCACCTCGGGCACCGTATCGTGTGGATTTTTCTTCCCCAAAATCATATATATTCTAAAACAACCTCCATCAGTTTTTATCCCATTTGGACTCCGTTTGATATGGATATTCTGCGAAACAAGAAACATGCAACAAACAGGAACTGGCACTGGGCACTGGATCAATTTGTTAGTCCCAAAAATAGTATAAAAAGTTGCCAAAAGTATATGAAAGTTGTAGAATATTGGCATGGAACAATAAAAAATTATAGATACGACGGAGACGTATCAGCATCCCCAAGCTTAATTCCTGCTCGTCCTCGAGTAGGTAAATGATAAAAAAGATAATTTTTGATGTGGAATGCTACCTAGCATAATCTTGATCATGGAATCTAATCATGGCATGAATATTAAGATATGAGTGATTCAAAGCAATAGTCTATCATTTGACATAAAACAATAATACTTCAAGCCTACTAATAAAGCAATCATGTCTTTAAAAAATAACATGGCCAAAGAAAGTTATCCCTACAAAATCATATAGTCTGGCTATGCTCCATCTTCACCACACAAAATACTCACATCATGCACAACCCCGATGACAAGCCGAGCAATTGGTTCATACTTTTTAACGCGCTTCAGCATTTTCAACCCTCACGCAATACATGAGCGTGAGCCACGGATATAGCACTATAGGTGGAATAGAATGGTGGTTTTGGAGAAGACAAAAAGGAGAAGATAGTCTCACATCAACTAGGCGTATCAACGGGCTATGGAGATGCCCATCAATAGATATCAATGTGAGTGAGTAGGGATTTCCATGCAACGGATGCACTAGAGCTATAAGTATATGAAAGCTCAAACTAAAACTAAGTGGGTGTGCATCCAACTTGCTTGCTCATGAAGACCTAGGGCATTTGAGGAAGCCCATCGTTGGAATATACAAGCCAAGTTCTATAATGAAAATTCCCACTAGTATATGAAAGTGATAACTCAAGAGACTCGCTATATGAAGAACATGGTGCTACTTTGAAGCACAAGTGTGGTAAAAGGATAGTAACATTGCCTCTAAAACAGAACAGTCTGTAACAATCTGAATATTCACCATACTTATGATACTTGAAAAATTATACCAAAATTAGGAAAAATAAAAGATTTGTATAGGAAGACAGTTCAAAAAGAATCAGAACCGTTTGACGTTCCAACTAAAAATGTAAAATCGCGCACTACAGCCAAAGTTTCTGTCCTGCATCGTACAAACCATCAAGCAAATGTAGACATCCTAAAGGCAAACCTTGGCACATTATTTTTGTATTTAAACTTTATAAAAGCACACAACAGAAATAAATGACTCTCTAAAACTTCCGGGTTGTCTCCCTGGCAGCGCTTTCTTTAAAGCCATTAAGCTAGGCATATAGTACTCAAGTAATGAATCCACCCGGATCCCAAGGTATATCAAAGCCAATTTTAATTAACAATGATTTTTAATTTAGTAGTGAGCACAAAGAAACATATATCATGTAACTACGAAGTCTAACTCTCTTCCCATGCATCGGCATGTCATACAAGAACAATTCATGCACACATAGTAAAGGCCGATGCATAGCATAAGCAGTTTCTGGCAATTTTATTGTATTGGAAACATAAAGAGGTGGAGATATAGTTCCTCTCTCATAATAATTGCAAGTAGGAGCAGCAAGCACATGCATATTATATTCATCAAAATCATCATGTGTAATAGTAAAACGCAACCCATCAATATAATCCTTAATAAGGGCAAACTTCTCCGATATAGTGTAGTTTGGAGAATTCAAAAAGATAATAGGACTATCATGCATGGGTGCAATAGCAACAATTTCATGTTTAACATAAGGAACTATAGCAAGTTCATCTCCATAAGCATAATTCATATTGGCATCTTGGCCACAAGCATAGCAAGCATCATTAAAAAGGGGTATTTCAAGAGAATCAACGGGATCATAACAATCATCATAGCAATCATCCTTCGGTAAGCACGAAGGGAAATTAAACAATGTATGAGTTGAAGAGTTACTCTCATTAGAAGGTGGGCATAGGTAGCTAATCCACTCTTCCTCCTTTTGTTCTTTGCTCTCATCATCATCTTTTTCATCCAATGAGCTCATAGTTTCATCAATTTCTTCTTCCATAGACTCCTGCAAAACATTAGTCTCTTCTTGAACAGCGGAGTAGTCCTCAATATATGGTTCGACATAGGCATTAGAAGCATAATTATCATAGCAATATTTAAGTATGGCAAAATTTTCAGATTTGTAAAGAGTAGCATCATACTTTTCAATCAAAGAAGCAATTTCGTAAGCACCCTTAAAAGCAACAAATTCTTCAATTTGTTGAACATCATAGTAATTAGAAACACCCTTAGCATACGAAGATACGATTCCATTATCACTAAACTCACATTGATAGGGAAGGTGTTTCTTAGGGTTTTCAGAACAACAAGTAAAATCATATATTTCACATAAATTCCAAGCATAGCATTGCAAACGATGAATTTGACCCAGTAAAATTTTCCCCTTTTCAGATATTCGGTGTCGCACATAACAAGCATGCTCATCTAAAGATTTGCCCTCAACTAAGCTAGTTGGGGTTTCAACACGAGCACATAGGGATCGAAGATGATCCAAGTAATAGGCTTCAGCAGTGTGATAGATTTTGAGTGGTTCTTCAACCATTGGTTTAGTGGGAACAACTAATGTTTTTTGGTATTTTGCGTTTCCTACCCATAACTAAAGATAGAAAACAACTAAGAACAACAAATAAAAATTACTTAGTGATAAAGCAAATAAGCACACACGAGAATATTCACCCCACGCTATTGCTCCCCGGCAACGGCGCCAGAAAAAGGTCTTGATAACCCATAAGTATATGGGATTGCAACAGTTTTCGATAAGTAAGAGTGTCGAACCCAACGAGGAGCTAAAGGTAGAACAAATATTCCCTCAAGTTCTATCGACCACCGATACAACTCTATGCACGCTTGACGTTCGCTTTACGTAGAACAAGTATGAAAGTAGAAGTACTTTGTAGGTGTTGTTGGATAGGTTTGCAAGATAACAAAGAGTACGTAAATAAAAAGTAGGGGCTTCTTAGATAAAGAAACAATAAAGTAAATATAGCGAGTGTGGAAAAGTGGTGGTAGGAGTTGCGAAATTGCCCCTAAGCAATTGACTAGTTTACTAGACCGATAGCAAGTATTATGTGGGAGAGGCCACTGCTAGCATGTCATCCCTGACTTGGAATTCTATGCACTTATGATTGGAACTATTATCAAGCATCCGTGACTACTAATGTTCATTAAGGTAAAACCCAACCATAGCATTAAGATATATTGGTCCCCCTTCAATCCCGTATGCATCAATTTCTATGCTAGGTTGAAGCTTCTGTCACTCTTGCCCTCCAATACATAGTCCTATCAACATACAACTAACCCTAGGGTGTGATCCACGTGTGCAATCATATGATGGGCACCAAAGGACAGCAACATAACCACAAGCAAATTAAATCAATCATAGCAATTCATCAACCACCGATAGGACAACGAAAATCTACTCAGACATCATAGGATGGCAACACATCATTGGATAATAATATGAAGCATAAAGCACCATGTTCAAGTAGATGGTACAGCGGGTTGTGGGAGACTGGACCGCTGTTTATAGAGGGGGGAAGGTGATGGAGATGTTGGTGAAGATGGCGGAGGTGTTGGTGTAGATTGCGGTGATGATGATGGCCCCCGGTGGCACTCTGGTGCCACCGGAAGCGAGGGGGAGAGAGCCCCCTTCTTCTTCTTCCTTGACCTCCTCCCTAGATGGGAGAAGGGTTTCCCCTCTGGTTCATGGCCTCCATGGCATGGGAGGGGCAAGAGCCCCTCCGAGATTGGATCTGTCTCTCTCTGTTTCTACGTTCTCAGATTCTACCCTTTCACCGTTTCTTATATTCCCGGAGATCCGTAATTCCGATTGGGCTGAAATTTTAACATGATCTCTATCCGGATATTAGCTTTCTTGCGGCGAAAGAAGGGCATCAACCGCCTAACAGGTGGCCCACGAGGGTCAGGGGCGCGCCCAGGGGGTCAGGCGCGCCCCCTTCCTCGTGGCCACCTTGGGCACCGTCTTGCGTGGATTTTTCTTCCCAAAAATCATATATATTCCAAAAAAATCTCCGTCAGTTTTATCCCATTTGGACTCCCTTTGATATGGATATTCTGCGAAACAAAAAACATGCAACAAACAAGAACGGGCACTGGGCACTGGATCAATATGTTAGTCCCGAAAATAGTATAAAAAGTTGCCAAAAGTATATGAAAGTTGTAGAATATTGGCATGGAACAATAAAAAATTATAGATACGACGGAGACGTATCATTCATCACGGAAATCTGTTCCTATGACTCCTACACCAATTAGTGAGGAAGCTGATAATGATCATGTAACTTCAGATCAAGTTACTACCGAACCTCGTAGGTCAACCAGAGTGAGATCAGCACCAGAGTGGTACGGTAATCCTATTCTGGATGTCACGTTACTTGACCATGACGAACCTATGAACTATGAGGAAGCGATGATGAGCCTAGATTCTGCGAAATGGCTTGAGGCCATGAAATCTGAGATGGGATCCTTGTATGAGAACAAAGTATGGACTTTGAATGACTTGCCCGATGATCGGTGAGTCATTAATAATAAATGGATCTTCAAGAGGAAGACGAACGCTGATAGTAGTATTACTATCTACAAAGCTCGACTTGTTGCAAAAGGTTTTCAACAAGTTCAAGGGGTTGACTACAATGAGACTTTCTCACCCGTAGCGATGCTTAAGTCTATCCGAATCATGTTAGCAGTTGCCGCATTTTATAAAATATGGCAAATGGATGTCAAAACTTCATTCCTTAATGGATTTCTTAAAGAAGAGTTGTATATGATGCAACCATAAGGTTTTGTCGATCCTAAAGGTGCTAAAAAAGTGAGCAAGCTCCAGCGATCCATCTATGGACTGGTGCAAGCATCTCGGAGTTGGAATATATGCTTTCATAAAGTGATCAAAGCATATGGTTTTATACAGACTTGTGGTGAAGCATGTATTTACAAGAAAGTGAGTGAGAGCACTACAACATTTCTGATAAGTATATGTGAATGACATATTGTTGATCGGAAATAATGTAGAATTTCTGGAAAGCATAAAGAAGTGTTTAAAAAGAGTTTTTCAAATAAAGACCTCGGTGAAGCTACTTACATATTGAGCATCAAGATCTATAGAGATAGATCAAGGCGCTTGATATATTTTCAATGAGTACATACCTTGACAGGATTTTGAAGTAGTTCAAAATGGAACAGTGAAAGAAGGATTTCTTGCCTGTGTTGCAAGGTGTGAAGTTGAGTAAGGACTCAAAACCCGACCACGGTAGAAAATAGAAAGAGAATGAAAAATCATTCCCTATGCCTCAGTCATAGGTTCTATAAAGTATGCCATGCTATGTACCAGACCTATTGTGTACCTCACCATAAGTTTGGCAAGAGGGTACAATAGTGATCCAGGAGTGGATCACTGGACAACGGTCAAAAATATCCTTAGTAGAATAAGGAAATGTTTCTTGGTTATGGAGGTGACAAAGAGTTCGTCGTAAAGAGTTATGTCGATGCAAGCCTTGACACTGATCTGGATGACTCTAAGTCTCGATCTACATACATATTGAAAGTGGGAGCAATAGCTAGAGTAGCTCCATGCAAAGCATTGTGTACATTTTTTTTGCAAAATACATATGGCTTTGAATATGGCAGACCCGTTGACTAAATTTCTCTGACAAGCAAAACATGATCACTCTTTGGGTGTTAATCACATAACTATGTGAACTAGATTATTGACTCTAGTAAACCCTTTGGGTATTAGTCACATATAGATGTGAACTAATCACATAAAGATGTGAACTATTGGTGTTAAATCACATGACGATGTGAACTAGATTATTGACTCTAGTGCAAGTGGGAGACTGAAGGAAATATGCCCTAGAGGCAATAATAAAGTTGTTATTTATATTTCCTTATATCATGATAAATGTTTATTATTCATGCTCGAATTGTATTAACTGGAAACTTAGTACATGTGTGAATACATAGACAAACAGAGTGTCACTAGTATGCCTCTACTTGACTAGCTCGTTGAATCAATGATGGTTATGTTTCCTAACTATAGACATGAGTTGCCATTTGATTAACGGGATCACATCATTAGAGGATGATGTGATTGACTTGACCCATATTCCGTTAGCTTAGCACTTGATCATTTTTAGTTTACTGCTATTGCTTTGTTTATGACTTATACATGTTCCTATGACTATGAGATTATGCAACTCCCGATTACCGGAGGAACACTTTGTGTGGTACCAAACGTCACAACATAACTGGGTGATTATAAAGGTGATCTACAGGTGTCTCCGATGGTACTTGTTGAGTTGGCATAGATCGAGATTAGGATTTGTCACTCCGATTGTCGGAGAGGTATCTCTGGGCCCACTCGGTAATGCACATCACTATAAGCCTTGCAAGAAATGCAGCTAATGAGTTAGTTGCAGGATGATGCATTACGGAACGAGCAAAGAGACTTGCTGGTAACAAGATTGAGCTAGGTATTTAGATACCGACGATCGAATCTCGGGCAAGTAACATACCGGTGACAAAGGGAACAACTTATGTTGTTATGCGGTTTGACCGATAAAGATCTTCGTAGAATATGTAGGAACCAATATGAGCATCCAGGTTCCGCTATTGGTTATTGACCGGAGACGTGTCTCGGTCATGTCTACATAGTTCTCGAAGCCGTAGGGTCCGCATGCTTAACATTCGGTGATGATCGGTATTATGAATTTATGTGATTTGATGTACCGAAGGTAGTTCGGAGTCCCGGATGAGATCAAGGACATGGCGAGGAGTCTCAAAATGGTCAAGATGTAAAGATCAATATATTGGATGACTATATTCAGACATCGGAAAGGTTCCGAGTGATTCGAGTATTTTTTGGAGTATCAGGGAGTTACAGGAATACAGGGGAAGAAGTATTGGGCCTCATGGGCCAAGTGGTGGAAGAGAGGAGGCAGGACAAGGCAGGGCGCGCGGCCCCCCTAGCGCAAACCGAATTGGACTAGGGGGCCGGCCCCCTTTCCTCCCTCTCCTTCCTTCTCCCTATCCTCCTTCCTTTCCCCCTCCTAGTAGGAGTAGGAAAGGGGAGTCCTACTCCTACTAGGAGGAGGACTCCTCATCCTAGCGCGTTCCGCAAGGGCCGGCCGGCCTCCCCCTTGCTCCTTTATATACGGGGGCAGGGGGCACCCTAGGACACACAAGTTGATTGTTCCAAGCCGTGTGCGGTGCCCCCCTCCACCATAATCCACCTTGATCATGTTGTGGCGGTGCTTAGGCGAAGCCCTGCATCGGTAGTAACATCATCACCATCATCACGCCGTCGTGCCGATGGAACTCTCCTGTGAAGCTCTGCTGGATCAGAGTTCGTGGGATATCATCGAGCTGAACGTGTGCTAAATTCGGAGGTGCCGTACGTTCGGCACTTGGATCGGTCGGATCGTGAAGACGTACGACTACATCAACCGCGTTCTCATAACGCTTCCGCTTACGATCTACGAGGGTACGTGGATGATACTCTCCTCTCTCGTTGCTATGCATCACCATGATCTTGCGTGTGCGTAGGATTTTTTTGAAATTACTATGTTCCCCAACAGCCAGATCAAAGGCATGTGCGATATACGACATGCGGTTCACTCGGATGAACTGTTTGCGTTGAGACATGAGAACAGAAACGGTTCAACTTAACAAGATGTGTGTGATACGCGGCAAACAGGCCTGTAATCAGAAATGTGTTTGAAGACCGATAAGAACACATACGGTTGCTGCTAATAAGACGTGTGTGTTGTGCGATGGGATTGCATACAGAACAACAAAATATATACACACACACACACACTTATAAGGACATGCTTGCATAACCAAATTAAACATCCACTTACATAGGTGGCTACTACAACCATGGCATTTGCACACACCAAAGTAAACTATTACATGCATAATTACATAGGTGGCTACTACACACATGACATTTCCACACACACCAATAAAGTAAACTATATATTACATGCATGATTAACTAGCATAAACAATCATTTGATCATCATCTACTTCTTGTGACGCTTGCTCTTCTTGTGGCTCGATCCGGGATCATCGATTTGGGTAATGAGGCACTTCCTCATGTCAACGATCCGCCTGTGCATTTGGTAGCATGTGTACACGCTCTTGGCTGGGAACCTGAGGTGAGGTTCATCCAGTTGCCGCATCCAGGCCTTGTGCCAGGATACGGGACTTGTTCTCTGGGCATCCTACTTCATCTTTTCGTAGTAGGGGTCGATGGTTTCCGAGGCAAGTTCGACCAGGGAGTCTTGCTTCGTGCTTCCCTAGACACTGTAGTGGTCACGGTTCTTGCATGCCAAGCCCGTAACTCTAAGCACTTTTACATCGTCTTTGGTATCCACCGTGGCGAACTTGTAGTCGGTGCTATTGACGAACTTGTTGAAATGGTTGCAAGGCTCTGTGGCCATGCAGTAGTGGTAGATGAGGACATGATGGTTGTCGGTGTCAAAACCGGCGGATCTCGGGTAGGGGGTCCCGAACTGTGCGTCTAGGCCGGATGGTAACAGGAGGCAGGGGACACGATGTTTTACCCAGGTTCGGGCCCTCTTGATGGAGGTAAAACCCTACGTCCTGCTTGATTGATATTGATGATATGGGTAGTACAAGAGTAGATCTACCACGAGATCAGAGGGGCTAAACCCTAGAAGCTAGCCTATGGTATGATTGTTGTTCGTCATATGGACTAAAACCCTCCGGTTTATATAGACACTGGAGAGGGCTAGGGTTACACAAAGTCGGTTACAATGGTAGGAGATCTACATATCTGTATCGTCAAGATTGCCTTCCACGCCAAGGAAAGTCCCTTCCGGACACGGGACGAAGTCTTCAATCTTGTATCTTCATAGCCCAGGAGTCCGGCCGAAGGTATAGTCTGGCTATCCGGACACCCCCTAATCCAGGACTCCCTCAGTAGCCCCTGAACCAGGCTTCAATGACGACGAGTCCGGCACGCAGATTGTCTTAGGCATTGCAAGGCGGGTTCCTCCTCCAAGTACTTCATAGAAGATTTTGAACACAAAGGTAGTGTCCGGCTCTACAAAATAACTTTCCACATATTGCCATAGAGAGAATAATATTTACACAAATCTAATCTGCTGACGTTTCCGTAGCATGACATCACACTACGGCCAAGTCTTTATTCGAATCGTTTTACTGTCCCACCTTAGCGCGTTTAGCGAGGCGGTTTCCTTGGCACGTCTTGTCAAAGCAGAGATCGTGTCCCCTTATTTCGGGATTCTCATCAATACGGGTGTGGGTAACCCAACCGCGCCATTGACTATGGCGCTTGGGAGATAAGCGAGTTTTACCATGCTGGTGGGGGCGCATAGTCGCGTCCACCCATATAAGGGGATAAGGATCCACCTTTTCATCCACGCCTTCTTCCTCCTTTGACTATCCATTTCCGCGCACTCGAGCTCCAGCGCCCAAGTCCGCACACCCCACCTCAACCTTCTCCAGTCATGTCCGGAGCGGGAGGCAAGTGGATGGTCTCCTCCATCATGGAGGGACACATCAAAAAACTGAGGAAGGCTGGATACTTGTCTAACGACATTGCGCACCGGCTTCCCGATGAGGGGCAGCTCATCCCCACCCCTAGGCCCCATGAGAGGGTGGTGTTCCTCCGCGGACTGGGCTTCCCTCTCCACCCATTTGTCCGGGGGCTCATGTTCTACTATGGCCTGGATTTCCATGATCTGGCCCCGAACTTTGTCCTCAACATCTCGGCGTTTATCGTCGTGTGCGAGGCCTTCATCCACATCCGCCCCCATTTCGGCCGATGGCTCAAGACTTTCAATGTCAAGCTGAAGGTGGTGCGCGGCACCCAGGCGGAGTGCTGAGGCGCCATGGTGGGCAAGATGCCCAACGTCCTATGGCTCAAGGGCTCCTTCGTGGAGTCCCTAAAGGGGTGGCAATCGGGGTGGTTTTACATCACTGAGCCGCGCGACCCTGAATGGGTCGCAGCCCCCGAGTTCCGATCTGGACCCCCTACGTGGCTCACCTCCTGGAAAGAGACGGGCCTGTCGTGGGGTAAAAAAGGAGAGCTGACCGGACTCCAAACATGCGTCCGAACCCTGGTGGACAAGAAGCTCAAACTTGTCAACGTAGTCCATGTTATGCTCATCCGCCGGATCCTCCCGTGTCAACAACGGGCTTTCAACCTGTGGGAGTTCGACCCGGCGCAGCACCAAACTCTGAGCAGGCTCTTCGACACGACGTACGAAGATGCCTGGAAGGTGCTTTTCAAGGGCGCCGAGGCCCCCGCATCCGCTACCGAGGATCGCGGATTCAGCACGAAGCGTCACGCTCGTGCGGTGAGCTGTCTTTACCTTTTACAGGGTATTAGTTTTTCATAGCTTGACTCCATGCGGGATCTAAGCTCCCTTGCCTTTGACAGGATTGGCAGGAGACGTCCGGACAGATCAACTGTCCGGCTCCTTTGCCCGAAGGCCCAGCGAACGCTCACTTGGCGAGGCTGCTGGTTCCGGCACCCTAGGTGGTGCCGGAGAAGAAGGCCAAGAAGACCACGGGGACTCGAAAGAGCGCCCGGCGCCAGGAGGTGTCGGATTCATCATCCGACGATTCCAAGGCGCACTCCTCCCGTGAAGAGGAGGAGGAAGAAGAAGAGACCTCTCCCCCTCCAGCGGGGGAAGGGAAGAAAAGGAAGGCCGCCCCAACTGGGGAGGCCGAAGGGTCTAAGAAGGGGAAGACCCTTCCTCCAGACTACTCCACCAACGCCGACGACGGCGAAGAGGAGTGGCCGCACAGGGCCAAGCCCCTGGCGAGATCGTAAGTATTCAGACACCAGAGCGATTCATAGTGTTCCTTTCTTGCACAGCTCCTGCTTACGCTGAATATGATTGTGCAGTCCGCCCAAGGCCGGGCTCGACAAGTCGTCGAGTGGCTCCCTGGATTCGTCGGATGTGAATTCGCTTCCGACGGCTTCCTCCCCCGACCCTATGGATGGCGCCGAGGTGGTGTCCCAACAAGTTCCAAGCCAGGAGGAGGTGGTCCTGGAGGCGCCGCAAGGCAACCTCCTGGACTCCAGGCGTAAAGGGGATAGAACCCCCAAGGGCTCCTAGTCCGGCCTTGAGCCGGACACCGCGCCGGAACCTTCAATGGTTCCGGACTCCAGTAGGTAGCCTCCTTCCAAGAGGAGCAAGCCTACCGAGCCGGTGACCTCCGTCCAACCGGATGCACCGGACAATTTGCTGGAGACGCTTAACGGCGCCTCCATCGACGAGGAGCACCGCACTATTATGAGTGCGGTGATCTAGAAGGTTCAGTCCGCCAAGAGGAGACTGACTGAAGCCTGTGCCAGCCTTCTAACAGGCTTTGAGGTAAGTAAAGAATATGTAAAAATATTACCGCATAGACAGTAGCCCCTGATGCTCTATTCGGTGTTCGGAAAGAAAAGCCGAATAGAGGATCTAATAACATTCGCATGAGTCTAACATAATCAAGTCAATATGCATATGCAGGCTTCGCTGCTGGCCTTCGCCGCACTGACTGCGGAGGTGGATACATTGAAGCAAAACCTCGCGTGGTCCGAGAACGAGCTCGGCCATGCCAAGAGGCAACTCGAGGAGAAGGAAGGTAAGTAATACCTTGCGCAAGTATATAGAGAAGATGTGGTTGCAAAAAATGACAGGATCAACGTGCTATTATAGGGGCCACGACCGAGGTGGCAACCCTTAAGAAAGCGCTGTCCGAGGCCGAAAACAGAGCGGCTGTGGAGCGTACAGAGAGAGGGAAGCAGGAGGCGCGGGTGGAGGAGGTGCAGAAAGAGCTCCAGGCTCTCATGAAAAAACACGAGAGTTTGGAGCTTGACTTGAAGACACAAGCGTCCGAGCTTGCGGCAGCCCTCGAAAGCGCGAAGTCTGCCAAGGCCGAAGACCAGAAAGCCCTCCAAGAAATTGGAGATATGAAGAAGATAGCGGCGGGTAAGGCATTCATTATGCAAAGCAAGCATGTGAAAGTGAATTACTTGTTACTTACCCGAGTCTGGAGCTCTCCAGGAGCATTCGTAGATTTGCCCCGTAGTGCGTCTGATGCCGCCGCCTACTACCGAGCCGAGGAGGGGAGCTCGACAGAGAAGGTGTTCTGGTCTCAGTATGCTGAGGCCGGACACCTGGTGCCTTTGAGCGACCAGCTGAAGCAAATGGTCGAGCTCCACAAGGTGGACGAACAGGCCATAAAGGGCCTCATAGTTCGGCTTTGGCCTGGAGAGGCTCTGCCTGGGAGCTACTTTGGGCTGGTGAGGCAGCTGGTGGATGCCTGTCCACGACTTGAAGTAATCAAGCGCTCCGTAGGGCGCTTGCCCGTGCTAAAGTGCACTGGGGCAAGATGGATGCGGAGAAGCTGGTGAAGGACGGGCCGCCGCCGGACAAGGAGCATCGCGTCCCGGAAGCGTATTATGAGGGCGTCCTGAAGGGTGCCCGCCTTATAGCGGATGAATGCTCCAAAGATGTAATTTTTGAGTAAACTCGCATTTGTGATCCTGTACGCTGAAAACTTGTTCATATGCGCTAAGCAACGCTTTTGAATTTAAAATATTACCTTCTGTGCGGCCGTTTATCAAATTTGAGAGATGGTGAGTCATCGGCTTCTGCCCCCATGCCACGAGTGCTGGGGTGTTCGGGATAGACATGAGCGCTTTTTCCCCATTCTTGGGTCCTTCGAGGGAGGCGCTCAACACAATGAACAAGGAAATCGGACTATAATGCTTGAACACTCTCACTTAGCCATAGAATTCTATAATTTTAAATTTCGGCGAAGCCCCTAGTGTTCGGAAGACCGAGTTCGGGGCGCTATCCACGCCTAGTCCGGACAAAGCCGACTGCTCGCTCTAAGCGGCATAAGTCTTTAGGGACTCGAAAACCTCTCGAACAGCGACCAGCTCTCGCCTCATCATGACGGTCAGTTTTAGCTTTCTCTACTGAGGTGCTTAGCCCAGCTCAACTGGGGCACAATCGCATTAGTTCTCCTAGTGCTACCTTAGCCGATATAACGGAACGTAAGGTACCAAAACATAGGAGCCGGGCAAACCCAACTATTGACCCAAGACATGATTCGGAGCCGATGCATATAATGCTATAAGTTTGGGGTGCCGCACTTGTGGAAGTGTTCGGACTTCTCACACCGTATTGTGGGGTACTTAAGCCCCTGGCGTATTGGCTGTACCAAAGTGTACGGGTGCAACATGTCATTAATGAACATATATTCGTAAAAAAAGGTAATGCAATAATAGATGGAAGCTATGCATTGTTTATTTAAAAAAGCTGCGATCAAAGTAGAACGATACAAATAGTGCAATAAGCAAACGATGGGACTATTTAACATGTCCTTTCCAGGGGCGAGCTGCGGAATGGTATGTAAAACAGGTATACTGCTTGTTATAGAGACCACCTTAGAGCTCCATAGTGCGGCGTAGCTTTCTGCTTCCCTGGTTGTATCATTTGTGCGGCAATTGTACTGTCAAACAAGCCTTCCGAAGAATGGAGTCCTAAAAATAAGAGACAATTAAGAAATCGGTAGCTCCTAGCGCGGTTTAAGCCGCGTTTCGGGCATGCCGTGATGGTGCCCCTCCCCCTGTGCCCATGGTATTTCCAGAGCGTAGTTATGTACGCGCAACACTGGTTTCGCAAGTTCACGAGGGCTGGGGTTGGGGCCGCATTGCTATGCTTGCTCGGAACGTGCCAGGCGGTCTTGTTGTAGGTTACTCCGGGCGCGCTTGACGGTATCCAGACGTTTAATGGCCGGACTGGAGAATTGCCTTGAGAGGCTGCTTTGTACTTCCGCTGCGATAGCCGCCGTATGCTCCTCCGTTCGGAGAGAGTGTTCGGTGTTTCCATTGACCGTGATGACTCCTCGAGGGCTTGGCATCTTGAGCTTGAGGTATGTGTAGTGCGGCACTGCATTGAACTTAGCAAATGCGGTTCGCCTGAGCAGTGCGTGATAGCCACTGCGGAACGGGACTATGTCGCAGATTAACTCCTCGCTTCAGAAATTATCCAGAGATCCGAAGACCACTTCAAGTGTAACTGAGCCTGTACAGTTGGCCTCTACACCTGGTATGACGCCTTTAAAGGTCGTTCTAGTGGGTTTAATCCTCGAGGGATCGATGCCCATTTTCCACACTGTATCCTAGTAAAGCAGGTTCAGGCTGCTGCCGCCGTCCATAAGGACTCTAGTGAGGTGAAATCCGTCAATAATTGGGTCTAGAACCAATGCAGCGAATCCGCCATGACGGATGCTAGTGGGATGGTCCCTTCGATCAAAAGTGATCGGGCAGGAAGACCATGGGTTGAACTTTGGGGCGACTGGCTCCATCGCGTATACGTCCCTTAGCACACGCTTCCGCTCCCTCTTGGGGACGTGGGTTGCGTATATCATGTTCACCGTCCGCACTTGTGGGGGAAAACCTTTCTGTCCACTCTTGTTCGGCGGCCGAGGCTCCTCCTCGTCATCGCTATGCAGCCCCTTGTCTCTGCTTTCGGCATTTAACTTGCCTGCCTGCTTGAACACCCAACAATCCCGGTTGGTGTGATTGGCTGGTTTTTCGGGGGTGCCATGTATCTAGCATGAGCGCTCGAGTATTCGGTCCAAACTGGACGGGCCCGGAGTATTTCTTTTGAATGGCTTTTTCCGCTGACCGGGTTTAGAGCCTCTGAATCCGCCATTAACTGCTGTATCCTCAGCATTGTCGCTGTTAATGCGACGCTTTTGCTTGTTGTGACGCGACCTACCACTGCTTTCCGTGGTATCCGAATTACTAGGGCTCTTGGTCATGTTATTGCTGCGAGCTAGCCAGCTGTCTTCTCCCGCGCAAAAGCGGGTCATAAGTGTCGTGAGGGCTGCCATAGATTTCGTCTTTTCCTGTCCTAGGTGCCGTGCAAGCCACTCGTCGCAGATGTTATGCTTGAAGGCTGCTAGGGCCTCTGCGTCCGGACAGTCAACGATTTGATTTTTCTTGGTTAGGAACCGTGTCCAGAATTGTCTGGCCGATTCCTCTAGCTGCTGATTTATGTGGCTTAGGTCATTGGCGTCTGGTGGTCGCACATAAGTGCCCTAGAAATTGTTGAGGAATGCGGCTTCCAGGTCCTCCCAACAACCAATTGATTTTGCTGGTAAGCTGTTAAGCCAATGCCGGGCTGGTCCTTTAAGCTTGAGTGGGAGGTATTTGATGGCGTCTAGGTCATCACCGCAGGCCATGTGGATATGAAGGAGATAGTCCTCGATCCATACCGCAGGATCTGTTGTGCCATCGTATGATTCGATGTTCACGGGTTTGAAACCCTCGGGGATTTGATGATCCATTACTTCATCTGTGAAGCATAGTGGGTGTGCGGCGCCTCTGTATTGGGCTATATCACGACGCAGCTCAAACGAGCTTTGTCTACTGTGTTCGGCCCGGCCGGATTTACTGTATCCGGCGTGACGAGTACCGTCTCGTGCCGTGGGGCGCCCACGTGATCCGTAGATCGATCTTGTTTGCCTTGCCTTGTCCTCCAATATATCTCGCAGGTCTGGCGCATTTTCCTATGCCTTGGTATTTTTTGAACGGCGCCGGGGTGCGGCTTGAGTGGAGGGCCGAGAGGCCTCTCTGTCGCGGCCACGGGGTGGCCGGTCGGCCACATGATGCGCTGGTGATGTAGGTTTAGGTGCTTCCTCCTCTAATTGGGGTAGCAACCTGCGCTTTGGGTAGCTCTTGGAGGGGCGTTCGAGTTCATACTATTCGGCCGCAAGGACTTCAGTCCATCTGTCGGCTAGCAAATCTTGATCAGCTCTAAGTTGTTGCTGTTTTTTCTTGAGGCCGCTTGCCATGGCCATAAGCCTGCATTTGAAACGCTCTTGTTCGACGGGATCCTCCGGCACGACAAATTCGTCATCGTCGAGGCTTGCCTCGTCTTCGGAGGGAGGCATATAATTATCGTCCTCGACCTCTCTATCTGCCGCTCTCTCATGAGGGCTAGCTTCTCTATCCTCCTATGCTGAATCTTGCTGGAGGTGGTTGTCTTCGGCACTGTCCGGGTGTTATTATCTCCCGTGCCGGAATCACCGTTTTTGCTTTGGCGGGATTTAGAGCGGCGCCGCTAACGCCGACACTTAGGCTGCTTCTTGGAGGGGTCATCCTCCGCTGTTCCATCGCCATTGCCTTCTTTTGGTGTGTCCACCATGTATATATCATACGATGAGGTGGCTTTCCAGTGCCCTATAGGCGCTGGTTCTTGATCGTCTCCTGCATCGGCGTCCATACCGTCGATGTCTTCGGAGTCAAAGTCGAGCATGTCGGTTAAATCATCGACACTGGCTACGAAGTGGGTGGTGGGTGGGCTTTGAATTTCTTCATCATCCGCATCCCAATCTTGCTGACCATGGTCTGGCCAGGGCTCTCCTGATAAAGAGAGAGACTTTAGTGAATTCAGAATGTCGCCGAAGGGCGAGTGCTGAAAGATGTCCACGGTGGTGAACTCCATGATCGGCGCCCAATCGGGTTCGATCGGTAGGGGCACGGAGGGCTTGGAGTCAGGAGAGGAGTCCGGCTCCTTGGAGTCATGGGCTTCGCGGAGAATAGGGCTGGTGTTCGGCTCGACCGCCGTAGAGATTGCAGCCCCCGAGGCGGTGTCTAACCACCCATCCTCGATTGGTGTGATCGGCTCCGAGCTAGGGGTCGGAGCAGACACAAGTGCGGCCTCTAGGGCACTGTTCGGCGGCAGAGCTAGATCATGCCCATCGTGACAGTGCGGCGCGCTCGGGTGTGGCTCGAATCCGTCGAAGATCAAGTCTCCGCAGATGTCGGCCGTGTAGTTCAAACTTCCAAATCTGACCTGATGGCCAGGGGCGTAGCTTTCGATCTGCTCCAGATGACCACGTGAATTGGCCCACAGTGCAAAGCCGCCGAATACGAAGATCTGTCCGGGGAGAAAAGTCACATCCTGGATCGCATCGCTGTTGATGATCGGAGAAGCCATCGGGCCTAAAAGTGACAACACAGAGGAACTCTCAATGAAAGCACCAATGTCGGTGTGAAAACCGGCGGATCTCGGGTAGGGGGTCCCGAACTGTGCGTCTAGGCCGGATGGTAACAGGAGGTAGGGGACACGATGTTTTACCCAGGTTCGGTCCCTCTTGATGGAGGTAAAACCCTACGTCCTGCTTGATTGATATTGATGATATGGGTAGTACAAGAGTAGATCTACCATGAGATCAGAGAGGCTAAACCCTAGAAGCTAGCCTATGGTATGATTGTTGTTCGTCCTATGGACTAAAACCCTCCGGTTTATATAGACACCGGAGAGGGCTAGGGTTACACAGAGTCGGTTACAATGGTAGGAGATCTACATATCCGTATCGCAAAGCTTGCCTTCCACGCCAAGGAAAGTCCCTTCCGGACACGGGACGAAGTCTTCAATCTTGTATCTTCATAGTCCAGGAGTCCGGCCGAAGGTATAGTCCGGCTATCCGGACACCCCCTAATCCAGGACTCCCTCAATGGTGCACGCACAACTGGGCAATGACAACCTTCTGATATATGCCGGTACGACCGGCGGTGTACTGGAGGTCGATGCCGACCACCTTGTACTTGTCTCCAGCAAGCAACTGCTCAACGCCGTTGATGTAGTCGTCCACGACGGCCGGGTTGATGGTGTACACCACCGAGAGATCCGTCTCCCTCGCGTGGGTCTCCACTCTATGCTCGCCGAACTCCATTGGAGCGCCGCCGGACATCCCCTCTCTATGTGTCGTCGTGGGTGTGCTTATTATGTTGTGGGGCGCGATCGAAAGGTTGAAGAGACTAAGGCTATAATGGCTGCGGGAATTAAAGGGGAAGCCGGACGGCCAGGAATATCGGCGGGCCCTGATGGCAGGTCTAATTTGCAGCGCGTAACTCCATCGTGCTACACGTAACTACATCCTGTGGCAACGCGCGTGGCGCAACCACATGCATATGAGCCCCCTGACGTGATTGTGCGCACGCCCAACCGTTGGCAGAGCGCGCGCGGAGGGATGCGAGCAGAGCACTCCGCGGTCGCCTCAAGGAAAAGCTGTCCACAAGCCGAGCGTGCCGTCCGACGTGAGCAGAGCGCACCAACGAACGCGACCGAGCGTGCCGCGGCGCGGCACCTAACGATGAGCATAGCGCGCCGCGGTGCCTAACGGCGAGCAGAGCTTGCCGAGGGACACGAGCAGAGGACGACACAGTGATACGTGGCAAATAAGACGAACTGTGCGAGCAATGTCGGAGACATCAAGTACTAATTAGATTAGAGTTGCGTGTGCGATACGTGGCACACAGTTGATCCATCAGAGCTATTTGTGATGGAATAAGCCGTGTGTGTTGCGGGTAAACGCTTGTTGGTGTATAACCTTAAATTTAACCAAAAAAGTGTTAATGCATGTTACAAAAATTGTATTTCTGGAAACCATGTTCAAATACGACTCTAATGATATAATCTATGGCGACCTGCATTCGTATTTCATTAGTTAATAAATCCTACTTATAAACCAGGACAGGGGTATAGTAGGTAATTAAATTGCAAACTTTTTTATTAACTGTATGTGTACGTGTCCTCTTGTCCTCCTCACGCACGTCTTGTCACCCCGCTGCCGCAGACGGCTTACAATGCAAGCTTGCGCAGCGCGCGGGGGCGTTCTTTTGGCCAAACGGTGGCGCCAATGAATCGTCGATGAGCCTGTTCCCACGCAACCTCGCAGGTTCCCGCGCAAGCTTCCCACCCGACTCGGTGAAATCCCCCAAAATCCCAATGCTTACCAGCCTGCTATAAAAACTCTCACGGCTGGCGAGTCCTGCGTCGCATTTCCCCTCCCTCCCTGTAGCTTATCTCGTCTTCTTCTTCCACAATCGCCAATGGCATTGGTCCATCGTCATTGCTCAGCCACTCCGCCATCATCAGAGGACAGCTCCTGCTGGGAGGCTACACCGCGGCGGCGGCGCAGTCCCCGGCGTAGTGTAGTGTGCATGACGTCCCTGTTGGGTGTGGGTAGAACACCCACCACACACTCCGTCGCCGCTGCCCGTCGGCAGCTGTTGCCGGCCGCCGTTGCCGCCACACCACCGTCGAAAGCCAGGGCCATCTCCCGCTCCGCCGCCACGGCCTGAAGGCGGGAGGTGGCCGTCGTGGCCGCCACCCCACTGCCGGCCACCGTGGCCATCACCCACTCCAACATCGCGGCCCGAAGGCAGGATGTGGTGGTCATGGCCGCCACCCCATCGTCGGCCGCCATGGCTGCCAGCCCACCATCGACCACGGGGATCATCACCCGCTCTGCCACCGCCGCCCGAAGGAGGGGGAGGAGGTGGAGGCCCACACGCGCGTCAACGACCTTGCGCACTACATCGAGTTCCTACGGGAAGAGGAGGAGCACCTCGTCGAGCATGCAAAGAGCCTTACCGCGGTCATGGCCGCATCACACGCTGATGCAGAGGCGAGGAATCAGGAGATCTACAAGCAGTCCGACCGCTTTGAGAGGGATCATCTGGAGTGGCAGTGGGTGTTCGAGCTGGCGAGCGTTGCTGAACATGCAGCAGCGGCAGTCACCGTATTGCATTTGTCCAGCTCGTCGGTAGGCTCCTCCTCCTCCTCTGCCTCTTACTGAGCGCGCTCGGCAGAGGAGAGGCTGCCGAAAGTAGCACAAAGCCCCTCCGTGGTAGTAGTAGTATTTAGGGGCTATTTTGTTCAGTTCATCTGATTATAGATGTGTGGTCGAAGTGTACAACGTACTTAAAATTAGCCCGTATATATAGTTAAACTAGCTATTTCAGTACGTGGTTGGCAACAATTGGGGGGAAATTTGGTCGGTTCAGCTGTCGAGTTGAACTGTTTGTATAAATTAAGAACGGCTACTTAATGTATGAATGAAATCTATGCATAATTACTGAATTTTAGTTGCAAAAATTACATAGTGCTAATGATTTCTAGCTGCATGTTTTGACAAATCACAGTGTTACAAGGATTGACAAATGGCAACGTTACTAGATCAACAAATGTAAATCTTTCCAGTTTGACAAATGGCAACATACCCAATATGACAAATGCAAATCTTGCCAAATTGTTTGTACGTGGTTGCACACGGGTCATCCAAAACAACCATTTACATTGAAGGGATGCACAAATCCTGCGCCGCTCTCACTTTGCATACGGGTGTTCTATCTAAATCGTTTGTGATCAAGAGCTGCAGAAATCCTACTTGGCACATTTTCTCTTGGCTTCCTGAGGAAGCTGTTAGTTTGCATACGAGTGTTCTAATTAAAACGTTTGCGATGAGTGTTTTATATTTAAAAAGCGAATTAAACCGCGGCTTGCGCGCCATTAATGTAGAGGACGTGAGCAAGGCAGGTGGCCATGGAAATCAAAGGGCTCGCTTCCCAGTGAGCCTGCACAATCGAGGACAGCTTGCACGCCTCTCGGTCAGCCTGCGCACCGAACGACGCTCGCACGCCTCCCGTTCAGTCAAGGTCAAGCAGCTGTCCGCACGACACCTCTTATAGCCATTAAAACCAAGATATGTGGCGTCACATGAATGGTTAACAAAATTTTAAATTTACTAGAATTTAAAAACCAGACATCTCAATGTTTTGCCGGCAATCAACAGTGCCCCGGTGTTTGAAATTCATGCCCATTTCTTGCATGGGACCTAAGCATGCACCCAAGGACACATAATTGAGTTTTGAACCAATTTATATGCACTAGAGCATGTGCATGTAATTCAAATTTGAATTATGCACATAAAATGCATTGAAAACTCAGTTAATGCATAAAAATTTCCAAATGAACCCCAAAAAATCACAAAAATTCACACAACACTCATGTTGTTCTATGTTGACACGAGAAAAAAATTGAAAGCAATAAGAGGCAATGGATATCATTTCGTCCCCAAAGGTGGGACGTTCCCTACCGAAAACCATCATGCTTGTTGTGAGAAGCTCCGGTTTGTGCGAAGCATATACCCAAACCTGCCCCCTATGGGACAAAATTTGTACCACGACATGTTGATGCCGCTCCATGACAGGATGCCAAGTTTCATGAATTTAAGATGAGTTTTGGATTTACTAGAATTTAAAATCCAGGCATCTCAATGTCTTGCTGGCAATCAACGGTGCCCCGGTGTTTGAAATTCATTTCCATTTCTTGCATGGGACCTAAGCATGCACCCAAGGACACAGATTTGATTTTTTAACCTAATTATATGCACTGGAGCATGTGCATGTAGTTTAAATTTGAATTATGCACATAAAATGCATTGAAAACTCAGTTAATGCATAAAAATGTCCAAACGAACCTCGAAAAATCACAAAAATTCGCACAACACTCCTGTTGTTCTATGTTGACAAAAGAAAAAAAATTGAAAGCAATAAGAGGAAATGGATATCATTTCGTCCCCAAAGGTGGGGCGTTCCCTACCGAAAACCATCATGCTTATTGTGAGAAGCTCAAGTTTGTGAGAAGCATATACCCAAACCTGCCCCAAATGGGACAAAAGTTGTACCATGGCATGTTGATGCCGCTCCATGATAGCATGGCAACTTCCATGAATTTGAGACGAGTTTTGGATTTACTAGAATTTAAAAACCAGGCATCTCAATGTTTTGCCAGCAATCAACGGTGCCCTAGTGTTTGAAATTCATTCTCATTTCTTGCATGGGACCTAAGCATGCACCCAAGGACACATATTTGAATTTTCAAAAAATTTATATGCACTGGAGCATGTGCATGTAGTTCAAATTTGAATTATGCGCATAAAATGCATTGAAAACTCAGTTAATGCATAAAGATGTCCAAACTAACCCCGAAAAATCACAAAAATTCGCACAACACTCCTGTTGTTCTATGTTGACACGAGAATTTTTTTTGAAAGCAATAAGAGGCAATGGATATCGTTTCGTCCCCAAAGGTGGGACGTTCCCTACCGAAAACCATCATGCTTGTTGTGAGAAGCTCCGGTTTGTGAGAAGCATATACCCAAACCTGCCCCAAATGGGACAAAATTTGTACCACGGCATGTTGATGCTGCTCCATGATAGCATGCCAAGTTTCATGAATTTCATATGAGTTTTGGATTTACTAGAATATAAAAACCAGGCATCTCAATGTTTTGCCGGCAATCAACGGTGCCCCGGTGTTGGAAATTCATTCCCATTTCTTGCATGGGACCTAAGCATGCACCCAAGGACACAAATTTGATTTTTCATCCAATTTATATGCACTGGAGCATGTGCATGTAGTTCAAATTTGAATTATGCACAGAAAATGCATTGAAAACTCAGTTAATGCATAAAAATGTCCAAACGAACCCCGAAAAATCACAAAAATTCGCACAACACTCATGTTGTTCTATGTTGACCCGAGAAAAAAAATTGAAAGGAAGAAGAGGCAATGGGTATCGTTTCGTCCCCAAAGGTGGGACATTCCCTACTGAAAACCATCATGCTTGTTGTCAGAAGCTCCGGTTTGTGAAAAGCATATACCCAAACCTGCCCCAAATGGGACAAAATTTGTACCACGGCATGTTGATGCCGCTCCGTGATAGCTGATATGTCGCCAACGTATCTATAATTTTTGATTGTCCCATGCTATTATATTATCTGTTTTGGATGTTTAATGGGCTTTATTATACACTTTTATATTATTTTTGGGACTAACCTACTAACCCAAGGCATAGTGCAAATTGCTATTTTTGCCTATTTCAGTGTTTCGCAGAAAAGGAATAGCAAACGGAATCCAAACGGAATGAAACCTTCGGGAGAGTTATTTTTGGAACAAACGTGATCCAGGGGACTTGGAGTAGACGTCAAGAAAGGAGCGAGGAAGCCACGAGGCAGGGAGGCACGCCTGCCCCCAGGGCTTGTCCCCCACCCTCGTGGGCCCCTCGCAGCTCCACCGACCTACTTCTTCCTCATATATATATCCACATACCCAAAAAACATCCAAGAGCACCATGAAACCCTATTTCCACCACCGCAACCTTCTGTACCCAAGAGATCCCATCTTGGGGCCTTTTCCGGAGCTCTGTCGGAGGGGGAATCGATCATGGAGGGCTTCTACATCAACAACATAGCCTCTTCGATGATGCGTGAGTAGTTTACCACAGACCTTCGGGTCCATAGTTATTAGCTAGATGGCTTCTTCTCTCTCTTTGGATCTCAATACAAAGTTCTCCTCGATCTTCTTGGAGATCTATTCGATGTAACTCTTTTTGCGGTGTGTTTGTCGAGATCCGATGAATTGTGGGTTTATCATCAAGTTTATCTATGAACAATATTTGATTCTTCTCTGAAATCTTTTATGTATGATTTGTTCTTACAAGTCTCTTCGAATTATCAGTTTAGTTTGGCCTACTAGATTGATCTTTCTTGCAATGTGAGAAGTGCTTAGCTTTGGGTTCAATCTTGCGGTGTCCTTTCCCAGTGACAGCAGGGGCAGCAAGGCACGTATCGTATTGTTGCCATCGAGGATAAAAAGATGGGGTTTATATCATATTGCCTGAGTTTATCCCTCTACATCATTACATCTTGCCTAATGTGTTACTCTGTTCTTATGAACTTAATACTCTAGATGCATGCTGGGTAGCGGTCGATGTGTGGAGTAATAGTAGTAGATGCAGAATCATTTCGGTATACTTGTCGCGGACGTGATGCCTATATACATGATCGTGCCTAGATATTCTCATAATTATGCACTTTTCTATCAATTGGTCGACAGTAATTTGTTCACCCACCGTAATACTTATGCTATCTTGAGAGAAGCCACTAGTGAAACCTATGGCCCTCGGGTCTATTTTCCATCATATAAGTTTCCAATCTATTTTATTTTGATATCTTTATTTTCCAATCTATATCATAAAAATACCAAAAATATTTATCTTATTATCTCTATCAGATCTCACTCTCGTAAGTGACTGTGAAGGGATTGACAACCTCTTGATCGCATTGGTTGCGAGGTTCTTATTTGTCTGTGTAGGTGCGAGGTGACTTACGTGTAGTCTCCTACTGGATTGATACCTTGGTTCTAAAAAACTAAGGGAAATACTTACGCTACTTTGCTGCATCACCCTTTCCTCTTCACTGGAAAACCAACGCAGTGCTCAAGACTTAGCAAGAAGGATTTCTGGCGCCGTTGCCGGGGAGATCTACGCACAAGTCAAGACATACCAAGTACCCATCACAAACTCTTATCCCTCGCATTACATTATTTTCCATTTGCCTCTCATTTTCCTCTCTCCACTTCACCCTTGCCATTTTATTTGCCTCTTTTCCTTCTTCTTTTCTTTTGCCATGGCCGAATCAAAAAGGGCTAAGGGTTCTCTCCCGAGCTTTAGTACTTTGGATAGTCCCTTCGTTCTTTCTAAGCTCATGAACAATGATGCAATAGAAAGACTTGCCGGGGTTGTCAATGAGGGTTTGAATAATTTTGATGAAGATGATCCGGGAATTTTTCGTTATTTACTTGATGAATCTCTAAAAGATGCTTGGGATAGGTTATTAAGGATCCGAGCCAGCTATGTGCTTCAATATCATATTGAAATATACCTGTAAAGCTTTTATGATGGCCTACCCTCTTCATTCAAGCAAGTTTCAGATTCTATTTTTGAAGAAGTTTTTCTTGAGGGGTTTCCCATAGATACCTATGAAAAGATGAAAACTATATTTGGGAACCCCTTGAGTGAGAAGGTTGAATCCACCTCTCTTTTGTGCTTTTACCAAAATGAAATTATCATAGAGATGAAGTCTAGTTTAGATGCAAATTTCCGTAGTGTGCTCAATCTTTCTTGCACCATTAATGGTCACGTACTTTCTCAGAATATAAATATAAATGCTATAGATAGGAAATTTTCTCTTTTCTTTCCTAGTACCAAAGATGATAATACATAGATCTATTCTTGTTTTTATGCCTAACTAGGGGCGTTAAACGATATCGCTTGTTGGGAGGCAACCCAATTTTATTTTTGTTTCTTGCTTTTTTGGTTCTGTTTAGTAATAAATAATTTATCTAGCCTCTTTTTAGATGTGGTTTTATGCTTTTGATTAGTGTTTGTGCCAAGTACAACCTTTGGGAAGACTTGGGGGAAGTACTGGAGAGTGCGATTAGGTGATTAATAGAAAAATTCCTCACATCCACCAATTTATTTGAGAATTTTGGGGGTTACAGAACTATTCGAAACCTATAGATTACTACACACTGTTCTGTTTTTGTCAGATTCTGTTTTTCGTGTGTTGTTCGCTTATTTTGATGAATCTATGGCTAGTATCGGAGGATATGAACCATAGAGAAGTTGGAATGCAGTAGGTTTAATACAAATTTAAATAAATAATGAGTTCATTACAGTACCTTAAGTGATGGTTTGTTTTCTTATACTAACGGAGCTCATAAGATTTTCTGTTGAGTTTGTGTTGTGAAGTTTTCAAGTTTTGGTAAAGATTTGATGGATTATGGAATAAGGAGTGGAAAGAGCCTAAGCTTGGGGATGCGCAAGGCACCCCAAGGTAAATTCAAAGACAACCAAAAAGCTTGGGGATGCCCCGGAAAGCATCCCATATTTCGTCTTCGTCCAACAGTAACTTTACTTGAGGCTATATTTTTATTCACCACATGATATGTGTTTTGCTTGGAGCATCTTGTATGTTTTGAGTCTTTGCTTTTTAGTTTACCACAATCATCCTTGATGTACACACCTTTTGGGAGAGACACACACGAATCAGAATATATTAGAATACTCTATGTGCTTCACTTATATCTTTTGAGCTAGATAATTTTGCTCTAGTGCTTCGCTTTTATATTTTAGAGCACGGTGGTGGTTTTCTTTTATAGAAATTATTGATCTCTCATGCTTCACTTATATTCTTTTGAGAGTCCTTTAAAACAGCATGGTAATTTACTTTGGCTATAAAATTGGTCCTAATATGATAGGCATCCAAGATTAGTATAATAAAAACTTTCATAAAAAGGTGCATTGAATACTATGAGAAGTTGGATACTTGATAATTGTTTTGAGATATAAAGATGGTGATATTAGAGTTGTGATAGTTGAGTAGTTGTGAATTTGAGAAATACTTGTGTTGAAGATTGCAAGTACCGTAGCATGCACGTATGGTAACCGTTGTGTAACAAATTTGAAACATGAGGTGTTATTTGATTGTCTTCATTATGAGTGGCAGTTGGGGACGAGCGATGGTCTTTTCCTACCAATCTTTCTGTTGGGGAACGTTGCAGAAAACAAAAATTTTCCTACGGTTTCACCAAGATCCATCTATGAGTTCATCTAGCAACGAGTGATTGGATTGCATCTACATACCTTTGTAGATCGTGAGCGGAAGCGTTCACTAGAACGTGGATGACGTAGTCGTACTCGTCGTGATTCAAATCACCGATGACCAAGCGCTGAACGGACGGCACCTCCACGTTCAACACACGTACGGAGCGGATGACGTCTCCTCCTTCTTGATCCAGCAAGGGGAAAGGAGAAGTTGATGAAGATCCAGCAGCACGACGGTGTGGTGGTGGATGCAGGGCGTCACGGCAGCAGGGCTTCGCCGTGTACTACGAGAAAGAGGTGTAGCAGGGGAGAGGGAGGCGCCAAGGATGCAGGGTGCGGCTGCCCCCCTCCCCCTCCGTTTATATAGGCCCCCTAGGGGGGGGCGCCGGCCCTAGGAGATGGGACCTCCTAGGGGGTGCGGCGGCTAGGGCTGGAGTGGCCCCCAAGCCAAGGTGGGGCGCCCCCCACCCCTAGGGTTTCAACCCTAGGCGCATGGGGTGGGCCTAGGGGGCGCACCAGCCCACTATGAGCTGGTTCCCCTCCCCACTTTGGCCCATGGGGCCCTCCGGGATGGGTGGCCCCACCGGTGGACCCCCGGGACCCTTCCGGTGGTCCCGGTACAATACCGGTGACCCCGAAACTCGTCCCGATGGCCGAAACAGCACTTCCTATATATAATTCTTTACCTCCGGACTATTCCGAAACTCCTCGTGACGTCCGGGATCTCATCTGGGACTCTGAACAACATTCGGGTTACTGCATATACATATCTTCACAACCCTAGCGTCACCGAACCTTAAGTGTGTAGACCCTACGGGTTCGGGAGACAAGCAGACATGACCGAGACGACTCTCCGATCAATAACCAACAGCGGGATCTGGATACCCATGTTGGCTCCCACATGCTCCACGATGATCTCATCGGATGAACCACGATGTCGAGGATTCAAGCAACCCTGTATACAATTCCCTTTGTCAATCGGTATGTTACTTGCCCGAGATTCGATCGTCGGTATCCCAATACCTCGTTCAATCTCGTTACAGGCAAGTCACTTTACTCGTACCGTAATGCATGATCCCGTGACCAGAGACTTAGTCACTTTGAGCTCATTATGATGATGCATTACCGAGTGGGCCCAGTGATACCTCTCCGTCATACGGAGTGACAAATCCCAGTCTTGATCCGTGTCAACCCAACAGACACTTTCGGAGATACCCGTAGTCTACCTTTATAGTCACCCAGTTACGTTGTGACGTTTGGTATACCCAAAGCACTCCTACGGTATCCGGGAGTTACACGATCTCATGGTCTAAGGAAAGGATACTTGACATTGGAAAAACTCTAGCAAACGAACTATACGATCTTATGCTATGTTCAGGATTGGGTCTTGTCCATCACATCGTTATCCTAATGATGTGATCTCGTTATCAATGACATCCAATGTCCATAGTCAGGAGACCATGACTATCTGTTGATCAACGAGCTAGTCAACTAGAGGCTCACTAGGGACATGTTGGTGTCTGTTATTCACACATGTATTACGATCTCCGAATAACACAATTATAGCATGAATAAAGACAATTATCATGAACAAGGAAATATAATAATAATGCTTTTATTATTGCCTCTAGGGAATATTTCCAACAGTCTCCCACTTGCACTAGAGTCAATAATCTAGTTACATTGTGATGAATCGAACACCCATTGAATTTTGGTGTTGATCATGTTTTGCTCTAGGGAGAGGTTTAGTCAACGGATCTGCTACATTCAGGTCCGTATGTACTTTACAAATATCTATGTCTCCATCTTGAACATTCTCACGAATGGAGTTGAAGCGACGCTTGATGTGCCTTGTCTTCTTGTGAAACCTGGGCTCCTTGGCAAGTGCAATAGCTCCAGTGTTGTCACAGAAGAGCTTGATCGGCCCCGACGCATTGGGTATGACTCCGAGGTCGGTGATGAACTCCTTCACCCAAATTGCTTCATGTGCTGCCTCCGAGGCTGCCATGTACTCCGCTTCACATGTAGATCCCGCCACGACGCTCTGCTTGCAACTGCACCAGCTTACTGCCCCACCATTCAAAATATACACGTATCCGGTTTGTGACTTAGAGTCATCCAGATCTGTGTCGAAGCTAGTGTCGACGTAACCCTTTACGACGAGCTCTTCGTCACCTCCATAAACGAGAAACATTTCCTTAGTCCTTTTCAGGTACTTCAGGATATTCTTGACCGCTGTCCAGTGTTCCTTGCCGGGATTACTTTGGTACCTTCCTACCAAACTTACGGCAAGGTTTACATCAGGTCTGGTACACAGCATGGCATACATAATAGAACCTATGGCTGAGGCATAGGGGATGACACTCATCTCTTCTATATCTTCTGCCGTGGTCGGACATTGAGCTAAGCTCAATTTCACACCTTGCAGCACAGGCAAGAACCCCTTCTTAGACTGATCCATATTGAACTTCTTCAATATCTTATCAAGGTATGTGCTTTGTGAAAGACCTATGAGGCGTCTTGATCTATCTCTATAGATCTTGATGCCTAATATATAAGCAGCTTCTCCAAGGTCCTTCATTGAAAAACTCTTATTCAAGTAGGCCTTAATGCTGTCCAAGAGTTCTATATCATTTCCCATCAAAAGTATGTCATCTACATATAATATGAGAAATGCTACAGAGCTCCCACTCACTTTCTTGTAAACGCAGGCTTCTCCATAAGTCTGTGTAAACCCAAACGCTTTAATCATCTCATCAAAGCGAATGTTCCAACTCCGAGATGCTTGCACCAGCCCATAAATCGAGCGTTGGAGCTTGCACACCTTGTCAGCATTCTTAGGATCGACAAAACCTTCTGGCTGCATCATATACAATTCTTCCTTAAGGAAACCATTAAGGAATGCCGTTTTGACGTCCATTTGCCATATCTCATAATCGTAAAATGCGGCAATTGCAAACATGATTCGGACGGACTTTAGCTTCGCTACCGGTGAGAAAGTCTCATCGTAGTCAACCCCTTGAACTTGTCGATAACCCTTAGCGACAAGCCGAGCTTTATAGATGGTCACATTACCATCCGCGTCTGTCTTCTTCTTAAAGATCCAATTATTCTCTATGGCTCGCCGTTCAACGGGCAAGTCAGTCAAAGTCCATACTTTGTTTTCATACATGGATCGTATCTCGGATTTCATGGCTTCTAGCCATTTGTCGGAATCCAGGCCCGCCATCGCTTCTTCATAGTTCGAAGGTTCACCATTGTCTAACAACATGATTTCCAAGACAGGGTTGCCGTACCACTCTGGTGCGGAACGTGTCCTTGTGGACCTACGAATTTCATTAGGAGCTTGATCAGAAGTATCTTGATCGTCATCATTAACTTCCTCTCTAGTCGGTGCAGTCACCTCAGGAACATTTTCTTGAGTTGCGCCCTTTTCCGGTTCAAGAGGTAATACTTCATCAAGTTCTACTTTCCTCCCACTTACTTCTTTTGAGAGAAACTCTTTCTCTAGAAAGGATCCATTCTTGGCAACAAAGATCTTGCCTTCGGATCTGAGGTAGAAGGTATACCCAATAGTTTCTTTAGGGTATCCTATGAAGACGCATTTTTCCGACTTGGGTTCGAGCTTTTCAGGTTGAATTTTCTTGACATAAGCATCGCATCCCCAGACTTTTAGAAATGTCAGCTTAGGTTTCTTCCCAAACCATAATTCATACGGTGTCGTCTCAACAGATTTCGACGGAGCCCTATTTAAAGTGAATGCGGCAGTCTCTAAAGCATAGCCCCAAAAAGACAGCGGTAAATCGGTAAGAGACATCATAGATCGCACCATATCTAATAGAGTGCGATTACGACGTTCGGACACACCGTTACGCTGAGGTGTTCCAGGCGGCGTGAGTTGTGAAACTATTCCACATTTTCTTAAGTGTGTGCCAAATTCGTGACTCAAGTATTCTCCTCCACGATCTGATCGTAGAAACTTGATTTTCCTGTCACGTTGATTCTCAACCTCACTCTGAAATTCCTTGAACTTTTCAAAGGTTTCAAACTTGTGTTTCATTAAGTAGATATACCCATATCTACTCAAGTCATCAGCGAGGGTGAGAACATAACGATAGCCACCGCGAGCCTCAACACTCATTGGACCACACACATCAGTATGTATGATTTCCAATAAGTTGGTTGCTCGCTCCATTGTTCCTGAGAACGGAGTCTTGGTCATTTTACCCATGAGGCATGGTTCGCACGTGTCAAATGATTCATAATCAAGAGACTCTAAAAGTCCATCTGCATGGAGCTTCTTCATGCGTTTGACACCTATGTGACCAAGGCGGCAGTGCCACAAGTATGTGGGACTATCATTATCAAACTTACATCTTTTGGTACTCACACTATGAACATGTGTAGCATTACGCTCGAGATTCATTAAGAATAAACCATTCACCATAGGACCATGACCATAAAACATATCTCTCATATAAATAGAACAACCATTATTCTCGGATTTAAATGAGTAGCCATCTCGAATTAAACGAGACCCCGATACAATGTTCATGCTCAAAGCTGGCACTAAATAACAATTATTGAGGTTCAAAACTAATCCCGTAGGTAAATGAAGGGGTAGCGTGCCGACGGCGATCACATCGACCTTGGAACCATTCCCGACGCGCATCGTCACCTCATCCTTCGCCAGTCTCCGCTTATTCCGCAGCTCCTGCTTTGAGTTACAAATGTGAGCAACTGCACCGGTATCAAATACCCAAGAGCTACTACGAGTACTGGTAAGGTACACATCAATTACATGTATATCACATATACCTTTTGTTTTGCCGGCCTTCTTGTCCGCTAAGTATTTGGGGCAATTCCGCTTCCAGTGACCACTTCCCTTGCAATAAAAACACTCAGTCTCGGGCTTGGGTCCATTCTTTGGCTTCTTCCCGGCAGCTTGCTTGCCGGGCGCGGCAACTTCCTTGCCGTACTTCTTGAAGTTCTTTTTACCCTTACCCTTTTTGAACTTAGTGGTTTTATTTACCATCAACACTTGATGTTCCTTCTTGACTTCTACCTCTGCTGATTTCAGCATAACAAATACTTCAGGAATGGTCTTTTCCATCCCCTGCATATTGAAGTTCATCACAAAGCTCTTGTAGCTCGGTGGAAGCGACTGAAGGATTCTGTCAATGACCGCGTCATCCGGGAGATTAACTCCCAGCTGAGTCAAGCGGTTATGCAACCCAGACATATTGAGTATGTGCTCACTGACAGAACTATTTTCCTCCATCTTACAGCTGAAGAATTTGTCGGAGACTTGATATCTCTCGACCCGGGCATGAGCTTGGAAAACCATTTTCAGCTCTTCGAACATCTCATATGCTCCGTGTCTCTCAAAACGTTTTTGGAGCCCCGGCTCAAGCTGTAAAGCATGCCGCACTGAACGAGGGAGTAGTCATCGGTACGTGCCTGCCAAGCATTCATAACGTCTTGTTCAGCAGGGAGAACAAGTGCGTCACCCAGCAGTGCTTGTAGGACATAATCTTTCTTCGCAGCTATGAGGATGATCCTCAGGTTTCGGACCCAGTCCGTGTAGTTGCTGCCATCGTCTTTCAGCTTGGTTTTCTCTAGGAACGCGTTGAAGTTGAGGACTACGTTGGCCATTTGATCTACAAGACATATTGTAAATATTTTAGACTAAGTTCATGATAATTAAGTTCATCTAATCAAATTATTTAATGAACTCCCACTTAGATAGACATCCCTCTTCTAGTCATCTAAGTATAACATGATCCGAGTTAACTAGGCCGTGTCCGATCATCACGTGAGACGGACTAGTCAACGTCGGTGAACATCTTCATGTTGATCGTATCTTCTATACGACTCATGCTCGACCTTTCGGTCTTCTGTGTTCCGAGGCCATGTCTGTACATGCTAGGCTCGTCAAGTCAACCTAAGTGTTTGCATGTGTAAATCTGTCTTACACCCGTTGTATGTGAACGTTAGAATCTATCACACCCGATCATCACGTGGTGCTTCGAAACAACGAACTGTCGCAACGGTGCACAGTTAGGGGGAACACTTCTTGAAATTATTATGAGGGGTCATCTTATTTACTACCGTCGTTCTAAGTAAACAAGATGCAAAAACATGATAAACATCACATGCAATCAAATAATAAACGTGACATGATATGGACAATATCACATAGCTCCTTTGATCTCCATCTTGGGGCTCCATGATCATCTTGTCACCGGCTTGACACCATGATCTCCATCATCATGATCTCCATCAACGTGTCTCCATGAAGTTGCTCGCCAACTATTACTTCTACTACTATGGCTAACGCGTTTAGCAATAAAGTAAAGTAATTTACATGGCGTTTCTCAATGACACGCATGTCATACAAAAAATAAAGACAACTCCTATGGCTCCTGCCGGTTGTCATACTCATCGACATGCAAGTCGTGATTCCTATTACAATAGCATGAACATCTCATACATCACATATAGATCATTCATCATTCATCACAACTTTGGCCATATCATATCACAAAGCACTTGGTGCAAAAACAAGTTAGACGTCCTCTAATTGTTGTTGCAAGTTTTACGTGGCTGAATTAGGGTTCTAGCAAGAACGTTTTCTTACCTACGTGAAAGCCACAACGAGATTTGTCAACTTCTATTTACCCTTCATAAGGACCCTTTTCTTTGAATCCGCTCCAACTAAAGTGGGAGAGACAGACACCCGCCAGCCACCTTATGCAACTAGTGCATGTTAGTCGGTGGAACCGGTCTCACGTAAGCGTACGTGTAAGGTTGGTCCGGGCCGCTTCATCCCACAATACCGCTGAAGCAAGATAAGACTAGTAGCGGCAAGAAAGTTGACAACATCTACGCCCACAACAAATTGTGTTCTACTCGCGCAAGAAGAACTACGCATAGACCTAGCTCTGATTCCACTGTTGGGGAACGTTGCAGAAAACAAAAATTTTCCTACGGTTTCACCAAGATCCATCTATGAGTTCATCTAGCAACGAGTGATTGGATTGCATCTACATACCTTTGTAGATCGCGAGCGGAAGCGTTCACTAGAACGTGGATGACGTAGTCGTACTCGTCGTGATCCAAATCACCGATGACCAAGCGCCGAACAGACGGCACCTCCGCGTTCAACACACGTACGGAGCGGATGACGTCTCCTCCTTCTTGATCCAGCAAGGGGAAAGGAGAAGTTGATGAAAATTCCAGCAGCACGACGGCGTGGTGGTGGATGCAGGGCGTCACGGCAGCAGGGCTTCGCCATGTACTACGAGAAAGAGGTGTAGCAGGGGAGAGGGAGGCGCCAAGGATGCAGGGTGCGGCTGCCCCCCTCCCCCTCCCTTTATATAGGCCCCCTAGGGGGGGGGCGCCGGCCCTAGGAGATGGGATCTCCTAGGGGGGCGGCGGCTAGGGCTGGAGTGGCCCCCAAGCCAAGGTGGGGCGCCCCCCCACCCCTAGGGTTTCAACCCTAGGCGCATGGGGTGGGCCTAGGGGGCGCACCAGCCCACTATGGGCTGGTTCCCCTCCCCACTTTGGCCCATGGGGCCCTCCGGGATGGGTGGCCCCACCCGGTGGACCCCCGGGACCCTTCCGGTGGTCCCGGTACAATATCGGTGACCCCGAAACTCGTCCCGATGGCCGAAACAGCACTTCCTATATATAATTCTTTACCTCTGGACTATTCCGAAACTCCTCGTGACATCCGGGATCTCATCTGGGACTCCGAACAACATTCGGGTTACTGCATATACATATCTTCACAACCCTAGCGTCACCGAACCTTAAGTGTGTAGACCCTACGGGTTCGGGAGACAAGCAGACATGACCGAGACGACTCTCCGATCAATAACCAACAGCGGGATCTGGATACCCATGTTGGCTCCCACATGCTCCACGATGATCTCATCAGATGACCCACGATGTCGAGGATTCAAGCAACCCCGTATACAATTCCCTTTGTCAATCGGTATGTTACTTGCCCGAGATTCGATCGTCGGTATCCCAATACCTCGTTCAATCTCATTACCGGCAAGTCACTTTACTCGTACCGTAATGCATGATCCCGTGACCAGACACTTAGTCACTTTGAGCTCATTATGATGATGCATTACCGAGTGGGCCCAGTGATACCTCTTCGTCATACGGAGTGACAAATCCCAGTCTTGATCCGTGTCAACCCAACAGACACTTTCGGAGATACCCGTAGTCTACCTTTATAGTCACCCAGTTACGTTGTGACGTTTGGTATACCCAAAGCACTCCTACGGTATCCGGGAGTTACACGATCTCATGGTCTAAGGAAAGGATAATTGACATTGGAAAAACTCTAGAAAACGAACTATACGATCTTATGCTATGTTCAGGATTGGGTCTTGTCCATCACATCGTTATCCTAATGATGTGATCTCGTTATCAATGACATCCAATGTCCATAGTCAGGAAACCATGACTATCTGTTGATCAACGAGCTAGTCAACTAGAGGCTCACTAGGGACATGTTGGTGTCTGTTATTCACACATGTATTACGATCTCCGGATAACACAATTATAGCATGAATAAAGACAATTATCATGAACAAGGAAATATAATAATAATTCTTTTATTATTGCCTCTAGGGCATATTTCCAACACTTTCCCCCTAGGAGCATGCATGCAGTGCTTGGTTTTTGATAACTTGTAGATTTTTGCAATAAGTATGTGAGTTATTTATGACTAATGTTGAGTCCATGGATTATACGCACTCTCACCTTTCCATCATTGCTAGTCTCTTCGGTACCGTGCATTGCCCTTTCTCACCTTGAGAGTTGGTGCAAACTTCGCCGGTGCATCCTAATCCCGTGATATGATACGCTCTATCACACATAAACCTCCTTATATCTTCCTCAAAACACCCACCATACCTACCTATTATGGCATTTCCATAGCCATTCTGAGATATATTGCCATGCAACTTTCCATCATTCTGTTCATCATGACACGCATCATCATTGTCATATTCCCTTGCATGATCATGTAGTTGACATTGTATTTGTGGCAAAGCCACCATGCATAATTTATCATACATGTCACTCTTGATTCATTGCCCTTCCCGGTACACCGCCGAAGGCATTCATATAGGGTCATATTGTGTTCTAGTATCGAGTTGTAAATAAATAGAAGTGTGATGATCATCATTAATAGAGCATTGTCCCAAATAAAAAAAGGGGAAGGCCAAAAAAAGGCCCAAAAAAAGAGAAATAAAAAGGGACAATGCTACTATCCATTTTTCCACATTTGTGCTTCAAAGTAGCACCATGATCTTTATGATAGAGAGTCTCTTGTTTTGTCACTTCCATATACTAGTGGGAATTTTTCATTATAGAACTTGGCTTGTATATTCCAATAATGGGCTTCCTAAAATGCCCTAGGTCTTCGTGAGCAAGCAAGTTGGATGCACACCCACTTAGTTTCTTTTGTTGAGCTTTCATACATTTATAGCTCAGTGCATCAGTTGCATGGCAATCCCTACTCCTTGCATTGACATCAATTGATGGGCATCTCCCTAGCCCGTTGATTAGCCGCATCAATGTGATACTTTCTCCTTTTTTGTCTTCTCCACATAACCCCCATCATTATACTCTATTCCACCCATAGTGCTATATCCATGGCTCACACTCATGTATTGCGTGAAAACTGAAAAAAAGTTTGAGATTACTAAAGTATCAAAAAATTGCTTGGCTTGTCATCAGGGTTGTGCATGATGAGAGCATTCTCGCGTGACGAAAATGGAGCATGACCAAACTATATGATTTTGTAGGGATGAACTTTCTTTGGCCATGTTATTTTGAGAAGACATGATTGCTTAGTTAGTATGCTTGAAGTATTATTATTTTTATGTCAATATTAAAATTTTGCCTTGAATCTTTCGAATCTGAATATTCATGCCACAATAAAGAAAATTACATTGAGAATTATGCTAGGTAGCATTCCACATCAAAAATTATGTTTTTATCATTTACCTACTCTAGGATGAGCAAGAATTAAGCTTGGGGATGCTTGATACGTCTCCAACGTATCTATAATTTTTTATTGTTCCATGCTATTATATTATCTGTTTTGGATGTTTAATGGGCTTTATTATACACTTTTATATTATTTTTGGGACTAACCTACTAACCCAAGGCCCAGTGCAAATTGCTGTTTTTTTGCCTATTTTAGTGTTTCACAGAAAAGGAATAACAAATGGAATCCAAACGGTATGCAACCTTCGGGAGATTTATTTTTGGAACAAACGTGATCCAGGGGACTTGGAGTAGACGTCAAGAAAGGAGCGAGGAAGCCACGAGGCAGGGAGGCGCGCCTGCCCCCTGGGCGCGCCCCCACCCACGTGGGCCCCTCGCAGCTCCACTGACCTACTTCTTCCACCTATATATATATATATATATATATATCCATATACCCCAAAAACATGTAGGAGCACCACGAAACCCTATTTCCACCGCCGCAACCTTCTGTACCCAAGAGATCCCATCTTGGGGCCTTTTCCGGAGCTCCGCCGGAGGGGGAATCAATCAGGGAGGGCTTCTACATCAACACCATAGCGTCTTCGATGATGTGTGAGTAGTTTACCACAGACCTTCGGGTCCATAGTTATTAGCTAGATGGCTTCTTCTCTCTCTGGATCTCAAAACAAAGTTCTCCTCGATCTTCTTGGAGATCTATTCGATGTAACTCTTTTTGCGGTGTGATTGTCGAGATCCGACGAATTGTGGGTTTATGATCAAGTTTAACTATGAACAATATTTGATTCTTCTCTGAAATCTTTTATGTATGATTTGTTATCTTTGCAAGTCTCTACGAATTATCAGTTTGGTTTGGCCTACTAGATTGATCTTTCTTGCAATGGGTGAAGTACTTAGCTTTGGGTTCAATCTTGCGGTGTCCTTTCCCAGTGATAGCAGGGGCAGCAAGGCACATATTGTATTGTTGCCATCAAGGATAAAAAGATGGGGTTTATATCATATTGCTTGAGTTTATCCCTCTACATCATGTCACCTTGCCTAATGTGTTACTCTGTTCTTATGAACTTAATACTCTAGATGTATGCTGGATAGTGGTCGACGTGTGGAGTAATAGTAGTAGATGCGGAATCGTTTCCGTCTACTTGTCGCGGACGTGATGCCTATATACATGATCATGCCTAGATATTCTCATAATTATGCACTTCTCTATCAATTTCTTGACAGTATTTTTTTCACCCACCGTAATACTTATGCTATCTTGAGAGAAGCCAGTAGTGAAACCTATGGCCCCCGGGTCTATTTTCCATCATATAAGTTTCCAATCTATTTTATTTTGCAATCTTTATTTTCCAATCTATATCATAAAAATACCAAAAATATTTATCTTATTATCCCTATCAGATCTCACTCTCGTAAGTGACCGTGAAGGGATTGACAACCCCTTTATCGCGTTGGTTGTGAGGTTCTCATTTGTTTGTGTAGGTGCGAGGTGACTTGCGTGTAGTCTCCTACTAGATTGATACCTTGGTTCTCAAAAACTAAGGGAAATACTTACGCTACTTTGCTGCGTCACCCTTTTCTCTTCAAGGGAAAACCAATGAAGTGCTCAAGAGGTAGCGATAGCATGCCAAGTTTCATGAATTTCAGACGAGTTTTGGTTTACTAGAATTTAAAAACCATGCATCTCAATGTTTCTGGCATGGGACCTAAGCATGCACCCAAGGACACATATTTGATTTTTCAACCAATTTATTTGCACTAGAGCATGTGCATGTAGTTCAAATTTGAATCATGCACATAAAATGCATTGAAAACTCAGTTAATGAATAAAAATGTCCAAACAAACCCAGAAAAATCACAAAAATTTGCACAACACTCCTGTTGTTCTATGTAGACACGAGAATTTTTTTGAAAGCAATAAGAGGAAATGGATATCGTTTCGTCCCCAAAGGTGGGACGTTCCCTACCGAAAACCATCATGCTTGTTGTGAGAAGCTCCGGTTGTGAGAAGCATATACCCAAACCTGCAAGAAATGGGACAAAATTTGTACTATGGCATGTTGATGCCGCCGAAGAAGAAGATCTGTCCGGGGAGAAAAGTCTCACCCTGGACCGCATCGTTGTTGATGATCAAAGGAGCCATCGGACCTAACGGCGATGACACATAGGAACTCTCAATGAAAGCACCAATGTCAGTGTCAAAACCGGCGGATCTCGGGTAGGGGGTCCCGAACTATGCGTCTAGGCCGGATGGTAACAGGAGGCAGGGAACACGATGTTTTACCCAGGTTCGGGCCCTCTTGATGGAGGTAAAACCCTACGTCCTGCTTGATTAATATTGATGATATGGGTAGTACAAGAGTAGATCTACCAGGAGATCAAGGAGGCTAGACCCTAGAAGCTAGCCTATGGTATGATTGTTGTCTATGGAGTTGATGAAGTTGTCCTACGGAGTAAAACCCTCCAGTTTATATAGACACCGGATAGGGTTAGGGTTACATAGAGTCGGTTACAATGGTAGGAGATCTTGAATATCTGCATCGCCAAGCTTGCCTTCCACGCCAAGGAAAGTCCCATCCGGACACGGGACGAAGTCTTCAATCTTGTATCTTCATAGTCCCGGAGTCCGGCTGAAGGTATAGTCCGGCTACCCGAACACCGCCTAATCCAGGACTCCCTCAGTAGCCCCTAAACCAGGCTTCAATGACGACGAGTCCGGCGCGCAAATTGTCTTCGGCATTGCAAGGCGGGTTCCTCCTCTAAGTCCTTCATAGAAGATTGTTAACACCAAGAGTAGTGTCCGGCTCTGCAAAATAAGTTTCCACATATTGCCACAGAGAGAATAATATTAACACAAATCCAATCTGCTGACGTACTCCGCAGTGCGCCATCACACTACGGCCAAGTCCTGTACTCGAATCGTTTTTACTTTTTCACCTCAGCGTGTTTTGCGAGGCGGTTTCCTTGGCACGTCTTGTCAAAGCAGAGATCGTGTACCCTTTTTACGGGATTCTCATCAATACGGACGTGGGTAACCCAACCGTGCCATTTATCATGGTGCTCGGGAGGCAAGCGAGTTTTATTAGGTAGGTGGGGACGCATAACCGCATCCGCCTATATAAGGGGATAAGGATCTACCCTTTTTACCTACGCCTCCTTCCTCCCTTGCCTATCCATCTCTCGCGCACCCGAGCTCCAGCGCCCAAGCCCGCACATCCCACCTCAACCTTCTCCAGCAATGTCCGGAGCGGGAGGCAAATGGATGGTCTCCTCCGTTACGGAGGGTAAAGTAAAAAAAGCTAAGGAAGGCCGGATACCTGTCCAAGGACATCGCGCACCGGCTTCCCGAAGAGGGGCAGCTTATCCCCACCCCAAGGCCCCATGAGAGGGTCGTGTTTATCCACCACTTCCTCCACGGACTAGGTTTCCCACTCCACCCATTTGTCTGGGGGCTCATGTTCTACTACGACCTGGACTTCCACGATCTGGCTCCAAACTTTATCCTCAACATCTCGGCATTTATCGTCGTGTGCGAGGCCTTTCTCCGCGTCCGCCCCCATTTCGGCCTCTGGCTCAAGACCTTCAACGTCAAGCCCAAGGTGGTGCGCGGCAGCCAGGCGGAGTGCGGAGGCGCTATGGCGGGCAAGATGGACAACGTCCTATGGTTCGAGGTCTCTTTCGTGGAGACCCTAAAGGGATGGCAAGCCGGGTGGTTTTATATCACCGAGCCACGCAATCCGGAATGGACCGCAGCCCCTGAGTTCCGATCCGGATCCGCCATGCGGCTTTTGTCCTGGAAAGAGACGGGCCTGTCGTGGGGTGACGAAAAAGAGGTGACCGGATTGCAAACATGCATCCAGTCCCTGGTGAACAAGCCAGTCCGGCTTGTTAATATCATCCAGGTTATGCTCGTCCGCCGGATCCTCCCGTGCCAACAACGGGATTTTAATCTGTGGGAGTTCGACCCGGTGCAGCACTAAACCCTCAACAGGCTCTTCGACATGACATATGAAGACGCCTGGAAGGTGCTATTCCAGGGCGCCGAGGCTCCCGCATCCGCTTCCGAGGACCGCGGATACAGCTCGCAGCGTCACGCTAGCAAGGTATGCCATCTACACCCTTCACAGGATGTTAAGCCTTTTTTCATAGTTTGACACTATGCGGGATCTGAACTCCCTTTCCTCTGACAGGCTTGGCGGGTGATAGCCGAGCCGATTAACTGTCCGGCTCCGCTGCCCGAAGATCGAGCCCCAGCTTTACTGGTGAAGCTGCTGGCCCCGGCGACTTATGTGGTGCCGGAGAAGAAGGTCAAGAAGAAGAAGACCACGGGGACTCGAAAGAGTGCCCGCAACGTGGTGGTGTCGGACTCGTCATCTGACGAGTCCGAGGCGCCCTCCTCCCGCGAGAACGAGGAGGAGGAAGAAGAAGACTCTCCCTCTCCAGTGGAGGGAGGAGACAAGAGGAAGGCCGCCCCAACGGGGGAGGCCCAGGGGTCTAGGAAGAGGAAGACCCCTCCGCCGGACTATGCCCCTGACACCGAAGAGGGCGAAGAGGAGTGGCCGGACGGGGCCAAGCGTCCGGCAAAATCGTAAGTGTTCATATACCAGAGTAACTCATGATATTCCTTTTGTTGCACAGCTTCCCCTAATGTCGAATAATCATGTAGCCCGCCCCGGGCCGCACTCGACGAGTCGTCGAGCGGCTCCCTGGATTCCTCGGACGTGAACTCTGTTCCGCCCGCTGTCTCTCCCCACACTGCGGATGACGCTGAAGTGGCGTCGCAACGAGCTTCGGGGTAGGAGGAGGTGGTCCTGGAGGAGCCGCAAGGCGACCTCCCGGACCCCAGGAGTGAAGGGGACAAGACCCCCCCAGGGCTCCAAGTCCGGCCTTAAGCCGGACACCGTGCTGGAATCTTCAACAATTCCGGACCGTGGCAGGCGAACTCCCTCCAAGAGGAGCAAGCCTTCTGAGCCGGCGGCCTCCGTCCAACCGGAGGCGCCGGAAAATCTGCTGGAGGTGCTTGAAGGTGCCTCCATCGACGAGGAGCACCGTACTATTATGAGTACGGTGATCCGAAAGGTTCAGTCCGCCAAGAGCGGGCTGAATGAAGCTTGCGCTGGCCTCCTAACATGCTTCGAGGTATGTAAAAATATGTAAAAACATTACCGCATAGACAGTAGCCCCTGATGCTCTGTTTGGCGTTCGGAAAGAAAAGCCGAATAGAGGATCTATGAAATTTCACAGGAGTCTAATAAAGAAGTCAATATGCGTATGCAGGCTTCGCTGCTAGCCACCGCCGCACTGACTGCGGAGGTGGATACCCTAAAACAGGGACTCGAGCGGTCCGAGCAAGAGCTCGGCCGTGCCAAGCAGCAGCTCGAGGAGAAAGAAGGTAAGAAATACCTTAGAAAAAGGTGCCTATGGAGAGGCGTGCTTGCAAAAAGTAACAGGATTGTACTGCTTATTGTAGGGGCCACAACTGAGGTGGCGACCCTCAAGCAGGCGCTGTCCGAGGCCGAAAAGAAAACGGCCGCGGAGCGCACCGAGCGAGAGAAACTTGGGTCTCAGGTCGGCGAGGTGCAGCAAGAGCTGCAGGCTCTCATGAAGAAACATGAGAGTTTGGAGCTTGAGTCAAAGACCCAAGCATCCGAGCTCGCGACGGCCCTTGAGACTGCCAAGTCTGCCAAGGCCGAAGCCCAAAAGGCTCTCCGAGAGTTCGAGGATATGAAGAAGATAGCAGCGGGTAAGGCATTCTTTATGCAAAGCAGAAACATAAAAGTAAACTACTTGTTACTTACCCGAATCCGGAGTTCTCCAGGGGCCTTCGCAGATCTTCCCCGTAGCATGTCCGATGCCGCCGCATTCTACCAAGATGAAGAGGGCAGCTCGACGGAGAAGGTATTCTGGTCTTAGTATGCTGAGGCCGGACACCCTGTGCCCTTGAGCGACCAGCTGAAACAGCTGGTCGAACTCCACAAGGCGGCCGAATAGGCCATGAAGGGCTTCATAGTTCGGCTGTGGCCCGGAGAGGCCTTGCCTGGGAGCTACTTCGGGCTGGCGCGGCGGCTGGTGGAGGCCTGTCCAAGGCTCGAGGTCATCAAGCGCTCCGTCTGCATCGAAGGTGCCCGTAGGGCCCTTGCCCGTGTGAGGGTGCACTGGGGTAAGCTGGACGGTGAGAAGCTTGTGACGGACGGGCCGCCACCGGGGAAGGAGCATCGCAAGCCGGAGAACTACTATAAGGATGTTCTTGCAGGTGCCTGCCTTGTGGCAGATGAGTGCACCAAGGATGTAATTTTTGAATGAATTCGCTCGTGTTTATCCTGTGCGCTGAAAACTTGTTCATATGCACTAAGCAATGCTTATTGAATTTAAAATATTATTTTCTATGCGGCCGTTTATCAAAAATTGAGAGATGGCCAGTCGTCGGCTTCTGCCCCCATGCCACTAGTGCTGGGGTGTTTGGTGATAAACCTGGGCGCTCTTTTTCCCATGGTTGGGTCCTTCGAGGGAGGCGCTCAGCACGACGAACCAGGCAATCAGACTATAATTCTTGAACACTCTCACTTAGCCATAGAACTTTATAATTTTAAATTTCGGCGAAGCCCCTAGTTCGGAAGACCGAGTTCGGGGCGCTATCCACGCCTTGGCTGGGGTTACCTAGGTCCTCGCTCGAAGCGGCATAAGCCTTTAGGGACTCGAAAAACCTCTCGAACAACGACCGGTCTCTCGCCTCATCATGACCGTCAGTTTTAGCTTTCTCCACTGAGGTGCTTAACCCAGCTCAACCGGGGCACAATCGCAGTGGTTCTCCTAGTGCTACCTTAGCCGATATAGCGGAACATAAGGCACCAAAACATAGGAGCCGAGCAAACCCAACTATTGACCCAAATCATGATTCGGAGCCGATGCATATAGTGCTATAAGTTCGGGGTGCCGCACTTGTGAAAGTGTACGGACTTCTCACACCATGTTAAAGGGTACTGAAGCCCCTGGCGTACTTGCCGTACCACAATGTACGGGTGCAACATGTCATTAATGAACATATATATGAAAAGAGTAATGCAAAAAATAGACAAAAAGCTAGGCATTGTTTATGGAGAGGCTATTTATCAAAGCCGAACGATACAGATGGTGTGGTAAGCAAAAGATATTGGACTATACAGTATGTCCTGACCAGGGGCAGGCCGTGGAATTATATATAAAGTAGGTGTATCGCTCGTAACAGAGACCACCTGGGAGTTCCATAATGTGGCATGGCTTGTCTGCCTTCCTGGATCTTGCATCGTTTGTGCGGCAATCTAATTGCCGAACAGGTCGTCCGAAGTATGGAGTCCTGAAAGTAAGAAAAAATAAAAAAAAGAATCCGTCAGCCCTTGGTACGTTTTAAGCCGTATTTTGGGCGTGCCGTTATCTTGCCCCTTCCCCTGTGCCCATGGTATTTCAAGGGCATAGTTATGTACGCGAGGTACTAGTTTCGCTAGGTCGTGAAGGCTGGGGTTGGGGCCGCATTGCTACGCTTGCTCGAGGTGTGCCAGGCGGTCCTGCTGTAGGTTACTCCGGGCGCGCTTGGCAGTGTCTGGCTTTTTAATGGCCGGACTGGAGAATTGCCGAAGAAGGCTACTTTGTACCTCCGCTGCGAGAGCCGCCGTATGCTCCTCCGTACGGAGGGAGCGTTTGGTGTTTCCGTTGACCGTGATTACTCCTCGAGGGCCTGGCATCTTGAGTTTGAGATATGCGTAATGCGGCACCGCATTGAATTTTGCGAATGCGGTTCGTCCGAGCAGGGCGTGATAGCCACTGCGAAACGGGACTATATCGAAGATTAACTCTTCGCTTCGCAAATTATCCGGGGATCCGAAGACCATGTCAAGTGTTACTGAGCCTGTACAATTGGCTTCTACACCTGGTATGACGCCTTTAAAGGTCGTTCTTGTGGGATTGATCCTTGAGGGGTCTATGCCCATTTTCCGCATGTGTCCTGATAAAGCAGGTTCAGGCTACTACCGCCGTCCATGAGGACTCTTGTGAGGTGAAATCCGTCGATGATTTGGTCAAGAACCAATGCGGCGAAGCCGCCATGACGGATGCTAGTGGGATGGTCCCTCCGATCAAAAGTGATCAGGCAGGAGGACCATGGGTTGAACTTTGGGGCGACTGGCTCCATCGCGTATACGTCCCGTAGCGCACGCTTCCGCTCCCGCTTGGGAATGTGGGTTGCGTATATCATGTTCACCATCCGCACCTGTGGGGGAAAGCCCTTCTGTGCATTGTTGTTCGGCGGCTTGGGCTCCTTGTCGTCGCTGTGCAGCCCCTTGTCTTTGTTTTCGGCTCTTAACTTGCCCGCCTGCTTGAACACCCAACAATCCTTGTTAGTGTGATTGGCTGGCTTTTCGGGGGTGCCATGTATCTGGCACAAGCGATCGAGTATTCGGTCCAAACTGGACGGGCCCTGAGTATTCTTTTTGAATGGCTTTTTCCGCTGCCCGGATTTATAGCCTCTGAATCCGGCATTGACTGCCGTGTCTTCATTGCTGTCGCTGTTAACGCGGCATTTTTGTTTGTTCCGACGTGTCCTGCCACTTTTGTCCTTGGTATCCGAATTACCAGGGTTCTTTGATAAGTTGTTACTGCGAGCTAGCCAGCTGTCTTCACCTGCGCAAAAGTGGGTCATGAGTGTCGTGAGGGCTGCCATGGATTTCGGCTTTTCCTGTCCCAGGTGCCGGGCAAGCCACTCGTCGCGGATGTTATGCTTGAAGGCTGCTAGGGCCTCTGCATCCGGACAGTCGACTATCTGGTTTTTCTTTGTTAGGAACCATGTCCAGAATTGTCTGGCCGATTCCTCTGGCTGCTGAATTATGTGGCTTAAGTCGTCGGCATCCGGTGGTCGCACGTAAGTGCCCTGGAAGTTGTCGAGGAATGCGGCTTTCAGGTCCTCCCAAGAACCAATTGAGTCTGCTGGCAAGCTGTTAAGCCAATGCCGGGCCGGTCCTTTATGTTTGAGCGGGAGGTATTTGATGGCGTGTAGATCATCGCCGCGTGCCATGTGGATGTGAAGGAGATAATCCTCGATCCATATCGCCGGATCTGTTGTGCCATCGTATGACTCAATGTTTTACGGGTTTGAAACCCTCTGGGATTTTATGCTCCATTACTTCATTCGTGGAGCACAGCGGGTGTGCGGCGCCTCTGTACTGGGCTATATCACGACGTAGCTCGGAAGAGCTATGTCTGTTGTGTTTGGCCCAGCCGGATTTGTTGTATCCGGAGTGAAGATCATCGTCACGTGCTGTAGGGCGCCTGCACGATACGTAGATCGATCTTGTTTGCCTTGCCTTGTCCTCCAGTACGTCTCGCAGGTCTGGCACATTTTCCCGTGCCTTAGTTGAGTGGCGTCGGGGCATGGCTTGGGTGGAGGGTCGAGAGACCTCTCTGTCGTGGCCGCGCGGTGGCCGGTCTGCCATGTCATGCGCTGGTGATGTAGGTGCTTCCTCCTCTGATCGGGGTAGCGGCCTGCGCTTTGGGTAATTCTTGGAGGGGCGTTCGGGTTCATACTCTTCGGTCGCAAGGATTTCAGTCCATCTGTCAGCTAGCAAATCTTGGGCAGCTCTAAGCTGCTGCTACTTTTTCTTGAGACTGCTTGCCGTGGCTAAAATCCTGCGTCTAAAACGCTCTTGCTCGGCGGGGTCTGATTGTATGACGAATTCGTCGTCATCGAGGCTTGCCTCGTCTTCGAAGGGAGGCATATAGTTATCGTCCTCAACCTCTTGGTCTGCCGCTCTCTCATGTGGGCTGGCTTCTCCATCTTCCTGTGCCAAATCTTGCCGAGGTGGGTGTTCTTCGGTGCTGTCCGGGGTAGTATTATCTCCCGTGCCGGAATCACCGTTTTTGCTTTGGCGGGATTTAGAGCGGCGCCGCTGACGCCGGCGCTTTGTCTGTTTCTTGGGGGTGTCCTCCCCCACTGTTCCATCGCCATCTCCATCCTTCGGAGTATCCACCATATATATGTCGTATGATGAGGTGGCCTTCCAGCGCCCTACAGGTGCTGGTTCCTGTTCGTCTCCTACATCGTCGTCCATACCGTCGATGTCTTCGGAGCCGAAGTCAAGCATGTCGGTTAAATCATCGACAGTGGCTACAAAGTGGGTGGTGGGTGGGCTTTGAATTTCTTCGTCGTCCGTATCCCATCCTCGCTGACCATAATCCGGCCAGGGCTCTCCTGATAAAGAGAGAGACTTAAGAGAATTCAGGATGACGCCAAAAGGCGAGTGCTGAAAGATGTCTGTGGCGGTGAAGTCCATTATCGGCGCCCAATCGGATTCGATCGGCAGGGGCGCGGGGGTTTCGGAGTCCGGGGAGGAGTCACGGATCATGCAGAGTGCGGGGCTAGCATTTGTCTCGATCGCCTTTAAGATCGCAGCCGCCGGGGTGGCGTCCAACCACTCGTCCTCCATTGGCGCAATAGGCTCCGAGTTAGAGGTCGGAACCGATGCGTGTGCGGCCTCTAGGACACTACCCGAAGGCAGAGCTAGATCATGCCCCTCGAGATAGTGCGGCACGCTTGGCCGTGGCTCGAACCCATCGAAGATCAAGTCTCCGCGGATGTCAGCCATGTAGTTTAAGCTTCCAAACCTGACTTGATGGCCAGGGGCGTAGCTTTCGATCTGCTCCAAGTGGCCAAGAGAATTGGCCCGCAGAGCGAAGCCGCCGAAGAAGAAGATCTGTCCGGGGAGAAAAGTCTCACCCTGGACCGCATCGTTGTTGATGATCAAAGGAGCCATCGGACCTAACGGCGACGACACATAGGAACTCTCAATGAAAGCACCAATGTCAGTGTCAAAACCGGCGGATCTCGGGTAGGGGGTCCCAAACTGTGCGTCAAGGCCGGATGGTAACAGGAGGCAGGGAACACGATGTTTTACCCAGGTTCGGGCCCTCTTGATGGAGGTAAAACCCTACGTCCTGCTTGATTAATATTGATGATATGGGTAGTACAAGAGTAGATCTACCACGAGATCAAGGAGGCTAGACCCTAGAAGCTATCCTATGGTATGATTGTTGTCTATGGAGTTGATGAAGTTGTCCTACGGACTAAAACCCTCCGGTTTATATAGACACCAGATAGGGTTAGGGTTACATAGAGTCGGTTACAATGGTAGGAGATCTTGAATATCCGCATCGCCAAGCTTGCCTTCCACGCCAAGGAAAGTCCCATCCGGACACGGGACGAAGTCTTCAATCTTGTATCTTCATAGTCCGGGAGTCCGGCTGAAGGTATAGTCCGGCTACCCGAACACCCCCTAATCCAGGACTCCCTCAGGACCTAAGCATGCACCCAAGGACACATATTTGATTTTTCTACCAATTTATATGCACTAGAGCATGTGCATGTAGTTCATATTTGAATTATGCACATAAAATGCATTGAAAACTCAGTTAGTGCACAAAAATGTCCAAACGAACCCCAAAAAATCAAAAAAATTACACAACACTCCTGTTGTTCTATGTTGACACGAGAAAAAAATTTTGAAATCAATAAGAGGCGATGGATATCGTTTCGTCCCCAAAGGTGGGACGTTCCCTACCGAAAACCATCATGCTTGTTGTTAGAAGCACCGGTTGTGAGAAGCATATACCCAAACCTGCCAGAAATGGGACAAAATTTGTACTACGGCATGTTGATGCCGCTCCATGATAGCATGCCAAGTTTCATGAATTTCAGACGAGTTTTGGATTTACTAGAATTTAAAAACCAGGCATCTCAATGTTTTGCCGGCAATCAATGGTGCCCCGGTGTTTGTGAGAAGCATAAACCCAAACCTACCCCAAATGGGAGAAAATTTGTACCACGGCATGTTGATGCCGCTACATGATAGCATGCCAAGTTTCATGAAGTTCAGACGAGTTTTGGATTTACCAGAATTTAAAAACCAGGCATCTCAATGTTTTGCCGGCAACCAACGGTGCCCTGGTGTTTCAAATTCATTCCCATTTCTTGCATGGGACCTAAGCATGCACACAAGGACACAAATTTGATTTTTCAACCAGTTTATATGCACTGGAGCATGTGCATGTAGTTCAAATTTGAATTATGCACATAAACGCATTGAAAACTCAGTGAATGCATAAAAATGTCCAAACGAACACCGAAAAATCATAAAAATTCGCACAACACTCCTGTTGTTCTATGTTGACACTCGAAATTTTTCGAAAGCAATAAGAGGCTACAAATATCATTTCGTCCCCAAAGGTGGCATGTTCCCTACCGAAACCATCACGCTTGTTGTGATAAGCTCTGGTTTGTGAGAAGCTTATACCCAAACCTACCCCAAATGGGACAAAATTTGTACCACGGCATCTTGATGCCGCTCCATGATAGCATGCCAAGTTCCATGAATTTCAGACGAGTTTTGGATTTACTAGAATTAAAAACCATGCATCTCAATGTTTTGCCGACAATCAACGGTGCCCCGGTGTTTGAAATTCATTCTGTAGGATCGAAAGTATGTCTTGAGGGGGGGGGGGTGATTAGACTACTTGACCAAATAAAAACTTAACATTTTCCAACTTTGGTTCTTGGCAGATTTTAGCTACTTTAGGACAAGTCAAGCAATCATCACACAATTCAAGCAAGCATGCAAAGAGTATATTGGCAGCGGAAAGTAAAGCATGCAACTTGCAAGAATGTAAAGGGAAGGATTTGGAGAATTCAAACGCAAATGGAGACACGGATGTTTTCCCGTGGTTTGGATAGGTGGTGCTATCCTACATCCACATTGATGGAGACTTCAACCCATGAAGGGTAACGGTTGCGCGAGTCCACGGAGGGCTCCACCCACGAAGGGTCCACGAAGAAGCAACCTTGTCTATCCCACCATGGCCATCGCCCATGAAGGACTTGCCTCACTAGCGGTAGATCTTCACGAAGTAGGCGATCTCCTTGCCCTTACAAACTCCTTGGTTCAACTCCACAATCTTGTCGGAGGCTCCCAAGTGACACCTAGCCAATCTAGGAGACACCACTCTTCAAGAAGTAACAAATGGTGTGTTGATGATGAACTCCTTGCTCTTGTGCTTCAAATGATAGTCTCCCCAACACTCAACTCTCTCTCACAAGATTTGGATTTGGTGGAAAGAAGATTTGAGTGGAAAGCAACTTGGGGAAGGCTAGAGATCAAGATTCATATGATAGGAATGGAATATCTTGGCCTCAACACATGAGTAGGTGGTTCTCTCTCAGAACATATGAGTTGGAAGTGTAGATGTGTTCTGATGGCTCTCTCCACGGATGAAGAGGAGGTGGAGGGGTATATATACCTCCACACAAAATCTAACCGTTACACACAATTTACCAATCTCGGTGGGACCGAATCAACAAACTCGGTCAGACCGAAAAAGTAAACCTAGTGACCGTTAGAGTTTTCGGTGGGACCGACTGGATCAACTCGGTAGGACCGATTTTGTTAGGGTTAGGGCATAACGTAATCTCGGTGAGACCGATTACACAAACTCGGTGAGACCGATTTTGGTAATAAGCTAACCAGAGAGTTGGTCAGGTAAACTCGGTGGGACCGATTTGCTCTTTCAGTGAAACCGAAATGTTACAAAAAGGAAACAGAGAGTTTACATTGCAATCTCGGTGGGACCGATCCGCTCTTTCGGTGAGACCGAAAAGTTACGAAAGGGAAACAGAGAGTTTGCAATCCCATCTCGGTGAGACCGAGATCCCTATCGGTAGAACCGAATTGCTAGGGTTTGGCAATGGCTATGACAAGTGAAACTCGATGGCACCGGGTTGAACGAATCGGTAGGACCGAGTTTGGCTTTGGGTTTAGGTCAAATGTGGATATGGCAAAGTGGTTGAGGGTTTTGGAGCATATCGCTAAGCACATGAAGCAAGAGGCTCATTAAGCAACACCTCATCCCTCCTTGATAGTATTGGCTTTTCCTAAAGACTCAATGTGATCTTGGATCACTAAAATATATAATGAAGAGTCTTGAGCCTTTGAGCTTGAGCCAATCCTTTGTCCTTAGCATTTTGAGGGTTCCACTTTCAACATCCATGCCATGCCAATCACTGAGCTTTCCTGAAATAATCATCTTGGAATAGCATTAGCTCAATGAGCTATATGTTATGAATTACCAAAACCACCTAGGGATAGTTGCACTTTCAATCTCCCCCTTTTTGGTAATTGATGACAACATATAGATCAAAGCTTCGACAAATGATAATAAGCATGAAATATATCGTTGATTTGAGAAGTATGTGATAAGTAAGAGCTCCCCCTAAATTTGTGCATATTTAAAATTTGCTTTGGACTGCAAATGCACAAAGAGTTAGAGTCATGGGTTACTCTTCCATGTCACATACATCTTGATGGAGCGCTTAAAATGATAAGAATGAAATACATGCACTCATCAAGAAAAGTGAATGATCACATAAGATAGATAAGATAATAGCATTCACCAAGCATTAAGTGTAGCTTATGATCAAACACATGATCATCAATGTCTCACAGATAACGGCATAGTATCTCAAGCACTCAAAAGCAATCAAGGTTTGAAGGACCACCAAATAAAGCAAGAGAGAATAAAAGCAACACACTCTCTCTCGAAGCCTATGATATATGCATTTTTCTCCCCCCTTTGGCAACAAGTTACCAAAAAGTTCCTAGAAAATGCATAGTGCTAGATCGACTCTCAGGCTTGATCTTCTGGTGGTGGAGTCCGGAGCACTCCAAGGACGAAGCCTTCTGTAGACGTGGTTGGAGTTGAAGCTGAAGTGGATGCTGGAGCTGGTTGGGCTGGTGCTGTAGCTGGAGCTGAGGTGGTGGCTCTGGTGTCAGGAACTGGCACTGCTATTGACCTTTGAGCTCGTGGCACTCTGGCAAATGCATCAGTTGTGGTCTTGCCCTTTCTCTCCTGCATATCATCCTGTAATTGTTCCACTGCAGACTGAATCTCTGTTACTTTGACATCCAAGTCATAGAATTTTTGTTCCATGATCCTCTCTAAGCTCTGCTGATTCTGAGTGAGGGTGGCCAGTACTTGCTCAATCCTCAGTGTGGATGCAATCAAGTAACCAAGCTGCTCTTGTTTGGTCTTCAAGAAATACTCAGATGCCTCCGCTTGAGTTGGCATCTTGGCAGCTTTCTCCTTCCTTGCCTTCTCCTTCTTTGCTTGTGCTTGTGAAGATGATGGTTCATTCTCATTCATGACAACTTGATTATCTTCAAAATCTAGATGGATGGGCAGGTGTTCCTTGTCCAATAAGTATATGCATGTGCCCATCTTTGAATTGATCAACTCCTGAATCTGAGGGGCATAACCACAGCTCCTCTTCTGATCTGCTACAGTCCTCTTGATAGTCTCTACTATGAGGCTCATGACCTTGAATTTCTGAGGTACATCAAATACATGAAGCAAATTGATTGCATGGCCTCTGATCATCTTGTGATCACCTGACTTGGGCAAGAGAGTGTGCCTCAAAATCCAATTAATAGTTGGCAGCCCTGGCAGAAGATAATGCACAGACCCAAACTTGAAAGTATCAAGTGCCTCGTTTGGAATTTCCTTGTACATATTGGACATAGAGTTGTGGTCCATCTTCTTCTTGGCATAGATATCCAAGTCATCTTCATGCTCTTCTGGGGCATTGATGAGCTGTGCCCACTCAGCAACAGTAGATTGGTACCTCGTACCTTCAGACATCCATGTGATCCTTCCATCTGGGTAGAAGTGTGCTGTGGAGTAGAATTGCATAATGAGTTCCTCGTTCCACTTTGTGAGCTTCTACCCAACAAAGTCTGCAACTCCACAAGCAGCAAAACTGTCAATCACACCAGGATAGTGTTCCTCATTGTCCTTGATGTACTCCCAATCAACCCATCTCATGTCACAAACTATGGGCTTCTTATCAAGCAGCACTGTCTCATAGAAATCTTGCTGCTCCTTGGTGTGAAACCTGTAATGAATAGCAGTTCTTCTCCTTGAAGCATACGGGTCTGCTTCTCTCCACTTCCTCAACCCTGAGTCTCTTCTGAGCTTCATGTCCTCAGCCACAGGATGAGCATCATTGTGGTCTGGGATCTTGGGCTTGAGCTTTCTCAGAACATGCTCTTCATCATCTTCTTCAGCAGCTTCAGGCACTGGGGCCTTGTTCTTTTTAGTTGCAGGTATGCTCCTTGTATTCCTCTTGGGTGCTGACTTGGGCTTGGAGGCAGCTTTGGGTGCTTCTTTGGGCTTAGACGTGGAAGCCCCTGATCTTATAGCATCACCCATAAGCTTAGGTGCCTTAGGTGCTGGTGCAGCAACCTCTTCTTCTTCCTCTTCTTCCATGATGGGAGCCTTTCCAAGCACTCTGGCTACGGTCTTCTTGACCCTTTCCTTCCTTTTCTTTCCTTCAGCAACAACTGGCTCAATGGGTGCAGGCTTTTCAGGAATCTGAGTTGAGGCTATGGCCTTTGGCATAGGCTGCCTACCTGCTGGCCTTTTGATTTTCAATCCTGGTTTTGTGCCTTGAGCTGAGCCATACTCCTTCTTGAGCACTACTTTCTTGGAAGTAGCTTCCTTTTTTGCCACATAGTCCTCATCCTCTAAGTCTGAGGTTCTCTTCTTCCTTTGTCTGGTGGCAGCTTTTGGCAGATTGCTAGGGGTGCTCCTGCTGCCTTCATCTGAAGAACTGGAGGGACTAGTGCCCTCACTCATGTGCACCTGCTCTTCTGACCTGTTCTGGCTGTCACTCTGATCAGACATGATGTAAAAGCTATCTGCTGGCCCTGTGAATAGTTTATAGATGAGGTAGAATAGATGCGCATCACAAAATGCAGAGATTTTGCAAAAGAATGACTCAAAATCTTAGTTTTAGTTTCCCATAGAAATCATCTCGGATCTACCGGTTTTTAAACTTGGTGATACCGAAGCAGTTTTGGAACCTAAAGTAGTGAACTCGGTCAGACCGAGTCACAGTTCGGTGGCACCGAGACTGCTAGGGTTTCACAAAGTTCCAAAACAGGTCACACCGATTAGTAATTCTCGGTCAGACCGAGTCTTACTTGTGCAATGGCAAGAGCCAAATTGGTGGGACCGAGTTTTTCAACTCGGTGGGTCTGAGATGGTTTCGGCGGAAACCTAACCCTAAAATTTTCGAATCAAAACTAATCTACGAACGCATTGACTGGATAGGAGTGTTTCAATCGTGGCAAGAATCATTAAGAACATAGTGTGCTAGGAATCGGAAGGGGAATAGCACTGTGATCGAGTCCATACCCTAGTTCGGCGGAGACTCGCTACGGCGGCAACGGCGGGGTAGAATTCCGTTGACGGCGATGGAGACTAGCGACTGGAGGCGGCTGGCGGCGAGGAGACGATCCGGAGACCACGTTGGCAGAGCGAGCTATCGCCGGGCGAAGGGGTTCGGAGAAATTTTCAAATTTTTGCCCATGACTATATATAGCCCGACCCTGTCGGTGTGACCCAGTGGAACAACTCGGTGGCACCGAGATGCAAAACTGTATACAGTTGTTGCAACTCGGTGTGACCGAATGGTTCAAATCGGTTGCACCGAGATTGAAAATTCAGATCAACTTAATGATCTCGGTAGGACCGAAAGTAGGATATCGGTCAGACCAAGAATCATAAAGAGGTTTTGGAGGTTTAAGTCTATGACAAATCGGGGACTCCGAGTGCTCCTCACATAGAGTGGTTCGAATCTGACTTGATCAAATTTTGTGATGTAGCATGAATAGAGTTTGAGACGAGAAAAGCATAGATAGCTAGAGGAGGTTCTTAGGCATTCTTGTCTATCCACTTGGCAAAAGGAAATAAAACCAAACAATCAAAACAACAAGTGGATGTCCTCTAATGAGTAAAATATGCAACCAACATGCTCACACAATAAAATGGCAATTGAAATATGTGACAAAGCATGCACAACCAATTCTAGCATCTATCAAGCAATTGGCGATGACTAAGTCATCTATATATGAGTATATTGACTTAGGAGTCAAGTGAGAACACTTGATCTTAGGTCATACTCATCGTTTAAGCTCAAGTGGGGTTACCACTTTTACATAAAGCATTGTTGTGTTCACATCTTCAGAGTTGCTTTAGCTCAAGTCTTAGAGTAAAGCTCCCCCTAGATGTGATATCCCCCCTAAGAGGGATGAACTAACCTTGGGTTTTGTCGATGATGACTTCATGTAGATGTTGAAGATGTGGATGCTCAATGTTAATGTAGATCACTTGGAGCTATCCATTTGAGTGAATTGCACTTTCAATACCTACATGGGGTTAGTCCCACAAGGAACAAACAAGGATATCCATAGACATAGAGTGATGCACTAGAGCATGTGCATGTAGTTCAAATTTGAATTATGCGCATAAAATGCATTGAAAACTCAGTTAATGCATAAAAATGTCCAAACGAACCCTGAAAAATCACTCCTGTTGTTCTATGTTGACACGAGAAAAAAAATTGAAAGCAATAAGAGGCAATGGATATCGTTTTGTCCCCAAAGGTGGGACGTTCCCTACCGAAAACCATCATGCTTGTTGTCAGAAGCTCTGGTTTGTGAGAAGCATATACCCAAACCTGCCCCAAATGGGACAAAATTTGTACCACGGCATGTTGATGCTGCTACATGATAGCATGCCAAGTTTCATGAATTTCAGACGAGTTTTCGATTTACTAAAATTTAAAAACCACACATCTCGATGTTTTGCCTGCAATCAAGGGTGCCCCAGTGTTTGAAGCTCATTCCCATTTCTTGCATGGGACCTAAGCATGCACACAAGGACACATATTTGATTTTTCAACCAGTTTATATGCACTGGAGCATGTGCATGTAGTTCACATTTGAATTATGCACATAAATGCATTGAAAACTCAGTTAATGCATAAAAATGTCCAAACGAACCCCGAAAAATCACAAAAATTCGCAAAACACTCCTATTGTTCTATGTTGACACTTGATTTTTTTGAAAGCAATAAGAGGCAATGGATATCATTTCGTCCCCAAAGGTGGGACGTTCCCTAACGAAACCATCACGCTTGTTGTGAGAAGCTCTGGTTTGTGAGAAGCTTATACCCAATCCAGCCCCAAATGGGAGACAATTTGTACCACGGCATGTTGATGCCGCTACATGATAGAATGCCAAGTTTCATGAATTTCAGACGAGTTTTGGATTTACTAGAATTTAGAAACCAGACATGTCAATGTTTGCGGCCGAGTGATGGTGGCAGGTGAAAGGATCGATATGGTTGACTAGAGGGGGGGGGGGGTGAATAGGCAACTACCATTTTTTTAACTTAACTTTATCAAATTAAACTTTGTATCAAAGTAGGTTGTCTAGATGTGCAACTAGGTGAGCAACCTATATGATGCAGTACCAACAAGCAAACAAGCAAGCAAGAGAAGTAACACTAAAGATCTTGCATAAGTAAAGGTAAGAGATAACCAAGAGTGGATCCGGTGAAGACGAGGATGTGTTACCGAAGTTCCTTCCCTTTGAAGGGAAGTACGTCTCAGTTAGAGCGGTGTGGAGGCACAATGCTCCCCAAGAAGCCACTGGGGCCACCGTATTCTCCTCACGCCCTCACACAATGCGAGATGCCGCGATTCCACTATTGGTGCCCTTGAAGGCGGCGACCGAACCTTTACAAACAAGGTTGGGGCAATCTCCACAAATTAACCGGAGGCTCCCAACAAAACCACGAAGCTTCACCACAATGGACTATGGCTCCGTGGTGACCTCAACCGTCTAGGGTGCTCAAACACCCAAGAGTAACAAGATCCGCTAGGGATGAGTGGGGGAATAGAAAATACCTTGGTGGAAGTGTAGATCGGGGCCTTCTCAACCACTCCCGAGCAAATCAACAAGTTTGATTGGCTAGAGAGATAGATCGGGCGAAAATGGAGCTTGGAGCATTTAATGGAGCTTGAGCAATAAATGGAGCTTGAGGGGGAAGAGGTAGGTCAAAGGGAAGAAGGGAACCCCCTTTTATAGTGGGGGCAACAATCCAGCCGTTGCCCCCCACCAACCAGCCCCGCACAGGGCGGTACTACCGCTAGGTCAGCGGTACTGCCGCACCAGCCAGCGGCACTGCCGCGCAGAGAAGACTAGAAGGGAATAGGACCCAACGCGGTACTACCGCGGTGGTAGGGGCAGTACTACCGCTCCTGAAACGGTACTACCGCCTCTACAAGCGCAACTAGTGCCACAAAACCCAACACGAGAAAAGGAGCCCTCGAGTCGAGGCGGTAGGAGCCAGACAGCCCAGCGGTACTACGGCAGCGGGGTCACGGGCGGTACTACCGCTGTGGAGCGGAACTACCGCTTGTGACCTTCGGCCGTACTACGCTGGTAGTGCGGTACTACCGCTGGGACACAGTAGAGAGAGAGAGAGGATCTCTCCAAAGAGGCTGAGGACGAGGCGGTGGTGCCAGGCACCCCAGCGGTACTACTGCTGTGGTGTCACAGGCAGTACTACCGCTGTGGAGCGGTACTACCGCTTGTGGCTCCTCAGCGGTACTACGGCTGGGTTGCGCGGTACTACCGCTGGGACCCAGACAGGACAAAGAAAAGTGGAGAGATCTCTTCAATGGAATGGAAAAGCTCGGAGGGTGAGAAGCTGATGTGTACGAGTTGATTCCACCCATGCAATACCCCAGCGGACCCCCTCTTGATAGAACGGTGCCCTCTACGCAATTAGTCCACCGAGAGAGAAACGAAAGAGCTACACCGTCTTGAAAGACACTCCGAAGGGAAGAAAACATCTCGTGCCAGGGGTGAATCTGTGAATTATTCAAAGCCCATGATTAGTCCGCAAACATGTTGTCATCAATCACCAAAACTACCTTGAGAGAGATATGCCATAACAATCTCCCCCTTTTTGGTGGATTGATGACAACTAGGGATTTGCGCAAGGAAAAGAAATAAATGTAAGAAAACTAAGAACTACAAAATATAGACGGGCTCCCCCAAAATGTGTGCACCTAGTTAGAGGAGCAATCGGAAAGCAAGACACACACATCCGGATCAACACTCCCCCTATATTTTATAGTCCAACAATACTAAGCACAAGATATATGAGAGAAGAGTATAAAACAGGACAAGCATGCAACTCATAATAAACTACAGTACTGAATAGACATAAGTAATAAGGTAGAGATAGGGAGCATATGTCTCACACCATATGTCTAGAACTTAGGTCTCACAGGCACCAAACCAAACCAAACAAAGACACCGAGAGAACACACAAGAAAACACAAGACGACACACACACAAACTCAAAGCACGGCAACAACACAAATCCCTTCTCTCCCCCTTTGGCAGCAAGACACCAAAAAGGGCAAAGAGAGACGCTACGACTCCAGGTGATGGGAAGATGAGGATCTCGAACATCACATATCAGCGTGATCGTCTGCATCTTCATCGTGGGTCGAAAACTGCTCGGCATCGGAGTCGGTCCAAGGGTAATACTGATGAATCCATTCCTCCTCTTGAGTGATCTGACCCTCAGAACCACTGGCGACTGTTGCTCCCATCTGACGCATGAGCTCCTTGTGGCGCATCCTGGCATGCTTCTCCGCCACATGAGTCATGTACTGACCATGAGACTCCATGCAGAAAAGCTTCTTCATCTTGCGTTTAAGCTTCTGTGCCCACGACGGTTCTATACTAGAGGGCCCAAAGTCCTCCTCGTGATCATCAGTGGCAGCCCCACCCTCGATCCCCATGGCAGCAGCAGCAGACGGACCCCCTGTTTGAGGCGCTGGGGTGACCCAATTGTCCTTCTTCCTCAGACGCTTGATCTCATGAGAAACCAAGTCTCCAGTTTCTAGCAACACTCTGGGATAGATCTGTGCCCAGGCCCTCTCAAGGAGCCTCATGATGAATGGACCATATATCGGGCACTTGCGCTCAGACACGGCAGAGAGAAGTTCAGACCACATGACATGAGAAATATCCAGGCTCTCTCCAGTGTTTGCATCCTTCTCATGCTGACAGAACAGAAGCATGTCCACGAGATAAGAGTGGACCATATCCAGATTCCCGATGCGAGGAAAGAGAGTCTCACAGAAGATACGATGAAGAATGTCCAGATACGGAGACAACTCATAGGTTTTCTTCTTAGCCACTGGGTGAACTTTCACAGTGCAGTAGGGCCAAAGGGCTTGCTTGTGGGTGGACGTATCATTGCGGTGAGGGCAGAAACTGACTGGAGTCTCAAGCCCATGATCCACCACATCAAGTAACTCCATGAAAGCCTTCCACTTGACAGAGAGCAGCTTGCCATTGGTCATCCATGTCAGAGTTCTGTCGACATCTGTCCCAAGATGAACGGTGGCAAAGAATTGAGCCACCAAATCTGCATCCAAATCCTTGTTGAATTGCATGATCCTGAGAATGTTCAGCTGAGTGCACATCTGAAGGGCTTCGCCAAAGTACTCCGGGTCCTTCTCCATAGCATCAGTGTCAATGGAGCGAACATCAACAAAGAGATTCTTATTGGCCTTGATCACATCAAAATAGATGGCAAACTGAAATCGGTTCCAGAACGGGCGGTTGACCAAAGTGGGTTCTTGGTCCAGCTCATAGGGATTGCGGCAACGCTTTTCCCAAAACTCCTAGTTGGTCATCTCAGTCACAGTCTTCCCCTTTGGCTTGTTGGCGGATCTCTTCGATTGCTAAGGAGGTGGAGGAACAATTGCGGATGCACTTGCCGGAGGCGGTTGGCTGCTAGAGGAACCACCGGCTGGCTCAGAGGTGCGGTAGTGTTTTGATGTTGCACGCACGGGGTTGATACGGCGAGCTTGATGCTCAGAATGATCATCACCTGGAGCCAAACACAAGAACACGCAAAACAACCAGAAAGAACGAGCATAAGCCAACAAACACAACAAAAAGGATCAAGGTAAAGCAGGAATATGATGGAATTTGGCAGGCAGCGGTAGTACCGTGACATGCCCGCGGTAGTACCGTACCAAAGAGAGCGGTAGTACCGCTCGAGGTCAAGCGGTAGTACCGCTCCAACGAGAGCGGTAGTACTGCTCGGGGCGGAGAAACAACGGTTTCCTACTACCGTGGTCAGATCCGACACTACCGGCCTGCCAAATTCAAAAATATTCCTACCAAACTCTAATCGAGATAGTCTAGTTGCCTTCTCCAACCAACTCAAGCCTAGATTTAGCCAAAAATCTAGAGATGCAACCAGCATTGCCCCTAAGAAACAAGATCTGAAAACGAGACAAAAGGAGAGAAGGAACGGGGCAATACCGGCATCCATGGCAAGAGAACGAGGTGGGGATCGACTCCACCAAAGGAAATGGAGAGGGACGCCCCGGAGACGGAGATCCGCCGGAGCCCTCCCGCGGCGAGTTGAGGCTAGAGAGAGGAAGAGGAAAGAGGGAGTGAAGCGAATGGGTATGGGGAGAAGAAACCTCCCCCTGCCCCGATATAACCCCCTCGTCCCGTCCCTCAGCGGTAGTACCGTGCTGGGGGGCGGTAGTACCGCTTATGAGCGGTAGTACCGCACACCACCAGCGGTAGTACCGCCCAGCATGCCACGGCAACCTAACAACAAGGCTTTTGCTTGAACAAAATGGCAAGAAAAGAGAGCACACCAGCAAACGATCAAGACGCACCTCTTCAAAAGTGGGCGGTGGCCGAGGCCACCTATGTTTGAGTCAAGAGGTATGGCTCCGTGAAGATTTTAACCTTGGGCCCATGACCAAAACTCGTCTTTGAAACACAAGTACCATCAACAATGGCTAAAGTGAAAGACTTCATCAATTTATGCATAATGGGGGGAGGGAGAGTTCATTGAGAGAACAACACTCCCCCTATGTCCATGCGTACACCTAAACTAGACAGCAAATTGAGCATGGTGGGGTGTGCAAGGGTTCAAGCCACATTGCTCGAATCAATGATATTTAGCTCATGCCTTAACTCACGAAATCTTCTTCATCCCAGGGCTTCGTGAAAATATCTGCAAGGTTGTCATGAGTGTTGACATAGTTGAGCTCGATCTCTCCTCGCCTAATGTGATCCCGGATGAAGTGATATCGAATCTCAATATGCTTCGTCTTGAAGTGTTGCACCGGGTTGAGAGAGATCTTGATGGCACTTTCATTGTCACACCAAAGAGGCACTTTTGTCACAAGTGACACCATAATCCTTTAAAGTTTGCCTCATCCATAGGAGTTGTGCACAACAACTACCGTCGGCAACATACTCCGCCTCAGTGGACGAGAGAGACACACAACTTTGCTTTTTGGAAGACCAACTTACCAAAGAGCAACCAAGGAATTGGCACCCTCCGGAAGTGGACTTCCTATCCACTTTGTCTCTCGCCCAATCGGAATCCAAGTACCCTACAAGCTTGAAGTTTGATCCTCTTGGGTACCATAAGCCAAAGTTTGGGGTATGAGCCAAATATCGAAAGATTCGTTTGACCGCCACATAGTGACTTTCCTTAGGTGCGGCTTAAAACCGTTCACAAATTCCCACACTCAACATGATATCCGGTCTAGATGCACAAAGGTAAAGCAAGGAACCAATCATGGAGCGATATACCTTTTGATCCACCACTTTACCATTGGGATCTAAGTCAAGTTGGCACTTGGTGGGCATTGGAGTGGAAGCCGGCTCGACGTCACTTAGTTTGAATCTCTTGAGCATGTCTTGAGCGTATTTGGATTGATTGATGAAGGTTCCTTCTCTTCTTTGCTTCACTTCGAACCCTAGAAAGAACTTCAACTCTCACATGGAGGACATCTCGAACTTTGAGGTCAAGAGAGCGGCAAATTCCTCATTGAAAGCTTTGTTAGGAGAACCAAAGATAATGTCATCAACATATAATTGGCACACAAACAACTCCCCTTTGACATTCTTAGTAAAAAGAGTGGGGTCGATTAGCCCAACTTCAAAACCACAATCTTGTAACAACTCGGTAAGGTGGTCATACCACGCACGTGGGGCTTGTTTAAGGCCATAGAGTGCCTTATCGAGTTGATACACATGATCGGGAAGGTAGGGATCCTCAAACCCGGGGGGTTGCTTGACGTAAACCAATTCATTAATAGGACCATTAAGAAAAGCACTCTTCACATCCATTTGTTGTAACTTAAAGTTATGATGAGAAGCATATGCAATCAACATGCGAATGGATTCAAGACGAGCAACGGGAGCAAAGGTTTCACCATAGTTGATACCCTCGACTTGGGAGTAGCCTTGTGCTACCAAACGAGCCTTGTTGCGAATGATCATCCCATGGGCATCTTACTTGTTCTTGAATATCCACTTGGTTCCAATGACATTGTGGTTCCCCGTTGGCCTTGGCACCAATCTCCACACTTTGTTGCGCTCGAAGTTGTTGAGTTCTCCATGCATGGCATTGAGCCAATCCGGATCTTCTAGCACCTCATAGACCTTGTGGGGTTCCACACAAGAGACAAACGCGTGATGCTCACAATAATTTGCTAATTGTCTACGAGTGCTTACCCCCTTTCTTAAGCTTCCAAGCACATTCGTCATGAGATGATCCTTGGTGGAGAGCTTGGATGCAATCTTGGCGGCACGATGCTCTAATTCCTCCTCGGTGGTGAGTTGAGGAGCGGTTACTTGATCATCTTGAGCGCCGTCATGAACTTTTTCTTGATCTTGAACTTGCTCGGGGGGAGAGAACTTGACCTTGGGCTTCACTTGGTGTGTCAACACCGTCTTGAGTATGATCTTGCCCTTGGTCTTGTTCATGAGGTTGAGGGCCTTCACTTTGTTCTTCGAAAGCGTGTGGGCCTTGGGTTGGTGATGGCTCCACTTGAGTGGAGCATTGTCCTTCTCCTTCGGCCACAAGGGGTTCCTCAATGGGTAGGATAAAACCAACACCCATTCTTCTTATGGCTTGAGGAGGAATTTCATCACCAACATCACAAGTGCCACTTTGCTCCACTTGGGAGCCGTTATTCTCATCAAACTCCATGTTACACGTCTCCTCAATAAGTTCCGTGGATTTATTGAGGACACAGTAAGCATGAGAGTTTGTAGCATAACCAACAAATATGCCCTCATAAGCTCTAGCCTCAAATTTAGACAACCGAACACCTTTCTTGAGAAAGAAACACTTACACCCGAATACCCGGAAGTACTTGAGGTTGGGCTTGTTACCGGTGAGTATCTCTTATGGAGTCTTGTTCAAGCCCTTGCAGAGGTAGAGCTGATTGGATGCATGACACGCGGTGTTGATGGATTCGGCCCAAAAGTTGTACGGAGACTTGAACTCCGCCATCATGGTCCTTGCCGCATCCATCAACGTCCGGTTCTTCCTCTCTGCAACACCATTTTGTTGAGGGGTGTAGGGTGCGAAATATTGATGCTTGATTCCCTCATCACTAAGAAACTCATCCAAGGTGTAGTTCTTGAACTTGGTGCCGTTGTCACTTCTTATTGTCAAGATCTTTGCATTGTGTTGACGTTGTGCTTCATTTGCAAAGTCAATGACAGTTTGTTGGGTCTCGCTCTTCCTCTTGAAGAAATACACCCACGTGTACCTTGAGTAGTCATCCACAATCACCAAGCAATACTTCCTACCTCCAAGACTATCGAAGGATGGAGGCCCAAAGAGATCCATGTGAAGGAGCTCCAAAGGCCTCTTTGAATAAATGATAGTCGTGGGAGGGTGAGCCTTCTCATGTAGCTTTCATTCGATACAGGCACTGCAAGCACGATCTGTAGCAAAACTAACATTCGTTAGTCCACGGACATGGTCCCCCTTGAGGAGACTTTGCAAAGATCTCATATTGACATGGGTTAAACGGCGATGCCAAGCCATCCCACATCAACTTTAGCCATTAGGCATGTCGCGGTCTTAGTGGGTCGCTCCGAAAAGTTAATCACATATAGACCGTTCTCGACATGCCCAACAAAGGCTACTTTAAGAGTCTTGCTCCAAAAGAGGGCCACGGTATCGATATCAAAGAAAGTGGCAAAGCCCATGATTACAAGTTGATGAACGGAAAGTAAATTGTATGCAAGGGACTCAACAAGCATGACCTTCCCGATCGTGAGATCATGAGAGATGACCACCTTGCCAAGTCGCAACACCTTAGAAGATGAGGCGTCACCCCACTCGACATTGGTGGGCATAGATGGAACCTTGTGCACGTCCACCACCAAGTCCTTGCTTCCGGTCATATGATTTGTAGCTCCGCTATCGAGCAACCATGATCCCCCATCGGAAGCAAACACCTACAAGAGATCAATGCTTGGTTTTAGGTACGCATTTTGTAATGGGTCCTTTGATGTTAGTAACAAGGGTCTTTCGAACCCAAATAGACCATTCAATGTATTCATGAGGAGAACCAACAAATTTGGCATAAACATGCCCATCACTAGCACGGCATAACACATAAGACGGATTAAAATAGCCGGCTTTGTTGGGAGGGGTGGTATTGCCCTTCTTGACATTGCCGCCCTTTGCAATGTTCTTCTTCTTCTTGTCCTTGGACACACTCTCTCCCTCCTTCACAAAGGTTTGCATGAGAGGAGGAGGGCGTTTGGTCTTGTCATTCTTCTTCTTGTTCTTGGAGTCGGGCATGTACCCAACCCCTTCCTTGGCCACGACTTCCTTTTGACTACTCAAAAGGTTGTTGAGGTTCTTTTCACCTTGTATGCACGACACAAGGCCTTTCTCAAGTTGCTCCTTCAACTTAGCATTTTCCTCAACAAGATGTGTATGCTCAGAACACGGGTTAGTAGCATTTGCATTGTCAATTAAAACCATATGAGGAAATGTGGCTTTCTCCTTAGTTAGCTTCACTTGGAGTTGATCATGAGACTCCTTGAGACTAGCATGAATACCCTTCAAGGCCTTGTGGGCCTTGTCAAGTATATCAAACTCCTCTTTGAGTCTAGCAAGATCAACCCCAAGTTTGGCCTTCTCGGAATTTAGCATACAAGAAACAACAAGAACATGATCATAATCGTTCTTTAACTTAGCATGATCAGCGTTGTGTGACTCCTCAAGAGCCAAACAAAGACCACACTCTTCCTCAAGAGCATTGGAAAGATCCGAAATCTCATCGGACATAGTCACGACTATGCCCTTCCGTCTTAGTGATGGTATCTTCGTGAGCCTCGATCATGTAATTGGCTTCACCAAGTTGTTCCAAGAGAGCAACAAAGTGCTTCCTGGATTTACCCTTAAGTTTGCCCATAAAGGCCTCAAACTCATTTGCCTCCACAATAGCTCCCTCATGTTCATCAATGCTATCCGTCGAAGAAGGATGATTAATGATGGTAGTTTTGATGTTGGGGGTTTCCTTGTTGGTGGCTTTAGCCATGAGGCACTTGGCGGTGATGCTCTCATTGGGTGAGTCGAAGAGAGACACTCATGGAGTCGTCGCAATGGCAACGGAGGCCATGGCAACCGACTCATCACTTTCATCATCGTCATCATCCTCATTGTACTCTTCTTGTACCACCAATGCCCTGGGAGGCGTCTTCTTGGTGAAGTTGCTCTTGTTGGGGAACGACTTGGCCTTGTCCTTTCGGATGCGCTTGCCACCATTGTCTTCCCTCTTCTCATACAGGCATTCCGCAACAAAATGACTCACGTTGCCGCAACTGTAGCAAGTCCTTACACGTTGCTTGCCCCTCGTGCCACTTGAGTTGTTTTTGCTAAAGTTTGGCCTCGAGTTTTTCTTGCTCCAAAATTGCCTTGAAGCAAGTGCCATGTGTTCATGATATGCATACTTCGTATCTTCGGGGTTGCTCTCCTCTTCTTCCTCTTCTTCTTCTTCAACGGTGAGCTTGGCCTTCAATGCAAGGTTAGGCCTCTTTGCCCTTTGAGAATGAAGCACCGCATTGTCGGCGGTCTTGTCCAAAACGTTCATGGCCACAAACTCATCCAACACTTCGCTTGAGGTCAAAGTGTGGAAGTCCGGTCTTTGACGAATTACGGAGGACATGGCCTTGTGATAGGGCATCATTGCCTTGAGGAATTTGCGCTTAATCCAATTATCATCTGTGTCCTTGCTCCCGTGATCTCGTAGTGAGACCGCGAGTTTGGTTACTCTCCGATAAAGCTCACGAGGTTCTTCATCTTCTTTCATTGCAAACTCATCGGCCTCGTCTTATACCACTTCATAGTTGGAGCGTTGAATGCTTGCGCTTCCCCGGTAGAGAGAGACAACACAATGCCATGCATCTTTGGCCAAGGCGAAGGGACGAAGATGAGGTAGGTCTTCGGGTGGAATTGCATCTTGGATGATGAAGAGAGCATTCTCATTGAATTGATTGTCCACGGCTTCTCGAGGAGTGAAGTTGCTTGAATCATGCGGGTAGAAACCTTCTTCAATGATTCTCCAAAGGTTAGTGTTCACATGATTTAAATGACGTTTAAAGCGGTAAACCCAAGAATCAAAGTCCTCAGTTTTCACAATATTAGGGGGAGGACCGGCATGATTCAAATGAGTAGAAGGAACCGGTCCACCATAAACAAGTGGTGGTTCCACATGAGCAAAGATGCCAGTGCCATTTTTACCACTAGAAGACGGAGCCTTTTCACTACTAGCTTCTCCCTTGTCGGGGATAAAATCCGTCACCTTGTTGGTGGGATCACCCACTTTCAACGGTGCGGTGGAAAGTTTAAGCCCCTCAAGAAATTTAGTAAACATGCTTTCAACCTCGGTCATCATGGAGGTCTTCAATGTCTCTAAGGCCACATTGAACTCCTCACGAGAGACCGAGGTTCCCCCATCGCCCGTAGACGAGATCGGATTCACACCGGAGTGTTCCTCCACACTGTCTATGGTATCAACCATACTCTTTGGACGGTAAAGTCCTTAATAAAGAGACGAGGCTCTGATACCAATTAAAAGGATCGCTATGGTTGACTAGAGGGGGGGGGGTGAATAGGCAACTACCAATTTTTTAACTTAACTTTATCAAATTAAACTTTGCATCAAAGTAGGTTGTCTACATGTGCAACTAGGTGAGCAACCTATATGATGCAGTACCAACAAGCAAACAAGCAAGCAAGAGAAGTAACACTAAAGAGCTTGCACAAGTAAAGGTAAGAGATAACCAAGAGTGGATCCGGTGAAGACGAGGATGTGTTACCGAAGTTCCTTCCCTTTGAAGGGAAGTACGCCTCCGTTAGAGCGGTGTGGAGGCACAATGCTCCCCATGAAGCCACTAGGGCCACCGTATTCTCCTCATGCCCTCACACAATGCGAGATGCCGTGATTCCACTATTGGTGCCCTTGAAGGCGGCGATCAAACCTTTACAAACAAGGTTGGGGCAATCTCCACAACTTAATCGGAGGCTCCCAACAAAACCACAAAGCTTCACCACAATGGACTATGGCTCCGTGGTGAGCTCAACCGACTAGGGTGCTCAAACACCCAAGAGTAACAAGATCCGCTAGGGATGAGTAGGGGAATCGAAAATCCCTTGGTGGAAGTGTAGATTGGGGCCTTCTCAACCACTCCCGAGCAAATCAACAAGTTTGATTGGCTAGAGAGATAGATCGGGCGAAAATGGAGCTTGGAGCATTTAATGGAGCTTGAGCAATAAATGGAGCTTGAGGGGGAAGAGGTAGGTCAAAGGGAAGAAGGGGCCCCCTTTTATAGTGGGGGCAACAATCCAACCGTTGCCCCCCACCAACCAGCCCCGCACAGGGCGGTACTACAGCTAAGAGAGGGCGGTACTACCGCTAGGTCAGTGGTACTGCCGCACCAGCCAGCGGCACTGCCGCGCAGAGAAGACTAGGAGGGAATAGGACCCAACGCGGTACTACCGCGGTGGTAGGGGCGGTACTACCGCTCCTGAAATGGTACTACCGCCTCTACAACCGCAACTAGTGCCGCAAAACCCTACATGAGAAAAAGAGCCCTCGAGTCGAGGCGGTAGGAGCCAGACAACCCAGCGGTACTACGACAGCGGGGTCACGGGCGGTACTACCGCTATGGAGCGGAACTACCGCTTGTGACCCTTCGGCCGTACTACCGCTGGTAGTGCGGTACTACCTATTGGGGATATCACTACTGGGCGTAAACCGGCCTATCTGGGCCGGGTTAACTTCGTCAGTAGTTAACTATGTTAAAGCCCAAGAAGTCAGATGAGGGCTCAAGGCCCATAGTCGGTTCAAGGCCTGTAGCCGTAAACCGGCGTTGGTATGTAACTTGTATTGTAAGTTAGGAATAAGTAGAGACCAAACCGGACACATCTATGGGCCGGTATTGGGACTCTGTGAACCAACGGGCGTCACCCATGTATATAAGGGGACGACCCGGCGGCGGCTCAAGAACAACAGACAACAACTCGAGACTTAGGCGAAGCTTGTTTGCTCCCTAGTCATCGAAACCCCATCAATTCCATCACAACTAGACGTAGGCTTTTACCTTCATCGAAGGGGCCGAACTAGTATAAACTCTCTTGCGTCCCTGTGTCCGCTTTAACCCCTTCAAGCTAACCCGTTGTAATGGCTCCACGACTAAGTCCTTTCACGAGGACATCTACCGTGAGAAAACCACGACAGTTGGCGCCCACCGTGGGGCTATCGCACGATGGTTTCAAGTTCTTGGAGGGCCGCTTTGAAGGACTCGAGGGCTACGCTGTGGGCCGGATGACTAAGAGTCGTCGCGGCAAGCTCTACATCGATGATGCAGGCTGGGGCCCCGAGGCCGGCTCAGTTGAGTACGGGTACCGGGTCCCCTTCGGTGGCATACACATTTTCATCGGCAAGATCGGTGAACCGGGCCCTGAGCCGTACATCTGCACCGACCTCGTCAAAACGGCTCAGCGTGCGCGGTCCGCCCAGGTTAAACCGGCCGTGAAGCGTGCCTTCGTGGGAGTCATCAATGGAGGAAGTTACGAGTATGGATCAGAATCTCGCGGCGAGACCGTCGTTTATTCTGGCGACGAGTCATCAACCGGACAAACCGAATCTCTATATCAGCTACAAGATGGCCGGATTGGGGGCTGTTCCGATGGCGACAGTATTCCGGACCCCTCTGATCTACCCAACCGAGTTGGCATATTCATGGCCGGCACACAAGCAGCGCTTCATTCTTCGACCGCTGCGCCAATGACCTCCGGTTCAGTAGCGGCGACGGCTGCCGGGGCAGGAAGCTCTGTACGCCCGCCGGCTCAAGTTCTGTCAGATATATTTGATGCATTGGCCGTGCTTATGGCAGAAGCTAACCCGGCGGATCGGGACGTCCACAACACGGAGATTGCAAAGGTGAAGGAACAGATCACCCAGGGCAAGGCGGACCTAGCAGCTAAGAATGCCAGGATGACCGCAGAGCGGGCCGCTTTAGATGCACAAGCCTACAGGCTCATGTTGGACCAGAACGCGTCGCATGAAGTCATGAAGAGGAAGTACCGATCCCGTTTGCCTTTGGTTTTCGAGGCCAGAGACCTTTTCAACACCCCAGGAGCAGGAACCAGTAACCCGCTGGAGGGAAACCGGGCGGAAGCTCCTGGGACCGGCGCGCCGGTTCAGCCCCGTCTGATGGATCTGCCTCATCAAAACACTGTTGTACCTCAGGCTGTTTCAACGCCTCCGAGTCACTACTATAACCCGATGGACAATCTCATTGCTGCTGCTGCACGGCTGGAGGCCATTCCAATTGAAGGTGACTCGCCGCAGGCGGTAGAGACGCAATGGGTCAACAAGCTTCTTAGGATAGCTTTGGTCCAACAGGAAGCATACTCGTACAGCCGCGACCGGATCCACTCGACCCCTCGTCCAAGCCGGAGCTATAGCAGGCGTATGGATGAACCGATAGTGTCAAGTAATGAACGACGTGGAGCACCCCGCGGCAACAACCCGGCGGGTGGTGCTGATAACGCTCAGGAAGTGGTGGACCGGGCCCAAGCGCGTAGGGAGGCCGAGTTAGCTGCACAGTATCAGGCTCGGCAGCTTATGCCGGTTCGTCCAACTATCTCGGTCGAACCTGGTGTTACTTCTAGTTCTTTCGGGGTACCTTGCCTTGTCCCCGCTTTACGCAATGTGCGCCTGCCCAAGGATTTCAAAGAGCCGCGCAAGGTACCAAATTACACGGCAGATCAACCTCCAGAGACATGGGTGGAGAGCTATGAGATGGCCATGGAAATGCTTGATGTGGATGATGCGGCATGTGCGAAGTACTTCACCATGATGATCGAAGGAACGGCCCGTACTTGGTTAAAAAGCTTACCGGCCAATTCTATCAGTTCATGGGACCAATTACGAGCCCGGTTTATCACTAATTTCAAGGATACATGTAAGCAGCCTATGTCGATAGTGGACTTAGCTGCCTGTGTCCAGGAGGAAGGAGAATCGACGACTCATTGGGTGCGCCAGGTCTCGCAAGTTCTGCATTCATCAGACCGCATCAACGCTGACACCGCGGTTATAACCCTAGAAGGCAATTGCCGGCTTGGGCCCCTAAAGCTGAAATTAGGACGGATGAAGCGCCATTGCACTGACATGGGGACCCTCATGGCTGCCTTGGTAAAGTATGCTGATTCTGATAGTACCAAGGATCCCGAGTCTGATGATGACAAGACAGGGAAGGGAAAGAAGAGCAGCAACTCCAAAGGTCAACAGCACCACTCGGCAGGTAATGGTAACGGAGGCAAGCGTAAAGCGGATGGCAACATGGACTTCGTGGCTAATACAAATGCGTAGGACAAGGGTCAGCGACGCAAGGGTAAACCGCCGAATCGCAGCGGAGCGCCTAACCCTAACCCGAACCGCTTAAATTATCTATTGAACCAGCCCTGTCCAAAGCATGGGACGAAGGAGGTGCCAGCAAACCACCTTTGGAAGGATCGCTTCATTATGCAGGAGTTCAAGAATTCTAATGCTTTTCGGTATGATCACGGCTCCGGCGGTGGCTCAGGATCCGGGCCAGGATACGGTGGAGGAAATTCCAGTTCAGGATTTAATAATAATCCGGGCGGACATAACAATCAAAATAATCAGAAAACCGAGGGTGGTTACAACCAGCAACAGCAACAGTCGGGTTACCAGAGCAACCCAAAGCAGTTGAATAGTGGGCAGTACCATGTTTTCACCACTAGCTTGGACAAGCGAGACCAGAAGGTTCAGAGGCGGGCAGTTAACTCTGTTGAACCGGCCGTGCCCCGTTATCTACGCTGGTCTGAACAGCCAATCATATGGAGCAGAGAGGATCACCCTCCCCAGGTTGATAATCCGGGTCAGTTGGCTCTGGTGGTGGCGCCTCAGGTGGGAGGTTACAAGTTCACCAAGGTGCTCATGGATGGAGGGAGCAGCATTAATATCTTGTACTATGAGACCTTCCGTCGTATGGGACTAACAGATAAAAATCTCAAACCATCCAATACGGTGTTCCATGGTGTGGTACCTGGCATGTTAGCATATCCTGTTGGTAAGATAGCTCTGGAAGTGGCCTTTGGAGATGATCATGATTCCAGGTCGGAAACATTGACATTTGAAGTGTTGAAAATCCAAAGTCCGTATCACGCCCTGTTTGGGCGACCGGCCTACGCCAAGTTTATGGCACGACCCTGTTATGTGTATTTGCAGCTCAAGATGTCGGGTCACAAGGGGACAATAACGGTTCACGGAAGCCGTAAAATCGGTTTGGAGTGCGAGGAAGGAGATGCGGCCTATGCAGAGTCGGTTTGTGCCACCGAGGAGCTGAAGTATTATAAGGACAATGTTGATCCGGCGGACATGACTCCATTAAAGAAGCCAACTACGGAGCATGATCCGGCCCTGAAGTTCAAATCGGCAGCTAAAACTAAGCTTGTTGACTTCGTGCCTGGCGATTCGTCCAAGCAGTTCAGCATCAGTGCCAACTTGGATCCAAAATAGGAAAGCGCGCTCATTGAGTTCATCCGTGAGAATCGGGACATTTTTGCATGGAAGCCCTCTGACATGCCAGGTGTACCGAGGCAACTCGCTAAGCACACCCTTAATGTGGATCCTAAATACAAACCGGCGAAACAGTTCCTCCGCCGGTTTAACGAAGAAAGACGCAAGGCGATTGGAGAAGAGGTAGCCAGGCTCTTAGCAGGTGGCTTTATTATTGAAGTTTTCCACCCTGAGTGGCTTGCCAATCCAGTGTTGGTCCTTAAGAAAAACGGCACCTGGCGCATGTGTGTGGATTACACAGATCTTAATAAGGCTTGTCCAGCAGATCCTTTTGCCCTCCCCCGTATTGATCAAATTATTGATGCTACGACGGGTTGTGAGCGTTTGAGTGTTTGGGATGCATATTCTGGCTATCATCAGATCAAAATGGCTGTTAAGGACCAGGAGAAGACGGCATTCATAACTCCCTTTGGAGCCTTCTGCTATGTGTCTATGCCCTTTGGGCTCAAGAGTGCCCAGGCAACTTATCAACGGTGTGTACAAAATTGTCTTCACAAGCAGATTGGTCGTAATGTGCAGGCTTACGTGGATGATATCGTGGTTAAGTCGAGGGAGAAGGAGACTCTGGTTGACGACTTGAAGGAAACCTTTGATAACCTGAGGACGTACAAGATGATGCTTAATCCGGCCAAGTGTGTCTTTGGTGTACCGACAGGCAAGTTTTGGGTTTTCTGGTGTCCAACAGGGGAATCGAGGCTAATCCGGAGAAGATCACAGCCATCACCTCCCTGGCTAAACCGAAGTGTATCAACGATGTTCAATGCCTGGCAGGCCGGATTGCGGCGTTAAGCCGGTTTATCAGCCACCTTGGTGAGAAGGCAATCCCTTTGTATCAGATGTTGAAGAAGACGGATCAATTCGTCTGGAGTTCTGCTGCTGACAAAGCATTTGAGGACTTAAAGCGGCAACTAGCCAATCCACCTGTGCTCGCCGCTCCCATGGACAAGGAGCCGTTGCTGCTATATGTTGCTGCTAATGCTCGTGCGGTCAGTGTGGCTATTGTGGTGGAGCGAAAAGAGGCAGGCAAGGAGCATCCGGTTCAACGTCCGGTCTATTATATCAGCGAGGTACTCATTGAGTCCAAGCAAAGGTATCTGCATTGGCCGAAGCTGGTATATGGAGTTTTTATGGCAAGCCGGAAGCTCAAGCAATACTTCCAAGGGCACCCCATTACGGTGGTCAGTTCTGCTCAGATATCATCCACAACTGGGAAGCGACTGGCCGGATTGCCAAGTGGGCTATAGAGCTTGGGCCGCACGGGTTGAAGTATGTGCCTCGGACGGCGGTTAAGTCTCAAGCACTTGTTGGTTTCATCAATGATTGGACGGAACTGCAAGCACCTGAAGAAAAGCTGGATCACACATATTGGACCATCCATTTTGACGGATCCATGCAATTGGAAGGCTCGGGGGCTGGAGTTGTATTAACTTCCCCACGAGGTGATAAGTTTTGTTACGTTCTTCGCTTAATGTTCCCTTGTACTAACAATGCAGCTGAGTATGAAGCCTTGCTCCATGGTCTCTGGATGGCTAAGGAGATGAATCTAAGTCAAGTTAAGTGCTTCGGTGACTCGGACCTCGTGGCTCAACAAGTGTCTGGCACTTGGGATTCCAAGGACCCACTCATGGTAGCATATCGTCATGAGGTGGATATTATTGCAGGTCACTTTAAAGGCTATCAGATGGACCACGTGGACCGACGGAAGAATGAAGCGGCGGATGTTTTAAGCCGGCTCGGCTCTCAGCGCAAACCGGTCCCACCCAATGTTTTTCTGGATGTGCTGCACAACCCGTCGGTCAAGCTCCCTGGTGAAGCGGATTTGGCTGTTCCTGATCCAGAGGCTTAATTGGTGGCAGCTCTTCATGTCATTCCGGATTGGACGCTTCCTTACCTGGTGTACATGAACCGGGGCAAATTACCAGAGGATGAGACTCTGGCCCGACAGATAATCCAGTGGTCCAAGTCCATGACTATTGTCAATGGCGAGTTGCATCATTGCAGTGTATCAGGGGTGTTTCAATGCTGTGTGTCTCCTAAAGAAGGCTGTGAAATTTTGCGTGCGATCCACGAAGGAGATTGTGGTCACCACGCTGGTTCAACATCTTTGGTGGCTAAAGCGTTTCGCCATGGCTTCTATTGGTTAACTGCTCATGCTGATGCAGAGGATCTGGTCAGACGATGTGACGATTGCCCAAAGTTTTCAAGACGTGCTCATGTGCCGGCTCAAGAATTGAGAATGATTCCAATTACTTGGCCGTTTTCGACTTGGGGGCTGGATATGGTTGGGCCTTTCAAAAGGTCCAAAGATAAGAAGACCCACCTCCTGGTGGCGGTTGACAAGTTTACAAAGTGGGTAGAGGCAGAACTTGTTAGCAAGTGTGATGCGGCCACGGCGGTTCAGTTCATCAAAAAGGGATTTTACGGTTTGGCTTTCCACACAGTATCATCACAGATAATGGTTCCAATTTCTCCAAGGGTGCCATGAAGGAGTTTTGCGAACGGGAGCACATCCGGCTTGACGTTTCATCAGTGGCACACCCACAGTCCAATGGTCAAGCAGAAAGGGCTAATCAAGAGATCTTGAGAGGCATCAAGCCCCGGCTTATGGTTCCTTTGCAGAGAACACCGGGGTGTTGGGTAGAAGAGGTACCATCTGTGTTATGGAGCATCAATACTACACCCAACAGATCAACAGGATACAAACCGTTCTTCATGGTCTACGGAGCGGAGGCGGTTCTCCCTAGTGATATCCGTCATGACTCACCTTGTGTGGTGGCTTATGTTGAAGCGGAAAACGAGACAACACGGCAAGACGCTTTGGACCTGTTGGATGAAGAACGTGACATAGCAGCCGCCCGCTTGGCAATTTACCAACAGGATCTTCGTCGTTATCACAGTCGCCGAGTCAGAACCAGAACCTTTCAGGAAGGAGATTTGGTGCTTCGGCTCATCCAAGATCAGACTGATATTCATAAGTTATCCCCACCTTGGGAGGGACCTTTCGTGGTCAGCAAGAATCTGCACAACGGGTAATACTATCTGATCGATATTCGAGAGCATAAAGACTCACGTACATCAAAAGAGGAGACCAACAGGCCATGGAACATAGCTCATCTTCGGCCTTACTATACCTGAGCCATTGGCTCTACTTATGTACATATTACGATGATGTATATATTATGATTAAATATAATAAACCGGAACCTCAGCTAAAGCGGGGTGTCTGTTCTTTTACATCATGTGTGGTTACACGGAGTTGTTCTAAAGCGGCCTCCGGTTTACCCCTTGAGTTAGCTTTTCAAAGCATCGTGTTATATCACTTGGGGGCCTGGTCGTGTCCGAACCAATGCAACACCTCTTGATAGGCGAAAGCCACCAGATCACTTGGGGACTTGGTCACGTCCGAACCAGTCACGCCTCTTGATCGGCCTAAGGCCACAGAATCACTTGGGGGCTTGGTCGAACCCGAACCATTGCCACGCCTCTTTATCGGGATAAATGCCACGGTTTCATTTGGGGACCTGGCTGACTTGAACCGTAGCTACACCTATCGGGAGCTTGGTCGTGTCCGACCATGGTAACGCCATCTGATCGGCTCAAATAAAGCCTCTTTTTGCAAACTGTTTTATCATTGCCTTTGCTTCATAATTTTCTTTGATAGATATTTCTTTATTTTTGTTGCGTTTTTTAAACCGACAAAGTTTTAAGCCAGTTCAAACTGTCAATTGACGGAACACGGTCCATTTTTTCCGGAGACTATTTGCCCGGTTTGATTTTTTATTAACATCCTATTACGGAGTAACACGGTGTTTTATTATAACCCGGCACGGTTTACATGGTAAACCGGCATTATATATATACAGGAGCTGCTATCTCCTCCAACAGTGTGGGTTTATAAACCTCCGCTTCAAGATTGGTTAAGCCAACTTCATGCCCAACGATGGCAGGTATTATGTATCTCAAAGATTTGATCATATGCTTAAATTTCAGATATTTTGATTTCATATATGCAGACATCATACTCCGCCTGACGGTATAACCGCGGTGGCACTTTAAGATTTTTTTATATTGCAGAAAATACTTTGGAAAGTTCATCACCCAAAGGAAGAACAAGTTGCAGTCATTATGCACGAAGGCATATCAAAATCAAGAGTATCGGCTAGCCTATTAAAAGGCAACACGGTGCCCAAAATAAGATCATTGTTTTTTTCAAAGGAGAAGCAGTTTAAACCGGCTTCCGGTTCAAGCTTGGTCACCAGCCTGGCCTGATGGTTGTGGGTCATCCCGCGCCGCTTCAACTTCAGCTTCTCTGCCCAGCGGCTGGAAATCAACAGTTGTCCAGTCGATTCCCATTAATGCTCGAAAGACAGCTTCATCATGGATCAGCAACGACGGTTCAATATCGGGAGCATAAGTATGCTTACGGATTGGAGGGATAAGATTTTTCGCTTCAGGAATTGGTGCAGCTACTCGCTTGTTTTGGTTGTCATATTGGGCTTGATAATGAGACAAGTCGGCTTCTTCAACCAATTGACAAGCTAGCGGACGCACCTCCTGGTTTATTGCTCGCAGATCCGCTTCACTAAACTCTGACCCGTTTTCCTTCAAGCTGGGATAACCCTGAGCCGCTTCAACAGGATCAAAGTTCGGCACCCAAGCTTTTGCCCGGATTAAGGCATTGGTCGCACCGGTTCGAGAAGCAGATTTCTTCAGCTCTTCAACCCGGGCAGGAAGCATCGACAGTTTCTTCAGAGTGTCCTAAATCAAAGTGGGCGCCGGATTGTTGTGGGATGCAGTATAGATGATCCGCTGTGCACCAGTGTACAGTTGTTCGATCAAGGTGTAGGCGGCTTTCAATTTCTTCCGCACATTTGACCCCAAGTGTCCAATGCGTGTCCCTGAAATATTACAAAGGGTTAACAAACCGGCAGCTCTATAAGACGGCCGAATCAATCGAGAAATCAAACTAGCTTACCAAAGATAGCAGCGGTCATGGCATGCACATGCCGCTTTATGCTGGTCAGTTCGTCCACCACCGGTTTCAGTGCAGCCTCGGCATCTTCTGCTCGTTTGGTTAAAGCGGATTTTTCAGTGGCCCAATCCGCCCGCTCTTTCTTGAAGCCCTCCTTAAGCTGTTCCATGGTGCTTAAAGCGCTGGTTAATTCCTCTTTTCCTTTGGAGGTTTCAGCTTGTTGGGATTTCAGATTTTCTTGGAGATCGGCGACTTGGTTTTCTTTTGTCTTCAGCTCAGCCTGCATACAGACAGATATATGATTCCGCAAGCAGTACAACAATTGAAGTACCAACCACATAACAAGTTATGTACTTGGCCCTTGGGGGCTAATGTATATTTGATCTTAATCTTTCAATAGATTCTAAAGTCCCAAGATCAATACAAGTATTCAGCTTGGCACTTGGGGGCTAATGGCTATTTGCTCAAATAAATATGAAAATTACTTAAAGTCCCGGTTTAACTATGCTAAGTTGAACCGGCCCTTGGGGGCTACATCAGCGAATTCCGGAGTATTGAGATTTATATTAGCAAGTCCCGGTTTGAATCAAGATTCTAAACCGGCCCTTGGGGGCTAGGAGAATTAACAAGATTGAAATATCCAAGCAGGGAAAAGCACATGGAAGTTACCTCAAATTTCTCTTTCATCATATTCACCAGACCAGCTTCATAATCACGGCTGGTATACAGCCGGTTCAGGTAGCCAGAATGAAGATCTTGGGCATTCAGAGCAGCATAGGTTGCCAAGTCAACATTCCACTTGCCTTTGCCCATGGCAGCAAATTCTTCTTTGGCGGTATGCTTGGATAAAACAACAGGATTGCTGGGCTCTGTACGGCCAATACCAGTAATTACAACTTCATCATCCTTAGCATCACCGGTTTGCACTGGCGCAGTCGGTTTATCAGCAGGCTGGGATGGACTGGTGGATCTCCCAAATCGGATGGGGCTTTTGGGCTTGTTGACAGGGCCTGAGGTGTCAATAGGCCTTTCTTCAGCAATAAAATCGTCATCCTGCTGTGGTGGATCATTGGGTATATCTTCATGAATAGCCGCTTCAAGATCTGGAGTTTTACCCGGTTCAGGGACGGTATCCTCCTCGGCCGCTTTATCCAGGCGAGCCTTCTTGCTCGGCCTAGGCTTGGCCCAGAAAGGAATAACAAAGTCAAATACAGCATATGTTCCAAGGTGATGTACTGGAAATATTATGATAAGTATAGCTTACCCAAGCACCGTTTTGAGCGGTGGCAGCTGAGTAGCCAATGACTCACCAGAGGATGAGTGGGAAGTAACCTGATAATCGGAGTCAGATGGATTAAGAGGTTGACCAAAATAGCCCGCTTTAGGACAAGCACTGACAAGCAAATTAGAGGCCTCTGAACGGCATTTCCGAACCGGACTGTTTGGTAAACCAGCGGAGGTAACTACCTGGCCGCTGTGCTGGGTTGTGTGGCGAGTGTCGGTGTACTAAAGTAGGGGTACCTTAGTATCCCGAACTTGTTCATGGGCAGTCGCAGCACCCCGCGGCAAGGCTTGCCGGGTGACCGCCAAGGTCCTCCGTGGTTCCTTTGGAGCCATTCAAGAACAAAGTATTCGAGCCAAGGCGCAAGGCCCCGGCAAGAGGAGCTTGCCGGGAAGGCCACTCGAAGCACAAAGACCCTGGCAAGAGGAGCTTGCCGGGAAGGCCACTCGAAGCACAAAGACCCCGGCAAGAGGAGCTTGCCGGGAAGGAGACAGGACCCCGGCAAGAGGAGCTTGCCGGGGAAGCCAATCAAGACATATCAAGGAACTCGCCGCAGCACGCCACGTGTCCCGGCAAGACCCGGTGAGCGACAAGCTCCCGGACGCGAGAAGACCCGGTGAGCGACAAGCTCCCGGACGCGACAAGACAACATCCGCGGCGAGGCGCTTGCCGCGGCTAAGCTACTACTCCACAGCCCGCGCTCCAGCTCACCCACCAACATGTCGCTCGGGGACCGTTCCTGGCGTACGTGGCGGGAGGCTGTGCAGCCAGGGGCATGCGGTGGCAAGCAGGTGCTGACAAGATAGCCATCGTGGCAAACGGTGGCGCCACTGACGGTCTCTTTCTGCACCGTTTAGGCGACACAGACAGGCATTTAATGCCTTTGTCCCCTGCCGTCAGGGTTAGGTATGATACAACTGTAGTAAGCGGTGACGCCAACCACCACCTCTTTTACCTTTTTACCCTCATCTCTGTTGCCACCTGTCGGTGACCCCTTTGACATATAAAAGGAGGCCCATGTGCAACAGGGGGGGCGATCATTCTCACGCTCGGTCTCGCTAGCCACTTGAGCGTACTGTAGCATTCATCGCTCCCGAGCAAGAACACACTACAAATCAAAGCAGGAGTAGCATTTTACGCATCCGTGCGGCCCGAACCTGGGTAAACTGACCGCGTCGCTCGTGCGCTCGCCTCGATCTGCTCTTCGTGCGCTCTCTGCCCCCTACCGAACCGAAAGGGGCCCCGGTCCGCCGTGGTCCCATAGGTGTCCGTGGGATCAGCAGCCCTGACATCTTTGGCGCGCCAGGTAGGGGTGCGCACGAGCCGAATCTTCGTCATCTTCATCAACATGCCACCGAAGAAGAAGATTTCGGAGGCAGCTGCTTCGTCTGCCCCGAGCCCACCATCGTCGTAGTGAACGGCTGGTGGAGTAGGCGCCGGCGGAAGAACGGGCGCCGACGAGGAGGCTCATGGTGCTGCCAGGTCCAAGGACAAGGCGGCGCTGCACATCGGCGGCGCGGTCGGCTCCCACAACGACCGGGCGCACTCCAAGACCTCGGCGTCCGTACACGCACCGCACCCATCTCAGGAGGCGCGCGACTAGCAGCGTCATGGTACTCACGGTACCATACTTTTGCTGGGCCAAGATCAAGCTGGCGGATCCCGGAGTGCTCGAGACCAGCATGCATGCCAGCATGCGGGCACGAGCATGGCACGGTCGCCTGGACGAGATATTGCTCCTTCTAACATAGTTAGAAGTCCGAGCATGTCCCGTTCCTCGCACCATTCGCTGCCGCCGCCCGCCACTCCGGCAGAAGCGTTGGCACGGGCCCAACTGCTACTAGATTACCCTCCAGTGCCAGAGAAGAACGATGACTGGAGGGCCACTATCCAGAGCCTCATCGACTTCGCCAACGGTGACAACCCACGGCAGCCGAGCGCATCGCTGCCGCGGCAAGTCAGCCAGGCGCGAGCTGGTGGCGACAAGACCGGCGAGGGTGCAACCACTGTGCACTCTCCGCCCTGAAGGCCAAGATCGCCGACTCGCCGGATCCACCACGACGGCGACTCCACCGCATCATCGGATCCGCGAGCTCGTCGCGACCAGCGCCAAGTTCTTCATGAGAGACAGCAAGAAGATGCTCGAACACGCATCGAGTGCCGAAGAGAAGCGCGGCGTCAATCAGACCTGCGCGCTGGGCCTTCTGTTGACACGCATGCGCCCGGAGAACCAGGCGACCTGCCATACGCGGTAGGTTGCCCTGCGTTTACCCATGAGCTGCGGCAAGTCCAGTGGCCCAGTCAGAAACATTTCAAGCCAGACGTACCGGAGAAGTACGACGGCAAGTCGCACCCGTCGGAGTTCCTCAGCATCTACACCATTGCGGTGCAAGCTGCCGGGGGACGAGACGACAAGGTCCTTGCCAACTACTTCCCGCTGGTGCTCAAGCCCGAAGTCAGGTCCTGGCTCATGCACTTGCCGGACAACTCTATATCTTCCTGGGCGGACTTGTGCCATTAGTTTGTCGGCGCCTTTACGGGCGGCCACAAACCACATGGCCAAGAGAGTGACCTCCACCTGCTTGCCCAGAAGGAAGGAGAGCCCCTGCGCGAGTATATCCAGAGATTCAGCCGTGTACAGCGCAACATCCCAGACATCCACCCTGCCGCAGTTATCAGCGCGTTCCATCAGAACGTGCGTAACCGCAGGATGCGGGAGGAGATGGCGATGAGCAGGATCAGAGACGTCAGCGAGCTGTACGCCCTGGCCGACAAGTGTGCACGCGCCGAAGAAGGGAGGAAACTCCCCGGAGAGAATACTACAGCAGGAGGATCTGACAGTGAGGATGCTGCCCCGGCAAAGAGAAACCGGAGGCGCAATAGGAAGAAGAAAGGCAACGAGGTACTAGTCGTTGAGCAGTCCGGCAACGACGGTGGCGCCAAGCAAGCCAAAGTTGGCAGCTCCGGCAAGGAGGTTGCCGCATGCACCAACTGCCAAGCTGTGGCGGCCGCCGACAAGCAGGACGGCTCTGACAAGCAGTACTGCAAGATCCACCGCACCAAGGGCCATGACCTCCAGAGCTGCAAGAAGGTCGAGCTACTTGTCCAGCAACAAAAAGCTGAGTACGAGCGGCGCGAGAAGGAGAGAGCCCAAGGAGGCGGTGGGGAGGCCGGCAAGAAGCGCCCTCGCCAGGGAGGACGCCACGGCAAGGCCAAGCAGCGGCAAGGAGACAGACCTCCCCGTGGCCGCGACAAGGATGAAGATGAAGACGATGACGAGGACATGGATGATGTTGAGAACAGTGAGCAGGAGTTTCAGAAAGCTACATAAGTCTTGTGCGTTGACGGCGGTGCTTCTCTGCATACTTCCCATCGCCAACTCAAATAGTGGCTGTGGGAAGTTAATGCGGCAGAGCCACCTGTCGAGTCGCGCAAACTTCTGAAATGGTCCAGCATGCCTATCATCTTTGACATTGAGGACCACCCTGATCGCACAACTGCGGTCGGGTGCTTGCCGTTGTTGGTTTCGCCAACAATCCGCAACCTCAAAGTCACTAAGATGCTAGTTGACGGTGGGGCCGGCTGAAATCTGATCTCCTCCGCTGTACTCCAGAAACTCCAGATCCCTGACATCGAGCTCGAAGAGACCGGCACATTCCAAGGAATTAACCCAGGAAGGAGCAAGCCGAAGGGGAAGGTCACGTTGCCGGTAACGTTTGGCAGCGAAATGAACTTCAGGATTGAGAGGGTCACCTTTGACGTTGCCGATTTCCCATTGCCCTACAATGGGATACTTGGCCGTCCAGCACTCGCCAAGTTCATGGCAGCCTCTCACTATGCATACAACATGCTCAAGATGCCAGGCCCGATAAGTGTCATCTCTGTCCCTAGCGACAAGAAAGATGCCCTTGTCTGCGCCGACAAGATTTACCGGGAAGCAGCTGCTGCAACAGATCACAAGACACTTGCCGCTGAAGCTCCCGGGGGGAAGAAGAAGACCAAGTCCGGCAAGAGCTCTGATGCCCACTCCGGCAAGCGCACCTCTCCGGAGTGCTGTGCTGCCGTCGAGGACACACCATCGAGCTCCACCGGCAAGTGTAAGAAGGCTATGGTAGCTCCACCACTTACCAAGAAGGTGTCCACCAAGGAGGACGGCACTGGTGGTACCTTCACCATCAGTGCCACGCTTGACCCTAAATAAGAAAGCGCGCTCGTTACTTTCTTGCGGGCGAATGTCGACGTGTTTGCATGGCAACCGTCTGATATCCCCGGTGTTCCCAGGAAAGTAATTGTGCACCATCTTGCCGTTTGTCCTCATGCGCGGCCCGTCAAGCAGAAGGTCAGAAAACAGGCAGTGGAGCACCAAGAGTTCATAGCAGAAGAGATCAAGAAGTTGGAAGTAGCAGGCCTTGTCAGAGGAGTGCTCCATCCCACGTGGCTAGCCAATCCTGTAGTCGTGCGCAAGGCGAATGGAAAATGGTGGCTTTGTATTGACTTTACTGATGTTAATAAAGCTTGTCCCAAAGATCCATTTCCCTTGCCGCGCATTGACCAGATTGTTGACTCCACAGCCGGATGTGATTTGCTTTCATTTCTTGACGCATATTCAGGATACCATCAGATCTTCATGGCAGAAGAGGATGAGGAGAAAACCGCTTTCATTACTCCATGTGGCACATACTGTTTCGTACGGATGCCTTTCGAATTAAAGAATGCTGGTTCAACATTTGCCAGAGTAGTCCATGTTGCTTTGAAGCCGCAGATACACAGAAATGTAGAGGCTTACATGGATGATATAGTGGTCAAGAGCAAGGACAGGGCAACTCTGATCCAAGATTTAGAAGAGACTTTTGCAAATCTGCGCAAGATCAACCTCAAGCTCAACCCCGAGAAGTGTGTGTTTGGAGTCCCTTCCGGCAAGCTTCTCGGGTTCTTTGTGTCTCAGCGGGGAATCGAAGCCAATCCCGACAAGATCAAGGCCATTGAGCAGATTGAAGCACCAAAACGCGTCAAGGATGTACGGAAGCTTGCCGGCTGCGTGGCTGCTCTCAGCAGGTTTATCTCTCGGTCTGCTGAGCGCGCCCTGCCGTTTTTCAAAATTTTGAAAAAGGCAGGTCCAATGAAATGGACTCCGGAAGCGGGGGCTGCGCTGCAAGACTTGAAGAGATACCTGTCCTCCACTCCAACACTTGTCGCACCTAAACCACAAGAGAAGTTGCTGCTGTACATAGCGGCAACCAATCAAGTGGTTAGTGCTGCGTTAGTAGCGGAGTGGGAGGCAGATGACGAGCCAGCAAGCGCGGCAAGCACATCCAGCGACAAGTAGGGGGCTTCCCCGACAAGCTCTGGTCCCGACAAGCAAGAATCAGCGCAGATGCAAGAGGAGATACAGAAGAAGATGGTGCAGCGCCCAATTTACTTTGTCAGTTCCCTTTTGCAGGGGGCTAGGTCAAGGTACTCTGGTGTGCAGAAGTTGCTTTTCGGCCTTCTTATGGCCTCGAGAAAGCTGTGCCATTACTTCCAAGCACATGAAATCATAGTTGTCACTCGCTTTCCGCTGAAGAGGATATTGCAAAATCCAGAAGCAACAGGCAGGATTGTCGAGTGGGCACTGGAACTGTCAAGCTTTGGCCTCAAATTTGAGAGTACATCAACAATCCAAAGCACAGCGTTGGCAGAATTCATAGCAGAGTGGAGGCCAACTCTAGATGAAGAAATTCCGGAGACAAGCATCCCCGCCAAGGAAACAAGCAAAGAGTGGCTCGTGTACTTTGACGGTGCCTTCTCGCTGCAAGGCGTCGGTGCTAGTGTGCTGCTTATCGCACCAACAGGAGAACACCTCAAGTACATAGTCCAGATGCACTTTCCCAAGGAGCAAGCGACAAACAACACTGCAGAGTATGAAGGCTTGCTTGGCAGTCTCAGGATCGCGGCAGAACTTGGGATTAAGAAGCTCATAGTCAGGGGTGACTCACAGCTTGTCGTCCGCCAAGTGAACAAGAATTACCAGAGTCCCTTAATGGAAGCTTACGTTGACGAAGTGAGAAAGCTAGAAAAGCACTTTGACGGCCTGCAAATGGAGCACGTCACAAGAGCTCAGAATGACCTTGCCGATGGCCTGTCAAAGTGCGTCGCACTTAAATTACCTGTGGCACCAGGGATTTTTGTGCTCAAGCTGACTCAGCCGTCCGTAACACCACCAATTGGACAGAGCAAGAAAAGGAAGTTGGTTTCTGGCGACTATTTTCCGGCAGAGCTTCCCGAAGCCGCCGCCAAGAAAGTCCCCAAGATCAACACCAAAAATGCTGAGGAGCAGTCTACTCCGGCAAGCCCCAGGGTTTGCTCCGTTGAAGCAGACGCTCCCGACAAGTTTTGCTCCGGCAAGCTTGCCGGGGAACGTCAAGCTCCGGCAGAGCCGCAGGTTCTTGCCGTGGAAGCAGATGTTCCCGCAGCAGCAGAATTCCCTTTAGTCCTTGTTGTCGAGCCACAGGCTCCAACATGGGCGCAGCAGATTGTCCGTTTCCTTCAGACAGGAGAACTTCCCGAAGAACTAGAAGAAGCGGAAAGAGTAGCCCGACAGTCTAGTATGTACCAGTTTGTCGACGACACACTGTGCAGAAGAAGACTCAACGGTGTGAAATTGAAGTGCATCCCCCGGGAAGATGGACAGAAGCTGTTGGCAGAGATACATGGAGGCATATGTGGTCACCACATTGGCGCAAGAGCTCTTGTCTGGAAAGCTTTCCGGCAAGGCTTCTTCTGGCCAACAGCCCTCCAGGATGCAACTGCACAAGTTACCAAGTGTGAAGCGTGCCAGTTCCATTCCAAGCAGATACACCAGCCAGCTCAAGCTCTCCAGACGATCCCTTTATCCTGGCCATTTTCGGTCTGGGGGCTCAATATCCTCGGCCCCTTTCCCCGAGCTGTCGGGGGCTTTGAGTACTTGTACGTTGCAATCGACAAGTTCACAAAGTTGCCGGAAGTGGAACCAGTGAGGAAGGTAACAGCACAGTCAGCAGTCAAGTTCTTCAGGTCGATTGTTTGCCGTTTCGGGATCCCTAATAGGATAATCACCGACAACGGTACACAATTTACGAGCCGCACCTACATGCAGTACGTCCAAGATCTTGGCGCCAAGGTCTGCTTCGCTTCTGTTGCTCACCCGAAAAGCAACGGTCAAGCGGAGAGGGCAAATGCTGAAGTGCTGCGTGGGCTCAAGATCAGGACTTTCGACAGGCTGCACAAGTGCGGACGCAACTGGATCGAGGAGCTGCCGGTGGTTCTTTGGTCGATCAGAACGACGCCAAATCGAGCCACTGGCCAGACACCCTTCGCTCTAGTCTATGGAGGGGAGGCAGTTCTCCCCACGGAACTCGTATACGGGTCGCCTCGAGTGCTCGCTTACGACGAGCTTGAGCAAGAGCAGCTGCGACAAGACGACGCGCTGCTCCTTGAGGAAGACCGTCTTCAGGCTGCTGTGCGAGCTGCTCGCTACCAGCAAGCTTTGCGCCGCTACCATAGCCGCAAAGTTAAAGCCAGAAGCTTCGAGGAAGGCGACCTTGTTCTTCAGCGCGTTCAGTCCACCAAGAATTCCAACAAGTTGACGCCAAAGTGGGAAGGCCCTTACCGGGTGAAACGAGTCACTAGGCCTGGCGCTGTCCGCCTTGAGACCGAAGATGGCATTCCGGTGAGCAACTCCTGGAATATTGAGCATCTTTGTAAGTTTTACCCGTAAGGCGCGGTTGTCGGACCCTGTCCGGCAACCACCCTTTTGTACAAGTCTTGCTGCTGTTGCATGTAATCCTTTGTACCAAGCCAGGCGCAGACCCTGAGCACAAGTACATGAAGCGCTGGCGCCCTGAGTTATAGCATGCATGCTAGATCGAGTCTCGTCCTTGATTAGGGTTGATAGTGCTTAACAGCGGCTAACCCCTAGCTTAGAGGTCGGGTGTGCGTCCCTTTGCCTTTCTTTCGTTTCCCTTGGTTCGCAGGGCTCACATATCCTTGCTGGACCGCCTGAGGACGAAAAGGAGAAGAAGGACGTACCGGCATATGGACCCCGGCAAGCCAGTGTTGCCGGGGGCTGCAAGTACCAAGATTCACCCACGGCAAGCCAGAGTTGCCGGGGGCTGCAATCTCAGATAAGTCTTTCGTCCCTCATCATGCATTCTCTTATGGACTGGGGAATACGAAACCTCGTTTCTTCCTGAAAACTATCGTGCTCCCTTAACTCTAGGCCCTGGGGCTTGTTCCTGGGGCCAAGTTTGGTCGTAGTCGGGGCAGCAAAGGGATGAAACGAGGGGCTCGCACCCGCCTCGTCCCTGCCTCCATCAAAAGCGTGAGAAAGGTCGAGCGACGTGGGAAGACGGCAGGGCCTGTTGCCGGGGGAAGAAGTGTCTATCTGAAAGATACCAAGGATTTGCTCCTTGACGTGGGTTCTACCCGCGAGACAAACGACTCGGCAAGCATCCCCTTGTCATTAAAAAACATTCCACTCAGGTACAGTCCATAGAGGATGAAAAACATGAGAGAGAGGATTACAAGTTTTAAATGCAACTAAGGCCCGAAGGTACAAATTAAAAAGATAAGATGCCCGTAATCCTTTTCTTGTCCCTCTCTTCAGGAGGTAGGTCAAGGAGGCGAAAAGGGCAAAAGGGGCGCCTAGGCAAGCTACAGGTGCCAGAAGACACCAAGAGAACATCCCGGGGGCCGTCCGAAGGCTGGACGGTGATGGCGGCGCCGGAAGCAGGGCTCGAAGACAAGGCGGCAGGACGTCAGCACGCTGTCGAGGGCACCACGCCCTCGTACTCCGGCTTGACGGCCTTGCCGCCAGCCCTCTTCCTCTTCCGCAGCCTCCCTACGCCAGCCGCCCAAGGAGACGACCCCGGGGAGTTCAAGGAGCCGGCGACACGGATGATGGGGTCGCCGGTGCCGCACGGAGCGGCGCCTGACACCTAGTCGGACCCGTCATCCTGCCGCCCGCTACCCTCGTCGTCGCTGTCGCTCTCCTCCTCGTCACTCTCGCTCGAGGAGGAACCTTCGCTATCGGAGGAGCTGTCCACGCAGCACCTTGCCCGAGTGCCGAAGCACCCGAAGACCTTGATCGAGAGGAGATCGCCCTCCATCAACTTAAAATGCAGGGTGAGCCCCCCCCATCAGGCTATGGATGCGGGCGAACGTCTTCCACCCTCGACCAAGATACATCACATTAGGGGCTGGGAATTCAACGCGGACTCGCGTGCCATTGATCCCACAGCCCCTCATGTGTAGTCTCAGTATCTCGGGCGGGTCCAACTCCATCGCGCTCGCAAATGGAGCTGGGAGTCAGAGGCGACGACGAGGCGCCCGGCGCAGCCTGATGAAGAACTCGCAAGGGTCGTCCCCAATATGGACCGCCGTGGGAAGATGAACCGCTGGCGGAGGCGAAGCCGGCGCGCCGCCCCGTCCACCTCTTCCCCGAGCGCCTTGACCTCGTCCTCGACCTCGCCCCCTCCCTCTTCCCCTTACGGCTGGCTCTGCCACCACGGGTGCGGGAGAGGGAGGGATGCGCTGTCTGGCGGCGACCCTCGCCGCCACCGATGAAGGACCAGGGTTCCCTTTCTCCATGGCGAATGAGAGAAAGGGGAGCAGAAGCTGAAGGAAGGAGGAGATGAGAGAATGCGGGCTTCCGTCCTCCCCTCCCGCTCTTTATAAAGGAGCGAGGTGGGGGCTCGGCCGCCCCGCTCAGCGAATCAAGACGCGGGAAGAGCAGGGAGCTGGGGCCTACCCGCTGCTTCGACCCGCGACGGCCCAGTCTCCCGCCTCCACCGTCCGCGACCCCAAGCGCATGGGAGCCGCGTGGCAGGCGTGCAGAACCGAGGCGACGGACAAGGCGACCTCTCCCCACCCCGTGATCGTGGGGAGTGAACACCTCGAAAACTGCACATCGGCCCCGTCCAGTAAATGAACCACGCCTCCACGCCTCCCTCCGTTTATGGGGGGGGGGGGCGCGAACCGTCCCCTTTACCACGACGTGACGCATGCGCGCGGGGCTTGGCCCCGCGCACGCCGCCCCCGTCACGCACGACGCCGTGTTCGACGCATGCCGCTCGGAGAGGGCGCGGTGGATGCGGAGTGAGTTACGGCGTAACCTAGGCCGCGCGTGCCCGTGCACTGTTTTGGGCCTGGCCCAACAGCGCTCGGCACCGTGTATAGCCCAGGCCCGGGGGCTCCTGTCGGTGTACTAAAGTAGGGGTACCTTAGTATCCCGAACTTGTGCACGGGCAGTCGCAGCACCCCGCGGCAAGGCTTGCCGGGTGACCGCCAAGGTCCTCCGTGGTTCCTTTGGAGCCATTCAAGAACAAAGTATTCGAGCCAAGGCGCAAGGCCCCGGCAAGAGGAGCCTGCCGGGAAGGCCACTCGAAGCACAAAGACCCCGGCAAGACGAGCTTGCCAGGGAAGCCAATCAAGACATATCAAGGAACTCGCCGCAAGACGCCACGTGTCCCGGCAAGACCCGGTGAGCGACAAGCTCCCGGACGCGACAAGACCCGGTGAGCGACAAGCTCCCGGACGCGACAAGACAACATCCGCGGCAAGGCGCTTGCCGCGGCTAAGCTACTACTCCGCAGCCCGTGCTCCACCTCACCCACCAATGTGTCGCTCGGGGACCGTTCTTGGCGTACGTGGTGGGAGGCTGTGCAGCCAGGGGCATGCGGTGGCAAGCAGGCACTGACAAGATAGCCATCGTGGCAAACGGTGGCGCCCCTGACGGTCCCTTTCTGCACCGTATAGGCGACACAAATAGGCATTTAATGCCGTTGTCCCCTGCCGTCAGGGTTAGGTATGATACAACTGTAGTAAGCGGTGGCGCCAACCACCACCTCTTTTACCTTTTTACCCTCATCTCTGTTGCCACCTGTCGGTGACCCCTTTGACATATAAAAGGAGGCCCATGCGCAACAAGGGGGCGATCATTCTCACGCTCGGTCTCGCTAGCCATTTGAGCGTACTGTAGCATTCATCGCTCTCGAGCAAGAACACACTACAAATCAAAGCAGGAGTAGGGTTTTACGCATCCGTGCGGCCCGAACCTAGGTAAACTAACCGCGTCGCTCGTGCGCTTGCCTCGATCTGCTCTTCGTGCGCTCTCCGCCCCCCTGCCGAACCGAAAGGGGCCCCGGTCCGCCGTGGTCCCATAGGTGTCCGTGGGATCAGCAGCCCCGACAGCGAGCTTCATGCTGTTGGGTCTTCAAAAGAAATTTGGGATCCATGTAAGCAAGAGGATGAGAAAATTTAACCTTCCGGTTTGCCTGGCGGATTTTTAGTGAAGGCGAAGGGTTTGAATCGGAAGAAAGAGTAATTACCTCTGCAGCATCAGCACGGCTGGCTTCGGCATCATCCTGACAAATATCATCATCAATAAGGCGCATGATAAATAAGCCAAGTGAGTCAAGCTCTACCTCAAGGTCCGGATTACCCACATCATCATCAGGGGCCGGATTAGAAGATGAAGTGGTTTTCTTCTTATGAGCAGGCCGTTTCACGACTTTAGTCTTTGGCCGGGTTGGTCGTTCCGGTTTGTCTGTTTTTTCTAGCTTCTCCTGTGGAAGTTTCTTGCTCCAAAATGGATCATTACCCTGTTTAAACAGACATTGATATTAAACAATGACCAGATATATCAATAACAGGTTCAGTAAAAAGAAAAATCAAACTCTTACAGCTGGCGGTTTGTTGGTGGCACAGGAGGGAAGCAGGCCGGTTCGAGCACAGACGTGTTCCGGTTCATTCAGCATTTTATTCATAGCCTCTGTGATTTCTTCGTCGGTGAGCTGGATCTTAGCATGTTGAAGTGGGTCATCAACACTGCCAGTATACTCGCACATCAAGCCGGAGCGTTGACTAAGGGGCAGTATGCTCCACGATATCCAACAGCGAGCGAGATCAACTCCTGTTAAACCATTGGCCATGAAGGCTCTGAGCTTGGACAGTTGAGGGGCGTATTTTCTTCTCTCCTTGGCAGTCAACCTTTGCGGAAAGGGGTGTGTATGGCTAAGCCGCTCCGGACGAAAGCCAGACAAAGGATTTTCACCAGCAGGGGAGGTGTCTTTGCAATAGAACCATGTTTGATTCCACTCTTTGGGGTGGCTGTGCAGTTTGGCGTGAGGATATGTGACCTCTTTCCTTTTCTGAATCGCCACACCACCCAATTCCGTATTGGAACCATCAGTAAACTCAGTACGACGGTTTAGATGGAAACAGTCTCTGAACAACTCAACTGTTGGCTCCTCTTGAAAGAACACCTCACAGAGCACTTGAAAGTGACACATGTTTGTAACAGAGTTGGGGCCAGTGTCTTGTGGGCGGAGTTGAAAATTGGCTAAAACGTCCCGGTAAAATTTAGAACCAGGTGGCTTAAATCCCCGGGCTAAGTGATCTACGAAAACGACGACCTCTCCTTCTTGAGGTGTGGGAGGGCATTCTTTGCCAGGGACCCTCCAATGGATGGTGTTTTTGCTGCCTAAAGCGCCGATCAGGACTAAATTGTTCAGTTGAGTCTCTGTGACGCGAGAAGGAACCCAGTTGCACTCATATACTTGCTTGGCCATGATGAAATCTACAAGATAGGTGATTCCGGTTCAAGAATGCATTGATTAAAGTACACTATGTACAATGTTAAACCGGACACAGCTCTATCTAAACCGGAGTTTTATGAAGCAACAGCATCTGGCGGTTCAACAAGGGGACTAATGGTATATACCGGTTTGGCAATTTTGCTACAAAGTTAAACCACCGGACCTAAGCATTGAAACAGTTTAGATTGCGGATGGGTAAGTGTACAGAAATAGATTTCACAAGATTTCTCTACGGCGACGGATCTGAAGCAAGTTCAGAAAAGAAGGAAAATATTCAAGGTTCAAAAAAGAACAGTCCCGAATCAATGGGCAGAGATGCAGTTAGATCTATGGTCTTGAGGCATGTAAGTGAAGGCGGATGCTAAAACTACCGCTACACAGAGCAAAGGTTCACAGGTTCATCTAAGATCTATCATATGAGTACGAAGCAGACGATGAACACTAAAGAACTTGGAAACCCTAGAACGGATCTACGGAGGAAAGGTGAAGAACTCACCGGAGCTGAGGAAGAAACAAAAGGTCGCCGCGATGCTCTGGTACAATCAGGGTGATGCAGCGGCCAAGGTTGGAGCAGAGGTCGTCGACGGCGGCGGAGCTTCGAAGCTGGACGACACGGGGAAGACGAAGCAGAAGGGCACGAAGGGGAAAAAGAAATGACCCTTCGGTCCTATTTATAAGGCAAGGGACATGTGTCATGCGCGAAAATCAAGGGACCATGGGTTTGGAAACGAAGTTGTCGCCTCAATTGTCGCAGACCTATTAAACAAAAAAGGTATCATGGATAAGTTTCTTTATAACAGGTGACGTCACGCCGGTTTACAACGACCAGAGAAGATGACATCACAACGGTTCAACAAACTACAAGAAGATGTTGAAGATGAAGATTTTTGCTAAGGATTGACATGATCCTGTTCAAATCAATCTGGGGCCTAATGTTGGGGATATCACTACTGGGCGTAAACCGGCCTATCTGGGCCGGGTTAACTTCGTCAGTAGTTAACTATGTTAAAGCCCAAGAAGGCAGATGAGGGCTCAAGGCCCATAGTCGGTTCAAGGCCTGTAGCCGTAAACCAGCGTTGGTATGTAACTTGTATTGTAAGTTAGGAATAAGTAGAGACCAAACCAGACACATCTATGGGCCGGTATTGGGACTCTGTGAACTGACGGGCGTCACCTGTGTATATAAGGGGACGGCCCAGCGGCGGTTCAAGAATAACAGACAACAACTCGAGACTTAGGCGAAGCTTGTTTGCTCCCTAGTCATCGGAACCCCATCAATTCCATCACAACTAGACGTAGGCTTTTACCTTCATCGAAGGGGCCGAACTAGTATAAACTCTCTTGCGTCTCTGTGTCCGCTTTAACCCCTTCAAGCTAACCCGTTGCGATGGCTCCACGACTAAGTCCTTTCACGAGGACATCTGCCGTGACAAAACCACGACACTACCGCTGGGACACAGAAGAGAGAGAGAGGATCTCTCCAAAGAGGCTGAGGACGAGGCGGTGGTGCCAGGCACCCCAGTGGTACTACTGCTGTGGAGTCACGGGCAGTACTACCGCTATGGAGCGGTACTGCCGCTTGTGGCTCCTCAGCGGTACTACGGCTGGGTTGCGCGGTACTACCGCTGGGACCCAGACAGGACAAAGAAAAGTGGATAGATCTCTTCAATGGAATGGAAAAGCTCGGAGGGTGAGAAGCTGATGTGTACGAGTTGATTCCACCCATGCAATACCCTAGCGGACCCCCTCTTGATAGAACGGTGCCTTCTACGCAACTAGTCCACCGAGAGAGAAACGAAAGAGCTACACCGTCTTGAAAGACACTCCAAAGGGAAGAAAACGTCTCATGCCAGGGGTGAATCTGTGAACTATTCAAAGCCCATGATTAGTCCGCAAACATGTTGTCATCAATCACCAAAACTACCTTGAGAGAGATATGCCATAACAGCAGGGTGTTTGAAATTCATTCCTATTTCTTACATGGGACCTAAGCATGCAACCAAGGAGACATATTTGATTTTTCAATAAGTTTATACGCACTTGAGGATGTGCATGTAGTTGAAGTTTGAATTATGCGCATAAAATGCCTGGATAACCTAGTTAATGTATAAAAATGAACAAACGAACCCTGAATCATTCCAATTTTTTTGACGACATACCTATAGGTGCATGTTCACTGCAGATATAAGTTCTAACAATTCAAACACCATCCTTTGTAGCTGTGACCCCATTACATTATTCAAATGATCAAGACGATAAATCAAGTAGATCGCACATAGTTTATTATCACCAACCATGTGAGATGCGGCACAAAATATCTTGGAGCACAGTCAGTGTATAGTACGCCCATGGCTTACGAGAGAAGGTGCATCGGCTAAACTTTACAGCGCGCCAGTTCTAAATAAGGGACCGTGTCCGATGACACTTTGCGCGCCAATTTTTTGGCTGAAGCGATTCCAAATTTTCGGCTTCCGTGGAAATATCTACCTCCCCGCCCCTCCCCCTTACCAAAAGTCACATTTCCCCTCTTTCCGCTTTCCTTTCCAAGTTGAATCCTTCACTCCTTGCTTGCAGCGCCACCGCCTCCTCGCCTGCGACCCTCCTTCACGCTCCTCGGCCTCGCCTATCCAGGCAGGTAATACACACCTGACCCCCATCCTCCTCCTCCTTCCACATCCCACAGGCCCCTACCGTCGGTGCGAGCGCGACACCTTCCACCCAAATCATTGACCCCTCCACCAAATAAGTGCCGGCCTAAGCCATGGTGCATGTAGTGTAGCTAGGACCTCAAGGAGCATTTGGCAGCGGAGAAGCAAATCGCGGCCGCACACGCGGATGAGGCCGCGATGGCTGTCATTCGTTCCGACCCCCAAATCTTGAAGGAGCACCTTGCCATTTGCTCGCTACGCCGGCTATGCATGCTCGGTTTACCCGTTGCATGTGCTGCTCCTGTCTTTCCTTCACAAATTCTAGTGAATTGTGCTATCTAATTTTACCATGCAATCTGTTGCTCTAGGGTATATGTTCTATATGTCGTGTAGTGTGGTGCTCACTTATTAACTGTTTTGTTAATTAGTTGTCGTCTTGAGTTAACTGTTTGGTTCAATTCTGCAAATGTGATGTTCAATTCTTCATGCTGCCGTTTTGTATTATCTTCCATGTGAGAAATAAATTGAATTTATCTTTACAAAATTGTGGGTGCATTCTGTTATTGTATACCATGTGAGGAATAAATTGAATTTGGCTATAGTAAATAAATGAGAAACAAATACAATTGCTACAATTGGCTGTAATTAACTGTTTGGTTAACTGTCTGATCTTCTATTAGGAGTATGTTATATTGTGCAATGTGGTGCTCAGTTAATGTTTGGTTCATTTGTTGTGGTGTTTAGTTAACTGCTTGGTTCAATGTTATATTGTGCAATGTGGTGCTCAGTTAATGTTTGGTTCATTTGTTGTGGTGTTTAGTTAACTGCTTGGTTCAATTCTGCAATGCAATGTCCAATTGTCGTGGGTAGAATTTTGTATTGTTGTGCATGTGAGGAATAAATCGAATTTGACTGCACTTAATACATTAGAAACATATACAAGTGCTATATTTTCGAGTTCTTAATCTTGCTTGGTTTGGATAAATGGGTTTTCCCTGTGGCTTGAATTAATCTGATGAATCTGCAATGTGATTATTTTTCATCAACATATTTTACCGATAGCATGCGAACCCTTACTTAACCTGATGACTAACTACCTTATATGTGGGAAACAATGGGAAGCACTGAGGTTTACAATCGAGGTTAGCACGTGCATGGTCCGTTGTCTAATAGGACATTATTGTGCAATTGCAGGAACCATTCTAATATTTAGGTTTTTAACAATTTGGTCTTGCACATGTAGGTCCTGCTGTCAGATGTTTTGACCCACTGTGCGACCCTTTTTGCATATCGGGAAATGAGTTGTCCATGAATATCAGTCAAGTCAAGAAACTCAGAAAGATTGTTAGGATAAAGAAATTAGCTACAAAAAACAACAAGATCTTTGTCTACACAATGAAGAAGACATCGGTTCACTACAGGATGGTACTAACTATTATATTCCTTTGCCCCATTTCCAATATAGAGAAGATATTTATGCACATCCTTGTTTTCAGGCCTTTCCAAAGCAGTTCACTGGTGATTACCTCTCAAACCATCTGTATGGTCAGGAGGTGAGGAAGGTATTCATACAACACCCACAGTTCAATATTGAAGTGTTCCTGAAGAGGACGAAGGATGGACGGTCAATCATCCACAGGCACTGGCCTAAAGTTACAAAGACCTTCAACATCAATGAAGGCTCAATATTTGCCTTCCGCTTCTGCAGTTTTCTAGATGAGATACATCTGTCTATGTACCATCTGTGATTCTAATTTCGAAAGGTTATAGATGTTGCATGTGAAACTTGGTCCTGGTGTAGTTGTGTAATGGGGTACCTGAGTGCTGAAGCTATATGATGTTGTACTCTGATGTATTTCAATTATGAAAATGAAATATATTGTGTGCTTAATGTGAACTGTCAATTAGATTAATAGATGGATTATGAATAATCGGATCATTAGCCTGCTAATTGGGTTTTGCTATTGCAAACGGTTGTTAAAAAAAATACCGTGGGCGATGACCTCAAGAAACGCACACAATTTCTAGGAATAAACAGAGTTGGATCAATGAACGATCACACACGAATTTCTCTTAAAAACTGTTTGCATTAGGCCACCTTGCGCAAACGTTTACCAGATGAAAACTGTGTGTGATGGACAGCCTTTGCCACACAGTTTCTTCCATGGACCGTGTGTGATATACTGAATAATGCAAGCAATTTAACGGGAGAAATTGTGTGTGATGTACCTGCGAACGGAAACGTTTTCCTTCGGGCGACTGTGTGGGATGTACATATGAACGGACGCTTAGCAGGCACTGACTGTGTTGGATGTACTTACGACCAGAAACAATTTCGCCGTATAATTGTATTTTTAGCTCTACTATACGTATTTCCGTATTTGAGCGCTCGCCGGTCGCACACGACCTCATTTTGCCGAACATGTGTGCCAGGAGGGCATATCTCTGACGGTTTCTGGGTCGTGTGAGGAGGACCCCCCTATCGCCCACACTCACTTGGCGACGGTTCCAGATGCCGTCGCGGAAAGGGGTTTTAAACCGTTTGTTTAGGAGCTCGCTGTACTAGTGTGTAGACATGACCGAGACACGTCTGCGGTCAATAACCAATAGCGTAACCTAGATGTTCATATTGGCTCCCACATATTCTATGAAGATCTTTATCGGTCAAACCGCATAACGATATACGTTTGTTCCCTTTGTTACCGGTATGTTACTTGCCCGAGAATCGATCAGAGGATCTCAATACCTAGTTCTATCTCGTTACTGGCAAGTATCTTTACTCCTTCCGTAATGCATCATCCCGCAACTAACTCGTTAGTCACATTGCTTGCAAGGCTTATATTGATGTGCATTACTGAGAGGGCCCAGAGATACCTCTCCGACAATCAGAGTGACAAATCCTGATCTCGATCTATGCCAACTCAACAAACACCATCGGAGACACCTATAGAGCACCCTTATAATCACCTAGTTACGTTGTGACGTTTGGTAGCACACAAAGTGTTCCTCCGGTATTCGGGAGTTGCATGATCTCATAGTCATAGGAACATGTATAAATTATGGAGAAAGCAATAGAAACAAACTAAACGATCATCGTGCTAAGCTAACGGATGGGTCAAGTCAATCACATCATTCTCTATGATGTGATCCCGTTAATCAAATGACAACTCATCTCTATGGTTAGGAAACATGGCCATCAATGATTCAACGAGCTAGTCAAGTAGAGGCATACTAGTGACATACTATTTGTCTATGTATTCACACATGTACTAAGTTCCCGATTAATACAATTCTCTCATGAATAATAAATATTTATCATGATATAAGGAAATATAAATAACAACTTTATTATTGCCTCTAGGGCATATTTCCTCAGTCTCCCACTTGCACTAGAGTCAATAATCTAGATTACATTGTAATGATTCTAACACCCATGGAGTCTTGGTGCTAATCATGTTTTGCTCGTGAGAGAGGCTTAGTCAATGGGGCTGCAACATTCAGATCCACATGTATCTTGCAAATATCTATGTCTCCCTCCTTGACTTGATCGCGGATGGAATTGAAGCATCTCTTGATGTGCTTAGTTCTCTTGTGAAATATGGATTCCTTTGCCAAGGCAATTGCACCAGTATTGTCACAAAAGATTTTCATTGGACCCGATGCACTAGGTATGACACCAAGATCGGATATGAACTCCTTCATTTGCTGCTTCCGAAGCAGCTAAGTACTCCGCTTCACACGTAGATCCCGCCACGACGCTCTACTTGGAACTGCACCAACTGACAACTCCACCATTCAATAAAAATACGTATCCGGTTTGTGACTTGGAGTCATCCGGATCAGTGTTAAAGCTTGCATTGACATAACTGTTTACGACGAGCTCTTTGTCACCTCCATAAACGAGAAACATATCCTTAGTCCTTTTCAGGTATTTCAGGATGTTCTTGACCGGTGTCCAGTGATCCACTCCTGGATTACTTTGGTACCACCCTGCTAAACTAATAGCAAGGCACACATCAGGTCTGGTACACATCATTGCATACATGATAGAACCTATGGCTGAAGCATAGGGAATGAATTTCATTTTCTGTCTATCTTCTGTAGTGGTCGGGCATTGAGTCTGACTGAACTTCACACCTTGTAACATAGGCAAGAACCCTTTCTTTGCTTGATCCATTTTGAACTTCTTCAAAACTTTATCAAGGTATGTGCTTTGTGAAAGTCCAATTAAGCGTCTTGATCTATCTCTATAGATCTTGATGCCCAATATATAGGCAGCTTCACCGAGGTCTTTCATTGAAAAATTCTTATTCAAGTATCCTTTTATGCTATTCAGAAATATGGTATCATTTCCGATCAACAATATGTCATCTACATATAATATCAGAAATGCTACGGCGCTCCCACTAACTTTCTTGTAAATACAGGCTTCTCCAAAAGTCTGTATAAAACCATATGCTTTGATCACACTATCAAAGCGTATATTCCAACTCCGAGAGGCTTGCACCAGTCCATAAATGGATCGCTGGAGCTTGTACACTTTGTTAGCACCTTTTGGATCGACAAAACCTTCTGGTTGCATCGTATACAACTCTTCTTTAAGATATCCATTAAGGAATGCAGTTTTGACATCCATTTGGAAAATTTCATAATCATAAATTGCGGCAGTTGCTAACATGATTCGGACAGACTTAAGCATCGCTATGGATGAGAAGGTCTTATCGTAGTTAACTCCTTGAACTTGTCTAAAACCTTTTGCAACAAGTCGAGCTTTGTAGATAGTAACATTACCGTCAGTGTCAGTCTTTTTCTTGAAGATCCATTTATTCTCTATGGCCTACCGATCAATTTGCAAGTCAACCAAAGTCCACACTTTGTTCTCATACATGCATCCCATCACAGATTTCATGGCCTCAAGCCATTTTGCGGAATCTGGGCTCATCATCGCTTCCTCATAGTTCGTAGGTTCGTCATGGTCAAGTAACATGACTTCCAGAACAGGATTACCGTACCACTCTGGTGCAAATCTTACTCTGGTTGACCTATGAGGTTCGGTAGTAACTTGATCAGAAGCTTGATGATCATCATCATTAGCTTCCTCACTTACCGGTGTAGGAATCATTGGAACTGATTTCAATGATGAATTACTTTCCAATAAGGGAGAAGGTACAATTACCTCATCAAGTTCTACTTTCCTCCCACTCACTTCTTTCGAGAGAAACTCCTTATCTAAAAAGGATCCATTCTTAGCAACGAGTATCTTGCTTTCGGATCTGTGATAGAAGGTGTACCCAACTGTCTCCTTTGGGTATCCTATGAAGGCACATTTCTCCGATTTGGGTTCAAGCTTATCAGGTTGAAGCTTTTTCACATAAGCATCGCAGCCCCAAACTTTAATAAACGACAACTTGGGTTTCTTGCCAAACCACGGTTCATAAGGTGTCGTCTTCACGGATTTAGATGGTGCCCTATTTAACGTGAATGCAACTGTCTCTAAAGCATAATCCCAAAATGATAGCGGTAAATCAGTGAGAGACATCATTGATCGCACCATTTCTAGTAAAGTACGATTACGATGTTCGGACACACCATTACGCTGTGGTGTTCCGGGTGGCGTGAGTTGCGAAACTATTCCGCATTGTTTCAAATGAAGACCAAACTCATAACTCAAATATTCTCCTCGACGATCAAATTGTAGAAATTTTATTTTCTTGTTACGATGATTTTCCACTTCACTCTGAAATTCTTTGAACTTTTCAAATGTTTCAGACTTATGTTTCATTAAGTAGATATACCCATATCTGCTCAAATCATCTATGAAGGTGAGAAAATAACGATATCCGCCGCGAGCTTCAATGTTCATTGGACCACATACATCAGTATGTATGATTTCCAATAACTCTGTTGCTCGCTCCATTGTTCCGGAGAATGGAGTTTTAGTCATCTTGCCCATGAGGCATGGTTCGCAAGTACCAAGTGATTCATAATCAAGTGATTCCAGAAGTCCATCAGAATGGAGTTTCTTCATGCGCTTTACAACAATATGACCCAAACGGCAGTGCCACAAATAAGTTGCACTATCATTATCGACTCTGCATCTTTTGGCTTCAATACTATGAACATGTGTACCACTACTATCAAGATTTAGTAAAAATAGACCACTCATCAAGGGTGCATGACCATAAAAGATATTACTCATATAAATAGAACAACCATTATTCTCTGATTTAAGTGAATAACCGTTTCGCATCAAACAAGATCCGGATATAATGTTCATGCTCAACGCTGGCACCAAATAACAATTATTTAGGTCTAAAACTAATCCCGAAGGTAGATGTAGAGTTAGCGTGGCGACGGCGATCACATCGACTTTGGAACCATTTCCCACGCGCATCGTCACCTCGTCCTTAGCCAATCTTCACCTAATCCGTAGCCCCTGTTTCGAGTTGCAAATGTTAGCAACTGAACCGGTATCAAATACCCAGGCACTACTGCGAGCATTAGTAAGGTACACATTAATAAAAGTATATCAAATATACCTTTCACTTTGCCATCCTTCTTCTCCAACAAATACTTGGGGCAGTTCCGCTTCCAGTGACCAGTCCCTTGCAGTAGAAGCACTAAGTCTCAGGCTTAGGTCCAGACTTGGGTTTCTTCACTTGAGCAGCAACTGGCTTGCTATTCTTCTTGAAGTTCCCCTTCTTCCCTTTACCCTTTTTCTTGAAACAGGTGATCTTGTTGATCCAACAACACTTGATGCTCCTTCTTGATTCCTACCTCCGCATCCTTTATGTAACACCCACGATGCGGCTATATCTCCCACGTGTCGGAGCACGACTTAGAGGCATAACCGCATTGTAGGCATGTCGCAAAAGGGGTAATCTTAACACATCCCATGTACTGAATAAGAAAGAGGTACATAGTTGGCTTACAATCGCCACTTCACACAATACAAGAATATAGCATTACATCATCCGGATACAATCAAGGTCCGACTACGGAACCAAAATAAAAGAGGACTACCCCTGATGCTATAGATCCCCGATCGCCCCAATTGGGCTCCACTACTGATCATCCAGAAAAGAAACATAGTAACGGCCTGAATCCTTGTCGAACTCCCATTGGAGTTCGGTAGCGTCCTCTGCACTGCATCGTCGGCACCTGCATTTGTTTGTAAGTATCTATGAGTCACGAGGACTCAGCAATCTCACACCCACGAGATCAAGACTATTTAAGCTTAAGGGTAGGAAACGGGTAGTGAGGTGGAGCTGCAGCAAAGCACCAAGCATTTATGGTGGCTAACATACGCAAATGAGAGCGAGAAGAGAAGCAACACACGGTCGAGAAGCTATAAGTGATCAAGAAGTGATCCTGAAACTACTTACGTTCAAGCATAACACAAGTCCGTGTTCTCTTCCCGGACTCCGCCGAAAAGAGACCATCATGACTACACACGTGGTTGATTCATTTTCATTAAGTTAAGTGTCAAGTTTTCTACAACCGGATATTAACAAATTCCCATCTTCCCATAACCGCGGGCACGGCTTTCGAAAGTTCAAACCCTGCAAGGGTGTCCCAACTTAGCCCATCACAAGCTCTCACGGTCAATGAAGGATATTCCTTCTCCCAGGAAGACTCGATTGTCCAAGCTCTCACGGTGAAATCAGGGCACACCGGATTGTCCAAGCTTCCGATAGGCCAACCCAGAGTTGCCCCTAGTGGCCACCGGCGGCTGACAGGTTGGACCAACACTCAGAGGAGCACTGGCCCAAGGGTTTAAAATAAAGATGACCCTTGAGTCCGCGGAACCCAAGGGAAAAGGGCTTAGGTGGCAAATGGTAAAACCAAGGTTGGGCCTTGCTGGAGGAGTTTTATTCAAAGTGAACCATCAAGGGGTTCCCACAACACCCAACCGTGTAAGGAACACAAAATCAAGGAACATAACACCGGTACGACGGAAACTAGGGCGGCAAGACTAGAACAAAACACCAGGCATAAGGCCGAGCCTTCCACCCTTTACCAAGTATATAGATGCATTAAAGTAAAAGATATAATAATAATATCCCAACAATATCCATGTTCCAACAAGGAACAAACTTCATCTTCACCTGCAACTAGCAACACTATAAGAGGGGCTGAGCAAAGCGGTAACATAGCCAAACAATAGTTTGCTAGGAAAGGTGGGTTAGAGGCTTGACATGGCAATATGGGAGGCATGATATAACAAGTGGTACGTAGCACGACATAGCAATAGAGTGAGCAACTAGCAAGCAAAGATAGAAGTGATTTCGAGGGTACGGTCATCTTGCGTGCAAAGTTCTCAGAGTTGTAGAAAGCTTGATCCTCGTTAGCGTACTCAACAGGTTCCTCGATCACGTACTCGTCTCCCGGCTCTACCCAAAGCAAGAACACAAGCAAAGGACCAACAATCAATCACGGTGCAATGCACAAGCCACATGATGCAAAACATGGCATGATATGCAAGACATGATATGCAATGCATATGCGTGCTTCGGAAGGGAAGTAATGAACAATGCATCAACTTGGCAAACCAAGTATGATGCTGTAAAGATGAGATGATTTCGGGTGAAATCGATATAAAGATCACCGAAAACGAATGCACGATTTGCAAATGGCAAGCAAAACAAGAATGGCACAATGCTGCGGTTAACAGCACGATGCTACATAGCATGCAACAAGAAACTAAGCTACTGCACTCCAACATAGCAACAAAGCATATGGCAGTGATGTACTCAAGATGCTTCACAAAACATGAACACTAAGCTACGACTAATTCACACTAGAGCAGGTTCAAACAAACATGGCCATAGTGCAAAAGATATCAGCATCACAGACTTGGTGAAAATACTAACATGCCAGGAATAACATCAGGAAGCAAAGTTTAGAGCAAGCAAACAACATGCTAAAGGAACATCTCATAGAAAACCAAGACATGGCATGATTCTACTAAATTCTTAGAACGAAAGTCCCTTACTGATCATGAGCCAAAAAGGCACAGAAGATATGATGGCACCCATGTAAACATAGCAAGTTTTGTTAGCAGTTTTTAGACTTGGCAGAAAACTGAGCATGGCATAAACAGCATTATGAAGGCATCTTTGCGAGCTCAAATCACTCACCACAAAGCATTGCATGACAAGATAAACATACCAACAGCAAGAAGACATGTTCACGAAGCTAACCATGGCAAGATCAAGTTCATAGCATGCATGGATCACTAGTAACAACCATGGCAAAATTGATTAACATGTAAACAATCTACCAGGAACATTTTATAGTAAAAGTAGAGCGAGAACAAGACATGCTAGGGCACTCCATAATTGCAAACAGGGGCAGGTATGGATAGGTCATAACCATATGTTCAAAACATCCTTAATGAAGCAACTGAAAACAAGCATGGATCTCACTGTAGCATCATGTTTACATGGCATCAAAATAATAGCAGAACAAGGACTTAGCAAAATCCTAAGTCACTGAAAACAGCAATATCACGAAGCTTAGTTTGCATGCTTGTGCTAGTCACCACATTGATCAAAAAAATACATGGCAAGCACCCCTTTAAAGACGGCATGACATAGTTCAAAACACATTTAGAGCTAATGCCCATATGAAGCACACATCAAATGTGGCAAAAATGACAAATCATAATCTGATAAGTAGCAGCAGTAAACATTTTATAGCACTCTTGCATCAATGATTAGGGCATCAAGATAAACTCAAATAAGCATGCCACAATGGAATGAAATGAAGAGAATATCATAATGAACATTTTGATATCTTATATGCATGAAACGGAGCTACGGTCATCGAGTTATGGGGCAATGAACAGGGGCATGAAAAAATACTGAGGTCCCGGGGACTTAGTCGTTTTGAAAAAAACAGGTGGGCGCTGAAAAGCTAAGATGCGCCCCGGGCGAAGAATAGAGGGGAAGTCACGCACTAGATGGGCTCGGCCCAGAGGAGGAAGCAGGTGGGCCTTGGAGGCTGGTTGGACTGGGCCAGCTTGGCTCCACCGATACCTCCTGGATCGGGGAGGCAGAGCGAGGCGGCGGCCCCGGCGCAACGCCGGCGAGGCGGGGCGACGAGCCGGTGAGGGGACGGCATCAGGAGAGGCGGAGACGGCGGATCCCGGTCCGGCGGGGCCAGATCCGGGGCCAGGCGACGACGGGGAGCCGCGGAGGGGCGCGGACGAGCTCAGATCTGGGTTCCAAGGCGGCGAACGGCAGCGCAGGACGACGTGCTCCAGTTGCCGGAGTTGGTTGCCGGCGAAGGCGCGAAGGCGGCGGGCGAGCGCGGGCGGAGAAGGCGGCGCGCGGGGGAGCGAGCGAGGCAACGGGCGGCGCGCGGGCTCGGAGGGCCGCGGCGGGTGGCGGCGGCGCTTGACACGTGGCGGCACGCCAGTAGCTGCGGACGGCAGCGGCGACTCGTCCGGTGCGGACCAGACGTGTGCGGCGGCGGAGTGGGGAAGGGGCTTGGGTTAGACTGTGAGATTTTTCAGAGGGGATCACATATTTATAGCTAGGAGGAGGTAGGAGTGTCCAAATGAGGTGTAGTTTTCGCCCATACGATCGTGATCCAATGACGGAGGACATGGAAGTGGTTTGGAAGGGTTATTGGGCCGTTTTGGAGGGGTGTTGGGCTGCAATACAAAAGAGGCCTTTGCGGTTACCCGGTTAACCGTTGGAGCATCAAACGGACTCCAAATGGAACGAGATGTGACAGGTGGTCTACCGGTGGTGTACCAAGGCCACTTGGCAAATCTCGGTCCATTCCGAGAACGATTAATACCCGTTCACGAAATGAGACAAGAGGGGTGCGCTGGTGCACGTAGGAGTGTCGGATTGCAAAACGGACAACGGGGAAAATTCTCGGATGCATGAGACGAACACGTATGCAAATGAGATGCACATGATGGCATGATATGAAACGCATGATGAACAAAATGCAAAACGAAGACAAAAACCCAACCACGAAGGGAATCTCATAACTTAAAGCCGAAAATGGCAAGAGTCGGAGTTACAAATATGGCAATTTACATCCGGGGTGTTACATAGACGTCCTCTACTTTGTTGTTGCAAGTTTTACGTGGCTTCTACGGGCTGAGCAAGAACCGTTCTTACCTACGCATCAAAAACCACAACACGGTATAGTGATTGCTTTTTGATATTCAGAAAGAACCCTGTTCATTGAATCCGATTCAACTAAAGTTGGAGAAACTGACACCCACTAGCCACCTGTGTGCGAAGCACGTCAGTAGAACCAGTCTCGCGTAAGCGTACGCGTAATGTCGGCCTGGGCCGCTTCATCCAACAATACCGCCAAATCAAGAAACAACTAGTGACGACAAGCAATATGTATATACCCACGCCCACAACTCCTTTGTGTTATACTCATGCATATAACATCTACGCATAAACCTGGCTTGGATGCCACTGTAGGGGAACACAGTAATTTCAAAAAATTCCAACACACACACAAGATCATGGTGATGCATAGCAACGAGAGGGGAGAGTGTTGTCCATGTACCCTCATTGACAGAGTAATTGACCATGGGTACCCCGAAGACAACAAGACAATATTTCAAGATGTCGCGGCTAGCAAAGCCCCTCAGTCCGACTACCCGGCTGCTCCTGTCGGCTCCCCGTCCGACTGCTCTGCCCGGCCGGCTGCCGGCTGCCGACTGAGCCAACCAGCCGGCTGTCAAGTGCAGCCCAACCCGACACTGACAAGACACTGACGAGATGGCCATACCTCGAACGAGACAGCTGTACCACGACGCCATCATGTACAGTGTGACTTGTCCCTGGGCACTATTCATGAAGTGACCCAGGAGAGAAGCATGACACCCACACCATACCCCCATGCCCACTTGTCCATGCCACTACATAGCTTAGGAAGTAAGCTAGCCATGCCTATATAAAGGCACACATCCATCCATCTTGGGATGGACTCAGGCACACACATGCTCACGCACACACCCACGGCCAACAGCCATTCGGCCACTAGAGCATGCATCTTCATCCGGCCACATGTATAAACAAAGTCAGACGCCTATGGCACTGACAAAAGATACAGCTCCAGCAGCACTCTGTACTACGTATATCAGATACACTCAGACATGCATCAGTAGGAGTATTATCTCTCCGGAGAGCTCCGAAGCTGGGTAAACCATCGCGTGCTACTCGCATACCCGCTCCCGGTCCTATCAGTAGCAGTCTTACCCTCACACTAAGCCCTTGTGGCATCTGTCGACACGCAAGCCCCCCGTGAGAATACCACGACAGTTGGCGCCCACCGTGGGGCGGTACTACTACTATGCTACCACGCTGCTGCTGGTTTCGCAGTCCGGGCGGGACCACTTTCGCCATCACCGCGGCGTCGCCGTTGTCTCTCCGGTAGCGCTCGGGGGCCCGACGTCAACACGCCCTCAGAGCAGCCGCGATGGGTGGCGCGTCCTCGCCATCGGGCTCTTCGTCTTCATCATCGCGGCATCGCGCCGCCTCTCCGATAGCGGTCGGGGGCTCGACATCGACGTGACCCCGGAATGGCCGTGAGGGGCGGTGTGACCTCGCCATCGGCCTCGCCCTCTTCGTCACCACCGCAATGTCGGCCGTCCGTCCGCGCGCGTGCCATGCGCAGGGCCTGGCCTCGGCCGGCCGTGTTCATCCACGCGCCGCTCGCGTCTGTTCCCCTCCGCGTTGTCTCTAGCGTCAGCTGAAACGCACCGTTCGCCCCTCCACATACCATCTACAAGCTAGCTAAATACAAGTCAAACCATGGTCAAACCATAGCCATGCACTACACATAATCAGTCAGATGCAAGTCAGACGCTTGCCCATGCACTCCAAAAATCCATTGCAGTGCCGCCTCGTCGTAGCTGCTTCTGCTACGTCCTCGAGCTGGTTCGCTCGCCTCCATCCCGAGCGCCAGCATCGACCAAATGCCTGCTCCTCGACCAGTGCAGCTGTCGGCCGCCCACACTGCCATAGGCTGCCACGCCGCTGCCCTGCAGGCTGTAGCTCCCGACGCCCGCGAGCTCCAGCTCGCTGCTCCGCCCCGCGCGCGCGCCCCTACACCTCCGCATGTGTGCCTCCGCTTCGGCTGTGGGCTCCCCTGCCCCGCGCCGACTACTCCCACCGCCTCGCCCCTCCGCGGCTTTGCCTGGCCGCCTACCCCGCGGCCCGCCGACTCCGGACCCGGTCGCGCCGGCTGCCGCTGCCTTGGGGCGGCCTCCGTTCTACCGCAGCCCCGTGCCGGCCTCCGCGTGCGCGCCCCCATGATGCTGCTACTCTGCCTCCTCCACCCGTAGCAGGTCTCCCGCACCACGGCTCCGGGTCCGGCTCCACGCGTGCGTCGCGCCCGGCCACTCCGGCTTGGCCGCCCTGCCGGCTCCGCCTGGCATGCCACTGGCGTGCCCACCGTCCGTCTCGCTGCACGAGCTTTATCTTTGCCGTCTCCGCACGCTCACCCTGCGGCCGGCTCCAAGTGCCCGTCCGGCTCCCGCCTGCCGCCTCCGCCCAAGCCGTGTCCCGTGCCGCTCCTCCATCTCCGCCGGGTCGCCTCCGTGCCTGCCGGCTGCCGACTCCCCGCGCCGGGTCCGGCCTCCCCGCCGACCCCCCTCGCCCGTGTGTGACCCCGTGCCGGCTGCCACCCCGCAGTCGGCCTACCTTGCCGCCTCCGCTCCGCGCCCGGACGGCCGGCTCCCATTGCCCAAGCAAGTCGGGTCCTCGCGCCCGCTTCCTGGCAGCTCGAAAGAAGAAACGGGGCCGGGTAGAAAAGTCAAGCCGACTGCTCCTCGCGAGAGAAAAAAGAGAGAGAAAAGAAAGGGACGGCTGGGTCAACGCAGTGCGCCGGCTACGTTAGAGGGAAAAAATAGGGCCGGCTGCTCGAGGTCCGGCTAAAATGTCAAGGGCCGACTGCCCACAACCGCCTGACGAGAAAAATAAAAGAAGACAAAGTAGTTGCCGGGAGATCAGGCCCGACTGTTCAACAGTCGGCCCGAATCTTGGGGGCTACACCCAGCGGGTGCGCTGACGCGCCCTCACGAAGAAGAAGACAAGGTAGTTGCCGAAAGATCCGGCCCGGCTGCTCAGCAGTCGGCCCGAATCTCGGGGGGGCGACACCCAGTGGGTGCGCTAGCGCGCCCCCATGGAAGATTGCAGACAAGAGAAGAGTTTTGTCCGGCTGCCAGCAGCCGGCAGAAGAGAAAAAGAAAAGAAAAAAGGGTGCTGCAAGACGCCTCGCCACCTGGGTGGTCGAGCCTGACCGGCCAGGACCCCCCTTCGAGCACCCGGAGGCCCGAAAGCTACACCCAGCGGGTGCGCCGGCGCGCTCCGCGAGCGCCGAGCCGTGCCGGCTGTCTTCGAGAACGACCGCGACTACACGAAAATCAATGTGAGCCCCTCACCCGCATATTTTTTCACCACGCAAGCACGGATAACCCCGAGGGATGCTCGGGGAACTATCTCCGCATTTCATTACAGTTGCATCACTGTTCGCCCCGACGCCAGCCAGAGTTGGCCCGGGGGCTGGCCGCTTGGCCTGAGATGTTAGTTCCTGCAGGCGGCTTAGTAGTGTGCGCTGTACCAAAGGCTCACTCTTAGTCACAGACCGCAGAGCGGCTGTCCGGCTAGCAAGGGTGAACGCTGGAGGCCACCCACGCGAAAAACGTCCGGGAAGAAAAATGGTTCGGGTGACCCGGCCGTTTCCTTTATGAGTATCTGCTTGGTTAAATCTGCTCCTAGATTCTGAGAACTGTACACTCCGCTTCACGGCCCACTCTCAGCCACAGACCACAGAGTGGCTGTCCGGCGAGCGAGAGCACAAACCAAAAAGTGGAGGGAACATGAAAAAGATTGAAGGGGGCTCAGACGAAACCGAGTCGGCACCCTCCGCATAAAACTTGCAATGCTAAAAGCAAACATTTGATATATCTGCGTGGACTAACTTTGTCTTTTTCATGATCATTTTAATGAACACTCGCCAAAAAACATCCGCCCAACTTTGCCAAGTTGCCCGGAGGCATGGGGGCTACTGACGGAGTAATTGACCACGGGTACCCCGAAGACGGCAAGACAATATTTCAAGACCTCAGGGCTAGCAAAGCCCCTCAGTCCGACTGCCCGGCTGCTCCTGCCAGCTCCCTGTCCGATTGCTCTGCCCGGCCGGATGTCGGCTGCCGACTGAGCCGACCAGCCGGCTGCCGACTGCGCCAACCAGCCGGCTGCCGACTGCAGCCCAACCCGACACCGACAAAACACAAACAAGATGGCCATACCTCGGACGAGACAGCTGTACCACGACGCCATCATGTACAGTGTCACTTGTCCCTGGGCACTATTCAAGAAGTGACCCAGGAGACAAGCATGACACCCACACCATACCCCCATGCCCACTTGTCCATGCCACTACATAGCTTAGGAAGTAATCTAGCCATGCCTGTATAAAGGCACACATCCATCCATCCAGGGATGGACTCAGGCACACACATGCTCACGCACACACCCACGGCCAAGAGCCATTCGGCCACTAGAGCATGCATGTTCATCCGGCCACACGCATAAACAAAGTCAGACGCCTATGGCACTGACAAAAGATACAGCTCCAGGAGCACTCTATACTAGGTATATCAGATACACTCAGACATGCAGCAGTAGGAGTATTATCTCTCCAGAGAGCTCCGAAGCTGGGTAAACCATCGCGTGCTACTCGCATACCCGCTCCTGGTCCTATCAGCAGCAGTCTTACCCTCACACTAAGCCCTTGTGAAATCTGTCGACTCGCAAGCCCCTCGTGAGAATACCACGACACTCATAGACCGTAAGCGGAAGTGTTATGACAACGCAGTTGATGTAGGCGTACGTCTTGACGATCGACCGGTCCTAGTACTGAAAGTACGGCACCTCCGCGATCTGCACACATACGGCTCAATGACGTCCCACGAACTCACGGTCCAGCAGAGTGTCGAGGGAGAGCTTCGTTAGCACGATGGCGTGATGACAGTGATGATGATGCTACCGGAACAGGGCTTCGCCTAAGCACCGCTACGATATGACCGAGGTGGATTATGGTGGAGGTGGGCACCGCACACGGCTGGAAACAATCAACTTGTGTGTTCTAGGGTGCCCCTACCCCCGTACATGAAGGAGCAAGGGGGAGGCCAGCCCTCCCTAGTGGCGCGCCAAGGGAGGAGGAATCCTCCTCCTAGTAGGAGTAGGATTCCTCCTTTCCTAGTCCTACTAGGAGGAGAAGGGGAAGGAAGGAAGGGAGAGGAAGAGGAGAAGGAAAGGGAGGCGCCCCCCCCCCCTCCCTAGTCCAATTCGGACTCCCTATAGGGAGGGGGCGTGGCTGCCCCGTCTGGGCTGCCTTCCCTCTTCCCAATGGACCATGAAGGCCCAAATCCCCCCCCGGGGGGGTCCGCTAACCCTCCAGCACTCCGCTTTTCTCCAAAATCACCCGGAACACTTCCGGTGTCCGAATATAGCCGTCCAATATGTCAATCTTTATGTCTCGACCATTTCGAGACTCCTCGGCATATCCGTGATCATATACGGGACTCTGAACTACCTTCGATACATCAAAACACATAAACTCATAATACCGATCGTCACCGAACGTTATGCGTGCAGACCTTACGGGTTCGAGAACTATGTAGACATGACCGAGACACGTCTCCGGTCAATAACCAATAGCAGAACTTGGATGTTCATATTGGCTCCCACATATTCTACGAAGATCTTTATCGGTCAAATCGCATAACGATATACATTGTTCCCTTTGTCATCGGTATGTTACTTGCCCGAGATTCGATCATCGGTATCTTAATACCTAGTTCAATCTCGTTACTGGCAAGTCTATTTACTTGTTCTATAATGCACCATCCTACAACTAACTCATTAGTCACATTGCTTGCAAGGCTTATATTGATGTGCATTATCGAGAGGGCCCAGAGATACCTCTCCAACAATCAGAGTGAAAAATCCTAATCTCGATCTATGCCAACTCAACAAACACCATCGGAGACACCTGTAGAGCACCTTTGGTAGCACACAACGTGTTCCTCCGGTATTCGGGAGTTGCATGATCTCATAGTCATAGGAACATGTATAAGTTATGGAGAAAGCAATAGCAACAAACTAAATGATCATCGTGCTAAGCTAACGGATGGGTCAAGTCAATCACATCATTCTCTAATGATGCGATCCTGTTAATCAAATGACAACTCATGTCTATGGTTAGGAAACATAACCATCATTGAGTCAACGAGCTAGTCAAGTAGAGGCATACTAGTGGCATACCGTTTGTCTATCTATTCACACATGTACTAAGTTTCCGGTTAATACAATTCTAGCATGAATAATAAACATTTATCATGATATAAGGAAATATAAATAACAACTTTATTATTGCCTCTAGGGCATATTTCCTTCACTATGCCTCTGGAGCAAGAACTCCATCGGAAACACCAAGCTCCAGCTCCTCATGGTGCGGGACATGGTGCTCTTGCTGGACGTGGCACAGGAGACGCGCTACCTTGACGCGGACGAGCTGCAGCTCAGTCGCGCATCCTAGGGCTCATGGTGATCGAGCGCATTCGGGCTAGGCAGCGATTGCGCGTGCGCTGGCTTCGGGCGAGGGACGCAAACACGCATTTCTTCCACCTCAAATGCAACTCGAGGAGCCGAAAAAATTTCATCGCCAGGCTCACCCACGGGTACTTAATCGCAACGGAGCAAGCTCACAAGGCGTCTCTAGCTAAGAGCTTCTTCGTCGACGTCCTCGGCACCCCTGCGCCCACCACAACAGAACTCAATTGGGAGCGCATTAGCCTGCCGGTCCTCGACCTCTCTGAGCTTGAGCAGGAGTTCACTGCCGCAGATATCTGGCAAGCAATCAAGGACACGTCGCTAGACAACGCGCCAGGCCTGGACGGGTTCACGGGCAGGTTCTTCAAGTCAACGGCCGATATCATCCTCCCGGATCTCCTGCTAGCCTTCCCTCAACTGCACGCCATGAACCGGGATGGCTTCGCCAGAATCAACAATGCCAACATCATCCTCATCCCCAAGACGGACGGGGCCGCTTCCATGGGAGATTTCCGGCTGATCGGCCTCCTTAACAGCGTGCCGAAGCTATTTGCCTAGGTTTTGGCCACAAAACTCGCCCGTCGGATACATGAGCTCATCTCACCAGCCCAAAGCGCGTTCATCCGGGGGCGAAGCATCCAGGACAATTTCCTCTTCGTCTAGGGCATGCCGAGACACTTCCACCGCACCAAAAACCAGCCCTCTTCCTCAAGCTAGATCTGGCAAAGGCCTTCGAAACTCTATCCTAGCCCTATCTGCTGGATTTCATGAGGGCGCAGGGGTTCGGTCCCCGCTGGTGCAACTAGATCTCCATGTTGTTAGCCACATCTTCCTCGCGGGTGATCCTTAATGACTTCTTCGAGGATAGCTTCGCGCATACTCGAGTGGGTGAGGCAGGGCGACCCTCTCCCCCCCTTCCTCTTCGTCCTTGCAATGTCATATCATTGGGATTTATAGGAGCACTTTTACTAGCAAACAATTTCATAAGTTCATTCCGCTCAAAGTATTAATTTCTTCAATCGCATGCACTTTTTTACTAGTTGAAGATTTTCGGTTGGCCATTGGGAATAATTTGCCATAATATCATCTAGGATTTTAGTAGCATCTCCTAATGTAATTTCCATAAAAGTACCTCCTGTGGTGTAATCTAAAAGATCTCTAGATGCAAAATTTAATCCAGCATAAAAAATTTGTATGATCATCCATAAACTTAAACCATGAGTAGGGAAATTTCTTATCATCAATTTCATCCTCTCCCAAGATTGTGCAACATGTTCATGATCAAGTTGCTTAAAATTCAATATCTTGTTCCTAAGGGAGATGATCTTAGTGGGAGGAAAATACTTGGAAATAAAAGCATCTTTACACTTGTTCCATGAATCAATACTATTTTTAGTCAAAGATGGAAACCACGTTTTAGCACGATCTCGTAGTAAGAACGGAAATAGCTTCAATTTAATAATATCATTATCCACATCTTTTTTTTCTTTTGCATATCACACAACTCAACGAAAGTGTTTAGATGGGATACAACATCTTCACTAGGACTACCGGAAATTTTTTCTTTCATAACAAGATTCGACAAAGTGGCATTAATTTCATAAGATTCCGCACTAGTGGCGAGAGCAATAGGAGTACTAATATAATCATTATTATTGGTGTTGGAAATCACACAACTTGGTATTTTCTCGAGACATCATGACAAAGCAAGCAATCTAGCACACAAGCAAATGGAAAGCAGGGTGAATAAAAAGGCAAATATTTTTGTGTCGGGGGAGAGGAAAACGAGAGGCAAATGAATAATGTAAGTGTAATAGACAAGAGTTTATGATGGGTAATTAGTAGGCTTGATGTAGAACCTCCTCGGCAACATCGCCAACAATTCTTCCTGCTACTTCTTGAGCTTGCGTTGATTTTTCCCTTCAAGAGGAAAGGGTGATGCAGCAAAGTAGAGATAAGTACTTCCCTCAGTTAAGAACCAAGGTATCAATCCAATAGGAGGCACAAGCAAGTCTCCAATATATGCACCTGCACAAACTAACAAACATTTGCACACAACGCGAAAAAGGGGTTGTGAATCCCTTGACGGTCAGGAACAAAAGTGTGATCTAATAGAGATAGGTATAAAAGATAAATAAAAGAGCAAACTAAAGTAAATATACATAAATTGTAACAAGGTATTTTTAGGGTTTTTGGTTTACAGATCTAAAAATATATGATGGAAAATAGACACGGGGCCATAGTTTCACTAGAGGCTTCTCTCTTGAAGATAGCATACGGTGAGTAAACAAATTATTGTTGAGCAATCCATAGAAAAGCACATAATTATGAAGATGTCTAAGGCAATGATCATGAATATAAGAATCACGTCTGTGACAAGTAGACCGACTCCTGCCTGCATCTACTACTATTACTCCACACATCGACCGCTATTCAGCATGCATCTAGAGTATTAAGTTCATAAGAACGGACTAACGCTTTAAGTAAGATGACATAATGTAGAGGGATAAATTCAAGCAATATGACATAAACCCCATCTTTTTATCTTTGATGGCAACAATGCAATAAGTGCATCGCTACCCCTTCTGTCACTAGGTGAGGACACCGCAAGATTGATCCCAAAACTAAGCACCTCTCCTATTGCAAGAAAAACTAATCTAGTTGGCCAAACCAAACCGATAGTTCAAAGAGAAACACAAAGATATATTAATCATGCATAAAAGAGTTCACAGAAGACTCAAATAATATTCATAGATAATCTGACCATAAATCCACAATTCATCTTATCTCAACAAATGCACCGCAAAAGAAGATTACATTGAATAGATCTCCAAGAACATCGAGGAGAACATTGTATTGAAGATCAAAGAGACACAAGAAGCCATCTAGCTACTAGCTATGGACCCGTAGGTATTTGGTAAACTACTCATGCATCATCAGAAGGGCAGCAAGGTCGATGTAGAGGCCCTCCATGATCGAACCCCCCTCTGGCACATCACCGGAAAAGTCCCCAAGATGGGATCTCATGGGAACAGAAGCTTACAGCGGCGGAAAAGTGTTTTTGTGCATATGTGGTAGTCATATCCCCAACACTTTCAATGTCCGGGAAATATTTGAGAATATATAGGGGTGGAATTAGGGTTAGAGGACCCTCGAGGGGCACACAAGCCAGGGGCGCCCCCCTGGGGTGCGCCCTGAGGGCTAGTCGCCTTCTCGGGAGTCTTCTGGCCCTCTCCCAAAGTCTTCTGGGTGTCTTCTGGTCCAAGAAAAAGCATCTTAAAGTTTTATTCCGTTTGGACTCCGCTTGATATTCCATTTTTTAAAAGTCAAAAACAAGGAAAAACCAAAAACTAGCATTGTGGCTTTAGGTTAATAGGTTAGTCCCAAAAATAATATAAAATAGCATATTAATGCATATAAAACATCCAAAACAGATAATATAATAACATGGAACAATAAAAAATTATAGATACGTTGGAGACATATCACATGTGAAGTCTTCGGGAAAGTCCATCTTGAGCACCTCGAAGTGTGAGGCCTCCGGAGTCCTTCCTTGTGATTACGGTGGGCCATAGGCTCGGCCCATGGACTGTGGGCCAACTAGGTTGGTACCCCCTAGTCAGGGACACCGTCAGACGGTGAGGTTAGGGCTCCTAGTCTTGGTTGGCGAGGCAGCGACGGTGATGAAGGCAGAGGATTTTGTGTAGGGGATGCTCTCCCGCATCAATGGCGTTTACTCCGATGCTGAAGACGAGTTGTGCAGCTTGTTGTTTATGGGTGACTCCATATCTGCTTCCCTCTTGCTCCCCGACAAGGGAGGTGACGGAGATGGCTGCGAGGGGCCTTAGCTTTGAAGACTTCCCCTCTCCAGATCCAAGGTCATGCAAACTTCTAAGGGAGCGGCGGGGTGACGCGTGATAACCCACAAGTATAGGGGATCGCAATAGTTTTCGGGGGTAGAGTATTCAACCCAAATTTATTAATTCGACACAAGGGGAGCCAAAGAATATTCTCAAGTATTAGCAGCAGAGTTGTCAATTCAACCACACCTGGAAACTTCATATCTGCAGCAAAGTATTTAGTAGCAAAGTAATATGATAGTAGTGGTATCAGTGGTAAAAGTAACGGTAGCAGTTTTGGTTTTATAGTGATTGTAACAGTAGCAACGGAAAAGTAAATAAGCGAAGAAAAATATAGGAAAAGCTCGTAGGCATTGGATCAGTGATGGAGAATTATGTCGGATGCGATCGATCATGCAATAGTAATAACATAGGGTAACACAAAACAAGCTCCAGTTCATCAATGTAATGTAGGCATGTATTCCGAATATAGTCATACGTGCTTATGGGAAAGAACTTGCATGACATATTTTGTCCTACCCTCCTGTGGCAGCGGGATCCTATTGCAAACTAAGGGATATTAAGGCCTCCTTTTAATATAGTACCAGACCAAAGCATTAACACATAGTGAATACATCAACTCCTCAAACTACGGTCATCACCGATAATGGTCCGAATTATTGTCACTTTGGGGTTAACGGATCATAACACATAATAGGTGACTATAGACTTGCAAGATAGGATCAAGAACTCACATATATTCATGAAAACATAATAGGTCCAGATCTGAAATCATGGCACTCAGTCCCTAGTGACAAGCATTAAGCATAGCAAAGTCATAGCAACATCAATCTCAGAACATAGTGGATACTAGGGATCAAACCCTAACAAAACTAACTCGATTACATGATAAATCTCATCCAACCCATCACCGTCCAGCAAGCCTACGATGGAATTACTCACGCACGATGGTGAGCATCATGAAATGGGTGTCGAAGGAAGGTTGATGATGACGATGGCGACGGATTCCCCTCTTCGGATCCCCGAACGGACTCCAGATCAGCCCTCCAGAGAGAGTTGAGGGCTTGGCGGCGGCTCCGTATCGTAATACGCGATGAATCCTTCTCTCGATTTTTTCTCCCTGAACACGAATATATGGAGTTGGAGTTGAGGTCGATGGAGCATCAGGGGGCGCACGAGGTAGGGGGCGCACCCCCCACCCTCGTGGACAGGGTGTGGGCCCCCTGACGTGGATTCTTCTTCCAGTATTTTTTATATATTCTAGAAATAATCTCCGTTGTTTTTCAGGTCATTCCGAGAACTTTTATTTCTGCACAAAAATAACACCATGGCAATTCTGTTGAAAACAGAGTCAGTCCGGGTTAGTTCCATTCAAATCATGCAAGTTAGAGTCCAAAACAAGGGCAAAAGTGTTTGGAAAAGTAGATACGACGGCGATGTATCAACTCCCCCAAGCTTAATCATTTGCTTGTCCTCAAGTACTTCAATTGATAAACTGAAAGTGATAAAGAAAAACTTTTACAAACTCTGTTTGCTCTTGTTGTTGCAAATATGTAAAGCCAGCATTCAAGTTTTCAGCAAAGATTATGAACTAACCATATTCACAATAACACTTAGGTCTCATGTTTACTCATATCAATGGCATAATCAATTAGCGAGCAATAATAATAAATCTCGAATGACAACACTTTCTCAAAACAATCATAATATGATATAACAAGATGGTATCTCTCTAGCCCTTTCTTAGACCGCAAAATATAAATGCAGAGCACCTTTAAAGATCAAGGACTGACTAGACATTGTAATTCATGGTAAAAGAGATCCAGTCAAGTCATACTCAATGTAAATTAACAGTAATGGATGCAAATGATAGCGATGCTCTCCAACTAGTGCCTTTTAATAAGAGGATGATGACGCAACATAAAAGCAAATGGATAGGTGTAACGCCCCGAGACCGATGTGCCAGGTGTCCTCCAGTTATTCGCTGTTGTTGCGTTGTCATTGCTTGCGTGTCATGCATTGCATATCACGTCATCATGTGCATTTCATTTGCATACATGTTCGTCTCATGCATCCGAGCATTTTCCCCGTTGTCCGTTTTGCAATCCGGCGCTCCTATGTCACCCGGTGTTCCCTTTTACCTTTTTTCGTGTGCGGGTGTTAAACGTTTTCGGATTGGACCGAGACTTGTCATGCGGCCTTGGTTTACTACCGGTAGACCGTCTGTCAAGTTTCGTGCCATTTGGACTTCATTTCATACTCCAACGGTTAACCGAGGGACCGAAAAGGCCTCGTATGTGTTGCAGCCCAACACCCCTCCAAAGTGGCCCAAAACCCACCTAAACCTCTTCCATCATCTCGGTCGTTCGATCACGATCGCGTGGCCGAAAACCACACCTCATTTGGACTCTCCTAGCTCCCTCTACCTATAAATATGTCATCCCCTCCGAAATTCGCGTAGTTGAAACCCTAAAAATTCCTCCGCGCGCCGCCGGACACTTCCTCCCGCAGTCTGGACATGTCCGTGCGCACCGACCACCTCACCTCCACCAATCATATCGTGACACGTCATCACGCCACTACCCGGGGCCTATCCGGAGCCGCCACGTCGCCGTTCCACCGCCGCCGGGCCGCGGAGCCCATCCGGGGCCCGCGCGGGCCCATCTCGCGCCGTCGTCGCCCCGCAGGAGCCCGCGCCCGCAACCTCACCGGCTCTCTCCTCCGCCGCGCTCGCCGCCGCCGCGCTCGCCGCCGCCTTCACGACCGTCGCCGGCGACCAACTTCGGCAACCGGAGCTCGCCGCCGTTCGTCCTCCCTCTGCCTCGACTGTCTCGGCTGAGCCGCCCACGCGCCTCGCGCGCCTTCGTCCGCCGCCACCATCTCCTCGCCGGAGGCCGCCGCGCTCCCGCGTCGCCGCCCCTTCGCCTGACCCCGTCGTCGCTCCGGCAGAAGCTCGCCGGAGTCCGAGCTTGCGGGAAGCCCCGCCGCCGCGACGCCATGGTTTGAAGCCCGCGCCAACCACCGCATCGCTGCCTCACCTCGTGCCTCGTACCTCGTGCCGCCTCCTGCCTCGCTGGCGAACGCCGTCCGGCCGTCGCCTCGGCCTCGCCTCGCCGGAGTCCGTCTTCGCCGGAGCTCGCCGTCCTCTTCGCCGGAGTTCGTTCCGGCCGGATCTGAAGAAGAAGCGGGACCAGATCCACCACTCCCCCAAACTAAACGGCCTCCGTCCAGATCTGGATCGCTCCTTCCCGCACCACTTCGTCCCGGGTTGACTTTTCCCGAGAGGTCCAAATTTCACTAAGTCCCCGAAGTTTCCAGATTCATGTGCCCATGTTCATCATGTCATAACTTTGCATCCGTAGCTCCATTTTGCATGTGTAGCATATCGAAATGTTCGTCTCAAAGAGTACATCCTTTCATCTCATTGCATCATTTTAATTTGAGCTCATCTTGATGCCCGAAATGCTGTTGGAAGAGGGCTATTTGAGGAATTTGTCAGATCTGTTTCAGCAAATGGCATTTTGTCATTTTTTCCATGATTATTGTGTGCATGATATGATGTTGAGCTCTACATGTGTTTTGTAATTGCCATGCCATCTTTACAGAAGTGCTTGCCATGTATTTTTGTGATATTTGTGGTGACTAGCACAAGCTTGCAAAGTAGCGTAATCGGTAATGCTGATTTCAGGGACTTAGAATTTCACTAAGTCCTTATCCTGTTTTTGTCGTTATGCCATATGTTCATGTTGTTTCCTAGTGATCTGTGCCTCTTTTGAGGATGATCAGTAAGGATGTTTTGTTAACATTGTGGTGCTCTATCAATCCATGTCTTTGTTTGCAATTATGGAGCACCCTAGCTTGAGTCAATCGAGCTCTACTTTTGCTATAAAGCAAATCCTGGCAGATTGTTGACATGTTTAGCGATTTTGCCGAAGATGTTGCTATTGATCCGTGCATGCTATGTTGTTGTTCTTGCCATGTCTAGCTTCTATGCCATGTCTTCTTGATGGGTGTATGCTTAGATTGTCATGCCATGCTTTGTAGTGAGTGCGTCGAGCTCGTAAACATGCCTACTCGTTAACTGATTTGCATGCTCCAGTTTTTCACCAAGTATGAAATCTGTTTACGTTTTTGCCATGTTCACATGCTTGCAATTGTATTTTCTGATCCCTTTTGGCTCAAGGTCACTAAGGTACTTTTGTTAAGTGCTTTGATTAGCTTCATGCCATGCCTTGCTTTGCCATGATATGATCCTGTAGCATGTAGTTTTCATGCTCTAAAGTGTGCTTCCTGATGATAAATTCCAGACTTGTGTTAATTTCACTAAGTATGAAACCTGTTATCATTTGCACTTTTGCCATGCTTGTTTGAACCTGATAATGGATGAATTAGCCGTAGCTCAGTGTTCATCTTTTATCAAGCTTCTTAAGTGGATCCCTGCCATGTATTTTGTTGCCATGTTTGAGTGCGGTAGCATATTTAACTTGTTGCATTTAGATGGCTACTTGCTGTTTATCGCAGACCGGTGCCATATTTGTTTTGCTTGCCATTTCCAAACCGTGCCTCCGATTCCGGTGATCTTTATATCGATTTCAACCGAAATCATCTCACCTTTCCAGTGGCACTCTTGGATTTCCAAGTTGAGGCCAGGTTCAATCATTCCTTTGCAAATCATGCATATGCATCGCATACCGCATCCCACATATCATACCATGTTCATGTGTTGGTTGTTTACTATGTTGTGTGCTTCTTTCCGGTGTTGCTTCTTCGGGTTTTTTCAGATAACGTAGCGTTTGTGAGGACCCATTCGACTACGTCCGTTTGTCTTCTTCATGGACTCGTTCTTCTTCCTTGTGGGATTTCAGGCAAGATGACCATACCCTCGAAATCACTTCTATCTTTGCTTGCTTAGTTGCTCGCTCTTTTGCTATGCCTATGCTGCGATACCTACCACTTGCTTATCATGCCTCCCATATTGTTGAACCAAGCCTCTAACCCACCTTGTCCTAGCAAACCGTTGTTTGGCTAAGTTACCGCTTTGCTCAGCCCCTCTTATAGCTTTGTTAGTTGCAGGTGAAGATTGAAGTTTGTTCCTTGTTGGAACATGGAGATGTTGTTCCTTGTTGGAACATGTTTACTTGTTGGGATATCACAATATCTCTTATTTAATTAATGCATCTATATACTTGGTAAAGGGTGGAAGGCTCGGCCTTATGCCTGGTGTTTTGTTCCACTCTTGCCGCCCTAGTTTCCGTCATATCGGTGTTATGTTCCCGGATTTTGCGTTCCTTATGCGGTTGGGTTAAAATGGGAACCCCTTGACAGTTCGCCTTGAATAAAACTCCTACAGCAAGGCCCAAACTTGGTTTTACCATTTGCACTAACAACCTATAACCTTCCCTTGGGTTTTCGCGAGCCCGAGGGTCATCTTTATTTTAACCCCCCCCCCCCCCCCCGGGCCAGTGCTCCTCTGAGTGTTGATCCGAAACGGGCAGCCTGCGGGGCCACCTCGGGGCAACTCGAGGGTTGGTTTTACTCGTAGCTTGACCTATCCGGTGTGCCCTGAGAACGAGATATGTGCAGCTCCTATCGGGATTTATCGGTGCATCGAGCGGCTTTGCTGGTCCTATTTTACCATTGTCAAAATGTCTTGTAACCGGGATTCCGAGTCTGATCGGGTCTTCCCGCTAGGAGGAATATCCTTCGTTGACCGTGAGAGCTTGTGATGGGCTAAGTTGGGACACCCCTGCAGGGATTTGAACTTTCAAAAGCCGTGCCCGCGGTTATGGGCAGCTGGGAATTTGTTAATGTCTGGTTGTAGAAAACCTGAAGTTTACCTTAATTAAAATGCACCAACCGCGTGTGTTACCGTGATGGTCTCTTCTCGGCGGGGTCCGGGAAGTGAACACAGTGTTGGAGTTATGCTTGACGTAGGTTGTTCTAGGATCACTTCTTGATCATAGTTGTTCGACCGTGCTTTTGCCTTCTCTTCTCACTCTATTTTGCGAATAAGTTAGCCACCATATATGCTAGTCGCTTGCTGTAGCTCCACCTCATACCTTTTACCTTACCCATAAGCTTAAATAGTCTTGATCGCGAGGGTGTGAGATTGCTGAGTCCCCATGACTCACAGATACTTCCAAAACCAGTTTGCAGGTGTCGATGATACCATGCAGGTGACTCAACCAAGCTCAAGGAGGAGCTCGAGGGAGATCTTGTCCTTTATGTTGTTTCGTTCTAGTTGATCAGTAGTGGAGCCCAGTTGGGGTCGATCGGGGATCTGTGTAGCATTTGGGGTAGTCTTCTTTTATTTTGGTTCCGTAGTCGGACCTTGGTTGTATCTGGATGATGAAATGCTTTATTCATGTAATTGTGTGAAGTGGCGATTGTAAGCCAACTATGTATCTCTTTCCCTTATGTATTACATGGGTTGTGTGAAGATTACCTCACTTGCGACATTGCTTTCAATGCGGTTATGCCTCTAAGTCGTGCTTTGACACATGGGAGATATAGCCGCATCGAGGCCGTTACAATAGGCCCTTCGCAGAGGGAAGCTGGGATTTGTAGAGGTGCCAGAGCTCGATTTTGAAATGGAGATGAATAATATTTTGAGCGGTCTACTTTCATTGTCAACATAACAACCAAGAGATCTCGATATCTTCCATGCTACACACATTATAGGCGGTTCCCAAGCAGAATGGTAAAGTTTATAATCCCTGATAACCCACAAGTATAGGGGATCGCAACAGTTTTCGAGGGTAGAGTATTCAACCCAAATTTATTGATTCGACACAAGGGGAGCCAAAGAATATTCTCAAGTATTACCAGCTGAGTTGTCAATTCAACCACACCTGGAAACTTAATATCTGCAGCAAGGTATTTAGTAGCAAGGTAATATGATAGTATTGGTAACGGTGGCAAAAGGTAACAGTAGCAAAAGTAATATTTTTGGGTTTTGTAGTGATTGTAACAGTAGCAGCTGATACGTCTCCAATGTGTCTATAATTTATGAAGTATTCATGCTATTATATTATCTGTTTTGGATGTTTATGGGCTTTACTAAACACTTCTATATTATTTTTGGGACTAACCTATTAACCCGAGGCCCGGCCCAAATTGTTGTTTTCTTGCCTATTTCAGTGTTTTGAAGAATAGGAATATCAAACGGAGTCCAAACGGAATGAAACCTTCGGGAGAGTTATTTTTGGAACGGAAGCAATCCAGGAGACTTGGAGTAGACGTCAGGGAAGCTTCGAGGAAGCCACGGGGTAGGGAGGCGTGCCCTACCCCCTGGGCTTGCCCCCACCCTCATGGGCCCCTTGTGGCTCCCCTGACTGACTTCCTTCACCTATATATGTCCATATACCCTAAAAACATAGAGGAGCAGAATAGATCGGGGGTTTCGCCTCCAGAAGCCTCCATAGCCACCAAAAACCAATCTAGACCCGTTCCGGCACCCTGCCAGACGGGGGAATCCCTCTCCGGTGGCCATCTTCATGATCCCGACGCTCTCCATGACGAGGAGGGAGTAGTTCACCCTCAGGGCTGAGGGTATATACCAGTAGCTATGTGTTTGATCTCTCTCTCTCTCTCTCTCGTGTTCTTGTGGTGATACGATCTTGATGTATCTCGAGCTTTGCTATTATAGTTGGATATTATGATGTTTCTCCCCCTCTACTCTCTTGTAATGGATTGAGTTTTCCCTTTGAAGTTATCTTATCGGATTGAGTCTTTAAGGATTTGAGAACACTTGATGTATATCTTGCACGTGCTTATCTGTGGTGACAATGGGATATCATGTGATCCACTTAATGTATGTTTTGGTGATCAACTTGTGAGTTCCGTGACCTCGTGAACTTATGCATAGGGGTTGGCACACGTTTTCATCTTGACTCTCCGGTAAAACTTTGGGGCACTCTTTGAAGTTCTTTGTGTTGGTTGAATAGATGAATCTGAGATTGTGTGATGCATATCATATAATCATACCCGCGGATACTTGAGGTGACATTGGAGTATCTAGGTGACATTGGGGTTTTGGTTGATTTGTGTCTTAAGGTGTTATTCTAGTATGAACTCTATGATAGATCGATCAGAAAGAATAACTTTGAGGTGGTTTCGTACCCTACAATAATCTCTTTATTTGTTCTCCACTATTACTGACTTTGGAGTGACTCTTTGTTGCATGCTGAGGGATAGTTATATGATCCAATTATGTTATTATTGTTGAGAGGACTTGCACTAGTGAAAGTATGAATCCTAGGCCTTGTTTCCTAGCATTGCAATACCATTTACGCTCACTTTTATCATTAGTTACCTTGCTGTTTTTATATTTTCAGATTACAAAAACCTATACCTACCATCCATATTGCACTTGTATCACCATCTCTTCGCCGAACTAGTGCACCTATAAAATTTACCACTGTATTGGGTGTGTTGGAGACACAAGAGACTCTTTGTTATTTGGTTGCGAGGTTGTTTGAGAGAGACCATCTTCATCCTATGCCTCCCACGGATTGATAAACCTTAGGTCATCCACTTGAGGGAAATTTGCTACTGTCCTACAAACCTCTACACTTCGAGGCCCAACAACGTTTACAAGAAGAATGTTGTGTAGTAGACATCAGCAGCGGAAAAGAAAATAAGCAAAGAACAATATAGGAAAAGCTCGTAGGCATTGGATCGGTGATGGAGAATTATGCCAGATGCAATCGATCATATAACAGTCATAACCTAGGGTGACACAGAACTAGCTCCAGTTCATCAATGTAATGTAGGAATGCATTCCGAATATAGTCATACGTGCTTATGGAAAAGAACTTGCATGACATCTTTTGTCCTACCCTCCTATGACAGCGGCGTCCTATTGGAAACTAATGGATATAAAGGCCTCCTTTTAATATAGTACCGGACCAAAGCATTAACACACATTGAATACATGAACTCCTCAAATTATGGTCATCACCGGTAAGTATCCCGATTATTGTCACTTCGGGGTTAATGGATCATAACACATAATAGGTGACTATAGACTTACAAGATAGGATCAAGAACTCACATATATTCATGCAAACATAATAGGTTCAAATATGAAATCATGGCACTCGAGCCCTAGTGACAAGCATTAAGCATAGCAAAGTCATAGCAACATCAATCTCAGAACTTAGTGGATACTAGGGATCAAACCCTAACAAAACTAACTCGATTACATGATAAATCTCATCCAACCCATCACCGTCCAACAAGCCTACGATGGAATTACTCACGCATGGCAGTGAGCATCATGAAATTGGTGATGGGGGAAGGTTGATGATGACGATGGCGACGGATTCCCCTCTCCGGATCCCCGAACGGACTCCAGATCAGCCCTCCCGAGAGAGTTTAGGGCTTGGCGGCAGCTCCGTATCGTAAAACGCGATGAATCCTTCCCTCTGATTTTTTCTCCCCGAAAGTGAATATATGGAGTCAAGGTTGAGGTTGGTGGAGCATCAGGGGGCCCACGAGGCGGGGGGCGCGCCCCCACCCTCGTGGACAGGGTGTGGGCCCCCTGACATGGATCTTTCTTCCGGTATTTTTTATATATTCCAAAATAAATCTCCGTTGATTTTCTGGTCATTCCAAGAACTTTTATTTCTGCACAAAAATAACATGAGGCAATTCTGCTAAAAATAGCGTGACTCCAGGTTAGTTCCATTCAAATCATGCAAGTTAGAGTCCAAAACAAGGGCAAAAGTGTTTGTAAAAGTAGATACGACGGAGACGTATCAACTCCCCCAAGCTTAAACCTTTGCTTGTCCTCAAGCAATTCAGTTGATAAACTGAAAGTGATAAAGAAAAACTTCTACTAACTCTGTTTGCTCTTGTTGTTGTAAATATGTAAAGTCAGCATTCAGGTTTTCAGCAAAGATTATGAACTAACCATATTCATAATAACACTTAGGTCTCATGTTTACTCATATCAATGGCATAATCAACTAGCGAGCAATAATAATAAATCTCGGATGACAACACTTTCTCAAAATAATCATGATATGATATAACAAGATGGTATCTCACTAGCCCTTTCTGAGACCGCAAATCATAAATGCAGAGCACCTTTAAAGATCAAGGACTGACTAGACATTGTAATTCATGGTAAAAGAGATCCGATCAAGTCATACTCAATGTAAACTAACAGTAATGGATGGAAATGACGGCGGTGCTCTCCAACTGGTGCTTTTTAACAAGGGGATGATGACTCAACATAAAATAAAATGGATAGGCCCTTCGCAGAGGGAAGCGGCGATTTGTAGAGGTTCCAGATCTCGGTTTTGAAATAGATATGAATAATATTTTGAGTGGTATATTTTCATTGTTAACATAACAACCGAGAGATTTTGATATTTTCCATGCTACACACATTATAGGTGGTTCCCAAACAGAATGGTAATGTTCATACTCCCCCTCCACCAAGAAGCATCAATCCATGGCGTGCTCGAAACAATGAGTGCCTCAAACTAACAAGAGTCCCGGGGGAGTCTTGTTTGCAGTTATTTTGATTTGATTTGCATAAAGCATGGGACTAGGCATCCCGGTGACCAACCATTTTCTCGTGAGTGGGGAGCGGAGTCCACTCCTCTTGAGAATAACCAGGGCCGGCCTAAGGGGGGGCAGGGGGCAGCCTTCCCGGGCCCCAAACTCTAGGGGGCCCACCCCAGGTATGCCCTAGGCATGAGGCCCAAGGCCTGCTGCTACAATGTGTGAGCAAAGGAGGTGTAACTTCTGTTTTTTCCATTTGAGATCGTGGTCCTTCTCCTACGATGGAAGTGACGCCCAACGTGGCTGTCGCCAGGGAACAAATGCAATGCAACCGAGGCCGCAAGCGGAATCCGGCGGCAACGAATCGATGACGTTCCTGTAGAAGCGAGTCTTCGAGACGGCCAGACGGGAACAGGATCACCGGAGATCAATGGTGGGGTTGCTGCCTCTGATCTAGTGCTCCGCATCTATACCTTCTTTTGACTTCTAATCTGAACGCTCTACTACTCCTTTTGTTCTTATGCCACAGAGATACTTTCATTAGTGATATATGTATTGGGAAGTCGATCACGCCAGTTCACCAGTCAAGCCTATTTGCTTCCCCTGGCCGGAACTTTCCTACGTATACTATCAATCACTAGTTCAGTAATCATTGTCACTATACGTACGTTGGCAATTAGATTATTTAATCTCAACCGATTTGTAATTGTTGCAGATTAATTTAAATATCAGCACTGCTGGGTATTACATCGCCTAGAAAGTATGAATTTGGTAATGAGCCACAAAAATAGAAACTTGTGGGTGAGTTGATAGAATTATAGAGAGGAACTATGGATAAAATTTTGAATACTCATACATGCGCTTCGACGAGTTGATGGTAATTCCCAAGGATGAACCAACTAATGATGGTAAGTGTCAAGTAAGTGTTTATGATTATGTTTGTCCTTCTAATGAACAATGAGATGTTTTATAGAAATTTGCATTCCATATTTTTTATAAATTGATGTGTATTCTAATACAACCACATACATAGAATATAACTACATGAGAGGTGATGAGGGCCTCAATAATAGTTTTCGCCCCGGGCCCACAATATCTCAGAACCGACCCTGAGAATAACCCGCCTAGCATGCAAGATACAAATAGACCTAGTTGATGAAGGAAATATGCCCTAGAGGCAATAATAAAGTTATTATTTATTTCCTTATATCATGATAAATGTTTATTATTCATGCTAGAATTGTATTAACCGGAAACATAATACATGTGTGAATACATAGACCAACAGAGTGTCACTAGTATGCCTCTACTTGACTAGCTCGTTAATCAAAGATGGTTATGTTTCCTAACCATGAACAAAGAGTTGTTATTTGATTAACGAGGTCACATCATTAGTAGAATGATCTGATTGACATGACCCATTCCATTAGCTTAGCACCCGATCGTTTAGTATGTTGCTATTGCTTTCTTCATGACTTATACATGTTCCTATAACTATGAGATTATGCAACTCCCGTTTACCGGAGGAACACTTTGGGTACTACCAAACGTCACAACGTAACTGGGTGATTATAAAGGAGTACTACAGGTGTCTCCAATGGTAGATGTTGGGTTGGCGTATTTCGAGATTAGGGTTTGTCACTCCGATTGTCGGAGAGGTATCTCTGGGCCCTCTCGGTAATGCACATCACATAAGCCTTGCAAGCACTGCAACTAATATGTTAGTTGTGAGATGATGTATTACGGAACGAGTAAATAGACTTGCCGGTAACGATATTGAACTAGGTATTGGATACCGACGATCGAATCTCGGGCAAGTAACATACCGATGACAAAGGGAACAACGTATGTTGTTATGCGGTCTGACCGATAAAGATCTTCGTAGAATATGTAGGAGCCAATATGGGCATCCAGGTCCCGCTATTGGTTATTGACCGGATACGTGTCTCGGTCATGTCTACATTGTTCTCGAACCGTAGGGTCCGCACGCTTAACGTTACGATGACAGTTATTATGAGTTTATGCATTTTGATGTACCGAAAGTTGTTCGGAGTCCCGGATGAGATCACGGACATGACGAGGAGTCTCGAAATGGTCGAGACGTAAAGATTGATATATTGGAAGCCTATGTTTGGACATAGGAAGTGTTCCGGGTGAAATCGGGATTTTACCGGAATACCGAGAGGGTTACCGGAACCCCCCGGGAGACTAATGGGCCTATTGGGCCTTAGTGGAAAAGAGAAAAGGGGAAGCCCACAGCTGGCCGCGCCCCCCCCCCCCCCTTCCCCAAGTCCTAGTAGGACTAGGAGAAGGGGCCGGCCCCCCTCTCTCTCCTTTCCCCCTTGAGAGTCCTAGTTGGAATAGGATTGGAGGGGGGAGTCCTACTCCCGGTAGGAGTAGGACTCCCCCTGCGCCTCCCTCTCTCTGGCCGGCCGGCCCCCCTCCTCCAACCTTTATATACGGGGGCAGGGGACACCCCAAGACACACAAGTTGATCCTTGAGATCGTTCCTTAGCCGTGTGCGGTGCCCCCTGCCACCAAATTCCACCTCGATCATACCGTTGTAGTGCTTAGGCGAAGCCCTGCGTCGGTAGTACATCAAGATCGTCACCACGCCGTCGTGCTGACGGAACTCTTCCTCGACGCTTTGCTGGATCGGAGCCCGAGGATCGTCATTGAGCTGAACGTGTGCTAAGAACTCGGAGGTGCCGGAGTAACGGTGCTTGGATCGGTCGGATCGGGAAGAAGACGTACGACTACTTCCTCTATGTTGTGTGATCGCTTCCGCAGTCGGTCTGCGTTGGTACGTAGACAACACTCTCCCCTCTCGTTGCTGTGCATCACCACGATCTTGCGTGTGCGTAGCAAAATTTTCGAAATTACTACGTTCCCCAACAGTGGCATCCGAGCCTAGGTTTTATGGTTTGATGTTATTTGCACGAGTAGAACACAAGTGAGTTGTGGGCGATACAAGTCATACTGCCTACCAGCATGTCATACTTTGGTTCGGCGGTATTGTTGGGTGAGACGATCCGGAACAACCTTATGCGTACTCTTACGCGAGACCGGTTCCCTCGACGTGCTTTGCACATAGATGGCTTGCGGAAGACTGTCTCTCCAACTTTAGTTGAACCAAGTGTGACTACGCCCGGTCCTTGAGAAGGTTAAAACGGAGTCTATTTGACGAACTATCGTTGTGGTTTTGATGCGTAGGTGAGATGAGTTCTTACTTAAGCCCGTAGCAGCCACGTAAAACTTGCAACAACAAAGTAGAGGACGTCTAACTTGTTTTTGCAGGGCATGTTGTGATGTGATATGGTCAAGGCATGATGCTGATTTTATTGTATGAGATGATCATGTTTTGTAACCGAGTTATCAGCAACTGGCAGGAGCCATATGGTTGTCGCTTTATTGTATGCAATGCAATCGCGATGTAATGCTTTACTTTATTACTAAGCGGTAGTGATAGTCGTGGAAGCATAAGATTGGCGAGACGACAACGATGCTACGATGGAGATCAAGGTGTCGCGCCGGTGACGATGGTGATCATGACGGTGCTTCGGAGATGGAGATCACAAGCACAAGATGATGATGGCCATATCATATCACTTATATTGATTGCATGTGATGTTTATCATTTTATGCATCTTATCTTGCTTTGATTGACGGTAGCATTATAAGATGATCTCTCACTAAATTATCAAGAAGTGTTCTCCCTGAGTATGCACCGTTGCCAAAGTTCGTCGTGCCCAGACACCACGTGATGATCGGGTGTGATAAGCTCTACGTCCAAATACAACGGGTGCAAAACAGTTGCACACGCAAAATACTCAGGTTATACTTGACGAGCCAAGCATATACAGATATGGCCTCGGAACACGGAGACCGAAAGGTCGAGCGTGAATCATATACTAGATATGATCAACATAACGATGTTCACCATTGAAAACTACTCCATCTCACGTGATAATAGGTTATGGTTTAGTTGATTTGGATCACGTGATCACTTAGAGGATTAGAGGGATATCTATCTAAGTGGGAGTTCTTAAGTACTTTGATTAACTGAACTTAAACTTATCATGAACTTAGTACCTGATAGTATCTTGCTTGTTTATGTTGATTGTAGATAGATGGCTCGTGCTGTTGTTCCGTTGAATTTTAATGCGTTCCTTGAGAAAGCAAAGTTGAAAGATGATGGTAGCAATTACACGTTTTGGGTCCGTAACCTGAGGATTATCCTCATTGCTGCACAGAAGAATTACGTCCTGGAAGCACCGCTGGGTGACAGGCCTGCTGTTGGAGCAACGCCAGATGTTATGAACGTCTGGCAGAGCAAAGCTGATGACTACTCGATAGTTCAGTGTGCCATGCTTTACGGCTTAGAATCGGGACTTCAACGACGTTTTGAACGTCATGGAGCATATGAGATGTTCCAGGAGTTGAAGTTAATATTTCAAGCAAATGCCTGAATTGAGAGATATGAAGTCTCCAATAAGTTCTATAGCTGCAAGATGGAGGAGAACAGTTCTGTCAGTGAGCATATACTCAAAATGTCTGGGTATAATAATCACTTGATTCAGATGGGAGTTAATCTTCCAGATGACTGCGTCATTGACAGAATTCTCCAATCACTCCCACCAAGCTACAAGAGCTTTGTGATGAACTATAATATGCAAGGGATGAACAAGACTATTCCCGAGCTCTTCGCAATGCTGAAAGCTACGGAGGTAGAAATCAAGAAGGAGCATCAAGTGTTGATGGTTAGCAAAACCACTAGTTTCAAGAAAAAGGGCAAAGGGAAGAAGAAGGGAAACTTCAAGAAGAACAGCAAGCAAGTTGCTGCTCAGGAGAAGAAACCCAAGTCTGGACCTAAGCCTGAAACTGAGTGCTTCTACTGCAAGCAGACTGGTCACTGGAAGCGGAACTGCCCCAAGTATTTGACGGATAAGAAGGATGGCAAAGTGAACAAAGGTATATGTGATATACATGTTATTGATGTGTACCTTACTAGAGCTCGCAGTAGCACCTGGGTATTTGATACTGGTTCTGTTGCTAATATTTGCAACTCGAAACAGGGACTACGGAATAAGCGGACGCTAGCAAAGGACGAGGTGACGATGCGCGTGGGAAACGGTTCCAAAGTCGATATGATCGCGGTCGGCACGCTACCTCTACATCTACCTTCGGGATTAATATTAGACCTAAATAATTGTTATTTGGTGCCAGCGTTGAGCATGAACATTATATCTGGATCTTGTTTGATGCGAGACGGTTATTCATTTAAATCAGAGAATAATGGTTGTTCTATTTATATGAGTAATATCTTTTATGGTCATGCACCTTTGCAGAGTGGTCTATTCTTGTTGAATCTCGATAGTAGTGATACACATATTCATAATGTAGAAGCCAAAAAGATGCAAAGTTAATAATGATAGTGCAACTTATTTGTGGCACTGCCGTTTAGGTCATATCGGTGTAAAGCGCATGAAGAAACTCCATACTGATGGGCTTTTGGAACCACTTGATTATGAATCACTTGGTACTTGCGAACCGTGCCTCATAGGCAAGATGACTAAAACACCGTTCTCCGGTACTATGGAGAGAGCAACAGATTTATTGGAAATCATACATACCGATGTATGTGGTCCGATGAATATTGAGGCTCGTGGCGGATATCGTTATTTTCTTACCTTCACAGATGATTTAAGCAGATATGGGTATATCTACTTAATGAAACACAAGTCTGAAACATTTGAAAAGTTCAAAGAATTTCAGAGTGAGGTTGAAAATCATCGTAACAAGAAAATAAAGTTTCTACGATCTGATTGTGGAGGAGAATATTTGAGTTACGAGTTTGGTGTACATTTGAAAAATTGTGGAATAGTTTCGCAACTCACGCCACCCGGAACACCACAGCGTAATGGTGTGTCCGAACGTCGTAATCGTACTTTACTAGATATGGTGCGATCTATGATGTCTCTTACTGATTTACCGCTATCGTTTTGGGGTTATGCTTTAGAGACGGCCGCATTCATGTTAAATAGGGCACCATCAAAATCCGTTGAGATGACACCTTATGAACTATGGTTTGGCAAGAAACCAAAGTTGTCGTTTCTTAAAGTTTGGGGCTGCGATGCTTATGTGAAAAAGCTTCAACCTGATAAACTCGAACCCAAATCGGAGAAATGTGTCTTCATAGGATATCCAAAGGAAACTATTGGATACACCTTCTATCACAGATCCGAAGGCAAGACTTTTGTTGCTAAATTCGGAAACTTTCTAGAGAAGGAGTTTCTCTCGAAAGAAGTGAGTGGGAGGAAAGTAGAACTTGACGAGGTAACTGTACCTACTCCCTTATTGGAAAATAGTACATCACAGAAAACTGTTTCTGCGACACCTATACCAATTAGTGAGGAAGCTAATGATGATGATCATGAAGCTTCAGGACAAGATACTACTGAACCACGTAGATCAACCAGAGTGAGATCCGCACCAGAGTGGTACGGTAATCCAGTTCTGGAAGTCATGCTACTAGATCATGATGAACCTACGAACTATGAAGAAGCGATGGTGAGCCCAGATTCCGAAAAGTGGCTTGAGGCCATGAAATCTGAGATGGGATCCATGTATGAGAACAAAGTATGGACTTTGGTTGACTTGCCCGATGATCGGCAAGCAATTGAGAATAAATGGATCTTCAAGAAAAAGACTGACGCTGACGGTAATATTACTGTCTATAAAGCTCGACTTGTCGCAAAAGGTTTTCGACAAGTTCAAGGGGTTGACTACGATGAGACCTTCTCACCCGTAGCGATGCTTAAGTCCGTCAGAATTATGTTAGCAATTGCTGCGTTTTATGATTATGAAATATGGCAAATGGATGTCAAAACTGCATTCCTGAATGGATTTCTGGAAGAAGAGTTGTATATGATGCAACCAGAAGGTTTTGTCGATCCGAAGGAAGCTAACAAAGTGTGCAAACTCCAGCGATCCATTTATGGACTGGTGCAAGCATCTCGGAGTTGGAATATACGCTTTGATAGTGTGATCAAAGCATTTGGCTTTATACAGACTTTTGGAGAAGCCTGTATTTACAAGAAAGTGAGTGGGAGCTCTGTAGCATTTCTGATATTATATGTTAATGACATATTGCTGATTGGAAATGATATAGAATTTCTGGATAGCATAAAGGGATACTTGAATAAAAGTTTTTCGATGAAAGACCTCGGGGAAGCTGCTTACATATTAGGCATAAAGATCTATAGAGATAGATCAAGACGCTTAATTGGACTTTCACAAAGCACATACCTTGACAAGATTTTGAAGAAGTTCAAAATGGATCAAGCAAAGAAAGGGTTCTTGCCTGTGTTACAAGGTGTGAAGTTGAGTCAGACTCAATGCCCGACCACTGCAGAAGATAGAGAGAAAATGAAAGATGTTCCCTATGCTTCAGCCATAGGCTCTATCATGTATGCAATGCTGTGTACCAGACCTGATGTGTGCCTTGCTATAAGTTTAGCAGGGAGGTACCAAAGTAATCCAGGAATGGATCACTGGACAGCGGTCAAGAACATCCTGAAATACCTGAAAAGGACTAAGGATATGTTTCTCGTATATGGAGGTGACAAAGAGCTCACCGTAAGAGGTTACGTTGATGCAAGCTTTGACAATGATCCGGACGATTCTAAATCGCAAACCGGATACGTGTTTACTTTAAACGGTGGAGCTGTCAGTTGGTGCAGTTCTAAACAAAGCGTCGTAGCGGGATCTACATGTGAAGCGGAGTACATAGCTGCATCGGAAGTAGCAAACGAAGGAGTCTGGATGAAGGAGTTCATATCCGATCTAGGTGTCATACCTAGTGCATTGGGTCCAATGAAAATCTTTTGTGACAATACTGGTGCAATTGCTTTGGCAAAGGAATCCAGATTTCACAAAAGGACCAAACACATCAAGAGATGCTTCAACTCCATCCGGGATTTAGTCCAGGTGGGATACATAGAGATTTGCAAGATACATACGGATCTGAATGTTGCAGACCCGCTGACTAAGCCTCTTCCATGAGCAAAACATGATCAGCACCAAGGCTCCATGGGTGTTAGAATCATTACTGTGTAATCTAGATTATTGACTCTAGTGCAAGTGGGAGACTGAAGGAAATATGCCCTAGAGGCAATAATAAAGTTATTATTTATTTCCTTATATCATGATAAATGTTTATTATTCATGCTAGAATTGTATTAACCGGAAACATAATACATGTGTGAATACATAGACCAACAGAGTGTCACTAGTATGCCTCTACTTGACTAGCTCATTAATCAAAGATGGTTATGTTTCCTAACCATGAACAAAGAGTTGTTATTTGATTAACGAGGTCACATCATTAGTAGAATGATCTGATTGACATGACCCATTCCATTAGCTTAGCACCCGATCGTTTAGTATGTTGCTATTGCTTTCTTCATGACTTATACATGTTCCTATAACTATGAGATTATGCAACTCCCGTTTACCGGAGGAACACTTTGGGTACTACCAAACGTCACAACGTAACTGGGTGATTATAAAGGAGTACTACAGGTGTCTCCAATGGTAGATGTTGGGTTGGCGTATTTTGAGATTAGGGTTTGTCACTCCGATTGTCGGAGAGGTATCTCTGGGCCCTCTCGGTAATGCACATCACATAAGCCTTGCAAGCACTGCAACTAATATGTTAGTTGTGAGATGATGTATTACGGAACGAGTAAAGAGACTTGCCGGTAACGATATTGAACTAGGTATTGGATACCGACGATCGAATCTCGGGCAAGTAACATACCGATGACAAAGGGAACAACTTATGTTGTTATGCGGTCTGACCGATAAAGATCTTCGTAGAATATGTAGGAGCCAATATGGGCATCCAGGTCCCGCTATTGGTTATTGACCGGAGACGTGTCTCGGTCATGTCTACATTGTTCTTGAACCGTAGGGTCCGCACGCTTAACGTTACGATGACAGTTATTATGAGTTTATGCATTTTGATGTACCGAAAGTTGTTCGGAGTCCCGGATGAGATCACGGACATGACGAGGAGTCTCGAAATGGTCGAGACGTAAAGATTGATATATTGGAAGCCTATGTTTGGACATAGGAAGTGTTCCGGGTGAAATCGGGATTTTACCGGAATACCGGGAGGGTTACCGGAACCCCCCGGGAGACTAATGGGCCTATTGGGCCTTAGTGGAAAAGAGAAAAGGGGCAGCCCACAGCTGGCCGTGCCCCCCCCCTTCCCCAAGTCCTAGTAGGACTAGGAGAAGGGGCCGGCCCCCCTCTCTCTCCTTTCCCCCTTGAGAGTCCTAGTTGGAATAGGATTGGAGGGGGGGAGTCCTACTCCCGGTAGGAGTAGGACTCCCCCTGCGCCTCCCTCTCTCTGGCCGGCCGGCCCCCCTCCTCCAACCTTTATATACGGGGGCAGGGGACACCCCAAGACACACAAGTTGATCCTTGAGATCGTTCCTTAGCCGTGTGCGGTGCCCCCTGCCACCAAATTCCACCTCGATCATACCGTTGTAGTGCTTAGGCGAAGCCCTGCGTCGGTAGTACATCAAGATCGTCACCACGCCGTCGTGCTGACGGAACTCTTCCTCGACGCTTTGCTGGATCGGAGCCCGAGGATCGTCATCGAGCTGAACGTGTGCTAAGAACTCGGAGGTGCCGGAGTAACGGTGCTTGGATCGGTCGGATCGGGAAGAAGACGTACGACTACTTCCTCTATGTTGTGTGATCGCTTCCGCAGTCGGTCTGCGTTGGTACGTAGACAACACTCTTCCCTCTCGTTGCTGTGCATCACCACGATCTTGCGTGTGCGTAGGAAAATTTTCGAAATTACTACGTTCCCCAACAGTTGATACATGAGCTACTCGAGCATACAAAACCGAATGTTCATTTGAAGGTTTAGAGTTTGGCACATAAAAATTTACTTGGAACGGTAGGTAGATACCGTATATAGGTAGGTATGGTGGACTCATATGGAACGACTTTGGGGTTTATGGAGTTGGATGCACAAGTAGTATTCCCGCTTAGTTGTAACGCCCCGAGACCGATGTGCCAGGTGTCTTCCAGTTATTCGTCGGCGTTGCCATGTCATTTGCTTGCGTGTTGCATCTTGTCATGTCATCATGTGCATTGCATCATCATGTTTTTCAAAACTTGCATCCGTCCCGGCCTCCTCATTCTCTCCGTCGTCCGTTCTGAGCCCAGACACACTTGCACGCGCCCGCGGCATGTCCGAACTATTATTTTATAAGTGGCCGGAAAATGTTCTCGGATTGAGTTGAAATTTGGTGTGTGGTCTTATTATAGTGTAGACAGACCGCCTGTCAAATTTCATCGCGTTCGGAGTTCGTTTGATAGTCCAACCGTTAAACTATAGCGGCAGTATAGCCGGTCTTTTCGTCGGACGTTTTCGGTCTTCGGAAACTGTTGTCGGGCTGCAATTCTCTCCTCTCCTCTCAGTCCATGGCCCTCTACATAGCCCACTAGACTCAACCTACCCCTTCTTGCGTCCGGAGCCGTCCGATGGTGATCGCATGGTCCAAAAACCCCTCCTAACCCCTCAAACCCTAACCCTGTCTATAAAAGGAAGCCTCCCCTTCCATTTTTGGTAGCAGACAACTCCCTCCTCAAAATCAGCGCGCCGCCAGCCTCCTCCCACCTCCACCTCGCATTCCGCGCCGGCCTAACCCGCCGCTGCCACTTGGCGCTGCCCCAGCGGGCGAGCCGCCACCTGAACCCGCCGTCGCCGCCGCCTAGGCCAGTGGCAGCATGCCACGTGCCCCTGCCAGTGCCTCCCTCCTCCCACCTCGCGCCGGCCCGCCCGACCCAGATCGGGGCCCGCTTGAGCCCATCTGGGCCCGGACGAGCCGCATCGCTGCCCGCAACCGCAGAGCCTCGCTGCCCTCGAGCTCCTTCACCACCAACCCTCGCATGACGCCTCCCACCGTTGTTCGCTGCTCCGACGGGTCACCGGAGTTCGCCGTCGCCGGCGTCCAGTCAGGTCGCGCTGCTGTTCTCCATCTCCTTCTCCCTGCCTTTCTTTCCTCTCTCTCTCTCGTCATGCCTCACCGCCATGAGTGCCGCTGCAGGAGCTTCGCCACCACCAATCTGGTAGGAGTCACCATCCTCGTCCTGGAGTCGGCTGGAGCTCGCCCGTCGGCCCCGGATCCGACCTCCGGCGCCGTTCCCGTGCCCGCGCCGAGCCGCAAGTCCCTGCGTCGCTCCCTCCTGCTTCGTTCACGCGAGGGAGACGAGCGCCTCACCGCGCCCGCGTTGACCGGATCGGTCAGATCCAGCTCGGCCCAGATCCGCGGCAGCAGAGCGCCAAGGCCCAGCGCCAAGGCCCATCCCCAGTTCAAGCCTGCCGGCCTACCTCTCCAGCGAGCGGGCCGAAGCCCAAGGGATGAGCCGAACCCCAGCGCCCCGCCTTTTTTTTCTTCTCTTATGCGGTTGGGCCTGCCAGATTCAGCCCATGTTGTTGTTTTTTCCTGTCTGCGAATTTGTCTATTTTTCCAGGGAATTACAGTTTTGCAGAAAAGTCCCCAAGCTTCATGCATATAATAACTCATGATCTGTGCATCATATGGGACAACTTAATATATGAAACTTGCTTAAAATTATGTGTAGATTAATAATATGCCACTTTCATCCATGGTTAAAATGTTTAAAATGATGTTTGTTTAAATTTGCTCCTATGCCATGCTAAAACGGTTTAATTCATAACTAAATAACCGTAGCTCCGATTTAAATAAACTTTATATGTAAATGGGGTAGAATTTTGCCTAGTTTAACGTGGTGGCCTCATCTTGCATGTTTAACAACTCTAAAATTGTGTTTAGGACAGATCAGGACCAAACCTTAAATTATGCTATGGGGATTTTCCGGACTTGTTGTTTTGTTGTTCCGGCCTCATTTAAACATGCCTAGATTAGATAGTTTCATCATGTTTCACCTCTTGCCACGTTAATCAACATTTAATATTGTTGGGTACATAAACGAGAGAGAACTAAATAATTGATGTTGTGTTTCGTCAATATGCAACTCGTTGCATATTGTGCTCCACTTAATTTGTAGAATTGTTTGTGCATTTTGCCATGCCATGCCCTCTTTAAACCGGACATGCATCATACTTGATTGTGCATCATGCCATGTTGATGTGTTGGTTGTTTACTATGTTGTGTGCTTCTTTTCCGGTGTTGCTTCTTCGGGTTGGTTCCGATAACGTCGTGTTGTGAGGATTCGTTCGACTACGCCCGTTTGTCTTCTTCATGGACTCGTTCTTCTTCCTTGCGGGATTTCAGGCAAGATGATCATACCCTCGAAATCACTACTATCTTTGCTATGCTAGATTGCTCGCTCTTTTGCTATGCCATTGCTACGATGCCTACCACTTGCTTGTCAGCCTCCCAAATTGCCATGCTCAGCCTCTAACCCACCAATGTCCTAGCAAACCGTTGATTGGCTATGTTACCGCTTTGCTCAGCCCCTTTGATAGCGTTGTTAGTTGCAGGTGAAGATTGAAGTTTGTTCCTTGTTGGAACATGGAGATGTTGTTCCTTGTTGGAACATGTTTACTTGTTGGGATATCACTATATGTCTTATTTAATTAATGCATCTATATACTTGGTAAAGGGTGGAAGGCTCGGCCTTATGCCTGGTGTTTTGTTCCACTCTTGCCGCCCTAGTTTCCGTCATATCGGTGTTATGTTCCCGGATTTTGCGTCCCTTACGCGGTTGGGCTATAATGGGAACCCCTTGACAGTTCGCCTTAAATAAAGCTTCTCCAGCAATGCCCAACATTGGTTTTACCATTTGCCACCTAGCCTTTTCTTTCCCTTGGGTTCTGCAGACTCAAGGGTCATCATTATTTTAACCCCCCCGGACCAGTGCTCCTCTGAGTGTTGGTCCACCTGTCAGCTGCCGGTGGCCACCAAGGGCAACTCTGGGCTGGCTTGCCCATACCTAAGCCAATCTGAGTGTGCCCTGAGAAAGAGATATGTGCAGCTCCTATCGGGATTTGTCGGCACATTCGGGCGGTGTTGCTGGTTTAGTTTTACCCTGTCGAAATGTCTTGTTGTACTGGGATACCGAGTCTGATCGGAATGTCTCGGGTGGAGGTCTATTCCTTCGTTGACCGTGAGAGCTTGTGATGGGCTAAGTTGGGACACCCCTACAGGGATTGAACTTTCAAAAGCCGTGCCCGCGGTTATGGGCAGATAGGAATTTGTTAACGTCCGGTTGTAGAAAACCTGAAGTTGACCTTAATTAAAATGAATCAACAGCGTGTGTAACCGTGATGGTCTCTTTCCGGCGGAGTCCGGGAAGTGAACACGGTTGTTGGAGTTATGCTTGACGTTGGTTGCTATAGGATCACTTCTTGATCATATTTTATCGGCCGTGCTTTGCCTTCTCTTCTCGCTCTCATTTGCGAATAGGTTAGCCACCATATATGCTAGTCGCTTGTTGCAGCTCCACCTCATACCTTTACCTTACCCATAAGCTTAAATAGTCTTGATCGCGAGGGTGCGAGATTGCTGAGTCCCTGTGGCTCACAGATACTTCCAAAACCAGCTTGCAGGTGCCGTTGAGTCCGTGCAGATGACGCAACCCAGCTCAGGAGGAGCTCGTCGAAGACCTTGTTCATTTTTGTTGTTTCATTCTAGTTGATCAGTAGTGGAGCCCAGTTGGGGTCGATCGGGGACCTTTGTCGCATTTGGGGTTCTTCTTTTATTTTGGTTCCGTAGTCGGACCATGAGTGTATTTGGTTGATGTAATGCTTTATTCATGTAATTGTGTGAAGTGGCGATTGTAAGCCAACTATGTAACTTTTTCCCCTATTGTATTACATGGGTTGTGTGAAGATTACCTCACTTGCGACTTATGCCTTCAATGCGATTATGCCTCTAAGTCGTGCCTCGACACGTGGGAGATATAGTCGCATCGAGGGTGTTACAAGTTGGTAATCAGAGCCTTCCCCGACCTTAGGAGCCCCATTGCTTGATCGTTTTTAGCAGCCGAGTTGTGTCTAGAAAAATGTTTTGAGTCCTTAGGAATTATATATCGGAGAGTTTAGGAATTCTTTTTACTTCCCAGTCTCCTCATCGCTTTGGTAAGGCATCCTGATGTAGAGTTTTGACTCTTCTCTTCTCAAATTTCACTAAAAAAAATTTAGGATCACGCGAGTATCTTGGTTTTGTTCCGATGGCTTATGATGAGAATACTGTCTTGGTGCCTCCTGTCAGGGGTTTAGTGGAAGTGTCCCGGGGAGTTGAGCTCTGAGGTGTTGTCATCATAATTTTATCGTTGCAATTCTTGAATACTTGAGATATGTGCGCGACATCGAAAATCTCCTTTATGCAGTTCGTTGGTGAGATAACCTCGACGCCACCCAGTACTGGAGCGGGAGTTCGGGAGTATCGCCATAACTTGTATAACGGATGCCTTTCGAAGGTTGAGATAGATGGTTTCCGAAGGTTTCTTGGTTATGTGTTGAAGGATGGATGCAGCTGAATGTAGGATTTGCTAGCTTGGGTGAGATATTATGCTTCCCCTGTATCCTCAACACCTGATTGCATAACCGGAAAATTTCGGGAGTTTCATAGGTGGGAATTCAAGTAGCTCTTAGGATATCTTTCCGTCAGATGTATGATATGAAATTGGGGTTCGACGTCTAGTGGTTCGCCTATTCACGGTCGATTTTACAGTGGTCTCGTTGTGTCTTAAAGAGTCCTTGGCTATGCTGACTCGGGGACGCTTCGTATGTCATGTGCACTGCCTTGTACATGATGGTGTTGTACGATCGAGCCCGTGTAGGTCCCACCACGAAAACTTCAGATGAAATTTCTATCATATGTTTGTTCTGGCTTATTTCGGAAGCCAACCCTTTGTTTTGTTTTGAGTTGTGGTATTCGAGTTGCTTCGAAGTCAAATGTTGATTCCATACCTTCCCCAAATGGTGTTCTCATATTCCTATGTGAATACTAATCCTTCTTGATCATCGAGATTGTCTTGTCAATCCTTTTCACCGTCGTGTTTTCTCTTCTAGTGATTCCGATCATTCCAATATCAGCAAGATCTTTTATCACTTCTTCTCAAACGGTATTTGTTCCATCCGTCTCCAAGTTGCCTTTGTTTTTCCCGCCCTCCCTCCCTTGTGTTTCTTTAAGGACTCAGATTTCTTAATCGAGTATCCATTTTATTGATGGAAGTCTCTCCATTCTTTTCCGTCTATATTCTTACCCGGTGGTTTCCATGAAGATGTTCTACTAGTTCGTAACTTTTCATTCTTTTTCTTCTCCGGTGGTTTCAAGTCAAGCTTGTTGATCATGTCCTTTCCCCATTTCAATGCGTTCTCATGCCGGTGTAATTCTTAATCATCCACTTCTCGCTATTCATTTGTTCCGGAGTGCTCAAGATATCTCGAAGATTCGTGTATCCACTCTTCTTTCATTCAAGCTATTTCGAGGATGTTATCTCATTCAAGACATTTAAATTCAACCAGTGCAATCTCTCTTTCTAATCGTTCTACGGTGTATCTTTTCAGTGGGCCCTAACCCACAGGTCTTTCCCAGGATCTTACCTGACTCTTCTTATTTTCCCGGTGTTACTCTCAAATTCTTTTCCAAGTTTGGCGTAAGAATGATTATCATCAGTCTTATGTTTTTCTCCAAGATCTTCCGAATTCTTTTCATCGTTGGATCAACCTCTTCGTTTCGATTCTTCCGGAGTGTCTAAATAATTCTTGGTGGTGTTTCTCGTCGTTATTCTTGGATTTTGAAGACCGAAGAAGAGTTCTCCTCCATATCTTGCTCCATTCTGTTCAAGTTTCGTGATTCTAGCTCGTTGCCATCCTCTCATAATTATTTGCGAATGTGAGATATTCTTTTCACCCTTCCGGAGCAATTTAAGAGTCTTCTCAGTTTGTTATCCGGAGTCCATCAAGTCAGGTTTATGCATTCTCAGCTTTCACTTATCATTCTCCGATCTTACTGGTGTAGCGTTCAAGTGATCTCTAATCGGTCCATGATCTATTATATTCACTTGTATCTAAATTCTCTCAAGCACCTTCGTTCATTTTATAATTCTTCCCGGTGTTTCTTTATCTTACTCCGTTCATTTTCAATTATTACGGTGGTTCATTCAAGATTTCTCTTCCCTTCTTATCATATCAATTTTATTCGTTGTTTCAACCCTTCATGTGGTTTGTTCAATACCTTCCCAAGTCTAATGTTATATCTCTCTTAAATCTTTTCTACGAGGATAAGTAATATGCCAAATCCGTGGATTGTCATCAATTTAATTTGGTGAAGGATGCGCATAATGTAATTCTTATTCTTGTTTCATCCAAATGATTAATTCCCTATTCCGGAGGCTCATCAAAAAATTCTTGATCTCAATTGTTCATCTTATCTTTTCTGGAGTTCCAAGTTTCCACTCTATCTCGTCGAAAAGCTTCATCTAATCATTGCAAGGATTCTCCTTGTGGTTTCAATTTCACTGTCTTTTTATTCTTTTGTTACTGGAGTTTTTCATAAATGCTCTACATGATGGTTCATCAAGGATTTAATTCCTTCTCGAAGTGTTCATCGAGATTCTTTTCTAAGGAGCTCAAGTTTTCTTCATCTTGCAATCCGGAGTGCATTTCTTTCATGCATATCTTTTGAGGTGGTATTATGTCATTCTTGATAATTTGAGTTCATATTGTCATGAATCACATGCTGTCAAGATTGGGATATTTTAAATCCATCAACCTATTCGTTGGTATTGTCTTGGGTTATATTTCACCTAAAGCCTTCCCTAAGGATGGTTGTTATTATGGTGCTTATATATGATCCAAGTTTCTTCTTTTATCCTCCCGGTAATATAGCCTTCTCATCTCCTTGTTCTTGGCAATCCAATTCTTTTCCCGTGAGTGACGGGTTTTTCGTCTCTTAATTGATAGGTATTCCATAAGGCCATATCAAGCCTATTATTTTCATTGTTGGTTTTTCAACAACTCCGTTCTAGCTTCTGTTGTAACCATGCTCTCTCAAGATATTGTTTCCCTTCGTTCATCCCATTCCATTTTTACTTTTGTTCCAGAGACATTGTGATGTTGTTCTGTTCAACCTTCTTCTTGTTCTTGTCAGGATCATGTTCTTTTCATGCTTATCCATTTAACCGGAGTGTTGTGTCCTCTTTTCAAGTATCCTCTCATCTTGTCAAGTTCAATTCCTTCCATTTACAGACGGAGTGCTGTCCAAATTATATCACTCTTATTCCTTCCCTATCTTGCTTAACCGGAGTATTGTGCCCCTTTGTTCTAGTTCTTTTCGCCTTATCAAGTCTTGCATCCCTTTCTCAACCAGAGTGTCGTGTTTTCATTTGAGCTCTCTCATCTTATCAAATTTTGACTCCCTTCTCAACCGGAGTGCGGTCTGAGATCTTTCTTACCCCTTGTTGCATTCATTCAACAGTTCCGGTGGCAGTGTGTTGTGATGTCATCAAGTATCTTCTCATCTTATCAAGACCTTATTCAATTCCTTTTCTTTTTAACCGGAGTGCTCCCCGAATTTGGTCTTTCTTGATCCTCTTCTGTAACCGGAGTGTTCTCAATATATATCTTGCCCTTCAACCTCAAGGTTTCGCAATGTTCTTGTCCCTCTTCTCTAACGGAGTGTTTTCGACTTCGTTCTCCTTCATTCTATTCTTTTCTCGTATTTGATCAACCTCGCAAGGTTCTTTGGTTTCACTCGTTTGTCAAAGGAGCAACTTAGTTTTACCTCTTCTCTTTCTCTTTCGTAGTTTCCCCGGTGCCATTCCAGATCTCGGGACGAGATCCTCTCGTAGTGGTGGAGTGTTGTAACGCCCCGAGACCGATGTGCCAGGTGTCTTCCAGTTATTCTCCGGCGTTGCCATGTCATTTGCTTGCGTGTTTCATCTTGTCATGTCATCATGTGCATTGCATCATCATGTTTTTCAAAACTTGCATCCGTCCCGGCCTCCTCGTTCTCTCCGTCGTCCGTTCTGAGCCCAGACACACTAGCACGCGCCCGCGGCATGTCCGAACTATTATTTTATAAGTGGCCGGAAAATGTTCTCGGATTGAGTTGAAATTTGGTGTGCGGTCTTATTATAGTGTAGACAGACCGCCTGTCAAATTTCATCGCGTTCGGAGTTCGTTTGATAGTCCAACCGTTAAACTATAGCGGCAGTATACCCGGTCTTTTTGTCGGACGTTTTCGGTCTTCGGAAACTGTTGTCGGGCTGCAATTCTCTCCTCTCCTCTCAGTCCATGGCCCTCTACACAGCCCACTAGACTCAACCTACCCCTTCTTGCGTCCGGAGCCGTCCGATGGTGATCGCATGGTCCAAAAACCCCTCCTAACCCCTCAAACCCTAACCCTGTCTATAAAAGGAAGCCTCCCCTTCCATTTTTGGCAGCAGACAACTCCCTCCTCAAAATCAGCGCGCCGCCAGCCTCCTCCCACCTCCACCTCGCATTCCGCGTCGGCCTAACCCGCCGCTGCCACTTGGCACTACCCCAGCGGGCGAGCCGCCACCTGAACCCGCCGTCGCCGCCGCCTAGGCCAGTGGCAGCATGCCACGTGCCCCTGCCAGTGCCTCCCTCCTCCCACCTCGCGCCGGCCCGCCCGACCCAGATCGGGGCCCGCTTGAGCCCATCTGGGCCCGGACGAGCCGCATCGCTGCCCGCAACCGCAGAGCCTCGCTGCCCTCGAGCTCCTTCGCCACCAACCCTCGCGTGACGCCTCCCACCGTTGTTCGCTGCTCCGACGGGTCACCGGAGTTCGCCGTCGCCGGCGACCAGTCAGGTCGCGCTGCTGTTCTCCATCTCCTTCTCCTTGCCTTTCTTTCCTCTCTCTCTCTCGTCATGCCTCACCGCCATGAGTGCCGCTGCAGGAGCTTCGCCACCACCAATCTGGTAGGAGTCGCCATCCTCGTCCTGGAGTCGGCTGGAGCTCGCCCGTCGGCCCCGGATCCGACCTCCGGCGCCGTTCCCGTGCCCCGCGCCGAGCCGCAAGTCCCTGCGTCGCTCCCTCCTGCTTCGTTCACGCGAGGGAGACGAGCGCCTCACCGCGCCCGCGTTGACCGGATCGGTCAGATCCAGCTCGGCCCAGATCCGCGGCAGCAGAGCGCCAAGGCCCAGCGCCAAGGCCCATCCCCAGTTCAAGCCTGCCGGCCTACCTCTCCAGCGAGCGGGCCGAAGCCCAAGGGGTGAGCCGAACCCCAGCGCCCCGCCTTTTTTTTCTTCTCTTATGCGGTTGGGCCTGCCAGATTCAGCCCATGTTGTTTTTTTTCCCTGTCTGCGAATTTGTCTATTTTTCCAGGGAATTACAGTTTTGCAGAAAAGTCCCCAAGCTTCATGCATATAATAACTCATGATCTGTGCATCATATGGGACAACTTAATATATGAAACTTGCTTAAAATTATGTGTAGATTAATAATATACCACTTTCATCCATGGTTAAAATGTTTAAAATGATGTTTGTTTAAATTTGCTCCTATGCCATGCTAAAACGGTTTAATTCATAACTAAATAACCGTAGCTCCGATTTAATTAAACTTTATATGTAAATGGGGTAGAATTTTGCCTAGTTTAACGTGGTGGCCTCATCTTGCATGTTTAACAACTCTAAAATTGTGTTTAGGACAGATCAGGACCAAACCTTAAATTATGCTATGGGGATTTTCCGGACTTGTTGTTTTGTTGTTCCGGCCTCATTTAAACATGCCTAGATTAGATAGTTTCATCATGTTTCACCTCTTGCCACGTTAATCAACATTTAATATCGTTGGGTACATAAACGAGAGAGAACTAAATAATTGATGTGGTGTTTCGTCAATATGCAACTCGTTGCATATTGTGCTCCAAATTTGTAGAATTGTTTGTGCATTTTGCCATGCCATGCCCTCTTTAAACCGGACATGCATCATACTTGATTGTGCATCATGCCATGTTGATGTGTTGGTTGTTTACTATGTTGTGTGCTTCTTTTCCGGTGTTGCTTCGTCGGGTTGGTTCTGATAACGTCGTGTTGTGAGGATTCGTTCGACTACGCCCGTTTGTCTTCTTCATGGACTCGTTCTTCTTCCTTGCGGGATTTCAGGCATGATGATCATACCCTCGAAATCACCACTATCTTTGCTATGCTAGATTGCTCGCTCTTTTGCTATGCCATTGCTACGATGCCTACCACTTGCTTGTCAGCCTCCCAAATTGCCATGCTCAGCCTCTAACCCACCAATGTCCTAGCAAACCGTTGATTGGCTATGTTACCGCTTTGCTCAGCCCCTTTGATAGCGTTGTTAGTTGCAGGTGAAGATTGAAGTTTGTTCCTTGTTGGAACATGGAGATGTTGTTCCTTGTTGGAACATGTTTACTTGTTGGGATATCACTATATGTCTGATTTAATTAATGCATCTATATACTTGGTAAAGGGTGGAAGGCTCGGCCTTATGCCTGGTGTTTTGTTCCACTCTTGCCGCCCTAGTTTCCGTCATATCGGTGTTATGTTCCCGGATTTTGCGTCCCTTACGCGGTTGGGCTATAATGGGAACCCCTTGACAGTTCGCCTTAAGTAAAGCTTCTCCAGCAATGCCCAACATTGGTTTTACCATTTGCCACCTAGCCTTTTCTTTCCCTTGGGTTCTGCAGACTCAAGGGTCATCATTATTTTAACCCCCCCGGGCCAGTGCTCCTCTGAGTGTTGGTCCACCTGTCAGCTGCCGGTGGCCACCAGGGGCAACTCTGGGCTGGCTTGCCCGTACCTAAGACAATCTGAGTGTGCCCTGAGAAAGAGATATGTGCAGCTCCTATCGGGATTTGTCGGCACATTCGGGTGGTGTTGCTGGTTTAGTTTTACCCTGTCGAAATGTCTTGTTGTACTGGGATACCGAGTCTGATCGGAATGTCTCGGGTGGAGGTCTATTCCTTCGTTGACCGTGAGAGCTTGTGATGGGCTAAGTTGGGACACCCCTGCAGGGATTGAACTTTCGAAAGCTGTGCCCGCGGTTATGGGCAGATGAGAATTTGTTAACGTCTGGTTGTAGAAAACCTAAAGTTGACCTTAATTAAAATGAATCAACAGCGTGTGTAACCGTGATGGTCTCTTTCCGGCGGAGTCCGGGAAGTGAACACGGTTGTTGGAGTTATGCTTGACGTAGGTTGCTATAGGATCACTTCTTGATCATATTTTATCGGCCGTGCTTTGCCTTCTCTTCTCGCTCTCATTTGCGAATAGGTTAGCCACCATATATGCTAGTCGCTTGCTGCAGCTCCACCTCATACCTTTACCTTACCCATAAGCTTAAATAGTCTTGATCGCGAGGGTGCGAGATTGCTGAGTCCCTGTGGCTCACAGATACATGAGTGTATTTGGGTGATGTAATGCGTTATTCATGTAATTGTGTGAAGTGGCGATTGTAAGCCAACTATGTAACTTTTCCCCCTATTGTATTACATGGGTTGTGTGAAGATTACCTCACTTGCGACTTATGCCTTCAATGCGATTATGCCTCTAAGTCGTGCCTCGACACGTGGGAGATATAGTCGCATCGAGGGTGTTACATTAGTACAAGTGAAGGCTAGAAAAAGACTGGGAAGCGACTAGCTAGAGAGCGACAACAATCATGAACATGCATTAAAATTAATCAACACCGAATGCAAGCATAAGTAGGATATAATGCACCATGAATATAAATATCGTAGAGGCTATGTTGATTTTGTTTCAACTACATGCGTGAACATGTGCCGAGTCAAGCCACTCGAATCGTTCAAAGGAGGATACCACCCTATCATACCACATCACAACCATTTTAATAGCATGTTGGCACGCAAGGTAAACCATTATAAGCTCTTAGCTAATTAAGCATGGCATAAGCAACTACAATCTCTAATTGTCATTGCAAATATGTTTCTTTCATAATAGGTTGAATCAGGAACGATGAACTAATCATATTTACAAAAACAAGAGAGGTTGAGTTCATACCAGCTTTTCTCATCTCAATAAGTTCATCATATAATCATCATTATTGCCTTTCACTTTCATGACCGAATAGTGTGGATAATAATAGTGCATGTGCATTGGACTAAGCTAGCATCTGCAAGCATTCAATTCAAGAGAGAAGACAAGGTAATATGGGCTCTTTGTTAGATCAACAATAATGCATATATGAGCCACTCAACATTTTCATTATGGTCTTCTCCTCTCGACCCCCAAAGAACAAGAAAAGAAATAAAACTATTTACACGGGAAAGCCCCAACAAGCAAAAAAAGAACGAGAAATCTTTTTGGGTTTTCTTTTTAATTAATACTACTACATGCATGGAAAGTAAACTAGCTAAAAGCTACAACTATTTTTTGTTTTTCTTAAGGTTTTTCAAACACACAAGAAGAAAGCATAAAAAGGGAAATAGACTAGCATGGATATTACAATGAAAAAGTATGAGCACCGACAACTAGCATGAGTGTGTGAACATGAATGTAATGTCGGTGAGAAATATGTACTCCCCCAAGCTTAGGCTTTTGGCCTAAGTTGGTCTATGGCCATGGCTGGCCTGGCCGATATCCAAAGTTATAGTTGGGGTCATACTGAGATGCAGCGGCAATTGCCTGATGAGCTGCAGCTTGGAGGCGAGCTGTCTCCACCCTCCTCTCGTACTCGGTCGCCTCCTCCCTAGTTATAACATATCTCCCCTTTGCCTTCTCACAAAGGAATCAGTGAGGTAGTAGTACTGACCGCACTTATCTGCCATGAAGCTCTCAAGATCAGCATTACGCACATATGCTTCAAATTCCTCCTTGATTCCTGCTCGAACCTTGAAGTCCTCTGACGACTATTCACAAGGCCGCACTTGAGCATCCCTTGGTGGTTCATCGTCCGGCTCACGCATTGCGGGCCTGGGTCCTTGCTTCCCTGAAGAACCACCTTGGTACATTTTCCTAAACATATTTCTTCCTCTGTAAAATTTCTGAAATTTTTAGTAACTCAAACTAAAAGTGAACCAAACTCAACAATATTGATAGCAACTACTCCTACAAGTGCCTAAAGGCAATATCATGCATTAAAACTACTTTTGACCACATAAATTTGTCATGCAAGCTCAAGAACAGGGTCACCTAAGCAGCAAAAATTTGCGATGAATAAAGCACTAGAACAAAAACTAATTGGACCATTGGAGGAGTCACATACCAAATAACAATCCCCCAAAGCAGTTTTGTGAATGGAGCTTTGAGCTAGGAGATCGAAAATGGCAGCAAGATGAGCTTGAACTCAGGTTTGAGCTAGTTGATAATTTTTTGGGAGGAAGGAGTGTGTGGTAGCTGGAATAAGTGGAGGGGTCCCACATGGGGTCCATGAGGCAGTGGGCGCGCCCTCCACCCTCGTGGGCACGTGGCTGCTCCCCTTGTTGTGTTTTCAGTGCTAGATATTGTGAAATATTCTAGAAAAAAATCATATTTAATTTTCAGGGCATTTGGAGAACTTTTTTTCGGGGTATTTTTTATTGCATTGATAATTCAGAAAACAAACAAAAAAATACTATTTTTGCTTTATTTAATATAAATAAAAGAAAGTAAAAGGAGGGTACAGAGAGTTGTGTTTTCTAAATTCATCCATCTCATGCTCATCAAAAGGAATCCACTAACAAGGTTGATCAGGTCTTGTTAACAAACTCATTTCGAATAACATGAAACCGGAGAATTTTCGAATAACACTAGGTTACCTCAACAGGGATATGCATGTCCCCAACAATAAGAATATCATATTTCTTCTTGCCAGTAGGAAGAGGAAATTCAAAACCTCCAATGGTAATTGTTGAAATTTTTCCAATAGAATTGATATTGTGGACTTGAGGTTGTTTCCTCGGAAAGTGTACCGTATGCTCATTACCATTAACATGAAAAGTGGCATTGCCTTTGGTGCAATCAATAACAGGCCCTGCAGTATTCAAAAAGGGTCTTCCAAGAATAATAGACATACTATCGTCCTCGGGAATATCAAGAATAACAAAGTCAGTTAAAATAGTAACATTTGCAACCACAACAGACACATCCTCACAAATACCGACAAGTATAGCAGTTGATTTGTCAGCCATTTGCAAAGATATTTCAGTAGGTGTCAACTTATTCAAATCAAGTCTACAATATAAAGAGAGAGGCATAACACAAACACTAGCTCCAAGATTGCATAAAGAAGTTTTAACATAGTTTCTTTTAATGGAGCATGGTATAGTTGGTACTCCTGGATCTCCAAGTTTCTTTGGTATTCCACCCTTAAAAGTGTAATTAGCAAGCATGGTGGAAATTTCAGCTTCCGGTTCATTACCAGCTTCAGGTTGAGCATCAACATGAACATCATCATTAACATTATCACTAGGTTCATGTTCATTACCAGCTTGTGTTTCAGCATCAGAAATAGAAATATCATTGGGATTCTCAGGTGTGTCAACAACAGGTTCACTAGAAGCATGCAAAGTCCTATCATTTTTCTTTCTCTTCCTCTTAGAAGGATTAGGTGCATCAACGTTATTTCTCTGAGAATCTTGCTCAAATCTCTTAGGATGGCCCTTAGGATACAAAGGTACCTGGGTAACTTTACCATCTCTAGTTGCAACTCTAACAACAAAGTCATTATTTTTACTATACCATTCATTGAGCAAATCATTCCGAGCTTTAAGTACTTGTTCTACTTGAGTGGTAATCATAGAAGCATGTTTACTAATGAGTTTAAGTTCACCTTTAACACTAGCCATATGAGTACTCAGGTGTTCAATCATATAAGCATTATGTTTCAATTGTCTACCAACATAAGCATTAAAATCTTCTTGCTTAACCATAAAGTTATCAAACTCATCTAAGCATTGGCTAGCAGACTTAGCAGGGGGGATTTCAGCTTTATCATATCTATAGAGAGAATTTACCTTTACTACCTATGTCGGGTTATCGAGACCATGTGTTTCTTCAATTGGTGATGAATTAAGACCATCTATTTCTTCAATAGGTGGCAAATTCTTAACATCCTCAGCTTTTATACCTTTTCCTTTCATAGATTTCTTTGCCTCTTGCATATCTTCAGGACTGAGAAATAGAATACCCCTTTTCTTCAGAGTTGGCTTAGGAGTTGGTTCAGGAAGTGTCCAATTATTTTCATTAGTCAACATATTATTCAATAGAATTTCAGCTTGATCAACAGTTCTTTCCCTAAAACACAACCAGCACAACTATCCAGGTAATATCTGGAAGCATCGGTTAGTCCATTATAAAAGATATCAAGTATTTCATTTTTCTTGAGAGGATGATCAGGCATAGCATCAAGTAATTGGAGAAGCCTTCCCCAAGCTTGTGGGAGACTCTCTTCTTCAATTTGCACAAAATTATATATTCCCCTTAAAGCAGCTTGTTTCTTATGAGCAGGGAAATATTTAGCAGAGAAGTAGTAAATCATATCCTGGGGACTACACACACATCCAAGATCAAGAGAATTAAACCATATCGTAGCATCACCCTTTAATGAGAATGGAAATAATTTAAGAATATAATAGTAGCGAGTTTTCTCATCATTAGTGAACAGGGTAGCTATACCATTTGACTTAGTAAGATGTGCCACAACAATTTCAGATTAATAGCCATAGAAAGGATCAGATTCAACCAAAGAAATTAACTCAGGATCAACTGAGAAATCATAATCCTTATCAGTAATAAAGATAGGTGAAGTAGCATAAGCAGGGTCATATTTCATTCTAGCATTCAAAGAATTTTCTTTAAGATTGGGTAATAATTTCTTAAGATCAGATCTATCATTGCAGGCAAGAAAGTCTCTAGCAGTTTCTTCATCCATAACATAATCCTCAGGCACAACAGGCAATTCATATCTAGGGGGAGAATCTTCATCATCACTTTCATCAATATTGCCAGTTTCAATAATTTCATTCTCTCTAGCCCTAGCAAGTTGTTCATCAAGAAATTCACCAAGTGGCATAGTAGTTTCATCATAAGTATCATGCATAGCAGAAGTGGTATCATCAATAACATGCGACCTATCAGAATCAATAGCATGTGTAGGTGTCACAAGTTTACTCATAACAGAAGGTGAATCAAGTGCAGAGCTAGATGGCAGTTTCATACCTCCCCTCATAGTTGAGGGATAGATTTTGGTTCGTTGATCTTTCAAGTTCTTCATAGTGATAAGCAGATATAAATCCCAAGTGACTCAAGGAATAGTGCTATGCTCCCCGGCAACGGCGCCAGAAAATGTTCTTGATAACCCACAAGTATAGGGATCGCTACAGTTTTCGAGGGTAGAGTATTCAACCCAAATTTATTGATTCGACACAAGGGGAGCCAAAGAATATTCTCAAGTATTAGCAGCTAAGTTGTCAATTCAACCACACCTGGAAACTTAATATCTGCAGCAAGGTATTTACTAGCAAAGTAATATGATAGTAGTGGTAATGGTGGCAAAAGGTAACGGTAGCAAAAGTAATATTTTTGGGTTTTGTAGTGATTGTAACAGTAGCAGCGGAAAAGTAAATAAGCAAAGAACAATATAGGAAAAGCTCGTAGGCATTGGATTGGTGATGGAGAATTATGCCGGATGCGATCGATCATGTAACAGTCATAACCTAGGGTGACACAGAACTAGCTCCATTTCATCAATGTAATGTAGGCATATATTCCGATTATAGTCATACGTGCTTATGGGAAAGAACTTGCATGACATCTTTTGTCCTACCCTCCCGTGGCAGCGGGGTTCTATTGCATGACATCTTTTAATAGAGTACCTGACCAAAGCATTAACACATAGTGAATACATGAACTCCTCAAACTACGGTCATCACCGGTAAGTATCCCGATTATTGTCACTTCAGGGTTAACGGACATAACACATAATAGGTGACTATAGACTTGCAAGATAGGATCAAGAACTCTCATATATTGATGAAAACATAATAGGTTTAGATCTGAAATCATGGCACTCGGGCCCTAGTGACAAGCATTAAGCATAGCAAAGTCATAGCAACATCAATCTGAGAACCTAGTGGATACTAGGGATCAAACCCTAACAAAACTAACTCGATTACATGATAAATCTCATCCAACCCATCACTGTCCAGCAAGCCTATGATGGAATTACTCACGCACGGCGGTGAGCACCATGAAATTGGTGATGGAGGAAGATTGATGATGACTATGGTGACAGATTCCCCTCTCTGGAGCCCCGAACGGACTCCAGATCAGCCCTCCCAAGAGAGTTTAGGGCTTGGCGGCGGCTCCATATCATAAAACACGATGAATCCTTCCCTCTGATTTTTTCCCTCCCCGAAAGTGAATATATGGAGTCAAGGTTGAGGTCGGTGGAGCACCAGGGGGGCCCACGAGGCAGGGGGCGCGCCCAGGGGGTAGGGCGCGCCCCACCCTCGTGGATAGGGTGTGGGCCCTGACGTGGATATTTCTTCCGGTATTTTTTATATATTCCAAAATAATTCTCCGTTGATTTTCAGGTCATTCCAAGAACTTTTATTTCTGCACAAAAATAACATCATGGCAATTCTGCTGAAAACAATGTCAGTCCGGGTTAGTTCCATTCAAATCATGCAAGTTAGAGTCCAAAACAAGGGCAAAAGTGTTTGGAAAAGTAGATACAACGGAGACGTATCACTCCTCCACCACCAACAAGCATCAATCCATGGCTTGCCCTAAACAACGGGTGCCTCACAACTAACAACAATCATGGGGGAGTTTTGTTTGCAATTATTTTGATTTGATTTGTGCAAGGGACTAGGCATCCCGGTGACCAGCCATTTTCTCGTGAATGAGGAGCAGGGTCCACTCCTCTTGATAATAACCCACCTAGCATGGAAGATACAGACAGCCCTAGTTGATACATGAGCTATTCGAGCATACAAAACAGAATGTTTATTTGAAGGTTTAGAGTTTGGCACATACAAATTTACTTGGAACGGCAGGTAGATATGGTATATAGGAAGGTATGGTGGACTCATATGGAGTGAAGTCTATTTTAAACCCTATGATTATAAATGTGGTCGAAAATGAACCCTCGCCACCAAATCCCTAAAGTCTATACCCTGTATTCACTAATCCCGGTCAATCTCAACCCTGGGCCTATTTGGCGCACCGGGTAACGATTCATCCCGACCAGGCTCAAAGTCTACTCTCACTTACATCCATACCCCACATCTCATATTCATCCTCCATCACTAATCCCCTCCCCCTCTCTCTCTCTCCTGAAATCAAAATCAATGGAGGCACCTCGACGCCACCAACGCGGCGGAACGACGATGGCTTGTCGGCCTCAGGCACATTCATGGACGAGGGCGTGTAGTGGCTGAACACGCCCCAGCGTTGCCGCGGGCGTTGACCACAAGCACCGTCATGATCATCGCGGTGCCGGAGCCGAGAAAGTGCCCTGCGAAGATGAGCTTGCAAGCGGAGCAGGTCCCGCAGCGCCTCCGTCTCCATCTCCAATTTAAACTAGGACACATTGAGCAGCAGGTCGTGCATGTAGCCGCCATCCAACATCTGCATCCTGAATTCCTGAGCTTGTTGCCCATGGAGACTGCAAAGAAGGAATTAATGGAACGGCTCATCACCATGTAGTCTGTGTTACAGCGTGTAGCCACCATCAGCTTGCTGTGCATCTAGGACACAGCGAGTTACAACGTAGGAGCTTATAATCGGCGTTGCGGTTGAGATTGAGGCCGGCGAGAACGACCTCATTGCGGCGACAGTCGGCGTAGACGTCTGCGGGTGTGGTGCACGTGCAGACGTCGTCTCAGTCAATATGGATATAGCCACGGGCGGTCGGAATGAGGTTGGGGTTGGAGAGGTCCAAATCGCAGATGGCTGATCTGGTAGATGCGGGGTATGGGCTCGAAGCCAGCGGGTGATGCGGGGGGGCCATGTCTCGTTGCCATAGGCGGCGATGAAGGTGAGGCACTTCCACGGCCACCGCATGCACAACACACACACTCCAATCAGCAAGACACCGACATGGCCACCTCGTCGAGGCGCTGATGCTTTGCCTCCGCTGTCTTGGGTTGGCTCCGGCAGCCAGCGGGAAAGGGCCTCACGCCAGAGAGTATCGACGCTTGCATGGGGAGGCGGCTCCCATAGTGGCATGGCACAGCGGTCAACGGGATGAGGACAAGGCGTGCGGAGGCACCCAGATCGGCGTAGATAGAGGGATCAGAGAAGGGAAGATGAATATGACAAGTGGCCCCATGCAGTCAGTGAGACTATAGCGTGATCCCGACCGGGATAGTTCTTTTCTCGGCACGCCAAATTGGTCTAAACAGGTTTGGGGTTGAGATTGATCGGGATCAGTGAGTACAGGGTACAAACTTCAGGGATTTCGAGGTGAGGGTTCATTTTCGACGAGCTCTACGATCTCAAGGTCTAAAATAAACTTCACTCACTCATATGGAATAACTTTGGGGTTTATGGAGTTGGATGCACAAGAAGTATTCCCGCTTAGTACAAGTGAAGGCTAGAAAGAGACTGGGAAGCGACCAGCTAGAGAGTGGAAACAGTCGTGAACATGCATTAAAATTAATCAACACCGAATGCAAGCATGAGTATGATATAATTCACCGTGAACATAAGTATCGTGGAGGCTATGTTGATTTGTTTCAACTACATGCGTAAACATGTGCCAAGTCAAGCCACTCAAATTGTTCATAGGAGGATACCACCCCATCATACCACATCACAACCATTTTAATAGCATGTTGGCACGCAAGGTAGACCATTATAAACTCCTAGCAAATTAAGCATGGCATAAGCAACTATAATATCTAATTGTCATTGCAAACATATTTCATTCATAATAGACTAAATCAGGAATGATGGACTAATCAGATTTACAAAAACAAGAGAGGTCGAGTTCATACCAGCTTTTCTCATCTCGATCAGTTAATCATATATCGTCATTATTGCCTTTCACTTGCATGACTGAATAGTGTGGATAATACGTGAAAGGTACCTAACCTAAAGCGTGATAGAGGATCCTCTAGAGACCATACAAGAAGGTTTTGAGCTGATGCGCCTACCACATCAGCCTTGATCAATAAAATTAGGTTGTTGCATTGCAGATGTGACTGACTTGTAAACATAATGATCACATCTATGTGCCTTATCCTTACGTATCTTGGCCAGTGTTTTCAAAAGCAATCCAGCTTGAATTTGTACAGGACCAGTAAACTATAGTCACTTTCTTCGCATAGTTGGTTCTAGCTTGAACCGGAGACTTCCATCGCCCATTGGTAGGTCTTATGCTTCGGATTTGGAATCATTTTTTGCTTTTCATCAATTTCTTGTTTGATCTACAGTGAGACTTTGTTGCTACTCTCCTTCTATATGGAAGTGTATTTTTTTTTGTAGTGTTAGTCCAATGCACGATAGTCATACTTGTGCTGCCGTAGAAGTGTTCCATGACATTACCAAAATTATCATCATGGAAGTGACCACTTCCATGACGATAAATTGCACGCCACAGAAGTGCTTTAGTCAAGGGTGACCGACACGTGGCATCCACTGTAACGGAACGTGTTAAGCTATCGGGTCCGGTTTTGGATCCGATAACCCGTTAACAGCCCCGACCAATGGGGATTTTCCACGTGTAAAATCATCATTGGCTGGAGGGAACACGTGTCGGCTTGCCGTTGGGACAGATGTCATCCACTCATTGGACCGAAAGTGCCTATGATACGTCAACACGTGGCACGGCCCAACAGAGGCCCATTCCTATGAAAAGGCCGGCCCATTTGACTTGGTCAAAAGGTGGTGGGCTGGCCCACGGCAAGCCTGTTAATGGCATGTTCGCATATAGCCCGCTAACCCAGGGCCCATTTACGGCCTATCCGAATTAGGCCCGTTTTAACTTCCGGCCATGTATGGCCCATGACGTCTTTCGGCCCATATGAGGCCCTTAGTAACCCTCGACCCATTAACGGCCCATGGTAAAACTGGCCCGTAATGAACAGTGTATCACTTTATACCCATTAGCGGCCCATTATTCTGTTGGGCTGTTTCCAACCCATGTTATCTTTCGGCCTTCTCAGGGCCCATTTATTCTTGGGCTCATTTCTAGCATTTGTTTACTTTCGGCCTATTACTGTCATTTTCTGCTTGTGGGCCAAATTCAGCCCATGGTTACAGTCGGCCCGTTTGAGGCCCGTTAATACATTGGTCCGTTTTCATAGCATCATCAAATACGGCCGATTAACTACGGCCCGTTATGGTCGGCCCATGAACGGACGATTTCAACTCTAGCCCGTTTACGGCCCCTTATACGGCCCGTACAAGGCCCATAGATGAGACGGCCCGTAGAAGGCCCATGGATCCTACAGGACGTAGAAGGCCCATTGACCTGATGGCCCATAGAAGGCCCATTGATCCGACGAACCATAGAAGGCCCATGGATCCGACGGCCCATAGAAGGCCCACGGAGCCGATAGTCCATAGAAGGCCATGGATCGTCCGTCACGTAGATGGCCCATGGATCGTATGGTCTGTGGACAGCCATGGTCACTACAACGTTTTGGCGAGTTGGACCCCGTTTGAATGACATAGCATATTCAAATAATTATCCTACTCTATACTATCACCTCTAAAACATACACTATACAATAAAGAGACTAAGGCATAGAAACATAGAATAATCCTACACTATATAATAAAGAAATTACAGCCAATGATAATAAAGCATACACAAACAGCAAATTGCATACACTGGGCAAATACAGCTCATACATCATGGACGCGCATCAACATAACTTACCATTTGAACTATAATCTCGTCAGAAAATAGGATTGGCCGGATTTAGATAGCACAAATTTCAGTGTGCAAAATCTCCGATTCCTTCGTTGTTACCTCGGTGTGTTGTTTCATTTTTTTGACTCCTGCATCTAATACCTGCATGTCCAGTCTCAACTTGTTGATTGTACGTTCAGAATCATGTACACGTTGTCTTGCCACCTCTAGTTGATGCTCGAGAACATCAGCACATTCCAATTCCAATCCATAATCATTCGGTAACGGCCATGCCGCACTGCTCGCAGATCTGTGTGTTGATGTCACTTCATCCTGAAATGTTTCTGTAAGTACACATGACTAGGGCAAAAATGTAGTTACAACAGTGAAGCAAGCAAGACAGACTATTTTGTACATGGCAAAACAGGACTAACAATAATGTTACACGTCATGAAGCATAAGCATGTGATATTTTAAAATTTATAAAAAAAGGTAGTCTGTGCAGCCTGCATACAGAAATCTCTCTTAGCTCAGCAGAGGAGCATGATGTTGGGGCCCAATCCAAAACACAAACAAGTTAAAATTTAGACAGCATGTTGCCTAGAAGTAAGCAAGCAGTTGGCCATTCTGTAGCTCAATTAAAGTCTTAGGGAGCATAATGAACAGCAGAGGATTTCATACAAACATACTACAACAAGTAAAACTATGCAATCATTAGCCTAGTATAAACTATATTGTGAGCCTCATTCAATAATAGTTGGTTAATAGACTTCAAAGCTTCAGGCACACTTCGGTAGAGTAATTAAATGGTAAGGCCTGTAATTATGACAACTAATAGTTATACAAGTACCCAACATCAGGCATCATTCTTTGGGCATCTCATTAACTGAGGACAAATAAAGCAATTGAAAAGAGCAAATTAACTATGCCTGAAACAAACAAGGAATTGAACTATTGAGTTGGATACAGTGATTTACCTTAACAGGTTGAAGAGGCTTAGCGCAGCTCCTACTTCTCTTGCAAGGCTCCTTACTAACATCTTGTACGTGGAAATTCTCAATCTTATCTTCATTGCACCCCCTCTGCAAGGTGACACAAACTAGTTACTCGTCTCCTTGGAAGATAAATATGCATACTTTCCAGTCTGTGAACACAAAAGGATGAGATTATAACAAAACAACACCACATAATGAAACATGCCGCATCTCTTGCACTTGCACACAATGAAATGAGCATTTACTATGTTTGCACTATGTAAAAACTAGGCATACCTTCGAACTGGATCTCTAGGTACTCTTGGAGAGCCTACTTTAGTGTACAGCCAAACCTTTATGTCACCTATGAGTTAGAAAAGGCCCCACTACAGCAGCCCTTAGTGTTTAAATAATTGACAAGCTCTGTTAGAGTGTTAGGTCAAGAACAACAAGTAATCAAAGCAAACAGTCCTAGTATGGCTGACTGATGCAAACAACCAATTGAACAAATGTGTGAGCAAATCTTACATATCAAGAAAGGAAGCAAAGAAGGAGGCTTAAAGACCATCACCTGACTGACCAGATTTAAGGGACATTTAAACATCATGTGCAACGTATGAACTAACATAAACATTGCATATTCCAGATTCTACAATGGAATGCACATGTATTAGGTTATGCCATGTGTGATGATGCCTAAATGTACACTATAGCAGGCAGGAGTGATTCATCATTCCACGCACAATTGAATTGTAGGTTAAGGGCCAGTTATATTCCGCCTTTTCAGGGCTTATTGTCAAAATAAGCCATAAAAGATGTAAAGAAGTCATTTTTGAGTTATGGGCTTGGGCTTAACTAATTTCTCTTTGGAGGGGGGTGTTTCGGGTAGAACCTCACTAAAAATTGAAGGGAAGGGGAAAAGTGAAATGACTCTGTTGTTTGCCTATATTACACTCAAAATGCAACTGGTGACGCTCGCTGTAACACCCACGATGCGGCTATATCTCCCACGTGTTGGGGCACGACTTAGAGGCATAGCCGCATGGTAGGTCTGTCACAAGAGGGGTAATCTTTACTGATCCCATGTACTGAATAAGAAAGGGATAGAGAGTTGGCTTACAATCGCCACTTCACACAATACATAAATAACCCACACATCATCCAAAATACAAACAAGGTCCGACTACGGAACCAAAATAAAAGAAGACAACCCCTAATGCTAGATCCCCGATCGTCCCAACTGGGCTCCACTACCGATCAACTTGAAAAGACACAAGACAACGATCAACATCTCCATCGAGCTCCCACTTGAGCTTAGTTGCGTCACCTGCACTGGTATCATTGGCACCTATAACTATTTGGAAGTATCTGTGAGCCACGAGGACTCAGCAATCTTACACCCGCGAGATCAAGACTATTTAAGCTTATGGGTAGGAAAAGGTAGTGAGGTGGAGCTACAGCAAGCACTAAGCATATATGGTGACTAACTTACGCAAATAAGAGCGAGATGAGAAGCAATGCAACGGTCGTGAACTAGAAGTGATCAAGAAGTGATCCTGAAACTACTTATGTTCAAGCATAACACAAGAACCATGTTCACTTCCCGGACTCCGCTGAGAAGAGACCATCACGACTACACACGTGGTTGATGCTTTTTAATTAAGTTAAGTTTCAAGTTCTCTACAACTGGATATTAACAAATTCCCATCTGCCCATAACCACGGGCGCGGCTTTTGAAAGTTCAAAACCCTGCAGGGGTGTCCCAACTTAGCCCATCACAGGCTCTCACGGTCAACGAAGGATATTCCTTCTCCCGGAAAGACTCGATCAGTCTCGGAATCCCGGTTACAAGACATTTCGACAATGGTAAAACAAGACCAGCAAGACAGCCCGATGCGCCGACATCCCGATAGGAGCTGCACATATCTCATTCTCTGGGCAACACCGGATAAGCTAAGCGTACATGTACCAACATAACCCAAGTTGTCAAGGGACGGTCCCGCACGGTGCTCTAGTTCGGACCAACACTTAGAGAAGCACTGGCCCGGGGGTTAAAATAAGATGACCCTCGGGTTAATTACTCCCAAGGGAAAAGTATAGGTTGTTAGGAAAATGTAAAACCAAGGTTGGGCCTTGCTGGAGGAGTTTTATTCAAAGCGAACTGTCAAGGGGTTCCCATAACACCCAACTGCGTAAGGAACGCAAAATCAAGGAACATAACACTGGTATGACAGAAACTAGGGCGGCAAGAGTGGAACAAAACACCAGGCATAAGGCCGAGCCTTCCACCCTTTACCAAGTATGAAGATGCATTAATTAAAATAAGAGATATTGTGATATCCCAACAAAACCATGTTCCAACATGGAACAAACTTCAACTTCACATGCAACTAGCAACGCTATAAGAGGGGCTGAGCAAAAGCGGTAACATAGCCAAACAACGGTTTGCTAGGATGGTTGAAAAAGGTTAGAGGCTATCATGGAAATTTGGGAGGCTTGATATAGCAAGCGGTAGCTAGCGCGGCAAAGCAATAGAGCGAACAACTAGCAAGCAAAGATAGAAGTGATTTCGAGGGTATGGTCATCTTGCCTGAGATCCCGCAAGGAAGAAGAACGAGTCCATGAAGAAGACAAACGGACGAAGTCGAACGAATCCTCACAACTCTGGAACGGAACCGAAGCTAACGAGAGAAGCAACCCAAAAAGAAGGAAGCAACATAGTAAACAACCATCACATAAACATGGCATGATGCACAACCAAGTATGATGCATGTCTGGTTTAAATATGCATGGCATGGCAAAGTGCACAAACAACACTACAAGTTAAGTGGAGCTCAATATGCAACGAGTTGTATATTGACGAAACACCACATTAATTATTTAGTTCACTCCCGGTTAGGTACTCAACAAAATTAAATGTTCTTAACATGGCAAGAGGTGAAACATGAGTAGAAAACACAGTTAGGCATTTTAAATGAGGCTGGAAGCCTGGAAGCAACAACAACAATTTCGGTAAATCCCCATATGTCAAATAGCAATATTAAAGCAAGCAACAATTTAAACATTTTAAATGTTATTATCATGATGCGCATGACATGTTCAAGTGTTATGCAATATTTATGAAAATGTTGATAAGAGCATTTTATGAAGCATTTGTCATCGTGGCGGAAACGAAAGGGGTGCCACGGCAACGAATCCGAAAATGATGCCACGGCAACATATCGGTTCCCGGTAGCTCAGGGAGATACCGGTGCAAAAGGAAAAGTGACGGGAGCGTGTGCTACAAGGATGGTGGGGTAATCTCGGATTCCGGGTTCCCACGGGTCGACGACTATAGCGACCCGACCTCAGATGGTCAAGTCTCTGTGCTTCAGTGTCATCCCTGGATCGGTAATGCTGACACACACAGTACTCGAAGGATTTGTAACAGATTGGCAATCACACACTCATTACATCGAATGTCTCAAAAGAGAACTTATTACAATACTATGGCTTAAGGCCATCTAATACGATAACAGCGGAAGGCTTGGAAGATAAAGTGAGTCCATCAACTCCAACGGCATAACTGAGCTGCACAGCAATGACCTAACGACCTTACTCCTCATCTGAAAAGTCTGCAACATAATACGTTGCAGCCCGAAAATGGGTCAGCACATGGAATATGCTGGCAAAATAACACAGTAGAGCAAGAACAGAATAATGCTATCACTACATGCATATTTGGCTGGTGGAAAGCTCTATGGTTATAGTTTTTTTGCGAAAAGCCAATTTTTCCCTACAACAAAGGAATAGATTTTAATTTAACTATCATGGTAGTTGAAACATCATTGAGAAGGTTCCTCCAACTCAATCCCAATTAAAGTGATTAACATCCCAACAATATTAATTAAGAATGATGAGATACATGTGATAACCCAAAAACTAGATACTCAAGATGATACTCAAGTGATTAACATCCCAACGAATCCGAAAATGATGCCACGGCAACATATCGGTTCCCGGTAGCTCAGGGAGATACCGGTGCAAAAGGAAAAGTGACGGGAGCGTGTGCTACAAGGATGGTGGGGTAATCTCGGATTCCGGGTTCCCACGGGTCGACGACTATAGCGACCCGACCTCAGATGGTCAAGTCTCTGTGCTTCAGTGTCATCCCTGGATCGGTAATGCTGACACACACAGTACTCGAAGGATTTGTAACAGATTGGCAATCACACACTCATTACATCGAATGTCTCAAAAGAGAACTTATTACAATACTATGGCTTAAGGCCATCTAATACGATAACAGCGGAAGGCTTGGAAGATAAAGTGAGTCCATCAACTCCAACGGCATAACTGAGCTGCACAGCAATGACCTAACGACCTTACTCCTCATCTGAAAAGTCTGCAACATAATACGTTGCAGCCCGAAAATGGGTCAGCACATGGAATATGCTGGCAAAATAACACAGTAGAGCAAGAACAGAATAATGCTATCACTACATGCATATTTGGCTGGTGGAAAGCTCTATGGTTATAGTTTTTTTGCGAAAAGCCAATTTTTCCCTACAACAAAGGAATAGATTTTAATTTAACTATCATGGTAGTTGAAACATCATTGAGAAGGTTCCTCCAACTCAATCCCAATTAAAGTGATTAACATCCCAACAATATTAATTAAGAATGATGAGATACATGTGATAACCCAAAAACTAGATACTCAAGAATTGTCCATAATCGGGGACATGGCTAACCATGATTAGATTATACACTCTGCAGAGGTTTGCGCACTTTTCACCACAAGACTCGATCGCCTCTGTTAGATTTCCCGCACTACAAGGTGGTTGAGAAACAGATGACCGAGACACAGTCTTTCAGAAACATTAACTCTCTACTCCAGACAGACCATACCAAACCTACATCCCACTACCTGCTGATCTGCCTCTTCAAGAGCTTCACGTATCTTACTCAACTATGCTAGAGCCCATAATAGCTTATGGCTGCACACGGAAGTTTCTAGCATGAATCATCTCAGTTCCCTTTGAGCCTGGGTGGCGGTCCATAGGAAGATCACACGGGTACTCCGGGATTTCCAAAAATACAGGCAACACTGGGTACTCCAGGTGCCTCAATCCACCCAGATGTTAATTTAAGTTGCCACCTTAAGTTGAACCATTAATTAACAATCTCACATCTGTCATGGACTTCACTCAAACCCAAACCACGTCTACGAGCGTAGCATAGCATAGTAATATAAGCAGCGTAGAAGTAACTCCCGGGGTTCGAATGTAACAGGGGTAATAGGTTCTACCTCATCAACTACTTCCCAACCCACTTGTTAATGACATCCTAATCATACAGTGTTTGAGGATTGGAACTAATGCATAAAAACTGGGTGATAAAAGGAATATGATCAAAGTGCTACTTGCCTTGCTGACGGTTTGCAAAACCTAGGGACTTGTAGTAGCACGCTTCGCACTCCGGGTGTTCTATCGCAAACAAACAATAACTTACATAAGCAACAAGCAAAGATGCGCACGCAAAACTCAATTAAAAGAGATTGACCAGAAAGTTCAACTTAAGAACTCCGGTTCACAAAAAGAATCAAATCAAACGGAGCAACGAAACTCAAATGGCAAAAGAGAAAAGCTTCGTTTACTAATCTGAACCTAGGTCAAATTTTATAGTAGCAAAAACTTATTTAAGTTGGTTAAACGAAAAGAGGGTCTTGAGACAAGGACCTACGCGCTTGAGTCGCCTGATTCCGACTGACGAGTGAAAAGATAAACAGAAACTTATATCGGATCAGAAATCGCGGAATAAATCTGATAAAAGAAAACTTACGAACAGACTAACGAACGAGCATTCGTTAGCTGTATCTAATGGGCGAAGAACCGTTCGTTAAAACGGACGTACAGACGAACGTCCGCTAACTAGAAGAACTCAGAAAAAACCGGCGAAACCGAAAAAATGGATCTAGGGTTTCTAAAAAACCGGCGGCGGAGTCCGGCGGCTACCTCCGGCGAGGGGCTCCGGCGGGCGAGGTGCGGGTGGCGGGGCGGCGGCGAGGCGCGGCACGGCGGCGGCGGCGGCTTGGAGAAGGGGCCAAGGCGGGGCGGCGGAATCCGGCTCGGACTCCTTGTCCGAGTCGGTCGGCGGCGGCGCGCGACGGGGAAGGCGGCGGCGGCGGCCTGGCCTGGCTCGGCTGGGCCTTAGGCCCAGTCGGGCGCAGAACTTTTTTTTAATAATTGCGCTGACTGAAATAAAATCCTAGATAAATAAATAAAAAACAAAAAATGTCAAAACAAATTTTCACCGTCTAAATAAAATATTTAGAACGAGATGAACATTTTCTTAGCCCTAAAATGCAATTTTGAAAAACATGCAATTTTTCTAATGCAAACAAAATTGCAATAAAATCTAAATAAAACAAATATTTGATTTTAATATTTTTCCTCCAATATTTCAATTATCTTGGAGAAGTCATATTATCTCCTCACATATATTTTAATATGAAATATTTTTGGAGAAAAATAATTAAAACCAAATCCTCGTTTCAATATTTGATAAAAAATCTAATATGAAAACCGGGAAATCCCCAACTCTCTCTCCGAGGGTCCTTGAGTTGCTTAGGATTTCGAGGATCGTGAGACGAAATGCAAATAAAATATGATATGCATGGATGACTATGTATAACATTCCAAATTGAAAATTTGGGATGTTACAAACCTACCCCCCCCCCTTAAGATGAATCTCGCCCTCGAGATTCGGGTTGGCTAGAAAGTAGGTGTGGGTGGTCTTTGCGAAGATTATCCTCTCGTTCCCGGGTGGCTTCGTCCTCGGTGTGGTGGCTCCACTGAACTTTGCAAAACTTGATAACCTTACTGCGGGTGACTCTGCTGGCAAACTCAAGAATCTTTGCTGGCTTCTCCTCGTAAGTCAAATCACTGTCCAACTGAGTTGCCTCCAAGGGTACTGTATCTCTTAATGGTATATCGGCCATCTCATCATGACACTTCTTCAGCTGTGAAACATGGAACACATCATGAACTCCTGACAATCCTTCGGGTAATTCCAACTTGTAGGCGACTTCTCCCATCCGTTCCAAAACACGATACGGCCCTACAAATCTTGGAGCTAGTTTCCCCTTAACTCCAAAACGTATCACTCCTCGCAAGGGTGATACTCACAGATATGCTCTGTCTCCAATTTGATAAGTTACCTCTTTGTGTTTTGAGTCCGCATAACTCTTCTGCCTGGACTGAGCAATCTTCAGTCTATCACGAATCAATTTAACCTTCTCCTCAGACTCCTTGATCAAGTCTGGTCCAAACAACTGTCGGTCTCCTACCTCGTCCCACATCAAAGGTGTTCTGCACCTGCGTCCATACAGGGTTTCAAATGGTGCCATCTTCAAACTGGCTTGGTAGCTATTGTTGTATGAGAACTCTGCGTAAGGCAAATTGTCATCCCAACTAGATCCATAATCTAGTGCACAGGCTCTCAACATGTCCTCCAAAATTTGGTTCACTCTCTCGGTCCGTCCATCTGTCTATGGGTGGAAAGCTGTACTGAACTCTAACCTTGTTCCCAAAGTCTGATGTAACTGATGCCAGAACTTTGAAGTAAACTGTGTTCCTCTATCTGATACGATGGTTCTCGGAACTCCATGCAGACATACGATCCTGGACATATAAATCTTGGCCAACTTTGCACTGGTATAAGTGGTTTTCACTGGGATGAAGTGAGCCACTTTGGTCAAGCGATCAACTACTACCCATATGGAATCATATCCTGCTTTAGTCCTGGGAAATCCAGTGAAAAAGTCCATGCCAAGTTTATCCCACTTCCATTCGGGTATCGGCATAGGCTGTAATAGTCCTGCTGGCTTCTGATGTTCTGCCTTCACTCTCTGACATACATCACATACGACCACATACTCGGCAATATCCTTCTTCATACCGGTCCATCAGAAACGTTCCTTCAAATCCATATACCTCTTTGGTGTTTCCGGGGTGTATCAAGTATGGTGAGTCATGAGCCTCTTGAAGTATTAATTTCCTGATCTCCTGGTTATTGGGCACATAAACTCGATCCTCAAACCATACGGTATCATGCTCATCTTCACGAAAACCTTTGGCCTTTCCATTGCTCATCTTCTCCTTTGTCTCGGCAATCTCCTTGTCATCCTTCTGAGCTTCCCGAATCTTGTCCAGCAATGTCGACTGGACCTCCATTGTTGCTACGAATCCTCTAGGAACAATCTCCAATCGAAGTCCCATGATATTCTCTGCTAACTCCTTCGGCAATCCCTTACTTTCAAAGATATTAGCATAAATCTTCCTGCTCAAAGCGTCTGCTACAACATTTGCCTTTCCTGGGTGATAGTGTAGCTTCATATCATAATCCTTTATAAGCTCCAACCATCTCCTCTGTCTAAGGTTCAGTTCCTTCTGGGTGAAAATGTACTTCAAACTCTTATGGTCCGTGTATACATCAAATCGGTTTCCGATAAGGTAATGCCTCCAGGTCTTCAATGCATGCACTACGGCTGCTAGCTCCAAATCATGCATGGCATAATTCAACTCGTGAGGTTTAGTTGTCGTGAGGCATATGAAACAACTCTTCCGTCCTGCATAAGCACACATCCAAGTCCTAAGCGAGAGGCGTCGCAATACACTTGGAATTCCTTATGTATATTCAGCAGTGTTAGCACTCGTGTTGTAGTCAACCGTTTCTTCAACTCCTGGAAACTTGCCTCGCATTCGTTTGTCCATTTAAACTTAGTATCCTTCTTTAATAGTTCAGTCATTGGCTTCGCAATCTTGGAAAAGTTCTCAATGAATCTCCAATAGTATCCTGCGAGTCTAAAAAAAATGCGGATCTCACTAACTGAACTGGGTGCCAACCATTCAGTGACTGACTGAATTTTGCTGGGGTCTACTGCTATACCTTCTCCTGATATAACATGTCCAAGGAATCCGACTTCCTTCAACCAAAACTTGCATTTGCTAAACTTAGCATACAACTGGTGTTCCCTGAGTTTCTTGAGAACTAGGCGCAAATGCTCCTTGTGCTCCTCCTCATTCTTCGAGTATACCATAATATCATCAATAAACACCACAACAAACTTGTCCAAATACTCCATGAACACCTTGTTCATCATGCTCATGAAATAAGAAGGGGCATTAGTCAGTCCAAATGACATGACCGTGTACTCGTATAATCCATAACGCATCGTGAATGATGTCTTTGGTATATCCTTCTCATGTATCTTCAACTGATGGTATCCTGATCGCAGGTCAATCTTTGAAAACACCTTAGCTCCTTGCAACTGATCAAACAGATCGTTGATCATCGGCAGTGGGTACTTGTTCTTAATCGTCACCTCATCCAAGGCTCGATAATCAACAACCATCCTTAGGGATTTGTCCTTCTTCTCCACCAAAAGCACAGGGGCTCCCCAAGGTGATGAAATTCTTCGAATGTATCCTTTTTCCAATAACTCCTTGATCTGTTTCTTAATTTCCTCTAGATCATTTGCGGGCATCCGATAGGGTCTCTTGGATATTGGTCTTGTTCTTGGCAACAGCTCTATCAGAAACTCAATGTCTCTATCCGGTGGTATGCCTGGTAACTCCTCTGAAAAAACATCCGGATAATCCTTCACTACAGACACTTCCTCCTGAACAACTCCTGTAAGGGCATTCACTTGGCTCCTCCTAGGAACATGCCTAGACACATGCTTAATCATTTTTCCCTCCGGGGTGGTAAGATAAGTCGACTTACTAACACAGTCAATACTCCCTCCAAACTTTGACATCCAGTCCATACCTAATATCACATCCAATCCTTGTGACTCCAAGATAATTAGGTCGGACAGAAAAACATGTGTGCCAATGGTTAGGGGTACCTGGTCGCACCATCGGCTAGCCATGTATTCTGCTCCGGGTGAGCTTACTAACAGAGGGGTCCTAAGGGTTTGAGTTGGTAGTTTAAACTTATCCACAAATTCCCTTGATATGTATGAATGTGATGCACCAGTATCGAAAAGAACAAGAGCGATAAATGACTTAACCAAAAACATACCTATTACCGCGTCCGGCTACTCTTCAACCTCCTCCACGTTAACGTGGTTCACTTGTCCTTTGTTGAATGGATTAGGCTTCTTCCCAGCGCTCCCATTTCCATTTCCATTCTTTCCTTCAGGGCACTCCGTGGCATAGTGTCCAGTCTTCCCGCACTTGAAGCAGGTAACATGACTTAAGTCCCTTTTGGCGGGTGTGGCTGGATTGGGGCGGTTCTGATTATTGTTGGTTCCGTTCCCATTCCCATTCTTAGAAACATTGTGGTTATGCAATCCTCCTCCAGTGTGGTTGTGACCTCCATGGTTATGAACAAGTCCTCCCAAGTTCGGGGTTAGACGAGGCTTCTGCTGAGCTCCTGAGTTATACCTCCCTTGTCCATACTTTCTCTTGCGGCTCTCAATCTGCTGCTGCTTCTCTTCGATCATAAGAGCCTTATCTACCAACTCATGATAGTTGTTGAAGGTTGCTACCATCAACTGCATGCTCATCTCATCATTCAGCCCTTCCATAAACTTCTCCTACTTCGCGGCATCTGTGGCCACATCATCAGGGGCGTAGCGTGATAACTTGCTTCATCCACGTACTGAGCCATAGTACGGTTCCCCTGACATAGGTTGCGGAACTCCCGCTTCTTCATCTGCATAGCTCCAGTTGAGACATGGTTTGTGCGGAAAGCTTGCTGAAACTGGTCCCAAGTGACGTTGGCTATGGGGAAAGTGGCTGTGTAATTCTCCCACCATGAGGCTGCAGGTCCATCCAATTGATGTGCGGCAAAGTGCACCCTCTCAGCATCCGTGCAACCTGCGGTGGTCAACTCCCTTCCAATACAGCATAGCCAATCATCAGCAAATATAGGCTCGGTGCTACTGGAAAACACCAGCGGCTGTAACCTTAGAAAACGAGCTAGGTTGTCCACTGGCGGCGGGTTGTTGTTGTTGTTGTTATTGTTCTTGTTGTTGCCCTGGTTCTGAACTAGCAATTGCATCAAAGTATTCTGCTGCTGGATCAACTGGGTGAGCTCCGGTGGAAAAGCAAAACCGATGTCACATCTCAGAGGCATCTGATGGGTTTAGATGGAAGAGATCAGAATAGAAAAGGGGTCTAATAAGAAAACACTACCTATATGCACATGAGACAAACACAACCATTTCACTCAATCAATCAAGCAAGGGCATACAAACGGTCTAGGACTATCGCAAAAGTGCTCATCTACTACTAATTACATGGGGAAAATACTACTAATATTGGGTGGTCATCTAGAAATTTTGATCGGTGGAAGACTCAATGATGTCTGCTCCAACTTCGTCTTCAAAGTCATCATCACTAGGATCTGAATCAGTGTCATCGATGATGATGTAGTCCTCGGGGCATATCTCCTTGGGTTCTTCTTCTTCTTCTATTGGTGCTGATCCTTCCATGAATACTCCGATCTTCTTGACTAAGTCGTCATTCTTCTCCAGTAGTGTCTTGATTTCCTCCTCATATCCATCGCGTGTAAACTTGAGTTCTTCCTCCAGCTTGATGATTCTAATATTTGCCTTCTTCAAGTCCATCATGTCTGCGCACATCTGGTTCTCCTGACGTCGAATGTGCTGGTTTAGCTCCTGGATGAAAGTTGCAATGGATCTATCCTTCCTGGTGTTGATTACTTCCCATTGCTCATCTCGGCGCCCACATATTTGATAGATAGTGTCCTTAAGCTCCCTGTTGTAGACTTCTCCAATGCGTCCCATGGTAATGTGGGCTGCCATGCTCTTGCCTAGACTCCAGGTGGGTGCTTCGAAAGAAAATTCTATGGGTTTAGAAGTTGGCAAGAACGTTCGTCCTGGAACTTGTACTTGTACCATCCAGCGCTCCTCTTCAGGTAAAGTGGCGTTGTACGTTCCGGTGAAGCTTGGTATTCCAATGTTCAAGTACCTAGTGACTTCCTTCAAGTGGCGTCCAAAAGGTGTGTCTTCATCCGGTTGTGCAAACTTGTTCTTCATCTCCGCCATCCTAAGGAGTAGAAAATGAAGAGGAGTCAGAAATGAGTAGAGAAGTGTGACCTAGGGTTTATCTTAGTGGTCGTGTCCTACACTCAGCGTGTGCTCTGATACCATCTTGTAGCGACCCGGCCTCAGATGGTCAAATCTCTGTGCTTCAGTGTCATCCCTAGATTGGTAATGCTGACACACACAGTACTCGAAGGATTTATAACAGAGTGGCAATCACACACTCATTACATCGAATGTCTCAAAAGAGAACTTATTACAATAATATGGCTTAAGGCCATCTAATACGATAACAGTGGAAGGCTTGGAAGATAAAGTGAGTCCATCAACTCCAACGGCATAACGGAGCTGCACGGCAACGACCTAACGACCTTACTCCTCATCTGAAAAGTCTGCAACATAATACGTTGCAGCCCAAAAACGGGTTAGCACATGGAATATGCTGGCAAAATAACACAATAGAGTAAGAATAGAATAATGCTATCACTACATGCATATTTGGCTGGTGGAAAGCTCTATGGTTATAGTTTTTTTGCGAAAAGCCAATTTTTCCCTACAACAAAGGAATAGATTTTAATTTAACTATCATGGTAGTTGAAACATCATTGAGAAGGTTCCTCCAACTCAATCCCAATTAAAGTGATTAACATCCCAACAATATTAATTAAGAATGATGAGATACATGTGATAACCCAAATACTATATACTCAAGAATTGTCCATAACCGGGGACACGGCTAACCATGATTAGATTATACACTCTGCAGAGGTTTGCACACCTTTCCCCACAAGACTCGATCGCCTCCGTTAGATTTCTCGCACTACAAGGTGTTTGAGAAACGGATGACCGAGACACAGTCTTTCAGAAACATGAACTCTCTACTCCGGACAGACCATAGCAAACCTACATCCCACTACCTGCTGATCTGCCTCTTCAAGAGCTTCACGTATCTTACTCAACTATGCTAGAGCCCATAATAGCTTGTGGCTGCACAATGAAGTTTCTAGCATGAATCATCTCAGTTCCCTTTGAGCCTGGGTGGCGGTCCGTAGGAAGATCACACGGGTACTCCGGGATTTCCAAAATTATAGGCAACACTGGGTACTCCAAGTGCCTCAATCCACCCAGATGTTAATTTAAGTTGCCACCTTAAGTTGAACCATTAATTAACAATCTCACATCTGTCATGGACTTCACTCAAACCCAAACCACGTCTACGAGCATAGCATAGCATAGTAATATAAGCAGCGTAGAAGTAACTCCTAGGGTTCGAATGTAACAGGGGTAATAGGTTCTACCTCATCAACTACTTCCAACCCACATTATAATGACATCCTAATCATGCAATGTTTGACGATTGGAACTAATACATAAAAACTGGGTGATAAAAGGAATATGATCAAAGTGTTACTTGCCTTGCTGACGGTCTGCAAAACCTAGGGACTCGTAGTAGCACGCTTCGCACTCCGGGTGTTCTATTGCAAACAAACAATAACTTACATAAGCAACAAGCAAAGATGCACAAGCAAAACTCAATTAAAAGAGATTGACCAGAAATTTCAACTTAAGAACTCCGGTTCACAAAAAGAATCAAATCAAACGGAGCAACGAAACTCAAATGGCGAAAGAGAAAAGCTTCGTTTACTAATCTGAACCTAGGTCAAATTTTACAGTAGCAAAACTTATTTAAGTTGGTTAAATGAAAAGAGGGTCTTGAGACGAAGATCTATGCGCTTGAATCGCCTGATTCCAACTAACGAGCGAAAAGATAAACAGAAACTGAGATCGGATCAGAAATCGCGATCAGAGAAATCGCGGAATAAATCCAATAAAAGAAAACTGATGACCAGACTAACGAACGAGCATTCGTTAGCTGTATCTAATGGGCGAAGAACCATTCGTTAAAACGAACGTAAGAACAAACGTCCGCTAACTAGAAGAACCGAGAAAAAACCGACGAAACCAAAAAACGGATCTAGGGTTTCTAAAAAACCAGATGGTTTTTTTATAAAAAAAACCGGCGGCGGAATCCGGCGGCTACCTCCGGCGAGGGGCTCCGGCGGGCGAGGTGCGGGCGGCGGCTCGCGGGGCAGCAGTGGCGGCGAGGCGCAGCATGGCGGCGGCGGCTGGCGCGGCGTGGCGCGGGGCGGCGGCGACTTGGAGAAGGGGCCAAGGCGGGGCGGCGTATATAAAGGGGCGGGGGCGGTGGCGGCTTAGAGGAGGGGCCAAGGCGGGGTGGCGGAGTCCGGCTCGGACTCCTCGTTCGAGTCGGTCGGCGGCAGCGCGCGACGGGGAAGGCGGCGGCGGCTGCCTGGCCTGGCTCGGCTGGGCCTTAGGCCCACTCGGGCGCGAAGCTTTTTTTTAAAATAATTTCGCCGATCGAAATAAAATCCTAGAAAAATAAATGAAAATCTAAAAATGCCAAAATAAATTTTCACCGTCTAAATAAAATATTTAGAACGAGATGAACATTTTCTTGGCCCTAAAATGCAATTTTGAAAAACATGCAATTTTTCTAATGCAAACAAAATTGCAATAAAATCCAAATAAAACAAATATTTGATCTTAATATTTTTCCTCCAATATTTCAATTATCTTGGAGAAGTCATATTATCTCCTCTCATATATTTTAATATGAAATATTTTCGAAGAAAAATAATTAAAACCAAATCCTCGTTTCAATATTTGATAAAAATCAAATATGAAAACCGGGAAATCCCCAACTCTCTCTCCGAGGGTCCTTGAGTTGCTTAGGATTTCGTGGATCGCGAGACGAAATGCAAATAAAATATGATATGCATGGATGACTATGTATAACATTCCAAATTGAAAATTTGGGATGTTACAACGACGGTGCCAAGCGGGGGAAACAACTAATGTTCACGGGAGGATACAACAACCAAACATGCATCTAATACAACACATGCATTCGTTCACGGGCAGTCGTCTCGGGGTTATACCTTCGGAGCGTGCAAACGGGATAGTTCTCGTTTGGTGCAAAGTAGAGGAAGTAGACGTTCTCGGGGCGTTTGTAGTGGAAGTAGTCGTTCTCGCTTCATACTTGTACACACTCCGTAGGTGTTCGGGGTCACAATGAGGAACTTGACATCCACGGGGTCTTCGAGGGTCGACGGTAGTGGTACTCAATCATTTCAAAGAGGTACTTGGGGTCTTCGAACTTGCCGGTCTCGTCAACTCGAAGGAGTACTTGGCATTTCTGCTACCCGGGTCATCGGCGACGGTAGTTGTTCTATGCATCGGGCGTCAAGGTACTGGTCATTCTTAGCGATTCTGAAGACGACGGTAGTGGTACACTTTCGAAAAGGGAACTTGATGCATCTGATGTTCCCGGGGGTGACGGTAGTTGTGCACAATCGTTGTTGGAGTTGACGGTTCGGAGGTCTCCGGGTGTAGTGGTAATTAGCGTCTCGTCGCGTAGTCGTTTGTCATAGTCAGACTTGACAAAATGCACACATGTTGTAGTTGTGGTACTTAGCATTCTCGTCCTTATCGATCCAAAACAATGGTAGCCCGAAAGGCCTCTTGTGGGCAGCAGGAAGGCCTGGCGGTGCATGAGCAGCGGCAGGAAGGCCTGGCGGTGCGTGAGCAGCGGCAGGAAGCGGGCACGGGGCTCATGGTGAAAACGACGACGAACAGACGCTCAACGACGTCCAAATCAAGCGGCACAATAGTCGTTGAGCAGAGGAGGTGAGGGTGCATGTCGCTGGAGATGACAACGCGATGGCCGGACGGCACGGGGAGGCAGTGGCTCATGGCAACAGAGCTGGTCCGGAGAGCAACGGAGCAAGGTGGTGGTGATGGCGGACGCGGGCCGGCTCGATCCGGCCGAATCCGGCGGCTGGGGTCGGGGACGATGAGGAGGCAGAGGGGAACGGGTCGAGGCACAGGTGCAAAAGGAGGGAGGCGGCGATGGCGCACAGGGGCCCGGCTTCCTGGTGGTACTCCAGCGAAGACGGTCGGAGCGGCAGTGGACGACAGGCACGACGCAGCTGGAGGGTGCCACGGCGCGCGCGGGAACGGGGTAGCCGAGGACGGCGGTTCGGCGTTGACCAGAGCAGGGGAAGAAGAGGGAGGTGCGGTGCTTCTCTCTCTCCCTCTCTAGCGGCGCATCGAGGGAGGAGGGAATTGAGCACGGGGCGTGCGCTCCTCTCCTGAGCGATGTGCGTGCGTGGCGGCGGTGGAAGGGAACGACGAGGACGGAGACAGGTGTGGCGGCGGCCTCAGGTACGAGAGGGAGAGATGGGGATCGGGGGGTGACACTTAGGGTTAGAGAAGGGGTGCGGCTATCCTTGGTGGTCTACGCTGGAAGTATGGGCCGGCCTGGTTGGAGGCCCAAGTGGCCAGCTGGGCTGCAAGGCTGAACTCCTCTCTCTCACACACATTTCTCTTTATTTGCCAAAACAACAAAAACAAAGAAAGAAAATGAGAGAAATAAAAGGTCACAGAAGGAATTTGGGCACGGGGATAATTTCCTCGGACTCACAAAAATGTGCACGGTCAAAGAAAAATAGGAGTGGCCATGATTGCAAGAATTAAATTCAAAGTCATTTGAATTTAATTAAAAAGGTTTGAACAAGGACTAGGAATTAGAAGTGTCCAAAAATGTTAAGATTTATGGAGGAGCCTCAATAAATGGGGAAGGAATTTTCGGCAAGGTTTGGGGATCAACTCGAAGCAGAAAAGGCATGGGGTTATTTTTGCAAGTGTGTTGTGATAAATTCCAAATTAAAGGAATATTTAATATAGCTCTCTAATAATATCGGGAGTATATGTTCTAAAGAGAAATCACCATTGTGAATATCCCTCGATTTAAATGGATCGAAGATCCATACGATTTATTTGGTTGAGTTTTGAAACAGGTTGTATGATGACATGATGCAATGCACATGATGCAAAGATGAATGCAACAGACAAAAAAATCACACAACGAATCTCGGAAACCTTGGAAGGCATCTGAAGCTCCGGTCTTGGGGCGTCACAACACTCCACCACTACAAGAGGATCTCGTCCCGAGATCTAGGATGGCACCGGAGAGAAAATGAAAGATGAAGAGGTAAAACAAAGTTTCTTCTTTGACAAACAAGTGAAACCAAAGAACCTTGAGAGGTTGAACAAATTGAAAGAAGGAATACAACGAAGATGAAAAAAGTTTAAAACACTCCGTTAGAAAAGAGGAACAAGGAACATTACGAGAACCTTGTGGGTTGAAAGACATAAGAAAAGGTTACAATGGACAATAAGTAGATGCAAACACTCCGATTGAAACAAGATGCAAGACTTGATAAGACGAAAAGAACTTGAGCAGACGACACAACACTCCGGTAAAAACAAGATAGAGAAGGCATATGAATGATATAATTTGGATAGCACTCCGGTAGAAAAGAGAAGAAAACTTGATAAGATGAAAAGAAATTGAAGGGATGACACAACACTCCGGTTGAATGGATAAGCAAAGGAAAGAACATGTAGTGTTGTTTGTGCACTTTGTCAAGACATGCATATTTAAACCATACATGCATCATACTTGGTTGTGCATCATGCCATGATTAAAAAAATTAGTGAAATTTGAGAAGAGGAGAGTCAAAACTTCTACGTTAGGAGGCCTCACCAGAGCGACGAAGGGACTGAGGAGTAAAAAGAATCCTACTCTCCGATATATATAATCCTAAGACTCAAAACATTTTGTTCTAGACTCAACAATGTCAGCGATTTGATCAAGCAGAGGGCTCCTAAGTCGTGGAAGGCTCTGATTACCAACTTGTAACACCCACGATGCGGCTATATCTCCCACGTGTCGGGGCACGACTTAGAGGCATAGCCACATGGTAGGTCTGTCGCAAGAGGGGTAATCTTTACTCATCCCATGTACTGAAAGAAAGGGATAGAGAGTTGGCTTACAATCGCCACTTCACACAATACATAAATAACCCATACATCATCCAAAATACAAAAAAGGTCCGACTACGGAACCAAAATAAAAGAAGACAACCCCTAATGCTAGATCCCCGATCGTCCCAACTGGGCTCCACTACTGATCAACTAGAAAAGACACAAGACAACGATCAAGATCTCCATCGAGCTCCCACTTGAGCTCAGTTGTGTCACCTGCACTGGTATCATTGGCACCTGCAACTGTTTGGAAGTATCTGTGAGCCACGAGGACTCAGCAATCTCACACTCGCGAGATCAAGACTATTTAAGCTTAAGGGTAGGAAAAGGGTAGTGAGGTGGAGCTGCAGCAAAGCACTAATCATTTATGGTGGCTAACATACGCAAATGAGAGCGAGAAGAGAAGCAACACACGGTCGAGAAGCTATAAGTGATCAAGAAGTGATCCTGAAACTACTTACGTTCAAGCATAACACAAGTTTACAAGATCATAGCAATGCCTCGGTCGAGGATCTTGGTTGGCCAAGCTGTTAGATCTAGAAGAAACATCGTCCTTGTAGTTTTTGCCAGCTGCATAACAGGTAACAGCGACCTGTTAGTATATTTGAAGTACATCGGGCAGGTGATGCTGGACGGGTTTAAAGGTGACAAGTACCTAGGCCATGGCGGGTGCTTGGCATCTTGCCATACGGTGCGAATCATGCTAGAAATGTCAAGGGTGATGATGCTGCGTTGGCTGTCGGGGTCCTGTAAGGAGATCTAGAATCGTGGAGTAGGGTGTTTGTGGAGCGGCTCCGGTAGGGTGGACTACGGTGTGGGCAAAGCGGATCTGTGGCCGTGGACGAGGGCGTAGGTGATGCTGCTCCGCTAGGGTGGACTACGGTGTGGGTGAAGCGGAGCTGTGGCCGTGGACGTGGGCGTAGGTGAAGCTGCTCCGGTGGTTGGGTTAAGGATGGTGTCGATGATGCGGATCTGCGGCCGTGGACGGGGCGTCAGAAGCTACTCCGGTAGGTTGGATGAAGGTGCGAGGAAGCGGATCTGAGGCCGTGGACTTGTGAGTTGGCAAAGCGGCCCAGGTAGGGTTGAAAATGGTATAGGCGAAGCTACTCTGGTGGGGTTGACGATGGTGTCGGTGAAGCGGCTCCGGTAGGGTTGAGGAAGGTGTCGGCCAAGAGGATCAGAGGCCGTCAACGGGGGCGTCGGTGGGGCGGCTCCGGAGGGTGGACGAAGCGTCTCCGGTGGGGAGTACGAATGAGCCGCTGAAATGCGCTGCGGTTGACGAGAGTACCGGCGAAGCAGATCCAGTGTCATGGACAAGGCCGGCACAGAATGTGCTGTGGTACAGTGGTGGATGAGCAGTCTACTTGTTTATAGGGGAGGTGGGAGGGTTAGATGCGGCCGCAGAAGCAGATCCGGCGAGGTGGACGCCGCTGGCAGTGAATGGGCTCTGGTACGCCTGTGGATGAGCAGTCTAGGGTTTTGAGAGGGGAGGGGAGGAAGGCCGATGAAGTACGGACGGCGTGATGTGAGATGCTCTGGTGCTGTGGAGTTAGTCATTTTTTGTGGGAGGGGGAGAGGAAATGGGGGTGCCGTGTAGTGGGGGGAACCGGAAGTTACCAAAGCAGCCCCGACCTATTATGTAGATGAGGGCGGTATTGTAACTGTTGGTTTTTGTGCACCATGGACAAAAGGGGAATTTCGCGTGCTAAAGACTAAGGTGGCGGAAATTTTAGAAGGAGGCAGGAGATTTTGCCGCCCGCGGGATTGTTCGTATCCAGTTTCAACTAATTTTGGACCGTGCTAGCGGGAAGGTCATGCGAGACTGTGTACACGGGGCACGCGTCAGCAGTTAATAACTGGTGTGAAGTCCACCCCAGAAAAAAAGGACAATAACTCGGGATGATGCGCCGATAACTTGGACGTTCACACGGGCGCGACCAATCGTACGGGTGTAGTGGCACGATCACAAAAAAGGGATCAAACGCTCAGCCTATGTCTTTCTCATGTAAATAGATAATTTAGTGCAGTTGGTTATTTACTTTAAACATAATGCATTGACGTGTTAGTGTAGAGGCGCACAAAAAGAAATGGATATTGTAGTCTGCTACTTAAAAGTGTTACCTCATATGATTACATAGCCTCCATTTCATAAATTGCGTACCCGTTGAATTCATATACGAATATTACATATATTACTTCATAATAGAACCTTAAATCATCCAAGACTAATGATTTTGAATGCAAGAGTAACAATGGTGCATGTACATGATAGCTACATTGGTTGTTTGAAGAAACATCATTGTAACTTTGGCATGCACCACTGAAAAGGTTTATTTAAATAGAAAAAATTGTGATACGTGAGTGTCCAATCTTTATAGCGTTGAATCGATATTGTACCTTTGCCCACGATACGAAGTATATATTGATTTATGTTCAAGCGATGCACGTCCACGATCATAGATAGTGATACGTGAATGAATTGTGCAATCTCTCTCACACGCATACATATCTCATTTCCCTGTGGGCATCGGAATCACACACGCGCACTTTGTGTATTTCTCTCCCTCCGTCAAGGTTAGAATTCGTCTTTCTACCCCGTCCTACAAGTCTCTCACACAGAAACACACACGCTCTCTGTCGAACACTCCCACCCCTTTAATTCCGCCCACCCACAACCACTAATGTCTCAAAGTATAATAATGTCTCGCACACATATGCCTAAGGTTAACTCGAGTTCCGGAACCATATGAAAACATACAATGGGATTCCAGCAGAGCACCTTTTCTTTTGAGATTTCGCTCTCTCTCTCTCTACCTCTCTCTCTCTCACACACACACACACACAAGCGCGCACACACACATTGTTTCTCGCTTCATTTTTTCGGCACTTGCATGCACACAATTTTGTTTATCTTCGTGATGCTTTAAGTATGCCACGCACAAATGCTATCTACCTATCCCTTAATATAGCCAGATATGTGTCACACAAACTCCTTCTCCCTACTAGCAAGATGCCCATGCGTTGCACCGAACATCAAGATGCATTTGTATGAGTAGTTTATCTTGTGGGAGAAAAGGATGAACGAGGGAATTCCTTATTTGCAAATGCGGTGAGGGGTATGGGTATCTTTTTGCAAAATTGCCACAGCTTCCTTCCTATCCGTCGGGTATAAATCGGATGGCTTATATTGCAGGATGGCAGGAACACCATCATCACCAACTCTGTTTTTTATAAGAGTAGGGATAAGTGAGTGTCACTGTTGTTGGAAATATGCCCTAGAGGCAATAATAAAATGGTTATTATTATATTTATTTGTTCATGATAATTGTCTATTGTTCATGCTATAATTGTGTTATCCGGAAATCATAATACATGTGTGAATACATAGACCACAACACGTCCCTAGTGAGCCTCTAGTTGACTAGCTCGTTGATCAAAGGATAGTCATGGTTTCCTGACTATGGACATTAGATGTCATTGATAACGGGATCACATCATTAGGAGAATGATGTGATGGACAAGACCCAATCCTAAGCTTAGCTCAAAGATCGTGTAGTTCGTTTGTTGTAGCTCTTCTGAATGTCAAGTATCATTTCCTTAGACCATGAGATTGTGCAACTCCCGGATACCGTAGGAGTACCTTGGGTGTGCCAAACATCACAACGTAACTGGGTGACTATAAAGGTACATTACAGGTATCTCCGAAAGTGTCTGTTGGGTTGGCACGAATCAAGACTGGGATTTGTCACTCCGTATGACGGAGAGGTATCTCTGGGCCCACTCATTAATGCATCATCATAATGAGCTCAATGTGATCAAGTGGTTGATCATGGGATCATGCATTATGGTACGAGTAAAGTGACTTGCCGGTAACGAGACTGAACAAAGTATTGGGATACCGACGATCGAGTCTCGGACAAGTAACGTACCGATTGACAAAGGGAATTGTATACGGATTGATTGAATCCTCGACATCGTGGTTCATCCGATGAGATCATCATGGAGCATGTGGGAGCCAACATGGGTATCCAGATCCCGCTGTTGGTTATTGACCGGAGAGGCTTCTCGGTCATGTCTACATGTCTCCCGAACCCGTAGGGTCTACACACTTAAGGTTCGGTGACGCTAGGGTTGTAGAGATATTAGCACACGGTAACACGAAAGTTGTTCGGAGTCCCGGATGAGATCCCGGACGTCATGAGGAGTTCCGGAATGGTCCAGAGGTAAAGATTCATATATAGGAAGTCCAGTTTCGGCCATCGGGAAGGTTTCGGGGGTCACCGGTATTGTACCGGGACCACCGGAAGGGTCCCGGGGGTCCATCGGGTGGGGCCACCTATCCCGGAGGGCCCCATGGGCTGAAGTGGGAGGGGAACCAGCCCCTAGTGGGCTGGTGTGCCCCCCTTGGGCCTCCCCCTGTGCCTAGGGTTGGAAACCCTAGGGGTGGGGGCGCCACCCTTGCCTTGGGGGACAAGGCACCCCCTTTGGCTGCCGCCCCCCCTAGGAGATTGGATCTCCTTGGGCCGGCGCCCCCCTAGGCACCCTATATATAGTGGGGGGAGGGAGGGCTGCGCACCAAAGCTCCTGGCCTCTCCCTCTCCCTCCCGTGACACTCCTCTGTCTCCCAGCGCTTGGCGAAGCCCTGCCGAGATCACCTTTGCTTCCACCACCACGCCGTCGTGCTGCTGGATCTTCATCAACCTCTCCTTCCCCCTTGCTGGATCAAGTTGGAGGAGACGTCATCCGCTCCGTACGTGTGTTGAACGTGGAGGTGCCGTCTGTTCGGCACTAGGTCATCGGTGATTTGAATCACGTCGAGTACGACTCCATCAACCCCGTTCTCTTGAACGCTTCCGCTCGTGATCTACAAGGGTATGTAGATGCACTCCTCTCTCCCTCGTTGCTAGATGACTCCATAGATTGATCTTGGTGATGCGTAGAAAATTTTAAAATTCTGCTATGTTCCCCAACAGTGGCATCATGAGCTAGGTCTATGCGTAGTTACTTTGCACGAGTAGAACACAAAGTAGTTGTGGGCGTCGATATTGTCAATTTGCTTGTCGTTACTAGTATTATCTTGATTCGGCGGCATCGTGGGATGAAGCGGCCCGGACCAACCTTACATATACGCTTACGTGAGACCGGTTCCACCGACTGACATGCACTAGTTGCATAAGGTGGCTAGCGGGTGTCTGTCTCTCCCACTTTAGTCGGATCGGATTCGATGAACAGGGTCCTTACGAAGGGTAAATAGAAATTGGCAATTCACGTTGTGGTTTTGGCGTAGGTAAGAAACTTTCTTGCTAGAAACCTATAGCAGCCACGTAAAAACATGCAACAACAATTAGAGGACGTCTAACTTGTTTTTGCAGCAAGTGTTTTGTGATGTGATATGGCCAAAGGTTGTGATGAATGATGAATGATATATGTGATGTATGAGATTGATCATGTTCTTGTAATAGGAATCACGACTTGCATGTCGATGAGTATGACAACCAGCAGGAGCCATAGGAGTTGTCTTTATTTATTTATGACCTGCGTGTCAACATAAACGTCATGTAATTACTTTACTTTATTGCTAAAGCGTTAGCCATAGTAGTAGAAGTAATAGATGACGAGACAACTTCAAGAAGACACGATGATGGAGATCATGGTGTCATGCCGGTGACAATGATGATTATGGAGCCACGAAGATGGAGATCAAAGGAGCAAATGATATTGGCCATATCATGTCACTATTTGATTGCATGTGATGTTTATCATGTTTTACATCTTATTTGCTTAGAACGACAGTAGCTTAAATAAGATGATCCCTTGTAATAATTTCAAGAAAGTGTCCCCCCTAACTGTGCACCGTTGCAAAGGTTCGTTGTTTCGAAGCACCATGTGATGATCGGGTGTGATAGATTCTAACGTTTGAATACAACGGGTGTAAGACAGATTTACACACGTAATACACTTAGGTTGACTTGACGAGCCTAGCATGTACAGACATGGCCTCGGAACACAGAAGACCGAAAGGTCGAGTATGAGTCGTATAGAAGATACGATCAACATGAAGATGTTCACCGATGTTGACTAGTCCGTCTCACGTGATGATCGGACATGGCCTAGTTAACTCGGATCATGTTATAATTAGATGTCTGGAGGGATGTCTATCTGAGTGGGAGTTCATTTAATAATTTGATTAGATGAACTTAATTATCATGAACTTAGTCTAAAATCTTTACAATATGTCTTGTAGATCAAATGGCCCACGTTGTCCTCAACTTCAACGCGTTCCTAGAGAAAACCAAGCTGAAAGACGATGGCAGCAACTATACGGACTGGGTCCGGAACCTGAGGATCATCCTCATAGCTGCCAAGAAAGATTATGTCCTAGAAGCACCGCTAGGTGACGCACCCGTCCCACAGAACCAAGACGTTATGAACGCTTGGCAGACACGTGCTGATGATTATTCCCTTGTTCAGTGCGGCATGCTTTACAGCTTGGAACCGGGGCTCCAAAAGCATTTTGAGAGACACGGAGCATATGAGATGTTCGAAGAGCTGAAAATGGTTTTTCAAGCTCATGCCCGGGTCGAGAGATATGAAGTCTCCGACAAGTTCTTCAGCTGTAAGATGGAGGAAAATAGTTCTGTCAGTGAGCACATACTCAAAATGTCTGGGTTGCATAACCGCTTGACTCAGCTGGGAGTTAATCTCCCGGATGACGCGGTCATTGACAGAATCCTTTAGTCGCTTCCACCGAGCTACAAGAGCTTTGTGATGAACTTCAATATGCAGGGGATGGAAAAGACCATTCCTGAAGTATTTGCAATGCTGAAATCAGCAGAGGTAGAAGTCAAAAAGGAACATCAAGTGTTGATGGTGAATAAAACCACTAAGTTCAAGAAAGGCAAGGGTAAGAAGAACTTCAAGAAGGACGGCAAGGGAGTTGCCGCGCCCGGTAAGCAAGCTGCCGGGAAGAAGCCAAAGAATGGACCCAAGCCCGAGACTGAGTGTTTTTATTGCAAGGGAAGTGGTCACTAGAAGCGGAACTGCCCCAAATACTTAGCGGACAAGAAGGCCAGCATCACGAAAGGTATATGTGATATACATGTAATTGATGTGTACCTTACCAGTACTCGTAGTAGCTCCTGGGTATTTGATACCGGTGCGGTTGCTCACATTTGTAACTCAAAGCAGGAGCTGCGGAATAAACGGAGAGTGGCAAAGGACGAGGTGACGATGCGCGTCGGTGGTTCCAAGGTCGATGTGATCGCCGTCGGCACGCTACCTCTACATTTACCTACGGGATTAGTTTTAAACCTCAATAATTGTTATTTAGTGCCAGCTTTGAGCATGAACATTGTGTCAGGATCTCGTTTAATACAAGATGGCTACTCATTTAAATCCGAGAATAATGGTTGTTCTATTTATATGAGAAATATGTTTTAGGTCATGCTCCGATGGTGAATGGTTTATTCCTAATGAATCTCGAGCGTAATGCTACACATATTCATAGTGTGAATACCAAAAGATGTAAGGTTGATAATGATAGTCCCACATACTTGTGGCACTGCCGCCTTGGTCACATAGGTGTCAAACGCATGAAGAAGCTCCATGCAGATGGACTTTTAGAGTCTCTTGATTACGAATCATTTGACACGTGCGAACCATGCCTCATGGGTAAAATGACCAAGACTTCGTTCTCAGGAACAATGGAGCGAGCAACCAACTTATTGGAAATCATACATACTGATGTATGCGGTCCAATGAGTGTTGAGGCTCGCGGTGGCTATCATTATGTTCTCACCCTCACTTATGACTTGAGTAGATATGGGTATGTCTACTTAATGAAACACAAGTCTGAGACCTTTGAAAAGTTCAAGGAATTTCAGAGTAAGGTTGAGAATCAACGTGACAGGAAAATCAAGTTCTTGCGATCAGATCGTGGGGGAGAATACTTGAGTAACGAATTTGGCACACACTTAAGAAAATGTGGAATAGTTTCACAACTAACGCCGCCTGGAACACCTCAGCGTAATGGTGTGTCCGAACATCGTAATCGCACTCTATTAGATATGGTGCGATCTATGATGTCTCTTACCGATTTACCGCTATCATTTTGGGGCTATGCTTTAGAGACAGACGCATTCACTTTAAATAGGGCTCCGTCGAAATCCGTTGAGACGACACCGTATGAATTATGGTTTGGGAAGAAACCTAAGCTGTCGTTTCTAAAAGTTTGGGGATGCGATGCTTATGTCAAGAAACTTCAACCTGAAAAGCTCGAACCCAAGTCGGAAAAATGCGTCTTCATAGGATACCCTAAAGAAACTGTTGTGTATACCTTCTACCTCAGATCCGAAGGCAAGATCTTTGTTGCCAAGAATGGGTCCTTTCTAGAGAAAGAGTTTCTCTCGAAAGAAATAAGTGGGAGGAAGGTAGAACTTGATGAAGTATTACCTCCTAAACCGGTAAGTGGCGCAGCTCAAGAAAATGTTCCTGAGGTGCCTGCATCGACTAGAGAGGAAGTTGATGATGATCATGAAACTTCTGATCAAGTTGCTACTGAACTTGGTAGGTCCACAAGGACACGTTCCGCACCAGAGTGGTACGGCAACCCTGTCTTGGAAATCATGTTGTTATACAACGGTGAACCTTCGAACTATGAAGAAGCGATGGCGGGCCCGGATTCCGACAAATGGCTGGAAGCCATGAAATCCGAGATAGGATCCATGTATGAAAACAAAGTATGGACTTTGACTGACTTGCCCGTTGATTGGCGAGCCATAGAAAATAAATGGATCTTTAAGAAGAAGACAGACGCGGATGGTAATGTGACCATCTATAAAGCTCGGCTTGTCGCTAAGGGTTATCGACAAGTTCAAGGGTTGACTATGATGAGACTTTCTCACTCATAGCGAAGCTGAAGTCCGCCCGAATCATGTTAGCAATTGCCGCATTCTATGATTATGAGATATGGCAAATGGACGTCAAAACGGCATTCCTTAATGGTTTCCTTAAGGAAGAATTGTATATGATGCAGCCGGAAGGTTTTGTCGATCCTAAGAATGCTGACAAGGTGTGCAAGCTCCAACGCTCGATTTATGGGCTGGTGCAAGCATCTCGGAGTTGGAACATTCGCTTTCATGAGATGATCAAAGCGTTTGGGTTTATGCAGACTTATGGAGAAGCCTGCATTTACAAGAAAGTGAGTGGGAGCTCTGTAGCATTTCTCATATTGTATGTGGATGACATACTGTTGATGGGAAATGATATAGAATTCTTGGAAAGCATAAAGGCCTACTTGAACAAGTGTTTTTCAATGAAGGACCTTGGAGAAGCGGCTTATATATTAGGCATCAAGATCTATAGAGATAGATCGAGACGCCTCATTGGTCTTTCACAGAGTACGTACCTTGACAAGATATTGAAGAAGTTCAAAATGGATCAGTCACAGAAGGGGTTCTTGCCTGTATTGCAAGGTACGAGATTGAGCACGGCTCAATGCCCGACCACGGCAGAAGATAGAGAAAAGATGAGTGTCGTCCCCTATGCCTCGGCCATAGGGTCTATCATGTATGCTATGCTGTGTACCAGACCTGATGTAAACCTTGCCGTAAGTTTGGTAGGAAGGTACCAAAGTAATCCCGGCATGGAACACTGGACAGCGGTCAAGAATATCCTGAAGTACCTGAAAAGGACTAAGGAAATGTTTCTCGTTTATGGAGGTGACGAAGAGCTCGTCGTAAAGGGTTACGTCGATGATGTCTTAATTACTGGTAGTCGATTCGTTGAGCCGGGCAATCCAACTGTACTGGCCTGGAAATTGTACGCAAGTAAGGAAGACACCGGAAGAATCAAGGTGTTGGTTTTGAACGAAAGTTCAATGCCAATGGAGTTGAGTGGGAAGAAGATCAATACCCCAAGACGAAGTTTGTTCCTCAATAAGAGAAGTATGATCCTACTTCTTTCAAAGGAACACAATCTCAAGATGATCTTCCACCACAAGACCACAAGCAAAAGGGCAAGGACAAGCTTCAAGAGGAGATTGATGCATTTGAAGAAGCTCCTAAGGCCTTGGTCAAGTGGGTTCATAAGACTACATCAAGTTCTACTTCATCAAGTACGACTACAACTCCAAGGATTACCATCAAGATGGTGTGGATCCCGAAGAAGAAGAACTAGAGAGTTCTTGAGGGTGACTCCGCCAACATACTTCACTCACATCACTTTGGCAAGGACAAGTGCAAACAACTTTCATATCTTGCACTAGTTCAAGGAGTCACAAACCCTCTTGTTGGTAAGACAAGGGACAAGGTAACCTAATGCTTCCATGGACATCATCTTGTGTACACATCACTCTATGTCTATGGATATCCTTGTTTGTTCCTTGTGGGACTAACTCATGTAGGTATTGAAAGTGCAACTCACTCCAAAGGATTGCTCCGAATGATCTACATCAACATTGAGCATCCACATCTTCAACACCTACATGAAGTCATCATCGACAAAACCCAAGTTTAGTTGATCCCTCTTAGGGGGGATATCACATCTAGGGGGAGTTTTACTCTAATCAATTGAGCTAAAGCAACTCTAATGGTGTGAACACAACAATGCTTTATGTAAAAGTGGCATCCCCACTTGTGCTTAAACGATGAGTATGACCTACTATCAAATGTTCTCATTTGACTCCTGAGTCAATATACTCATATATAGATGACCTAGTTATCGCCAATTGTTTGATAGATGCTAGAGTGTTTGTGTATGCTTGTAACATATTTCTTTTGCTATCTTATTGTGTGAGCATGTTGGTTGCATATTTTACTCATTCGCGGACATCCATTTGTTGCTTTGATTGTTTGGCCTTTTTATCTTTTGCCAAATGGATGGACAAGAATGCCTAAGAACTCCCTCTAGCTATCTATGCTTTTCTCGTCTCAAACTCTATTCATGCTACATCACAAAGTTTGAACAAGTCATATTCGAACCACTCTGTGTGAGGAGCACTCGGAGTTCCCGATTCATCATAGACTTAACTTCCAAAACCTCTTTGTGTATCTCGGTCTGACCGATTCATCCTTTTCGGTCCTACCGAGATCACTTAGTTGATCTAGGTTTTTAATCTTGGTGCAACCAATTAGAACCTTTCGGTCACACCAAGTTGCAGTAACTGCCTGCAGTTTTGCATCTCAGTGCCACCGAGTTGTTCCACTCAGTCACACCGACAGGGTCAGGTTATATATACCGACGGGCCAAATTTTGGAAATTTTTCCAAAACCCCTTCGCCCACGCCTAACCTACTCTGCCACTTCGGGTCTCCAGATCATCCTCTCGTCGCCAGTGACCTCCCGCCGCTGGTCTCCTCGCCGTCAACGGAAATCTGCCCCGCCGTTGTCGCTGTAGCAAGTTCGCCACCGAACTAGGGTACGAACTTGATCTTTGTGCCAATCCACAACTCTGATTCTTAGCACATTGCGTTGCCATGATTCTCGCCACGTATGAAATCATCATGTCCAGCGAAAACGTCCTGTTGAGTAGTTTTGATTTGAAAATTTGGGGTTAGGTCTCCGTCGAATTCATCTCGGACCGACCGGGTTGTAGAAATCGGTCTCACCGATTTGGCTTAGGCCATTTGATGACCCACAAGTATAGGGGATCTATCGTAGTCCTTTCGATAAGTAAGAGTGTCAAACCCAACGAGGAGCAGAAGGAAATGATAAGCGGTTTCCAGCAAGGTATTCTCTGCAAGTACTGAAATAAGTGGTAACAGATAGTTTTGTGATAAGATAATTTGTAACGAGCAACAAGTAACAAAAGTAAATAAGGTGCAGCAAGGTGGCCCAATCCTTTTTGTAGCAAAGGACAAGCCTGGACAAACTCTTATATGATGTAAAGCGCTCCCGAGGACACATGGGAATATCGTCAAGCTAGTTTTCATCATGTTCATATGATTCGCGTTCGGTACTTCGATAATTTGGTATGTGGGTGGACTGGTGCTTGGGTGCTGCCCTTACTTGGACAAGCATCCCACTTATGATTAACCTCTATTGCAAGCATCCGCAACTACAGCAAAAGTATTAAGGTAAACCTAACCATAGCATGAAACATATGGATCCAAATCAGCCCCTTACGAAGCAACACATAAACTAGGGTTTAAGCTTCTGTCACTCTAGCAACCCATCATCTACTTATTACTTCCCAGTGCCTTCCTCTAGGCCCAAATAATGGTGAAGTGTCATGTAGTCGACGTTCACATAACACCACTAGAGGAGAGACAACATACATCTCATCAAAATATCGAACGAATACCAAATTCACATGACTACTAATAGCAAGACTTCTCCATGTCCTCAGGAACAAAAGTAACTACTCACAAAGCATAAACATGTTCAAAATCAGAGGGGTATTAATATGCATATAGGATCTGAACATATGATATTCCACCAATTAAACCAACTAGCATCAACTACAAGGAGTAATTAACACTACTAGCAACCTACTAGCACCAATCCCGGACTTGGAGACAAGAATTGGATACAAGAGATGAACTAGGGTTTTGAGATGAGATGGTGCTGATGAAGATGTTGATGGAATTGCCCTCTCCCGATGAGAGGAGCGTTGGTGATGATGATGGCGATGATTTCCTCCTCCAGGAGGGAAGTTTCCCCGGTAGAACAGCTCCGCTAGAGCCCTAGATTGGTTCCGCCAAGGTTCCGCCTCGTGGCGGCGGAGTTTTGTTCGAGAAGATGGCTTATGATTTTTTTGCCATCGAAAGACTCCATATAGCAGAAGATGGCCACCGAAGGGCCACCAGGGGGCCCACGAGGTAGGAGGCGCACCCAGGGGGTAGTGCGCGCCCCCCACCCTTGTGGGCAGGGTGTGCCCCCTGGTGAAGTTCTTGCTCTCAATATTTTTTATATATTTGGAAAACATCTTCCCTGAAGTTTCAGGACTTTTGGAGGTGTGCAGAATAGGTCTCTAATATTTGCTCTTTTTCCAGCCTAGAATCCCAGCTGCGGGCATTCTCCCTCTTTATGTAAACCTTGTAAAATAAGAGAGAATAGGCATAAGTATTGTGACATAATGTGTAATAACAGCCCATAATGCAATAAATATTGATATAAAATCATGATGCAAAATGGACGTATCACCATTGCACATGCGTTTTTGGTCTGACCGAAAATTGCAAATCGGTGTGACCGAGTTCAATTCTCTGTGAAACCCTAGCAATCTCGGTGCCACCAAACTATGACTCGGTCTGACCAAGTTCACTAGTTTAGGTTCCAAAAAACTACTTCGGTTTCACCGAGTTTACAAATCGGTAGATCCGAAATGCTTTCTGTGAAGAACTAAAACTAAGTTTTTAAGTCATTTGTTTTGCAAAACTCCTGCACTTTGTGACGCTCATCTTCTCTACCTCATCTATAATCTATTCACAGGGTCTGCTGACAGTTTGCTTGCAAGATGTCTGACCAAAGTGATAGCCAGAACAAGTCTGAGGAGCTGGTTCAACTGAGTGAGGGCACTAGTCCCTCTAGTTCTTCTAATGATGGCAGTAGGAGCACACCAACTAACTTGCCAAAGGCAGCCACCAGAACAAGAAAGAAGAAGACCTCAGATTCTAAGGATGAGGATTATGTGGCTGTTGAGGAAGAAGTCAGCTCCAAGAAAAAGGTGCAGAAAAAGGAGTATGGCTCAGCTGCCATAGTTAAGCCAGGGATGCACAAGAAGGCCCCTGCCAAGAGGGTGCCAACCTTAAAAGTCAGAGCATCCATTGCTGAAACCTCCAAGCCATCTGAAGAGGCTGCTGGAGAAGTAAGACCACTGCCAGAGTGCTTGGCAGATCATCAATTATGAGAGATGATGATGAAGAGGAAGAGGGTACCACCTCCAGCACCCACTCCATCAGCTCCAACTACTTCATCGGAAGCCTTCGTCCTTGGAGTTCTCTCTACACCACCTCCCGAAGATCAAGCCTGAGAGTCATTTAGCACTATGCATTTTTTATCTTTTTGGTAACTTGTTGCCAAAGGGGGAGAAAATGTATAGATCATAGTCTTCGAGAGAGAGTGTTTCTCCTTTTGATCTCTCTTGCTATTTTGGTTGAACTTCTTTATTGTGTCCTTGTGTGAGATACTTGTTTGATCATGTGTTTGATCATATGCTACATTAATTTTTGGTTGAATGATGCTATCCTTTACATTCCTTATATGATCATTCACTTGCTTGGTGATGAGTGCATGCTTTTAATCTCTATCATTTTGAGCGCCCCACCAAGATGTATGTGACATGGAAGAGTAACCCATGATCCTAATCGATTGTGCATTTGCATTCAAAAGCAAATTTTAAATAATGCACAAATTTAGGGGGAGCTCTTGCTTATCACATACTTCCCAAAGCGATGATGTTTCTTTTAATTTTTATCATTTGTCGAAGCTTTGATCTATATGTTGTCATCAATTACCAAAAGGGGGGAGATTGAAAGTGCAACTATCCCTGGGTGGTTTTGGTAATTCCTAACAACATATAGTTCATTGAGCTAATGCTATTTCAAGATAAACATTTCAGGAAAGCTCAATGATTGGCATGGCATGGATGAGAAAAGTGGACCTCTCAAAATGCTAAGGACAAAGAATTGGCTCAAGCTCAAAGCTCGGGACTCTACATATTTTCATTTTAAGTGATCCAAGATCACATTGAGTCCATAGGAAAAGCCAATACTATTAAGAGGGGATGAGGTGTTGAATAATGGCTTGCTTGCTCAAAGTGCTTAGTGATATGCTCCAAAACCCTAAACTACTTTCTCACATCCACATATGTCCCAAACCAAAAGTCAAACTCGGCCACACCGAAATTTTCTATCCGGCGCCACCGAGTTCAGTTGACATAGCCACTGCCAGAAACCCTAGTGTTTTCGGTCTCACCGACAGGGATCTCGGTCTCACCGAGATGGGATTGTAATCTCTTTGTTTCCCTCCGTAACGTTTCGGTCAAACCGAGATGAGTGATTGGTCCCACCGAGATTGAAATGTAAACTCTCTGTTTCCCTTTCATAACGTTTCGGTCCAACCGAGATGAGCGAATTGGTCCCATCGAGTTTGCCTGACCAACTCTCTGTTAGTCCATTACCAAAATCGGTCTCACCGAGTTTGTGTAATCGGTCTCACTGAGATTATGTTATGCCCTAACCCTAACGAAATTGGTCCCACCAAGTTAACATGTCGGTCCCACCGAGAATCCTAACGTTCACATTTTGAACTAAATCGGTCTGGACGAGTTTCATGATTCGGTCCCAACGAGTTTGGTGATTTGTGTGTAACGGTTAGATTTTGTGTGCAGGCTATTTATACCCCTCCACCCACTCTTCATCACAGAGAGAGCCATCAGAACATGCCTACACTTCCAACTTACATTTTCTGAGAGAGAACCACCTACACTTGTGTCGAGGTCAAGATATTCCACTCCAACCACATAAATCTTGATCTCTAGCCTTCCCCAAGTTGCTTGTTGAGTGTTGAGTGTTGTCTCCTAGATTGGTTGGACTATCATTTGAAGCACAAGAGCAAGGAGTTCATCATCAACACACCATTTGTTACCTCTTGGAGAGTGGTGTCTCCTAGATTGGTTAGGTGTCACTTGGGAGCCTCCGTCAAGATTGTGGAGTTGAACCAAGGAGTTTGTAAGGGCAAGGAGATCGCCTACTTCGTGAAGATCTACCCGAGTGAGGCAATTCCTTCGTGGGCGGCGGCCATGGTGGGATAGACAAGGTTGCTTCTTCGTGGACCCTTCATGGGTGGAGCCCTCCGTGGACTCGTGCAACCGTTACCCTTCGTGGGTTGAAGTCCCCATCAACGTGGATGTACGATAGCACCACCTATCGGAACCACGCCAAAAATCTCCGTGTCTACATTGCGTTTGCTCCCTCCAAACTCCTCGCTTTACCTTCATATGCAATTGTTTTACATTCGCTGCTATACTCTTAGAATTGCATGTGTAGGTTGATTGCTTGACTTGTGCTGAGTTGCCAAAATCTGCCTCGAACTAAAATTGGGAAAAGGCTAGATTTTTATTTGGTCAAGTAGTCTAATCACCCCCCCCCCCTCTAGACATACTTGCGATCCTACAGTTTCTCTCTCGAACATTGTGTCTCTGTGTCTCACTCAGTAGCCCCCTCGATATGTAGACTTCTCGCGCGCGCACAGTTGTAGTGACGATGACGCTGAACCCAGTGTGCCTCGTTTTTACCGGCCTCATGTGATAGTTTTCACCCTGTTTTTTGTTAATTAACAAGGCAACCTTTTCTTTGTTAGTACTAGTGAATCTGAAATTGTTCGGGACAGACATAAAATATATCACTTCAACCCAATTATCATAGTAACTATTTTAAAAGAAACTTGCTAGATGCCCGTGCGTTGCATGGAACATCAAGATTCATTTGTATGAGTAGTTTATCTTGCGAGAGAAAAGGATGAACGAGGGAAGGCCGTATTTGCGAACGTGGAGAGGGGTGTGGGTATATTTCTGCAAAATTGCCATAGTTTTCTTCCTATCCATTAGATATAAATCCGACGGCCTATATTGCAGGATGGCACGCACACCATCATCACGAACTCTGTTTTCTATTCCCTCCATTCCTAAATATTTGTCATTTTAGAGATATCAACAAGTGACTACCTATGGAGCAAAATGAGTGAATCTACACTCTAAAATATGTCTACATACACATCCGTATGTGGTAGTCCATTTGATATCTGAAAAAGACAAATATTTAGGAACGGATGGAGTATAAGAGTAGACATGGAGATATATCTCCAGTATGGTCTACAACAAAAATGTGTTGGACTGGTTAGCGTCGGATGCTCGCAGCGCGATGACATGAGTTCGAATTCTGTCTTTAACTTTAGATTTTTATATTATATATTACTTATTTAATATATACTTCTTTCGCTACTGTACTGACAGTGGAACCCACAGAGTACTTAGAATACAGGATTAAGGATGGACTTGTTTCTTTTTAACTTTTTGTACGAAGCTGTAGCCACCCTGCAAGTCACGTGTACACTGTACATGCAATTAACTTTTTATAGAGGGACAATCATACATGCAATTAACTCAAATGCATTGGATGTCACTCTATTATTTCCAGCATAAGAGCATCTCCAATGGCAGCCGGCAAATTTCCTCCCGCTTCCTTCCGCGGAGGACGACATCAAACGCCAGCGACATACATTTTTACAACTCTAACCAACCAGATGAAATTCGTGCAAACAGGGACTGGTTTCATATAAGCATGAAGGATTTCGTATAAAAAAGCCGGATCTTCATATAAACATGATGGATTTCATTACATTTACATGAACTAAGCGGTGCCAATCCGGCTCTCTTGGTATAATTAATACTCCCTCCGTCTGGAAATACTTGTCCTAGAAATGGATGTATCTAGACTTATTTTAGTTATAGATACATACAATTTATCCATTCTTAGAACAAAAATTTCCCGCCAGCTGGAGAGGGAGTACATAATCTAAATGGCCGCCCGCGGATCCCTTTGTCTTCCTCATGTCCGGCAGACACTTTGTAGGGTCGACAAAGGTCCTCGGAAGAGACGAAGAAGCAAAGAAACCACCTGAATGTGCAGTCATCGCCTTGGTGGTGGCCTTCATGGGACCCAAGTGGCGGCGGCCTCCCATGTTCTACTTCTCCTTGATGATGGCGGCGGACATGGAGAAGCTGGCCACCGACTCGCCGCTCTCCACGCACCTGGCTTCTGTCTCTGCCTGCATGGCGCTGCCGCAGGCACGGGAGGCGCGACACCGCAGACACTGGTGGCGCGGTACGATGCGGCAGCGACGACGCTCGTACTGGTGTGCTCGCCGCCGTGCCGGCATGGAGCAACTCGCCACTCCTCATCGAGATGAACTGGAGCGGCGAGTTGCTGAACCACGCGCCTGCTTGGGGCGGCAACTGGCTCCGTCGGGCCAAGCGAGGTTAGTGAAGCACCGAGTGGTCTCGCCTGTATCCGGAGGGCTCGGCGGGCCACCCAGACGGGTAATATGCCGGAGAACGGCTCCTCGAAAGCCATCGGAAGAGTGGAGAAAATGGTGAAGGAGGAGATGGGGGAGCGACGAAGGGGTGCGATTCTTGCCCGTTGTCTGTCTGGCCTCGTGTAAATAGAGGGCGGACGGTAGGAGCTTGGCCGGTGTCTGGCCTCGTTTAAACTGAGGGCGGACGGGAGGAGCTCGGCCGGTGTTGCGTTTAATTCCGGCCCGCTCATGAACGGACGTGTGGCTGGAGTAGGTTTCTCGGTTTGCATGTGGGTTTAACGGAGGGGTTTGATGGAGGCGAGGAGGCGTGTTCAGCCGGGCGTGCAGCGGGTGGCGCAGTACTATTTGATTTGACAGCGGGTGGCACAGTTCCTGATATGGCTTTAATGCAGACGAGGGAGGGAGGAGCTGTTCCCAAAATGTTGAACGGCCAATGCATCCTCCTTCAATTAATTCATGAGGGAAGTAATGGGAGGAGGACCGGGAAAAGATGTTGCACGATGTGAATGGAACACAGTTTACCCTCATATAAAGGCGCCCCTCCATTCCAATGCATCTACCACATCGTACACACCTAAGCATTTGCCTAAGCACCTACACTAAGTGCAAAAGAGCTCACTCCAGACCCATGGCGGCGATGCGCGCGAGCGACCAGCGGCTGTGCCAGATGGTCCATGACGTCGGCCTGCGGCATGGCACCGAGGATCGTCCCCAGACGGTGTTGGAGACCGGCTAGTGGATGGCCGCCGTCGACGCCAACTACGACTCTTAGTTCGACCAGATGATTGTTGCCACCACCAACAAGTTCACCGTCCTCAAGAAGCTCGCGGACGACATCGCCGTACTCCTCCAGCCCGCGCGCCAGAGCTCCTCATTGCCTGCCACCCTAATCGGCCTCCATGGCCGGAACCTCTTTCAAGCACTGGTGGCCCTGCGACTGCTCGCCGACGCCACAAAGAATGTCCACCTGGAGGTCGCGCTCGCCGCGAGGCGCCTCGCCCTGCAAGAATTCGTCGACCTACACATCCACGTGTACGATCAAATCATGTACATAGGTATCTACAAGGCCAGTGAGGACGCTATGACGTTGGCCTTCCTCACCCGGCTAGAAGCCTTGGATGCCTTTGCTGAGAAGCACCTCAACCTCGCCACAAAAGCCGCCGCTCCTTAGCCGTTGGTCGGTGGCCCGGCGCACTAAGTTGAGGAGAAGGAGGTCGTACGTTGATGGATGCATCTTTCTTCTTGCCTTCTATAACCACCACTGCGATTGCATCATCATCGTGGCCTTAATTCTTATTGTGTTGTTGCATTCTCATTCTAGCCAATACCGACATGTGCGATCCCTTTGCTTAATTATATGCATCACTGTAACTAGTACTCCATCCGTCAATTTATAAGTTGTGCTTACCTTTTCCATCAACTTCGTGCAACGCGTGGGCATCTTGCTAGAAACACTAAAACATGTCGGACCGCGTGTGACCAAACCGACGATGCGCCAACCTAGCTACTACGTACCCTGCTTATCTGGCGGAAATAGCCCCGCCCTAGCGTTTCCAATCGTTATTTCTATCTATGAGCAGAACCAAAATGTTAGAATGTATACATGTTTCTCTACTCCTGCTCCTATAAAAGACTCAGTTGGTGATGATGGTGTGTCTGCCATCCGTCGTTTCTGGCCATTAGATCTGCATCTAACGGCTATGAGGTAAGTTGTGGCATTTTTGCAACAATAGCCCACTTCTCTGCTCCAATTTGCAAAAAACCCTTATTATCTTGAAAGCAACCACATCCCTCCCTCACCTCATCAAAACATCCTGAGAAATATATACTCCTATAAAAGACTCAGTTGGTGATGATGGTATGTCTGCCATCCGTCGTTTCTGACCATTAGATCTGCATCTAACGGATGTGAGGTAAGTTGTGGCATTTTTGCAACAATAGCCCACTTCTCTGCTCCAATTTGCAGAAAACCCCTTATTATCTTGAAAGCAACCACATTCCTCCCTCACCTCATCAAAACAGCCTGAGAAATATATTTTGAGTGAAAAGTACTCCCTCTGTTCCTAAATATTTGTCTTTCTAGAGATTTCAATAAGTGACTACATACGGAGCAAAATGAGTGAATCTACACTTCAAAATATGTCTATATAATCCGTATGTGATAGTCCATTTGAAATCTCTAAAAAGACAAATATTTAGGAATGGATGGAGTAATATATTAGGAGTATATCAAAACAAGAGTGATTTCTTTCAAGTTTGTGAACAAGTACTACTATTCTACTACTTTGGATCTGTCGCAACGCACGGGCACATTGCTAGTAAAAGGAAAAGGCATGTCGCGTTCGCGTCGCACTCCCCCCCCCCCCACACACACACACGCCCGAGAATCGGGAGTACTCCACGGCCCGTCCGGCATGACACATAGCTTAGGGAAGGCATGTTGCCTAGCATTTTCACTTTCATGTGGGACCGCCATTGAGCAAACCAACTATTGGCAAACCACGCCCCGCCCGCCGCCGGGTTGGAAAACAGAAACGAGGGGAAGATCTAGCTGTAGCACGGAAGCCAAGAAATTTGGTGTTGGATGGGGCTCATTGATAGAGTAGGAGCATTCCGTACTACTCTACTCCTACTAGTACCAAGTTTGTAGTACTATACAACTAGTACTACCACTATACAACTAGTAGGTACGTGCACGGCACAGCATCGTATGAACAAAAACGGGAAGATCTTGTTTTGAGTGATTTATCTTTTTTCAGTCAACGTAGTAGTATGAATAATATGATGTGGGGGCACCCATGAAGCTTATGTGGCTTGGTTGCATGGCTACGAAATGTTAGAGAAAAATAAATAGATAATGTGTTTAGAGTACACTCCACTAAACAGATATACTTTGGATCCATTGCAACGGGCCGGCACATCTATATCTATACCCCCTATATAGTGTGTGAATAACTTTGAAAGTTGGTCGTTGGATGAAGCCAATCCGACGGTACAAAGATGGCAAATCCGAGCACTACTGGTCGTTGGATATCATCTACATTCCACCAGATTTTGCCACATGTAGAATATAGAAGACTCCATGGTTGAACTTCATTCATGACAAACTTTGCCACAACTAAGCTTTGGCAAAGTGTGTCTGCCACAAAAAATCTGGCTAACAAAATGGCCACCACAAGTGTGGCAAGATTTGGCAAGAAGTTGAGTCTATGACATGTGGACCATGTAGCTAGAAAAGTGTGGCAAGATTTGGCAAGAAGTTGAGTCTATGACATGTGGACCATGTAGCTAGAAAAGTGTGGCAAGCCACAAGTGTAGCAATGAACCAAACACATGCCTGGTGTGTTTGGTAGGGTGTATGAAGGGTGCATGATCCCAAGAGTTCCCTTCTCGACCCACTTTTGGGTGTTTGGCAGAGTGTATGGAGGGTGCATGAGTCCACACTAGATTAGCACAAATACACTAGAAGTATGCATGAAGAGAGCATACATGAAAAGGGGTGTTCAGTTGAGCATGCATGAAGAAGGAACAACTATGCTGAGACGAGAACGCAACCAAACACACTTGTGGCATGCCTAAGATTAGGTGTGGCAACCTTAGGCTGCAAACAAAACCATAACTTTGAAAGTTAGTCGTTGGATGAAGCCAATCTGACGGTACAAAGATGGCAAATCCGAGCACTACTGGCCGTTAGATATCATCTACATTCCACCAGATTTTGCCACATGTAGAATCTAGAAGACTCCACATGTAGAAGCATAATGCACAAACCACCAGAATCTCATGCGTGCAATGCATGTGTACCTTACTAGTAGTTGGTAGTAGTAAGAAACAAATTCCGGGCTTGGCACGAGCTCGTACTGCGGGAGCGCCACAAGGCCTGCTGATAACCCAAAAGTATAGGGGATCGCAACAGTTTTCGAGGGTAGAGTATTCAGCCCAAATTTATTGATTCGACACAAGGGGAGCCAAAGAATATTCTCAAGTACTAGCAGCTGAGTTGTCAATTCAACCCACCTGGAAACTTAATATCTGCGGCAAAGTGTTTAGTAGCAAAGTAATATGATAGTAGCGCTAACGGTAGTAATGGTAACAGTAGCAAAAGTAATATTTTTGGTGTTTTATAGTGATGATAACAATAGCAACGGGAAAGTAAATAAGCGAAAAACAATGTATGGAAAGCTCGTAGGCAATGGATCGGTGATTGAGAATTATGCCGGATGCGATCGATCATGTAACAGTCATAACCTAGGGTGACACAGAACTAGCTCCAGTTCATCAATGTAATGTAGGCATGTATTCAGAATATAGTCATACGTGCTTATGAAAAAGAACTTGCATGACATCTTTTGTCCTGCCCTCCCGTGGCAGCGGGGTCCTATTTGAAACTAAGGGATATTAAGGCATCCTTTTAATAGAGTACCAGAACAAAGCATTAACACATAGTGAATACATGAACTCCTCAAACTACGGTCATCACTGGTAAGTATCCCGATTATTGTCACTTCGGGGTTAACGTATCATAACACATAATAGGCGACTATAGACTTGCAAGGTAGGATCAAGAACTATCATATATTGGTGAAAACATAATAGGTTCATATCTAAAATCATGGCACTCGGGCCCTAGTGACAAGCATTAAGCATAGCAACATCAATCTTAGAACATAGTGGATACTAGGGATCAAACCCTAACAAAACTAACTCGATTACATGATAAATCTCATCCAACCCATCACCGTCCAGCAAGCCTACGATGGAATTACTCACGCACTGTGGTGAGCATCATGAAATTGGTGATGGAGGATGGTTGATGATGACGATGGCGACGGATTCCCCTCTCCAGAGCCCCGAACGGACTCCAGATCAGCCCTCCCGAGACAGTTTAGGGCTTGGCGGCGGCTCCGTATCGTAAAACGCGATGAATCCTTCTCCTTGGGTCTTTTCTCCCCGAAAGTGAATATATGGAGTCAGGGTTGAGGTCGGTGGAGCGTCAGGGGGCCCACGAGGCAAGGCGCGTGCCCAGGGGGTAGGGCGCGCCCCCCACCCTCGAGGACAGGTGGAGGCCCCCCCAAACGTGGATCTTCCTTCCAGTATTTATTATATATTCCAAAATAATTCTCCGTTGATTTTCAGGTCATTCCGAGAACTTTTATTTCTGCACAAAAATAACACCATGGCAATTCTGCTGAAAACAACGTCAGTCCCGGTTAGTTCCATTCATATCATGCAAGTTGGAGTCCAAAACAAGGGCAAAAGTGTTTGGAAAAGTAGATACGACAGAGACGTATCAACTCCCCCAAGCTTAAACCTTTGCTTGTCCTCAAGCAATTCAGTTGATAAACTGAAAGTGATAAAGAAAAACTTTTACAAACTTTGTTTGCACTTGTTGTTGTAAATATATAAAGCCAGCATTCAAGTTTTCAGCAAAGATTATGAACTAACCATATTCACAATAACATTTAGGTCTCATGTTTACTCATATCAATGACATAATCAACTAGCGAGCAATAATAATAAATCTCGGATGACAACACTTTCTCAAAACAATCATCATATGATATAACAAGATGGTATCTCGCTAGCACTTTCTGAGACCGCAAAACATAAATGCAGAGCACCTTTAAAGATCAAGGACTGACTAGACATTGTAGTTCATGGTAAAAGAGATCCAGTCAAGTCATACTCAATGTAAACTAACAGTAATGAATGCAAATGATAGTGGTGCTCTCCAACTGGTGCTTTTTAATTAGAGGATGATGGATCAACATAAAAGTAAATGGATAGGCCCTTCGTAGAGGGAAGCGGGGATTTGTAGAGGTGCCAGAGCTCGGTTTTGAAATAGATGTGAATAATATTTTTGAGCGGTATACTATCATTGTCAACATAACAACCGAGAGATGGCGATATCTTCCATGGTACACACATTATAGGCGGTTCCCAAACAAAATGGTAAAGTTTATACTCCCCCTCCACCAACAAGCATCAACCCATGGCTTGCTCGAAACAACGAGTGCCTCCAACTAACAACAGCCCGAGGGAGTTTTGTTTGCAGTTATTTTGATTTGATTTGCATAAAGCATGGGACTGGGCATCCCGGTGACCATCCATTTTCTCGTGAGTGAGGAGCGGAGTCCACTCCTCTTGAGAATAACCCGCCTAACATGGAAGATACGGACAGCCCCAGTTGATACATGAGCTATTCGAGCATACAAAACAGAATGTTTATTTGAAGGTTTAGAGTTTGGCACAGACAAATTTACTTGGAACGGATGGTAGATACCGTATATAGGTAGGTACGGTGGACTCATATGGAAGAACTTTGGGGTTTATGGAATTGGATGCACAAGCAGTATTCCCGCTTAGTACAGGTGAAGGCTAGCAAAAGACTGGGAAGCGACCAGCTAGAGAGCGACAACAGTCATGAACATGCATTAAAATTAATCAACACCGAATGCAAGCATGAGTAGGATATAATGCACCAAGAACATAAATATCGTAGAGGCTATGTTGATTTTGTTTCAACTACATGCGTGAACATGTGCCAAGTCAAGCCACTCGAATCGTTCAAAAGAGGATACCACCCTATCATACAACATCACAACCATTTTAATAGCATGCTGGCATGCAAGGTAAACCATTATAAGCTCCTAGCTAATTAAGCATGGCATAAGCAACTATGATCTCTAATTGTCATTGCAAACATGTTTATTCATAATAGGCTAAATCAGGAACGATGAACTAATCATATTTACAAAAACAAGAGAGGTCGAGTTCATACCAACTTTTCTCGTCTCAATAAGTTCATCATATAATCATCATTATTGCCTTTCACTTGCACGACCGAATAGTGTGGATAATAATAATAGTGCACGTGCATTGGACTAAGCTGGAATCTGCAGGCATTCCATTCAAGAGAGAAGACAAGGTAATATGGGCTCTTTGTTAGATCAACAATAAAGCATAAAAGAGCCACTTTAACATTTTAATTATGGTCTTCTCCTCTTGACCCCCAAGGGAAAGAGAAGAAATAAAACTATTTACACGGGAAAGCTCCCAACAAGCAAAAGGAGAACGAGAAATCTTTTTGGGTTTTCTTTTTTCAAGTACTACTACAAGCATGGAAAGTAAACTAATTAAAGGCTACAACTAATTTTTTGTTTTTACTAAGGTTTATTAAACACACAAGAAGAAAGCATAAAAAGGAAAATAAACTAGCATGGACACAATGAAAAAGTATGAGCACCGACAGCTAGCAATGAGTGTGTGAACATGAATATAACGTAGGTGAGAAATACATACTCCCCCAAGCTAAGGCTTTTGGCCTAAGTTGGTCTATGGCCACGGCTGGCCTGGCGGATATCCAAAGTAATAGTTGGGGTTGTACTGTGAAGAAGCCTCGGATTGCCACTCGTTGGCAATCACCTCCGGATCCCACTAGTAATCAGATTGTCGTGGAGGATCAAATTGTGGTTCCGGCTCTGGCTCTGTAGCTGATGTAGGGTTCCGATAGGCATGAATGGCCTCCAACGGAACAAGGTACTTGCCTATAGATAAATCAAACAAGGAAGGAGCGGGCAAGGTAATAGTCTCAGGATGATTTTTGCCAAATATTAATTTGTACTTAAGCTCCTTTTCCCTATTCTTAACAATAAAGTCATGTGCTACCAGACTCTTATAATCTAGATAAACAGGAGGTAGAAACTTCTCTTCCTTCTCATAATGCCTAATAGGTATGTTAAAGTGTGCAGCAAGGCGCGAGGCGAAGATGCCTCCAAGGACGGGGCCCTTAGTATGGTTAAGATTTAACCGTTTTGCAACAATAGCGCCCATACTGAATGTGTCATCACGAAATAAGGCATGGCACAAAATAACAATATCAGGGGCACTCAGGTTTCCAAAGTTTCCACGGCCAATTAAGCATCTACTAGCAAATATTGCGAAGTAACGTAAAACAGGAAAATGTATGCTAGTAATTTGTGCGTCGGAAACCTTCCTCATTTCCCCTACAGCAATGTTATCAATAAATCCATCCACATCATTGTGATGTGGTTCCTCTACACTGCCCTCAGAAGGGATCAAACAAACCCGACAAAAATCATAAAGTGACATCTCCTTATGCTCGTCATATAAATAAAATTCCACCGTAGGTGGTGAGCTCCTAGCACGGAAATGAAAGTTTTACACAAAGATATTGGTGAGTAAGAGATACTGTTCGCGTTGGTCATGGAGGAAGGAGGTGAGGCCTGCATTCTCAGCCAATTCATAGAAATCATCATAAATCCCGTCCGCTCTCAAGAAATTATCACAAGGCCATTCACATGGCCAGACCTCCGCGGTGCGAGGGAGATTATACTTGGGCCTCTTATCCTCCTCACTTTGCTTATCCTTCGAGCTTCGGCTCGATGAGCCCCTCAAAATCTCTTCATCTTTTTCTGAAATTTTTAGTAACTTCAAAATAAAAGTGAACCAAACTCAATAAAATTGATAGCAACTACTCCCACAAGTGCCTAGAGACTATATCATGCATCAAAACTACTTTTGAGCATATAGATTTGACATGCAAGCTCAAGAACAGGGTCACCTAAGCAGCAAAAATATGCAATGAATAAAGGACTAGAACAAAAACTAATTGGACCATTGGAGGAGTCACATACTAAGGAACAATCCCCCAAAGCAGTTTTGTGAGAGGTGCTTTGAGCAAGGAGATCGAAAATGGCAGCAAGATGAGCTTGAACTCGGGTTTGAGCTGGTTGGTGGTGTTTGTGGGAGGAAGAAGGAATGTGTGGTAGTTGGAATAAGTGGAGGGGAGTCACCTTGGGCCCACGAGGCAGGGGGCACGCCCTCCACCCTCGTGGTCAGGTGCTTGCTCCCCCTGTTGTGTTTTCAGTGCCAGATATTCTCAAATATTCTAGAAAAATCATATTTAATTTCCAGGGCATTTGGAGAACTTTTATTTTTGGGGTATTTTTTATTGCATGGATAATTCAGAAAATAGACAGAAAAATACTATTTTTTTTCTTTATTTAATATAAATAACAGAAAGTAAAAAGGGGGGTACAGAGAGTTGTGTTTTCTAAATTCATCCATCTCATGCTCATCAAAAGGAATCCACTAACAAGGTTGATCAGGTTCTTGTTAAAAAACTCATTCCGAATAACATGGAACCGGAGAATTTTCTAATAACACTAGGTTACCTCAACGGGGATATGCACATCCCCAACAATAAGAATATCATATTTCTTCTTGACAGTAGGAAGAGGAAATTCAAAACCTCCAATAGTAATAGTTGAAAATTTTCCAATAGAATTGATACTGTGGACTTGAGGTTGTTTCCTCGGGAAGTGTACCATATGCTCATTACCATTAACATGAAAAGTGACATTGCCTTTGGTGCAATCAATAACAGCCCCTGCAGTATTCAAAAAGGGTCTTCCGAGAATAATAGACATACTATCGTCCTCGGGAATATCAAGAATAACAAAGTCCGTTAAAATAGTAACGTTTGCAACCACGACAGGCACATCCTCACAAATACCGACAGGTATAGCAGTTGATTTATCATCCATTTGCAAAGGTATTTCAGTAGGTGTCAACTTATTCAAATCAAGTCTACAATATAAAGAGAGAGGCATAACACTAACACCGGCTCCAAGATCACATAAAGAAGTTCTAACATAGTTTCTTTTAATGGAGCATGGTATAGTTGGTACTCCGGGATCTCCTAGTTTCTTAGGTATTCCACCCTTAAAAGTGTAATTAGCAAGCATGGTGGAAATTTCAGCTTCCGGTATCTTTCTTTTATTAGTAACAATTTATTTCATATACTTAGCATAAGGATACATTTTGAGCATATTAGTCTAATGCATACGCAAGAAGATAGGTCTAATCATTTCAGCAAAGTGCTCAAAATCCTCATCATCCTTTTTCTTGGATGGTTTAGGAGGAAAAGGCATGGGTTTCTGAACCCATGGTTCTCTTTCCTTACCGTGCTTCCTAGCAACAAAGTCTCTCTTATCATAACGTTGATTCTTTGATTGTGGTCTATCAAGATCAACAGCAGGTTCAATCTCTACTTCATTGTCATTACTAGGTTGAGCATCAACATGAACATCATTATTAACATTATCACTAGGTTCATGCTCATTACCAGATTGTGTTTCAACATCAGAAATAGAAATATCATTGGGATTCTCAAGTGTGTCAATACCAAGTTCACTAGAAGCATGCAAAGTCCTATCATTTTTCTTTTTCTTACTTTTAGAAGGACTAGGTGCATCAATATTATTTCTCTGAGAATCTTGCTCAATTCTCTTAGGATGGCCCTTAGGATACAAAGGTTCCTGAGTCATTTTACCAGCTCTAGTCATAACTCTAACAGCATTATCATTTTTATTATTATTCAATTCATTGAGCAAATCATTCTGAGCTTTAAGTACTTGTTCTACTTGAGTGGTAACCATGGAAGCATGTTTACTAATAAGTTTTAGTTCACCTTTAACATTGGCCATATACTCACTCAAATGTTCAATCATGTAAGCATTACATTTTAATTCTATACCAAAATAGGCATTGAAGTTTTCTTGCTTAACCATAAAGTCATCAAACTCATCCAAGCATGGGCTAGCAAACTTAGTAAGAGGGATTTCAGCTTTATCATATCTATAGAGAGAATTTACCTTTACTACCTGTGTTGGGTTATTAAGACCATGAGTTTCTTCAATTGGTGATGGACTAAAACCTTGTATTTCTTCGGTAGGCGGTAAATTAAGACCATGTATTTCTTCAATAGGAGGTAAATTATTAACATCTTCAGCTTTAATACCTTATTCTTTCATACTCCCTCCGTTCCAAAATACTTGTCTTTTTAGACATTTCAAATGACTACTACATACGGATGTATGTAGACATATTTTAGAGTGTAGATTCACCCATTTTGCTCCGTATGTAGTCACTTATTGAAATGCCTAGAAAGACAAGTATTTAGGAACGGAGGGAGTAGATTTTTTGCCTCTTGCATATCTTCAGGACTGAGAAATAGAATACACCTTTTCTCCGGAGTTGGCTTAGGATTTGGTTCAGGAATTGTATCAGGAATTGGATCAGAAAGTGTCCAATTATTTTCATTAGTCAACATATTATTCAATAGAATTTCAGCTTCATCTGGTGTTCTTTCCGTGAAAACACAACCAGCACAACTATCTAGGTGGTCTCTGGAAGCATCGGTTAGTCCATTATAAAAGATATCAAGTATTTCATTTTTCTTGAGAGGATGATCAGGCAAAGCATTAAGTAATTGGAGAAGCCTCCCCCAAGCTTGTGGGAGACTCTCTTCTTCAATTTGCACAAAATTATATAATTCCCTTAAAGCAGCTTGTTTTTTATGAGCAGCGAAATATTTAGCAGAGAAGTAATAAATCATATCCTGGGGACTACGCACACAACTAGGATCAGGAGAATTAAACCATATTTTAGCATCATCCTTTAATGAGAACGGAAACAATTTAAGGATATAATAGTAGCGAGTTTTCTCATCATTAGTGAACGGGGTAGCTATATCATTTAATTTAGTAAGATGTGCCACAACAATTTGAGATTCATAGCCATAGAAAGGATCAGATTCAACTAAAGTAATTATCTTAGGGTTGACAAAGAATTCATAATCCCTATCAGTAACAAAGATAGGTGAAGTAGCATAAGTAGGATCATATTTCATTCTAGCATTCAGAGTTTTTTGTTTCAGCTTAGCTAATAATTTCTTAAGATCACTCCTATCATTGCAAGCAAGAAAATCTCTAGCAGTTTCTTCATCCATAACATAACCGTCAGGAACAACAGGAAATTCATATCTAGGGGAGAATCTTCATCATTACTTTCATCAATATAATCAGTTTCAATAATTTCATTCTCTCTAGCCCTAGCAAGTTGTTCATCAATAAATTCACCAAGTGGCATAGTAGTATCAAGCATAGAAGTAGTTTCATCATAAGTATCATGCATAGCAGAAGTGGCATCATCAATAATATGCGACATATCAGAATTAATAGCAGAAGCAGGTTTAGGTGTCGCAAGCTTACTCAAAACAGAAGGTGAATCCAGTGCAGAGCTAGATGGCAGTTCCTTACCTCCCCTCGTAGTTGAGGGATAAATCTTGGTTCTTGGATCTTTCAAGTTCTTCATAATGATAAGCGGATATAAATCCCAAGTGACTAAAAGAATAGAGCTATGCTCCCCGGCAACGGCGCCAGAAAATAGTCTTGATAACCCACAAGTATAGGGGATCGCAACAGTTTTCGAGGGTAGAGTATTCAACCCAAATTTATTGATTCGATACAAGGGGAGCCAAAGAATATTCTCAAGTATTAGTAGTTGAGTTGTCAATTCAACCACACCTGGAAACTTAATATCTGCAGCAAAGTGTTTAGTAGCAAAGTAATATGATAGTAGCGCTAACGGTAGTAATGGTAACAGTAGCAAAAGTAATGTTTTTGGTGTTTTATAGTGATGGTAACAATAGCAACGGAAAAGTAAATAAGCGAAAAACAATATATGGAAAGCTCGTAGGTAATGTATCGGTGATGGAGAATTATGCCGGATGCGTTCGATCATGTAACAGTCATAACCTAGGGTGACACAGAACTAGCTCCAGTTCATCAATGTAATGTAGGCATGTATTCCGAATATAGTCATACGTGCTTATGGAAAAGAACTTGCATGACATCTTTTGTCCTACCCTCCCGTGGCAGCGGGGTCCTATTGGAAACTAAGGGATATTAAGGCCTCCTTTTAATAGAGTACTGGAACAAAGCATTAACACATAGTGAATACATGAACTCCTCAAATTACGGTCATCACCGGTAAGTATCCTGATTATTGTCACTTCGGGGTTAACGGATCATAACACATAATAGGTGACTATAGACTTGCAAGATAGGATCAAGAAATCTCATATATTGGTGAAAACATAATAGGTTCAGATCTGAAATCATGGCACTCGGGCCCTAGTGACAAGCATTAAGCATAGCAAAGTCATAACAACATCAATCTCAAAACATAGTGGATACTAGGGATCAAACCCTAACAAAACTAACTCGATTACATGATAAATCTCATACAACCCATCACCGTCCAGCAAGCCTACGATGGAATTACTCACGCACGGCGGTGAGCATCATGAAATTGGTGATGGAGGATGGTTGATGATGACGATGGCGATGGATTCCCCTCTCCAGAGCCCCGAACAGACTCTAGATCGGCCCTCCCGAGAGAGTTTAGGGCTTGGCGGCGGCTCCGCATCGTAAAACGCGATGAATCCTTCTCCCTGGTTTTTTTCTCCCCGAAAGAGAATATATGAAGTCAAGGTTGAGGTCGGTGGAGCGTCAGGGGGCCCACGAGGCTGGGGGCGCGCCTAGTGGGGTAGGGGGCGCCCCCACCCTCGTGGACAGGTGGAGGCCCCCCTAACGTGGATCTTCCTTCCAGTATTTATTATATATTCCAAAATAATTCTCCGTTGATTTTCAGGTCATTCCGAGAACTTTTATTTCTGCACAAAAATAACACCATGGCAATTCTGCTGAAAACAGCGTCAGTCCGGGTTAGTTCCATTCAAATCATTCAAGTTAGAGTCCAAAACAAGGGCAAAAGTGTTTGGAAAAGTAGATATGACGGAGACGTATCACCTGCCGCGGGAGTTTCATTTCCCTCTCGGGGCCCACGGGACCGAACTTCAGTGGCTTAGTGCCCGGCCTATGAGTCAATGACATGCGGACCTTAAATGTGGTTGGCCCACATGTCATTCTCATGGTGGTGGTGTGGTTCGCGACTCACTCGTTCGAGATGAACCGACCGCTGGTGGCATGGTCGTGGCGAGGGTGCCGCAGCTGGGCGTCGGGGCGTTACGAGGCGTAGATGGCCACACTGGCGGATACTACCTGTAGTACAGAAGTACTCTAGCTGAGGATTGATGCCCGGGACGAAATGTGTCACAGCCACTGGATGAAAATTCGATGGTGCGGGAGTACATATCGGAGCACAGCAGCGGAGCAGGCAAACCGCGTCCAATCGGGTGTGGCTGTGGTAGAAAGTTGATAGTCGCCGCAGTTCAGCTAGCCCGCATGTTATGCACACAAAGGCAGAGGAGCGGTGGGTCCGAGAGGGATGAGGCGCACGTCGGGGGGATGAGGATCCCCTGACTTGAACAATCCTACCATTTTATCACTGACATGTGGAACCCGCAAGTGTGGGTCCCACCAGTCTGCGAAGGAAAGGCAGGGTAAGGCAGTGATAGCCACGTCAGAGGATCCATGTCCACGTCGGGGGACGTCGTGCTTATAGGTAGGGTTGGAGCGGCGTCGTGGGAATCGTGTGTGGGTGTGGCAGTGGTAGAAACAAGAAACATGATGGTCGCCGTGGTTCAACTTCCATGGACAAGCTGTCATGTCTGCTGACACATGTATATCAAAACTAGAGTGTTTATATTTTAAGCACGTGAACAAGTATTATTCTACTACTTTGGATCCATTGCAACGCACGGGCCAGCACATTGGTAGTAGTAGTGTCTATCTCTATCTCGAGAGGCCTTCCCTCGTTCATCCTTTTCTCTCACAAGATAAACTACTCATACAAATGCATCTTGATGTTCCGTGGTGACAAACCAGGGGACTTGTTTCGTATGGGACACATCCTATGATATACTCCCTCTCTCCCAGTTTATTTGTTTTGAATCTTTTCGTTTTACATGTTTCAAATTCAAATTTAGAGGGGCAGTGGGGCCGAGAGGGGTGAGCCGCGGCTCGGGGGACGTGTGGTGTCATGGGTTCATGCGGCGTCATGGGAATCGCGTGTGGCTGTGGTAGAAACTTGATGCTTGTCGCATTTAAGGTGGCCCACATGTCATGCACACAAAGGCAGAGGGGCGGTGCGGTCGAGAGGGGTGAGGCGCACGTCGGGGACGTGGTGCCGTGGGTTGGAGTGGCGTCGCAGAAATCACGAGTGGCAGTGGATGAAACATGATGCTCGCCGTAGTTGAACTTCCATGGACAAGCTATCATGTCTACGGACACATGCATTGCATACCGATCACTAGAAGGAGTAGTAGAGAAAGCTAGGCGGATAAATAGTTCCTTATAGTCAAGCGGACCCACGCTACTACTTGTTCCAAATACATGCACACCCTCAAAATAGTCCATCTATATCAATATACATAGAGAGGGAATATTTTTTACGAGAGGAAATAGTTTATCCATCCATAATGCCCTGCTGCTGGTGCATCATCATCTTCTTCTTGTTGTTGTTCTCATTTTCTATGGGAGACGGCTTCGCAACAAGCTCTCTGGACCTTGCAGCTATCTCGAAACTCACACGGGCATCGAGGGCAGCATATTTTATCTGCTCGTACGTCAAGGGATAATTCTCCCATCTAGATGACCTTAATGCCAGCGTCTCGTCACCCTTCTAAAGATTTGTTCCAAGCACATTGCTACATCGAATAGGGATGGTGTCGGTTTATCACAATCTTCTACAGGAATTTTTATTCTGGTTTGTAGGTCAGTGATGCTTTTCAAATCAAGGTTGTATGGCTCCAACTTCTGTTTGTCCCCTGCGGCTGCCCCACAGAAGTATATGTCCTCCTGAGACAAGAAATCGTGAAGCTCACCTGGTATGGAGGGCGCGTGTATGATGTGGTACACGAAAACATCATCTTCGAGGCACAGCTGAAGGATGGCGGCGCGTTGGATCTTCCCAGTGGCACGCTCTGTGTACTCTGCGTCGAGACCGATGACATTCATCTCCACCTTATGGAGGGAGTTGGATACATTGTTGATCCACTTCCGAACAACCCTTGGGTGGTCGGTGACTGTGGCAAGTATGCTCAACGAGCCTTCGACGAGGACATGTTGGACGCTAAAAACCTGCATTTGGATCTCTTTCGCCATTTGGAACCACTGGATCGGAGGGCTATGGTTTGGAGAATTAGGATTAGATGGCTGGTCTAACTGAAGAAGATAATTATTTATAGGGGCTTCAGAGTTACTCCAGGAGGATGTGAAGATGTTAAAACAATGTGAATGCGGTGTGGTTTGGATGCAAATGAAGATCAAGGAGTAGTGAAAAAGCCGAGGAAAATTGGTTCCTGATGGAGAAGTAAATGGGAGAAGTTATGTGCATGCATGAGGAGAGCTGCGGTGGTTTGACTGCTGCATGCAATGGATTGGACGGGCTCTTCGGTTGCCTTTTCTCTCTCCCATGCACACAGAATGGCCCACTCGTATGTTGCAGTTTATTGGCTGGAGTCTGGCTGCAGCTGCTCATGCGTACGCTAATTAATGATGTGAATGTGGGGCATGGAGGGAAATGGGCGCATGCAAAAGGGTATATACGCAGACTAATTAGAGAAATACTGAAAAAAGTTATGCACAAACAAAAGAGGACTGGAGGGAGTACTACTCATGTTCCTACTACGGTTACGGAATATGCGGTTATCCTCAAAAAAGAAAAGTACTTCTTCGCGCTTCCGCATGCATGAGAATTTGGTTCTGCTCGCAATATGGATGATAGCTGGAGGATGAAGTGAACCCAGAGGCATGCTAGCACGGGAGTGTACTCATGTTCCTACTACTCCTACTAGTAGTAGTAGTACAACTGTCGTACACATGATGGTCAAAATACTATTATTCATCTGGTCCTCAAAGTGAAGTGACAAGACCCTGCGCCCGAGGTGACACCAGTCCAGGCGGCGTGTCTGGGTTACCAAAGTCAGCCTCACCTTGTGCACTGTGCAGTCACTGTCACCGCCGCTGTATATCATGCCTCGCCTCGTCTCCCTCTCCCCTAGCACCACTCCATCTCCATCTCCGTCTCACCGAAGATCCTGAGGTCACTCTTCATTATCTAATTGTGCCCCCGCATACCCTCGCCTCGCTCGCCTCCCCCAGTACCACTATTCCCTCGCTAGCCGCTCCAGCACCGATAGCCTTCTCCCCCATAAATCAAGCCCCCCAAAACCCCACCTTCCAAACTCCACCATGGCCGAACGCGAACTGCGCAGGATCCATATGAGCCGCGATTGGAGCAATCTCCCTAGTGACGTCATCAACCTCTGTTGTTCGTGTATGGATATGTTGAGCGCCCTGCGGCTGGCTGCATGCTCGAGGGGCATGCACACGGCCATCATCGAAGCGAGGCCAAAGCTTTTCAAGACACCCTGCTTGCTGCTATCTGGTCTTGCAAGATTGGCTCACCATGATACGGAGGCGTACATGATGCCCCTCGACTTCAATCCGATCTCCATTAGCTAAAACTTGTTTGCAGGTATGTGATGGGTCTCCGTACATCATTTCCCTCGACTTTGATCCGATCACCATCGCCCGAAACTTCTAAGCAGGTATGTACTGGGTCAGCATGAACTCCCACTGGATGGCTGCCTTCAGAGAAGACGGTAAAAAGTTGGTGCTCATGAACTTCCAGACCTCCCATGAGATTATCCTTCCTCCGTTGGATTATATAGAGTTTTACCATCACGGTCCTAGTCATCTAGATTACCAGGTCAGTTGGACGGACCTTGTTTTGCATAAGATTGTAATCTGCCAAGTTCCCACACGACATGCGAATTACGCAGACTTCAAGCTAATTACCTTGTTCGACCGCGGACTCGCCTATCTTTACGCCGGTGCCTTCTTTAGCTGGAGACAACTCAGCTCGCAGTGGATCATCGTCAAAGCTGATACACACTTCTATGATGCTATTGAACACAATGGCATCATCTACGCGATCGACAAAGCAGATGGCACCACGTATTGCTGGGACGGCGCGTGTAAGTTGTTTCCGTCTCATGTTAATGATGACGCCATGACACTGTTTGAACTTTTGTGATGATTGGCATATCCCTGTTTGAACAGAATTTGAGTAGAACTATGGAAATGTATTAGAGACGCCAGAAATCGGCTATATTTGGAATGAGTTAATTCATGCGATTGTGATCATGTCATTACAGCCAATTTGTACCCCTGAATAATCAAACGGTTAGGAATATATGGATATTCTCCTTATTTTACAGTAATCTATATACTACTACTAAATATGAGTGTGTATCAATGGCCATGTTGGTTTCCTCATTTTCATGATGTAGAAACATGCACCACACTGTTGGTTTCATCTAACCATACATTAGGGAAGTAAATGTGCATATGGAGAACTGTATATTTGGAAGTAGTGAAATCCTGTAATGCTTACCATGTGTACATACCTATATTCGCCCTTCAGCAATCAATGGCTAGAATAATATCCTCACAAAAAATTTGCCCACAGAACATGAGTATATAATAATGCATGGTCTGTTAGTTACCTTGAAGAATTTGTTTGTGAGGACAGAACATGATTCCATAACATGCATGACATGGTAGTTTCCTGTGAAGAATCGATTGCGAGATAACATGAGTATAACCATGCATGGCACTTCTATATTTTCGAACCCAGTATACATTTCCTTGTATTTTCCTCCTAGTTCCAACAGGGACATATCAATGTTGTTTCTTGCATTATCCTACTCATACTCTAAACAATGCTGATCTTACATTAACAATGCATGTCCTTTTTGATATGATGTAGTGTCCCTACAGTTACTGCCCTTTGTAATCACACCACCTTTGCCAAAAGCAGGGAAGCACAACTGGTTCCTCGCTTGATCAGACGACGGCAAAAGACTGATGATTATTCGGACACATGAGCCGGAAAAGTTATATTGCAAAAAAACCACTGTATACAAGCACCGTGAAATATGTGAGTATCCAGACAGTGGCCATTACGTCTATGAGCAGGATACCAGCTTGTTGGGGCCTTCAGGATTTTTTAGTTGGAGGCGGGTAAACACCCTTGGTTCACACTCTCCGTTTCTCGGACTCAATTATCCGATTATCCAGGAGATCACCGTTGGCAAGGACCTTGATGGCAGAGAGGCTTCGTTTGCTATGGAAAACCGTGTCTACACGGTGAGCCCTAGGAGTTCGGGAGCAAACTCCCCTGATTGTCAACGATACGACCTGCAGCCAAAAGAAGGTGAGAATGACAAAGGCATCCAGATTAACTTTGATCCTTGGATGTCTCAATTACGACAGGCAGTGATGTGGTTCAAGCCTTCAGGTTGATAGGTAATTGGGCTGTTGCGTCGAAAGGGTGGAGTACTAGTCTCTCCAGATCATTGGTCGCTGAAGCGGGGCTGCAAATTATGATGGTGTTGGATCATCTCTTCGAATGACTTTGTTGTCTTTGTTGCTTGTTCTGGATGGGTAGTTCTTTCTTTTGTTATGCATATTCCCTGTCATTTGGTCATCCTCATCTATGTCACTCTTACTATGTAATAGTTGCCTCTGTTTAGAATGTCATTCTCGTCTAGATCACGAGAGTCTGAGCGCTGCAGATGGATGCGTTTTGGTGGTGTAGCAAGACTTCTTATGAACTATTATGTCTTGTTGTTTATGTCAGTAGTAGTCACTAGTCAGTGTTTGAATGTTGTATATATCATTGTTTAGAACTGTTTATTGTCTCGAACTACTGGTGGGCTAAATGAGGGCATCACCATTCTCCAGTGTTCAGAGTGTATCTCATTTTTTCAAGTTATCTAATTTGAGCTCAGTGTCTTTTTGATGATGTACACTTGTTTGGGCCAGTGAGGTGTCATTGAATATGGGCCGAGTAGTAACGCAATGCCAAACAGGTCAATTATGACTCTCAGGTCGGGCTCTCAAAAGATCCTAAAAAAGGTCGGGCTCTCCAAAAAAGAAAGAATAAGGACTCTTAGGCCGACATGTGGGCGCCACCTGTGTTTTCGTGCGCTTGCGCGCCGAGAGCATATTGGCGTGTGTTCAAAATTCAAGCTACCTTTTCATCCCCAATCACCCGCCCCTCCCCCACCTCTGGAATCTCGATTCCTACTCCAGTTCCCCCAAATCCCCCTCCTGTACTCCTTGTACTCAAGCTCACTATCATGTCGCCGGTCAACGCGGATCTCCGAGCCGGAGATCCTGAGGTCTGTCCTGTCTTCAGTCGCTGCGTGTTGTCGCTCAACAGTGGCATGGCGGCGCTTGACGACCAGTTTGCCAGCAAAGTGCTGATGGTAACCATCAACGGCGACCGGCCTCCCGTCTCGCCAGACGACCTTGTCAAAGCTCTTGGCATTGCGCACGACATCCAAATAAGTGACTTGCTCGTCGAAGTCTGTCCGCCACCGGCTGATTTCTTCGTCAGGTTCCGGACAACTTTCGACTGCAGTCGTGTGTTTGAATCTTCACGGTGTTTGTTTTGCGATGGCGCGCTGGTGAGCTTTGATCGGTGGCACCCAGGATGGGGCTCGGTGCCCTCTGAGATTGAGTTTTTAACAAAGCTTACCTTCCACGGCATGCCTCGACGTGCTTGGAACAACGAGTCCATGAATGAGCTTTTCAACGACCTTGGACGTGAGCTCGTAAGTATGTTTGTTCCTCCAGACATCTGGGCTCTGACGGTTATGGCATGGATGAAGAAGCCGTCCATCATACCGAAGGTGATTGGTGTTGAGATACCGGTGCAGGAACCGGGGTTGTACTATTCGTCGCCACCAAGGCCGCCGCGGACCACGTCAGGGATGTACCTGTATCGAGTGTTCGTGCATGTCGAAGAAGTGGTCAATCCATCAATCGATGGCTTGCCGCCGCCGCTGGTGCCAGGGTCCGTCGACGACGTCCATTACAGGAGTCAACGTCAGACTTTCCCCGAGTTGCTCGGACCGATGGATGGCACAGGGCCTACTCCATCACGCGGCGGAGACCACTGCTTCTTTGGGAGAAGAGGTAGGGTTGGCTGCCTGGATGTGCTCTAATTTGAGGTAACAACTGAATCTTGTCAGATACTAGTTAAATCCGAGCTATGGGTGTGAAGCACTGATGTGCCGGTACATTTGATTGTGACCTGTTCTAATTTTGTGCCTGAACTTTTTTTAGAAAGGGATGTACGTCAACTTAATGTGCTAGCAGAACTTATTGTGTTGTCTGTCTGTTTTCTTTGCACATCATTCAAGGGATGAACCGTTATGTATGAGTTCGTTGGTTTCAACATAGCCCTACCCATAGCGATCCACTGCTTCCATCCTGATTGTGCCGCCTGCATGAAATTTTTGTATGCAAGTTCAGTGTGCTATGATGTTCTATATGATTGTGTCAACTATATAAGTTTTTACTGAGCATCAGCAATGCATATGGCTGAAAGATGTATTTACGAGCATCGACCGATGGGTCTCTCTCACACACACACACACACACACACACGCACAAGTGGGACCCATTGAATTATTTCTTTTCTCGTGACAGCTTTTAATTAGGTTTCACTGTAATCTGACTTTTTTCTTAAGTTGTTAATTGAGCTCAGTGACTTTAAAAAGTTGTACAGAAGCCTTGTTTGAGCCTTTCCGGCGTCGCTGAATGTGGGTTGAGTAGCCATGTTAGGTTATACTATACTACACAGGCCTTTTTTCAGCATCAGCAATGCAACTGGGCCGACAGTTGTACACAATATCCGGGTCAACTTGTTATTCTCCGCCCCATTGGGCTGCAAACTTTTCTAGGAGGTATGCATTAGGCTTAACAAGAAAATGGACTTTAAGAAATAATAAATGGGATGTAATTACAATAACTGCAGTAACTATAAAAAATGCACCAAACGTGTAATTAGTTTAAAAAATATATTATTTTTGAAATTTAAAATTTTTTAATTTCATTACTTGTTGCGCGTGCAATATTTCGTTGGATTTTAACGTAATATAACTTTATTTTGAAATTATATTTAATCTGACTAGAAATTTCGGATAAAAATATTTTGGATCCCATAAAAATGTGGGAATTTTTTTTGAATTATGTTTTGAGCGGTTGGTTAAAATTATTAATCGTTGTCCTAGCTAGAAAATGGGTTGTACATTCTTACAAATCGCAAATGGGCTATATGTTCCCTGCCACACACTTGTGGGCCTTCTAAGTTGACGCGTCCCAAAAAAACTAAGTTGACGCGTATGCAAGGCTTTGTCAACAACACACGGTTCTGGCAGCTGTGGTCGTTGGATGTCCATCCAACGGATGTCATGCTTCTTCTTCAATCTCGAATATTCTTGCTTCAGCCGCCCAAAAAATGATTTCTCCCCCTAACATCTGGGCGCGCCGTTTCGGAGGCTAACCCGTGGGCCTACTAAGTTGACGCGTACCAAGGGCTTTGTCAACTTAGTCGATATAAACGATTCTAGCTGCAGTGACCGTACGATGTCCATCTAATGGCCGTAGTGCTTCTTCAACCTCTGGTCTTCTTGCTCCAGCCACCCAAAGCAGCGTCGGTCGTGTCGCATGCTCCTGCCTCCCGTGGCCGTCTATGATGCCGAGGAGGCCTCACCGCCCCCTACTACTCCCACCGCTGGCCAGGCCATCCCTCAACTCACCCACACCCCCTGTTATTCTGCGGCGACGGCAACCTCACACCGCAGCCGAACCAGTGAACCCTCATACTCCTCTCCGTGCGGGCTTCCACTGCCACGTCTTCCCCGGCTTCGCGTCGTCCCCTTCCTAGGCCTTGCCGTCATCCACCGCCCTGGTGCTCTCGGCGCGGCGTGGTCAACTTGGTCAAGGAACGGCTTCCATCGGACGTGGACTGTACATGGAGAGGCTGACAGCTGGGTCCATGACGGCAGCAAGGAAGTGCCTCCTTATTATGCGAAAAATAATGATTCCTCCACCTGACAGCAGGGACCCACAGGACGGGCCACCATATTTCGCGAAAAAATGTTTCCCCTGACTGCTGGGACCCACCGGACGGACCACCGTATTGCGCAAAAAAAATGTTCCCCCCGCTGTCAGCTCGGACCCACCGGAAGAGCCTCCTTATTACGCACAAAAAAATGAATAGCCCCCCTGCTGGTCGGGACCCACCTTGGTGGGAGGCTGACTTGTGGGCCTACTAAGTTGATGGGGACGGAGTGCTTTGTCAACTTAGTCAATATGAACGATTCTAGCTCCAGTGACCGTACGACGTCCATCCAACGGCCGTAGTGCTTCTTCAACCTATGGTCTTCTTGCTCCAACCGCCCAAAGCAGCGCCGGTAGTGCCGCATGCTATTGCCTCCCGTGGTCGGCTGTGCTGCCGCGGAGGCCTCACCGTCCCCTTCTATTCCCACTGCTGGCCAGGCCCTGCGGCGACGGCAGCCTCACACCGTAGCTGAACCAGTGAACCCTCGTATTCCTCTCCGCGCGGGCTTCAACTGTCGCGTCTTCCCCGGCTCTGCGTCGTCCCCTTCCTAGGCCTCGCCATCGTCCACTGCCCTGGTGCTCTCGGCGAGGCGTGGTCAACGTGGTCAAGGAACGGCTTCCATCCGACGTGGACTGTACATGGAGAGGCTGACAGCTGGGTCCATGGCCGCAGCAAGGAAGTGCCTCCTTATTAAGCGCAAAATAATTATTCCTCCACCTGACAGCGGGGACCCACCGGACGGGCCACCATATTTCACGAATAAAGGTTTCCCCCTGACTGCTGGGACCCACCAGCTACATCTTCGCACGCAAGGAAGTGCGTCCGGGCAAAAAAACGATTCGCCCCCCTGACTGCTGGGACCCACTAGCTACATCTTCGCACGCAAGGAAGTGCCTGACAGTCGGGACCCACCTGGTCGAAGCATACGTAGCGTTGTCATTCTGGTCGTGAACATGTACGTACATACTGGTCGATGTAGAGGCGCACACGTGTCGTAGTAGAGGCGCGCACATAGCATGTACACGTACGTACAACGGCCAGTGTGCAAGAAAGAAAATACGACCACGTACATACATACGGGTAGGGTCTCGAACGCCCACTCGCGCATACGTATGGCCAGGGCTCGTGTACATGGCTGGGTCGGAACGGAGAAACAGCGTCGTCGTCATGTTCCTGGGGAGCCAACCGGCTGGGTCAGAACGGAATGCGTCGTCGTGTTCATCGGGAGGGCTTGGACGGAATAGCCAATGGAAACGAGGCCTAGCGTACCGCAGAACGGAGGAAACAGCCTTGTGTTCGACCGGCCACGTTCGAAACGGGATCCTGTTCATCAGGAGGGGTCTGACGTACCGCAAAACTAAGGAAACGAATCTCCTACGGTCGAGACAGGGGTCCTGTTGATCGGGAGGGGTGTGGCGTACCGCAAAACAGAGGAAACAGACTTGTGTTGGAGCGCTACGATCGAAACGAGGGTCATATTCATCGGGAGGGGTGTGGCTTACCGCAAAACGGGACTCCACGGGATACTGTTCATCTCCACAGTCGACTCCCTCCAGCCTCCACGGGCTACTGTTCATCCACCGTCGACCTCCTCCAGCCTCCACATGCGACTGTTCATCCACGGGCTCCTGTTCATCCAGCCTCCACCGCGCGCTACTCCACCGGCTACTGTTCAACCAGCCCTCTCCACGGGCTCCTGTTCAACCACTCCTCCACGAGCTACTGTTCATCCAACCCTCCACCGTCTACTGTTCATCCTGCCCTCCATGGGGTGGTCTTGTTCATCCAGCCCTCCACGGGGTCCTGTTCATCCAGCCCCAACTGGTTCGATCGATCAGGGTCCTGTTCATCCAGAGGCAACACCACGGGGTCCTGTTCATCCACCCCCATCGGGAACTGTTCATCCAAACCCCCCAGCAACGCTCACTGTTCATCTAGAGGCAGCATCGATCGGCTTCAGTTAGCAGCAGTAGCGAAGGAATCACTCAATCGGGTTCAGTTAACAGCCATCGATCGATCGCTCGGGTTCAGTAACGCGTATCCTGCAGTGCAATCGCTCGGGTTCAGTTAGAGCCCAACGCCTCGCTTGGGTTCAGTTAGAGCCCAACGCCTGGCACCCACACGCGTGCGTGTACGAGAGAAACACACATCACTCGGCCCCGACCACCCACCATAACCGGGAACACCCCGATATTTTCCTCGCCCTTGCTTCTACCACGGTTTTTTCCGTCATGGACGGCCCAAAGAATGTCATGCAGCCGCGTCTCCGGCCCGCCCAGGATGAAAAGCCCATTTTCTGTTATGATTTTTTGTCATAGAAGTAGGACCCCGCCACATCTATGATGATACCATGTTTTGTCACAATTATTGTCATAGAAGTGTCATAAGTATGACAGAAAAAAATTCGATAGGCCCAAAATGTCACGGATGTGTCTTTTTTTTGTAGTGTAAGCTAGAATCTGCAAGCATTCAATTCAAGGGCGAAGAGAAGGTAATATGGGCTCTTTGTTAAATCAACAATAATGCATATGAGAGCCACTCAACATTTTCATCATGGTCTTCTCCTCTCGACCCCCAAAGGAAAGAAAAGAAATAAAACTATTTACACGGGAAAGCTCCCAACAAGCAAAAGAAGAACGAGAAATCTTTTTGGGTTTTTTTAATTACTACTACTACAGGCATGGAAAGTAAACTAGCTGAAAGCTACAACTAATTTTTTGGTTTTTCTTAAGGTTTTTCAAACACACAAGAAGAAAGCTTAAAAAGAAAATAAACTAGCATGGATGATACAATGAAAAAGTATGAGCACCGACAACTGGCATGAGTGTGTGAGCATGAATGTAATGTGGGCGAGAAATACGTACTCCCCCAAGCTTAGGCTTTTGGCATAAGTTGGTCTATGCCCATGGATCAAAGTTGTAACCGGGGTCGTACTGAGATGTCGCGGCAATTGCCTGATGAGCTGCAGCTTGGAGGCGAGGCAAAGATGCATCTGAGGACGGTGCCCTTTGTACAGTTCAGATTTAACCGTCTAGCAACAATAGCGCCTAAGCTAAAAGTAGTATCATGAAACAAGGCATGGCGCAAAATAGCAATATCAGGAGCACTAAGGTTCCCACAGTTCCCGCGACCAATTAAGCATCTACGCAAATATTGTGAAGTAACGTAGAACAGGAAAATGTATGCTAGTGATTCTTGCATCGGAAACTTTCCTCGTTTCCCCTACAGCAATCATATCAATAAATCCCTCCACATCATTACGATGTGGTTCCTCTATGCTGCCCTCAAAGGGTATCAAACAGGCCCGGCAAAAATCAAAAAGTGACATCTCCTTATGCTCATCATATAAATAAAATTCCATCGAAGGTGTTGATCTCCTAGCATGGAAATGAAAATTTTGCACAAAGATATTGGTGAGTAAGAGGTACTGTTCACGCTGGTCGTGAAGGAAGGCGGTGAGGCCTGCATTCTCAGCCAAATGATAAAAATCTTCATGAATCCCGGCCTCTTTCAAGAACTCATCACAAGGCCATTCGCATGGCCGAACCTCCGCAGTACGAGGGAGATTATACTTGGGCTTCTTGTTCTCTTCACTTTGCTTATATTCGAGCTTCGGCTCGACGAGCCCCTCAAAAATCTCTTCATCTTTTTCTGAAAATTTCTGAAATTTTTGGTAACTTAAAATAAAAGTGAACCAAACTCAACAAGATTGATAGCAACTTCTCCTACAAGTGCCTAGAGGCCATATCATGCATTAAAACTACTTTTGACCACATAAATTTGACATGCAAGCTCAAGAACAGGGTCACCTAAGCAGCAAAAATTTGCAATGAATAAAGCACTAGAAAAAAACTAATTGGACTATTGGAGGAGTCACATACCAAAGAACAATCCCCCCAAAGCAGTTTTGTGAGAGGAGCTTTGAGCAAGGAGATCGAAAATGGCAGCAAGATGAGCAAGAACTCGGGTTTGAGCTGGCTAGTAATTTTTTGGGAGGAAGAAGGAGTGTGTGGTGGTTGTGATAAGTGGAGGGGACCCACGTGAGGTCCATGAGGCAGGGGGCGCGCCCAGGGGGTGGGCGCGCCATCCACCCTCGTGGGCACGTGGCTGCTCCCCTTGATGTGTTCTCAGTGCCAGATATTCTCAAATATTCTAGAAAAAATCATATTTAAATTTCAGGGCATTTGGAGAACTTCTATTTTCGGGGTATTTTTATTGCATGGATAATTCAGAAAACAGACAGAAAATACTTTTTTTGCTTTATTTAATATAAATAATAGAAAGTAAAAAAGAGGGTATAGAAGGTTGTGCTTTCTAACTTCTTCCATCTCATGCTCCTCAAAAGGAATCCACTAACAAGGTTGATCAGGTCTTGTTAACAAACTCATTTCGAATAACATGAAACCGGAGAAATTTTGAATAACACTAGGTTACCTCAACGGGGATATGCACATCCCCAACAATAAGAATATCATATTTCTTCTTGACAGTAGGAAGAGGAAATTCAAAACCTCCAATAGTGATTGTTGAAAATTTTCCAATAGAATTGATACTGTGGACTTGAGGTTGTTTCCTCAAAAAGTGTACCGTATGCTCATTACCATTAACGTGAAAAGTGACATTACCTTTATTGCAATCAATAACAGCCCCTGCAGTATTCAAAAAGGGTCTTCCGAGAATAATAGACATATTATCGTCCTCGGGAATATCAAGAATAACAAAGTTCGTTAAAATGGTAACGTTTGCAACCACAACACGCACATCCTCACAAATACCGACAGGTATAGCAGTTGATTTATCAGCCATTTGCAAAGATATTTCAGTAGGTGTCAACTTATTGAAATCAAGTGTACGATATAAAAAGAGAGGCATAACACTAACACCATCTCCAAGATCACATAAAGCAATTTTAACATAGTTTCTTTAATGGAGCATGGTATAGTTGGTACCCCTGGATCTCCAGGTTTCTTTGGTATTCCACCCTTAAAAGTATAATTAGCAAGCATGGTGGAAATTTCAGCTTCCGATATCTTTCTCTTATTAGTAACAATATCCTTCATGTATTTAGCATAAGGATTCATTTTAAGCATATCATTCGAACGCATACGCAAAAAGACGGGAGTTGCAGAATAAACAGAGACTAGTTAAGGGTGAAGTGACGATGTGTGTTGGAAGTGGTTCCAAGATTGATATGATCATCATCGCACACTCCCCTATACTTTCGGGATTAGTGTTGAAACTAAATAAGTGTTATTTGGTGTTTGCGTTGAGCATGAATATGATTTGATCATGTTTATTGTAATACGGTTATTCATTTAAGTAAAAGTATAAATTGTTGTTCTGTTTACATGAATAAAACCTTATATGGTTACACACCCAATGAAAATAGTTCATTGGATCTCGATCTTAATAATACACATATTCATAATATTGAAACCAAAAGATGCAAAGTTAATAATGATAGTGCAACTTATTTGTGGCACTGCTGTTTAGGTCATATTGGTATAAAGCGCATGAAGAAACTCCATGCTGATGGGCTTTCGGAATCACTTGATTATGAATCACTTGATGCTTGCGAACCATGCCTTTTGGGCAAGATGACTAAAACGCCGTTCTCCGGAACAATGGAGCGAGAAAAGATTTATTGGAAATCATACATACTAATGTATGTGGTCCGATGAATATTGAGGCTCGCGACAGGTATCATTATTTTCTGATCTTCACAGATGATTTGAGCAGATATGAGTATATCTACTTGATGAAACATAAGTCTGAAACATTTGAAAGGTTCAAAGAATTTCAGAGTGAAGTTGAAAATCATCGTAACAAGAAAATAAAGTTTCTACGATCTGATCATGGAGGAGAATATTTGAGTTACGAGTTTGGTATACATTTGAAAAATTGTGGAATAGTTTCGCAACTCACGCCACCCGGAACACCACAGCGTAATGGTGTGTCCGAACGTCGTAATCGTACTTTACTAGATATGGTGCGATCCATGATGTCTCTTACTGATTTACCGCTATCGTTTTGGGGTTATGCTTTAGAGACGGCCGCATTCACGTTAAATAGGGCACCATCAAAATCCGTTGAGACGACGCCTTATGAACTATGGTTTGGCAAGAAACCAAAGTTGTCGTTTCTTAAAGTTTGGGGCTGCGATGCTTATGTGAAAAAGCTTCAACCTGATAAGCTCGAACCCAAATCGGAGAAATGTGTCTTCATAGGATAACCAAAGGAAACTATTGGATACACCTTCTATCACAGATCCGAAGGCAAGACTTTTGTTGCTAAATTCGGAAACTTTCTAGAGAAGGAGTTTCTCTCGAAAGAAGTGAGTGGGAGGAAAGTAGAACTTGACGAGGTAACTGTACCTGCTCCCTTATTGGAAAATAGTACATCACAGAAAACTGTTTCTGCGACACCTATACCAGTTAGTGAGGAAGCTAATGATGATGATCATGAAACTTCAGAACAAGACACTACTGAACCTCGTAGATCAACCAGAGTAAGATCCGCACTAGAGTGGTACGGTAATCCTGTTCTGGAAGTCATGCTACTAGATCATGATGATCCTACGAACTATGAAGAAGCGATGGTGAGCCCAGATTCCGCAAAATGGCTTGAAGCCATGAAATCTGAGATATGATCCATGTATGAGAACAAAGTATGGACTTTGGTTGACTTGCCCGATGATCGGCAAGCAATTGAGAATAAATGGATCTTCAAGAGGAAGACGGACGTTGATAGTAGTGTTACTATCTACAAAGCTAGAATTGTCGCAAAAAGGTTTTTCGACAAGTTCAAGGGGTTGACTATGATGAGACTTTCTCACTCGTATCTATGCTTAAGTCTGTCCGAATCATGTTAGCAATTGCCGCATTTTATGAAATCTGGCAAATGGATAAACAAAACTGCATTCCTTAATGGATTTGCTAAAGAAAAGTTGTATATGATGCAACTAGAAGGTTTTGTCGATCCTAAAGGTGTAAACTAAATATGCAAGCTCCAGCGATCTTTCTGTGGACTGGTGCAAACATCTTGGAGTTGGAATATACGCTTTGATGAGTTGATCAAAGCATATAGTTTTATACAGACTTGGGGTGAAGCCTGTATTTACGAGAAAGTGAGTGGGAGCACTGCAACATTTCTGATAAGTATATGTGAATGACATATTGTTGATCGGAAATAATGTAGAATTATTCTGTAAAGCATAAAAGGAGTGTTTGAAAGGAGTTTTTCAAAGAAAGACTTCGGTAAAGCTGCTTACATATTGAGCTTCAAGATCTATAGAGATTGATCAAGACGCTTGATAAGTTTTTCAATAAGTACATACCTTGACAAGATTTTGAAGTAGTTCAAAATGGAACAGTCAAAGAAAAAGTTTCTTGCCTGTGTTACAAGGTGTGAAGTTGAGTAAAGACTCAAAGCCCGACCACGGCAGAAGATAGAAAGAGAATGAAAGTCATTCCCTATGCCTCATTCATAGGTTCTATAAAGTATGCCATGCTGTGTACCGGATCTATTGTATACCCTGCACTGATTTGGCAAGGGAGTACAATAGTGATCTAGGAGTAGATCACTGGACAGCGGTCAGAATTATCCTTAGTGAAATAAGGAAATGTTTCTCGATTATGGACGTGACAAAAAGGTTCGTCGTAAAGGGTTACGTCGATGCAAGTTTTTGACACTGATCCAGATGATTCTAAATCTGGATACATATTGAAAGTGGGAGCAATTAGCTAGAGTAGCTCCGTGTAGAGCATTGTAGACATAGAACTTGCAAAATACTTATGGATCTGAATGTGACAGACCCGTTGACTAAAATTATCTCACAAGCAAAACATGATCACACCTTAGTACCCTTTGAGTGTTGGTCACATGACGATGTGAACTATGGGTGTTAGTCACATGGTGATGTGAACCATTGCTGCTAAATCACATGGCGATGTGAACTAGATTATTGACTCTAGTGCAAGTGGGAGACTGAAGGAAATATGCCCTAGAGGCAATAATAAAGTTATTATTTATTTCCTTATATCATGATAAATGTTTATTATTCATGCTAGAATTGTATTAACCGGAAACATAATACATGTGTGAATACATAGACAAACAGAGTGTCACTAGTATGCCTCTACTTGACTAGCTCGTTAATCAAAGATGGTTATGTTTCCTAACCATGAACAAGGAGTTGTTATTTGATTAACGAGGTCACATCATTAGTAGAATGATCTGATTGACATGACCCATTCCATTAGCATAGCACCCGATCGTTTAGTATGTTGCTATTGCTTTCTTCATGAGTTATACATGTTCCTATAACTATGAGATTATGCAGCTCCCGTTTACCGGAGGAACACTTTGGGTACTACCAAACGTCACAACGTAACTGGGTGATTATAAAGGAGTACTACAGGTGTCTCCAATGGTAGATGTTGGGTTGGCGTATTTCGAGATTAGGGTTTGTGACTCCGATTGTCGGAGAGGTATCTCTGGGCCCTCTCGGTAATGCACATCACATAAGCCTTGCAAGCACTGCAACTAATATGTTAGTTGTGAGATGATGTATTACGGAACGAGTAAAGAGACTTGCCGGTAACGAGATTGAACTAGGTATTGGATACCGACGATCGAATCTCGGGCAAGTAACATACCGATGACAAAGGGAACAACGTATGTTGTTATGCGGTCTGACCGATAAAGATCTTCGTAGAATATGTAGGAGCCAATATGGGCATCCAGGTCCCGCTATTGGTTATTGACCGGAGACGTGTCTCGGTCATGTCTACATTGTTCTCGAACCGTAGGGTCCGCACGCTTAACGTTACGATGACAGTTATTATGAGTTTATGCATTTTGATGTACCGAAGGTTGTTCGGAGTCCCGGATGAGATCACGGACATGACGAGGAGTCTCGAAATGGTCGAGACGTAAAGATTGATATATTGGAAGCCTATGTTTGGACATCGGAAGTGTTCCGGGTGAAATCGGGATTTTACCGGAATACCGGGAGGGTTACCGGAACCCCCCGGGAGACTAATGGGCCTATTGGGCCTTAGTGGAAAAGAGAAAAAGGGAAGCCCACTAGCTGGCCGGCGCCCCCCCAAGTCCTATTAGGAATAGGATAAGGGGCCGGCCCCCCTTCTCTCTCTTTTCCCCCCGGGAGTCCTAATTGGATTAGGATTGGGGGGGGAGTCCAACCTTTATATACGGGGGCAGGGGGCACCCCAAGACACACAACTTGATCCTTGAGATCGTTCCTTAGCCGTGTGCGGTGCCCCCTGCCACCAAATTCCACCTCGATCATACCGTTGTAGTGCTTAGGCGAAGCCCTGCGTCGGTAGTACATCAAGATCGTCACCACGCCGTCGTGCTGACGGAACTCTTCCTCGACGCTTTGCTGGATCGGAGCCCGAGGATCGTCATCGAGCTGAACGTGTGCTAAGAACTCGGAGGTGCCGGAGTAACGGTGCTTGGATCGGTCGGATCGGGAAGAAGACGTACGACTACTTCCTCTATGTTGTGTGATCGCTTCCGCGGTCGGTCTGCGATGGTACGTAGACAACACTCTCCCCTCTCGTTGCTGTGCATCACCATGATCTTGCGTGTGCGTAGGAAAATTTTTGAAATTACTGCGTTCCCCAACAGTGGCATCCGAGCCTAGGTTTTATGGTTTGATGTTATATGCACGAGTAGAACACAAGTGAGTTGTGGGCGATACAAGTCATACTGCCTACCAGCATGTCATACTTTGGTTCGGCGGTATTGTTGGTTGAGACGATCTGGACCAACCTTACGCGTACTCTTACGCGAGACCGGTTCCCTCGACATGCTTTGCACATAGATGGCTTGCGGAAGGCTGTCTCTCCAACTTTAGTTGAACCAAGTGTGACTACGCCCGGTCCTTGAGAAGGTTAAAACGGAGTCTATTTGACGAACTATCGTTGTGGTTTTGATGCGTAGGTGAGATGAGTTCTTACTTAAGCCCGTAGCAGCCACGTAAAACTTGCAACAACAAAGTAGAGGACGTCTAACTTGTTTTTGCAGGGTATGTTGTGATGTGATATGGTCAAGGCATGATGCTGATTTTATTGTATGAGATGATCATGTTTTGTAACCGAGTTATCGGCAACTGGCAGGAGCCATATGGTTGTCGCTTTATTGTATGCAATGCAATCGCGATGTAATGCTTTACTTTATTACTAAGCGGTAGTGATAGTCGTGGAAGCATAAGATTGGCGAGACGACAACGTTGCTACGATGGAGATCAAGGTGGCGCGCCGGTGACGATGGTGATCATGACGATGCTTCGGAGATGGAGATCACAAAGCACAAGATGATGATGGCCATATCATATCACTTATATTGATTGCATGTGATGTTTATCCTTTTATGCATCTTATCTTGCTTTGATTGACGGTAGCATTATAAGATGATCTCTCACTAAATTATCAAGAAGTGTTCTCCCTGAGTATGCACCGTTGCCAAAGTTCGTCGTGCCCAGACACCACGTGATGATCGGGTGTGATAAGCTCTACGTCCATCTACAACGGGTGCAAGCCAGTTTTGCACACGCAGAATACTCAGGTTATACTTGACGAGCCTAGCATATGCAGATATGGCCTCGGAACACAAGAGACCGAAAGGTCGAACGTGAATCATATAGTAGATATGATCAACATGACGATGTTCACCATTGAAAGCTACTCCATCTCACGTGATGATCGGTTATGGTTTAGTTGATTTGGATCACGTGATCACTTAGAGGATTAGAGGGATGTCTATCTAAGTGGGAGTTCTTAAGTAATATGATTAAATTGAACTTAAATTTATCATGAACTTAGTCCTGGTAGTATTTTGCAAATCATGTTGTAGATCAATAGCTCGCGTTGTTGCTTCCCTATGTTTATTTTGATATATTCCTAGAGAAAATTGTGTTGAAAGATGTTAGTAGCAATGATGCGGATTGGATCCGTGATCTGAGGTTTTTCCTCATTGCTGCACAGAAGAATTATGTCCTTGATGCACCGCTAGGTGACAGACCTAATGCAGGAGCAGATACAGACGTTATGAACGTTTGGCTAGCTCAATATGATGACTACTTGATAGTTTAGTGCACCATGCTTAACAGCTTAGAATCGGGACTTCAAAGACGTTCTGAACGTCATGGACCATATGAGATGTTCCAGGAGTTGAAGTTAATATTTCAAGCAAATACCCGAGTTGAGAGACATGAAGTCTCCAGCAAGTTCTATAGCTAAAAGATGGAGGAGAATCGCTCAACTAGTGAGCATGTGCTCAGATTGTCTGGGTACTACAATCGCTTGAATCAAGTGGGAGTTAATCTTCCAGATAAAATAGTGATTGACAGAATTCTCTAGTCACCATCACCAAGTTAGTAGAACTTCGTGATGAACTATAATATGCAAGGGATAACGGAAACAACTCCCAAGCTATTCGTGATGCTGAAATCAACGAAGGTAGAAATCAAGAAAAACATCAAGTGTTGATGGTTGACAAGATCACTAGTTTCAAGAAAAGGGCAAAGGGAAGAAGGGGAACTTCAAAAGAACGGCAAGCAAGTTGCTACTCATGTGAAGAAGCCCAAGTCTGGTCCTAAGCCTGAGACAAAGTGCTTCTACTGCAAAGGGACTGGTTACTGGAAGCGGAACTACCCCAAGTGATTGGCGGATAAGAAGGATGGCAAAGTGAACATAAGTATATTTGATATACATGTTATTGATGTGTACTTTACTAGTGTTTATAGCAAACCCTCAGTATTTGATACTAGTTCAGTTGCTAAGATTAGTAACTCGAAATGGGAGTTGCAGAATAAACAGAGACTAGTTAAGGGTGAAGTGATGATGTGTGTTGGAAGTGGTTCCAAGATTGATATGATCATCATCGCACACTCCCCTATACTTTCGGGATTAGTGTTGAAACTAAATAAGTGTTATTTGGTGTTTGCGTTGAGCATGAATATGATTTGATCATGTTTATTGTAATACGGTTATTCATTTAAGTAAAAGAATAAATTGTTGTTCTGTTTACATGAATAAAACCTTATATGGTTACACACCCAATGAAAATAGTTCATTGGATCTCGATCTTAATAATACACATATTCATAATATTGAAACCAAAAGATGCAAAGTTAATAATGATAGTGCAACTTATTTGTGGCACTGCTGTTTAGGTCATATTGGTATAAAGCGCATGAAGAAACTCCATGCTGATGGGCTTTCGGAATCACTTGATTATGAATCACTTGATGCTTGCGAACCATGCCTTTTGGGCAAGATGACTAAAACGCCGTTCTCCGGAACAATGGAGCGAGAAAAGATTTATTGGAAATCATACATACTAATGTATGTGGTCCGATGAATATTGAGGCTCGCGACAGGTATCATTATTTTCTGATCTTCACAGATGATTTGAGCAGATATGAGTATATCTACTTGATGAAACATAAGTCTGAAACATTTGAAAGGTTCAAAGAATTTCAGAGTGAAGTTGAAAATCATCGTAACAAGAAAATAAAGTTTCTACGATCTGATCATGGAGGAGAATATTTGAGTTACGAGTTTGGTATACATTTGAAAAATTGTGGAATAGTTTCGCAACTCACGCCACCCGGAACACCACAGCGTAATGGTGTGTCCGAACGTCGTAATCGTACTTTACTAGATATGGTGCGATCCATGATGTCTCTTACTGATTTACCGCTATCGTTTTGGGGTTATGCTTTAGAGACGGCCGCATTCACGTTAAATAGGGCACCATCAAAATCCGTTGAGACGACGCCTTATGAACTATGGTTTGGCAAGAAACCAAAGTTGTCGTTTCTTAAAGTTTGGGGCTGCGATGCTTATGTGAAAAAGCTTCAACCTGATAAGCTCGAACCCAAATCGGAGAAATGTGTCTTCATAGGATAACCAAAGGAAACTATTGGATACACCTTCTATCACAGATCCGAAGGCAAGACTTTTGTTGCTAAATTCGGAAACTTTCTAGAGAAGGAGTTTCTCTCGAAAGAAGTGAGTGGGAGGAAAGTAGAACTTGACGAGGTAACTGTACCTGCTCCCTTATTGGAAAATAGTACATCACAGAAAACTGTTTCTGCGACACCTATACCAGTTAGTGAGGAAGCTAATGATGATGATCATGAAACTTCAGAACAAGACACTACTGAACCTCGTAGATCAACCAGAGTAAGATCCGCACTAGAGTGGTACGGTAATCCTGTTCTGGAAGTCATGCTACTAGATCATGATGATCCTACGAACTATGAAGAAGCGATGGTGAGCCCAGATTCCGCAAAATGGCTTGAAGCCATGAAATCTGAGATATGATCCATGTATGAGAACAAAGTATGGACTTTGGTTGACTTGCCCGATGATCGGCAAGCAATTGAGAATAAATGGATCTTCAAGAGGAAGACGGACGTTGATAGTAGTGTTACTATCTACAAAGCTAGAATTGTCGCAAAAAGGTTTTTCGACAAGTTCAAGGGGTTGACTATGATGAGACTTTCTCACTCGTATCTATGCTTAAGTCTGTCCGAATCATGTTAGCAATTGCCACATTTTATGAAATCTGGCAAATGGATAAACAAAACTGCATTCCTTAATGGATTTGCTAAAGAAAAGTTGTATATGATGCAACTAGAAGGTTTTGTCGATCCTAAAGGTGTAAACTAAATATGCAAGCTCCAGCGATCTTTCTGTGGACTGGTGCAAACATCTTGGAGTTGGAATATACGCTTTGATGAGTTGATCAAAGCATATAGTTTTATACAGACTTGGGGTGAAGCCTGTATTTACGAGAAAGTGAGTGGGAGCACTGCAACATTTCTGATAAGTATATGTGAATGACATATTGTTGATCGGAAATAATGTAGAATTATTCTGTAAAGCATAAAAGGAGTGTTTGAAAGGAGTTTTTCAAAGAAAGACTTCGGTAAAGCTGCTTACATATTGAGCTTCAAGATCTATAGAGATTGATCAAGACGCTTGATAAGTTTTTCAATAAGTACATACCTTGACAAGATTTTGAAGTAGTTCAAAATGGAACAGTCAAAGAAAAAGTTTCTTGCCTGTGTTACAAGGTGTGAAGTTGAGTAAAGACTCAAAGCCCGACCACGGCAGAAGATAGAAAGAGAATGAAAGTCATTCCCTATGCCTCATTCATAGGTTATATAAAGTATGCCATGCTGTGTACCGGATCTATTGTATACCCTGCACTGATTTGGCAAGGGAGTACAATAGTGATCTAGGAGTAGATCACTGGACAGCGGTCAGAATTATCCTTAGTGAAATAAGGAAATGTTTCTCGATTATGGACGTGACAAAAAGGTTCGTCATAAAGGGTTACGTCGATGCAAGTTTTTGACACTGATCCAGATGATTCTAAATCTGGATACATATTGAAAGTGGGAGCAATTAGCTAGAGTAGCTCCGTGTAGAGCATTGTAGACATAGAACTTGCAAAATACTTACGGATCTGAATGTGACAGACCCGTTGACTAAAATTATCTCACAAGCAAAACATGATCACACCTTAGTACCCTTTGAGTGTTGGTCACATGACGATGTGAACTATGGGTGTTAGTCACATGGTGATGTGAACCATTGCTGCTAAATCACATGGCGATGTGAACTAGATTATTGACTCTAGTGCAAGTGGGAGACTGAAGGAAATATGCCCTAGAGGCAATAATAAAGTTATTATTTATTTCCTTATATCATGATAAATGTTTATTATTCATGCTAGAATTGTATTAACCGGAAACATAATACATGTGTGAATACATAGACAAACAGAGTGTCACTAGTATGCCTCTACTTGACTAGCTCGTTAATCAAAGATGGTTATGTTTCCTAACCATGAACAAGGAGTTGTTATTTGATTAACGAGGTCACATCATTAGTAGAATGATCTGATTGACATGACCCATTCCATTAGCATAGCACCCGATCGTTTAGTATGTTGCTATTGCTTTCTTCATGACTTATACATGTTCCTATAACTATGAGATTATGCAGCTCCCGTTTATCGGAGGAACACTTTGGGTACTACCAAACGTCACAACGTAACTGGGTGATTATAAAGGAGTACTACAGGTGTCTCCAATGGTAGATGTTGGGTTGGCGTATTTCGAGATTAGGGTTTGTCACTCCGATTGTCGGAGAGGTATCTCTGGGCCCTCTCGGTAATGCACATCACATAAGCCTTGCAAGCACTGCAACTAATATGTTAGTTGTGAGATGATGTATTACGGAACGAGTAAAGAGACTTGCCGGTAACGAGATTGAACTAGGTATTGGATACCGACGATCGAATCTCGGGCAAGTAACATACCGATGACAAAGGGAACAACGTATGTTGTTATGCGGTCTGACCGATAAAGATCTTCGTAGAATATGTAGGAGCCAATATGGGCATCCAGGTCCCGCTATTGGTTATTGACCGGAGACGTGTCTCGGTCATGTCTACATTGTTCTCGAACCGTAGGGTCCGCACGCTTAACGTTACGATGACAGTTATTATGAGTTTATGCATTTTGATGTACCGAAGGTTGTTCGGAGTCCCGGATGAGATCGCGGACATGACGAGGAGTCTCGAAATGGTCGAGACGTAAAGATTGATATATTGGAAGCCTATGTTTGGACATCGGAAGTGTTCCGGGTGAAATCGGGATTTTACCGGAATATCGGGAGGGTTACCGGAACCCCCCGGGAGACTAATGGGCCTATTGGGCCTTAGTGGAAAAGAGAAAAAGGGAAGCCCACTAGCTGGCCGGCGCCCCCCCAAGTCCTATTAGGAATAGGATAAGGGGCCGGCCCCCCTTCTCTCTCTTTTCCCCCCGGGAGTCCTAATTGGATTAGGATTGGGGGGGGAGTCCTACTCCCGGTGGGAGTAGGACTCCCCTGCGCCTCCTCTCCCTTGGCCGGCCGGCTCCCCTCCTCCAACCTTTATATACGGGGGCAGGGGGCACCCCAAGACACACAACTTGATCCTTGAGATCGTTCCTTAGCCGTGTGCGGTGCCCCCTGCCACCAAATTCCACCTCGATCATACCGTTGTAGTGCTTAGGCGAAGCCCTGCGTCGGTAGTACATCAAGATCGTCACCACGCCGTCGTGCTGACGGAACTCTTCCTCGACGCTTTGCTGGATCGGAGCCCGAGGATCGTCATCGAGCTGAACGTGTGCTAAGAACTCGGAGGTGCCGGAGTAACGGTGCTTGGATCGGTCGGATCGGGAAGAAGACGTACGACTACTTCCTCTACGTTGTGTGATCGCTTCCGCAGTCGGTCTGCGTTGGTACGTAGACAACACTCTCCCCTCTCGTTGCTGTGCATCACCATGATCTTGCGTGTGCGTAGGAAAATTTTTGAAATTACTGCGTTCCCCAACAGTGGCATCCGAGCCTAGGTTTTATGGTTTGATGTTATATGCACGAGTAGAACACAAGTGAGTTGTGGGCGATACAAGTCATACTGCCTACCAGCATGTCATACTTTGGTTCGGCGGTATTGTTGGTTGAGACGATCCGGACCAACCTTACGCGTACTCTTACGCGAGACCGGTTCCCTCGACGTGCTTTGCACATAGATGGCTTGCGGAAGACTGTCTCTCCAACTTTAGTTGAACCAAGTGTGACTACGCCCGGTCCTTGAGAAGGTTAAAACGGAGTCTATTTGACGAACTATCGTTGTGGTTTTGATGCGTAGGTGAGATGAGTTCTTACTTAAGCCCGTAGCAGCCACGTAAAACTTGCAACAACAAAGTAGAGGACGTCTAACTTGTTTTTGCAGGGTATGTTGTGATGTGATATGGTCAAGGCATGATGCTGATTTTATTGTATGAGATGATCATGTTTTGTAACCGAGTTATCGGCAACTGGCAGGAGCCATATGGTTTTCGCTTTATTGTATGCAATGCAATCGCGATGTAATGCTTTACTTTATTACTAAGCGGTAGTGATAGTCGTGGAAGCATAAGATTGGCGAGACGACAACGTTGCTACGATGGAGATCAAGGTGGCGCGCCGGTGACGATGGTGATCATGACGATGCTTCGGAGATGGAGATCACAAAGCACAAGATGATGATGGCCATATCATATCACTTATATTGATTGCATGTGATGTTTATCCTTTTATGCATCTTATCTTGCTTTGATTGACGGTAGCATTATAAGATGATCTCTCACTAAATTATCAAGAAGTGTTCTCCCTGAGTATGCACCGTTGCCAAAGTTCGTCGTGCCCAGACACCACGTGATGATCGGGTGTGATAAGCTCTACGTCCATCTACAACGGGTGCAAGCCAGTTTTGCACACGCAGAATACTCAGGTTATACTTGACGAGCCTAGCATATGCAGATATGGCCTCGGAACACAAGAGACCGAAAGGTCGAACGTGAATCATATAGTAGATATGATCAACATGACGATGTTCACCATTGAAAGCTACTCCATCTCACGTGATGATCGGTTATGGTTTAGTTGATTTGGATCACGTGATCACTTAGAGGATTAGAGGGATGTCTATCTAAGTGGGAGTTCTTAAGTAATATGATTAAATTGAACTTAAATTTATCATGAACTTAGTCCTGGTAGTATTTTGCAAATCATGTTGTAGATCAATAGCTCGCGTTGTTGCTTCCCTATGTTTATTTTGATATATTCCTAGAGAAAATTGTGTTGAAAGATGTTAGTAGCAATGATGCGGATTGGATCCGTGATCTGAGGTTTATCCTCATTGCTGCACAGAAGAATTATGTCCTTGATGCACCGCTAGGTGACAGACCTAATGCAGGAGCATATACAGACGTTATGAACGTTTGGCTAGCTCAATATGATGACTACTTGACAGTTTAGTGCACCATGCTTAACAGCTTAGAATCGGGACTTCAAAGACGTTCTGAACGTCATGGACCATATGAGATGTTCCAGGAGTTGAAGTTAATATTTCAAGCAAATACCCGAGTTGAGAGACATGAAGTCTCCAGCAAGTTCTATATCTAAAAGATGGAGGAGAATCGCTCAACTAGTGAGCATGTGCTCAGATTGTCTGGGTACTACAATCGCTTGAATCAAGTGGGAGTTAATCTTCCAGATAAAATAGTGATTGACAGAATTCTCTAGTCACCATCACCAAGTTAGTAGAACTTCGTGATGAACTATAATATGCAAGGGATAACGGAAACAACTCCCAAGCTATTCGTGATGCTGAAATCAACGAAGGTAGAAATCAAGAAAAACATCAAGTGTTGATGGTTGACAAGATCACTAGTTTCAAGAAAAGGGCAAAGGGAAGAAGGGGAACTTCAAAAGAACGGCAAGCAAGTTGCTACTCATGTGAAGAAGCCCAAGTCTGGTCCTAAGCCTGAGACAAAGTGCTTCTACTGCAAAGGGACTGGTTACTGGAAGCGGAACTACCCCAAGTGATTGGCGGATAAGAAGGATGGCAAAGTGAACATAAGTATATTTGATATACATGTTATTGATGTGTACTTTACTAGTGTTTATAGCAAACCCTCAGTATTTGATACTAGTTCAGTTGCTAAGATTAGTAACTCGAAACGGGAGTTGCAGAATAAACAGAGACTAGTTAAGGGTGAAGTGACGATGTGTGTTGGAAGTGGTTCCAAGATTGATATGATCATCATCGCACACTCCCCTATACTTTCGGGATTAGTGTTGAAACTAAATAAGTGTTATTTGGTGTTTGCGTTGAGCATGAATATGATTTGATCATGTTTATTGTAATACGGTTATTCATTTAAGTAAAAGAATAAATTGTTGTTCTGTTTACATGAATAAAACCTTATATGGTTACACACCCAATGAAAATAGTTCATTGGATCTCGATCTTAATAATACACATATTCATAATATTGAAACCAAAAGATGCAAAGTTAATAATGATAGTGCAACTTATTTGTGGCACTGCTGTTTAGGTCATATTGGTATAAAGCGCATGAAGAAACTCCATGCTGATGGGCTTTCGGAATCACTTGATTATGAATCACTTGATGCTTGCGAACCATGCCTTTTGGGCAAGATGACTAAAACGCCGTTCTCCGGAACAATGGAGCGAGAAAAGATTTATTGGAAATCATACATACTAATGTATGTGGTCCGATGAATATTGAGGCTCGCGACAGGTATCATTATTTTCTGATCTTCACAGATGATTTGAGCAGATATGAGTATATCTACTTGATGAAACATAAGTCTGAAACATTTGAAAGGTTCAAAGAATTTCAGAGTGAAGTTGAAAATCATCGTAACAAGAAAATAAAGTTTCTACGATCTGATCATGGAGGAGAATATTTGAGTTACGAGTTTGGTATACATTTGAAAAATTGTGGAATAGTTTCGCAACTCACGCCACCCGGAACACCACAGCGTAATGGTGTGTCCGAACGTCGTAATCGTACTTTACTAGATATGGTGCGATCCATGATGTCTCTTACTGATTTACCGCTATCGTTTTGGGGTTATGCTTTAGAGACGGCCGCATTCACGTTAAATAGGGCACCATCAAAATCCGTTGAGACGACGCCTTATGAACTATGGTTTGGCAAGAAACCAAAGTTGTCGTTTCTTAAAGTTTGGGGCTGCGATGCTTATGTGAAAAAGCTTCAACCTGATAAGCTCGAACCCAAATCGGAGAAATGTGTCTTCATAGGATAACCAAAGGAAACTATTGGATACACCTTCTATCACAGATCCGAAGGCAAGACTTTTGTTGCTAAATTCGGAAACTTTCTAGAGAAGGAGTTTCTCTCGAAAGAAGTGAGTGGGAGGAAAGTAGAACTTGACGAGGTAACTGTACCTGCTCCCTTATTGGAAAATAGTACATCACAGAAAACTGTTTCTGCGACACCTATACCAGTTAGTGAGGAAGCTAATGATGATGATCATGAAACTTCAGAACAAGACACTACTGAACCTCGTAGATCAACCAGAGTAAGATCCGCACTAGAGTGGTACGGTAATCCTGTTCTGGAAGTCATGCTACTAGATCATGATGATCCTACGAACTATGAAGAAGCGATGGTGAGCCCAGATTCCGCAAAATGGCTTGAAGCCATGAAATCTGAGATATGATCCATGTATGAGAACAAAGTATGGACTTTGGTTGACTTGCCCGATGATCGGCAAGCAATTGAGAATAAATGGATCTTCAAGAGGAAGACGGACGTTGATAGTAGTGTTACTATCTACAAAGCTAGAATTGTCGCAAAAAGGTTTTTCGACAAGTTCAAGGGGTTGACTATGATGAGACTTTCTCACTCGTATCTATGCTTAAGTCTGTCCGAATCATGTTAGCAATTGCCGCATTTTATGAAATCTGGCAAATGGATAAACAAAACTGCATTCCTTAATGGATTTGCTAAAGAAAAGTTGTATATGATGCAACTAGAAGGTTTTGTCGATCCTAAAGGTGTAAACTAAATATGCAAGCTCCAGCGATCTTTCTGTGGACTGGTGCAAACATCTTGGAGTTGGAATATACGCTTTGATGAGTTGATCAAAGCATATAGTTTTATACAGACTTGGGGTGAAGCCTGTATTTACGAGAAAGTGAGTGGGAGCACTGCAACATTTCTGATAAGTATATGTGAATGACATATTGTTGATCGGAAATAATGTAGAATTATTCTGTAAAGCATAAAAGGAGTGTTTGAAAGGAGTTTTTCAAAGAAAGACTTCGGTAAAGCTGCTTACATATTGAGCTTCAAGATCTATAGAGATTGATCAAGACGCTTGATAAGTTTTTCAATAAGTACATACCTTGACAAGATTTTGAAGTAGTTCAAAATGGAACAGTCAAAGAAAAAGTTTCTTGCCTGTGTTACAAGGTGTGAAGTTGAGTAAAGACTCAAAGCCCGACCACGGCAGAAGATAGAAAGAGAATGAAAGTCATTCCCTATGCCTCATTCATAGGTTATATAAAGTATGCCATGCTGTGTACCGGATCTATTGTATACCCTGCACTGATTTGGCAAGGGAGTACAATAGTGATCTAGGAGTAGATCACTGGACAGCGGTCAGAATTATCCTTAGTGAAATAAGGAAATGTTTCTCGATTATGGACGTGACAAAAAGGTTCGTCATAAAGGGTTACGTCGATGCAAGTTTTTGACACTGATCCAGATGATTCTAAATCTGGATAAATATTGAAAGTGGGAGCAATTAGCTAGAGTAGCTCCGTGTAGAGCATTGTAGACATAGAACTTGCAAAATACTTACGGATCTGAATGTGACAGACCCGTTGACTAAAATTATCTCACAAGCAAAACATGATCACACCTTAGTACCCTTTGAGTGTTGGTCACATGACGATGTGAACTATGGGTGTTAGTCACATGGTGATGTGAACCATTGCTGCTAAATCACATGGCGATGTGAACTAGATTATTGACTCTAGTGCAAGTGGGAGACTGAAGGAAATATGCCCTAGAGGCAATAATAAAGTTATTATTTATTTCCTTATATCATGATAAATGTTTATTATTCATGCTAGAATTGTATTAACCGGAAACATAATACATGTGTGAATACATAGACAAACAGAGTGTCACTAGTATGCCTCTACTTGACTAGCTCGTTAATCAAAGATGGTTATGTTTCCTAACCATGAACAAGGAGTTGTTATTTGATTAACGAGTTCACATCATTAGTAGAATGATCTGATTGACATGACCCATTCCATTAGCATAGCACCCGATCGTTTAGTATGTTGCTATTGCTTTCTTCATGACTTATACATGTTCCTATAACTATGAGATTATGCAGCTCCCGTTTATCGGAGGAACACTTTGGGTACTACCAAACGTCACAACGTAACTGGGTGATTATAAAGGAGTACTACAGGTGTCTCCAATGGTAGATGTTGGGTTGGCGTATTTCGAGATTAGGGTTTGTCACTCCGATTGTCGGAGAGGTATCTCTGGGCCCTCTCGGTAATGCACATCACATAAGCCTTGCAAGCACTGCAACTAATATGTTAGTTGTGAGATGATGTATTACGGAACGAGTAAAGAGACTTGCCGGTAACGAGATTGAACTAGGTATTGGATACCGACGATCGAATCTCGGGCAAGTAACATACCGATGACAAAGGGAACAACGTATGTTGTTATGCGGTCTGACCGATAAAGATCTTTGTAGAATATGTAGGAGCCAATATGGGCATCCAGGTCCCGCTATTGGTTATTGACCGGAGACGTGTCTCGGTCATGTCTACATTGTTCTCGAACCGTAGGGTCCGCACGCTTAACGTTACGATGACAGTTATTATGAGTTTATGCATTTTGATGTACCGAAGGTTGTTCGGAGTCCCGGATGAGATCACGGACATGACGAGGAGTCTCGAAATGGTCGAGACGTAAAGATTGATATATTGGAAGCCTATGTTTGGACATCGGAAGTGTTCCGGGTGAAATCGGGATTTTACCGGAATACCGGGAGGGTTACCGGAACCCCCCGGGAGACTAATGGGCCTATTGGGCCTTAGTGGAAAAGAGAAAAAGGGAAGCCCACTAGCTGGCCGGCGCCCCCCCAAGTCCTATTAGGAATAGGATAAGGGGCCGGCCCCCCTTCTCTCTCTTTTCCCCCCGGGAGTCCTAATTGGATTAGGATTGGGGGGGAGTCCTGCTCCCGGTGGGAGTAGGACTCCCCTGCGCCTCCTCTCCCTTGGCCGGCCGGCTCCCCTCCTCCAACCTTTATATACGGGGGCAGGGGGCACCCCAATACACACAACTTGATCCTTGAGATCGTTCCTTAGCCGTGTGCGGTGCCCCCTGCCACCAAATTCCACCTCGATCATACCGTTGTAGTGCTTAGGCGAAGCCCTGCGTCGGTAGTACATCAAGATCGTCACCACGCCGTCGTGCTGACGGAACTCTTCCTCGACGCTTTGCTGGATCGGAGCCCGAGGATCGTCATCGAACTGAACGTGTGCTAAGAACTCGGAGGTGCCGGAGTAACGGTGCTTGGATCGGTCGGATCGGGAAGAAGACGTACGACTACTTCCTCTACGTTGTGTGATCGCTTCCGCAGTCGGTCTGCGTTGGTACGTAGACAACACTCTCCCCTCTCGTTGCTGTGCATCACCATGATCTTGCGTGTGCGTAGGAAAATTTTCGAAATTACTGCGTTCCCCAACATTTACCACCTCTAGTCATAACTCTAACACCATTATCATTCTTCTTATTATTTAATTCATTGAGCAAATCATTCTGAGCCTTAAGTACTTGTTCTACTTGAGTGGTAACCATGGAAGCATGTTTACTAATAAGTTTTAGTTCACCTTTAACATTGGCCATATACTCACTCAAATGTTCAATCATGTAAGCATTACATTTTAATTCTATACCAAAATAGGCATTGAAGTTTTCTTGCTTAACCATAAAGTCATCAAACTCACCCAAGCATGGGCTAGCAAACTTAGTAAGAGGGATTTCAGCTTTATCATATCTATAGAGAGAATTTACCTTTACTACCTGTGTTGGGTTATCAAGACCATGAGTTTCTTCAATTGGTCATTTTACCACCTCTAGTCATAACTCTAACACCATTATCATTCTTCTTATTATTTAATTCATTGAGCAAATCATTCTAAGCCTTAAGTACTTGTTCTACTTGAGTGGTAACCATAGAAGCATGTTTACTAATAAGTTTAAGTTCACCTTTAACACTAGCCATATAATCACTCAAGTGTTCAAGCATATCAGCATTGTCTTTCAATTGTCTACCAACATAAGCATTGAAATTTTCTTGTTTAACCATAAAGTCATCAAACTCATCCAAGCATTGGCTAGCAAGCTTAGTAAATGGAATCTCACATTAATCAAATCTATAGAGAGAATTTACCTTTACTACCTGTGTCGGGTTATCAAGACCATGTATTTGTTCAATAGGTGGTAAATTCTTAACATCTTCAGCTTTAATACCTTTTTCTTTCATAGATTTCTTTGCCTCTTGCATATCTTCAGGACTGAGAAATAGAATACCCCTTTTCTTCGGAGTTGGCTTAGCAGTTTCTTCATCCATAACATAACCCTCAGGCACAACAGGCAATTCATATCTAGGGGGAGAATCTTCATCATCACTTTCATCAATATTATCTATTTCAACAATTTCATTCTCTCTAGCCCTAGCAAGTTGTTCATCAAGAAATTCACCTAGTGCCACAGTAGTATCAAACATAGAAGTAGTTTCATCATAAGTATCATGCAAAGCAGAAGTGGCATCATCAATAACATGTGACCTATCAGAATCAATAGCATGTGTAGGTGTCGCAAGTTCACTCAAAACAGAAAGTGAATCAAGTGTAGAGCTAGATGGCAGTTCCTTACCTCCCCTCGTAGTTGAGGGAAAAATCTTGGTTCTTTGATCTTTCAAGTTCTTCATAGTTATAAGCAGATATAAATCCCAAGTGACTCAAAGAATAGAGCTATGCTCCTCGGCAACGACGCCAAAAAATAGTCTTGATAACCCACAAGTATAGGGGATCACAATAGTTTTCGAGAGCAGAGTATTCAACCCAAATTTATTGATTCGACACAAGGGGAGACAAAGAATATTCTCAAGTATTAGCAGCTGAGTTGTCAATTCAACCACACTTGGAAACTTAATATCTGCAACAAAGTACTTAGTAGCAAAGTAATATAATAGTAGTGGTAATAGTGGTAAAAGTAACGGTAGCAGTTTCGGTTTTATAGTGATTGTAACAGTAGCAACGAAAAAGTAAATATCGGAAAAGCTCGTAGGCATTGGATCGGTGATGGAGAATTATGTCGGATGCGATCGATCATGCAATAGTTATAAACATAGGGTAACACAGAACTAGCTCCAGTTCATCAATGTAATGTAGGCATGTATTCAGAATATAGTCATACGTGCTTATGAAAAAGAACTTGCATGACATCTTTTGTCCTACCCTCCCGTGGCAGCGGGGTCCTATTGGAAAGTAAGGGATATTAAGGCCTCCTTTTCATAGAGTACCAGACCAAAGCATTAACACATAGTGAATACATGAACTCCTCAAACTACGGTCATCACCGATAATGGTCCCGATTATTGTCACTTCGGGGCTAACGGATCATAACACATAATAGGTGACTATAGACTTGCAAGATAGGATCAAGAACTCACATATATTCATGAAAACATAATAGGTTCAGATCTGAAATCATGGCACTCGGGCCCTAGTGACAAGCATTAAGCATAGCAAAGTCATAGCAACATCAATCTCAGAACATAGTGGACACTAGGGATAAAACCCTAACAAAACTAACTCGATTACATGATAAATCTCATCCAACCCATCACCGTCCAGCAAGCCTACGATGGAATTACTCACGCATGGCGGTGAGCATCATGAAATTGGTGATGGAGGAAGGTTGATGATGGCGATGTCGACGAATTCCCCTCTCCGGAGCCCCGAACGGACTCCAGATCAGCCCTCCCGAGAGAGTTTAGGGCTTGGCGGCGGCTCCGTATCGTAAAATGCGATGAATCCTTCTCTTGATTTTTTTCTCCCCGAACACGAATACATGGAGTTGGAGTTGAGGTCGGTGGAGCATCAGGGGGCGCACGAGGCAGGGGGCGCGCCCCCACCCTTGTGGACAGGGTGTGGGCCCCCTGACGTGGATTCTTCTTCCAGTATTTTTTTATATATTTCAAAAATAATCTCCGTTGATTTTCAGGTCATTCCGAGAACTTTTATTTGTGCACAAAAATAACACCATGGCAATTCTGCTGAAAAAAGCGTCAGTCTGGGTTAGTTTCATTCAAATCATGCAAGTTAGAGTCCAAAATAAGGGCAAAAGTGTTTGGAAAAGTAGATACAACGGAGACATATCAACGCACCTTCATCTCACGGCGGCGATGTGGTTGGTTGAAGAGTAAAATGCATGGGCAGTCCTAATTCTTTCACGAAAATGTCGACCGGGTCCTAATTCTTTCAAAATGCACATCTGGGTCCTAGATCTTTTTAAGTTGTTCAGTTGAGGTCCTAAATCTACCTGACCATCGCCGACGTGCGTGCGTGGCATTTTGACCATGGCTATGTGGACAAGAGTACCCAAAAGGAGTAACGACTGGTCGTGCATATTTGCAAAAAAGCCCTTGAATGCTAATTTGTTCACACCGCGCTCCCTTTCTCTTCCCCACCCTCCCTGGCGAAACCGAAGGACGGCGACGGCGACGCTACTCCGGTGAGAAGCGGAGGTCATCGGCGATAGTAGTCCGGCAACATCGGTATTAGGATGGTGCCAAAGCCGCTATGAATAATCCATCATCAGTCATGCCCATCGCCACGCATGTGCATGCACTACGTACGACGCACGAGCGAGATCAGCCAACGAAGGCATTGGTGGCCCACGGGGCGCTCGCACACCCGCTAGGGACAGACGAGGACGGGGGTGACGGAACTCGCAAGAGCCAAGGAGGAGAAGTGCTACGGCGGCGGGGTTGGGCGGATCCGGCTGCGGGGCATCGGATCTGGCCGATGACGCAAGGGTTCCAGCGAACGGCATCTAGATTAGCTACAGGGAAGATAGGGAGATGATAGACCAGGTGTGAGGATGAGGTGAAGGAAGGAACAGGAGAAAGGGGGAGGTGGGCGGCCCTAGGGCATAGTAGATGTTGTTGTCCGCCAGCGGAGGCTAGTTTTAGCTCGGGCTGGACGCGATGGGAGGCGTGCAGGTTAGGGGCATGTCACCAACGCTAACGTCCCCGATGGTAGCGGGACATACATGGTGATGGAGTGCGGGCAAAGAGAAGAAAGTGAGGAAGATGACCTAGGAACGAAAGGAGAAATATCACAGGGGCCGATTTGCATAAATATCCAATCGTTGTTGGACCTCCTGTCAACAACGTGGCTAGGGTCAAAGCGCCACTTGCACAGGTCAGCGGTGGTCAAAAGGAATTAGGACCTTGAATGAACAACTTAAAAAGATTTAAAATCCAGACATGCATTTTGAAAGAATTATGACTTAATCGACACTTTCATGAAAGAATTAAGACCGCGCATGCATTTTACTCTGGGTTGAATGTAATTTCTTTGTTCCGTGGGGTGCTTCTATCCCTGATTTCGTCTTCGATATAGTTCCGGGTCCTTTCTGAAGAAGGATAAAAAATGTTCACACTAGCAAGTACTCCTATATTCATGACATTCTTTGCAAAAAAAAGGTATATTCATGACAGAGAGAGAGAGAGCAGTTCTGTGATTCTTTCTCCACTTGACATCGTTGACCTCGATGAGCCGACGCAGCCGTGCCAAGTTGGTGCCGCAGCCGCGCGCGTACGTGGGATCCCTTCCCACCGCGCGCCGTCGGCCAAGCGTGGCATGACTTGGACCCGCGTAGGCACCGACCTCTTCCCTGGTTGCTCCGCCCGGCCGTGATGTCCCGTCGCATGCACCGTCACCGCCACGTACGTGCAGCCTTGGTTTCGCGGTAATTTGCACCGACCGACAGCACGTCGCCCTCCTAGCCAGGCTAGGAGTACTACGTACGTGCCGCGTTCGCGTGTGACCTCACGTATAGCTGCCAGCGAAAGGCAACGCTCAACTTGCACTTAGGAAATGCTAACTTGGTTGACGACGCGTTCGCGCATGTTTCTTTCTCGGCAATTCGGCCGGTGTTTCCGCCAACCACCACGATTCTGCCTTGACAAAAAAAGCTCGCAACGGCCGTCGTGCATCGCATGCCCGCTTGACCAGCACAATTCAATACACTCACTAGTTAAATAGTGAGTCCGCGAGAGCGGCTAGCTAGTGCATGTAAAATGCAATATATATCATATGGAGGGCATGCTTAGTTTACGTGCGTTCCAAACAACGCCGGACGCACGCACGACGCGTACGTGAACTTTCCGGTAGCTGCTAGGGCAACTTCAAACCGGACGGGACAGAAACTCCTGCGCCGTTGGGCGGCTACACCTCTCTGTCTCTTAGCTGTTGGCGCCGGTACCAGCCCATGAATATTGTGTGACTTTGCTCCCTGTTCATACGGTCCTGTGTGCAGTACACCACCCACCCTCCTAATCATTCTGCACACCACCACTCCTGATAGCAACCGCAGTCAGCTTTGCGAGCCTGTTCATTGGCAGCCCATCGGCCTGAGAAGCCCTTTCGTCCGGGGCCCGGAGCCTTGAAACAACTCATAAATGCGGCCAATATGGGGAAGCGTGCCGCCCCATGCCTGCACCGCCACTGCATCATCACCAGACAGGATCCGGACGGCTGCGCTCATGCAGATGCAACAGGGACGTGCACAGTCTTCTCGTCCCCCTCTTGCCCTCTTGGCTCCCTCGAGAGAGAGAGAAATGGTCAAATGTAAGCAACACAATCACCATGATAAACATACAAGTGGCCGAGCTACTAGCTGGGCTTCGCGTCGTCTCATGCATAAGGGCATGTCCAACAATTTGTTTGTCGGTAAATATATTCATGCCATCAGCCAACAATGTACTACCTCCGTCCCTAAGTAGATGGCGTCTAAATTCAGTGAAAAAGTGAATGTATTCTAAGTTTGACCAAGTATATATTCAAAAATACGAAGATAAACTCCCCGCAAAAGAATATAAATAAAAAATGGAGATAAACAATGTCAAATCGATATCGATATATCATCATTAAGTATTTTTCGTGATCTATTTATTCAATATTGTAGTTGTTGGTATTTTCTTCTCTATTTATATTCAAACTTAGAAACAATTGACTTTTGAGTAGATTTATGCACCATGTACTTGGGAATGGAGGGAGTATCGTAATCCCTTTAGACTGGTGTTTTAGTCGGGAGAACCACAACGCTGCGACCAACACTCCTATCCAGTGGCGGAGCTAGCACAATATCTCGGGGGGGGGGGGGGGGGGGGGGGGGGGGGGGGGGGGGGGGGCAAACAAGAAATACACATCTTTGGGGTGGCCAAATGACTAAACTCTTCTTAATCTAACCCTCTAAACAATTTCCTTCAATAATTAGGCTACGGCTGGGGGAGGGGGGGGGGGCAGTGGCCACCCCAGAGCTGCACGTAGCTCCGCCACTGCTCCTATCAGCTCCCCTGAGAGAAAAACATCCCAGTAAAGTTAGCCAACCTGCCTAATCTTCATCACGGCCGATTCGAAATTAGGGCCACAACTATTGTATGTATCTCAACTTCCCACCTCCCGCGCACATGATAGAAGGGGCTGCCCGATCATCATGCAGTAACTACCACATGCAATGGTACAACCGTTTTACATGGACGCTATGCGGGCTACCGGCTACGGTTGCACATGCATAAGTGAGTCAATTTTACACGCTTTGAGGTGACTTAGGGCTTGACAATGGTGTTGTCATAGGAGTTCCATGTCGAATAAATTTGAGGTCTAGGAGAAAGAAACCATGAGAAAAGTCATGTTTTCTTTTAACCAAGAGATGATCTCTCACCACGATATGTCTTAGCATATATTTATTGATATTTAGTATCGGAGATGATACTAAGAAACAACGCATTGTACAACACTTTTTATTGTTTTTTATAGATTACATGGCGAGGGTAAAATAAGTCTGTCTTATCAACCATTGTACATGTGCTTATAATCTACGAATATATGAGATTGGTGAGCCGACCAAATAAATGGATGGAGGGAGTACTAAGCTATGGTACTACTATGCATTGTAGAGATAGTATTATACACTGGTATCATATGCGTGATACTAATATATGATACTTTTCATCGTGGGCAGCCTAATGGTGAGAGCTCAACATGTTTAGCGTACAATTAATATCATACTCTCTTCGTTTCTAAATATAAGATCTTTTAGAGATTCCGATGCAGATACAAAGCAAAATGAGTGAATCTACAGTATAATATGCATCTATATACATCTGCATGTAGTCAGTATTGAAATATCTAAAAGGTCTTATATTTAGAAACAAAGAGAGTATAAAAAAATTAATGTCAGTGTTAGTTACATAATTAACGCATAGATTTCCTAACAATGTATGTGTGCGATTAATATTATACTTAATAATACTAACGTGCATTTCACATGCATTTTTAATAATAGCAATACTTCCTTTGTTTCTAAATATAAGTCTTTTTAGAGATTCAAATGAACTACAACATACGGATGTATGTAGACATATTTTAAAGTGTATATTCACTCATTTTGTTTTCTATGTAGTCACTTGTTGGAATATTAAAAAAACTTATATTAGAAACGGAGGGAGTAGAAATGATTTAAAATATTAAACTATGATGGTAGACCTGCCACGGCATGCTTGCGTGGGCTGCCATCGCTGCCGGCCAGCTGTGAGCTTTTCCGGTGCACTGTTGCGCGCCTCCCCGTCCCCTCTGAGTTTCCACGTCGTTGCCAGCTCCGGTTTGGTCCGGCAGTTGCGGCCCACTCGAAAGGCCAGCCGATGGACATCAGCACAGCACCCATCAGAAGAAAAGACGGTATATATAATACACAAGAAAAAAACATTCCTCTTCATTTTAGAGCATGTCCAACAGACGCCTCAAACGACGCGCGCGCGATAAACCCAACGCCGCCGAGGAGCGTTCGGCTACCGCGGCGTCCGCCTGCGCCCCAACGGCTGCTACACCGCGGAGATACGCTCCGGCGAACTCCGGCTCGGCCTCGGCACGTACGGGGCGGCGCGCGAGGCCGCCCGCGCGTACGACGCGGCGGCGTGGCGCCTAGGCCGGCCGCGCGGCCAGATGAACTTTCAAGATATGTATACGCTCCAGCAAGCGCTCAACCTCGCCCCTCTGCCTCGTCTGAACACGGCGGAAGACCGTGCGGAGCACACCGAGCGGCAACGCCACCTCCTCGTCGCCCAGGAGGACGAGCGGGTCATGGCGGAGTGGCGCCAGCGCCACCCGGAGGACGTCGCCTACGAGCAGGCCTACTGGGCAAGGCGCCGCGAGACGCGGTTGGAAAGGCGTTAGCGGAAAGCGTTGGCGAATGCGCAGTCCGACATCGTTGCAGCAGGTGGGCAGTCGTTCTTCGCGTCGAACGATGATCGGTGGCTGGACATCTGGCTAGACACCTCGGACGACACCGCCAAGGATGATAATGATGATGATGATAGCGACTTAGAGTAGTTTCTATCTAGTTGTGCCGTAGTTTATTTATGCTTTCGAACTATCTATCTAATTGCACCGATGTAAAATACCTTTGTATCGTTTTTTATTTATGCAATCTATCTAGTTTTTATTTTATCTATGCATTCGAAAATTAAAAAAAAATGTTGTATGCGCGCTGCTCTACATTTTAGCACGGCTGCTGGAGCGGACACAGCGCGCCGTACCAAACCAGACGATAGGCGCACGCTAAAGCTGTTTTTTGCGCGCCGCGTTGGGCGCCTGTTGGAGATGCTCTTACACGGCTGCCAACTCGCGTACCAGTTCGCTGTTGCTTTGACGTACACGAACTATACGACGTAGTACAAACTTCAGCAACACATTCGAAACAAATTTCATCCGCAGAGGCTGCGTGGTAGTAGAAAACTTGGGAGGAAAAGTTGAAGAAAAGGTCACGTGGTGGCGCCACCGGCGGCCAGCGCCTTTCCACGTGTGGATCCAGTAGGCGCCCGCTGTCCACGCGGCACCACGTGTCGGTGCGCCCAAGGCGGTCGGTTCGGATTCCATGGCCTCTCCCCACCAATCGCCGTAGATCCCGGGCCCACCCGCCACTACCCTTTTTTAATTTAACCCGCGCACGTGTGGACCCCTCCAGCCCAAACCAACCAACCAACCATCCCCTCCCTTCGAGGTTCGCCTCGCCCATCGCCGTCCGTTTATCCACGTGGCGGAGCTAAGATCACGACACGTCGGATAGACGGGGCCGGCCCCACCGCCCCCCGGTCGCACCGCGACACCCGTGAGGTGCGAAAGCGAAACGTAACGCCCGCGACGGAAACAGCGGGTAACTACTTTTCCCAGGATCCTAGAGAGAGAGAGAACGGGGGAAGGGTAGAGAGAGAAAGCTACTGCAGAGGTAGGGAGAGTCGCCGCCTATTAATACCCGGCCTCCTCCGCCCCGGTCTCCTCTCCTTCCGGCCCCCGAACCACAGACCCCCCAACCCCTGCTCCTCCCCCGCCCCGCCGTTGACGCCTCCCCTTCTGGTGCCTCGCCCGCGCCGGCATTGGGCGCGTCCCGGAGAAGCTCTCCCCGTCCGGTATGGCTCCTCATCCCTGTATCGATCGGCGCCGGTGGTTTCTTTGGATTCGTATTAATTGGCTACGACCCCGTTGCGGCGTGCGCCTAGTAGATCTCGCGCGGAATTGGTTTCCGGTTGTTTCCCCGGCGTCTCCCCTCGGTGCGCCGGCCGGGACCGGCCGCCCGACGGTGAGCGGATGGCGGTAAAAGCCGTCCCCGTCCTGTTCCATACGTGGAACCGTATCGAAGGCCCCCGAAAGACGGGTGTTTTTGGTTGGCTACCGATTGATCTGTGGGTAGGGGAAGGGTAACGGCACGGTCATGGCCGTGGATGGATCGAGGCGGTGGCGGTGGTTGGCGGTGTGGGATTCTTCGCGAGGGTCCCATGCCCGTACCTTCTTTTTGCCCTTTTCCCCAATCCTTTTTGGATGCATTGCAACTTGCAAGGGGAGAGATGGGGAGACTGATTGTCTTGAAAAAATAATTCAAGGCAGTACACCCGCTGGCTTGGGCTTGTCGTCGCGCGCAATTGTCCTTGTTGGTTGGGGTTGATGGGGGCTGTGGCTTTCACTGCCGCCGTTGCGCGGGGCATGTTGCGTCGCCCGGGCTCCATTATGATGTGAAGGCAGATTGATTGCTTGTGTTTGCTTGATTGGTGCACTGCGCTATCCCTATCCAATCCCTCAGTTGGTTCCATCCATCATCAGAGATGAAAACACACAGCGGCAGCTCAGCTAATCCATTATTGGGTTATAGTTTACGTTCTTGTTGCCACCATTATTAGCACTAGTAATGGCCATGTGCACATGCTTTGTACTTGTCCATGTATGCATTCTCGATTTGCGTCTCAACAGTTGTTTTTCCCTACCTTCGTCCTTCTTTATTTAAACTTCCACCGGTCAATTGTACTATTGTGTTAGGATTTACATAGGGTTTGGGGTTTCAAACTTGGATTATGCGGTTCCCACTTTCTGTAGGCGCGTCATTTTGTTCCATGCTGTCAATTTTAGCTGCTAATGATGGGTGGATGTTCGGTTAAAAAAGTGATGGATGGATGATATGTCATTTTCCAACTAATGTTTGGTGGTGCATAAATGGAATCACACCTTTGTGTCTTCTCATTTCTCCTTGTTCCCCAGGATTCTTATTTCCTATTTTAACTTGCAAGACAAATGTACTAGCTATTTTGTAAAGCAACCCAAGCAGTGTTGTCAGCTGTTCTTGCTTTAGTTTTGGTGTTCCATTAAATAACAAAGTGGTCGTCTTTCTTCTTAATGCAGTGTTGGTTGTGACTCTACCGATATCAACCGGTATGCGTCCGGGTATTCTCCTTGTTATTTCAGTTATTTACTCCCCCCCCCCCCCCCCCCCCCCCCCTGCTAAATTTGTTCATTGACACAAAATGCAGGGTCTTCTCGCTTGCTGAGTTGGATGCGTTTCATGCACGTTTGCAGTGACGAAAAGATACCCGTTTTTTATTGATAAGAGGGTTGGTTGAGTGTTCTCTGTTTCATTCTTCAGTCCGGCACTCTACTTCTGTTGTTGGTAGTTTGTAGTTTGACAACAAGACTGACAGGAAGTCTTGTTCTGTTTATGGATTTGAAGACGAGCCACAACTCCCCTGTTTTTGTTGATCCTCTCCCTTCACTAGCGTTGCCTATGACGTACACAACGCCTACTAGCTTCCCATCTTCTGGGCTTTACCTGAACACCCCAAAGAAGAAACCTCTTCCCAGCAAGATCGAAGAGGTTCGTGCTGCCGGATGGCTTGATCTGATGCTGGCCTCCTCACCTCCTCGTAAGAGGCAAAGCAAGGACTTCTTACCCCATGATGTTCAAGCTGATGATCTTGATTCGCGGTATCGTAATTGGATGGTATGTATTTGATTCTATAGCATCTGATAGTATTACAAGGAAACCACACACCGTTAAATTATTTCCATCGTTTTGTTTTGTAGGTGAATTATCCTTCTGCTTTAGGCTCCTTCGAGGCAATTACTGAGCTTGCCCGCGGAAAAAAATTGGCATTGTTTCTTGATTATGATGGAACTCTTTCACCTATTGTGGACAATCCTGCAAATGCAGTAATGTCTGACGAGGTTTATTTTTAAACCCTTGCTCCACATACAGTTTGAACTGTCATTTCTATGTATGTGTTACAATATCAGTGAATTTTCCATTCTGCTTCTAAAGAATTTTTTTCACAGATGCGTGCTGCTGTGAGGCATGTAGCATCACTTTTCCCGACTGCAATCATTAGTGGAAGATCTCGTGACAAGGTATGTTGTTTATACCAGTTTCTACATCTCGACTCCTTTCTTACTCTATTTTTCTTCTACCTAAAGTTTTCTGTTCCTCTAGGTATTTGACTTTGTGAAACTAACCGAGCTGTACTACGCTGGAAGTCATGGAATGGACATCATGGGGCCTATTAGGAAGTCTGAGTCCAATGGTCACCATGTGGAATGTGTTAGGTCCACTGATTCAGAGGTGAAGCAACTTTCTTGATTTTGTTCCAGCACGATTTTTTCTTCTGTTTCGCAATTTTAATGGTTCACTTGTTTTCACTCATAGGGTAAAGAGGTCAATCTCTTTCAACCTGCAAGTGAGTTTTTACCTATGATAGCTGAGGTATGTATCAATGTCTAAACTCTAAAGGTTATGATGCCATGTTACAACATATAGTTCAGGCTGCTCACCTTGGTGGCTTGCCAGGTGTTCGAAAATCTTAGTGAGAGTATAAAGGACATCGAAGGTGCAAGGATGGAAGATAACAAGTTCTGCGTGTCTGTGCATTACCGAAACGTTGCACCACATGTAAGTCTACTACATCTAAGTTCCTTTCAGTTTCATATATCAGAAACACTTTCTTTTTAAAAATGTTGGCTGGACACTTATCTTCTCTTTGTTTATCGCTTTGTAGGACTACGAAACAGTTCATCAGCGTGTAACTGCTGTTCTGAAGGATTACCCTTGTCTTAGGCTTACCCATGGGAGGAAGGTGAATATTATGCACATCCACCAGGCTTTATATCAAATTATTTGTTAACGCATTGTTTATTCAGCTGTGTTCTTGATTGCAGGTTCTTGAAGTTCGCCCTGTCATTGACTGGAACAAGGGGAAAGCTGTGGAATTTTTGCTTGAATCGCTTGGACTAAGCGAGAGTGACGATGTTCTTCCCATCTATGTCGGAGATGACAAGACTGACGAAGATGCATTCAAGGTAAGCCGTGTCTCTGGTTTGCTTGCTTAACATGCAAAACCCACACGACAATTCTTTAGAGTTCTGATGAGGTATATAAAGTTGTCATCTTGGTGCATTTAGGTTCTGAAAGCAAACAACCATGGCTTTGGAATTCTGGTTTCATCTGTGCCCAAGGACAGTGATGCCTTCTATTCCCTGAGGGATCCATCTGAGGTACATATATTTATTTATCCTCTGTAAAGGAAAAAATAAGAAGACATTACCAGTGCTCAGTGTCTTTTCTACAAATTATTGACAATGCCATTATTGATATGGCAACCATGTAGTCGAGTGTCATAGTCTGAGAATGAAATGTTTACATTTAGGTGATGGAGTTCCTGAGGACATTGGCAGCATGGAAGGAGGGTTCTAGCTGAGCAGACGGGAACAACGGTTTTGCTGACCTGGAGAAGCCCCCAATTATATATACAAGCTAACCAAATAAGTTGGCTGATATAAGAGAGTCAGGCCAAAGCTTTTTTGATTTGGCATTTTGTAAATGTGGCTGCCACTTTTTTTGGCACCACCTTTTGTCTTTTGTTAATGGGACTTATCAGTTTCATTCTTTTATTGTTAAAAGGTTCTTTTAGTATATATCAATATAAGCTGAAAATTTTCCTGCTGGTACATTTCATGGTTGAAACGGACGTCTATGTTTGTTTATTTACAAATTTATTTCTTCTGGGGACGCACTGTCTGAAATTGGCCTGTTGCATCATAACAAAAATCTATTGTATGCTTTGCTGTGGTTGCTGAAGCCAAACCCAACGCCATGGCGTGGCTAACTCCTGCAAACCCAATCAGACTATGAAATAATTTGCAAATAAGTAAAATTTAGGTTCACTTTGAATCTATATGATTTTCAAACCGGATTGAAGTGCAAGTCTCTTGAATTCTAACTGTAAGTTAGGATTGAAGTGTCATGTCCTTTTGATTCTTAACTAGGAATTCCAACAAAAGATTGTTTATGGTACATGAAAAAAAAAACTCTACAAGTGGAGGAATTTTTGTCTTTGAGTGCAAATGAATCTAATAGGTTTTCAATCCTAAAAATTCAAAAGCTCTAAAAAGCCTATGAAGTTTTTTTCGGACTGAAGGATTTGGATCTGTACATTATCGGAGATGTTAAAAAATTAAAAATACTAACGCCCACACGTGTGTCAGTTTTGCAACTCGTCCACATGCATGAATCACCGTTCAGTTGAGTTTGCACGAATCTTGACTCATTGAGGCGGATTTTGAGTGCCATGTAGGACGGGGCTGGTGTGTGTGCGTTGTAGAGTTCGCCCACACGCCTCACAGCACGTGGTTAGCCAATTGCGTTGTGTGGGCGAACTAGTTTCTGTCCACACAACCACCATCTAGTCCACGCGTGTGTGGACGATCTGCTTTTCGCCCACACGACACTCGTACGTTGTTGGATGGCAACTGTAGTTGCGCGTACGTGGCAACTAGGTAAACACACATGGTAACTGTGATTCGTTGCTAGACGACAACTGCAGTTGCGCGTATGTGGCAACCAGGATAAACACACATGGCAACTGTGATTAACCATATATGGCAACTATGATTGTACCACACGTAACAACTAGGTAAACACATATGGCAACTATGGTTCGTTGCTAGACGGCAACTGCAGTTGCGCGTACGTGGTAACCAGGGTAAACAGACATGACAACTGTGATTAACCATACATGGCAACTATGGTTGTACCGCACGTGACAACTAGGTAAACACACATGGCAACTACTGTTTGACCTTATGTGGCAACTAGTTAATCACACGCGGCAACTATGATTGGATTACACGCAACAACTACCATAAATTAGACATGTCAACTATAGTTAAGCAAAACATATAGAGTTGCCATACTTTTACAACTATATTTGTCATCCCGGATAACTACATCTGCCATCCGAAATGGCAACTAAACTGTTTCATCCCGCGGGATACCTAACATAGTTGCGGCAGGACGTGTGGGCATTTTTGCTTCGTGCCACACGCGCGGGGTGGAGATGATAATACTTGTTGGGCGTGTGGCACGAAGTAGCTGCGCCCACATGTGTGGGCAATTCTAATGTTCGCCCACACACAACCCGTGTGGGCTGCCTACTACTCATGCCATACATGGTGTGTGGACGGATGTCTAGTATGCCATACTGGTGAGCGTTATCGGTGTCCTAAAAAATTGATGTCAGATTTTTAAGCATGATAAAACAAACATTGTTAATGGCAAATCATATTGCCGTGATGGTGGTTTTGCTGTGCTAGCTACCGGAAATCACCATCCTCGCGATAACATAATTTTCCATAAGAAACGTTCGTTCTAAAGCCCGACGTCCTGTGGTGGAGGACACCAGCTCCCGCCAGAGAAAGGGATGGATCAAAGCCAACACCAATTTTGCCGAAGACTGGGATAAAGGACGAGGAGCGGTATTGCGAGATCAACTTGGCAGGTTCGTGGGATGGACCTGCTATTTTTTTTCTACAGCTCTGGACCCCAACATGGTAGAGTTATTGGCGTCTACAAGGGCGGTCATAGTTGCAGTCGAGATGGGGGTTCAAAAATGGGTGCTTGAGTCTGACTCCAAGTGATGGTAAACAAACTCAAGGCGAGTATCATAATCTATTTGCTGACGCCCCACTTTGTCGATGAGGTGAAGGGTTTTCTTCTAACTGTAGAGGAGCATAGAGATTTCGTGGGTGAGACTATCAGCCAATGGCGTCGCTCACTTATTAGCCAAGGAAGTTTGCAGGAATGAACTATGCAAAACATGGTTCCATATCCCTTCAAATTGTATCTTGGATGCTTTAAACTCGGGTTTACCAGATATCTTTGAATAATGCAGCACTTCCAACCAAAAAAACACGTTCATTTTACCATGCTTAAAAAGCCGTCATTCGCTGGTAATCAAAGTCTAAAAGTAAAAAAAAATTCCACCAAAAGATTAGCGGATGGAATGTTTCTTCCAAAATAGAGTGTAAATGAATTACAAGGATTTCCATCCTACAAACCAAATGATAAGTTTTTCTTTAAGATTTAGATGTTAAAGTTCTTTTATTTAGGGAATCCTAAAAGATCTTCCCTTTGAAATCAAAGAAGACTTTGAGGACAACCTTTTTTTGGACTACACTATAACTGACGCCAGACTTTTTACCATGACAACTCAAACATTTTTCATGGCAAATCATGTTTTTCGAGGATGTCAAATGAGCATGACAAATCTGTCACGTTTTTTTTCCAGAAAAAATCGGACCTTGCAAACTAAAATTGCCATCATCACACCAATATAAATTTTTAGAAAAAAGTCAGATATTTCTTTTAGTGTTTCCGTTCTTTTAGGGGTTGAGGAGAACGTTGTGTGAGGAAAACAGAGGCTATACCATGTGACACATGTGGTAAGCAATCTAAACTATTCAAAAAAAAAAGTAAAACAAAGGCTATTGGACTTTATTTTTTTTTAGAATCAGTGGCTATTGGACTGGGACAGACAGCCTAGCAGTAAAAGCCCAGAGTCCCCTGTGTCCCCTGCAGTCCAGCCCACGCTATGGTTTCGTCCCATTTCGGCATCCCTCACAGGCCACATAACTGCTCACTTCCTTTCCCCATTCTTCTCCGCCTCCAAAACCCTACGCTCCACCATGCCGAGCCTCGCCGCCGCCGCCGCCGCTCGCCGCGCCGGGGAGGCCCTCCGCCGCGGCGTCATGGGCGGTAGGTATCTCTCTTCCCTCCGCCCGTCACCCGCTACTGCTGCCGCCCCCGACAGCGACGAGGTAACTGCGTGCCGGTTGACTGCTCGTTTGGCGGCCTCTCCCCACCTCCGTGATCGGAGGCGAGATATTCCGTGGCTGACATTGTATCGCGTTTGGCGCGTGCTTCCAGGTGCTAGTGGAAGGCAAGGCCAGTGCCCGCGCCTCCGTGCTCAACCGCCCCGGCCATCTCAACGCCCTCACTACCACTATGGTACGTGCCCCTTCAACCATTTGTTTCGTAAAATAGTTTCTGCGCCTTTGGATCAACCGTGTGTGGGTGTCGATGGAATGCCTGTGTGTTCTATGGCAAACGTTTCTGTGGTTGATGATGTGTTGGGGCATCTCAGCCAATCTGTAGGCGTGGCATTCGGTGAAATGCCTTAGAGGACGTGCACAACTGTTTTTGATCAAGTTTGTAATCGGATTATTTGAAATGTTAATGTACATTGCCTGTCAGATCATGTCCTTGTGATGATTTGCTTTGTGGTGTTTGATTGGATGTCTGTGGGACTTCATCAATGTAGTAGCGGATACAATATCCCCAGATGCATATTCAGGACATGTTGCATGAGATGCGTACCTGATTATGGGTGTATGGTTTGCTTATATGGTCGTACAAGTGTCATGCCCGGTGTAATTTCTGCATTTTCATACACACTGTTCCAACCGCTTGATTTGGTGCTTTATTAGTCATGCAGATTCGTGTTGCTTTTTTAATCCATGTGTATTTATGCTGACTACAAAGTATTATTTATTTCTTACTGTTACATGATCTTGGTACATGGTTCTGACTTTTAGTTGAATTGCTGTCTTGATAGGGAGCTAGGCTCAACAAGTTCTATGAATCATGGGAGGACAGCCCCGACATTGGTTTCGTGATGATGAAGGTATGGTGCTTCATCATTTGCATGATACTAATGGCACTAGACAAATCTAAGCTGAGGTGTGTATTGCATGAAGGGCAGCGGCCGAGCATTCTGTGCTGGTGGGGATGTTGTTGGATTGCGCCAACTTATCAATGAAGGTAAGTGGGCAGACGTTGTGCATCATTTAATTACATTTCTTTGTTAAACATGGTAATTGCTTCCATTATATAGGGAACACCGACCAACTTATTAAAGTTTCTAGTACGTTTACATTAGGAAAGTAAAAGCGGCTATGATAGCGGAACTCCAATTTTTTTCACACATTCTTCATTTCCTTTTGAAAGTTGGTCTAAGAAACAGCAGTTTTTTATTGCATAAATAGAGTACATATATTAATTTCCTGACACCAAATCTTCCTAGTGGAAATTTATATGCAGCGATAACCTGTTTTAGTCATATGCCTCAGTATTTCCTTTAATGTTAACCTTGTCTTATGTCGAATTAGGCAAGCTGGACGAGTCTAAAGATTTTTTCAGGACTTTGTACAGTTTCATCTATGTTCTAGGCACATACTTAAAACCACATGTAAGTACACAAACTCATTTTCTAAAATTGGACATTTCGTCTTGATATTTTTGGATAATCAGCTGGTATCACGTTTATATTGCAATATAGGTTGCCATTCTTGACGGTGTTACTATGGGTGGTGGAGGAGGCGTTTCCATTCCTGGAACATTTCGTGTTGCCACTGATAGGACAGTATGTCAATTGTTTTTGCTTGATTTGCTTTTATTAAGTTGCTCTTAAGGAGCCGGGTATCATAGTGCAGTAATATTTCTGTCTAGACGCTTCATTAATTTAATTATGCGTTTATGAAATTGCAAAGCTGGGTATTGACAACTATAAATCTGTGCATAATTACTATTTTCAGGTGTTTGCCACTCCAGAAGTACATATTGGCTTTCATCCAGATGCTGCTGCCTCATTTTATTTGTCACACCTAACTGGTCATGTTGGTTAGTTGTTCAATGTTCTTATTAGTTCCCTGCAGTTTGTACTAGTTTAATGTTGTCCCTGGTTTGTGTCTATTCTATGTTGTAATGTAATATAGAAACATACAATCATTCTTTTAATTATCCATTTGCAGGGGAATACCTGGCCTTGACCGGTGAAAAACTCAATGGAGTTGATATGCTTGCACTTGGCCTTGCCACACACTATTCAATTAGTGAGGTAAGATCCTGCCGACTAAACCATGTATTTTTTATTTCTTGTTTTGTAGTTCTACTCTGTTAGCAAATTAATTGACCAACCTTACGAGTTGCGTTTCTTGTGATAGCACCTGGATCTGGTTGATGAACGACTTGCAAAATTGGTTACTGATGATCCTTCAGTTATTGATTCTTCCCTTGCACAATACGGAGACCTTGTTTATCCAGATAAGACAAGCATTGTACATAGGTAATCCATGGAATGACCGTACAAGTGAACATAATTCTCGTCTAAACATTGATCTGGATAAATATTTTACTATGCCATTGATCACTTCAGCCTTACGATTACTTTTAGTACCGCAACCTATGAAGTCGTCCTCTAGCTTGTTTGGTTCATAATGTTTGTGAAGGAAAACTGTGAGGAAAGCCCCCCCCCCCCTCCCCCATTGCATATAAGAACCTGAATTTGAGTCCACGAGGACTTGAACCAAGTTGGTGAGATTGTAGATGCACTCACCCAACCAAGTGGGCTAGGCTCAGTTTTTGGCTTGGTTCATAACCATATATTAAAGCGTTTTACATGTAAGCTTTAGCGCGTTTAAGAGCTGGGGGATGGTAAAACTCCTTGCTTGGCCTAGGCAAAGCATTAGGCAACAGACAAGCTCTGATGAGAAACTGGTCCTTCTCTGGCGAGGAATCAACAATCCCAGTGTGGAATAGGCCTACTCAGGAAAGATACAGGCAGCGTGAGAGGGAGGGAAAAGTTTCAACAAACGTGCTCTAATTCCTTATCTGGTGAGGAATCGGCAATCCCGGTGTGGAATACGCCTACTCAGGAAAGATGCAGTTTCAGAAGCATGCTCTAATTTATTAACACTGATTGCTATGTTCTGTTATTTGTCTTTTAGTCTGAGTTTCAATAAATCATTCTCTTGCTGAACTCAATTCCTTCTGTTCCCTTCTTCTTTAATAACCCATATGGTTTAGAATTTGTTCCAAAATAACTTCTGTAAGATTGTAACCAATTCGTTCCTTCCAAAAGATGAAACCCCTATTTATTATTATATGGATAGCCACCGCATTGATTTAATGAAGTGAAGGTACTCCATATCACAAATAGGTGACATTTGGCCATATATTCAGTCAGACTTCTAAAATTTTCTATTTCTATCATTTAAAATATTCACATTAGAATTTTGAAAATCATATGTATGGATTTGTCTTCGAAAGTATTTCTAGAATCTAGTAATTTTATTTGTTTTTATACATATATTACTCCCTCCTTGCCAAAATATAAGGCGTGCTTGACTTTGCATGATCTTTAATGCACAACTTTGACCACATATATTACTCCCTCCTTACCAAAATATTAGGAGTAGGATTTTCTACAAGTGCTTGCCACAGAACTAGTTAAGGTTTTCAATGGTGCAAAAGTTCTAAAAAATTCTGAAAAAAATACTGAACTAACACACCTATAATATAACATGATCCAACGGAGGGATTAAAAAAATACGACTGCATGTGTCCTGCACGAAAAAAAATAGTTCAGTATATATTTATGTCGCAGTGAGCTGAAATGCTTATTATTTTTGCCGAGGACACATAGATGCATATTTTAACAATCCCTCCGTTGGATCAACTTATTACATTAGAGAGATGCACCCATATTTATTTCATATTTTTTGATAACTTTTAAACCGTTAAAAGTTTAGGGAGCCTAAACAAGTTCTGTGGCAAGCTATGATAGACACAGTTTTACCTACACACACACACACACACACACACACACACACACACACACATATATATATATAATTATATGGATCTAGCATGTATAAGTAGCATCATCATATTTTTCTTGCAAAATATTTTCATTTCATATATCTTATACTAATTTTGTATGCATACTATAAGTGAAAATCATAGTCAAAGTTGTACGTGGAAGATCAAAAAGAGTTAACTGCGCCTTATATTTTAGAAGGGGGGAGTACAGTAGAAATTAATGGTCAACTTTACATCTTATAGACTGTCAGTCTCCAAAATGTTACTTATTCGTGATATGGAGTACAAGTTATAAGGATGAGATGAAGTCAACTCAAAATGGTAAAATGTTTATGTTTTGTAAAGAGACCAAAACCAATAATAGTAGGAGTGGTGGTGATGATAAATGATTTAAATGAATGCATTTTTTTGTATGCGGTTCAGATGGATTTAATGTGCATGCTTTCAGATTTCTTCAAAAATATTTTCCCCATAGATTTCTGCAAATTTCTCGTCATGTCTTATTTTGTGGGAGGCTCAGCTCATTTGTGCCCTTTGTGTTACTTTAGGCTGGCGGTCATAGATAAATGCTTCAGCCATGAAACAGTTGAAGAGATCGTGGATGCATTGGTGAGTGATGGTTCAACATTTTACTTCCATGACATGCTTATTGCTTGATTTCTTTTGATGCAAGCCTATATCCATGAAATGCACTTGTCTCTTTGATAATTTTACTGTATGAGTTAGCCACTTTAACTCCGTGGTTTTCTGTAATTCAAGGTTTTGATTCTAATGACAGAGCCTTTTTCTTTACAATGCTTATGGTTTAGAGGGCTTACGGACCTCTTCTCTTGTAATCAGGAAAGTGAAGCAGCTCAGTTGAATGAAGAATGGTGTACATTGGCACTGAAAAGATTGAAAGAGGCCTCCCCACTTGCTTTGAAAGTATCACTACGATCGGTATGTAGAAAGCTGAAATAACTTTGTTTAGTTGTGTTTATGCTGGTTGCTGAGGTCGTGTGTGCCCATCCTGTAGATACGTGAAGGTAGATATCAGACACTTGATGAATGCCTTGTGCGTGAATACCGCATGTCCATCAATGGCATTTCAAAGCCATTTTATCATGATTTTTGTGAGGTATGTATTATCTGTTGATGGCAGAAAGAGTGACCAAGTGGACATAATGCAAAATGTCAAGTAATGATGGGCTTATTTTGCTGTGCAGGGTGTGAGAGCGCGACTGGTTGACAAGGACTTGGCCCCAAAGGTATTTTATTTTGCTGGTTGCACAATTGTTTCCTTATTTTTCAGTGCAGTCTTTTTAGATTTTTTTTCTTGCAGTGGGATCCTCCTGCGCTCGAGTTCGTTTCCGAGGACATGGTAGATTCTTACTTTGCCCCACTAGGAGAATTCGAGCCTGAACTGAAGCTGCCTACAGAACAGCGAGAGGCATTCATATAGATTGCCTGAGCCCATTGTTGTTGTCAGCACATAAAACAACTAGGGTGGGCAAAGGGCAACCTATTCATGTACAATACGCCGAATCCTTGGCATGGTAGAGAATTCGAGCACCAAGACGAACTCGCCCTTTTGTTTCCTTTTCGTCCAATGTTATAAATGTGCATCATTTTACCATGCGGCACGTGATAAGTACCAGTGAAGACCGATCTAAGTTATCCCAGCTGTTGACAGAGAGTAAGTGGCTGATATTAGGAATCTGGGAGGTTTTGCTCAAGAAAGCTAGCCCTAATCACAGGATGGTTGATACATGTGTTGGCGAATTTTAATAGAACCGACTTTGTGTGTGTCCGGACCAAGTTGGTTGCACTGGTAATGGGACTTTGTTTCACAGCTTACATTAGCTGATTGATTGTAACCTGCTCCCTCTCTTCCATAATATAGATGTTATTACAACCGGTTGTAACATGGAAAGGATGGAGTACTTATTATCCGTGTAATACAAATCCTATTCTCGTCGGAGGGAAAAATAATGATCCTCATATGCTTTTAGTAGCATTGTCGTGCCATTACAAGTGCAACCAACATAGACTTGGTCTGCAAATGACCGTCGCGTCTCTGGGACATCCTCCTCCTCAGCTGTCCTGCGCATGAGGTGTGCTTTAGCACACCCCCTACAAAGCTTACAATTATCAAGACAGATCTATGGTGTAGATCAAAACTTACCCTTCACTTGAAAAGGGTAGCACTTTCAGTTCACGTGTTAGAGCAACTCTAGCAGCTAAAACCTTGTCTCGTAAATTTTATATAAGGGCCGCCTGTAAAAACAAATTGCGGTAGTGCGAGGCCTCTGGTGAATAGATCATGTAAACTTTTCACGTAATCTTTTTTTGCAAGGTGAGTTTATAGGTTTTATACAAGGGCTGCCTGTAAAAACAAATTGCATTAGTGGGTGGCCTCCGGTGAACAGATCATGTAAACTTATCCCTTTTTGCAAGACGGGTTTACATGGTCTGTCTGTGCCGGAAGCTTAGCGGTACCGTAAAAAAATTGCGGGCAAATATTGACATGTAGTATAATTCATATAGATGCATGCAATTTATATAAACATAGTCATGTTGCACTAGTTCATATCAAAATTCATGCGCAACATACGAGGTAGCAAGTTTGGCCATACGAATGCGCAATCAAACAAAATAAAACATAATCAAGTCGCCACCTACCATAAAACAAATCAAGCAACATCATCATTGTTGCGAAGATCGTCGCCACCACCACCGGCCATACCACCTCAATCACCATCTTTATCCATATAGATCGAAGAATGAGCACCACCATCTTCATTGGCTGAAGCATCAACATGAACTTCATTTGCCGAAGCACCACCACCACCATTGCCGAAATCTTCACCACCTCCACCGGGAACACCACCACCTCGACCACCACCAATGCTGAAGCTACCACCAACTCCAAACCACCACCACCATTGCCAAAGCCAACACCACCTCCAAACCCACCACCACCACAATTACGAGAAGCAAAACCACCTCGAAACCCCCACCGCTACCTCCGAAACCTACACGACCAACATTGTTGAAACCACCACCACCGGCCGTAAGATCTTTAAGCTCCATCTTCCCCTGGCACATGATCTCCATTCTTCTCATCTCCCAAAATTCTCTTGGCGCTGCATCCATGCCCTCCAGATTCATCATCATGAACCGGTCCTCCTCGGCGGTCCTCTCATCCCTCCTCTTTTGCTCCTCTAGAGCGATCTTGCGTTCCTCAAAGGTGCATCTTCTCTCCCACTTTGCCTCCTTATAATTGTCTTTCTTCTCGGCTATGGCCACTTTAGTATCCCAATGCTTGGCCAACATAGTTTCTTTCACCTTCACCATCTCATTAATTTGATCCCTCAAAGTGGATGCCTCGGCCGATCTCTTCACCCTCGCTTGTTTCCATCCGGTTTTGCCCTTGTTTCTTCTCCCCTTGGTACATCATCACTATCATTATCGTATTCCAAATTGACAAGAAAAACTTTCTTTGGTGGAGTTTGTCCCTCACCCTCCACTTCTCACTATCCTTGAGCAAACGCCAACAATGGTGAAGAGTGAACGACCGGCCGTTGAAACCCGTTGTTTGCTTGAAATATTGACTGGCTATGCGATCCTACACATGGACATGGAGGCAAGGATGAGCTCAAACTTCCATCAAATCGAACAATGCCACAAATATATTCAACAAAACAAAGAAACACACACAATCGTCAACCGTGACACCACTTGGAGGTGCATTCCGCACTTGCTCCAAGCACCCACTCCATGGACCACATGTTTTCTTGATCACGTCCCAACGGCCTTGGATTGACCTTAATGACTAACTAGAGAGGAACGACAAGATCCGGTGGTATTTGTCCTCGATTTGTTGCCAATACTTCATTACGCTTCTGGAATTAAAGGTTTTGATTTTAATGACAGAGCCTTTTTCTTTACAATGCTTATGGTTTAGAGGGCTTAAGGACCTCATCTCTTGTAATCAGGAAAGTGAAGCAACCCAGTTGAATGAAGAATGGTGTACATTGGCACTGAACAGATTGAAAGAGGCCTCCCCACTTGCTTTGAAAGTATCACTACAATCGGTATGTAGAAAGCTAAAATAACTTTGTTTAGTTGTAATTATGCTAGTTGCTGAGGTCGTGTGTGCTCATCCTGTAGATACGTGAAGGTAGATATCAGACACTTGATGAATGCCTTGTGCGCGAATATCGCATGTCCATCAATGGCATTTCAAAGCCATTTTATCATGATTTTCGTGAGGTATGTATGATGGCAGAAAGAGTGACCAAGTGGACATAATGCAAAATATCAAGTAATGATGGGCTTGTTTTGCAGTGCAGGGTGTGGGAGCGCGACTGGTTGACAAGGACTTGGCCCCAAAGGTATTTTATTTTGCTGGTTGCACAATTGTTTCCTTTTTTTAGTGCAGTCTTTTTAGATTTTTTTTCTTGCAGTGGGATCCTCCTGCGCTCGAGTTCGTTTCCGAGGACATGGTAGATTCTTACTTTGCCCCACTAGGAGAATTCGAGCCTGAACTAAAGCTGCTCACAGAACAGTGAGAGGCATTCATATAGATTGCCCGAGCCCATTTTTGTTGTCAGCACATAAAACAACTAGGATGGGCAAACGGCAACATTCATGTACAATACGCCGAATCCTTGGCATGATAGAGAATTCGAGCACTAAGAGGAACTCGCCCTTTTGTTTCCTTTTCATCCAATGTTATAAATGTGCATCATTTTATCTGGTGATAAGTACCAGTGAGGACCGATCTAAGTTATCCCAGTTGCTGACAAAGAGTAAGTGTCTGATATTAGGAATCTGGGAGATTTTGCTCAAGAAAGCTAGCCCTAATCGTTAGTATGGTTGATACATGTGTTTGCAAATTTTGCTAGAACCGTTTTTGTGTGTGTCCGGACCAAGTTGTTTGCACTGGTAAATGGGACTTTGTTTCACAGCTTACATTAGCTGATTGATTGTTATCTGCTCCCTCCGTCCCATAATGTAGATGTTATTACACCCGGTTGTAACATGGAACGGATGGAGTTCTTATTATCTGAGTAATACAAATCCTATTCTCCTCGGAGGGAAAAATAGTGATCCTAATTTGCTTTTAGTAGCATTGTCATGCCATTACAAGTGCAACCAACATAGACTTGGTCCGCAAATGACCGTCTCGACTCTGGGACACCATTCTCCTCAGCTGTCCTGCACATGAGTGTGCTTCAGTACACCCCCTACAAAGCTTACAATTATCAAGACAGATCTATGGTGTAGATCAAAACTTACCCTTCACTTAAAAAGGGGTGCACTGTTAGTTCATGTGTTAGAGCAACTCTAGCAGCTAAAACCTCGCCCGCAAATTTGATATAAGGGCTGCATGTAAAAACAAATTGCAGAAGTGCGGGGCCTCCGGTGAATAGATCATGTAAACTTATCTTGTAATTTTTTTTGCAAGACGACTTACAGGGTCTGCTCTGCACCGGAGGCTTAGTGGTACCATAAAAAAATTGCGGGCAAATATTGACATGTACATATAGATGCATGGAATTTATATAAACATAGTCATGTCGCACTAGTTTATATCGAAAATCATGCACAACATACGAGGTAGCAAGTTTGGCCATACGAATGCACAATCAAACAAAGTAAAACATAATCAAATCATCACCTGCCATAAAACAAATCAAGCAACATCATCATTGTCGCGAAGATCGTTGCCACCACCACCGGCCATAACACCTCAATTACCATTTTTATCCACATAGACCGAAGAATGAGCACCACCATCTTCATTGGCCGAAGCACCATCACCACCATTGCCAAAAGCTTCACCACCTTCACCTCCACCTCAATTACCGAAAGCTTCACCACCTCCACCGGGAACACCACCACCTCCACCAACACCACCACTAGTGCCGAAGCCAACACCAACTCCAAACCCACCACCACCATAGCCAAAGGCAACACCACCTCTAAACCCACCACCACCAACATTAGCGAAACCAAAACCACCTCAAAACCCCCACCACCACTTTTGAAACCTACGCCACCAACATTGTTGAAACCACCACCACCAGCCATAAGATTTTGAAGGTCCATCTTCCCCTGGCACATGATCGCCATTCTTCTCATCTCCCAAAATTCTCTTGTCGTTGCATCCATGCCCTCCAGATTCATCATCATGAACCGGAGATCTTGCGTTCCTTGAAGGCACACCTTCTCTCCCACTTTGCCTCCTTGTGTTTTTCTTTCCTCTTAGCTATGGCCACTTTAGTATCCAAATGCCTGACCAAAATAGTTTCTTTCACCTTCGTCATCTTATTAATTTGATTCCTCAAAGTGGATGCCTCGGCCGATCTCTTCACCCTCGCTTGTTTCCATCCGGGTTTGCCCTTGTTTCTTCCTCCCCTTGGTGCATCATCACTATCATCATCGTCTTCCAAATTGACAAGAGAATCTTTCTTTGGTGGAGTTTGCCCCTCACCCTCCACTTCTCACTATCCTTGATCAAGCGCCAACAATCATGAAGAGTGAACGACCGGCCGTTGAAACCCGTTGTTTGCTTGAAATATTCATTGGCAATGCGATCCTACACATGGACACAGAGGCAAGGATGAGCTCAAACTTTCATCAAATCGGACAATGTCACAAATATATTCAACAAAATGAAGAAACACTCACACAATCGTCAATCGTGACACCACTTGGAGGTGCATTTCGCACTTGCTCCAAGCACCCACTCAATGGACCACATGTTTACTTGATCACGTCCAAACGGCCTTGGAGTAACCTTAATGAACGACTAGAGACGAACGACAAGATCCGATGGTACTTGTCCTTGATCTGCTGCCAATACTTCATTGCGCTTTGATCTTTGCCGGGCACCGCATCAAGTGACATACTCTCCCATGCTCGAATCAAGCAAACATCCTTTGTCTCCATGTAGTTGCCAGTCCTTTTCCCTATTTTGTCTTGGCTAGCATCGAACTCGGCCTCCTCAAGCTCCTTTACTTCATCACCATCGGCATTCCCTTGTTCCACCTTGGCTTCGACGTTCTCTTGATTTGTCGCATCAAAATTGTCAGGTGGAGCACTCAATTCCACCGCATTCTCCTCCAACATTTCGATACATGTTGAGTGAATGTTTTCGCTACAGAATTCAATGGCGAAAACATAAGGAAATGATCCAAAACCAAACCAAAGATCAGCGGAGCAAAGGATTTCTTTTACCTCTCGGACGTTTCATCAAACACGTTCTAGGCATGACCGGTCAAGTGGGCGGTGAAAGGATCGATATGGTTGACTAGAGGGGGGGGGGGGGGTGAATAGGCAACTAACAATTTTTAGCTTTTCTTTAACAATTTAAGCTTTGCATCAAAGTAGGTTGTCTAGATATGCAACTAGGTGAGCAACCTATATGATGCAACGAGGATAGGTACACAAGCAAGCAAGAGATATGAAACAAGTAAGCTTGCTTAAATAAAGGCACGAGATAACCAAGAGTGGAGACAGTGGAGACGAGGATGTGTTGCCGAAGTTCCTTCCCTTTGAGAGAAAGTACGTCTCCGTTGGAGCTGTGTGGAGGCACAATGCTCCCCAAGAAGTCACTAGGACCACCGTATTCTCCTCACGCCCTCACACAATGCGAGATGCCGTGATTCCACTATTGGTGCCCTTGAAGGTGGCGACCGAACCTTTACAAACAAGGTTGGGGCTCTCTCCACAACTTAATTGGAGGCTCCCAACAAAGCCACGAAGCTTCACCACAATGGAATATGGCTCCGAGGTGACCTCAACCATCTAGGGTGCTCAAACACCCAAGAGTAACAAAATCCACACAAGAAAGTATGGGGGAACCAAATATCCTTTGGTGGAAGTGTAGATCTAGGTCTCCTCCTTCAATCCCTAGCAAATCAACAAGTTTGAGTGGCTAGAGAGATAGATCGGGCAAGAGAGCTTGAAGGGCATTAATGGTGGAGTGAGAGAGGTCAAAGATAAGTGTGGTAGGTGGGAGAAGCTCCCTTAAATAGTCTCCCCAAATTTCCAACCGTTACTGCATTTTTGCACTGCAGCGGTACAACCGGTCCTCGTTCCGGTACAACCGGGACTCACGGTGTAACTGCAGAACCCTACCAAGCGGTACAACCGGATAGGCGGGCGGTAGTACCGGCTAAGAAAAATAACCGGACTAACCGCCTGGCTACCGCACAACCACCGCATCAAAACAGAAGCTTGACCGGTACTTGAGCGGTGCCTAGCCGGAACAACCGCATGGCCTTGAGCTCTTGGGCGGCTAAGTTCCGAGCGGAAGAACTGCTCGGACCACTGGTGGTACCGGTCATCGTGGAATGACCGGACCAACCGGGCCACTACCGCCCAAGGACCGCATTAAACCAGAAGCGAGGGCGGTACTTGAGCGGTGCATGGACGGAACCACCGCCCCAGCAGTTGCAGAGCATGGTGGCGGTACCACCGCCCGGAGGCAGCGGTACAACCGCTCGAGCACCACTGGTGAGCAACAAGACCCATCGGTACAACCGCTCCAAGGAGCGGTACAACCGCTCTAGAGAGCGGTACAACCGCTGGGCAGAAACAGTGAGCAGGAAAGAGGGGAAGAGGCAAGGAAAACTCTCTCTCACACACACACCTGAGGAACGCAAAGAGAGGGTGAGAAAAGTGTACGTGAACTGATTCCCCCAGAGCTTCCTAATGAGGATTCCCTCTCGACAGTACGGGAACTCTACGACCAAAGAAAATAAAAGCGTAGAGGACACGTCTTTGATCTTTTCCTTTGAGAGGCAATAGCAATCCGATGTAAGCCTACGCATCGAGAACCTGAAACATATAGCACACGATTAGACCACAAAGGGTTGTCATCATCATCCAAAACATAAAGTAGGGAAATGCCCTTTCAATCTCCCCCTTTTTGGTGTATGATGACAACAACACGATTTGCAAGAGATAAGTCAATGAAATCTAGACGGAACCCCCCCTGAATATGTGCCCCAACAAGTACTAGCTGTTAGAGAGCATGGGCACACTTTCAGGACTAGACTCCCCCTAGATTTTATAGACTCACCACTCTAAGCACATAATATGAGAGACAACATAATGGATAGATAGCAATAATAACAATAAAAATAACCGACGAACTGATAGCAATAAAAGGAGTAGCATAAGTCTCACACACAGCAAGAAACCACCACGAACAAGGTTCAACACTAAAGAGAAATACGAGGAAACAAGAAACCCAACCCATGCAAATCCCGAGACCTATAGAACCCTCTCCCCCTTTGGCATCAAGACACCAAAAAGGAAAAGAGCGAAGCTAGCGTCCCAAAGCTCAGGCGTCCTCCTCTGACTCCTCGGTCGCATCTGGATCCTCATCATCAGAGTCGTCATCGTCGTCGTGATCAGATTCCTCCATGACATTGTCAGCTGCTGCAAACGAGGATGATGGCTGGGGAGGGGCTTCATCATCAGTCCAGGTGCTATGGGAAGAGATCCAACGCTCCTCTGGGGTGATGCTCTTCTCAGAGCCACTCTGAACCTGCATGTTGAGGTGCTTCATCATTGCAATTTGGCGACGCCGTGCAAGCTTCTCATTGACATGTGCCTCATACATCTTCTTCTGGATGTCAGCCTGGAGACAAAAGGTCTTCTTCACCTTGGCAGTAAGTTTGGCCACCCACGAAGGCTTGGCCCCTGGCTCCAGCTCAAAGTCCTCATCGTCAGAAGTAGCATAGACATCCTCAGGAGCATGTTCAGGGAAGCGAGGCTCGGCATGCTTCTTCTTCTTAAGGAGCTTGACCTCATGAACAGTGAGGTTGTCTGGAGAAGTGAGGAGCTCTCCAGGACGACGAACAGCCCACACAGAGTTCAGAAAGCACATGACAAACGGAGCGTAGATTGGGACTTTACGGTAGATGACCATGTTGTACATCTCATGCCACAGCCAATTTGATACATCAAACGTTGCCCCTGTCCCCACCATGGTCTTCATAGCAACCATCAAATCAACCAGATAACCATGAATCTCATCTTGATTGCCCACCTTGGGCAAGAGCACATTGCGGAACACTCAGTGCATGATGTCATAGACCTTCTCCAAATCCTTGGATTCTCCAATAATCCCACGGCCCCGAATGTACAGAGGGGCAAGCTTCTCCTTAGGCATGGACTCAGGAAAATCATGAGGGCGAATGCCACCCCTTCCTCCTAAACAGGTATCTTCGTACCCAATAGCATTGCAGAAAGCCCTCCAGGGAACTTGAAACAATTCATCGCGACACATGAAGGTGAGAGTGCGCGCATCATCTTCCCCAAAATGAACCGTGGCATAGAACTGACGGATAAGTTGAACATCAAAGTCACAGTTGACTGACATGATCTTGACAAGATCAAACTCCTCGCAGAGAGCTAGCGCCTCACCAAAATACTCCATGTTGTTTCTCCAATGATCAAAATCAATTGTTTACTGCTTGGCATATCTGTTCTTGTTGTGCTCAAAGAGTTCATGAACAATCCGCACTTGCATCTCATTCCGGAACTGAACAGTGGTCCAACGGGGAGCAATGGGAACCTCATACGGATTCTTTGAGCGGAAGGCTTCCCAATCCTTGGCTTTCCAACGATGCAATGGCATAACCACACGTTGCTTAGCAGCTGCAGACTTTTCACGGCGAGTGGGCTTGGTGGGAATCACAACTTCTTCTTCATCATCAGACACAACCGGGCGCAAGGTCCTTCGTGCCCTCTTCTTGGTCTTGCGAGGAGCAGAGCGAGAACTAGAGCCACCTGAACACACACACACGAAAAGAACACACAAAAACCCAACAACGATGAGAGGATTGCACCCACTAGCAGAAAAGGAACAAGTTGCAACAACAGAGAAGATAGAACAGTGCTTAGTGGTTGACATACTCCGGTTGTACCGAATTTTCCGCCGGTAGTACCGCTCGAGCGGTTGTACCGCCCGTAGGGACGGTAGAACCGCTGACAGTGGCACTACCAGGGAAGATAGATCTAACCGCGGCATACGAATCACACAAGTAATATTCCGAATTCTAAGTGCTGCAAACAAGACAGGAGGCTAACAAAGAACTCTTCTAAGGCATAGATCGAACACTAAATGCGGGAAGATAGGTAAAGCCCTAGACAAGGAAGAACCCTAAACAAAAAGAGAGACAAAGAACACGAGGCATTACCACCATCCATGGGAAGAGATCGGGAGGCCTCCACGGAGAGAATCCACGGAGAGCCAAAGATCCGAAGCGCGAGACACACTCCGGGGCAGGGGTAGAGATGGTCGGCGGCTAGGGCAAAAAGAAGAGGAACGAGGACAAAGGGAAAAAGACAACCCTTCAGCCCCGTCGAGTATATATAGGCCCGTACGCACGCCCCGGTAGAACCGCTAAGGGGAGCAGTTGTACCGCTCGTGTGGTACAGACCGGTGGATGGAGGCGGTACTTCCAGTGCCTGGGAGGCAGCGGTAGTACCGCACGGCATCAACCGGTAGTACCGGACGTGGGTTACCATGGGATTGTGCGGTGGAACCGCCCAAGCACCGAGCGGAGATCCTTTGGACGGCACAACCCGGTACCAGCGGTAGAACCGCTCGTGGTACCGGTTGTACCGCCCGACCACCTCAGCCCAAGCCAAGATCAAAAGAGTGCAATCCGAAGGGAGGAAGAATGGGCACAAAACAGGAGAGAAACAACACCCTAGGAGATCCTAACACAAAGAGCAAAGACCGGAAGAGAGAAAACAACACGAGAACAACAAGGCTAACTCCAACCTCCCGAAGAGAGGACGGTGGCCGAGGCCACCTATGTTTGAGTCAGTTGGTATGGCACCGCGAAGAATTATCCTTGGGTCCATGACCAAAACTCGTCTTTGAAGCACAAGTACCATCAACTATGGCTAATGTGAAAGACACGATCAATTTATGCATAATGGGGGGAGGGAGAGTTCATTGAGAGAACAACACTCCCCCTATGTCCATGCCTACACCTAAACTAGACAACAAATTGAACATGGTAGGGTGTGCACGGGTTCAAGCCACATTGCTCGAATCAATGATATTTAGCTCATGCCTTAACTCGCAAAATCTTGCTTCATCCAAGGGCTTCATGAAAATATCTGCAAGGTTGTCATGAGTGTTGACATAGTTGAGCTCGATCTCTCCTCACCTAATGTGATCCCGGATGAAGTGATACCGAATCTCAATATGCTTCGTCTTGAAGTGTTGCACCGGGTTGAGAGAAATCTTGATGGCACTTTCATTGTCACACCAGAGAGGCACTTTGTCACAAGTGACACCGTAATCCTTTAAAGTTTGCCTCATCCATAAGAGTTGTGCACAACAACTACCGGCTGCAACATACTCCGCTTCGGTGGACAAGAGAGACACACAACTTTGCTTTTTGAAAGACCAACTTACCAAAGAGCAACCAAGGAATTGGCACCCTCCGGAAGTGAACTTCCTATCCACTTTGTCTCCCGCCCAATCGGAATCCGAGTACCCTACAAGCTTGAAGTTTGATCCTCTTGGGTACCATAAGCCAAAGTTTGGGGTATGAGCCAAATATCGAAAGATTCATTTGACCGCCACATAGTGACTTTCCTTAGGTGCGGCTTGAAACCGTGCACAAATTCCCACACTCAACATGATGTCCGGTCTAGATGCACAAAGGTAAAGCAAGGATCCAATCATGGAACGGTATACCTTTTGATCCACCACTTTACCATTGGGATCTAAGTCAAGTTGGGATCTAAGTCAAGTTGGCACTTGGTGGGCATTGGAGTGGAAGCCGGCTTGACGTCACTTAGCTTGAATCTCTTGAGCATGTCTTGAGTGTATTTGGATTGATTGATGAAGGTTCCTTCTCTTCTTTGCTTCACATCGAACCCTAGAAAGAACTTCAACTCCCCCATGGAGGACATCTCGAACTTTGAGGTCATGAGAGCGGCAAATTCCTCATTGAAAGCTTTGTTAGGAGAACCAAAGATAATATCATCAACATATAATTGGCACACAAACAACTCCCCTTTGACCTTCTTAGTAAAAAGAGTGGGGTCGATTATCCCAACTTCAAACCCACGGTCTTGTAACAACTCGGTAAGGTGGTCATACCATGCACGTGGGGCTTGTTTAAGGCCATAGAGTGCCTTATCGAGTTGATACACATGATCGGGAAAGTAGGGATCCTCGAACCCGGGGGATTGCTTGACGTACACCAATTCATTAATGGGACCATTAAGAAAAGCACTCTTCACATCCATTTGATGTAACTTAAAGTTATGATGAGAAGCATATGCAATCAACATGCGAATGGATTCAAGACGAGCAACGGGAGCAAAGGTTTCACCGTAGTCGATACCCTCGACTTGGGAGTAGCCTTGTGCTACCAAACGAGCCTTGTTGCGAATGATAATCCCATGGGCATCTTGCTTGTTCTTGAATATCCACTTGGTTCCAATGACATTATGGTTCCCCGTTGGCCTTGGCACCAATCTCCACACTTTGTTGCGCTCGAAGTTGTTGAGTTCTTCATGCATGGCATTGAGCCAATCCGGATCTTCTAGCGCCTCATAGACCTTGAGAGGTTCCACACAAGAGACAAATGCGTGATGCTCACAATAATTTGCTAATTGTCTATGAGTGCTTACCCCCTTTCTTAAGCTTCCAAGCACATTCGTCATGAGATGATCCTTGGTGGAGAGCTTGGAAGCAACCTTGGCGGCACGACGCTCTAATTCCTCCTCGGTGGTGAGTTGAGGGGCAGTTACTTGATCATCTTGAGCGTCGTCATGAACTTGTTCTTGGTCTTGAACTTGCTCGGGGGAGAGAACTTGACCTTGGGCATCACTTGGTGTGTCAACACCGTCTTGAGTATGATCTTGCCCTTGGTCTTGTTCATGAGGTTGAGGGCCTTCACTTTGTTCTTCAGAAGCATGTGGGCCTTGAGTTGGTGATGGCTCCACTTGAGTGGAGCATTGTCCTTCTCCTTCGGCCACAAGGGGTTCCTCAATGGGTAGGATGAAGCCAACACCCATTCTTCTTATGGCTTGAGGAGGAATTTCATCACCTACATCACAAGTGCCACTTTGCTCCACATGGGAGCCGTTATTCTCATCAAACTCCACGTTACACGTCTCCTCAGTAAGTCCCGTGGATTTATTGAGGACACGGTAAGCATGAGAGTTTGTAGCATAACCAACAAATATGCCCTCATAAGCTCTAGCCTCAAATTTAGACAACCGAACACCTTTCTTGAGAATGAAACACTTACACCCGAATACCCGGAAGTACTTGAGGTTGGGCTTGTTACCGGTGAGTATCTCATATGGAGTCTTGTTCAAGCCCTTGCGGAGGTAGAGCCGATTGGATGCATGACACGCGGTGTTGATGGCTTCGGCCCAAAAGTTGTATGGAGACTTGAACTCCGCCATCATGGTCCTTGCCGCATCCATCAACGTCCGGTTCTTCCTCTCCGCAACACCGTTTTGTTGAGGGGTGTATGGTGCGGAATATTGATGCTTGATTCCCTCATCACTAAGAAATTCATCCAAGGTGTAGTTCTTGAACTCGGTGCCGTTGTCACTTCTTATTGTCAAGATCTTTGCATTGTGTTGACGTTGTGCTTCATTTGCAAAGTCAATGACGGTTTGTTGGGTCTCGCTCTTCCTCTTGAAGAAATACACCCACGTGTACCTTGAGTAGTCATCCACAATCACCAAGCAATACTTTCTACCTCCAAGACTATCAAAGGATGGGGGCCCAAAAAGATCCATGTGAAGGATCTCCAAGGGCCTCTTTGAATAAATGATAGTCGTGGGAGGGTGAGCCTTCTCATGTAGCTTTCCTTCGATACAGGCACTGCAAGCACAATCTTTAACAAAACTAACATTCGTTAGTCCACGGACATGGTCCCCCTTTAGGAGACTTTGCAAAGATCTCATATTGACATGGGCTAAACGGCGATGCCAAAGCCATCCCACATCAACTTTAGCCATTAGGCATGTCGCGGTCTTAGTGGGTCGCTCCGAAAAGTTAATCACATATAGACCGTTCTCGGCATGCCCAACAAAAGCTACTTTAAGAGTCTTGCTCCACAAGAGGGCCACGGTATAAATTTCAAAGAAAGTGGCAAAGCCCATGATTGCAAGTTGACGAACGGAAAGTAAATTGTATGCAAGGGACTCAACAAGCATGACCTTCTCGATCGTGAGATCATGAGAGATGACCACCTTGCCAAGTCCCAATACCTTAGAGGATGAGGCGTCACCCCACTCGACATTGGTGGGCATAGATGGAACTTTGTGCACGTCCACCACCAAGTCCTTGCTTCCGGTCATATGATTTGTAGCTCCGCTATCGAGCAACCATGATCCACCACCGGAAGCAAATACCTACAAGAGATCAATGCTTGGTTTTAGGTACCCATTTTGTAATGGGTCCGTTGATGTTAGTAACAAGGGTCTTAGGAACCCAAATAGACCATTCAATGTGCTCATGAAGTGAACCAACAAATTTGGCATAAACATGCCCATCACTAGCTCGGCATAACACATAAGAAGGATTAAAATCGCCGGCTTTGTTGGGAGAGGTGACATTGCCCTTTTTGACTTTGTTCTTCTTCTTCTCCTCGGGGACACTCTCTCCCGCCCTCACAAAGGTTTGCATGAGGGGTGGAGGTCGTTTGGTCTTGTCATTCTTCTTCTTGTTCTTGGAGTCGGGGACGTACCCAACCCCTTCCTTCGCCACACCTCCCTTTTGGTTGATCAAGAGATCATTGAGGTTCTTCTTGCCTTGTATGCACGTTGCAAGACCTCTCTCAAGTTGCGCCTTCAACTTAGCATTTTCCTCAACAAGATGCATATGCTCACAACACGGGTTAGTAGCATTTGCATTATCAATCAAAACCATATGAGGAAAAGTTGCTTTCTCCTTAGTTAGCTTCACTTGGAGTTGATCATGAGACTCCTTGAGACTAGCATGAATACCCTTCAAGGCCTTGTGGGCCTTGTCAAGTATATCAAACTCCTCTTTGAGTCTAGCAAGATCAACCCCAAGTTTGGCCTTCTCGGAATTTAGCACACGAGAAACAACGAGGGCGTGATCATAATCTTTCTCTAACTTAGCATGATCAACGTTGTGTGACTCCTCAAGAGCCAAACGAAGACCACACTCTTCCTCAAGAGCATTGGAAAGATCTGAAATCTCATCGGCATAGTCACGACTATGCCCTTCCATCTTCGAGATGGTGTCTTCGTGAGCCTTGATCATGTCATTGGCCTCACCAAGTTGTTCCAAGAGAGCAACAAAGTGCTTCTTGGATTTTCCCTTGAGTTTGCCCATAAAGGCCTCAAACTCGTTAGCCTCCACATTAGCTCCCTCAACTTCATTAATGCTATCCGATGGGGAGGGATGATTAATGATGGTAGTTTTGATGTTGGAGGTTACCTTGTTGGTGGCTTTAGCCATGAGGCACTTGGCGGTGATGCTCTCGTTGGGTGAGTCAAAGAGAGACACTCGGGACGTTGTTGCAATGGCAATGGAGGCCATGGCAACCGACTCATCATCTTCATCATCGTCATCATCCTCATTGTACTCTTCTTGCACAACCAAGGCCTTGGGAGGAGTCTTCTTGGTGAAGTTGTTCTTGTTGGGGAACGACTTGGCCTTGTCCTTTCGGATGAGTTTGCCACCATTATCTTCCCTCTTCTCATACGGGCATTCCGCAACAAAATGACTCACGTTGCCGCAATTGTAGCAAGTCCTTACACGTTGCTTGCCCCTTGTGCCACTCGAGTTGTTTTTGCTAAAGTTGGGCCTCGAGTTTTTCTTACTCCAAAATTGCCTTGAAGCAAGTGCCATATGTTCATGATATGCATACTTCGTATCTTCGGGGTTGCTCTCCTCTTCTTCCTCTTCTTCTTCTTCCATGGTGAGCTTGGCCTTCAATGCAAGGTTAGGCTTCTTTGCCCGTTGAGAATGGAGCACCGCATTGTCGGCGGCCTTGTCCAAAATGTTCATGGCCACAAACTCATCCAACACTTCACTTGAGGTCAAAGTGTGGAAGTCCGGTCTTTGGCGAATGACGGAGGACATGGCCTTGTGGTAGGGCATCATTGCCTTGAGGAATTTGCGCTTGATCCAATTGTCATCCGTGTCCTTGCTCCCGTGATCTCGTAGTGAGACCGCGAGTTTGGTGACTCTCCGATAAAGCTCATGGGGTTCTTCATCTTCCTTCATTGCAAACTCATCGGCCTCATCTTGTACCGCTTCATAGTTGGAGCGTTGAATGCTTGCACTTCCCCGGTAGAGAGACACGACACAATGCCATGCATCTTTGGCCAAGGCGAAGGGACGAAGATGAGGTAGGTCTTTGGGTGGAATTGCATCTTGAATGATGAAGAGAGCATTCTCATTGAATTGATTGTCCGCGGTTTCTCGAGGAGTGAAGTTGCTTGGATCATGTGGATAGAAACCTTCTTCAATGATTCTCCAAAGGTTAGTGTTCACATGATTTAAATGCCGTTTAAAGCGGTAAACCCAAGAATCAAAATCCTCATTTTTCACAATCTTAGGAGGTGGACCGGCATGATTCAAATGAGTAGAAGGAACCGGTCCACCATAAACAAGAGGTGGTTCCACATGGGCAAAGATGCCGGTGCCATTCTTGCCACTAGAAGAAGGAGCCTTTTCACTACTAGCTTCCCCCTTGTCGGGGATAGCATCCGACACCTTGTTGGCGGGATCCCCCACTTTCAACGGTGCCGTGGATAGTTTAAGCCCCTCAAGAAATTTAGTAAACATGCTTTCAACTTCGGTCGTCATGGAGGTTTTCAATGTCTACAAGGCTACATTGAACTCCTCACGAGAGACCGAAGTTCCCCCATCGCCCGTAGACGAGATAGGATTCACACCGGAGTGTTCCTCCGCTCCGTCTATGATATCAACACTCTTCGGACGGTAAAGTCCTTACTAAAGAGACAAGGCTCTGATACCAATTGAAAGGATCGATATGGTTGACTAGAGGGGGGGGGGGTGAATAGGCAACTAACAATTTTTAGCTTTTCTTTAACAGTTTAAGCTTTGCATCAAAGTAGGTTGTCTAGATATGCAACTAGGTGAGCAACCTATATGATGCAACGAGAATAGGTACACAAGCAAGCAAGAGATATGAAACAAGTAAGCTTGCTTAAATAAAGGCACGAGATAACCAAGAGTGGAGATGGTGGAGACGAGGATGTGTTGCCGAAGTTCCTTCCCTTTGAGAGGAAGTACGTCTCCGTTGGAGCGGTGTGGAGGCACAATGCTCCCCAAGAAGTCACTAGGAGCACCGTATTCTCCTCACGCCCTCACACAATGCGAGATGCCGTGATTCCACTATTGGTGCCCTTGAAGGTGGCGACCGAACCTTTACAAACAAGGTTGGGGCTCTCTCCACAACTTAATTGGAGGCTCCCAACAAAACCACGAAGCTTCACCACAATGGAATATGGCTCCAAGGTGACCTCAACCGTCTAGGGTGATCAAACACCCAAGAGTAACAAAATCCACACAAGAAAGTATGGGGGGAACCAAATATCCTTTGGTGGAAGTGTAGATCTAGGTCTCCTCCTTCAATCCCTAGCAAATCAACAAGTTTGAGTGGCTAGAGAGAGAGATCGGGAAAGAGAGCTTGAAGGGCATTAATGGTGGAGTGAGAGAGGTCAAAGGTAAGTGTGGTAGGTGGGAGAAGCTCCCTTAAATAGTCTCCCCAAATTTCCAACCGTTACTGCGTTTTTGCACTGCAGCGGTACAACCGGTCCTCGTCCCGGTACAACCGGGACTCACGGTGTAACTGCAGAACCCTACCAAGCGGTACAACTGGACAGGCGGGCGGTAGTACCGGCTATGAAAAATAACCGGACTAACCGCCTGGCTACCGCACAACCACCGCATCAAAACAGAAGCTTGACCGGTACTTGAGTGGTGCCTAGCCGGAACAACCGCATGGCCTTGAGCTCTTGGGCGGCTAAGTTCCGAGCGGAAGAATTGCTCGGACCACCGGTGGTACCGGTCATCGTGGAATGACGGGACCAACCGGGCCACTATCGCCCAAGGACCGCATTAAACCAGAAGCAAGGGCGGTACTTGAGCGGTGCATGGACGGAACCACCGCCCCAGCATTTGCAGAGCATGGTGGCGGTACCACCGCCCGGAGGCAGCGGTACAACCGCTCGAGCACCACTGGTGAGCAACAAGACCCAGCGGTACAACCTCTCTAGGGAGCGGTACAACCACTTCGGAGAGCGGTACAACCGCTGGGCAGAAACAGTGAGCAGGAAAGAGGGGAAGAGGCAAGGAAAACTCTCTCTCTCACACACACCTGAGGAACGCAAAGAGAGGGTGAGAAAAGTGTACATGAACTGATTCCCCCAGAGCTTCCTAATGAGGATTCCCTCTCGATAGTACGGGAACTCTACGACCAAAGAAAATAAAAGCGTAGAGGACACGTCTTCGATCTTTTCCTTCGAGAGGCAATAGCAATCCGATGTAAGCCTACGCATCGAGAACCTGAAACATATAGCACACGATTAGATCACAAAGGATTGTCATCGTCCAAAACATAAAGTAGGGAAATGCCCTTTCAGGCGGTATCGGGGAGGACATGGCCGGTAGGAGGGGGTGGATAAGGAGCCCGACCTTGAGCTGCAGCCACATTCTTCCTTGGTCCTTTTGATTGTGACTTCGCTAGTGCCACGGAGGGGCCAGAGGAGGCGTTCTTCCTCGAGCCGGCGACCAACACGGGTGGGAGCACAACGACATTAGAAGAAGGCGACGATGCGGCGGCAACCACACTTCCTTGCATGAGGTGATTCAACTGTCACTTTCGCTTGGAGTCGGGGGTGGAAGGCGTTGGCGCGTCGGCATCGTGCATGGTTGCGGGAGGCGCAGAAGGCCATAGCAGCACCGTCGGGGGCGGCGGCACATGCGCCGCCCGGTGGCTCCAGGTACTCCATAGCGGTGATTGGCAGCATGGCGAGGCGAGAAGACGAGGGGCCGGCGAGATCAGCGACAGCGACAAGTGGAAGCGGGAATGGAAGGGTCGAAACTTTCCTTCGTGCTAAGGAGCAGGTGGGATAGAGGAACCACCAAAAATAAGGAGGCATAAATATGTTTGACGCGGGCCGAAATTTGAAGGATCCTGCAAAAAAATTAGCGGACGACCAAATATAGCAGATCTGCGTGGGATGAAAAATCATCCCCGTCCCTTATATAGGTGGTTAATATAATGGACGCGCGAATATAGCGGATCCGCTAGAGTTGCTCTTAACAAAGAAGGCCCATTCGGTTACCCTCACAAAAAAGCCCCTTCGATGGGCAATGGTAATTGGCGCCACAAAAGTCGGAGACGCCACCGCCCATGCCTACCTCACACCTTCATCTCTCAAAACCTACAATGACGACCTCCAGAGAGTCTTCTCCCACACGGCCACACCCTTGCTTTATCAACTGTTGGTACAGAATCTATGAAGGATGGCAATGGGCAGGGTATGGTGCGGGTACAATAATCCTATACCCATACCCATACCCATGTTTCTATGGGCATAAAATCCTACCCATACCCTACCCATCAGGTAAATATCCATACACAATGGGTACCCATAGGGTAGATCAACACAACATAGAAGGGTGGTGACATTATTTCTAGTTCCATCTATGTTGGAGGCGCCAAGAGATTTCTATGGATGGGGAATTGATTATTGGTCGGAGGATGGGGTTGGATATGAAGTTTACATACAAGGACTTGGTAGCTTAGGGTTTCTAACAAATGGTGTAAGATAATCGGGTAGGGTATGGGCATACTGATGACTCACAAGTACATGGGATCAATCTTAGTCCTTTCGATAAGTAAGAGTGTCAAACCCAACGAGGAGCAAAAGGAATTAATAAATGGTTTCAACAAGGTTTTCTCTACAAGTGTTGTAGAATAGTTGTAACAGATAGTTTGATAGCAAGATAATTCGTAGCAAGTAACAAGTAACCAAAGTAACAAGGTGCAACAAGGTGGCCCAATCCTTATATTGCAAAGGACAAACTAGAAGTACTTGTTATAATAAGCAAAGCGTTCTCGAGGACACATAGGGATTTCCTCTAGTCACATTCACCATGATTCATTGATTCATGTTCACTACTTTGATAAATTGTTATGTGGGTGGACCGGTGCTAGGGTGTTGTTCTTACTTGAATAAACAACCCACTTATGATTACCCCATCTCACAAGCATCCACAATTACGAAATAAGAAGTAAGATAAATCTAACCGCAGGATGAAACATATGGATCCAAATAAACCCTCATGGAATAGCGCATAAACTAGGGTTTAAGCTTTTGCCACTCTCGCAACCCATCATCTACTTACTAATCCCACAGTGCCTTCCCCTAGGCCCAAACATGGTAATGTGTCATGTAGTCGGCGTTCCCATGACACCACTAGAGGAAGAATAACATAATATGTCATCAAAATATTGAACAGAGATCAACTTCACATGATTACTTATAACAAGACTTCTCCCTTGTCCTCAAGAATAAATGGAATTACTCACAAATCATATTCAAGTTCATGATGAGAGGAGATAAATATATGATTAACAATCTGGACATACAATCTTCCACCAAATAAACCAACTAGCATCAACTACAAGATGTAATCAACACTACTAGCAACCAAAAGAGACCAATCTGAGGTTTTGGGTAAAGGCTGAATAGAAGAGATGAACTAGGGTCTGGATATGAGATGGTGCTAGTGAAGATATTGATGGAGATGAGTCCTCCCACAGTGAGAGGAGCGTTGGTGATGACGATGGTTTCGATTTCCCCCTCCTGGAGGGAAGTATCCCTGGCGGAATTACTCAACCGGAGTGCAAAAGTGCTCTTGCCCAGGCTTTGTCTCAAGAAGGTGGCGCTTTGTCCGGAAAGCTTTACCTTATTTTTTTCTAGGGCAGATGGCCTCATATAGTAGGAGATGGGCACCGGAGGGCATCTATGGGCCCAACAAGGCACCAAGGCGCGCCCCTGCTTTTGTGGGCCCACAATGAGTCTTCTCTAGTACTTCTTTCTTCCAGTATTTTTTATATATTCAAAAATAATTCTCTGTGAAATTTTAAGTCATTTGGAGCTCCTGAGAATAGCTATCTCTGTTGTAGCTCTTTTAGGTCCAAAATTCCAGCTATCGCCAATTTCCCCCTTTGTGTGTATCTTGCATAATAAGAGAGAAAAGGAATTAGAATTGCATCATAAAGTGAAATATTGATCTAAAACATTATAAATAACAGTAGGAAAACATGATGCAAAATGGACGTATCACGTACACACGGGCACAAAATTGTACCCATACCCTACCCATGACTAATCGGGTAGGGTTTGGGCGCTACACATGGGTACAAAAATGTGCTCATGCCCTACCCATGCGGGTCGGGTACCCATGGGTAAAATTGCCATCCTTAAATATATCTAGGGATGCATATGCCATTGATATTTTTGTTGCATACAGATACGTCTCCAACGCATCTATAATTTATGGAGTATTCTTGCTATATTTACATCAATTGTATATGGTTTTGGTGCACTTTTATATTATTTTTATGGATTAACTTATTAATCTAGTGCCTAGTGCCAGTTCCTGTTTTTTTTGCATGTTTTTTGTTTCGCGGAAAAACTATACATACAGAAGTCCAAACACGATGAAACTTTTTGATGATTTTTCTTGGACAATAAGAGACCCTAGCTAGAAGCTTCAGGGGAGGACTAGAAGACCCATGAGGGCCCCACAAGGCAGGGCGCGCCCTGGGGGTAGGGCGCGTTACCCTGGCTTATGGCCCCCTCGTGGTTTAGTTTACCCTAATTCTTGCCCTATAAATTTCGAAATATTCAGAAACCCTCGAAGTGAGACCCGAAACAATTTTTTCGCTGCCGCAAGCCTCTGTTCCGAAATGATCTCATCTTTAGGCTATTTTCCGGCACCCTACCGGAGGGGGAAGTCACCATGGGAGGCCTCTTTATCAACCTTGCTACCTCCATGGTGATGCGTGAGTAGTTCATCCTCAGGGCTTAGGCCTGAGGGTATGCACTAGTAGCTATGTGTTTGATCTCCCTCCCCCATGTTCTTGATGGATTTCAATCTTGATGTATAGCGAGCTTTCTTAATCAAGTTGGATCACATGATGTTCACCCCCTCTCTTATTTTCTTGGTGAATTAAGTCTTGCCCTTCGATGTTTCTTTACGTTGGATTAAATATTTTGGAGTTGAGTGTTGGGAAACATAGTAGAAAGCAAAAAAATTCATCCTATGAACACGGTCGAGGATCACTATGAAGATGCATAAAGGGGTTTAGATAAGCTTGTTACCAACTCTAAGTTGTAGCGAAAGTAGAGTTGATGAATATCATTCTTGAAGTCCCTTTAACCGTCCATGATGATCCCTCGAACTGTCCACGATGATCCCTCAAACAAAAGACCGAAAGCACGTCCTCTCTGCACTTTGCAAGTGTACATGCTTCATGATCCGGTTGCGCTTCGCCGTCTAGAACTAATCGCCACCGAGAATTAGAGGGGGAATATTAGAGCCACATGGGGCCTTTCATTATGAGTATTAGAGAGAACTAGATCTAGCTCTAAATGGATCAACTAGAACTAGAGAACTAGAGGAGGCTCCAAAACTAATGTCTACAAAGGCCAAAATCCTCTAGTATATATAAGTTGAAGGGAGAGGGAGGGATGGCCCACTTGGGGAGGGGTTGCTACTTGTGAGTTGCGTTGGGATTTCCTCGAAGAGGATAGGATGATGCACTATAATAGAGATAAGTATTTCCCTAAGTTATGAAACCAAGGTTATCAATCCAGTATGAGAATCACACAACAACTCATTAACAGCACCTGGACGCAAAATAACAAATCCCTGCACCCAACGCGAACAAGGGGTTGTCAATCCCTTGACGGTTAATTGCAATATTAAATTGTACGGTGATAGATAGATAGATCGAACAAAATAGGAAATACAATAAATAAATCAAAATTACAGCAAGGTATTTTTAGGATTTTTAATATATGATAGAAGTAGACCCGGGGGCCATAGTTTTCACTAGAGGCTTCTCTCTTGAAAATAGCATACGGGGGGTAAACAAATTACTACTGGGCAATTGATAGAAAAGAAAATAATCATGACAATATCCATGGCAATGATCATGTATATACGCATCACGTCCGAGACAAGTAGACCAAAATGATTCAGCATCTATTACTACTACTCCACCCATCGACCACTATCCAGCATGCATATAGAGTATTAAGTTCATAAAGAACAAAGTAACGCCTTAAGCAAGATGACATGATGTAGAAAAAGTAAACTAACACATGAATAAACCCCATCTTTTTATCCTTAATAGCAACCATATAATACGTACCACGTCCCTTTCTGTCATTGGGATTGAGCACCGCAAGATCGAACCCATTACAAAGCACCTCTCCCATTGCAAGGTAAATCAATCTAGTTGGCCAAACCAAATCAATAGATCGAAGAGAAATACGAAGCTATAATAATCATGCATAAAAGAGTTCAGAGAAAACTCAAATAATATTCATGCATAATTTGATCATAAACTCACAATTCATCGGATCCTAACAAACACACTGCAAAAGGAGATTACATCGGATAGAACTCCAAGAACATCAAGGAGAACATTTTATTGAAGATGAAACGGAGAGAAGAATCCATCTAGCTACCAACTACGGATCCGTAGGTCTACTCACACATCATCGAAAGGGCAGCAAGGTTGATGTAGAGCCCTCCGTGATTGATTTCTCCTCCGACAGAGTGCTGGAAAAGGCCTCCAGATGGGATCTCTCGAGAACAGGAACTTGCGGCGACGAAAAAAGTATTTCGTGGACTCCTCTGTTGGTTCCCCAATTTTAGGGAATTTATAGAGGTGAAGTTAGGTCAAGCGGAGCCACGTGGCCCACGAGCCACCAGGGCACGCCCTATCCCCCTGGGTGCACCCTGATGCCTCATGGGCCACTGCTCCATCTTCCCGTCCCCTCCCGAAGCATCTAGGGTCTCTTATGTCTAGAAAAAAAATCTCCAAAAAGTTTCATGGCATTTGGAGTTCGTTTGGTACTAATATTCTGAAAAACAAAAAACAGGCAAAAAATAGCAACCGGCACTAGGCACTAAGTTAATAGGTTAGTCCCAAAAAATCATATATAATTGCTTGTAAGTTGTATATAAAACATCCAAGATTGATACTATAATAGCATGGAACAATAAAAAATTATAGGTACGTTGGAGACGTATCAAGGGTTCCCCCCTTGCGCCGGCCTAGGGGCTGGTGGAGTTCAACTTCACCTCCCCAATTCGGCCTCCCCTTGAGCGCCTCCACTAATGGGCCTTAGGGCCCATTAACTCTTCCCTAATATGCATTTTCTTATTTTCTTTAGTCCATTGAATATGAATAATTCCAGGGGTCTCCTAATCATATTATAGCCCTTTATTATTTATATTTAAGTCCCCGAAAACAATTTTCACCTATATAACAATTCTCGGTATTACCCAGTAAACCCCACAATGCTTCCGGTTCCTCTCAACACTATTTCTAATATTAATGAAACTATTTCATGAATACTTTCTCATAACTCTTGCTCCACTAACACTCAACAGATCATGATTCCCTTAAGCTTGTGACCCTGTAGGTTTGGTAAAACATAGACATGAACAAAACCCCTTTCGTTTAATGACCTATATCTGAACCGTGGACATCCATATCGATCCCAATGAATACAGAAATGGCATTCGTGTGAACCTTTGGTTATCATATGCTACCCCGTTTGCTTTGCGATAGTTTACAAAACCCGAGGTGAGGTTAATACATCCATTTTGCATCATGTTTTCTTACTGTTATTTATAATGTTTTTATCCATAATAATGCTTTTTGGAGTAATTCTAATGCCTTTTCTCATATAATTTACTCGGTAGCTGGAAATCTGGACCTGGAAAAGCTACGCTAGGCCACCTATTCCCCACAACTCCAAATGAGCTGAAACTTCACGGAGATTTTTTATGGATTATTTAAGAAATACTAGAGCCAATAAACACCAGAGGGGGGGGGGGCACCAGGTGGGCACAACCCACCTGGGCGCGCCAGGCCCCCCAGGCGCGCCCTGGTGGGTTGTGGCCTCCTCGGCCCACCTCCGGTGCCCATCTTCTGGTATATAAGTCATTTTGACATAGAAAAAATAAGGGGAGGACTTTCGGTACGAAGCACCACTGCTTCGAGGTGGAAATTGGGCAGGAGCACTTTTGCCCTCCAGCGGAGCGATTCCGCCAGGGAAACTTCGCTCCTGGAGGGGGAAATCAACATCATCATCTTCACCAAAAACTCTCCCATCTCGAGGAGGGAAATCTCTATCAACGTCTTCAACAACACCATCTCCTCTCAAACCCTAGTTCATCTCTTGTGTTCAATCTTGTTACCGAAACTATAGATTGGTACTTGTGGGTGACTAGTAGTGTTGATTACATCTTGTAGTTGATTACTATATGGTTTATTTGGTGGAAGATTATATGTTCAGATCCATTATGCTATTTAATACTCCTCTGATCATGAACATGTTTATCACTTGTGAGTAGTTACTTTTGTTCTTGAGGTCACGGGAGAAATAATGTTGCAAGTAATCATGTGAACTTGATATGTGTTTGATATTTTGATAGTATGTATGTTGTTATTCCCTTAGTGGTGTCATGTGAATGTCGACTACATGACACTTCACTATATTTGGGCCTAAGGGAATGCATTGTGGAGTAGAAAATAGATGGTGGGTTGCGAGAGTGGTAGAAGCTTAAACCCTAGTTTATGCGCTATTTCGTAAGGGACCAATTGGATCCAAAAGTTTAATACTATGGTTAGAATTTATTCTTATACTTTTCTCATAGTTGCAGATGCTTGCGGGAGGGTTAATCATAAGTAGGAGGTTTGTTCAAGTAAGAACAACACCTAAGCACCGGCCCACCCACATATCAAATTATCAAAGTAGCGAACACAAATCAAACCAACTTGATGAACGTGGCTAGATGAAATTCCCGTGTACCCTCAAGAACGCTTTGTTTATCATAAGATACCATTTGGCCTGTCCTTTGCCTCAAAAGAATTGGGCTACCTTTCTGCAATTTTGTTACTTTTATTGTTACTTGCTCGTTACAAATTATCTTGCTATCAAACTACTCCGCTACTTACAATTTCAGCACTTGCAGACAATACCTTACCGGAAACTACTTGTCATTTCCTTCTGCTCCTCGTTGGGTTCGACATTCTTACTTATCGAAAAGAGCTACAATTGATCCCCTATACTTGTGGGTCATCAAGGATATTTTCTGGCGCCGTTTCCGGGGAGTGAAGCGCCTTTGGTAAGTGGAATTTGGTAAGGAAACATTTATATAGTGTGCTGAAATTTATTGTCACTTGTCACTATGGAAAACAATCCTTTGAGGGGTTTGTTCGGGGTATCTTCACCTCGTCCGGAACCACAATTATCTACCCCTCAACCTACTGCACCTACTGAAAATATTGAATATGAAATTCCTTCAGGAATGATAGAACAACTGCTAGCTAATCCTTACGCAGGAGATGGAACCAAACATCCTGATATGCACTTAATATATGTGGAACAAGTTTGTGGATTGTTTAAGCTTGCAGGTTTACCCCGGGATGAAGTGATGAAAAAGGTTTTCCCTTTATCTTTGAAGGGAAAAGCATTGGCATGGTATAGGCTATGTGATGATATTGGATCATGGAATTGGGATCGTTTGAAACTGGAGTTCCACCAAAAAAATTATCCTATGCATCTAGTTCATCGTGATCGGAATTATATATATATATTTTGGCCTCATGAAGGAGGAAGTATCGCTCTAGGTTGAGGGAGGCTTAAGTCAATGTTATATTCATGCCCCAATCATGAGCTCTCAAGAGAAATTATTATCCAGAATTTTTATGCTCGGCTTTCTCGTAATGATCAAACCATGCTTGATACTTCTTGTGCTGGTTCATTTATGAAGAAGACTATTGAATTCCGGCGGGATCTTTTGGGAATAATTAAACGCAACTCTGAAGATTGGGAACTCGATGAATGTAAAGAGTCAGGTATTAAACATAAGTATGATTGTGTTAGATCTTTTATGGATACCGATGCTTTTCAAAAGTTTAGCACTAAATATGGACTTGACTCTGAGATAGTAGCCTCCTTTTGTGAATCATTTGCTACTCATGTTGAACTCCCTAAGGAGAAGTGGTTTAAATATCACCCACCTATTAAAGAAGAAATTAAAGAACCAGTACCAGTTAAAGAAGAAACTATAATTTATAATGTTGATCCAGTTGTTCCTTCTGCTTATATTGAGAAACCACCTTTCCCTGTTAGGATTAAGGAACATGCTAAAGTTTCAACTGTGATTAACAAAAGCTATATTAGAACACCTAAACTTGATGAACAAATTAAAGTTGAACCTAGTATTGCTATGCTTAAAGATCTCCTGGAAGAAGATATGGATGGGCATGTTATTTACTTCTGTGAAGAAGCTGCTAGAATTGCTAAACCTGATAAAAGAGATAAACATAGACCTGTTGTTGGCATGCCTGTTATTTCAGTTAAAATAGGAGATCACTATTATCATGGTTTATGTGACATGGGTGCTAGTGTGAGTGCTATTCCTTACACTTTATATGAAGAAATCATGAAAGACATAGCACCTGCTGAGATAGAAGAAATAGATGTTACAATTAAACTTGCTAATAGAGACACCATATCACCAATTGGGATTATTAGAGATGTTGAAGTCTTGTCTGGGAAAATAAAATACCCTACTGATTTTCTTGTTATTGGTTCCCCACAAGATGACTTTTGTCCCATTATCTTTGGTAGACCTTTCTTGAATACAGTCAATGCTAAGATAGACTGTAAGAAACAAACTGTTGGTGTTAGCTTTGGTGATGAGTCTCATGAGTTTAATTTTTCCAAGTTTAGTAGAAATCATCATGAAAAAGAATTGCCTAGTAAGGATGAATTAATTGGTCTTGCTTCTATTGCTGTTCCACCCATGGATCCTTTAGAACAATATTTGCTAGACCATGAAAATGATTTACATATGCATGAAAGAAATGAAATAGATAAGGTTTTCTTTGAACAACATCCTCTGCTTAAACACAATCTGCCTATTGAAACTCTAGGAGGTCCTCCTCCACCTAAAGGTGATCCTGTGTTTGAATTAAAACAATTGCCAGACACTTTGAAATATGCTTATCTCGATGAAAAGAAGATATATCCTGTTATTATTAGTGCTAACCTTTCAGAACATGAAGAAGAAAGATTATTGAAAGTTCTAAGGAAGCACCGGGCTGCTATTGAATATACTCTTGATGATTTAAAGGGCATTAGTCCCACTCTATGTCAACACAAAATTAATATGGAACTTGATGCTAAACCCGTTGTTGATCACCAACGTCGGTTGAATCCAAAAATGAAGGAAGTGGTAAGAACGGAAATCTTAAAACTTCTGGAAGCAGGTATAATCTATCCTATAGCTGGTAGTAGATGGGTAAGTCCTGTTCATTGTGTCCCTAAGAAAGGAGGTATTACTGTTGTTCCCAATGATAAGAATGAACTTATTCCACAAAGAATTGTTATAGGCTATAGAATGGTAATTGATTACAGAAAATTAAACAAAGCAGCTAGAAAAGATCATTACCCCTTGCCTTTTATTGATCAAATGCTTGAAAGATTATCTAAGCACACACACTTTTGCTTCCTAGATGGATACTCTGGCTTTTCACAAATACCTGTTTCTCAACCTGATCAAGAAAAGACTATTTTTACTTGTCCCTTTGGAACTTATGCTTATAGATGTATGCCTTTTGGTTTATGTAATGCACCTGCTACCTTTCAAAGATGTATGACTGCTATATTCTCTGACTTTTGTGAAAAGATTCTTGAGGTTTTCATGGATGACTTTTCTGTTTATGGGAAGTCTTTTGATGATTGTTTAAGCAATCTTGAGCGAGTTTTGCAGAGATGTGAACAAACAAATCTTGTCTTGAATTGGGAGAAGTGCCACTTTATGGTTAATGAAGGCATTGTCTTGGGCCATAAAATTTCTGAAAAAGGTATTGAAGTGGACCAAGCTAAGGTTGATGCAATTGAGAAAATGCCATGTCCTAAGGACATCAAAGGTATTCGTAGTTTCCTAGGTCATGTTGGTTTCTATAGGAGATTTATCAAAGACTTTTCTAAAATTTCTAGACCCATTACTAATCTTTTGCAAAATGATATTCCTTTTGTTTTCGATGATGATTGTTTATAAGCCTTTGAAACACTCAAGAAAGCCTTAATACTGCACCTATTGTTCAACCACCTGATTGGAACTTGCCTTCTGAAATTATGTGTGATGCTAGTGATTATCCTATTGGTGTTGTTCTAGGACAAAGAGTTGATAATAAACTAAATGGTATTCATTATTGATGACCCACAAGTATAGGGGATCAATTGTAGCTCTTTTCGATAAGTAAGAGTGTCGAACCCAACGAGGAGCAGAAGGAAATGACAAGTAGTTTCCGGTAAGGTATTGTCTGTAAGTGCTAAAATTGTAAGTAGCGAGTAGTTTGATAGCAAGATAATTTGTAACGAGCAAGTAACGATAATAGTAACAAAAGTGCAGCAAGGTAGCCCAATCCTTTTGAGGCAAAGGACGGGCCAAAACGGTCTCTTATGATAAGCAAAGCGTTCTTGAGGGTACACGGGAATTTCATCTAGTCACTTTCATCATGTTGGTTTGATTTGTGTTCGCTACTTTGATAATTTGATATGTGGGTGGACCGGTGCTTAGGTGCTGTTCTTACTTGAACAAACCTCCTACTTATGATTAACCCTCCCGCAAGCATCCGCAACTACAAGAAAAGTATTAAGAATAAATTCTAACCATAGCATTAAACTTTTGGATCCAATCGGTCCCTTATGAAATAGCGCATAAACTGGGGTTTAAGCTTCTGCCACTCTCGCAACCCACCATCTAATTGCTACTTCACAATGCATTCCCTTAGGCCCAAATATGGTGAAGTGTCATGTACTTGACATTCACATGACACCATTAATGGAATAACAACATACATACTATCAAAATATCAAACACATATCAAGTTCACATGATTACTTGCAACATGATTTCTCCCGTGACCTCAAGAACAAAAGTAACTACTCACAAATGATAAACATGTTCATGATCAGAGGAGTATTAAATAGCATAATGGATCTGAACATATAATCTTCCACCAAATAAACAATATAGTAATCAACTACAAGATGTAATCAACACCACTAGTCACCTACAGGTACCAATCTATAGTTCCGGTAACAAGATTGACCACAAGAAATGAACTAGGGTTTGAGAGGAGATGGTGCTATTGAAGATGTTGATGGAGATTGCCCTCCCCAAGTTGGGAGAGTTGTTGGCGATGATGATGACAATGATTTCCCCCTCCGGGAGGGAAGTTCCCTCAGCGGAATCGCTCCGCCGGAGGGCAAAAGTGCTCCTGCCCAAGTTCCGCCTCGACGCGGCTGTGCTTCGTCCTGAAAGTCCTCCTCTTATTTTTTTCTAGGTCAAAATGACTTATATACTAGAAGATGGGCATTGGAGGTGGGCCGAGGAGGTCAGAATCCACCAGGGCACGCCTGGGGGGCCAGGCGCGCCAGGTGGGTTGTGCCCACCTGGTGCCCCCCTCTGGTGTTTATTGGCTCCAGTATTTCTTAAATAATCCAAAAAAATCTCCGTGAAGTTTCAGCTCATTTGGAGTTGTGCAGAATAGGTGGCCTGATGTAGCTTTTCTAGGTCGAGATTTCCAACAGCCGGAATTCTCCCTATTGGTGTGTTCCTTGTAAATTATGAGAGAAAGGGCATTAGAATTACTCCAAAAAGCATTATTAATTATGGATAGAAACATTATAAATAACAGTTAGAAAACATGGTGCAAAATGGATGTGTCAACTCCCCCAAGCTTAGACCTCGCTTGTCCTCAAGAGAAAACTGAAATCGAAAAATATGTCCACATGCTTTGAGAGAGAGGTGTTGATAAAAACAAAATACAGACATAGAAGCATCATGTTGATTATTATAACAGCAACAAAATTAAACATAGGACTTTTATCATATACTTCTCATGAATAAGTAATAGTTCATCACACAATTGAAGTATAAAGCAAAAACTCTTTTAGAAACAGACAAACTATGTTCTCAGTCAACTTTGCAACTACAATTCATCATGTTTTCAGGAAGGGTCACGTGTCGGAGCCTTTAGGCAAGTCCACATACTCAACCATCATATAGTCTTCTATGATTACTAACACTCACTTCGTACCCATGAACAAAATGTTTCAACCAGACACATAGAAAGATAGGGGCTTATAGTTTCGCCTCCCAACATTCTCACCTCAAGGGTGATGTCAACAATAATAACTCATGCTATCTATATTCAACTGGACGTATATATTTGCCTAGATCTTTCCTCACCACATGATGCTTGCCAAAGGAGAAAAATAAAAGGAATAGAGGGAAAAACTTTGACTCTTTGCATAAAAGTAAAAGATAGGCCCTTCGCAGAGGGAAGCAGAGGTTGCCATGCGCTTATTTGTTTGTATGCTCAATCCCTTAGTGCAAGAGAATGTCACGTTGTATTGCCCCTTAAGATGACAACCTTTATTATGCAGTCTGTCGCTTTTATTCCTTTTCATCCAAGTTCGTACAACGCTCAATTTTCTCTTACACTAAATGATCTCACACTTTTAGAAGCAATTTTTATTGCCTTTTTGCACCAATGACAACTTACTTGAGGGATCTTGCTCAATCCCTAGGTAGGTATGGTGGACACTTGAAGAAGATTTGGGTTTAAGGGTTTTTGGATTCACAAGTAGTATCTCTACTTAGTATAGAATTTTGGCTAGCAAAGATAGGGGGCAAGCACCACATGTTAAAGGATCTATGACAATATGACTTCTGTGTGAATATAAACAAACATAAACCATTAAGTTGTCCTCCTTGTCCAACGCCAACAATTTTGGCATATAATATTTTGATGAGGGCTCACAATCACAAAATATTTCTAGGACAGTATATCTATATGTGAATCTTCTCTTCCCTTATTAATTCTTTCATGAGTTGCATCATTGACTAATGCTATGTTTGTCAATCTCTAATAAAATTTTCTACTTATACTTTTACTTATGTGGTGCCATCACCTACCATAGGATTAGCATATAATCTTATTGATTATTTCCTTTCTTCATTTATTTCCTTCCTCTTTTTCTTTCTTTATTTCTTTTCTTTATTTGTAACATGAAAGTAAAGAAAGCAAAAACTCAAACTAACTTTATTATATAACTTTCACACGATTACAAGGATAGATAACTAAGCAAACTCTCAAAGAAGAAAGGATCGAACTAAACTTTATTTCATCTAAAAGCAAATGATCGAACTAAAATAAGTAAACGCAAAAAGATAGTGGGATGATACAATACAGGGGCACCTCCCCCAAGCTTAGCGGAAGCCAAGGGGAGTGCCCATACCCGATACTCAATTTTCTTTTGGTGGTGAAGAAGATGGTGGTGGTGAAGAAGAAGAATCCTTGTCCTCAGATTTCCATGGCAATGGTGGTGGCGAGAAATTGCGGGGTTCCCCTTTTGCTTCCTCCAGTTTATGACGGAGAATAAAATTTTCCATCATCAACTCACAATTATCGATCTTGAGTTTTATTATCCTCTTACATAACGCCTCCATGCTCTCATCCTTGAACCGGGAAGGGATTGACTCATCTTCTTCCTCCTCGAAGGTCCAGCTATATGCCCCTCATCCCCATAGGACTTAGGGTTTGTGATGAGATAAGCAACATAGCTCTCTCCCTCGGAGTCTTGGGAGGACATATATTCAGATATGTATAGAGAACAACAGGAAAAGAGAACAGAGGATTTCTCCGCGATACGGTGATCAATAGGTTCGGGAAGTATATATAGATTTTTTTATCTTGGAGGACAAGTATATGGAAGAAAAATGGAGTACGGAAGGTGTCCCAAGTGGGCACAACCCACCTGGGCGCGCCAGGCAAGCCTGGCGTGCCCTGGTGTCTTGTGCCCACCAGGGGACGCTTCCTGGAAGTTTCTTTATTTCCAAAATTTTAAAATATTCCAAAACTGATTAAAATATTTTTGCGGATTTTTTGGAGTCCGTTTACTTACCGTATCACGTACCTCTTTATTTTCACGTTTCTGGAGTGTTCCGGAAGGACTCTTTTATGTGTTCTTCCGGTGTCAAAGTTTGGATAATATTACTTTCAACATTGATAGGCGTACCTGAGATATAATGCTCTATTCATTGTCCATTGACAACCTTTGGGTTAGTACCTTTGGAGTTATTTATTTTGATGGCTCCCGACTAGTAAACCTCCTCGATGATGTATGGGCCTTCCCATTTTGAGAGGATCTTTCCTGCAAAAAATCTAAAATGAGAGTTGTACAAAAGAACATATTCTCCAACTTTAAACTCACGATTTTGAATTCTTTTGTCATGCCATCTTTTAACTTTTTCTTTGAATAAATTTGCATTTTCATATGCTTGGGTTCTCCATTCATCTAAGGAGCTGATATCAAATAACCTCTTTGTAACGCCCCAAGGCCGGCTGTGACGCCCCAAGACCGGAGCTTCATATGCCTTCCATGTTTTGCGAGATTCGTGGTGTGATTTGCATGGCATCATGTCATCATGACATCTTTTTCTTAAAGCTAACTAAAACTCACTTAAATAAATTGCATGGATTTCTGATCCATTTAAATCGAGGGAGTTCACATGGTGAAATTCTCTTTATAACATATGAAAGTCTCCTACTATTATTAGGGAGCTATTATAAATATTCCATTAACTTGGAATCATCCATAACACAATTGCACTACTCTTCAACTCTTCTTTTACCCGACTCAACTTCATATATTTCCTTGTCATCTCTCTTCAAGCCATACCCATGCATCATCACCTCTCACTTCCTTCTTCTTTCATGTCTTTGCAAGTGACTTTATTCCTCCTCCATTAATGTTCATCTTTTCCCTATAAATCTTGCCTCTTTCCTACACCCCCTCTGTCAGATTTCATCCCATTCGAAGTTGTTTTGGTGAGGTTCAAAAATGATTGAAGTTTGAGAATAATTCAAACTCTAATTATATTTCTACCTTCTAAAAATGCCAGAGCAATTTATTCAAACCCTACATAAATCCAGGGTTCCAGATATATATTTATATATCTCACATCCCTAACCAAAAATCCCTGGATTTTCCCCTTTGTTGATTGTTTATTTATATAAACAAAAAAATTAAAAGAAAGGAAAGGCCCCTTACTTACTCAGCTACTCGCTGGGCCTCTCCTTACCATCCGGCCCATCCAACCGCTAGGCCCACTCCCCCTAACCCTAGCAACCCCTGGCATCTCCCTCGTCTTCCTCCAGGCTGCCGCTCACGCACGCATCAAGCCAGGAGAGCCGCACTCGATCCCCTTTTTTTCCCTCTCTTCGATCTCCCTGGCAGCGCCCCATCCACTCGATCCCCCGTCTCTCCTGCCGATTCCCTCGACCCTCTCCCTCTGGTTCTCCTAGCGCCGCAGCATGCAGAGGGGCCGCGCATCGTGCCCGATCCCTCCTCTTACTCGTGCCATCCTCCAGCCGCGGGACATCGTCGCCGTCCTACTGCTAGAACTCCATCCCGCCGCCTTGCCGTCTCGTCCAGCGACCTCACCTTCCCATCGTCGGCCTCCTCTGCTTCGCCGTCCCCGACCACCGGCGCCCTCCCCGGAGCTTCCACAAGCTGCCCCGCGCCCCCGTTGAACCCTCCCGGTGACCTGCATCTCTTCTGGTGGCTCCGACGCGCCTGCGCCACCTCGAGCGCCCAGCAGGAGCCTCGCGCCGCTCGCTCCCTTCGTCATCTGCGTTGTCGGAGCTCGCCGGAGCCCCAGCACCGATCGCCATCGTCCTCGCTGTCGGTGTCAAAATCGGCGGATCTCGGGTAGGGGGTTGTTGGAAATATGCCCTAGAGGAAATAATAAAAGCATTATTATTATATTTCCTTGTTCATGATAATTGTCTTTATTCATGCTATAATTGTGTTATCCGGAAATTGTAATACATGTGTGAATAAATAGACACCAACATGTCCCTAGTAAGCCTCTAGTTGACTAGCTCATTGATCAACAGATAGTCATGGTTTCCTGACTATGGACATTGGATGTCATTGATAACGAGATCACATCATTAGGAGAATGATGTGATGGACAAGACCCAATCCTAAACATAGCACAAGATCGTATAGTTCGTTTGCTAGAGTTTTTCCAATGTCAAGTATCCTTTCCTTAGACCATGAGATCGTGTAACTCCCGGATACCGTAGGAGTGCTTTGGGTGTACCAAACGTCACAACGTAACTGGGTGACTATAAAGGTATACTACGGGCATCTCCGAAAGTGTCTGTTGGGTTGACACGGATCAAGACTGGGATTTGTCACTCCGTATGACGGAGAGGTATCTCTGGGCCCACTCGGTAATGCATCATCACAATGAGCTCAAAGTGACCAAGTGTCTGGTCACGGGATCATGCATTATGGTACGAGTAAAGTGACTTGCCGGTAACGAGATTGAACGAGGTATTGGGATACCAACGATCGAATCTCGGGCAAGTAACGTACCGATTGACAAAGGGAATTGTATACGGGGTTGCTTGAATCCTCGACATCGTGGTTCATCCGATGAGATCATCGAGGAGCATGTGGGAGCCAACATGGGTATCCAGATCCCACTGTTGGTTATTGACCGGAGAGCAATCTCAGTCATGTCTACATGTCTCCCGAACCCGTAGGGTCTACACACTTAAGGTTCGGTGACGCTAGGGTTGTAGGGATATGTATATGCAGTAACCCGAATGTTGTTCGGAGTCCCGGATGAGATCCCGGACGTCACGAGGAGTTTCGGAATGGTCCGGAGGTAAAGAATTATATATAGGAAGTGCTATTTCGGCCATCGGGACAAGTTTTGGGGTCACCGGTATTGTACTGGGACCACCGGAAGGGTCCCGGGGGTCCACCGGGTGGGGCCACCTATCCCGGAGGGCCCCATGGGCTGAAGTGGAAGGGATCCAGCCCAAAGTGGGCTGGGGTGCCACTTCCCCCTAGGGCCCATGCGCCTAGGGTAGGGGAAACCCTAAAGGGGGGCGCCCCCTTGCTTGGGGGGCAAGCCCCCCACCCCTTGGCCGCCGCCCCCTAGGAGATTGCATCTCCTAGGGCCGGCGCCCCCCTAGGCTCCCTATATATAGAGGGGGGAGGGAGGGCAGCCGCACCCATGCCCCTGGCGCCTCCCTCTCCCTCTCCAACACCTCCTCCTCCTCCATAGAGCTTGGCGAAGCCCTGCCGGAGTACTGCAGCTCCATCACCACCACGCCGTCGTGCTGCTGCTGGGGCCATCTTCCTCAACCTCTCCTTCCCCCTTGCTGGATCAAGAAGGAGGATACGTTACGCTGACTGTACGTGTGTTGAACGCGGAGGTGCCGTCCGTTCGGTGCTAGGATCTCCGGTGATTCGGATCACGTCGAGTACGACTCCCTCATCCCCGTTCTTTGAACGCTTCCGCTCGCGATCTACAAGGTACATAGATGCATCCAATCACTCATTGCTAGATGAACTCATAGATGGATCTTGGTGAAACCGTAGGAATTTTTTGTTTTCTGCAACGTTCCCCAACAGGGGCCCGAACTGTGCGTCTAAGGCGGATGGTAACAGGAGGCAGTGGACACGATGTTTACCCATGTTCGGGCCCTCTTGATAGAGGTAATACCCTACGTCCTGCTTGATTGTTCTCGATGATATGAGTATTACAAGAGTTGATCTACCACGAGATCTGAGAGGCTAAACCCTAGAAGCTAGCCTATGGTATGATTGTATGTTGTCCTACGGACTAAAACCCTCTGGTTTATATAGACACCAGAGGGGGCTAGGGTTACACAAGATCGGTTACAAAGGAGGAGATATCCATATCCATATTGCCTAGCTTGCCTTCCACGCCAAGTAGAGTCCCATCCGGACACGAGACGAAGTCTTCAATCTTGTATCGTCATAGTCCAACAGTCCGACCAAAGGATATAGTCCGGCTGTCCGGAGACCCCCTAATCCAGGACTCCCTCAGTAGCCCCTGAACCAGGCTTCAATGACGATGAGTCTGGCATGCAGTGTTGTCTTCGGCATTGCAAGGCGGGTTCCTCCTCCGAATACACCATGGAAGAGTTTGAATACAAGGATAGTGTCTGACCCTGCAAGACAAATTCCACGTACCACCGTAGAGAGAATAATACTTCCACAAATCTAATCTGCTGACACATTTTGGCAGCATGACATCACGCCACGGCTCGGTAATTATTTGAACCGTTTTTCTTTAACTAGACCCGCACATAACGCGAGGCGGTTTCTTGACACGTCTTGTCAAAGCATAGATCATGTTCCCCTTATCACGGGGTTCTCATCAATACAAACGTGGGTAACCCAACCGTGCCCGTTGGTATGACTCCTAGATCTTAGGTAAGTCTCGAACGGCCACGAGGAGGACGCCTGATATTCACCCCCTTTATAAAGGGACAAGGCTTTTTCTTTTTTCCCTCCCGTGCTCAATCGAATCCTTCCCCGCCTAGAGTTCTAATACCTAAAGCTCGGGTCAGGTGCTTCGGACCTTCAATCATGTCTGGATCCAGCCTTCAAGGCCGATGGATGCCTTCCTCCATCACGGAGGAGGACATTAAGAAGTTGAGGGAGGCCAGATATCTGACCCCCGAAATTTCGCATAGGCTGCCCGCCCGAGGGCAGGTCGTCCCTACTCCCGAACCCAACGAGAGCGTTGTGTTCGTCTCCCACTTCCTCCGAGGACTAGGCCTCGCTCTGGATCCCTTTGTTAGGGGTCTTATGTTCTATTATGGGCTGGATTTTCACGATCTGGCCCCGGATTCCCTTCTTCACATCTCGTCATTTATTGTCGTATGTGAGGCCTTCCTCCGCATTACCCCTCACTTCGGCCTGTGGCTCAAGACCTTCGATGTGAAGCCGAAGATGATCGAGGGACAGTATGCAGCGTGCGGAGGTGCTCTAATAAGCAAAATTGCTAATGCTCCATGGCCAAAGGGTTCCTTTCCAGAGGTGTCCGGATTGTGGCAACGGGAGTGATTTTATGTTACAGCTCCCCGAAGTGCAAAATGGGTAGCTACCCCCACCTATCGCTCGGGCCCCCCACCACAACTGATGTCATGGATTAGCAGGGGGCTGAGCTGGGGTCCAGCCAAGGACGTGCTAATACTGCAGAGCCGTATCCGAGATCTCTTCGAGGGAGATTTCAGTCTGGTTATGGTAATGCAAGTTATGCTGGTTCGTCAAGTCCAGCCTTGCAAACGCTGGCCCCTCCGCATGTGGGAATTCAACCCAGAAGGACCGCACACTATTCAGCATTTCCTTGGCATGACGCACGAGGAGATGTACAAATCGTTCTTCGGACCCCAAATAGAGTGTCCGGACACTACCGAGGACGTGGGCCTGAGCTGCAACCGCCCCCTTGCCCAAGTAAGTAATCCCCTGGTCGAACACACTGTCCTTTTGTTTATCATGACATCATTCTGACGAATCGCTCTTTGACCAGGATTGGATAGCAAAGGCGAAGATGATCCGGTATTCGCCCCCCCTTCCTGAAGGCTTGGACAAGCTGGTGCTGGAAAAGATGCTCGAGCCAGCACCTCGTCTAGTGCCCTCAAAGGAAGATGAAGGGGGGAATAAAGAGGGCGAAAGCAGGCCTCCATCGGCACCTAGTCCAATCAAAGGAATGAGCGCCTCCGCGAGGGAGGATAACCAAGGGGAAGAGTATGACATTCTCCCTCCCTAGGGAAGGAAGAGGACTACCACTGAAGATCCAGAAACTAAGGTTTCCAAACGGGAGAAGAAATCTCCGCCAGAGGGTCCTGCCTTGGGGGGTATTCTTGCCGCACAATGTCTGCACGAGGATCAGCCCTCTACCGAGTTGTAAGTAATCAAAAAGTACTTAATAGTGAAGATATCCTACCTTACTTCCGAAGACAATAACCGATGCTTGTAAATTGTAGTCCGGATCGCAGCCCCTCTCGACAGAGTTCATCTTCGGGGGATCTTCTTCCGGAGATGATGGAGAGCGAAACACCTCCCCCGGACTCCCCAGCTCAAGAGGCAGGCGACCTTGAAGTGTCGTTGCGAAGGGTATCTCCGGATCCAATATCGCCAAAGGATAACCCTTTGGCTGCCCGGCATCCCCAGTATCCGACTCCTGAGGAGAGCGACATCAAGGGTCCGTACTGTGTGCGGTCGGATGTGTTGAAGGATCTTCTGGGGCAAGCTGTCGTCTCAGAAGTGCATCATACGCTAATGAGTATGGTAACTAAAAGGATATCATCTGCCGAAAGCGGTTTGCATGAAGCTTTTATGAGTCTGCTAAAAGGCTTCGAGGTACGTGGAATAATGTATGCCTTTAACAGTACCGCATAAGCTAGGTATGCCCATGCAGATAGTAGCCCCTGAGACTCTGATTGTCGTCGAGAACGGCGGCAAACAAAGGATCATAGTCCCAGGTAATAACCAGACCGCCTTTATGTGCAGATGGTTGAAGCTCCGGTGGCTAGCCGGACTGATGGGTTTGCCGAACTAAAGCGGCAACTGGATGCGGCAGATGCCGACATCGTGCTTGTCAACAAGCGGCTTGACGAGGCACAGGGTGAGTGTTTTTTCCGGTGATCGTCACATAGTAAGAGCAGCATGATGCCAATATCTTTAATATTTTGTGACCGTAGATGGAGCTGCCACCGTGGAGACCCTTCGGGCGGAGCTTGCCTGAGCCAAGGAGCAAGCGAGGAGTAGCAATGCGGCCGCTTTGAAGGCGGTCGAAGAGTTAAGGGCCGAACAGGCCACACATTGCGAGAGCAAGGAAAAAATAGCCAAGATGGCTGTAGAGTTAAAAGATGTTGCTGATCATTACCGGCTTCTTGAAGAAGAAGACCGAGCGAAAGCGACAGACCTGGAGAAGGCCCGGGTGGTTGCCAAGGAAGCCCGCTCCAAAATTAGAGTGACGAAGGAGGAGCTGAATCAAGTTGCAGATATCGTGTCTGGGAAGCCCTTCTTGTTGCGGACTAAGTTCGGAGATCCGAAGTATGCTCCTGTGGACCGGCTATGGAGTTCTGCGGACGAGTACACACGGATTTGGCTGCAAGTGCTGCTGTGTAACGCCCTCGATGTGGCTATATCTCCTACGTGTCGAAGCACGACTTAGAGGCATAACCGCATTGAAAGCAATGTCGAAAGTGAGGTAATCTTCGCAAACAACCCATGTACATAAATAAAAGGGGAAAGGATACATAGTTGGCTTACAATCGCCACTTCACACAATACATGAAAAAAGCATTACATCATCCAGATACAATCAAGGTCCAACTACGGAACCAAAATAAAAGAAGACTACCCCAAATGCTACACAGATCCCCGATCGTCCCAACTGGGCTCCACTACTGATCAACTAGAAACGGAACAACATAGCGAACACAATCTTCATCGAGCTCCTCCTTGAGCTCGGTTGCGTCACCTGCACGGTTTCATCGGCACCTGCAAACTAGTTTTGGATGTATCTGTGAGTCACGGGGACTCAGCAATCTCACACCCTCGCGATCAAGACTATTTAAGCTTATAGGAAGGGTAAAAGGTATGAGGTGGAGCTGCAGCAAGCGACTAGCATAGTTGGTGGCTAACATACGCAAATGAGAGCGAGAAGAGAAGGCAAAAGCATGGTCGAACAATTGTGATCAAGAAGTGATCCTAGAACAACCTACGTCAAGCATTACTCCAACATCGTGTTCACTTCCCGGACTCCACCGAGAAGAGACCATCAGGTTACACACGCGGTTGATGTATTTTAATTAAGATCAACTTCAGGTTTTCTACAACCGTACATTAACAAATTCCCATCTGTCCATAACCGCGGGCACGGCTTTCAAAAGTTCAAACCCTGCAGGGGTGTCCCAACTTAGCCCATCACAAGCTCTCATGGTCAATGAAGGATATTCCTTTTCCCAGAACAATCCGATCAGACTTGGCATCCCGGTTACAAGACATTTCGACAATGGTAAAACAAGACCAGCAAAGCCACCTAGATGTGCCGACAAATCCCGATAGGAGCTGCACATATCTTGTTCTCAGGGCACACCGGATGAGCTAGATGTCGGGTGGGCCAACCCAGAGTTGCCCCTGGTAGCTCCGGACATCGCTCAGTTTGGACCAACACTTAGACAAGCACTGGCCCCGGGGGGTTAAAATAAAGATGACCCTCAGGATGCGTGACTCCCAAGGGAAAAAGGCTAGGTGGTGAATGGTAAAACCAATGTTGATCCTTGCTGGAGGAGTTTTATTCAAGGCGAACTGTCAAGGGGTTCCCATTATAACCCAACCATGTAAGGAACGCAAAATCCGGGAACATAACACCGATATGACGGAAACTAGGGCGGCAAGAGTGGAACAAAACACCAGGCATAAGGTCGAGCCTTCCACCCTTTACCAAGTATATAGATGCATTAATTAAATAAGAGATATTGTGATATCCCAACAAAATATCCATGTTCCAACAAGGAACAAACTCCAATCTTCACTTGCAACTAACAACGCTATAAGAGGGGCTGAGCAAAGTAGTAACATAGCCAAACAACGGTTTGCTAGGACAAGGTGGGTTAGAGGCTTGGCTTAGCAAAATGGGAGGCATGATAAGCAAGTGGTAGGTATCGCAGCATAGGCATAGCAAAAGAGCGAGCAACTAGCAAGCAAAGATAGAAGTGATTTCAAGGGTATGATCATCTTGCCTGAGATCCCGCAAGGAAGAAGAACGAGTCCATGAAGAAGACAAATGGACATAGTCGAATGGGTCCTCACAAACGCGACGTTATCGGAACCAACCGAAGAAGCAACACCGGAAAGAAGCACACATAGTAAACAACCAACACATGAACATGGTATGATATGCGGGATGCGGTATGTGATGCATATGCATGACTTGGAAAGGAATTATTGAACCTGGCCCCAACTTGGATATCCAAGAGTGCCACTGGGGCGAGGAGTTGATTTCGGTTAAAATCGATATAAAGATCACCGGAATCGGATGCACGGTTTGGAAATGACAAGCAAAACAAATATGGCACCGGTCTGCGATAAACAGAAAGTTGTCTTCTAAATGCATCAAGATAAACAAGCTACTGCACTCAAACATGGCATCAAGATACATGGCAGGAATCCACTCATGATGCTTGACAAAAGATGAACACTGAGCTACGGCTAATTCACTCAATAACAGGTTCAAACAAGCATGTCAAAAGTGCAAATGATAACAGGTTATAGACTTAGAGAAATAAACAATAAGTCAGGAATTTATCATCAGGAAGCAATGTTTAGAGCATGAAAACTACATGCTACAGGAACATATCATGGCAAAGCAAGGCATGGCATGCAACTACTCAAATCATATAACAAAAACCACTTAGTGACCTTGAGCCAAAAGGGATCAGAAAAGTACAATTGCAAGCATGTGAACATAGCAAAAACATAAACAGATTCAGACTTAGTGAAAAACTGGAACATGCAAAACAGTTAACAAGTAGGCATGTTTACGATCTCGATGCACTGACTATGAGGCATTGCATGACAAACTAAGCATACACCCAGCAAATAGACATGGCATAGAAGATAGACATGGCAAGAACAACAACATAGCATGCATGGATCAATAACAAAAAGCTCGGCAAAAGTGCTAAACATGTTAGCAATCTGCCAGGAACATTTTATAGCAAAAGTAGAGCTCGATTGACTCAAGCAAGGGTTCTCCATAATTGCAAACAAAGACATGGATGGATAGATCACCACAATATCTACAAAACATCCTTACTGATCATCCTCAAAAGAGGCACGGATCACTAGGAAACAACATAAACATATGGCATAAAAATAATGACAGGGAAAGGACATAGTGAAATTCATTGAGTAAGCTACTTTGCATGCTTGTGTTAGTCACCACAAAGATCACAAAAATACATGGCATACACCCCTGTAAAGATGGCATGGCATATTTCAAAACACATGTAGAACTCAGGATCATAGCATCCACACATTAATCATGGCAAAAAATGACAAAAGTGCATTTGCTGAAACAGATCTGACATAAACATCACATAGCCCTCTTCCAACGACATTTCAGGCACCAAGATGAGCTCAAATGAAAATAATGCAATGAGATGAAATGATGTACTCGTCGAGACGAACATTTTGATATGCTACACGCATGAATCGGAGCTACGGATGCAGAGTTATGACATGGCGAAGATTGTAAAAAAATACTGGAGATTAGGTCAAAAGTCAACCGAATCTCGAACTAGATCTAGATCGGGCATGGACTTCGAGGCGCTCGCTGAAGAACACTGTAGATGACGACGAACTCGCCGGAGAGGAGGGGCCGACCGGAGTCGGAGGTGCGCCGGCGACGAGGGGAGGCTGGGCGGCGGGGGCGGCGTCCCCTGCGGCGATTTCGGCCGCGGCGGGGGCGGCGTCCCCTGCGGCGATTTCGGCCGCGGTGGCGGCGAGGCGATGATGGCGCCGCGGTGGCCGGCGAAGGCGGCGGCGTCGGGCGGCCGGTGAAGAAGGAGGCGGCGGTGCGAGCGGGCGCGGGGCGCGACCCAGTTGCCGACGGAGAGGGCCCGCCCTGGGCCGGGACGGGTCGGCGGCGGGGGAGGCGGCCGGGCGGACCGGGTAGTGCCACATGGCGGTGGCGGGACAGGTCGGACATGTCCGGCCTGGCGGACTTCGTCCGGCGGCGTGAGGAGGGGGAAGGTTAGGGTTTCGCCCGTGATTTCGGGAAGGAGAGCTATATATATAGTGCGGTTTTCGGCCACGCGATTGTGATCGAACGATCTAGATGATGGAGGGGGTTTAGGTGGGTTTTGGGCCATTTTGGAGAGGTGTTGGGCTGCAACACACACGAGGCCTTTTTGGTCCCTCGGTTAACCGTTGGAGTATCAAACGAAGTCCAAATGACACGGAACTTGACAGGCGGTCTACCAGTAGTAAACCAAGGCCGCATGGCAAGTCTCGGTCCAACCCGAAAATGTTTAACACCCACACACGAAAAGAGGTAGAAAGGGACACCGGGTGACATAGAAGCGCCGGATTGCAAAACGGACAACGGGGAAAATGCTCGGATGCAAGAGACGAACATGTATGCAAATGAAATGCACATGATGACATGGTATGAGATGCATGACACACAAGCCCATGACAAGGCAACACAGCGAATAACTGGAAGACACCTGGCACATCGGTCTCGGTGCGTTACATGCTGATGCCGCCGAATACTTCAAGGATCAGAAAGGTCCCGAAGTGGAGAAGCTGTTCTAGTCACAATTTCATGCTCTAGTCCGTCCGCTGCTGCTGAATGAGCGATTGACCGGTTGGCCGAGCTCCATAGGTTGTCCGGACTTGCCATGAGGTCCGTTGTGGATCACCTGTGGCCGGGAGGGCCAAGGCCGAGTAGCTACTTTGGCTTAGTGCAACAATTCCTTAAAGCTGTGCCACACATCGATGTTGTAAAGAGATCAACGTGCATAGAAGGTGCGGGTGGCCCTTGCCCGTGTCAAAACATACTGGGCGGAGATGGAGGCCACCATTGTTGCAGCACAGGGTTCGGCCATAGGCCGAGTGGCTGCCGAGCACTACTTCAAAGAAGTCCTTGAAGGCGCTCGTTCGATAGAGGTGCAGTGCTCGAAGAACATTATTTTCCAGTGACATGTAGTCCCATTGTACAAACAATGTTTTTCTAAATTAATCGAAGCTGTATTTATACTTTTGCCCGAAAGTACTATGATGCCTCCTGTGCGGCCGTTTATGTATATATGTATATAACCTGAAAGTTTGCACTCGTCGGCTTCCGCCCCCACGCATATAATGCGGGGGTGTTCGCAAAAGATGCATATCCACACTTGATCCAACGTCTTGGTCTGTTAAGGAGGTGATAGCGTAGCGAACGAGGCAATCAGACTATATTGCTTTAACACTTTCACTTAGCCATAGGAGTTTGATAGTGGGGCTACTATATAGCCCCTGGTACTTCTGCGCTCGTCCGAATACGGTGCGCGTACGTACATGACCGGGAAATGGTCCTTCGTTAATGCGGAGGAATCCCGAAGATTCCGATTAGTCATCGAGTGGTTGACTAGTCTCTCGCTATATCATGACAGTCAGTTTTTGGCTTTCTCTACTAAGGTGCTCATCCGGATGAACCAGGGCACAATCGCAGTAGTTCTCCCAGTGCTACCTTAGCTGATATAACGGAACATAAGGTACCAAAATGTGGGAGCCGGGCAAACCCAACATTTGACCAAAGACATGATTCGGAGCTGATGCATATAGGGCCAAACTCGCGATGCCGAACACTCCCTAAGGTGTTCGGTCTTTATAACATATACCGGGCTAAACAATGCCCTTTATAAGAAACCCCATGTGTCCAGGTGCGTGCAAAATCCTGGCGTGGCCACATGCCAATAACACCGGCATCCTTCTCGGTTGTGTGCAGTATCCGGAGGATGTCAGCAACAAGAGACAGTAAAAAAGGTTTACGCAGGGCCTTAATCTAAAAAGAAACCTTTGGGCGGGTCCCTGCTGCATATCTGCGCCTGTGTCTCCGTTGTGCCGTGTCCTGGACGGGTGTAGCACGATTGTAACCTGCAAAAGGAAAGAACTTAGATGAAAGCTGCCGTGCCGAAAAGAAGAATGAGTTATCAGAATTCCAGAGGAGCCTAGCTGAGCCGGGCTGGCCCTGATTACACGCGGGAAGCCCCTGGTATCGTTTCACGAGGGTTTTGAAAACCAATCTCATACATGTGTGATGGAACACCGGACTTGTCTAACTGTGTCCATGGTCTTGACGACCTGCCATTTTTCTGGTTGGTGATGCCGTCTAGTGTGCGGCTGTTGGAGCCGCCGCGTCCTCTTCCGTACGTAAGGAACGGTTGGTATTTCCGCTAACTGTAATGACGCCTCGTGGACCGGGCATCTTGAGCTTGAGAAAAGCATAATGAGGTATTGCGTTAAAACGAGCGAAAGCTGCCCTTCCGAGTAGTGCTTGAAAATCACTTCGGAATGGAGCGATGTGAAAAGTTAACATTTCGCTTCGGAAGTTATCGGGAGAACCGAATACCACCTATAGTAGTAGAGAGCCCGTATAGTGGGCCTCTTGGCCTGGTATTACTCCCTTGAAGGTAGTATTACTGTGGCTTATTTGTGTCGGGTCTATCCCCATTTTGCAGACTGTGTCCTGATATATTAGATTGAGATCACTGCCACCGTCCATGATTACCCTTGTAAAATGGTACCCATTTATTATTGGGTCTAGCACCAAGGCCATTAGTCCTTCGCGCCGGATATGTGTATCATGATCCCTACGATCAAAAGTGATCGGGCAGGCCAACCAGGGGTTGGACCTAGGGGTGACGGGCTCTATGTTGCGTGTGCATCGGAGTGCGTGATTGCTTCTCCCCCTTGTCACATGGATCACGTTTACTGTTTTAACCTCCGGTGGGAACTTTTTATGTCCTCCGGCGCTTTGTGATACATCTCCAACGTATCTATAATTTTTTATTGCTCCATGCTATATTATCTACTGTTTTGGACTATATTGGGCTTTATTTTCCACTTTTATATTATTTTTGGGACTAACCTATTAACCGGAGGCCCAACCCAGAATTGCTGTTTTTTTGCCTATTTCAGTGTTTCGAAGAAACGGAATATCAAACGGAATAAAATCTTCAGGAACGTGATTTTCTCACCGAACGTGATCCAGGAGACTTGGACCCTGCTCCAAGGAACAAAAGAGGCGGTCACGAGGGTGGGGGCACCCCCCTAGGGTGCGCCCCCTGCCTCGTGGGCCCCTCGTTGCTCCTCTGGCGTACTTCTTCCTCCTATATATACACATGTACCCCCAAACGATCAGAAGAGGAGCCAAAAACCTAATTCCACTGCCGCAACTTTCTGTATCCACGAGATCCCATCTTGGGGCCTATTCCGGAGCTCCGCCGGAAGAGGGCCATCATCACGGAGGGCTTCTACATCATCCTAGCCCCTCCGATGAAGTGTGAGTAGTTTACCTCAGACCTTTGGGTCCATAGTTAGTAGCTAGATGGCTTCTTCTCTCTCTTTGAATCTCAATACAAAGTTCTCCCCCTCTCTTGTGGAGATCTATTCGATGTAATCTTCTTTTTGTGGTGTGTTTGTTGAGACCGATGAATTGTGGGTTTATGATCAAGTCTATCTATGAATAATATTCTTCTCTGAATTCTTTTATGTATGATTGGTTATCTTTGCAAGTCTCTTCGAATTATCCATTTGGTTTGGCCAACTAGATTGGTAGTTCTTGCCATGGGAGAAGTGCTTAGCTTTGGGTTCGATCTTGCGGTGTCCTTACCCAGTGACAGAAGGGGTAGCAAGGCACGTGTTGTATCGTTGCCATCGAGGATAACAAGATGGGGTTTATTTCATATTGCATGAATTTATCTCTCTACATCATGTCATCTTGCTTAAGGCGTTACTCTGTTTTTAACTTAATACTCTAGATGCATGCTGGATAGCGGTCGATGAGTGGAGTAATAGTAGTAGATGCAGAATCGTTTCGATCTACTTGTCATGGACGTGATGCCTATATACATGATCATTCCTAGATATTCTCATAACTATGCTCAATTCTGTCAATTGCTCAACAGTAATTTGTTCACCCACCATAGAATACTTATGCTCTTGAGAGAAGCCACTAGTGAAACCTATGGCCCCCGGGTCTATTCTCATCATATCAATCTCCATCACTTTAATCTTTTTTTGCTTTTTTACTTTGCCTTTACTTTTTACTTTGCATCTTTATACCAAAAATACCAAAAATATTATATCTATCAGATCTCACTCTTGTAAGTGACCGTGAAGGGATTGACAACCCCTAATCGCGTTGGCTGCGAGTAGCTATCGCTTTGTGCAGGTACGAGGGACTTGAGCGTGGGCTCCTACTGGATTGATACCTTGGTTCTCAAAAACCGAGGGAAATACTTACGCTACTCTGCTACATCATCCCTTCCTCTTTGGGGAAAACCAACGCAAGCTCAAGACATAGCAAGAAGGATTTCTGGCGCCGTTGCCGGGGAGTCTACGCAAAAAGTCAACATACCCAGTACCCATCACAATCCCTATCTCTCGCATTACATTATTTGCCATTTGCCTCTCATTTTCCTCTCCCCCAATTCACCCTTGCCGTTTTATTCGCCCCCTCTCTCTCTATCCTCCCTCTCTATTTGCCTCTTTTTGCCCGTTTGCTTTTGTTTGCTCGTGTGTTAGATTGCTTGTTTGTCGCGATGGCTCAACCAAGATTCGGTGATCTTCACCTTAAAAGGTTAGAGGAGATCGAAACCAATGTTAGGAAGTTTATGGTTTTGCAATTCGAGCATAATAATTTCATCAGAAACAAGCTTAAGGAACAAAAAAAAGTTCTATGAGTTATATGAATAAAGAGCTTGATGATATGTCTAAAGAATTTGAGGGTATAAGATCCCAAATTGCTCGTCTAGAAAAGATGACTGCTGAAATTTCGGATATGCAAGCCACCTTAGTTAACAAGATGGCTGCTAAACTGGATTCCTATGAAAATCAAGATGAAGATCTAAAAGTTATTGACGTGTCCCCTATTAAATCTTTGTTTTGCAATATTGTAGCGACCAGACCTCAAACGGTCTGATCTCTGTGCTCAGGTGTCATCCCTGGATCAGTAATGCTGGCACCACACAGTACTTGAAGGATTTATAACAGAGTCACAATCACACACTTATTACATCGAGTGTCTCAATAGAGAACTTATTACAATAAATATGGCTTAAGGCCATCTAATAACGATAACAGCGGAAGGCTTGGAAGATAAGTGAGTCCATCAACTCCAACGGCATCACTGAGTATAGAACCACGACCTAAAAACTCCTTAATCGTCGTCTGAAAAGTCTGCAACATTAACGTTGCAGCCCGAAACGGGCCAGCACATGGAATATGCTGGCAAGGTAACTCATAGAGAGTAATGGAATGAAACAGCTATTCTATATGCATATTTGGCTGGTGGAAAGCTCTATGGTTACAGTTTTGCGTAAAGCCAATTTTTCCCTACTGCAAAGGAATAAATTTTATTTAACTATCATGGTAGTTGTTAAACATTGAGAATGGTTGACAGCATCCTCAATCCCAATTAAGCATCATCATTAAACAAAACCCAACAAAATTAAATCTTAGGGTAACATGTTGAGATTCACATGATAATCCAGGTACTAGATACTCAAGTTGTCCATAACCGGGGACACGGCTAACCATGATTAGTTTATACACTTTGTAGAGGTTTGCGCACTTTTCCCCACAAGACTCAATCGCCTCCGTTTGGTTTCTTGCACTACATGGTGTTTGAGAAGACGGATGACCGAGACATAGTCTTTTAGAAGCGCTAGCACCTTACGATGGATAGACCGTTACACCTACTTTCCCCTACATCTGCTAGTCTACCCTGTAAGAGTTCGCACGACTTAATCAACTATGCTAGAGCCCATAATAGCTTGTGGCTGCACACGGAAGTTTCTAGTATGAAAAATCTCATGATCCCTTTAGGCCTGGGTGGCGGTCCATAAAAAAACAGGCAATCCTGGAATACCCAGGTACCTCAATCCACCCAGATGTGTGTTTAAGTTGCCACCTTAGATAAACCATTAATTTAATAAACTCACATCTGTCATGGATATCACTCACCCAATCCACGTCTAATAGCATAGCATAGCAATAGTAAGCAAACGTAGAAGTAACTCCCAAAGGTTTGATAATACAACAGGTAATAGGTACTACCTCAACTACTTCCCAAACCCACAATTTAATTAGATCCTAATCATGCAATGTTTGAGGATTGATCTAATACAATAAAACTGGGTAGTAGGAGGTATGATCAAAGTGTTACTTGCCTTGCTGATGTTCCGTGAAACCTAGAGATTCGAAGTAACAGGCGGCGCACTCCGGGTATTCTATCGCAAACAAACAAACAAGCATACAATAAGTATTCATCTAATGCACAGTTAAAGCTCAAATAAGAGATCTAACCAGAAAGTTCAACTTAAGAATCCGGTTGGCAAGAAGAATCAAATCAAACGAAGCAACGAAAGTCAAACGGCAAAAGAAACAGGCTTCATTTACTATTCTGGATCTAGGGAAATTTTTACAGTGGCAAAAACTTGTTTGAGTTGGTTAATCGGATAGAGGGTTTCGAGACGAAACTCCAGGCGCTTGAATCGCCTGATTCCGATAAACGAGTGAAAAGTTATACTAAAACGAAAATCGGATCAGGAATCGCGATCAGAAAAATCGCGGATTTAATCCGAGAAAAGAAAAAAACGACGAACGTTTGCTAGAACGAATGAACGAACGAACACTCGCTATTTAAATAAATCGGAAAAGCCGATCTATTTAAAAAAAAACCAAAACAAAAAAACGAACAAAACCGTCGGAAAAACCGAATGGTTTTTCGAAAAAAAATCGGCGTCTAACAAAAACTACATGGCAACTCCGGCGAGAAATCCGGCGGCGGCGGCGGGGCTCCGGCGGCGGTCGGCGGGGCGGCGGCGGTCGGCGGCGGCGACGGCGGGGCGGCGGTCGGCGGCGCGGGCGGTCGGCGGCGGGGCTGGGGCGGGGCGCTAGGGTTTTGGGGAGGCTCCGGGCTGGGCTCCCCGGCTTATAAAGCCCGGTCGGGCCTAGTGTCCAGGTCGGACACGGCGCGTAGGTCGGTTGCGTTTTTTTAATTATTCCGTGCAGAAAAACAAATAAAAGAAATATTAAACGGACTCCAAAAATCCCGAAATAAATTTTCTCCAGCTTCTAAAATCAAGCCGCACAAGGTGAACATTTATTTGGGGCCTAAATGCAATTTTGAAAAAGCACATTTTTCCTAAATTCAAATAAAATAACGGAAAACTCCGAAATAAAATCTTATTTGATTTTATTATTAAATCCTCAATATTTCTTTATTTTGGGAAAGTCATTTTATTCCCTCTCTCATATTTTTATAATAGAAATAATTGATGATAAAATAATTAAAATCAATTGATCCTATTCTCAAAATTTGAGAAAACTCAAATATGAAAATAACGAAATCCCCAACTCTCTCCGTGGGTCCTTGAGTTGCGTAGAATTTCTAGGATCAAAACCAAAAGCAAATAAAATATGATATGCAATGATGATCTAATGTATAACATTCAAAATTGAAAATTTGGGATGTTACAAACCTACCCCCCTTAAGATGAATCTCGCCCTCGAGATTCGGGTTGGCTAGAAAATAGGTGAGGGTGGTCCTTGAGCAAATCTTCCTCTCGCTCCCAGGTGGCTTCATCCTCCGTGTGGTGGCTCCACTGAACCTTACAAAACTTGATAACCTTGCCGCGGGTGACTCGGCTGGCATATTCTAGGATCTTAACTGGTTTCTCCTCATAGGTCAAATCACTGTCCAACTGAATTGCTTCCAATGTCACTGTGTCTCTCAAGGGTATGTCAGCCATCTCCGCGTGGCACTTCTTCAGCTGAGAAACGTGGAACACATCATGAACTCCCGACAATCCTGCGGGCAATTCCAACTTGTAGGCCACTTCTCCCATACGTTCCAATACTCGATATGGTCCTACAAACCGTGGCACTAACTTTCCCTTAACACCAAAATGCTTTATTCCCCGAAGTGGGGATACTCGAAGATAAACTCTATCTCCGACTTCGTAAATGTATCCTTGCGTTTAGAATCTGCGTAGCTCTTCTGCCTGGACTGGGCTACCTTGAGCCTATCGCGAATCAATTTCATTTTCTGTTCAGACTCCTTAATCAGATCCGGTCCAAACAACTGGCGGTCTCCAACTTCATCCCATGACAACGGTGTCCTGCACCTCCTTCCGTACAAGGCTTCGAAAGGGGCCATCTTTAAACTGGATTGATAGTTGTTGTTGTAAGAGAATTCTGCATATGGCAAATTGTCGTCCCAACTAGATCCATAATCTAGCGCACAAGCTCTCAGCATGTCCTCCAAAATCTGATTGACTCTCTCGGTCTGTCCATCTGTCTGTGGATGAAAAGCTGTGCTGAACTCTAGCCTGGTACCCAAAGTTTCGTGCAACTGATTCCAGAACTTTGAGGTAAACTGGGTTCCTCTATCTGATACTATACTCCTCGGAACTCCATGTAAGCATACAATCCTGGTCATGTATATCTTTGCCAACTTAGCACTGGTGTAAGTGGTCTTTACCGGGATGAAATGAGCTACATTTGTCAACCGATCGACTACAACCCAAATCGAGTCATAGCCTGAACGAGTCCTGGGTAATCCTGTGATAAAATCCATGCCTAACTTATCCCACTTCCATTCGGGTATCGGCAATGGCTGTAGCAATCCTGCTGGCTTCTGATGCTCTCCTTTACTCTCTGACACACATCACAAACTGCTACATACTCCGCAATATCTTTCTTCATTCCAGTCCACCAGAAAGTATCCTTCAAATCCAAATACATCTTGGTATTTCCTGGGTGAATCGAATATGGTGAGTCGTGTGCCTCTTGCGGAATCAACCTCCTGATCTCCGGGTCGTTGGGCACATAAACACGGTCTTCAAACCATAGGGTGTCGTGCCCATCCTCACGAAATCATTTAGCCTTTCCTTCGCTCATTTTCTCCTTTATAGAGGCAATCTCTTTGTCAGTCTTCTGAGCTTCTCTGATTCTATCCATCAAAGTTGACTGAATCTCCAATGCTGCTACATAGCCTCTCGGAACTATTTCCAAACATAGCTCACGAAGATCCTCAACTAACTCCTTTGGTATTTCTCCCGTCATTAGTGTATTGACATGGCTCTTACGACTCAATGCGTCAGCTACTACATTAGCCTTTCCGGGATGGTAATGCAATCTCATATCATAATCCTTGATGAGCTCCAACCATCTCCTTTGTCTGAGGTTTAACTCCTTCTGCGTGAAAATGTATTTCAAACTCTTGTGGTCCGTGTACACCTCACAATGATTTCCAATGAGGAAATGTCTCCATGTTTTCAATGCATGCACTACGGATGCTAACTCCAAATCATGCGTGGCATAATTCAATTCGTGGGGTTTCAGTTGTCGTGAGGCATATGAAACAACTCTCCCTTCCTGCATAAGCACTGCTCCAAGTCCTCGTCGTGAAGCGTCGCAATACACCTCATAATCCTTGGTCTGGTGTGGCAAAATCAACACTGGTGAAGTAACCAAGCATTTCTTCAACTCCTGGAAACTAGCCTCACACTCCTCAGTCCATATGAACTTGGTATCCTTCTTTAATAACTCCTTCATAGGTTTTGCAATCTTGGAGAAATTCTCAATAAATCTCCGGTAGTATCCTGCGAGTCCATGGAAACTCCGGATCTCTCCAACCGTGGTTGGTGCTTCCCACTTGTTCACAGTGTCAACTTAGTGGGATCTACGGATATACCTTCTCCGGATATAACGTGTCTGAGGAATCCTACTTCCTTCAACCAAAACTCACATTTGCTGAACTTGGCATACAACTGATGTTCTCTGAGCTTCTCAAGTACCAAATGCAAATGTTCCTTATGCTCCTCTTCATTCTTCGAGTAAACCAGGATATCATCAATGAACACCACGACGAAGTTATCCAAGAACTCCATAAATACTTTGTTCATCATGTTCATAAAATAAGCAGGTGCGTTAGTCAGACCAAATGACATAACGGTATACTCGTACAACCCATACCTGGTAGTAAAAGCTGTCTTAGGTATATCCTATTCTCGAATCTTCAACTGGTGGTATCCTGATCGCGGATCAATCTTGGAAAACACTTTAGCTCCTTGCAATCGATCAAACAGATCATTGATCATTGGTAGTGGGTACTTGTTCTTGATCGTTACTTCATTCAACCCACGATAATCAACAACCATCCTTAACGATCCATCCTTTTTCTCCACTAGAAGTACTGGTGATCCCCAAGGCGACGAACTTGGGCGAATGTAACCTTTATCCAGTAACTCCTTAATCTGCTTCTTAATCTCCACCAAATCCTTTGCGGGCATCCTGTATGGTCTCTTTGATATTGACCTTGTGCCTGGCAATAGCTCAATTAAAAACTCAATATCTCTATCCGGTGGCATGCCTGGCAACTCTTCTGGAAATACTTTAGGGAAATCCCTTACCGCTGGTACTTCCTCCTGCACAACTCCTGTTAAACAATTTACTTGAGTCCCTTTTGGCACATGCCGGGATACATACTTGATCCTTCTCCCTTCTGGGGTGGTAAGCAAGATCGACTTACTGGCGCAATCGATGTTTCCTCCATACATCGATAGCCAATCCATACGCAGAATTACATCCAATCCTTGTGATTCCAAAATGATTAAATCCGAGGGAAACAGATGCCTACCTATACTCAATGGCACTTGAAAACATCCTTGATTGGCCATATACTCCGCTCCTGGTGAGCTTACTAGCATAGGTGTTCTAAGAACCTTAGTGGGCAGGTTATATTTATCCACAAATCCCCTTGATATGTATGAATGCGATGCACCAGTATCAAAAAGAACGAGTGCAGTAAATGACTTAACCAAAAACTTACCGATTACGGCATCCGGCTGCTCTTCAACCTCCTCCACGTTAATGTGGTTCACCTGTCCCCTGTTGAAAGGGTTCAGCTTCTTCCTAGAGCTTCCATTGCCATTCTGGCCTTCAGGACATTCATTGGCATAATGTCCGGTCTTCTGACACTTAAAGCAAGTGACTTGGCTCAGGTCTTTCTTGGCTGGGGTTGATGGGTTGGTACGGTTCTGGCAGTTGCTTCCTCCATTGCCATTACCATTCTTGGTGCCTTTGTGATTGTGTGAGCTACCTCCTCCATGGGTATGCTGAAAATGTCCTCCCGATCTAGGGGTAAAACGTGGCTTCTACTGAGCTCCAGAATTGTACTTTCCTTGTGCATACTTCCTCTTGCGATTTTCAATTTGCTGTTGCTTGCCTTCAATCATAAGAGCACGATCTACCAACTCCTGGTAGTTGTTGAAGGTTGCTATCATCAACTGCATGCTCAACTCATCATTCAGTCCTTCCAGAAACTTCTCCTGCTTAGCTGCCTCGGTAGCAACGTCATCTGGGGCATAGCGTGCTAATTTACTAAAGTCCTCCACATACTGACCAACTGTCCGTCCTCCTTGGCGCAAGTTGCGAAACTCACGCTTCTTCATGGCCATAGCTCCTGCTGAAACATGGGAAGTTCGAAAAGCCTGCTGAAACTGGTCCCATGTGACAGTGTCGACAGGGAAAGTGGCTGTGAAATTCTCCCACCACGATGCTTCGGGTCCTTCAAGCTGATGTGCGGCAAACTTCACCTTCTCCGCATCTGTGCATCCTGCTGTGGTCAACTCTCTAGCTGTCTTGCGGAGCCAATCATCTGCTACTATCGGCTCGGTGCTACTGGAAAACACCGGCGGATTTAGCCTAAGAAAACGGGCTAAGTGATCAACAGGTGGTGGTGGTGGTGGTGGTGGGTTGTTGTTGTTGTTCCCCTGATTCTGATTCTGGACTAGCAACTGCATCAATGTGTTCTGCTGCTGGATCAACTGGGTGAGCTACAGTGGAAAGGTAAATCCGGGGTCACGTCTCGGAGGCATCTGAGGGTTTAGAAAAGATGAGATTTAAGAATAGAGGGGGTCTAAAGAGAAAACACTACCCATATGCACATGAGGCAAAAGCAAACAATTCACTTCATTCAATCAAACAAGGGCATACAATCGATCTAACTATCGCAAAAGTGCTTCGAACTAATGTATTTACATGGTGGACTACTACTACTGATGAGGTGGTCTACTAGAAGTATTCTTCGGTTGCAGAGTCCATGATATCTGCTCCGGCTTCATCAATATAGTCATCATCGCTATCATCTGGGTCCGAGTCGGTGTCGTCGATGATGATGTAGTCTTCCGGGCGAATCTCCTTGGGTTCTTCGTCTTCATCTACTGGTGTAGGGCCTCCCATAAATATCCCGATCTTCTTGATCAGATCGTCATTCTTCTCCACCAATACTTCGATTTCCTCTTCATAATCTTCAGGTGTAGCCTTGAGTTCTTCCTCCATTTCTTTGATTCTTGTCCTAGCCTTCTTCAAGTCTATCATGTCGGCGCACATCTGGTTCTCCTGACGTCGAATGTGCTGGTTTAACTCCTAGATAAAAGCTGCAATTGATCTATCCTTTCTGGTGCTGATCATCTCCCAGTGCTCATCTCAGCGCCCACAAATCTGGTAGATAGTATCCTTGAGATCATTGTGGTAGACTTCTCCAATGCGTCCCATGGCGATGTGAGCTGCCATGCTCTTTCCTAGACTCCAAGTTGGTGCATCAAAATAAACTCTATGGGCTCAGTGACTGGCATGAACGTCCATCCTGGAACTTGAACTTGAATCATCCCGCGCTCTTCTTCAGGTAAAGTAGCGTTGTAGGTTTCGGTGAAGCTTGGTACTCCTATGTTCAGGTATCTAGTGACTTCTTTCAGGTGACGTCCAAAGGGTGTATCTTCATCCGGTTGTGTGAACTTGTTCCTTGCATCCGCCATCCTAAAGAGTAGAAAAGATGAGAGGTCAGAAGAGAAGAGAGTGAATAGTGTTCTAGGTCTTTAGCTTAGTGGTCGTGTCCTACAGTCAGCGTGTGCTCTGATACCATCTTTGTAGCGACCAGACCTCAAACGGTCCAATCTCTATGCTCAGGTGTCATCCCTGGATCAGTAATGCTGACACCACACAGTACTTGAAGGATTTATAACAGAGTAGCAATCACACACTTATTACATCGAGTGTCTCAGTAGAGCCTTATTAGAATAAATATGGCTTAAGGCCATCTAATAACGATAACAGCGGAAGGCTTGGAAGATAAGTGAGTCCATCAACTCCAATGGCATCACTGCGTATAGAACCACGACCTAAAAACTCCTTAATCGTCGTCTGAAAAGTCTGCAACATTAACGTTGCAGCCCGAAACGGGTCAGCACATGGAATATGCTGGCAAGGTAACACATAGAGAGTAATGGAATGAAACAGCTATTCTATATGCATATTTGGCTGGTGGAAAGCTGTATGGTTACAGTTTTGCGTAAAGCCAATTTTCCCCTACTGCAAAGGAATAAATTTTATTTAACTATCATGGTAGTTGTTAAACATTGAGAATGGTTGACAGCATCCTCAATCCCAATTAAGCATCATCATTAAACAAAACCCAACAAAATTAAATCTTAGGGTAACATGTTGAGATTCACATGATAATCCAGGTACTAGATACTCAAGTTGTCCATAACCAGGGACACGCCTAACCATGATTAGTTTATACACTTTGCAGAGGTTTGCGCACTTTTCCCCACAAGACTCGATCGCCTCCGTTTGGTTTCTCGCACTACATGGTGTTTGAGAAGACGGATGACCGAGACATAGTCTTTCAGAAGCGCTAGCACCTTACGATGGATAGACCGTTACACCTACTTTCCCCTACATCTGCTAGTCTACCCTGTAAGAGTTTGCACGACTTAATCAACTATGCTAGAGCCCATAATAGCTTGTGGCTGCACACGGAAGTTTCTAGTATGAAAAATCTCATGATCCCTTTGGGCCTGGGTGGCGGTCCATAAAAAAAACAGGCAATCCTGGAATACCCAGGTACCTCAATCCACCTAGATGTGTGTTTAAGTTGCCACCTTAGATAAACCATTAATTTAGCAAACTCACATCTGTCATGGATATCACTCACCCAATCCACGTCTACTAGCATAGCATAGCAATAGTAAGCAAACGTAGAAGTAACTCCCAAAGGTTTGATAATACAACAGGTAATAGGTACTACCTCAACTACTTCCCAAACCCACAATTTAATTAGATCCTAATCATGCAATGTTTGAGGATTGATCTAATACAATAAAACTGGGTAATATGAGGTATGATCAAAGTGTTACTTGCCTTGCTGATGTTCCGCGAAACCTAGAGATTCGAAGTAACAGGCGGCGCACTCCGGGTATTCTATCGCAGACAAACAAACAAGCATATAATAAGTATTCATCTAATGCACAGTTAAAACTCAAATAAGAGATCTAACTAGAAAGTTCAACTTAAGAACTGCGGTTGGCAAGAAGAATCAAATCAAACGAAGCAACGAAAGTCAAACGGCAAAAGAAACAGGCTTCGTTTACTATTCTGGATCTAGGGCAATTTTTATAGTGGCAAAAACTTGCTTGAGTTGGTTAAACGGATAGAGGGTTTCGAGACGAAATTCCAGGCGCTTGAATCGCCTGATTCTGATAAACGAGCGAAAAGTTATATTAAAACGAAAATCGGATCAGGAATCGTGATCAGAAAAATCGCGGATTTAATCCGAGAAAAGAAAAAAACGACAAACGTTCGCTAGAACGAATGAACGAACGATCGCTCGCTATTTAAATAAATCGGAAAAACCGATCTATTTTAAAAAACCGAAACAAAAAATGAACAAAACCGTCGGAAAAACCAAATGATTTTTCGAAAAAAAACCGGTGTCTAAAAAAAACTACCCGGCAACTCCGGCGAGAAATCCGGCAACGGCGGCGACGGCGGGGCGGCGGTCGGCGGTGGCGGCGGCGGCGGTCGGCGGCGCGGGCGGCACAGGGCGGCGGCGGCGGCGGGGCTGGGGCGGGGCGCTATGGTTTTGGGGAGGCTCCGGGCTGGGCTCCCCGGCTTATAAAGCTCGGTCGAACACGACCCGTAGGTCGGTTGCGTTTTTTTCAATTATTCTGCGCAGAAAAAAAATAAAAAAAAATACTAAACGGACTTCAAAAATCCCGAAATAAATTTTCCCGGACTTCTAAAATCAAGCCGCATAAGGTGAACATTTATTTGGGGCCTAAATGCAAATTTGAAAAACACACATTTTTCCAAAATTCAAATAAAATAATGAAAAACTCCGAAATAAAATCTTATTTGATTTTATTATTAAATACTCAATATTTATTTATTTTGGGAAAGTCATTTTATTCCCTCTCTCATATTTTTGTAATAGAAATAATTGATGATAAAATAATTGAAATCATGTCACAGCCCTAGCCCTAGCCTTTGCTTGACCTTGCTTGATCATCATGTCATCATGTTTAAGTTTTATGAAACTCTGAAATGGGGATGGTCAAGCCCTAGAACAAATGCAATTCAAATAGTTTCAAATAAAAATATTTTTTCAATGAACTCAAAATGCCTTTTGAAAATGTTCATCATCTCTGGTTTAAGGTGGAAGCATCTACCCAAGATGATTTGCATTTTTGCTGGACACATTTGGGCTTTGAATTAAATCACTAGGTATTTGAATTTGGGCATTTAATCAATATAAATATTTTAAATGCTTGAATAACCCTGGAAACAATTTTGGGCAGTCGTAAATATTTCAAATAAAGCCCAAAATAAATCCCAGGATTTATGGAAATGAGTTAGTATTATTACTAATTCCTAACATATCAAACAAATAGAAAACAAAAACAAAAAAGCCTACCTGGACTTACCTGGCCGGCCCAGTAGACAGCCAGCCCATGAGGCCCACGCGCCAGTCACCCCTAACCTCCTGCCAGTAGGCAGGAGGGCGTGTGGCTGCAGCGCGCGCGCACGCGCTCGGCCAGCTCCTGGTTGCCGCTGTTGCTGGGGACGGCTCCGAGCGCCACGACACCCCCTGGAGACCCCTCGCTCCTCTCCCTCACTCTCTGCTCTCTCTCCCTCACCCCCTAGCTCCTCCCCGAGCTCCATCCGAGAGCAACCGCCGGCCACCGCCTCGCGTACGCGCAGCCACAGTCGTCCCCTCGCCCTCCGGTCGTGGCCCCGAGCTCTGAATCCTCGCACCGTTTCTCCAAGACGAAGGAACCAAGCCTGGACGGCCTGCATCGCCGTTGCCATCGTCTTCTTCCTCCTCTGCCGCCGGAGATAGCCACCGACCTCCCGTCGTCACCAACCCCTCCCCGAGCACGCCGAGGCCTTCGTTCAACTCGCCGTGAGCTGCTGCGTCTATCCCCCTCCTCCCTGAGCTCGTTCCCGTCCTCTAGCTGCATCTTCCACTGAAGCCGTCAGCTCCTCGCCGCCGGCGATGACGCAGACGCGGCCATGGGCACTGCAGCCCGTGTCTGAGCACACCAGTGTGCTCAGCGCGTCTCCGCGAACCCGTAGCCACCAATACCTCCCCCTCCCACGCTCTCTAGCCCCGAATACATCGTCACCCGAGCTCCGGCCGCCGTTGCGAGCTCCGTTTCGGCGAGCTCCGGCGCCCCCACGGCCACCCACCTACCTTCCTGGATGCGGGCGAGTCCGGGCTATGCCCCGATGCCCTTAGCCACCGCCCTCGTCGCCTTTAGCGCAAGTCCGACACGTTGCCGCCACGGGTTTGGTCGCCGCCAGCCAACTCCGGCGATAGCCGACGTGGCGGGGTCATTAGTGCTAATCCCCGCCAGCTGGACCTCACCTAGTCACTGACAGCGGGCCCCGTAGTGGGTCAAAGCCCAGTTAGCATCAGGTTTGACCCGAGGTTGACCTTTGTTTGACCCTTGAGTCACTAACATGCGGGCCTCACCCGGCTAACCAAGTTAGTTAGAGCTAAACTTAATTAAGTTAGTTTAGTTAGTCACTAACCAGTGGGCCCAGTGTTGTTTAGTTAGTCTAGTTAACCCAAATAGTTAACTGTGAGACTGACTAGTGGGGCCCAGCCGTCAGGTTTGACCTGGACAGCCCTGTTGACCTGCTGACGTGAGCATGACGCAATGCTGACGCTGTTAATCATTTTCTGGATTTAAAATAATTTAGAAAATCCAGAAAATGCCCAAAACTTCTAAAAATCATAGAAATTCAACCGTAACTTCAAATGAAATAATTTATATATGAAAAATTATTAGAAAAATTCAAGGAATCTGTTTATGGCATTTTCATGCATGTTAGAACAACTTATGGCTGCTGTTTAGGCCAATTCACATAAATGGAATTTAAACTCTCACATATGGAGTTTGAATTTGAACCTAGGGTTCAAACCAACTCCATTTAACATGTTGCTAGTTGCATTAGCTCAAAACACAGCATATTGACATGTCATGATCATGCATCATATTGTGCATTGCATTGATTGTGTTCATTCTCTGTTGCCGGTGGTTGTCCCCGCTCGATAGACGTTGTACCGACGCTGTGATCGTTGACACTGATGAAGACCCAATGATATCTTCAGAAGTGCCAGGCAAGCAAAACCCCCTTGTTCATTCCGATACAATTCCACTCTCGCTCCTGCTCTCTTTTACTGCATTAGGACAACGACGATTCAACTGTTACATGCTGCGGTAGTTGCACCCTTTTCCTCTGCATGACCTGTCATTGCCACAGTAAATAGATGAAACCCACTAGCATGAGTAGGAGTTGTTCGATCCCTGATGTGCCTACTCATTCATGTTTGTTTGTCATGCCTGCTACTGCTTAGAGTTGAGTCAGGTCTGATTCATCGGGGATGAATCGGAGGTGTGTAAACATGTCCTACTGTTGAGAGCTAAGTGTGTGAACACGATTTGGTAAAGGTGGCGGTGAGAGGCCATGTAGGAGTACATGGTGGGTTATCTCATTGAAACCGTTCTTAGGAACTGAGTTCTGTGTTTGTGATCCATGAAACCGTTACTACCATGCATTGGGCCCGAAACCAATGGACCCTCTCGACTTCTTGATCACCCTTGTCCTCTGTCCAGGATTGCAACTAGTTTGTGGTGTTTATAGGATATGTGTTGGCGGCCGTGAGTAGCGGTGACCCTAGGGGTGGGCTATGATGCGGTAGATACACCGTGGCCAGGCATGCCGGGCGCCCGTTTGGTGTCTCGGAACCCTGTACACATCGTCCAGGGCCGTATGTGGAAACCTCGGCCGGACTCCCTGCGGATGGAATCTGGATAGGCGATAAACCTGGATTAGAGACTTGAGTGTTTAGGTAGGACGTGGCCGACACCCTCGTTGGGCTTCCGCTTGAAGGTTGCCGAGTACATGCCGTGTAAACGGCGGTAAGTGGTGAGAGCGTGTGTGAAGAAGTACACCCCTGCAGGGTTATAAATGATCTATTCGAATAGCCATGTCCGCGGTAAAGGACTTCTGGGTTGCCTATAACAGTTCATAGACAAGTGAAAGTGGATACTCTAAAACTCGCAAGATAAGTGTGAGTGCTATGGATGGCCTTATCGTAGGGAGACGGGAGCGGATCCATAGTGGTGTATTGAATGGTGAATATGTGGACTTGTGTGCGCCACCTCAAAAGAGTTGCTTGCAGTCGTAGTTCAGGTTAGCTACTAAGTCAAAGCTGGCTTGGTGCAGTTAAACTCCACCACCCCCCTTGTTGATACCGATGCATATGTAGCTAGTTCTGATGTAAGTCTTGCTGAGTACCTTTGTACTCACGTTTGCTTAATTTATGTTTGGAGAGACATTTCAGTCTCGCTAGTAGTTCCGCGTGGACTTCGACATTTAGCCTGATACCTCATCTTCGATCTTGTGCCCTCAGCAGGATCTGGTAGATAGTCAGGCTTCTCAGCCTTTTTCATTTATAGATGTCTGTACTCAGACATGTTAAGCTTCCGCATGTGCTTTGGTTTGTATGCTCTGAATGTTGGGTCATGAGACCCATGTTTGTATTTCTCGCTCCTCGAAGCCTAATGAATAATACTTGAGTTGTAGAGTTATGTTGTGATGCCATGTTGTATTTACACATATCGAGCATATTGTGTGTATGATTGAAATGCTTGGTATGTGTGGGATCCGACAATCTAGTTGTTTATCCTTGGCAGCCTCTCTTATGGGGAAATGTAGTCTAGTGCTTCCATGAGCCATAGTAGTCCGCTACAGCCCGGTTCACCGGAGTCCTGTTAGCCTAGCACTACTGCTCAGGACACTTGACTGACCGGCATGTGTTTCACTTCGTTCCTGTGTCTGTCCCTTCGGGGAAATGTCACGCGGTGACATCCGAAGTCCTGCCTAGCCTGCTACAGCCCGGGTTCCCGGAGTCCTGTTAGCCCAGTGCTACAGCCCGGATTCACACGCTGCTGACCGACATGCTCGATGTGATTCATGTATGCCTGTCCCCATAGGTTAGTGCCGCTTTGGGTTCACGACTAGCCATGTCGGCCCGGGTTCTCTGTCATATGGATGCTAGCGACACTATCATATACGTGAGCCAAAAGGCGCAAACGGTCCCGGGCCATGGTAAGGCGACACCCATGGGAATACCGTGCGTGAGGCCGCAAAGTGATATGAGGTGTTACCGGCTAGATTGATGTGACTTAGAATCGGGGTCCTGACAAATCAAATGATCCTATTCTCAAAATTTGAGAAAACTCAAATATGAAAATAACGAAATCACCAACTCTCTCCATGGGTCCTTGAGTTGCGTAGAATTTCAAGGATCAAAACCAAAAGCAATTAAGATATGATATGCATAGATGATCTAATGTATAACATTCCAAATTGAAAATTTGGGATGTTACAAATATGAATCTTGATGAAACTGAATATGATCTTCCTTTACCTAGAAGGCGTTCTAAAAATTCGGAGTATTTAGATCTTAATGATGAAATTGATGAAAGTGGGATTGAAAGAAATAAAAATCTAGATGTTGCTAAACCCACTATATTGGATTTCAAGGAATTTAATTATGAAAGTTGCTCTTTAATTTATTGTATTTCCTTGTTGCAATCCGTGCTAAATTCTCCACATGCTTATAGTCGAAATAAAGCCTTCACCGAACATATTGTTGATGCCTTGATGCAATCTTATGAAGAAAAACTTGAGTTGAAAGTTTCTATCCCTAGAAAACTCTATGATGAGTGGGAACCAACTACTAAAATTAAAATTAAAGATCATGAGTTCTATGCTTTGTGTGATTTGGGTGCTAGTGTCTCTACTATTCCCAAGACTTTGTGTGATTTGCTAGATTCCTGTATTTTGATGATTGCTCTCTAAACTTGCATCTTGCGGATTCCACTATTAAGAAACCTATGGGAAGGATTAATGATGTTCTTATTGTTGCAAATAGGAATTATGTGCCCATAGATTTCATTGTTCTTGATATAGATTGCAATCCTTCTTGCCCTATTATTCTTGGTAGACCTTTCCTTAGAACGGTTGGTGCGATTATTGATATGAAGGAAGGGAATATTAGATTTCAATTTTCATTAAAAAAGGGCATGGAACACTTTCCAAGAAAGAAAATAAAATTACCATATGAAACTATCATGAGAGCCACTTATGGATTGCCTACCAAAGATGGCAATACCTCGATCTATCCTCGCTTTTATGCCTAGCTAGGGGCGTTAAACGATAGCGCTTGTTGGGAGGCAACCCAATTTTATTTTTATTCCTTGCTTTTTGCTCCTGTTTAGTAATAAATAAACTATTTAGCCTCTGTTTTGGTTGTGTTTTGGTGTTTAATTAGTGTGTATGCCAAGTAGAACCGTTGGGAAGACTTGGGGAAAGTCTTGTTGAACTTGCTGTAAAAAACAGAAACTTTAACGCTCACGAGAACTGCTGTCATTTTTACTTGAAGAGTGCTATTTAGTTAATTATTTTTGCAGATGATTAATATATAAATTCCTCACGTCCAGAAATTTATTTTAGAATTTTTGGGGTTCCAGATCTTTTGCTAGCTACAGATTACTATAAACTATTCTGTTTTTGACAGATTCTGTTTTTCGTGTGTTGTTTGCTTATTTTGATGAATCTATTGCTAGTAAAATAGTTTATAATCCATAGAGAAGTTTGAATACAGTAGGTTTAACACCAATATAAATAAAGAATGAGTTCATTACAGTACCTTGAAGTGGTCTTTTGTTTTCTTTCGCTAACGGAGCTCACGAGATTTCTATTTTGAGTTTTGTGTTGTGAAGTTTTCAAGTTTTGGGTGAATTCTTTTGATGGATCATGGAACAAGGAGTGGCAAGAGCCTAAGCTTGGGGATTCCCATGGCACCCCCAAGATAATCCAAGGACACCAAAAAGTCAAAGCTTGGGGATGCCCCAGAAGGCATCCCCTCTTTCGTCCACTTCCATCGGTAATTTATTTGGAGCTATATTTTTATTCACCAACATGATATGTGTTTTGCTTGGAGCGTCTTGTATTATTTGTGTCTTTGTTTGTTAGTATGCTACAATCATCCTTGCTGTACACACCTTTTGAGAGAGCCATACTTGAATTGAAATTTGATAGAATACTCTATTGCTTCACTTAAATCTTTTGAGCTATGTAGTTTTGCTCTATGCACTTCACTTATATCTTTTGAGCGTTATAATTTTGCTCTATGTGCTTCACTTAGATCTTTTAGAGCACGGTGGTGGTTTGTTTTAAAGAAACTATTGATCTCTCATGCTTCACTTAAATTATTTTTGAGAGTCTTAATAGCATGGTAATTTGCTTAATATAAATATCCTTGATGTTCAAGATATGTGAAATTTTCTTCTGAATGCGTTGAATACTAAGAGAAGATTGAAGCATAATAATTGTTTTGAGATATGGATGTGATGATATTAGAGTTATGCTAGTTTAGTAGTTGTGAATTTAAAGAATGCTTGTGTTAAAGTTTGTGATTCCCGTAGCATGCACGTATGGTGAACCGTTATGTGACGAAGTTGGAGCATGATTTATTTATTGATTGTCTTCCTTATGAGTGGAGGTCGGGGACGAGCGATGGTCTTTTCCTACCAATCTATCCCGATAACTTCTAGATTTTTGCAATAAGTATATGAGTTCTTTATGACTAATGTTGAGTCCATGGATTATACGCACTCTCACCCTTCCACCTTTGCTAGCCTCTCTAATACCGCACACTTTTTGCCGGTATCATACACCTACCACATACCTTCCTCAAAACAGCCACCATACCTACCTATTATGGCATTTCCATAGCCATTCCGAGATATATTGCCATGAAACTTTCCACCACCTAGTTCATCATGACACATTCATCATTGTCATATTGCTTAGCATGATCATGTTGTTGACATAGTATTTGTGGCAAAGCCACCATTCATAATTTTTCATACTTGTCACTCTTGATTCATTGCATATCCCGGTACACCGCCGGAGGCATCCATATAGAGTCATACTTTGTTTTAGAATCAAATTGTAATCATTGAGTTGTAAATAAATAAAAGTGTGATGATCATCATTCAATAAAGCATTGTCCCAATAAAAAAAGAGAAGAAAGGCGAAAGAAAAAAAGAAGGCCCAAAAAAAGAAAATAAATAAAAAGGGGCAATGCTACTATCCTTTTTCCACACTTGTGCTTCAAAGTAGCACCATGATATAGCAAGTCTCATATATTGTGCTTCAAAGTAGCATCATGTTCTTCATATAGAGAATCTCATATGTTGTCACTTTCATATACTAGTGGGAATTTTACATTATAGAACTTGGCTTGTATATTCCAGTGATGGGCTTCCACAAAATTGCCCTAGGTCTTCGTGAGCAAGCAAGTTGGATGCACACCCAACTAGCTTCTTTTGTTGAGCTTTCATACATTTATAGCTCTAGTGCATCTGTTGAATGACAATCCCTACTCACTCACATTGATATCTATTGATGGGCATCTCCATAGCCCGTTGATACGCCTAGTTGATGTGAGACCATCTTCTCCTTTTTGTCTTCTCCACAACCACCATTCTATTCCACCTATAGTGCTATATCCATGGCTCACGCTCATGTATTGCGTGAAGACTGAAAAAGTTTTGAAAAAGTTAAGAGTATGAAATAATTGCTTGGCTTGTCATCGGGGTTGTGCATGATTTAAATACTTTGTGTGGTGAAGATGGAGCATAGCCAGACTATATGATTTTGTAGGGATAAATTTCTTTGGCCATGTTATTTTGAGAAGACATAATTGCTTTGTTAGTATGCTTGAAGTATTATTATTTTTTATGTCAATATAAACTTTTGTCTTGAATCTTTCTAACTGAATATTCATACCACAATTAAGAAGATTTGCATTGAAATTATGCCAAGTAGCACTCCGCATCAAAAATTCTCTTTTTATCATTTACCTACTCGAGGACGAGCAGGAATTAAGCTTGGGGATGTCTGATACGTCTCCAACGTATCTATAATTTTTTATTGCTCCATGCTATATTATCTACTGTTTTGGACTATATTGGGCTTTATTTTCCACTTTTATATTATTTTTGGGACTAACCTATTAACCAGAGGCCCAGCCCAGAATTGCTGTTTTTTTTCCTATTTCAGTGTTCCGAAGAAACGGAATATGAAACGGAGTCCAAATGGAATAAAATCTTCAGGAACATGATTTTCTCACCGAACGTGATCCAGGAGACTTGGACCCTGCTCCAAGGAACAAAAGAGGCGGTCACGAGGGTGGGGGCGCCCCCCTAGGGCGCGCCCTCTGCCTCATGGGCCCCTCGTTGCTCCTCCGGCGTACTTATTCCTCCTATATATACACACGTACCCCCAAACGATCAGAAGAGGATCCAAAAACCTAATTCCACCGCCGCAACTTTCTGTATCCACGAGATCCTATCTTGGGGCCTGTTCCGGAGCTCCGCCAGAAGAGGGCCGTCATCACGGAGGGCTTCTACATCATCCTAGCCCCTCTGATGAAGTGTGAGTAGTTTACCTCGGACCTTTGGTGTAACATCCCAAATTTTCAATTTGGAATGTTATACATTAGATCATCAATGCATATCATATTTTATTTTGCATTTTGGTTGATCCTAGAAATTCTACGCAACTCAACGACCCACGGAGAGAGTTGGGGATTTCGTTATTTTCATATTTGAGTTTTCTCAGATTTTGAGAATAGGATCATTTGATTTTATTTATTTTATCATCAATTATTTCTATTACAAAAATATAAGAGAGGGAATAAAATGACTTTCCCACAATAAATAAATATTGAGGATTTAATAATAAAATTAAATAAGATTTTATTTCGGAGTTTTTCGGTGTTTTATTTGAATTTAGGAAAAAAGTGTGTTTTTCAAAATTGCATTTAGGGCCCAAATAAATGTTCACCTTGTGCGGCTTGATTTTAGAAGCCCGTGAAAATTTATTTCGGAATTTTTGGAGTCCGTTTAGTATTTCTTTTTATTTTTTTCCGAGCGGAATAATAAAAAAACGAACCGACTTAACGGGCCGTGTCCGACCTGGACACCGACCCGGGGGGGGGGGGGCTTTATAAGCCGAGGTAGCCCACCCCAAGGGAAATCCTAGCCAGCCCCCAGCCCAGCCGCCGCCCTAGCTGCCGCCGCCGACGTCCGCCGTCGCCGAATCCCGCTGCCGAGGTTCGTCGCGCCTCGTTTTCCATGCCGAAAAAAATCGGCTCTCGTCGTTTTTCTTTTTCTCGGATTAAATCCACGATTTTTCTAATCGTGATTCCTGATCCGATTTTTGTTTTAGTATAACTTTTCGCTCGTTTATCGGAATCAGGTGATTCAAGCGCCTAGAGTTTCGTCTCGAAATCCTCTATCCGTTAAACCAACTTAAACAAGATTTTGCTACTGTAAAATTTGCCCTAGATCCAGATTACTAGAACAAAGTTGTTTTCTTTCATCATTTGACTTTTGTTGCTTCGTTTGATTTGATTCTTTTTGCCAACCGGAGTTCTTAAGTTGAACCTTCTAGTTAGATCTCTTATTTGAGTTTTACCTGTGCATTAGATGAGTACTTATTATATGCTTGTTTGTTTGTCTGTGATAGAATACCCGGAGTGCACTGCCTGTTACTTCGAATCGTTAGGTTTCGCGGATCATCAGCAAGGCAAGTAACACTTTGATCATACCTTTTCTACTGCCCAGTTTTATTGCATTAGATCAATCCTCACACATTGCATGATTAGGATCTAATTAAATTGTGGGATGGGAAGTAGATGATGTAGCACCTATTACCTGTTATTATCAAACCTTTGGGAGTTACTTCTACGTTGCTTATTATGCCATGCTATGCTAGTAGACGTGGATTGGGTGAGTGATATCCATGAAAGATGTGAGATTGTTAATTAATAGTTTGTCTAAGGTGGCAACTTAAACACACATCTGGGTGGATTGAGGCACCTGGGTATTCCAGGACTTGCCCATTTTCTTTTGGACCGCCACCCAGGCTCAAAGGGATCATGAGACTATTCATACTAGAAACTTCCATGTGCAGCCACAAGCTATTATGGGCTCTAGCATAGTTGACTAAGTTGTGCGAACTCTTACAGTGGTAGACTAGCATATGTAGGGGATGTAGGTGGTACGGTCTACCCGATCGTAAGGTGCTAGCGCTTCTGAAAGACTATGTCTCGGTCATCCGTCTTCTCAAACACCCTGTAGTGCGAGAAACCAAACGGAGGCGATCGAGTCTTGTGGGGAAAAGTGCGCAAACCTCTGCAGAGTGTAATAAACTAATCATGGTTAGCCGTGTCCCCGGTTATGGACATCTTTAGTATCTAGTACCTGGATTATCGTGCGAATCTCAACATGTTACTCTAAATAAATTTTGTTGGGTTATGTTTAATGATGATGCTTAATTGGGATTGAGAATGTTGTCAACCATTCTCAATGTTTAACAACCACCATGATAGTAATTAAATTTATTCCTTTGAAGTAGGGGAAAATTGGCTTTACGCAAAACTGTAACCATAGAGCTTTCCACCAGCCAAATATGCATATAGTATAGCTGTTTCATTCCATTATTCTCTATGTGTTACCTTGCCAGCATATTCCATGTGCTGACCCATTTTCGGGCTGCAACGTTAATGTTGCAGACTTTTCAGACGATGATTAAGGAGTTTTTAGGTCGTGGTTCTATACTCAGTGATGCCGTTGGAGTCGATGGACTCACTTATCTTCCAAGCCTTCCGCTGTTATCGTTATTAGATGGTCTTAAGCCATATTTATTGTAATAAGTTCTCTTCTGAGACACTCAATGTAATAAGTGTGTGATTGCTACTCTGCTATAAATCCTTCGAGTATTGTGTGGTGTCAGCATTACTGATCCAGGGATGACACCAGAGCACAGAGATCAGACTGTTTGAGGTCTGGTCGCTATATTCGGGTCCATAGTTAGTAGCTAGATGGCTTCTTCTATCTCTTTGAATCTCAATACAAAGTTCTCCCCCTCTCTTGTGGAGATCTATTCGATGTAATCTTCTTTTTGCGGTGTGTTTGTTGAGACCAATGGATTGTGGGTTTATGATCAAGTCTATCTATGAATAATATTTGAATCTTCTCTGAATTCTTTTATGTATGATTGGTTATCTTTGCAAGTCTCTTCGAATTATCCGTTTGGTTTGGCCAACTAGATTGGTAGTTCTTGCCATGGGAGAAGTGCTTAGCTTTGGGTTCGATCTTGCGGTGTCCTTACCCAGTGACAGAAGGGGCAGCAAGGCACGTATTGTATCGTTTCCATAGAGGATAACAAGATGGGGTTTATTTCATATTGCATGAATTTATATCTCTACATCATGTCATCTTGCTTAAGGCGTTACTCTGTTTTTAACTTAATACTCTAGATGCATGCTGGATAGTGGTCGATGAGTGGAGTAATAGTAGTAGATGCAGAATCGTTTCGATCTACTTGTCATGGACGTGATGCCTATATACATGATCATGCCTAGATATTCTCATAACTATGCTCAATTCTGTCAATTGCTCAACAGTAATTTGTTCACCCACCGTAGAATACTTATGCTCTTGAGAGAAGCCACTAGTGAAACCTATGGCCCCGGTTCTATTCTCATCATATCAATCTCCATCACTTTAATCTTGTTTTGCTTTTTACTTTGCCTTTACTTTTTACTTTGCATCTTTATACCAAAAATATTATATCTATCAGATCTCACTCTCGTAAGTGACCGTGAAGGGATTGACAACTCCTAATCGCGTTGGTTGCGAGTAGCTATCGCTTTGTGCAGGTATGAGGGACTTGAGCGTGGGTCCTACTGGATTGATACCTTGGTTCTCAAAAACTGAGGGAAATACTTACGCTACTCTGCTGCATCATCCCTTCCTCTTCGGGGAAAACCAACGCAAGCTCAAGACATAGCACTTTGCTGGTGAGGTTCATCCTCGTCTTCGCTTGGTGTTTCTTCCACTTTGTGTTCGACGTTTAGCTTACTGGCCTGCTTGAAGACCCAACATTCTCTATGGGTATGATTTGCAGGTTTGTCTGGGGTGCCGTGAATCTGACAGAGTTTGTCAAGAATTTTGTTTAGGCCAGATTGTCCTTCTCTGCTGCCTTTGAAAGGCTTTTTCCGCTGACCTGGTTGGGAGGCCCTGAATCCGGCGTTTACCGCCGTATTATCTGGGCTACCTTCTTTATTTCGACGCTTGTTTTTGTTGCGTCGTGGTTTACCATTGCCATCCCTTACTTCGGATGTGCTTGGGTCGCTGGTGCTTCTACGGGCCAATCTGCTGTCCTCTCCCGCACAAAAGCGGGTTATGAGGCTTGTTAGGGCTGCCATTGTTCTCGGTTTTTCTTGACCGAGGTGTCTGGCGAGCCATTCGTCGCGGACGCTGTGTTTAAAAGCTGCTAAGGCTTCGTCGTCCGGACAGTCAACTCTTTGGTTCTTCTTGGTGAGGAACCTGTTCCAAAGCTTTCGGGCGGACTCTCCGGATTGTTGGATTATATGACTTAAATCGTCCGCATCCGGAGGTCGGATATAAGTCCCTTGAAAATTGGCCCGGAAAGCATCCTCGAGCTCCTCCCGACTTCCAATTGAGTTTTCGGGGAGGCTTTTCAGCTAGTGCCTAGCTAGCCCTTTAAGCTTGAGGGGCAAGTATTTAATGGCGTGGAGATCATCTCCACGAGCCATATGAATATGGAGGATGAAGTCCTCTATCCAGACTCTAGGGTCTGTGGTTCCGTCGTACGCCTCTATGTTCACCGGTTTGAATCCTTCTGGGAATTCGTGATCCAGCACCTCATCAGTGAAACATAGTGGGTGTGCGGCACCCCTGTATTGGGATGCGCCATAGTGTTCGGACGGTTGTAGTATTCGATGTTGGTTGTGTACCGTAGTGCGCTTCCGAGATCAATAGATAAATCTGGTCGCGCCGGATTTTTGTCGCAAGTTCTCACGTAGAACGTGTGTTGACTTATGCATGACTTTGTTAGCCGCTCTATCGTGTCACGGGGTGGTGGATCCGGCCGATTGGCCGTGTCACTTATCGGCTGTATGGGCTCTAAGGCCTCATCATCGAATTTCGGTAATAGCTTGCGCTTTGGATAGATATTTGGGTGGTAGTTTCTACCATACTTTGTTACGTTGTTCCACTTGATGTTGAGCATATCTTGTGCGACCTTGAGCCTTTGCTTCTATTTCTTCAGGCTTCTCGCTGTGGCAGTAAACCTTCTGCGGAGGTTCTCTTGCTCCAAGTGTGTTTCCGGGATGATGGGTGCATCTTTATCCGGACTGTTTTCTTCCCTAGACGGGGATTGATGAGGCTTATCTTCGGTGTCATCATGTTCGGATTTCTAATCCGTACTATGTTTGCAATTTGCATCTTGATCATTTCCTACCACCGGGGTGGTGCAGTTGTCGTCTTTTTATAGAGTCGCGTGGACTATTATTATCGTTGTTTTTGCTATGGTGGGACTTAGGGCGGTGCCGCTGACGTCGGCGCCTGAGTTGCTTCTTGGAGGGGTCATGCTCCGCTTTCTCATCGCCATTGGCTTCGTTGGGGGTGTCCACCATGTACACGTCATGTGATGAAGTAGCGGTCCAGCGCCCTGTGGGCGGTGGTTCCGGTTTGTCTCCTGCATCGTCGTCCATACCGTTGATGTCTTCGGAGTCGAAGTCTAGCTTGTCAGTTAAGTCGTCGACAGTGGCTACTAAGTGGGTGGTGGGTGGGCCCGAGCGAATTTCTTCGTCGTCCGCATCCCATTCTAGCCGGACATAGTTCGACCAAGGTTCTCCGGACAGGGAGAGAGACCTTAATGAATTTAGCACATCTCCAAAGGGTGAGTGCTGAAAGATATCCGCGGAGGTGAACTCCATGATCGGCGCCCAGTCGGACTCGACGGGCACGGATATGAGCGGCTGGGAGTCTGTGGCCGAGGATGAATCCAGTGATTCGGCAACACGGCTCTCGTAAGGGGTGAAGTCAGTATCCAGCTCTATCACCGCTGAGAGTGCGGCCTCCATGGCGGGGTCCATCCCTCCGCTCTCGGATGTCACGACTTGCTCCAGATTAAAAGCCGGAGTAGATGCGGATGCCATCTCCCGAACACTGTCCGACGGTAGAGTTATGTCTCGCTCGTCGTGACTGCACGACGCGTCCAGCATGGGCTCGAATCCGTCGAAGATCAAGTCTCTGCAGATATCGGCCATGTAGTTCAAGTTTCCAAATCTGACCTGATGACCAGGGGCGTAGCTCTCAATCTGCTCCAAATGGCCAAGTGAATTGGCCCGCAGTGCAAAGCCGCCGAATATGAAGATCTGTCCGGGGAGGAAAGCCTCACCTTGGACCGCGTCGCTGGTGATGATCGAAGCACCAATCTCGGTGTCAAAACCAGCGGATCTTGGGTAGGGGGTCCCGAACTATGCGTCTAAGGCGGATGGTAACAGGAGGCAGGGGACACGATGTTTACCTAGGTTCGGGCCCTCTTGATAGAGGTAATACCCTACGTCCTGCTTGATTGTTCTCGATGATATGAGTATTACAAGAGTTGATCTACCACGAGATCAGAGAGGCTAAACCCTAGAAGCTAGCCTATGGTATGATTGTATGTTCTCCTACGGACTAAAACCCTCCGGTTTATATAGACACCAGAGGGGGCTAGGGTTACACAAGGTCGGTTACAAAGGAGGAGATATCCATATCCATATTGCCTAGCTTGCCTTCCACGTCAAGTAGAGTCCCATCCGGACACGAGACGAAGTCTTCAATCTTGTATCTTCATAGTCCAACAGTCCGGCCAAAGGATATAGTCCGGCTATCCGGAGACCCCCTAATCCAGGACTCCCTCACTCGCCCTGCCGACCAGCCGGCTCCGCTTCCTGCACGTGACGCCTCTTGCCGAGCTCCCTGTCACCTGCGTCGTCTACGTGCTGCTGCCCCGCTGCCTTTTTTTGTCGTTGCCAAGGCCACCGAATCCAGGGACGCAAGGCCGCCTTCGGGGATCCCTTTCTCCAAGTACCACGCCAGGTGAAGACCAAGACAGAGACCTCCTTGAGCAGGAACGTTTTGGGATCGTCAAGGCCACCTCAAGTTCGACTATGTTTTGCCGCCTCGACCAAGACCAACAAGTACCACGACCATCCCTCGCCAAGACCGACCCCGAAAGGCTCGGATTCGTCACGTGTGCAACGACCCGTGTACAACTACGCGGACTCGCCAAGCACCCCTTCATGTCGGCAAGACCCGCAAGTCGGACCCCGAACGATCGACGATTCGTGGACCATGTACAACTTCAGTCACCAAACACCCAAGTAGTGAAGGAAATATGCCCTAGAGGCAATAATAAAGTTATTATTTATTTCCCTATATCATGATAAATGTTTATTATTCATGCTAGAATTGTATCAACCGGAAACATAATACATGTATGAATACATAGACAAACTTAGTGTCACTAGTATGCCTCTACTTGACTAGCTCGTTAATCAAAGATGGTTATGTTTCCTAACCATGAACAAAGTGTTGTTATTTGATTAACGAGGTCACATCATTAGTTGAATGATCTGATTGACATGACCCATTCCATTAGCTTAGCACCCGATTGTTTAGTATGTTGCTATTGCTTTCTTCATGACTTATACATGTTCCTATGACTATGAAATTATGCAACTCCCGTTTACTGGAGGAACACTTTGTGTGCTACCAAACATCACAACGTAACTGGGTGATTATAAAGGAGCTCTACAGGTGTCTCCAAAGGTAGATGTTGTGTTGGCGTATTTCGAGATTAGGATTTGTCACTCCGATTATCGGAGAGGTATCTCTGGGCCCTTCTCGGTAATGCACATCACATAAGCCTTGCAAGCATTGCAACTAATGAGTTAGTTGCGGGATGATGTATTACAGAACGAGTAAAGAGACTTGCCGGTAACGAGATTGAACTAGGTATTGGATACCAACGATCGAATCTCGGGCAAGTAACATACCGATGACAAAGGGAACAACGTATGTTGTTATGCGGTTTGACCGATAAAGATCTTCGTAGAATATGTAGGAGCCAATATGGGCATCCATGTCCCGCTATTGGTTATTGACCAGAGATTTGTCTCAGTCATGTCTACATTGTTCTCGAACCGTAGGGTCCACACGCTTAACGTTACGATGACAGTTATTATGAGTTTATGCATTTTGATGTACCGAAGTTAGTTCGGAGTCCCGGGTGTGATCACGGACATGACGAGGAGTCTCGAAGTGGTTGAGACATAAAGATTGATATATTGGATGACTATATTCGGACACCGAAAGGGTTCCGGAGAAGTATCGGATAAAACCGGAGCACCGGGGGGTTACCGGAACCCCCCGGGGGGTTAATGGGCCTCATGGGCCTAATGTGGAGAAGAGGAAGGGGCTGTCAGGGCAGGCCGCGCGCCCCCTCTCCCCCTAGTCCGAATTGGACAAGGAGGGAGGGGCGGCGTCCCCCCTTTCCTATTCTCCCTCCACCTCTCCTAGTTGGACAAGGATTGGGGGGGGGGGAGTCCTACTCCCGGTAGGAGTAGGACTCCTCCTGCGCGCCACCATAGGGCCGGACGCACCCCCCCCCCTTGGATCCTTTATATACGGGGGCAGGAGGGCACCTCTAGACACACAAGTTGATCCACGTGATCGTTCCTTAGCCGTGTGCGGTGCCCCTGCCACCATATTCCACCTCGATCATATCGTTGTAGTGCTTAGGCAAAGCCCTGCGTCGGTAGAACATTATCATCGTCACCACGCCGTTGTGCTGACGGAACTCATCCTCGAAGCTTTGCTGGATCGGAGCCCGGGGAGCGTCATCGAGCTGCACGTGTGCTAAGAACTCGGAGGTGCCGGAGTAACGGTGCTTGGATCGGTCGGATCGGGAAGACGTACGACTACTTCCTCTACGTTGCGTCAACGCTTCCGTTGCGGTCTACAAAGGGTACGTAGACAACACTCTCCCCTCTCGTTGCTATGCATCACCATGATCTTGCGTGTGCGTAGGGAATTTTTTGAAATTACTGTGTTCCCCAACAGTGGCATCCGAGCCTAGGTTTTATGGTTTGATGTTATATGCATGAGTAGAACACAAGTGAGTTGTGGGCGATATAAGTCATACTGCCTACCAGCATGACATACTTTGGTTCGGCGGTATTGTCGGATGAAGCGGCCCGGACCGACATTACGCGTACGCTTACGCGAGACCGGTTCTCCCGACGTGCTTTGCACAAAGGTGTCTTGCGGGTGACTGTTTCTCCAACTTTAGTTGAACCAAGTGTGGCTACGCCCGGTCCTTGCGAAGGTTAAAACGGAGTCAAATTGACAAACTATCGTTGTGGTTTTGATGCGTAGGTGAGATTGGTTCTTACTTAAGCCCGTAGCAGCCACGTAAAACTTGCAACAACAAAGTAGAGGACGTCTAACTTGTTTTTGCAGGGCATGTTGTGATGTGATATGGCCAAGACATGATGCTAAATTTCATTGTATGAGATGATCATGTTTTGTAACCGAGTTATCGGCAACTGGCAGGAGCCATATGGTTGTCGCTTTATTGTATGCAATGCAATCGCGATGTAATGCTTTACTTTATCACTAAGCAGTAGCGATAGTCGTGGAAGCATAAGATTGGTGAGACGACAACGATGCTACGATGGAGATCAAGGTGTCGCGCCGGTGACGATGGTGATCATGACGGTGCTTCGGAGATGGAGATCACAAAGCACAAGATGATGATGGCCATATCATATCACTTATATTGATTGCATGTGATGTTTATCTTTTATGCATCTTATCTTGCTTTGATTGACGGTAGCATTATAAGATGATCTTGAAGGAAATATGCCCTAGAGGCAATACTAAAGTTATTATTTATTTCCTTATATCATGATAAATGTTTATTATTCATGCTAGAATTGTATTAACCGGAAACATAATACATGTGTGAATACATAGACAAACTTAGTGTCACTAGTATGCCTCTACTTGACTAGCTCGTTAATCAAAGATGGTTATGTTTCCTAACCATGAACATGGTGTTGTTATTTGATTAACGAGATCACATCATTAGTTGAATGATCTGATTGACATGACCCATTTCATTAGCTTAGCACCCGATCGTTTAGTATGTTGCTATTGCTTTCTTCATGACTTATACATGTTCCTATGACTATGAGATTATGCAACTCCCGTTTACCGGAGGAACACTTTGTGTGCTACCAAACGTCACAACGTAACTGGGTGATTATAAAGGAGCTCTACAGGTGTCTCCAAAGGTAGATGTTGGGTTGGCGTATTTCGAGATTAGGATTTGTCACTCCCATTGTCGGAGAGGTATCTCTGGGCCCTCTCGGTAATGCACATCACATAAGCCTTGCAAGCATTGTGACTAATGAGTTATTTGCGAGATGATGTATTATGGAACGAGTAAAGAGACTTGCCGGTAACGAGATTGAACTAGGTATTGGATACCGACGATCGAATCTCGGGCAAGTAACATACCGATGACAAAGGGAACAACGTATGTTGTTATGCAGTCTGACCGATAAAGATCTTCGTAGAATATGTAGGAGCCAATATGGGCATCCAGGTCCCGCTATTGGTTATTGACCGGAGATATGTCTCAGTCATGTCTACATTGTTCTCGAACTGTAGGGTCCGCACGCTTAACGTTACGATGACAGTTATTATGAGTTTATGCATTTTGATGTACCGAAGTTAGTTCGGAGTCCCGGATGTGATCACGGACATGACGAGGAGTCTCGAAATGGTCGAGACATAAAGATTGATATATTGGATGACTATATTCGGACACCGGAAGTGTTCCGGGTGATTTCGGAGAAAACCGGAGAGCCGGAGGGTTACCGGAACCCTACCGGGAGAAGTAATGGCCCATATGGGCTTTAGTGGAGAGAGAGAAGGGCTGCCAGAGGTGGGCCGCGCGCCACCTCCTCCCTGGTCCAAATTGGACTAGGAGAGGGGGGCGCCGCCCCCCCTTTTCCTTCTCCCACTCCACCTATTTCCCCCTCCTAGTAGGAGTCCTACTCCTACTAGGAGGAGGACTCCTCCTTGGCGCGCCACACCTGGCCGGCCGGCCTCCTCCCCTTGCTCCTTTATATACGGGGGCAGGGGGCACCCCAAGACACACAAGTTGATCCACGTGATCGTTCCTTAGCCGTGTGCGGTGCTGTAACACCCTTGATGCGACTATATCTCCCACGTGTCGAGGCACGACTTAGAGGCATAATCGCATTGAAGGCATATGTCGCAAGTGAGGCAATCTTCACACAACCCATGTACATATAAATATAAAGGGGAAAAAATAATAATAGTTGGCTTACACTCGCCACGTCACATCAAGGTACATAAATAGCATCCATCATACAAACACTCATGGCCCGACTACGGCGCCAAAATAGAAAAGACCCCCAACATGCGACTAATCCCTGAATCGAACCCTGAGCAGGCACCACTACTGATCATCAGGAAAAGAAACATAGTATCGCTGAGAGTCCTCGTCGTACTCCCACTTCAGCTCGAACGCGCCGTCCGGAGGAGTATCATCGGTCCCTGCATCTGGTGTAATAGTAATCTGTGAGCCACAAGGACTCAGCAATCTCGCACCCTCGCGATCAAGACTATTTAAGCTTAATAGGTAAGGAAGGGGTAATGTGAGTGGAGCTGCAGCAAGCGACTAGCATATATGGTGGCTAACTTATTCGCAAAAGAGAGCGAGAAGAGAAGGCAAAGCACGAGCGGAAACTAAATAGAGCAGACTACGCAAACATAACTCCAACGCCGTGTCCACTTCCCGGACTCCGCCGAGAAGAGGCCATCACGGCAACACACGCAGTTGATTCATTTTAATTAATTAGGTTCAAGTTGTCTACAACCGGACATTAACAAATTCCCATCTGCCCATAACCGCGGGCACGGCTTTCGAAAGATCAATCCCTGCAGGGGGGTCCCAACTTAGCCCATAACAAGCTCTCACGGTCAACGAAGGAATAGACCTCCACCCAGGACCCACCGATCAGACTCGGTATCCCGGTACAACAAGATGACTCGACAGGTCAAAACTAGTCCAGCAACACCGCCCGAATGTGCCGACAAATCCCGATAGGAGCTGCACATATCTCTTTCTCAGGGCACACTCGGATAGGTCAAGCTACGAGTAAAACCAACCCTCGGGTTTCCCCGAGGTGGCCCCGCAGGCTGCCTGGTTCGGACCAACACTCAGAGGAGCACTGGCCCGTGGGGGGCTAAAATAAAGATGATCCTCGGGCTCCAGAAACCCAAGGGAAAGAAAAAGGGTAGGTGGCAAATGGTAAAACCAATGTTGGGCATTGCTGGAAAAGCTTTAATCAAGGCGAACTATCAAGGGGTTCCCATTATAGCCCAACCGCGTAAGGGACGCAACAAACCGGGAACATAACACCGATATGACGGAAACTAGGGCGGCAAGAGTGGAACAAAACACTAGGCGAGAGGCCGAGCCTTCCACCCTTTACCAAGTATATAGATGAATAAAGATAACATGGCAATATAATGATATCCCAACAAGTAAATAAATGTTCCAACAAGGAACGGCTCCAATCTGCACCTGCAACTAGCAACGCTATAAGAAGGGGCTTGAGCAAAGCGGTAACATAGCCAATCAATGGTTTGCTAGGACAAAGGTGGGTTAGAGGCTCAATCATGGCAATTGGGAGGCTGACAAGCAAGTGGTAGGCATCGTAGCATTGGCAAAGCAAAAGAGCGAGCAAACTAGCATATCAAAGATAGTAGTGATTTCAAGGGTGTGATCATCTTGCCTGCACAGTTGTCAGAATTGACTGGATCCTCAAAAGCAAACTCAACGGGCTCCTCGTTAGCGAACTCGTCTCCCGGCTCTACCCAACAACACAAACAAGCAACAAGGATACAATCAACCACGTGCAAAGGCAACCAATACGTTGCAAAGATGATATGCTATGCGGGATGCGATGCGGGATGCAAGAATGCAATATGTAACAGGAAATGCATGAACCTGGCCTCAACTTGGAAATCCAAGTGTGCCACTAGATAGAGGGGAAGAAATCCCCTGAAAACGATATAAAGATCATGGCAATCGGAGCTACGGTTTAGAAATGGCAAGCGATTTACTAAACGAACCGATCTACGATTTACCGCAACATGCCTCCTAAATGCAACAAAATGAACATGCTACAGCCACCCAACATGAAAACAAATTGCATGGCAGTGATGTACTCATCAAGCTTAACAAATCATCAGGACTGAGGCATAGGCAAATTCATCCATTAAGGGCTTCAAACAAGCATGGCAAAACTGAATAAGCAAAACAGATCTCAAACTTAGCGAAATTAATGCTAGTCTGAAATTTCAGACCACGATGCTCTCTTCGGAGGAGCAAAACAACATGAAGGAAAACCTGAACATGGCAAGTAAGAGCATGTCATGGAGCTACTCAACAAGCTTATCAAAACACCCAAAATGACCTGGGGCCAAAAGGGTTCACAAAATACTCTACCGAGCACACGAACATCGATGAAACACAATCAGTTTTCAGACTTAGTGAAAACTGGGACATGCTGAAATAATAACTCACGGAGGCATGTAAACGAGCTCGATGCTCTCACTACGGTGCAAGTCATGGCAAGGAAAGCATATATCCATTAAGAAGGCACAAAATGCTAGCTAGACATGGCAAGAACAATGGCATAGCATGCATGGATCACTAGCAATCACTCCGGCAAAATCGCAAAAGAGTTTACAATCTGCCCAAAACAGCAACTATCCAAAAGTTGAGCTCGATTGAGTCAACCTAGGGGGCTCCAACATAACAAGTAAAGACATGGATGGATTAAGCATAACAAGCATAACAAATCACTCTTACTGATCATCCCCAAAATAGGCACGGATCACTAGGAAACAAGCCGGACATATAGCATCGTGAACTAAAACGGCTCAGACTTAGTGAAAATCACTAAGTCCCTGAAATCTGTAATCTCAGGTAGCCCTCTTCGCAAGCTTGCACAGGACAACACACACATCCTAAAAATACATGGAAGGCACCTCTGGAAAGAAGACAACATGCTTAACAATTCATCCCAAAGGGGCACAGGCATATCATGCACGGATTAAATATGGCAAAAATAACAAAAGTGCATGTTGGACTAACGGATCTGCAATTTAACTCAACATGCCTCCTTCCAACAGAATTTTGGGCAACGAGATGACCTCAAATGCAAATGATGCAATGGAATGAAATGATGTACTCGTCGAGACGAAGATTTTGACATATCATACGCCCAAATCGGAGTTACCGTTGTGGAGATATCGCTGGTCAAAGATGGCATAAAAGATTAAGAGGGAGAGGGAAAAGTCAACCTAGGGTTTTTTTTAGATCTGGATCTAGCGCCCGGTACTGTTCACGCACTGTTCATCCGGTGCGCAAAACGAGGATGGCCGGGAGAAGTCGCCGGACTTGGCGCGAGGGGCACGCCGGCCGGGAGGACGAGGGCGAGACCGGGCGGTGGCGTGGCGCCGGCGAGGCCGCGGTGCTGCGGTGGCGCGGCGACCGGCCGGGGAGGTGGAGGGGTCGGTCCGGCGAGCTCGCAGCCGGCCGGCGTCGAAGGCGGGCGGCGGTGACCGATGGCGGGCGGCGGCGCGGCGAAGGGAGTCGGGCGGAGGCGCGAGGAAGAGGACGACGGCGCGCGGGCAAGGAGCCTCTGGCCCGTGCGGCGGCGCGGGGAGGGCCGGCCTCGGGCCCGGCGGGCTTCAGCGGGGAAGTGGGGCGGGGAGCCACGTGGCGGCCGGAGAGAGGCTGGGGGGAGCGGGGAGGACGTGTCCGGCCCGGGGCGGACGCGTCCGTCGGTGGAACCCTTTTTTTTGAACTAGGGTTTCGGGGAGGAAGGGAGATCCGAAAACGGGGGGGGGTATAAATAGGCATAGAGGGAGCTAGGAGAGTCCAAATGAGGTGCGGTTTTCGCCCACATGATCGTGATCGAACGACCGAGACGATGGAGCTGAGTTTGGTGGGTTTTGGGCCAAATTGGAGGGGTGTTGGGCTGCACACACACGAGGCCTTTTCGGTCCCTCGGTTAACCGTTGGAGTATCAAACGAAGTCCAAATGACCCGAAACTTGACAGGCAGTCTACCGGTAGTAAACCAAGGCCGCATGGCAAGTCTCGGTCCAATCCGGAAATGTTTAATCCCCACACACGAAAGAAAGATAGAAATGGCCACCGGAGGAGAACAAAGCGCCGGAATGCAAAACGGACAACGGGGAAAATGCTCGAATGCATGAGATGAACATGTATGCAAATGCGATGCACGTGACGACATGATATGAGATGCATGAAAAACAAAAACAACACACGGAGGCAAAGACCCGAACCCGAGAATTAAATATAACTTAATGCCGGAAACAGCATGAGTCGGGGTACAATTGGGGAAGGTTACATATGGGGCGTTACAGGTGCCCCCTGCCACCATATTCCACCTCGATCATATCGTTGTAGTGCTTAGGCGATGCCCTGCGTCGGTAGAACATCAAGATCGTCATCACGCCGTCGTGCTGATGGAACTCCTCCCCGAAGCTTTGCTGGATCGGAGCCCGGGGATCGTCATCGAGTTGTACGTGTGCTAAGAACTCGGAGGTGCCGGAGTAACGGTGCTTGGATCGGTCAGATCGGGAAGAAGACGTACGACTACTTCCTCTATGTTGTGTCAACGCTTCCGTTGCGATCTACAAGGGTACGTAGATCAGACTCTCCCCCTCGTTGCTTTGCATCACCATGATCTTGCGTGTGCGTAGGAAATTTTTTGAAATTACTACGTTCCCCAACAGTGGCATCCGAGCCTAGGTTTTATGGTTTGATGTTATGTGCACGAGTAGAACACAAGTGAGTTGTGGACGATATAAGTCATACTGCCTACCACCATGTCATACTTTGGTTCGGCGGTATTGTTGGACGAGACGACCCGGACCAACCTTAGGCGTACGCTTACGCGAGACCGGTTCCCCCGACGTGCTTTGCACACAGGTGGCTTGCGGGCGACTGTCTCTCCAACTTTAGTTGAACCGAGTGTGGCTACGCCCGGTCCTTGCGAAGGTTAAAACGGAGTCTATTTGACAAACTATCGTTGTGGTTTTGATGCGTAGGTGAGATTGGTTCTTGCTTAAGCCCGTAGCAGCCACGTAAAACTTGCAACAACAAAGTAGAGGACGTCTAACTTGTTTTTGCAGGGCATGTTGTGATGTGATATGGTCAAGACATGATGCTAAATTTTATTGTATGAGATGATCATGTTTTGTAACCGAGTTATCGGCAACTGGCAGGAGCCATATGGTTGTCGCTTTATTGTATGCAATGCAATCGCGATGTAATGCTTTAATTTATCACTAAGCGGTGGCGATAGTAGTGGAAGCATAAAGATTGGCGAGACGACAACGATGCTACGATGGAGATCAAGGTGTCGCGCCGGTGACGATGGTGATCATGACGGTGCTTCGGAGATGGAGATCACAAGCACAAGATGATGATGGCCATATCATATCACTTATATTGATTGCATGTGATGTTTATCTTTTACTCATCTTATCTTGCTTTGATTGACGGTAGCATTATAAGATGATCTCTCACTAAATTATCAAGAAGTGTTCTCCCTGAGTATGCACCGTTGCGAAAGTTCTTTGTGCTGAGACACCACGTGATGATCGGGTGTGATAGGCTCTACGTTCAAATACAACGGGTGCAAAACAGTTGCACACGCGGAATACTCAGGTTATACTTGACGAGCCAAGCATATACAGATATGGCCTCGGAACACGGAGACCGAAAGGTTGAGTGTGAATCATATAGTAGATATGATCAACATAATGATGTTCACCGATGAAACTACTGAAGGAAATATGCCCTAGAGGCAATAATAAAGTTATTATTTATTTCCTTATATCATGATAAATGTTTATTATTCATGCTAGAATTGTATTAATCGGAAACATAATACATGTGTGAATACATAGACCAACAGAGTGTCACTAGTATGCCTCTACTTGACTAGCTCGTTAATCAAATATGGTTATGTTTCCTAACCATGAACAAAGAGTTGTTGTTTGATTAACGAGGTCACATCATTAGTAGAATGATCTGATTGACATGACCCATTCCATTAGCTTAGCACCCGATCGTTTAGTATGTTGCTATTGCTTTCTTCATGACTTATACATATTCCTATAACTATGAGATTATGCAACTCCCGTTTACCGGAGGAACACTTTGGGTACTACCAAACGTCACAACATAACTGGGTGATTATAAAGGAGTACTACAGGTGTCTCCAATGGTAGATGTTGTGTTGGCGTATTTCGAGATTAGGGTTTGTCACTCCGATTGTCGGAGAGGTATCTCTGGGCCCTCTCGGTAATGCACATCACATAAGCCTTGCAAGCACTACAACTAATATGTTAGTTGTGAGATGATGTATTACGGAACGAGTAAAGAGACTTGCCGGTAACGAGATTGAACTAGGTATTGGATACCGACGATCGAATCTCGGGCAAGTAACATACCGATGACAAAGGGAACAACGTATGTTGTTATGCGGTCTGACCGATAAAGATCTTCGTAGAATATGTAGGAGCCAATATGGGCATCCAGGTCCCGCTATTGGTTATTGACCAGAGACGTGTCTCGGTCATGTCTACATTGTTCTCGAACCGTAGGGTCCGCACGCTTAACGTTACGATGACAGTTATTATGAGTTTATGCATTTTGATGTACCGAAGGTTGTTCGGAGTCCCGGATGAGATCACGGACATGACGAGGAGTCTCGAAATGGTCGAGACGTAAAGATTGATATATTGGAAGCCTATGTTTGGACATAGGAAGTGTTCCGGGTGAAATCGGGATTTTACCGGAATACCGGGAGGGTTACCGGAACCCCCCGGGAGACTAATGGGCCTATTGGGCCTTAGTGAAAAAAGAGAAAAGGGGCAGCCCATAACTGGCCGGCGCCCCCCCTTTCCCCAAGTCCTAGTAGGACTAGGAGAAGGGGCCGGCCCCCCTCTTTCTCCTTTCCCCCCGAGAGTCCTAATTGGAATAGGATTGGAAGGGGGAGTCCTACTCCAAGTGGGAGTAGGACTCCCCTGCGCCTCCCTCTCCCTGGCCGGCCGGCCCCCCTTCCTCCAACCTTTATATACGGGGGCAGGGGACACCCCAAGACACACAAGTTGATCCTTGAGATCGTTCCTTAGCCGTGTGCGGTGCCCCCTGCCACCAAATTCCACCTCGATCGTACCGTTACAGTGCTTAGGCGAAGCCCTGCGTCGGTAGTACATCAAGATCGTCACCACGCCGTCGTGCTGACGGAACTCTTCCTCGACGCTTTGCTGGATCGGAGCCCGAGGAACGTCATCGAGCTGAACGTGTGCTAAGAACTCGGAGGTGCCGGAGTAACGGTGCTTGGATCGGTCGGATCGGGAAGAAGACGTATGACTACTTCCTCTATGTTGTGTGATCGCTTCCGCAGTCGGTCTGCGTTGGTACGTAGACAACACTCTCCCCTCTCGTTGCTGTGCATCACCATGATCTTGCGTGTGCATAGGAAAATTTTCGAAATTACTGCGTTCCCCAACAGTGGCATCCGAGCCTAGGTTTTATGGTTTGATGTTATTTGCACGAGTAGAACACAAGTGAGTTGTGGGCGATACAAGTCATACTGCCTACCAGCATGTCATACTTTGGTTCGGCGGTATTGTTGGGTGAGACGATCCGGACCAACCTTACGCGTACTCTTACGCGAGACCGGTTCCCTCGACGTGCTTTGCACATAGATGGCTTGCGGAAGACTGTCTCTCCAACTTTAGTTGAACCAAGTGTGACTACGCCCGGTCCTTGAGAAGGTTAAAACGGAGTCTATTTGACGAACTATCATTGTGGTTTTGATGCGTAGGTGAGATGAGTTCTTACTTAAGCCCGTAGCAGCCACGTAAAACTTGCAACAACAAAGTAGAGGACGTCTAACTTGTTTTTGCAGGGTATGTTGTGATGTGATATGGTCAAGGCATGATGCTGATTTTATTGTATGAGATGATCATGTTTTGTAACCGAGTTATCGGCAACTGGCAGGAGCCATATGGTTGTCGCTTTATTGTATGCAATGCAATCGCGATGTAATGCTTTACTTTATTACTAAACGGTAGTGATAGTCGTGGAAGCATAAGATTGGCGAGACGACAACGATGCTACGATGGAGATCAAGGTGTCGCGCCGGTGACGATGGTGATCATGACGGTGCTTCGGAGATGGAGATCACAAGCACAAGATGATGATGGCCATATCATATCACTTATATTGATTGCATGTGATGTTTATCCCTTTTATGCATCTTATCTTGCTTTGATTGACGGTAGCATTATAAGATGATCTCTCACTAAAAAAATTTTATCAAGAAGTGTTCTCCCTGAGTATGCACGTCCCGCTATTGGTTATTGACCGGAGATATGTCTCAGTCATGTCTACATTGTTCTCGAACCGTAGGGTCCGCACGCTTAACGTTACGATGAAAGTTATTATGAGTTTATGCATTTTGATGTACCGAAGTTAGTTCGGAGTCCCGGATGTGATCACGGACATGACGAGGAGTCTCGAAATGGTCGAGACATAAAGATTGATATATTGGATGACTATATTCGGACACCGGAAGTGTTCCGGGTGATTTCAGAGAAAACCGGAGAGCCGGAGGGTTACCGGAACCCTACCGGGAGAAGTAATGGGCCATATGGGCTTTAGTGGAGAGAGAGAGAGAGAAGGGCTGCCAGAGGTGGGCCGCGCGCCACCTCCTCCCTGGTCTGAATTGGACTAGGAGAGGGGGGCGGCGCCCCCCTTTTCCTTCTCCCACTCCACCTCTTTCCCCCTCCTAGTAGGAGTCCTACTCCTACTAGGAGGAGGACTCCTCCTTGGCGCGCCACACCTGGCTGGCCGGCCTCCTCCCCTTGCTCCTTTATATACGGGGGCAGGGGGCACCCCACGACACACAAGTTGATCCACGTGATCGTTCCTTAGCCGTGTGCGGTGCCCCCTGCCACCATATTCCACCTCGATCATATCGTTGTAGTGCTTAGGCGAAGCCCTGCGTCGGTGGAACATCAAGATCGTCATCACACCGTCGTGTTGACGGAACTCCTCCCCGAAGCTTTGCTGGATCGGAGCCCGGGGATCGTCATCGAGCTGTACGTGTGCTAAGAACTCGGAGGTGCCGGAGTAACGGTGCTTGGATCGGTCGGATCGGGAAGAAGACGTACGACTACTTCCTCTATGTTGTGTCAATGCTTCCGTTGCGATCTACAAGGGTACGTAGATCAGACTCTCCCCCTCGTTGCTTTGCATCACCATGATCTTGCGTGTGCATAGGAACTTTTTTGAAATTACTACGTTCCCCAACAGATCTCTCACTAAATTATCAATAAGTGTTCTCCCTGAGTATGCACCGTTGCGAAAGTTCTTCGTGCTGAGACACCACATGATGATCGGGTGTGATAGGCTCTACGTTCAAATACAACGGGTGCAAAACAGTTGCACACGCGGAATACTCAGGTTATACTTGACGAGCCAAGCATATACAGATATGGCCTCGGAACACGGAGACCGAAAGGTCGAGCGTGAATCATATAGTAGATATGATCAACATAGTGATGTTCACCAATGAAACTACTCCATCTCACGTGATGATCGGACATGGTTTAGTTGATTTGGATCACGTGATCACTTAGAGGATTAGAGGGATGTCTATCTAAGTGGGAGTTCTTAAGTAATTTGATTAATTGAACTTAAACTTATCATGAACTTAGTACCTGATAGTATCTTGCTTGTTTATGTTTGATTGTAGATAGATGGCTCGTGCTGTTGTTCCATTGAATTTTAATGCGTTCCTTGAGAAAGCAAAGTTGAAAGATGATGGTAGCAATTACACGGACTGGGTCCATAACTTGAGGATTATCCTCATTGCTGCACAGAAGAATTATGTCCTAGAAGCACCGCTGGGTGCCAGGCCTGCTACTGGAGCAACACTAGATGTTATGAACGTCTGGCAGAGCAAAGCTGATGACTACTCGATAGTTCAGGGTGCCATGCTTTACGGCTTAGAATCAGGACTTCAAAGACGTTTTGAACGTCATGGAGCATATGAGATGTTCTAGGAGTTGAAGTTAATATTTCAAGCAAATGCCCGGATTGAGAGATATGAAGTCTCCAATAAGTTCTATAGCTGCAAGATGGAGGAGAACAGTTCTGTTAGTGAGCATATACTCAAAATGTCTGGGTATAATAATCACTTGATTCAGATGGGAGTTAATCTTCCAGATGATTGTGTCATTGACAGAATTCTCCAATCACTGCCACCAAGCTACAAGAGCTTCGTGATGAACTATAATATGCAAGGGATGAACAAGACTATTCCTGAGCTCTTCGCAATGCTGAAAGCTGCGGAGGTAGAAATCAAAAAGGAGCATCAAGTGTTGATGGTCAACAAGACCACTTGTTTCAAGAAAAAGGGCAAAGGGAAGAAGAAGGGGAACTTCAAGAAGAACGGCAAGCAAGTTGCTGCTCAAGAGAAGAAACCCAAGTCTGGACCTAAGCCTGAAACTGAGTGCTTCTACTGCAAGCAGACTGGTCACTGGAAGCGGAACTGCCCCAAGTATTTGGCGGATAAGAAGGATGGCAAGGTGAACAAAGGTATATGTGATATACATGTTATTGATGTGTACCTTACTAATGCTCGCAGTAGCACCTGGGTATTTGATACTGGTTCTGTTGCTAATATTTGCAACTCAAAACAGGGACTACGGATTAAGCAAAGATTGGCTAAGGACGAGGTGACGATGCGCATGGGAAACGGTTCCAAAGTCAATGTGATCACAGTCGGCACACTACCTCTACATCTACCTTCGGGATTAGTATTAGACCTAAATAATTGTTATTTGGTGCCAGCGTTGAGCATGAACATTATATCTGGATCTTGTTTAATGCGAGACGGTTATTCATTTAAATCAGAGAATAATGGTTGTTCTATTTATATGAGTAATATCTTTTATGGTCATTCACCCTTGAAGAGTGGTCTATTCTTGTTGAATCTCGATAGTAGTGATACACATATTCATAATGTAGAAGCCAAAAGATGCAGAGTTGATAATGATAGTGCAACTTATTTGTGGCACTACCGTTTAGGTCATATCGGTGTAAAGCGCATGAAGAAACTCCATACTGATGGACTTTTGGAACCACTTGATTATGAATCACTTGGTACTTGCGAACCGTGCCTCATGGGCAAGATGACTAAAACACCGTTCTCCGGTACTATGGAGAGAGCAACAGATTTGTTGGAAATCATACATACAGATGTATGTGGTCCGATGAATGTTGAGGCTCATGGCGGATATCATTATTTTCTCACCTTCACGGATGACTTAAGCAGATATGGGTATATCTACTTAATGAAACATAAGTCTGAAACATTTGAAAAGTTCAAAGAATTTCAGTGTGAAGTTGAAAATCACCGTAACAAGAAAATAAAGTTTCTACGATCTGATCATGGAGGAGAATATTTGAGTTACGAGTTTGGTGTACATTTGAAAAATTGTGGAATACTTTCGCAACTCACGCCACCTGAAACAGCACAGCGTAATGGTGTGTCCGAACGTCATAATCGTACTTTACTAGATATGGTGCGATCTATGATGTCTCTTACTGATTTACCGCTATCGTTTTGGGGATACGCTCTAGAGACGGCCGCATTCACGTTAAATAGGGCACCATCAAAATCCGTTGAGACGACGCCTTATGAACTGTGGTTTGGCAAGAAACCAAAGTTGTCGTTTCTAAAAGTTTGGGGCTGCGATGCTTATGTGAAAAAGCTTCAACCTGATAAGCTCGAACCCAAATCGGAGAAATGCGTCTTCATAGGATATCCAAAGGAAACTATAGGATACACCTTCTATCACAAATCCGAAGGCAAGACTTTTGTTGCTAAATTCGAAAACTTTCTAGAGAAGGAGTTTCTCTCGAAAGAAGTGAGTGGGAGGAAAGTAGAACTTGCCGAGGTAACTATACCTGCTCCCTTGTTGGAAAGTAGTACATCACAGAAAACTGTTTCTGCGACACCTACACCAATAAGTGAGGAAGTTGATGATAATGATCATGAAACTTCGGAACAAGATACTACTGAACCTCGTAGATCAACCAGAGTGAGATCCGCGCCAGAGTGGTATGGTAATCCAGTTCTGGAAGTCATGCTGCTAGATCATGATGAACCTACGAACTATGAAGAAGCGATGGTCAGCCCAGATTCCGCAAAATGGCTTGAAGCCATGAAATCTGAGATGGGATCCATGTATGGGAACAAAGTATGGACTTTGGTTGACTTGCCCGATGATCGGCAAGCAATTGAGAATAAATGGATCTTCAAGAAGAAGACTGACGCTGACGGTAATATTACTGTCTACAAAGCTCGACTTGTCGCAAAAGGTTTTCGACAAGTTCAAGGGGTTGACTACGATGAGACCTTCTCACCCGTAGCGATGCTTAAGTCTGTCAGAATCATGTTAGCAATTGCCGCATTTTATGATTATGAAATTTGGCAGATGGATCTCAAAACTGCATTCCTGAATGGATTTCTGGAAGAAGAGTTGTATATGATGCAACCGGAAGGTTTTGTCGATCCAAAGGGAGCTAACAAAGTGTGCAAGCTCCAGCGATCTATTTATGGACTGGTGCAAGCCTCTCGGAGTTGGAATAAACGTTTTGATAGTGTGATCAAAGCATTTGGTTTTATACAGACTTTCGGAGAAGCCTGTATTTACAAGAAAGTGAGTGGGAGCTCTGTAGCATTTCTGATATTATATGTGGATGACATATTACTGATCGGAAATGATATAGAATTTCTGGATAGCATAAAGGGATACTTGAATACGAATTTTTCAATGAAAGACCTCGGTGAAGCTGCTTACATATTAGGCATAAAGATCTATAGAGATAGATCAAGACGCTTAATTGGACTTTCACAAAGCACATACCTTGACAAGATTTTGAAAAAGTTCAAAATGGATCAGGCAAAGAAAGGGTTCTTGCCTGTGTTACAAGGTGTGAAGTTGAGTCAGACTCAATGCCCGACCACTGCAGAAGATAGAGAGAAAATGAAAGATGTTCCCTATGCTTCAGCCATAGCCTCTATCATGTATGCAATGTTGTGTACCAGGCCTGATGTGTGCCTTGCTATAAGCTTAGCAGGGAGGTACCAAAGTAATCCAGGAGTGGATCACTGGATAGCGATGAAGAACATCCTGAAATACCTGAAAAGGACTAAGGATATGTTTCTCGTATATGGAGGTGACAAAGAGCTCACCGTAAAAGGTTACGTTGATGCAAGCTTTGACACTGATCCGGACGATTCTAAATCACAAACCGGATACGTGTTTACATTAAACGGTGGAGCTGTCAGTTGGTGCAGTTCTAAACAAAGCGTCGTAGCGGGATCTACATGTGAAGCGGAGTACACAGCTGCTTCAGAAGCAGCGAACGAAGGAGTCTGGATGAGGAGTTCATATCCGATCTAGGTGTTATACCTAGTGCATCGGGTCCAATGAAAATCTTTTGTGACAATACTGGTGCCATTGCCTTGGCAATGGAATCCAGATTTCACAAGAGAACCAAGCACATCAAGAGACGCTTCAATTCCATCCGGTATCTAGTCCAGGTGGGAGACATAGAGATTTGCAAGATACATACGGATCTGAATGTTGCAGACCCATTGACTAAGCCTCTTCCACGAGCAAAACATGACCAGCACCAAGGCTCCATGGGTGTTAGAATCATTACTGTGTAATCTAGATTATTGACTCTAGTGCAAGTGGGAGACTGAAGGAAATACGCCGTAGAGGCAATAATAAAGTTATTATTTATTTCCTTATATCATGATAAATGTTTATTATTCATGCTAGAATTGTATTAACCGGAAACATAATACATGTGTGAATACATAGACAAACTTAGTGTCACTAGTATGCCTCTACTTGACTAGCTCGTTAATCAAAGATGGTTATGTTTCCTAACCATGAACAAAGTGTTGTTATTTGATTAACGAGGTCACATCATTAGTTGAATGATCTGATTGACATGACCCATTCCATTAGCTTAGCACCCGATCGTTTAGTATGTTGCTATTGCTTTCTTCATGACTTATACATATTCCTATGACTATGAGATCATGCAACTCCCGTTTACTGGAGGAACACTTTGTGTGCTACCAAACGTCACAACGTAACTGGGTGATTATAAAGGAGCTCTACAGGTGTCTCCAAAGGTAGATGTTGGGTTGGCGTATTTTGAGATTAGGATTTGTCACTCCGATTATCGGAGAGGTATCTCTGGGCCCTCTCGGTAATGCACATCACATAAGCCTTGCAAGCATTGCAACTAATGAGTTAGTTGCGGGATGATGTATTACAGAACGTGTAAAGAGACTTGCCGGTAACGAGATTGAACTAGGTATTGGATACCGACGATCGAATCTCGGGCAAGTAAAATACCGATGACAAAGGGAACAACGTATGTTGTTATGCGGTTTGACCGATAAAGATCTTCGTAGAATATGTAGGAGCCAATATGGGCATCCATGTCCCGCTATTGGTTATTGACCGGAGATTTGTCTCAGTCATGTCTACATTGTTCTCGAACCGTAGGGTCCGCACGCTTAACGTTACGATGACAGTTATTATGAGTTTATGCATTTTGATGTATCGAAGTTATTTCGGAGTCCAGGATGTGATCACGGACATGACGAGGAGTCTCGAATTGGTCGAGACATAAAGATTGATATATTGGATGACTATATTCGGACACCGGAAGGGTTCCGGAGAAGTATCGGATAAAACCGGAGCACCGGGGGGTTACCGGAACCCCCCGGGGGGTTAATGGGCCTCATGGGCCTAATGTGGAGAAGAGGAAGGGGCTGGCAGGGCAGGCCGCGCGCCCCCTCTCCCCCTAGTCCGAATTGGACAAGGAGGGAGGGGCGGCGCCCCCCCCCCCTTTCCTATTCTCCCTCCACCTCTCCTAGTTGGACAAGGATTGGGGGGGGGGAGTCCTACTCCCGGTAGGAGTAGGACTCCTCCTGCGCGCCACCATAGGGCCGGCCGCACCCCCCCCCTTGGATCCTTTATATACGGGGGCAGGGGGGCACCTCTAGACACACAAGTTGATCCACGTGATCGTTCCTTAGCCGTGTGCGGTGCCCCCTGCCACCATATTCCACCTCGATCATATCGTTGTAGTGCTTAGGCGAAGCCCTGCGTCGGTAGAACATCATCATCGTCACCACGCCATTGTGCTGACGGAACTCATCCCCGAAGCTTTGCTGGATCGGAGCCCGGGGAGCGTCATCGAGCTGTACGTGTGCTAAGAACTCGGAGGTGCCGGAGTAACGGTGCTTGGATCGGTCGGATCGGGAAGACGTACGACTACTTCCTCTACGTTGCATCAACGCTTCCGTTGCGGTCTACGAAGGGTACGTAGACAACACTCTCCCCTCTCGTTGCTATGCATCACCATGATCTTGTGTGTGCATAGGAATTTTTTTGAAATTACTGCGTTCCCCAACAGGTAGCACAAATGCCAAGTACCCAGAGACCACTTGGACGTCAAGTGTCGTCGATCCTCGAAGACCCCGTGGACGTCAAGTTCCGTGTCGTGACCCCGAACCTCTATGAAAACGTTGTACGACTACTTTCGTGGCCAAAGACCCGTGTACAACTAACATCTCCAAGTTGACCAGTGATGACCGATAGTACCACTACTTCCACTACGACCGTTCCGAGAACGCCTACTTCCCCTACGCCGCATTGAACTCGACCCGTTTCGAAAATGCACGCTTCAAAGGTATAACCTCGAGACGACCGTCCGTGAACGAATGCATGTGTTGTATGAGATGGATCCTATGTTTACACCGTGTCTGATTTGTCACTCGTTTCCATGCCACTAACCCGTGGGAACCCGATAGTCGGGACCACCCCACCATCTTGCTCAACTCGCACACGCCCTATTTTTTTCACCGGCATCTCAATCGAGTTACCGGAACCGTTATGTTGCTGTGGCGTCATTTTTAGGATTCGTTGCCGTCGCACCCCTTTCATTTCCGCCACGATGACAAATGCTTCATATCTTGCTCTTATCAACATTTCCATAAAATTGCATAAAACTTGCAAATGTCATCCGCATCATGATAACAACATTTAAAATGTTTAAAATTGTTGTTGCACCAAATTGATAAATGCATATGGGGATTTGCTGGAATTGTTGTTTGTTATTTTCGGCCTCATTTAAAATGCCTAACTGTGTATTTTTACTCATGTTTCACCTCTTGCCATGTTAACAACATTTAATATTGTCGAGTACATAACAAAGAGGGAACTAAATAAGTCATGTGGTGTTTCGTCAATATGCAACTCGTTGCATATTGAGCTCCACTTAATTTGTAGTATTGTTTGTTGCACTTTGCCATGCCATGCATATTTAAACCAGAGATGCATCATACTTGGTTGTGCATCATGCCATGTTTATGTGATGGTTGTTTACTATGTTGCTTGCTTCTTTCCGCGTTGCTTCTCTCGTTAGCTTCGGTTTTGTTCCGGAGTTGTGAGGATTGATTCGACTCCGTCTGTTTGTCTTCTTCATGGACTCGTTCTTCTTCCTTATAGGATTTCAGGCAAGATGACCATACCCTCGAAATCACTTCTATCTTTGCTTGCTAGTTGTTCGCTCTTTTGCTATGACGCGCTACCTACCACTTGCTATATCATGCCTCCCTTATTGCCATGTCAAGCCTCTAACCCACCTTTCCTAGCAAACCGTTGTTTGGCTATGTTACCGCTTTTGCTCAGCCCTTCTTATAGCATTGTTAGTTGCAAGTGAAGCTGAAGTTTGTTCTTTGTTGGAACATGGATATGTTTGGGATATCACAATATATCTTATTTACTTTAATGCATCTATATACTTGGTAAAGGGTGGAAGGCTCGACCTTATGACTGGTGTTTTGTTCCACTCTTGCCGCCCTAGTTTCCGTCATACCGATATTATGTTCCTTGATTTTGCATTCCTTACGCGGTAGGGTGTTATGGGAACCCCTTGACAGTTTGCTTTGAATAAAACTCCTCCAGCAAGGCCCAACTTTGGTTTTAACATTTGCCACCTAAGCCTTTTTCCCTCGGGTTTCCGGAGCCCGAGGGTCATCTTTATTTTAACCCCTAGGCCAGTGCTCCTTTGAGTGTTGGTCCAAACTAGAGCCCCTTGCAGCGCCACCTCGGGGAAACTTGAGGGTTGGTTTTAGTTGTACGGACTGCTCATCCGGTGTGCCCCGAGAACAAGATATGTGCAGCTCCTATCGGGATTTGTCGGCACATTCGGGCGACTTTGCTGGTCTTGTTTTACCATTGTCGAAATGTCTTGTAACCGGGATTCCGAGTCTGATCGGGTCTTCCTGGGAGAAGGAATATCCTTTGTTGACCGTGAGAGCTTGTGATGGGCTAAGTTGGGACACCCCTGCAGGGTTTGAACTTTCGAAAGCCGTGCCCGCGGTTATGGGCAGATGGGAATTTGTTAATGTCCAGTTGTAGAGAACTTGACACTTAACTTAATTAAAATGCATCAACCGCGTGTGTATCCTTGATGGTCTCTTTCCGGCGGAGTCCGGAAAGTGAACACGGTTCTTGTGTTTATGCTTGAATGTAAGTAGCTTTCAGGATCACTTCTTGATCATTTCTAGCTTCTCGACCGCTGCGTTGCTCCTCTTCTCGCTCTTATTTGCGTATGTTAGCCACCATATATGCTTAGTGCTTGCTGCAGCTCCACCTCACTACCCTTTTCCTACCCATAAGCTTAAATAGTCTTGATCTCGCGGGTGTGAGATTGCTGAGTCCTCGTGGCTCACAGATACTTCCAAACAGTTGCAGGTGCCGATGATACCAGTGCAGATGACGCAACTGAGCTCAAGTGGGAGCTCGATGAAAATCTTGATCGTTGTTTTGTTTTGTTTCTTGTTGATCAGTAGTGGAGCCTAGTTGGGACGATCGGGGATCTAGCATTTGGGCTTGTCTTCCTTTTATTTTGGCTCCATAGTCGGACCTTGATTGTATTCTAGATGATGTATGTTTAACTTGTATTTGTGTGAAGTGGCGATTGTAAGCCAACTCTTTATCCCTTTCTTATTCAGTACATGGGATGTGTAAAGATTACCTCTCTTGCGACATGCCTACCATGCGGTTATGCCTCTAAGTCGTGCCCCGACACGTGGGAGATATAGCCGCATCGTGGGTGTTACACCGGTGCTCCAGATGCCTTCCATGGATTCCGAGATTGGTCGTGTGATTTGTTTTGTTGGTTGCATTCATCTTTGAATCATGTGCATTGCATCATGTCATTTTTTTAAACTCATCTAAATAAATCGTATGGATCTTTGCTCCATTTAAATCGAGGAAATTCATATGGTGATTTCTCTTTATAACATATATCTTATCCTCCCAATATTCAACACACTTGCATGTTAAATCCTTTGACCTCTCCTTCTTTCGGTTTTCGACTCTCAAACATTGTTGATAATTCTTTTGTCCCTTATCCAAGCTCCATCAAAAATCCGAACATTTTTGGACCTTCGTTTTGCCAAGTCCTAGTTCAAATCCATTTGAATTAAATTCAAATGAGTTTGAATTTATATCTTTCGATCATGCCACTTCTAATTTTCTTGGGTCAAACTCATTTTTTTCAGTTTGGGAAAATTAATGCCATGCGCAAAATCTTTCCCTAACCCTCCCTTTATTTTCCTTTCTAATTCTTTTTTGTTAAAGAACATGAGGGGGACAGAGAGCCCATCCGCAACCTGCAGCCAGGCTGGCCCATTTGCATCATGGCCCAGCCAACAGGCCCATCCATTCCTCCTAACCCTAGCCGATCGAGATCCCACACCTGGCTCGATGCCCATCTCCTTCCCGCAGCGCGCCGTCATCTCTCCCTCGATCCCCTCGTTCTCTCCCTCTCACTCGCTCGCCCCCGCCATCATCGTCCCGAGCGGGAGAGGCTCCCGATCCGCCAGCCTCATCCCTCTCCCCTTCGTCCTCCTGCGCCGCCACACACAGAGGAATAGGTCCCTCACGCCGCGCGCCTTGGCCGCCCCCTGCTCCCGGTCATCCTCGCCGCCGACCTCCTTTGCCTCTGTCGCGCCGTCCCTCAAGCTCTCGCAAGCCCGCGTCCTCCACCGCCAAGCAGGCCACCGCCCTGCGCGCGCGACCATGCCAGCCTCTCCTTCCTCCCGCCTCACCACCAGACCTCCGCCCGACCTCAGCCATGGACGTGCACTGCCGCTACTCTGTTGCGTGCGTCCCGCCTCCCTCGTCGCGCCCGCTCCTTCGCTACTACCAGGTGTCATCGCCTTCCTGCCATGTCAGCGTCCATCCCCGACCTTCAGCCGCGTCCAGGCCATTCCCGTCGTCCTGCAGCTGCAGCGCCAAGTTCCTCTGCTTCGCGCATGCATTGACCGCGCCCCGTCTCCCTCGCCGCGACCGCTCCACGCACCTGGGCCGCCTCCCTTCACTGCTGCTGTAACTGGGTCACCCCCTGCTGACCTTCGCCTTGGCCCGGTGTTCCCCTTGTCGGATGCCTCCACGCCACGACCCTCTCCTCCTCGACGCCCTTGCTGCTCCATCATGGAGCCCCAGGTCTGAAGATGACCACGACCGTGCATCTCTCCTTGTACCACTTTGGAGACCGAGACCATCAAGTACCCCGACGTTCATGTACGACTACAGCGCCAAGGGGACCACTACCCTCGACCCGGGGACGCTAAGTTCCCCTACGACTACGGGGATTCACCGAGCACCTTTCGGATGCGCGAAGTTCAACTACATGGACCGCCGAGTCCCTTGCCGTGATCCCGAACATCTGCGGAAACTTGTATGACTATGAACGTGAATGACTACTGTCGCAAGAACAAGACCGGTAAGTTCGAAGACCCCAAGTACTACGACATCTCCGAAGGGATTTGAATCCGTCAAGTTCCTCTTCGAACCGTGTACCACTACTGTCACCATGGATCCGACAAGACCGCGAGTACATCTACTTCTATCTACACCGCGTCGAACTCGTCCCGTATCGATTGCATGCTTCGAAGGTATAACCGCCGGAATGATGCCTGTGGACCGTATGCATGTGAACGTAGCAGAATTTTAAAATTTTCTACGCATCACCAAGATCCATCTATGAAGTCATCTAGCAACGAGGGAGAGAGGAGTGCATCTACATACCCTTGTAGATCACGAGCGGAAGCGTTCAAGAGAACGGGGTTGATGGAGTCGTACTCGACGTGATTCAAATTACCGATGACCAAGTGCCGAACGGACAGCACCTTCGCGTTCAACGCACGTACGGTTGGGAAGACGTCTCCTCCAACTTGATCCAGCAAGGGGGAAGGAGAGGTTGATGAAGATCCAGCAGCACGATGGTGTGGTGGTGGAAGCAACGATGATCTCAGCAGGGCTTCGCCAAGCGCAAGGGAGATGGAGGAGTGTCACGGGAGGGAGAGGGAGAGGCCAGGGGCTTGGGTGCGCAGCCCTCCCTCCCCCCACTATATATAGGGTGCCTAGGGGAGGCCTAGGAGATCCAATCTCCTAGGGGGGGCGGCGGCCAAGGGGGTGCCTTGCCCCCCAAGGCAAGGGTGGCGCCCCCACCCCTATGGTTTCTAACCCTAGGCGCAGGGGGGGCCAAGGGGGGCGCACCAGCCCACTAGGGGCTGGTTCCCCTCCCACTTCAGCCCATGGGGCCCTCCGGGATAGGTGGCCCCACTCGGTGGGCCCCCAGGACCCTTTCGGTGGTCCCGGTACAATACCGGTGACCCCCGAAATCTTCCCGATGGCCGAAACTGGACTTCCTATATACAAATCTTTACCTCCGGACCATTCCGGAACTCCTCGTGACGTCCGGGATCTCATCCGGGACTCTGAACAACTTTCGGGGTTACCGTGTGCTAATATCTCTACAACCCTAGCGTCATCGAACCTTAAGTGTGTAGACCCTACGGGTTCGGGAGACATGCAGACATGACCGAGAAGCCTCTCCGGTCAATAACCAATAGCGGGATCTGGATACCCATGTTGGCTCCCACATGCTCCACGATGATCTCATCGGATGAACCACGATGTCGAGGATTCAATCAATCCGTATACAATTCCCTTTGTCAATCGGTACGTTACTTGCCCGAGACTCGATCGTCGGTATCCCAATACCTTGTTCACTCTCGTTACTGGCAAGTCACTTTACTCGTACCGTTATGCATGATCCCGTGATCAACCACTTGATCACATTGAGCTCATTATGATGATGCATTACCGAGTGGGCCCAGAGATACCTCTCCGTCATACGGAGTGACAAATCCCAGTCTCGATTCGTGCCAACCCAACAGACACTTTCGGAGATACCTGTAATGTACCTTTATAGTCACCTAGTTATGTTGTGACGTTTGGCACACCCAAGGCACTCCTACGGTATCCGGGAGTTGCACAATCTCATGGTCCAAGGAAATGATATTTGACATTCAGAAAAGCTACAACAAACGAACTACACGATCTTTGAGCTAAGCTTAGGATTGGGTCTTGTCCATCACATCATTCTCCTAATGATGTGATCTCGTTATCAATGACATCCAATGTCCATAGTCAGGAAACCATGACTATCTTTTGATCAACGAGCTAGTCAACTAGAGGCTCACTAGGGACGTGTTGTGGTCTATGTGTTCACACATGTATTACAATTTTTGGATAACACAATTATAGCATGAACAATAGACAATTATCATGAACAAAGAAATATAATAATAACCATTTTATTATTGCCTCTAAGGCATATTTCCAACAGTCTCCCACTTGCACTAGAGCCAATATTCTAGTTACATTGTGATGAATCGAACACCCATGCAGTTCTGGTGTTGATCATGTTTTGCTCTAGGGAGAGGTTTAGTCAATGGATCTGCTACATTCAGGCCCGTATGTACTTTACAAATCTCTATGTCTCCATTTTGAACACTTTCACGAATGGAGTTGAAGCGACGCTTGATATGCCTGGTCTTCCTGTGAAACCTGGGCTCCTTGGCAAGGGTAATAACTCCAGTGTTATCACAGAAGAGAGTCATCGGGCCCGTCGCATTGGGTATGACTCCTAGGTCGGTAATGAACTCCTTCACCCAGACTGCTTCTTGTGTTGCCTCCGAGGCTGCCATGTACTCCGCTTCACATGTAGATCCCGCCACAACGCTTTGCTTGCAACTGCACCAGCTTACTGCCCCACCATTCAAAATATACACGTATCCGGTTTGTGACTTAGAGTCATCCAAATCTGTGTCGAAGCTAGCATCTACGTAACCCTTTACGACGAGCTCTTCGTCACCTCCATAAACGAGAAACATGTCCTTAGTCCTTTTCAGGTACTTCCGGATATTCTTGACCGCTGTCCAGTGTTCCATGCCGGGATTACTTTGGTACCTTCCTACCAAACTTACGGCAAGGTTTACATTAGGTCTGGTACACAGCATAGCATACATGATAGACCCTATGGCGGAGGCATAGGGGACGACACTCATCTTTTCTCTATCTTCTGCCATGGTCGAGCATTGAGCCGTGCTCAATCTCGTACCTTGCAATATAGGTAAGAACCCCTTCTTTGACTGATCCATTTTGAACTTCTTCAATATCTTGTCAAGGTACGTACTCTGTGAAAGACCAATGAGGCGTCTCGATCTATCTCTATAGATCTTGATGCCTAATATATAAGCAACTTCTCCAAGGTCCTTCATTGAAAAAGACTTGTTCAAGTAGGCCTTTATGCTCTCCAAGAATTCTATATCATTTCCCATCAACAGTATGTCATCTGCATACAGTATGAGAAATGCTATAGAGCTCCCACTCACTTTCTTGTAAATGCAGGTTTCTCCATAAGTCTGCATAAACCCAAACGCTTTGATCATCTCATCAAAACGAATGTTCCAACTCCGAGATGCTTGCACCAGCCCATAAATCGAGCGTTGGAGCTTGCACACCTTGTCAGCATTCTTAGGATCGACAAAACCTTCCAGCTGCATCATATACAATTCTTCCTTAAGGAAACCATTAAGGAATGCCGTTTTGACGTCCATTTGCCATATCTCATAATCATAGAATGCGGTAATTGCTAACATGATTCGGACGGACTTCAGCTTCGCTACGGGTGAGAAAGTCTCATCGTAGTCAACCCCTTGAACTTGTCGATAACCCTTAGCGACAAGCCGAGCTTTATAGATGGTCACATTACCATCCGCGTCTGTCTTCTTCTTAAAGATCCATTTATTTTCTATGGCTCGCCGATCATCGGGCAAGTCAGTCAAAGTCCACACTTCGTTTTCATACATGGATCCTATCTCGGATTTCATGGCTTCCAGCCATTTGTCGGAATCCGGGCCCGCCATCGCTTCTTCATAGTTCGAAGGTTCACCGTTGTCTAACAACATGATTTCCAAGATAGGGTTGCCGTACCACTCTGGTGCGGAACGTGTCCTCATGGAACTACGAAGTTCAGTAGTAACTTGATTTGAAGCTTCATGATCATCATCATTAACTTCCTCTCTAGTCGGTGCAGGCACCTCAGGAACATTTTCTTGAGCTGCGCCACTTACCGGTTCAAGAGGTAATACTTCATCAAGTTCTACTTTCCTCCCACTTATTTCTTTCGAGAGAAACTCTTTCTCTAGAAAGGACCCATTCTTGGCAACAAAGATCTTGCCTTCGGATCTGAGGTAGAAGGTATACCCAACAGTTTCTTTAGGGTATCCTATGAAGACGCATTTTTCCGACTTGGGTTCGAGCTTTTCAGGTTGAAGTTTCTTGACATAAGCATCGCATCCCCAAACTTTTAGAAATGACAGCTTAGGTTTCTTCCCAAATCATAATTCATACGGTGTCGTCTCAACGGATTTCGACGGAGCCCTATTTAAAGTGAATGCGGCAGTCTCTAAAGCGTAGCCCCAAAATGATAGCGGTAAATCGGTAAGAGACATCATAGATCGCACCATATCTAATAGAGTGCGATTACGATGTTCGGACACACCATTACGCTGAGGTGTTCCAGGCGGCGTGAGTTGTCAAACTATTCCACATTTTCTTAAGTGTGTGCCAAATTCGTGACTCAAGTATTCTCCCCCACGATCTGATCGCAAGAACTTGATTTTCCTGTCACGTTGATTCTCAACCTCACTCTGAAATTCCTTGAACTTTTCAAAGGTCTCAGACTTGTGTTTCATTAAGTAGACATACCCATATCTACTCAAGTCATCAGTGAGGGTGAGAACATAACGATAGCCACCGCGAGCCTCAACACTCATTGGACCGCACACATCAGTATGTATGATTTCCAATAAGTTGGTTGCTCGCTCCATTGTTCCTGAGAACGGAGTCTTGGTCATTTTGCCCATGAGGCATGGTTCGCACGTGTCAAATGATTCGTAATCAAGAGACTCTAAAAGTCCATCTGCATGGAGCTTCTTCATACATTTAACACCTATGTGACCAAGGCGGCAGTGCCACAAGTATGTGGGACTATCATTATCAACCTTACATCTTTTGGTACTCACACTATGAATATGTGTAGCATTACGCTCGAGATTCATTAAGAATAAACCATTCACCATCGGAGCATGACCATAAAACATATCTCTCATATAAATAGAACAACCATTATTCTCGGATTTAAATGAGTAGCCAGCTCGTATTAAACGAGATCCTGATACAATGTTCATGCTCAAAGCTGGCACTAAATAACAATTATTGAGGTTTAAAACTAATCCCGTAGGTAAATGTAGAGGTAGCGTGCCGACGGCGATCACATCGACCTTGGAACCATTCCCGACGCGCATCGTCACCTTGTCCTTCGCCAATCTCCGCTTATTCCGCAGCTCCTGCTTTGAGTTACAAATGTGAGCAACCGCACCGGTATCAAATACCCTGGAGCTACTACGAGTACTGGTAAGGTACACATCAATTACATGTATATCACATATACCTTTCGTGATGCCGGCCTTCTTGTCCGCTAAGTATTTGGGGGCAGTTCCACTTCCAGTGACCACTTCCCTTGCAATAAAAGCACTCAGTCTCGGGCTTGGGTCCATTCTTTGGCTTCTTCCCGGCAACTTGCTTACTGGGCGCGGCAACTCCCTTGCCATCCTTCTTGAAGTTCTTCTTACCCTTGCCTTTCTTGAACTTAGTGGTTTTATTCACCATCAACACTTGATGTTCCTTTTTGACTTCTACCTCTGCTGATTTCAGCATTGAATATATCTCAGGAATGGTCTTTTCCATCCCCTGCATATTGAAGTTCATCACAAAGCTCTTGTAGCTCGGTGGAAGCGACTGAAGGATTCTGTCAATGACCGCGTCATCCGGGAGATTAACTCCCAGCTGAGTCAAGCGGTTATGCAACCCAGACATTCTGAGTATGTGCTCACTAACAGAACTATTTCCTCCATCTTACAGCTGAAGAAATTGTCAGAGACTTCATATCTCTCGACCCGGGCATGAGCTTGGAAAACCATTTTCAGCTCTTCGAACATCTCATATGCTCTGTGTCGCTCAAAATGCTTTTGGAGCCCCCGTTCTAAGCTGTAAAGCATGCCACACTGAACGAGGGAGTAATCATCAGCACGTGTCTGCCAAGCGTTCATAACGTCTTGGTTCTGTGGGATGGGTGCGTCACCTAGCGGTGCTTCTAGGACATAATCTTTCTTGGCAGCTATGAGGACGATCCTCAGGTTCCGGACCCAGTCCGTATAGTTGCTGACATCGTCTTTCAGCTTGGTTTTCTCTAGGAACGCGTTGAAGTTGAGGACAACGTTGGCCATTTGATCTACAAGACATATTGTAAAGATTTTAGACTAAGTTCATGATAATTAAGTTCATCTAATCAAATTATTCAATGAACACCCACTCAAATAGACATCCCTCCAGTCATCTAAGTATAACATGATCCGAGTTAACTAGGCCGTGTCCGATCATCACGTGAGACGGACTAGTTAACATCAGTGAACATCTTCATGTTGATCGTATCTTCTATACGACTCATGCTCGACCTTTCGGTCTTCTGTGTTCCGAGGCCATGTCTGTACATGCTAGACTCGTCAAGTCAACCTAAGTGTATTGCGTGTGTAAATCTGGCTTACACCCGTTGTATTCGAACGTTAGAATCTATCACACCCGATCATCATGTGGTGCTTCGAAACAACGAACCATCGCAACGGTGCACAGTTAGGGGGAACACTTTCTTGAAATTTTACGAGGGATCATCTTATTTAAGCTACCGTCGCTCTAAGCAAATAAGATGTAAAACATGATAAACATCACATGCAATCAAATAGTGACATGATATGGCCAATATCATTTGCTCCTCTGATCTCCATCTTCGGGGCTCCATGATCATCGTTGTCACCGGCATGACACCATGATCTCCATCATCATGATCTCCATCATCGTGTCTTCTTGAAGTTGTCACATCATCTATTACTTCTACTACTATGGCTAACGCTTTAGTAATAAAGTAAAGTAAATACATGACATTTATGTTGACACGCAGGTCATAAATAAATAAAGACAACTCCTATGGCTCCTGCTGGTTGTCATACTCATCGACATGCAAGTCGTGATTCCTATTACAAGAACATGATCATCTCATACATCACATATAACATTCATCACATCCTTTGGCCATATCACATCACAAAGCACTTGCTGCAAAAACAAGTTAGACGTCCTCTAATTGTTGTTGCAAGTTTTTACGTGGCTGCTATAGGATTCTAGCAAGAACGTTTCTTACCTACGCCAAAACCACAATGTGAATTGCCAATTTCTATTTACCCTTCATAAGGACCCTGTTCATCGAATCCGATCTGACTAAAGTGGTAGAGACAGACACCCACCAGCCACCTTATGCAACTAGTGCATGTCAGTCGGTGGAACCGGTCTCACGTAAGCGTACGTGTAAGGTTGGTCCAGGCCGCTTCATCCCACGATGCCGCCGAATCAAGATAAGACTAGTAACGGCAAGATAATTGACAATATCAACGCCCACAACTACTTTGTGTTCTACTCGTGCATAGTAACTACGCATAGACCTAGCTCTGATACCACGTTTGGGGAACGTAGTAGAATTTTAAAATTTTCTACGCATCACCAAGATCCATCTATGAAGTCATCTAGCAACGAGGGAGAGAGGAGTGCATCTACATACCCTTGTAGATCATGAGCAGAAGCGTTCAAGAGAACGGGGTTGATGGAGTCGTACTCGACGTGATACAAATCACCGATGACCAAGTGCCGAATGGACAGCACCTCCGCATTCAACGCATGTATGGTTGGGAAGACATCTCCTCCAACTTGATCCAGCAAGGGGGAAGGAGAGGTTTATGAAGATCTAGCAGCACGACGGCGTGGTGGTGGAAGCAACGGTGATCTCAGCAGGGCTTCGCCAAGCGCAAGGGAGATGGAGGAGTGTCACGGGAGGGAGAGGGAGAGGCCAGGGGCTTGGGTGCGCAGCCCTCCCTCCCCCCCACTATATAAAGGGTGCCTAGGGGGGGGGGCACCGGCCCTAGGAGATCCAATCTCCTAGGGGGGCGACGGCCATGGGGGGTGCCTTGCCCCCCAAGGCAAGGGTGGCGCCCCCACCCCTAGGGTTTCTAACCCTAGGCGCAGGGGGAGGCCCAAGGGGGGGGGCGCACCAGCCCACTAGGGGCCGGTTCCCCTCCCACTTCAGCCCATGGGGCCCTCCAAGATAGGTGGCCCCACCCGGTGGGCCCCCGGGACCCTTCCGGTGGTCCCGGTACAATACCGGTGACCCCCGAAACCTTCCCGATGGCCGAAACTGGACTTCCTATATACAAATCTTTACCTCCGGACCATTCCGGAACTCCTCGTGACGTCCGGGATCTCATCCGGGACTCCGAACAACTTTTGGGTTACCGTGTGCTAATATCTCTACAACCCTAGCGTCACCGAACCTTAAGTGTGTAGACCCTAAGGGTTTGGGAGACATGCAGACATGACCGAGAAGCCTCTCCGGTCAATAAACAACAGCGGGATCTGGATACCCATGTTGGCTCCCACATGCTCCACGATGATCTCATCGGATGAACCACGATGTCGAGGATTCAATCAATCCGTATACAATTCCCTTTGTCAATCGGTACGTTACTTGCCCGAGACTCGATCGTAGGTATCCCCATACCTTGTTCAGTCTCGTTACCGGCAAGTCACTTTACTCGTACCGTAATGCATGATCCCGTGATCAACCACTTGATCATATTGAGCTCATTATGATGATGCATTACCGAGTGGGCCCAGAGATACCTCTCTGTCAAACGGAGTGACAAATCCCAGTCTCGATTCGTGCCAACCCAACAGACACTTTCGGAGATACCTGTAATGTACCTTTATAGTCACCCAGTTATGTTGTGACGTTTGGCACACCCAAGGCACTCCTATAGTATCCGGGAGTTGCACAATCTCATGGTCTAAGGAAATGATACTTGACATTCAGAAAAGCTACAGCAAACGAACTACACGATCTTTGAGCTAAGCTTAGGATTGGGTCTTGTCCATCACATCATTCTCCTAATGATGTGATCCCATTATCAATGACATCCAATGTCCATAGTCAGGAAACCATGACTATCTTTTGATCAACAAGCTAGTCAACTAGAGGCTCACTAGGGACGTGTTGTGGTCTATGTGTTCACACATGTATTACGATTTCTGGATAACACAATTATAGCATGAACAATAGACAATTATCATGAACAAAGAAATATAATAATAACCATTTTATTATAGCCTCTAGGGCATATTTCCAACAGTCTCCCACTTGCACTAGAGTCAATATTCTAGTTACATTGTGATGAATCGAACACCCATGCAATTCTGGTGTTGATCATGTTTTGCTCTAGGGAGAGGTTTAGTCAACGGATCTGCTACATTCAGGTCCGTATGTACTTTACAAATCTCTATGTCTCCATTTTGAACACTTTCACGAATGGAGTTGAAGCGACGCTTGATATGTCTGGTCTTCCTGTGAAACCTGGGCTCCTTGGTAAGGGCAATAGCTCCACTGTTGTCACAGAACAGAGTCATCGGGCCCGACGCATTGGGTATGACTCCTAGGTCGGTAATGAACTCCTTCACCCAGACTGCTTCTTGTGCTGCCTCCGAGGCTGCCATGTACTCCGCTTCACATGTAGATCCCGCCATAACGCTTTGCTTGCAACTACACCAGCTTACTGGCCCACCATTCAAAATATACACGTATCCGGTTTGTGACTTAGAGTCATCCAGATCTGTGTCGAAGCTAGCATCGACGTAACCCTTTACGACAAGCTCTTCGTCACCTCCATAAACGAGAAACATGTCCTTAGTCCTTTTCAGGTACTTCAGGATATTCTTGACCTCTGTCCAGTGTTCCATGTCGGGATTACTTTGGTACCTTCCTACCAAACTTATGGCAAGGTTTACATCAGGTCTGGTACACAGCATAGCATACATGATAGACCCTATGGCGGAGGCATAGGGGACGACACTCATCTTTTCTCTATCTTCTGCCGTGGTCGGGCATTGAGCCGTGCTCAATCTCGTACCTTGCAATACAGGCAAGAACCCCTTCTTTGACTGATCCATTTTGAACTTCTTCAATATCTTGTCAAGGTACGTACTCTGTGAAAGACCAATGAGGTGTCTCGATCTATCTCTATAGATCTTGATGCCTAATATATAAGCAGCTTCTCCAAGGTCCTTCAAGATCAAAGGAGCCCCTAGGACCTTGGAGAAGCTGCTTATATATTAGGCATCAAGATCTATAGAGATAGATTGAGACACCTCGTTGGTCTTTCACAAAGTACGTACCTTGACTAGATATTGAAGAAGTTCAAAATGGATCAGTCAAAGAAGGGGTTCTTGTCGGTATTGCAAGGTACGGGATTGAGCACGGCTCAATGCCCGACCACGGCAGAAGATAGAGAAAAGATGAGTGTTGTCCCCTATGCCTCCGCCATAGGGTCTATCATGTATGCTATGCTGTGTACCAGACCTGATGTAAACCTTGCCGTAAGTTTGGTAGGAAGGTACCAAAGTAATCCCGGCATGGAACACTGGACAGCGGTCAAGAATATCCTGAAGTACCTGAAAAGGACTAAGGACATGTTTCTCGTTTATGGAGGTGACGAAGAGCTCGTCGTAAAGGGTTACGTCGATGCTAGCTTCGACACAAATCTGGATGACTCTAAGTCACAAACCGGATACGTGTATATTTTGAATGGTGGGGCAGTAAGCTGGTGCAGTTGCAAGCAAAGCGTTGTGGCGGGATCTACATGTGAAGCAGAGTACATGGCAGCCTCGGAGGCAACACAAGAAGCAGTCTGGGTGAAGGAGTTCATTACTGACCTAGGAGTCATACCCAATGTGTCGGGCCCGATGACTCACTTCTGTGACAACACTGGAGCTATTGCCCTTGCCAAGGAGCCCAGGTTTCACAGGAAGACCAGGCATATCAAGCGTCGCTTCAACTCCATTTGTGAAAGTGTTCAAAATGGAGACATAGAGATTTGTAAAGTACATACGGACCTGAATGTAGCAGATCCGTTGACTAAACCTCTCCCTAGAGCAAAACATGATCAACACCAGAACTGCATGGGTGTTCGATCCATCACAATGTAACTAGAATATTGACTCTAGTGCAAGTGGGAGACTGTTGGAAATATGCCCTAGAGGCAATAATAAAATGGTTATTATTATATTTCTTTGTTCATGATAATTGTCTATTGTTCATGCTATAATTGTGTTATCCGGAAATCGTAATACATGTGTGAACACATAGACCACAACACGTCCCTAGTGAGCCTCTAGTTGACTAGCTCGTTGATCAAAAGATAGTCATGGTTTCCTGACTATGGACATTGGATGTCATTGATAACGGGATCACATCATTAGGAGAATGATGTGATGGACAAGACCCAATCCTAAGCTTAGCTCAAAGATCGTGTAGTTCGTTTGTTGTAGCTTTTCTGAATGTCAAGTATCATTTCCTTAGACCATGAGATTGTGCAACTCCCGGATACCGTAGGAGTGCCTTGGGTGTGCCAAATGTCACAACGTAACTGGGTGACTATAAAGGTACATTACAGGTATCTCCAAAAGTGTCTGTTGGGTTGGCATGAATCGAGACTGGGATTTGTCACTCCATATGACGGAGAGGTATCTCTGGGCCCACTCGGTAATGCATCATCATAATGAGCTCAATGTGATCAATTGGTTGATCACGAGCCATGCATTACGGTACGAGTAAAGTGACTTGCCGGTAACGAGACTGAACAAGGAATTGGGATACCGACGATCGAGTCTCGGGCAAGTAACGTACCGATTGACAAAGGGAATTGTATATGGATTGATTGAATCCTCGACATCGTGGTTCATCCGATGAGATCATCGTGGAGCATGTGGGAGCCAACATGGGTATCCAGATCCCGCTGTTGGTTATTGACCGGAGAGGCTTCTCGGTCATGTCTGCATGTCTCCCGAACCCGTAGGGTCTACACACTTAAGGTTCGGTGACGCTAGGGTTGTAGAGATATTAGCACACGGAAACCCGAAAGTTGTTCGGAGTCCCAGATGAGATCCCCGACGTCACGAGGAGTTCCGGAATGGTCCGGAGGTAAAGATTTGAATATAGGAAGTCCAGTTTCGGCCATCGAGAAGGTTTCGGGGGTTACCGGTATTGTACCGGGATCACCGGAAGGGTCCTGGGGGCCCACCGGATGGGGCCACCTATCTCGGAGGGCCCCATGGGCTGAAGTGGGAGGGGAACCAGCCCCTAGTGGGCTGGTGCGCCGCCCCCTTGGGCCTCCCCTTGCGCCTAGGGTTAGAAACCCTATGGGTGGGGGCACCACCCTTGCCTTGGGGGGCAAGGCACCCCCCTGGCCGCCGCCCCCCTAGGAGATTGGACCTCCTAGGGCCGGCGCCCCCTAGGCACCCTATATATAGTGGGGGGGAGGGAGGGCTGCGCACCCAAGCCCCTGGCCTCTCCCTCTCCCTCCCGTGACACTCCTCCATCTCCCTTGCGCTTGGCGAAGCCCTGCTGAGATCACCGTTGCTTCCACCACCACGCCGTCGTGCTGCTGGATCTTCATCAACCTCTCCCCCCCCTTGCTGGATCAAGTTGGAGGAGATGTCTTCCCAACCGTACGTCCGTTGAACGCGGAGGTGCTGTCCATTCGGCACTTGGTCATTGGTGATTTGAATCACGTCGAGTACGACTCCATCAACCCCGTTCTCTTGAACGCTTCCGCTCGTGATCTACAAGGGTATGTAGATGCACTCCTCTCTCCCTCGTTGCTAGATGAATTCATAGATGGATCTTGGTGATGCGTAGAAAATTTTCAAATTCTGCTACGTTCCCCAACATGTGATGTGTTGTATGAGATGCCCATGTTTGCACCATGTTCGAATCTCCGCTTGCATGTTCCTCCTGGTTGCCATGCCGTCAACCCATGGGAACCCGGTAACCGGGAGCACCCCTCCATCTCTTGTGTGTTCCACACATCCGCACACTTCTCTTTTGCATCGGTATCTCAATCGAGTTGCCGGATCCTCGCAATATTGTTGTGGCATCATTTCCATTTTCACCGTCGTGGCACCTTTTTCCTTCCGCCATGGCGACAAATGCCTCGTATCATGCTCATGTCAACATTTTCATAAAATTGCATAAAACTTGCATATGTCATCCGCATAGTGATAACAACATTTAAAATGTTTAAAATTGTTGTTTGCTTTAAATTGCTAAATGCATGTGGGGACTTTCCGGAATTGTTGTTTTTTTGTTTCTGGCCCCATTTAAATTGCTTAGATAGTGTAGTTTAATTGTGCTTCACCTCTTGCCATGTTAACCAACATTTAAATCTTGTCTTGTTTATAAGTGACAGCGAACTAAATAATTGAATGTGGTGTTTTGTCAATATGCATCTCGTTGCATATTGAGTTCCACTTAATTTGTAGTATTGTTTGTTGCACTTTGCCATGCCATGCCTTATTAAAATGGACATGCATCATACTTGTTTGTGCATCAATGCCCTTCTATATAATTAGAAAAACGGAAGCGAATAGAGGATTTCTCCATGATACGGTGATTAACAGGTTCAGGAAGTATATATAGATTTTTTTTTATCTTGGAGGACAAGTATATGGTAGAAAACGGAGTACGGGAGGTGTCCCAGGTGGGCACAACCCACCTGGGCGCGCCCTGGTGTCTTGTGCCCACCAGGGGACGCTTCCAAGAAGTTTCTTTATTTCCAAAATTTTAAAATATTCCAAAACTGATAAAAAATATTTTTGTGGATTTTTTGGTATCCGTTTACTTACCGTATCACGTACCTCTTTATTTTCATGATTCTGGAGTGTTCCGGAAGGACTCTTTTATGTGTTCTTCCGGTGTCAAAATTTGGATAATATTACTTTCAGCATTGATAGGCGTACCTAAAATATAATGCTTTATTCGTTGCCCATTGACAACCTTCGGGTTAGTACCTTCAGAGTTATTTATTTTGAGGGCTCCAGACCGGTAAACCTCCTTGATGATGTATGGGCCTTCCCATTTCGAGATGAGCTTTCCTGCAAAAAAATCTAAAATGAGAGTTGTACAAAAGAACATATTCTCCAACTTTAAACTCACGCTTTTGAATTCTTTTGTCATGCCATCTTTTAACTTTTTCTTTGAATAACTTTGCATTCTGATAAGCTTGGGTTCTCCATTCATCTAAGGAGCTTATATCAAATAACCTCTTTTCACCAGCAAGTTTGAAATCATAATTGAGTTCTTTAACTGCCCAATATGCTTTATGTTCCAACTCAAGAGGCAAATGACAAGCTTTTCATAAACCATTTTATAAGGGCACATACCCATAGGATTTTTATATGATGTTCTATAAGCCCAAAGTGCATCATCTAACTTCTTAGACCAATTCTTCCTGGACCTATTAACAGTCTTTTGCAAAATTAATTTTATTTCTCTATTGCTAAGTTCGACTTGACCACTAGACTGAGGATGATAGGGTGATGCAATTCTACGGTTAACATCATACTTAGCAAGCATCTTACGGAAAGCACCATGAATAAAGTGTGAACCACCATCAGTCATTAAATATCTAGGGACTCCAAACCTTGGGAAAATAACTTCCTTAAGCATTTTAATAGAGGTGTTGTGTAAGTGCATCTAGTGCCCCTTAGTGATTTTGGTGTATTGAAGACTTATAGGTTAAGGGACTAATGTGTTTGTGAGTGTACACAGGTCTATAAGTCTATGAGGAGTTTGATATTTACAAAGAAAGTCGACCCCTAAAAATGAACTTCTTTAACTGAAGACTTTGGATTTCTAAAGACTTTCTGAAGTCTTTGAAAGTGAAGAAATTGGTGTAATCCTGAAGACTTGGTATTCATTTGAGGAACATGAAGCATGAAGACTTTTGTTTTTGTAGTTTCATTTTCTCTTTCTTGAGTCATAGGAAACATCGTACTGTTAAAGGGGGTCGAGGAAATACTAAGGAAAATTTTCCAAGTGATGCTCAACTCAAATCCTACACCTACCAATCCCATCGAGTGAAGCCATTGGAAATCTCATATAGTTCAGTCAAATTTCTTCAGTGACAGAGACGAAGTTCTTCTGTGTTGGGGAACGTAGCAGAAATTCAAAATTTTCCTACATGTCACCAAGATCTATCTATGGAGAAACCAGCAATGAAGGGAAGGAGAGTGCATCTACATACCCTTGTAGATCGCTAAGCGGAAGCGTTCAAGAGAACGGGGTTGAAGGAGTCGTACTCGTCGTGATCCAAATCACCGGAGATCCTAGTGCCGAACGGATGGCACCTCCGCGTTCAACACACGTACAGCCCGGTGACGTCTCCCATGCCTTGATCCAGCAAGGAGAGAGCGAGAGGTTGAGGAAGACTCCATCCAGCAGCAACACAATGGCGTGGTGGTGGTGGAGGAGCGTGGTGATCCAGCAGGGCTTCGCCAAGCACCGCGAGATATAAGGAGAAAGAGAGGGGTAGGCCTGCGCCAAGAAGGAGAGGAACTCGTGTATGTTGGGCAGCCCAAACCTCAAGTATATATAGGGGAAGGGGAGGGGCTGCGCCCCCACCTAGGTTTCCCTCCCCAGGGGTGGCGGCAGTCCCCAGATCCCATCTGGGTGGCGGCCACAAGGGGGAGAGGGGGAGGCGCACCTGGGGTGGGCCTTAGGGCCCATCTGCCCTAGGGTTTGCCCCCTTCCCTCTTGGAGGCGCCTTGGGCCCTTGTGGGGGGCGCACCAGCCCACCTGGGGCTGGTCCCCTCTCATACTTGGCCCATGTAGCCCTCCGGGGCTTGTGGCCCCACTTGGTGGACCCCCGGGACCCTCCCGGTGGTCCCGGTACGTTACTGATAAACCCCGAAACTTTTCCGGCGACCAAAACAGGACTTCCCATATATAAATCTTTACCTCCGGACCATTCCGGAACTCCTTGTGACGTCCGGGATCTCATCCAGGACTCCGAACAACATTCGGTAACCACGTATATCTATTCCCTATAACCCTAGCGTCATCGAACCTTAAGTGTGTAGACCCTATGGGTTCGGGAACCATGCAGACATGACCGAGACGTTCTCCGGTCAATAACCAACAGCGGGATCTGGATACCCATGTTGGCTCCCACATGCTCCACGATGATCTCATCGGATGAACCACGATGTCAAGGACTTAATCAATCCCGTATACAATTCCCTTTGTCTATCGGTACGATACTTGCCTGAGATTCGATCGTCGGTATCCCGGTACCTTGTTCAATCTCGTTACCGGCAAGTCTCTTTACTCGTTCCGTAACACATCATCCCGTGATCAACTCCTTGATCACATTGTGCACATTATGATGATGTCCTACCGAGTGGGCCCAGAGATACCTCTCCGTTTACACGGAGTGACAAATCCCAGTCTCGATTCATGCCAACCCAACAAACACTTTCGGAGATACCTGTAGTGTACCTTTATAGCCACCCAGTTACGTTGTGACGTTTGGCACACCCAAAGCATTCCTACGGTATCCGGGAGTTGCACAATCTCATGGTCTAAGGAAATGATACTTGACATTAGAAAAGCTTTAGCATACGAACTACATGATCTTGTGCTAGGCTTAGGATTGGGTCTTGTCCATCACATCATTCTCCTAATGATGTGATCCCGTTATGAATGACATCCAATGTCCTTGGTCAGGAAACCGTAACCATCTATTGATCAACGAGCTAGTCAAATAGAGGCTTACTAGGGACATGGTGTTGTCTATGTATCCACACATGTATCTGAGTTTCCTATCAATACAATTCTAGCATGGATAATAAACGATTATCATGAACAAGGAAATATAATAATAATCAATTTATTATTGCCTCTAGGGCATATTTCCAACAGTCTCCCACTTGCACTAGAGTCAATAATCCAGTTCACATCGATATGTGATTAACACTTAAGGTCACATCCCCATGTGACTAACACCCAAAGAGTTTACTAGAGTCAATAATCTAGTTCACATTACCATGTGATTAACACTCGATGAGTTCTGGGTTTGATCATGTTATGCTTGTGAGAGATGTTATAGTCAATGGGTCTGAATCTTTCAGATCCGTGTGTGCTTTACAAATCTCTATGTCATCTCCTAGATGCAGCTACCATGTTCTATTTGGAGCTATTCCAAATAACTGTTCTACTATACGAATCCAGTTTACTACTCAGAATAATCTGGATTAGTGTCAAAGTTTGTATCGGCGTAACCCTTTACGACAAACTCTTTTACCACCTCCATAATCGAGAAAATTCCTTAGTCCACTAGTCACTAAGGATAACTTTGACCGCTGTCCTGTGATCCATTCTTGGATCACTCTTGTACCCCTTGACCGACTCATGGCAAGGCACACTTCAGGTGCGGTACATAGCATAGCATACTGTAGAGCCTACGTCTAAAGCATAGGGGACGGCCTTCGTCCTTTCTCTCTATTCTGCCGCGGTCAGGTTTCGAGTCTTACTCAATGTTCACACCTTATAACACAGCCAAGAACCCCTTCTTTGACGATCCATTTTGAACTCCTTCAAAATCTTGTCACGGTATGTATTCATTTGAAAGTACTATTAAGCATTTTGATCTATCCTTATAGATCTTAATGCTGAATACCTAATCCAGGTTTTCCATTGAAAAACACTTTTCAAATAACTCTGCATGCTTTCCAGAAATTCTACATCATTTCCGATCAACAATATGTTAACAACATATACTCATCAGAAATTCTATAGTGCTCCCACTCACTTCTTTGGAAATACAAGTTTCTCATAAACTTTGTATACACCCAAAATCTTTGATCATCTCATCAAAGCATACATTCCAACTCCGAGGTGCTTACTCCAGTCCTTACAAGGATTGCTGGAGCTTTGCATACTTATTAGCATCTTTTAGGATTGACAAAACCTTCCGGTTGTATCACATACAACCTTTCCTCAAAAATCATCGAGGAAACGATGTTTTGACATCCTATCCGCAAGATTTCATAAATAATGCAGTAATCGCTAATATAATTCCAACAGACTCCTAGCATTGCTACGAGTGAGAAAGTCTCATCGTAGTCAACTCCTTGAACTTGTCGGAAAACATCTTAATGACAAGTCGAGCTTTCTTAATGGTGATTACCATCATTGTCCGTCTTCCTTAAAAAAATCCATATGTACCTAACAGCCTTACGACCATCAAGTAGTTCTTCCAAAGTCTACACTTTGTTTTCATATATGGATCCTCTCTCGGATTATATGGCCTCGAGCCATTTTGGAATCCAGGCCCACCATCGCTTCTCCATAGCTCGTAGGTTCATTGTTGTCTAGCAACATGACTTCCAAGACAGGATTACGTACCACTCTGAAGTAGTACGCATCCTTGTCATCCCATGAGGTTTGGTAGTGACTTGATCTGAAGTTTCATGATCACTATCATAAGCTTCCACTTCAATTGGTGTAGGTGCCACAGGAACAACTCCCTGTGCCCTGCCACACACTAGTTGAAGAGACGGTTCAATAACCTCATCAAGTCTCCACCATCCTCCCACTCAATTCTTTCGAGAGAAACTTTTCCTCGAGAAAGGACCCGATTCTAGAAACAATCCCTTATTGCTTTCGGATCTGAGACAGGAGGTATACCCAACTGTTTTGGGTGTCCTATGAAGATGCATTTATCCGCTTTGGGTTCGAGCATATCGGCCTGAAACTTTTTCACATAAGCGTCGCAGCCCCAAACTTTTAAGAAATGACAACTTAGGTTTCTCTAAACCATAGTTCATACGGTGTCATCTCATCGGAATTACGTGGTGCCCCTTTTAAAGTGAATGTGGTTGTCTCTAATGCCTAACCCATAAACTATCATGGTAATTCGATAAGAGACATCACGGTATGCATCATATCCAATAGGGTGCAGTTATGATGTACGGACACACCATCACACCATGGTGTTCCTGGCTGTATTGGTTGTGAAACAATTTCCACAATGTCTTAATTCTGTGCCAAACTCGTAACTCAGATATTCATCTCTACGATCATATCATAGACATTTTATCCTCTTGTCACGACGATGTTCAACTTCACTCTGAAATTACTTGAACCTTTCAATAATTCAGATTTATGTTTCATCAAGTAAATATACTCAGTATCTACTCAAATCATCTGTGAAGTAAGAACATAACGATATCCACTACATGCCTCAGCACTCATTGGACTGCGCACATCAAGATGTATTACTTCCAACAAGTTGCTTTCTTGTTCCATTTTACTGAAAATGAGGCTTTCAGTCATCTTGCCCATGTGGTATGATTTGCATGTCTCAAGTGATTCAAAATCAAGTGAGTCCAAATGATCCATCTGTATAGAGTCTCTTCATGCATATCTACCAACAAACATGGTTCGCATGTCTCAATCCTTTCAAAAATGAGTGAGTCCAAAGATCCATCAACATGGAGCTTCTTCATGCGTTTTATACCGATATGACTTACGTGGCAGTGCCACAAGTAGGTGGTACTATCATTACTATCTTATATCTTTTGGCATGAACATGTGTATCACTACGATCGAGATTCAATAAACCATTCATTTTAGGTGCAAGACCATTGAAGGTATTATTCAAATAAACAGAGTAACCATTATTCTCCTTAAATGAATAACCGTATTGCGATAGACATAATCCAATCATGTCTATGCTCAACACAAACACCAATCTCGATGGTAGAGGGAGCGTGCGATGCTTGATCACATCAAGCTTGGAAAAACTTCCAACACATATCGCCAACTCACCTTTAGCTAGTCTCCGTTTACTCTGCAGCCTTTTATTTCGATTTTACTAACACTTAGCAACCGAACCGGTATCTAATACCATGGTGCTACTAGGAGTACTAGTAAAGTACACATTAACACAATGTATATCCAATATACTTCTATCGACCTTGCCAGCCTTCTCATCTACCAAGTATCTAGGGTGGTTCTGCTTCAGTGACTATTCCCCTTATTATAGAAGCACTTAGTCTCGGGCTTGGGTTCAACTTTGGGTTTCTCCACTAGAGCAGCAGCTGATTTGCCGTTTCATGAAGTATCCCTTCTTGCCCTTGCTCTTCTTGAAACTAGTGGTTTCACTAACCATCAACAATTGATGCTCCTTCTTGATTTCTACTTTTGTGGTGTCAAACATCGCGAATATCTCAAGGATCATCATATATGTCCCTGATATATTATAGTTCATCACGAAGCTCTAGCAGCTTGGTGGTAATGACTTTGGAGAAACATCACTATCTCATCTGGAAGATCAACTCCCACTCGATTCAAATGATTGTTGTACTCAGACAATCTGAGCACAAGCTCAACAATTGAGCTTTTCTCCCTTAGTTTGCAGGCTAAGAAAATCGTCGGAGGTCTTATACCTCTTGACGTGGGCACGAGCCTGAAATCCCAATTTCAGCCCTCGAAACATCTCATATGTTTTGCGACGTTTCAAAACGTCTTTGGTGCCTCAACTCTAAACCGTTTAACTGAACTATCACGTAGTTATCAAAATGTGTATGTCAGATGTTCGCAACATCCACAGACGACGTTCGAGGTTCAGCACACTGAGCGGTGCATTAAGGACATAAGCCTTCTATGAAGCAATGAGGACAATCCTCGGTTTACGGACCTAGTCCGCATAATTGCTACTATCAACTTTCAACTAAATTTTCTCTAGGAACATATCTAAACAGTAGAACTGAAGCGCGAGCTATGACATAATTTGCAAAATCCTTTTGACTATGTTCAGGATAAACAAGTTCGTCTTATGAACTCCCACTTAGATAGACATCCCTCTAGTCATCTAAGTGATTACATGATCCGAGTCAACTAGGCCGTGTCCGATCATCACGTGAGACGGACTAGTCAGCATCGGTGAACATCTTCATATTGATTGTATCTACCATACGACTCATGCTCGACCTTTCGGTCTCTTGTGTTCCGAGACCATGTCTGTACATGCTAGGCTTGTCAAGTTAACCTAAGTGTTTCGCATGTGTTCCGAGGCCATGTCTGTACATGCTAGGCTCGTCAACACCCGTTGTATTCGAACGTAAGAATCTATCACACCCGATCATCACGTGGTGCTTCGAAACGACGAACTTTCGCAACGGTGCACAGTTAGGGGGAACACTTTGTTGAAATTTTAATGAGGGATCATCTTATTTACTACCGTCGTTCTAAGCAAATAAGATGCAAAAACATGATAAACATCACATGCAATCAAAAAGTGACATGATATGGCCAATATCATTTTGCTCCTTTTGATCTCCATCTTCGGGGCTCCATGATCTTCATCGTCACCGGCATGACACCATGATCTCCATCATCATGATCTCCATCATCGTGTCTTCTTGAAGTTGTCTCGTCATCTATTACTTCTACTACTACAACTAACGGTTAGCAATAAAGTAAAGTAATTACATGACGTTTATATTGACACGCAGGTCATAAATAAATAAAGACAACTCCTATGGCTCCTGCCGGTTGTCATACTCATCGACATGCAAGTCGTGATTCCTATTACAAGAACATGATCAATCTCATACATCACATATCATTCATCACATTCTTCTTGGCCATATCACATCACATAGCATACCCTGCAAAAACAAGTTAGACGTCCTCTAATTGTTGTTTGCATGTTTTACGTGGCTGATATGGGTTTCTAGCAAGAACGTTTCTTACCTACGCAAAACCACAACGTGATATGCCAATTGCTATTTACCCTTCATAAGGACCCTTTTCATCGAATCCGTTCCGACTAAAGTGGGAGAGACAGACACCCGCTAGCCACCTTATGCAACTAGTGCATGTCAGTCGGTGGAACCAGTCTCACGTAAGAGTACGTGTAAGGTCGGTCCGGACCGCTTCATCCCACAATACCGTCGAAACAAGATTGGACTAGTAACGGTAAGCATATTGAACAAAATCAACGCCCACAACTACTTTGTGTTCTACTCGTGCATAGAATCTACGCAATAGACCTAGCTCATGATGCCACTGTTGGGGAACGTAGCAGAAATTCAAAATTTTCCTACGTGTCACCAAGATCTATCTATGGAGAAACCAGCAACGAAGGGAAGGAGAGTGCATCTACATACCCTTGTAGATCGCTAAGCGGAACCGTTCAAGAGAACGGGGTTGAAGGAGTCGTACTCGTCGTGATCCAAATCACCGGAGATCCTAGTGCCGAACGGACGGCACCTCCGCGTTCAACACACGTACAGCTCGGTGACGTCTCCCATGCCTTGATCCAGCAAGGAGAGAGGGAGAGGTTGAGGAAGACTCCATCCAGCAGCAGCACAACGGCGTGGTGGTGGTGGAGGAGTGTGGTGATCCAGCAGGGCTTCGCCAAGCACCGCGAGATATGAGGAGAAAGAGAGGGGTAGGGCTGCGCCAAGAAGGAGAGGAACTCGTGTATGTTGGGCAGCCCAAACCTCAAGTATATATAGGGGAAGGGGAGGGGCTGCGCCCCCACCTAGGGTTCCCTCCCCAGGGGTGGTGGCAGCCCCCAGATCCCATCTGGGTGGCGGCCACAAGGGGGAGAGGGGGAGGCGCACCTGGGGTGGGCCTTAGGGCCCATCTGCCCTAGGGTTTGCCCCCCTTCGCTCTTGGAGGCGCCTTGGGCCCTTGTGGGGGGGCGCACCAGCATACCTGGGGCTGGTCCCCTCCCACACTTGGCCCATGTAGCCCTCCGGGGCTTGTGGCCCCACTTGGTGGACCCCCGGGACCTTCCCGGTGGTCCCGGTACGTTATCGATAAACCCCGAAACTTTTCCAGCGACCAAAACAGGACTTCCCATATATAAATCTTTACATCCGGACCATTCCGGAACTCCTTGTGACGTCCGGGATCTCATCCAGGACTCCGAACAACATTCGGTAACCACGTATATCTATTCCCTATAACCCTAGCGTCATCGAACCTTAAGTGTGTAGACCCTATGGGTTCGGGAACCATGCAGACATGACCGAGACGTTCTCCGGTCAATAACCAACAGCGGGATCTGGATACCCATGTTGGCTCCCATATGCTCCACGATGATCTCATCGGATGAACCACGATGTCAAGGACTTAATCAATCCCGTATACAATTCCCTTTGTCTATCGGTACGATACTTGCCCGAGATTCGATCGTCGGTATCCCATTACCTTGTTCAATCTCATTACCGGCAAGTCTCTTTACTCGTTCCGTAACACATCATCCCGTGATCAACTCCTTGATCACATTGTGCACATTATGATGATGTCCTACCGAGTGGGCCCAGAGACACCTCTCCATTTACACGGAGTGACAAATCCCAGTCTCGATTCGTGCCAACCCAACAGACACTTCGGAGATACCTTTATAGCCACCCAGTTACGTTGTGACGTTTGGCACACCCAAAGCATTCCTACGGTATCCGAGAGTTGCACAATCTCATGGTCTAAGGAAATGATACTTGACATTAGAAAAGCTTTAGCATACGAACTACATGATCTTGTGCTAGGCTTAGGATTGGGTCTTGTCCATCACATCATTCTCCTAATGATGTGATCCCGTTATGAATGACATCCAATGTCCTTGGTCAGGAAACCGTAACCATCTATTGATCAACGATCTAGTCAACTAGAGGCTTACTAGGGACATGGTGTTGTCTATGTATCCACACATGTATCTGAGTTTCCTATCAATACAATTCTAGCATGGATAATAAACGATTATCATGAACAAGGAAATATAATAATAATCAATTTATTATTGCCTCTAGGGCATATTTCCAACATTCTGGTCTCTGAGGAATTTGTTTTGACTGAGGAGTTAGGAATTTGCCAGTGCGGATTGCCTACACAATGAGGAACATGATAGCCCTGAGGAATTTGATACTCATGTGCTATGCGCCATCTGTCCCAAAATATTCTACCCACCTAACTGTCATATAATTGAAGGGCATTTTTGTCTTATCATGTTGGGCTGCTCCCTCGCTCCTGTGCTCACCTCCGCTCGCCCACAGCACCCGCGTGAGCGGCGTTGCCTCCCCCCTTGCTCACTAACGTCGTTCGTCGCCGGGCGCCGTGTCCAGGTGTCCTCCGATGGAGCCCAAGCCCCTCTCATCGCTCGACTTTAAATAGAGCTCTTCCTAGCCTACTCGAGCATCATCCACTCCTCACACACACTCCACGAACTCATAGAAAGATGTAGCCCGGCCGGGAAGGCCGCGGGCCACCGTCCCTGAGCTCGAGCTCGTCGGCGATCCCCTTGGGCCATCTCCGCAGCTCTAGCCCCTCCCAGGCTCCGCCATGCCTCAGTGGTGCCTTCCGCCCGGTTGGAGCCCCTGGTGCTGCCTCTATTAGCCGTCGTCTCCAACTCCGGCGACCTCTGCTTTCTGTCGCCGCTGGAGAGGCCGTTTTCGACGCCGTCCGACCACCCCTAGCTAACCTACAGGTACGGGCAGGTGCGCCTCCATCTCCTCTTTCGATCCCTCCATCTAGTTCTGGCCAAGGAGCCCTCCTCGCCGGCGTGTGCTCCGGTGGAGCCTCGTCACCCTCTGTTTCCCTCTCCCCCTCCCTATCACCTGACTAGCGGGGCCCTCTAGTCAGCCACTCTATACGCGCCCAAAGCGGTATGAGTGGTGGCGCCCGTGAGGTTTACGCCTTCGATGTCACCCCCTAGTTCTGTTTATTTAAATTCAAAATTCAATATTATCGAGAGAGCTTCAAACAGCCAAAACTTTTTAACCATAAGTCCAAATGAATTGATTCTTTTTGCATTGTGTTATTTATGAAGAAATATAGAAGATCACCAAAAATGAGATTTTTCTCTACTGTATAGATTTCCTAGTGAATTTCAGAAGGGTTCTTGATGTTTCCTTTTTGTGTTTATAATTGTTTTTAGAAAGTGAAGCTTGAGGATCACCAGGAGGATTGTGAACCTCATCTGCACTAAGGCAAGCCACAACAACATTTTCATGGTGCCATTACAATATTTGTGATTTTTCAACTTGAATTAATGGTTTAATCCATGCATTTAAATCACTAGAATAATATTTATATTATGTTGGTTGCTTGTTTGAGTTGATATGCTTAGTTTACATAAGTTTGAAGCTAATTTGGTTGGTTAAGTAACTAGAAGTAATATTTGTTAGGAAGAAGTAATATGGTTATGGATATAAGTAATTATTTTTGGGTTATTTTCTTAAATGAGATAAATGATAAATTTGCTAAGTAAAGATTCTGTCTAAAGTGATGATAAATCATAACCAGAGGGGTGTTATGAGCTGTTGATGTCTATGCTTAGTGTGGATATGGTTGACCCAGTTATTTCCGTTGATATATGTTGCATATGTTTGTGATGCATTTTCATGGCATATCATGACACCGGTTATTTTCACCTTAAGTTGAATCTGATAATAACTCAACTTGAACATATCGTTGCTCGGGTCATGGTGCCACTGAATCGAGTTTTCCTAGTGCAACCACATTTGCCTTTATGGGAAGGCCTTTATTCGGTCCGTTGTCATGCCTCTGGCTGGTGCCTCCAACGAGGGAAGGTTATGGGCATGTGATACCTTGGCCCGGTAAGAAGACATAACCTTGTGTGCCCGTTGTTGTTGTTATGGTACCTTGTCCCCGTTTGGGACCGTTTATGTTTTGCCATGACGGTGACCGTTGGTGTCTTTGGTAGACACGGGGCCACCCAGGACTAGCCAAGTGGGGAGTGAGTCGGAGTGGCCGGGAGAGTGCCATGGCAATGGAGGGGTTTCGTCGGAACGCCGTTGGTCCACCCGAATGGGAGTGTGAGGCCATGGGTTCCGTGGTGTGGGTACAGTGCGCTACCTCTGCAGAGTGTATTAAATCTATCAATAGCCGAGTCCGTGGTTACGGACACGCTCGAAAGTAGGTCACACCATGGGTCAACGTTTAATTAATTTTGCACACTAAGATATGAACTTTGCACCGTTGAGAAGATGATGTTTGGGAAAACATGGTGTTGATGGAGACCAAGTTGTTGGTCCGTTTGTGATCTCGGTAAGATCACCGTTTGGTTACGAGGTGACCCGATCAAAGACCACGAGGTTGGTCCGTTTGTGATCCGAGAGCGATCACCGATTGGTAAGCAAGTCCGAATACTTATATCACAATATCATGATCACTGCATGTATGATATGATGTTGCATTAGTAAAGCAATTGGTTAAATATCATGATATTGCTTGTCATTATGTTTATGTTTGTTGTGAGCTTGCAAGTGCATTCAATGTACTGACCTGGCATGTCATGCCAGCTTTTAGGAAAGTCTCGTAGGAAAGGAGTGCTGTCCGAGTCTAGATTGTGTCCACATCAGTGTCCCTGTGCTATGGAGTTCCGCTACGACGTCGTTCCGCTGCCGCGTAGTTGTTATGATCGAGGCCCCATTTATGTTCACTAAATAATGTACATATTGTTCAGCCGCACCGTGTGTGCCGCTTGGCCTCGCCACCTGTTATAATATGAACTATGATCCGGTAGCATCAATAAAGCGGTTGTTTTCTGTACCAAGATGTTGTGTGTTGCCAGAAGACATGGTCTCTGGGCTGGCAATGCATGGTAAACCGGTTGCTCTGAGCCGGGGTGCCACAACGCTTGGTTTTAGAGCCGTGCTGACTGTAGGCCACGCTAGACTATGACGTGTTAACCGGACGTTAGTTACGAGTTTAACTTGAGTGCCGGTAGCATTTGTAGCTGGTTGTTGCATTATACGCACTCGTTTTATTTTTATGCTAACCTACTAATGGTTGTGAGTGTAGATGGCTCCGGTGCCGTATCCGTGCCAGTTGCAGCTGATGCCGTACACGTCGCCACATCTCCTTCGTAATGTGTGGCGTCGGCTGTACCCCCTCGATGACGACCCAGTCTATCGTGTGTACCGGGAGCGTCTAGCAGACTCAGTGTATGAGTATCACGTAGTGGTTACTCTGCGCACCAGTTCCGATTCCAGCACTTACACTCGTACCTCTCGGAGCGATTTTGCTTCTACCGCTTCCCAGGCCGTCCAGTTTGCTGCATTCGAGGTCCTTGTCGAGCTTCGTTATAAGGAGGTACAGATGCAGAACCACCCAGGTTTCCACTACTATCCCTCTCTGCACAACAATGGTCATGTCCGTTTTCCTATCATTGATCCGGAGTCTGATAGTGTTGCTAGCCACCTTTCTCATTATATCACTGCTAGCTACCTTATGATCCACGAGCTGGCTCGAGAACTGACTCATGCTCGTACTACTTTAGCCACTACTAGATCTTTCACTACTCCATCCTCTACGGGATTCACCCCTTATATTCCATCCAGTTCTAGTTCACCTATTTCACCGGTTACTCCTCCGAGTAGCTCGGGCACCTCGACCGTGAATCCTCTCAGTGCTCCTGCTGAGTGGGTTTCCCTTCTCACTACTCCCGTAGCCCCGATGCTTCACCCTGCACCTGCCCCTGAGGGAGATCCCTCGAGGCAGCATCGTCCTGTTACCTTTAACCCAGAGGTTCCAGTTAACGTCGTCAGTTTGGGATCCGAATCCGCTTCAAGAGAGGACCCCGAAGCACCAGCAGAGTAGTAGAGCGTTTGAGTATCCGCAGTCATCAGGATGATGTACGGATGTAGTCGTACGAGTCATGATGCTCTATTTCATGTATGAGAGTAGTTGAACTTGGCATATTGTTTATCTTTCATGTATGAGTCTATGTATAATTATGTGGGAACTCTATGTTATTCGTCATTTTTTCTTTGTTATTTTGCTTTCTCTCGGGCTTTGTTGCTGGCTTTTCCCCAATTTATTTTGGATGTTTCTCATCTCGGTTGCGTTGTCTTGGGAAAAATCCACAATAGGATGACGCGGGGAGGCAGTAGTAGCGACGCTCATGAGGATGCTCCTGTTCGTCGTTCCACACGCCAGGCAGGACACTCCCCCGAGCCGTACGTTCCACCACCGCCTCCACCGCCAAATCCGCCCTCCATCGAGAAAATTGTGTGTATGTTTGAGGAAAGGAGGAATAATGATCTGATTGAAATATTAAGGAGTGTGCAAGCTGTGGTTGGACAGAATAGAAATCAGAACGGTCATCACTCCAAGCTGTCAGATTTTCAGAGAACCAAGCCTCCCAGTTTCAGTCAGGTTATTGATCCCAAGGATGCAGACGATTGGTTGCGAACCATTGAGAGAAATCTTGAGATTGCTCATACTGAAGAAGATGATAAAGTTCCGTTTGCAAATCATTATCTTGAAGGCGCTGCCGCCATATGGTGGGAGAATGCAAAAGCCATGTGGCCTGCCGATGAAGAAATCACCTGGGCAAAATTCAAGGATCAGTTCCGAAAATATCATATTCCTACTGGAATTATGAAGGTTAAGTAGCGTGTATTTCTCGCGCTCCTCCAAGGAAGTCAATCTGTGGGTGAATATTTGCAAAAGTTCAATCATTTGGCCCGTTACTCCCTTTATGACGTGGCCACCGAAGAAAGAAAGATTGACAGGTTTCTTGGGGGATTAAACCCGCAACTCTGATCTACCCTCAGTATGTTTGATTTCCCAGATTTCCAAACTCTGGTAAACAAGGCTTTCATTGCTGAAAGGGAGCACAAGCTCGTATCGGACAATAGGCCTGCTAATAACGATCACAAGCACAAGTTCGAGCCAAGGAAGGAAGTGCAGCCAGTGTAAAAGGCTCGTACCTGGCAGCATACTCAGGTGGAGTACAAGCCCAATTTGCAGTAGAATGTTAACAAAACCACCACCCAAGTCAAGAATGTCATGACCAACCCGGTGCGAGAAGAGTGCCAGCACAAAAAATCTTGCTTCAGTTGTGGTCAAACCGGACATTATGCCAGACAGTGTCCCAAGAACGGCAAGGAAAATTCTCTATTCAGGCCACAAGTCAACTTTATGGAGTCATACCCTACCCAGCAAAACATCACTGGGCATGTTCATCATCTCTCCGCAGACGAAGCCCAAGAGAACCCCGAAGTTGTCATTGGTATGTTTTCTGTTAATAACATACCTGCCATAATTTTATTTGATGCTGGGGCTTCCCACTCTTTTATTTCACGGAGTTTTGTTGCCCAAAACAAATTTCCTTGTTCGCTTTTGGGCAAGAATATGCGTGTACAATCCTCGGGATATTTGATCAGGAGCAATCTGGTCTGCCGTAATCTGGAAATCAATATCAACGGAGCCCGTTTTCCAACTTCCTTGATAATCATTGAGTCTGTAAAGCTGGACATTATTTTGGGAATGAATTGGTTGACCCAATATCAAGTATGCATAAATTGCATGACCCAAGAAGTCACTTTGACCAGTCAAGAGGGGCAGACTACAAAATTCTATGCTTGCATGAGCATACCCAAGAAAGAAATGGTCTTCACCGCTGTGGGTGGTGAGTTGGAATTAATTCCTGTGGTCAGTGAGTTTCCTGATGTATTTCTAGAAGAACTGCCAGGCATGCCGCCCGATCGAGAGCTTGAGTTTGCAATAGATCTTGTGCCCGGAACCGCACTGTTATACAAGAAGTATTACTGGATGCCTTCATCAGAATTAGTGGAGCTAAAGAAACAACTTGATGAAATGCTCCAAAAAGGATATATCCGTCCCAACTCTTCACCGTGGGGATCACCTGCTATCTTCGTGGATAAGAAGGATGGCAGCCTCCGCATGTGTGTGGATTACCGTCAGCTGAATGATGTCACCATCAAAAATAAATATCCACTACCTAGGATTGATGAATTGTTTGATCAGCTTAGTGGGGCCATGGTATTCTCCAAAATTGATTTAAGGACATGATATCATCAACTCAAGATTAAAAAGGAAGATATTCCTAAGACCGCATTCACTACTCGGTACAGTCTTTATGAATATACAGTTATGTCCTTTGGTCTCACCAATGCCCCTGCCTTCTTCATGCATATGATGAATAAAGTATTCATGGACTTCCTTGATAAATTCGTGGTGGTCTTCACCGATGACATACTTATATACTCAAAAAGTGAAGAAGCGCACAAAGAACACCTCAGAGCTGTGTTACAATGACTCCGTGACCATCAGCTATACGCCAAACTCAGTCAATGCGAGTTTTGGCTAAAGCGAGTTGGATTTCTTGGACATGTGCTGTCCGTAGAAGGTATAGCCGTAGACCCGAGCAAAGTAAAGGATGTGCTCGATTGGTTGGCACCCACAACCGTATCACAAATCCGGAGTTTCCTTGGATTAGCCGGCTACTACCGTCATTTCATTTAAGGGTTTTCCAAGATTGCTAAACCCATGACGGGGCTGCTCAAGAAAGATAAGAAGTTTGAATGGACTAAGGGCTGTGAGAAAAGTTTCAATGAGCTAAAAATCCGACCGACGACAGTGATACGTCTCCAACGTATCTATAATTTTTGATTGTTCCATGCTATTATATTATCAACTTTGGATGTTTATGGGCTTTATTATACACTTTTATATTATTTTTGGGACTAACCTATTGACCCATAAGCCCAGTGCCAGTTTCTGTTTTTCCCTTGTTTCAGTGTTTCGCAGAAAAGGAATATCAAATGGAGTCCAAACGGAATGAAACCTTCGGAAAAGTTATTTTTGGAAAGAAAGCAATACGAGAGACTTGGAGTGCATGTCAGGGGATCAACGAGGAGAGCACAAGGCAGGGGGGCGCGCCCTCCACCCTCGTGGCTCCCCTGATGTATTTCTTCCGCCTATATATATATATCCATATACCCTAAAACTATCGGGGAGCACAATAGATCGGGAGTTCCGCCGCCAGAAGCCTCCGTAGCCACCGAAAACCAATCTAGACCCGTTTCGGCATCCTGCCGGAGGGGGCAATCCCTCTCCGGTGGCCATTTTCATCATCTCGGTGCTCTCCATGACGAGGAGGGAGTAGTTCTCCCTCGGGGCTGAGGGTATGTACCAGTAGCTATGTGTTTGATCTCTCTCTCTCTCTCTCTTGTGTTCTTGAGGTGATACGGTCTTGATGTATTGCGAGCTTTGCTATTATAGTTGGATCTTATGATGTTTTCTCCCCCCTCTACTATCTTGTAATGGATTGAGTTTCCCCTTTGAAGTTATCTTATCGGATTGAGTCTTTAAAGATTTGAGAACACTTGATGTATGTCTTGTCATGCATATCTGTGGTGACAATGGGATATCACGTGATTCACTTGATGTATGTTTTGGTGATCAACTTGCGGGTTCCGCCCATGAACCTATGCATAGGGGTTGGCACACGTTTTCGTCGTGATTCTCCAGTAGAAACTTTGGGGCACTCTTTGAGGTTCTATGTGTTGGTTGAATAGATGAATCTGAGATTGTGTGATGCTTATCGTATAATCATACCCATGGATACTTGAGGTGACATTGGAGTATCTAGGTGACATTAGGGTTTTGATTGATTTGTGTCTTAAGGTGTTATTCTAGTACGAACTCTAGGGCTATTTGTGACACTTATAGGAATAGCCCAACGGATTGATTGGAAAGAATAACTTTGAGGTGGTTTCGTACCCTACCATAGTCTCTTCATTTGTTCTCCGCTATTAGTGACTTTGGAGTGACTCTTTGTTGCATGTTGAGGGATAGTTATGTGATCCAATTATGTTATTATTGTTGACAGGACTTGCACTAGTGAAAGTATGAACCCTAGCCCTTGTTTCCTAGCATTGCAATACCGTTTACGCTCACTTTTATCATTAGTTACCTTGCTGTTTTTATATTTTCAGATTACAAAAACCATTATCTACCATCCATATCCCACTTGTATCACCATCTCTTCGCCAAACTAGTGCACCTATACAATTTACCATTGTATTGGGTGTGTTGGGGACACAAGAGACTCTTTGTTATTTAGTTGCAGGGTAGTTTGAGAGAGACCGTCTTCATCCTACGCCTCCTACGGATTGATAAACCTTAGGTCATCCACTTGAGGGAAATTTGCTACTGTCCTACAAACCTCTGCACTTGGAGGCCCAACAACGTCTACAAGAAGAAGGTTGTGTAGTAGACATCAAGCTCTTTTCTGGCGCCGTTGCCGGGGAGGTTAGCGCTTGAAGGTATATCTTTAGATCTTGCAAACGAGTCTTTTAGTTTCTTGTTTTATCACTAGTTTAGTTTATAAAAGAAAATTACAAAAAATGGAATTAAGTTTGCCTCATACGCTTCATCTTTTTAATATCTTTCATGAGTATGATGGGAAGGAAAATTGTGCCAAAGTGTTAGAAGAAGAACGCATTAAAAATTTTGGCACTAAATATTTGAATGATGAGCATGATTGCAATGTTGTTAGTATGAATTCCTTGAATATCCATGATGCTAATGATATGCAAAGCCAGAAGCTTGGGGAAGCTATGTTTGATGAAGATGATATTTTTTGTCCCCCAAGTTTTGATGAGAAAATTTATTATGATGGAATCATGCTACCTATTTATGATGATTATATTGATGAAAGTGGATTTGGAGAGGTCATGACTTTATTTTGTGATGAATCCACTATTCCGGAAGAGGTTCCAATTGATTATGAGAACAAAGTTTCTATCTATGATTATTATTATGAGGACTTGTATGCTATAAAGAATAATCATATCCATGAAACTTGTCATCATGATTTTAGGTTTCAATTGGATTATGCCTCATATGATAATTATTTTGTTGAGTTTGCTCCCACTATTATTCATGAGAAGAATTTTGCTTATGTGGAGAGTAATAAAATTTCTATGCTTCTAGATCATGAAAAGAATGCTTTAGGTGCTGGTTATATTGTTGAATTCATTCATGATGCTACTGAAAATTATTATGAGGGAGGAATATATGCTTGTAGGAATTGCAATAATATCAAGTTTCCTCTCTATGTGCTTAAAGTTTTGAAGTTATGCTTGTTTTAGCTTCCTATGCAAGTTGATTCTTGTTCCCACAAGTTGTTTGCTCACAAAATCCCTATGCATAGGAAGTGGGTTAGACTTAAATTTGCTAGTCATATTCTTCATGATGCTCTCTTTATGTCGCAATTCTTATCTACTATATGAGCATCATTGAAATCATCATGCCTAGCTAGGGGCGTTAAACGATAGCGCTTGTTGGGAGGCAACCCAACTTTACTTTTGTTCCTTACCTTTTTATCCTGTTTAGTAATAAATAATTCATCTAGCCTCTGTTTAGATGTGGTTTTATGTTTTAATTAGTGTTTGTGCCAAGTATAACCTTTGGGAAGACTTGGGGAAAGTCTTGTTGATCTTGCTGTAAAAAACAGAAACTTTAGCGCTCATGAGAATTGCTGCAATTTTTTATTGGAGAGTGTTTAGTTAATTATTTTTTCAGATGATTAATAGATAAATTCCTCACGTCCATCAATTTATTTGAGAATTTTATGAGTTCCAGAAGTATACGTTTGATCTAGATTACTACAGACTGTTCTGTTTTTGACAGATTCTGTTTTCCATGTGTTGTTTGCTTATTTTGATGAATCTATGAGTAGTATCGGAGGGTATGAACCATAGAGAAGTTGAAATACAATACATATTACACCAATATGAATTTAGAATGAGTTCACAACAGTACCTAAGTGGTTATTTATTTTCTTATACTAACGGAGCTTACGAGTTTTCTGTTAAGTTTTGTGTTGTGAAGTTTTCAAGTTTTGGGTAAATATTCGATGGACTATGGAATAAGGAGTGGAAAGAGCCTAAGCTTGGGGATGCCCAAGGCACCCCAAGGTAATATTCAAGGACAACCAAAAGGCTAAGCTTGGGGATGCCCCGGAAAGCATCCCCTCTTTCGTCTTCGTTCATCGGTAACTTTACTTGGAGCTATATTTTTATTCACCACATGATATGTGTTTTGCTTGGAGTGTCAATTTATTTTATTTTGTTTTACTTGCTGTTTGAATAAAGTATCAAGATCTGAAATTCTTAAATGTTAGAGAGTCTTCACATAGTTGCATAATTATTTGACTACTCATTGATCTTCACTTATATCTTTCGGAGTAGTTTGTCATTTGCTCTAGTGCTTCACTTATATCTTTGAGAGCACGATAGTGGTTTTATTTTATAGAAATAGATGAACTCTCACGCTTCACTTATATTATTTTGTGAGTATTTAGAACAGCATGGTAGTTTGCTTTGGTTATGAATTTAGTCCTAATATGATGGGCATCCAAGAGGGATATAATAAAAACTTTCATATAAAGTGCATTGAATACTATGAGAAGTTTGATACTTGATAATTGTTTTGAGATATGAAGATGGTGATATTAAAGTTGTGCTAGTTGAGTAGTTGTGAATTTGAGAAATACTTGTGTTAAAGTTTGTGATTCCCGTAGCATGCACGTATGGTGAACCGTTATGTTATGAAGTCGGAGCATGATTTATTTATTGATTGTCTTCCTTATGAGTGGCGGTCGGGGACGAGCGATGGTCTTTTCCTACCAATCTATCCCCCTAGGAGCATGCCCGTAGTAGTTTGTTTCGATAACTAATAGATTGTTGCAATAAGTATGTGAGTTCTTTATGACTAATGTTGAGTCCATGGATTATATGCACTCTCACCCTTCCACCATTGCTAGCCTCTCTAGTACCGTGCAACTTTTGCCGGTACCATAAACCCACCATATACCTTCCTCAAAACAGCCACCATACCTACCTATCATGGCATTTCCATAGCCATTCCGAGATATATTGCCATGCAACTTTCCACCATTTTGTTTATTATGACACACTTCATCATTGTCATATTGCTTTGCATGATCATGTAGTTGACATCGTATTTGTGGCAAAGCCACCGTTCATAATTCTTCCATACATGTCACTCATGAGTCATTGCACATCCCGGTACACCGCCGAAGGCATTCATATAGAGTCATATCTTGTTCTAAGTATTGAGTTGTAATTCTTGAGTTGTAAGTAAATAAAAGTGTGATGATCATCATTATTAGAGCATTGTCCCAGTGAGGAAAGGATGATGGAGACTATGATTCCCCCATAAGTCGGGATGAGACTCCGGACGAAAAATAAAAAAAAAGAGAAAAAAAGAGGCCACAACAAAAAGAGAAAAGGCCCAAATAAAAAAATAATGAATAAATAAATATGAGAGAAAAAGAGAGAAGGGGCAATGCTACTATCCTTTTACCACACTTGTGCTTCAAAGTAGCACCATGATATTCATGATAGAGAGTCTCCTATGTTGTCACTTTCATATACTAGTGGGAATCTTTCATTATAGAACTTGGCTTGTATATTCCAATAATGGGCTTCCTCAAAATGCCCTAGGTCTTTGTGAGCAAGCGAGTTGGATGCAAACCCACTAGTTTCTTTGTTGAGCTTTCATACATTTATAGCTCTAGTGCATCCGTTGCATGGCAATCCCTACTCACTCACATTGATATCAATTGATGGGCATCTCCATAGCCCGTTGATACGCCTAGTTGATGTGAGACTATCTTCTCCTTTTTGCCTTCTCCACAACCACCATCCTATTCCACCTATAGTGCTATATCCATGGCTCACGCTCATATATTGCGTGAATATTGAAAAAGTTTGAGAACATCAAAAGTATGAAACAATTGCTTGGCTTGTCATCGGGGTTGTGCATGATTTGAATACGTTGTGTGGTGAAGATGGAGCATAGCCAGACTATATGATTTTGTAGGGATAACTTTCTTTGGCCATGTTATTTTGAAGAGACATAATTGCTTAGTTAGTATGCTTGAAGTATTATTATTTTTATGTCAATATTAAACTTTTGTCTTGAATCTTATGGATCTGAATATTCTTGCCACAATCAAGAGAACTACATGGATAAATATGTTAGGTAGCATTCCACATCAAAAATTCTGTTTTTATCATTTACCTACTCGAGGACGAGCAGGAATTAAGCTTGGGGATGCTGATACTACTCCAACGTATCTATAATTTTTGATTGTTCCATGCTATTATATTATCAACTTTGGATGTTTATGGGCTTTATTATACACTTTTATATTATTTTTGGGACTAACCTATTGACCCAGAGCCTAGTGCCAGTTTCTGTTTTTCCCTTGTTTCAGTGTTTCGTAGAAAAGGAATATCAAATGGAGTCCAAACGGACTGAAACCTTCGGAAATGTTATTTTTGGAAAGAAAGCAATACAGGAGACTTGGAGTGCACGTCAGGGGATCAACAGGAGAGCACGAGGCAGGGGGGCGCGCCCACCCCCCTGGGCGCGCCCTCCACCCTCATGGGCCCCTCGTGGCTCCCCTGATGTATTTCTTCCGCCTATATATATCCATATACCCTAAAACTATCGGGGAGCACAATAGATCAGGAGTTCCGCCGCCAGAAGCCTCTGTAGCCATCGAAAACCAATCTAGACCTGTTCCGGCATCCTGCCGGAGGGGGCAATCCCTCTCCGGTGGCCATCTTCATCATCCCGGTGCTCTCCATGACGAGGAGGGAGTAGTTCTCCCTCGGGGCTGAGGGTATGTACCAGTAGCTATGTGTTTGATCTCTCTCTCTCTCTCTCGTGTTCTTGAGGTGATACGATCTTGATGTATTGCGAGCTTTGCTATTATAGTTGGATCTTATGATATTTTTTCCCCTCTACTCTCTTGTAATGGGTTGAGTTTCCCCTTTGAAGTTATCTTATCGGATTGAGTCTTTAAAGATTTGAGAACACTTGATGTATGTCTTGTCGTGCGTATCTGTGGTGACAATGGGATATCACGTGATTCACTTGATGTATGTTTTGGTGATCAACTTGCGGGTTCCGCCCATGAACCTATGCATAGGGTTTGGCACACATTTTTGTCGTGATTCTCCGGTAGAAACTTTGGGGCACTCTTTGAGGTTCTATGTGTTGGTTGAATAGATGAATCTGAGATTATGTGATGCTTATCGTATAATCATACCCACGGATACTTGAGGTGACATTGGAGTATCTAGGTGACATTGGGGTTTTGATTGATTTGTGTCTTAAGGTGTTATTATAGTATGAACTCTAGGTCTATTTGTGACACTTATAGGAATAGCCCAACAGATTGATTGGAAAGAATAACTTTGAGGTGGTTTCGTACCCTACCATAGTCTCTTCGTTTGTTCTCCGCTATTAGTGACTTTGGAGTGACTCTTTGTTGCATGTTGAGGGATAGTTATGTGATCCAATTATGTTATTATTGTTGAGAGGACTTGCACTAGTGAAAGTATGAACCCTAGGCCTTGTTTCCTAGCATTGCAATACCGTTTACGCTCACTTTTATCATTAGTTACCTTGCTGTTTTTATATTTTCAGATTACAAAAACCTTTATCTACCATCCATATACCACTTGTATCACCATCTCTTCGTCGAACTAGTGCACATATACAATTTACCATTGTATTGGGTGTGTTGGGGACACAAGAGACTCTTTGTTATTTGGTTGTAGGGTCGTTTGAGAGAGACCATGTTCATCTACGCCTCCTACGGATTGATAAACCTTAGGTCATCCACTTGAGGGAAATTTGCTACTGTCCTAGAAACCTCTGCACTTGGAGGCCCAACAACGTCTACAAGAAGAAGGTTGTGTAGTAGACATCAGACATCACCTGTGTTGACTCTTCCAGACATCTATCGCAGCTTTGATGTGTACTGCGACGCCTCCAGACAGGGTCTTGGTTGCGTACTTATGCAAGACGGCAAGGCAGTAGCATATGCATCGCGACAGCTATGACCCCACGAGGGAAATTATCCTACTCATGATCTGGAATTGGCCGCGGTGGTTCATGCTCTAAAAATTTGGAGACACTACCTCATTGGGAAGAGGTGCCAAATATTTACCGACCACAAAAGTCTCAAGTATATATTTACTCTGCCAGATTTAAATCTCCGTCAACGAAGATGGCTTGAGTTAGTCAAGGACTATGATCTTGGAATAAATTACCACCCGGGTAAGGCCAACGTGGTTGCCGATGCACTCAGCTGAAAGCCTGTCAGCCTGAATACCATAATGGAATCCTTGCCTCCTGAACTTCAAGAGGAGACTGCTCAGCTCAACCTAGTCATAGTTGATGCTGGTCTTGCTAATATTATGGAAGTTGTACCTACACTCGAGGAAGAGTTCCGCAAGGCCCAGCCAGGTGACACCATCCTGCAGAAACGTGCCAAGAGTATGTTAGCAGGACAAACTTCAGACTTTTCTAAGGATCAACATGGCACCCTCCGATTTCGTGGAAGGATTTGTGTACCCAGTCAGGCGGATTTAAGGAAGAAAATCCTGTCGGAAGCACACGAATCTTCGTATTCTATTCACCCTGGAGGTACTAAAATGTATGAAGACCTTCGGCAAATATTCTGGTGGGATGGAATGAAGAAAGACATTGCCTATTTTGTGGTATGTTGTGACATATGCAACAAGGTGAAGGCAGAACATCAGAAGCCAGCCGGACTCCTCCAACCATTGTAAGTTTCACAATGGAAATGGGATGATGTCTGCATGGATTTTGTCACAGGGCTACCTAAAACTCAGTGAGGCAACGATGCAGTTTGGGTCATAATGGACACCTTAACCAAGGTTGCTCACTTGATCCCTATCAGAACCACATATCGAGCCGATCAAATCGCACAACTGTATGTGTCCAGAATAGCCAGTCCGCATGGAGTGCCTCAAACAATCACTTATGACCAGGGGTCACTTTTTACCTCCACTTTCTGGTCACGTCTCCACCAAGCTTTGGGGACAACGCTAAAATATAGTACCGCTTATCATCCTCAGACTGATGGATGGACTAAGCAGGTAAACCAAATACTCGAAGATATGCTACGAGCCTGCGCTCTAGCCCAACGGCCTAAATGGGAAGACTGCCAGCCGTATGCCGAGTTCTCATACAACAACAGCTTCCAGACCAGTCTAAAGATGTCACCGTATGAAGCTTTGTATGGCCGGAAGTGCCACCCTCCTTTAAATTGGTCTCAAATTGGAGATAGCCGTATTTTTGAAACGGATCTCATGATAGAAGCTGAGAAGCAAGTCAACGAAATCCGAGACAGATTGCAATTGGCCAAATCTCGATAGAAGAGTTATTATGATGCAAAGCACCGATAGATCAGTTTTGAACCTGGAGAACACGTATACCTCCAAGTCACTCCTATGAAAGGAGTCAAGAGATTTCAGACTCGTGGAAAGTTGGCACCCATATTTATTGGTCCATTCCCAGTTATGTCCAGAGTGGGTACTGTTGCATATCAGTTGGAACAACCCCTAGAATTGTCGGAAGTGCACAATGTGTTTCATGTTTCACAGTTGAGGCGATGCATATCGCCGCCTGAGAAAAAGACTGCTATGATAGAAATAGAGTTGGCAAAGGATTTAACATATGAAGAGAGACCGGTCAGAATTTTAGATCAGATGGAAAGGGTCACTCGTAGTAGCAAGGAGGTTTTAGAAAGTTCAGTGGGAGCATCACACAGAGGCAGAATCGACTTGGGAATGAGAATAATTTCTAAAGACACATTATCCAGAATGGTTTTCCCAATCAACCGAATCTCGAGGACGAGATTCATCCTAAGTGGGGGAGGTTTGTGACAACCTGGTTTTTGCCCTCTTCTCTTTGCCTGATTTTCAGTTGGTTTGGATTTGAATTTGAAATTTTTGAATCACTTTAGATGGACTTAAACACATGGGTACCCCCTTGACTTTCACCCAAGTGACTTATTTCTCTCCCTAAGCCATCATTTCTTCTCTGATCCATCTCAAAATAATATATTTCTAATGAAAAATATTCATTTTCTCTCTAAAACCCTAACTAGCCCCTTGTGTTCCAAAGCAACCCCAATTTTTCTTGCCCACAAAAATCTAAGAAAATTCCCAAATATTCTTTGAACCCTAGGGCACCTTCCTGAGAAAAAATATTTCATCATTTTTTGGAATATTTTTGCTACATCAAATATTTTCTGTTCTGGATGGAAATGGTAGTTTCTACAACAACTACCATTTTACTTGCTCATTTGTGGCTGAATTTTCTTGTGTATCATCACCTTAGTAGATGATTGCTAAACTCCAAAGCCCAGCTCCCAACTCTCAGTATTTTGACCACAGTAAGCTCTCAAAGTTATTGTCTAGAAACTTACCAGGAAGTTGAAATCCATGTTACTGCGCCTGAGCTCAAACCAAAGTGTGGTAACCTCTCAATCTACCACGGACTACACGCCAGACATGAAGTTTAGGCTTAGCTCGGCCTGAGGTCAGAGTTCATGTGATGACTGCGTTCGTCCACGCGTGCTGGCATACGGCTGACGCGCTCTGCGTCGCGCCCGCGCCTTTGTTGCTTGCGTGATCGCTTCCCCGCCTGCCAAACCTTGCCAAACTTCGCCCCGATCATCGTCCCGTCCCCGAGCTCGAGCTCGCCGGCGATCCCCTCAGGCCGTCTCCGCAGCTCCAGCCCCTCCCAGGCTCGGGCCACCCTGCCAGGGCCTCCGCCGTGCCTCAGTGGTGCCGTTCCGCCCGGTTGGAGCCCCTGGCGCTGCCTCTAGTCGCCGTCGTCTCCAACTCCGACGACCTCTGCTTTCTGTCACCGCTGGAGAGGCCGTTTTCGACGCCGTCCGACCACCCCTAGCTAACCTATGAGTACGGGCAGGTGCGCCTCCGTCTCCTCTTTCGATCCCTCCCTCCAGTTCTGGCCAAGGGGCCCTCCTCGTCGGTGTGTGCTCCGGTGGAGCCTCGTCGCCCTCTGTTTCCCTCTCCCCCTCCCTCTCACCTGACTAGCGAGGCCCACTAGTCAGCCACTCTATACGCGCCCAAAGCGGTATGAGCGGTGGTGCCCATGAGGTTTACGCCTTCGATGTCACCCCCTAGTTCTGCACTAAGGAAGTGGTGGCGCCCGTGAGGTTTACACCTTTGTGTTTATAATTGTTTTTAGAAAGTGAAGCTTGAGGATCACCAGGAGGATTGTGAACCTCATCTGCACTAAGGCAAGCCACAACAACATTTTCATGGTGCCATTACAATATTTGTGATTTTTCAACTTGAATTAATGGTTTAATCCATGCATTTAAATCACTACAATAATATTTATATTATGTTGGTTGCTTGTTTGAGTTGATATGCTTAGTTTACATTAGTTTGAAGCTAATTTGGTTGGTTAAGTAACTAGAAGTAATATTTGTTAGGAAGAAGTAATATGGTTATGGATATAAATAATTATTTTTGGGTTATTTTCTTAAATGAGATAAATGATAAATTTGGTAAGTAAAGATTCTGTCTAAAGTGATGGTAAATCATAACCAGAGGGGTGTTATGGGCTGTTGATGTCTATGCTTAGTGTGGATATGGTTGACCTAGTTATTTCCGTTGATATATGTTGCATATGTTTGTGATGCATTTTCATGGCATATCATGACACCGGTATTTCCACCTTAAGTTGAACCTGATAATAACTCAACTTGAACATATCGTTGATCGGGTCATGGTGCCACTGAATTGAGTTTTCCCAGTGCAACCACATTTGCCTTTATGGGAAGGCCTTTATTCGGTCCGTTGTCATGCCTCTGGCCGGTGCCTCCAACAAAGGAAGGTTATGGGCGTGCGATACCCTGGCCCGGTAAGCAGACATAACCTTGTGTGCCCGTTGTTGTTGTTATGGTACCTTGTCCCCGTTTATGTTTTTCCACGATGGTGGCTGTTGGTGTCTTTGGTAGACACGGGGCCACCCAGGACTAGCCCAGTGGGGAGTGAGTCGGAGTGTCCAGGAGAGTGTCATGGCAATGGAGGGGTTTCGCCGGAACGCCGTTGGTCCACCCGAATGGGAGTGCGAGGCCACGGGTTCCGTGGTGTGGGTACAGTGTGCTACCTGTGTAGAGTGTATTAAATCTATCGATAGCCGAGTCCACGGTTACGAACACGCTCGAAAGTAGGTCACGCCATGGGTCAATGTTTAATTAATTTTGCACACTAAGATATGAACTTTGCACCGTTGAGAAGATGATGTTTGGGAAAACATGGTGTTGATGGAGACCAAGTTGTTGGTCCGTTTGTGATCTCGGTAAGATCACTGTTTGGTTACGAGGTAACCCGATCAAAGACCACGTGGTTGGTCCGTTTGTGTTCCGAGAGCTATCACCGTTTGGTAAGCAAGTCCGAGGGACTTACATCACAAGATCATGATCACTGCATGTATGATATGATGTTGCATTAGCAAAGCAATCGGTTAAATATCATGATATTGCTTGTCATTATGTTTATGTTTGTTGTGAGCTTGCAAGTACATTCAATGAATGACCTAGCGTGTCATGCCAGCTTTCAGGAAAGTCTCATTGGAAAGGAGTGATGTCCGAGTCTAGATCGTGTCCACATCAGTGTTCCTGTGCTATGGAGTTCCGCTACGACGTCGTTCCGCTACCGCGTAGTTGTTATGATCGAGGCCCCATTTATGTTCACTAAATAATGTACATATTGTTCAGCCGCACCGTGTGTGCCGCTTGGCCTCGCCACCTGTTGTAATATGAACTATGACCCGCTAGCATCAATAAAGCGGTTGTTTTCTGTACCAAGATGTTGTGTGTTGCCAGAAGACATGGTCTCTGGGCTGGCAATGCATGGTAAACCGGTTGCACTGAGCCGGGGTGCCACAATGCTACGGGCTTCTAGTAAGAATTGTTCTTACCTACGCATCAAAACCACAACGATGTTTCATCAAGTTTATTGTTTTAACCTTCAACAAGGACCGGTCGTAGTCAAATTCTGTTTAACTAAAGTTGGAGAAACAGACATCCGCCAGCCACCTTTATGCAAAACAAGTTGCATGTCTATTAGTGGAACCGGTCTCATGAACATGGTCATGTAAGGTTGGTCCGGGCCGCTTCATCCAACAATACCACCGAATCAAAATAAGACGTTGGTGGTAAGAAGTATGGCTATGATCACCCACAACTCTTTGTGTTCTACTCGTGCATATCATCTACACATAGACTTGGCTCGGATGCCACTACTGGGAAACGTAGCATGCAGTTACAAAAATTTCCTACACTCACGCAAGATCTATCTAGGAGATTGATACATCTCCAAAGTATCTATAATTTTTGATTGTTCCATGTTGTTATATTATCAATCTTGGATGTTTTATAATCATTTTATATCATTTTTGGTACTAACCTATTGACATAGTGCCAAGTGCCAGTTGCTGTTTTTTGCATGTTTTTTACATCGCAGAAAATCAATACCAAACGGAGTCCAAATGCCACGAAACTTTACGGAGATTTTTTATGGACCAGAAGACACCTAATGGGCCATGGCTGCGCTTGGGGGGGGGGGGTTCTCCGAGGAGAGCACAACCCACTAGGGCGCGCCAGGAGGCCCAGGCGCGCCCTGGTGGGTTGAGCCCACCTCAGGTGCCCCTAGACATCCTCTTTCCTCTATAAATACCCCAATATTCCCAAAACCCTAGGGGAGTTGACGAAATATTGATCCAGCCGCCGTAGAGTCCAGAACCACCAGATCCAATCTAGACACCATCTCCGATGGGGTTCACCACCTCCATTGGTGCCTCTCGGATGATGCATGAGTACTTCTTTGTAGACCTTCGGGTCCATAGTTAGTAGCTAGATGGCTTCCTCTCTCTCGTTTGATTCTCAATACAATGGTCTCTTGGAGATCCATATGATGTAACTCTTTCTGCAGTGTGTTTGTTGGGATCCGATGAACTTTGAGTTTATGATCAGATCTATCTTTTTATCCATGAAAGTTATTTGAGTTTCTTTGATCTCTTATAGCCTCGTATTTCTTCTCCAATATTTGGGTTTTGTTTGGCCAGCTTGATCTATTTATCTTGCAATGGGAAGAGGTGCTTTGTAGTGGTTCAATCTTACGGTGCTTGATCCCAGTGACAGAAGCGGAACTGACACGTATGTATCGTTGCTACTAAGGATAAAATGATGGGGTCTATCTCTACATAGATAGATCTTGTCTACATCATGACATCGTTCTTATTGCATTACTCCGTTTCTTCATGAACTTAATACACTAGATGCATACTGGATAGTGGTCGATGTGTGGAGTAATAGTAGTAGATGCAGGCAGGAGTTGGTCTACTAATCTTGGACGTGATGCCTATATAATGATCATTGCCTGGATATCGTCATGATTACTTGAAGTTCTATCAATTGCCCAACAGTAATTTGTTCATCCACCATTTGCTATTTTTCTCGAGAGAAGCCACTAGTGAAACCTACGGCCCTCGGGTCTCTTTCTCATATTATGTGCCTTTGCGATCTACTTTTCCTTTGCATTTATCTTCAGATCTATTAAACCAAAAATACAAAAAATACCTTGCTGCACTTTATTTTATTTGGCGTTCGATCTATCAATATTTGCAACTCTCGCACGTCTGTTTGCCAATTTCTGGCACTGTTACCCGAAAGGGATTGACAACCCCTTTTACACGTCGGGTTGCGAGTAGTTGTTATTTCTGTGCATGTGCTGTTTACGTTGTGTTGCTTGGTTCTCCTACTGGTTCGATAACCTTGGTTTCATATTTGAGGGAAATACCTACCGCCGCAATGCTGCATCATCCCTTCCTCTTTGGGGAAATACCTACGTAGCTTCAAGTGACATCAGAGATGCATAGCAACGAGAGGGGGAGAGTGTGTCCACGTACCCTCGTAGACCGAAAGCGGAAGCGTTTGACAATGCGGTTGATGTAATCGAACTTCTTCTTGTTTCGACCGATGAAGTACCGAACGTACGACACCTCCGAGTTCTGCACACGTTCAGCTCGATGACGTCCCTCAATCTCTTGATATAGCAAAGTGTCGAGAGAGAGTTCTGTCGGCACGACGGCGTGGTGACGGTGATGGTGAAGTGATCCGCACAGGGCTTCGCCTAAGCACTACGTGAATATGACCGGAGGCGTAAACTGTGGAGGGGGGCGTCACACACGGCTAACAATGTTTGTTGTGTGTTCTAGGAGCCCCCTCCCCACATATATATAGGTGGGATGGGGAGGGGGACAACCATGGGGCACCCCAAGTAGGAGGAATCCTACTTGGGGGCCTCCTCCAATTCGGCCTCCCCCTTTCCTTTTCTCTAGAGGGGGAAAGGAAAGAGGGGAGAGGGGAAAGGAAGGGGAAATCCTATTCCCTCTGTTTCATTTCCTCCTCCCATTTTCCTTTATCCACATAGGCCGGCTCATATGGGGGCGCACCAGCCCACAAGGGGCTGGTCTGTCCCACCCTTGGCCCAATAAGGCCCATATCTTTGCCGGGGGGTGCCCAAAACCCTTTCCGGTGACCCGATATGTACCCGGTACCCCCGGAACACTTCCGGTGTCCAAATACTATCGTCCTATATATGAATCTTTACCTCTCTACCATTTCGAGACTCCTCGTCATGTCCGTGATCTCATCCGGGACTCCGAACAACATTCAGTCACCAAATCACATAACTCATATAATACAAATCATCATCGAACGTTAAGCGTGCGGACCATACGGGTTCGAGAACTATGTAAACATGACCAAAACACCTCTCTGGTCAATAACCAATAGTGGAACCTGGATGCTCATATTGGTTCTCACATATTCTACGAAGATCTTTATCGGTCAAACCGTTATGATAATATACGTTATTCCCTTTGTCATCGGTATGTTACTTGCCCGAGATTTGATCGTCAGTATCTCCATACCTAGTTCAATCTTATTACCGCAAGTCTATTTACTCGTTATGTAATGCATCGTCCAGCAACTAAATCATTAGTCACATTGCTTGTAAGGCTTATTATGATGTGCATTACCGAGAGGGCCCAGAGATACCTCTCCGATACTCAGAGTGACAAATCCTAATCTCGATCTATGCCAACCCAACAAACACCTTCGGAGATACTTGTAGAGCATCTTTATAATCACCCAGTTATGTTGTGATGTTTGATAGCACACAAGGTAATCCTCCGGTATCCGGGAGTTGCATAATCTCATAGTCAAAGGAATATGTATAAGTCTAACAGATGGGTTATAATGATAGCACACATGGTATTCCTCCGGTATCCGGGAGTTGCATAATCTCATAGCATCATGGTCTAAGGAACTAAAGCATATGTTAACTCTCTGTGTTATAACAATTGAGTTGTGACGTTGGCATCTCAAAGTATAACAAATAAGTTTGGGTCAATCAATATGATCATTCTTTCAGTGTCATATTCTCAAAGTTGTTTTAGGACTAGCGTTACACTTAACGATATCCTAAGATTCCAAAAACATGATCACTAACAACACTTGAGCTAGTCTTAGAGGCGAGACTATGAATCATGTTTTATCGTTTATCATTCCACGCATGCATATAAGGTTTCCACTGAATCGCACATTTCAGGATCAAGCAGTTATAGCATAGAATATAAATTCTTAATTATAAACATGGAAATATAATAATACAATATTATTGCCTCTAGGGCATATTTCCAACATTGAGATCACTTGATTCATGTCTAACTTGCGGATACCCGTGGTGACATTGCAGTAATCTAGGTGGCATATATTAGATTTAAACAATATGTATCATATGGTGTTGTCGTAGTACGATTTCTAGAACTATTCGTGACACTTTGGGGGTGGTTCAATAGATTGGTTGGAAAGACTACTTTAAGGTGGTTTTGCTACCTACACGATTTCATCCTACTTTCTCCGATAGAATAGATACTTTGGAGTGATTCTTTGCTACACTTTAAGGGGTTATGACGTGATCCAATTATGCTATCTGTTGGAGATATGCTCTAGAGGCAATCATGTATGATGATATTTCCTATGTGTTTATGAATAAAGATAGTCCTTGGACATTATCAATGATGCGTATCAGCAAGTACGTGACTTATTTGTGGGACTACGCATTTTATGATGATTGCCCTAAAAGGTCCCTAGTCGAAAGGGTTATGTGGACGTGCAACCGACTAGACTAGCATATGACAAGGTGGATGGCTCGGTCTCACTAGCCATGGAGCATCAGATGCTAGCCAGATAATATGGACTCAGAAGGATCTGGTCGGATTTGACATAGCCAAATTCGAGTCCAGATAAGGTCCGAGTCGAACAGACTCAACTATGAGACGCAACGATATGTCATTTGTGAGTCTCTAGAACAACATACGTTCTATGTTCTAAGTGAAGGAAATATGCCCTAGAGGCAATAATAAAGTTATTATTTATTTCCTTATTTCATGATAAATGTTTATTATTCATGCTAGAATTGTATTAACCAGAAACATAATACATGTGTGAATACATAGACAAACAGAGTGTCACTAGTATGCCTCTACTTGACTAGCTCGTTAATCAAAGATGGTTATGTTTCCTAACCATAGACAAAGAGTTGTTATTTGATTAACAGGATCACATCATTAGGAGAATGATGTGATTGACTTGACCCATTCCGTTAGCTTAGCACTCGATCGTTTAGTATGTTGCTATTGCTTTCTTCATGACTTATACATGTTCCTATGACTATGAGATTATGCAACTCCCGTTTACCGGAGGAACACTTTGTGTGCTACCAAACGTCACAACGTAACTGGGTGATTATAAAGGAGCTCTACAGGTGTCTCCAAAGGTGAATGTTGGGTTGGCGTATTTCGAGATTAGGATTTGTCACTCCGATTGTCGGAGAGGTATCTCTGGGCCCTCTCGGTAATGCACATCACATAAGCCTTGCAAGCATTGCAACTAATGAGTTAGTTGTGAGATGATGTATTACAGAACGAGTAAAGAGACTTGCCGGTAACGAGATTGAACTAGGTATTAAGATACCGACGATCGAATCTCGGGCAAGTAACATACCGATGACAAAGGGAACAACGTATGTTGTTATGCGGTCTGACCGATAAAGATCTTCGTAGAATATGTAGGAGCCAATATGGGCATCCAGGTCCCGCTATTGGTTATTGACCAGAGAGGTGTCTCGGTCATGTCTACATAGTTCTCGAACCTATAGGGTCCGCACGCTTAACGTTCGTTGATGATATAGTACTATGTGAGTTATGTATGTTGGTGACCGAATGTTGTTCGGAGTCCGGGATGAGATCACGGACATGACGAGGAACTCCGGAATGGTCCGGAGACAAAGTTTGATATATGGGATAATAGTGTTTGGTCACCGGAAGGGTTCCGGAAATCACCAAAAGGGGTTCCGAATGTTTTCCGAAATGTTTGGGTATGAGAACACTTTATTTGGGCCAAAGGGGAAAGCCCACAAGGTTTTTGGAAAGCGCAAAAGGAAGTTCTGCGGAGTCCAGGGGCCAGACGCCAGGGTCCCTGGCATCTGGGTCCAGACGCCGGGAACCCTGGCGTCTGGCCCTGGAGTCCGAGAAGGACTCTTGCCTTTCGGGTGAAACCGACTTTGTGGAGGCTTTTACTCCAAGTTCCGACCCCAGGGCTCAACATATAAATAGAGGGGCAGTGCTAGCACCAAAGACACATCAAGAAACACCAAGCCGTGTGCCGGCAACCCCGTCCCCTCTAGTTTATCCTCCGTCATAGTTTTCGTAGTGCTTTGGCGAAGCCCTGCGGAGATTGTTCTTCACCAACACCGTCACCACACCGTCGTGCTGCCGGAACTCATCTACTACTTCGCCCCTCTTGCTGGATCGAGAAGGCGAGGACGTCACCGAGCCGAACGTGTGCAGAACTCGGAGGTGCCGTGCTTTCGGTACTTGGATCGGTCGGATGTGAAGACGTACGACTACATCAACCGCGTTGATATAACGCTTCCGCGAACGGTCTACGAGGGTACGTAGACAACACTCTCCCCTCTCATTGCTATGCATCATCATGATCTTGCGTGTGCGTAGGTTTTTTTTGAAATTACTATGTTCCCCAACACTAAGACCTGAGCTGTCGCATGTACTCGCGATGGTTACAGACCTGCTTTGGGCTGACCAAATGCTACTCCGTAACTGGGTAGTTAGAAAGGTAGGTTGCGGGCTTGTCCAGACCCATGCCGCGAGACATGGTCGAGCAAGATGGGCTTTGCCCCTCCAATCATGAGATATATATACCATGGGCCCCTCGTGTGATCCGACCAAGATAAGCATGGCCATGCAACAAGGATTATGAAATAATCTGGTTTGCGGTCAGCATCACTAGAACGAGAAAGAGGTCGGGCTAGCACAAGGATGACAAACTCGCCTTGAGCCCGACAACATAAATCATGTGGCAAAGGGAATAGAAGTCTGACATGTTGTACAGGTTCGCCAATCGGCTTCATTGTCTACTTGGTGGTTGGCACGCCTTGCTAAAGGCCGCTGATGCGGCTTGAACTACGTCGGCATTTCCCCAAAGAGGAAGGGATGATGCAGCACATCTACGGTAGATATTTCCCTTAGAGATGCGACCAAGGTTATCGAACCAGTAGGAGAACCATGCAACACCACATAAACATCTCCTGCACACAAAGAACAAATACTTGCAACCCGACGTAAGAGAGGGGTTGCCAATCCCTCACGGGTAAAAATATAGGTAAAATTGTAGTAGATTGGATAAATAGATCGCGCGGGAATGCGAGATAAAATAAATAAATAAAAATTGCAGCAAGGTATATTTGGGTGTTGAATTAATAGATCTGAAAATAAAAGCAAATAAAAATAGATCGCGAAAGCAAACATAATAAAGAAGAGACCCCGGGGCCGTAGGTTTCACTAGTGGCTTCTCTCGAGAAAAGTAGCAACAATGGGTAAACAAATTACTGTTGGGCAATTGATAGAACTTCAAATAAACATGACGATATCCAGGCAATGATCATTATATAGGCATCACGTCCAAGATTAGTAGACCGACTCCTGCCTGCATCTACTACTATTACTCCACACATCGACCGCTATCCAGCATGCATCTAGTGTATTAAGTTCATGGAGAAATGGAGTAATTCAATAAGAATGATGACATGATGTAGACAAGATCTATTTATGTAGAAATATACCCCATCTTATTACCCTTAATAGTAACGATACATACGTGTCGGTTCCCCTTCTGTCACTGGGATCAAGCACCGTAAGATCGAACCCATCACAAAGCACCTCTTCCCATTGCAAGATAAATAGATCAAGTTGGCCAAACAAAACCCAAATATCGGAGAAGAAATACGAGGCTATAAGTAATCATGCATATAAGAGATCAAAAGACTCAAATAACTTTCATGGATAAAAACATAGATCTGATCATAAACTCAAAGTTCACCGGATCCCAACAAACACACTACAAAAAGAGTTACGTCAAATAAATCTCTAAGAGACCATTATATTGAGAATAGAGAGAGAGAGAGAGAGAGAGGAAGCCATCTAGCTACTAACTACGGACCCCGAAGGTCTACAAAAGACTACTCACGCATCATCGGAGAGACACCAATGAGGATGATGGACCCCTCCATGATGGTGTTTAGATTGGATCTGGTGTTTCTGGAACTTGCGGCGGCTGAAATTGATTTTCGTCGACTCCCCTAGGGTTTCTGAATATTGGGGGTATTTATAGAGCAAAGAGGCAGTGCGGGAGGCCACCGAGGTGGGCACAACCCACCCAGGCGCGCCCTGGAGGGTTGTGCCCCCCTCGGGGCACCCCCAGGTGCTTCCCCGGCCCATTGGGTGTCTTTTGGTCCATAAAAATCCACAAAAAGTTTCGCTGCATTTGGACTCCGTTTGATATTGATTTTCTGTGATGTAAAAAACAAGCAAAAAACAACAACTGGCACTTGGCACTATGTCAATAGGTTAGTCCCAAAAAATGATTATAAAACATCCAAGAATGATAATATAATAGCATGGAACAATCAAAAATTATAGATACGTTGGAGACGTATCAGCCGCTGCCAGTCGAGCAGGTCGGAGGTGATCTAACCTGTGACCAAGCCGACTTGAACCTAAAGGGTCGCACGCTTAAGGGAAGGAACCAATTAGGCTAGATCTGACTCCATGAGTCAGATGTGATCCTACTTGGACTATGATCCGGGCCGAACAAAATTTGGGATTTAGGATTTGTGTGAGGCCCAAGTGTTGAGCCTGCGACGGATGCCTATATATAGTGGAGGTGCAGCACACTCATTCAGCTGATCGCTTCGGCGCCGTCACTAGGGCTTTGCATGTGTTGTAACTAGCCACATCCACTAGCCGCGGATTGTGTGATCGGACCTAGTAGTCCACCGCACGACGTTCCTCCTGCATGCACGGATACCGTTAGATCTCCAAACACCACGGAATTTTACACGCACCTGTGGTAATGATCCATGATCCATCTTCAATAGCATGTTCCTGGTTGATATGCACGTAGAATTTTTTTATATTGCAGCCGATGCACCTACCATAGAACCCAACATTAACGGTGTTGAGAGATTGCACTAGTGAAAGTATGAATCCTATGCCTTGTTTTGCAAGCATCGAGACATGGTTTTGCCTACTCTTTTTACTTGCTACCTTGCTTTTTTATTTGTTCAAATTACAAAAATCTATTTCTACCATCCATATTACACATTTATCATCACCTCTTCGCCGACTAGTGCACCTATACAACTGACAATTGTATTGGGTGTGTTCAGGACACAAGAGATTACTTGTATTTAGCTATAGTATTGTTTCACAGAGGACCAGCTAATCCCACACCTCTCGTGGATTGATAAACCTTAGGTCATCCACTTGAGGAAAATTTGCTAATGTCCTACAAAACTCTGCTCTTGAAGCCCAACAAAGTCTACAAGAATAAATTTGCGTAGTTAGACATCAAGCTATTTCTGGCGCCATTGTCAGGGAGGTGCGTGATTGAAGGTATTTTCTTCATATCTTGCAATTGAATCTTGTTTATTCACTAATTTGGTTTATAAAAGAAAAAAACTACAAAAAAATGGAAGTGAAGTTGTGTCAAATTGTTTATCTTTATAAAGTTTCTCTTGAAAACATGGATTCCGACAATTGCTATGAAGTTTTAAAAGAAGAATTTAACGTAATGTTTGGTGTGAGTTCCTTGAATGATAAACATGATTGCAATGTTGTTAGTATGTACTTTATGAATATCCATGATGCTAATGATATACAAAGCCATAAACTTGGGGATGCTATGTTTGATGAAAATGATCTTTTTAGTCCCCTATTTTTGATGATCAAATTTATTATGATGATATCATGCCTCCTTTTTATGATGATTACAACAATGATAAAAGTAGGTTCAGAAGAGTGTCAACTCTAGTTAGTAATGATCCCACTATTTTGGAGTGTGTTGATTTTTTTACTGTGATAAAGGTGGATTTGGAGAGGTCATGACTTTCTAATGTTGAATCCACTACTTTGGAAGTTGCTTCAATTGATTATGACAAAAAAGTTACTATCTATGATGATTATTGTGATGACATGTATGCTATAAAGAGTAATGATAACCATAAAACTTGTCATCATAATTTTAATGTTCAATTGGTTTATGTAAATCAAGTGTCACATGCTAGTTATTTCATTGAATTTGCCCCCACTACTATTGATGAGAATAATTTTGCATATGTGAAGAGTAACGGACTTTTTATGCTTATGGATCATGAAAATAATGCTTTGTGTGATAGTTATATTGTTGAAATTTGGTGATGTTTGGACAACCGAGGAGGTCGTCGCAAAAAAGAAAACTTTGTGTCTCTCAGAAACTTTTGAAAACAACACTAGTTGAAGATGATTTTTTTAGCACGAGCTCCTCAGATCTCCAAACACAACGAAATTTTACACGCACTTGACGCACATGAGCATCTTCGATACCTGAAAATTTCAGTTTTTTTGAATCTACTACTCACCAGTAGCAGATGAGCCTCGGCTTATAAATGAATTATTTATCTCTATCTCTATCTTTATCTTTATATCTCTATCTCTATATCTCTATTCTTATCTCTTGTCTATACTTAATCTCTATCTCTATCTTCTCTATATCTATACTTAAAAAAGATAGTGTTCCTTTTCCTACCAGGTGGGTCTAACCTTCCATCACTTTTCTGGCACCGTTTCTTGAAAGCCGACTTATTGTCTCACCTTTTATTGACTTAGCAAATAAATTTATATTTTTTGTGGTAAGCTAATAAGTGATTAAGAAATAAAATTCTAAAATACTCCATATATTTAGGTAGGTAAATTAGGAGTAGAATTTGATAAACATAATTAAATTATTAATATAAAAAGGTAATATATGAGCTAACATACTAGAATATATATACCCGTCGTAACGCACGAGCAATTATCTAGTACCGTCGAAAAGTTCTACAGTGCATTTGTAGAAAAACTATATATTGTTTTTTTTTGAAATTTATAGAAAAACTAAATGAAACTGTCATCCTCGAAAGAAAACTAACCACGCTCCCTGACAGATGTGCTCCGCTCACAGACACTAATGGCAAAACATGACTTGCAGAGTTCCATACCCAGGGCCACGGTAAAGGAAGGAGAAGACGGAAACTCCAGCTGTTTAGCTGACCACTATCACTAGCGTGGGCCCCACGATCGCTAAGCAACGAAACCCAAACCTCACTGGCGAGCCGGACCCACACACGCTCTCAGTGGGGCCTCCTTTTCCCCTCCCGCAAGAACAACTCCAACCATAAAACCCGAGATGCTTTCCATTTTCCCCAAACTCTCCAAGCAAATCCCATTTCCGCCGGTCCTCCCTTCGCCAAGCCGTCGGCGACTGCTGCAGCACAGCCTCCTCCCCCTCCTCATGGCCGACCCCTCCCCCTCCTCCCCCACGGCGGCCTCCGCCGGCGACGCCCTCCTCGCGCCGGACGCGACCCTCCCCGCCGCCGCCGCCCCCGACCTGGACAAGGAGTTCGGGTTCCAGCGGGCGGAGCTCGGTAAGGAGAAGCTCGCCGGGACGGTCGGCTTCCACGAGCGCCACGTGTTCCTCTGCTACAAGGGCCCTGAGGAGTGGCCGTCCCACGTCGAGGCCTCCGAGTCCGACCACCTCCCCCGGCACCTCGCCGCCGCCATCAAGGCCCGCAAGCCCAATCTGAAGAAGAGCGTGAGCATTTCTTCTCCCTCTCCCTCTCGGTTTGCTCGTAATTGGCTGATTTTGAGTTGTGACGTGGTATTGGTATGCTTCTGCTCTGGTAGTGTTATTTTATTTTGGTTGTTGGGAGTGGGAACTGCTTGCTGGTCGCTCCGAGCGTCGGATTTAGCTGCTGACTAGTACTAGTATTAGGCTAGCACTGCGTATGGTGGTGCTGGGTTCCTGAAGCTGCAGGAGATCGCGACCCTTAAAGCTAATCAGTCGATCCGATTGCGATTAGTGTATTTAGTTTCCGAGTGCTCTTGTTTCAGTTTATTGTTTCTGAATTAGCCAGTAGAACTCGCTTAATTATGGTGATCAGTTGTGTTGGTATGCTTACTATTTCGTGTCAGTTATGTTTGTAGATTGGGGTCTCTGTACTTATCATCTTGTTGCTGTTTCAATTTCAACTACTGTGCTCTTCGGGTTTGAACTTATCTCGGAATCCACACACTCTAGCGTGTACACATGGGCCATGCGAGTCGAATTTCGGTGGTGATTTGGTGTTTTTGTTGACGTGTTTGGTATGCTTTGGGTGATTGGATCACTCTATCCAATTATTTGACTCACAACGTCATTTTGTTGGATTCTCACTGCATATAATGGGTTTTGTTCACGAATTCGTGTATCTGGTTCCATTTCCAGTGTTAATAAAATCGGCGGGTTCTCAATTTATACTTATTGCGCTATGTGGATTTTGTTCACGAGTTTGTGTATCCAATTGTACGGTTCCTTGACTAATTGTAGCAGTTTCATATGGTTTTCTGGCCCAAGTGGCCCTGATTATATGGCTTGTTTTAAATCCAGACGCTGTACTTTTTGGGGGCTTGGCTGATGTCTGTATATCCTGTTATCCTATCTTTGCAGGCATATAAAAATAGGGAATTATTTTGGTTCAAATTTAGGCTCAGTTTGTTCCTGTTTAGATGTTATTTCATTATTTGATTGCATCCTTTGCTATGTTACATGCTTGCCATCAGTATTGGCTAGAGTTCATCATCATGCACCTTTGTAATCCTATAGTAGTATGTGCAGAGGACAAAGAGCTTGCTCTTTTTTTTTGTCTTTATATTATCCACATAGCGCAATACATGGAGCTGAAGTTATGAAACATTGATCACGTGATCTGTAAAGTACTACCTCTGTCCCATAATATAAGACGTTTTTGCAGTTCAATTTGAAACTACAAAAACGTCTTATATTGTGGGACAGAGGGAGTATATGTTATGGAACATTGATCATGTGATATATGGAGTTGATATTACTAGAATCAGAAAAGTACTGCCCGATTCCTTTTGTTTTTGTATAGGTGTACGTGCATGATTTGTATGGTGCATTTGAATGCAGAAGTTCCGCTTCTTTATTCCTTTATGTGGTCTTTGCTCCTTGGTATTGGATGGTAGGACAACACTAAAAAATTGCAGTTACACCATATAAAGATATTGGTACATAGTTACAAAGTTAATGAAAAGCATGTCAAACTAACTAGTAAGTGTATGTTCTTCTGATAGTATGTCACTGTTTCGCAACTGTACAACTTCTGGGAATCTGGAGTGTTATTGTTCAATATTATTAATCTTTCTAAGCTAGTAGCCTTATGTTCTTCTTCATATATGCTTCGCCAGTTTACCCCCTTATGTACTTTTCTTATATTCACTTTTAAGTTCAGTATGTATACTTTGGCTGGTGTTCTTCTTATTATTTTATTTTTGAAAGTTGTCTGATTATTTTTGTTAAGGCATGTCAGTTTCCCTTCCTTTTTAATTAGTTCTGAGATGTGCATGTGTCTGATCCTAATGTGATCCAATGGTTCAGCAATGTGACTTGTGCTTACGGAAGCACACGACACCTTATAATAATAATAATTAGATTACTTGACAAGACTTTCCCATGTGTTTATTTTTTATTGCTAATGAATAGTCTATTTTACTTTTCTCAGACCAAACTGACAATTTGTGAAGGAGGAGATGGCACTGAGTCATCTCTTGGAGACGTGTTGATCTTTCCTGATATGATCCGATACAGGTACCTGCAAGGCTGGAAAGAAATAAACATGTAGCCTTTCCCTTTCTACTGTCAGGTAATGGAATACATGAGTCAACTGATTGTTTTCTTCAATATGTGTTGTGTTGTTTGCAGAGAGCTGACCCACCTTGATGTCGACAACTTTGTGGAAGAAGTACTCGTGAAAGATACTGAATGGCTTCCTGGATCTCCTGAGGCTATAAAAGGTTCCTATGTTTTTGTCTGCTGCCATGGAAGCAGGGATAAAAGGTGTGGTGTTTGCGGTCCTGCTCTGATTACAAGGTTCAAGGAAGAGATTGAAGGACAAGGTCTTGATGGTCAGGTGGCTGTTAGTGCATGCTCACACGTTGGAGGTCACAAGTATGCAGGAAATGTCATCATATTCAGTCCAGATGCCAAGGGAGAAGTGACTGGTCATTGGTAAGAACCCGAAGCTATCATAAAATCTACATTGTTGTGCACCAATAATCTCAATACCTTCCTGTAGCGTACTCTGTTTTGATTATACTTCATCATAATCCAGTTATTGATTAATGTCTTTCTAATTCTAGGTATGGTTATGTTGCTCCTGATGATGTGCCTGTGTTACTGCGTCAACATATCGGACAAGGAGAGGTTGTGGGCCATCTATGGAGGTATGCTTCCCCTTCTAATTATTACATGGGCTATTTGTGACCAAAGATTATATTTGTAGTATTTCACCCGTCATTTGTTATTGTATCTATGTTGTATAGCGTCGTTGGGTGCTATCAACATTTTCAGTTCTGCGTCCTTTTTTGTTGCTGCTGTATCTGGACCCTGACAATGACATACTTATACATTATAGATTCTGCGCCTGATTTATAATCTGATAGTATTATAAAAACTGCATTGTGTGTGTTCTAGTTCTTATATGTCTACAGCACTGGTTAATCTGTTTCCAAATGACTGGTTACTTCAAGTAACATAATCTTGAGTTATGTTAAGATACTGGGGTGAAAGCCTGTCACTGATGCTTTTTGAGCATTATGGTAAAGTAAGCCAAGTGAAAGACTACTGACTACAAGCATCTTGGCAGCATATAGTGTAGGTTGTTTTTACTCCCCGCGTAGTTTTCATGAATTATGTTGAAGCACTCATTTGTACTGTATGAATTATTCTGCTCTTGTGATGGCACACAAGGATACTGTGTTCTATTTTCAAATGTCCTTGATTGTTTATTTTCAGTGACTTAGGAAATTTGAAAATGGCTTTTCTGTCGTCAATCTCATTGCAACCGAACAAATAACAAAGATTGTGATCTTGTTTCGCAAATGTTGTATAAAGCCCTGATATGTCTTGTTCATGTTTAATTGATCTTTTGCCCAATATTTGCTCCATACAGTGACACTCCTCTTTGAAGTGTGGTTCTTACACGTGCTATCCTACCTTGCAGGGGCCAGTTGGGTTTGTCTGAGGAGCAGCAGAAGAAAGCTCTGGAGCTTAGGCACGCGACGAATGGCCTGACTGAGGAAGAATCAAGCGCCAAAGAATCCCCTGAAGCAAATGGAACCAACGGTGCTGCTTGCAACCCTGCACCTGCAGGTGGATGCTGCCAGGGGAATGGAGGAGGGTTAACCTGCTGCCAAAGTGATCTGCCAGAAGCAAAACAGGATAAGAGCATTCCAGCTGAGCAGAACCACAAGAGCTCTACGACAGAGAGTGACAAAGAAAATGGTGCTGCCAGCAAGAAGGGGCGCCTGAAGATTTGCCGGACGCCCACCTGGTTCGAGACCTGGGACAGGTCCGACACCTACACCACTCTTGCTGTTGTTGCTTCTGCTGCAACCGTGTTCGCAGCGTTCAGGTGCTACAAGGCCATGAACTGAACCCTGAGAAGCAATCCTCACAACAAGGCCAGGTGCTGTGCACCAAGGACAGTGTACCGCAGTAAAACAATCTGATATGAGAATAATATACTGCTTGTGCATATCAAGACAATATGCGTTAGGGCTTTAGAAAGTAGCTGATCTGGAGATGGCGATGAAAATCTGTTATGCGTAATGTCCTCATGTACTAAAACTCGTAAGTTTGAAGTTCCCCGCGCCTTGCCTGTATGGTTGTGGCCGTGGTGTTCAGCGTGATGACGATGTTATGCTCGTTTGGCTGGAGCTCTCGGGCATGTGGATTTTGAAGTATTGCGTTAGAAAAACTGTGCATTGCTGGCATTTGCTTCTTTGAAGCACAAATTATGTCGGCATGAGAAAATTATTTTGTGTTCGGTGCTTGTAGTAGGAGTAGTACTTACTTTTTCTGAAGCAGCTATTTGAGGCACACATTTCTAAGAGTTCCTCATACAATCGCTACGGAAAAACAATCGCTGAGAACGTAAACGGATGGATGTTGGAAACACTGCCTGATTTGTCAAGGTTTCGGCAACCGTAGTTCACTTGGAACAAATGTCAAGTGTAGAGGCTTGGCTGCCGCAGATGGCAAAAGAGCCCAACGCAGATGCTGGAAAACCTTAGGACAGTTGAAAGGAGCATTGATCATGCATCAGCAAAACCCTAATATTCATACTTTTGTACTCTTCAGGTCTAAGGCAGAGTGCTATCGTTCCTTGTACATTCTTCTTACATAGCACAACAAAGTTCACTTAAATCTCCTCCATGGCTAATGGGCTTTCTTGAACCCTAATATTCATACTTTTGTCCTCTTCATGGTCTACTGTTTTGCCTCACTGTCAGTAAAATCGCCAATTAAGAATAACGAAGAGAACAAAAAGAGACAGTGATCCAAGGATAAGCGTCTTGCCAGTCCCTCCTCAGCTTGATTTTTTTTTTTGAATCAAAGGGGTTTGCCCCCGCCCAAACATTTTATTAAAGCGGAGGCAAACTGCCAGACTACAACGTTTGAAATGCTCTCAGTCTCACCCAGAAGTAGCTGCAATGGACTTATTACAATGTTTTAACGAAAACTAGCAAGCAGTCTGATTGGTACTCAACAGGAAGGAAGCCATAGATATACACCAGAAGCACACAATGCTAACCACCAGAAGAATGGCATATCATAGAGCCGACCCACGCTACTTTCAGGAGCTCCCCCTCGATTATGATAGGTGCAGACATTCGAGGAGCAGTGAAGCTTGAGCATCGTTGCAAAGCACCCTCCATTGACGCAGAAAACATCCTATCATGTCTAGGACATACTTCAGACTTCGCCAAGAGTTTTTTTTTGAAAAGGAGGATAACCCCCGTCCTCTGCATTAGAGTGATGCATGCAGCCATATTATTAAATAAAGACTTCGCCAAAAGTGGCCCTGAAAACAAATTCATTTCATAGCAACCATAAGCTCCACAAAGTAGCGATGTAATCAAGTTGATAACAACAACATTCTTCCTCCCTCCTCCCCCCCCCCCCCCCCCCAAACAATAAGACCACAAAGCAATGAGGAACATGTACCTCTAGGATTTCAGCAATAGTCTCCCACATTTTGGTAGCCACAATACATTAAAAAAATAAATGTTGAATACTCTCTAGTTTACAATAGAAAACATAGGTAGGATCAGCCACATGGCGCCTCTTCGCTAAGTTGTCCCTAGTCAAACTTTTATTGTTATATATAAGCCACAAGAAGACATGCATATTTGGAGGAGTTTTAATCTTCCAAATACAGCCTTTATGATCATGGTCATCCCCCCCCCCCCCCCCCCCCAATTGATCATCTTATAAAAGGACTTAACTAAATAAATACCAGATTGTTCAAGTAACCAAATAGGAGCATTTTTATTACCTCTGTGTTCTTTGTACTGCCATGATTGAAGATGGATAGACTGGAAGTTTCTCACGCAAAAAAAAAGTAGGAGCATCATCCTCAGATCTAAAGGAAACTATTTTAATGCAAGTAATCATTTCAAACCATCTAGCAAATAATTTCTCATCCACAAATATTCTAAAAGTAAATTTCAGCTTAATCCAGTCCCATAATTGGCTAACAAACTAAAAGTAGCATCTTGTTGTTGGCAGATTGAAACAAGTCCCAAAAACTGGTCATAATTGAACAATCACTGCACCGGGCGTCATGCTAGAAGGCAATCTTTTGGCCATTCCCAAGTTTCCATCAATAGAAAACCTTAGCACAAGATAATACCCAAGTCACCCCTTTCCAAAAAGGAGAACCAAGCCTAGTCTTAGACCAAAGCAGGTTTGGATTTCCACTATTATATTTAAAATTAACGAGGGTATACAGTCATCAGGGCGGCCATCAAAATATATTTTGCTCCAAGAAGCAAGCATGCCCCAAGCCCAATCTTTCAACCTAGACACAAGTCCCCAATTAGCTAAATGATATTTGTGATCATCACCTATATTGCCCCCCAAAAGTGTGCCATCTGAGAGGTAATAGCTCTAATAACCCATTTGGGGAACTTGATCATAGACATGAGTTAAGTAGGGATGTTGGCAATGTAGGTAGTAATAAATATGAGCTTACCCCTGTAAAAAAAGGTCTCTACCAAGCCAACTAGGTTGTTTTAATGATCCTACCAATAGCAGGCTGGAAATCTTCCCTCCTCAACTTTTATAATGCAAAGGAATACCTAAATATTTGGAGGGGAAAGCTCTAATCTGAAACATAAAATTTGTGCAAAACCATTGTCAACATTATTGATCCTCCACATGAAGGGTATCAAGATCAATTTTATGAAAATTAATTTTCATAGCTTTCCAAAACATGACAACATCCATTTTAAATTCCCAGCCCGCTCAATATAATTGAAGGAACATGATGGTGTCATCAGCATATTGCAAACTATCAGCCTCTAGGAACAACACGTGGAAGTAGAACAATAATCAAATTATGATTAAAATCTTTGATCAACATCTTAGAAAAGAGAGGGTCCCCTTGTTTGAGACACCCCCCCCCCAAATTAAGGTCCATTAGTATCATTAATTCTCATACAAAAGGAACTTTGAAAGAGAGTACTACAAATCCACCCAATCCATTTACTCCCAAAACCTCTAGAAGTGAGCATTTCCACAAGGAAATCCCAACTCACTCTATCATAAGCCTTCTCATAATCAAGTTCCAAGATCAAGCCACTACAGCCAGTCATATGAACTTCATGGGCCATAACCACACTCAAGAATAAATTTGTCTTTAATAAATGTACTTTGGTTTGGAGATATAAGCCTATCACAAATACGAGAGGCCCTGGTAGTCATGGCCTTAGTAAAAATCTTGACAACACAATTATTAAGATGAACAGGACGAAACTTCTTCATTTCCTTATCATTAGGTTCTTTATGGATCAAAGTGATAATAGAAATTTTAATACGATAAATATTCAAAGAACAATTATCAAAATCTCTCACCAGAGCCATAAAATCATTCTTAATCAGGTCTCAAAATGTTTGATAAAACAGAAAGGAAAACCCATCAGGCCAGGAGCACCGTGTGCATAAGAGCTCATAATAGCCTCCTTAATCTCACTTGTAGAAAAGGGTCTTTCCAATAATTCATTCTCCTCACAGAAACAAGATCAGAATCATTCCAGAACCCTATCCCTAGATGAATGGCAGGTTCGGGTTCAAAAGCAAACAATTTCTTATAAAAGGAAGTAGCCATATCAAGCATGTTAGAAGTTGAAGAGACATGACCATTTCCGCCCACAAGGGTGGCCAAATGAATTTTCCTGTGCCTATAATTAGCTAGAGAGTGAAAATAAGAGTTATTGCGACCCCTTCCAAATTTTTTCTATCTCTGGACCTTTGCGACAAGGTAGTTTCCTCAATTTCCCATTTCTCATCTAGTTCCTTTTTAATTACTTTCATCCTATCCATCTCCTCATTGTTTAAGGAATTTTTTGAGAAGAAAACACCAAGAATGTCAAACTCCATAACGAGAGCCTTCTTCTTTCTCTTAGTGCTAACTTTAATATTAATACTCCACCCTTTAATCGTGTTTCTAAGGAGTCTAACTTTAAATTGCCACTTCTCAATACCAGAAGTAGCATTAGAGTCAGTATTCCAAACATTAGGCACTAGCTCACTGAATCCAGGTTGAGATAACCAAAACTTCTCAAATCTAAACATCTTGGTGGAGAATTTTTTCCTAGCACCAGTGTCTAGAACTAAAGGAGTGTGATCACTCCCTACCCTAGGCAAAGCCACCAAAGAAGATAGGGAAATGAGCATCCCAACTCATAGAAATGAGAACTCTATCTAATACAACAAAAATATGACCATCTTGATTATTGGACCAAGTAAAATATTTGTTAGGGATAGAAATCTCCATGCCTTAGCTTGAATTTGCATTTACTTCCCCCCTTTTGTTTGCCTTCCTCGGCAACCAGTTTATTTTCTTTGATCCCTGGGTGCTTTAGGAACGATACTTTATCATTTGTCACACACGAGTTTCCTTTTGTGTCTAGTCTAGCCTATTTGTTCATTGGGCTTGCCTCTTTGGGCAGACTAGACACAAGTGTGCTGAACTCAGGGGTAGCTGATAGAGCAGGTTTCTTGTGGCGAAACCAACCCATCTGATTTTAAGTCTTAAACTTGGTACACATGTTTGCATTTTTTTGATTTATTTCAGGATTTCTAATGATATTCGTTCAGTGGGAGACGACGTCCCATCTCCTACGAGACCCCTGTGATGAGTTTGTCATCCTTAAATTTATAGGCACAATCTGTGGGAGGTGCTTATAGGACGGGTATCTATACATTGAAAGAGGTGAGTGTACGTGCGTGTATATATGTTAGTTTTCTGTGTTTGTATTGTGTTTCTCAAGAAAAAACCTGACCTATAAGATCACAGGTTTTTCTATATACAAGGGATTTAGTTTTTGTTTTTGAAACGGAGGCAAAAACTTTGCCTCATCTGCTATTAATTAAGAAGAGAGAAGGGTTTGTGTTACAAGGCCCCAAGTGTTGGGGAACACAGTATTTCAAAAAAATTCCTACGATCACGCAAGATCTATCTAGGAGATGCATAACAACGAGAGGGGAGAGTGTGTCTACGTACCCTCGTAGACCGAAAGCGAAAGCGTTGAGTAACGCGGTTGATGTAGTCGAACGTCTTCGCGATCCAACCGATCAAGTACCGAACGCACGGCACCTCCGCGATCTGCACAAGTTCAGCCCGATGACGTCCCTCGATCTCTAGATCCATCTGAGGTCGAGGAAGAGTTTCGTTAGCACGAAGGCGTGTTGACGGTGATGATGAAGTTACAGACGCAGGGCTTTGCCTAAGCACTACGACAATATGATCGAGGTGGAAATCTGTGGAGGGGGGCACTGCACACGGCTAAGAAATCAACTTGTGTGTCTATGGGGTGCCCCCTCCCACGTATATAAAGGAGGGAAGGAGGAGGAGGGCCGGCCTCAAGGGGCGCGCCCAAAGGGGGGATTCCTACTCCTAGTAGGAGTAGGTTTCCCCCTTTCCTAGTCCAAGTAGGAGAAGAAGGAAGGAGAGGGAGAGGGAGAAGGAAAGAAGGGGGGGGGGCGCCGCCCCCTCCTAGTCCAATTCGGACTAGCCCATGGGGCGCGCGCTGTTTCCCCTTGTGGCCCTTCTCCCCTTTCCACTAAAGCCCAATAAGGCCCAATACTTCCCCCAGTGAATTCCCGTAACTCCCCGATTCTCCAAAAAATACCCGAATCACTCGGAACCTTTCCGATGTCCGAATGTAGCCTTCCTATATATGAATCTTTACCTCTCGACCATTTCGAGACTCCTCGTCATGTCCGTGATCTCATCAAGGACTCCGAACAAACTTCGGTCATCAAATCAGATAACTCATAATACAAATCGTCATCGAACGTTAAGCGTGCGGACCCTACGGGTTCGAGAACTATGTAGACATGACCGAGACACATCTCCAGTCAATAACCAATAGCGGAACCGGGATGCTCATATTGGCTCCTACATATTCTATGAAGATCTTTATCGGTCAAACCGCATAACAACATACGTTGTTCCCTTTGTCATCGATATGTTACTTGCCCGAGATTCGATCATCGGTATCATCATACCTAGTTCAATCTCGTCACCGGCAAGTCTCTTTACTCGTTCCGTAATGCATCATCCCGCAACTAACTCATAGTCACATTGCTTGCAAGGCTTATAGTGATGAGCATTACCGAGAGGGCCCAGAGATACGTCTCCGATACACAGAGTGACAAATCCTAATCTCGATCTATGCCAACTCAACACCATCGGAGACACCTGTAGAGCATCTTTATAATCACCCAGTTAGGTTGTGACGTTTGATAGCACACAAGGTGTTCCTCCGATATTCGGGAGTTGCATAATCTCATAGTCAGAGGAACATGTATAAGTCATGATGAAAGAAATAGCATAAAACTAAACGATCATTTATGCTAAGCTAACGGATGGGTCATGTCCATCACCTAATTCTCTAATGATGTGATCCTGTTCATCAAATGACAACACATGTCTATGGTTAGGAAACTTAACCATCTATGATTAATGAGCTAGTCAAGTAGAGGCATACTAGGGACACTCTATTTGTCTATGTATTTACACATGTACTAAGTTTCTGGTTAATACAATTCTAGCACGAATAATAAAAATTTATCATGATATAAGGAAATATAAATAACAACTTTATCATTGCCTCTAGGGCATATTTCCTTCAGTCTCCCACTTGCACTAGAGTCAATAATCTAGTTCACATCACCATGTGATTTAACACCAATAGTTCACATTGTCATGTGATTTAACACTATAGTTCACATCACTATGTGACCAATACCCAAAGGGTTTATTAGAGTCAATAATCTAGTTCACATCGCCATGTTATTAACACCCAAAGAGTACTAGGGTGTGATCATGTTTTGCTTATGAGAGAAGTTTAGTCAACGGGCCAGCCACATTCAGATCCATATTTATTTTGCAATTTTCTATGTCTACAATGCTCTGCATGGAGCTACTATAGCTAATTGCTCCCACTTTCAATATGTATCTAGACCGAGACTTAGAGTCATCCAAATCAGTGTCAAAGCTTGCATCGATGCAACTCTTTACGACGAACTCTTTGTCACCTCCATAACCGAGAAACATTTCCTTATTCCACTAAGGATAATTTTGACTGCTGTCCAGTGATCCACTCTTGGATCACTATTGTACCCTCTTGCCAAACTCATGGTGAGGTACATAATAGGTCTGGTACACAACATAGCATACTTTATAGAACCTATGAATGAGGCATAGGGAATGACTTTTCATTCTCTTTCTATTTTCTGCCATGGTCAGGTTTTGAGTCTTTACTCAACTTCATACCTTGCAACACAGGAAAGAACTCCTTCTTTGACTGTTCCATTTTGAACTACTTCAAAAACTTGTCAAGGTATGTACTCATTGAAATTTTTTATCAAGCGTCTTGATCTATCTCTATAGATCTTGATGCTCAATATGTAAGAAACTTCACCGAGGTCTTTCTTTGAAAAACTCCTTTGAAAAACTCCTTTATGCTTTCCAGAAAATTCTACATTATTTCCGATCAACAATATGTCATTCACATATACTTATCAGAAAGGCTGTAGTGCTCCCACTCACTTTCTTGTAAATACAGGCTTCACCACAAGTATGTATAAAACTATATGCTTTGACCAACTTATCAAAGCGTAAATTCCAACTCCGAGATGCTTGCACCAGTCCATAGATAGATTGCTGGAGCTTGCACATTATGTTAGCACCTTTATGATTGACAAAACCTTCTGGTTGCATCATATACAATTCTTCTTTAAGATGTCCATTAAGGAATGCAGTTTTGACATCCATTTGCCAAATTTCATAAAATGTGGCAATTGTTAACATGATTTGGACAGACTTTAAGCATCAATACGGGTGAGAAAATCTCATCGTAGTCAACATCTTGAACTTGTAAAAACCCTTTTCGACAAGTCGATCTTTGTAGATAGTAACACTACTATCAGCGTCCGTCTTCCTCTTGAAGATCCATTTATTCTCAATGGCTCGCCGATCATCGGGCAAGTCAATCAAAGTCCATACTTTGTTCGCATACATGGATCATATCTTAGATTTCATGGCCTCAAGCCATTTCGCGGAATTTGGGCTCATCATCGCTTCCTCATAGTTCGTAGGTTCGTCATGGTCTAGTAACATGGCTTCCAGAATAGGATTACCGTACCACTCTGGTGCGTAATGTACTCTGGTTGACCTACGAGGTTCGGTAGTAACTTGATCTGAAGTTTCATGATCATCATCATTAACTTCCTCACTAATTGGTGTAGGCATCACTGGAACTGATTTCTGTGATGAACCATTTTCCAATTCGGAGAAGGTACAACTACCTCATCAAGTTCTACTTTCCTCCCACTCACTTCTTTCGAGAGAAACTCCTTCTCTAGAAAGGATCCATTCTTAGCAACAGATAACTTGCCTTCGGATTTGTGATAGAAGGTGTACCCAACATTTTACTTTGGGTATCCTATGAAGACGCATTTCTCCGATTTGGGTTCGAGCTTATCAGGTTGAAACTTTTTCATATAAGCATCGCAACCCCAAACTTTAAGAAACGACAGCTTAGGTTTCTTGCCAAACCACAATTCATATGGTGTCATCTCAACGGATTTAGATGGTGCCCTATTTAATGTGAATGCAGTTGTCTCTAATGCATAACCCCAAAACGACAGTAGTAATTTGGTAAGAGACATCATAGATCACACCATATCTAATAAATTACGGTTATGACATTCAGACACACCATTATGCTGTGGTGTTCCAGGTGGCATCAGTTTGTGAAACTATTCCACATTGTTTTAATTGAAGGCCAAACTCATAACTCAAATATTCGCCTATGCGATAAGATCATAGAAACTTTATTTTCTTGTTACGATGATTCTCTATTTCACTATGAAATTCTTTGAACTTTTCAAATGTTTCAGACTTGTGTTTCATCAAGTAGATATACCCATATCTGCTCAAATCATCTGTGAAGGTCAGAAAATAATGATAACCGCCGTGAGCCTCAACACTCATTGGACCGCATACATCGGTATGTATTATTTCCAATAAGTCAGTGGCTCGCTCCATTGTTCCGGAGAACGGAGTTTTAGTCATCTTGCCCATGAGGCATGGTTCGCAAGAATCAAATGATTCATAATCAAGTGATTCCAAAAGTCCATCCGCATGGAGTTTCTTCATGCACTTTACACCAATATGACCTAAACGATAGTGCCACAAGTATGTTGCACTATCATTATCAACTTTGCATCTTTCGGCATCAATATGATGAATATGTGTATCACTATGATCGAGATTCAATAGACCATTTATATTAAGTGTATGACCATAGAAGGTTTTATTCATGTAAACAGAACAACAATTATTCCTTGACTTAAATGAATAACCGTCTTGCAATAAACATGATCCAATCATATTCATGCTCAACGCAAACACCAAATAACATTTATTTTAGGTTCAACACTAATCCTAAAGGTAAAAGGAGTGTGCAATGTCGATCTTATCAACCTTGGAATCAATTCCAACACGCATCGTCACCTTGCCCTTAACTAGTCTCTATTCATTTTGCAACTCCTATTTCGAGTTACTAATCTTAGCAACTGAACCGGTATCAAATACCCTGGGGTTACTATGAACACTAGTAAAGTACACATCAATAACATGTATATCAAATATACTTTTGTTCACTTTGCCATCCTTCTTATCCACCAAGTATTTGGGGTAGTTCCGCTTCCAGTGACCATTCCCTTTGCAGTAGAAGCACTCAGTTTCAAGCTTAGGTCTAGCTTTGGGCTTCTTCATGGGAGTGGCAACTTGCTTGCCATTCTTCTTGAAGTTCCCTTTCTTTCCCTTGCCCTTTTACTTGAAAGTAGTGGTCTTGTCAACCATCAATACTTGATGCTTTTTCTTGATTTCTACCTCGCCAATTTCAGCATCTCAATGAGCTTGGGAATCGTTTATGTTATCCCTTGCATATTATAGTTCATCACGAAGTTGTAGTAACTTGGTGATAGTGACTACAGAACTCTGTCAATCACTATCTTATCTGGAAGATTAACTCCCACTTGATTCAAGTGATTTTAGTACTCAGACATTCTGAGCACATGCTCACTAGCTGAGCTATTCTCCTCCATCTTGTAGGCAAAGTACTTGTCAGAGGTCTCATACCTCTCGACTCGGACATGAGTCTGAAATACTAATTTCAGCTCTTGGAACATCTTATATGCTCCGTGGTGTTCAAAATGTTTTTGAAGTCCCGGTTCTAAGCCGTAAAGCATGGCACACTAAACTATCAAGTAGTCATCGTACTGAGCTTGCAAAACGTTCATAACGTCTGCATCTGCTCCTGCAATAGGTCTGTCACCTAGCGGTGCATCAAGGACATAATTCTTCTATGTAGCAATGAGGATAATCCTCATATCATGGATCCAGCCCGCATCATTGCTACTATTATCTTTCAACTTTTTTTTACTCTAGGAACATATCAAAAATAAACGGGGAGCTATAACGTGAGCTATTGATCTACAACATAATTTGGAAACACTATCAGGACTAAGTTCATGATAAATTGAAGTTCAATTAATCATATTACTTAAGAACTCCCACTTAGATAGACATCCCTCTAGTCATCTAAATGATCATGTGATCCATATCAACTAAACCATGTCCGATCATCATGTGAGATGGAGTAGTTTTCAATGGTGAACATCACTATGTTGATCATATCTACTATATGATTCATGTTCGACCTTTCGGTCTCAGTGTCCCGAGGCCATATCTGCATATGCTAGGCTCGTCAAGTTTAACCCGAGTATTCTGCGTGTGCAAAACTGGCTTGCACCCATTGCATGTGAACGTAGAGCTTATCACACCCGATCATCACATGGTGTCTCGGCACGACGAACTGTCGCAACGGTGCATACTCAGGGAGAACAGTTATACCTTGAAATTTAGTGAGAGACCATCTTATAATGCTACCAATATACTAAGCAAAATAAGATGCATAAAAGATAAACATCACATGCAATAACAAATATGTGACATGATATGGCCATCATCATCTTGTGCCTTTGATCTCCATCTCCAAAGTACCGTCATGATCTCCATCATCACTGGCATGACACCATGATCTCCATCATCTTGATCTCTATCAACGTGTCGTCACATAGTCGTCTTGCCAACTATTGCTTTTGCAACTATTGCTATCGCATAGCGATAAAGTAAAGCAATTATATGGCGCTTGCATCTAATACAACAAAGAGACAACCATAAGGCTCCTGCCAGTTGCCGATAACTTTTAACAAAACATGATCATCTCATACAACAATTTATATCTCATCACGTCTTGACCATATCACATCACAACATGCCTTGCAAAAACAAGTTAGACGTCCTCTACTTTGTTGTTGCAAGTTTTACATGGCTGTGATGACCCACAAGTATAGGGGATCTATCGTAGTCCTTTCGATAAGTAAGAGTGTCGAACCCAACGAGGAGCAGAAGGAAATGATAAGCGGTTTCCAGCAAGGTATTCTCTGCAAGTACTGAAATAAGTGGTAACAGATAGTTTTGTGATAAGATAATTTGTAACGAGCAACAAGTAACAAAAGTAAATAAAGTGCAGCAAGGTGGCCCAATCCTTTTTGTAGCAAAGGACAAGCCTGGACAAACTCTTATATATAGAAAAGCACTCCCGAGGACACATGGGAATATCGTCAAGCTAGTTGTCATCACGTTCATATGATTCGCGTTCGGTACTTTGATAATCTGATATGTGGGTGGACCGTGCTTGGGTACTGTCCTTACTTGGACATGCATCCCACTTATGATTAACCTCTATTGCAAGCATCCACAACTACAACAAAAGTAATAAGGTAAACCTAACCATAGCATGAAACATATGGATCCAAATCAGCCCCTTACGAAGCAACGCATAAACCAGGGTTTAAGCTTCTGTCACTCTAGCAACCCATCATCTACTTATTACTCCCCAATGCCTTCCTCTAGGCCCAAACAATGGTGAAGTGTCATGTAGTCGACGTTCACATGACACCACTAGAGGGATGACAACATACATCTCATCAAAATATAGAACGAAGACCAAGTTCACATGACTACTAATAGCAAGACTTCTCCCATGTCCTCAGGAACAAACGTAACTACTCACAAAGCATATCCATGTTCATAATCAGAGGGGGTATTAATATGCATATAGGATCTGAACATATGATCTTCCACCAAATAAACCAACTAGCATCAACTACAAGGAGTAATTAACACTACTAGCAACCCACAGGTACCAATCACGGACTTGGAGACAAGAATTGGATACAAGAGATGAACTAGGGTTTTGAGAGGAGATGGTGCTAGTGAAGATGTTGATGGAGATTGCCCTCTCCGATGAGAGGAGCGTTGGTGATGACGATGGCGATGATTTCCCCCTCCCGGAGGGAAGTTTCCCTGACAGAACAGCTCCGCCAGAGCCCTAGATTGGTTCCGCCAAGGTTCCGCCTCGTGGCGGCGGAGTTTCGTCCGAGAAGATGGCTTCTGATATTTTCCTCATCGAAAGACCTCATATAGCAGAAGATGGTCACCGGAGGGCCACCAGGGGGCCCACGAGGTAGGGGGCGCGCCCAAGGGGGTAGGGCGCGCCCCCACCCTCGTGGGCAGGGTGTGGCCCCCCTGATGAACTTCTTCCACTGAGTATTTTTTATATATTCTGAAAATGTCTTCCGTGAAGTTTTAGGACTTTTGGAGCTGTGCAGAATAGGTCTCTAATATTTGCTCCTTTTCCAGCCCAGAATCCCAACTGCCGGCATTCTCCCTCTTTATGGAAACCTTGTAAAATAAGAGAGAATAGGCATAAGTATTGTGACATAATGTGTAATAACAGCCCATAATGCAATAAATATCGATATAAAATCATGATGCAAAATGGACGTATCAACTCCCCCAAGCCTAGAACTCGCTTGTCCTCAAGCGAAAGCCGAAATCGAAAAATATGCCCACATGTTTAGAGATAGACGTGTCGATAAAAATAAAATACAGACATGAGGGCATCATGATCATTCTTAGAACAACAACTTACATAATTCTTGTCATATAATTTCTTATGCTAGAGTAATAATTCAATCACAATTTCAAGTATGAATAGTAAACTTCATTGAAAACTAACAAACTATAATCTCAGTCATTGGAGCAATTGCAATTTATCATAACATAGGAAAGAGTCAATATATAAGAGCTTTTCAGCAAGTCCACATACTCAACTATCATATAGTGTTTCACAATTGCTGACACTCACGCAATACTTATGGGTATGGAGTTTTAATCGGACACAGAGAAAGATAGGGGCTTATAGTTTTGCCTCCCAGCGTTTTACCTCAAGGTTAATGTCAACAATAATAGTTCATGAAAGCTCACATCCAATTAGCTATATATACCAGGATCTTTCCAACATAATGTGCTTGCCAAAGGATAAAATGTAAAAAGGAAGGGTGAAGATCACCATGACTCTTATGCAAGGTAGGAGATAAAGGTAAAAGATATGCCCTTCGCAGAGGGAAGCAGAGGTTGTCATGCACTTTTATGGTTGGATGCACAAAATCTTAGTGCGAAAGAATGTCACTTTATATTGCCACTTGTGATATTGACCTTTAGTATGCAGTCTGTCGCTTTTATTTCTTCCATATCACACGATCGTATAAAGTTTATTTTATCCCACACTAATAACTCATACATATTTAGAGAGCAATTTTTATTGCTTTGCACCGATGACAACTTACTTGGAGGATCTTACTCAATCCATAGGTATGTATGGTGGACTCTCATGGCAAAACTGGTTTAAGGGTATTTGGAAGCACAAGTAGTATCTCTACTTGGTGCGATGAATTTGGCTAGAATGAGAGGGAAAGGCAAGCTCAACCATGTTGGATGATCCATGACAATATAATTTATCTCAGATGTAAGAAAACATAACCCATTACGTTGTCTTCCTTGTCCAACGTCAACTCTTTAGCATGTCATATTTTAATGAGTGCTCACAATCATAAAAGATGTCCAAGATAGTATATTTATATATGAAGACCTCTCTTTCCTTATTAATTCATATTAATTGCAAAGATGACCAAAACGATGCTTGTCAACTCTCAACAACTTTTATTCATCATACTTTTTCTATGTGAGCTCATTACTCTCCATGAGATCCATATGATCTCTTTGTTCTTTTTATTCTTTCTCTTTTCTTTTATTCACTTAGGATCATGGCAAAAGAATCAAGCCCTTGACTCAACACTAATCTTTATTATATATATAGCTCACGGACTTGATTACATAGAAGGATCATAAAGCAAAATTGACAACTAGATCATACTAAAAACTTTTATTCTACTAGATCAAGATATGACCAAAAGAATCGAACTAAGAAAAATGGTAAAGATAAAAGTGATGGTGATATGATACCAGGGCACTCCCCCAAGCTTGGCAGTTGCCAAGCGGAGTGCCCATACCAGATACTCAATTCTTCTTTGTTGGTTGAGAAGGTGGTGATTTTGTTGATGGCGTAGGCTTGTCGTCCTTCTTACAAGGCATAGGCTCACCATCATAGAAGGATGACCGAGTCTCCTGAAGCCTCAAATCTACAGCCAAACTCATCCTCTTGAATCTATATTCATACTCATAGTTTTGATTTTACAGGTCATAGATCTGGGCTTGGAGGTGCTCGTTTTTCTCATGAAGCTTGAAGATGGCCTCCCTAATGTCCTTGACGTCCAGCTTGTGGTTGTTGGTGAACTCTGTGATAATAATGTGATTGGAATCGAGTCCATGCTCCACCATCTCCTAACACTTGAAAACTTCTTGCTCCAATGCCTCGAGCCTTGCCTTCGTGCTTCCGGTCTTCCTTGGTCCCTCAGCATCGCGGATGTGCAACAACCCCTCACGCATCTCAATGGTCTGAGGGTGTTGCAGCACTTCTGCGAGGTAGGGGTTGATGACCCTCTCGAAGAACTGGTCCTTGGGGGTGCTTGAAGACGACATGATGACCTGGATCTGTCACAAAAACAGCTCGAAACAAAAACAGGAGATTTTTGCGTGATACGGGAGTCAAAACCCCCGGGAGATTATATAATGAATTTTTTACCGACCAAAATATGTGTCGTGTAAGAAAACGGAGTATGGAAAGCGCACGAGGTGCCCATGAGGTAGGGGGGCACGCCCAGGGGGCTAGGGCGCGCCCTCCACCCTCGTGGAGGCCTCGTGTACTTCCCGAACTACTACTTATTTTTCTATTTTTCTAAATATTCCAAAACGGAGAAATATTGCCTTAAAGACTGCTTTGGATTCGGTTTACTTACCGTACCACATACCTATTCCTTTTTGGAGTCTGAAACGTTCCGGAAATTGTCCCTTATGTATTCCTCCGGGGTTACGGTTTCAATAACATTGGTTTCAACATTTATGGGATTACCTGAGATATAATGTTTGATTCTTTGACCATTCACCACCTTCGGACTTGTGCCTTTGAAGTTGTTGATCTTTATGGCACCGGAATGATAGACCTCCTCGATAACGTAAGGACCTTCCCATTTAGAGAGAAGTTTTCCTGCAAATAATCTTAAACGAGAGTTGTATAGCAATACATAATCACCTACATTAAACTCACGCTTTTGTATTCTTTTGTCATGCCATATTTTTACTTTTTGTTTAAACATCTTGGCATTTTCATAGGCCTGGGTTCTCCATTCATCGAGTGAGCTAATATCAAATAACCTCTTCTCATCGGCAAGTTTGAAATGATAATTGAGTTCTTTAATAGCCCAATATGCCTTATGCTCTAGTTGAGAGGTAAGTGACATGCTTTTCCATAAACCATTTTATACGGAGACATACCCATAGGATTTTTATATGCAGTTCTATAGGCCCATAATGCATCATCAAGTTTCTTGGACCAATTCTTTCTAGATCTATTAATATCAAGATAAGACAAAATTACGGGCATCTTTGAAGAGAGTAGGCCAATAAAAACCAGATTGCAATACCTTATGTGCAGTTCTATCTCCAGCATGGTGTCCTCCATAAGCTTCGGAGTGACACTTGCGTAGGATCTGTTCCTGTTCATGCTCAGGTACACAACGCCTAATAACACCATCTACTCCTTCTTTATAAAGATGTGGGTCATCCCAAAAGTAATGCCTCAAATCATAGAAGAACTTTTTCTTTTGCTGGTATGTGAAACTAGGTGGTATAAACTTAGCAACAATGTAATTAGCATAATCAGCATACCATGGAGCGGTATGAGAAGTATTTATGACATTTAATTACTCATCAGGAAAGCTATCATCAATAGGTAGTGGGTCATCAAGCACATTTTCTAACCTAGACAAGTTGTCTGCAACGGGGTTCTCAGCTCCCTTTCTATCAACAATATGTAAATCAAATTCTTGTAGCAAGAGAACCCATCTAATAAGTCTAGGTTTAGCATCTTTCTTTTCCATAAGATATTTAATAGCGGCATGATTAGTGTGAATAGTTACTTTAGAATCAACAATATAAGGTCTGAACTTATCACAAGCAAATACAACTGCTAAGAATTCTTTTTCAGTAGTAGCATAATTTCTTTGAGCATTGTCTAGGGTTTTACTAGCATATTGAATAACATTTAATTTCTTGTCAACTCTTTGTCCTAGAACAACACCTACATCATAATCACTAGCATCACACATAATTTCAAAGGGAAAATTCCAATCAGGTGGCTGAATAATAGGTGCAGAGATCAATGCTTTCTTAAGTATTTCAAATGCTTCTACACAATCATCATCAAAAACAAATGGTATATCTTTTTGTAATAAATTAGTCAGAGGCCAAGAATTTTTTGAGAAGTCCTTAATGAACCTCCTATAAAATCCGGCATGACCAAGGAAACTTCTTATACCTTTGATGTCCTTGGGACATGGCATATTTTCAATAGCATCAACCTTGGCTTTATCAACTTCAATACCTCTTTCAGAAACTTTATGCCCCAAGACAATAACTTCATTAACCATAAAGTGGCACTTTTCCCAATTCAAGACAAGATTAGTTTCTTCACATCTCTGCAAAACTCGATCAAGGTTGCTCAAGCAATCATCAAAAGAAGATCCATAGACGGAGAAATCGTCCATGAAAACCTCACAGATCTTTTCACAAAAGTCAGAGAATATAGCCATCATGCATCTTTGAAAGGTAGCATGTGCATTACATAAATCAAAAGGCATACGTCTATAAGAAAAAGTACCAAAAGGGCAAGTAAATGTAGTCTTTGATTGATCCTTGGCTGACACGGTTATTTGAGAGAAACCAGAATAACCATAAAGAAAGCAAAAATGTGTATGTTTCGATAATCTTTCTAGCATTTTGATCGATAAAAGGTAAGGGGTAATGATCCTTTTTAGTGGCCTTATTTAATTTGCGGAAATCAATTACCATCCTATAACCTGTAATAATTCTTTGAGGAATCAATTCATCTTTATCATTAGGAACAACAGTAATGCCTCCCTTCTTAGGGACACAATGGACAGGACTTACCCACTGACTATCAGCAACGGGATAGATTATACCTGCCTCAAGGAGCTTTAGTATTTCTTTTCTTACCACTTCTTTCATTTTAGGATTCAGCCGTCGTTGATGATCACGAACTGGTTTAGCATCTTCTTCCAAATTTATTTTATGTTGACATAGAGTGGGACTAATGCCCTTAAGATCATCAAGAGTATACCCAATAGCAGGACGATGCTTCTTCAGAGTTTTCAATAATCTCTCTTCCTCATGCTCTGAAAGGTTAGCACTAATAATAACATGATATATCTTTTTCTCATCAAGATAATCATATTTAAGAGTGTTAGGCAACGGTTTGAGCTCAAACACGGGATCACCCTTGGGTGGAGGAGGATCCCCTAGGATTTCAATAGGTAAATTGTTTTTCAGAATAGGTTCCCGTTTAAAGAATACCTCATCTATTTCCCATCTTTCATTCATAAACATATCATTTTCATGGTCTAGCAAATATTGTTCTGAAGGATCACTAGGAGGTACGACAATTGAAGCAAGACCAATAATTTCATCCTTACTAGGTAATTCTTATTCACGGTGTTGTCTACTGAATTTAGAGAAATTAAATTCATGAGACATATCATCTAAACCGATAGTAACAACATCCTTTTTGCAATCTATCTTAGCATTAACAGTGTTTAAGAAGGGTCTACCAAATATAATGGGACAAAAGCTATCTTGTGGGGAACCAAGAACAAGAAAATCAGTAGGATATTTAGTTTTCCCACACAAGACTTCAACATCTCTAAAAATTCCCATTGGTGAAATAGTATCTCTATTGACAAGTTTAATTGTGACATCAATATCTTCTATCTCAGCAGGTGCAATATCATTCATAATTTCTTCGTATAAGCTATAAGGTATTGCACTAGCACTAGCACCCATATCACATAAGCCATGATAACAATGATCTCCTATTTTAACAGAAATAACAGGCATGCCTACCACAAGTCTGTTTTTATCTTTAGCACAAGGTTTAGCAATTCTAGCAGTCTCATCAAGGAAATGAATAACATGCCCATCAATATTATCAGACAAGAGATCTTTAACAATAGCAATATCAGGTTCAACTTTAATTAGCTGAGGAGGTGTATAAGTTTTAATATTGCTTTTACGAACCACAGTTGAAGCTTTAGCATGATCCTTTATCCTAACAGGGAAAGGTGGTTTCTCAACATAAGAAGTAGGAACAATAGGATCATTATAAGTGATAGTCTTTTCTTCAACTTTAATAGGTGCAGCTACCTTTACTTCTATGGGAGGATGATATTTAAACTACTTCTCCTTGGGGAGATCAACATAAGTAGCAAAAGATTCACAGAAAGAAGCTACTATCTCAGAGTCAAGTCCATATTTAGTGCTAAACTTACGGAAAACATCGGTATCCATAAAAGATTTAACACAATCAAACTTAGGTGTCATACCTGACTCCTTACCTTTGTCGAGGTCCCAATCTTCGGAGTTGTGTTTAATTCTTTCCAATAAATCCCATTTGAATTCAATAGTCTTCATCATAAAAGAGCCAGCACAAGAAGTACCGAGCATGGTGCGATTGTTATCAGAAAGCCAAGCATATAAATTTTGAATGATCATCTCTCTTGAGAGCTTATGATTGGGGCATGAATATAGCATTGATTTAAGCCTCCCCCAAGCTTGAGTGATGCTTTGTCCTTCGTGAGGCCAAATATTATATATATAATTGTGATCACGATGAACAAGATGCATAGGATAAAACTTCTGATGAAATTCCAATTTCAATCATTTGTAGTTCCATGACCGCGTATCATCACATATCCTATACCATGTCAATGCATCTTCCCTCAAAGATAAAGCGAAGACCTTCTTCTTAACAACATCTCCGAGTACACCTGCAAGCTTAAATAATCCACAAACTTCATCAACATATATTAGGTGCTCATGAGGATGCATTGTTCCATCTCCTGCAAAAGGATTAGCTAGCAGTTTTTCTAACATACCCAAAGGAAAGACATTTTCATTTTCATTTTCAGTAGGTTTAGTAGGTTGAGGAGCAACTCTTTGCTCTACTGGTCGGGGTGAAGATACCCCGAACAAGCCCATCAGAGGATTACTTTCCACAGTAACAAGTGATAGTAAATTTCAGCACACTATATAAATTTTTCCATACCAAATTCCACCTACCAAAGGCGCTTCACTCCCCGGCAATGGCGCCAGAAAAGAGTCTTGATGACCCACAAGTATAGGGGATCTATCATAGTCCTTTCGATAAGCAAGAGTGTCGAACCCAACGAGGAGCAGAAGGAAATGATAAGCGGTTTCAAGCAAGGTATTCTCTGCAAATACTGAAATAAGTGGTAACAGATAGTTTTGTGATAAGATAATTTGTAACGAGCAACAAGTAACAAAAGTAAATATAGTGCAGCAAGATGGGCCAATCCTTTTTGTAGCAAAGGACAAGCCTGGACAAACTCTTATATAGAGAAAAGCGCTCCCGAGGACACATGGGAATATCGTCAAGCTAGTTGTCATCACGTTCATATGATTCGCGTTTGGTACTTTGATAATCTGATATGTGGGTGGACCGTGCTTGGGTACTGTCCTTACTTGGATAAGCATCCCACTTATGATTAACCTCTATTGCAAGCATCCTCAACTACAACAAAAGTATTAAGGCAAACCTAACCATAGCATGAAACATATGGATCCAAATCAGCCCCTTACGAAGCAACGCATAAACTAGGGTTTAAGCTTCTGTCACTCTAGCAACCCATCATCTACTTATTACTCCCCAATGCCTTCCTCTAGGCCCAAACAATGGTGAAGTGTCATGTAGTCGACGTTCACATGACACCACTAGAGGGATGACAACATACATCTCATCAAAATATAGAACGAAGACCAAATTCACATGACTACTAATAGCAAGACTTCTCCCATGTCCTCAGGAACAAAAGTAACTACTCACAAAGCATATTCATGTTCATAATCAGAGGGGGTATTAATATGCATATAGGATCTGAACATATGATCTTCCACCAAATAAACCAACTAGCATCAACTACAAGGAGTAATTAACACTACTAGCAACCCACAGGTACCAATCCCGGACTTGGAGACAAGAATTGGATACAAGAGATGAACTAGGGTTTTGAGAGGAGATGGTGCTAGTGAAGATGTTGATGGAGATTGCCCTCTCCCGATGAGAGGAGCGTTGGTGATGACGATGGCGATGATTTCCCCCTCCCGGAGGGAAGTTTCCCTGACAGAACAGCTCCGCCAGAGCCCTAGATTGGTTCCGCCAAGGTTCCGCCTCGTGGCGGCGGAGTTTCGTCCGAGAAGATGGCTTCTGATATTTTCCTCATCGAAAGACCTCATATAGCAGAAGATGGTCATCGGAGGGCCACCAGGGGGCCCACGAGGTAGGGGGCGCGCCCAGGGGGGTAGGGCGCGCCCCCACCCTCGTGGGCAGGGTGTGGCCCCCCTGGTGAACTTCTTCCACTGAGTATTTTTTATATATTCTTAAAATGTCTTCCGTGAAGTTTCAGGACTTTTGGAGCTGTGCAGAATATGTCTCTAATATTTTCTCCTTTTCCAGCCCAGAATCCCAGCTGCCGGCATTCTCCCTCTTTATGGAAACCTTGTAAAATAAGAGAGAATAGGCATAAGTATTGTGACATAATGTGTAATAACAGCCCATAATGCAATAAATATCGATATAAAATCATGATGCAAAATGGACGTATCAACTCCCCCAAGCCTAGAACTCGCTTGTCCTCAAGCGAAAGCCGAAATCGAAAAATATGCCCACATGTTTAGAGATAGACGTGTCGATAAAAATAAAATACGGACATGAGGGCATCATGATCATTCTTAGAACAGCAACTTACATAATTCTTGTCATATAATTTCTTATGCTAGAGTAATAATTCAATCACAATTTCAAGTATGAATAGTAAACTTCATTGAAAACTAACAAACTATAATCTCAGTCATTGGAGCAATTGCAATTTATCATAACATAGGAAAGAGTCAATATATAAGAGCTTTTCAGCAAGTCCACATACTCAACTATCATATAGTGTTTCACAATTGCTGACACTCACGCAATACTTATGGGTATGGAGTTTTAATCGGACACTATAGTTTTGCCTCCTAGCGTTTTACCTCAAGGGTAATGTCAACAATAATAGTTCATGAAAGCTCACATCCAATTAGCTATATATACCAGGATCTTTCCAACATAATGTGCTTGCCAAAGGATAAAATGTAAAAAGGAAGGGTGAAGATCACCACGACTCTTATGCAAGGTAGGAGATAAAGGTAAAAGATATGCCCTTCGCAGAGGGAAGCAGAGGTTGTCATGCACTTTTATGGTTGGATGCACAAAATCTTAGTGCGAAAGAATGTCACTTTATATTGCCACTTGTGATATGGACCTTTAGTATGCAGTCTGTCGCTTTTATTTCTTCCATATCACACGATCGTATAAAGTTTATTTTATCCCACACTAATAACTCATACATATTTAGAGAGCAATTTTTATTGCTTTGCACCGATGACAACTTACTTGGAGGATCTTACTCAATCCATAGGTATGTATGGTGGACTCTCATGGCAAAACTGGTTTAAGGGTATTTGGAAGCACAAGTAGTATCTCTACTTGGTGCGATGAATTTGGCTAGCATGAGAGGGAAAGGCAAGCTCAACCATGTTGGATGATCCATGACAATATAATTTATCTCAGATGTAAGAAAACATAACCCATTACATTGTCTTCCTTGTCCAACGTCAACTCTTTAGCATGTCATATTTTAATGAGTGCTCACAATCATAAAAGATGTCCAAGATAGTATATTTATATATGAAGACCTCTCTTTCCTTATTAATTCATATTAATTGCAAAGATGACCAAAACGATGCTTGTCAACTCTCAACAACTTTTATTCATCATACTTTTTCTATGTGAGCTCATTACTCTCCATGAGATCCATATGATCTCTTTGTTCTTTTTATTCTTTCTCTTTTCTTTTATTCACTTAGGATCATGGCAAAAGAATCAAGCCCTTGACTCAACACTAATCTTTATTATATATATAGCTCACGGACTTGATTACATAGAAGGATCATAAAACAAAACTGACAACTAGATCATACTAAAAACTTTTATTCTACTAGATCAAGATATGACCAAAAGAATCGAACTAAGAAAAATGGTAAAGATAAAAGTGATGGTGATATGATACCGGGGCACTCCCCCAAGCTTGGCAGTTGCCAAGCGGAGTGCCCATACCAGATACTCAATTCTTCTTTGTTGGTGGAGAAGGTGGTGATTTTGTTGATGGCGTAGGCTTGTTGTCCTTCTTCCAAGGCATAGGCTCACCATCATAGAAGGATGACCGAGTCTCCTGAAGCCTCAAATCTACAGCCAAACTCATCCTCTTGAATCTATATTCATACTCATAGTTTTGATTTTACAGGTCATAGATCTGGGCTTGGAGGTGCTCGTTTTTCTCATGAAGCTTGAAGATGGCCTCCCTAATGTCCTTGACGTCCAGCTTGTGGTTGTTGGTGAACTCTGCGATAATAATGTGATTGGAATCGAGTCCACGCTCCACCATCTCCTAACACTTGAAAACTTCTTGCTCCAATGCCTCGAGCCTTGCCTTCGTGCTTCCGGTCTTCCTTGGTCCCTCAGCATCGCGGATGTGCAACAACCCCTCACGCATCTCAATGGTTTGAGGGTGTTGCAGCACTTCTGCGAGGTAGGGGTTGATGACCCTCTCGAAGAACTGGTCCTTGGGGGTGCTTGAAGACGACATGATGACCTGGATCTGTCACAAAAACAGCTCGAAACAAAAACAGGAGATTTTTGCGTGATACGGGAGTCAAAACCCCCGGGAGATTATATAATGAATTTTTACCGACCAAAATATGTGTCGTGTAAGAAAATGGAGTATGGAAAGCGCACGAGGTGCCCATGAGGTAGGGGGGCACGCCCAGGGGGCTAGGGCGCGCCCTCCACCCTCGTGGAGGCCTCGTGTCCTTCCCGAACTACTACTTATTTTTCTATTTTTCTAAATATTCCAAAACGGAGAAATATTGCCTTAAAGACTGCTTTGGAGTCGGTTTACTTACCGTACCACATACCTATTCCTTTTTGGAGTCTGAAACGTTCCAGAAAGTGTCCCTTATGTATTCCTCCAGGGTTACGGTTTCAATAACATTGGTTTCAACATTTATGGGATTACCTGAGATATAATGTTTGATTCTTTGACCGTTCACCACCTTCGGACTTGTGCCTTTGAAGTTGTTGATCTTTATGGCACCGGAATGATAGACCTCCTCGATAACGTAAGGACCTTCCCATTTAGAGAGAAGTTTTCCTGCAAATAATCTTAAACGAGAGTTGTATAGCAATACATAATCACCTACATTAAACTCACGCTTTTGTATTCTTTTGTCATGCCATATTTTTACTTTTTGTTTAAACATCTTGGCATTTTCATAGGCCTGGGTTCTCCATTCATCGAGTGAGCTAATATCAAATAACCTCTTCTCATCGGCAAGTTTGAAATGATAATTGAGTTCTTTAATAGCCCAATATGCCTTATGCTCTAGTTGAGAGGTAAGTGACATGCTTTTCCATAAACCATTTTATACGGAGACATACCCATAGGATTTTTATATGCAGTTCTATAGGCCCATAATGCATCATCAAGTTTCTTGGACCAATTCTTTCTAGATCTATTAATATCAAGATAAGACAAAATTACGGGCATCTTTGAAGAGAGTAGGCCAATAAAAACCAGATTGCAATACCTTATGTGCAGTTCTATCTCCAGCATGGTGTCCTCCATAAGCTTCGGAGTGACACTTGCGTAGGATCTGTTCCTGTTCATGCTCAGGTACACAACGCCTAATAACACCATCTACTCCTTCTTTATAAAGATGTGGGTCATCCCAAAAGTAATGCCTCAAATCATAGAAGAACTTTTTCTTTTGCTGGTATGTGAAACTAGGTGGTATAAACTTAGCAACAATGTAATTAGCATAATCAGCATACCATGGAGCGGTATGAGAAGTATTTATGACATTTAATTACTCATCAGGAAAGCTATCATCAATAGGTAGTGGGTCATCAAGCACATTTTCTAACCTAGACAAGTTGTCTGCAACGGGGTTCTCAGCTCCCTTTCTATCAACAATATGTAAATCAAATTCTTGTAGCAAGAGAACCCATCTAATAAGTCTAGGTTTAGCATCTTTCTTTTCCATAAGATATTTAATAGCGGCATGATCAGTGTGAATAGTTACTTTAGAATCAACAATATAAGGTCTGAACTTATCACAAGCAAATACAACTGCTAAGAATTCTTTTTCAGTAGTAGCATAATTTCTTTGAGCATTGTCTAGGGTTTTACTAGCATATTGAATAACATTTAATTTCTTATCAACTCTTTGTCCTAGAACAACACCTACATCATAATCACTAGCATCACACATAATTTCAAAGGGAAAATTCCAATCAGGTGGCTGAATAATAGGTGCAGAGATCAATGCTTTCTTAAGTATTTCAAATGCTTCAACACAATCATCATCAAAAACAAATGGTATATCTTTTTGTAATAAATTAGTGAGAGGCCAAGAATTTTTTGAGAAGTCCTTAATGAACCTCCTATAAAATCCGGCATGACCAAGGAAACTTCTTATACCTTTGATGTCCTTGGGACATGGCATATTTTCAATAGCATCAACCTTGGCTTTATCAACTTCAATACCTCTTTCAGAAACTTTATGCCCCAAGACAATAACTTCATTAACCATAAAGTGGCACTTTTCCCAATTCAAGACAAGATTAGTTTCTTCACATCTCTGCAAAACTCGATCAAGGTTGCTCAAGCAATCATCAAAAGAAGATCCATAGACGGAGAAATCGTCCATGAAAACCTCACAGATCTTTTCACAAAAGTCAGAGAATATAGCCATCATGCATCTTTGAAAGGTAGCATGTGCATTACATAAATCAAAAGGCATACGTCTATAAGAAAAAGTACCAAACGGGCAAGTAAATGTAGTCTTTGATTGATCCTTGGCTGACACGGTTATTTGAGAGAAACCAGAATAACCATAAAGAAAGCAAAAATGTGTATGTTTCGATAATATTTCTAGCATTTTGATCGATAAAAGGTAAGGGGTAATGATCCTTTTTAGTGGCCTTATTTAATTTGCGGAAATCAATTACCATCCTATAACCTATAATAATTCTTTGAGGAATCAATTCATCTTTATCATTAGGAACAACAGTAATACCTCCCTTCTTAGGGACACAATGGACAGGACTTACCCACTGACTATCAGCAACGGGATAGATTATACCTGCCTCAAGGAGCTTTAGTATTTCTTTTCTTACCACTTCTTTCATTTTAGGATTCAGCCGTCGTTGATGATCACGAACTGGTTTAGCATCTTCTTCCAAATTTATTTTATGTTGACATAGAGTGGGACTAATGCCCTTAAGATCATCAAGAGTATACCCAATAGCAGGACGATGCTTCTTCAGAGTTTTCAATAATCTCTCTTCCTCATGCTCTGAAAGGTTAGCACTAATAATAACATGATATATCTTTTTCTCATCAAGATAATCATATTTAAGAGTGTTAGGCAACGGTTTGAGCTCAAACACGGGATCACCCTTGGGTGGAGGAGGATCCCCTAGGATTTCAATAGGTAAATTGTTTTTCAGAATAGGTTCCCGTTTAAATAATACCTCATCTATTTCCCATCTTTCATTCATAAACATATCATTTTCATGGTCTAGCAAATATTGTTCTGAAGGATCACTAGGAGGTACGACAATTGAAGCAAGACCAATAATTTCATCCTTACTAGGTAATTCTTCTTCACGGTGTTGTCTACTGAATTTAGAGAAATTAAATTCATGAGACATATCATCTAAACCGATAGTAACAACATCCTTTTTGCAATCTATCTTAGCATTAACAGTGTTTAAGAAGGGTCTACCAAATATAATGGGACAAAAGCTATCTTGTGGGGAACCAAGAACAAGAAAATCAGCAGGATATTTAGTTTTCCCACACAAGACTTCAACATCTCTAAAAATTCCCATTGGTGAAATAGTATCTCTATTGGCAAGTTTAATTGTGACATCAATATCTTCTATCTCAGCAGGTGCAATATCATTCATAATTTCTTTGTATAAGCTATAAGGTATTGCACTAGCACTAGCACCCATATCACATAAGCCATGATAACAATGATCTCCTATTTTAACAGAAATAACAGGCATGCCTACCACAAGTCTGTTTTTATCTTTAGCACAAGGTTTAGCAATTCTAGCAGTCTCATCAAGGAAATGAATAACATGCCCATCAATATTATCAGACAAGAGATCTTTAACAATAGCAATATCAGGTTCAACTTTAATTTGCTGAGGAGGTGTATAAGTTTTAATATTGCTTTTACGAACCACAGTTGAAGCTTTAGCATGATCCTTTATCCTAACAGGGAAAGGTGGTTTCTCAACATAAGAAGTAGGAACAATAGGATCATTATAAGTGATAGTCTTTTCTTCAACTTTAATAGGTGCAGCTACCTTTACTTCTATGTGAGGATGATATTTAAACTACTTCTCCTTGGGAGATCAACATAAGTAGCAAAAGATTCACAGAAAGAAGCTACTATCTCAGAGTCAAGTCCATATTTAGTGCTAAACTTACGGAAAACATCGGTATCCATAAAAGATTTAACACAATCAAACTTAGGTGTCATACCTGACTCCTTACCTTTGTCGAGGTCCCAATCTTCGGAGTTGTGTTTAATTCTTTCCAATAAATCCCATTTGAATTCAATAGTCTTCATCATAAAAGAGCCAGCACAAGAAGTATCGAGCATGGTGCGATTGTTATCAGAAAGCCAAGCATATAAATTTTGAATAATCATCTCTCTTGAGAGCTTATGATTGGGGCATGAATATAGCATTGATTTAAGCCTCCCCCAAGCTTGAGTGATGCCTTGTCCTTCGCGAGGCCAAATATTATATATATAATTGCGATCACGATGAACAAGATGCATAGGATAAAACTTCTGATGAAATTCCAATTTCAATCATTTGTAGTTCCATGACCGCGTATCATCACATAGCCTATACCATGTCAATGCATGTTCCCTCAAAGATAAAGGGAAGACCTTCTTCTGAACAACATCTCCGGGTACACCTGCAAGCTTAAATAATCCACAAACTTCATCATATATTAGGTGCTCATGAGGATGCATTGTTCCATCTCCTGCAAAAGGATTAGCTAGCAGTTTTTCTAACATACCCAAAGGAAATTCAAAGCAGACATTTTCATTTTCATTTTCAGTAGGTTTAGTAGGTTGAGGAGCAACTCTTTGCTCGACTGGTCGGGGTGAAGATACCCCGAACAAGCCCATCAGAGGATTACTTTCCACGGTAACAAGTGATAGTAAATTTCAGCACACTATATAAATTTTTCCATACCAAATTCCACCTACCAAAGGCGCTTCACTCCCCGGCAATGGCGCCAGAAAAGAGTCTTGATGACCCACAAGTATAGGGAATCTATCATAGTCCTTTCGATAAGCAAGAGTGTCGAACCCAACGAGGAGCAGAAGGAAATGATAAGCGGTTTCAAGCAAGGTATTCTCTGCAAGTAATGAAATAAGTGGTAACAGATAGTTTTGTGATAAGATAATTTGTAACGAGCAACAAGTAACAAAAGTAAATAAAGTGCAGCAAGATGGGCCAATCCTTTTTGTAGCAAAGGACAAGCCTGGACAAACTCTTATATAGAGAAAAGCGCTCCCGAGGACACATGGGAATATCGTCAAGCTAGTTTTCATCATGTTCATATCATTCGCGTTCGGTACTTTGATAATCTGATATGTGGGTGGACCGGTGCTTGGGTACTGTCCTTACTTGGGCAAGCATCCCACTTATGATTAACCTCTATTGCAAGCATCCGCAACTACAACAAAAGTATTAAGGTAAACCTAACCATAGCATGAAACATATGGATCCAAATCAGCCCTTATGAAGCAACACATAAACTAGGGTTTAAGCTTTTGTCACTCTAGCAACCCATCATCTACTTATTACTCCCCAATGCCTTCCTCTAGGCCCAAACAATGGTGAAGTGTCATGTAGTCGACGTTCACATGACACCACTAGAGGGATGACAACATACATCTCATCAAAATATAGAACGAAGACCAAATTCACATGACTACTAATAGCAAGACTTCTCCCATGTCCTCAGGAACAAATGTAACTACCCACAAAGCATATTCATGTTCATAATCATAGGGGTATTAATATGCATATAGGATCTGAACATATGATCTTCCACCAAATAAACCAACTAGCATCAACTACAAGGAGTAATTAACACCACTAGCAACCCACAGGTACCAATCCTGGACTTGGAGACAAGAATTGGATACAAGAGATGAACTAGGGTTTTGAGAGGAGATGGTGCTGGTGAAGATTTTGATGGAGATTGCCCTCTCCCGATGAGAGGAGCGTTGGTGATGATGATGGCGATGATTTCCCCCTCCCGGAGGGAAGTTTCCCCGGCAGAACAGCTCCGCCAGAGCCCTAGATTGGTTCCGCCAAGGTTCCGCCTCGTGGCGGCGAAGTTTCATCCGAGAAGATGGCTTCTGATTTTTTTCTCATCGAAAGACCTCATATAGCAGAAGATGGTCATCGGAGGGCCACCAGGGGCCCATGAGGTAGGGGGCGCGCCTAGGGGGGTAGGGCGCGCCCCCCACCCTCGTGGGCAGGGTGTGCCCCCCCTGGTGAACTTCTTCCACTGAGTATTTTTTATATATTCTGAAATGTCTTCCGTGAAGTTTCAGGACTTTTGGAGCTGTGCAGAATAGGTCTCTAATATTTGCTCCTTTTCCAGCCCGGAATCCCAGCTGCCGGCATTCTCCCTCTTTATGGAAACCTTGTAAAATAAGAGAGAATAGGCATAAGTATTGTGACATAATGTGTAATAATAGCCCATAATGCAATAAATATCGATAGAAAAGCATGATGCAAAATGGACGTATCAACTCCCCCAAGCTTAGACCTGGCTTGTCCTCAAGCGAAAGCCGAAATCGAAAAATATGTCCACATGTTTAGAGATAGAGGTGTCGATAAAAATAAAATACAGACATGAGGTCATCATGATCATTCTTAGAACAACAACTTACATAATTCTTGTCATATAATTTCTTATGCTAGAGTAATAATTCAATCGCAATTTCAAGTATGAATAGTAAACTTCATTGAAAACTAACAAACTATAATCTTAGTCATTGGAGCAATTGCAATTTATCATAACATAGGAAAGAGTCAATATATAAGAGCTTTTTAGCAAGATCACATACTCAACAATCATATAGTCTTTCACAATTGCTGAAACTCACGCAATACTTATGGGTATGGAGTTTTAATCCGACACGAGAAAGATAGGGGCATATTGTTTTGCCTCCCAACGTTTTACCTCAAGGGTAATGTCAACAATAATAGTTCATGAAAGCTCACATCCAATTAGCTATATATACCAGGATCTTTCCAACATATTGTGCTTGCCAAAGGATAAAATGTAAAAAGGAAGGGTGAAGATCAGCATGACTCTTATGCAAGGTAGGAGATAAAGGTAAAAGATAGGCCCTTCTCAAAGGGAAGCAGAGGTTGTCATGCACTTTTATGGTTGGATGCACAAAATCTTAGTGCGAAAGAATGTCACTTTATATTGCCACTTGTGATATGGACCTTTATTATGCAGTCTGTCGCTTTTATTTCTTCCATATCACACGATTGTATAAAGTTTATTTTCTCCCACACTAATAAGTCATACATATTTAGAGAGCAATTTTTATTGCTTTGCACCGATGACAACTTACTTGGAGGATCTTACTCAATCCATAGGTAGGTATGGTGGACTCTCATGGAAAAACTGGTTTAAGGGTATTTGGAAGCACAAGTAGTATCTCTACTTGGTGCGATGAATTTGGCTAGAATGAGAGGGAAAGGCAAGCTCAACCATGTTGGATGATCCATGACAATATAATTTATGTCATATGTAAGAAAACATAACCCATTACATTGTCTTCCTTGTCCAACGTGAACTCTTTAGCAAGTCATATTTTAATGAGTGCTCACAATCATAAAAGATGTCCAAGATAGTATATTTGTATGTGAAGACCTCTCTTTCCTTATTACTTCCTATTAATTGCAAAGATGACCAAAACCATGCTTGTAAACTCTCAACAACTTTTACTCATCATACTTTTTCTATGTGAGATCATTACTCTCCATGAGATCCATATGATCTCTTTGTTCTTTTTATTCTTTCTCTTTTCTTTTATTCACTTAGGATCATGGCAAAAGAATCAAGCCCTTGACTCAACACTAATCTTTATTATATATATAGCTCACAGACTCGATTACATAGAAGGATCATAAAGCAAAACTCACAACTAGATCATACTAAAAACTTTTATTCTACTAGATCAAGATATTACCAAAAGAATCGAACTAAGAAAAACGGTAAAGATAAAAGTGATGGTGATACGATACCGGGGCACTCTCCCAAGCTTGGCAGTTGCCAAGGGGAGTGCCCACACCAGATACTTAATTCTTCTTTGTTGGTGGAGACGGTAGTGATTTTGTTGATGGCGTAGGCTTGTCGTCCTTCTTCCAAGGCATAGGCTCACCATCATAGAAGGATGACCGAGTCTCCTAAAGCCTCAAATCTGCAGCCAAACTCATCCTCTTGAATCTATATTCATACTCATAGTTTTGATTTTACAGGTCATAGATCTAGGCTTGGAGGTGCTTGTTTTTCTCATGAAGCTTGAAGATGGCCTCCCCAATGTCCTTGACGTCCAGCTTGTGGTTGTTGGTGAACTCCGTGATAATAATGTGATTGGAATCGAGTCCACGCTCCACCATCTCCTGACACTTGAAAACTTCTTGCTCCAATGCCTCGAGCCTTGCCTTCGTGCTTCCTGTCTTCCTTGGCCCCTCAGCATCGCGGATGTGCAACAACCCCTCACGCATCTCAATGGTTTGAGGCTGTTGCAGCACTTCTGTGAGGTAGGGGTTGATGACCTTCTCGAAGAACTGGTCCTTGGGGGCGCTTGAAGACGACATGACGACCTGGATCTGTCACAAAAACAGCTCGAAACAAAAACATGAGATTTTTGCGTGATACGGGAGTCAAAACCCCCGGGAGATTATATAATGAATTTTTACCGACGAAAATACGTGTCGTGTAATAAAACGGAGTCTGGAAAGCGCACGAGGTGCCCAAGAGGTAGGGGGCGCCCAGGGGGGTAGGGCGCGCCCTCCACCCTCGTGGAGGCCTCGTGTCCTTCCCGAACTGCTACTTATTTTTCGATTTTTCTAAATATTCCAAAACGGAGAAATATTGCCTTAAAAACTGTTTTGGAGTCGGTTTACTTACCGTACCACATACCTATTCCTTTTCGGAGTCTGAAACATTCCAGAAAGTGTCCCTTATGTATTCCTCCGGGGTTACGGTTTCAATAACATTGGTTTCAACATTTATGGGATTACCTGAGATATAATGTTTGATTCTTTGACCGTTCACCACCTTCGGATTTGTGCCTGCAAAGTTGTTGATTTTTATGGCACCGGAACGATATACCTCCTCGATAACGTAAGGACCTTCCCATTTAGAGAGAAGTTTTCCTGCAAAAAATCTTAAACGAGAGTTGTATAGAAATACGTAATCACCTACATTAAACTCACGCTTTTGTATTCTTTTGTCATGCCATCTTTTAACTTTTTCTTTAAACAGCTTGGGATTTTCATAGGCTTGGGTTCTCCATTCATCGAGTGAGCTAATATCAAATAACCTCTTCTCACCGGCAAGTTTGAAATGATAATTGAGTTCTTTAATAGCCCAATATGCCTTATGCTCTAGTTCGAGAGGTAAGTGACATGCTTTTCCATAAACCATTTTATACGGAGACATACCCATAGGATTTTTATATGCAGTTATATAGGCCCATAATGCATTATCAAGTTTCTTGGACCGATTCTTCCTAGATCTATTAACAGTCTTTTGCAAAATTAATTTGAGTTCTCTATTACTCAATTCTACTTGATCACTAGACTGAGGGTGATAAGGAGATGCAATTCTATGATTAACATCATACTTAGCAAGCATTTTACGGAAAGCACCATGAAAAAAATGTGAAGCACCATCAGTCATTAAATATCTAGGGACTCCAAATCTTGGAAAAATAACTTCTTTAAGCATTTTAATAGAAGTGTTATGATCAGCACTACTAGTTGGAATAGCTTCTACCCACTTAGTAACGTAATCAACAACAACTAAAATATGTGTATATCCATTAAAGGAAGGGAAAGGTCCGATATAATCAAAACCCCAAACATCAAATGGTTCAATAACAAGTGAATAATTCATAGGCATTTCTTGACGTCTTCTAATATTACCAATTCTTTGACATTCATCAGAAGATAAGACAAACTTACGGGCATCTTTGAAGAGAGTAGGCCAATAAAAACCAGATTGCAATACCTTATGTGCAGTTCTATCTCCAGCATGGTGTCCTCCATAAGCTTCGGAGTGACATTTGCATAGGATATGTTCCTGTTCATGCTCAGGTACACAACACCTAATAACACCATCTACTCCTTATTTATAAAGATGTGGGTCATCCCAAAAGTAATGCCTCAAATCATAGAAGAACTTTTTCTTTTGATGGTATGTGAAACTAGGTGGTATAAACTTAGCAACAATGTAATTAGCATAATCAACATACCATGGAGCGGTATGAGAAGTATTTATGACATTTAATTGCTCATCAGGAAAGCTATCATCAATAGGTAGTGGGTCATCAAGCACATTTTCTAACCTAGACAAGTTGTCTACAACGGGGTTCTCAGCTCCCTTTCTATCAACAATATGTAAATCAAATTCTTGTAGCAAGAGAACCCATCTAATAAGTCTAGGTTTAGCATCTTTCTTTTCCATAAGATATTTAATAGCGGCATGATCAGTGTGAATAGTTACTTTAGAATCAACAATATAAGGTCTGAACTTATCACAAGCAAATACAACTGCTAAGAATTCTTTTTCAGTAGTAGCATAATTTCTTTGAGCATTGTCTAGGGTTTTACTAGCATATTGAATAACATTTAATTTCTTATCAACTCTTTGTCCTAGAACAACACCTACATCATAATCACTAGCATCACACATAATTTCAAAGGGTAAATTCCAATCAGGTGGCTGAACAATAGGTGCAAAGATCAACGCTTTCTTAAGTATTTCAAATGCTTCTACACAATCATCATCAAAAACAAATGGTATATCTTTTTGTAATAAATTAGTGAGAGGCCGAGAAATTTTTGAGAAGTCCTTAATGAACCTCCTATAAAATCCGGCATGACCAAGGAAACTTCTTATACCTTTGATGTCCTTGGGACATGGCATCTTTTCAATAGCATCAACCTTGGCTTTATCAACTTCAATAGCTCTTTCAGAAACTTTATGCCCCAAGACAATACCTTCATTAACCCTAAAGTGGCACTTTTCCCAATTCAAGACAAGATTAGTTTCTTCACATCTCTGCAAAACTCGATCAAGGTTGCTCAAGCAATCATCAAAAGAAGATCCATAGACAGAGAAATCGTCCATGAAAACCTCACAAATCTTTTCACAAAAGTCAGAGAATATAGCCATCATGCATCTTTGAAAGGTAGCAGGTGCATTACATAAACCAAAAGTGTTGGGGATATTACTATCAGTAGAGACCTGCCCAGGAGGGGCCGGGTCAGCTTCAATGGCGGGTTACGCAAGAAGTTCAGTAAACATCCAAGTTTGTAGTTTATTAAGTCTTATAGAAGGCCCAAAGGCCTGGGGCCGGCTTGAGGCCCGATATTGTAAGTAAACCGCCACATGTAAGGAAATACTTGTACAGAAAGACATGTAAAGAAATTCACCGAGCCGGACACGATTATGAGCCGGCCGGGACTCTGTAGGCCACTTGGCGTCAACCCGTGTATATAAGGGGACGACCCGGTGGCGGTTTAGGGCAAGAAACAACCAAGTCGATAACCAAGCTGGCGAGTTGAGCCTCTTGGAAGTCGAAACCTCAGCAATACCAATCCCAACTAGACGTAGGCTTTTACCTTCATCGTAAGGGGCCGAACTAGTATAAAACTCTCTCGTGCCCTTTGTCCCGATTAACCCCTTTAAGCTTCCTAGTGCGATGGCCCTACGACTAAGTCCTTGCTCTAGGACATCTGCCGTGTCAACTCCACGACAGTTGGCACCCACCGTGGGGCCAGCGCACGGTGGATTTGAGTTCTTGAAGGGCAACTTCGAAGGGCTCAAGGGATACGTTGTGGGCCGGATGACCAAGAGTCGTCGCGGCAAGATCTACATCGACGACGAAGGCTGGGGCCCCGAGGCCGGCTCAATTGAGTACGGGTACCGGGTCCCCTTCGGCGGAATTCACGTCTTCATCGGCCGGATCGGCGAGTCAGGACCTGAGCCGGATGTCCACACCGACCTCATCGAAATGGCTCAGCGCGCCGGATCCACCCGTGTTCAATCTATCGTGAAGCATGCCTTCGTAGGCTACATCCATGGCGGTGAATACTCCGAAGGATCAATGGAAGGTGGGGAGATGGCCATCTGCTCTGATACTGCATCATCAATAGGTGAGATGGACTCGTTGTACCAACTACAAGACGGCATGCTCGGGGACTGTTCCGATGGCAGCAGTATTCCGGACCCCCTTGAGCCGCCGAATTGGGCCGGAGTCTTCATGGCAGGGACGCAGCCCGGGCAGAACTTCACCGCAGCGACATCAACAGCCACTGGGTCGGCAGCTGCCGGGTCAGGAGACCCCGTGTCACGTTCTACTGTGGGCTGGACCTTCATGATCTGGCCCCGAACTTTGTCCTCAACATTTCGACGTTCATCGTCGTGTGTGAGGCTTTCCTCCGCATCCGGCCCCACTTTGGCCTGTGGTTAAATACCTTTAATATCAAGCCGAAGGTGGTGGGAGGCCAACAAGCAGAATGCGACGGAGCCATGGTGGGCAAGATGCCCAACGTTATATGGCTTGAAGGCTCCTTTGTGGAGACCATAAAGGGGTGGCAATCGGCGTGGTTCTACATCACCGAGCCGCGCGACGCCAAATGGGCGGCGGACCCCGAGTTTCGATCCGGATTCCCTACACGGCTCACTTCCTAGAAAGAGAAAGGCTTGTCGTGGGGTTCATTGGTGGAGCTGGATGGACTCCAGAAATGTATCCGGAGTATGGCAAGCAATAAGCTCAAGCTTGTCAACATAGTCCAGGTTATGCTCATCCGCCGGATCCTCCCATGTCAACAACGGGATTTTAACTTGTGGGAGTTCGACCCGGCCCAGCACCAGACTCTGAGCGAGCTCTTCGATACGACACACAAGGACGTCTGGAAAGTGCTGTTCAAGGGTGCCGAGGTTCCTCCTTCTCTCGCCGAGGACCATGGGCTAAGCGCAAAGCGCCTAGCGCGTTCGGTGAGTTTAATACGTCCCGTAGGATATCTATTTCCCCTAGCTTAATCATGTGCGGGGTCTAATCTCCATGCCTTTGACAGGACTGGGTGGAGACGTCGGGGCAGATTAACTGTCCGGCCCCTTTGCCCGAAGACACTGCGGGCGCTCTCTTGACAGAGATGCTGACTCCGGCTCCTTACAAGGTGCCGGAGAAGACCAAGAAGGCCAAGGGAACCCGAAAGAGTTCCCGACACGAGGCGTCGTCGGACTCACCATCCGATGACTCTGCGGCGCACTCGTCCCCTGAAGACGAGGAAGAAGAAGATGCTCCCCCTCCAGATGGGGGAGATAAGAAAAGGAAGGCCGCCCCAACTGGGGGGGGGGGGCGAAGGGTCCAAGAAGGGAAGGACTCTCCTTCCGGATAGTTCCACCGCCACCGACGAAGGCGAAGACGAGTGGTTGCCCAGGGCCAAGCCCCTGGGGAGATCGTAAGTATTCGGATACCAGAGTAACTCATAGCATTCCTTTGTCGCACTGCTTTCCCTAATGCCGAACATGATTATGCAGGCCACCACGAGCCAGTATCGATGTATCATCGGACGGCTCCCTGGGCTCGTCGGATATGGATAGCGATCCACTTCTGACCGCCACCTCCCCTTGCCCTGCGGACGACACAGAGGTATTGTCTCAAGAGGCACCGGGTCGAGGGGAGACAGTCCCGGAGGCGCCTCAAGGCGAACTCCCGGACTCCAGGAGCAGAGGAGACAAGGCCCCTGAAGGCCCCGAGTTCGGCCCTCAGCCGAACACCACGCCGGATCCTCCAGTGGTTCCGGACTCGGGCAGGCGGCCTCCTTCCAAGAGTGGCAAGACGCCTGTGCCGGTGACCTCTGTCCATCCAGAGGCACCGGACAATCTGCTGGAAATGCTTCGCAGCGCTTCCATCGACGAGGAGCACCGTACTATTATGAGTGTAGTGGTCCAAAAGGTTCAGTCCGCCAAGAGCGGACTGACTGAAGCCTGTGCCGGCCTTCTAACAGGCTTTGAGGTAAGTGTTTAAAATATAGGAAAAATATTACCGCATAGACAGTAGCCCCTGATGCTCTGTTCGGTGTTCACAAAGAAAAGCTGAACAGAGGATCAAATAATATCATAGGAGTCTAATATAAGTATGTCAATATGCGTATGCAGGCTTCGCTGCTGGCCTCAGCCGTATCGACTGTGGAGGTCGCCACACTGAAGGAGGACCTCGAGGGGTCCAAGAAAAAGCTAGGCCTTGCCAAGAGGCAGCTCGAGGAGAACAAGGGTAAGTAATACCCTGTCTATAGATATGTATATATAAAAGAAGATGCGATTGCAAAATGACAGGATCATTGTATATTTGCTAGGGGCCACGACCGAAGTGGCGACCCTAAAGCAAGCGCTGTCCATGGCCGAAGATAAAGCGGCCAAGGAGCGCACCGAGCGAGAAAAGCAAGAGGCTCGGGTGGGCGAGGTGCAAAAAGAGCTCCAGGCTCTTGTGACGAAGCACGAGGCGTTGGAGCTTGACTCGAAGACGTGAGAGTCTGAGCTTGCCGCGGCCCTCGAGAGCGCAAAAAGTGCCAAGGCCGAAGCCCAAAAGGCCCTCCAGGAGATCGACGCAATGAAGAAGATAGCGGCGTGTAAGGCATTCTATATGCAGAGCAAGCATGTAAAAGTAAATTACCGGTCACTTACCCGAATTCGGAGCTCTCCAGGAGCATTCGCAGATTTGCCCCGCAACGAGTCGGATGCCGCACAATTTTACCAGGCCGAGGAGGGAAGCTCAACGGAGAAGCTGTACTGGTCTCAGTATACTGAGACCGAACACCCTATGCCTCTGAGCGACCAGCTAAAGCAGCTGGTCGAGCTGCACAAGGCGGCCGAACAGGCCATGAAGGGCCTTATAGTCCGGCTGTGGCCTGGCGACGCCCTTCTGAACAGCTACTTCGGCTTGGTGAGGCGGCTTGTGGATGCCTGCCCACGGCTGGAGGTCGTCAAGCGGTCCGTCTGCATCGAAGGTGCGCGTCGGGCTTTCGCCCGTGTGAATGTGCAGTGGGCCAAGCTAGACGCTGTGAAGCTGATCAAGGAAGGGCCACCGCAGGGCAAGGAGCATCGCACCCCCGAGATTTATTATGAGGGTGTCCTGAAGGGTGCCCGTCTTGTAGCGGACGAATGTTCAAAGGATGTAATATTTGAGTAAACTTGCTCGTGTGATCCTGTATGATGAAAACTTGTTTCATATGCGCTATGCAACGCTTGTGTGAATTTAAAATATTACCTTCTGTTTGGCTGTTTATCGAATATGAGAGATGGCTAGTCCTCGGCTTCTGCCCCCATGCCACGAGTGCTGGGGTGTTCAGGATAAACCTGAGCACTCTTGTTCCCATGTTTGGGTCCTTTGAGGGAGGTGCTCAGCACAACGAACAAGGCAACCGGACTAATAATGCTTTATCACTCTCACTTAGCCATAGAATTCTATAATTTTAAATTTCGGTGAAGCCCCTGGTATTCGGAAGGCCAAATTCGGGGCGCGATACACGCCTTTAAGACGGACAGGTCCGGCCCCTCGCTCTAAGCGGCATAAGTCTTTAGGGACTCGAAAACCTTGCTGAACAGCAACCAGTCTCTCGCCTTATCATGACAGTCAGTTTTAGCTTTCTCTACTGAGGTGCTTTTGCCTAGCAGAACCGGGGCACAATCGCAGTAGTTCTCCTAGCGCTACCTTAGCCGATAGAGCGGAACGTAAGGTACCAAAACATAGGAGCCGGGCAAACGCAACATTTGACCAAAGACATGATTCGGAGCTCATACATATAATGCTATAAGTTCGGGGTGCCGCACTTGTGAAAGTGTTCGGACTTTTCACACCATATTGTGGGTACGTAAGCCCCTGGTGTATTGGCCGTACCAAAGTGTACGGTTGCAAGGCGTCATTAATGAACATATATATATATATATATATATATATATATAACAAGAATGCAATAATAGTCGTAATGTTATGCATTGTTTATTCAAAAAGGTGCGTTTAAAGCAGAATGATACAGATGGTGCGATAAGCAAAGAGTAGGACTATGTCCCTTCCAAGGGCAAGCTGAGGAATAGTATTAAATCAAATATTTCGCTTGTTATTGTAATCCACCTGGGAATTCCGTGGTGTGACGTAGCTTTCTGCCTCCTTGGTTGCTGCATCATGTGTTCGGCAATAGTGCTGCTGGGCAGGGTTTCCAGAGATTAAGGTCCTGCAAAAGAGAAAAATAACCAAACGGGAAGCCCCTAGTGCGGTTTAAGCCGCGTCTTGGGGCGTGCCGCAATTGTGCCCCCCTCCCCACCATTGCCCATGGTATTTTTAATGCATAATTGTGTACGCGTGACACGAGTTTCACCGTTTGGCTGGGACTGGGGTGGGGGCCGCATTGCTACGCGAGCTCAGATCGCGCCAGGCGGTCTAGTTGCCGATTGCTCCGAGCGCGCTTGAAGGTGTCCGGGTCTTGAAACGCTGAACTGGTGGATTGCCTTGAGAGGCTGCTTTGCGCTTCTGCTGCGAGGGCCGCGGTGTGCTCCTCCGTTCGGAGAGAGCGCTCTGTGTTTCCATTGACTGTAATAACCCCGCGAGGTCCTGGCATCTTGAGCTTGAGGTATGCATAATGCGGTACCGCATTGAATCTCGCAAATGCGGTTTGCCCGAGCAGTGCATGATAACCACTGCGGAACGGGACTATATCGAAGATTAACTCTTCGCTTCGGAAGTTATCCGGGGATCCGAAGACCACTTCCAGTGTAATTGAGCCTATGCAATGGGCCTCTACACCTGGAATGACGCCTTTAAAGGTCATTTTTGTGGGTTTGATCCTTGAGGGGTCTATACCCATTTTGTGCACTGTGTCCTGATAAAGCAGGTTCAGGCTGCTGCCGCCATCCATAAGGACTCGAGTGAGGTGAAATCCGTCAATGATTGGGTCCAGAACCTGTGCGGCGAATCCGCCATGACTGATACTAGTGGGATGGTCCCTGCGATCGAAAGTGATTGGATAGGAGGACCATGGGTTGAACTTTGGGGCGACTGGCTCCAACGCATATGCGTCCCTGAGCACATGCTTCCGCTCCCTCTTGGGGATGTGGGTTGCGTATATCATGTTCACCGTCCGCACTTGTGGGGGAAACCTCTTCTGTCCTCCGGTGTGTGGTTGCCGGGGCTCCTCCTCGTCATCGCTATGTGGCCCCTTATCCTTGTTTTCGGCAATTAACTTGCCGGCCTGCTTGAACATCCAACAATCCCTGTTGTTGTGATTGGCTGGCTTTTCTGGGGTGCCGTGTATTTGACACGAGCAATCGAGTATACGGTCCAAGCTGGACGGACCCGACGTACTTTGTTTGAATGGCTTTTTCCGCTGACCGGGTTTAGAGCCTTTGAATCCAGCATTGACTGCCGTATCCTCCGTATTATCGCTGTTAATGCGGCACTTATGTTTGTTGTGACATGACCTGCTATTGCCATCCTTGGTATCCAAAGTACCATGGTTCTTTGATATGTTATTACTGCGAGCCAGCCAGTTGTCTTCTCTCGCACAAAAGCGGGTCATGAGTGTCGTGAGGGCTGCCATAGATTTCAGCTTTTCCTGACCAAGGTGCCGGGCTAGCCATTCATCGCGGATGTTGTGTTTGAAAGCCGCTAGGCCTCTGGATCCAGACAGTCGACAATTTGATTTTTCTTTGTTAGGAACCGAGTCCAGAATTTCCTGGCCGATTCTTCTGGTTGCTGAACTATGTGGCTCAAGTCATCGGCATCTGGTGGCCGTACATAAGTGCCCTGAAAGTTGTCGAGGAATGCGGCTTCCAGATCCTCCCAACAGCTAATGGACTCTGTCGGCAAGCTGTTAAGCCAATGCCGCGCTGGGCCCTTGAGCTTTAGTGGGAGGTATTTGATGGCGTGTAAGTCATCACCGCGGGCCATGTGGATGTGGAGGAGGAAATCCTCGATCCATACCGCGGGATCTGTTGTGCCGTTGTATGATTCAATATTCACATGTTTGAAACCATCTGGGATTTGATGATCCATTACTTCGTCTGTGAAGCATAAGGGGTGGGCGGCGCCTCTATATTAGGCTATATCGCGACGCAGCTCGAATGGGTCTTGCCCGCTGTGTTCGGCCCGGCCGGATTTACTTTTACTGTATCTGGCGTGACGTTTGTCGTCTCGCATAGTGGCGCGCCCTCATGATCCGTAGATCGATCTTGCATGCTTTGCTTTGTCCTCCAATATGTCTCGCAGGTCTGGCGTATCTGCCCATGCCTTTTTATTTGAATGGCGTCAGCGTGCAGGCTGAGTTTTTGGCTGGAATGCCTCTCTATCGCGGCCACGAGGTGGCCGATCAGCCGCGTCATACGATTCTTCCTCCAGTCGGGGTAGCAACCTGCATTTTTGGTAACTCTTGGAGGGGCGCTCAAGTTTATATTCCTCGGCCGCGAGGAATTCAGTTCATCTGTCAGCTAGCAGATCTTGACCAGCTTGAAGCTGCTGCTGCTTTTACTTAAGGCTATTTGCCATGGCTATAAGCCGGCGTTTGAAGCGCTCTTGTTCGACGGGATCCTTTGGTACGGCGAATTCATCGACGCCGAGGCTTGCCTCGTCTTCGGAGGGGGGCATGTAATTATCATCCTCCACCTCTCCATCTGCAGCTCTCTCAGGAGGGCTGGCTCTTCCATCCTCCTGCTCTAAATCTTGCTGGAGGGGATTGTTGTTGTCTTCGACACTATCCGGAGTGTTATTATCTCCTGTGCCGGTATCACCACTTTTGCTTTGGCAGGACTTAGAGCAGCGCCGTTGACGTCGGCGCTTGGGTTGCTTCTTGGAGGGGTCATCCTCCGCTATCTCGTCGCCATTGCCTTCTTTGGGTGTATCCACCATGTATATATCGTATGATGAGGTGGCTGTCCAGTGCCCTGTGCAGTGGTTCATCTTTGTCTCCCCCATCGTCGTCCATACCGTCGATGTCTTCGGAGTCGAAGTCGAGCATGTCGGTTAAGTCATCGACAGTGGCTACTAAGTGGGTGGTGGGTGGGCCGCGAATTTCTTCGTCGTCCGCATCCCAGTCCTACCGGACATAGTTCGGCTAGGATCCTTCTGACAAGGAGAGAGACCTTAATGAGTTCAGTATGTCGCCAAAGGGCGAGTGCTGAAAACTATCTGCGGAGGTAAATTCCATGATCGGCGCCCAATCGGATTTGATAGGAATGGGGGCATGCGGCTTGGAGTCCGTGGCCGGAGAAGGATCCGACAGTTTAACAACACGGCTCTCATGCAAGGTAAGGTCGATGTTTGGCTCGATCGCCACTGAGGGTAAGGCCTCCGTGGTGGGGTCCATCCACCCGTCCATGGACGGCGCAACTGGCTCCGAATTGAGGGTCGGAGCGGCTGCCTATGCGATCTCCTGAACACTGTCCGATGGTAGAGCTAAATCGTACTCCTCGTGATCGCGTGACGCACAAGGCAGAGGCTCGAATCCGTCGAAGATCAAGTCTCCACGGATATCGGCCGTGTAGTTTAAGCTTCCAAACCTGACCTGGTGGCCTGGGGCGTAACTTTCAATCTGCTGCAGATGGCCAAGCGAATTGGCCCACAGTGCAAAGCCGCCGAACACGAAGATCTGTCCAAGGATAAAAGTCTCACCCTAGACTGCATCGCTATCGATGATAGTAGGAGCCATCAAGCCTAACGGCGACGACATAGAGGAACTCTCAATCAAAGCACCAATGTCGGTGTCAAAACCGGCGGATCTCGGGTAGGGGGTCCCGAACTGTGCGTCTAAGGCGGATGGTAACAGGAGGCAGGGGACACAATGTTTTACCCAGGTTCGGGCCCTCTTGATGGAGGTAAAACCCTACGTACTGCTTGATTAATATTGATGATATGGGTAGTACAAGAGTAGATCTACCACGAGATCGGAGAGGCTAAACCCTAGAAGCTAGCCTATGGTATGATTGTATGTTGTCCTACGGACTAAAACCCTCCGGTTTATATAGACACCGGAGAGGTTAGGGTTACACAATGTCGGTTACAAAGGAGGAGATACACATATCCGTATTGCCTAGCTTGCCTTCCACGCCAAGTAGAGTCCCATCCGGACACGAGACGAAGTCTTCAATCTTGTATCTTCATAGTCTAACAATCCGGCCAATGGAGATAGTCCGGCTGTCCGGAGACCCCCTAATCCAGGACTCCCACACCCCACGCGCCCCCCGACTCAGGTTCTCATGGACCTCATGGATAAACTGACGACTCTGTTAACCGCTGCGGTAGAGCCGGCGGATAAAGCCCAGCATGACGCGGAAGTGGCACGCGTGCGGGAGGAGATGGTGCAAGCTAAGGAAAATCTGGCCGCGGAGGAAACCCGGATGGCAGCAGAACGAGAAGCTTTGGATGCTCGTGCTCAACAGCTTCAAGCAGAAACCTTCCGGCTCTCGGTGGATCTTAATGCATCAAACGAAGTCATGAGGAGGAGGCGTCAGAAAACTCAGTCACGTCTGCCTCTAACACTGGATCCGAGGAATCTGTTCCATACACCCGGAGCTGGAGGGAGCAACCCACCAGAGGCAAACCGGGTCACGACGCCCAGTGCACCAGTTCAGCCACACGCCATGGAGCCGCCGCGCATGAATACAGCTCCTCCTCGTTATATATCAACACCCCCGGGTCACTTCTCCAACCCCATGGAGAACCTCATTGCGGCGTAGGCTCGATTGGCAGCTCTCCCGATGGAAGGCGACTCGCCAGCAGCAATTGAAACCCAGAGGGTAAGAGAACTACTTCAGACAGCTTTGGCCCAGCAGGATGCATACTCCTATAGTCGAGACAGGATTCATTCAACTCCTCGCCCCAGCCGGAGCCCGAGTTACAGTAGGCACATGGAATCTGTAGAGATGTCAAGTAATGCTCAGCGTCACAATCGGCCATATAGGTATGAGCTAGTGCGGCCTGGAGCTCTTAACTTGGCGGATCAGGAGAGGATTCGTCAAGAGGCGGAACGGGCGGCTCAGATAGCAGCAGAGCAGGCGGCTCACCAAACCTTTCTGGCTTAGCCAGCAACCTCGGTTGAGGCAGGAGTGGCTACAAGAACCGAAGGCGTACCTTACCTGGTCCCAGCCATACGCAATGAGCAGTTGCCCAAGGATTTCAAGGGACCTCGTAAGGTGCCTAACTACACGACCGACTTACAGCCGGGGGCTTGGATTGAGAGTTATGAGATGGCTATGGAGCTATCAGAGGTTAGTGATGCTGCAATGGCCAAATATTTTACCATGATGTTGGATGGAACGGCTCGGACCTGGTTGAAAGGATTACCACCCAATTCCCTCGGCTCATGGGCAGAGTTGAAGGCACGGTTCATCCAGAACTTTAAAGACACGTGTAAGCAGCCAATGTCGATTGTGGATCTGACCAATTGCAAGCAAGAGGATGGAGAATCTACAACCCATTGGGTGCGCCGGGTCAAGGAGATAATACATTCATCTGATAAGATGGATGCCGGCTCAGCAGTTTTGATGTTGGAGAAGAATTGCCGTTTTGAACCTCTGACATGGGAACATTGATGGCGGCTCTTGTCAAGTATGCCAATTCTAATACCACCAAGGACCCAGCATCTGATGAAGAAAAAGCAACGAAGGGAAAGAAGAACGGCAATGGCAAGGGTCACCAGCATAATCTGGCAAACCAAGGAGGTAATAAGCGTAAGGCTGATGAGTTTGTTGCTAATACTAATGCGCAGGGTGGCAATCAGCGGCGCAAGGGCAGACAACCCCCTCGATTGGGCGGGTGCCCCACCCTTGAGCAGTTGTTGAATGAACCTTGTCAAAAACACGACACCCGGGAGAAGCCAGCCACCCACTTGTGGAAGGATTGCACGATCATGAAGGCGTTTAAAAATTCAAACGCATTTGATGGGGGTCATGGCCAGGGTGGCGGCTCAGGTGGAGGCGGCTTTTAGGGCCCGGACACCGGTTCAAGCGAAGGAGGTTTTCATGGTCAGGGTCATCCTGGTCACCAGGGAGGATATAATTAGCAACACAGCCAAGGGAATCAACAGCAGCAACAATCCGGCTATCAGAGCAACCCGAAGCAGTTGAGTAGCGGACAGTATCATGTCTTTACTACCAGTTTATGTAAGAGAGACCAGAAACTCCACAAGAGGGCCGTCAATGCCGTTGAACCAGCAATTCCACATTATCTTCGTTGGTCGGAGCAGCCTATTGTGTGGAGCAGAGAGGATCACCCGCCCCGGGTTGATAATCCGGGTCACTTGGCTTTGGTAGTGGCACCTCAGGTTGGTGGGTACAAGTTTATTAAGGTACTCATGGATGGAGGTAGCAGCATCAACATCCTTTACTATGAGACGTTCCGCCGGATGGGATTGACGGATAAAAATCTTAAACAATCCAACACTGTTTTTCATGGCGTAGTACCCGGTAAGTCGGCATATCTAGTTGGTAAGATCGAGCTGGAGGTAGCCTTTGGGGATGAGTATGACTCCAGGGCAGAAAAATTAACCTTTGAAGTGGTTAAGATCATAAGCCCATATCATGCTCTGTTTGGGCGGCCGGCTTATGCCAAGTTCATGGCTCGGCAGTGTTACGTGTATTTGCAGCTCAAGATGCCAGGTTACAAGGGCACCATTACAGTCCATGGGAGCCGGAAGATCGCCTTGGAATGTGAAGAGGGGGATGCTGCCTATGCTGAATCTGTTTGTGCAACAGAGGAGTTGAAATTCTACAAGGATCATGTTGACCCAGCGGACATGACATCATTAAAGAAACCAACAACAGAGCATGAGCCAGAGTTAAAGTTCAAATCGGCTGATGACACTAAGATGGTTGACTTTGTGCCTGGCAATTCATCCAAACAGTTCATCATCAGCGCAAACTTGGATCCGAAATAGGAAAGCGCGCTCATCGAGTTCATCCATGAGAACTGGGACATCTTTGCATGGAAACCTTCAGACATGCCGGGTCTCCCGAGGGAACTCACTGAGCACACTCTTAATATCGATCCAAAGTTCAAACCTGTCAGACAGTTTCTTCAGCGGTTCAATGAAGAAAGGCGCAAGGCCATTGGAGAAGAGGTGGCCCGGCTCTTGGCGGCCGGGTTCATTGTGGAGGTCTTTCACCCAGGATGGTTAGCTAACCCGATGCTCGTGCTCAAAAAGAATGGCACCTGGCATATGTGTGTGGATTACATAGATTTAAACAAGGCCTGTCCGGCAGATCCTTTTGCTCTTCCCCGTATTGATCAGATCATTGATGCTATGGCAGGTTGCGCGCGGTTGAGTTTCTTAGATGCTTACTCCGGGTATCATCAGATTAAGATGGCAGTCAAGGATCAAGAGAAGACGGCGTTTATAACTCCTTTTGGGGCTTTATGCTATGTGTCTATGCCTTTTGGGCTCAAGAGTGCTCAGGCGACTTACCAACGGTGTGTGCAGAATTGTCTTCATGATCAAATTCGGCGCAATGCTCATGCCTATGTGGATGATATAGTGGTGAAGTCCATGGAAGAGGAAACCTTGGTCACAGACTTGAAAGAGACTTTTGATAATCTTCGGGTTTACAAGATGATGCTTAACCCGGCCAAATGTGTTTTTGGAGTGCCGACCGGCAAGCTTTTGGGTTTTCTGGTGTCTAACCGAGGCATTGAAGCTAACCCGAAGAAGATCAAGGCAATCACATCCCTGACCAAACCAACCTGTGTCAATGATGTTCAACGACTGGCGGGTCGTGTGGCTGCTTTGAGCCGGTTCATAAGCCTGTTAGGGGAAAAGGCTATGCCTCTATATGAGTAGATGAAGAAAACAAATGTGTTTGTTTGGAGTGATGCTGTGAACGCCGCTTTTGAGGATCTGAAGGCACAACTGGCTGAGCCGCCGGTCCTAGCTCCTCCAATTGAGAAAGAGCCGCTATTGTTATACGTAGCTGCCAACTCACGGGCTGTTAGTGTGGCTATGGTGGTAGAGCGCAAGGAGGCTGGCAAAGAGCATCCGGTTCAGCGACCAGTTTATTATGTCAGTGAAGTGCTAATTGAGTCTAAGCAACGATATCCACATTGGCAGAAGGTTGTTTATGGGGTGTTCATGGCAAGCCAGAAGCTGTGGTTAGCTCTGCTCCTTTGGGAGACATTATTCAAAACAGAGAAGCTACAGGCGAGTTGCCAAGTGGGCAATTGAGCTTGGGTCTCATGGGCTGAAGTATGTTCCACGCACTGCGATTAATTCTCAAGCCCTGGTTGACTTCATCAATGACTGGACAGAGATGCAGATGCCAGAAGAAAAGCCGGACAACACATATTGGACTATTCATTTTGATGGGTCCAGGCAATTGGAGGGCTCGGGGGCTGGAGTTGTATTAACTTCCCCACGAGGTGATAAATTTTGTTATGTGTTACGATTGATGTTTTCGTGCACTAACAACGCAGCAGAGTATGAAGCATTGCTCCATGGTCTTCGAGTGCAAAGGAGATGAGCTTGAGCCGGGTCAGATGTCTTGGTGATTCAGATCTACTGGCTCAGCAGGTGTCTGGCAAGTGGGATTCCAAAGACCCTCTCATGGTGGCTTATCGCCAAGAGGTTGATGCTGTTGCAGGATATTTTAAAGGTTATCAGGTGGAACACATTGACCGTCGAAAGAACGAAGCAGCTGATGCTTTGAGCCTGCTGGGGTCTCAACGTAAGCCGGTACCACCCAACACCTTTTTAGATGTTTTGCATAACCCCTCTGTCAAGTTGCCCACAGAAGAAGATTTAGCTATTCCTGACCCGGAGGCGCAGTTGGTGGCGGCTCTTCATGTCATCCTAGATTGGACAGTGCCGTTCTTGGCTTACAAGACCCGGGGAGAATTGCCAGCGGATGAGACCCTGGCTCGACAGATAACCCGGCGGTCTAAGTCCATGACGATTTCGGATGGAGAGTTATTTCATCGTAGTGTTTCCAGAGCGTTTCAACGGTGTTTTCCCCCCGAAGAAGGTCAAGAAATCCTTCGTGAGATCCATGAAGGCGATTGTGGTCATCATGCCGGGTCAAAATCTTTAGTGGCCAAAAGGCGTTTCGTCACGGTTTTTACTAGTTGACGGCTCATGCTGATGCAGAAGATCTAGTCAGTACATGTGATGGATGTCAGAAATTCGCACGACGAGCGCATGTGCTGGCTCAAGAGCTCCGGATGATTCCAATCACTTGGCCATTTGCAGTTTGGGGGATCTACATGGTGGGACCTTTCAAAAGATCTAAGGATAAAAAGACACATCTCTTGGTGGCTGTTGATAAGTTCACCAGATGGGTTGAGGCGGAGCCTGTGAGTAAGTGTGATGCAGCCACAACGGTTCAGTTCATGAAAAAGTAATCTTCCGTTTCGGTTTTCCACACAGTATTATCACAGACAATGGCACAAATCTATCCCAAGGGGCTATGGAAGAATTTTTTCAGCGAGAGCACATCCGGCTTGATGTTTCTTCCGTAGCTCATCCTCAATCCAATGGTCAAGCGGAGAGAGCTAATCAGGAAATTCTGAAAGGGCTAAAACCTCGGCTTATGGTTCCTTTACAGCGAACGCCGGATTGTTGGGTAGAAGAGTTGCCTTCAGTATTATGGAGCATCAATACTACACCCAACAGGTCTACGGGTTACACACCCTTCTTCATGGTTTATGGGGCAGAAGCAGTATTACCCAGTGACATCCTTCATGACTCACCCCGTGTGGCGGCTTATGTTGAAGCTAACAATGAAAAAGCCGAACATGATGCGCTTGACTTGTTGGATGAAGAAAGAGACTTAGCAGCAGCACGGTCAGCAATCTATCAACAGGACCTGCGTCGTTATCACAGCCGCCGGGTTAAGACCAGGTGAGTGAGTCCTGGATTAGGGGGTGTTCGGATAGCCGGACTATACATTCAGCCAGACTCCTGGACTATGAAGACACAAGATTGAAGACTCCGTCCCGTGTTCGGAGGGGACTTTCCTTGGCATGGAAGGCAAGCTTGGCGATACGGATGTTCAGATCTCCTACCATGGTAACCAACTCTATGTAACCCTAACCCTCTCCGGTGTCTATATAAACCGGAGGGTTTTAGTCCGTAGGGCAACATATACATCAACAATCATACCATAGGCTAGCTTCTAGGGTTTAGCCTCTCTAATCTCATGGTAGATCTACTCTTGTACTACCCATATCATCAATATTAATCAAGCAGGACGTAGGGTTTTACCTCCATCGAGAGGGCCCGAACCTGGGTAAAACTTCGTGTCCCTTGCCTCCTGTTACCATCCGTCCTAGACGCACAGTTCGGGACCCCCTACCCGAGATCCGCTGGTTTTTACACCGACATTGGTGCTTTCATTGAGAGTTCCTCTATGCCGTCGCCGTCAGGCCCGATGGCTCCTACGGTCATCAATTGTGATGCAGTCCAGGGTGAGACCTTCCTCCCCGGACAGATCTTCGTCTTTGGCGGCTTCGCACTGCGGGCCAATTCACTTGGCCATCTAGAGCAGATCGAAAGCTACGCCCCTGGCCGTCAGGTCAGATTCGGAAGTTTAAACTACACAGCTGACATCCGCGGGGACTTGATCTTCGACGAATTCGAACCACTGCCGAGCGTGCCGCACTGTCACGATGGACATGATCTAGCTCTGCCGCCGAACAGTGCCCTGGAGGCCGCACCTGCATCGGCTCCGACCCTTAGTTCGGAGCCAACCGCGCCGATCGAGGATGTGCGGTTGGACGCCACCGCGGGGGCTATGATCCCAACGGCGGTTGAGCCGAACACCAGCCCCGTACTCTGCAAGACTCGTGACTCCATGGAGCCGGATTCTTCTCCGAACTCCGAACCCTCCACGCCCCTGCTGATCGAATCCAATGGGCGCCGATCATGGAGTTCACGGCCGCAGACGTCTTTCAGCACTCGCCTTTCGGCGATATCCTAAAGTCACTGAAGTCTCTCTCTTTATCAGGAGAGCCCTGGCCGGACTACGGTCAGCAAGGTTGGGGTACGGATGATGAAGAAATTAAAAGCCCACCCACCACCCACTTTGTAGCCACTGTCAATGACTTAACCGACATGCTCGACTTCGACTCCGAAGACATCGACGGTATGGACACCGATGAAGGAGATGATGAAGAACCAGCACCTACTAGGCCCATGGAAAGCCACCTCGTCATATGACATATACATGGTGGACACCCCAAAAGAGGGAGACGGCGATGGAACAGCGGAGGATGACCCCTCCAAGAAACAGCAAAAGCACCGACGTCAGCGGCGCCGCTCAAAATCCCGCCAAAACAAAAACGGTGATTCCAGCACGGGAGATAATAATACTATGGAGAGTGCCAAAGAAAACCCCCTCCAGCAAGGTTTAGCACAGGAGGATGGAGAAACCAGCCCTCATGAGAGAGCGGCAGACAGAGAGGTCGAGGACGATAATTATATGCCTCCCTTCGAAGACGAGGCAAGCCTCGACGACGACGAATTCGTCGTGCCAGAGGATCCCGTTGAGCAAAAGCGTTTCCAACGCAGGCTTATGGTCACGGCAAGAAGCCTCAAGAAAAAACAGCAACAGCTCAGAGCTGATCAAGATTTGCTGGTTGACAGATGGACTGAAGTCCTTGCGGCCGAAGAGCATAAACTCGAACGCCCCTCCAAGAGTTACCCAAAGCGCAAGTTGCTACCCCGATTAGAGGAGGAAGCACTTGATGCAGCCGAACAGCCACCTCGTGGCCGCGACAGAGAGGCCTCCCGGCCCTCCACTCAAGCCGCACCCCGTACCAAGGCACGGGAATATGTGCCGGACTTACGAGACATGTTGGAGGACAAGGCAAGGCAAACACGATCGATCTACGGATCGCGTGGGCACCCCACGGCTCGAGACGGTAACCGTCACGCCGGCCACACATTCGGCAGGACCGAACACAGTAGACAAAGCTCATTGGAGCTACGTCATGATATCGCCCAGTACAGAGGCGCCGCACACCCACTGTGCTTTACAGACGAAATAATGGATCATCAAATCCCCAAGGGTTTCAAACCCATAAACATCGAATCATATGATGGCACAACAGACCCTGCGGTATGGATCGAGGATTATCTCCTTCATATCCACATGGCCTGCGGCGACGATTTTCACGCCATCAAATACCTCCCACTCAAGCTTAAAGGACCAGCTCGGCATTGGCTCAACAACTTGCCAACAGGGTCAATCAGTTGTTGGGAGGACCTGGAAGCCGCATTCCTCGACAATTTCCAGGGCACTTATGTGCGACCCCCAGACGCCGATGACCTAAGTCACGTAATCCAGCAGCCAGAGGAATCGGCCAGACAATTCTGGACACGATTCCTAATAAAGAAAAATCAAATAGTCGACTGTCCGGACGCTGAGGCCCTAGCATCCTTCAAGCACAATATCCGTGACGAGTGGCTGGCCCGGCACCTCGGACAGGAAAAGCCAAAATCTATGGCAGCACTCACGACACTCATGACCCGCTTTTGCGCGGGAGAAGACAGCTGGCTCGCTCGTAGCAACAATATGACCAAGAACCCTGGTAGTTTGGACACTAGGGACATTAGTGGCAGGTCGCGTCGCAACAAGGAGAAGCGCCGCATTAACGGTGACAATGCTGAGGATACGGCAGTTAATGCCGGATTTAGAGGCTCTAAATCCAGTCGGCGGAAGAAGCCATACAAAAGGAATCCTAGGGGCTCGTCCAGCTTGGACCGAATACTCGACCGCTTGTGCCAAATACATGGCACCCCCGAAAAGCCGGCCAATCACACCAACAGGGATTGTTGGGTGTTCAAGCAGGCAGGCCAGTTACGCGCCGACAATGAAGACAAGGGGCTGCATAGCGATGCCGACGAGGAGCCCCGGCCGCCGAACAACAATGGACAGAAGGGTTTTCCCCCACAAGTGAGGACGGTGAACATGATATACGCCACCGACGTCCCCAAAAGGGAGCAGATGCGCGCGTTAAGGGACGTATACGCGGTAGAGCCAGTCGCCCCAAAGTTCAACCCATGGTCCTCCTGCCCGATCACCTTTGATCGAAGAGACCATCCCACTAGCATCCGTCATGGCAGATTTGCCGCATTGGTTCTAGACCCAATTATTGACGGATTTCATCTCACTAGAGTCCTCATGGACGGCGGCAGCAGCCTGAACCTGCTTTACCAGGATACAGTGCGAAAAATGGGCATCGATCCCTCGAGGATTAAGCCCATCAAAACGACCTTTAAAGGCATAATACCAGGTGTAGAGGCCAACTGTACAGGCTCAGTCACACTTGAAGTGGTCTTCGGATTCCCGGATAATTTCCGAAGCGAGGAATTGATCTTCGACATAGTCCCATTCCGCAGTGGCTATCATGCACTGCTCGAACGAACCGCATTCGCCAAATTCAATGCACTACCACACTATGCATACCTTAAGCTCAAGATGCGAGGCCCTCGTGGAGTAATTACGGCCAATGGAAACACTGAATGCTCCCTCCGAACGGAGGAGCACACGACGGCCCTTGCAGCGGAAGTACAAAGCAGCCTCTCCAGGCAGTTCTCCAGTCCGGCCATTAAATGTCCAGACACCGTCAAGAGCGCCTGGAGTAACCTACAACAAGACCGCCTGGCACGTTCCGAGCAGGCGTAGCAATGCGACCCCAACCCCAACCCTCGCAAAAAGGTGACGCCAGTACTTCGCGTACATAACTACGCTCTAGAAATACCATGGGCATAGGGGGAGGGGCACCATCACGGCACGCCCAAAACACGGCTTAAACTGCACCAAGGGCTGCCGATTTTTTACTTTTCTCTTACTTCCAGGACTCTACTCTTCGGAAGGCCTGTTCGGCAGTTCAATTGCCGCACAAACGATGCAAGGACCAGGGAAGCAGACAAGCCATGCCGCATTACGGAAATCCCAGGTAGTCTCTATCACGAGCAGTATACCTGTTTCGCATACTATTCCGCAGCTTGCCCCTGGAGCAGACATGTTAAATAGTCCAACTTTTTGTTTATCTCATTAGAGCATCTCCAACAGACGCCCCAAATGACACGCGCGCGCGGTAAACCCAACTTTTAGCACGCGCGAGGCTGTTTGCCGCGCTCCAGCGGCCGCGGGAAACAAGCGCGCGCCGGAACCGTTTGCGCGCGCGTGAAAAGGCGTCAGCTCGCGCGCAAGATTTGGCGCGCCGCTTCGCCGCTTCGTCACGCGCTTCTCCACACTTCCTCTTCCCCTCTTTCTCTCCCTGTCTGCCACGCGCCGCTCCAGCGCCCCGCCACCGACGCGCCGCCATGCCGCCGCACCGCCAAGGAGCGTCCGGCTACCGTGGCGTCCGCTTGCGCCCCAACGGCTGCTACACCGCGGAGATACGCTCCGGCGAACTCCGGCTCGGCCTCGGCACGTATGGGACGGCGCGCGAGGCCGCCCGCGCGTACGACGCGGCGGCGTGGCGCCTAGGCCGACCGCGCGGCCAGATGAACTTTCAAGATGTGTACACGCTCTAGCAAGCGCTCAACCTCGCCCCTCTGCCTCGTCTGAACACGGCGGAAGACCGTGCGGAGCACCCGAGCGGCAACGCCGCCTCCTCGTCGCCCAGGAGGACGAGCGGGTCATGGCGGAGTGGCACCAGCGCCACCCGGAGGACGTCGCCTACGATCAGGCCTACTGGGCAAGGCGCCGCGAGGAGGACAAGCAAAGGCGCCACGAGACGCGGTTGGAAAGGCGTTAGCGGAAGGCGTTGGCGAATGCGCAGTCCGACATCGTTGTAGCAGGTGGGCAGTCGTTCTTCACGCCGGACGATGATCGGTGGCTGGACATCTGGCTAGATACCTCGGACGACACCACCGAGGATGATAATGATGATGACGATAGCGACTTAGAGTAGTTTCTATCTAGTTGCGCCGTAGTTTATCTATGCTTTCGAACTATCTATCTAGTTGCACCGATGTAAAATACCTTTGTATCGTTTTTTATTTATATGCAATCTATCTAGTTTTTATTTTATCTATGCGTTCGAAAATTAAAAAAAATGTTGTGTGCGCGCTGCATTCTTTGCGCGCTGCTGGAGCGGCGCGCGTGCGCTGCATTTTAGCGCGGCTGCTGGAGCGGGCGCAGCACGCCGAGCCAAACCAGGCGTTGGGTGCGCACTAAAGCTGTTTTTTGCGCGCGCCGCGTTGGGCATCTGTTGGAGATGCTCTTACTTGTATCGTTCTGCTTTGATCGCAACTATTTTTAAACAATGCATAGCTTTTGTCTATTTTTGCATTATCTTTTTATAAATAAATGTTCCTTAACGACATGTTGCACCCGTACAACTTGGTACGGCCAAAATACGCAGGGGGTCTTAGCACCCCTCAATATGGTGTGAGAAGTCCGAACACTTTCACAAGTGCGGCACCCCGAACTTATAGCATTATATGCATCGGCTCCGAATCATGTCTTGGGTCAATAGTTGGGTTTGCCCGGCTCCTATGTTTTGGTGCCTTACGTTCCGCTATATGGGCTAAGGTAGCACTAGGAGAACCACTGCGATTGTGCCCCAGTTGAGCTGGGCCGAGCACCTCAGTGGAGAAAGCTAAAACTGACTGTCATGATGAAGCGAGAGCTGGTCGCAGTTCGAGAGGTTTTTTTCGAGTCCCTAAAGACTTATGCCGCTTAGGGCGAGGAGTGGGCTCTGTCCGGCCAAGGCGTGGATAGCGCCCCGAACTCGGTCTTCCGAATACTAGGGGCTTCGCTGAAATTTAAAATTATAGAATTCTATGGCTAAGTGAGAGTGTTCACGCATTATAGTCCGATTGCCTCGTTCGTTGGGCTGAGCGCCTCCCTCGAAGGACCCAAATATGGGAAAAGAGCGCCCAGGTTTATCCTTGAACACCCCAGCACTAGCGGCAAGGGGGCAGAAGCCGACGACTCGCCATCTCTCAGTATTGATAAACAGCCGCACAGAAGGTAATATTTTAAATTCAAGCAGCATTGCTCAGCGCATATGAACAAGTTTTTAGCGCACAGGACAAACACGAGCGAGTTTTACTCAAAAATTACATCCCTAGTACATTCATCCGCCATAAGGCGGGCACCCTTCAGAACATCCTTATAGTAATTTTCGGGCTTGCGATGCTCTTTCCCCGCTGGTGGCCTGTCCTTCACAAGCTTCTCCGCATCCAGCCTGCCCCAGTGCACCTTAGCATGGGCAAAGGCCCTACGGGCACCTTCAATACAGACGGAGTGCTTGATGACTTCGAGCCTTGGACACGCCTCCACCAGCCGCCGCACCAGCCCGAAATAGCTCCCAGGCAGAGCCTCTCCAGGCCACAACCGAACTAGGAGGCCCTTCATGGCATGTTCGGCCACCTTGTGGAGCTCGACCAGTTGCTTCATCTGGTCGCTCAGGGGCACGGGGTGTCCGGCCTCAGCATACTGAGACCAGAACACCTTCTCCATCAAGCTGCCCTCCTCGGCTCGATAGAATGCGGCGGCATCGGATACACTCCGGGGAAGATCTGCAAATGCCCCTGGAGAGCTCCGGATTCGGGTAAGTATCAAGTAACTCACGTTTATGTGTTTACTTTGCATAATGAATGCCTTACCCGCCGCTATCTTCTTCAGCTCATCCAACTCCTGGAGGGTCTTCTGGGATTCGGTCTTGGTAGACTTGGCATTTTCAATAGCCGCCGCAAGCTCGGACGCTCGCGTCTTCGAGTCAAGCTCCAAACTCTCATGTTTCTTCATGAGAACCTGGAGCTCTTGCTGCACCTTGCCAACCTCGGCCTCATACCTCTCCCGCTCGGTGCGCTCCGTGGCCGCACTCTTCTCGGCCTCGAGCAGCGCTTGCTTAAGGGTTGCCACCTCAGATGTGGCCCCTACAATAGCCATGTTAATCCTGTCATTTCATACAATTGCACCTTATATATATATATATATTCAACCAAGGTATTTCTTACCTTCCTTCTCCTCGAGCTGCTTCTTGGCACGCCCGAGCTCCTGCTCGGACTTCTCGAGGCTCTGCTTCAACGTGTCCACTTCCGTAGTCAGTACGGCGGACGCCAGCAAAGAAGCCTGCATATGCATATTGACTCCTTTTGTTAGACTCCTGCGAATTCTTTGATCCTCTATTCGGCTTTTCTTCCCGAACGCCCAACAGAGCATCATGGGCTATTGTCTATGCGGTAATATTATTTACACAATATTTACTTACCTCAAAGCTTGTCAAAAGGCTAGTACAAGCTTCAGTTAGTCCGCTCTTGGCAGACTGAACCTTCTGGACCACCGCACTCATAATAGTGCGGTGCTCCTCGTCGATGGAGGCGCCTTGGAGCGCCTCCAACATATTGTCCGGTGCCTCCGGTTGGACGGGGGCCGCCGGCACGGTGGACTTGCTCCTCTTGGAAGGAGGTCCCCCGCCGGACTCAGGAACCTTTGAAGGTTCTGGAGCGGTGTCCGGCCTAGAGCCGGACTTGGAGCCCCGGGGGGTTTCATCCCCTTTACTACTGGAGTCCGGGAGGTCGCCTTGCGGCGCCTCCGGGACCACCTCCTCCCTGCTTGGAACCTGTTGGGACAACACCTTGGTGTCGTTTGTAGGGCGGGGGGAGGAAGCCGTCGGAAGCGAGTTCACATCCGACGAGTCTAGTGAGCCGCTCGACGACGCGTCGAGCCGGTCTTTGGGTGGGCTACATAAGCATATTCGACATAAGGGAAAGCTATGCAATAAACGAATACTATGAATTACTCCGGTATCCGGATACTTACGATTTTGCCAGGGGCTTGGCCCTGGGCTGCCACTCATCTCCGCTGTCGTCGGCGTCGGCGGAGTAGTCCGGAGGAAGGGTTTTCCCCTTCTTGGACCCTCCAGCCTCCTCAGAGAGGGCGACCTTCCTTTTCTTCTCTCCTCCCGCTGGAGGGGGAGAGGTTTCTTCTTCTTCCTGCTCGTCTTCGTGAGAGGAAGGCGCTTCGGGACCGTCGGATGATGAATCCGACACCTCCTGGCGCCGGGCGCTCTTTCGAGTCCCCGTGGCCCTTTTCGTGGCCTTCTTCTCTGGCACCACATAGGGCGCCAGAACCAGCAGCTTCGCCAAGCGAGCGTCCGCCGGGCCTTCGGGCAAGGGAGCCGGACAGTTGACCTGTCCGGACATCACCTCCCAATCCTATCAAAGATAAGGGAGCTTAGATCCTGCATAAAGTCAAACTGTGAAAAACTGATACCCTGTAAAAGGACAAAAACAGCTTACCGCATGAGCGTGACGCTGAGCACTGAATCCGCGATCCTCGGCAGTGGATGCGGGAGCCTCGGCGCCCTTGAAAAGCATCCTCCAGGCATCTTTGTACATCGTGTCGAAGAGCCTGTTTAGAGTTCGATGCTGCACCGGGTCGAACTCCCACATGTTGAAGGCCCGTCGTTGACACGGGAGGATCAGGCGGATGAGCATAACCTGGACTACATTGACAAGCTTGAGCTTCTTGTCCACCAGGGTTTGGATGCATGTTTGGAGTCCGGTCAGCTCTCCTTTTTTACCCCAAGACAGGCCTGTCTCCTTCCAGGAGGTGAGCCGCGTAGGGGGGCCGGATCGAAACTCAGGGGGTGCGACCCATTCGGCGTCGCGCGGCTCGCTGATGTAAAACCACCATGATTGCCACCCCTTCAGGGTCTCTACAAAGGAGCCCTCGAGCCACAGGACGTTGGCCATCTTGCCAACCATGGCACCGCCGCACTCCGCCTGGCTGCCGCGCACCACCTTCGGCTTGACGTTGAAAGTCTTAAGCCATAGGCCGAAATGGGGGCAGATGCGGAGGAAAGGCTCGCACACGACCGTAAACGCCAAGATGTTGAGGACAAAGTTCGGGGCCAGATCGTGGAAATCCAGGCCGTAGTAGAACATGAGCCCCTGGACAAATGGATGCAGTGGGAAGCCCAGTCCGCGGAGGAAATGGGGGAGGAATACCACCCTCTCATGGGGCCTGGGAGTGGGGATGAGCTGCCCCGTTTCGGGACGCCGGTGCGCGATGTCGCTAGCCAGATATCCGGCCTTCCTCAGCTTTCTGATGTGTCCCTCCGTGACGGAGGAGACCATCCACTTGCCTCCCGCTCCGGACATGACTGGAGAAGGTTGAGGTGGTAGTGCGGACTTGGGCGCTGGAGCTCGAGTGCGCAAGAATGGATAGGCAAATGAGGAAGAGGGCATGGATGAAAAGGTGGATCCTTATCCCCTTATATGGGTGGACGCAACTACATGTCCCCACCAGCCTTGTAAAACTCGCTTATCTCCAAGCGCCGTAATCAAAGGCGCGGTTGGGTTACCCACGCCCGTATTGATGAGAATCCCGGAATAAGGGGACACGATCTCTGCTTTGACAAGACGTGCCAAGGAAACCGCCTCGCATGACGCACTGAGGTGGGATAATGAAACGACTCAGATAAAAGCTTGGCCGTGGTGTGTCGCACCACGGAATACGTCAGCAGATTAGATTTGTGTTAATATTATTCTCTCTATGGCAATATGTGGAAAACTTATTTTGCAGAACCGGACACCATCTTTGTGTTTAAAATCTTCTATGAAGTATTTGGAGGAGGAACCCGCCTTGCAATGCCGAAGACAATTTGCGCGCCAGACTCGTCGTCATTGAAGCCTGGTTCAGGGGCTACTGAGGGAGTCCTGGATTAGGGGGTGTTCGGATAGGCGGACTATACCTTCAGCCGGACTCCTGGACTATGAAGATACAAGATTGAAGACTCCGTCCCGTGTCCCGAGGGGACTTTCCTTGGCGTGGAAGGCAAGCTTGGCGATACAGATGTTTAGATTTCCTACCATTGTAACTGACTCTATGTAACCCTAACCCTCTCCGGTGTCTATATAAACCGGAGGGTTTTAGTCCGTAGGACAACATACACATCAACAATCATACCATAGGCTAGCTTCTAGGGTTTAGCCTCTCCGATCTCGTGGTAGATCTACTCTTGTACTACCCATATCATCAATATTAATCAAGCAGGATGTAGGGTTTTACCACCATCGAGAGGGCCCGGACCTGGGTAAAACTTCGTGTCCCTTGCCTCCTGTTACCATCTGGCCTAGACGCACAGTTCGGGACCCCCTACCCGAGATCCACCGGTTTTGACACCGACACCAGGACTTTTCAAGAAGGCGACTTGGTGCTCCGGCTCATCCAAGATCTTTCAGATGCACACAAGCTATCCCCACCTTGGGAAGGACCCTTTGTGGTCAGTAAAAATTTAAACAACGGGTCTTACTACCTCATTGACGTTCAAGAGCATGCAGACTCACGTAAGTCAGAAGAGGAGACCCGCCGACCGTGGAACATTGCTCAACTTGGCCGTACTATACTTGAGCCACCAGCTCTCATCATGTACATACGTTCACATTGTATATACGATGATAAGCAATAAAGTAAGACCATCGGTCTCCTTTTCTTTTCAAAGATTATGCATCTTCATTATTCTTTATTCATAAATGACTATTAAGGAGCTGATCATATTTGAATCAAGTTTAACCTTTTTTAGTCCGGCTTATGATCGTATTCGAATCTAGCTGTAAATATCATGGTCACTTGGGGACTTCCTGTTCAAACATAGGTCATATTCGAAACAAAGAGAGCATAGCTGTCGTAACCCTCTTGATCGGCTCAAGGCCAAACTCACTTGGGGGCTTCTTGATCGTATCCGAATAATGCTTAACCCCTTTTGAGCCGACTTGGATCGTATTCGAATCAGGGTCGTTAAAAACCTCTCAAGGTCATTTGGGGGCTTCCTGTTCAAACATAGGTCGTATTCGAACCAAAGAGAACATAGCCGTCGGTACCCTCTTGATCGGCGCAACGCCAAAGCCACCGGGGGCTATATGGTCGTATTCGAACCTTAGCTTAACCCTTTGGTCCGGGTCACTGATCGTATTCGAATCAGAAACCCCCAACCTTTTGAATATAGAGTTAACATTATGTTTGTTATCTGTTGCTTGCCTTTGAGTTTTGGTTGTTTCAATATTGCAAATGAGATAGCCTGGTTTTCTTGTCGGCTCAATTATTGAACAACACAGCCGCCCGGGTTATTCAAGCCAGTGGTTCAAAGATCCAAAGGTACACGCTACTTTTTCTGCATATTGAATTATCAAATTCATCAATCGGGTTATTTAAACCGTCGATCTAAGGATCAACAAGGACAAGGTATGGGTTTTACTTATACGCGCTTATCGGCTACGTTAACTTCAGAGTTGGTATTAAACCTTATCCTTTATTTATATTTGTCTCTGTTTTTGAGGTAGAAATATGGGCTGTAAATTAGGTGTTTAAGCCCAGTTGGTTCTAAACCGCCTTGCCAGGTTTTTTCCTTGTGTTCACAGGAACAGAGTTCAAACATTGCAGAGACAAGCATTAAATGATGCATAAGAAATTATTAAACATTGGCATCTGGAAGCACAGATTCACGTAGATGTGTTTTTTGCATGATGGCATAAGCAAAAACGCGGTGTTTTAAACAGTTAAGCTATTACACGGCTTTATAAGCCCATGAAGATGATCATTGTCCTTCCCTCACAGGTTCACCATCTTGAGTCTGCTGGAAGTTGGATTTGGACCAATCAAAGCCATTCATGGCGACAAATCCAGCTTCGTCGTCAATCAGGCTGACCGAGTCAATTTCCGGGGCAAAGGTATCTTCTCTCACAGGTGGGATCAGATCAGCAACTTTGTATGAAGGAGTGGCCATCTTCTTATTTGCACTATCAAAACCCGGCTGGTATTTGTCCATGTTGGTATCATCTCCAAGGCTAGTCGCCTGAGGCCGGACTTCACGGACGCAGGCTATAAAGTCATCTTGATCAAAAGGAGACCCGTCCTCCTTCACGGTAGGATAGCCCCTTGCAACGTCCACCGGGTCTAGGTCTGGCACCCAAGCTTTGGAGCGGCTTAGGACAGTCAGTGCACCGGCTCGCGCACATGAGCGTTTTACCTCTTGGAATCTAGCAGGAAGGATGGATAGCTTATTCAGGACATCGCTAAGCCGGTTGGATCCTTGATTTACCAGAGAGAAAGCGGCCAGAGCCCGTTGTGTACCAATGTACAATTGTTGAACCAAGGTGTATACTACTTTCAGTTTAATCAATGTGTCTTGGCTTAGATTTTTGCTTCGCGGACCTGTATATATTTTTAACATAGCCAGTTGGCGGATCATATTCTGGTTTGACAAAAAATATGTTCAAGATCAATTCAAACGGCTTACCAAAAATCACAGCAACCATCTGAGATACCCGGCCCTTCAAATTGTTCAGCTCTGTTGAAATTTCTTTCAGAGCTGTTTCGGCTGTCTCAGCTCGGCGGGTCAGGAGTGTTTTTTCATTCTCCCAAGTTTTCTCTTTGGTAGCAAAGTTGGTCTTCAAAGTCTCCGTTTTAGAAAGGCTCATTTGCAATTTGGACGTGGAAGATTTGATTTCTGACTCCTGGCTGGCTAGCCGGGTCTTTGCGTCAGTCAATTGGGAGTTCAGTTCAGATAATGCATTCTGTAAAACATCACATAAGTCAAGATTTGGTTTTATATTCCAGTATACATATTCAAAATTCAAAGTCCCAAGTACTTTACGAATAAACCACTTGGCACTTGGGGGCTAATGTATGCCAAATCAATTTTTTTGACTCTACCAGCATATTAGAAGTCCCAAGTCCTTTACAAAGTAACAACACTTGGCACTTGGGGGCTAATGTACACAGTTCAGCAAGGATATCAAATATAAACCAGAATGTTAAGTATTTTACAGATGGTGTTCAATTCTGAAGTACCGATTCATTAATGATTAGATCATTGTTGAGGAAATCGTTAACTGGTAGCTGCTCGATTGGCTAGCGAGTAGGGTATTAATCGGCAAATCGGCAAGTTAATCGGCCATTTAATCAATTAATCGGATGATTTTTTTGGTTTATCGGCTACTCGGTGACCCTATGAGTAGGGCTTAATCGGCAAGTTAACTGGTTAATCGGATGAATTCTTGAACAGGGGATTAGATAAACCGGTCCTTGGGGACTATGGGTGAAGTCTTGTTCTACCAATATCGGGCAAAGATTCAGACATAAAGGTATCGGTCTATATTGTAAGTCTACAGGTTATTCTGTTTCTCTCATAATCTACAGACTTGGGGGCTGAAGGAATATTGGTAAACTGGAAACTACATACCTCATACTTCAATTGAAGCTGCTTGACCATCTCAATCTCAGAATCACGACTGGAGTGTACATGACTGAGATAGCCGGATAAGATATCACTGGCATTAAGACGGTCATAGTTGGCAACATCAAGACGAACCTTCCGCCTCTCCAAAGCTTCTTGCTTAGCTGTGCACTGTGCCAATACCGTCGGGTTCCCCGGCTCAACATAGCAGCTCCCAGTAATTTGAACATCTTGAACACGGGGAGACGGTGGTCCGGTTGAGCTTGATGGACCAGCTGCAGAAGGGTTAATAGTGTTCTTGACAAGGGATGGGTCTGGAGGATTTGCTTCAGGAACAAGAGGCGGGTCTTCTGGGGCGACAGTTAATGGAGAAGGTGGCCTAGCCGGCTCAGATGCCAGTACTGGCGGGTCTTCCACTAGTTTTGTTGCCTTCGCTTTCTTGGACTTAGCTTGACCGCTAAAGAAAAATATTGCACGACAGTCAGCATTAAGATAACAATTGATCAAACTCGGAAGAAAAGAGGATTTTTAATTACCCAGGAGCAGTCATGAAAGCTGGAAATTGTGTTTGTGATGAGTCGCCCGAGGAACGAGACACCTCCTGAAAAGGTAAATGAAAGGAGTTCAAGGAAATACAAGGAGCATGATTCATTAAAACAAAGGTAAGGATAGTAATAAGTAAACCTCGTTCGGACGTTTTCGAGGGGTCTGTTCAGGGACGACAGCCGGCTCTTCTTCAATCTCAACTTCACGACGACTTTCATCTTGCTGGTTTTTCAAATGAAAGTTGGGATCCAAGTGAGCGAAGGGGTTAGAAACCTTACTTTATGGATCACTCGTCGAACTTTGTGTCTTGGTAAGGGCTCTGAGTCGGAGGAAATGATAGTTACCTCTGCTTCCCCGGCTTGACTAGCCCCAGTGTCATCCTGGTAAGGATCAGTATCAATAAGATTGTTAAAAAGTTGACCAAGGGAATCAAGGGCTACCTCCAAGTCAGACGAGTCATCAAGCTTCATTAAATCCTCAGCAGTAGTTTTCTTCTTCTTCTTTGATTTCCTCATTGTCTTCTTGGTGTTCATAGCGGCGGCTTTCGTCTTCTTGGAAGATTCGTGGTCATATTTCACCTTCCAGAAGTCAGAATTGGCCTGTAAAAACAAGAAGAAAGATCAGTATTAAGTACTAATAGATGGGCAAAACACGAAGAAAAAGAGATCAGAATGTACTTACTTCTGGCGCCGGATTAATCTTGCAGAAGGGACTCAACCCAACAATACTGCAATCTTCGTACTTCCCATTTACCAAAAGGGTTGACATCGAAACAATGTCTTCTTCTGTGAGTTCAACTGAGCTGTGACGAAGAGAGTTGTCCGGGCTTCTGTCATATTCATACATCAGTTTGGATCGACGGCCTAATGGAATAACCCACCATGAGATCCAGCAGCGGGTCAGATCTACTCCGGTTAAACCGTTGCCCAACAAAGCATTGATTCTTCTGATGGAGGGAAGTAGCCTCTTGCGTTCAGCAACGGTGAGCTTATCCGTAAGGGCGAACTTGGAGTCAAGACGACCGGGGCGGTAACCAGGCAGAGGCTTCTCGTTTGTAGGAGAAATATCCTGACAATAAAACCAAGTTTGGTTCCAGTCCTTTGGGTGACTTGGTAAGACGATAAGAGGGAAAACTGTACCCTGGCGGCGCTGAATTGAGATGCCTCCAAATTCTAAGCTAGGACCATTGGTGCAATCGTTCTGCCAGTTTAGATAAAAGTACTCCCTAAACAGCTCTACGGTGGGCTCGTGCTGAAGATACACCTCACTGAGTACTTGGAAGTTGCAAATGTTGGAAATGGAATTGGGTCCAAGGTCCTGAGGGTGGAGTTTGAAAAAATGAAGGACCTCTCTAAAGAATTTTGAACCGGACGGTGAGAAGCCACGATTCATGTGGTCAGTGAAGACAATCACTTCTCCGTCTTTTGGATTGGGGCGTTCTTCCTCCGGGTCAGGAGCACGATAAGACATGACATTCTTTGAAGGCAGAAACCCAATGATGAAGAACTCTTTTAAACGTTCCTCATTTATGGACGAAGGGACCCAGTTACAGACGTTGGGTGTCCTTGATGGCATGATGTGTAGAGAACTGAAAAATAGATAATAACATGCCGGTTCATCCTACGGTCAGTTATAAAACAAGTAATGGCGGTTTAACTAAGGGATAATGACATATAAGGAAAAGAGAGCCGGTGTGGTAAACCTCCATGACTATAGATTCTTTCAGAAAGTGGATTCAGCTAAGTGCTGGGACAAACAAGTTTCCCAAAGTGATTGATATTATTTCAGATCAAAAGGCTGTTTCAAAAAGCAAAATATTCTAGACCTAAAAACCTAGTACAGATGAGTTCGTCGACTATAAAGAAGCATCTATACAGGTAAAATGGATCTACTGATATCAAAAATGAATGCCAAACATCTACCGCGCGGTTTATATCTCTTCTTTGGATCAAAAGAAGTTGCGGAGAAGATCTACAAGATGATTCATGGCAAACAGGTGAAGAACATTGAAGAACTCACAAACCTAGAATAGATCTAGGTGTGTGAGAGAAGAAAACTTACGAGATGCAGGCCTGCCGCGAAGAGTCGCCGCGTCCTCTGGTCGGACTCAGGGTAATGCAGCGGCCAAGCTTGACGACGATGATGAGAATTGCGGCGGCGGCGGAGCTCGAGCAGCGACGGAGGTTGCGAGAGGAAGAAGATGAGGAAGAAAGGAGAATGGGAAGGACCGGCCGCGTGCCTATTTATAAGGGCAGATGCGAACAGGTGGGCGCGAAAATCAAGGAGACCCAATAATAATTATCCAACTGAACAGACGCCTCGATTCTTGGAAGGCATTAAAAAAATGAAAGATCCGTTGTAAGATGACATCATGAAGGTTTTTTGTGTTTTCAAAAGATGATGTCACGGCGGGTTACATAAGTTTTCAGACAGAGGATGGATTCTGACTAAGTATTGAAGATTGACAAAGAACAAAGTTCAAAGTCAACATGGGGCCTAATGTTGGGGATATTACTATCAGTAGAGACCCGCCCAGGAGGGGCCGGGTCAGCTTCAATGGCGGGTTACGCAAGAATTTCAGTAAACATCCAAGTTTGTAGTTTATTAAGTCTTATAGAAGGCCCAAAGGCCTGGGGCCGGCTTGAGGCCCGATATTGTAAGTAAACCGCCACATGTAAGGAAATACTTGTACAGAAATACATGTAAAGAAAGTCACCGAGCCGGACACGATTATGAGCCGACCGGGCCTCTGTAGGCCACCTGGCGTCAACCCGTGTATATAAGGGGACGACCCGGTGGCGGTTTAGGGCAAGAAACAACCAAGTCGATAACCAAGCCGGCGAGTTGAGCCTCTTGGAAGTCAAAACCTCAGCAATACCAATCCCAACTAGACGTAGGCTTTTACCTTCATCGTAAGGGGCCGAACTAGTATAAAACTCTCTCGTGTCCTTTGTCCCGATTAACCCCTTTAAGCTTCCTAGTGCGATGGCCCTACGACTAAGTCCTTGCTCTAGGACATCTGCCGTGTCAACTCCACGACAAAAAGGCATACGTCTATAAGCAAAAGTACCAAAAGGGCAAGTAAATGTAGTCTTTGATTGATCCTTGGCTGACACAGGTATTTGAGAGAAACCAGAATAACCATCTAGAAAGCAAAAATGTGTATGTTTGGATAATCTTTCTAGCATTTGATCGATAAAAGGTAAGGGGTAATGATCCTTTTTAGTGGCCTTATTTAATTTGCGGAAATCAATTACCATCCTATAACTTGTAATAATTCTTTGAGGAATCAATTCATCTTTATGATTAAGAACAACAGTAATACCTCCCTTCTTAGGGACACAATGGACAGGACTTACCCACTGACTATCAACAACAGGATAGATTATACCTACCTCAAGGAGCTTTAGTATTTGTTTTCTTACCACTTCTTTCATTTTAGGATTCAGCCGTCGTTGATGATCACGAACTGGTTTAGCATCTTCTTCCAAATTTATTTTATGTTGACATAGAGTGGGACTAATGCCCTTAAGATCATCAAGAGTATACCCAATAGCAGCACGATGCTTCTTCAGAGTTTTCAATAATCTCTCTTCCTCATGCTCTGAAAGGTTAGCACTAATAATAACATGATATATCTTTTTCTCATCAAGATAATCATATTTAAGAGTGTTAGGCAATGGTTTGAGCTCAAACACAGGATCACCCTTGGGTGGAGGAGGATCCCCTAGGATTTCAATAGGTAAATTGTTTTTCAGAATAGGTTCCCGTTTAAAGAATACCTCATCTATTTCCCATCTTTCATTCATAAACATATCATTTTCATGGTCTAGCAAATATTGTTCTGAAGGATCACTAGGAGGTACGACAATTGAAGCAAGACCAATAATTTCATCCTTACTAGGTAATTCTTCTTCACGGTGTTGTCTACTAAATTTATAGAAATTAAATTCATGAGACATATCATCTAAACCGATAGTAACAACATCCTTTTTGCAATCTATCTTAGCATTAACAGTGTTTAAGAAGGGTCTACCAAATATAATGGGACAAAATCTATCTTGTGGGGAACCAAGAACATGAAAATCAGCAGGATATTTAGTTTTCCCACACAAGACTTCAACATCTCTAAAAATTCCCATTGGTGAAATAGTATCTCTATTGGCAAGTTTAATTGTGACATCAATATCTTCTATCTCACCAGGTGCAATATCATGCATAATTTCTTTGTATAAGCTATAAGGTATTGCACTAGCGCTAGCACCCATATCACATAAGCCATGATAACAATAATCTCCTATTTTAATAGAAATAACAGGCATGCCTACCAAGGTCTGTTTTTATCTTTAGCACAAGGTTTAGCAATTCTAACAGTCTCATCAAGGAAATGAATAGCATGCCCATCAATATTATCAGACAAGAGATCTTTAACAATAGCAATATCAGGTTCAACTTTAATTTGCTCAGGAGGTGTATAAGTTTTAATATTGCTTTTATGAACCACAGTTGAAGCTTTAGCATGATCCATTATCCTAACAGGGAAAGGTGGTTTCTCAACATAAGAAGTAGGAACAATAGGATCATTATAAGTGATAGTCTTTTCTTCAACTTTAATAGGTTCAACTACTTTTACTTCTATGGGAGGATGATATTTAAACCACTTCTCCTTGGGGAGATCAACATAAGTAGCAAAAGATTCACAGAAAGAAGCTACTATCTTAGAGTCAAGTCCATATTTAGTGCTAAACTTACGGAAAACATCGGTATCCATACAAGATTTAACACAATCAAACTTATGTGTCATACCTGACTCCTTACCTTCGTCGAGGTTCCAATCTTCGGAGTTGCGTTTAATTGTTTCCAATAAATCCCATTTGAATTCAATAGTCTTCATCATAAAAGAGCCAACACAAGAAGTATCGTGCATGGTGCGATTGTTATCAGAAAGCCGAGCATATAAATTTTGAATAACCATCTCTCTTGAGAGCTCATGATTGTGGCATGAATATAGCATAAGCCTCCCCCAAGCTTGAGTGATGCTTTCTCCTTCGCGAGGCCAAAAATTATATATATAATTGCGATCACGATGAACAAGATGCATAGGATAAAACTTCTGATGAAATTCCAATTTCAATCGTTTGTAGTTCCATGACCCCGTATCATCACATAGCCTATACCATGTCAATGCATCTTCCCTCAAAGATAAAGGGAAGACCTTCTTCTTAACAACATCTCCGGGTACACCTGCAAGCTTGTAACGCCCTCGATGCGGCTATATCTCCCACGTGTCGAAGCACGACTTAGAGGCATAACCGCATTGAAAGCAATGTCGCAAGTGAGGTAATCTTCGCAAACAACCCATGTAATACAATAAGGGAAAAGATACATAGTTGGCTTACACTCGCCACGTCACATGACTAACATAAATAACATTACATTCATCCAATTACACTCAAGGTCCGACTACGGAACCAAAATGAAGAACAACCCCCAAATGCGACAAAGTCCCCGGTCACCCCAACTGGGCACCACTACTGATCATATGGGAAAGACACGTAGTAACGACGAGAGTCTTCATCGAACTCCCACTTGAGCTCGGTCATATCATCTGGAGCGGTATCATCGGTCCCTACATATGGTTTTGGAAGTAATCTGTGAGTCACGGGGACTCAGCAATCTCACACCCTCGCGATCAAGACTATTTAAGCTTATAGGTAAGGTAAAGGTATGATGTGGAGCTGCAGCAAGCGACTAGCATATAACATACGCAAATGAGAGCGAGAAGAGAAGGCAAAAGCACGGTCGAACAACTATGATCAAGAAGTGATCCTAGAACAACCTACGTCAAACATTACTCCAACACCGTGTTCACTTCCCGGACTCCGCCGAGAAGAGACCATCACGTTACACACGTGGTTGGTGCATTTTAATTAAGTTAGTTTCAGGTTTTCTACAACCGGACATTAACAAATTCCCATCTGCCCATAACCGCGGGCACGGCTTTCGAAAGATCAAATCCCTGCAGGGGAGTCCCAACTTAGCCCATCACAAGCTCTCACGGTCAACGAAGGATATTCCTTCTCCCAAAACAATCCAATCAGGCTCGGCATCCCGGTTACAAGACATCTCGACAATGGTAAAACAAGTCCAGCAACACCGCCCGAATGTGCCGACAAATCCCGATAGGAGCTGCACATATCTCGTTCTCAGGGCACACTCAGATGAGACATCCTACAAGTATAACCAACCCGCAAGTTGCCCCAAGGTGGCCCCGCAGTCTACTCGGTCGGACCAACACTCAGAGGAGCACTGGCCCAGGGGGGTTTAAATAAGATGACCCTTGGGCTCTGGAAACCCAAGGGAAAAAGAGGCTAGGTGGAGAATGGTAAAACCAATGTTGGGAATTGCTGGAGGATTTTTATTCAAGGCGAACTGTCAAGGGGTTCCTATTATAACCCAACCGTGTAACGAACGCAAAAATCCGGGAACATAACACTGATATGACGGAAACTAGGGCGGAAAGAGTGGAACAAAACACCAGGCATAAGGCCGAGCCTTCCACCCTTTACCAAGTATATAGGTGCATTAAGATAAACAAGATAATATGGTGATATCCCAACAATAAACATGTTCCAACAAGGAATGATCTCCAATCTTCACCTACAACTAGCAACGCTATAAGAGGGGCTGAGCCAAGAGGTAACATAGCCAAACAACGGTTTGCTAGGACAAGGTGGGTTAGAGGTTTGACATGGCAATTTGGGAGGCACGATAAGCAAGTGGTAGGTATCATAGCATAGGCATAGCAAAAGAGCGAGCATCTAGCAAGCAAAGATAGAAGTGATTTCGAGGGGTATGGTCATCTTGCCTGCAAAGTTCTCAGAGTTGTCTTGATCCTCGTAAGCATACTCAACGGGCTCCTCGTTCACGTACTCGTCTCCCGGCTCTACCCAAGCAAGAACAACAAGCAAAAAGGAACATAATCAACCACGTGCAATGCTCAAGCAAAATGATGCAAACATGGTATGATATGCGGGATGCGATATGTGATGCATATGCATGATTTGCAAAGGAATGATTGAACCTGGACTCAACTTGGAAATCCAAGAGTGCCACTGGAAAGGGGAGTTGATTTCGGTCGAAATCGATATAAAGATCACCGGAATCGGATGCACGGTTTGGAAATGGCAAGCAAAACAAATATGGCACCGGTCTGCGATAAATAGCAAGTAGCCTCCTAAATGCATCAAGATAAATAAGCTACTGCACTCAAGGATGGCAACAAAATACACGGCAGGGATCCACTCATAATGCTTGACAAAAGATGAACACTGAGCTATGGCTAATTCACTCATAACAGGTTCAAACAAGCATGGCAAAAGTGCAAAAGATAACAGGTTTCAGACTTAGTGAAATTAACAGCATGTCAGGAATTTATCATCAGGAAGCAATGTTTAGAGCACGAAAACTACATGCTACAGGAACATATCATGGCAAAGCAAGGCATGGTATGAAGACACTCAAATCATATAACAAAAGTCCCTTAGTGACCATGAGCCAAAAGGGATCAGAAAATACAATTGCAAGCATGTGAACATAGCAAAAACATAAACAGATTCAGACTTTCGAAAGCCGTGCAAAAAATATGTTGAGAATTAGGGTTTGGGGTCAACCAAGATCTAGATCTGGATCCAGAGCACTGTAGCAGTTACTGTAGCAGTACTGTAGCAGCGCGCGCCGAGGTCGCCGAAAATGGACGTCGCGGTGGCCGTACTTGGCGGGAGCTCGCCGGAGAAGGGGTGCGGTCGCCGGATCCGGGCATGGGGGCGCCGGATCGGACCGGAGGAGGACGGGGCGGCGTTGGGGTGGACTTGGCGGCGGAGGTGGAGGTCGGTGAGGCAGGTGCGGCAAGGACGAGGCGAAGCGGCGGCCGGCTCCGGCGATGGTGCACGGCGGCGTTGGGCGATTCGGGCGGCCAGAGTTGAAGGAGCCGGGCGGCTCGGCTCCCAGGCGCGGCGGTGGAGCTTCGGGCCGGGAGGGCCCCGCGCGGGCTCTCCCGGCTGGAGCGGTGGGAGGCGGTGCAGGTGCCACATGGCGGGACGTGGTTGGCGGTGGCGGTGCGTCCAGTTAGGGCGGACGTTGTCCGGCGGCGGAGAGGGGATTTTTGCTAGGGTTAGGGTAGAATGACCCGAAAATTTCGGGGAAGGTCTTTAAATAGAGGTAGAGGGAGCTAGGAAGCTCCAAATGAGGTGCGGTTTTCGGCCACGCAATCGTGATCGAACGAACTAGGTGGTGGAGGAGGTTTTGGTGGGTTTTGGGCCACTTTGGAAGGGTGTTGGGCTGCAACACACACGAGGCCTTTTCGGTCCCTCGGTTAACCGTTGGAGTATCAAACGAAGTCCAAATGGCACGAAACTTGACAGGCGGTCTACCGGTAGTAAACCAAGGCCGCATGACAAGCCTCGGTCCAATTCAAATTTTTTTAATACCCGCACATGAAAAGAGGTAGAAAAGGACACCAGAGGACATAGGAGCGCCGGAATGCAAAACGGACAATGGGGAAAATGCTCGGATGCATGAGACAAACACGTCTGCAAATGCAATGCACATGATGACATGATATGAGATGCATGACAAAGACGAAAACACACGAAGGCAAAAACCCGACAACAAGGAAAAACAAATAACTTTGTGCCGGAAACGGCAAGAGTTGGAATACAAATAAGGTAGGTTACATCCGGGGTGTTACAAAGCTTAAATAATCCACAAACTTCATCAACATATATTAGGTGCTCATCAGGATGCATTGTTCCGCAAAAGGATTAGCTAGCATTTTTTCTAACATACCCGAAGGAAATTCAAAGCAGACATTTTCATTTTCATTTTCAGTAGGTTCAGTAGGTTGAGGAGCAACTCTTTGCTCTACTGGTCGGGGTGAAGATACCCCGAACAAGCCCCTCAGAGGATTACTTTCCATAGTAACAAGTGACAGTAAATTTCAGCACACTATATAAATTTTTCCTTACAAAATTCCACCTACCAAAGGCGCTTCACTCCCCGGCAACGGCGCCAGAAAAGAGTCTTGATGACCCACAAGTATAGGGGATCTATCATAGTCCATTCGATAAGTAAGAGTGTCAAACCCAACGAGGAGCAGAAGGAAATGATAAGCGGTTTCCAGCAAGGTATTCTCTGCAAGTACTGAAATAAGTGGTAACAGATAGTTTTGTGATAAGATAATTTGTAACGAGCAACAAGTAACAAAAGTAAATAAAGTGCAGCAAGGTGGCCCAATCATTTTTGTAACAAAGGACAAGCCTGGACAAACTCTTATATAGAGAAAAGCGCCCCCGAGGACACATGGGAATATCGTCAAGCTAGTTTTCATCACGTTCATATGATTCGTGTTTGATACTTTGATAATATGATATGTGGGTGGACCGGTGCTTGGGTACTGTCCTTACTTGGACAAGCATCCCACTTATGATTAACCTCTATTGCAAGCATCCGCAACTACAACAAAAGTATTAAGGTAAACCTAACCGTAGCATGAAACATATGGATCCAAATCAGCCCCTTACGAAGCAACGCATAAACTAGGGTTTAAGCTTCTGTCACTCTAGCAACCCATCATCTACTTATTACTCCCCAGTGCCTTCCTCTAGGCCCAAACAATGGTGAAGTGTCATGTAGTCGACGTTCACATGACACCACTAGAGGGATGACAACATACATCTCATCAAAATATCGAACAAAGACCAAATTCACATGACTACTAATAGCAAGACTTCTCCCATGTCCTCAGGAACAAACATAACTACCCACAAAGCATATTCATGTTCATAATCAGAGGGGTATTAATATGCATATAGGATCTGAACATATGATCTTCCACCAAATAAACCAACTAGCATCAACTACAAGGAGTAATTAACACTACTAGCAAGCCACAGGTACCAATCCCGGACTTGGAGACAAGAATTGGATACAAGAGATGAACTAGGGTTTTGAGAGGAGATGGTTCTGGTGAAGATGTTAATGGAGATTGCCCTCTCCCGATGAGAGGAGCGTTGGTGATGACGATGGCGATGATTTCCCCCTCCCGGAGGGAAGTTTCCCCGGTAGAACAGCTCCGCCAGAGCCCTAGATTGGTTCCGCCAAGGTTCCACCTCGTGGCGGCGGAGTTTCGTATGAGAAGATGGCTTCTGATTTTTTCCTCATCGAAAGACCTCATATAGCAGAAGATGGTCATCGGAGGGACACCAGGGGGCCCACGAGGTAGGGGGCGCGTCCCCCACCCTCGTGGGCAGGGTGTGGCCCCCCGATGAACTTCTTCCGCGGAGTATTTTTTATATATTCTGAAAACTCCTATCATGAAGTTTCAGGACTTTTGGAGCTGTGCAGAATAGGTCTCTAATATTTGCTCCTTTTCCAGCCCAGAATCCCAGCTGCCGGCATTCTCCCTCTTTATGGAAACCTTGTAAAATAAGAGAGAATAGGCATAAGTATTGTGACATAATGGGTAATAACAACCCACAATGCAATAAATATCGATATAAAAGCATGATGCAAAATGGACATATCAGGCTGCTACGGGCTTCTAGCAAGAACCGTCCTTACATACGCATCAAAACCACAACGATTTTTTGTCAAGTGTGCTGTTTTAACCTTCAACAAGGACCGGCGTAGTCACACTCGATTCAACTGAAGTTGGAGAAACAGACACCTACTAGCCACCTGTGTGCGAAGCACATCGGTAGAACCAGTCTCATGAACGCGGTCATGTAATGTCGGTCTGGGCCGCTTCATCCAACAATACCGCCGAATCAAAGTATGACATGCTGGTAAGTAGTATGACTATTATCGCCCACAACACTTTGTGTTCTACTCATGCATATAACATCTACGCATAGACCTCGCTCGGATGCCACTGTTGGGGAACACAATATTTCAAAAAAATTCCTATGATCATGCAAGATCTATTTAGGAGATGCATAGCAACAAGAGGGGAGAGTGTGTCTATGTACCCTCGTAGACCGAAAGCGGAAGCGTTGAGTAACGCGGTTGATGTAGTCGAACGTCTTCGCGATCCAACCGATCAAGTACCGAATGCACGATCCGCGATCTGCACACGTTCAGCCCGGTGACGCCCGTCGATCTCTAGATCCAGCTGAGGTCGAGGAAGAGTTTCATCAGTACAACGGCGTGTTGATGGTGATGATGAGTTACCGACGCAGGACTTCGCCTAAGCACTATGACAATATGACCAAGGTGGAAATCTGTGGAGGGGGGCACCGCACACGGCTAAGAAATCAATTTGTGTGCCTATGGGGTGCCCCCTCCCCCGTATATAAAGAAGGGGAGGAGGAGGAGGGCCGGCCTCAAGGGGCGCGCCCAAAGGGGGGATTCCTACTCCTAGTAGGAGTAGGTTTCCCTCTTTCCTAGTCCAAGTAGGAGAAGCAAGGAGAGGGAAAGGGAGAAGGAAAGAGGGGGGCGCCACCCCCTCCTAGTCCAATACGGACCAGCCCATGGGCGGCGCACTGTCTCCCCTTGTGGCCCTTCTCTCCTTTCCACTAAAGCCCAATAAGGCCCAACTTCCCCTAGTGAATTCCCGTAACTCCCTGGTTCTCCGAAAAATATCCGAATCACTGGGAACCTTTCCGATGTCCGAATATAGCCTTCCGATGTATGAATCTTTACCTCTCAACCATTTCAAGACTCCTTGTCATGTCCTGATCTCATCCGGGACTCCGAAGAAACTTTGATCATCAAATCACATAACTCATAATACAAATCTTCATCGAACGTTAAGCGTGAGGACCCTATGGGTTCGAGAACTATGTAGACATGACCAAGACACATCTCCGGTCAATAACCAATAGCGGAACCTGGATGCTCATATTGGCTCCTACATATTCTACGAAGATGTTTATCGATCAAACCGCATAACAACATATGTTGTTCCCTTTGTCATCGGTATGTTACTTGCCCAAGATTCGATCGTCGGTATCATCATACCTAGTTCGATCTCGTCACCGACAAGTATGTTTGCTTGTTCCGTAATGCATCATCCCACAACTAACTCATTAGTCACATTGCTTGCAAGGCTTATAGTGATGAGCATTACCGAGAGGGCCCAGAGATACGTCTCCGATACACGGAGTGACAAATCCTAATCTCGATCTGTGCCAACTCAACAAACACCATCGGAGACACCTATAGAGCATCTTTATAATCCCCCAGTTACGTTGTGACGTTTGATAGCGCAGAAGGTGTTCCTCCGGTATTCGGGAGTTGCATAATCTCATAGTCAGAGAACATGTATAAGTCATGATGAAAGCAATAGCAATAAAACTAAATGATCATTTATGCTAAGCTAATGGATGGGTCATGTCCATCACATCATTCTCTAATGATGTGATCCTGTTCATCAAATGACAACACATGTCTATTGTTAGGAAAATTAACCATCTTTGATTAATGATCTAGTCAAGTAGAGGCATACTAGGGACACTCTGTTTGTCTATGAATTCACACATGTACTAAGTTTCCGGTTAATACAATTCTAGCATGAATAATAAACATTTATCATGATATAAGGAAATATAAATAAAAACTTTATTATTGCCTCTAGGGCATATTTCCTTCACCAAGGCACCCATGTTACAGGGAGAAACTACTCTCCTGGGGTGGCCCAATGCTTGATCTCGTCCTTGATGGCGTTAAACGAGATAGGTGGCGGCTTGCTCTTATGTCAAAAAAATCAGGCATTTGTTTCATTCTAAATGATCCAATTAATGAGCATCGTGAGAGATGCCAAAGCCTTATGGTCCAGGACATTCTTTCCAGAGAGGTTAACCCACCAATCTTTGATGGAGGACTGAAGGTTCCAAGTGGAAGTGTCGGTTTTTTTAAAGGTGTAGCCACTCATTGGGCAAATTCCAAAGACGTATTGTGGAATGACACTTGAAGAGAAAGTGCATCCCGGATTCTTGCTCTCACTTGCAATTAGGAAAATACAACAATTTGTCCAACCTCGTCGCTAAAAAATCGGTTGGCGGTCCAAAGCCTACCTTGGATGGCCAACCAGGTGAAAATTTGACTCTTGGCGGTGCCCATGCCTTCCAAACTGCGTGGTCCATCAGAGAGCACATAGTTCCCATGAATTGCACGGAATACAAATTGGCCGTTGAGTAGTATCCATTTTTCTTGTTTAACATGGTTGGTAAACAAAAAAGGAGACCTTATTATGAAAAAGCAAAAACTCCACAACAACAATTGTTGGGGTTACATCAATCTTAGTAATTTGGTAGGAACCTATACTGAATAATAAAGATGTTGAGAAGCAAAATCTCAAAACATATACAAGGCTAAACAGAATCTGGTTTACCTATTATGTTTCAAGCTCAAGTTTGCAAGCCAATGGACAAGGACATGACAGCGCCTAGAGCAGAGAGAGTAGAGAAGGGTGTGGACAAGGGGCACGGAAACCGGCAACAGGTACTGGGCCTTGAGGATCGCCATTAGAACCAGTGTGACCGTGTAGTGGATGTTTAGTTGGGAACTTAGAGCATCTCTAGTCGATCCCCTAAGAGGCTTTAGACGAGTAAACTTTTCATTTCAAGTGGCTAAACCGCACCTAGCTGATCACTTATCGGCATTAGAGGAGTAAATTTTTAAGTGCCGCCCCTCCTGACCCAAAAATATACTCGATCGACGCCACTTCTCATGATAATTTTGGCCTCCTCCTATGCCGCGTAGGGGAACGCGTTATGAAACAAAAAAATTATGCTACACGATTGCACCTAGGAACACTATGAAGATGGTGGGTAACGATGTCTCACAGACGAGCAGAGTATCTAAATGAGTGTAGTTAGTCGGTAAAGCACGACGATTTCTGCAGCTAGGTTATACCTCCCAGCCGCGAGAATTTCTCGAAGACGATTCGCCGACTAGAGTCGAAGTACATGACCCCTCTTATGTAGCCACGTGTTCCGAAGTAGTAATTAATCTGACAGCACTGCGATATTCATGAAGAAGAGTTCTGAGAAAACTAGAGAGACATGCCTAGCAACATTCCATCTAATCAGGAGTCTAATTCTATTAGACCGGAATTATAGCCTGTCTAACTAGAATTCTAACCCAATAGACCAATTAGATAGTGGTTGAGCATACCTATATGAGAGAGACCCCTTAGGATTTTGTGTGTCCCAAGCCCCCCCCCCCCCCCCATGAAGAGGGAAGGAAGGAGGCAAATTAGGGTTATCCCCAAGTAGGATTTTCCCCCAAAGAGAATTTGACCTCCTCCCTTTCCTTCTTTTGGGGCGCCCCACTTTGGCCTTGTTTGGCCAACTACAGGCTGCCCTCTTGGGTCGGTCCAAGAGGGACTTCTTTCCTAAAAATTGTTTCAGTGTTTTCTAGACTCTTTTGGAACCTTTAGAAAACTTCCTTCAAACCCTTTCGGGGCCATCTAGAACACTTCTGGATACATTTGAAATACTTTTGACACACATTCTCCCATTCCTCTAGTTTATTATAATTACTACTACCTCTGTAACTAAATATAAGACGATTTTCCTCAACTACAAAAACATTCTGTATTTAGTTACAGAGGTAGTAGTCATTAAGTGTGTGACCCTACATGTTTGAAAATAAGTGGACATGACTAGGAACACTTCCCGGTCAATAGTTAACAGCAAGATCTGGACACCATTGTTAACTTTCACGAATATCTCAAGTGAACATTTAATTCCCGAATACCATTCTCTTTGCTTCGCGATATGTTACAAAACCCGAGGCTAGATATTATCGTTATATATCCCCGTGATCAACTCCTTGATCACTATACATGTTATCCTCACGATCAGTTTTTGTTCTCTTTACTCGTATCCGTATTTCGGTATCCCTGTGATGTACATATCATGTGTCTGGCCAGACAATAATGACCGTAACACCGAGCGGGCCCAAAGAGTATCTCTCCATCACCAGAGGAGCAAATCTCAGTCTTGAACAATCGATACCGAGACATATGTTTTCGGTATACCCGTAAGATACTTTTATCATCACCCAGTTACGGAGTGACGTTCGGTAACCCCAAAGTAACTACTTGGTATGTTGTCTTGCAATATTCTCATGGTCTAAGGAACTAAGTAAACGTTAACACTTTATATGAAAATACAGACAACATAATAACGATACGATCTCTTAGTAATTCATAAGTTAGGTCTATCCAACACCATTGTTTTGATAACAATATGTTCTCATTATTGATAACACCTTTGTTACTATAACAATGCTCATGATCAGGAGAGCAAGATCATCATCAATACATGAGCTAGTTGCAGAGGCATGACTAGGGATCAATTTGGTGTTTATGTTTCCACACATGTAGTTGGGTTTTCCTTCGCTGACCACATTAGCTGGCCACCATTCAAATTTTTGTATCAAAATTCAATGTTATACAAAAATCTAAAAAAACATAGTAAATTATATACGTATCCTGGTATTAGCATATATTTTTTACCTTAAGGAGGTCACATGTTTGAGAGGAATTGGTAGTTTAGTTGGTTCATACAATGAAATTATTCAAAGTTCCATGTTTTCAAGAAAACGCAAAGAAATCCAATAAGTCATATATGTAACTAGTACTGATCTAATTATTTTTGGTTAATTTTGACCACTGATTTGGGTGATATTGGCCGCTTTAGTAAGCTGACCGGTGTGGCCTTTTTTTTGCCACACATACACTTACAAGCGGGACTCACCCATCGAATCATGTCAACGGAATTAAACAGTGGATTAGAGCTAGCTGCAACAGATTATACTAATAGATGGTGTGTTTTTTGCAACAAACCTGCATAGTATGATGTTTTATGCAAGGTTTACCTCAACAGTTGGTGGTTTGTGCAATTTCCTCCGCATTAACATATCTTCTTTTTCCCAAGAAAAGTCCACAAGGGCCAAGCTTTTATGCATTTATATATCCCACCGTATACCCTTGTAGAACAGTCCAAGACCTCATGTTGCTTAGAAACATTAGAGTATTATCCAGATGAGCTCTTTTACAGTGATTGGGGAGTTACAATATGTAATTTCATGTAACTCTGCCAGTGATTATTTCCCACCGTTGATTTAACGGGTTAACTAAAAGTATTAAGTTTAATCAAGAAGGGTATTATGGTCCTCCGTGATTTTTTTTCTTTTAGAAACTTTGTAATTCGTTCGGTCAATCCCTTGCATCTCGCCTAATCCATCTCGCGAGAGGGAGGCGCCTGAAGGTGACGACGCCGTCGCAAGGTACTGGGAGACGCCGGCGCCGGCGCAAGTACCTGGGCGACACCGCCGGCGCGAGGTCGTGTCGGCGAAATCCCGGCTGGGCTTGGTCGTAGTGGTCGCTCCCCAACGCCCCCGCGGACGCCAGGGCGAGCTCTCAGGAGACGCCGGTATCGTGCATGGACCTGGGCGACGACGCCGGCGCGAGGTCCTGGAGGCAAACCCCTAGCTGGGCTTGGTCGTAGGGGGTCGACCAATGGAGCAAGGTACCTCGCCCCCTGCCTCATCTCTTCCTTACCTCCCTCCCTGCAGGTGGCTAGCCGGCGACTAAACATTCAATTATTTCTGTTCTAGTGCGCACAAAAATTGAAGGTAAGCCACCATTGAGATCTAGGGTCTCTGAAATTTTCTGATAACGATGATTACTGTCAGCTCTTGTCCAAATGAAGCACATCGTCCAGGAATAGGACAACACCAAAAATTTATTGGATTCAGACCTGTAGTGTAATCTCCTATTCTTCCCATGTAGATGTTGGGGAGGATGGTCCTTCCGTTGTTGAACAATTATAAGCTATGTAGTGTGATCTTCTTCCCATGTATGTAATCTCTGAATAATGTTGGTTGATGATAAGATGGTAATCTACGTTGAACAATGATGCTAGTCCGAAGGAGAAAATTCTGTTAAATAGACAATGACTCAAACATGTCCTTTTCCAAGTGTGGCTATTTATTTTGTGAGGTACTCATGTTACAATGTTCAATTTCCCAGCTTACAACAAATTCTGCTAGTGATTACAGTTTACTTACCATGAAGCCTGACCAGTGCATCTATATCCTTCATATCATAAATTTTTTAATCATGCTTTCTGTAAATTTTAGTGATCAAAGATAATAAGACTGGACCATGAAAGTGGCTAGAGAGCAAATGAAATCTTGTCAGGATGTCCTTTAATAGGGTTGGACTTCAGTACGAATGTCCTTTAATGCTGTTTGCTGTTATGAGGAAATGTAGATCTATCTTTCATTCAAAATTTCTACTCCTATTCATTTTTTTAGTGGAACTTAATAGAGTTGGACTTCAGGGATTTATAAGGTTGCAAGTGTCTTTTTATTCTAGCAAAGTTGCTGCCTCGTTTATTTAGGAAAAATGATACTAATACTTTTGACCAAAAGAAGTAGGACTGATGTTTACTCACATGGTCTCCTATGAACAGTGATTGTGGACGTCCACGCTGGAAGTTGCGGTGCAGGGACTTGTTTCAACGGCGGCATTTTGAGGTCATGTACATATGAAGCTAGGAAATACTGTTGGTGAGGTGGAGCTGGTATGAATTGGATGTGTTTGGGATCATACCAAGTTGCCCTGCTGCTATCTCTGCACAGACGGGCGAGCGAGACCGCAGTTTCTTGTTCTTGCAGCAGATGCATTCTTGTTGGATCATTTCTTCTGACTATAGTGAATGCCTAATCTTATGGTTATATGAGTTGCATTTTTATCTGTGGGTTTATTTGTGTGTGTTGGGGGTTCTATTGCCTGCCTTGCGGTTTACAGAAATTTAGACGGGCGCAGCGCATGGCCTTGTTAGGCGTTGTATTGCTGGGGCTCCTGAAGATTGATAAAGCTGGGGCTGCTAGATTGCACGCCTATTCTTGTCATTGCCTCATTATACAGTGAGATCACCATTAAGTACAGTTCTGCCAGCCATAGATTTGATCCCTGTTCTTCGAAAGAAAAACATTCCAAAAAGTGGTCAACTTGTCTCAAACCGAGGATCACACGATAGAAGTGCAGATTGTTGCCAGTGCAATATACAGTGATTTCTGGTAGTAAGCAATCTACATGTTTACTTAGGCAACCATCTTGCATTCATGGACGAAATATAGTGTAAAGGACAAGTTTGTGCAAAAAAACACCGTTTTCACATGAAAGTTTAAAGAGACAAACACCAGCAAAGTAGTTCACTTCAAAAGAATGATGGAACTCGACAAATAACGTAAATTAATCAGACCATACGAAAGATATATAAAAATCCCAACCTCTTGCAGAACAAAATCATAAAGTAAATATCACTAAGGATACTCTTCATTTCGTCACGAGTGAAAACACACAGAAGACAAAAACGCAAAGCCTACTAACCGACCATTTAACATATCCAGATTTTTAAGTACCGATCTTAGTCGTCCGGGTCCACAAATACAGATCTTAGTCGTTCGGTCCCACAAGTATCGCTCTTAGTCGTCTAGGCCCACAAGTATCGATATTACTCGCTCGGTGCTAACTAGTACTGATCTAAGTCGTCCGGGTCCACACGTACCGATCTTAGTCATTCGGACGCACAAGTACCGCTCTTAATCGTTCAGGCCTACAAGTATCGATCTTAGTCATCCAGACCCACAAGTTCCGTTCTTACTTGTTCGTTCTAACTACTATTGACCTTAGTCATTCGGGCCCACAAGCATCGATCTTAGTTGTTCATACCCACATGTACCGGTCTTATTCGCCCAGTCATACTACTATCTTAGTCGTTTGAGCCCACAAGCACTGATCTTAGTCGTTCGGGCCCACAAGTACCGATCTTACTCGCTCGGGGCTAACTAGTACTGATCTAAGTCGTCCGAGTCCACACGTACAGATCTTAGTCATTCGGAGGCATAAGTGCCGCTCTTAGTCGTTCAGGCCCACAAGTATTGATCTTAGTCGTCCAGAGTCCAGACCTACAAGTACCGTTCTTACTTTTTTATTCTTACTACTATTGACCTTAGTCATTCGGGCCCACAAGTATCGATCTTAGTTGTTCTGAACCACTTGTACCGGTCTTATTCGCTCAGCCACACTACTATCTTAGTCGTTCGAGCCCACAAGTATGGATCTTAGTCGTTCGGGCCCACAAGTACCGATCTTACTGGCTCGGGGCTAACTAGTACTGATCTAAGTCGTCCGGCTCCACACGTACCGATCTTAGTCATTCGGACGCACAAGTACCGCTTTTAGTTGTTCAGGCCCACAAGTATCGATCTTAGTCGTCCAGAGTCCAGACCCACAAGTACCGTTCTTACTTTTTTGTTCTTACTACTATTGACCTGAGTCATTCGGGCCCACAAGCATCGATCTTAGTTGTTCTGACCCACATGTACCGGTCTTATTCGCTCAGTCATGCTACTATCTTAGTAGTTCGAGCCCACAAGTACGGATCTTAGTCGTTCGGGCCCACAAGTACCGATCTTACTACCTCGAGGCTAACTAGTATTAATCTAAGTCGTCCGGCTCCACACGTACCGATCTTAGTCATTCGGACGCACAAGTACCGCTTTTAGTCGTTCAGGCCCACAAGTATCGATCTTAGCCGTCCAGAGTCCAGACCCACAAGTACCGTTCTTACTACTATTGACCTTAGTCATTCGGGCCCACAAGCATCGATCTTAGTTGTTAGGACTGACATGTACCGGTCTTATTCGCTCAGTCTTGCTACTATCTTAGTCGTTCGACACAAGTACGGATCTTAATCGTTTGGGCCCACAAGTACCGATCTTAGTCATTTGGGCCCACAATTATCGATCTTAATTGGCTGGACCCATAAGTACCGATCTTACTCGTTTGAGCTCACTAGTATCGATCTTAGTCGTTCAGGCCCATAAATATCGATCCTAGTCGTTCGGGCACACAAGAAAATTCAGTCGACTAGCTCCTCGCCATTGCCTATATTATGAGATACAAAATTACTATACCTTTAGCGCACATGCGAGCCCAGAAAAATGCATAGAGACAGTTTTGCTTTGCAGCAAAAGAAAGCCCGTGAATGTACCATCATGTCACTGGAGAAAAGAACACCTATCATCTGGCACGTGTCTTCAGGCGGTCAGCGTTCACTAGTTCAGGCTCAGGGGATATACCTCGGAGCATGGCTTGCTCACTTCAAGTATGAAATCTGTTCTCATGTATGTTGGTAGCATTAGTCTGAAGTCTGAACAAACACCACTTCAATTCGAGCATCAGCACAGAGATTTGATCCCTGTAAACATGCCATAATGCAATTTCTTTCGCTCAATAAACATCATTGGTTCCTAGATTTCTGTCCGGACTCTGGAATTTATTGCACATGACATATGTTCACAAGAAATTAAAGTAAACTGCATGAAATGGAGTGAGCATAATCTGACAGTGTCCACAACATAAAAGATGAATTGTGAAACTCCCTTCAGTGACATTATAATGTACATTATTTACGCCCCGCAAGTTGCCATTGGATCAAAAGCGTTCTCCAAATATTTGAAACAAGAAGTTCAGCCTCTATGCAAACTAGGAACTGACGGATAGTTATCAGCAAAAATACGAAATGCAGATTGAAGAATTGATGGAAGAAGCAGTTGTTGGTTCCTGCCTGTAATTTACTTCTTCAAAAAGAGAGCATGGTGAGTAAAGCAATTTGAAAATAAAGGAGATTACTGTTTCAAGGAGATTAACAACATGCACTCACCAGATAGATCATGGCGAAGAATAACAAATTTTCCAAGGAGATGAAGCCTCCACCTCTTAATGCCAATTCATGAAAAATCATACATATCAAGATTCCTAGTTTAGCTACAGAATACCGATAGGGAAATGCATATGTACAGTAACTTCTTTTAGACAAAGTATAGTAACTGCAATGAAGTACAAATCTAATACTCCCTCCGTTTCATAATGTAGTGCCTATAGATTTTTTGAAAAATCAAATCTCACAAACTTTGACCAAGTTTGTGGATAATTTTTTTACATCTAGAGTGCGAAACATATATCACTAGATTCATTGTAAGATGTAGTTTCACATTATATATTTTTGCTATTGTAGATACAAATATTTTTCTCTACAAACTTGGTCAAAGTTTGCAAAGTTTGACTTCTCAAAAAATCTATAAGCACTACATTATGGAACGGAGGGAGTACCTAACATCTGTAGATGGGTCTGTTCCTTGCCAACCCATCTCTTTCCATTGTTCAGATGTTATTCCCCAAAGATCAGTTCCAGGAAAGAAAGCACACCCAAGGGCCTTCAGTTCTTCCAATTGATCAACTGTCATCTTGTATCAAAGCTTGCAAAAACTAGCACGTCAACTTGATAAAAAAAACATGAAAACAGCACTACCAAACTTCAGTAACTATGCCAATATTCTGAAGTGTAACCTTGTACTGAAATATTTGTTGGGGAAAAAAATGTAGGAAGAAATAGCAAATACCGACTTCACAATAGAACAAATATAGGATATCAAATTACTAAACTACATTCCATATGAACAGTGTGGTAGAAATATTAGGAAAAACTAGTACTGATACAGAGGGTGAGTAAATTTCCACACAGATCAGAGAGAGAAACAATGAACTACTATAGGCATATGTATATGAACAAATAACAAGAAAAAAGGAAGAAGATTCACACAAAGGGGAAGGGAAGGGGAGGTGCTGCACCATGCAGGAGGTAATATGGGATCGGATTAGTAATTCCCCCCATACTGCTACATCCATGTATGCTGCTGCCTACCCACGGGCTGGTGGCCGGCGTTGCTGGGCATCACCGACTGCTCAACGGAGGAGGCACTGGGGCAGGGAGGCTTCGGGCGGGGTCAGCGCGCCGCAGCCGAGGGTTTCCGTTTCCTGCCGCCGAGCTGGAACCCTCGCGGCAGGAGCGAGACCAGGGAGGCGGGCCGGTGGTTGCTTCCCTCGATTGAGGCCACCGCGGGATCGGCGGCGGCTATGCGGCCGGATTATCTGCGTGGGGATGGCCGAGGAAACTGTTGTAAGAACGGAACCGAAGAGAAATTTTCTGAGACGGATCTACCCTCCGAAAAAATAACTGGTCCCATCAAAAACGTGTACCGGTCCCACTGTTATATGTAATTTCCCGTAATTCGTATTTTGTAACTCGTCGTAACTTCTATTTTCCCACCATCCGATTAAGGTGGATGGACGGCTTGTAAATTCGCCAATCATAGTAACAGTTATATTATCCAGATACGAATATAATATCCATTTGGTGGTTCATAGTGTTTTCACTTTGAGCGCTGCTACACAGTCGACGGGTTCTGAACGATCTTCAGACGATGCAGCACATCAAGCCATCGATGCGTAGAGCAAAGGTGAACAGCACCGTTCGATTCTTCAGTCGTCCAGAGTTCGGCCAGTAACTGCCGTGTGTACAGTGATTCCATTTCACTTTTCAGGTTGGGCCGTTCATTTAGTTGACGCGCGCATGAGTATTGGTCTGGTAATTAACAATGGCGATATCAAAGTGCCAAAAGCTCGACTCCACGAAACAAATAACCTTTTGATTTTATTCGATGAACATTCAACCAAAATAATCATGGGAAACAAAAGAATACAACATTGTACCAACAAATAAACAAACAGGGCTCAAAAATCCAGGCATGACAACATAAGATACTCGATCTAGTGGTGTGGGCACTGGAAATCGGTGGGGCAGACCTTGCCGCAGTTGTTGAGAATGAGGCGTAGGTCGACGGGGAGGTCGAGGTTGTGGTCGAGCAAGTTGACATGGAGATTCGTGCAGAGGCAGAGCGCCGCGTCCAGACCGACGAGCCCGTCGAGGAGCGAGCAGCAGTGCTCGTCGCGCGGCTGGTTGACATTGACCCTGAGCAGGCCCAGCACGCTCACGCACGCCTTCGCCTTCAGCCCGTCCTTGGGGCACGACCCGTAGCCGCCGTGGGCGCTCGCCGAGGCCACGACCATGAGCCCGACGGCCAGGAGGAGCAGCGCTCTGGGTGCCATGGCCATTTGCGACGGAGCTAGCAGGTCGTGCAGCAAAGCTAGTGCGATCGAGCTGCTTGTGCTTGTGATGTGCGCTTGCTCTGTGTGTGAGTGGGTGTGTGCATGGCGAGTGGTATTTATAGAGGGAGATTGTGAATCTGATTGCTCGCCACCAATGGGAAAGCGGTGTGAGATGAGATGGGGCCGTGCATGTGCTTCCGAGCTGGCGCGTCAGGGTTGATTGCCTCTTTTGATTTGGACTCGATCGTATGCATATGCATCCGTGATAGCTTCAAATGTGCTTATATTCCGAATGCATGTTCCGTCCAGTTCATGTATTTGTTTGCTTACTGGATTGAGCATGTGGCATCGGTCGGCATGCAGTTAGCGGTAACTGCGTCAATTTGGTGTCCTGGCAGAAAGGTTGTCGAGAATTCAGATGATGATGAATTGATAACCGGGGATCAATATGATCAGGGCTTCAACCTACAAAAACACAAATCAGATCATAGCCTGGTCCGATATATTAGCTGATGCCGAACCTCACTCCCTTTTTTCGAATCAACGGGCCTTATTAATTGATGCTTAGCCAGAATTACAATCATGCCGCAGAACATCAGCAAGAAAAGATGGAATACAGTTTACCCAAAGACACCTCGTGCTGAGTAAATAGGCAATTTTTCAATTAATTTAATTCAAAAAATAATCATGAACATGGCATTGACAAAATTAATGATATACTGATTGCGATCTAAATAAGCACGTACTACACATATAGTAGAAATATCTATACAAATAGCTAGTATGGCTAAGACAAAAAAAACAAGAGCGGGATAAACATGTTATACCCTCCAGTTGGCCGTAGCAGCAGCGCCGGCGGTGGCCTCCTCGACCGCCTTCTGGTCAGCGGCGGCCTTCTCGGCAGCGACACGTTCGGTGTCGCTAGGGATGAAAACGGAGCGGAAACGGACGAAACTGAATGCTATCATAAATGTTTTCACATTATTTTGCAGAAGCGGAAACGAATACAGAAACCCCGGAAATAAATACGGAAACAGATACTACCGAAAACGGACACGGAGCAAAATACAAAGCAGATACGGAAACAAAAATAGGCATCGATCGGAACTTCAGAAACCCCTTGAATCATAGAGAAATACACACACAAAAAAACAAATTTAGTGAGTTGTTCACACCACTACAAAATAATAGTAACTTAGCATAGTATTGTAGTAATACCAGACAATTGCGTATATGGTCAAGCTGAGTACATGTGTTATAGTAGCAGTTGGGGCTTAGATCCATTCTACTAATTGTGTCATTGTGTTCTCTTTAGTGGTCGGGCTACAAAGTAGCTATAGGTCTATTGTAAAAACAGAAATTTCATATTCACGGAAACGGAAAATTCCGTTTCCATGCAAGTTCCACCGGAAAACACTGCTGCGTTTTTGTTTCCGTTTCCGCGTGAAAAAATTCCATTTCCACTTTCATTTTGCAAATTTCCATTTCGGTTTTCATATTTCCTCTCCGTTACGGAAAGTTTCCACTCCATTTTCATCCCTAGGTGTCGCTGGACATGGTGATGACGAAGACGACGCCGCATAGAGGAAGTAGTCGATCGGAGACGAGCAGTCGCGTAGTCGCTCTCCAAAAACCTAATCGCCCCTCTCCCGTACAGGATCTGAAGAGGCGGGTTTTGAAGGCCTGCTCTCCCCTCGACCGTGTATGCAGTGAACAGGATGAAGTTGCCGATGGCAGCAACGACAAAAGGAACGACAGGGGTGGTCTGCATGGAGCAGATGCGATCTGTTCATGGCGGCTAGAGTTGGCCAACACCTCACATATATATATATATATATATATATATATATATATATATATATATATATAGTGTTACTATTCATCACCCAGGGTGTAGAATAAGTTATTCTTCACCCGAGGTAATCTTACAATCATTTCATAATTAAATTACGTTTGGAATTCAAATAGTTACATTCCTACTGATTCACGACGTAAATTTTCACATAAGAAAAAATATATATAGGTCATAAGACAAGAAAATTTACGGTTTATGTGTATTTTACACTATGTTTTTTTACATTTGTAATTTTACATAACATAAAATATTTTTTCGATGATTATATATTTTCTTACGATCTCTTTTTACTTCGGAAATAAGGCAAAATTTACGGAACGTAAAATTACGGTCCATTGATGGTAAAATAGAGGGGGTGACGAATAGTCAATCCCTATATATATATATATATATATATATATATATATATATATATATATATATATATATATATATATATATATATATGTGCGTCTGGGTGGAGAGACGTGAGCCGAACCCACGTCCAAGTCGGTAACATCCCATGATCTGACATCTCAGATCGTGGTCCGCCTGTCAAAGACTCTCTGTTTCTGACCGGCAAAAATAAGCGCATTGGTGTGAGCTTAGCTCGACTCAAACCTGTGGCGTGGCGAGGCGGCAGCGAAGGAGGAGTGCGCGAGGGCCTCTTCTCTTCTCAAGCTTCGATAGGATGTGAAAAAGAATCCCTTATAAAGAGGTCCAACTCATTCTTCACTAATAGGGTGCGACTAAACTCCCCATCACCCCTGTCATCACACCTACATGGGCCCATATTTCAACACCTCTTCCCAGATTCACTTGCATGTTTAACACACATGTGAGCCGTTTGTTCACATCCCTACTAATAAATCTTGTTTGGAAGCTCTGAAAATTTGCATCGAGCTACTGAATCTCCTGCAAAATGCCGGCTATTACCATTCTATCATAATCCGCCAATTCTCATAATATACTAACTTGTTGAGCATCACTTTCAGTATTCACCCCCGTGGATCCCTCGATCGATCGACTCCATCTCGTAAGAAAAGGGTGTTGACACCTGATTTTGGCAAGATACAGATTGCAATGAAGATGGTCTCAAGTGAACGGGTTTTCGGCATGAAAAGATTCACATCGCCGAGTGGAACAACTTTGATTTTCGGTTATATTCATTCGACCTTATCTTACGGACCGAAACTATACTTTGAGGGGCATAATTCAATGTTCCGGGTGGTTTTTGTCCAATCACGTCTTCAAGATGACCTCGGATGAAGGATCACTCTTAAGGAATTGTCTTCGTCTCGTTGAGGCAATCAATTTTAATATATAAATCATTTCAATCCGAGTTCATATGCAAAAGTTAGAGGCAATACACTGCAGACCGAACCTTAACGGAAATATGGCGCGAGGTGCCACACACTTGTCTAATAGATTGCGCGAGTAATTCGGTCATCAATACGGCCTTGAATTGAAAAACCTTCAAGACGAAAAAGTTTCGTCTCATCGAGCCGGTTGTTTTTCATATAAAATTTGTCTCAATCCGAGGTCGTATGCAACCTGGAGAGTCAAATCAAGATCAGGATGTGTTTTCAGTCGAAAAATCCGAGTGAAAAGTTTGTCATCCGAGTGAAAACCTACCGATCGAGTAAAAGGTCGAGTGAAAACTTATCGATCAAGTAAATGATTGGCTTCCAAGTGAAAATATAGTAATCCGAGTGAAATTATCATCCGAGTGAAGTTATGTAGAGTGAAAAGATTACCGTCGGAATGAAAACTTGACGTTCGAGTAAGATATTGCATTCCGAGCGAAATATAGTCATCCAAGTGAAATATTATCTTCCGAGTGAAATTATAGTCATCCGAGTGAAAAGGTCCAGTCGGACGAAAAACTCTAATATCCGAGTGGATGAGCTCGGATCCGAGTGAAACTGAAGATGTGCTCGAAAGGTAATCCAGATGACCTCGGATGGAAAAGTGATCAACACGAAAGTTGTGCGCATAGTCAAAACGGTGAACTTTAGTTTGGAGTCATTATCATATGAGTAAGTATACGGCCTGTAAGTTCACTACGAGACTCGGACAATCTAGTCCGTTACATGACCCAGTCCGACTGGATATTAAAGATGGCTTCGTAGAATATTCAAGATGGTCTTATTTGGAAAAGTGTTCAACATAAGAATTGTTCGTCTCGTCGAGGCGCACATGTTTCATATTTGGGCCGTCTTGATCAGAGGTCATATGCAAGCTCGGCGGCCCGCGCAAGGAGGAAGACAGAAGTTGGGCCAGATTCAGACTGAATCCGAGTTGGAATAGAACTAGGACTCTAGGACGTGAATTGATGTACTTTTTTGTAAGGAAAGTCTAGATGAATCCTTTGCTTGTACGGGAAGTTCAGTTGCCTCTTATATATGTTGGGGGTGATGGCCGATTGAACAACACACAATCGAACAAATCAATATACTACTTTTCATCTACATTTTATCTCTCCACCGTTTTTCTCTCTCGTTCTTCGCTGTACTTCGTGTTTGAGAGCTGCGAATACCGAGGCTCTAGGGGCGAGCGAATCGACCTAGGGCAGCCCATAGCCGCCGCACTCCCTGACGGGGTCCCTCCCGGGGGTGTGGGGTTTTTGGGTCTGCAAAAGCGCCCGTCGACTGTCTTGCGTATCACGCTGTCGGTCGGGTCTCCTTCGACGTGAGCTGCGGTGCATCACCCCCGGCGTCGAGGGTACATGTGACGTGTTCGTGTGTCAACACACTTTTTGGCGACTCCGCTGGGGACCGAAGATCAATCATCCTCATCCACCATGTACGATCTTCCCAAGCCATCTGAGGTAGACGCCGATAACATCATTAAGCCCAGTCTTGATGAGATATAGGCCGATCATCGCCAAGTCTATGAGGAGTACAAGAAGGCGCGTGATGAGAAAGACTTGCAGGAGTTCCTTGCAAAATTCAAGAAAGATCGCCAAGGCAACATCACTCCGATTGAAGAAATCAAGTTCCCTCCTCTTGAGACTGAACAGGTTAAACCCTCTGTAAGTACTGCCTTTTCTCCTGAGCAGTGGGCTGAGATTGAAAGTCGTATTGCTGATGGTAATAATCTAGTCTATCAAACTTTCATAGAAAATACTAATGCTCAGAAGAATATATCTCAATGGTCTAGTGGTAAGGATGGTGTAGCTGCTAGTGTGCAAAACCCTAATATGGCTTTACCTATTGCATCGGCACCTCCCGTGCCGATGGCTTATTATCCTACCCAAACAAATCAGATTGTGACTGCACCCATCAACCCTATTATGAGCATGCCAAGTTCGGTGGCAACGCCGAACCAAACTCTACCTACAGCTACAACCACTCGACCACTACCAAATTATGGGTCGACATACATGCCACAATTCCTGCCTACAGCTAGTAACCCTACTCCTCCTATGCCACTGCCACAAGCTTCATCGTCCACTATGGATGATGGTCTAGCTAATCTTAGAGAGGAGATGGCTAAGATGCTTCGAGAGAATTTTGGAGTTGAGTTACCTTGGAATCGGATTTACCAAAAGCCGTACCCCGAGTATTTTGATGCCATCCAGTGCCCTCCAGGATATAAAATTCCATATTTTGTTAAATTTAATGGTGAAGGCACAAAAACTACATGGGAGCATGTTAGTAATATTTAGTACAATTGGGCGAGGCAGGCTCATTGAATGAATTGAAAGTGCGTTTATTTCCTTTATCATTAACTGGTACCGCATTTTCATGGTTTTCTTCTTTACCACATGGTTCCATTCGAGTTTGGTCGCAGTTAGAGCAAAAATTTCATCATCACTTTTATAGCGGCGACAATGAACTCAAGTTGTCACATCTAACATCGGTTAAACAGAAGCATGATGAATCGGTCTCCGATTACGTCAAGAGATTCAGAGAAACAAAAAACCGGTGTTTTAGTTTGATGATAACCGAGAGGGACTTGGCAGACATAGTGCTGAGTGGTTTGAGAACTCCCATTAGAGAAAAGCTAGAAGGCTATGAGTTCTTAAATATCAACCAAGTCTTACAAAGGGCTTTGGCTCAGGAAAGCTGAAGCAAAGACCTCAAAGAAGTGCATAGATACAAAGCCGATCATCCAAAGATGAATATGGTGGAATATGACAGTGATAACTTGGACGATGAGGGTGATGTTTTTGCTACTGAATTTGTTTGGCCATCTAAGGCCAAACCCTTTACTTGCATGATCTGAAACCGATTCATAAGAATCGTGATGAAGAGATGAAGTTTACTTTTAACATTGCTAAGTGTGATAGAATATTTGATGCTTTGTTGCAGGTATGGATATCAATATGGTGTATTACTTACCTGCTGAGTTTCGTGTTGTAGATGAGGAAGGGGAAGTGGCTCAGCTGGATTTTGGCCCTAAAAATGAAATATTCGAGAAGCCAAAAGAACTAGTAACGCATCTGAAACCGTTATATCTCAGAGGTCATATCAATGGGTCGCCGCTCACTCGGATGCTTGTGGATGGAGGTGCCGTGGTAAATCTTATGCCATATTCGGTCTTCAAGAAATTGGGTTTGCCTGATGAAGAATTGATCAAGACCAATATGGTGCTCAACGGGTTTGAAGTCAAAGAGAAAATTGAAGCCAAAGGTGTAATGTATGTGGAGCTTACAGTTGGAAGCAAAACTTTGGCTACTGCATTCTTTGTCGCTGAGGTGCAAGGTAACTACAACGTTATACAAGGCCGTGATTGGGTTCATGCAAACCAGTGCGTGCCATCCACTATGCACTAGTTTTTGATTCAGTGGGTTGATGATGAAGTAAAAGTCATTCATGCGGATAACTAAGCCTGTGTTGCTTTGGCCGATGCATCGGTGGATTGGCAACATCCCAATGCTACTTGCTTGACGGGACGTGACTTATCAGAATTTGATTTTCTCAGCGCGACCAAGAATGGTTTCGTGCCTGTCTCTTTAAAGCCGTCTGAATGCAGTCGGCTCCAAGGTATGATATGTTTAAATGGATCCTAATTCTGAGTGGTTACACAAACGTCTTGTAAAGTATCGGTCCAGTGAGAACGATATGTATGAGTCTATAGAGGAGTTGGATGACATGGATAAACTTGGACAAGGTTTTACATCAGCCGATCCGTTAGAAGAGGTAGACATTGGAGATGGTTCAGTCACTCGACTGACATTTATAAACAAAAATTTGAAAGCCGATTGTAAGGCTAAGTTATTCAAGCTATTGAAAGAATATGTTTGTTGCTTTGCATGGGAATATCATGAGATGTCAGGGTTAAGCCGAGAGCTAGTGGAGCATCCGTTGCCTATAAAGGCCGGTTTTAGACCTTATAAATAGTCGGCCAGAAAATTTAATCCGAAAACATATGACCGGATCAAGGAAGAGATCGTTCGACTGCTTGAAGCTAATTTCATTCGACCTTGCAGGTATGCCGAGTGGATTTCTAACATTGTCCCAGTGGAGAAGAAAGGATCCGACAAGTTGAGGGTGTGCATTGATTTCAGAGATTTGAATAGGGCTACACCCAAAGATGAGTATCCTATGCCAATAGCCGATATGCTTATTAATGATGCTTCTGGGCATAAGGTTATTAGCTTTCTAGATGGTAATGCCGGATACAATCAAATTTTTATGGCCGAAGAGGACGTGTACAAAACGGCTTTCCGATGTCCTAGTTTCCTTGGTTTATTCGAGTGGACTGTGATGACATTCAGATTAAAAAATGCTGGAGCCACGTATCAAAGGGCTATGAATTTAATTTTTCATGATTTACTCAGTGTCATACTTGAAGTTTATATTGATGATATTGTTGTCAAATCGGATGCTTTTGAATCTCACTTGACCGATTTGCGTTTAGCTTTTGAAAGAATGAAAAAGTATGGACTGAAGATGAATCCTTTAAAGTGTGCATTCGGCGTATCAGCTGGCAAGTTTTTGGGTTTCATTATTCATGAAGATGGCATAGAGATTGATCCCAAAAAGATAGAGGCCATACATACAGTGGAGGCTCCAACATGCAAGAGAGATATGCAAAAGTTCCTTGGCAAGGTCAATTATTTGAGAAGGTTCATAGCTAATCTATCAGGGAAAATTGATGCATTTAATCCTATCCTTCGGTTAAAGAATGATGCTGATTTCACTTGGGGGGGCAAAACAACAAGAAGCGTTTGATATGATCAAGAATTATTTGTGCACTCCTCCGGTGATGAAAGCACCCAAGCATAGGGAACCCTTCAGACTTTACATTGCAGCAGAGGAAGGAGTTGTTGGTGATGTTCTAACTCAAGAGACCGAGGAAAAGAGCATGCCATCACTTATTTGAGCCACCGCTTATTGGACGCAGAGACAAGGTATACATTTATTGAGAAATTATGTCTATGCTTATATTATGCTTGCACAAAACTGAGACATTATTTAGTGCCGAGTGTTTGTGTAGTATCTTGTCAAACCGATGTCATTAAATACATGTTGCATAGGCCAATTCTTAGTGGTAGAATTGGCAAGTGGGCTTATGCTTTGATTGAATATGATTTGGCTTATGAATCACTAAAATCCATGAAAGGACAAATTGTTGCTAATTTCATTGTTGAACATCGGATTAATGACAAGAATGATGTTGATATGAACCTTGTTTCATTAGTACCATGGAGATTATACTTTGATGGTTCAGTTTGTAGCAATGGACAAGGTGTTGGTATTGTTTATATATCTCCTCATAGTGCTGTTTTTGAGGCCTCATGCCGCTTAGAATATTTTTGCACAAACAATCAACCCAAATATGAAGCATTGTTATTCGGCCTAGAGATGTTACTTGCTATAGGTGTTACACATATTGAGGCTTATGGTGATTCGTTACTAGTGGTGCAGCAAATATCCAAAGTCTTTCAGTGTTTGGACGAATCACTTAATGTTTATCTTGATAAATGTTTAGATATAACATCTACTTTGGATTGTTTTAGCATTGCACATATATCTAGACATGACAACTGGAAAGCAAATGAGTTGGCACAACAAGCATCTGGATACCATGTTGATTATGGCATGTTTCATATTTCTCAAAGTCCGATGTCTTGTCTTACCAGTATAGAAGAGGCCGAACCAGAACCCACTGATTCGGTCATTAATAAAAAATCTAGTGCAGGTGACAATCCCAACTGGAGGAAGCCCATTGTTGATTACTTGTGGAATTCGAGTGAAAGGGTGGACAAGGCTGTTCGGCATATGGCTTTCAAGTATACAATGAGAGATGATGGTCTTTATCGCCGAACAGTCGATGATGTTCTTCTAAAGTGTTTGGATGAGGACCAGGCAAGAGTTGCTATGGGAGAAGTACATGAAGGCATTTGTGGCACTCACCAGTCTGCTCCCAAGATGAAATGGTTATTGCGACGTGCTGGGTTTTATTGGCCGACTATGGTTAATGACTGCTTCAGATATTATAAAGGGTGTGAAGCTTGTCAAAAATTTGGTGATATTCAATTGGCTCCTGCTGCTATGTTGCATCCTATTATCAAGCCATGGCCCTTCAGAGGATGGGGTTTAGACTTTATTGGGAAAATTCATCCATCTTCCTCACAGGGACATTGGTTCGTATTGGTGGCAACTGATTATTTCACTAAATGGTATGAAGCAGTACCTCTCAAGAACATGACACATACAGAGGTAATTCAATTCATAACTGAGCACATTATTCATAGATTCGGTATTCCTCAAACGTTAACAACACATCAAGGTTCATCTTTCATGTCACACCAAGTTAGAGAGTTTGCCGAATCTTATAACATAAAGTTGCTCAATTCCTCTCCATATTATGCCCAAGCTAATGGACAAGCTGAGTCTAGCAATAAAATTTTAATCAAACTCATCAAGAAGAAGATTGAAGATAATCCAAGGAGATGGCATGAGTTGTTATCTGAAGCTTTGTGGGCACATAGAATTGCAGGAAATATGCCCTAGAGGCAATAATAAAGTTATTATTTATTTCCTTATATCATGATAAATGTTTATTATTCATGCTAGAATTGTATTAACCGGAAACATAATACATGTGTGAATACATAGACAAACAGAGTGTCACTAGTATGCCTCTACTTGACTAGCTCGTTGATCAAAGATGGTTATGTTTCCTAACCATAGACATGAGTTGTCATTTGATTAACGGGATCACATCATTAGGAGAATGATGTGATTGACTTGACCCATTCCGTTAGCATAGCACTTGATCATTTAGTTTGTTGCTATTGCTTTCTTCATGACTTATACATGTTCCTATGGCTATGAGATTATGCAACTCCCGTTTACTGGAGGAACACTTTGTGTGCCATCAAACGTCACGACGTAACTGGGTGATTATAAAGGTGCTCTACAGGTGTCTCCGAAGGTACTTGTTGGGTTGGCGTATTTCGAGATTAGAATTTGTCACTCCAATTGTCGGAGAGGTATCTCTGGGCCCTCTCGGTAATGCACATCACTTAAGCCTTGCAAGCATTGCAACTAATGAGTTAGTTGCATGATGATGTATTACGGAATGAGTAAAGAGACTTGCCGGTAACGAGATTGAACTAGGTATTGAGATACCGACGATCGAATCCCGGGCAAGTAACATACCGATGATAAAGGGAACAACGTATGTTGTTATGCGGTCTGACCGATAAATATCTTCGTAGAATATGTGGGAGCCAAGATGAGCATCCAGGTTCCGCTATTGGTTATTAACCGGAGACGTGTCTCGGTCATGTCTACATTGTTCCCGAACCCATAGGGTCCGCACGCTTAAGGTTTCGATGACAGTTATATTATGAGTTTTGATGTACCGAAGGAGTTTGGAGTCCCAGTTGAGATCGGAGACATGACGAGGAGTCTCGAAATGGTCGAGACGTAAAGATCGATATATTGGACGACTATATTCGGACATCGGAAAGGTTCCGAGTGATTCGGGTATTTTTCGGAGTACCGAAGAGTTACGGGAATACGTATTGGGCCTTATTGGGCTATACAGGAAAGAAGGAAAAGGGCCTCAAGGGTGGCCGCACCCCTCCCCTTGGTCTGGACCGAATTGGACTAGGGAAGGGGGGCACCCCCTTCCTTCCTTCTTCTTTTCCCTTCCTCTTTTCCTATTCCATATGGGAGGTGAAATCCTACTAGGACTAGGGAGTCCTAGTAGGACTCCACACTTAGCGCCCCCCCTCCTAGGGCCGGCCTCCTCCTCCCTTGCTCCTTTATATACGGGAGCAGGGGGGCACCCTAAAGACACAACAATTGATCCTTGAGATCTATTAGCTGTGTGCAGTGCCCTCCTCCACCATAATCCTCGATAATATTGTAGCGGTGCTTAGGCGAAGCCCTGCGACGGTAGAACATCAAGATCGTCACCACGCCGTCGTGCTGATGGAACTCTTCCCCGACATTCTGCTGGATCGGAATCCGAGGATCATCATCGAGTTGAACGTGTGCTAGAACTCGGAGGTGTCGTAGTTTCGGTGCTTCATCGGTCGGGCCGTGAAGACGTACGAATACATCAACCGCGTTGTGCTAACACTTCCGCTTCCGGTCTATGAGGGTACGTAGACAACACTCTCCCCTCTCGTTGCTATGCATCACCGTGATCTTGCGTGTGCGTAGGAATTTTTTTGAAATTACTACGTTCCCCAACAGTGGCATCCGAGCCAGGTTTTATGAATTGATGTTGTGCACAAGTAGAACACAAGTGAGTTTTGGGCGATATAAGTCATACTGCTTACCAGCATGTCATACTTTGGTTCGGCGGTATTGTTGGATGAAGTGGCCCGGACCGACATTACGCGTACGCTTACGCGAGACTGGTTCTACCGACGTGCTTTGCACACAGGTGGCTGGCGGGTGTCAGTTTCTCCAACTTTAGTTGAACCAAGTGTGGCTACGCCCGGTCCTTGCGAAGGTTAAAACATCACCAACTTAACAAACTATCGTTGTGGTTTTGATGCATTGGTAAGAACGGTTCTTGCTAAGCCCGTAGCAGCCACGTAAAACTTGCAACAACATAGTAGAGGACGTCTAACTTATTTTTGTAGGGCATGTTGTGTTGTGATATGGTCAAGACATGATGCTAAATTTTATTGTATGAGATGATCATGTTTTGTAACCGAGTTATCGGCAACTGGCAGGAGCCATATGGTTGTCGCTTTATTGTATGCAATGCAATTGCGCTGTAATGCTTTACTTTATCACTAAGCGGTAGTGATAGTCGTGGAAGCATAAGATTGGCGAGACGACAACAATGCTATGATGGCGATCAAGGTGTCGCGCCGGTGACGATGGTGATCATGACGGTACTTCGGAGATGGAGATCACAAGTACAAGATGATGATAGCCATATCATATCACTTATATTGATTGCATGTGATGTTTATCTTTTATGCATCTTATCTTGCTTTGATTGACGGTAGCATTATAAGATGATCCCTCACTAAATTATCAAAGTATAAGTGTCCCCCCTGAGTATGCACCGTTGTGAAAGTTCTTCGTGCTGAGACACCACGTGATGATCGGGTGTGATAGGCTCTACGTTCAAATATAACGGGTGCAAAACAGTTGCACACGCGGAATACTCAGGTTAAACTTGACGAGCCTAGCATATAACAGATATGGCCTTGGAACACGGAGACCGAAAGGTCGAGCGTGAATCATATAGTAGATATGATCAACATAGTGATGTTCACCATTGAAACTACTCCATCTCACGTGATGATCAGACATGGTTTAGTTGATTTGGATCACGTGATCACTTAGAGGATTAGAGGGATGTCTATCTAAGTGGGAGTTCTTAAGTAATATGATTAATTGAACTTTAATTTATCATGAACTTAGTCCTGGTAGTATTAGCATATCTATGTTGTACATCAATAGCTCACGTTTAGGTCCCCTGTTTTATTTTTGATATGTTCCTAGACAAAACTAAGTTGAAAGATGTTAGTAGCAATGATGCGGATTGGATCAGTGATCTGAGGTTTATCCTCATTGCTGCACAGAAGAATTATGTCTTTGATACACCGCTAGGTGACAAACCTATTGCAGGAGTATTTGCAGATGTTATGAACATTTGTGTAGCTCAATATGATGACTACTTGATAGTTTAGTGCACCATGCTTAAACGGCTTAGAATCGGGACTTCAAAGACGTTTTGAACGTCATGGACCATATGAGATGTTCCAGGAGTTGAAGTTAATATTTCAAGCAAATAACCGAGTTGAGAGATATGAAGTCTCCAACAAGTTCTATAGCTAAAAGATGGAGGAGAATAGCTCAAGCAGTGAGCATGAGCTCAGATTGTCTAGGTACTACAATCGCTTGAATCAAGTGGGAGTTAATCTTCCAAATAAAATAGTGATTGACAGAATTCTCTAGTCAGCATCACCAAGTTAGTAGAACTTCATGATGAACTATGATATGCAAGGGATAACGGAAACGATTCCCAAGCTCTTCGTAAAGCTGAAATCAACGAAGGTAGAAATCAAGAAAAATATCAAGTGTTGATGGTAGACAAGACCACTAGTTTCAAGAAAAGGGCAAAGGGAAGAAGGGGAACTTCAAGAAGAACGGCAAGAAAGTTGTTGCTCAAGTAAAGAAGCCCAAGTCTGGTCCTAAGCCTGAGACTAAGTGCTTCTACTGCAAAGGGATTGGTCACTGGAAGCGGAACTGCCCCAAGTATTTGACGGATAAGAAGGATGGCGAAGTGAACAAAGCTATATTTGATATACAGATTATTGATGTGTATTTTACTAGTGTTCGTAGCAACCCCTTGGTATTTGATACTGGTTCAGTTGCTAAGAGTAGTAACTCGAAACGGGAGTTGCAGAATGAACATAGACTAGTTAAGGGTGAAGCGACGATGTGTGTTGGAAGTGGTTCCAAGATTGATATGATCATCATCGCACACTCCCTATACTTTTGGGATTAGTGTTGAACCTAAATAAGTGTTATTTGGTGTTTGCGTTGAGCATGAATATGATTTGATCATGTTTATTGCAATACGGTTATTCATTTAAGTAAGAGAATAAATTGTTGTTTTGTTTACATGAATAAAACCTTATATGGTTACACACCCAATGAAAATGGTTCATTGGATCTCAATCGTAGTGATACACATATTCATAATATTGAAACCAAAAGATGCAAAGTTAATAATGATGGTGCATTTTATTTGTGGCACTGCCGTTTAGGTCATATTGGTGTAAAGCGCATGAAGAAAATCCATGCTGATGGCCTCTTGGAATCACTTGATTATGAATTAGTTGATGCTTGCGAACCATGCCTCATGGGCAAGATGACTAAGACTCCGTTCTCTAGAACAATGGAGCGAGCAACAGATTTGTTGGAAACCATACATACTGATGTATGTGGTCCGATGAATATTGAGGCTCATGGCAGGTATCATTATTTTCTGATCTTCACAGATGATTTGAGCAGATATGAGTATATCTACTTGATGAAACACAAGTCTGAAACATTTGAAAAGTTCAAAGAATTTCAGAGTGAAGTGGAGAATCATCGTAACAAAAATAAAAGTTTCTACGATATGATCGCAGAAGTAAAATATTTGAGTTACGAGTTTGGCCTTCAGTTAAAAACAATGTGAAATAGTTTCACTATTCACGCCACCTGGAACACCACAGCATAATGGTGTGTCCGAACGTCATAACCGTACTTTATTAGATATGGTGCGATCTATGATGTCTCTTATCGATCTACCACTATCGTTTTGGGGTTATGCATTAGAGACAGCTGCATTCACATTAAATAGGGCACCATCTAAATCCGTTGAGACGACACCGTATGAACTATGGTTTGGCAAGAAACCTAAGTTGTCGTTTCTTAAAGTTTGAGGTTGCAATGCTTATGTGAAAAAGTTTCAACCTGATAAGCTCTAACCCAAATCGGAGAAGTGCATCTTCATAGGATACCCAAAAGAAAATGTTGGGTACACCTTCTATCACAGATCCGAAGGCAATATATTCGTTGCTCTAAATGGATCCTTTCTAGAAAGGAGTTTCTCTCGAAAGAAGTGAGTGGGAGGAAAGTAGAACTTGATGAGGTAACTGTACCTGCTCCCTTATTGGAAAGTAGTTCATCACAGAAATCTATTCCTGTGACTACTACACCGATTAGTGAGGAAGCTAATGATGATGATGATCATGTAACTTCAGATCAAGTTACTACCGAACCTCGTAGGTAAATCAGAGTGAGATCCGCACCAGAGTGGTACGGTAATCCTGTTCTGGAGGTCATGTTACTTGACCATGATGAGCCTATGAACTATGAGGAAGCGATGATGAGCCCAGATTCCGCGAAATGGCTTGAGGCCATGAAATCTGAGATGAGATCCATGTATGAGAACAAAGTATGGACTTGATTGACTTGCCCAATGATCGGCGATCCATTGAGATTAAATGGATCTTCAAGAGGAAGATGGACGCTGATAGTAGTGTTACTAACTACAAAGCTAGAATTGTCGCAAAAAGGTTTTCGACAAGTTCAAGGTGTTGACTACGATGAGAGTTTCTCACTCGTATCTATGCTTAAGTCTGTCCGAATCATGTTAGCAATTGCCGCATTTTATGAAATCTGGCAAATGGATAAACAAAACTGCATTCCTTAATGGATTTATTAAAGAAGAGTTGTATATGATGCAACCAGAAGGTTTTGTCAATCCTAAAGGTACTAAGAAAATATGCAAGCTCCACCGATCCATCTATGGACTGGTGCATGCATCTCAGAGTTGGAATATATGCTTTGATAAGTTGATCAAAGCATATAGTTTTATACAGAGTTGCGGTGAAGCCTGTATTTACAAGAAAGTGAGTGGGAGCACTACAACATTTCTGATAAGTATATGTGAAAGACATATTGTTGATCGGAGATAATGTAGAATTATTCTGTAAAGCATAAATGAATGTTTGAAAGGAGTTTTTCAAAGAAAGACCTCGGTGAAGCTGCTTACATATTGATCATCAAGAACTATAGAGATAGATCAATACGCTTGATAAGTTTTTTCAATGAGTACATACCTTTACAAGATTTTGAAGTAGTTCAAAATGGAACAGTCAAAAAGGAGTTCTTGCCTGTGTTACAAGGTGTGAAGTTGAGTAAGACTCAAAACCTGACCACGGCAGAAGATAGAGAGAGAATGAAAGTCATTCCCTATGCCTCAGCCATAGGTTCTATAAAGTATGCCATGCTATGTACCAGACCTATTGTATACCCTGCCCTGAGTTTGGCAAAGGAGTACAATAGTGATCTAGGAGTAGATCACTGGACATTGGTCAAAATTATCCTTAGTGGAGTAAGGATATGTTTCTTGATTATGGAGGTGACAAAAGGTTCGTCGTAAAGGGTTACGTCGATGCAAGTTTTGACACTGATCCAGATGACTCTAAGGCCCCGTTCGGAAGTTGTCTGGCTTCCCAAAATCGCCGGCTCCTGCTCTGTATTCACGCAGCTAGCTTCTCGAAGAAGCAGCGAATCGTTCGGCTGGGTGCAACCGCTCCTGCTCGCAAACATGGGCTGGTAACCCAGGAAACCAGGCTAAGGCCTGTTCGGCCACTACTTGGGCCAGGTTCTGTTGGCCCAGTGCTCGGTTAGCGAGACGCGCGGTCGCTCGGGCATGTTTTCTCTGATCGAAACGGTATGCAAAATCACTTCGGGGTGGCATTCTAGCTGTAATATTGAGGAACTTCCACTTCTGATTTTTTCCAAGCTAGGCTGGTGCTGCTCCCCGTCTCCGAAATTTTTGCACTGGAGGATTCACGTCTCCGCGGAGCGGTCTTCTCGGAGCGGGAGCATTCGGGCTAACTTCTCGCGACAATTTGAGGAAGCTGGCTCACGGAGAGCTTCCAAACGGGCCCTAAGTCTCAATCTGGATACATATTGAAAGTGGGAGCAATTAGCTAGAGTAGCTCCATGCAGAGCATTGTTAACATAGAAATTTGCAAAATACTTACGGATCTGAATGTGACAGACCCGCTGACAAAACTTCTCTCACAAGCAAAACATGATCACACCTCAGTACTCTTTGGGTGTTAATCACATAGCGATGTGAACTAGATTATTGACTCTACTAAACCCTTTGGGTGTTGGTCAAATGTCGATGTGAACTATGGGTGTTAATCACATGGCGATGTGAACTAGATTATTAACTCTAGTGCAAGTGGGAGACTGAAGGAAATATGCCCTAGAGGCTATAATAAAGTTATTATTTATTTCCTTATATCATGATAAATGTTTATTATTCATGCTAGAATTGTATTAACCGGAAACATAATACATGTGTGACTACATAAACAAACATAGTGTCACTAGTATGCTTCTACTTGACTAGCTCGTTGATCAAAGATGGTTATGTTTCCTAACCATAGACATGAGTTGTCATTTGATTAACGGGATCACATCATTAGGAGAATGATGTGATTGACTTGACACATTCCGTTAGCATAGCACTTGATCGTTAGTTTGTTGCTATTGCTTTCTTCATGACTTATACATGTTCCTGTGACTATGAGATTATGCAACTCCCGTTTACCGGAGGAACACTTTGTGTGCCATCAAACGTCACAACGTAACTGGGTGATTATAAAGGTGCTCTACAGGTGTCTCCGAAGGTACTTGTTGGGTTGGCGTATTTCGAGATTAGGATTTGTCACTCCGATTGTCGGAGAGGTATCTCTGGGCCCTCTCGGTAATGCACATCACTTAAGCCTTGCAAGCATTGCAACTAATGAGTTAGTTGCAGGATGATGTATTACGGAACAAGTAAAGAGACTTGCCGGTAATGAGATTGAACTAGGTATTGAGATACCGACGATCGAATCTCGGGCAAGTAACATACCGATGACAAAGGGAACAACGTATGTTGTTATGTGGTCTGACCGATAAAGATCTTCGTAGAATATGTGGGAGCCAATATGAGCATCCAGGTTCCTCTATTGGTTATTGACCGGAGACGTGTCTCGGTCATGTCTACATTGTTCTCGAACCCGTAGGGTCCACACGCTTAAGGTTTCAATGACAGTTATATTATGAGTTTATGAGTTTTGATGTACCAAAGGAGTTCGGAGTCCCGAATGAGATCGGAGACATGACGAGGAGTCTCGAAATGGTCGAGACGTAAAGATCGATATATTGGACGACTATATTCGGACATCGGAAAGGTTCCGAGTGATTCGAGTATTTTTCGGAGTACCGGAGAGTTACAGGAATATGTATTGGGCCTTATTGGGCCATAGAGGAAAGAAGGAAAAGGGCCTCAAGGGTGGCCGCACCCCTCCCCTTGGTCTGGTCCGAATTGGACTAGGGAAGGGGGCGCCCCCTTCCTTCCTTCTCCTTTTCCCTTCCTCTTTTCCTATTCCATATGGGAGGTGGAATCCTATTAGGACCAGGGAGTCCTAGTAGGACTCCACACTTGGCGCGCCCTCTCCTTGGGCTGGCCTCCTCCTCCCTTGCTCCTTTATATACGGGTGCAGGGGGGCACCCCAAAGACACAACAATTGATCCTTGAGATCTATTAGCCGTGTGCGGTGCCCTCCTTCACCATAATCCTCGATAATATTGTAGCGGTGCTTAGGCGAAGCCCTGCGACGGTAGAACATCAAGATCGTCACCACGCCGTCGTGCTGACGGAACTCTTCCCCGACATTCTGCTGGATCGGAGTCCGGGGATTGTCATCGAGCTGAATGTGTGCTAGAACTCGGAGGTGTCGTAGTTTCGGTGCTTGATCGGTCGGGCCGTCAAGACGTACGACTACATCAACCGCGTTGTGCTAACACTTCCGCTTCCGGTCTACGAGGGTACGTAGACAACACTCTTCCCTCTCGTTGCTATGCATCACCATGATCTTGCGTGTGCGTAGGAAATTTTTTGAAATTACTACGTTCCCCAACAAGAATTTCACGGCATGGTGCTACGAAGGTGACCCCATATGAGCTAGTATATGGTCAAGAGGCCGTTTTACCGGTGGAAGTAAATTTGAATGCTTTGAGAATAGCCAAACAAAATGATTTATCGGCAGTAGACTTTTATAACTTGATGATGGACAATATTGATGAGGTTGCCGATAAATGTTTGGAACTTTGAAGTCCATAGAGAGAGACAAGTTGAGGGTTGCAAGAGCTTACAATAAGAAAGTTAAGTTGAAAATTTTTCAAGTTGGTGATCTCGTCTGGAAAGTGATTCTGCCAATTGGTTCAAGAGATAGAAAATTCGGGAAGTGGTCTCCAAGTTGGGAAGGTCCTTTTAGAATTACAAGAGTTGTTCCCAGAAATTCATATTTGGTGGAATCAATACAAGGGGCATTGTTACATCGAGCTCTCAATGGCAAATATTTGAAGAAGTACCACCCGAGTGTGTGGCAGGAAGCCTAAGTAGGCAATGGCCGATATACGATTATCGCCCTTAGCACAAACATGGAAGATACATAATTATCACCCTGAGAAAATAAATGGCCGATGGAGTGTTGATATCGTCTTTAGAACAAACACTATGCATATTATTTTTCGGCGTGCAAGCTTTACTGAAAAACAGGGGGCATGTGTTGACACCTGATTTTGACAAGATACAGATTGCAATGAAGATGGTCTCGAGTGAACGGGTTTCGGCATGAAAAGATTCACGTCGCCGAGTGGAACAACTTTGATGTTTCGGTTATATTCATTCGACCTTAACTTACGAACCGAAACTATACTCCGAGTGGCATAATTCAATGTTCTGAGTGGTTTTTTTTCCAATCACGTCTTCAAGATGACCTCGGATGAAGGATCACTTTTAAGGAATTGTCTTCGTCCCGTCGAGGCAATCGATTTTGATATATAAATCATTTCAATCCGAGTTCATATGCAAAAGTTAGAGGCAATACACTATAGACTGAACCTCAACGGAAATATAGTGTGAGGTGCCAGACACTTGTCTGATAGGTTGCGCGAATAACTCGGTCATCAAGACGGCCTTGAATTGAAAAACCTTCAACACGAAGAAGTTTTCTCTCGTCGAGCCGGTTGTTTTTCATATAAAATTTGTCTCCATCCGAGGTCGTATGCAACCTGGAGAGGGAAATCAAGATCAGGCTGTGTTTTCAGTCGGGAAATCCGAGTGAAAAGTTTACCATCTGAGTGAAAACCTACCGATCGAGTAAAAGGTCGAGTGAAAACTTATCGATCGAGTAAATGATTGGCTTCCGAGTGAAAATATAGTAATTTGAGTGAAATTATCATCCAAGTGAAGTTATGCCGAGTGAAAAGATTACCGTCGGAATGAAAATTTGACGTTCGAGTAAGATATTGCCTTCCGAGCGAAATATAGTCATCCGAGTGAAAGATTGTCTTCCGAGTGAAATTATAGTCATTCGAGTGAAAGATTGTCTTCCGAGTGAAAGACTCTAACATCCGAGTGAAAAGGTCCAATCGGACGAAAAACTCTAATATCCGAGTGGATGAGCTCGGATCCGAGTGAAACTGAAGATGTGCTCGAAAGGTAATCCAGATGACCTCGGATGAAAAAGTGATCAACACGGAAGTTATGCGCATCGTCAAAACAGTGAAGTTTGGGCTAGAGTCATTATCATATGAGATAGTATACGGCCTGTAAGTTCACTACGAGCCTCGGACAATCAAATCCGTTACATGACCGAGTCCGACTGGATATTAAAGATGACTTCGTAGAATATTGAAGATGATTTTATTTGGAAAAGTGTTCAACATAAGAATTGTTCGTCTCGTTGAGGCGCACAAGTTTCATGTTTGCGCCATCTTTATCGGAGGTCATATGCAAGCTCGGCGGCCCGCGCAAAGAGGAAGACAGAAGTTGGACTAGATTTAGACTGAATCCGAGTTGGAATAGAACTAGGACTCTAGGACGTGAATTGATGTAATTTTTTGTAAGGAAAGCCTAGATGAATTCTTTGCTTGTACGGGAAGTCCAGCCGCCTCTTATATATGTTGCGGGTGATGGCCGATTGAACAACACACAATCGAACAAATCAATATACTACTTTTTCATATACGTTTTATCTCTTCACCGTTTTTCTCTCTTGTTTTTCGCTGTTCTTCGTGTTTGAGAGCTGCGAATCCCGAGGTTCTAGGGGCGAGCGATTCGACCTAGGGCAGCCCATAGCCGCCGCACTCCCTGACGGGATCCCTCCCGGGGGTGTGGGGTTTTCGGGTCTGCAAAAGCGCCCGTCGACTGTCTTGCGTATCGCGCTGTCGGTCAGGTCTCCTTCGACGTAAGCTGCGGTGCATCACCCCCAACGTTAAGGATACACGTGACGTGTTCGTGTGTCAACAAAGGGCTTCCATTTTCATTGCTCCGGCTACAAATTCATACCATTGGGCCTGAGCATGGAGCAACGAGCCTGATCTGTCACGCACGACCAGGATAGTAGAACCTGAGCGAGTAGCTTCAATGCACTCCCCCCTTCTTAAATATAAGTCTTTATAGAGATTGTATTATGGACCACATACGAAGTAAAATAAGTGAATCTACACTCTAAAATGCGTCTACATACATCCGTATGTGATTCATAGTGAAATCTTTACAAAAACTTATATTTAGAACCGGAGGGAGTATGAGGCATCAACATTGATCTTAGTGACATCCTCATATGGTGGCTTTCATCTGGTCTTTGCTTTTACATGAGCTGGTTTCTTGTCCTTGCACACCTAGGCTAGGTCCAAAGCCGTATCAAGTGTCCACAGTCGAAATTGGTGCCTCCGATGGCTGCGGCGGCTACATTGCATGGCGGGGGCGAGAAGTGGAGGCACCGCTGGAGGGAGTTAAGAGGGAAGAAAGTTTTGCTAAGAATGGTTAGTGGTCCCCAAAAATGTGAGAGTCAGAATGTATTCGGGGCTTAACTCCTTAATTTTTCAAGGAGCTAACCGGACAGGAGTCGGCTCCGTGCGAGTTTACTCCTCAAAAAAAGAATCATTGTGGAGTTAGCCCTTTTTGAGGGTCCGGCTAGAGGCCCCGGCAAGAGAACCCTGAGCTTTTCCCTTCCACCGTAACTCTTGAAGATGGAGTTGCAGATATTGTTGAGTAACGTGATTGTATTAACAAACATAAATTAGACTAGGAAATATTCTGGCTTGTCTTATATTTCAAATAGATTATGTACTTCTATATATGCCCACGAAACTCAAGCAATACAATGAACTATTTCATCAAACATCTCTTTCCTTTCTAACATGGTATCAGCCTAATCGATCTAAACCCTAACTGCCACTGCCGCTTCCGCACCCACACGCCGCCCCTGGGGCAGTCGGCCTCCATGACCGTCGCCAGGGGCCGCGCCGCCCGTACCTAGGGTTCGTCCGCCGGCCGTGTTGGCCGGCTGCCCTAGAGTCTTTTTTCCGATCCTTTAATCCAAGTTTTCTCTCTCTCGTCGGTCGTTTTGATCTGCGTTTTCTTTTTGGTTTTTCGATCTAATCTTAATCGGTTTGTGTCGCCCACCGTCGCCGTCGATCCCGTGCGCCTCTACTTCATTACCGGCGCGATCGGCCGGCTTCTTCACCGACCCGACGGCCTTGCACGCCGTCTGCGCGTCTGCCCGCCGGTCACCCCGACCCGGCGGCCTCGCGCGTCGTTCTGCGCGTCTGCCCGCCGGTCGCCCCGACCCGGCGGGCTCGTGTCATGCGGCGGCCCTTCACCGCCGTCGTTCGCCCGCCGGCCCGCCCATCGATCTACGCCGTCCGTCACTGCCTTGCTCCGACTAGGACTCCTGCATCACCCTGACCTGGCGGCCTCGCGTCATGCGGCGGCCAATCATAGCCACCCTGCCGCGCGTCGTCGCCGGCTTCATCTCAGACTCCGCCATCATCCCGCCTTCACCAAGCGGCGTTCCCGACCTCGCACGCGATCGGATTGATCACCCGCCCGCCGCCGCGATTCGCCTCATCTACGCCGTGCGACCGACCTGGCCCGTCGGTGGCGCGCGCCTCCGCAGGACCCGTGAAGACTATCCCGAGTTCAGCGCGCTCCTCTATGGATCGAGCAATGGGCTGCCGCTGCGTTGCCCCGTCGGGCCGCAATGCCGCTTCCCCGTGGTTCTTCTCCCGGCTGCACCGACCCGCGTCACCGCTGCGTCCCCCTTCGGGCCGTAGTGCCGCGGCCCGCGTTCCCCCGCCGCCCCGAGGGCGTCGGCTCTAGGCCGTCTCGTGGCTGCACCGACCCTCACGCCGCCGCTGCGCCACCCCGTCGGGCCGTAGCGAGTGTGGCACGCGGTCCACACCACCGTCCCGAGGACGTCCCCGCGGTTGCACCGACCTACGCTTCACCGCTGCACCGCCCCTTTGGGCTGTAGCGTCGCGGCCCGCGGTCCCTGCGACCGCCCCGAGGTCTTCCGCTGTTGCCCTGACCTGCCCGCCGCTGCTGCGTCGTCGCTTCGGGCCGTAGCGCCGCGGCTTGCGGTCCACTCCGCCGTCACCGCGTGTCGACCTCCCGTGGTATGTGCTGCACCATCTTTCTTGGCGCGGGAACGCCACCGTCCGTGTCGGTTTTCGTCATGCTGTCAGGGTTCTTCGCCTACGTCGAGCATCGCCGCCGCGCTTCTAACCTAGCCGCCGCCGCCGCCGTCAGGCCATCGCCGCTCTTCTTCGGCCGCCGCCGCTGCTACCCCCGTAGCTGACACAGCCGCCTGTCCACCCCTTTCATCTTCGTCCAGCACTAGCCCATCGCCAGCGTCGCCGCCATCTACCCTGACCGCTTCATCTACTCTGACAACCGCGGGCGACATTGGCCTCACGCCGATTGGCGCCGCAACCATCGTCGAGTCCTTCTCTCCTGGCCTCTCCGACTTCTTCGACATGGCGTACAGCTCGTGCAGGTCCCGGTCTATGCATGCCCGGTGCTGGCAACACTGATGCGTGCCTTCGTCGATGACGTGTCCCCGGGCCTGGCATGCCTGGTGCGGCGCTTCGTCAACTTCGTCTTCGTCCGTATACGCATGCCCGGTGCTGGCAACATCGGCGCGTGCCCTCGTCTACGATGTGTCCCTGGGTTTGGCAAACCTGTCGCGACGCGTCATCAACAACAGCTCCTTACCGGCGCACCACTACTTTGACACCACTGCGCCCATGCTAACTCGGCGCCCCTTAAGCCCGCGGCTCCACGACGACTTCCTCAACACCGGCCACCCCGACTCGACATCGACCACGACATTCTTCGCACGGCTACCTCGACCATGACTCCACCACCCACGCTCTCGGCTACATCGACAAACGGCACAAAGGGCTACCGCCTGCTTGAGCAACCTCGTTGGTTTCCACTCCAGCCATGACTCCGTGATGTGTCGACCGTTACGACTGTGGGGTGGTGTCCTCGGCTTGCCTTTGGATTCTTCTCCAGTCTCACCGTATGCGTCGCTACCGTTGTGACTGCGGGGGGATGTTGAGTAACGTGATTGTATTAGGAAACATAGGTTAGACTAGGAAATATTCTGGCTTGCCTTGTACTCCAAGTAGATCATGTACTCCTATATATATGCCCACGAGGCTCAAGCAATATAACAAACTATTCCACCAAACCTCTCTCTCCCTTCTAACAGATATGGCGCTTAGCCTTTTCTTTTTCTTTGAAAAGGAGGTTGAAATTTCTGGCCTCTTCATCCAAGCATGCACATCCATCTTTATTATATTATTTAACAGAGCCTGACAAAACACATACATGGATAAACTCAAATCCACCTTCCTGACATCCTATGTCGATACACTTACAAGCTTGATGATGTGCCCTAGCCTCACATTAACACACACCATCTAATCTGGTGGACTCACCGAGCCATCTCACAGTGAGCCCAAAGCACCAACCTGTTTAGTAGACCCTTAGCATGCACTGCATGCACACACTCTATAATCCACCATCGCCATCTTTCGCCATCCCATCTTCAGGAGGGATCAATGATGAAGCTATGTACCTAGGGTAGGGTCATGGACCTGTCCCAACTGCCCTACCCAAGGACATCTCTAGAAGAAATCACCTTTCAATCGACTTGGAGGTGTTCCACTCGATAGACTCGAAGACACTCGACCAAGAAGCAATCACTCGACCAAGATCCAACCACTCGACGGCCAGGAGACCCAATGGCACTCCGCACGCTAACGGTCGGTTATTAAGTACTCCCTCTATAAACTAATATAAGAGCATTTAGATCACTAAAGTAGTGTTCTAAACGCTCTTATATTTGTTTACGGAGGGAGTAGCTTTTATGGTCATCATAGCACTTTATTAAGGGCGTTACCAGTAACGCCCGACCTTAATGTATTTAAACCATGCACAACTGAGGGCCAGAGGGGTCCGACGAACTCTATATAAGCCACCCCCTCCTCAGTGTAAATGGTTCGCACCCCTGTAATTCATACACACATAATCCAGCAGACCGCCTCCGGGCTCCGAGACGTAGGGCTATTACTTCCTCCGAGAAGGGCCTGAACTCGTAAACCTCGTGTGCTTACAACTACTCCATAGCTAAGATCTTGCCTCTCCATACCTACCCCCTACATTACTGTCAGACTTAGAACCACGACAGTTGGCGCCCACTGTGGGGCAGGTGTTTTAGCGATTTCTTGGAGGAGTTGCGATCTTTTCTGATCCAAATCATCATGGTTTCTGGCGGAGTTTTGGTGGAGGGCCGCGAGATCCGTCTTGGCGCGCTCACGTTCATCGCCGACGACTCCGCTTGGCTTCTGGAGGCTCCGCTCGACATGGACGCACTCCCTGTCCGCGGGGCAACGCACTTTCGCGCATGCGTCCGTGGCGACCTCTTGCGGCAACCGTCGACCCATTATCGGTCGGTTCCTGTGTTGTCCTCCCTCCCTATTTCCCGCCGGCGCAAGCGCTCCGGTCGGTCGAGACTTCAGCGGTGGGTGAGACACGCGGTGGCACGTCAGTCGGCCACCCCTCAAGTCGCGGCGATCGAGCCCGACGAATCCCTCTATGGCCTGTTCGACCTGTCGACTGGCTCCGCAGAGACCGCATCCGAGTGCGACAGCAGTGATCCGGCGGCGGAGGTTCTGATGGTCGATGGACCGCCCAGTCCTCCCGGTTTTCCCCGCATCGACAGAGGCACGGGTGGAGGCGACCCATCGCGTCCCCATGAGGAATATCTCCTTGAACCTCTCACGTCGCTGCAGAGAGAAGAACTTCGTCGCCGGAACATGGATGCACTACACACTCCTATCGTTGGAGAAACCCCCGAGGCTCGTGCCTTGGAGGACGCACGCCTGGCAAACTTGGCCAAGCGCACTCGACTGGAGAACCTCTAGCGAGCACTCGACGAGCGTGCGCGACAACGGGTTCCAGAATCCAGTCGACGTCAGCTCTTTCCGCCCCCGCAGGTATATCGAACTCCGATTCAGAATTTAGCAGCTACAGCCCATATAGCAGAGTCGATTCAGCCTTCCCAGTCGGAGGCCGGCAAAGGCTTGTTGCAGATCAGAGCGTTACTTCGGGCAGCAGGAGACCAGAACTCCGCTGTTTCTCAGTCGCGGAACAGGATTCATAGCAGATCCATTGCTGCAGACACAGTCCAGTCGGCTCATAGCGCAAGATCGCCCCCGAGGCGTGAGGGACGTGGGGACCAGCGTAATCAGTACGGGAACCGTGAGCAGTATGATCACCGATTCGATCATGACGATCAACGTCGAGTGCCCACCCCTCCCCCGAGGAGCGGGTTGTATGTGCCTCGACAGTAGGATGACAGGCGCCCTCATAGTGTTGGGCGAAGGATTCCAGTCGACCCCAGGGAACCAGGCTTTGATGCGAGATCCATTCTCGTTCAAGGTTTGGCCGACAGGAACAAAGCTCACCGAGAAGGTCACGACAGAGATGCACCTACCAGCAGCAGAGTACATGTTTCGGGGCCAGAGTGCTTTAGTAGAGCCATCAGGGCCGCTGTGATTCCTCCCAACTTCAGGTTGGCGACTGGAGTCAGTAAGTTCACTGGTGAGTCCAAGCCCGATACTTCGTTTGAAGACTACCGAGTGGCCGTCCAGATTGGCGGTGGCAATGGTGAAGTGGCCATGAAGCACCTGCCTCTCATGTTGGAGGGCTCGGCCAGAGCGTGGCTGAATCAGTTAGCACCCAACAGCATTTACACTTGGGAAGATCTCGCCCGAGTGTTTGTCACCACATTTGAAGGAACATGCAAGCGACCGGCAGGGCTGACAGAACTATGGTCTTGCGTGCAGAAGCCGAATGAAACTTTGAGGGATTACATCCAGAGATGGATCACGTTACATCACACGGTAGAGAATGTGCCTAACCACCAAGCAGTCTGTGCCTTCAAAGAAGGCGTCAAGTACAGAGAGCTGAATCTGAAATTCGATCGAACGGGAGACATGTCTCTGAATCGGATGATGGAGATTGCCACCAAGTACGCTAATGGTGAAGATGAGGATCGACTCAGAAGTGGCAAGCTCAAGTCAGTCGCTCAAGAAACCGAAGGAGGAAATTCCAATCGAAAACAGAAGCGGAAAGCCGAGCCAGCTGCTCCTGGGGAAGGCTTGGCTGTAACTCAAGGAAAGTTTAAGGGGAACCCCAAAGGACCTTGGAACCCCAAGAAAGTTAAAGACCAAGAAGGAAATGATGTGTTGGATTTGCCATGTCACATCCACACCAAGAAAGATGAAGAGGGTAAATTTATTTACCCGGAACATACCACTCGACAGTGTCGGCTCTTGATCCAGCAGTTCCAGGGCAAGCAGCCCAAAGATAAGGAAAAGGAGTCAGACAAAGTTGAGTTCAAGGAAGACAGTGATGATGGATACCCCCAGGTCAATTCCACCCTGATGATTTTTGCTGATGTTGAAAGCAAAAGTCGACTGAAAGTTATCAACCGTGAGGTGAATATGGTTGCTCCGGCAACACCCAGTTATCTGAAGTGGTCTCAGACTGCCATCAGATTCAACCAGTCCGATCACCCAAAGCACATTGCCACCCCTGGGAGGCAAGCTTTGGTGGTCGACCCAGTTGTTGAAGGCACTCGACTGACCAAAGTCTTGATGGATGGTGGTAGTGGTTTGAACATACTGTATGCTGAGACGTTGAAAGGGATGGGCATTCCGATGTCCAGACTCAGTACTAGCAACATGAGTTTCCATGGAGTCATTCCTGGAAAGAAGGCTGAGTCACTCGGCCAGATTGCTCTTGATGTGGTTTTCCGTGATTCCGAGAATTACCGCAAAGAAAAGTTGACGTTCGAAGTTGTAGATTTCCAGATTGCTTATCACGCTATTTTGGGCAGGCCGGCTTATGCACGCTTCATGGCTCGAGCATGTTATGTGTATCTCAAATTGAAGATGCCTGGTCCCAAAGGTGTGATCACTGTTATGGGCAATCGGAAGAAAGCAGAAGAGAGTTTTCAGAAAGGTTCAAAGATCGCTGATGCTCAGATGGCAGTGGTGGACCTGCAGGAATACCAGAAGACTGCAGACCCGAGTGATTTGTTGCGAGCCAAGAAGCCCGCTACAGAATCAGCTTTTCAGTCGTCTGGCGAAACGAAGTCAGCTCACATTCACCCGACCGATCACAGTGCTGCTCCGACTCATATCTCAACAACACTTGACTCCAAATAGGAAGAAGCGCTCATCTAGTTCCTCCGTGAGAACTGGGACATTTTCGCATGGAAGCCTTCTGACATGCCGGGTGTTCCCAGGGGGCTGGCTGAGCACCGCCTACGAGTCGACTCAAAAGTAAAACCCGTCAAAGAACATCTCCGACGGTCCGTCGTCCAGAAGAGAAAGGCTATTGGTGAGGAGGTGGCTCGGCTCTTAGCAGCAAAGTTCATCTGAGAGATCTACCACTCCGAGTGGCTCGCCAACATTGTCATGGTCCCGAAGAAGGACAAGTCACTTCGCATGTGCATTGACTTTAAACATATCAATCGGGCCTGCCCGAAAGATCATTCTCCTCTCCCCCGCATCAACCAGATAGTCGACTCGACTGCAGGATGTGAGCGACTGTCTTTTTTAGACGCCTATTCTGGGTACCATCAGATCCGTCTGTATGGACCTGACGAGATCAAAACAGCTTTCATCACTCCATTCGGGTGTTTCTGTTATCTTACCATGTCGTTCGGCCTCAAGAATGCCGGAGCCACATTCATGAGGATGATTCAGAAGTGTTTGCTCACTCAAATCAGTCGAAATGTGGAAGCATACATGGATGATATTGTGGTCAAGTCACAGAAGGGTTCCGACCTGCTGACTGACCTTGCTGAAACCTTTGCCAACCTCAGGAGGTATGATATCAAGCTTAATCCATCAAAGTGCACATTCGGAGTTCCCGGCGGAAAGCTACTCGGTTTTCTCGTTTCCGAACGGGGAATCGACGCCAATCTAGAAAAAGTCGGTACTATACCCCGAATGAAAAGTCCTGTGTGAGTGCATGACGTCCAAAAGCTTACTGGTTTCTTGGCCACTTTAAGTCGATTCATCTCTCGTCTCGGTGAAAAGGCATTGCCTCTTTACCGATTGATGAAGAAGTCCGACAAGTTCGAGTGGACTCCTGAAGCTGATGCAGCGTTTGCAGAGCTCAAAGCTCTGCTCTCCACCCAGCCGGTGCTTGCTGCCCCAATCAGCAAAGAGCCTTTGCTTGTTTACATCATAGCCACGGGACAAGTCGTTAGTACGGTACTTACGGTCGAGCGGGAAGAAGAAGGAAACGCCTTCAAAGTTCAGTGCCCAGTATATTATATTTCTGAAGTTTTGATCCCATCGAAGCAAAGATATCCTCATTATCAGAAGCTTGTATATGGGATTTATATGACCACAAAGAAGGTTGCTCACTACTTCTCTAATCATTCCATTACAGTCGTCAACGACGCTCCATTGTTAGAGATCCTGCATAACAGAGATGCAACTGGTCGAGTGGCAAAATGGACGATTGAAGTCCTTCCTCTAGATATCAAGTTTGAGGCAAAGAAAGCTATCAAGTCCCAGGCAATAGCAGATTTCGTCGCCGAGTGGATTGAACAGCAACTGCCGACTCAGGTTCACTCGGAGCATTGGACCATGTTCTTCGACGGTTCCAAAATGCTGAATGGTTCCGGTGCCGGGGTGGTATTGGTCTCCCCCCGAGGAGATAAGCTCAGATATGTTCTTCAAATCCACTTTGATTCCTCCAATAACGAGGCAGAATATGAAGCACTTTTATATGGGCTGCGCATGGCCATTTCACTCGGCGTCCGTCGCCTCATGGTCTATGGCGACTCAGATTTGGTGGTTAATCAGGTGATGAAGGAGTGGGACATCAGAAGTCCAGCCATGACTGGTTATTGCAATGCAGTGAGAAAGCTGGAGAAGAAATTCGAGGGGTTATAACTTCATCACATACCCCGACTGAAAAATCAAGCAGATGATGATTTGTCAAAAATAGGTTCCAAAAGAGAAGCCATTCCCAACAATGTGTTTTTGGAACACATCCACACACCATCAGTTCAGGAGGATCGCTTCACTGAAGAGGCCCCGCAGCCAAAAAGTGCCATGGATCCGACTGGAGTTGAAGTTCCAGCTGTGGTCGACCTGATCATGGAAGTCTTGGTCATCACTCCCGACTGGACAATACCGTACATCGCGTACATCCTAAGGAAAGAACTCCCAGAGGACGAAGAAGAGGCTCGACCGATCGTCCGTCGATCCAAGGCCTTTACAGTCATAAAGGGACAGTTGTATAGAGAAAGTGCAACTGGAGTCAGTCAGAAGTGTATAACACCAGAAGAAGGTCAGATGATCCTTGATGATATCCACTTGGACCTGTGGTCATCATGCGTCCTCTCGGACCATTGTGGCTAAAGCATACCGAGCGGGATTCTACTGGCCGAGAGCGAATGAAATGGCGAAAGAGATAGTCGACAAGTGTGAAGGATGTCAGTTTTACTCCAATATGTCGCACAAGCCCGCGTCAGCCCTGAAAACCATTCCACTCGTCTGGCCCTTCGCCGTTTGGGGACTGGACATGGTTGGACCACTGAGAACAGGCAGGAGCGGCTTCACTTATCTGCTAGTAGCAGTCAACAAGTTCACCAAATGGATTGAAGCTAAGCCTATCAAGAATCTTGATGCTTGCACTACTATCAGTTTCATCAGAGAGTTTATATTCAGATATGGAGTTCCGCACAACATCATCACTAACAATGGGTCAAACTTCGATTCCGACAAATTCAGAGCCTTTTGCGCCTCTTAGGGCACACGAGTCGACTACGCTTCGGTCGCTCACCCCCAGTCGAATGGACAAGTGGAAAGAGCAAATGGCTTAATTCTCAAAGGACTGAAACCTCGATTGATGCGCGATCTCAAGCACGTAGCAGGTGCATGGGTCGACGAGCTTCCATCAGTTCTTTGGAGATTGAGGACAACCCCGAACCAATCGACCGGAAGAACCCCATTCTTTCTGGTCTACGGAGCCGAAGCAGTTTTGCCGAGTGACCTGCTTCACAATGCACCCCGAGTCGAGCTCTACTCTGAAGATGAAGCAGAACAAGCCCGGCATGACGCAGTTGACCTCCTGGAAGAAGAAAGAGAAATGGCCATGATTCGATCGACCATCTATCAGCAAGACTTGCGTCGATTCCATGCCAGAAATGTGAAGAGTTGAGCCTTCCAAGAAGGAGACTTGGTCCTCCGAGTGGATCAACAGAAGCCACACAAACTCGCTCCTACTTGGGAAGGCCCCTTCATAGTCACCAGAGTCCTCCAAAATGGAGCGTACCACCTTTATAATGTCGATCGCCAGATTGATGAGCCACGAGCCTCGAATGCGGAGCTGCTCCGCCCCTTTTATACTTGAATTCTCACTTGGATGAGATGTAATAAGAAAAACTCCTGTAGTTTATTTATCAAAGACAAGAGCGTTATAATTTTCCCAGTGATTGTTATTGTTTTTGTTTGCGGAAGAAATCCCCCAGCGGGTGGCATAGCTGCGAATCCGTTTCGCCTAAGTTTGTAAAAGAAAAATCCTACCAAGTGGAGAGCGGCCCTCCCACTCGGGGGCTTAGCTGTAGTCTAGTACTCGCCTAAGTATTTGAAAATCCTACCGAGTGGTGAGCCAGCCTCCCACTCGGCGGCTTAGCTGGAGTCCAGTACTCGCCTAAGTATTTGAAAAATCCTACTGAGTGGTGAGCGACCCTCCCACTCGGGGGCTTAGCTGCAGTCCAGTACTCGCCTAAGAATTTGAAAATCCTACCGAGTGGTGAGCGACCCTCCCACTCGGGGGCTTAGCTGTAGTCCAGTACTTGCCTAAGTATTTGAAAATCCTACCGAGTGGTGAGCGACCCTCCCACTCAGGGGCTTAGCTGTAGTCCAGTACTCGCCTAAGTATTTGAAAAATCCTACCGAGTGGTGAGGGACCCTCCCACTCGGGGGCTTAGCTGCAGTACAATACTCGCCAAAGTATTTGAAAATCCGTCCGAGTGGTGAGCGACCCTCCCACTCGGGGGTTTAGCTGTAGTCCAGTACTCGCCTAAGTATTTGAAAATCCTACCGAGTGGTGAGCGACCCTCCCACTCCGGGGCTTAGCTGCAGTCCAGTACTCGCCTAAGTATTTGAAAATCCTACCGAGTGGTGAGCGACCCTCCCACTCGGGGGCTTAGCTGTAGTCTAGTACTCGCCTAAGTATTTGAAAAATCCTACCGAGTGGTGAGCGACCCTCCCACTCGGGGGCTTAGCTGCAGTACAATACTCGCCTAAGTATTTGAAAATCCGACCGAGTGGTGAGCGACCCTCCCACTCGGGGGTTTAGCTGCAGTCCAGTACTCGCCTAAGTATTTGAAAATCCTACCGAGTGGTGAGCGACCCTCCCACTCCGGTGCTTAGCTGCAGTCCAGTTCTCTCCTAAGTATTTGAAAATCCTACCGAGTGGTGAGCGACCCTCCCACTTGGGGGCTTAGCTGCGGTCCAGTACTCGCCTAAGTATTTGAAAATCCTACCGAGTGGTGAGCGACCCTCCCACTTGGGGGCTTAGCTGCAGTCCAGTACTCACCAAATATTTGAAAAATCCAACCGAGTGGTGAGCGACCCTCCCAATCGGGGGCTTAGCCACAGTCTAGCACTCGCCTAAGTATTTGAAAATCCGACCGAGTGGTGAGCGACCCTCCCACTCGGGGGCTTAGCTGCAGTCCAGTACTCGCCTAAGTATTTGAAAATCCTACCGAGTGGTGAGCGACCCTCCCACTCGGGGGCTTAGCTGCGGTCCAGTACTCGCCTAAGTATTTGAAAATCCTACCGAGTGGTGAGCGACCCTCCCACTCGGGGGCTTAGCTGCCGTCCAGTACTCACCTAAGTATTTGAAAATCCGACCGAGTGGTGAGTGACCCTCCCACTCGGGGCTTAGCTGCAGTCCAGTACTCGCCTAAGTATTTGAAAATCCTACCGAGTGGTGAGCGACCCTCCCACTCGGGGGCTTATCTGCAGTCCAGTACTCGCCTAAGTATTTGAAAATCCTACCGAGTGGTGAGCGACCCTCCCACTCGGGGGCTTAGCTGCAGTCCAGTACTCGCCTAAGTATTTGAAAATCCTACCGAGTGGTGAGAGACCCTCCCACTCGGGGCTTAGCTGCAGTGCAGTACTCGCCTGAGTATTTGAAGATCCTACCGAATGGTGAGCGACCCTCCCACTCGGGGGCTTAGCTGCAATCCAGTACTCGCCTAATTATTTGAAAATCCTACCGAGTGGTGAGCGACCCTCCCACTTAGGGGCTTAGCTGCAGTCCACTACTCGCCTAAGTATTTGAAAATCCTACCGAGTGGTGAGCGATCCTCCCACTCGGGGGCTTAGCTGCAGTCCAGTACTTGCCTAAGTATTTGAAAAATCCTACCGAGTGGTGAGCGACCCTCCCACTCGGGGGCTTAGCTGCAGTCCAGTACTCGCCTAAGTATTTGAAAATCCGGCCGAGTGGTGAGCGACCCTCCCACTCGGGGGCTTAGCTGCAGTCCAGTACTCGCCTAAGTATTTGAAAATTCTACCGAGTGGTGAGCGACCCTCCCACTCGGGGGCTTAGCTGCAGTCCAGTACTCACCTAAGTATTTGAAAATCCTACCGAGTGGTGTGCGACCCTCCCACTCGGGGGCTTAGCTACAGTCCATAACTCGCCTAAGTATTTGAAAATCCTACCGAGTGGTGAGCGACCCTCCCACTAGGGGGCTTAGCTGCAGTCCAGTACTCGCCTAAGTATTTGAAAAATCCTACCGAGTGGTGAGCGACCCTCCCACTCGGGGGCTTAGCTGCAGTCCAGTACTCGCCTAAGTATTTGAAAATCCTACCGAGTCGTGAGCAACCGTCCCACTCGGGGGCTTAGCTGCTGTAACATCCCAAATTTTCAATTTGGAATGTTATACACTAGATCATCATGCATATCATATTTTCTTGCATTTTGCCGATCCTACAAATTTCACGCAACTCAAGGACCCACGGAGAGAGTTGGAGATTTCGTCATTTTCATATTTGAGTTTGCTCAAATTTCGAAAAGAGGATCACTGGATTTTGTCGGAGTTTCATTTGCCTTTTATTTGGATAGGGAAAAATGCGCGTTTTCAAAATTTGCATTCTAGGTCCCGAGAAAAGTTCATTTTGTTCGACTCATTTTTAGGAGTCGGGGTAAATTTACTTTAGAAGTTTTGGACTTTGTTTAGGTTTCTTTTTCTTTTGTTTTTTTTGCGCGCGAAACCGTTTAAAAAAAAAATTCGCAGCGCCTTGGGCCAAGGCCCAGCCAGCAGGCCGGCCGGCCAGGCCATCGCCGCGCCGCGCGCCAGCGCGCAGGGAGCCGCCGCCGCCGCCCTATTGGAGTCCTAGTAGGACTCTAGTCCTACTCTTTCCTCTCCTTTTCCTTCTCTTTTTCTTGCCCCCTTCCCCAAGCAATCCCTCCCCCTCACCTATATAAATACTCACCCCCCTCTAAACATCACATCAAGCACCAAGCCCGCGCCGCCGCCCCTAGCGCCGCGCCACCCTAGCGCCGCCGCCGCCCCGCGTCACCGCCGCCGCCGCCCTTGTGCAACGCCGCCGCCGCCGGAGCCCCTCGCCGGAACCTCGCCGGAGGTAGCGTCGCGCCTCTTCTTTATCCCTTCGGTTCGGTTTTTCTTATAAACCGCTCCGATTCTTTTCTTCTCTTCCGATTCGTTTTCTTTCCGGTTCTTCTCTAAACCGTTCCGGTTTTCTAGATCGGTTTTTCGTTCGGTTTTCTTTTCTCGAAACCCTAGATCGGATTTGTCTTCTTTTCCAGTTTAGTTGCCTCGAGACCGTTCGCCGAACCATTCGTCCTAACGAACGTGATCACCGGATTATTCCCCGGTTAACAAACGTCCATTCATTTAACCGTTCTTCTTTTTCTTTTCGTCGGATTTATTCCGCGATCGCGATCTCAGATCCGATCTTCTTTCTAGTCTATCTTCTCGCTCGTTTATCGGAATCAGGTGATTCAAGCGCCTGTAGTTTCGTTTCGAAACCGCCGTTCCGACTAATCAACTTAAACAAGTTTTTGCTACGGTAAAATTTGACCTAGTTTCAACTTGCTAGAACCGAGTTGTTCTCTTCCGCCGTTTGTTTTCCGTTGCTTTGTTCGGTTCTTTCTTTCTTTGCAACCGGAGTTCTTAAGTTGAACTATCTGGTTCGATCTCTTGTTCGAGTTTTACCTGTGCATTAGAAGAGTACTTATTGTATGCTTGTTGTTTGTCTGCGATAGATTACCCGGATTGCGCCGCCTGTTACTTCGAATCTCTAGGACTCGCGGATCATCAGCAAGGCAAGTAACACTTTGATCATACCTTTTCTATAACCCAGTTTTATTGCATTAGATCCATCCTCACACATTGCATGATTAGGATCTAATTAAATTGTGGGATGGGAAGTAGATGAGGTAGTACCTATTACCTGTTTATTATGAAACCTTTGGGAGTTACTTCTATGTTTCCTTATTATGCCATGCTATGCTAGTAGACGTGGATTGGGTGAGTGATATCCATGACAGATGTGAGTGTGATAATTTTAATGGTTTATCTAAGGTGGCAACTTAAACACACATCTGGGTGGATTGAGGCACCTGATGTCTATCAGGACTTGCCTGTTTTATTTTGGACCGCCACCCAGGCTCAAAGGGATCATAAGATCTTTCATGCTAGAAACTTACGTGTGCATCCACAAGCCAATATGGGCTCTGGCATAGTTGACTAAGTCGTGCGAACTCTTACAGGGTAGACTAGCAGATGTAGGGGAAAGTAGGTGTACCGGTCTATCCATCGTAAGGTGCTAGCGCTTCTGAAAGACTGTGTCTCGGTCATCCGTTTCTCAAACACCGGTAGTGCGAGAAATCCAACAGAGGCGATCGAGTCTTGTGGGGAAAAGTGCGCAAACCTCTGCAGAGTGTAATAAACTAATCATGATTAGCCGTGTCCCCGGTTATGGGCGTCTTGAGTATCTAGTACTTGAATATCATGTGAATCTCAACATGTTACTTCTAATTAATATTGTTGGGTTATTGATGACTACTTTAATTTGGGATTGAGAATGCTGTCAACCATTCTCAATGTTTAACAACCACCATGATAGTTAAATAAATTTATTCCTTTGCAGTAGGGAAAACTGGCTTTACGCAAAACAATAACCATAGAGCTTTCCACCAGCCAAATATGCATATAGTATAGCTGTTTCATTCCATTACTCTCTATGTGTTACATTGCGAGCATATTCCATGTGCTGACCCGTTTCGGGCTGCAACGTTAATGTTGCAGACTTTTCAGACGACGATTAAGGTGCTTTTAGGTCGTGGTTCTATACTCAGTGATGCCGTTGGAGTTGATGGACCCATTTACCTTCCAAGTCTTCCGCTGTTATCGATATTAGATGGCCTTAAGCCATATTATTGTAATAAGTTCTCTTTTGAGACATTGATGTAAGAAGTGTGTGATTGCCACTCTGCTATAAATCCTTCGAAGTACTGTGTGGTGTCAGCATTACTGATCCAGGGATGACACCGGAGCATAGTAGACTTGATCCATTCGGGTTGGGTCGCCATAGAGATGGTATCAGAGCACACGCTGGCTGTAGGACACGACCACTAAGTTAAAGCCATAGATCACTATTCTCTCCTCATTTTCTAACTCCTCGTCTTTTCTACTCTTTAGGATCAAGGACGCGAAGATTAAGTACGCTCAACCGGATGAAGGCACACCTTTTGGATTTCACTTGAAGGAAGTCACCAAGTACCTAAACATTGGATAACCGAGTTTCACGGGAACCTTCAACGCCATTTTGCCTGAAGAGGAGTGCTGGAAGATTCAAGCTCACGTTCCGGAAAGGACATTCGCACCAATCACGAAGCCCATAGATAGTGTTTTCAATGCACCAACTTGGAGCCTAGGAAAAAGCATGGCAGCCCATATCACCATAGGACGCATTGGAGAAGTTTATCAAGAACACCTCAAGGACACTATCTACCAGATTTGCGGACGCCGAGATGAACAATGGGAGTTAGTCACCACCAAGAAGGATAGATCCATTGCAGCATTCATCCAGGAGTTAAACCAGCACATTCGGCGCCACGAGAACCAGATGTGCAATGATATGATAGAGTTGAAGAATGCGAAAGCGAGGATCATCGAGCTAGAAGGAGAACTGAAGGCTACACACAAGGACTACATGGACGAGATCGTAGCTGTAGCAAGACACAACGTCGATTTTAAGCAAGAGATTGAAGAACTCAAGAGGGGTTTAGCATCCAGGAAGGAAGACATGTACGTCGCATGTCCGGACAACTACATCATCATCGACGACACCGATTCGGATCCAAGTGAACCCGACTTTGAAGACGAAGCTGGAGCGGACATCATGGAGTCTTCCACCGGTTCAAATTTCTAGATGACCACCAACTATTAGTAGTATTTCCCCCCATGTAAACACTATAGTTCGAGCACTTTTGCGATAGCTAGATCGATTGTAAGCCCTTGTTTGATTGAATGAAGTGATTTTGTGTGAATTTGCTCATGTGCATTGGGGTAGTGTTTTCTCTTTAGACCTCATTCTATTCTTATATCTCTTCTTTTCTAAACCCTCAGATGCCTCCGAGACGTGACAATGGATTTCCACCGGAGCTCACTCAATTGATCCAGCAGCAGAATCAATTGATGCAGATGTTAGTCCAGAATCAGCAAAACAACAACAACAACAACCCACCACCACCACCCCTATTGACCACTTAGCCCGTTTCCTTAGGCTGAATCCGCCGGTGTTTTCTAGTAGCATCGAGCCGATTGTAGCTGACGATTGGCTCCGCAAGATAGGAAGGGAGTTGACCACTGCAGGATGCACGGATGGTGAGAAAGTGATGTTTGCCGCACATCAGTTAGAAGGACCCGCGGCAGCATGGTGGGAGAATTTCACAGCCACTTTCCCAGTTGACACTGTCACATGGGATCAGTTCCAGCAAGCTTTCCGCACTGCACATGTTTCAGCAGGAGCTATGGCCATGAAGAAGCGTGAGTTTCGCAACTTACGCCAAGGAGGAAGGACAGTTGGCCAGTATGTTGACGACTTCAGCAAGTTAGCACGTTATGCCCCAGATGACGTTGCTACGGATGCAACCAAGCAGGAGAAGTTTCTGGAAGGATTGAATGATGAGTTAAGCATGCAGTTGATGGTAGCAAGTTTCAACAACTACCAGGAGTTGGTAGATCGTGCCATCATGATTGAAGGGAAGCAACAGCAGATTGAGAACCGCAAGAGGAAGTATGGACAGGGGAAGTATAACTCTGGAGCCCAGCAGAAGCCCCATTTTACCCCTAAATCGGGATTTCAGTTTCAGCATACCCATGGAGGAGGTAGTTCGCACAACCACAATGGCCACAAGAATGGTAATGGGAATGGAGGAAGCAACGGCCAGAACCAGACCACCCCATCAACCCCATCCAAGAGAGACCTGAGTCAAGTCACCTCTTTCAAGTGTTCCAAAACCGGACATTATGCCAATGAATGTCCTGAAGGCCAGAATGGAAATGGCAATGGAAGCTCAGGGAAGAAGCCGAACCCTTTCAATAGGGGACAGGTGAACCACGTTAGCGTGGAGGAGGTGGAAGATCAGCCTGATGCAGTAATCGGTAAGTTTTTGGTTATTTCATTTACCGCACTCGTTCTTTTCGATACTGGTGCATCACATTCATACATATCAAGGGGATTTATGGAAAAATATAGCCTGCCCACTAGGATTCTTAAAATACCTATGCTAGTAAGTTCGCCAGGAGCAGAATACATGGCCAGTCAAGGATGTTTTCAAGTGCCATTAAGCATAGGAAGGCATGTTTTCCCAACAGATTTTATTATTCTGGAATCCCAAGGTTTTGATGTAATTCTTGGTATGGATTGGCTGTCGATGTATGGAGGAAACATCGATTGTGCTAGTAAGACAATTTTGCTTACAACGCCAGAAGGAAGAAGGATCAAGTATGTATCCCAGCATGTGCCAAATAGGACACAAGTAAATTGCCTAACAGGAGTTGTGCAGGAGGAAGTACCAGTGGTAAAGGATTTTCGTGATGTATTTCCTGAAGAGTTGCCAGGCATGCCACCGGATAGAGACATTGAGTCTTTGATTGAGTTATTGCCAGGTACAGGCCCAATATCAAAGAGACCATACCGGATGCCAGCAAAGGATTTGGTAGAAATTAAGACTCAGATTAAGGAGTTATTGGAGAAAGGTTACATACGCCCAAGTTCTTCGCCTTGGGGATCACCCGTACTTCTAGTGGAGAAGAAGGATGGATCATTACGGATGGTTGTTGATTACCGTGGATTGAACGAAGTAACCATCAAGAACAAGTACCCACTGCCAATGATAAATGATCTGTTTGATCGTTTGCAAGGAGCTAAAGTGTTTTCCAAGATCAATTTGCGAACAAGGTACCACCAGTTGAAGATTCGAGAGCAGGACATACCTAAGACAGGATTCACCACAAGATATGGATTGTATGAGTATACCGTTATGTCATTTGGATTGACTAACGCACCTGCCTATTTTATGAACCTGATGAACGAAGTGTTTATGGAGTTTCTGGATAAGTTCGTCATAGTGTTCATTGATGATATCCTGGTTTATTCAAAGAATGAAGAAGAGCATAAGGAACATTTGTGTTTGGTTTTGGAGAAACTAAGGGAACATCAATTATATGCCAAATTTAGCAAATGTGAGTTTTGGTTGAAGGAAGTAGGATTCCTCGGACACGTTATATCCGGAGAAGGGATAGCAGTTGACCCCGCAAAGGTTGAGACGGTAACCGAATGGGAAGCACCAACGACAGTTGGAGAGATCCGGAGTTTTCTTGGACTCGCAGGATACTACCGGAGATTCATTGAGAATTTTTCAAAGATTGTTAAGCCTATGGCGGAGTTGTTGAAGAAGGATACAAAGTTCAAATGGACTGAGGAGTGTGAGGCTAGTTTCCAGGAGTTGAAGAAACGATTGGTTACCTCACCAGTGTTGATTTTGCCAGATCAGACCAAGGATTATGAGGTGTATTGCGACGCTTCACGTCGAGGACTTGGAGCAGTGCTTATGCAGGAAGGGAGAGTTGTTTCGTATGCTTCATGACAACTGAAGCCTCATGAATTGAATTATGCCACGCATGATTTGGAGTTATCAGCCGTAGTGCATGCATTGAAGACATGGAGACATTTCCTCATTGGAAATCATTGCGAGGTGTACACGGATCACAAGAGTTTGAAGTACATTTTCACGCAGAAGGAGTTGAATCTAAGACAAAGGAGATGGTTGGAGCTCATCAAGGATTATGATATGAGATTGCATTACCATCCCGGTAAAGCTAATGCAGTAGCTGACGCATTGAGCCGCAAGAGCCATGTCAATACGTTGATGACGGAAGAAATACCCAAGGAGTTAGCAGAAAACCTTCGTGAACTAAGTTTAGAGATAGTTCCGAAAGGCTATGTAGCATTATTGGAGATTCAGTCAACATTGATGGATAAAATCAGAGAAGCTCAGAAATCTGACAAGGAGATTGCTGCTATAAAGGAGAAACTAAGCAAAGGAAAAGCAAAGGGATTTCGTGAGGATGAGCACGATACCCTATGGTTTGAGGACCGTGTTTATGTGCCAAATGACCCGGAGATCAGGAAGTTGATTCTACAAGAGGCACATGATTCACTATATTCAATTCACCCAGGAAATACCAAGATGTATTTGGATTTGAAGGAAACATTCTGGTGGACCGGAATGAAGAAGGATATTGCCGCATATGTAGCAGTCTGTGACGTATGTCATAGAGTAAAGGCAGAGCATCAGAAACCAGCCGGATTGTTGCAGCCATTGCCGATACCCGAATGGAAGTGGGATAAGATAGGCATGGATTTTATCACAGGACTACCCAGGACGAAAGCAGGATATGACTCGATATGGGTAGTAGTTGATCGTTTGACGAAGGTAGCACATTTCATTCCAGTTAAGACCACTTACACCAGTGCTAAGTTGGCAAAGATATACATGACTAGGATCATTTGTTTGCATGGAGTTCCGAGGAGTATTGTATCAGACAGAGGAACCCAATTTACCTCAAAGTTTTGGAATCAGTTGCATGAAACTTTGGGAACCGGCTAGAGTTCAGCACCGCTTTTCATCCGCAGACAGATGGACAGACCGAGAGAGTCAATTAGATTTTGGAGGATATGCTGAGAGCTTGTGCCCTAGATTATGGATCTAGTTGGGACGATAATTTGCCGTATGCGGAGTTTTCTTATAACAACAGTTACCAAACCAGTTTGAAGATGGCACCCTTCGAAGCTCTATACAGAAGGAGGTGCAGGACACCGTTGACATGGGACGAAGTTGGAGACCGTCAATTCTTTCGACCAGATTTGATTAAGGAGTCTGAACAGAAGGTGAAGTTGATTCGCGATAGGCTCAAGGTAGCCCAGTCTAGGCAGAAGAGCTACGCAGATTCTAAACGCAAGGAGACAGTTTACGAAACCGGAGACAGGGTGTATCTCCGAGTATCCCCACTTCGAGGAGTTAAACGCTTTGGAGTTAAGGGAAAATTATCACCGCGTTTCGTTGGACCATATAAGATCTTGCAACGTATGGGAGAAGTCGCGTATAAGTTGGAATTACCAGAGGGACTGTCAGGAGTTCATGATGTATTCCATGTTTCTCAGCTGAAGAAATGTCACGCCGAGATGGCAGAGGTACCGCTAAGAGGTACCGCTAGAAGCGATTCAGTTGAAGGACGACTTAACGTATGAGGAGAAACCAGTCAAGATTCTCGAGTTTGCCAGCAGAGTTACCTGCAGCAAGGTTATCAAGTTTTGTAAAGTTCAATGGAACCACCACTCAGAGGATAAAGCCACCTGGGAGAGAGAAGAAGATTTGCTCAAGGACCACCCTCACCTATTTTCTAGCCAACCCGAATCTCGAGGGCGAGATTCATCTTAAGGGGGGTAGGTTTGTAACATCCCAAATTTCAATTTGGAATGTTATACACTAGATCATCATGCATATCATATTTTCTTGCATTTTGCCGATCCTAGAAATTTCACGCAACTCAAGGACCCACGAAGAGAGTTGGAGATTTCGTCATTTTCATATTTGAGTTTGCTCAAATTTCAAAAAGAGGATCACTGGATTTTGTCGGAGTTTCATTTGCCTTTTATTTGGATAGGGAAAAATGCGCGTTTTCAAAATTTGCATTCTAGGTCCCGAGAAAAGTTCATTTTGTTCGACTCATTTTTAGGAGTCGGGGTAAATTTACTTTAGAAGTTTTGGAGTTCGTTTAGGTGTCTTTTTCTTTTGTTTTTTCTGCGCGTGAAACCGTTTAAAAAAAATTTCACAGCGCCTTGGGCCAAGGCCCAGCCAGCAGGCCGGCCGGCCAGGCCATCGCCGCGCCGCGCGCCAGCGCGCAGGGAGCCGCCGCCGCCCTATTGGAGTCCTAGTAGGACTCTAGTCCTACTCTTTCCTCTCCTTTTCCTTCTCTTTTTCTTGCCCCCTCCCCCAAGCAATCCCTCCCCCTCACCTATATAAATACTCACCCCCTCTAAACATCACATCAAGCACCAACCCCGCGCCGCGCCCTCACCCTGCGCCGCCGCCCCTAGCGCCGCGCCACCCTAGCGCCGCCGCCGCCGCCCTTGTGCAACGCCGCCGCCGCCGGAGCCCCTCGCCGGAGGTAGCGCCGCGCCTCTTTATCCCCTCGGTTCGGTTTTTCTTATAAACCGCTCCGATTCTTTTCTTCTCTTCCGATTCGTTTTCTTTCCGGTTCTTCTCTAAACCGTTCCGGTTTTCTAGATCGGTTTTTCGTTCAGTTTTCTTTTCTCGAAACCCTAGATCGGATTTGTCTTCTTTTCCGGTTTAGTTGCCTCGAGACCGTTCGCCGGACCGTTCGTCCTAACGAACGTGATCACCGGATTATTCCCCGGTTAACGAACGTCCGTTCGTTTAACCGTTCTTCTTTTTCTTTTCGTCGGATTTATTCCGCGATTGCGATCTCAGATCCGATCTTCTTTCTAGTCTATCTTCTCGCTCGTTTATCGGAATTAGGTGATTCAAGCGCCTGGAGTTTCATTTCGAAACCGCCGTTTCGACTAATCAACTTAAACAAGTTTTTGCTACGTTAAAATTTGACCTAGTTTCAACTTGCGAGAACCGAGTTGTTCTCTTCTGCCGTTTGTTTTCCGTTGCTTTGTTCGGTTCTTTCTTTCTTTGCAACCGGAGTTCTTAAGTTGAACTATCTGGTTCGATCTCTTGTTCGAGTTTTACCTGTGCATTAGAAGAGTACTTATTGTATGCTTGTTGTTTGTCCGCGATAGATTACCCGGATTGCGCCGCCTGTTACTTCGAATCTCTAGGACTCGCGGATCATCAGCAAGGCAAGTAACACTTTGATCATACCTTTTCTACAACCCAGTTTTATTGCATTAGATCCATCCTCACACATTGCATGATTAGGATCTAATTAAATTGTGGGATGGGAAGTAGATGAGGTAGTACATATTACCTGTTTATTATAAAACCTTTGGGAGTTACTTCTACGTTTGCTTATTATGCCATGCTATGCTAGTAGACGTGGATTGGGTGAGTGATATCCATGACAGATGTGAGTGTGATAATTTTAATGGTTTATCTAAGGTGGCAACTTAAACACACATCTGGGTGGATTGAGGCACCTGATGTCTATTAGGACTTGCCTGTTTTATTTTGGACCGCCACCCAGGCTCAAAGGGATCATAAGATCTTTCATGCTAGAAACTTACGTGTGCAGCCACAAGCCAATATGGGCTCTTGCATAGTTGACTAAGTCGTGCAAACTCTTACAGGGTAGACTAGCAGATGTAGGGGAAAGTAGGTGTACTGGTCTATCCATCGTAAGGTGCTAGCGCTTCTGAAAGACTGTGTCTCGGTCATCCGTTTCTCAAACACCAGTAGTGCGAGAAATCCAATGGAGGCGATCGAGTCTTGTGGGGAAAAGTGCGCAAACCTCTGCAGAGTGTAATAAACTAATCATGATTAGCCGTGTCCCCGGTTATGGACGTCTTGAGTATCTAGTACTTGAATATCATGTGAATCTCAACATGTTACTTCTAATTAATATTGTTGGGTTATTGATGACTACTTTAATTTGGGATTGAGAATGCTGTCAACCATTCTCAATGTTTAACAACCACCATGATAGTTAAATAAATTTATTCCTTTGCAGTAGGGAAAAACTGGCTTTACGCAAAACAGTAACCATAGAGCTTTCCAGCAGCCAAATATGCATATAGTATAGCTGTTTCATTCCATTACTCTCTATGTGTTACATTGCGAGCATATTCCATGTGCTGACCCGTTTCGGGCTGCAACGTTAATGTTGCAGACTTTTCAGACGACGATTAAGGTGCTCTTAGGTCGTGGTTCTATACTCAGTGATGCCGTTGGAGTTGATGGACCCATTTACCTTCCAAGTCTTCCGCTGTTATCGATATTAGATGGCCTTAAGCCATATTATTGTAATACGTTCTCTTTTGAGACATCGATGTAATAAGTGTGTGATTGCCACTCTACTATAAATCCTTCGAAGTACTATGTGGTGTTAGCATTACTGATCCAGGGATGACAACGGAGCACAGTAGAGTTGATCCATTCGGGTCGGGTCGCCATAGCTGCAGTCCAGTACTCGCCGAAGTATTTGAAAATCCTACCGAGTGGTGAGCGACCCTCCCACTCGGGGGCTTAGCTGCAGTCCAGTACTCGCCTAAGTATTTGAAAATCCTACCGAGTGGTGAGCCAGCCTCCCACTCGGGGGCTTAGCTACAGTCCAGTACTCGCCTAAGTACGAAACACATCTCAATCCACAAGGACGACGAGGTGCAGGTCGACTGCCACCTTCTCCTTGGGAGCTTCGCAACAAATACAACATGCGCTCCACCTCAATCCACAAGGACGACGAGGTGCAGGTCGACTACCACCTTCTCCTTGGGAGCTTCGCGACAAATACAACATGCGCTCCATCCCACTTCGCAAGGACGACGAGGTGCAGGTCGACTGCCACCTTCTCCTTGGGAGCTTCGCCACAAATACAACGTGCGCTCCATCACCGACCCGCAAGGACGACGAGGTGCAGGTCGACTGCTACCTTCTCCTTCGGAGCTGCGCTACAAATACAAAAGTTGTCTTGAGTGAAGAACGACTTCCACTTGACGGAGGATTCATGAAGATATTCAACGATAAACCAAGTTCAGATAAATCCTAAAGGTTTCGGACCACAGATCGAAGTGCTTGGGCATTCAGCCCGAAAGAGTTTAACGGTTACAAAACCCACTCGGCATTTCGAGGCAAATTTAAGGTGGGGCATAAAAGTTTGTTCACTCCGGAGGAGGAGAACTGGCAGGCTCGACGAACTCATCCAGGTCGACACCGTCGGCGATCCGAGTTCCTGCAGCGATGAAAGTCTCCATAAAAGATCAGAAGTCATGCTTCTGGGTGTTGGCGACCTTGATTGCTGCCAGCTTATCTTGTCGCACCTCCTTGCGGTGGACACGAACCAAAGACTAAGCCACATCAGCACCACACCGGGCAGAAGATTTCTTCCACTCCTGCACTCGATCAGGGATCTCGTTAAGTCTTGTCATCAGAGACTCAAGATCATTCTGGAACGTGGCCTCTGGCCAAAGTGCCGTGTCGATCTGTGACGTGGCGACCTTCAGTCGAGCCAAGTAGTCCACAACACCGTCGATGCGGGATTCCAGTCGGAGCAGATTCATGGCAGTTTCATCTTTCACAGGAGAATTGATTGGGTCCAAACCTGGCTCAATCCGCCCAGTCTTCTCCTCGAAGTTCTGGCAAAACTATGCATTCATGATCCAAGGATAAGTCAATTTTCATACGCCGTGTCGACAAAAAACATCAGTCGGAACAAAATGTGTACCTTCAAGCTTGATGAACAACTTCTTGGCAAGGTTCCTCAGATAGCTCTCCAGATCGTCCCTCCTGTGAGCGATGCCTTCAATCTTCTCGTACAGGTTGAGATTGTCCTTCTTCAAGCGTGTGCACTCCTTGTTGGCTTCATTCAGAGCAGATTTCATCTTGGTGTTCTCTTCTTCCAACTGGCCGACCGAAGCCAGTTTCTGTTCAGCCAGAGCGGTTCTGTCGTCAGCTTCCTTTTGAGCAGCAGCCAAATCCTGATCCTTCTTCACCAGAGCTTCTCTTAGTTTTTCTGCAAGGAAATGGTGCTTGATTCAGAAAGAGCAGAAGGGTACTTGTAAGTGCATCTAGTGCCACCCCTAGTTGGTTTTGGAGTATTGACGACAAACCTAGTTGAGGGACTAATGTGTTTGTGAGAATTGCAGGATAACACAGGTAGAAGTCCCTCATTGATTCGGTTTTACTACCAGGGATGACCCCTAAAAATGTACGAAGACATTGAAGACAATGGTGGTATATGAAGATATTCACATTGAAGACTATGACAAGAGAAGACACCACGTGAAGCCTATGGAACTCGAAGACTTAGATCCTTCGTAGTTTTATTTCATTTGTGTTGAGTCATAGGAACCACCGTACTGCTAAGTGGGGTCCAAGAGAACCAGTCCGAATGACTAAAGTGATGCCTAATTCAAAACCTATATCTACGAGCGAAGACTATGAGAGCAAATCTTGTCCAGAGTCGGACAAGTCAGCTTTACTTGTAGCCCAAGTAAAGTTGCTGTGTGAGTTTGAAATCTGACCGTTGGCACACGTGTCTGTTCCTTAGTGACCCAGGGTCATTTCGGACAAATCAGGTCGGGTTGCCCAGTGGCTATAAATAGCCCACCCCCTACAACCATAAACGGTTGGCTGCTCAGATTTCAGTGCACGACTTTTGTAGTTTGAGAGCAACCCACCTCGAAGCCTTTGAGAGAAAATTCCTAGCAAGGAGAAAAGCCCTAACCACCCAGAGCCAGAGTAAATTGGGCATCACTTAAGTCTTCTTGTCTGAGTGATCTGAAGACTTATTACACTTGAGGACTGTGCATCCTCCAGATGGTTAGGCGTCGTGTTCTGTGCATCCAAGAGAAATTGTGGATTCCCGGTGAACAAAGTTTGTGAAGGTTTGGGAGTCTACCTTGAAGACTTACCAGAGTGATTGGGCGAGGTCTGTGTGACCTTAGCTCAAGGAGAAAACGGTGAGGACTGGGTGTCCTGAGCTGCGTGTTCAGGACTAGGTGTCCGGGACTGTGTGTCTTTGGTTTAAATACCTAGCCGCTCCAACCAGACGTACAGTTGTCACATCAACTGGAACTGGTCCAACAAATCATTGTCTTCAGCGTGTCACTGGTTTCATCTTCACTTCCTTTTACTTACTGTTACACATTGTGAAGCCATTGCATGCTTGCTTTATCTTCTGTCTTCACAACATAACTGTGTGATTTGTTTGGCTTCATAACTTCTTCCTACCTGATCCTTATTACACTGTAGCTACTTGTCATTGTGCTTTCACTCTATTGAATACTTGACCATGGCTTGCCTAGTGTAATCTAACTTCCGCTGCTTAAGTGATAGGCATATCTGTACTATTTGTCTTCATAACCTTCACGTTTTGAAGACTTTCATAAAAATCGCCTATTCACCCCCCCTCTAGTCGATATAATGCACTTTCAATTGGTATCAGAGCAAGGTGCTCCCTTGTTCTGTGTGATTCGGTTTAACCACCTGGAGTTTTAGCTATGACGACTGCAGGGATAATCAAAGTCTCCGCTGCGTGCCCCGTCTTTGATGGAACTGAATATCCCTACTGGAAGAATAAGATGCGCATGCATCTTGAAGCCATTGACGTCGACCTATGGTATGTCGTCGAAAACGACGTTCCCAAGGCTGGAGAAGGTGTCACTGCTGCTGATGTCAAGAAGTTCACTCAACTAGACTCTACTGCCAAGAATATCATCTGTGGTCATCTGACCAAGGGACAGTACGGTCGTGTGAGTAACTTGAAGACATCCAAGCTGGTCTGGGACTAGCTCTCCAAAGTCAATGAAGGCATCTCAACCCAGAGAGATCAGAGAATCAGTGTTCTTCGCAACCTCTTCAACCGCTTCAAGCGAAATGACAATGAGAATGTCCAGCACACATTTGACCGGCTCACTGACATCACAAATGAGCTTCAAGCCCTCGGCGCCACTGAGATCACCAAACATGAAATCGTCAAGACGCTGCTGAGATCACTTGATAGTTCGTTTGACATCCTAGCCCTGATGATTCAAGAACGTCCTGATTTCAAGACACTCGATCCGTTTGACATACTTGAGAGGCTCAACACACATGAGTTTCAGCTTTCTGAGAAAAGAGATATCTACGGTCCAAACTATGGGCGAACTCGTGCCCTGAAGGCAAAAGCTGTGTCCTCATCTGAAGAAGAATCTGACAGCAGTTCTGATGATCCTGAAGACATTGGAAGGGAACTTGCAATGCTAGTGAAGAAGTTCCAGAAATTCACCAAGAAGAAAGGCTTCAGAAAGTCTTCACGATCAAGCTCAAGGAATGATGACGCATCTGCTCTTGACTACAAGAAGAAAACATGCCACAAGTGCAAGAAAACTGGACTCTTCATCTCTGAATGTCCACAGTGGGACAATGAGAACAGAAAGAAGAAGAAGAGCAAGGAATATGATTCTGATGACAAGAAGAAGAAGAAATACTCAAAGTCTTCTTCCAAGTCTTCCTCAAAGTCTTCATCACACAAGAAGAGCTCATCTTGCAAGGCACGTGCGTTTGTTGGCAAGGAAATGGACTCAGAGGAGGAGTCTGCTTCTGAGGAGGCAGAGGTGGAGTCTGAGGAGGAGTCTGATTCTGGCATTGCGAGTCTGGCTACAGCATACGTCGCCAAGTCCATCTTCAACACTGAAGACAATGACTTCATCACCAACACCGATGCAAATGACAAGGACGACTCTACTCCTACCCACTGCTTCATGGCACGCGGTGCCAAGGTAAACACACGCACTACTCACTATCAAACATCCAGTGATGATGATTCTGATTGAGATTCAAAGCCCAGCTACAAAACACTTGCTAAAATTGCAACTGAACAACAGAAAGCCATGGAACATATTCAAAAACTGTTAGACAGAAGCGATGATCTGTTGGGTGCTGAAATGACTCGATCTGAATCCTTAATTGAAGACATAAAAAATCTTCACGTTAAGTATCAGGAACTTGAAGATCGTCATGATACTCTCTCAGCTACTCATGAAAAGCTTTCCTATGATTATCTTCAAAGGAAGCAAGAACTTGAGAAATTGAGAGTGGCTCATGAAGACCTTCAAAAGGAAAACGAGTCACTTCGCGCCGAACAGATCAGTTCCGCTCAGGAAGGATTTGAACCACCATGCCTTAAATGCATTGAGCGTGATAATGCTACTTCTGTTGCTGAATGTTCAACTGCTACTGCTGTTGCAATATCTTCAACTGTTGAAGTGGTAACTAACCCCTCTGCTGAGGATACCACTACTATTGCTGATGAGAATGCTAGGTTGAAGACATTGCTTGAAACAGGGATGTACAAAAGTCTCAAAGGACATCAGACATTATGTGATGTCCTCAAGAAGCAGATTCTGAACCGAAACCCTAGGAAAGAGGGTGTGGGGTTCATAAGGAAAATAAATGCAGATGGCTCTTATTGGAAACCTGAGCAGTACCCCAAAACCACATGGGTTGCTGCAAAGGAATCCTCAGTAGATCCATCCAATCTGTCTAGCTTCACTTGTGCTAACCCCATTATCATTGATGAATCCTTTGATGCAAACTATAAACTGTTTAAGAATCAGAATGGTGAAGTGTTTGCCAGGTACATTGGTACTAACTGCAGGAATGGACCACCTATGAAGAAGATCTGGGTTCCGAAAACATGTCTGGAAAATCTTCCTGTGAATGTCTTCATGACACCTCACATGAATAAGACAAACCTCAGACCAAAGGCTTCATACGGTCCAAAGGCTTCATACAGACAGAGGACTCACCTGAGTTGCACTAACGCAAATGTTTTGCAGGGAAACCATACTCAGGCATATGCATATGAGAGCGGTTCTTCAAACCGTCATGTTCATATGACCAAGAACTATTCTTCCTATTCTTATGAGTACTATTGCCCGCCTGCTACACTGTTTGCTAGGGCTCCAAAGCCAAAATTCTCAGATGCTGCACTTAGACTTATTGCTTCTAAGCCACCCTTGAAGATGTGGGTGGTTAAGAAAGCTTAACCCTCTTTTGTAGGGAAAGGTCTCCAGCAGAAAACCAAATCTTCTGACGCTATTGCTGGGGACCTTAAAAATCTTGTGGGGTGCAAGATCAAATGCCCGAATGGCATCACTATGTATTTCGTTCCTGCATCGCATGCTACTCTCCCTATTAGTCCGAACCTGGATCTAAGTTTTCATAACCCACTGGCTCGTCAAATGTTTTTGCTTCACAATTCTCTTCGTGAAGACTATCCCCCTAACTGCACTGTAGGGTACGACACCAGCGTCTTCAGAATGGATTATTGATAGTGGGTGTACAAATCACATGACTGGCAAAAGAAGCCTTCTTATAGACTCAACCTTACGTCCATCCGACAAGAGCCACATCACATTTGCTGACACTAGTAAAAGTAAGGTATTGGGTCTAGGTAGAGTTGCAATCTCAAAGGATCAGCACATGGACAAAGTCATGCTTGTTGAATCCCTTGGCTTCAACTTAATGTCTATCTCAATGCTTTGCGATTTGAACATGGTCGTAATATTTGGCAAATATCGTTGCCTAGTACTAGTGGAATCTGACATGTCTCTAGTGTTTGAAGGGTATCGGAAAGATGATCTGTATGTGGTAGATTTCTCAGCAGGGCCACAGCTTGCAGTATGTCTTCTGGCAAAGGCTTCAGAATGCTGGCTTTGGCATCGGAGGCTTGGGCAGGCTGGCATGAGGAACCTCCACACCCTTGCGAAGAAGAAGCATGTCATAGGCATCGTGGGCGTCACGTTCAAGAAAGATCACTTATGCGGTGCCTGTGAAGCAGGGAAGATGACAAGGGAAAACATCCTTCGAAGACAATCATGACCACTACTCGACCCTTCGAACTGCTTCACATGGATCTTTTTGGTCCCACTCACTACTCAACTTTTTCCACTACTGCTTGCCTCTATGGCTTTGTCATTGTTGATGATTACTCTAGATATACTTGGGTGCACATAATCCTTTACAAGACTGAAGTGCAGGATGTCTTCAGACGCTTCGCCAATCGAGCTATGAACAATTATGGCGCCAAGATAAAGCACATCAGAAGTGACAATGGCACTGAATTCAAGAACACTGGCCTTGACACATATCTTGATACCTTGGGCATCACACATGAATTCTCAACTCCATACACGCCATAGCAGAATGGCGTTGTCGAACGCAAGAATAGAACACTCATTGAGATGGCCAGAACGATGCTAGATGAGTACAAGACTCCAAGAAAATTCTGGCCTGAAGCCATTGACACTGCATGCAATACAATCAACCGTGTTTATCTTCACAAGCTTCTGAACAAGACATCTTATGAACTCCTAACTAGCAAGAAGCCAAATGTCAGTTACTTCAGAGTATTTGGTGCAAGATGCTGGATCAAGGACCCACACCACACCTCAAAGTTTGCACCAAAAGCACATGCAGGCTTCATGCTTGGATATGGAAAGGATTTGCACTCCTACAGAGTCTTCAATCTCTTTCACTACAAAGTGGTTGAAACAGTGGATGTGCGGTTCGATGAAACCAATGGTTCACAAAGAGAGCAACTGCCAGATGTGCTAGATGAAGTTCCAGCTAGTGAATCAATCAAGCTAATGGGAACTGGAGAAATTATACCTTCTGAAGCTCATCCTAAAGAAGAACTTATCATCTCAGCACCTGATCCACATGAAGACAATGCTCAGCCTGAAGACATTCCTCCCAACGACAACATAGATCAGCAAGAGCAAAGTCTTCGACCTATACATCCTCGTGTTGCCAATGAAGTGCAGATTGACAGAATAATTGACAGCATCAATGCACCTGGTCCACTGACTCATTCAAGGGCGACTCAACTGGCAAATTTCTGCGGGCACTTCGCATTCGTTTCAATCACAGAATCCAAGAAAGTTGAAGAAGCTTTAATGGAACCTGAATGGATTCAAGCTATGCAAGAAGAGCTTCAACAGTTTGAGCTGAACAATGTATGGGAACTGGTTAAGCGTCCTGATCCACGGAAGCACAATATAATAGGCACCAAATGGATATACCGCAACAAGCAAGATGAGCATGGTCAAGTTGTCAGAAACAAAGCTCGTCTCGTTGCTCAAGGATATACTCAAGTGGAAGGCATTGACTTCGATGAAACGTTTGCTCCTGTGGCCAGACTTGAAGCCATCCATATACTGCTGGCCTGTGCAAATCATCATAACATACTTTTATATCAAATGGATGTGAAGAGTGCCTTTCTCAATGGCAAGATTGAAGAAGAAGTGTATGTTGCACAACCACCTGGGTTTGAAGATCCAAAACATCCTGACATGGTTTACAAGCTCAATAAGGCACTGTATGGCCTCAAACAAGCCCCTCGGGCCTGGTATGACACACTCAAATACTTCCTGAAGAGCAAAGGCTTCATACCTGGCTCCCTAGATCCCACTCTCTTCACGAAGACATATGATGGTGAACTGTTTGTGTGCCAAATATATGTGGATGACATTATCTTCGGCTGCACCAATCAGAAGTACAGTGAGGAGTTTGGATATATGATGCAAGAGCAATATCAGATGTCTATGATGGCGGAGCTGAAGTTCTTCCTCGGTCTTCAGATAAGGCAACAACGCAATGGCATCTTCATATCTCAAGAGAAGTATCTCAAGGATTGCCTGAAGAAGTTCGGTATGCAAGACTTCAAAGGCTTCACAACACCAATGCCAGCCAAACATCATCTGGGTCCTGACGACAATGGTAAAGAGTTCGATCAAAAGGTATACTGCTCCATGATTGGTTCTTTGCTTTATTTATGTGCATCTAGGCCAGATATTATGCTTAGTGTTTGCATGTATGCTCGATTTCAAGCGACACCAAAGGAGTCGCATCACTTAGCAGTGAAGCGAATTCTTCGATATTTGGCTCACACCCCAACTCTAGGGTTATGGTATCCAAAGGGCTCAGAGTTTGATCTGGTTGGATTCTCGGATGCTGATTATGCTGGTGATAAGGTTGATCGGAAGTCTACATCAGGCACATGTCACTTTCTGGGACGATCACTTGTATGTTGGTCTTCAAAGAAGCAGAACTGTGTATCCCTCTCCACTGCTGAATCTGAATACATTGCTGCTGGATCTTGCTGCGCTCAGCTTCTGTGGATGAAGCAAACTCTCAAGGACTATGGCATTCATCTGAAGCAAGTGCCTCTTTACTGCGACAACGAAAGCGCCATCAAGATCGCCAACAACCCAGTTCAGCACTCGAAGACAAAGCACATTGAAATTCGTCATCACTTTCTCAGAGATCATGTTGCAAAGGAAGATATTGATATCATACACGTCAACACTGAAGAGAAATTGGCAGATATCTTCACCAAGCCCTTGGATGCGAAGAGATTTTGCAAGTTACGGTGTGAGCTAAATATCTTGGAATCCTCAAATGTCCTGTGATCAGGCACACATCCTAACACTTATGCATATTGATGACTTGGATGTGCAACACACAAAGTAACGTATATCTTCAATCAATGAAGACATACATTCTACGTGTGAATACATCAATGTGGAATTTGACTTCGGAGCGCCACGATAATTGTGCGCCGTGTCTGGGTCTAATACTTCCTATATGGTGGGTAACGCCACCAGCAAACGTCTATTCTGAAGTGTTTCACACATGGCGTTACCTTGCAATGTCTTCACATTTGGTTTGGCTTCAATCTAAACATGTCTTCATGATTATCTTCACTACGTGGATTATATAGATATATATGTACTAGTGTTCTGTCCTCTACAGCATTCACTTATAGCTATGTCTTCTTGTTTGAATCTTTTGAACTAAGTGAATGTGATCGGACCCTAACCTCTCTATGCTTTCTACCTCAAACTCTATCTCTCCAAGTCATATGCATTCTAGTGAAACTGTCGAATGTCTTCTCTGCGTCCTTGTCAGCAGAAGACACAGAGACAAACTTTAAAATCATTTTCAATGCTCATTCATCCACAAGACATCCGGAGAAGTAGGAACGACCACCCGACAATCTAGGTGTGCGTGGGATGTGGAACTGCCCCCGAGATTCCGCATGATGGCCACGTGTTGTTCAGGGGCGAATCGCCAGGGGCACCTGTGTAATAGCGCAGTGCCGCCCCTATGACTATAAATACACCATCACTGTGGTCATTATCTCCTTCTTCCTCCCTCACACGAACCCTAGCACCACCGCTAGCTCTCGACGACGCCGGCGACGAAGCACTTCACTGCCGCAACCTCTCCGACGCCGTCTCCACACCGATTGCGGACATCGCCCTCTCCGCCGTCGCCGTAGCTGTCTTCCGTCGCCAAGTTAGGGCACGGAGGATCGAACTGCTCGGCCTCATCTCCCACTCCGTCTAGCAGTTCCAAGTGTGGTAAATAAAACCTCTTTTTACAACCTCTTTTGATCCTATAGTTCAATCACTTTCTGCCATAAGAAGTTTCTATTCACACAAGTTAGATCTCTCTCAGTCTGCATCTCATAACTTGCCTAGTATATTCACTTGTGCTTCATGAAGTAGTTAGATTCCTCACTTGTACTGATCTATGGGTTCGTACAAATCTGGAACCAACTTCTTTTCTATAAGTGAATGTCTTCGCACGATGAGGTCAATGTCTTCTAAACTGATTTATCTTCAAAATCTTCTGAGAATGCATATGACCTCTTCCCCTTCCCTCGCACCTTAATGCTGTCACAGGTACATGTCTGTGGGAGAATCTTTTGGTTCTCATAGTCTGCATTCATTTGCAAAGTTCTTATAGCGTCACATCAATTCTCCTGAAGCCAGTTCCTGTTGGTCCAGCAAAAGAAAGCCTTTGAACGTCTTGAACCCTTCCAAGTTAAGGTTTATGGCTGCAGAAAAACCAGCAAGGAAGGGTGGCAAAAAGCGTCGAGGGGAAACATCAAGAGATCTGCCCGATGACCTCTCAGAGCTGTACAAGACAGATCCTGAAGAGGATTACAATCAGCGTAAGACACGAATCCAATGGATTCGACGCTATTGGGCGGAGCAATGGTTCCAATACCGCTTCGTTACCAAGGAGTACGCTGAGAAAAGCGCCATCAAGAGACCATGGGGAGACGTACTATACAAAAATCTCGTGCCCAGGTCCAGAGATGAAGCCATTGCTCAAGGCTTCTACCCGTGCATGGTTCGTGGGCCACAGCCAGCTGAAGCACATCTGTCGTCACTACTCTGGTGTCGTGACGACAATCTGTTCAAGCGCAACTTCCAGTTTGCCCAGAAATCAGCGAAGCACAACAAGAAGAAATTGGGCTTAGACTTCAACCCTGGTCCCTCCGCACCAAGGGCAGATGGCACACGCGAGGCAGACCCCAATATCATCGGTCCGTATGCAAATCTTGAGGGCCTCATCACCCGCATCTTAGTCCAAGGGACTGCAGTCAATGACCCTCCTGCTGGCTCTGAATCTGATGAAGCGCCTGCTGCACCGAAGCCAAAGCATTCAAAGAAGCCAAAAGCTTCAAAGCAGGCCCCTTCACCCAAAATCTCAAGGGCGAAGCCATTAGCAACTGCACCTCCTGAAGCCAGTGTGCAGTCTGAAGACTTATCACGAGTCTCCAAGCCCCAGGAAGCCAAGAAGCCTCAGCCACACACAGGCAAAGAGCTCACAGCTGCTGCCATTTTGCGCAGCGGAACCATTGATCTGTCAAGCGATGAAGATCTTGGAGATAACGCTCTTGAGCAGCTCATCAAGAGCAAGGAGTAGGCTGAAAATCTTCAGCAATCTGCCTCTGTTTGATGTCGCCATCATCCACAACTTCATCGATGAATGGTTTGCTACACCAAACGTCAGCTTTGATGATCTGCAGCTGCCTATAGGCCTCAGCGTCTCCAAGGCGCTATTGCTTCAGAACTCGCAATTGCTCAACGCATTGTTGAACTGAAGCAGAAAATTGATTTTGAAAAGGCTCAGTTCAAGAAGCACATGGCCAAGCTCAGCGTGCAAGAAGTGAAAAACTTCAAGATCATGTTGCACGAGCTAAAGGAGAACTTTCTGCAGAAGCGTGCAGAAGCTCAGGGTTCGCGGGAGCGAATGAAGACTCTGGCTGATCGCTGTGTGCAGGCCTACAATGAGGCTGAGAAGCGCAAGGCACTTGGGCATCCCGGCATCGACCCCAGGATGGCCGCGAAGAAAAAGAAGAAGCCTACTGTGCCTGAACCAGAGGCACCAAGACAAGAAACTGCTCTGATTGTCTTCCCCACTGCTACGACTGGCTCGAAGCAAAAGAGCCGGTCAACCGCTTCAGAACTTAAGAAGACACGGACTACAAAGGCTGAAGCTAGGAAGAGAAAACACTCTGAAGTCTCTCCTTCTGACCCCACCAAGAAGAAGCACAAGACCAAGAAAGCTTGGGCTGCTCCCATAGAGCCCTTGATAGTTGAACCTCTCTCTGTCATCTATCCTGACGCAGATCGTCAGCTGACAGTTCATGAGCCTGCTCCCACAGAGGCTCCTGAAGCTGAAGACATTCCAGCAGCCAACCCCAACGCTACTGAAGACATTGGTCACCAAGACAATGTACAAGATGATGCAGCCCTTCCTCAGCTTGAGACAAGCGAACTGATCAGCATTGGTCGTCCTTTGACGCCAATCGCACAAGCTGCGTCATGGGCGGATCGCCCACAAGAAGAAGAATCTGAGGTCCAGCCCACTCCAACTCCACAGGCGTCGTCTGCATTCCGCAGGCTTCGCAAGGGACCACGGCCTCAAGATTCGGCTGAAGACATTCCGGCTGCATCAGCCGAAGACAATGAAGAAGTACCACCAGAACCCACTCCCCCGCTCCACCAAGAAGCAGTTCTCCAGGAGGACGTGCCTGCGTCTAACCCTCCAGCTAGTCAAGTGGAGGCGGAAAATATTGAGGCTGCCACCACCAACATTGAAGCCAATGTGGAGCCCTCCCCACCAACAGCTTCAGAAGACACTGAAGCTACTGCTCCTGACACTTCTGTGCCTGAGTCTGCTGCCGGTCCACAATTCAACTATTATGTTGCGCACAGGCCTCAGGTCCAGAAGCCGATCCCACGACTGCCAAGGTTCCCAGGTCCTGCATCAGCTCCTGGCTCCTTTAACGTCAATAGCTTCAGGGCAGATAATACGTTCTTCAACAGCTCCAAGAACCCTTATTCAAGGGAACGGATTGTATCAGATAGGTTCTGGAGCTATCCACAACGCAGCTATTATTCATGCATCCTATACAACCAAGGTCGCATCTTCCCGCACAAGCGCCTTGAGGTTGAAGCTGTTGCTGGTCTGCCCGGCCTGGAAGAAGCACTGGATTGCTTCAAGCAAGTGGGTTTGCTGCCATTTATCACAGACGAAGAGCACTGGAATAAAGAGCTTCTGCTTCAATTCTATGCCACCCTTCATATCAAAGGCTACAACAGAGATCCGAAGACTTGGGTCCTGGAGTGGATGACCGGCAATGTCCATCATGAAGCCAATGCATTTGATATCACTGAGCTTACCGGCCTGCCCACTCCTGGCGAATTCTCCGAGGAAGGCTGTCAACTACATGCTGAAGCAATTGAGAGCATATTCCAGAGGCCTGAACCAAATATGATTCAGATGCTCTCAATGATGAAGCCATTGCCCCATGATGCACCCTATCCAACTGAGTTCTTCGTTGAAGACCTAGAGTACCTGCCCAGAACCATATATCACATCATCAGGCGGACTCTCTGGCCCATTAAGGGACACTCTCCACATGCCAAGATTGAGGGTGCAATGAAGACTCTCACATTCTACATCCTTCATGGCAAATGTTTCAATGCGCAGGACTTCTTCATACGCCAGCTTGCGGCATCCGGCTCAGATTTATTTGGCTTGAAGTTTTATGCTCCTTGGGTTATGAGGCTGATCAAGCTTTACTCTGCGATTTCATATCAGCCCTCAGCCCGCAACCATCGAATCTTCTTGCCAGATGTGGACACCTCTGCTGAAGCTATATATCCTGAGCCTGCCAAGCAACCATTAAGTCTTCAGAATGCAGAACACCAGAGCTTCACTCAGAATGTTGAAGGTGTTGAAGCCATCTCCAGAGTGTATCCGTTGGCTGGCACCACACGTGCACATGCATCTACTGAAGCCACTGACAGCCCAGCTGCTCAGCGACCCAAGAAGCGCGCTCGTGCCCTCAATGACCGAGAGCTTCTTGTGGCTCTTCACCAAAAGCAAGATCGGCATCATGACTGGCTCAAGAGGCAGATGAAAAGCATCATGGAGGATGTCAATCGTATCAGAAATCTTGCAACCAAGAATGCATTTGTTGCACACGAAACCTGTCGCCGCACTTGGAAAGGACTCACGATGATGTGTCCTGAAGCTGAACTTCAAGAGGATGGCTTCACAGAGCGCTTCAAATTTGACTCCACGCCTCCTTGAAGGGCTATGCTATGCAGAACTCCATCACTTGAAGATTCGGAGTTCTCTTCCTCTGCTGCCACGGTGACTGCATGGATTATCGAAGAAGAAGACGACGCTACATCACCTCCACCTCCTTCAGCGCGCGTTGAATCTGCACCAAGCTCGTCTGCACCACCAAACACCTCCACCGACCCTGCTGCGCCTGGGAACGCGTAGAAAACTCTATGTCTTCAAACCTTTTTGGTCATCACTGACAAAAGGGGGAGAAGCATATGATGTTTATAGTCTTCAAGCGGGTCACTATGGGCGGGTGCCTTTATATTTTGCTACATTTTGCTTCGTGCTTACAACTCTCGTTTTGCTACATTTGGTTCTTTGAGTTGTAACACTTAAACTCGATGGTCGTCTGCTACTTGTTTGCCACTATGTTTTGCGAAGATAAATTCCGCATGTACGACGATTAATTTCGCACTTAGATCATTCCGCAGACGTCCATTTTCCATTATGCATCACTACAACAAAATTGACGTACTGTGACAAAAATCCTCATGACGATGGTGGACAATGTCACCGATTACTGCAAATCGGTGACGATAAACGTCACTTAATTGCCTCGGCCTATGAGCACACCTGATTACCAATTTCTGTGATAGTTTGGTATTTTCATGATGGACTTGCCAATGTCACCAAACACTACTAATGTGTGATGAACAATTTTTTTGTCATGTAACGTCTAGAAGTGTGACCCGCCATAGCTAGTTCACGGGTTATTGAGAGGTAGGAGCCATGCATCAGTTTGGGTAGTGGTAATCGCCATAATTTTTTCAAATGCTAATAAGGGTTGTAACTATTTTGCTCTATCTAATATAAGTAGGTAGTGGCCATGGAAATACTTATATTTATTGTTTTTTGTAAATTGAAAACCTTGTTTTGTTCTCTCATTTTCCTGATATGGTTATTTTGTTTTTTCTACTATAATGGTAGTGCATCGGCGAAAAGTTTAATTGGAAATTTGTGATCTGATGTTATTTATCTCAAAATAAAATGGAAACTGTGCGGGCAATGGAAAAAAATTAACACCATTATCTTGTTATTATTTATAGAATAAATAGGTAGTGGCTGTTTTGAAAAGTTCAACTGGGCGTTCGTGAGCTAATGTTGTTTTGCTCTATCTCAAAAGTTAAAATGGAAAGACAAGAGTAGATGGAAAATCTTTTTTATCTTATCTACAAACAGGTAGTTGTTGGGAAAAAAACTTGAATGGGGTGCTTGCGAGGTGATGTTGTTTCGTTCTATCTAAAAAATTAAATGATTTATCTATATAGCGAACCATCCATCTCCGCAACAGATACAAACAATTTCTTTGTCGTCTGATCCCAATTGAAATGAAACCATCGGTTCCATCGTGGTCGGGATCAATACCGTAGTAACCCGTGTGGGCGAGAAAAACTTATTTAAGGCCATTGTGTACAAGTTTCGGCATACTTATTTACAATTATAAAAAAACTACATGGAAAATACCACATCATAATGTTTATATAAGATTTACTTTTTATAATAATCATTTGCTGTTTATTTTAAATTAAATGAATTACATGATATCAAAGTAGAAGCTCAATCCTGGAAATAAACCAGTTCTCCGCAAAAAGAACGCTTTTCCCTTCACCCAAATACTCTTTTCGCTCCATTTCTCTATTTTCCCCCTCATCCACCCTATGTCCCCACTCGTCAAAGACCCAGGAAAAATTCCTCCTTCTATTTCACCCGCGAAGAGCCACCGCCCACGCCGCATATCTCGTATGCCCCGATTCAACTGGCTCTCTTCTCCCCAAGATTACAGCCCCGATTGGAACGACTGGCGGCGGCAGATCGGGGGAGGTCGCCCTACAGGCCAAGCTTGGATCCACGTAAACATCCCGCCCTATGAGGATCTGGCCCTCTTCTCCCCCCAATTGCAGCGACCAGGGACGCCAACTTGAAGGAGGCCGCCCCGCCGCCGAGCTTGGATCCACCGCATCAACCCACCCAGCGAGCACCCTATTGTCTTTTCCCCAATGCCTGGCGACGTCTCTCGGTGATTTCCTCATCCTGCCACCCCTTGGCGTTCAATGGTTAGGGTTCATGCGTACTACTACTCATCCCACACTTCTCTGCAATTAGTTATTTGCCATAGCCTGCGATGGTAAAAAGCCTGAACCTCCTGCTAGATAACTTTACTTATATCCTATTGATTGGTCTGTGTGCAAAACTACACTAGTGAGAATATGGTTTTGCATTTGTTATAGCCTGCTATTGTAAAAAGGGCTGAACCTGAATATATGCTACTGCAGTATAGTTACTGTTACTGAAAAGTTCAGTTAGGTATGAGATGCATGGCCTTAGCTGGGAGATTTCTTTTGCCGCCATGTGATTGTATGGCTACTCTTGCATTCAGAAGAAAATTATATGTTAACCATCTGATGGTTGTACCCTACTGTAATTATAAACTAGATGCTCTCGGTCGATGTATGGTGTCATAATCAGACGAACATAAATGCATGAACTAAAGTATGCAACATATAAAAGGAGAACTAATTACAAGCTGGAAGCAGTGCATCCTTGTATCCATGTATCTACATGTCAGAATAAACTAGCTTCCTGATGCAGCCACTTTATCTATGCTAAAATGCAAAACTGAATTTTATTTTTGTGGTTCTGATGCCCCATAAATAGTGCTTAACTAGTGCTGTCAAAACTGAATAAATACTGAGACAACACTTGATTTTGACTCGTTAAAGAGATGTTTAGCTCTGTATTAGTGTACTTTTCTCTCCAGTACTAGTTAAAAGAGAACTAAACCTAATCTTTGCCATGCCTCTCCAAATTTAGCTACCCATGATGTTAAGCGTCTGAAGCCCACAAGCATTTTCAGTATGCCCAGAACTTTGATAAAAGCAGATGCATTGTAAGCTTCAGTATTCTACTATATTCTCACATACTAAGCTGGATAAAATCAAGCTGCTCCTACTTTGCAAACATACAACACCATCCATCGAGCCTTAATTGTAAAAGAGTAGTAAACTTTCTGGTTTCTAAACTATGCCAGTAGCTACGGTAATAATATTTGTTTCCTGTTTTTTGTTCTGAACATTTTGGTCTTGTTTTTCTTGGCTTGCTGGCAGTTAATTGCTTTGCTTGTTAGATCCCAATGCGTGAGATCATCATTTATATACAATATTAGTGCATCCTGTGCTTGCATCCTAACTTATCTACTTTGTTATATTCATGTAAGCTCCAGGAAGGGGCTTTGAGAGATGAAGAGGAAGCCACCCTTTCTATGTTCAAAGCAATGGTAACATATCGTGTGACTAACATCTTAAATAATGTGTACATCAGTGTGGATTCACTGGCTTTAATTATTCTTGCTTGTATCATGTGTATGTCACTTTGCACCATAAGTATCATAAATAGTTGACTAAAGATTGATTCATGTTGTTCCTCCACTCTTTTAGACAATGCTATCTATGTTCACTGCCTGCCTTTTTGAACTAGTGTTGACATTGAATAAGTCAATATTGACCCACTGCATTCTTTTGCTTGACTTGTTTGACCCAGGTACCTAAAGGTTGTACCATGCCAAAAACGAAAACACAAAACTGAGAAGCTGTCGAGCATCACCAAAAGACTGGATCTAGGTCTTATGTTTCCACTTTCAGCAAAATTCTAAGAATTCCAAATACCTTACTTCTAGTCCTATGTCTATCTCATCTTGTCATTATATATGGAGCAGTACTGTTAGATTTTCATATATCTTGTAGAAAAAGGAAAGTGCGATAGTCAGAACCCAAGTCTTGAGTTTTTCAAAGAGACACATACGAACAGGAAGACTGACAGCATGAGCGAGTCGACACATCTAGCCTATGTAAGATTTCTTCCTTTATTGTTTCTAACTTGAAATAGATTCTCATATTGATTTAGTGTATCCATCATATGAACTTTGCCTTACTTGAGCATCAATGTTTTCCTTTATACAATAGAATGCGACTGAAAAGAAAAGGGAAACACAATCAGAAGGTGAGTAACCAGTGTGCGACTCAATGATTGTGGCTAAAGTTCTAAAGGAAGAAAGCACCCATAGCACCTTCCTTTCTAGCATGAGTTATGCATCATGATACGAGAGATTTGGGAGCTTTACTTCATCAGCGAGAGATGCGAGGGACAGGTACTTATCTTGTTTCTCGTTGTGTTCTGGTTCTTTCTTTTTTCTTGATTTTCTGCACCTGCACAGAGCCCTCATGACAGTGAGAAAATGAAAACACAAATATTTGTGAATAAGACATTCGTTTTTAGTTCTTGTAACAAACTAAGGAGTGCTTTATGTATGGTTTGATCCAAATCCAATAATCTGAAGTAACATAAAAAATAATAAATGTTTGTAATGAGAAATACATGGTTTGTTGCATGGTTTTTGTTGCTGCAACACAAAGGCATGAGAATAAGGTTGTAATGTATGGTTTCTAATCCTGAAATCCAGTATAATTTCTTGATTTGTTTATGTGCTTGATTTTTAGCAGAACGATATAGGCTGGTTTAGTTTGATCTAAAAAACTATTGTCCAAGCATAGTTGCTTCTTGCCTGGGTTGCTGACTTGATATGTTATTGGTGATGCTTGATGTTTCTCAAAATGATAAATGAAATTTATCTCTTGGTTGTGCATGTTTTTAACCATTATAAGTTATTTTTGGATTTATTGTTCCATTTGCCAATTCGAATGTTTGCCCTCACATTTAATAATGTACCTCTCTATTTTACATTCATATTTTGATAGATTGTAAGCTTCTTAGTTGTACTCTTGTACCTTGTTATCTTGTCTATTTTCATCTCATCGGGATGCAACGTTGTTGTGTTTTGCCGATTTACAGGCACCGATAGGAGTTAGTGGCGAGACTTGAAGCACAAGAAAAGAGCATTTGAAGAGATGCAGACGGAGCAACACGAAGAATTCGAATATGTGAAGAAGATCCGGCAAGAGAAGAATGAAGCCTGGAAAAAGGATTAACAAGAGACGAATAACCTGATTGGTTTTCTCTTAAGTGCTCAAGCAACTTAGCAGTCCCAATCCACACCTAATGGTGCATGAAGGCCAACCTTTTGCGATGGAAAGATAGTTGTTGCATCATATATTGCAATCATCAGGATAGCACATGTGGTCTTTACTTATCTAAATATTGCTTTTTAACTTGTCTATTGTTGTCTCAAACTCGTGAGCTAGTGTTACTTTTTACTATCATTTATGTTGAGAGGACGGTTGAGCTGAGATGATGAAGTATATAATATTGTAAATTTATGATGTGATTTGGATCTTAACTTATTTATATAATGTGGTATGAATTAAATACTTATTGTGATGTACATTTTAAATATAGTGGACTTGATAATTTGTCTTGATTTAAATTCAAAATAAATTAAATATATGTGGCGTCATCTTCATTGATAATGAAAGTAATGATGCTAGCAATGGGATAGTCTACTCGGGCATTAGACGTGTCATGAACTCAGTGAGGTTGCTACATCACTGAATATATGGTACAATATGGCATATTTTCTCGTAGCATGTGACATTAGTTGGCTGTCACGGAAATAACAACTTGATGACGTTCTAGAGAACGTCACTGAAGGTCCCATCTTCAGTGACGTTATTTTGCACGCGCCGTCACTAGGAGTAATCTGTGACGGGGATTCCATGACGATCCTCATGACGCCCATAAAATGTCACTTAGGGGTAATTTGTGACGTTATTAGCTATTCGATGACATTTTTTTGTCTCGTCACAGTAGGCCCGATCTCTTGTAGTGCATGTCATTCTCTTCATATACTTTTACATGCATAGTGGATTGTCATCATAAGTTGAAGTGGATCTCCACAAGTACAACCTGCCATGTGCATTTGCGTTCCAGAAGCAAATTACTTATATGCACATCTTTAGGGGGAGCCCTTGCAACTTATGAAGACAATTCCTTTACAATTTCACAAATTATATTCCCCGTTGAAAACTTCAACTAGTTTGTCATCAATCACCAAAAAGGGGGAGATTGTAAGTGCATCTAGTGCCACCCCTAGTTGGTTTTGGAGTATTGACGACAAACCTAGTTGAGGGACTAATGTGTTTGTGAGAATTGCAGGATAATACAGGTAGAAGTCCCTCATTGATTCGGTTTTACTACCAGAGATGGCCCCTAAAAATGTACGAAGACATTGAAGACAATGGTGGTATATGAAGATATTCACATTGAAGACTATGACAAGAGAAGACACCACGTGAAGCCTATGGAACTCGAAGAATTAGATCCTTCGTAGTTTTATTTCATTTGTGTTGAGTCATAGGAACCACCGTACTGTTAAGTGGGGTCCAAGAGAACCAGTCAGAATGACTGAAGTGATGCCTAATTCAAAACCTATATCTTCGAGCGAAGACTATGAGAGCAAATCTTGTCCAGAGTCAGACAAGTCAGCTTCACTTGTAGCCCAAGTAAAGTTGCCGTGTGAGTTTGAAATCTGACCGTTGGTACACGTGTCAGTTCCTTAGTGACCCAGGGTCATTTCGGACAAATCAGGTCGGGTTGCCCAGTGGCTATAAATAGTCCACCCCCTACAACCATAAACGGTTGGCTGCTCAGATTTCAGTGCACGGCTTTTGTCGTTTGAGAGCAACCCACCTCGAAGCCTTTGAGAGAAAATTCCTAGCAAGGAGAAAAGCCCTAACCACCCAGAGCCAGAGTAAATTGGGCATCACTTAAGTCTTCTTGTCTGAGTGATCTGAAGACTTATTACACTTGAGGACTGTGCATCCTCCAGACGGTTAGGCGTCGCGTTCTGTGCATCCAAGAGAAATTGTGGATTGCCGGTGAAAGAAGTCGGTGAAGGTTTGGGAGTCTATCTTGAAGACTTACCAGAGTGATTGGGCGAGGTCTGTGTGACCTTAGCTCAAGGAGAAAATGGTGAGGACTGGGTGTCCTGAGCTGCGTGTTCAGGACTGGGTGTCCAGGACTGTGTGTACTTTGGTTTAAATACCTAGCCGCTCCAACCAGACGTACAGTTGTCACAGCAACTGGAACTGGTCCAACAAATCATTGTCTTCAGCATGTCACTGGTTTCATCTTCACTTCCTTTTACTTACTGTTACACATTGTGAAGCCATTGCATGCTTGCTTTATCTTCTGTCTTCACAACATAACTGTGTGATTTGTTTGGCTTCATAACTTCTTCCTACCTGATCCTTATTACACTGCAGCTACTTGTCATTGTGCTTTCACTCTATTGAATACTTGACCATGGCTTGCCTAGTGTAATCTAACTTCCGCTGCTTAAGTGATAGGCATATCTGTACTGTTTGTCTTCATAACCTTCACGTTTTGAAGACTTTCATAAAAATCGCCTATTCACCCCCCCTCTAGTCGATATAACGCACTTTAAGTACTCAAGCCTAAGACAAACCAGTCGACAAGCTCGTCTTACCATTGGCGTCATCCTTGGCCTTTTGCAGCTCTATCTTGGCCAATTCCAAGTCAAGGTTCAGTTGGATCTGCTGTTTCTCCAAGTCAGCAAAGCGAGCTCCAAGATCACAAGATTTCTGCAATCAGGGAGGAGAAGTTATTTTACAGTGAAAAACGACAAAGGCAATAAATACTAAGACTACGTTCGACTGCCCCCAGTCCACCATAGTCTCGGGGACTACACCCAGTGGGTGCACTTTGCGTGCCCCCACCGGTTATGATCCCACTCGACCGGCCCGCCGGAGTCGAATGCAGGGATTTAAAAAAAGGAGAGAAAGAAGAACTCAGACCACAGTCGACTGCCAGCAGTCGACCGCGGTCTCGGGGACTACACCCAGTGGGTGCACTTGGCGTGCCCCCATCGGTTCTGATCCCACTCGCCTAGACCGAGTAGAAGAGACAAACTACCAGTTCGGTTTACACTCGACGCGGCCAGACCACATCGAGCGAAGGAATCAAAATACAAAGACTACAGTCGACTGCCAGCAGTCCACCGTAGTCTCAGGGACTACACCCAGTGGGTGCACTCAGCGTGCCCCCACTAGTTCAAAAATTCAATCGACACACCCAGTGGGTGTACAGATGCAAAGACTTTCGGAAAGAGAGTCTTCGGATAGCATTGTTACACCCTCGATGCGACTATATCTCCCACGTGTCGAGGCACGACTTAGAGTCATAATCGCATTGAAGGCATAAGTCGCAAGTGAGGCAATCTTCACACAACCCATGTACATATAAATAGAAAGGGGGAATAATAATAATAGTTGTCTTACACTCGCCATGTCACATCAAGGTACATAAATAGCATTCATCATACAAACACTCATGGCCCGACTACGGCGCCAAAATAGAAAAGACTCCCCAACATGCGACTAAACCCTGAATCGAACCCCGAGCAGGCACCACTACTGATCATCAGGAAAAGAAACATAGTATCGCTGAGAGTCCTCGTCGTACTCCCACTTCAGCTCGAACGCGCCATCCGGAGGAGTATCATCGGTCCCTGCATCTGGTATAATAGTAATCTGTGAGCCACAAGGACTCAGCAATCTCGCACCCTCGCGATCAAGACTATTTAAGCTTAATAGGTAAGGAAGGGGTAATGTGAGTGGAGCTGCAGCAAGCGACTAGCATGTATGGTGGCTAACTTATTTGCAAAAGAGAGCGAGAAGAGAAGGCAAAGCACGAGAAGTAACTAAGTAGAGCAGACTGCGCAAGCATAACTCCAACGCCGTGTCCACTTCCCGGACTCCGCCGAGAGGAGGCCATCACGGCAACACACGCAGTTGATTCATTTTAATTAATTAAGTTCAAGTTATCTACAACCGGACATTAACAAATTCCCATCTGCCCATAACCGCGGGCACGGCTTTCGAAAGATCAATCCTTGCAGGGGGGTCCCAACTTAGCCCATAACAAGCTCTCACGGTCAATGAAGGAATAGACCTCCACCCAGGACCCACCGATCAGACTCGGTATCCCGGTACAACAAGATGATTCGACAGGTCAAAACTAGTCCAGCAACACCGCCCGAATGCGCCGACAAATCCCGATAGGAGCTGCACATATCTCTTTCTCAGGGAACACTCAGATTGTCTTAGGTACGGGTAGGCCAGCCCAGAGTTGCCCCTGGTGGCCACCAGCAGCTGACAGTTGGACCAACACTCAGAGGAGCACTGGCCCGGAGGGTTTAAAATAAGATGACCCTCGGGCTCCGGAAACCCAAAGGAAAGAAACGGGTAGGTGGCAAATGGTAAAACCAATGTTGGGCATTGCTGGAAAAGCTTTAATCAAGACGAACTATCAAGGGGTTCCCATTATAGCCCAACCGCGTAAGGGACGCAACAAACCGGGAACATAACACCGATATGACGGAAACTAGGGCGGCAAGAGTGGAACAAAACACTAGGCGAGAGGCCGAGCCTTCCACCCTTTACCAAGTATATAGATGAGTAAAGATAACATAGCAATATAGTGATATCCCAACAAGTAAATAAATGTTCCAACAAGGAACGGCTCCAATCTTCACCTGCAACTAACAACGCTATAAGAAGGGCTGAGCAAAGCGGTAACATAGCCAATCAATGGTTTGCTAGGACAAAGGTGGGTTAGAGGCTCAATCATGGCAATTGGGAGGCTGACAAGCAAGTGGTAGGCATCGTAGCATTGGCAAAGCAAAAGAGCGAGCATACTAGCATAGCAAAGATAGTAGTGATTTCAAGGGTGTGATCATCTTGCCTGCACAGTTGTCAGAATTGATTGGATCCTCAAAAGCAAACTCAACGGGCTCCTCGTTAGAGAACTCGTCTCCCGGCTCTACCCAACAACACAAAAAGCAACAAGGATACAATCAACCACATGCAAGGGCAACCAATAAGATAAAAAGATGATATGCTATGCGGGATGCGATGCGGGATGCAAGAATGCAACATATAACAGGAAATGCATGAACCTGGCCTCAACTTGGAAATCCAAGTGTGCCACTGGATAGAGGGGAAGAAATCCCCTGAAAACGATATAAAGATCATGGCAATCGGAGCTACGGTTAAGAAATGGCAAGCGTTTTACTAAACGAACCGATCTGCGATTTACAGCAACATACCTCCTAAATGCAACAAAATGAACATGCTATAGCCACCCAACATGAAAACAAATTGCATGTCAGTGATGTACTCATCAAGCTCATCAAATCATCATGACTGAGGCATAGGCAAATTCATCCATTAAGGCCTTCAAACAAGCATGGCAAAACTGAATAAGCAAAACAGATTTCAGACTTAGCGAAATTAACGCTAGTCTGTAATTTCAGACCACGATGCCCTCTTCGGAGCAGCAAAACAACATGAAGGAAAACCTGAACATGGCAAGTAAGAGCATGGCATGGAGCTACTCAACAAGCTTAACAAAACACCCAACATGACCTGGGGCCAAAAGGGTTCACAAAATACTCTACCGAGCACACGAACATCGATGAAACACAATCAGTTTTCAGACTTAGTGAAAACTGGGACATGCTGAAATAATAACTCACGGAGGCATATAAACGAGCTCGATGCTCTCACTACGGTGCAAGTCATGGCAAGGCAAGCATATATCCATTAAGAAGGCACAAAATGCTAGCTAGACATGGCAAGAAGAATGGCATAGCATGCATGGATCACTAGCAATCACTCCGGCAAAATCGCAAGAGTTAACGATCTGCCCAAAACAGCAACTATCCAAAAGTTGAGCTCGATTGAGTCAACCTAGAATGCTCCAACATAACAAGTAAAGACATGGATGGATTAAGCACAACAAGCATAACAAACCACTCTTACTGATCATCCTCAAAAGAGGCACGGATCACTAGGAAACAAGCCGGACATATAGCATCGTGAACTAAAACGGCTCAGACTTAGTGAAAATCACCAAGTCCCTGAAATCTGAAATCTCAGGTAGCCCTCTTCGCAAGCTTGCACAAGACAACACACACCTCCTAAAAATACATGGAAGGCACCTCTGGAAAGAAGACAACATGCTTAACAATTCATCCCAAAGGGGCACAGGCATATCATGCACGGATTAAATATGGCAAAAATGACAAAAGTGCATGTTGGATTAACGGATCTGCAATTTAACTCAACATGCCTCCTTCCAACATCATTTTGGGCAACAAGATGACCTTAAATGCAAATGATGCAATGGAATGAAATGATGTGCTCGTCGAGACGAAGAATTTGACATATCATACGCCCAAATCGGAGCTACGGATGCAAAGTTATGGCAGGTCAAACATGAACATATGGAGTAGAAAAATCCTGGGACTTAGTAGAAATTTCAACCTCCCAGATCTAGGGTTCCAGATCTGCACGCAAACCGAGGCGGCGGCGCGAGCACTGTAGCAGGACGACGCCGGCGATGGCGCGGCGGGGGAAGGGGAGGCCGGCGGCTCGCCGGGGCAGGAGAGGACCGGGGCGGCGCCCGGTGACGACGGCGGCCGGAGGCGGCGACCGCGGCGTGGGGCGGCTCCCGGCGATAGGAGGCGGCGCGGGGCAGCGCAGGCCGTCGGGGAGCTCGGCGGAGCTCGCCGACGATGGTGGCGGGGCGGCTCGTGGTCGCGCCGTCCACCGGAGTCGTGGAAGAAGGCGGCGGGGGCTCCCTGGCGGCGGGCGCGGCGAACGGGCCCGCGGGGGCCGGTTGCGGGCCGGGCGGGCCGCGGCGGCGGAGATCCCGCACGGGACAGGTGGCGGCCCCTCACTGGCCGGGCGCGGCGGCGCGGTGCGTCCGGCTGAGGGCGGACATGTCCGGCCGGGCGCGGGGATCCGAGATCTTTTTTTTTTAGAATTAGGGTTTCGAGGTGGGAGACGGGATCCGAAAATGGAGGGGGTATAAATAGGCATAGAGGGAGCTAGGAGAGTCCAAATGAGGTGCGGTTTTCGCCCACACGATCGTGATCGAACGACCGAGAATATGGAGCTGAGTTTGGTGGGTTTTGGGCCAAAATGGAGGGGTGTTGGGCTGCACACACACGAGGCCTTTTCGGTCCCTCGGTTAACCGTTGGAGTATCAAACGAAGTCCAAACGACCCGAAACTTGACAGGCGGTCTACCGGTAGTAAACCAAGGCCGCATGGCAAGTCTCGGTCCAATCCGGAAATGTTTAATCCCCACACACGAAAGAAAGCTAGAAATGGCCACCGGAGGAGAACGAAGCGCCGGAATGCAAAACGGACAACGGGGAAAATGCTCGGATGCATCAGATGAACATGTATGCAAATGCAATGCACGTGACGACATGATATGAGATGCACGAAAAACAAAACAACACACGGGGGCAAAGACCCGAACCCGAGAATTAAATATAACTTAATGCCGGAAACGGCAAGAGTCGGAGTACATTAGGGGAAGGTTACATGTGGGGCGTTACAACACTCCACCACTACGAAAAGATCTTGTCCCGAGATCTAGGACTGAAAGAACTCCGGGTACTCAGAACGGAGGTGATCCTCGCGTTCCCAGGTAGCTTCACGGTCGGAATGGTGTGACCACTTGACTTTGAGAAACTTGATTGACTTGTTGCGAGTTTTGCGTTCAGCCTCTTCAAGGATTGCAACTGGGTGCTCACGGTAGGAGAGATCTTCTTGGAGCTCAATGTCCTCGAAGTTGACGGTGCGCTCAGGCGTCTTGAAGCACTTACGGAGTTGCGAGACGTGGAACACATCATGAACATTGGCAAAGGTTGCAGGAAGCTCGAGTTGATAGGCGAGGTCGCCTCTCTTGCTGACGATCTTGAAAGGCCCGACGTATCTTGGGGCAAGCTTCCCTTTGATACCGAAGCGACGAGTCCCTTTCATTGGAGAGACGCGGAGGTAGACATGGTCTCCGATCTCGAAAGCCAAATCACGGTGCTTGCTGTCGTAGTAGCTCTTCTGACGAGACTGGGCTGCTTTGAGGTTATCACGAATGACCTTGCACATTTCTTCTGCTTCTGTGATCAGGTCATTACCCAGCAGCTGACGTTCACCGGTTTCAGACCAGTTGAGAGGTGTACGGCACTTCCTACCATACAGAATTTCAAACGGGGCCTTGCCGGAACTTGCTTGGAAACTGTTGTTGTACGAGAATTCAGCATAAGGAAGGCAATCCTCCCACTTCATGCCGAAGGAGATAACACAAGCCCTGAGCATATCTTCAAGAATCTGGTTGACACGCTCGACTTGACCGCTTGTTTGAGGGTGGAAAGCAGTGCTGAAGCGAATGCTGGTGCCCATGGCCTTCTGAAAAGAATCCCAGAACTTGGAGGTAAAGATGCTGCCACGGTCTGAAGATATCACTTGAGGAATACCGTGCAGAAAGACAATGCGAGAGGTGTAGAGCTCCGCCAATTGAGCTGCAGTGATTGACTCTTTGATAGGCAAGAAATGAGCCACTTTGGTCAGCTTGTCGATGACAACGAATATAGCATCATTGCCACGCTTGGACTTAGGAAACCCAGTCACGAAGTCCATTTCAATGTGGTCAAACTTCCATTCTGGAATGGCGAGAGGTTGGAGGAGACCTGCTGGCCTTTGGTGTTCTGCTTTCACTCTTCTGCAGACATCACATTCATTCACGAATTGAGCGATCTCGCGCTTCATTCGAGTCCACCAATAAGTTTGCTTCAGGTCTTGATACATCTTCGTGCTCCCAGGGTGGATGGAGAGGAGAGAGTTGTGAGCCTCATTCATGATCACTTTACGAAGTTCACCTTTGGGCACAACAATTCGATCCTCGAAGAAGAGAGTGTCCTTGTCATCAAGTCGGTAGCACTTGTACTTGGACTGACTCTTTGCAATACCGATTTTCACCTTTTTCACCATAGCATCAAGAAGCTGGGCTTGGCGAATCTGGTCTTCCAAGGTAGGAGAAACTTGAAGGTTGGCAAGGAAACCTTGAGGAACAACTTGCAGATTAAGTTTGCGGAAGGCTTCACAAAGCTCGGGTTGATAAGGCTTGAGAATCAGACTGTTGCAATATGCTTTTCTGCTCAAAGCGTCAGCAATCACATTAGCCTTGCCTGGAGTATACTCGATACTCGGATTGTACTCTTGAATCATTTCGACCCATCGAGTCTGCCTGAGGTTGAGATTAGGCTGAGTGAAGATGTACTTGAGACTTTTGTGATCAGTGAAAATGTCCACTTTCCTTCCCAAGAGAAGATGTCTCCAAGTCAACAATGCGTGCACAACTACCGCCAACTCGAGATCATGAGTGGGGTAGTTCTTCTCATTTGGCTTCAACTGGCGAGAGGTATAAGCAACAACTTTCTTCTCTTGCATCAGTACTGCACCGAGACCTTGGAGAGAGGCATCACAAAAGACCTCGTACGGCTTGGTTTCATCAGGCGGAGTTAGAACTGGAGCAGTGATCAATTTCTCTTTCAAAGCGTTGAAAGCAACATCACACTCCGGAGACCAAACGTACTTGACGTGCTTCTGAAGAAGATTTGAGAGAGGCTTCGCGATCTTGGAGAAGTTTTCAACGAATCTTCGACAATAACTTGCAAGACCGAGGAAGCTACAGAGTTGCTTCACATTCTGAGGAGGTTCCCAATTAACAATTGCAGACACCTTCTCAGGATCCACGGAAATGCCCTTGGCAGAGATAATATGACCAAGATAAAGAACCTCATCGAGCCAAAACTCACACTTAGAGAACTTGGCATAGAATTGATGTTCCCTTAGCTTGTCAAGAACCAAACGCAAGTGTTTGGCATGATCTTCCTTGTTCTTCGAGAAAACCAGGATATCATCTAGATAGACCAAAACAAAGTCGTTGGTGTAGGGGTTGAAGATGAAGTTCATCATTCGAGAGAACGTCAGAGGAGCATTGGCGAGGCCAAAAGACATAACTGTGTATTCATATGACCCATAGCTTGTTCTGAACGCCGTCTTTGGAATATCTTGTTCACGAATGCGAATTTGATGATAACCCATACGGAGATCAAGCTTGGAGAATACTTGGGCACCCTTGAGTTGTTCGAATAGCTCATTAATGTTGGGAAGTGGATACTTGTTCTTGATGGTCTTCTTGTTCAATGGACGGTAATCAACACAAAGTTGGTCCGTTCCATCCTTCTTCTTCACAAAAAGAACACCACAACCCCACGGAGAAGTACTAGGCCGAATGAGACCCATCCTTTCTTGCACATCGAGCTGTTTCTTCAACTCCTTCAACTCTTCGGGGCTGAGCTTGTAAGGCCGTTTGCACACCGGTTCCGTACCGGGCTCAAGTTCAATAACGAATTCAACAGGCCGGTTTGGAGGCATGCCTGGGAGTTCTTCAGGGAAGACATCTTGATACTCACAAACAACCGGAATCTGCGAAATAGCATCCAATTCACCCTTCTCATTGAGAGAGAATAACCGGATGGTATTATCCCGAGCAGCAAAGACAATCACTTCCTCAGACGAATGAGTCAGTTGAATCTGCTTGGCTGCGCAATCCAGCTGAGCTTTATGTTTAGAGAGCCAGTCCATCCCAAGAATGAGGTCGTTATCGGAATTGCCAAGAACCGTTGGAGAAGCCAAGAACTTGAAGTCACCCAACTTGATAGAAATATCCGGAGCAATGGAGTTAGCCTGCATGCGTTTACCAGGAGAGACGACTGCTAATGGACTAGGCAGAATTTGCTGAGCCAAACCATGCCTAGATGTAAAAGGCCTTGAAATGAAACAATGCGATGCACCTGTGTCAAAAAGAACTTTTGCAGGAATATCATTAACAGGAAGGTTACCCATGATCACATCTGACGAATCCTCTGCCTGAGCTGCGTTCATCAAGTTGACCTTGGCGGACTTGGAATTATGCTTGACCACAGCTGTACTTGCCGATCTGACAGGAGGAGGAGGAGGAAGACGCCTCTGGTTGAAACACTTGTTAGCGTAGTGGCCCTTCTGTTGGCACTTGTTGCACATGACCTCTGAGAGCGGACGGTGGTACGGAGCACTCGATCTTGGAGCTTGAAACGAAGTCTTGTTCTGAAAGCCTGGGTTGGGTGGGTGGGACGAACCACTGCCACCTTTGCTCTTCTGCTGATACGGCTGACGGAACGGAGGAGGAGGAAGCCAATACTTCTGCTGCTTGGTCACTTGAGTAGAGGACGAAGACGAAGTGTCTCTGACTCGCTTCCTGGAAGCATCACACCTGAGCTGAGCAGCCTCTTGCTTCAGTGCCATGTTGTAGAACTCATCGTATCTCAGCGGCTCAAAGAGTACAAGAGCGAGCTGAATTTCTTCACGAAGACCACCCCTGAACTGATAGATCATGCTCTTCTCATCAGGAACATCCTGCTTGGCAAAACGGGCGAGCTTCTGGAACAACTTGTTGTAGTCATAGACAGACAAAGAGCCTTGCTTGAGGTTGCGGAATTCTTCACATTTGCTTTCAGTCACACTTTGAGGAATGTGATGAGCACGGAAATCACGACGGAAATCATCCCAAGTGATCAAACGTCCACCTCTGGAATCCCGGTACTGCTGAAACCACTCTGCGGCCTGATCCTTGAGCTGGAAAGACGCGAACTTGACGAAATCTTCAGGTCTGACGTTGCTACATTCAAAATGCTTGCCCAGATCGACTAACCAATCATCAGCATCGGTAGCCTCAACGCAGTTACTGAACGTCTTTGGACCATTTGCGGGGAACTGATTCAGAGTTGCAAACTGGTTCTGGCTGCTGCCTTGGTTCGCTTGACTGCTTTGATTCCGCTCTTGGATGATTTGCATGATCAGCTGAGTATTTGCATTAGTAGCAGCCATCACAGCCTGCCATGCTTCCGGAGGAGGCGGAGGTGGCGGAGGATCTGGGTTCGGAGTCGTGCGCGTTGGAGGAGCCATCCTGAAGAGGTTGACCACCATTAGCACACAAATAGACAAATATAGAAGGTGAAACCAACGGAATGAAAATTGCAACATAAGTCTTCACATCCGAACAAAATGAACGAATGCACTTCTCTTGAAGTGGTCACATATTCCTAAATTGCGAAGCCACGAAGAATCAGGTAGAAGAGGTACATCAACGAGGAATGGAATCAACCTATGACGTCGGAGAAGAACGAATACCACAACTCGAAATAAAACCAAGGGTTGGCTTGCGGAATAAGCCGGAACAAACACATGATAGAAATTTCGTCCGAAGTGTTCGTGGTAGGACCTACACGGGCTCGACCGTACAGCACCATCATGTACAAGGCAGTGCACATGACATACGAAGCGTCCCCGAGTCAGCATAGCCAAGGACTCTTTAAGACACAACGAGGCCACTGTAAAATCGACCGTGAATAGGCGAACCACTAGACGTCGAACCCCAATTTCATATCACACATCTGTTGAAAAGATATCCTAAGGCTACTTGAATTCCCACCTATGAAATTCCCGAAATTTTCCAGTTATGCAATCAGGTGTTGAGGATACAGGGGAAGCATAATATCTCACTCAAGCTAGCAAATCCTACATCCAGCTGCATCCATCCTTCAACACATAACCAAGAAACCTTCGGAAACCATCTAACTCAACCTTCGAAAAGCACCCGTTATACAAGTTATGGCGATACTCCCGAACTCCCGCCCCAGTACTGGGTGGCGTCGAGGTTATCTCACCAACAAACTGCATAAAGGAGATTTTCGATGTCGCGCACATATCTCAAGTATGCCAGAATTGCAACGATAGAATTATGATGACAACACCTCAGAGCTCAACTCCCCGGGACACTTCCACTAAACCCCTGACAGGAGGCACCAAGACAGTATTCTCATCATAAGCCATCGGAACAAAACTAAGATACTCGCGTGATCCTAAAAAAAAAATTTAGTGAAATTTGAGAAGAGAAGAGTCAAAACTCTACGTCAGGATGCCTTACCAGAGCGATGAGGAGACTGGGAAGTAAAAAGAATTCCTAAGCTCTCCGATATATAATTCCTAAGGACTCAAAACATTTTTCTAGACACAACTCGGCTGCTAGAAACGATCAAGCAATGGGGCTCCTAAGGTCGGGGAAGGCTCTGATACCAACTTGTTACACCCTCGATGCGACTATATCTCCCACGTGTCGAGGCACGACTTAGAGGCATAATCGCATTGAAGGCATAAGTCGCAAGTGAGGCAATCTTCACACAACCCATGTACATATAAATAGAAAGGGGGAATAATAATAATAGTTGGCTTACACTCGCCACGTCACATCAAGGTACATAAATAGCATTCATCATACAAACACTCATGGCCCGACTACGGCGCCAAAATAGAAAAGACTCCCCAACATGCGACTAAACCCTGAATCGAACCCCGAGCAGGCACCACTACTGATCATCAGGAAAAGAAACATAGTATCGCTGAGAGTCCTCGTCGTACTCCCACTTCAGCTCGAACGCGCCATCCGGAGGAGTATCATCGGTCCCTGCATCTGGTATAATAGTAATCTGTGAGCCACAAGGACTCAGCAATCTCGCACCCTCGCGATCAAGACTATTTAAGCTTAATAGGTAAGGAAGGGGTAATGTGAGTGGAGCTGCAGCAAGCGACTAGCATGTATGGTGGCTAACTTATTCACAAAAGAGAGCGAGAAGAGAAGGCAAAGCACGAGCGGTAACTAAGTAGAGCAGACTGCGCAAGCATAACTCCAACACCGTGTCCACTTCCCGGACTCCGCCGAGAGGAGGCCATCACGGCAACACACGCAGTTGATTCATTTTAATTAATTAAGTTCAAGTTATCTACAACCGGACATTAACAAATTCCCATCTGCCCATAACCGCGGGCACGGCTTTCGAAAGATCAATCCCTGCAGGGGGGTCCCAACTTAGCCCATAACAAGCTCTCACGGTCAACGAAGGAATAGACCTCCACCCAGGACCCACCGATCAGACTCGGTATCCCGGTACAACAAGATGATTCGACAGGTCAAAACTAGTCCAGCAACACCGCCCGAATGCGCCGACAAATCCCGATAGGAGCTGCACATATCTCTTTCTCAGGGCACACTCAGATTGTCTTAGTATGGGTAGGCCAGCCCAGAGTTGCCCCTGGTGGCCACCAGCAGCTGACAGTTGGACCAACACTCAGAGGAGCACTGGCCCGGGGGGTTTAAAATAAGATGACCCTCGGGCTCCGGAAACCCAAGGGAAAGAAACGGGTAGGTGGCAAATGGTAAAACCAATGTTGGGCATTGCTGGAAAAGCTTTAATCAAGACGAACTATCAAGGGGTTCCCATTATAGCCCAACCGCGTAAGGGACGCAACAAACCGGGAACATAACACCGATATGACGGAAACTAGGGCGGCAAGAGTGGAACAAAACACTAGGCGAGAGGCCGAGCCTTCCACCCTTTACCAAGTATATAGATGAGTAAAGATAACATAGCAATATAGTGATATCCCAACAAGTAAATAAATGTTCCAACAAGGAACGGCTCCAATCTTCACCTGCAACTAACAACGCTATAAGAAGGGCTGAGCAAAGCGGTAACATAGCCAATCAATGGTTTGCTAGGACAAAGGTGGGTTAGAGGCTCAATCATGGCAATTGGGAGGCTGAAAAGCAAGTGGTAGGCATCATAGCATTGGCAAAGCAAAAGAGCGAGCATACTAGCATAGCAAAGATAGTAGTGATTTCAAGGGTGTGATCATCTTGCCTGCACAGTTGTCAGAATTGACTGGATCCTCAAAAGCAAACTCAACGGGCTCCTCGTTAGCGAACTCGTCTCCCGGCTCTACCCAACAACACAAACAAGCAACAAGGATACAATCAACCACGTGCAAGGGCAACTAATAAGATGCAAAGATGATATGCTATGCGGGATGCGATGCGGGATGCAAGAATGCAACATATAACAGGAAATGCATGAACCTGGCCTCAACTTGGAAATCTAAGTGTGCCACTGGATAGAGGGGAAGAAATCCCCTGAAAACGATATAAAGATCATGGCAATCGGAGCTACGGTTAAGAAATGGCAAGCGTTTTACTAAACGAACCGATCTGCGATTTACAGCAACATACCTCCTAAATGCAACAAAATGAACATGCTATAGCCACCCAACATGAAAACAAATTGCATGGAAGTGATGTCCTCATCAAGCTTATCAAATCATCATGACTGAGGCATAGGCAAATTCATCCATTAAGGCCTTCAAACAAGCATGGCAAAACTGAATAAGCAAAACAGATTTCAGACTTAGCGAAATTAACGCTAGTCTGTAATTTCAGACCACGATGCCCTCTTCGGAACAGCAAAACAACATGAAGGAAAACCTGAACATGGCAAGTAAGAGCATGGCATGGAGCTACTCAACAAGATTAACAAAACACCCAACATGACCTGGGGCCAAAAGGGTTCACAAAATACTCTACCGAGCACACGAACATCGATGAAACACAATCAGTTTTCAGACTTAGTGAAAACTGGGACATGCTGAAATAATAACTCACGGAGGCATATAAACGAGCTCGATGCTCTCACTACGGTGCAAGTCATGGCAAGGCAAGCATATATCCATTAAGAAGGCACAAAATTCTAGCTAGACATGGCAAGAACAATGGCATAGCATCCATGGATCACTAGCAATCACTCCGGCAAAATCGCAAAAGAGTTAACGATCTGCCCAAAACAGCAACTATCCAAAAGTTGAGCTCGATTAAGTCAACCTAGAGTGCTCCAACATAACAAGTAAAGACATGGATCGATTAAGCACAACAAGCATAACAAATCACTCTTACTGATCATCCTCAAAAGAGGCACGGATCGCTAGGAAACAAGCCGGACATATAGCATCGTGAACTAAAACGGCTCAGACTTAGTGAAAATCACCAAGTCCCTGAAATCTGAAATCTCAGGTAGCCCTCTTCGCAAGCTTGCACAAGACAACACACACCTCCTAAAAATACATGGAAGGCACCTCTGGAAAGAAGACAACATGCTTAACAATTCATCCCAAAGGGGCACATGCATATCATGCACGGATTAAATATGGCAAAAATGACAAAAGTGCATGTTGGATTAACGGATCTGCAATTTAACTCAACATGCCTCCTTCCAACATCATTTTGGGCAACAAGATGACCTCAAATGCAAATGATGCAATGGAATGAAATGATGTGCTCGTCGAGACGAAGAATTTGACATATCATACGCCCAAATCGGAGCTACGGATGCAAAGTTATGGCAGGTCAAACATGAACATATGGAGTAGAAAAATCCTGGGACTTAGTAGAAATTTCAACCTCCCAGATCTAGGGTTCCAGATCTGCACGCAAACCGAGGCGGCGGCGCGAGCACTGTAGCAGGACGACGCCGGCGATGGCGCGGCGGGGGAAGGGGAGGCCGGCGGCTCGCCGGGGCAGGAGAGGACCGGGGCGGCGCCCGGTGACGACGGCGGCCGGAGGCGGCGACCGCGGCGTGGGGCGGCTCCCGGCGATAGGAGGCGGCGCGGGGCAGCGCAGGCCGTCGGGGAGCTCGGCGGAGCTCGCCGACGATGGTGGCGGGGCGGCTCGCGGTGGCGCCGTCCACCGGAGTCGTGGAAGAAGGCGGCGGGGGCTCCCTGGCGGCGGGCGCGGCGAACGGGCCCGCGGGGGCCGGTTGCGGGCCGGGCGGGCCGCGGCGGCGGAGATCCCGCGCGGGACAGGTGGCGGCCCCTCACTGGCCGGGCGCGGCGGCGCGGTGCGTCCGGCTGAGGGCGGACATGTCCGGCCGGGCGCGGGGATCCGAGATCTCTTTTTTTTTAGAATTAGGGTTTCGAGGTGGGAGACGGGATCCGAAAATGGAGGGGGTATAAATAGGCATAGAGGGAGCTAGGAGAGTCCAAATGAGGTGCGGTTTTCGCCCACACGATCGTGATCGAACGACCGAGAAGATGGAGCTGAGTTTGGTGGGTTTTGGGCCAAAATGGAGGGGTGTTGGGCTGCACACACACGAGGCCTTTTCGGTCCCTCGGTTAACCGTTGGAGTATCAAACGAAGTCCAAACGACCCGAAACTTGACAGGCGGTCTACCGGTAGTAAACCAAGGCCACATGGCAAGTCTCGGTCCAATCCGGAAATGTTTAATCCCCACACACGAAAGAAAGCTAGAAATGGCCACCGGAGGAGAACGAAGCGCCGGAATGCAAAACGGACAACGGGGAAAATGCTCGGATGCATCAGATGAACATGTATGCAAATGCAATGCACGTGACGACATGATATGAGATGCACGAAAAACAAAACAACACACGGGGGCAAAGACCCGAACCCGAGAATTAAATATAACTTAATGCCAGAAACGGCAAGAGTCGGAGTACATTAGGGGAAGGTTACATGTGGGGCGTTACAAGCATATCCTAACAGAACAAGCGGTGACCTACTAACCCGAGCGTTGCTTTGGAGAGCCGAGTTGGCGTCGTAGGCGGCCTGACTGGCGTCCCGCACTATCTTCATCTTCTCCATCATAATGCCCGCCTGGCGTATGGCTTCCTTGGCAGCATTGACTTCGTCCTCTGGGACATGATGGGTCACAAAAACTGAAGGTGGGTCGACAGGGGCCTGAGCAGTCGACAAAGATGGCAAGGCACTCGACAATGGCACGGCGAAGGTAACAGAACCCCGATTGGCAACACCAGCGTCCTGAATGACTGGTTCTGCCCTTGACGTCGACGGTGTCACCTTGCTTGCAGGAGCTTGCCTATTTTTCCTCACCAAAGGCCTCTCGGGCTCTTCATCATCATCATCAGGGAGGTCAATAATGTTAGGAGTTGTTCAAAGTTCAATCGCCAAAATCACATCACCCAATGGGACACATTGCAGTTGAGTCGACCAAATAAAGACAGAATGGCAGAAATCATACCCAGATTGGAAGTGACCGCATCCTCCATTATCTCATCCTCGTCCCTGTAAGCTGAGGTCCCGGAATTAGCAGCGCTGCCAGTTCCAAAGTTCGTCTGGTTAAATCAAGAAAAAACAAACAGCATGGGGCGTCGAGTGAATACAAATGGAGACACTCACACAAAAGCGACGGGGATGTCAATTTTAATCTTTGGCAACGCCTTCCGAGGTTTCGGCTCTGCAACTTTGGGATGCTTCGACGCTTTGTCAGTTGGGGTTGGTGAAGAGGTCCGAGGACGCTTTGAAGACTGACCAGCCTGAGCAATCGCCTTTTCACAGGCGCTCGGTCGTTCTTGGTCAAGCTTGGATCGCCTCTCCCTGCGAGGAGGCGACTCGACTTCTTCTTCGTCACTTGATTCGTCACTTTCTTCATCCGCTTCACCGTCAGAATACCGTTCGCCACTGTCGCCGCCGCTCACCTCTCCTTCCAGGTCTTGCTCTTGCTCTCCGTTGGCATTGAATACATTTCGATAAGAGCCTGAAAGAAAGCAGGAAGAATAAAGTCAGTCGACGCAGTATAGACAGCTGCGCGAGTGAATTCAGATTACAATCAGAGCTCAGAATCGGACCTTCTCTGGTACATGGGACTGGTCGAATGGAGGAACTCTCTTGGCTCCCCTGGGGTTGTCCTTGTTACCGGTCATGCCCGACAGCCACTTCTCCAGTGTGTCGTCATCGACCTCCTCCGGGTGAATCCGAGTGGAGTCGTCAAGACCCGAATACATCCACATCAGATGGTCTCGGGCTTGAAGAGGCTGGATGCGCCGCTGAAGGAAAACCTCCAAGAGATCCATACTGGTGACCCTGTCACGGATAAGATGGACCACTCGTTCGACCAGCACCCTAACCTGCGCCTTCTCCTCCGGGAGCACCTTCAAAGAGGAGGGTTTCCTCGCTCGGTCCATGGTAAAAGGAGGGAGGCCAGTGGACTGCCCTGGCGTCGGCTGGTCTTTGCAGTAAAACTAGGTCGACTGCCATCCGCGAACCGAGTCGAGAAGAATCATGCCTGGAAAGGAACTTTTCCCTCTCATCTGAACACCAAGACCCCCACACATCTGAATCACTTGTGTTCTCTCGTCACTCGGATTGGCCTTTTTCACCGTCTGAGAACGACAGGTGAAAATGTGCTTGAAAAGACCCCAGTGAGGCCGAAAACCCAAGAAATTCTCGCACAAAGACACGAAAGCAGCGAGATACATGATTGTGTTGGGAGTGAAGTGGTGGAGTTGTGCCCCAAAGAAATTCAGAAATCCCCGAAAGAAAGGGTGAGGAGGCAAGGAAAATCCACTGTCGACGTGGGTGGCAAGGAGAACGCGCTCACCCTCCCGAGGTTGCGGCTTGGATTCCTTCCCCGGAAGCCGCGCCGATCCATGGGGGATCAGCCCTCCTTCGGCTAGGTCATCGAGGTCTGCTTGGCGGATCACCGAGCGGATCCAGTCGCCCTGGATCCAGCCCTTCGGCAGGCCGGCTCGCGAGGAAGATCCACCCCGACTGGTCGCCTTCCCCTTCGCCTTTGCCGTCGCCTTCTTCGCCCGCTCCAGAGCCGCCATCTTCTCCTTCCCCATCGTCGCCGGCGAGACGCGTACGGAGTGGCGGCGCTGGGGCGAGAGCGAGCGCGACGAAGAAGCCTGAAGAGGAGAAGAGGAAATGGGAACGCACTGTTCAAGAAACCCCGGTCCGACGCCTTATATGAGGTCGCTTCCGAGTGGCTGACTGGTAGGCCCGGGTGGTCATGTCAAATCCCGTAACAATCGCGCGCGCGATACGTGGCGAAAAAAGTGGCATGGAGATCGAGGCGGCTCCGCCCTATCCCATCCGATTACTGCGGCCTCCCCCATCCCGCGCACTTCCCAAAATTCGAATCCCGCTAAATCTGCGGGCAGCAGAACAACTTGTCAGACGGAAGATCTCCTCCACGCCGTCACTCGAAGCCTTTCAAGTAAAGAAACTCACTCGACAAAAAACTAAGAACGGATCAAGGCGACTAAAAAGGAAGTTGCTGTCATCACTCAGGTTCATTGATCCGAAACAAGATATACTCATGGCATGAAAAATGAGTCGGAGAAGTTCTCAACTCCTTCCCCACTCAAACCTCGATCCATTCGGGGGCTAATGATGAAGCTATGTACCTAGGGTAGGGTCATGGACCTGTCACAACTGCCCTACCCAAGGACATCTCTAGAAGAAATCACCTTTCAATCGACTTGGAGGTGTTCCACTCGACAGACTCGAAGACACTCGACCAAGAAGCAATCGCTCGACCAAGATCCAACCACTCGACGGCCAGGAGACCCAAAGGCACTCCGCACGCTAACGGTCGGCTATTAAGTAGCTTTTATGGTCATCATAACACTTTATTAAGGGCGTTACCAGTAACGCCCGACCTTAATGTATTTAAACCCTGCACAAATGAGGGCCGGAGGGGTCCGGCGAACTCTATATAAGCCACCCCCCTCCTCAGTGTAAAGGGTTCGCACCCCTGTAATTCATACACACATAATCCAGCCGACCGCCTCCGGGCTCTGAGACGTGGGGCTATTACTTCCTCCGAGAAGGGACTGAACTCGTAAACCTCGTGTGCTTACAACTACTCCATAGCTAAGATCTTGCCTCTCCATACCTACCCCCCTACATTACTGTCAGACTTAGAACCACGACAATCAACGCATTGACTTTGCCAAGCCCAACTGCCGTTGACACCACCACGATAACACACAATACCATCATCCTACGCGCGTCCATCCACATGCATCCATCGTCAAGACTCCATTGCGCCACGCCACCGAGACCCTCCAGCCAGTACCTGCTCCAAAACGATGTCCCCAAGAGGTAAAACGACACCAAAGGCGTCGACATCATCCGACCCGGGAGACCTAGATCGACGCCTCTATTGTCTACCATGACAGAGGTCGGCACAATTTTCACCGACATTGGCACCACCTAGACTCTATAACCGACTACATTCACGTGCAACCGTTCTGTGAAGACGCATGTAGCCACCGAAACACCGACTGAGAACCTCCAGCCGCCCGTTCATTGACCCTCCACGTGCCGACGGCCGGCCAAGGGCCACACCACAACGGATCTTAACTAGGATCAGACACGGCCGCCGCCACCAACCATCACATGAGAGCATGTTGGAGACCGATCCCCGTTGACCCTCCCGCCATGGGAGCGACTGCCGCCACCGTCTGGCCACAAAACTCTGCCTTGGCCGCCGCGCTCGCTGGTCCCGCGACCACAACCCGCCTCCCCGGATAGGATCCCCCGTCGATGGTCCATGAGACAGTCGGGGATCAGATCCCGCCGCCCCATTACGGACACAACGCGGCCTTGTCCGGCAGAGAGAGAAAGAGAGGGGGGGGGGGGGGGGGATGGCGGCAGCCGCCTAGGGTTGCGGGAGGTGGATATGTCGCTTAGCTTGATCTTGGTATTCACCCTCGGCAGCAACCAGCCCTTGGGCATTCCAAAGGTGAGGAGAGCAGCAAAATAGTTGTAGGCTACAGCTTGGAAGGTTTTGTTGGTATTCGACTCTTCCAACGCATTAAACATTTCAACGAGAACTTGGAATCAATTTGATGCAAACAACATCGTGGATGACCTAATGCAGCAAGCAATTAGCTACTAGAATATACCCCATATGCAACAAGAATACAAAGTGAAGTCCATTACGCGGTTCAACGAGACAAACCATGCATTCACGGGTGCATGCTCATCCAAATCCAAGGAAAACACCACCACAACGCGAATGCATGATCCTGACGCGCCAGCTCGGAAAATCACATGCTGTCTCTTCACGGACGTGTAGACTCCCATTTGCCGAGGTCGAAGGGTAGCTACAAATACGCCTCTCCATGCGGTCACACTGGTGCATCGGAGTTCAAGCGCGAGCACGAAAGCACACGCAGTCGCTAACACTTGCTCTCCACTGATATCGATCGATGGCCATGGTAGCGAGAGCCGCGCTGCTCCTGGCCATGGTGGTCGTGGCAAGCGCCACCTACTGCCCCCCGCCGCCGGCGCCGGTGCCGGTGCCCCGCTACGGGTCGTGCCCCCAGAACGCGCTCAAGCTGCACGTCTGTGCCAACGTGCTGAACCTGGTGAAGGCCAAGATCGGCGTGCCGCCAGCGGAGCCCTGCTGCTCGCTCCTCGACGGGCTTGTCAACCTGGACGCCGCCGTCTGCCTTTGCACCGCCATCAAGGCCAACGTGCTGGGAATCCACCTCAACGTCCCCATCGACCTTAGCCTCATCCTGAACAACTGCGGCAAGATCTGCCCGGCCGACTTCCAGTGCATCCACTAGGAAAGCTAGAAGTGCACAGTACTATCCATCGAGTGGGGTGTGTGGTTTGCTTTGGTTTCAAGCTTTTTGCTTTATTTATTTCTTAAATCTATGCTGGCAATCTGGCCTAGTATGTATGTTCTCGCTTTCACAAGAGAGGTAGCATTATGATCCTTTCGAATTTAATTGAAGTAGTGATTTCATGAGATTGGAGCGCATTCTTAGAGTATCTCCAACAGTCGTGCAACACACGTATCACGCTAAAAAAACATTTACAACATCTTAGTTGTGAGTTTCCGCGCGGCGAGGAGCGCTTGCTACAGCGACCGCCGCAAAATATAGCACGCGCGAGTCGCTCGAGCAGCCGCTGCAAAAAAACTGCACGCGCTCTAGCACAAATAACATATACACTTCAAACACAACCAAGAAAATCAAACACAAACAAAGTAAATCAACAATAAATAGTTCAATTTTATTATTACAACTCAAATAAATAGTTTATCTTGTAATACAACATATAGTTCAACAATACAATATCAACCATATAAATCAAGATGCTCTTTGTCGGCCATTTCATGCCCACCGCTCCTTGATGAGATTTTTCTGAAAATCATCATGTGTTTCGGCACGTCGAATGGCATGATAGGATGCAACAAATCGGGCCACCCTCGCAGCCCTCCGCCACACTCGCACAGGATGTCCCAACACTAGTAGAAAAAGGGTCAAACGTGAAGCACATTAGTGCCGGTTTGAATTAGAGTCAGCACTAATGTGTACATTAGTGCCGGTTCGTGGCGGCGATCAATAGTACCGGTTCATGGCGAACCTTTAGTACCGGTTCATGCCACGAACCGGTACTAAAGAGGCTGTGTCAGCCTGCGGTCAGGCTATGGCCCCATCATCACCATTTAGTGCCGGTTCGTACCACGAACCGGTACTAATGAGGTTATGGCAAGCTGTTTTTAGTCCCACCTCGCCAAGAGAGAGGCAGTATGAACGGTTTATAAGCCGTGAGTGCACAGACAATGACGAAGAGTTGCAATGCTCACCTACATGTTGATTAGCTTCAAGCCTTGCGGAATAGCATAGATTGCACTGAGCTATGTGCAGTGGCTTAGTGCAATCTACACTATTACGAATGGCTTGAAGCAAATTAACCAACATTGCACCTCTTTTTTATTTTTAATAACTTATTTAAACTCCGGACTTCTTTTGTGTTCAGTATGCAACATTTAAAGCTTGTTATGCCTCAAGGTTGTTGTGGTTTGGAAATTATGGATTTGACAACCATGAATCATAGCTTTTTGTGTAAGTGACTTGGGAAACTCAAGTTTGACAAACTCTATTGACTAGTAGAAAAACGATCAAATGTGAAGCACATTATAGTGCCGGTTTGAATTTGAGCCGGCACGAATGTGACCATTAGTGCCGATTCCAACGGCTAGGCGGGCTGCTACCGTTAGTACCGGTTCGTTGCCAATCTTTAGCACCGGTTCGTGGCACGAACCGATACTAATGTGCATCCCACCAATCAGGAAGAATCACACGGATCGTGTGTTTCTTTCTAGCTCTTGCGAGTCGTTGGATCAAGGGTGTGTTTCTTCCTAGCTCATGTGAGTCGTTGGATCGAAACTACCACAATCACTTTGTGAGCCAGACGACCCTATATATAGCCCATCTCTCGCCTTCCCTGCATAAGTCTTTCAGTTCATCGACTACATACATCTACCAGTTCATCGACTGCATACATCTACCAGTTCATCGACTGAATACAAATCATTCGGATTCGCCATCATACGCCCAACCGTGCATTTAATATGCATATATATGCATCACGAGCCACGGTAGGGCTGTATGACGGCGATACCGATTGGTTTGTTCTAGATCCGACATAAAAGGTTTGATACAACTTTTTTTGTGACATAAGATCTAACATCGTTGCTTCTAGTAGTTCTCTTGATTCCACTAATGATTCTCTTAGCCAAGTTACATTTGAGCAAGAAAATAGCTTATGAAGGGAATTATAGAGAAAGGAGTGTACAAAAGCCTTGCCGGGAGTAAGCAATTCGAGGAAATTGTGCGCAAGCAAGGAAGGCACCGGAAGAATCAAGGTGTTGGTTTTGAACGAAAGTTCAATGCCAATGGAGTTGAGTGGGAAGAAGATCAATACCCCAAGACAAAGTTTGTTCCTCAACAAGAGAAGTATCCTACTTCCTTTAAGGGGACACAAGCTCAAGATGATCTTCCACCACAAGACTACAAGCAAAAAGGCAAGGACATGCTTCAAGAGGAAATTGATGAGGTTATGGCAAGTTGTTTTTAGTCCCACCTCGCCAAGAGAGAGGCAGTATGAGTGGTTTATAAGCCGTGAGTGCACAGACAATGACGAAGAGTTGCAATGCTCATCTACATGTTGATTAGCTTCAAGCCTTGCGGAATAGCATAGATTGCACTGAGCTATGTGCAGTGCAGTCTACACTATCCGAATGGCTTGAAGCAAATTAACCAATATTGCACCTCTGTTACATGGCCACTTCAATGTTTTTTAAACTTATTTGAACTCCGGACTTCTTTTGTGTTCAGTATGCAGCATTTAAAGCGACGTCATCAATTTCCAACATGTTCTGACATCATTTGTTGTTTTTCGGTCATTTACCTAATTGTTTAGAGAGCTAAATGACCGTAAAATTGAAAATCACTACAAAATGAATCCTGAAAATGTTGAAACTTGGCATGGTATCATCGTATCACCTGCATAGCATGCGCGAAAGAGCAGAGAGGGTCACGGCAAAAACTGGACGCACTTCGTGTACAAACTGGACAAACTCTTTCCGAGTATCAGGGTTTCGGACGAGAACTCATCTGTTACATGGCCACTTCAATGTTTTTTAAACTTATTTGAACTCCGGACTTCTTTTGTGTTCAGTATGCAGCATTTAAAGCGACGTCATCAATTTTCAACACGTTCTCACATCATTTGTTGTTTTTCGGTCATTTACCTAATTGTTTAGAGAGCTAAATGACCGTGAAATTGAAAATCACTACAAAATGAATCCTGAAAATGTTGAAACTTGGCATGGTATCATCATATCACCCGCATAGCATGCGCGAAAGAGTAGAGAGGGTCACGGCAAAAACTGGACGCACTTCGTGTACAAACTGGACATACTCTTTCCGAGTATCAGGGTTTCGGACGAGAACTCATCTGTTACATGGCCACTTCAATGTTTTTTAAACTTATTTGAACTCCGGACTTCTTTTGTGTTCAGTATGCAGCATTTAAAGCGACGTCACCAATTTTCAACATGTTCTGACATCATTTGTTGTTTTTCGGTCATTTACCTAATTGTTTAGAGAGCTAAATGACCGTGAAATTGAAAATCACTACAAAATGAATCCTGAAAATGTTGAAACTTGGCATGGTATCATCATATCTCCCGCATAGCATGCACGAAAGAGTAGAGAGGGTCACGGCAAAAACTGGACGCATTTCGTGTACAAACTGGACAAACTCTTTCCGAGTATCAGGCTTTCGGACTATGCAAAAATAAGTAATGCAGAAAATAAAAAAACTATACAAAAAAATTACTCAAAAATAAATAGAAGAAAATAAATAATGCAGAAAAGAAAAAATTATATAAAAAACTACTCAAAAATAAATTAAAGAAAATAAGTAATGCAGAAAAGAAAAAACTATATAAAAAATTTGTTGGCGTACTGCCCTGTGGGTCTACCAGACCTAGGGTGTGCAAATGCAGGCCCAGAAGGGCCAGCAGACTCACAGGGCAGCGCGCCCTAATTAATTAGGCCCAGAAGCCTGCTATATAGAAGAGTTCGAAGAGGTAGCCGCGGCTGGGTTTATAAACCAGTGCGGCTGCCCTTCGCCGGGCGAGGTGGGACTAAATTTTGGGGTGGCAACGCAAGGCCTTTAGTACCGGTTGGTGGCTCCAACCGGTACTAAAGGCCCCCCTTTAGTACCGGTTGGTGGCTCCAACCGGTACTAAAAGTCTTCGTTTCCCGCCGCTTGGCCTGGCGAAAATAGGCCTTTAGTACCGGTTGGACCCACGAACCGGTACTAAAGGCCAATCCTATATATATATATAGCACTTACGAAAATTTCAGTTTCAACTCCCCACTTCGTCTCCAACCTCCACCGCGCGCGCCGCTCGATCCCATCGTCACCGCCCGTCGCCCGTACCGTCGTCCGTCGTCATCGTCGCTGTCCCCGCCGCCGCCCGTCGTCGTCGTCGTCTCGCGCTGCCGCCCCGAACGCCGCCTCCGTCCGTCGTCATCGCCGCGGCCGTACGTCTCTCTCTCGCTCCCGCACACACATACACACACATACATACACACACATACACACACACACCGGCGCCCCCGCCCCGTACGCCGGCGCCCCCGCTCGTACATAGGGGGCGGCGGCATATGGGGCCGCACACACACACACACACACACACATATACCACACACACGCGCACGTATACAAACACATATACGTATATATACACACACATGCATACACACACACATACACACACAATTTTTTTTACTTATTTTCTGTTTTTTAGAAAAGTTAATTAGATGATCGAATGTTAGATGAATTAGCTAGCTAGATAGAAAAATTGTCGAACTAGAGATTAGAACTAGTTGAATAATTAATATAACTAGTTTATTTTTAATAAGAAAATTTAGGTATATGAGATTAGAACTAGTTGAATAATTAATATAACTAGTTTATTTTTAATAAGAAAATTTAGGTATATGAGATTAGAACTAGTTGAATAGTTAATATAACTAGTTTATTTTTAATAAGAAAATTTAGGTATATGAGATTAGAACTAGTTGAATATTTAATATAACTAGTTTATTTTTAATAAGAAAATTTAGGTATATGAGATTAGAACTAGTTGAATAATTAATATAACTAGTTTATTTTTAGTAAGAAAATTTAGGTATATGAGATTAGAACTAGTTGAATAATTAATATAACTAGTTTATTTTTAGTAAGAAAATTTAGGTATATGAGATTAGAACTAGTTGAATAATTAATATAACTAGTTTATTTTTAGTAACAAAATTTAGGTATATGAGATTTGATGATCTAATTAAAATATTATTTGTTAATGAGTTTTTCTGTTTATTTAATTTTTTATATATTTTGAGTTTATATAAATGTTAGATTAATGTCGAATGTTAGATGAATTAGATAGAAAAGTTAAATATATAGTAATGTCAATTGAATATATAGTTAGATATATTAATGTCAAATGTTAGACGAATATATATTTGGCTAGATATAGGTGTTTAATGTTTCACCTATATGAACATAGGAAATGTCATCTGACAACGAAAAAGATTTTATTATGTGCGAACACTGTGAAGACCAGCGCGGCCTGTGCGACCAAAATTTCCTTGTTGATGGTAGGCCCTTCAGCATCAAGCTGGATGAGACATTCGAAGTTGATACAGTAAGTCACTTTGTCAATTATTATTTGAATGCAAAACTTATGCTTCATTTGCTTCAACTTATAATTTTAAATCTTCACTATTCTACTAGCGCATCCCCTGCCATGCAAGAATTTTTGTCTTGGATAAGATAGGTTTTAGTGCTATAGATGACATGGAGATAAAGAGAGTTTACTTGAAGACGGAGCATGGGTATACTTTCAACGTCAAATTATATAATGGAGGCACATACACCCATTTTGAATGCAAAACTTGGCAAGCACTATGCAAGGCTTATGCATTTGAGCCTGATATGGTTATCACCTTTGATATTCGTCCGGAAGATGATATTGAAGGTAATATAGACATCTGGGTCGATGTGCAAACGCCTCCAGTTCTACCATTTGGTGAGTTTTTCTCAACCATGCATGCATATATATGTTTATGTCTTTCATACAGTTTATTCAAAAATAGTTGACAACTAATTTGTATTGTCAGCTTATTTCGGTTCAAGCAAACATGTCCGGCGCTTGGTAGAAAGGACCTACTACTGCCCCGGGGCTCAAATAAACTGCGAGGAGATAATTCATTATGTTTCATGGCTTGAGGATCTTAATACTGTCAAGACAATTTTTTTTCTAAACTTAGAAATGTTATTACTCAAAACGTGCGACCAATGGTGATCATATTGAACTACGGTCACATCTATAATCAAAAGATGGTAAGATTTTAAATATTTGTCCTTAATTAGTGCATCTTTTGCATACATTATTTTTGAAGCTAAACTTTCATTGCTTAGTATATTAATTACTATACAATGTTGTTCAACAGGGACTTCCGATGACAGTTGTGCCTCAGTGGATCGAGACAAAAGGTTGCATGTCAATGGTTAGCTTACGACCAAGATTTCCTACATTGCACATGAGTGCATTCATGATTTCTAAAAGCGAAGAACGCTTAATAATAAAAGATTGGAGCAAAATTGTTAACGATCGCAGAGAAGTACTAGGGGGCAGTAAGGAGAAGTGCAACCCAAGATTAGGAGACAGATTCATCTGCATGCTCCAGTATCATGAATCAGGAGAGCTATACATGTTCTATGCTATTCTACCTGAGAGGGAGCAGCAGGACCAGTAGCTACTACTTCATGCTCTTAATTAGTACTTGTCTCATGGATCCGTGTCCTGAACTTCGATGTTGGTGATGATTATGTTGAACTTGATGATATCTCTTTGCTTCTGTTACAAAGTGAATGTTTCCTATTTAAGCTAGCCAACGTTGATGATGATTACATAGCTAGCGGTAATGACTATGATGATTAAATAGTGGTAATTAGACGACCACGATGATTTTTAGCTAGCTAGAGTTTATTTATATATTAATATGCGATGATGATGATGATGACGACTACAACTCATTATAACGTAAAACAATCCTAAATTAAATTGATAACACAAATTTAATTAAAAAACACAAAATAAAACAAAAACCCACAATCATTTAGTACCGGTTGGTTTTACCAACCGGTACTAAAGGGATCCCGGCCCCCGGAGCTGGCTCATGCCACGTGGTACCCCTTTAGCACCGGTTCGTGCTGAACCGGTACTTAAGGGGGGCCCTTTAGTGCCAAAATAATAGTGTCGGTTCCTAAACCGGCACTAAAGGGCCTTACGAACCGGTGCTATTGCCTGGTTCTGCATTAGTGCAAGAGCTCGTACTGAGAGTAGTCTAAATCTTGGCCACGCTCATTCTTGATGATCATGTTGTGCATGATCACACAAGCATGCATGATGTACCAAAGCATCTTTTGATCCCAAAATATAGCCGGTCCTCTCACAATGGCAAATTGGGCTTGCAAAATCCCAAAAGCTCTCTCCACATCTTTACTAGCCACCGCCTGAGCATTGTGGAAATCAAGATTTTTCTTACCTTCCGGTTTTTTCAACGGCTTCACAAATGTTTGCCACTTTGGGTAGATGCCATCCGCAAGATAGTAGCCATAGTTGTATGTATGACCATTTGCTACAAACTGCACCGATGGCAGTTCACCATTTGCTATCTTATTCATGAGTGGTGATCGATTAACAACGTTGATGTCATTCAAAGACCCGGGCATTCCAAAAAAAAGCATGCCAAATCCAAGTCACTTGATCGGCCACTGCTTGAAGGATTATAGTGGAGCCCATTTTTGGCCGTGGAATTGTCCATGCCATGCCTTAGAACAGTTCTTCCAATTCGAATGCATGCAATCTATTGAGCCAAGCATAGCTGGGAACCCGCAAGTTTTGTTCATCTCCAAAAGCCTTGCAGCGTCTTCATCATTGGGAGATCCCAAATACTCCTGGCCAAACACTTGCACAATTCCGACTGCGAAGCGCTAGACACACATGATGCCCTGGCTCTCACCCATGGCCAAGTGGTCATCAACTACATCAGCCAGAATACCGTATGCCAACATACGCTAAGCAGTTGTCACCTTCTGAAAGGTGCTATGCCCGAGCTCTCCAGCGGCATTCCTCCTTTGCTGAAAAAACCGATCATGGCTCGCCAGTTTCTCTGCAATGCGCCTGAAAAACTCGGTCCTCATCCTAAACCGGCGCCGGAAGTACGACTCAGGGTACACGGGATTATCCACAAAATAGTGCCTCATCAATCTGTTGTCGGCATCGATCTTATCCCTCCAAATTTTTTGCCCACCCATAATTGAACCACCGTGCTTTGGTTCTTTATTGATGTGCATAGCTAGGATCATTGCAAGATCCTCCTCTTCAATATCAAATTCTTATTCGGAAGAATCATATGACGAACTCATCTAGAATGTTCAATTTAATCTAGGCTATAAAAACTACAAACAACATGCACCAAATTCATGTAAAAATGTGAAGTTGAAGCAATACATACCTTGCAAGCGTTTTGTCGAACACCTTGTGGACGCCGAGCGGCAGTGGGCGGCCAGGTGCTGTTCGTCGGAGGAATGGCGCGTGCAAGGGTCGGTGGAGACTGGAGGGAGACGGAGGAAGCAGCGGCGACGCGGGGATAGGCCGGGGAAGCGCCAAAATGGTCGCCGGAACAAATAGGGTGGTGCGAGCGGTGGCGCTAGCGCCTGGGTTGGGGTAGGTGGAAGTCGCAAGTGGGCGCTCGAGTGTGTAGTGCGCGGGAGCAGGTGCAGCAAATAAATGGTGGGCGATGGCGTTTCGGACCGCGCACGTGGTTTTTGTGCCTCCGCTGGAGCTCCCGGAGCGGTTGCGCGCGTGCAAAAAACCCAACATTTCCAGCGCGTCGCTTATTTAGCGTGGCTGTTGGAGATGCTATTACAACATCTTAATTTGTTACTTGTACGAGACTCGCAGGCCATGTGCACCAAGGAGAAAATATGACGACATGATAGTCAACCCTAGATAGCCGACGGCAGCGGCGGTGCGATTTTCAGGCCGGCAACCGCCCTGACCTCTGGGGACGTTCCCGTTGGTGTTGGCCTACGACACGACACCGAGAGAACCAGTCCCCAGACCGCCGGAGCACTGAGCACTGAGGTCTTGCAACTGTGTTGCTTTCGGTCCCCGTATCTATCTCTGATTCAACCACACGGCCAGCTCGGATTCTTCGGAGATTATGTCAAATAAGCCCCTGTTAGATCGATTGTAGACTACACCTATTTCAGATATGTCTGATTGTGTTGCCCTAAACCTCGACTACGACCAAAATTGAGCCTTTAGACGAACACTAGACCCCTACGATGAATCAGAAAAACAACTCCGAGGAGAAGATCTTGGAAGGAGGGATGTCCAAGCATCGGTAGGAACAGGTAAACTACATGGACCGCGCTGGCAAGAAGTTGCGGCCTGTGCAGAGGCAGAAGCACCTCTATCTGGTGCTATATGATTAGACGAAGGGCTTTTCCATCCACATGATTGACATCAACACCTAGGATGGCAACTTCAACCTGGACTTGGAGCCCCCAGTTCTCCCGCTAGTGTCACCTGCACCTAGTTATCCCATGAACTTCGCTGCCCTGGGCAACAATATCTTCATGGCGGGCAACAAACACCCTGGCAGCATGGTCTACGACACAGAGACAGCTGGACTGGCTATCGGCCCTCCTCTCCCGGATGGACTGCTCGATGGCATCAAAATCTTTGTGGCTACTACCAACATGCAACTGTATGCACTGAGGTATAACATCAAGGAAATGAAGGAAATATGCCCTGAAGGCAATAATAAAGTTTATTTTATATTTCCTTATATCATGATAAATGTTTATTATTCATGCTAGAATTGTATTAACCAGAAACTTGATACATGTGTGGACGCATAGACAAAACACCGTGTCCCTAGTAAGCCTCTACTAGACTAGCTCGTTAATCAAAGATGGTTAAGTTTCCTAACCATAGACATGTGTTTTCATTTGATTAATGAGATCACATCATTAGGAGAATGATGTGATGGACAAGACCCATCCATTAGCTTAGCATATTGATCGTTTAGTTTTACTGCTATTGCTTTCTTCATGTCAAATATACATATTCCTTCGATTACGAGATTATCACTACAAAAAGACACTTTCGTGATGATACGTGTTTGTCACAGTAGGTCACGTTTTCTGTCATGCATGTACATCCATGACAATTTTTTGACAAAATCAAGATAGTCATACCTGTGCTGTCGTAGAAGTGTTCCATGACATTACCAAAATTATCATCATGGAAGTGTCCACTTCCATGACGATAAATCGCGCATCATAGAAGTGCTTTCGTCAAGGGTGACCCACACGTGGCATCCACCGTAACGGGTCGCCCTTACGCTATCGGGTCCGGTTTTGGATCCGATAACCCGTTAACAGCCTGGACAAATGAGGATTTTCCACGTGTAAAATTGTCATTGGCCAGAGGAAACACATGTTGGCTCACCGTTGGGACAGATGTCATCCATTCATTGGACAAGAGGCGCCTATGATACGTCGACACGTGGCACGGCCCAACAGAGGCCCATTCCAATGAAAAGGTCGGCCCGTTTGACTTGGTCAAATGGTAGCGGGCCGGCCCATGGAAAGCATGTTAACGGCCTGTTCGTATATAGCCCATTTATGCCCGCTAACTCACGGCCCGTTACGGCCTATCGGAATTAAGCCCAGTAGCTTCATCTGGGCCGTCCAATATGATTCCAGCTCGTTGTAACTTTCGGCCCATGTACAACCCATGATATCTTTCGGCCCATATGAGGCCATTTGTAACTCTTGGCCCATTAACGGCCCGTGCTGAATCTGGCCCGCAATGAACAGTGTACCGCTTTATACCCATTAATGGCCCATTATTCCATTGGCCCGTTTCCAACATGTGTTATCTTTCGGCCTTCTCAGGGCCCATTTATTCTTGGGATTATTTCCAGCATTCGGTTACTTACGGCCCTTAACTGGCCTTTTCTGCTTGTGGGCCAAATTCAGCCCGTGGTTACAATTGGCCCGTTTGCGTCCCGTTAATCCTTTGGGCCGTTTTTATAACATCATCAAATACGGCTGATTAACGGCGGCCCATTATGGTCAGCCCATGAATGGACAATTTCAAATCTAGCCTGTTTACGGCCCATTATGCGATCTGTTATTGGCCCATGTTTGGCTGATCTATCATACGGCCCGTAGAAGGCCCATTGTTTCTACACCCCTTAGAAGGCCCATTGTTTTCTATGGCCCATAGGAGGCCCATGGTATATACAGTAATTATGTATCCCATGGTTATTGTGGCCTAGTTTTAAAAAATAGGTTATTGCGACCACTAGCAAACCGTAGAAAAAGAGCTGCACTGACTACAAGCAATCAAATAAACAAGACAACAAGGAAATAAATAAGCAAGCAACTTACGCTAGGCTATCACGGCTATTATACATATTACATCCACTGAGCATCAAAGTTCGCCACCAGTGCAAATATAGGGAACAAAGCCGCATATCATATACACTGGTTGTCGAAGTTGGCGACCAGTGCAAATAAACGCCGCAGCAAAACAAGTCCAGAACCGAAACCACTTCAGAAGAGGTCAAGAAACAATATCCTGGGTACCCATAATGCTGGCAAGATGCTTAGCAAGCTTATTAACTTTCTCTTGTTTGGCGCTTAAATCCTCCAGCACATGGTGTTGCACCAGAAATTATGCATCTGAATTCTGCAGGGACTTCCTCAGTCCTTCCGCTTCCTATTGCATAACATCAGATTGATGTCTTTCAAGTTGAAGTTGAGACTCAAGAAGCCGAACTGATTCAGGCAGCGAGTTCGAAGAGCTGGTGCCAGCAGTAGTAGCCAGTAACTCGAACACTACATCAAGACATGACTTTGGGGTTGTCTCGGTGTCTTCAATATAGTTTTTATTAGCTTTCTTGGAGACCAACAGGGATGTCTCACTATCTTCACCTTATTTGCATTACTTCCTTTACTATTTCATAATGGGGTACTCTTCTCTAATATTTTATCCGCGTTCTAAAAGAGAAACAAACAAACACATCACAGGTTTACCATGTTGTATATGAAACTCATTTTGATAAACCAGTTCAGTAGTAAGGTGGACATGATAACAGCAGGAAACAAACATATATCTATGTAGTATGGTCACTGTATGGTCTATACCATTCTAGTTTATGTTGCCAAATCAAGATAGAGACAGTTCGAATCATATCTATTTAATAAAAAGCAGCATAAACAGAGTATAAGTGTGGGAAACTACATAGCAATAACAACACTTGTAATGTGCATGGCACGAGAACATAACTGTTTATTCAATTGAAACTTAAATCAACATAGAGCAAGTTACAACAGCAAACACGTTAAAGAACAGGTTTAAAACATACCTGTTGCGCCATTGGAGTTTCAATTGCATCCTTCAAATTTGAAATTAGTTGGTATGATTAAATGTAGTGATGCAAGAGCAAAGTAGTATGAACCATAGCCACGGAACCTGACCTGAGAACAATTCTTCTTCTACTTTAAGCGTTGACTTGGGGTTCGGACTGGTGGTCCTCGTGCTTCGGGCACTGCAGTTGCCTTACTAACTGATCGTGTTTGGCTGCTCTATGGTGGAGATGGTTCTGTGTCAACTGGAACTGGGTTACTATCTACTGGGGTTGGGGTTAGAAGGGGTGTAGCTGGTTCTCTGTCCAACTGGGTAGGAGTACAATCTTGTGTGGTGGGGCTGGTTCTTGGGTAAGTACAACCGTGGTTCTATCTGCATCGACAGGTAGCACGATCTTTTCTGAAGATCGTGTTTTTACTCCCACAGATACTGCCATCACCCCCTCCAATTGAAATGGCTGATAAACAAGAAAAGTAATTGAATGTACAGACATTGTAAGATAGACATGTGCAATGGACAGTAGGGAAGAAAAGAGGGCGTGAAATAATTCACATTTATGTTGTCTAACCAAACATAATAGCAGGACATAGTTTCACATATATGATGGCTAATTAAACAGGATAGCATGACACAATTTCACATGTATGATGGCTAACTAAACATGATAGAATGACATACTTCAAAATATGATGACTATGTAAACAGGATGACATGATATAACTATACGATGTGTCTATTAAAGTGGTTGGCATGCCATAAATCACAAGCATGCCGTCGATGGAAACATGATGGCATGATATAATTCACGGATAGAATGACATAACTCAAAATATGATGACTATGTAAACATGATGAGATGATATAACTATATTATGTCTTTAGAAAATGGGTTGGCATGCCATAATTCAGATACATGCTGTCTATTTAAACATCATGACATGATATAATTCAAATATATGATTTATATACTAAGCAAGTGAGCAGAGGACAATCGCATATATGATGTGCCAACTAAGGAGATGGCATTCAATATTGTGTATATGATGTAAAAACTAAGCATTGCAATACAACATATGCATGATATGAGTAATGTAACCCTGCCAAGTTTGAGCATACACCTTAGGGGGATAATAGGACTGGTCATCTTCCTCTGAATCCGCCTCTGAAGAGCTATGTGTAACCAGCAAGATATCTGCTTCAGGAGGTAGCAGTGTCTGCTCTAAAGACCTTGTTTTCATTCCAGATTTCTCCATCACCAATTCAAATGGCTGATGCATAGGAAGAGCAGTTGAATATACAAACATTGTCGACAAATGCAACGATAAATACAAAAAACAGATGGCATGATATAATTCACATATATGACGCTTGGCTAAACTGCATGGCATTGCATAATTCACATATATAATGCCTTGCAACAAGATAGCATTGCATAATTCACATATATGATATCTTGCAATAAGATGGCATTGCATAATTCACATATATGGTAATTAGACACTAAACAGGTGGCATTCACACAAAACATGTGTAAACTAAGAAAATGACATAGCAATGCAAGATACCATATGCACGATATGAGCAACATAACCCTGCCAAGTTGGAGCATGCACCTCGGGGGGGGGGGGGGGCGGAATAGGACTGGTCATCTGTCTCTGAATCCTCCTCTGAGGAGCTATTCGTAACTAGCAAGACATGCACTTCGTCAGACAACATTGTCTGCTCTGAAGACCTTATTTCCACTCCACATTTTTCCATGACCATGCCGAATGGCTGATGCACAGGAAGAGTAGTTGAATGTACTAAAGTTGTTGACAAATTTAACACATAATAAAAAAATAATGGCATGATATAATTCACATATAAGATGACTAGATAACCAGGGTGGCATTGCAAAATTCACATATATGATGCATGGCTAAACAACATGGCATTGCATGATTCACATATACGATAAAGAAACTAAACAGATGGCATTCACATAAAGCATGTCTAAACTAAGCAGATGACATTTTTGATGTATAAAGTACGCAATGTAAGGCACCATATGCATGATATTACCAACATCAGCATGCCAAGTTAGAGCAAAGACCTCAGGGGTTAAATAGGAGTGGTCTTCTCCGTCTGAATCCCCCTCAGAATAGTTATCTTCCTCTTGATTACAATCCGAAAATGGGTGGAGGGGGCCTGCCTTTGCGCCCAGCATGGAGCAACGTCTGCAGGAAATTTTATTGCCACGCAAGGCTTGTCTCTTTTTCTCTACATGTTCAGTTCCATTGTGTACAATAACTGACATGCATAGGAATAAAACATAGTGAGATTATGTAAGGAGCGCATGCACAAATCCAGAGTGATGGTAGCAAACTGTGGATAGACCCAAAACCAATGATAGCAGGCAGACAATAGTTTAGTTAAAAAATACATATAGTGGCTCCTTTAATGTTTGTTTGCACCCAACATGAAACTCATAATAGACACCTGAGATTAACCAGATAGTAGACAGATAGTACTGATTGCTGCCCCAATATGTACCCCACAACCATTTAAAAACTCAAGTTTTAGCATTAGTTTCACTACAAGAAACTTGTTAATGCATGACGGATTTCCCCTGACAATTTTGAAAACCGTCATGAACAGCCTCGTACAGCCCCGCAGGCCCGTCAAAAGCCCGCCTAAAGCCCTAAACTTTTACCCGTATAAAACTTAACCCTAACACACTTCCACGTCCCCAGTCTCTTCCCCATCTGCCGCCGCCACACCTGGCCTCTCCTCATCCCCGTCCTCCGCCGCCACACCTTGCCTCTCTTCGTCCCCGTCCTCCGCCGCCACGCCTCTGCTTGTCCCCGCCCTCCTCCCCCACCTCCCTGCCTCCAACTGATGACGGCGGCCTGAGATCCATGGCGACGACGGTTGCAGCGGCCCCATCGAAGCGGCGGCCAAACCTAGCCGATGCGGCGCGCCGGCCATGGATCTGACCAGGGGCCTCCCTCCCCTGTCTCCCAGGCCGCGCAATTGCCTCTCCATCCGGAGGTTCGGAGCATCAAGCATCAGACAAGGAGAGGACGACGACCATGACTTGCGGGAGGCCGAGCTTGACCACGCCGACAATGACGAGGCCCCGCACAAGTTCTGTACCTACTTCCCCCTCGTCTCCTCTCCTTCATTCTTTATTTCTCCCATCCCCAATCAATTATTTTTTGATTTGATTCAGATCAACGGGAGCTCTCCGCCTCTCCAATTCCTTGAGGGACGACCGGGACCCCACGCTCGAGCCCGACGAGCTGGACGAGTTCGACCACCATGATTCCCCACAGAACAAGGTCGACCCTCTCGCTCTGTTTTTCTTTTCTTTCCAAGTGATTGCTCTCAAATTTTCTTGGACTGAACCTGATGCAGAAAACGTGACCACTTCCTTTCCTCATACTCGCATGTTACAACCAACGACAGAGTAGCACAGGTGGCTATTTCCATCTTCTTTTCTCAGCGTGCGGGCACTAGCAGTGTAGAAATCATGAGATCTGCTAGTTAGTTAAGCAACTACTAGTTTATTTTAGCAAGTAAACGCCCATGAGATGCTCCTGTTGGTTCCTAGCTACTCTGTGCATGCAGCAAGGATGTAATTGCCAGCGGGGCAGGTGATGATGCTATCTACCTTTTCGCTGAGTAGAAGAGTAATATCATATCTTATCCTTCCACTGAACATTCAAATCTCATGACTATTGATTTATCTCTATGGGGTCTACTTAGCTGACCATTTTGTCCAAGTTACATTTGTGGCAAATAGTGGGGTGTGATGTTCCAACATGTATTGCATACTTTAGTAGACAAGACTGTAATTTATTTTAGCGTCAAGGATGATGCTGTTCATACTTGTTTTGTTCAGACTTTCCTGGATTCCGTAGTTCTATATTTTTCTTGCTTCATGAAAGTAGCCATCATATGTTTTGTTGTGATATTGGTTGGTCAATGCCTGAATGCAGAGTTGTATTTATCGATATACTAGATTTGCATTTCGAGGATAAATCGCGATATATAGAACATATTTGTTACTTTACTAGAATTTTGAACTTAGAACAGACACTTGCCAATGGCAATAGTATTTTTGATGCCCAACGCCCTTGCAGCTATTCATATATCAAAAGCTCAACATGCACATTCCTTCTATTAAGTTTAATTAAATATTTACAATAAAACATGTCTTGCTATTTATTGTCAAAGGCTAATGTTGTTGTCCGGAAGCAACTCCAGGAACCAGCTTCGAATAGCTCTTGTATTCATCTGGAATTTGATATTTCAGGCACATGTCTTGTGTAAGTTTCTTGATGTTTATTACAGATCCAAAATATGTAAAGTTTCTCTATTGCTTGTCCATGTGGTTCCACTTCAGACTATTCAGAAGCATCTTGTGAGCCAAGTGCTATGTAGTGTTTAGTTTTCGAAACTTCAATTGTTGAATTTAGTTTTCCTGATGTAGTTTTGATCTTTTATTGCCAACTTAAATAAAAGAAAGTGTAGCAATTTATGCTTGCAATTCTTTTGCCATGAAGTTATACTAGATCTACTATCCCAATAATTTTTTGTTTCCTGAATCTACACCAAAGGCCTACATCTAGACATGTTGTAAAAAGAAAACTTTTTCAGCACTGTACTCTATTTTACTTATTAGAAACTGGTGTAGGGTTAGATATCTATACTGCCTGAAGCTTAGTCATCTTAAAATAGTTCAGCCATAGTTTGTATCTACACTTGTACCTAGCTGATAATTCTTTTCACTTATCCAGATTTGTCCACATGCTGGTTAACATGTTTTTTATGCCTTTGTTTAGTGCAGGTTCCAAGAAATCAGAGGCTCCTTTTTCAAATCGGATACACAGAGAAATACATGGAGAAATCAGGGGCTCCTTTTTCGGATCGGTTCCAAGAAAATGCATAGTTATGTAGTAATTTTTGTTTAGAGGCTCCTTTTTCAGATCTGTTCCAAGAAAATGCAAAGTGATGTAGTAATAATGTTTGTAAATACTTGATGAGCTATCTATGTAAATATGTATTTTGGTATCTGAACATTGCCATGATTGTAATAAGTTTGGGCTGTTATGTGAAAATTAAATTTTATTTATGGCTTTGTTTGAATATTAGGCGTGAAATTTATAGATAACAAAAATATCTAACTGTTATCTCCACCTAATGTGGGTTAAGAAGGAAAATGCAAAAACAATTGTCCAGTAGCGTCCATGTAGGATGCCATGTCATTCCAATTGGTCAAGCAAAAAATCCAACATGGCGTATGTCCATGACGGCTTGTTCTGTCACAGAAGATTGGGCTTGGGCGGGCCTGGCGCAGATCCATGATGGCCAAGAACTATCATGGAAGCTACCATGTAAAATTATGACGCGATATACATGACGGATTTCAAATCCGTCATGGAAGGCCACCCATGACAGTTTTTGATTGATTAGTGACGGACTAGATCTGTCATGTATTAACAGGATTCTTGTAGTGTTTGGACCTGACTCAGAGTCTAATAGGTGAACACGACGATAAAGTAGCATGTCATCATATTAAGTGATGCATAACGTAAGCAGACACAGAAGAGTGTGACCTCTCTTGCAGACCCGTGTAGTCCTCAAGGTCATCTGCTCAGTTGATGACGGTAATGCAGTTGTCGTGGCTGCCGGCGGCTGGGAAGAAGATCTGAGGCGGTGAAAGACAGTCTAGAGAGCAAATCCCTGCTGTGGTGAACCCTTCCGTCATTGGAGCAGCTGAGCTGGGGTGGAACACAACGCATCAGGAGCAAGAAAAACCACACAAGGTTTTCTTTGACACATATATGTAGCATAAGTAATTGTGTAAGGGCTTGTTTGAATTTGAGGATTCTAACAATGCAAGGATAGGAAATAGACAGGAATAGGATATGAATGCACGTGCAAAACAGAGAATTTTAAAACACAAGATTTCTACCAATCTGGGTGTTTGGTTCACAAGAATTGGAAGATCGCAGGATGCAAAGAAGCATGGTGAGATTAAGTCAAACCACAAGAAAATGTACAGTTATAATGCTATTATGCTACTATCTCTTAGTCTTGTGCTTCATGAATAGGAATTTGAAAAGGAGGCCAAGTGGAAATTAAAATTCCTACGGTTTTTCTTCCAAGGAGACACTAAAGGAACAAATCCTACAGTTTTCCTTTGCTCCATTCTTTTGAACCAAATGCATGAATAGTAGTACTATATGAAACTTTCCAATTCCTATGTTTTTCCTTCACTTTTCCTTTCAAGCACTGGCGATTCTAGTAGGCAGGCTTGAGAAAGGAAAAGCCTACACTCAAAAAATGTTTTTGTGCTACTTCAACTACTTTGGACCCAGGCCACTACCCTACTAGCTCAACTCCCAGGCCCATCGACAAATGCACAGCTCAAACGCGCAGAGATAAATAATGATGGCGTTCAAGAGAGTCCATCACAGATAGCTAAGTTGCCTGGTACCTCACTGCTTGTCATAGAGTAGGCTAAAATAATCGTATTTCACATTACTATGTGTGCTCAGTGGACAATATATATAACATGTAGAGTAAAAAAGAGATGCCAAAAGGGTACAACCTCTTTGGCGAAGCCATGTCGATCTCAGCGTGATTGGGGTTGGTCAGTGAGGATGCTCCGGCTGACTTGGCTGTCGGAGGAGGGGAAGAAGATTTTAGGCGTCTGGAGATGGAGCCCGGGGTAGTGCTCCGCTGTGATGGAGGGTTTCGTCATTGGAGCAGTTCCAGTGAGTTGTACGACGCCGATGCTGAAGCGGGACAAGAGAGACAACGTTAACCTGAGTGGAATTCTAATAGCATCTCCAATAGATGACATAAAATACATAACCACAAAGTGCTAGATGTAAAATACATCAGCCGCTCATCTCTCAACTTAACTATCGAAACTGAATTTAACTGTCGAAACTGAACTTAACTGTCGAAACTGAATTTTGCTGTCAAAACTGAATTTTGCTATCGAAAATGAACGCACTAGTAGCAGAAAATGTTGGAAATATGCCCTAGAGGCAATAATAAAAGCATTATTATTATATTTCCTTGTTCATGATAATTGTCTTTATTCATGCTATAATTGTATTATCCAGAAATCGTAATACATGTGTGAATAACAGACACCAACATGTCCCTAGTAAGCCTCTAGTTGACTAGCTCGTTGATCAACAGATAGTCATGGTTTCCTGACTATGGACATTGGATGTCATTGATAACGAGATCACATCATTAGGAGAATGATGTGATGGACAAGACCCAATCCTAAACATAGCATAAAGATCGTATAGTTTGTTTGCTATAGTTTTTCCAATGTCAAGTATCTTTTCCTTAGACCATGAGATCGTGTAACTCCTGGATACTGTAGGAGTGCTTTGGGTATACCAAACGTCACAACGTAACTGGGTGACTATAAAGGTATACTACGGGTATCTCCGAAAGTGTCTGTTGGGTTGACACGGATCAAGACTGGGATTTGTCACTCCGTATGACGGAGAGGTATCACTGGGCCCACTCGGTAATGCATCATCATTATGAGCTCAAAGTGACCAAGAGTCTGTTCATGGGATCATGCATTACGGTACAAGTAAAGTGACTAGCCGGTAACGAGATTGAACGAGGTATTGGGATACCGACGATCGAATCTCGGGCAAGTAACATACCGATTGACAAAGGGAATTGTATACGGGGTTGCTTGAATCCTTGACATCATGGTTCATCCGATGAGATCATCATGGAGTATGTGGGAGCCAACATGGGTATCCAGATCCCGCTGTTGGTTATTGACCGGAGAGTCGTCTCGGTCATGTCTGCATGTCTCCCGAACCCGTAGGGTCTACACACTTAAGGTTCAGTGACGCTAGGGTTGTAGGGATATGTATATGCAGTAACCCGAATGTTGTTCGGAGTCCCGGATAAGATCCCAGACGTCACGAGGAGTTCCGGAATGGTCCGGAGGTAAAGAATTATATATAGGAAGTGCTGTTTCGGCCATCGGGACAAGTTTCGGGGTCACCAGTATTGTACCGGGACCACCGGGTGGGGCCACCTGTCCCGGGGGGCCACATGGGCTGTAGGGGGTGCGCCTTGGCCTACATGGGCCAACGGCACCTGCCCCAAGAGGCCCATGCGCCTAGGGTTTCAAGAGGGAAGAGTCCCACAAGGGGAAGGCACCCCCTAGGTGCCTTGGGGGGAGGGAAACCTCCCTTGGCCGCCGCCCCCCCTAGGATATTGGATCTCCTAGGGCCGGCGCCCGCCCCCCCTTGGCCCTCCTATATATAGTGGGGGAGATGGAGGACTTCATACCTTTGCCTTGGCGCCTCCTTCTGCCTCTCCAACACCTCCTCCTTCTCCATAGTGCTTGGCGAAGCCCTGACGGAGTACTGCAGCTCCATCACCACCACGCCGTCATGCTGCTGCTGGAGCCATCTTCCTCAACCTCTCCTCGCCCCTTGCTGGATCAAGAAGGAGGAGACGTCATCCGCTCCGTGCGTGTGTTGAACGTGGAGGTGGCGTCCGTTCGGTGCTAGGATCTCCAGTGATTTGGATCACATCGTGTACGACTACCTCATCACCGTTGTTTGAACGCTTCCGCTCGCGATCTACAAAGGTATGTAGATGCATCCGATCACTCGTTGCTAGATGAACTCATAGATGGATCTTGGTGAAACCGTAGGAAATTTTTTGTTTTCTGCAACGTTCCCCAACAGTGGCATCATGAGCTAGGTCTATGCGTAGTTGTTCTTGCGCGAGTAGAACACAATTGGTTGTGGGCGTAGATGTTGTCAATTTTCTTGCCGCTACTAGTCTTATCTTGATTCAACGGTATTGTGGGATGAAGCGGCCCGGACCAACCTTACACGTACGCTTACGTGAGACCGGTTCCACGGACTAACATGCACTAGTTGCATAAGGTGGCTGGCGGGTGACTGTCTCTCCTACTTTAGTTGGAGCGGATTCGATGAAAAGGGTCCTTATGAAGGGTAAATAGAAGTTGACAAATCACGTTGTGGTTTTCACGTAGGTAAGGAAACGTTCTTGCTAGAACCCTATTTCAGCCACGTAAAACTTGCAACAACAATTAGAGGACGTCTAACTTGTTTTTGCAGCAAGTGCTTTGTGATATGATATGGCCAAAGTTGTGATGAATGATGAATGACATATATGTGATGTATGAGATGTTCATGCTATTGTAATAGGAATCACGACTTACATGTCGATGAGTATGACAACTGGCAGGAGCCATAGGAGTTGTCTTTATTTTTTATATGACCTGCGTGTCATTGAGAAACGCCATGTAAATTACTTTACTTTATAGCTAAACGCGTTAGCCATAGTAGTAGAAGTAATAGTTGGCGAGCAACTTCATGGAGACACGATGATGGAGATCATGATGATGGAGATCATGGTGTCAAGCCGGTGACAAGATGATCATGGAGCCCCAAGATAGAGATCAAAGGAGCTATGTGATATTGGCCATATCATGTCACTATTATTTGATTGCATGTGATGTTTATCATGTTTAGCATCTTGTTTACTTAGAACGACGGTAGTAAATAAGATGATCCCTCATAATAATTTCAAGAAAGTGTTCCCCCTAACTGTGCACCGTTGCGACAGTTCGTTGTTTCGAAGCACCACGTGATGATCGGGTGTGATAGATTCTAACGTTCACATACAATGGGTGTAAGACAGATTTACACATGCAAACACTTAGGTTGACTTGACGAGCCTAGCATGTGTATAGACATGGCCTCGGAACACAGAAGACTGAAAGGTCGAGCATGAGTCGTATAGAAGATACGATCAACATGAAGATGTTCACTGACATTGACTAGTCCGTCTCACGTGATGATCGGACACGGCCTAGTTGACTCGGATCATGTTATACTTAGATGACTAGAAGAGGGATGTCTATCTAAGTGGGAGTTCATTGAATAATTTGATTAGATGAACTTAATTATCATGAACTTAGTCTAAAATCTTTACAATATGTCTTGTAGATCAAATGGCCAACGTTATCCTCAACTTCAACGCGTTCCTAGAGAAAACCAAGCTAAAAGACGATGGCAGCAACTATACGGACTAGGTCCGAAACCTGAGGATCATCCTCATAGCTGCCAAGAAAGATTATGTCCTACAAGCACCGCTAGGTGATCCACCCATCCCACAGAACCAAGACGTTATGAACGCTTGGCAGACACGTGCTGATGACTACTCCCTCGTTCAGTGCGGCATGCTTTACAGTTTAGAGCCGGGGCTCCAAAAGCGTTTTGAGAGACATGGAGCGTATGAGATATTCGAAGAGTTGAAAATGGTTTTTCAAGCTCATGCCCGGGTCGAGAGATATGAAATCTCCGACAAGTTCTTCAGCTGTAAGATGGAGGAAAATAGTTCTGTCAGTGAGCACACACTCACTATGTCTGGGTTACATAACCGCTTGACTCAGCTGGGAGTTAATCTCTCGGTTGACGCGGTCATTGACAGAATCCTCCAGTCGCTTCCACCAAGCTACAAGAGCTTTCTGATGAACTTCAATATGCAGGGGATGGAAAAGACCATTCCAGAGGTATTTGCAATGCTGAAATCAGCAGAGGTAGAAATCAAGAAGGAACATCAAGTGTTGATGGTCAATAAAACCACTAAGTTCAAGAAGGGAAAGGGTAAAAAGAACTTCAAGAAGGACGGCAAGGGAGTTGCCGCGCCTGGCAAGCAAGCTGCCGGGAAGAAGCCAAAGAATGGACCCAAGCCCGAGACTGAGTGCTTTTATTGCAAGGGAAGTGGTCACTGGAAGCGGAACTGCCCCAAATACTTAGCGGACAAGAAGGCCGGCAAAACGAAAGGTATATGTGATATACATGTAATTGATGTGTACCTTACCAGTACTCGTAGTAGCTCTTGGGTATTTGATACAGGTGCAGTTGCTCACATTTGTAACTCAAAGCAGGAGCTGCGGAATAAGCGAAGACTGGCAAAGGACAAGGTGACGATGCACGTCGGGAATGGTTCCAAGGTCGATGTGATCGCCGTCGGCACGCTGCCACCTCAATAATTGTTATTTAGTGCCAGCTTTGAGCATGAACATTGTATCAGGATCTCGTTTAATTCGAGATGGCTACTCATTTAAATCCGAGAATCATGGTTGTTCTATTTATATGAGAGATATGTTTTATGCTCATGCTCCTATGGTGAATGGTTTATTCTTAATGAATCTCGAGCGTAATACTACACATATTCATAGTGTGAGTACCAAAAGATGTAAGGTTGATAATGATAGTCCCACATACTTGTGGCACTGCCGCCTTGGTCACATAGGTGTCAAACGCATGAAGAAGATCCATGCAGATGGACTTTTAGAGTCTCTTGATTACGAATCATTTGACACGTGCGAACCATGCCTCATGGGAAAAATGACCAAGACTCCGTTCTCAGGAACAATGGAGCGAGCAACCAACTTATTGGAAATCATACATACTGATGTGTGCGGTCCAATGAGTGTTGAGGCTCGCGGTGGCTATCGTTATGTTCTCACCCTCACTGATGAATTGAGAAGATATGGGTATGTCTACTTAATGAAACACAAGTCTGAAACCTTTGAAAAGTTCAAGGAATTTCAGAGTGAGGTTGAGAATCAACGTGACAGGAAAATCAAGTTTCTACGATCAGATTGTGGAGGAGAATACTTGAGTCACGAATTTGGCACGCACTTAAGAAAATGTGGAATAGTTTCACAACTCACGCCGCCTGGAACACCTCAGCGTAATGGTGTTTTCGAACGTCGTAATCGCACTCTATTAGATATGGTACGATCTATGATGTCTCTTACCGATTTACCGCTATCTTTTTGGGGCTATGCTTTAGAGACTGCCGCATTCACTTTAAATAGGGCTTCGTCGAAATCCGTTGAGACGACACCGTTTGAATTATTGTTTGGGAAGAAACCTAAGTTGTCGTTTCTAAAAGTTTGGGGATGCGATGCTAATGCAAGAAACTTCAACCTGAAAAGCTCGAACCCAAGTCGGAAAAATGCGTATTCATAGGATACCCTAAAGAAACTGTTGGGTATACCTTCTACCTCAGATCCGAAGGCAAGATCTTTGTTGCCAAGAATGGATCCTTTCTAGAGAAGGAGTTTCTCTCGAAAGAAATAAGTGGGAGGAAAGTAGAACTTGATGAAGTATTACCTCTTGAACCGGAAAAAGGCACAACTCAAGAAAATGTTCCTGAGGTGCCTGCACCGACTAGAGAGGAAGTTATTGATGATGATCAAGATACTTCTGATCAAGCTCCTACTGAAATTCGAAGGTCCACAAGGACATGTTCCGCACCAGAGTGGTACGGCAACCCTGTCTTGGAAATCATGTTGTTAGACAACGGTGAACCTTTGAACTATGAAGAAGCAATGGCGGGCCCGGATTCCAACAAATGGCTAGAAGCCATGAAATCCGAGATAGGATCCATGTATGAAAACAAAGTATGGACTTTGAATGACTTGCCCGTTGAACGGCGAGCCATAGAAAATAAATGGATCTTTAAGAAGAAGACAGACGCGGATGGTAATGTGACCATCTATAAAGCTCGGCTTGTCGCTAAGGGTTATCGACAAGTTCAAGGGGTTGACTACGATGAGACTTTCTCACCGGTAGCGAAGCTAAAGTCCGTCCGAATCATGTTAGCAATCGCCGCATTCTATGATTATGAGATATGGCAAATGGACGTGAAAACGGCATTCCTTAATGGTTTCCTTAAGGAAGAATTGTATATGATGCAACCGGAAGGTTTTGTCGATCCTAAGAATGCTGACAAGGTGTGCAAGCTCCAACGCTCGATTTATGGGCTGGTGCAAGCATCTCGGAGTTGGAACATTCGCTTTGATGAGATGATCAAAGCGTTTGGGTTTTCGCAGACTTATGGAGAAGCCTGCGTTTACAAGAAAGTGAGTGGGAGCTCTGTAGCATTTCTCATATTATATGTAGATGACATACTATTGATGGGAAATGATATAGAACTCTTGGACAGCATCAAGGCCTACTTGAATAAGAGTTTTTCAATGAAGGACCTTGGAGAAGCTGCTTGTATATTAGGCATCAAGATCTATAGAGATAGATCAAGACGCCTCATAGGTCTTTCACAAAGCACATACCTTGATAAGATATTGAAGAAGTTCAATATGGATCAGTCTAAGAAGGGGTTCTTGCCTGTGCTGCAAGGAGTGAAATTGAGCTTAGCTCAATGTCCGACCACGGCAGAAGATATAGAAGAGATGAGTGTCATCCCCTATGCCTCAGCCATAGGTTCTATTATGTATGCCATGCTGTGTACCAGACCTGATGTAAACCTTGCCGTAAGTTTGGTAGGAAGGTACCAAAGTAATCCCGGCAAGGAACACTGGACAACGGTCAAGAATATCCTGAAGTACCTGAAAAGGACTAAGGAAATGTTTCTCCTTTATGGAGGTGACGAAGAGCTCATCGTAAAGGGTTACGTCGACGCTAGCTTCGACACAGATCTGGATATGACTCTAAGTCACAGACCGGATACGTGTATATTTTGAATGGTGGGGCAGTAAGCTGGTGCAGTTGCAAGCAGAGCGTCGTGGCAGGATCTACATGTGAAGCAGAGTACATGGCAGCCTCGGAGGTAGCACATGAAGCAATCTGGGTGAAGGAGTTCATCACCGACCTAGGAGTCATACCCAATGCGTCGGGGCCGATCAAGCTCTTCTGTGACAACACTGGAGCTATTGCACTCGCAAAGGAGCCCAGGTTTCACAAGAAGACAAGACACATCAAGCGTCGCTTCAACTCCATTCGTGAAAATGTTCAAGATGGACACATAGATATTTGTAAAGTACATACGGACCTGAATGTAGCAGATCCGTTGACTAAACCTCTCCCTAGGGAAAAACATGATCAACACCAGAATTCCATGGGTGTCCGATTCATCACAATGTAACTAGATTATTGACTCTAGTGCAAGTGGGAGACTGTTGGAAATATGGCCTAGAGGCAATAATAAAAGCATTATTATTATATTTCCTTGTTCATGATAATTGTCTTTATTCATGCTATAATTGTATTATCCGGAAATCGTGTGAATAACAGACACCAACATGTCCCAAGTAAGCCTCTAGTTGACTAGCTCGTTGATCAACAGATAGTCATGGTTTCCTGACTATGGACATTGGATGTCATTGATAACGAGATCACATCATTAGCAGAATGATGTGATGGACAAGACCCAATCCTAAACATGGCATAAAGATCGTATAGTTCGTTTGCTACAGTTTTTCCAATGTCAAGTATCTTTTCCTTAGACCATGAGATCGTGTAACTCCCGGATACCGTAGGAGTGCTTTGGGTATACCAAACGTCACAACGTAACTGGGTGACTATAAAGGTATACTACGGGTATCTCCGAAAGTGTCTGTTGGGTTGACACGGATCAAGACTGGGATTTTTCACTCCATATGACGGAGAGGTATCACTGGGCCCACTCGGTAATGCATCATCATTATGAGCTCAAAGTGACCAAGTGACTGGTCACGGGATCATGCATTACGGTACGAGTAAAGTGACTAGCCAGTAATGAGATTGAACGAGGTATTGGGATACCGACGATCGAATCTCGGGCAAGTAACATACCGATTGACAAAGGGAATTGTATACGGGGTTGCTTGAATCCTTGACATCATGGTTCATCCGATGAGATCATCGTGGAGTATGTGGGAGCCAACATGGGTATCCAGATCCCGCTGTTGGTTATTAACCGGAGAGTCGGCTCGGTCATGTCTGCATGTCTCCCGAACCCGTAGTGTCTACACACTTAAGGTTCAGTGATGCTAGGGTTGTAGGGATATGTATATGCAGTAACCCGAATGTTGTTCGGAGTCTCGTATAAGATCCCGGACGTCACGAGGAGTTCCGGAATGGTCCGGAGGTAAAGAATTATATATAGGAAGTGCTGTTTCGGCCATCGGGACAAGTTTCGGGGTCACCGGTATTGTATCGGGACCACCGGAAGGGTCCCGGGGGTCCACCGGGTGGGGCCACCTGCCCCGGGGGGCCACATGGGCTGTAGGGGGTGCGCCTTGGCCTACATGGGCCAAGGGCACCAGCCCCAAGAGGCCCATGCGCCTAGGGTTTCAAGAGGGAAGAGTCCCACAAGGGGAAGGCACCCCCTAGGTGCCTTGGGGGGGAGGGAAACCTCCCTTGGCCGCCGCCCCCCTAGGAGATTGGATCTCCTAGGGCCGGTGCCCCCCCCTTGGCGCTCCTATATATAGTGGGGGAGATGGAGGACTTCATACCTTTGCCTTGGCACCTCCTTCTGCCTCTCCAACACCTCCTCCTCCTCCATAGTGCTTGGCGAAGCCCTGACGGAGTACTGCAGCTCCATCACCACCACGCCGTCGTGCTGCTGCTGGAGCCATCTTCCTCAACCTCTCCTCGCCCCTTGCTAGATCAAGAAGGAGGAGACGTCATCCGCTCCGTACGTGTGTTGAACGCGGAGGTGCCGTCCGTCGGTGCTAGGATCTCCGGTGATTTGGATCACATCGTGTACGACTACCTCATCACCGTTCTTTGAATGCTTCCGCTCGCGATCTACAAATGTATGTAGATGCATCCGATCACTCGTTGCTATATGAACTCATAGATGGATCTTGGTGAAACCGTAGGAAAATTTTTGTTTTCTGCAACGTTCCCCAACAGAAATATGCCCTAGAGGCAATAATAAATTGGTTATTATTATATTATATTTCATTGTTCATGATAATCGTTTATTATACATGCTAGAATTGTATTGATAGGAAACTCAGATACATGTATGGATAGATAGACAACACCATGTCCCTAGTAAGCCTCTAGTTGACTAGCTCGTTGATCAATAGATGGTTACGGTTTCCTGACCATGGACATTGGATGTCGTTGATAACGGGATCACATCATTAGGAGAATGATGTGATGGACAAGACCCAATCCTAAGCCTAGCACAAGATCGTGTAGTTCGTATGCTAAAGCTTTTCTAATGTCAAGTATCATTTCCTTAGACCATGAGATTGTGCAACTCCCGGATACCGTAGGAGTGCTTTGGGTGTGCCAAACGTCACAACGTAACTAGCTGGCTATAAAGGTTCACTACAGGTATCTCCGAAAATGTCTGTTGGGTTGGCACGAATCGAGACTGGGATTTGTCACTCCGTGTAAATGGAGAGGTATCTCTGGGCCCACTCGGTAGGACATCATCATAATGTGCACAATGTGACCAAGGAGTGGGTCACGGGATGATGTGTAATAGAATGAGTAAAGAGACTTGCTGGTAACGAGATTGAACAATGTATCGGATACCGATGGTCGAATCTCGGGCAAGTATCGTACCAATGGACAAAGGGAATTGTATACGGGATTGATTGAATCCTTGACATCGCGGTTCATCCGATGAGATCATCGTGGAACATGTGGGAGCCAACATGGGTATCCAGATCCCACTGTTGGTTATTGGCCGGAGAGTTGTCTCGGCCATGTCTGCATGACTCCCGAGCCCGTAGGGTCTACACACTTAAGGTTCGATGATGCTAGGGTTATAGGGAATAGATGTACGTGGTTACCGAATGTTGTTCAGAGTCCCGGATGAGATCCCGGACGTCACAAGGAGTTCCGGAATGGTCCAGAGGTAAAGATTTATATATGGGAAGTCATCATACGGTAACCGGAATAATTCGGGGGTTATCGGTATTGTACCGGGACCACCGGAGGGGTTCCGGGGGTCCACCGGGAGGGTCCACCTGCCCCGGAGGGCCCTATGGGCTGTATGTGGAGAGGGACCAGCCCCTTAGTGGGCTGGGCGCCTCCCCCTAGGGCCCATGCGCCTAGGGTTTGGGGGAACCCTAAAGGGGGGGGGGGCTTGCCTTGGGGGGCAAGGCAACCCCCCCTTGGCCGCCGCCCCCTCCTCAGATTGGATCTGAGGGGGCCGGCCCCCCTCTCCCTTGCCCCTATATATATGTGGGGGTGGGAGGGCAGCCACACCCAAGTCTTGGCACAGCCCTCCCCCACTCCCAAGTCCTCCTCTTCTCCCGCGGTGCTTGGCGAAGCCCTGCAGGATTGCCACGCTCCTCCTTCACCACCATGCCGTCATGCTGCTGCCGGATGGAGTCTTCCCCAACCTCTCCTTCTCCCCTTGCTGGATCAAGGCGTAGGAGACGTCAACGGGCTGTACGTGTGTTGAAAGCGGATGTGCCTTCCGTTTGACACTAGGATCATCGGTGATTTGGATCACGACGAGTACGACTCCATCAACCCCGTTCACTTGAACGCTTCCGCTTAGCGATCTACAAGGGTATGTAGATGCACTCTCCTTCCCCTCGTTGCTAGATTACTCCATAGATTCATCTGGGTGATGCGTAGAAAATTTTAAATTTCTGCTACGATCCCCAACAGAAAAGCAGTAGCAACAACGCGTGCAAGAGCCGGGGCAGCTGGTCATGTAGCAGTTCATCTTCAACGTCCACTCCCCTGAGCCGCCAGCCATCACCGGCCAAACCGCCGCCCCCCGCAGCCCGCGGCCGGCGGTGCGCTGCCCTGCCTGCCCCAAAACCACTCCCCACTGCTGGTCCGCCGCCGCCCCGGCCATCCCTCTAGCCGCCACCCCCCCCCCCCCGTGCCGAACTTTTTCTCCTGCAATCCCGATGCCACCGCCCCACCACCATCGGCGACCACTGCCCCCACCCTGAACCCTAAGATAGATAGTGGGTACCTCTCTGGCGAGCCCCCCCTCCTTGCTACGGTTGGTTCTTCCTTAACTCCGGCGAGCCCCCCACCCCTTGAAAATCAACTGACCCAAAAGTCGATTCAGTCGACTGAAGTGTAGCCAAATTGGAGCAGCATCGTAAGCAAGAGCAAGAGCGAGAGCAACAGCGTGAGCAAGAGCAATAGCAAGAGTAGACCAGGCAGGGGACTGAGAGCAAGAGTAGAGCAGCAGCGCGAGTGAGAGCTAAGGCAGCAGCAGCTCCTACTGATGTGGACATCGCTGCTGAGGGAGCAATGCCGTGAAGGTAGTGGCCGGCGATGCCGTTGTTGATGCGGCCGCACCATGTCGGCTCAGGACCAAGCGCCGGTAGCACGGTGAGATCGAATGAAGAAGGAAATGTGGTGATTAGTGTACAACCTCTTTGGTGGTGCCGATTAGGCCTCAGCTTCATCCGAGGAAACGGTGATGATGATGCTCTTCCGGTGGTGCAGGTGAAGACGGTGGTGTGGGAATGGAGGTGGCGTGAAAGACGAGGGTAACATCGGGGCAGCTCCTTGGAGGTGGAGGACCAGGTGGCTGAACCGGCAGGACGACAAGATCAATGACGGATCCTCATCTGGTATGGTGGATGAGGGACGTTGAGGTGTTGTTGTGGACGACGTCGTCGGGGAAGAGGCTCCGGCTTGGCAGCGGAGAGGTGGCGGATGGAGTAGGGTGGAGTTTCGCGGCTGGAGTAGAGAGGTTATGGCGGCCTGGGATTTCGAATGGCGAAAAGTGTTGGGGATCGTAGCAGAAATTTAAAATTTACTACGCATCACCAAGATCAATCTATGGAGTAATCTAGCAACGAGGGGAAGGAGAGTGCATCTACATACCCTTGTAGATCGCTAAGCGGAAGCGTTCGAGTGAACGGGGTTGATGGAGTCGTACTCGTCGTGATCCAAATCACCGATGATCCTAGCGCTGAACGGACGGCACCTCCGCGTTCAACACACGTACGGAATGGAGACGTCTCCCACGCCTTGATCCAGCAAGGAGGAAGGAGAGGTTGAGGAAGGGAGTCCAACAGCAGCACGACGGCGTGGTGGTGATGGAGTGGCAGTTCTCCGGCAGGGCTTCGCCAACCTCACACGGAGGAGGACAGGTATTGGAGGGGAGGAGCTGCGCCAGGTTCAAGGGTGTGGCCGTCCTCCCACCCCTCCACTATTTATATGTGGGGAGAGAGGGGGCCAGCCCCCTTAGATGCCATCTAGGGTTGGGGGCGGCGGCCAAGGGGGGGAGGAGTGCCTCCCAACTCAAGTGGAGGCCCTCCCCCTTAGGGTTTCCCCTCTCCCATGCGCATGGGCCTGGGGGGGGGGGGGCTGGTGCCCTTGGACCATTAAGGTTAGGGCGCCCCCTACAACTCATGCTGCTGTATTGGACGTGGTGGAACATTTTCTGAACCTCCGGACCCCTCCGGAATCCTCCGGAACCTTCCGGAAGCTTCCCGGTACAATACCAAAAAAACCGAACTTTTCCCGGAACCCGAACAACAACTTTCCATATATAAATCTTTACCTCCGGACCATTCTGGAACTCCTCGTGACGTCCGGGATCTCATCCGGGACTCCGAACAACATTCGGTAATCACATACAAGTCTTCCTAATAACCCTAGCGTCATCGAACCTTAAGTGTGTAGACCTTACGGGTTCGGGAACCATGCAGACATGACCGATACAACTCTCCGGCCAATAACCAACAGCGGGATCTGGATACCCATGTTGGCTGCCACATGTTCCACGATGATCTCATCGGATGAACCACTATGTCGAGGATTCAATCAATCCCGTATTCAATTCCCTTTGTCCAGCGGTATTGTACTTGCCCGAGATTCGATCGTCGGTATCCCGATACCTTGTTCAATCTCGTTACCGGCAAGTCTCTTTACTCGTTCCGTAACACATCATCCCGTGATCAACTCCTTGGTCACATTGTGCACATTATGATGATGTCCTACCGAGTGGGCCCAGAGATACCTCTCCGTTACACGGAGTGACAAATCCCAGTCTCGATTCGTGCCAACCCAACAGACACTTTCGGAGATACCTGTAGTGAACCTTTATAGCCACCCAGTTACGTTGTGACGTTTGGCACACCCAAAGCACTCCTACGGTATCCGAGAGTTGCACAATCTCATGGTCTAAGGAAATGATACTTGACATTAGAAAAGCTTTAGCATATGAACTACACGATCTTTGTGCTAGGCTTAGGATTGGGTCTTGTCCATCACATCATTCTCCTAATAATGTGATCCCGTTATCAATAACATCTAATGTCCATGGTCAGGAAACCGTAACCATCTACTGATCAACGAGCTAGTCAACTAGAGGCTTATTAGGGACATGGTGTTGTTATGTATCCACACATGTATCTGAGTTTCCTATCAATACAATTCTAGCATGGATAATAAACGATTATCATGAACAATGAAATATAATACTAATAACTAATTTATGATTGCCTCTAGGGCATATTTCCAACAAAAAGGAGGCGATGGGAGGGGGGAACCATGGCTTAGGGACGTGCTTGTCTGAAATATGGGGTAAGTTACGAAAGTACCCCCACCGATTTGAGCTAGGCGGTTTTTTTCCGTTCAGGGGTGTCAGGATTTCGAAGGAGGTGGGAGTTTTCGTGTGCGTTGTAATTTTGGGATAACAAGGCGTGGGTTGAGATGGAGGGAGTTTTCAGAGCACAATGAGACAAAGATATATCTTAAATATTTCAGGGTAACAAAGTGCGGGTTGAAGAGGCGGGAGTTTCGCAGCACGATAGACAGAGATGCTAGCTTGAAATTTCGGCATAACAAGGTGCGGCTTGAAATTTCGGGAGAACAAGCTTAATGTGTACACAAAAAACAATTCACACCTCATCACTAGAGAGAGCCATGTCCCGTTTTACTATATTACTAGAAATGCATTCAAATACAACAACAAAAACTAAAAGAATCGGGACAACAAACATAACGTGTACAGTACCAAAACAATTTGCACTTCCCTTAAAAATAAAAAAACAATGTGTGTTGTCTAGCATATGGACTAATTAAATTTGAGTACATTTTCCCTTGTTTGAATGGGATTGTACTCGGGTTAGTTATACAACCATCTAAGTATTATCTTCACAACACATGACATGAATATAGGAGTAGTAAATTCCTATATAAATACGAACTACATGTACATACGGTCTCAAATTCAAATATATGTATCCATTTTATGTTGAATTCAAATCATAGTACATGTATGCTCTAGCTAGATGTTCGAAATCTAAACCATGTATGATACTACGTACAATGTATTTAACAGGTACAACACACACACAAACACCATTTAGCCTGGTAAGGTACACGTGCATTGCACGCATGAGATTTGGCAACCAAATTATGAATAAATACCACATTATAGCATGTAAGCTTTGAGTCATATATGCATGATGTAGATGTTCGTTTAATTCTAAATCATCTAGTTTGTATAAGAAAGCTAATCTATTTTAAGATTCATGGAATTGTGCGTTGTAAAGCATAAAGTAAAAACAAATAATGGCAAATCATGTAGAAAAACATTTGGGCAATTCTGACATGGAAGATTCTAGAACAAAGAAGAAGTGCTTGTGTTTTGAGGTTTGTGCATTATGCTTAAGTTCAACCATGGAGTATTCTAGATTGTACATGTGGCAAAATCTGGTGGAATCTAGATGATATTCAACGGCCAGTAGTGCTCAAATTTGCCATCTCTGCACCATCGGATTGGCTTCATCCAACGACCAACTTTCAAAGTTAAAGTTATCTGCACACTATATAAAAAATATATAATATAAAATATAGGGGTGTAGATATAGATATGTGATGTGAAAGCCAACCATCATCCCCGGTTAGAATAGTGTGTCCATGCACGGATGCAATATGGCCAAACGATGTCTGCCATCGGTATCTCAAATTCAAATCAGTCTGACCTTGTTCAACGTGTATACAATACAACATGATCGTTTCCAAACCACACCGCACATATCTCAGTTATATTCATGCATGCATGGGTTTCAAACATCATGATCTCTTATTCAAATATTTGAATTCAACTTTACATTGATTATGACCTCACCTAGTCTTTTCCATCCACACAGTCGTCTTCTCTTTATAATTGTACTACTAACTTTCTCTCGTGCATGCATGCACACACACTACAAGTCAGCATTATCCATCGCACACATGTAATCTTTTTCTTTAGGTCGGTCTCCCATGCATGCACACACACACACACACCTCCCCCTCTCCATCATATCGGGCATTCTTTTATCTCTCACATGCATGCTCAATGATCGATGTTCCTCTAAATGGTTTAAGTTGATAAATTGGCCATCCTCGTAAAGGATTAGCAATGCTTGGTACCCTAGCTCATTTATTTTTCATGGCTCCGCCACTGCGTGCAACAACGCACGTTCTCGCTCCCTCTCTTTAAATATCGATCTCGCACATGTGCACTCCTTCATAGTCTCCCTCCACTTGGACCCTCGCACCATCTTCTAGCCCCCACCGGATTTTGCCACATGTACAATTTAGCAGACTTCATGGTTGAACTTAAGCATAATGCACAAACCTCAAAACACAAGTGCTTCTCCTTTGTTCTAGAATCTTCCGTATCATAACTGTCCAAACTTTTTTTCTAGTTGAATTGCCATTATTTGTTTTTTACTTTGTGCTTTACAACGCACAATTCCATGAATCATACAATAGATTAAGGGCTTCTTTGATTCAAAGGATTCTCAAAGGAAGTTTGGAGGATTCTAATGCTTAGGAATTTTTCCTATCTTGGTTGTTTGATTCGAAGGATTGTAAACCATAGGAATTTTTCCATAGAATTCATTTGCACTAGATTTCATAGGAAACATCCCATCCACCCCAACTTGTTTGAAAGAATCCTGCATTTTGCTATGCACAATCAAACACTCGTACAATCCTATAGGATTCAAGACGACATTCTACTCTAATCCCATGTTTGTCCTATTCCCGCGTTTTGGAAATCCTACGAATCAAGGAGGCCCTAGCTCTTTTATAAAAACTAACTGATTTTGAATGAGTTGAACTATAAGAATTAAACGAACGTCTACATCAGGCATATATGACTCAAAGCTTACATGCTATAGTGTGGTATTTATTCATAATTTGGTTGCCAAATCTACCTTACTAGTACTTCGAGTATGTGCAAAACACATAAATTAGAATTCCAATGGCACGCTACACAGTGTCTCTCTTACAGTTCATGAAGCCACGTGGCACATGTGGAGGCGTTACCCAGACCTCCTTGTGTGGATTGATCACAGTGATGTGCTGCTGGTTCTAGAAGAATGTACTCGTCCGCTCTGAGGCACACTGGCGGTACATGCACGAAGCGAAGATGTGCACGCACGCCACACACACACTCATTCCCTCGCACGCACATGCGGGTACATGGGGGGGGATTCATTTTTGTATGAAGATACAACCCATGTTATACTTTGACGTGTGTAAAGTCCTTCACTTCATTGATGGTCAATTAATACAGCGCATGCAAATTGAGTGGATGTGAGGGAGGAAGAAAAACATTACCACTCCACTGCGTGCATGCGAGTAGTTAAATCATGGGTTGCTACTTCCATTGGTCTCCTTCGTATTTTGTGCCAATTTTTGACCATATTTTTAAGTAACATAATATTTATGCAGGTCATAAAAAGTGGCACAAAAAAGGGGGCCAATAAACTAGGACGCAGGCAGCATGATCAATTTTTGCCAGGGCTACTGTTGGTGGCCTTTGTATTTAAATATGGACGGAGTGAAGTAGTGCTATCTTTATCTTAGCCTCGTACGGCTCTCCCAACACCTAGGCTTACCTCCCCGCCTCACCCACCAGATCCCGCCATGGATAATCCCTTAGATCCCAGGATCCTGCAGGCTGCCCTCTCGCTGCGGCCCGCAGCACTACCGCCTTTGAGCGAAACCCACATGTGTTTTAGAGGGGATCCATTGCTCTTGAATCACAGATAGGTGGTTCCGGAGGACATGCCAGGGCTGCATTTCATATGGTGGGCAACAAGGGCAAATCGGATCGAGGAAGTCGCATCGAATGGAGAGAAGTTCCAAGGAGCTGCGCCTGGCGCAGCACAAGGAGGAGGCGCAAGTCGATCTCAGGGGAGAGATGCTGAGGGATGTCAGCATCTGGCAGCGTCGTGTTGATTTCGAGCTAGGGCTAATGGCAGAGATCATAGTCACGGAGTCGACTGCGGAGGAAAGAATGCGCATGCCTGCGCAATGGCATGAGCAGCCGGTGCAATCGTTCAAATGGGCGGTAGGAGAAGCCAAATCTCGGGACCAGTTGCGGCGGTGCCGCTGGGCATGCATCATAGGCGAGGTGAACTGCCCTCCTTCCCCGCCAGCGATGCAGTGACCTAGTCGGTTGCTGCTGCAGTGAACTTGCAACACCATGTCTGTTTGCAACCTTGACAATCACTCCATCTATATGTATTGTATTCCTGTGAAAATACTTGGTCGTTTGGAAAAAGATGGTAATTGATTTATCACTAGTTTTAGAATTCTTGGTCGTGACAATCAACCGAAGCCACAACCAAAAGTCTCCATCGTGTAATACTTTACGGTCGGTCGCACCAACAGACAGTCGGTCGGACCCGCGTCTCACTGAAGGGACACGCATCGGTTTGGTCTGACCTGTACGACCAGTTACATCACTGACTTGTGCGACCGCATTTGAGCAGTGTAGTACTCCCTCTATCTCAGTTTACAAGTCTTGCACGTGTACCTAGGTCATTAATTTGACCAACTTAATAACAGGCATACATTACAAAAAATCATTACAAACTTCAAATATTAAGAGTACTAGTGGTCAACCCGTGCATCCGCACGGGCTAGTTCTCTTGGGAAGGCGTGGAGATATTAATAGCTTATTGGATACATAGACACTTAAATATTTAAACATAGAGAAATGAAGTATTTACATATTAAATATTATGACTGAAATCATTAACATTTTCTTACCATATGTCAATATGTCTGAGATTGATTACTTCGAAGATGTAAATGTTAGGCGAATTTCGGAGAAATATCCAAATTTGAATGTACACTAATCATATATTCACGTTTCATGATCAAAATGTAAGGGAAAATGCATTCTCAACTATGTTTGCAAAGTAGCATAAATATATTGGAAAATAATTTAATTGTTTTGGCTTTTATGAGATACTTTTCACTCTCAAATATTTGTTGGAGCCTCATTTTAGATATCTTTATTTTACTTGGCCCCATCACGTGGAAAATAAACAATTTTTTCTTGATAATGCAAATAGTAGAAAAACATAAAATTGTTTGCAGCCAAGAATATCGAAGATACAAAGCAAAATGAAGATAAGTTATTTGCAGACCCTGGAGTATTAAGATTTCAAAGATACATATGATTTATTGTAAAAGAAATAAGGCAATAAATTGAAAACATTTGATCACGTGATGTACCAACACATGTACCTCATTTATTGTATTATGTTTTCTTGCTTGGCAAATGAGTAATGACATCTTAATTAAGAGGTACTATGATACAAAAGTTACCAGGTGATTTGACATATTCATTTTTACCATCTGAAGCATACCAAATATATGAAAAATTGTCGACAGAAAAGCAAATCAGACATTAGTTTGTGCGAACATATTTAAGAAGGCAACTATTTACCCATAGCATCCATATTTCTATAGTTGATAGAACCAGATGATTTTAAAACATTCAATTGATATTTGGAAAAATATATTAGTTAATTGTACTTGCTATATACTAAAAAAAATTGAACTGTTTTGACTAGTTATCATCATCAAGTAAAAGATCCACAAAAGGCATTTAGAAAAACTGAATAAACTACCTAAAAAATTGGAAGTGCTATCTCTGGAAACAAAATGTAAGTAGCATTAGCAATGCATCAACATTACAAACCATTTTTTCCTAAAACAATAGTGTACCGTAGATAGGGACCGACAATCAATTAGTAAGTTACATAAACTATTATACCTATGGTTAGATCAATTGACAAAAAAATCTCCTTATTAATCTTTCAGTACACCTAAGCCTAAATTAAAAGGAAGCTAAAGCAACAGTTTGAGTCCGGAGCATAGCTAAAATAGCTTGAGTTTTGTTATCCAAAAGGGAATTTTTCTGTATGGAATGACAACAAAAAACATGATAAGTGTTGGCTAATACAAAAAGAGTAGACCAGTTAATAATCTGAGCAAATTCCTAGCCGGTGTAGCAGAACACGCTAGCTTTAGCATTAGATAGAATAGCTTTGGCATGGATTTTGTTTCTCCGTCAAGCACATAGGTCTATAAATATCTCAGTGCAGTATGAGAAAAGTAAACCAATGAAGCTAGTACGTGTGCCATGGTTATTTGGTAGCACTGTCCGCAATGCACATAAAAATAAATAAGAAAGTACAGCTCTTGTACGGATTGCTTTATTTATGTTCCTGAAGTCAGAACTAAACTACTGAAATGACATCCTCTATAACCTAAAGAGTACACATGATGGATCAAAATATAACTTTCCTACTGTTACAAATTATCATCTAAATCTCTTTGAACTGAACAGAGCATAACAATAAATATAATGGAGATATTTATAAAAGATAAATTTGGTTTTCCTCTATCCAACAGACAAATACTCGGTACATGTCTATTGTACTTCACGGAAAACAAAATAACCAAAAAGAGAGAAGATGCGGTAGAATTTATAGAACAAACAGAATGAACATTCACATGGTGGCCTGGTGGCTTCCCGACGCATTGGTTGTGGAGGCTCTTTTTCACACAGGAGTCAACCTACATGCCTGCTTGCACAGGCGGCTTGTGTACAGGTCCATCTGAATATTGCTGCTGACTAAAGCATCCGCCGTCAACCAATTCTAGGATTGAGCCTTGCTACACATACCTGCAGAAAGTTGTGCCTGTGCAAGTTCTGCAGCCGGCAAGTAATCAGCTAGTAATGGGCAAGGGCAATAATATATGCTTCACGTCGGCTACATGGCTGCATCTATGTGTTTCCTTTAGAGACAGAGATATGTAGAATCTAGTGAGGCAATTGCGAACCTATGGCCTGGAATACGGACACTGAAGAACCTCTGGCTTGATGGATGCATGGATATCCTCATGTGTACGTCGGCGCACGGCCGGATGGCCGTAAGTAAAACCTGTAGTTAATTTGATTAGATGGAAAGTCCTGATGGTGCTGCTGAGGAAAGGAGAACGACGACAACAGCTAGACGCACGCAAGCATAGGAGAAACTGAGATGAGAAGGGCTTGAGAAAGGAAAAGAGGCATAGTTGGCGTGCATCGCGACATTATGGGAACCGTATTTTCTAGGTTTTCATAAGATAGAAAATCATTTGTCCCGTGGGGGAAATATGTTTCTCAGATCAAGGAGATGTATAAAGACGGTAAATTGGTTGCAACTGCTCCCCAAAGGCAGGATACAGCGTGGCGTGGCGATCAAAAGCTGGGTTGTGCAACTACGTAAGAAGCATTTCCAGCAAACAAAAAACTGCAGTATTTTTTGGGCCGGTTGAAAACTGCACAAATTAACTCAAGAGAATGCATGAAATGAAGAATATTAACATGAGAACTCCTCCTATTAATTCGGGAAAACTAACATGAGAATTAAAACATCTCATGCCATATCAGCACCTAGACCTAGAGGCATTAAGAATAATTTATGGACTAATAATTAATAAATTTGATTATGTTCTAATTCTTTACATAGGAAATGCCTACACCATGGGCAAAGCAAGCAGAAAGCTACACAAAGAGGCAAGCACGGGTGATGAACTTTATAATAGGGGCGAGAAAGACTCAGCCGTCAGGGGGCCATAGTAAAGGGATTGAGAACAAAATAGATTACAGCAATATATGATCATGTTCCCAGGATTCAAACGTAGATGTGGCTGCAGATTTTGATTAACCATGTTAAAGCGGCAGTGGTTGGCTTGACAAAGGCAAGGGCATGGGCCACAGCCAGACTATACATGAAGCTCTAGATAGATTGATGGATTCTCCTGAACTAACATCTTGTAAATCATCATAAAAAATTCAACCAAAATTGGAGATACAACCATGAAGATGTAATTTTCTTTGACTTGATTCATGACCTTCCGGAAAAAATACCTGAGGTGTAGAACCTGAATGAAACAAATATCCACCATAGAAGGCCCGCCAAGGTGCGTCATGGCCGCCCCAACGCACTCGCCGGGCTGCATGTAGAGCTGAACTACAAAAGCAACAAAATTCTGTACCAGTCTGCAATGATATGAAAATAGTACTAAGAAGCATATGGAAAAATATCCTGGTTTTACAAATAGATTATTACAGAACCACACTATTCATGTTGTTATCCATGTAGAAACCTATCGGCAAGTAATTCTTTTGCATCTATTGTAAATCTCTATCCTGTATATGCAGTCAGCAAATTTTACATGGCAACAGAGGCAACACAAAGGAAAAGAAGGTATGAAAAAAGACATTATTCTGAATTAGCACGCCTGTTTGCCTTACACCTCACCAAGAACATATCCCAGGCCATGGCCAGAGTCTCAACGCTTCCAGAACCTCTAGCCGTCGCCGGCATGTAGCCCGGCATCTCAGTCGTCGGCATGTCGTCTTCAGCCGATCTGACTGACGAAATTGATTACCAAGGCTGTAATACGTACATGTCTTTTCTGCTGATTGAAAAGCTAGCTAGCCTTGAACCAAATTGAGCCAGATCGTGTATTTATGTTTCCCATCAGAATCAAGCATGGCGGGTACGCGTACACCTGCACCGGCGCCGTGCAGCCTAGGGAAGTTCCCGGTGTAGGGACATCCGATCCAATGCCCGCATCTTCAAGCAATGCTCGCTCACATTAGGACAGGCAGCATGTAGTCCCGCGTGTGAGGCCGTCTAGTCCCAGATATGCGTCTGCCTCAAGGCCGTTCAGTAGATTTGGAGGATGATAAGGAGAAGACCAGCGCTAGGGTTTGCAGAGGATGCTTAGGTGCGTACGTGAAACAAATCTTCAAGGGGGATTGTTTTTCTCGGTTGTTGAATACTAAAGATTCATTGGACAACATGTCCTACACGTGAGAGGTTGAGGGAGTTGGTTCATCGGAGAGACGTACGTGGGTTGAGAGAGATATGTATTTTTTCTTGCGAGTCGGTGTTCTTTTTCGCGAGTCGATCTACACCGTAATAATTTGGTCCCATCAGATTAACGGCTTATAAAATCTAATTAACGTGGTAATTTCTAGAAAGTCTGTAATTATAGAGGTATAGATAGATTTTTTATTTTAAACAATTTATTTTATATAAGTTACATTGACGACCTAGATACATGTGCAAGCCTTGTAAACTGGAGATGGAGGGAGTACTTGAAATTTATGTTCCACTAAACTCATCGGGAGCCGTTTCAGGCCTCGAAACCTAAACCATCAATTAATCTTTAGCTTGTTCCCATCACATTCCAAAAGTGCATACAAATGCTCCCACCTTGTTTCTTGTTTCTTAACATATCAACCAATAAGAGATGTGGGGCGTGCATGTTTTCAATGACGCAAGACTACCAAACAGGACATGCAGTGGTTAGTTCATTGCATGCAATGCTATTAATTAGCAAATAAACGTTAAGTTCGCTCGTTCTCCCCTCCTTCTTGGTCACGGTGCACAACCTAAGATGACTTATTCACCTAGACGGAGGGAGTAGTATAATTAAGTGCAAACCTGCTCACACCTAGTACGTGTCAAACCTGAACGTGTTCCCATTATGCATGTTTTAGTACTAGTAAAAGTACTAGGTTATAAAAAGGGGAACTAGTACCTAGCCGAAAATCACTCTACCTCTTCCTCCTCATAAGTCTTTCTTGTTCGTCCGTCCTTGCCATGGCCAGTGTGCAGAGCTCTAGGTTGAGAACTATCCGAACTACTCGTAACAAGGGAACGGCCACCAAGGCCACAGGAAAAAAGAGAGGGCTCGCCACCTCGCAGAGACCTCGAAAGATCTCTAACGGGTAGGAGATGGCTCCCAGGAGCGCCCTAGCCGCGGAGGCGAACATGCCGGCATGCCTGATCAGCTCAATAAGCACCTCAATAAGCAGAAGGAGTTCATCCATGGCTTGGTGGAGCTGCTGAAGGAGAGCCTCGACGACATGCCCGCAGAGCTCAATGAGCAGGGGGAGTTGACCGCTGGCTTGGTGATGCTACTGAAGAGAAGCATTGCCTCGAAGAAGAAGGCGACCGACGAAATCCTGCAACTTCAGGAGGACAAGGCAAAGCTCTGCCACGAACTCGACCTACTGAAGGAGGAGAATGCCGGCTGGAAGAAGCTGCATGAGAATAGTAGTTCCTCGATGAAGATGTTGCAGGCCCTCTTCATGGAACAGAAGGAGGAGTTGTCAAAGCTCCTCATCGAGCACCCAACTGCTGTCAAGGTACGTAATGCGGCCGTGGAACAGATGATGAAGGCTCACGTCGAGAAATCCCACGTGTAAGGGCATATTTATCCCTCTAGTGGTTTTGTTGATTGATGACAATACGTTTGCAGACTAATTGTGTGCACTAAGTGTTTCAGGTGATCTATTATAAGGTCACTTTGCGATTGTTCCCCTTGAGGACTTCACTTTAGACGGATTATTTTCCTTCATTTCTTTTCGTGGAATTGAGTCATAGGGATAACCGTACTATCAAGAGGGATCCATTTCGGAAGAGTATGGGCGGAATCATCACGTATTCTTTTTTCTTGCACCCTCGCTGTCTTCGTGCCTGTTGGCATTTCCGTGTTATGCAAAACAAGGGGTGCCTTGTGCTACGCGGTAGTACCGCGGCCAAGGCGGTAGTACCGTCGACCGGCGGTAGTACCGCTTGTTAGTACGCTCGTACTACCGCCCCTACTGTGGTCTCGACTTTTTCGTGTCGGGTTTTCGTAAAAGATCACGCAGGGGGCGGTAGTAGGGACGGCAGTAGGGTGCGGTAGTATCGCTTGTTTAAGCGGTAGTTCCACTCCTACATTCGCTCCAACTGTCGCACAGCTCGTTGCCCTTCTCTGTTTTTCCAGTGGCTCTAGGGAGCAGCAGTACCTCTCACTAGCGGTAGTACCGCCCGCAGGGCGGTAGTACCGTTCGTGTGCGCGTGCTTGTTCTTCCTCAGCCCTAGTTGACCTATGCCCGCTTGCCACAGCGGTACTACCGCTCCATCTACGGTAGTACCGCCCAGATGCGGGCTGCGGGCTGCATAACGGTTGGATGTGTCCCCCCGCTATATAAAGGGGTCTTCTTCTCCAAGAAGACTTACCTCTTCCCCCAAAAGGCTCCATTAATGCTCCAAGCTCCATTTTCGCCCGATCTCTCTCCCTAGCCAATCAAACTTGTTGATTTGCTCGGGATTGGTTGAGAAGGCCCCAATCTACACTTCCACCAAGAGAAATTTGTTTCCCCCACTAATCCCTAGCGGATCTTGTTACTCTTGGGTGTTTGAGCACCCTAGACGGTTGAGGTCACCACAGAGCCATAGTCCATTGTGGTGTTGTTGGGAGCCTCCGATTAAGTTGTGGAGATTGCCCCAACCTTGTTTGTAAAGGTCCGGTCGCCGCCTCCAAGGGCACCAATAGTGGAATCACGGCATCTCGCATTATGTGAGGGCGTGAGGAGAATACGGTGTCCCTAGTGGCTTCTTGGGGAGCATTGTGCCTCCACACCGCTCCAACGGAGACGTACTTCTTCTCAAAAGGAAGGAACTTCGGTAACACATCCTCGTCTTCACCGGCTCCACTCTTGGTTATCTCATACCTTTACTTTGCAAGCTTATTTGTGTTACTTCCGTTGCTTGCTTGTGTGCTTGTTGTTGTTGCATCATATAGGTTGCTCACCTAGTTGCACACCTAGACAACCTACTTTGATGCAAAGTTTAATTTGGTAAAGAAAATCTAAAAATTGTTAGTTACCTATTCACCCCCCTCTAGTCAACTATATTGATCCTGTCAATTGGTATCAGAGCCTCGTCTCTTTTTAAGGACTTTGCCGTCCAAAGAGTATGATTGACGTCGTTGACGGTGTGGAGGAGCACTCTGGTGTGAATCCGGTCTCGTCTACGGGGGATGGGGGAACTTCGGTCTCTCGTGAGGAATTCAATGTGGCCTTGGAGACATTGAAAACCTCCATGACTACCGAGGTTGAAAGCATGTTTACTAAATTCATTGAAGGGCTTAAACTATCCACCGCACCGTTGAAACTGGGTGATCCCACTAACAAGGTGACGGATGCTAACTCCAACAAGGGGGAAGCTACGAGTGAAAAGGCTCCTTCCTCTAGTGGTAAAAATGGCACCGGCATCTTTGCCCATGTGGAACCTCCACTTGTTTATGGTGGACCGATTCCTTCCACTCATTTGAATCATGCTGGTCCTCCCCCTAAGATTGTGAAAAATGAGGACTTTGATTCTTGGGCCTATCGGTTTAAGCGTCATTTAAATCATGTGAATAATAATCTTTGGAGAATCATTGAAGAAGGTTTCTATCCACATGACCGAAACAACTTCACTCCAAGAGAAGCCGCGGATAATCAATTCAATGAGAATTCTCTCTTCATCATCCAAGATGCAATTCCACCCGAAGATCTTCCTCACCTCCGGCCCTACGCCATAGCCAAAGATGCATGGCACCAAGTTGTCTCTCTCTACCGGGGAAGCGCAAGCATTCAACGCTCCAACTATGAAGTGGTGCAAGATGAAGCCGATGAGTTTGCAATGAAAGAAGATGAAGAACCTCGTGAGCTTTATCGAAGAGTAACCAAACTCGCGGTTTCACTCCGAGATCATGGGAGCAAGGACACGGATGAAAATTGGATCAAGCGCAAATTCCTCAAGGCAATGATGCCTTACCACAAGGCCATGTCCTCCGTCATTCGTCAAAGGCCGGACTTCCACACCTTGTCCTCAAGTGAAGTGTTGGATGAGTTTGTGGCTATGAGCATCTTGGACAAGACCGCCGACAATGCGGTGCTTCACTCTCAAAGGGCAAAGAAGCCCAACCTTGCATTGAAGGCCAAGGTTTGTGTTGAAGAAGAAGAAGAAGAAGAAGAGGAAGAAGAGGAAAGCAACCCCAAAGATACAAACTATGCCTATCATGAACACATGGCACTTTCTTCAAGGCAATTTTGGAGCAAGAAAAACTCAAGGCCAAACTTCAACAAGAACAACTCAAGTGGCACGAAGAGCAAGCAACGTGTGAGGACTTGCTATAATTGTGGCAATGCGAGCCATTTTGTTGCGGAGTGCCCGTATGAGGAGAGGGAAGACAATGGTGGCTAGCTCATCCGAAATGACAAAGACAAGTCTTTCCCAAACAAGAGCACCTTCACCAAGAAGACTTCTCACAAGGCGTTGGTGGTATAAGAAGAGTACCATGAGGATGATGATGATGATGAAGATGGTGAGTCGGTTGCCATGGCCTCCGTTGCCATTGCAACAACTCCACGGATGTCTCTCTTTGACTCACCTAATGAGAACATCATCGCCAAGTGCCTCATGGCTAAAGCCACCAACAAGGTAACCCCCAACAACAAAACTACCATCATTAATAATCCCTCTTTGATGGATTGCATTGATGAACATGCGGGCTCTAATGTAGAGGAGAATGAGTTTGAGTCTTTTATGAACAAACTCAAGGGTAAATCCAAGAAGCACTTCGGTGCTCTCTTGGAACAACTTGGTGAAGCCAATGACTTGATTGAGGCTCACGAAGATACCATCTCTAAGATGGAGGGGCATAGTCGTGACTATGCTGATGAGGTTTCAGATCTTTCCAATGCTCTTGAGGAAGAGCGTGGTCTTAGTTTGGCTCTTGAGGAGTCACACAACAATGATCATACTAAATTAAAGAAAGGTCTTGATCATGCTCTTGTTGTATCTCGTGTGCTAAATTCCGAGAAGGCCAAACTTGGGGTTGATCTTGCTAGACTCAAGGAGGAGTTTGATATACTTGACAAGGCTCACAAGGCCTTGAAAGGTGTTCATGCTAGCCTTAAAGGAGTCTCATGATCAACTCCAAGTGAAGCTAACCAAGGAGAAAGCCACCTTTCCTCATATGGTGTTAATTGATAATGCAAATGATACTAACCCTTGTTGTGAGCATGTGCATCTTGTTGAGGAAAATGCTAAGTTGAAGGAGCAACTTGAGAAAGGCCTTGTGTCGTGCATACAAAGTGAGAAGAATCTCAATGACCTTTTGAGCAATCAAAAGGAAGTTGTGGCCAAAGAAGGGATTGGGTTCCCACCCATGCCCAAGAACAAGAAGAAGAATGACAAGACCAAACGACCTCCCCCCCTCAAGAAAACCTTTGTGAAGGAGGGAGAGGGTGTTTCTAAGGAGAACAAGAACAATATGAAGGGTGGTGGTGTCAAGAAAGGCAATGCCACCCCGTCCAACAAAGCCGGCGACTTTAACCCTTGTTATGTGTTGTGTCGTGCTAGTGATGGACATGTCTATGCCAAATTTGTTGGTTCTCCCTATGAGTACATTGAATGGTATATTTGGGTTCCTAAGACCCTTGTTACTAACATCTCTTGTAGGTGTTTGCTTCCGGTGGGGGGTCATGGTTGCCCGGTAGTGGAGCTACAAATCATATGACCGGAAGTGAGGACTTGGTGGTGGACGTGCACAAGATTCCATCTATGCCCGCCGATATCGGATGGGGTGATACCTCGTCTTCTAAGGTATTGGGACTTGGCAAGGTTGTCATCTCTCATGATCTCACGATCGAGAAGGTCATGCTTGTTGAGTCCCTTGCATACAATTTACTTTCCGTTCATCAACTTGCACTCATGGGCTTTTCCAGCTTCTTTGATATTGATACCGTGGCCTTCTTGTGGAGCAAGACTCTTAAAGTAGCCTTTGTTCGGCATGTCGAGAATGGTCTCTATGTGATTAACTTTTCGAAGCAACCCACTAAGACCGCGACATGCCTAATGGCTAAAGTTGACGTGGGATGGTTTTGGCATCGCCGTCTAGCCCATGTCAATATGAGATCTTTGCAAAGTCTTCTCAAGGGGGACCATGTTCGTGGACTAACAAATGTTAGTTTTGCTAAAGATCATGCTTGCAGTGGTTGCATCGAAGGAAAGCTACATTAGAAGGCTCACCCTCCCACGACTATCATTTACTCGAAGAGGCCTTTGGAGCTCCTTCACATGGATCTCTTTGGGCCTCCATCCTTTGATAGTCTTGGGGGAAGAAAGTATTGCTTGGTGATTGTGGATGACTATTCAAGATACACGTGGGTATATTTCTTCAAGAGGAAGAGCGAGACCCAACAAACCGTCATTGACTTTCCAAATGATCTTGACTATAAGAAGTGACAACGACACCGAGTTCAAGAATTACACCTTGGATGAGTTTCTTAGTGATGAGGGGATCAAGCATCAATATGCCACACCATACACCCCTCAACAAAATGGTGTAGCGGAAAGGAAAAACCGGACGTTGATGGATGCGGCAAGGACCATGATGGCGGAGTTCAAGTCTCCATACAACTTTTGGGCCGAAGCCATCAACACCGCTTGTCATGCTTCCAATCGGCTCTACCTCCGCAAGGGTTTGAACAAGACTCCATGATGTCTACTACATAACCTTCTTCTTGTAGACGTTGTTGGGCCTCCAAGTGCAGAGGTTTGTAGGACAGTAGGAAATTTCCCTCAAGTGGATGACCTAAGGTTTATCAATCCGTGGGAGGCGTAGGATGAAGATGGTCTCTCTCAAACAACCCTGCAACCAAATAACAAAGAGTCTCTTGTGTCCCCAACACACCCAATACAATGGTAAATTGTATAGGTGCACTAGTTCGGCGAAGAGATGGTGATACAAGTGCAATATGGATGGTAGATATAGGTTTTTGTAATCTGAAAATATAAAAACAGCAAGGTACCTAATGATAAAAGTGAGCACAAACGGTATTGCAATGTGTTGAAACAAGGCCTAGGGTTCATACTTTCACTAGTGCAAGTTCTCTCAACAATAATAACATAATTGGATCATATAACTATCCTTCAACATGCAACAAAGAGTCACTCCAAAGTCACTAATAGCGGAGAACAAACGAAGAGATTGTGGTAGGGTACGAAAGCACCTCAAAGTTATCCTTTCTGATCGATCTATTCAAGAGTCCACAGTAAAATAACATGAAACTATTCTTTCCGTTCAATCTATCATAGAGTTCGTACTATAATGACACAAATCAACCAAAACCCTAATGTCACCTAGATAATCCAATGTCACCTCAAGTATCCGTGGGTATGATTATACGATATGCATCACACAATCTCAGATTCATCTATTCAAACCAACACAAAGTACTTCAAAGAGTGCCCCAAAGATTCTACCGGAGAGTCAAGACGAAAACGTGTGCCAACCCCTATGCATAGGTTCATGGGCGGAACCCGCAAGTTGATCACCAAAACATACATCAAGTGGATCACGTGATATCCCATTGTCACCACAGATAAGCACGGCAAGACATACAACAAGTGTTCTCAAATCCTTAAAGACTCAATCCGATAAGATAACTTCAAAGGGAAAACTCTATCCATTACAAGAGAGTAGAGGGGGAGAAACATCATAAGATCCAACTATAATAGCAAAGCTTGCGATACATCAAGATCGTACCAACTAAAGAACACGAGAGAGAGAGAGAGAGAGATCAAACACATAGCTACTGGTACATACCCTCAGCCTTGAGGGTGGAGTACTCCATCCTCGTCATGGAGAGCGCCGGGATGATGAAGATGGCCACCTGAGAGGGATTGCCCCCTCCGGCAGGGTGTCAGAACGGGTCTAGATTGGTTTTCGATGGCTACGGAGGCTTCTGGCGGCGGAACTCCCGATCTATTATGCTCCTCAAAGTTTTTAGGGTATATGGGTATATATAGGAGGAAGAAGTACGTCAGTGGATCTCCGGGCTGTCCATGAGGCAGGGGGCGCGCCCAGGGGGCCACCCTCGTGGGCAGCCCGGGACTCTCCTGGTCCATCTCCGATACTCTGTGGGCTTCTTCTGGTCCAAAAATAAGTTCCGTGTAGTTTCAGTTCAATTGGACTCCGTTTGATTTTCCTTTTCTGCGATACTCGAAAACAAGGAAAAAACAGAAACTGGCACTGGGCTCTGGGTTAATAGGTTAGTCGCAAAAATAATATAAAAGTGCATAATTAAGCCCATAAACATCCAAAACATATAATATAATAGCATGGAACAATAAAAAATTATAGATACGTTTGAGACATATCACTCCATATGAGATACTCACTGGTAACAAGCCCAACCTCAAGTACTTTCGGGTGTTCGGGTGTAAGTGTTTCATTCTCAAGAAAGGTGTTCGTTTGTCTAAATTTGAGGCCAGAGCTTATGAGGGCATATTTTTTGCTTATGATACAAACTCTCCTGCTTATCATGTCCTCAATAAGTCCACGGGACTTATTGAGGAGACGTGTAACGTGGAGTTTGATGAGAATAATGGCTCCCAAGTGGAGCAAAGTGGCACTTGTGATGTAGGTGATGAAATTCCTCCTCAAGCCATAAGAAGAATGAGAGTTGGTTTTATCCTACCCATTGAGGAACCCCTTGTGTCCGAAGGAGAAGGACAATGCTCCACTCAAGTGGAGCCATCACCAACCCAAGGCTCACACGCTTCCTAAGAACAAAGTGAAGGCCCTCAACCTCATGAACAAGACCAAGGGCAAGATCAATCTCAAGACAGTGTTGAATCACCAAGTGATGCCCAAGGTTAAGTTCTCTCCTCCGAGCAAGTTCAAGATCAAGAGCTACCTCAAGATCAAGAACAAGCTCAAGACGACGCTCAAGATGATCAAGTGACCGCTCCTCGACTCACCCCCGAGGAGGAATTGGAGTGTCGTGCCGCCAAGGTTGCATCCAAGCTCTCCACCAAGGTTCATCTCATGAAGAATGTGCTTGGAAGCATTCAAAAGGGGGTAAGAACTCATAGATAATTGGCAAACTACTGTGAACATCACGCTTTTGTCTCTTGTGTTGAACCCCTAAAGGTATATGAGGCGCTCGAAGACCCGGATTGGCTAAATGCCATGCATGAAGAACTCAACAACTTCGAGTACAATAAGGTGTGGAGATTGGTGCCAAGGCCAACGGGGAACCACAATGTCATTGGAACAAATTGGATATTCAAGAACAAGCATGATGCTCATGGGACCATCGTTCGCAACAAGGCAAGGTTGGTGGCACAAAGCTACTCCCAAGTCGAGAGTATCGACTACGGTGAAACCTTTGCTCCTGTTGCTCGCCTTGAATCCATTCATTTGTTGATTGCTTATGCTTCTCATCACAACTTTAAGTTGCAACAAATGGATGTGAAAAGTGCTTTTCTTAATGGTCCTATTAATGAGTTGGTATATGTCAAGCAACCCCCGGGTTCGAGGATCCCTACTTTCCTGATCATGTGTATCAACTCGATAAGGCACTCTATGGCCTTAAACAAGCCCCACGTGTGTGGTATGACCACCTTACCGAGTTGCTACAAGATCGTGGATTTGAAGTTGGGATGATCGACCCCACTCTTTTTACTAAGAAGGTCAAAGGGGAGTTGTTTATGTGCCAACTATATGTTGATGATATTATCTTTGGTTCCCCTAACAAAGCTTTCAATGAGGAATTTGCCGCTCTCATGACCTCTAAGTTCAAGATGTCTTCGATGGGAGAGTTGAAGTTCTTCCTTGGATTCGAAGTCAAACAAAGAAGAGAAGGAACCTTCATCAACCAAGCCAAATACACTCAAGACATGCTAAAGAGATTCAAGTTAAGTGATGTCAAGCCGGCTTCCACTCCAATGCCCACCAAGTGCCAACTTGACGTTGATCCCAATGGTAAAGTGGTGGATGAAAAGGTATACCGATCCATGATTGGCTCCTTGCTTTACCTTTGTGCATCTAGACTGGATATCATGTTGATGTTGGGGAACATAGTAATTTCAAAAAATTTCCTACGCACATGCAAGATCATGGTGATGCATAGCAACGAGAGGGGAGAGTGTTGTCTACGTACCCTCGTAGACCGATAGCGGAAGCGTTATGACAACGCGGTTGATGTAGTCATACGTCTTCACGGTCCAACCGATCCAAGCACCATTACTCCGGCACCTCCGAGTTCTTGGCACACGTTCAGCTCGATGACGCTCCCTGGGCTCCGATCCAGCAAAGCTTCGGGGAGGAGTTCCGTCAGCACGACGGCGTGGTGACGATCTTGATGTTCAACTGTCGCAGGGCCTCACCTAAGCACTGTAACAATATGACCGAGGTGGAATATGGTGGAGGGGGGCACCGCACACGGTTAAGGAACGATCACGGAGATCAACTTGTGTGTCTATGGGGTGCCCCCTGCCCCCGTATATAAAGGAGTAGAGGAGGGGAGGGCCGGCCCTCTCTATGGCGCGCCCTAGGGGAGTCCTACTCCCACCGGGAGTAGGATTCCCCCTTTCCTAGTCCAACTAGGAGTCCTTCAATGTAGTAGGAGTAGGAAACAAGGAAGGGGCGCAGCCCCTCCCCCTAGTCCAATTCGGACTAGGCCTTGGGGGCGCGCGGCCTGCCCTAGGCAGCCCCTCTGTCTTTCCCTTATGGCCCAATAAGGCCCAATACTTCTCCCGGCGAATTCCCGCAACTCTCCGGTACTCCAAAAAATACCCGAATCACTCGGAACCTTTCCGATGTCCGAATATAGTCGTCCAATATATCGATCTTTACGTCTCGACCATTTTGAGACTCCTCATCATGTCCCCGATCTCATCCGGGACTCCGAACTCCTTCGGTACATCAAAACTCATAAACTCATAATATAATTGTCATCAAAACCTTAAGCGTGCGGACCCTATGGTTCGAGAACAATGTAGACATGACCGAGACACGTCTCCGGTCAATAATCAATAGCGGGACCTGGATGCCCATATTGGCTCCTACATATTCTACGAAGATCTTTATCGGTCAGAGGGCATAACAACATACGTTGTTCCCTTTGTCATCGGTATGTTACTTGCCCGAGATTCGATCGTTGGTATCTCAATACCTAGTTCAATCTCGTTACCGGCAAGTCTCTTTTTACTCGTTCCGTAATACATCATCTCACAACTAACTCATTAGTTGCAATGCTTGCAAGGCTTATGTGATGTGCATTACCGAGAGGGCCCAGAGATACCTCTCCGACAATCGGGGTGACAAATCCTAATCTCGAAATACGCCAACCCAACATGTACCTTTGGAGACACCTGTAGAGCACCTTTATAATCACCCAGTTATGTTGTGACGTTTGGTAACACACAAAGTGTTCCTCCGGCAAACGGGAGTTGCATAATCTCATAGTCATAGGAACATGTATAAGTCATGAAGAAAGCAATAGCAACATACTAAACGATCGGGTGCTAAGCTAATGGAATGGGTCATGTCAATCAGATCATTCAACTAATGATGTGATCCCGTTAATCAAATAACAACTCTTTGTTCATGGTTAGGAAACATAACCATCTTTGATTAACGAGCTAGTCAAGTAGAGGCATACTAGTGACACTCTGTTTGTCTATGTATTCACACATGTATTATGTTTCCGGTTAATACAATTATAGCATGAATAATAAACATTTATCATGAAATAAGGAAATAAATAATAACTTTATTATTGCCTCTAGGGCATATTTCCTTCAGTTGAGTGTGGGAATTTGTCTACGGTTTCAAGCCGCACCTAAGGAAAGCCACTTTGTGGCGGTCAAGTGAATCTTTTGATATTTGGCTCATACCCCAAACTTTGGCTTATGGTACCCAAGAGGAGCAAACTTCAAGCTTGTAGGATATTTGGACTCCGATTGGGCGAGAGACAAAGTGGATAGGAAGTCCACTTCCGGAGGGTGCCAATTACTTGGTTGCTCTTTGGTGAGTTGGTCTTCCAAGAAACAAAGTTGTGTGTCTCTCTCGTCCACCAAAGCGGAGTATGTGGCAGTCGGTAGTTGTTGTGCACAACTTCTTTGGATGAGGCAAACTTTAAAGGATTACGGTGTCATTTGTGACAAAGTGCCTCTTTGGTGTGACAATGAAAGTGCCATCAAGATTTCTCTCAACCCGGTCCAACACTTCAAGACAAAGCATATTGAGATTCGGTATCACTTCATCCGGGACCACATTAGGCGAAGGGAGATCGAGCTCAGCTATGTCAACACTCATGATAACTTTGCAGATATCTTCACGAAGCCCTTGGATGAAGCAAGATTTCGCGAGTTAAGGCATGAGCTAAATATCATTGATTCGAGCAATGTGACTTGAACCCTTGCACACCCCACCACACTCATCTTTATGTCTAGTTTAGATGTAGGCATGGACATAGGGGGAGTACTATTCTATCAATGAACTCTTCCTACCCCATTATGCATAAATTGATCGAGTCTCTCACATTAGCCATTTTTGATGGTTCTTGTGCTTCAAAGACGAGTTTTGGTCATGGGCCCAAGGATAATTCTTCGCGGCGCCATACCATCTGCTCAAACATAGGTGGCCTCGGCCACCGCCCTCTCTTCTTGAGAGTTTTTCTGTGTGTTGTTTCTTGTTGCTTGTGCTTCTCTCTTTTTTGTGGTTGTGCTTTGATTTGGTCATGTTCATTTTTGGCTTGTCGTGTCTTGTGTGGTCCTTTTGTTCTTTTGCTAGTCGGGCATAAGCCATCGTTTCCCCTTATTCCTGCTTTGGGGCGCCTGAGCGGTACTACCATGGCAGCAGAGCGGTACTACCGCTTATTCAAGCGGTACTACCGCCCGACCGACATGGTACTACCTTGGAGTGGTTCACTGGCTGCTTCGTGCTCCAGATCTGCACCAGAGCGGTACTACCATGCCTTGAGCTGTACTACCACTTGGGGCTGGGCAAGTGGGATATGTATCGGGCAGGGGGAGTTTCTACTCCCCCATACCCGTTCAATTTGCCCCATTCCCTCGTCCTCTCCTCTCTCAAGCGACTCCCCAAGCACCGGAGGCTCGCCGCCGGGCCGCCGGATTCAAGCCGGCTCCCTCGTTTCCGTCTGGTGGGATCCTTCCCCACCCTCTCCTCATGCCATGGATGCCAGTATTGCCCCCATTCTTCTCTCTCTTGGTTCTCCTTCTTGGATCTAGGTTTTGGGGCTATACTCGTTGCATCCCTCGATTTAGTTGTTGAATCGAGGCTTAGGAAGGACTTGGGAGACTGCTAGAGTAGGGTGTTTGTCGATTAGGTGTAGAAATATGATCTTGTGCATCTCCGGTAGTACCGGATCTTGCCGCGGTAGGTGTCAGCCCGCTGACAACTGCTCCAGCGATACTACCGTTGTACCCTAGCGGTACTACCGCTCTGGTGCACGGTACTACCGCCCTGAGATGCTATTGCTCCTGTTTCTATACCTAAGTCTCTTTTTGGTCGTCGTTTTTCCCTGGCTTATGCTCTCTTGCTTTTGTGGCCTTTGTGTGCGTGTGCTTTCAGGTGGTAGTAGCTCCGGGCATCAGGCTCGTCGCAGGAATCCACACTGTGCAACAGGTTCCAAGGGCTTTTGCTTGTCAGCTGCTCCAGAGTCTGCTGCTGGTGGTGGTGAGGGTGTCTCTTCTGAGCCGCCAAAGCACAAGTCTAAGGTTCCAACATCAAAGATCTCCACTGTACGCAAGCCTGCTGATGTCTACTACACAACCTTCTTCTTGTAGACGTTGTTAGGCCTCCAAGTGCAGAAGTTTGTAGGACAGTAGCAAATTTCCCTCAAGTGGATGACCTAAGGTTTATCAATCAGTAGGAGGCATAGGATGAAGATGGTCTCTCTCAAGCAACCCTGCAACCAAATAACAAAGAGTCTCTTGTGTCCCCAACACACCCAATACAATGGTAAATTGTATAGGTGCACTAGTTCGGCAAAGAGATGGTGATACAAGTGGTATATGGATGGTAGATAATAGTTTTTGTAATCTGAAAATATAAAAACAGCAAGGTAACTAATGATAAAAGTGAGCGTAAACGGTATTGCAATGCGTTAAAACAAGGCCTAGGGTTCATACTTTCGCTAGTGCAAGTTCCCTCAACAATAATAACATAATTGGATCACATAACTATCCCTCAATATGCAACAAAGAGTCACTCCAAAGTCACTAATAGCGGAGAACAAACAAAGAGATTATGGTAGGGTATGAAACCACCTCAAAGTTATTCTTTCCAATCAATCCGTTGGGCTATTCCTATAAGTGTCGCAAACAGCCATAGAGTTCGTACTAGAATAACACCTTAAGACACAAATCAACCAAAACCCTAATGTCACCTAGATACTCCAATGTCACCTCAATTATCCATGGGTATGATTATACAATATGCATCACACAATCTCAGATTCATCTATTCAACCAACACAAAGGACCTCAAAGAGTGCCCCAAAGTTTCTACCGGAGAATCACGACGAAAACGTGTGCCAACCCCTATGCATAGGTTCATGGGAGGAACCCGCAAGTTGATCACCAAAACATACATCAAGTGAATCACGTGATATCCCATTGTCACCACAGATACGCATGGCAAGACATACATCAAGTGTTCTCAAATCTTTAAAGACTCAATCTGATAAGATAACTTCAAAGGGGAAACTCAATCCATTACAAGAGAGTAGAGGGGGAGAAACATCAAGATCGCGATACATCAAGATCGTGCCAAATCAAGAACACGAGAGAGAAAGAGAGAGAGAGAGAGAGATCAAACACATAGCTACTAGTACATACCGTCAGCCCCGAGGGTGGACTACTGCCTCCTCATCATGGAGAGCACCAGGATGATGAAGATGGCCACCGGAGAAGGATTCCCCCTCCGGCAGGGTGCCGGAATGGGTCTAGATTGGCTTTCGGTGGCTACGGAGGCTTCTGGCGGCGGAACTCCCGATCTATTGTGCTCCTGGATGTTTTTAGGGTATATGGAGATATATAGGCAGAAGAAGTACGTCAAGGGGCCCACGAGGGTGGAGGGCGCGCCCCTTACCTCGTGGCCTCCTCGAAGCTTCCCTTACGTGGACTCCAAGTCTTCTGGGCTTCTTCTGATCCAAAAATAAGTTCCATGAAGTTTCAGGTCAATTGGACTCCGTTTGATTTTCCTTTTCTGTGATATTCTAAAACAAGGAAAAAACAGAAACTGGCACTGGGCTCTGGGTTAATAGGTTAGTCCCAAAAATAATATAAAAGTGTATAATAAAGCCCATAAACATCCAAAATATATAATATAATAGCATGGAACAATCAAAAATTATAGATACGTTGGAGACGTATCAGCATCCCCAAGCTTAATTCCTGCTCATCCTCGAGTAGGTAAATGATAAAAACAGGATTTTTGATGTGGAATGCTACCTAACATATTTATCCATGTAGTTCTCTTTATTGTGGCAAGAATATTCAGATCCATAAGATTCAAGACAAAAGTTTAATATTGACATAAAAAAATGATAATACTTCAAGCATACTAACTAAGCAATCAAGTCTTCTCAAAATAACATGGCTAAAGAAAGCTATCCCTACAAAATCATATAGTCTGGCTATGTTCCATCTTCACCACACAAAGTATTTAAATCATGCCCAACCCTGATGACAAGCCAAGCAATTGTTTCATATTTTTCATGTTCTCAAAAAATTTCAATCTTCACGCAATACATGAGCGTGAGCCATGGACATAGCACTATAGGTGGAATAGAATGGTGGTTGTGGAGAAGACAAAAATGAGAAGATAGTATCACATCAACTAGGCGTATCAACGGGCTATGGAGATGCCCATCAATAGATATCAATGTGAGTGAGTAGGGATTGCCATGCAACGGATGCACTAGAGCTATAAGTGTATGAAATCTCAACAAAAGAAACTAGTGGGTGTGCATCCAACTTGCTTGCTCATGAAGACTTAGGGCATTTTGAGGAAGCCCATCATTGGAATATACAAGCCAAGTTCTATAATGAAAGATTACCACTAGTATATGAAAGTGACAACATAGGTGTAACGCCCTCGATGCGGCTATATCTCCCACGTGTCGAAGCATGACTTAGAGGCATAACCGCATTGGAAGCAATGTCGCAAGTGAGGTAATCTTCACACAACCCATGTAATACATAAGGGAAAGAGATACATAGTTGGCTTACAATCGCCACTTCACACAATTACATGAATAAAACCATTACATCATCCAAATACAATCAAGGTCCGACTACGGAACCAAAATAAAAGAAGAACCCCCAAATGCGAGAAAGGTCCCCGATCGACCCCAACTAGGATCCACTACTGATCAACTAGAACGAAACAACACAAAGGACAAGATCTTCATCGAGCTCCTCCTGAGCTTGGTTGCGTCATCTGCATGGTCTCATCGGCACCTGCAATCTGGTTTTGGAAGTATCTGTGAGCCACGGGGATTCAACAATCTCGCACCCTCGAGATCAAGACTATTTAAGCTTACGGGTAAGGTAAAAGGTATGAGGTGGAGCTGCAGCAAGCGACTAGCATATATGGTGGCTAACATACGCAAATGAGAGCGAGAAGAGAAGGCAAAGCACGGTCTGTAAAACTATGATCAAGAAGTGATCCTAGAACAACCTACGTCAAGCATAACTCCAACACCGTGTTCACTTCCCGGACTCCGCCGGAAAGAGACCGTCACGGTAACACACGCGGTTGATGTATTTTAATTAAGGTCAACTTCAGGTTTTCTACAACCGGACGTTAACAAATTCCCCTCTGCCCATAACCGCGGGCACGGCTTTCGAAAGTTCAAATCCCTGCAGGGGTGTCCCAACTTAGCCCATGACAAGCTCTCACGGTCAATGAAGGAAAAGACCTCCTCCCGAGACATTCTGATCAGACTCGGTATCCCGGTACTCCAAGACATCCTCGACAATGGTAAAACAAGTCCACCAAAGCCGCCGGATGCACCGACATCCTGATGGGAGCTGCACATATCTCGTTCTCAGGGCAACACCGGATAGGTCAAGCTACGAGTAAAACCAGCCCTCAAGTTTCCCCGAGGTGGCCCCGCAAGCTGCCCATTTTGGACCAACACTTAGACAAGCACTGGCCCTGGGGGGGGGGTTAAAATAAAGATGACCCTCGGGATGCGTGACTCCCAAGGGAAAAAGGCTACGTGGCGAATGGTAAAACCAAGGTTGGGCCTTGCTGGAGGAGTTTTATTCAAAGCGATCTGTCAAGGGGTTCCCATTATAACCCAACCGCGTAAGGAATGCAAAATCCGGGAACATAACACCGATATGATGGAAACTAGGGCGGCAAGAGTGGAACAAAACACCAGGCATAAGGCCGAGCCTTCCACCCTTTACCAAGTATATAGATGCATTAATTAAAAAAGATATAATGTGATATCCCAACAAGTAAACATGTTCCAACAAGGAACAACATCTCCATGTTCCAACAAGGAACAAACTTCAAATCTTCACCTGCAACTAACAACGCTATAAGAGGGGCTGAGCAAAGCGGTAACATAGCCAAACAACGGTTTTCTAGGATAAGGTGGGTTAGAGGCTTGGTTCAACAATATGGGAGGCACGATAAGCAAGTGGTAGGTATCGCAGCATAGGCATAGCAAAAGAGCGAGAACCTAGCAAGCAAAGATAGTAGTGATTTCGAGGGTATGATCATCTTGCCTGAAATCCCGCAAGGAAGAAGAACGAGTCCATGAAGAAGACAAACGGGCGCAGTCGAATGGATCCTCACACACCATGTTACCGGAACCAACCCGAAGAAGCAACACCGGAAAAGAAGCACACAACATAGTAAACAACCAACACATGAACATGGTATGATATGCGAGATGCGGTATGCGATGCATATGCATGATTGGTCAAGGAATGCATGAACCTGGCCTCAACTTGGAAACCCAAGTGTGCCACTGGAAACATGAGATGAAATCTCTTGAAAACGATATAAAGAACGCCAGAATCGGAGTTACGGTTTGGAAATGGCAAGCGATTCAAATATGGCACCGGTCTGCGATATACAGCAAGTAGCCATCTAAATGCAATGAGATGAACAAGCTACAGCACCCAAACATGGCAACAAAATACATGGCAGGGATGAATTCAAGATGCTTAACAAAAGTCTAGCACTGAGCTACGGCCAATTCATCCATTAACAGGTTCAAACAAGCATGACAAAACTACATATGGCAAACAGATCTCAGACTTAGTGAAATTAACACTTGTCTGGAATTTCAGATGAGATAGCACTCTTCGGAGCAACAAAACTATATGCTACAGGACCTGAACATGACAAAGTAAAACATGGCATGGAGCTACTCAAAGAGCTTAACAAAAGTCCCTTAGTGAGCTTGAGCCAAAAGGGATCACAAAATACATTTGCAAGCATGTGAACATGGCAAAAACATAATCAGCTCACAGACTTAGTGAAAACTGGGACATGCTGAAAACAGATATCAAGTAGGCATGTTTACGAGCTCGATGCACTCACTACGGAGCAAGTCATGATAAGCTAAGCATACATCCATTAAGAATACACAAAATTCAAGCTAGACATGGCAAGAACAATAACATAGCATGCACAGATCAACTACAACATCCTCGGCAAAATCGCAAACAAGTTGACAATCTCCCTAGATTCACCAAGTAGCAAAAGTAGAGCTCGATTGACTCAAGCTAGGTTGCTCCATAATTGGAAACAAAGACATGGATGGATAGAGCACTACAAGATTAGCAAAACATCTTTACTGATCATCCTCAAAAGAGGCACGGATCACTAGGAAACAACATGAACATATGGCATCATGAACTAAACAGCTGAAGGACTTAGTGGAATTACTAAGACCCTGAAAACAGAATTACCAAGTGCACCACTTCGCAAGCTTGCACTAGTCACCACACACATCACAAAAATACATGGATTGCACCTCTGGAAATATGACAAAACCCTTAACAAAACATATGTAGAGCTCATGGGCATATCATGCACACAATAATCCTGGCAAAAATGACAAATGTCTATGGTGGATTACCAGATCTGACAATTAACTCAAGTAGCACTCTTCTAACAACATTTCGGGTATCAAGATGAACTCAAATTAAAATAATGCAATTGAATGAAATGAGGTACTCTCTAAGACGAACATTTTGATATGCTATATGCATGATTCGGAGTTACGGATGCAAAGTTACGAGGCGATGAATAGAGGCATATGGATCTGGGAATTTGGGGACTTAGTGAAAAATCTCACCCCGGGAAAAGTGGATCTCGCGGATCGGGACGGAGCGGTGCGGGGACGGGCGAGGGCGTTTGGATCGGGGACCGGTGGATCTGGTCCCGATCCGGATCCGGCCGGAACGGCGAGGGGCGCGCTCCGGCGAGCTTGGACGCCGGCGAGGGGAGATCCGGCGATGGCCGTGGATACGGGCGGCGAAGATGGCGGTGGCAGTGCGGGGCGGCGCCGGCGACCCATGGCGAAATCCGGCGAGCGGGCGCGGGTGGCGGTGCGCCCAGGCGGTGACGAGGAGCGCGGGTGGCGGCGGCCGGAGCAACGGGCGACGACGGCGGGGTGCCACGGCGGGCGGCGCGGAGCAACTCTGGCGGCCGGGCACGAATAAGACGACGGGGCGAACGGCGCGGCTCGGCCGGGAGGGCGGCGCGGTGGATCCGGGCCGGGCGGGCCTGATCTGGGCGTCCCGGGCCCAGCGGTGCGGGGACGGCGGCGGCGATAGGTGGCGGCCCCTGAGTGGCTAAGGCGGTGGTTAGGCTGACGTGTCGCGCCCTGATTGGGCGGAGCGACGTGGCGGCGGCGGCGGACATTGTCCGGCTCGGCTCGGACGTGTCCGGCGGCGCGAGGATGAAGAAGACTAGGGTTTGGACTGCGCGAAAAATCGGGGAGAGCCACATATTTATAGGTAGAGGGAGTTAGGAGAGTCCAAATGAGGTGCGGTTTTCGGCCACGCGATCGTGATCGAACAACCGAGAGGATGGAACAGGTTTAGGTGGGTTTTGGTCCACTTTGGAAGGGTGTTGGGCTGCAACACACATGAGGCCTTTTTGGTCCCTCGGTTAACCGTTGGAGCATCAAACGAAGTCCAAATGGTACGAAACTTGACAGGCGATCTACCGGTAGTAAACCAAGGCCGCTTGGCAAGTCTCGGTCCAATCCGAAAATGTTTAATCCCCACACATGAAAGAAAGGTAGAATTGACCACCGGAGGAGAACGAAGCGCCGGAATGCAAAACGGACAACGGGGAAAATGCTCGGATGCATGAGACGAACATGTATGCAAATGAAATGTGCATGATGACATGATATGCAATGCATGACACGCAAGCAATGACAACGCAACAACATCGAATAACTGCACCACACCTGGCACATCGGTCTCGGGGCGTTACAACACTCCACCAATACGAGAGGATCTCGTCCCGAGATCTAGAATGGCGCCGGAGGGAAAAAGAAGAGGAAGAGACGAGGTAAAACTAAGTTGCTTCTTTGACAAATGAGTGAAACCAAAGAACCTTGAGAAGTTGAATAAATTCGAGACAGAATACAATGAAGGTGAACAAGGTCGAAAACACCCCTTTAGAAAAGAGGAAATAGGAACACTGCGAAAAAAACCTTGAGGTTGAAGGGCAAGATATATATTGAAAACACTCCGGTTAAGGAAGGGGATCAAGGAAGACCAAATCCGGGCAGCACTCCGGTTGAAAAGAAAGGAATTGAATAAGAACTTGATAAGGTGATAGGACTTGAAAGAGGGCACGACACTCTGGTTAAATGGATAAGCACGAAAAGAAGATGATCTTTGACAAAGCGAGATGATGGGTTGAAAATAACATCATGACAATGCCCCGGAACAAAAGAATAGAAGATAGATAATTGAGATAGGAGAATGGAGAAGGAAATGCCAACTTCTGTCACAATTGAGCTTGAAAAGGCATCCTTAGGAGAAGGGTCGAACGGAGTTGTTGGAACACCGACAACGAAAAGAATAAGCTTGATATGGTCTTATGGAATACATCTCAAATTATTAGGTGACACCCTGCCACTAATGAAAATGATAGATTGGATTGATATCAAAAGGAGGCGAGAACTTATATCACCGGGAGGATAAATGAAGAACTTGGGTCAATTATAAGCACCATAAATAGCAACAATCCTTAGGGAAAGCTTTAGGTGAAATATAACGCAAGGTAACTCCAATGACGAGATGATGGATTTAAAACACCTCATTCTTAACAACATGTGAATCATGAAACATGAACTCAAATTATCAAGAATGACATAATATCACTTCGAATGATACGGTTGAACGAATTGCACTTTAAAATGCAAGATAAAGAATACTTGAGCTTATTTGAAAAGAGTCTCAATGAACACTTGGAGAAGGAATTATTTCCTTGATGAACCATCATGTAGCACCTTGATGGAGTACTCCGGTACCCAAAAGGATGACGAAAGAAAGGAAGTTGAAAACACAAGGTGAAACCTTGTAATGATTTAGATGGATCTCCGTGATAATTAGAGCTTGGAACTCCAGGAAAGAAAGATGAGCACTTGAAACCAAGAATAAGTATGACGAGCCACTCCGAAAAACAGGAATTAAATCATTTGGATGAAACGAGAATGAGAATTACATTATGTTTATCCTTCACCAATTAAATTTATGACAATCAACGGGTTTGGCATACTACTTATTCTCATAGAAAGAATTAAGATAGATATAGCGTCAAACTTGGGAAGGTCTTCAACGAACCACCGGTAGAATTGAAATAACAAATACATTGATGAGGGAGAGAAGTCTTGAACGAACCACCGTAAGAATTAAAATGAACGAAGAAAAAATAAGGAACACCGGGAAGAATTATAAAATGAACAAAGATTGAGAGGATTTAGAAACATGAGAATGAAGAGATCACGAGCCGATTAAAGATCACTTGCACGAAGCACCGGTAAAATTTGGAGAATGATAGCTGAAAGCTGAGAATGAATGAATTCTGAGATGATGGGCTCCGGATAATCAAACTGAGAAGACTCTTGAACTGCTCCAGATAGGTGAAAAGAATACTCACAATCAAAACAATTATGAGAGGATGGCAACAAGCTAGAATCACGAATCTTGAAGAGAATGGAGCAAGATTGAGAGAAAAATCTTCTTTGGTCTTCAAATGTCAACGAGAAACACCACCAAATTGTTGAGATACTCCAGAATGAAAAATGGAAAGGTTGAACCAACGATGGAAGAATTATGAAAGATCTAGGAGAAGGCATTTGACTGATGATAATTCATTCTTACGTCAAGCTTCGAAATAAATTTTAGAATAGCTCCGGTAAAATAAGAAGAGTCGGGTAAGATCCTGGGAAAAGACATGTGGGTTAGGGCCCACTCGAAAGAAACACTGTTGAAATCATTAAAAGAGAGAAAGCACCGGTTAAATTAAATGACTTGAATGAGGGAACATCCTCGAAAAAGCTTGAACGAAAGAAGAGTGGAAAACACGAATCTTCGAGATATCTTGAGCACTCCGGAACAATTGAATAGCGAGAAATGACTGAATATAAGGTGCACCGGCATGAGAAGGCATTGGAAATAAGGAAAAGAATATGATCAAACACCGAAAGCTTGAATAGAATCCACCGGAGAAGATAAAAGAACAAGGAATGATAAACTTGAGGCTCCGTTAGAATCTTCATGAGAAACACCGGATAAGAACATTGAAAGAAAAGAATGAAGAGACTTCACATGAATAGGATGGACACTTGATTACGAAATCTGAGTCCTTGAAGAAAAAGGGCTGGGTGGGTGGGAAAAACAAAGGAAACTTGAGGACAGAAGAAACAAACAATGTTGAGAAGGACTGATAATTGATCTTGCGAAAATTGACAAGATTTGACCCACTTGAAGAGAACCACACCGGTTGAAAAGGATTTACATGACAATCTCGATACTCATGAAGGATTAGTGTTCACATCGGAGTGTGAGAACACCATTTGGGGAAGGTATGGAATCAACACTTGACATAGAAGAAACTCGAATACCACAACTCAAAACAAAAACAAAGGATTGGCTTGCGGAATAAGCCAGTACAAACATATGATAGAGATTTCGTCCGAAGTTTTCGTGGTGGGGCCTACACGGGCTCGATCGTACAGCACCATCATGTACAAGGTAGTGCACATGACATACGAAGCGTCGCCGAGTCGGCATAGCCAAGGACTCTTTAAGACACAACGAGACCACTGTAAAACTGACCGTGAATAGGCGGACCACTAGACGTCGAAACCCAATTTCATATCATACATCTGTCGAAAAGATATCCTAAGATCTACTTGAATTCCCACTTATGAAACTCCCGAACCTTTCCGGTTATGCAATCAGGTGTTGGGGATACAGGGGAAGCATAATATCTCACCCAAATCTAGCAAATCCTACATCCAGCTGTATCCATCCTTCAACACATAACCGAGAAAAACTTCGGAAACCATCTACCTCAACCTTCGAAAAGCATCCGTTATACAAGTTATGGCGATACTCCCGAACTCCCGCCCCAGTACTGGGTGGCGTCGAGGTTATCTCACCAACGAACTGCATAAAAGAGATTTTCGATGTCGGCGTACTAAACGCAGGTATTTCAGAACTGCAATGATAAAATTGTGAAGACAACACCTCGGAGCTCAACTCCCCGGGACACTTCCACAAAACCCCTGACAGGAGGCACCAAGACAATGTTCTTGTCACAAAACCATCGGAACGATTCCAAAATACCTGCGTGATCCCAAAATTTTTTTAGTGAAATTTGAGAAGAGAAGAGTCAAAACTCTACGTCAGGATGCCTTACCAGAGCGATGAGGAGACTGGGTAGTAAAAAGAATTCCTAAACTCTCCGATATATAATTCCTAAATGACTCAAAACATTTTTCTAGACACAACTCGGCCGCTAAAAACGATCAAGCAATGGGGGCTCCTAAGGTCGGGGAAGGCTCTGATTACCAACTTGTAACGCCCTCGATGCGGCTATATCTCCCACGTGTCGAAGCATGACTTACAGGCATAACCGCATTGAAAGCAATGTCGCAAGTGAGGTAATCTTCACACAACCCATGTAATACATAAGGGAAAGAGATACATAGTTGGCTTACAATTGCCACTTCATACAATTACATGAATAAAACCATTACATCATCCAAATACAATCAAGGTCCGACTACGGAACCAAAATAAAAGAAGAACCCCCAAATGCGACAAAGGTCCCCGATCGACCCCAACTGGGCTCCACTACTGATCAACTAGAACGAAACAACACAAAGGACAAGATCTTCATCGAGCTCCTCCTGAGCTTGGTTGCGTCATCTGCACAGTCTCATCGGCACCTGCAATCTGGTTTTGGAAGTATCTGTGAGCCACGGGGACTCAGCAATCTCGCACCCTCGAGATCAAGACTATTTAAGCTTATGGGTAAGGTAAAAGGTATGAGGTGGAGCTGCAGCAAGCGACTAGCATATATGGTGGCTAACATACGCAAATGAGAGCGAGAAGAGAAGGCAAAGCACAGTCGGTAAAACTATGATCAAGAAGTGATCCTAGAACAACCTACGTCAAGCATAACTCCAACACCGTGTTCACTTCCCGGACTCCGCCGGAAAGAGACCGTCATGGTAACACATGCGGTTGATGTATTTTAATTAAGGTCAACTTTAGGTTTTCTACAACCGGACGTTAACAAATTCCCCTCTGCCCATAACCGCGGGCACGGCTTTCGAAAGTTCAAATCCCTGCAGGGGTGTCCCAACTTATCCCATGACAAGCTCTCACGGTCAACGAAGGAATAGACCTCCTCCCGAGACATTCCGATCAGACTTGGTATCCCGGTACTCCAAGACATCCTCGACAATGGTAAAACAAGTCCAGCAAAGCCGCCCGATGCGCCGACATCCTGATGAGAGCTGCACATATCTTGTTCTCAGGGCAACACCGGATAGGTCAAGCTACGAGTAAAACCAGCCCTCAAGTTTCCCCGAGGTGGCCCCGCAGGCTGCCCTTTTCGGACCAACACTTAGACAAGCACTGGCCCGGGGGGGTTAAAATAAAGATGAGCCTCGGGATGCGTGACTCCCAAGGGAAAAGGCTAGGTGGCGAATGGTAAAACCAAGGTTGGGCCTTGCTGGAGGAGTTTTATTCAAAGTGAACTGTCAAGGGGTTCCCATTATAACCCAATCGCGTAAGGAACGCAAAATCCGGGAACATAACACCGATATGACGGAAACTAGGGTGGCAAGAGTGGAACAAAACACCAGGCATAAGGCCGAGCCTTCCCCCTTTACCAAGTATATAGATGCATTAATTAAAAAAGATATAATGTGATATCCCAACAAGTAAACATGTTCCAACAAGGAACAACATCTCCATGTTCCAACAAGGAACAAACTTCAAATCTTCACCTGCAAATAACAACGCTATAAGAGGGGCTGAGCAAAGCGGTAACATAGCCAAACAACGGTTTGCTAGGACAATGTGGGTTAGAGGCTTGGTTCAACAATATGGGGGGCATGATAAGCAAGTGGTAGGTACCGCAGCATAGGCATAGCAAAAGAGCAGGAAACTAGCAAGCAAAGATAGTAGTGATTTCGAGGGTATGATCATCTTGCCTGAAATCCCGCAAGGAAGAAGAACGAGTCCATGAAGAAGACAAATAGGCGCAGTCGAACGGACCCTCACACACGACGTTACCGGAACCAACCCGAAGAAGCAACACCGGAAAAGAAGCACACAACATAGTAAACAACCAACACATGAACATGGTATGATATGCGAGATGCGGTATGCGATGCATATGCATGATTGGTCAAGGAGTGCATGAACCTGGCCTCAACTTGGAAACCCAAGTGTGCCACTGGAAACATGAGATGAAATCGCTTGAAAACGATATAAAGAACGCCAGAATCAGAGTTACGGTTTGGAAATGGCAAGCGATTCAAATATGGCACCGGTCTGCGATATACAGCAAGTAGCCATCTAAATGCAATGAGATGAACAAGCTACAGCACCCAAACATGGCAACAAAATACATGGCAGGGATGCATTCAAGATGCTTAACAAAAGTCTAGCACTGAGCTACGGCCAATTCATCCATTAACATGTTCAAACAAGCATGAAAAAACTGCATATGGTAAACAGATCTCAGACTTAGTGAAATTAACACTTGTCTGGAATTTCAGATCAAATAGCACTCTTCGGAGCAACAAAACTATATGCTACAGGACCTGAACATGACAAAGTAAAACATGGCATAGAGCTACACAAAGAGCTTAACAAAAGTCCCTTAGTGACCTTGAGCCAAAAGGGATCACAAAATACATTTGCAAGCATGTGAACATGGCAAAAACATAATCAGATCACAGACTTAGTGAAAACTGGGACATGCTGAAAACAGATATCAAGTAGGCATGTTTACGAGCTCGATGCACTCACTACGGAGCAAGTCATGATAAGCTAAGCATACATCCATTAAGAATACACAAAATGCAAGCTAGACATGGCAAGAACAATAACATAGCATGCACGGATCAACTATAACATCCTCGGCAAAATCGCAAACAAGTTGACAATTTGCCCAGATTCAGAAAGTAGCAAAAGTAGAGCTCGATTGACTCAAGCTAGGATGCTCCATAATTTCAAACAAAGACATGGATGGATAGAGCACTACAAGATTAACAAAACATCCTTACTGATCATCCTCAAAAGAGGCACGGATCACTAGGAAACAACATGAACATATGGCATCATGAACTAAACAGCTCAAGGACTTGGTGGAATTACCAAGATCCTGAAAACAGAATTACCAAGTGCACCACTTCGCAAGCTTGCACTAGTCACCACACACATCACAAAAATACATGGGTGGCACCTTTGGAAAGATGACAAAACCCTTAACAAAACATATGTAGAGCTCATGGGCATATCATGCACACAATAATCATGGCAAAAATGACAAATGTCTAAGGTGGATTAGCAGATCTGACAATTAACACAAGTAGCACTCTTCTAACAGCATTTCGGGTATCAAGATGAACTCAAATGAAAATGATGCAATGGAATGAAATGATGTACTCTCTGAGACGAACATTTTGATATGCTATATGCATGATTCGGAGTTATGGATGCAAAGTTACGAGGCGATGAATAGAGGCATATGGATCTGGGAATTTGGGGACTTAGTGAAAAATCTCACCCCAGGAAAAGTGGATCTCGCGGATCGGGACGGAGCGGTGCGGGGATGGGCGAGGGCGTTTGGATCGGGGACCGGTGGATCTGGTCCCGATCCGGATCCGGCCGGAACGGCGAGGCGGCGCGTTCCAGCGAGCTTGGACGCCGGCGAGGGGAGATCCGGCGATGGCCGTGGATACGGGCGGCGCAGATGGCGGTGGCGGTGCGGGGCAGCGCCGGCGACCCGTGGCGAAATCTGGCGAGCGGGCGCGGGTGGCGGTGCGCCCAGGCGGCGGCGAGGAGCGCGGGTGGCGGCGGCCGGAGCAACGGGCGACGGCGGCGGCGTGCCACGGCGGGCGGCGCGGAGCAACTCCGGCGGCCGGGCGCGAAGAAGACGACGGGGCGAACGCTGCGGCTCGGCCGGGAGGGCGGCGCGGCGGATCCGGGCCGGGCTGGCCGGATCTGGGCGTCCCGGGCCCGGCAGCGCGGGGACGGCGGCGGCGACAGGTGGCGGCCCTGAGTGGCTGAGGCGGCGGTTAGGCTAATGTGTCGCGCCCTGATTGGGCGGTGCGACGTGGCGGCGGCGGCGGACATTGTCCGGCTCGGCTCAGACGTGCCGGCGCGCGCGAGGATGAAGAAGACTAGGGTTTGGACTGCGCGAAAAATCGGGGAGAGCCACATATTTATAGGTAGAGGGAGCTAGGAGAGTCCAAATGAGGTGCGGTTTTCGGCCACGCGATCGTGATCGAACAACCGAGAGGATGGAACAGGTTTAGGTGGGTTTTGGGCCACTTTGGAAGGGTGTTGGGCTGCAACACACACGAGGCCTTTTTGGTCCCTCGGGTAACCGTTGGAGCATCAAACAAAGTCCAAATGGTACGAAACTTGACAGGCGGTCTACCGGTAGTAAACCAAGGCCGCTTGGCAAGTCTCGGCCCAATCTGGAAATGTTTAATCCCCACACATGAAAGAAAGGTAGAATTGACCACCGGAGGAGAACGAAGCGCCAGAATGCAAAATGGACAACGGGGAAAATGCTCGGATGCATGAGACAAACACGTATGCAAATGAAATGCACATGATGACATGATATGCAATGCATGAAACGCAAGCAATGACAACGCAACAACATCGAGTAACTGCACGACACTTGGCACATCGGTCCCGGGGCGTTACAATAGGAGACTCTCTATCATGAAGATCATGGTGCTACTTTGAAGCACAAGTGTGGTAAAAGGATAGTAGCATTGCCTGTCGGTGTCAAAACCGGTGGATCTCTGGTAGGGGGTCCCGAACTGTGCGTCTAGGCCAGATGGTAATAGGAGGTAAGGGACACAATGTTTTACCCAGGTTCGGGCCCTCTTGATGGAGGTAAAACCCTACGTCCTGCTTGATTAATATTGATGATATGGGTAGTACAAGAGTAGATCTACCACGAGATCAGAGAGGCTAAACCCTAGAAGCTAGCCTATGGTATGATTGTATGTTGTGGTTGTTGTCCTACGGACTAAAACCCTTCGGTTTATATAGACACCGGAGAGGGTTAGGGTTACACAAGGTCGGTTACAAAGGTGGAGATATCCATATCCGTATTGCCTAGCTTGCCTTCCACGCCAAGTAGAGTCCCACCCGATCACGAGACGAAGTCTTCAATCTTGTATCTTCATAGTCTAACAGTCCGGCCAATGGAGATAGTCCGGCTGCCCGGAGACCCCCTAATCCAGGACTCCCTCAGTAGCCCCTGAACCAGGCTTCAATGACGATGAGTCCGGCACGCAGTATTGTCTTCGGCATTGCAAGGCGGGTTCCTTCTTCGAATACATAACAGAAGAATTTGAATACGAGGATAGTGTCCGACCCTACGAAATAAGTTCCACATACCACCGTAGAGAGAATAATATTTTTGCAAATCTAATTTGCTGACTTATTTTGACAGCAAAAACTTTGTGTCCCCTTATTCGAACATTTAAGAATTCTTGGATTAGGTGGTTGCGCGATACTAGAGAGGCTAGCAATGGTGGAAGGGTGAGAGTCCGTATAATCCATGGACTCAACATTAGTCATAAAGAACTCACATACTTATTGCAAAAATCTATTAGTTATCGGAACAAAGTACTACGTGTATGCTCCTACGGGGATAGATTGGTAGGAAAACACCATCGCTCGTCCTCGACCACCACTCATAAGGAGGACAATCAATAAATAAATCATGCTCCGACTTCATCACATAATGGTTCACCATACATGCATGCTACGGGAATCACAAACTTCAACACAAGTATTTATCAAATTCACAACTACTCAACTAGCATGACTCTAATATTACCATCCTCATATCTCAAAACAATCATCAAGTATCAAACTTCTCTTAGTATTCAATGCACTTTATATGAAAGTTTTTATTATACCCCTTGGATGCCCATCATATTAGGACTAAATTCATAACCAAAGCAAATTTCCATGTTGTTCTTAAAGACTCTCAAAATAATATAAGTGAAGCACGAGAGTTCATCTATTTCTTCAAAATAAAACCACCACCGTGCTCTAAAAGGATATAAGTGAAGCACTAGAGCAACGACAAACTACTCCGAAAGATATAAGTGAAGATCAATGAGTAGTCGAATAATTATGCAACTATATGAAGACTCTCTAAAATTTAACAATTTCAGATCTTGGTATTTTATTCAAACAGCAAGCAAAGCAAAATAAAATGACATTCTAAGAATAACAAACATCATGTGAAGAAGCAAAAACTTAGGATCAACTGAAACTAACTGATAGTTGTTGAAGAAGAAAGGTGGATGCCAGCCGGGGCATCCCCAAGCTTAGAAGCTTGAGACTTCTTGAAATATTATCTTGGGATGCCTTGGGCATCCCCAAGCTTGAGATTTTGTGTCTCCTTAATTCCTCTCATATCACGGTCTCCCTAAATCTCAAAAGCTTCATCCACACAAAACTCAACAAGGACTCGTGAGATAAGTTAGTATAAACCATTGCCAAAACCTTATCATACTCTACTGTATAAAATCACTAAAATTATAATTCAACATTGAATACTAAATGCCTCTGAATATTTAATAGTCCTATCCTCAAATAGAATCATTAAAGAAGCAAACATATGCAAACAATGCAAACATAACAGCAATCTGCCTAAACAGAATAGTCTGTAAAGAGTGCAACAAGATCCATACTTCCCTAACTCCAAAAATTATTAAAGCAAATTCCCACTGTAGTAAATTTATCAGAGCTTAATATGCCAAAGGTTTCAATATTTTATAAGATTCTGACTTTTCTAGGGAATTATTGCAACAGCGGTAAACTTTCTGTTTTCGAACAGCAACATGTGGACTTATAAAATAGGCATAGTAAAGGCTATCAATGCCAATTTTATTGAAATAAAATATGAAAAACATTGTTATCAATAACATAAAGCAAATCCTAACAAAATAAATTGACGCTCCAAGAAAAACACATATCATGTGGTGAATAAAAATATAGCTCCAAGTAAAGTTACCGATGAACAAAGATGAAAGAGGGGATGCCTTCCGGGGCATCCCCAAGCTTAGGCTATTGGCTATCCTTGAATATTACCTTGGGGTGCCTTGGGAATCCCCAACCTTAGGCCCTTGCCACTCCTTACTCCATAGTCCATCGAATCCTTACCCAAAACTTGAAAACTTCACAACACAAAACTTAACAGAAAACTCGTAAGCTCCGTTAGTATAAGAAAATAAATCACCACTTAGGTACTGTTGTGAACTCATTATAAATTCATATTGGTGTAATATATACTGTATTCCAACTTTTCTATGGTTTATAAACTATTTTACTAGCCATAGATTCATCAAAATAAGCAAACAACACATAGAAAACAGAATCTGTCAAAAACAGGACAATCTGTAGTAATATGGATCAAACGTATACTTCTGGAACTCATAAAATTCTCAAATAAATTGATGGACATGAGGAATTTGTCTATTAATAATCTTTAGAAAGAATTAACTCAATAGCACTTTCCAATAAAAACTGGCATCAATTCTTGTGAGCGCTAAAGTTTCTGTTTTTTACAGCATGATCAACAAGACTTTCCCCAAGTCTTCCCAAAGGTTCTACTTGGCACAAACACTAATTAAAAGCATAAAACCATATCTAAACAGAGGATAGATGAATTATTTATTACTAAACAGGAGCAAAAAGCAAGGAACAAAAATAAAGTTGGGTTGCCTTCCAACAAGCGCTATCGTTTAACGCCCCTAGCTAGGCATGATGATTTCAATGATGCTCACATAAAAGATAAGAATTGTAACATAAAGAGAGCATCATGAAGAATATCACTAGCACATGTAAGTCTAACCCACTTCCTATTCATAGGGATTTTTTTTAGCAAACAACTTATGGGAACAATAATCAACTAGCATAACTTTAAGCACATAGAGAGGAAACTTGATATTATTGCAATTCCTACAAGCATATGTTCCTCCCTCATAATAATTTTCAGTGGCATCATGAATGAATTCAACAATATAAACAGCACCTAAAGCATTCTTTTCATGATCTTCAAGCATAGAATTTTTATTACTGTCCACATAAGCAAATTTCTTCTCATGAATAATAGTAGGAGCAAACTCAACGAAATAACTATCATGTGATTGAAAATGAAGATCAAGATGACAAGTTTCATGATTATCATTATTCTTTAAAGCATATGTGTCATCACAATAATCATCATAGATAGGAGGCATGCTTTCATCATAGTAAATTTGCTCATCAAAGCTTGGGGGACAAAAAATATCATCTTTATCAAACATAGCTTCCCCAAGCTTGTGGCTTTGCATATCATTAGCATCATAGATATTCAAGGAATTCATACTAACAACATTGCAATCATGATCATCATTCAAATATTTAGTGCCAAACATTCTAATGCATTCTTCCTCTAGCACTTGAGCACAATTATTGGAATCCTTATTTTCATGATAGAAATTAAAAAGATGAAGCATATGAGGTAACCTCAATTCCATTTTTTTCTGTTATAAACTAACTAGTGATAAAACAAGAAACTAAAAGACTCGATTGCAAGATCTAAAGATATACCTTCAAGCGCTAACCTCCCCGGCAACGGCGCCAGAAAAGAGCTTGATGTCTACTACACAACCTTCTTCTTGTAGACGTTGTTGGGCCTCCAAGAGCAGAGGTTTGTAGGACAGTAGGAAATTTCCCTCAAGTGGATGACCTAAGGTTTATCAATCTGTAGGAGGCATAGGATGAAGATGGTCAACCTAAAGCAACCCTGCAACCAAATAAAAAAGAGTATCTTGTGTCCCCAACACACCCAATACAATGGTAAATTGTATAGGTGCACTAGTTCGGCGAAGAGATGGTGATACAAGTGGTATATGGATGGTAGATAATAGTTTTGTAATCTGAAAATATAAAAACAGCAAGGTAACTAATGATAAAACTGAGCATAAACGGTATTGCAATCCGTTGAAACAAGGCCTAGGGTTCATACTTTCGCTAGTGCAAGTTCCCTCAACAATAATAACATAATTGGATCACATAACTATCCCTCAACATGCAACAAAGAGTCACTCCAAAGTCACTAATAGCGGAGAACAAACGAAGAGATTATGGTAGGGTACGAAACCACCTCAAAGTTATTCTTTCCAATCAATCCGTTGGGCTATTCCTACAAGTGTCACAAACAGCCCTAGAGTTCGTACTAGAATAACACCTTAACACACAAATCAACCAAAACCCTAATGTCACCTAGATACTCCAATGTCACATCAAGTATCCGTGGGTATGATTATACGATATGCGTCACACAATCTCAGATTCATCTATACAACCAACACAAAGGACCTCAAAGAGTGCCCCAAAGTTTCTACCGGAGAATCACGACGAAAACCTGTGCCAGCCCCTATGCATAGGTTCATGGGCGGAACCAGCAAGTTGATCAACAAAACATACATCAAGTGGATCACGTGATATCCCATTGTCACCACAGATAAGCACGGCAAGACATACAACAAGTGTTCTCAAATCCTTAAAGACTCAATCCGATAAGATAACTTCAATGGGAAAACTCTATCCATTACAAGAGAGTAGAGGGGGAGAAACATCATAAGATCCAACTATAATAGCAAAGCTCGCGATACATCAAGATCGTACCACCTAAAGAACACGAGAGAGAGAGAGAGAGAGAGATCAAACACATAGCTACTGGTACATACCCTCAGCCCCGAGGGTGGACTACTCCCTCCTCGTCATGGAGAGCACCGGGATGATGAAGATGGCCACCGGAGAAGGATTCCCCCTCCGGCAGGGTGCCAGAACGGGTCTAGATTGGTTTTCGGTGGCTACGGAGGCTTCTGGCGGCGGAACTCCCGATCTATTGTGCTCCCGGATGTTTTTAGGGTATATGGAGATATATATATAGGTGGAAGAAGTACCTCAGGGGGCCACGAGGGGCCCACGAGGGTGGAGGGCGCGCCCAGGGGGGTGGGTGTGTCCCCCTACCTTGTGGCCTCCTCAGAGCTTCCCTTACATGGATTCCGAGTCTTCTGGGCTTCTTCTGATCCAAAAATAAGTCCCGTGAAGTTTCAGGTCAATTGGACTCCATTTGATTTTCCTTCTCTGTGATATTCTAAAACAAGGAAAAAACAGAAACTTGCACTGGGCTCTGGGTTAATAGGTTAGTCCCATAAATAATATAAAAGTGTATAATAAAGCCCATAAACATCCAAAACAAATAATATAATAGCATGGAACAATCAAAAATTATAGATACGTTGGAGACATATCACTTGCTAATCTGATGTCTGCCATGGAGTTTTTGCACCAAGAGGCAGCACAATCCCTATCATGTGGTTCAAGAGCCTGCTCTTCAGAGGCGTCCATTTTGGAACAGGTTTCAACAGTCAATCTACCACGATGTCTTGAAGAAAAAGAAGAACTTGTTTCTGAAGGTCAAGTCTATCAATCTCACACACATGGAGAAGGACCTGCCATACTTTGGGAATGTTGTGCAGAGGTGTGAGGAGTTGGACATCAAGAGGATCATCACCTTCAACAAAGACTTTGATGCCGAGCTCATGGCCCAGTACTTTGCCACCGTTCACTTTGGGCATGATCCGGCCCGTACTCTGTCTTGGATGACCAATGGTCGTCGTCTGTCCGCACCATGGAAAGGTTTCATGGTGAGCTTGACGTACAATGATGAGGATGCCCAGACCCACTTGGGTTTCGCCCTCATAAGGAGGTTGCTGCTACTCAAAAGGAAAAGCTTTGGCCCTATTCTACCAGGAAGGTGTCTGAGACTGGAAAGATTACTTATGAGCTCTGGCCCTTTCTAGACATCATGAATCGGATCTTCCAGAACTCCTTATTCCCTCCGATTGGCAAGTTGGATCAGGTGCACTCTTACCTTGTGGACATGCTTCTGCTCTGTCAAGAACATTAGGGCTCTCAGCAGGTGCTGGATGTGTCACACATGATGTGGTCTGAGCTTCACTCTGCAGTCATGGAGCGCAAGTGCATCATCTATGGCCCCTATCTTATGCAGCTTATCGAGGACACTTGGGCAGCCCAGTTTCCAGATGAGGACCTTGTCACAGACCACATGGTGTCTCATGACATTATCAAGCTGTGTCAGAAGAAGAAGTGGAGTTCGTCTACTCCGGCACCTCCTGTGCAGGAGACTATCCTATCTGATGATGAGGAGGAGGATAATGATGGGCCGGAGTATGAGATCCCATCTGAGGAACCCTCTTGGGCGAAGAAACTCAAGGAGAAGATGAAGCGTCTGTTCTGCTTCCAGGCGAAGGGCCAGTACAAGGCTCACAAGGAGGCCAAGATGGCTCGTCGTCGTGACAAGGCCATTATGAGACAGGTTGGCCTTGAGGTTACTGATGTCTCTGAGGAGCGGATCACTGATGAGGAGTCTTGGATTAGAGTGCATTGCACGTGGTCTGACACTGAGGAGGACACCGTAGTTCGTGCTTCTCCCCATGCTGCAGAGGCCTTTGAGGAGGAGGAGGAGGAGCATGACTGGTGATGCCATGGAGACCTACTACCATCGTGGGTCGTGTTGTCCCTTTTGGTCTCTTGCTGCCAAAGGGGGAGAGTTAGGGATTTGCCTTAGGTCTTGTGTTGGCGTGTTCGTGTTCTCGTGTCTCGTGTGCGTGTTTTCCTGTCTCGTGTTCGTCGTGTTCGTTCGTTTTTGTTCGCTTTCTTTCGCCTATGAGCAAGACCATATGGTGTAAGACATATGTGAACTACCCTATCCTATCTACTTTAGTGTCAAGTACCGTATTATATTGTGAGAGGCTTCATCCTCAGCATTTATATTTTTGCCCTCATGCTCGTCCTTGCTTAGGTGTACTTGTTGTTATTTTCTTATGCAAGGATGTTGCCTGCCTACAAAATATAGGGGGAGTTTGATCCAAAATATGTGCACATAGCCTTTCATGCTAATTACTTGGTGCACACCTCTAGGGGGAGCCCGTCTATATTTTGTTAGAAGGGGGTTTGCTTTTTTTTAGCCACTTTTTGTGCAAATCCCGTGTTGTCATCAATCCACCAAAAAGGGGGAGACTATAAGCGCATATTTATCCCTCTAGTGGTTTTGTGATTGATGACAATACGTTTGCGGACTAATCATGCGCACTAAGTGTTTCAGGAGATCTATTATAAGGGCACTTTGCGATTGTTCCCCTCGAGGATTTCACTTTAGACGGATTATTTTCCTTCGTTTCTTTTCGGTGGAATTGAGTCATAGGGATAACCGTACTATCAAGAGGGGACCCGTTTCAGAAGAGTATGGGCGGAATCATCACATACACTTTTTCTTGCACCCTCGCTATCTTTCTTCCTGTTGGCATTTCCATGTGCAAAACAAGGGGTGCCTTGTGCTACGCGGTAGTACCACGGCCAGGGCGGTAGTACCGCTGGGGTCTCGACTTTTTCGTGTCGGGTTTTCGTAAAAGATCACGCAGGGGGCGGTAGTAGGGACGGCAACAGGGCACGTTAGTACCGCTTGTTTAAGAGGTAGTACCGGTCCTATGTTCGCTCCAACTGTCACACAGCTCGTTGCCCTCCTCTGTTTTTCCAGCGGCTGTAGGGAGCAGCAGTACCGCTCACTAGCGGTAGTACCGCCCACAGGGCGGTAGTACCATTCATGTGCATGTGCTTCTTCTTCCTCAGCCCTGGTTGACATATGCCCGCTTGCCACATCGGTAGTACCGCTGTGGCAGCGGTACTACCGCTCCATCTACGGTAGTACCGCCTAGATGCGGGCTGCGGGCTGCATAACGGTTGGATGTGTCCCCCACTATATAAAGGGGTCTTCTTCTCCAATAAGACTTACCTCTTCTCCCAAAGGCTCCATTAATGCTCCAAGCTCCATTTTCGCACGATCTCTCTCCCTAGCCAATCAAACTTGTTGATTTGCTCGGGATTGGTTGAGAAGGCCCTGATCTACACTTCCACCAAGAGAAATTTGTTTCCCCCACTAATCCCTAGCGGATCTTGTTACTCTTGGGTGTTTGAGCACCCTAGACGGTTGAGGTCACCAGGAGCCATAGTCCATTGTGGTGAAGCTTCATTGTGTTGTTGAGAGCCTCCGATTAAGTTGTGGAGATTGCCCCAACCTTGTTTGTAAAGGTCCGGTCGCCGCCTGCAAGGGCACCAATAATGGAATCATGGCATCTCGCATTGTGTGAGGGGGTGAGGAGAATACGGTGGCCCTAGTGGCTTCTTGGGGAGCATTGTGCCTCCACACCGCTCCAACGGAGACGTACTTCCTCTCAAAAGGAAGGAACTTCGGTAACACATCCTCCTCTTCACCGGCTCCACTCTTGGTTATCTCATACCTTTACTTGTGCAAGCTTATTTGAGTTACTTCCCTTGCTTGCTTGTGTGCTTGTTGTTGTTGCATCATATTTGGTAAAGAAAAGCTAAAAAATGTTAGTTGCCTATTCACCCCCCTCTAGTCAACTATATCGATCCTTTCACCGCATGATGGACAGAATGAAGAAGATGGTGGAGGAGACGCGCAAGGAGATGGAGGTCGTGGAGGCGATGAAGAAGCTATTACGACTCTGCGGCCAGCAACCCTTCATGTAGTAGAGAGCAGCGCCCCAGACTTGTGTGTGTGTCTTCCTTCATTTTTTGGGGTGATAATCTTCCTTGTTTTGCTCCTGTGTTCCTTCTTTTTCTTCGGGTGTTTCGCCGCACGTGTCATGTTCTCTGCGAGGCATGAATAGAACAATGCTAACAATGAGATGACTAGCAAATTAGATCATTTTTTATTGCCATATGGCACTAGGCTGCCGTGTTTCGTGCTCGTCCGCCGTACTACTCCAGTGGATAACTTGAGTATATATACCACACGGTTCTTTGCTCCTCCTCAGGTCGTCGACACATTTATACGAGCAGTCAAATCACAAGGCCCCGTCTTCCAGCAATAATGAGCCGTCAAATCACAAAGGCCTTCGCCTCTCTTGGAACCAACCAGGCTAGACTACCCCACCCTCTAGCCTTTTAAAAAATGTATACTTTCGTACAGTAGTAGTATCGATGGATTGCGCCATGGAGCAAAACTAACAAGATGGAAATAAAGAAAAAAAAAGGTGATACATAGAGAGCGCTCGTCGCCAAATTATGCATATAGTACTATTAAAAAAGCTAGTATGTGCTTTAATGGGGTGCTAAATTATATTAAAGAAATTAGCATACCTACTTAATTCTTGGGTTCTTATTATTTATGCCACTAGTTGTGTATCACTACTCAGTTTTGCCATTAGAAGTTACAACTACTCAAGAATGCCATCGATCCATGAGATGCCTGCTCAAAAATGCAATTAGATATCTCAAAAATGCCATCGTTAAGTTAGAAGTTTGCTCAAAAATTCCATTAGACATTCTGATTTTCACGTCAAACCCGTTGACCATGTCACATGACAAAAATAAGCCAATTCTTACAATGATAAGTGTGGCCCCGCTTGTCAGGAGTAACCAAGCGAACAATTTTACAGGAAAATAAGAACGTTCTTGGGATCAAGTAGGCCCCACACTTTATTTTACTGTAGTGAGATAGAGGGAGAGCTGGCATGTTGGTCCATCGGTATTTATATCATTATAACATGGCTAAAGAGATTTGAGTCACAATAATGGTGTCCAGCACAACACACCCCTCAAATCAAACTAAGCACCCTGAAATTCTTTGACAAAACTAAGCACCCTGAAATTCTTTGACAACTAAACTGCTGGCTATATGATGTTGGCCATATATATTGTACGTATATAATGTGAAGAAACGAGTGGTAGTCGTAGTACTATAACAACTAAAAGATGAACTGTAAGAAATACTAGTATGTACGTACTGAAGAGTCAAAGTAACGAGAAGAAACATAACATAGTTCTGTTGGGGGCTCAGCACAACACACCCCTCAAATAAAACTAAGCACACCAGAAATTAAACTAAGCAACTAATCTGGTAGACACTGCATTAGAACCACCATGAGCAATGACACTGCCACCTTACTCGGAGTCCTCATCCATGTCCTCGACTTCGTCCTAGTCCCTCTTCCTCTTGGTCGATACTTCTTTGCTTGAAACGCACACTTGGTGTTGGAAATATGCCCTAGAGGCAATAATAAAATGGTTATTATTATATTTCCTTGTTCATGATAATTGTCTATTGTTCATGATATAATTGTGTTATCCGGAAATCGTAGTACATGTGTGAATACATAGACCACAACATGTCCCTAGTGAGCCTCTAGTTGACTAGCTCATTAATCAATAGATGGTTACGGTTTCCTGACCATGGACATTGGATGTCATTGATAATGGGATCACATCATTAGGAGAATGATGTGACGGACAAGACCCAATCCTAAGCATAGCACAAGATCATGTAGTTCGTCTGCTAAAGCTTTTCTAATGTCAAGTATCTTTTCCTTAGACCGTGAGATTGTGCAACTCCCGGATACTGTAGGAATGCTTTGGGTGTGCCAAACATCACGACGTAACTGGGTGGCTATAAAGGTGCACTATGGGTATCTCTGAAAGTGTCTGTTGGGTTGGCACGAATCGAGAATGGGATTTGTCACTCCGTGTAACGGAGAGGTATCTCTAGGCCCACTCGGTAATGCATCATCATAATGAGCTCAATGTGTCTAAGCAGTTAGTCACAGGATCATGCATTATGGAACAAGTAAAGTAACTTGCCGGTAACGAGATTGAACGATGTATTGGGATACCGGCAATCGAATCTCGGGCAAGTAACATACTGATTGACAAAGGGAATTGTATACGGGATTGATTGAATCCTCGACATCGTGGTTCATCCGATAAGATCATCGTGGAACATGTGGGAACCAACATGGGTATCTAGATCCCGCTGTTGGTTATTGGACGGAGAGATGTCTTGGTCATGTCTGCATGATTCCCGAACCCGTAGGGTCTACACACTTAATGTTCGGTGACGCTAGAGTTGTTATGGAAATTAGTATGCGTTTACCGAATGTTGTTTGGAGTCCCAAATGAGATCCCGGACGTCACGAGGAGTTCCGAAATGTTCTGGAGATAAATATTTATATATGGGAAGTCCTTATTCGGTCGCCAGAAGTGTTCGGGGGTTTATCGGTATTGTACCGGGACCATCGAAAGGGTTCCGAGGGTCCACGTGCCCAGGAGGGCCCGATGGGCTGAATATGGAGGGGAACTAGCCCCTAGGTGGGCTGGGCACCAAACCCCCCTAGGTCCCATGCGCCTAGGGTTTAGGGGAAACCCTAAAGGGGGTGCCCCCTTGGCTTGGGGGGCAAGCCACCTCCCCTTGGCCGCCCCCTCTAGATCCATCTGGAGGGGGCCGGCCACCCTCTCCCTTGCCCCTATAAATAGAGAGGAGGTGGGAGGGCTGCCGCACCCTTCCCCTGGCACAGCCCTCTCCCTCCCAACACCTCCTCCTCCTCCGTAGTGCTTGGCGAAGCCCTGCAAGCTCCACCACCACGTCGTCGTGCTGCCAGAGCTCTTCCTCAACCTCTCCTCTCCCCTTGCTGGATCAAGAAGGAGGAGACGTCCCCGGGCTGTACGTGTGTTGAACGCGGAGGCGCCGTTGTTCGGCGCTTAGATAGGAATCAATCACGATCTGAATCGCTACGAGTATGACTCCTTCATCCGCGTTCTTCTAACGCTTCCGCATCGCAATCTTCAAGGGTATGAAGATACACTCCCCTCTCTCTTGTTGCTAGTCTCTCCATAGATTGATATTGGTGATGCATAGAATTTTTTTAATTTCTGCAACGACCCCCAACAGTGGCATCATGAGCTAGGTCTATGCATAGTTTCTATGCACGAGTAGAACACAAGATGTTGTGGGCGTCGATTTTGTCAATTTACTTGCCGTTACTAGTCTTATCTTGATTCGGTGGCATCGTGGGATGAAGCTGCCCGGACCGACCTTACACGTACGATTATGTGAGACTGGTTCCACCGAATGACGTGCACTAGTTGCATAAGGTGGCTAGCGAGTGTCTGTCTCTCCCACTTTAGTCGGATCGGATTCGATGAAAAGGGTCCTTATGAAGGGTACATAGAAATTGGCATATCGCGTTGTGGTTTTGGCGTATGTAAGAAACATTCTTGCTAGAAACCTATAGCAGCCACGTAAAAAAACTTGCAACAACAATTAGAGGACGTCTAACTTGTTCTTGGGGCATATGTCATGTTATGTGATTGGCCAAAAGGATGCGATGAATGATATATGTGATGTATGAGATTGATCATGTTCTTGTAGTAGTAATCATGACTTGCATGTCGATGAGTATGACAACCAGCAGGAGCCATAGGAGTTTTCTTAATTTATTGTATGACCTGCGTGTCAATGATAACGCCATGTAATTAGTTTACTTTATTGCTAACCGTTAGCCATAGTAGTAGAAGTAATAGTTGGCGAGACAACTTCATGAAGACACGATGGTGGAGATGATCATGGTGTCATGCCGGTGATGATGATCATCATGGCGCCCCGATGATGGAGATCAAAAAGGAGCAAAATGATATTGGCCATATCATGTCACTATTTGATTGCATGTGATGTTTATCATGTTTTTACATCTTATTTGCTTAGAACGACGGTAGCTTAAATAAGATGATCCCTCGCTAAAATTTCAAGAAAGTGTTCCCCCTAACCGTGCACCGTTGCGAAGGTTCGTTGTTTCGAAGCACCACGTGATGATCGGGTGTGATAGATCGTAACGTTCAAATACAACGGGTGTAGGCCAGATTTACACATGCAAAACACTTAGGTTGACTTGACGAGCCTAGCATGTACAGACATGGCCTCTGAACACAAGAGACCGAAAGGTCGAACATGAGTCGTATAGTAGATACGATCAACATGGAGATGTTCACCGTTGATGACTAGTCCGCCTCACATGATGATCGGACATGGACTAGTCGATTCGGATTATATATCACTTAAATGACTAGATGGATGTCTATATGAGTGGGAGTTCATTAAATAATTTGATCAGATGAAATTAATTATCATGAACTTAGTCTAAATATCTTTACAATATGTCTTGTAGATCAATTGGCCCATGCTAATGTTGCCCTCAACTTCAACGCATTCCTAGAGAAAACCAAGCTCAAAGACGATGGTAGCAAATATACAGACTGGGTTTGTAACTTGAGGATAATCCTCATAGCTGCCAAGAAAGCATATGCCCTTGGAGCACCGCTAGGTGAAGCACCTCTTTTCCCAGCAACTCAAGATGTTACGAAGACCTGGCAGTCGTGTAGTGATGATTACTCCCTGGTTTAGTGTGGCATGCTTTACAGCTTAGAATCGGGGCTCCAAAAGCGTTTTGAGCAGCATGGAGCATATGAGATGTTCCAAGAGATGAAAATGTTTTCCAAGCTCATTCCCGAGTCGAGAGATATGAAGTCTTCGACAAGTTCTATAGATGTAAGATGGAGGAGAATAGTTCTGTCAGCGAGCACATACTCAAAATGTATGGGTTGCACAACCGCTTGTCTCAGCTGGGAGTTAATCTCCCGGATGACGCGGTCGTTGACAGAATCCTTTAGTCGCTCCCACCTAGCTACAAGAGCTTTGTGATGAATTTCAATATGCAGGGGATGGAGAAAACCATTCCTGAGGTATATTCAATGCTGAAATCAGCAGAGGTGGAGATCAAAAAGGAACATCAAGTGTTGATGGTCAAAAAAACAACTAGTTTCAAGAAAGGCAAGGGTAAGTAGAACTTCAAGAAGGACAGCAAGGGAGTTGTCGCGCCCGGTAAGCCAGTTGTCGGGAAGAAGCCAAAGCATGGGCCCAAGCCTGAGACTGAGTTCTTTTATTGCAAGGGAAACGGTCACTGGAAGCGGAACTGCCCCAAGTACTTAGCAGATAAGAAGGCCGGCAATACCAAAGGTATATATGATATACATGTTATTGATGTGTACCTTACCAGCACTCGTGGTAGCTCCTGGGTATTTGATACCGGTGTGGTTGCCCATATTTGTAACTCAAAACAGGAGCTGCAGAATAAGCAAAGACTGGCAAAGGATGAGGTGACGATGCGCGTCGGGAATGGTTCCAAGGTCGATTGATCACCGTCGGCACGCTGCCTCTACATTTACCTATGGGATTAGTTTTAAACCTTAATAATTGTTATTTAATGCCAGCTTTGAGCATGAACGTTGTATCTGGATCTTGTTTAATGTGAGATGGCTACTCATTTAAATATGAGAATAATGGTTGTTCTATTTATATGAGAGATATGTTTTATGGCCATGCCCCGCTAGTCAATGGTTTATTCTTATTGAATCTCGAACGTGATGTTACACATATTCATAGTGTGAATGCCAAAAGATGTAAGGTCAATAATGATAGTCCCACATACTTGTGGCACTGCCGCCTTGGTCACATTGGTGTCAAACGCATGAAGAAAATCCATGTAGATGGACTTTTGGAGTCTCTTGATTATGAATCATTTGACACGTGCGAACCATGCCTCACGGGCAAAATGACCAAGACTCCATTCTCCGGAATAATGGAGCAAGCAACCAACTTATTGGAAATCATACATACTGATGTGTGCGGTCCAATGAGCATTGAGGCTCGTGGTGGCTATCGTTATGTTCTCACCCTCACTGATGACTTAAGTAGACATGGGTGTGTCTACTTCATGAAACACAAGTCTGAGACCTTTGAAAAGTTCAAGGAATTTCAGAGTGAGGTAGAGAATCAACGTGACAGGAAAATAAAGTTCTTACGATCAGATCGTGGGGGAGAATATTTGAGTCATGAATTTGGCACGCACTTAAGGAAATGTGGAATTGTTTCAGAACTCACGCCGCATGGAACACCTCAGTGTAATGGTGTGTCCGAACGTCGTAATCGTACTCTATTGGACATGGTGCGATCTATGATGTCTCTTACCGATTTACCGCTATCATTTTGGGGTTATGCTTTAGAGACTGCCGCATTCACATTAAATAGGGCTCCATCGAAATCCGTTGAGATGACACCATATGAACTATTGTTTGGGAAGAAACCTAAGTTGTCCTTTCTGAAAGTTTGGGGATGCGATGCTTATGTTAAGAAACTTCAACCTAAAAAGCTCAAACCCAAGTCAGAAAAATGCGTCTTCATAGGATACCCTAAGGAAACTATTGGGTATACCTTCTACTTCGGATCCAAAGGCAAGATCTTTGTTGCCAAGAATGGATCCTTTCTGGAGAAAGAGTTTCTCTCGAAAGAAGTGAGTGGGAGTAAAGTAGAACTTGATGAGGTACTGCCTCTTGAACCGGAAAGTAGTGCAGCTCAGGAAAATGTTTCTGTGGTGCCTGCACCAATTAGAGAGGAAGTTAATGATAATGATCATGAAACTTCAGATCAAGGTACTACTGAACTTCGTAGTTCCACAAGGACACTTTCCGCACCAGAGTGGTACGGCAACCCTGTCCTGGAAATCATGTTGTTAGAAAATGGTGAACCTTCGAACTATGAAGAAGCGATGGCGGGCCCGGATTCCAACAAATGGCTTGAAGCCACGAAATTCGAGATAGGATCCATGTATGAAAACGAAGTATGGACTTTGACAGACTTGCCCGATGATCGGCAAGCCATAGAGAATAAATGGATCTTTAAGAAGAAGACAGACACAGATGGTAATGTGACCATCTATAAGGCTCGGCTTGTCGCTAAGGGTTACTCACAAGTTCAAGGGGTTGACTACGATGAGACCTTCTCACCCGTAGCGAAGCTGAAGTCCGTCCGAATCATGTTAGCAATTGCCGCATTCTATGATTATGAGATATGGCAGATGGACGTCAAAACGACATTCCTTAATGGTTTCCTTAAGGAAGAATTGTATATGATGCATCCGGAAGGTTTTGTTGATCCTAAGAATGCTGACAAGGTATGCAAGCTCTAGCGCTCAATCTATGGGCTGGTGAAAGCATCTCGGAGTTGGAACATTCTCTTTGATAAGATGATCAAAGCGTTTGGGTTTACACATACTTATGGAGAAGCTTGTGTTTACAAGAAAGTGAGTGGGAGCTCTGTGGCATTTCTCATATTATATGTGGATGACATACTATTGATGGGAAATGATATAGAATTCTTGGAAAGCATAAAGTCCTACTTGAATAAGTATCTTTCAATGAAGGGCCTTGGAGAAGCTGCTTACATATTAGGCATCAAGATCTATAGAGATAGATCAAGATGCCTCATTGGTCTTTCACAAAGCACATACCTTGGCAAGATATTGAAGAAGTTCAATATGGATAAGTCCAAGAAGGGGTTCTTGCCTGTATTGCAAGGTGTGAGATTGAGTACGACTCAATGCCCGACCACGGCAAAAGATAGAGAAAAGATGAGTGTCATCCCCTATGCCTCGACCATAGGGTCTATTATGTATGCCATGCTGTGTACCAGACCTGATGTGAACCTTGTCGTAAGTTTGGTAGGAAGGTACCAAAGTAATCCCGGCATGGAACACAGGACAGCGGTCAAGAACATCCTGAAGTACCTGAAAAGGACTAAGGATGTGCTTCTCGTTTATGGAGGTGACGAAGAGCTTGTCGTAAAGGGTTACGTCGATGCTAGCTCCGACACAGATCTGGATGACTCCAAGTCACAAACCGGATACGTGTATATTTTGAATGGTGGGGCAGTCAGCTGGTGCAGTTGCAAGCAAAGCGTCATGGCAGGATCTACATGTGAACCGCAGTACATGGCAGCCTCGGAGGCAGCACATGAAGCAATCTGGATGAAGGAGTTCATTACCGACCTAGGAGTTATTCCCAATGTGTCGGGCCCGATGACTCTCTTCTGTGACAACACTGGAGCTATTGTCCTTGCCAAGGAGCCCATGTTTCACAAGAAGACTAGGCATATCAAGCGTCACTTCAACTCCATTCATGAATATGTTCAAGATGGAGACATAGATATTTGTAAAGTGCATACGGATCTGCATGTCGCAGATTCGTTGACTAAACCTCTTCCACGAGGAAAACATGATCAACACCAGAACTCTATGGGTGTTCGATTCATCACAATGTAACTAGATTATTGACTCTAGTGCAAGTGGGAGACTGTTGAAAATATGCCCTAGAGGCAATAATAAAATGGTTATTATTATATTTCCTTGTTCATGATAATTGTCTATTGTTCATGCTATAATTGTGTTATCCGGATATCGTAATACATGTGTGAATACATAGACCACAATATGTCCCTAGTGAGCCTCTAGTTGACTAGCTCATTGATCAATAGATGGTTACGGTTTCCTGACGATGGACATTGGATGTCACTGATAATGGGATCACATCATTAGGAGAATGATGTGATGGACAAGACCCAATCCTAAGCATAGCACAAGATCGTGTAGTTCGTCTGCTAAAGCTTTTCTAATTTCAAGTATCTTTTCCTTAGAAAATGAGATTGTGCAACTCCCGAATACTGTAGGAATGCTTTGGGTGTGCCAAACGTCATAACATAACTGGGTGGCTATAAAGGTGCACTACGGGTATCTCCAAAAGTGTCTGTTGGGTTGGCACGAATCGAGACTGGGATTTGTCACTCCGTATGACGGAGAGGTATCTCTGGGCCCACTCGGTAATGGATCATCATAATGAGCTCAGTGTGTCTAAGCAGTTAGTCAGGGGATCATGCATTACGGAACGAGTAAAGTGACTTGCCGGTAACGAGATTGAACGAGGCACTGGGATACCGACGATCGAATCTCGGGCAAGTAACGTACCGATTGACAAAGGGAATTGTATACGGGATTGATTGAATCCTCAACATTGTGGTTCATCCGATAAGATCATCGTGGAACATGTGGGAACCAACATGGGTATCCAGATCCCGCTCTTGGTTATTGGCCGGAGAAATGTCTCGGTCATGTCTTCATGATTCCCGAACCCGTAGGGTCTATACACTTAAGGTTCGGTGATGCTAGATATGTTATGGAAATTAGTATGCGGTTACTGAATGTTGGTTGGAGTCCCGGATGAGATCCCGGATGTCACGAGGAGTTCCATAATGGTTCGGAGATAAAGATTTATATATGGGAAGTCCTTATTCGGTCGCCGGAAGTGTTCGGGGGGTTTATCGGTATTGCACCGGGACCACCGAAAGGGTTCCAGGGGTCTACCAGGAGGGTCCACCTACCCTGGAGGGACCTATGGGCTTAATATGGAGGGGAACCATACCCTAGGTGGGCTGGGCGCTAAACCCCCCTAGGGCCCATGCACCTAGGGTTTAGGGGAAACCCTAAAGGGGGCTCTCCCCTTGGCTTGGGGGGCAAGCCACCTCCCCTTGGCCGCCCCCCTCTAGATCCATCTGGAGGGGGCCGGCCCCCCGCTGCCTTGCCCCTATAAATAGAGAGGAGGTGGGAGGTCTGCCGCACCCTTCCCGTGGCACAGCCCTCTCCCTCCCAACACCTCCTCCATAGTAGTGCTTGGCGAAGCCCTGCCGGAGAACTGCAAGCTCCACCACCATGTCATCGTATTACCGGAGCTCTTCCTCAACTTCTCCTCTCCCCTTGCTGGATCAAGAAGGAGGAGACATCCCCGGACTGTACATGTGTTGAACACGGAGGCACCGTTGTTCGGCGCTTAGATCGGAATCAATCGCGATCTGAATCATTGCGAGTACGACTCCTTCATCCGCATTCTTGTAACGCTTCCGCATCACAATCTTCAAGGGTATGAAGATACACTCCCCTCTCTCTCATTGCTAGTCTCTCCATAGATTGATCTTGGTGATGCATAGAAATTTTTTAATTTCTACAATGATCCCCAATGCTTGGCTCTTGCTCTTCATCCAACCCTTGTAGATATTGAAACAAAGGTAGCCATCCATTGCAGCGTAGTGGATGTGGTCTATATCTAGTACATTCCAGTGCCATGCACGATGAAACGTGTGCGGAGGTTTCTTCAGTTTACCATATGAAGGATGAACCATGGCTCCTGCCAGGGTCAGCATTTAAGGCTGGTCACGGGAGGGCACTAGCCCTTCCTTCTGGAGGTCGAAGGGGTTGCCTACAACGAGGTCTATCCGACCCAGGATTTCCTTGTCGTTCTTAAAGTCTACAGTAATGAATTTGACTCGGCCACCCTTGAGGAACTTCTTAAATTCCTCGCACTCAACGTCGGCATGGCATATGTGGTACACCAAGCATAAGTCATGCACGCAAACTTGGATCATGGCGGGCTTCCTCTTCTATGCCTCCTTTAGATTCTTCTCGCTTCCCAGGACTATGGTGTACTCAACATCTAGCCCAGCGACCCACTCATCATTTGAGTTTTTGAACATGCTTTTGAAGAGAGCATGGCATCCTTTCACCATCGCGGAAGAACGGGTGTAGATGACGTCGAACTCATTGCTGGTGATGGTTCTAACCTTGTACTCACCGCCGATCATGGAGATTTGGGGCGCCATGGATTTGGGAGGAGGGTTAGGATTAGTGGAACTGTCGTAATGTGAAAGGACGGGACGACTAGGAGCGGTTTATCAATTATAAAAATGCCGAGTGGGGGCGCGTGCGAACGGCAGGGTAGTGGCTTGCCTGGTGGATAAATGGATTCATGCACAGTACTATGGGGGCCCAATTAGATGTCATGTCTACTCGACGCCCAATTAAATGGCTTTCGATGTCATGTCAAGCGTCGGAAAAATTACAGGTGATACAAAGCTTTCCATTCTCCCATGATACGGGCTTTCGAGAGCCCTTGGATCTGAGAGAAGATACTGCAAGTTTCAGATAAGAAACTGCAACTTTCAGAGGCAGAGCATTCATATTAACACGGCCTTTTCAAACAGGGTTAACATCATGTTGGAAGTTTTATTCATGGTTGAAAATGGAACTACCAGCCAGTTAACATCATGCTGATCAACATTCATGCATATCACATCTTCATATGATGCACAATCAAAAAGGTATGCTATTTGCAAAATGCCCACACAATGTCGAGTGTGCGAAAAACAGAGAAAACGAGGGACGAAGTTTTGGCTAGTGTTGGACGTGGTGTGCGTAGATGACAATGGGGACCCACATGTCAATAATGGAGAGGCAAAAAATTTGGAAATATTTTCCCTGCATCAGGTGGAATCGAACCTGGGCGGAAGAGCTGTCACCTGTCGGCTAGTGTCACTTGGCCACTGGGCTAGTTCAGTACTTTCATTACAAATAGGGCACTGCCTCAGGTGGTCCGTTCTCCTCCTGCGCCTTAGTGCGCTCGCCGCGGCGCCGCTGTCTGCCATTGTGAACATGCTGAACAAACGAGAGGAATCTGGAGAGGACTGTACGTGAAGAGGCGGACAGTCGGGACCCATCAGGTCTATGGCCGTACGCAAGCAAGTGCTTCATCGAAAAAATACTTCCTCCTAATGCTATACTGACGTTGGAGCCCACGGGTTTGTCAATATAGTTACATTTTTCTAGGTGCTTCAACGTAGTTACTATAGGAGATAAATTCACAACGAAGCCGGGGAGTTGGCAGGTATCATTTATTATCACTAGGGCAACAAGTATCAGCTGGGTTTTGGGCTGCCTCGTCTAGTCTTTCTTTTTTAACATGCGCAGCCCATGACATGCCGGTTTGTATTTTTTTGAGGGCCGTCATGTATCGACTGGCCTATGGACCTCCCATCCGAGATTTTATTTTTCCTGAAACATCGGCAGCCCAATTTATGTATTTTTTTGAAGAAAACGCAGAGGTCTGTTCTATTTTTCTATATAAGAATAGGAACGCCTGGTCTAACTTATGTTTCCATTCTAACTATATTATATATATTTAAATTATTTTATATGTTATTATATATTATTGTTATTTTCATCATATATTTAACATATATTTACATATGTAAGAAAACAATATCCCACATCTTATTAACTTATAAAAATAATTTCTTAACAATAAAATCCTGGATTTTTTTGGCAAGAAAAATCCTGATGATTGTGTACAAAAGCTTGGTAAGATTTAAGGACCAATGTAATAATAAATCACTTATTATTTAAATATATTTATAACAAAATTCTCGACCCCTTTTTATTTTTTGATAACATTGCTGCGCCCAACCCAACATTATAATTAGAATCAGCCCAGCAAAATCATGTATATTGAGAAAGTGCAAATGGCCTGTAATTTTTTAGGAAAAAAATAAATGGGTCGCATGCAAGCTACATTATTTGTTCACCCAGCCCAGCAAATGGACTGTAATTCTAAAAAAATGAGATCAAATTGACTGTAAATTCTAAAAAATGGGTTGAATACGTGCCACATTTTTGGAGGCTGAAATGTGGGCCAATAGGTCGAAGCCAACGCAAGTCGTTGTCAACTTAGTCAACAAATGATTCTGACATCGTTAGCCGTTGGATTTACATCTAACAACCGGCATCCATCTTCAATCTCTCGTCTTCTACCTCCAGCGCCACCGAGACCAGCTGCTCCCGCCTCCTGCTGCTAGTAGCTCTGCTTAGCATGCTTCGTTGTGAAGCACTACCCCACCGTTGGCCAGGCCATCCCTCCACCCTCCACACCTCCTGTTCTTCTCCACCGACTGCCGAACCACACCGCACCAGAACCAGTTAACCCTTGTACACCTCTCCGTCTGCGACTCTACTCCCGCGTCTTCCCATCTCCGGCTCGTTGCTGTCTGGGGCCTCGCTGTCATCCACCACCTTGGATGCGCTCGGCGCAGAGTGGTCAACATGGTCAACGAACGACATCCATCGAAAGTAGACTGTGTGGGGAGAGGCTGACAGCTGGGTCCACGGCCGCACGCAAGGTAATGCCTCCTTATTACATGCAAAATAATGATTCCTCCACCTGACAGCTGGGACCCACCGGAAGGGCCTTTGTATTTCGTGAAGAAAATGTTCCACCCCCCCCTCCCGCTCTGACAGGTCGGACCCACCAACTATATCTTTGCACGCAAGGAAGTGCCTCCTTATTACACACAAAAAATGGAATACCCCCTACTAGCTGGGACCCACCATAGTAGGAGGCTAAGTTGTGGGCCCACTAAGTTGACGGGGATGGAGGGCTTTGTCAACTTAGTCAATATGAACAATTCTAGCTCCAGTGATTGTACGATGTCCATCCAACGGCCCTAGTGCTTCTTCAACCTCTGGTCTTCTTGCTCCAGCCGCCCAAACCAGCGTCGGTCGTGTCGCGTGCTCCTGCCTCCCGTGGCCGGCTGTGATGCCACGGAGGCCTCACCGCCCCTACTACTCCCACCGCTGGCCTGGTCATACCTATACTCACCCACACCCCCTGTTATTCTGCGACGACGGCAGCCTCACACCACAGCCGAACTAGTGAACCCTTGTACTCCTCTCCGCGTGGGCAACCACTGTCGCGTCTTCCCCGGCTCATCGTCGTCCCCTTCCTAGGCCTCGCCGTCGTCCACCACCCTGGTGCTCTCGGCGCAGCATGGTCAACGTGGTCAAGGAACAACTTCCATCAGAAGAGTACTATACGTGGAGAGGCTGACAGCTGGGTCCACGGGCGCAGCAAGGAAGTGCCTCCTTATTACGCGGAAAATAGTGATTCCTCCACCTGACAGCAGGGACCCACCGGACGGGCCACCGTATTTCGCAAAAAAAACGTTTCCCCCTGACTCCTAGGATCCACCAGCTACATCTTCGCATGGAATGAAGTGCCAGACAGTCGGGACCCACCTGGTCGAAGCATACGTAGCATTTTCATTTTGGTCGCGAACGTGTATGTACATAGTGGTCGATGTAGAGGCGTGCACGCGTTGTAGTAGAGGCACGCACGTAGCATGTACACATACGTACAACGGCCAAGGTGCAAGAAAGAAAATACGGCCACGCCCGTACATACGGGCGGGGTCTCAAACGCCTACTCGCGCATACGTACGACCAGGGCTCGTGTACATGGCTGGGTCGGAGCGGAGAAGCTGCGCCGTCATCGTGATCATGGGGAGGCAACCGGCTGGGTCAAAACATAATACATCATCGTATTCATCGGGAGCCAACCGGCTTAGACGGAATAGCCGATGGAAACGATGCCTGGCATACCACAGAACGGAGGAAGAAACGGGATCCTGTTCATCAGGAGGGGTCTGGCGTACCGCAAAACGGAGGAAACGGACCTCCTAAAGTTGAAACGGGGTCTTGTTGATCGGGAGGGGTGCGCGTACCGCAAAACGAAGGAAACAGACTTGTGTTGGAGCACTACGGTCGAAACGGGGTGATAACCCACAAGTATAGGGGATCGCAACAGCTTTCGAGGGTAGAGTATTGAACCCAAATTTATTGATTCGACACAAGGGGAGCCAAAGAATATTCTCAAGTATTAGCAGCTAAGTTGTCAATTCAACCACACCTGGAAACTTAGTATCTGCAGCAAAGTGTTTAGTAGCAAAGTAATATGATAGTGGCGGTAGCGGCAACAAAAGTAAAGACAACAAAAGTAATGTTTTTGGTATTTTGTAGTGATTGTAACAGTAGCAGCGGGAAAGTAAATAAACGAGAACCAGTATATGGAAAACTCGTAGGCACCAGATCAGTGATGGATAATTATGCCGGATGCAGTTCATCATGTAACAGTCATAACATAGGGTGACACAGAACTAGCTCCAATTCACCAATGTAATGTAGGCATGTATTCCGTATATAGTCATACGTGCCTATGGAGAAGAACTTGCACGACATCTTTTGTCCTACCCTCCCGTGGCATCGGGGTCCTATTGGAAACTAAGGGATATTAAGGCCTCCTTTTAATAGAGAACCGGAACAAAGCATTAGCACATAGTGAATACATGAACTCCTCAAACTATGGTCATCACTGGGAGTGGTCCCGATTATTGTCACTTCGGGATTGCCGGATCATAACACATAGTAGGTGACTATAGACTTGCAAGATAGGATCAAGAACTCACATATATTCATGAAAACATAATAGGTTCAGATCTGAAATCATGGCACTCGGGCCCTAGTGACAAGCATTAAGCATAGCAAAGTCATAGCAACATCAATCTCAGAACATAATGGATACTAGGGATCAAACCCTAACAAAACTAACTCGATTACATGGAAAATCTCATCCCACCCATCACCGTCCAGCAAGCCTATGATGGAATTACTGACGCACGGCGATGAGCATCATGAAATTGGTGATGGAGGATGGTTGATGATGACGACGGCGACGAATCCCCCTCTCTGGAGCCCCGAACGGACTCCAGATCAGCCCTCCCGAGAGGTTTTAGGGCTTGGCGGCGGCTCCGTATCATAAAACGCGATGATTTCTTCTCTCTGATTTGTTTCTTTCCGAAAGAAAATATATAGAGTTGGAGTTGGCGTCGGAGGGTTTCCAGGGGGCCCACGAGGTAGGGGGGCATGCCCTACGGGGGGTGCCCCCCACCCTCGTGAGAAGGGTATGGGGCCCCTGGTCTTCATCTTTGGCGAGGATTTTTTATTGTTTTTTCTAAGATGTTCCGTGGAGTTTCATTTTATTCCGGGAATATTTGTTTTCTGCACATAAAACAATATCATGGCAATTCTGCTGAAAACAGCGTCAGTCCGGGTTAGTTCCATTCAAATCATACAAGTTAGAGTCCAAAACAAGGGCAAAAGTGTTTGGAAAAGTAGATACGGCGGAGAAGTATCAACTCCCCCAAGCTTAAACCCTTGCCTGTCCTCGAGCAATTCAGTTGACAAACTGAAAGAGAGAAAGAAAAACTTTTACAAACTCTGTTTGCTCTTGTTGTTGTAACTATGTCAAGCCAGCATTCAAGTTTTCAGCATAGATCATAACTAACCACATTTGCAATAATTCTCAGGTCTCACAATTACTCGTACAATAGCATAGTCAACTAGCAAGTCGTAATAATAAATCTTGGATGACAACACTTTCTCAAAACAATCATAATATGATATAACAAGATGGTATCTCGCTAGCCCTTTCTGAGACCGCAAACCATAAATGCAGAGCACCTTTAAAGATCAAGGACTGACTAGACATTGTAATTCATGGTAAAAGAGATCCGATCAAGTCATACTCAATGTAAACTAACAGTAATGGATGGAAATGACGGCGGTGCTCTCCAACTGGTGCTTTTTAACAAGGGGATGATGACTCAACATAAAATAAAATGGATAGGCCCTTCGCAGAGGGAAGCAGGGATTTGTAGAGGTGCGAGAGCTCGGTTTTGAAATAAAGATAAATTGTATTTTGAGCGGTATACTTTCATTGTCAACGTAACAACTAAGAGATGGCGATATTTTCCATGCTAAACACATTATAGGCGGTTCCCAAACAGAATGATAAAGTTTATACTCCCCCTCCACCAACAAGCATCAATCCATGGCTTGCTCAAAACAACGAGTGCCTCCAACATACATCAGGTCCCAGGGGGAGTTTTGTTCACAATTAATTTTGATTTAGTTTGTATAAAGCATGGGACTGGGCATCCCGATGACCAGCCATTTTCTCATGAGTGAGGAGCGGAGTCCACTCCTCTTGAGAATAACCTGCCTAACACAGAAGATAAGGACAGCCTTTGTTGATACATGAGGTATTCGAGCATACAAAACAGAATGTTTATTTGAAGGTTTAGAGTTTGTCACATACAAATTTACTTGGAACGATAGGTAGATACCTCATATAGGAAGGTATAGCGGACTTATCAGGAATAACTTTGGGGTTTAAGGGATTGGATGCACTAGCAGTATTCCCGCTTAGTACAAGTGAAGGCTAGCATAAGACTGGGAAGCGACCAACTAGAGAGCGACAACAGCCATGTACATGCATTAAAATTAATAAACATTGGATGCAAGCATGAGTAGGATATAATCCACCATGAACATAAATATCGTGAAGGCTATGTTGATTTTGTTTCAACTACATGCGTGAACATGTGCCAAGTCAAGTCACTTAAATCATTTAAAAGAGGATACCACCCCATCATACCACATCATAATCATCTCAATAGCATGTTGGCACACAAGGTAAACCATTATAACTCATAGCTAATCAAGCATGGCACAAGCAACTATGATCTCTAATTGTCATTGCAAACATGTTTATTCATAATAAGCTGAATGAAGAACGAGGCACTCATCATATTTACAAAACCAAAAGAGGTCGAGTTCATACCAGCTTTTCTCATCTCAGTCAGTCCATCATATATCATCATAATTGCCTTTCACTTGCACGACCGAATGGTTTGAATAATAATAAGAGTGCACGTGCATTGGACTAAGCTGGAATCTGCGAGCATTCAATAAACAGGAGAAGACAAGGCAATATGGGCTCTGGGTTAAATCAACAATAATGCATATAAGTGCTACTTCAACAATTTTATTATGGTCTTCTCCTACTGACCCCCAAAGAAAAGAAAAGAAATAAAACTATTTACACGGGAAAGCTCCCAACAAGCAAAAGAAGAACAGGAAATATTTTTGGGTTTTCTTTTTAATTATTATTACTACTACAACAGAAAAATAAACTACTACTATTTTTTTGGTTTTTCTTAAGGTTTAACAAACACACAAGAAGAAAGCAGGAAAAAGAACATAAACTAGCATGGATATTACAGTGAAAAAGTATGAGCACCGACATCTAGCAATGAGTGTGTGTGAACATAAATGTAATGTCGGTGAGAAATACGTACTCCCCCAAGCTTAGGCTTTTGGCCTAAGTTGGTCTATTGCCAGGGATAGCCTGGCGGATACCCGTAAGTGTAGCTGGGGTCGTACTGCGACGAAGAATAGTTGGGATCATACTGATGTGCAGCGGTTATCGCCTGCTGTGCTGCAGCATGGAGTCGAGCTGCCTCCGCTCTCCTCTCATACTCTTCTGCCTCCTCTCTGGTAATAACATATCTTCCTTTTGTTTGTGAATCAAAGAAGGCAGGAGCAGGGAGAGTAATACGAAAACACGTCGTTTATCAAAAATGAAGCGATATAAGAGAGGTGATTCAGGCCTCTCGACAAACTGGTGCGAAGACATAGAGTCGTAATCTAAATATGCAGGAGGTAACTCCATATCACCCTCATGAATGTCTATTTCAAGAAAATGAGCTAAGCGGGTTGCATAAATTCCTCCAAAGAAATCTCCATTATGCCTATTATGATGCAACCTATGAGCTACAATGGCTCCCATATGATAAGATTGGTCTCCTAACACAGCACTCCTAAGAATGCTAAGATCAGGGACACATATGTGACATGCTTCATCCTTAGCATTTACGCATCTACCGATGAAGAGAGCAAAATAATGTATAGCAGGAAAGTGAATGCTCCCTATGGTAGCCTGCGTTATATCTCTGGATTCCCCCACAGTTATAATAGCAAGAAAGTTTCTAAATTCAGATTTAGGGGTATCCCTAACACTACCCCATGATGGAAGTTTTCAAGCAGAAGTGAAATCCTCTAAGTCCATGGTATAAGATTTGTCATAAAGATCAAACATGACTGAAGGAGAATTACGCGAAGATGAATACTCAAACCTCCTCACAAATGAACTTGTGAGATCATGATACTGGGGGCATTTGTTAGCCTCAAAATCCTCAAGACCGGCATTGTGCAAATATGCTTTGAATTCTTCTTTAATTCCCGCACGGTCCATAAAATTTTCCGACAGCCATTCGCAAGGCCGTACTGGAGCGTCTATTGGTGGATCCTCGTCAGCATCGCGCATAGCAATCCTGGGTCCTTGCGTCTTAGAAGAACCACCTTGGAACATCTTCCAAAGCATATTTTTTTTCTCTAAAAAAATCTGAAATTTTTAGTAACTTCAAAATAAAAGTGAACCAACTTAAATAATATTGATAGCAACTACTCCTACAAGTGCCTAGAGCCTATATCAAGCATTATAACTACTTGGAACCATATAAATTTGACATGCAAGCTCAAGAACATGGTCACCTATGCAGCACAAATTTGCAAATAATAGAGCACTAGAACAAAAACTAATTGGACCAATGGAGGAGTCACATACCAAGGAACAATCTCCCCAAGCAGTTTTGCGAGAGGTGCTTTGAGCAAGGACATCGAAAATCACAGCAAAAGTGGTGCAACTCTTGCTTGAGTTGGTTTTTCAGGTTTGTGTGAGATAGAGGAAAAAGATGGGTGCTGGGATAAGTGGAGGAGGGCCACCGTGGGCCCACGAGGCAGGGGGGCGCGCCCTAGGGGGGGCGCGCCCACCACCCTCGTGGCCAGGTGGCAGCTCCTCCCGCGGTAATTTTTGCACAGTAAATCCTCAAATATTCCCGAAAAAATCATATTAAATTGGCATGGCATTCTGAGGACTTCTATTTTCGGGATATTTTTATATTGCACAGATAAGTCAGGAAACAGACAGAAAATACTATTTATACTTTATTTAATATAATAACAGAAAGTAAAAGTGGGGTACAGAAGGTTGTGCTTCTAGTTTCATCCATCTCATGCTCATCAAAAAGAATCCACTAACAAGGTTGATCAAGTCTTGTTAACAAGCTCATTCCGATAATCATGAAACTGGAGAAATTTCGAATAACACTAAGTTACCTCAACGGGGATAAGCACATCCCCTATAATAAGAATATCATATTTCTTCTTGACAGTGGGAAGAGGAAATTCAAAACCTCCAAATATAATCGATGGAATTTTTCCAATAGAGTTGATACTATGAACTTGAGGTTGTTTCTCGGAAAGTGTACCATATCCTCATTACCATTAACATGAAAAGTGACATAGCCTTTGTTGCAATCAATAACAGCCCCTGCAGTATTAAGAAAATGTCTTCCAAGAATAAAAGACATACTATCATCCTCGGGAATATCAAGTATAACAAAGTCCGTTAAAATAGTAACGTTTGCAACCACAACAGGCACATCCTCACAAATACCGACAGGTATAGCAGTTGATTTATCAGCCATTTGCAAAGATATTTCAGTAGGTGTCAACTTATTCAAGTCAAGTCTATGATATAAAGAGAGAGGCATAACACTAACGCCGGCTCCAAGATCACATAAAGTAGTTTTAATATAATTTCTTTTAATGGAGCAAGGTATAGTTGGTACTCCGGGATCTCCAAGTTTCTTTGGTATTCCACCCTTAAAAGTATAATTAGCAAGCATGGTGGAGATTTCAGCTTCCGGTATCTTTCTTTTATTAGTAATGATATCCTTCATATATTTAGCATAAGGATTTGTTTTAAGCACATCAGTTAATCTCATATGCAAAAAGATAGGCCTAATCATTTCAGCAAAGTGCTCAAAATCCTCGTCATCCTTTTTCTTGGATGGTTTCAGAGGAAAAGGCATGGGTTTCTGAACCCAAGGTTCCCTTTCTTTACCATGTTTCCTAGCAACAAAGTCTCTTTTATCATAACGTTGATTCTTTGATTGTGTCTTATCAAGATCAACAGCAAGTTCAATTTCTACATCATTATCATTACTAGGTTGAGCATCATCATGAACATCATCATTAATATTTTTATTAGGTTCATGTTCATTACCAGATTGTGTTTCAGCATCAGACATAGATATATCATTTGGATTATCAGGTGGTTCAGCAATAGGTTCACTAGAAGTTTGCACAGTTCTATCATTTTTCTTCTTCTTTTTAGAAGAACTAGGAACATCAATATTATTTCTTTGAGAATCTTGCTCGATTCTCTTAGGGTGGCCTTCAGGATACAAAGGTTCCTGAGTCATTCTACCAGTTCTAGTAGCCACTCTAACAGCATAATCATTTTTCTTACTATTCATTTCATTAAGCACTTCTTTTTGAGCCTTAAGTACTTGTTCTACTTGAGTGGTAACCATAGAAGCATGTTTTCTAACAAGTTTAAGTTCACCTTTAATATCAGCCATATAATCACCCAAGCGTCTAAGCATTTTCTTTTAATTGTCTACCAAAATAAGCATTGAAGTCGTCTTGCTTAAACATAAAGTTATCAAACTCATCCAAGAACTGACTAGCAATTATAGTAGGAGGGACTTCAGCTTTATCATATCTATAGAGAGAATTTACCTTTACTACCTGTGTCGGGATATCGGGATCAGGAGGTTCTTCAGTAAATAAAGAATTGAGATCATATGTTTCTTCAGCAGGCGGTATATTAAGACCATGTATTTCTTCAATAGGAGGTAAATTCTTAATGTCTTCAGCTTTAATACATTTTTCTTTCATAGATTTCTTTGCCTCTTGCATATCTTCGGGACTGAGAAATAGAACACCTCTCTTCTTCGGAGTTGGTTTAGGAATAGACTCAGTAATTGGAGCAGGTGTTGGCTCAGGAGCGGGCTCATGAGGTGCCCAATTATTTTCATTTGTCAACATATTATTCAACAGAATTTCAGCTTCATCCGGTGTTCTTTCCCTGAAAAGAGAACCAGCACAACTATCCAGGTGATCTCTAGAAGCATCGGTTAGTCCATTATAAGAGATATCAAGTATTTCATGTTTCTTAAGAGGATGATCAGGCAAAGCATTAAGTAACTTGAGAAGCCTCCCCCAAGCTTGTGGGAGACTCTCTTCTTCAATTTGCACAAAGTTGTATATTTCCCTCAAAGCAGCTTGTTTCTTATGAGCAGGGAAATATTTAGCAGAGAAGTAATAAATCATATCCTGGGGACTACGCACACAACCAGGATCAAGAGAATTAAACCATATCTTAGCATCACCCTTTAATGAGAACGGAAATATTTTAAGTATATAGAAGTAACGCGATCTCTCATCATTAGTAAACAGGGCAGCTATATCATTTAACTTAGTAAGATGTGCCACAACAGTTTCAGATTCATAGCCATAAAACGGATCAAATTCAACCAAAGTAATTATATCAGGATCAACAGAGAATTCATAATCTTTATCAGGAACACATATAGGTGAAGTAGCAAAAGCAGGGTCGGGCCTCATTTTATCTCTAAGTGATTCTTTGTTCCATTTAATTAATAACCTCTTAAGCTCATATCTATCTCTGCAAGCTAAAATAGCTAAAGAAGCATCTTGATCAATAACCCTCAGGAATAAGAGGCATATTTTCATCATCACTATCATCATCGTATTCAGATTCAATAATTTCTTTTTCTCTAGCCCTAGCAATTTGTTCATCAAGAAATTCACTAAGGGGCACAGTAGGATCACGCATAGAAGCAGTTTCATCATAAGTATCATGCATAGCAGAAGTAGCATCATCAATAACATGCAACATATCAGAACGAATAGTAGAAGCAGGTGTAGGTGTCGCAAACTTACTCATAACAGAAGGTGAATCAAGTGCAGAGCTAGATGGCAGTTCCTTACCTCCCCTCGTAGTTGAGGGATAGATCTTGGTTTTTGGATCTCTCAAGTTCTACATAGTGTCCAGCAGATATAAATCCCAAGTGACTCAAAGAATAGAGCTATGCTCCCCGGCAACGGCGCCAGAAATTAGTCTTGATAACCCACAAGTATAGGGGATCGCAACAACTTTCGAGGGTAGAGTATTCAACCCAAATTTATTGATTCGACACAAGGGGAGCCAAAGAATATTCTCAAGTATTAGCAGCTGAGTTTTCAATTCAACCACACCTGGAAACTTAGTATCTGCAGCAAAGTGTTTAGTAGCAAAGTAATATGATAGTGGCGGTAGCGGCAACAAAAGTAAAGACAGCAAAAGTAATGTTTTTGGTATTTTGTAGTGATTGTAACAATAGCTATGGGAAAGTAAATAAACGAGAACCAGTATATGGAAAACTCGTAGGCACCGGATCAGTGATGGATAATTATGCCGGATGCGGTTCATCATGTAACAGTCATAACATAGGGTAACACGGAACTAGCTCCAATTCATCAATGTAATGTAGGCATGTATTCCGTATATAGTCATATGTGCTTATGGAAAAGAACTTGCATGACATCTTTTCTCCTACCCTCCCGTGGCAGCTGGGTCCTATTGGAAACTAAGGGATATTAAGGCCTCCTTTTAATAGAGAACCGGAACAAAGCATTAGCACATAGTGAATACATCAACTCCTCAAACTATGGTCATCATCGGGAGTGGTCCCGATTATTGTCACTTCGGGGTTGTCGAATCATAACACATAGTAGATGACTATAGACTTGCAAGATAGGATCAAGAACTCACATATATTCATGAAAACATAATAGGTTCAGATCTGAAATCATGGCACTCGGGCCCTAGTGACAAGCATTAAGCATAGCAAAGTCATAGCAACATCAATCTCAGAATATAGTGGATACTAGGGATCAAACCCTAACAAAATTAACTCGATTACATGATAAATCTCATCCAACCCATCACCGTCCAGCAAGCCTACGATGGAATTACTCACGCACGGCGGTGAGCATCATGAAATTGGTGATGGAGGATGGTTGATGATGAGGATGGCGACGAATCCCCCTCTCCGGAGCCCCGAACGGACTCCAGATCTGCCCTCCCGAGAGGTTTTAGGGCTTGGCAGCGGTTCCGTATCGTAAAACGTGATGATTTCTTCTCTCTGATTTTTTTTCTCTCCGAAAGCAAATATATAGAGTTGGAGTTGGCATCAGAGGGTTTCCAGGGGGCCCACGAGGTAGGGGGCGCGCCCTAGGGGGGGCGCCCCCCACCCTCATGAGAAGGGTGTGGGTCCCCTGGTCTTCATCTTTGGCGAGGATTTTTTATTGTTTTTTCTAAGATGTTCCGTGGAGTTTCAAGTCATTCCGAGAATATTTGTTTTCTGCACATAAAACAACACCATGGCAATTCTGCTGAAAACAGCGTCAGTCCGGGTTAGTTCCATTCAAATCATTCAAGTTAGAGTCCAAAACAAGGGCAAAATTGTTTGGAAAAGTAGATACGACGGAGAAGTATCACGGGGGTCGTGTTCATCAGGAGAGGTGTGGCGTACCACAAAACGAGACTCCATGGGATACTGTTCATCTCCACCGTCGACCTCCTCCAGCCTCCACGGGCTCCTGTTCATCCACCGTGGACCTCCTCCAGCCTCCACCTGTGACTGTTCATCCACGGGCTCCTGTTCATCTAGCCTCCACCGCGCGCTCCTCCACCGCCTATTGTTCAACCAGCCCTCTTCACGGGGTCCTGTTCAACCACCCCTCCATGGGCTACTGTTCATCCAGCCCTCCACCGGCTACTGTTCAACTAGCCCTCCACCAGCTACTGTTCATCCAGCCCTCCACGGGGTCCTATTCATCCAGCCCTCCGCGGGGTCCTGTTCGTCCACCGGCTTGATCGATCGGGGTACTGTTCATCCAATGGCAACAGCCTCTACTACCACGGGGTCCTATTCATCCAACCCCCCACCGGGAACTGTTCATCCAAACCCCCTCAACAAAGCTCACTATTCATCAAGGGAAGGATGCAGCAGTGTTTGATTGACTTCAGTTAGCAGCAGTAGCGAAGGAATCACTCGAGTTCAGTTAACAACAAGGGATCGATCGATCGCTCAGGTTCAGTAACGCGTAGCCTGCAGTGCAATCACTCGGGTTCAGTTAGAGCCCAACGCCTCGCTCGGGTTCAGTTAGAGCCCAACGCCTCGCACACACACGCGTACGTACGAGAGAAACACGCATCGCTCGGCCCCGACCACCCACCATAACTGGGAACCCCCCGATATTTTCCTCGCCCTCACTTCTACCATGGTTTTTCCCGGCATGGACGGCCCAAAGAATGTCATGCATCTGCGTCTCCGGCCCGCCCAGGACGAAAAGCCCATTTTCTGTCATGATTTTTGTCATAGAAGTAGGACCCCACCACATCTATGATGATACCGGGTTTTATCACAATTATCGTCATAGAAGTGTCATAAGTATGACAGAAAAAATTGTTCGGCCCAAAATGTCACGGATGTGTCTTTTTTTGTGGTGTATGCAACTCCCGGATATCGGAGGAATACCTTGTGTGCTATCAAACGTCACAACATAACTGGGTGATTACAATGATGCTCTACGGGAATCTCCAAAGGTGTTTGTTGTGTTGGCATAGATCAAGATTAGGATTTGTCACTCCGAGTAACGAGATTGAAGTAGGTATGAAGATACCAACGATCGAATCTCAGGCAAGTAACATACCGTTTGACAAAGGGAATTACGTATGTTGTCATAACGGTTCGACCGATAAAGATCTTAGTAGAATATGTAGGAGCCAATATGAGCACCCAGGTTCCACTGTTGGTTATTGACCAGAGAGGTGTCTCGGTCATGTCTACATAGTTCTCGAACCCGTAGGGTCCGCACGCTTAACGTTCGATGACGATTTAATATTATATGAGTTATGTGATTTGGTGACCGAATGTTGTTCGGAGTCCCGGATGAGATCATGGATATGACGAGGAGTCTCGAAATGGTCGAGAGGTAAATATTGATATATAGGACGATGGTATTCGGACACCGAAAGTGTTCTGGAGGGTACCGGGTACTTATCGGGTCACCGGAAAGGAGTTTCGGGCACCCCCGGCAATGATATGGGCCTTATGGGCCAAGTGAGGGAACACACCAGCCCGGGTGCGCCCCTATAGAGGCCAGCCCTATGAGGAGGAGAAGGAAAGAGGGGAGGGCAAGGAAAGTGTGGATTAGGATTCCTACTTCCTTCCCTCCCCCCACTTTCCTTCCACCTCGGTTAAATATGGAAAGGGGGAGGCCGAATTGGGGAGGACCCCAAGTAGGATTCCTCCTACTTGGGGCGCCCCCTTGGCTGCCTATCCACACACCAACAATTGTTAGCTGTGTGCGGCGCCCCGCTCCATAGTTTACTCCTCCGGTCATATCTTCGTAGTGCTTAGGCGAAGCCCTACGTGGATCACTTCACCATCACCGTCACCACACCGTCGTACTGGCAGAATTCATCTTCCTCGACACCTTTGTTGTATCAAGAGGACGAGGGACGTCATCAAGCTGAACGTGTGTAGAACTCGGAGGTGCCGTACGTTCGGTGCTTGATCAGTCGGATCTAGAAGAAGTTCGACTACATCAATCATGTTGTCAAACGCTTCCGCTTTCGGTCTACGAGGGTACGTGGACACACTCTCCCCCTCTCGTTGCTATACATCTCCTAGATAGATCTTGCGTGCGTGTAGGATTTTTTTAATTGCATGCTACGTTTCCCAATAGGAAATGCGACAGTCATTTCAGGTGATGTCCGCGGTCGGCGTCGAGGATCCCCATTCTTCAAATCCAAGCATGGACTTGTACTGGACAAGCGTGCCCTCTCACCTGGCATTCACCAAGCATGACATAATCACCTCCTACGCCATGCACCCTAATGGACACACTATCTCCATGTCTTCTAGCAGTAGGCGCAATCTCTGTCGCACCTTCTCCGTTAACACTAGGTTCCAAGAGTGGTGGTGTCTTGGGGAACGGGCATTGCCTTTCCAAGGACAAGGCTACTTTGACAGTGAGCTGGATGCATGGGTTGGCCTTCACAAGGATGGGTACATTTGTTCCTGCCAAGCCGCTTCCTGCACCAACACAGGTACCATGCAGCCGGATTGGAAGATGGGCAAGGAGAAACTTTTCCTCGAGCAGTCGGATGCCACCCTCACATACATGGGGAACACCACGTTTTCCATGTGGAGAGTTTGGTATGTGAAGAACTGGAGTAAGATGACGCCTTTGGTGACTGTAATGGCTTCATGCTCTGCATCAACATATTTTATCTCAAGAAAAGGAATACTTGGAACCCTCGCCCAACCCTCACTTCGCCCGGCCAGGGCGACACGGAGGAATCCCAGCCGCCGCTGGCCCGCCACCTCTCCTCCCGCCTACCTCGCGCCGCCGTCACCGGAGGGCTGGCAGTCGAAGCCGCACCGGGCCCTGGGATGGCGGCAGTGGGGCTGCCCCCTGCTCAGCTGGCCTCCTGACCCGCCAAGCCTCCAGATCTGTCCCTGGCGGCGCCGGTGGCCCCCACTAGCGGAGGCGGCTCCCGGCGGCTCTTCCCCGGCCTGCTGCTGCCGCGGGTGGCCTCTCCCCGGCTCGTGGCTCATCGTCCCGGTCTGCCTCCGATTGGATCTGGGCCCTCCCTAGCCGATTGTGCTGCTCCTCGGCCGGTCCTTCATGGCGGGCACGCCCTCCTTGTCGCGCCCCTCCTTCCTGGTACCCCACCCGACACGCCCTCCACTAGCTGCTGCACAAGCTTGCCGGACGGTAGCGGTTCCAGCGCTCCTGGCGTTCTTCTCCGACGGCCCTCCTCCTCCCTGAGCCACGATGACTGCTCTCGCGAGGACGTGACGACGCATCTATGGTTGTGGCAGACATGGAGCTCCTCGTGGCGGGCACTCGCTGGCGTTGTTCCATCCCCGACGGCTTAGGCCCACGTCTCTCCGATGTCCTTCGCTGCCGGTGTTCTTTGTCGGGCAGCTCCGGCCACGGTCACCAGGTAGTTGCGCCCCTTCCAGCTTAACTGCCGCACTGATGTCTCGACGGCTAAGGCCATGATAGCTTAGATCTGCGTCTCTCCAGTCCTAGTTTGTCGCCGTTGCTGGACGCCGTTGCCCCATGCCCTTTGTGTGGCTCACTTCGTCACCGGCCCCACCCATAGGCCTCAAAGCCCCCCTTTTGCCAGATCCAACGCTCGTGGGTGCAGAGGCGGTGCCACCCTCCGACGGCAAGTGCAGCCCCGCCAACCCCTTCCCGACATGGTGATTCTGACCAATGTGGACTTCCTCATCTTCGATTCCACACTAGGCGGCTACAGGATTGCTCAGCTTCACGCCAGGGAGAGATCCCTGCTCGGTTTACCAATGCTGGCAGCGACTGATACATCTCAAACGTATCTATAATTTTTTATTGTTCCATGTTGTTATATTATCAATCTTGGATGTTTTATAATCATTTTACATCATTTTTTGGTACTAACCTATTGACATAGTGCCAAGTGCCAGTTGCTGTTTTTTTGCATGTTTTTTACATCGCGGAAAATCAATACCAAATGGAGTCCAAATGCAACGAAACTTTACGGAGATTTTTTATGGACCAGAAGACACCTAATGGGCCCAGGCTACGCCTGGGGGGGTGCTCCGAGGAGAGCACAACCCACCAGGGCGCGTAAGGAGGCCCAGGCGCGCCCTGGTGGGTTGTGCCCGCCCCGGAGCACCTCTTTGCTCTATAAATACGCCAATATTCCAAAAACCCTAGGGGAGTTGACGAAAACCAATTCCAGCCGCTGTAGAGTCTAGAACCACCAGATCCAATCTAGAGACCATCACAGAGGGTTTCACCACTTCCATTGGTGCCTCTCCGATGATGTGTGTGCAATTCTTTGTAGACCTTCGGGTCAGTAGTTAGTAGCTAGATGGCTTTCTCTCTCTCGTTTGATTCTCAATACAATGGTCTCTTGGAGATCTATACTCCCTATGTCCGGTGAAGAGTGTACATGTATAAATTTTAGGACAAATTATGAAGTTGAGTAAAGTGCATTGGAAAGGTGCAAACCACTATCTCTCTCCTCTTTAATTACACATACTCAAATAAGCTAAGTGCATGTAGAAATTAAGAAGACCATGTGTAGATTTCTATTGGTCTTGATTACCGTGTGATGAGAGAGAAGCAGTTTTTCCAACTTTAAAGTATATTGGGAAGATAGAAGTACACTGTTTTGTGGACAAATTTTGAATCTAGATGTACACTCTTCACTGGACGGGGGAGTATGATGTAACTCTTTTTGTGGTCTATTTGTTGGGATCAGATGAACTTTGAGTTTATGATCGAATCTATCTTTTTATATCCATGAAAGTTGTTTGAGTTTCTTTGATCTCTTATATGCATGATTTCTTATAGCCTCGTATTTCTTCTCTGATATTTGGGTTTTGTTTGGCCAACTTGATCTATTTATCTTGCAATGGGAAGAGGTGCTTTGTAGTGGGTTCGGTCTTATGGTGCTTGATCCCAGTGGCAGAAAGGGAACCGACACATATGTATCGTTGTTACTAAAGATAAAATGATGAGGTCTATCTCTACATAGATAGATCTTTCTTACATCATGTCATCGTTCTTATTTCATTACTCCGTTTTCCCATGAACTTAATACACTAGATGCATGCTGGATAGCGATCGATGTGTGGAGTAATAGTAGTAGATGCAGGCAGGAGTCGGTCTACTAATCTTGGACGTGATGCCTATATAATGATCATTGCCTAGATATCGTCATGATTATTTTAAGTTCTATCAATTGCCCAACAGTTATTTGTTCACCCACCATTTGCTATTTTCTCGAGAGAAGCCACTAGTGAGACCTACGGCCCACGGGTCTTTTTCTCATATTATTTGCCTTCGCGATCTATTTTATTTATCTTTTATTTTCAGATCTACTAAACCAAAAATACAAAAATACCTTGCTGCAATTTATTTTATTTGGCATTCGATCTATCAATATTTAGAACTCTCTCACGTCCGTTTGCCAATTTTTGGCGCCGGTACCCGAAAGGGATTGACAACCCCTTTTACACGTCGGGTTGTGAGTAGTTGTTTTTGTTGTGGAACGTAGTATTTCAAAAAAAATTGCCTATGCACATGCAAGATCCATCTAGGTGATGCATAGCAACGAGAGGGGAGAGTGTGTCCATGTACCCTCGTAGACCGAAAGCAAAAGCGTTTAGTAACACAGTTGATGTAGTCAAATGTCTTCGCGATCCAAGTACCGAACGCACGGCACCTCCGCGATCTGCACACATCCAGCTCGGTGATGTCCCTCGTACTCTTGATCCAGCTAAGGCCAAGGGAGAGTTTCGTCAACATGACGGCGTGATGACGGTGATGATGAAGTTACCGGCGCAGGTCTTCGCCTAAGCACTACAACGATATGACCAAGGTGGAAATCTATGGAGGGGGCACCGCACAAGGCTAAGACAACTGTCAACTTGTGTTCTAGGGTGACCTTGCCCCCGTATATAAAGGAGCAAGGGGGAGGCCGGCCGGCCCTATAGGGGCGCGCCCCAAGTAGGACTCCTACTAGGAATAGGAATCCTATTCCTAGTAGGTTTCCAACAAGGAAGAGAGGGGGAAGGAAGGAGAGGGAGAGAGGGATAAGGAAAGGGGGGCGCCGCCCCCCTTCCCTAGTCCAATGCGGACCCAAGGGGGAGGGGCACACAGCCTGCCCTTGCCGCCCCTCTCTCTCCACTAAGGCCCATGAGGCCCATTAGTTCCCCCGGGGGGTTCCGGTAACCCTCCGACACTCCGGTTTTATCCGAAACTTCTCCGGAACATTTCCTGTGTCCGAATATAGTCGTCCAATATATCAATATTTATGTCTTGACCATTTTAAGACTCCTCGTCATGTCCGTGATCACATCCAGGACTCCGAACTACCTTCGGTACATCAAAACACATAAACTCATAATACCGATCGTTATCGAACATTAAGCGTGCGGACCCTACGGGTTCAAGAACTATGTAGACATGACCGAGACACTTCTCTGGTCAATAATCAATAGCAGAACCTGGATGCTCATATTGGCTCCTACATATTCTACGAAGATCTTTATCAGTCAAACCGCATAACAACATACGTTGTTCCCTTTGTCATCGGTATGTTACTTGCCCGAGATTCGATCGCCGTTTCTCAATACCTAGTTCAATCTTGTTACCGGCAATTCTCTTTGCTCATTCCGTAATGCAACATCCTGCAACTAATTCATTAGTTACATTGCTTGCAAGGCTTATAGTGATGTGCGTTACCGAGAGGGCCCAGAGATACCTCTCCGACAATCGGAGTGACAAATCCAAATCTCGATCTATGCCAACTCAACAAACACCATCAAAGACACCTATAGAGCATCTTTATAATCACCCAGTTACATTGTGATGTTTGATAGCACACTAAGTGTTCCTCCGGTATTTGGGAGTTGCATAATCTCATAGTCATAGGAACATGTATAAGTTATGGAGAAAGCAATAGCAATAAACTAAACGATCATAGTGCTAAGATAACGGATGGGTCAAGTCATTCACATCATTATCTAATGATGTGATCCCGTTCATCAAATGACAACTCTTGTCCATGGCTAGGAAACTTAACCATCTTTGGTTAACGAGCTAGTCAAGTAGAGGCATACTAGTGACACTCAGTTTGTCTATGTATTCACACATGTACTAAGTTTCTGGTTAATACAATTGTAGCATGAATAATAAACATTTATCATGATATAAGGAAATATAAATAACAACTTTATTATTGCCTCTAGGGCATATTTCCTTCAGTCTCCCACTTGCAATAGAGTCAATAATCTAGATTACACAGTAATTATATTAACACCCATGGAGTCTTGGTGCTGATCATGTTTTACTCTTGAGATAGGCTTAATCAACGGGTCTGCAACGTTCAGATCCGTATGTACCTTGCCAATCTCTATGTCTCCCTCCTTGACTTGATCGCGGATGGAATTGAAGTGTCTCTTGATGTACTTGGTTCTCTTGTGAAATCTGGATTCCTTTGCCAAGGAAATTCCACCAGTATTGTCACAAAAGATTTTCATTGGACCCGATGCACTAGGTATGACACCTAGATCGGATATGAACTCCTTCATCCAGAGTCCTTCATTTGCTGCTTCCGAAACAGCTATGTACTCCGCTTCACATGTAGATCCCGCCAAGACACTCTGCTTGGAATTGCACCAACTGACAGCTCCACCATTCAATAAAAATACATATCTGGTTTGTGACTTAGATTCATCTAGATCAGTGTCAAAGCTTGCATCGACGTAACCGTTTACGACGAGCTCTTTGTCACCTCCATAAAGGAGAAACATATCCCTTGTCCTTTTTAGGTATTTTAGGATATTCTTGACCGTTGTCCAGTGATCCACTCATGGATTAGTTTGATACCTCCCTGCTAAACTAATAGCAAGATACACATCAGGTCTGGTACACAGCATTGCATACATGATAGAACCTATGGCTGAAGCATAGGGAATGACTTTCATTTTCTCTGTATCTTCTGCAGTGGTCGGTCATTGAGTCTGACTCAACTTCACACCTTGTAACATGATACGTCTCCAACGTATATATAATTTTTGATTGCTCCATGCTATTATATTATCTATTTTGGATGTTAACGGGCTTTATTTTACACTTTTATATCATTTTTGGGACTAACCTACTAATCGGAGGCCCAGCCCAAATTGCTGTTTTTTTCCTATTTTAGGGTTTTGAAGAAAAGGAATATCAAACGGAGTCCAAACGGAATGAAACCTTCGGGAACGTGATTTTCTCAACAAACATGATCCAAGAGACTTGGAGTGCCCGTCAAGAAACAAGGGAGGAAGGCACGACGCAGGGGGCGCGCCTACCCCCCTGGGTCCGCCCTCCACCCTCGTGGACCCTCCGTTGCTCCACCGACATACTTCTTCCTCCTATATATATCCACGTACCCCCAAACATCCAGGAGCACCACGAAAACCTAATTCCACCGCGCAACCTTCTCTACTCGAGAGATCCCATCTCCGGGCCTTTTCCGGAGCTCCGCCGGAGGGGCCATTGATCATGGAGGGCCTCTACATCAACTCCATGGCCCCTCCGGTGATGTGTAAGTAGTTTACTTCAGACCTATGGGTCCATAGTTATTAGCTTGATGGCTTCTTCTCTCTCTTTGGATCTCAATACAAAGTTCTCCTGGATCTTCTTGGAGATCTATTCGATGTAATCTTCTTTTGCGGTGTGTTTGTCGAGATCCGATGAATTGTGGGTTTATGATCAAGTCTATCTATTAATAATATTTGAATCTTCTCTGAATTCTTTTATGTATGATTGGTTTATCTCTGCAAGTCTCCTCGAATTATCAGTTTGGTTTGGCCTACTAGATTGATCTTTCTTGCAATGGGAGAAGTGCTTAGCTTTGGGTTCAATCTTGCGGTGCTCGATCCCAATGACAGAAAGGGAAACAACATGTATTTTATTGTTGCCATCGAGGATAAAAAGATGGGGTTTACATCATATTGCATGAGTTTATCCCTCTACATCATATCATCTTGCTTAAGTCGTTACTCTGTTCTTATGAACTTAATACTCTAGATGCATGTTGGATAGCGGTCGATGTGTGGAGTAATAGTAGTAGATGCAGAATCGTTTCGGTCTATTTGTCTCAGACATGATGCCTATATACATGATCATACCTAGATATTCTCATAACTATGCTCAATTCTATCAGTTGCTCGATGGTAATTCATTTACCCACCGCAATACTTATGCTCTTGAGAGAAGCCACTAGTGAAACCTATGGCCCCCGGGTCTATCTTTCATCATATTATTCTTCCAACACTTAGTTATTTCCTTTGCCATTTATTTTACTTTGCATCTTTATCATAAAAATACCAAAAATATTATCTTATCATATCTATCAGATCTCACTCTCGTAAGTGACAGTGGAGGGCTTGAAAACCCCTTTATCGCGTTGGTTGCAAGGTTCTTATTTGTTTGTGTAGGTGCGTGGGACTTGAGTGTGATCTCCTACTGGATTGATACCTTGGTTCTCAAAAACTGAGGGAAATACTTACGCTACTTTGCTGCATCACCCTTTCCTCTTCAAGGGAAAACCAACGCAGTGCTCAAGAGGTAGCAAGAAGGATTTCTGGCGCCGTTGCCGGGAGATTCGCGCCAAGTCAAGTCAAGACATACCAAGTACCCATCACAAACTCTTATCCCTCGCATTACATTATTTGCCATTTGCCTCTCGTTTTCCTCTCCCCCACTTCACCCTTGTCGTTTTATTCGCCCTCTCTTTTCCGCTCTCCTTTCTTTCGCCATGTCGGAATCAAAAAGGGTTGGGGGTTGTCTCCCGAGTTTTAGTATTTTTGACAATCCTTCTATTCTCTCTAAACTCATCAAAAATGATGCTATTGAAAGACCAACCGAAGTTATCAATGAGAATCTTAATAATTTTGATGAAGATGATTTCGGAATTTTTTGTTATTTACTCGATGAATCTTTGAAATATGCTTGGGATAGACTATTAAGGATCCGGGCCAGCTATGTGCCCCAATACCAAATTGAAATTTACTTAAAAAGCATTTATGTTGCCCTACCTTCTTCGTTTAAGCATGTAACGCCCCGAGACCAATGTGCCAGGTGTCGTCCAGTTATTCGTTGTTGTTGCCTTGTCATTGCTTGCGTGTCATGCATTGCATATCATGTCATCATGTGCATTTCATTTGCATACGTGTTCGTCTCATGCATCCGAGCATTTTCCCCGTTGTCCATTTTGCATTCCGTCGTCCCGTTCTCCTCCGGTGGTCATTTCTACCTTCTTCTCGTGGGTGGGGATTAAACATTTCCGGATTGGACCGAGACTTGCCAAGCGGCCTTGGTTTACTACCGGTAGACCGCCTGTCAAGTTTCGTGCCATTTGGACTTCGTTTGATGCTCCAACGGTTAACCGAGGGAACGAGGAGGCCTCGTCGGTGTTGCAGCCCAACACCCTTCCAAAGTGGCCCAAAACCCACCTAAACCTCCTCCATCATCTTGGTCGTTCGATCATGATCGCGTGGCCGAAAACCGCACCTCATTTGGACTCTCCTAACTCCCTCTACCTATAAATATGTGGCTCTCCCCGAATTTTCGCGCAGATGAAACCCTAGCCCCGCTCCTCGCGCCGCCGGACAAATTTCCCACCACCGGCCGGGCATGTCCGCCGCCCTCAGCCACCTCACTCCGACCAATCGGAGTGCGCCACCTCACTGCCGCCAGCGCCCTCACCCACTCAGCACGCGCCACTTGTCCCCGCGTCTTCTCTCTCTCCTCCAGGAGCCGCCGCCGGCCCGCAGAGCCCACGGTCGGCCCGCGCCGGGCCCGACTGTGCCCCGCGCTAACACGGCAGCCGCGCCGTCCTAGAGCCGCTGCAGCTCGCCGCGCGCCGTTCCCCGCCGCTCGTCGCCGGCAAGCCACGCCGCCGCGCCGCTTTCTCCACCGCCGCCGGTCGCCGCCATGCCTCTCGCGCCGCCGCGTGCCGTATGCCGTACCCTGCCGCCTTGCTCGCCGCAAGCCGCTGCCTCGGGTGCCGTGCGCCGCCGCCTCGGCTTCCGTGTTCCTTGCCGGAGTACGTTCTCGCCCTCACCAGAGTTCAAGTCCATCCAGATCTGGGCCGGGTTGGATCAGATCCACCCATCCCTCCATCCAAACGGCGCCCCGCGTCCCGATCCGCTCCGTGCCGGATCCCTCTGTCCCGCGTTGACTTTAACGGATGTAAAATTTCACTAAGTCCCCGAGATTTCCATGTTTCATATGCCCTTGTTCATCATGTCGTAACTCCGCATCCGTAGCTCCGTTTTGGGCATGTAGCATATCAAAATGTTCGTCTCAGAGAGCACATCATTTCATCTCATTGCATCATTTTCATTTGAGTTCATCTTGATGCCCTAAATGATGTTGGAAGAGTGCTATTTGAGTTAATTGTCAGATCTGCTGCACCAAATAGATATTTGTCATTTTTGCCATGATTTTTGTGTGCATGATATGCCCCTGAGCTCTACATATGTTTTGTTATCTGCTTTGCCATCTTTCCAGAGGTGCAACCCATGTATTTTTGTGATGTGTGTGGTGACTAGCACAAGCTTGCCAAGTGGAGCATTCGTTAATGCTGATTTCAGGGACTTAGCAATTCCACTAAGTCCTTGATCTGTTTATCTCGATATGCCATATGTTCATGTTATTTCCTAGTGATCCGTGCCTCTTTTGAGGATGATCAGTAAGGATGATTTGTTAATCTTGTAGTGCTCTATCCATCCATGTCTTTGTTTGCAATTATGGAGCACCCTCGCTTGAGTCAATCGAGCTCTACTTTTGCTATTTCGTGAATCTGGGCAGATTGTCTACTTGTTAGCGAGTTTGCCGAGGATGTTGTAGTTGATCCGTGCATGCTATGTTATTGTTCTTGCCATGTCTTGCTTGTATAATATGTATTCTTGATGGGTGTATGCTTAGATTATCATGACTTGCTCTGTAGTGAGTGCATCTAGCTCGTAAACATGCCTACTTGATATCTGATTTTGCATGCTCCAGTTTTTCACTAATTCTGTAATCTGATTATGTTTTTGCCATGTTCACATGCTTGCAATTGTATTTTCTGATCCCTTGTGGCTCAAGGTCACTAAGGGACTTTTGTTAAGCCTTTTGAGTAGCTCCATGCCATGTTTTACTTTGCCATGTTCAGGTCCTGTAGTATGTAGTTTTGTTGCTTCAAAGAGTGCTATTTGATCTGAGATTCCAGACAAGTGTTAATTTCACTAAGTCTGAAATCTGTTTACCATATGCATTTTTGCCATGCTTGTTTGTACATGTTAATGGATGAATTGGCCGTAGCTCAGTGCTAGACTTTTATTAAGCATCTTGAGTGGATCCCTGCCATGTATTTTGTTGCCAGGTTTGAGTGCTGTAGCATGTTTATCTTGTTGCATTTAGATGGCTACTTGCTGTAAATCGCAGAACATGGTCATATTTGAATTGCTTGCCATTTCCAAACCGTAACTCCGATTCCGGTGATGTTTATATCGTTTTCAAGCGATTTCATCTCATCTTTCCAGTGGCACACTTGGTTTTCCAAGTTGACACCAGGTTCATGCATTCCTTGTCAAATCATGCATATGCATCGCATACCGCATCCCGCATATCATACCATATTCATGTGTGGTTTGTTTACTATGTTGTGTGCTTATTTCCGGTGTTTGCTTCTTTGGGTTGATTCCGGTAACGTCGTGTTTGTGAGGATCCGTTCGACTACGTCCGTTTGTTCTACTTCATGGACTCATTCTTCTTCCTTGCAGGATTTCAGGCAAGATGACCATACCCTCGAAATCACTTCTATCTTTGCTTGCTAGTTGCTCGCTCTTTTGCTATGCCTATGCTACGATGCCTACCACTTGCTTATCATGCCTCCCAAATTGCCATCTCAAACCTCTAACCCACCATGTCCTAGCAAATCGTTGATTGGCTATGTTACCGCTTTGCTCAGCCCCTCTTATAGCGTTGTTAGTTGCAGGTGAAGATTGAAGTTTGTTCCTTGTTGGAACATGGAGATGTTGTTCCTTGTTGGAACATGTTTACTTGTTGGGATATCACAATATATCTTATTTAATTAATGGATATATATACTTGGTAAAGGGTGGAAGGCTCGGCCTTATGCTTGGTGTTTTGTTCCACTCTTGCCGCCCTAGTTTCCGTCATATCGGTGTTATGTTCCCGGATTTTGCGTTCCTTACGCGGTTGGGTATAACGGGAACCCCTTGACAGTTTGCCTTGAATAAAACTCCTCCAGCAAGGCCCAACATTGGTTTTACCATTCGCCACCTAGCCTTTTCTTTCCCTTGAGTCGGCTGGCTCAAGGGTCATCTTTATTTAATCCCCCGGGCCAGTGCTTCTCTAAGTGTCGGTCCAACTTGTCAGCCGCCAGTGGCCACCAGGGGCAACTCTGGGCTCGCCTACCGGAAGTTTGGACAATCCGGTGTGCCCTGAGAACGAGATATGTGCAGCTCCTATCGGGATTTGTCGGCACATTCGGGTGGCTTTGCTGGTCTTGTTTTACCATTGTTGAAATGTCTTGTAATCGGGATTCCGAGCCTGATCGGGTCTTCCCGCTAGAAGGAATATCCTTCGTTGACCGTGGGAGCTTGTGATGGGCTAAGTTGGGACACCCCTGCAGGGTTTTGAACTTTCAAAAGCCGTGCCCGCGGTTATGGGCAGATGGGAATTTGTTAACGTCTGGTTGTAGAAAACCTGAAGTTGACCTTAATTAAAATGAACCAACTGTGTGTGTTACCATGATGGTCTCTTTCTGGCGGAGTCCGGGAAATGAACACGGTGTTGGAGTTATGCTTGACGTAGGTTGTTTTAGGATCACTTCTTGATCATACTTTTATCGACCGTGCTTTGCCTTCTCTTCTCGCTCTCATTTGCGTATGTTAGCCACCATATATGCTAGTCGCTTGCTGCAGCTCCACACCATACCTTTACCTTACCCATAAGCTTAAATAGTCTTGATCTCGAGGGTGTGAGATTGCTGAGTCCCTGTGACTCACAAATACTTCCAAAACCAGCTTGCAGGTGTCGTTGAACCGTGCAGATGATGCAACCAAGCTCAGGAGGAGCTCGATGAAGATCTTGTCCTTTGTGTTGTTTCGTTCCAGTTGATTAGTAGTGGAGCCTAGTTGGGGTCGATCGGGGGACCGTGTCGCATTTGGGGTTCTTCTTTTATTTTGGTTCCGTAGTCAGACCTTGATTGTTTTTGGTTGTTGTAATGTTGTACTCATGTATTGGTGTGAAGTGGCGATTGTAAGCCAACTATGTATCTCTTTCCCTTATGTATTACATGGGTTGTGTGAAGATTACCTCACTTGCGACATTGCTTTCAATGTGGTTATGCCTCTAAGTCGTGCTTTGACACGTGGGAGATATAGCCGCATCGAGGACGTTACAAAGCATGTCCTAGATTCTATTTTTGAAGAAGGTTTTCTTGAAGGGGTTGCCATAGATACTTCTGAAAAGATGAATGAGAGGGTTGAATCCACATCTCTTTTGCTCTCCTACCAAAACAAATCTATCAAAGAGATGAAAGCTAGCTTAGATGCAAATTTCTATAAAATGCTTAATCTTTCTTCTACCATTAACAACCATGTGCTTTATCAAAATGGAAATATTAATGCCATAGATAATAAGTTCGCTCTTTTCTTCCCTAAAACCAAATATGGCAGTACCTAGATCTATCTTCGCTTTTATGCCTAGCTAGGGGCGTTAAACGATAGCGCTTGTTGGGAGGCAACCCAATTTTATTTTTATTCCTTGCTTTTTGCTCCTGTTTAGTAATAAATAATTTATCTAGCCTCTATTTTGGTTGTGTTTTTTGTGTTTAATTAGTGTCTGTGCCAAGTAGAACAGTTGGGAAGACTTGGGAAAAGTCTTTTTGATCTTGCTGTAGAAAACAGAAACTCTAGCCCTCACCAGAATCGCTACCATTTTTATTTGGAAGGTGATATTTAGTTAATTCGTTTTGTAGATGATTAATAAATAAATTCCTCACGTCCAGAAATTTATTTTAGAATTTTTGGGGTTCCATAACTTGCGTTAGCTACAGATTACTACATATTGTTCTGTTTTTGACACATTCTGTTTTTCTTGTGTTGTTTGCTTATTTTGATGAATCTATGGCTAGTAAAAGAGTTTACAAACCATAGAGAAGTTGGAATACAGTAGGTTTAACACCAATATAAATAAAGAATGAGTTCATTACAGTACCTTGAAGTGGTGTTTTGTTCTCTTTCACTAACGGAGCTCACGAGATTTTCTATCTTGAGTTTTGTGTTGTGAAGTTTTCAAGTTTTGGGTAAAGATTTGATGGATTATGGAACAAGGAGTGGCAAGAGCCTAAGCTTGGTGATGCCCATGGCACCCCAAGGTAAAATTCAAGGACACCAAAAAGCCTAAGCTTGGGGATACCCCGGAAAGCATCCCCTCTTTCGTCTTCGTCTATCGGTAATTTTACTTGGAGCTATATTTTTATTCACCACATGATATGTGTTTTGCTTGGAGCGTCTTGTATGATTTGAGTCTTTGCTTTTTAGTTTACCACAATCATCCTTGATGTACACACCTTTTGAGAGTGACTCACATGATTTAAAACTTATTAGAATACTCTATGTGCTTCACTTATATCTTTTGAGCTATATAGTTTTTTCTCTAGTGCTTCACTTATATCTTTTAGATCCCGGTGGTGGATTTGTTTTATAGAAACTATTGTTCTCTCATTCTTCACTTATATTATTTTGAGAGTCCTTTAGAACAACATGCAAATTTTCTATAATATAAGAACTTTCATACAAGCGCATTGAATACTATGAGAAGTTTGATACTTGATAATTGTTTTGAGATATGAAGATGGTGATATTAGAGTCATGCTAATTGAGTAGTTGTGAATTTGAGAAATACTTTTGTTCAAGTTTGTGATTCCCGTAGCATGCACATATGTTGAACCGTTATGTGATGAAGTCGGAGCATGATTTATATAGTGATTGTCTTCCTTATGAGTGGCGGTTGGGGACGAGCGATGGTCTTTTCCTACCAATCTATCCCCCTAGGAGCTTGCGCGTAATACTTTGTTTCGATAACTAATAGATTTTTGCAATAAGTATGTGAGTTCTTTATGACTAATATTGAGTCCATGGATTATACGCACTCTCACCCTTCCACCATTGCTAGCCTCTCTAGTATCACGCAACTTTCGCCGGTACCATACACACACCATATACCTTCCTCAAAACAGCCACCATATCTACCTATTATGGCGTTTCCATAGCCATTCCGAGATATATTGCCATGCAACCTTCCACCATTCCGTTATTATGACATGCTTCATCATTGTCATATTGCTTGCATGATCATGTAGCTGACATCGTATTTGTGGCAAAGCCACCGTTCATAATTTTTCATACATGTCACTCATGCATCATTGCACATCCCGGTACACCGCCAGAGGCATTCACATAGAGTCATATTTTGTTCTAAGTATTGAGTTGTAATTCTTGAGTTGTAAGTAAATAAAGTGTGGTGATCATCATTAGAGCATTGTCCCAAGTGAGGAAAGGATGATGGAGACTATGATTCCCCCACAAGTCGGGATGAGACTCCGGACGAAAATAAAAAAAAAAGAAGAAAAGAGGCCAAAAGAAAAAATAAATAAAGAAGGCCCAAATAAAAAATGAGAGAAAAAGAGAGAAGGGACAATGCTACTATCCTTTTTCCACACTTGTTCTTCAAAGTAGCACCATGTTCTTCATATAGAGAGTCTCCTATGATATCACTTTCATGTACTAGTGGCAATTTTTCATTATAGAACTTGGCTTGTATATTCCAATGATGGGCTTCCTCAAAATGCCCTAGGTCTTCATGAGCAAGCAAGTTGGATGCACACCCACTTAGTTTCTTTTGTTGAGCTTTCATATACTTATAGCTCTAGTGCATCCGTTGCATGGCAATCCCTACTCACTCACATTGATATCTATTGATGGGCATCTCCGTAGCCCGTTGATACGCCTAGTTGATGTGAGACTATCTTCTCCTTTTTGTCTTTTCCACAACCACCATTCTATTCTACCATAGTGCTATATCCATGGCTCGCGCTCATATATTGCGTGAAGATTAAAAAAGTTTGTGAAACAATTGCTTGGCCTGTCATCGGGGTTGTGCATGATTTAAATATTTTGTGTGGTGAAGATAGAGCATAGCCAGACTATATGATTCTGTAGGGATGACTTTCTTTGGCCATGTTATTTTGAGAAGACATAATTGCTTAGTTAGTATGCTTGAAGTATTATTATTTCTATGTCAATATCAAACTTTTATCTTGAATCTTTCGGATCTGAACATTCATGCCACAATAAAGAAAAAAATACATTGAGAAATATGTTAGAAAGCATTCCACATCAAAAATTCTTCTTTTATCATTTACATACCCGAGGACGAGCGGGAATTAAGCTTGGGGATACTTGATACATCTCCAACGCATCTATAATTTCTGATTGCTCCATGCTATTGTATTATCTATTTTGGATGTTAATGGGCTTTATTTTACACTTTTATATCATTTTTGGGACTAACCTACTAATCGGAGGCCCAACCCAAATTGTTGTTTTTTTGCCTATTTTAGGGTTTCGAAGAAAAGGAATATCAAACGGAGTCCAAACGGAATGAAACCTTCGGGGACGTGATTTTCTCAACAAACATGATCCAGGAGACTTGGAGTGGCCGTCAAGAAACAAGGGAGGAAGGCACGAGGCAGGGGGCGCGCCCTCCACCCTCGTGGGCCCTCCGTTGCTCCACCGACGTACTTCTTCCTCCTATATATATCCACGTACCACCCAAACATCCAGGAGCACCACGAAAATGTAATTCCACCACCACAACCTTCTATACTCGAGAGATCCCATCTCGGGGCCTTTTTCGGAGCTCCGCCGGAGGGGGCATTGATCACGAAGGGCCTCTACATCAACTCCAGGGCCTCTCCGATGATGTGTGAGTAGTTTAATTCAGACCTATGGGTCCATAGTTATTAGCTAGATGGCTTCTTCTCTCTATTTGGATCTCAATACAAAGTTCTCCTCGATCTTCTTGGAGATCTATTCGATGTAATCTTCTTTTGTGGTGTGTTTGTCGAGATTCAATGAATTGTGGGTTTATGATCCAGATTATCTATGAACAATATTTGATTCTCCTCTGAATTCTTTTATGTATGATTGGTTTATGTTTGCAAGTCTCTTCGAATTATAAGTTTGGTTTGGCCTACTAGATTGGTCTTTCTTGCAATGGGAGAAGTGCTTAGCTTTGGGTTCAATCTTGCGGTGTTCGATCCCAGTGACAGAAAGGGAACCGACACGTATTGTACTGTTGCCATCGAGGATAAAAAGATGGGGTTTATATCATATTGCATGAGTTTATCCCTCTATATCATGTCATCTTCCTTAAAGCATTACTCTATTCTTATGAACTTAATACTCTAGATGCATGCTGGATAGAGGTCGATGTGTGGAGTAATAGTAGTAGATACAGAATCATTTCAGTCTACTTGTCTCGGACGTGATGCCTATATACATGATCATACCTAGATATTCTCATAACTATTCTCAGTTCTATCAATTGCTCAACAGTAATTCGTTTACCCACCGCAATACGTATGCTCTTGAGAGAAGCCTCTAGTGAAACCTATGGCCCCCCGGCTCTATCTTTCATCATATTAATCTTCCAACACTTAGTTATTTCATTTGCCATTTTTTTACTTTGCATCTTTATCATAAAAAATACCAAAAATATTATCTTATCATATCTATCAGATCTCACTCTCGTAAGTGACCGTGAAGGGCTTGACCACACCTTTATCGCGTTGGTCGCGAGGTTCTTATTTGTTTGTGTAGGTGCGTGGGACCTGAGCATGATCTCCTGCTGGATTGATACCTTGGTTCTCAAAAACTGAGGGAAATACTTATGCTACTTTGCTGCATCACCCTTTCCTCCTCAAGGGAAAACCAACACAGTGCTCAAGAGGTAGCATAACACAGGCAAGGACCCTTTCTTTGCTTGATCCATTTTGAACTTCTTCAAAACTTTATCAAGGTATGTGCTTTGTGAAAGTCCAATTAAGGGTCTTGATCTATCTCTATAGATCTTGATACCCAATATATAAGCAGCTTCACCGAGGTCGTCCATTGAAAAATTCTTATTCAATTATCATTTTTTTGCTATTCAGAAATTAAGTATCATTTCCAATCAACAATATGTCATCTACATATAATATCAGAAATGCTACAGAGCTCCCACTCACTTTGTTGTAAATACAGGCTTCTCCAAAATTCTATATAAACCATATGCTTTGATCACACTATGAAAGCGTATATTCCAACTCCAAGAGGCTTGCACCAGTCCATAAATGGATCGCTGGAGCTTGCACACTTTGTTACCACCTTTTTGATCGACGAAACCTTCTGGTTGCATCATATACAACTCTTCTTTAAGATATCCATTAAGGAATGCAGTTTTGACATCCATTTGCCAAATTTCATAATGATAAAATGCGGCAATTGCTAACATGGTTCGAACGGACTTAAGCATCACTACGGGTGAGAAGGTCTCATCATAGTCACCTCCTTGAACTTGTCGAAAACCTTTTGGAATAGGTCGAGGTTTGTAGACAGTAACATTACAGTCAGCGTCAGTCTTCTTCTTGAAGATCCATTTATTCTCTATGGCTTGCCGATCATCGGGCAGGTCAACCAAAGTCCACACTTTATTCTCATACATGGATCCCATCTCAGATTTCATGGCCTCAAGCCATTTTGCGGAATCTGGGCTCATCATCACTTCTTCATAGTTCGTAGATTCGTCATGGTCAAGTAACATGACCTCCAGAACAGGATTACCGTACCACTCTGGTGCGGATATTACTCCGGTTGACCTACGAGGTTCGGTAGTAACTTGATCAGAAGTTTCATGATCATCATCACTAGCTTCTTCACTTACTGGTGTAGGGATTACTGGAACTGATTTATGTGATGAACTACTTTCCAATAAGGGAGCAGGTACAGTTACCTCATCAAGTTCTACTTTCCTCCCACTCACTTCTTTTGGAGAAACTCCTTCTCTAGAAAGGATCCATTCTTAGCAACGAATATTTTGCCTTTGGATCTGTGATAGAAGGTGTACCCAACAGTCTCTTTGGGTATCCTATGAAGACACATTTCTCCGATTTGGGTTCGAGCTTATCAGGTTGAAGCTTCTTCTCATAAGCATCGCAACCCCAAACTTTAAGAAAAAACAACTTGGGTTTCTTGCCAAACCACATTTCATAAGGTGTCGTCTCAACGAATTTTGATGGTGCCCTATTTAACGTGAATGCAGTCGTCTCTAAAGCATAACCCTAGAATGATAGTGGTAAATCACTAAGAGACATCATAGATCGCACCATATCTAATAAAGTGCGGCTACGACATTCGGACACACCATTACGCTGCGGTGTTCCAGGTGGCGTGAGTTGCGAAACTATTCCGCATTGTTTCAAATGAAGACCAAACTTGTAACTCAAATATTCTCCTCCACGATCAGATCGCAGAAACTTTATTTTCTTGTTACGATGATTTTCCACTTCACTCTAAAATTCTTTGAACTTTTCAAATGTTTCAGACTTATGTTTCATCAAGTAGATATACCCATATCTTCTCAAATCATCTGCGAAGGTCAGAAAATAACGATACCCACCATGAGCATCAATACTCATCGAACCGCATACATCAGTATGTATTATTTCCAATAAGTCCGTTGCTCGCTCCATTGTTCCAGAGAACGGAGTCTTAGTCAACTTGCCCATGAGGCATGGTTCGCAAGCATCAAGTGATTCATAATCAAGTGATTCCAGAAGCCCATCAGCATGGAGTTTCCTCATGCGCTTTACACCAATATGACCTAAACGGCAGTGCCACAAATAAGTTGCACTATCATTATTAAACTTATTTCCTTTGGCTTCAATACTATGAACATGTGTATTACCACTATCAAGATTTAGTAAAAATAGACCACTCATCAAGGGTGCATGACCATAAAAGATATTATTCATATAAATAGAACAACCATTATTCTTTGATTTAAATGAATAACCGCCTCGCATCAAACAAGATCCAGATATAATGTTCATGCTTAACACTGGCACCAAATAACAATTATTTAGGTCTAAAACTAATCCTGAAGGTAGATGTAGAGGTAGCGTGCCGACAGCGATCACATCAACTTTGGAACCATTTCCTACGCGCATTGTCACCTTGTCCTTACCCAATCTTCGCTTAATCTGTAGCCCCTATTTTGAGTTGCAAATATTAGCAACAGAACCAATATCAAATACCCAGGCGCTACTGCAAGCATTAGTAAGGTACACATCAATAACATGTACATCAAATATACCTTTCACTTTGCCATCCTTCTTCTCCGCCAAATACTTGGGGCAGTTCCACTTCCAGTGACCAGTCCTTTGCAGTAGAAGCAGTCAGTATCAGGCTTAGGTCCAGACTTGGGCTTCTTCACTTGAGCAGCAACTTGCTTGCCGTTCTTCTTGAAGTTCCCCTTCTTCCCTTTACCCTTTTTTCTAGAAACTGGTGGTCTTGTTGACCATCAACACTTGATGTTCCTTCTTGATTTCTACCTCCACAGCCTTTAGCATTGCGAAGAGATCGGGAATTATCTTATCCATCCCTTGCATATTATAGTTCATCACGAAGCTCTTGTAGCTTGATGGCAGTGATTGAAGAACTCTGTCAATGACACTATCATCAGGAAGATTAACTCCCAACTGAGTCAAGTGGTTGTGGTACCTGTCGGTGTCAAAACCAGCGGATCTTGGGTAGGGGGTCCCGAACTGTGCGTCTAAGGTCGATGGTAATAGGAGACAAGGGGAACGGTGTTTACCCAGGTTCGGGCCCTCTCTATGGAGGTAATACCCTACGTCTTGCGTGATTGATATTGATGAATATGAGTATTACAAGAGTTGATCTACCTCGAGATCATAATGGCTAAAGCCTAGAGGTCTAGCTTGTATGGCTATGATAATGAGTGTCCTATCCGGACTAAGTCCTCCGGTTTATATACACACTGGGAGGATCTAGGGTTACACAAGGTCGGTTACAAAGAAGGGAATCTACATATATCCGGTCGCCAAGCTTGCCTTCCACGCCAAGGAGAGTCCCATCCGGACACGGGTGCAGTCTTTGGACTTTGTATCTTCATAGCCCATCAGTCCGGCCCATGGCTAACAGGCCAGACGCCCGAGGACCCCTTAGTCCAGGACTCCCTTAGTAGCCCCTGAACCTGGCTTCAATGATAAGGTATCCGGCGTGTAGTGCTGTCTTCGGCATTGCAAGGCAGGTTCCTCCTTCCGAACTCCAAAATAGTCTTCGGACGAATTGATTGTGTCCGGACCTGTAACATACAACTATAGAGCGTATAGCATTCTATGAATCCAATCCGCTGACACCTTTTAGTAATGTGATGTCATGCTTCTTGGCCATTATTTCGAACCGTTTCCCGCCCCGCCGTCCCATGTTTCGGGGCGTGGTTGTCATTGACATGTCTTGTTGAAGAAGAGATCATGTCCCCTAATTGCGGGATTTTCATCAATACGAGCGTGGGTAACCCAAACGTCCTGCGGGAAAGATTCCTTAGGAATAGGAAGGTTCTTAGGCTTAGGACGAGGCGTTCAATACTGTTGCCTTTATAAAGGAACCAAGGGCCGTCTTTTATGCCAAACCTCTCCTCAGCCTTCCCAACCTCGAGTTCTAGCATCCAAGGTTCGAATTCATTGTTTCAAGCCTCCGCGTCATGTCCAGACCCAACTCTCAAGGTCGATGGGTGGCTTCCTCCGTTACAGAGGAGGATATCGGAAAGCTTGGGGCTGCCAGATATTTGACTGCGGAGGTCCACCACAGGCTTCCTGCTCAAGGACAGGTTATTCCGACCCCCAGATCTGGCGAAAGGGTCATATTCATCTCCGACTTCCTCTGGGGGCTAGGGTTCGCTCTTCACCCCTTCGTCCGGGGGCTAATGTTTTATTACGGACTAGATTTTCATGACCTAGCCCCGGACTCTATCCTCCACGTCTCGGCGTTTATCATTACATGCGAGGCCTTCCTCCGAATCCCCCCACACTTCGGCTTATGGCTCAAGACCTTCATTGTGAAGCCGAAGGTAGTCGATGGGGAACAGGTGAAGTGCGGCGGTGCTACGATCAGCCATCTCACCAGCACTCCTTGGCCAAAAGGTTCCTTTACCGAAACTTCCAATCACTGGCAGCGGGAGTGGTTTTACATTACAGAGCCCCGCAACACCAAGTGGGTAGCTGCACCCACATTCCATCCTGTCCCACCGTTACAGCTTGCATCATGGGTCAACAAGGGGCTGGACTGGGGATCAGTTGATGAAGTGCAGACTTTACAGAGCCGCATCCGAACCCTCCTCGAGAGAGACATCGATCTTGTCAACGTGATCCAAGTGATGTTAGTTCGCTGAATCCTGCCATGCCAGCGCAGGTCTCGCTGCATGTTGGAGTTTAATCCGGAAGGACCACAAACCCTCCAACACTTCTTTAGCACCACACACAAAGGGATGTGGGAGTTATTTTTCGGGAAGCGGAAACATTGGCCGGACACCACCGAAGATGCTGGCCTTAACTGCAACCGTCCGGATACCCAGGCAAGCACTTGCATCCCGAACACATTATAATTATGCATACCGTAATATGCTACTGAGCAAGCTATCTTCTTCCAGGGCTGGACAAAGAAGGCGGAACAAATTATGTGTTCAACCCCTCTGCCCGAGGGCCCAACGAATCTTGTTCTAACAAGGCTGTTGGCCCTGGTACCATATCAGATGCCTGTGAAGGAGGCCGAGGCGGAGAGTGAGATGACCAAAGATGGCCCCTATTCAAAGGATGCATCAGAAATTGTGTCTGGAGGAATCAAAGTCCCATCATCCGAATACAAAAGTGAAGGGGAGGCCACTGTCTCCCTTCCTCCTAGGAAGAGAAGGGCCGCCTCTGAAGATGGGGAGAAGCAGGCTTCTAAGCGAGGCAAGATGCCTAATGTGGCTAGCTCGGGCTTGGAGGACGTCAGGACGAGGACAAGCCTCAGGTCAAATCATAAGTGAATCAAGGTTGTTTTAAACATATCCCGTTCCTTTCTTATAATGCCCAGAATATATATTCTTTGTTTTTGCAGTTCAGCACACAATCTTCCTCAACAATCCTTTTCCACGGGGGACCTTCTCCCAGAGATGATGGAAAGTGAAACGCCCCCACCGGATTCCCCGTCCGATAGGGCAGACGACTTGGAGGTGTCGTCGCGGAGGGTCTCCCCCGACCAACAAGTGGTGCAAGGGATGATGAAGACATTACCCGAAGGTGATACTTCGGTGGCCCAAGGTCCAGGGGACAACAATGAGGGCCCCGAACAATCTGATATATAGCCGGAGACGTATGAACGGATCCCTTCAAAGGGTGGCCATACTCCTACGGCAGCCGCTGGAGACCCAGAGGCACCGGATATCTTGACGAACATGCTGCGGCAGGCGTCCGTCTTAGAGGAACATCGTACCTTAATGAGTACGGTGGTTGGAAAGGTCCAGTCCGTGAAGAGCAGATTGGATGAGGCCTTTGCGAGCCTACTAAGAGGCTTCGAGGTTTGTACTGTAATATGTGCAATTGTGTTTTATTCGCAAAATACACCTATGTATAGATAGTAGCCCCTGAGACTCGGTTTGGCTTCCCATGGGAGGCGAACGGAGGATCAAGAAGAAACATTCAAGGACTAATCTGATTAATTTGAACACAGGCTACTTCCCCCCTGGCTACTTCCCAGACTACAGATGTTGCCGAGCTGCAACGGAAGCTTGATATGGCTGGGGATGACATTGCGTTAATCAATGCGTGTCTTGACGAATCACAAGGTATGTATTTGGGGCAATCCCTTCACATACATTTTTGTGATATCAGCATGATGCTGAAATTTATATACTGTAATATGCATGACTGCAGATGGTGCTGCCGTCATTGCAACTCTTCGGGCAGAGCTGGCCCGAGCCAAGGAGCAGGCCCGGTGTAGTAATGCGGCTGCCGAAAAGGCATCGGCTGAGTTGAAAGCTGAACGAGCTGCTCAGTGTCAAGACGAGGAGAAGATATCCACCATGGGCTCGAACTAAAAAATGCTGCTAGCCACTATTTACTCCTTGAGAAGGAGAATGAAGCCAAAACGGCTAAAGTTGACAAGGCCTTACAAGAGGCAAGATAAGCGCGGTCTGAATCCAGAGCCACCCGTGAGGAGATCCGGCAAGCTAGGGAGATTGCGGCTGGTGAGCCATTTTTGCTATAGACTAAATTCGGGGATCTGAACTATGCTCAGCTGAACCAATTGTGTAGTTCTCCGGACGAGTTTTTAGACTTGCCGAAGAGTTCTTCCGATGCGGCGCAGTTTTACCAGGCACGAGAGGGGTATGCAACGGAGAAGCTTTTCTGGTCACAATTCAGTGCGTCGAAGTGCCCCCTGTTGCTAAATGAGCAAATGTCCCAGTGGGCCGAGCTTCATAGCATATCCCGCGCTACCATGAAGAACATCATAACCCGGTTATGGCCAACTAAGCCTGTTCCGAATAGTTACTTCGGCTTGGTGCAATGGCTTGTTGACACGGTGCCACGTATCGACGCTGTGAAGCGGTCGGTGTGCATCGAGGGTGCATGGATGGCCTTTGCCCGAGTCAAGACCTTCTGGGGGAAGATGAAGGCCATTAATGTTGTAGTGAAGAGTCCACCCAAGGGCAAGGACCACCAAAAACCGGAGCATTATTTTGAACACATCCTAGTGGCTGCCCGCTTGATAGAGGGTCAGTGCTCGAAAGACATAATGTTCGAGTGAGGTGTATGAGAATTGTACGAGACAATTTTATAGTTAATTTGTTCTTATATATTGCTTGAAAGTTTGTGTTCCTCCTGTGCGGCCATTTTAATATAATCTAAAAGTTTTCCAGTTGTCGGCTTCAGTCCCCTCGTGGGAAGTACGGGGGTGTTCAGAAAAGCATTTGATCACTCTTGACCCAACGTCTCGGTCCGTGAAGGAGGCATCAATGCGGCGACCTAGGAAACCATACTATAGGCCATTAACACTTTCACTTAGCCATAGGAGTTTTATGGTGGGTCTACGACATAGCCCCTGGTATGTATGCGGCTTATTCATACGATGCATGTACATATTTGACCGAAAAGAGGTCCTTCGTGTGAAACGGAGAAATCGCTAGAGATTCCGATAAGTCATCGAGGGGTTGACCAGCTCTCGCCGCATCATGACAGTCAGTTTTCAGCTTTCTCTACTGAGTTGCTGAGCCAGGTGAACCAGAAGCACAATCGCAGTAGTTCTCCCTTTACTACCCTAGTCAATAGAGCGGAACGTAGGATAGCAAGCACAGGAGCCGGGCAACCCAACTATTGACCCAAGACATGATTCGGAGCTGATGCATATAAGGCCAAACTCGCGGCACCGAAGTATGCTGCAAAAGCTGTTCAGACTTTGTTGGCAACTCAATTGTTCTCGTACTGAGCCCCTGGTAAGTTTAAGCCAGGGTATATCTGTGAAACAACCATAGGAGGTGTATTCAATTATGGAAAGACGCGGATAAATAATATTGGTAATGTGAACTGGGACCTGAGCGATATGCCAAATATTACTTGATATATATAAAGGCCACGACCCCGGCTATTTGATATGCCCTGGGTCGAAGGCAGAGGAAAAAGGCATGTTACAGGCTCGAAAAAGAGTGCGGTCTACAAAAAGTTATTTTGGACCTCCTGTCGCATGTCTGCGCCGCCTGTCCTTGGTGAGGGCGTCCTTGAAGGAAGTAGCCCCGTAGGTGAGTGTACGGATCCAAACTCCGATAGACTCGGTTTTAGATGTTTCTCCTTTGTGCCACCTGTTTTTAAGAGGTAATGAAGAAAGAAAAAAGGAAAGTAGATAAAAATGCTACTGGAGTACTTGTAGAATTGTCTTTATTATGCTTCCGCCAATGCCTATGGTATCTTAAGTGCGTAGTTATGTATGCGCGGTACAGTTTTAACGGGTACATGAGATGGGCGACGAAAGCCGAACTGCTATTTCTGCTCCGGATTTGATCGATCTTCGAGGGGAAATTGCTTCTGGCCCTCGGCACTTGGCTAGTGAACCGCTCCATCGTCCCTATTGCCTGGCAGCCCCCTTCCCTTGTGTTCAGTGTTGAGCTTGCCGACCTGCTTGAGGACCCAACAGTTTTTGTTGGTATGATTAGTTGGTTTATTGGATGGTTCGTCTCTGTTCGCCTTGAATGCCTTTTTTGTTGACTAGGCTTAGGATTGCTGAATCCGGCGTTGACCGCTGTGTCGCATGATCTTTCATTATCATTGCGACTGTTGTGTTTACTTTGTCGTGGCTTGCCGTTGCCTTCTCGGATTTCGGAAGTGCCCGAGTTGCTGGTGCTTTTGCTTCTACAAGCGATCCAGTTCTCTTCTCTCGCGCAAAAGCGGGTCATTAGAGCGGTAAGGGCTGCCATGGATCTAGATCTTTCTCGGCTAAGGTGGCGTGCAAGCCATTCATCCCGGACGTTGTGTTTGAAGGCCGCAAGGGCTTCTGCATCCGTACAGTCGACGATTTGGTTCTTTTGAACTAAGAACCTAGTCCAAAGTTGCCTGGCTGACTCTCCGGGCTGCTGGACAATGTGACTTAAGTCATCTGCGTCCGGTGGCCGGACATATGTTCCTTTGAAGGTTTCGCGAAAGGCGTCCTCCAAATCTTCCTTTGAGTTTTAGTGGTAGGTATTTGATGGCATGAAGGTCGTCCCCATGGGCCATGTGGATATGGAGGAGGAAGTCTTCGATCCATACCGTGGGATCCGTTGTTCCATCGTATGATTCAATATTCATAGGTTTGAACATGTCTGGGAATTGATGCTCCATTACTTCGTCTGTGAAGCAAAGAGGGTGCACGTCGCCTCTATGTTGGGCCACACTACGGCGTACCTCCAATGGAGTTCGTTTGCGGTGTGACGTCCCCGATTCAATCGACACTAATCATACACGCAAACGTGTACGATCAAGATCAGGGACTCACGGGAAGATATCACAACACAACTCTACAAATAAAATAAGTCATACAAGCATCATATTACAAGCCATGGACCTCGAGGGCTCGAATACAAGAGCTCGATCATAGACGAGTCAGCGGAAGCAACAATATTTGAGTACAGAGATAAGTTAAACAAGTTTGCCTTAAGAACGCAAGCACAAACTGGGATACAGATCAAAAGAGGCGCAGGCCTCCCGCCTGGGATCCTCCTAAACTACTCCCGATAGTCGTCAGCGGGCTGCACGTAGTAGTAGGCACCTCCCGAGTAGTAGTAGTCGTCATCGACAGTGGAGTCTGGCTCCTGGGCTCCATCGTCTGGTCGCAGCAATCGAGTATAGAAAGGGGGAAAAGAGGGAGAAAAGCAACCGTGAGTACTCATCCAAAGTACTCGCAAGCAAGGAGCTACACTACATATGTATGCATTGGTATCAAATGGAAAAGGGGTATCATATGTGGACTGAACTGTAGAATGCCGGAATAAGAGGGGGATAGCTAGTCCTTTCGAAGACTACGCTTCTGGTAACCTCCATCTTGTAGCAGGAGAAGAGAGTAGATGGTAAGTTCACCAAGTAACAATGCATAGCATAACCCTAACCGATGATCCTCCCCTCATCACACTGTGAGAGAGCGATCAGCGGTTGTATCTGGCACTTGGAAGGGTGTGTTTTATTAAGTATCCGGTTCTAGTTGTCATAAGGTCAAGGTACAACTCCAAGTCATCATGTTACCGAAGATCACAGCTATTCGAATAGATTAACTTCCCTGCAGGGGTGCACCACATTTCCCAACATGCTCGAACCCCTTTGTTCGGACACACTTTCCTAGGTCATGCCCGGCCTCGGAAGATCAACACGTCGCAGCACTACCTAGGCACAACAGAGAGGTCAGCACGCGGGTCTAAATCCTATGCGCGCAGGGGTCTGGGCCCATCGCCCATTGCACACCTGCATGTTGCGAGGGCGGCCAGAAGCAGAACTAGCCCCCTTAATACAAGAGCAGGCTTACGGTCCAATCCGGCACGCGCCGCTCAGTCACTGACGTCATGAAGGCTTCGGCTGATACCACAACATCGAGTGCCCATAACTATCCCTGCATAGATGGTTAGTGCGTATAGGCCAGTGGCCAAACTCAGATCAAATATGAAGATCTCGTTAAACGTGTTATCTTGAAGTAACCGTGAACGTCGACCAGGGCCAGGCCCACCTCTCTCCTAGGTGGTCTCAACCTGCCCTATCGCTTCGCCACAAAGATCCACACAGAGGGCCGTCGGGAAAGTATGTCCTTCCAGCCCCCAATTCATGAATCAACTGCGGGTACTCAACAAGGCGACCCGACTTTAGTCACAACATATATCATGTGTAATATGTATAGTATATACCCGTGATCAACACCCGACGTGATCACGGCCCGATAGTATAGCATGGCAGACAAACAAGAATGTAGGGCCACTGATGATAAACTAGCATCCTATACTAAGCATTTAGGATTGCAGGTAAGGTATCAACAGATGTAGCAACAATGACAGGCTATGCATCAGAATAGGATTAACGGAAAGCAGTAACATGCTACACTACTCTAATGCAAGCAGTAGAGAGAAGAATAGGCGATATCTGGTGATCAAAGGGGGGGCTTGCCTGGTTGCCTTGGCAAGAGAGAGGGGTCGTCAACACCGTCGTCGTACTGGGTAGCGGCAGCGTCAGTCTCAGTGTCTAGCGAGAGAAGAGGGGGAAGAAACAATAAATATTAAGCAAACAGATGCATGATGATGCATGACATGACAAAGCGTGATGCTAGGCGTGCCCTAACGCGGTATGAGGTGGTACCGGTGAAGGGGGAAATATCCGGGAAAATATCCCCGGTGTTTTGCGTTTCCGGACAGATGAATCGGAGGAGGAATGTTCCGTGTTTTCTATGCTAGGGATGCGTGGCGGATGAACGGGCTGCGTATCCGGATTCGCCTCGTCGTTCTGAGCAACTTTCATGTACAAAGTTTTCCCATCCGAGATACGGTTTATTTTATATTAATTTTCAATGAATTAAATCATTTTTAGGATTTATTTAATTATTTTAATTCAACATTATCCAGAATAGTGTTTGCTGACGTCATCATGATGTCAGCATGACATCAGCAGTTGACCTGGTCAACCTGACAGGTGGGTCCCACCTATTAGTGACACATTTAATTATCCAGTTTAATTACACTAATTAGGATTAATTAGGGGGTTGGCCCCACTATCATTGACTAATTAATTAATTAACTAACAGTTTAATTAGTTCAGTTAATTGATTAGTTTAATTAATCAAAATTAATTAAGTTAATTAATCCCTTAATTAATTAAATAATTAATAATTTTATTTATTATTTATTTTAATTCGTCTCACAGGGGCGGGCCCCAGATGTCTGTGGCCAGGGGCCATAGCGGGCGCTAGTCAGCGGTTCCGGGCGCGGGCGCCGAGTCGCCTGGACTCGGGCACGCGCGGGCGGGCCGGCAGCTACGGCGCACGGCCAGCCGATCGGAGCGACAAACGGGAGGGCGGCGGCTAGGCGGGAAAGCGCCACGGGCGCGTGGACGCGGCAAGCAGAAGCGGCAGCAGGCGGGCGAGCCGCGGCAAGCAGCGTGCAGCAGGAGCGGCGGCACGGCAGTGGTGGGGCTTCGGCGACCACGGCTAGGGCGCGCGGAGATGAGGTTAACAGGGGCGCGGGCACCGGCAGGAATTCGCGGAGGTGGTGCTCCAGCCACGGTGCGCAGCGGCACAAGGGACGGCGATGAGCAGCGGCTGGCGTAGAGCAGCAGTTGCGGGCGCAGGGTGCGATGCGGGACGCCGTTGGCCATAGCGGGTTGAGGCCGGCGGAGTAGCAGGAGGGGCACAGCTAGGGAAGTGTCGGCGCGTCGGAGCAGGTCCGGGGCGCGGCGTACGCGTAACTGGAGGGGCCACGGCGAGCAGCGGAGGCGGGAAGAGGAGGCCGAGGGCCTCACCGTGGAGCATAGGGGAAAGGGCAGTGGGGCGCGGGGTGGAGGCTGGGGATGACGGCAACGTTGTCGACGATGAGGTGGCCGTGGCGGAGGCACAGTTAGTGACGGCGGGCGTCGGGGTGCCGGCGACGTCGGGGCTGTCTTGGTCGATCCGGCCACGGAGCTAGACGGCGGGGATGAGGAGGTGATGGTGTGCGGCGGCGGCGGCGGATCGTGGGGAGGAACGGGCGGCGCGGTCGGCGCAGTGGCTTCAGTTCCCTGCCCCGATCTTGATCCAGATCAGGGGGAAAGAAAACGAGCGAGTGGGGGATCGAGGGAGACGTGGGGGGCGAGTGGGGGTTCGATCTAGGGTTTGGGGGAGTGGGTGATAAGGTGAGTGTGTGGGGCGATTGGGCCTGGCCGGTTGGGCCTTTGCCCAGTTGGGCTGGTAACTGGGCCATGGTTGGCCCAGTTGGGCCACGGCCCAGGGGGTATTCTTCTTTTGTTTTATTTTGTTTTCTGTTTTGCATTTTCTTTTATTTATTTCACTTTTCTGTTTTATTTCATTTTAATGTATTTAGGCATTTTCTAAAAAGGTGTTTGCTGCACTATAATTACCTATGCCATTTTTGGCACTGCCTGAACATTTTAGTTTTAATTTTTGAAAACTTTTATTACATAACTTCATTTTGAATTTGACTTTTGAACGGGTTTTGAACTCACGAGAGATTAGCAACTGTAATCAGAGATGACATGGCATCATTGGGAGAGTTTTACTGTAGCCTAATTATCCAGGCGTTACATGCGGTTTTCGTCCCAGGCGTGGCTAGGTTTGTCACGTCCGAATAGGTGGCCGTTGTCGCGTGTGGAGGTATGTCCTTGCGATCCGTTGGTCGCTCTTGGGTATCCTGCCCTGCTACCCGGGTCCTGGTGACGGTCGTGTGCACAACCCCGAGCTATTTTGTTCTTGCCTTTACGGCGAGGTGGGGCGGTCTAGTGTTCGCCTCGAGTTGTCGCTTTACCCAGACCAAGTTGTGATTGCCCTGACGTCTTGTGCAATAATGGCGTGGGCTCGAGCGCCCTGTATTTGCCCTGGGGTAGCGATCTACTCTTAGGGTAGATTTTGGCTGGGCCACTAAGGCCGTATTCCTCGGTTGCTAGGACTTCGGTCCATCTATCATTGAGCAGATCTTGGTCGGCTTGAAGTTGCTGCTGCGTCTTTTTCAGGCTCCTTGCACTGGCTATTAGTTGGCGCTTGAAGCGCTCCTGCTCAAGGGGTTCCTCAGGCACGATAAAGTCCTTGGTGCCGAGGCTCACCTCATCCTCAGAGAGCGTAAGGTAATTGCCGTCCTCCGAATCTTCGTACTTGGCCTGCTTACCAGGGCTAACCTGCCCATCTTCCCGTTCATCTTGGTCATTAGCTGTATCAACGGGGTCTTTGATGTCTTCAGCATCGTCGTCCATACCGTCAATGTTCTCGGAGTCGCAATCAAGTGTATCGGTCAAATCCTCGACCGTGGCTATGAAGTGGGTGGTGGGTGGGAAGCAAAATTCTCCACCGCCAGCCCCTGGTTCGAGCCGGATATAGTCCAGCTGTGAGACCTCTGTCAAGGACAGGTTCTTTAACGAGTTTAGCACATCGCCCAAAGGCGAGTGCTGGAAGATGTTCGCGGCGGTGAATTTGAAGATCGATAAACGATCCAGCTCGGCGTCCACGGGTTCACGTGGTTCGGAACTTAAGGCCGGAGACGAGTCCGGAGTTCCGGTGACCAAGACATCATGAGAGGTTGAGTCTATGTGCGGCTCCAACGCCGTGGACTCTGTGGCCTCCGTGGTGGGATCAATCCTCCCGTCCTTGGATGGCGCGGCTTGCTCCGGATCTAGGGCAAGAGCAGTTATAGGAGCGATCTCCTGGATGCGGCCAGATGACAGATTTAGGTCATGATCATCTGGGTGACCAGGAGCGGCTGCCGCGGTCTCGAATCCGGCGAAGATCAAGTCTCCACGGATGTCCGTAACGTAGTTCAAGCTCCTGAATCTGACCTGATGGCCAGGGGCGTAGCTTTCGATCTGCTCCGGATGGCCAAACGAGTTGGCCCGCAGTGTGAAGCCGCCGAACACAAAGATATGTCTGGGGAGGAAGGTTTCTCCTTGGAGAGCGTCATTATTGACAATCAAAGGAGCCATTAAACCTTTTAGCGACAGCACAGAGGAACTCTCAATGAAAGCACCAATGTCGATGTCAAAACCGGGGGATCTCGGGTAGGGGGTCCCGAACTGTGCGTCTAAGGTTGATGGTAACAGGAGACAAGGGGCACGATGTTTACCCGGGTTTGGGCCCTCTCTATGCAGGTAATACCCTACGTCCTGCTTGACTGATATTGATGAATATGAGTATTACAAGAGTTGATCTACCTCGAGATCGTAATGGCTAAACCCTAGAGGTCTAGTTTGTATGGCTATGATAATGAGTGTCCTATCCAGACTAAGTCCTCTGGTTTATATAGACACCGGGAGGATCTAGGGTTACACAAGGTCGGTTACAAAGAAGGCAATCTACATATCCGGTCGCCAAGCTTGCCTTCCACGCCAAGGAGAGTCCCATCCGGACACGGGTGCAGTCTTTGGTGTTCGTATCTTCACATCCCATCAGTCCGACCAATGGCTAACAGGTCGAACGCCCGAGGACCCCTTAGTCCAGGACTCCCTCAGTACCCAGACATTCTGAGTATATGTTCACTGACAGAACTATTCTCCTCCATTTTGCAGCTGTAGAACTTATTGGAGACTTCATATCTCTCAATCCAGGCATTTGCTTGAAATATTAATTTCAACTCCTGGAACATTTCATATGCTCCATGACGTTCAAAACATCGTTGAAGTCCCGGTTCTAAGCCGTAAAGCATGGGACACTGGACTATCGAGTAGTCATCAGCTTTGCTCTGCCAGACGTTCTTAACGTTGTCAGTAGCATCTGCAGCAGGCTTGTCACCCAGGGGTGCTTCCAGGACATAATTCTTCTGTGCAGCAATGAGGATAATCCTCAAGTTATGGACCCAGTCCGTGTAATTGCTACCATCATATTTCAACTTAGCTTTCTCTAGGAACGCATTAAAATTCAACGGAACAACAGCACGGGCCATATATCTACAACAACATAGACATGCAAAATACTATCAGGTACTAAGTTCATGATAAATTAAAGTTCAATTATACTTAAGAACTCCCACTTAGATAGACATCCCTCTAATCATCTAAGTGCTCACATGATCCATATCTACTAAACCATGTCTGTTCAACATGTGAGATGGAGTAGTTTTCAATGGCAAACATCACTATGTTGATCATATCTACTACATTATTCACGCTCGACCTTTCGGTCTCAGTGTTCCGAGGCCATATCTGCATATGCTAGGCTCGTTAAGTTTAACCTGAGTATTCTGCTTGTGCAAAACTGGCTTGCACCCGTTGTATGTGAACATAGAGCTTATCACACCTGATCATCACATGGTGTCTCGGCACGACGAACGGTAGCAACGGTGCATACTCAGGGAGAACACTTATACCTTGAAATTTAGTGATAGATCATCTTATAATGCTACCGCCGTACTAAGCAAAATAGGATGCATAAAGGATAAACATCACATGCAATCAATATAAGTGATATGATATGGCCATCATTATCTTGTGCCTTTGATCTCCATCTCCAAAGCACCGTCATGATCACCATCGTCACCGGCTTGACACCTTGATATCCATCATAGCATCGTTGTCGTGTCGCCAACTATTTCTTCTACGAGTAAAGCAATTACATGGGGATTGCATTTCATACAATAAAGCGACAACCATATGGCTCCTGCCAGTTGCCGATAACTGTGTTACAAAACATGATCATCTCAAACAACAATTTATATAATCACGTCTTGACCATATGACATCACAACATGCCCTGCAAAAACAAGTTAGACGTCCTCTACTTTGTTGTTGCAAGTTTTACGTGGCTGCTATGGGCTTAGCAAGAACCATTCTTACCTACGCATCAAAAACCACAACGCGGTATAGTGATTGCTTTTTGATCTTTAGAAAGAACCATGTTCATTGAATCCGATTCAACTAAAGTTGGAGAAACAGACACCCACTAGCCACCTATTTGCGAAGCACGTCAGTAGAACCAGTCTCGCGTAAGCGTACGCGTAATGTCGGTCTGAGCCGCTTCATCCAACAATACCACTGAATCAATAATTAACTTCTCCAGAACATTTCCGGTGTCCGAACATAGTCGTCCAATATATCAATCTTTATGTGTCGACCATTTCGAGACTCCTCATCATGTCCGTGATCACATCCGGGACACCGAACTACCTTCGGTACATCAAAACAAATATACTCATAATACCGATCGTCGTCGAACGTTAAGCGTGCGGACCCTACGGGTTCAAGAACTATGTAGACATGACCGAGACACTTCTCCGTTCAATAACCAATAGCGGAACCTGGATGCTCATATTGTCTCCTACATATTCTATGAAGATCTTTATCGTTCAAAACGCATAACAACATACATTGTTCCCTTTGTCATTGGTATGTTACTTGCCCGAGATTCGATCGTCGGTATCTCAATACCTAGTTCAATCTCGTTACCGGCATGTCTCTTTACTCATTCTGTAATGCAACATCCCGCAACTAATTCATTAGTTACATTGCTTGCAAGGCTTATAGTGATGTGCATTACCGAGAGGGCCCAAAGATACCTCACCGACAATCGGAGTGACAAATCCTAATCTCGATCTATGCCAACTCAACAAACACCGTTGCAGACACCTGTAGAGCATCTTTATAATCACCCAGTTACGTTGTGATGTTTGATAGCACACTGAGTGTTCCTCCGGTATTCGGGGGTTGCAAAATCTCATAGTCATAGGAACATGTATAAGTTATGGAGAAAGCAATAGCAATAAACTAAACGATCATAGTGCTAAGCTAACAGATGTGTCAAGTCAATCACATCATTCTCTAATGATGTGATCCCATTCATCAAATGACAACTCTTGTCCATGGCTAGGAAACTTAACCATATTTGATTAACAAGCTAGTCAAGTAGAGGCATACTAGTGACGCTTAGTTTGTCTATGTATTCACACATGTACTAAGTTTCCGGTTAATACAATTCTAGCATGAATAATAAACATTTATCATGATATAAAGAAATATAAATAACAACTTTATTATTGCCTATACGGCATATTTCCTTCAGTTATTTGTGTGTAGGTGTTGTTTATGTTGTGTTGCTTGGTTCTCCTACTGGTTCGATAACCTTGGTTTCACATTTGAGGGAAATACCTACCGCCGTTGTGCTGCATCATCCCTTCCTCTCTGGGGAAATACCGACGTTGCTTCAAGCGACATCAAAAGGAATTTCTGGCACCGTTGCCGGGGAGGATCTTCAACATATATGTGAGGACCCCGATCCTAAGTCACACCGATCTAGCATGTAACGCATCATATCACTTTGCGGCCTCACGCACGGTATTCCCACGGGTGCCACCTTACCTGGCCCGGGACCGTTTGCGCCTTTTGGCTCACATATATGATAGTGTCGTTAGCATCCATATGACAAAGAACCCGGGCCGACATGACTAGTCGTAAACCCAAAGTGGCACTAACTTATAGGGACAGGCATACATGACCCAGCAACGAACTTGTCGGTCATCAGCGAGTGAATCCGGGCTGTAGCAGCTAGGCTAACACGTCTCCGGAGAATCCGGGCTGTAGCAGGCTAACAGGACTCCGGTAGACACCGTGTGACATGTCCCCGAAGGGACAGACAAAGGAACGAAGAAGGACACATGCCGGCCAGCCTAAGTGTTCTGGAGCAGTAGCAAGCTACCATGGCTCAGTGGAAGCACTAGGACACATTTCCCGGTAAGAGAGGCTACCAAGGATAAACAACTAGGTTGTCGAATCCCACACATACCAAGCATTTCAAATCATACACACAATATGCTCGATATGTGGAAATACAACATGGCATCACAACAAAACTCTACAACTCAAAGTATTTATTCATTAGGCTCCGAGGAGCCAAGTATTACAAACATGGGTCTCATGACCCAACATACAGAGCATATAAGCAACAAGCACATGCGAAAGCTTATATTGTCTGAGTACAGACAACTACAAAAGAAAAAGGCTAAGAAGCCTGACTGTTTACAAGACCCTGCCGAGGGCACAAGATCGTAGCTGAGGTAACAAGCTAAACGTCGAAGTCCACGCGGAACTACTAGCGAGACTGAAGTCTCTCTGCAAAAACATAAATTAAGCAAATGTTAGTACAAATGTACCCAGCAAGACTTACATCAGAGCTAGCTACATATGCATCAGTATCAACAAAGGGGGTGGTGGAGTTTAACAGCAGCAAGCCAACTTTGACTCAGTGGCTATCCTAAACTACGACTTCAAGTAACTCTTTTGAGGTGGCACACACGAGTCCACAAATTCACCAAATCAATACACCACTATGGATCCGCTCCCGTCTCCCTACAAGAAGGCCATCCATAACACTCACGCTTAACTTGCGCATTTTAGAGTATCCACTTTCACTTGTCTATGAACTATACAGGCAACCCAGAAGTCCTTCACCGCAGACACGGCTATTCGAATAGATGATGTTAACCCTGCCGGGGTGTACTTCTTCACACATGCTCTCGCCACTTACCACCATGTACACGTCGTGTATCTCGGCAACATTCAAGCGGAAGCCTGGCGAGGGAGTCGGCCATGACCTGACTAACCACGCAAGTCTCTAGTCGAGGTTTATCGCCTATTCGTGTTCCATCCACAAGGAGATCCGGCCAGGGTGTCGCTCACGGCCCCAAACGATGTGTACAGGGTTCCCAAGCCCACCAAACGGGCGACGCTTGGTATACCCGTCCACGGTGCCTAGTCTGTCCCAAGCCCACCTCTATCGGGTGCCACTTGGCAGACTACTAACACTACCTTCAAACAGCAGAAACTAGTTGCAACTCCTGGACAGAGATCGAGGCGATTAATAAGCCGAGAGGGGTCGAGTTACCGGAACCCAATGTGTGGTAGTAACTATTCATGGATCACAAACACAGAACTCAGTTCCTAAGAATGGTTTCAATGAGACAACCCACCATGTACTCCTACATGGCTTCTCACCGCTACCTTTACCAAATCGTGTTCACACACTTAGCTCTCAGTAGTAGGACATGTTCACAACTTTCCAATTCATCCCTGATGAACCAGACCTGACACAACTCTAAGCACTAGCAGGCATGACAAACACGCATGAATGAGTAGGCACACCAGGGCTCAAACAACTCCTACTCATTCTAGTGGGTTTCATCTATTTACTGTGGCAATGAAAGTTCATGCAGAGGAAAGGGGTTCAACTACCGCAACATGTAACAGTTGAATCGTTGTTGTCCTAATGCAGTAAAAGAGAGCAGAAGCGAGAGAGTGGGATTGTATCGGAATGAACAAGGGGGTTTTGCTTGCCTGGCACTTCTAAAGATAGTATAGTTCTTCATCGATGTCATCGATCTCATCATGGAACATACGTCTACTGAGGGAAACAAGCATCGGCAACAGAGAAAGAACACAATTAATGCAATGCAACAATACGATGCATGATCATGGCATGGCAATATGCTGTGATTTGAGCTAATGCAACTAGCAACAGGTTAAATGGTGTTGGTTCGAATACAAGATTCAAATTCAAACTCCATATGTGATTATTCAAATGCCATTTAATTGATTTGACCTGATTAGTAGGCATAAGTTGCTCAAACATGCATGTAAATGGTACAGATGGAAAGATTGGATTTTTCTGATCATTTTTCATATATAAATTATTTCATTTTGAGCTACGGTTTATTTTCTATGATTTTTAGAAGTTTTAACTATTTTTTGAAATAAATAAATCGTTTAGATTTATTTAAAATCCAGAAAAGTGATTACTGTGTCAGCATTACGTCAGAGTGATGTTAGCACTAACCAAAGTCAAATCTGACTGGTGGGGCCTACCTGTCATTGAAACAGCGGCTAAGCAGTGATTAATTAATTCTAACAGAACTAATTCACAGGCACTAGGGCCAACTGTCAATGGCCTAGTGTTAAACCAACGAGGTAATTAGCCTAAGCTAATCACCGCCACGTTGGCAGTCGCCGGACTTAGGCCGGCGACGACTAAACCGACGACCAAATCGCTATGGGGCTCCATTTTCAGCGCGTTTTGTTGCTACGCCTTGCTGGAGCTCTTGCGCATCTAGTGGTGGTAGCGGTAGCAGCTGGGATGGCCTAGGTTGATGGCGGCGACGACTTGTTCAGCGGCCGGAGTTCGGGCATCGGCGAAAATGACGCTGCAGCGCACGGCAGGAGCAACGGGTGAGTGTTCTAGGTTCCTGACGGTGTTCTGAGCATGTTGTAGTGCTCGGTTGCGGTCATAGCTAACTTTGGCCGCGGTGGCAATGAGGCCTGACGGCGGCGAGCTTCGGAGCTCATGGGGACGGTGGCTATAGGATGTTAGGGATGACGGGGCAAGGGGAATCGGGTCAGTGGCTCACCGCGGAGTTGCAGGGATGGTTAGGTGGCTCGGGGATGCGCTAGAGTGGTCGAATCGACAGCGAGGATCCTCGGCGGAAGATGGTGGAGACAATGGAGGCCGTCTGGGGTCGCTTCCTTCGGTGGAGAGGTGCTACATAGGTTGGTGGAGCTCGTGGTCACGACGATGAGGCACGGGGGGAACTGTGGCTCGCGCAGTGTGAGCGGCGGTGGCGTTCGGCCGTGTGCGAGAGAGAGAGAGCAGAGGAGGGGGAAAGCACGGGGAAGAGTGAGAGGGAGACCAGGGGGTGTGTGGCATCTCCAGGGGCGTCCAAGGAGAAACGGCAAGCAGGAGGTGGCCGGAGCGCGTGGCCGCGCGTGCCCCTGTCCTGCTGGCGCGAGGAAGGGGACAACTGGCACTTGCCAGTCGGCTTGGCCGGCCTGCTGGGCCGCTAGGTAAGTGGCCCAGGTAGGACTCTTTTTTCGTTTCTTTTTTCTATTTTCTTTTTATTTATTTGTTTTAATTTAGTTTTAAGCGCTAAACCATTTTGCTTTCTTCTGATAATTTCGCAGGGACTAAAAGGATTATTCCAAAGCCCCTCACAATTTATCAAAATTATTGGACACATATTCAAAATATAGAAAATATAAATCCAATGCAAATAGTTATTGCATTAGCTTCAAATGCCAAAAATAAATATTTATGAGCTCCTAAAAATATTGGTTTGAATTTTACCTCTGGCCAATATTTTCAGAGAGAAACATGAACATTTTCTTGGACCCATTTGAAGCAATTTTTAGCTTGGTCATTTTTAGAAATAATTTCTAAGGCTTTCACATGTCCCCATTTCAAATTCATTGAAACTTAAACATGATGCACACATGACTAGCTAGCCCAGAGGAAACCAGAACTAGGGATGTGACAACTCACTCCCACTAAACAAGAATCTCATCCCGAGATTCAGGGCTTGAGGTAAGAAGATAGAGGGAACACAAAGCTAACACAATCTTCTTGATCCAACTGTCCTTCTTGGAGATGTTAATTCATTGCTTCAAATTGATTTTGACATCTTCGCTTTTGAGATCTCCATCCAACACGACAATGAGAGGAAGGGGAAAACTCTAGAAGAACCAATCTTCATGAAGATCGAGTATCTGACAATCAACTCACGGAATGAGACGTGGGAACACCTCTTGTGTTGAGAGTTAAAACACACATCAAGAGAGATGGAAAGTAACAGATGAAGAAATTTTAATTTGGTGAGCAGCAATCCCATGCTTAAAAGGATGTGGATGCGTTTCAAAGTAGCGAGGAGCTAAATTGCCATGATTCCATAACGGGGCACCTTAGAGTAGGTGGCTCATTGAATTATTCCCCTAAGTGGCAAAAAGAATTACTTTTGATCCATAGACCATTGGAACTCTTCATACCAGCCTAAGGCAATCACAAACGATCGTGTGAAGGAGCTTGAAGAAATGGCATACTCATACTAGAATGGATGATGTGGACTACCTTGTTGAAGACAACGCAATGGATGATTTCTTCTTATCATCAAGAAAGGATATGGCCCAGGGTAAGCCCACTTTTGAGGATGATCCTGAATAACAATTACTGAGAAGGCAGACCATAGTAAAATGGCACAATGGCGGGTGCAAGCTGGGAACAAAATGCAAATGCTGGGAATGATTCTAGTAACTCGGGAAAACTCAATAGTCGAGAGTGATTCCACGGTTTGAATGGTTATATTATAATCGAAGAAACTAAGAGCACAAGAATCCCCAAGGAGCAACTTCTAGAAGGAGTTGCACAAAATCCTCATGGAGAAGATGGTCAAATATCTCAATCAACATACTACCATGATAGATCTTTCGACTAGGTGTGTCGGCAAAAAAATCAGCCTTGCCGGGACCTACATCGTAGATCTTGGAAAAGTTCCAACCATCATGCCTGCTTGAGATTCAGATCTGGCTGGTAACAGGATATTTCAGACAACATGTCTGGAAAAGGAAAGGTTGCAACACAAATCGACGAGATGACGTTGTGAGATTCTCGGGAGATGAACTATGATAGAAAGCTCCAAAACATGAGATGGTTCTGCTACACACATGTGAACATGTTGTCCAAGACGCTACACACATGTGAACATGTTGTCCAAGACAAGCATGACCACATAGTAGTCTTACAATGAAACACTACTGAGTTCAGGTGGGGAACCATCAACGAGGATATCAAAGTCCTTGTATACTTATCGATGAACTTCTTATCCTTGAACAGATCAATCAGTGGCTTGTGTGCTAGGAATACATATGGAGTGAAGATGATCAGTCTATCAGGCCATAGAATACTTCGCACAGGCATGAATGACTTGGGATGATTTCAGAGGGAGCAAAACAAACTTTCTCAAATTCACGGTGGCAACTTACATCGGATACACGTGAATTAGAGGAAGTCACTTCTCTCATCCAAACATATACCTCATGGACGGGACACGAATGCATTGTTTACAAAGTTTCCAACATTAGCCTAATGTTCAACAAAATCATGGAGAGGATAAGGATGTTGTCGATGGTCTCAACAACAATTCATCCAAGTTTCCATATAAATGGAATCCCGCTACTATATGAACAAGGAGACAGTATTGGTCAGACCCAAAAGATATAATAGTGTATGCTCGAGGAAACAACCACGAGTAAGACAACATTATGAACATCGTTGGTTCTGATTTGATTTGACTATAGCCCACACTCAAATCAAAGCATCAACAAGACAATAAATCCAACAACTGAACACGAAGGTCAATCGGTGAAGATTTCATCTTGCTTCAACACACACACACACACACACACACACCACAGATATCCCTTCGGAACGAACTAAGTTAGACAAGCTTTTTTCTTCCAACTCTCCAAGTTGTTGTTTAGCTCGACCAACTAGCTCAGGGGTATCCAACACAGATTCTTGAAGAATGGCTGGTTTAGAGAAAACCAACATGATCACGAACTCAACATAGCGGTGAGGGAACAACCTGGTAATACTTCCAAGAAGATATTCGGAGAATCATGAACCACTGATAGGTTATTAAGCTCGAGAACAATCTTGCTTTTCTGGGCAAGAAGATATGATCAAAAGAGTGAGGGATTGACACAATCATAACTCATTGATCAAAGAGTGCACCGGAAATAAGGACTAGGTAGCACAATCAATCTTAGGATGGTGATTCAATAACCAGCACGCTAAGAGTGAGAGTATTGTCCATTAACTACCAGGCAACAAGGTTGCTAGGAGTATTGATTTCACACATCACAGTTCACTTGTCGGCATTCCGGTTACAACAACACGAGACCGAGGAATGAATAATGATGGCGAGAAGTATCACTGCATCAAGAATTCATAAGAGGTGGTGCAATTCTCATGATATTCTTGACATAAAGATGGCAACACTCCATGGTAGAACAGAACAAAAGCTAGATTGGCATTTTGATCTGCGGAATAAAACTGCTTTAACCCAATCCTAGAAATGGACAAGGTACTAGAGTTTGTTTCTCCTAGTCATTCCAAAATAGAATGGATCGACGGACCACAAGAATAATAGGCATCGATGAACATGAATGCACTACTACTCCTAACTATCAATTGATAGATGAAGGTCAGAATTCAATTGAAGAAAGGCAACTCAAAGGAACATATAATTTTCTGAGTTGTGGGTACATGGATTAGGATGTCGAGCGAGTTCAACATATTTCTTCCACATAACCCATGCAGAAATGTAGGACTGACAGAGACATGAACACAAATGGAGAACTCATTAGGAGCACTCTTGTTGTGATCTTTTGGTTCAAAAGAACTTCCGCCAAGGATGGTTCATGGTATTAGGAAGAATGATATACCATGGACTTCAAAGACTATCACAAGATTACTAATATCCTAAAGGAACTAGCAAACACTATCAACATGAAGTAAGTGGGGTGAATCTCAGGTTCAAGAACCCAGAGATGGAATGCCTACTAACTAAATGGCATCACGGGATGCTTTCGCGAATAATGGCCAGAATCATCACACTGAGGATACAAAGCATTGCTAGATTACTGAGTGGTTCTCTAAGACGCCTAGGGTCATAATAATGGCTTCAACATATATGCCATGGCAACGGAGTACCTCAACTCGGCGATTAGTGTGGTTAATCTGGCCCAAAGGTACATCAAGATTGGGGTGAAGGGATTTGCAAATGCATCACACTATTTAGAATCCTGGGATGACGCGGACAACATAATGGCTGTAAATGCTCAAAATTATTTGAGACATCCTACAAAAAATGGTGGCATAACCACTCAACATCACAATATCAATGTTCCGAGAGCAACTATCAACACACAGAGGTAGTAAGAACTGAACTAAGGCTTGAATCCAACATTCCTACAAGTCTAAGGATTAGTAACACGTGATCCTGAGAGAAAGATGAGAAGCCTAGTTCTTAATCCCCGTAGAAGAGAAGATGTTAACTCATATCAGAAGGGCATAAGGTAAACGAGTTAAAAGACCCTTATGTTCCCTTCCACAATCAATTCCCTTATATAACTAAAGCATTTCTAGATGTGATTTTGACCAGTTTGGCTTGGTAGTCCTACAGGCAATCAGGCTCTGATACCATAGCTGTCAGGACCCCGATCCTAAGTCACTCTGATCTAGCTTGTAACACATCATATCACTTTGCGGCCTCACGCACGGTATTCCCACAGGTGCCACCTTACCTGGCCCGGGACCGTTTGCGCCATTTGGCTCACGTATATGATAGTGTCGCTAGCATCCATATGACAAAGAACCCGGGCCAACATGACTAGTCGTAAACCCAAAGTGGCACTAACTTACAGGGACATACATACATGACCCAGCAATGAACGTGCGGTCATCAGCGAGTGAATCCGGGTGTAGCAGCTGGGCTAACAGGACTCCGGAGAATCCGGGCTATAGCATGCTAACAGGACTCTGGTAGACACCGCGTGACAATTCCCCGAAGGGACAGACACGGGAACGAAGGACACATGCCGGCCAGGCTAAGTGTTCTGGAGAAGTAGCAAGCTACCATGGCTCAGTGGAAGCACTAGGATACATTTCCCGGTAAGAGAGGCTACCAAGGATAAACAACTAGGTTGTCGGATTCCACACATACCAAGCATTTCAAATCATACACACAATATGCTCGATATGTGCAAATACAACATGGCATCACAACAAAACTCTAAAACTCAAAGTATTTATTCATTAGGCTCCGAGGAGCCAAGTATTACAAACATGGGTCTCATGACCCAACATACAGAGCATACAAGCAACAAGCACATGTGTAAGCTTATCTTGTCTGAGTACAAACAACTACAAAAGGAAAAGGCTAAGAAGCCTGACTGTCTACATGACCATGCCGAGGGCACAGATCGTAGCTGAGGTAACAAGCTAAATGTCGAAGTCCACGTGGAACTACTAGCGAGACTGAAGTCTCTCTACAAAAACATAAATTAAGAAAACATGAGTACAAATGTACCTAGCAAGACTTACATCAGAGCTAGCTACATATGCATCAGTATCAACAAAGGGGGTGGTGGAGTTTAATAGCAGCAAGCTAGCTTTGACTCAGTGGCTATCCTGAACTATGACTGCAAGTAACTCTTTTGAGGTGGTGCACAAGAGTCCACATATTCACCAAATCAATACACCACTATGGATCCCTCCTGTCTCCCTACGAGAAGGCCATCCATAGCACTCACGCTTATCTTGCGCATTTTAGAGTATCCACTTTCACTTGTCTATGAACTGTAAACCCAGAAGTCCTTCACCGCAGACACGGCTATTCGAATAGATGATGTTAACCCTGCAGGGGTGTACTTCTTCACACACGCTCTCGCCACTTACCACCATGTACACGCCGTGTATCTCGGTAACCTTCAAGCGGAAGCCTGACGAGGGAGTCGGCCACGACCTGACTAACCATGCAAGTCTCTAGTCCAGGTTTATCGCCTATTCGGGTTCCATCCGCAAGGATATCCAGCCGGGGTGTCTCTCACGGCCCCAAACGATGTGTACAGGGTTCCCAAGCCCACCAAACAGGCGACGCTTGGTATACCAGGCCACGGTGCCTAGTGTTGGAAATATGCCCTAGAGGCAATAATAAATTGGTTATTATTATATTATATTTCATTGTTCATGATAATCGTTTATTATCCATGCTAGAATTGTATTGATAGGAAACTCAGATACATGTGTGGATACATAGACAACACCATGTCCCTAGTAAGCCTCTAGTTGACTAGCTCGTTGATCAACAGATGGTTATGGTTTCCTGACCATGGACAATGGATGTCGTTGACAACGGGATCGCATCATTAGGAGAATGATGTGATGGACAAGACCCAATCCTAAGCCTAGCACAAGATCGTGTAGTTCGTTTGCTAAAGCTTTTCTAATGTCAAGTATCATTTCCTTAGACCATGAGATTGTGCAACTCCCGGATACTGTAGGAGTGCTTTGGGTGTGCCAAACGTCACAACGTAACTGGGTGGCTATAAAGGTACACTACAGGTACCTCCGAAAGTGTCTGTTGGGTTGGCACGAATCGAGACTGGGATTTGTCACTCCATGTAAACGGAGAGGTATCTCTGGGCCCACTCGGTAGGACATCATCATAATGTGCACAATGTGACCAAGGAGTTGATCACGGGATGATGTGTTACGGAACGAGTAAAGAGACTTGCCAGTAACAAGATTGAACAAGGTAACGGGATACCGACGATCGAATCTCGGGCAAGTATCGTACCGCTAGACAAAGGGAATTGTATACGGGATTGATTAAGTCCTTGAAATCGTGGTTCATCCGATGAGATCATCGTGGAGCATGTGGGAGCCAACATGGGTATCCAGATCCCGCTGTTTGTTATTGACCGGAGAGTTGTCTCGGCCATGTCTGCATGACTCACGAACCCGTAGGGTCTACACACTTAAGGTCCGATGACGCTAGGGTTATAGGGAAAGTATGTACGTGGTTTCCGAATGTTGTTCGGAGTCCCGGGTGAGATCCCGGATGTCATGAGGAGTTCCGGAATGGTCCGGAGGTAAAGATTAATATACAGGAAGTATGGTTTTGGCCATCGGAAGTGTTCCGGGCATCACCGGTAGTGTACCGGGACCACCGGAGGGGTCCGGGGGTCCACCAGGTGGGGCCACCAGCCCCGGAGGCCTACATGGGCCAATAGTGAGAAGGGACCAGCCCCTAGGTGGGCTGGGGCACCTCCCACCAAGGCCCAAGGCGCCTCCAAGAGGGGAAGGGGGCAAACCCTAGGGCAGATGGGCCCTAAGGCCCACCCTAGGTGCGCCTCCCCCTCTCCCCCTTGTGGCCGCCACCCTAGATGGGATCTAGGGCTGCCGCACCCCTTGGGGTGGGAACCCTAGGTGGGGGCGCAGCCCTCCCTCTCCCCCTATATATAGTGGAGGCAAAGGGGCAGCCCAACACGCGATTCCATCTCTCGGTTGGCGCAGCCCTACCCCTCTCCCTCCTCGTCTCTCGTAGTGTTTGGCGAAGCCCTGCTGGATTACCGCACTCCTCCACCACCACCACGCCGTCGTGCTGCTGCTGGATGGAGTCTTCCCCAACCTCTCCTTATCCCCTTGATGGATCAAGGCGTAGGAGACGTCACCGGGCTATACGTGTGTTGAACGCGGAGGTCCGTCCGTTCGGCACTAGGATCATCGGTGATTTGGATCACGACGAGTACGACTCCATCAACCCCGTTCACTTGAACGCTTCCGCTTAGCGATCTACAAGGGTATGTAGATGCACTATCCTTCCCCTCGTTGCTAGATTACTCCATAGATTAATCTTGGTGATGCGTAGAAAATTTTGAATTTCTGCTACGATCCCCAATAGTGGCATCATGAGCTAGGTCTATGCGTAGTTTCTATGCACGAGTGCACAAGTTGTTGTGGGCATCGGTTTTGTCAATTTGCTTGCCGTTACTAGTCTTATCTTGATTCGGCGGCATCGTGGGATGAAGCGGCCCGGACCGACCTTACACGTACTCTTACGTGAGACTGGTTCCACCGACTGACATGCACTAGTTGCATAAGGTGGCTAGCGGGTGTCTGTCTCTCCCACTTTAGTCAGATCGGATTCGATGAAAAGGGTCCTTATGAAGGGTAAATAGAAATTGGCATATCACATTGTGGTTTTGGCGTAGGTAAGAAACGTTCTTGCTAGAAACCTATAGCAGCCACGTAAAAACTTGCAACAACAATTAGAGGATGTCTAACTTGTTTTTGCAGCATGTGCTGTGTGATGTGATATGGCCAAAAGGATGTGATGAATGATATATGTGATGTATGAGATTGATCATGTTCTTGTAATAGGAATCAAGACTTGCATGTCGATGAGTATGACAACCAGCAGGAGCCATAGGAGTTGTCTTAATTTATTTATGACCTGCGTGTCAACATAAACGTCATGTAATTACTTTACTTTATTGCTAAAGCATTAGCCATAGTAGTAGAAGTAATAGATGACGAGACAACTTCAAGAAGACACGATGATGGAGATCATGATGATGGAGATCATGGTGTCATGCTGGTGACAACGATGATCATGGAGCCCCGAAGATGGAGATCAAAAGGAGCAAAATGATATTGACCATATCATGTCACTATTTGATTGCATGTGATGTTTATCATGTTTTACATCTTATTTGCTTAGAATGACGGTAGCTTAAATAAGATGATCCCTCACTAAAATTTCAAGAAAAGTGTTCCCCCTAACTGTGCACCGTTGCAAAGGTTCGTCGTTTCAAAGCACCATGTGATGATCGGGTGTGATAGATTCTAACGTTCGAATACAACGGGTGTAAGCTAGATTTACACACGCAATACACTTAGGTTGACTTGACGAGCCTAGCATATACAGACATGGCCTCGGAACACGGAAGACCGAAAGGTCGAGCATGAGTCGTATAGAAGATACGATCAACATGTAGATGTTCACCGATGATGACTAGTCCGTCTCACGTGATGATCGGACACGGCCTAGTTGACTCGGATCATGTTTCACTTAGATGACTAGAGGGATGTCTATCTGAGTGGGAGTTCATTAAATAATTTGATTAGATGAACTCAATTATCATGAACATAGTCTAAATTGTCTTCGCAAATATGTTGTAGATGAATAGCTCACGTTGTAGCTCCCTATTTCAATACGTTCCTAGAGAAAGACCAAGTTGAAAGATATTGTAAGCAATGATGCGGACTAGGTCCGTAGTCCGAGGAGTGTCCTCACTGCTACACAGAAGGCTTACGTCTTTGATGCACCGCTCGATGTGCAAACCCCTACAACGTCGTCTATGGATGTTGTGAACACCTGACAGACACATCCTGATGACTACTTGATAGTTTAGTTCACCATACTTTACGGCTTAGAATCGGGATTCCAATGACGTTTTGAACGCCATAAGACATATGAGATGTTCCAAGAGCTGAAATTGGGATTTCAGGCTCATGCCCGTGTTGAGAGGTGTGAGACCTCTGACAAGTTCTTTAGCCAACAAGATGGAGGAGAATAGCTCAACTAGTGAGCATGTGCTCAGAATGTCTGGGTGCTACAATCACTTAAATCAAGTGGGAGTTAAACTTCCAGATAAGATAGTGATTGATAGAGTTCTCTAGCCACTATCACTAAGCTACTAGATCTTCGTGATGAACTATGACATGCAAGGGATGGAGTTGATCCCGGAGCTGTTCGCGGTGCTTAAGACCGCAAAAGGTAGAAATCAAGAACGAGCATCAAGTGTTGATGGATTAACAAGACCACTGGTTTCAAGAAGGGCAAGGGCTAGAAGGGAAACTTCATGGATGGCAAACCAGTTGCCGCTCCAGTGAAGGAACCCAAGGTTGAACCCAAACCCGAGACTAGGTGCTTCTATTGTAAGGGGAACAGTCACTAGTAGTGGAATTACCCCAAATGCATGGTAGATAAGAAGGCTGGAAACTTCAAGAAAGTATATACGTGTTATTAATGTGTACCTCACTAGTACTCCTGGTAGCACCTGGGTATAGGATACCGGTTCAGTTGCTATTATTGGTGACTTGAAGCAAAAGCTACGGACTAAACGGAGACTGGCTAAGGGTGAGGTGACGATGTGTGTTGGAAGTGTTTCCAAAGTTGATGAGATCACCGTCGCACGCTCCATCTGCCTTCGGGATTAGTATTGAACCTAGATAAATGTTATCAGGTGTCTACGTTGAGCATGAATATGATTAGATCATGTTCATTGCAATACGGTTATTCATTTAAGTTGGAGAATAATGGTTATTCTATTTAAATGAATAATACCTTCCATGGTCATGCACCCTATGTGAATGGTTCAGTGAATCTCGGTCGTAGTAATACACATGTTCACGCCAAAAGATGTAGATAGTACCACTTTCTTGTGGCACTGCCGCTTAGGTCATATTGGCGTAAGATGCATGAAGAAACTCCATATCGATGGATGTTTGGAGGCACTTGATTTTGAATCGCTTGACACATGCGAGCCATGCCTCATAGGCAGGATGACTAAGACCTCGTTTTCAGGTACAATGAAACGGGCAAGTGACTTGTTGGAAATCATGTATGCTGATGCGTGTGATCCAATGAGAATTGAAGCGTGCGGTGGATATCGCTATTTTCTCATCTTCACTGACGATTTGGGTAGATATAGGTATATCTACTTAATGAAGCACAAGTCTGAAACGTTTGAAAAGTTCAAGCGATCTCAGAGTGAAGTTAAGGATCATCATAACAAAGAAGATCATGTTCCTACGATCTTATCAAAAGGGGATTTTCTGAGTTATGAGTATGGCAATCACTTAAGACATTGTGGAATTGTTTCGTAGTTGAAGCCACCTGGAACACCACAGGGTAATGGTGTATCCGGACGTCGTAGTCGAACCTTATGAGATATGGTGCGATCTATGATGTCTCTTACTGATCTACCGTTTTCTTTTTGAGGTTATGTGTTAGAGACAGATGCATTCACTTTAGATAGGACACCATCTAAGTCCGTTGAAACGACATCGTATGAACATTGGTTTGGCAAGAAACCAAAGTTGTCGTTTCTTAATGTTTGCGGCTGCGATGCTTAAGGCTTCAGCTGGAGAAGCTCGAACCCAAAGCGGACAAACACATCTTCATATGATACCCAAAGGTGACAGTTGGGTATACCTTCTATCTCAGATCCGAGGGCAAATTGTTTGTCGCTAAGAACGGGTCCTTTCTCGAGAAGGAGTTTCTCTCAAAAGAATTGAGTGGGAGGAAGATAGAACTTGATGAGGTTGTCGAACCTTTATTTCAACCAGAGAATGATGCAACACAGAAAGATGTTTTCTGTGGCACCTACGTCTGTTGAATAGGAAGTTCATGATAGTGATCATGAAGCTTCGGATCAAGTTGCTATCGAACCTCGTAGGTCGACAAGGATATGTACTACTCCTAAGTGGTACGGTAATCCTGTCTTAGATATCATGTTGTTAGACAACAATGAACCTATGAGCTATGGAGAAGCGATGGTGGGCCCGTATTCTGACAAATGGTTAGAAGCCATGAAATCCGAGATAGGATCCATATATCAGAACAAAGTATGGACTTTGGTGGACTTGCCCCATGATCGGCAAGCCATTGAGATAAATGGATCTTTAAGAAGAAGACGGACGTGGGCGGCAATGTTACCGTCTATGAAGCTCGACTTGTGGGAAAGAGTCTTTTCACAAGTTCAAGGAGGTGACTACGATGAGAATTTCTCACCCATAGCGATGCTTAAGTCCGTCGGAATCATGATAGCATTAGCTATATTCTTCGATTAAGAAATCTTACAGATGGATGTCAAAACAAGTTTTCTTACCAGTTTTCGTAAGAAAAGTTGTATGTGATAAAATAAAAGGTTTTGTCGATCCTAAGGATGCTAAAAGGTATGCTGGCTCCAGCAATCCTTCTATGGACTAGAGCAAGCATCTCGGAGTTGGAATATATGCTTTGATGGAGTGATCAAAGCTTTTAGGTTTATACAATGTTTGCTAGAAACTTGTATTTACAAGAAATTGAGTGGGAGCACTACAACATTTTTGATAAGTATACGTGGATGACATATTGTTGATCCGAAATAATGTAGAATTTCTGGAAAGCATAAACGGTTGTTTGAAGAGTGTTTTTCAAAGGAAGACCTGGATAAAGCTGCTTACAAATTGGGCATCAAGATCTATAGAGATAGATCAAGACGCCTGATGATACTTTCAAAGAACGCACACCTTGACATGTTTTTGAAGGAGTTCAAAATAGATCAGTCAAAGAAGGGGTTCTTACCTAAGTTGTAAGGTGTGAAGTTGAGTAAGACTCAAAGCTTGACCACGGCAGAAGAAAGAGGAAGGATGAAGGTTTTCCCCTATGCTCTTGTCATAGGCTCTATACGGTATGCCATGCTGAGTACCACACCGGATGTGTGCCTTGCCACATGTCTGGCAAGAGGGTACAAAGGTGATCTAGGAGTAGATCACCAGATAGCGGTCAAAATTATCCTTAGAGGAATAAGGAAATGTTTCTCGATTATGGAGGTGATAAAGAGTTCGACATAAAGAGTTACGTCGATGCAAGCTTAACACCTATCCGGATAGCTCTGAGTAGAGATACCGGATACGTATAATGGAGCAATAATTTGGAATAGCTCCAACTGGAACGTGGTAGCAGCATCTACAATATAAAGTTTTGCGAAATACATAGGGATCTGAATATGGCAAGACCCGTTGACTACAACCTCTCTCACAAGCATAACATGATCAAACCCAAAACTCTTTGAGTGTTTATCACATAGTGATGTGAACTAGATCATTGAGTCTAGTAGACTCTTGGATGTTGGTCACATAGCGATGTGACATGTGAGTGTTAGTCACATGGCGATGTGAACTAGATTATTGACTCTAGTGCAAGTGGGAGACTGTTGGAAATATGCCCTAGAGGCAATAATAAATTGGTTATTATTATATTATATTTCATTGTTCATGATAATCGTTTATTATCCATGCTAGAATTGTATTGATAAGAAACTCAGATACATGTGTGGATACATAGACAACACCATGTCCCTAGTAAGCCTCTAGTTGACTAGCTCGTTGATCAATAGATGGTTACGGTTTCCTGACCATGGACATTGGATGTCGTTGATAACGGGATCACATCATTAGGGGAATGATGTGATGGACAAGACCCAATCCTAAGCCTAGCACAAGATCGTGTAGTTCGTATGCTAAAGCTTTTCTAATGTCAAGTATCATTTCCTTAGACCATGAGATTGTGCAACTCCCGGATACCGTAGGAGTGCTTTGGTTGTGCCAAACGTCACAACGTAACTGGGTGGATATAAAGGTACACTACATGTATCTCCGAAAGTGTCTGTTGGGTTGGCACGAATCGAGACTGGGATTTGTCACTCCGTGTAAACGGAGAGGTATCTCTGGGCCCACTCGGTAGGACATCATAATGTGCACAATGTGACCAAGGAGTTGATCACGGGATGATGTGTTACGGAACGAGTAAAGAGACTTGCCAGTAACGAGATTGAACAAGGTATTGGGATACCGACGATCGAATCTCGGGCAAGTATCGTACCGCTAGACAAAGGGAATTGTATACGGGATTGATTAAGTCCTTGACATCATGGTTCATCTGATGAGATCATCGTGGAGCATGTGGGAGCCAACATGGGTATCCAGATACCGCTGTTGGTTATTGACCGGAGAATTATCTCGGCCATGTCTGCATGACTCACGAACCCGTAGGGTCTACACACTTAAGGTCCGATGACGCTAGGGTTATAGGGAAAGTATGTACGCGGTTACCGAATGTTGTTCGGAGTCCCGGATGAGATCCCGGACGTCACGAGGAGTTCCGGAATGGTCCGGAGGTAAAGATTAATATATTGGAAGTATGGTTTTGGCCACCGGAAGTGTTCCGGGCATCACCGGTAGTGTACCGGGACCACCGGAGGGGTCCGGGGGTCCACCAGGTGGGGCCACCAGCCCCGGAGGCCTACATGGGCCAATAGTGGGAAGGGACCAGCCCCTAGGTGGGCTAGGGTGCCTCCCACCAGGGCCCAAGGCGCCTCCAAGAGGGGAAGGGGCAAACCTTAGGGCAGATGGGCCCTAAGGCCCACCCTAGGTGCGCCTCCCCCTCTCCCCCTTGTGGCCGCCACCCTAGATGGGATCTAGGGCTGCCGCACCCCTTGGGGTGGGAACCCTAGGTGGGGGCACAGCCCTCCCTCTCCCCCTATATATAGTGGAGGCAAAGGGGCAGCCCAACACGCGATTCCATCTCCCTGTTGGCGCAACCCTACCCCTCTCCCTCCTCGTCTCTCGTAGTGCTTGGCGAAGCCCTGCTAGAGTACCGCGCTCCTCCACCACCACCACGCCGTCGTGCTGCTACTGGATGGAGTCTTCCCCAACCTCTCCTTCTCCCCTTGCTGGATCAAGGAGTAGGAGACGTCACCGGGCTGTACGTGTGTTGAACGCGGAGGTGGCATCCGTTCGGCACTAGGATCATCGGTGATTTGGATCACGACGAGTACGACTCCATCAACCCCGTTCACTTGAACGCTTCCGCTTAGCGATCTACAAGGGTATGTAGATGCACTCTCCTTCCCCTCATTGCTAGATTACTCCATGGATTGATCTTGGTGATGCGTAGAAACTTTTGAATTTCTGCTACGATCCCCAACACCTAGTCTGTCCCAAGCCCACCTATACCGGGTGGCACTTGGTAGACTACTAACACTACCTACAAACACCAGAAACTAGTTGCAACTCCTGGATAGAGATCGAGGCGATTAATAAGCCGAGAGGGGTCGAGTTACCGGAACCCAATGTGTGGTAGTAACTGTTCATGGATCACAAACACAGAACTCAGTTCCTGAGGATGGTTTCAATGAGACAACCCACTATGTACTCCTACATGGCCTCTCGCCGCTACCTTTACCAAATCACATTCACACACTTAGCTCTCAGTAGTAGGACATGTTCACAACTTTCCAAATTCATCCCTGATGAATCAGACCTGACACAACTCTAAGCAATAGCAGGCATGACAAACACGCATGAATGAGTAGGCACATCAGGGCTCAAACAACTCCTACTCATGCTAGTGGGTTTCATCTATTTACTGTGGCAATGACAGGTCATGTAGAGGAAAGGGGTTCAACTACCACAGCATGTAACAGTTGAATCATTGTTGTCCTAATGCTGTAAAAGAGAGCAGAAGCGAGAGAGTGGGATTGTATCGGAATGAATAAGGGGGTTTTGCTTGCCTGGCACTTCTAAAGATAGTATTGTTCTTCATCGGTGTCATCGATCTCATCGTGGAACATACGTCTACTGAGGGAAACAACCATCGGCAACAGAGAAAGAACACAATCAATGCAATGCAACAATATGATGCATGATCATGGCATGGCAATATGCTGCCATTTGAGCTAATGCAACTAGCAACAGGTTAAATGGAGTTGGTTTGAATACAAGATTCAAATTCAAACTCCATATGTGATTATTAAAATGCCATTTAAACGGAGTTCGGGTGTCGATGAAAACAACGCTGCAGCGCACGGCAGGAGCAACGAGTGAGTGTTCTAGGTTCCTGACGGCGTTCTGAGCATGTTGCAGTGCTCGGTTGCGGTCGTAGCTAGCTTTGGTCGCGGTGGCGATGAGGCCTGACGGTGACGAACTTTGGAGCTCATGGGGACGGCGGCTATAGGATGCTAGGGACGACGGGGCAAGGGGAATCAGGTCAGCGGCTCACCGCGGAGCTGCAGGGATGGTTAGAGGGCCCGGGGATGCGCCGGAGTGGCCGAATCGACGGAGAAGATCCTTGGCAGTCGATGGTGGAGAAGGCGATGGTGGAGACGATGGAGGCCGTCCGGGGTCACTTCCTTCGGTGGAGAGGTGCTACATGGGTTGGTGGAGCTCGTTGTCAAGACGATGAGGCACGGGGGTGGTTGTGGCTGCGCGCACTGTGAGCGGCGGCGGCGGCATTCGGCCGTGCGAGAGAGAGAGAGAGAGAGAGCAGAGGAGGGGGAAAGCACGGGGAAGAGTGACAGGGAGATCAGGGGGTTTGTGGCGTCTCCGAGGGCGTCCAGGGAGAAACGACAAGCAGGAGGTGGCCGGGGCGCGTGGCCGCGCACGCCGGGCGCATGCCCCTATCGTCCTGGCGCGAGGAAGGGGACAACTGGCACTAGCCAGTCGGCTTGGACGGCCTGCTGGGCCCCTAGGTAAGTGGCCCAGGTAGGACTCTTTTTTTCATATCTGTTTTCTGTTTTCTTTTTATTTATTTGTTTTGATTTAGTTTTAAGCACTAAACCATTTTGCTTTCTTCTGATAATTTTGCAGGGACTAAAAGAATTATTCGAAAGCCCCTCGCAATTTCTCAGAATTATCGGACACATACTCAAAATATAGCAAATATAAATCCAATGCAAATAGTTATTGCATTAGCTTCAAATGCCAAAAATAAATATTTATGAGCTCCTAAAAATATTGGTTTGAATTTTACCTCTGGCCAATATTTTCAGAGAGAAACATGAACATTTTCTTGGACCCATTTGAAGCAATTTTTAGCTTGGTCATTTTCAGAAATGATTTCTGAGGCTTTCACATGTCCCCATTTCAAATTCAGTGAAATTTTAACATGATGCACACATGACTACCTATCCCAGAACAAACCAGAACTAGGGATGTAACAATATACCAGGTTCCTAATTTGCCTCTCGTTTCCTCTCCCACACTTCACAAAAATTTGCCGTTTTATTCTCCCCTCTTTTTCCTTCGATGTTTTCTTGTCGGATCTGTTTTTGTGTGCAATCTTGTTTGCCGTTACTATCGTCATGGATAGTTCTTCCCCTATTGCGTGCACTCCCGAGAACGAGGTTCTCAAGTTTAAACAAAGGGGAGGAGAAAATTTAAAAGATGCCTGGTATAGAATTTGCAATGATCATAATAGATCTATTCGTAAGCAATCTACTGTTGTTCTTCTTCCTTGCTTTTATGTGGGCATCACCACTTGGTATAGATGCGTCCTTGATACGATTACCGGTGGAAACTTCTTGATGTGTCCCTCTCTTGATGCTTTCAATGCTATGGGAAATTTAGTCGGTTCACCACCTCTTATGATTAATGAAACAACTTTGACTCTTAAGCATGTTATGGAAAGATTAGATGCTATTGAAAATAAAATGCTTACTGAAGAGCACATTGAAAACTTGGATAAAAAGATGCATACTTTTTGCCACTAAAATTGAGTCAAAAGCGGGAGAAGTTTTTCAGTTGTTAAAAGAAAAGGGAGCGATAATTCATGAAGAATTGAAGAAAGTCCGTCTCGGATTGATAAACTAGAAGAAATCTTTAGTAATTTGAGCATGGCTTTTCCTTCCGTTGAAACTATTGAAAAAACTCCTGTAAAGATTGGCAAGACTACTCAAGTTACTAAGAACAAGGGTGCAACTTCTAGTGATAGTAAAGAGGATCTTAAGATGATTAGCATTCACCCAGATTTTGTTGAAGTTATAAGAGATCCCTTTGGCAAGAATGGATTCTTTAAAATTGTTTCTAGGAGTATTTTCATTGAAAATATTTATGCTAAATCCTTGAAGAATTCTAAGTGTTCGATTGAAGAGTTGACCAAGGATCACAAAACATAGATCCTTGCTTTATGGCTAGCTAAGGGCGTAAAACTATAGCGCTTGTTGGGAGGCAATCCAATGAATAAAATTTATTTTTGCTTTTCGCTTTTTGTTCTTGAGAGTTTGAAGAATTATGCTATTGTTATCATTGTGTTTTTTATGTTTTAATTAGTGGTTGTGCCAAGTAAAGCCTTTTGGATCTTCTTGGGTGATAGTTGTTTGATCTTGCAGAAAAAATAGAAACTTTTGCGCTCATGAAAATAATTCTCATTTTTAACCAGAGAGCGATAAAATACCCATTCCTTTTGCAGTAGGTCAATATTCAAATTTATCAGGTACCGTCCTAATTTTTTAGAGCTTTTGGAGTTACAGAAGTATTTGAAACACCCAGATTACTACAAACTGTTCTGTTTTTGACAGATTATGTTTTCTTTGCGTTGTGTGCTTATTTTGATGGCTCTATGGTTTTCTTTGATGAGTTTTCGCCATAGAAAAGTTGGAATACAGTAGATATAGTGCAAGAACAAAATATGAATTGGTTTACTGCAGCACTTAGAGTAGTAATTTGTTTTCTTATAATAACGGATCTCACGAAGGCTTTTGTTGAGTTTTGTGTGATTGAAGTTTTTCAAATTTTGGGTTATCTTACGATGGATGAAGGAATAAGGAGTAAGAAGTGAAGGAAATATGCCCTAGAGGCAATAATAAATTTATTATTTATTTCCTTATATCATGATAAATGTTTATTATTCATGCTAGAATTGTATTATCCGGAAACATAATACTTGTGTGAATACATAGACAAACTAAACGTCACTAGTGTGCCTCTACTTGACTAGCTCGTTAATCAAAGATGGTTATGTTTCCTAACCAAAGACATGTGTTGTCATTTGATTAACGGGATCACCTCATTAGGAGAATGATGTGACCCATTCTATTAGCTTAGCACCCGATCGTTTAGTATGTTGCTATTGCTTTCTTCATGACTTATACATGTTCCTATGACTATAAGATTATGCAACTCCCGTTTGCCGGAGGAACACTTTGTGTGATATCAAAAGTCACAACGTAACTGGGTGATTATAAAGGAGCTCTACAGGTGTCTCCAAAGGTACATGTTGCATTGACGTATTTCGAGATTAGGATTTGTCACTCCGATTGTCGGAGAGGTATCTCTAGGCCCACTCGGTAATGCACATCACATAAGCCTTGCAAGCATTACAACTAATGAGTTAGTTGCGAGATGATGTATTACGAAACGAGTAAAGAGACTTGCCGGTAACGAGATTGAACTAGGTATTGAGATACCGACGATCGAATCTCGGGCAAGTAACATACCGATGACAAAGGGAACAAAGCATGTTGTTATGCGGTCTGACCGATAAAAGATCTTTGTAGAATATGTGGGAGCCAATATGAGCATCCAGGTTCCGCTATTGGTTATTCACCGGAGACATGTCTCGGTCATGTCTACATTGTTCTCGAACCCGCAGGGTCCGCACGCTTAACGTTACGATGACAGTTTCATTATGAGTTTATATATTTTGATGTAACGAAGTTTGTTCGGAGTACCAGATGTGATCATGGACATGACAAGGAGTCTCGAAATGATCGAGACATAAAGATTGATATATTGGACGGCTATATTCGGACACCGGAAGTGTTTTGGGTGATTTCGAAGAAAACCGGAGTGCCGGAGGGTTACCGGAACCCCCCCCCCCCGAGAGAAGTAATGGGCTTTATGGGCCCTAATGGAGAGAGATAGAGAGGGGCGGCCAGGGTGGGCCGCGCGCCCCCTCCCCCTCTGGTCCGAATTGGACTAGGAGAGGGGGGCGGCGCCCCCCTTTCCTTCTCCCTCTCCCCCTTCCTTTCCCCCTCCTAGTAGGAGTACGAAAGAGAGGAGTCCTACTCCTACTAGGAGGAGGAATCCTCCTCCTTGGCGCGCCAAAGGGCTGGTCGGCCGGCCTCCCCCCTTGCTCCTTTATATACGGGGGCAGGGGGGCACCTCTAGACACACAAGTTGATCTTCAAGATCGTTCTCTTTGCCGTGTGCGGTGCCCCCTCCACCATAGTCCTCGATAATATTCTACTGGTGCTTAGGCGAAGCCCTGCGACAGTAGAACATCAAGATTGTCACCACGTCGTCGTGCTGACGGAACTCTTCCCCGACACTTTGCTGGATCGGAGTCCGGGGATCGTCATCGAGCTGAACGTGTGCTAGAACTCGGAGGTGCCGTAGTTTCGGTGCTTCATCGGTCGGGCCGTGAAGACGTACGACTACATCAACCGCGTTGTCATAATGCTTCCGCTATCGGTCTACGAGGGTACGTAGATCACACTCTCCCCTCTCGTTGCTATGCATCACCATGATCTTGCGTGTGCGTAGGAAAATTTTGAAATTACTACGTTCCCCAACAGTGGCATCCGAGCCTAGGTTTTATGCATTGATGTTGTGCACGAGTAGAACACGAGTGAGTTGTGGGCGATATAAGTCATACTGCTTACCAGCATGTCATACTTTGGTTCGACGGTATTGTTGGATTAAGCGGCCCGGACCGACATTACGCGTACGCTTACGCGAGACTGGTTCTACCGGCGTGCTTTGCACACAGGTGGTTGGCGGGTGTCAGTTTCTCCAACTTTAGTTGAACCAACTGTGGCTACGCCCGGTCCTTGCGAAGGTTAAAACAGCACCAACTTGACAAACTATCGTTGTGGTTTTGATGCATAGGTAAGAACGGTTCTTGCTAAGCCCATAGCAGCCACGTAAAACTTGCAACAACAAAGTAGAGGACGTCTAACTTGTTTTTGGAGGGCATGTTGTGATGTGATATGGTCAAGACGTGATGAGATATAAGTTGTTGTATAAGATGATCATGTTTTGTTTGAAGTTATCGACAACTGGCAAAAGCATTATGGTTATCTCTCTATTGCATAAGATGCAAGCGCCAAATAATTGCTTTACTTTATCGCTATGCGATAGCAATAGTTGCAAGAGCAATAGTTGGCGAGATGACCATGTGAGGACACATTGATATAGATCAAGATGATGGAGATCATGGTGTCATGCCGGTGACGATGGAGATCATGACAGTACTTTGGAGATGGAGATCAAAGGCGCAAGATGATCATGGCCATATCATGTCACATATTATGATTGCATATGATGTTTATCTTTTATGCATCTTATTTTGCTTAGTTCGACGGTAGCTTTATAAGATAATCTCTCACTAAATTATCAAGATAGATAATCTCTTCGTGCTGAGACACCACGTGATGATCGGGTGTGATAGGCTCTACGTTCAAATACAACGGGTGCAAAACAGTTGCACACGAGGAATACTCAGGTTAAACTTGACGAGCCTAACATATAACAGATATGGCCTCGGCACACGGAGACTGAAAGGTCGAGCATGAATCATATAGTAGATATGATCAACATAGTGATGTTCACCATTGAAACTACTCCATCTCACGTGATGATCGGACATGGTTTAGTTGATTTGGACCACGTGATCACTTAGAGGATTAGAGGGATGTCTATCTAAGTGGGAGTTCTAAAGTAATATGATTAATTGAACTTTAATTTATCATGAACTTAGTCCTGGTAGTATTAGCATATCTATATATGTTGTAGATCAATAGCTCGCGTTTACCTCCCCTGTTTTATTATTGATATGTTCCTAGAGAAAACTAAGTTGAAAGATGTTAGTAGCAATGATGCGGATTGGATCCGTGATCTGAGGTTTATCCTCATTGCTGCACAGAAAAATTATGTCTTTGATGCACCGCTAGGTGACAAACCTATTGCAGGAGCAGATGCAGATGTTATGAACATTTGGCTAGCTCAATATGATGACTACTTGATAGTTTAGTGCACCATGCTTAAATGGCTTAGAATCGGGACTTCAAAGACGTTTTGAACGTCATGGACCATATGAGATGTTCCAGAAGTTGGAGTTAATATTTCAAGCAAATACCCGAGTTGAGAGATATGAAGTCTCCAACAAGTTCTATAGCTAAAAGATGGAGGAGAATAGCTCAAGCAGTGAGCATGTGCTCAGATTGTCTGGGTACTACAATCGCTTGAATCAAGTGGGAGTTAATCTTCCAGATAAAATAGTGATTGATAGAATTCTCTAGTCACCATCACCAAGTTAGTAGAACTTCGTGATGAACTATGATATGCAAGGGATAAACAGAAACGATCCCCAAGCTCTTCGTAATGCTGAAATCGACGAAGGTAGAAATCAAGAAAAATATCAAGTGTTGATAGTAGACAAGACCACTAGTTTCAAGAAAAGGGCAAAGGGAAGAAGGGGAACTTCAATAAGAACGGCAAGCAAGTTGCTTCTCAAGTGAAGAAGCCCAAGTATGGTCCTAAGCCTGAGAATAAGTGCTTCTACTGCAAAGGGATTGGTCACTGGAAGCAGAACTGCCCCAAGTTTTGGCGGATAAGAAGGATGGCAAAGTGAACAAAGGTATATTTGATATACAGATTATTGATGTGTATTTTACTAGTGTTCGTAGCAACCCCTCGGTATTTGATACTGGTTCAGTTGCTAAGATTAGTAGCTCGAAACGGGAGTTGCAGAATGAACAGAGACTAGTTAAGGGTGAAGTGACGATGTGTGTTGGAAGTGGTTCCAAGATTGATATGATCATCATCGCACACTCCCTATACTTTCGGGGTTAGTGTTGAACCTAAATAAGTGTTATTTGGTGTTTGCGTTGAGCATGAATATGATTTGATCATGTTTATTGCAATACGGTTATTCATTTAAGTAAGAGAATAAATTGTTGTTCTGTTTACATGAATAAAACCTTATATGGTTACACACCCAATGAAAATGGTTCGTTTGATCTTGATCGTAGTGATACATATATTCATAATATTGAAACCAAAAGATGCAAAGTTAATAATGATAGTGCAACTTATTTGTGGCTTGCCGTTTAGGTCATATTGGTGTAAAGCGCATGAAGAAAATCCATGCTGATGGGCTTTTGGAATCACTTGATTATGAATCAGTTGATGCTTGTGAACCATGCCTCATGGGCAAGATGACTAAGACTCCGTTCTCCGGAACAATGGAGCAAGCAACAGATTTGTTGGAAATCATACATACTGATGTATGTGGTACGATAAATATTGAGGCTCGCGGCAGGTATAATTATTTTCTGATCTTCACAGTTGATTTGAGTAGATATGAGTATATCTACTTGATGAAACACAAGTCTGAAACATTTGAAAAGTTCGAAGAATTTCAGAGTGAAATGGAGAATCATCATAACAAAAAATAAAAGTTTCTACGATATGATCGCAGAAGGAAAATATTTGAGTTACGAGTTTGGCCTTCAGTTAAAACAATGTGAAATAGTTTCACTACTCACGCCACCTGGAACACCACAGTGTAATGGTGTGTCCGAACGTCATAACCGTACTTTATTAGATATGGTGCGATCTATGATGTTTCTTACCGATTTACGACTATCGTTTTGGGGTTATGCATTAGAGACAGCTACATTCACATCAAATAGGGCACCATCTAAATCCGTTGAGACGACACCGTATGAACTATGGTTTGGCAAGAAACCTAAGTTGTCGTTTCAGGTTGCAATGCTTATGTGAAAAAGTTTCGACCTGATAAGCTCAAACCCAAATCGGAGAAGTGCATCTTCATAGGATACCCAAAAGAATATGTTGGGTACACCTTCTATCACAGATCCGAAGGCAAGATATTCATTGCTGAGAATGGATCCTTTCTAGAGAAGGAGTTTCTCTCGAAAGAAGTGAGTGGGAGGAAAGTAGAACTTGATGAGGTAACTGTACCTGCTCCCTTATTGGAGAGTAGTTCATCACAGAAATCAGTTCATGTGACTACTACACCAATTAGTGAGGAAGGTAATGATGATGATCATGTAACTTCAGATCAAGTTGCTACCGAACCTTGTAGGTAAACCAGAGTGAGATCCGCACCAGAGTGGTATGGTAATCCTGTTATGGAGGTCATGTTACTTGACCATGACGAGCCTACGAACTACAAGGAAGCGATGATGACCCCAGATTCCCGAAATGGCTTGAGGCCATGAAATCTGAGATGAGATCCATGTATGAGAACAAAGTATGGACTTTGATTGACTTGCCCATTGATCGGCGAGCAATTGAGATTAAATGGATCTTCAAGAGGAAGACGGACGCTGATAGTAGTGTTACTATCTACAAAGCTAGAATTGTCGCAAAAAGGTTTTCGACAAGTTCAAGGTGTTGACTACGATGAGAGTTTCTCACTCGTATCTCTGCTTAAGTCTGTCCGAATCATGTTAGCAATTGCCGCATTTTATGAAATCTGGCAAATGGATAAACAAAACTGCATTCCTTAATGGATTTATTAAAGAAGAGTTGTATATGATGCAACCAGAAGGTTTTGTCAATCCTAAAGGTACTAACAAAATATGCAAGCTCCAGCGATCCATCTATGGACTCGTGCAAGCATCTCGGAGTTGGAATATACGCTTTGATAAATTGATCAAAGCATATAGTTTTATACAGACTTGTGGTGAAGCCTGTATTTACAAGAAAGTGAGTGGGAGCACTACAACATTTCTGATAAGTATATGTGAAAGACATATTGTTGATAATGTAGAATTATTCTGCAAAGCATAAATGAGTGTTTGAAAGGAGTTTTCCAAAGAAAGACCTCGGTGAAGCTGCTTATATATTGAGCATCAAGGTCTATAGAGATAGATCAAGACGCTTGATAAGTTTTTCAATGAGCACATACCTTGACAAGATTTTGAGGTAGTTCAAAATGGAACAGTCAAAGAAGGAGTTCTTGCCTGTGTTACAAGGTGTGAAGTTGAGTAAGACTCAAAACCCGACCATGGCAGAGGATAGAGAGAGAATGAAAGTCATTCCCTATGCATCAGCCATAGGTTCTATAAAGTATGCCATGCTGTGTACCAAACCTATTGTATACCCTGCCCTGAGTTTGGCAAGGAAGTACAATAGTGATCTAGGAGTAGATCACTGGACATTGGTCAAAATTATCCTTAGTGGAATAAGGATATGTTTCTCGATTATGGAGGTGACAAAAGGTTCGTCGTAAAGGGTTACGTCGATGCAAGTTTTGACACTGATCCAGATGACTCAAAGTCTCAATCTGGATACATATTGAAAGTGGGAGCAATTAGCTAGAGTAGCTCCGTGCAGAGCATTGTTGACATAGAAATTTGCAAAATACATACGGATTTGAATGTAGGAGATCCGTTGACTAAACTTCCCTCACAAGCAAAACATGATCACACCTTAGTATTCTTTGGGTATTAATCACATAGCGATGTGAACTAGATTATTGACTCTAGTAAACCCTTAGAGTGTTGTTCACATGACGATGTGAACTATGGGTATTAATCACACGGTGATGTGAACTATTGATGTTAAATCACATGACGATGTGAACTAGATTATTAACTCTAGTGCAAGTGGGATACTGGAGGAAATATGCCCTAGAGGCAATAATAAAGTTATTATTTATTTCCTTATATCATGATAAATGTTTATTATTCATGCTAGAATTGTATTATCCGGAAACATAATACTTGTGTGAATACATAGACAAACTAAACGTCACTAGTGTGCCTCTACTTGACTAGCTCGTTAATCAAACATGGTTATGTTTCCTAACCATAGACATGTGTTGTCATTTGATTAACGGGATCACATCATTAGGAGAATGATGTGATTGACATGACCCATTCCATTAGCTTAGCACCTGATCGTTTAGTATGTTGCTATTGCTTTCTTCATGACTTATACATGTTCCTATGACTATAAGATTATGCAACTCCCGTTTTCGGAGGAACACTTTGTGTGCTACCAAACGTCACAACGTAACTGGGTGATTATAAAGGAGCTCTACAGGTGTCTCCAAAGGTACATGTTGGGTTGGCGTATTTCGAGATTAGGATTTTTCACTCCGATTGTCGGAGAGGTATCTCTGGGCCCTCTCGGTAATGCACATCACATAAGCCTTGCAAGCATTAAAACTAATGAGTTAGTTGCGAGATGATGTATTACGAAACGAGTAAAGAGACTTGCCGGTAACGAGATTGAACTAGGTATTGAGATACCGACGATCGAATCTCGGGCAAGTAACATACCGATGACAAAGGGAACAAAGTATCTTGTTATGCGGTCTGACCGATAAAAGATCTTCGTAGAATATGTGGGAGCCAATATGAGCATCCAGGTTCCACTATTGGTTATTCACCGGAGACATGTCTCGGTCATGTCTACATTGTTCTCGAACCTGTAGGGTCCGCACGCTTAACGTTACGATGACAGTTTCATTATGAGTTTATATATTTTGATGTAATGAAGTTTGTTCGGAGTCCCGGATGTGATCACGGACATGACGAGGAGTCTTGAAATGATCGAGACATAAAGATTGATATATTGGACGGCTATATTCGGACACCGGAAGTGTTCCGGGTGATTACGAAGAAAACCGGAGTGCTGGAGGGTTACCGGAACCCCCCCCCCCCCCCCCCCCGAGAGAAGTAATGGGCTTTATGGGCCCTAATGGAGAGAGATAGAGAGGGGCGGCCAGGGTGGGCCGCACGCCCCCTCCCCCTCTGGTCCGAATTGGACTAGGAGAGGGGGGCGGCGCCCCCCTTTCCTTCTCCCTCTCCCCCTTCCTTTCCCCCTCCTAGTAGGAGTAGGAAAGAGGGGAGTCCTACTCCTACTAGGAGGAGGACTCCTCCTTGGCGGGCCCAAGGGCCGGCCGGCCTCCCCCCCCCTTGCTCCTTTATATACAGGGGCAGGGGGGCACCTCTAGACACACAAGTTGATCTTCAAGATCGTTCTCTTAGCCGTGTGCGGTGCCCCCCTCCACCATAGTTTCTCGATAATATTGTAGTGGTGCTTAGGCGAAGCCCTGCGACAGTAGAACATCAAGATAGTCACCACGCCGTCATGCTGACGGAACTCTTCCCCGACACTTTGCTGGATCGGAGTCCGGGGATCATCATCGAGCTGAACGTGTGCTAGAACTCGGAGGTGTCGTAGTTTCGGTGCTTGATCGGTTGGGCCATGAAGACGTATGACTACATCAACCGTGTTGTAATAACGCTTCCGCTGTCGGTCTACGAGGGTACGTAGATTACACTCTTCCCTCTCGTTTCTATGCATCACCATGATCTTGCATGTGCGTAGGAAAATTTTGAAATTACTACGTTCCCCTACAAGAAGAGCCTAAGCTTGGGGATTCCCGGCATCCCAAGCTATTATCCAAAAGAGAGCAAGCAACTAAGCTTGGGGATGCCCCCGAGTGGCATCCCCCCTTTCTTCTAACGAACATCGGTATTTTACTCGAAGCTATATTTTTATCTGTCACATACTATGTGTTTTGCGTGGAGAGTCTTGTATGATATGAGTTTGCTTGTTTTATTTTGTGTTTTAAGTCTCGATTCCTTGCTGGACACACCTTTTTAAGAGAGCCAAAATTACGTCATGACTTCTTAGAATTGCTCTCTATGCTTCACTTAAATTTTTATGAGCTATGGACTTGCTCTAGTGCTTCACTTATATCTTTTTGAGAACGGTGTGCTTTAGTATTTTTTAAGAAATGCTCTCTTGTTTCACTTAGATTTATTTGAGAGTTAGTAAAATTTTCAAGAAATTCTCTCTCGCTTCACTTAAATTAATTTGAGAGAAAGAAAAATTATGCTCATGATCTTCACTTATATTTGTTTGAGCTTAGCAAAAGCAATATATGAAAATTAGTCCCAAAGTGATAGATATCCAAGAAGGATATAATAAATACTTTAATGAAGATCATTGGACAAAATAAACTTGATTCTTAGTAATAGTCTTGAGATATAATGATGTTATATGTGAGTCATCTTGATGAGTAATTATGCTTTAGTAAGAATATTGGTGTTAAGGTTTATGATACCTTATACAAGCACGAAAGTCAATAATTATGCAATGAAATTATATCCTACTTGTGGTGCATTATTCGGTGTTAATTATGCTTAATGCTCACTTATGAGATTATTCGTTTCTTGGTTGGTCGCTTCTCAATCTTTCGCTAGCCTTTATTTTGCACTAAGTATGATCACTACTTGTGCATCCAAAAACCTTTAAACCAGTTTTGCCACATGAGTCCACTATATCTACCTATATGCGGTATTCTTTTCCCGCTCTAAGCAAATTTGTATGTGCCATCTCTAATTTTCAAAATAAACTTCTCTTTTATATGTTCGTTTCGCTCGCGGAGCGGTGAGGGGTGGCTAATATTTTCCATGCTTGATGTGTTATTCTCAATGAGTGTTTATTCACTTGTCATTGAACAAGAGTAAGGCAAAGGTATTAGGCATGCCCAGTCCCGAAATGAAAAATGAATTTACTTCATGTTATCAAATAATAAATTCCTTGGAAAGTATTGGTATAAAAGGCACCAGTTGATACGTTAGCCATGGAAAATGAAAGTATGGCGGAAAAAGGAATAAACTTTATTTTCTGTTTGGAAACCACCTATGATATATCTAGCATGGAAAGTGTTGGGAACTCTAAGTCGTTTTCGTTGGTGGGAATGACACACCTCCCAAAATGTTTTTATCTCTAAGTTTTTTGCTTTGAGCTCTGGCACCTCTACAAATCCCTACTTCCCTCTGTGAAGGGCCTTTCTTTTACTTTATGTAATTTTTATTTTTGAATTTGAGTCGCCATCTTATCTTATAAAAGCACCAACTAAGAGGCACTATGATCGTACTTGAGCATTGGGTGTAGTTAATATGCGAGTGTTTCATGAATGAATCAATGATTGAGCATGATGGGCTAGGGATAGCTTATTTTAGCGTTGACATTTTGAAAGACATAGTTTCTTGTTGATATGCTTGAGTATTTAAGTTATCATGTCAAAACTAGACTATTGCTTTGAACAATATAAAAGTCCAAATGTCCATGCTATAAAGAAAAGAATATGATATGACATATTAGGCAACACTCCACATCAAAAATTCTATTTTTATCACTTACCTACTCGAGGACGAGTAGGAGTTAAGCTTGGGGATGCTGATACGTCTCCAATGTATATATAATTTTTGATTGTTCCATGCTGTCATATTATCAATCTTGGATGTTTTATAATCATTTTATATCATTTTTGGGTACTAACCTATTGACATAATGCCAAGTGCCAGTTGCTGTTTTTGTATGTTTTTTACATCACTAAAAATCAATACCAAACGGAGTCCAAATGCAACGAAACTTTAGAGATATTTTTTATGGACCAGAAGACACCTAATGGGCCAAGGTTGCGCATGGGGGGTGCTCCGAGAAGAGCACAACCCACCAGGGCGCGCCAGGAGGCCCAGGCGCACCCTGGTGGGTTGGGCCCACCTCGAGTGCTCCCCGGAACGCCTCTTTGCTCTATAAATACCCCAATATTGCGAAAACCCTAAGGGAGTTGACAAAAATCAATTCCAGCCGCCGCAGAGTCCAGAACCACCAGATCCAATCTAGTCATCATCACGGAGGGGTTCACCACTTCCATTGGTGCCTCTCCAATGATGCGTGGGTAGTTCTTTGTAGACCTTCGGGTCCGTAGTTAGTAGCTAGATGGCTTCCTCTCTCTCTCGTTTGATTATCAATACAATGGTCTCTTGGAGACCCATATGATGTAACTCTTTTTTCGATGTGTTTGTTGGGATCGAATGAACTTTGAGTTTATGATCAGATCTATTTTTTTATATCCATAAAAGTTATTTGAGTTTTTTTATCTCTTATATGCATGATTTCTTATAGTCTCGTATTTCTTCTCCGATATTTGGGTTTTATTTGGCCAACTTGATCTATTTATCTTGCAATGGGAAGATGTGCTTTGTAGTGGGTTCGATCTTACGGTGCTTGAATCCGGTGACAGAAATGGAACCGACACGTATGTATTCTTGCTACTAAGGATAACACGATGGGGTCTATATCTACATAGATAGACCTTGCGTACATCATGTCATCGTTCTTATTGCATTACTCTGTTTTCCCATGAACTTAATACACTAGATGCATGCTGGATAGCGGTCGATGTGTGGAGTAATAGTAGTAGATGCAGGCAGGAGTCGGTCTATTAATCTTGAACGTGACGCCTATATAATGATCATTACCTGGATATCGTCATGATTATTTGAAGTTATACCAATTGCCCAAGAGTAATTTGTTTACCCACGGTTTGCTATTTTCGAGAGAGAAGCCATTAGTGAAACCTACGTCCCCGGATCTCTTTCTCATATTATTTGCCTTCGCTATCTATTTTATTTGCCTTTTATTTTCAGATCTACTGAACCAAAAATACGAAAATACCTTGCTGCAATTTATTTTATTTGGCATTCGATCTATCAATATTTACAACTCTCTCACGTTCGTTTGCTAATTTCTGGTGCCGCTACCCGAAAGGGATTGACAACCCATTTTACACGTCGGGTTGCGAGTAGTTGTTATTTGTGTGTATTTGTTGTTTACGTTGTGTTGTTTGGTTCTCCTACTGGTTCAATAACCTTGATTTCACATCTGAGGGAAATACCTACCGCCGTTGTGCTGCATCATCCCTTCCTCTTTGGGGAAATACCGACGTAGCTTCAAGCGACATCATCGACGGCGCCCGCGAGTGTCGTTTCCTTCTTGGAGGCGCTTCCAAGGCCTTCAGCTTTTCTCCTCTTCGAACTCAGGGTGGCGACGGCGTCTCGACGTCCTCCTTCTTCTTGAAGGCGCTATCTAGCTAGCTCGCGGTGTCCCCGGTGTTGGTTCGGGTGATGTGGAATTCTTGTTGGTTCGGCATTGTCGCTCGTGGTTTGGGCTTGGTAGGTCTAGTTGTGATGTATCTTCTGTTCGGGTTGAGCATCCCTTGTCTCTCTGCTCCGGGCACCATGTTCACGCCTGCATGTGTTCGTGTCATGTGTTGTACCCCTATATAATTATTTTATTTCTTTTATCAATGAAAAGATACGCAAGCTTTGCGTATTCATGAAAAAAATTACAATTATGAGGGAGAGCTGCAAACCACCATCCGTCGTACCACCAAACCCAATCAAGTGTCTAAGCATGTCATGTCATTTTCTCATGTGGCGTTTTTGTTTTAGCTAGGAATTAGTTGTTTGGCTTGGTTGTATGCAATGCATTTATGTCCATCCCATGGATGTAAATTATTATTTGTAGCAATAGAAGTCTACCTTGTCAAGAAAGAAAAAACTGACAACGTCCACAGCTTACAGGTGTGAGGAGATGGCTAATTTCCACGACGCTCCGGAGTTTTCAATGATTCATACGGTAACATGGTATGCAGCGAGGGGGAGCTTTGACGATGCATGAGATTGAAGTTACTACCGTTGTTACATATGTGAACTCTGAAAATATGTTGGAGCACATTTCTCTATTTTAACTCCCTCTATAAACAAATATAAAAGCGTTTAGATCTTTGGGTCAAGTAAGTGATCTGCTATTCTGGCCCCCTCGTCCTTTCCCCCTCCTCCCCCCCCCCCCCCCCCCACCCCCACCCCTCCCCCCTTCGTGTCGCCCCCGCAGGGAACCCTTGCCGCCGTCCTCTCAGCTCTCCTCCCGCCCCCACCTCTCCTCGCCGCCGTCCGCACCGCCGCCGGGCAAAGCTTGGTCAGCTGGGCGGCGGCAGGGTGTCTCTCCCCCTCATCCGCCACGGCTGACGCGGGGGAGCCATATCGGGCGGGGCGCTGGACTAGCATGGGGTCGGGTGGCAAGGCGGGCGGGTTTCTTGGCGACGTCGAGCGTGGCGCAACGGCGGTGGCGGCCTGCTCACGGCGTGGTGACGGCTGTGTGGTGGGCAAGATCGGTGGTCGCGGGCGCTGTCTGGTCTGGATCGAATCCAATTATGAGTCTTGGGCTTGAACGCCATCAGCCGCCGCGGGTGGGGGTCATCGCTGACCACGCCGAATCGCTGGATTCGGCGCCTGGAGATCTACGATGGATTATTCTCGATCCTCCTTCATGGTGGGTTGAGCCCCATGTCTCTCTCATCTCTGCATGTTTTGGTTCGTGGTCCGTCGCCGGATCCAGAGCCGACGGAGGTTTGGTGGTATAGGATGGGGACCGGAGGAAACTTTGATCGGCTTGTTCGGTCCGGCATCGGTGACATCTCTCGACGTTGTTACCCTCCGTGGAGGCGATGTCGAGGTCTCTCCTATCCACCTCCGAACCCCTCCCGGACGAAAGTCCAAAATTCAGTCTGGATTGGACAGCGGCGGTATCCTTCGCGTCGTACCTTCCATGGAGGCGCCGTCTTGGGAGGTTCTGTTGTTCGGCGAAGACATGCTGTGGGTGTTGGACTCTGCGTAGCTCCTGCAGCAATGACGGTGTGGAGGTTTCCAGGAGGTGCGGCATTGTTTCTACCACGTCGATGACGACGAGTAATGACGGCATGGTGCAACTAGATATCGACGACAGATGCAGCTGGATGTACGAGTGCGGGGCGGTGGTGCTGTCTGGCGTCATGGTGGCGTCGACAGTTGACCTGGCAAGGTCTTTGCATCGGTACCTGCTCTAAAGATGGTTAGGTGGATGACGGCTGTGGTAGCCTCGGTGAGTGCACCGGACCGGTGTGTGACCCATTCCCGGTATGTGGCTGGGATGGGGCAACCGGCATTAGATGTTAGGTTTTGGTGCGATGTCTATTTGATATTAGGTTCGGGCATTCGACATCCCTGCATCTAGGGGATAGGAGTAGCGGTAGGTGTGGTCAAGATGATGGTTTCGGACTTACTGATGTAATGATTTGTAAAGTCTTCAAGAATAATTAATAAAATGGTTGCATGCATCGCTCAGATGCAGAGGCTGGGTAATCCTTCTTTTTTTAAAAGAATAGCAGTGATTTAAACGCTCTTATTTTTTTTTTACGAAGTACAAGAGTAAGCACTCTAAGTTATGTTTCCTGAGTGTCCACAAGCTCCCGCCAACTTTCACAACTCGAATTCCTCCCTAATTCTAGGCATGACAATCGATGTCATTAATACTATCTCGTAAAAAGCACGGCTGATCAATTCCAGCCAAATGAAGCACAAGGCACAGCACAACAGAGAGTTGAGTTGCTTGCGGTCGCTGCTGGCTCTAAAAAAATGCTGCTCACCGCTGGCCACCAATTGGAGTGTGCATCCCCACTGCTTGGAGTAAATCTGTGGAGCCTAAGTGGTAGCAAAACATTTGTAAACCCGGGTGTCGTACCAAAATTCGCGTGAGAAAGAGCAGCCCAGCAACATTTGGTTGACCGTCTCCTCCTGCGAAAAGAGGACGCGTGCCGCTGGATGTTGCAGATGCCGCCGAGCCAGCCGATCGGCAGTGCACAGTCGGTTGTGAAGAGCAAGCCAAGCAAAAACTTTTACCTCCAGAGGCGCCCCGGAAGACCAGGTCTGCTGTGCTGATTAATCTCTACCATTTCGATAACTAAACCCAGATGACTATCAAAGGATGGATCTGTAGAATCATCATAATGTATGTATGATACCATCAAAGATGAACATGGCTCCAGCTTGTTCATTATTGATCTCCTCACCCCACGCACGCTTATAATACGCCATATGAATGGATGTAACGTAACCATCGATATTGGCTTAGCTTCCGGTGTCTATGCGCGCCCATATTTCGGTGTCCTCGGCGCCGCGTACCGCTAACAAGTCCAAGCGCTCATAGCGCATGCTTAACTATTGCCTAAAAATACCGGATGCTTTCTCAATTTGCTTATACATGATCTAAAATATGCTGTGTGGCATGACAAGGTATTGCACTGTTGCGTAACATGCATGAACATGCAAGGGTGTTGCTCAACTCGTTGCCATATCTCCAGAATTGTTAAACTATATCATGCTTAAATCTCGTCTTATCTCTCTAAAACAAATGATACATCGAGAGAAAAACCTAGCATTCTTGAAACCGATCGAATCACACATGGCCACGTCTGATCATACATACAACACGTAAGCTACTACGTCAAACATCTCGATCCCATCCCATGCATGCATCCGTATCACCAGGCTATAAATACAACACTCTCCAAGCTCTCATGCATCCCAAACCAAAGCACTACTACTACTCTAGCACACCCACAATCGCAATGGCATCCAAAGCTGCCCTCTTCGTGGCCCTGAGCCTCCTCCTCTCCGCCGTCGCCGCCCACGGCTGCGGAAGCACCTATTGCCAACCGCCGGTCGTCGTGCCGACACCACCCGTCGTCGTTCTGCCGCCATACCATGGAGGAGGAGGGCACGGCCACGGCCATGGCGGGCAGTGCTCCATCAACGTGCTGAACATGAGGGTGTGCGCCAACGTTCTCGGCGGACTGCTCGGCCTCAAGATCGGCGTTCCGGCGCACGACCAATGCTGCCCGCTGCTCCAGGGGTTGGCCGACCTGGACGCCGCCGTCTGCCTCTGCACCGCCGTCAGGGCCAATATCCTCGGCCTCCACCTCAACGTGCCTGTGGACATCAGCCTCCTCCTCAACCACTGCGGCAAGACGTGCCCGTCCAATTTCATTTGCCCAGCCCATTAAACGGACGTGCTGTTTCACGGGCACTGAATAAGATTTGCTTTCCCTACTTCGTTTTAAATTTCATGAATGTGGAACTCTTCCACTCCCACATTTTAATTGTTGTCACCCGTACTACAAATTTTTTGTTTTGCAAAACAACCATGTACTCTTCAGATTGATAAATATCATTAGAGCATTTACAACCGGACTTGGCAAATCCGGCTACTCAAACGCCCGCGGGCGCATCCGGTCGGGCCCTCATATTTCATGTCGTGCATCCACATATCTCAAATTCGGTCTCTCAAATCCATGCAAATACATGCACGTCGATTATGCAACACAATGTCACGCGTAAATAGCAATTGTTGGTATCAAGCATAGTTAGAGTTTACATAAAATTTATTTCAAGTGCCAAACTCAAGCATTGCCTCCTTGGTTGCCATTGTGGATCCACATGTGCTCCACAAGATCATTGAGTAGCTGCGTGTGCACCTGCTGATCTCGAAGATTCTGATGCATCTGCAGAAAGTTCATAAGCTGAGCCGCATCTTGATCTTCCAGGACTTGAACTTGTTCTCCAGGTGCTACACCATCAGCCTCATCCTCGACAATCATAATGTGCAGAATAACACGACATGTCATCAGCTGCCACAAAGTTTCTGATTCCCACATCATTGCAGCACTCCGCACAATTCCCCAACGAGCCTGAAGCACACCAAATGCCCTCTCCACGTCCTTCCTAGCCGCTTCCTGCATTGTTGCAAAGTGGCTCTGTTTATTGCCACGTTGCTCGGATATGGTCTTCACAAACGCCGCTCATTGAGGATAGATACCATCGGCAAGATAGTACCCCATGTTGTAGTCCCGACCGTTGACGGTGTAGTTGCACGGCGGTGATTCCCCATTGCAAAGCCTCCTAAACACCAGAGATCGTTGAAGCACGTTGATGTCGTTGTGAGAACCGAGCATTCCAAAGAAAGCATGCCAAATCCATAAGCCGTGTGATGCCACCGCTTCTAGTATGATGGTGGCCTCTCTTGTGTGACCTTGATACATTCCCCGCAGACCTTTGGGGCAGTTCTTCCATTGCCAATGCATGCAATCAATTGATCCGAGCATTCCTGGTAACCCCCTTGCTTCTCCAATGGCCAACAACTTCTCCGTGTCTTGCGCATTTGGTTCTCTGAGATACTCAGGTCCAAACACCTCAACCACGGCGCAGGCAATTTGACAATAGTGTTCAGGCACGTGCTCTCCCCCATCCTGACCATCTCCCCACGGCGTCTGCGGCAGTACCAAGTGCAAGCATCCTTAGGGCAGCCGTGCACTTCTGCTTGGCCGAGAAAGAGACTTGGCCGCAACAATCCCTTCTGAGCTTGAAGTAGTTGTCATGTGCCTCCACACCCTCGACAATGCCCAATAACAATAGTTTTCGCATGCGAAAACAACGACGAAACCATGGATCTTCTGAGAAAGCAGGTGTGGGACCAAAGTAGTCATTGTGCAATAGCTTTGCTCCAGACACCCTGTTTCGGTTGATCACTCTTCTTCCTTTGATTAAGCCCTTCAAGTTGAGAATATGCTCCACTTGCCGGACCATTTTCTCTTGCATGCTCATGAGCATGACCATGTCCACTTCTTCGTCCGAATCAGGCGAATCGAAGAACTCATCTTGAATCATCTGGTCAAGCTCCATCATTCCATACTCCTCATCCGATGAAGCATCGGAATCCATCATTTACCTAACAAAATCACAATAATTCTGGTCAGTCAATGTGTCGAACACATCAAGCGCAAGGCGGAGCCGGAGAGTTGTCGGATGTACCACGGTGGCGTCCGGGCCGGCGACAACGGGAGCGCTCTTCCGGAGTTCACGGCAGAGAGCCTAGGAACGGCTGCAGAGCGAGCGCGGCGGCGGAGCGCGAGACGAATGGCACGGAGGAGGTGTTGGGGAACGTAGTAGAATTTTAAAATTTTCTACGCATCACCAAGATCAATCTATGGAGTCATCTAGCAACGAGGGAGAGAGGAGTACATCTACATACCCATGTAGATCGCGTGCGGAAGCGTTCAAGAGAACGGGGTTGATGGAGTCGTACTCGACGTGATCCAAATCACCGATGACCTAGTGCCGAATGGACGGCACCTCCGCGTTCAACACACGTACGGTTGGGAAGATGTCTCCTCCAACTTGATCCAGCAAGGGGGAAGGAGAGGTTGATGAAGATCTAGCAGCACGATGGCATGGTGGTGGAAGCAACGGTGATCTCGGCAGGGCTTCGCCAAGCGCAGGGAGACGGAGGGGTGTCACGGGAGGGAGAGGGAGAGGCCAGGGGCTTGGGTGCGGCTGCCCTCCCTCCCCCCCCACTATATATAGGGTGCCTAGGGGGGGCGGCCAAAGGGGGTGCCTTGCCCCCCAAGGCAAGGGTGGCGGCCCCCACCCCTAGGGTTTCCAACCCTAGGCCCAGGGGGGCCCAAGGGGGGCTCACCAGCCACTATGGGCTGGTTCCCCTCCCACTTCAGCCCATGGGGCCCTCCGGGATAGGTGGCCCCACCCGGTGGACCCCCGGGACCCTTCCGGTGGTCCCGGTACAATACCGATTACCCCCAAAACTTTCTCGATGGCCGAAACTTGGCTTCCTATATATAAATCTTCACTTCCGAACCATTCCGGAACTCCTCGTGATGTCCGGGATCTCATCCGGGACTCCGAACAACTTTCGGGTTACCGTATGCTAATATCTCTACAACCCTAGCGTCACCGAACCTTAAGTGTGTAGACCCTACGGGTTCGGGAGACATGCAGACATGATCGAGATGCCTCTCCGGTCAATAACAAACAGCGGGACCTGGATACCCATGTTGGCTCCCACATGCTCCACGATGATCTCATCGGATGAACCACAATGTCGAGGATTCAATCAATCCGTATACAATTCCCTTTGTCAATCGGTACGTTACTTGCCCGAGACTCGATCGTCGGTATCCCAATACCTAGTTCAATCTCGTTACCGGCAAGTCACTTTACTCGTGCCGTAATGCATGACCCCGTGATCAACCACTTGGTCACATTGAGCTCATTATGATGATGCATTACCGAGTGGGCCCAGAGATACCTCTCCGTCATATGGAGTGACAAATCCCAGTCTTGATTCGTGCCAACCCAACAGATACTTTCGGAGATACCTGTAATGTACCTTTATAGTCACCCAGTTACGTTGTGACGTTTGGCACACCCAAGGTACTCCTACGGTATCCGGGAGTTGCACAATCTCATGGTCTAAGGAAATGATACTTGACATTCGGAAAAGCTACAGCTAACGAACTACACGATCTTTTGAGCTAAGCTTAGGATTGGGTCTTGTCCATCACATCATTCTCCTAATGATGTGATCCCGTTATCAATGACATCCAATGTCCATAGTCAGGAAACCATGACTATCCTTTTGATCAACGAGCTAGTCAACTAGAGGCTCACTAGGGATGTGTTGTGGTCTATGTATTCACACATGTATTACGATTTCTGGATAACACAATTATAGCATGAACAATAGACAATTATCATGAACAAAGAAATATAATAATAACCTTTTTATTATTGCCTCTAGGGCATATTTCCAACAGTCTCCCACTTGCACTAGAGTCAATAGTCTAGTTACATTGTGATGAATCAAACACCCATGCAGTTCTGGTGTTGATCATGTTTTCCTCTAGGGAGAGGTTTAGTCAACGGATCTGCCACATTCAGGTCCGTATGTACTTTACAAATCTCTATGTCTCCATTTTGAACACTTTCACGAATGGAGTTGAAGCGACGCTTGAAATGCCTGGTCTTCCTATGAAACCTGGGCTCCTTGGCAAGGGCAATAGCTTCAGTGTTGTCACAGAAGAGAGTCATCGGGCCCGACGCATTGGGTATGACTCCTAGGTCGGTAATGAACTCCTTCACCCAGACTGCTTCTTGTGCTGCCTCCGAGGCTGCCATGTACTCCGCTTCACATGTAGATCCGGCCACAATGCTTTGCTTGCAACAGCACCAGCTTACTACCCCGCCATTCAAAATATACACGTATCCGGTTTCTGACTTAGGGGCATCCAGATCTGTGTCGAAGCTAGCATCGACGTAACCCTTTACGACGAGCTCTTCGTCACCTCCATACATGAGAAACATGTCCTTAGTCCTTCTCAGGTATTTCAGGATATTCTTGACCGCTGTCCAGTGTTCCATGCCGGGATTACTTTGGTACCTTCCTACCAAACTTACGGCAAGGTTTATATCAGGTTTGGTACACAGCATAGCATACATGATAGACCCTATGGCCGAGGCATAGGGGACGACACTCATCTTTTCTCTATCTCCTGTCATGGTCGGGCATTGAACCGTGCTCAATCTCGTACCTTGCAATACAGGCAAGAACCCCTTCTTTGACTGATCCATTTTGAACTTCTTCAATATCTTGTCAAGGTACGTACTCTGTGAAAGACCAATGAGGTGTCTCGATCTATCTCTATTAATCTTGATGCCTAATATATAAGCAGCTTCTCCAAGGTCCTTCATTGAAAAACACTTGTTCAGGTAGGCCTTTATGCTTTCCAAGAATTCTATATCATTTCCCATCAACAGTATGTCATCCACATAGAATATGAGAAATGCTACAGAGCTCCCACTCACTTTCTTGTAAATACAGGCTTCTCCATAAGTCTGCGTAAACCCAAACGCTTTGATCATCTCATCAAAACGAATGTTCCAACTCCGAGATGCTTGCACCAGCCCATAAATCGAGCGTTGGATCTTTCATACCTTGTCAGCATCTTTAGGATCGACAAAACCTTCCGGCTACATCATATACAGTTCTTCCTTAAGGAAACCATTAAGGAATGCCGTTTTGACGTCCATTTGCCATATCTCATAATCATAGAATGCGGCAATTGCTAACATGATTCAGACGGACTTCAGCTTCGCTACGGGTGAGAAAGTCTCATCATAGTCAACCCCTTGAACTTGTCGATAACCCTTAGCGGCAAGCCGAGCTTTATAGATGGTCACATTACCATCTGCGTCTGTCTTCTTCTTAAAGATCCATTTATTTTCTATGGCTCGCCGATCATCGGGCAAGTCAGTCAAAGTCCATACTTCATTTTCATACATGGATCCTATCTCGGATCTCATGGCTTCCAGCCATTTGTCGGAATCCGGGCCCGCCATCACTTCTTCATAGTTCGAAGGTTCACCGTTGTCTAACAACATGATTTCCAAGACAGGGTTGCCATACCACTCTGGTGCGGAACATGTCCTCGTGGACCTACGAAGTTCAGTAGTAACTTGATCTGAAGTTTCATGATCATCATCATTAACTTCCTCTCTAGTCGGTGCAGGCACCTCGGGAACATTTTCTTGAGCTGCGCCACTTACCGGTTCAAGAGGTAATATTTCATCAAGTTCTACTTTCCTCCCACTTATTTCTTTTGAGAGAAACTCTTTCTCTAGAAAGGACCCATTCTTGGCAACAAAGATCTTGCCTTCGGATCTGAGGTAGAAGGTATACCCAACAGTTTCTTTAGGGTATCCTATGAAGACGCATTTTTCTGACTTGGGTTCGAGCTTTTCAGGTTGAAGTTTCTTGACATAAGCATCGCATCCCCAAACTTTTAGAAACGACAGCTTAGGTTTCTTCCCAAACCATAATTCATACGGTGTCGTCTCAATGGATTTCGACGGAGCCCTATTTAAAGTGAGTGCGGCAGTCTCTAAAGCATAGCCCCAAAATGATAGCGGTAAATCGGTAAGAGACATCATAGATCGCACCATATCCAATAGAGTGCGATTACGACGTTCGGACACACCATTACGCTAAGGTGTTCCAGGCGGCGTGAGTTGTGAAACTATTCCACATTTTCTTAAGTGTGTGCCAAATTCATGACTCAAGTATTCTCCCCCATGATCTGATCGCAAGAACTTGATTTTCTTGTCACGTTGATTCTCAACCTCACTCTGAAATTCCTAAACTTTTCAAAAGTCTCAGACTTGTGTTTCATTAAGTAGACATACCCATATCTACTCAAGTCATCAGTGAGGGTGAGAACATAACAATAGCCACCGCGAGCCTCAACACTCATTGGACCGCACACATCAATATGTATGATTTCCAATAAGTTGGTTGCTCGCTCCATTGTTCCTGAGAACGGAGTCTTGGTCATTTTACCCATGAGGCATGGTTCGCACATGTCAAATGGTTCGTAATCAAGAGACTCTAAAAGTCCATCTGCATGGAGCTTCTTCATGCGTTTGGCACCTATGTGACCAAGGCGGCAGTGCCACAAGTATGTGGGACTATCATTATCAACCTTACATCTTTTGGTATTCACACTATGAATATGTGTAGCATTACGCTCGAGATTCATTAAGAATAAACCATTCACCATCGGAGCATGACCATAAAACATATCTCTCACATAAATAGAACAACCATTATTCTCGGATTTAAATGAGTAGCCATCTCGAATTAAACGAGATCCTGATACAATGTTCATGCTCAAAGCTGGCACTAAATAACAATTATTGAGGTTTAAAACTAATCCCGTAGGTAAATGTAGAGGCAGCATGCCGACGGCGATCACATCGACCTTGGAACCATTCCCGACGCGCATCGTCACCTCGTCCTTCGCCAGTCTTCGCTTATTTCACAGCTCCTGCTTTGAGTTACAAATGTGAGCTACCACACCGGTATCAAATACCCAGGAGCTACTACGAGTACTGGTAAGGTACACATCAATTACATGTATATCACATATACCTTTAGTGTTGCCGGCCTTCTTGTCCGCTAAGTATTTGGGGCAGTTCCGCTTCCAGTGACCACTTCCCTTGCAATAAAAACACTCAGTCTCGGGCTTGGGTCCATTCTTTGGCTTCTTCCCGGCAGCTTGCTTACCGGGCGCGGCAACTCCCTTGTCGTCCTTCTTGAAGTTCTTCTTACCCTTGCCTTTCTTGAACTTAGTGGTTTTATTCACCATCAACACTTGATGTTCCTTTTTGATTTCCACCTCTGGTGATTTCAGCATTGAATACACCTCAGGAATGGTCTTTTCCATCCCCTGCATACTGAAGTTCATCACAAAGCTCTTGTAGCTCGGTGGAAGCGACTGAAGGATTCTGTCAATGACCGCGTCATCCGGGAGATTAACTCCCAGCTGAGTCAAGCGGTTATGCAACCCAGACATTCTGAGTATGTGCTCACCTACAGAACTATTTTCCTCCATCTTACAGCTGAAGAACTTGTCGGAGACTTCATATCTCTCGACCTGGGCATGAGCTTGAAAAACCATTTTCAGCCCTTCGAACATCTCATATGCTCCGTGTCTCTCAAAACGCTTTTGGAGCCCCGGTTCTAAGCTGTAAAGCATGCCGCACTGAACGAGGGAGTAATCATCAGCACGTGACTGCCAAGTGTTCATAACGTCTTGGTTCTCTGGGACAGGTGCATCACCTAGTGGTGCTTCTAGGACATAATCTTTCTTGGCAGCTATGAGGATGATCCTCAGGTTCCGGACCCAGTCCGTATAGTTGCTGCCATCGTCTTTCAGCTTGGTTTTCTCTAGGAACGCGTTGAAGTTGAGGACAACATGGGCCATTTGATCTACAAGACATATTGTAAAGATTTTAGACTAAGTTCATAATAATTAAGTTCATCTAATCAAATTACTCAATGAACTCCCACTCAGATAGACATCCCTCCAGTCATCTAAGTGAAACATGATCCGAGTTAACTAGGCCGTGTCCGATCATCACGTGAGACGGACTAGTCAACATCGGTGAACATCTTCATGTTGATCGTATCTTCTATACGACTCATGCTCGACCTTTCGGTCTTCTGTGTTCCGAGGCCATGTCTGTACATGCTAGGCTCGTCAAGTCAACCTAAGTGTATTGCGTGTGTAAATCTGGCTTACACCCGTTGTATTCGAACGTTAGAATCTATCACACCCGATCATCACGTGGTGCTTCGAAACAACGAACCTTCGCAACGGTGCACAGTTAGGGGGAACACTTTCTTGAAATTATTATGAGGGATCATCTTATTTAAGCTACCGTCGTTCTAAGCAAATAAGATGTAAAACATGATAAACATCACATGCAATCAGATAGTGACATGATATGGCCAATATCATTTGCTCCTTTTGATCTCCATCTTCGGGGCTCCATGATCATCATTGTCACCGGCATGACACCATGATCTCCATCATCATGATCTCCATCATCGTGTCTTCTTGAAGTTGTCTCGTCATCTATTACTTCTACTACTATGGCTAACGCTTTAGCAATAAAGTAATTATATGACGTTTATGTTGACACGCAGGTCATAAATAAATAAAGACAACTCCTATGGCTCCTGCCGGTTGTCATACTTATTGACATGCAAGTCGTGATTCCTATTACAAGAACATGATCATCTCATACATCACATATATCATTCATCACATCCTTTGGCCATATCACATCACAAAACACTTGCTGCAAAAACAAGTTAGATGTCCTCTAATTGTTGTTGCAAGTTTTTACGTGGCTGCTATAGGTTTCTAGCAAGAATGTTTCTTACCTACGCCAAAACCACAACATGAATTGCCAATTTCTATTTACCCTTCATAAGGACCCTGTTCATCGAATCCGATCCGACTAAAGTGGGAGAGACAGACACCCGCCAGCCACCTTATGCAACTAGTGCATGTCAGTTGGTGGAACCAGTCTCACGTAAGCGTACGTGTAAGGTCGGTCCGGGCCGCTTCATCCCATGATGCTACCGAAGCAAGATAAGACTAGTAACGGCAAGCAAATTTACAATATCGACGCCCACAACTGCTTTGTGTTCTACTCATGCATAGTAACTACACATAGACCTAGCTCATGATGCCACTGTTGGGGAACGTAGCAGAATTTTAAAATTTTCTACGCATCACCAAGATCAATCTATGGAGTCATCTAGCAATGAGGGAGAGAGGAGTGCATCTACATACCCTTGTAGATCGTGTGCGGAAGCGTTCAAGAGAACGGGGTTGATGGAGTCGTACTCAACGTGATCCAAATCACCGATGACCTAGTGCCGAACGGACGGCACCTCCGCGTTCAACACACGTACGGTTGGGAAGACGTCTCCTCCAACTTGATCCAGCAAGGGGGAAGGAGAGGTTGATGAAGATCCAGCAGCACGACGGCGTGGTGGTGGAAGCAACGGTGATCTCGGCAGGGCTTCGCCAAGCGCAGGGAGACGGAGGAGTGTCACGAGAGGGAGAGGGAGAGGCCAGGGGCTTGGGTACGGCTGCCCTCCCTCCCCCCCCACTATAAATAGGGTGCCTAGGGGGGGCGCCATCCCTAGGAGATCCAATCTCCTAGGGGGGCGGCGGCCAAAGGGGGTGCCTTGCCCCCCAAGGCAAGGGTGGCGCCCCCCACCCCTAGGGTTTCCAACCCTAGGCATAGGGGGAGGCCCAAGGGGGGCGCACCAGCCCACTAGGGGCTGGTTCCCCTCCCACTTCAGCCCATGGGGCCCTCCGGGATAGGTGGCCCCATCCGGTGGACCCCCGGGACCCTTCCGGTGGTCCCGGTACAATACCGATTACCCCCGAAACTTTCTCGATGGCCGAAACTTGACTTCTTATATATAAATCTTCACCTCCGGACCATTCTGGAACTCCTCGTGACGTCCAGGATCTCATCCAGGACTCCGAACAAATTTTGGGTTACCGTATGCTAATATCTCTACAACCCTAGCGTCACCGAACCTTAAGTGTGTAGACCTTACGGGTTCGGGAGACATGCAGACATGACCGAGACGCCTCTCCGGTCAATAACCAATAGCGGGATCTGGATACCCATGTTGGCTCCCACATGCTCCACGATGATCTCATCGGATGAACCATGATGTCGAGGATTCATCAATGCGTATACAATTCCCTTTGTCAATCGGTACGTTACTTGCCCGAGACTCGATCGTCGGTATTCCAATACCTAGTTCAATCTCGTTACCGGCAAGTCACTTTACTCGTGCCATAATCCATGATCCCGTGATCAACCACTTGGTCACATTGAGCTCATTATGATGATGCATTACCGAGTGGGCCCAGAGATACCTCTCGGTCATACGGAGTGACAAATCCCAGTGTCGATTCATGCCAACCCAACAGATACTTTTGGAGATACCTGTAATGTACCTTTATAGTCACCTAGTTACGTTGTGACGTTTGGCACACCCAAGGTACTCCTACGGTATCCGGGAGTTGCACATTCTCATGGTCTAAGGAAATGATACTTGACATTCGGAAAAGCTACAGCTAACGAACTACACGATCTTTTGAGCTAAGCTTAGGATTGGGTCTTGTCCATGACATCATTCTCCTAATGATGTGATCCCATTATCAATGACATCCAATGTCCATAGTCAGGAAACCATGACTATCCTTTTGATCAACGAGCTAGTCAACTAGAGGCTCACTAGGGACGTGTTGTGGTCTATGTATTCACACATGTATTACGATTTCCAGATAACACAGTTATAGCATGAACAATAGACAATTATCATGAACAAAGAAATATAATAATAACCATTTTATTATTGCCTCTAGGGCATATTTCAACAGGAGGAAGAAGAGATGAGATAGCAAATGGATCCGGTTGGTCTTCGAGGTGGATTTGGTGCAATTTGGGGTGGGGTCGGGCTGTCTGGTCAGACGTGGAGGGCGCATATCCGCCCCATATTTGGGCTGGATATGAGGGGTGCCAGTCAGCCCGAGCGTTTGAGGGTCGTTTGAGGGGCCCGTCTGGGTCAAAAAATCATGATCGGGCGGCCCGTCCGGGCGTATGAGACGGGTTTGAGAGGTCCGGTTGTAGATGCTCTTAGTGAGCGATAATTATTACTCTAGCTAAGTTTTGGGGGAACATGTAGATATTATCTTTTTTCCTCCTTTGCAAGGAAGATCTTCTCCTCCCGCTGGCGCCGCCATCTCTAGGCTAAGGAGGTGCGGAGGATCTCGGACCCCCGTCGACGGGAGGGACCCCGTTCTCATTCTTGTTAGATTCAGCGTCTTGGTTGGGGATGTGTGGTGGCAGCGATGTCACTTAGTAGGAATAATGTGTCCCACGTACTATCCCTATCCAGATGGTGCGTTTAGTATCATTGGAGGGTATGTGGAGCTTTGTCTCCGTCGGATCTCACGGGGTTTGGTCGGTGTTGATCTTCGATGGATCTATTTGGATCCTATCTTTGTTCATCTTTGTTTAGGTGTTTACAAGTTTGGCCCTTTTGATCTATGACTTTCTTCATCGGTTTGGTTGCTGCTCTGGTGCGCTGGTCCTATGGGGCCTTAACACGACAGCTTCCCGATTGTCTACTACAACAAGGTTTTCCCGGCTTCGGTGAGGGAGAGCGATGATGGCGACGTGCCTTTGGCTCGCTCCAGTGCTTGTAGTAGTCGCTAGGTGGTCCATGTACATGGTTGTAATTTTTATTACCTTTGTTGTTCTTTGCACTGCCATAATTAAAGAAGAATAGATTAGAAGTTTCTCGCAAAAAAATATTACACTAGCTAATTGTCCAATTTTCTTTTGGTAAACACGAGTATCACTACAGGAAAAACACATGTTGCTAAGTATTACGAAGTAAGGTATCGGGTGCTCAGCTTAGGGATAGTAAGCCAAGTACATAATACATAATGCACGGCAAAAAAGGAGATCTCAGCTAGGTGACAGTAAGCCTAGTGTAGATTTAAAACACACTGGGTTCAAATGAAGCTCGACATATAGCCCAGGAGGATCTTGGTTTACAGAAGGACCTGACATAGTTTGTTACCACATGGCCACCACGGAGGTGGTTGACGGCTCCGTGACGGCGTACACTATGCTTTACGTTCTTTTTTTGCAAAACTATATTGTATATGCAAAATGACTTTTAATGTTTTCCATTGCATTTATAATTTACTTATTGCATTTTATTACTTTTTACTCTCTTTCTCACCCATTCTCTACTGCTAGTTTTCATCACCCTTTTGATGCCCTTGATGTACTTTCCAACCTCTCTCTAATTACCATTACTTTGCCACTTTAAAGTTGTGGCATTACCTTAGCCTCTCCCCCCCCCAATAGTTTACCTAATTTAGATCTTCCAACCATAATTCATGTGATTTGACGAGTCCCCTATTCGGTAAGCCTAGAAAAGTGTACCCCCTGCCTTTTCTTGAAAAGTGATGATTCCATCTAGACTATTCTCTTTATGTGTGTTATAATTGGTCACAGGACCTGAGCAACAAAAAAGAAGACAATTACTTACAATAATTTGGTTGGGGCATATAATATAGCTACCGAGTGGGAATCTGGTGAACTTTAGTGTGACACCAGCACTGTGAGGCGACGGGAGGTAATCTTGTGAAAACATGAGATTAATCTTGGTTTAACATGTCCCTACGGCCTACCCTATCATGAACAAAGAGAACGTCATCATGTCCTCCCCCCATTTTAAGTCAGTCAAAGCCCTAGACCAAGCGGGGCCTATAGATCGGTGCTTCCTTCGAAACCATATGAGGGAGGGGCGGAAAACCTCCACCACTTGCATCTGGCCCTAATATATCTATACAAGGATGGTGTGATGTTTAAATATCAAATACACAACTTTAATGTGGCACTTGTTTCACAAACAGGTCTATCTCGAACAAAGGTTCAGGACCCCCACTTCGAGGCGATAGGAGGGGATCTTGTGACGTCATGGGCTCAATCTTAGTTTGAAATGTCATTGTGACCTAATCTAACACAAACAAAGAGAAAGTCACCATGGTCAACCCCCTTTGTAGCCAGTCAAAGCCCTAAACCAAGTGGGGCCCATGGATCAGTGCTTCATCTAAAACTACGCGAGGGAGGATCATAAAAATTCACCACTTGCATGTGGCCCTAATATATGTATATAAGGGTGGTGTGATATTTAAATATCCAATACACAACTTTGATGTGGCACTTGATTCACAAACAGGACTATCTGACATGTAGGTTCTTTATTTAGAGTGTGACATCCCCACTTCAAGGCAACAAAAGGGAATCTTGTGGAGACTTGGGCTCAATCTTGGTTTAGCATGTCACTATGACCTACCCTAGCACAAACAAAGAGAAAGCCACCATGGTCAACCCTTTTTGGAAGCTGGTCACAACCCTAGACCAAGTGGGGCCCACGACTCAGCGCTTCACCCAAAATGCCACGCGAGGGTCGTTCAAAAAATCTACACCAATTGCATGTGGGCCTAATATATGTATACAGGGATTCTGTGATGTTTAAATACCCAATACACAACTTTCATGTCGTATTTGTGTCACAAACATGACTATCTAGCACGAAGGTTCTATACTTACAGTGTGACACTCCCACTTTGAGGTGACAAGAGGGAATCTTGTGAAGACATGGGCTCAATATTGGTTTGACATGAACCTATGGCCTACCCTAACACAAACAAAGCAAAAGTCACTATTGTCTACCACTTTTCAAAGCCAATCAAAGCCCTGGACCAAGCAGGGCCCATGGATCAGCGCTTTGTCCGAAACCACGCGAGGAGGGCTGAAAAACCTCCACCACCTAGATGTAGCTCTAATATATGTATAAAAGGTGGTTTTATTTGAATATCCAATACACAACTTTGACATGGCACTTGCTTCACAATAGGATTATCCGGCACGAAGGTTCTAGACTTAGAGTATGACAACCCCACCCCCACCCACACCCACACACTTCAAGACGACGAGAGGGAATCTTCTGAAGACATGGGATCAACCTTATTTTGACATGTCACTATGACCTACCCTAACATAAACAAACAGAAAGTCACCATGGTCAATCCCCTTTCAAAGCCGGTCAAATCCCTAGACCAAGCGGCCCACAGATTAGCGCATCTTTTGAAAATGCGCGAGGGGTTCTGAAAACGTCCAACACTTGCATGTGAACCTAATATATATACAAGGGTGGTGTGATGATTAAATATCCAATACACTACTTTGATGGGACACTTGCTTCACAAATAGGACAATCCGACACGTAGGTTCTGGATTTAGAGACGTCAAGAATCCAAGCCGCCCATGTCGAGATGATTTAGGCCAGTTGGGTAGGGCACCTCTAACAAGGGTTGAGCCACACATCGGGCAGAATTAGGGTTGCAAGATCTATCGTTCTAGACCTTCACGGGACATGTCGATTACTCCAACCCCTACACTGAGCTTGTGGAGAATATTCCTCCATGTAATTCAAGACCTCCATGTCTTAGGCCAACTCCAATGCACAACCCCAAATCGTCCGCCCGTGTTCGTTTGGGGTAAAACGGACAGAAACTGCAGCCTAACTTGCGGGAGCAAGTGGACAAATGTCTGTTTTCGGTCCGCTTTCGACCCATTTCCGGCACAAGTTTGGGTCGCGTTTGCGGCCAAACGGACACGCAAGGACGGTCGCGACGCGTGGCCTTGTCCGCCCCTGGCCCGCCCGTCGGTGACACACCCGTTCCTTTTTCTATTCCCCCTCCCCTCCTCTCCCCCACAAACTCCGGTCGCACACCCTGCCCCTCTCCCTTCTCATCCTAGCCGCCATCGCCTCCATCGTGGTCGTGTAGCTGCCGAGCACGACCACGCGCTCTCCACAGCACGAGCTGTGTCCAACCCCCGCCCAGCTCAACCAACGGCCGGATTTGGAGCGGATCTAGCCGGATTTGTGCGTGGCAGGCCACTGGAGGCTGCGGCGCGCCATGGACTGCCTAGGTGCCGGTCCGCACAGCCCCGGCAACGCCCCCAGGCTACATGCGGGCACTAACTCCCCCTCTAGCTGCTTGGATCTACCCCATCGGCGGTTCGTCAAATACACCAATGGCCGTTGTTCGGGCTAGGTGCTGGCCCAAATGCTCGTCGGCACACCGATGCCGCCCATAAAGTGTGACGACTGTCCACTGAAGGTCGTGCACCGTGTGTCTACAACGCCTGAACACCCCGAATGGATGTTTGTCAAGTGCAAAAATGATGGGGTATGTGCTAGTTTAGCTTCGGTTGTGATTCTGGATTCAGTTTGTTTTGCTTACAATCAAATATTTATTGTGTAGAAAGGATGCAACTTTTGTTTTGGGAAGAAGAATACATCGATCTGCTGATAGCATGCAATTTAGTAGATGTTCGTGCACTTCTTGCTAGAGTAGACTCTAGAGACGAGAGTAGATGTGCGGAAGCAACTGTTGAAGATGTGCCCTAGAGGCAATCATGTGATGATGATATTCCCCTATGTATTCATGAATCTTTTGTATTGTCCTTGAATGTCATCAATGATATGTATCAATAAGTATGTGACTTGTTTGTGGAACTATGTATTGTATGATGAGCCATGCAAAGTTACCAAGTAAAAGTCCCTCACGTTAGGGTTTCTGTTCCTCTCGGGCGACGGCGGCGACGGTCGTCTATCGTAGAGATCTTATCTCCCCTACGATCCCCTCCCTGCCGGTGACAGTCGGGGCTCTCAAGTCTCGGCTGAGGGGCGGAGGTGGGGGCTGGTTTGGGACCACACTGCCCGCGGATCGTCAGCACTCTCGGGCAAGAGAAACCATGGATAAGCCGGTGTCGAGTTCAGGGTCTGCAACCACCAATCTCGAAGCCATGATGGATAAACTGGGTCTGAAGGAAGGGGACCTGCAGGATGTGATTGTTGAGGATGATGAGCTACTGGAGGAGGCAAATCGTTGGATGGCTATCGCTAGGGTTCATACAGACAAGACCTACAACCAATATTAGTTCTACCGGACCATGAGGATCGCGTGGGACTTGGCGAAAGAGGTAAAGATCCGGCCCCTTGAGGACAATCTTTACACATTGCAATTCTCATGCCTGGGTGACTGGGAAAGAGTAATGGAAGAGGGGCCATGGAGTTTCAAGGGTAAAGCTGTGGTTCTGGCACCCTATGACGGCTTCACAAAGCCTTCGAAGACAGAGCTCAAAAAACTTGAGATATGGATGCAGATCCACGATCTGCTAGATGGCTTTTTTACTAAGATAGAAGCGTTGTCAGCAACAGTAGGCGAATTCATCTATGCCGAACCAAAATCTAAGGACTTTGAAGGAAACTTTGCCCGGGTTCGTGTGAGTACTGATGTCACCAAGCCGCTGAAGAATGTTGTATCACTAGTTGTCAAGAAAAAGGAGAAACTCAAGAGGGTCATCTTCAGAGTCAAGTATGAAAGGCTGCCTGATTGGTGTGTTGTTTCTGGCAATCTAGGCCACCTGTTCAAGGAGTGCGGCGACGGGGTTCATCCTCCTAAGGCACCTGTGTTCAAAGATCTAAAGGCAAGCTGGTTCAGAGGGCCTGGCAGTGGGCCGGGAGCAGGAAACGGGACAAGAGGGGGACACGGCAAAGGCCGGTCAGGTAGAGGAGGTGGACGTGCTAATGCATAGTACAACACGGACCACAATCAGGACCTTGAGGACCCAAAATGCACTGAGATGGATGTTGCAATGGAGGATGCAGAAAAGACCAGAAAGAGGGTAGCGGCAAGCACAGTTGTTGCAGCCGACCCCAAGTCAGGCAAGGGTAGCCAAAATCAGGGGGGCAACACAAGCCAACCCCTGTTGCTAGCCCCACGGGTTATTCCACCTAGCCCAACATCAAAACAGGAGCCGAAAAGGAACACACCAAGCACCTCCACCAATGATACAACCTTGTCAAAGACCACAGTACCAAGCAAAAACCCAGATGCGCGTTTGGCGGGCCCCAATGGTGGGTCACGCCTAGCGCAATGAGTCTCCTTTGTTGGAACTGCCATGGAGTTGGCAAGGCCGCGACAGTTCGAGAGCTTCATGATCTGGCGAGGTAGTTTGCCCCTTCTATTCTTTGCATCTTAGAAACACAAATTGAGGGTATGAGAGTTGAAAGCTTGGTAGATACTCTAGGTTTTAATAAAAGTTTTGCTGTAAGCAGTTCTGGTAGGAGTGGTGGTCTTGGAATTTTTTGGAATGATGAAATAAAAGTTGAGGTTATTGGTTACTCCAAGTATCATATTGATGTTCTAGTGGATGAGATGGTTGATTTTCAGGTCAGAATTACCTTTGTATATGGGGAAGCACAGGTTCCAGAGAGGTATAAAACCCGGGATACTCTTCAAGGGATAGCAGAAACACAGAATAGGCCGTGGGCAATTTTGGGCGATTTCAATGAAGTGTTACACATCCATGAACATGATGGATCGGGAACCGAAGTCAAGCCCAGATAGATGCGTTTCGAGATGCGATTGACACTTGTGGTCTATCTAACATAGGGTACTCGGGCACGGACTGGACGTTTGAGAAAAAAGTTGCAGGGGACACTTATACACGGGTGAGGCCGGACAGATGTCTAGTTAATCCAGAGTGGTCCATGTCATTGCCATTTGTAGCTCTAAGTCACAAGGACGCAGCGGGTTCAGATCATATTCCCATTCTACTCACATTATGTGAGGTGCATGCATGCAAAGGAGGGCCCAGGCTTTTTAAATATGAAACAATGTGGGAGAGGGAAGATTCTCTATTTACGACAGTGAGCAACAGGTGGAGAAACAGGTGGAGCATGCAGGAGACAGATTGTGTCGATGCGCTGCGCGCCAAACTAGGTGACCTGGCGGGGGATTAGACGGACTGGGACCACACCCGATTTGGTTCAGTTAATGCTGAGATCCGCCAGTTGAGAAAGCCGCTTGAGCACTTGCACTCTGTCCCAGGCAGATCGGGGCCAACGCGGGAGGAGACAAAGATGGCAGACATATTAATTGAACTCTTCCATCGAGAGAGATGCTCTGGCGTCAGAGGGCGCGCCTGGACTGGCTAACCCATGGCGACAAAAATACTTATTTTTTTCACATGTGAGCAAGCCGCCGTCGCCGCAAAAACCAAATTAAATCCCTTCAGTGGGAGGATGGGCAGATGACCGAGGATAGCAATGAGATGGAGGCTATGGCCATAGAATTTTATAAAAACTTGTACAACTCCGAAGGGACCCATGACATGGAACAAGTTTTGGACACGGTGCCAACTAAAGTAACACCAGCGATGAATGATATCCTTAATTACCGTATACTCAGCAAGAGGTCAAGCAAGCATTGTTTCAGATGTTTCCCATCAAGGCCCCGGGTCCGGATGGCTTCCTAGCCCACTTTTTCCAGCAAGACTGGAATGTTTGTGGGGGTGATGTGAGGAAGGTGGTTCTTAAGATCGTAGAGGGAACGGAATCAGCGGCATGCATAAATGATACCATCCTAGTTCTGATTCCAAAGGTAAAAAATCCCACACTTCTATCACAGTTCCGTCCAATTAGTTTGTGCAATGTTCTCTATAAGATTTCCTCGAAGGTCATCTCCAACAGACTAAAACAAATATTGCCAGATATAATCTCTGAGGAGAAGTCAGCATTTGTCCCAAGCAGATTAATTACCGATAACATAATTACTGCTTATGAATGTTTGCATTTTATGAAGAGGAACGGGGCAAAAAAGCATCAATCTTGTGCCTTGAAGCTGGACATGACGAAGGCATATGACAGGGTTGATGGGACGTACCTCAAGGCTATAATGTTCAAACTGGGGTTCAATATCAAATGGGTGGATATTGTGATGGGCCTGGTTACTTCGGTACAATTCTCAGTCATGTTTAATGGGAAAAAGCTTCAGCAGTTCATGCCACCGCGTGGGATTCGGCAAGGGGACCCGATATACCCATACTTGTTCTTGTTAGCAGCAGAGGGCCTATCGTGCCTCCTAAAATCAAAAGGCGAGTCATCCAACTCGAGTGGAGTACAGGTGGCGCCCACGGCACCACAAGTGAACCATCTCCTATTCGCTGATGACAGCCTATTGTTCTTCAAGGCAAATGCTGTGGGTGCTACCGAGGTGAACCAGCTGAAGGAAATATGCCCAAGAGGCAATAATAAAGTTAATATTTATTTCCTTATATCATGATAAATGTTTATTATTCATGCTAGAATTGTATTAACCGGAAACATAATACATGTGTGAATAAATAGACAAACTTAGTGTCACTAGTATGCCTCTACTTGACTAGCTCGTTAATCAAAGATGGTTATGTTTCCTAACCATGAACAAAGTATTGTTATTTGATTAACGAGGTCACATCATTAGTTGAATGATCTGATTGACATGACCCATTCCATTAGCTTAGCAAACGATGATTTAGTATGTTGCTATTGCTTTCTTCATGACATATACATGTTCCTATGACTATGAGATTATGCAACTCCCGTTTACTGGAGGAACACTTTGTGTGCTACCAAACGTCACAACGTAACTGGGTGATTATAAAGGAGCTCTACAGGTGTCTCCAAAGGTAGATGTTGGGTTGGCGTATTTCGAGATTAGGATTTGTCACTCCGATTGTCGGAGAGGTATCTATGGGCCCTCTCGATAATGCACATCACATAAGCCTTGCAAGCATTGCAACTAATGAGTTAGTTGCGGGATGATGTATTACAGAACGAGTAAAGAGACTTGCCGGTAACGAGATTGAACTAGGTATTGGATACCGACGATCGAATCTCGAGCAAGTAACATACCGATGACAAAGGGAACAACGTATGTTGTTATGCGGTTTGACCGATAAAGATCTTCGTAGAATATGTAGAAGCCAATATGGGCATCCAGGTCCCGCTATTGGTTATTGACCGGAGATTTGTCTCAGTCATGTCTACATTGTTCTCAAACCGTAGGGTCCACACGCTTGACATTACGATGACAGTTATTATGAGTTTAAGCATTTTGATGTACCGAAGTTAGTTCAGAGTCCCAAATGTGATCACGGACATGACGAGGAGTCTCGAAATGGTCGAGACATAAATATTGATATATTGGATGACTATATTCGGACACCGGAAGTGTTCCGGAGAAGTATCGGATAAAACCGGAGCACCGGGGGGTTACCGGAACCCCCCGGGGGGTTAATGGGCCTCATGGGCCTAATGTGGAGAAGAGGAAGGGGCTGCCAGGGCAGGCCGCGCGCCCCCTCTCCCCCTAGTCTGAATTGGACAAGGAGGGCGGGGCGGCGCCCCCCCTTTCCTATTCTCCCTCCACCTCTCCTAGTTGGACAAGGATTGGGGGGAGTCCTACTCCCGGTAGGAGTAGGACTCCTCCTGCGCGCCACCATAGGGCCGGCCGCACCCCCCCCTTGGATCCTTTATATACGAGGGCAGGGGCACCTCTAGAGACACAAGTTGATCCACGTGATCGTTCCTTAGCCGTGTGCGGTGCCCCCTGCCACCATATTCCACCTCGATCATATCGTTGTAGTGCTTAGGCGAAGACCTGCGTCGGTAGAACATCATCATCGTCACCACGCCGTTGTGCTGACGGAACTCATCCCCGAAGCTTTGCTGGATCGGAGCCCGGGGAGCGTCTTCGAGCTGTACGTGTGCTAAGAACTCGGAGGTGCCGGAGTAACGGTGCTTGGATCGGTCGGATCGGGAAGACGTACGACTACTTCCTCTACGTTGCGTCAACGCTTCCGTTGCGGTATACAAAGGGTACGTAGACAACACTCTCCCCTCTTGTTGCTAAGCATCACTATGATCTTGCATGTGCGTAGGAAATTTTTTGAAATTACTGCGTTCCCCAACAGTGGTATCAGAGCCTAGGTTTTATGGTTTGATGTTATATGCACGAGTAGAACACAAGTGAGTTGTGGGCGATATAAGTCATACTGCCTACCAGCATGACATACTTTGGTTCGGCGGTATTGTTGGATGAAGCGGCCCGGACCGACATTACGCGTACGCTTACGCGAGACCGGTCTCCCGACGTGCTTTGCACAAAGGTGGCTTGCGGGTGACTGTTTCTCCAACTTTAGTTGAACCAAGTGTGGCTACGCCCGGTCCTTGCGAAGGTTAAAACTGAGTCAAATTGACAAACTATCGTTGTGGTTTTGATGCGTAGGTGAGATTGGTTCTTACTTAAGCCCGTAGCAGCCACGTAAAACTTGCAACAACAAAGTAGAGGACGTCTAACTTGTTTTTGCAGGGCATGTTGTGATGTGATATGGCCAAGACATGATGCTAAATTTTATTGTATGAGATGATCATGTTTTGTAACCGAGTTATCGGCAACTGGCAGGAGCCATATGGTTGTCGCTTTATTGTATGCAATGCAATCGCGATGTAATGCTTTACTTTATCACTAAGTGGTAGCGGTAGTCGTGGAAGCATAAGATTGGCGAGACGACAACGATGCTATGATGGAGATCAAGGTGTCGCGCCGGTGACAATGGTGATCATGACGGTGCTTCGGAGATGGAGATCACAAAGCACAAGATGATGATGGCCATATAATATCACTTATATTGATTGCATGTGATGTTTATCTTTTATGCATCTTATCTTACTTTGATTGACGGTAGCATTATAAGATGATCTCTCACTAAATTATCAAGAAGTGTTCTCCCTGAGTATGCACCGTTGCGAAAGTTCTTCGTGCTGAGACACCATGTGATGATCGGGTGTGATAGGCTCTACGTTCAAATACAACGGGTGCAAAACAGTTGCACACGCGGAATACTCAGGTTATACTTGACGAGCCAAGCATATACAGATATGGCCTCGGAACACGGAGACCGAAAGGTTGAGCGTGAATCATATAGTAGATATGATCAACATAGTGATGTCCACCAATGAAACTACTCCATCTCGCGTGATGATCGGACATGGTTTAGTTGATTTGGATCACGTGATCACTTAGAGGATTAGAGGGATGTCTATCTAAGTGGGAGTTCTTAAGTAATTTGATTAATTGAACTTAAACTTATCATGAACTTAGTACCTGATAGTATCTTGCTTGTTTATGTTTGATTGTAGATAGATGGCTCGTGTTGTTGTTCCGTTGAATTTTAATGCATTCCTTGAGAAAGCAAAGTTGAAAGATGATGGTAGCAATTACACGGACTGGGTCTGTAACTTGAGGATTATCCTCATTGCTGCACAGAAGAATTACGTCCTGGAAGCACTGCCGGGTGCCAGGCCTGCTGCTGGAGCAACACCAGATGTTATGAACGTCTGGCAGAGCAAAGCTGATGACTACTCGATAGTTCAGTACGCCATGCTTTACAGCTTAGAATCGGGACTTCAACAACGTTTTGAACGTCATGGAGCATATGAGATGTTCCGGGAGTTGAAGTCAATATTTCAAGCAAATTCTCGGATTGAGAGATATGAAGTCTCCTATAAGTTCTATAGCTGCAAGATGGAGGAGAACAGTTCTGTCAGTGAGCATATACTCAAAATGTCTGGGTATAATAATCACTTGATTCAGATGGGAGTTAATCTTCCAGATGATTGCGTCATTAACAGAATTCTCCAATCACTGCCACCAAGCTATAAGAGCTTCGTGATGAACTATAATATGCAAGGGATGAACAAGACTATTCCCGAGCTCTTCGCAATGCTGAAAGCTGCGGAGGTAGAAATCAAAAAGGAGCATCAAGTGTTGATTGTCAACAAGACCACTAGTTTCAAGAAAAAGGGCAAAGGGAAGAAGAAGGGGAACTTCAAGAAGAACGGCAAGCAAGTTGCTGCTCAAGAGAAGAAACCGAAGTCTGGACCTAAGCCTGAAACTGAGTGCTTCTACTGCAAGCAGACTAGTCACTGGAAGCGGAACTGCCCCAAGTATTTGGCAGGTAAGAAGGATGGCAAGGTGAACAAAGGTATATGTGATATACATGTTATTGATGTATACCTTACTAATGCTCGCAGTAGCACCTGGGTATTTGATACTGGTTCTGTTGCTAATATTTGCAACTCGAAACAGGGACTACGGATTAAGCGAAGATTGGCTAAGGACGAGGTGACGATGCGCGTGGGAAACGGTTCCAAAGTCGATGTGATCACAGTCGGCACGCTACCTCTACATCTACCTTCGGGATTAGTATTAGACCTAAATAATTGTTATTTGGTGCCAGCGTTGAGCATGAACATTATATCTGGATCTTGTTTAATGCGAGACGGTTATTCATTTAATTCAGATAATAATGGTTGTTCTATTTATATGAGTAATATCTTTTATGGTCATGCACCCTTGAAGAGTGGTCTATTCTTGTTGAATCTCGATAGTAGTGATACACATATTCATAATGTAGAAGCCAAAAGATGCAGAGTTGATAATGATAGTGCAACTTATTTGTGGCACTGCCGTTTAGGTCATATCGGTGTAAAGCGCATGAAGAAACTCCATACTGATGGACTTTTGGAACCCCTTGATTATGAATCACTTGGTACTTGTGAACCGTGCCTCATGGGCGAGATGACTAAAACACCGTTCTCCGGTACTATGGAGAGAGCAACAGATTTGTTGGAAATCACACATACAGATGTATGTGGTCCGATGAATGTTGAGGCTCGTGGCGGATATCGTTATTTTCTCACCTTCACAGATGACTTAAGCAGATATGGGTATATCTACTTAATGAAACATAAGTCTGAAACGTTTGAAAAGTTCAAAGAATTTCAGAGTGAACTTGAAAATCATCGTAACAAGAAAATAAAGTTTCTACGATCTGATCGTGGAGGAGAATATTTGAGTTATGAGTTTGGTGTACATTTGAAAAATTGTGGAATAGGTTCGCAACTCACGCCACCCGGAACACCACAGCGTAATGGTGTTTCCGAACGTCGTAATCGTACTTTACTAGATATGGTGCGATCTATGATGTCTCTTACTGATTTACCGCTATCGTTTTGGGGATACACTCTAGAGACGGCCGCATTCACGTTAAATAGGGCACCATCAAAATCCGTTGAGACGACGCCTTATGAACTGTGGTTTGGCAAGAAACCAAAGTTGTCATTTCTAAAAGTTTGGGGCTGCGATGCTTATGTGAAAAAGCTTCAACCTGATAAGCTCGAACCCAAATCGGAGAAATGTGTCTTCATAGGATATCCAAAGGAAACTATTGGATACACCTTCTATCACAAATCCGAAGGCAAGAATTTTGTTGCTAAATTCAGAAACTTTCTGGAGAAGGAGTTTCTCTCGAAAGAAGTGAGTGGGAGGAAAGTAGAACTTGACGAGGTAACTATACCTGCTCCCTTGTTGGAAAGTAGTACATCACAGAAAACTGTTTCTGCGACACCTACACCAATAAGTGAGGAAGTTGATGAAAATGGTCATGAAACTTCGGAACAAGATATTACTGAACCTCGTAGATCAACCAGAGTGAGATCCGCGCCAGAGTGGTACGGTAATCCAGTTTTGGAAGTCATGCTACTAGATCATGATGAACCTACGAACTATGAAGAAGCGATGGTGAGCCCAGATTCCGAAAAATGGCTTGAAGCCATGAAATCTGAGATGGGATCCATGTATGAGAACAAAGTATGGACTTTGGTTGACTTGCCCGATGATCGGCAAGCAATTGAGAATAAATGGATCTTCAAGAAGAAGACTGACGCTGACGGTAATATTACTGTCTACAAAGCTCGACTTGTCGCAAAAGGTTTTCGACAAGTTCAAGGGGTTGACTACGATGAGCCCTTCTCACCCGTAGCGATGCTTAAGTCTGCCAGAATCATGTTAGCAATTGCCGCATTTTATGATTATGAAATTTGGCAGATGGATGTCAAAACTGCATTATGAATGGATTTTGGAAGAAGAGTTGTATATGATGCAACCGGAAGGTTTTGTCGATCCAAAGGGAGCTAACAAAGTGTGCAAGCTCCAGCGATCTATTTATGGATTGGTGCAAGCCTCTCGGAGTTGGAATAAATGTTTTGATAGTGTGATCAAAGCATTTGATTTTATACAGACTTTCGGAGAAGCCTGTATTTACAAGAAAGTGAGTGGGAGCTCTGTAGCATTTCTGATATTATATGTGGATGACATATTACTGATCGGAAATGATATAGAATTTCTAGATAGCATAAAAGCATACTTGAATAAGAGTTTTTCAATGAAAGACGTCGGTGAAGCTGCTTACATATTAGGCATAAAGATCTATAGAGATAGATCAAGACGCTTAATTGGACTTTCACAAAGCACATACCTTGACAAGATTTTGAAAAAGTTCAAAATGGATCAGGCGAAGAAAGGGTTCTTGCCTGTGTTACAAGGTGTGAAGTTGAGCCAGACTCAATGCCCGACCACTGCAGAAGATAGAGAGAAAATGAAAGATGTTCCCGATGCTTCAGCCATAGGCTCTATCATGTATGCAATGTTGTGTACCAGACCTGATGTGTGCCTTGCTATAAGCTTAGCAGGGAGGTACCAAAGTAATCCAGGAGTGGATCACTGGACAGCGGACAAGAACATCCTGAAATACCTGAAAAGGACTAAGGATATGTTTCTCGTATATGGAGGTGACAAAGAGCTCACCGTAAAAGGTTACGTTGATGCAAGCTTTGACACTGATCCGGATGATTCTAAATCGCAAACCGGATATGTGTTTACATTAAACGGTGGAGCTGTCAGTTGGTGCAGTTCTAAACAAAGCGTCGTAGAGGGATCTACATGGGAAGCGGAGTACATAGCTGCTTCGGAAGCAGCGAACGAAGGAGTCTGGATGAAGGAGTTCATATCCGATCTAGGTGTTATACCTAGTGCATCGGGTCCAATGAAAATCTTTTGTGACAATACTGGTGCAATTGCCTTGGCAAAGGAATCCAGATTTCACAAGAGAACCAAGCACATCAAGAGACGCTTCAATTCCATCCGGGATCTTGTCCAGGTGGGAGACATAGAGATTTGCAAGATACATACGGATCTGAATGTTGCAGACCCGTTGACTAAGCCTCTTCCACGAGCAAAACATGATTAGCACCAAGGCTCCATGGGTGTTAGAATCATTACTGTGTAATCTAGATTATTGACTCTAGTGCAAGTGGGAGACTGAAGGAAATATGCCCTAGAGGCAATAATAAAGTTATTATTTATTTCCTTATATCATGATAAATGTTTATTATTCATGCTAGAATTGTATTAACCGGAAACATAATACATGTGTGAATACATAGACAAACTTAGTGTCACTAGTATGACTCTACTTGACTAGCTCGTTAATCAAAGATGGTTATGTTTCCTAACCATGAACAAAGTGTTGTTATTTGATTAACGAGGTCACATCATTAGTTGAATGATCTGATTGACATGACCCATTCCATTAGCTTAGCACCCGATCGTTTAGTATGTTGCTATTGCTTTCTTCATGACTTATACATGTTCCTATGACTATGAGATTATGCAACTCCCGTTTACTGGAGGAACACTTTGTGTGCTACCAAATGTCACAACGTAACTGGGTGATTATAAAGGAGCTCTACAGGTGTCTCCAAAGGTAGATGTTGGGTTGGCGTATTTCGAGATTAGGATTTGTCACTCCGATTGTCGGAGAGGTATCTCTGGGCCCTCTCGGTAATGCACATCACATAAGCCTTGCAAGCATTGCAACTAATGAGTTAGTTGCGGGATGATGTATTACAGAACGAGTAAAGAGACTTGCCGTAACGAGATTGAACTAGGTATTGGATACCGACGATCGAATCTCGGGCAAGTAACATACCGATGACAAAGGGAACAACGTATGTTGTTATGCGGTTTGACCGATAAAGATCTTCATAGAATATGTAGGAGCCAATATGGGTATCCAGGTCCCGCTATTGGTTATTGACCGGAGATTTGTCTCAGTCATGTCTACATTGTTCTCGAACCGTAGGGTCCGCACGCTTAACGTTACGATGACAGTTATTATGAGTTTATGCATTTTGATGTACCGAAGTTAGTTCGGAGTCCCGGATGTGATCACGGACATGACGAGGAGTCTCGAAATGGTCGAGACATAAAGATTGATATATTGGATGACTATATTCGGGCACCGGAAGGGTTCCGGAGAAGTATCGGATAAAACCGGAGCACCGGGGGGTTACCGGAACCCCCCGGGGGGTTAATGGGCCTCATGGGCGTAATGTGGAGAAGAGGAAGGGGCTGCCAGGGCAGGCCGCGCGCCCCCTCTCCCCCTAGTCCGAATTGGACAAGGAGGGAGGGGCGGCGCCCCCCCTTTCCTATTCTCCCTCCACCTCTCCTAGTTGGACAAGGATTGGGGGGGAGTCCTACTCCCGGTAGGAGTAGGACTCCTCCTGCGCGCCACCACAGGGCCGGCCGCACCCCCCCCCCCTTGGATCCTTTATATACGAGGGCAGGGGGCACCTCTAGAGACAGAAGTTGATCCACGTGATCGTTCCTTAGCCGTGTGCGGTGCCCCCTGCCACCATATTCCACCTCGATCATATCGTTGTAGTGCTTAGGCGAAGCCCTGCGTCGGTAGAACATCATCTTCGTCACCACGCCGTTGTGCTGACGGAACTCATCCCCGAAGCTTTGCTGGATCGGAGCCCGGGGAGCGTCATCGAGCTGTACGTGTGCTAAGAACTCGGAGGTGCCGGAGTAACGGTGCTTGGATCGGTCGGATCGGGAAGACGTACGACTACTTCCTCTACGTTGCGTCAACGCTTCCGTTGCGGTATACAAAGGGTACGTAGACAACACTCTCCCCTCTCGTTGCTAAGCATCACTATGATCTTGCATGTGCGTAGGAAATTTTTTGAAATTACTGCGTTCCCCAACAGTGGTATCAGAGCCTAGGTTTTATGGTTTGATGTTATATGCACGAGTAGAACACAAGTGAGTTGTGGGCGATATAAGTCATACTGCCTACCAGCATGACATACTTTGGTTCGGCGGTATTGTTGGATGAAGCGGCCCGGACCGACATTACGCGTACGCTTACGCGAGACCGGTCTCCCGACGTGCTTTGCACAAAGGTGGCTTGCGGGTGACTGTTTCTCCAACTTTAGTTGAACCAAGTGTGGCTACGCCCGGTCCTTGCGAAGGTTAAAACTGAGTCAAATTGACAAACTATCATTGTGGTTTTGATGCGTAGGTGAGATTGGTTCTTACTTAAGCCCGTAGCAGCCACGTAAAACTTGCAACAACAAAGTAGAGGACGTCTAACTTGTTTTTGCAGGGCATGTTGTGATGTGATATGGCCAAGACATGATGCTAAATTTTATTGTATGAGATGATCATGTTTTGTAACCGAGTTATCGGCAACTGGCAGGAGCCATATGGTTGTCGCTTTATTGTATGCAATGCAATCGCGATGTAATGCTTTACTTTATCACTAAGTGGTAGCGGTAGTCGTGGAAGCATAAGATTGGCGAGACGACAACGATGCTATGATGGAGATCAAGGTGTCGCGCCGGTGACGATGGTGATCATGACGGTGCTTCGGAGAATGAGATCACAAAGCACAAGATGATGATGGCCATATAATATCACTTATATTGATTGCATGTGATGTTTATCTTTTATGCATCTTATCTTACTTTGATTGACGGTAGCATTATAAGATGATCTCTCACTAAATTATCAAGAAGTGTTCTCCCTGAGTATGCACCGTTGCGAAAGTTCTTCGTGCTGAGACACCATGTGATGATCGGGTGTGATAGGCTCTACGTTCAAATACAACGGGTGCAAAACAGTTGCACACGCGGAATACTCAGGTTATACTTGACGAGCCAAGCATATACAGATATGGCCTCGGAACACGGAGACCGAAAGGTTGAGCGTGAATCATATAGTAGATATGATCAACATAGTGATGTCCACCAATGAAACTACTCCATCTCGCGTGATGATCGGACATGGTTTAGTTGATTTGGATCACGTGATCACTTAGAGGATTAGAGGGATGTCTATCTAAGTGGGAGTTCTTAAGTAATTTGATTAATTGAACTTAAACTTATCATGAACTTAGTACCTGATAGTATCTTGCTTGTTTATGTTTGATTGTAGATAGATGGCTCGTGTTGTTGTTCCGTTGAATTTTAATGCATTCCTTGAGAAAGCAAAGTTGAAAGATGATGGTAGCAATTACACGGACTGGGTCTGTAACTTGAGGATTATCCTCATTGCTGCACAGAAGAATTACGTCCTGGAAGCACTGCCGGGTGCCAGGCCTGCTGGTGGAGCAACACCAGATGTTATGAACGTCTGGCAGAGCAAAGCTGATGACTACTCGATAGTTCAGTACGCCATGCTTTACAGCTTAGAATCGGGACTTCAACAACGTTTTGAACGTCATGGAGCATATGAGATGTTCCGGGAGTTGAAGTCAATATTTCAAGCAAATTCTCGGATTGAGAGATATGAAGTCTCCTATAAGTTCTATAGCTGCAAGATGGAGGAGAACAGTTCTGTCAGTGAGCATATACTCAAAATGTCTGGGTATAATAATCACTTGATTCAGATGGGAGTTAATCTTCCAGATGATTGCGTCATTAACAGAATTCTCCAATCACTGCCACCAAGCTATAAGAGCTTCGTGATGAACTATAATATGCAAGGGATGAACAAGACTATTCCCGAGCTCTTCGCAATGCTGAAAGCTGCGGAGGTAGAAATCAAAAAGGAGCATCAAGTGTTGATTGTCAACAAGACCACTAGTTTCAAGAAAAAGGGCAAAGGGAAGAAGAAGGGGAACTTCAAGAAGAACGGCAAGCAAGTTGCTGCTCAAGAGAAGAAACCGAAGTCTGGACCTAAGCCTGAAACTGAGTGCTTCTACTGCAAGCAGACTAGTCACTGGAAGCGGAACTGCCCCAAGTATTTGGCAGGTAAGAAGGATGGCAAGGTGAACAAAGGTATATGTGATATACATGTTATTGATGTATACCTTACTAATGCTCGCAGTAGCACCTGGGTATTTGATACTGGTTCTGTTGCTAATATTTGCAACTCGAAACAGGGACTACGGATTAAGCGAAGATTGGCTAAGGACGAGGTGACGATGCGCGTGGGAAACGGTTCCAAAGTCGATGTGATCACAGTCGGCACGCTACCTCTACATCTACCTTCGGGATTAGTATTAGACCTAAATAATTGTTATTTGGTGCCAGCGTTGAGCATGAACATTATATCTGGATCTTGTTTAATGCGAGACGGTTATTCATTTAATTCAGATAATAATGGTTGTTCTATTTATATGAGTAATATCTTTTATGGTCATGCACCCTTGAAGAGTGGTCTATTCTTGTTGAATCTCGATAGTAGTGATACACATATTCATAATGTAGAAGCCAAAAGATGCAGAGTTGATAATGATAGTGCAACTTATTTGTGGCACTGCCGTTTAGGTCATATCGGTGTAAAGCACATGAAGAAACTCCATACTGATGGACTTTTGGAACCCCTTAATTATGAATCACTTGGTACTTGCGAACCGTGCCTCATGGGCGAGATGACTAAAACACCGTTCTCCGGTACTATGGAGAGAGCAACAGATTTGTTGGAAATCACACATACAGATGTATGTGGTCCGATGAATGTTGAGGCTCGTGGCGGATATCGTTATTTTCTCACCTTCACAGATGACTTAAGCAGATATGGGTATATCTACTTAATGAAACATAAGTCTGAAACGTTTGAAAAGTTCAAAGAATTTCAGAGTGAACTTGAAAATCATCGTAACAAGAAAATAAAGTTTCTACGATCTGATCGTGGAGGAGAATATTTGAGTTATGAGTTTGGTGTACATTTGAAAAATTGTGGAATAGGTTCGCAACTCACGCCACCCGGAACACCACAGCGTAATGGTGTTTCCGAACGTCGTAATCGTACTTTACTAGATATGGTGCGATCTATGATGTCTCTTACTGATTTACCGCTATCGTTTTGGGGATACACTCTAGAGACGGCCGCATTCACGTTAAATAGGGCACCATCAAAATCCGTTGAGACGACGCCTTATGAACTGTGGTTTGGCAAGAAACCAAAGTTGTCATTTCTAAAAGTTTGGGGCTGCGATGCTTATGTGAAAAAGCTTCAACCTGATAAGCTCGAATCCAAATCGGAGAAATGTGTCTTCATAGGATATCCAAAGGAAACTATTGGATACACCTTCTATCACAAATCCGAAGGCAAGAATTTTGTTGCTAAATTCAGAAACTTTCTGGAGAAGGAGTTTCTCTCGAAAGAAGTGAGTGGGAGGAAAGTAGAACTTGACGAGGTAACTATACCTGCTCCCTTGTTGGAAAGTAGTACATCACAGAAAACTGTTTCTGCGACACCTACACCAATAAATGAGGAAGTTGATGAAAATGGTCATGAAACTTCGGAACAAGATATTACTGAACCTCGTAGATCAACCAGAGTGAGATCCGCGCCAGAGTGGTACGGTAATCCAGTTTTGGAAGTCATGCTACTAGATCATGATGAACCTACGAACTATGAAGAAGCGATGGTGAGCCCAGATTCCGAAAAATGGCTTGAAGCCATGAAATCTGAGATGGGATCCATGTATGAGAACAAAGTATGGACTTTGGTTGACTTGCCCGATGATCGGCAAGCAATTGAGAATAAATGGATCTTCAAGAAGAAGACTGACGCTGACGGTAATATTACTGTCTACAAAGCTCGACTTGTCGCAAAAGGTTTTCGACAAGTTCAAGGGGTTGACTACGATGAGCCCTTCTCACCCGTAGCGATGCTTAAGTCTGCCAGAATCATGTTAGCAATTGCCGCATTTTATGATTATGAAATTTGGCAGATGGATGTCAAAACTGCATTATGAATGGATTTTGGAAGAAGAGTTGTATATGATGCAACCGGAAGGTTTTGTCGATCCAAAGGGAGCTAACAAAGTGTGCAAGCTCCAGCGATCTATTTATGGATTGGTGCAAGCCTCTCGGAGTTGGAATAAACGTTTTGATAGTGTGATCAAAGCATTTGATTTTATACAGACTTTCGGAGAAGCCTGTATTTACAAGAAAGTGAGTGGGAGCTCTGTAGCATTTCTGATATTATATGTGGATGACATATTACTGATCGGAAATGATATAGAATTTCTAGATAGCATAAAAGCATACTTGAATAAGAGTTTTTCAATGAAAGACGTCGGTGAAGCTGCTTACATATTAGGCATAAAGATCTATAGAGATAGATCAAGACGCTTAATTGGACTTTCACAAAGCACATACCTTGACAAGATTTTGAAAAAGTTCAAAATGGATTAGGCGAAGAAAGGGTTCTTGCCTGTGTTACAAGGTGTGAAGTTGAGCCAGACTCAATGCCCGACCACTGCAGAAGATAGAGAGAAAATGAAAGATGTTCCCGATGCTTCAGCCATAGGCTCTATCATGTATGCAATGTTGTGTACCAGACCTGATGTGTGCCTTGCTATAAGCTTAGCAGGGAGGTACCAAAGTAATCCAGGAGTGGATCACTGGACAGCGGACAAGAACATCCTGAAATACCTGAAAAGGACTAAGGATATGTTTCTCGTATATGGAGGTGACAAAGAGCTCACCGTAAAAGGTTACGTTGATGCAAGCTTTGACACTGATCCGGATGATTCTAAATCGCAAACCGGATACGTGTTTACATTAAACGGTGGAGCTGTCAGTTGGTGCAGTTCTAAACAAAGCGTCGTAGAGGGATCTACATGGGAAGCGGAGTACATAGCTGCTTCGGAAGCAGCGAACGAAGGAGTCTGGATGAAGGAGTTCATATCCGATCTAGGTGTTATACCTAGTGCATCGGGTCCAATGAAAATCTTTTGTGACAATACTGGTGCAATTGCCTTGGCAAAGGAATCCAGATTTCACAAGAGAACCAAGCACATCAAGAGACGCTTCAATTCCATCCGGGATCTTGTCCAGGTGGGAGACATAGAGATTTGCAAGATACATACGGATCTGAATGTTGCAGACCCGTTGACTAAGCCTCTTCCACGAGCAAAACATGATTAGCACCAAGGCTCCATGGGTGTTAGAATCATTACTGTGTAATCTAGATTATTGACTCTAGTGCAAGTGGGAGACTGAAGGAAATATGCCCTAGAGGCAATAATAAAGTTATTATTTATTTCCTTATATCATGATAAATGTTTATTATTCATGCTAGAATTGTATTAACCGGAAACATAATACATGTGTGAATACATAGACAAACTTAGTGTCACTAGTATGCCTCTACTTGACTAGCTCGTTAATCAAAGATGGTTATGTTTCCTAACCATGAACAAAGTGTTGTTATTTGATTAACGAGGTCACATCATTAGTTGAATGATCTGATTGACATGACCCATTCCATTAGCTTAGCACCCGATCGTTTAGTATGTTGCTATTGCTTTCTTCATGACTTATACATGTTCCTATGACTATGAGATTATGCAACTCCCGTTTACTGGAGGAACACTTTGTGTGCTACCAAATGTCACAACGTAACTGGGTGATTATAAAGGAGCTCTACAGGTGTCTCCAAAGGTAGATGTTGGGTTGGCGTATTTCGAGATTAGGATTTGTCACTCCGATTGTCGGAGAGGTATCTCTGGGCCCTCTCGGTAATGCACATCACATAAGCCTTGCAAGCATTGCAACTAATGAGTTAGTTGCGGGATGATGTATTACAGAACGAGTAAAGAGACTTGCCGTAACGAGATTGAACTAGGTATTGGATACCGACGATCGAATCTCGGGCAAGTAACATACCGATGACAAAGGGAACAACGTATGTTGTTATGCGGTTTGACCGATAAAGATCTTCATAGAATATGTAGGAGCCAATATGGGTATCCAGGTCCCGCTATTGGTTATTGACCGGAGATTTGTCTCAGTCATGTCTACATTGTTCTCGAACCGTAGGGTCCGCACGCTTAACGTTACGATGACAGTTATTATGAGTTTATGCATTTTGATGTACCGAAGTTAGTTCGGAGTCCCGGATGTGATCACGGACATGACGAGGAGTCTCGAAATGGTCGAGACATAAAGATTGATATATTGGATGACTATATTCGGGCACCGGAAGGGTTCCGGAGAAGTATCGGATAAAACCGGAGCACCGGGGGGTTACCGGAACCCCCCGGGGGGTTAATGGGCCTCATGGGCCTAATGTGGAGAAGAGGAAGGGGCTGCCAGGGCCGGCCGCGCGCCCCCTCTCCCCCTAGTCCGAATTGGACAAGGAGGGAGGGGCGGCGCCCCCCCTTTCCTATTCTCCCTCCACCTCTCCTAGTTGGACAAGGATTGGGGGGAGTCCTACTCCCGGTAGGAGTAGGACTCCTCCTGCGCGCCACCATAGGGCCGGCCGCACCCCCCCCCCTTGGATCCTTTATATACGAGGGCAGGGGGCACCTCTGGAGACAGAAGTTGATCCACGTGATCGTTCCTTAGCCGTGTGCGGTGCCCCCTGCCACCATATTCCACCTCGATCATATCGTTGTAGTGCTTAGGCGAAGCCCTGCGTCGGTAGAACATCATCTTCGTCACCACGCCGTTGTGCTGACGGAACTCATCCCCGAAGCTTTGCTGGATCGGAGCCCGGGGAGCGTCATCGAGCTGTACGTGTGCTAAGAACTCGGAGGTGCCGGAGTAACGGTGCTTGGATCGGTCGGATCGGGAAGACGTACGACTACTTCATCTACGTTGCGTCAACGCTTCCGTTGCGGTCTACGAAGGGTACGTAGAGAACACTCTCCCCTCTCGTTGCTATGCATCACCATGATCTTGCGTGTGTGTAGGAAATTTTTTGAAATTACTGCGTTCCCCAACACCAGCTGCTAGAGATTTATAGCCAGGCAACAGGTCAGCACATTAATTATGCAAAATCTTCCATATTTTTTAGCAAAGGAATTCCTGACAATATTCGGGCTGAGATAAAAGGCATCCTGAATGTCCCGAACAAAACCTTGAGCGAGAAATATTTGGGTATGCCATCTGACGTTGGAAGCTCAAAAAACGGTGCATTTAGATACCTAAAAGACAGGTTGTGGAGTAAAATTCAGGGTTGGATAGAGAGGACCATGTCAACAGCAGGGAAGGAAGTTCTAGTTAAATCGGTGGTGCGGGCTGTGCTGGTGTTTTCCATGTCATGTTTTAAGCTACCCAGGGGCCTTTGTGAACACCTAAATATGCTAATAAGAAAATTTTGGTGGGGGAGCACAAATGGGCAACGCAAACCACACTGGGTATCATGGAAGGCAATGACACAACCTAAAAGTATGGGAGGACTGGGATTCAAAGACTTCGAGCTCTTTAATTTGGCAATGCCTTTTAAACAAGCATGGCGCTTGCTACAGGATCCCGGGTCGATGATTGGAAGAATATTGAAAAGTGTTTACTTCCCAAATACATCAATTCTATATGCGACTTTAGGGAATCACCCAAGTCAGTTTTGGAGAGCCATCATTGAAGGTCGGGACACTTTGAAACAAGGGTTGATCAGGCGTATTGGCAATGGTAACAGTACGAAAATCTGGGAGGATAACTGGCTACCTCGCGAGGAGATGATGAGGCCCTACAGATGCATATCTCCCCCCTGTCATGGTTTTAGAGCTCATCAACGCAACAATTGCCACATGGAATATACCGCTAGTGAATTCCAGTTTCATGACCTTTGATGTCACGGTAATTTCAGGCATACCACTGTGTACTATGAACATGCAGGATTTTTGGAGCTGGGCACATGACCGAAGTGGCCAATTCTTAGTCGTTCGGCCTATAATATGCTTGTGGTGACAAAACAGAGAAGAGAAGCTTGGCTTGAAGGATCTGCGGGATCATCAAACACTCGCGCCAACGAAGGATCATGGAAAACCTTGTGGAAGACAACAGTCCCGTCCAAAGTGTGTATGTTCTTGTGGAGGTTGTCAAAGCAATCCTTACCTATGGAGGACGTCAGAGCACACCGTAAAATGTCGACAACAAATACCTGCGGCTTCTGCGGGGTTCAGGATTCATGGCGGCATTCCCTCCTAGAATGCACTAGTGTACCAAGATGCACCTGGGCATTGGTAGGCGAAGAGCTGAGTTGCATTTTGGCTGCCTCCACATAAACAAGTGCCAAGAGCTGGCTCTTCAGCCTGCCGGATACCTTATCGCATGAGAAATTTGTCCTAGTGGAGGTTACCCTATGGGCAATATGGACATCTCGACGAAAGGCCATTCATGAGGCTATTTTCCAAACACCGCATGCAATACAAATGTTCATTACTCGGTTTATTGCAGATTTGGAAGCTATCTGTAGCCCAAATCCTACACGGGCTGCTTCGGCGAGGACAGGTACATCGATACAGAGGCCGAGGGCACCTCCAGCAACATAATCCAAAATTCATGTTGATGTAGGAGTATGTACCCGCAAAGGAGGAGCAGCCGTAGCCGTGTGTAGGGATAGCCAGGGCTTGTTCTTGGGTAGCTCGGCACTTGTCATTCCAGGAATTTGGGATCCAGCCACGCTTGAGGCGATGGCATGCCATGAGGGCATTGCACTGGCAGAAGATCTCAATATTCAACGCTTTGTGCTATCGTCTGATTGCAAGCAGGTGATTGGGGACATCGCTAAAGGAAACCAAGGACCCTACGAAGCCATTATCATGAAAATTGTCTCTAGGTCGTCACCACTTTCTTGTACCTTTACTTTTGAAAGTCGTCGATGTAATTTCGAAGCTCATAAGTTAGCTAAGTTTTCTTTGTCTTTAGCTCAGGGGCGTCATGTGTGACTTGGCCAGCCGCATGGCCAAACTTGTATCCCACTTTCTGTGGATTTTTAATAAAGTGGCTTTACCCCCTCAAAAAATGTATTGTATGATGATCGTTGTAATGGCCCCTAGCTGATAGACCTGAGGTCCTCTCATGTTCTCGGGATGAGGATCGACTCACTTAGGGTCTATCAAATGCTACTCCATAACTGGGTAGTTATAAAGGTAGCTTTCGGGTGTGTTGTGAGACATTGCCGCGAGATATGGTTGACCAAGATGGGATTTGCCCCCCCCCCCCCTCTGTATGGAGAGATATTCTCTGGGCCCTCTCGAGTGATCAGATACGGAAAGCATGGCCATGCGACTTCAGTTAAGTGTTAACCAATTTCGGGAATCTGTATCACGGTTTCGAGAAGAGAGCTCGAGCTACCACAAGGGTGACAAGTACTCGCCTTGAGCTCGACAACAAATATCGTGAGGCAAAAGGAATGTTGCATATGACACATTGTCGAGGTTCGTCAAACGACTTTACGCACACATGGGAGCTGGCACGTTCTTCTAGGAGCCGCTACCAACTATCGACTCTAGTAGTGTCCATGTGTATGTGAACCTATAAGGTCGCACACTTAAGGGGCTGCAGCCCATTCGGATTGGATCCGAGTGGAAAATGGAAGCAGACTTCCAGTGGGCTCAAGTGTTCAACCCACCTCGGAGGTCTATATAAAGGGGAGTGAGCACACCTCTTAGGTTTGATATTTTGCCTCCCTGGACAGCCACCACCACTCCCCACGCCCAGGCCGCGCGACCGGACCAAGCAGTCCGCCGCTCGACACTGCTCCCCACATGTGTGGATACCTTGGAGGCATCGCACTTGCGGTGCTCGGACGAACCGTTCGAAGGATCCGTGAGGAACCGTTCGCATGTCTTCGTTGTTCGCAGGAGATCGGCGACGCGAGGAGGAGACACCCCGGGAGATCGGCGACACGACGTGACGCCCTGAGATATGTGATGACTTGGGAAGAACCCTAGCTTGTTCCATCTCTCTCTTGTGGATGATTTGGATCAACTATTTATCCATGTGTACATTTTGTTGTGATATGTGTTACTTTTCCTTGTGAGCTTGTATTCTTCCTCAAATCCACCTCAAATCCATGAATAGCAGGTCATCAAATAGACTTGCCCCGTATCATTGGGTCTATCTTCAATGTCGAATGTTTTCCCCGTCAATTCGCTTTTTGGTAATCTGGTTAAGGAAATCAAGGTCATAATGGAAGAACAGGGTGTAAACCTCTTAAGAAAGCCAGGTCACATAATGAGGTACCTCATTATCTCGCAAATTATGTGTGGACAGCTCGAAGCACCGCTTGTTGGTTGCATAGGGGCCCGGATTTCTTCAAGAAATTATACTAGCAGATTGTAAGCCCGTTGCTATGGAATAAAACTCTTTGGTTCCCACCCAAAAATAATCTGGCAAGGTTTAGGTTTAAAGAAAAATATTGTTAAGATCTCATAAACCGACGCCTAGCTAGGACACAAATGAATTAATCCGTCAAGCTTAATTTGTGGTAAAGTTCCCTTTGAAAGAAAACTCAGGTAAAGCTCTGCCTATCATATCCAAATGACAATGATGAGCACATGATTAATCTCTATCATTCCATAACTAAAACCAGATGACTGCCAATGGATGCATCTGTAGAACCAGCATATCATACATGGCTCCAGCTTGTTCATTCATGGTCTCCCTCACCTCACGCACGCTTATAATACGCCAAATGAATGGACGTAACGTAATCCTCGATATCGGCTTAGCTTCCGGTGTCTATGCGCGCCCATATTTCCGTGTCCTCTGCGCCGCGTACCGCTAACTAAGTCCAAGCGTTCACACCCCATGGTTAATTATTGCCTAAAAATACCTGATGCTTTCTCAACTTGCTTATACATAATCTAAAATATGTTGTGTAGCATGACAAGGTATTGCACTGTTTGCGTAACATGCATGAACATGCAAAGGTGTTGCTCAACTTGTTGCCATATCTCCAGAATTCATAAAGCATATCATGCTTAAATCTTGTCTCATCTCTCCAAAACAAATGATACATCGAGAGGACAACCTAGCAGTCTTGAAACCGATCGAATCACACATGGCCACGTCTGATCATGCATACATACGTAAGCTACTACGTCAAACAGCTCGACCCCATCCCATGCATGCATCCATATCACCAGGCTATAAATACAACTCTCTCCAAGCTCTCTTGCATCCCAAACCCAAAGCACTGGAGTAGCTATATCATTCTAGCACACCCACACAATCACAATGGCACCCAGTGCTGCCCTCTTCGTCGCCCTGAGCCTCCTCCTCTCCGCTGTCGCCGCCCACGGCTGCGGAAGCACCTATTGCCAACCGCTGGTCGTCGTGCCGACACCACCCATCGTCGTTCCGCCGCCATACCATGGAGGAGGAGGGCACGGCCACGGCCACGGCGGGCAGTGCTCCATCAACGTGCTCAACCTGAGGGTGTGCGCCAACGTTCTCAGCGGACTGCTCGGCCTCAAGATCGGCGTTCCGGTACACGACCAATGCTGCCCGCTGCTCCAGGGGTTGGCCGACCTCGACGCCGCCGTCTGCCTCTGCACCGCCGTCAGGGCCAACATCCTCGGCCTCCACCTCAACGTGCCTGTGGACATCAGCCTCCTCCTCAACCACTGCGGCAAGAAGTGCCCGTCCGGTTTCACTTGCCCAGCCCATTAACAGAAGTACCGTTTTGCATGGGCGCCCAATAAGATTTGCTTTCCGTACTTCGTTTTCATGATATGTGGAACTGTTCCACTCCCACATTTTAATTGTGTAACCAGTACTACTACAGTATTTATTTATTTTTGGCAAACAAGCATGTACTCTTCATATTGATAAATATCAACAGTGAGCAATAATAATTACTCTAGCTAATTGTCCAATTGTAGCTTCTTCCTTTGTGCGAATTTGTAAAAAATAGCTTGCAGCTTTTTCTAGAAATAATCCACTTTTTTAGTTATTGACAAAAAGGGAAAAAGGCGATCAACGGGACGAACAGATGCAGCATGACCATCTACAATTAACGATGGCAACCCTAGGGTAATAGGGAAGGTGCTCCAACAACAACACTTCCATGAAAGAAATGGCGTTGAAACAACGCTGTCACTAGATACAAATAGTCAAATACTAAGGCTGCGTTTGGCAGCAAAGTTATTCTAAAGTTTTCTAGCAATGCCGCGGTTTCTTGGAAAAAAAACATGGTTTTAAATACTTTGATGCGTTTGGCTTCAACAAAAACTAAAGTTTTGTAAACCACGGTATCTCTGAAACTATGGTCTTTTTGGAGTATCTGGAAAAGAGGTCCTGACCTCTTTTTTCTAGACAGAGCGGAGAGATAAGATCGGGGCGATCGCATCGCAGTTGACATCGCCGTCTACTCGAGATAACAGTATCCAGCTGCGATCCTTTTTCTTTTTCTGTTAGTATATGGTAAACGGCATGTATTATATCTCCTAGACCGATTCAGTTAGATTTGTTTACCACGTGCTAGTCTCCATCTATTCTCTTCATCATGAGCGAATCAAGCTCACCAAGGGATAGACATATTCTATGTATCCTAGCATCTATAGATCGAGCGGACGTGTGCATGGCGGCTGCATGCTGCCGGCCGTCGTTAACAGCCGCTAATTACTCAGTCATCCATACTAAATACTAGGGTCAAAACTTTGATAAAACAGCACCAGTTAAACACATGTAAAACTGAGAAAAACATTGGTTTTAAGAAACTGTATTATTCCTCGTCCATCCATCGGAATACCGTGGTTTTCAATTACCACAGTTCTTCAAAAACTTTGCTGCCAAGCTACCCCTAAAGTCAGCTAATAGGTTTTCACCCTCGAAAAAAAGTCTGAGTAAACTTTGAGCAGTGTTTTCAACAAGAGAACAACACATGAATGCCGCCATTTCTAGGTTCAACCAATGGAGAGTCACCTAATCGAAGTCAAGTGGACACATGGTGTTGACTTTGAGCAACGCCTATGGGCATCCACCATCGACACTGATCCCGTGACGTCGAGAGTCCAAGCCGCCCATGTCGAGCCGATTTAGGCCAGTCATGTAGGAAACCTCTGACAAGGGTTGAGTCACACATCGAGCAGAAGTAGGGTTGCCAGATCTGCCATTGTAGATGCCCTTCACAGGCCATGTCGAGTACTCCAACCCCAACACCAAACTTGTGGGGAAGATTCCTCCATGTCTTAGAACTTGGGGAAGAACTCTAGCTTGTTTCATCTCTCTCTCTCTCTCTCTCTCTCTCTCTCTCTCTCTCTCTCTCTCTCTTTCTCTCTCTCTCTCTCTCACTCTCTCATGATTTGAATCAACTATTTATCCATGTGTACCTTTTGCTACAATTTGTGCTAGTTTTCCTTCTAATTTCCTCCTCCTTCTTCATGTTCTTTCTCAAATCCACCTTCAATTCATAAAGATCGGACCATCATAGCGCTTGCCATGTATCATTGGGTCTATTGAACTCCATTCTTACCCTAACAACATGCTCTCGTTATTGGCGGCATTCTTGTTACACTAACAATGCTCATGGTTAGGAAAACAGAATCATTAACAAAAAATGAGTTGGCCCAGAGGTCTGACCAGGGATCTTTGGTTTTTATCTTTCTGCACATTCAACTAGGTTTTCCTTTAAACCTTACATTCAAGAACCATTGCAATTCTAGCATAAAATATAAACTTAGTTGTGCACATGAAAATAGACTAATAACAACTTTATTATTTGTCTTAGTGCATCTCCAACGCTGGCCCCCCAAACTGGACAACGCATTTGTCCGCGGACCAGGGGCGACCAGTCTGTAGACACTGATGTGGGAGCCGGCCATCCAACTATAGTTGCATACATTTCAAACATGATTTCAACAAATCGAATGAATTACATGCAAACCGGATGATCTTCATCTAAACCGGAGCACATTCATTACATTTTTTATATATTTTAATTTAAAAAAGCGACCAGGCCTAAACCTAGCATGTGGCGGCGTCCATCCCCACGTCCTTCTTGTTCCCTTCCAGTGATCTCTGGACTCATCTCGTTGTCTCCATGAGAGGCAGCAATAAGATCCCCGAAGTGAAGGTGCGATCACCGGCAAGGAACAATAGAACATGGGAGATGGACCGGCCCACATGAGATTTGAGGCCCCGTCGCTTCCATTTCCTACTCATTCTCGTCGGATTATGAGACATGTCCGTCGCTGGTGGACGTGAGATCCACGATGGAAGTGGAGGGGCCAGCACGCTCATCGTCCCACCGGCGCAGTCAATCAGTGTTTGGCGATGCGTAGGACGCGCGGCTGGCTATGTTCTCGTCCGCGATCGCCGGCGTAGTCAACGTCGCCTCCGTGTATGGTTGCGCCGCCTGTATGTTGCGAGCGGCGGCTTGAGTGCGGGCGGCCTCATAGAGCGCCTGATGCTCGGCAACGAAGCTGGGATTCGCTGCGGCCATTCACCATGTACGTTCGGCTTATTCGGTTTACATGGTTCGATTTATACGGTTTTTCAGTTTGTATGGTATTTTTACTTCGGTAAATATGATATGAAATTAAAATACTGTTTGGTTTCGGTATATACCAAATTATTTCGGTATGGTTTCGGTATATACCATAAAAACCAAAGTTGACGCGAATTTGGAAATGACGTAATAATAATTAGCAAATTTATGACTCAAAACACATACTATTCTACACAAATAGTATATGACTATATATATAAGTATATATGCATGCATTGATTCATCTGTTGATAGTTATGGACGTGCTTAGCATTTTAAAAATAGAAAAATGACTATGTTACAAGAAAAAATTACGTGCTTAGTAGTGCATTTGACTCATGTACAAGAAAAATGACAACTTGTATGGTTGTTCATCTCAAGAAATATAAATTTATTTTTTACTTCGGTTTATTCGGTTAACCGTTTGGTTTTCCGGTATATACCATAAAAACCAAGTTCAAATCGGTATGAAAAGTTCATACCATACCGAAACTAGAAACCGTAAAAACCATAAAATTGGTTCGGTTTGGTTTATTTTCGGTATGGTTTTTCGGTTCGGTTTTTAAATGCACAGAGTGAGCGGCCATAGCCGGCACGAATTCCTCGTTCGCGCGCTTGTCGTAGATATGTTCCTCTATCAGTCGGTGTTGCTCGATAAGGAACAAGTTGTACCGCTGCTCCTCCTGCGCCTGCCAGAACAGCGACATAGGCGCGGATATTGGCTCCTCCTCCGCCAAATAGGTTGGCGGTAGCCTGTGCACCCCTATCGCCGAGATGGCCGACAGTAGGTGGGTACAAGCACTGTATTCAATACTTAGAATTTTTTACGTTAGGGCGTGCACCCCTATCGCCAAGGACCCCGGCGGTAGGAAAATGGTAGGATCTCAAAAAAAAATTAAACCAGGGTTAGCTCAACTTTCGCAAAAGGGTCGAAAGACTGAATTTGTCCGGCGGTGGAGGTTGTGCTGCCCACCGCTCAGTTAGTACACTGTACACGCAGCGGAGTTGTGTGGCCTTCCAAAAATGCTAGACTCACAGACTCTTACAGGCTAATACGGGCTCTTTCCTTCTAATTAAACTTGCCCCCCCCTGATTTTCAGTTGGGGTGGGGCCCCTCATCCTGATTTGCACCCAATTAAAAAAGCCCACCTCAGCCTCTCCGTAAACCCCATAAAATTGTTGCCCGTGTGTGTAGCATTGCCCGTGGCCTCCGGAGTATGAAACCGAACCGAACTAGAGAGCTGCTGCCATATAGTCTCGTTGGCGTCGCTCGTCCCTCCCCTGTCCTCAATCCCCAAATCCAACCCATAATGTCGAAATCCGCCTTCCGCTCGGGCAGACCGGACTACATCCTCCTCAACGCAAACGGATACATCGACGACTTCCCCGTGAACGACACCACCGCCAGAACCTCCACAAAATCAGCGCCGGTCCAGGTGACCTTCGTCATCAACGATCCGCCGCGCCTGTCCAGATTCTACGTCTACAGCCCCACCGTCCACAGTGCCCCCACGGTGTCGGAGATCGTTTGGTCACCAGAGAACCTCGCCATCCTCCGCATCCACCTCGCCGCTTCCGGCCCAGCAGAGTACTTCATCTACGGGGCGGGAGGGCCAGGGTGCAAGGCCAGGGCTTCGCTCGATCTGCTCCCAGACGTCGGCCCCTACATCTACAGAGAGACGATCGACCAGAACCTCATCTGCCTCCTGCCAGATGGCGACGGCAAGCACTTCATCCTAGCCGCTCTCGGATGGGAGTCAAAGACGTAGACGTGCAGGCTCCATGTCTTCAGGTCCAAGCACTCGGGCGGCCAAAAACCTAGCCGCTGCCGCCGCAAAGTCCCTCCTCCCCTCCCTCCGCCGCCGCCGGAAGACGCCGCCGGGCTAAGCCCGGGGGCTGACGGCGGTGGCGGGGGATCTCCTCTCCCGCACATCTCCAGGGTGGGGCGGACCCCAAGGCGTGTGGTGGCGCGACCGATTTGGGATCTGCGGCGTGGCGGATGGCGGCGGGAGACCGGCCCGTCTTCGGACGGCGACGGCTTGGCGCGGCGGGCCAGGGCTGCGGGTGCTGCGGATGGCCCTTTGAGCGGCGGCTGCGGTTGCCGGCAGTCGGCCTGGCTGCGGTGGCGTGCATGTTGTCTTCAGATCAGCGACGACGGCGTGGAGGGCTTGGTGGTCTCGTCGGCGGCACCTCCGATCAGATCTGTTCTGACCAGTGCAGCCGGCGATGGTGGTCATCTCTTCCGTCAGAGGTGGTCGGCCTGAGGCTGGGTGTTCGGATCTCGGGATCCGTTATCTGGCACCAGCTGCGAGTTGGGGAGACGTAGTTGTTGGTGAAAACCGAGCCGACGGCAGGCGATGGCGGTGTTCCACGTCGTTACCTTGATGAAGGCATCGTCATGTGACTTCCGTCGACCCACTCATATTGCTCCGGGGGAAACCCTAGGATTTGGTGTTCCATACCGGACGATGGCGGCACTACGGTGTCGCTTCTCTCTTGGGAGCGTCATTTTGTGGAGCAGCGCTGGAAGTCAGAGGCAGGAGGTGGAGCGGCTTTGTCTTGCACGAAGCTTCGGTGGAGATGTCAAGTCATGCCTGACCGACAGGTGCTACGCTTGGTCATGCCTGGTTGGTAGGTGCTATGCACGACAGATCCTCCAAGGGCTTCAAGCTGTGTCGGCTGGTGGTACGTGGCAGCATGACGTTGAGGTGTATCAGTGGCGGCCGCGACGTGTACAGCTGTTTGCACGCAGGGAGGAGGTGTCGTTGGGCGCCGTGGTGGCGTCGACGATAGCTGGACCGAGAAAGGTTGATGCATCAGTACAGTTCTGAAGATGGAGCGGTGGCAGTTGGCGGCGGCGGCCTTTGAGAGCACGTCGGACCAGTGTGTGCCCCAGACCCGGCAAGTGGCTAGGTTGGGGTCTCAGGTCTTAGATGTTAGGCTTGGCTGTGATGTCTGTTTGGTATTAGGTCCAGGCTATCTGCGCCCCTTCATCAACTGGATAGATGTAGCAACAGTTTGTTGCTTAGACGGCGGCTTTAGTATTACTGTTGTATGACTCTTGTGAGAATAATTAATAAAGTGGCCGTATGCATCGCCCAGATGCAGAGGCCGGGGGTCATCCTCCTTTTCTAAAAAAAAGGTCCAAGCACGGCGCCTGGACCCAGCAGCCATTCATCCCAGGCATTCCCTCTGTACTAACAAAGCGTCGAGCAGACGTGACTCCCGACAAGGTGATCAACGTGGGAGATGGGGTGCTAGGCTATGTCGATCTATGGCATGGCATGCTACTCTGCAACATGCTCGACGAGCCCGTGACGTCGCGCTTTGTTCCATTGCCCGCGCTGCTGCCCAACAACAAAGAACATTACCGCAAAATCTTGGCACGGTCCTTCCGCGATGTCACATGAACAGATGGCATGGTGATCAACAGATCACATGTGTCGAGTTGGAACAATTGTTCAAGCTTAGAAGCAGCAGCATCCCCGGTGTCTCGGGCAGGGACCTGCTCTGTGACTCTGAATTGGCCAAGGATCCGAGGGAGGAGGAGGAGGAATACGAGGGAGTCAGTCGGAGGCTCATCACATGGTACAGGCACATCTCATGGGACTATTGGCGCAAGGGAAGGAAAAATTTTGTGTTTTGACCCTTTTGCCGTTTAAAATCGGGATCTGACCCTGGTATGAAAAAAAATCGAGATTTGACCATTTTGCTACCGCCAGAGGCCCTGGCGGTATAGATATACAGGCTACCGCCGGCACCCTTGGCGGTAGGTTCCCTGACGCCCTCAGGCCGTTAACGACCGTGGACACGTGGCAAAGGGACCTACCGTCGTGGCCTATGGCGGTAGGGTGGCCAACCCTATCATCAGAAATGTTGCCGTTTTGGTCATAGAACAACTGCATTTGGGTGTCCAACCCTACGTCCCTACCACCAGGAACCCTGGCGGTAGGGTGGCCAACCCTACCGCCATGACCCCTGATGGTAGGGTTTAGGGTTTAGTGTTTAGTGTTTAGCAGAAATGTTGTCGTTTTGGTCACAGAAAAAGTGCATTTGGGTGGCCGACAAGTCAAGTCACAACAATATGATGTTGTAGTTCGGATAACAGAGTACTAAAATAGAGTAGACATATGTCTCATACATAAATACATAGTCATTTGTCTCATACATAGAATAGACATAAGTCTCATACAGAAATAGATGGTAATGTCTCTACTGATAGATAGAAGCCTCAGTGACGATGTCTGGCCTGGCGGGAAGGCGGATCTCGAATGAAAAGTTCATCACATATAACTCAGTTTCCTGTAGCAATGCAACTCAACAACCCTTTTCCATTCCCATTCGTTCAGCATTTCTTCAATCTTGCCATCATCAGTTATGTCAATCAATTTTCTTTCCCCACGGCCATCTGACTGCTTCCTGCTGGCGTAGTACACAAAATCGTCTTCCTTTAACCCTTGCTTCAACATGAATTTAGTCTTCAACCAATCAAAAGTGAGGTCCACTTCACTAACTTGCACAACACTTGGAGAAAAGCCTTGGACATGAACGATAGGGCTAAGCACCCACTGAGTACCCTTAGCCATCTGCAACACACAAGTCGCGTTGAGTACCTAACCTACCCCTTGAGCATAACCACTAGGAAAAAGAAACTAGGTTTGCACAAAACTAAGAAAACTAGGGTTTGCACAAAGCTATAGCAATGGCATCTTGAGCAATAGCATCTCCATCAACATTAGCAATTGCATCTTCATCAACATGAACATGTGCATGTTCATCAACATGATCAACGGCCTCATCTCCAACATGATCATCAGCTAGCTTAACTACCCCCCTAACCCTAACCCTAACTCTTAAGCTAGCTTGCCACAACAAAGAGTGACACATATTACTTAGGTCAACCATAAATGCAAGGGGGTTGCAAAACTTGTTGATTCCAACAAAAGTAGATGATTTGAACCAACCAAATGAAGGGGGTGGGGGAGGTGCCTTGGGTGATGCAAATGGCCTCGATCCAAGGGGAAAATCTCAAGCAATGGAGGGGGATCTAGTGGGTGCTTGGTGGGGGAGAAGGGGGGGGAGAGAGTGAGGGTTAGGGAAAGAAGGTGAGTGGAGTGGGTGGGTGGTGAGTGGACCCCACCAAACCTTATCCTCTAGGACCCTACCGCTAGGGGCCACGGCGGTAGGAAATCACAACCTACTGCCATAGGGCACGGCGGTAACGTGGGAGCACGTGCTGGGTTCCTGTGACTAAAACAGCCAGCGTCTCAGCGGTAGGGTTGCACACCCTACCGCCGTAGTGTTCGGCGGTAGGACCCTACTGCCAAGGGGCCTGGCGGTAAGGTGTGCAACCCTACCGCTGAGCCGCTGGCTGTTTTGGTCACAGGAGGGTGGGTGTGGGGGGAGGCACCCTACCGCCGGGTGTCATGGCGGTAGGCTGTACAGACCTACCGCCTTAGTTTCTGGCGGTAGGGTGGCCCAGAGTGCATTTTTTGCACCTCCTAACTTCTCTTGTTTTCAATTTTTGGCAGGCAACATTTAAACACTTGTAAACATCAAGCATATGTATGATATATGAAGCACACATCCACAAATCTATAAATAAGATAGGTTGGATACATAGCAAACAGACATCCACAAAGGTTTTCACCAAGTTATACATAGCAAATTTACGAAATAGTTTCATGAGCAAATCCAAATGGTTCACGAAGCAAACATGAAATTTTTTAGTTCAACAACACGGCAGCAACTTCAGTCCCTCCTTCCCCTCTTCGTGGTCCGGTCCTCGTTGTTCTTCGATCGCTTCTCGGCCGCCTTCTTGCGATGAGTAGGACGCGCTTTTTGAAATGGGGATGGACTCTTCCAATCCTTCTTCGGCACATTCCTCTTCTTACGCTGGGTTCTATGAGTTGGTGGAGGTCCGTCGGGATCATCGTACTCCTCCTCCTCAGCTTCCTCTTCCTCAGCGTTCTCTTCCTCTTCTTCACCATGTTCTTCTTCTGCTCCCTCTTCCTCGCCTTCTTCTTCATCTTCCTCTTCATCATCGTCGTCCTCTCCCTCCTCCTCATCATCTTGAACCGCCATAGACGATGGGGCGGCTTGGCTCAATGAAGCGAGGCTACGCTTCGGTGCTGCAGGAGCAATCACATCAGCGGAGGAGGTGGCACACCCAAGCAGGCCCACAAGCTTGCGACATTTTTTGACGAACTTCTGCAATAAGAACGAAACAATAAGCACAATATGGACCAACTTCATGATGAACATATGCAAAAGAACTCCATGTTACCTTCACCGTTCCCCTCAACTTGTTCTCACTAGCTCGAGTCCCGGGGATAGAACTAAGGGCATCAGAGGCATCAAAAATGCTTTTGTTCAGCTCCGAAGACTACAATGAAATAAAATGAGTCAGTAGCACTAAAGTTGATTTCATACGACTGTCGGTTGAAAACAGATAAAAACAACTTACCACTCTGTTGATGATGGGGCCATACTCCCTAAATCCGCCTTGTAGCTCTCTGATGCTGTCATTGTAGGCTTCATTCTCGGAGTCGTCGTTGTACAGACTTTCGGCATCTGCTGTCGTCCACTGGTCTTAGGCGCAGATGATGCTTGATTCCATCGTCGAACCACAGCAGGTGATCTGTGTACTCCTCCCAGTCAATCACTTTTCTCTCGGTATCTTTGCGAGTTTTCCGCTGGTTCCATTCAGTCATGTATTTGGCGTGTTGGTCTCCCCAATCGGTGATAGACTGATTCTTCTACCTGCTCATCCTGCAAAGCATAAGAAAGAATGTTAAAAACCATTAGGAAGAATGTGAAACATCAAAACAAAAGTTGGTAATGACGAGAACGGGCGGTGGTACTCACAAGTGCAGTTCGAAGCCACCGGTATCTCTGACGATGCCGGCTGGTGGTGTACGTTGCGCCTTACCAAATTGCACGGCAACGCGCTATGGCAAGTGGTACTCGATGGCATAGACACAAATCATGGGCACGATGCATCGCCAGAGAAGCATGTGTTCCGTGCACATCGCATTCAGCTCGAACCCCCACTCTCGGTCATTAGCATACGGCCGCAAGTTAACCTAGTACCAAAAGTGGTAAGCTCAAGTGAAAGTGTTGTCGACCACATTCGAAATCTAGTTCTTATACCTGGAAATGCGTAAGAGTATCAAGCTTGATGCTGAAGATCTTGTACAAGGCCTTGGATTCACCCGAGATTGTACCCACCATGTCCCAAGGGTATGCAGCGATCGGGTATCGAGCTTCATCGCCATCTTCGTCATAGTCAGTCCATGCACGCGCTCCAATCTTCTCTGGACGCCCCACCGGGATTCGCTCCCACATCCAAATGAAGAGGCCCCATACACATCCACACATACCGGACGTAGCTTCCTTCCTCTGGGTTGCGTCGTCAAGCTACAAAACAAGTATAGATGATAAGATGCCAAAATCCAAAGCAGCACACGTCCATGATATTTGAAACAATGTGACATTCACTTACCGAACAGTATAGGTAGGCGAGGCCTGCGGCCCCCCAGCTGTACCCCGCATCCCAGTCTGCCAGGAAGTTGAGATACATCCATAGGGCAGTGTCCCCAGAGCAGTCTGGAAACAGTACCTCCGTGAGAAGATATCACAGGTAGGCCCTGGCGTACTGCGCCACCACCCGGGGTTCGGCACCTTCCGGACACTTGCTCCGGTACTTCAGGAGCCAGGGCAGCGGGACGCCAGAAGTCCGGTTCTTCTTATCTGGGGGCAGTCGCCGATGAGGGCGATAACCCTGTCGTGTCAGTTCTTCCTCTCCACTCATCCTATGATAGCACGACCCCCGGTCCTCGAGTGTAACCGTCATCTCCCCACATGGAAGATGGAAGTTGTGCGTCTCTGACCGCCACCGATCGATCAAAGCCGTGAGAGCCGAGTGGACGAGTGTCAGCGGCTTGCGCTTGAACTGCAAGACGAAACCCAACAGTCGGGCTCTCTTGTAGAACGGCGCGTACCGCTCGTCGTACTCCATCTTCACGGTCGTCCCGTGACCCCTCATCTGCAGTGGCGGGAGCATCTGTCGAAATGAAGACCCAAACAATTAGTAACTTTTTTCATCGATTCGAAATATTTGGTTTAAGAAAGTTACTTAGCACTCTATTCTCAATGAAATGAGCACAACAGCCCTTGTCGAACGTAGGGTCAAGCATAGTATACTTGATGCCAATGTCATCCGCAAGAGGTGGCCTCCTAAAAAATTGCATAAACATAAGCATAAGCATATCAAAAGAATTTTTAACATGAACTAGGGGACATATAGATGCATAACAAAGGCTCATCAAGGTTCAAATGCATCATATCATATTTCTCCAATAACATCCAACATGCATCATCTCATATTTTCTTAAAAAAACAAAAAACATGAACTAGGGTTCATCTTGAGGGGTTCACCATTTTTACCCAGACAAAATCCAGTATTTGCATCATCTAACATACACTACATGCAACAAATATCTCCAATATTCATCATATAATATTTTTTATAACAAAAAAAATATGAACTAGGTTCATCTTGAGGATTCATACACTACATATAACAAATATCTCCAATATTCACCATACACTACATCCACTACTTGCATCATAGCATCGGAACATCCATCATCTATCACAACAAATGCCTCCAACATGCTGTTGGGGAACGTAGTAATTTCAAAAAAAATCCTATGCACACACAAGATCATGGTGATGCATAGCAACGAGAGGGGAGAGTGTAGTATACGTACCCTCGTAGACCGTAAGCGGAAGCGTTATGACAACGCGGTTGATGTAGTCGTACGTCTTCACGATCGACCGGTCCTCAGTACCGAACGTATGGCACCTCCGCGTTCAGCACACGTTCAGCTCGGTGATGTCCCGCGAACTCACGATCCAGTAGAGCTTCCGAGAAGAGCTTCGTCAGCACGACGGTGTGGTGACGGTGTTGATGAAGCTACTGACGCAGGGCTTCGCCTAAGCACCGCTACGATATGACCGAAGTGGATTATGGTGGAGGGGGGCACCGCAGACGGCTATGAGATCAATGATCTATTGTTGTGTGTTCAAGAGGTGCCCCCCTCCCCATATATAAAGGAGTGGAGGAGGGGGAGAGGGCCGGCCTCCTATGGCGCGCCCCATGAGGAGTCCTACTCCCACCGAGAGTAGGACTCCCCCCTTCCAAGTAGGAGTAGGAGAAGGGAAGGAAGGGAGAGAAGGAGAGAAGGAAAGGGGGGCGCCCCCCCTCCTTGTCCAATTCGGACTAGAGGGGGAGGGGGCGCGCGGCTGCCCTGGCCGCCCCTCCTCTTCTCCCACTAGGGCCCATTAGGCCCAATATACTCCCCGGGGGATTCCGGTAACCCCCCCCCCCCCCGTACTTCGGTATATGTCCGAAACCTCCCGAAACACTTTCGGTGTCTGAACATAGTCGTCCAATATATCGATCTTTACGTCTCGACCATTTATAGACTCCTCGTCATGTCTGTGATCATATCTGGGACTCCGAACTACCTTCGGTACAGCAAAACACAAAAACTCATAATACCGATCATCACAGAACTTTAAGCGTGCGGACCCTACGGGTTCGAGAACTATGTAGACATGACAGAGACACGTCTCCGGTCAATAACCAATAGCGGAACCTGGATTCTCATATTGGTTCCTACATATTCTACGAAGATCTTTATCGGTCAAACCACATAACAACATACGTTGTTCCCTTTGTCATCGGTATGTTACTTGCCCGAGATTCGATCGTCGGTATCTCAATACCTAGTTCAATCTCGTTACCGGCAAGTCTCTATTTACTCGTTCCGTAATGCATCATCCCGTAACTAACTCATTAGTCACATTGCTTGCAAGGCTTATAGTGATGTGCATTACTGAGAGGGCCCAGAGATACCTCTCCGACAATCGGAGTGACAAATCCTATTCTTGATCTATGCCAACTCAACGAACACCATCGGAGACACCTGTAGAGCACCTTTATAATCACCCAGTTACATTGTGACATTTGGTAGCACACAATGTGTTCTTCCGATAATCGGGAGTTGCATAATCTCATAGTCATAGGAGCACGTATAAGTCATGAAGAAAGCAATAGCAGTAAACTAAATGATCAAGTGCTAAGCTAACGGAATGGGTCATGTCAATCACATCATTCTCCTAATGATGTGATCCCGTTAATCAAATGACAACTCATGTATATGGCTAGGAAACTCAACCATCTTTGATCAACGAGCTAGTCAAGTAGGGGCATACTAGTGACACTATGTTTTTCTATGTATTCACGCATGTATTATGTTTTCGGTTAATACAATTCTAGCATGAATAATAAACATTTATCATGATAAGAGGAAATAAATAATAACTTTATTATTGCCTCTAGGGCATATTTCCTTCACATGCATCATATAAAAAAACATTCAAATCAAATATGAACTAGGGTTCATCTTAACACAACCATACCAACTAGTGAATAGAGTTCATATCTAACACAATATAACATCTAAATCAACCTAAATCAATCCTAGGGTTAAAAAATATTCAATCTAGTTCAAAAAAGGAGTGATTTGAATCGAATAATGCGACGAATCGAAAGGTGTTTGATTAAAACTAATTGGAGGGATCGAAAGAGCTTACTTTTCTCTCTTCGGGGCCATCTCGATCCGCACAATCCGTGAAGAAACGAAGAAGATCGGAGGGGGACTGGAGGGGATGCGAGAGGGTGAGTTGGAAGAATTGCTCTGTTCTTCGTGGTGGGGGGCGACTGGGTGGGGGAGAAGGGGGTGGGGGCCGGCCGGCCCGCGGTTTATATATGTCCGCACCCTACCGCCAGAGACGTCGGCGATAGGTTCAGACATCCTACCGCCGGGAGGAGCGGCGATAGGGTGTGACGGAGGGGCACGGAGGCCGTTATTGCTGCTGACGTGGATAAGTTTGCTACCGCCGCAGGCGCTGGAGGTAGGCTATAGGATCCTACCGCCGGGCCTCGTGGCGGTAGCAAAAAGGGTCAAATCCCGAAGTTCTTTTCAACAGGGGTCATGTCCTGAATTTCTATGCGAAGTGTCAAAACACGAAATTTTGCCGCAAGGGGAGCATGCTTCATGTTGATGATGACCTTGGAACTGTCTCTTTGCCTGGTCGCGACGCCGGCGCTGCAGACCTGCCATTGAAGGACCTGAAAACGACCTATCCCATCGTGTGTGCTGATGATGTTGTTTGCCTCATGTCAAAGGAGGATGGTTGGGATGGAACTAAATGGGTCGTCACCGTTGAAATGAGGAACAAGGAGGTGCGAGAGCTGATGCCACTTGATGCAAATAGATCCTTGGATTTCCATCCAACTTACGTTTGTTGTGCGCTGCACAAATATCTGATGAATGGCAATTCAGGTAACTGTGCAGCTCAATGTTTTTCCTTGTGTACTTTTTAGGCATATGTTGTTCCATAGATGTGTTTGAGTACATTTCATTTCAGTTTGTACGGTTCTCTTTTCATGTATCCCATGCCAGATCGAGAAATTGGATCTTTTGCCCCACTTTACTTCTCCATAAGATCATTTGCCCCCCCCCCCGAGAGGCTACCGGGTGGGACCCGGGGCCACTGTCATTGAGACAATCACAGGGAAAATCATCCAACCCCTTATAAAGTGGGGCAAATCATCCAATCCCCCATGCCAGATCAGTCACATCTTCTGTTGTTCATGTTATCATCTGTACGGATTTGGCCCATTTTCTTCACCTGTGGCTTTTGACAGTAATAGTTAGAAAAGACTTGGATCATTGGAAACGTTTGATTTTTGTTGAACAACTTGGAATTGCTTGAGGTGTGATTAGGTAAAAGGACATCTTAATTAGGTGCTCACTTTGAATTGGTATGATCAATTCGTTGTTAGATTATGCTGATTGGGGCCTGAATTCAAACTGGTAATTTGGTTATGAAATCATCGTGCATTTGAGTATTTCTGTAGTGATTAGTGAGTGGTCATGAATCTAATTGTTTTGTGCTCCATGTGCATCAGATGAAGTTGAGGATGGTGCAAGAAATGCTCATTGTGCTGGTAGTGCTACTCATGAGGTACATAGTCCCGCCCTGATGGCCTAATGGCCTGTTTCTAGTGTTTTTGTTGCCCTCTTTGCGCAGTAAGATGACCTATAAGTTGGTTTTGCAGCTGCGCCCGTCAAACTCAAACCATGACAGCAAGAGTCCCCAGCAGAAGCGGCAGAGATTGTTGCAACCAAATCAAATATTGTGGCCAGAGGATCCGCAATAGGTACCGCAGCAATAGATTATACAATCCTCTCACGTACGTCCATGAAGCTTGTGATATGGAAAAACTTTCTGTGCAAGATACTTGATCTTAAAGTCCTCATGCTTATGGTCTTGAAAAAGAAAAATTGCCTGTAGTATGGTTCTTTAAGGTTGTCGCTTGTGCATCTACCAATGCGTGTAAAGCTCGTGTCTACCGATTATTGGTTGCACTAAAATTTGTGGCTGATGATTTCTATTTCATAAATGCTTTTGCCGAGTTAATAAGATCCAGCTCAGAAGCATACTAGAGTAAGCTCATTGAATGATGGAAGTGATTTTGAAAAATGATGGCTTCTTTCAAGATGTTCAATGTTTTCTGAAATTCTATTAATATGCTCTCCAGATATTGTAGTAAATACACAAAAAATATGTTCTGCCCTTCCTGCATGTTTTTTTGTCTCAACAACATCTAGATATAAACAGAGCAAAAATTACTTCCATCAAGCTCCACTATGAAGGAAGTGATTTTTGCTATCCGATACTTTAATTTGAAGTTCCAGATATTACCTTTCCAGACTAACCTACAAACTAGTCTCCAATGGTATAAATTAAAATTACAGATACTGTTCTACACAAACTAGAGATTTTTCCATCATATTATTTCAAAAAAATAGGAGGGCAAACTATTGCAAGAGGAGCTGCAGGAATACTAAGCCTCTAGCCCAGGACACAAGAGTAAGCTGCAGAAGAGTAAGTGGTTGCTGTCAAAACATGTCATCGTAGCAGTCAAACTAGCACTAAGATTAATCTACAGGCAAGAATAATAGCATGATGCAAGTCACCTACAGGCAAGAGCTATATAATGCAAGTCAAACTAGCACAAGAATTATATTATGATGCAAGTTGCAAGTGACCTAGATGCAAGACATTGCTGACATGATTCACATTTGGGCAAGAACAACTTCATGGAGAGAAGAAGGAAAAGAAAAATTTTATGGATTATGGTCCACCAGGGAAATTTTGCACTGGTATCTAAAACGCTCTTATACTATGGAATGGAAGGAGTAGTTGATAAAACCAATAATGCAAATTATAGCTAACAGAAGAATTTTGCATTGCATTAGAGAGTTGTTGGCTGCTACAAGTCCTGAAACAACTAATCGTAAAAAGGTAGTTGGCCAACCATTTCAAAGATGCGCCTGCAATTATGCTAAATCCAAGCAGAGCATCATGAGTAAGAACTTTGAACGTAGAAGAAAAGGATCTCAGATTTGGATTGTCTTTTACAAATATTTGTTAATTTGAATTGTTAGGTCTTTCTCACAAAGAGAAAACACCCTCAAAAAATTACTGTATGCTGCTTAGTGTGGCGTGCACACGGTATTCTTTAGTAAAAGGCCAAAGAATAGTTCGCTTTGTGCTCACCACGCAGCTGCGTGCTTCTCCTAGGTCACACCCGGCCCCCTTATGTAGCCGAGCTCTCTGCTCCCTCCTTCTAGCCAGGCGAGGTGGGACTAAAAACGCCTGCCTCCGCTTGCTGCTTTCCCTTCTGCTGCAGTGCTGCTGCTGCTGCACATGTCCACCAGAAAGCCCACAGAAACACGTTATATTGTCTCCCGAAAGCCCACTCAAGATGCAACAACAGCCCAGCCCACGGTGGTCTTGTCTCCTCCACGACTCCTTTCTACAACTCCGCTGGATAGGCGGGAGCTCCTATACAGCACTGCAGGCGCCCGTTCGCGCTCCTAGCGCCTGCAGCGCCCCGCGCTGGGCCGGCCCATGAACAATGGTGACCAGGGGAATGCAAAAACCTCGCCAAAGAAATGAAAATAATAATGCTATCTACAGGATTTAAACTTATCACATCATCTATATCTATATCTATACTTCTATACTACTGTTAAAAGATCAAACATGACTTCCCCTACATCCACACGAGAAAGTGCACACGGGATAACCCCAGACGTCCGATCAGACCCACTTAGTACCATCCAATTGTCCACGTTTCATCAACCATACATAAACCAGATCGACGGTTCTAAGCAAATGTTCTGCCGACAGACTCCCACGTACAGGCTCCTACACATCCCAACGATGACACCTCCATCCAGCGAATAAACAGTATCTCCGCGATCAACGCCACCACCACGCCACGAACCTCGCATCGGCACGCCGCCCCGCCGTCCTCGCTCCGCTCCGCCCCGCCCGGCCGCCCTCGCCCTGGTCTCCGCGACGTCCTCGACCTGCCTTGCAGCCCTAACTCTCCTCAATACACCGTCGTCGCCACGCCGCCCTCTCCCCCGGTGTCTGCGACGTCCTCGACCCGTCGCGCTGCCTTACCTCCGGTGTCATCACCCCGCTGGCGAGCAACATCTCCAGGACATCTGACTACTTCCGGACCTGCCAGTGCACAGGTTAGATCAACTGAAATTGCACGTCCTTTGGTCAGACATAAAACAAAGGGAATTGCTCTTTTAATTTGACAACCGGAAATTTGATACTTACAGTACATCATGATTTGCATAGCAAACTGAGTTGAGGCACGGTTCAGTAAGTGTTTCACGACGGGAGCCATTGAGAAGACAATATGTCTGGATCTCAGCGTAGTGGGGTACGTACTCCCTTTCAGGACCTGACGAGCAACAGCAATTCAGGTAAATACAGATATCACCTACTCTTAGCTACTAAGATCATGTAAGTACCGACTATGTCATTGCCTTGCAGGTCAAAAAATAGATCCAAAAGAACTAAAGAGACAGAGGGAAAGGGAGAGGTATGCACTAAACTGTTGGGGAACATAGTAATTTCAAAAAAATTCCTACGCACACGCAAGATCATGGTGATGCACAGCAACGAGGGGGAGAGTCTGATCTACGTACCCTTGTAGATCGCAACGGAAGCGTTGACACAACGTAGAGGAAGTAGTCATACGTCTTCTTCCCGATCTGACCGATCCAAGCACCGTTACTCCGGCACCTCCGAGTTCTTAGCACACGTTCAGCTCGATGACGATCCCCGGCCTCCGATCCAGCAAAGCTTCGGGAAGGAGTTCCGTCAGCACGAAGGCGTGGTGACGATCTTGATGTACTACCGACGCAGGGCTTCGCCTAAGCACTACAACGGTATGATCGAGGTGGAATTTGGTGGCAGGGGGCACCGCACACGGCTAAGGAACGATCTCAAGGATCAACTTGTGTGTCATGGGGTGCCCCCCTGCCTCCGTATATAAAGGAGCAAGGGGGAGGGGCCGGCCGGCCTAGGAGGAGGCGCGCCAAGCGGAGTCCTACTCCCACCGGGAGTAGGACTCCCTCCTTCCTTGTTGGAGTAGGAGAAGGGGAAAGAGGTGGAGAGGAATAAGGAAAAGGGGGCTGCGCCCCTTGTCCAATTCGGACCAGAGGGGGGGCGCAGGCCTCCTTCCTTTTGGCCTCTCTCCTCTATTCCCGTATGGCCCAATAAGGCCCATATACTCCCCGGCGAATTCCCGTAACTCTCCGGTACTCCGAAAAATACCCGAATCACTCGGAACCTTTCCGAAGTCCGAATATAGTCGTCCAATATATCGATCTTTACGTCTCGACCATTTCGAGACTCCTCGTCATGTCCCCGATCTCATCCGGGACTCCGAACTCCTTCGGTACATCAAAACTCATAAACTCATAATATAACTGTCATCGAAACCTTAAGCGTGCGGACCCTACGGTTCGAGAACAATGTAGACATAACCGAGACACGTCTCCGGTCAATAACCAATAGCGGGACCTGGATGCCCATATTGGCTCCTACATATTCTACGAAGATCTTTATCGGTCAGACCGCATAATAACATACGTTATTCCCTTTGTCATCGGTATGTTACTTGCCCGAGATTCGATCGTCGGTATCCAATACCTAGTTCAATCTCGTTACCAGCAAGTCTCTTTACTCGTTCCGTAATACATCATCTCGCAACTAACTCATTAGTCACAATGCTTGCAAGGCTTATGTGATGTGTATTACCGAGAGGGCCCAGAGATACCTCTCCGACAATCGGAGTGACAAATCCTAATCTCGAAATACGCCAACCCAACATCTACCTTTGGAGACACATGTAATACTCCTTTATAATCACCCAGTTACGTTGTGACGTTTGGTAGTACCCAAAGTGTTCCTCCGGTAAACGGGAGTTGCATAATCTCATAGTCATAGGAACATGTATAAATCATGAAGAAAGCAATAGCAACATACTAAACGATCGGGTGCTAAGCTAATGGAATGGGTCATGTCAATCAGATCATTCATCTAATGATGTGATCCCATTAATCAAATAACAACTCTTTGTCCATGGTTAGGAAACATAACCATCTTTGATTAACGAGCTAGTCAAGTAGAGGCATACTAGTGACACTCTGTTTGTCTATGTATTCACACATGTATTATGTTTCCGGTTAATACAATTCTAGCATGAATAATAAACATTTATCATGATATAAGGAAATAAATAATAACTTTATTATTGCCTCTAGGGCATATTTCCTTCAGTCTCCCACTTGCACTAGAGTCAATAATCTAGATCACATCACCATGTGATTAACATCGATAGTTCACATCATCATGTGATTAACACCCATATTTCACATCGCCATGTGACCAATACCCAAAGGGTTTACTAGATCCAGTAATCTAGTTCACATCGCTATGTGATTAACACCCAAAGAGTACTAAGGTGTGATCATGTTTTGCTTGTGAGAGAATCTTAGTCAACGGGTCTGCCATATTCAGATCCACATGTATTTTGCAAATTTCTATGTCAACAATGCTCTGCATGGAGCTACTCTAGCTAATTGCTCCCACTTTCAATATGTATCTAGACCGAGACTTAGAGTCATCTATATTAGTGTCAAAACTTGCATTGGCGTAACCCTTTACGACGAGCCTTTTGTCACGTCCATAATCGAGAAACATATCCTTATTTCACTAAGGATAATTTTGACCGCTGTCCAGTGATCTACTCCTAGATCACTATTGTACTCCCTTGCCAAATCAGTGTAGGGTATACAATAGATCTGGTACACAGCATGGTATACTTTATAGAACCTATGGCTGAGGCATAGGGAATGACTTTCATTCTCTTTCTATCTTCTGCCGTGGTCGGGCTTTGAGTCTTACTCAACTTCACACCTTGTACTACAGGCAAGAACTCTTTCTTTGACTGCTCCATTTTTGAACTACTTCAAAATCTTGTCAAGGTATGTATTTATTGAAAAAAAACTTATCAAGCATCTTGATCTATCTCTATAGATCTTGATGCTCAATATGTAAGCAGCTTTACCGAAGTCTTTCTTTGAAAAACTCCTTTCAAACACTCCTTTATGCTTTATAGATTATTTCCGATCAATAATATGTCATTCACATATACTTATCAGAAATGCTGTAGTGCTCCCACTCACTTTCTTGTAAATACAGGCTTCACCGCAAGTCTGTATAAAACTATATGCTTTGATCAACTCATCAAAGCGTATATTCCAACTCCGAGATGTTTGCACCAGTCCACAGATGGATCGCTGGAGCTTGCACATTTTGTTAGCACCTTTCGGATTGACAAAACCTTTTGGTTGCATCATATACAACTCTTCTTTAATAAATCCATTAAGGAATGCAGTTTTGTTTATCCATTTGCCAGATTTCATAAAATGCGGCAATTACTAACATGATTCGAACAGACTCAAGCATAGATACGAGTGAGAAGCTCTCATCGTAGTCAACACCTTGAACTTGTCGAAAACCTTTTGCGACAATTCTAGCTTTGTAGATAGTAACACTACTATCAGCGTCCGTCTTCCTCTTGAAGATCCATTTATTGTGAATTGCTTGCCGATCATCGGGCAAGTCAACCAAAGTCCAAACTTTGTTCTCACACATGGATCATATCTCAGATTTCATGGCCTCAAACCATTTCGCGGAATCTGGGCTCATCATCGCTTCCTCATAGTTCGCAAGTTCGTCATGGTCTAGTAACATGACTTCCAGAATAGGATTACCGTACCACTCTGGTGCGGATCTCACTCTGGTTTACCTACGAGATTCGGTAGTAACTTGATCTGAAGTTACATGATCATCATCATTAGCTTCCTCACTAATTGGTGTAGGTGTCACAGAAACTGGTTTCTGTGATGTACTACTTTCCAATAAGGGAGAAGGTACAATTACCTTATCAAGTTTTCCACTTTCCTCCCACTCACTTCTTTCGAGAGAAACTCCTTCTCTGGAAAGGATCCATTCTCGGCAATGAATATCTTTCCTTCGGATCTGTGATAGAAGGTGTACCCAACATTATCTTTAGGGTATCCTATGAAGACACATTTTTCCGATTTGAGTTTGAGCTTATTGAGATGAAACTTTTCCACATAAGCATCGCAACTCCAAACTTTAAGAAACGACAACTTTGGTTTCTTACCAAACCATAGTTCATAAGGCATCGTCTCGACGGATATAGATGGTGCCCTTTTTAACGTGAATGCAGCTGTCTCTAATGCATGACCCAAAAACGATAGTGGTAAATCGGTAAGAAACATCATAGATTGCACTATATCCAATAAAGTACGGTTATGATGTTCGGACACACCATTATGCTGTGGTGTTCTAGGTGGCGTGCATAGTGAAACTATTTCACATTGTTTTAACTGAAGACCAAACTCTTAACTCAAATATTTCACCTCTGCGATCTTATCGTAGAAACTTTTATTTTCTTGTCACAATGATTTTCCACTTCACTCTGAAATTCTTTGAACTGTTCAAATGTTTCAGACTTATGTTTCATCAAGTAGATATCCCCATATCTGCTCAAATCATCTTGTGAAGGTCAGAAAATAATGATACCTGCTGTAATTCTTTAATATTCATCGGACCACATACATCAGTATGTATGATTTCCAACAAATCTGTTGCTTGCTTCATTGTTCCGGAGAACGATGTTTTAGTCATCTTGCCCATAAGGCATGGTTCGCAAGCATCAAGTGATTCATAATCAAGTGATTCCAAAATCCCATCAGCATGGAGTTTCTTCATGCGCTTTACACCAATATGACCTAAACGGCAGTGCCACAAATAAGTTGCACTATCATTATTAACTTCACATCTTTTGGTTTCAATATTATAAATATGTGTATCACTAAGATCGAGATCCAATGAACTATTTTCATTGGGTGTGTAACCATATAAGGTTTTATTCATGTAAATAGAACAACAATTTATTCTTTTACTTAAATGAATAACCGTATTACAATAAACATGATCAAATCATATTCATGCTCAATGCAAACACCAAATAACACTTATTTAGGTTCAACACTAATCCCGAAGGTATAGGGAGTGTGCGATGATGATCATATCAATCTTGGAACCACTTCCAACACACATCGTCACTTCACCCTTACCTAGTCTCTGTTCATTCTGCAACTCCCGTTTCGAGTTACTACTCTTAGCAACTGAACTAGCATCAAATACTGAGGGGTTGCTATAAACACTAGTAAAGTACACATCAATAACATGTATATCAAATATACTTATATTCACTTTGCCATCCTTCTTATCCGCCAATCACTTGGGGTAGTTCCGCTTCCAGTGACCAGTCCCTTTGCAGTAGAAGCACTTAGTCTCAGGCTTAGGATCAGACTTGGGCTTCTTCACTTGCGCAGCAACTTGCTTGCCATTCTTCTTGAGGTTCCCCTTCTTCCCTTTGCCCTTTTCTTGAAACTAGTGGTCTTGTCAACCATCAACAGTTGATGTTTTTCTTGATTTCTACCTTCGTTGATTTCAGCATCACGAAGAGCTTGGGAGTTGTTTCCGTTATCCCTTGCATATTATAGTTCATCACGAAGTTCTACTAACTTGGTGATGGTGACTAGAGAATTCTGTCAATCACTATCTTATCTGGAAGATTAACTCCCACTTGATTCAAGCGATTGTAGTACCCAGACAATCTGAGCACATGCTCACTAGTTGAGCGATTCTCCTCCATCTTTTAGCTATAGAACTTGTTGGAGACTTCATATCTCTCAACTCGAGTATTTGCTTGAAATATTAACTTCAACTCCTGGAACATCTCATATGGTCCATGACGTTCAAAACGTCTTTGAAGTCCCGATTCTAAGCCATTAAGCATCGTGCACTAAACTATCAAGTAGTCATCATATTGAGCTAGCCAAACGTTCATAACGTCTGCATCTGCTCCTACAATAGGTCTGTCACCTAGCGGTGCATCAAGGACATAATTCTTCTGTGCAGCAATGAGGATAAACCTCAGATCACGGATCCAATCCACATCATTGCTACTAACATCTTTCAACACAATTTTCTCTAGGAACATATCAAAAATAAACACAGGGAAGCAACAACGCGAGCTATTGATCTACAACATAATTTGCAAAATACTACCAGGACTAAGTTCATGATAAATTTAAGTTCAATTTAATCATATTACTTAAGAACTCCCACTTAGATAGACATCCCTCTAATCCTCTAAGTGATCACGTGATCCAAATCAACTAAACCATAACCGATCATCACGTGAGTGAAGGAAATATGCCCTAGAGGCAATAATAAAGTTATTATTTATTTCCTTATATCATGATAAATGTTTATTATTCATGCTAGAATTGTATTAACCGGAAACATAATACATGTGTGAATACATAGACCAACAGAGTGTCACTAGTATGCCTCTACTTGACTAGCTCGTTAATCAAAGATGGTTATGTTTCCTAACCATGAACAAAGAGTTGTTATTTGATTAACGAGGTCACATCATTAGTTGAATGATCTGATTGACATGACCCATTCCATTAGCTTAGCACCCGATCGTTTAGTATGTTGCTATTGCTTTCTTCATGACTTATACATGTTCCTATAACTATGAGATTATGCAACTCCCGTTTACCGGAGGAACACTTTGGGTACTACCAAACGTCACAACGTAACTGGGTGATTATAAAGGAGTACTACAGGTGTCTCCAATGGTAGATGTTGGGTTGGCGTATTTCGAGATTAGGGTTTGTCACTCCGATTGTCGGAGAGGTATCTCTCGGCCCTCTCGGTAATACACATCACATAAGCCTTGCAAGCATAATAACTAAGATGTTAGTTATGAGATGATGTATTACGGAACGAGTAAAGAGACTTGCCAGTAACGAGATTGAACTAGGTATTGGATACCGACGATCGAATCTCGGGCAAGTAACATACCGATGACAAAGGGAACAACGTATGTTGTTATGCGGTCTGACCGATAAAGATCTTCGTAGAATATGTAGGAGCCAATATGGGCATCCAGGTCCCGCTATTGGTTATTGACCGGAGACATGTCTCGGTCATTTCTACATTGTTCTCGAACCGTAGGGTCCGCACGCTTAACGTTACGATGACAGTTATTATGAGTTTATGCATTTTGATGTACCGAAGGTTGTTCGGAGTCCCGGATGTGATCACGGACATGACGAGGAGTCTCGAAATGGTCGAGACGTAAAGATTGATATATTGGAAGCCTATGTTTGGACACCGGAAGTGTTCCGGATGAAATCGGGATTTTACCGGAATACCGGGAGGGTTACCGGAACCCCCCGGGAGGCAAATGGGCCTATTGGGCCTTAGTGGAAAAGTGAAAAGGGGCTGCCCACAAGGGCTGCGCGCCTCCCCCCTTCCCTAGTCCTATTAGGACTAGGAGAAGGGGCCGGCCCCCCTCTCTTCTCTCTTCTCTTTGGAGAGTCCTATTAGGAATAGGATTGGGGGGGAGTCCTACTCCCGGTAGGAGTAGGACTCCTCCTGCGCCTCTCTCCCTAGCCGGCCGAACCCCTCCCCCTGCTCCTTTATATACGGGGGCAGGGGGCACCCCATAGACACACAAGTTGATCATTGTTGATCGTTCCTTAGCCGTGTGCGGTGCCCCCTGCCACCAAATTCCACCTCGGTCATATCGTTGTAGAGCTTAGGCGAAGCCCTGCGTCGGTAGTACATCAAGATCGTCACCACGCCGTTGTGCTGACGGAACTCTTCCTCGACGCTTTGCTGGATCGGAGCCCGAGGATCGTCATCGAGCTGAACGTGTGCTAAGAACTCGGAGGTGCCGGAGTAACGGTACTTGGATCGGTCGGATCGGGAAGAAGACGTACGACTACTTCCTCTACGTTGTGAGATCGCTTCCGCAGTCGGTCTGCGTTGGTACGTAGACAATACTCTCCCCCTCGTTGCTATGCATCACCATGATCTTGCGTGTGCGTAGGAAAATTTTCGAAATTACTACGTTCCCCAACAGTGGCATCCGAGCCTAGGTTTTATGGTTTGAGTTATTTGCACGAGTAGAACACAAGTGAGTTGTGGGCGATACAAGTCATACTGCCTACCAGCATGTCATACTTTGGTTCGGCGGTATTGTTGGACGAGACGATCCGAACCAACCTTACGCGTACTCTTACGCGAGACCGGTTCCCTCGACATGCTATGCACACAGATGGCTTGCGGAAGACTGTCTCTCCAACTTTAGTTGAACCAAGTGTGACTACGCCCGGTCCTTGAGAAGGTTAAAACGGAGTCTATTTGACGAACTATCGTTGTGGTTTTGATGCGTAGGTGAGATGAGTTCTTACTTAAGCCCGTAGCAGCCACGTAAAACTTGCAACAACAAAGTAGAGGACGTCTAACTTGTTTTTGCAGGGCATGTTGTGATGTGATATGGTCAAGGCATGATGCTGATTTTATTGTATGAGATGATCATGTTTTGTAACCGAGTTATCGGCAACTGGCAGGAGCCATATGGTTGTCGCTTTATTGTATGCAATGCAATCGCGATGTAATGCTTTACTTTATTACTAAGCGGTAGTGATAGTCGTGGAAGCATAAGATTGGCGAGACGACAACGATGCTACGATGGAGATCAAGGTGTCGCGCCGATGACGATGGTGATCATGACGGTGCTTCGGAGATGGAGATCACAAGCACAAGATGATGATGGCCATATCATATCACTTATATTGATTGCATGTGATGTTTATCCTTTTATGCATCTTATCTTGCTTTGATTGACGGTAGCATTATAAGATGATCTCTCACTAAATTATCAAGAAGTGTTCTCCCTGAGTATGCACCGTTGCCAAAGTTCGTCGTGCCCAGACACCACGTGATGATCGGGTGTGATAAGCTCTACGTCCATCTACAACGGGTGCAAGCCAGTTTTACACACGCAGAATACTCAGGTTAAACTTGACGAGCCTAGCATATGCAGATATGGCCTCGGAACACAGAGACCGAAAGGTCGAGCGTGAATCATATAGTAGATATGATCAACATGACGATGTTCACCATTGAAACTACTCCATCTCACGTGATGATCGGTTATGGTTTAGTTGATTTGGATCACGTGATCACTTAGAGGATTAGAGGGATGTCTATCTAAGTGGGAGTTCCTAAGTAATTTGATTAACTGAACTTAAACTTATCATGAACTTAGTACCTGATAGTATCTTGCTTGTTTATGTTGATTGTAGATAGATGGCTCGTGCTGTTGTTCCGTTGAATTTTAGTGCGTTCCTTGAGAAAGCAAAGTTGAAAGATGATGGTAGCAATTACACGGACTGGGTCCGTAACCTGAGGATTATCCTCATTGCTGCACAGAAGAATTACGTCCTGGAAGCACCGCTGGGTGCCAGGCCTGCTGCTGGAGCAACGCCAGATGTTATGAACGTCTGGCAGAGCAAAGCTGATGACTACTCGATAGTTCAGTGTGCCATGCTTTTCGGCTTAGAATCGGGACTTCAACGACGTTTTGAACGTCATGGAGCATATGAGATGTTCCAGGAGTTGAAGTTAATATTTCAAGCAAATGCCCGAATTGAGAGATATGAAGTCTCCAATAAGTTCTATAGCCGCAAGATGGAGGAGAACAGTTCTGTCAGTGAGCATATACTCAAAATGTCTGGGTATAATAATCACTTGATTCAGATGGGAGTTAATCTTCCAGATGATTGCGTCATTGACAGAATTCTCCAATCACTGCCACCAAGCTACAAGAGCTTCGTGATGAACTATAATATGCAAGGGATGAACAAGACTATTCCCGAGCTCTTCGCAATGCTGAAAGCTGCGGAGGTAGAAATCAAGAAGGAGCATCAAGTGTTGATGGTTAACAAAACCACTGGTTTCAAGAAAAAGGGCAAAGGGAAGAAGAAGGGGAACTTCAAGAAGAACAGCAAGCAAGTTGCTGCTCAGGAGAAGAAACCCAAGTCTGGACCTAAGCCTGAAACTGAGTGCTTCTACTGCAAGCAAACTGGTCACTGGAAGCGGAACTGCCCCAAGTATTTGGCGGATAAGAAGGATGGCAAGGTGAACAAAGGTATATGTGATATACATGTTATTGATGTGTACCTTACTAGAGCTCGCAGTAGCACCTGGGTATTTGATACTGGTTCTGTTGCTAATATTTGCAACTCGAAACAGGGACTACGGAATAAGCGGACGCTAGCAAAGGACGAGGTGACGATGCGCGTGGGAAACGGTTCCAAAGTCGATGTGATCGCGGTCGGCACGCTACCTCTACATCTACCTTCGGGATTAATATTAGACCTAAATAATTGTTATTTGGTGCCAGCGTTGAGCATGAACATTATATCTGGATCTTGTTTGATGCGAGACGGTTATTCATTTAAATCAGAGAATAATGGTTGTTCTATTTATATGAGTAATATCTTTTATGGTCATGCACCCTTGAAGAGTGGTCTATTCTTATTGAATCTCGATAGTAGTGATACACATATTCATAATGTAGAAGCCAAAAGATGCAGAGTTGATAATGATAGTGCAACTTATTTGTGGCACTGCCGTTTAGGTCATATCGGTGTAAAGCGCATGAAGAAACTCCATACTGATGGGCTTTTGGAACCACTTGATTATGAATCACTTGGTACTTGCGAACCGTGCCTTATAGGCAAGATGACTAAAACACCGTTCTCCGGTACTATGGAGAGAGCAACAGATTTATTGGAAATCATACATACCGATGTATGTGGTCTGATGAATATTGAGGCTCGTGGCGGATATCGTTATTTTCTCACCTTCACAGATGATTTAAGCAGATATGGGTATATCTACTTAATGAAACATAAGTCTGAAACATTTGAAAAGTTCAAGGAATTTCAGAGTGAAGCTGAAAATCATCGTAACAAGAAAATAAAATTTCTACGATCTGATCGTGGAGGAGAATATTTGAGTTACGAGTTAGGTATATATTTGAAAAATTGTGGAATAGTTTCGCAACTCACGCCACCCGGAACACCACAGCGTAATGGTGTGTCCGAACGTCGTAATCGTACTTTACTAGATATGGTGCGATCTATGATGTCTCTTACTGATTTACCGCTATCGTTTTGGGATTATGCTTTAGAGACGGCCGCATTCACGTTAAATAGGGCACCATCAAAATCCGTTGAGACGACGCCTGATGAACTATGGTTTGGCAAGAAACCAAAGTTGTCGTTTCTTAAAGTTTGGGGTTGCGATGCTTATGTGAAAAAGCTTCAACCTGATAAGCTCGAACCCAAAGCGGAGAAATGTGTCTTCATATGATAGCCAAAGGAAACTGTTGGGTATACCTTCTATCACAGATCCGAAGGCAAGACATTCGTTGCTAAGAATGGATCATTTCTAGAGAAGGAGTTTCTCTCGAAAGAAGTGAGTGGGAGGAAAGTAGAACTTGACGAGGTAACTGTACCTGCTCCCTTATTGGAAAATAGTACATCACAGAAAACTGTTTCTGCGACACCTATACCAATTAGTGAGGAAGCTAATGATGATGATCATGAAACTTCAAGGCAAGATACTACTGAACCACGTAGATCAACCAGAGTGAGATCCGCACCAGAGTGGTACGGTAATCCAGTTCTGGAAGTCATGCTACTAGATCATGATGAACCTACAAACTATGAAGAAGCGATGGTGAGCCCAGATTCCGCAAAGTGGCTTGAGGCCATGAAATCTGAGATGGGATCCATGTATGAGAACAAAGTATGGACTTTGGTTGACTTGCCCGATGATCGGCAAGCAATTGAGAATAAATGGGTCTTCAAGAAAAAGACTGACGCTGACGGTAATATTACTGTCTATAAAGCTCGACTTGTCGCAAAAGGTTTTCGACAAGTTCAAGGGGTTGACTACGATGAGACCTTCTCACCCGTAGCGATGCTTAAGTCCATCAGAATTATGTTAGCAATTGCTGCGTTTTATGATTATGAAATATGGCAAATGGATGTCAAAACTGCATTCCTGAATGGATTTCTGGAAGAAGAGTTGTATATGATGCAACCAGAAGGTTTTGTCGATCCGAAGAGAGCTAACAAAGTGTGCAAACTCCAGCGATCCATTTATGGACTGGTGCAAGCATCTCGGAGTTGGAATAAACGCTTTGATAGTGTGATCAAAGCATTTGTCTTTATACAGACTTTTGGAGAAGCCTGTATTTACAAGAAAGTGAGTGGGAGCTCTGTAGCATTTCTGATATTATATGTGGATGACATATTGCTGATTGGAAATGATATAGAATTTCTGGATAGCATAAAGGGATACTTGAATAAAAGTTTTTCGATGAAAGACCTCGGGGAAGCTGCTTACATATTAGGCATAAAAATCTATAGAGATAGATCAAAATGCTTAATTGAACTTTCACAAAGCACATACCTTGACAAGATTTTTAAGAAGTTCAAAATGGATCAAGCAAAGAAAGGGTTCTTGCCTGTGTTACAAGGAGTGAAGTTGAGTCAGACTCAATGCCCGACCACCGCAGAAGATAGAGAGAAAATGAAAAATGTTCCCTATGCTTCAGCCATAGGCTCTATCATGTATGCAATGCTGTGTACCAGACCTGATGTGTGCCTTGCTATAAGTTTAGCAGGAAGGTACCAAAGTAATCCAGGAGTGGATCATTGGATAGCGGTCAAGAACATCCTGAAATACCTGAAAAGGACTAAGGATATGTTTCTCATATATGGAGGTGACAAAGAGCTCACCGTAAGAGGTTACGTTGATGCAAACTTTGACACTGATCCGGACGATTCTAAATCGCAAACCGGATACGTGTTTACTTTAAACGGTGGAGCTGTCAGTTGGTGCAGTTCTAAACAAAGCGTCGTAGCAGGATCTACATGTGAAGCGGAATACATAGCTGCTTCGGAAGCAGCAAACGAAGGAGTCTGGATGAAGGAGTTCATATCCGATCTAGGTGTCATACCTAGTGCATCGGGTCCAATGAAAATCTTTTGTGACAATACTGGTGCAATTGCTTTGGCAAAGGAATCCAGATTTCACAAAAGGACCAAACACATCAAGAGACGCTTCAACTCCATCCGGGATTTAGTCCAGGTGGGAGACATAGAGATTTGCAAGATACATACGGATCTGAATGTTGCAGACCCGTTGACTAAGCCTCTTCCACGAGCAACACATGATCGGCACCAAGGCTCCATGGGTGTTCGAATCATTACTGTGTAATCTAGATTATTGACTCTAGTGCAAGTGGGAGACTGAAGAAAATATGCCCTAGAGGCAATAATAAAGTTATTATTTATTTCCTTATATCATGATAAATGTTTATTATTCATGCTAGAATTGTATTAACCGGAAACATAATACATGTGTGAATACATAGACCAACAGAGTGTCACTAGTATGCCTCTACTTGACTAGCTCGTTAATCAAAGATGGTTATGTTTCCTAACCATGAACAAAGAGTTGTTATTTGATTAACGAGGTCACATCATTAGTTGAATGATCTGATTGACATGACCCATTCCATTAGCTTAGCACCCGATCGTTTAGTATGTTGCTATTGCTTTCTTCATGACTTATACATGTTCCTATAACTATGAGATTATGCAACTCCCGTTTACCGGAGGAACACTTTGGGTACTACCAAACGTCACAACGTAACTGGGTGATTATAAAGGAGTACTACAGGTGTCTCCAATGGTAGATGTTGGGTTGGCGTATTTCGAGATTAGGGTTTGTCACTCCGATTGTCGGAGAGGTATCTCTGGGCCCTCTCGGTAATACACATCACATAAGCCTTGCAAGCATAATAACTAAGATGATAGTTATGAGATGATGTATTACGGAACGAGTAAAGAGACTTGCCAGTAACGAGATTGAACTAGGTATTGGATACCGACGATCGAATCTCGGGCAAGTAACATACCGATGACAAAGGGAACAACGTATGTTGTTATGCGGTCTGACCGATAAAGATCTTTGTAGAATATGTAGGAGCCAATATGGGCATCCAGGTCCCGCTATTGGTTATTGACCGGAGACATGTCTCGGTCATGTCTACATTGTTCTCGAACCGTAGGGTCCGCACGCTTAACGTTACGATGACAGTTATTATGAGTTTATGCATTTTGATGTACCGAAGGTTGTTCGGAGTCCCGGATGTGATCACGGACATGATGAGGAGTCTCGAAATGGTCGAGACGTAAAGATTGATATATTGGAAGCCTATGTTTGGACACCGGAAGTGTTCCGGGTGAAATCGGGATTTTACCGGAATACCGGGAGGGTTACCGGAACCCCCCGGGAGGCAAATGGGCCTATTGGGCCTTAGTGGAAAAGTGAAAAGGGGCTGCCCACAAGGGCTACGCGCCTCCCCCCTTCCCTAGTCCTATTAGGACTAGGAGAAGGGGCCGGCCCCCCTCTCTTCTCTCTTCTCTTTGGAGAGTCCTATTAGGAATAGGATTGGGGGGGAGTCCTACTCCCGGTAGGAGTAGGACTCCTCCTGCGCCTCTCTCCCTAGCCGGCCGAACCCCTCCCCCTGCTCCTTTATATACGGAGGCAGGGGGCACCCCATAGACACACAAGTTGATCATTGTTGATCGTTCCTTAGCCGTATGCGGTGCCCCCTGCCACCAAATTCCACCTCGGTCATATCGTTGTAGATCTTAGGCTAAGCCATGCGTCGCTAGTACATCAAGATCGTCACCACGCCGTTGTGCTGACGGAACTCTTCCTCGACGCTTTGCTGGATCGGAGCCCGAGGATCGTCATCGAGCTGAACGTGTGCTAAGAACTCGGAGGTGCCGGAGTAACGGTACTTGGATCGGTCGGATCGGGAAGAAGACGTACGACTAGTTCCTCTACGTTGTGAGATCGCTTCCGCAGTCGGTCTGCGTTGGTACGTAGACAATACTCTCCCCCTCGTTGCTATGCATCACCATGATCTTGCGTGTGCGTAGGAAAATTTTCGAAATTACTACGTTCACCAACAGTGAGATGGAGTAGTTTTCAATGGTGAACATCGTTATGTTGATCATATCTACTATATGATTCACGCTCGACCTTTCGGTCTCCGTGTTCCGAGGCCATATCTGCATATGGTAGGCTCGTCAAGTTTAACCTGAGTATTCTGCGTGTGCAAAACTGGCTTGCACCCGTTGTAAATGGACATAGAGCTTATCACACCCGATCATCACGTGGTGTCTGGGCACGACGAACTTTGGCAACGGTGCATACTTAGGGAGAACACTTCTTGATAATTTAATGAGAGATCATCTTATAATGCTACCGTTAATCCAAGCAAGATAAGATGCATAAAAATATAAACATCACATGCAATCAAAATATGTGATATGATATGGTCATCATCATCTTGTGCTTGTGATCTCCATCTCCGAAGCACCGTCATGATCACCATCGTCACCGGCGCGACACCTTGATCTCCATCGTAGCATCATTGTCGTCTCGCCAATCTTATGCTTCCACGACTATCACTACCGCTTAATAATAAAGTAAAGCATTACATCGCGATTGCATTGCATACAATAAAGCGGCAACCATATGACTCCTGCCAGTTGCCGATAACTTGGTTACAAAACATGATCATCTCATACAATAAAATTTAGCATCATGCCTTGACCATATGACATCACAACATGCCCTGTAAAAACAAGTTAGACGTCCTCTACTTTGTTGTTGCAAGTTTTACGTGGCTGCTACGGGCTTAAGCAAGAACTCATCTCACCTACGCATCTAAACCACAACGATAGTTTATCAAATAGACTCCGTTTTAACCTTCTCAAGGACCGGGCGTAGCCACACTTGGTTCAACTAAAGTTGAAGAGACAGTCGCCCGCAAGCCATCTATGTGCAAAGCACGTCGAGGGAACCGGTCTCGCGTAAGCGTACGCGTAAGGTTGGTCCGGGTCGTCTCGTCCAACAATACCGCCGAACCAAAGTATGACATGCTGGTAGGCAGTATGACTTGTATCACCCACAACTCACTTGTGTTCTACTCGTGCAAATAACATCAAACCATAAAACCTAGGCTCTGATGCCACTGTTGGGGAACGTAGTAATTTCAAAAAATTTCCTACGCACACGCAAGATCATGGTGATGCATAGCAACGAGGGGGAGAGTCTGATCTACGTACCCTTGTAGATCGCAACGGAAGCGTTGACACAACGTAGAGGAAGTAGTCGTACGTCTTCTTCCCGATCCGACCGATCCAAGCACCGTTACTCCAGCACCTCCGAGTTCTTAGCACACGTTTAGCTCGATGATGATCCCCGGGCTCCGATCCAGCAAAGCTTCGGGGAGGAGTTCCGTCAGCACGACGGCGTGGTGACGATCTTGATGTACTACCGACGCAGGGCTTCGCCTAAGCACTACAACAGTATGATCGAGGTGGAATTTGATGACAGGGGGCACCGCACACGGCTAAGGAACGATCTCAAGGATCAACTTGTGTGTCATGGGGTGCCCCCTGCCTCCGTATATAAAGGAGCAAGGGGAAGGGGCCGGCCGGCCTAGGAGGAGGCGCGCCAAGGGGAGTCCTACTCCCACCGGGAGTAGGACTCCCTCCTTCCTTGTTGGAGTAGGAGAAGGGGAAAGAGGTGGAGAGGAATAAGGAAAAGGGGGCTGCGCCCCTTGTCCAATTCGGATCAGAGGGGGGGCGCAGGCCTCCTTTCTTTTGGCCTCTCTCCTCTATTCCCGTATGGCCCAATAATGCCCATATACTCCCCGGCGAATTCCCGTAACTCTCTAGTACTCCGAAAAATACCCGAATCACTCGGAACCTTTTCCGAAGTCCGAATATAGTCGTCCAATATATCGATCTTTGCGTCTCGACCATTTCGAGACTCCTCGTCATGTCCCCGATCTCATCCGGGACTCCGAACTCCTTCGGTACATCAAAACGCATAAACTCATAATATAACTGTCATCGAATCCTTAAGCGTGCGGACCCTACGGTTCAAGAACAATGTAGACATGACCGAGACACGTCTCCGGTCAATAACCAATAGCGGGACCTGGATGCCCATATTGGCTCCTACATATTCTACGAAGATCTTTATCGGTCAGACCGCATAACAACATACGTTGTTCACTTTGTCATCGGTATGTTACTTGCCCGAGATTCGATCGTCGGTATCAAATACCTAGTTCAATCTCGTTATCGGCAAGTCTCTTTACTCGTTCCGTAATACATCATCTCGCAACTAACTCATTAATCACAATGCTTGCAAGGCTGATGTGATGTGTATTACCGAGAGGGCCCAGAGATACCTCTCCGACAATCGGAGTGACAGATCCTAATCTCAAAATACGCCAACCCAACATCTACCTTTGGAGACACATGTAATACTCCTTTATAATCACCCAGTTACGTTGTGACGTTTGGTAGTACCCAAAGTGTTTCTCCGGTAAACGGGAGTTGCATAATCTCATAGTCATAGGAACATGTATAAGTCATGAAGGAAGCAATAGCAACATACTAAACGATCGGGTGCTAAGCTAATGGAATGGGTCATGTCAATCAGATCATTTATCTAATGATATGATCCCATTAATCAAATAACAACTCTTTGTCCATGGTTAGGAAACATAACCATGTTTGATTAACGAGCTAGTCAAGTAGAGGCATACTAGTGACACTCTGTTTGTCTATGTATTCACACATGTATTATGTTTCCGGTTAATACAATTCTAGCATGAATAATAAACATTTATCATGATATAAGGAAATAAATAATAACTTTATTATTACCTCTAGGGCATATTTCCTTCATAAACAGGGATGCAATATTGAAAAAAAAGGAGGCAAGGGATCGTAAGAAAGCTATGTCCGCTATTTTAAATGGAACCAACACTCCATCTAAGCCACCCATGGCCATGTCGCCTGGTTACTCAATTTTCTCTGTTCTTTATCATACATTTCATTAATCATAGCTAAATTCATGTTAATTAATTTTCTCTTTGGACAGGTTTTGACACTATGGAGATGCCCAGTGCACAGTCTGCTATCACCCAGCAACGACACACACCAGTTGTGGAAGGTCATGTGTTCTCCTACATCCAAACATACTAGCGGCTTTTGTGTGTCAGCAACTGACTTTGGTAATACAATTTGGATGCAGGCATACCTGTTGATGTGGTAATGAGTGACCAGACTCCACTTCATGGTCCATGTTCACCAACAACACTAGATATTGTCGTCTCTTAACAATGAAAATGTTAATAATATCAACTCTGCCATTGAGTCCTCCCAACTAACTGTGTTACGACCGCCACTTCAAGCCTACAGATGCAACAGTTCATGTGGTAATCATTTCTGGCTCATATTAACTATCATACATAATTCACACATACATAGTACATGGACCATAATCATGTGTTGCTCAAGTTGTTTTGAACCTAATTCACACTTACTATACAGCAACAAAACAAGCACTGAAGAGGCAGAGGGAAAATGCCCGGTATGAGCAACATAAAGAAAAGATATTGCAAAGCCTACGTGACAAACGTCGTGCTGCCAAATCTACAGTAGTGCTTACAACTGGAGAACAAAACCAATCTGATACAGATGATGCCAGCTACATGAAACACTGTATATCTTATCTTTGATTTCCTAACTGAGATTCACTCAATGTTTTTTTTAGTTGATGAAGATTGTGATTGGCTACACACAAATGATACATACCTGATACAAAACATTGGAAGGAGGATGAGGCCAGACAACATACTCACTGTGGAACAAGAACTGAAATTGCTATTACCATTACCTGTGATATAAATAGTGGGAACTTTGAATCAACTGCTTTTGTGGTACCTGGAAGAGTTATTGTCCATCATTTGGTCAGGAAGTATGTTCTACTAAGTGTACAAACTGAAGCTGCATGAAAAACAAAGGAATGGAGACAAAGCCTACTTGAGGATAGATTGAACTGACCTCTGGAAATAGTCTGGTCTATTGCAAGCCGTTATGACAACAGCGGCGACAGAGAGATTAGGCTGATCCTGTAGAGCACGTATGCGAGCTGCGAACTCCTTCCCAGAGCGACTTGATGACGCATTGGATCTCGATCCAATTCGATATGCCTGCTCCTGAATAGTGTCGACCAGCTCACATCTCGATCTCCTCTGAGGCAGTAGGATGGAGGCGGCAGAGTCGATCCTGGGAAGATCCGCGGGGTTGGCGGCGAGGCACGACCGCGGTGGTGAGAGGAGGGGGTGGGGCAAGGCCGTGCTGGGGATAAGGGCCAGCGGGGCGAGGCCCTGGTGGGGATAGGAGGAGACGGGGCAAGGCCGTGGTGGTGGAGGTGGTGGGGTGGGGGTGGGGGTGGGGGCGGGGGCGCCGGCCGATGTCGTGCCGGGAGAGGATGTGGCGTGCTACAGAGGAGGCGGCTGGCGGAGGAAGAAGTAAGGAGTGGAGAAAGCAAAGTGATAGTGTACTGGAGAGATCAAGATAGTGATAGTGCGACGGGTTACATCCTGTTGCTCTTTTTTTATTTTACTTTTCACCGGCTGTTCCTTATTAGTGTTTCTTTGGTTGCTTTTTCTCTCTCTTTTGCAATCCGACCTCTGGTTGCTTTTCTATCACCTAATTAGGCCACCCGGATTAAACAGTACATTGACCAAATGGATCATCGGCCGTGTCTCTTTTGTTTAACTTTTGTATCTATGACCGACAACCTATTCGGTGAAAGTAATAATTATATGGGTTTCTCTCAAAATAATTATGCATTCACAAATTCATTTTTTTATTGATAACCGTTTTGTTCATTTGATTTATATACAAAATATATGGGTTTAGAAATTTAGTTATTTTATTGATAGCTCTTTTGGTCATTTGATTTATATTAGCGGCAAATGTTGTTTAATTCCTTTTTTATCGAATGTATCCGGTATGATAGTGTGGTTCAGTCATCATCATTTTATGATACTATTTTTTATTAATATTTTTGTTATTAAGCATAACAAAATTTCTTTATTATCAAGGTCATCTTATGGTCTCTGGATGTTAAATTTCATGGAGTACTTCACGGGAGATAGTTTGTCCGACACTCCCGAACAGGTATATTTTGCATCGTATCATGATAATAATTATTTTATGTTGTATCATTATTTGAGAACTAAGTCTTATTACTACTTCACTTTAGGTTCACATGAAAGATTTTAGAACAAAATTAGTTGTCATTTTAGTCGACTCGGAATTCAATGATGACGATATAAGAAACCGAGACTTAGATGATGATGAAACCAACACGGATCCCACTGATTGTATGATTGTCGAAAGACCTCCTAACAAACCTAAAGCATCCAACTCATCTTCACAAGTTGAGCTCATCTCGCAATCATTTATCCTTTCGCCGCCTGTCACTCCAACAAACGACGACTTAATAGATGAACTTTGCTTGTTCATCAGCATGGTTGATGATGTCCCGATGCTAGAGTAGGACACATTTTTGCAATTCATTTTTGTTCCTATTACTCTTGTATAATGACAGAATTCCTATTTCACAGGAGCGAATGGGTGACAAGCTCCCAGCCTTACCCTATTAGTTTAAACTTGAGACAATTAAAGAACATATTAAAAAATGATGAGTACATGGATGCTGATTGTTTTAACATGGCTGTGAGGATACTAGCGTCCCACGATGTCCAGCTTGCTAGAGACGTCCCGATATACTATATGGATCTACGATTCTGTGTAAGTTATTTTAATCACATTTTACATTTTGCCTCATTCTATTAATATTTTCTTACAATATTGTAGTCCATGTCCCACTATGCACGAGTCCCAAGTCATCGTGACGGTATGGACATTGCTATGTTGGCACAATTGTTTGATAGCTGGCCTGACAGCAATGAGTATCATATCTCAGAATGTGATATGGTAAGATTTAAATTTAAATTTATTGTTTTATTTGGTCTTAATGAATGATAATGATTGATGTATTTCTAAATGCATGTATCATTGTAGATTCTATTGCCTCGTGATATTCTTGGGTTATTTTTATTGTTTGTCTTGGACCAACATAAAAAAGTTGTATCTATTTTGGACCCGCTTTCAGTACCCACTTTCGGAAAGCATATACTTGAAACTATGGCCAACAATCTAAACCTTGCACTCCAAGCTGCAAACCCTGCCTTCAAGGACGACATTTTGAAATGGGGATGCAAAGTTCCTGCTGTTCCAACAAACTCATACGAGTACGAATCTTATCAATATATCACAATCTTAATTGATTCATTCAACTTGCATGTAACATTTCATACATGTAGTCCCCTGTCTGGTTATTTGGTTTTCAATTTAATGCACTCATGGCACGATGGGATGCTGCATTTTCCAGTACCCAAGGTAAGTATTGACACCATGCCCATTTCTACACACATTACACATGTTTTTTAATAACGATGTTATATAATGCATATATAGGATGATTTTGAACTGAGGAAGCGATTTTTGGTTCATATTTTGAAGTATGAAGAGAATGAAGTTTTAAACAATATCCCGGTCTTAGAACGAAGCATCATCGATCGGATCAAAAGATGGACCTTCCAGAGAGGATCATCATCAAATAATGATTACTAGATAATGTTCCTTAGTTGTTATTTTTAAGTGTTTTTGTAATAAGTAACAAATACAATACATTTATGTCATTGTTAATTTTATGTGAAGACACGTGTATTGGTCGTGTGTTACATGCGCGGGTTTTTTCATTTTGTTTTTGGAATTTTGGGATCACAACATTTCAACAATGAAAGTCTTTCACCAGTCAAACAAGACTTATGACTTAATCTAAAATAAATTATTGCATTCAAATCATTGGGCGTGACAGGCATTTAAATGTGCTGGTAAAAACAGGAGTGAAAGTTCATGTTTTTAGTGTACTTTATTAGGATACGTGTGTTGCACGTGCATGCTTACTAATGTTAACATACAAGTGTCACTAGCCAGAAGACCTACTTGCCATTGTTGATTAGCACCAGAGGCGATAGCATAATAACAGGGCTGCAGCGCTATTTTATTCATGTACTGTACCACTTAATTTTTTTGAATTAATTAAGAAAAAGATCGTGGTTTTGAAAAAAGTTCATTGATTATGCAAAAAAGTTCATCGATTTCAAAAAAAATCATCAAATTTGAAACAAAAGTTTATCGATTTTGAAAAAAGTTCACCTAATTTCAAAAAAGTTCATCGATTGTAAAAAGATTGCATAACCCATGGTGGTGTCGTAGTGGTTAAGTCGATTTACTTGCTATGGAGTGGTCTTGAGTTCGAATCTGGGTCACGCTGCTTTTTTTATCCTTTCCAGAAAAGAAAAATGAAGAACGGGCCGGCCAAGCTCGGACTGCTGCAGGCGCCCATTTGCAGATTGTGTCGTGGTTCTAAGTCTGACAGTGAGGTAGGGGGTGTGTATGAAGAGGATAGACCTTAGCTATTGGGAAGTTGTAAGCACGCAAGGTTTACGAGTTCAGGCCCTTCTCGGAGGAAGTAACAGCCCTATGTCTCGGTGCCCGGAGGCGGTTGACTAGATTATGCGTGTATAAAATGACAGGGGTGCGAACCCTTCATACTGAGGAGGGGGGTGGCTTATATAGAGTTCGCCGGCCCTCTCCTTCCCTCAGTAATGCAGGGTTTTAAGGTACATTTAAGGTGGGCGTTACTGTTAACGCCCCTAATAAAGTGCTATAATGACCATAAAGACTGCCTAACAGCCGACCGTTTGCCTGCGGAGTGACTTCAGGTCTTCTGGCAGTCGAGTGATTTCTTCTTGGTCGAGTGATAGCTTCTTAGTCGAGTGAGATACCTTCAAGTCGATTTAAAGGTAGCTTCTTCTAGGGACGTCCTTGGCTAGGGCTCTTTGGACAGGTTCGTGTCCCCACCCTAGGTACGTAGCTTCATCATTAGCCCCCGAATGAGTCGAGGTTTGAGTGGAGAAAGAGTTGGCGAACCTTTCCGACTGGCTTTCCGGGCTACGTGAGAGCTTCGTTGGGTCAATCGTCATGGATGACGTAGTCAACTTTTTTCAGTCGCCTTGACCCATTCTAGGTTCTTCGTCGAGTGCATTTCTTTACATACCGAGCGTCGGTGCGCGTGGGACCTCCTGTTTTGGCAAGCCGTCTCTGTCGTCCGCGGACGTTGCGGGATTTTGGATTTGGGGAAGCGCGCGGGGCGGAGGCAGCCGCAGTAATCGGAAGCGATAAAGGGGAAGCCCCTCGATCCTCGCGTCGCCTTTTTCGCCACGTACTGCGCGCGCGTCTGCTGCGGGATTTGACTGGATTGCGTGGGCCTACCAGTCAGCCACTCGGGAGCGGCCCCTTATAAGTTGTCGGCTCGAGATTTTCCAAACCGTGCGCCCTGTTCTCACTCCTCCTTCCTCTCCATCTTCGCCCGTCTTTCCGTTGGCTTAGCTTCCCCCCGAGCGCCGCAAGCCCGTGAGACCTCGCTGGCGATGATGGTGAAAGGCAAGACCACAGCTCTGGAGCGTGCGAAGAGGGCGACAGCAGCGGCGAAAGGGAAGAAGTCTTCCCGGGGCAGGTCTTCCTCCAGGACCACCTTTCCCAAAGGATGGATCCAAGGCGACTGGATGCCTTCGGTGCTCCGGCAGGAGGACCTTGACGACATGGTTGAGGGGGGAAGTCATTCCCCATGAAGCGGCGCGACTTCCTGGGAGAGAGATCGAGCCTCAGCCCCGCGACAGTGAGTGCGTGCTCCTAGCCACTCACATCGATCGAGGGTTTTCTCTGCCTCCCCATCCATTCTTCCGGAGTTTCTTGAATTTCTTCGGGGCGCAGCTCCATCACTTTACCCCCAACTCCATAGTCTATCTTGCTGCGTTCATTTCTATGTGCGAGGCCTTCCTGGGTTGCCGTCCGCATTGGGGGATTTTCAAGCACATTTTTACTTGTCGCTCTCAGTCGGTTAAAAAAGCCAAGTCAAGTGACGAGAAGACGCAGGTGATCCAGTTGTGCGGGGGCTTGGCGATCCAAACGAGGGGGAAGAGCTGTTTTCCATCCATCACTTTCCCCGAGTCAGTCTGCGGTTGGCAGGCAACTTGGTTCTACTGCCAGGACCAAGTGACCCCAGGTCAGTCAACTGGACTCCCTCCATTTTCTCTCGACCGAGCCGCGAAGCCCGTATCTCTGAAAGTGACGCCGGAGGAGAGGGCCCAAGTCAAAGTGTTGGCCGGCCGAGTGGTTGAGCTCGTTCGTGAGGGTGTAACTGGGATGGACCTGCTAGAGGTCTTTCTTCGGAGGCGCATCCAACCGCTCCAGGCCCGAGACCATCCAATGTGGCTGTATTCCGGCCTCGACGACACCACTCGGGTCCACCCGGAGGAGGTCACCGACGAGATGCTGGAGGGGTGGCTGTCGAGCATCACAGGGAACAAAGACAACCCCCGAGGAGCAAGGAGGGTCGTTCCACTCGACAACACGTATGAAGTGGACCAGGTATGTCTTTAGGCTTCTGACTGAGATCTTGTTTTCCTGCGTTGGTCTTCTTTGAGTTGGTCGATTGACTTTCGTCTTGTCTATTGTTTCCCAGGCGACCACCGAGATGTACTCGACGCCCAATGGGGCGCAGGGGTCGACTGAGGAAGGTGAGGCGAGCGGAGGCGAGAGCGGGGATGACCAAGGCGAGTGGGAGTCTGATGGCGAAGGAGAGGGGGACGATGACATCTTCTCCAGCGAGGACGAGGAGGAAGCTGAGCTCCCCCGCCCGGAGGGACGATCCAAGCTCACGCATGATCCAGCGCGGGGGGGGGGGGGTGGCAAGGCGACTGTACATGTCGGGCAGACGTCGAAGCGCCCTCGGAGTTCTCCTCCTCCGCCGACTGAGAAGGCTCCCAAGCACCCACGAGCGACGCCATCCAAACTGCCCAAAGTTCTGCCCAAAATGAAGATAGTTGTTCCTACCATTTCCGGGTAATGATAAAAAACTTGCTTTCCTTTGTCGACCGTGGACGGATCCTTGGTCGATTCACTGAGCCAGCTGACTGACTTTTGAGATTTGCAGCGGTGCTACTTCTGAGGTTTCCGCCAGGAACGACGACCAAGAGATGGAGGACGCTATCACCTCCAACCCTGGTACGATTAATGACATTTTGCTTTGAGTCGACTGGCCCTTGTAGTTCTGGTCGATTGAATGTTTCTCTTGCAGCCCCTCCTCATGTTATTGATCTCCCGGACGATGATGACAACGAGCCGCTGAGGGTGAAGAGGACAAAGAAGACGCCGGCTGTCATGACCCCACGGTCCACTCCGGCACCTGAGGCCGCGGCTCGGGGCGATGGCGGGCCCGCTCGGGCTTCTGTGACTTTCGCCAACCCCCTGTCGAGTGCGCAACCTTCGGCGTCGACTGCGGACCCATCTTCGCTTTTTGCTGCGTACCCCGTCCCTGAGGACCAAGCGTCTGCTGCGAAAGAGGCTATATGCCAGGCGGGGATTATGATGGAGCAAGTGAAGGTGGCTCGGGAGGCCAGCCAAGCCGCCTATGACGCGAGCTCGGCTCTTCAGAGCAATGTCCAGGTTAGTCGACTCAACACTTGGTCTGTTATGATATGCTGTTTGAAGAATTTCTTTTCCAAAGATCTTTGCATCTGTACACCCACTGGGTGTGTTTGCCAATTCTTGGAAGAGTGGGGGCACGCTAAGTGCACCCACTGGGTGTAGTCCCTGAGACTACGGTGGACTGCTGGCAGTCGACTGTAGTCTTTATATTGTGTTGCTGAACCTGTGTTTCTTCACTCGGTTTGGTCTGGCCAGGTCGAGTGGGACCGTGTCCTGTCGACTGCGGGCAGTCGATTTTTTTTGGTCGAACCAGTGGGGGCACGCTGAGTGCACCCACTGGGTGTAGTCCCCGAGACTACTGTCGAATGTTTTTGATTCGGCTGTGGTCTTAGAAACGTCACCATTGTTCCTTAGTTACTCGGAAGCAACTTATCTCGAACGTCTGTCGACTGGTTTTTCTTTTTGCAGAAATCCTGCGAACTTGCCGCTCACTATACTGAATTGGAGAAACAGAAGATTCAACTGGACCTTGATCTAGAGCTGGCCAGGATGGAGCTGCAGAAGGTCAGGGAGGGCGCCGCAGGTAAAGCGACTTTGTCGACTGATTTTGTTTTTAGGCATGAGCATTCCTCTGCTGTTTCCGCTTCGATCATCATTTCTTTGTAGGAGAATTGGGAAAAGCTTTGGCGAAGAAGGACTAGGACCTGGCTGCTGCCCGCAAGGAGGCTGATGACAAGACAGCTCTGGCCGCACAGAAGCTGGCTTCGGTCGACCAGTTAGAAAAAGAGAACACCAGGTTGCAGACCGCTCTGACTGAAGCCAACAGGCTGACTGCAAATTGGAAGAAAGAGAACCTCCTCTTGGGCGAGAAGATGGAGGGCATCGCTCGTAGGAGGGACGACCTGGAGAGCTACTTGAGAAGCCTTGCCAAGAAGCTGTACATCAAGCTCGAAGGTGCCCATTCAGTTCTGACTTTTTTGTGTCGACTCAATCTTATGAAAATTGACTCATCCTTGGACTGCGTATGCAGAACTTTGCCAGAATTTTGAAGAGGAGACTGGGCGGATTGAACCAGGTCTGGATCCGATCAACTCTCCAGTGGGAGATGAAGCTGCCATGAATCTGCTCCGACTGGAATCTCGCATTGATGGCGCCGCGGATTACTTGGCTCGACTGAAGACTGCCATGTCGCGGATCGACCCGTCACTTTGGCCAGGGTCTATGCTCCAGAATGATCTCGAGTCTCTGATGACTCGACTCAACGGAATCCCGGACCGAGTGCGGGAGTGGAAGAAGTCTTCGGCTCGGTGCGGTGCTGATGTGGCTCTGTCCCTGGTCCGCGTCCATTGTAAGGAGGCACGGGAGGAGAAGCTGGCTGCCATCCAAGTTGCCAACACGAGGAAGCACAAATTCCAGGACTTCATGGAGACCTTCATTGCTGCAGCCACCCGTATTGCAGACGGGATTGATCTAGACGAATTCGTCGCCCCTTCCAGTCCTCCTCCTCCTGAGGAGTGAAAAAACTTCTATGCTTTGCTTTGAATTTGCCTCGGAATGCCGAGTGGAAGTGTAATAGTTAAACTCTTGCCGAGCCAAGGGCTCGAATACTTTGATCTGAGGTCCGGGGCCTTTTATGCTTTATCTGAGCTTGATTCTTGTTGAACGTCTTCGTGGATGATTCGTCGAGTGGAACTTGATCTCCGTTCGAAGGAAAAGGTGACGACCGACCCACACCCTGTTGCTGTAGAGTGGGGTGGAGCGCACATTGTATTTGTGGCGGAGCTCTCCAGGAAAAGGTGGCAGTCGACCCACGCCCTGTTACTGTAGAGTGGGACGAAGCTCACGTTGTATTTGTGGCGGAGCTCTCCAGGAGAAGGTGGGTTTCATACTTAAGCGAGCACTGAACTGTACCTAAGCCCCCAAGTGGGAGGTTTGCTCTCCATTCGGTAGGATTTTTCAAACTTAGGCGAGTGTCTGACCGCAGCTAAGTCCCTTCGTGGAGAACTTAGGCGAGTGCCGAACTGCAGCTAAGCCCCCGAGTGGGAGGTTTGCTCTCCACTCGGTAGGATTTTTCAAACTTAGGCGAGTGTCTGACCGCAGCTAAGTCCCTTCGTGGAGAACTTAGGCGAGTGCCGAACTGCAGCTAAGCCCCCGAGTGGGAGGTTTGCTCTCCACTCGGTAGGATTTTTCAAACTTAGGCGAGTGTCTGACCGCAGCTAAGTCCCTTCATGGAGAACTTAGGCGAGTGCCGAACTGCAGCTAAGCCCCCGAGTGGGAGGTTTGCTCTCCACTCGGTAGGATTTTTCAAACTTAGGCGAGTGTCTGACCGCAGCTAAGTCCCTTCGTGGAGAACTTAGGCGAGTGCTGAACTGCAGCTAAGCCCCCGAGTGGGAGGTTTGCTCTCCACTCGGTAGGATTTTTCAAACTTAGGCGAGTGTCTGACTGCAGCTATGTTTCTTCGTGGAGAACTTAGGCGAGTGCTGAACTGCAGCTAAGCCCCCGAGTGGGAGGTTTGCTCTCCACTCGGTAGGATTTTTTAAACTTAGGCGAGTGTCTGACTGCAGCTATGTCTCTTCGTGGAGAACTTAGGCGAGTGCTGACCTGCAGCTAAGCCCCCGAGTGGGAGGTTTGCTCTTCACTCGGTAGGATTTTTCAAACTTAGGCGAGTGTCTGACTGCAGCTAAGTCTCTTCGTGGAGAACTTAGGCGAGTGCTGAACCGCAGCTAAGCCCCCGAGTGGGAGGTTTGCTCTCCACTCGGTAGGATTTTTCAAACTTAGGCGAGTGTCTGACTGCAGCTAAGTCTCTTCGTGGAGAACTTAGGCGAGTGCTGAACTGCAGCTAAGCCCCTGAGTGGGAGGTTTGCTCTTCACTCGGTAGGATTTTTCAAACTTAGGCGAATCGGATTCGCAGCTAAGCCCCCGAGTGGGAGGTTTGCTCTCCACTCGGTAGGATTTTTCAAACTTAGGCGAATCGGATTCGCAGCTAAGCCCCCGAGTGGGAGGTTTGCTCTCCACTCGGTAGGGTTTTTCAAACTTAGGCGAATCGGATTCGCAGCTAAGCCCCCGAGTGGGAGGTTTTCTCTCCACTCGGTAGGATTTTTCAAACTTAGGTGAATCGGATTCGCATCTAAGCCCCCGAGTGGGAGGTTTGCTCTCCACTCGGTAGAATTTTTCAAACTTAGGCGAATCGGATTCGCAGCTAAGTCACCCACTGGGGGATTTCGGATACAAACAAAAGTGACAGCAATTATTGGAACACTCTTATTTCTGATAAAAATGAACTTCGGGAGTTTTTCTTATTACATCTGGTTTGAAGGCGGACTCAAGTGTAAAAGGGGCGGAGAAGCTCCGCGTTCCAAGCTCGAGGTTCGTCGATCTGTCGATCAACATTGTAAAGGCGATATGCTCCGTTGTGGAGGACTCTGGTGACAATGAAGGGGCCTTCCCAAGTGGGAGCGAGCTTGTGAGGTTTCTGTTGATCCACTCGGAGGACCAGATCTCCTTCTTGAAAGGCTCGACTCTTCACATTCCGGGCGTGGAATCGACGTAAGTCCTGCTGATAAATGGTCGATCTGATCATCGCCATCTCCCTCTCTTCCTCCAAGAGGTCGACTGCGTCTTGCCGGGCCTGCTCCGCTTCATCTTCGGTGTAAAGTTCGACTCGGGGCGCATTATGAAGAAGATCGCTTGGCAGGACAGCTTCGGCTCCATAAACCAGAAAGAATGGGGTCCTTCCAGTCGACCGGTTAGGGGTGGTCCTTAATCCCCACAGAACTGACGGAAGCTCGTCGACCCAAGCGCCTGCCGCATGCTTGAGATCGCGCATCAGCCGAGGTTTTAGCCCTTTGAGAATCAGACCATTTGCTCTCTCAGCCTGTCCATTCGACTGGGGATGAGCGACTGAGGCGTAGTCGACTCGTGTGCCTTGAGAAGCGCAAAATGCTCTGAACTCGTCCGAATCAAAGTTTGACCCGTTATTAGTGATGATGCTGTGCGGGACTCCATATCTGAATGTTAACCCTCTGATGAAACTGATAGCGGTGCCAGCATCGAGGCTCTTTATGGGCTTAGCTTCGATCCATTTGGTAAATTTGTCGACTGTCACAAGTACATGAGTGAATCCACTCCTGCCCGTTCTTAGGGGGCCAACCATGTCCAATCCCCAGACGGCAAAGGGCCAGACGAGCGGAATGGTTTTCAGGGCTGACGCGGGCTTGTGTGACATGTTGGAGTAGAACTGGCACCCCTCGCACTTGTCGACTATCTCTTTCGCCATCTCATTTGCCCTTGGCCAGTAAAATCCAGCTCGGTATGCTTTAGCCACAATAGTCCGAGAGGATGCATGGTGACCACAGGTTCCCGAGTGGATATCGTTAAGGATTATTTGACCCTCTTCTGGCGTTATGCATTTCTGGCCGACTCTGGTCGCACTCTCTCTGTACAGCTGTCCCCTTATGACTGTGAAGGCCTTAGATTGGCGGACGATCTGTCGAGCCTCCTCCTCGTCCTCCGGAAGTTCTTTCCTTAGGATATATGCAATGTACGGTATTGTCCAGTCAGGGGTGATTGCCAAGACTTCCATGATTAGGTCGACTACTGCAGGCACTTCAACTTCAGTCGGATCTGTGGCACTTTTCGGCTGCGGGGCTTCTTCTGTGAAAGGACCCTCTTGGACTGACGGTGAGTGAATGTGTTCCAAGAACACGTTGCTTGGAATGGCTTCTCTCTTGGAGCCTATCTTTGCCAAGTCGTCAGCTGCCTGGTTTTTCAGTCGGGGGATGTGGTGGAGTTCCAACACCTCGAACTTCTTCTCTAGCTTCCGCAGTGCATTGCAGTATCCAGTCATTGCCGGACTCCTGACGTCCCACTCCTTCATCACTTGATTAACCACCAGATCTGAGTCGCCATAGACCATGAGGCGACGGACGCCGAGTGAAATGGCCATGCACAACCCATACAAAAGTGCTTCATACTCTGCTTCGTTATTGGAGGAATCGAAGTGAATCTGGAGAACGTATCTGAGCTTATCTCCTCGGGGGGAGACCAAAACTACCCCCGCGCCCGAACCATTCAGCATCTTGGATCCATCGAAGAACATAGTCCAGTGTTCCGAGTGAACTTGAGTCGGAAGTTGCTGTTCAATCCACTCGGCGATGAAATCCACGATTGCTTGGGACTTGATGGCTTTCTTTGCTTCAAACTTGATATCTAAAGGAAGGAGTTCAATCGCCCACTTGGCCACTCGACCAGTTGCATCTCTGTTATGCAGGATCTCCGATAACGGGGCGTCGCTAACGACTGTAATGGAGTGGTCAGAGAAATAATGTGCAACTTTCTTCGTGGTCATATAAATCCCATATACAAGCTTCTGGTAGTGGGGGTATCTTTGTTTTGAAGGGGTCAAAACTTTAGACACATAATATACAGGGCGTTGAACTTTGAAGGCCTTCCCTTCCTCTTCCCGCTCGACCGTAAGTACTGTACTGACAACTTGTCCCGTGGCTGCAATGTAAAGCAACAGAGGCTCTTTGCTAATTGGGGAAGCTAGCACCGGCTGGGTGGAGAGCAGAGCTTTGAGCTCTGCAAACGCTGCATCAGCTTCTGGAGTCCACTCGAACTTGTCAGACTTCTTCATCAGTCGGTAAAGAGGCAACGCTTTTTCACCGAGTCGAGAAATGAATCGACTTAAGGCGGCCAAGCAGCCTGTAAGCTTTTGGACATCATGCACACGTATAGGACGCTTCATCCGGAGTATGGTGCCAATTTTTTCAGGATTGGCGTCGATTCCCCGTTCTGAAACGAGAAAACCGAGTAGCTTTCCTCCTGGAACTCCGAAAGTGCACTTTAATGGATTGAGCTTTATATCGTACCTCCTGAGGTTAGCGAAGGTTTCAGCAAGGTCAGCCCGCAGGTCGGAACCTTTCTGGGACTTGACTACGATATCGTCCATGTACGCCTCCACATTCCGACTGATTTGAGTGAGTAAACACTTCTGGATCATTCTCATGAATGTGGCTCCGGCGTTCTTGAGGCCGAATGGCATGGTGACGTAACAGAAGCATCCGAATGGAGTGATGAAAGCTGTTTTGATTTCGTCGGGCCCATACAGACGGATCTGATGGTACCCGGAGTAGGCATCTAGAAAAGACAATCTCTCGCATCCCGCAGTTGAGTCGACAATCTGGTCGATGCGAGGGAGAGGAAAATAATCTTTCGGGCAGGCCCGATTGATATGCTTGAAATCAATGCACATACGGAGTGACTTGTCCTTCTTGGGGACCATGACGACATTGGCGAGCCACTCGGAGTGGTAGATCTCTCGGATGAACTCAGCTGCTAAGAGCCGAGCCACTTCCTCGCCAATGGCTTGTTTTTTCTGGACGGCGGACCGTCGAAGATGTTCCTTCACGGGCTTGAACTTTGGGTCGACTCGCAGACGGTCCTCAGCCAGCCCCCTGGGAACTCCAGGCATGTCAGAGGGTTTCCATACGAAGATGTCCCAGTTCTCACGGAGGAGCTGGATGAGCGCTTCTTCCTATTTGGAGTCGAGCGTCGTCGAGATGTGAGTCGGAGCAGCATCGAGATCGGTCGGGTGAATGTGGACTGTCTTCGTCTCGCCAGCCGACTGAAAAGCTGACTCGGAGGCAGGCTTCTTAGCTCGCAGCAATTCACTCGGGTCGGCAGCCTTTTGGTACTCTTTCAGCTCGACCACTGCCATCTGAGCATCGGCGATCTTTGATCCCTTCTGAAAACATTCTTCTGCTTTCTTCCGGTTGCCCGTAACAGTGATCACACCTTTGGGGCCAGGGATCTTTAATTTAAGATACACGTAACATGGTCGAGCCATGAAGCGTGCGTAAGCTGGCCTGCCCAAGATGGCGTGATAAGCACTCTGGAAGTCCACAACTTCAAATGTCAACTTTTCCTTGCGGTAATTTTTTGAATCACCGAAAACCACATCAAGAGCAATCTGGCCGAGTGACTCAGCTTTCTTCCCAGGAATGACTTCGTGGAAGCTCATGTTACTGGTGCTGAGTCTGGACATCGGAATGCCCATTCCTTTCAAGGTTTCAGCGTACAGTATGTTCAGGCCACTGCCGCCGTCCATCAGGACTTTGGTCAGTCAAGTGCCTTCGACAACTGGGTCGACCACCAAAGCTTGCCTCCCAGGGGTGGCAATGTGCGTCGGGTGATCGGACTGGTCGAATGTGATGGCAGTCTGAGACCACTTCAGGTAACTGGGAGTCGCCGGGGCAACCATGTTCACCTCACGGTTAATGACTTTCAGTCGACTTTTGCTTTCGACATCAGCAAAAATCATCAAGGTGGAATTGACTTGGGAGTATCCATCGTCACTATCCTCCTTGTCCTCAACTCTGTCCGGCTCTTTTTCCTTATCCTTGGGCTGCTTGCCCTGGAACTGCTGAATCAGAAGCCGACACTGTCGAGTGGTATGCTTCGGGAAAATAAAATTTCCTTCTTCATCTTTCTTGGTATGGATGTGACATGGCAGGTCCAGAACATCATTCCCATCCTGATCTTTAACCTTCTTGGGCTTCCATGTGCCCTTGGGTTTTCCCTTGAAATTTCCCTGGGCCACAGCCAGGGCCTCCCCAGGGGCGGCTGGCTCAGCCTTCCGCTTCTGCTTCCGACTGGAGTTTCCCCCGGTTTCTTGGGCGACTGATTTGAGTTTGCCACTTCGGAGTCGGTCCTCGTCTTCTCCATTAGCGTACTTGGTGGCAATCTCCATCATCTGATTAAGGGACATCTCTCCAGTTTGGCCAAACTTCAGATTCAACTCCCTGTACTTGACGCCTTCCATGAAAGCGCAAACTGCTTGATGGTCTGGCACGTTCTCGACCGAGTGGTGCAGTGTGATCCACCACTGGATGTATTCTCTCAGAGTTTCATTTGGCTTCTGCACGCAAGACCGCAGCTCCGTAAGGCCTGCAGGGCGCTTGCATGTCCCTTCGAAGGTTGTGATAAACACTCGGGAGAGATCCTCCCAAGTGTAAATGCTGCTGGGCGCCAACTGATTCAGCCACGCCCTAGCTGAGCCTTCCAACATGAGGGGTAAATGCTTCATGGCCACCTCATCATTGCCGCCGCCAATCTGCACAGCCACTCGGTAATCCTCGAGCCACGTGTCAGGCTTGGACTCACCGGTGAACTTGCTGACTCCAGTAGCCAGCCTGAAGTTGGGAGGGATCACCGCGGCCCTGATGGCTTGACTGAAACATTCAGGCCCCGAGGCGTGTGTCCTGCTGCCGGTGGGCGTATCTCTGTTGTGGCCCTCTCGATGAGCCCTGTTCCTGTCCACCAGACCTTGAATGAGGATGGATCTCACATCAAAGCCTGGGTCTCTGGGGTCGACTGGGATCCTCTGCCCAACGTTATGGGGGCGCCTGTCGTCTCGATGTCGAGGTGCATATGATCCACTCCTCGGGGGAGGGGACGGCACCCGACGTCTATCATCACGGTCGGGTCGGTGATCATATTGTTCGTTTCTCCTATACTGATCGTGCCGGTCTCCACGTCCCTCACGCCTCGGGGGCGATCTCGGGCTGTGAGCCGACTGGACGGTTTCCGTTGCAACGGATCGACTATGGATCCTGTCCCGCGACTGAGAGACGGCGGAATTCTGATTTCCCGCCGCTCGGAGCAATGCTCTGATCTGCAGCAATCCTCTGCCAGCCTCTGACTTAGAGGGCTGGATTGACTCTGCTATGCGGGCCGCGGCAGCCAGGTTCTGAACCGGAGTTTGGTACACCTGCGGCGGTGGGAAGAGCTGACGTCGACTGGATTCGGGAGCTTGCTGGCGTCGACTGGACTCGGGAGCCTGCTGGCGTCGACTGGACTCGGGAGCCCGCTGACGCGCCCGCTCGTCGAGAGCTCGCTGTTGATTCTCCAGTCGAGTGCGCTCGGCTAGATTAGCCAAGCGTGCGTCCTCCAAGGCCCGGGCCTCGGGGGTTTCTCCAACAATAGGGGTGTAGAGCGCGTCCATGTTCCGGCGACGAAGCTCCTCCCGATGTAATGACGTAAGAGGTTCGGGGAGGTATTCGTCGTGAGGGTGCGACGGATCGCCTCTATCGGCACCATCATCAGCGCGATGGAATCCAGGAGGACTGCGTGTCCCCTCGACCGCCAGAACCTCCGCCAAAGGGTCGCTGCTATCGCACTCGGGTGCGGTCTCCGTGGAGCCAGTCGACAGATCGAACAGGCCGCAGAGGGATTGGTCGGGCTCGATTGCCGCGACTTGCGGGGTCGCCGACTGGCGGGCCGCGGCGTGCTTCATCCACCGCTGGAGCCTCGACCGACCAGAGCGCTTGCGCTGGCGGGAGACAGGACAGGGAGATGACACGGGAGTCGACTGATATGGGGTCGACGGCTGCCGTAGGAGGACGCCACGGACGCACGCGTGGAAGTGCGTCGCACCGCGGACGGGGAGCGCGTCGACGTCAAGCGGCACCTCCTGGAGCCAGGCGGAGTCGTCGGCGATGAAAGTGAGTCCGCCGAGACGGATCTCGCGGCCCTCTGCCAAAGCTCCGCAGAAAAACATGATCAAGTGGATTGGAAAAATCGCAACTTCTCCAATTAGGCGCTAAGACTAATGCCCCATGGTGGGCGCCAACTGTCGTGGTTCTAAGTCTGACAGTGAGGTAGGGGGGTGTGTATGAAGAGGCTAGACCTTAGCTATTGAGAAGTTGTAAGCATGCAAGGTTTACGAGTTCAGGCCCTTCTCGGAGGAAGTAACAGCCCTACGTCTCGGTGCCCGGAGGCGGTCGACTGGATTATGCGTGTATAAAATGACAGGGGTGCGAACCCTTCATACTGAGGAGGGGGGTGGCTTATATAGAGTTCGCCGGCCCTCTCCTGCCCTCAGTAATGCAGGGTTTTAAGGTACATTTAAGGTGGGCGTTACTGGTAACGCCCCTAATAAAGTGCTATAATGACCATAAAGACTGCCTAACAGCCGACCGTTTGCCTGCGGAGTGACTTCAGGTCTTCTGGCAGTCGAGTGATTTCTTCTTGGTCGAGTGATAGCTTCTTAGTCGAGTGAGATACCTTCAAGTCGATTGAAAGGTAGCTTCTTCTAGGGACGTCCTTGGGTAGGGCTCTTTGGACAGGTCTGTGTCCCCACCCTAGATACGTAGCTTCATCAGATTGCACTGTTGTAACGGGCGCCTGCAGCCCTAAATAGAAATTGTGTGGATAGGCATAGAACAACAAATTGAGATTTCCTCAAAAAAAATTCAACCTTTTTTTCCTTTTCCTTTTCCTTTTTCTTTGGCGTGAGACAGCAAACTGAGCCATGCGAAAACGTCTCCAAAAAAAACTTTGATCAATAGCTCTATCAAAGTGACCACGCGGCAGGCAGCGCCTGAATCAATGCGTCACTGACAAGAACCACGATGAATTTTAACATTCCTTACCTGTTAGGGCATCTTCAGCCGCGCCCCCAGAAAAGCCTCCTCAGGCGATTTTTTCGCGCCGGCGCCGAAAAAACGGCCCAGTCGCGCCCAGGAGCCCGATTTTCGCCGGCTTGAGCCGAAAACAGCGCCGGCGGACCCAGGCCGAACCCGGCGCGCTGGGGGGCGCCCGGGGGCGCCGGGGCGAGCTGTTTTGGCGCGAAAAAAACGCGGGCCAGCCGCGTCAGCGACTCGGCGCCTCGTCTTCCCCCAACGGCCTCGGTTCCCGCGGGGAATCAATGGCAAGGCTGCCGCCGGTCAGCCTTGCCATTGATTCCTCACGGGCGGCGCGTTCACGGGACGGCGCGCCGACGCCTTTAATCCCTCGCACGCCGCGAGAAGGAGAAGGAGCGCCAGCGCGCCGCCCTACGCCGCTTCGAGGAGCGCCGACGGGGCCGCGAGGAAGGCGGGGTCGTCGTCCTATGCGACAGCAGCGACGACGATGAATCGCCGCCGCCTGTTCGCCATGGCGACGCCGGGCAGGGGTCCAGCAGGGGCGCCCGCGTCAAGGAGGAGAAGGCCGACGACGACGATGGCGGCGACGGCGGCGACGACTTCCCCTTTCTTTTTTTTAATTAGGTTAACGTAACGTTTGGACGAATTTCGCCGAAATTTGTAATGTTTGACCGAAATTTAACTAGTTTTTATCATAACTTCGCCGAACGTTCTTTTTTTTTGTTTTTTAATACGCGCCTAGGGCGGTTCTGGGGCCGACTCGCCCCAGGGCCATTTTTTGCGGCGGCTTACCCCCAGGCGACGCTTTTAGACGCCCCTGAATGGCCAACGGCTGGAAATGCCCTTAGTACCAAAGCTACAGTACAGATTGCACGTTGCTCCAGTAACTGCTGCCGCGATAAAGCCGATCGGACACCTGACTCAAGTAAATTCGCTAACTTTCGAACCGATGACTCCCCTACAAATACCACCACATGCACGGCAGCTACGGCACGCACCCGTACTAGGTACTCATTCTCTCGTCGATCTCTCTAACCTTTGTCACAGCATAGTCATGGCGGCGACGGGCAAAACCAGCAGCACGGTGGTTGCACTGTCTACCCTGGCTCTAGCGGCGAGCCTCCTCCTCCTCCCCGTCTCGTCAGAGGCGGCCTGCCCCAGCAAGAGCAAACCAACGCCGAGCGCACCGACGGTGACGGGCGGGAGCGGGAGCGGCGGAGGTATGCCCCGTGGACGCGCTGAAGCTGGGGGTGTGCGCGGACGTGCTGGGCCTAGGCGACGGGCTGACGAACCTGATGGCGGGCTCCTGGTCGACGGCGTCGTCGGGGAAGAAGCCGTGCTGCGAGCTCGTTGGCGGCCTCGCCGACCTGGACGCCGCAGTCTGCCTCTGCACCGCCATCAAGGCCAACGTGCTGGGCGTCGTCGACGTCGGCCTGCCCCTCCAGCTCGGCCTCCTCGTCAACCACTGCGGCAGGAAGCTCCCGGCTGGCTTCCAGTGCACTAACTGACCAGCCAAGTCCGTACGCACGCACGCACGAATGGAACGTTGTTAATTTGCTTGCTAGTAGTGGTACGTGCTGTGCGCGAATTTTAATTAAGTTTGTCTGTGTACTGGTCCTTTAATGTTAAGTCTACTATCTTGTGTCGTGTGGTAACGTAATGACATGTTCGGTGCTTGCTGCGCTATACCTTCAGTTCCAACTTTGCTAAATGGTTATTCCCTGTGAACGCCGTGCTTTCCGAAACGAATTAGAATGGGATATGGACGTTGCTGACGAAGCAGACATTATACATGCAGCTTTACAAATATCATAGTTCTGCCATTGTCAGTAAAACAAGTAGCCGCAAAGCGCATGCCTGGTTATAAAAAAGAATGATTGAGAGGAAAAACTTAGTTTGAAAACATTTGAAAGAGTACCATCGTCAATTGATCTGAAATCAACAAGATACCCAATATTGTTTATTACATGGATCAATGCATAGACATGCGCAAACTAGGATCGATTATCTCGATTCAGCAAACTACAAGACCAATGTTTATAACATGACAGAGAAAACATTTTTCATACCCAAGCGATACCGCAAACTCTCAACATATTCTTTATTTTGCCTTGTTTCAGAAAGAAAGATAATATTGGATCGATGTGTCTTAATGAGACAGACAAGCTCTTCGACTGTACGAGGGCGACCCAACCCTCGACAGTTCCAACATATCATTTTCATGGCTCCTGACGAGCGTCGTCAAGCGTGCCCGTCAGTTGACCGGCAGCCCCAGGGCCGGTAGCTTCCTTGGCAGTGTCCTCAACATCTCTCTCCTCCCCTACAGATTCTCTCCTTCTACCATCAACCACCTCCTCACCATCATCTACTTCCTCTGTTACATGCACAGTAGACCCATCTAAGCCTACTACAGTTTCAACTCTCTCAACACACACTCTTTTACATGCCACACTCATATCTAAATCACACCTAACCTCAATGCTATCAGTACTAGAGGTGTTCATGCTTAAGATAAGGTCTTGGTCATCTTGACAGCGCCTGTTGCTACCCGCCGTACTTTCAAGCATGGCAGCAAAGGCCGCCTTGCGACCAGAGAGCTCGCTGCCGCTGTTCGGTGGCGTGGGCACACCAAAAACTGCATGTTTAGCGCACACAGACTGTAACATAGCCTTCTCGTCTTGTTCTTGTCGATGAAGTCTCTTCCACCGCTGCACTCCAGCAGCAGCCAGAGCAGGCGGTCGTACTCCAGCAGCATCAGCAACCTCACAAGCGTCCTGTACAAGAGCCTCCTCTTGCGGTTGACCTCCCACGGCCACTCCCTCTGGCTGCATAGGATGTGTAGCATCAGGTAGCCCTTGGAGTTGTTTTGGCATATTGGCTGGATCCTCACAACACGCCAAGCCACCAGGGGCCAACGTGTGTGAAGCACCATCCGCTTCCATATCTACCTTGTGCATCACAGCAGCATTTTCAGGTAACCCAGGAATGACCGAGTTGATGAAGATGTCGCCCCCAGTCACCTTATTTTGCTGCTGTTCCTCCTGGACCGACGTCTGGAGACCCGTCGTATCGATGCTAGAGGCCAGGAGCCTCCCCTCCTGGGTGCCCGCTGACCCAGGCGCCTTGTTCATGTCCCTGGCGGTAACCAGGTCTGTCGCAGCCACAGATAGGCTACCAATAGCCTTGGCCACCGCGGAGATAACCTTGTCCGGAAGCTTGGTCCCAGCACCCTCCGAGGTACCTCCAAAGTCGAGGATGCGCTTCCAGTGCGGCGGTGCCTTCATGTTGATGGAGAAGATCGGCTTCCGCAGTTCCTTTGGCACACTACATAACCTTTCCGTCGTATGGCCCAAGATGCCACAACAAAAACAAAAATTTGGAAGTTTTTCATATTTCACCTCAAACTTGATCTCTTTGTTGCTTCCGACCGGAGTGAACCCAACATGCTTCCTCAGCGGCGTGTTCACCCGATGTTCCACACGGATGCGGAGATACTCGTCGATGATCACCTTGTTCCGACGTGACACCGCGAGGACTGTACCCAGCTTCTTGCCGAAGGTCCACCCCATCTCCTCCGTCTTCAGAGAGAATGGAAGCTTGTGGATTTGTGTCCAGAGCCTGATGGAATTCAGGTGCACATCCTCTGGATTGCCTTGGCCGTCAAAGTCGTTGAAGATGACGGCGTCGTTGTGGTAGTGCCACGGACCAGCAGCCAGGACATGCTGTCGATCCCCTTCCTCCTTGAAGTCGACCACGAAGCGCCCATCTCTGCTCGTGACCCGCCTGGCCACTGCATCTCCACGAAGACGCCACGGTCCCTCTAACTCGTTGACGACCGTAGCAGGATTAGTCGGGTATGGGGAGAGAACACGCCCCACAACCAACTTGCCCTTCACCACACTCAGCGCCGCCTCCATGTCGATGACGATCGGGGAGTCATCGAACTCGACGACCTTGGTCTTGCCCTGCCTGCGGAGTGTTGGAGGGCACGCAGGGACTGCATTGAAGCCGACGGAAGAATTTGGAGTGTTGACCAGGGCAAGCCCGGACGGCCCCCCGACGTCACTCCTTCCCTTCCCCTCCGAGGCCTTGGCCGCTGCAGCCCCATCCTCAGGGGTTCTGGAAGCGCCCCCAAGATCAGACAACTTCAGCGCATGACCCTGATCTTCATCGTGACCTGCCATGGACAGAGAGCAGCAAGAGTACACAGCAACAAAAGAGAAAATAGCAGGGCAGAACAGAGGAGACTGACGAAAGCACCGCCAAATTCCCCCCGAGAAATAAGACTGATGTTCCTCAAATTTCGCCTCCAAATTACCAGGGTTTAGTCCCGTGTTAATGCCCTTGACCTCGTCCAGGCTCAACCCTGACCCCCTTTTGAAATCCAAATCGAACGCAACAGAAACGGACACCAGATCCTCCTCATAACTCACCCAATTTGTAGCCTCAACCCTTAATTCCGTCGGCGAGATCGCCGCTTGTTGACCCTCATCCGTTCCTCCGGTCTTCTCCCGCTTCAAACGACCCGGATCCAGATCAGATTTGAAAAATACAGCAGCCTTGCACTGCATCCGCCTCAGAACCTTCTCCGGGTTCCTCGCGCGAGAGAGAAGCTCCCTCCCGCGCCTCTTGAAGGTGCTCCAATCCTCTACGAGGAGGCCACCCACCCATCTTCGCTCATTCCGGCCAGCTATTGCGGCCGCCGCGGTCGGCGCCGCCGGTGCCGCCTCCATCCTGACCCGCTCGTGGGTCGCTCCTGCTTTCGCAAGAGACCCCAAGGCGTTAAGGCGTTACTAAATGGCTAGGAAAAGGTGGTGGACTAGCGGTATTTTGGGATGATCTGTACACTTTGGAGTTGAACAAATATGGTGAACACTTCATCGACATGTACATTTGCAATGGTGCTGGAAGTAAATGGAGAAGTACATTTGTCTATTGGGAACCAAAGGCGAGCCAAAGGTATGCGATGTGGGAGCTGTTAAGACGAATTAAACCTCTTGGGGCTGGGCCGTGGTTTATGGTTGGGGATTTTAATGAGGCAATGTGGCAGAATGAGAACTTTTCTCGGATTAAGCGAGCGCAAAAACTTATGGCTAATTTTCGTGAAGTTCTCTCTGATTGCAACCTATTTGATTTAGGTTTCCATGGAGTTCCTTGGACTTACAATAATAAGCAGGAAGGCAATAAAAACGTGAAAGTTAGGATCGACCGTGCGGTCGCTTGCCCTCAATGGTCTTCTATTTTTCCCAACTGCGAGGTCTCTCATATTATTAGTTCCAGATCTGATCATTGTCCTATTCTTATTGAATTCATGGGTGCCTCTCGCTCCGGTCCTTTTGTTAAACAGTTGAAATATGAAGCATACTGGGAGAGAGAGGAAGCGGAACTGAAAGTACATATTGAATCATGCTGGAACAAAAGTTTGCACGTCAATGATCTGGGAGATGTGGCAAATATTTTGGACAAGATGATGAAATCTCTTCATGGTTGGAGTAAGGTTCACATTGGCTATCTGTCAAAAAAGCTTGAAGCTGCGCGTATCAGGTTAAATGTGCTATTTAAGAGAAATGATCATAATGCAATAGAGGAGAGGAAGAAAATACTATCAGAGATGGATGAGCTCCTAATAAAGGAAGAAATTATGTGGAAGCAGAGATGATGTTTGGACAAAATGAGATGGGGGATAGGAATACTAAATTTTTTCATAGGAAAGCCACTTGGCGAGCGAAGAAGAATAATATTTCTGCTATTAAAAGAAGCGATGGATCTCTGTCTCAGGATATGGATGAAATCAAAGGTATCGCTAACTTATTTTTCAAGAACCTGTACTGTTGTGATCATATAGTTAACCAATCTCGTATTATTCCACTTGTTAAACCGTTGGTGAATGATGAAATGAATGAGGAGTTATGCAAACAATTTTCTGAGCAAGAAATTAGTGACGCACTTTTCCAAATTGGGCCTTTGAAGGCGCCAGGACCTGATGGGTTTCCAGCCAGATTCTTCCAGAGGAACTGGGGTTTGTTAAAGGAAGATATCGTTCGTGCCGTACATCAATTTTTTCTTTCAGGAATTATGCCTGAAGGGATTAATGATACTACCATTGTTCTTATACCTAAAGTGAAGAATCCCCAAGAGATGAAGGATTTTCGACCTATTAGCCTTTGCAACGTCATATATAAAATTATTTCCAAGTGCCTCGTAAATAGAATGAGACCCCTCTTGGATGGTATAATTTCTCCTACTCAAAGTGCCTTCATTCCTGGAAGATTAACCTCTGATAATGCTCTCATCACTTTTCAATGTATGCATTCGTTGAATACTTTGAAAGATAGTCGTGGTAAATATTGTGCATATAAGTTGGATCTTGTCAAAGCGTATGATCATGTGGACTGGAAGTTTCTGGAAAGTATGCTTGGAGCGTATGGCTTTGCGCCAACTTGGATAAAGTGGATTATGGCGTGTATTACATCAGTAAAATTTTCAATGAGATTTAATGGGCAGTTACTAGAGTCTTTTCATCCGTCGTGTGGGCTTAGGCAAGGAGATCCATTATCACCATACTTGTTTCTCTTTGTGGCTGAAGTGCTTTCTTTGCTTTTTAATGATGCTTCGGCAAGAGGGGTGATTCAAGATTTTCGTTTGAACAGATATGCTCCAGGTATCTCTCATTTATTATTTGCTGACGATAGCCTTCTGTTTTTTAAGGGTTCTGTGGAGCAAGTTTTGGCCGTCAAAGGTATTTTGACTGCTTATGAGGAGGGTACAGGTCAATTGTTAAGCCCAGAAAAATGTTCCATTTTGTTTGGGAAAAAAGTTTCTTTGGAAGATCAGGTGTCCATTTTGGTTATCCTACAGATCTCAAGTGAAGGATTTGATGATAAGTACCTGGGTTTACCAGTGCCGGAAGGTCGTATGAAGGCGGGCAAATTTCAATCTACCAAAGATAAAGCTATTAAGCGAGGGGCAGACTGGGTTGAAAAATATGCTTCCAACGGGGTAAAGGAAATTCAAATCAAATCTGTTATTCAGGCCATTCCGGTCTATGGCATGAGTATTTTTAAATTTCCCGTGTCCCTCTGTGATGATTTATCACAAATTATTCGGAATTTTTGGTGGGGTGATGACGAGAATAGAAGGAGAACTTATTGGTTGGCTTGGGATAAGATGACAAGACCAAAAGGTGAAGGGGGTATGGGCTTTCGTGATCTCAGGCTATTTAATCAAGCACTTCTGGCCAAACAAGCATGGCGTTTATTGGTTTTTCCGGACTCTTTGTGTGCTAAGGTGATGAAAGCAAAATATTATCCACATGGACATCTTATTGATACTGTATTCCCGCAATCGTCATCGCTTCCGTGGCAAGGTATTATGCATGGCCTCGAATTATTGAAACAGGGTGTAATCTGGAGAGTTGTTGATGGGACTAGTATAAACATATGGAGAGACAATTGGATTCCTAGGGAGTCTGGCCTGAAGATTACTGCCAAGAAAAACAGAACAAGGATCAAATGGGTGTCCGAGTTATTTAGGTCAGATACTAGGAGGTGGGATGAGAATCTCATCAGGCATCTTTTTTACCCTCATGATGCAGAAGAAATCTTAAAGCTGCGCATGCTGAATTTGGGTGAGCGAGATTTTATTGCCTGGCATCATGAGAAAAGTGGCATGTTTTCAGTTAAGAGTGCATACAGGCTTGCTCAGAACCTCATGGACTCGAAGGTTAATGTGGGAAATTCTAGTGTAGCAGTAAATGGGGAAAGGAGGATCTGGAATATTATGTGGAAAGCTAATGTCCCTCTGAAGATTAGAATCTTTGCTTGGCGGGTGGCTTCAAATAGTTTGGCAGTTCAAGTTAATAGGGTTAAACACCATCAAGCAATCCCGAGAACGTGCACAATTTGTGGCATCGAAGATGAATGCACTTTTCATGCTTTGGTGAGTTTCCCAAAGGCACGTGCACTTCGTTTGGCTTTGAGAAAAGTGTGGAACTTGCCTGCCGAAGTGCTTTTTAAAAATACTGGGCCAGATTGGTTTCTTATTTTACTGGATCAATTAAGTCCAACAGTGCGTGAGCAAACTATTTTCACATTATGGAGAGCTTGGCACTTGAGGAATGATTTGATTTTTGCTAAAGGTAAAGAGTCCATATCAGCCTCTGTAAATTTTGTTCATAATTACTGGGCTTCCTTTTCGTCTTGCCACTCAAAAACGCAGGGAGTGATAAGTTACAAAGGCAAGGAATTGGGGGAGGGCATTCAGGATTCGAATAATGGGGAGAGGAAGGATGTTAGTTGGAAACCTCCCAATGCGGAGTTTTTCAAAATTAACGTCGATGCAAGTTTTGTGAAGGCAATCAACGCTGCAAGTGTGGGGGTCGTTGTCAGGAATCATATTGGAGAAGTAATCATTTCCTCTTGGGATTATATTGGAGCCTGCTATAGTGCTGAGGAAGCGGAAATTAGAGCGACAATCTCCGGATTGTATATCGGTATCACCCTTCACCAACCCATCATTTTAGAAACTGATTGTTCTTTTGTGGCTGGTGCTCTTGAAAATTACAGGTTTGATAGATCTCCCCTTGTTGACCTAAAGAAGGAAGCATTCAGTATTTCTAAGATGCTGCCGAATGTGAAGATCTCCAAGATTACCAGGAAAGCTAATAAGGTGGCGCACGAGATAGCTAAGTTTAGTTTTAATAATAAGTCTGATGGTGTTCTTATTAATAGCGTTCCGGCCTGTGTGGAACATGCTGTAATGAACGATTGTATTAACATTTTAAGTTAATTAATATATGGGTGGGGTTTTCAAAAAAATGTTTATAACATGACAAACGACAACACACACCATCCCGATGAAAGGAGGTGTGCTGAGTTCAGTTCCTCGCAACACTTGAAAAGGTGGGGGAAAATATTTTAGGATCTATCACCAAGTTCTGCTCTCAAATTGTCGAACGGGTAGACTTTTGGTGTCTGCAAGAGAAAGTATGATGAGTTTAGTTAGCTTGTTCAGCAAAATAAACTAAAAACAGGCATCCTTCTTTACCAATTTACAACAAATCCTCTATTCTTAAATAGCTACAACTCACTACCTAATTTTCCTCTCCATGCAACAATGCCACATCACCTAGTCATGCATGTATTCATAAGTTATTTTTTCATTAATCTCTTAATGCAAAGCATACCACCTCATGCATGACTTTTTTCCAAGGAAATTAAGTCATGTAAGACATTTTGTATTTGCTTTTTGCATTAACTTTAGTATTCTATCAGTTAGCCATATATTTTTTAACAAGGTTCCCACAGCAACGCATGGGGCATTGTCTAGTTTAGATAGTTTTCAGGTCCGCAATCACAAATCAGATTAAGTTTTCAAGTCAAGTTGGCATCTGTAGTAACTATTAGATTAAGTTTAAACAGAAGATTAGTTTTAGGGCCTTCTTCGTTTGCAGTATTCTGAAAAAGTAGGATTGGGATGATATGACATATTAAGGAATTTCATCTAGGACAAAGGGCATAAGCTTAACAGATACTCCCTCCGTCCCAAAATATAAGATCATTTTAGCTTTACTGACTACTGTAACCTTCAGGAAAGTACCAAACTTTTGTTTCCACACGTGTATAGCACATAAGGTAACAAGCATACATGATAAAGTCCTCCGTGCTTCGAAGGATATAACAGATTATGCAACATCATGAGTATCCAGCGATGCTAATACCAATACCTTCTGACATGGGTATAAACTTTGCATATCAAGGAGGCATTACAGCTTAGGGATTGAAGGGTTTGACACAGGCCATGCTTACTAACATGGCTATCCAATTGCTCAAGTCAATAGAGTAACATACAGCATGACAGTGAAGTTCACAGTTATCAGAATAAATCGATCATCTAGACTCAATAATCACCAGTATATATCCAATAACAGATTCCAGGCATCAAATTTTGGGGAAGAAGTTAGGATGGATCCACCTTTCGTGCCCTCCTCCAACCCCGCGGCGGGCGCTGCTCCAGCCCCGCCGGCCACCCATGCGCCGCGGTTCACTCCGGCCGCGTTGCCCACCCCTTCCCCCCCTCCTTCCCCGCATGAATGGACCTGGCCCTCACCGGGCTCGCCCTACAGCGCTGCGGCGCGGCTCATGGCCATTTACTCCTCCGGGTCGGGCTGGAGTGGATCTGCTTCCGCTGGATCCTCCGCTGCATCGTCGGATACGCATTCAATCCCTGCGCTGGCCTATACCTCTACCCTGCGGTCTATCATCTGCATCCCGCCCTCCTCCACATTTATCGCCTCCAGAGCAGCCTCGCCTCCACTGGACAGATCTGCGTGCCCTCCTCCGCCCCCACTGTGGCTTTCCCGGAATGGCATCTCGTCCAATTGAGGAGACGGCGGCGTGCACCGCCCGCACCATCTTCGTCCGCCGGGCGTTACTCACCGCTGCGGGCCGAGGCAGTGTGCGTTATGGCAGAGAGGCGCCGTGCGGCCTATTTGAAGCGGTTCCGGGGCCGCTATCTCCGCTGTCTCGCTCCTGGCCACCACGCAAAGGACTGCCGGGATCCAATCCGGTGCTCTGCCTGCTGGAACTGGGGGCACCGCTCCCGTTCCGCCTCCTGTCCCAAGCGCTCCATCCGCCGCCCCCCGCCCGCCAAATCCGTCGTCGCTCCGCTACACCGCCGCCGCCGCCCCCCTGCCATCCTATGCCGCCACCCCCCGCCATCCCCCGCTGGAGCGTTCCTCGCATCCCTGCCCACCCGCTCCTCTGCCCCACCAACTCCCGGCTGCCATGGCTTCCCGCCCCGGTGACGCCTCCCGCCGCTCTTCGGGGGGCAGCTCGTTCACCATCTGCACCCCACCTATGGAGATGGCGGCGAGGGCGTTCCACGCGTCGGCACTGCTGGTGACCATGTCCGAGCCACGGCTCGACATTACGCCGCAGCTGGTGGCCAAGGCGGTCGAGCGCGACCTCAACACCTCCTGCAGCGACTTCCACGTCTCCAATGTAACGCTCTCGATGCGGCTATATCTCCCACGTGTCGAAGCACGACTTAGAGGCATAACCGCATTGAAAGCAATGTCGCAAGTGAGGTAATCTTCAAACAACCCATGTAATACATAAGGGAAAAAGATACATAGTTGGCTTACAATCGCCACTTCACACAATTACATGAATAAAGCATTACATCAACCAAATACACTCATGGTCCGACTACGGAACCAAAATAAAAGAAGAACCCCAAATGCGACAAAGGTCCCCGATCGACCCCAACTGGGCTCCACTACTGATCGACTAGAGAGAAACAACATAAAGGACAAGATCTTCATCGAGCTCCTCCTGAGCTTGGTTGCGTCATCTGCACGGACTCATCGGCACCTGCAAGCTGGTTTTGGAAGTATCTGTGAGCCACAGGGACTCAGCAATCTCGCACCCTCGCGATCAAGACTATTTAAGCTTATGGTTAAGGTAAAAGGTATGAGGTGGAGCTGCAGCAAGCGACTAGCATATATGGTGACTAACATACGCAAATGAGAGCGAGAAGAGAAGGCAAAGCACGGTCGATAAAGTATGATCAAGAAGTGATCCTATAGTAACCTACGCCAAGCATAACTCCAACAACCGTGTTCACTTCCCGGACTCCGCCGGAAAGAGACCATCACGGTTACACACGCGGTTGATTCATTTTAATTAAGGTCAACTTCAGGTTTTCTACAACCGGACGTTAACAAATTCCCATCTGCCCATAACCGCGGGCACGGCTTTCGAAAGTTCAAATCCCTGCAGGGGTGTCCCAACTTAGCCCATCACAAGCTCTCATGGTCAACGAAGGAATAGACCTCCACCCGAGACATTCCGATCAGACTCGGTATCCCGGTACAACAAGACATTTCGACAGGGTAAAACTAAACCAGCAACACCGCCTGAATGTGCCGACAAATCCCGATAGGAGCTGCACATATCTCTTTCTCAGGGCACACTCAGATTGTCTTAGGTACGGGTAGGCCAGCCCAGAGTTGCCCCTGGTGGCCACCGGCAGCTGACAGGTGGACCAACACTCAGAGGAGCACAAAGGCTAGGTGGCAAATGGTAAAACCAATGTTGGGCATTGCTGGAGAAGCTTTACTTAAGGCGAACTGTCAAAGGGTTCCTATAATAGCCCAACCGCGTAAGGGACGCAAAATCCGGGAACATAACACCGATATGACGGAAACTAGGGCGGCAAGAGTGGAACAAAACACCAGGCATAAGGCCGAGCCTTCCACCCTTTACCAAGTATATAGATGCATTAATTAAATAAGATATATTGTGATATCCCAACAAGTAAACATGTTCCAACAAGGAACAACATCTCCATGTTCCAACAAGGAACAACAAACTTCAATCTTCACCTGCAACTAACAACGCTATAAGAGGGGCTGAGCAAAGCGGTAACATAGCCAATCAACGGTTTGCTAGGACAAGGTGGGTTAGAGGCTTGGTTCAACAATACAGGAGGCATGATAATCAAGTGGTAGGTATCTGAAAGTGCGTTATATCGACTAGAGGGGGGGTGAATAGGCGATTTTTATGAAAGTCTTCAAAACGTGGAAGTTATGAAGACAAACAGAGTGAACAAGCCTATCACTATGCAGCGGAAGGTAGATTGCACAAAGCAAGCCATAGTCAAATATACAATACAGTGAAAGCACAGAGACAAATAGCTTCAGTGTAATGAGGATCAGGTTGGAAGAAGTTATGAAGCCAAACAGATCATACAGTCAGGTTGTGAAGACAGAAGATAAAGCAAGCATGCAATAGCTTCACAATGTGTACTGGTAAGTAAAGGAAGGTGAAGATGAAACCAGTGACACGTTGAAGACAATGATATGTTGGACCAGTTCCAGTTGCTGTGACAACTGTACGTCTGGTTGGAGCGGCTAGGTATTTAAACCAAAGGACACACAGTCCCGGACACCCAGTCCTGAACACGCAGCTCAGGACACCCAGTCCTCACCGTTTTCTCCTTGAGCTAAGGTCACACAGACCCCGCCCAATCACTCTGGTAAGTCTTCAAGGTAGACTCCCAAACCTTCACAGACTTCGTTCACCGGCAATCCACAATTCCTCTTGGATGCTCAGAACGCGACGCCTAACCGTCTGGAGGATGCACAGTCCTCAAGTGTAATAAGTCTTCAGATCACTCAGACAAGAAGACTTAAGTGATGCCCAATTACTCTGGCTCTGGGTGGTTAGGGCTTTTCTCCTCACTAAGGATTTTCTCTCAAAGGCTTCGAGGTGGGTTGCTCTCAAACGACAAAAGCCGTGCACTGAAATCTGAGCAGCCAACCGTTTATGGTTGTGGGGGTGGACTATTTATAGCCACTTGGCAACCCTGACCTGATTTGTCCGAAATGACCCTGGGTCACTAAGGAACTGACACGTGTACTAACGGTCGGATTTCGAACTCTCACGGCAACTTTACTTGGGCTGCAAGTAAAGCTGACTTGTCTGACTCTGGACAAGATTTTCTCTCATTGTCTTCACTCGAAGACATAGGATTTGAATTAGGCATCACTTCAGTCATCCTGACTGGTTCTCTTGGACCCCACTTAACAATACGGTGGTTCCTATGACACAACATGAATAAAGTAAAACTACGAAGGATCTAAGTCTTCAAGTTCCAAAGGCTTCATGGGGAGTCTTCATATGTCATTGTCTTCGACATGAATGTCTTCATGAACCACCATTGTCTTCAATGTCTTCGTACATTTTTGGGGGTCATCTCTGGTAGCTAAACCGAATCAATGAGGGACTTCTACCTGGGTTATCCTGCAATTCTCACAAACACATTAGTCCCTCAACTAGGTTTGTCGTCAATACTCCAAAACCAACTAGGGGTGGCACTAGATGCACTTACAATCTCCCCCTTTTTGGTGATTGATGACAAACTAGTTGAAGTTTTCAACGGGGAATATAATTTGTGAAATTGTAAAGGAATTGTCTTCATAAGCTGCAAGGGCTCCCCCTGAAGATGTGCATATAAGTGATTTGCTTCTGAAACGCAAATGCACATAGCAGGTTGTATTTGTGGGAATCCACTTCAACTTATGATGACAATCCATCATGCACGTAAAGATATATGAAGATAATGATATGCATAATGAAAAATGGACGTCTGCGAAATGATAAGAGTGCGGAAATTATCGTCGTACATGCGGAATTTATCTTCGCAAAAACACAGTGGCAAACATAGTAGCAGACGACCATCAAGTTTAAGTGTTACAACTCAAAGAACCAAATATAGCAAAACGAGAGTTGTAAGCACGAAGCAAAATATAATAAAGCACCCGCCCTTTTTATTGACCCGCTTGAAGACTATAAACATCATATGCTTCTCCCCCTTTTGTCAGTGATGACCAAAAAGGTTTGAAGACATAGAGTTTTCTATGCGTTCCCAGGCGCAGTAGGGTCGGTGGATGCGTTTGGTGGTGCAGGCGAGCTTGGTGCAGTGACGACGCGCGCTGAAGACATTGGTGGTGATGTAGCGTCGTCTTCTTCCTCAATGATTTTTCCCGTCACGGTGGCAGCAGAGGAAGAGAACTCGGATTCTTCAAGCGACGGAGTCCCACGCAACACAGCTCTTCTGGGGGGTGTGGAGTCAAACTTGAATCGCTCCTTGAAGCCATCCTCTTGCAATTCAGCTTCAGTGCACATCATTGTGAGGCCTTTCCAAGTGCGGCGACAGGTTTCATGTGCGACGAAGGCGTTCTTGGTGGCCAGATTCCTGATGCGATTGACGTCTTGCATGATACTGCGCATCTGCCTCTTGAGCCAGTCGTGATGCCTATCTTGCTTTTGATGCAGAGCCACAAGAAGTTCACGATCAGTGAGTGTACGAGCTCGTTTCTTGGGTCTCTATGCAGCTTCGCTGTCAGTGGCTTCAGTGGATGCAGGGGCACGTGTGGTGCCAGCCATTGGATAGACTCTGGAAATGGCTTCAACACCTTCATCATGTTGAGTGAAGCTTTGGCGTTCTGCATTCTGAAGACTTAGTGGCTGTTTGGCAGGCTCAGGATAAATCGCTTCAGCAGAGGTGTCCACATCAGGTAAGAAGATTCTGTGGTTGCGGGCTGAGGGTTGATATGATATTGTAGAGTGGAGCTTGATTAGCCTCATAACCCATGGAGCATAAATCTTCAGACCAAAGAGATCTGAGCCAGACGCAGCAAGTTGACGTATGAAGAGATCCTGGGCATTGAAGAATTTGCCGTGCAGGATGCAGAAGATGAGAGTCTTCATGGCACCTTCAACCTTGGCATATCGAGAGTGCCCCTTAATGGGCCATAGAGTCCGCCTGATGATGTGATAGATAGTTCTAGGCAGGTACTCTAAGTCTTCAACGAAGAACTCCGTTGGGTAAGGTGCGTCAGAAGGCAATGGCTTCATCATTGAGAGCATCTGACTCATATTTGGCTCAGGTCGCTGGAATATGCTCTCAACTGCGTCAGCGTGGAGTTGGCAGCCTTCTTCGAAGAGTTCGCCTGGAGTGGGTAGGCCGGTGAGCTCAATGATATCAAATGCATTGGCTTCATGATGGACGTTGCCGGTCATCCACTCCAGGACCCAAGTCTTCGGATCTCTGTTGTAGCCCTTGATGTGCAATATGGCATAGAACTGAAGCAGAAGCTCTTCGTTCCAGTGCTCTTCATCCGTGACAAACGGCAGCAGGCCAACTTGCTTGAAGCAGTCCAGGGCTTCTTCCAGACCAGGCAGACCAGTAAAAGCTTCAACTTCAAGGCGCTGATGTGGAAAGATGCGGTTCTGGTTGTAGAGGACGCAGGAGTAGTAGCTGCGCTGTGGGTAGCTCCAGAACCTATCTGACACAATCTTTTCCCTTGAGTAAGGGTTCTTGGAGCGGTTGAAGAAGGTGTTATCTGCCCTGAAGCTATTGACATTGAAGGAGCCAGGAGCAGTGACTGGACCTGGGAACCTTGGCAGTCGTGGGATTGGCTTCTGTACCTGGGGCCTGTGCGCAATGTGATAGTTGAACTGTGGTCCGGCAGCAGACACAGGCACAGAAGGGTCAGAGGCAGTGGCTTCAGTATCTCTTGAAGCTATTGGTTGGTCGGGCTCCACAAAAGCTTCAGTATTATGTGTGGCAGCCGTAGTGGTGTCAGCCTCCTTGAGAACTTCTACTTGCTGGTGTGGGGGAGATGGAGCTTGAGGTTCTTCATGCTCTTCTGCATGTTTTTCGGCTGATGCAGCCGGAATGTCGTCAGCAGGCTAAGCCCTTGGTCCTTTGCGAAGCCTACGGAATGCAGGCGACGTCGGTGGAGTTGCAGTGGGCTGGGGCTCATCCTCTTCCTCCTGTGGGCGATCTGCCCATGATGCATCTTGGGTGATTGGCGTCAAGGGACGACAAATGCTGATCATTTCGCTCGTTTCGAGCTGAGGAAGGACTGCATCACCTTGCACATTGTCTTGGAGACCAATGTCTTCAGCAGCGTTGGGGTCGGCTGCTGGAATGTCTTCAGCAGCGTTGGGGTCGGCTGCTGGAATGTCTTCAGCATGCGGAGCCTCTGTGAGAGCAGGCTCATGCACGGTCATCTGACGATCTTCATGAGGAAAACGAACGGAAAGGGGTTCGACTATCAAGGGCTCTGTGGGAGCAGCCCGAGACTTCTTGGTTTTGCGCTTCTTGATGGTGGGGTCTGAAGGAGAGGCTTCAGGGTGTTTCCTCTTCCTTGCTTTTAGCTTCGGCTATCCTTGTCTTCTTAAGCTCTGAAGCGGTTGAGCGCTTTGGCTTCGAGCTAGGCTTGGCGGTGGGGAAGACAATCGGAACAGCTTCTTGGCGTGGGGCCTCTTCTTCAGCCACAGTGGGCGTCTTCTTTTTCTTAGTGGCCATCCTGGGATCGATGCCGGGACGCCCAAGTGCCTTTCGCTTCTCGGCCTCATTGTAGGCCTGCACGCAGACATCAGCCAAATTCTTCATGTGCTCGCGTGAACCCTGAGCCTCTGCACGTTTCTGCATAAAGCTTTCCTTCAACTCGTGCAGCATGACTTTGAAGTCTTTGACTTCTTGGACGCTGAGCGTGGTCATGTTCTGCTTGAACTGAGCCTTTTCAAAATCTATCTTTTGCTTCAGTTCCACGATGCGCTGGGCAATTGCGAGTTCTGAAGCAATAGCTCCTTGGAAGGCTACGCTGAGGCCAATGGGCAGCTGCAGATCATCAAAGCTGATGTTGGGTGTGTCAAACCACTCATCTATGAAGTTGTGGATGATTGCTGCATCGAACAGAGGCAGATTGTTGAAGATTTCAGCCTCCTCCTTGCTCTTGATTAGCTGCTCAAGAGCGTCATCGGCAAGATCGTCGTCACTCGACAGATCAATGGCCTCGCAGCGAAGAACGGCAGCGGCAGTGAGCTCTTTGCTGGTGTGTGGCTGCGGTTTCTTTGCTTCTTGAGGCTTGGAGACTCTTGATAAGTCTTCAGACTGCACACTGGCTTCAGGAGGTGCAGTGGCCAATGGCTTCGCTCTAGAGATCTTGGGAGAAGCGGCTGGCTTGGAAGCTTTTGGCTTCTTCTTCATCTGCTTCGGCTCCGGGGCAGCAGGAGCATCATCAGACTCAGTGTCTGCTGGAGGGTCGTTCACGGCAGTCCCTTGGACTATAATGTGAGTGATGAGGCCTTCGAGATTGGCAAATGGCCCGATGACATTGGGATTAGCGTCGCGTGTGCCATCTGCCCTTGGTTTGGAGGGACCAGGGTTGAAGTCCAACCCAAACTCCTTCTTGTTTTGCTTCGCAGAGTTCTGGGCAAATTGGAAGTTGCGTTTGAACAGAGTGTCATCGCGGCACCAGAGAAGGGATGATGGATGTGCATCAGCTGGCTGTTGTCCCCTGACCATGCATGGAAAGAAGCCTTGAGCAATGGCTTCGTCTCTGGTTCGGGGTACGAGATTCTTGTACAAGGCATCTCCCCACGGCCTCTTGATGGCGCACTTCTCTGCATATTCCTTGGTGACGTAGCGGTATTGGAACCACTGCTCTGCCCAATATCTTCGAATCCATTAGATTCGTGTCTTGCGCTGACCATAGCTTTCTTCAGGATCTGTTTGGTACATTTCTGCCAAATCTTCAGGCAGATCTTTAGATGTGTCACCACGTCTCTGTCTGCCTCCCTTCCTTGATTGCTTTTCGGTTGCCATGAAGCTTAACTTGGAAGGCTTCAAGAGATTCAGAGGCTTCAAAGGGTTCAAAGGCTTCAAAGGCTTCCTTTTGCTTGACCAACAGGAACTTGCTTCGGGTGAATTGAGGTGACGCTGTAGGAACTCTGCAAATGAATGCAGACTATGAGAACCAAAAGATTCTCCCACGGACATGTACCTGTGACAGCATTAAGGTGCGAGGGAAGGGGAAGAGGTCATATGCATTCTCAGAAGATTTTGAAGATAAATCAGTTTAGAAGATATTGACCTCATCATGCGAAGACATTCACTTTATAGAAAAGAAGTTGGTTCCAGATTTGTACGAACCCATAGATTAGTACAAGTGAGGAATCTAACTACTTTATGAAGAACAAGTGAATATACTCGGCAAGTTATGAGATTCAGACAAGAGGAATGAAACTTGAGTGAATGGAAACCTCTTTTGACAGAAAGTGATGGAGCAATAGGATCAAAAGAGGCTGTAAAAAGGCTTGTTATTTACCAGACTTGGAACTGCTAGACGAGATGAGAGGTGAGGCCGAGCAGTTCGATCCTCCGTGCCCTAACTTGGCGACGGAAGACACCTAGGGCGACGGCGGAGAGACTGATGTCCGCTATCGGCGTGAGAATGGCGTCGGAGAGGTCGCGGCAGTGAAGCACTTCGTCGCCGGCGTCGTTGAGAGTTAGCGGTGGCGCTAGGGTTTGTGCGAGGGAGGAAGAAGAGATAATGACCGCAGTGAAACGTGTATTTATAGGGATTTGGACGGCACTGCGCTATTACTCAGGTGCCCCTGGCGATTCGCATCTGATCAGTACGTGGCCAGCATGCGGAATTGTGGGGGCAGTTTCACCCCATGCACGCCTGGTTTGTCGGGAGTCGTTCCTACTTCTCCGGAATTCTAGTTGATGGAAAAACATTGAAAGCTGTTTTAAAGTTTGTCTCTGTGTCTTCTTCTGACAAGGATGCAGTGAAGACATTCGACAGTTTCAATAGAGTGCATATGACTTGGAGAGATAGAGTTTGAGGTAGGAAGCATGGAGAGGTTAGGGTCCGATCACATTCACTTAGTTCAAAAGATTCAAACAAGAAGACATAGCTATAAGTGAATGCTGTAGAGGACAGAACACCAGTACATATATAATCAACATAGTGAAGATAATCATGAAGACATGTTGAGATTGAAGCCAAACCAAATGTGAAGACATAGCAAATGTAATGCCATGAGTGCAACACTTCAAGTAGAAAAATTTTGGTGGTGGCGCTACCCACCGTATAGGAAGTATTGGACCCAGACACGACGCACAATTATCGTGGCGCTCCGAGGTCAAATTCCACGTTAATGTATTCACACTTAGAATGTATGTCTTCATTGATTGAAGATATACATTACTTTGTGTGTTGCACATCTAAGTCATCATCATGCATAAGTGTTAGGATGTGTGCCTGATCACAGGACATTTGAGGATTCCAAGATATTTAGCTCACACCGTAACTTGCAAAATCTCTTCTCATCCAAGGGCTTGGTGAAGATATCTGCCAATTGCTCTTCAGTGTTGACATGTATGATATCAATGTCTTCCTTTGCAACATGATCTCTGAGAAAATGATGACGAATTTCAATGTGCTTTGTCTTCGAGTGCTGAACTGGGTTGTTGGCGATCTTGATGGCGTTTCCGTTGTCACAGTAAAGTGGCACTTGCTTCAGATGAATGCCATAATCCTTGAGGGTTTGCTTCATCCATAGAAGCTGAGCGCAGCAGGATCCAGCAGCAATGTATTCAGATTCAGCAGTGGAGAGAGATACACAGTTCTGCTTCTTTGAAGACCAACAGACAAGAGATCGGCCCAGAAAGTGACATGTGCCTGATGTGGACTTCCGATCAACCTTGTCACCAGCGTAATCAGCGTCCGAAAATCCAACCAGATCAAACTCCGAGCCCTTTGGATACCATAACCCTAGAGTTGGTGTGTGAGCCAAATATCGAAGAATTCGCTTCACTGCTAAGTGATGCGACTCCTTTGGTGCCGCTTGAAATCGAGCACACATGCAAACACTAAGCATAATATCTGGCCTAGATGCACATAAGTAGAGAAAAGAACCAATCATGGAGCGGTATACCTTTTGATCGAACTCTTTACCATTGTCGTCAGGACCCAGATGATGTTTGGCTGGCATTGGTGTTGTGAAGCCTTTGCAATCTTGCATACCGAACTTCTTCAGGCAGTCTTTGAGATATTTCTCTTGAGATATGAAGATGCCATTGCGTTGTTGCCATATCTGAAGACCGAGGAAGAATTTCAGCTCCCCCATCATAGACATCTGATATTGCTCTTGCATCATATATCCGAACTCCTCACTGTACTTCTGATTGGTGCAGCCGAAGATAATGTCATCCACGTAAATTTGGCACACAAACAGTTCACCATCATATGTCTTCGTGAAGAGAGTGGGATCCAGGGAACCAGGTATGAAGCCTTTGCTCTTCAGGAAGTATTTGAGTGTATCATACCAGGCCCGAGGGGCTTGTTTGAGGCCATATAGTGCCTTTTTGAGCTTGTACACCATCTCAGGATGTTTTGGATCTTCAAACCCAGGTGGTTGTGCAACATACACTTCTTCTTCAATTTTGCCATTGAGGAAGGCACTTTTTACATCCATTTGATACAGGATTATGTTGTGATGATTTGCATAGACCAGCAGTATACGGATGGCTTCAAGTCTGGCCACAGGAGCAAATGTTTCATCGAAGTCAATGCCTTCCACTTGAGTATATCCTTGAGCAACGAGACGAGCCTTGTTTCTGACGACTTGGCCATGCTCGTCTTGCTTGTTGCGGTATATCCATTTGGTGCCTATTATGTTATGCTTCCGTGGATCAGGACGCTTAACCAATTCCCATACATTGTTCAACTCAAATTGTTGAAGCTCTTCTTGCATAGCTTGAATCCATTCAGGTTCCATAAAGGCTTCGTCAATTTTCTTGGGTTCTGTGATTGAAACAAATGCGAAGTGTCCGCAAAAGTTTGCCAGTTGAGTTGCCTTTGAACGAGTCAGTGGACCAGGTGCATTGATGCTGTCAATTATCCTGTCAATCTGTACTTCATTGGCAACACGGGGATGTAGGGGTCGAAGACTTTGCTCTTGCTGATCTACGTTGTCATGGGGAGGAATGTCTTCAGGCTGAGCATTGTCTTCATGTGGATCAGGTGCTGAGATGATAAGTTCTTCTTCAGGACGAGCTTCAGAAGGTATAATTTCTCCAGTTCCCATTAGCTTGATTGATTCACTGGCTGGAACTTCATCTAGTACATCTGGTAGTTGCTCTCTTTGTGACCCATTGGTCTCATCAAACCGCACATCCACTGTTTCAACCACTTTGTAGTGAAAGAGATCGAAGACTCTGTAGGAGTGCGAATCCTTTCCATATCCAAGCATGAAGCCCTCATGTGCTTTTGGAGCAAATTTTGAGGTGTGGTGAGGGTCCTTGATCCAGCATCTTGATCCAAATACTCTGAAGTAACTTACATTTGGCTTCTTGCCAGTCAGAAGTTCATAAGATGTCTTGTTCAGCAGCTTGTGAAGATATACACGGTTGATAGTATGGCATGCAGTGTCAATGGCTTCAGTCCAGAATTTTCTTGGTGTCTTGTACTCATCTAACATTGTTCTGGCCATCTCAATGAGTGTTCTATTCTTGCGTTTGACGATGCCATTCTGTTGTGGCGTGTATGGAGCTGAGAATTCATGAGTGATGCCCAATGTATCAAGATATGTGTCAAGGCCGGTGTTCTTGAATTATATGCCATTGTCACTTCTGATGTGCTTTATCTTGGCGCCATAATTGTTCATTGCCCAATTTGCGAAGCGTCTGGAGACATCCTGCACTTCAGTCTTGTAAAGGATTATGTGCACCCAAGTATATCTAGAGTAATCATCAACAATGACGAAGCCATAGAGGCAAGCAGTAGTGGAGAAGGTTGAGTAGTGAGTGGGACCGAAGAGATCCATGTGAAGCAGTTCGAAGGGTTGAGTAGTGGTCATGATTGTCTTCGAAGGATGTTTTGCCCTTGTCATCTTCCCAGCTTCACAGGCACCGCATAAGTGATCTTTCTTGAACTCGACGCCCTCGATGCCTATGACATGCTTCTTCTTCGCAAGGGTGTGGAGGTTCCTCATGCCAGCATGCCCAAGTCTTCGATGCCAAAGCCAGCATTCTGAAGCCTTTGCGAGAAGACAAACTGCAAGCTGTGGCCCTGCTGAGAAATCTACCACGTACAAATCATCTTTTCGATATCCTTCAAACACTAGAGACTTATCAGATTTCATTAGTACCAGACAGCGATATTTTCCAAAGATTACAATCATGTTTAAATCGCAAAGCATTGAGACAGACATTAAGTTGAAGCCAAGGGATTCAACAAACATGACTTTATCCATGTGTTGATCCTTTGAGATTGCAACTCTACCTAGACCCAGTACCTTACTTTTACCAGTGTCAGCGAATGTGATGTGGCTCTTGTCAGATGGACGTAAGGTTGAGTCCATAAAGAGACTTCTTTTGCCAGTCATGTGATTTGTACACCCGCTGTCAATAATCCATTCTGAAGACTCTGAAGTCACTGGTGTCGTACCCTACAGTGCAGTTAGGGGGATAGGCTTCACCAAGAGTGTTGTGAAGAAAAAACATTTGATGAACCAGTGGATTATGAAAACTGAGATCCAGGTTAGGACAAGCAGGGAGAGTAGCATGCGATTCAGATATGAAATACATAGTGATGCCATTCGGGCATTTGATCTTGCGCCCCACGAGTTTTTTAAGGTCCCCATCAATAGCATCAGAAGATTTTGGTTTAGTGCTGGAGACCTTTCCCTGCAAAAGAGAGTTAAGCTTTCTTAACCACCCACATCTTCAAGGGTGGCTTAGAAGCAATAAGTCTAAGTGCAGCATCTGAGAATTTTGGCTTTGGAGCCCTAGCAAACAGTCTAGCAGGTGGGCAATAGTACTCATAAGAATAGGCAGAATATTTTTTGGTCATATGAGAATGACATTTTGAAGAATCGTTCTCATAAGACTGAGCATGGTTTCCCTGCAAAACATTTGCGTTAGTGCGGCTCAGATGAGTCCTCTACCTGTATGAAGCCTTTGGACCATATGAAGTCTTTGGTCTGAGGTTTGTCTTCTTCATGTGAGGTGTCATGGGGACATTCACAGGAAGATTCTCAAGACACGTTTTTGGAACCCAGATCTTCTTCATAGGCGGTCCATTCCTGCAGTTAGTACCAATGTACCTGGCAAATACTTCACCATTCTGATTCCTAAACAGTTTATAGTTTGCATCAAAGGATTCATCAATGATAATTGGATTAGCACAAGTGAAGCCAGATAGATTGGATGGATCTGATGAGGATTCCTTTGCAGCAACCCATGTGGTTTTGGGGTACTGCTCAGGTTTCCAGTAAGAGCCATCTGCATTAATTTTCCTCACGAACCCAACACCCTCTTTGCTAGGGTTTCGGTTCAGAATCTACTTCTTGAGGACATCACATAGTGTCTGATGTCCTTTGAGACTTTTGTACATCCCTGTTTCAAGCAATGTCTTCAACCTAGCATTTTCATCAGCAATAGCAGTGGTATCCTCAGCAGAGGGGTTAGTTACCACTTCAACAGTTGAAGATATTGCAACAGCAGTAGCAGTGGAACATTCAGCAACAGAAATAGCATTATCACGCTCAATGCATTTAAGGCATGGTGGTTCAAATCCTTCCTGAGCAGAACTGATCTGTTCGGCTCGAAGTGACTCGTTTTCCTTTTGAAGATCTTCATGATCCGCTCTCAACTTCTCAAGATCTTGCTTCTTCTGAAGATAATCATAGGAAATCTTTTCATGAGTAGTTGAGAGAGTCTCAAGACGATCTTCGAGTTCCTGATACTTAACATGAAGATTTTTTATGTCTTCAATTAAGGATTCAGAACGAGTCATTTCAGCACCCAACAGATCATCGCTTCTGTCTAACAGTTTTTGAATATGTTCCATGGCCTTTTGTTGTTCAGTTGCAATTTTAGCAAGTGTTTTGTAACTGGGTTTTGAATCACAATCAGAGTCATCGTCACTAGATGTTCGATAGTGAGTAGTGCGTGTGTTTACCTTGGCACCACGTGCCATGAAGCAGTAGGTAGGAGTAGATTCGTCCTTGTCATTTGCATCGGTGATGGTGATGGAGTCATTGTCTTTAGTGTTGAAGATGGACTTGGCGACATAAGCTGTAGCCAGACTCGCAATGCCTGAATCAGACTCCTCCTCAGACTCCACCTCTGCCTCCTCAGAAGCGGACTCCTCCTCTGAATCCATTTCCTTGCCAACAAACGCACGAGCCTTGCCAGATGAACTCTTCTTGTGTGATGAAGACTTTGAGGAAGACTTGGACGAAGACTTTGAGTATTTCTTTGTCTTCTTATCGTCAGAGTCGTATTCCTTGCTCTTCTTCTTCTTTCTGTTCTCATTGTCCCACTGTGGACACTCAGAGATAAAGTGTCCGGTTTTCTTGCACTTGTGACAAGTTTTCCTCTTGTAGTCATGCGCAGAGGCTTCATCATTCCTTGAGCTTGATCGTGAAGACTTTCGGAAGCCTTTCTTCTTGGTGAATTTCTGGAACTTCTTCACTAGCATTGCAAGTTCCCTTCCAATGTCTTCAGGATCATCAGAACTGCTGTCAGATTCCTCTTCAGATGATGACACAGCTTTTGCCTTCAAGGCACGAGTTCGCCCATAGTTTGGACCGTAGATATCTCTTTTCTCAGAAAGCTGAAACTCATGTGTGTTGAGCCTCTCAAGTATGTCAGACGGATCGAGTGTCTTGAAGTCTGGACGTTCTTGAATCATCAGGGCTAGGATGTCAAATGAACTGTCAAGTGATCTTAGCAGCGTCTTGACGATTTCATGTTTGGTGATCTCAGTGGCGCCGAGGGCTTGAAGCTCATTTGTGATGTCAGTGAGCCGGTAAAATGTGTGCTGGACATTCTCATTGTCGTTTCGCTTGAATCGGTTGAAGAGATTGCGAAGAACACTGATTCTCTGATCTCTCTGGGTTGAGATGCCTTCATTGACCTTGGAGAGCCAGTCCCAGACCAGCTTGGATGTCTTCAAGGCACTCACATGGCCGTACTATCCCTTGGTCAGATGACCACAAATAATATTCTTGGCAGTGGAGTCCAGTTGAGTGAACTTCTTGACATCAGCCGCAGTGACACCTTCTCCGGCCTTGGGAACGCCGTTTTCGACGACATACCATAGGTCGACGTCAATGGCTTCAAGATGCATGCGCATCTTATTCTTCCAGTAGGGATATTCAGTTCCATCGAAGACGGAGCACGCAGCGGAGACTTTAATTATCCCTGCAGTCGACATAGCTAAAACTCCAGGTGGTTAAACCGAATCACACAGAACAAGGGAGCACCTAGCTCTGATACCAATTGAAAGTGCGTTATATCGACTAGAGGGGGGTGAATAGGCGATTTTTATGAAAGTCTTCAAAACGTGGAAGTTATGAAGACAAACAGAGTGAACAAGCCTATCACTATGCAGCGGAAGGTAGATTACACAAAGCAAGCCATAGTCAAATATACAATACAGTGAAAGCACAGAGACAAATAGCTTCAGTGTAATGATGATCAGGTTGGAAGAAGTTATGAAGCCAAACAGATCATACAGTCAGGTTGTGAAGATAGAAGATAAAGCAAGCATGCAATAGCTTCACAATGTGTACTGGTAAGTAAAGGAAGGTGAAGATGAAACCAGTGACACGTTGAAGACAATGATATGTTGGACCAGTTCCAGTTGCTGTGACAACTGTACGTCTGGTTGGAGCGGCTAGGTATTTAAACCAAAGGACACACAGTCCCGGACACCCAGTCCTGAACACGTAGCTCAGGACACCCAGTCCTCACCGTTTTCTCCTTGAGCTAAGGTCACACAGACCCTGCCCAATCACTCTGGTAAGTCTTCAAGGTAGACTCCCAAACCTTCACAGACTTCGTTCACCAGCAATCCACAATTCCTCTTGGATGCTCAGAACGCGACGCCTAACCGTCTGGAGGATGCACAGTCCTCAAGTGTAATAAGTCTTCAGATCACTCAGACAAGAAGACTTAAGTGATGCCCAATTACTCTGGCTCTGGGTGGTTAGGGCTTTTCTCCTCACTAAGGATTTTCTCTCAAAGGCTTCGAGGTGGGTTGCTCTCAAACGACAAAAGCCGTGCACTGAAATCTGAGCAGCCAACCGTTTATGGTTGTGGGGGTGGACTATTTATAGCCACTTGGCAACCCTGACCTGATTTGTCCGAAATGACCCTGGGTCACTAAGGAACTGACACGTGTACTAACGGTCGGATTTCGAACTCTCACGGCAACTTTACTTGGGCTGCAAGTAAAGCTGACTTGTCTGACTCTGGACAAGATTTTCTCTCATTGTCTTCACTCGAAGACATAGGATTTGAATTAGTCATCACTTCAGTCATCCTGACTGGTTCTCTTGGACCCCACTTAACAGTACGGTGGTTCCTATGACACAACATGAATAAAGTAAAACTACGAAGGATCTAAGTCTTCGAGTTCCAAAGGCTTCATGGGGAGTCTTCATATGTCATTGTCTTCGACATGAATGTCTTCATGAACCACCATTGTCTTCAATGTCTTCGTACATTTTTGGGGGTCATCTCTGGTAGCTAAACCAAATCAATGAGGGACTTCTACCTGGGTTATCCTGCAATTCTCACAAACACATTAGTCCCTCAACTAGGTTTGTCGTCAATACTCCAAAACCAACTAGGGGTGGCACTAGATGCACTTACAGTATCGTAGCATAGGCATAGCAAAAGAGCGAGCAACTAAGCAAGCAAAGATAGAAGTGATTTCGAGGGTCTGATCATCTTGCCTGAAATCCCGCAAGGAAGAAGAACGAATCCATGAAGAATACAAACGTGCTTAGTCGAACAGGTCCTCACAACACGACGTTACCGGATCCAACCCGAAGAAGCAAACACCGGAAAGGAGCAAACAACATAGTAAACAAACCACACATGAACATGGTATGATATGCGAGATGCGGTATGCGATGCATATGCATGATTGGACAAGGAATGCATGAACCTGGCCTCAACTTGGAAAACCAAGTGTGCCATTGGAAAGATGAGATGAAATCGCTTGAAAATGATATAAAGATCACCGGAATCGGAGTTACGGTTTGGAAATGGCAAGCGATTCAAATATGACACCGGTCTGCGATTTACAGCAAGTAGGCATCTAAATGCAATGAGATGAACATGCTACAGCACTCAAACATGGCAACAAAATACATGGCAGGGAAGCATTCAAGATGCTTAACAAAAGTCTAGCACTGAGCTACGGCCAATTCATCCACTAAGAGGTTCAAACAAGCATGGAAAAAATGCAAATGGTAAAACAGATCTCAGACTTAGTGAAATTAACACTTGTCTGGAATTTCAGATCATGAAGCCCTCTTCGGAGCAACAAAACAACATGCTATAGGACATGAACATGGCAAAGAAAGACATGGCATGGAGCTACTCAACAAGCTTAACAAAAGTCCCTTAGTGACCTTGAGCCAAAAGGGATCACAAAATATACTAACAAGCACACGAACATAGCAAAAAACATAATCAGTTTCCAGACTTGGTGAAAACTGGGACATGCTGAAACATAACTCACGAAGGCATGTTTACGAGCTCGATGCACTCACTACGGAGCAAGGCATGGCAAGGCAAGCATACAACAATTAAGAAGGCACAAAATGCAAGCTAGACATGGCAAGAACAATGGCATAGCATACACGGATCAACTAAAACAACATCGGCAAAATCGCAAACAAGTTGACGATCTGCCTAGATTCACAACGAAGCAAAAGTAGAGCTCGATTGACTCAAGCTAGGGTGCTCCATATATGCAAACAAAGACATGGATGGATAGAGCACTACAATATTAACAAAACTCCTTTACTGATCATCCTCAAAAGAGGCACGGATCACTAGGAAACAACATGAACATATGGCATCATGAACTAAACAATCCTAGGACTTAGTGAAACTACTAAGTCCCTGAAAACAGATCTACCGGGTGCCCCACTTTGCAAGCTTACACTAGGCACCACACACATCACAAAAATACATGGGTTGCACCTCTGGAAAGATGACAAAACCCTTAACAAAACATATGAAGGACTCATAGGCATATCATGCACACAATAATCATGGCAAAAATGACAAAAGTCTAAGATGAACTAGCAGATCTGACAAATAGCTCACGAAGCCTCCTTCTAACAGCATTTCGGGCATCAAGATGAACTCTATTGAAAATGATGCAATGGAATGAAATGATGTACTCATCGAGGCGAACATTTTGATATGCTATATGTCCAAATCAGAGCTACGGATGCGGAGATATGGTAGGTCAAAGTATGCACAAAAATTAGGGTTTGGGGGGACAAAAGTCAACCGGGGGCTCCTCAGATCCAGATCTGGATCGGCACGCCTCCCGAGGCGGTCGCCGGAGTTCACTGTTCACGTCGGAGTTTCACCGGAGGCGGAGGAAGCCGGCCGGAGAGGGAGACGACCGGGGCGTGGGGCGGCGGTGGCGGCGTCCGCGGCGAGGGGCGGCGGCGAGGTCGGCACCGGACCGAGGAGGCGGCACCGGGCGGCGAGGTCGGGGCGGCCGGCGACGGCTGGGCGGCGAGCTCCCGCGGCGGAGCTCGGCCGGCTTGGGAGGGGACGACGCGGGCGCGGGCGGCGCTGCCCGGGGGAGGCGCGGGGTGCGCGTGGGCCGGGAGGGCCCGTCCCGGGCCCCGCGGGCTGGTGGCGGCGGCGGCCAATGGAGGAGCGCCACGTGGCGGCGGCGGTCGGGTCGGACACGTCCGGCCCGGCAGTTTTCGTCCGGCGGCGGCGTGGGAAATGGATCTAGGGTTTAGGGGGGAAGAAGAACCGTGAAGTTTCGAGGGGGGGGTGTATAAATAGGCATAGGAGGGGCTAGGAGAGTCCAAATGAGGTGCGGTTTTCGGCCACGCGATCGTGATCAAATGCTCTAGATGATGGAGCAGAGTTAGGTGGGTTTAGGGCCAAATTGGAGGGGGTGTTGGGCTGCAACACACACGAGGCCTTTTTGGTCCCTCGGTTAACCGTTGGAGCATCAAATGAAGTCCAAATGATACGAAACTTGACAGGCGGTCTACCGGTAGTAAACCAAGGCCGCATGACAAGTCTCGGTCCAATCTGGAAATGTTTAACCCCCACACATGAAAGAAAGGTAGAAATGACCATCGGAGGAGAACGAAGCGCCGGATTGCAAAACGGACAACGGAGAAAATGCTCGGATGCATGAGACGAACACGTATGCAAAAGAAATGCACATGATGACATGATATGCAATGCATGACACGCAAGCAATGACAACACAACAACAGTGAATAACTGAACGACACCTGGCACATCGGTCTCGGGGCGTTACATCCAAGCACCAACCCGAGCACTTCATGATCCGCTTCGCCCACGTCAGACATCGCGACACCGCCTTCGATGCCGGTGTCGTCTCCTGCCGGGGCGTTGCTCTCTCCCTGACGGCCTGGTCGCCGTCCGCGCATGGGCATTGACGCATCTGGCAGTACTACTACCGCATCGCCATCGAGAACTTGCCAGTGCAATCCTGGAACCGGGAGGCCATGCAGGACGCCCTTGGGAAGACTTGCCATGTCGACCGGTTGGAGCGTCAGACAACGTCTCTCTCCAACACGGCATGCCTCTTCGCCTGGGTATGGGCATGGAGCCCTGATGACATCCCCACCTCCCGGGGCTTCTCCATCATCGATCGCGCACAGGATCCCAGAGGACGCCAGATGCTGCCGGAGGGCTGCCCTCGCGATGAGGGGCTGGAGGGGGCGGAGTTCTCCCTCCTCGTCCACCTTGACACCACGAAGGACTACACTCCGATCGCCGATCGTGACCCCGCGATGCCACGTGCCAACGACCCCCAGTGGCCGCTCGAGGAGCACTTCCACTGGGTTCGTCGCGTCGAAGACGGCTGGACGGAGCCAGCGCGCGTCCCCCACGTCGGTGACTGCGACCACCCTCGCCCGCGGCGCCGTGATGATGAGGATGAAGATGGCGCTGATTGTGACCGCGGGCGTCACCGTCGTCGCAGTCGCCCCGCCCCTGCCTGGCGTGGTGCGCTCCTAGGTTGCCGCACTGGTGGTGCTGCTCGGGAGGACGGATCGTCCAGACGTCGTCAGGATCAATGTCATGGTGCGCCCGGTGGTGGCCGGCGTCGCCTGGGCTCCCCCACCAGTGCGCTCTCTGACTCCGAGGGCTCGATGCGCTCCTTCAGTCGCTCTCATTCTCCAAGGTCGGCGCGTGAGCGCGGGCTGCTGTCCCCCGCCCCGCCCCTCTGCTGTCGAGGTCCGCGCCATCCCTGTCCTCCTGGGTGAGGCGGCGCCGCAGGATGCCAACGCTGCTGATGCTATCCATGGCGTCCCGGTGGCCTGGCTGGGGCGATGGACCAGTCCCCTTTCCTCCTCGAAGTGGAGTCCATCTGGCAGGACATCACCCGCACCGACCCGCTGCTGCTTCAGCTTGATGACACGGCCTTCTGCCGGCCGCCGTCTATCCTTAACGGGGTTGGGGCGGATGAGGCGGTGTGGCCGTTTGTGGAGCCGAGCCTGGCGCCCTGGGCCGGTGCTGGCCTCACCGAATTCGAGCTTGGCCTCCCCTTGCCACGTAGCCCTCCCCGGCCTCCCAGCCCGGTGGCTTGCCCGCTGCAGCCATGGCCCAATGCTGGATACATGGATGCATGGTCTGCCCTGCCACTGATGCCGCTCATCCCGGTGCGCTCCGCCACCCCGGAGCGTCTCATCTCCTCCCAGGTTGTTCCTGTGTTTGACGCCGATCATCTGGCCACCAAGCTATAGGCGCTGGAGGTGGATGCTAACACCACCTTCCTCAACCATGTGGTCAGCATGCTTCCCCCTTCCATCATGGGTCCACCTCCGTTCAAGTTCAACACCGACCCCCCCCCATCTCTAGAAGCTGACACCCTCTTCATCCCCACGCCGCTGCCTACTGAGGTGGCGCGTCGTTCAAGCACCAGGGTGGCCAAGGTCGGCTTCCTGAAGGGCATGACTCAGCAAGAAAAGGCGCAAGCGAGGCTAGCGCAGCAGCTGGAATTCATCGACAAGCCTGCTCAGTTCAAGCCGCGGGTCAGGGGATGCTAAGTGGACAGGTTCAAGACGCTGCTGGGGAGGCTCACGACCAAGTTGGCCAAGGCAGCGGGAGTCCTGTCCCTAGCTCGCATCAACTTGCCAGACAAGGACCTCCGCACTGCTGTGGGCGAGTGATACGTCTCCAACCTATCTACTTTTCCAAACACGTTTGCCCTTATTTTGGACTCTAACTTGCATGATTTGAATGGAACTAACCCGGACTGACATTGTTTTCAGCAGAATTACCATGGTGTTATTTATGTGCAGGAGCAAACGTTCTCGGAATGACCTGAAACTTCACGGAGACACTTTTCAGAAAATAAGAAAAATACCTGCCAAAGATGAAGGCCAGGGGGCCCACCGTCTTGCCATGAGGGTGGGGGGCGCGCCTGCCCCCCTAGGGCGCGCCCCCTACCTTGTGGGCCCCCTGTTGCCTCTCTAACTCCAACTCCACCTCCATATATTGAGTTTCGGGGAGAAAAAAATCAGAGAGAAGAAATCATCGCGTTTTACGATACGGAGCCATCGCCAAGCCCTAAAACCTCTCGAGAGGGCTGATCTGGAGTCCGTTCGGGGCTCCGGAGAGGGGAATCCATCGCCATCGTCATCATCAACCATCCTCCATCACCAATTTCATGATGCTCACCGCCGTGCGTGAGTAATTCCATCGTAGGCTTGCTGGACGGTGATGGGTTGGATGAGATCTATCATGTAATCGAGTTAGTTTTGTTAGGGTTTGATCCCTAGTGTCCACTATGTTCTGAGATTGATGTTGCTATGACTTTGCTATGCTTAATGCTTGTCACTAGGGCCCGAGTGCCATGAGTTCAGATCTGAACCTATTATGTTTTCATCAATATATGAGTGTTCCTGATCCTATCTTGCAAGTCTATAGTCACCTATTATGTGTTATGATCCTTTAACCCCGAAGTGATAATAATCGGGATACTTACCTATGATGACCGTAGTTTGAGGAGTTCATGTATTCACCATGTGTTAATGCTTTGTTCCGGTTCTCTATTAAAAGGAGGCCTTAATATCCCTTAGTTTCCGTAAGGACCCCGCTGCCACGGGAGGGTAGGACAAAAGATGTCATGCAAGTTCTTTTCCATAAGCACGTATGACTATATTCGGAATACATGCCTACATTATATCAATGAACTGGAGCTAGTTCTGTGTCACCCTAGGTTATGACTGTTACATGATGAACCGCATCCGGCCTAATTCTCCATCACCGATACATTGCCTACGAGCTTTCCATATATTGTGTTTCGCTTATTTACTTTTCCGTTGCTATTGCTATCATCACTACAAAATAACAAAAACTTGCTTTTACTACTGTTACCTTTTGCTACCGTTATCACTACTATCATATTACTTTGCTACTAAACAATTTGCTGCAGATATTAAGTTTCCAGGTGTGGTTGAATTGACAACTCAGCTGCTAATACTTGAGAATATTCTTTGGCTCCCCTTGTGTCGAATCAATAAATTTGGGTTGAATACTCTACCCTCGAAAACTCTTGCGATCCCCTATACTTGTGGGTTATCAAGACCATTTTCTGGCGCCTTTGCCGGGGAGCATAGCTCTATTCTTTGAGTCACTTGGGATATATATCTGCTTATCATTATTAAGAACTTGAGAGATCCAAAAACCAAGATCCATCCCTCAACTACGAGGGAAGGTAAAGAACTGCCATCTAGCCCTGCACTTGATTCACCTTCTGTTTTGAGTAAGCTTGCGACACCTACACCTGCTTCTTCTATTCGTTCTGATATGTCGCATGTTATTGATGATGCTACTTCTGCTATGCATGATACTTATGATGAAACTACCTCTATGCCTGATACTACTGTGCCACTTAGTGCTTTTCTTGATGAACAACTTGCTAGGGCTAGAGAGATTGAAAATATTGAATCTGATGATACTGATGAAAGTGATGATGAAGAACCACTTGCTATTCCTAAGGGTTATGTTTTTGATCGAGATGCTTCTTTAGCCATTTTAGCTTGCAGAAATAGAACTGAATTTAAAAAATTATTAGCTAAATGGAGTAACCAATCCCTAAATGATAGAATGAAACCTGACCCGGCTTTTGCTACCTCACCTATCTTTGTTACTGATAAGGATTATGAATTCTCTGTTGATCCTGATATAATTACTTTGGTTGAATATGATCCTTTTCATGGTTATGAATCTGAAACTGTTGTGGCACATCTTACTAAATTGAATGATATAGCTACCATGTTCACTAAAGATGAGAAAACTCGCTACTTTTACATCCTTAAATATTTCCATTCTCATTAAAGGGTGATGCTAAGATATGGTTTAATTCTCTTGATCCTGGTTGTGTGCGTAGTCCCCAGGATATGATTTATTACTTCTCTGCTAAATATTTCCCTGCTCATAAGGAACAAGCTGCTTTAAGGGATATATATATAATTTTGTGCAAATTGAAGAATAGAGTCTCCCACAAGCTTGGGGAGGCTTCTCCAATTACTTAATGCTTTGCCTGATCACCCTCTTAAGAAAAATGAAATACTTGATATCTTTTATAATGGACTAACCGATGCCTCCAGAGATTACCTGGATAGTTGTGCTGGTTCTGTTTTCAGGGAAAGAACACCGGATGAAGCTGAAATTCTATTGAATAATATGTTGACAAATGAAAATAATTGGACATCTCCGGAGCCAATTCCTGAGCCTATTCCTAAACCAACTCCGAAGAAGAGGGGTATTCTATTTCTCAGTCCTGAAGATATGCAAGAGGCAAAGAAATCTATGAAAGAAAAGGGTATTAAAGCTGAAGATGTTAAGAATTTACCTCCTATTGAAGAAATACACGGTCTTAATTTACCGCCTATTGAAGAAACATATAATATTAATCCTTTACCTATTGAAGAAACGCATGGTCTTGATAACCCGACACAGGTAGTAAAGGTAAATTCTCTCTATAGATATAATAAAGTTGTAATCCCATTTACTAAAATTGCTAGCCCATGCTTAGATGAGTTTGATAAATTTATGGCTAAGCAAGAAGATTTTAATGCTTATTTTGGTAGACAATTAAAATACAATTCAAATATGCTTGGACACTTGGGTGATTATATGGCTAATGTTAAAGGTGAACTTAAACTTATTAGTAAACATGCTTCTATGGTTACCTCTCAAGTAGAACAAATACTTAAAGCTCAAAATGATTTGCTCAATGAATTGAATAGTAAAAATAATGATAATGTTGTTAGAGTGGCTACTAGAACTGGTAGAATGACTCAGGAACCTTTGTATCCTGAAGGCCATCCTAAGAGAATTGAGCAAGATTCTCAGAGAAATAATTTAGATGCACCTAGTTCTTCTAAAAAGAAGAAAAAGAAAAATGATAGGACTTTGCATGCTTCTAGTGATCCTATTGTTGAAACACCTGAGAATCCAAATGATATTTCTATTTCTGATGCCGAAACACAATCTGGTAATGAAACTGAAACTAGTGGTAATGTTAATGATAATGTTCATGATGATGCTCAACCTAGTAATGATAATGATGTAGAAATTGAACCTGCTATTGATCTTGATAACCCACAATCAAAGAATCAACGTTGTTGCTAGGAAACGTGGTAAAGAAAGAGAACCATGGGTTCAGAAACTCATGCACTTTCCTCCCAAACCATCCAAGAAAAAGGATGATGAGGATTTTGAGCGCTTTGCTGAAATGATTAGACCTATCTTTTTACGTATGCGATTAATTGATATTCTCAAAACCAATCCTTATGCTAAGTATATGAAAGATACTATTACAAATAAGAGAAAGATACCGGAAGCTGAAATTTCCACCATGCTTGCTAATTATACTTTTAAGGGTGGAATACCAAAGAAACTTGGAGATCTAGAAGTACCCACTATACCATGCTCCATTAAAAGAAACTATGTTAAAACTACTTTATGTGGTCTTGGAGCCGGTGTTAGTGTTATGTCTCTCTCTTTATATCGTAGACTTGATTTGAATAAGTTGACACCTACTGAAATATCTTTGCAAATGGCTGATAAATCAACTGCTATACCTGTCGGTATTTGTGAGGATGTGCCTGTTGTAGTTGCAAATGTTACCATTTTAACGGACTTTGTTATTCTTGATATTCCCGAGGACGATAGTATGTCTATTATTCTTGGATGACCCTTTTTGAATACTGCAGGGGCTGTTATTGATTGCACTAAAGGCAATGTCAATTTTCATGTTAATGGTAATGAGCATACAGTACACTTTCCGAGGAAACAACCTCAAGTTCATAGTATCAACTCTATTGGAAAATATCCATCGATTATATTTGGAGGTTTTGAATTTCCTCTTCCTAGTGTCAAGAAGAAATATGATATTCTTATTATTGGGGAGGTGCATATCCCCGTTGAGGTAACATAGTGTTATTCGAAATTTCTCCGGTTCCATGTTATTCGGAATGAGTTCGTTAACAAGACTTGATCAACCTTATTAGTAGATTCCTTTTGATGATCATGAGATGGATGAAACTAGAAGGCACAACCTTCTATACCCCACTTTTACTTTCTGTTATTTATATTAAATAAAATAAAAATAAACATTTTCTGTCTGTTATCTGATTATACGTGTAATACAAAAATACCTTGGAAATAAAAGTTCTCCAAATGCCCTGAAAATTAAATATGATTTTTTCTAGAATATTTGAGGATTTATGGAACAGAGAACACACCAGGGGGCTAACCACCTTGCCACGAGGGTGGAGGGCACGCCCCCTGCCTCGTGGGCCCACGGTGGCCCTCCTCCACTTATTCCTGCACCCACACACTTCATCTTCCTCCCCTAAACACGAATATACAGCTCAAGCACGAGTTCTAGCTCATTTTGCTGCCATTTTCGATCTCCTTGCTCAAAGCACCTCTCACAAAACTGCTTGGGGAAATTGTTCCTTGGTATGTGACTCCTCCATTGGTCCAATTAGTTTTTTTTCTGGTGCTTTATTCATTGTAAATTTTTGCTGCTTAGGTGACCCTGTTCTTGAGCTTACATGTCAAATTTATATGGTTCCAAGTAGTTTTGATGCATGATATAGGCCCTAGGCACTTGTAGGAGTAGTTGCTATCAATATTATTGAGTTTGGTTTACTTTTATTTTGAAGTTACTAAAAAATTTCAGAATTTTTCACAGGAAGAAAAATGCTTAGGAAAATGTTCCAAGGTGGTTCTTCCAAGAAGCAAGGACCCAGGCTTGCAATGCGTGATGCTGACGAAGAGCCACCAAGAGACGCTCCAGTGTGTCCTTATGAGTGGCCTTCTGAAAATTTATGGTTGAAGCGGGAATAAAAGAAGAATTCAACGCATATTTGCCTAACACTGATCTCGTGAGCTTCGAGGAAGAGAAGTGCAGTCAGTATCATGAGCTCACTAGCTCCTTTGTGAGGAGGTTTGAATTTTCAACTTCACGTAATTCTCCAACTGTCATGTTTGATCTTTATGGTAAATCTTATACCATGGACTTAGAGGATTTTACCACTGCATGCAAACTTCCACAATGGGGTAGTATAAGAGATCCTTGCAAATATCAATTTAGAGATTTTCTTGCTAATGTAACTGTGGGAGAATCTAGAGATATTACACAAGCTACCATAGGGAGCATTCACTTTCCTGCTATACATTATTTTGCTCTCTTCATAGGTAGATGCATAAATGGTAAAGATGAGGCATGTCACGTGTGTGTCCCTGACCTCAGTATTCTTAGGAGTGTTGTGTTAGGAGACAAATCATATAATTTGGGAGCCATTGTTGCACGTAGGTTGCATCTTAATAGACGTAATGGAGATTTCTTTGGTGGAATTTATGCAACCCGCGTAGCTAATTTTCTTGGTATAGATGTGCGCGAAGATGATATTGAATTACCTCCTGCCTATCTAGATTTTAATGCTATGGTTCACCACCAGTTTCTTGAGAGGAACGAATCACCTCTCCAGTATCAACCGATCTTTGACAGACGCTGTGCTGTCCGTATTACTCTCCCTGCTCCTGCTTTCTTTTATTATCATGCAAGAGGAGGATATACTATTACCAGAGAGGAGGCAGATGAGTACGAGAGAAGAGAGGAGGCTACTCATCGCCACGCTACAGCTCAGCAGGCGATAGCTGCTGCATCACAGTATGACCCCAACAACTATTATTATGGATATCCGCCAGGACAACTGTGGCCATAGACCAACTTAGGCCAAAAGCCTAAGCTTGGGGGAGTACGTATTTCTCACCGACATTCCATTTATGGTCACACACTCATTGCTAGTTGTCGGTGCTCGTACTTTTTCATTGTATCATCCATGCTAGTTTATTTTCCTTTTTATGCTTTCTTCTTATGTGTTTAATAAACCTTAAGAAAAATAAAATTAGTTGTAGCTTTTAATTAGTTCACTTTCCATGCTTATAGTAGTAACTAAAAAGAAAAACCCAAAAATATTTCTTGTTCTTCTTTTGCTTGTTGGGAGCTTTCCCGTGTAAATAGTTTCATTTCTTTTCTTTTCTTTGGGGGTCGATAGGAGAAGACCATGATTAAATTGTTGAAGTGGCTCTTCTATGCATTATTGTTGATCTGACAAAAGAGCCCATATTGCCTTGTCTTCTCCTGTTTATTGAATGCTTGCAGATTCCAGCTTAGTCCAATGCACGTGCACTATTATTATTATTCACATCGTTCGGTCGTGCAAGTAAAGGGCAATCATGATGATATATGATGGACTGGCTGAGATGAGAAAAGCTGGTATGAACTCGACCTCTTTTGTTTTTGTAAATATGATTAGTTCATCATTCCTGATTCGGCCTATCATGAATAAACATGTTTGCAATGACAACTAGAGATCATAGTTTCTTGTGCCATGCTTGATTAGCTATGAGTTATAATGGTTTACCTTGCGTGCCAACATGCTATTAAAATGGTTATGATGTGGTATGATAGGGTGGTATCCTCCTCTGAATGATTTAAGTGACTTGACTTGGCACATGTTCATGCATGTAGTTGAAACAAAATCAACATAGCCTTCATGATATTTATGTTCATGGTGGATTATATCCTACTCATGCTTGCATTCGATGTTGATTAATTTTAATGCATGTTCATGACTATTGCCGCTCTTTTGCTGGTCGCTTCCTAGCCTTTTGCTAGCCTTCACCTGTACTGAGCGGGAATACTGCTTGTGCATCCAAATCCCTTAAACCCCAAAGTTATTCCACATGAGTCCACTATACCTACCTATATATGGTATATACCTGCCGTTCCAAGTAAATTTGCATGTGCCAAACTCTAAACCTTCAAATAAATATCTTGTTTTGTATGCTCGAATAGCTCATGTATCAACTAGGGTTGTCTGTATCTTCCATGTTAGGCGGGTTATTCTCAAGAGGAGTGGACTCCGCTCCTCACTCACGAGATAAATGGCTGGTCACCGGGATGCCCAGTCCCATGTTTTATGCGAACTAAATCAAAATAATTGCAAACAAAACTCCCCCTGGGACTCCTATTAGTTGGAGGCACTCATTGTTTCGAGCAAGCCATGGATTGATGCTTGTGGTGGAAGGGGGAGTATAAAATTTACCATTGTGTTTGGGAACCGCCTATAATGTGTGTAGCATGGAAGATATCGCCATTTCTTGGTTGTTATGTTGACAATGAAAGTATACCGCTCAAAATATTATTCACCTCTGTATCAAAACCGAGCTCTGGCACCTCTACAAATCCCTGCTTCCCTCTGCGAAGGGCCTATCTATTTACTTTTATGTTGAGCCATCATCCTCTTATTAAAAAGCACCAGTTGGAGAGTGTTGCTGTAATTTGCATTCATTATTGTTAGTTTACATTGAGTATGACTTGACTGGATCTCTTTTACCATGAATTACAATGTCTAGTAAGTCCTTGGTATTTAAAGGTGCTCTGCATTTATGTTTTGTGGTCTCAGAAAGGGCTAGCGAGATACCACCTTGTTATATCACATTATGATTGTTTTGAGAAAGTGTTGTCATCCGAGTTTTATTATTATGGCTCGCTAGTTGATTATGCTATTTATATGAGTAAACTTGAGACCTATGCGTTATTGTGAATGTGGTTAGTTATAATCTTTGCTGAAAACTTGAATGCTGGCTTTAAATATTTACAACAACAAGAGCAAACATAGTTTGTAAAAGTTTTTCTTTATCACTTTCAGTTTGTCAACTGAATTGCTTGAGGACAAGCAAAGGTTTAAGCTTGGGAGAGTTGATACGTCTCCAACGTATCTACTTTTCCAAACACTTTTGCCCTTGTTTTGGACTCTAACTTGCATGATTTGAATGGAACTAACCCGGACTGACGCTGTTTTCAGCAAAATTACCATGGTGTTATTTATATGCAGGAGCAAACGTTCTCCGAATGACCTGAAACATCACGGAGACACTTTTCAGAAAATAAGAAAAATACCTGCCAAAGATGAAGGCTAGGGGGCCCACCGTCTTGCCACGAGGGTGGGGGGCGCTCCTGCCCCCCCTAGGGCGCGCCCCCTACCTTGTGGGCCCCCTGTTGCCTCTTCGACTCCAACTCCACCTCCATATATTGAGTTTCGGGGAGAAAAAAATCAAAGAGAAGAAATCATCGCGTTTTACGATACGGAGCCGTCGCCAAGCCCTAAAACCTCTCGGAAGGGCTGATCTGGAGTCCGTTCAGGGCTCCGGAGAGGGGAATCCGTCGCCATCGTCATCATCAACCATCCTCCATCACCAATTTCATGATGCTCGCCGCCGTGCATGAGTAATTCCATCGTAGGCTTGCTGGACGGTGATGGGTTAGATGGGATCTATCATGTAATCGAGTTAGTTTTGTTAGGGTTTGATCCCTAGTGTCCACTATGTTCTGAGATTGATGTTGCTATGACTTTGCTATGCTTAATGCTTGTCACTAGGGCCCGAGTGGCATGATTTCAGATCTGAACCTATTATGTTTTCATCAATATATGAGTGTTCTTGATCCTATCTTGCAAGTCTATAGTCACCTATTATGTGTTATGATCCGTTAACCCCGAAGTGACAATAATCGGGATACTTACTGGTGATGACCGTAGTTTGAGGATTTCATGTATTCACCATGTGTTAATGCTTTGTTCCGGTTCTCTATTAAAAGGAGGCCTTAATATCCCTTAGTTTCCGTAAGGACCCCGCTGCCACGGGAGGGTAGGACAAAAGATGGCATGCAAGTTCTTTTCCATAAGCACGTATGACTATATTCGGAATACATGCCTACATTATATCAATGAACTGGAGCTAGTTCTGTGTCACCCTAGGTTATGACTGTTACATGATGAACCGCATCCGGCATAATTCTCCATCACCGATCCATTGCCTACGAGTTTTCCATATATTGTGCTTCGCTTATTTACTTTTCCGTTGCTATTGCTATCATCACTACAAAATACCAAAAACATTGCTTTTACTACTGTTACCTTTTGCTACCGTTATCACTACTATCATATTACTTTGCTACTAAACACTTTGCTGCAGATATTAAGTTTCCAGGTGTGGTTGAATTGACAACTTAGCTGCTAATACTTGAGAATATTCTTTGGCTCCCCTTGTGTCGAATCAATAAATTTGGGTTGAATACTCTACCCTCGAAAACTGTTGCGATCCCCTATACTTGTGGGTTATCAGCGAGGAGGATGCCACCGCCTGAGCGTCGTGTCTGGTAGTTGCCACTGGGTCTATCAGTTGTCATGTTAGAAAGGCCACCAGTCTCTGTAGGTGCCATGCGACGTAGTTGCCGCACCGCTGCTGTTTTTCTTACCTGTGTACTTTTGGCGACCTCGCCGGGCACCCGTGTCAGTCACCGGCCGTTCCTTGTTTGTGTCGTGTGGCGTAGCTACCATGCTGCTGAATGGGCCGTGCGGCGTAGCTGCCGCACCGTTGTCTTCCTCCTTTCATATGTACTTTTGGCGACCTCGCCGGGTGCCCGTGTCTGTCACCGGCCGTATCATTTGAAGTTCCATATGCACGCCGCTCCTGCTTTGAGCTGGCCTGCTGTTTGTGTTGATGGCTTGTTGCAAGATGAGTAGCTGCACTGTTTTCAACTGGAACGTAAGGGGTCTCAATGATCAGGCTAGGCGAGCAATTGTGTGATCTCTTATCGATCAGACCCGTTGCTCTATAGCCTGCCTCCAAGAGACAAAGCGAGAGGTTTTTCCTCCCCTAGAAGTTACCGAAACGGTTGGACCCCGCCTCGCCAGTTACACCTTGCTGCCAGCGACGGGGACTCGAGGAGGTATCCTCCTCGCCTGGGATCCCTGCCTGTTTCAGATCACAAACACTGACATCTCCCCATTCAGTATCACCACCACCCTTAATCCTTGCATGGGAGACACCCCCTGGTCGATCACCACTGTCTACGGGCCCTGTGATGATGACAATAGACTGCTCTTTCTAGCTGATCTTGCACGTATCCGTTTGGTCACTCCTGGGCCATGGATGATTATCGGCGATTTCAACCTCATTTATGAGGCAAGGGACAAAAACAACTCCAATCTCAATTTCCGGATGATGAGGCGCTTCCGTGATGCTCTGAACGCTAGTGAGCTCAAAGAAATAAAACTATCTGGGCGCCGCTTCACTTGGTCCAATGAGCAGGCTGACCCAACGCTTGTCCGCCTCGACAGAGCTTTCTGTGACACTGCTTGGGATCTCAACTTCTCAAATGCAAGGATGCAGCCATTAGCTACGGCTATGTCCAATAACTGCCCCTTGCTCCTGACTTGTGAGAATGCGCCGCGAAGATCGCCATGTTTTCGTTTTGAGGCTTTTTGGACCCTTATTGATGGTTTCAAACAAGTGATCGCCTCGGCCTGGAACCAACCTTGCCCCCCCTCCTTCATCCCTTTGGGGGCTGAACCTCAAGCTCAAGGGTACTGCGCGCGCCCTTAGGCTTTGGCCAAAAAAATGCATCGGTGACATCAGGCTCCAACTCCTTATGGCGAAAGATACACTACTCCTCCTTGATGCTGCACAGGATTTTAGGCGCTTGGAGGAAGATGAGCTTCAGCTCCGACGCGACCTCAAATCACGGATCCTTGGGCTCTGCCTGGTGGAGCGCATCAGGGCGCGGCAGCGCGCAAGAGTTATGTGGCTCCGCTTTGGTGATGCTAATTCGAAGTTTTTTCACCTCAAATGCAACAGCCGGCGACGTAAAAACTTCATCGGCTTGTTACACCCACAACAAATCGCCACGGATCAGGCTCACAAGGAGCAGGTGGCAAAAGAATACTTCAACAGCACCATCGATACACCGGCACCTGCTATTGCAGATTTTGACTGGGCAGGCCTGGATCTGCCACGCCTGAATCTTACTGAGCTTGATGCCCATTTTCACTGCTGAGGAGATCTTGAATGCAATTAAGGATCTCCCGGACGACCGTGCTCCTGGACCGGACAGTTTCTCGGGCTCATTTTTCAAGGCAGCTGGTGACATTATCATTTTTGACATGCTACTTGCTTTTCACCAGCTCTATCAGCTCAACCACCGCGACCTTGATAGTTTGAATGGGGCTCATATTGTCTTAATTCCAAAAGCTGATGGTGCGTCTACAATGGGGCTCATATTATCAGGAGTTTCGACCGATCAGCGTTCTAAACAGTGTTGCCAAGCTATTCCTCGCAGTTCTAGCTATGCGCCTTGCAAAGCGGCTCCCAGAGCTCGTCTCCCCGGCTCAGAGTGCGTTTATCAAAGGACGGAGCATCCAAGATAATTTTCTGTTCGTCCAAGGCTTGGCTCGGCATTTTCATCAGACTAAACGCCCAATGCTCTTCGTGAAACTGGACATTGCCAAGGCTTTTGACATGCTGGCCTGGCCCTACCTTGTCAACATGCTAAGGGCGAGGGGTTTTGGTCAACGCTGGTGCGAGTGGATCTCTATGATCCTATCCACGGCGTCCTCGCGAGTGGTCATCAACGGGCATGCAGGCGATGCTATCCACCATGCCAAGGGTGTACGTCAGGGTGACCCCATTTCCCCTTTCCTCTTCATCCTTGCCATGGAGCCTCTCCAACGCCTAATCGACAAGGCAGTCGAAAGCAATATCCTCTCGCGTCTAAGAGGGAGAATTCCACCAGTGTGTGCCTCGTTGTATGCCGACGACGTAGCCCTCTTCATCAACCCTGTCAAGGAGGAGATGGCCGCACTCAAGTCTATTCTATCCGCTTTCAGTGATGTCACGGGGCTGCGAGTTAACTTCTCCAAGAGCTCTATCATCCCCATCCGGTGCAACGAGCTAGATGTGCACGACATTGTCGCCCCCTTTGGAGCCCGTGTGGCGTCCATGCCTACACGGTTCCTAGGGTTGCCACTTTCCCTCAAGAAGCTGCGCAAAATTGACTATCAACCCTTGCTGGACAAGATCAGAGCTAGGCTGGCTTGTTGGAAGGCTCGTCTCCTAACGGCAGCAGGGCGGCTCGTCCTCATGAACGCAGTTCTCTCATCTATGACGGTTTTCTGGCTCACTATGTTTCAGCTGCCAGCATGGGTCAGCAAGGAGATAGATAAGCTGCGTCGGGCGTGGCTCTGGCGCGGGGATGAGGCTTGTCATGGTGGTCACTGCAAAGTGGCCTGGGGTCGGATCTGCAGGCCAAAGCATCTTGGGGGCCTTGGCATTGTCGACCTACGGCAATTCGGCACCGTGCTGCGGCTGCGTTGGCTTTGGCTCGAGCGTACTACCCCTGAGCGGCCGTGGGTTGGCCTCCCAGTGCCATGCTCCATGGCCGATCTTTCGCTCTTTGCTCTGGCGACGCGATGCCACCTTGGACATGGGCAGAGGGCGTGGTTCTGGTCTGATGCATGGCTGGGGGGGGGGGGGCAGGCCCCATGCCTCATCGCACCAGATGTCTTCAAGATCTCAGCTAACAAATGCCGGACTGTGGCATCTACCCTTTCTGGTAGTCATTGGATTGCTGACCTTCAAGGGCGCATCACGACGGACACCCTCCCATCGTTTGTCACGCTCTGGACCAAGATTGCTGCCTCGGCCCCGCTCATCGCTGATGAGATTGACTCGTTTGAATGGCGATTCTCCACCAACAGATGCTACTCCGCGAGGTCGGCGTACAAGCTGCAGTTCACGGGCTCGGTGGCTTATGGTGCCATGACGACTATTTGGAGAGCATGGGCGCCGGCCAAGCACAAGTTTTTCGCCTGGCTCCTGGGGCAAAACAGGATACTGACGGCCGACAGACTACTGGCTAGGCAATGGCCAAACTCTTATTTTTGCCCTCTCTGCGGACGAAACCTCGAAACTGCTAATCACCTCATGGTTCAGTGCCCGTGGACTGTTAGCCTATGGACCTTGGCGGCAAACAGATTCCATCTCCCAGCTCTCTTGCCTGCATCTTGGAGACAAACGGCTAGCATGGTAAACTGGCTCAACGAGCTCTCGGCGACCCCGGCCACGGCAAAGCGGGCGCGCTCTCTGGTGCTGCTGTTGCTATGGGAAATTTGGCGGGAACGCAACAACCACATCTTCCGAAATGCTGAGCGCTCACCTCAGTCTGTCCTAATGCGTGTAGATGAAGAAAGGAGCTCCTGGGCGCTGGCTGGCGGCCGGCATTTGATGTTGTGAGATTAGGTTCCTAGCCTAGACCTTTTTCTTTTGCTTTTTTTGGGGTTCTTCTACCCCGCGATGTACAGTTGGCGTTTCTCTCGCCGTTTTTCTAAATGAAAAGCGCTGCTCTCCTGCCTCCTTTCAAATTTTTTTTTGGGAAAGTGCCCATGGACACGACGTAGATCCTATCATGGAAGCTTCTTGTAATAATAACTATTTCCTTGATATAATATCCATTGGTATCAGTGAATTGATCCTTTGCAATTGTGGTTCCGACCATATGTTCTTCTTTGATCCCATTTCTCGGGCAAGTTTAAGCACTTGTTTTGTGTGGATCAATACACCAGTCCAACCTTTACTTTGATCTACCGTCGACTATTACACCCTGGTATCTCGAGAATATCATGGAACATCATAACTTCTTATGGGTTCTTCATCAACTGTTATTTCTCACCAGATCCATTTGTTCCTAGGTTCTGGGTTGTCGTCAACCGAGAACACCGATAAGTGAATCGATTCCACACTCTGATTCAATAACTCTAAGTAATTTTTGTTGCTTACGAGTTAATAATCATTTAAGTCATTCCTAGCATGATCGGCTACATCATTATCGTGCTAATTTTAACTGTGCTACCTGGTCATTCTTCCCGGAGCACAAAATTCGACGGTGAGCTAAACTTACGTCGATCTTCCTCGTCATATCGTTTCTCCTTGAACAACAAACTTGATTTCGAGTTTGCATCGTACCCATGGTTCTAATAGCCATTCGTTTCATCATTCATTTGACTTGATGTCATCGCCGATCGATTACATCTTCATAAAATCTCTTGACAAATGTGTCGTGAAATCAAGGTCTTAATGGAAGTACGGGGTTTAAACCTCTTAAGATAGCTAGGTCACATAATGGGGTACCTTATTATCTCGCAAATTATGTTCGGACAGCTCGAAGCACCGCTTGTTGGTTGCATAGGGGCCCGAATTTTCTTCAAGAAATTATACTAGCAGATTGTAAGCTTGTTGCTATGGAATAAAACTCTTTGATTCCCCGCCAAAAATGATCTTGCAAGGTTTAGGTTTAAAGAAAAATATTGTTAAGGTCTCATAAACCGACGCCTAGCTAGGACACAAATGAATTAATCCGTCAAGCTTAATCTGTGGTAAAGTTCCCCTTGACAGAAAACTCAGATAAAGCTCTGCCTATCATATCGAAATGACAATGATGAGCACCTGATTAATCTCTATCATTCCATAACTAAATCCAGATGACTATCAATGGATGCATCTGTAGAACCAGCATATCATACTGATGGTACCATCAAAGATGGACATGGCTCCAGCTTGTTCATTCATGGTCTCCCTCACCTCACGCATGCTTATAATACGCCAAATAAATGGACGTAACGTAATCCTCGATATCGGCTTAGCTTCCTGTGTCTATGCACGCCCATATTTCCGTGTCCTCTGCGCCGCGTACCGCTAAGTAAGTCCAAGCGTTCACACCCCATGGTTAATTATTGCCTAAAAATACCTGATGCTTTCTCAACTTGCTTATACATAATCTAAAATATGTTGTGTGGCATGACAAGGTATTGCACTGTTTGCGTAACATGCATGAACATGCAAGGGTGTTGCTCAACTTGTTGCCATATCTCCAGAATTGTTAAACCATATCATGCTTAAAATCTTGATTCATCTCTCCAAAACAAATGATACATCGAGAGGACAACCTAGCAGTCTTGAAACCGATCGAATCACACATGGCCACCCCTGATCATGCACACATACGTAAGCTGCTACGTCAAACAGCTCGATCCCATGCATGCATGCATTCCATATCACCAGGCTATAAATACAATACTCTCTCCAAGCTCTCTTGCATCCCAAAACCAGAGCACTAGCTATATTACTCTAGCACACCACACAATCACAATGGCATCCAAAGCTGCCCTCTTCGTCGCCCTGGGCCTCCTCCTCTCCGCCGTCGCCGCCCACGGCTGCGGAAGCACCTATTGCCAACCGCCGGTTGTCGTGCCGACACCACCCGTCGTCGTTCCGCCGCCATACCATGGAGGAGGAGGGCACGGCCACGGCCACGGCGGGCAGTGCTCCATCAACGTGCTCAACCTGAGGGTGTGCGCCAACGTTCTCAGCAGACTGCTTGGCCTTAAGATCGGCGTTCCGGCGCACGACCAGTGCTGCCCGCTGCTCCAGGGGTTGGCCGACCTCGACGCCGCCGTCTGCCTCTGCACCGCCGTCAGGGCCAACATCCTCGGCCTCCACCTCAACGTGCCTGTGGACATCAGCCTCCTCCTCAACCACTGCGGCAAGAAGTGCCCGTCCGGTTTCACTTGCCCAGCCCATTAACAGAAGTACCGTTTTGCATGGGCGCCCAATAAGATTTGCTTTCCGTACTTCGTTTTCATGATATGTGGAACTGTTCCACTCCCACATTTTAATTGTGTAACCAGTACTACTACAGTATTTATTTATTTTTGGCAAACAAGCATGTACTCTTCATATTGATAAATATCAACAGTGAGCAATAATTATTACTCTAGCTAATTGTCCAATTGTAGCTTCTTCCTTTTTGCGAATTTGTACAAAATAGCTTGCAGCTTTTTCTAGAAATAATCCACTTTTTTAGTTATTGACAAAAAGGGCAAAAGGCGATCAACGGGACGAACAGATGCAGCATGACCATCTACAATTAATGATGGCAACCCTAGGGTAATAGGGAAGGTGCTCCAACAACAACACCTCCATGAAAGAAATGACGTTGAAACAACACTGTCACTAGATACAAATAGTCAAATACTAAGACTGCGTTTGGCAGCAAAGTTTTTTAAAAGTTTTCTGGCAATACCGCGGTTTTTGGAAAAAAAATATGGTTTTGAATACTTTGATGCGTTCGGCTTCAGCAAAAACTAAAGTTTTGTAAACCACAGTATCTCTGAAACCATGGTCCTTTTGGAGTATCTGGAAAAGAGGTCCTGACCTTTTTTTCTAGACAGAGCGGAGAGAAAAGATCAGGGCGATCGCATCGCAATTGACATCGCCGTCTACTCGAGATAACAGTATCCAGCTGCGATCCTTTTTCTTTTTTCTGTTAGCATATGGTAAACGGCATGTTTATATCTCCTGAACCGATTCAGTCAGATTTGTTTACCACGTGCTAGTCTCCATCTCTTCTCTTCACCATGAGTGAATCAAGCTCACCAAGGGATAGACATATTCTACGTATCCTAGCATCTATAGATCGAGCGGACGTGTGCATGGCGGCTGCATGCCGCCGGCCGCCGTTAACAGCCATTAATTACTCAGTCATCCACACTAAATACTAGGGTCAAAACTTTGATAAAATAGCACCAGCCAAACACATGAAAAACTGAAAAAAAAAACATTGGTTTAAGAAACTGTAGTATTCCTCGCCCATCCATCGGAATACCGTGGTTTTCACTTGCCATGGTTCTCCAAAAACTCTGCTGCCAAGCTAGCCCTAAGGTCAGCTAATAGGTTTTCACCCTTGAAAAGAAGTCTGAGTAAACTTTGAGCAATGTTTTTAACAAGAGAACAACACGTGAATGCCGCCATTTCTAGGTTCAACCAATGAAGAGTCACCTAATCGAAGTCAAGTGGACACATGGTGTTGAGTTTGAGCAACGCCTATGGGCATCCACCATCGACACTGATCCTGTGACGTCGAGAGTCCAAGCCGCCCATGTCGAGCCGATTTTGGCCAGTCATGTAGGAAACCTCTGACAAGGGTTGAGTCACACATCGAGCAGAAGTAGGGTTGCCAGATCTGCCATTGCAGACGCCCTTCAGAGGCCATGTCGAGTACTCCGACCCCAACACCAAGCTTGTGGGGAAGATTCCTCCATGTCTTAGAACTTGGGGAAGAACTCTAGCTTGTTTCATCTCTCTCTCTCTCTCTCATGATTTGAATCAACTATTTATCCATGTGTACCTTTTGCTACAATTTGTGCTAGTTTTCCTTCTAATTTCCTCCTCGTTTTTCGTGTTCTTTCTCAAATCCACCTTCAATTCATAAAGATCGGACCATCATAGCACTTGCCCTGTATCATTGGGTCTATTGAACTCCATTCTTACCCTAACAACATGCTCTCATTATGTCGGGGGTTAGGTGCGACATATGCCAACGGATGGCTTATCATAGTGGGGGCGAGTAGAACGTCGCTGGTGCCTGGAAACGGGATAAGGCGAAGGCATGCACGCCGGCGAATCTTACCCAGCTTCGGGGCTCTCCGGGGAGATAATACCCCTACTGCTGCTCTACGGGGTCTCCGCATGATCACTATGGCAAAGTGTTTACACGGTTGCTCCTCGAGCTGTTTCCTGGAGGTAGGAGAAGGCAAGGCTAGCTCTCTCCTTCCTATACGATCTGGTCTAGTGCTAATGGATTCCAACCCTTTGCATGGATGCCCTGGGGGGTTTATATAGGCCTACCCCCCAGGGGTACAATGGTAATCCGGCTGGGCGCGGGCCCAGCCGTCAGTCTCTCTGGCCGCCGTCTTATCCGCCGACTCCTGGGGCCCGCCAACTGGTGGGCCCCGCCGACTGGCTCGGTACGAAGCCGACAAGCCGCGTCCGCCGCGGGCGGGTCTTGCCGGCTGCAGATTATTGTAGCCGTGCCTCTAATGATGCAGGCTCGATCATGAGGTCGTGGCGACAGCTCCGCCGTCTGGCGGGCGATCACTGTGGCCACTACTTGTCGTGTCTGATTAATGGTGTGTGGGGCCCGTGGGAGGGGCCGGCCGACTTCTGGTGGCCGACTCCCATCCGGGCCGACTGGTGGTGCTTTCGCCGTCTTTCGTACGCCCGCCGATTGGTAGGACCCATCATCCCTTGGTCGTACCAGCAGGCCATCGTGGGCACAAGGCTCTGCCCCCTGGGGCTGACGTCAGGGCCGGCATGGCAATAGTGTCGCGCCGCGTGGAGATCTCCGCGGGTACGGCGTACTGTAGCCACGCCTGCCCTTGAAAAAGGGGTGGGAGTGGACCTTACTATGGCCACTCCCCGTCCCGTCCCTCTTTATGAGGGCATGGGGGTTGTTGGCGTCGCGGGCCGACTCCCCAAGGCCGGCTTCTCTGGAAGTCGCCAGTCAGGAGTCGGCTTTATCCTGAAGCCGCTCCTGGGACTCGGCCGCGAGTGGGCAATCGGTTGCCTCGCCGCCGACTCTTCAGAAGGTCGCTCTTCGTCCTGGAATCTCGAGGGCGCAGTCTGCCTCAATGTCTTGAAAGGTTCTGGGCCGGGGTTAGCCTACCCGTGGCCCATTACTCCAACAGTAGTCCCCGAAGCTGGTGAGGCTCCGAGGGCGACATGTCGTGGAGCCTCAACAGTTTCTTCTCTCCGGTGGTTGGATCTAGGCTTCGCTAGCCGTCTTATGTCAAGCCGACTAGTTGGAGTCGGACTTGCTCAAGGCCGACTAGCCCCTAAAAAAGTTCGAACGTTGCGGCGGAGTTCAGGCGGCGTGCTTGATAAGCTTCCGGGTTGCCGCCCGTGGTTGACCCGTCTCGAGGCGCCACGTGGTGGAGCTAGTCTGCTCACCCACGCGCGTGACAGGACAGGCCTACAGGCGGGGCCCGCCACTACCGCGCCTCGGCATGTGAATGGATTCGTTGTGGCCGCGCGGACGGTTGGGGTTCCCGCGCGGTTATTGCACGTGGTAACTTCGTGTGGTAAATCGTGGGGGTCGTGGGGTCCCGGGCGCAGTTAATCCCACGACCGCCCCCTCGACTTCTCAGGCCACGAGCCTACAAGTAGGCGGGGGGAGGGGGCGGCGAAGCACGCGCGCCCATTCTCCCCACTTCCTTTCGCTCCTTCTTGCTTCATCTTCCTCTTGTCGCTGCTGCTCCGAACCATGCCGCGCCCGCAGCGATGAGCTCCTCCTTTGCCGCCGCGCCTCCTGCTGTTTGCTCCGGAGTGTGGTATGGCTCCGAGGTTGACGACGACGAAAGTGAGATCCTCCGCCAGACACGGTGGCTGCCCGGCAGGGACTTAGTGCGGGTCCGCCTCGTGCCGGAGGGAGAAATATCGCCGGCGCCGGTGGAGGGCGAGCGGGTCATATTCCGCTCGCACCTTATGCGCGGCCTGGGGCTGCCGGCGAGCGCCTTCTTCCGCTCCTTCTTGGAGTTCCACGGGCTCCAGCCGCACCACCTTACTCCGAACACGGTGGTGCTGATGGCTGCCTTCGCCACCCTGTGCGAAGGCTTCCTCGGCGTTCTCCCCACCATCGAGCTCTGGGGTGAGTTCTTCCAGTCCAAGCTCGGCACACACGACACCGGCGTGCCGGCCCAATGTGGTGCATTCATCGCGATGCGGGGATCAGTGTCCGACAATCCGTTTCCCACCATCGCACTGATTAAGTCGGTGAAGATGTGGCAGCGGTCCTATTTTTATGTGAAGAACGTCGCCCCAGAAGACGACTGGGTCAACCTGCCGGCTTACGAAGCCGACGCGCCGGCTGGAAGGCTCCCCAGCTGGTCACATCGAGCCAAGACACTGTCTCCTGCTGGTGCCGCCGCCGTCGCGTGACTCCGAGTGCTGACGCAGTCGGAGGGTCTGACCGGGGCTGACTTGCTGGCCGCCTTCATGGCGCGCCGAGTCTTCCCACTCCAAGGCCGACCTCACCTGATCTGCCAGATGAGCGGTCATCGGGACCTGAGTCGGATGTGCTCCAAGGACATGCCTCACGCGGAGGTGGCGAACACGGTGAACTACATCGCGAACTATGGTCTCTCGGTGGACTGGCGGTTCGGCAAGGAGCCGTATTCGCGCGCCAACCCCCCGCCTATTGTAAGTCGTCTTCCGTCTTCTTCTGTTTCTTTTGTTGCCGAGTCCGACTTGTCAAGTCTGACCGTTTTTTGTTTTGAATCAGAACCCTCTCGTCCCTCCTTCGGCCGGCAACGCGGGGCCGGCTCGTCAGTTTGTCCCCGATCGGGCAGAGAGCGATGTCGACCACCCTGACTTGGGGGCGGCGGCCATGGAAGCCGACGCTGAAGGAGGAGGACGAGAAGCAGGCGGCTCCAGGCCTTCGGCCACTTTCGCCGACTGGCCTGACAACGAGGCCGAGGGAGAAGTCGCCCCGCGTCACCAGCCAAAAGCCGGCCAGCCAAGCGCGAGTTCCTCCGCCGGCTTGGACGCTCAAGGCGGTGCGAAGAAGCGTCGGGCCGGGCCGAGTATGCTTGGTGGCCGGTCGTAGAAGTTCAAGCGAGCGGCCGCCGCGACCAAGCGGGAAGAGGCAGCCGCGAAAGCCAACCGCTTCCGCAAGGAAGTGAAGAAGCGACCGCTGGTCTCTGCGTAAGCGCCTCCGTCTATCTTTATTTTCTCTTTGTTGATTTTGTCTGAGTTTTTCATATGCTTTTCTCGCCTCAGGGCTCCCCTCACTCTTGAGAGGGTTGCCGCCGCCTCCGTTATGGGGTCGGTGGAGACGTCTGCCACCACTTGGCGGATTGACCCCGCCGCCGATCTTTGGGAGGCGACGGAGCGGAACGCGCAGGAGAAGCGCGAGGAGGACGAGGCCGCCCGCCGGGGGAAAGCGGAGGCCGAGAAGGCGGAGGCCTCCGCCCTGAAGAAGCTGGAGGCGGCCGAGGCCGCCGCTGCGGCAAAACGGCCGGCCAAAGAAGTCGCACCCCGGCGGTCGGCGGTGTTCGTCACCCCTCTGAACTCCGCGCCGCCGCCCCCGGAGTTCACGGGGCAGTCAGGGGAAGCCGGCGGCGAGTTCCCGATCATGGAGAGAGGCGGCGGCGACGCCCCCATGCCAGACGCGGTCGCGCCGCCACAGCCGCCCCCGCCGTCGTCTAGAAGCGTGCAAGGCAAACAGCCGGCGGATCCGCCCTTGCCGCCGACTGAAGATGAGGCCGTGGCAAGGCTACTCCTTCAAGTCGGCTCGCCAACGCGCCGTCGTCTTGAGAAAGCGACTTCGGCGCCACGCCCCTTGGAGACCGGCACCGCCAGCTCGACGATTCCAGACGCCGAAGCGACGAGTGCCGCGCCCATTGGGTGGGTGCGAGGAGGCGGCACGGGCCCGCTGAACCAGGCGCTTCTGGATGTCCAGACGAAGCTGTGAGCTGAGAGCGACGCCATCCAAAACTGCACCAAGGCGCACCTGGCGTCGCGGGCAGCCATCCGGGTATGCTTTCTCCTTTGTCCCTGTTTTCTTGTCCCTCTCTGTGGGGGCGCGCCAGCGCACCCACTGGGTGTAGTCCCCGAGTTTTGGGCCGGCTGCTGAGCAGGCGGCCTGGAACTCCAATTGGTAAGTTCCGGGTACCAACCTTTGTTCTGAAATACTTGTTGCGGGACTATCACAACCTCCGTGTCACCGCCTTCAACCGCAACATTGAAGAGCTGGGCAAGCGGACTGCCGACTTGTCGGAGAGCCGGAGTAAGTCCTTTTTCTTCTTTGTGGGGGCGCGCTGGCACACTCGCGGGCTGTAGTCCCCGAGATTCATGCCGACTGCTGAGCAGTCAGGCCGGATCTCCTCGGTGACCTTCTTCGTTGATGACTTAACGCCTTCTTTCTTCTTTCTCTTCAGAGGCCAATGCCACTCTTCAACAGCAGCTGAGCGAAGCCAACTCCGTGGTGCGCGCCAAGGGGGAGGAGTGCAGCAAGCTCGCTGCAGAGCGCGATCTGCTGGCCGCACAATTGGCAGAGCAGAAGGAGCTGCTTACGAAGACGTAGAAGGAGGCGGAAGAGGCAGAGGCCGCCCTCCTAGCCGAGTTCGCGAGCGAGCGCTCCTCCTAGACCGACAAGGAGGCAATGCTGGTCTCCAGCTTCCACGAGATCGAGGACCTCGTCGACGGTGAGCTTCTTTGCTTTCCTTTTTTGAGCCGCCGACTATATGTTGAGCCGACTCCTGGTTTTTTTTGACTTGTTCTTTATTCTTTCCGTCTTGGCAGACTTCTTCCGCGGCCACTCGCAGGCCGCCATTCAAGCTATCGAGGCCGACAGCGAGGAGCGGAGGGCGGGTGGCGCGGAGATCGCCCCTGATGCCCCTCGGACCCTTAAAGAGTATATTCTGAGCATTGGAGCTCGCCTGCGACCGGCCCACTAGATGCTGCGCCGGCTTCAACGTGTCGGCGCCCAAGCGATCGTCGCCGTGTGGCCAGACATGCAGGCTCCGCGCACCCCCAGTCGGACTGTCGACTGGCTGGAGGTCGCGGCTGGCCGTCTTGAGGCCTGGAAGGGTTCCTCGGCCCGGGTCGGAGCGCACCGAGCCTTGGAATTCGTCAAGGCGTGGTATCCGAGGCTGGACCTAGACCGACTGGCCACACTCCGGTTAGAGGCCCAGCCGGAGCTGGCAGCCGCTGAAGACGCCCTTGTCAAGCGTGCGGCGGCGACCGCCGAGTACACCGACACCAACATCTTTGTCCCCGAGCGGGCTGAAGACGGCGAGGAGGTGCCTCCGGAGTGGTTTGGGCTAAACCTCGACTATGGCGAGGACTCGGTAGAGGTGATTGGCTCCAGCGTCGAGGAGGAAAATGAGGCGGGGGACGGGAGCGAGACGGAGGCACCGGAAGACGGAGCGGACGGCCAGCCTCAGCTCAACCGTGCCTCCAGCAACGAGCCATGCCCGCCCGAGCCGACTGCTGCCGGAGGTGATCAATCCGAGACCGCCCAGTCGGCCACCCCAACATGCAACACCGCCGTCTCCTCCGATCCTCCAAACCCGTCTGCCGCCCCCTAGGCTGCCACCTTGTCTTTGTTTTATCTGTTCTAATAGTTTTTGAAGAACTTGTTAATCCGCACAATTCCACCCATGAGGTGTATTTTGAAATTCTGCTTGAAGATTCGGCCAAGGGCCTTTCTTATGTAAATATTCATCCGACTTCTATCTTTCTTGCTCATTGTTCTTTTGGCTTTTTCCTTTGCCGTCTTCCCTCAGTTGCCGTCTTTGTCAGTCAGACAGCCGCTCTGCGGACTGCTGCTGGATCAAATTCTTGGTCACTTTGGGAAGGCAAGTACTTAGCCGTTTTAGAGTTGTTTAACAAGTCGGGTAGAAGGCGGCAAGCCGACTATTCAAGAGTCGGTTTGCGAAAAAAGGCTGGAAACCGGCCTTAAGCTATGTTTGTGCTTTGAGTCCTTAGCCATTTTTCATGTGGACGCCCATTCTTCCTTACTCCTGCCCACCAGACAGTCACTCTGCGAGCTGCGGCTTCTGGCAGGAGACGGTTTAGATGCCACACACTACTTGTCTGGCTGCAGGAAGCATTTCATAGCGCAGGACGGCAAGTCCCTGGGCCGACTAGTCAAACCCGGTGCCAAGCGGCATAACAAAGAGTAATATACTCGAAGGCATATTTCTTATCATACAAATAAAAGAGGGCAGTCCCCGAGCTCTTCTCGGGGGGCCCGAAGTCTTGGTACTTTTAATACAAAAGGTAGCGTGATACATACTGCGTTTAACTATAAAATTTTCGGAGGAGATTTGCATTCCATGGCCGCTCTGTCTCTTTGCCGGAGTCATCCCTCTTGCGTGCTCGGGGCTTCTGAGCGTCGATCAGGTAGTAGGAGTCGTTGCCCAGCACTTTGCTGATGATGAAGGGGCCTTCCCAAGGTGCCAACAGCTTGTGCTGGCCGGCTGTTCGCTGGATTAATCGGAGCATGAGGTCGCCCTCCTGGAAAGATCTCGGCCTGACCTTCCTGTTGTAGTATCTGCGCAGGCTCTGCTGGTAGATGCTGGACCGGCTGAGTGCCAACAGCCGGCCCTCTTCCAGCAGGTCGACGACGTCTTGTCGTGCTTCTTCTGCTTCTTCCTCGGTGTACATGGTGACTCGCGGGGAATCGAACTCTATGTCCGTTGGGATGACGGCTTCAGCACCGGAGACGAGGAAGAAAGGCATGAAGCCGGTTGACTTGTTTGGAGTCGTGCGCAGACTCCAGAGGACGGCTGACAACTCGTCGAGCCAACAGCCAGCCGAGCGCTCCAGAGGCTCAATCAGTCAGGGCTTGATGCCGGACAGGATGAGGCCATTTGCTCGCTCCACCTGGCCGTTTGACTGTGGATGGGCGACAGATGCTAGGTCCAGTCGGATGCCCTGTGTCGCACAGAAACGGGCCAAGGCGCCTTTGGCAAAATTCGTGCCGTTGTCGGTGATGATGTTGTGTGGTATGCCGTACCGAATTGTGATGTCGGAGATGAAAGTCACGACAGTCGGACCGTTCAGTTTCATGATTGGCTTCGCTTCTATCCACTTGGTGAACTTGTCCACCGCGACAAGTGAGTTAAGCCACCTCGTGCCGTCTTGAATGGTCCCACCATGTCTAGACCCCAAACTGGGCAATGGGGATGGTCTTGAGTGCAGAAGTTGGCTGATGCGGCTTGGAGCGGAACTTCTGGCACCCTTTACATTTTGGACCAATTCCTTGGCCTCTTCTAAGGCCGTTGACCAAAAGAAACCGTGTCGGAAAGCTTTGGCGACGAGTGCTCTTGAAGCCGCATGGTGGCCGCACTCGCCTTGATGGATGTCTTTGAGAATTGCTTGGCCTTGCTCTGGCTCTACGCAGCGCTGGTAGACACCAGTGATGTTGCGCCTGACCAGCTCTCTGTTGACTATGGTGTAGGCTGCCGCTCGGCGTTGTACTTGCCGAGCTAAGGTCTCATCAGTCGGCAGCTCTTTGCTCATCAGGAATTTGAGGATGGGCTAGGCCCATGAGGGTGCTGCTATTTCTTCGATCGCCAGAACTGCGACTTGGACGAGGGCGGCTGGGCTGGGAGGCAGCGGGCTGGAGTCAGCAACCGTTTGCTGGATTAATGAAGTCCCCGGGCCGACTGGCGCAGCTCTTGGGCCGAGTTCTGGAGTCTTCGGGCCGGCCGCCACAGTCCCCGGGCCGGGTTCTGTAGTCCCTGGGCCAGCCTCGACTGTGGCGGCTTTGGAGCCATCTGCCAAAATCCCCGTACCGTCTGCCGGGGCTCTGGAGTCGGATCCGACTTCTTCGGGAGGGGCCGGCACAAAGATGGAGTCTGATTCTGGTGAAGGCTTGACAGACGGCTTGAGGAGGCGTTGAAGGGAGACGCCGGATGGTATTGCTTGGCGGGTAGAGCCGATTCGTGCCAAGGCGTCTGCTTGGTCATTGTCGTTTCTTGGCACATGGAGGAACTCGCACCCCTCGAAATATCCACTGAGTTGCCGCACGAGGAAATGTAACTCTCCATGTTTGCATCTTTGGCGTCCCAGTCACCAGACGACTGCTGAACCACTAAGTCCGAGTAGCCATAACACAAGATCTGGCGGATGCCAAGCTCTTTGGCAAGTCGGAGCCCGTGAATGAGCGCTTCGTACTCGGCGACGTTGTTGGAGGCGGAAAAGTGGATTTGCAGTGCGTATTTGAGCTTGTCGCCTTTAGGAGAAGTGAGGACAACGCCGGCTCCTAAGCCGATGTGCATCTTGGAGCCGTCGAAATGCATCCGCCAATGGGTGGAGTCGGGCATTGGAGGTAGGTACTGGGTCTCGGCCCAGTCGATGAGGAAGTCGGTCAGTGCTTGTGACTTGATGGCGGTGCGGGGCTGGTAGTGGATGGTGTAGGGAGCCAGCTCTATGGCCCATTTGGCCACTCGGCCAGAAGCATCTCGGCTTCCGATGATCTCGGCAAGTGGGGCCATGCAGACCACAGTGATTGGATGCTCTTGAAAGTAAGGCTTCAATTTCTTGGCGGCAAAGTGCACGCCATAGAACATCTTCTGGTAGTGGGGGTAGTTCTGCTTGGAGGCCGACAGCACTTCGCTCAGGTAATATACCTGTCTATGGACAGGTAGTGCCTTGCCTTCCTCCTTGCATTCCACTACAATGACTGTGCTGACTACCCGGCCGGTGGCGGCGATGTACAGGAGCATAGGCTCCTTAGGAGTCGGAGCCGCCAGAACAGGTGGAGTAGTCAACATCTTCTTCAACTAGAGAAAAGCTTCATCTGCCTTGTGGTTCCACTCGAAAAAAGTGGTCTTCTTCATGAGCTGGTATAAGGGGAAAGCTTTCTCACCTAGCCGACTGATGAATCGGCTGATGGACGGCAAGCAGCCGGTGAACTTTTGCACGTCCAGTAGTCGGCTGGGTACCTCCATCCTCTCAATGGCCTTGATCTTTACAGGGTTGCACTCTATGCCGCGTTAAGAGACCAGGAAGCCAAGGAGTTGGCCGGCTGGTACTCCGAAAACGCACTTCTCAGGGTTGAGCTTGATCTGGAATCGGCGCAGGTTCTCAAAGGTCTCCTTGAGGTCTTCCAGCAGTGTTCCGCGCTTCTCCGTCTTCACCACCACATCGTCCATGTAGACGTGGGCATTTCTGCCGAGTTGCTTGAGGAGGCACTTCTGCATGCAACGCTGAAAGGTGGCGCCGGCATTCCTCAAGCCGAACGTCATGGTGAGGTAGCAAAAGGCTCCAAACGGCGTGATGAAGGCGGTCTTCAGTCTGTCAGCCGGGTTCAGCTTGATCTGGTGATATCCTGAATATGCATCCAAAAAGCTCAACAGCTCGCATCCGGCTGTGGAGTGTATCACCTGATCAATTCTTGGTAAAGCAAACGGGTCCTTGGGGCAAGCCTTGTTGAGGCTTGTGTAGTCAATACACATTCGCCACTGCTTGTTCTTCTTTAGTACCAGGACCGGGTTGGCTAGCCACTCTGGAAAGAATACTTCCATAATGAAGCCAGCTGCTAGGAGTCGGGCTATCTCTTCTCCGACAACTCTTCTCTTTTCTTCTAATAGGCGGCGCAAGGGCTGCCTGGCCGGCTTTGCATCAGATCAGACATGTAACTTGTGCTCGGCGAATTCCATCGGTACACCTGGCATGTCTTTGGGGGACCATGCGAAGATGTCCCGATTCTCACGAAGGAAATCGACGAGCTCGCCTTCCTATTTGCTGTCGAGGTTTGCGCCTACGACAGCGTACCTCTCTGGGTGCTCTGGATCCAAGGGTATCTTTTTTGTCTCTTTGGCCGGCTTGAACGAACCCTCAGCCTCCGACTCCTTTGGGTTAGGCGAGACCTCTAGCTGCTTGCCGGCCATCGCCACAACCCGGTCAAGGAGCCGCTTCTCGGCTGCGATCACCAGGGACTCGGCCAGCCGACTACTCTCAGCCGCACAGGCAGACGACTTCCGGTAGTCGCCGGCTACGGTCAGAATCCCCCTGAAACTGGGCATCTTCATTTTGAGGTAGGCGTAGTGGGGGACCGCCATGAACTTGGCCAGGGCGGGTCGGCCAAGTAATGCATGGTAGGGGCTCTCGAGGTCCACCACCTCAAACCAAACTGACTCTCGGCGAAAGTGATCTTTGTCTCCAAAGAGGACGTCCATCAGGATCTTGCCGATTGGTGAGCAGGAAAGACCAGGAACAATGCCGTGGAACACAGTCCGACTGTTCTGAAACGGTCTTTGCTTGACTCCTAACTTCTCCATGGTGTCCTTGTACAGGATGTTGACGCTGCTGCCTCCGTCTATCAGAACTCGCGAGAAATGAGCAGCTCGTCTATCCGTGGCAAAGGTGGCATCCAAGACCAAAGCATAAGAGCCCGGACTCGGCATCACCTCTGGGTGATCAGCTCTGCTCCAGCTGATAGGCTTCTCGGACCAGTGCATGAACTCTGGTGTCTCTGATGCTACTACATTCACCTCTTGTCGCTGCAGCCGCCTGCTGCGTCGATCATCAGCCACGCTGGTAAATATCACGTAGGCTCCGTGCTCGTCGGGGTACTCGTCTTGTACTGCGCCGACTGGCCTGACAGCCGGCTGCTGGGGCGGAGGCGGAGGCTACTGCCCAGCAGGCGGGGGAGGTAGGAGGCCGTCTCCTTTGGATATCCTGGTGAGCCAGTGGCACTTCCGGATGGTGTGATTCGACGGCTTCGCGCCGCTATGGAACTTGCAAGGACCATCCAGAGTCTGCTCGTATGAGAAAGCCGGCAACCAGTTGGGCTTGCCACCTTTCTGCCGCTTGGGTGGAGGCTGCCCGTCCGACTGCTGGTCTTCAACTGTCGCCACCTGCCGGCTGCCGGAAGCCGGCTGCGGGGCCTTGCGCTTGTGGTCGTTCTGCTGTTGCCGCCGACTGGCGTCTCCTGCCGGAGTTCTAGGAGCCTGAGGGGCCACTTTGCCAGTCACGCTAACTTGAATCTCTGCCTTCATGGAGGAGTCGGCCGTGGCATACTTGTCTGCTATGATCAGCAGCTCATCGAGGGTTTGTGGCTCGTCGCAGAGGAGCTTGTGCTTGAGGAGGGTGCCTCCTACACCCCATGCACGCCCTCGCAGAAGTTCCGAAGCTCGGCCCAACGCGTGAGGTAGTCGCGAGTCGACTTGTTGGGGCCTTGCATGCACAAGGAAAGCTGACGAGGCTTGGGAGGGTGCTTGTACGTGCTGGTGAAGTTGCGGACGAATGCATCGGTGAAGTCGACCCAGCTGTTGATGCTGCGGGGCTTCAGGTTGTTCAGCCATGTCCGGGCCGTGCCCTGGAGCATGAGCGGAACGTATTTTACGGCGACACGCTTGTTGCCGTTCGCTACGTTGACGACCATGGAGTAGTCAACCAGCCAGTCCTCTGGCTTCACGGAGCCGGTGTACTTGGGCGTGTCTCTCGAGAGCGTGAACCCTTTGGGAAAGGGCTTGTCTCGAATGCGGGGCCCGAAACAAGGCGGACCCAACTCGTCTTCTTCTTCCAGCGCCAGGGATCGGTGAAGTCGGTCGATCCGGTGGAGGGCGTCGTTTTCTCCGACTCCCTCTCGGTGGCCAAGGCGGTCCGCGAGAGTCGGATGGTCAACAGACGGGGGGGGGGGGGGGGGACTTGCCTTTCCTTGCGAGGAGGAGGAGGCGGACAGTCGTCCCGCCGTTCCACTGCTCTCGGGCGGCCGTCTTGGTCGCGCTCTATGGTAATGTGAGTCCGACTGTGGATGACAGCCGGATCCTTGTCTTTCCTTCCTCGGGCGCCGCCAGTCGGCGTCCGAGACGTCGTGCCTTGATCTCGGCGTGGATGCGGGTCCTCGTTTTGTCACTGCGGTGCCTCCGTGCGGCAGCCGGCCTCGTTCTGCGTGGCAGCCGCGTCGAGGAGCCCCTGGACTCGCTCCGTCATCAGGCGGCGCTCTTCGCCCTCGAAGTTGTCCAGCTCGTCCACCGCCGCCTGGGCGGCTCGAATGTTCTCCGCAGGCGTGGCGTACACAGGGCGATTTTCCCCGAACAGGTTGGCGATGGCCACGCCGCGCTGCTGGACCGCGCCAAGGCGGCTGGGCCCAGCTGGGGCTGGCGAGCCACCCACAGCGCGATCCATCTCACGCTGGTAGGCTTCTGACAAGCGTCTCATGCTAGCCAGCTTCTTCGCGCCTTCGACGAGCTGAAGGCGGCGCGCCTCCAACGTCTCCGCGTCAGCGTTTTCCGCGTCAACGTCTTGCAGCGCCGCGCCAAGTGGGTCATGTGCTCCTCCGCCGGGAGGCTCGTCATGACCGATGATGAGCACCTCGGTGACGGTGCTTCCGCCACTCTCCGCATGAGGGAGAGGCTCTTCGTAGACCACCACGTTGGTGGGGAATGCGTCGACGCGGTGTCGGAGTCGACCAGCATCGGGTCAGTGGAGCCTACAGACTCTAAGTCCACGGCAGGCTCGCCGGCCACGTGCAGTTGGTCGAGGAGGCCCGCGAGGAGGCTCTCGGCGCCGCCCGTGCCTGCGTTGGATGCAGGTTCGTCGGAGAGGCAAACCTCGCCGACAAGATCGGCGAGGCAGCTGGCTGCACAGGCGATCTCAGCGCCGTGCAGCGCGTCAGCGCAAACTCCGTCTGGCGTGCCGGGCTAGCTGCGCTCGCTGGGGAGAAAAAGGGTTTCCGTCCATAGCAGATCTCCGGACGACGGTGCACCAGGCCCCAAGATGGGCGCCAAATGTCGGGGGTTGGGTGCGACATATGCCAAAGGATGGCTTATCATGGTGGGGGCGAGTAGAACATCGCCGGTGCCTGGAAACGGGATAAGGCGAAGGCATGCACACCGGCGAATCTTACCCAGCTTCGGGGCTCTCCGGGGAGATAATACCCCTACTGCTGCTCTACGGGGTCTCCGCATGATCACTATGGCAAAGTGTTTACATGGTTGCTCCTCGAGCTGTTTCCTGGAGGTAGGAGAAGGCAAGGCTAGCTCTCTCCTTCCTATACGATCTGGTCTAGTGCTAATGGATTCCAACCCTTTGCATGGATGCCCTGGGGGGTTTATATAGGCCCACCCCCTAGGGGTACAATGGTAATCCGGCTGGGCGCGGGCCCAGCCGTCAGTCTCTCTGGCCGCCGTCTTATCCGCCGCCTCCTGGGACCCGCCGACTGGTGGGCCCCGCCGACTGGTGGGCCCCGCCGACTGGCTCGGTACGGAGCCGATAGGCCGCGTCCGCCGCGGGCGGGTCTTGCCGGCTGCAGATTACAGTAGCCGTGCCTCTAATGATGCAGGCTCGGTCATGAGGTCGTGGCGACAGCTCCGCCGTTTGGCGGGTGATCACTGTGGCCACTACTTGTCGTGTCTGATTAATGGCGCGTGGGGCCCGTGGGAGGGGCCGGCCGACTTCTGGTGGCCGACTCCCATCCGGGCCGACTGGTGGTGCTTTCGCCGTCTTTCGTACGCCCGCCGACTGGTGGGACCCATCATCCCTGGGTCGTACCAGCAGGCCGTCGTGGGCACAGGGCTCCACCCCCTAGGGCTGACGTCAGGGCCGGCATGGCAATAGTGTCGCGCCGCGCGGAGATCTCCGCGGGTACAACGTACTGTAGCCACGCCTGCCCTTGAAAAATGGGTGGGAGTGGACCTTACTATGGCCACTCCCCTTCCTGTCCCTCTTTATGAGGGCATGAGGGTTGTTGGCGTCGCGGGCCGACTCCCCAAGGCCGGCTTCTCTGGAAGTCGCCAGTCAGAGTCGGCTTTATCCTGAAGCCGCTCCTGGGACTCGGGCGCGAGTGGGCAATCGCCCGCCTCGCCGCCGACTCCTCAGAAGGCGGCTCTTCGTCCTGGAGTCTCGAGGGTGCAGTCTGCCTCAATGTCTTGAAAGGTTATGGGCCGAGGTTAGCCTACCCGTGGCCCATTACTCCGACACATTACTGGCGGCATTCTTGTTACACTAACAATGCTTATGGTTAAGAAAACAGAATCATTAACAAAAAATGAGTTGGCCCAGAGGTCTGACCAGGGATCTTTGGTTCTTATCTTTCTGCACATTCAACTAGGTTTTCCTTTAAACCTTACATTCAAGAACCATTGCAATTCTAGCATAAAATATAAACTTAGTTGTGCACATGAAAATAGACTAATAACAAATTTATTATTTGTCTTAGTGCATCTCCAATGCTGGCCCCCCAAACCGGACAACGCATTTGTCCGCGGACCAGGGGCGACTAGTCCGCGGACACTGATGTGGGAGCTGGCCATCCAACTATAGTTGCATACATTTCAAACATGATTTCCACAAATCGAATGAATTACATGCAAACCGGATGATCTTCATCTAAACTGGAGCACATTCATTACATTTTTTTATATATTTTAATTAAAAAAAGCGACCAGGCCTAAACCTAGCATGCGGCGGCGTCCGTCCCCCACGCCCTTCTTGTTCCCTTCCGGTGATCTCCGGACTCATCTCATTGTCTCCATGCGAGGCAGCAATAAGATCCCTGAAGTGAAGGTGCGATCACCGGCAAGGAAGAATAGAACATGAGAGATGGACCGGCCCACATGCGATTTGAGGCCCCGTCGCTTCCATTTCCTACTCATTCTCGTCGGATTATGAGACCTGTCCGTCGCTGGTGGACGAGATCCACGATGGAAGTGGAGGGGCCGGCACGCTCATCGTCCCACTGGCGCAGTCAATCAGTGTTTGGCGATGCATAGGACACGCGGCTGGCTGTGTTCTCGTCCGCGATCACCGGCGTCGTCAACGTCACCTCCGTGTACGGTTGCGCCGCCTGTATGTTGCGAGCGGCGGTTTGAGTGTGGGCAGCCTCATAGAGCGCCTGATGCTCGGCAATGAAGCTGGGGTTCGCTACGGCCATGGCCGGCACGAATTCTTCGTTCGCGCGCTTGCCGTAGATATGTTCCTCTATCAATCGGTGTTGCTTGAGAAGGAACAAGTTGTACCGCTGCTCCTCCTGCGCCTGCCAGAACAGCGACATAGGCGCGGATATTGGCTCCTCTTGCGTCAAATAGTTTGGCGGTAGCCTGTGCACCCCTATCGCCGAGGTGGCCGGCGATAGGTGGGTACAAGCACTATATTTGATACTTCGAAATTTTACGTTAGGGCGTGCACCCCTCACCAAGGACCCCGGCGGTAGGAAAATGGTAGGATCTCAAGAAAAAATAAACCAGGGTTAGCTCAACTTTCGCAAAAGGGTCGAAAGAGTAAATTTGTCAGGCGGTGGAGGCCGTGCTGCCCACCGCTCAGTTTCAGTACACTGTACATGCAGCGGAGTTGTGTGGTCTTCAGAGTACGAAACCGAACTAGAGAGCTGCCGCCATATAGTCTCGTCGGCGTCGCTCGTCCCTCCCCTGTCCTCAATCCCCAAATCCAACCCATAATGTCGAAATCCGCCTTTCGCTTGGGCAGACCGGACTACATCCTCGTCAACGCAAATGGATACATCGACTTCCCCGTGAACGATACCACCGCCGGAACCTCCACGAAATCAGGGCCGGTCCAAGTGACCTTCGTCATCAACGATCCGCCGCGCCTGTCCAGATTGTTGGAGCTGAATCGCTCAGCCCCTTCTTCTTCCTCTCTTCTACCTCACGTAGCTCTCACAAGAACAGAAAAAAGAGACAGGTGCTTGGTGCTGCAGTATCACACAGCCGGCCTTTTCTTTTCTCTATTTCTCTTAACTGAAACAAACATGATTTACCACACTTAAGTACTGAGGAGCACGCACAGCCTAGGCACTACACTTGCTCACTAACACCACCAACAAACTCGGCCATGCACGCACTATCTCAGGCCACTAACTACATACGCACACATGCAGCTAACAAGAATTGACCACTACTACCGGCCTTTTTCTCAAGATCAAAGCAGACTCTCCTACCTATCAGCTCAAACTTGTGCAGGTCGTTGGCTTCAGACCTTCATGCATCATCGCTTCTCACGGCAAGCCATCCTCACGCGGCAGCTTGGACTCCCTCCATGCATGAAACCATCGGCTTGTACGCATCGCACGTACGCCTGCAGACACATACTACTACGTGCAACTATTACATGCAAGACTAAAATAAACATGCAGATACATGATCAAGATTAAAAAGCTAACACAGATTCTACGTCTACAGCCCCACCGTCCACAGTGCCCCCACGGTGCCGGAGATCGTTTGGTCGTCGGAGAACCTCGCCCACCTCGCCGCTTCCGGCCCAGCAGAGTACTTCATCTACAGGGCGGGAGGGGCAGGCTGCAAGGCCAGGGCGTCGCTCGATCTGCTCCCAGACGTCGGCCCGTACATCTACAGAGAGACGATCGACCAGAACCTCATCGGCCTCCTGCCGGACGGCGACGGCAAGCACTTCGTCCTGGCCGCTCTCGGATGGGAGTCAAAGACGTACACGTACAGGCTCCATGTCTTCAGGTCCAAGCACGGCGCCTGGACCCAGCAGCCGCTCGTCCCAGGCATTCCCTCTGGACTAACAGAGAGTCAAGCAGACGTGACTCCCGACAAGGTGATCAACGTGGGAGATGGGGTGCTAGGCTATGTCGATCTATGGCATGGCATGCTGCTTTGCAACGTGCTCGACGAGCCTGTGACGCCGCGCTTCGTTCCATTGCCCGCGCTGCTGCCCAACAACCGAGAACACTACCGCGAAATCTTGGCGCGGTCATTCCGCGACGTCACATGCATAGATGGCATGGTGATCACATGTGTCGAGTTGGAGCAATTGTTCAAGCTTAGAAGCAGAAGCATCATCGATGTCTCGGGCAGGGACGTGCTCTGTGACTCTGAATTGGCCAAGGATCCGAGGGAGGAGGAGGAGGAATACGAGTCCGCTGGTTGGAGGCTCATCACATGGTACAGGCACATCTCTTGGGACTGTTGGCACAAGGGGAGCATGCTTCATGCTGATGACCTTGGAACTGTCCCTTTGCCTGGTCGCGGCGGCGCTGCAAACCTGCCATTGAAGGACCTGAAAACAACCTACCCCATCGTGTGTGCTGGTGTTGTTGTTTGCTCATGTCAAGGAAGGATGGTTGGGACGGAACTAAGTGGGTTGTCACCGTTGACATGAGGAACAAGGCAGTGCGAGAGGTGATGCCACTTGATGCAAATAGATCCTTGGATTTCCATCCAACCTACATTCGCTGTGCGCTGCACAAATATCTGATAAATGGCAATTCAGGTAACTGTCCAGCTCAATGTTTTTCCTTGTGTCCTTTTTAGGAATATGTTGCTGTATCCATAGGTGTGTTCAAGCACGTTTTATTTCAGTCCGTACGGTTCTTGTTTCCTGTAGCCCATGTTAGATTGACATTGTCTATTGTTCATGTTAGATCGGTCAGTCTCATCGTCTGTACGGATTTGGGCCATTTTCTTCACTTGTGGCTTCTGAAAGTAAATGATAGTTGAAGACTTGAATCCTCGGAAACGTTTGCTTTTTGTTGAAGAACTTGGAATTGCTTGAGGTGTAGGTAAAAGGACATCTTACTTTAGGTACTCGCTTTGAATCGGTATGATGAATTCGTTGTTAGATTGTGCTGATTGGGGCCTGAATTCAAACTGGTAATTTGGTTGTGAAATCATCGTGCATTTGAGTATTTCTGTAGTGATTAGTGGGTGATCATGAATCTAATTGTTTTGTGCTCCATGTGCATCAGATGAAGTTGAGGATGGTGCAAGGAATGCTCATTGTGCTGGTAGTGCTACTCATGAGGTAGTATATAGTCCCACCCTGATGGCCTGATGCCCTGTTTCTGGTGTTCTTGTTGCCCTCTTTGTGCAGTAAGATGACCTATAAGTTGGTTTTGCAGCTGCGCCAGCCAAACTCAAACCATGACAGCAAGAGTCCCCAGCAGAAGCGGCAGAGATTGTTGCAACCAAATCAAACACTGTGGCCAGAGGATCCGCAATAGGTACGGAGGTACCGCAGCGATAGATTATCCAGTCCTCCTCACGTGCGTCCATGAACCTTGCGATATAGAAAAACTTTCTCTGCAAGATACTTGATCTTAAAGTCCTCATGCTTATGGTCTTGAAAAGGAAAATTTGCCTGAAGTATTGTCTCTGTAAGGTTGTCGCTTGTGCATCTACTAATGCGTGTAAAGGCGTGTCTGCCGATTATTGGTTGTGCTAAAATTTGTGGCTCGTGATTTCTATTTTTTAAATGATTTTGCAGAGTTAATAAGATCCAGCTCAGCAGCACACTAGGCTAAGCTCATTGAATGATGGAGGTGGTTTTGAAAAATGATGGCTTCTTTCAAGATGTTCAATGTTTTCTGAAACTCTATTAATATGCTCTCCAGATATTGTAGTAAATACACAAAAAATATGTTCTGCTCTTCCTGCATGTTTTTTGTCTCAACAACATCTAGATATAAACAGAGCAAAAATTACTTCCATCAAGCTCCACTATGAAGGAAGTGATTTTTGCTATCCGATAGTTTAATTTGAAGTTCCAGATATTACCTTTCCAGATTAACCTACAAACTAGTCTCCAATGGTATAAATTAAAATTACAGATACTGTTCTACACAAACTAGTGATTTTTCCATCATATTATTTCGAAAAAATAGGAGGGCAAACTATTGCAAGAGGAGCTGCAGGAATACTAAGCCTCTAGCCCAGGACACAAGAGTAAGCTGCAGAAGAGTAAGAGGTCGCTGTCAAAACATGTCATCGTAGCAGTGAAACTAGCACTAAGATTAATCTACAGGCAAGAATAATAGCATGATGCAAGTCACCTACAGGCAAGAGCTATATAATGCAAGTCAAACTAGCACAAGAATTATATTATGATGCAAGTTGCAAGTGACCTAGATGCAAGACATTGCTGACATGATTCACATTTGGGCAAGAACAACTTCGTGGAGAGAAGAAGGAAAAGAAAAATTTATGGATTATGGTCCACCAGGGAAATTTTGCACTGCAGCCAACAGCTAGTTGATAAAACCAATAATGCAAGTTATAGCTAACAGAAGAATTTTGCACTGCATTAGAGAGCTGTTGGCTGCTACAAGTCCTGAAACAACTAATCGTAGAACTGAAGGCATAGCTAGCGATATTCAGCTAGATGGCCGAATTTAATCCCTGAGGAAATAGTCGCATCAATTTCTCGAAAAGGTAGTTGGCCAACCATCTCAAAGATGCGCCTGCAATTATGCTAAATCCACGCAGAGCATCACGAGCAAGAACTTTTTGGATCAATTCTGCGATAAGGCTGGATGGCCAAGGCGCCCTTGACTAGGACTTTCAGGTGGGTAAGATTCGGAAAACAGAAAAGCTAATCTGAATTCCTGTTTATCCCTAGGCTGCTACTCTGTACTGCCTTCCCTCAAGTCGGTATCTTCTTCCATCATGAAAGTCGGTAAGCAATCTAGTCGGCAACAGGGAAATGAGGTTTGGATTGTCTTTTACAAATATTTTGAAATTTGAATTGTAGGGGCTCTTTCATAAAGAGAAAACACCCTTAAAAAATTAGCGTATGCTGCTTAGTATGGCGTGCACACGGTATTCTTTAGTAAAAGGCAAAAGAATAGTTCGCTTTGTGCTCACCACGCAGCTGCGTGCCTCTCCCAGGTTACACCCCGCTCTCTTATGTAGCCGAGCTCTCTGCTCCCTCCTGCTTAAACGCCTGCGAGGTGGGACTAAAAACGCCTGCCTCCTCCGCCCCGCTGCTTTCCCTTTTGCTGCAGTGCTGCTGATGCTGCACATGTTCCTCAGAAAGCCCACAAAAACACGTTATGTTGTTGGATCTACGGACCCGATGGGATGATCATGTCTCCAGAAAGCCCACTCGAGATGCAACAATAGCCCAGCCCACGGTAGTCTTGTCTCCTCCGCGACTCCTTTCCGCAACTCCGCTGGATAGTCATAGACAGCAAACTGAGATTCCTCAAAAAAATGAACCTTTTTTATTTTTTATTTTCCTTTTTTTTTGGCGTGAGACAGCAAACTGAGCCATGCGAAAACATCTCCAAAAAAGAAAACTTTGATCAATAGCTCTATCTAAGTGGCCACGCGGCAGGCAGCGCCTGAATCAATGCACCACCAACAAGAAGAACCACAATGAATTAACATTCCCTACATGTTGCACCAAAGCTACAGTACAGATTGCACGTTGCTCCAGTAAGTGCCGCCGCGATAAAGCCGATCGGACACCTGACTCAAGTAAAATTGCAACTTTCGGACCGATGGCTCCCCTACAAATGCCACCACATGCACGGCAGCTACGGGCACGCACCCGTACTACGTACTCATTCTCTCGTCGATCTCTCTAACCTTTGTCATAGCATAGTCATGGCGGCGACGGGCAAAACCAGCAGCACGGTGGTGGCACTGTCCACCCTGGCTCTAGCGGCGAGCCTCCTCCTCCTCCCCGTCTCGTCAGAGGCGGCCTGCCCCAGCAAGAGCAAACCAACGCCGAGCGCACCGCCGGCGACGGGCGGGAGCGGGAGCGGCGGAGGTAAGTGCTCGGTGGACGCGCTGAAGCTAGGGGTGTGCGCGGACGTGCTGGGCCTAGGCGACGGGCTGACGAACCTGATGGCGGGCTCCTGGTCGACGGCGTCGTCGGGGAAGAAGCCGTGCTGCGAGCTCGTTGGCGGCCTCGCCGACCTGGACGCCGCAGTCTGCCTCTGCACCGCCATCAAGGCCAACGTGCTGGGCGTCGTCGACGTCGGCCTGCCCCTCCAGCTCGGCCTCCTCGTCAACCACTGCGGCAGGAAGCTCCCGGCAGGAAGTCCGTACGCACGCACGCACGAATGGAACGTTGTTAATTTGCTTGCTAGTAGTGGTACGTGCTGTGCGCGAATTTTAATTAAGTTTGTCTGTGTACTGGTCCTTTAATGTTAAGTCTACTATCTTGTGTCGTGTGGTAACGTAATGACATGTTCGGTGCTTGCTGCTCTATACCTTCAGTTCCAACTTTGCTAAATGGTTATTCCCTGTGAACGCCGTGCTTTCCGAAACGAATTAGAATGGGATATGGACGTTGCTGACCAAGCAGACATTATACATGCAGCTTTACAAATATCATAGTTCTGCCATTGTCAGTAAAACAAGTAGCCGCAAAGCGCATGCCTGGTTATAAAAAAGAATGATTGAGAGGAAAAACTTAGTTTGAAAACATTTGAAAGAGTACCATCGTCAATTGATCTGAAATCAACAAGATACCCAATATTGTTTATTACATGGATCAATGCATAGACATGCGCAAACTGGGATCGATTATCTCGATTCAGCAAACTACAGGACCAATGTTTATAACATGACAAACGACAACACACACCATCCCGATGAAAGGAGGTGTGCTGAGTTCAGTTCCTCGCAACACTTGAAAAGGTGGGGGAAAATATTTTAGGATCTATCACCAAGTTCCGCTCTCAAATTGTCGAACGGGTAGACTTTTGGTGTCTGCAAGAGAAAGTATGATGAGTTTAGTTAGTTTGTTCAGCAAAATAAACTAAAAACATGCATCCTTCTTTACCAATTTAAAACAAATCCTCTATTCTTAAATAGCTACAACTCACTACCTAATTTTCCTCTCCATGCAACAATGCCACATCACCTAGTCATGCATGTATTCATAAGTTATTTTTTCATTAATCTCTTAATGCAAAGCATACCACCTCATGCATGACTTTTTTCCAAGGAAATTAAGTCATGTAAGACATTTTGTATTTGCTTTTTGCATTAACTTTAGTATTCTATCACTTAGCCATATATTTTTTAACAAGGTTCTCACAGCAACGCATGGGGCATTGTCTAGTTTAGATAGTTTTCAGGTCCGCAATCACAAATCAGATTAAGTTTTCAAGTCAAGTTGGCATCTGTAGTAACTATCAGATTAAGTTTAAACAGAAGATTAGTTTTAGGGCCTTCTTCGTTTGCAGTATTCTGAAAAAGTAGGATTGGGATGATATGACATATTAAGGAATTTCATCTAGGACAAAGGGCATAAGCTTAACAGATACTCCCTCCGTCCCAAAATATAAGATCATTTTAGCTTTACTGACTACTGTAACCTTCAAGAAAGTACCAAACTTTTGTTTCCACACGTGTATAGCACATAAGGTAACAAGCATACATGATAAAGTCCTCCGTGCTTCGAAGGATATAACAGATTATGCAACATCATGAGTATCCAGCGATGCTAATACCAATACCTTCTGACATGGGTATAAACTTTGCATATCAAGGAGGCATTACAGCTTAGGGATTGAAGGGTTTGACACAGGCCATGCTTACTAACATGGCTATCCAATTGCTCAAGTCAATAGAGTAACATACAGCATGACAGTGAAGTTCACAGTTATCAGAATAAATCGATCATCTAGACTCAATAATCACCAGTATATATCCAGTAACAGATTCCAGGCATCAAATTTTGGGGAAGAAGTTAGGATGGATCCACCTTTCGTGCCCTCCTCCAACCCCGCGGCGGGCGCTGCTCCAGCCCCGCCAGCCACCCATGCGCCGCGGTTCACTCCGGCCGCGTTGCCCACCCCTTCCCCCCCTCCTTCCCCGCATCAATGCGCCTGGCCCTCACCGGGCTCGCCCTGCAGCGCTGCGGCGCGGCTCATGGCCATTCACTCCTCCGGGTCAGGCTGGAGTGGATCTGCTTCCGCTGGATCCTCCGCTGCATCGTCGGATACGCATTCAATCCCTGCGCCGGCCTATGCCTCTACCATGCGGTCTATCATCTGCATCCCGCCCTCCTCCACATTTATCGCCTCCAGAGCAGCCTCGCCTCCACTGGACAGATCTGCGTGCCCTCCTCCGCCCCTGACTGTGGCTTGCCCGGAATGGCATCTCGTCCAATTGAGGAGACGGCGGCGTGCACCGCCCGTACCATCTTCGTCCGCCGGGCGTTACTCACCGCTGCGGGCCGAGGCAGTGTGCGTTATGGCGGAGAGGCGCTGTGCGGCCTATTTGAAGCGGTTCCGGGGCCGCTATCTCCGGTGTCTCGCTCCTGGCCACCGTGCAAAGGACTGTCGGGATCCAATCTGGTGCTCTGCCTGCTGGAACTGGGGGCACCGCTCCCGTTCCGCCTCCTGTCCCAAGCGCTCCATCCGCCGCCCCCGCCCGCCAAATCCGTCGTCGCTCCGCTACACCGCCACCGCCACCCCCCGCCATCCCCCGCCGGAGCGTTCCCCGCATCCCTGCCCACCCGCTCCTCTGCCCCACCAACTCCCGGCTGCCATGGCTTCCCGCCCCGGTGACACCTCCCGCCGCTCTTCGGGGGGCAGCTCGTTCACCATCTGCACCCCACCTATGGAGACGGCGGCGAGGGCGTTCCACGCGTCGGCGCTGCTGGTGACCATGTCCGAGCCACGGCTCGACATTACGCCGCAGCTGGTGGCCAAGGCGGTCGAGCGCGACCTCAACATCTCTTGCAGCGACTTCCACGTCTCCAAGCACCACCCCGAGCACTTCATGATCCACTTCGCCCACGTCAGACACCGCGACACCGCCTTCGATGCCGGTGTCGTCTCCTGCCGGGGCGTCGCGCTCTCCCTGATGGCCTGGTCGCCGTCCGCGCATGGGCATCGACGCATCTGGCGGTACTACTGCCGCATCGCCATCGAGAACTTGCCAGTGCAATCCTGGAACCGGGAGGGCGTGCAGGACGCCCTTGGGAAGACTTACCATGTCGACCGGTTGGAGCGTCAGACGACGTCTCTCTCCAACACGGCATGCCTCTTCGCCTGGGTATGGGCATGGAGCCCTGATGACATCCCCACCTCCCGGGGCTTCTCCATCATCGATCGCGCACAGGATCCCAGAGGACGCCAGATGCTGCCGGAGGGCTGCCCTCGCGATGAGGGGCTGGAGGGGGCGGAGTTCTCCCTCCTCGTCCACCTTGACACCACGAAGGAGTACACTCCGATCGCCGATCATGACCCCGCGATGCCACGCGCCAACGACCCCCAGTGGCCGCTCGAGGAGCACTTCCACTGGGTTCATCGCGTCGAAGACGGCTGGACGGAGCCAGCGCGCGTCCCCCACGTCGGTGACTGCGACCACCCTCGCCCGCGGCGCCGTGATGATGAGGATGAAGATGGCGCTGATTGTGACCGCGGGCGTCACCGTCGTCGCAGTCGCCCCGCCCCTGCCTGGCGTGGTGCGCTCCTGGGTTGCCGCACTGGTGGTGCTGCTCGGGAGGACGGATCGTCCAGACGTCGTCAGGATCAACGTCATGGTGCGCCCGGTGGTGGCCGGCGTCGCCTGGGCTCCCCCACCGGTGCGCTCTCTGACTCCGAGGGCTCGATGCGCTCCTTCAGTCGCTCTCGTTCTCCAAGGCCGGCGCGTGAGCGCGGGCTGTCGTCCCCGCCCCGCCCCTCTGCTGTCGAGGTCCGTGCCATCCCTGTCCTCCTGGGTGAGGCGGCGCCGCGGGATGCCAACGCTGCTGATGCTATCCATGGCGTCCCGGTGGCCTGGCCGAGGGGGATGGACCAGTCCCCTTTCCTCCTCGAAGTGGAGTCCATCTGGCAGGACATCACCCGCACCGACCCGCTGCTGCTTCAGCTTGATGACACGGCCTTCCGCCGGCTGCCGTCTATCCTTAACGGGGTTGGGGCGGATGAGGCAGTGTGGCCGTTTGTGGAGCCAAGCCTGGCGCCCTGGGCCGGTGCTGGCCTCCCCGAATTCGAGCTTGGCCTCCCCTTGCCACGTAGCCCTCCCCGGCCTCCCAGCCCGGTGGCTTGCCCGCTGCAGCCATTGCCCAATGCTGGATACATGGATGCATGGTCTGCCCCGCCACTGATGCCGCTCATCCCGGTGCGCTCCGCCACCCCGGAGCGTCTCATCTCCTCCCAGGCTGTTCCTGTGTTTGACGCCGATCATCTGGCCACCAAGCTGCAGGCGCTGGAGGTGGATGCTAACACCACCTTCCTCGACCAGGTGTTCCGCATGCTTGCCCCTTCCATCATGGGTCCACCTCCGTTCAAGTTCAACACCGACCCCCCCATCTCCAGAAGCTGACACCCTCTTCATCCCCACGCCGCCGCTTGCTGAGGTGGCGCGTCGTTCAAGCACCAGGGTGGCCAAGGTCGGCTTCCCGAAGGGCATGACTCAGCAAGAAAAGGCGCAAGCGAGGCTAGCGCAGCAGCTGGAATTCATTGACAAGCCTGCTCAGTTCAAGCCGCGGGTCAGAGGATGCTACGTTGACAGGTTCAAGACGCCGCTGGGGAGGCTCACGACCAAGTTGGCCAAGGCAGCGGGAGTCCTGTCCACGGCTCGCATCAACTTGCCAGACAAGGACCTCCGCACTGCTGTGGGCGAGTGATACGTCTCCAACCTATCTACTTTTCCAAACACGTTTGCCCTTGTTTTGGACTCTAACTTGCATGATTTGAATGGAACTAACCCGGACTGACGTTGTTTTCAGCAAAATTACCATGGTGTTATTTATGTGCAGGAGCAAATGTTCTCGGAATGACCTGAAACTTCACGGAGACACTTTTCAGAAAATAAGAAAAATACCTGCCAAAGATGAAGGCCAGGGGCCACCGTCTTGCCACGAGGGTGGGGGGCGCGCCTGCCCCCCTAGGGCGCGCCCTCGACCTTGTGGGCCCCCTGTTGCCTCTCCGACTCCAACTCCACCTCAATATATTGAGTTTTGGGGAGAAAAAAATCAGAGAGAAGAAATCATCGCGTTTTACGATACGGAGCCACCGCCAAGCCCTAAAACCTCTCGGGAGGGCTGATCTGGAGCCTGTTCGGGGCTCCGGAGAGGGGAATCCATCGCCATCGTCATCATCAACCATCCTCCATCACCAATTTCATGATGCTCACCGCCGTGCGTGAGTAATTCCATTGTAGGCTTGCTGGATGGTGATGGGTTGGATGAGATCTATCATGTAATCGAGTTAGTTTTGTTAGGGTTTGATCCCTAGTGTCCACTATGTTCTATGATTGATGTTGCTATGACTTTGCTATGCTTAATGCTTGTCACTAGGGCCCGAGTGCCATGAGTTCAGATCTGAACCTATTATGTTTTCATCAATATATGAGTGTTCTTGATCCTATCTTGCAAGTTTATAGTCACCTATTATGTGTTATGATCCGTTAACCACGAAGTGACAATAATCGGGATACTTACCGGTGATGACCGTAGTTTGAGGAGTTCATGTATTCACCATGTGTTAATGCTTTGTTCCGGTTCTCTATTAAAAGGAGGCCTTAATGTCCCTTAGTTTCCGTAAGGACCCCGCTGCCACGGGAGGGTAGGACAAAAGATGTCATGCAAGTTCTTTTCCATAAGCACGTATGACTATATTCGGAATACATGCCTACATTATATCAATGAACTGGAGCTAGTTCTGTGTCACCCTAGGTTATGACTGTTACATGATGAACCGCATCCGGCATAATTCTCCATCACCGATCCATTGCCTACGAGCTTTCCATATATTGTGTTTCGCTTATTTACTTTTCCATTGCTATTGCTATCATCACTACAAAATAACAAAAACTTGCTTTTACTACTGTTACCTTTTGCTACCGTTATCACTACTATCATATTACTTTGCTACTAAACACTTTGCTGCAGATATTAAGTTTCCAAGTGTGGTTGAATTGACAACTCAGCTGCTAATACTTGAGAATATTCTTTGGCTCCCCTTGTGTCGAATCAATAAATTTGGGTTGAATACTCTACCCTCGAAAACTATTGCGATCCCGTATACTTGTGGGTTATCAAGACCATGTTCTGGCGCCTTTGCCGGCGAGCATAGCTCTATTCTTTGAGTCACTTGGGATATATATCTGCTTATCATTATGAAGAACTTGAGAGATCCAAAAACCAAGATCTATCCCTCAACTACGAGGGGAGGTAAGGAACTGCCATCTAGCTCTGCACTTGATTCACCTTCTGTTTTGAGTAAGCTTGCGACACCTACACCTGCTTCTTCTATTCGTTCTGATATGTCGCATGTTATTGATGATGCCACTTCTGGTATGCATGATACTTATGATGAAACTACCTCTATGCCTGATACTACTGTGCCACTTAGTGCTTTTCTTGATGAACAACTTGCTAGGGCTAGAGAGATTGAAAATATTGAATCTGATGATACTGATGAAAGTGATGATGAAGAACCACTTGCTATTCCTAAGGGTTATGTTTTTGATTGAGATGCTTCTTTAGCCATTTTAGCTTGCAGAAATAGAACTGAATTTAAAAAATTATTAGCTAAATGGAGTAACCAATCCCTAAATGATAGAATGAAACCTGACCCGGCTTTTGCTACCTCGCCTATCTTTGTTACTGATAAGGATTATGAATTCTCTGTTGATCCTGATATAATTACTTTGGTTGAATATGATCCTTTTCATGGTTATGAATCTGAAACTGTTGTGGCACATCTTACTAAATTGAATGATATAGCTACCCTGTTCACTAAAGATGAGAAAACTCGCTACTTTTACATCCTTAAATATTTCCATTCTCATTAAAGGGTGATGCTAAGATATGGTTTAATTCTCTTGATCCTGGTTGTGTGCGTAGTCCCCAGGATATGATTTATTACTTCTGTGCTATATATTTCCCTGCTCATAAGAAACAAGCTGCTTTAAGGGATATATATTTTTTTGTGGAAATTGAAGAAGAGAGTCTCCTACAAGCTTGGCGAGGCTTCTCCAATTACTTAATGCTTTGCCTGATCACCCTCTTAAGAAAAATGAAATACTTGATATCTTTTATAATGGACTAACCGATGCCTCCAGAGATTACCTGGATAGTTGTGCTGGTTCTGTTTTCAGGGAAAGAACACCGGATGAAGCTGAAATTCTACTGAATAATATGTTGACAAATGAAAATAATTGGACACCTCCGGAGCCAATTCCTGAGCCTATTCCTAAACCAACTCCGAAGAAGAGGGGTATTCTATTTCTCAGTCCTGAAGATATGCAAGAGGCAAAGAAATCTATGAAAGAAAAGTGTATTAAAGCTGAAGATGTTAAGAATTTACCTCCTATTGAAGAAATACACGGTCTTAATTTACCGCCTATTGAAGAAACATAAAATATTAATCCTTTACCTATTGAAGAAACGCATGGTCTTGATAACCCGACACAGGTAGTAAAGGTAAATTCTCTCTATAGATATAATAAAGCTGTAATCCCATTTACTAAAATGGCTAGCCCATGCTTAGATGAGTTTGATAAATTTATGGCTAAGCAAGAAGATTTTAATGCTTATTTTGGTAGACAATTAAAATACAATTCAAATATGCTTGGACACTTGGGTGATTATATGGCTAATGTTAAAGGTGAACTTAAACTTATTAGTAAACATGCTTCTATGGTTACCTCTCAAGTAGAACAAATACTTAAAGCTCAAAATGATTTGCTCAATGAATTGAATAGTAAAAATAATGATAATGTTGTTAGAGTGGCTACTAGAACTGGTAGAATGACTCAGGAACCTTTGTATCCTGAAGGCCATCCTAAGAGAATTGAGCAAGATTCTCAGAGAAATAATTTAGATGCACCTAGTTCTTCTAAAAAGAAGAAAAAGAAAAATGATAGGACTTTGCATGCTTCTAGTGATCCTATTGTTGAAACACCTGAGAATCCAAATGATATTTCTATTTCTGATGCCGAAACACAATCTGGTAATGAAACTGAAACTAGTGGTAATGTTAATGATAATGTTCATGATGATGCTCAACCTAGTAATGATAATGATGTAGATTTTGAACCTGCTATTGATCTTGATAACCCACAATCAAAGAATCAACGTTATGATAAGAAATATTTTGTTGCTAGGAAACATGGTAAAGAAAGAGAACCATGGGTTCAGAAACCCATGCCCTTTCCTCCCAAACCATCCAAGAAAAAGGATGATGAGGATTTTGAGCGCTTTGCTAAAATGATTAGACCTATCTTTTTACGTATGCGATTAACTGATATTCTCAAAACCAATCATTATGCTAAGTATATGAAAGATACTATTACAAATAAGAGAAAGATACCGGAAGCTGAAATTTCCACCATGCTTGCTAATTATACTTTTAAGGGTGGAATACCAAAGAAACTTGGAGATCTAGAAGTACCCACTATACCATGCTCCATTAAAAGAAACTATGTTAAAACTGCTTTATGTGATCTTGGAGCCGGTGTTAGTGTTATGTCTCTCTCTTTATATTGTAGACTTGATTTGAATAAGTTGACACCTACTGAAATATCTTTGCAAATGGCTGATAAATCAACTGCTATACTTGTCGGTATTTGTGAGGATGTGCCTGTTGTAGTTGCAAATGTTACCATTTTAACGAACTTTGTTATTCTTGATATTCCCGAGGACGATAGTATGTCTATTATTCTTGGATGACCCTTTTTGAATACTGCAGGGGCTGTTATTGATTGCACTAAAGGCAATGTCACTTTTCATGTTAATGGTAATGAGCATACAATACACTTTCCGAGGAAACAACCTCAAGTTCATAGTATCAACTCTATTGGAAAAATTCCATCGATTATATTTGGAGGTTTTGAATTTCCTCTTCCTAGTGTCAAGAAGAAATATGATATTCTTATTATTGGGGAGGTGCATATCCCCGTTGAGGTAACATAGTGTTATTCGAAATTTCTCCGGTTCCATGTTATTCGGAATGAGTTCGTTAACAAGACTTGATCAACCTTATTAGTGGATTCCTTTTGATGATCATGAGATGGATGAAACTAGAAGGCACAACCTTCTATACCCCACTTTTACTTTCTGTTATTTATATTAAATAAAATAAAAATAAACATTTTCTGTCTGTTATCTGATTATACGTGTAATATAAAAATACCTTGGAAATAAAAGTTCTCCAAATGCCCTGAAAATTAAATATGATTTTTTCTAGAATATTTGAGGATTTATGGAACAGAGAACACACCAGGGGGGCTAACCACCTTGCCATGAGGGTGGAGGGCGCGCCCCCTGCCTCGTGGGCCCACGGTGGCCCTCCTCCACTTATTCCTGCACCCACACACTTCATCTTCCTCCCCTAAACACGAATATACAGCTCAAGCACGAGTTCTAGCTCATTTTGCTGCCATTTTCGATCTCCTTGCTCAAAGCACCTCTCACAAAACTGCTTGGGGAAATTGTTCCTTGGTATGTGACTCCTCCATTGGTCCAATTAGTTTTTTTCTAGTGCTTTATTCATTGTAAATTTTTGCTTCTTAGGTGACCCTGTTCTTGAGCTTACATGTCAAATTTATATGGTTCCAAGTAGTTTTGATGCATGATATAGGCCCTAGGCACTTGTAGGAGTAGTTGCTATCAATATTATTGAGTTTGGTTTACTTTTATTTTGAAGTTACAAAAAAATTTCAGAATTTTTCACAGGAAGAAAAATGCTTAGGAAAATGTTCCAAGGTGGTTCTTCCAAGAAGCAAGGACCCAGGCTTGCAATGCGTGATGCTGACGAAGAGCCACCAAGAGACGCTCCAGTGCGTCCTTGTGAGTGGCCTTCTGAAAATTTATGGATCAAGCGGGAATAAAAGAAGAATTCAACGCATATTTGCCTAACACTGATCTCGTGAGCTGCGAGGAAGAGAAGTGCAGTCAGTATCATGAGCTCACTAGCTCCTTTGTGAGGAGGTTTGAATTTTCAACTTCACGTAATTCTCCAACTGTCCTGTTTGATCTTTATGGTAAATCTTATACCATGGACTTAGAGGATTTTACCACTGCATGCAAACTTCCACAATGGGGTAGTATAAGAGATCCTTGCAAATCTGAATTTAGAGATTTTCTTGCTAATATAACTGTGGGAGAATCTAGAGATATTACACAAGCTACCATAGGGAGCATTCACTTTCCTGCTATACATTATTTTGCTCTCTTCATAGGTAGATGCATAAATGGTAAAGATGAGCCATATCACGTGTGTGTCCCTGACCTCGGTATTCTTAGGAGTGCTGTGTTAGGAGACAAATCATATAATTTGGGAGCCATTGTTGCACGTAGGTTGCATCTTAATAGACGTAATGGAGATTTCTTTGGTGGAATTTATGCAACCCGCGTAGCTAATTTTCTTGGTATAGATGTGCGCGAAGATGATATTGAATTACCTCCTGCCTATCTAGATTTTAATGCTATGGTTCACCACCAGTTTGTCAAGAGGAACGAATCACCTCTCCGGTATCAACTGATCTTTGACAGACGTCGTGCTGTTCGTATTACTCTCCCTGCTCCTGCTTTCTTTGATTATCAGGCAAGAGGAGGATATACTATTACCAGAGAGGAGGCAGATGAGTACGAGAGAAGAGTGGAGGCTACTCATCGCCACGCTGCAGCTCAGCAGGCGATAGCTGCTGCATCACAGTATGACCCCAACAACTATTATTATGGATGTCCGCCAGGACAGCTGTGGCCATAGACCAACTTAGGCCAAAAGCCTAAGCTTGGGGGAGTACGTATTTCTCACCGACATTACATTTATGCTCACACACTCATTGCTAGATGTCGGTGCTCATACTTTTTCATTGTATCATCCATGCTAGTTTATTTTCCTTTTTATGCTTTCTTCTTATGTGTTTAATAAACCTTAAGAAAAATAAAATTAGTTGTAGCTTTTAATTAGTTCACTTTCCATGCTTATAGTAGTAACTAAAAAGAAAAACCCAAAAATATTTCATGTTCTTCTTTTGCTTGTTGGGAGCTTTCCCGTGTAAATAGTTTCATTTCTTTTCTTTTCTTTGGGGGTCGATAGGAGAAGACCATGATTAAATTGTTGAAGTGGCTCTTCTATGCATTATTGTTGATCTGAAAAAAGAGCCCATATTGCCTTGTCTTCTCCTGTTTATTGAATGCTTGCAGATTCCAGCTTAGTCCAATGCACGTGCACTATTATTATTATTCACATCGTTCGGTCGTGCAAGTAAAGGGCAGTCATGATGATATATGATGGACTGGCTGAGATGAGAAAAGCTGGTATGAACTCGACCTCTTTTGTTTTTGTAAATATGATTAGTTCATCATTCCTGATTCGGCCTATCATGAATAAACATGTTTGCAATGACAACTAGAGATCATAGTTTCTTGTGCCATGCTTGATTAGCTATGAGTTATAATGGTTTACCTTGCGTGCCAACATGCTATTAAAATGGTTATGATGTGGTATGATAGGGTGGTATCCTCCTCTGAATGATTTAAGTGACTTGACTTGGCACATGTTCATGCATGTAGTTGAAACAAAATCAACATAGCCTTCATGATATTTATGTTCATGGTGGATTATATCCTACTCATGCTTGCATTCGATGTTGATTAATTTTAATGCATGTTCATGACTGTTGCCGCTCTCTAGCTGGTCGCTTCCTAGCCTTTTGCTAGCCTTCACCTGTACTGAGCGGGAATACTGCTTGTGCATCCAAATCCCTTAAACCCCAAAGATATTCCACATGAGTCCACTATACCTACCTATATATGGTATATACCTGCCGTTCCAAGTAAATTTGCATGTGCCAAACTCTAAACCTTCAAATAAATATCCTGTTTTGTATGCTCGAATAGCTCATGTATCAACTAGGGTTGTCTGTATCTTCCATGTTAGGCGGGTTATTCTCAAGAGGAGTGGACTCCGCTCCTCACTCACGAGATAAATGGCTGGTCACCGGGATGCCCAGTCCCATGCTTTATGCGAACTAAATCAAAATAATTGCAAACAAAACTCCCCCTGGGACTCCTGTTAGTTGGAGGCACTCGTTGTTTCGAGCAAGCCATGGATTGATGCTTGTGGTGGAAGGGGGAGTATAAACTTTACCATTGTGTTTGGGAACCGCCTATAATGTGTGTAGCATGGAAGATATCGCCATTTCTTGGTTGTTATGTTGACAATGAAAGTATACCGCTCAAAATATTATTCACCTCTGTTTCAAAACCGAGCTCTGGCACCTCTACAAATCCCTGCTTCCCTCTGCGAAGGGCCTATCTATTTACTTTTATGTTGAGTCATCATCCTCTTATTAAAAAGCACCAGTTGGAGAGTGTTGCTGTCATTTGCATTCATTATTGTTAGTTTACATTGAGTATGACTTGACTGGATCTCTTTTACCATGAATTACAATGTCTAGTCAGTCCTTGGTCTTTAAAGGTGCTCTGCATTTATGTTTTGCGGTCTCAGAAAGGGCTAGCGAGATACCACCTTGTTATATCACATTATGATTGTTTCGAGAAAGTGTTGTCATCCGAGTTTTATTATTATGGCTTGCTAGTTGATTATGCTATTTATATGAGTAAACTTGAGACCTATGCGATATTGTGAATGTGGTTAGTTATAATCTTTGCTGAAAACTTGAATGCTGGCTTTAAATATTTACAACAACAAGAGCAAACATAGTTTGTAAAAGTTTTTCTTTATCACTTTCAGTTTGTCAACTGAATTGCTTGAGGACAAGCAAAGGTTTAAGCTTGGGGGGGTTGATACGTCTCCAACGTATCTACTTTTCCAAACACTTTTGTCCTTGTTTTGGACTCTAACTTGCATGATTTGAATGGAACTAACCCGGACTGATGCTGTTTTCGGCAAAATTACCATGGTGAAACTTCACAGAGACACTTTTCAGAAAATAAGAAAAATACCTGCCAAAGATGAAGGCCAGGGGGGCCCACCGTCTTGCCACGAGGGTGGGGGGCGCGCCTGCCCCCCTAGGGCGCGCCCCCTACCTTGTGGGCCCCTGTTGCCTCTTCGACTCCAACTCCACCTCCATATATTGAGTTTCGGGGAGAGAAAAATCAGAGAGAAGAAATCATCGCGTTTTACGATACGGAGCCGCCGCCAAGCCCTAAAACCTCTCGGAAGGGCTGATCTGGAGTCCGTTCGGGGCTCCAGAGAGGGGAATCCGTCGCCATCGTCATCATCAACCATCCTCCATCACCAATTTCATGATGCTCGCCGCCGTGCATGAGTAATTCCATCGTAGGCTTGCTGGACGGTGATGGGTTAGATGGGATCTATCATGTAATCGAGTTAGTTTTGTTAGGGTTTGATCCCTAGTGTCCACTATGTTCTGAGATTGATGTTGCTATGACTTTGCTATGCTTAATGCTTGTCACTAGGGCCCGAGTGGCATGATTTCAGATCTGAACCTATTATGTTTTCATCAATATATGAGTGTTCTTGATCCTATCTTGCAAGTCTATAGTCACCTATTATGTGTTATGATCCGTTAACCCCGAAGTGACAATAATCGGGATACTTACTGGTGATGACCGTAGTTTGAGGAGTTCATGTATTCACCATGTGTTAATGCTTTGTTCCGGTTCTCTATTAAAAGGAGGCCTTAATATCCCTTAGTTTCCGTAAGGACCCCGCTGCCACGGGAGGGTAGGACAAAACATGGCATGCAAGTTCTTTTCCATAAGCACGTATGACTATATTCGGAATACATGCCTACATTATATCAATGAACTGGAGCTAGTTCTGTGTCACCCTAGGTTATGACTGTTACATGATGAACCGCATCCGGCATAATTCTCCATCACCGATCCATTGCCTACGAGTTTCCCATATATTGTGCTTCGCTTATTTACTTTTCCGTTGCTATTGTTATCATCACTACAAAATACCAAAAACATTGCTTTTACTACTGTTACCTTTTGCTACCGTTATCACTACTATCATATTACTTTGCTACTAAACACTTTGCTGCAGATATTAAGTTTCCAGGTGTGGTTGAATTGACAACTCAGCTGCTAATACTTGAGAATATTCTTTGGCTCCCCTTGTCTCGAATCAATAAATTTGGGTTGAATACTCTACCCTCAAAAACTGTTGTGATCCCCTATACTTGTGGGTTATCAGCGAGGAGGATGCCACCGCCTGAGCGCCGCGTCTGGTAGTTGCCACTGGGTCTAGCAGTTGTCATGTTAGAAAGGCCACCAGTCTCTGTAGGTGCCATGCGACGTAGTTGCCGCACCGCTGCTGTTTTTCTTACCTGTGTACTTTTGGCGACCTCGCCGGGCACCCGTGTCAGTCACCGGCCGTTCCTTGTTTGTGTCGTGTGGCGTAACTACCGTACCGCTGAATGGGCCGTGCGGCGTAGCTGCCGCACCGTTGTCTTCCTCCTTTCATATGTACTTTTGGCGACCTCTCCGGGCGCCCGTGTCTGTCACCGGCCGTATCAATTGAAGTTCCATATGAACGCCGCTCCTGCTTTGAGATGGCCTGCTGTTTGTGTTGATGGCTTGTTGCAAGATGAGTAGCTGCACTGTTTTCAACTGGAACGTAAGGGGTCTCAATGATCAGGCTAGGCGAGAAATTGTGTGAACTTATCGATCAGACCCGTTGCTCTATAGCCTGCCTCTAAGAGACAAAGCGAGAGGTTTTTCCTCCCCTGGAAGTTACCGAAACGGTTGGACCCTGCCTCACCAGTTACACCTTGCTGCCAGCGACGGGGACTCGAGGAGGTATCCTCCTCGCCTAGGATGCCGACCTGTTTCAGATCGCAAACACTGACATCTCCCCATTCACTATCACCATCACCCTTAATCCTTGCATGGGAGACGCCCCCTGGTTAATCACCACTGTCTACGGGCCCTGTGATGATGACACCGGACTGCTCTTTCTGGCTGATCTTGCGCGTATCCATTCGGTCACTCCTGGGCCATGGATGATTACCGGCGATTTCAACCTCATTTATGAGGCAAGGGACAAAAACAACTCCAATCTCAATTTCTGAATGATGAGGCGCTTCCGTGATGCTCTAAATGCTAGTGAGCTCAAAGAAATAAAACTATCTGGGCGCCGCTTCACTTGGTCCAATGAACAGGCTGACCCAATGCTTGTCCGCCTCGACAGAGCTTTCTGTGACACTGCTTGGGATCTCAACTTCTCAAACGCAAGGATGCAGCCATTAGCTACGGCTATGTCCGATCACTGCCCCTTGCTCCTGACTTGTGAGAATGCGCCGCGGAGATCGCCACGTTTTTGTTTTGAGGCTTTTTGGACCCTTATTGATGGTTTCAAAGAAGTGATCGCCTCGGCCTGGAACCAACCTTGCCCCCCCCCCTTCATCCCTTTGGGCGGCTGAACCTCAAGCTCAAGGGTACTGCGCGCGCCCTTAGGCTTTGGCAAAAAAAATGCATCGGTGATATCAGGCTCCAACTCCTTATGGCGCAAGATACACTACTCCTCCTTGATGCTGCACAGGATTTTAGGCTCTTGTAGGAAGATGAGCTTCAGCTCCGACGCGACCTCACATCACGGATCCTTGGGCTCTGCGTGGTGGAGCGCATCAGGGTGCGGCAGCGCGCGAGAGTTAAGTGGATCCGCTTTGGTGATGCTAATTAGAAGTTTTTTCACCTCAAATGCAACAGCCGGCGACGTAAAAACTTCATCGGCTTGTTACACCCACAACAATCGCCATGGATCAGGCTCACAAGGAGCAGGTGGCAAAAGAATACTTCAACAGCACCATCGATACACCGGCACCTGCTGTTGCGGATTTTGACTGGGCAGGCCTGGATCTGCCACGCCTGAATCTTACTGAGCTTGATGCCCATTTTCACTGCTGAGGAGATCTTGAATGCAATTAAGGATCTCCCGGACGACCGTGCTCCTGGACTAGACGGTTTCTCGGGCTCATTTTTTGAGGCTGCTGGTGACATTATCATTTCTGACATGCTACTTGCTTTTCAGCAGCTCTATCAGCTCAACCACCGCGACCTTGATAGTTTGAATGGGGCTCATATTGTCTTAATTCCAAAAGCTGATGGTGCGTCTACAATGGGGCTCATATTATCAGGAGTTTCGACCGATCAGCGTTCTAAACAGTGTTGCCAAGCTATTCCTCAAAGTTCTAGCTATGCGCCTTGCAAAGCGCCTCCCAGAGCTCGTCTCCCCGGCTCAGAGTGCATTTATCAAAGGACGGAGCATCCAAGATAATTTTATGTTCGTCCAAGGCTTGGCTCGGCATTTTCATCGGACTAAATGCCCAATGCTCTTCGTGAAACTGGACATTACCAAGGCTTTTGACATGCTGGCCTGGCCCTACCTTCTCAACATGCTAAGGGCGAGGGGTTTTGGTCAACGCTGGTGCGAGTGGATCTCTATGATCCTATCCACGGCGTCCTCGCGAGTGGTCATCAACGGGCATGCAGGCGATGCAATCCACCATGCCAAGGGTGTACGTCAGGGTGACCCCATTTCCCCTTTCCTCTTCATCCTTGCCATGGAGCCTCTCCAACGCCTAATCGACAAGGCAGTCGAAAGCAATTTCCTCTCGCGGCTAAGAGGGAGAATTCCACCAGTGCGTGCCTCGTTGTATGCCGACGACGTAGCCCTCTTCATCAACCCTGTCAAGGAGGAGATGGCCGCACTCAAGTCTATTCTATCCGCTTTCAGTGATGTCACGGGGCTGCGAGTTAACTTCTCCAAGAGCTCTATCATCCCCATCCGGTGCGATGAGCTAGATGTGCACGACATTGTCGCCCCCTTTGGAGCCCGTGTGGCGTCCATGCCTACATGGTTCCTAGGGTTGCCATTTTCCCTCAGGAAGCTGCGCAAAATTGACTATCAACCCTTGCTGGACAAGATCAGAGCTAGGCTAGCTTGTTGGAAGGCTCGTCTCCTAACGGCAGCAGGGTGTCTCATCCTCATCAACGCAGTTCTCTCATCTATGACGGTTTTCTGGCTCACTATGTTTCAGCTGCCAGCATGGGTCAGCAAGGAGATAGATAAGCTGCGTCGCGCGTGGCTCTGGCGCGGGGACGAGGCTTGTCATGGTGGTCACTGCAAAGTGGCCTGGAGTCGGATCTGCAGGCCAAAGCATCTTGGGGGCCTTGGCATTGTCGACCTACGGCAATTCAGCACCATGCTGCGGCTGTGTTGGCTTTGGCTTGAGCATACTGCCCTTGAGCGGTCGTGGGTTAGCCTCCCAGTGCCATGCTCCATGGCCGATCTTTCGCTCTTTGCTCTGGCAACGCGATGCCACCTGGGAAATGGGCAGAGGGCGTGGTTCTGGTCTAATGCATGGCTAGGTGGGCAGGCCCCATGCCTCATCGCACCAGATGTCTTCAAGATCTCACCTAACAAATGCCAGACTGTGGCATCTTCCCTTTCTGGTAGTCATTGGATTGCTGACCTTCAAGGGCGCATCACGACGGACACCCTCCCATCGTTTGTCACGCTCTAGACCAAGATTGCTGCCTCGGCGCCGCTCATCGCTAATGAGATCGACTTGTTTGAATGGCGATTCTCCACCAACAGATGCTACTCCGCGAGGTCGGCATACAAGCTGCAGTTCACGGGCTCGGTGGCTTATGGTGCCATGATGACTGTTTGGAGAGCATGGGCGCCGGCCAAGCACAAGTTTTTCGCCTGGCTCCTGGGGCAAAACAGGATTCTGATGGCCGACAGACTACTGGCTAGGCAATGGCCAAACTCTTATTTTTGCCCTCTCTGTTGGAAATATGCCCTAGAGGCAATAATAAATTGATTACTATTATATTTCCTTGTTCGTGATAATCGTTTATTATCCATGCTAGAATTGTATTGATAGGGTACTCAGATACATGTGTGGATACATAGACAACACCATGTCCCTAGTAAGCCTCTAGTTGACTAGCTCGTTGATCAATAGATGGTCAAGGTTTCCTAACCATGGACATTGGATGTCGTTGATAATGGGATCACATCATTAGGAGAATGATGTGATGGACAAGACCCAATCCTAAGCCTAGCACAAGATCATGTAGTTCGTATGCTAAAGCTTTTCTAATGTCAAGTATCATTTCCTTAGACCATGAGATTGTGCAACTCCCGGATACCGTAGGAGTGCTTTGGGTGTGCCAAACGTCACAACGTAAATGGGTGGCTATAAAGGTACACTACAGGTATCTCTGAAAGTGTCTGTTGGGTTGGCACGAATCAAGACTGGGATTTGTTACTCCGTGTAAAACGGAGAGGTATCTTTGGGCCCACTCGGTAGGACATCATCATAATGTGCACAATGTGACCAAGGAGTTGATCACGGGATGATGTGTTACGGAACGAGTAAAGAGACTTGCCGGTAACGAGATTGAACAAGGTATCGGGATACCGACGATCGAATCTCGGGCAAGTATCGTACCGATAGACAAAGGGAATTGCATACGGGATTGATTAAGTCCTTGACATCGTGGTTCATCCGATGAGATCATCGTGGAACATGTGGGAACCAACATGGGTATCCAGATCCCGTTGTTTGTTATTGACCGGAGAACGTCTCGGTCATGTCTGCATGGTTCCCGAACCCGTAGGGTCTACACACTTAAGGTTCGATGACGCTAGGGTTATAAAGGAAGTTTGTATGTGGTTACCGAATGTTGTTCGGAGTCCCGGATGTGATCCAGGATGTCACGAGGAGTTCCAGAATGGTCCGGAGGTAAAGATTTATATATGGGAAGTCCTGTTTTGGTCACCGGAAAAGTTTCGGGTTTTATCGGTAACGTACCGGGACCACCGGGAGGGTCCGGGGGTCCACCAAGTGGGGCCACCAGCCCCGTAGGCTTGCATGGGCTAAGGGTGGTAAGGGACCGGCCCCTGAGTGGGCTGGTGTGCCTCCCACAAGGCCCAGGGCGCGGCAAGAAGGAGAAGGGGGGAAACCCTAGGCACAGATGGGCCTAAGGCCCACCCTAGGGCGCGCCCCCCTCTCCCCTCTTGCCCCCCCCCCTTTCCCATCTAGGGCTGCCGCCCCCCCTAGGGGTGGGAACCCTAGAGGGGGCGCACCCTCCTCCCCTCCTCCTATAAATAGTGGGGGTTTTGGGCTGCCCAACACACGCGATTTGATCTCTCCCTGGCGCAGCCCTACCTCTCTCCTCCTCGTCTCTTGCGGTGCTTGGCGAAGCCCTGCTGGAGTACCACGCTCCTCCACCACCACCACGCCGTCGTGCTACTGCTGGATAGAGTCTTCCTCAACCTCTCCCTCTCTCCTTGCTGGATCAAGGCATGGGAGACGTCACCGGGCTGTACATGTGTTGAACGCGGAGGTGCCGTCCGTTCGGCACTAGGATCTCCGGTGATTTGGATCACGACGAGTACGACTCCATCAACCCCGTTCACTTGAACGCTTCCACTTAGCGATCTACAAGGGTATGTAGATGCACTCTCCTTCCCCTCGTTGCTGGTTTCTCCATAGATAGATCTTGGTGACACGTAGTAAAATTTTGAATTTCTGCTACATTCCCCAACAGTGGCATCATGAGCTAGGTCTATTGCGTAGATTCTATGCACGAGTAGAACACAAAGTAGTTGTGGGCGTTGATTTTGTTCAATATGCTTACCGTTACTAGTCCAATCTTGGTTCGGTGGAATTGTGGGATGAAGCGGCCCGGGCCGACCTTACACGTACTCTTACGTGAGACTGGTTCCACCGACTGACATGCACTAGTTGCATAAGGTGGCTAGCTGGTGTCTGTCTCTCCCACTTTACTCGGATCGGATTCGATGAAAAGGGTCCTTATGAAGGGTAAATAGCAATTGGCATATCACGTTGTGGTTTATGCGTAGGTAAGAAACGTTCTTGCTAGAAACCCAAAGGAGCCACATAAAACATGCAAACAACAATTAGAGGACGTCTAACTTGTTTTTGCAGGGTATGCTATGTGATGTGATATGGCCAAAGGATGTGATGAATGATATATGTGATGTATGAGATGATCATGTTCTTGTAATAGGAATCACGACTTGCATGTCGATGAGTATGACAACCGGCAGGAGCCATAGGAGTTGTCTTAATTTATTTATGACCTGCATATCAACATAAACGTCATGTAATTACTTTACTTTATTGCTAACCGTTAGCTGTAGTAGTAGAAGTAATAGTTGGTGAGACAACTTCATGAAGACACGATGATGGAGATCATGATGATGGAGATCATGGTGTCATGCCGGTGACGATGATGATCATGGAGCCCCGAAGATGGAGATCAAAAGGAGCAAAGTGATGATGGCCATATCATGTCACTATTTGATTGCATGTGATGTTTATCATGTTTATACATCTTATTTGCTTAGAATGACGGTAGTAAATAAGATGATCCCTCATTAAAATTTCAAGAAAGTGTTCCCTAACTGTGCACCGTTGCGGAAGTTCGTCGTTTCGAAGCACCACGTGATGATCGGGTGTGATAGATTCTTATGTTCGAATACAACGGGTGTTGACGAGCCTAGCATGTACAGACATGGCCTCGGAACACATGCAAACACTTAGGTTGACTTGACGAGCCTAGCATGTATAGACATGGCCTCGGAACACAGAATACCGAAAGGTCGAGCATGAGCCGTATGGTAGATACGATCAACATGAAGATGTTCACCGATGTTGACTAGTCCGTCTCACGTGATGATCGGACACAGCCTAGTTGACTCAGATCATGTAATCACTTAGATGACTAGAGGGATGTCTATCTGAGTGGGAGTTCATAAGATGAACTTAATTATCCTGAACATAGTCAAAAGGTCTTCGCAAATTATGTCATGGCTCGCGTTTTAGTTCTACTGTTTAGATATGTTCCTAGAGAAAATTTAGTTGAAAGTTGATAGTAGCAATTATGCGGACTAGGTCCATAAACTGAGGATTGTCCTCATTGCTTCATAGAAGGCTTGTGTCCTTAATGCACCACTCAGTGTGCTGAACCTCGAACGTTGTCTGTGGATGTTGCGAACATCTGACATACACATTTTGATAACTACGTGATAGTTCAGTTAAACGGTTTAGAGTTGAGGCACCGAAGACGTTGTGAAACATCGCGAAACATATGAGATGTTTCGAGGGCTGAAATTGGAATTTTAGGCTCGTGCCCACGTCAAGAGGTATAAGACCTCCGACGATTTTCTTAGCCTGCAAACTAAGGGAGAAAAGCTCAATTGTTGAGCTTGTGCTTAGATTGTCTGAGTACAACAATCATTTGAATCGAGTGGGAGTTGATCTTCCAGATGAGATAGTGATGTTTCTCCGAAGTCATTACCACCAAGCTGCTAGAGCTTCGTGATGAACTGTAATATATCAGGGACATATATGATGATCCTTGAGATATTCGCGATGTTTGACACCACAAAAGTAGAAATCAAGAAGGAGCATCAATTGTTGATGGTTGGTGAAACCACTAGTTTCAAGAAGGGCAAGGGTAAGAAGGGACACTTCATGAAACGGCAATTCAGCTGCTGCTCTAGTGAAGAAACCCAAGGATGAACCCAAACCCGAGACTAAGTGCTTCTGTAATAAGAGGAACAACCATTGGAGCAGAATTACCCTAGATACTTGGTAGATGAGAAGGCTGGCAAGGTCGACAGAAGTATATTGGATATGCATTATAATGTGTACTTTACTAGTACTCCTAGTAGCACCAGGGTATTAGATACCGGTTCGGTTGCTAAGTGTTAGTAACTCGAAACAAAAGGCTATGGAATAAACGGAGACTAGCTAAAAGGTGAGATGATGATATGTGTTGGAAGTATTTCCAAGGTTGATCAAATATCGTACGCTCCCTCTACCATCGAGATTGGTATTAAAACCTAAATAATTGTTATTTGGTGTTTGCGTTGAGCATAGACATGATTGGATTATGTCTATCGCGATACAGTTATTCATTTAAGGAGAATAATGGTTACTCTGTTTATTTGAATAATACCTTCAATGGTCTTGCACCTAAAATGAATGGTTCATTGAATCTCGATCGTAGTGATACACATGTTCATGCCAAAAGATATAAGATAGTACCACCTACTTGTGGCACTGCCACGTAAGTCATATCGGTATAAAACGCATGAAGAAGCTCCATGTTGATGGATCTTTGGGATCACTCGTTTTGAAAAGTTTGAGACATGCGAACCATGTATATTGGTGTATATGCATGAAGAAACTCCATGCAAATGGACCGTTTGGACTCACTTGATTTTTGAATCACTTGAGACATGCAAATCATACCACATGGGCAAGATGACTGAAAGCCTCGGTTTCAGTAAAATGGAACTAGAAAGCAACTTGTTGGAAGTAATACATTTTGATGTGTGCAGTCCAATGAGTGCTGAGGCGTGTAGTGGATATCGTTATGTTCTTACTTCACAGATGATTTGAGTAGATGTTGAGTATATTTACTTGATGAATCACGAGTCTGAATTATTGAAAGGTTCAAGTAATTTCAGGGTGAAGTTGAAAGATCGTCGTGACAAGAGGATAAAATATCTATGATATGATCATAGAGATGAATATCTGAATTACAAGTTTGGCACAGAATTAAGACATTGTGGAAATTGTTTCACAACTAATACAGCCTGGAACACCATAGTGTGATGGTGTGTCCATACATCATAACTGCACCCTATTGGATATGATGCATACCATGATGTCTCTTATCGAATGACCATGATAGTTTATGGGTTAAGCATTAGAGACAACCACATTCACTTTAAAAAGGGCACCACATAATTCCGATGAGATGACACCGTATGAACTATGGTTTAGAGAAACCTAAGCTGACATTTCTTAAAAAGTTTGGGGCTGCGATGCTTATGTGAAAAAGTTTCAGGCTGATAAGCTCGAACCCAAAGCGGATAAATGCATCTTCATAGGACACCCAAAACAGTTGGGTATACCTCCTGTCTCAGATCCGAAAGCAATAAGGGATTGTTTCTAGAATCGGGTCCTTTCTCGAGGAAAAGTTTCTCTCGAAAGAATTGAGTGGGAGGATGGTGGAGACTTGATGAGGTTATTGAACCGTCACTTCAACTAGTGTATAGCAGGGCACAAAGAGTTGTTCCTGTGGCACCTACACCAATTGAAGTGGAAGCTAATGATATTGATCATGAGATTTCGGATCAAGTCACTCCCAAACCTCGTAGGACGACAAGGATGCGTACTACTTCAGAGTGGTACATAATCCTGTCTTGGAAGTCATGTTGCTAGACAACAATGAACCTACGAGCTATGGAGAAGCGATGGTGGGCCTGGATTCCAAAATGGCTCGAGGCTATATAATCCGAGAGAGGATCCATATTTGAAAACAAAGTGTATACTTTGGAAGAACTACTTGATGGTCGTAAGGCTGTTAGGTACATATGGATTTTAAAAGGAAGACGGACAATGATGGTAAGTATCACCATTAAGAAAGCTCGACTTGTCGTTAAGATGTTTTCCGAAAAGTTCAAGGAGTTGACTACGATGAGACTTTCTCACTCGTAGCGATGCTAAGAGTCTGTTGGAATTATATTAGCAACTACTGCATTATTTATGAAATCTTGCAGATAGGATGTCAAAGCATTGTTTCCTCGACGTTTTTCTTGAGGAAAGGTTGTATGTGATACAATCGGAAGGTTTTGTCAATCCTGAAAGATGCTAACAAGTGTGCAAAGCTCCAGCAATCCTTCTGAGGACTGGAGTAAGCATCTCGGAGTTGGAATGTATGCTTTGATGATGATCAAAGATTTTGGGTGTATACAAAGTTTATGAGAAACTTGTATTTCCAAAGAAGTGAGTGGGAGTACTATAGAATTTCTGATGAATATATGTTGTAAACATGTTGTTGATCGGAAATGATGTAGAATTTCTGGAAAGTGTGCAGAGTTATTTGAAAAGTGTTTTTCAATGGAAAGCCAGGATTAAGCTACTTGAACATTGAGCATCAAGATCTATAAGGATAGATCAAAATGCTTAATGGTACTTTCAAATGAGCGCATACCTTGACATGATCTTGAAGGTGTTCAAGATGGATCAGTCAAAGAAGGAGTTCTTGCCTGAGTTGTAAGGTATGAAGTTAAGACTTAAAGCTCGACCACGGCAGAATAGAGAGAAAGGACGAAGGTCGTCCCCTATGCTTAAGATATAGGCTCTACAGTATGCTATGCTGTGTACCGCACCTGAAGTGTGCCTTGCCATGAGTCAGTTAACGGGTACAAGAGTGATCCAAGAATGGATCACAGGACAGCGGTCAAAGTTATCCTTAGTTGCTAGTGGACTAAGGAATTTTCTCGATTATGGAGGTGGTAAAAAGAGTTCGTCATAAAGGGTTACGCCGATGCAAACTTTGACACTAATCCAGATTATTCTGAGTAGTAAAATGGATTCGTATAGTAGAACAGTTATTTGGAATAGCTCCAAATGTAGCGTAGTAGTTGTATCCACAAGATGACATAGAAATTTGCGAAGTACATACGGATCTGAAAGATTCAGACCCGTTGACTATAACCTCTCTCACAAGCATAACATGATCAAACCCAGAACTCTTTGGGTGTTAGTCACATGGGGATGTGACCTTGAGTGTTAATCACATATCGATGTGAACTGGATTATTGACTCTAGTGCAAGTGGGAGACTGTTGGAAATATGCCCTAGAGGCAATAATAAATTGATTATTATTATATTTCCTTGGTCGTGATAATCGTTTATTATCCATGCTAGAATTGTATTGATAGGAAACTCAGATACATGTGTGGATACATAGACAACACCGTGTCCCTAGTAAGCCTCTAGTTGACTAGCTCGTTGATCAATAGATAGTCACGGTTTCCTGACCATGGACATTGGATGTCGTTGATAACGGGATCACATCATTAGGAGAATGATGTGATGGACGAGACCCAATCCTAAGCCTAGCACAAGATCATGTAGTTCGTATGCTAAAGCTTTTCTAATGTCAAGTATCATTTCCTTAGACCATGAGATTGTGCAACTCCCGGATACCGTAGGAGTGCTTTGGGTGTGCCAAACGTCACAACGTAAATGGGTGGCTATAAAGGTACACTACAGGTATCTCGAAAGTGTCTGTTGGGTTGGCACGAATCAAGACTGGGATTTGTTACTCCGTGTAAAACGGAGAGGTATCTCTGGGCCCACTCGGTAGGACATCATCATAATGTGCACAATGTGACCAAGGAGTTGATCACGGGATGATGTGTTACGGAACGAGTAAAGAGACTTGCCGGTAACGAGATTGAACAAGGTATCGGGATACCGACGATCGAATCTCGGGCAAGTATCGTACCGATAGACAAAGGGAATTGCATACGGGATTGATTAAGTCCTTGACATCGTGGTTCATCCGATGAGATCATCGTGGAACATGTGGGAACCAACATGGGTATCCAGATCCCGTTGTTGGTTATTGACCGGAGAACGTCTCGGTCATGTCTGCATGGTTCCCGAACCCGTAGGGTCTACACACTTAAGGTTCGATGACGCTAGGGTTATAAAGGAAGTTTGTATGTGGTTACCGAATGTTGTTCGGAGTCCCGGATGTGATCCAGGACGTCACGAGGAGTTCCAGAATGGTCCGGAGGTAAAGATTTATATATGGGAAGTCCTGTTTTGGTCACCGGAAAAGTTTCGGGTTTTATCGGTAACGTACCGGGACCACCGGGAGGGTCCCGGGGGTCCACCAAGTGGGGCCACCAGCCCCGTAGGCTTGCATGGGCTAAGGGTGGTAAGGGACCGGCCCCTGAGTGGGCTGGTGCGTCTCCCACAAGGCCCAGGGCGCGGCAAGAAGGAGAAGGGGGGAAACCCTAGGCACAGATGGGCCTAAGGCCCACCCTAGGGCGCGCCCCCCTCTCCCCCTCTTGCCCCTCCCCCCACCTTTTCCCATCTAGGGCTGCCGCCCACCCTAGGGGTGGGAACCCTAGAGGGGGCGCACCCTCCTCCCCTCCTCCTATAAATAGTGGGGGTTTTGGGCTGCCCAACACACGCGATTTCATCTCTCCCTGGCGCAGCCCTACCTCTCTCCTCCTCGTCTCTTGCGGTGCTTGGCGAAGCCCTGCTGGAGTACCACGCTCCTCCTCCACCACCACGCCGTCGTGCTACTGCTGGATGGAGTCTTCCTCAACCTCTCCCTCTCTCCTTGCTGGATCAAGGCATGGGAGACGTCACCGGGCTGTACGTGTGTTGAACGCGGAGGTGCCGTCCGTTCGGCACTAGGATCTCCGGTGATTTGGATCACGACGAGTACGACTCCATCAACCCCGTTCACTTGAATGCTTCCGCTTAGCGATCTACAAGGGTATGTAGATGCACTCTCCTTCCCCTCGTTGCTGGTTTCTCCATAGATAGATCTTGGTGACACGTAGGAAAATTTTGAATTTCTGCTACGTTCCCCAACACTCTCTGCCGACGAAACCTCGAAACTGCTAATCACCTCATGGTTCAGTGCTTGTGGACTGTTAGCCTATGGACCTTGGCGGCAAACAGATTCCATCTCCCGGCTCTCTTGCCTGCATCTTGGAGGCAAATGGCCAGCATGGTAAACTGGCTCAACGAGCTCTCGGCGACCCCGGCCACGGCAAAGCGGGCGCGCTCTCTGGTGCTGCTGTTGCTATGGGAAATTTGGCGGGAACGCAACAACCGCATCTTCTGAAATGCTGAGCGCTCACCTCAGTCTGTCCTAATGCGTGTAGATGAAGAAAGGAGCTCCTGGGCGGTGGCTGGCGGCCGGCATTTGATGTTGTGAGATTAGGTTCCTAGCCTAGACCTTTTTCTTTTGCTTTTTTGGGGTTCTTCTACCCCACGATGTACAGTTGGCATTTCTCTCGCCGTTTTTCTAAATGAAAAGCGCTGCTCTCCTGCGTCCTTTCAAAAAAATTGGGAAAGTGCCCATGGACACGATGTAGATCCTATCATGGAAGCTTCTTGTAATAATAACTATTTCCTTGATGTAATATCCATTGGTATCGGTGAATTGATCCTTTGCAATTGTGGTTCCGACCATATGTTCTTCTTTGATCCCATTTCTCGGGCAAGTTTAAGCACTTGCCTTGTGTGGATCAATACACCAGTCCAACCTTTACTTTGATCTACCGCCGACTATTACACCCTGGTATCTCGAGAATATCATGGAACTGTTGGGGAACGTAGTAATTTCAAAAAAATTCCTACGCACACATAAGATCATGGTGATGCACAACAACGAGAGGGGAGAGTGTTGTCTACGTACCCACGCAGACCGACTGCGGAAGCGTTGACACAACGTAGAGGAAGTAGTCGTACGTCTTCCCGATCCGACCGATCCAAGCACCATTACTCCGGCACCTCCGAGTTCTTAGCACACGTACAGCTCGATGACGATCCCCGGGCTCCGATCCAGCAAAGCGTCGGGGAGGAGTTCCGTCAGCACGACGGCGTGGTGACGATCTTGATGTTCTACCGTCGCAGGGCTTCGCCTAAGCACCGCTACAATATGATCGAGGTGGAATATGGTGGCAGGGGGCACCGCACACGGCTAAGGAACGATCTCAATGATCAACTTGTGTGTTCTAGGGTGCCCCCTGCCTCCGTATATAAAGGAGCCAAGGGGGAGGGGGCGGCCGGCCATGGAGGGCGCGCCAAGGGAGTCCTACTCCCTCTGGGAGTAGGATCCCCCCCCCCCAATCCTAGTTGGAATAGGATTCCTTGAGGGGGAAAGAGAGAGAGGGGGCCAGCCACCTCTCCTAGTCCTAATAGGACTAGGGGAGGGGGAGGCGTGCGGCCCACCTTGGGCTGCCCCTTTCTCCTTTCCACTAAAGCCCACTAAGGCCCATATAGCTCTCGGGGGGTTCCGGTAACCTCCAGGTACTCCGGTAAAATTCCGATTTCACCCAGAACACTTCCTATATCCAAACATAGGCTTCCAATATATCAATCTTTATGTCTCGACCATTTCGAGACTCCTCGTCATGTCCGTGATCACATCCGGGACTCCGAACTAACTTCGGTACATCAAAATACATAAACTCATAATAACTGTCATCGTAACGTTAAGCGTGCGGACCGTACGGTTCGAGAACAATGTACACATGACTGAGACAAATCTCCGGTCAATAACCAATAGCGGGACCTGGATGCCCATATTGGCTCCTACATATTCTACGAAGATCTTTATCGGTCAGACCGCATAACAACATACGTTGTTCCCTTTGTCATCGGTATGTTACTTGCCCGAGATTCGATCATCGGTATCCAATACCTAGTTCAATCTCGTTACCGGCAAGTCTCTTTACTTGTTCTGTAATACATCATCTCGCAACTAACTCATTAGTTGCAATGCTTGCAAGGCTTATGTGATGTGCATTACCGAGAGGGCCCAGAGATACCTCTCCGACAATCGGAGTGACAAATCCTAATCTCGAAATACGCCAACCCAACATCTACCTTTCGAGACACCTATAGAGCTCCTTTATAATCACCCAGTTACGTTGTGACGTTTGGTAGCACACAAAGTGTTCCTCCGGTAAACGGGAGTTGCATAATCTCATAGTCATAGGAACATGTATAAGTCATGAAGAAAGCAATAGCAACATACTAAACGATCGGGTGCTAAGCTAATGGAATGGGTCATGTCAATCAGATCATTCAACTAATGATGTGACCTCGTTAATCAAATAACAACACTTTGTTCATGGTTAGGAAACATAACCATCTTTGATTAACGAGCTAGTCAAGTAGAGGCATACTAGTGACACTAAGTTTGTCTATGTATTCACACATGTATTATGTTTCCGGTTAATACAATTCTAGCATGAATAATAAACATTTATCATGATATAAGGAAATAACTAATAACTTTATTATTGCCTCTAGGGCATATTTCCTTCAGGAACATCATAACTTCTTATGGGTTCTTCATCAACTGTTATTTCTCACCAGATCCAATTGTTCCTATGTTCTGGGTTGTCATCAACCGAGAACACCGATAAGTGAATCGATTCCACACTCTGATTCAATAACTCTAAGTAATTTTTGTTGCTTATGAGTTAATAATCATTTAAGTCATTCCTAGCATGATCGGCTACATCATTATCGTGCTAATTTTAACTGTGCTACCTGGTCATTCTTCCCGGAGCACAAAATTCGACGGTGAGCTAAACTTACGTCGATCTTCCTCGTCATATCGTTTCTCCTTGAACAACAAACTTGATTTCGAGTTTGCATCGTACCCATGGTTCTAATAGCCATTCGTTTCATCATTCTTTTGACTTGATGTCATCGCCGATCGATTACATCTTCATGAAATCTCTTGACAAATGTGTCGTGAAATCAAGGTCTTAATGGAAGTACGGGGTTTAAACCTCTTAAGATAGCTAGGTCACATAATGGGGTACCTCATTATCTCGCAAATTATGTTCGGACAGCTCGAAGCACCGCTTGTTGGTTGCATAGGGGCCCGAATTTTCTTCAAGAAATTATACTAGCAGATTGTAAGCTTGTTGCTATGGAATAAAACTCTTTGATTCCCCGCCAAAAATGATCTTGCAAGGTTTAGGTTTAAAGAAAAATATTGTTAAGGTCTCATAAACCGACGCCTAGCTAGGACACAAATGAATTAATCCGTCAAGCTTAATCTGTGGTAAAGTTCCCCTTGAAAGAAAACTTAGATAAAGCTCTGCCTATCATATCAAAATGACAATGATGAGCACCTGATTAATCTCTATCATTCCATAACTAAATCCACATGACTATCAATGGATGCATCTGTAGAACCAGCATATCATACTGATGGTACCATCAAAGATGGACATGGCTCTAGCTTGTTCATTCATGGTCTCCCTCACCTCACGCATGCTTATAATACGCCAAATGAATGGACGTAACGTAATCCTCGATATCGGCTTAGGGCATCTCCAACCGTTGCCCCCCCCCCAGGACGCATAAAAATCGCCCCCTGGGGGCGAGCCGGCGATGCATTCGGCGCTGGGGCCGGTTTTGCGCCCAGTCATCGCCCCCAGGCGCCGAAATTGGCCCACTTTGCAGCCCAATTTCGGCGAATAAACGGCCCATATGGGCGAGAATAGGCCCATATTCGGCGTGGTTTCGCCGTGTCTCGGCGTTCAATTATCAACATAATTATTTCTTATCACATATTTCATCACAGAAAAATCAAATACTTCAACAAAATACTACAACAACAAATAGTTCAATACAAATTATATTGTTCAACAAATAAAAACTCGTATTTCATCACGAGGCGTCCCCCTTGAGCCTCCATAGGTGCTCAATCAGATCTTTCTGCAGTTGATGATGCACCTGTGGGTCTCGGATCTCCTGACGCATACTGAGATAGGCAGTCCAAGTTGCCGGTAGCTGGTGATCAACTTCGGCTAGAGGACCCTGCCTGTAGTATGGTTCAGTGCCAAACACTGGGTCTTCTTGCTCGCTCTCGATGATCATGTTGTGCAAGATGACACAGCAAGTCATGATCTCCCACATTTGATCTTTCGACCAGGTCTGAGCGGGGTACCGAACAACAGCGAATCGAGATTGGAGCACACCAAATGCCCGCTCGACATCCTTCCATGCAAGCATCCTCATCGCTGTCGTGCACTTCTGGATGGAGGTGAATCCAAGAGCGCCAGTGCAATCCATCTTGCACTTGAAGTAGTTGTCGAACTCCCGGATGGAATTCACAATCCTGAGGAAGAGCTTTCGGCTCATCCGATAACGGCGTCGAAATGTTCTCTCGCCATGAAGTGGAGCATCGGCGAAGTAGTCGGAGTAGAGCATGTAGTAGCCTTGCAGACGATGCCGGTTCTTTGCTTTCACCCGCCCCGGTGCCGAGCCACCTCGCCGCGGCTTTTCACTGCTCGCCAGCAGCTAGGCGAGGGCGGCGAGCACCATCAGATGCTCTTCTTCCTGGACGTCGGCCGCGGCTTCCTCCTCCAGCAGTGCGGCGAGCTCTTCCTCCTCGTCCGAGTCCATCGCCGAGACGGGCAAATCGTCGAACACCTTGCGCTCGGTGGCCGTGAACCCGCCGTTAAACCGCGCCTCCGCGGCCGGAAACTGCGACCGGAAACGCCCAGCTGTTGTGGGAGGGGCTGCCGCGGCGAAGCGCTGCTATTTTCCGGCGGGGAATGGCTATCTAGCGGAGTCGGGCGGCGGCCGTCGCCGGGATACAGCTAGTGGTGGCCGAGGGCGTGGGGGTGGGAGGCGAGTCGGGGATGAAAACCTTGACTTTTCCCCTGGCGGTGTGGGCCAGGCGTGCTTTTCCCTAGCGCCGGAGCCCCCAACGGCTTCCCAGCGCGCCGGGTTCGGCCTGTGACCGCCGGGCGGAAAAAAGGTCCGAACCGGTGATTTTCGGCGTCCTGGGAACGCGACTGGGCCATTTTTTCGGCGCCGGCGCCGAAAAAGTGGCTGGAGGGCCTGTTGGGGACGCGGCTGGAGATGCCCTTAGCTTCCAGTGTCTATGCGCGCCCATATTTCCGTGTCCTCTGCGCCGCGTACCGCTAACTAAGTCCAAGCGTTCACACCCCATGATTAATTATTGCCTAAAAATACCTGATGCTTTCTCAACTTGCTTATACATAATCTAAAATATGTTGTGTGGCATGACAAGGTATTGCACTGTTTGCGTAACATGCATGAACATGCAAGGGTGTTGCTCAACTTGTTGCCATATCTCCAGAATTGTTAAACCATATCATGCTTAAAATCTTGATTCATCTCTCCAAAACAAATGATACATCGAGAGGACAACCTAGCAGTCTTGAAACCGATCGAATCACACATGGCCACCCCTGATCATGCACACATACGTAAGCTGCTACGTCAAACAGCTCGATCCCATGCATGCATGCATTCCATATCACCAGGCTATAAATACAATACTCTCTCCAAGCTCTCTTGCATCCCAAAACCAAAGCACTAGCTATATTACTCTAGCACACCACACAATCACAATGGCATCCAAAGCTGCCCTCTTCGTCGCCCTGGGCCTCCTCCTCTCCGCCGTCGCCGCCCACGGCTGCGGAAGCACCTATTGCCAACCGCCGGTCGTCGTGCCGACACCACCCGTCGTCGTTCCGCCGCCATACCATGGAGGAGGAGGGCACGGCCACGGCCACGGCGGGCAGTGCTCCATCAACGTGCTCAACCTGAGGGTGTGCGCCAACGTTCTCAGCGGACTGCTCGGCCTTAAGATCGGCGTTCCGGCGCACGACCAGTGCTGCCCGCTGCTCCAGGGGTTGGCCGACCTCGACGCCGCCGTCTGCCTCTGCACCGCCGTCAGGGCCAACATCCTCGGCCTCCACCTCAACGTGCCTGTGGACATCAGCCTCCTCCTCAACCACTGCGGCAAGAAGTGCCCGTCCGGTTTCACTTGCCCAGCCCATTAACAGAAGTACCGTTTTGCATGGGCGCCCAATAAGATTTGCTTTCCGTACTTCGTTTTCATGATATGTGGAACTGTTCCACTCCCACATTTTAATTGTGTAACCAGTACTACTACAGTATTTATTTATTTTTGGCAAACAAGCATGTACTCTTCATATTGATAAATATCAACAGTGAGCAATAATTATTACTCTAGCTAATTGTCCAATTGTAGCTTCTTCCTTTTTGCGAATTTGTACAAAATAGCTTGCAGCTTTTTCTAGAAATAATCCACTTTTTTAGTTATTGACAAAAAGGGAAAAAGGCTATCAACGGGACGAACAGATGCAGCATGACCATCTACAATTAATGATGGCAACCCTAGGGTAATAGGGAAGGTGCTCCAACAACAACACCTCCATGAAAGAAATGACGTTGAAACAACGCTGTCACTAGATACAAATAGTCAAATACTAAGGCTGCGTTTGGCAGCAAAGTTTTTTAAAAGTTTTCTGGCAATACCGCAGTTTTTGGAAAAAAATATGGTTTTGAATACTTTGATGCGTTCGGCTTCAGCAAAAACTAAAGTTTTGTAAACCACGATATCTCTGAAACCATGGCTTTTTTGGAGTATCTAGAAAAAAGGTCTTGACCTCTTTTTTCTAGACAGAGCGGAAAGAAAAGATCGGGGCGATCGCATCGCAGTTGACATCGACTGTCTACTCGAGATAACAGTATCCAGCTGCGATCCTTTTTCTTTTTTCTGTTAGGATATGGTAAACGGCATGTTTATATCTCCTGAACCGATTCAGTCAGATTTGTTTACCACGTGCTAGTCTCCATCTCTTCTCTTCACCATGAGTGAATCAAGCTCACCAAGGGATAGACATATTCTACGTATCCTAGCATCTATAGATCGAGCGGACGTGTGCATGGCGGCTGCATGCCGCCGGCCGCCGTTAACAGCCATTAATTACTCAGTCATCCACACTAAATACTAGGGTCAAAATTTTGATAAAATAGCACCAGCCAAACACATGTAAAACTGAAAAAAAAACATTGGTTTAAGAAACTGTAGTATTCCTCGCCCATCCATCGGAATACCGTGGTTTTCACTTGCCATGGTTCTCCAAAAACTTTCCTGCCAAGCTAGCCCTAAGGTCAGCTAATAGGTTTTTACCCTTGAAAAGAAGTCTGAGTAAACTTTGAGCAGTGTTTTCAACAAGAGAACAACACGTGAATGCCGCCATTTCTAGGTTCAACCAATGAAGAGTCACCTAATCGAAGTCAAGTGGACACATGGTGTTGAGTTTGAGCAACGCCTATGGGCATCCACCATCGACACTGATCCCGTGACGTCGAGAGTCCAAGCCGCCCATGTCGAGCCGATTTAGGCCAGTCATGTAGGAAACCTCTGACAAGGGTTGAGTCACACATCGAGCAGAAGTAGGGTTGCCAGATCTGCCATTGCAGACGCCCTTCCGAGGCCATGTCGAGTACTCCGACCCCAACACCAAGCTTGTGGGGAAGATTCCTCCATGTCTTAGAACGTGGGGAAGAACTCTAGCTTGTTTCATCTCTCTCTCTCTCTCTCTCTCTCTCTCTCATGATTTGAATCAACTATTTATCCATGTGTACCTTTTGCTACAATTTGTGCTAGTTTTCCTTCTAATTTCCTCCTCGTTCTTCGTGTTCTTTCTCAAATCCACCTTCAATTCATAAAGATCGGACCATCATAGCACTTGCCCTGTATCATTGGGTCTATTGAACTCCATTCTTACCCTAACAACATGCTCTCATTATGTCGGGGGTTGGGTGCGACATATGCCAAACGGATGGCTTATCATGGTGGGGGCGAGTAGAACGTCGCCGGTGCTTGGAAACGGGATAAGGCGAAGGCATGCACGCCGGCGAATCTTACCCAGCTTCGGGGCTCTCCGGGAGATAATACCCCTACTGCTGCTCTACGGGGTCTCCGCATGATCACTATGGCAAAGTGTTTACACGGTTGTTCCTCGAGCTGTTTCCTGGAGGTAGGAGAAGGCAAGGCTAGCTCTCTCCTTCCTATACGATCTGGTCTAGTGCTAATGGATTCCAACCCTTTGCATGGATGCCCTGGGGGGTTTATATAGGCCTACCCCCCAGGGGTACAACGGTAATCCGGCTGGGTGCGGGCCCAGCCGTCAGTCTCTCTTGAAGGAAATATGCCCTAGAGGCAATAATAAAGTTATTATTTATTTCCTTATATCATGATAAATGTTTATTATTCATGCTAGAATTGTATTAACCGGAAACATAATACATGTGTGAATACATAGACAAACAGAGTGTCACTAGTATGCCTCTACTTGACTAGCTCGTTAATCAAAGATGGTTATGTTTCCTAACCATGAACAAAGAGTTGTTATTTGATTAACGGGATCACATCATTAGTTGAATGATCTGATTGACATGACCCATTCCATTAGCTTAGCACCCGATCGTTTAGTATGTTGCTATTGCTTTCTTCATGACTTATACATGTTCCTATGACTATGAGATTATGCAACTCCCGTTTGCCGGAGGAACACTTTGGGTGCTACCAAACGTCACAACGTAACTGGGTGATTATAAAGGAGTACTACAGGTGTCTCCAAAGGTAGATGTTGGGTTGGCGTATTTCGAGATTAGGACTTGTCACTCCGATTGTCGGAGAGGTATCTCTGGGCCCTCTCGGTAATGCACATCACATAAGCCTTGCAAGCACTGCAACTAATATGTTAGTTGTGAGATGATGTATTACGGAACGAGTAAAGAGACTTGCCGGTAACGAGATTGAACTAGGTATTGGATACCGACGATCGAATCTCGAGCAAGTAACATACCGATGACAAAGGGAACAACGTATGTTGTTATGCGGTCTGACCGATAAAGATCTTCGTAGAATATGTAGGAGCCAATATGGGCATCCAGGTCCCGCTATTGGTTATTGACCGGAGACGTTTCTCGGTCATGTCTACATTGTTCTCGAACCATAGGGTCCGCACGCTTAAGGTTTCGATGACAGTTATATTATGAGTTTATGAGTTTTGATATACCGAAGGAGTTCGAAGTCCCGGATGAGATCGGGGACATGACGAGGAGTCTCGAAATGGTCGAGACGTAAAGATCGATATATTGGACGACTATATTCGGACATCGGAAAGGTTCCGAGTGATTCGGGTATTTTTCGGAGTACCGGGTAGTTACGGGAGAAGTAATGGGCCTTGATGGGCTTTAGTGGGAAGAGGAAAAAGGCTGCTGCGCCCCCCTCTCCCCTTTGGTCCGAATTGGACTAGGGAAAAGGGGGCCGGCCACCTCTCCTTCTCCTCCACTTCCTTCTCCCTTCCTCCCCTCTTGATGGACTCCTACTAGGACTTGGAGTCCTAGTAGGACTCCCATCCTCGCCGCACCAATAGCCTTGGCCGGCCTCCCCCTCCTCCATCCTTTATATACTGAGGCAGGGGGCACCCCATAGACACACAAGTTGATCCTGGAGATCGTTCCTTAGCCGTGTGCGGTGCCCCCTGCTACCAAATTCCACCTCGATCATACCGTTGTAGTGCTTAGGCGAAGCCCTGCGTCGGTAGTACATCAAGATCGTCACCACGCCGTCGTGCTGACGGAACTCTTCCTCGACGCTTTGCTGGATCGGAGCCCGAGGATCGTCATCGAGCTGAACGTGTGCTAAGAACTCGGAGGTGCCGGAGTAACGGTGCTTGGATCGGTCGGATCGGCAAGAAGACGTACGACTACTTCCTCTACGTTGTGTCAACGCTTCCGTTGCGATCTACAAGGGTACGTAGATCAGACTCTCCCCCTCGTTGCTATGCATCACCATGATCTTGCGTGTGCGTAGGAAATTTTTTGAAATTACTACGTTCCCCAACAGTGGTATCCGAGCCTAGGTTTTATGGTTTGATATTATATGCACGAGTAGAACACAAGTGAGTTGTGGGCGATATAAGTCATACTGCCTACCAGCATGTCATACTTTGGTTTGGCGGTATTGTTGGATGAAGCGGCCCGGACCGACATTACGCGTATGGTTACGCGAGACCGGTTTCCCCGACGTGCTTTGCACATAGGTGACTTGCGGGTGACTGTTTCTCCAACTTTAGTTGAACCGAGTGTGGCTACGCCCGGTCCTTGCGAAGGTTAAAACGGAGTCTATTTGACAAACTATCGTTGTGGTTTTGATGCGTAGGTAAGATTGGTTCTTGCTAAGCCCGTAGCAGCCACGTAAAATTTGCAACAACAAAGTAGAGGACGTCTAACTTGTTTTTGCAGGGCATGTTGTGATGTGATATGGTCAAAACGTGATGAGTTATAAGTTGTTGTATAAGATGATCATGTTTTGTTGAAGTTATCGGCAACTGGCAAAAGCCTTATGGTTGTCTCTTTATTGCATAAGATGCAAGCGCCAAATAATTGCTTTACTTTATCGCTATGCGATAGCAACAGTTGCAAGAGCAATAGTTGGCGAGACGACCATGTGACGACATATTGATATAGATCAAGATGATGGAGATCATGGTGTCATGCCGGTGATGATGGAAATCATGACGATGCTTTGGAGATGGAGATCAAAGGCACAAGATGATGATGGCCATATCATGTCACATATTTTGATTGCATGTGATGTTTATCTTTTATGCATCTTATCTTGCTTTGATTGACGGTAGCATTATAAGATGATCTCTCACTAAATTATCAAGAAGTGTTCTCCCTGAGTATGCACCGTTGCCAAAGTTCGTCGTGCCCAGACACCACGTGATGATCGGGTGTGATAAGCTCTACATCCATCTACAACGGGTGCAAGTCAGTTTTGCACACGCAGAATACTTAGGTTAAACTTGACGAGCCTAGCATATGCAGATATGGCCTCGGAACACGGAGACCGAAAGGTCGAGCGTGAATCATATAGTAGATATGATCAACATAACGATGTTCACCATTGAAAACTACTCCATCTCACGTGATGATCGGTTATGGTTTAGTTGATTTGGATCACGTGATCACTTAGAGGATTAGAGGGATGTCTATCTAAGTGGGAGTTCTTAAGTAATATGATTAATTGAACTTTAATTTATCATGAACTTAGTCCTGGTAGTATTAGCATATCTATGTTGAAGATCAATAGCTCGCGTTGTTGCTTTCATATGTTTATTTTGATATGTTCCTAGAGAAAATTGTGTTGAAATATGTTAGTAGCAATGATACGGATTGGATCCGTGATCTGAGGTTTATCCTCATTGCTGCACAGAAAAATTATGTCCTTGATGCACCGCTAGGTGACAGACCTATTGCAGGAGCAGATGCAGACGTTATGAATGTTTGGCTAGCTCAATATGATGACTACTTGATAGTTCAGTGCACCATGCCTAATGGCTTAGAATCGGGACTTCAAAGACGTTTTGAACGTCATGGACCATATGAGATGTTCCAGGAGTTGAAGTTAATATTTCAAGCAAATACCCGAGTTGAGAGATATGAAGTCTCCAACAAGTTCTATAGCTAAAAGATGGAGGAGAATCGCTCAACTAGTGAGCATGTGCTCAGATTGTCTGGGTACTACAATCGCTTGAATCAAGTGGGAGTTAATCTTCCAGATAAGATAGTGATTGATGGAATTCTCTAGTCACCATCACCAAGTTAGTAGAACTTCGTGATGAACTATGATATGCAAGGGATAACGGAAACGATTCCCAAGCTCTTCGTGATGCTGAAATCGATGAAGGTAGAAATCAAGAAAAACATCAAGTGTTGATGGTTGACAAGACCACTAGTTTGAAGAAAAGGGCAAAAGGGAAGAAGGGGAACTTCAAGAAGAACGGCAAGCAAGTTGCTGCTCAAGTGAAGAAGCCCAAGTCTGGTCCTAAGACTGAGACTAAGTGCTTCTACTACAAATGGACTGATCACTGGAAGCGGAACTGACCCAAGTATTTGGCGGATAAGAAGGATGGCAAAGTGAACAAAAGTATATTTGATATACATGTTATTGATGTGTGCTTTACTAGTGTTTATAGCAACCCCTCAGTATTTGATATTGGTTCAGTTGCTAAGAGTAGTAACTCGAAACAGGAGTTGCAGAATGAACAGAGACTAGTTAAGGGTGAAGTGACGATGTGTGTTGGAAGTAGTTCCAAGATTGATATGATCATCATCGCACACTCCCCTATACTTTCGGGATTAGTGTTGAACTTAAATAAGTGTTATTTGGTTTTTGCGTTGAGCATGAATATGATTTGATCATATTTATTGCAATACGGTTATTCATTAAAGTCAGAGAATAATTGTTGTTCTGTTTACATGAATAAAACCTCCGATGGTCATACACCCAATGAAACAAGTTCGTTGGATCTCGATCGTAGTGATACACATTTTCATAATATTGAAACCAAAAGATGCAAAGTTAATAATGATAGTGCAACTTATTTTTGGCACTGCCGTTTAGGTCATATTGGTATAAAGTGCATGAAGAAACTCCATGCTGATGGGCTTTCGGAATCACTTGATTATGAATCACTTGATGCTTGCGAACCATGCCTTTTGGGCAAGATGACTAAAACGCCGTTCTCCGGAACAATGGAGCAAGCAACAGATTTGTTGGAAATCATACATACTGATGTATGTGGTCCGATGAATATTTAAGGCTTGCAGCGGGTATCATTATTTTCTGACCTTCACAGTTTGAGCAGATATGGGTATATCTACTTAATGAAATAGAAGTGTGATACATTTGAAAAGTTCATATAATTTCAGAGTGAAGTGGAAAATCATCGTAACAAGAAAATATAGTTTCTATGATCTGATCGTGGAAAAGAGTATTTGAGTTACGAGTTTGGTCTTCAGTTAAAACAATGTGAAATAGTTTCACTACTCACGCCACCTGGAACACCACAGCATAATGGTGTGTCTGAACGTCATAACCGTACTTTATTGGATATAGTGCAATCTATGATGTTTCTTACCGATTTACCACTATCGTTTTTGGGGTCATGCATTAGAGACAGCTGCATTCACGTTAAAAAAAGGGGCACCATCTATATCCGTCGAGACGACGCCTTATGAACTATGGTTTGGCAAGAAACCAAAGTTGTCGTTTCTTGAAGTTTGGGGTTGCGATGCTTATGAGAAAAAGTTTCATCCTGATAAGCTCAAACCCAAATCGGAGAAATATGTCTTCATAGGATACCCAAAGGAGACTGTTGGGTACACCTTCTATCACAGATCCTAAGGCAAGACATTCGTTGCTTATAATGGATCCTTTCTAGAGAAGGAGTTTCTCTTGAAAGAAGTGAGAGGGAGGAAAGTAGAAAACTTGATAAGGTAATTGTACCTTCTATCTTATTGGAAAGTAGTTCATCACAAAAATCTGTTCTTGTGACTACTACACCAATTAGTAAGGAAGCTAATGATGATGATCATGTAACTTCGGATCAAGTTACTACTGAATCTCGTAGGTAAACCAGAGTGAGATCCGCACCAGAGTGGTACGGTAATCCTGTTCTGGAGGTCATGTTACTTGACCATGACGAACCTACGAACTATGAGGAAGCGATGATGAGCCCAGATTCCGCGAAATGGTTTGAGGCCATAAAATCTGAGATATGATCCATGTATGAGAACAAAGTTTAGACTTTGGTTGACTTGCCCGATGATCGGCAAGCAATTGAGAATAAATGGATCTTCAAGAGGAAGACGGACGCTGATAGTAGTGTTACTATCTACAAAGCTAGAATTGTCGCAAAAGGTTTTCGACAAGTTCAAGGTGTTGACTACGATGAGAGCTTCTCACTCGTATCTATGCTTGAGTCTGTCCGAATCATGTTAGTAATTGCCGCATTTTATGAAATCTGGCAAATGGATAAACAAAACTGCATTCCTTAATGGATTTATTAAAGAAGAGTTGTATATGATGCAACAGAAGGTTTTGTCAATCCGAAAGGTGCTAACAAAATGTGCAAGCTCCAGCGATCCATCTGTGGACTGGTGCAAGCATCTCGGAGTTGGAATATACGCTTTGATGAGTTGATCAAAGCATATAGTTTTATACAGACTTGCGGTGAAGCCTGTATTTACAAGAAAGTGAGTGGGAGCACTACAACATTTCTGATAAGTATATGTGAATGACATATTGTTGATCGGAAATAATGTAGAATTATTCTGTAAAGCATAAAGGAGTGTTTGAAAGGAGTTTTTCAAAGAAAGACTTCGGTGAAGCTGCTTACATATTGAGCTTCAAGATCTATAGAGATAGATCAAGACGCTTGATAAGTTTTTTCAATGAGTACATACCTTGACAAGATTTTGAAGTAGTTCAAAATGGATCAGTCAAAGAAAGAGTTCTTGCCTGTATTATAAGGTGTGAAGTTGAGTAAGACTCAAAGCCCGACCACGGCAGAAGATAGAAAGAGAATGAAAGTCATTCCCTATGCCTTGGCCATAGGTTCTATAAAGTATGTCATGCTGTATACCAGATCTATTGTATACCCTGCACTGGTTTGGCAAGGGAGTACAATAGTGATCTAGGAGTAGATCACTGGACAGTGGTCAGAATTATCCTTAGTGAAATAAGGATATGTTTCTCGATTATGGACGTGACAAAAGGTTCGTCGTAAAGGGTTATGCCGATGAAAGTTTTGACACTAATCTAGATGACTCTAAGTCTCGGTCTAGATCATATTGAAAGTGGGAGCAATTAGCTAGAGTAGCTCCATGCAGAGCATTGTTGACATAGAAATTTGCAAAATACACGTGGATCTAAATGTGGCAGACCCGTTGACTAAGATTCTCTCACAAACAAAACATGATCACACCTTAGTACTCTTTGGGTGTTAATCACATAGATATGTGAACTAGATTATTGACTCTAGTAAACCCTTTGAGTGTTGGTCACATGACGATGTGAACTATGGGTGTTAATCACATGGTGATGTGAACTATTGCTGTTAAATCACATGGCGATGTGAACTAGATTATTGACTCTAGTGCAAGTGGGAGACTGAAGGAAATATTCCCTAGAGGCAATAATAAAGTTATTATTTATTTCCTTATATCATGATAAATGTTTATTATTCATGCTAGAATTGTATTAACCGGAAACATAATACATGTGTGAATACATAGACAAACAGAGTGTCACTAGTATGCCTCTACTTGACTAGCTCGTTAATCAAAGATGGTTATGTTTCCTAACCATGAACAAAGAGTTGTTATTTGATTAACGGGATCACATCATTAGTTGAATGATCTGATTGACATGACCCATTCCATTAGCTTAGCACCCGATCGTTTAGTATGTTGCTATTGCTTTCTTCATGACTTATACATGTTCCTATGACTATAAGATTATGCAACTCCCGTTTCCGGAGGAACACTTTGTGTGCTACCAAACGTCACAACGTAACTGGGTGATTATAAAGGAGCTCTACAGGTGTCTCCAAAGGTAGATGTTGGGTTGGCGTATTTCGAGATTAGGATTTGTCACTCCGATTGTCGGAGAGGTATCTCTGGGCCCTCTCGATAATGCACATCACATAAGCCTTGCAAGCATTAAAACTAATGAGTTAGTTTCGAGATGATGTATTACGAAACTCCGATTTTCGGACATCGGAAAGGTTCCGAGTGATTCAGGTATTTTTCGGAGTACCGGGTAGTTACGGGAGAAGTAATGGGCCTTGATGGGCTTTAGTGGGAAGAGGAAAAAGGCTGCTGCGCCCCCCCCCCCTCCCCTTTGGTCCGAATTGGACTAGGGAAAAGGGGGCCGGCCACCTCTCCTTCTCCTCCACTTCCTTCTCCCTTCCTCCCCTCTTGATGGACTCCTACTAGGACTTGGAGTCCTAGTAGGACTCCCATCCTCGCCGCACCAATAGCCTTGGCCGGCCTCCCCCTCCTCCATCCTTTATATACTGAGGCAGGGGGCACCCCATAGACACACAAGTTGATCCTGGAGATCGTTCCTTAGCCGTGTGCGGTGCCCCCTGCTACCAAATTCCACCTCGATCATACCGTTGTAGTGCTTAGGCGAAGCCCTGCGTCGGTAGTACATCCAGATCGTCACCACGCCGTCGTGCTGACGGAACTCTTCCTCGACGCTTTGCTGGATCGGAGCCCGAGGATCGTCATCGAGCTGAACGTGTGCTAAGAACTCGGAGGTGCTGGAGTAACGGTGCTTGGATCGGTCGGATCGGCAAGCAGACGTACGACTACTTCCTCTACGTTGTGTCAACGCTTCCGTTGCGATCTACAAGGGTACGTAGATCAGACTCTCCCCCTCGTTGCTATGCATCACCATGATCTTGCGTGTGCGTAGGAATTTTTTTGAAATTACTACGTTCCCCAACATCTCTGGCCGCCATCTTATCCGCCGACTCTTGGGGCCCGCCAACTGGTGGGCCCCGCCGACTGGCTCGGTACGAAGCCGACAGGCCGCGTCCGCCGCGGGCGGGTCTTGCCGGCTGCAGATTATTGTAGCCGTGCCTCTAATGATGCAGGCTCGGTCATGAGGTCGTGGCGACAGCTCCGCCGTCTGGCGGGCGATCACTGTGGCCACTACTTGTCGTGTCTGGTTAATGGCGCGTGGGGCCCGTGGGAGTGGCCGGCCGACTTCTGGTGGCCGACTCCCATCCGGGCCGACTGGTGGTGCTTTCGCCGTCTTTCGTACGCCCGCCGACTGGTAGGACCCATCATCCCTTGGTCATACCAGCAAGCCGTCGTGGGCACAGGGCTCCGCCCCCTAGGGCTGACGTCAGGGCCGGCATGGCAATAGTGCCGCGCCGCGCGGAGATCTCCGCGGGTACGGCGTACTGTAGCCACGCCTGCCCTTGAAAAAGGGGTGGGAGTGGACCTTACTATGGCCACTCCCCGTCCCGTCCCTCTTTATGAGGGCATGGGGGTTGTTGGCGTCGCGGGCTGACTCCCCAAGGCCAGCTTCTCTGGAAGTCGCCAGTCAGGAGTCGGCTTTATCCTGAAGCCACTCCTGGGACTCGGCCGCGAGTGGGCAATCGGTCGCCTCGCCGCCGACTCCTCAGAAGGTGGCTCTTCGTCCTGGAATCTCGAGGGCGCAGTCTGCCTCAATGTCTTGAAAGGTTCTGGGCCAGGGTTAGCCTACCCGTGGCCCATTATTCCGACAGTAGTCCCCGAAGCTGGTGAGGCTCCGAGGGCGACATGTCGTGGAGCCTCAACAGTTTCTTCTCTCCGGTGGTTGGATCTGGGCTTCGCTAGCCGTCTTATGTCAAGCCGACTAGTTGGAGTCGGACTTGCTCAAGGCCGACTTGCCCCTAAAAAAGTTCGAACGTTGCGGCAGAGTTCAGGCGGCATGCTTGATAAGCTTCCGGGTTACCGCCCGTGGTTGACCCGTCTCGAGGCGCCACGTGGCGGAGCTAGTCTGCTCACCCACGCGCGTGACAGGACAGGCCTACAGGCGGGGCCCGCCACTACCGCACCTCGGCATGCGAACGGATCCGTTGTGGCCGCGCGGACGGTTGGGGTTCCCGCACGGTTATTGCACGTGGTAACTTCGTGTGGTAAATCATGGGGGTCGTGGGGTCCCGGGCGCAGTTAATCCCACGACCGCCCCCTCGACTTCTCAGGCCACGAGCCTACAAGTAGGCAGGGGGAGGGGGGCGGCGAAGCACGCGCGCCCATTCTCCCCACTTCCTTTCGCTCCTTCTTGCTTCTTCTTCCTCTTGTCGCTATTGCTCCGAACCACGCCGCGCCCGCAGCAATGAGCTCCTCCTTCGCCGCCGCGCCTCCTGTTGTTCGCTCCGGAGTGTGGTATGGCTCCGAGGTTGACGATGACGACATCGAGATCCTCCGCCAGACACGGTGGCTGCCCGGCAGGGACTTAGTGCGGGTCCGCCTCGTGCCGGAGGGAGAAATATCGCCGGCGCCGGTGGAGGGCAAGCGGGTCATATTCCGCTCGCACCTTATGCGCGGCCTGGGGCTGCCGGCGAGCGGCTTCTTCCGCTCCTTCTTGGAGTTCCATGGGCTCTAGCCACACCACCTTACTCCGAACATGGTGGTGCTGATGGCTTCCTTCGCCACCCTGTGCGAAGGCTTCCTCGGCGTTCTCCCCACCATCGAGCTCTGGGGTGAGTTCTTCCAGTCCAAGCACGGCACACACGTCGCCGGCGTGCCGGCCCAGTGCGGTGCATTCATCGCGATGCGGAGATCAGTGGCCGACAATCCGTTTCCCACCATCGCACTGATTAAGTCAGTGAAGATGTGGCAGCGGTCCTATTTTTATGTGAAGAACGTCGCCCCAGAAGGCGGCTGGGTCAACCTGCCGGCTTACGAAGCCGGCGGGCCGGCTGGAAGGCTCCCCAGCTGGTCACACCGAGCCAAGACACTGTCTCCTGCTGGTGCCGCCGCCGTCGCGTGACTCCGAGTGCTGATGCAGTCGGAGGGCCTGACCGGGGCCGACTTGCTGGCCGCCTTCATGGCGCGCCGAGTCCTCCCACTCCAAGGCCGACCTCACATGATCTGCCAGATGAGCGGTCATCGGGACCCGAGTCGGATGTGCTCCAAGGACATGCCTCACGCGGAGGTGGCGAACACGATGAACTACATCGCGAACTGCGGTCTCTCGGTGGACTGGCGGTTCGGCAAGGAGCCGTATTCACGCGCCAACCCCCCGCCTATTGTAAGTCGTCTTCCTTCTTCTTCAGTTTCTTTTGTTGCCGAGTCCGACTTGTCAAGTCTGACCGTTTTTTGTTTTGAATCAGAACCCTCTCATCCCTCCTTCGGCCGGCACCGCGGGGCCAGCTCGTCAGTTTGTCCCCGATCGGGCGGAGAGCGACGTCGACGACCCTGACTTGGGGGCGGCGGCCATGGAAGCCGACGCCGAAGGAGGAGGACGAGAAGCAGGCGGCTCCAGGCCTTCGGCCACTTTCGCCAACTGGCCTGACGACGAGGCTGAGGGAGAAGCCGCCCCGCGTCGCCAGCCAAAAGCCGGCTAGCCAAGCGCGAGTTCCTCCGCCGTCTTGGACGCACAAGGCGGTGCGAAGAAGCGCCGGGCCGGGCCGAGTACGCTTGGTGGCCGGTCGTAGAAGTTCAAGGGAGCGGCCGCCGCGACCAAGCGGGAAGAGGCGGCCACGAAAGCCAACCACTTCCGCAAGGAAGTGAAGAAGCCACCGCTGGTCTCTGCGCAAGCGCCTCCGTCCCTTATCTTTATTTTCTCTTTGTTGATTTTGTCTGAGTTTTTCATATGCTTTTCTCGCCTCAGGGCTCCCCTCACTCTTGAGAGGGTTGCCGCCGCCTCCATTATGGGGTTGGTGGAGACGTCTGCCACCACTTGGCGGATTGACCCCACCGCCGATCTTCGGGAGGCGACGGAGCAGAACGCGCAGGAGAAGCGCGAGGAGGACGAGGCCGCCCGCCGGGAGAAAGCAGAGGCCGAGAAGGCGGAGGCCTCCGCCTTGAAGAAGCCGGAGGCGGCCGAGGCCGCCGCTGCGGCAAAACGGCCGGCCAAGGAAGTCGCACCCCGGTCGGCGGTGTTCGTCACCCCTCTGAACTCCGCGCCGCCGCCCCCGGAGTTCACGGGGCAGTCAGGGGAAGCCGGCGGCGAGTTCCCGATCGTGGAGAGAGGCGGCGGTGACGCCCCCATGCCGGACGCGGTCGCGCCGCCATAACCGCCCCCGCCGAAGCGTGCAAGGCAAACAGCCGGCGGATCCGCCCTTCCGCCGACTGAAGATGAGGCCGTGGCAAGGCTACTCCTTCAAGTCGGCTCGCCAACGCGCCGTCGTCTTGAGAAAGCGACTTCGGCGCCACGCCCCTTGGAGACCGGCACCGCCAGCTCGACGATTCCAGACGCCGAAGCGACGAGTGCCGCACCCATTGGGTGGGTGCGAGGAGGCGGCACGGGCCCGCTGAACCAGGCGCTTCTGGATGTCCAGACGAAGCTGTGAGCGACGCCATCCAAAACTGCACCAAGGCGCACCTAGCGTCGCGGGCAGCCATCCGGGTATGCTTTCTCCTTTGTCCCGGTTTTCTTGTCCCTCTCTGTGGGGGCGCGCCAGCGCACCCACTGGGTGTAGTCCCCGAGTTTTGGGCCGGCTGCTGAGCAGGCGGCCCGGAACTCCAATTGGTAAGTTCCGGGTACCAACCTTTGTTCTGAAATACTTGTTGCAGGACTATCACAACCTTTGTGTCACCGCCTTCAACCGCAACATTGAAGAGCTGGGCAAGCGGACTGCCGACTTGTCGGAGAGCCGGAGTGAGTCCTTTTTCTTCTTTGTGGGGGCGCGCTGGCGCACCCGCGGGCTGTAGTCCCCGAGATTCATGCCGACTACTGAGCAGTCAGGCCGGATCTCCCCGGTGACCTTCTTCGTTGATGACTTAACGCCTTCTTTCTTCTTTCTCTTCAGAGGCCAACGCCACTCTTCCACAGGAGCTGAGCGAAGCCAACTCCGCGGTGCGCGCCAAGGGGGAGGAGTGCAGCAAGCTCGCTGCAGAGCGCGATCTGCTGGCCGCACAATTGGCAGAGCAGAAGGAGCTGCTTACGAAGACGCGGAAGGAGGCGGAAGAGGCGGAGGCCGCCCTCCTGGCCGAGTTCGCGAGCGAGCGCTCCTCCTGGACCGACAAGGAGGCAATGCTGGTCTCCAGCTTCCACGAGATCGAGGACCTCGTCGACGGTGAGCTTCTTTGCTTTCCTTTTTCGAGCCGCCGACTATATGTCGAGCCGACTCCTGGTTTTTTTGACTTGTTCTTTATTCTTTCCGTCTTGGCAGACTTCTTCCCCGGCCACTCGCAGGCCGCCATTCAAGCTATCGAGGCCGACCGCGAGGAGCGGAGGACGGGTGGCGCGGAGATCGCCGCTGATTCCCCTCGGACCCTTGACGAGTATATTCTGAGCATTGGAGCTCGCCTGCGGCCGACCCACTAGATGCTACGCCGGCTTCAACGTGTCGGCGCCAAAGCGATCGTCGCCGTGTGGCCAGACGTGCAGGCTCCGCGCACCCCCAGTCGGACTGTCGACTGGCTGGAGGTCGCGGCTGGCCGTCTTGAGGCCTGGAAGGGTTCCTCGGCCCGGGCCGGAGCGCGCCGAGCCTTGGAATTCCTCAAGGCGTGGTATCCGGGGCTGGACCTAGACCGGCTGGCCACACTCCGGTTAGAGGCCCAGCCGGAGCTGGCAGCCACTGAAGATGCCCTTGTCAAGCGTGCGGCGGCGATCGCCGAGTACACCGACACCAGCATCTTTGTCCCCGAGCAGGCTGAAGACGGCGAGGAGGTGCCACCGGAGTGGTTTGGGCTGAACCTCGACAATGGTGAGGACTCGGCAGAGGTGATCGGCTCCAGCGTCGAGGAGGAAAACGAGGCGGGGACGGGAGCGAGACGGAGGCACCGAAAGACGGAGCGGACGGCCAGCCTCAGCTCGACCGTGCCTCCAGCAACGAGCCGTGCCCGCCTGAGCCGACTGCTGCCGGAGGTGATCAATCCGAGACCGCCCAGTCGGCCGCCCCAACATCCAACACCGCCGTCTCCTCCGATCCTCCAAACCCGTCTGCCGCCCCCTAGGCTGCCACCTTGTCTTTGTTTTATCTGTTCTAATAGTTTTTGAAGAACTTGTTAATCCGCACAATTCCACCCGCGGGGTGTATTTTGAAATTCTGCTCGAAGATTCGGCCAAGGGCCTTTCTTATGTAAATATTCATCCGACTTCTATCTTTCTTGCTCATTGTTCTTTTGGCTTTTTCCTTTGCCGTCTTCCCTCAGTTGCCGTCTTTGTCAGTCAGACAGCCGCTCTGCGGACTGCTGCTGGATCAAATTCTTTGTCACTTTGGAAAGGCAAGTACTTAGCCGTTTTTAGAGTTGTTTAACAAGTCGGGTAGAAGGCGGCAAGCCGACTATTCAAGAGTCGGTTTGCGAAAAAAGGCTGGAAACTGGCCTTAAGCTATGTTTGTGCTTTGAGTCCTTAGCCATTTTTCATGTGGACGCCCATTCTTCCTTACTCCTGCCCACCAGACAGTCGCTCTGCGAGCTGCGGCTTCTGGCAGGAGACGGTTTAGATGCCACACACTACTTGTCCGGCTCCAGGAAGCATTTCATAGCGCAGGACGGCAAGTCCCTAGGCCGACTAGTCGAACCCGGTGCCAAGCGGCATAACAAAGAGTAATATACTTGAAGGCATATTTCTTATCATATAGATAAAAGAGGGCAGTCCCCGAGCTCTTCTCGGGGGCCCGAAGTCTTGGTACTTTTAATACAAAAGGTAGCGTGATACATACTGCGTTTAACTATAAAATTTTCGGAGGAGATTTGCATTCCATGGCTGCTCTGTCTCTTTGCCGGAGTTGTCCCTCTTGCGTGCTCGGGGCTTCTGAGCGTCGATCAGGTAGTAGGAGTCGTTGCCCAGCACTTTGCTGATGATGAAGGGGCCTTCTCAAGGTGCCGACAGCTTGTGCTGGCCGGCTGTTCGCTGGATTAATCAGAGCACGAGGTCGCCCTCCTGGAAAGATATCGGCCTGACCTTCCTATTGTAGTATCTGCGCAGGCTCTGCTGGTAGATGCTGGACCGGCTGAGTGCCAACAGCCGGCCCTCTTCCAGCAGGTCGACGCCGTCTTGCCGTGCTTCTTCTGCTTCTTCCTCGGTGTACATGGTGACTCGCCAGGAATCGAACTCTCTGTCCGTTGGGATGACGGCTTCAGCACCGTAGACAAGGAAGAAAGACATGAAGCCGGTTGACTTGTTTGGAGTCGTGCACAGACTCCAGAGGACAGCTGGCAACTCGTCGAGCCAACAGCCGGCCGAGCGCTCCAGAGGCTCAATCAGTCGGGGCTTGATGCCGGACAGGATGAGGCCGTTTGCTCGCTCCACCTGGCCGTTTGACTGTGGATGGGCGACGGATGCTAGGTCCAGTGGGATGCCCTGTGTCGTACAGAAACGGGCCAAGGCGCCTTTGGCAAATTCGTGCCGTTGTCGGTGATGATGCTGTGTGGTATGCCGTACCGAATTGTGATGTCGGAGATGAAAGTCACGGCAGTCGGACCGTTCAGTTTCTTGATTGGCTTCGCTTCTATCCACTTGGTGAACTTGTCCACCGCGACAAGTAAGTGAGTTAAGCCACCTCGTGCCGTCTTGAATGGTCCCACCATGTCTAGACCCCAAACTACGAAAGGCCTGTTGGAAATATGCCCTAGAGGCAATAATAAATTGATTATTATTATATTTCCTTGTTCATGATAATCGTTTATTATCCATGCTAGAATTGTATTGATAGGAAACCCAGATACATGTGTGGATACATAGATAACACCATGTCCCTAGTAAGCCTCTAGTTGACTAGCTCGTTGATCAATAGATGGTTACGGTTTCCTGACCATGGACATTGGATGTCATTGATAACGGGATCACATCATTAGGAGAATGATGTGATGGACAAGAACCAATCCTAAGCCTAGCACAAGATCGTGTAGTTCGTATGCTGAAGCTTTTCTAATGTCAAGTATCATTTCCGTAGACCATGAGATTGTGCAACTCCCGGATAACGTAAGAGTGCTTTGGGTGTGCCAAACGTCACAACGTAACTGGGTGGCTATAAAGGTACACTACAGGTATCTCCGAAAGTGTCTATTGGGTTGGCACGAATCAAGACTGGGATTTGTCACTCCGTGTAAACGGAGAGGTATCTCTGGGCCCACTCGGTAGGACATCATCATAATGTGCACAATGTGACCAAGGAGTTGATCACGGGATGATGTGTTACGGAACGAGTAAAGAGACTTGCCGGTAACGAGATTGAACAAGGTATCGGGATACCGACGATCGAATCTCGGGCAAGTATTGTACCGATAGACAAAGGGAATTGTATACGGGATTGATTAAGTCCTTGACATCGTGGTTCATCCGATGAGATCATCGTGGAGCATGTGGGAGCCAACATGGGTATCCAGACCCCGCTATTGGTTATTGACCGGAGAACGTCTCGGTCATGTCTGCATGGTTCCCGAACCCGTAGGGTCTACACACTTAAGGTTCAATGACGCTAGGGTTATAAAGGAAGTTTGTACGTGGTTACCAAATGTTGTTCGGAGTCCCGGATGAGATCCCGGACATCACGAGGAGTTCCGAAATGGTCCGGAGGTAAAGATTTATATATAGGAAGTCCTGTTTTGGTCACCGGAAAAGTTTCGGATTTTATCGATAACGTACCGGGACCACCGGGAGGGTCCCGGGGGTCCACCAAGTGGGGCCACCAGCCCCGGATGCTTGCATGGGCCAAGAGTGGTAAGGGACCAGCCCCTGAGTGGGCTGGTGCGCCTCCCAAAAGGCCCAAGGCTCAGCTAGGAGGAGAAAGGGGAAACCCTAGGCACAGATGGGCCTAAGGCCCACCCTAGGGCGCGCCCCCCTCTTCCCCTCTTGGCCGCCCCCCCTTTTTCTCATCTAGGGCTGCCGCCCCCCTAGGGGTGGGAACCCTAGAGGGGGCACACCCTCCTCCCCTCCTCCTATAAATAGTGGGGTTTTGGGCTGCCCAACACACGCGATTTGATCTCTCCCTGGCGCAGCCCTACCTCTCTCCTCCTCGTCTCTTGCGGTGCTTGGCGAAGCCCTGCTCACCACCACCACGCCGTCTTGTTGCTGCTGGATGGAGTCTTCCTTAACCTCTCCCTCTCTCCTTGCTGGATCAAGGCATGGGAGACGTCACCGGGCTGTACGTGTGTTGAACGCGGAGGTGCCGTCCGTTCGGCGCAAGGATCTCCGGTGATTTGGATCACGACGAGTACGACTCCATCAACCCTGTTCACTTGAACGCTTCCGCTTAGCGATCTACAAGGGTATGTAGATGCACTCTCCTTCCCCTCGTTGCTGGTCTCTCCATAGATAGATCTTGGTGACACGTAGGAAAATTTTGAATTTCTGCTACATTCCCCAACAGTGGCATCATGAGCTAGGTCTATTGCGTAGATTCTATGCACGAGTATAACACAAAGTAGTTGTGGGCGTTGATTTTGTTCAATATGCTTACAGTTACTAGTCCAATCTCGATTCGGCGGCATTGTGGGATGAAGCGGCCCGGACCGACCTTACACGTACTCTTACGTGAGACTGGTTCCACCGACTGACATGCACTAGTTGCATAAGGTGGCTAGCGGGTGTCTGTCTCTCCCACTTTAGTCGGATCGGATTCGATGAAAAGGGTCCTTATGAAGGGTAAATAGCAATTGGCATATCACGTTGTGGTTTTTGCGTAGGTAAGAAACGTTCTTGCTAGAAACCCATAGCAGACACGTAAAACATGCAAACAACAATTAGAGGATGTCTAACTTGTTTTTGCAGGGTATGCTATGTGATGTGATATGGCCAAGAAGAATGTGATGAATGATATGTGATGGATGAGATTGATCATGTTCTTGTAATAGGAATCATGACTTGCATGTCGATGAGTATGACAACCAGCAGGAGCCATACGAGTTGTCTTTATTTATTGTATGACATGCGTGTCATTGAACAACGCCATGTAATTACTTTACTTTATTGCTAACCGTTAGCTGTAGTAGTAGAAGTAATAGTTGGCGAGACAACTTCATGAAGACACGATGATGAAGATCGTGATGATGGAGATCATGGTGTCATGCCGGTGACGATGATGATCATGGAGCCCCGAAGATGGAGATCAAAAGGAGCAAAGTGATGATGGCCATATCATGTCACTATTTGATTGCATGTGATGTTTATCATGTTTATACATCTTATTTGCTTAGAACGACGGTAGTAAATAAGATGATCCCTCATTAAAATTTCAAGAAAGTGTTCCCCCTAACTGTGCACCGTTGCGAAAGTTCGTCGTTTCGAAGCACCACGTGATGATCGGGTGTGATAGATTCTTATGTTCGAATACAACGGGTGTTGACGAGCCTAGCATGTACAGACATGGCCTCGGAACACACGCAAAACACTTAGGTTGACTTGACAAGCCTAGCATGTACATACATGGCCTCGGAACACAAGAGACCAAAAGGTCGAGCATGAGTCGTATAGAAGATACGATCAACATGAAGATGTTCACCGATGTTGACTAGTCCGTCTCACATGATGATCGGACACGGCCTAGTTGACTCAGATCATGTAATCACTTAGATGACTAGAGGGATGTCTATCTGAGTGGGAGTTCATAAGATGAACTTAATTATCCTGAACATATTCAAAAGGTCTTTGCAAATTATGTCGTAGCTCGCGCTTCAGTTCTACTGTTTAGATATGTTCCTAGAGAAAATTTAGTTGAAAGTTGATAGTAGCAACTATGCGGACTAGGTCCGTAAACTGAGGATTGTCCTCATTGCTTCATAGAAGGCTTATGTCCTTAATGCACTGCTTAGTGTGCTGAACCTCGAACGTCGTCTGTGGATGTTGCGAACATCTGACATACACGTTTTGATAACTACGTGATAGTTCAGTTAAACGGTTTAGAGTTGAGGCACCGAAGACGTTTTGAAATGTCGCAAAACATATGAGATGTTTTGAGGGCTGAAATTGGGATTTCAGGCTCGTGCCCACGTCAAGAGGTATAAGACCTCCGACGATTTTCTTAGCCTGCAAACTAAGGGAGAAAAGCTCAATTGTTGAGCTTGTGCTCAGATTGTCTGAGTACAACAATCATTTGAATCGAGTGGGAGTTGATCTTCCAAATGAGATAGTGATGTTTCTCCGAGGTCATTACCACCAAGCTGCTAGAGCTTCGTGATGAACTATAATATATCAGGGACATATATGATGATCCTTGAGATATCCGCGATGTTTGACACCACAAAAGTAGAAATCAAGAAGGAGCATCAATTGTTGATGGTTGGTGAAACCACTAGTTTCAAGAAGGGCAAGGGCAAGAAGGGATACTTCATGAAACGGCAATTCAGCTGCTGCTCTAGTGAAGAAACCCAAGGTTGAACCCAAACCCGAGACTAAGTGCTTCTGTAATAAGAGGAACAGCCACTGGAGCAGAATTACCCTAGATACTTAGTAGATGAGAAGGCTGGCAAGGTCGATAGAAGTATATTGGATATACATTGTGTTAATGTGTACTTTACTAGTACTCCTAGTAGCACCATGGTATTAGATACCGGTTCGGTTGCTAAGTGTTAGTAAACTTGAAATAAAAGACTGCGGAGTAAACGGAGACTAGCTAAAGGTGAGCTGGCGATATGTGTTGGAAGTTTTTCCCAAGCTTGATGTGATCAAGCATCGCACGCTCCCTCTACCATCGAGATTAGTGTTTGCATTGAGCATAGACATGATTGGATTATGTCTATCGCAATACGGTTATTCATTTAAGGAGAATAATGGTTACTCTGTTTATTTGAATAATACCTTCAATGGTCTTGCACCTAAAATGAATGGTTTATTGAATCTCGATCGTAGTGATACACTTGTTCATGCCAAAAGATATAAGATAGTAATGATAGTACCACCTACTTGTGGCACTGCCACGTAAGTCATACCGGTATAAAACGCATGAAGAAGCTCCATGTTGATGGATCTTTGGGCTCACTCGTTTTTGAAAAGTTTGAGACATGCGAACCATGTCTATTGGTGTATATGCATGAAGAAGCTCCAGGCAAATGGACCGTTTGGACTCACTTGATTTTGAATCACTTGAGACATGCAAATCATACCACATGGGCAAGATGACTGAAAGCCTCGTTTTCAGTAAAATGGAACTAGAAAGCAACTTGTTAGAAGTAATACATTTTGATGTGTGCAGTCCAATGAGTGCTGAGGCGTGTAGTGGATATCGTTATGTTCTTACTTCACAGATGATTTGAGTAGATGTTGAGTATATTTACTTGATGAATCACGAGTCTGAATTATTGAAAGGTTCAAGTAATTTTAGGGTGAAGTTGAAAGATCGTCGTGACAAGAGGATAAAATATCTATGATATGATCATAGAGATGAATATCTGAATTACGAGTTTGGCACAGAATTAAGACACTGTGGAAATTGTTTCACAACTAATACAGCCTGGAACACCATAGTGTGATGGTCTGTCCGAACATCATAACTGCACCCTATTGGATATGATGCATACCATGATGTCTCTTATCAATTACCACGATAGTTTATGGGTTAGGCATTAGAGACAACCACATTCACTTTAAATAGGGCACCACGTAATTCCGATGAGATGACACCGTATGAACTATGGTTTAGAGAAAACCTAAGTTGTCATTTCTTAAAAGTTTGGGGCTGCGATGCTTATGTGAAAAAGTTTCAGGCTGATAAGCTCGAACCCAAAGCGGATAAATGCATCTTCATAGGACACCTAAAACAGCTGGGTATACCTCCTGTCTCAGATCCGAAAGCAATAAGGAATTGTTTTCTACAATCGGGTCCTTTCTCGAGGAAAATTTTCTCTCGAAAGAATTGAGTGGGAGGATGGTGGAGACTTGCTGAGGTTATTGAACCGTCTCTTCAACTAGTGTGTGGTAGGGCACATGGAGTTGTTCCTGTGGCACCGACACCAATTGAAGTGGAAGCTTATGATAGTGATCATGAAACTTCAGATCAAGTCACTACCAAACCTCGTGGGATGACAAGGATGCGTACTACTTCAGAGTGGTACGTAATCCTGTCTTGGAAGTCATGTTGCTAGACAACATTGAACCTACGAGCTATGGGGAAGCGATGGTGGGCCTGGATTCCAAAATGGCTCGAGGCCATATAATCCGAGAGAGGATCCATATATGAAAACAAAGTGTAGACTTTGGCGGGACGGCTCGATGGTCGTAAGGCTGTTGAGTACAGATGGATTTTTAAAAAGGAAGACGGACAATGATGGTAAGTATCACCATTAAGAAAGCTCGACTTGTCGTTAAGATGTTTTCCGACAAGTTCAAGAAATTGACTATGATGAGACTTTCTCACTCGTAGCGATGCTAAGAGTCTGTTCGAATTATATTAGCGATTACTGCATTATTTATGAAATCTTGCAGATAGGATGTCAAAACATTGTTTCCTCAACGATTTTCTTGAGGAAAGGTTGTATGTGATACAACCGGAAGGTTTTGTCAATCCTGAAAAATGCTAATAAGTATGCAAAGCTCCAGCAATCCTTCTAAGGACTGGAGTGAGCATCTCGGAGTTGGAATGTATTCTTTGATGAGATGATCAAAGATTTTGGGTGTATACAAAGTTTATAAGAAACTTGTATTTCCAAAGAAGTGAGTGGGAGCACTATAGAATTTATGAGGAATATATGTTGTTGACATATTGTTGATTAGAAATGACATAGAATTTCTGGAAAGCATATAGGGTTATTTGAAAAGTGTTTTTCAATGTAAAGCCTGGATTAAGCTACTTGAACATTGAGCATCAAGATCTATAAGGATAGATCAAAACGCTTAATGGTACTTTCAAAAGAGCACATACCTTGACATGATCTTGAAGGTGTTCAAGATGGATCAGTCAAAGAAGGAGTTCTTGCCTGAGTTGTAAGGTATGAAGTTAAGACTTAAAGCTCGACCGCGGCAGAAGAAAGAGGAAGGACGAAGGTTGTCCCCTATGCTTTTGCCATAGGCTCTCTACAGTATGCTATGCTGTGTGCCGCACCTGAAGTGTGCCTTGCCATGAGTCAGTCAAGGGGTACAAGAGTGATCCAAGAATGGATCACAGGACAGCGGTCAAAGTTATCCTTAGTAACTAGTGGACTAAGGAATTTTCTCGATTATGGAGGTGGTAAAAGAGTTCGTCGTAAAGGGTTACGCCGATGCAAACTTTGACACTAATCCAGATTATTCTGTGTAGTAAACTAGATTCGTATAGTAGAACAATTATTTGGAATAGCTCCAAATAGAACGTGGTAGCTGCATCTAGGAGATGACATAGAGATTTGTAAATCACACACGGATCTGAAAGATTCAGACCCGTTGACTATAACATCTCTCACAAGCATAACATGATCAAACCAAGAACTCATCGAGTGTTAATCACATGGTAATGTGAACTAGATTATTGACTCTAGTAAACTCTTTGGGTGTTAGTCACATGGGGATGTGACCTTGAGTGTTAATCACATATCGAAGTGAACTGGATTATTGACTCTAGTGCAAGTGGGAGACTGTTGGAAATATGCCCTAGAGGCACTAATAAATTGATTATTATTATATTTCCTTGTTCATGATAATCGTTTATTATCCATGCTAGAATTGTATTGATAGGAAACTCAGATACATGTGTGGATACATAGACAACACCATGTCCCTAGTAAGCCTCTAGTTGACTAGCTCGTTGATCAATAGATGGTTACGGTTTCCTGACCGTGGACATTGGATGTCATTGATAACGGGATCACATCATTAGGAGAATGAAGTGATGGACAAGACCCAATCCTAAGCCTAGCACAAGATCGTGCAGTTCGTATGCTGAAGCTTTTGTAATGTCAAGTATCATTTCCTTAGACCATGAGATTGTGCAACTCCCGGATACCGTAGGAGTGCTTTGGGTGTGCCAAACGTCACAACGTAACTGGGTGGCTATAAAGGTACACTACAGGTATCTCCGAAAGTGTCTGTTGGGTTAGCACGAATCAAGACTGGGATTTGTCACTCCGTGTAAACGGAGAGGTATCTCTGGGCCCACTTGGTAGGACATCATCATAATGTGCACAATGTGACCAAGGAGTTGATCACGGGATGATGTGTTACGGAACGAGTAAAGAGACTTGCCGGTAACGAGATTGAACAAGGTATCGGGATACCGACGATCGAATCTCGGGCAAGTATCGTACCGATAGACAAAGGGAATTGTATACGGGATTGATTAAGTCCTTGACATCGTGGTTCATCCGATGAGATCATCGTGGAGCATGTGGGAGCCAACATGGGTATCCAGATCCCGCTGTTGGTTATTGACCGGAGAACGTCTCGGTCATGTCTGCATGGTTCCCGAACCCGTAGGGTCTACACACTTAACGTTCGATGACGCTAGGGTTATAAAGGAAGTTTGTATGTGGTTACCGAATGTTGTTCGGAGTCCCGGATGAGATCCCGGATGTCACGAGGAGTTCCGGAATGGTCCGGAGGTAAAGATATATATGGGAAGTCCTGTTTTGGTCACCGGAAAAGTTTCGGGTTTTATCGGTAACGTACCGGGACCTCCGGGAGGGTCCCAGGGGTCCACCAAGTGGGGCCACCAGCCCCGGAGGCTTGCATTGGCCAAGAGTGGTAAGGGACCAGCCCCTGAGTGGGCTGGTGCGCCTCCCACAAGGCCCAAGGCTCAGCTAGGAGGAGAAAGGGGAAACCCTAGCACAGATGGGCCTAAGGCCCACCCTAGGGCGCGCCCCCCTCTTCCCCTCTTGCCCCCCCCCCCTTTTCCCATCTAGGGCTGCCGCCCCCTAGGGGTGGGAACCCTAGAGGGGGCGCACCCTCCTCCCCTCCTCCTATAAATAGTGGGGTTTTGGGCTGCCCAACACACGCGATTTGATCTCTCCCTGGCGCAGCCCTACCTCTCTCCTCCTCGTCTCTTGCGGTGCTTGGCGAAGCCCTGCTGGAGTACCACGCTCCTCCACCACCACCACGCCATCGTGTTGCTGCTGGATGGAGTCTTCCTTAACCTCTCCCTCTCTCCTTGCTGGATCAAGGCATGGGAGACGTCACCGGGCTGTACGTGTGTTGAACGTGGAGGTGCCGTCCGTTCGGCGCTAGGATCTCCGGTGATTTGGATCACGACGAGTACGACTCCATCAACCCCGTTCACTTGAACACTTCCGCTTAGCGATCTACGAGGGTATGTAGATGCACTCTCCTTCCCCTCGTTGCTGGTCTCTCCATAGATAGATCTTTGTGACACGTAGGAAAATTTTGAATTTCTGCTATGTTCCCCAACAAGGCCTGGCAATGGGGATGGTCTTGAGTGCAGAAGCTGGCTGATGCGGCCTGGAGCGGAACTTCTGGCACCCTTTACATTTTTGGACCAATTCCTTGGCCTCTTCTAAGGCCGTTGACCAAAAGAAACCGTGTGGGAAAGCTTTGGCGACGAGTGCTCTTGAAGCCGCATGGTGGCCGCACTCGCCTTGATGGATGTCTTTGAGAATTGCTTGGCCTTGCTCTGGCTCTACGCAGCACTAGTAGACACCAGTGATGTTGCGCCTGACCAGCTCTCTGTTGACTATGGTGTAGGCTGCCGCGCGGCGTTGTACTTGCCGAGCTAAGGTCTCATAAGTCGGCAGCTCTTTGCTCACCAGGAATTTGAGGATGGGCTGGGCCCATGAGGGTGCTGCTATTTCTTCGAACGCCAGAACTGCGACTTGGACGAGGGCGGCTGGGCTGGGAGGCAGCGGGCTGGAGTCAGCAACCGTTTGCTGGATTAATGAAGTCCCCGGGCCGACTGGCGCAGCTCTTGGGCCGAGTTCTGGAGTCTTCGGGCCGGCCGCCACAGTCCCCGGGCCAGGTTCTGTAGTCCCTGGGCCGACCTCGACTGTGGCGGCTTTGGAGCCATCTGCCAAAATCCCCGTACCGTCTGCCGGGGCTCTGGAGTCGGATCCGACTTCTTCGGGAGGGGCCGGCACAAAGATGGAGTCTGATTTTGGTGAAGGCTTGACAGACGGCTTGAGGAGGCGTTGAAGGGCGACGCCGGATGGTATTGCTTGGCGGGTAGAGCCGATTCGTGCCAAGGCGTCTGCTTGGTCGTTGTTGTTTCTTGGCACATGGAGGAACTCGCACCCCTCGAAATATCCACTGAGTTGCTGCACGAGGAAACGGTAACTCGCCATGTTTGCATCTTTGGCGTCCCAGTCACCAGACGACTGCTAAACCACTAAGTCCGAGTCGCCATAACACAGGATCCGGCGGATGCCAAGCTCTTTGGCAAGTCGGAGCCCGTGAATGAGTGCTTCATACTCGGCGACGTTGTTGGAGGCGGCAAAGTGGATTTGCAGTGCGTATTTGAGCTTGTCGCCTTTAGGAGAAGTGAGGACAACGCCGGCTCCCAAGCCGGTGTGCATCTTGGAGCCGTCGAAATGCATCCGCCAATGGGTGGAGTCGGGCGCTGGAGGTAGGTACTGGGTCTCGGCCCAGTCGACGAGGAAGTCGGTCAGTGCTTGTGACTTGATGGCGGTGTGGGACTGGTAGTGGATGGTGTAGGGAGCCAGCTCTATGGCCCATTTGGCCACTCGGCCAGAAGCATCTCGGCTTTCGATGATCTCGGCAAGTGGGGCCATGCAGACCACAGTGATTGGATGCTCTTGAAAGTAAGGCTTCAATTTCTTGGCGGCAAAGTGCACGCCATAGAACATCTTCTGGTAGTGGGGTTAGTTCTGCTTGGAGGCCGACAGCACTTCGCTCAGGTAATATACCGGTCTCTAGACAGGTAGTGCCTTGCCTTCCTCCTTGCGTTCCACTACAATGACTGTACTGACTACCCGGCTGGTGGCGGCAATGTACAGGAGCATAGGCTCCTTAGGAGTTGGAGCCGCCAGAACAGGTGGAGTAGTCAACATCTTCTTCAACTAGAGAAAAGCTTCATCTGCCTTGTGGTTCCACTCGAAAAAAGTGGTCTTCTTCATGAGCTGGTATAAGGGGAGAGCTTTCTCACCTAGCCGACTGATGAATCGGCTGATGGACGCCAAGCAGCCGGTGAACTTTTGCACGTCCAGCAGTCGGCTGGGTACCTCCATCCTCTCAATGGCCTTGATCTTTACAGGGTTGCACTCTATGCCGCGTTTAGAGACCAGGAAGCCAAGGAGTTGGCCGGCTGGTACTCCGAAGACGCACTTCTCAGGGTTGAGCTTGATCTGGAATCGGCGCAGGTTCTCAAAGGTCTCCTTGAGGTCTTCCAGCAGTGTTCCGCGCTTCTCCGTCTTCACCACCACATCGTCCATGTAGACGTGGGCGTTTCTGCCGAGTTGCTTGAGGAGGCACTTCTGCATGCAACGCTGAAAGGTGGCGCCGGCATTCCTCAAGCCGAACGTCATGGTGAGGTAGCAGAAGGCTCCAAACGGCGTGATGAAGGCGGTCTTCAGTCTGTTAGCCGGGTTCAGCTTGATCTGGTGATATCCTGAATATGCATCCAAAAAGCTCAACAGCTCGCATCCGGCTGTGGAGTCTATCACCTGATCAATTCTTGGTAAAGCAGACGGGTTCTTGGGGCAAGCCTTGTTGAGGCTTGTGTAGTCAATACACATTCGCCACTGCTTGTTCTTCTTCAGTACCAGGACCGGGTTGGCTAGCCACTCTGGAAAGAATACTTCCATAATGAAGCCAGCTGCTAGGAGTCGGGCTATCTCTTCTCCGACAACTCTTCTCTTTTCTTCTAATAGGCGGCGCAAGGGCTGCCTGGCCGGCTTTGCATCAGATCGGACATGTAACTTGTGCTCGGCGAATCCCGTCGGTACACCTGGCATGTCTTTGGGGGACCATGCGAAGATGTCCCGATTCTCACGAAGGAAATCAACGAGCTCGCCTTCCTATTTGGTGTCGAGGTTTGCGCCTACGACAGCGTACCTCTCTGGGTGCTCCAGATCCAAGGGTATCTTCTTTGTCTCTTTGGCCGGCTTGAACGAACCCTCAGCCTCCGACTCCTTTGGGTTAGGCGACACCTCAAGGAGCCGCTTCTCGGCTGCGATCACCAGGGACTCGGCCAGCCAACTACTCTCAGCCGCACAGGCAGACGACTTCCGGTAGTCGCCGGCTACGGTCAGAATCCCCCTGGAACTAGGCATCTTCATTTTGAGGTACGCGTAGTGGGGGACCGCCATGAACTTGGCCAGGGCGGGTCGGCCAAGTAATGCATGGTAGGGGCTCTCGAGGTCCACCACCTCAAACCAAACTAACTCTCGACGGAAGTGATCTTTGTCTCCAAAGAGGACGTCCATCAGGATCTTACCGATTGGTGAGCAGGAAAGACCAGGAACAATGCCGTGGAACACAGTCCGGCTGTTCTGAAGCTGTCTTTGCTTGATTCCTAACTTCTCCATGGTGTCCTTGTACAGGATGTTGATGTTGCTGCCTCCGTCTATCAGAACTCGCGAGAAACGAGCAGCTCGTCTATCCGTGGCAAAGGTGCCATCCAAGACCAAAGCATAAGAGCCCGGACTCGGTATCACCTCTAGGTGATCAGCTCTGCTCCAGCTGATAGGCTTCTCGGACCAGTGCATGAACTCTGGTGTCTCTGATGCTACTGCATTCACCTCTTGTCGCTGCAGCCGCCTACTGCGTCGATCATCAGCCACGCTGGTAAATATCACGTAGGCTCCGTGCTCTTCGGGGTACTCGTCTTGTACTGCGCCGACTGGCCTGACAGCCGGCTGCTGGGGCGGAGGCGGAGGCTGTTGCCCAGCAGGCGGGGGAGGTAGGAGGCCGTCTCCTTTGGATATCCTGATGAGCCAGTGGCACTTCCGGATGGTGTGATTCGACGGCTTCGCGCCGCTATGGAACTTGCAAGGACCATTCAGAGTCTGCTCGTATGAGAAAGCCAGCAACCAGTTGGGCTTGCCACCTTTCTGCCGCTTGGGTGGAGGCTGCCCGTCTGGCTGCTGGTCTTCAACTGTCGCCACCTGCCGGCTGCCGGAAGCCGGCTGCGGGGCCTTGCGCTTGTGGTCGTTCTGCTGTTGCCACCGACTGGCGTCTCCTGCCGGAGTTCTAGGAGCCTGAGGGGCCACTTTGCCAGTCGCGCTAACTTGAATCTCCGCCTTCATGGAGGAGTCGGCCGTGGCATACTTGTCTGCTATGATCAGCAGCTCGTCGAGGGTTTCTGGCTCGTCGCAGAGGAGCTTGTGCTTGAGGAGGGTGCCTCCTGCACCTCGTGCACGCCCTCGCAGGAGTTCCGAAGCTCGGCCCAACGCGTGAGGTAGTCGCGAGTCGACTCGTTGGGGCCTTGCGTGCACAAGGAAAGCTGACGAGGCTTGGGAGGGCGCTTGTACGTGCTGGTGAAGTTGCGGACGAATGCATCGGTGAAGTCGACCCAGCTGTTGATGCTGCGGGGCTTCAGGTTGTTCAGCCATGTCCGGGCCGTGCCCTGGAGCATGAGCGGAACGTATTTACGGCGACACGCTTGTTGCTGTTCGCTACATTGACGGCCATGGAGTAGTCAACCAGCCAGTCCTCCGCCTTCACGGAGCCGGTGTACTTGGGCGTGTCTCTCGGGAGCGTGAACCCTTTGGGAAAGGGCTTGTCTCAAATGCGGGGCCCGAAACAAGGCGGACCCAACTCGTCTTCTTCTTCCAGCGCCAGGGATCAGTGAGGTCGGTCGATCTGGTGGCGGGCATCGTTTTCTCCGACTCCCTCTCGGTGGCCAAGGCGGTCGCCGAGAGTCAGATGGTCAACAGACGGCGGGGAGACTTGCCTTTCCTTGCGAGGAGGAGGAGGCGGACAGTCGTCCCGCCGTTCCACTGCTCTCGGGCGGCCGTCTTGGTCGCGCTCTATGGTAATGTGAGTCCGACTGTGGCTGACAGCCGGGTCCTTGTCTTTCCTTCCTCGGGCGCCGCTAGTCGGCGTCCAAGACGGCGCGCCTTGATCTCGGCGTGGAGGCGGGTCCTTGTTTTGTCGCTGCGGTGCCTCCGTGCGGCAGCCGACCTCGTTCTGCGCGGCAGCCGCGTCGAGGAGCCGCTGGACTTGCTCCGTCATCAGGCGGCGCTCTTCGCCCTCGAAGTTGTCCAGCTCATCCGCCGCCGCCTGGGCTGCTCGAATCTTCTCCGCAGGCGTGGCGTACACAGGACGATTTGCCCCGAACAGGTTGGCGATGGCCACGCCACGCTGCTGGACCGCGCCAAGGTGGCTGGGCCCAGCTGGGGCTGGCGAGCCACCCACAGCGCGATCCATCTCACGCTGGTAGGCTTCTGACAAGCGTCTCATGCTAGCCAGCTTCTTCGCGCCTTCGACGAGCTGAAGGCGGCGCGCCTCCAACGTCTCCACGTCAGCGTCTTCCGGAATGGGCGCAGTCAGGTCTTGCAGCGCCGCGCCAAGTGGGTCATGCGCTCCTCTGCCGGGAGGCTTGTCATGACCGATGATGAGCACCTCGGTGACGGTGCTTCCGTCGCTCTCCGCATGAGGGAGAGGCTCTTCGTAGACCACCACGTTGGTGGGGAATGCGTCGAGCGACGCGGTGTTGGAGTCGACCAGCATCGGGTCAGTGGAGCCTACAGACTCTAAGTCCACGGCAGGCTCGCCGGCGACGTGGAGTTGGTCGAGGAGGCCCGCGAGGAGGCTCTCGGGGCCGCCCGTGCCTGCGTTGGATGCAGGTTCGTCGGAGAGGCAAACCTCACCGACAAGATCGGCGAGGCAGGTGGCTGCGTAGGCGATCTCAGCGCCGTGCAGCGCGTCAGCGCAAACTCCGTCTGGTGTGCCGGGCTAGCTGCGCTCGCCAGGGAGAAAAAGGGTTCCCGTTCATAGCAGGTCTCCGGACGACGGTGCACCAAGCCCCAAGGTGGGCGCCAAATGTCGGGGGTTGGGTGCGACATATGCCAAAGGATGGCTTATCATGGTGGGGGCGAGTAGAACGTCGCCGGTGCCTGGAAACGGGATAAGGCGAAGGCATGCACATCGGCGAATCTTACCCAGCTTCGGGGCTCTCCGGAGAGATAATACCCCTACTGCTGCTCTACGGGGTCTTCGCATGATCACTATGGCAAAGTGTTTACACGGTTGCTCCTCAAGCTTTTTCCTGGAGGTAGGAGAAGGCAAGGCTAGCTCTCTCCTTCCTATACGATCTGGTCTAGTGCTAATGGATTCCAACCCTTTGCATGGATGCCCTGGGGGGTTTATATAGGCCTACCCCCTAGGGGTACAATGGTAATCCAGCTGGGCGCGGGCCCAGCCGTCAGTCTCTCTGGCCGCCGTCTTATCCGCCGCCTCCTGGGACCCGCCGACTGGCTTGGTACGGAGCCGATAGGCTGCGTCCGCCGCGGGCGGGTCTTGCCGGCTGCAGATTACTGTAGCCGTGCCTCTAATGATGCAGGCTCGGTCATGAGGTCGTGGCCCCCTCCGTCGGACCCCCCCCCCCACCCACGCTGCTCCGCCCCCTCCTCCGCCCTCCCCGCCGGTCGCCACCTCGCCCCGACCTGCCCTGCCCCGTCGGCCGCCACCTCGCCCCCATCCCGCGCTCCACCACCGCGTCGCCCCATCGGTCGCCTCCTCGCCACGGCCCTGCCTGGCTCCGCCTCGCCCCGGCCCTGCCGCTCCGGTGAGACCTCCACTTTTTTCTGTTTTTAGATAGATAGATTGTTAGATATATAGATAGATAGATCGATAGATAGATCAATAGATAGATAGATTGTTAGATATATAGATAGAGATAGATAAATTTTTTGTTCGATGAGATGAATGGATGATGATGATGAATAGACAATGATGATGAATATATTGTTGATATTGTTAGTTGTGATGATGATGATGATGAATATTTATTTAATATTGTTAGTTGTGATGATGATGATGAATATGTGATGAAATAACACTACATGATTCAAGAATAAATGAATGCACCTAAATTTGTGAGTTGATGATGAATATGCTTTATGAGTTGTGATGTTCTAAATTTTTGTCGCGTTGGAATTTGCAGGTTTTGTAGAGTTTCATGTCGGTGGAGTGATCGTCATCGGAGTTGTTGGTCAAGGATCGTCCCTCCTCTGTTTGACTACCTCCTCTACAGCCGAGGGTGAGCTACGAATCCACCTACACCTCCTACGCTCTTTTAATCATGTCACTAGATTTCATTTTCAAGTCAACTGGCGTACCCTAGGCGTCTCCTGTCCGAAAGGTTTGCATCGATAAATATGCATTCAATTGCATATTTATCACCGCAGCTCTTTCGGATTGTCAGCATTTTCCACGGACAGCCCGAGGATGTGTAGATTGGGTATGTTCTCCATGTTCTACCCCGTTTCGAGACAGGATTTCGGCGGCGCCTCCCCATTGTTCTCCGGAGCACATGCTCTCGGCAATTTGCCGAGAAGTGTATCTGGAGAACAGCGGGGAGGTGCTGCCGAAATTTTGTCTCGGAACAGGGTAGAATGGAGAACGTACTCAATCTACACATCCTCGGGTGGGATTAGGACCCATCTTTACCTATTAGAGATGTAGGTGGATTAAACGCGGTAGAAACTGAAAATTTGATGTGATTAATTTAAGTGAATCCTTAATTATGTTGCGTGGGTTGCAAAAAAGCAGAGGATGGCAGATAATCAGTGGATGTATAGTGGTTTTATCCGTCGGAATCGAGTAACATCAGAGTGGATTGCGAAAACCGATGTCTATTTGAAGGAGATATTCCATCGCCCAATGAGAATTATCCCACCATGCCCCTGTGCGAGATGTGCCAGACGTCACCATAGAAATCAGACGGACATGAGTGAGCACCTTCGCACGTACGGATATATGCCAAACTTTGACATGCCGCCGATAAACATGGCCGAGCAGGACCGTGGTAGAGAGGAGGTGATGCGACAACGCATCGATGGATATGAGGACGACGGGGTCAGGGACATGCTAGATGATGTCATTGTTGCAGAAACGACAAATGCGACACCTTCAAAGAATGAACCGGAGGAGCCGGAGGCAACCGCAAAGGCCTTCTTGGAGGTCTTGGCCTCGTCGAAGAAACCTCTTTATGCGGGTGCGAAAATATCTCAGCTGGATGCCATCTCGCAACTGATTGCAGTCAAGGCTGAGTACGGCTGTAGCCAGAAATGCTTCAAAGCATTCCTGGGAGTATGGGCTAACAGCCTCCCTGAGGGTCATGAACTGCCGAAAAGCATGTACGATACAAAGAAAATCATGAAGGCACTCTCTATGGATTATGAGAAAATAGATGTTTGCCCAAAGAATTGCCTTTTGTTTAGGCACGAGTATGCGGATGACAAGTACTGTAGGAAGTGCGGTTCGTCTCGGTACATTGAGGTGGTCGGTGAGGATGGTGAGAAAAAGCAGCTAACCATCCCCGTTAAGGTTCTTCGGTATCTTGATTTTATAAAAAGGCTGCAGCGCCTTTTCATCACGAAGGAGTCTGCCAAAATGATGAAGTGGCACAAGTAAGGTATAAGGTACAATCCAAAAAAATCATACATCCATCGGGAGGGGAAGCATGGAAGTCATTCGATGAAGAATACCCCGAGGAAGCAGCCGAGGCTGGGAATGTCAGAATAGCCATATCAGGTGATGGGTTGAATCCATATGGTATGTCGTCCAATCCATACAGCTGCTGGCCTGTGTTTGTAATTCCACTCAATCTTCCTCCCGGTTCCCTAATGCAACGGAAGACCATGTTCTTGTCGCTCATCATTCCGGGGCCTGACTACCCGGGGAAGCAATTGGGTGTGTTTATGCAGCCGCTTGTGGATGCTTTGCACCATTCTTGGTACTTTCCGAGGTTGACATACGACCGGGATCTGCAGAGAAATTTCTTGATGAAAGTTTGGTTGCACTATTGCATGCATGACTTTCCCGGCTATGCTCTATTCTGCGGATGGTGTACAAGTGGTAAGATGCCATGCCCAGTGAGCTTTGAGGAGTTTGTGGCACAGAACGCTGGCCCCTCGTCGGTTAGTTCATCCCCAATCTATTCACCCAAAGCATGTCATGCCTTTCAACACAGTCATAGATCCCGTGCATATGTCTTTTCAACATGCAGGGAACAGGTGGATCTACCGTTGGTGGTGGTCTTCGCAGCACTCCGGAGACACGGAGCCCGACCACTCCGATCCACGGAGGCGGAGGAGGAGGTGGAGGCGGAGGCGGTCTTGGCGGTAGCGCTGCCGCTAGCAGTGACGACCTGGGCTTTGGCCGTCTTGGCGGTGACGACCTCCGCAGTGCTTGATGATCCTTGTGTGGTGATGATGCTTGAGATGACTTGTGTGTGGTGATGATCATTTAGATGACTTGTGTGCTTCTCTATATGCTTATGCTTATGTTGGTTGTGATGATGTTCATTTAGAGACGTGTGTGATGATGCTTATGCATATATTGTTGTGATGGTGCCGGATGATATCCCGTTGTGTTTTATATGTCTATCCCATCATATATATATATATATATATATATATATATATATATATATATATATATATATATATATATATATGCTGATATGTGCTGCTATTTGAATTGAATTGATTTGAAAACAAACAGGAAAAAGAAAAAAAGCAAAAGCAAACTATGCCGACGGCTAGGCCGTCGGCATAGGGCTAGCGTGAGCTCCTAGTAGCTGACACGTGGGCACCTATGCCGACGGCCGAGCCGTCGGGTTAGTTTAAAACTGTGCCGACGGCCAGGCCGTCGGCATAGGTGCCCACGTGTCAACTACTGGGATCTCTGTTTGAAGGACTATGCCGACGGCCTGGCCGTCGGCTTAGTTTCAAACTATGACGACGGGCCAGCCGTCGGCATAGCCCTGGTCCACGAGCAGCGGCTGGTCGGCACATGGCACACCTATGCCGACGGTCTAGCCGTCGGCATAGTTTTTGACTAAGCCGACGGCTAGGCCGTCGGCATAGGGGTGCCATGTGGCGACCAGTCGTTGGGCAGACTTGACGGCGGCCGCCGTTAGGCGGTAACGTTGCCGACGGCCGTGGCCGTCGGCATAGATGTACGGACACCGTCGGGATAGGTCCATATGCCGACGGCCTTTATATGCCGACGGCATTCCTGGCTACGCCGACGGATATTTTGCCGACGACCCTATGCCGACGGGGGCCGTCGGCATAGGCCTGTGCCGACGGCCATTCAGGGCTATGCCGACGGCCCTGGCCGTCGGCATAGGGTGCGATTCCGGTAGTGGTCCAGCTCAATGTTTTTCCTTGTGTCCTTTTTAGGAATATGTTGCTGTATCCATAGGTGTGTTCAAGCACGTTTTATTTCAGTCCGTACGGTTCTTGTTTCGTGTAGCCCATGTTAGATTGACATTGTCTATTGTTCATGTTAGATCGGTCAGTCTCATCGTCTGTACGGATTTGGGCCATTTTCTTCACTTGTGGCTTCTGAAAGTAAATGATAGTTGAAGACTTGAATCCTCGGAAACGTTTGCTTTTTGTTGAAGAACTTGGAATTGCTTGAGGTGTAGGTAAAAGGACATCTTACTTTAGGTACTCGCTTTGAATCGGTATGATGAATTCGTTGTTAGATTGTGCTGATTGGGGCCTGAATTCAAACTGGTAATTTGGTTGTGAAATCATCGTGCATTTGAGTATTTCTGTAGTGATTAGTGGGTGATCATGAATCTAATTGTTTTATTCTCCATGTGCATCAGATGAAGTTGAGGATGGTGCAAGGAATGCTCATTGTGCTGGTAGTGCTACTCATGAGGTAGTATATAGTCCCACCCTGATGGCCTGATGCCCTGTTTCTGGTGTTCTTGTTGCCCTCTTTGTGCAGTAAGATGACCTATAAGTTGGTTTTGCAGCTGCGCCAGTCAAACTCAAACCATGACAGCAAGAGTCCCCAGCAGAAGCGGCAGAGATTGTTGCAACCAAATCAAACACTGTGGCTAGAGGATCCGCAATAGGTACGGAGGTACCGCAGCGATAGATTATCCAGTCCTCCTCACGTGCGTCCATGAACCTTGCGATATAGAAAAACTTTCTCTGCAAGATACTTGATCTTAAAGTCCTCGTGCTTATGGTCTTGAAAAGGAAAATTTGCCTGAAGTATTGTCTCTGTAAGGTTGTCGCTTGTGCATCTACTAATGCGTGTAAAGGCGTGTCTGCCGATTATTGGTTGTGCTAAAATTTGTGGCTCGTGATTTCTATTTTTTAAATGCTTTTGCAGAGTTAATAAGATCCAGCTCAGCAGCACACTAGGATAAGCTCATTGAATGATGGAGGTGGTTTTGAAAAATGATGGCTTCTTTCAAGATGTTCAATGTTTTCTGAAACTCTATTAATATGCTCTCCAGATATTGTAGTAAATACACAAAAAATATGTTCTGCTCTTCCTGCATGTTTTTTGTCTCAACAACATCTAGATATAAACAGAGCAAAAATTTCTTCCATCAAGCTCCACTATGAAGGAAGTGATTTTTGCTATCCGATAGTTTAATTTGAAGTTCCAGATATTACCTTTCCAGACTAACCTACAAACTAGTCTCCAATGGTATAAATTAAAATTACAGATATTGTTCTACACAAACTAGTGATTTTTCCATCATATTATTTCGAAAAAAATAGGAGGGCAAACTATTGCAAGAGGAGCTGCAGGAATACTAAGCCTCTAGCCCAGGACACAAGAGTAGGCTGCAGAAGAGTAAGAGGTCGCTGTCAAAACATGTCATCGTAGCAGTCAAACTAGCACTAAGATTAATCTACAGGCAAGAATAATAGCATGATGCAAGTCACCTACAGGCAGGAGCTATATAATGCAAGTCCAACTAGCACAAGAATTATATTATGATGCAAGTTGCAAGTGACCTAGATGCAAGACATTGCTGACATGATTCACATTTGGACAAGAACAACTTCATGGAGAGAAGAAGGAAAAGAAAAATTTATGGATTATGGTCCACCAGGGAAATTTTGCACTGCAGCCAACAGCTAGTTGATAAAACCAATAATGCAAGTTATAGCTAACAGAAGAATTTTGCACTGCATTAGAGAGCTGTTGGCTGCTACAAGTCCTGAAACAACTAATCGTAGAACTGAAGGCATAGCTAGCGATATTCAGCTAGATGGCCGAATTTAATCCCTGAGAAAATAGTCGCATCAATTTCTCAAAAAGGTAGTTGGCCAACCATCTCAAAGATGCGCCTGCAATTATGCTAAATCCACGCAGAGCATCACGAGCAAGAACTTTTTGGATCAATTCTGCGATAAGGCTGGATGGCCAAGGCGCCCTTGACTAGGACTTTCAGGTGGGTAAGATTCGGAAAACAAAAAAATTAATCTGAATTCCTGCTTATCCCTAGGCTGCTGCTCTGTACTGCCTTCCCTCAAGTCAGTATCTTCTTCCATCATGAAAGTCGGTAAGCAATCTAGTTGGCAACAGGGAAATGAGGTTTGGATTGTCTTTTACAAATATTTTGAAATTTGAATTGTAGGTGCTCTCTCATAAAGAGAAAACACCCTCAAAAAATTAGCGTATGCTGCTTAGTGTGGCGTGCACACGGTATTCTTTAGTAAAAGGCGAAAGAATAGTTTGCTTTGTGCTCACCACGCAGCTGCGTGCCTCTCCCAGGTTACACCCCGCTCTCTTATGTAGCCGAGCTCTCTGCTCCCTCCTGCTTAAACGCCTGCGAGGTGGGATTAAAAACGCCTGCCTCCTCCGCCCCGCTGCTTTCCCTTCTGCTGCAGTGCTGCTGCTGCTGCACATGTTCACCAGAAAGCCCACAGAAACACGTTATGTTGTTGGATCTACGGACCCAATGGGATGATCATGTCTCCAGAAAGCCCACTCGAGATGCAACAACAGCCCAGCCCACGGTAGTCTTGTCTCCTCCGCGACTCCTTTCCACAACTCCGCTGGATAGTCATAGACAGCAAACTGAGATTCCTCAAAAAAATGAACCTTTTTTATTTTTTATTTTCCTTTTTTTTGGCGTGAGACAGCAAACTGAGCCATGCGAAAACATCTCCAAAAAAGAAAACTTTGATCAATAGCTCTATCTAAGTGGCCACGCGGCAGGCAGCGCCTGAATCAATGCACCACCGACAAGAAGAACCACAATGAATTAACATTCCCTACATGTTGCACCAAAGCTACAGTACAGATTGCACGTTGCTCCAGTAAGTGCCGCCGCGATAAAGCCGATCGGACACCTGACTCAAGTAAAATTGCAACTTTCGGACCGATGGCTCCCCTACAAATGCCACCACATGCACGGCAGCTACGGGCACGCACCCGTACTACGTACTCATTCTCTCGTCGATCTCTCTAACCTTTGTCATAGCATAGTCATGGCGGCGACGGGCAAAACCAGCAGCACGGTGGTGGCACTGTCCACCCTGGCTCTAGCGGCGAGCCTCCTCCTCCTCCCCGTCTCGTCAGAGGCGGCCTGCCCCAGCAAGAGCAAACCAACGCCGAGCGCACCGACGGTGACGGGCGGGAGCGGGAGCGGCGGAGGTAAGTGCCCCGTGGACGCGCTGAAGCTGGGGGTGTGCGCGGACGTGCTGGGCCTAGGCGACGGGCTGACGAACCTGATGGCGGGCTCCTGGTCGACGGCGTCGTCGGGGAAGAAGCCGTGCTGCGAGCTCGTTGGCGGCCTCGCCGACCTGGACGCCGCAGTCTGCCTCTGCACCGCCATCAAGGCCAACGTGCTGGGCGTCGTCGACGTCGGCCTGCCCCTCCAGCTCGGCCTCCTCGTCAACCACTGCGGCAGGAAGCTCCCGGCTGGCTTCCAGTGCCCTAACTGACCAGCCGAGTCCCTACGCACGTGCGCACGAATGGAACGTTGTTAATTTGCTTGCTAGTAGTGGTACGTGCTGAGCGCGAATTTTAATTAAGTTTGTCTGTGTACTGGTCCTTTAATGTTAAGTCTACTATCTTGTGTCGTGTGGTAACGTAATGACATGTTCGGTGCTTGCTGTGCTATACCTTCAGTTCCAACTTTGCTAAATGGTTATTCCCTGTGAACGCCGTGCTTTCCGAAACGAATTAGAATGGGAAATGGACGTTGCTGACCAAGCAGACATTATACATGCAGCTTTACTAGTATCATAGTTCTGCCATTGTCAGTAAAACAAGTACCCGCAAAGTGCATGCCTGGTTATAAAAAAGAATGATTGAGAGAAAAACTTAGTTTGAAAACATTTGAAAGAGTACCATCGTCAATTGATCTGAAATCAACAAGATACCCAATATTGTTTATTACATGGATCAATGCATAGACATGCGCAAACTGGGATCGATTATCTCGATTCAGCAAACTACAAGAGCAATGTTTATAACATGACAAACGGCAACACACACCATCCCGATGAAAGGAGGTGTGCTGAGTTCAGTTCCTCGCAACACTTGAAAAGGTGGGGGGAAATATTTTAGGATCTATCACCAAGTTCCGCTCTCAAACTGTCGAACGGGTAGACTTTTGGTGTCTGCAAGAGAAAGTATGATGAGTTTAGTTAGCTTGTTCAGCAAAATAAACTAAAAACAGGCATCCTTCTTTACCAATTTACAACAAATCCTCTATTCTTAAATAGCTACAACTCACTACCTAATTTTCCTCTCCATGCAACAATGCCACACCACCTAGTCATGCATGTATTCATAAGTTATTTTTTCATTAATCTCTTAATGCAAAGCATACCACCTCATGCATGACTTTTTTCCAAGGAAATTAAGTCATGTAAGACATTTTGTATTTGCTTTTTGCATTAACTTGTATTCTACCACTTAGCCATATATTTTTTAACAAGGTTCCCACAACAACGTATGGGGCATTGTCTAGTTTAGATAGTTTTCAGGTCCGCAATCACAAATCAGATTAAGTTTTCAAGTCAAGTTGGCATCTGTAGTAACTATCAGATTAAGTTTAAACAGAAGATTAGTTTTAGGGCCTTCTTCGTTTGCAGTATTCTGAAAAAGTAGGATTGGGATGATATGACATATTAAGGAATTTCATCTAGGACAAAGGGCATAAGCTTAACAGATACTCCCTCCGTCCCAAAATATAAGATCATTTTAGCTTTACTGACTACTGTAACCTTCAGGAAAGTACCAAACTTTTGTTTCCACACGTGTATAGCACATAAGGTAACAAGCATACATGATAAAGTCCGTGCTTCGAAGGATATAACAGATTATGCAACATCATGAGTATCCAGCGATGCTAATACCAATACCTTCTGACGTGGGTATAAACTTTGCATATCAAGGAGGCATTACAGCTTAGGGATTGAAGGGTTTGACACAGGCCATGCTTACTAACATGGCTATCCAATTGTTCAAGTCAATAGAGTAACATACAGCATGACAGTGAAGTTCACAGTTATCAGAATAAATCAATCATCTAGACTCAATAATCACCAGTATATATCCAGTAACAGATTCCAGCATCAAATCTTGGGGAAGTGCAAGGTTGTGTCGGGACGAAATCATAATAAGGAACTTAACGCAAATATCTAAGGCCCGACATACATATAAGGTTTAAGGGTGTACCAAAATACTAACTGCTCTCTAAGGAAGTAAATATCTAAACTATTGAATGCACCCAAAACAATTTCTAGGCCCAATTAACCACCTGATGAAGAATCTGAGGTCTACTTAACCCCCTATACCAGGATTGGTGATGACATGGCAGGGTTTGCACCACAAAACAACACTCAAGCACACCGGGCGCTCTCTATAGCTTCCTTGCATCCAGAATAGGCACAGCTCACTTTGATTAGCCCAAGGACACGATATGCTAACCATTGTTTATAAGGCGGACGCTTAGGCGCCAAGGCGCCCTGGCAGTGCCTTGCAATTATGCCCACTTTAGGCGCTTACGCGTCAGGGCGGTTGGTGCTCGCCTTAACGCCTTATAAACAATGATGCTCACAGCTAGGATGTATTTACAGCTCGCCGTAGTGAATTTGAACATCTAGCTTTGGAGCTAGCTAACCAGCCGCTAGCGGACAGCTACTAGGCACTGTTGCAGTGCTGCTCTGCCACGGTGATCTGACAGAACAAGCACCTGTGCATGACAGTGCTGTTGGCCAGTCAGCCTCTGCACGTGTCAGAGTGCGAGCTCCCAGTGATCAATTTCAGGTGCCTGACAAAGAATGGCGGGGCCACGGAGGAGATAGCGTCCTGAGCAGCTGCGATCACCGGGCACCTGCAATCCCGCATACTGGGGTCCTTTCTTCCAGAAGGTCAACAAGGGTATCATATAGGAGCTCCTGGAAATGATGTGGTGAGAAAATATGCGCCACTTCCGTCTGCAGTTCAAGGCCAAGGACACGACCAGCCTGCTTGATGGATCCTATCACTAGGACACCCTGACTGCCACGTCTCCAAGGTAGCTAGCACTTGGATGCCCCGCGATATCTCTAGCAACCACTGGAACCTTAATTCCTACCCCTCCGCCGCGTCACTGCACTCTGTTTCCTTGAAAATTTTCCGCTTAAATCAACCAAATGGAGGAAAGGAGTTGTGGCTGATGATGGCGTGACATGTGACATGCCTACATGTCAAACCAAGATTATGAAACCCCTGTTTGGGAACCACTGAGTCTAGTTAGGGGGTTAAGTGGATCTCAAATTAATCAGCGAGTTACTGAATGAGCCCAAAAATTGTTTAAGTGGGTACATGAGCACAGCCAATAGTTTGAGAGTGTAATGTACTAATGTGGACTTTTTCCTAAAGTGAGATCCTCCATGGGAAATTTAAGCCAGCAGTGCCAGTTGAATGAAGGCAATAAAATAACTTGCTAAGCAATGAGGTGGCAGATATTTACATTTGTTATCCATAGAGTTAGATGATTAATTGCAGTTCATTTGATAAGAAAAGAATACCCACAACGAATGCCCCCATAGATACATAAGAAATTAAGGAAGCTCTCTATATTTTATTTGTTTCAAGGAACAAGGGAGAACATATTTTGCACAAACTGAGGTCAATTAACTTGGTTCCAATTCAATTAATCAATTTCTAGTTGCAGTCTTTAATTCTCTCGGAATATAAACTTCTAACAAGAAACAATTTAGATCATGCACTAGACAGCTAGAACACAAATCACAACTAATAAACCACAAGGAAAATATGTTGATGATCATACAGTACAAGGATCCTCCCTAGTTGCAACAACAACAAAACGCCAAAATGTACTCTATTTGCAGTTAACTAAATTGACTGGGTTTGCACCATTTTTCAGGTCTAGTTTAGGTAAATTGTGCAAATTTACATCAATTCATAACAATTGCAACTCTAGCCTAAAATTAACAATTGGAACGCTCTCACAATGACCCAACGGTCGTACCATCTTAGCAACAATATTTTTTGTACAGTTGCACAAGGCAAGTCTCCGCTAAATCTTTTACTACATCTGTTTATAAACATAAGACGTTTTGGCAGTTTAAATTGAACTGCCAAAACGTCATATATTTAGGAACAGAGGGTGTACTTTTTTGCAGGAAAGTCTCCTTTAAATCATAGCCCAAACAGATAAACACTACAAAGATGGTCTCTAAACAAACAATGGGGGTTGTGACATCACGAGGCAGTAGAAGCAGTGGCACTGGAAACTCACATATGGCATCTTGGAGGCCTTGTCATTCACAACGGCGGCCAGGCCGAGAGCGGCGAAGAAGCTCAGACCTCCACACAGCCACGCCAGAGCCTCGTACTGTCCAACCAAAACACATCAAAATCAAACCGATACAGACGCATTTGATGCGCTGCAACGCACCAAATTGCAGTGGATGCGGTCTTGTGTATTGCAGCAGTAGGGAGGGGGGAGGGGGAGGGGGTCGGATCAGCATACCTTGCCGATGTGCGGCGCCAGGCGGTCGACGCAGGGCTCAGGGAAGGGTGTGCCATTGTCCCACACCAGCTCGTCGTTCACAGGCAGCTGCGACGCAAAATTCCCCAATCCGAAATGGAACCGATTAGAGATGGAGATCACACACACAAATAGAGAGCGGGGGAGGGGCGTCTCCTAGCTTACGGGCTTGTCGGGGACGATGTGCCTGCCGGCGGGGAGGCCCATGCCGGCGCGGTTGCGGAGGGCGGAGGCCGCGGCGCGTGCGGCTGCGCCGTGGCCGCCCATGATGCGGGATCCCATCGCAGTCAGCCTCCCGGCCATCTCCACCGATTTCTCTCTCACACACTCACTCAATCTCAGATCTGCGCCTGCGGGTGTGCTCGTCGTCGTCGGCGGCGGAGACGCAAACAACTCGGCGAGCGTGGGCTTGGTTTGGGTGTAGGGTTGTGGTCCAGACAAATGAGTTGTGTTCGGCTTAATGGGCTGTGTGGGCTCAATGAGAACAAATGAGTTGGGTACTATTTAGTCGGGCGCCCCCTATTCAGCGACTGAATAGCACAGACGCGCACCTCCCGCTCCTCCCAGCACGTGCTTTGAGCCAGCCCATGTGCAGGGCGGGACACCCCTGTTTTTTCATTTGTTTTTCCTTTCTGTGTTTATTTTTTCCTCTTCAAAATAATTCAGGATTTCAAAAAAGTTCTAAATTTCAAAAAAATTGTGAATTTCAAGAAACCAGTTCAAGAAATCAAGAAACACACGTCAAATCAAAAATATTAATTATTTTAGAAAATGTTTGGGAAATCACATAATATTTGTGGATTCAAAAAATGTTCATAATTTAAAAAATGTTCGCATATTCAAAAAAGTTCAAGATTTCGAAAAGAATGTTCTGGAAATCAGAAAATGTTCATGATTTCAAAAGACACGTTTGCTTATTCAAAAAATGTTTATGAATTTGAAAAAATGTTTGCAAATTAAAAAACAGTTATGAATTTTTTTTAACGTTCACAACATTCAAAAAATGTTTGCGAATTTGAAAATTTGTTCCCATTTTTTCCCCAAATTTGAAAAATGTCAAACCAAAACATGTTCGTTGATTTCCAGAATTGTTCCCAAATTTCAACAAATGAGGCCCTCCATCTGCGAGGCGACGATGCTCCTGAGGTCTCCGACGATTGGATACCCCAGCTCCAGCCCAGCCGCAGCCGCCGCCGGCAAAGACTAGGGAGACTGGAGTCGGGGGGAACCCACCGGCGTCGCAAGCGGCCTCGTTTACTGTAGCGGAAGGACCGGAGTAGACCTATATCCGATTTCAGGGAAGAGGGAGGGTCTTTCTGCAAAGCTGGAAGCGCCGGTGGCACGGACGGACGGACGCCCAATTCGGGCGACGTGGGCCGGTTCCCCGGCGCCGAAAGCCCTCGAGCAAGCAGGAGGCGGCGGCGAAGTAGGCAGCTCCTCTGGGGCGGAGTAGCGCGTCAAGGTGCTGAGCAAGCCCAAGGTCGACATGGAGCACTTATCCCCGAAGAGGAATCTGGTTGTCACATCAATCACCTAAACCCTAAACCCTGGAGTATTACAAAAACGAATGGGATTTGGGGTTAGGAATTAGGGGATCTGGGGAACTCCAGTGGGCGGCGGAGGCGGCAGTGGCGTCTGGCCCTGACGGGAGCCGAGGGGAGGTGGGGGCGGCGGGGGCTCCGCGTTGGATCAGTGTCTAATGGTTATAGGCGTTGGTTAAGAGAAAAACTAATTTTCAATCGATTGACACCGAGACACTTCCTTTGCGTTCCGATAATTGGTATCCCAGCGTTGGTCCTTATCTGATTAGCTCGCGGACAGCTTCACTTCCGATTGGTGCTCGCATCGCTGGGATTTTTGGTAAAAAAAAAATGGGGGATGTTGGTTACGTTCTTCTGCTAGTGATGGTCAAATGCGCATCTCACTGTTTATATGAGTATGTTATTAACACTTGGTTTGACTATTAGTTTGTTCTCATGTAAATAGGAAACTGGGATGCTCTACCCCGTGGTATTAGAGAATTCGTGACTGATGAATTTTTTTTAAGCCCGTGTGCGTTCTGCTGGTCAACCTTTTTCCAGGTCTGGTGCTAGCAATTGCTATGTCAGTCGAGGAGCATGCCAGATTAGCACTAGGTTTATGGTAGTATTGGAAGATGATGAGCTAGCAACATGTTTCTGGCATGCTGACTCAGAACATATTCATTATTGCAGAACAGGTGCCATGTTCTATTTGAAGGATTTTTCTTCTTCTTTTTATGACAGCAGTTTCTTCATATTGGAAGCAACCATTATGACTGTTTTCGGAAGTTGTCATTATGATTAGAATTATGATGGCCTTGCTATTTTGATTAATGTGTGTTTTGACTAATGGTTTGTCACTCTGTTCAGGAGGATCTGTGGTGGTCTGCTTTTCCTGTTGGGACTGAGGTTTGTTCCCATCCTTTTTTTTCGTATTGTGTATGTTAGTTGTGCGCACTTGGACATATTATATAGCTTAAGCTGTACGCATTTCCTTGCCTTGAAAAACTTATAGAACTTGGCTTGTCATCTGCAGTGGGAAAACATTGATATGATAAAGGAATTCAATTGGACTTCGAAAATTTAGAGGTATGATAGTCAAACTTAATCTTGTAAGATTTACCCCCTTTTTGAATGTTTAACTTCAGCATACAGTGATATGTGGTTGTTGTTGATGAGCAGAAAACACTAGAGGAAGGGGGGGAACTATATGGGAAGACGGTTTACTTGTTTGGAAGCACCGAGCGTAAGTAACTAAGTATACTTGGCACTAAGCTGTTTCTAAAGTTGATTTTGCTACCGTTGATCCTTGATACATGTTTTATAATGTTGATAATATTTCAGTAATCTGTTTCTAAAGTTAATTTTGCTACCGTTCATCCTTGATACATGTTTTATAATGTTGGTAATATTTCGTAATCTGTAGCAAAGTAGGGTTATCTGGCCATAAATTTACTGATGTTTGTTTTAAGTGCTATTAGTCTGGTTTAGTGAGATTCAACAATTGTATTTGTGTATCACTTTATATATTGTATGTAAAGTGGATTTAGTATCTGCCATCTTCTTATTTCCATTCTAGTTTTACACCTGTTGAATATTATTCCATACAAGTCAAATTGGCTCCTCTTGGCCTGCGGCACAACAATTGGATGTTAATGGTGAATTGAAGATTGTAGTTGTTCCTGTTGTACTTGCTGTAAGTTCTTATCCACTCTCTTGGCCCAGCATCTATAACACCATTATATTTACATTTTGTGTTTCAAAGCAAAACATGTTAGTAGGAAAAAAATGTACAGCGGAGAATGGTCTTGCAGTTGTACATATTGGGCTGAACCTTTAGCTCATGTCTACATCAGATAAACAAATCAGCAGTTCTGTTTATACCTTTTGCATTACTTAAAAACATACCGTCTTTAGTATATTATTGTTTATGATTTTTATGTAGAATTATTAATTGCACAAGATGAAAATTTATGCATCAGCTTTTAAGTTTAGAAAGTTGCTACAAGCTTTTGAAAATAAAAGGAGTAAGAAACTTCATTTATTTTATCAGTTGATGTTACCAAGAGAATTATCTTGGCAGGAGCATTTATTTCCTTCTATTGCTGTTGTTCTGTCTGTTTTCTCTCTCTAAGATTTCCTGTTAACTTGTCAAAAATTATTTGGCTGGTGACCTTGTCTTGCTCTTCACTGATGTTTTTTACCCTAACATGCAGTATCAAATATTTTGTCATATTTGTTAATTTGATCAAATACTTGTTTAAGGCCTATGATCTGGATGGTCTGTCTTGTTTAGCAGTTGACATGTTCAATTTTACAGGTTGACTGTCCTTTTCCTCCATCGGATAAGATTGCCATAAATTTTGTTCGAACGGGAAAAGAAGAAATAGTACCAATGGAAGAGATGAAGATGTCATGGGTGCCTTATGTTCCTCTTCAGGACCGGTACTGTTGCGTTACTTATATCGAGCAATATTTGTTGCCTTTTGTTTTCATTGTTTATATCCCTGCTTTTTCCCTCTACTTTGTAACTTATTTTACTCACCTTGCTATTGCTTTGCCTACAGGTTTGGCAGGATTGAAAGTTTGAAAACAAAAATCTTCACTCTCTGTTGCACCCAGCGGTGGTGAGTTTTATGAATTTATGCTTTCAGAATTTCATGCTTTAGGTACATATTTATTTCTGTTGCCAGGCATTTTCATTCTCATTCAATGATGTGCTATATTTCCATTACCACTAGTTACGATTATTAAATCTCAGGTTTATACATTTACAGGTCTGCGCTGAACCGAATGGAAACTGAGAGAGCCAACAAGTTCTACTACTACACGCCCTGTAAGCTGAATTGGCTTTATTTTTTTAGGCCTGTATTTAGCTTCTCTAGTAATACCTAATTTTTTTATCCTTTTTTCTTTATGATCCTTTGAATACCCTTTACATTAGAGGTTCCACTGTTGTACCTATCTTTGGCACGTGTCATGCCAAGATCATGTAAACCAAACCATCCAAAAGTGTGCATGATTCTGCAGAACTGCAGCCACTATTAGTTGAATGGTTGCAATGCAATTCTTCGTCTTGGAATGATGCCCTTTTCCCTAATCAAATTGTTAATTCATTGAAGTGGCAGTTTAAGAAACATGCCTGCGAACACACGCAATGGCTTTTAAACTTGTTTTTTTTTGTTGACTGGTATTCCATTTTACAAAATCATAATGGCATCATATTTAGTAACACCTGTTTGAATTATATCCTGGTTGCTTTCTAGTAATTTGATGGCACATAATATCCTGTCATAAGCGAATCTCTCTTTTATTCTCCTTTTTCTTCTGAGGGGATAAATTTCTTCTTTTCATTTTTTGCACTTTGGTGCATATTTGCTTGGCCTTTAGTGCTGTTCGCACCTTGACGGTTAGCATCTCTAGAGCGTGCAGATTTTCAGGTCATGCTATTTTCAGAAAGTACTCAGTAGGCAGCGAAGTGGTGCCTAGTACTTGTTACTGTCTAGCAAAGCAGAAACCTAGGCAGCAGGTAATGCTATGTGGCAGGGTTGCGCCTAGTGCCTAAGAACTGCCAGGATGGAATTGTCAATCACATTCTAAGACATCATAAGCACGAAAAGATTGCTAAGTACTCAAAATGACCCAACACTCACTGAATCCTGTTTGGCACAGTCCACTCTCAGATACGCGCCCATATCCTAAAGTTGTTCTACCAGTTGATCACCTGATTTAAATTTATATGGCATTAGTTGTTTTAATGATATCATTCTCTGTAGGGTAATCTCATCGGCATATGAACCTTGTTTAATATCTTGCAGACATACCACTAAATCCTCCTGAAGATGAAGGTGGCACAGTTGTCCGCGTCATATATCCTCTAGAATCCCCGGTAAGCTTCCTTTAAGCGTATAATTGCTGTGATCTAGTCTGCTTTAGTCTGTGACGTGATCATCAGTCGATGAGGTCATGGTTTTTGTCCGGTACTGGTGACTTGCTGCCATTGCTGTTGCTACATAAGGCAATCTCGTGCTGTGGGGACCCCTCCTCATCTTCCATTGCTGGTATCTGATCATGCGCATTGCTTCCGTTTTGTCTTAAATGTTATCACCTGTTTTGTAGTATGTTGGATGCTTGACCTAAGTTGTTCCCGTGGCAATTTGATGGTTCAAAACCCAAGTGGATGGGTGGGTTGTTTGAGGTTTCCTTCTGTTGATAATAAAACAACAATAAAATCTTCTTAGCCTGCTTTCCACTTTGTAGTTATTGTATTTCTATTTCAAACACTATTCGCAGAAGTGCACTCGTGCATCCTAATTAAGTCTCCAGGTCTGGTTTCAAGTAGCTGTAAATTGTTCATACATTGATGTTTACCTTGTGCTGCTTGTTGCAGATAGTTTGTGATTTTCACTTGGAATTGGATGATTACAAGGTTTGTAAGGAATTTCAGTTGTTCTACTCTGATGTACAATGCTACCTATGAAAGGACATCCATGTTGAATCATATCATGTTGCAATGCAGGTTTTAGCTCATAAGCTAGTCGAAGATGAGGGGTTGCCAGAGGATGAGAGGGAAAAAATTGAGGTCACTAAACTCTTCTTGATCAATTATACACTCTAAGGTTAGCATTGCTTTACAGCAGTAACTCCCTTCCTAATTTTGCTGCCACGTTTCTTTGACAGGAATTTCTAAAGGAGAAGGTTAAACAAGGGAAAATAGAACTGGAACAGGTCCATTTAACTGAAATATTTAATTATTTTCCAAGAGATTTGACGCTTTACAATATTCAATATTCCCCAAAACTTGTTCAGGCTGAAGAAGCCAGGAAGAAAGCTATTGAAGATATGGACCCTAAGCAAAGAGAGGCATTTGAAAACATGAAACTTTACAAATTCTATCCCGTGAAAACCCCGGATACACCTTAACAATATGAAGGTACGAAGTTGTTCTTGAGTGCCCATTACTTGAATGTATCTGAACCTGCAACACTAGATTTAACTTGGTTATTTACTATTGTGTGCAGTCGAGGTACATCAACAGATATTATGGCCGCGCACATTATCTGATGTAACGGTGTTCCTGATCTTCTCACATGTTTGCTAAACTGTGATTGATTAATCTATCCAACTTGAAGATTTCTTGTTATGGAAGCTGGGTAGGTCAGCTTGGTGACATAAGAGTGTAGCCTCGTGTTAGGTCCATTAGATACAGTACAATGTTGCATCTGAAGTCAGTTGCAATGGAGCTATTGTCACTTGTCTGGACAACCCTGAGCATCCCGTAGGCATCTGAACTCTCTTTGTTGTGTTTAACATCCTGAGCAAGCAGACGACCCAAGAGAGCGTCTCCCTACTCCTCCCTCGGTTCCTCCCCCCACGACCTCGAGGGTGCCTTGTTCTTCCCATGGGGATATTGGATCGATCCCATTGAACGTTTCCACACTGCCTGTCAATCCTTCACCTAGGTGCGCTTGTTCCTTCGCGGCTACTGCTACTACGTGCTGTGACGAGCCATCCCCGTCGACCTCCTCTTCAATTCTTTCCTCGGTGCGCTTTAATTTCCAGCCATGGTTTTCTCGGTGGCTTGCGAGTGAAAATTTCCCCCCGTTTGGAACCACGTGTCCTTTCCCACCAAGGAACCTCCTGAGGGCTTGGTCGGTTGCAACAAAATCGAAGGGGAATAAAGTGGATTGGGGTGGATTAAATCTCTTACAAGTCAAAATCTCACTCATTCTTGTGTTCTCTCTTGCAAAGGGGACAAAGATCATAGTTTGACCACTCAACGTTTTGCCAATCTATCCGCGGTCCAAATCCTGTCCTGGAGAGCCAACCAAGCAAAGAACTTAACTTTGGGGGAGAGAACCAATCCTAGAAATTGTGCCTTATATGCGGAGGCCGCCGAGTAGTGTCCCGAGACCGAGTGCTTCCAAAGGATGTCATTCTCGGAGAGTTCGTCAAGATGGACCTCGGAGAGTGGGAGTCACCTATTCTTCAAATGCCTCTTCTCTAGAAGGCTTTGGTTCTTGGTCATTGACAAGTACCACGTCCCCAATTGCGTCATTTTCACTTGGCCCTTGTTCGACTCAGTCCAATCTTGATGGGCAAGTACTTGCGACGACGGCTATCCGCACAGACAAGCCAAGGCATCCCTCACCATGCTTGTTTCATGGACAATTTGGAATGAGTGAAACGCGCGAGTTTTCACACATAAGTGCGCCCCGCCGACAGTGCTGCTTTCCTCCATCGCCACCGAGGCTACATTTGGATCACCGTCGGTGATAATAAACTAGGGTCTTTGTTATTGCGCGAGTAATCCGCATGCCGTGTACTTGGGTTGTTTGTAACTAATTCTATTCTCCCTTGTTTAATGGATAAGGCAAAGCTTTTGCCTTTGTTTAAAAAAAATATCACTCACTCCCCTCCAAACCTCTCCAATCCCCTCCAGAAGAGGTCTAACCGAACAAGGCCTGACTGATTTCATCAGCAAGCTTCCTTTTTTTTGTTTCCTCTCCACGGATGTTGATTGTTATCAACAAGTTGTTGCTTGAGCTCGAGAAGGTATGGTTGATGCATCGCCGTGGTACTGTGTGCGTGATCCTTTAGGGCTGTCCAGGTCCGATTGGTGACGCTTTACGGGCCACTGATTAGCAGACTTTATTGACGCTTAAGGAAAGATGATTACTCCCCAACTGATACAGCTTGGCTTCCTCCGGGAATGGGATCCCTGAACCTGCCGAGCTCAGCAAATGTTTGTAGTGACCGGCCAATAGTCCGCTCATGCATTTCACATGGATGTATCTATCCCGCCTCTTGTGACTGGCCTGAAGTAATTCAGACTTCTGAGCACCTGCAAGCACCAACTTGTTTTCTGTCTCTGAGATACATTCAGAGTTGAGGTAATTATACCTGTGATGCCTGAACTTGCCATATATGTTCACTTTAGTGCATGAAACTTGATAAATGTGTTGAACTGGTTCTAAAACTTGTCTAGCGCATGCAAATACGGTGCTAAACACATCTTTTTTTTTGCATGATAATATGTGTCTCATTTATATCAAAAAGATCATAATACAAGCCACATACATACCGACATGATAAAATTGAATAAATAGTAGAACGCTAGCCTTTGCACAAAAGAACAACGGCCAAAAAGTAAAATTACAAACAAGACGTGGCATCGTATTTTCGGGTCCATGCTTGTAACGATGAAATATGATTATTAGAATGCTATATATGTATCTATGACTATTGGGTTCTGCCTGTCAGTCTAGAAGAAAAAATGGAAATAGAAAATTCTGCTCAAGTAGAGTAGAACGTACGACCAGCTATTTGAGGATGTACGCGTTGACCATTACACCGAAGAGGATTTCATAAGAGCAACTAGTTAACGAGCACTCCTTTGGAAGCCTTGCAACAATCAACGCCACTTGACGTGTTCTCAGCCATTTGTCACGTGTCGTGCTTTGGATGCTCTTTCCGGATTTTGTTTTTTTATTTTTTCCCACGTGTTTTCAGCCTTTAAACGGGTTTTTTCAATGTTTTGGTTTTTCCCCGGTCTTCTTAACTTTTCAAAAAAAATTCAAAAAAAAAAATTACGCGAAAAAAACATGTTTTCCTTTTTTTCTTTCACGAAAGTCACAGGTTTTTTTCGCGAAAGGCACGGTTGTGCTTTAGCGAGAGTCACGGCCGTGCCTTTCGGAAACGAAAAAAAACGCGTTTTCTATTTTTTTTCTTTCACGAGTCACGTTTTTGCTTTCGCGAGAGGCGCGGTTGTGCTTTCGCGAGAGTCACGGCCATGCCTCTCGAAAAAGGGAAAACAAACGTGTTTTCTGTATTTTTCTTTCGCGAGAGTCACGGTTTTACTTCCGCGAAAGGCATGGTTGTGCTTTCGCGAGAGTCACGACCGTACCTCTCAGAAAGGAAAAAAACACGTTTTCTATTTTTTTTTCTTTCGCGAGAGTCACGGTTTTGCTTCTGCGAAAGGCACGGTTGTGCTTTTCGCTAGAGTCACGGCCGTGCCTCTCGAAAACGGAAAAAATGTGTTTTCTTTTTTTTTCCTTCAACAGGAGTCACGGTTTTGCTTCCACAGAGGCACGGGTGTGATTTCGCGAGAGGCACGGGCGTGCCTCTTTCGAAAAGGGAAAAAACCGTGCTCTCGTTTCGGTTTTTTCACCCAGTTTTTTTCATCCGTTTTTTTCGTGAAAAAAAGTTCGTCAAAACCTATCAACATGGGATCTAGTTTTAAAAATCTCGACGTGAGGAATCCAATGATGAAAACGGTTCAAGTTTTGAACGCACGGTTTAAAAGATAAAACGTTTTGAATAAAAAGATTTACGAAAAAAGAAAAAACTTTCAAGTTGCGACAAGTGACGCGTTGTATATGCGCCACTTATTGCGACCTGAAAAAGTAAGATGTTCTTCGCAACGAGTACTTCTTAAAGGTATCTACAACGCAGCCTCTTAGGACGGGCGCTAGGGTCCCAATCCTGGCCGTTTTGTCTAATTCCTGGCCGATCCCAGAATTTTGGATGGCATCGACGCAGCTTCTGCCACCCAGCGCTTCGTCTTTTTTTTTTCTAACGGTCTACTTGAGCGGCGGCGGGCGCTAGTGGAAACGCTATAAAATCACATGAAAATACGAATCAATCTGTGGTTGAGTTGGTTAGATGGACAGTGGTATCCCCAATTCATCAGGGTTCAAATCCTGATGCTCGCATTATTCCTGAATTTATTTTAGTATTTTCGGCGATGCGCTTTTCTCAGTGAGAGGAAACGTTCGCGTCGACGACGAGGCGCCTACGATGACTTCGTAAATCTCAAGATGATATGTCGGCTCAGTCTTTCGGAGATGCTCATAAAGATAGGATGTATGTGTGTGCGTTCATAGAGATGAGTGTATGCTATGAGCGCTTGTGTCTGTACGATGCTCAAAGAAAAAAACACATGAAAATAGCAGTCTCAACTCTCAACAGAGCTCGGTAGAGCGTCTCTGCGTTGGAGAGATCGGCGCTAGCGCAGCTGGCCGTTCCTTTTTTTAATGCGTGTAGCGCCCGTGCTTAGCGCCTCTGCATTGGAGCCGAAGACTCTTACGTGGGCGTCAAACGTAATATTCTTTTTTTATTTTCCCTTAGCGCCTACACAAGAGTCCTTGCATTGTAGATGCCCTAATTAATGATTTCGGGATTTCATGTCAACCACGGCCCCACTTTATCTATAATAGACTGGCTTTTGGTGCTTAAAAGGGCTGCATCCAGTGCCCATTCAGTATATCTTAACTTTAAATTTTTGTAAAAGTCTGTAAATCATAATCATAAGCACTGTGCGCCATATAGTCCGGGCTTCCCACAGGGCGCCCAAGACAGGGCCGACCCATTTCTTTTTTTCTTTCCTGTTTGTTTTTTCTTTTTTCCCATTGAACTTTTTTTGCCACAAATTTTTCAGAATTTCAATTTTGGTTCAATTTCTAAAAAGTTTTCAAAAATTTAAAAGGCGCGTGCTAGGCGCCATCTAGATGTAGGAGGCGAAAATAACAACCGCCCCTACAGCCGTCTGATGCGCTCGAGCGCGGCCGTTTGATCCCTTCTCTCTTCTTCTGCACACGGACGGGAACTTGGTGCTCTCGAGTACCCGCGCACCCTATATGCGCAACAAAATTTAGTAATTCAAAAAAAATTCAAAAAATTCCAAATTTTGTTTGAAATCAAAGATGATCAGGTATTGTACTTGTATAAAAAGTTTGGACAAAAAATGATTCATATTGACTTTAGGGCAAAAATGACAAGTTTATGAGACAATATAGCGTGTATAATGCTTGTATATAGCGTTTTTCGCCAAATCTTCGACCCAGGTTGCGATAAAAGTCATTCTCCGACGAATCTTTTTGTACGACTACAATGCTTGATCATGTTTGATAAAAAAAGATTTGGAATTTTTTAAACTTTTTTGAATTACTTTTTTTTTTTGCATATAGGGTGCGCTGGAACTCAGGTTCTCCTTCGTATTTTCCTTCTGCACGCTGCTTTCTTTGTGCACGTGACACGCAAGCATCAGACGTCCTCTTCCTCACAGTGTCGCAGCACCACTCCTAGCAGCACAACAGCTCTGACACTCCCTCGCGACATCGCCTCCGGACATCGCTGGCGGCCTCGGATGCTTCTGGCGAACACCTCGCAGCACTGACGCTCTTGCCGGCGAGCACCTCGCAACACCTGATGATTCTGGCGAGCAGCCTCGCAGCACCGACGCTCCCGCCGGCAAGTGGCCTCGCAGCATCGTATACTTCAAGCGAGCACCGGCGCTCCCGCCGCCGAGCGGCCTGGCAGCATCATATGCTTCAGGCGAGCAGCCACGCACCCGCCGGCGAGCGGCCTCACAGCACTGACGGTCCCGCCAACAAGCGGCCTCGCAGCACTGGATGCTCCCGACGAGCGGCGTCGCACTATGACAGGTCACAGATTTTCAACGACCACCGCAGCAACCGGTGATGCTTCGTAGTAGGGGCGCCGCCCGTGGCAACACCGGGAGCCCTCACGCATGACGATGTCAGGGCTAGCAGCATCAGCGCTCCACCGACGGGTGGGCGTAGCACATCGTCGCAGCCGAGACGCCATCGCAGCCTGCGTTGCAGCATCGCCGAGCATCTGGTCCGCCGTCGGGCTCGCAGTAGCTGGACCACCTCGCAGCACCGCCGCGCTCTCGTACAAATTGGCCACTCTACCGCTGGTCTATGCAGCAGCTCATGCCGCAGCGGCGGCGGCTGTCCTGTTGCAGCTGCGGGACTGCCCCCAGCCGGTAGCAGCGCCCTTTTATTTTCCTGAGAATTCATTTGAGGGAGCTCATTGAGGCCATCCATGGCAGACCAAATCCCATGGGCTAGAGCAAAAGAGAGAGAGAGGAGAAACGTGTGGCTGGAAAGGAACCTGCGGCTGAATAAGGAGGTCGATGGAATAGAGCGGTGAGTGGGTCCACCACGGACGGCCAATCGGCTGGTAAATTGGCTGTGCCCATCGTGTGATTGAGCGTGATCGGACGGCGCATGAAGAGGTTGCTCGCGCGGCTGCATACATCCGGATGAAGCGAAGGAGTTTCCAATTTAAAATAAATACTTTTTTGATTTTTTTGGAATTTTATTTTTCTTGCTCTAAAAGTTTTTTAAAATTCAAAAATATAGATTTTTTTTCCAAATTTTCAAAGAACAGTTACATTTAAAAAAATCAAAATTCGAAAAATATTCTTGTTTTACTAAAATTTTCACAAATTTATAACATTCTTGTTTAAAAAAACCATTTTCTAAAATTGTTCTGAATGTTGAAAACATGTTTCTGTTTTTTAAAATCTCCAATTCAAAAAATATTAGTGATTTTATAAAAAGTTCATGGTTTCTAAAAAAGTTGTAATTTAAAAAAAACATGTTTCATATTATCTGTCCAGTTGTAACGCACGGGCATATGTGCTAGTCATAATAATAAAAGTTAGATTCAAATATTTGTGTGTTCCTAATAATTACCTCATGATATACAAAATATGTGTATTCTTAATGATTACCTCGTGGTATAAAAATATTCATGTGCATATATTTAAAAAAACAGGCACCATGCCATGTTGTGGGTTATAAATATTTGTGGTACATAAATAATAACCTCATGGTACACAAATATTTGTGTGCACACATAATAAATATATAGAGGTATGTAATAAAATAACTTACTAAACAAATTTCCTGTAATTTTTAGAAATATTCACTTATTATTTGGAAAATACTAGTTAAATATAAGCCATGAGTGTCTAAAATTGTTTCGTAAATACAAACTTCTAAAATATACAATCATGGATTATTTATGAATGTTCGTTAAATACATATTGAAATTTTTGTGAATACAAACCATACACGGGGTAATTATTAATAACACACGAATATTTGAATATAAAATTTATTATTATTATTAGAATTTACAGACCTTTTACATTTCTTTAAAAACGTTACGGTGTGCTAAATGGGCCACGGGTTGCAGCCCATTTAAGCAAAACAGGGCTTGCTATTCACTATTGATTAAACTTATAGTGGAATAGTTTCTCATCGTAGTGTGGTAAGAGCATCCTATCAAGCTGCAGGTCGTAGGCTCGACTCTGGTTGGGCACTATTTTTAATTTCAATTTTCCCTTTGTTCTGACATATCAGCAATGAACATCACATGGTTGCTCTTAGCTAGGTCCAGTCGAACGTTCTGCCGGTCCAGGTACACCTTCTTGGTCACGTCCTATCCACGCTGCGCGGTGGCAGCGGGGTCCGTCAGCACTGAAGGAAATATGCCCTACAGGCAATAATAAAGTTGTTATTTATATTTCCTTATATCATGATAAATGTTTATTATTCATGCTAGAATTGTATTAACCGAAAACTTAGTACATGTTGGTCAAAAATGGTTATGTTTCCTAGCCATAGACATGAGTTGTCATTTGATTAACGGGATCACATCATTAGGAGAATGATGTGATTGACTTGACCCATTCCGTTAGCTTAGCACTTGATCGTTTAGTATGTTGCTATTGCTTTCTTCATGACTTATACATGTTCCTATGACTATGAGATTATGCAACTCCCGTTTATCGGAGGAATACTTTGTGTGCAACCAAACGTCACAACGTAACTGAGTGATTATAAAGGTGCTCTACAGGTGTCTCCGAAGGTACTTGTTGAGTTGGTGTATTTCGAGATTAGGATTTGTCACTCCGATTGTCGGAGAGGTATCTCTGGGCTCACTCGGTAATGCACATCACTATAAGCTTTGCAAGCATTGTAACTAATGAGTTAGTTGTGGGATGATGTATTACGGAACGAGTAAAGAGACTTGTCGGTAACGAGATTGAACTAGGTATTGATATACCGACGATCAAATGTCGGGCAAGTAACATACCGATGACAAAGGGAACACCGTATGTTGTTATGCGGTTTGACCGATAAAGATCTTCGTAGAATATGTGGGATTCAATATGAGCATCCAGGTTCCGCTATTGATTATTGACCGGAGACGTTTCTCGGTCATGTCTACATAGTTCTCGAACACGTAGGGTCCACACACTTAAAGTTCGGTGATGATCGGTATTATGAGTTTTTGTGTTTTGATGTACCGAAGGTAGTTCGGAGTCCCGGATGAGATCGGGGACATGACGAGGAGCCTCGAAATGGTCGAGACGTAAAGATCGATATATTGGACGACTATATTCAGACATCGGAAAGGTTCCGAGTGATTCGGGTATTTTTCGGAGTACCGGAGAGTTATGGGAATTCGTCGGGGAGTAGATGGGCCTTATTGGGCTTTAGGGGAAAGAGAGAGGAGAGGCTGCGCGCCCCCCAAGGCCTGGTCCGAATTGGACTAGGGAAGGGGCGACACCCCCTCCTTCCTTCTCTTCTCTTTTCCCTTTCCTTCTCTCTTACTCCTACTACTTGGAAGGGCTCCTAGTTCTACCAGGAAAGGGGAAATCCTATTCCCGGTGGGAGTAGGACTCCCCTAGTGCTCGCCATAGAGAGGGCCGGCCCTCTCCCTCCTCCATTCCTTTATATACGGGGAGAGGGGCACCCCTTGGAGACACAACAATTGATCATTGATCTCTTAGCCATGTGCGGTGCCCCCCTCCATCATAATCCACCTCGATCATATCGTAGTGGTGCTTAGGCGAAGCCCTGCATCGGTAGCATTATCATCGCCGTCACCATGCCGTCGTACTGACAAAACTCTCCTGTGAAGCTTTGCTAGATCGGAGCTCGCGGGACATCATCGAGTTGAACATGTGCAGAACTCGGAGGTGCCATGCGTTCGGTACTTGGATCGGTCGGATCATGAAGACGTACGACTACATCAACCGCGTTGTGCTAACACTTCCACATTCGGTCTACGAGGGTACGTAGACACACTCTCCCCTCTCGTTGCTATGCATCACCATGATCCTGTGTGTGCGTTGGAAAATTTTGAAATTACTATGTTCTCTAACAGTGGTATCAGAGCCAGGTTTTATGCGTAGATGTTATATGCACGAGTAGACCACAAGTGAGTTGTGGGCGATATAAGTCATACTACTTACCATCATGTCACACTTTGGTTCGGCGGTATTGTTGGATGAAGCGGCCCGAACCGACATTACGCGTACGCTTACGTGAGACTGGTTCTACCGACGTGCTTTGCACACAGATGGCTGGCGGGTGTCAGTTTCTCCAACTTTAGTTGAACCGAGTGTGGCTACGCCCGGTCCTTGAGAAGGTTAAAACATCACTAACTTGACAAACTATCGTTGTGGTTTTGATGCGTAGGTAAGAATGGTTCTTGCTCAGCCCGTAGCAGCCACGTAAAACTTGCAACAACAAAGTAGAGGACGTCTAACTTGTTTTTGCAGGGCATGTTGTGATGTGATATGGTCAAGACGTGATGAGATATAAGTTGTTGTATGAGATGATCATGTTTTGTTGAAGTTATCGGCAACTGGCATAAGCCTTATGGTTGTCTCTTTATTGCATAAGATGCAAGTGCCAAATAATTGTTTTACTTTATCGCTATGCGATAGCAATAGTTGCAAGAGCAATAGTTGGTGAGACGACCATGTGACGACACATTGATAGAGATCAAGATGATGGAGATCATGGTGTCATGCCGGTAACAAAGAAGATCATGACAATATTTGGAGCTGGAGATCAAAAGCACAAGATGATGATGGCCATATCATGTCACATATTTTGATTGCATGTGATGTTTATCTTTTATGCATCTTATTTTTCTTAGATCGACGGTAGCATTATAAGATGACTGAGGGAGTCCTCGGACAGCCGGACTATATCCCTTGGTCGGACTGTTGGACTATGAAGATACAAGATTGAAGACTACGTCCCGTGTCCGGGTGGGACTCTTCTTTGCGTGGAAGGCAAGCTTGGCGATTCGGATATGTAGATCTCCTCCCTTGTAACCGACTCTGTGTAACCCTAGCTCCCTCCGGTGTCTATATAAACCGGAGGGTTTAGTCCGTAGGACGAAAACAATCATACCATAGGCTAGCTTCTAGGGTTTAGCCTCTCCGATCTCGTGGTAGATCAACTCTTGTAATACTCATATCATCAAGATCAATCAAGCAGGAAGTAGGGTATTACCTCCATCGAGAGGGCCCGAACCTGGGTAAACATTGTGTCCCCCGCCTCCTCTTACCATCCGCCTTAGACACACAGTTCGGGACCCCCTACCTGAGATCCGCCGGTTTTGACACTGACATTGGTGCTTTCATTGAGAGTTCCACCGTGTCGTCACCATAAGGCGCGATGGCTCCTTCGATCATCGGCAACGATGCAATCCAGGGTGAGGTTTTTCTCCTCGGATAGATCTTTGTATCTGGCGGCTTTGCACTGCGGGCCAACTCGCTTGGCCATCTGGAGTAGATGGAAAGCTACGCCCCTGGCAATCAGGTCAGGTTTGGAAGTTTGAACTATACTACCGACATCCGCGGAGACTTGATCTTCGACGGATTCGAGCCCGCGTCAAGTGCGCTGCACAGTCACGACAGGCATGACTTAGCTCTACCGCCAGACAGTATTCGGGAGATCACACCTGTGGCGACTCCGTCCCTTGATCCGGAGTAGATCCCGCCATCTGAGGACGGGTGGATGGACCCCGCCCCAGAGCCCGCACACTCAGCGGCGATAGAGCCGAATACTGACTTCACCTCCTACGAGACCTATGTTGCCGGACCTTTAGATTCGTCCCCGGCCACAGTCTCTGAACCGCCTGCGTCCGTACCTATCAAATCTGATTGGGCACCGATCACGGAGTTTTCCTCCGCAGATATCTTTCAGCACTCGCCCTTGGGCGATGTGCTAAATTCATTAAGGTCTCTCTCCTTGTCAGGAGGCCTTTGGCCGAACTGTGTTCGGCTCGAGTGGGAAGTAGATGACGAAGAAATTCGTTCCCCACCCACCACCCACTTAATAGCCACTGTCGACGAATGAACCGACATGCTTGATTTCGGCTCCGAAGACATCGGCGGTATGGACGACGATGTGGGAAACGAATAGGAACCACCGCCCGCAGGGCGCTGGACTGCCACTTCATCACATGATATATACATGGTGGATACACCAAAGAAAATGATGACGAGGAATGGGAGGAAGCAGCAAAGGACAATTCCCTCGAGAAACAACCAAAGCGACGGCGTAAGCGCTGCTCCAAATCCCGCCCCGGCAAAAACAGCGATAACCCCAAGGGTAAAACTCATCAACCTGTCTCCGGAGACATGAATAGTCCAAACGACGATGCACACATCATCCCTGAAAGACACTTGGAACAAGAGAACCTTCATAAAAGGCTCATTGAAACCGCGCGGAGCCTGAATTCGACGATGAGGCCTTAGAGCCCACTCAGCCAAAAAATAAAACGGCCGACCAACCGGACCGGCCACCCCGTGGCCGCGACAGGGCGGCTAACGATGGCATACACAAGTCAGCACACGACCTACGTGAGGACCTACACAAAAAGTCGGTTTGACCAGGTCCATTTACGGACCTAGGAAGCGCGTTCCGGCACAGAATCATCGCCGCCCAAATGACTATACTGATAGAATAATGGTTCGGAATCAAAACCGAACACTACAACCGTCAGACACACCCAAATACAGGGGTGGCGTGCACCCCCTATGCTTCACCGACGAGGTACTGGATCATGAATTCCCAGAAGGATTCAAACCCGTGAACATAGAGTCATACGACGGAACAATAGACCCTGGGGTCTGGATTGAGGATTTTATCCTTCACATCCACATGGCTCGTGGAGATGATCTCCATGCCATCAAATACTTGACCTTAAAGTTGAAAGGACCAGCTAGGCACTGGTTGAAAAGCCTCCCCGAAAACTCAATTGGAAGTTGGGAAGAGCTCGAGGACGCTTTCAGGGCTAATTTTCAAGGGATCTATGTCCGACCTCCGGATGCAGATGATTTAAGTCACATAATTCAACAACCCGGAGAGTCAGCCCGAAAGCTTTGGAACAGATTCCTAACTAAGAAGAATCAAATTGTCGATTGCCCGGACGCCGAAGCCTTAGCGGTTTTCAAACATAGTGTCCGGGATGAATGGCTTGCCAGACACCTCGGCAGGAAAAACCAAGGACAATGACAGCCCTAACAAGCCTTATGACCCGCTTTTGTGCGGGCGAGGATAGTTGGCTAGCCCGCAGCGGCACCAATGACCCAAGCACATCCGAAGTTAGGGATGGTAATGGAAAACCACGACGCAATAAAAGCAAGCGTCGAAGCAACGAAGACAACCCAGACAACACGGCGGTAAACGCTGGATTCAGGGGCTCTCGACCCGGTCAACGGAAAAAGCCATTCAAAGGTAGCAGAGATGGACCGTCCAGCCTAAACAAGATTCTAGACAGATTATGTCAGATTCACGGCACCTTTGATAAACCTGCAAATCACGCCAACGGAGAATGTTGGGTCTTTAAGCAGGCCGGCAAGCTAAATGCCGAACACAAGGGGAGGGAGACACCAAGTGAAGACGAGGATGAGCCTCACCAACAAAACACTGGGGGACAGAAAAAATTCCCACCAGAAGTCAAAACAGTGAACATGATTCATGTAACGAAGAGGAGGAGCACACCCACGCTCCGAGACGTATGCATCATAGAGCCCGTTACCCCCAAGTTCAACCCTTGGTCGGCCTGCCCAATCACTTTTGATCGCAGGGATCACCCGACTAGTATCCGGCAAGGAGGATCGGCTGCCTTGGTACTAGACCCAATAATTGACGGATACCATCTCACCCGAGTCCTTATGGACGGCGGCAGTAGTCTTAATCTGATATACCAAGACACAGTCCGCAACATGGGGATAGACCCAACAAGAATCAGCCAAAGCAATACTACCTTTAAAGGAGTAGTACCAGGCCCAGAGGCCCACTGCACGGGCTCTATAGTACTAAAGGTTGTATTCGGTTCTCCCGACAACTTCCGAAGCGAAGAATTAACCTTCGACATCGCTCCATTCCAAAGCGGCTATCAAGCACTACTCGGAAGAACAGCCTTCGCTCGTTTTAACGCAATACCGCATTACGCTTATCTTAAGCTCAAGATGCCCGGTCCACGTGGCATCATCATAGTTAGCGAAAACTCAGAGCGTTCCTTACATGCGGAGGAATGTACGGCGGCTTTCGCAGCCGAACACTGAACGACCCCTCCAACAAGAATAAATGATCGGTCGTCAAGACCGCGGACACGGCTAGACGAGTCCGGCACCCCCCTCGCTGTAACACTTTAGATAAACCCGAGATTGGGTCGCTGGATATACCCCCATAGGTGGGGCTAGGGGCTTCCCACATGTAAAAAGTGTTGGGGAACGTAGTAATTTCAAAAAAAATCCTACGCACACGCAAGATCATGGTGATGCACAGCAACGAGAGGGGAGAGTGTTGTCTACGTACCCACGCAGACCGACTGCGGAAGCGTTGACACACCGTAGAGGAAGTACTCGTACGTCTTCCCAATCCGACCGATCCAAGCACCGTTACTCCGGCACCTCCGAGTTCTTAGCACACGTACAACTCGATGACGATCCCCGGGCTCCGATCCAGCAAAGCGTCGGGGAGGAGTTCCATCAGCACGACGGCGTGGTGACAATCTTGATGTACTACCGTCGCAGGGCTTCGCCTAAGAACTGCTACAATATAATCGAGGTGGAATATGGTGGCAGGGGGCACCGCACACGGCTAAGGAACGATCTCAATGATCAACTTGTGTGTCTAGGGTGCCCCCCTGCCTCCGTATATAAAGGAGCCAAGGGGGAGGGGACGGCCGGCCAGGAGGAGGGCGCAGGAGGATTCCTACTCCTACCGGGAGTAGGACTCCCCCCCCAATCCTAGTTGGAATAGGATTCCCTGAGGGGGAAAGAGAGAGAGGGGGCTGGCCACCTCTCCTAGTCCTAATAGGACTAGGGGAGGGGGGAGGCGCGCGGCCCACCTTGGGTTGCCCCTTTCTCCTTTCCACTAAAGCCCACTAAGACCCATATGGTTCCCGGGGGGTTCCGGTAACCTCCCGGTACTCCGGTAAAATCCCGATTTCACCCGGAACACTTCCGATGTCCAAATATAGGCTTCCAATATATCAATCTTTATGTCTCGACCATTTCGAGACTCCTCTTCATGTCTGTGATCACGTCCGGGACTCCGAACTAACTTCGGTACATCAAAATGCATAAACTCATAATAACTATCATCTTAACGTTAAGCGTGCGGACCCTACGGTTCGAGAATAATGTAGACATGACTGAGACACATATCCGGTCAATAACCAATAGCGGGACCTGGATGCCCATATTGGCTCCTACATATTCTACGAAGATCTTTATCGGTCAGACCGCATAACAACATACGTTGTTCCCTTTGTCATCGGTATGTTACTTGCCCGAGATTCGATCGTCGGTATCCAATACCTAGTTGAATCTTGTTACCGGCAAGTCTCTTTACTCGTTCTGTAATACATCATCTCGTAACTAACTCATTAGTTGCAATGCTTGCAAGGCTTATGTGATGTGCATTACCGAGAGGGCCCAGAGATACCTCTCCGACAATCGGAGTGACAAATCCTAATCTCGAAATACGCCAACCCAACATCTACCTTTGGAGACACCTGTAGAGCTCCTTTATAATCACCCAGTTACGTTGTGACGTTTGGTAGCACACAAGTGTTCCTCCGGTAAACGGGAGTTGCATAATCTCATAGTCATAGGAACATGTATAAGTCATGAAGAAAGCAATATCAACATACTAAACGATCGGGTGCTAAGCTAATGGGTCATGTCAATCAGATCATTCAACTAATGATGTGACCTCGTTAATCAAATAACAACACCTTGTTCATGGTTAGGAAACATAACCATCTTTGATTAACGAGCTAGTCAAGTAGAGGCATACTAGTGACACTAAGTTTGTCTATGTATTCACACATGTATTATGTTTCCGGTTAATACAATTCTAGCATGAATAATAAACTTTTATCATGATATAAGGAAATAAATAATAACTTTATTATTGCCTCTAGGGCATATTTCCTTCAGTCTCCCACTTGCACTAGAGTCAATAATCTAGATTACATAGTAATTATATTAACACCCATGGAGTCTTGGTGCTGATCATGTTTTGCTCTTGAGATAGGCTTAGTCAACGGGTCTGCAATGTTCAGATCCGTATGTACCTTGCCAATCTCTATGTCTCCCTCCTTGACTTGATCGCGGATGGAATTGAAGAGTCTCTTGATGTGCTTGGTCCTCTTGTGAAATCTGGATTCCTTTGCCAAGGCAATTGCACCAGTATTGTCACAAAAGATTTTCATTGGACCCGATGCACTAGGTATGACACCTAGATCGGATATGAACTCCTTCATCCAGACTCCTTCGTTCGCTGCTTCCGAAGCAGCTATGTACTCCGCTTCACACGTAGATCCCGCTATGACGCTTTGTTTAGAACTGCACCAACTGACAGCTCCATCGTTTAATGTAAACACGTATCCAGTTTGCGATTTAGAATCGTCCGGATCAGTGTCAAAGCTTGCATCAACGTAACCTTTTACGGTGAGCTCTTTGTCACCTCCATATACGAGAAACATATCCTTAGTCCTTTTCAGGTATTTCAGGACGTTCTTGACCGCTGTCCAGTGATCCACTCCTGGATTACTTTGGTACCTCCCTGCTAAACTAATAGCAAGGCACACATCAGGTCTGGTACACAGCATTGCATACATGATAGAGCCTATGGCTGAAGCATAGGGAACATCTTTCATTTTCTCTCTATCTTCTGCGTGGTCGGGCATTGAGTCTGACTCAACTTCACACCTTGCAACACAGGCAAGAACCCTTTCTTTGCTTGATCCATTTTGAACTTCTTCAAAATCTTGTCAAGGTATGTGCTTTGTGAAAGTCCAATTAAGCGTCTTGATCTATCTCTATAGATCTTTATGCCTAATATGTACGCAGCTTCACTGAGGTCTTTCATTGAAAAACTCTTATTCAAGTATCCCTTTATGCTATCCAGAAATTCTATATCATTTCCAATCAGCAATATGTCATCCACATATAATATCAGAAATGCTACAGAGCTCCCACTCACTTTCTTGTAAATACAGGCTTCTCCGAAAGTCTGTATAAAACCAAATGCTTTGATCACACTATCAAAGCGTTTATTCCAACTCCGAGAGGCTTGCACCAGTCCATAAATGGATCGCTGGAGCTTGCACACTTTGTTAGCTCCCTTTGGATCGACAAAACCTTCCGGTTGCATCATATACAACTCTTCTTCCAGAAATCCATTCAGGAATGCAGTTTTGACATCCATCTGCCAAATTTCATAATCATAAAATGCGGCAATTGCTAACATGATTCGGACAGACTTAAGCATCGCTACGGGTGAGAAGGTCTCATCGTAGTCAACCCCTTGAACTTGTCGAAAACCTTTTGCGACAAGTCGAGCTTTGTAGACAGTAACATTACCATCAGTGTCTGTCTTCTTCTTGAAGATCCATTTATTCTCAATTGCTTGCCGATCATCGGGCAAGTCAACCAAAGTCCATACTTTGTTCTCATACATGGATCCCATCTCAGATTTCATGGCTTCAAGCCATTTTGCGGAATCTGGGCTCACCATGGCTTCTTCATAGTTCATAGGTTCATCATGATCTAGTAGCATGATTTCCAGAACAGGATTACCGTACCACTCTGGTGCGGATCTCGCTCTGGTTGATCTACGAGGTTCAGTGGTATCTTGCCCTGAAGTTTCATGATCATCATCATTAGCTTCCTCACTAATTGGTATAGGTGTCGCAGAAACAATTTTCTGTGATGTACTACTTTCCAATAAGGGAGCAGGTACAGTTACCTCGTCAAGTTCTACTTTCCTTCCACTCACTTCTTTCGAGAGAAACTCCTTCTCTAGAAAGGATCCATTCTTAGCAACGAATGTCTTGCCTTCGGATCTGTGATAGAAGGTGTACCCAATAGTCTCCTTTGGGTATCCTATGAAGACACATTTCTCCGATTTGGGTTCGAGCTTATCAGGTTGAAGCTTTTTCACATAAGCATCGCAGCCCCAAACTTTAAGAAACGACAACTTTGGTTTCTTGCCAAACCATAGTTCATAAGGCGTCGTCTCAACAGATTTTGATGGTGCCCTATTTAACGTGAATGCGGCCGTCTCTAAAGCATAACCCCAAAACGACAGCGGTAAATCAGTAAGAGACATCATAGATCGCACCATATCTAGTAAAGTACGATTAGGACGTTCGGAGACACCATTACGCTGTGGTGTTCCGGGTGGCGTGAGTTGCGAAACTATTCCACAATTTTTCAAATGTACACCAAACTCGTAACTCAAATATTCTCCTCCACGATCAGATCGTAGAAACTTTATTTTCTTGTTACGATGATTTTCAACTTCACTCTGAAATTCTTTGAACTTTTCAAATGTTTCAGACTTATGTCCCATTAAGTAGATATACCCATATCTGCTTAAGTCATCTGTGAAGGTGAGAAAATAAAGATATCCGCCACGAGCCTCAATATTCATCGGACCACATACATCGGTATGTATGATTTCCAACAAATTTGTTGCTCTCTCCATAGTACTGGAGAACGGTGTTTTAGTCATCTTGCCGATGAGGCACGGTTCGCAAGTACCAAGTGATTCATAATCAAGTGGTTCCAAAAGTCCATCAGTATGTAGTTTCTTCATGCGCTTTATACCGATATGACCTAAACGGCGGTGCCACAAATAAGTTGCACTATCATTATCAACTCTGCATCTTTTGGTTTCAACATTATGAATATGTGTGTTACTACTATCGAGATTCATCAAAAATAGACCACTCTTCAAAGGTGCATGACCATAAAAGATATTACTCATATAAATAGAACAACCATTATTCTCTGATTTAAATGAATAACCGTCTCGCATCAAACAAGATCGAGATATAATGTTCATGCTTAACGCTGGCACCAAATAACAATTATTTAGGTCTAATATTAATCCCGAAGGTAGATGTAGAGGTAGCGTGCCGACCACGATTACATCGACTTTGGAACCGTTTCCCACGCGCATTGTCACCTCGTCCTTCGCGAGTGTTCGCTTAATCCGTAGTCCCTGTTTCGAGTTGCAAATATTAGCAACAGAACCAGTATCAAATACCTAGGTGCTACTGCGAGCTCTAGTAAGGTACACATCAATAACATGTATATCACATATACCTTTGTTAACCTTTCCATCCTTCTTATCCGCCAAATACTTGGGGCACTTCCACTTCCAGTGACCAGTCTGCTTGCAGTAGAAGCACCCAGTTTCAGGCTTAGGTCCAGACTTGGGTTTCTTCTCTTGAGCAGCAACTTGCTTGCCGTTCTTCTTGAAGTTCCCCTTCTTCTTCCCTTTGCCCTTTTTCTTGAAACTAGTGGTCTTGCTGACCATCAACACTTGATGCTCCTTTTTGATTTCTACCTCCGCAGCTTTCAGCATTGCGAAGAGCTCGGGAATAATCTTGTTCGTCCCTTGCATATTATAGTTCATCACGAAGCTCTTGTAGCTTGGTGGCAGTGATTGGAGAATCCTGTCAATGACGCAATCATCTGGAAGATTAACTCCCATCTGAATCAAGTGATTATTATACCCAGACATTTTGAGTATATGCTCACTGACAGAACTGTTCTCCTCCATCTTGCAACTATAGAACTTATTGGAGACTTCATATCTCTCAATCCGGGTATTTGCTTGAAATATTAACTTCAACTCCTGGAACATCTCATATGCTCCATGACGTTCAAAACGTCGTTGAAGTCCCGATTCTAAGCCGTAAAGCATGGCACACTGAACTATCGAGTAGTCATCAGCTTTGCTCTGCCAGACGTTCATAACATCTGGTGTTGCTCCAGCAGCAGGCCTGGCACCCAGCGGTGCTTCCAGGATGTAATTCTTCTGAGCAGCAATGAGGATAATCCTCAAGTTACGGACCCAGTCCGTGTAATTGCTACCATCATCTTTCAACACCTTGTTCATGGTTAGGAAACATAACCATCTTTGATTAACGAGCTAGTCAAGTAGAGGCATACTAGTGACACTAAGTTTGTCTATGTATTCACACATGTATTATGTTTCCGGTTAATACAATTCTAGCATGAATAATAAACATTTATCATGATATAAGGAAATAAATAATAACTTTATTATTGACTCTAGGGCATATTTCCTTCAAAAAGGACTATAGTTCGGTTTGACCTTACTTAGATTGAATTTCAATGGTCTATTAATAATAACCAAATTTTCGCACGTAGGCTTTCACCTGGGTTTTTTCTCTCTTGCAGATGACAATCGTGCTACACCCTTCTAGGACACGACACAACGGAGACACAGGCGCAGACGTGCAGTAGGGCCCCGCTTAAAGGTTTCTTTTTAGATTAAGATCCTGTGTAAACCTTTCTCACTATCTCTTGTTGCTTTATGCCCTCCGGATACTTAACACAACCGAGAGGGATGCTGACGTTATTGGCATTTTCGCCACGTCAGACTAATGCATGTACCTGGAAATTCAGGGTTCATTATCAAGGGCTTTGCTCAGCCCGGTATATGTTGTAAAGTCCGAATACCTTAGGGAGTGTTCGGCGTCGCGAGTTTGGCCTTATATGCATCAACTCCGAATCATGTCTTTGGTCAAATGTTGGGTTTGGTCGGCTCCCGTGTTTTGCTACCTTACGTTCCACTCTATCGGCTAAGGTGGCACCGGGAGAACTACTGCGATTGTGCCCTGGTTCATCTGGGTGAGCACCTCAGTAGAGAAAGCCGAAAACTGATTGTCATGATAAAGCGCGAGACTGGTCAACCACTCGATGACTCAGCGGAATCTTCGCGATTCCTCCGCATTAATGAAGGACCGGTTTCCCGGTCATGTATGTACGCACACCGTATTCAGATAAGCGCAGAGGTACCAGGGGCTATATAGTAGCCCCACTATCAAACTCCCATGGCTAAGTGAAAGTGTTAAAGCAATATAGTCCGATTGCCTTGTTCGCCGCGCTATCACCTCCTTCATGGACCAAGACGTTGGATCAAGTGTGAATACGTGCTTTTCTGAACACCCCCGCATTATGTGCGTGGGGGCTTAAGCCGACGACTGCAAACTTTCAGGGTATATACATACATAAAACGGCCGCACAGGAGGCATCATAATACTTCCAGGCAAAAGTATAAACACAGTCTTTATAATTCAAAGAATATTGTTTTTACAATTGGGACACATGTCACTCGAACATGATACTCTTCGAGCACTGCGCCTCTATTAATCGAGCGCCTTCTAGGACTTCTCCTAAATAGTGCTTGGTCGAGACCTGGCCTATGGCCGGACCCTGGGTTGCAATAGCGGTAGCATCCATCTCTGCCCAGTATGTATTAACACGGGCAAGAGCCATCCGCGCACCCTCTATGCACGCCAACCTCTTTACGACATCGATACGCCGCACAGCACCAAGGAATCGTTGCACTAAACCAAAATAACTATTCGGCTTTGGCCCTTCCGGCCAAAGATGATCCACGACAGACCTCATAGCAAGCCCGTACAACCTATGGAGCTCCGCCCACTCGGTCATTTGCTCATTTAAGAGCAGCAGACGCATTGGAGCACTGAACTGCGACCAGAACAACTTCTCTACTCCGTGATTGATGTCTACTACACAACCTTCTTCTTGTAGACGTTGTTGGGCCTCCAAGTGCAGAGGTTTGTAGGACAGTAGAAAATTTCCCTCAAGTGGATGACCTAAGGTTTATCAATCCGTACGAGGCGTAGGATGAAGATGGTCTCTCTCAAGCAACCCTGCAACCAAATAACAAAGAGTCTCTTGTGTCCCAACACACCCAATACAATGGTAAATTGTATAGGTGCACTAGTTCGGCGAAGAGATGGTGATACAAGTGGTATATGGATGGTAGATAATAGTTTTTGTAATCTGAAAATATAAAACAGCAAGGTAACTAATGATAAAAGTGAGCGTAAACGGTATTGCAATGTGTTGAAACAAGGCCTAGGGTTCATACTTTCACTAGTGCAAGTCCTCTCAACAATAATAACATAATTGGATCATATAACTATCCCTCAACATGCAACAAAGAGTCACTCCAAAGTCACTAATAGCGGAGAACAAACAAAGAGATCATGGTAGGGTCCGAAACCACCTCAAAGTTATTCTTTCCAATCAATCCGTTGGGCTATTCCTATAAGTGTCACAAACAGCCCTAGAGTTCGTACTAGAATAACACCTTAAGACACAAATCAACCAAAACCCTAATGTCACCTAGATACTCCAATGTCACCTCAAGTATCCGTGGGTATGATTATATGATATGCATCACACAATCTCAGATTCATCTATTCAACCAACACATAGAACCTCAAAGAGTGCCCCAAAGTTTCTACCGGAGAATCACGACAAAAACATGTGCCAACCCCTATGCATAGGTTCATGGGCGGAACCCGCAAGTTGATCACCAAAACATACATCAAGTGAATCACGTGATATTCCATTGTCACCACAGATACGCACGACAAGACATACCATCAAGTGTTCTCAAATCTTTAAAGACTCAATCCGATAAGATAACTTCGAAGGGGAAACTCAATCCATTACAAGAGAGTAGAGGGGGGGGGGAGAAACATAAGATCCAACTATAATAGCAAAGCTCGCGATACATCAAGATCATGCCAAATCAAGAACACGAGAGAGAGAGAGAGAGAGAGAGAGATCAAACACATAGCTACTGGTACCTACCTCAGCCCCGAGGGAGAACTACTCCCTCCTCGTCATGGAGAGCACCGGGATCTCTGTTGGAAAAGGTAGTGCCTAGGAGGCGCTTAGGCACACCTAGGCGCTAGGCAATGGCCAAACGCCTCGCCTAGGGCATAAATGGAGGTCTAGGCAGGGCAAGCAAGGAATTGCCTACCCAAGCAAGAAATCATGCCACATACTGCACTGATGTGCCAAATGGGTCATATTCCAATGCCAGTAGACGGTAATCAACTTATTTATATGCGCTAAACTACTATCAACACCCATATAATAATCATAAATACACTAGGAGTAAAAACTATATTACCGCCTAGGCCATGCCTAGGGCGCTTAGGCACTGCCTAGGCACTAGGCGAAGGTCAACCGCCTCGCTTACGCCTACCGCTTTTTCCAACCTTGACCGGGATGATGAAGATGGCCACCGGAGTGGGATTCCCCCCCTCCGGTAGGGTGCCGGAACGGGTCTAGATTGGCTTTCGGTGGCTATTGAGGCTTCTGGCGGCGGAACTCCCGATCTATTGTGCTCCCCGATAGTTTTAGGGTATATGGATATATATAGGCCTAAGAAATACATCAGGGGAGCCATGAGGGGCCCACGAGGGTGGAGGGCGCGGCCAGGGGGTGGGCGCGCCGCCTGCCTCGTGGCTTCCTCGTTGATCCCCTAACGTGCACTCCAAGTCTCCTGTATTGCTTTCTTTCCAAAAATAACTTTTCCGAAGGTTTCATTCCGTCTGGACTCCGTTTGATATTCCTTTTCTTCAGAACCCTAAAACAAGGTAAAAAAATAGAAACTGGCACTGGGCTCTAGGTTAATAGGTTAGTCCCAAAAGTCATATAAAATAGCATATAAATACATAAAACATCCAAGGTTGATAATATAATAGCATGGAACAATCAAAGATTATAGATACGTTGGAGACGTATCAGTGATCTTCTTGATCTTTGAAAAACGCAGTCGCATCAGCAGCACTCATTGCCAAGTCCACATACGCGTCTGCAGCACTCCATAATCGATCCAGAGGGGCATACTTCGGATCTCCGAACTTCGTCCGCAACAAAAAGGGCTTCTCATCCGTGATATCTCTGGCTTGATGGAGCTCCTCCTCTACCGCTGTTACGGCATATCTCTCTCAAGGTAGTTTTGGTGATTGATGACAACATGTTGGTGGACTAATCTTGTGCTTTGAATTATTCTCAGATTCTCCCCTGGCACGAGACGCCCTCTTTCTGTAACACCCTCGATGCGACTATATCTCCCACGTGTCGCGGCACGACTCAGAGGCATAATCGCATTGAAGGCATAAGTCGCAAGTGAGGCAATCTTCACACAACCCATGTACATATAAATATAAAGGGGGAATAATAATAATAGTTGGCTTACACTCGCCACGTCACATCAAGGTACATAAATAGCATACATCATACAAACACTCATGGCCCGACTACGGCGCCAAAATAGAAAAGACTCCCCACCATGCGACTAAACCCTGAATCGAACCCCGAGCAGGCACCACTACTGATCGTCGGGAAAAGAAACATAGTATCGCTGAGAGTCCTCGTCGTACTCCCACTTCAGCTCGAACGCGCCACCCGGAGGAGTATCATCGGTCCCTGCATCTGGTATAATAGTAATCTGTGAGCCACAAGGACTCAGCAATCTCGCACCCTCGCGATCAAGACTATTTAAGCTAAATAGGTAAGGAAGGGGTAAGGTGAGTGGAGCTGCAGCAAGCGACTAGCATATATGGTGGCTAACTTATACGCAAAAGAGAGCGAGAAGAGAAGGCAAGGCACGAGCGGAAACTAAATAGAGCAGGCTACGCAAACATAACTCCAACGCCGTGTCCACTTCCCGGACTCCGCCGAGAAGAGGCCATCACGGCAACACACGCAGTTGATTCATTTTAATTGATTAAGTTCAAGTTATCTACAACCGGACATTAACAAATTCCCATCTGCCCATAACCGCGGGCACGGCTTTCGAAAGATCAATCCCTGCAGGGGGGTCCCAACTTAGCCCATAACAAGCTCTCACGGTCAACAAAGGAATAGACCTCCACCCCGGACCCACCGACCAGACTCGGTATCCCGGTACAACAAGATGATTCGATAGGTCAAAACTAGTCCAGCAACACCGCCCGAATGCGCCGACAAATCCCGATAGGAGCTGCACATATCTCTTTCTCAGGGCACACTCAGATTGTCCAAACTTCCGGTAGGCCAGCCCAGAGTTGCCCCTGGTGGCCACCGGCGGCTGACGTTCCGGACCAACACTCAGAGGAGCACTGGCCCGTGGGGGGCTAAAATAAAGATGACCCTCGGGCTCCGGAAACCCAAGGGAAAGAAAAGGGTAGGTGGCAAATGGTAAAACCAATGTTGGGCATTGCTGGAAAAGCTTTAATCAAGGCGAACTATCAAGGGGTTCCCATTATAGCCCAACCGCGTAAGGGACGCAACAATCCGGGAACATAACACCGATATGACGGAAACTAGGGCGGCAAGAGTGGAACAAAACACTAGGCGAGAGGCCGAGCCTTCCACCCTTTACCAAGTATATAGATGAGTAAGATAACATAGCAATATAGTGATATCCCAACAAGTAAATAAATGTTCCAACAAGGAACGGCTCCCATCTTCACCTGCAACTAGCAACGCTATAAGAAGGGGCTTGAGCAAAGCGGTAACATAGCCAATCAATGGTTTGCTAGGACAAAGGTGGGTTAGAGGCTCAATCATGGCAATTGGGAGGCTGACAAGCAAGTGGTAGGCATCGTAGCATTGGCAAAGCAAAAGAGCGAGCAATCTAGCATAGGAAAGATAGTAGTGATTTCAAGGGTGTGATCATCTTGCCTGCACAGTTGTCAGAATTGACTGGATCCTCAAAAGCAAACTCAACGGGCTCCTCGTTAGCGAACTCGTCTCCCGGCTCTACCCAACAAGACAAACAAGCAATAAGGATACAATCAACCACATGCAAGGGCAAGCAATAATATGCAAAAGATGATATGCTATGCGGGATGCGATGCGGGATGCAAAATGCAACATGTAACAGGAAATGCAAGAACCTGGCCTCAACTTGGAAATCCAAGAGTGCCACTAGATAGAGGGGAAGAAATCCCCTGAAAACTATATAAAGATCATGGCAATCGGAGCTACGGTTAAGAAATGGCAAGCGTTTTACTAAACGAACCGATCTGCAATTTACAGTAACATGCCTCCTAAATGCAACAAAATGAACATGCTACAGCCACCCAACATGAAAACAAATTGCATGGCAGTGATTTACTCATCAAGCTTAACAAATCATCATGACTGAGGCATGGGCAAAATCATCCACTAAGGGCTTCAAACAAGCCTGGCAAAACTGAATAAGCAAAACAGATTTCAGACTTAGCGAAATTAACGCTAGTCTGAAATTTCAGACCATGATGCTCTCTTCGGAGCAGCAAAACAACATGAAGGAAAACCTGAACATGGCAAGTAAGAGCATGGCATGGAGCTACTCAACAAGCTTAACAAAACTCCCAACATGACCTGGGGCCAAAAGGGTTCACGAAATACTCTACCGAGCACACGAACATCGATGAAACACAATCAGTTTTCAGACTTAGTGAAAACTGAGACATGCTGAAATAATAACTCACGGAGGCATATAAACGAGCTCGATGCTCTCACTACGGTGCAAGTCATGGCAAGGCAAGCATATATCCATTAAGAAGGCACAAAATTCTAGCTAGACAAGGCAAGAACAATGGCATAGCATGCATGGATCACTAGCAATCACTCCGGCAAAATCGCAAAAGAGTTAACGATCTGCCCAAAACAGCAACTATCCAAAAGTTGAGCTCGATTGAGTCAACCTAGGGTGCTCCAACATAACAAGTAAAGACATGGATGGATTAAGCACAACAAGCTTAACAAATCACTCTTACTGATCATCCTCAAAAGAGGCACGGATCACTAGGAAACAAGCCGGACATATAGCATCGTGAACTAAAACGGCTCAGACTTAGTGAAATCACTAAGTCCCTGAAATCTGAAATCTCAGGTAGCCCTCTTCGCAAGCTTGCACAAGACAACACACACCTCCTAAAATTACATGGAAGGCACCTCTGGAAATAAGGCAACATGCTTAACAATTCATCCCAAAGGGGCACAGGCATATCATGCACGGATTAAATATGGCAAAAATGACAAAAGTGCATGTTGGATTAACGAATCTGCAATTTAACTCAACATGCCTCATTCCAACACCATTTTGGGCAACCATATGACCTCAAATGCAAATGATGCAATGGAATGAAATGATGTACTCGTCGAGACGAAGAATTTGACATATCATACGCCCAAATCGGAGCTACGGATGAAAAGTTATGGCAGGTCAAACACGAGCATATGGAGTAAAAAATCCCTGGGACTTGGGGAAAAAAACGCAACCTAGGGTTTACTGTTCATCCGAAACCGGATCTCGCGAACACGGCGGCGGATCCGGCGCTCGCCGGCGACAAGGGCTCGCCGGAGAAGGAGGGAGGGCCGGCCGGGGCGGTGGTGCTCGCCGGAGTGCCCCGCGGGGGCCGGCGCGGGCGGCTGCGGCGGTTGGCGGCGACGGGCGAAGGCGGCGACGACCTGGCGCGTCGGGGCGGCCGGGCCGGAGCGGCAGCGCGGCGGGGCACGACGGCAGGCGGCGGAGCGCGGCGATGGCGGCGAAGGGCGGCGGCGGGAGCGGATCGGCGACGGGGAAGAAGGCGGCGGGGCGGATCGGGCGAGGCGGCGGCGCTCTGGGCCGCGGGGGCCCCGAGCGGGCTCGGCGGGCCGCGGCGGCGGCTGACCCGCGGCGGACACGTGGCGGCCAGCCACTGGAGTGGGGCGGCGGCGCGATCCTGTCCGGCCGGGTCGGACGTGTCCGGCTCGGTGCGGGGATTTTTTAGGGTTTCGAGAGGGGGAGAGATCCGAATTTCGGGGGGGGGGGGGGTCTATATATAGGCATAGAGGGAGCTAGGAGAGTCCAAATGAGGTGCGGTTTTCGCCCACACGATCGTGATCGAACGACCGAGACGATGGAGCTGAGTTTGGTGGGTTTTGGGCCAAAATGGAGGGGTGTTGGGCTGCACACACACGAGGCCTTTTCGGTCCCTCGGTTAACCGTTGGAGTATCAAACGAAGTCCAAATGACCCGAAACTTGACAGGCGGTCTACCGGTAGTAAACCAAGGCCGCATGGCAAGTCTCGGCCCAATCCGGAAATGTTTAATCCCCACACACGAAAGAAAGCTAGAAATGGCCACCGGAGGAGAACGAAGCGCCGGAATGCAAAACGGACAACGGGGAAAATGCTCGGATGCATGAGATGAACATGTATGCAAATGCAATGCACGTGACGACATGATATGAGATGCACGAAAAACAAAACAACACACGGAGACAAAGACCCGAACCCGAGGATTAAATACAACTTAATGCCGGAAACGGCAAGAGTCGGAGTACAATTCGGGAAGGTTACATATGGGGCGTTACAACACTCCACCACTACGAAAAGATCTCGTCCCGAGATCTAGGACTGAAAGAACTCCGGGTACTCAGAACGGAGGTGATCCTCGCGTTCCCAGGTAGCTTCACGGTCGGAATGGTGTGACCACTTGACTTTGAGAAACTTGATTGACTTGTTGCGAGTTTTGCGTTCAGTCTCTTCAAGGATTGCAACTTGGTGCTCATGGTAGGAGAGATCTTCTTGGAGCTCAATGTCCTCGAAGTTGATGGTGCGCTCAGGCATCTTGAAGCACTTACGGAGTTGCGAGACATGGAACCCATCATGAACATTGGCAAAGGTTGCAGGAAGCTCGAGTTGATAGGCGAGGTCGCCTCTCTTGCTGACGATCTTGAAAGGCCTGACGTATCTGGGGGCAAGCTTCCCTTTGATACCGAAGCGACGAGTCCCTTTCATAGGAGAGACGCGGAGGTAGACATGATCTCCGATCTCGAAGGCCAAATCATGGTGCTTGCTGTCGTAATAGCTCTTCTGACGAGATTGGGCTGCTTTGAGGTTATCACGAATGACCTTGCACATTTCTTCTGCCTCCGTGATCAGGTCATTACCCAGCAGCTGACGTTCACCGGTTTCAGACCAGTTGAGAGGTGTACGGCACTTCCTACCATACAGAATTTCAAACGGGGCCTTGCCGGAACTTGCTTGGAAACTGTTGTTGTACGAGAATTCAGCATAAGGAAGACAATCCTCCCACTTCATGACGAAGGAGATAACACAAGCCCTGAGCATATCTTCAAGAATCTGGTTGACACGCTCGACTTGACCACTTGTTTGAGGGTGGAAAGCAGTGCTGAAGCGAATGCTGGTGCCCATGGCCTTCTGAAAAGAATCCCAAAACTTGGAGGTAAAGATGCTGCCACGGTCTGAAGATATCACTTGAGGAATACCGTGCAGAGAGACAATGCGGGAGGTATAGAGCTCCGCCAATTGAGCTGCAGAGATTGACTCTTTGATAGGCAAGAAATGAGCCACTTTGGTCAGCTTGTCGATGACAACGAATATAGCATCATTGCCACGCTTGGACTTAGGAAACCCAGTCACGAAGTCCATTTCAATGTGGTCAAACTTCCATTCTGGAATGGCGAGAGGTTGGAGGAGTCCTGCTGGCCTTTGGTGTTCTGCTTTCACTCTTCTGCAGACATCACATTCATTCACGAATTGAGCGATCTCGCGCTTCATTCGAGTCCACCAATAAGTTTGCTTCAGGTCTTGATACATCTTCGTGCTCCCAGGGTGGATGGAGAGGAGAGAGTTGTGAGCCTCATTCATGATCACTTTACGAAGTTCACCTTTGGGCACAACAATTCGATCCTCGAAGAAGAGAGTGTCCTTGTCATCAAGCCGGTAGCACTTGTACTTGGACTGACTCTTTGCAATACCGATCTTCACCTTTTTCACCATAGCATCAAGAAGCTGGGCTTGGCGAATCTGGTCTTCCAAGGTAGGAGAAACTTGAAGGTTGGCGAGGAAACCTTGAGGAACAACTTGCAGATTAAGTTTGCGGAAGGCTTCACAAAGCTCGGGTTGATAAGGCTTGAGAATCAGACTGTTGCAATATGCTTTTCTGCTCAAAGCGTCGGCAATCACATTAGCCTTGCCTGGAGTATACTCGATACTCGGATTGTACTCTTGAATCATTTCGACCCATCGAGTCTGCCTGAGGTTGAGGTTAGGCTGAGTGAAGATGTACTTGAGACTCTTGTGATCAGTGAAAATGTCCACTTTCCTTCCCAAGAGAAGATGTCTCCAAGTCAATAATGCGTGCACAACTGCCGCCAACTCGAGATCATGAGTGGGGTAGTTCTTCTCATTTGGCTTCAACTGGCGAGAGGTATAAGCAACAACTTTCTTCTCTTGCATCAGTACTGCACCGAGACCTTGGAGAGAGGCATCACAAAAGACCTCGTACGGCTTGGTTTCATCAGGCGGAGTTAGAACTGGAGCAGTGATCAATTTCTCTTTCAAAGCGTTGAAAGCAACATCACACTCCGGAGACCAAACGTACTTGACGTGCTTCTGAAGAAGATTTGAGAGAGGCTTCGCGATCTTGGAGAAGTTTTCAACGAATCTTCGGCAATAACTTGCAAGACCGAGGAAGCTACGGAGTTGCTTCACATTCTGAGGAGGTTCCCAATTAACAATTGCAAACACCTTCTCAGGATCCACGGAAATGCCCTTGGCAGAGATAATATGGCCAAGATAAAGAACCTCATCGAGCCAAAACTCACACTTGGAGAACTTGGCATAGAATTGATGTTCCCTTAGCTTGTCAAGAACCAAACGCAAGTGTTTGGCATGATCTTCCTTGTTCTTCGAGAAAACCAGGATATCATCGAGATAGACCAAAACAAAGTCGTTGGTGTAGGGGTTGAAGATGAAGTTCATCATGCGAGAGAACGTCGGAGGAGCATTGGCGAGGCCAAAAGACATAACAGTGTATTCATATGACCCATAGCTTGTTCTGAACGCCGTCTTTGGAATATCTTGTTCACGAATGCGAATTTGATGATAACCCATACGGAGATCAAGCTTGGAGAATACTTGGGCACCCTTGAGTTGCTCGAACAGCTCATTAATGTTGGGAAGTGGATATTTGTTTTTGATGGTCTTCTTGTTCAATGGACGGTAATCAACACAAAGTCGGTCCGTTCCATCCTTCTTCTTCACAAAAAGAACACCACAACCCCATGGAGAAGTACTAGGCCGAATGAGACCCATTCTTTCTTGCACATCGAGCTGTTTCTTCAACTCCTTCAACTCTTCGGGGCCGAGCTTGTAAGGCCGTTTGCACACCGGTTCCGTACCGGGCTCAAGTTCAATAACGAATTCAACAGGCCGGTTTGGAGGCATGCCTGGGAGTTCTTCAGGGAAGACATCTTGATACTCACAAACAACCGGAATCTGCGAAATAGCATCCAATTCACCCTTTTCATTGAGAGAGAACAACCGGATGGTATTATCCCGAGTAGCAAAGACAATGACATCTTCAGAGGAATGAGTCAGTTGAATCTGCCTGGCTGCACAATCGAGGTGAGCCTTGTGTTTAGAGAGCCAGTCCATCCCAAGAATGAGGTCAATATCAGAATCACCAAGGACCGTTGGAGATGCCAGAAACTTATGATCACCCAAAGTAATTGTAACATCCGGAACAATGGAGTTAGCCTGCATACGCTTACCGGGAGAAACAACCGCTAAAGGGCTAGGCAGAACTTGTGAAACCAAATCATGCCTAGAAGTAAATGGCCTTGAAATGAAACAATGCGAAGCACCCGTGTCAAAAAGAACTTTTGCAGGAATATCATTAACAGGAAGGTTACCCATGATCACATCTGACGAATCCTCTGCCTGAGCTGCGTTCATCAAGTTGACCTTGGCGGACTTGGGGTTATGCTTGACCACAGCTGTACTTGCCGATCTGACAGGAGGAGGAGGAGGAAGACGCCTCTGGTTGAAACACTTGTTGGCGTAGTGACCCTTCTGTTGGCACTTGTTGCACGTGACCTCTGAGAGCGGACGGTGGTACGGAGCACTCGATCTTGGAGCTTGAGACGAAGTCTTGTTCTAAAAGCCTGGGTTGGGTGGGTGGGACGAACCACTGCCACCTTTGCTCTTCTGCTGATACGGCTGATGGAACGGAGGAGGAGGAAGCCAATACTTCTGCTGCTTGGCCACTTGCGTAGAGGAAGAAGACGTAGTGTCCCTGACTCGCTTCCTGGAAGCATCACACATGAGCTGAGCAGCCTCTTGCTTCAGTGCCATGTTGTAGAACTCATCGTATCTCAGCGGCTCGAAGAGGACAAGAGCGAGCTGAATTTCTTCACGAAGACCACCCCTGAACTGATAGATCATACTCTTCTCATCAGGAACATCCTGCTTGGCAAAACGGGCGAGCTTCTGGAACAACTTGTTGTAGTCATAGACAGACAAAGAGCCTTGCTTCAGATTGCGGAATTCTTCACGTTTGCTTTCAGTCACACTTTGAGGAATGTGATGAGCTCGAAAATCACAACAGAAATCATCCCAAGTGATCAAACGTCCACCTCTGGAATCCCGGTACTGCTAAAACCACTCTGCGGCCTGATCCTTGAGCTGGAAAGACGCGAACTTGACGAAATCTTCAGGTCTGACGTTGCTACATTCAAAATGCTTGCCCAGATCGACTAACCAATCATCAGCATCGGTAGCCTCAACGCAGTTGCTGAACGTCTTTGGACCATTTGCGAGGAACTGATGCAGAGTTGCAAACTGGTTCTGGTTGTTGCCTTGATTCGCTTGACTGCTTTGATTCTGCTCTTGGATGATTTGCATGATTAGCTGAGTATTTGCATTAGTAGTAGCCATCACAGCCTGCCATGCTTCCGGAGGAGGCGGAGGTGGCGGAGGATCTTGATTCTGGTTCTGACTGGTGCTCTTGGCGGGAGCCATCCTGAAGAGGTTGACCACCATTAGCACACAAATATAGAAATATAGAAGGTGAATCCAACGGAATGAAAATTGCAACATAAGTCTTCACATCCGAACAAAATGAACGAATGCACTTCTCTTGAAGTGGTCACATACTCCTAAATTGCGAAGCCACGAAGAATCAGGTAGAAGAGGTACATCAACGAGGGATGGAATCAACATATGACGTCGAAGAAGAACAAATACCACAAATCGAAATAAAACCAAGGGTTGGCTTGCGGAATAAGCCGGAACAAACACATGATAGAAATTTCGTCCAAAGTGTTCGTGGTAGGACCTACACGGGCTCGACCGTACAGCACCATCATGTACAAGGCAGTGCACATGACATACGAAGCGTCCCCGAGTCAGCATAGCCAAGGACTCTTTAAGACACAACGAGGCCACTGTAAAATCGACCGTGAATAGGTGAACCACTAGACGTCGAACCCCAATTTCATATCACACATCTGTTGGAAAGATATCCTAAGGCTACTTGAATTCCCACCTATGAAATTCCCGAAACTTTCCGGTTATGCAATCAGGTGTTGAGGATACAGGGGAAGCATAATATCTCACCCAAGCTAGCAATTCCTACATCCAGCTGCATCCATCCTTCAACACATAACCAAGAAACCTTCGGAAACCATCTATCTCAACCTTCGAAAAGCATCCGTTATACAAGTTATGGCGATACTCCCGAACTCCCGCCCCAGTACTGGGTGGCGTCGAGGTTATCTCACCAACGAACTGCATAAAGGAGATTTTCGATGTCGCGCACATATCTCAAGTATGCCAGAATTGCAACGATAGAATTATGATGACAACACCTCAGAGCTCAACTCCCCGGGACACTTCCACTAAACCCCTGACAGGAGGCACCAAGACAGTATTCTCATCATAAGCCATCGGAACAAAACTAAGATACTCGCGTGATCCTAAAATTTTTTTTAGTGAAATTTGAGAAGAGAAGAGTCAAAACTCTACGTCAGGATGCCTTACTAGAGCGATGAGGTGACTGGGAAGTAAAAAGAATTCCTAAGCTCTCCGATATATAATTCCTAAGGACTCAAAACATTTTTCTAGACACAACTCGGCTGCTAAAAACGATCAAGCAATGGGGCTCCTATGGTCGGGGAAGGCTCTGATTACCAACTTGTAACGCCCTTGATGCGGCTATGTCTCCCACGTGTCGAGGCACGACTTAGAGACATAGGCGCATTGAAAGCAATGTCGCAAGTCGGGAATCATTACACAACCCAAGTACATATATAATATAAAGGGGGATAACAATAATAGTTGGCTTACACTCGCCACGTCACATCAACGTACATAAATAACATCCATCATACAAACACTCATGGCCCGACTACGGCGCCAAAATAGAAAAGACCCCCAACAAGCGACTAATCCCTGAATCGAACCCCGAATAGGCACCACTACTGATCATCCAGAAAAGAAAACATAGTATCGCTGAGAGTCCTCGTCGTACTCCCACTTCAGCTCGAACGCGCCATCCGGAGGAGTATCATCGGTCCCTGCATCTGGTGTAATAGGAATCTGTGAGCCACAAAGGACTCAGCAATCTCGCACCCTCGCGATCAAGACTATTTAAGCTTAATAGGTAGGAAAGGGGTAATGTGAGAGGAGCTGCAGCAAGCGACTAGCATATATGGTGGCTAACTTATTCGCAAAGGAGAGCGAGAAGAGAAGGCAAAGCACGAGCGGAAACTACATAGAGCAGACTACGCAAACATAACTCCAACGCCGTGTCCACTTCTCGGACTCCGCCGAGAAGAGGCCATCACGGCAACACACGCAGTTGATTCATTTTAATTAATTAAGTTCAAGTTGTCTACAACCGGACATTAACAAATTCCCATCTGCCCATAACCGCGGGCACGGCTTTCGAAAGATCAATCCCTGCAGGGGGTCCCAACTTAGCCCATAACAAGCTCTCACGGTCAACGAAGGAATAGACCTCCACCCAGGACCCACCGATCAGACTCGGTATCCCGGTACAACAAGATGATTCGACAGGTCAAAACTAGTCCAGCAACACCGCCCGAATGCGCCGGCAAATCCCGATAGGAGCTGCGCATATATCTTTCTCATGGCACACTCAGATTGTCCTAGGTACGGGTAGGCCAGCCCAGAGTTGCCCCTGGTGGCCACCAGCAGCTGACAGTTGGACCAACACTCAGAGGAGCACTGGCCCGGGAGGGTTTAAAATAAGATGACCCTCGGGCTCCGGAAACCCAAGGGAAAGAAAAGGGTAGGTGGCAAATGGTAAAACCAACGTTGGGCATTGCTGGAAAAGCTTTAATCAAGGCGAACTATCAAGGGGTTCCCATTATAGCCCAACCGCGTAAGGGACGCAACAATCCGGGAACATAACACCGATATGACGGAAACTAGGGCGGCAAGAGTGGAACAAAACACTAGGCGAGAGGCCGAGCCTTCCACCCTTTACCAAGTATATAGATGAGTAAAGATAACATAGCAATATAATGATATCCCAACAAGTAAATAAGTGTTCCAACAAGGAACGGCTCCCAATCTTCACCTGCAACTAACAACGCTATAAGAAGGGCTGAGCAAAGCGGTAACATAGCCAATCAATGGTTTGCTTGGACAGAGGTGGGTTAGAGGCTCAATCATGGCACTTGGGAGGCTGACAAGCAAGTGGTAGGCATCGTAGCATTGGCAAAGCAAAAGAGCGAGCAAACTAGCATAGCAAAGATAGTAGTGATTTCAAGGGTGTGATCATCTTGCCTGCATAGTTGTCAGAATTGACTGGATCCTCAAAAGCAAACTCAACGGGCTCCTCATTAGCGAACTCGTCTCCCGGCTCTACCCAACAATACAAACAAGCAACAAGGATACAATCAACCACGTGCAAAGGCAACCAATAAGATGCAAAGATGATATGCTATGCGGGATGCAAAATGCAAGATGTAACAGGAAATGCATGAACCTGGCCTCAACTTGGAAATCCAAGTGTGCCACTGGATAGAGGGGAAGAAATCCCCTGAAAACGATATAAAGATCATGGCAATCGGAGCTACGGTTTAGAAATGGTAAGCGTTTTACTAAACGAACCAATCTGCGATTTACAGCAAGTAGGCTCCTAAATGCAACAAAATGAACATGCTACAGCCACCCAACATGAAAAAAAATTGCATGGCAGTGATGTACTCATCAAGCTTAACAAATCATCAGGACTGAGGCATAGGCAAATTCATCCATTAAGGGCTTCAAACAAGCCTGGCAAAACTGAATAAGCAAAACAGATTTCAGACTTAGCGAAATTAACGCTAGCCTAAAATTTCAGACCACGATGCTCTCTTCGGAAGAGCAAAACAACATGAAGGAAAACCTTAACATGGCAAGTAAGAGCATGGCATGGAGCTACTCAACAAGCTTAACAAAACACCCAAAATGACCTGGGGCCAAAAGGGTTCACAAAATACTCTACCGAGCACACGAACATTGATGAAACACAATCAGTTTTCAGACTTAGTGAAAACTGGGACATGCTGAAATAATAACTCACGGAGGCATGTAAACGAGCTCGATGCTCTCACTACGGTGCAAGTCATGGCAAGGCAAGCATATATCCATTAAGAAGGCACAAAATTCTAGCTAGACATGGCAAGAACAATGGCATAGCATGCATGGATCACTAGCAATCACTCCGGCAAAATCGCAAAAGAGTTCAGGATCTGCCCAAAACAGCAACTATCCAAAAGTTGAGCTCGATTGAGTCAACCTATGGTGCTCCAACATAACAAGTAAAGACATGGATGGATTAAGCACAACAATAATAACAAATCACTCTTATTGATCATCACCAAAAGAGGCACGGATCACTAGGAAACAAGCCGGACATATAGCATCGTGAAATAAAACGGCCCAGACTTAGTGAAAATCACTAAGTCCCTGAAATCGGTAATCTCAGGCAGCCCTCTTCGCAAGCTTGCACAAGACAACACACACATCCTAAAAATTCATGGAAGGCACCTCTAGAAAGAAGACAACATGCTTAACAATTCATCCCAAAGGGGCACAGGCATATCATGCACGGATTAAATATGGCAAAAATGACAAAAGTGCATGTTGGACTAACGGATCTGCAATTTAACTCAACATGCCTCCTTCCAAAAGCATTTTGGGAACCAAGATGACCTCAAATGCAAATGATGCAATGGAATGAAATGATGTACTCGTCGAGACAAAGATTTTGACATATCATATGCCCAAATCGGAGCTACGGATGCAAAGATATGGCAGGTCAAACATGAGCACTTGGATCTGAGAAAAACTGGGACTTAGACGAAAAAAATCAACCTCTCCCAGATCTAGGGTTTCACGGAACCCGAGGCGGCGGCGGATCCTGTTCACCGGCGAGTGGTGGTGGCCGGGGCCGGCGAGGACGGCGGGTGCTCCGGCGAGGGACCTCGTCGGCGCGGAGGGGGAAGGAGGAGGACGGCGGAGCGCGGACGTCGAGGCAGGGCGGCGGCTTCGGGCGGCGGGAACGGCGCGACGGGACGGCGGCCCGGCGAGCGGCGGACGAGGCGGCGGGCGGCGACTATGGCGCCACGGCGGCGCCGGACGGTGAGCAGGCCGACCGCGGGGAAGAGGAGGCGGGTGGCGGCACGGTAGATCTGGGCCGCGGGGGCCCCGGATGGGCCTCGCGGGCTTCGGCGGCGGGCGGCGGTGGCGCGCCACGTGGCAGCTTGCCACTGGTGCGGGCGGGCGGCGGCGATTGTGTCCGGCCTGGACGGACGTGTCCGGCCGGCGCGGAGGCGAAAATTAGGGTTACGAGAGGGGGAGAGATCCGAATTTCGGGGGGGTCTATTTATAGACCTAGAGGGAGCTAGGAGAGTCCAAATGAGGTGCGGTTTTCGCCCACACGATCATGATCGAACGACCGAGAAGATGGAGCAGAGTTTGGTGGGTTTTGGGCCAAAATGGAGGGGTGTTGGGCTGCACACACATGAGGCCTTTTCGGTCCCTCGGTTAACCGTTGGAGTATCAAACGAAGTCCAAATGACCCGAAACTTGACAGGCGGTCTACCGGTAGTAAACCAAGGCTGCATGGCAAGTCTCGGCCCAATCCGGAAATGTTTAACCCCCACACATGAAAGAAAGCTAGAAATGCCCACCGGAGGAGAACGAAGCGCCGGAATGCAAAACGGAGAACGGGGAAAATGCTCGAATGCATGAGATGAACATGTATGCAAAGGCAATGCACGTGACGACATGATATGAGATGCACGAAAAACAAAACAACACACGGAGACAAAGACCCAAACCCGAGGATTAAATATAACTTAATGCCGGAAACGGCAAGAGTCGGAGTACAATTCGGGAAGGTTACATATGGGGCGTTACACAAGAAGAAGAATGACAAGACGAAACGACCTCCTCCCCTCATGCAAACCTTTGTGAGGGTGGGAGAGAGTGTCCCCGAGGAGAAGAAGAAGAACAAAGTCAAGAAGGGCAATGTCACCTCTCCCAACAAAGCCGGCGATTTTAATCCTTCTTATGTGTTATGCCGAGCTAGTGATGGGCATGTTTATACCAAATTTGTTGGTTCTCTTCATGAGCACATTGAATGGTCTATTTGGGTTCCTAAGACCCTTGTTACTAACATCAAAGGACCCATTATAAAATGGGTACCTAAAACCAAGCATTGATCTCTTGTAGGTGTTTGCTTCCGGTGGTGGATCATGGTTGCTCGATGGCGGAGGTACAAATCATATGACCGGAAGCAAGGACTTGGTGGTGGACGTGCACAAAGTTCCATCTATGCCCACCAATGTCGAGTGGGGTGACGCCTCATCCTCTAAGGTATTGGGACTTGGCAAGGTGGTCATCTCTCATGATCTCACGATCGAGAAGGTCATGCTTGTTGAGTCCCTTGCATACAATTTACTTTCCGTTTGTCAACTTGCAATCATGGGCTTTGCCACTTTCTTTGACATTGATACCATGGCCCTCTTGTGGAGCAAGACTCTTAAAGTAGCTTTTGTTGGGCATGTCGAGAACGGTCTATATGTGATTAACTTTTCGGAGCGACCCACTAAGACCGCGACATGCCTAATGGCTAAAGTTGATGTGGGATGGCTTTGGCATCGCCGTTTAGCCCATGCCAATATGATATCTTTGCAAAGTCTCCTAAAGGGGGACCATGTCCGTGGACTAACGAATGTTAGTTTTGTTAAAGATCGTGCTTGTAGTGCCTGTATCGAAGGAAAGCTACATGAGAAGCCTCACCCTCCCATGACTATCATTTATTCAAAGAGGCCCTTGGAGCTCCTTCACATGGATCTTTTTGGGCCCCCATCCTTTGATAGCCTTGGAGGTAGAAAGTATTGCTTGGTGATTGTGGATGACTACTCAAGGTACACGTGGGTGTATTTCTTCAAGAGGAAGAGCGAGACCCAACAAACCGCCATTGACTTTGCAAATGAAGCACAACGTCAACACAATGCAAAGATCTTGACAATAAGAAGTGAAAACGGCACCGAGTTCAAGAACTACACCTTGGATGAATTTCTTAGTGATGAGAGAATCAAGCATCAATATTCCGCACCATACACCCCTCAACAAAACGGTGTTGCGGAGAGGAAGAACCGGACGTTGATGGATGTGGCAAGGACCATGATGGCAGAGTTCAAGTCTCCGTACAACTTTTGGGCCGAAGCCATCAACACCGTGTGTCATGCATCCAATCGGCTCTACCTCCGCAAGGGCTTGAACAAGACTCCATATGAGATACTCACCGATAACAAGCCCAACCTCAAGTACTTCCGGGTATTCGGGTGTAAGCGTTTCATTCTCAAGAAAGGTGTTCGGTTGTCTAAATTTGAGGCTAGAGCTTATGAGGGCATATTTGTTGGCTATGCTACAAACTCTCATGCTTACCGTGTCCTCAATAAATCCACGGGACTTATTGAGGAGACGTGTAACATGGAGTTTGATGAGAATAACGGCTCCCATGCACTTGTGATGTAGGTGATGAAATTCCTGCTCAAGCCATAAGAAGAACGGGTGTTGGTTTCATCCTACCCATTAAGGAACCCCTTGTGGCCGAAGGAGAAGGACAATGCTCCACTCAAGTGGAGCCATCACCAACCCAAGGCGCACACGCTTCCGAAGAACAAAGTGAAGGCCCTCAACCTCATGAACAAGACCAAGGGCAAGATCATACTCAAGACGGTGTTGACACACCAAGTGATGCCCAAGGTCAAGTTCTCTCCCCCGAGCGAGTTCAAGACCAAGAACAAGTTCATGACGATGCTCAAGATGATCAAGTAACCGCTCCTCAACTCACCACCGAGGAGGAATTAGAGCGTCGTGCCGCCAAGGTTGCTTCCAAGCTCTCCACCAAGGATCATCTCATGACGAATGTGCTTGGAAGCTTAAGAAAGGGGGGTAAGCACTCGTAGACAATTAGCAAATTATTGTGAGCATCACGCGTTTGTCTCTTGTGTGGAACCCCTCTAGGTCTATGAGGCGCTAGAAGATCCGGATTGGCTCAATGCCATGCATGAAGAACTCAACAACTTCGAGCGCAACAAAGTGTGGAGATTGGTGCCAAGGCCAACGAGGAACCACAATGTCATTGGAACCAAGTGGATATTCAAGAACAAGCAAGATGCCCATGGGATTATCATTCGCAACAAGGCTCGTTTGGTAGCACAAGGCTACTCCCAAGTCGAGGGTATCGACTACGGTGAAACCTTTCCTCCTGTTGCTCGTCTTGAATCCATTCGCATGTTGATTGCATATGCTTCTCATCATAACTTTAAGTTGCATCAAATGGATGTGAGGAGTGCTTTTCTCAATGGTCCCATTAATGAATTGGTGTACGTCAAGCAACCCCCCGGGTTCGAGGATCCCTACTTTCCCGATCATGTGTATCAACTCGATAAGGCACTCTATGGCCTTAAACAAGCCCCACGTGCGTGGTATGACCACCTTACCGAGTTGTTACAAGACCGTGGGTTTGAAGTTGGGATAATCGACCCCACTCTTTTTACTAAGAAGGTCAAAGGGGAGTTGTTTGTGTGCCAATTATATGTTGATGATATTATCTTTGGTTCTCCTAACAAAGCTTTCAATGAGGAATTTGCCGCTCTCATGACCTCAAAGTTCGAGATGTCCTCCATGGGGGAGTTGAAGTTCTTTCTAGGGTTCGAAGTGAAGCAAAGAAGAGAAGGAACCTTCATCAATCAATCCAAATACACTCAAGACATGCTCAAGAGATTCAAGCTAAGTGACGTCAAGCCGGCTTCCACTCCAATGCCCACCAAGTGCTAACTTGACTTAGATCCCAATGGTAAAGTGGTGGATCAAAAGGTATATCGTTCCATGATTGGATCCTTGCTTTACCTTTGTGCATCTAGACCGGACATCATGTTGAGTGTGGGAATTTGTGCACGGTTTCAAGCCGCACCCAAGGAAAGTCACTATGTGGCGGTCAAACGAATCTTTCGATATTTGGCTCATACCCCAAACTTTGGCTTATGGTACCCAAGAGGATCAAACTTCAAGCTTGTAGGGTACTCGGATTCCAATTGGGTAGGAGACAAGGTGGATAGGAAGTCCACTTCTGGAGGGTGCCAATTCCTTGGTTGCTCTTTGGTAAGTTGGTCTTCCAAAAAGCAAAGTTGTGTGTCTCTCTCGTCCACCGAAGCGGAGTATGTTGCGGCCGGTAGTTGTTGTGCACAACTCTTATGGATGAGGCAAACTTTAAAGGATTACGGTGTCACTTGTGACAAAGTGCCTCTTTGGTGTGACAATGAAAGTGCCATCAAGATTTCTCTCAACCCGGTGCAACACTTCAAGACGAAGCATATTGAGATTCGGTATGACTTCATCCGGGATCACATTAGGCGAGGAGAGATCGAGCTCAACTATGTCAACACTCATGACAACCTTGCAGATATTTTCACGAAGCCCTTGGATGAAGCAAGATTTCGTGAGTTAAGGCATGAGCTAAATATCATTGATTCGAGCAATGTGGCTTGAACCCGTGCACACCTTACCACGCTCAATTTGTTGTTTAGTTTAGGTGTAGGCATGGACATAGGGGGAGTGTTGTTCTCTCAATGAACTCTCCCTCCCCCCATTATGCATAAATTGATCAAGTCTTGCACTTTAGCCATTGTTGATGGCACTTGTGCTTAAAAGATGAGTTTTGGTCATGGGCCCAAGGTTAAAATCTTCGCGGTGCCATACCTTTTGACTCAAACATAGGTGGCCTCGGCCACCGCCCTCTTGTGAAGAGGTGTATCTTGTTCGTTTGCTGTTGAGTTTGCTGTTTTTGTCGTTTCGTTGAGCCTAAGCCGGGTATGTTCAGTTGCCATGGCGTGCTGGGCGGTACTACCGCTAGTGGTGTGCAGTACTACCGCTCGTAAGCGGTACTACCGCCCCCCAGCACGGTACTACCACTGGGGGACGAGGACAGGGGGTTAAGTCGGGGCAGGGGAGGTTTCTTCTCCCCCATACCCATTCTCTTCACCCCTCTTTTCTCTTCCTCTCTCTCCAGCCTCCACTCACCACGGGAGGGCTCCGGCGGATCTCCGTCTCCGGGGCGTCCCTCTTCATTTCCTTTGGTGGAGTCGATCCCCACCACGTCCTCTTGCCATGGATGCCGGTATTGCCCCCGTTCCTTCTTTCGTTTTGTCTCCTTTTCAGTTCTTGTTTCTTAGGGGCAATGGTGGTTGCATCTCTAGATTTTTGGCTAAATCTAGGCTTGAGTTGGTTGGAGAAGGCAACTAGACTATCTAGATTAGAGTTTGGTAGGATTATTTTTGAATTTGGTAGGCCGGTAGTGCCGGATCTGACCACGGAAGTAGGAAACCGCTGTTTCTCTGCCTCGCGCTAGGAAACTGTTGTTTATCTACCTCAAGCAGTACTACCGCTCCCTTTGGAGCGGTACTACCGCTTGACCTAGAGCGGTACTACCGCTCCCTCTGGGGCGGTACTACCGCTTGGGGCAGTACTACCGCGGACAGGTCACGGTACTACCGCTGTATGCCAAGTTCCATCATTTTCCTACCTCACCTTGATCTTTTTGTTGTGCTTGTTGGCTTATGCTCTTTCTTTCTGGTTGCTTTGCGTTTTCTTGTGTTTGGCTCCAGGTGATGACCCTTCCGAGCAGCAAGGTCGCCGTATCAACCCCGGGCGTGCCACATCAAAACGCTACCATACCTCTGAGCCTGCCGGTGGTTCCTTGAGCACCCAACCGCCTCCAGCAAGTGCATCTGCAAGTGTTCCTCCACCTCCTCAGCATTCGAAGCAGGCTGCCCAGAAACCCAAAGGGAAGACTATGACTGAGATGACAAACAAAGAGTTTTGGGAGAAGCGTCGCCGCAACCCCTATGCGGTGGCCCAAGAACCCACTTTGGTCAACCGCCCGTTCTGGAATCGTTTTCAGTTTGCCATCTACTTCGATGTGATCAAGGCCAAGAAGAATCTTTTTGTTGATGTTCGCTCCATTGATACTGATGCTATGGAGAAGGACCCAGAGTACTTTGGCGAAGCTCTTCAGATGTGCACTCAGCTGAACATTCTCAGGATCATGCAATTCAACAAGGATTTTGATGCGGATTTGGTAGCTCAATTCTATGCCACCGTCCATCTTGGGACGGATGTCGACAGGACTCTGACATGGATGACCAATGGCAAGCTGCTTTCTATCAAGTGGAAGGCTTTCATGGAGTTACTTGATGTGGTGGATACCGGGCTTGAGACTCCTGTCGGTTTCTGCCCTCACCGCAATGCTACATCCACCCACAAGCAAGCCCTTTGGCCCTACTGCACTGTGAAGGTTCACCCGGTGACTAAGAAGAAGACCTATGAGCTGTCTCCATATATGGAAATTCTTCATCGCGTTTTCCGTGAGACTCTCTTCCCTCGGATCGGAATCTGGATATGGTCCACTCTTACCTCGTGGACATGCTACTTTTCTGTCAGCATGAGAAGGAAGCAAGCACTGGAGAGAGCCTGAATATCTCTCATGTCATGTGGTCTGAACTTCTATCTGCCATGTCTGAGCGCAAGTGTCCTATCTATGGTCCATTCATCATGAGGCTCATTGAGAGGGCCTGGGCACACACTTATCCCAGAGTGTTGCTAGAGACTGGAGACTTGGTGTCTCATGAGATCAAGCGTCTGAGGAAGAAGGACAACTGGACAACGCCTCACGCAGGGGGTCCATCTGCTACTGCCGCCACGGGGGGTCCGTCTGCTGATGCTGCTGCTGCTACTTCCATGGGGACCAAGGGTGAGGCTGCTACTGATGATCATGAGGAGAACTTTGGCCCCTCTAGTGCAGAACCGTCGTGGGCATAGAAGCTTAAGCGTAAGATGAAGAAGCTTTTCTGCATGGAGTCTCATGGACAGTACATGACTCATGTGGTGGAGAAGCATGCCAGGACGCGCCACAAGGGGCTCATGCGTCAGATGGGAGCTACAGTTGTTAGTGGGTCTGAGGGTCAGATCACTGAAGAGGAGGACTGGATTCATCAGAATTGCCACTGGACCGACTCTGATGCTGAGCAGTTTTCGACCCACGATGAAGATGCAGAGATGTGATGCTCGAGCTCTTCCTCCTCCTCCCATCACCTGGAGTTGTAGCATCACTCTATGCCCTTTTTGGTGTCTCGCTGCGAAAGGGGGAGAGAGTGTAGGGACTTTGCTTCTTGTGGTTTGTTTGAGTCGTCTTGTGGTTTCTTGCGTGTTTCTTTTGGTTTGGTTTGGTGTGAGACCTAAGTTCTAGACATATGGTGTGAGACATATGCTCCCTATCGCTACCTTATTACTTGTCTTTTCAGAGTACTGTAGATTATTATGAGATGCATGCTTATCCTGTCTATTCTCGTCTCTCATAGATCATGTGCTTAGTATTGTTGGACTATAAAATATAGGGGGGGTGTTGATCTGAATGTGTGTGTCGTGCCATCTCTAGGTGCACACATTCTGGGGGAGCCCGTCTATATTTTGTAGTTCTTAGCTTTCTTCGTTTCATTTCCTTTCCTTGTGCAAATCCCTAGTTGTCATCAATCCACCAAAAAGGGGGAGATTGTTACGGCATATCTCTCTCAAGGTAGTTTTGGTGATTGATGACAACATGTTGGCAGACTAATCTTGTGCTTTGAATTATTCTCAGATTCTCCCCTGGCACAAGACGCCCTCTTTCCCTCGGAGTGTATTTCAAGACGGTGTAGCTCTTTCGTTTCTTTCTCGGTGGACTAGTTGCGTAGAGGGCACCGTACTATCAAGAGGGGGTCCGCTGGGGTTTTGCATGGGTGGAATCTCCACGTACACATCAGCTTCTCACCCTCCAAGTTTTTCCTGTCCATTGAAGAGATCTCTCCTCTCTTCCTTGTCCTGTCTGGGTCTGAGCGGCAGTACCGTGCACCCAGCGGTAGTACCGCTGAGAAGCCACAAGCGGCAGTACCGCTCCACAGCGGTAGTACCACCGTGGCTTCACGGCAGTAGTACCGCTGGGGGCCCGGTACCTCCGCCTAGTCCTCAGCTTCTTTGAGGGATCGCTTCTCCCTCTCTCTCTCTCGCCCCAGCGGTAGTACCGCACCTCCTGGGGTACTACGGCCGAAGGGTCACAAGCGGTAGTACCGCTCCACAGCGGTACTACCGACCTTGACCCCACTGCCGTAGTACCGTTGGGCAGTCTGGCTCCTACCGCCTTGATTCGAGAGGTCTTTTTCTTGTGTCGGGTTTTGCGGCACTAGTCACGGTTGTAGTGGCGGTAGTATCGTTCCTGGAGTGGTAGTACCGCCCTACCACCGCGGTAGTACCGCAGTTGGAGCTTTTCCCCTTTTAGTCTCCTCAGCGCGGCAGTACCGCTGGATGGCACGGCAGTACCGCTCCCCTGGCGGTAGTACCGCCCCCTCTTAGCGGTAGTACCGCCCTCTGCGGGGCTGGTTGGTGGGGGGCAACGGGATTGTTGCCCCCACTATAAAAGGGAGCCCCCTTCTTCCTTTCCACCTACCTCTTCTTCCCCCAAGCTCCATTTATTGCTCAAGCTCCATTAAATACTCCAAGCTTCATTTTGCCCGATCTATCTCCCTAGCCAATCAAACTTGTTGATTTGCTTGGGAGTGGTTGAGAAGGCTCCGATCTACACTTCCACCAAGGGATTTTCGATTCCCCCACTCATCCCTAGCGGATCTTGTTACTCTTGGGTGTTTGAGCACCCTAGACGGTTGAGGTCACCTCGGAGCCATATTCCATTGTGGTGAAGCTTCGTGGTCTTGTTGGGAGCCTCCGATTAAGTTGTGGAGATTGCCCCAACCTTGTTTGTAAAGGTTCGGTCGCCGCCTTCAAGGGCACCAATAGTGGAATCACGGCATCTCGCATTGTGTGAGGGCGTGAGGAGAATACGGTGGCCCTAGTGGCTTCTTGGGGAGCATTGTGCCTCCACACCACTCCAACGGAGACGTACTTCCCCTCAAAGGAAGGAACTTCGGTAACACATCCTTGTCTTCACCGGATCCACTCTTGGTTATCTCTTACCTTTACTTGTGCAAGCTCTTTAGTGTTAGTTCCCTTGCTTGCTTGTATGCTTGTTGTTATTGCATCATATAGGTTGCTCACCTAGTTCCACATTTAGACAACCTACTTTGATGCAAAGTTTAATTTGGTAAAGAAAAGCTAAAAATTGGTAGTTGCCTATTCACCCCCCCCCCCCTCTAATCAACCATATCGATCCTTTTCAGCCGCTCTGATTTTAGAACGGATTTCCTTGGTTGCCTCCACGACTCTCTTCAGGTCAGCTGCTCTCACTTTGCTTTCCTTTTCAAGAAGCTCATATCGGCCGGCGACATCTTTCAGCTCAACATCCATCTTGGCTATTTTATCTTTGCTCTTGCAATGAGCAGCCTGTTCGGCTCTTAAGTCTTCGGCCGCCTTTAGGGTGGCCGCATCACTTCTCCTGGCTTGTTCCTTGGCTCGGGCAAATTCCGCCCGAAGGTCTCCACGGCGGCAGCTCCATCTGCAGTCACAACATACATTAGATACTAGCATCATGCTCCTCTTAATATCTGTTGACCACCCGAAAATACATACCATGTGCCTCATCAAGCCGCTTGTTCACAAGCGCAATGTCGGCATCTGCCGCGTCAAGTTGCCGGATTAGTCTGACAAGCTCGGCAGTCTGGCAAGCCACCGGACCATCAACCGCCTGCATAGGATAGAAGCGTGATCATTACCTGGGATTATGATTCTCTGTTTGCCGCCTCTCGACAGCAACCAGAGTCTCAGGGGCTACTATCGGTATAGAGCACACCTAGCGAGTGCGGTACCGTTAAAAAATTATATATTACTTTGCGTACCTCAAAGCCTCTTAGCAGGCTCGGAAAAGCTTCATGCAACACACTTTTGGCGGATGAGATCCTCTTGATCACAGTACCCATTAAGGTACGATGCTCCTCTGAGATTGCCGCTTGCTCCAAAAGATTCATCAGTGCGTTCGGTTGCGCACCGGACAATCCCAAACTCTTTCTGTCGCTCCCCTTAGGAGCCGAATACTCTAGACTTTGGGTAGCCAAAGGGATACCTTCTGGCCTTGGCAGATCAGGAGAAATCCTCTGTGATGACACCTCAGGGTCATCCGCCCCAGGAGGCGGGGAGACAAGGGGAGGCGTTTCGCTCTCCATCATCTTCGGAAGAAGATCCCCCGAAGACGAACTCTGTCGGGAAGGGCTACAGTCAGGACTGCAAGACATACGTCTTGGTTATTGTCCGCGGAGATAAGGCAAAATATATTTACCTGGGTATCTGGACGAATGAAAAGACAGTGTGTTCAGTCGTGGAAATACTTACCTGGGTATTTGGACGATTACAGTTGAGACCCGCATCCTCGATGGTGTGCGAACACTTTATTCGTGATCCGAAGAACAATTTATACATCTCTTCGAGCGTCCCGCCGAAGAACTGCTGAATAGTCCGCGGTCCTTCCGGGTTGAACTCCCACATACGAAGAGATCGACGTTGGCATGGCAGGACCCAACGAACTAGCATAACTTGCATTACTTTAACGAGACCGACGTCCCTCTTGAGGAGATCTTGGATGCGACTTTGCAATGTCGGCACGTCATTAACCGGCCCCTAGTCTAGCCCCTTGTTGACCCATGACGCCAGTTGTGGTGGAGGGCCCAAACGGAAGGCGGGGGCAGCCACCCACTCAGTACTTCGGGAGCTGTGATGTAAAACCACTCCCGCTGCCATAAGTTGGATATCTCCGGGAAGGAACCCTTTGGCCATGGGGCATCGACGCCTTTGCTTATTGTGGCACCTCCGCATTCTGTGTGTCGCTGATAACCCACAAGTATAGGGGATCGCAATAGTTTTCGAGGGTAGAGTATTCAGCCCAAATTTATTGATTCGACACAAGGGGAGCCAAAGAATATTCTCAAGTATTAGCAGCTGAGTTGTCAATTCAACCACACCTGGAAACTTAGTATCTGCAGCAAAGTATTTAGTAGCAAAGTAATATGATAGTAGTGGTAACGGTAGCAAAAGGTAACGGTAGCAAAAGTAATGTTTTTGGTATTTTGTAATGATGATAGCAATAGCAACGGAAAAGTAAATAAGCGAAGAACAATATATGGAAAGCTCGTAGGCAATGGATCGGTGATGGAGAATTATGCCGGATGCGGTTCATCATGTAACAATCATAACCTAGGGTGACACAGAACTAGCTCCAGTTCATCAATGTAATGTAGGCATGTATTCCGAATATAGTCATACGTGCTTATGGAAAAGAACTTGCATGACATCTTTTGTCCTACCCTCCTGTGGCAGTGGGGTCCTAATGGAAACTAAGGGATATTAAGGCCTCCTTCTAATAGAGAGCCTGGACAAAGCATTAGCACATAGTGAATACATGAACTCCTCAAACTACGGTCATCACCGGTAAGTATCCCGATTATTGTCACTTCGGGGTTAACGGATCATAACACATAATAGGTGACTATAGACTTGCAAGATAGGATCAAGAACTCTCATATATTGATGAAAACATAATAGGTTCAGATCTGAAATCATGGCACTCGGGCCCTAGTGACAAGCATTAAGCATAGCAAAGTCATAGCAACATCAATCTCAGAACATAGTGGATACTAGGGATCAAACCCTAACAAAACTAACTCAATTACATGATAGATCCCATCCAAACCATCACCGTCCAGCAAGCCTACGATGGAATTACTCACGCAAGGCGGTGATACGTCTCCAACATATCTATAATTTTTGATTGCTCCATGGTATATTATCTACTGTTTTGGATGTTTATGGGCTTTATTATACACTTTTATATCATTTTTTGGGACTAACCTATTAACCCAGAGCCCAGTGCCAGTTTCTGTTTTTACCTTGTTTTAGGGTTCTGAAGAAAAGGAAAATCAAACGGAGTCCAAATGACCTGAAACTTCACGGAACTTATTTTTGGATCAGAAGAAGCCCAGAAGACTTGGAGTCTACGTAAGGTAAGCTTCGAGGAGGCCACGAGGTAGGGGGGTGCACCCACCCCTGGGCGCACCCTCCACCCTCGTGGGCCCCTTGTGGCCCCCCTGACGTACTTCTTCCGCCTATATATCTCCATTACCCTAAAAACATCTGTGAGCACAATAGATCGGGAGTTCCGCTGCCAGAAGCCTCCGTAGACACCGAAAGCCAATCTAGACCCATTCCGGCACCCTGCCGGAGGGGGCAATCCCTTTCTGGTGGCTATCTTCATCATCCCGGTGCTCTCCATGACGAGGAGGGAGTAGTTCTCCCTCGGGGCTGAGGGTATGTACCAGTAGCTATGTGTTTGATCTTTCTCTCTCTCTCTCTCGTGTTCTTGAGGTGATACGATCTTGATGTATCGCGAGCTTTGCTATTATAGTTGGATCCTATGATGTTTTCTCCCCCCTCTACTCTCATGTAATGGATTGAGTTTCCCCTTTGAAGTTATTTTATCGGATTGAGTCTTTAAAGATTTGAGAACACTTGATGTATGTCTTGCCGTGGATATCTGTGGTGACAATGGGATATCACGTGATTCACTTGATGTATGTTTTGGTGATCAACTTGCGGGTTCCACCCATGAACCTATGCATAGGGGTTGGCACACGTTTTCGTCGTGATTCTCCAGTAAAACTTTGGGGCACTCTTTGAGGTCCTTTGTGTTGGTTGAATAGATGAATCTGAGATTGTGTGATGCATATCGTATAATCATACCCACGGATACTTGAGGTGACATTGGAGTATCTAGGTGACATTAGGGTTTTGGTTGATTTGTGTCTTAAGGTGTTATTCTAGTACGAACTCTAGGGCTGTTTATGACACTTATAGGAATAGCCCAACGGATTGATTGGAAAGAATAACTTTGAGGTGGTTTCGAACCCTACCATAATCTCTTCGTTCGTTCTCCGCTATTAGTGACTTTGGAGTGATTCTTTGTTGCATGTTGAGGGATAGTTATGTGATCCAATTATGTACCATTGTTGAGAGGACTTGCACTAGTGAAAGTATGAACCCTAGGCCTTGTTTCCTAGCATTGCAATACCATTTACGCTCACTTTTATCATTAGTTACCTTGCTGTTTTTATAATTTCAGATTACAAATACCTTTATCTACTATCCATATACCACTTGTATCACCATCTCTTCGCTGAACTAGTGCACCTATACAATTTACCATTGTATTGGGTGTGTTGGGGACACAAGAGACTCTTTGTTGTTTGGTTGCAGGGTTGCTTGAGAGAGACCATCTTAATCCTACACCTCCCACGGATTGATAAACCTTATGTCATCCACTTGAGGGAAATTTGCCACTGTCCTACAAGCCTCTGCACTTGGAGGCCCAACAACGTCTACAAGAATAAGTTTGTGTAGTCGACATCAAGCTCTTTTCTGGCGCCGTTGCCGGGGAGGTGAGTTCTTGAAGGTATATCTTTAGATCTTGCAATCGAGTCTTTTAGTTTCTTGTTTTATCACTAGTTTAGTTTATAAAAGAAAACTATAAAAAATGGAGTTGAGTTTGTCTCATACGCTTCACCTTTTTAATATATTTCATAAGTATGATGGAAAGGAAAATTATGCTCAAGTGCTAGAAGAAGAAATCTATAAAATGTTTGGCACTAAATCTTTGAATGATGAGCAGGATTGCAATGTTGTTAGTACAGATTCTTTGAATATCCATGATACTAATGCTGATTGCACTAGTTATGATAAAAATGCCTCCTATAAACATGTTAATTTTTGTGGAGTGCATTGGGTTTGTAAGTACACACCAAATAGGGAAGATAGATATTGAAAGAGGCATAAGTACTTAGAAACCAAATTGTTGCAAGAAGAGCTAGATGAATGTGCAGAAAATTTAATTTTTCTTAGCCCTACTTGCGAACTTTGCAATGAACGTGATCATTTTAGTACCCAATGCAAATTGTTTCATGATTGTATCGTGTCCAAAAATTGTTTCATAATGAACTTAGTTTGCTCTTGGGCTATGAAGAAATTAAACGTATAACTAAGGATATTCCAAAATTTGCCCTTGATAAAGTTCTTCATTTTGATCTACAGAAAATTTATATGTATTGTGCGGTGAATTGCATTGAAAATCCTTATATTGCCAACTACACAAAGAAAACAAAACAAATAGAAGATGAAGAGAATACTAATGAAAGGGAAGAGACTTCCCAATATCCTCCTATTATTTCTTATGATGAATCAGGTAACGAGGAGGAGCCTCCTATTCAACCAATCTCATTAATAAGGAGCTCCAAAAAGAGGATTGAACCCACACATGATGTGGTGAAGAAGAAGAAAATAAAAAGTAAGAGAGGAAAAAAAGATATCTCTCCCAAATAGTACTGCTCATATTACTATTATGCCTCATGAAAATATAATTGTGGAAGATAATGATACTTCTTATGATCTTGAAAATCTTTTTGGCACTTGCTTGGAAGAATATGATAATTGCTATACTATTGGTGCTATCCATACTATTAATGATGAGAGTGATTATGCTTATGATACGAAAAGGCCCAAGCTTGGGGATGCTATGTTTGATGAGGATGACATATTTGAGAATATATTTGCTGAAATTAATGTTTGTCCCAAGCTTGGGGATGCTATGATTAATGAAGATGATATTTTTAGTCTCCCAAGTTTTGATATGCAAATTTATAATGATGATATCATGCCTCCTACTTATGTTAATTATTGTGATGATACATATGCTATAAAAAGTAGTGATTATATTTATAAAACTTGTCATGATTATGATTACCCCTTCTCTGAACATTACTCTTTTAATGTGGAAACAATTTATAATATTCAAGTCTCTTATGATACTCCCACTATACCGAATGAGAAGAATTTTGCTTATGTGGAGAGTAGTAAATTTTCTATGCTTGTAGATTATGAAAAGAATGCTTTAGGTGCTGGTTATATTGTTGAATTCATTCATGATGCTACTGAAAATTATTATGAGGGAGGAACATATGCTTGCAGGAATTGCAATAATATCAAGTTTCCTCTCTATGTGCTTAAAATTTTGAAGTTATGCTTGTTTTACCTTCCTATGCAAGTTGATTCTTGTTCCCACAAGTTGTTTGCTCACAAAATCCCTATGCATAGGAAGTATGTTAGAATTAAATTTGCTAGTCATATTCTTCATGATGCTCTCTTTATGTTACAATTCTTATCTTTTATGTGAGCATCATTGAAATCATCATGCCTAGCTAGGGGCGTTAAACGATAGCGCTTGCTGGGAGGCAACCCAATTTTATTTTAGTTCCTTGCTTTTTACTCATGTTTAGTAATAAATAATTCATCTAGCCTCTGTTTAGATGTGGTTTTATGCATTTAATTAGTGTTTGTTCCAAGTAGAACCTTTGGGAAGACTTGGGGAAAGTCTTGTTGATCATGCTGTAAAAAACAGAAACTTTAGCGCTCACGAGAATTGCTGCCATTTTTATTTGGAGAGTGATATTCAGTTAATTATTTTTGAAGATGGTTAATAGATAAATTACTCAGGTACAGCAATTTATTTTAGAATTTTATGAGTTCCAGAAGTATACGTTTGATCCAGATTACTACAGACTGTTCTGTTTTTGACAGATTCTGTTTTTCATGTGTTGTTTACTTATTTTGATGAATCTATGGCTAGTAAAATAGTTTATAAAGCATAGAGAAGTTGGAATACAGTAGGTTTAACACCAATATAAATAAAGAATGAGTTCATTACAGTACCTTGAAGTGGTGATTTATTTTTCTTATACTAACGGAGCTTACGAGTATTCTGTTAAGTTTTGTGTTGTGAAGTTTTCAAGTTTTGGGTAAGGATTCGATGGACTATGGAATGAGGAGTGGCAAGTAAAGGAAATTTGCCCTAGAGGCAATAATAAAGTTATTATATATTTCCTTATATCATGATAAATTTTTATTATTCATGCTAGAATTGTATTAACCAGAAACATAATACATGTGTGAATACATAGACAAACAAAGTGTCACTAGTATGCCTCTACTTGACTAGCTCGTTGATCAAAGATGGTTATGTTTCCTAACCATAGACATGAGTAGTCATTTGATTAACGGGATCACATCATTATGAGAATGATGTGATTGACTTGACCCATTCCGTTAGCATAGCACTTGATCGTTTAGTTTATTGCTATTGCTTTCTTCATGACTTATACATGTTCCTATGACTATGAGATTATGCAACTCCCGTTTACCGGAGGAACACTTTGTGTGCTACCAAACTTCACAACATACCTGGGTGATTATAAAGGTGCTCTACAGCTGTCTCCGAAGGTACTTGTTGGGTTGGCGTATTTCGAGATTAGGATTTGTCAATCCGATTGTCGGAGCGGTATCTCTGGGCCCTCTCAGTAATGCACATCACTTAAGCCTTGCAAGCATTGCAGCTAATGAGTTAGTTGCGGGATGATGTATTATAGAACAAGTAAAGAGACTTGCTGGTAACGAGATTGAACGAGGTATTAATATACTGACGATTGAATCTCGGGCAAGTAACATACCGATGACAAAGGGAACAACGTATGTTGTTATGCGGTCTGACCGATAAAGATCTTCATAGAATATGTAGGAGCCAATATGGGCATCCAGGTTCCGCTATTGGTTATTGACCGGAGACGTGTCTCGGTAATGTCTACATTGTTCTCGAACCCATAGGGTCTGCATGCTTAACGTTACGATGACAGTTTCATTATGAGTTTATATGTTTTGATGTACCGAAGGTTTTTCGGAGTCCCAGATGTGATCACGGACATGACGAGGAGTCTCAAAATGTCCGAGAAATGAAGATTGATATATTGGAAGCCTATGTTTGGACATCGGAAGTGTTTCGGGTGAAATCGACATTTTACCGGAGTACCGGGAGATTACCGGAACCCCCCGGTAACCTAATGGGCCTTAATGGGCCTAGTGGAGGAAGTAGAGAGGAGGCCAAGGGGCAGCCGCGCGCCCCTCCCCCCCCAAGTCCGAATTGGACAAGGAGGGGGGGCGGCGCCCCCCTTTCCTTTCCCCTCTCTCTCTCCTCCCCCCCCCAAGTCCTAGTCCAACATGGAAAAGGGGGGAGTCCTACTCCCGGTGGGAGTAGGACTCCTCCTGGCGCGCCCCTTGCCTGGCCGCACCTCCTCCCCCTTGCTCCTTTATATACGGGGGCAAGGGGGCACCCCATAGACACAACAATTGATTATTGATCTCTTAGCCATGTGCGGTGCCCCCTCCACCATAATCCTCGATAATATTGTAGCAGTGCTTAGATGAAGCCCTACGATGGTAGAACATCAAGATCGTCACCATGCCGTTGTGTTGATGGAACTCTTCCCCGACATTCTGCTGGATCGGAGTACGGGGATCGTCATCGAGCTGAACGTGTGCTAGAACTCGGAGGTGTCGTAGTTTCGGTGCTTGATTGATCGGGCCGTGAAAACGTACGACTACATCAACCGCGTTGTGCTAACGCTTCCGATTTCGGTCTGTGAGGGTACGTAGACAACACTCTCCCTCTCATTGCTATGCATCACAATGATCTTGCGTGTACGTAGGAAATTTTTTGAAATTAGTATGTTCCCCAATAGTGGCATCCGAGCCTGGTTTTATGCGTTGATGTTATATGCACGAGTAGAACACAAGTGAGTTGTGGGCGATATAAGTCATACTGCTTACCAGCATGTCATACTTTGGTTCAGCGGTATTGTTGGATGAAGTGGCCCGGACCGACATTACGCGTACGCTTATGCGAGACTGGTTCTACCGACGTGCTTTGCACACAGGTGGCTGGCGGGTGTCAGTTTCTCCAACTTTAGTTGAATCGAGTGTGGCTACGCCCGGTCCTTGCGAAGGATAAAACAGCACCAACTTGACAAACTATCGTTGTGGTTTTGGTGCGTAGGTAAGAACGGTTCTTGCTAAGCCCGTAGCAGCCACGTAAAACTTGCAACAACAAAGTAGAGGACGTCTAACTTGTTTTTGCAGGGCATGTTGTGATGTGATATGGTCAAGACATGATGCTAAATTTTATGGTATGAGATGATCATGTTTTGTAACTGAGTTATCGGCAACTGGCATGAGCCATATGGTTGTCGCTTTATTGTATGCAATGCAATCACGTTGTAATGCTTTACTTTATCACTAAGCGGTAGCAATAGTCGTGGAAGCATAAGATTGGCGAGACGACAACGATACTACGATGGAGATCAAGGTGTCGCACCGGTGACGATGGTGATCATGACGGTACTTCAGAGATGGAGATCACAAGTACAAGATGATGATGGCCATATCATATCACTTATATTGATTGCATGTGATGTTTATCTTTTATGCATCTTATCTTGCTTTGATTGACGGTAGCATTATAAGATGATCTCTCACTAAATTTCAAGATAAAAGTGTTCTCCCTGAGTATGCACCATTGCCAAAGTTCGTCGTGCCCAGACACCACGTGATGATCGGGTGTGATAAGCTCTACGTCCATCTACAACAGGTGCAAGCCAGTTTTGCACACGCAGAATACTCAGGTTAAACTTGATGAGCCTAGCATATGCAGATATGGCCTCGGAACACTCAGACCGAAAGGTTGAGCGTGAATCATATAGTAGATATGATCAACATAGTGATGTTCACCATTGAAAGCTACTCCATTTCACGTGATGATCGGTTATGGTTTAGTTGATTTGGATCACGTGATCACTTAGAGGATTAGAGGGATGTCTATCTAAGTGGGAGTTCTTAAGTAATATGATTAATTGAACTTAAATTTATCATGAACTTAGTACCTGATAGTATCTTGCTAATTTATGTTTGATTGTAGATAGATGGCCTGTGATGTTGTTCCATTGAATTTTAATGCGTTCCTTGAGAAAGCAAAGTTGAAAGATGATGGTAGCAATTACACGGACTGGGTCCGTAACTTGAGGATTATCCTCATTGCTGCACAGAAGAATTACGTCCTGGAAGCACCGCTGGGTGCCAGGCCTACTGCTGGAGCAACACCAGATGTTATGAATGTCTGGCAGAGCAAAGCTGATGACTACTTGATAGTTTAGTGTGCCATGCTTTACGGCTTAGAATTGGGACTTCAACGACGTTTTGAACGTGATGGAGCATATGAGATGTTTCAGGAGTTGAAGTTAATATTCCAAGCAAATGCCCGGATTGAGAGATATGAAGTCTCCAATAAGTTCTATAGCTGCAAGATGGAGGAGAATAGTTCTGTCAGTGAACATATACTCAAAATGTCTGGGTATCATAATCACTTGACTCAACTGGGAGTTAATCTTCTTGTTGATAGTGTCATTGACAGAGTTCTTCAATCACTGCCACCAAGCTACAAGAGCTTCGTGATGAACTATAACATGCAAGGGATGGATAATACGATTCCCGAGCTCTTCGCAATGCTAAAGGCTGCGGAGGTAGAAATCAAGAAGGAGCATCAAGTGTTGATGGTCAACAAGACCGCCAGTTTCAAGAAAAAGGGCAAAGGGAAGAAGAAGGGGAACTTCAAGAAGAAGAACAAGCAAGTTGCTGCTCAGGAGAAGAAACCCAAATCTGGACCTAAGCCTGAAACTGAGTGCTTCTACTGCAAGCAGACTGGTCACTAAAAGCGGAACTACCCCAAGTATTTGGCGGATAAGAAGGATGGCAAGGTGAACAAAGGTATATGTGATATACATGTTATTGATGTGTACCTTACTAGAGCTCGCAGTAGCACCTGGGTATTTGATACTGGTTCTGTTGCTAATATTTGCAACTCGAAATAGGGACTACAGATTAAGCGAACACTGGCGAAGGACGAGGTGACGATGCGCGTGGGAAATGGTTCCAAAGTCGATGTGATCGCAGTCGGCACGCTACCTCTACATCTACCTTCGGGATTAGTATTAGACCTAAATAATTGTTATTTGGTGCCAGCGTTGAGCATGAACATTATATCTGGATCTTGTTTGATGCGAGACGGTTATTCATTTAAATCAGAGAATAATGCTTGTTCTATTTATATGAGTAATATCTTTTATGGTCATGCACACTTGAAGAGTGGTCTATTTTTGATGAATCTCGATAGTAGTGATACACATATTCATAATGTTGAAACCAAAAGATGCAGAGTTGATAATGACAGTGCAACTTATTTGTGGCACTGCCTTTTAGGTCATATTGGTGTAAAGCGCATGAAGAAACTCCATACTGATGGACTTTTGGAACCACTTGATTATGAATCACTTGGTACTTGCGAACCGTGCCTCATGGGCAAGATGACTAAAACGCCGTTCTCGGGTACTATGGAGAGAGCAACAGATTTGTTGGAAATCATACATACAGATGTATGTGGTCCGATGAATGTTGAGGCTCGAGGCGGATATCGTTATTTTCTCACCTTCACAGATGATTTAAGCAGATATGGGTATATCTACTTAATGAAGCATAAGTCTGAAACATTTGAAAAGTTCAAAGAATTTCAGAGTGAAGTTGAAAATCATCGTAACAAGAAAATAAAGTTTCTATGATCTGATCATGGAGGAGAATATTTGAGTTACGAGTTTGGTCTACATTTGAAACAATGCGGAATAGTTTCGCAACTCACGCCACCCTGAACACCACAGCGTAATGGTGTGTCCGAATATCGTAATCGAACTTTATTAGATATGGTGTGATCTATGATGTCTCTTAATGATTTACCGCTATCATTTTGGGGTTATGCTTTAGAGACGGCTGCATTCACGTTAAATAGGGCACCATCGAAATCCGTTGAGACGATGCCTTATGAACTGTGGTTTGGCAAGAAACCAAAGTTGTCGTTTCTAAAAGTTTGGGGCTGCGATGCTTATGTGAAAAAGCTTCAACCTAATAAACTCGAACCCAAATCAGAGAAATGTGTCTTCATAGGATACCCAAAGGAGACTGTTGGGTACACCTTCTATCACAGATCCGAAGGCAAGACATTCATTGCTAAAAATGGATCCTTTCTAGAGAAGGAGTTTCTCTCGAAAGAAGTGAGTGGGAGAAAAGTAGAACTTGATGAGGTAACTGTACCTGCTCCCTTATTGGAAAGTAGTACATCACAGAAACCAGTTTCTGTGACACCTATACCAATTAGTGAGGAAGCTAATGATAATGATCATGAAACTTCAGATCAAGTTACTACCGAACCTCGTAGATCAACCAGAGTAAGATCCGCACCAGAGTGGTACGGTAATCCTGTTCTAGAAGTCATGCTACTAGATCATGATGAACCTACGAACTATGAAGAAGCGATGGTGAGCCCAGATTCCACAAAATGGCTAGAAGCCATGAAATCTGAGATGGGATCCATGTATGAGAACAAAGTGTGGACTTTGGTTCACTTGCCTTTTGATCGACAAGCAATTGAGAATAAATGGATCTTCAAGAAGAAGACTAACGCTGACGGTAATGTTACTGCCTACAAAGCTCGACCCTTTGCAGAAGGTTTTTCGACAAGTTCAAGGGATTGACTACGATGAGACCTTCTCACCCGTGCCGATGCTTAAGTCTGTCCAAATCATGTTAGCGATTGCCGCATTTTATGATTATGAAATTTGGCAGATGGATGTCAAAACTGCATTCCTGAATGGATTTCTGGAAGAAGAGTTGTATATGATGCAACCGGGAGGTTTTGTCGATCCAAAGGGAGCTAACAAAGTGTGCAAGCTCCAGCGATCCATTTATGGACTGGTGAAAGCATCTCGGAGTTGGAATAAATGCTTTGATAGTGTGATCAAAGCATTTGGTTTTGTACAGACTTTTGGAGAAGCCTGTATTTACAAGAAAGTGAGTGGGAGCTCTGTAGCATTTCTGATATTTTATGTGGATGACATATTACTGATTGGAAATGATATAGAATTTCTGGATAGCATAAAGGGATATTTGAATAAGAGTTTTTCAATGAAAGACCTCGGTGAAGCTGCTTACATATTGGGCATTAAGATCTATAGAGATAGATCAAGATGCTTAATTGGACTTTCACAAAGCACATACCTTGACAAAGTTTTGAAGAAGTTCAAAATGGATCAAGCAAAGAAAGGGTTCTTGCCTGTGTTACAAGGTATAAAGTTGAGTAAAACTCAATGTCCGACCACCGCAGAAGATAGAGAGAATATGAAAGAAGTTCCCTATGCTTCAGCCATAGGCTCTATCATGTATGCAATGTTGTGTACCAGACCTAATGTGTGCCTTGCTATAAGTCTAGCAGGGAGGTACCAAAGTAGTCCAGGAGTGGATCACTAGACAGCGGTCAAGAACATCCTGAAGTACCTTAAAAGGACTAAGGATATGTTTCTCGTATATGGAGGTGACAAAGAGCTCATCGTAAATGGTTACATTGATGCAAGCTTTGACACTGATCCGGACGATTCTAAATCGCAAACCGGATACGTGTTTACATTAAACGGTGGAGCTGTCAGTTGGTGCAGTTCTAAACAAAGTGTCGCGGCGGGATCCACATGTGAAGCGGAGTACATAGCTGCTTCGGAAGTAGCAAATGAAGGAGTCTGGATGAAGGAGTTCATATCCGATCTAGGTGTCATACCTAGTGCATCGGGTCCAATGAAAATATTTTGTGACAATACTGGTGCAATTGCCTTGGCGAAGGAATCCAGATTTCACAAGAGAACCAAGCACATCAAGAGATGCTTCAATTCCATTCAGCATTTAGTCCAAGTGGGAGACATAGAAATTTGCAAGATACATACGGATCTGAATGTTGCAGACCCGCTGACTAAGCCTCTTCCACGAGCAAAACATGATCAGTACCAAGGCTCCATGGGTGTTAGAATCATTATTGTGTAATCTAGATTATTGACTCTAGTGCAAGTGGGAGACTGAAGGAAATGTTCCCTAGAGGCAATAATAAAGTTATTATATATTTCCCTCTATCATGATAAATGTTTATTATTCATGCTAGAATTGTATTAACCGGAAACATAATACATGTGTGAATACATAGACAAACAGAGTGTCACTAGTATGCCTCTACTTGACTAGCTCGTTGATCAAAGATGGTTATGTTTCCTAACCATAGACATGAGTTGTCATTTGATTAACGGGATCACATCATTAGGAGAATGATGTGATTGACTTGACCCATTCCGTTAGCATAAAACTTGATCGTTTAGTTTATTGCTATTGCTTTCTTCATGACTTATACATGTTCCTATGACTATGAGATTATGCAACTCCCGTTTACCGGAGGAACACTTTGTGTGCTACCAAACGTCACAATGTAACTGGGTGATTATAAAGGTGCTCTACGGTGTCTCCGAAGGTACTTGTTGGGTTGGCGTATTTCCAGATTAGGATTTGTCAATCCGATTGTCGGAGAGGTATCTCTAGGCCCTCTCGGTAATGCACATCACTTAAGCCTTGCAAGCATTGCAGCTAATGAGTTAGTTGCGAGATGATGTATTACAGAACGAGTAAAGAGACTTGCCGGTAACGAGATTAAACTAGGTATTAAGATGCCGACGACTGAATCTCGGGCAAGTAACATACCAATGACAAAGGGAACAATGTATGTTGTTATGCGGTCTGACCGATAAAGATCTTTGTAGAATATGTAGGAACCAATATGAGCATACATGTTCCGCTATTGGTTATTGACCGGAGATGTGTCTCGGTCATGTCTACATTGTTCTCGAACCCGTAGGGTCCGCACGCTTAACGTTACGATGATAGCTTCATTATGAGTTTATATGTCTTGATGTACCGAAGGTTTTTTGGAGTCCCGGATGTGATCACGGACATGACGAGGAGTCTCGAAATGGTCGAGACATGAAGATTGATATATTGGAAGCCTATGTTTGGACATCGGAAGTGTTCCGGGTGAAATCGGCATTTTACCAGAGTACCGGGAGATTACCGAAACGCCCCGGTAACCTAATGGGCCTAGTGGAGGAAGTAGAGAGGAAGCCAAGGGGCAGCCACGCGCCCCTCCCCCCCAAGTCCGAATTGGACAAGGAGGGGGGCGGCGCCCCCCCTTTCCTTTCCCCTCTCTCTCTCTCCTTCCCCCCAAGTCCTAGTCCAACATGGAAAAGGGGGGAGTCCTACTCCCGGTGGGAGTAGGATCCTCCTGGCGCGCCCCTTGCCTGACCACACCTCCTCCCCCTTGCTCCTTTATATACGGGGGCAAGGGGGCACCCCATAGACACAACAATTGATCATTGATCTCTTAGCCGTCTGCGGTGCCCCCCTCCACCATAATCCTCGATAATATTGTAGCGGCGCTTAGGCGAAGCCCTGAGACGGCAGAACATCAAGATCGTCACCACGCCGTCGTGTTGACGGAACTCTTCCCCGACATTCTGCTGGATCGGAGTCCGGGGATCGTCATCGAGCTGAACGTGTGCTAGAACTCGGAGGTGCCGTAGTTTTGGTGCTTGATCGGTCAGGTCGTGAAGATGTGCGACTACATCAACCGCGTTGTGCTAACGCTTCCGCTTTCGATCTACGAGGGTACGTAGACAACACTCTCCCCTCTCGTTGCTATGCATCACCATGATCTTGCGTGTACGTAGGATTTTTTTGAAATTACTACATTCCCCAACAGCAAGAGCCTAAGCTTGGGGATGCCCAAGGCACCCCAAGGTAAAATTCAAGGATAGCCAAGAGCCTAAGCTTGGGGATGCCCCGGAAGGCATCCCCTCTTTCGTCTTCGTTCATCGGTAACTTTACTTGGAGCTATATTTTTATTCGCCACATGATATGTGTTTTGCTTGGAGTGTCATTTTATTTATTTTGCTTGTTGTTTGAATAAAATACCAAGATCTGAAATTATTAAATGTTAGAGAGTCTTCACATAGTTGCATAATTATTCGACTACTCATTGATCTTCACTTATATATTTCGGGGTAGTTTGTCATTTGCTCTAGTGCTTCACTTATATCTTTTAGAGCATGGTGGTAGTTTTATTTTGAACAAATAGATGAACTCTCATGCTTCACTTAGATTATTTTGAGAGTCTTAAATAGCATGGTAATTTGCTTAAAATCCTAATATGCTAGGTATTCATGAATAATAAAATTCTCTTATGAGTGTGTTGAATACTAAGAGAAGTTTGATACTTGATGATTGTTTTGAGATATGAGGACGGTAATATTAGAGTCATGCTAGTTGAGTAGTTGTGAATTTGAGAAATACTTATGTTGAAGTTTGTGATTCCCGTAGCATGCACGTATGGTGAACCATTATGTGATGAAGTCGGAGCATGATTTATTTATTGATTGGCTTCCTTATGAGTGGCGGTCGGGGATGAGCGATGGTCTTTTCCTACCAATCTATCCCCCTAGGAGCATGTGCGTAGTACTTTGTTTCGATAACTAATAGATTTTTGCAATAAGTATGTGAGTTCTTTATGACTAATGTTGAGTCCATGGATTATACGCACTCTCACCCTTCATCCATTGCTAGCCTCTCTAGTACCGCGCAACTTTCGCCGGTACCATAAACCCACCATATACCTTCCTCAAAACAGCCACCATACCTACCTATTATGGCATTTCCATAGCCATTCTGAGATATATTGCCATGCAACTTTCCACCATTCCATTGATTATGACACGCTTCACCATTGTCATATTGCTTTGCATGATCATGTAGTTGACAACATATTTGTGGCAAAGCCACCGTTCATAATTCTTTCATACATGTCACTCATGCATCATTTCACATCCCGGTACACCGCCAGAGGCATTCATAGAGAGTCATATCTTGTTCTAAGTATCGAGTTCTAATTCTTGAGTTGTATGTGAATAAAAGTGTGATGATCATCATTATTAAAGCATTGTCCCAGTGAGGAAAGGATGATGGAGACTATGAGTCCGCCACAAGTCGGGATGAGACTCCGGACGAAAAAAAGAGGCCAAAGAAGCCCAAATAAAAAAGAGGCCATAAAAAAAGAGAGAAAGGCACAAAAAATGAGATAAAAAGAGAGAAGGGCAATGCTACTATCCTTTTACCACACTTGTGCTTCAAAGTAGCACCATGATCTTCATGATAGAGAGTCTCTTATGTTGTAACTTTCATTTACTAGTGGGAATCTTTCATTATAGAACTTGGCTTGTATATTACAATGATGGGCTTCCTCAAAATGCCCTAGGTCTTGGTGAGCAAGCAAGTTGGATGCACACCCACTTAGTTTCTTTTTTGAGCTTTCATACACTTATAGCTCTAGTGCATCCGTTGCATGGCAATCCCTACTCACTCACATTGATATCTATTGATGGGAATCTCCATAGCCCATTGATACGCCTAGTTGATGTGAGACTATCTTCTCCTTTTTGTCTTCTCCACAACCACCATTCTATACCACCTATAGTGCTATGTCCATGGCTCACGCTCATATATTGCGTGAAGATTGAAAAAGTTTGAGAACATCAAAAGTATGAAACAATTGCTTGGCTTGTCATCGGGGTTGTGCATGATTTAAATATGTTGTGTGGTGAAGATAGAGGATAGCCAGACTATATGATTTTGTAGGGATAGCTTTCTTTGGCCATGTTATTTTGAGAAGACATGATTGCTTAGTTAGTATGCTTGAAGTATTATTATTTTTATGTCAATATTAAACTTTTGTCTTGAATCTTATGGATCTAAATATTCATACCACAATTAAGAAGAATTACATTGAAATTATGCCAAGTAACACTCCGCATCAAAAATTCTGTTTTTACCATTTACCAACTCGAGGACGAGCAGGAATTAAGCTTGGGGATGCTGATACGTCTCCAACGTATCTATAATTTTTGATTGCTCCATGCTATATTATCTACTGTTTTGGATGTTTATGGGCTTTATTATACACTTTTATATCATTTTTTGGGACTAACCTATTAACCCAGAGCCCAGTGCCAGTTTCTGTTTTTACCTTGTTTTAGGGTTTCGAAGAAAAGGAAAATCAAACAGAGTCCAAATGACCTGAAACTTCATGGAACTTATTTTTGGATCAGAAGAAGCCTAGAAGAATTGGAGTCTACGTTGGGGAGCGCGCCCACCCCTGGGCGCGCCCTCCACCCTTGTGGGCCCCTCGTGCCCCCCTGACGTACTTCTTCCGCCTATATATCTCCATATACCCTAAAAACATCCGTGAGCACAATAGATCGGGAGTTATGCCGCCAGAAGCCTCCGTAGCCACCGAAAGCCAATCTAGACCCGTTTCGGCACCCTGCCGGAGGGGGCAATCCCTCTCCGGTGGCTATCTTCATCATCCCGATGCTCTCCATGACGAGGAGGGAGTAGTTCTCCCTCGGGGCTGAGGGTATGTACCAGTAGCTATGTGTTTGATCTCTCTCTCTTCTGTTCTTGAGGTGATACGATCTTGATGTATCGCGAGCTTTGTTATTATAGTTGGATCCTATGATGTTTTCTCCCCCCTCTACTCTCTTGTAATGGATTGAGTTTCCCCTTTGAAGTTATTTTATCGGATTGAGTCTTTAAAGATTTGAGAACACTTGATGTATGTCTTGCCGTGGATATCTGTGGTGACAATGGGATATCGCGTGATTCACTTGATGTATGTTTTGGTGATCAACTTGCGGGTTCCACCCATGAACCTATGCATAGGGGTTGGCACACATTTTCGTCGTGATTCTCCAGTAAAACTTTGGGGCACTCTTTGAGGTCCTTTGTGTTGGTTGAATAGATGAATCTGAGATTGTGTGATGCATATCGTATAATCATACCCACGGATACTTGAGGTGACATTGGAGTATCTAGGTGACATTAGGGTTTTGGTTGATTTGTGTCTTAAGGTGTTATTCTAGTACGAACTCTAGGGCTGTTTGTGACACTTATAGGAATAGCCCAACGGATTGATTGGAAATAACAACTTTGAGGTGGTTTCGAACCCTACCATAATCTCTTCGTTCCTTCTCCGCTATTAGTGACTTTGGAGTGACTCTTTGTTGCATGTTGAGGGATAGTTATGTGATCCAATTATGTATCATTGTTGAGAGGACTTGCACTAGTGAAAGTATGAACCCTAGGCCTTGTTTCCTAGCATTGCAATACCATTTACGCTCACTTTTATCATTAGTTACCTTGCTGTTTTTATAATTTCAGATTACAAATACCTTTATCTACTATCCATATACCACTTGTATCACCATCTCTTCGCCGAACTAGTGCACCTATACAATTTACCATTGTATTGGGTGTGTTGGGGACACAAGAGACTCTTTGTTATTTGGTTGCAGGGTTGCTTGAGAGAGACCATCTTCATCCTACGCCTCCCACGGATTGATAAACCTTAGGTCATCCACTTGAGGGAAATTTGCTACTATCCTACAAACCTCTGCACTTGGAGGCCCAACAACGTCTACAAGAAGAAGGTTGTGTAGTAGACATCAGGCGGTGAGCATCATGAAATTGGTGATGGAGGATGGTTGATGATGACGATGGCGACGAATTCCCCTCTCCGGAGCCCCGGACGGACTCCAGATCAGCCCTCCCGAGAGGTTTTAGGGCTTGGCGGCGGCTTCGTATCGTAAAACGCGATGAATCTTTCTCTCTGATTTTTTTCTCCCCGAAACCAAATATATGGAGTTGGAGTTAAGGTCGGGGAAGCTCCAGGGGGGCTACGAGGTAGGGGGCGCGCCCTAGGGGGGCAGGCACGCTCCCCACCCTCGTGGACAGGTGGTGGGCCCCCTAGTCTTCATCTTTTGCAAGGATTTTTTATTATTTCCTAAAAGATGTTCCGTGAAGCTTCACGTCATTCCGAGAACTTTTGTTTGTACACATAAATAACACCATGGTAATTCTACTGAAAACAACGTCAGTCCGGGTTAGTTCCATTCAAATCATGCAAGTTAGAGTCCAAAACAAGGGCAAAAGTGTTTGGAAAAGTAGATACGACGGAGACGTATCAACTCCGCCAAGCTTACACCTTTTCTTGTCCTCAAGCAATTCAGTTGATAAACTGAAAGTGATAAAGAAAAACTTTTACAAACTCTGTTTGCTCTTGTTGTTGTAAATATGTAAAGCCAGCATTCAAGTTTTCAGCAAAGATTATGACTAACCACATTCACAATAACGCTTAGGTCTCAAGTTTAGTCATATCAATGGCATAATCAACTAGCGAGCAATAATAATAAATCTCGGATGACAACACTTTCTCAAAACAATCATGATATGATATAACAAGATGGTATCTCGTTAGCCCTTTCTGAGACCGCAAAACATAAATGCGGAGCACCTTTAAAGATCAAGGACTGACTAGACATTGTAATTCGTGGTAAAAGAGATCCAGTCAAGTCATACTCAATGTAAACTAACAGTAATGAATGCAAATGACAACGGTGCTCTCCAACTGGTGCTTTTTAATAAGAAAATGATGACTTCACATGAAAGTAAATAGATAGGCCCTTCGCGGAGGGAAGTAGGGATTTGTAGAGGTGCCACAGCTCGGTTTAAAAATAGAGATGAATAATATTTTGAGCGGTATACTTTCATTCTCAACATAACAACCAAGAGATGGCAATATCTTTCATGCTACACACATTATAGGCGGTTCCCAAACAGAATGGTAAAGTTTATACTCCACCTCCACCAACAAGCATCAATCCATGGCTTGCTCTAAACAACGAGTGCCTGCAACTAACAAGAGTCCCAGGGGAAGTTTTGTTTGCAATTATTTTGATTTGATTTGCATAAAGCATGGGACTGGGCATCCCGGTGACCAGCCACTTTCTCGTGAGTGAGGAGCGGAGTCCACTCCTCTTGAGAATAACCCGCCTAACATGGAAGATACGGACAACCCTAGTTGATACATGAGCTATTCGAGCATACAAAACATGATACTTATTTGAAGGTTTAGAGTTTGGCACATACAAATTTACTTGGAACGGCAGGTAGATATCGTATATAGGTACGTATGGTGGACTCATATGGAATAACTTTGGGGTTTATGGAGTTGGATGCACAAGTAGTATTCCCGCTTAGTACAGGTGAAGGCTAGCAAAAGACTGGGAAGAGGCCAGCTAGAGAGCGACAACAGTCATGAACATGCATTAAAATTAATCAACACCGAATGCAAGCATGAGTAGGATATAATCCACCATGAACATAAATATCGTGAAGGCTACGATGGAATTACTCACGCACGGCGGTGAGCATCATGAAATTGGTGATGGAGGATGGTTGATGATGACGACGATGACGGATTCCCCTCTCCGGAGCCCCGAACGGACTCCAGATCAGCCCTCCAGAGAGGTTTTAGGGCTTGGCGGCGGCTCCATATCGTAAAACGCGATGAAATCTTCTCTTCTATTTTTTATCCTTGAAACTAAATATATGGAGGTGGAGTTGGAGTCGGAGACGCAACAGGGGGTCCACGAGGTAGGGGGCGCGCCCTAGGGGGGCAGGCGCGCCCCCACCCTCATGAGCAGGGTGTGGGCCCCCTGGTCTTCATCTTTGGCGAGGATTTTTTATTATTTATTTTAAGGTATTCCGTGGAGTTTCAGGTCATTCCGAGAACTTTTGTTTTCTGCACATAAAACAACATCATGGCAGTTCTGTTGAAAACAGCGTCAGTCCAGGTTAGTTCCATTCAAATCATACAAGTTAGAGTCCAAAACAAGGGCAAAAGTGTTTGGAAAAGTAGATACGACGGAGATGTATCAACTCCCCCAAGATTAAACCCTTGCTTGTCCTCAAGCAATTCAGTTGACAAACTGAAAGAAATAAAGAAAAACTTTTACAAACTCTGTTTGCTCTTGTTGTTGTAAATATGTCAAGCTAGCATTCAAGTTTTCAGCAAAGATTATAACTAAGCACATTTGCGATAATTCTTAGATCTCATAATTACTCATATCAATAGCATAATCAACTAGCAAGCCATAATAATAAATCTCGAATGACAACACTTTCTCAAAATAATCATAATATGATATAACAAGATGGTATCTCACTAGCCCTTTCTGAGAACGCAAAACATAAATGTAGAGCACCTTTAAAGATCAAGGACCGACTATACATTGTAATTCATGGTAAAAGAGATCCAATCATAGTCACACCCAATATAAATTAACAGTAATGAATGCAAATGACAGCTGCGCTCTCCAGCTAGTGCTTTTAATAATAGGGTGATGACTTAGCATAAAAGTAAATGCATAGGCCCTTCGCAGAGGGAAGCAGGGATTTGTAGAGGTGCCAGAGCTCGGTTTTGAAATAGAGGTGAATAATATTTTGAGCGGTATACTTTCATTGTCAACATAACAACCAAGAGAGGGCGATATCTTCCATGCTAGACACATTATCGGCGGTTCCCAAACAGAATGGTAAAGTTTATACTCCCCCTCCACCAACAAGCATCAATCCATGGCTTACTCGAAACAACGAGTGCCTCCAACTAACAAGAGTCCTAGGGGGAGTTTTGTTTGCAATTATTTTGATTTAGTTTGCATAAAGCATGGGACTGGGCATCCCGGTGACCAGCCATTTATCTCGTGAGTGAGGAGCGGAGTCCACTCCTCTTGAGAATAACCCGCCTAACATGGAAGATACGGACAACCCTAGTTGATACATGAGCTATTCAAGCATACAAAACAAGATATTTATTTGAAGTATTAGAGTTTGGCACATACAAATTTACTTGGAACGGCAGGTAGATACCGCATATAGGAAGGTATAGTGGACTCATCTGGAATAACTTTGGGGTTTAAGGGATTGGATGCACAAGCAGTATTCCCGCTTAGTACAAGCAAAAGAAGAATGGGAAATATTTTTGGGTTTTCTTTTTAATTACTACTACAAGCATGGAAAGTAAATTGATTAAAAGCTACAACTAATTTTTTTTGTTTTTCTTAAGGTTTATTATAGACACAAGAAGAAAGCATAAAAAGGAAAATAAACTAGCATGGATGATACAATGAAAAAGTATGAGCACCGACATCTAGCAATGAGTGTGTGTGAACATAAATGTAATGTCGGTGGGAAATACGTACTCCCCCAAGCTTAGGCTTTTGGCCTAAGTTGGTCTATGGCCACGGCTGGCCTGGCTGATATCCGTAGTAAAAGTTGGGGTCGTACTGAGATGCAGCGGCTATCGCCTCCTGAGCTATAGTGTGGCGACGAGCGGCCTCCGCTCTCCTCTCGTACTCATCTGCCTCCTCTCTAGTCATAGTATATCCTCCTCTTGCCTGATAATCAAAGAAAGCAGGAGCAGGGAGAATAATATGGACAACACGGCGTTTGTCAAAGATTAGTCGGTACTGGAGAGGTGATTCGTTCCTCTCGACAAAATGGTGGTGAACCATAGCATTAAAATCTAGATAGGCAGGAGGTAATTCAATATCATCTTCGCGTACATCTATACCAAGAAAATTAGCTATGCGGGTTGCATAAATTCCTCCAAAGAAATCTCCATTATATCTATTATGATGCAACCTACGAGCTACAATGGCTCCCATATGATAAGATTGGTCTCTTGACACAACACTCCTGAGAATGCTAAGGTCAGGGACACACATGTGACATGCTTCATCCTTAGCATTTATGCACCTACCTATAAAGAGAGCAAAATAATGTATAGCAGGAAAATGAATGCTCCCTATGGTAGCTTGCGTTATATCTCTAGATTCCCCTACAGTTATACTAGCAAGAAAGTTTCTAAATTCAGATTTAGGGGGATCCCTAACACTACCCCATTGTGGAAGTTTGCATGCAGTGGTAAAATCCTCTAAGCCCATTGTATAAGATTTATCATAAAGATCAAATAGGACAGTTGGAGAGTTACGTGAAGTGGAAAATTCAAACCTCCTCACAAAGGAACTAATGAGGTTATGATACTGACTGCACTTCTCTTCCTCAAAGCTCACAAGATCAGCGTTACGCAAATATGCGTTGAATTCTTCTTTTATTCCCGCTCGATCCATAAAATTTTCAGAAGGCCACTCACAAGGACGCACTGGAGCGTCTCTTGGTGGCTCTTCGTCAGCATCACACATTACAAGCCTGGGTCCTTGCTTCTTTGAAGAACCACCTTGGAACATTCTCCTAAACATTTTCTTCCTCTGAAAAATTCTGAAATTTTATAGTAACTTCAAAATAAAAGTGAACCAAACTCAATAATATTGATAGCAACTACTCCTACAAGTGCCTAGAGCCTATATCATGCATCAAAATTACTTTTGACCATATAAATTTGACATGCAAGCTCAAGAACAGGGTCACCTAAGCAGCAAAAATTTGCAATGAATAAAGCACTAGAACAAAAACTAATTGGACCAATGGAGGAGTCACATACCAAGGAACAATCTCCCCAAGCAGTTTTGTGAGAGGTGCTTTGAGCAAGGAGATCGAAAATGGCAACAAAGAGGGCTGGAACTCGTGCTTGAGTTGGTTTTTCATGTTTGTGGGAGGAAGAAGAAGAGGATGGATGCAGGAATAAGTGGAGGAGGGCCACCGTGGGCCCACGAGGCAGGGGGCACGCCCTAGGGGGTGGGCGCGCCCTCCACCCTCGTGGCAAGGTGGTTGGCCCCCTGGTGTGTTCTTTGTTCCATAAATCCTCAAATATTCTAGAAAAAATCATATTTAATTTTCAGGGCATTTGGAGAACTTTTATTTTCGAGGTATTTTTATATTACACGGATAATCAGATAACAGACAGGAAATTATTTATTTTTACTTTATTTCAACTAAATAACAGAAAGTATAGAGAGGGTACAGAAGGTTGTGCTTCTAGTTTCAACCATCTCATGCTCGTCAAAAGGAATCCACTAACAAGGTTGATCAAGTCTTGTTAACAAACTCATTCCGATTAACATGAAACCGGATAAATTTCGAATAACACTAGGTTACCTCAACAGGGATATGCACATCCCCAATAATAAGTATATCATATTTCTTCTTGACAGTAGGAAGAGGAAATTCAAAACCTCCAAATATAATCAATGGAATTTTTCCGATAGAATTGATACTATGAACTTGAGGTTGTTTCCTCGGAAAGTGTACCGTATGCTCATTACCATTAACATGAAAAGTGACATTGCCTTTGTTGCAATCAATAACAGCCCCTGCAGTATTAGGAAAAGGTCTTCCAAGAATAATAGACATACTATCATCCTCGGGAATATCAAGAATAACAAAGTCTGTTAGAATAGTGACGTTTGCAACCACAACGGGCACATCCTCACAAATACCAACAGGTATAGCAGTTGATTTATCAGCCATTTGCAAAGATATTTCAGTAGGTGTCAACTTATTCAAATCAAGTCTACGATATAAAGAGAGAGGCATAACACTAACACCGGCTCCAAGATCACATAAAGCAGTTTTAACATAGTTTATTTTAATGGAGCATGGTATAGTGGGTACTCCTGGATCTCCAAGTTTCTTTGGTATTCCACCTTTAAAAGTATAATTAGCAAGCATAGTGGAAATTTCAGCTTCCAGTATCTTTCTTTTATTTGTAACAATATCTTTCATGTACTTAGCATAAGGATTCATTTTGAGCATATTAGTCAATCCCATACGCAAAAAGATAGGTCTAATCATTTCAGCAAAGCGCTCAAAATCCTCATCATCCTTTTTCTTGGGATGGTTTGGGAGGAAAAGGCATGGGTTTCTTGACCCAAGGTTCTCTTTCTTTACCATGTTTTCTAGCAACAAAATATTTCTTATCATAACGTTGATTCTTTGATTGTGGGTTATCAAGATCAACAGCAGGTTCAATTTCTACATCATTATCATTACTAGGTTGAGCATCATCATTAACATTTTCATTAGGTTCATGTTCATTGCCAGATTGTGTTTCAGCAGCAGAAATAGAAATATCATTTGGATTATCAGGTGGTTCAGCAATAAGTTCACTAGAAGTTTGCACAGTTCTATCATTCTTCTTTTTCTTCCTTTTAGAAGAACTAGGTGCATCAATATTATTTCTCTGAGAATCTTGCTCAATTCTCTTAGGGTGGCCTTCAGGATACAAAGGTTCCTGAGTCATTCTACCAGTTCTAGTAGCCACTCTAATAGCATAATCATTTTTCTTACTATTCATTTCATTGAGCAATTCTTTTTGAGCTTTAAGTACTTGTTCTACTTGAGTGGTAACCATGGAAGCATGTTTACTAATAAGTTTAAGTTCACCTTTGACATTAGCCATATAGTCACCCAAGTGTCCAAGCATATTTGAATTGTATTTTAATTGTCTACCAAAATAAGCATTAAAGTCTTCTTGCTTAGCCATAAATTTATCAATCTCATCTAAGCATGGGCTAGCTATTTTAGTAAATGGGATTACAGCTTTATCATATCTATAGAGAGAATTTACCTTTACTACCTGTGTCGGGTTATCGAGGTCTGGAGGTTCTTCAATAAATAAAGGATGAAGATCATATGTTTCTTCGACAGGCGGTAAATTAAGACCATGTATTTCTTCAGTAGGAGGTAAATTCCTAACATCTTCAGCTTTAATACCTTTTTCTTTCATAGATTTCTTTGCCTCTTGCATATCTTCAGGACTGAGAAATAGAATACCTCTCTTCTTCGGAGTCGGTTTAGGAATAGGATCATTAATTGGAGCAGGAGCTGGCTCAAGAGGTGCTCAATTATTTTCATTTGTCAACAAATTATTTAATAGAATTCCAGCTTCATCCGGTGTTCTTTCCCTGAAAACAGAACCAGCACAACTATCCAGGTAATCTTTGGAAGCATCGGTTAGTCCATTATAAAAGATATCAAGTATTTCATTTTTCTTAAGAGGATGATCAGGCAAAGCATTAAGTAATTGGAGAAGCCTCCCCCAAGATTGTGGGAGACTCTCTTCTTTAATTTGCACAAAGTTGTATATTTCCTTTAAAGCAGCTTGTTTCTTATGAGCAGGGAAATATTTAGCAGAGAAGTAATAAATCATATCCTGGGGACTATGCACACAACCAGGATCAAGAGAATTAAACCATATCTTAGCGTCACCCTTTAATGAGAATGGAAATATTTTAAGGATATAAAAGTAGCGGGATCTCTCATCATTAGTGAACAGGGTGGCTATATCATTTAATTTAGTAAGATGTGCCACACCAGTTTTAGATTCATAGCCATGAAAAGGATCAGATTCAACCAAAGTAATTATATCAGGATCAACAGAGAATTCATAATCCTTATCAGTAACAAAGATAGGTGAAGTAGCAAAAGCAGGGTCAGGTTTCATTCTAGCATTTAGAGATTGCTTACTCCATTTAGCTAATAATTTTTTAAGTTCAGTTCTATTTCTGCAAGCTAAAATGGCTAAAGAAGCTTCTTGATCAAATAAATAACCCTCAGGAATAACAAGTGATTCTTCATCATCACTTTCATCAGTATCGCCAGATTCAATATTTTCAATTTCTCTAGCCCTAGCAAGTTGTTCCTCAAGAAAATCACTAAGTGCCATAGTAGTATTAGGCATAGAGGTAGTTTCATCATAAGTATCATGCATAGCAGAAGTAGCATCATCAATAACATGTGACATATCAGAACGAATAGCAGAAGCAGGTGTAGGTGTCGCAAGCTTACTCATAACAGAAGGTGAATCAAGTGTAGAGCTAGATGGCAGTTCCTTACCTCCCCTCGTAGTTGAGGGATAGATCTTGGTTTTTGGATCTCTTAAGTTCTTCATAGTGTCCAGCAGATATAAATCCCAAGTGACTCAAAGAATAGAGCTATGCTCCCAGGCAACGGCGCCAGAAATTAGTCTTGATAACCCACAAGTATAGGGGATCGCAACAGCTTTCGAGGGTAGAGTATTCAACAAAAATTTATTGATTCGACACAAGGGGAGCCAAAGAATATTCTCAAGTATTAGCAGCTGAGTTATCAATTCAACCACACCTAGAAACTTAGTATCTGCAGCAAAGTGTTTAGTAGCAAAGTAATATGATAGTGATGGTAATGGTAACAAAAGAGTAACGAAAGAAAAGTAATGTTTTTGGTATTTTGTAGTGATTGTAACAATAGCAACGGGAAAATAAATAAGCGTAAACCAGTATATGGAAAACTCGTAGGCGTCGGATCAATGATGGATAATTATGCCGGATGCGGTTCATCATGTAACAGTCATAACCTAGGGTGACACAGAACTAGCTCCAGTTCATTGATATAATGTAGGCATGTATTCCGAATATAGTCATACGTGCTTATGGAAAAGAACTTGCATCGAATCTTTTGTCCTACCCTCCCGTGGCAGCGGGGTCCTAACGGAAACTAAGGGATATTAAGGCCTCCTTTTAATAGAGAACCGGGACAAAGCATTAGCACATAGTGAATACATGAACTCCTCAAACTACGGGCATCACCGGTAAATATCCCGATTATTGTCACTTCGGGGTTAACGGATCATAACACATAATAGGTGACTATAGACTTGCAAGATAGGATCAAGAACTCTCATATATTGATGAAAACATAATAGGTTCAGATCTGAAATCATGGCACTCGGGTCCTAGTGACAAGCATTAAGCATAGCAAAGTCATAGCAACATCAATCTCAGAACATAGTGGATACTAGGGATGAAACCCTAACAAAACTAACTCGATTACATGATAAATCTCATCCAACCCATCACCGTCCAGCAAGCCTACGATGGAATTACTCACGCACGGCGGTGAGCATCATGAAATTGGTGATGGATGATGGTTGATGATGACGACGGTGACGAATTCCCCTCTCTGGAGCCCCGAACGGACTCCAGATCAGCCCTCCCGAGAGGTTTTAGGGCTTGGCGGCGGCTCTGTATCGTAAAACACAATGAAATATTCTCTTCTATTTTTTTCTCCCTGAAACTCAATATATGGAGGTGGAGTTGGAGTCGGAGACACAACAGGGGGCCCATGAGGTAGGGGGCGCACCCTAGGGGGGCAGGCGCGCCCCCACCCTCGTGAGCAGGGTGTGGGCCCCTGGTCTTCATCTTTGGCGAGGATTTTTTATTATTTATTGTAAGGTATTCCGTGGAGTTTCAGGTCATTCCGAGAACTTTTGTTTTCTGCACATAAAACAACATCATGGCAATTCTACTGAAAACAGCGTCAGTCCGGGTTAGTTCCATTCAGATCATACAAGTTAGAGTCCAAAACAAGGGCAAAAGTGTTTGGAAAAGTAGATACGACGGAGACGTATCACAAACTCTTCAAAATAATGAAGAACCAATCGTTGAGGCTCAAGATCAAGCTCAAGGTCATGATCAAGATCAAGATCAACCCCAACCACAAGTGTCTTCATCGTCATCACTTCCTACTGAGCAAGAACTTGTGATTGCAAAGAGAAGAGTGTCTCCTAGGCTAAAACAATCCCAAGGGCAAGCTTCTTCATCAAGTCCAAAACCAAGTGAAGAAGAGCTTGACCGCAAGGAGCAAAAAGTGGCCGCCAAGCTAAAACATCTTCAACACCTCACCGAGAACATCTACGGAAGCATCAAAAAGGGGGTAACTACTCGTAGATGTTTGGAAAAATTTTGTGAACATCACTCGTTTGTCTCTTGTGTTGAGCCCCTTGAGGTGGAAGATGCACTTGACGATCCGGATTGGATAGATGCCATGCATGAAGAACTCAACAACTTCACCCGTAACAAAGTGTGGACCCTTGTAGAAAGACCCAAGGAATCTCATAATGTCATTGGAACAAAGTGGATTTTCAAGAACAAACAAGATGAACATGGACAAGTAATAAGGAACAAGGCAAGGTTGGTGGCACAAGGTTTCACCCAAGTTTAAGGTTTGGACTTTGGTGAAACTTTTTCCCCCATTGCTCGTCTCGAATCCATTCGCATCTTGCTAGCTTATGCCTCTCATCATGATTTCAAATTATATCAAATGGATGTTAAGAGCGCATTTCTTAATGGTCCTCTTAAGGAGTTGGTGTATGTCAAGCAACCTCCTGGTTTTGAAGACCCCGATCATCCCTCTCACGTTTATGAACTCCATAAGGCACTCTATGGACTCAAACAAGCACCTCGTGCTTGGTATGATCACCTTATGATGTTCCTAAGCGACAAGGGGTTCCAGATTGGGGTAATAGATTTCACTCTCTTTACGAAGAGGGTAAAAAGAGAGTTGTTTGTCTGCCAAATATATGTTGATGATATTATCTTCGGGTCCACTAACCATGCTATTAATGTTGAGTTTGAGAATCTTATGAATAAGGAATTTGCGATGAGCATGATGGGTGAGTTGAAGTTCTTTCTCGGTTTTCAAGTGAAGCAATTGAGAGGCAGAACCTTTATCAATCAATCTCGTTATATCCAAGACATGCTCAAGAGATTCAAAATGCAAGATGTCAAGCCAATGAAGACACCCATGCCCACAAATGGCCAGCTTCATCTTGATCCAAATGGTAAAGAAGTGGATCAAAAGGTATATCGCTCTATGATTGGTTCCTTGCTTTACCTTTGTGCATCTAGGCCAGATATTATGTTGAGTGTGTGTATGTGTGCAAGATTTCAATCCGCTCCTAAGGAGAGCCACTATTCGGCAGTGAAAAGGATTCTTCGATATTTGGTTCATACCCCAAACTTGGGCCTTTGGTATCCCAAGGGATCATCATTTGGGTTAATGGGTTACTCGGATTCAGATTGGGCCGGAGACAAGGTTTATCGCAAGTCCACTTCCGGTTCATGTCAATTCCTAGGGAGGTCGTTGCTAAGTTGGTCTTCAAAGAAGCAAAAGTGTATATCTCTCTCCACACAGCCGAAGCCGAGTACATTGCTGCCGGAAGTTGTTGTGCTCAATTATTATGGATGAGGCAAACTTTGATGGATTATGGTGTCAAATGTGACAAAGTGCCTCTTTGGTGTGACAATGAAAGTGCCATCAAGATCGCCGAGAATCCGGTTCAACATAGCATGACCAAGCATATTGAGATTCGCCATCATTTCATTAGAGATCATGTGGCCAAGGGAAACATTGAGTTACTCCATGTCAACACCGAGAATCAACTAGCCGACATCTTCACCAAGCCCCTTGAAGAAGCAAGATTCCGCGAGTTAAGGCATGAGCTAAATATCATGGATATTAGTAACTTGGGATGAAATTCTTGCTCATACACACATACTCATGTATTATCTTGCTTAGATGTAGGCACATGTCTAGGGGGAGCTAGCTCAACTCATGTGCTATCTTATCCTAGAAGTGCATAAAACAAACACAATCTTTCACATAAGCCACTTTAGGTGGTACTTGTGCTTCAAAGATGAGTATTGGTCTTGGGCCCAAGGTTCATATCTTCGCGGTGCCATACCAAGTAAACTCAAACATGGTGGCCTCAGCCACCGCCCTCTCTTGAGGGTTGTGTCTGTGTTTGTTTCGCGTGTGTGGTGTGTTGTTTTTCGTGTCTTTTCTCTCCTTTTTCTTGGTGGGTTTTTCTCGCTTCTCTTTTGGTACAAGTGCTCCTCATATGCCCTTCTCGTAGTGATAGGACTTTTCTCGCGGCGTATTCGGAAAAATAGACCGAGTGTTTTGTGAAGTAGGGGTAAGAGTCTACACTCAGCCCTGTATTCAAAAAAATCATCACTCATGTCAAAGTTCCTGAATACCCGTGCCCACAGGCTCTGTACCGTGCGCACGGGACCCCGTGCCCATGGGGCTCACTTAGCCCGTGCGCACGGGGTCTACGGTTTCTGGCCCTAAAGAGGTGGGGCGTGGGGGGGGGCTCGGGTTCATTCCCACACATTCTCCCCCTCCACTCCCGAGGAATCCTCCAGCGCCGCCGCCGTCGCCGCCGCTTGCCGGAGCTCCTCTGGCTTCGCCGGGCTTCTTCCTCTGTGGATCTGCATCAGATGGGTTCCTCCTCCGGTTGGTCTTGTCCTCTTGTTTTCTCTCCATCGGTTCCTCTAGTTTATAGCTTTAGGGTTTCCTCCATAGTTTCGTTTGGCCTAGACCTTTGTTTAGACAGAATTCAATGTGCATAGGTCCTTTGGTCTCTCTGCTCCACCCACTCCCGGATTTCAATCTGGAAGTGGCTGCCGCTGGGAGACTCCCGTGTCCACGGGGTGTTTGACCCCCGTGCGCACGGGCTATCCAGGGACTTTTTGCCTGGATTCTGTCTAACTCCTTGCCATCCTTCTTGCACTTGTACTCATTTGTGTTAGTGCTTTGTGTTGTTGGGTGTTTGCGTGTGTTTCAGACTCCACTGACAAGAGGTCTGAGCTTTGTCTCAAGCGTGCAAAAGGAGGATCAAAGGACTACACCATTGCTCGTCGTCAGCCGCCTGAAGGCATGGGTCAGGGGTCTGGGTCAGGTCAGAGCCGTGTTCGCCATGCTGCCTCAAAGCGGCCCATTGTTGAGACCTCCGATAATTTTGAGGAAGATTATGACTCGCAAGATGATGCTTACTATGATAACCCCAATGATGATGATGAGATAGAAGAAGAGGATGATCGTGTTGTGGAAGATGAAGAATAGGAAGAGGTGTCTAGTCCCGAGCAAGCCATTCCGGGTGGGCGTGACCTCCGGAATATGCCACTTGCCAAGTGGACCAACCCAGAGATCTGGGCTGAGAGACAGAGCCATCCTTATGCAGTTGCCACTGGTATGGGAGTGGATCCTCGTTTCAAGAACGAGTTTTAGCAAAGGGTCTATCATGAGCTTCTTATGACCAAGTCAAAGAAGTTTGCTCCTCACAAGCAAGTCAACACTAAGAGTTTGCGCGACAATGATCATCTGTATCCCGGTGTGTACTCTGCTCTTGGCAGATTGGGTCTTATTCCGTTTGTCACCTTCAACCATCCCTATAATGAAGATCTAGTGATGCAGTTCTTTGTCACTCTATTTTTCTCCAACGACTCTACTTGCACCCTCACTTGGATGTCTGGAACGCATCGGTGCTCGGCTCCCATGGCAAAGTTCTCTGAGATCATTCCCTACCCATTTATGGATGCAGAAGCTGTTTCTGATGAGTTTGGCATTTTTAGGGAAAGTGGGCAGCGCACTAAGGATGAGATTGCCTTTGCTTACAAACAAGAGAAGTCGTTTGTCACTGGGTCAATCGAAGATATCTTGCCCCTCTATGACACCATGCGCCATATCCTGAGGTATACCCTCACTCCAAAGGCCGGGGATTCCCATAACATTCGGAGCTCCATGCTAGATGTCTTTGTGTATCTTCATCAGAAGAAGAAAGTGGATGTTCTGGATTTCATGTACTATGAGCTTCGTCAGCGTGTGCAAGAGAACAAGTCCTTGATCTATGCTCCATTCATACAGGCTTTGATTGAGACCGTCTGTCCTGCAAAGTACATTGCCTCTTTCAAGACCTCTGTTCCTAAGCGCAACTCCAACTGGACCCCGCCTGCTCCTGCTCTTTATGTGCCTATCAAGAAGGGGCGCAGCCCTAGGTCTGAGGATCGTGCCACTTATACTCCAGGCATGTCCTCTACTGCACGGATCCCTCGTGGTAAGGCCAAGTTTGTTGGTTCTGGGGCCATCTTTGCCAGGGGAGAGAAGAAGTCTCTGTTCAAGACCTTGAGCAACATGTTCAAGATGTGCTAGTCGATTCAGCATCGTCAGATCAAGGAAATCAACAAGGAAAAGCTTGTTCGGCGTGAGCATAAGGCAGCAAGGGCTGCTGCTGGTGAGGAGGTCGGTCCAGGTTCAGAGAACAATGACAGTGAGGCCACTGCTCAATCTTTCCCGATGGCCGGGTGGCGTTTTGATGATGATGATGATGATGCCTCGAGTGCTCCTCCTCTTGTCTAGTGGGTCTGGGTGACGCCATTTGTCTCCTTTTTGTTGTCTTGATGACAAAGGGGGAGAAGTGGTGTTGTCGTGGGTGTGTTGTCTTGGGTGTGTTGTGTGCGTTGAGATCTCAAGCCTCGTGTTTCTCGCTGTTGGTTGGTTTTAGTTGGCTTGAGATACTCTTATTTACCTTCTGTCTGTGTGGTTGTGAGACTCTAGCTTTATCATTGAACTGTGCAATTATCTCCTTATGCTTATTGGGTCTCACATGTTTTGCTCACCACACTTTGTCATGAGATCTAGGCACCGTTATAGGTTTATTATGATATATCTCATGACTTGACAATAGTGACCTTGGTAGAGCCTCGTATGTGTGGACTAGATGCATTCTTGTTTTCGGGCACACATTTAAGGGGAGCTATCATGATCGTTATATGTTCCATGGCTTTCTATCTGTTTATCCTCTATGCCATGCTCTAACGACGTTGTCATCAATGCACCAAAAAGGGGGAGATTGAAAGTGCAAGTGGCACTGATACTATATTTTGGTGTGATGACAATGTGGTTAGTTGAACTAATATCGGTTGCTAAAGTTTATCTTAGGATATTTTGGAGTCGTGTGGGAATGCCATTGCTGAGCCTTACTCTCTTATCCTTCCCACTCCGACCACCTAAAGAACTTAGTGTGTGTGCTGTGGTACTCAGAAAGCTTACAACAGAAAATTACTGGGTACCCCATGCGCATGGGGTCCTTTGACCCCCGTGCGCATGGGGTACTGTGTAACTCTCTAGGTACCCCGTGCGCATGGGGTATTTTGACCCCCGTGCACACGGGGTACTGCGTAACTCTCTGAGTACCCCGTGCGCACGGGGTCTTCTGACCCCCGTGCGCACGGGGTGGTGTGATAGTCTCTGAGTACCCTGTGCGCACGGGGCTGACTTAGCCCGTGCGCACGGGGTGGTGTGATAGTCTCTGAGTACCCCGTGCGCACGGGCTGACTTAGCCCGTGCGCACGGGGTCCAATGGGCAGAAATCCCCACCAGCTCAAGAACATTATATATAGGGGCTTCTTCCACCTCCAACCTGCAACCCTAATGTCTTGTTGAGCTCCACCATTGCTACACCCCATTTTGCTCAATACTCTCAATCCCTCCACCCAAACTTGTTGAAACCTTGGGGATTGGGAGAGCAAGACCCGATCTACAACTTGACCAAACCAAATCGCGTTCCCCGCAACATTTCTTCCCCATTGACTTGTTACTCTTGGAGGTTGGGCTCCTAGGCGGTTAGAGGTTCCTCCGGAAGCTTCCTTGCTTATGGTGTGCTTCGGAGAAGTTTGTAAAGGTGTGGTGGTCGCCTTCAAGACCAACCCCAAGTGATTCGAGGCTCATCCGTTGGGGGTGACTCGAAGAAGAATACGGTGAGCCTTCGGTGGCGTTCCGCAAGCTTTGGCTCCGGCACCGCTCCAAACGGAGAGTAGCTCTTCCCCAAGGAAGAGTGAACTTCGGGTTAAAATCCGCGTCCTTGTCTCACTTGTGGTTAATCCTTTCCTGCACCTTGTGTGTTGTTGTTTGCTTGTTGGCTTGCTAATTAGTTTGTTGCCTAGCATTTTTATATTGGAGCTTGCTTGTCATATAGGTTGCATTCACCTAGTTGCATATCTAGTGTACTCTTTTATCCGCTAAGCCTTAAAAACGACAAGAAAGATTAAAATTTGTAGTCTCCTATTCACCCCCCTCTAGTCGACCGTATTGATCCTTTCAAGCTTCTTTATCAAAAACATAACCCTCATGAATAACAGGTGAGTCTTCATCATCACTTTCATCAATATTATCAGTTTCAATATTTTCATTCTCTCTAACCCTAGCAAGTTGTTCATCAAGAAATTCACCAAGTGGCACAGTAGTATCAAGCATAGAAGTAGCTTCATCATAAGTATCATGCATAGCAGAAGTGGCATCATCAATAACATGCGACATATCAGAACGAATTGCAAAAGCAGGTTTAGGTGTCGCAAGCTTACTCAAAACAGAAGGTGAATCAAGTGCAGAGCTAGATGATAATTACTTACCTCCCCTCGCAGTTGAGGGATAAATCTTGGTTCTTGGATCTTTCAAGTTCTTCATAATGATAAGCAGATATAAATCCCAAGTGACTCAAAGGATAGAGCTATGCTCCCAGGCAACGACGCAATAAAATAGTCTTGATAACCCACAAGTATAGGGGATCGCAACAGTTTTCGAGGGTAGAGTATTCAACCCAAATTTATTGATTCGACACAAGGGGAGCCAAAGAATATTCTCAAGTATTAGCAGCTGAGTTGTCAATTCAACCACACCTGGAAACTTAGTATCTGCAGCAAAGTATTTAGTAGCAAATTAATATGATAGTAGTGGTAACGATAGCAAAAGGTAACGGTAGCAAAAGTAATGTTTTTGGTATTTTGTAGTGATGATAGCAATAGCAATGGAAAAGTAAATAAGCGAAGAACAATATATGGAAAGCTCGTAGGCAATGGATCAGTGATGGAGAATTATGCCGGATGCGGTTCATCATGTAACAATCATAACCTAGGGTGACACAGAACTAGCTCCAGTTCATCAATGTAATGTAGGCATGTATTCCGAATATAGTCATACGTGCTTATGGAAAAGAACTTGCATGACATATTTTGTCCTACCCTCCCGTGGCAGCGGGGTCCTAATGGAAACTAAGGGATATTAAGGCCTCCTTTTAATAGAGTACCGGACCAAAGCATTAAAACACAGTGAATACATGAACTCCTCAAACTACAGTCATCACCGGTAAGTATCCCGATTATTGTCACTTCGGGGTTAACGGATCATAACACATAATAGGTGACTATAGACTTGCAAGATAGGATCAAGAACTCTCATATATTGATGAAAACATAATAGGTTCAGATCTGAAATCATGGCACTCGGGCCCTAGTGACAAGCATTAAGCATAGCAAAGTCATAGCAACATCAATCTCAGAACATAGTGGATACTAGGGATCAAACCCTAACAAAACTAACTTGATTACATGATAGATCACATCCAACCCATCACCGTCCAGCAAGCCTACGATGGAATTACTCACACACGGTGGGGAGCATCATGAAATTGGTGATGGAGGATGGTTGATGATGACGATGGCGATGGATTCCCGTCTCCGGAGCCCCGAACGGACTCCAGATCAGCCCTCCCGAGAGGTTTTAGGGCTTGGCGACGGCTCCATATCGTAAAACGCGATGAATCTTTCTCTCTGATTTTTTTCTCCCCGAAACCAATTATATAGAGTTGGAGTTGAGGTCGGGGAATCTCCAGGGGGCCCACGAGGTAGGGGGCGCGCCCCCCACCCTCGTGGACAGGTGGTGGGCCCCTGGTCTTCATCTTTTGTAAGGATTTTTTTATTATTTCCGAAAAGATGTTCCGTGAAGTTTCAGGTCATTCTGAGAACTTTTGTTTCTGCACATAAATAACACCATGGTAATTCTGCTGAAAACATCGTCAGTCCGGGTTAGTTCCATTCAAATCATGCAAGTTAGAGTCCAAAACAAGGGCAAAAGTGTTTGGAAAAGCAGATATGACGGAGACGTATCAGTCGCCCATCGATCATCTTCGGCTTCACATTGAAGGTCTTGAGCCATAAGCCGAAGTGTGGGGTGATGCGGAGGAAGGCCTCACATATGACGATAAATGACGAGATGTGAAGGATGGAATCCGGAGCTAAATCGTGGAAGTCGAGCCCATAATAGAACGTGAGCCCTCTAACGAAGGGATCTAGACTAAAGCCTAGCCCTCAGAGGAAGTGGGAAACAAATATGACACTCTCGTTGGGTTCAGGACTGGGGATGACCTATCCTCGGGCAGGCAACCTGTGCGAGATTTCGGCGGTCAGATACCTGGCCTCCCTTAGCTTCTTGATGTCCTCCTCTGTGACAAAGGAAGCCATCCACTAGCCCTGAAGGTTGGATCCGGACATGATTGAAGGTCTGAAGCGCTTCGCCTAAGCCTTGGGTGTTGGAACTCGGGGTGGGGGAAGGGAGGGATTGAGCGCGACAAGAAAAGGGCAGACTTTCGCCCCTTTATAAAGAGGGCGAATATCAAGCGTCCTCCGCTTGGCCGTTTGGAACTTGCCTAAAATCGAGGAGTCATACTAACGAGCATGATTGGGTTACCCACACCCATATTGATGAGAATCCTATGATAAGGGGACACGATCTCTGCTTCGACAAGACGTGCCAATAAAACTGCCTCGCAACACGTGCAGTGGCTGGTTGCGAAAAACAGTTCGAATAATGACCGAGGCCAGGGCGTGATGTCACGTTATGAAAAGTTGTCAGCAGATTAGATTTGTGGAAATATTATACTCTCTACGGTGGTATGTGGAATTTGTTTTGCAGAGCCGGACACTATCCTTGTGTTCAAAATCTTCTATGGAGTATTCGGAGGAGGAACCCGCCTTGCAATGCCGAAGACAATCTGCGCACCGGACTCATCGTCATTGAAGCCTGGTTCAGGGGCTACTGAGGGAGTCCTAGATTAGGGGGTCCTCGGACAGCCGAACTATATCCCTTGGCCACACTGTTGGACTATGAATATACAAGATTGAAGACTTCGTCCCGTGTCCGGGTGGGACTCTCCTTTGCGTGGAAGGCAAGCTTGGCGATTCGGATATGTAGATCTCCTCCCTTGTAACCGACTCTGTGTAACCCTAGCTCCCTCCGGTGTCCATATAAACTGGAGGGTTTAGTCTGTAGGACGAAAACAATCATACAATAGGCTAGCTTCTAGGGTTTAGCTTCTCCGATCTCGTGGTAGATCAACTCTTGTAATACTCATATCATCAAGATCAATCAAGCAGGAAGTAGGGTATTACCTCCATCGAGAGGGCCCGAACCTGGGTAAACATTGTGTCCCCCGCCTCCTATTACCATCCGCCTTAGACGCACAGTTCGGGACCCCCTACCCGAGATCCGCCAGTTTTGACACCGATAATGATCTCTCACTAAATTTCAAGGTATAAGTGTTCTCCCTAAGTATGCACCGTTGCAAAAGTTCTTCGTGTTGAGACACCATGTGATGATCGGGTGTGATAAGCTCTACGTTCACATACAACGGGTGCAAAATAGTTGCACACGCGGAATACTCAGGTTAAACTTGACGAGCCTAGCATATGCAGATATGGCCTCGGAACACTGAGACCGAAAGGTCGAGCCTGAATCATATAGTAGATATGATCAACATAATGATGTTCACCATTGAAACTACTCCATCTCACGTGATGATCGGACATGGTTTAGTTGATTTGGATCACGTGACCACTTAGATGATTAGAGGGATGTCTATCTAAGTGGGAGTTCTTAAGTAATATGATTAATTGAACTTAAATTTATCATGAACTTAGTCCTGATAGTATTTGCATATCTATGTTGTAGATCAATAGCTCACACATAGCTGCCCCGTTTATTTTTGATATGTTCCTAGAGAAAAAATAAATTGAAAGATGTTAGTAGCAATGATGCGGATTGGATCCGTAATCTGAGGATTACCCTCATTGCTGCACAGAAGAATTATGTCCTTGATGCACCGCTAGGTGACAGACCTATTGCAGGAGCATATGCAGACGTTATGAACGTTTGGCAAAGCTCGGTATGATGACTACTTGATAGTTTAGTGCACCATGCATGCTTTACGACTTAGAACCGGGACTTCAAAAATGTTTTGAATGCCATGGAGCATATAAGATGTTCCAAGAGTTGAAATTAGTATTTCATACTCATGCCCGTGTCGAGAGGTAGGAGACCCCTGACAGTACTTTGCCTACAAAGATGGAGGAGAATAGCTCAACCTATGAGCATGTGCTCAGATTGTCTGGGTACTGCAATTGCTTGAATCAAGTGGGAGTTAATCTTCCAGATAAGATAGTAATTGAAAAAGTTATCTAGTCACTATCACCAAGTTACTAGAACTTAGTGATGAACTATAATATGCAAGGGATAACGGAAATGATTCCCAAGCTCTTCATGATGCAGAAATCGACGAAGGTAGAAATCAAGAAAAGCATCAAGTGTTGATGGTTGACAAGACCAGTAGTTTCAAGAAAAGGGCAAAGGGAAGAAGGGGAACTTCAAGAAGAACGGCAAGGAAGTTGCTGCTCAAGTGAAGAAGCCCAAGTCTAGACCGAAGCCTAAGACTAAGTGCTTCTACTACAAAGGGAATGGTTAACGTGATTTTCTTAACGAACAAGACCCGGGAGACTTGGACCCTATGTCAAGACACAAAAGAGGAGGCCACGAGGTAGGGGGCGCGCCTACCCCCCCCCCCCCCCAGGTGCGCCCTCCACCCTCGTGGGCCCCCTGTTGCTCCACCGACGTACTCCTTCCTCCTATATATACCTACGTACCCCCAAACGATCAGATACTGAGCCAAAACCCTAATTCCTCCGCCGCAACTTGGTGTATCCATGAGTTCCCATCTTGGGGCCTGTTCCGAAGCTCCGCTGGAGGGGGCATCGATCATGGAGGGCTTCTACATCATCACCATAGCCCCTCCGATGAAGTGTGAGTAGTTTACCTCAGACCTATGGGTCCATAGTTATTATCTAGATGGCTTCTTCTCTCTTTTTGGGTCTCAATACAATGTTCTCCCCCTCTATTGTGGAGAACTATTCGATGTAATCTTATTTTTGCGGTGTGTTTGTTGAGACCGATGAATTGTGGGTTTATGATCAAGTCTATCTATGAATAATATTTGAATCTTCTATGAATTCTTTTATGTATGATTGGTTATCTTTGCAAGTCTCTTCAAATTATCAGTTTGGTTGCTAGATTGATCTTTCTTGCAATGGGAGAAGTGGTTAGCTTTGGGTTCAATCTTGCAGTGTCCTTTCCCAGTGACAGTAGGGGCAGCAAGGCACGTATTATATTGTTGCCATCGAGGATAACAAGATGGGGTTTTCATCATATTGCATGAGTTTATCCCTCTACATCATGTCATCTTGCTTAAGGCGTTACTCTGTTTTCATTAACTTAATACTCTAGATGCATGCTGGATAGCGGTCGATGAGTGGAGTAATAGTAGTAGATGCAGGCAGGAGTCGGTCTACTTTTCTCGGACGTGATGCCTATATACATGATCATACCTAGATATTCTCATAACTATGCTCAATTCTGTCAATTGCTCAACAGTAATTCGTTCACCCATCGTAGAATACTTATGCTCTTGAGAGAAGCCACTAGTGAAACCTATGGCCCCAGGTCTATCTTCATCATATTAACCTTCCAATTGTCAGGACCCCGATTCTAAGCCACATCGATCTAGCCGGTAACACCTCATATCACTTTGCGGCCTCACGCACGGTATCCCACGGGTGTCGCCTTACCATGGCCCGGGACCGTTTGCGCCTTTTGGCTCGCGTATATGACAATGTCGCTAGCATCCATATGACCGAGAACCCGGGCCGACATGGCTAGTCGTGAACCCAAAGCGGCACAGACCTATGGAGACAGGCATACATGAATCACAACGAACATGTCGGTCATCAACGAGTGATTCCGGGCTGTAGCACTAGGCTAACAGGACTCCGGCGATCACCGCGTGACATTTCCCCGAAGGGACAGACATAGGGACGAAGTGAAACACATGCCGGCCAGTCAAGTGTCCTGAACAGTAGTGCTGGGCTAGCAGGACTCCGGTGAACCGGGCTGTAGCGGACTACTATGGCTCGAGGAGCACTAGACTACATTTCCCCATAAGAAAGGCTGCGAAGGACAAACAAATAGATTGTCAGATCCCACCCATACCAAGCATTTCAATCATACATACAATATGCTCGATATGAGTACATACAACATGGCATCACAACAAAACTCTACAACTCAGGTACTTTATTTAAAGGCTCCAGGGAGCCATACATAACATATCCATACAGGTAGGGGTCACATGACCCGACACTCAAGTCATACAGTCATACAAGCACATGCAGAAGCAACTAGTCTGAGTACAGACTCTAGAAAGAAAGAAGGCTTCTCGAAGCCTGTCTATCTACATAGGGCCCTCCATGGCCTGGATCACCACCTGGGTGGCTAGTCACTCGTCGACGTCAAGGTCTATGTAAAACCCATCGGAGGGGGCAGTGTTGTCGTCTGAAAACAATAAATAAGCAAACATGAGTACAAAGGTACTCGGCAAGTCTTACATCAGAACCTACTGTACATGCTCATTCTCAAGAAGGTGGTGGGGTTTATGCAGCAAGCCAGCTTTGACTCTTGGCTAAGCTATCCTACGGAATCTTTTAGCAAAATAGTTTTCGCACACGAGTCCACTACTCACCATCACAATACTCCACCGTGGATCCTCCCTCGTATCCTGCGAGGGGGCCATCCTCGGTACTCACACTTATCTTGAGTCTTTTAGTAGTATCCGTTAACTTGTCTATGAACTGTATATGCAATCAAGTAGTCCTTTACCGCGGACACGGCTATTCGAATAGTTTTATACCCTGCAGGGGTGTACTTCGTCACACATGTTTCCACCACTTAGCGTCTGCACACGAAATGTGCTCGGCAGACTTCAAGCGAAAACCGACGTGGGTGTAGACCACGACCTGACTAACCTCACAAGTCTCTAGTCCAGGGTCATCGCCTATTCAGGTTCCATCCGGAAGGAAATCCGGCTGGGGTGTCCTCAACGGCCCCGAACGATGTGAACAGGGTTCCCGAGACACCAAACGGGTGACTCGGTACACCGTGCCACGGTGTATCTACAGCAACATAGCCCACCCCTAGGGTCAGCGCTACGCACGGCCGCCAACACATATCCTACAAACACCAGAAACTAGTTGCAACTCCTGGACTGAGGCGAGAGGGGTCGGTAAGTCGAGCGGGGTCATATTTCAGGGCCCAATGTGTGGTAGTAGCTGAATCTTAATTCACGCATACAGAACTCAGTTCTTAGGGACGGCTTCAATGAAACAACCCACCATGTACTCCTACATGGCCTCTCATCGATACCTTTACCAAAACATGTTCAACACATCCCACATATTACTGGCACAAGCATTTCACTCTAGCCCATCCCCCGGATGAACCAGACCTGACACAACTCTAAGCATAGCAGGCATAGCAAGGTAGGAATCACAAAACATGGCTCAATCAACTCCTACACATGCTAGTGGGTTTCATCTAGTTACTGTGGCAATGACAGGTCATGCAGAGGATAAGGGTTCAACTACCGTAGCACACAGCAGTTTGAATCGTGTTGTCTTAATGCAGTAAACAAGAGCAGGAGCGAGAACATGGGTTGTATCGGAATGATCAATGGTTGCTTGCCTGATGGAGTGGTGACGGGATACTGCCCTTCAGTTGGATACTCGTGAATATCCTCGGAGGCAGAACCTACCACGAAGAACACAACCGAGCACAATCAACACATGATGATATGCAACAATATGATGCATGCTATGACATGGCAATATGGATGTGTCCTGAGCTAATGCAACTAGCTATGATTTAAATGAAGTTGGTTTGAGTACAAGATTCAAATTCCAACCCCATATATAATTATTTAAATGCCCTTTATTTGTTTTGTCCAAAACAGAGGACAAACATTGTTCAAACATGCATGAAAATGGTACATATGGATTCCTTGAATTTTTCTGATAATTTTTCATATATAATTTGTCTCATTTGGAGTTATGGTTGAATTTCTATGAATTTTTGAAGTTTAGGCAATTTTTTGGAATTTTCTATATAAAATTAAATCCAGAAAAGGAGTTATTGCGTCAGCATGACATCACCCTGATGTCAGCAGGTCAACTGGGCGCCTCCAGGTCAAACCTGACCAGTGGGGTCCACTGGTCAGTGACACAATCAACTAACTAAGTTAGTTAACCCTAACTAACTTAGTTAGCCGGGCGGGGCCTGCATGTCAGTGGCTCACTAATTAGCTAATTTTTATTAACTCTAATTAACTAACAGTAATTAGGCAGGCGCCTGGTCCCACACGTCAGTGACTCAGGGGTGGTCAACCCCCTAGTCAGCCAGGTCAAACTCGCCGGCGGCTTGTCGCCGGCGACGACAGAAACGGCGGGGCGGCTCGGAAATCACCCACAGGCGACCCTTTGCACAGCGGAGAGGCTCTACGTGACGAGGGGACTCGTCCGCGTCCAGTGGTGCTCACGGCAGCAGCCCTAGTGGCCTAAAACGACGGCGGCGGCAACTTGCGCGGCGGCCGGAGTTCGGGAGTTGAGCGGATCGGCGTTGTAGGGAACGGCAGGAGTCGCGGGTGGTCGCGGTCGACTCCTGGGAACGTGCTGAGCACGATGGCGCGCTCGGTTGCGAGCTTGCACGGCTATGGTCACGGTGGCGGCATGGCCGGGGGCGAAGAGCTCTCGGTTCCGACGGGCATCGGTGTTAGAGGAAGAAAACGAGCCAGGGGAGAGGGGGAAACGACACAGGAGCTCACAGCGGGTGCAGCGGTGGCCTCGGCAAGCTCGGGGAGGCACTGGAGCAAGCGAATCGACGGCGGCGATCGTCGGTGCCAAAGCTTGAAGAAGAGCTTGAAATCGACGATGCAGGGCTTCCGGCGGGGTGTGGTTCGGTGAGGAGGAAGACGGGGTCGAGGCGGAGCCTCTAAGCTGGTCAGGGAAGCGAGGGGGAGGCGGTGGCTGTGGTGGTTCTCGTCGGCGCTCTCGGGCTCATGGCGGTTGCGCGGGAGAGAGAGCAGAGGAGGGGATGAGCACGGGGGAGGGGGAATGAGAGGGCCAGGGGGTGCGTGGCGTCCAAAGCGACGTTGGGGAGGCGGCCGAAGCAGGAGGTGGCCGTCGGTGGCCGTGCGCGTGCTGGCGCACCGCGGGCACACGCCCTTCGTCCTCCTGGCAGGAGCTAGGGGACGACTGGCAACGGCCTGGTGGGCTGGGCCGCTGGTGGCCTGGCGCTGGGCCAGGTAGGACCAGGTAAGTGGCCCACTAGCCTACTCTCTCTCTCTTTTCTAATTTTGTTCTGTTTTTCTATTTTTGTTATTCTGTTTTGATTTAGTTTAAATACTAAATCATTTTATAAAATCCTGAAAATATTTATGGACACTTTCTGAAATATTTCAGTGGCCTAAAAATAGTTCCAACATTATTTGAGCATTTGAATTATATAATAGTATTTAAATGCCCAAATTCAAATATTTATGAATTAAGTCAATGCCCCTTTTGTTGACCTAAAATTATATGCACCATTTTTCCCAAGGGTTCTAACCCAAGGCAAAGAGGGTGAACATATTTGAAGGGCATTTCAGGTTCATTGAATTTATTTTTAGTAAACCCTAGTTGATTTCAGGGGGGGTGCTGGGGGTCCTGCTTTCCCCATTTCAATTTCTGATGAAGGTAAACATGATGCACACTCTAATGCATAAGCTAGCTAGGGTGTGACAACTCACCCCCACTCAATAGAATCTCGTCCCGAGATTTAGGATCATCTGGGAAGAAGGCGGGGTACTCGAGTCGAAGACGATCCTCCCTTTCCCAAGTGGCTTCTTCCTCGGAATGGTGTGACCATTGAACCTTGAGAAACTTGATATTATGACGTCGAGTGGTACGCTCAGCTTGATCAAGGATACGAACGGGGTATTCCCGATAAGAAAGGTTATCTTGTAAATCAAGCATTTCGTGGTCCACTCCACGGATAGGATCCGCGAAACAACGCCTGAGTTGCGAAACGTGGAAGACATCGTGAACTCTGCAAAGATGCGGAGGTAGTTCCAATTGGTAGGCAACTTCTCCTCGTTTGGCAAGAATGCGAAAGGGTCCAATGTAACGAGGAGCCAATTTGCCTTTGATACCGAAGCGATGGGTTCCCTTTAACGGGGTAACCCGAAGGTAAGCTTTCTCGTCAATTTCAAATGCCATAGGCTTATGCTTACGATCATATTGACTCTTTTGGCGAGATTGGGCTGTTTTCAATTTCTCACGAATAACGTGAACCTGCTCTTCTGCTTCCTGAATCATATCCGGGCCAAAGAGTTGTCTTTCCCCGGTTTCTGACCAGTTAAGAGGCGTTCGACATTTTCGTCCATAGAGAACTTCGAAGGGGGCCTTGCCCAAACTAGCTTGATAGCTATTGTTATAAGCAAACTCCGCGAATGGAAGGCATTTCTCCCAACTCATTCCGAACGAGATAACAGAAGCTCGGAGCATATCTTCCAGAATTTGATTTACTCGCTCTACTTGACCACTTGATTGGGGATGGAAGGCGGTGCTAAAGGAGAGATGAGTTCCCATAGCATTTTGGAAACTTTCCCAAAATCGAGAGGTGAAGAGACTTCCACGGTCTGAGTTAATTTCCAATGGGACACCATGAAGAGACACTATTCGGGAGATGTATAGGTCAGCTAGCTGGCTAGCGGTGATACTCTCACGAACAGGTAGAAAATGGGCTACTTTGGAAAGACGGTCGATCACGACGAAGATGGCATTATTCCCTCTCTTGGTCCTGGGAAACCCAGTGATGAAATCCATACTGATTTTGTCCCATTTCCATTCAGGAATAGCCAAAGGTTGAAGTGTGCCAGCAGGCCGTTGATGCTCTGCTTTAACACGACGACAAACGTCGCAATTAGCAATGTATTGAGCGATTTCTCTCTTCATCCTAGTCCACCAAAACCTCTGGCGTAGGTCTTGATACATTTTAGTACTACCGGGATGAATGGTGAGAGGGGATTCATGAGCTTCCTTAAGGATCATCTGGCGTAGATGTTGGTTCTTGGGAACCACCAGGCGGTTCTCAAAGAAGATAGCACCTTGCTCATCCATGGAAAAACATTTAGCTACTCCGCTAGCAATGTTTTCCTTAATCCGGGATATGCCCTTATCACGCTTTTGGGCAGCTATGATTTGATCCATAATGGTAGGTTTCGCCACCAGAGTAGACAAGAATCCTTGAGGAACAATGTGAAGATTAAGCTTGCGAAATTCCTCATGGAGAAGTGGTTGACTTTGTTGTAACATCAGGTTGTTACAGTAGGACTTACGACTTAGTGAATCGGCCATGACATTGGCCTTGCCAGGGGTGTAAGTTATTCCTAAGTCGTAATCCGAGATCAACTCGACCCAACGTCTTTGCCTGAGATTCAAATCTGGTTGGGTGAAGATATATTTCAAGCTTTGGTGATCGGTGAAGATCTCGCAACGATTACCGAGGAGGTAATGTCGCCAGGTTTTGAGTGCATGGACTACAGCTGCAAGCTCTAGATCATGTGTGGGATAATTTTCCTCATGTGGGTGTAATTGCCGTGAAGCATAGGCAATTACCTGACGATCTTGCATGAGTATGCAACCTAGTCCTTGTCGCGAGGCGTCGCAATAGATAATAAAGTCCTTGGAGAAATCTGGTGGTACCAGTACGGGAGCAGATGTCAGGTGTCTTTTCAGTTCCTGAAAACTGAACTCGCACTGTGGAGTCCACTCGAACTTTTTATCTTTCTTGAGGAGTTCAGTTAGAGGTTTAGCAACCTTGGAGAAATTCTCGACGAAGCGGCGGCAATAGCTCGCTAGGCCAAGGAAACTTCGAACTTGCTTGACCGTTTCAGGTGGAGTCCAATCAAGGACGGCTTGAACTCGCTCGGGATTGACAGCAATACCCTTACCAGAGATTACATGGCCTAGATAGATCACTTCTGACAACCAAAATTCACACTTGGAGAATTTGGCATAAAGGCGATGCTCTCGAAGTTTCATCAATACCAGCCTTAGATGTTCGGCATGTTCCTCTTCATTCTTGGAGTAGATGAGTATGTCATCGAGGTATACTACGACGAATTTGTCCAAGTACTCCATGAAAACCGAGTTCATTAACCGGGAGAAAGTGGCCGGGGCATTGGTTAAACCAAAGGACATGACGGTGTACTCGTATTGGCCATAACGAGTAACAAAGGCCGTTTTGGGAATGTCCCCATTTCTGATTTTGATTTGATGGTAGCCCAGCCTCAAATCCATCTTGGAGAAGACTGAGGATCCAGCGAGCTGATCATACAGGTCGTTGATCCTGGGAAGCGGGTATTTGTTCTTGATGGTGACCAGATTGACAGGTCGGTAATCCACAACCATTCGATCCGTTCCATCCTTCTTCTTGACGAAGAGGACGGGGCAAGCCCAAGGAGAGGAGCTAGGACGGATGAACCCTTTGTTCAAGGACTCATCGAGTTGGTTCTTAAGCTCGGCTAGTTCTAAGGGTGCCATCTTGTAGGGTCTTCTAGCAATTGGAATGGTTCCTGGAACAAGGTCTATCACAAACTCGACATCCCGGTCAGGTGGAACACCTGGCAGTTCTTCCGGAAACACATCCAGGAAGTCTCGGACTACCGGAACGTCCTCAAGGTCTGGAAGAGGGTTGGCATTGAGAGAGTAAAGTTGGCGCTTGGCCACTCGAGTTAGGACATTAACTGTCTTGCCCGAGGGATGAGTAAGTTGAACGGTTCTAGTGGCACAATCGATCTTGGCATAATGAGCCGACATCCAGTCCATACCCAAGATGATGTTTATGTCAGAGGACTTGAGAGCTATTAAAGATGCGAGGAAAACAAGCCTATCGACAAGAATTTCGTTCCCATGGCTTACCCTAGAAGTTTGCCATTTGGAACCCGGAGTTTGAATTACCATGGAAGTGGGCATGTCACAGAATGTCGTGTTATGCAACCGAGCATAATTCTCGGATATGAATGAATGAGATGCTCCAGTATCGAAAAGAACAGATGCCGGATGGCAGTTAACAAGGAGCGTACCAAGGACGACGTTGGGATCCTCATGAGCCTCTTCGGCTGAAACATAGTTGACATGGCCACGTGCAGTAGTGGCCGGCCTGGCGTAGAAAGTCTTTCCCGCGGGCTTACCACGGCCAACGGACTTTCCAGCTTGATTGGGGTTGTTCTGAGGACACTCTCGACTATAGTGACCCGGTTCTCCACACTTGAAGCATGTTACCACAGTGGGGCGTGGAGCAACATTAGCAGCGGGGCCACCATAGGGCTTGGGCGGTGCAAATTGCTGGTTGGGACGAGGCGCCTCAAAGGATGGCCTCGGGGTGAATCTGGGTGGCAGTGCAGTGCTTGGAATCCACACCCGGCACTTCTGAGCTCCAGAGCCGGATGAAGACCCAAAATCACGAGAGTGCTTGCGTGAAGCGTCATAATCAGTCTGGCCTGTCTCAGCACTGATAGCTTTATTGACCAGCTTCTGGAAGGATGTGCACTCGTGCAGACGGAGATCGCAGCGAAGCTCAGGGCTAAGTCCCTTGCGGAACCTTGCCTGCTTCTTGGCGTCAGTAGAAACCTCTTCAGGAGCATAGCGTGCCAGGTTCCCAAATTCTCGGCTATACGCATCCACAGTCAGCCTTCCTTGGGTGAAGTTGCAGAACTCCTCCCTCTTGCGATCCATAAGACCTTCCGGAATGTGATGCTCACGGAAAGCCTCGCTGAACTCAGCCCAGGTAGTGATTTGGCCGACCGGGCGCATAGCTTCGTAGTTTTCCCACCAATGGCTAGCGGGGCCCTCGAGATGATAAGCAGCATAGGTAACCTTGTCGGCTTCAGCTACGTTGGCAGAACATAGCTTGTGGGTGATGCTGCGAAGCCAATCATCCGCGTCGAGGGGCTCGACGGAATGGTTAAACTTTGGTGGGTACAACTTGATAAAGTCGTTGATTGACACCAAGTCATTTCGTGGGTGGCGTGCAGTGTTCTGCTCAATCCGCTCCAGCAGGCGGTTGGTCTCACGCTTGTTCCTTTCCGCCTCCAGCATCACTTCGGCCAGGGAAGGCGGGTGAGGCAAATTTTCACCTCTAGCTGCATTGGCTTCCCCCTGCTCCGGGGCAGCAGGGTTGCCGCGGGTGTTGACCATCCTAGGAGGAAAACAAGACAACGGTTTAGACAAGGATGGCTCAAACTTAACAGGGAAGTGCAGAATGTAAAGGATAACGCGGAATGCAGAGATGCTCATTCGTATGCCATGGTAATATAAAACTGCCATATATACACCAACGGTCATACTCGTCATACATAGTTTAGTACAAGCCCATGCTACAGTACAACTATGAAGGTAGACGTTACATCTCATCGGAGGCATTCCGAGTCCCTATACATTATTTGTCTACACCTCCGGAATCGATTACACACCAAGTCGTATTCCACAAGTCACACAGGACAGTGGAGATACAACTACTACAATACTAGTGGTACTACTACTAACTCAGATAGCTCCGTAGTAGTCCTCATAGAAGTCACCTCCATAGCCTGGAAGTTCAACGTGATCATCCGGAAACAGACGGTCCTGAGGAGCCTGTGGACCATAGGGGCTAGGATAAGGTCTTGGACCAACAAACGGTGGCCTGCGGGGACCAAGGGGTGGGGTGATGCCTCCCACATCACGCCAATCCACCATGTCTGGCAGAGCTGCTCGCACAGGATACAGATCCCTGGTATCCATACATCCAGCTTGCACCGCGGGTGCAAACCGAGTCAATGTGGCCCAATGATCAGCACGGGTATTAAAGAGCTCCAGCCTCAAGGCCCGATTCTCTCGGTCCTTATCTTCGAGCATCTCAGCGGTGGTACGAGTTAATGAGTCCTCCTGAGTGGAGTCAGCATAGATAGCCTGAAGATACCCCTGCGCTCCCGGAAGTGAAGCTGGCATGTAACGGAAGTCAGTGTTCCGAAGCAGGCCAGTCCGGACTCGCAAGATGGTCATCATGGAATAGGCAGCATCCTGCACAGCCATCTCAATGGTAACTCCGAGTCCATAGGAACAGTGAAGGGGCTTGGTAGATCCAGGATAGGAAGGAAATATCCTGACGGTGCATAAATACTGGCTTTGATTAAAGTTGCGGAACTGCTCTTCAATAGTGTATTCGGGATACCAACGGTATCCTGTCTCGATCATGACCCGGACCAACATAGCAGTATGACCGGGCACGTCGAGGCACCTGGTCAGGCGAACCACTTGATTTTGAGACTGGTTGGCCATCTGAAAGCACAACCATAAGACAAAGACATCAGAATTCCTAGGGAAAATTGAGCAGCATAACGGCTGTAAATGCTCAGAAAAAGATTTGAGACATCCACAACAGTTCACAATACCGCTCAACAGCATCATATCAAGGTTTTGATTCAAATAGCAACGTACTAAAATAGTAGAAACTGGACTGGAACTCGTAGCAATAATCCTATAAACTACTACGGATTAGTAACACATGAACCTGATAGAAGAAGAGAGCCTAGTCCTTAACCCATGTTGAATGAGAAGAGAATGACTCAGATCAGAAGCATAGGGTAAAGGAGTAAAATAACCTTACGTTCCCTCCCACAATCAATTCCCTTACATATAACTATAGCATTTCTAGACTCGACATCAACCAGTTTGGCTGAACGAACCTACAGGCAGTCCGGCTCTGATGCCAACGCTGTCAGGACCCCGATTCTAAGCCACATCGATCTAGCCGGTAACACCTCATATCACTTTGCGGCCTCACGCACGGTATCCCACGGGTGTCGCCTTACCATGGCCCGGGACCGTTTGCGCCTTTTGGCTCGCGTATATGACAATGTCGCTAGCATCCATATGACCGAGAACCCGGGCCGACATGGCTAGTCGTGAACCCAAAGCGGCACAGACCTATGGAGACAGGAATACATGAATCACAACGAACATGTCGGTCATCAACGAGTGATTCCGGGCTGTAGCACTAGGCTAACAGGACTCCGGCGATCACCGCGTGACATTTCCCCGAAGGGACAGACATAGGGACGAAGTGAAACACATGCCGGCCAGTCAAGTGTCCTGAACAGTAGTGCTGGGCTAGCAGGACTCCGGTGAACCGGGCTGTAGCGGACTACTATGGCTCGAGGAGCACTAGACTACATTTCCCCATAAGAAAGGCTGCGAAGGACAAACAACTAGATTGTCGGATCCCACCCACACCAAGCATTTCAATCATACATACAATATGCTCGATATGAGTACATACAACATGGCATCACAACAAAACTCTACAACTCAGGTACTTTATTTAAAGGCTCCAGGGAGCCATACATAACATATCCATACAGGTAGGGGTCACATGACCCGACACTCAAGTCATACAGTCATACAAGCACATGCGGAAGCAACTAGTCTGAGTACAGACTCTAGAAAGAAAGAAGGCTTCTCGAAGCCTGTCTATCTACATAGGGCCCTCCATGGCCTGGATCACCACCTGGGTGGCTAGTCACTCGTCGACGTCAAGGTCTACGTAAAACCCATCGGAGGGGGCAGTGTTGTCGTCTGAAAATAATAAATAAGCAAACATGAGTACAAAGGTACTCAGCAAGTCTTACATCAGAACCTACTGTACATGCTCATTCTCAAGAAGGTGGTGGGGTTTATGCAGCAAGCCAGCTTTGACTCTTGGCTAAGCTATCCTACGGAATCTTTTAGCAAAATAGTTTTCGCACACGAGTCCACTACTCACCATCACAATACTCCACCGTGGATCCTCCCTCGTATCCTGCGAGGGGGCCATCCTCGGTACTCACACTTATCTTGAGTCTTTTAGTAGTATCCATTAACTTGTCTATGAACTGTATACGCAATCAAGTAGTCCTTTACCGCGGACATGGCTATTCGAATAGTTTTATACCCTGCAGGGGTGTACTTCGTCACACATGTTTCCACCACTTAGCGTCTGCACACGAAATGTGCTCGGCAGACTTCAAGCGAAAACCGACGTGGGTGTAGACCACGACCTGACTAACCTCACAAGTCTCTAGTCCAGGGTCATCGCCTATTCAGGTTCCATCCGCAAGGAAATCCGGCCGGGGTGTCCTCAATGGCCCCGAACGATGTGAACAGGGTTCCCGAGACACCAAACGGGTGACTCGGTACACCGTGCCACGGTGTATCTACAGCAACATAGCCCACCCCTAGGGTCAGCGCTACGCACGGCCGCCAACACATATCCTACAAACACCAGAAACTAGTTGCAACTCCTGGACTAAGGCGAGAGGGGTCGGTAAGTCGAGCGGGGTCATATTTCAGGGCCCAATGTGTGGTAGTAGCTGAATCTTAATTCACGCATACAGAACTCAGTTCTTAGGGACGGCTTCAATGAAACAACCCACCATGTACTCCTACATGGCCTCTCATCAATACCTTTACCAAAACATGTTCAACACATCCCACATATTACTGGCACAAGCATTTCACTCTAGCCCATCCCCCGGATGAACCAGACCTGACACAACTCTAAGCATAGCAGGCATAGCAAGGTAGGAATCACAAAACATGGCTCAATCAACTCCTACACATGCTAGTGGGTTTCATCTAGTTACTGTGGCAATGACAGGTCATGCAGAGGATAAGGGTTCAACTACCGTAGCACACAGCAGTTTGAATCGTGTTGTCTTAATGCAGTAAACAAGAGCAGGAGCGAGAACATGGGTTGTATCGGAATGATCAATGGTTGCTTGCCTGATGGAGTGGTGACGGGATACTGCCCTTCAGTTGGATACTCGTGAATATCCTCGGAGGCAGAACCTACCACGAAGAACACAACCGAGCACAATCAACACATGACAATATGCAACAATATGATGCATGCTATGACATGGCAATATGGATGTGTCCTGAGCTAATGCAACTAGCTATGATTTAAATGAAGTTGGTTTCAGTACAAGATTCAAATTCCAACCCCATATATAATTATTTAAATGCCCTTTATTTGTTTTGTCCAAAACAGAGGACAAACATTGTTCAAACATGCATGAAAATGGTACAGATGGATTCCTTGAATTTTTCTGATAATTTTTCATATATAATTTGTCTCATTTGGAGTTATGGTTGAATTTCTATGAATTTTTGAAGTTTAGGCAATTTTTTGGAATTTTCTATATAAAATTAAATCCAGAAAAGGAGTTATTGCGTCAGCATGACATCACCCTGATGTCAGCAGGTCAACTGGGCGCCTCCAGGTCAAACCTGACCAGTGGGGTCCACTGGTCAGTGACACAATCAACTAACTAAGTTAGTTAACTCTAACTAACTTAGTTAGCCGGGCGGGGCCCGCATGTCAGTGGCTCACTAATTAGCTAATTTTTATTAACTCTAATTAACTAACAGTAATTAGGCAGGCGCCTGGTCCCACACGCCAGTGACTCAGGGGTGGTCAACCCCCTGGTCAGCCAGGTCAAACTCGCCGGCGGCTTGTCGCCGGCGACGACAGAAACGGCGGGGCGGCTCGGAAATCACCCACAGGCGACCCTTTGCACAGCGGAGAGGCTCTACGTGACGAGGGGACTCGTCCGCGTCCAGTGGTGCTCACGGCAGCAGCCCTAGTGGCCTAAAACAACGGCGGCAGCAACTTGCGCGGCGGCCGGAGTTCGGGAGTTGAGCGTATCGGCGTTGTAGGGAACGGCAGGAGTCGCGGGTGGTCGCGGTCGACTCCTGGGAACGTGCTGAGCACGATGGCGCGCTCGGTTGCGAGCTTGCACGGCTGTGGTCACGGTGGCGGCATGGCCGGCGGCGAAGAGCTCTCGGTTCCGACGGGCATCGGTGTTAGAGGAAGAAAACGAGCCAGGGGAGAGGGGGAAACGACACAGGAGCTCACAGCGGGTGCATCGGTGGCCTCGGCAAGCTCGGGGAGGCACTGGAGCAAGCGAATCGACGGCGGCGATTGTCGGTGCCGAAGCTTGAAGAAGAGCTTGAAATCGACGATGCAGGGCTTCCGGCGGGGCGTGGTTCGGTGAGGAGGAAGACGGGGTCGAGGCGGAGCCTCTAAGCTGGTCAGGGAAGCGAGGGGGAGGCGGTGGCCGTGGTGGTTCTCGCCGGCGCTCTCGGGCTCATGGCGGTTGCGCGGGAGAGAGAGCAGAGGAGGGGATGAGCACGGGGGAGGGGGAATGAGAGGGCCGGGGGGGTGCGTGGCGTCCAAAGCGACGTCGGGGAGGCGGCCGAAGCAGGAGGTGGCCGTCGGTGGCCGTGCGCGTGCTGGCGCACCGTGGGCACACGCCCTTCGTCCTCCTGGCAGGAGCTAGGGGACGACTGGCAACGGCCTGGTGGGCTGGGCCGCTGGTGGCCTGGCGCTGGGCCAGGTAGGACCAGGTAAGTGGCCCACTGGCCTACTCTCTCTCTCTTTTCTAATTTTATTCTGTTTTTCTATTTTTGTTATTCTGTTTTGATTTAGTTTAAATACTAAATCATTTTATAAAATCCTGAAAATATTTATGGACACTTTCTGAAATATTTCAGTGGCCCAAAAATAGTTCCAACATTATTTGAGCATTTGAATTATATAATAGTATTTAAATGCCCAAATTCAAATATTTATGAATTAAGGCAATGCCCCTTTTGTTGACCTAAAATTATATGCACCATTTTTCCCAAGGGTTCTAACCCAAGGCAAAGAGGGTGAACATATTTGAAGGGCATTTCAGGTTCATTGAATTTATTTTTAGTAAACCCTAGTTGATTTCAAGGGGGGGGGTGCTGGGGGTCCTGCTTTCTCCATTTCAATTTCTGATGAAGGTAAACATGATGCACACTCTAATGCATAAGCTAGCTAGGGTGTGACACCAATACTTAGTTATTTCCTTTGCTTTTTACTTTGCTTTTATTTTACTTTGCATCTTTGTCATAAGAATACCAAAAATATTATCTTATCATATCTATCAGATCTCACTCTCGTAAGTGGCCGTGTAGGGATTGACAACCCTTATCGCGTTGGTTGCGAGGATTTATTTGTTTTGTGCAGGTACGAGGGACTCGCGCGTAGCCTCCTGCTGGATTGATACCTTGGTTCTCAAAAACCGAGGGAAATACTTACGCTACTTTGCTGCATCGTCCCTTCCTCTTCGGGGAAACCAACGCAGTGCTGAAGAGGTAGCAAGAAGGATTTTTGGCGCCGTTGCTGGGGAGGTCTATGCAAAAGTCACATACCAAGTACCCATCACAATCCCTATCTCCTGCATTACATTATTTGCCATTTGCCTCTCGTTTTCCTCTCCCCCACTTCACCCTTGCCGTTTTATTCGCCCCCCTCTCTCTATCCTCCCTCTCTTTCCCGTTTGCCTCTTTTTGCTCGCTTGCTTTTTGTTTGCTTGTGTGTTGGATTGCTCACTTGTCACGATGGCTCAAGAAAATACAAAATTGTGTGACTTTACCAATACCAAAAACAATGATTTTATTAGCACTCAGATTGCTCCTCTTACCGATGCTGAATCTTGTGAAATTAATACTGCTTTGCTGAATCTTGTCATGAAAGATCCGTTTTCTGGCCTTCCCTAGTGAAGATGCCGCTACCCATCTAAATAGCTTCACTGATTTGCGGGGGGCACTTTTATGGAAATCACTTTAGGAGAAGCTACTAAACTCCTAGATAATATTATGGTTAATTATTCTCAATGGCATACTGAAAGATCTAGTAATAAAAAGGTGCATGCGATAGAAGAAATTAATGTTTTGAGTGGAAAGATGGATGAACTTATGAAATTATTTGCTAGTAAGAGTGTTTCTTCCAATCCTAATGATATGCCCTTGTCTACTTTGATTGAGAATAATAATGAATCTATGGATGTGAATTTTGTTGGTAGGAACAATTTTGGTAACAATGTGTATAGAGGAAATTTCAATCCTAGGCCTTATCCTAGTAATCCCTCTAATAATTATGGTGATTCCTACAACAATTCTTATGGAAATTATAATAATATGGCCTCTGATTTTGAATCTAATATTAAATAATTTATTACCTCGCAAAATAATTTCAATGCTTTGATTGAAGAAAAATTGCTTAAGATTGATGAGTTGGCTAGGAACGTTGATAGAATTTCTCTTGATGTTGATTCTTTGAAACTTGATCTATTCCACCTAAGCATGATATCAATGAGTCTCTCAAAGCCATGAGAATTTCCATTGATGAGTGCAAAGAAAGAACCGCTAGGATGTGTGCTAAGAAAGATGCCTTTATAAGAGCGTGTTCTTCTAGTTCCTATGAAAATAAAGATGAAGATCTAAAAGTTATTGTTGTGTCCCATATTAAATCTTTATTTTGCAATATGAATCTTAATAATGATGGGACTGAATATGATCCACCTTTACCTAGAAGACGTTCCAAGAATTCGGAGTTTTTAGATCTTGACGCTAAAATTGATGAAAGTGGGATTGAAGAAATTAAAACCCTAGATGTTGCTAAACCCACTATTTTGGATTTCAAGGAATTTAATTATGAAAATTGCTCTTTGATTTATTGTATTTCCTTGTTGCAATCCGTGCTAAATTCTCCTCATGCTTATAGTCAAAATAAAGCGTTCACTAAACATATCATTGATGCCTTGATGTAATCTTATGAAGAAAAACTTGAATTAGAAGTTTCTATTCCTAGAAAACTTTATGATGAGTGGGAACCAACTATTAAAATTAAAATTAAAAATCATGAATGCTATGTTTTATGTGATTTGGGTGCTAGTGTTTCCACGATTCCAAAGACTTTGTGCGATTTGTTAGGTTTCCGTGATTTCATGATTGCTCTCTAGACTTGCACCTTGCGGATTCCACTATTAAGAAACCTATGGGAAGAATTAATGATGTTCTTATTGTTGCAAACAGGAATTATTTGCCCGTAGATTTTATTGTTCTTGACATAGATTGCAATCCTTCATGTCCTATTATTCTTGGTAGACCTTTCCTTAGAACGATTGGTGCAATTATTGGGTTCAATCTTGCAGTGTCCTTTCCCAGTGACAGTAGGGGCAGCAAGGCACATATTGTATTGTTGCCATCGAGGATAACAAGATGGGGTTTTCATCATATTGCATGAGTTTATCCCTCTACATTATGTCATCTTGCTTAAGGCGTTATTCTATTTTCATTAACTTAATACTCTAGATGCATGCTGGATAGCGGTCGATGAGTGGAGTAATAGTAGTAGATGCAGGCAGGAGTCGGTCTACTTGATCGGACGTGATGCCTATATACATGATCATACCTAGATATTCGCATAACTATGCTCAATTCTGTCAATTGCTCAACAGTAATTCGTTCACCCACCGTAGAATACTTATGCTCTTGAGAGAAGCCACTAGTGAAACCTATGGCCCCCGGGTCTATCTTCATCATATTAATCTTCCAATACTTTGTTATTTCCTTTGCTTTTATTTTACTTTGCATCTTTATCATAAAAATACCAAAAAATTATCTTATCATATCTATCAGATCTCACTCTCGTAAGTGGCAGTGTAGGGATTGAGAACCCCTTATCGCATTGGTTGCGAGGATTTATTTGTTTTGTGCAGGTACGAGGGACTCGGCGTAGCCTCGTACTGGATTGATACCTTGGTTCTCAAAAACTGAGGGAAATACTTACGCTACTTTGCTACATCATCCCTTCCTCTTCGGGGAAAACCAACGCAGTGCTCAAGAGGTAGCACATACTGATGTATGAGGTCTGATGAGTGTTGAGACTCGCGGCAGGTATCGTTATTTTCTGACCTTCACAGACTATTTGAGTAAGATATGGGTATATCTACTTGATGAAACATAAGTCTGAAACATTTGAAAAGTTCAAAGAATTTTAGAGTGAAGTGGAAAATCATCGTAACAAGAAAATAAAGTTTCTACGATCTGATCGTGGAGGAGAATATTTGAGTTACGAGTTTTGTCTTCATTTGAAACAATGCGGAATAGTTTCGCAACTCACGCCACCTGGAACACCACAGCGTAATGGTGTGTCCGAATGTCGTAATCGCACTTTACTAGATATGGTGCGATCTATGACGTCTCTTACTGATTTACCGCTATCGTTTTGGGGTTATGCATTCGAGACAGCTGCATTCACATTAAAAAGGGCACCATCTAAATCCGTTGAGATGACACCGTATAAACTATGATTTGGGTAGAAACCTAAGCTGTCGTTTCTTAAAGTTTGGGTTTGTGATGCTTATGTGAAAAAATTTCAGCCAGATAAGCACAAACCTAAATCGGAAAGGTGCGTCTTCATAGGATACCCAAAAGAAACTGTTGGGTACACCTTCTATCACAGATCCGATGGCAAGACATTTGTTGCTAAGAATGGATCCTTTCTAGAGAAGAAGTTTCTCTCAAAAGAAGTGAGTGGGAGGAAAGTAGAACTTGATAAGGTAATTGTACCTTCTCTCGAATTGGAAAGTAGTTCATCACAGAAATCAGTTCTAGTGATCTCTACACCAATTAGTGAGGAAGCTAATGATGATGATCATGAAACTTCATATCAAGTTACTACCGAACCTCATAGGACAACCAGAGTATGGTCCGCACCATAGTGGTACGGAAATCCTTTCTGGAAGTCATGTTACTAGACCATGATGAACCTACAAACTATGAGGAAGCGATGATGAGCCCAGATTCCGCGAAATGGCTTGAGGCCATGAAATCTAAGATGGGATCCATGTATGAGAAACAAAGTGTGGACTTTGATTGATTTGCCCGATGATCGGTGAGTCATTAAGAATAAATGGATCTTCAAGAGGAAGACGGATGCTGATACTAGTGTTACTATTTACAAAGCTCGAATTGTCGCGTAATGTTTTCGACAAGTTCAAGGAGTTGGCTACGATGAGATTTTCTCACTCGTTTCGATGCTTAAAAGTCTTTCCGGATCATGTTAGCAGTTGCCGCATTTTATGAAATCTGGCAAATGGATGTAAAAACTATATTCCTTAATGGATTTCTTAAAGAAGAGTTGTATATGATGCAACCAGAAGGTTTTGTCGATCCTAAAGGTGCTAACAAAGTGAGCAAGCTCCAGCAATCCATCTATGGACAGGTGCAAGCATCTCGGAGAAGGAATGTATGCTTTGATAAAGTGATCAAAGCATATGGTTTTATACAGACTTGCAGTGAAGCCGGTATTTACAAGAAAGTGAGTGCGAGGACTACAACATTTCTGATAAGTATACATGAATGACATATTGTTGATCGGAATAATGTAGAATTTTCTGGAAAGCATAAAGGAGTGTTTGAAAAGAGTTTTTCAAAGAAAGACCTCGATGAAGCTGCTTCCATATTCAGCATCAAGATCTATAGAGATAGATCAAGACGCTTGATATATTTTCAATGAGCACATTCCTTGACAGGATTTTGAAGTAGTTCAAAATGGAACAGTCAAAGAAGGAGTTCTTGCCTGTGTTGCAAGGTGTGAAGTTGAGTAAAGACTCAAAACCCGGCCACGGCAGAAAGTAGAAAGAGAATGAAAAGTCATTCCCTATGCCTCAGTCATAGGTTCTATAAAGTATGGCATGCTATGTACCAGACCTATTGTATACACTTCCCTGAGTTTGGCAAAGGAGTATGATAGTGATCTAGGAGTAGATCACTGGACAACGGTCAAAATTATCCTTAGAGGACTAAGGAAATATTTCTCGGTTATGGAGGTGATAAAAGAGTTCTTCGTAAAGAGTTACGTCGATACAAGCTTTTGACACCGACCTAGATGACTCTAAGTCTCGATCTAGATACATATTGAAAGTGGGAGCAATTAGCTAGAGTAGCTCTATGCAAAGCATTGTAGACATAGAAAGTTTGCAAAATACATACGGCTCTGAATGTGGCAGACCCGTTGACTAAATTTCTCACAAGCAAAACACGATCACTCTTTGGGTGTAAATCACATAGCGATGTGAACTAGATTATTGACTCTAGTAAACCCTTTGGGTGTTAGTCACATGGAGATGTGAACTAATCACATAAATATGTGAACTATTGATGTTAAATCACATGATGATGTGAACTAGATTATTGACTCTAGTGCAAGTGGGAGACCGAAGAAAATATGCCCTAGAGGCAATAATAAAGTTGTTATTTATATTTCCTTATATCATGATAAATGTTTATTATTCATGCTAGAATTGTATTAACCGGAAACTTAGTACATGTGTGAATACATAGACAAACAAAGTGTCACTAGTATGCCTCTACTTGACTAGCTCGTTGATCAAAGATGGTTATGTTTCCTAGCCATAGACATTAGTTGTCATTTGACTTACGGGATCACATCATTAGAAGAATGATGTGATTGACTTGACCCATTCCGTTAGCTTAGCACTTGATCGTTTAGTATGTTGCTATTGCTTTATTCATGACTTATACATGTTCCTATGACTATGAGATTATGCAACCCCCGTTTACCGGAGGAACACCTTGTGTGCTACCAAACGTCACAATGTAATTGGGTGATTATAAAGGTGCTCTACAAGTGTCTCCAAAGGTACTTGTTGAGTTGGTGTATTTCGAGATTAGGATTTGTCACTCCGATTGTCGAAGAGGTATCTCTGGGCCCACTCGGTAATGCACATCACTATAAGCCTTGGAAGCATTGTAACTAATGAGTTAGTTGCGAGATGATGTATTACAGAACGAGTAAAGAGACTTTCCGGTAATGAGATTGAACTAGGTATTGAGATACCGATGATCGAATCTCGGGCAAGTAACATACCGATGACAAAGGGAACAATGTATGTTGTTATGCGGTTTGACTGATAAAGATCTTCGTAGAATATGTGGGAGCCAATATGAGCATCCAGGTTTTGCTATTGGTTATTCACCGGAGATGTATCTCGGTCATGTCTACATAGTTCTCGAACCCATAGGGTCCGCACGCTTAAAGTTCGGTGATGATCGGTATTATGAGTTTTTGTGTTTTGATGTACCGAAGGTAGTTTGGAGTCCCGGATGAGATTGGGGACATGACGAGGAGTCTCGAAATGGTCAAGACATAAAGATCGATATATTGGACGACTATATTCGGACATCGGAAAGGTTCCGAGTGATTTCAGGTATTTTTCGGAGTACTAGAGAGTTATGGGAATTCGCCAGGGAGTAGATGGGCCTTAGTGGGCTTTAGGGGAAAGAGAGAGGAGAGGCTACATGCCCCCCCAAGGCATAGTACGAATTGGACTAGGGGGAGGGGCGGCGCCCCCTCCTTCCTTCTCTTCTCTTTTCCCTTTCCTTCTCTCCTACTCCTACTACTTGGAAGGGCTCCTAGTTCTATTCGGAAAGGGGCAATCCTACTCCCGGTGGGAGTAGGACTCCCCTAGGGCGCGCCATGGATAGGGCCGGCCCTCTGCCTCCTCCACTCCTTTATATACGGGGAGAGGGGCACCCCTTGGAGACACAACAATTGATCATTGATCTCTTAGCCGTGTGCGGTGTCCCCCTCCACCATAATCCACCTCGATCATATCGTAGTGGTGCTTAGGCGAAGCCCTCCATCGGTAGCATCATCATCACCATCACCACTCCATCGTGTTGACGAAACTCTCCTGTGAAGCTTTGCTGGATCAGACCTCGCGGGACGTCATCGAGTTGAATGTGTGCAGAACTCGGAGGTGTCGTGCGTTCGGTACTTGGATCGGTCGGATCGTGAAGACGTACGACTACATCAACTGTGTTGTGCTAACACTTCCGCATCCGGTCTACGAGGGTACGTAGACACACTCTCCCTTTCATTACTATGCATCACCATGATCCTGTGTGTGCGTAGGAATTTTTTTAAATTACTACGTTCCCTAACAAGCGCGGGGTCGCCGGTGGGGTACTAGCTGAGAGCGAGCTCTCCTCCAGGAGGATCATGTAGCCGACGTACCAAAGGCCCAGCCGCACCGTGGGCTCGCCGTAGTAGTCGCCGGCGGCCCAGTCTGTGCCGATCGGCACCACCTGGATGAACACCTTCCCTAGGTGCATGAAGGTGGTGTGCTATCCTCTACAACGTGTACCGAAACTCACAGGCCTTGTAAATCGCCCAGGAACCCCAAAATTGTGGGCAATAGCTCATGAAAACGACCAGAAAACTTGAAAGCCATGATTTTTGATATGCCTCTCAAACGTGTACCGGGACTCACGGGCCTTGTAAAGCGTTCAACAACCCCAAAACAACGGGCAATAGCACATGAAAACAGCCAGATAACGCGAAAATGACGAGTTTTTAGCGAGTCCTCTCGAACGTGTACCGGCACTCACGGGCATTGTACTTCGCCCCGAAAGCCCAAAACTGTGGGCAATGGCTCATGAAAATGTCTAGAAAAAATTAAAACGATGAGTTTTTGGTACACCTCTCAAACATGTATAGAGACTCATGGGCCTTGTAAATCGATCAAGAACCCCCAAACAGCGGGCAATAGCTCATGAAAAGTATAGGGACTCATGAGCCTTGTAAATGGTCCCAAAACACACAAAATTGGGGCAATAGCTTTTGAAAACGGCCAGAAAACATGAAAACGACGAGTTTTTAGCGATTTCTCTCTAACGTGTACCGGCACTCATGGGCATGGTAAATCGCGCAGGAACTCAAAACTATGGGCAATGGCTCATGAAAACGTCCAGAAAACATGAAAATGATGAGTTTTTCATACACCACTCAAACATGTATCGGGACTCACTGGCCACATAAATCGTCCCAGAACCTGAAAACAGTGGCTTACGATAACGGCCAGAAAATGTGAAAACAGCGAGTTTTTAGCAATTCCTCTCTAATGTATACCGACACTCACGGGCCATGTAAATCGCCCAGGAACCCCAAAATTATGGGCAATGGCTCATGAAAATGGTTTGAAAACATGAAAACGATGAGTTTTTAGCAATCCTCTCTAATGTATACCGGCCCTCAAGGGCCTTGTAAATCACCCCAGAACCCCAAAACTATGGGCAATAGCTCATGAAACTGGCTAGAAGACATGAAAACATCGAGTTTTTGGTACGCCTTTCAAATGTGTAGTGGGACTCATGGACCTTGTAAAACATTCAGGAACCCCAATACAGTGGGCAATAGCTTTGGAAATCAGCCAGAAAACGACGAGTTTTGAGCAAGTCCTCTCTAATGTGTTTGGTACGCCTCTCGAATATGTATAGGGAGTCATGGCCTTGTAAATCGTCCCAGAACCCAAAAATAGCGGGCAATAGCTTATGAAAATGACAAGAAAATGTGAAAACGATGAGTTTTTAGCGATACCTCTCTAACGTATCCCGGCACCCAGATGCATCGTAAATCGCCTCAAAACCCTAAAACTGTGAGCAATGGCTAATGAAAATGACCGGAAAACTTGAAAATGACCAGTTTTTGCTACACCTCTCAAACATGTACCGGGACTCACAGGCCTTCTTCGCGAACCCCCAAAAAGTGGGCAATAGCTCATGAAAATGGCCAGAAAACATGAAAACGACTAGTTTTGAGCGAATCCTCTCGAACGTGTTTGGTACACCGCTCGAACATGTATAGGGACTAACGAGCCATGTAAATCGTCACAAAACCTGAAAACAGTGGGCAATAGCTTATGATAACGGCCAGAAAATGTGAAAACGACGAGTTTTTAGCCATTCCTCTCTAACATGTACCGACACTCACGGGCCTTGAAAATCGCCGCGGAATCTCAAAACTATGGGCTCACAGAAATTGCCAGAAAGCATGAAAATGGCCAGATGAGTCCCGGTACACATTTGAAAATGCCAAAAAAAACGATGAGTTTTGAGTGAGTCCTCTCGAATGTGTTTGGTACGCCTCTCGAATGTGTAGAGGGACTTGCGGGCCTTGTAAATCGTCCCAGAACCCGAATATAGTGGGAAATAGCCTATGAAATGATGAGTTTTTAGCAATTCCTCTCTAATATGTACCTACACTCACGGGCCAGGTGAATCGCCTCGGAACCCCAAAACTGCTCATGAAAATGGCGAGAAAATATGAAAACGACGATTTTTTGGTATGCCTCTTAAGCATTTACGCGGACTCGCAAGCCTTGTAAACCATTCGAGAACCCCAAAACAGCGGTCAATAGCTCATTAAAACGACCAAAAAAAATGCGAAAGCGACGAGTTTTGAGCGAGTCCTCTCGAATGAGTAGAGGGACTCACGGGCCTTGTAAATCATCCTAGAACCCGAAAAAGTGGGCAATAGCTTTTGAAAATGGCCAGAAAACATGAAAATGATGAATTTTAAGGGATTCCTCTCAAACGTGTTCTGGGGCTCATGGGCCTTGTAAATGATTCAAGAACCCCAAACCATCAGGCATAGCTCATGAAAACAGTCAGAAAATGCGAAAATGATGAGTTTTGAGCGAGTCATCTGGAACGTGTTTGGTATGCATCTCGAACATGTAGAGGGACTCACTAGCCTTGTAAATCGTCCCAGAACCCGAAAACAGTGGGCAATAGCTTATGAAAACGGCCAAAAAATGTGGAAACAATGAGCATTTAGCCATTCCTTTCTAACATGTACCGACACTCAAGGTCATTGTAAATCGGCCCGGAACCCCAAAACTATGGGAAATGGCTCATGAAAACGGCCAGAAAACTTGAAAACGATGAGTTTTTGTACACCTCTCAAACATGTACCAGGACTCACGGGCCTTGTAAATCGTCCTAGAACCCGAAAACAATGGGCAACAAGTTACGATATCAGCCAAAAAATGTGAAAACGACGAGTTTTTAATGATTCCTCCCTAACGTGTACCGACACTCACCGGCCTTGTAAATTGCCCAGGGGCCCCAAAACTATGGCCAACGGCTCATAAAAACGGTCCGAAAACATGAAAACGATGAGTTTTCAGTGATTCCTCTCAAACGTGTACCGGCACTCAAGAGCCTTGTAAATCGCCCCGGAACCTCAAAACTATGGGCAATAGGTCATCAAAACGGCGAGAAAACATGAAAATGGCGAGTTTTTGGTACGCCTTTGAAAGGTGTGCTGGGACTCATGGGCCTTGTAAAACGTCCAGGAACCGCAAAATAGTGGGCAATAGCTCATGAAATCAACTAGAAAAGGATGAGTTTTGAGCGATTCTTCTCGAACGTATTTGGTACGCCTCTCGAACGTGTATATGGACTCAGGAGCCATGTAAATCATACCAGAACCCGACAACAGTGGGCAATAGCTTATGTTAACTGTCAGAAAATGTGAAACCATGAGTATTTAGCGATTCCTCTCTAACATGTACCGACACACACATGCCTTGTAAATCGCCTCGAAACCCCAAAATTATGGGCAATAGCTGATGAAAACAGCCAGAAACTTGAAAACGAAGATTATTTGGTGTGCCTTTCAAATGTGTTCCAGGACTCATGGGCCTTGTAAAACGTTCTGAAGCCCCAAAATAGTAGGCAATAGCTCATGAAAACAGCTAGAAAAACAACGAGTTTTAAGCGAGTCCTCTCGAACGTGTAGATGGGACTCATGGGCCTTGTAAATCATCCCAGAACCGGAAAACAATGGGCAATAGCTTATGAAAATGGCTAGAAAATGTCAAAACGGTGTTTTAGCGATTCCTCTCTGACCTGTACCGGCAGTCACAGACATTGTAAATCGCCCCAGAAGCCCAAAACTATGGGCAATGGGTCATGAAAATGGCCAGAAAACTTGAAAATGATGAGTTTTTGGTACACCTCTCAAACATGTACCGGAACTCATGGGCCTTGTAAGTCGTCCAAGAACACGAAAACAATGGGCAATAGCTTATGATAACGGCCAGAAAACATGAAAACGATGAGTTTTTAGCGATTCCTCTCTAAAGTGTACCAGCGCTCACGGGCATTGTAAATCGCCCCGCAACCCCAAAATTGTGGGCAATAGATCATGAGAACGGACAAAAAACTTGAAAACGACGAGTTTTGTACACCTCTCGAACGTGTACCGGGACTCACTGGCCATGTAGATCGTTCAAGAACCCCAAGATAGTTGGCTATAGCTTATGAAAATGGCCAAAATGCAAAAATGACAAGCTTTTAGTGAGTCCTCTTGAACGTGTTTGGTATGCATCTGGAACATGTACAGGGACTCGCGGGCCTTGTATATCGACCCAGAACCCGAAAACAATAGGCAATAGCTTATGAAACTGGCTACAAAAGGTGAAAACGATGAGTTTTTAGTGATCCCGCTCTAACGTGTACCTGCACTCACAAGCCTTGTAAAATTCCCCCGAACCACAAAACTATGGGCAATAACTCATGAAAACAGCTAAAAAAGTTGAATAAGACAAGTTTTTGGTACTTACTTCAAACATGTACCGGGACTCATGGGTCTTGTAAAACGTTCAGGAAAAATGGGCAATAGCTCATGAAAACGGTCAGAAAATGACGAATTTTGAGTGAGACCTCTCGAACGAGTTTGGTACACCTCTTGAATGTGTATAGGGACTCACGAGCCTTGTAAATCACCCCAGAACCCGGAAACAGTGGGAAATAGCTTATGATAACGGCTAGAAAATGTGAAAACAATGAGTTTTATGCTATTCCTCTATAACGTGTACCGAAACTCGCGGGCCTTGCAAATCGCCCTGGAACCCCAAAATTGTGGGCAATAGCTCATGAAAACGGCCAGAAAACCTGAAAACGATACGCCTCTCAAACATGTACGGGACTCGCGGGCCTTGTAAATCGTTCAAGAACCCAAAACAGCGGGCAATAGCTCATGAAAACGGCAAGATAATGCTAAATCGACGAGTTTTAGCGGGTCCTCTCGAACATGTACCAGCACTCACGGGAATTGTAAATCGTCCCGGAAGCCCAAAACTGTGGGCAATGGCTCATGAAAATGTCCGGAAAACTTGAGAACGATGATTTTTTGGTATGCCTCTCAAACGTGTAATGGGACTCACGTGCCTTGTAAATCGTTCAAGAACCCCAAAACAGCGGGCAATAGCTCATGAAAACGGCCAGATAACGCAAAAATGACGAGTTTTTGGCGAGTCCTCTCAAACGTGTACCAGCACTCACGGGCATTGCAAATCGCCCTGGAAGCCCAAAACTGTAGGCAATGGCTCATGAAAACGTCTAGAAAACATGAAAACGACGATTTTTTGGTCCACCTCTCAAACATGTATAGGGACTCACGGGCCTTGTAAAACGTTCAAGAACCACAAAACAGCGGGCAATAGCTAATCAGAAGCATCGGGACTCATGGGCCTTCTCAATCGTCCCAGAACACGAAAAATTGGGGCAATAGCTTTTGAAATAGGCCAGAAAACATGAAATGATGAGTTTTTAGTGATTCTCTCTAATATGTACCGGCAGTCACTGGCATTGTAAATCGCCCCGATAACTCAAAACTATGGGCAATGGCTCATGAAAACGACCAGAAAACTTGAAAATGATGAGTTTTTCCTACACCTCTCGGACATGTACTGGGACTCACTAGCCATGTAAATCGTCCCAGAACCCGAAAACAGTGAGCAATAGCTTACGATAACAGCGAGAAAATGTGAAAATGACAAGTTTTTTGTGATTGTTCTCTAATGTGTACCAACACTCACAGGCCTTGTAAATCGCCCTGGAACCCCAAACTTATGGGCAAAATAGCTCATGAAAACGGCAAAAAAAAACATGAAAATGGCCAGATGAGTCCCTATACACATTTGAAAATGGCCAAAACAATGAGTTTTGAGTGAGTCCTCTCGAACATGTTTGGTACGCCTCTCGAATGTGTACCGGGACTCGCGGACCTTGTAAATCGTCTCAGAACCCGAAAATAGTGGACAATAACTTGTGAAAACGACCACAAAACGTGAAAATGATGAGTTTCTAGCGATTCCTCTCTAACCTGTACCGACACTCACCGGCCATGTAAATCGCCTCAGAACCTCAAAACTGCTCATGAAAACAGCCAGAAAATATGAAAACGACAATTTTTTGTATGCCTCTCAAATGTTTACGCAGACTCACAAGCCTCGTAAATCATTCAAGAACCCCAAAATAGCGGGCAATAGCTCATTAACGGTCAGAAAATGTGAAAGCGACGAGTTTTGAGCGAGTCCTCTCGAACGTGTAGAGGGACTCACGGGCCTTGTATATCATCCTAGAACCCGAAAACAGTGAGAATAGCTTTTGAAGACAGCCAGAAAACATGAAAACGATGAGTTTTAAGCGATTCCTCCAAAATGTGGGGACTCATGGGCCTTGTAAACCGTTCACTATCCTCAAACCAGCGGGCAATAGCTCATGAAAACAACCAGAGAATGCAAAAACGATGAGTTTTGAGCGAGTCCTCTGGAACCCGAAAACAGTGGACAATAGCTTATGAAAACGGGTAGAAAATGTGAAAATGACGAGTTTTTAGCGATTCCTTTCTAACATGTACCGGCACTCACGGGCACTGTAAATCGCCCCGGAACCCTGAAACTATGGGCAATATCATAGCATGAAACAACCAAAAATAATAGATACGTCGGAGACATGTCAGTAACATTTGGCTGAGATTCTTTCAAGCAAACACCCGGTATCCGCAGGGGTAGGCGTACATTTATAGCCGTGACCAACGCTTGGGTGCCAATATGACCGTTGGATGGGACACACTCACTAACTTATTGTTCCCAGCTATCAAACATCCAAAATTTTGATCTTTAAAATTCCTCGGGTTCCATAGAACCCAGGAGAACCTCACAACAGGTTTCCTACCTACTCAACAAAGAATTCTAACTAAACTTTTCTAAAGAATCACCTTCAACAGAAGAGCTAGAAATCTCGCAAGGAAGGAGATTTCCAGGTCTTCCCTCACATGTTTAGATATGTTTGACTGAGCACACGCGAAGACTTTTCGTCTTACTTCACTTTGACCCCTCCCCCTCCTAATAGTACGTTTTCCCCTATGAATAAAAAAGAATGAAGAAAAAGTAACTAACAAATAAACATTATTCTTCAAGTTTCAATTCTTCAAACAACAACCCAAATTCTTCATTGTTATCACAACATTTTTAGGACCCATGACCCACTGGTTAAACCAAATTCTAAGAGACTTTCACCGGTGTATACTCATATACGCATTAGTCTCTTAATCATTTTGTCGTTAATCATCCAAAATCCACAAGTGGGCACTAGATGCACTTACATGTACCCTATCCTTTACCCCAGTGCTAGAGAGGAAAGTGATAGGGCACCCAAGGGGTGCACTAAGGGGATGGTATGTCACCCCTAGTGTGGCCCACCTCAGTATCGTGGAGCCCACATGCACCACTACTAGGAGTCATTCTTTTTTCCTGGTTTCCTGGAGCCATTTGAACAAAGGTTTCTTCTCACCCCCATAATATCCACCTATTTATTGAGTGATTTTATGCCACCACCGCATCACGATCACGAAGAAAAATACATAATATAAGACATACGTGGTCTAGGGAGCCTATCTTTTTATCAACTCTAAATTTCATGTTAAAATGTATGTGGTGCCCTTGGCCTAGTTTAGCTAGGTAGCTCATTTTTTGACCCGAATTTCCTCATGAACTAAGCAAGTTCTCCTACTTTGTATTGAAATGCAAGAGCTCGGCGCCCTATTGAGGTTTCCCCAAAGAAACACTTAACTAGTTCTTTTATTTTATGGAATTCCTAAGTATTTCATTGATCTGTATAAAGATAGTACTAGTACAAACGATAATCCAAGGCAGAGCCCGGGCTCAGATGAGCCCGGTGAACATTACCCTGATTTGAAATAGAAAAAAAGTTCAAAAAATTATGATTTTTGTTGTGGTGCAAGATGCTCGTGTGTGTGAACTCCGTGCAAAATTTTGTGAAATTTGGACATTGGAGGAGCTTGTGACAAAAATACAAAATCAAGCACGAACAGTGCGATTTTCAAAAGTTCCTCAGACATCCAAAATTTGTATTTTTGCCACGAGATTCTCGAATGTCCAAACTTCATAAAATTTTGCACGGAGTTCACACAGAAACATCTTGCACCACAAAAAAAGTGAACTTTTTTAAACTTTTTTTATGTCAAATCGAGGTACTGTTCACGCCCGATTTTGTCCGGGCACCAAATCACCGCACTCTAGTACAAGTACTTATAGTACACAAGAAATAGAAAAAAAAATAGATGATTTTGTCCTAATAACAACAAAAAAGCCTTATCAGATAGAACAATCACACAAGTATATTTAGGAAACCTTGCACTAAGCCGCCAAAGCCAATGGAGAAAGCAATGGAGACCATCATACCTTGAAGTTGGAGCTACATCATGACATCGTCGTGTGTTGAAGACCTTGTGAGTGGCCTGTTGGGCCCTTCTTTCCAAGCTCATCCACTCATCATAGAAGATCTTACAGAAAAGGGTCCACAGGCCCACGCCGAATCCACCGCTCACGCCCATCAGCCCAACACTTATCGCACTATCTTACGTATCCGCTATCTTCGCCGGAAAAGCCTATCTGCCGCATTCTGCGGCAAATTGTCGTTGAATTCATGGGCCGGCCCAATTATCAGTAAAGAACGTGCTACAGTACCGCCCGGTTTTGGGAACGTTCTAGGACATTCCAGTCGGGCTTTTCTGGTTTTAGGAACCTTCTAGAACGTAAGGGAAGTTCCTGAACCGGTTTTAGGTCTTTTTTCCGTTTTAGTTTTTTTCCTGTTTCTTCTTTTCTTTGCTATCCTTTTTCGTTTTTATTTTTTCATTTTGTTTCTTTTTTTATTATTTATTTGTTTTTCCTCTTTTCTTACCTTTTTAATTTCGATTTTATTTTTGTTTTTCTAAAAAAATCAGAAATTTAAAAAATGTTTGCATTTGAAATTTTCTTTCATTTTTCCAAAAATGTTCCTGTTTTGAAATTTTGTTTAAATATTTAGAGAAAAGCTAGAATTTTAAAAATCTCTCCAGCAAATCTTCCAAAATTCGAAAAAAAAACTAGAATTCCAAATTTCGAAAATGGTCGCAATATAATTTTTGTTCACAAATTCATAAAATGTTTGGGATTTACAAAAGATGTTCCCACTTTCAAAATTTGTTCACAAATTCAAAAAAAGTTAATGTTTCCAAAATTATTTCGCAAAACTAAAAAATGTTCCGCTGATCTAAAAAATGTTCACCTTGGAATTCTTGTTCAAAAATTTAAAAAATGTCCCGCTGATCTAGAAAATGTTCACCTTGGAATTCTTGTTCAAAAATTTAAGAAATGTTCTGGAATTTTACTTTCCAAATATGTTGATGAACAAAAAATTCATGTTTCCAAAATTTGTTAAGAAATTCAAAAATTGTTCAGGGAATTTAAGAAAGTGTTTGCATTTTGAAAAAAAAATCGTAATTTCAAAAAATGTTTGCATTATTCATTTTTGTTCTTGTTTGTCAAAAAATGTTTGCATTTTCAGAAAATTATTCATAATTTGAAAAAGAATTGCATTATTAATTTTTGTTCTTCTTTGTCAAAAAAGTTTACGTTTTCAAAAATTGCTCGTAATCTAAAAAAAGTGTTCTCCCTTTGAAATTTGTTCGTTTTTCCTAAAATCTTTGGGTTTCAAAAAATGTTCTACTTTTTAAACTTTTGTTCAGAAAATTGAAATGTTTGTGTTTCAAAAAATATTTACTTTTTTCAAACTGAAATCACGTTTAATGTGTTTGCGTCTTATAGTTCATACACACTTGGCTGCCATTTTGGACACCTGATGACGGTAATGTAGGTGGCTATAGGGCCTCGGTTCGATCCCACCCACATACTTTTGTTTATTCGAATTTGTGCTATTGGGTGTTTAGGATTTGCCTCTGGCTTTTATTTGGCACGGCAAATCTAACACACCAATTTGTATGTCACGGTGGTTAGCTAGATGGGCAACCTGCTGTGAGGTCACGGGTTCGAATCCTGGTGCTTTGTCGCTCCTTTTTCAACAGTTTTTTTCTCGCCACTGCAATTGGGCTCGGCCCAGGTGCGCCGCCCTGTGCGAAAGGGCGACTCCTTGCCGCAGCGCGCGGCATATAGGAGGTCTCGTCTTCGCCAATGGCAGTGTGACCCAAGTCTAAAATGGCAAAACACAAGCATCGGCACAAGGAGTTGGCCAGCCTAGTGCGGACTTTTGGTGCCCGAGCTCCCTGGAGCTCGGTATTAAAAAAAATCAAAAAACATATTTATAAGTTTCATCAAAACTTACATGTGTTCCACATGGACTTGTGGAATTTTGTTTAAAAATATTGTGGTTTGTAGGTTGTCCAAACAAATATCTGGCCCGACAACAAAAATAAAGGGCCCATTTTGGAAATACCTATTTGTTCTTTTTATGTACGTCACGTGTGAAAGTATAATGTTGTGAAATTAAACACATACATAGTATACGTGTGTATGTGTGTTGAGAATTTATTTTAGATTTTTTCACGCTATCAAAATTTGAATTTTGAAAATGAGCTCCCTGTAGCTGGAGCTCCGTTGGCATTTTTCGCTGCCCAGCACCGGTACAACATGTCCTTATTAGGGCCAGTTCTTTTGATGGCTTCCAGAATAAGCTGCAATAAACTGCCCCCTACCTAGCTTATTCTAGAAGCTGAACCAAACTTATTTTTTTAGAAGCCTAGTAATTAAGACTTGACTAATAGGCTTTTAAAAAAAATTGGTTGGGCTTCTAAAATAAGCTGGGTAGGGGGCAGCTTATTCTGGAAGCCAAAAAAACTAGCAAAAGAATTGGCCCTTAGCCAGGACGGGAGGGAAGAGGGGACATGACACATCAAATCATTGAATACCATGTGAGCCCCGTGCATAGTCTATTTCGCAATCCACAGTTGGCTAAATTTCATATTTTAACCCTTTTCTGAAACCTATTTGAGATTTGACCCTAGTTTGAAAAAATTTCAAGATCGGACCGTTTTGCTACCGTCAGGGACCATGACGGTAGGGTATAACAGCCTACCGCCAAGGTCGCTGGCAGTAGGGTTGCATGCCCTACCGCCAAAAACCTCCTAAGTATTGAACACAGTGCGTGCTCGTGCTTACCGCCAAGCACCTTGACGGTATAGTTGTGCAGACTATCGCCAGCCCGGTTGGCAGTAGCGATGTTTCATACCGTCAAAGTTCATGACGATAGGCTGTTAGACCCTATCGCTATGGACTCTGACGGTAGCAAAAGGGTCAAACCTTGAATTTTTTTTAAATTAGGGTCAAATCTTGAATAGGTTGGGTCAAAACACGAAAATTTGCCTCCACAGTTTGTTTGGAGTATAATCAATCGAGAGGTCCTCGAGATGATAGATTAATCTGTTTCCCGGGGCAGTTAGCTAACCAACAGCAAGATTAATTGCACCCGGCCCTGCCGGTCGGTTGCAGTCGCCAATCAGACCAAAAACAGTAGTTTTATCGATCGTCCATCGAGTTCATACAAACTGCCAGCACGCACGCATGACATCGACCACATGGATGGATCTGAACAGGAGACACGCTAACCCGGCGGTGGCAACGGCCTCCGGCACCCTGATCTTTCGACGTGGGTACGGGATGGAAACATCTGCATCTGATGTCGGTAGCCTTGCCTACCCGTACGGCGCACTGTCAATTAAACTACTGCAAATTGCAAGGTTGGTCGATTGTGGTTGATTGGTCAGGTATGTAAGTAGTCATTAAGTTAAGTTCACTTCCAAGTTACTGCTAAACAATTTGATGAGTTGATGATGACTGGATGATGCCGGCGCACCAAGCAAGCGGGCGAGCGAACTTGCCTGTCCAAGGATATATTTCTGGATAGGTTTGTGAGACTGGAGCCATGGCCATTCTGCGGAAAAGTAAATTTATTTTTTTGTACCGGGCGTGCCCTTTTCCATTTAAGATACACGGAAATACAACCGCGGAATGGGAAGATGTACACTGCTAGGAAACTTTTTCTTTTAAAACAAAGGAAAAATATTTGCTTCATCTATTAAATAACGAGGAAATCTTTTCCTAATAATAAACCAGCGATTGTTTCCGGTCCTCCGTCGATGGCGTTTTGCAGAAAAGACCCTCCCTTTCTGAGAAATAAACCTGCAGTCCTATTTTAAGTGTGCCTGACAAGATAACGTTTCGTTTTTTTGCACAAAAAAAAACCCTGCAACCACTGGCCACCTCCGCCACTTATCCATTGCCTGCGTCCACCGAGCCGCTGTTGCGGAGCTCCATTCCCAGCAGCCGAGCTCCCCTGTGCTCGTCGGCCAGAAGCCGCGGTGAGGCGCTCGTGGCCAGCAGCCGCGATGAGGCGCTCGCCATCCGGCAGCCATGGCGCCGCTGCAGAGTTAATGAGCTATCTTCCCTCTTCCTCGCGTCAGCTCGAGGTGGGTGGAGCAGATCGGCGCCCATGACCTCCACCACGGCTCCGTCAACGCGCTCCACTGCCTGCTTGCCGGCACCGGCCTCCGCCTGCCCCTGCACATGGACGCTGTCGAGTTCGCGGCAAGGAGCCATGGCGCCGCTGCAGAGCTATCTTCCCTCTTCCTCTTGTGCAGACTATCAAGCATGCACGTACAACGCACGTCTCGGCTAATATTATATTCACGTAACTGTCCTTGCTGCTCATGGGAAAGCATCCCTCTTAGCAACAGTGGCACCCCTAGACGATGATGGGTGGTGGTAGTGATCCGCGTGGCTCCATGTGGGAGGGTCAAATCTGAACCATGGAGCACGCATTTTGGGTCCTGCTTGTGGAGCACCTATGTTGTCTGTGGGGGCGCAGTCCCGGGCAGGCCTAGCTCCAATGGTGCCGGTCGGGATGCCCATTGGTGGCGCCCTGCTTCTTCTCGCGCAGTTTGGATCTGCGTCTGGCGGGTGAGGCAACATTGGTGTGTCTAGAAGTGGTGATTTGGTGGAGGTAGGCAGGCGGTGGTCAGACTCAGTTCTTCACTCCGGTTGACCATGATGCTGGATTGTTTCGCCTTCTGTTTTTAAAATAAATGTTAATAAAAATAATACAGGTCAGCTTTTGCCCACCTTGGTCACCGTCAAAAATAAGAATTCCCATAGAAAAGACATTCTAATAACAATAAAAATATTACAAATCAACCTATTATTTAAATGAATCATCGTATGCATAGAGCACTGACACCTAATTATCGTATACAATAAAAAACCAAATCTCTTGCACGCTCCATCCACGTCCGATGTACTCGCCACCAGCGGGCGTCGTAGGCATGGGCGTGTGCCGTCATATGGTTGTACAGTCAATGCATGTGCGTGCGCGCACACGTGTACGAAGAGAAGAGGTTATATACAGTCAATGCATTGAAGTTGTGTGCATCCTTTTGTTTCTGTCGGATCTACTCGCCGCCGGCAACGGCGTGGGCATGGGCGTATGCATCCTACTGTGTCTGTCGGATATACTCGCCGCCGGCAGCGGCGTAGGCATGGGCGTGTGCAGGTGCCTACAACACGCTGACGCAGTTGGACAGGGACCCGGAGCCCATGGACAACGTCAGCGGGTGCAAGAGCGCACCAGGGTTTCCGTGGTTGGCCGGCACGATAGCCCCTTCGACGTCCTCATCGCTGCCGGTGTCCACGTCGTAGACGTCTCCTGCACGCGCCATCCATTGCCTCCTGCCGCCATGGGCCGCCGCGACAGTCGCCATGGCCTCCTGCCGCCGTGCATGCTTCTCATGAACTACTGTCGGCGCTCGCCGTCGCCACTTGCCGGTCCGCTCAGTCCGGCCCGGTCTGGAGCGCCGTCGGTCTGGTCAGTGGTCACGGAAAAACAGGACTGCCAGGTTGGTCGGACCGGCCCGGACAGTTTCCACCCTGATGATCAGGCAGCGCGTCGAATCGGAGGCCGCGGCAACTCCGATGTCCCATATGGCGGCGACAGAGGTGGTGTGTAGCGTATCCTTGGCGGATGCAACGACGAATAGTAAAAGGGATTGGAGAAGATATGTTTTCAGCCGAGGAAGAAACGGAAGTGACGACGACGTAGATAGACGGCACAGGGAGGGATGAATGGGCATGTTTGGATGCCGATAGCATGAGATGTGGGGCAGGAAGAGATCAATTAGATTGAGTGGCTTCCTATTTTAGCTGATAATAATAATTAGATGGCAATTATATATGGTAGGAGTAATAAGTTTTTTAATAGGATGGATTTGTCTGAGATTAGTTTCTTAATAGGATGGATGCACTCAGATTTAGTTTCCTAGAATAGGATGCACCGTGATTATATAGTTTCCTAATTGCCCAGGCGTGGAGTTTCATATTTTCCTTCACGGTGGAGTACGGTCAGTCAATGTAAATTGCTAAGTGCACACAGAAAATGGTTTAGGTTATGGCTAACCGTTAGATTGATTTTAGTGGGCCAAATGATGCGGTGGTATTGGATCTGTGTACACTTTGTGGGGTGTACTTAAAAAAAATCTTGTTTGATTGTTTAATAGTAATATAGATATAGAATAGTCCCACCTCGCCCTCTTCCATTAAATCCTCCCAATTTAAATATGCTTTTATGTTTTCTCCATATCAAGGAGTCGTAGCCAAGGGTGTGAGAGCTAAAGCGTGCAAGGAATAAGGAAGGGAATGAATTGAGTGACTATGGCAAAGAAATAAGGATGGAAATTAACCAAGGAAGGGAAGGAATTGAGTGACTCTCGCAGAGAAATAAGGAAGGAAATTAACCAAGGAAGGGAAGGAATTGAGGGACTGAAGGAAATCTTCATCATCTTCTAAATCAAAGGAAGGAAGGAGGAACAATGAAATCTCTAACAAAAAAAGGAAGGAAAGCCTCTCATTGAGAGATGTTCAATTCTGACTTTGAGAGAAAACACCGTTCAAATCTGGCAGAGAAAATAAAGGAAGGAAAGCCTCTCATTGGGATGGACATAGCAAAAATTAGGAACTGAGAATGCACAATCAAAAAAAAGAGGAACATTCATGAGCATGCACAAAGGAGAAACACATCATGGAAGTTGGAGTCAGTAATAAAACACAGCGTACCTCTCTAATTTGTTCCATATAATCAGCAAAACAAACATTTTTTTCTCCTGTGTAACAACAGATTACCACCAAGATATCTTCCCGGCTACATCCTTTCTCCTGCCCATCTACTACATTGTCGATGTTGCCCCCTAGATCACATGAGAATAGATCAGGATTGATAGAAAATTGCTCTCTCCGTGGATCAGCATGCATCCACTGTGTTCTTGAGCATGGAAGCAGCTCCTGGCACTTCATCATGCATAGGTACGTTTTTGCGCCTTGAATCTACAAATTTTAGACCCTCTTATCATACAGAGGAGATAAGATTAAAACAAACAAAGAGTTTAATCTATGACATGCAAATTACAGAAATAGCTCTGGGAGTGATGACCGTGGGCGTGCAAATTAATCCTTCAGAATTACATTATAATTCTGGGAGTGATGATCGCGGGCGTGCCACACAAGTGGCCATGCGCATCAGCAAAATCAGTTTCAAACATGCCTCATGTAAACATATAGCAAGGAGCGGCCTCATGTTTCGAACATGCCGTATGTATATGCATGCGCTTTAGTGCTTCATTATAGTACACGATTTCTTCAGGTTTTGTACAGTAGTTCCAAGGGGAGACAATAATCAATTATAGTTAAGGTGATTTTCCACAAGGTACATTTTTCCAAGAAAAAGTTGCATTTTTATTTTACTAATTATCTAAGATTTATATATTCTCAGCTATATTCCAAGTTACGTGTTTTGTTTTGTCATCTCAGCATTTTTTTACCTTTTTTTTGGTCGTCTCAGCATTTTATACTAACGACTGACACCGAGGTGACTGAATTTGTTTTAACAGTTTGTATGTATTATATAAGAAGCATTACAATGATATAATAGTATTCTGTGTAAAATGCAGTTGTATTACCATCCATGCTTGTCGTCTAATAAATGAGTGCTTGTAAAAGTACAGCTGGTTTGATACTCATTGTTCATTGTTCTAAGGTATGTCTCAGTTTTAGAATGGTAGCCTGTAGAAAATATAATTGTGTATTCAGTTTCAAAGTATAGTTTTGCATGATTTTCATAATTTCTATGAATTCAAACTGTTAACTGGTAGTTTTATACTCAAATAAAGATATATATGAATACAAATTAGTTGCTGGTTATTCCTCCATGATTTAGTTTTCCAGTTCAATGTAGTCTTGCGCTCGTGTGATTGAAAACTAATAATGGAAAAGTGAAGCTGCACGTCAAACTACACTACGTGCATATGTGCATACACTCTGCCCCTCCTCTGTTTCTATCACTTTGAGTTGCAGAAAAGGGAAATTACAGGCAGATGAAATAGCGTATGGGGGTAGCACTAGAAATAGCATATGGGGGTAGCACTAACCTCTGCCTCTGAGCTTGCATCGAGTTCCAAACTTGAAATGAGTCTACATGAGCCCCTGCTGTATCTCGAGGTACCCGCTGACCGCCCCCGCGCGCGATGTTGTTCGGCAGGGAACAACAGCATGGAGCAGCTGCCACAGCTTAGGCACGCCCGATACAAACGGTGCTACACAGCATAGCTCTCGCCCTGCCGCCGGCAACGGCGACGGCCTCGGACGGCAGACCGCATCTCACCTTGTGTTAATTGTCTTTGATCTCAAACTGAGGAGAACATAGGCAAGGGAGCAGCTGCCACAGTTTAGTCCCGGGATTGGACGCGCCGGATGCGGGCCTTGCTACCGCAACGCGTCCCTACTTGCCGCCGGCGTCGGCGAGGGCACCGGACGGTGGTCTGCATCTCACGGTCTCACCTTGTGGCCTTGTGGGAAACACCCTCATGGAGCTTGAACTGAGGCAGCTAGAAGAGTCCAGGAGATAAGAGGGTGTTTGGATCACTAGAGATTAGAGACTAGTAGTAATTACCTTTAGTCAGTAAACCTTCAAACACCCCTATCTAGTGGGTGACTAAAACTAGTTTAGTCCCTAGTCACCCCACCCCTAACTTTTACTGACTAGAGACTAGTAGTAGTCACCTTTAGTCAGTAAACCTCCAAACACCCCTGACTTTTACTGACTAAAGTCCCCCTCTCTCTTCTCTAATTGGTGTTGCACAAAAGACATTTAATACTGAGACATTTAATGCTGACTAGTAGTAGTCATCTTTCAAACAGGGCCTGATTAAAAACTTCTAGTCTGACTATTACTAGTCACATGACTAGAGAGTATCCAAACACCCTCTAAGTTAAGGAAAATAAGTAAAACAAAATAGCACTGTTTCAGTGATGGGGCTGATCAAAACACGTGTTGGTCGCCAGATGCCACACATGCATAAAAGAGGACATGCACGCTGCATTTATCGCATGAATTGGCTAAAATGGAACTGTGTGTTGATTGCCTTTAATTAAATAAATTTATGTGTTGGCTTATGAAAATTAGCTGGAGAGGGGCACGCATGCATTTATTTGGGCAATTTCGGATCTTCTTCCGTCCTTGCAATGTGGGGCAAGATATTTGGGGACACAATGCATACATTTTTTATTAACTTTGTATGCATACCCTTTTTAGTTAACTTTGTGTGCATGCCCTTTTTAATTAACTTTGTTTATTAATTATTCTGGCGCACTTTAATTAGGAATCTGATAATGTCCGTCGGGTACGAACAAATGACAAATCAAACATTTTTATGGCGAATTTAGTGACCTGAGGGTGATAATTTTAGCTAGCAAGCATGCTAATTTCATGTTTCAATTTATTTTTGACAGAAAATTGCCTTGTGTGTCTAACTTACCATCCTTGTGTCAAGAATTGCTATCGAAAATGTTCGATGTGCCATGTGCTCATACCTGACATCAGCTACTTATCATTTATGTTAATTTATTCATGTATTGTGCTATCGAAAGTATGGTATAGAAATCATACCAAAAGTAGTATGGTTCTTAATTCATCGAGGCGCCTGCCTCCCTGCGGCATGATAAATGTTTTGATTAGCAGGTCAATTATTACTCCCGTTGCAACGCACGGGCATATGTCCTAGTAGAGTATTACACGTGGATCACAATCACCACATGACAACTACTCACGCAATAAAAATTACCCCAAGTTTCTTAGCACTGGCAATAGACCAAAGTTTTGCCTCAGCTAGGACTATATTAAGGGGGATGTATCTGGTGCACCGGAGCAATTTGTGCTACCGGTGCACCGCTCGCCCGTTGCCTATTAAAAATTGTTCGAAAAAATCCGGAAAAAAATTAGCCTCAGCTAGGACTATATTAAGGGGGATGTATCTGGTGCACCGGAGCAATTTGTGCTACCGGTGCACCGCTCGCCCGTTGCCCATTAAAAATTGTTCGAAAAAATCCGGAAAAAAATTAGTGCATTGACACAACATCAATGTACATTGTCACAAAATTTTAAATCAATATTCGAAACATTGCTCGAGATATAAAACTAACAAATTTGACACTGAATAGTACATGACACAAGTTGGGCTTCAGTTTTGGCCTATTAGCACATTGACGTCAAATTTGTCATTTGTGTATCTTGATCATTGGTTTGAATTTTGATTTGAATTTTTGTGACAACATACATTAATGTTGTGTTGATATACAAAATTATTTCTGGATTTTTTTGGAACATTTTTGGATGCCCAATGGGTCCGGTGCATCGGTAGCACCAATTGCCTTGGTGCACCAGATACGTTCCCGAGCAATTTGTGCTACTCTTAGAAGGATCGGTCATGGTGCATTCTTATGATGGAAGATGTTCACTGCTAGGGAATTCGAATTCATGAAGAAACAAAGAGTACTACAGTTGTGTGCATTGTGTGTATGTTCTGGAGATCTGACTGGCTTGCCGTTGTGGTATTGCCGGCATGATCGATGAAGGATGAAGTGCATAGAGTATTTTGTGACGCGGGTCGTGAAGTAAAAACAGATTATTTGATACCACGCTTTTCTATGGAGAGAGACGATAGGGAGACGGTGATGTCACGAAGGAGTATCTTTGTTCAGCCGACTCACCCAAGTTGGTCTGAAGCAGATGGTGCCGGAGGGGGTACTGGGCTTTCTTGCCAAGATAGGTAATTCTTTCATCTCGGAGAGAATTAGAGCATCTCTAGCTGCTAAAATTTAGCCTTAAAACGCATATTCAAATCTGAACTTGTTAAAATTGAGGAGTTCAAAGGGACACCTAACCAGAACTCTCAAATTTAACTCTTCAAACAAACTGATGAAAGTTTTTCTCCTCCCCAATAAAGATGACTCCTAGATGAGAAGGCCTTTCCGTCTCCTGTGAACTTGTCGCCGGTCTACCTTATCTCTTGTGGACTTAAGACCATGGAGGCATGGTGGATCTCGGCCCTTGCCGGTAAGAGGGCTCCTTCTCAGTTTTTTAGGTATTTTTTAGTCCGATTAGGGTTTGTGCCACGCTCAGGAAGGCAAGGCGGCGGTGGCTCTCCGAACATGGAATAAGGCCCTCCACCATTAGCCCCCATCCGCACAGTGCATCTAGCGTCTTCGTAGGGCGTTTGGAGGTGTGTCTCCGGCGGATCTCATGAGATTCGATAATTGTTGGTCTTAGGTGGATCTCCGTGGATTCATTCGTCATTCGCCTGTGTCCGTGTGTCTATATGTTGGATCCTTTCGGTCTACGCTTATCTTCATCAACGACAGTTGTTGTTCTAATGTGTTGGTCATATGTGGCCTTAGCACGACGACCTCACGACTGTCTACTACAACTAGGTTTGTCTGGCTCAAGTGAGGAAGGGGCGATGATGTCGGCGCGCCTTCAGCTTGCTTCAGTGATTGTGTTAAAATAAGTCCGAGGCGCTCCGTCGATCTACCGAGGATCAAGCAATCACACAAGCACGACACCAAGATTTGTTAACGAGGTTCACCGATATGGCTACATCCCCGGGGCATGACTACGGGCGCTCCTCCCCATGACACCGCTACAATACCGCACCCCGGCCGCCCGGGCGCCGGCACACGCCGCCGGCTCCCCCCGCGTGCCCGTGCTATTATGTTGGCATATGTTACATCGTGTGTCTACCCCCGCTATATAAGAGAGGCCTAGGATACAAGTGTCCTACTAGGACACGACTCCATATCCTATCTAAACACAATACTACTCAGAGTCCAACTGTAACCTAACTTGTACAACAATATTCGACACAATTCTAACAAACTCCACCTTGGCGAATATTCTCCACCACCTTGAATTCGTCTGTGCGTCAAACCTCCATGTACATTGGACTTGAGATACACCATGAGCACCGCTGCTACTCCCAGACTCCATGTGACTCCACCTGCAACTGTAGTTCCTTCTCGTTTTCTTCACAGTCAACACTCGAGCAAAAACAAGTTCCTCATTACTCTACTTTGTGCTCCCAACTTCCGGAGTATCCGTTCAACACAATCACACACCGACCACTGTCTGCGTGAAAATGAACAACTCACATATTGGACGCTACATATAAGAGTTACCTGAACTCAACGTCACCGCTCCTTTCTTGACCGCCTTTCTGAAATTTGAAAGAATTTCACCGTCGCTTATAGTCACCCCGAGTCAAATTCGCAGTTGTCTCACCCTTTTTCCCGGATTGTCTCTGACATGTCCCACAGCTATAGCACTCCACCTCCTTCTGTACTTGTCACCCGCACTTTGCCATGTGCACTGAACACCACAGAATATACGGCCATGTACTCTCTCCGCTTTTGACAATTTCAGACTTTCCGCCACTTTCTCAGATTCTCCATGGTCAACTCCTGTCCATCAACCGGCACCAATAGACCCAGTCACCAACTTGAATCTGGTACTCGTCAACACTGCTTCAGCACCCTCTGCACAATTTATCTGACCATATGTCTGCCCACCAGTGCCTTGGCCTGTCGCTGTGTCCCGTGCTTACCGCACGCCTCGCCGCTATCACCGCGTCGAGCCTCTGCTGTCCTGGTCGAGTCTCCCGGGCCGCGAACCCACACCACTCAAACCCCTACTGCAGAGAACCATCGATCATCACCGACCAATGCCGAGTATCATGTCTCCATCAGACCATTGGGCCCCAGTCCGATCCACGTGTCTCTCGCTATCCCGTTGAAATAGGCTTCGACTCTCCATGCATTTACGCTGTAGCCCCTCCATCAGCACAGAGTGAAGTCTTTCGCTAGACTCTAGCTCCACCTTCAACATGACTCCATGGTAGATGATCAGTCCACCCCTGCGCCTCATCGACTTCAAGCTCCGTGTATACACCACCTTGAATCAATCCCGCGCCATAGTCTTGTCGAAGCCGCACAAGCCTCGGGCATGTGCGCCACATGTTTCCATGCCCCAGAAGTCGGCCACCATCAGCATCACGCTCCTATGTCATCGTCGCTGAAATCACCGCCGTCTTCTGCTTTAACCAACATCCATGTCGGTCCGTCAGACAGTCCAGTCCGACCCAGCCGAAATTATCCGACTGCAACCATGCTCCACCCTGCATCGTGTCCGCCCGCACATCTCCGTGCATTGCTTGACGCCCTGTGTATGCATGTTCCCTGCACGACGCACTCCAGGCTCCCAAATCATCTTGCGCAAAACTCATCCATCACATGATACTTTCATCTTAGCTCGCTTGACTTCCCGCAATGACTTCAAACATCCATGTTATACCAAGCCGCAATACTTCCCGTGCATGTGACGAAGTGATCCAATCCATCCTCCACGTACTGCTGCTTCCACACAACACCCAATGCCTTTTTTGTAATTGCTGTCAAAGCTATCTGATGGGTTCTTCCCTTGATGAATTTTCTTTTAGCCAATTGATTTGCTGCCTTTGTCCGTGTCGCTCGCGAGGACTCAGTCCTCTTTTTGTTGCCAAACAAATCTCACATCCTCTACAACCTCATGTAGTAGCAATGACACAACGCCTCACACGTACGAAGTTCATCCAGCCTTCGGCTCCTGCGCGCCTACCTGGGCCAGCGCCCTGCCTAGCCATGCTGCGCCAGCCTCCCCTGGGCTTCGTCCCTCATGGGCCTGACGCGGGGCCATGTCCGGACTGGTTCGGCCAGCCCCCTGTAGATGTTGTTGCCTCGCCTTCGATTCGATCTCGTGAAACACGATCCGATCCGAATCCTGCCTGCTGCCGCTGTACCCTACGTTGACTGCTACTGCTGCCCTCCGGTTGCTGCTTTCGACGCGTCCTCGCCGCCTGATCCAATCGCTAGTACTCTGCGGCCTCGCTCGGAATCGCCCGCGCCTTGTCGCACGATGCGCCTGCACCCGCTGCTGCCACCGTCCCAACACGATCTAGCCAATGCGTCCGGCCGTTTCTGATTGCTTCTCCATCCTCTAGATCAACAAACCACGACCTCTTTGTAACCTTGCTCTGATACCACTTGTTAAAATAAATCCGAGGCGCTCCGTCGATCTACCGAGGATCAAGCAATCACACAAGCACGACACCGAGATTTGTTAACGAGGTTCACCGATATGGCTACATCCCCGGGGCATGACTACGGGCGCTCTTCCCCATGACACCGCTACAATACCGCACCCCGGCCGCCCGGGCGCCGGCACACGCCGCCGGCTCCCCCCGCGTGCCCGTGCTATTATGTTGGCATATGTTACATCGTGTGTCTACCCCCGCTATATAAGAGAGGCCTAGGATACAAGTGTCCTACTAGGACACGACTCCATATCCTATCTAAACACAATACTACTCAGAGTCCAACTGCAACCTAACTTGTACAACAATATTCGACACAATTCTAACAAATTGTAGTCGTCGGTATGTGGTATATGGACCTAGATGCAATTTTTGTTACTTCTTATGTTTTTTGTACTATCATGACAGTTGATGAATAGATCGAAATTTTTTCCCGCAAACAAACTGGGCCTCACATGGAAGTCTCTCTCATCTTCTTCTTTTTAGCCTTCTTCCTTCTTTATTCCACACGGTCAATGAAGATTAACTCGAACCTAGATTCTCTACACAAGTAATTGATATATGCTCATCGTGTGCGACGTAAGCGTGTGACAAAGTAGGAAAAATTCATCATCCACGGATTATGGCTTCGGCGTCTCTTCGTCTGTATGAGTTCTCGGCGCCTCTTCGTCTGTATGAGCTCTATCCCTCATCCTTTCCTTGTGGTGTGATGGCATGGTCCAGAACGCAAGGATTGTGCTTCTTTGTCCGAATGATTTCTTCTCCTTATACTTCTCCTACCGGATTGATGGCGTGGTCCACCACACAAAGATTCATCAGAATCGGCGATGGCGGTTGGTGACCACTTATCCATTCATGTTTTCTTCATGTACATGAGATTTTCTTGTGTAGGTGTTCCTCCACGTGTGTTGTAGATGAGATAATAGGAAGGAGTGTCGCTAGGCTAGGGACGGCTAGGAGGAGCGTCATCGTGGCCGAAGACAAAGGGAAAGACAGAAAAGTGAAGAAAAAAGTTTGCCATATTCTCGCTGGAGTTTGGCGGTCGGAAGTTGCCATGGCTGTGGGGTGTCATGCGGCATGCAGGGTGGTCATCGAAGTCAAGGAATGCAACGGAGGTGGTGACGATGTGCAAGACACCGAGCAACACAAAGAGATGACCTCATGAGCGAGAGAGAATCTTTTGTTGAGACATGCTTTTGCTCTCACAAAGGTGAGAGGCAGCCGACACTTCTCCTATATTTTTTAAGAAGTTAAAGGTTTGAGAGTTCGACTAAATGTGGCTTAAATACTCGAAAAGGAATCATACCAAACCTTTTTAGGAGTTCGGCTAGAGATGTTGTAGATGTACCTAGTGTCGTCGAGTGTTTTGAAGATTATTGGACAAAACAGTTAAGGGACCGATGTGTTTGCAAGTATACCCAGGAAGTAGGTCCCCGAGGAGTTAAGAGGAGATTGCTTATCGTGTGGAAGACATGTCCTAAAAATTGTATTGGCAAGCAATAGTTTCGATATGATGTTCGAGGAACAATTGCCTGTAGCAAAGAAAATAATGCAAACATGAAGATCATTGTGTTTTCTAGTCTTATTTTTATCTATTTGAGTGATAGTTCAAACCGTACTATTACCGGGGAGTGTTCCAATTTGAGTTGAGATTTAGGTCATCCGTGCATGCTCAATCAAACACCTATTTCTTTGATGAAAGACAAGAGAAATCTCTTCATCCCGAGTGATTATTCCGAATTTGAGACGATGTTCTTCGAGATTCCGAGAAAGAACTACCTGCAGTTGGGTCGACTTGACTTATTCCTCAAGTAAGTAGTTGAGTGAGTTTGAAATTTGACAGTTATGTCATGTATCGGTTCTTCATGAGTGGTTAGTGCATTTATTGGTCATTTCACACATCAGGGTCGCTCCCACCTATAAATGGCCCCGCATCCCAACCTGAGACAGTTGGCTGCTCTGTTTGATTTGACAATACATTGTCTGAGCAATCCATCCTCTGAGAGAATTGAGAGAATCCTATAGATGAAAAGCCACAAAGCCTAAAATCTATTTAAGTGGTTGAGCATCATGATGAACTAGATTGAAGCTTAGCTTGAACCTATTACTCTTGTGGATTGTGCATCCACCAGACAGTTAGGTGTCGGTTCAGAGCATCCAGAAGTTAGTGTTGATCACCAAGAACAAGTATGTGAAGGTATGGAGGTCACCTTGAAGACCTACCGAGAGTAATCGTCCGGAGTCGAAGGGGCTTTATATCAAGACGAATAGGTAGAGAGAGATTTGATCCTCTGGTCAATCACAAGCCCCTCTACCCAGACACAACCCTTGTGAACTGGTTGAACAAATTATGAGTCGCCATCGAGCACACATTTGTTTTTCTTACTCGCATTACTTTCTTTATTTGCCTTTGTTTATGAAGAACTTCTCCCTTGCGATTTCTCTCTCCGATCCATTCTTCTAAACTACTAAATCTTTACCATTTTGCTCGGCATGTTAGTTGTAGTTTTCTCTCTAGCAATACTTAAGGTCATATATTTGCATGCTCGTCTAGTTGTCATTTACTTGTACTTAGTTATTCTTCTATCATGCCTTCAGGTATATTTATCTCAACATAGTTACCTAGTTATTTCTCTAAGTCATTTACTTCAACAGTTTTATCTTTGTTTAGTTTCCTCCTTAGAGAGTATTTAGTTGTGCTTCTTTGAGAAACTTTCTTTTGTCAAAGAAACCTTTTAAAATCTCCTATTCACCCCTTCTAGTTGATTTCGTATCCTTCAGATGCTCCTATATCCGTCAAATGATTCAACATTTCTTCGCCTTGGCAAGACATGTTGCATCGTTCAATACGCCCTGTTAGTTTTGCCAGCGTGTTTTGATGCGACACGACCCATGTGACATGCGTCAGTTCATGTATAGCTTGATGTTGTGCGTTGCTCTCCCTCAATAAAAAAGGAAAATGTGTCGCGTGTTGCGCCTACTGCACAATGTCACACTATATATATATGCTAAATTCATTGTTTCTATCAAAACTAGATAATTGCTCGTGTCTTGCAAAAGAGGCATAGATATTCTAGTAGGTTATCCCATGATTTATTTGCACAAATTAATTTGATTGTGTACACAAATGTGATCATGTATTTGGTAGGCAACTATTGGTTTATCAAAGAAAACACAAATTTATTTGGTAAGTACACAATAGATGGGGTAGAGTTTTCATAAGAAGAAAACAAGTCACATGAGAAATAAATCAAACATGGAGAGAGAGACGGAATTGGAAGAAGAAACGGATGATAGAACCTTATGTTCATTTTAAATAGGGGAGAGAAGGGTATAAACACGTATAGATAATACAATAGACTAAAGGTATTGAAACATGAAAACAAAAGACCTAATAAAACAACTAGTTACTCTATAATACGACTAAAGGAATTGAAACACACACAAAAGACCTGATAAAATACCTACCTACACCAGAATACCTTGAAGTCATTGTCTCTATCTCGAGCCTTCACATCTTGGTGTTTCACATGGATCGAGAACCTACCAATGGTTTTCTGTTTATGAAGATGGTTGTACCCTCATCTCATTAGGAATCAAATCCAAAGTTTGACATATGTGTGTCTCATAAAGGCGAAATTTCTTTCGGTGGGAGGAGACGCTCCCATGTACAGCGAGGCATCCGTGGTAACTTCTTCAATGTGCTCAGTCTCTTGAGTGTGCTCAAGGGATAGGACGTGCACGTGTGCATTCAAAAAGATGAGTGTATGTAAAAGTTTGTGTCTATACAGTGTTTCTAAAAACCCGTACAAGACAAAACATGCACAAAATTGACCTTTGTCAAAGGTTCTGAAGAGATACTTGAGCAATGCACCTCAAGAGATTATAACCTAAAAGTGCAAATGTGACAAAGAGACACACTGCCACCATCCAAGATGTAAAAACTATTGTTTGATCATGGATTGTCATGGACGAACATCAATCCTATATACTTAAGAAGTTCACCCCCACAAATCTATTTATCTAAACATGCAGGCTATCCACATCAGCGGCTCAGCCGCATCAGCATTTTTTACAGGCTTACATGAGGGCCCCACCAGAGTACAGAATGTCCACATCAGTTTTCGGTTACCAGCAGTAGGACCCACCTTAGGCGACCACGGATCCCTCTTTCCCTCATTCAGTCGAAGCCATCGCTCCTCATGTCGCGTTCCACTTCCACCGGAAACAAATCGTCCATCCGATTCCCCTTCCAGCATCTGAAACTGACGAGTCAATCTAATATACACCACCTCCCCTTCCAGATCACCAACACTCCCCGACAGTGACCCGACGAGTTGTAGCGACGCTGCCTAGCGACCCCGGATGAGCCAGGAACGCCATTCGTTGTGACCCCGGCGAGTCGCCATGATCACAGCGGCGTCGCCATGACCCTGCTACCCCGTGTCCCCATCGGCGCCGCCACGTGTGACCTCGCCGAGCCACCCCGCCCCTGCAAGCCATGCCGCTTCGGCAACCCCGACTGATGTGCGCCTGTTCTTCCACCTATCATTCCAGCTGCTATTCATGGGGTGGACACTCCCGTGAGCGGCAGATGTCCGGCAGAGGTCTCCCTCTACCACATCTGCCGATAACTCAATGCACGAGGAAATTTTCTCTCACTTCAATCAAGCTATATAGCCCTTGTGAAGGATTACCGATGAGTGATGACGAGGAAGGAGGTGTAATCGGCTGCTCACTGTTCCTCTGGCATCCATCCGTTTGAGGGACATCAAAATTTGTTTATTGTGCCCTACTGTATCAGGTTTCGTCCGGATCCCCCTCGTCCCAATACTCTTATTGTCTAGCACCTTTACCGCCACAATATATATTAGTTAATTAAGCTGCCGATTATTTTTGTCAGCCAATGTTACTTTCCAAATATTGATGTTCCAGGTATATCTAATTGACATTTTTGCTCTGCATTCAGACGTTGTCTTTTTGGATTCTGATGAAAGTTTTGTTTTGGCACATTCTGGAAAAAGTGCATGGTTTAAACCATGTTTATTTTGATTACAGTTTATCCAAAATATTACAAGTTTGAACCATGATGAAATATTCCAAGTTATCCAGAAGACACGGCAGTACAATAGGGGATTGACACATGGCTCACATGGTATCAGACTTTGCATTTCTTTAGGACATGTTCATCTTTATCTCTTTTGGATTCAGAAAAACAGAAAAAGAAATATTGGCATTCAACCGTCTGGGGTCATCAATTTATCCGATGTAAGATTGTTTATTCTAAGTGGATGTCCACCATTTTTTTACATTATTGATTCTCAAGTCCCCGTAATCCCAGGTTATTATGATATTTTTCATTGATATTAGGTTTCAGTTGACATGAATAAGATTATTCACTTTGAAGTTATTTGGGAGAAGTATGCGAACAACACATTCTTTTTTCAAGATCGCACAATCTGCATTCAAAAACTATTGCATCAAGTCTAATTTCTATATCTTACATAAGATATTGCAGTGGCATATACCTTTTAATAAAAATTACACTCAAGCAACTAATAACTTCTAACTGGTCCCTATTGCCATCTCTCATATGTAAAAGTACACATATTTCTCCCATCACAATTTTTGCAATTGAATAACAATGTGTCAACTACTTTGTTAAAGATTTTCGTAAAAAGATGCTATTTTTCTTCAACTGTGGTTTCTCAACTAGACATATTTATGGTTTCCTCATCGTGTTTTTGCACAACTTTGCTCCATAACTAAGTTCATTTTTTTAATCATTTCATATCCGTTGTTGTTCCGGTGAGTTGACAAATGGAAGGTCTTCTCAACTCTATAGTCATTCATAGTAAATAGAAGGGGCCCTAAATGGAATGATGAATTTGAAATAGAATAGGGAATTTGTTTGTACGCTCAATAGAAAAGTTAATTGCATGGATAAGTTTAGAAGCTTTCGCAATGTACCCACTATTTTTATGCTTTCTTACCCACTGTTTTTATGCTTTCTTCTCCTTGCCTCCTTTCTCATTTGTAATATATTGTCTTTTTAAGCAGTATGGCATGCTAATGTACCATGACATAGTTCATATTTTTTGCTACGGGCCATTAAGAAAACTCACAGCAAGATCCCGCAGCAACGCGCGGGGTATTTTCTAGTATCACTAAAAGGCAAGCTAGAAAACCACAACCTAAAGCCACAACCTATCTTCGTGGGGTAAGGTGTAAGCCAGGATAATAAACCTATCAAGGGCAATAAATATTAATTTAAATCATACCCAAATTAAAAGCCAAAGTTGGTGGTTCCATATTTCATCGTCTTCTATTTCGAGCATCGGTGATGGAACGAACTAACAGAGAAATGCTGGGATTTCTCCACGCGAGGGCATTGGTGGTGGAACCCAAAGATGCCAACACTACTTTCTTCGGGGTGGGGGAGGGTGAATGATAGGGGAGGGCTACAGCGTGGCCAACCACTATCCAGTAACATTATTTTTATTTTGTATATAGAGTGAAGGAAAACAACTTGACCTCAAAACCAAGATAAATGTTTTGCTCCCTATCCACTAAAAAGTATAACATGCTACTTATTTCTTTTGCAGATGTAGCCTTGCCACATTAACAACTCGTGTATGTCGGTCATGAGCTACATTTTATTTACAATACCATATCCATACAAACATACCACATCACAAAGTCAAGAATATTATTCATAAGTTACAGTTTTCATTAATTTTTGTGTTGTCTTGGACGGTATATATGATGTACACTTGTAGCATACATACATAGTTCGTGTTTCACATTTTGTTACAAATATCAAAATGTTCATGAATTTATTAAAAATTTCTGAATTCCAAATATTGTTCCAATTTTTTAACATCTTTACACATTAAAAAGTCTTCCCAAAATTTAAAAAAAATCTCAGATTCAACAAAATGTTTGCCAATCTCAAAAGGACTCACGAATTTGAAAATTAGTTCTAAATTTGTAAAAATGTTCATGAATTTGAAAAATGTTTGTGAATTTGAAAAACTGTTCACAAATTTGAAAAAACCTTCGTGAAATTCAAACAATGTTCATGAATTTTATAATATGTTAGAAATTTCAAAAATATTTGAAATTTTAATATTAGAAAAATAAATGATGTCATGAAAATCGAACAAATGTTTGTGAATCCAATAAATGTTTGCGGAGTTGATTTTTTCCCATTAATTTAGAAAAAATACACAATTTTACAAAAAATTATTTTTTGTAAAATTTTAAAAATAGTAATGAATTAAAAAACATCCATTAATTCGAATATTTTTGAAAAAAATGAAAATTTGTTTCACAATTTAAAAATGGAAAAGGAAATAAAATAATTAAGAAACCGAAAGAAAAATAAAAAGGGTGAGGAATTCTTCTGGAACCTTCCCAAAAACTATGAGGATGAAACGGAGTAAATCTCAAAGGGTTGAGCCCATATAAGTCATATAAGTCTCTATTGTTAAAGGGGAGTTGGTGGTTGTACGTCTGTAGGTGAAGCCTTCCCACTCAAAATCATGTTCTGCATTCACTCAATCAAATCAAATTGAATCTTACTAAAACATCAACAAAATCTAATGAAATGTTGCCTTCCCCTATCCATACCCAAATCAAATGAAATCTTACCGAAACATCAACTAAATGAAAACTTTTAATGTCTTCAAGTGACCATACTCAAATCAAATAATATCGGTGTAAGACATATGTCGGACATCATTAATGTTGAACCACTATAATATGTTTACCCATTGCAACACACGGGTAATTAGCTAGTAATATATATATGTCCCACTTGCACATAGGAGGCGCGCATGTTGGAGACCTCCTATTCGGCGTGTTCAGTGTCGGTTAGCACACTAGTGCTTGCACGCCCCCCACTATTAGAAAAATCATTAATCAAGAAAATCCATAAATTTGAAAAAAAATACTCAAATTCAGAAGAAAAAAACGTCATGAATTTAAAATGTTCATAAATTTGAAAACCGAACACAAATTTCATGATCACAGAATTCGGGAAAATAATGAAAGAAAAACATAATAAAAATAGAAAAAAAGTTTCTGGATTTAAATACCATTTTATAAAAGGTCATGAATTTGAAAATTCCATGAATTTAAAATATGTATAATAATGTTCGCAAATTTGAAACTGTTTACGAATTAAGGAAAAATTGCAATAAAAACTACTGACACACACCTCAGAGAAAATCAGCCCAAATAACCTACTAAACCAGAAAGAAAACAAAAAAGGAAAAAAATGCTCAAGATTTCGGTTTTGTTTAGCAAATTCCAAAAATGTAGAAAAAAATGTAAAATTGTTCCATATTTCAAAAAATGTCCGACATTCAAAAATGCAAATTTTCTAAAATGTATCAGATTTAAAAAAATGTTCATGAATTTTGAAGAAAAACATACTTTTTGGATAATTTGTCAAATTTCAAAAAATATTGATGAATTCAAAAACACGTTCATGGATTGAAAAAATGTTGCACATTTCAGAAAATATATCTAAATAAAAAAATCTTGAATACAAAAAACTGCAAAAATATTGTCAATTCAGAAAATGTTAAGAAAATAACCAAAACTGTAAAAAATAGTGTTAATTCAGAAAATGTTAAGAAATTCAAAAATGTATGATAATTTCATAAAAGTGTCAATTAAAAACGGTGATTCGTAAAAAAAATCTTGAATTTCAAAACTGTTTCGAAAATTCAGAAAATATTCACAAATTTCAAAAAATGTTCATGGATTTTAAAAATGTGCACGAGTTTAAAAATTTTATGAATTTCGAAAAGTGTTTTAGAATTTCAATAATTTTTGCATATTTGAAAGAAATTATGAATTCGATATTTGTTCTTGATTTTCAAATCAGTTCACGAATTTGAAAATTGTTCGTGATTGTTGAAATGTCAATGAATTTGAATTTTTTTTTTGTGATTTTCCAAGAAGTTGGCCAATTTTTAAGCACGGGTTTAAAAGGAAAAAAGGAAAATAAAAAGATAAAGGAAAAGCGAAAGAATTAAATAAGATAGTGAATTGGATAGCTTGTTTCGTATCGCCTTTAGAGTTTAGAGATACCTGTGCATTCGCATTGTTCACTAAGGCCTTCCACAACGTAGCCGGTGCCAAATACATCAAAAGGCAGCCACCTCATCACCGGTGCCCAAAAAAACTTTTCAGACATCGATCTCACAGCGTAGGGCTTCGGCAGGAAAAAGATTCTGGGACCCATATGATAAACAAGTACACCATGCTGCTGTGTATTGAGCAAAGAGAGAGAAGACATTTGTTGTTCAAAGTTGAGAGTTAATAATATTTTATTGGCTGGAGGAATTGGGCATCGGTACTCCTACTTGCTCCGATGCCATGAAAATTTTGTTGGGGCATCGGCCTCACAACGTGAGGGCACCGGTTATCGGAGCCAGAAGTCAATTTGGCACCTCTTTTGGCCTACATAGTGGAAGGCCTAAGAGCATGTACTATGCTCCACGTTGGACTACTGCTCCAGCACACCACATCAATTCAAATTCTTCACCTCAGCCTAGGCTGGTCAAAGGGCTCGCTTTCCGGTGCGCCTGCGCAGCGGTCTTTTTGCATACCTCCCGTCTACTAAAATACCTACCCTGCACGGTGCCTCCTAGCCAATATAAATGGGGACGCGTGGCGGCACGTAGATGGTTAGTAGAACGCCAACGTTTCAATAGAATTTGTGTTTCCGATTGTAATGTGGCAGCTCTTTATTTCAAAATGGCTTTGTTGGTTATTAATGTGTGCGCCTTCGCAAATCGGACAAATTTTTTACCACAACATGTTGGTTCCATGTCAAGTCAACATGCCAAGTTTCATGATTTGCTCGCGAGTATTGGATTTACAGAAACTTAAAACCAAGTTCCTTAATGTTTTCGGCTGAGCCACGATGCCCATATGTTTCAAATTCATTTCCATTTCTTGCATGAAACCTAAATATTCACCCAGTGACACATTTATGATTTTTGAACACATTTTGGTGCACTCGAGCATGTGCATGTAGTTCAAATTTGAATTTATGCACATTAAATGCCTAGAAAGCTCAATTAATGTATAAATGCCAAACAAATCCAGAATAATTCTAAATTTTAGCACAACACTCCTATTGGTCTATGTTGCCTCTATAAGAAAATTAAGGCATGAATAGGTAGCGTATGTCGTTTCGCCACAAAGGTGCACATTCCCTATCGAAACCATGCTAGTAATGAGTTCAAGGGGATTGACACTCTTGCTCGCGTTGGGTGAAAGTATTTGTTGTTCACGAGGCTTTGCGTGATTCTCCTATTTGTTCAATAAACCTAGGTTCTCAAGGAGGGAAATACTTCTCTCTATTGTACAACATCTCCTCTCCTCTTCAGGGAAACTCCCAACCGGCTCACAAGTATCACGCGCCTTGTTACCTTGTGGGCCCCACGTGGCTCCATCTGAACTAATTTCACTTCTATAAATTCTGAAATATTGGGAAACACCCAGAGAGCCAACCGAAACACTTTTTCCGCCGCCGCAAACTTCTGTTTTTCGCGATCCCATCTGGAGGCCTTTTCCGGTACTCTACCGCGGAGGGCTTCTACACCATCCATGTTACCTTCTGACGATGTGTGAGTAGTTCACCATAGACCTACGGGTCCATATCTAGTAGCTAGGCGACTTCTTTTCTCTCTTTGATCTTTAATACAATGGTCTCCTCGATCTTCTTGGAGTTCTATTGGATGTAATCTTCTTTTGCGGTGTGTTTATTGGGATCAGATGAATTGTGGGTTTATAATTAGATTGTTCATTGAAAGTAGTTGAGTCTTCTCTAAACTTTATTATGCATGACTGTTATAGCTTTATATTTCTCTATGATCTATCCGTTTAGTTTGGATAACTTGATTGATTTATCTTCAGTGGGAGAGGTGCTTTGTAGTGGGTTCAATCTTGTGGTGTCCTAACCCAGTGATAGAATGGGTAGTGAGGCACGTATTGTATTGTTGCTACTAAGGATAAAGCAACGGAGTTTATTCATTTTGATTGGGTTTACTTTGTCTACATCATGTCATCTTGCTTAAAGTGTTACTCTATTTGTCATGAACTTAATACCATAGATGCATGCTGGAAGCGGTCGATTGGTGGAGAAATAGTAGTAGATGCAGGCAGGAGTCGGTCTACTTATCACGGACATGATGCCTATAGGTGTGATCATTTCCATGAATATGTCATAACTGTGCGCTTTTCTATCAATTCCCAACAATAACTTATTTACCAACGGTATGCTATGTGTTCGAGAGAGAAGCCTCTAGTGAAAACTATGGCCCTGGGTCTACTTTTATCATATTATAAAAACCAAAAGTACCTTCCCGCAATTTATTTACTTTTATTTTGTTTTTCAATTTATCTGTCTACCTATATAAGATTTTATCCTTGCAAGTAACGAGTTCAAGGGGATTGACACCCCTCTTGCCCGTGTTGGGTGCAAGTATTAGCTTTTGTGTGCAGGTGATGTTCATGAGGGTTTGCATGGTTCTCCTATTGGTTCAATAAACCTTGGTTCTCACTAAGGGAAACACTTATCTCTATTGTACTGCTTCAAGTACCCCCTCCTCTTTGGGGAAAATCCCTACACAATTTACAGGTAGCAGGAAGAATTTCTAGCGCCGTTGCTGGGTAGACATCATCAAATCCTATCAAGTACCTTCACTCAAACTACCATCTACTTGATCTATTTTTTATTTGCCTCTCTTTTTATCTTCCCCACTTCTCATAAAAATCAAAAACACAAAAATATTTTACTTTGTTGCTTTGGTTGTTTGCTTGCTTGCTTTGTCGTTGTGTCTCAAGAAAATACCAAGTTCCGTGACTTTTCAAATGCTAATAATAATAATTTTATTAGTATCCCAATTGCTCCTCCCACCACTAGTGCAGAGTCTTATGATATTAATCATGATTTTCTAAATCTTGTTATGAAAGAACAATTTTCTGGAAATCATAATGAGGATACTGCATCCCATCTTAATACTTCATTAAATTATGTGATATGCAAAATAAAAAAGATGTGGGTACTGATATTATCAAGTTAAAATTATTTCCTTCTCGCTAAGATATTGTGCTAAAACTTGGCTTTCATCCTTGCCTGGAAATAGTATTGATTCTTGGGATAAGTGTAAGGATGCTTTTTATTGCCAAGTATCTTCCTCACGCTGAGATTATATCTCTTAGAAATCAAACCATGATATTTAGGCAACTTGAGCATGAACATGTTGCACAAATTTGGGAGATAATGAAATTAGTGATTAGAAATTGTCCCACTCATGGTTTAAGCTTATGGATGATTATACAAAATTTCTATGCGAGACTAAGCTTTGTTTGTAGAAATCTTCTAGACTCTTCTACAGGTGGCACTTTTATGGAAATGACATTGGGAGAAGCTACAAAACTCCCTGATATTATAATGAAAAATTACTCTCAATGGGACACCGAAAGAGCTCCAACCGGTAAGAAAGTAAACTTTGTTGAAGAAGTCCATACTTTCAGTGATAAAAATGGATGCTCTTATGAAAATGCTTGCTAGTACAAATACTCACGTTGATCCTAATGATGTGCTACTTTCTACTTTGAATGAGCAAAATAACGAGGCTATTGACGTGATTTTTTTTCTGTAGAAATAATTCCAATAACAATGCTTATAGAGGTAATTTCAATCCTAAACCGTATCCTAAAAGTTCCTCTAATAATTATGGAAATTCCTATGGAAATTCTTAAAAAACTAATAGGATACTTGATGATATTGAGAACCATAATAAAGATTTTATTAGTTCTCAAAATATTTTCAATGTTATGGTAGAAGAAAAAATGAATAAAGTTGATGATATGACTAGAAACATGGATAGAATTGCTCATGATGTGAAAACTGTTTAAATTAAAAAATTTCCACCCAAGCATGATATTAATGGGTCTATTAAATCTATCCAAGTCTCCATTAATGAAAGTAAAGAGAGAAGCTCTAGGTTGAGAGCTAAGCGAGAATTCCTACGAAAGGCTATTCCGCCTGATTTTTATCGTAATCATGATGAAGATATTAAAAATGATTGGTGTCTTGACTTTTGAATCTTTGTTTACTAATATAAAACTTGATGAAAAAGTAACTGGAGATGAGTCAGTTTTAGCTAGAAGGTGTCCCAATTGTTTGGAGGGTGATGATCTTAATGATAAAAATGATAAAAGTGGGGTTGGAGAGGTCATGATTTTAAATAGTGATGTGCCCACTACTTTGGATTAGAAGGACTTTAATTATGATATGTTCTTTGATTGAATGTATTTCCTTATTGCAATCCATGATAAATTCACCCAATGCTTATGAACAAAATAAAGCTTTTATTAAACATATTGTAGATGCCACGATAAAAGCTCATGAAGAAAAGCTTGAATTAGGGGTGTCAATACCTAGACAATTGCATGATGAATGTGAACGTACTATTATAGTAGAAATTAAAGATTATGGATGTAATGCTTTCTGTGATCTAGGTGCTAGCGTCTCTACTATACCAAAATCTTTACATGACATGCTAGGTCTCACTGATATGGATGCATGTTCTCTTAATTTGCATTTAGCGGATTCGACTATTGATAAACCATTGGGTAGAATAAATGATTTTCTCATACTTGCTAATAGGAATTATGTGCCCGTGGATTTCATTGTGCTTGATATTGAATGTAATTCGTCTTGTCCTATAATACTTGGTAGGCCTTTCCTACGAACAATAGGTTCTATTATTGATATGAAAGAAGGAAATATTAGGTTCCAATTTTCATTAGAGAAAGGGATGGAACACTTCCCTAGGAAAAGAATCAAACCACCGAATGAATCTATTATGAAGGCCACCGATGAAATTAATTTGAACGATGACAATACTTGAAACAATGTCATACGCCTAGCTAGGGGCGTAAAACAATAGCGCTTCTTGGGAGGCAACCCAATAGTTATCTTATTTTTTTCTTTTACTTTCTGTTTTTGTGTGTTGGCACAATTATTGCTACTGTTTTGATTGTGTTTTATGTTTTAATTATTGTTTGTGCCAAGTAAAGCCTTTGGGATGATTTGGATGATAGTTGACTTGATTCTGTGTAAAACGGAAACTTTTGCTCTTAGTCTAGGAATTACTAAAATTCATCGGAACATGCTTTTGATCCGAAGTTTTCACAAACCATTGATATACAAATTGCCGATGTTGTCTTAATTTTGTAGAAGTCTTAGACTTACAAAGTTTGATTTTTATTCAGATCATTATATAATGTTATGTTTTAGACAGATTCCGTTTTCTATTGCATAGTTCTCTTGTTTTGACGATGCTATGGATAATATCGGGGGGTATAAGTCATGGAGAAGTTAGACTGCAGTACCTAATATGAAATATTTAAATATGAATGGGTCCAGAACTTTACCTAAAGTTTATGATTTGCTTATTATACTAACGGATCTCATGAGGTTTCTGTTGAGTTTTGTGTGCTGAAATTTTCAAGTTTTGGGTGAGCTCACGATGACTGAAGGAATAAGGAGCGGCAAGATCCTAAGATGGGGATGCCCAAGGCACCCCAAAGTAATATTCAAGGAATACCCAAGCGTCTAAGCTTGGGGATGCATTGAATGGCATCCCCTCTTTCATTTATAATCTATTGGTATGTTGCTTGGAGCTATATTTTTATTCATCACATGATATGAGTTTTGCTTGAAGCGTCTTGTATTATAGTCTTTGCTTTGTTCGCTTTTTAGTTTGCCACAATAATTTTTTGCTGGACACACCTTTTGAGAGGGACACGCATTTATTCGTGATTTGTTAGAATACTATATGTGATTCATTTATATCTTTTACGCTAGTGCTTCACTTATATCTTTTAGAGAACGGTGGTGATTATATTTTATAAAAATAGCTGCACTCTCATGCTTCACTTAAATATTTTTTAGAGTCTAATAAATAGTAATGACAATATACACGGGTTATGAGACTAGTCTATAAAGGATAGGTATTCTAGGGGACATGATAAAAAATCCCATGTAGATCACTAAATATGAAAGGGTCTTCTATGACGTGCACTAGAAAGGGTCTTGCGCTATCTGAGAGGTATTATGAGTTATGAAATTCACTATTTAGGGCATCCTTCTATGCTAGAAGGATACAACGATTCAAATTGGACGATGTTGATGTACTCTACGCCACAAGTGGGTATGTATTTACTCATGGAGGTGGCGTAGTGTCATGGAGGTCTTGCAAACAGACCATATTGACAAGGTCAAATATGTATGCAGAACTAAACTGCTTTAGACACAGCCAATGTTGAGGCAGAATGACTGCGTGACCTCTTGATAGACTTGCCTGTGGTTGAAAAACCTGTAGCGGCTATTCTTATGAATTGTGACAACCAAATGATTATCGCTAAAGTGAACAATTCTAAGGATAATGTGAAGTCATCAAGACACGTGAAGAGATTTGAAGTCTATCAGGAAGTTGAGTAATTGTTACGTATATTCAAACACACAAAAACCTGGCAGATCTCTTTACAAAGAGACTATCACAAAATGTGATAGATATTGCATAGAGGGAGATGGGTATGAGACCCATATGTGTTACACCATAGTAGCAACCCAACCTTTGTGATGGAAGATCCCGTGAATCCTGGGAAGAACAAGCTATTGGTTAACAGAGGAGAGTAATATATAACCGGCTCTAAGTTAAGATGTAACACTCTCAGAGTTGGAAGGCAGGTTGGCAGCATCCCTTAATATGGTTCTATTGGCTATTATAGCAAAGATGATTTACTACAGAGCGGTCTTGAAAGAATGCACATATATGAGCATCGATTGTAAATGTCACAATCTATAAGACTTGGGTGATCTCTAGTAAGCTCACGAAGAGACTAGGGAGTACGTCGTATATGCTCCAACCCGTGGGGTAGCCTACTAGCAGCCAAGTACTGGCGAAGACTTTGGATGAAACATGTTCACACAAAAGTAGCAATTCAAGGCATAGTCCATTATCAAGTTCTGAATGGATTAGCTTAAAGTTCTAGGCAGAAGTTCAACTTAATAGTCTCTGCTGAAACACTGGTATATTAAACAAGTGGTGAGAAAAGGTAAATATCTAAATGGGTATTTGAGATCTGGTGGGGGATTGTTAGAATAAATGGGCTTAGCCCATTAACAAATTCTGAAATCTCAAATGAGCCCACGAGGAAAATGGCAAGTGCTGGTGTGGTGCTAAAATTTAGTCCCGCATTACTAGTTGAGAAAGAGTTCGACCTCTTTATATAGTGAGTTCTCTCCACCACTCTAAGTGGTGTGTTAAGAAGAGAAAGGGAAGACCACGCGCGAGCGCTCGCCTCGCCTCTCCTCACTCGGGCATGGGGCGGGGCCGGGGTGATGCATACGTGCGACATGCGCGTGAATGGTCCGCCGAAATCCGTCCCGTTGCCTTGCAGGGGCGCAACTTCCTTTTGCCTTTTTTATTTTTTAATGTCTTGACGGACAAGTTCGTTGTTTCCTTGTCTGGTAAGTTTGACTTGGAAAACAAGTCGATTTGAGATCATGATCATGACACGATACCGCCTCTGATTCGCATATATATACTACCTATCGGCCTCGGCCAAAGATACACCGAAAACACCTAGATTTTTGCCTTATCTCACAACTTGCATCGTCACCATAGTCTACTCTATCCCAAACGCTGGTGTGCATCAGCGTGTGGGAGAGTAGGTCTTCGAAACCGTTCGTCCTCACGATCCCGCACCGGGAGAGGATGAATTAGGTTTTTGGGAAGCGCGACTGCTCAAGTTCCACATCATGAGTCGTCTACCATCCAAGAGTAGGTACTTTGTTATCTGTTCATGTATCTGTCGGAAGTTGCTATTTTGTGTGCGATGCTGCTGTGCATGTTTTGCTATTCATCTAGCTTGCTAGATTGTTGCATGCTAGTTTCTGTTCTAGTAATGAATTATTTACTAGAATTAATCATGAACTTGCCTAATTTTTGTTTTGAAATGAGGCAAAAGATTTGCCATTTTCATTTAATAAGGAGAAGAGTATGCTTAAGTACATCATAGCCCCGCCAAAGTGGAAAAAGGGAAAATGCCTACTCTCGCGGCATCAAATTACACAAATGTTTGGAGCCCGCCAGAGCCCACATAGATGCCTCCTCCTTAATAGTTTGCACTATCACTACCACAGGCACCGCCTTGGTCCTAAACATGCGTGCATTTCGCTCTTTCCAAATCTCCCAGCTTACAAGGTGCAGTATGATGTCCAAGGCTTTCCTCGGTTGCGCATTGTTGGCGAGGACTCCATCCCACCAAAACCTCACTGTGCCATAGTTCAACCAGTGGGCGGTATCTACATCAAGGTGCAGCCATGCAAGGACCTCCTTCCAGACCCGAATGGAGAAGTGGCACTTGAACAGAAGATGCGTCGCGGACTCCCACACTTGATTGCAAAGTGGGCAACGATCATAGTTTGGCTACCCATGACGTTGCAGCCTGTCCGCCATCTAGATCCGATTTTGAGTGACCAACCATGCAAAAAAATTACATTTGGGGGGGAGCCTTCCAGACAATGGTTTGCAAGTTGGGTTAAACAAGTCCAGCAAATTGAGCCAAGTAGGTCGTCTTGGTAGAGTAAGACCCATCACTGGAGAGCTTCCAATGGATGGTGTCCGGGACACCATGTTGGAGGTTGATAGGCAAGAACATGTTCCACAAAGCAATGAATTGTTCAAGATGGACTAGAGATGATCATGCGCTTGTGTTAATCCAATTTACCCAGTTATCAACCCTGAGGGCCAAAGCAATGGTGCCACACTTCTTCCTTGAAAGCTCGAAGATTTTTGGGGCGATGTCTTTGGGACGGATGCCATCTAACCAAGATGATTCCTAGAATTTGGCCTTAGAGCCATCACCAATTGTGACCTTAGTGATAGCCGCAAAGATGTCTCGATCTTCCTTTCCTCAAGGGAGCTCAGTACCACACCATGTCCTTGGCTGGTCATCCCACTCCAGCCATAGCCATATAAGGCGGAGCGTGGTGGCGAACTTTTTCAGATTGAGGATTCCCAGGTCCCCAAACTGCTTGGGCCTTCAAACGTGCTCCCAGTTAATTTTGCATTTGCCACCAGACACAGTGTTAGTTCCAGCCCAAAGGTAGGCTCTCCGTAGGCTGTCCAATTTCTATAGCACCTCCACCGGATGTCCAATGGGGTGATGTGGTAGATGGCCACCGCCGTGAGAACCGTTTTGACCAAGGCCATTCGACCCACGATAACCACATGTCTCCCTCTCCATGGTGCAAGCTTCCCGGCTGCTTTGTCTTCGAGGTGTTGTAAATGGATCCTTTTGAGCCGTCGAATTGCAAGCGGAAGGACTAAGTAGCGAATTGGGAATGATGATCGGCAAGCCGGGAAATGTTGTAGAATGTCATTGAGGTCTAGACTTGCGCACTAGATGGAGGCAACCAAGCTCTTTGCACAGTTGGTGACCAGCCCCGTTGATTCATCAAAGGAGGAGAGCATGTTGGAAATGAAACCGACATCCTCTTTGATAGGGGCGCAAAAAACTGCTACATCGTCAACGTATAATGAAGCCCTAATGCTCGTGAAGCGGCTGCCTAGCGGGTGTAGCAGACCCTGAGTAGTGGCCTTTTCCATGATGTGGTGCAGTGGGTCAATGGCCAGCATGAAGAGCAACGACGAGAGAGGGTCACCCTGTCGAAGGCCACATCCATGCTTGATCAGATCGCCGGCAATACCATTGAGCAAAACCCTGGAGGAGGTCGTGGAAAGGAGGGTTGAAACCCACCCTCTGAATCGACTCGGAAAGCCATGGTGGGTTAGCAGCTCCATTAAATAATCCCATTTTACCTAGTCAAAAGCCTTCTTAATAGCAAGCTTGAAGAGGAGCATAGGAGTTTTTTTGCGGTGAAATTTCCTGGCCAAGTTCCGGACATACAGGAAGTTGTCGTGGATACTCCTTGTTTTGATGAAGGCACTTTGCGCAATGCAGATGATGTTGTTCATGTGACGGGCCAGCCGTGTTGCAAGGGTATTGGCAATGAGCTTTGCAACTACATGTATCAGGCTGATGGGTTTGAAGTCTGAGATGTCTTCGATGCCATCTTTCTTACGAATGAGGGCGACATTCGCCGAGTTGAGCCAGTGGAAGTTTTCAGCATGCGGATTTGAGAACTTGTTGATCACCATCATGACATCATCTTTAATAATGTCCCAACTGACCTTGAAAAATTTCCCGGTGAAACCATCAGGTCCCGGGGCCTTGTCTCCAGGAAGAGCAGAGAGTGCATCCTTGACTTCATCCTCCGTGATGGGCTCCCCAAGGTCGGAGAGGTTATGGCTCGTAGGGGGAAGGTGTCCCAGTTGATAGTTTTGGAGCGTGGCGAACCCTTCTTGGTAATGTTGACAAAATGTGACTGGACAATGTTGCTTTTATGATCATGGCTAGTCACCCAGCCACCTTCATGCTTGAGTCTCTGGATAAGGTTTTTCCGGTGTCTCCCATTGACCCGAATATGGAAGTAACGGTGTTTGCATCCCCCTCTCTGATATTTGTTATCCGTGAGTTCTGCTTTTTTCTAGCTCTTTCCATCACAGCCAGCCCGGCCAACTTGCCTAATATTTCAACATGCGGGAGGAAATTTATGGGTCGTCGTTCGAGATGCCCTAACGTACCCCATTATCCTCATCAATATCATAAATTTTGTGCTAGGTAAAACAGATTTTTTTTGAAAAATCACCGGGGGGGGGGGGGCTCCCCACCTGAATATATTTCTCGAGTTTGTAACCCATCGTTCAACCGATTACAAGGTGAAATTACATAAGCATGTGTAGTCGTGATAAGAGGCAGGAACGCCATGAGGAGGCGGCCTGCTTTTGCTCTGGTTTCTTCATCCTGTGAGTCCAGAGCATTAGATCATCAATGATTCTCCTAAGAGTGAGGATGCTATGATTGTTTTGCTACTTGAAGGTCATGGCATTTCTTGAGTCCCAAATCCTCCATAAAATGATGAGGAGGATTGAGTGCCAGGCTGCCACATCCAGTTGAGAAGGTAAGCGACAGTCCCATAGTTCGTCGATGTTTGCCGAGGGTGATATGTCTATCCGCTGCTAGATCCTCTAAGCGAGCCGGCAGACAAAGAACAAGTGTGAGCGGTTTTCACCATCGAATCCACAGCGGGTACATAGCGCGTCGGAGACCATGTGCTTGTGGATTAGGTGTTTAGGCGATCCCTGAACAATAACCATGCAAAAATCTTCACCCGTGTTGGGACGCATGAAGACCAGATGGGGATGGAGTGCATATCATGTTCAGCAGCATCACCCATGGACAGCGAGTAGGCGGCCTTGGTGGAGAAGCATAGGCCACCAGAGAGGTAGCGTTCGTCTGGTCCAGGCGACCGTTGGAAATCCTGCAGGAGAGACAACACAGAGCACAACTCAGTAGTAGCATTAGAGGTTAGGCAGTTCCGTAGGATTGAATCTAAACCATAGTTAAAAACAGTAGCCACACGAGCGAGGGGTATAGTGGTATGAGAGTAGAGGCAGGGGAATAAGGTAGTGAGAGGTGTCTGGTGGATCCATTTGTCTAGCCAGAAATATGTGTTAGTGCCAGAGTTTGTGAGTACAAAGGAGATGGCATGGAGGGCTGGTAGTTGCTGGTTTATTGTTCAGCAGATGAATGAGTGACTATTTTGTGGGGTGATGAGGGCATTTGGGTGTTGCAAAGTGATCCAGTCCAACCATGGAGATTGTTCTGGACGGAAAGCTTTTACAGAGAATTTCATGAGCAAGCATTTGTTCTGTTTATGCAGGTTTTTTAGGCCTAGACCACCACACATTTTTGGTTTACAGACATTTTTCCAGGCAACTAAGCATTGAGCACCAATACAAGTTTCCTCTACAGCCCAAAAGAAAGCACGTCAAATAGAATCTAGGGTTTTAAGAACGCTTTTGGGAATGAGGAAGACAGACATGAAATAGACCAAGATGGAGTCTAGGACTGCGGAGAGCAATATTAGCCTGTCTCCTTTGGAGAGGATCTTTGCCCGCCAACCTGTTAAAAAATTCCGACATCGTTCAATGATAGGTAGGAAAGCATTTGAAGGTAGTCGAGTGGGTGCTAAGGGGAGGCCTAGATAGATCTGTAGGAAGGAGGAGATTGTGCATTGCATGCTGGATGCAATGGATGTCGCCAGATTAGGTGCGACATGCATAGGCACAAACGTTATTTTGGTGAAGTTGATAGTGAGGCCGGTTGCGAGAGTGAAGTCCTGTAGGATGTTTTTTAACTGTTGGGCGCCGTCATTTGATGCTTTAGCAATGATTAGGGTGTCATCAGCGTATTGTAGGACAGTTGGCGGGAGATGTGAAAAAAGTGGGTGGCTGAGGTGTGATAGATTGCAGTCTTGCTGTATCATTTCCTGCAGAAGATCAGCAACGATGATGAATAGGTAGGGTGAGATGGGGTCACCCTGTCGGAGGCCATTTTTGTAGTTAATCCAGTTACCGGGGATCCCATTGAGCATAACAGCAGTTTTTTTGGTGGAGAGAAGGTCTTGGATCCATGCAGTGAATTTTTGCGGGAAACCACGACAGTTTAGTATGGTTATAAGGGAGCCCCAGGAAAGTGAGTCGAAAGCTTTGCTAAAATCTAGCTTGATTACCATTGTTGGGGCCTTCCTGGAGTGGCACGCACCAATGCGGTCGGCAGCGTAAATAAAGTTTTCTGCGATGCTGCGGCCAGAGATGAACCCAGTTTGGTTAGCATGAACCAGTAGCGGGATCAGAGGTTTTAGCCTGTTAGTGAGCACCTTTGCAACGACTTTTATAGGGCAGTTTTGAAGTGAGATGGGGCGGTAGGCGTCGGGAGTGTTTGCGAGTTCTTTTTTGGGAAGGAGAATTAGGTGCGCTCGATTTAGGCATTCAGTTTGTGCATTGAGGTTTTGGAAGTCCGACATGAAAGAAAAAATAGGAGCCTTAAGAAGATTCCAATATTTTCTGTAAAAAGCGGGCCGAAGCCATCCGGTCCGGGGCTAGCGAGAGGGTTCATTTGGAGAAAGGCATCTTTTACCTCTTCGGGAGTAAAGGGAGAGTCAAGTGAAGTAAGCTGCGGTATCGCCTGGGGGTAGTATTTTTGTAGGTGGAAAGGCCAAGAAGTGGGGTGTGCGGTTCCGGTAATCGTTATGAAGTGATCTTTTAGTATATTCGCTTTTTGATCGTGAGAGTGGAACTCATTTTCATCTGCAAGGAGGGAGGTTATAGTATTTTTTCAGAGTCGTTGTGATGCTGCAGCATGAAAGTACTGGGAGTTCTCCTCGCCGCCTATTGCTGCTCTGACTTTGCCACGTTGTTTCCAGAAGGCCACTTTTTCGGCAATGGCTGAGTGAAGTGTATCGGAGACGACAATGCGGAGCAAGTTTTCGGCTTTCGATAGGGGGCGAGCCTCTTCTTTGAGATCAATGAGTTTTATGATTTGTTTTGCAGCTTGCTCACGGTGGAGTGCAGGTGATCTTTTTGAGGCCCCTTTTTTAGGGAGCAACTGGTTTTTTTGAGATTTTTAGCAAGGGTAGTTCCGGAGTTTGTTCTTGTGTTTGACTGGTGACTTTGTGCCCAACATGCTTATATTATTTTGTGGCAGTCGGCGGTTAGAGTCCACGCAGATTCAAATCTGAAGTGGCGTGGTTTTGGGACCGTTGTTTGGATGTTTATGATTAGGGGGACATGATCGGATGTGATACGTGGAAGCGATGAAAGAGTTGTATTAGGGAAGAAATTGTTCCAGGCTAGGTTAATAAAAGCTCGGTCAAGTCTTTCCAGGGTTGGGTTTGCTCTTTTGTTAGACCAGGTAAAGCGTGTATGAAGCGGTGGTAGCTCGATTAAAGCGAGGTCGTTGATCATGGCATTGAAAGTGTCAGCTTCGCGTTGGTGAAAGTTACGGTTATTTTTTTCACTAGGAAAGCGGATTTGGTTAAAGTCTCCTGCAATGAGCCACGGGATTTGGTCATTTTCTTGGATTTGTCTGAGTTCGTCGAGAAAGTTTTGTTTGTGATTGCGGTTTGAGGGTGCATATACGTTTGCGATAACAAAGGGTAAGGGTGGGCGAGTGATGTGAGTGTATTGGATGTGGCAAAAAAGGTGGTGGGAGTGAGAGATTAGGGAGAAGTAGTTTTTGTTGAAAGCAGAGACGGTTCCGCCGGCCGATCCGTCTGCTGGTCGGAAGATTTTTTATGTCTAGATATCGTGGTAAGAAGGAACTAAATTTTTGTTTGGTGATCTCATTTAGTTTTGATTCTTGTAGGAGGGCGCAGTGGGGTGGTAACCCACAAGTATACGGGATAAATTGTAGCCTCTTTCGATAAGTAAGAGTGTCGAACTCAACGAGGAGCTAAAGGTAGAACAAATATTCCCTCAAGTTCTATCGACCACCGATACAACTCTACGCACGCTTGACGTTCACTTTACCTAGAACAAGTATGAAACTAGAAGTACTTTGTAGGTGTTTTTGGGTAAGCTTGCAAGAAAGTAAAGAACACGAAAATAAAAGCTAGGGGTTGTTTAGATAAAGCCACAACTAAATTAGTTTTAGTAGAGAGCTTTTGTCAACAAGAAAGTTATTTGTCCCTAGGCAATCGATAATTAGACCGGTAATCATTATTGCAATTTTATTTGAGGGAGAGGCATAAGCTAACATACTTTCTCTACTTGGATCATATGCACTTATGATTGGAACTCTAGCAAGCATCTGCAACTACTAAAGATTCATTAAGGTAAAACCCAACCATAGCATTAAAGTATCAAGTCCCCTTTATCCCATACGCAAACAACCTACTTACTCGGGTATGTGCTTCTGTCACTCGCGCCACCCACCATAAGAAAATCATGAACATATTGCAAACCCTACGACAGGAATCCCTCACACTTGTGTGACACGAAGAGCACCATAGGACAACACCAATAATAAAACATACAACTCAAACCAATCTTGATCATCAAATAGCCATTAGGACAAAATAGATCTACTCAAACATCATAGGATAGCCATACATCATTGGGAAATAATATATAGCGTTGAGCACCATGTTTAAGTAGAGATTACAACAGGTAAGAGAGAGGTTACACCGCTGCATAGAGGGGGGAAGAGTTGGTGATGATGGCGGTGAAGTTGTTGGTGAAGATGGCGGTGACGATGATGGCCCCCAGTGGCACTCCGGCACCACCGGAAGTACGGGGGAGAGCCCCCCCTTCTTCTTCTTCTTCTTCTTCTTCCTTGACCTCCTCCCTAGATTGGAGAAGGGTTTCCCCTCTGGTCCTTGGCTCCCATGGTGTGGGAGGGGCGAGAGCCCCTCCGAGATTGGATCTATCTCTCTGTTTCTCTCTGGTTCTGCATTCTGTTCTCGCTCTGTTTCACCGTTTCGTATATATATGGAGATCCGTAACTCCGATTGGCCTGAAACCTTCGCCGTGATTTTTTTCTGAATATTAGCTTTCTTGCGGAAAAAGAAGAGCGTCAACCGCCTTACGGTGGGCTCACGAGGGTAGGGGGCGCTCCCTAAGGGGGCGTGAAGGAAATATGCCCTAGAGGCAATAATAAAGTTATTATTTATTTCCTTATATCATGATAAATGTTTATTATTCATGCTAGAATTGTATTAACCGGAAACATAATACATGTGTGAATACATAGACAAACTTAGTGTCACTAGTATGCCTCTACTTGACTATCTCGTTAATCAAAGATGGTTATGTTTTGTAACCATGAACAAGGTGTTGTTATTTGATTAACGAGGTCACATCATTAGTTGAATGATCTGATTGACATGACCCATTTCATTAGCTTAGCACCCGATCGTTTAGTATGTTGCTATTGCTTTCTTCATGACTTATACATGTTCCTATGACTATGAGATTATGCAACTTCTGTTTACCGGAGGAACACTTTGTGTGCTACCAAACGTCACAACGTAACTGGGTGATTATAAAGGAGCTCTACAGGCGTCTCCAAAGGTAGATGTTGGGTCGGCGTATTTCGAGATTAGGATTTGTCACTCCGATTGTCGGAGAGGTATCTCTGGGCCCTCTCGGTAATGCACATCACATAAGCCTTGCAAGCATTGCAACTAATGAGTTAGTTGCGAGATGATGTATTACGGAACGAGTAAAGAGACTTGCCGGTAACGAGATTGAACTAGGTATTGGATACCGACGACCGAATCTCAAGTAACATACCGATGACAAAGGGAACAACGTATGTTGTTATGCGGTCTGACCGATAAAGGTCTTCATAGAATATGTAGGAGCCAATATGGGCATCCAGGTCCCGCTATTGGTTATTGACCAGAGATGTGTCTCAGTCATGTCTGCATTGTTCTCAAACCGTAGGGTCCGCACGCTTAACGTTACGATGACAGTTATTATGAGTTTATGCATTTTGATTTACCGAAGTTAGTTCGGAGTCCCGGATGTGATCACGGACATGACGAGGAGTCTCGAAATGGTCGAGACATAAAGATTGATATATTGGACGGCTATATTCGGACATCGGAAGGGTTCCGGGTGATTTCGGAGAAAACCGGAGTGCCGGAGGGGTTACCGGAACCCCCCGGGGAAGTAATGGGCCTTATTGGGCCTTAGGGGAGAGAGAGGGCTGCAGCCTAGGAGGTGGCGCCCCCCCCCCCACATGGGGAGTCCGAATTGGACTAGGGAGGGGGGCGCGGCCCCTCTTTCCCTCTCCCTCTCCTTCTCTTTCCTTCCCCCTTAGGTTTCCTAATTGGATTAGGAAAGGGGAGTCCTACTCCCACTAGGAGGAGGACTCCCCCTCCCCTTGGCGCGCCCCATAGGGCCAGCCGGCCTCCCCCTTGCTCCTTTATATACGGGGGCAGGGGGCACCCTAGGACACACAAGTTGATCTTTGAGATCGTTTCTTAGCCGTGTGCGGTGTCCCCTGCCACCATATTCCGCCTCGATCATATCGTTGTAGTGCTTAGGCGAAGCCCTGCATCGGTAGAACATCAAGATCGTCACCACGCCGTCGTGCTGACGGAACTCCTCCCCGAAGCTTTGCTGGATCGGAACCCGGGGATCGTCATCGAGCTGTACGTGTGCTAAGAACTCGGAGGTGCCGGAGTAACGGTGCTTGGATCGGTCGGATCGGGAAGAAGACGTATGGCTACTTCCTCTACGTTGTGTCAACGCTTCCGTTGCGATCTACAAGGGTACGTAGATCATGCTCTCCCCTCGTTGCTATGCATCACCATGATCTTGCATGTGCGTAGGAAATTTTTTGAAATTACTACGTTCCCCAACAGTGGCATCCGAGCCTAGGTTTTATGGTTTGATGTTATTTGCACGAGTAGAACACAAGTGAGTTGTGGACGATATAAGTCATACTGCCTACCAGCATGTCATACTTTGGTTCGGCGGTATTGTTGGATGAAGCGGCCCGGACCGACATTACGCGTACGCTTTCGCGAGACTAGTTCTACCGCTGTGCTTTGCACACAGGTGGCTGGCGGGTGTCAGTTTCTCCAACTTTAGTTGAACCGAGTGTGGCTACGCCCGGTCCTTGCGAAGGTTAAAACAGAGTCTATTTGACAAACTATCATTGTGGTTTTGATGCGTAGGTGAGATTGGTTCTTACTTAAGCCCATAGCAGCCACGTAAAACTTGCAACAACAAAGTAGAGGACGTCTAACTTGTTTTTGCAGGGCATGTTGTGATGTGATATGGCCAAGACATGATGCTAAATTTTATTGTATGAGATGATCATGTTTTGTAACCGAGTTATTGGCAACTGGCAGGAGCCATATGGTTGTCGCTTTATTGTATGCAATGCAATCGCGATGTAATGCTTTACTTTATCACTAAGCGGTAGCGATAGTCGTGGAAGCATAAGATTGGCGAGACGACAACGATGCTACGATGGAGATCAAGGTGTCGCGCCGGTAACGATGGTGATCATGACGGTGCTTCGAAGATGGAGATCACAAGCACAAGATGATGATGGCCATATCATATCACTTATATTGATTGCATGTGATGTTTATCTTTTTATGCATCTTATCTTGCTTTGATTGACGGTAGCATTATAATATGATCTCTCACTAAATTATCAAGAAGTGTTCTCCCTGAGTATGCACTGTTGCCAAAGTTCGTCGTGCCCAGACACCACGTGATGATCGGGTGTGATAAGCTCTACGTCCATCTACAACGGGTGCAAGCCAGTTTTTGCACACGCAGAATACTCAGGTTAAACTTGACGAGCCTAGCATATGCAGATATGGCCTCGGAACACGGAGACCGAAAGGTCGAGCATGAATCATATAGTAGATATGATCAACATAGCGATGTTCACCATTGAAAACTACTCCATCTCACGTGATGATCGGTTATGGTTTAGTTGATTTGGATCACGTGATCACTTAGAGGATTAGAGGGATGTCTATCTAAGTGGGAGTTCTTAAGTAATTTGATTAATTGAACTTAAACTTATCATGAACTTAGTACCTGATAGTATCTTGCTTGTTTATGTTGATTGTAGATAGATGGCTCGTGCTATTGTTCCGTTGAATTTTAATACGTTCCTTGAGAAAGCAAAGTTGAAAGATGATGGTAGCAATTACACGGACTGGGTCCGTAACTTGAGGATTATCCTCATTGCTGCTCAGAAGAATTACGTCCTGGAAGCACCGCTGGGTGCCAGGCCTGCTGCTGGAGCAACACCAGATGTTATGAACGTGTGGCAGAGCAAAGCTAATGACTACTCGATAGTTCAGTTTGCCATGCTTTATGGCTTAGAATCGGGACTTCAACGACGTTTTGAACGTCATGGAGCATATGAGATGTTCCAGGAGTTGAAGTTAATATTTCAAGCAAATGCCTGGATTGAGAGATATGAAGTCTCCAATAAGTTCTATAGCTGCAAGATGGAGGAGAACAGTTCTGTCAGTGAGCATATACTCAAAATGTCTGGGTATAATAATCACTTGATTCAGATGGGAGTTAATCTTCCAGATGATTGCGTCATTGACAGAATTCTCCAATCATTGCCACCAAGCTACAAGAGCTTTGTGATGAACTATAATATACAAGGGATGAACAAGACTATTCCTGAGCTCTTCGCAATGCTGAAAGCTGCGGAGGTAGAAATCAAAAAGGAGCATCAAGTGTTGATGGTCAGCAAGACCACTAGTTTCAAGAAAAAGGGCAAAGGGAAGAAGAAGGGGAACTTCAAGAAGAACAGCAAGCAAGTTGCTTCTCAAGAGAAGAAACCCAAGTCTGGACCTAAGCCTGAAACTGAGTGCTTCTACTGCAAGCAGACTGGTCACTGGAAGCGGAACTTCCCCAAGTATTTGGCGGATAAGAAGGATGGCAAGGTGAACAAAGGTATATGTGATATACATGTTATTGATGTGTACCTTACTAGAGCTCGCAGTAGCACCTGGGTATTTGATACTGGTTCTGTTGCTAATATTTGCAACTCGAAACAGGGACTACGGATTAAGCGAACACTGGCAAAGGACGAGGTGACGATGCGCGTGGGAAACGGTTCCAAAGTCGATGTGATCGCGGTCGGCATGCTACCTCTACATCTACCTTCGGGATTAATATTAGACCTAAATAATTGTTATTTGGTGCCAGCGTTGAGCATGAACATTATATCTAGATCTTGTTTGATGCGAGATGGTTATTCATTTAAATCAGAGAATAATGGTTGTTCTATTTATATGAGTAATATCTTTTATGGTCATGCACCTTTGAGAAGTGGTCTATTTTTGATGAATCTCGATAGTAGTAACACACATATTCATAATGTTGAAACCAAAAGATGCAGAGTTGATAATGACAGTGCAACTTATTTGTGGCACTGCCGTTTAGGTCATATCGGTATAAAGCGCATGAAGAAACTCCATACTGATGGACTTTTGGAACCACTTGATTATGAATCACTTGGTACTTGCGAACCGTGCCTCATGGGCAAGATGACTAAAACACCGTTCTCCGGTACTATGGAGAGAGCAACAGATTTATTGGAAATCATACATACCGATGTATGTGGTCCGATGAATATTGAGGCTCGTGGCGGATATCGTTATTTTCTCACCTTCACACATGACTTAAGCAGATATGGGTATATCTACTTAATGAAACATAAGTCTGAAACATTTGAAAAGTTCAAAGAATTTCAGAGTGAAGTTGAAAATCATCATAACAAGAAAATAAAGTTTCTACGATCTGATCGTGGAGGAGAATATTTGAGTTACGAGTTTGGTGTACATTTGAAAAATTGTGGAATAGTTTCGCAACTCACGCCACCCGGAACACCATAGCGTAATGGTGTGTCCGAACGTCGTAATCGTACTTTACTAGATATGGTGCAATCTATGATGTCTCTTACTGATTTACCGCTATCGTTTTGGGGTTATGCTTTAGAGACGGCCGCATTCACGTTAAATAGGGCACCATCAAAATCCGTTGAGACGACGCCTTATGAACTATGGTTTGGCAAGAAACCAAAGTTGTCGTTTCTTAAAGTTTGGGGCTGCGATGCTTATGTGAAAAAGCTTCAACCTGATAAGCTCGAACCCAAATCGGAGAAATGTGTCTTCATAGGATACCCAAAGGAGACTGTTGGGTACACCTTCTATCACAGATCCGAAGGCAAGACATTCGTTGCTAAAAATGGATCCTTTCTAGAGAAGGAGTTTCTCTCGAAAGAAGTGAGTGGGAGGAAAGTAGAACTTGATGAGGTAAGTGTACCTGCTCCCTTATTGGAAAGTAGTACATCACAGAAAATTGTTTCTGCGACACCTATACCAATTAGTGGGGAAGCTAATGATGATGATCATGAAACTTCAGGACAAGATACTACTGAACCTCGTAGATCAACCAGAGCGAGATCCTCACCAAAGTGGTACGGTAATCCTGTCCTGGAAATCATGCTTCTAGATCATGATGAACCTACGAACTATGAAGAAGCGATGGTGAGCCCAGATTCCGCAAAATGGCTTGAAGCCATGAAATCTGAGATGGGATCCATGTATGAGAACAAAGTATGGACTTTGGTTGACTTGCCCGATGATCGGCAAGCAATTGAGAATAAATGGATCTTCAAGAAGAAGACAGACGCTGATGGTAATGTTACTGTCTACAAAGCTCGACTTGTCGCAAAAGGTTTTTGACAAGTTCAAGGGGTTGACTATGATGAGACCTTCTCACCCGTAGCGATGCTTAAGTCTGTCCGAATCATGTTAGCAATTGCCGCATTTTATGATTATGAAATTTGGCAGATGGATGTCAAAACTGCATTCCTGAATGGATTTCTGGAAGAAGAGTTGTATATGATGCAACCGGAAGGTTTTGTCGATCCAAAGGGAGCTAACAAAGTGTGTAAGCTCCAGTGATCCATTTATGGACTGGTGCAAGCCTCTCGGAGTTGGAATAAACGTTTTGATAGTGTGATCAAAGCATTTGGTTTTATACAGAATTTCGGAGAAGCCTGTATTTACAAGAAAGTGAGTGGGAGCTCTGTAGCATTTCTGATATTATATGTGGATGACATATTGCTGATTGGAAATGATATAGAATTTCTGGATAGCATAAAGGGATACTTGAATAAGAGTTTTTCAATGAAAGACCTCGGTGAAGCTGCTTACATATTAGGTATAAAGATCTATAGAGATAGATCAAGACGCTTAATTGGACTTTCACAAAGCACATACATTGACAAGATTTTGAAGAAGTTCAAAATGGATCAAGCAAAGAAAGGGTTCTTGCCTGTGTTACAAGGTGTGAAGTTGAGTCAGACTCAATGCCCGACCACTGCAGAAGATAGAGAGAAAATGAAAGATGTTCCCTATGCTTCAGCCATAGGCTCTATCATGTATGCAATGCTGTGTACCAGACCTGATGTGTGCCTTGCTATAAGTTTAGCAGGGAGGTACCAAAGTAATCCAGGAGTGGATCACTGGACATCGGTCAAGAACATCCTGAAATACCTGAAAAGGACTAAGGATATGTTTCTCATATATGGAGGTGACAAAGAGCTCACCGTAAGAGGTTACGTTGATGCAAGCTTTGACACTGATCCGGACGATTCTAAATCGCAAACCGGATACGTGTTTATATTAAACGGTGGAGCTGTCAGTTGGTGCAGTTCTAAACAAAGCGTCGTAGCGGGATCTACATGTGAAGCGGAGTACATAGCTGCTTCGGAAGCAGCGAACGAAGGAGTCTGGATGAAGGAGTTCATATCCGATCTAGGTGTTATACCTAGTGCATCGGGTCCAATGAAAATCTTTTGTGACAATACTGGTGCAATTGCCTTGGCAAAGGAATCCAGATTTCACAAGAGGACCAAACACATCAAGAGACGCTTCAATTCCATCCGGGATCTAGTCCAGGTGGGAGACATAGAGATTTGCAAGATACATACGGATCTGAATGTTGCAGACCCGTTGACTAAGCCTCTTCCACGAGCAAAACATGATCAGCACCAAGGCTCCATGGGTGTTAGAATCATTACTGTGTGATCTAGATTATTGACTCTAGTGCAAGTGGGAGACTGAAGGAAATATGCCCTAGAGGCAATAATAAAGTTATTATTTATTTCCTTATATCATGATAAATGTTTATTATTCATGCTAGAATTGTATTAACCGGAAACATAATACATGTGTGAATACATAGACAAACTTAGTGTCACTAGTATGCCTCTACTTGACTAGCTCATTAATCAAAGATGGTTATGTTTCCTAACCATGAACAAGGTGTTGTTATTTGATTAACGAGGTCACATCATTAGTTGAATGATCTGATTGACATGACCCATTTCACTAGCTTATCACCCGATCGTTTAGTATGTTGCTATTGCTTTCTTCATGACTTATACATGTTCCTATGACTATGAGATTATGCAACTCCCGTTTACCGGAGGAACACTTTGTGTGCTACCAAACGTCACAACGTAACTGGGTGATTATAAAGGAGCTCTACAGGTGTCTCCAAAGGTAGATGTTGGGTTGGCGTATTTCGAGATTAGGATTTGTCACTCCGATTGTCGGAGAGGTATCTCTGGGCCCTCTCGGTAATGCACATCACATAAGCCTTGCAAGCATTGCAACTAATGAGTTAGTTGCGAGATGATGTATTACGGAACGAGTAAAGAGACTTGCCGGTAACGAGATTGAACTAGGTATTGGATACCGACGATCGAATCTCGGGCAAGTAACATACCGATGACAAAGGGAACAACGTATGTTGTTATGCGGTCTGACCGATAAAGATCTTCGTAGAATATGTAGGAGCCAATATGGGCATCCAGGTCCCGCTATTGGTTATTGACCAGAGATGTGTCTCAGTCATGTCTGCATTGTTCTCGAACCGTAGGGTCCGCACGCTTAACGTTACGATGACAGTTATTATGAGTTTATGCATTTTGATGTACCGAAGTTAGTTCGGAGTCCCGGATGTGATCACGGACATGACGAGGAGTCTCGAAATGGTCGAGACATAAAGATTGATGTATTGGACGGCTATATTCGGACACCGGAAGGGTTCTGGGTGATTTCGGAGAAAACCGGAGTGCCGGAGGGGTTACCGGAACCCCCCGGGGAAGTAATGGGCCTTATTGGGCCTTAGGGGAGAGAGAGGGCTGCGGCCTAGGAGGTGGCGCCCCCCCCACCCCCACATGGGGAGTCCGAATTGGACTAGGGAGGGGGGCGCGGCCCCTCTTTCCCTCTCCCTCTCCTTCTCTTTCCTTTCCCCTTAGGTTTCCTAATTGGATTAGGAAAGGGGAGTCCTACTCCCACTAGGAGGACTCCCCCTCCCCTTGGCGCGCCCCATAGGGCCGGCCGGCCTCCCCCTTGCTCCTTTATATACGGGGGCAGGGGGCACCCTAGGACACACAAGTTGATCTTTGAGATCGTTTCTTAGCCGTGTGCGTTGTCCCCTGCCACCATATTCTGCCTCGATCATATCGTTGTAGTGCTTAGGCGAAGCCCTGCGTCGGTAGAACATCAAGATCGTCACCACGCCGTCGTGCTGACGGAACTCCTCCCAGAAGCTTTGCTGGATCGGAGCCCGGGGATCGTCATCGAGCTGTACGTGTGCTAAGAACTCGGAGGTGCCGGAGTAACGGTGCTTGGATCGGTCGGATCGGGAAGAAGACGTATGACTACTTCCTCTACGTTGTGTCAACGCTTCCGTTGCGATCTACAAGGGTACATAGATCATGCTCTCCCCTCGTTGCTATGCATCACCATGATCTTGTGTGTGCGTAGGAAATTTTTTTGAAATTACTACGTTCCCCAACAGGGCGCGCCCCCTACCTCGTGACCACCTCGGGCACTAGTTCGCGTTGATTTTCCTTCTGAATTTTCCATATTTTCCAAAAATAAGCTCCGTCCGTTTTTATCCCGTTTGGACTCTGTTTGATATGGGTAATTCTGCGAAACCAAAAACAATGAACAGACAGGAACTGGCACTGGGCACTAGATCAATATGTTAGTCCCAAAAATAATATAAAACGTTGCCAAAAAGTATATGAAAGTTGAATAATATTGGCATGGAACAATCAAAAATTATAGATACGACGGAGACGTATCAGCATCCCCAAGCTTAATTCCTGCTCGTCCTCGAGTAGGTAAATGATAAAAAAATAATTTTTGATGTGGAATGCTACCTAGCATAATCTTGATCATATGTCTAATCAAGGCATGAATATTAAGACACGAGTGATTAAAAGCAATAATCTATCCTTTGACATAAAAACAATAATACTTCAAGCCTACTAATAAAGCAATCATGTCTTTTCAAAATAACTTGGCCAAAGAATGCTATCCCTACAAAATCATATAGTCTGGCTATGCTCCATCTTCACCACACAAAATATTCACATCATGCACAACCCCGATGACAAGCCAAGAAATTGTTTCATACTTTTGACGTTCCCACACCTTTTCAACTTTCACGCAATACATGAGCGTGAGCCATGGACATAGCACTATAGGTGGAATAGAATATGATGGTGGAGAAGACAAAAAGAAGAAGATAGTCTCACATCAACTAGGCGTATCAACGGGCTATGGAGATGCCCATCAATAGATATCAATGTGAGTGAGTAGGATTGCCATGCAATGGATGCACTAGAGCTATAAGTGTATGAAAGCTCTAACTGAAACTAAGTGGGTGTGCATCCAAATTGCTTGCTCATGAAGACCTCGGGCATTTGAGGAAGCTCATCATCGGAATATACAAGCCAAGTTCTATAATGAAAATTCCCACTAGTATATGAAAGTGATAACTCAAGAGACTCTCTATATGAAGAATATGGTGCTACTTTGAAGCACAAGTGTGGAAAAAGGATAGTAGCACTGCCCCTTCTCTCTTTTTCTCTCATTTTTTCGTTTTTATTTTTTTATTTTTTTGGTGGGCTTCTTTGGCCTCTTTTTTTATTTCGGCTTCTTTGGCCTCTTTTATTTTTTTGTAAAGTCCGGAGTCTCATCCGGACTTATGGAGGAATCATAGTCTCCATCATCCTTTCCTCACTGGTGCAATGCTCTAATAATGATGACCATCACACTTTTATTTACTTACAACTCAATATTACAATTCAATACTAGAACAAAGATATGACTCTATATGAATGCCTCCGGAGGTGTACCGGGATGTGCAATGATCTAGCGTAGCAATGATATCAAAAAACGGACAAGCCATGAAACATCATGCTAGCTATCTTACGATCATGCAAAGCAATATGACAATGAATGCTCAAGTCATCTATATGATGATGATGGAAGTTGCATGGCAATATATCTCGGAATGGCTATGGAAATGCCATAATAGGTAGGTATGGTGGCTGTTTTGAGGAAGGTATATGGTGGGTTTATGGTACCGACGAAAGTTGCGTGGTACTAGAGAGGCTAGCAATGGTGGAATGGTGAGAGTGCATATAATCCATGGACTCAACATTAGTCATAAAGAACTCACATACTTAATGCAAAAATTTATTAGTCATTGAAACAAAGTACTACGCGCATGCTCCTAGGGGGGTAGATTGGTAGGAAAAGACCATCGCTCGTCCCCGACCGCCACTCATAAGGAAGACAATCAATAAATAAATCATGCTCCGACTTCGTTACATAACGGTTCACCATACGTGCATGCTACGGGAATCACAAATCTCAACAGAAGTATTTCTCAATTTCACAATTACTCGACTAGCATGACTCTAATATCATCGCCTTTATATCGCAAAACTATTGCAAGGAATCAAACATATCATATTCAGCGATCTACAAGTTTATGTAGGATTTTATGACTAACAATGTGAATGACCAGTTCCTGTCATCTCTCTAAATAGATATAAGTGAAGCAAGAGAGTTTAATTCTTTCTACAAAAGATATTCCCACGCTCTAACAAATATAAGTGAAGCAAAAGAGCATTCTGCAAATGGCGGCTGTCTAAGTGAAGAGAAACAGGCAATCCAAACTTCAAATGATATAAGTGAAGCATGTGAAGCACTCTATAAAGACATACTCAAAAGATATAAGTGAAGTGAAAAGAGCATTCTATAAATCAACCAAGGACTATCTCATACCAGCATGGTGCATAAAAAGAAAAATAAAACGTAAATGCAAAAGACGCTCCAAGACTTGCACATATCGCATGATCGAAATGAATCCGAAAACATAACGATACTTGTTGAAGAAAGAGGGGATGCCTCCCCAGCATCCCCAAGCTTAGACGCTTGAGTCTCCTTGAATATTTACTTGGGGTGCCTCGGGCATCCCCAAGCTTGAGCTCTTGCCTCTCTTCCTTCTTCTCACATCGAGACCTTCTCAATCATCGAACACTTCATCCACACAAAACTTCAACAGAAAACTCGGTAAGATCCGTTAGTATAATAAAGCAAATCACTACTCTAAGTACTGTTTCAAACCAATTCATATTTTGTTTTTTCATTGTGTCTACTTTAATATAACTTTTTCATGGCTTAATCCACTGGTATGAATTGATAGTTTCATTAAAACAAGCAAACTATGCATCAAAACAGAATCTGTCTAAAATAGAACAGTCTGTAATAATCTGAACATTCACCATACTTCTGATACTTGAACAATTCTGTAAAAATTAGGAAAAATAAAAAATGTTTATAGCAAGACAGTGCAAAAAGAATCAGAACCATTTGGCGTTCCAGTGAAAAATGTAAAATCGCGCACTACTGCCAAAGTTTCTGTCCTGCACCATACAAACCATCAAGCAAATGTAAACATCCTAAAGGCAAACCTTGGCACATTATTTTTATAATACAATGGAATTGTACAAGGGGATAATTATTTTTGTTGAAAAGTTTCTGTAATTAAGATTCACAAAGTTCCCATGGGCATGAACAAAGTTCAAGGACGTCCCCCACTTTCACAATGCTCGTCTCTCTCACTTTCACTTTTCTTTTAGAAAAAGTTTTGGGTTCCCCTCTTTATTTTTGTTGTTTTTAAACTATATGAAAGCACTCAAAAGAAATAATGACTCTCTAAAACTTCCGGGTTGTCTCCCTGGCAGCGCTTTCTTTAAAGCCATTAAGCTAGGCATATAGTGCTCAAGTAATGGGTCCACCCGGATCCCAAGGTATATCAAAGCCAATTTTAATTAACAATGATTTGTAATTTAGTAGTGAGCACAAAGTAACATATATCATGCAACAATGAAGTCTAACTCTCTTCCTATGCATTGGCATGTCATAAAAGAACAATTCATGCACACAAAGTAAAGGCCAATGCATAGTATAAACATTTTCTTGCAATTTTATCATGTGGGAAGCATAGAGAGGTGGAGATATAGTTCCTCTCTCATAATAATTGCAAGTAGGAGCAGCAAACACATGCATATTGTACTCATCAAAATCATCACGTGCATCGGTAAAAGGCAACCCATCAATGTAATCCTTAATAAGTGCAAACTTCTTCGATATAGTGTAGTTTGGAGAATTCAAAAAGATAATAGGACTATCATGCGTGGGTGCAATAGCAACAATTTCATGTTTAACATAAGGAACTATAGCAAGTTCATCTCCATAAGCATAATTCATATTGGCATCTTGGCCACAAGCATAGCAAGAATCATCAAAAAGGGATATTTCAAGAGAATCAATGGGATCATAACAATCATCATAGCAATCATCCTTCGGTAAGCACGAAGGGGAATTAAACAATGTATGAGTTGAAGAGTTACTCTCATTAGAAGGTGGGCACAGGTGATCAATCCGCTCTTCCTCCTTTTGCTCTTCGCTCTCCTCATCATCTTTTTCATCCAATGAGCTCACGGTTTCATCAATTTCTTCTTCCATAGCTTCCTGCAAAATATTAGTCTCTTCTTGGACAGCGGAGACTTTCTCAATAAATGCGTTAATATAGTAATTGTATTCATAATTTTCATAGCAATATCTAAGTATAGCAAGATTTTCAGGCCTATAAACATCATCATCTAAAGCTTCATACTTTTCAAACAAAGATTCAATTTCATAAGCAGCCTTAAAAGCATCAAATTCTTCTATTTGGTCCACATCATAGTAATCATATATACCATTAGCATAAGAAGCTAAGGTTTCATTAACATTAAATTTGCATGAAAAGGGAAGGTGTGGAGCCTTCATCCTAGAGCAACAAGTAATATCGTATCTCAAGCATAGTTTCCAAGCATACCAACGCAACATAATAAATTGGTCCCATAATAGTTTCCCTTTTTGTGTCAAGCGATAATCCCTAAAGTATTCACATTGATCCAACGTGTCTCCCATTATAAAGTTGAATGGGGTTTTCTCACGATTATCAAATTAGTACTTAATATCTTTCACATAATGAGAATCGAGGGTTTTAGGAGTTACCCCATCTCCATGAGTAGTGAGTACATCTAATTTTTTTTGGTATTTTGCGTTCCATACCCATAACTAAAGATAGAGAAGAACTTAGAACGGCAAATAAAAATTACTTAGTGATAAAGCAAACAAGCACACACGAGAATATTCACCCCACGCTATTGCTCCCCGGCAACGGCGCCAGAAAAAGGTCTTGGTATCCCACAAGTATAGGGGATCAATTGTAGCCTCTTTCGGTAAGTAAGAGTGTCCAACCCGACGAGGAGCTAAAGGTAGAACAAATATTCCCTCAAGTTCTATCGACCACCGATACAACTCTACGCACGCTTGACGTTCACTTTACCTAGAACAAGTATGAAACTAGAAGTACTTTGTAGGTGTTTTTGGGTAAGCTTGCAAGAAAGTAAAGAACACGAAAATAAAAGCTAGGGGCTGTTTAGATAAAGCCACAACTAAATTAGTTTTAATAGAGAGCTTTTGTCAACAAGAAAGTTATTTGTCCCTAGGCAATCGATAACTAGACCGGTAATCATTATTGCAATTTTATTTGAGGGAGAGGCATAAGCTAACATACTTTCTCTACTTGGATCATATGCACTTATGATTGGAACTCTAGCAAGCATCCGGAACTACTAAAGATTCATTAAGGTAAAACCCAACCATAGCATTAAAGTATCAAGTCCCCTTTATCCCATACGCAAACAACCTACTTACTCGGGTCAGTGCTTCTGTCACTCACGCCACCCACCATAAGCAAATCATGAACATATTGCAAACCCTACAGCGGGAATCCCTCACGCTTGCGCAACACGGAGAGCACCATAGGACAACACCAATAATAAAACATACAACTCAAACCAATCTTGATCATCAAATAGCCATTAGGACAAAACAGATCTACTCAAACATCATAGGATAGCCATACATCATTGGGAAATAATATATAGTGTTGAGCACCATGTTTAAGTAGAGATTACAGCGGGTAAGAGAGAGGTTACACCGCTGCATAGAGGGGGGAAGAGTTGGTGATGATGACGGTGAAGTTGTTGGTGAAGATGGCGGTGACGATGATGGCCCCCGATGGCACTCCGGCGCCACCGGAAGCAAGGGGGAGAGGGCCCCCTTCTTCTTCTTCTTCCTTGACCTCCTCCCTAGATGGGAGAAGGGTTTCCCCTCTGGTCCTTGGCTCCCATGGTGTGGGAGGGGCGAGAGCCCCTCCAAGATTGGATCTATCTCTCTGTTTCTCTCTGGTTCTGCGTTCTATTCTGGCTCTGTTTCACCGTTTCGTATATATATGGAGATCCGTAACTCCGATTGGCCTGAAACCTTCCCCGTGATTTTTTTCCCGAATATTAGCTTTCTTACAGCAAAATAAGAGCGTCAACCGCCTTACGGTGGGCTCACGAGGGTAGGGGGCGCGCCCCCTGCCTCGTGACCACCTCAGGCATTGGTTCGCGTTGATTTTCCTTCCGAATTTTCCATATTTTCCAAAAATAAGCTCCGTCCGTTTTTATCCCGTTTAGACTCCGTTTGATATGGGTATTCTGCGAAACCAAAAACATGCAACAGACATGAACTGGCACTGGGCACTGGATCAATATGTTAGTCCCAAAAATAATATAAAAAGTTGCCAAAAAAGTATATGAAAGTTGAATAATATTGGCATGGAACAATCAAAAATTATAGATACGACGGAGACGTATCATGGGGATTGATACTGATCAGTTCAGAGAGGACATCAGCACATTTAGATTCATCGCCCAAACCTCGTACATTCCAGGAACAAACAGATAGAGTTGTGTTACTCATAAGTAACCGAGGGGACATCTAGACTTGGACAAAGTGAAATTAGGTAGAGGGTACATGCGAAATAGTAATGGATAGGCGGAGCAAAAGAACAACTTCTCCAGACACACGCACGCAGGAATAAGTAGACCCTTTGAGTAGGGCCGCAATAGGGACGGGCGATCGTCTCCGGGACGCCGCATGGGCTTGTACGGTAGCATTGGCACTTCATGGCGCGACGTTAGCAGCATCAGCATGGGCATTGCTGTCAACATGGGCGATGGAGGCAGCCGCCGCGTCGTCAGCACCGCACAGCGTAGCGATTTCGGCAAGGTCAGTAGCCGAGGCTGGAGGGGCGTCGGGGATGTCGAGGCGTGCATCGTGGATGGCGTCTTTAAGCGCCTTGGCTACGTCAGAGACGGAGAGGCGCGCGGCCCGGGCACGGACAGCTTTCGTAGTCATGTCAGTGAAGACGCGAGGCTCCTTGGCAGCGAGGCGAGAGCTCTGGCGAAGGCTCATAGCCTTATCCGCCGATTGCTTGGCGCTGTGACGCAGCTTTCATAGCACGCTGTCGTGGAGGGGGGGGGGGTCTGCACAGTCCGTTGCCGGAGTCGTGGCGATTAGAGTGTGAGCGGGTGGACTTGCAGGAGTAGTAGAAGGACAAGGTAGAGCTATAGCCGTACCAAAGGAGGATGCCCCAGTCAAGAAGGAGATGGCGGACACGTCGAGACCGCGAGGCGGGGAGTTGGAGCTGTCGTACGGGCGAAACGCCGACGGCAGCTGCATGATAGAGGGAGGCATCTGGTCGCCCATGTTGTCGTCGTCGTGGTCTGCCTCCGGCGTTGGAGGCGTGGGCGAAGAGATCCGCTCGATCGCAGTGGCGAGGTGTGGTGTGGGGTGATAACCCACAAGTATAGGGGATCGCAACAGTTTTCGGTAAGTAAGAGTGTCGAACCCAACGAGGGGCTAAAGGCAGAACAAATATTCCCTCAAGTTCTATCGACCACCGATACAACTCTACGCATGCTTGATGTTCTCTTTACCTAGAACAAGTATGAAACTAGAAGTACTTTGTTGGTGTTGTTGGATAGGTTTGCAAGATAATAAAGAGCAAGTAAATAAAAGCTAAGGGCTGTTGTAAGTAAAGAAGCAATAAAGTAAATATAGCGAGTGTGAAAAATGGTGGTAGGAGTTGCGAAATTGTCCCTAAGCAATTGACTACTTTACTAGACCGATAGCAAGTATTATGTGGGAGAGGCCACTGCTAGCATGTCATCCCTGACTTGGAATTCTATGCACTTATGATTGGAACTATTAGCAAGCGTCCGCAACTACTAAAGTTCATTAAGGTAAAACCCAACCATAGCATTAAGATATATTGGCCTTCTTCAATCCTGTATGCATCAATTTCTATGCTAGGTTGAAGCTTCTGTCACTCTTGCCCTCCAATACATAGTCCTAACAACATACAACTAACCCTATGGTGTGATCCACGCGTGCAATCATATGATGGGCACCAAAGGACAACAACATAACCACAAGCAAATTAAATCAATCATAGCAATTCATCAACCACGGATAGGACAACGAAAATCTACTCAGACATCATAGGATGGCAACACATCATTTGATAATAATATGAAGCATAAAGCACCATGTTCAAGTAGAGGGTACAACAGGTTGCAGGAGAGTGGACCACTGTAGATAGAGGGGGGAAGGTGATGGAGATGTTGGTGAAGATGGCGGAGGTGTTGGTGTAGATCGCGGTGATGAGGATGTCCCCCGGTGGCACTCCGGTGCCACCGAAAGCAAGGGGGAGAGAGCCCCCTCCTTCTTCTTCTTCCTTGACCTCCTCCCTATATGGGAGAAGGGTTTCCCCTCTGGTCCATGCCTCCATGGCACGGGAGGGGCGAGAGCCCCTCCGAGATTGGATCTGTCTCTCTGTCTCTCTCTGTTTCTGCGTTCTCAGATTCTTCCCTTTCACCGTTTCGTATATCCCCGGAGATCTATAACTCCGATTGGGCTGAAATTTTGAAACGATCTCTATCCAAATATTAGCTTTCTTGCGGCGAAAGAAGGGCATCAACCGCCTTACGGGTGGCCCACAAGGGTCAGGGGCGCGCCCAGGGGGCAGGCGCGCCCCCTGCCTCATGGCCACCTCGAGCATCGTCTCGCATGGATTTTTCTTCCAAAAAGTCATATATATTCCAAAAAAATCTCTGTCAGTTTTTATCCCGTTTGGACTCCGTTTGATATGGATATTCTACGAAACAAAAAACATGCAACAAACATGAACTGGCACTGGGCACTGGATCAATATGTTAGTCCCAAAAATAGTATAAAAAGTTGCCAAAAGTATATGAAAGTTGTAGAATATTGGCATGGAACACTAAAAAATTATAGATACGATGGAGACGTATCCGCATCCCCAAGCTTAATTCCTGCTCGTCCTCGAGTAGGTAAATGATAAAAAAGATAATTTTTGATGTGGAATGCTACCTAGCATAATCTTGATCATGTAATCTAATCATGGCATGAATATTAAGATATGAGTGATTCAAAGCAATAGTCTATCATTTGACATAAAAACAATAATACTTCAAGCCTACTAATAAAGCAATCATGTCTTTTCAAAATAACAAGGCCAAAGAAAGTTATCCCTACAAAATCATATAGTCTGGCTATGATCCATCTTCACCACACAAAATACTCACATCATGCACAACCCCGATGACAAGCCAAGCAATTGTTTCATACTTTTGACGTTCTCAAACCTTTTCAACTTTCACGCAATACATGAGCGTGAGCCATGGACATAGCACTATAGGTGGAATAGAATATGATGGTGGGGAAGACAAAAAGGAGAAGATAGTCTCACATCAACTAGGCGTATCAACGGGCTATGGAGATGCCCATCAATAGATATCAATGTGAGTGAGTAGGGATTGCCATGCAACGGATGCACTAGAGCTATAAGTGTATGAAAGCTCCAACTAAAACTAAGTGGGTGTGCATCCAACTTGCTTGCTCATGAAGACCTCGGGCATTTGAGTAAGCCCATCATCGGAATATACAAGCCAAGTTCTATAATGAAAATTCCCACTAGTATATGAAAGTGATAACTCAAGAGACTCTCTATATGAAGAACATGGTGCTACTTTGCAGCACAAGTGTGGTAAGAGGATAGTAACATTGCCCCTTCTCTTTTTTTCTCTTTTTTTGTTTTTTTCTTTTTTCTTTTTTTTTATTTTTTAGGCTTCTTTGGCCTCTTTCTCTTTTTTTGGGGGCTTCTTTGTCCACTTTTATTTTGATAACCTCACACGGGACAATGTTCTAATAATGATGATCATCACACTTTTATTTACTTGCAACTCAATATTACAACTCGATATCTAGAACAAAGATATGACTCTATATGAATGCCTCTGGCAGTGTACCGGGATGTGCAATGATCTAGCGTAGCAATGACATCAAAAAACGGACAAGCCATGAAAACATCATGCTAGCTATCTTACGATCATGCAAAGCAATATGACAATGAATGCTCAAGTCATGTATATGATGATGATGAAATTTGCATGGCAATATATCTCAGAATGGATATGGAAATGCCATTATAGGTAGGTATGGTGGCTGTTTTGAGGAAGATATAAGGTGGGTTTATGGTACCGGCGAAAGTTGCGCGGTACTAGAGAGGCTAGCAATGGTGGAAGGGTGAGAGTGCGTATAATCCATGGACTCAACATTAGTCATAAAGAACTCACATACTTATTGCAAAAATCTATTAGTCATCGAAACAAAGTACTACGCACATGCTCCTAGGGGGATAGATTGGTAGGAAAAGACCATCGCTCGTCCCCAACCACCACTCATAAGGAAGACAATCAATAAATACCTCATGCTCCAACTTCGTTACATAACGGTTCACCATATGTGCATGCTACGGGAATCACAAACCTCAACACAAGTATTTCTACAATTCACAACCACCCACTAGCATGACTCTAATATCACCATTTTTATATCGCAAAACTATTGCAAGGAACCAAACATATCATATTCAGCGATCTACAAGTTTTATGTAGGATTTTATGACTAACCATGTGAATGACCAATTCATTGTTGGAAATATGCCCTAGAGGCAATAATAAAAGCATTATTATTATTATATTTCCTTGTTCATGGTAATTATCTTTATTCATGCTATAATTGTGTTATCCGGAAATCGTAATACATGTGTGAATAACAGACACCAACATGTCCCTAGTAAGCCTCTAGTTGACTAGCTCGTTAAACAACAGATAGTCATGGTTTCCTGGCTATGGACATAAGATGTCATTGATAACGAGATCACATCATTAGGAGAATGATGTGATGGACAAGACCCAATCCTAAACATAGCATAAAGATCGTATAGTTCGTTTGCTAGAGTTTTGCAATGTCAAGTATCTTTTCCTTAGACCATGAGATCGTGTAACTCCCGGATACCGTAGGAGTGCTTTGGGTGTACCAAACGTCACAACGTAACTGGGTGACTATAAAGGTATACTACGGGTATCTCCGAAAGTGTCTGTTGGGTTGACACGGATCAAGACTGGGATTTGTCACTCCGTATGACGGAGAGGTATCACTGGGCCCACTCGGTAATGCATCATCATAATGAGCTCAAAGTGACCAAGTGTCTGGTCACGGGATCATGCATTACGGTACGAGTAAAGTGACTTGCCGGAAACGATATTGAACGAGGTATTGGGATACCGACGATCGAATCTCGGGCAAGTAATATATCGATTGACAAAGGGAATTGCATACGGGGTTGATTGAATCCTCGACATCGTGGTTCATCCGATGAGATCATCGTGGAGCATGTGGGAGCCAACATGGGTATCCAGATCCCGCTGTTGGTTATTGACCGGAGAGTCGTCTCGGTCATGTCTGCTTGTCTCCCGAACCCGTAGGGTCTACACACTTAAGGTTCGGTGATGCTAGGGTTGTGAAGATAAGTATATGCAGTAACCCGAATGTTGTTCGGGGTCCCGGATGAGATCCAGGACGTCACGAGGAGTTCCGGAATGGTCCGGAGGTAAAGAATTATATATAGGATGTGCAGTTTCGGCCATCGGGACAAGTTTCGGGGTACCCAGTATTGTACCGGGACCACCGGAAGGGTCCCGGGGGTCCACCGGGTGGGGCCACCTATCCCGGAGGGCCCCATGGGCTGAAATAGGAGGGAACCCAGCCCATAGTGGGCTGGGGCGCCAGCCCCTAGGGGGCCCATGCGGCTAGGGCTAAGGGGAAACCCTAGAAGGGGCGCCCCCTTGCCTTGGGGAGCAAGCCCCACCCTAGGCCGCCGCCCCCCCTAGTAGATTCCATCTACTAGGGCCGGCGCCCCCCCCATGGCACCCCTATATATAGTGGGGGAGAGGAGGGACTTGGTAGACCAGCCCCTGGCGCCTCCCTCTCTCCCCGTTACGTCTCTCTTCCTCGTAGTATAGGCGAAGCCCTGCTACTGCGACGCCCTGCATCCACCACCACGCCGTCGTGCTGCTGGATCTTCGTCAACCTCTCCTTCCCCCTTGCTGGATCAAGAAGGAGGAGACGTCTCCCGTCCCGTACGTGTGTTGAACGCGGAGGTGCCGTCCGTTCGGCGCTGGTCATCGGTGATTTGGATCACGTTGTGTACGACTACATCATCCCCGTTCGTTGAACGCTTCCGCACGCGATCTACAAAGGTATGTAGATGCATCTCGTGACTCGTTGCTAGATGAACTCCTAGATGATCTTGGTGAAACGAGTAGGAAATTTTTTGTTTTCTGCAACGTTCTCCCCCAGTGGCATCATGAGCTAGGTCTATGCATAGTTCTTCTTGCGCGAGTAGAACACAATTTGTTGTGGGCGTGGATTTGTCAACTTTCTTGCCGCTACTAGTCTTTTCTTGCTTCAGCGGTATTGTGGGATGAAGCGGCCCGGACCAACCTTACACGTACGCTTACGTGAGACCGGTTCCACCGACTAACATGCACTAGTTGCATAAGGTGGCTGGCGGGTGTCTGTCTCTCCTACTTTAGTTGGAGCGGATTCGATGAACAGGGTCCTTATGAAGGGTAAATAGAAGTTGACAAATCACGTTGTGGTTTTCACGTAGGTAAGAAAACGTTCTTGCTAGAACCCTAATTCAGCCACGTAAAAACTTGCAACAACAATTAGAGGACGTCTAACTTGTTTTTGCAGCAAGTGGTTTGTGATATGATATGGCCAAAGTTGTGATGAATGATGAATGATCTATATGTGATGTATGAGATGTTCATGCTATTGTAATAGTAATCACGACTTGCATGTCGATGAGTATGACAACCGGCAGGAGCCATAGGAGTTGTCTTTATTCTTTTATATGACCTGCGTGTCATTGAGAAACGCCATGTAAATTACTTTGCTTCATTGCTAAACGCGTTAGCCATAGTAGTAGAAGTAATAATTGGCGAGCAACTTCATGGAGACACGATGATGGAGATCATGGTGTCAAGCCGGTGACAAGACGATCATGGAGCCCCAAGATGGAGATCAAAGGAGCTATGTGATAATGGCCATATCATGTCACGTTTATTATTTGATTGCATGTGATGTTTATCATGTTTTGCATCTTGTTTACTTAGAACGGCGGTAGTAAATAAGATGATCCCTCATAACAATTTCAAGAAGTGTTCTCCCCTAACTGTGCACCGTTGCTAAAGTTCGTCGTTTCGAAGCACCACGTGATGATCGGGTGTGATAGATTCTTACGTTCACATACAACGGGTGTAAGACAGTTTTACACATGCAAAACACTTAGGGTTAACTTGACGAGCCTAGCATGTGCATAGACATGGCCTCGGAACACAGAAGACCGAAAGGTCGAGCATGAGTCGTATAGAAGATGCGATCAACATGAAGATGTTCACCGACGTTGACTAGTCCGTCTCACGTGATGATCGGACACGGCCTAGTTAACTAGGATCATGTAATACTTAGATGACTAGAGGGATGTCTAATCTAAGTGGGAGTTCATTATAATTTGATTGGATGAACTTTATTATCATGAACATTAGTCTAAAATATTTTACAATATGTCTTGTAGATCAAATGGCCCACGTAGTCCTCAACTTCAACGCGTTCCTAGAGAAAACCAAGCTGAAAGACGATGGCAGCAACTATACGGACTGGGTCCAGAACCTGAGGATCATCCTCATAGCTGCCAAGAAAGATTATGTCCTACAAGCACCGCTGGGTGACGCACCTGTCCTCCCTGCTGAACAAGATGTTATGAACGCTTGGCAGGCACGTACCGATGACTACTCCCTCGTTCAGTGCGGCATGCTTTACAGTTTAGATCCGGGGCTCCAAAAACGTTTTGAGAGACATGGAGCATATGAGATGTTCGAAGAGCTGGAAATGGTTTTCCAAGCTCATGCCCGGGTCGAGAGATATGAGGTCTCCGACAAGTTCTTCAGCTGTAAGATGGAGGAAAACAGTTCTGTCAGTGAGCACATACTCACGATGTCTGGATTACATAACCGCTTGACTCAGCTGGGAGTTAATCTCCCGGATGATGCGGTCATTGACAGAATCCTCCAGTCGCTTCCACCGAGCTACAAGAGCTTTGTGATGAACTTCAATATGCAGGGGATGGAAAAGACCATTCCTGAAGTATTTGCTATGCTGAAATCAGCAGAGGTAGAAGTCAAGAAGGAACATCAAGTGTTGATGGTCAATAAAACCACTAAGTTCAAGAAGGGCAAGGGTAAGAAAGCCTTCAAGAAGGACGGCAAGGAGGTTGCCGCGCCCGGCAAGCAAGCTGCCGGGAAGAAGCCAAAGAATGGACCCAAGCCCAAGACTGAGTGTTTTTATTGCAAGGGAAGCGGTCACTGGAAGCGGAATTGCCCCAAGTACTTAGCAGACAAGAAGGCCGGCAAAACAAAAGGTATATGTGATATACATGTAATTGATGTGTACCTTACCAGTAATCGTAGTAGCTCTTGGGTATTTGATACCGGTGCAGTTGCTCACATTTGTAATTCACAGCAGGAACTACGGAATAGGCGAAGACTGGCAAAGGACGAGGTGACGATGCGCGCCGGGAATGGTTCCAAAGTCGATGTGATCGCCGTCGGCACGCTGCCTCTTCATTTACCTACGGGATTAGTTTTAAACCTCAATAATTGTTATTTAGTACCAGCTTTGAGCATGAACATTGTATCGGGATCTCGTTTAATTCGAGATGGCTACTCATTTAAATCCGAGAATAATGGTTGTTCTATTTATATGAGAGATATGTTTTATGGTCATGCTCCTATGGTGAATGGTTTATTCTTTATGAATCTCGAACGTAATGCTACACATGTTCATAGTGTGAGTACCAAAAGAAGTAAGGTTGATAATGATAGTCCCACATACTTGTGGCACTGCCGCCTTGGTCACATAGGTGTCAAACGCATGAAGAAGCTCCATGCAGATGGACTTTTAGAGTCTCTTGATTATGAATCATTTGACACGTGAGAACCATGCCTTATGGGTAAAATGACCAAGACTCCATTCTCGGGAACAATGGAGCGAGCAACCAACTTGTTGGAAATCATACATACTGATGTGTGCGGTCCAATGAGTGTTGAGGCTCGCGGCGGCTATCGTTATGTTCTCACTCTCACTGATGATTTGAGTAGATATGGATATATTTACTTAATGAAACACAAGTCTGAAACCTTTGAAAAGTTCAAGGAATTTCAGAGTGAGGTTGAGAATCAACGTGACAGGAAAATCAAGTTTCTACGATCAGATCGTGGAGGAGAATACTTGAGTCACGAATTTGGCACACACTTAAGAAAATGTGGAATAGTTTCACAGCTCACGCCGCCTGGAACACCTCAGCGTAACGGTGTGTCCGAACATCGTAATCGCACTCTATTAGATATGGTGCGGTCTATGATGTCTCTTGCCGATTTACCACTATCTTTTTGGGGCTATGCTTTAGAGACTGCTGCATTCACTTTAAATAGGGCTCCGTCAAAATTCGTTGAGACGACACCATTTGAATTATGGTTTGGAAAGAAACCTAAGTTGTCGTTTCTGAAAGTTTGGGGATGCGATGCTTATGTCAAGAAACTTCAACCTGAAAAGCTCGAACCCAAGTCGGAAAAATGCGTCTTCATAGGATACCCAAAAGAAACTATTGGGTATACCTTCTACCTCAGATCCGAAGGCAAGATCTTTGTTGCCAAGAATGGATCCTTTCTAGACAAAGAGTTTCTCTCGAAAGAAGTAAGTGGGAGGAAAATAGAACTTGATGAAGTATTACCTCTTGAACCGGAAAATGGCGCAACTCAAGAAAATGTTCCTGAGGTGCCTACACCGACTGGAGAGGAAGTTAATGATGATGATCATGAAACTTCTGATCAAGTTACTACTAAAATTCGAAGGTCCACAAGGACACGTTCCGCACCAGAGTGGTACGGCAACCCTGTCTTGGAAATCATGTTGTTAGACAACGGTGAACCTTCGAACTATGAAGAAGCGATGGCGGGCCCGGATTCCGACAAATGGCTATAAGCCATGAAATCCGAGATAGGATCCATGTATGAAAACGAAGTATGGACTTTGACTGACTTGCCCATTGAACAGCGAGCCATAGAGAATAAATGGATCTTTAAGAAGAAGACAGACGCAGATGGTAATGTGACCATCTATAAAGCTCGGCTTGTCGCTAAAGGTTATCGACAAGTTCAAGGGGTTGACTACGATGAGACTTTCTCACCGGTAGCGAAGCTGAAGTCCGTCCGAATCATGTTAGCAATTGCCGCGTTTTACGATTATGAAATATGGCAAATGGACGTCAAAACGGCATTCCTTAATGGTTTCCTTAAGGAAGAATTGTATATGATGCAACCGGAAGGTTTTGTCGATCCTAAGAATGCTGACAAAGTGTGCAAGCTCCAACGCTCGATTTATGGGCCGGTGCAAGCATCTCGGAGTTGGAACATTCGCTTTGATGAGATGATCAAAGCGTTTGGGTTTACGCAGGCTTATGGAGAAGCCTGTGTTTACAAGAAAGTGAGTGGGAGCTCTGTAGCATTTCTCATATTATATGTAGATGACATACTTTTGATGGGAAATGATATAGAACTTTTGGACAGCATCAAGGCCTACTTGAATAAGAGTTTTTCAATGAAGGACCTTGGAGAAGCTGCTTATATATTAGGCATCAAGATCTATAGAGATAGATCGAGACGCCTCATAGGTCTTTCACAAAGCACATACCTTGATAAGATATTGAAGAAGTTCAATATGGATCAATCTAAGAAGGGGTTCTTGCCTGTGTTACAAGGTATGAAATTGAGCTCGGCTCAAAGTCCGACCACGGCAGAAGAAATAGAAGAGATGAGTGTCATCCCCTATGCCTCAGCCATAGGTTCTATTATGTATGCCATGTTGTGTACCAGACCTGATGTAAACCTTGCCGTAAGTTTGGTAGGAAGGTACCAAAGTAATCCCGGCAAGGAACACTGGACAGCGGTCAAGAATATCCTGAAGTACCTGAAAAGGACTAAGGAGATGTTTCTCGTTTATGGAGGTGACGAAGAGCTCGTCGTAAAGGGTTACGTCGACGCTAGCTTCGACACAGATCTGGATGACTCAAAGTCACAAACCGGATACGTGTATATTTTGAATGGTGGGGCAGTAAGCTGGTGCAGTTGCAAGCAGAGCGTCGTGGCGGGATCTACATGTGAAGCGGAGTACATGGCAGCCTCGGAGGCAGCACATGAAGCAATCTGGGTGAACGAGTTCATCACCGACCTCGGAGTCATACCCAATGCGTCGGGGCCGATCAACCTCTTCTGTGACAACACTGGAGCTATTGCACTTGCCAAGGAGCCCAGGTTTCACAAGAAGACAAGGCATATCAAGCGTCGCTTCAACTCCATTCGTGAAAATGTTCAGGATGGAGACATAGATATTTGTAAAGTACATACGGACCTGAATGTAGCAGATCCGTTGACTAAACCTCTCCCTAGGGCAAAACATGATCAACACCAGAATTCCATGGGTGTTCGATTCATCACAATGTAACTAGATTATTGACTCTAGTGCAAGTGGGACACTGTTGGAAATATGCCCTAGAGGCAATAAAAAAGCATTATTATTATATTTCCTTGTTCATGGTAATTATCTTTATTCATGCTATAATTGTGTTATCCGGAAATCGTAATACATGTGTGAATAACAGACACCAACATGTCCCTAGTAAGCCTCTAGTTGACTAGCTCGTTAATCAACAGATAGTCATGGTTTCCTGGCTATGGACATAAGATGTCATTGATAACGAGATCACATCATTAGGAGAATGATGTGATGGACAAGACCCAATCCTAAACATAGCATAAAGATCGTATAGTTCATTTGATAGAGTTTTGCAATGTCAAGTATCTTTTCCTTAGACCATGAGATCGTGTAACTCCCGGATACCGTAGGAGTGCTTTGGGTGTACCAAACGTCACAACGTAACTGGGTGACTATAAAGGTATACTACGGGTATCTCCGAAAGTGTCTGTTGGGTTGACACGGATCAAGACTGGGATTTGTCACTCCGTATGACAGAGAGGTATCACTGGGCCCACTCGGTAATGCATCATCATAATGAGCTCAAAGTGACCAAGTGTCTGGTCACGAATCATGCATTACGGTACGAGTAAAGTGACTTGCCGGTAACGAGATTGAACGAGGTATTGGGATACCGACGATCGAATCTCGGGCAAGTAATATATCGATTGACAAAGGGAATTGCATACGGGGTTGATTGAATCCTCAACATCGTGGTTCATCCGATGAGATCATCATGGAGCATGTGGGAGCCAACATGGGTATCCAGATCCCGCTGTTGGTTATTGACCGGAGAGTCGTCTCGGTCATGTCTGCTTGTCTCCCGAACCCGTAGGGTCTACACACTTAAGGTTCGGTGACGCTAGGGTTGTGAAGATAAGTATATGCAGTAACCCGAATGTTGTTCGGGGTCCCGGATGAGATCCAGGACGTCACGAGGAGTTCCGGAATGGTCCGGAGGTAAAGCATTATATATAGGATGTGCAGTTTCGGCCATCGGGACAAGTTTCGGGGTACCCGGTATTGTACCGGGACCACCGGAAGGGTCCCGGGGGTCCACCGGGTGGGGCCACCTATCCCGGAGGGCCCCATGGGCTGAAATAGGAGGGAACCCAGCCCATAGTGGGCTGGGGCGCCAGCCCCTAGGGGGCCCATGCGGCTAGGGCTAAGGGGAAACCCTAGAAGGGGCGCCCCCTTGCCTTGGGGAGCAAGCCCCACCCTAGGCCGCCGCCCCCCCTAGTAGATTCCATCTACTAGGGCCGGCGCCCCCCCATGGCACCCCTATATATAGTGAGGGAGAGGAGGGACTTGGTAGACCAGCCCCTGGCGCCTCCCTCTCTCCCCGTTACGTCTCTCTTCCTCGTAGTATAGGCGAAGCCCTGCTACTGCGACGCCCTGCATCCACCACCACGCCGTCGTGCTGCTGGATCTTCGTCAACCTCTCCTTCCCCCTTGCTGGATCAAGAAGGAGGAGACGTCTCCCGTCCCGTACGTGTGTTGAACGCGGAGGTGCCGTCCGTTCGGCGCTGGTCATCGGTGATTTGGATCACGTTGTGTACGACTACATCATCCCCGTTCGTTGAACGCTTCCGCACGCGATCTACAAAGGTATGTAGATGCATCTCGCGACTCGTTGCTAGATGAACTCCTAGATGATCTTGGTGAAACGAGTAGGAAAATTTTTGTTTTCTGCAACGTTCTCCCACATTCATGTCATCTCTCTAAATAGATATAAGTGAAGCAAGAGAGTTTAATTCTTTCTACAAAAGATATGCCCATGCTCTAACAAATATAAGTGAAGCAAAAGAGCATTCTACAAATGGCGGTTGTCTATGGAAAGAGAAACATGCAATCCAAACTTCAAATGATATAAGTGAAGCACATGAAGCATTCTATAAAGCCATACTCAAAAGATATAAGTGAAGTGCAATGAGAATTCTATAAATCAACCAAGGACTATCTCATACCAGCATGGTGCATAAAATAAAAAATTAAAACTAAATGCAAAAGACGCTCCAAGATTGCACATATCACATGAACGAAACGAATCCAAAAACATACCGATACTTGTTGAAGAAAGAGGGGATGCCTACCGGGGCATCCCCAAGCTTAGACGCTTGAGTCTCTTTGAATATTTACTTGGGGTGCCTCGGGCATCCCCAAGCTTGAGCTCTTGCTTCTCTTCCTTCTTCTCACATCAAGACCTTCTCGATCATCGAACACTTCATCCACACAAAACTTCAACAAAAAACTCGGTAAGATCCGTTTGTATAATGAAGCAAATCACTACTCTAAGTACTGTTGAAAACTAATTCATATTTTGTTTTTGCATTGTGTCTACTGTAATATAGCTTTTCCATGGCTTAATCCACTGATATGAATTGATAGTTTCATCAAAACAAGCAAACTATGCATCAAAAACAGAATCTGTCTAAAACAGAACAGTCTGTAACAATCTGAACATTAACCATACTTATGGTACTTTAACAATTCTACAAAAATTAGGAAAAATAAACAATTTGTGTATAAAGACATTGCAAAAAGAATCAGAACCATTTGACGTTCCAGCTAAAAACGTAAAATCGCGCACTACAGCCCAAGTTTCTGTCCTGCACCGTACAAACCATCAAGCAAAGGTAAACACCCTAAAGGCAAACCTTGGCACATTATTTTTATAATACAATGGAATTGTACAAGGGGATAATTATTTTTATTGAAAATTTTCTATAATCAAGATTCACAAAGTTTCCGTGAGCATGAACAAAGTTCAAGGCTAGCTCCCACTTCAACAATGCTTTTCTTTCTTACTTTCGCTTTCCTTTTTGATAAAGTGTTGGGTTCCCCTCTTTATTTTTATTGTTTTTAAACTACATAAAAGCACTCAACAGAAATAAATGAAACTTCCGGGTTGTCTCCCTGGCAGCGCTTTCTTTAAAGCCATTAAGCTAGGCATATAGTGCTCAAGTAATGGATCCACCCGGATCCCAAGGTATATCAAAGCCAATTTTAATTAACAATGATTTGTAATTTAGTGGTGAGCACAAGGTAACATATATCATATAACAACGAAGTCTAACTCTCTTCCTATGCATCGTCATGTCATAAAAGAACAATTCAGGCACACAAAGTAAAGGCCAATGCATAGTATAAACAGTTTCTTGCAATTTTATCGTATTGGAAACATAGAGAGGTGGAGATATAGTTTCTCTCTCATAATAATTGCAAGTAGGAGCAACAAGCACATGCATATTATATTCATCAAAATCATCATGTGCAACGGTAAAAGGCAACCCATCAATATATTCCTTAATAAGAGCAAACTTGTCCGATATAGTGTAGTTTGGAGAATTCAAAAAAGATAATAGGACTATCATGTGTGGGTGCAATAGCAAAAATTTCATGTTTAACATAGGGAACTATAGCAAGTTCATCTCCATAAGCATAATTCATATTGGCATCTTGGCCACAAGCATAGCAAGCATCATCAAAAAGGGATATTTCAAAAGAATCAACGGGATCATAACAATCATCATAGCAATCATTCTCCGGTAAGCACGAAGGGAAATTAAACAATGTATGAGTTGAAGAGTTACTCTCATTAGAAGGTGGGCACAGGTGATCAATCCGCTCTTCCTCCTTTTGTTCTTCGCTCTTCTCCTCATCTTTTTCATCCAATGAGCTCACAGTTTGATCAATTTCTTCTTCCATAGACTCCTGCAAAATATTAGTCTCTTCTTGGACAGCGGAGACTTTCTCAATAAGCGCATTAATATAGGAATTATATTCATAATTATCATAGCAATATTTTAAGATAGCTAAATTTTCAGGCCTATAAACATCATCATCATAAGCTTCATGCTTTTCAAACAAAGATTCAATTTCATAAGCACCCTTAAAAGCAACAAATTCTTCTATTTGTTCCACATTATAGTAATCATATATACCATTAGCATAAGAAGCTAAAGTTTCATTATCATTAAATTCGCATGAAAAGGGAAGGTGTGGAGCCTTCACCTTAGAGCAACAAGTATAATCATATCTCAAGCGTAGTTGCCTAGCATACCAATTCAATATATGAATTTGATCCCATATTAGTTTCCCTTTTTGTGTGAAGCGGTAATCCCTAATGTATTCACGTTGATCCAATGTTACTCCCATTACATAATTGAATGGGGTTTTCTCAGGATTATTAAAGTAGTACATAATATTTTTCACATAACCAACATCGAGGGTTTTAGGAGGTTCCCCATCTCCATGAGTAGCAAGTACACCTAATTTTTTTGGTATTTCGTGTTCCATATCCATAACTAAAGATAGAGAACAACTATGAACAGCAAATAAAAATTACTTAGTGATAAAGCAAACAAGCACACACGAGAATATTCACCCCACGCTATGACTCCCCAGCAACATCGCCAGAAAAAGGTCTTGATAACCCACAAGTATAGGGGATCGCAACCGTTTTCAATAAGTAAGAGTGTCGAACCCAACGAGGAGCTAAAGGCAGAACAAATATTCCCTCAAGTTCTATCGACAACCGATACAACTCTACGCACGCTTGATGTTCGCTTTACCTAGAACAAGTATGAAACTAGAAGTACTTTGTAGGTGTTGTTGGATAGGTTTGCAAGATAATAAAGAGCAAGTAAATAAAAGCTAAGGGCTGTCGTAAGTAAAGAAGCAATAAAGTAAATATAGCGAGTGTGGAAAAGTGGTGGTAGGAGTTGCGAAGTTGTCCCTAAGCAATTGACTACTTTAGTAGACCGATAGCAAGTATTATGTGGGAGAGGCCACTGCTAGCATGTCATCCCTGACTTAGAATTCTATGCACTTATGATTGGAACTATTAGCAAGCGTCTGCAACTACTAAAGTTTATTAAGGTAAAACCCAACCATAGCATTAAGATATATTGGTCCCCCTTCAATCCCGTATGCATCAATTTCTATGCTAGGTTGAAACTTCTGTCACTCTTGCCCTCCAATACATAGTCCTATCAACATACAACTAACCCTATGGTGTGATCCACGTGCGCAATCATATGATGGGCACCAAAGGACAACAACATAACCACAAGCAAATTGAATCAATCATAGCAATTCATCAACCACCGATAGGACAACAAAAATCTACTTAGACATCATATGATGGCAACACATCATTGGATAATAATATGAAGCATAAAGCACCATGTTCAAGTAGAGGGTACAACGGGTTGCGGGAGAGTGGACCGCTGTAGATAGAGGGGGGAAGATGATGGAGATGTTGGTGAAGATGGCGGAGGTGTTGGTGTAGATCACGGTGATGATGATGGCCCCCGGTGGCACTCTGGTGCCACCGGAAGCAAGGGGGAGAGAGCCCCCCTCCTCCTTCTTCTTCCTTGACCTCCTCCCTAGATGGGAGAAGGGTTTCCCCTCTGTTCCATGGCCTCCAAGGCATAGGAGGGGGCGAGAGCCCCTCCGAGATTGGATCTGTCTCTCTGTCTCTCTCTGTTTCTGCGTTCTCAGATTCTTCCATTTCACCGTTTCTTATATTTTCGGAGATCATAACTCCGATTGGGATGAAATTTTGACACGATCTCTATCCGGATATTAGATTTCTTGCGGCGAAAGAAGGGCATCAACCGCCTTACGGGTGGCCCACGAGGGTCAGGCGCGCGCCCCCTGCCTCGTGGCCACCTCGGGCACCGTCTCGCGTGGATTTTTCTTCCAAAAAATCATATATATTCCAAAAAAAATCTCCGTCAGTTTTTATCCAGTTTGGACTCAGTTTGATATGGATAGTCTGCGAAACAAAAAACATGCAACAAATAGGAACTGGCACTGGGCACTGGATCAATATGTTAGTCCCAAAAGTAGTATAAAAAGTTGCCAAAAGTATATGAAAGTTGTAGAATATTGGCATGGAACAATCAAAAATTATAGATACGACGGAGACGTATCATGGGGCGGGTGACGGCCGGCGGTGTTGAGGAGGAGCCAATGGCTGTTGATGAAGAGAACGACCAAGGGGGGGATGCCTTCTGCGATGGCGGTGCTGAATCGCTGTCGGATGAGATGTTGATGACAAGATTGGTGAGGTTGGCAGGAGCGTCGTCTCCGGACGAGATGTGGAGAGGCATGTCAGCATAGTTGCCGGCATGTTTTGGAGCATTGTTGGGGGCGGCAAAGGTGGGGGAGGGTGGTGGTGCGCGAGGCATGTCGTCGTTGGTGGAGTAGGTGTTTAAGGGGCGACGCCCGTGAGTAGCAGGGCGTGAGTCCGCGTCCGAGTCAGAGTCGGAGGAGAACGGAGATGGGTCGAGCGGACCCATGCGGTCCAGGACTGTGGCCAGCCTCGCAATCTTGACCACCTTGATGTCATTTGATGGTGGTAGCTGGATGGGCAGGGAGTCCGTCCGCTGTTTGCACCGGTCCACCATGATGAGAGCGCGAACGGCCGTGAAGTCGCGTCCCTCAACGTAGTAGTGGTCGATGGAGCAGACGTCACCAAGGTGGCTTAGAGCCCACCCGATGCCGTCGTCATGCCAGAGTTCATGGGCGAACTCCGAGGCCTTGAGCTCGATGAGCTGGTCGAAGACAGGCGAGGCACGGTCAGCCAACTCCACCGGCTCGAATGAGATTTGGTTGCCGCGGTAGTCGAGGGAACCAAGGCCGACTAGGTATTCCCGAACGGCAACGGACTCAAAGGTGACGCAGCCTGCGCCACGCCAAGAGCCCGCGACGCTGAAGCTGGGGTTTCCAGCGTGAGCCAGAATGGCATCGTGAATGAGAGTGGCCGGATTGTGGATTGGAGTGCGAAGTTGGGCGAAGGCTATATGGCTGACATCATTGACGAGGCAAGGCGGTGCAACGATGGCAGGTATGAGGTCGGAGCGACGGGCATGGCGCGCGGCCTGTGCGTTAGGAGGCGACGGGGCAAAGGCAGCATTGGCACGTGCCTCGTTGAGCCGCGCACACAGCGCCGCAAGGCCATCATGAGTGGAGAGTGAAGGAGGAACGATGTTTGGGGAGGGAAAGTCGAGCGGGGCGGCGGGAGGAGGGAAGATCCGGGCGACTGGGATGCCCAGGAGGGGAGCCATCGGCCCGTTGCCGGCGCGGGGCCAGAGGTTGGCCGCAACGGAGGGGTCGGCAGCAGTAGGCACAGGGAGGTTTGGCATGTTGGAGGCTGTTGGTTGTGGAGCGTTGTGGAGGGAGAAGGCTGGGTTTATATGTGGGTGTTGCGGTAGTGCGGCGAAGAACGGCAGGAGGCGGGTTGCTTTGCATCGGCTAGCCTTGTGGCCGGAGCGCCAGCACCGAGCACACCTGATCGGGTCTCTGCACTGGTGGACTTGGTGGTCTATGGCTAGACGGCGGAAACAACATCATTTGGAGAAGGGAGATGAGAGTGAGCGTTGGAGTGGTGAGTGGAGGTGAGTGTTGCATGCGACTTTTATAGAAGTAGCGGAGCGGGGTGGGTGAGCATGCAGGGGGGGGGGTGGGGAGAGTAATGCGTCCCGATAGGACGTGGTAGTCGGGTGCGCGTCCATGGTTTGCGTCATGCACGTGGTCATGTGAACAGGAGGGTTACTATTTTTGGCTGGTGAGGGCAGCTGTGCTTGGGTTGCAGGGCATGGCTCAGGTTCGCATGACGGCAGCGCGTTTGGATTGTAGCGCTGACCGGGTTCCTGTGTCAGCATGGGCGGCAACATGCATGCTAGCGGTGTTGGGTGGCCAAGCTGCAGGTTGGGGTTGGAGGTGTTGGGCCCAAGTGCATAGGCTAGTGATCCATGGTCCATGTCCAACGAGGGGGGGGGTCGGGTGTGGAGATCGATGGCGGGCAGGTGGATCGAGTGTCACGGGTTCCAGATGCACGCCGGATGGGCTGGTTTTGGCCAAGTCTGTGTTAGGCATGCAGGTTTGTTCCTCGTTTTCAGTAGTGGTCAAAAGCATGGTGATCATGGGCGCGTGAGTACTCGGGGTAGGGTTGTGGCAGGGAGTTGTTGGGGGCGAGTTTGAGTGAGCTGTGTAGGCAGCCATTGACCCGTTGGATACTAGGGTGGTTTGTGGTTTGAATTTTGTGCTCGAAGTAGTCTGGTGCATGCATGGTGCGGACGGGCATGGTCCAAGTATGGATGCAATCGTAGGAAAACTTTCGGGCATGCATTGTTTAGGCGTGTTCGTCGAATAGGTGACAGGTAGAGGCTGTTCATGAGCAGTGGCTGAGCTTTGTTGGTCAAAGAAATGGAGGGAGAAGCATTTGAAAACTAGCGGCGAGCTCCTCAGGATTTCAAAACGAACTTCTTTTGATACTACAGAGGAGAGAAACACGTGGCCTGACAGTCTAGTTGCCTGGAAAACTGGTTTGACCGAAAAGTGGTAGTCTAGAGCATTTGCTATGAATGTAACATTAGGATTAATATTCTCTGAAATGCTAACTATCCAAAAGGGAACTGTAGTGGTGCGGCGAAGAGGAGCAATAGGGCCTGTAAGCTCGGTGTGTTACATGTTTAAAATACGGTTAAAGAATCATAATCCAGGGCGGGAAGGCCTAACCTCCATTACCATGCCAAGCGGCGGCATTGTCGATTTCGGCAGTATTACCGGGTCGGGGATGAACACAGGCATGGTGGAGACCGGCGCAGGTGGTGTTGATGGTCTGCTGATGGAGCGAGGGTGAGGAGTCGCAGCCGTACGCAGCGTAGTGTTTGGCGCGTAGGCCGCAGACGTGGCGGTGACGATCGAGGCGAAGAAGAAGGGCGTGGAGAAGGGTGAACATGCCGAAATCCATTCCTGCGCGAATGGCGAAGCCACACAGAAGGAGTAGGCCGAGGACGTCAGCTGCTGAACGTCGAATGTTTTTGCCCTCCCACCAAACCTGGTTTGTAGAAGAGCTGCGACGAGGTAGCAGTCCAGGGGTAGGCTGCATGAGTGGAAGAATATGATTGCGTCTCTGGGGTGGGACGATGCATGGCGTGGAGGCGAGACCATTGATCGCTTGGCCTGCCATAAATGCGCCTGGAAAGCAAGACCGATCGATGGGTCAAGGCGGAGAGTTTGGCCGGCGAAGCGGAAAGCGTGCTGGATGCGATCGCCAATGCCGATGTTTTGCGGGGCGAGGTTGGAGGGCGCCTGGGGCGGTGGTGGCTGTCTTGTGGGAGGCGGTGGGAGGAGGCGCGGCGTGATGGAAGTGGGAGGGTCTCTTGTGGCATCATTGATCGAGCACGGCAAGAAGGAGATGTGGATGCGGGGAGAGGCGATTTCTTTCTCTCGAAGTATGGCCAGAGCGACCGGAGCTGAGGAGACAGTGAAGCGGAAGAGAGGGTGAGAGCTGGAGTACCATGAACATGTCGGATTGTCCTCCAATGCAACCTTGGAGGTAGCATGCAATCATGAGCGAGTCGATTTCCATGACAGCGTGCTCAATGCTGACAAGCAAGTGGATGTCGGAGCCTTTGTGTCGAAAGGGGGTGATTGGCTGAAGGATGGCGGACCACACCTGTTCTTCGAAGTCAGCACCCATGGCGTTTCCAACCCCAAGTGCAACTCGGATGGCTTCATGCACCGGAGAGTCATCGAGCCAGTTGTCCGCGGGGGGCGGAGGAGGGCAGAAGGTTGATACGGGGAGGCTGGCGTGGGCGGTGGCCGGAGGTGGAGGCGGTAGGGGTGGCCGGCGATGATGCAGTGGTGGGGGTGGGGGAGGGGGGGGGGGGCGTGCCGGTAAAACAGATTATAGTTATGCTTTATGCACGTAGTAGAGACTTTCACATCAAGAATCCACACGGCTTTGTCTCTATCACATTCTAAACTAGCCCTAGTTCTCAGTTATATATACAATGTGATTTGACCTGGGCATGGGCAGAGCGTATGCATCAAGACGTGTCGTAGTGCGCTTCAGTCCTGGCTTCGAAGCTCCTCCAATTTGTTAACTAAGTCGACGTCCCATCCGAAGAAGAAAATGGACGAGAACCAGATGCCATTTAGAGTTAGGCTAGGCAATCTAATTAACTAAGCCGGTGACAGTTTCCTTGTGCCTGCCACCATGTACTATGTGCATGCATGTAGGCATCAATCTTGGGGATTTTAAAATCCAGACAGGCTAATTAACGAGGGAAACTCGTATGTTTAACCCCCAGCTGCCAATGACACTGACATGTTACTATATAAGTATAATTTTCTGATGAAAAAGAGAAAACTACAGGTTTTCAGTCAACAGCTATGGACAGGGACGTTTTTACCAGATTAATCATCTGATGTCGATTGTGAGCGGTGATCACTGATGATCGGCAGTTGCTTTCTTGTCTCGGGTCATTGAACCACGTTCTGATTTGCAATCCTTCTTCGATCTTCTTCTCCGATAATATGCCCTGTGCTGATGGCGAGCTATTTTTTTCCCGATGATAAGTGCCACACGATCAAGTGTGTGACACTCGCGAACCAATACGTGATTGGATGGCTAGAATGACAGTGATAGCCTCAGCTCATCAGAATACAAGTCCTGTTGCTCACATTATTTCTGAATTTATTTTAGAATTTCCAGCGATGCGCTGCGCCAACAGTGACTTCGTAAATTTTAAGATGACATACTGGCTCAGTCTCTCGAATGTGCTCATAGGAATAAGGTGTGTATGTTCATAGGGGGTGAGTATATGCGTGTATGTATGAGCGTTTGTGCCAGTACCGATGTTAAAAAAAAAGTGTGACACTCCGGCCTTGACGTTTTTTATGACAATTCCAGTCATGCAACAATGGCAACGATGGAAAATTTCACTGACATAGTACGATAAGCTTCGGTCAAAGATAAACTGAAGCATGAAAGTTGTCATACTTGTCTTCTTGCGTAACTAAATTCGTCATAAAAAATGTTCGGAGTTGCCATATGTTGGCACCTGAATTTCGACTCTCAGTAGGGTCTTTTATTTTGTTTTATGGTATAGTAAGAGCAACTCTAACACGCCGACCCAAACGGACAGCGGTTTTGTTCTTTTTTTGTCTGTTTGGGTCGGTCCGGCGGACATCTATGTTGGCTTTCGTATTTGGGTCGGTGCTTGCGTCCAACGCTGGCCTGACCCATTTTTCAGGTCACGCGTAAAAAACATGACACAACACATTTTGGAAAAAAAAAAAGATTAATTAAACATTAATGCCGCCCCAAAGGCCGGCGAGAGTCCACGAGTCCACTTACATTAACTATAACATAATTAAAACTAGGCGCGCTGCCCTAGGCGTCCTCGTCGTCTTTGTCAGGGCCAGTGAGGTCGATGAGCTTCGGCGCCGGGTCAGCCCAAGGGAAGGTCGTCGACCACGCGATAGCGACGTCGTCCGCCGGCGGCGGTTGGGCTGGCCCAGTGCCAGCAAGGCGCGCCTCCTCCTCCGCCTCGCGCTGCTCCTCCTTGGCGTCGCGCTCAAGCATCTCGAGGTACTCGCCCTCGCGGCGCTCCTCAGCCAGTCGTTGCTATCGCCACTGCTCGAGGTAGGTCTGCTCCTGCGCCGGCGTCACCCGATACCAGACCGGTGGCACACGGACCCACTCACGCACATGCCCGGTCCACGGGTAGCGCTCGATGGGGGGCGGCGGCGGGGAGCCATGGCGCACGTCGCGGGCGCTGTGCCTCCTGGCCTCCTCGAGCTCGAAGGAAAACCACCGCTGCCGTGCGGACGAGACGAATCCGTACGTCGGGTCACGACGCTGCTCCGGCGTCAGCAGCTACCTCCGGCGCCGCACCTCCTCCGCGTGCGCCCGCGTCGGCAGCGGCACCGCCGGCACAGGGATCATCTCCGGATCAAAATGCCAGTCGTGTGGCAGCGTCACGTCGGGGTAAGGAAGGGGCGCGGCGCTCCCAGTGCCACTTCTCCTGGTGCACTTGGACGCTGATGCGCTACCTCGGCCGATGGGAAGACGATGATGGAGGCGGGAGGAGGGGGCGTTGGGGTGGCTAGGGTTTCCTAGGCTTTGTCGCCGACGGGGAAGCACAGTGGTGGCAAGATGGGGACGGGGCGTCTTGAAGCGGATGATGACGGCTCCCCAACGCACGCTCGAATTAAAAAAGGCCGACGACTGTTGTTGGCGCGTGGGTCCGTGATGGACGGTCGTCATTAATAAAGCTGGTCGCGGTAGTTGGGCAGCCGTCAAGTGAGGATGCGGCGGAGAGGATGCTCGGCGAGTCTGTTTCGCATTCGCGCCGACGTATTTCAGCCGCAAATTTGGACCGCAAATAGGTTTGCACGTACGCGAAGCCGACACGTTTTGAAAATGGGTCGGGGTATTGGACCAGCATTTTTGTTTATAATGATCCAAACGGACAGCAAGGGACGAAATGGGTACGTGCGTTGGAGTTGCTCTAAGCCGAGGATGTGCAAAAGACTGTATTCCGGGCGGAGTCTTGAAGGCTAATGAGTCTTGAAGGTTACAGATTTAAGCACAGCTCGACTCTGAAGATGGTACCTTTTGTGGATAAAAGCAATGATGCTTTAGCGTGCTCTCAAGCAAAGTAATCGAGGGAAAGAGAGAGATCAAGTGCTTAACTGGACGACGTCAGGGGTCAAAAGCTGACGCCAGTGAGTGAAATGATGATGCATTTTGGTGCAAACAGCTCCTTCAGCTTTCTAACTTTGCTGTTTCATCCTCTTTCCGGGTGTCTCGTTGATTATTCATTCATTCATTCACCTTTGGGACTCCAAGCCTGAACATAGATGCTCTTCTGGCCTGGCCAGCCTGAAAAATAGTGATGCAGCAACTGCCTGAATGTAGACGCGGCCATGAGTGAACTCTTCATGATAACACTGGCATGGTGCCACTTGGGATTTGGTGTGGTGTGACCAAAGGAATGAGCATTGATTGCACTGACTGCACGAACGAATTTCCCAGGGGGTCCTTGCATGCCAGAGATTGGCACTTTTCTGTCCCTCCTGATATAGTGAAAAATGAAATCTAATCACGCCCAGCAAAGCTGAAATTAATAGTGCAACAAGCAGTTCCTGATAAACCGAAACTTTTCAACTAGGACGTGCACACAAACAAATCACTAGTACTACTAGTATACTAAAATGGTTGAAGACTTTTCCACTACCACCACAACAACAACAGTTGTAAAGATTGGCTAGGCTGCCCTAGAGGAGGCCTGGGTAGATGAGCAGATAGATTTGTGGCAGGGCATGGAAACTAGCGCACATGCTGCAGACGAGACGAGACGAGCGAGCCACAACTGTATGCACTGCTCCTTCCTTCCTGCAAACAAAATAGTTTTATGTCCACAGACAGTTTTATGTTCACAAACAGACACGATCATCGGGAATTTTGCACAGCCCTCTCTCTCTCTGTTGCCACCGAACCGTGGGCTACAGTAGGAAAGCCATTGCAGCGGAAGAGAAAGTGGTCTGGAGAGGAGAGGCTGGCTAGTTGAAGCAGTAGGAGAGGGAGGGGAGAGAAGGCCACTTTATCGCCTTTTTCATGTTGCACGCTATCATTTCAAGATCAAGACGCTGCCAAGAGAATAAAATACTCTCGCTCTCTCCCTCCCCCCACAGCCTCACATCGATCACACACGCAAAGAGGAGAGGAGAGGAGAGGAGAGGGACAGGGGCCACAGCGACAGCAGTACAAGGGTGGTGCTGCTGGTAGCGGTAGAGTAGCTCCCTACTACTAGGACTGTGCACTACTAATGGCCCCGTAGACTCCACACCAGAGCCAACTTTGGAGCGAGCGACGAGGGAGGAGAGGTCGACAGAGGAAGGAGAAGACGAGACTAGACTAGACTATAGAGACCAGCGCCGAGTTCTTCCCGGCGGGGATTGGTGGCATGAGGTGTTGCTGCCGGGCTAGATGAGAGGAATGCCCTTTGCGGGAGAGGGTCACGCGGGGAGACTGCAGCAGCAGCCCAAGCTCAGCGCCGACTTCTGGGCGGAGCCCACGTCCGTGCTCGACCGCCGCCACAGCCCCAGCCCCAGCCCGCCCTCCGAGGCCTCCGCGCTGTCGTCGTCCGAGGTGGCGAGCCTCGCGCCCGGCGGCGACGCCAAGAACGTCTCCCCGCCGCCGCCGCAGCAGCAGGCATGGCCGCCCGGGGAGGATGCTGCGGCGGGGGTCAAGGAGGAGTGGGCACACCAGCTGGCGCCGCTCGACATGGCCATGGGCCTCGGCGCCGGCGAGGGCTGGGACGGCACGGCGCCGCCCGGGCTCGCCGGCCCTGACAGCACCTTCCTCCGCTGGATCATTGGCGGCGGGGAGGACGCGTCCGCCGGGATGGCCGGCGTCATGGATCCGCCCGCTCTGGAGCTCGACCACGCCACGTCTATGATGTCGCCGCCCGCGGCGTCTCTCGGGCCCAGCCTGTCGCCGTTCGCGCCGGCCATGGAGGAGGACGCCAAGGGGGCCCCTTTCGGCCACGCGCCCAGCTTCCTGCTCCACCAGCACCAGCACCACCCCCAGCCACACGCGGCCTTCTTTGGCGCGCACCCGTCCTTCGAGTCGGCGCCGCCGCCGCCCAAGCGCCACCACCCGATGGCAGGCGCGCCGGCGCCGAAGCTGCCTGCTTTCCAGGGGCATCTCGCTCCGGCGGGCGGGTTCTTCCCCGCCCTGAAGCCCAAGGCGAGGACGGCGAACGACGAGGCGGCCGCCACGGTGGACCAGCTCGCCGAGGCTGCCAAGTTTGCCGAGGCGGGCGACGCCTTCGGCGCACGCGAGATATTGGCGCGGCTCAATTATCGGCTCCCCGCTGCCCCCGCGGCCGGGACGCCACTCCTCCGCTCTGCCTTCTACTTCAAGGAGGCTTTGCGCCTTGCGCTCTCCCCCAACGGAGAGACGCCCGCGCCGCCGGCGTCCACGCCGTACGACGTGGTCCTCAAGCTCGGCGCGTACAAGGCCTTCTCCGAGGTCTCCCCGGTGCTCCAGTTCGCGCACCTCACCTGCGTCCAGGCGGTGCTCGACGGGCTCCTCGGCGCAGGCTGCATCCACGTGCTCGACTTCGACATCGGCATGGGCGAGCAGTGGGCGTCGCTGATGCAGGAGCTCGCGCAGCGCCGCCCGGCGACGGCGCTCAAGGTCACCGCATTGGTCTCGCCGGCGTCGCACCACCCGCTCGAGCTGCAGCTCATCCACGAGAACCTCTCCAGCTTCGCCGCCGAGCTCGGCGTGTTCTTCCAGTTCACCGTATTCAACATCGACACCCTCGACCCCGCGGACCTGGTGGCCATCGCCGGCGGGGACGCTCTCGCCGTCCATCTCCCCGTCGGCGCAGCACACGCGGCCGCAATGCCCGCCGTCCTCCGCCTCGTGAAGAGCCTCGGCGCCAAGGTGGTCGTGTCCGTGGACCGCGGGTGCGACCGCACGGAGCTGCCCTTCGCCGCGCACCTGTTCCAGGCGTTCCAGTCCACCGTCTTCCTCCTGGAGTCCGTGGACGCCGTGGGCACGGACCCGGACACGGCCGGCAAGATCGAGCGGTTCCTGGTCCAGCCGGCCGTGGAGCAATGCGTGGTCGGACGCCACCGCGCGTCCATCGAGAAGGCGCCGCTGCCGTGGCGGGCCGTGTTCGCGTCGGCCGGGTTCACGCCGGTGCAGGCCAGCACGTTCGCGGAGTCGCAGGCCGAGTCGCTGCTGCACAAGGTGCCCGTCCGGGGGTTCCGCGTGGAGAAGCGCGCCCCGGGATCGCTCTGCCTCTACTGGCAGCGCGCCGAGCTCGTGTCGGTCTCGGCGTGGCGGTGCTGACAACCCCGACCTCGCCGGCGCCGTCGCCGTCGCCGGAGTCGAAAGAAGCCGATCGGTCTTAGTTAGGACTAATGATCCTACTACAAAGTACTTATTTCGTCGTTGTAATGATCCGAATCCGTCTCGCTTAGTGTCCTAAATTGGAAGTGCTATGTTAATGGTGTCGCCTTGCATTTGCCGCTGGTTGCTCGATATGCTCAAACTGTGGTGTCAGTTGATCACGAGTAGAATTGGCATGGCTTGGCAGGTTGCAGGGTGTGTGTGTGTCGCGGTGCAGTGCGTTTCTACCCTCTACGTGTTGCTACTCTATAGCTGTGAAATCAATGGTTATGGCGTTCTCAAATGTTTCTTCTCCCGCTCCCTCCGTCCTTGACCGTTCTCTTCTCCACTTTGTCTTTTACCTGCCAGTTTTTTTAGGAGTCTTTGGGCCTTTCCAACCCTGATGGCCAAATTTTCAATATATTACGTGCAAACCGGATAAAATTTAACAAGTTCAAAACGAACTTAAAAGTAACATAAAGTAAACTAGGCATGGCATGACCTTGTAGGCCATGCCTATAGTGCCATCGGCACCTCCCTCATCAAGCACGGCATTGTCGTCACCTCCGACGTCCGATCCGTCGCCGCTATAGTGGCGGAAGGCCCACCGAGCATCATGGCATCTAGAGCCCCCCCCCCCCCCCCCCCCCCCACACACACACACACCGCGATCCGGTGTCCCGGCACGGTGCCGCCTGTTCAAAGTAGCCGCCGCCAAGTAGCCACCACGCTCGGGTCTTCTCAGCGTCAGCCTTCTTGTCCATCTTGGTGGCTGGTGGAGGTGTGGGAGAGGACGGCGAGTGTGTAGATAGGGTTTGCGGAGGAAAGGTCAGGCGACTTTAAAGTTGGAGTAGGCTTCTCGGTTATCACGCCGCGGATAGCCGAGTGGACGGTCAAGCATGAGTGAATGCACGAAGGGTTCTATAGTGGACACCAGATAGGTTTTTTTGGTGGGTCCAGGGTGTCGGAGTCCGACGTGGAGAACGTCCAGACTTCCCGAAAGCTCCGGCCCTACCCCTCCCCCCCCCCCCCCCCCCCCCCCCCCCCCCGACCCCAATTTAGGGCTAACTTGTGGGGTTCCATAAGCCTGCACTGTCCTGACCCGATTTTGATGATCCACATTGAAGGCCTGAAAGTGCCCGTACGGCTCGGTTTGGATATTTGATGGCATTTTAACGATCGTCATTGGAGATTCACATACCTTCTACTCTTCTTGAAATATGAAAGTGTCCAAGTTTCACCATTTTGTTCTCCTCTTGTTTGGAACACTGAAGTTTGAATGGCATCCAGGGATTTCACCAAATCCATTTCAATTTCTGTATTATCCATAGCATGTTTGAATCATAGAACTAAATAAAAATACAAAGAGGAAAAGATACTCAGATTTGAAAAAAAAAGTACAAGCACAAAAGAACCAGAAAATGTGAATATTATCCAAAAGTCTATTTGGATATAACACATGGAAAAAGCTGGAATTATGATTCAATCCCTCGAGGCAAGAAGTTGTGGATGTTGTAAATTATGTGCTCTTGAAGGCATGAAGAAACAATCCAAAGAAATCTGGTAACACCATTCATGTGATCCGCACCGTCCATATAGAGCAAATTTTGAATTAGTAAAAATCTACTCCATTCATCCAAAAAGCTTGTCTCAAACTTGTCCTTCAAATGGATGTATCTAACATTAACTTGATGCTAGATACAGTACATCCATTCGAGGGCCAAACTTTTTCGAACGGTATACTCCCTCCGATTGGTTTAGTCTAACATTTATTTTATTTTATTTCGAATAGTTTAAATTGCTTATTACACGTGTCACGTGATTTGTTTAATACTCCCTCCATAAACTAATATAAAAGCGTTTAGATCATTAATTTAGTAATCTAAACGCTTTTATATTAGTTTACATAGAAAATACAGAGTTAGAAGGGAGTGTGAGAATCATAGTTAGAAAGTGGTAATACGGGCCGTCTCTTCTTCGAGCTTAACTAACTGTTCTTTTTTTGTTGAGATTCCTTAACTAACTGTTTTAAAACAGGTAATTCATGGATTAATGAAGGTTCTAGATGAGCAGCACTAGTAACCACGCCGACTATGAGGGTGTTTGTTTTCAGGGACTTATTGGTCTAGGGACTTAAATAAGTCCCTATAAGTCCCATCTAAACCAAACAGAAGGGACTTATAGGGACTTAAAGTGGGCATTTGGGACTTATGAAATAAGACTCTCAAGGAGGGACTTATAGGGACTTATAGTTGTAATATGGTCTTATAGAGACTTATAAGTCCCATGAACCAAACAGGTAGAGACTTTTTAGGGACTTGAGACTTATAAGTTGGGACTAAAAAAAGTCCTAAGACTTATGAACCAAACAGACGTACTACAAGACCTCGTCAACATGCACGCTATCACCCAGTACGCAATGGATCTTGATGGAGACGCTGGATCGTGTAACAGCGTCATAATGCCAACGATAACGGCGGCCGGAATTGATGAATGCTCCGTGGTGTTAATCAATGCTGATCAAGTGCACGCACAGTACCATCCATTTCCCTGTAGTGGCTTTGTGCTCCTGTCTGGAACATCCACACTGGTGTGCTACACTGCTACAGTATCTTGTTCGTGTGTACTGGTCATGCTAACAAATGGGCACACGACAGCTTAACGACTAAGCCGGCGAACATACATGCCCACCGGCTGGTCTTCTTCGTTATCCCCCCTCAGCCGCCGGGCCACCGAACATCTCATAGTACTGATCCGTAATTGTCAACGATCATGGCGACTGAAACTTATCGACGCGACGTGTAATGCCAAGGCCTAAGGGCTGTTTGTTTGGCATGCTAAGCTTGCCACACTTTGTCACGTGGCGAGTTAGACAAGTTTCGTTGTTTGGTTTGCAGTCACACTCGTGGCATCATTTCTTTAATGCACACTATTCCCTTCATTTCTAAATATAAGTCAACAAATAACTACATACGAAGCAAAGCGATTGAATCTACATTTTAAAATATGTTTATATACATCTATATGTTGTAGTTTTAGAATGTCTAAAAAGACTTATATTTAAAAACGGAAGGTTTAGACCCCACATGTCATTGATTTAGAGAATGTGACAAGATTGCCTCAAGTGTGGCGTTCATTTGATCGCCTAAGCTTAGGCATGTGTGACAAAAATGTGTGGCAAATGATGACAGCCTTTATATATGTATGACCCAAACATAACCCTAAAAGTTGTAAGTATCCGGTTTTGCGCCATGTTCCTCTATGATTCAAACAAGTTGTGACGCAACAAGAAATGTATAAACATAAGGAAGCACATGCGCTCAGTTGGTGTATGATGCGTGAGCATATACACGAAACCGTGAACTTTTTCATAATTCATTTTCAGTTTTGCAGAATCCTAGGTAAGGAACTCTTTGATTCATAATATATCATCGGAATTTTGGAGGATTTATTAGTAATTTTGACTCATAATATATCATCTGAATTTTGGATGATTCTATTTCCTAGGAATTTTTCATGAGTAGCTTGCTTGGAGTGGAGAATTGCAAGCCATAGACAATTTTAAAGGAAAAAAAATCTAGTCAGTCCAACCTCATGCAAAATTTCACAATGGAATTTTTATTTGTTTCAACAAGAACTATGGTATGTGCATAATATATAAGAAAACATGCATCTATGGTTTCTTTAATTCTTGTAGGGTTCAATATGCTACGGCATCCAATTCCTAGTCCGATGTTTTTAAGAGAGCGAGCACTTTCAATGTATTAACATTTGATCCTTTAGGTTGATCAATTAGTTCGATGGGGCCTTTGCTATTTTGATTGGAATCGGCTGTCTATTCTCATTTCCAAAACACCTAAATCCCTAATTTTGTCATCGCAGAAGAATGGTCAGCCATGTCCATTCACTTGTTTTTTTGCCATAATGCTATTTAAATTGATGGACCTATAGAATCATTAGTAAAATTATCCAAATAATCATGTAATATATGTGCCTAAATACTCACTATAATTATTAGAACAAGGAAAAATGGGCGGGGTGGGCAATGCCCTCCCTTGCCCGGACTTTCTAGCATCACCACGAATACTTATCCTCTTAAGTTTCAGCCGTGTCATGTAGGTCTAGCCCCACATAACAAAGTACTACTAATTTTGATAAAAATATATATTAATTTTTTTGAGACATAAAAGAAGATTAACTTACTAGTTTATTCTCAATTTGCCAGCACGAAGATCCTGATGAAGGAAATATGCCCTAGAGGCAATAATAAAGTTATTATTTATTACTTTATATCATGATAAATGTTTATTATTCATACTAGAATTGTATTAATCGGAAACTTAATACATGTGTGAATACATAGACAAACAAAGTGTCACTAGTATGCCTCTACTTGAGTAGCTCGTTCAATCAAAGATGATTAAGTTTCCTAGCCATAGACATGAGTTGTCATTTGATTAACGGGATAACATCATTCGAGAATGATGTGATTGTCTTGACCCATTCTGTTAGCTTAGCACTTGATCGTTTTAGTTTACTGCTATTGCTTTCTTCATGACTTATACATGTTCCTATGACTATGAGATTATGCAACTTCCGATTACCGAAGGAACACTTTGTGTGCTACCAAACGTCACAACGTAACTAGGTGATTATAAAAGTGCTCTACAGGTGTCTCCGATGGTACTTGTTGAGTTGGCATAGATCAAGAATAGGATTTGCCACTCCGATTGTCGGAGAGGTATCTCTGGGCCCTCTCGGTAATGCACATCACTATAAGCCTTGCAAGCAATGCAAATAATGAGCTAGTTGCGGGATGATGCATTACAGAACGAGTAAAGAGACTTGTCGGTAACGAGATTGATCTAGGTATTGAGATACCGATGATCGAATCTCGGGCAAGTAACATACCGATGACAAAAGGAACAACGTATGTTATTATGCGGTTTGACCGATAAAGATCTTCGTAGAATATGTAGGAACCAATATGAGAATCCAGGTTCCGCTATTGGTTATTGACCGGAGATGTTCCTTGGTCGTGTCTACATAGTTCTCGAACCCGTAGGGCCCGCATGCTTAAAAGTTCTGTGACGATCAGTATTATGAGTTTATATGTTTTGATGTACCGAAGGTAGTTCGGAGTCCCGGATATGATCACGGACATGACAAGGAGTCTCGAAATGGTCAAGACATAAAGATTGATATATTAGAAGCCAACATTTGGACATCGGAAGAGTTCCGGGTGAAATCAGGATTTTACCGGAGTGCCGGAGGGGTTACCGGAACCCCCCGGTGGTTAATGAGCCTTGTTGGGCCCTAGTGGAGAGAGAGAGGGGCCGATCAGGGCAGGCCGCGCGCCCCATCCCCCTCTGGTCCGAATTGGACTAGGAAGTGGGGGGGGAGGGCGCCCCCCTTTCCTTCTCATTCTCCCCCTTCCTTTCCCCCTCCTAGTAGGAGTAGGAAAGAGGGGAGTCCTACTCCTACTAAGAGGAGGACTCCTCCTCCTGGCGCGCCCTACAGGGCCGGCCGGCCTTCCCCTTGCTCCTTTATATACGGGGGCAGGGGGGCACCCTAGGACACACAAGTTGATCATTGATCTCTCCCAGCAGTGTGCAGTGCCTCCCTCCACCATAATCTACCTCGGTCATACTGTAGCGGTGCTTAGGCGAAGCCCTGCGATGGTAGCTTCATCAACATCGTCACCACGCCGTCGTGCTGACGAAACTCTCCCTCGAGCTCTACTGGATCGTGAGTTCACGGGACGTCACTGAGCTGAACGTGTGCTGAACGCGGAGGTGTCGTATATTCGATACAGAGGATCGGTCGATCGTGAAAATGTACGACTACATCAACTGCGTTGTCATAACGCTTCCTCTTATGGTCTATGAGGGTACGTGGACGATACTCTTCCCTCTCGTTGCTATGCATCACCATGATCTTGCGTGTGCGTAGGAATTTTTTTGAAATTACTGCGTTCCCCAACAGTGGCATCTGAGCCAGGTTTATGCGTAGATGTTATATGCACGAGTATAACACAAGTGAGTTGTGGGCGATACAAGTCATACTGCTTACCAGCATGTCATACTTTGGTTCGGCGGTATTGTTGGATGAAGCGGCCCGGACCGACATTACGGTACGCTTACGCGAGACTAGTTCTACCGACGTGCTTTGCACACAGGTGGCTGGCGGGTGTCAGTTTCTTCAACTTTACTTGAACCGAGTGTGACTACGCCCGCTCCTTGTTGAAGGTTAAAACAGCACTAACTTGACGAAATATCGTTGTGGTTTTGATGCGTAGGTAAGAACGGTTCCTGCTCAGCCCGTAGCAGCCATGTAAAACTTGCAACAACAAAGTAGAGGACGTCTAACTTGTTTTTGCAGGGCATGTTGTGATGTGATATGGTTAAGACGTGATGAGATATAAATTGTTGTATGAGATGATCATGTTTTGTTAAAGTTATCGGCAACTGGCAGAAGCCTTAGGGTTGTCTCTTTATTGCATCAGATGCAAGCGCCATACAATTGCTTTACTTTATCGCTATGCGATAGCAATAGTTGCAAAAGCAATAGTTGGTGAGACGACCATGTTACGACACATTGATAGAGATCAAGATGATGGAGATCATGGTGTCATGCCGGGGACGATAGAGATCATGACGGTACTTTGGAGATGGAGATCAAAGGCGCAAGATGATCATTGCCATATCATGTCATATATTTTGATTGCATGTGATGTTTATCCTTTATGCATCTTATTCTGCGTTGATTGACGGTAGCATTATAAGATGATCTCTCACTAAAATTTCAAGGTACAAGTGTTCTCCCTAAGTATGCACCGTTGCAGAAGTTCGTCGTGCCGAGACACCACGTGATGATCGGGTGTGATAAGCTCTACGTTCATATACAACGGGTGCAAGATAGTTTTGCACACGCAGAAATACTCGGGTTAAACTTGACGAGCCTAGCATATGCAGATATGGTCTCGAAACACTGAGACCGAAAGGTCGAGCGTGCATCATATAGTAGATATGATCAACATTGTGATGTTCACCATTGAAAACTACTCCATCTCACGTGATGATCGGACATGGTTTAGTTGATGTGGATCACGTGATCACTTAGATGATTAGAGAGATGTCTATCTAAGTGGGAGTTCTTAAGTAATATGATTAATTGAACTTAATTTTATCATGAACTTAGTCCTGATAGTATTTGCATATCTATGTTGTAGATCAATAGCTCGCGATGTAGCTCTCCGTTTATCTTCGATATGTTCCTAGAGAAAAACTAAGTTGAAAGATGTTAGTAGCAATGATGCGGATTGGATCCGTCATCTAAGGATTATCCTCATTCCTGCACAGAAAAAGTATGTCCTTGATGCATCACTAGGTGACATACCTATGATACGTCTCCGTCGTATCTATAATTTTTGATTGTTCCATGCCAATATTCTACAACTTTCATATACTTTTGGCAACTTTTTATACTATTTTTGAGACTAACATATTGATCCAGTGCCCAGTGCCAGTTCCTGTTTGTTGCATGTTTTTTGTTTCGTAGAAAATCCATATCAAACGGAGTCCAAACGGGATTAAAACGGACGGAGATTTTTTTTTGGAATATATGTGATTTTTGGGAAGTGAAATCAACGCGAGACGATGCTCGAGGGGCCCACGAGGCAGGGGGCGCGCCCCTGACCCTCGTGGCCACCCCGTAAGGCGGTTAGTGCCCTTCTTTCGCCACAATAAAGCTAATATCCGGACAGAGATCGTGTTAAAATTTCAGCCCAATCGGAGTTACGGATCTCCGGGAATATAAGAAACGGTGAAAGGAAAGAATCTGAGAACGTAGAAACAGAGAGAGACAGAGAGACAGATCCAATCTCGGAGGGGCTCTCGCCCCTCCCGTGCCATGGAGGCCATGGACTCGAGGGGAAACCCTTCTCCCATCTAGGGAGGAGGTCAAGGAAGAAGAAGAAGAAGGAGGGGGGCTATCTCCCCCTCGCTTCCGATGGCGCCGGAGTGCCACCGGGGTCCATCATCATCACCGCAATCTTTACCAACAACTTCACCGCCATCATCACCAACTCTTCCCCCCTCTATGCAGCGGTGTAACCCCTCTTTTATCCGCTGTAATCTCTACTTAAACATGGTGCTCAACGCTATATATTATTTCCCAATGATGTATGGCTATCCTATGATGTTTGAGTAGATCCGTTTTGTCCTATGGGCTATTTGATGATCGTGATTGGTTTGAGTTGCATGTTTTATTATTGGTGCTGTCCTATGGTGCTCTCCGTGTCGCGCAAGAATGAGGGATCCTCGCTGTAGGGTGTTGCAATACGTTCATGATTCGCTTATAGTGGGTTGCGTGAGTGACTGAAACACAAACCCGAGTAAGTAGGTTGTTGCGTATGGGATAAAGAGGACTTGATGCTTTAATGCTATGGTTGGTTTTTACCTTAATGATCTTTAGTAGTTGCGGATGCTTGCTAGAGTTTCAATCATAAGTGCATATGATCCAAGTAGAGAAAGTATGTTAGCTTATGCCTCTCCCTCATATAAAATTGCAATAATGATTACCGGTCTAGTTATCGATTGCCTAGGGACAAATAACTTTCTCGTAACAAGAAGCTCTTTACTAAACTAATTTAGTTGAGTCTTTACTTAAACAGCCCCTACTTTTTATTTACGTAGTCTTTATTATCTTGCAAATCTATCCAACAACACCTACAAAGTACTTCTAATTTCATACTTGTTCTAGGTAAAGCGAACATCAAGCGTGCGTAGAGTTGTATCAGTGGTCGATAGAACTTGAGGGAATATTTGTTCTGCCTTTAGCTCCTCGTTGGGTTCGACACTCTTACTTATCGAAAACTGTTGTGATCCCCTATACTTGTGGGTTATCAACCTATTGCATGAGCATATGCACACGTTATGAACGTTTGACAAAGCTCGGTATGATGACTACTTGATAGTTTAGTGAACCATGCTTTACGGCTTAGAACCGGAACTTCAAAAATGTTTTGAACTTCGCAGATCATATAAGATGTTCCAAGAGCTGAAATTGGTATTTCAGACTCATGCCCAAGAAGAGAGGTTTGAGACCTCCGACAAGTACTTTGCCTACAAGATGGAGGAGAATAGCTCAGCTGGTGAGCATGTGCTTAGAATATCTGAGTACTACAATCACTTGAATCAAGTGGGAGTTAATCTTCCAGATAAGATAGTGATTGAGAGAGTTCTTTAGTCACTATCACCAAGTTACTAGAACTTCGTGATGAACTATAATATGGAAGGGATAACGGAAACGATTCCCAAGCTCTCCGTGATGCTAAAATTGACGAAGGTAGAAATCAAGAAAAATATCAAGTGTTGATGGTTGACAAGACCACTAGTTTCAAGTAAAAAGGCAAGGAAATAAAGGGAACTTCAATAAGAATGGAAAGCAAGTTGCCACTCCCATGAAGAAGCCTAAATCTAGACCCAAGCCTGAAACTGAGTGCTTCTACTGCGAAGGAAATGGTCACTGGAAGTGGAACTGCCCTAGATACTTGGCGGATAAGAAGGATGGCAAAGTGAACAAAGGTATATTTGATATACATGTTATTGATGTGTACTTTACTAGTGTTCATAGAAACCCCTCGGTATTTTGATACTGGTTCAGTCACTAAAGAGTAGTAACTCGAAACGGAGTTGCAGCATGAATATAGACTAGTTAAGGGCGAAGTGACGATGTGTGTTGGAAGTGGTTCCAAGATTGATATGATCATCATTGCACACTCCCTATACTTTCACGATTAGTGTTAAACCTAAATAAATTTTATTTGGTGTTTGTGTTGAGCATGAATATGATTTGATCATGTTTATTGCAATACGATTATTCATTTAAGTCAAAGAATAATTGTTATTCTATTTACATAAATAAAACCTTCTATGGTCATACACTCAGAACAAATGGTTTATTGAATCTCGATCGTAGTGATACACATATTCATAATATTGAAACCAAGAGATGCAAAGTTAATAATGATAGTGTAACTTACTTGTGGCACTGCCGTTTAGGTCATATTGGTGTAAAGTACATGAAGAAAATCCATGCTGATGGTCTTTTGGAATCACTTGATTATGAATCAGTTGATGCTTGCGAACCATGCCTCATAGGCAAGATGACTAAGACTCCGTTCTCTGGAACAATGGAGCGAGCAACTGACTTATTGGAAATAATACATACTGATGTATGCGGTCTGACGAGTGTTGAGACTCACGGCGGGTATCGTTATTTTCTGACCTTCACAGATGATTTGAGCAGATATGGTTATATCTACTTGATGAAACATAAGTCTAAAATATTTGAAAAGTTCAAAGAATTTTAGAGTGAAGTGGAAAATCATCGTAACAAGAAAATAAAGTTTCTACGATCTGATTGTGGAGGAGAATATTTGAGTTACGAGTTTGGTCTTCATTTGAAACAATGCGGAATAGTTTCGCAACTCACGCCACCTGGAACACCACAGCGTAATGGTGTGTCCGAATGTCGTAATCGCACTTTACTAGATATGGTGCGATCTATGACGTCTCTTACTAATTTACCGCTATCGTTTTGGAGTTATGCATTAGAGAGAGCTGCATTCACGTTAAATAGGGCACCATCTAAATACATTGAGATGACACCGTGCGAACTATGGTTTGGCAAGAAACCAAAGCTGTCATTTCTTAAAGTTTAGGGTTACGATGCTTATGTGAAAAAGTTTCAAACTGATAAGCTCGAACCCAAATCGGAGTAGTGCGTCTTCATAGGATACCCAAAAGAAACTGTTGGGTACACCTTCTATCACAGATCCGAAGGCAAGATATTTTGTTGCTAAAAATGGATCCTTTCTAGAGAAGAAGTTTCTCTCGAAAGAAGTGAGTGGGAGGAATGTAGAACTTGATAAGGTAATTGTACCTTCTCCCGAATTGGAAACTAGTTCATCACAGAAATTAGTTCTAGTGATTCCTACACCAATTAATGAGGAAGCTAATGATGATGATCATGAAACTTCAGATCAAGTTGCTACCGAACCTCGTAGGACAACTAGAGTATGGTCCACACTAGAGTGGTATAGTAATCCTTTCTGGAAGTCATGTTACTAGACCATGACGAACCTACGAACTATGAGGAAGCGATGATGAGCCCAGATTCCGCAAAATGGCTTGAGGCCATGATTTCTGAGATGAGATCCATGTATTAGAACAAAGTATGGACTTTGATTGACTTGCCCGTTGATCGGTGAGCCATTAAGAATAAATGGATTTTCAAGAGGAAGACAGACACTGATAGTAGTGTTACTATCTACAAAGCTCGAATTGTTGCAAAAACATTTTCGACAAGTTCAGTGTTGACTACGATGAGATTTTCTCACTCGTAGCGATGCTTAAGTCTATCCAAATCATGTTAGCAATTGCCAAATTTTATGAAATCTGGCAAATGGATGTCAAAACAGCATTCCTTAATGGATTTCTTAAAGAAGAGTTGTATATGATGCAACAAGAAGGTTTTGTCTATCCTAAAGGTGCTAACAAAGTGTGCAAGCTCCAGCGATCCATCTATGGACTGGTGCAAGCATCTCGGAGTTGGAATGTATACTTTGATAAAGTGATCAAAGCATATGGTTTTATACAGACTTGCGGTGAAGCCTGTATTTACAAGAAAGTGAGTGGGAGCACTACAGCATTTCTGATAAGAATATGTGAATATTGTTGATCGGAAATAATGTAGAATTTTTTGAAAAGCATAAAGGAGTGTTTGAAAAGAGTTTTTCAAAGAAAGACCTCTATGAAGCTGCTTACACATTGAGCATCAAGATCTATAGAGATAGATCAAGACGCTTGATAAGTTTTTTCAATGAGTACATACCTTGACAAGATTTTGAAGTAGTTCAAAATGGAACAGTCAAAGAAGGAGTTCTTGCCTGTGTTGCAAGGTGTGGAGTTGAGTAAAGACTCAAAACCCAACCACAACAGAAAATAGAAAGAGAATGAAAAGTCATTCCCTATGCCTCAGTCATAGGTTCTATAAAGTATGTGATGCTGTTTACCAGTCCTATTGTATACCTTAGCATGATTCTGGCAAGGGAGTGCAATAACGATCTAGGAGTAGATCACTGGACAACGATCAAAATTTATCCTTAGAGGACTAAGGAAATATTTCTCAGTTATGGAGGTGATAAAAGAGTTCGTCGTAAAAAGTTACGTCGATGCAAGCTTTTTACATTGATCTAGATGACTCTAACTCTCGATCTGGATACATATTGAAAATGGGAGCAATTAGCTAGAATAGCTCCGTGCAGAGCATCGTAGACATAGAAATTTGCAAAATACACACGAATCTGAATGTTGCAGACCCGTAGACTAAACTTCTCTCACAAGCAAAACATGATCACTCTTTGGATGCTAATCGCATAGCGATGTGAACTAGATTATTGACTCTAGTAAAATCTTTGGATATTAGTCACATGGAGATGTGAACTAATTACATAAAGATGTGAACTAGATTATTGGCTCTAGTGCAAGTGGAAGACTGAAGGAAATATGCCCTAGAGGCAATAATAAAGTTATTATTTATTTCCTTATATCATGATAAATGTTTATTATTCATGCTAGAATTGTATTAACCAGAAACTTAGTACATGTGTGAATACATAGACAAACAAAGTGTCACTAATATGCCTCTACTTGACTAGCTCGTTGAATCAAAGATGGTTAAGTTTCCTAGCCATAGACATGAGTTGTCATTTGATTAACGGGATCACATCATTAGAGAATGATGTGATTGACTTGACCCATTCCGTTAGCTTAGCACTTGATCATTTTAGTTTACTACTATTGCTTTCTTCGTGATTTATACATGTTCCTATGACTATGAGATTATGCAACTCCTGATTATTGGAGGAACACTTTGTGTGCTACCAAACATCACAACGTAACTGGGTGATTATAAATGTGCTCTACAGGTGTCTCGATGGTACTCGTTGAGTTGGCATAGATCAAGAATAGGATTTGTCACTCCGATTGTCGGAGAGGTATCTCTGGGCCCTCTCGGTAATGCACATCACTATAAGCCTTGCAAGCAATGCAACTAATGAGCTAGTTGCGGGATGATGCATTACAGAACGAGTAAAGAGACTTGCCAGTAACGAGATTGAGCTAGGTATTGAGATACCGACGATCGAATCTCGGACAAGTAACATACCGATGACAAAGGGAACAAAGTATGTTGTTATGCGGTTTGACCGATAAAGATCTTCATAGAATATGTAGGAACCAATATGAGCATCCAGGTTCCGCTATTGGTTATTGACCGGAGACGTGCCTCGGTCATGTGTACATAGTTCTCGAACCCGTAGGGTCCGCATGCTTAAAGTTCTGTGACGATCGGTATTATGAGTTTATATGTTTTGATGTACCGAAGGTAGTTTGGAGTCCCGGATATGATCACTGACATGACGAGGAGTCTCGAAATGGTTGAGACATAAAGACTAATATATTGGAAGCCTACATTTGGACATTGGAAGAGTTCCGGGTGAAATCAGGATTTTACCGGAGTGCCGGAGGGGTTACCGTAACCCCCCTGGGGGTTAATGAGCCTTCTTGGGCCCTAGTGGAGAGAGAGAGGGGCCGGCCAGGGCAGGCCACGCCCCTCCCCCTCTGGTCCGAATTGGACTAGGAAGGGGGGGGGGCTTTCCTTCTCATTCCTCCCTTTCCTTTCCCCCTCCTAGTAGTAGGAAAGAGGGGAGTCCTACTCCTACTAGGAGGAGGACTCCTCCTCCTGGCGCGCCCTACAGGGCCGGTCGGCCTTCCCCCTTGCTCCTTTATATATGTGGGCAGGGGGCACCCTAGGACACACAAGTTGATCATTGATCTCTCCCAGCTGTGTGCTGTGCCCCCCTCCACCATAATCCACCTTGGTCATACTGTAGCGGTGCTTAGGCGATGCCCTGCGACGGTAGCTTCATCAACATCGTCACTACGCCGTCGTGCTGATGAAACTCTCCCTCGAGCTCTACTGGATCGTGAGTCCGCGGGATGTCACCGAGCTGAACGTGTGCTGAACGCGGAGGTGTCGTACATTCGGTACTGAGAATCGGTCGATCGTGAAAACATATGACTACATCAACCGCATTGTCGTAACGCTTCCGCTTATGGTCTACGAGGGTACGTGGATGATACTCTTCCCTCTCGTTGTTATGCATCACCCTGATCTTGCGTGTGCGTAGGAATTTTTTTGAAATTACGGCGTTCCCCAACACCTGGCACAGCGGGTGACACGCACCTCATACAACATCGTATGGAAGAATTGTGCCGCGGGAAATCCTTCTCTATACAAGTTCATTGAATTTTAGAATCGTTAGTAGAATTATATCAATAATCATATGATATTGTGCCTAAATACTCCTATAATTGTTAAAATAAGGAGATGGGAGGAGGGAGGCCCACCCTTTTCGCCTTGCCCTAACGGTATCTAAATTTTTGGACTTTTAAATTATGTTGACAAGCCTTTTAAAAAAATACCAGTATTGTATATATTATAAACTCATTTAAATTTTTCCATTTCACAGATTGATTAAAACTGAAATAGGTTTTTACAAGTGATAACAAATATTCATAATCCATATTTCACTTTTAGTGTTTCACTTTTGAAATGATTGAAACTATTTATTTTAAATGAGTGACATAACTTATTTCACTTGCTACGTATTTCACATTTCAATCTCAGTTATATTTCATAAACATCAAATTTTAAAATGAGTGAAATCAATTTGTTTGAAACATGTGAAATTGTTTTTTTTCAAAAGAGTGTTTTTTTAAATGAGTGAAATCTTGAAATGGGTGGTATGTCCTATATGAAATGGGTGAAATAATTTTTTTATTCAAAGAAATATGTAAAATCATTTTTTTATGGGTACAAACATTTTTTCAAATTGTGTGAAATGACTGAAATCACTTCTTGGAAATAAGTGATTTTTGCTTTTGAATTAAGTGGAATAAATTATTTTGAAATTAATGAAATATGTTTTCTAAAATGAGTGAAATCTGTTGTTTCAAAAATGAAGGAAATTATTATTTTTAATTGAGTGAAATAAGTGTTTTGCAAGGAATGACATTGGTGTATTGAAAAGAGTGAAATAACTGTTTTGGAAAGAGTGAAATCAAAATTTTGTATGAAGTGCAATTAGTGTTACTAAATAGGTGAACCAGTGAAATATGTTTTTTGAAATGACTGAAATCAATATTTTGTGTTGAGTGAAAAATAGTGTTTCTAAATAAGTGAATCAATCAAATATATTTTTTGAAATGAGTGAAGCCAGTTTTCTGAAGCGAGTGAAATCAGTCTATCGAAATGTTTGAAATGAGTGAAACATATTTTTTTTAAATACTCGAATCAGTTTTTGAGACTAGATAAATCAGTTGCTTGAGTTGAGTGAAATTAGTATGTTGAAATGAGTGAAATTGACTATTTCAAATATGTGAAATTGAATTTTAGTGTGTGAAACAAACATAAATTGAAATATAATTTAAACAGTAAAATTCAAAGTAGTTAAAATCTATCCAAGATCACTCTTGTTTTAAAGGTCTTATCGCCTTGAATTCAAATATATGAAGAATTATAAATAAACAAATTTGGTTTAAAATTTATCAATCATTCAAAATGTTGCTATGAAATTAAATAAAAGCCTTTGGCATGGGGTGGGGGAGACAGAGAATGCATGCAACCCTTTTCTTCACCGACTCACTCTTTTTCATGGCTAAAAGCCGATATAATTCCCGCTCTAGGATTTTTTTTTCAAGAAAAACTTACTGTCTATTCATTAGTTGTCAAGGCAGTACAAAGAACACTAGAAGTAACAAGAATTAGATTCAAGTCCGTGGATCATCTAGCAATGACTACAAGCACCAGACCGAGCCTAAGGCACACTGCTGTCATCGTCCTGCCTCAGCGGAGCCGAGCAAAGTTGGTTGTAGTAGATAGTCAGAAAGTTATTGTGCTAAGGCACCATAAAAACAATTGTCATCAATAAAGAGAAGCGTAGATCGAAAAGATCCAACATGCATACACACAAACATAGACAAACGAATACCGGATCAAATTGGATCCATCGAAGAACAACACAGGCATAATCTTACGAGATTTTCACCGGACACACACCTCCACACGCCCTACGGTGATGTTAGACGCACCACCAGGACGGGGCTAGGTAGGGCAAACTTTATTCCAACTTCACGTAGTTACCGCCACATTGTCTAAACAGGACACAAACCATAACGAAACTATAAAAAAAATACTTAGAAGCAGAGCGCTCCAGTTGGCAAGGGTTGGGATCCACCTCGCCTCCATGGCCTTAAGGCCACAAGAGACGAAATACATCCACGATGATGCCGATAGGAGGCAGAAAACCCTATCGCCTAGGCACCTCCCATGTCATGTGCGAAGGGGTACGATTCATTTGGCTCTCACACACCTTTTTTTATTTTTTTGCTAAAGGAATTGGGGATCGATAATGTAGGTGTCAAGATGTTTTTTTGGCGAATCAACATGTGGCTGTGGTTGGATGGTTAGGAGACAGTGGTATCCCCGGCCCACCATGGTTCAAATCCCGGTGCTCGCATTTATCCTGTATCAAGATGACATGCCGGCTCAGTCTCTCGAAGGTCCTCATAGGGGTAGGATGTGTGTGTGTGTGCTCATAGGGGTAAGTGTATGTGTGTATGTATGAGCACTTGCATCTGTATCGTGTTCAAAGAAAAAAAGATGTTTTGTTTTAGGGTACGTGTCAGGATGTTGTCAGCCCGTATTACTCTATATACTCGCAACATAACGTTTCACCTCTTTATACATAAGTTGACCGCACCTATCTGGACATCTTCAAGGGAGACTCGCAAAGCTTCAGTATATGTCTGATCGGATATATTTGTTCACTTTTGCAATTCAATGGGAATCTTTATCGGTCCGAAAAGTGGTTCGGACGTCTGTTTTCCGGCAAAGTGGAGACAAAAGTGGAGGAGATATACCGGAGTTCGGACATCCACTTGAGACTTGAGCAATCAAAAGCCTCCGCGTGGTCCTCCCCTCTATTTATCTCTCTCGTTCTCTCTCTCTCTCTCTCTCTCTCTCTCTCTCTCTTCACATGCATGGTTTCCCTCTCCTATCTCCCTTCACAACCGGACATCATACCACAAATAGCCACCACATGTATGGTCCCCACCTACTTTTTCTCCTCCCAGCCGGATACTTTGTAATTCCGTTGGATGGCTCACTCCCGTATCATGTCCGCGGACCACGTCCGGACACAAAAATGGACATATACTGGAGGAATTTGTGGGTTGGCGTTGGAGGCGCCCTTAGAGCATCTATAACCAGACTCCAAAAATCCCCCATATCTAGTCGGGCTAATGGCGTGGTCTCGAAATTGCCACCCAACCGGATCCCTCAAATCGGCTCTATACGTTCGGGTTGTTTGGCACCCTCGCAAACCCAACCCATATGTGGGCAGATACGTGGAAGCCCGGGTGCATTCGCAATGTAAGACTGATGAGAGGGACCCTTCCCAAATCTCTTCAAGATGTCCCCAATCAAGCCCGACCTTCCTTCTTCCTTTCCACTCTTCAGCCTCATCCGCATAGCCGTCACCCTAGCTCGACCATCGTCCCCAACTCATAGTGCCGCCATCGGTGGCCCTAACCCACAACGTCATCGACCGTGCCACCACCGAACATGGTCGCCGCCACCAAACGTCCCGCCAATACATCCATCTCCTCCAGACGTACACCTCGCGCTCTATGTGTTTGATGAAATGTCCGAGCAGTTTTTTTATTCTTTTGATCATTTGTAAGAAAACGATGGATTCATCTGATGATGAGTATGGTAAAACTAACCTTAACGAATTCATACAAAGATTTCATCGGTTCGTAGGATTCGGATGACAAAGATGCTGAAACGGTGAGCATCCAGGAAGAATTGGAGAAGCAAGAGGAGCATGTTCTAAACTTCGAGGGTTCGATAAAGCGCATAAGAGTTGTTCCTTGGGATAGTATTTCTTGTACACAACTTCTCTACAAGGACTACTTCATACCGGACTCAACATACCATGAAGGTCTTTTTTTACGTCCCTTTTCGGGTGAGCAAAAATCTGTTCTTGCACGAAGTAACTGTTGTTGAGGAGACTGACGACTACTTCAAACTGAGGAAGGATTGTTGTTGACAAGTTTCCTTCTATCCTCCACGGGGATGCATGACTGCTCTCGGGATGCTTTCTTACGATAAAGTTGCAAATGTTATTAATGATGAAATCCAGATGAGAGAGGCCAGATGACTGAAGTCCATGCTGAACCGTGGTGAAGGTGTTTGGACCAGAGTACTTGGGAGAACCTAATGTGAAGGACACAGAAAAATTATTGGCAAATAGAGCATCAAGAGGTTTCCTAGGTATGCCTAGTTTAGTTGATTGCATGCATTCACAATGGAAAAATTGTCTGAAAGATTTACAAAGGGAATACCAAGGTCACACCAAAGAGGCTACCATCATACTTGAGGTAGTGAAACTTGTGGATTTGACATGCTTTCTTTGACACGCCTGGATCTCACAATGACATCAATGTGTTCGAATGATCTTTTTTTGTCAAGAGACTTTGTGATGTGGATGCTCCGGCATACAACTACATCGTCAACGGGCACCACTATAAAATGGGGTATTACCTTGCTAATGTTATATACTCCCTCCGGTCCTTTTTAGTTCACATATAAGATTTGACTGAAGTCAAGCCTCGTAAAGTTTGACCAACTTTATAAAAAAATACCAACATTCACAATCTAAAATCAATATCAATAGATGTGTCATGTCTTAAAGTTTCATGTTGTATAACTTTAACATGACAGATGTTGATATTTTTTCATATAATTACGATCAAACTTTGTGAAGTTTGACTTCAGGCAATTCTAATATGCAGAGTAAAAAGGACCGGAGGGAGTATCATGAATGGCGACATTTGTGAAGATTATATCCGATCCCCAAGGTACGAAACAATGGGCGGCATTCAAAGTGCTCCAAGCTTGTTTGGGTATTGTTCGTGGAGCTGCAATGATGTGTGAATCGGAGACACTATGGCAGGTGATGACATGTCATGTAATCTTGCACAACATGATTGTGGAGAAAGAGGGCGAAGGGGCAGCCTGCACGCATAATTTTGTGAACTTTCTAAAGATGCCTTGACAACTCCAGGATCAACAGGCGCACATGCAACTACTCATATGTGGACCGGAAATTCCCAGGGGTACGTAAGTGCGGGGGCACTCACCTGCCAAGCCCTGTCGCCCGCTTGATCTGCCTCGCGATTCACGAAGTAGTTGAATCCCGCACGAGGGCAGAGTAAAAAACAAAGTCCCTCAAAAAGCATTAAGTTTCAACGAGAAACTTACGTTTTTTGCATCTAAATATGCAAAGTTTCAATAATTTTTAGAGATATAATTTTAAGCAATTTTTTCCATCGATCGTAGAAACAAAATAATAGATTTTTATCAATCGCTCGTACTATGTTTCAACATTCAAAACCTAACAGTTTTTCTAAAAATCATCAAAATATATTCAAAATGAATCTTATTTCAAAGCGTTGGTCTCGAGAAACACGAATATGAAAACAAAACTTAATTTGGATTTTTGTTTTAAAGATATAAAACTTTGAAAATCGGAAGCCAAAATAAAAGGTTGGCACCAGGGACCTGAGTGCCCCTGCACCTGCATGCCGCAAATCCTCATCCATATGCGGACCCTCGTTTGAAATCAATGAACTATGTATTTTATGTTTCATTTATGCACTCTGAATAAATTTTATGTGAACCATGTATTTGTTATGTATTAATAATTTTTATTTGTGTGTGCTATTTATTATGTAAATGTAATGATCGGCGTGCATGTGTTTGTATTGATTTGACGTTTTGAAATTAAAGATTGTGATTGCAGACGAGGACATTTAAGGGCTGAACCAGCGCTGTTCATGGACATGTCCGGGCACCCCGATGACATTTAGGGTGTCAGATTTGCCTAATCCAATTGTAGGTGCTCTTGTAAAACTCATTAACCGGGAAATCCATATCAGTCCAGAAAGACCATTTGTGGCCACGTTGCTTAAAGCTATTTGTTTTCTTATCTCACGAGGAATACAAGAAGTGTTGACCAATGCCGTTGAAGCAGATCGAGCACCATTCAGTCACCGTTTGTTCTTCTCTCGGATAAGTTTCCGCTCCCATCTTGAACATCAACTTGGACCACACGCGCGCGGTGCCACGTGTCAACCTAGCAGATTGACACACGCTAGCTCACCAAAAGGCCGTACCTACAGCAAAAGCACACGAAAGAAAAATGATGTTAGAATTTGTGCGTGCAAACACGGATCTGCAGGCTCCTACCATGGATGATGACATGTGTCTTTGCACTCACGGTATGGTTCTCGTTTTGGAGCCTCATGGGCAGGCTCCTACAATGGATGATGACCTTGTGGATCGGTGCACCACGAGAAGATCGAACAGATGCTCACAAAAAAAAATTGAGTATACTTATAACACCAATAGTATGGGAGTTATGAAAACACCACAATGCAATTGTGTTTGATGGTGCATCACCCTCAACACAGATACTTCGTATGATCGAACGAGAAGGAAGAGCGTGGAGATCGGCAGGCTTGCTCAAGGAAGATATGGATGTTTTCTTGCTGGTTTAGCTATGGTGGGCTGGGATGAGCAGTCTGTATAGTTGATACCCCTAGGAGTGTGGTAGTGGATGAGGAGTGTTCTCACTCTCATGTAACATTCTTTTCTGAAACGGAGGCAAAATAATTGCCTCATCGATTAATTAAGAAGAGAAGAATTGCCGAGTTAATTTATGAGAAATCGGGCAAAAACCGACACAAACAATCCAGTGTAAGGCTACTCACAAAGCACAAAACACAACGCCCACATAGGCTGCCCATCCAATGCTCCTAACACACAACACTTACAACCCTCAACAGTTGGCAAGAACACCAACACAATGACTCAGAAGGTCAAAGCCACAACAACGAGATGAGAATGTGAGCACTATCCATCATAAAATCGTGGATGCCTTCCCTTTGGCGTCATACTTCATGCTTTTGATTCTCCTTGATTTCTCCTTCATGAGGCAACCATCTGTCTTGCCGGATGGAGGGTGATGAACCACCAAGCGGCTCTCAAAAGCAGGTGCCAACACGAGGTCATCAACGAGTCCATCTTCACATGCTTCACCGACAGACTCATGCAAAGCTCCTTAAGCTCCACTAACAGACCCTCATGTAACATGATGTAAACTATGGTGGGTTCTATATCCATTCGTTTCCTTCAATGTATAATGCGCATTCTCGTGCGTATTTCAGAAAAAAATAGCACAGATTTATCTCTTAATAAATAAATAAATAACACGGATCAGCAGGCCACTGTCGCTCCCCGGAGAGAAGGGTATATAGTGATATTGGCGCCATTAGAGGCCAGCAAAACGAATCCTGCCTGTTGCCTGTGCGAGCGAGTGCGGAGATGCAAAGATGGCAATCATCCCGAAAAGCGCCCATGCTTTCCCGAGCAGGCATCTCATCCCAACTCGGCCCGGCACTCGAAACCGGAGTGCCAAATTCGTCCACGAGGTGCATACATGTGGAATATAACGTCCACTCCCCATGCTCATAGTCCACGGAACTCTTCTTCGCTAAGCAATATCAGCATGTCCCAGAGTCAACGTCGTCGCTCAGTGGCAGGGCTCGTGTGATTGATTCGGAGCAGTATTTGGACATTTGGAGCATCAGAGTTTTCTTTCCGCAAAGAGGAGCCCCGCCGGCCCATACACAAAAGAAACAATTTTGCTATTCAGCCGTCTAATCTGAGCATCTGGTTCGTCCAAGTATCAAAGAATGAAAATGTTTTGATGATTGTTAATGTCGACTGTCGGCTTAGCTTTACACAGCCGAACAATCTCTTTAACTAAATATTTCTTAGTCAATTAAGGTGTAGCAATTGTTAAAGTACAAAACAGACAATTTAACTAAGTATTTCTTATAGCTAACTAAAAGCATCTATAGCCACGGACATCAAATTTGGTCCCTCAAACTCCCGCGAACGTGTCCAGACACGTCTGTGGGGCAGCCCTCAAATCCTCTTCTCTGCATAAAAAAACCCTCATATTTCAAATCTTAAATCCAAATAAAGCATGTAAAAGAAAAACCTACGTACCACGTAGATCAACTAAAATCTAAACTACACTACTTGTTGTCGTCAGAGATGTTCACGATCTCCGTGTCGGGCTCCCGGTACATGGCCGACAGCCGCAACTCCGGCTCCTCCTCCACCTCCACAACAGCCTCCGCCTCCTCCTCCTTCCCATCCAGTTCGGCAAAAAGCTCATCGATCTCCGCTCGCTCTTGCCGGATGAAGCGCCGGTCAGACTCCACGTAGGCCTCATCTTGGATGGACTCCAGGTTGACCGTCTGCTCCGCCATCTTTGCCGTTTAGGCGACCTCGAATTCCGCCCTGGTGTCCTCCATGATGAAGCCCGCAACTGGCTCCGGCTCCTACTCCGAATCCGCCGTGTCCTCCTCCTCCGGACCTGCCCCCTTCATGGGCTCCGATTGCTGCTCCCCCTCCTCTTCCTTCGGCTCCAGCGAGTCCTGAGGCGGGCTGGCTACCATCCAGGCGTTGTGGCGAGCCTGGATCTCCTCGAACAGCTGGAGGCACCGCTCCAGCGTCAGCATAACATACGTGGACAACCCTTGTCGGGACATCGCTGTCGCAGACGACGAGCGGAGAGGGAGGGAACTGGATGCGGCTCGGATTAGCAGTGCAGAGAGGAAGGAAGCAGATGAGGCTAGGGTTGGGGGCCGTTGTCCAACTTAAATAGCCGGACTTTGGCCCTAGGGCGGCGAGCCGGAGCGGTACCACGCGACGTTCACACCCTCTAAAGGAGACGCCCCTCGGACCATTGGGTTTTCGATCGATTTCGTGTGGGACCCAATCGTTAGTCCGACGTGGCGGACGCGCTCGTACGCGCCCGGATCGCTCATATCCGCCCTCGATTTTGGGGTAGATGTGAGAGGTACTGGTCAGTCAAGGCGTTTGCGACCGGTTTAAGACCCCCAGGTGGTCATTTTTTGCCCGGTAATCCAATTGGTGTCTTAAACCGGTCGGGCAATACAAAGCTCCAGTGCAAAGCTCCAGGTAATCCAATTGTGCAAAGCTTTTTGAATCACAAAATTACATAACTACTAAGTTAGCATACAAAGCTTTCCCATAATCATAACATCGCACAAAAGTTTTACTCAATTTTTTTCAACAAAGGGTGGGTTATATTAGCTTAAATTGGAGCATCAAGAAAATACAAAACACAATGAGCACATGTTTGGCCTTTCATAATTAGCATACACACAACCAACACACCAACAACTAGCAATGTCATATAAAATCAAAGCTATGCTTAAGAGAGGGAAAAGGAGGAAAAGAACTCCAAATCAATCAGATCTACGGTCGGCAAACGACATTAATAATCGTATACACACAAATTATCTCATGGCATCATATGAACAATGGCCTATAGTTTCATGGTGTTCTTCTAGGTCGTGATCTCGTGCCATGGATGGAAAAACTAGGCCAGAACTTCATTGATCATATCTTTAAAGGGTAACATATACACGTTATTTCCCCCGAAGTCATTGTTTGAAGATTGTGCAAATCTACCTTTGAAGGCGAAAATGCATGTTTTGGCTTTCAATGATTAATCCGATGACAAAAGTACGCATTTGTTTTTCTTTTGGGGCGTTTGTAATTGGAGAACATTTCACGCATCCATTTGCAAGCAAACGTCCACGATTAGGGTATTTCAAACCTCGTCCCTTAAACAAATGCACTATTTGTCTGCACACTGATTAGACCAGTTTATAGACATGGATGCGGGAGCCACCTATCCAATCGCTTTCTCTAAACGTCCACTTAGGTTCAGGTTCGGCTAATTTTCATTTCAAATGCATAGCAATATGAGAGCATGTTAAAGTGCGGCATTCGTATAGTGCCCGTTTACAAAGGAGGTGGATGTTCATAGTTTTTACATGCGCCCGATCACAATAGTATCTATCCCGCGGTCCCTAACCCCCCCCCCCCCCCCCCGGCATTTTTGCCCCGCCAGACCGAATATCCGAGCCTCCTCACTCACTCTCTCACCGCCTTCTTCTCATCTGCCTCTATTTTGAGAGCTAAGCGCTTCAATATTTTGACAAGAAAGGCACAAATGGTCAACGACGCATCGTCATCCAACTCGTCTGTCCTTATGGTCAACATCTTGGTATTCTCTGAAGCGGCTGCGAGCTCAACCCTCCTCTCTTAGAACTTGAGCTTCTTCTCGGTCGTTGTAATCAAGATGTTAAAACTCTTGACTTTCTTTTCCTCCTTCATGTCGGAGCGCTTAACACATGCCTCATCTTTCTTCGCCAAGATGTCCTCGAACCTCTCCACCATCTTGGTCGCCGTCCCTTCTTGCTTCCCCTTCTTCTCCTCCCACTTCTTTCCTGGAACCCTCTTCTAACCTTCTCGGGTGGCTCTTCTATTGGATTGGTTCAATCACCCGCTTTTTCTCTCTGTCGATGCCGGCGGTCTTGATGGAGTTAGCAATGGATAGTTTCCACTTGGGTTCCTCATTCAACTTCAACCAACAATGCATTAGGACGAAGTCCCTCTTCTCCACCTTTCAGAAGAAAAAAAATGCATGCACGGGAGGGCTAGGAAGAAAAAGCATTGCAAACAAGTTGCATATCCGGCCAAATGAACAACACATATCTTGCTTGGTGATTAGCCCACCACTTGGCCACCGACTGATTAGTATGGACGCAATACTTTCTTAGGGCCTCCTGGATGGTGTACCATTGATGGTTGAGTGAAGTTGTCCCACAATTATGGATGAGTTTGTTGCGGTGGCAGGTATGGAGACAACATCAGTCTTGAGGGACAACTTTGTTGGATGTTCAAGTGAACACAAGGAAAGAGCAAGTTGAGGCATCGGCGCTCGCCGCACCGCCGTGTGCCACCCCGGGCACGGCGTCCACCTACCGGCCTTCCACACCACACCGTCGTGTGCCGCCCGGGCACAGCGTCCACCACCATCTGCCTGCAGTTGCTAGGAGGCATGAGCTCACTGACGGCTATTCCCTGGGTTGGCGGTCTCCTTCCGTCGCGCACCACTCGGGCTTGGCGTCCACTCCTTGAGCTCCGCTGCGCTGCTTGAGGTTTAGTTGAGGCTCAACGGCTCTTCGTCCTTCGCTCTCCGCTGGCTCTCAGGTCAGTTCTTCGTAGTGCTTGTTCTGAACCGCAACCCTGCCTTTTGATGCATGCTCGCCGCTCCAGCGCTTGTAGTTCCCCTTGAGGTCTAGTTTTAGGGCTTCTGGTCTTCTGGCTTGTTCCATGGATGGTTCATGGTTTGAGGATGCTATGTTGTCCAAGTATGGCTGCGGCACTGTTTTGGCTGTGGCTGGTCGTAGCCGGCCGGCTGGTCTTCTCGCCGTCGTCCTCAACGATGGTGTTGCTTTCTCTCTAGCAGCGTTCGCTTCCCTCCTGGTCACCTGGTTCGGGGGCTGTGCCAATGGCTACCGAGTCCAACCGTGTCAGAGGGGCTCCTTTCGTTTCCAGGTGGCTCATGAGTGCATTGCTAAGGAGATCGTGCTCCGCGATCCATGGCGGTCAGGTTTTATCGTGGTTGCCATGTCTCTTTCTGATCTGGCCTCTTTTGTACGTCGTGAGCCGGCTCATGCATGGGTGCATGCACGTAGACGTACGTGGGAGGCTAATTCGCTTTTGCCGTCTCTCCTCGGCCCCCGCCCTCCGTGCGCCGTGCCCTCGGCGCTAGATAATCCTCTGACTGTCACGACCCCGCGTGCCCCGGATTCCGGGGTTTTCACGACACACTTGCAGGTGGGGTGCTCTGCCGCATGCGAGATAGAGCCATCCTGCAATCAATTAGCTTCGTGCTTATCTCTCCCAGCCCCTTGCTTTACGCTAATGTCGCCTCCTGCTGACCAATCATTCGCTGGTCCGCGCACGGATTCCTCTGGCGCTGTTGGCGACGCTCCAGCTGCCTGCTGCACCTCCCGCCTTACGCCTATGTCGTCGCCAGATCCTACCTCTACCCGTACAGAGATGCGTTGCTCTCCCCTCCAGCTGCTTCCGCTGCCGCTAATCTCTCGAGAGCCACACCGTATCCATGGTTGTGGTTTGGAAAGCCTAAAAACCTGCATTATTGTTGTTACCGATGCCTTTCCTATAGCCACTGGCGACGGGATTGCAGGGATCTGGTGGTCTGCTGGCTCTGCCGTTTAGTTGGCCACACTTGGGACCGTTCAGCTACAAGTCCCTTTGCCCTTTGCTTCGGCTTGCTCGTACACCTATAAGTACGGTTTCCCCGGAGTCGTTCTCCCTCACACAAACCTCTTCACTTCCTCTCTCCACACATCCATCCCCTCCAATCTCAGCCCCCCAGCCCCTCCTTGCCATGGAGCCGGTGGTGCACGGCCGCCCTTCATCGCTGGACGTCCACCACCCTCTCGTGCCAGACCAGAATTCCCTTGTGTGCCTCGTCACTGATGACCCACAAGTATAGGGGATCTATCGTAGTCCTTTCAATAAGTAAGAGTGTCGAACCCAACGAGGAGCAGAAGGAAATGATAAGCGGCTTCGAGCAAGGTATTCTCTGCAAGTACTGAAATAAGTGGTAACAGATAGTTTTGTGATAAGATAATTTGTAACGAGCAACAAGTAACAAAACTAAATAAGGTGCAACAAGGTGGCCCAATCCTTTTTGTAGCAAAGGACAAGCCTGGACAAACTCTTATATGATGTAAAGCGCTCCCGAGGACAGATGGGAATATCGTCAAGCTAGTTTTCATCACATTCATATGATTCGCGTTCGTACTTTGATAATTTGGTATGTGGGTGGACCGGTGCTTGGGTACTGCCCTTACTTGGACAAGCATCCCACTTATGATTAACCTCTATTGCAAGCATCTGCAAATACGACAAAAGTATTAAGGTAAACCTAACCATAGCATGAAACATACGGATCCAAATCAGCCCCTTACGAAGCAACACATAAACTAGGGTTTAAGCTTCTGTCACTTTAGCAACCCATCATCTACTTATTACTTCCCAATGCCTTCCTCTAGGCCCAAATAATGGTGAAGTGTCATGTAGTCAACATTCACATAACACCACTAGAGGAGAGACAACATACATCTCATCAAAATATCGAACGAATACCAAATTCACATGACTACTAATAGCAAGACTTCTCCCATGTCCTCTGGAACAAAAGTAACTACTCACAAAGCATAAACATGTTCATAATCAGAGGGTTATTAATATGCATATAGGATCTGAACATATGATTTTCCACCAATTAAACCAACTAGCATCAACTACAAGGAGTAATTAACACTACTAGCAACCTACTAGCACCAATCCCGGACTTGGAGACAAGAATTGGATACAAGAGATGAACTAGGGTTTTGAGATGAGATGGTGCTAATGCAGATGTTGATGGAGATTGCCCTCTCCCGATGAGAGGAGCGTTGGTGATGATGATGGCGATGATTTCCCCCTCCGGGCGGGAAGTTTCCCCGGCAGAACAGCTCCGCCAGAGCCCTAGATTGGTTCCGCCAAGGTTCCGCCTCATGGCGGCGGAGTTTCATCCGAGAAGATGGCTTATGATTTTTTTCCCATCGAAAGACTCCATATAGCAGAAGATGGCCACTAGAGGGCCACCAGGGGGCCCACGAGGTAGGGGGGCGCGCCCAGGGGGTAGGGCGTACCCCCCACCCTCGTGGGCAGGGTGTGGCCCCCTGGTGAGGTTCTTGCTCTCAGTATTTTTTATATATTTGGAAAACATCTTCCGTGAAGTTTCAGGACTTTTGGAGCTGTGCAGAATAGGTCTCTAATATTTGCTCCTTTTCCAGCCCAGAATCCCAGCTGCCGGCGTTCTCTCTCTTTATGTAAACCTTGTAAAATATGAGAGAATAGGCATAAGCATTGTGACATAATGTGTAATAACAACCCATAATGCAATAAATATTGTTATAAAAGCATGATGCAAAATGGACGTATCAACTCCCCCAAGCTTAGACCTCGCTTGTCCGTAAGCGAAAAGCCGAAATCGAAAAATATGTCCACATGTTTAGAGATAGAGGTGTCGATAAAAATAAAATACGGACATGAGGGCATGATGATGATTCTTAGAACAACAACTTATATAATTCTTTGTCATATAATATCTAATGCTAGAGTAATAATTCAATCACAATATCAAGTATGAATCGTAAACTTCATTGAAAACTAACAAACTACAATCTCAGTCATTGAAGCAATTACAATTTATCATAACATAGGAAAGAGTCAATGTATAAGAGCTTTTTAGCAAGTCCACATACTCAACTATCATATAATCTTTCACAATTGCTGACACTCACGCAATACTTATGGGTATGGAGTTTTAATCGGACACACAGAAAGATAGGGGCTTATAATTTTGCCTCTCAACGTTTTACCTCAAGGGTAATGTCAACAGTAATAATTCATGAGAACTCACATCCAAGTAGCCATATATACCAGGATCTTTCCAACATATTGTGCTTGCCAAAGGATAAAATGTAAAAAGGAAGGGTGAAGATCACCATGACTCTTATGCAATGTAGGAGATAAAAGTAAAAGATAGGCCCTTCGCAGAGGGAAGCAGATGTTATCATGCGCTTTTATGGTTGGATGCACAAAATCTTAATGCGAAAGAACATCACTTTATATTGACACTTGTGATATGGACCTTTATTATGCAGTCTGTCGCTTTTATTACTTCCATATCACACGCTCGTGTAAAGCTTATTTCCTCCACATCAATCAATCATACATATTTAGAGAGCAATTTTTATTGCTTGCACCGATGACTACTTACTTGATGGATCTTGCTCAATCCATAGGTAGATATGGTGGACTCTTATGGCAAGACTGGTTTAAGGGTATTTGGAAGCACTAGTAGTATCTCTACTTGGTGCAATGAATTTGGCTAGCATGAGGGGGAAAGGCAAGCTCATCACGTTGGAAGATCCAAGACAATATAATTCATCTCAGATGTAAGAAAACATAACCCATTACGTTGTCTTCCTTGTCCAATGTCAACTCTTTAGCATGTCATATTTTAATGAGTGCTCACAATCATAAAAGATGTGCAAGATAGTATATTTATATGTGAAGACTTCTTTTTCTTTATTACTTCCTATTAATTGCAACGATGACCAAAATTGTGTTTGTCAACTCTCAACAACTTTTATTCATCATACTCTTTCTATGTGAGCTCATTACTCTCCATAAGACTCATATGATCTCTTTGTTTCTTTCTCTTTTCTTTTATTTCTTTAGGATCACGGCAAAATAATCAAGCCCTTGACTCAACACTAATCTTTATTATATAGCTCACAGACTCGATTACATAGAAGGATAATAAAGCAAAACTCACAACTAAATCGTACTAAGAATTTTTATTCTACTAGATCAAGATATTATCAAAAGGATCGAACTAAGAAAAATGGTAAAGATAAAAGTGATGGTGATACGATACCGGGGCACTCCCCCAAGCTTGGCAGTTGCCAAGTGGAGTGCCCATACCAGATACTCAATTCTTCTTTGTTGGTGGAGATGGTGGAGATTTTTTTGATGGTGTAGGCTTCTTCCTTAATTTGCGTTTGAGGATAGAATTTTGGTCCCTTAGGTCCTCGATCTCCTGTTCCAGGCTCAGTATCTTTTTGCATAGTTCCTGCTTGTTCTCCCGCAAGAGGCGAAAAGGGATAAACTCAATCTTAGGTTTCTTTAATCTATTCGGGAGACTTGACTTTTTGAACTCCACGTGCATGTCCCCAGGTTGGGATAGTGGGACTTCATCTTCATCTGAGCTCGTCTCCTCCTTTCCCTTGGGTTCATAGTCCTCTTCTTCTTCCGTAGTCCAACCACAATGCTCCACATCCCCATAAACCTTAGGATCTGCAAGGTAATCAGCCACGTAGCTTTCTCCTTCCGAATCCTGGGACGACATGTTGCTCCGTCTGCAGCAGGACAGCTCAAAACAAAGACAATAGATATTTGCGTGATACGGGAGTCGAAACCCCCGGGAGATTACATAATGAATTTTTACCGACCAAAATACGTATCATGTATCAAATAACCTCTTCTCACCGGCAAGTTTAAAATCATAATTAAGTTCTTTAATAGCCCAATAAGCCTTGTGTTCTAGTTCGAGAGGTAAATGGCATGCTTTTCCATAGACCATTTTATACGGAGAAATACCCATAGGATTTTTATATGCAGTTCTATAGGCCCATAATGCATCATCAAGTTTCTTGGACCAATTCTTTCTAGACCTATTAACAGTCTTTTGCAAAATTAATTTGAGTTCTCTATTACTCAATTCTACTTGACCACTAGACTGAGGGTGATAAGGAGATGCAATTCTATGATTAACATCATATTTAGCAAGCATTTTATGGAAAGCACCATGAATAAAATGTGAACCACCATCAGTCATTAAATATCTAGGGACTCCAAATCTTGGAAAAATAACTTCTTTAAGCATTTTAATAGAAGTGTTATGATCAGCACTACTAGTTGGAATAGCTTCTACCCACTTAGTGACGTAATCAACAGGAACTAAAATATGTGTATATCCATTAGAGGAAGGAAAGGGTCCCATATAGTCAAAGCCCCAAACATCAAATGGTTCAATAACAAGTGAATAATTCATAGGCATTTCTTGACGTCTACTAATATTACCAATTCATTGACATTCATCACAAGATAAGACAAACTTACGGTCATCCTTAAAGAGAGTAGGCCAATAAAAACCAGATTGCAGTACCTTATGTGCAGTTCTATCTCCAGCATGGTGTCCTCCATAAGCTTCGGAGTGACACTTGCGTAGGATCTGTTCCTGTTCATGCTCAGGTACACAACGTCTAATAACACCATTTACTCCTTCTTTATAAAGATGTGGGTCATCCCAAAAGTAATGCCTCAAATCATAGAAGAACTTTTTCTTTTGCTGGTATGTGAAACTAGGTGGTATAAACTTAGTAACAATGCAATTAGCACAATCAGCATACCATGGAGCAGTATGAGAAGCATTTATAACATTTAATTGCTCATCAGGAAAGCTATCATCAATAGGTAGTGGGTCATCAAGCACATTTTCTAACCTAGACAAGTTTTCTGCAACGGGGTTCTTAGCTCCTTTTCTATCAACAATATGCAAATCAAATCCTTGTAGCAAGAGAACCCATCTAATAAGTCTAGGTTTAGCATCTTTCTTTTCCATGAGATATTTAATAGCAGCATCAGTGTGAATAGTTACTTTAGAATCAACAATATAAGGTCTAAACTTATCACAAGCAAATACAACTGCTAAGAATTCCTTTTTAGTAGTAGCATAATTTCTTTGAGCATTGTCTAAAGTTTTACTAGCATATTGAATAACATTTAGTTTCTTATCAACTCTTTGTCCTAGAACAGCACCTACAGCATAATCACTAGCATCACACATAATTTCAAAGGGTAAATTCCAATCAGGTGGCTGAACAATAGGTGCAGAGATCAATGCTTTCTTAAGTATTTCAAATGCTTCTACACAGTCATCATCAAAAACAAATGGTATATCTTTTTGTAATAAATTAGTCAGAGGACGCGAAATTTTTGAGAAGTCCTTAATGAACCTCCTATAAAAACCGGCATGACCAAGGAAACTTGTTATACCTTTGATGTCCTTGGGAGATGGCATCTTTTCAATAGTATCAACCTTGGCTTTATCAACTTCAATATCTCTTTCAGAAACTTTATGCCCCAAGACAATACCTTCATTAACCATAAAGTGGCACTTTTCCCAATTTAAGACAAGATTAGTTTCTTCACATCTCTGCAAAACTCGATCAAGGTTGCTCAAGCAATCATCAAAAGAAGATCCATAGACGGAAAAGTCGTCCATGAAAACCTCACAAATCTTTTCACAAAAGTCAGAGAATATAGCCATCATGCATCTTTGAAAGGTAGAAGGTGCATTACATAAACCAAAATGCATACATTTATAAGCAAAAGTACCAAAAGGGCATGTAAAATTAGTCTTTGATTGATCTTTGGCTGACACGGGTATTTGAGAGAAACCAGAATAACCATCTAGAAAGCAAAAATGTGTATGTTTGGACAATATTTCTAGCATTTGATCAATAAAAGGAAAGGGGTAATGATCCTTTTTAGTAGCCTTATTTAATTTGCGGAAATCAATTACCATCCTATAACCTGTAATAATTCTTTGAGGAATCAATTCATCTCGATCATTAGGAACAACAGTAATACCTCCCTTCTTAGGGACAATGGACAGGGCTTACCCACTGACTATCAGCAACGGGATAAATTATACCTGCCTCAATGAGCTTTAGTATCTCCTTTCTTACCACTTCTTTCATTTTAGGATTCAGCCGACGTTGATGATCACGAACTGGTTTAGCATCTTCTTCCAAATTAATTTTATGTTGACATAGAGTGGGACTAATGCCCTTAATATCATCAAGAGTATACCCAATAGCAGCACGGTGCTTCTTCAGAGTTTTCAATAATCTCTCTTCTTCATGTTCTAAAAGGTTAGCACTAATAATCACCGTTCAAGATATCTTCCGATATTCCGATAAATCGTCTGATTTATCACTTATCGTTGTCTGGCTGATAAGATAAATCAGCCGATAAATTAGCCGATATGGCGATAAATCGGCCGATATGCCGATAAACTTGCCGATTTACCCCTTATCATGGGTCGACCGATAAGTTCCTGATAAGCGATATCCCCAACATTGCTAATAATAACATGATATATCTTTTTCTCATCAAGATAAGCATATTTAAGAGTATCAGGTAACGGTTTAAGCTCAAACACGGGATCACCCTTTGGTGGAGGGGGACCCCCTAGGATTTCAACAGGTAAATTGTTTTTCAGAATAGGTTCCTGTTTGAAGAATACTTCATCTAATTCCCTTCTTTCATTCATAAACATATCATTTTCATGGTCTAGCAATTATTGTTCTAAAGGATCACTAGGAGGTACGACAATAGAAGCAAGACCAATAATTTCATCCTTACTAGGTAATTCTTCTTCACGGTGTTGTCTACTAAATTTAGAAAAATTAAATTCATGAGTCATATCATCTAAACTGATAGTAACAACATACCTTTTACAATATATGGTAGCATTAATAGTATTTAAGAAGGGTCTACCAAATATAATGGGACAAAAGCTATCTTGTGGGGAACCAAGAATAAGAAAATCAGCAGGATATTTAGTTTTCCCACACAATACCTCAACATCTCTAACAATTCCCATTGGTGAAATAGTATCTCTATTGGCAAGTTTAATTGTGACATCAATAACTTCCATCTCAGCAGGTGCAATATCATGCATAACTTCTTTGTATAAGGAATAAGGTATTGCACTAGCACTAGCACCCATATCACATAAGCCATGATAACAATGATCTCTTATTTTAACAGAAATAATAGGCATGCCTACCACAGGTCCAGGTTTATCTTTATCACGGGGTTTAGCAATTCTAGGAGTTTCACTACAGAAATAAATAACATGCCCATCTATATTATCAGACAAGAGATCTTTAACAATAGAAATATTAGGTTCAACTTTAACTTGCTCAGGAGGGGTATATGTTTTAATATTGCTTTTACGAACCACAGTTGAAGCTTTAGCATGATCTTTTATCTTAACAGGGGAAGGTGGTTTCTCAACATAAGAAGTAGGAACAATAGGATCATTATAAGTAATAGTCTTTTCTTCAACTTTAATAGGTGCAGCTACTTTTACTTCTATGGGAGGATGATATTTAAACCATTTCTCCTTGGGGAGATCAACATAAGGAACAAAAGGTTCACAGAAAGAAGCTACTATCTCAGAGTCAAGTCCATATTTAGTGCTAAATTTACGAAAAATATCGGTATCCATAAAAGATTTAACACAATCAAAACTAGGTGTCATACCTGACTCCTTACCACTGTCGAGGTCCCAATCTTCAGAGTTGCGTTTAATTCTTTCCAATAAATCCCATTTGAATTCAATAGTCTTCATCATAAAAGAGCCAGCACAAGAAGTATCAAGCATGGTGCGATTGTTACCAAAAAGCCGAGCATAAAAATTTTGAATAATCATTTCTCTTGAGAGCTCATGAGTGGGCATGAATATAACATTGATTTAAGCCTCCCCCAAGCTTGAGCGATGCTTTCTCCTTTGCGAGGCCAAAAATTATATATATAATTGCGATCACGATGAACAAGATGCATAGGATAAAACTTCTGATGAAATACCAATTTCAATCGTTTGTAATTCCAAGACCTCATATCATCACATAGCCTATACCATGTCGATGCATCTCCCCTCAAAGATAAGAGGAAGACCTTCTTCTTAACAACATCTCCGGGTACACCTGCAAGCTTAAATAATCCACAAACTTGATTCACATATATCAAATGTTCATCAGGATGTTTTGTTCCGTCTCCTAGAAAAGGATTAGCTAGCAGTTTTTCTATCATACCCGAAGGAACTTCAAAGCAAGCATTTTCATTTTCATATTCATTTTCAGTAGGTTCAGTAGGTTGAGGAGCAACTCTTTGCTCTACTGGTCGGGTTGAAGATACCCCGAACAAGCCCCTCAGAGGATTACTTTCCATGGTAACAAGTGACAGTAAATTTCAGCACACTATATAAATTTTTCCTTACCAAATTCCACCTACCAAAGGCGCTTCACTCCCCGGCAACGGAGCCAGAAAAGAGTCTTGATGACCCACAAGTATAGGGGATCTATCATAGTCCTTTCGATAAGTAAGAGTGTCGAACCCAACGAGGAGCAAAAGGAAATGATAAGCGGTTTCTAGCAAGGTATTCTCTGCAAGTACTAAAATAAGTGGTAACAGATAGTTTTGTGATAAGATAATTTGTAACGAGGAACAAGTAACAAAAGTAAATAAGGTGCAGCAAGGTGGCCCAATCCTTTTTGTAGTAAAGGACAAGCCTGGACAAACTCTTATATGATGTAAAGCGCTCCCGAGGACACATGGGAATATCGTCAAGCTAGTTTTCATCACGTTCATATGATTTGCGTTCGGTACTTTGATAATTTGGTATGTCGGTGGACCGGTGCTTGGGTACTGCCCTTACTTGGACAAGCATCCCACTTATGATTATCCTCTATTGCAAGCATCCGCAAATACAACAAAAGTATTAAGGTAAACCTAACCATAGCATGAAACATACGGATCTAAATCAGCCCCTTACGAAGCAACACATAAACTAGGGTTTAAGCTTCTGTCACTCTAGCAACCCATCATCTACTTATTACTTCCCAATGCCTTCCTCTAGGCCCAAATAATGATGAAGTGTCATGTAGTCGACGTTCACATAACACCACTAGAGGAGAGACAACATACATCTTATCAAAATATCGAACGAATACCAAATTCACATGAGTACTAATAGCAAGACTTCTCTCATGTCCTCGGGAACAAAAGTAACTACTCACAAAGCATAAACATGTTCATAATCAGAGGGGTATTAATATGCATATAGGATCTGAACATATGATCTTCCACCAATTAAACCAACTAGCATCAACTAGAAGGAGTAATTAACACTACTAGCAACCTACTAGCACCAATCCCGGACTTGGAGACAAGAATTGGATACAAGAGATGAACTAGGGTTTTGAGATGAGATGGTGCTGATGAAGATGTTGATGGAGATTGCCCTCTCCCGATGAGAGGAGCGTTGGTGATGACGATGGCGATGATTTCCCCCTCTGGGAGGGAAGTTTCCCCGGCAGAACAGCTCCGCCAGAGCCCTAGATTGGTTCCGCCAAGGTTCCGCCTCATGGCGGCGGAGTTTCGTCCGAGAAGATGGCTTATGATTTTTTTTCAGATCGAAAGACTCCATATAGCAGAAGATGGCCACCGGAGGGCCACCAGGGGCCCACGAGGTAGGGGTGCGCACCTAGTGGGGTAGGGCGCGCCCCCCACCCTCGTGGGCAGGGTGTGGCCCCCCTGGTGAGGTTCTTGCTCTCAGTATTTTTTATATATTTGGAAAACATCTTCCGTGAAGTTTCAGGACTTTTGGAGCTGTGCAGAATAGGTCTCTAATATTTGCTCCTTTTCCAGCCCAGAATCCCAGCTGCCGGCATTCTCCCTCTTTATGTAAACCTTGTAAAATAAGAGAGAATAGGCATAAGTATTGTGACATAATGTGTAATAACAGCCCATAATGCAATAAATATTGGTATAAAAGTATCATGCAAAATGGACGTATCAGTCACCATATCTCCACCTTCCTTCCCTGGCTACGCAGGGTCTTTCGTCACCAGCTCGGCATCACTGCGATTCGGTTCACCGGCTCTGCTGTGGGCACGGCATTCGTTGTGTTGGAGCGCGAGTCCGAGCAGGTCGCTGCTCTGCGTGCTAGTCCGATGGAGGTGGGCGATCGCACCGTATGGATCCTTCCACACAACGCGGGCGACAACGCTTTCCACTTCGCCTATCGTCACATCATCAGCCTCTTGCTTGAGAAGATGCCCCCGGAGCTGTGGAACCGGAGGGGGGTGGCGGCGAGCGTCGCCGGCTTCGCCAGCCTTTTTCTCCTAGAGCACGCTTGCCTCCACGGCAGCGAGTTCTCAAGCATCTTCGTCCTCGTCAAGGTGGAGGCTCTGCACCACATCCCCCACCATATCACCTTCCACTGCATCGACGGCAATGGCATCTATGCAGACGTCATCATCAATGAAATCTGGGACGTCGCCCGCTCCCTCGGTGCCCCAATGGTCACGCCGCGCCCGCCCGGTCAACTCGATGGGGACGACGCCGACCCTCGCTCCCCTGCCCCGCTTTCCCCTCGTCGGGGGCGTGCTCACCCTGGGTCCTCCTCGACCCGCGGGCATGTGGGCGGTAGGGAGGGCATGGCGGACTGCGCTTTCCGCGCCTTCCAGCACCCGGAGACGGCTTCTCCGGCCGATTTTCTGGCCAGGCTCAAGCTGGCGGCCAAACCCAAGCTCATTAGAGGATCCGCCTTCTTCTTGCCCACTGAGGCTCTAATCTTGCACGAGGATGAGCTACGACTATGCCTCCACTCGTCGCTATGGGTGGCGGAAGTGCGCACACCACGGGTTTCGGTCACCTTCGACATGGAGGGCCTATGCTTCAGCTTCAAGCTTGAGATCAACAACAACAGAGTTGCTATGGGCACGATCCCGGTCCGCCTGTTGTCAATGGATGATGACTTCTTCCCTTGCTTTGATTACACCAAGGGGGGACTTGCGCGAGAAAGCTCTCGTTCTCTCTTCTTCAGCTTTCTGCCCAAAATGCTGTCTGGTGGGCCGTGTCCCTGCACGCTTTCTTTGCTTCCTTCCGTCGAATGTCAACACCCACCTAAGGCGAATGTGCCTGTTGGGCTGCTTCCTACAGTTGGGCCAGCGCTTGTTTTTTCCGGTGGTGTCCCACCTGTGGAAGCCCAGTTCCCAGCCCAGCAGCACTATCAGGCCCACCAGATTCTTGTGGACCGGCCTATCTGTTCCAGACCCTTTCATCGCATCCCACGACCCGAGCGTGGGGTCCTGTTGTGCGGTCAACCATCACCAGTCGTCTCCACTGATCTGCAGCACTGGGCGTGTGCTGCCCTCCCTACTCAGGTCGCCACCGTGCTCTGCAGTTGCCGTGAGCTGCCCTGCGAGCCTGCTGCTAGCGAGCACCTGCCCAAGGCCGTGCTCCAGCTCTTCCCCGCTCCTCCTCTGGGTGCGGGCTCGGCGGCGGTCGAGATCCAGCCTCTGGAGTTGGTCGACCAGGGGGGCCATGGGGAGGTTAGGGAGCCTGGCCTCGACCAGCAAGCGGAGGAGGAGGCGTCGCCGCTGGTGCTCACCGCTTCGCCCCGGCGCAGCCTGTGCGTCAGCCACGCCTACGACGGCATGCGCATGGGTTCTGTCGAGTGTGCGGCTAAGAGGAAGGCGGTGGCTATTGGATCTGACTCCAGTTCAGGACCATCGCGACGCTCCGGCTCCGTCTCTCGCTGTCGCAAGAAGACCAAGACCACGGCCGTGGCCAGCCTGCTCGATCTACCACTACTGAACACGTCGTCGCCTCTGACTCGGGGCAAACTGAAGAAGATTGCCCAGTGTTGCGACCTCAACGCTAGTGCCATCCTGGAGCAAGCCAAGATCCAAGCCGTTCCTGTCTCGTCGGACGACGCCTCCACCTCCGCTGGTGCTGTCCCTGGCTCCCCTGCATGTGTCTTCAACTCCTTCAATGTCTAGGCATGGTGCTTGTCGTCTGGGCATTCGGGCAGTGCTGTCCGCTGTTGTCTCTCTCGAGTGTCTGTCTTGCGTAGTGTTCTGCAGTCCTCTTATGTATCTGTTTTACCTTGGGCCACTAGTTAGCCTGGCTCTGCCCCTCTTCAAGGTCCATAGTTTGTTGTGGTTAGTTGGTCATGAGTCTGTATGCTGCTACTCCAGGTTATCTATCTTAGTGCTTTGCACTGTTTGCTTCATCATGATCATGTTGCATATGCACTTTAGCTTTCTTGCTTTGGGCTGTGTGTTCTTTACTGCATTATGAAGATTCTGAACTGGAATGTTCGTGGACTCAGCGAGGATGATAAGTGCTCGTTGGTCCGTGATACTATAATCTCTTGCTGCCCTAGTGTTGTTTGTTTGCGGGAAACAAAATTGCCGCCCATTTCTCCCTTCAAGCTGTGAGCGTTCCTGCCAATAAACCTCAAGGAGCATTCTGTTACCCTGTCTGACGGCTCAGCCTGATACGTCTCTGTCGTATCTGTAATTTTTGATTGTTCCATGCCAATATTATCGAACTTTCATATACTTTTGGCAACTTTTTATACTATTTTTGGGACTAACATATTGATCCAGTGCCCAGTGCCAGTTCCTGTCTGTTGCATGTTTTTGGTTTCGCGGAATATCCATATCAAACGGAGTCCAAACGGGATAAAAATGGACGGAGCTTATTTTTGGAAAATTTGGAAGGAAAATCAACGCGAACCAGTGCCTGAGGTGGTCACGAGGCAGGGGGGCACGCCCCTACCCTCATGAGCCCACCGTAAGGCGTTTGACGCTCTTCTTTTGCCGCAAGAAAGCTACTATTTGGAAAAAATCACGGCGAAGGTTTCAGGCCAATCGGAGTTACGGATCTCCATATATACACGAAACGGTGAAATAGGGCTAGAATAGAACACATAACCAGAGAGAAACAGAGAGATAGATCCAATCTCGGAGGGGCTCTCGCCCCTCCCACGCCATGGGAGCCAAGGACCAGAGGGGAAACCCTTCTCCCATCTAGGGAGGAGGTCAAGGAAGAAGAAGAAGAAGGGGGCCCTCTCCCGCTTTCTTCCGGTGGCGCCGGAGCGCTGCCGGGGCCATCATCATCACCGCCATCTTCACCAACAACTTCACCACCATCATCACCAACTCTTCCCCCCTCAATGCAGCGGTGTAACCTCTCTCTTACCCGCTGTAATCTCTACTTAAACATGGTGCTCAACGCTATATATTATTTCCCAATGATGTATGGCTATCCTATTATGTTTGAGTAGATCTATTTTGTCCTAATGGCTATTTGATGATTGTGATTGGTTCGAGTTGTATGTTTTATTATTGGTGCTGTCCTATGGTGCTCTCCGTGTCGCGCAAGCGTGAGGGATTCCCGCTGTAGGGTTTGCAATATGCTTATGATTTTCTTATGGTGGGTGGCATGAGTGACAGAAGCACAGACCCGAGTAAGTAGGTTGTTTGCGTATGGGATAAAGGGGACTTGATGCTTTAATGCTATGGTTGGGTTTTACCTTAATGAATCTTTAGTAGTTGCGGATGCTTGCTAGAGTTCCAATCATAAGTGCATATGATCCAAGTAGAGAAAGTATGTTAGCTTATGCCTCTCCCTCAAATAAAATTGCAATAATGATTACCGGTCTAGTTATCGATTGCCTAGGGACAAATAACTTTCTTGTTGACAAAAGCTCTTTACTTAAACTAATTTAGTTGTGTATTTATCTAAACAGCCCCTAGATTTTATTTACGTGCTCTTTACTTTCTTGCAAGCTTACCCAAAAATACCTACAAAGTAGTTCTAGTTTCATACTTGTTTCCGGTAAAGCGAACACCAAGTGTGCGTAGAGTTGTATCGGTGGTCGATAGAACTTGAGGGAATATTTGTTCTACCTTTAGCTCCTCGTTGGGTTCGACACTCTTACTTATCGAAAGAGGCTACAATTGATCCCCTATACTTGTGGGTTATCAAGACCTTTTTTTGGTGCCGTTGCCGGGGAGCAATAGCGTGGGGTGAATATTCTCATGTGTGTTTGTTTGCTTTATCACTAAGTAATCTTTATTTGTTGTTCTTAGTTGTTTTCTATCTTTAGTTATGGTTAGGAAACGCAAAATACCAAAAAAAATTAGTTGTACCTACTGAACCAATGGTTGAAGAACCACTCAAAATCTATCACATTGCTGAAGCTTATTATTTGGATCATCTTCGATCCCTATGTGCTCGTGCTGAAACCCCAACTAGCTTAGTTGAGGGCAAATCTTTAGATGAGCATGCTTGTTATGTGCGACACCGTATATCTGAAAAAGGGAAAATTCTATTGGCTCAAATTCATCCTTTGCAATGCTATGCTTGGAATTTATGTGAAATATATGATTTTACTTGTTGTTCTGAAGACCCTAAGAAACACCTTCCCTATCAATGTGAGTTTAGTGATAATGGAATCTTATCTTCGTATGCTAAGGGTGTTTACAATTACTATGATGTTCAACAAATTGAAGAATTTGTTGCTTTTAAGGGTGCTTATGAAATTGCTTCTTTGATTGAAAAGTACGATGCTACTTTTCACAAATCTGAAAATTTTGCCATACATGAATATTGCTATGATAATTATGCTTCTAATACCTATGTTAAACAATATATTGAGGAATACTCCGCTGTCCAAGAAGAGACTAATATTTTGCAGGAGTTTATGGAAGAAGAAATTGATGAAACTGTGAGCTCATTGGATGAAAAAGATGAGGAGGAGAGCGAAGAACAAAAGGAGGAAGAGCGGATTGATCACTCGTGCCCACCTTCTAATGAGAGTAACTCTTCAACTCATACATTGTTTAATTCCCCTTCATGCTTACCGAAGGATGATTGCTATGATGACTGTTATGATCCCATTGATTCTCTTGAAACATCCCTTTTTGATGATGCTTGCTATGCTTGTGGCCAAGATGCCAATATGAATGATGCTTATGGAGATGAACTTGCTATAGTTCCTTATGTTAAATATGAAATTGTTGCTATTGCACCCACGCATGATAGTCCTATTATCTTTTTGAATTCTCCCGACTGCACTATATTGGAGAAGTTTGCACTTATTAAGGATTACATTGATGGGTTGCCTTCTACCGTTGCACATGATGATTTTGATAGATATAATATGCATGTGGTTGCTGCTCCTGCTTGCAATTATTATGAGAGAGGAACTATATCTCCACCTCTCTATGTTTCCAACATGGTAAAACTGCAAGAAACTGTTTATACTATGCATTGGCCTTTACTTTGTGTGCATGAATTATTCTTTTATGACATGCCAATGCATAGGAAGAGAGTTAGACTTCGTTGTTGCATGATATATGTTGCTTTGTGCTCACTACTAAATGCCAAGTCATTGCTAATTAAAATTGGCTTTGATATACCTTGGGATCCGGGTGGATTCACTACTTGAGCACTATATGCCTAGCTTAATAGATTTAAAGAAAGCGCTGCCAGGGAGACAACCCGGAAGTTTTAGAGAGTCATTTATTTCTGTTGAGTGCTTTCATTTAGTTTAAAAACAACAAAAATAAAGAGGGGAACCCAAAACTTTTTCAAAAAGAAAAGTGAAAGTGAGAGAGACGAGCATTGTGAAAATGGGGGACGTCCTTGAACTTTGTTCATGCCCATGGGAACTTTGTGAATCTTAATTACAGAAAAATTTCAACAAAAATAATTATCCCCTTGTACAGTTCCATTGTATTATAAAAATAATGTGCCAAGGTTTGCATGTTTACATTTGCTTGATGGTTTGTACGGTGCAGGACAGAAACTTTGGCTGTAGTGCGCGATTTTACATTTTTAGCTGGAATGTCAAATGGTTCTGATTCTTTTTGCACTGTCTTTCTATACAATTTTTTTATTGTTCCTAATTTTGGTAGAATTGTTCAAGTATCATAAGTATGGTGAATGTTCATATTATTACAGACTGTTCTGTTTTAGACAGATTCTGTTTTTGATGCATAGTTTGCTTGTTTTGATGAAACTATCAATTTATATCAGTGGATTAAGCCATGAAAAAGTTATATTAAAGTAGACACAATTTAAAAACAAAATATGAATTGGTTTGCAACAGTACTTAGAGTAGTGATTTGCTTTATTATACTAACAGATCTTACCGAGTTTTCTGTTGAAGTTTTGTGTGGATGAAGTGTTCGATGATTGAGAAGGTCTCGATGTGAGAAGAAGGAAGAGAGGGAAGAGCTCAAGCTTGGGGATGCCCGAGGCACCCGAAGTAAATATTCAATGAGACTCAAGCGTCTAAGCTTGGGGATGCTGGGGAGGCATCCCCTCTTTCTTCAACAAGTATCGTTATGTTTTCGGATTCGTTTCGTTCATTCGATATGTGCAAGTCTTGGAGCGTCTTTTGTATTTAGGTTTTTTTATGCACCATGCTGGTATGATATGGTCCTTGGTTGATTTATAGAATGCTCTTTACACTTCACTTATATCTTTTGAGTATGGCTTTATAGAATGCTTCATGTGCTTCACTTATATCATTTGAAGTTTGGATTGCCTGTTTCTCTTCACTTAGACAACCGCCATTTGTAGAATGCTCTTTTGATTCACTTATACTTGTTAGAGCGTGGGCATATAATTTGTGTAAAGAATTAAACACTCATGCTTCACTTATATCTATTTAGAGAGATGACAGGAACTGTTCATTCATATGGTTAGTTATAAAATCCTACATAAACTTGTAGATCGCTGAATATGATATGTTTGATTCCTTGCAATAGTTTTGCGATATAAAGATGGTGATATTAGAGTCATGCTAGTCGAGTAATTTTGAAATTGAGAAATACTTGTGTTGAGGTTTGCAAGTCCCGTAGCATGCACGTATGGTGAACCGTTATGTAACAAAGTCGGAGCATGAGGTGTTTATTGATTGTCTTCCTTATGAGTGGCGGTCGGGGACGAGCGATGGTCTTTTCCTACCAATCTATCCCCCTAGGAGCATGCACGTAGTATTTTGTTTCGATGACTAATAGATTTTTGCAATAAGTATGTGAGTTCTTTATGACTAATGTTGAGTCCATGGATTATACGCACTCTCACCCTTCCATCATTGCTAGCCTCTTCGGTACCGTGCATTGCTCTTTCTCACCTCAAGAGTTGGTGCAAACTTCGCCGGTGCATCCAAACCCCGTGATATGATACGCTCTGTCACACATAAGCCTCATTATATCTTCCTCAAAACAGCCACCATACCTACCTATCATGGCATTTTCATAGCCATTCCGAGATATATTGCCATGCAACTTCCATCATCATCATCATATACATGACTTGAGCATTTATTGTCATATTGCTTTGCATGATCGTAAGATAGCTAGCATGATGTTTTCATGGCTTGTCCGTTTTTTGATGTCATTGCTACGCTAGATCATTGCACATCCCGGTACACCGCCGGAGGCATTCATATAGAGTCATATCTTTGTTCTAGATATCCAGTTGTAATATTGAGTTGTAAGTAAATAAAAGTGTGATGATCATCATTATTAGAGCATTGCCCAAAAAAGAGAGGCCAAAGAAGCCTAAATAAAAAAGGGGGGGGCAAAGAAGCCCGCAAAAAAAAGAAAAAGAAAAGAAAAATGGGCAATGTTACTATCCTTTTACCACACTTGTGCTTCAAAGTAGCACCATGTTCGTCATATAGAGAGTCTCTTGAGTTATCACTTTCATATACTAGTGGGGATTTTCATTATAGAACTTGGCTTGTATATTCCAACGATGGGCTTCCTCAAATGCCCTAGGTCTTCATGAGCAAGCAAGTTGGATGCACACCCACTTAGTTTCAGTTTGAGCTTTCATATACTTATAGCCCTAGTGCATCCGTTGCATGGCAATCCCTACTCCTCACATTGATATCTATTAATGGGCATCTCCATAGCCCGTTGATACGCCTAGTTGATGTGAGACTTTCTCCTTTTTTGTCTTCTCCACATAACCCCCACCATCATATTCTATTCCACCTATAGTGCTATGTCCATGGCTCATGCTTATGTATTGCGTGAAAGTTGAAAAGGTTTGAGAACATCAAAAGTATGAAACAATTGCTTGGCTTGTCATCGGGGTTGTGCATGATGTGAATGCTTCGTGTGGTGAAGATGGAGCATAGCCAGACTATATGATTTTGTAGGGATGAGCTTTCTTTGGCTATGTTATTTCAATAAGACATAATTGCTTGGTTGGTATGCTTGAAATATTATTGTCTTTATGTCAAAGGATAGATTATTGCTTTGAATCACTCGTGTCTTAATATTCATGCCATGATTAGACATATGATCAAGATTATGCTAGGTAGCATTCCACATCAAAAATTATCTTTTTTTTATCATTTACCTACTCGAGGACGAGCAGGAATTAAGCTTGGGGATGCTGATACGGCTTCGTCGTATCTATAATTTTTGATTGTTCCATGCCAATATTATCGAACTTTCATATACTTTTGGCAACTTTTTATACTATTTTTGGGACTAACATATTGATCCAGTGCCCAGTGTCAGTTCCTGTCTGTTGCATGTTTTTGGTTTCACAGAATATCCATATCAAACGGAGTCCAAACGGGATAAAAATGGACGGAGCTTATTTTTGGAAAATATGGAAAATTCGGAAGGAAAATCAACGCGAACCAGTGCCCGAGGTGGTCACAAGGCAGGGGGGCGCGCCCCCTACCCTCATGAGCCCACCGTAAGGCGATTGACGCTCTTCTTTTGCCGCAAGAAAGCTAATATTCGGAAAAAAATCACGGCGAAGGTTTCAGGCCGATCGGAGTTACGGATCTCCATATATACACGAAACGGTGAAACAACGCCAGAATAGAACGCAGAACCAGAGAGAAACAGAGAGATAGATCCAATCTCGGAGGGGCTCTCGCCCCTCCCATGCCATGGGAGCCAAGGACCAGAGGGGAAACCCTTCTCCCATCTAGGGAGGAGGTCAAGGAAGAAGAAGAAGAAGGGGGCCCTCTCCCCCTTACTTCCGGTGGCGCCGGAGCGCTGCCGGGGCCATCATCGTCACCGCCATCTTCACCAACAACTTCACCACCATCATCACCAACTCTTCCCCCCTCTATGCAGCGGTGTAACCTCTCTCTTACCCGCTGTAATCTCTACTTAAACATGGTGCTCAACGCTATATATTATTTCCCAATGATGTATGGCTATCCTATGATGTTTGAGTAGATCTGTTTTGTCCTAATGGCTATTTGATGATCGTGATTGGTTCGAGTTGTATGTTTTATTATTGGTGCTGTTCTATGGTGCTCTCCGTGTCGCGCAAGCATGAGGGATTCCCGCTGTAGGGTTTGCAATATGCTTATGATTTGCTTATGGTGGGTGGCGTCAGTGACAGAAGCACAGACCCGAGTAAGTAGGTTGTTTGCGTATGGGATAAAGGGGACTTGATGCTTTAATGCTATGGTTGGGTTTTACCTTAATGAATCTTTAGTAGTTGCGGATGCTTGCTAGAGTTCCAATCATAAGTGCATATGATCCAAGTAGAGAAAGTTTGTTAGCTTATGCCTCTCCCTCAAATAAAATTGCAATAATGATTACCGGTCTAGTTATCGATTGCCTAGGGACAAATAACTTTCTTGTTGACAAAAGCTCTTTACTAAAACTAATTTAGTTGTGCCTTTATCTAAACAGCCCCTAGCTTTTATTTACATGCTCTTTACTTTCTTGCAAGCTTACCCAAAACACCTACAAAGTACTTCTAGTTTCATACTTGTTTCCGGTAAAGTGAACGTCAAGTGTGCATAGAGTTGTATTGGTGGTCGATAGAACTTGAGGTAATATTTGTTCTACCTTTAGCTCCTCGTTGGGTTCGACACTCTTACTTATCGAAAGAGGCTACAATTGATCCCCTATATTTGTGGGTTATCACGGCCGGGGGTATTTTGGTTGCTTGGGATCCTACTGTGCTTCTAGGCCAAGTGGTAGTGTTGCACAAGTTCCATGTCACTCTGAAGATGGCTTCTACATCAACAAACAACACGTTTCTTCTCACAGCTGTTTATGCACCGTATCTGAATCATGAAAGATCGAGCTTCTTCGAGGCTGTCAGCAGTGTTGCTAGTCCACCCGACACGCCCTGGGTGGTGTTGGGCGATTTCAATATGTATAGATATGCGCATGAGAAGTCCCGGGGTCAGATCAACTGGAGTATGATGGAGAATTTTAACTCATGGATTCGAGACCATGGTATGGATGATGTTCAGATTGACAACAGATTTTTCACTTGGTCTAACAAGAGGGACCAACCTACTCTTGTCCGTCTGGATCGGATTCTTGTCAATGCAGCTTGGAACCTCAGCTTTCTGCAGTCAACTGCCTCTTGCATACCCACAACGAAGTCTGACCATGCTCCTGTGCTTCTGTCCTTCTCCACGAGCACGCCCAAAAGCAAGTTGTTTCGCATGAAAAATCACTGGTTGGAGCTGGAAGAACCTCGAAACATTATTTCTGAAGCTTGGTCGTGTGGTACCCGTGAGATCCGTTCTGCCGCTTCCTTGATCAGCTTCAAAATGAGGCGCGTGCGTGATACTCTTCGTCAGTGGTGCCGTCCGAAGCCTAGCCTGTGGGTTCTCGTGGATAACAATAAGCATGTCGTTGCTTATTTAAATGCTGTTGAAGAGTTAAGATTGCTCTCTGCTATTGAAATAGCACTCAAAGTTTTTGCTACTGCCAAGGCTGAGCAACTGATCCTCTGGCAAGCTGCTGCTTGGCGTCGTAGAGCCAAGATTCGATGGTGTGCGTCTGGGGACGAGAACACCCAGTTCTTTCACGCAGCGGCCAATTGTCAAGCTCGCCATAACAAGGTCAAAGTGCTGGTTCAGGACAGAGTGGAGCATTTTGATATCGGTCAGAAGCTGCAGTTGGCCACGGATTATTTTAAGACAATCTTGGGACAGCCTGCATCCTCGTTTTACACTGTCGATGTTGGTTCTCTTTATTCTCCGCTGGACCTGTCGGAGCTCACAACTGAGTTCTCCTGGGCTGAGATTGTGCAGGCTATCAACTGTTCGACAAATAATAGAAGTCTGGGCCCTGATGGTTTTACCAATGAGTTTTACAAGGCGTTCAAGTTGCTGATAAAGGATGATCTCCTAAAGTTTTTTGGTGATTTTCATAAAAATGAAGTGGATCTCTCTGGTATCAACTCTGCTTTCATTAGCCTGCTGCCTAAAAAAGAAACACCCTTGGAAATGCGTGATTTTAGGCCGATTTCTCTTGTGCACAGTGTGCCTAAGCTGGCCTCTAAGGTTCTGGCTAGTCGGCTCAAAAATATGGATTCCTCACTTGATCCACACGCTTCAGTCCGGCTTCCTAAAGGGTCGGTCGATCGTTGAGAATTTTGTTTTGGCTGCCGAAATGATCCAGTATGCTCATAAAAGAAAACTGCCAGCCATTGCTTTGAAGTTGGACTTTCATAAGGCCTTCGACAGCGTCAGTTGGTGTTGCCTTTGCAAGAATTTTGAAGCAAGAGGCTTTCCGCAACTGTGGACAAACTGGATATTCACTCTCCTGTCTACTGGCAGCTCTAGAGTCCTTCTCAACGGTGAATTGGGTGCCCCCATCCTGGCTAAGAAAGGTTTTCGGAAGGGGGATTCTCTATCCCCATACCTTTTCATTCTTATAGCGGATGTGATTCATAGGATGTGTTGTCAGATGTTTCAAGAGGGCTCCCTGCTGCATCCCCTTGGTTCGGAAAACTTCTTCCCGGTCCTACAATATGCAGATGACACGCTGATTCTTTTTCATGGCAGCTCGCAACAGGTAGAAGTGATCAAGTCTGCCCTCACGGCTTTCTCTAGTTTTTCTGGGCTCACTATAAATTTCCACAAGAGCACTCTCGTGCATGTCTCAGTGGATACAACTACAGCCTCTGCTATCACTCAGATCCTTGGCTGTCTAGTTTCAACCTTTCCGTGCACATACTCGGGCCTGCCTCTCTCCTTGCACAAAATAACTCATGGTATGTTGCTGCCAGTCATTCACAAGGTTGATCGTCGCCTCTCTGGATGGTTAGCTACTTTCTTATCCTTAGGGGGGCGGCTGACCCTCATTAACTAGGTGCTTGCGGGTATTCCGAGCTATTTCATGTCCTGTTTGCCTGGCCTATGAAATCTCTTGGAAAGCTGGAATGTCTGCTGCGTGCTTTTTTCTGGCAAGGCAAGAACAAGGTCAAAGGGGGCCAATGTTTAGCAGCCTGAGATACGGTCTCTCTACCTCGTATCAATGGTGGCTTGGGTGTACGAGAACTGCAAGCTCACAACCAGGCTATGATGTGCAAGTTTGTTTCCAAGATCCTACAAAGCTCGGACATACCTTGTTATAAATGGTTCGCCACACACTATTGCTAGGCTGCTCTTCCTCATGGTGTCCGCAGCAGAGATACGGCTTTCTGGAAAGGGTTCAAGGATCTTATTACTTTGGTCATCAACTCCTCTAGATGTGATGTGGGTCCTGGAACACTGGTCTCCTTCTGGAAGGATCGCTGGCTTGAGGTGGGTCGCCTGTGTCTGCTGTACCCCACGCCGTTTTCCTTCGCGTCTCACCCAGCTTGCTCTGTACTCTCACAATATGCCAACGGATCATGGGTCATACAACTACATCCTAATCTCTCTCAAACGGCAGCAGCTGAGCTATTGGCCTTGCATGATCTGTTATCTGATGTTGCTCCTAATCCACGGAATGATGACAAGCGCATTCCTTTCTCCGGCTCTGGTCATCTTAGTACAAGACGTTTCTACAGTCTGCTCACCTTCCGGGGGTTTTTGGCAACCTTCGAGCCCTGGGTTTGGGATTCGTTGATCCCTCTAAAGCATAGGATCTTTCTCTGGCTTGCTTTCAAAGGCCGTCTCAACACCAGGGATAACATGGTTAAGAAGGGCTGGTCTGCGGTTGCCCCGTTTGCACATTGTGATGCCTGCCCTGCGGTGGAGTCTATTGATCATTTGTTGGATACTTTGGCTTGCTCAGATCCTGACATTCTAGTTTTTGTACAACAAGCACAGCACCAGCTCAGCTTCAAACGCAAATGGAATGTTGCTTTCGCAGCATGTGCTCTCACCCTCTGGCATGCTAGGAATGACCGGATTTTCAACTCCAAGGTTTGGTCTGAGACTTACATTCGAGTCTATGCAGCAAATATGCTACATCTCTGGAGAAATAGAGCCCATAGTCAGATAGCAAAAGATGATATACAGTTCTGGCGCCAGAAAATAACCACTTAGTTTGCGGTTGAAGCGATGTAATCTATCCCCCCTCTTATCTCCTTCCTTCCTTTTTTCTGTTAAGACTCTGCTTGTGCCTTGCACCTTGGTTCAGCGGCCAAGCCTTGCTTTGTACCTGTCACTTCACCAAGCTTTGCCTGTTTTGAAATATAAGGTCGCCAGCCAGCCACCTTCTTTGTTTCAAAAAAAAGTTCGTTGCGGTAGAGCTCGAAATTCTTGCGCTCATGGAACCAAGTATGAATGTTGGCCCAAAATGGTGCACCGTTTTGCTCTGCCTTGGATCAAATCAATGCTAGTGGCCAACCACACATCGCACAACATTTTGTACTCCCAAATGTTGAAACTCTCTCCTCTACCCTTCTTCTTTGGATCGACTGACCATTCCTCCGGATCAAGGTCGTTGTTGATGCCCTACTTCGGCTGGCTAGTCAACGTCAAATCCGGTTGTTGGGTGTACGTGCCTGGCTGCTAAGTGTGCACCCCATCTCTGAGTCATCCACACCCCCATCCTTATAGCAGCCTTCGCATCTGTCGTGGATCATTTTCAATAGCTGCTTGTCCCTGTCATCATCCAACGTCTCGCCCAGTTGAGACATATCGACGAACAGAGAGCGGATACCGAGTTGATCCATGCCAGCCGTCCATGAATGTACACGCTGCGGCGATGCCTTGTTCGTGAAATGGAGCGGCGCCCCATTGATGTGGACGCAATACGGCACATGCCCAACAGCGGATGACGAGACTGCCGGCAAGCTGCTTGGCAGTGTAGTAGTTGGGAGACTAATATTGCTTCGGCTAGGACGGTGTGTGCATGGACGGCAACGGCGCCTCACGTCCCAGGTCCAGCCCGACCCCTGCACCATGTCCCAGGCCTCGCCCTCGTCCTTATTTTTGCCCCTCCCCCCGTCCTTTTCCTTTGGCTTGAGGCGGCAGGCTTGTCGTGTCACCACCGTGGTCTCCGGTAACTTTTCATACGGGTCCATGCAACGATGATGACAAAAAGGGCAGGAATTTGGTGTGGAGAGCGATGGGATGTTAGCGTAGAGGATGAAGCAAGGAGGGTTTTGCCGTCGGAACAATGGGTACCGCTTCAAATGCGTGGCCTCTTGCCTCAATTTTGGGTGGGCTTAGGTGTCGGAATCCTCACCTCAAACAAAAAAAAAGGTGTCGAGTCCTACGTGGCAGGTGTTCGGACTCCGACAAAATCCGTAATTTGTTTTTGGTTTGCAGGAAAATGAACACGAGGATTGGTTCGTGAACAGATGCTGAGCAATGTTGGATGACTTGCAACATCTGGACATCTCAATCCAAACATTTTGCGGGCGATTTATGGGTCCGCGTTGGAGCCTTAGCCAGTTTATCATCCCCTTGGACATTCCACCGAGAGCCACACGAAGAACCATAACCTTGGTCGCACGCAGTAGATCCACGTACCAAACCAATCCTTGCGTTTTGGCGGCCTTGCAGGCCTGATCCAAGAGCAGCACAGCATAGTGAATCCCTGCGTAATCCCTCGGCTCAGTCACTGGCTCACTGTGCCCAGCGGCAGAAGTACCACCGCCCTTTTCCATGCATGCAGGTGCGTGCGTCGAGTGAAGCTGTTGACCGCCGGGCCCCGCCACCCCGCCAGCATCGGTCTTGTCGATCGCCATGTCGGGCACGGCCCCCACCCCTGCCTGCCCCGACCACCCCGAGCCCGTAGCCGTCATGCACCCGCTCGCTCGGTGTGCTACGTTACGTGTACCATCACCTATCACCCCGGCCATGTGGCGGGCTAGATCTGGCTTGATTTCCCCGAGTTTTTCTAACACGGGAGAGAAACTCCTCGCCCGTTTCGGCATTACAAAAACCCCGGCTGGTCGGCGCGGGCGCGGGCGGGGCGGTGCATGCATGGTGCGCGCCCGTAAAAACAAATCTCCCGAGCTCGCGGCCACCGCCGCCGTGTCGAGCCGCTGTCGCCGGGCAGGCGCGCACACGCCACATGGCTCGCGTCACCGGCGCACCACCCCCCACCCGACCCATCATGGCGCGTTGCTTCCTGCCTGGCCTCCCTCCCCGGCCGGTTTTTGTCCCGTCCCGTGTGATTGATGCGATGTGATCGCGATCCTCACAGCCTCACCCTCACTCACGCACGCACAGTCACCTCCCTCCGGTTTGCCGGCGAATGATTGGCTCGCCGCATCGGCGCGGCCGGGGCGGGCCGCGGAAGATCCCGGGGGATATGGAGTGCCGAACTGGGACTGGACCGGACGGGAAATCTGTGATGTATCAGGACAGGGCAGGGCATGTCAGGAACAGCAGCGGCGCCGGTTGGATTACATGGGACGAGCCCCAGAACGGGGAAGCGGATCGAGATGTGGTGTGTGTGCAGGATTATTCCCTGAGAGACACAGTGCGTGTTGCAGTCTGCGACGAGAGGGAGGAGGAGGTCAGGTTAACATCAAGGTGTGCCCGGGGCCAGAGCGCGCCAGCACAGAGCACGGGCTCCCGCCCAAGGCGGCCCCTGCCGGCGTGTCGCTGGGGCGCGGCAACGGCGAGGGACGGGTCACGGGGCGGCGAGGCCGGCAGCGTGCCTCCAACCAACTGCCTGCCCGCCCGGCCATGCCAAAATGACATTCTGTACTATTTTCTGCGCTGCATGCATGCGACCACACCGTGCAGGGACCGTGTTGTGCTTGCTGCCCCTGTTCCTGCATCTCCTCGTCAGTTACACTGGCTTCCAATTGGCCTGCCTGCCTGCCTGCCTGCCTGCATATCATACGTGCTGACACGGTTACCACAGTCAAGATTATTAACCTTGACGGTAAAGTGGCATTGTCAAGTGGTCTGCGTCGGGGTTTACCACAGTTCAGATCAACTTGAGAGCGAAGAGACATTTCCACGGACAGGCGTTCTGTCTCCCGGGTCACTTTGGTCCCGAGATTTTCAAAACATATACTCGCCCTGTTCCAAATTAAGTGACTCAACTTTGTACTAATTTTAGTACAAAGTTAATACAAAATTAAGTCATTTATTTTGGGACATAGGGAGTATCTAAAAGCATACTGCACCGTGGCAAAACATGAAGCAGCCCACTTATTTGGCAAAACGAGCTCGTGTCACTTGCAGCCTAGTTTTTTTTCGAAACTTTCGATTTATTCATCTTCAATCATGACAGTACGACGAACACAAAAAATCATTAAAAAAATACATCCAGATTCGTAGATCATCTAATGACGACTATAAGCACTGAAGTGAGCCGAAGGTGCACCGCCGTCATCACCCCTCCCTCGCCGGATCCGGGCGCAACTTGTTGCAGTAGACCGTTGGAAGGTCGTCGTGCTAAGGCCCCGTAAGACTAACGCACCAGAACGACAACTGCTGCCGATGAAGAGAAGTTTAGATCGGAAGAATCCAACCTGAAGACACAAGAATGAAGACGAACAAAAACCGGGTCCGAACGGATCCATAAAAAACAACCACCGACCGAATCCCGCTAGATCCGCCTAGTTTTTCAAACCATGAAAATTTATAGATATGTAAGTGTTTATTTCTGAATCTTCGAAATATGATTTATTTGTTGCCTCTTCCGTTCGCCAAACCATGATCGGACTGTTTCGCTCTGAAATTCCAGTGAATCAAGGAAAACATCTCAAATGTTTTATCATCATTTCACCCAAAAAAAACCGCAAAAAAATCATTTCACCAAACCAATAAGAAGACAGGCTGCATCTTTAGCCCGAATGCTACATATGTCGTGCAGCAGTACCATTTGGACAAGGAACTCTGTGAATCATTCCTTCCTTAGCCAGCGATACCCCAAAAAAGAAGAGAAATGTGATTTGTGAGTGCCAACGACAAGAGCGCGCTTTATTCGCCCGACCTCCATCCAGCATCTTCACAATTTCTCAATCAAAAAACACCTAAACAATCAAGTCTCGGCCTGGTTTCACACCTCCAAAACGGTTAAAGCGCCACGAATCAATCGCAAAAGACGGCCATCATACCAATCTAGGTTTTAAAATAGGCAAGGAATCAGAAGCCGGCCGCAGCAGCAAAGGGCCTCCAGATCTCAGTTCAGGCAGGCCCAGATTTCATTTCGGAAACCCAACAGGAAGACGCCCGAAACGGCGAGTACCAACACTGTGGGCTCCAAGTAGACGCTCTCTTGGAAAGAGGCACGGATACGCAGCTTTCGAGAGCCGGAAAGGAGGAAGGACAAGTGGGGGGGGGGCGTAGGAGGCGATGATGATTTTGATGATAATGGATGGAGGAGGAAAGCGATGGATGTGTCATGGTGAAGCCGCTGCTGCCGCTGCTGCATTGGAGAGTGGGATTCGGTGCCAACTACTACTACAAGGTTGATGGCTGCTGCATGGGGTCACACGCACACACATGCGCCCATGCAATGGCCAACCGGACTTTGCATCATCTTTTCTAGCGTTTCTGATGGGGGAAAAGATGGTGTAGCCTAGCCTAGGGCTGTTAAGCAAGCGGCCCAGCCATGGCCGCGGCTAGTCGTGGCCTAGTGTTATCCGTACGTGCGTGCATCGTCCATGGGGCAATCAGTTGGGCCTGTTGCATGCAAGGGAAAGCGGCCTAGGAGGTGGGCGGGAAAGAACGGTAGTTTTTGGGTCTGCTTTTGATCTGGAAAAGCTAGGAAAGAATGGGCGGAAAATGATGCCTGCATCTACGTTGTGATTTTCCTCCACCGTGCTCCTGCTGCGTGCTCTCTGATCCGATCGCGCGCTATCAGCCAGCACTATGGTCCTGCTGCCAAGTGTAGTTTCGGCCTTTCGGGGCTGCTGAAGCTGAGCTACGTACGTGAACTCCTCAAGTAATTACCTCAGATGAATCGGAGGGTGAAAACTAAGCAACTGGAAAAGAGGCGAAATAAGTCACTGCTGGCAAATAATATGGATCCGAGGGAGTAATAAATTTGTAAGGGCACATCTAGATATGCTTTAGTTATTGCACATCTAAGTGAGTGGATTAAGCATAGAGAGAAAAAGAAAAAAAATATCTACACGAATCTCAACATAAGATCAATGACATAGGACTTAGATGTGCAATACTTATAGCACATCTAGATGTGCTTTAGCAAAACTGAATTTGTAATTGTCACTCCTGGATGGTTTTACTTACAAGGGTACAGCATGGTTGGATTATTTTTAGTGAAATAGTAGTTAGGATTTTTCAGTTTTCTGCACCAAATTCCGACTCTTTTCTTAACAGCTAAGTCACTGCTGCAACTGCAAGCAGCTACATACATGCATAATGGGGTGAAAGAGAGAAGCTGCTTCTATTTGTGGGATCGAGCTACGATTAGCATGGCACGGAAACGGAAGAATGAACCGACAACTTTGTATCGGCCATTATCCTGCTCCCTCCCTGATAAAAACAATTCATTTGCAATTGGACCTTTTAAAGGAGGAGTATTGCACAAGACACCACGAATCAGTTCTTTGGTGGTGATGGAGCTGTGCTCGCAAGCAATCCCATCCATCCGAAGTAACAGACATGTGGCAGGGCATAAATAATGACAACGCTGCTCAGTGTTGTCTGGTTGATCTTTTAGGTCAACTGCGGATTCTATGTTTATGCTCAAGATTTGCATCCACACAAGTTATTTTCAGAAATGCACAAGCGAAGATATGCCGAAGTTCAAACTGTTGCCTAAAAAATCCTACCGATCCATCAGCGAACAATTGTTTGTGAGCTGAAACCGCAGGAGTATAGATTGCGTGCATTAGTTGTCACTTGTCAGTAGATGTCTAAAAGAACCGCTCACATTTGTCAGTTCAACCGGTATCAGTGTCGCAAAATTCATTCCAAGCTTTCAAAGCCTTAACTTTTGTATCTCAAGCTGAAAACAGTAGATGCATGCTCTGCAGAAACACGAATTTTCTCTAACGCTAACCGAACTTGAATGTGTTGACGTATATGTGGACTATCCGCCCTTCTTCATCAGTTCGGACTTTGGTTCTACTTGCTGATGCATGAAACTCAATTAATATGGTGGAATGCACCCTAGAAAACTTTATCGAGGGCAAACAGGCAGAACCTTCATTAGCTGCCCACTAACTATATCCATGCCAAAAACAGGAATGTTGTCGGTGATCAATTCAGGGCAGTAGAGTTATCTGGCATGTGCAAGAAAGAAAGAAGGAACCAGGAACCAACATGACAAAATCATCAACCTACAAGAGAATCAAAGATCTTGCTCTCAAAACCAACCTTGTTAACAGGCTTTCGTGCAAGCAAAGCTCGCGAATTATGCTTCTCTCAGAATATTATGTCCACGTCAAACATGCAAAATTTGTTTCTAGTTCTAAATTGACAAAGAATTGACATTATGATACTATCTAATATTGAAATTCTAAAAAGCGGGAATATATCACTAGAATTCGGCTAATGAGCCGATACCAGACCACATGTCTGCCGTAAGGCATCTGATCAATGATAAAAGAAAATGAAAGGAGATGCTCTTTCATCTTCCGGAAGAAGGTTCACTCAAGAAAATGTGATTTATTAAAGAACCTTTGAGACATACTTTCCAAGATGACTAAAGTATGATATACTGTACCTGGAATGTGTATCATGTTGATGATCCAGTTGTGCAGAAAGAGGCTACATCTAGACTACGACTACGAGTAATGGTCACCCTAAAACCTAGGAGTAATGGTATACTGCAGCAGTGCAGCATGACATGTATTTCCTTTAGGCCCTGTTTGAATTAGCGTGTTTCTCTCAATTACACTTGTAAAAAATACAGGTCTCCGCCGGTCGGTTCCGTTTCAGGCCGAAAATGACTTGTGACCGGTATAATACACCTATAAATTTTACACCCCTGTATTGCAATACACCGAATCCAAGCGTGACCTTAAGAGTGTCTGATCAGTCACCCTTGGATGACAGGGATGTCTAGTTCTAGTGCCTTAAATTCTACTCGGAGACAAAAGTAAATATAAATAGTTGAAAACAGGAGAAGAACAGCAAAATAGCCATCATATTTGACTCGAAAAGAGATATAATCAATCACCGTATCTGATGAAATAAGGGTTGCAACTTAATAAGCATACGATTCATGACAGGATAGTGCAGAGGGTCATGAAAAATTAAGAAGGCAAGCTAATACTTTCTTGATGTCATGAAATTGAAATATCACTAATCAAAGGTTATTACTTTTCACAACCTTCGATGAATGTCTCCAAGCAAATATAGGCCCACGTTGGTCGTGTAAACCAAAACCTATCAATAAATAAGAACACATTCCCACGAGTTCCCAAAAAAAAATTGTATCAAATTGGAGCTAGTAACCAATCCCAACATGGAAGTATTGAAAAAACTTATATAAACAAAAAAATCTCAAATATCCTTCATCGTGAGACATATAACCATCACTATAAATAAGAACCAGGATTCCTATAGTAGTAATTAGTATTAACATAATAGAAGTAAGTGGATCAATCAAGTATCCAAATTATAAAGAAAAATCATTATTGACGGTCCAAGACCATAGATATTGATAGATCCAAGACCATATATATTGATAGATCGAACTTCCGTTTATTTGTTGAATAGACAGTTGAACTGAGAATACCATAGCTATACTTAAGAATAAAACACTAGGAAAAGCCCATATGCGACGAAGATTTTTTGTTGCTGTCGGAATAAGAATAAGGCCAAATCCCATTGACATAATAACTGGAAGTGGGAGAAGAGGCATTACCCATGCATATTGATATGTATGTTCCATAAGAAAAGAAATTGCAATTTTTACTTCAATTTTTCTATAAAATTGTTTCCAATTCACCAAACCAATTCTTTCACCAAACCAATTCTTATCTCTTTCCGAAAGAATAAATAAAAGAATAAGAAAAAAAATACTGAAATTCTTATTTTTTTACAAAATTTATCTCATTGAAATAATTAAAAATTAAGAATGGGTTTAGTTGGTGAAATTCAAAAAGTTACTAAAATAACTAGGTAACGAAGTTATTTTATTACCTAAATAAAAATATTTATAAAAATAAAAAAGTGGAATCATTTTACTTTCTATTCATAATTCATTTTTATATTTCTTGAAACCAAAGATGAAACAGCTCTCTTGTTCCATAATTAACTGATTGAGTGAATTCCAATGAAAACATATGTTTATAAGAAATTATTGAATAATCCTTACTTCATATAGAACTAAAATCCTAATGACTATAAATTACCTAAGTTTTAGAATGTCTTGTTTAAGAGACTCAATATTTTTTGTTTTGATTGGAATTCCTTTCCTTTATGGAATACCATTCTGAACTTAATTAACTATTTTCATTTTCCCTTCTTTTTATCCCCCCGTCTTATCTTATATGGGGGATAGGCTTCCATACCATATATCTATATATGGAGTATACTTGATATATAAATAGATATAAATAGATTTAAATGAGAAACCCTTCTATATATTCTATATTATTAAAAAACAATTATAAAATATATGAAGACAAAATGTTAAAAAATTCTTGTTGTCTTATCTGCATTAGACAAAATGAAGTAAAAAATAATTCAAAATTTAAGTTTCTTTCAGTATCTAAGTATAAATACTAATAAAAATAAGAAAGAATGATTGATTTGCAGCAATAGATGTCTTTCACATACAACTAGAAAAAAATAATTTCCTTTTTGAATGGCAGTTCCAAAAAACGTACTTCAATGTCAAAAAAGCGTATTCGTAAAAATATTTGGAAGAAAAAGACTTATTGTTCCATAGTACAATCTTATTCTTTAGTAAAATCAAGATCATTTTCGAGCGGGAATGAGCATCCAAAACCAAAGGGTTTTTCTGGGCAACAAACAAATAATAAAATTTTGGAATAATTTGAATTGACTTATAAAAAAAGAAGTCCAATTATTTAATAATTTTCATTCTTCTTTGAATGTACTTTTATGTGTCGAATTACTCGATACAATATTCTTAGAACAAAAAACCCCTCTTATATATACAAGAATTTTTTTTGTTTGGTTTACTATGTGCTAAGTATTCTTTTCCTATCAATGAAATTTTTATAATTTTTATAATAGAATCCTCATATTTTATTATTAAAATTATGAAAAGTGGAGTATTCTTACAATAGGACTTACAACTTCCACCTATTTTCTCCAAATTCATAAGGTTAGTAAATCTTATTAATAAGAGCATTAAGACCTTCATTCTAGAAATTTAAAAAAAAATCCAAAAAGCCTTTTCTATTTATCCATTTTAATTTCATCATTAAATAGAAACCCTTTTGGATTTTTTATCATTGTATTGAAAGAATTTTCAAAATGTAAACGAGAAATTAATTAGAAAAAATTAGTTCTATAATTGCAAGTTAGAAAAAGAAGTACCAACTCTTTCAAGCAGTGTTTGTGTTTCTACTGGGCAAAGCAAGAGTTTATTGAAAAAAATGGAAAGGATACTACCAAACGAAGTCTATTTTAATGAAAACTCTAATGTTCCTAAATTTTATGGACTTTCCCAATATCGACGATTCCCAAGATAATAGCTATTATTCTTTTAAGTTACCTATTATTTGAAGTTAGCCGCCATGGTGAGATTGGTAGACACGTTGCTCTTAGGAAGCAGTGCTCAAGCATCTCGGTTCGAATCCGAGTGGCGGCATTCTTGAAAAAGAATACAATAGATTATAAATCAATTCACTATTTACAATTTTGTAATGGGACCTTCCCCTTATGCTATTTGCAACTTTAGAAGATATACTAACTCATATCTCTTTCTCAACAATTTCAATTGGGATTACGATTCATTTTATAACCTTATTAGTTCGTGAACTTGGAGGATTACGTGATTCGTCAGAAAAAGGAATGATAGTTACTTTTTTCTCCATAACATGATTCTTAGTTTCTCGTTGGGCTTCCTGGGGACATTTTCCATTAAGTAATTTATATGAGTCATTGATCTTCCTTTCATGGGCCCCGTATATTCTTCATACCATTTCTAAAATACAGAACTCTAAAAATGATTTAAGCACAATAACTACGCCAAGTACTATTTTAACGCAAGGCTTTGCCACATCGGGTCTTTTAACTAAAATGCATCAATCCACGATACTAGTACCTGCTCTACAGGGTTAATGATGCATGTCAGTATGACGTTATTAAGCTATGCAACTCTTTTGTACGGATCCTTATTATCTGCCGCTATTCTAATCATTAGATTTCGAAATAATTTCCATTTCTTTTCTAAAAAGAAAAAACTGTTTTAAATAAAACATTTTTCTTTAGTGATATTAAATATTTTCATGCAAAAAGAATTGCTTTTAAAAAGAACATTTGTCCCTTCATTTCCAAATTATTACAAATATCAATTAACGGAGCATTTGGATTCTTGGAGTTATCGTGTCATTGGCCTAGGATTCACCCTTTTAACCGTAGGTATTCTTCGTGGAGCAGTATGGGCTAATGAGGCCTGGGGATCCTATTGGAATTGGGGTCCTAAGGAAACTTGGGCATTTATTACTTGGACCATATTCACAATTTATTTACATAGTAGAACAAATCCAAATTGGAAGGGTATGAATTCTGCACTTATAGCTTTGATAGGATTTCTTATAATTTGGATTTTTTATTTTGGTATAAATCTATTAGGAATAGGCTTACATAGTTATGGTTCGTTTACATTAACACCTAAATGATTACATAAAACAAAACCTTCATGAAATGAAGGTTTTTACTTTTATGTTTTATTTGAGAACCCCTTGAACGCCTTCTCAAAGGTTCTCAAAAATTCGAGATGGATCTAATTATACTTTTTTACTTATTTCTGCATTAATAGAGCAGACGAGTAAAAAAGCAAACATATTTAGGATAATAATTGGATAAGAGAGCCTCTAACCTGTCAACGGATAGGGAGATAACAAAATCTGGATAAATACCAATTCCTATTACTGGTAAAAAGATACAGATTAAAATAAAGAATTCTCGTGGTCCAGAATCCACAAAATTTGCATTTGGAACATTAAATAGTATCCATAGAACATCTGGCGTAACATAGATAATAAATAAATATGAGTTAATATCATTCCAATTACCATTACAAAAGTAATTAGTGTTTTTGGCATTAACGGATTTTTTGGACTAGTAATTAGTCCAAAAAATACTAGTAATTCTACGACAAAACCACTCATTCCTGGTGAGGGAGTTCTGGATTAGGGGGTCTCCGGACAGCCGGACTATATCCTTTGGCCGGACTGTTGGACTATGAAGATACAAGATTGAAGAGTTTGTCCCGTGTCCGGATGAGACTCTCCTTGGCGTGGAAGGCAAGCTTGGCAATGCAGATATGTAGATCTTCTTCCTTGTAACCGACTCTGTGTAACCCTAGCCCCCTCCGCTGTCGATATAAACCGGAGGGTTTAGTCCATAGGACGACAACAATTATACCATAGGCTAGCTTCTAGGGTTTAGCCTCTACGATCTCGTGGTAGATCAACTCTTGTAATACTCATATCATCAAGATCAATCAAGCAGGAAGTAGGGTATTACCTCCATCGAGAGGGCCCGAACCTGGGTAAACATAGTGTCCCCCGCCTCCTGTTACCATCCGCCTTAGACGCACAGTTTGGGACCCCCTACCCGAGATCCGCCGGTTTTGACACCGACATTGGTGCTTTCATTGAGAGTTCCATTGTGACGTCACTGTAAGGCTTGATGGCTCCTTCGATCATCGGTAACGATGCGGTCCAGGGTGAAGTTTTCCTTCCCGGACAGATCTTCGTATTCGGTGGCTTCGCACTGCGGGCCAACTCGCTTGGCCATCTGGAGTAGATCGAGAGCTACACCCCTGGCCATCAGGTCAGGTTTGGAAACTTAAACTACACTGTCGACATCCGCGGAGACTTGATCTTCGACGGATTCGGGCCCATGTCAGGTGCGCCGCACAATCACGACGAGCATGACGTAACTCTGCCGTCGGACAATGTTTGGGAGATCACACCCGCAAATACTTCGGCCCTCAATCCGGAGAAAATCGCGCCATCCGAGGACGGGGGATAGACCCCGCCATGGAGGCCGCACTCTCAGTGGCGATGGAGCCGGATACTGACTTCACCCCTTATGAGAGCCGTGTTGCCGAACCACTGGATTCGCCTTCGGCCACGGAATCTAAGCCGCCTGTGTCCGTGCCTATCGAATCTGATTGGGCGCCGATCATGGAGTTCACCTCCGCAGATATCTTTCAGCACTCACCTTTCGGCGACGTGCTAAATTCATTAAGGTCTCTCTCCTTGTTAGGAGAACCTTGGCCGAACTATGTCCGGCTAGAATGGGATGCGGACGACGAATAAATTCGCTCCCCACCCACCACCCACTTAGTAGCCACTATCGATGATTTAACCGACATGCTCGACTTCGACTCCGAAGACATCGACGGTATGGACGACGATGCAGGAGACGAACAGGAACCACCGCCCACAGGGTGCTAGACTGCCACCTCATCATATGATATATACATGGTGGACACCCCCAAAGAAGGCAATGGCGACGAAACAGCGGGGGATGACCCCTCCAAGAAGCAACCCAAGCGCTGACGTCAGCGGCGCCGCTCTAAGTCCCGCCATAGCAAAAGTAGTGATACCGGCACAAGAGACAATAACACTCCGGATAATGCCGAAGACGACAACAATCCCCTCCAACACGATTTAGAGAGGGAGGGTGAACAAGCTAGCCCTCCAGAGCGGGCCGCAGATAGAGAATCGGAGGATGACAATTACATGACTCTCTCCGAAGACGAGGTGAGCCTCGGTGACGAAGAATTTATCATGCCTGAGGATCCCGTCGAGCAGGAGCGCTTCAAGCGCCGGCAACAGGATCGCCTGGCATGTTCAGAGCTCGCCTAGCAATTCGGCCCCATCCCATTCCCAGTCAAGCGACGAAATCCGTGCCGCGCGTACGTAATTACGCACTAAAAATACCATGGGCATAGGCGGGGGCATGATCAGGGCACGTCTCGCAATGCTGCTTAACCGCCCTAGGGGCTGCATACATTTATCATTTTTTCTCTTTCAGGACCTTACTCTCTGGAAGCCCTTTCTGGCAGTATGATTGCCGGACACATTACGGGAAGGAACAACCAAGGAGGCAATAAACTAAGACGTACAAGGGAACCCCCAGGTGGTCTCTAATAACAATCGATATACTTTTACTACCCATACGCAGCTTGCCCTTGGATAGGACATTGTCAAATAGTCCTATTTTTTTCTTATTGCACTACTTGTATCAGTATGCTTCGACGTATTATTTAAATAACAATGCATAGCATTAGTCTATCATTGCATTATCCATCCCTTTTTTCTTATATGTTCATTTACGACAACTTGCACCCGTACATTCTGGTACGGTCAATACGCTAGGGGCTTTCGTTTACCCCATAATACGACGTGAGAAGTCCGAACACTTTCGACAGTGCGGCACCCCAGACTTATAGAATTACATGCATCAGCTCCGAATCATGTCTTGGGTCAATAGTTGGCGAGGGAGTCCTGGATTAGGGGGTCTCCGGACAGCCGGACTATATCCTTTGGCCGGACTGTCGGACTATGAAGATACACGATTGAAGGCTTCACCTCGTGTCCGGATGGGACTCTACTTGGCGTGGAAGGCAAGCTAGGCAATACGGATATGTATATCTCCTTCTTTGTAACCGACCTTGTGTAACCCTAGCCCCTTCTAGTGTATATATAAACCGGAGGGTTTTAGTCCGTACGACAACATACAATCATACCATAGGCTAGCTTCTAGGCTTTAGCCTCTTTGATCTCGTGGTAGATCAACTCTTGTAATACTCATATCATCAAGAACAACCAAGCAGGACGTAGGGTATTACCTCCATCAAGAGGGCCCGGACCTGGGTAAACATCGTGTCCCCTGCCTCCTGTTACCATCCGCCTTAGACGCATAGTTCAGGACCCCCTACCCGAGATCCGCCGGTTTTGACACCGACATTGGTGCTTTCATTGAGAGCTCCACTATGTCGTCATCATAAGGATGATGGCTCGCCTCATTGTCAAGGATAACATCACCTCTGGGGAGCCCTCGCTGTAGGCCAAACTCTCCGACTAGGTGGCTTCGTCATGACCTCCCACTCGGCCGCTGCGCCGACGATGACCTCTCGGGTCATCGAAAATAGCCTCCATATCGGCTCGAAATTTGCAGAGAAGATGGATCCAATGGAGCTCTCCTCTTTTAACGAGCTCTTGGAACGCATTGCCACTCTGGGAGTCACTACGGACTACGATCGGATCGGGCTTAAACCCAACCAAAGGGAGATTAACTCTCCACCGGTCACCCATCAGATAGCGGTGGTGGAGGAGCAATGCGGCAATTCTCCCTCTATCCTGTAGCGACACGACCCAAAATGGATCAAAGTCTCTGTGCTTAAGTGTCATCCCTGGATCGGTATGCTGACACACACAGTACTCGAGGAATTATAACAGAGTTCATTCACACTTTATTACATTGAGGTTCTCAAAAGTGTATTTATTACAATAATATGGCCAAAGGCCATCTCAATAAAAATAACTGCAGAAGCATTGAAGGTAAATGAGTCCATCCAACTCCACGGCAAATTGAGTGCAGAACAACGACCTATCGCACCTTTAATCCTCGTCGGAAAAGTCTGCAACATGAGACGTTGCAGCCGTGTAGGTCAGCACATGGAATATGTTGGCAATTTCACACCATAGAATAATAATAAATGAAAAGACTATCTCTATATGAAAATTTAGCTGGTGGAGGCTCTAAGTTTTATTTTTGCATAAAGCCAATTTTACCCGACAACAAAGGAATAATTTTTTTATTACTACTAAGTTAAAAATGTCATTACTGAGAAGGTTCCTCCAACTCAGTCCCAAAATTCCCAAGTTATTAGTAATCCCATAATTTCATTAAATAGAGTGATGAGATCAACCAATAATTCACTTCTAGATACTCAAATTGTCCATAACCGGGGACACGGCTAATCATGATTAGTTTGTACACTCTGCAAAGGTTTGCACACTTTTCCCCACAAGACTCGACCACCTCCATGATCGGAAGATCGAGACATAGCCTTTCAGAAGCGTTTCCCCTTAACCCTGGGTAAACCAGTACACCTACTTTACCCTACATCAGCTAGTCTACCATGGAAAGAGGTCACACAACTTACTCAATTATGCCAGAGCCCATAATGGCTTTTGGCTGCACACGGAAGTTTCTAGGCATGAAATATCTTATGATCCCTTTGAGCCTGGGTGGCGGACCTAGGGTAATCACACGGGTACTCCGGGATTCCCCTTGGGCAAGCACTGGTTTCTCCAGGTGCCCCTAACAATCCACCCAGATGTGTATTAAAGTTGCCACCTTAGGTTATCCCAAAATTATTAACTCCCGCAACTTGCATGGATCACACATACCAATCCACGTCTACGAGCATGGCTAAGAAATATATGATATAACGAATATTCCCGGGGTGATCAAAGTCATAGGTTCGTACCACATGAACTACAAAGCATAACCACATGTTCCCAATCCTACTCATGCAATCTTTGAGGGTGAAACTAATGCATAGTAAAAACTGGGTATTGAAAATTATGATCAAAGTGTGAACTTGCCTTGCTGATGATCATTGAACTCTAAAGATTCATAGTAGCAAGCCTCACACTCCGGATGATCTACGTAAGCAAGCAATACCATACATAAGCATACAAGCGAAGAATCAAAAAGAAAACAAAGAGAGGACTTCGGAAAACTTCAAAAACAAACAAATAAAGTTTTTGTACAAAACGTAATTTTTATAGTAGCAAAAATACGTGTGTTTGGGTTTAACAGAAAGTACACGTCACGAGCTTCGATTTGCAAAAATAATCACCTAAAACGGAGTTACGAAACTCGAGTTACGACCTAACGAAGTTTGAATTCAGATCTGTATAAATTCAAATTTTAAAATTTCCAAAAATATTTTTCGTTTGGTTCTCTGGATAGAGGATATTTTTATGAAGCGGCAGGAAAAAGAATCAACTAAATCGGATCTATAGACTAAAAGATATACTAGAAACAAGAATTGGTATAGAACGTGAGATTGAAAAAAATACTGAAAAAAAAGAAAAATTTGGCCTGGGTGTTCACCGGACTTGTCGCCGGAGACGAGGAAGAAGGCGGGTCCGGTGTGTTTCGGTGAAGGATGCGTGCGGGACGGTGTAGAGGACGATGAGGTGAACCACTTGAACAACTTTTGGTTGTAGAATGTTTCCTGTACATGCGGTGAGAGGTGGCCGGAATACACGAACTCCGGTGAGAGATTGGATAGGTTAGAGAGAGGGAGAAACTCCAGAAGGAGAGGGCTTCGGATGAGGGGTGAGAGGGGCTCCCAGGGGTGCTTTATATAGGGCTTGGGGAGGTCTGGAGATGAGCTGAGCGTTGCCAACTGTAGATGTTAATGGTGACTGTTAGTTGGGCTTCTAATGGCCATTAGAGAAGGAATTAAGGCGCACTAGTAAAGGGGAAAAGATAGAGGGAGGTGAGGGGAACCGATTCAGAGCGGTTTTGTAGCAAGGGAGAGGAGGGGAGGGGGTGGGGCGTTGGGTGGGAGTGGTGCGTACGTGCTCTCTGTGAACGAACAACGAACGAGGTAATGAAGAAGATGACCAGGTTGGGTCGTTAGGAAGGATGGGCCTTCCATGGGCCTTGGCTGCACGTTTTTATATTTTTTTTACAGAAACACAATAAGATCGAAAACAAATAAATATAAGTTTAAAAATTTCCAGAAAATTCACATAGTTATATGGTCTTATATATGACCTAGTGAACTTTTAGCTGTCCTAAAATGCAAGTTAAAAAAAACATTTTTGCTAAACTAATAAAATAAAGTGCAAATAAAACCAAACAAATAAATTTTGATTCCAAATTCAATTTCCCATATTTTCTTTTCTGATTTTGAAGAAGTCATTTTATCTTCTCTCTTTATATTTTTTATATATAATGGAAATGAATTTTTTTTGTGGAACCAAATTTGATCCAAACTCCCAACTTCAAAAAAAAAAAATTCAAAATTGGTTTTTAGTTAAACTTCCAACTCTCTCGTTTGGTCCTTGAGTTGCTCAAAGTTTCTTGGATCAAAAATCAAATAAAACAAATGGGGCAAAAATGCATAAATCATGGAGGCATATGAATGATCTATTTTAAACATCCAAATTGAAAATTGAGATGTTACAAACCTACCCCCCTTAAGATGAATCTCGCCCTCGAGATTCGGGTTGGCTAGCAAAAAGGTGTGGGTGGTCCTGTCAGAGATCTTCTCGTTCCCAGGTGGCTTCTTCTTCGGTATGATGACTCCATTGAACCTTGCAGAACTTGATGACCTTGCCGCGGGTAACCCTACTTGCAGTTTCGAGAATCTTGATGGGCTTCTCCTCATAGGTCAAATCACTATCCAATTGTATGGCCTCCAATGGCACTGTATCCCTCAAAGGAATATTGACCATCTCCGCATGGCACTTCTTCAACTGGGAAACGTGAAACACATCATGAACTCCTGACAAGGCTTCTGGTAATTCCAACTTGTAGGCAACTTCACCCATGCGTTCTAAAACTCTGTACGGCCCCACAAACCATGGTGCTAACTTTCCTTTGTCTCCAAATCATTTAACTCCTCGAAGTGGCGACACACGTAGATATGCTCTATCTCCGACTTCATAGGTTACCTCCTTGCGTTTAGTATCGGCATAACTCTTCTGTCTGGATTGGGCTACCCTGAGTCTGTCGTGGATCAGCTTGACTTTCTCCTCTGAATCTCTAATTAAATCTGGTCCGAATAATTTACGGTCTCCAACTTCATCCCACATCAATGGTGTCCTGCACCTCCTTCCGTACAAAGCTTCGAAAGGGGCCATTTTCAAACTAGCTTGATAGCTGTTGTTATATGAGAATTCTACATAAGGAAAATTATCATCCCAACTAGATCCATAATCTAGCGCACATGCTCTCAACATGTCCTCCAGAATCTGATTGACTCTCTCGGTCTGCCCATCTGTCTGTGGATGAAAAGCTATACTGAACTCCAGCCTGGTACCCAAAGTTTCATGTAACTGATGCCAAAACTTTGAGGTAAATTGTGTTCCTCTATCTGATATGATGTTCCTCGGAACTCCATGCAGACATACGATCCTGGTCATGTATATCTTGGCTAACTTAGCACTTATATATGTGGTTTTCGCGGGGATGAAGTGAGCTACCTTAGTCAAGCGATCAACCACTACCCAAATAGAATCATAGCCTGATCGGGTCCTAGGTAATACGATAATGAAGTCCATGCCAAGCTTGTCCCACTTCCAACCTAGTATTGGCAAAGGCTGAAGTAATCCTGTTGGTTTCTGGTGCTCTGCCTTAACCCTCTGACATACGTCACATACTGCGACATACCTGGCAATATCCTTCTTCATACCTGCCCACCAGAAACTTTCCTTCAAGTCCAAATATATCTTGGTGTTGCCCGAGTGTATTGAATAAGGTGAATCATGAGCCTCCTAAAGAATCGATTTCCTGATCTCTGGGTCATTTGGCACATAAATACACTGCTTAAACCATAAGGTTCCATGTTCATCCTCACGAAATCCTTCTACATTTCCTTGGTTCATCCTTCCCTTTATCTCCGCAATACCTTTGTCTAACTTCTGGGCTTCTCGGATCTTTCCCAACAAAGTGGATTGAATTTCCATTGCGGCAACAAAACCTCGTGGTACTATCTCCAATCGAATATCTCTGAGATCATCAATTAACTTCTAAGGTAATCCTCCTGCTGTGAGGGTATTAACATAGCTCTTGCGGCTCAATGCATCTGCCACAACATTGGCCTTTCCTAGGTGATAGTGCAATTTCATGTCATAATCCTTTATGAGCTCCAACCATCTTCTCTGCGTGAGGTTCAACTCCTTCTGCGTGAAGATGTATTTCAAACTCTTGTGATCCGTGTAAACATCACACCTATTTCCAATAAGAAAATGTCTCCAGGTCTTGAGTGCGTGCACTACGGCTGCTAACTCCAAATCATGTGTGGCATAATTCTGCTCATGAAGTCGAAGCTGACGTGAGGCATATGAAACAACTCTTCCTTCTTGCATAAGAACACCTCCAAGTCCCTGACGAGAAGCGTCGCAATATACTTGGAAATCCTTGCATATATTCGGAAGAATTAGCACTGGGGCTGTGACCAAACGTTTCTTTAGCTCCTGGAAACTGGTCTCACATTCCTTGGTCCAATTAAACTTGGTGTCTTTCTTCAATAAATCTGTCATGGGCTTCGCGATCTTGGAGAAATTCTCAATAAACCTCCGGTAATATCCTGCAAGTCCAAGAAAACTGCGAATCTCTCCCACTGAGGTGGGTGCCTTCCATTCGGTGACGGCTTCAACCTTGGAGGGGTCTACTGCTATTCCTTCTCCTGATATAACATGTCCAAGAAATCTGACTTCCTTCAACCAGAATTCACACTTGCTGAACTTTGCATATAACTGATGTACCCTGAGCTTCTCAAGAACCAAGTGCAAATGTTCCTTGTGTTCTTCTTCATTCTTCGAGTAAATCAATATGTCATCAATGAATACCACAACAAACTTATCCAAGAACTCCATGAATACCTTATTCATCATACTCATAAAATAGGCAGGGGCATTTGTCAAATCAAAAGACATGACCGTGTACTCATAAAGTCCTTATCTCGTGGTAAAGGCTGTCTTGGGTATATCCTGCTCTCGAATCTTCAGCTGGTGATATCCTGATCGAAGATCGATCTTTGAGAAAACTTTTGCTCCTTGTAGCTGGCCAAACAAATCATTGATCATTGGCAGGGGTACTTGTTCTTGATCGTCACCTCCTTCAGCGCATGATAATCTACAACCATTCTAAAGGATCCATCCTTCTTCACAACTAGAAGCACCGGGGCTCCCCAAGGTGATGAACTCGGTCGAATATAACCTTTTCCAAATAATTCCTTAATATGCTTCTTAATTTCCTCCAGATCATTTGCGGGCATCCGGTACGGTTTAGAGTGGATGAGAAATTAGAATAGAATAAGAGCCTAATGAGAGAAATCACTACCCATATGCTTATGATAGCAAGAACATTTCAAATCAAGCAATTCACACAGATCACACCACACAAGCAAAAACCTACAGGTAAGGTCATATCCACAAGAGATATGATCTCTTCATACTACCGCAATCATTCGTTGGACTCAACTTGGCAGTGGTGGTCTGAACTAAATCTTCTCAAATAAAATTTAACTCTAGCTTCTTCTTCTTCTTCTTCGTCAATGATGTCTTCATAGGTCATGGTCTCATCGGGCTGAGCAACTTGGTGATCGGGTTGAACAACTATTTTATTGAAGTAGAGAAGAGCTAGAAATGAATAGAGAAGAGTATAGACCAACGGATATTTAAGGAAGTCATAAATTAGAGTTTTCTTCCTATGGATTTCCATTTCCTAGTGGTCGCGTCCTACAGTCAGCGTGTGCTCTGATACCATCTTGTAGTGACCCGACCCAAAATGGATCGAAGTCTCTGTGCTTAAGTGTCATCCCTGGATCAGTATGCTGACACACACAGTACTCGAGGAATTATAACAGAGTTCATTCACACTTTATTACATCGAGGTTCTCAAAAGAGTATTTATTACAATAATATGGCCAAAGGCCATCTCAATAAAAATAACTGCGGAAGCATTGAAGGTAAATGAGTCCATCCAACCCCACGGCAAACTGAGTGCAGAACAACGACCTATCGCACCTTTAATCCTCGTCGGAAAAGTCTGCAACATGAGACGTTGCAGCCGTGTAGGTCAGCACATGGAATATGTTGGCAATTTCACACCATAGAATAATAATAAATGAAAAGACTATCTCTATATGAAAATTTAGCTGGTGGAGGCTCTAAGTTTTATTTTTTCATAAAGCCAATTTTACCCTACAACAAAGGAATAATTTTTTATTACTACTAAGTTAAAAATGTCATTACTGAGAAGGTTCCTCCAACTCAGTCCCAAAATTCCCAAGTTATTAGTAACCCAATAATTTCATTAAATAGAGTGATGAGATCAACCAATAATTCACTTCTAGATACTCAAATTGTCCATAACCAGGGACACGACTAATCATGATTAGTTTGTACACTCTGCAGAGGTTTGCACACTTTTCCCCACAAGACTCGACCACCTCCATGATCGGAAGATCGATACATAGCCTTTTAGAAGCGTTTCCCCTTAACCCTGGGTAGACCGGTACACCTACTTTCCCCTACATCAGCTAGTCTACCACGGAAAGAGGTCACACAACTTACTCAACTATGCCAGAGCCCATAATGGCTTGTGGCTGCACACGGAAGTTTCTAGGCATGAAATATCTTATGATCCCTTTGAGCCTGGGTGGCGGACCTACGGTAATCACACGGGTACTCCGGGATTCCCCTTGGACAAGCACTGGTTTCTCCAGGTGCCCCTAACAATCCACCCAGATGTGTATTAAAGTTGCCACCTTAGGTTATCCCAAAATTATTAACTCTCGCAACTTGCATGGATCACACATACCAATCCCCGTCTACGAGCATGACTAAGCAATATATGATATAACGAATATTCCCGGGGTGATCAAAGTCATAGGTTCCTACCGCATGAACTACAAAGCATAACCACATGTTCCCAATCCTACTCATGTAATCTTTGAGGGTTAAAACTAATGCATAGTAAAAACTGGGTATTGAAAATTATGATCAAAGTGTGAACTTGCCTTACTGACGATCGTTGAACTCTAAAGATTCGTAGTAGCAAGCCTCACACTCCGGATGATCTAGCATAAGCAAGCAATACCATACATAAGCATACAAGCGAAGAATCAAAAAGAAAACAAAGAGAGGACTTCGGAAAACTTCAAAAACAACCAAATAAAGTTCCTGTACAGAACGTAATTTTTATAGTAGCAAAAATACGTGTTTTTGGGTTTAACAGAAAGTACACGTAACGAGTTTCGATTTGCAAAAAGAATCACCTAAAACGGAGTTACGAAACTCGAGTTACGACCTAACGAAGTTTGAATTCAGATCTGTTTAAATTCAAGATTTGAAATTTTCAAAAATATTTTTCGTTTGGTTCTCTGGATAGAGGATATTTTTATGAAGCGGTAGGAAAAAGAATCAACTAAATCGGATCTATAGACTAAAAGATATACTAGAAACAAGAATTGGTGTAGAATCTGAGATTGAAAAAAATACTAAAAAAAGAGAAAAATTTGGCCTGGGTGTTCACCGGACTTGTCGCTGAAGACGAGGAAGAAGGCGGCTCCGGTGTGCTTCGGCGAAGGATACGTGCGGGACAGTGTAGAGGACGTTGAGGTGAACCACTTGAACAACTTTTGGTTGTAGAATGTTTCCTGTACACGCGGTGAGAGGTTGCCGGAATACACGAACTCCGACAAGCAATTGGAGAGGTTAGAGAGAGGGAAAAACTCTAGAAGGAGAGGGCTTCGGACGAGAGGTGAGAGGGGCTCCCAGGGTGCTTTATATAGGGCTTGGGGAGGTCTGGAGATGAGCTGAGCGTTGCCAACTTTATGATGTTAATGGTGACTGTTACTTGGGCTTCTAATGGCCATTAGAGGAGGAATTAAGGCGCACTAGTGAAGGGGAAAAGATAGAGGGAGGCGAGGGGAACCGATTCAGAGCGGTTTTGTAGCGAGGGAGAGGAGGGGAGGGGGTGGGGCGTTGGGTGGGAGTACTGCGTACGTGCTCTCGAGAAGATGACCAGGTTGGGTCGTTAGGAAGGCTGGGCCTTCCATGGGCCTTGGCTGCACGTTTTTATATTTTTTTACAGAAACACAATAACATCGAAAACAAATAAATATAAGTTTAAAAATTTGCAGAAAATTCACATAGTTATATGGTCTTATATATGACCTAGTGAACTTTTATCTGTCCTAAAATGCAAGTTTAAAAAAAATAAACATTTTTGCTAAACTAATAAAATAAAGTGCAAATAAAACCCAACAAATAAATTTTGATTCCAAATTCAATTTCCCATATTTTCTTTTCTAATTTTGAAGAAGTCATTTTATCTTCTCTGTTTATATTTTTTATATATAATGGAAATGAATTTTTTTGTGATACCAAATTTGATCCAAACTCCCAACTTCGGAAAAAAAAATTTAAAATTGGTTTTTAGTTAAACTTCCAACTCTCTCGTTTGGTCCTTGAGTTGCTCAAAGTTCCTTGGATCAAAAATCAAATAAAACAAATGGGGCAAAAATGCATAAATCATGGATGCATATGAATGATCTATTTTAAATATCCAAATTGAAAATTGGGATGTTACATATCCTGAGGACGAACTATGTACGGATTCCCGAGCTCTCTGAACAGGATACTCGCTCACGGGAGGACACCGCTCCAACCCTGAATCCAGAATCAGGCCGCATACCGAACCCACAGGGCAACATCCCGGAGCCCGAACTTCCAAGATCGGAAACTCCCCTGCCCCGGGATCACAGATTGGGTCAAGGTCTGGACTTAAATCCACCCACCCACCTAGATATAAACGATTTTTCCCACATTAGGCAAGTGCCCCAAGAAACAGTACATCACTATTGGGCCAGATTTCTCCTTGTAATGAACAAGGTCAAGGACTGTCGCGAGGAAGACGCAATTTCATTCTTTTGCAAGAATTGCACGGACAAGGGAGTCCTCAACTCCATAAGTAGCCATGACATAGCACACTTTGTTGACTTGGCGGCCATAGTATGGAAATACTGTGCGATGGAAAGTGCCTGGAAAACCCAAACACAATTTTGGGATAATCCGGCTCTGACAAAACCCCCAGTCCGAACTAAAAGGGTGCACTCTCATAAGTCGCCCGACTCAATTACAAAGAAGAAAAACCCACTACAGGGCGTGGAACCGTATTGGAGGGATGGCTTAACGGGCCCTGCAAAATCCATAGTACAGCGGATACCATATCAACACACAGCCTTAGAGCATGTTGGGTACTCCGGCAGGTGGCCAAAAGCGGTGAGGATCTCCTCACCCAAAATACCTCAGAGCACCTTCCCATGGATAACAATACAGTATTAACGGTCTTCGAGACCTTCGCCTCAAATAATAGGCGTAAACGAGCACTCCGTAGCCTTGCCGAAGTCTGCCACGTGGCGGCAATAAATCCATGGAGCGACACGGCTATCACCTTCAATGCCAGTGACGAACCTAAATTTCAAACAGCCCGAGCACCAGCTGCTTTGGTCCTCAGTCCAATTGTGGACGGCTTTCGGCTCACTAAGGTGCTCAAGGACGGCGACGGCGGATTAAACCTCATTTATGAGGAAACCCTCCAAAATATGGAAATAGACAGCAACCATATTGAGCAAAGAAGTACGACCTTCCGAGGAATCATCCCTAGTCGGGAGGTACGTTGTGCTGGGAAAATCATACTTGATGTGGTATTCGGCACTCCGAAGAATTACAGGTCCGAAGAAATTACATTCCAAGTGGCCCTGTTCAGTAGCGGATACCACGCCCTTCTAGGGCGGGAGGCATTCACGATTTTTCAAGCCATACCCCACTACGGGTACATGAAGCTCAAAATACCCGGACCCAGTGGAATCATCACTCTAGCTAGTGATCCGGACATAGCACTCCGCGCCGAGAACAAAACAGCCGCACTAGCCCTCGAGGCATTATCCGAAGCCCTTGTGGCGGAGGAGTTAACCGCGCTGCGCTCCACGGTGGACAGGGACGACGTGATACTAGACAAAAGATCCAAGTCCACCTCCTTTAAACCAGCAGTCGAAATAGTTAAATTCCAAGTCCATCCAACGGACCCCACAAAAACAGCATCCATTGGGGCACAGTTAGACCCGGCTGTAGATGCCGCACTATGGGAGTTTCTGCGCGAGAATTGGGACATATTCGCCTGGCATCCTTCAGACGTTCCAGGAATCCCACGCAGATTGGCCAAGCATAGCCTTAATATTTTAAAAGGATTCAAGCCGATCAAGAAAACTCTTCGGCGTTTCTCTGAACCTAAGCGACAAGCCATGGGAGAGGAGCTAGCCAAGCTACTGGAAGCCGGATTTATTAAAGAAATAAAACATCCGGACTGGCTAGCAAACCTGGTGATGGTACCAAAGAAGGACAAATCCTGCGCCTATGTGTCGACTTCAAAGACCTTAATAAGGCTTGCCCAAAGGATCCCTTCCCACTCCCTCGCATCGATCAAATCATCGACGCTACCGCAGGACACGAATCATTGTGCTTCCTCGACGCATACTCCGGTTACCACCAGATTAAGATGGCGGAGTCTGATCAAGCCGCAACGGCATTTATCACGCCATACGGCCTCTTTTGTTTTAACACAATGCCCTTCGGGCCCAAAAACGCCGGCGCAACATATCAGCGCATGATCCAGACATGTCTGGAAAAGCAGATTGGTAAGACTGTGGAGGCATATGTAGACGATGTGGTCATTAAAACCAGACACGTCGACTCTTTAATAGACGACTTGAGGCTCACGTTCACCAATCTCCGAACATACGACATTAAGCTCAACCTGGAAAAATGCGTTTTCGGCGTTCCCGCCGGAAAGCTCCTGGGCTTCATCGTCTCCAGTAGAGGAATTGAAGCAAATCCGGCTAAAATCCGAGCTCTGTCACAATTGGCTATCCCAACTGACCTCAAGCAAATCCAGAAATTAACTGGATGTTTGGCGGCTTTAAGCTGCTTTATCCCCCGATTAGGAGAAAAGGCACTTCCCCTTTATCGCCTTCTTCGGCGCACCGAACACTTCGAGTGGACGGACGCAGCCACGGCCAGACTGGAAGAAATAAAAGCCATCCTGGCCACCAACCCAATCTTGGCCGCGCCAACTGTTGGCGAACCAATGCTATTATATATAGCGGCAACTCACCAAGTTGTAGGTGCAGTGCTCGTCGTCGAACGAGAGATGGACGGACATAAATTCCCACGTCAAAAGCCGGTATATTATGTATCCACCATCCTCACTCCATGCAAATCACGGTACCCACATTATCAAAAGATAGCATACGCGGTATTTATGGCATCCTGGAAATTACGACACTACTTTCAAGAGTGTTCGATTATGGTGGCCTCCGAAGTACCACTCAATGACATAATCAACAACCACGATGCCACGGGCCAGATTGCCAAATGGGCCATTGATCTCCTCCCGTTCGACATAACATATAAGCCACAACGAGCCATTAAGCCGCAAGTATTAGCCGATTTCGTAGCCGAATGAACAGAAGCCGAACTCCCTAAAGAGTACGGCGCATACTCCAATTGGATCATGCACTTCAACGACTCTAAAATGCTGGCCGGTCTGGGGGCTGGCGTTGTCCTGACGTCCCCCACCGGAGATACGGTGCAATACGTGCTCCAAACACAATATACAGACTCCAATAACGCAGCCGAATACGAGGCCCTATTATACGGCCTCCGGATGGCAGTATCCATAGGCATCCAACGCCTAGAGGTGCTTGGGGACTCGAACCTCGCAATATCCCAAATAAATGGAGACTTCGATGCCAAGGATCCGAAAATGGCGGCATATCGCAACGCCGTCCTCAAAATGCCAGCTCGGTTCGAGGGGCTTGAATTCCACCATGTGGCTCGGGAAAACAACCAGACGGTGGACATCCTAGCCCGTATCGACGCTAAACGCGACCCTGTCCCACCAAACATCTTCCTGGAAAGACTGTTTAAACCATCCGTGGTATGGAAAGGGGACACCGGCAAAAATAGTCCTGACCTAGCCACAACCCCAGATACCGAACACTCCGACACAATCGGAGGCTCTGCCACCGAAATAACACCTTCAACCCACGTGATAATGGCCGTCATCGCCTCGTGGACAGAACCATTCTGGCCTACCTAACTAGACATGAATTACCTGAGGACCAAAATGAGGCCCACTGCATAGTGCGGCGATCTAAAGCCTACAAGGTCCATGAGGGAGAACTTTATAAGAAAAGCACAGCCGGAGTCCTTCAAAGGTGCATCTCCGAAGAGGAAGGGCGGAAGCTTTTGGCAAAAATCCATACCGGACTCAGCGGCCACCACGCCGCAGCGCGGGCCCTAGTAAGCAAGGTCTTCCGTACAGGTTTTTATTGGCCGACGGCCCAGGCAGATGCACAACATCTGGTACAACATTGCGTCGGTTGCCAGCTTTTTGCAAACCAAAGCCACATGCCACCTACCGCCCTCCAAACAATCCCCATTACTTGGCCCTTTGCGGTCTGGGGGCTCGATATGGTCGGACCCCTCAAAGGGGGAACCCATAAGAAAAAAATACTTACTGGTCGTGGTGGATAAATTCACCAAATGGATAGAAGCCAAACCTATCAAAACGGCTGAATCCGGACCGGTGATAGACTTCATATCCGGGGTTGTACACCATTATGGCGTCCCCCATAGCATCATCACTGACAACGGCACAAACTTTACAGCCGACGAGGTGAAACTTTGGTTCAGCAACATGGGCATCAAGCTCGATTATGCTTCTGTCTATCATCCACAAACTAACGGTCAAGTCGAACGAGCGAATGGTCTTATCATGAGCGGCATTAAACCCAGATTAGTCCAATCTTTAAAGGAATCAGACACTCATTGGGTAGAGGAGCTCGACTCCGTACTATGGGGGCTGCGGACCACGTCGAATCGCAGTACCGGATACACACCGTTTTTTATGGTGTACGGTGCTGAGGCGGTGCTGCCTTGCGACATAATTCATGACTCACCTCGAGTGCGCATGTATGAAGAAAGAGAGGCCGAGCTCGATCGGCAGGACAGTTTGGATGCCCTGGAGGAGGAGTGCAATGTGGCAAAAGCCAGTTCCGCATTCTATCAGCAACAGGCTCGAAGGTATAAAAGCAGAGAAGTGTGGGCCAAAACCTATAACATTGGCGAACTAGTTCTACGCCTGCGTGAGAAGAAAAAGAACAAGCTCAAGCCCAAATGGGAAGGTCCCTTCATTATCGACCAGGTTCTGACCGGTGGAGCGTACCGTCTGCGGGATGCATCGGATAATCGACTCGAGCCAAACCCTTGGAACGCTGCCAGACTCCGAAGATTCTATGCCTAGCGCCGGACTCTATGTTCGTCTCCTTACCTCCATCAATTTTTTGCACATCTATTTTTTCTCTCTTTCTTTCTCTCTTTTCCCTTCAAGGCCCCAAAAGGGCTACACTTGTGTCTTGGTTACACAATCTTGACGCGCTAACCGCGCTCAATATACCTGGGGGCTTCTTACACACAAGCTTAATCTAATTATCTTTCCGGGCTTTATGCCCCGCACATGTGTTATTCTTCCGCATGTACCTTTTTTCGCCATTATATGCATCGATATGACTTAAGTTTTGGCCATGCTGGGTTGCCTGGCTCTTGTATTTATGCCCTACGTTCCTTTAATTCGGCTAGGGCATAAGGGGAGAACCTCTGTGATTGTTACTGCCGGGTCAGCCGGATGTGTACCTCAGACTGGGTGAAGCCGAAAGCTAGCGTTCTTAAGGGAATATTCGGTCGGTGCATGAAAGATGACTTTCATTTAAATTACAACACGCCCCCAGATGTTTTTAGCCTGCGTCTCACAGTTCGGACATGCACATTAGGGCATGCGTACCCAGGGAAAGGAACCCTTAACGGAACTATTCTCCCTGGAAGATGTTTCTTACTATCCATGTAATATAACATAGCTAGTTGGGTACTTGTCTGTTCAAGCACTTATGACCCCTACGCCTGGTTTCCATGCATACCCTAGTTTTCACATAACCGAGTGGGTATTCGGATACACTCCGGACTATCGGGTCCAGAGGTCGAAGTGAAAAGGTCCGCCATGACAAATGATTTACAATCCGGCTAGGGACATTACATATCTCACTTGAAGTACACAATCACTAAGACTGATTAAATTCTTCTTCTATACCATGCAACAGGCTGTCTAGCCTATAATCCTGTTGGGAATACTTTGCGGCTAATTCTACTTGATCATACACTAAACTGACGGGGATCTCTTTCCCATCGGGCCCCACAGGTCGGACCTCGGCCATGTGGTTTGGGTCAGCCTTGGTATATCGTATCTTCACCATAGCCCAGGCTTCCCTTGCACCTTGACGTAGGCTGATATCTTCCATAATTGGAAGCGCCGCCGCGCTCCCTTGAGCTTCTCTATAAGATCCCCCATGCCTCCTGGCGGGGACGCGGATGGCCACAAGGCTTGGGCAATACTCTGCATCACCTGCCGAACTTGTTCGTGCAGTTGTGAGAGCTCTGGTAGAAGATCACCCGAAGACCCGGGCATCTCCTCCGTGGGACGACCCGTCAGCATACCTGTAGACATAACGCTGTTAGCAGGCTTCTTCGCCTAACTCCTTTAAAAAGTTCGTTCAAGCACTTACTAAAAATGCCACGCCGAAGCCGTTTATTCTCCTTTATGGAGTCCGCAAGCTGGGCTCGGACATCCTTCAGTTCCACGCCCAGCCGGATATTGGCGTCTTGGAGATCATTTTTCTCCTGCCTGACTCGCGTCAGCACGCGCTCGCCAGCATTTCGCTGTCGATCATCACGTGCCGTATCCACCTCCACGGCCTCCGGGTTCACTCCGGGGCCACCTGCAACATCTATTGTTAGGTGTGCATACATGCCGCATACTACTTGGTACCGATATTTTTTGCAATAGACAAAAGAGTTACTAGGGGGACCCTTTTTGGACTCCTTCAATGCGACAACAGCGGCTTCTAGCTAGGCCTTGCACTCGTCCAGCTCTTGAGACAATTGGGAATTATTCTCCATAAGAACTTGCACAAATAATGATCCTTAAATCAGTTGCGTCAACTGTTTCAAGTCTCAGGGGCTACTGATACATATAATCGTCAGATTTGCTTACCCATATATCCCTTACGTACTAGTCCGTGACTCTGGCTAGAACATTTTGAGCAGCACGGATGTACGCGTCTCCGGAATTGAAGGCATCAAATGCCTCTGGTGAGAAACAAGCATCACGGAGTACGGTCCGGCGACACCTATGATTCATGGCGCTCTCCACTTCTGAATTTGTAGCGGATAGTCTATCTGCATCCTCTATAGGAGGGTCATCCGACGTCCGCCCCATGTTGGCTTCCGCCTCTATGTCCGGCCCTGGAGCCCGACTGGTGGAGGCATGATCGACAGCCTCTCCGGATAAAGTACGACGAGCGTTTTTTCTATTAAATAAGCATGGACGTCATTGCATTTTGAGAAAGACAACAACCACGGAGCGAGGTTTTGTGTCATACCTCTGCGCCGGTGTCTCCGTCCTGACCGCCTTCCTTTTTGGCCTACCCGGCTTCGGTGCTTCTTGTTGGCGAGTTGCTGCAGGTTCGGCACGGCGTCCCGAATGCCTTCCCTGTAAAACACCATATGTGTACGGTAGGTGAAGTGTCTAAAAGGAGATCCTATTTTTGGAGTTGGGATTTTGGTTTTTCTTACGTGTGACGCAGGGACCAGTCCGGGATAGCCGGCCGTTATGGCCACCATGGCGTCATCGCAACTCAATTGATAGAATTGCCCGTCTATCAGCTCCACGATTATGTCTGGATCCTCTTTGAGTCCAGGACCGAGGGCCCGGCCAGGGTCCTCTGTTTGTGGAGATGGGCTGTTGAGCTCCCTTACAGCTTTTCGCTGTTCCTGCCGTAAAATGGCAAGGTGAGTACCTACAACGAAGAGTGCGGGAAGAATGGGAGTAAAGAGGTATAACTCACCCAGCTTGGAGGGTTGTACATGGAGAATCCATCCCGTGGCTTGATACGGATGAACTCCTCTTCCTCTCCCTTGAACAAGTCGGACAATTTTTTTGCTAAAGCAGCAGCAGAGTCTGGTCCCTTACGCCCGCAACGGGTGGCATCATCTTCCCCGTTAAAACACCACAGGGGGTGCCCTTGATACTGAAGTGGCTTCACTCCCCGCATTATGAATATTGACATAACCTCGTTTATTATAAATCCTGATTGAGCCAACGCTTTAATCCGGTTCATCAGGTAGAGCACTTCTCCGTTGTCTTCCTCCTGGGGGCTCCGTGGGCTTTAGCTTCGGTGTTTCTTCAAAGGAGCATTGTTGACTCAGGAAGACCCCGCCGAATAGGGTTTGGAAGGGGGACGTCCTCCATATAAAAACCACTCCGAAGGCCAGTCTTCGGACGTCTTCTTCGGAGTACCGGATAGGTATCCGGTTTCGGCGATGCGCCATATTTCGGTTCCGCCCACTTGATAAAGTGACCCCTTCTGTGTGCGGGGCACAAGGCAAAATAACCTCTTCCATAGCTCGAAATGAGCCTCGCAGCCCAGGAACAACTCACAAAGGGCAACATAACTGGCGATGTGTAGTATGGAAGCAGGGGTAAAATTATGCAATTGGAGGCCGTAGAACTCCAGGAGCCCGCGGAGGAATGGATGAATTGGAAATCCGAGTCCCCTTAGTAAGTAAGGGACGAGGCATACCCGCTCCCCCTTAGAGGGGCTGGGGAAGCTCTCTGCTTGCTCCCCGAAATTATAGGTGGCGAGCCCGGCTCGAACGGGGACCATATACGCTGGAGGGAGGAATCCCTGGGTCTGCAGCTCTACTAAATGGCTGTGCGGGATGGAACACCTCTCCCAATCACCGGGCCTGGGGCTACGGGGGCGGGAGGAGGAGCTGCGGTGGTCGGCCATGATGGAATGGATTTTTTCCGAGCGCGCTCTGATGGATTCTCGCTGGGGGAGGATGGTGTGGATTGGATCTAAGAATCCCCATCCCTTTAATAGACAATTTATTTACCTGGCTAGGGGGGCGAATGTAAAAACGCCCTGGCTCCTTGCATTCGTTTGACGCGTGGAAGATAGCCCTTATTGGGCACAGAAGCTAAGAAGTCCAACATTTATGGAGCCAGACACTACTTTACAGATATTCAATATTTGGAGAAGAACCCGCCTTGCAATGCCGAAGACAATACTGCGCGCCGGACTCATCGTCATTGAAGCCTGGTTCAGGGGCTACTGAGGGAGTCCTGGATAAGGGGGTCTCCGGACAGCTGGACTATATCCTTTGGCCGGACTGTCGGACTATGAAGATACACGATTGAAGACTTCACCTTGTGTCCGCATGGGACTCTACTTGGCATGGAAGGCAAGTTAGGCAATACGGATATGTATATCTCCTCCTTTGTAACCGACCTTGTGTAACCCTAGCCCCTTCCGGTGTCTATATAAACCTAAGGGTTTTAGTCCGTAGGACAACATACAATCATACCAGGGGTTAGCCTCTTTGATCTCGTGGTATATCAACTCTTGTAATACTCATATCATCAAGAACAACCAAGCAGGACATAGGGTATTACCTCCATCAAGAGGGCCCGAACCTGGGTAAACATCGTGTCCCCTGCCTCCTGTTACCATCCGCGTTAGACACACAGTTCGGGACCCCCTACCCGAGATCCGCCAGTTTTGACACCGACAGTTGGGTTTGCCCGGCTCCCATGTTTTGGTACCTTACGTTCCACTATATCGGCTAAGGTAGCGCTGGGAGAACTACTGCGATTGTGTCCCGGTTCTTCCGCACGAGCACCTCAGTAGAGAAAGCCGAAAACTGACTGTCATGATAAGGCGAGAGCTGGTCGCTGTTCGAGAGGTCTCAAGTACTTAAAGACCTTTTCCGCTTCAGGCGAGGAGTCGGCCTTGCCCGACTTAGGCGTATATAGCGCCCCAAATTCGGCCTTCCGAATACTAGGGGCTTCGCCAAAATTTAAAATTGTAGACTTCTATGGCTAAGTGAGAGTGATAAAGCCTTATAGTCTGATTGCCTGGTTCATTGTGCTGAACACCTCCCTCGAAGGACCCAAAATTGGGATAAAGAATGCTCAGGTTTATCCCGAACACCCCAGTACTAGTTACATGGGGCAGAAGCCAACGACTGGCCAACTCTCAGATTTTATAAACGGCCGCACAAAAGGTAATATTTTAAATTCAAAAAGCATTGCATAGCGCAAATGAACTCGTTTCACATTACAGGATCACATGAGCATGTTAGTTCAAAAATTACATCTCTAGCACATTCCTCCGCCACAAGGCGGGAACCCTTCAGAACACTATCATAATACATTTCGGGGCAGCGATGTTCCTTGCCCTCTGGCGGCCCCTCCTTCACCAGCTTTACGGCGTCCAGCTTCGCCCAGTGCACCTTCGCCCGGGCAAAAGCCCTGCGCGCACCCTCGATGCAGACGAACCGCTTTATGACTTCAAGCCGTGGGCAGGCATCCACAAGCCGCCTCACCAGACCGAAGTAGCTGCTAGGCAGGGGATCGCCACGCCACATCCGGACTATAAGACCCTTCATGGCCTGTTCGGCCGCCTTGTGAAGCTCGACCAGTTTCTTCCGCTGGTCGCTCAAGGGCATTGGGTGTTTGGTCCCAGTATACTGAGACCAGAACAACCATTCCATCGAGCTCCCCTCCTCAGCTCGGTAAAACTCTGCGGCATCCAGTACACCGTGGGGAAGATCTGCGAACGCTCCTGGAGAGCTCCGAACTCCGGTAAGTAAAAGGAAAGTTTCCTTCACATGCTTGCTTTGCATAATGAATGCCTTACCCGCTGCTATCTTCTTCACCGCATCAATCTCCTGGAGGGCCTTGTGGGCTTCAGCCTTGGCGCTCCGTGCGCTTTCGAGCGCCTTCGCAAGCTCGGACTCTCGCGTCTTAGAGTCAAGCTCCAAGGACTCGTGTTTTTTGGCAAGAGCCTCGAGCTCTTGCTGCACCTCGCCTACCCGGGCTTCTTGCTTTTCCCGCTCAATGCGGTCCTTGGCCGCTTTGTCTTTGGCCTCGGACAGTGCCTTCTTTAGGGTCACCACCTCGGTTGTGGCCCCTGGAAAATTCATGATGATCCTATTACTTTACAACCGAATTTCTTTTTAATATATAAACAAGGTATTGCTTACCTTTGCTCTCCTCGAGCTTCCTCTTGGTAAGGCCGAGCTCTTCCTCGGACCGCTCAATGTCCTGCTTCTCCGTTAGGAGAGCATCTGCAGGATCTTCAGGCAGGGGGGCTGGGCAATCGATCTGCTCCGCTGTCTCTACCTAGTCCTGTTAATGGCATGGAAGCTTAGATCCCGCACATGATTAAACCGGGGCAAATAAATATCCTGTGAGATATAAAAACTTACCGGATTGGCATGGCGCTTTGCGCTGAGTCCGCGGTCCTCGGTAAGGGGAGGAGGTACCTCAGCGCCCTTGAACAGCACCTTTCAGACGTCCTTATGCGTCGTGTCGAAGAGCTCTCGCAGCGTATGGTGCTTGGCCGGGTCGAACTCCCACAAAGTGAATACCCGTCGATGACACGGGAAGATCCGGAGGAAGAGCATGACCTGGACCACGTTGACGAGCTTGATTTTCTTGCTCATCATGTTCTTGATGCAGGTCTGGAGTCCGGTCAGCTCTACCGGGGAACCGCAGGACAGGCCCTTCTCTTCCCAGGAAGTGAGCCGCGTGGGGATTCCAGATCGAAATTAGGGGGCCGCCACCCAGTTGGTGTCTCACGGCTCGGTGATGTAGAACCACCCCGATTGCCACCCCTTTATGGTCTCCACATAGGAGCCTTCGAGCCAGGTGACATTAGGCATTTTGCCCACCATGGCACCTCCGCACTCTGCTTGCTGGCCGGCCACCACCTTCAGTTTAACATTGAAGGTCTTCAGTTACAGGCCGAAGTGGGGCCTGATGCGGAGGAAGGCCTCGCACACGATGATAAACGCCGAGATGTTGAGGATGAAATTGGGGGCCAGATCATGAAAATCCAGCCCGTAGTAGAATATGCGCCCGTGGACAAACGAGTGAAGGGGAAATCCCAGTCCGCGGACAAAGTGGGTAAGGAAAACTACCCTCTCATGGGGTTCGGGCGTAGGGATGATCTGTCCCATATCTGGCAGCCGGTGCGCGATGTCCGCGGCCAGATATCCGGCTTCCCGTAGCTTTGTGATGTTCTCCTCCGTGATGGAGGAGACCATGCACTTGCCTCTCGCTCCGGACATGCTTGGAGTGGTTTAAGGAGAAAGACGCGAACTTGGGCGCTGGAGCTCGAGTGTGCGAGAATGGATAAGTAAGGAGGAAGAAGGCGTGGGTAAAAAGGGTGAATCTTTGTCCCTTTATAAGGCAGGAAGAGGCGATGCGCCTCCCCACTTACCTGGTAAAATTGCTAATTCCCCGAACGCCGTAATTGATGGCATGGTTGGGTTACCCGTACCCGTATTGATGAGAATCCTGTGATAAGGGGACTCGGTCTCTGCTTCGACAAGACGTGTCAAGAAAACCGCCTCGCAATATGTCGTGCACAATGCCAAGAGCTTTGACAAGCAAGTCACTTATTTGGATGCCGTGCACAATGCCAAGAGCTTTGACAAGGTCGCCGGCGAGATGGGAGGCCGGTCGCCGTTGATGGTTACCATCAGCACTTTGCCGGCAAACTGGTCGTCAAGCGCCGCCATGCAACTGTTGAGCGACAGCACACTGCGACCGAAGGCAGGACGGACCTCGGGATCTTCGGCCCGGAGATCTGCGTTGACCGGCGACATGATAGTGCGCTTGAGTACAGGGAGTACAGGAGGGGGATTTGGGGGAACTGGAGTAGGAATCGAGATTCCAGAGGTGGGCGAGGGGCGGGAGACTGGGGATGAAAAGGTAGCATGAATTTCGAGCATGCACCAATATGCTGTCGGTGCGCAAGCACACGAAAACACCGGCGGCGCCCACATGTCGGCCTAAGATTCCTTATTCTTTCTTTTTTGGAGAGCCCGGCCTTTTTTTAGGATCTTTTGAGAGCCCGGCCTGAGAGTCATAATTGACCTGTTTGGCATTGCGTTACTACTCGGCCCATATTCAATGACACATCACTGGCCCAAACAAGTGTACATCATCGAAAAGACACTGAGCTCAAATTATATAACTTGAAAAAAGGAGATATACTCTGAACACTGGAGAATGGTGATGCCCTCATTTAGCCCACCAGTAGTTCGAGACAATAAACAGTTTGAAACAACGATATATACAACATTCAAAAACTGACTAGTGACTACTACTGACATAAACAGCAAGACATGATAGTTCATAAGAAGTCTTGCTACACCACCAAAACGCACCCATCTGCAGTGCTCAGACTCTCGTGATCTAGACGAGAATGACATTCTAAACAAAAGCAACTATTACATAGTAAGAGTGACATAGATGAGGATGACCAAATGACAAGGAATATGCATAACAAAAGAAAGAACTACCCATCCAGAACCAGCAGCAAAGACAAGAAATTCATTCGAAGAGATGATCCAACACCATCATAATTTGCAGCCCCGCTTCAGTGACCAGTGATCCGGAGACACCAATACTCCACCCTTTCGATGCAACAACCCAATTACCTATCAACCTGAAGGCTTGAACCACATCACTGCCTGTCGTAATTGAGACATCCAAGGATCGAAGTTAATCAGGATGCCTTTGTCATTCTCACCTTCTATTGGCTGCAGGCTGTATCATTGACAATCAGGGGAGTTTGCTCCCGAACTCCTAGGGCTCGCCGTGTAGACACAGTTTTTCATAGCAAACAGAGCCTCTCTGGCATCAAGGTCCTTTGGCAATGGTGATCTCCTGGTTAATCGGATAATTGAGTCCGAGAAACAGAGAGTGTGAACCAAGGCTATTTACCCGCCTCCAACTAAAAAATCCTAAAGGCCCCAACAAGCTGGTATCCTGCTCATAGACGTAACAACCACTGTTCGGATACTCACATATTACATGGTGCTTGTATACAGTGGGGTTTTGGCAATATAACTTTTCCGGCTCATGTGTCCGAATGATCATCAGTCTTTTGCCGTCGTCTGATCGAGGAAGGAACCAGTTGTGCTTCCCTCTTTTTGGCAAAGGTGGTGTGATTACAAAGGGCATTAACTGTAGGGACACTGCATCATATCAAAAAGGACAGGCATTGTTAATGTAAGATCAACATTGTTCAGAGTATGAGTAGGATAATGCAAGAAACAGCATTGATATGTCCCTGTTGGAACTGGGAGGAAAATACAGGGAAATGTATACTGGGTTCGAAAATATAGAAGTTCCATGCATGGTTATACTCATGTTATCTCGCAATCGATTCTTTATAGGAAACTACCATGTCATGCATGTTATGTAATCATGTTATGTCCTCACAAATAAATTCTTCAAGGTAACTAACAGACCATGCATTGTTATATACTCGTGTTCTGTGGGCAAAATTTTTGTGAGGATATTATTCTAGCCATTGATTGCTGAAGGGTGAATATAGGTATGTACACATGGTAAGCATTGCAGGATTTCACTACTTCCAAATATAGAGTTCTCCATATGCACATTTACTTCCCTAATGTATGGTTAGATGAAACCAACAGTGTGGTGCATGTTTCTACATCATGAAAATGAGGAAACTAACATGGCCATTGATACACACTCATATTTAATAGTAGTATATAGATTACTGTAAAATAAGGATAATATCCATATATTCCTAACCGTTTGATTATTTAGGATACAAATTGGTTGTAATGACATGGTCACAATCACATGAATTAACTCATTCCAAATATAGCTGATTTACGGCGTCTCTAATACATTGCCATAGTTATACTCAAATTTTGCTCAAACAGGGATATGCCAATCATCACAAAAAATTCAAACAGTGTCATGGCGTCATCATTGACATGACATGGAGACAACTTACACGCGCCGTCCCAGCAATATGTGGTGCCATCTGCTTTGTCGATCGCGTAGATGATGCCATTGTGTTCAATAGCATCACAGAAGTGTGTATCAGCTTTGACGATGATCCACTGCGAGCTGAGTTGTCTCCAGCTAAATAAGGCACCGGCGTAAAGATAGGCGAGTCCGCGGTCGAACAAGGCAATTAGCTTGAAGTCTGCGTAATTCGCATGTCGTGTGGGCACTTGGCAGATTACAATCTTTTGCAAAACAAGGTCCGTCCAACTGACGTAGTAATCTAGATGACTTGGACCGCGATGGTAATACTCTATATAATCCAACGGAGGAAGGATAATCTCATGGGAGGTCTGGAAGTTCATGAGCACCAACTTTTTACCGTCTTCTCTGAAGGCAGCCATCCAGTGGGAGTTCATGCCGACCCAGTACATACCTGCCAAGAAGTTTCGGGCGATGGTGATCGGATCGATGTCGAGGGAAATGATGTACGACGACCCACTACATACCTGCAAAGAAGTTTTGGCTAATGGAGATCGGATTGAAGTCGAGGGGCATCATGCACGCCTCCGTATCATGGTGAGCCAATCTCGCAAGACCAGATAGCAGCAAGCAGGGTGTCTTGAAAAGGTTAGGTCTCGCTTCGACGATGGCCGTGTGCATGTCCCTCGAGCATGCAGCCAGCCGCAGGGCGCTCAACATATCCATACACGAATAACAGAGGTCAAGGATGTCACTGGGGAGATTGCTCCACTTGCGGCTCATATGGCCGTGTGCATGTCCCTCGAACACGCCGCCTGGACTAGTGTCAGGCGCAGGGTGTTGTCACTACTGCTACTGCTGCTGACGAGTGCCTGTGTGAACGTCCAAGTTATCGGCGCATCATCCCGAGTTATTGTCTTTTTTCTGGGGTGGACTTCACACCAGTTATTAACTGCTGACGAGTGCCCCGTGTACACAGTCTAGCATGACCTTCCTGCTAGCACGGTCCAAAATTAGTTGAAACTGGATACGAACGATCCCGCGGGCGGCAAAATCTCCCGCCTCCTTCTAAAATTTCCGCCACCTTAGTCTTTAGCATGCGAAATCCCCGTTTTGTCCTTGGTGCACAGAGACCAACAGTTACAATACCACCCTCATCTACATGATAGGTCGGGGCTGCTTTGGTAACTTCCGGTTCCCCCACTACATGTCACCCCCATTTCCTCTCCCCCTCCCGCAAAAACGACTAACTCCACAGCACCAGAGCATCTTACATCACGCCATCCGTACTTCATCGCCCTTTCTCCCCTCCCCTCTCGAAACCCTAGAATGCTCATCCACCGGCGTACCATAGCCCATTCACTGCCAGCGGCGTCCACCTCGCCGGATCTGCTTCTCCGGCCGCATCTACCCCTCCTACCTCCCCTAGAAAAAAGTAGACTGCTCATCCACCATTGTACCACAATCATTCAGTGTCGGCCTTGTCCATGGCACCGGATTTGCTTCGCCGATACTCTTCTCAACCGCCGCGCATCTGCAGCGGCTCATTCGTACTCCCCACCGGAGACGCTTCATCCACACACCCCGGAGCCGCCCCACCGACGCCCCCGTCGACGGCCTCTGATCCTCTTCGCCGACACCTTCCTCAATCCTACCGGAGCCGCTTCACCGACACCTTCCTCAACCCTACCGGAGCCGCTTCGCCGACACCATCGTCAACCCTACCGGAGTAGCTTCGCCTATACCATTCTCAACCCTACCGGGGCCGCTTTGCCAACTCAAAAGTCCACGGCCTCAGATCCGCTTCCTCGCACCCTCATCCAACCTACCGGAGCAGCTTCTGTCGCCCCGTCCATGTCCGTAGATCCGCATCGTCGACACCACCCTTAACCCAACCATCGGAGCAGCTTCTGACGCCCCGTCCACGGCCGTAGATCCGCATCATCGACACCATCCTTAACCCAACCACCAGAGCAGCTTCTGCCGCCCCGTCCACGGCCGCAGATCCGCGTCGTCGATACCATCCTTAACCCAGCCACCGGAGCAGCTTCATCTATGCCCTCGTCCACGGCCACAGATCCGCTTCGCCCACACCGTAGTCCACCCTACCGGAGCCGCTCCACAAACACCCTACTCGACGGTTCTAGATCTCCTTACCGGACCCCGACAGCCAGCGCATCATCATCACCCTCGATGTTTCTAACCTGATTCCCACCGTCTGGAGAGATGTCAAGCACCTGCCACGGCCTAGGTACTTGTCACCTTTAAACCCGTCCAGCATCACCTGCCCGATGTACTTCAAATATACTAACCGGTCCCTGTTACCTGTTATGCAGCTGGCAAAAACTACGAGGACAATGTTTCTTCTGGATCTAACAGCTTGGCCAACCAAGATCCTGGACTGAGGCATTGCTATGATCTTGTAAGCGCATCTCTCTTTCTCTTGTATTGTTCTGTGCCTGCCAGCGTGCTTTGCTAGGATTTTCGACCAGTAATCCCTATGTGCAGACAATGCTTTCTACTATTGGCTGCTAAATTAGATATATAGATGTCATACATGCTACTACCTCGTACCTCCGTTCCTAAATATAAGTCTTTCTAGAGATTGTAGCGACCAAACCTCAAACGTTCCGATCTCTATGCATCAGTGTCATCCCTGGATCAGTAATACTGACACGCACAGTACTTGAAGGATTTATAACAGAGTAGCAATCACACACTTATTACATCGAATGTCTCAAAAGAGAACTTATTACAAAATAATATGGCTTAAGGCCATCTAATAATGATAACATCGGAAGTCTTGGAAGATAAGTGAGTCCATCAACTCCAACGGCATCACTGAGTATAGAACCACGACCTAAGGCTCCTTGCTCGTCGTCTGAAAAGTCTGCAACATGAATGTTCCAGCCTGAAACGGGTCAGCACATGGAATATGCTGGCAAAGTAACACACAGAGAGTAGTGAACAGAAATAGGCTATACTACATGCATATATGGCTGGTGGAAAGCTCTATGGTTATAGTTTCGCGTAAAGCCAGTTTTTCCCTACGATAAATTTTATTTAACTATCATGGTGGTTGTTAAATATTGAGAGCGTAGACACCCTCTCAATCCCAATTAAACATCATCATTAAAACCCAACAAAATTAATTAAAGTCACATGATAATCCAAGTACTAGATACTCAAGACGTCCATAACCGAGGACACGGCTAACCATCATTAGTTTATACACTTTGCAGAGGTTTGTGCACTTTTCCCCACAAGACTCGATCTCCCCCGTTGGGATTCTCGCACTACATGGTGTTTGAGAAATGGATGACCGAGACATAGTCTTTCAGAAGCGCTAGCACCTTACGATCGGGTAGACCGTTACACCTACTTTCCCCTACATCTGGTAGTCTACCACTTATGAGTTCGCACGACTTAATCAACTATGCTAGAGCCCATAGTAGCTTGTGGCTGCACACGGAAGTTTCTAGTATGAATAATCTCATGATCCCTTGGAGCCTGGGTGGCGGTCCATAAAGAAAAACAACAGGCAATCGCTGGAATACCCAGGTGCCTCAATCCACCCAGATGTGTAATAAAGTTGCCACCTTAAGTTGAACCATTAATTAACATTCTCACATCTGTCATGGATACACTCAAACCCAATCCACGTCTACAAGCATAGCATGGCATAAGCAAACGTAGAAGTAACTCCCAGGGTTTGATAATAAAACAGGTAATAGGTACTACCATATCTACTTCCCAAAACCCACATATTAATCAGATCCTATTCATGCAATGGCTTGAGGGTTGATCTAATGCAATAAAACTGGGTAGTAAAAGGTATGATCAAAGTGTTACTTGCCTTGCTGATGATCCGCAAAACCTAGAGATTCGAAGTAGCAAGCGGTGCACTCCGGGTACTCTATCGCAAACAAACAAACAAGCATACTTTAAGAACTCATCTAATGCACCGGTAAAACTCAAATAAGAGATCTAACCAAAGGTTCAACTTGAGAACTCCGGTTTGCAAAAGAAACAAATCGAACGAAACAACGAAAGTCAAACGGCGAAAGAAAACAAGCTTTGATTACTAATCTGGACCTAAGTCAAAGTTTACCGAAGCAAAAACTTGTTTGAGTTGGTTAAACGGAAAGAGGGTTTCGAGACGAAACTCTAGGCGCTTGAATCGCCTGATTCCGATAAACGAGCGAAAAGTTAAACTAAAACGAAAATCGGATCAGAAATCGCGATCAGAAATAATCGCGGAAAATCCGAGAAAAAGAAAAACTGATGAACAGATTAATGAACGAACGTTCGTTATCTGAAACTAAACGGTGAACTCGTCCGTTAAAGCGAAACGAATGAGCGAACGCTCCCTAGATAAAAGAACCAATAAAACTGATCTAATAAAAGAACCAAGGGTTTTCAAGGAAAAACCGGATCGGTTTTCTTCGGAAAACCGGCGGCGAACGGCGCGGCTACCTCATCGGACTCCGGCAGCTCGGGGCTCCAGCGGGGCGGGGTGGCGTCGGCGGCGGCGAGCGGCGCGGTAAGCGGCGGCTGCGGGAGGCGGGGCGGGGCGAGGTGGCGGGGTGAGGTGGCGGCGGCGGGTATTTATGAGAGGGGGGGGGCGGCTTGTGGAAGGGGCCGTCTCGGGAGGCGTGCTCCTCCCGGACTCGGGCGGCGGCGGTGGCTTCGCTCGGGACTCCGGTCCCGAGCCGGTGCGGGAGACGGCGGCGTCGCGGGCTTGGCCCGGCTCGGCTGGGCCTTCGGCCCAGTCGGGCGCACGAATAGTTTTTTTAAACAAATCCACCGAAACTAAGAAAAATTCTAGAAAATAAAATAAAATTCTAAAAATTCCAAGTAAAATTTCGCTGCCTAAATAAAATATTTAGAACAAGATGAACATTTTCTTGGCCCTGAAATGCGGTTTTGAAAAACGTGCATTTTTTCCCAAATTCAAATAAAACTAGCCAAAACTCCAAAATAAAATCTTACTTGATTTTTTTATTAAATCCTCAATATTTCTTTATTTTGGGAAAATCATTTTATTGCCTCTCTCATATTTCTATAATGGAAATAATTGAAGATAAAATAAATAAAATCAAATGATCCTATCTTCAAAATTTGAGAAAACTCAATTATGAAAATAACGAAACCCCCAACTCTCTCCATGGGTCCTTGAGTTGCGTAGAATTTCTGGATCAGGCCAAAAGCAAATAAAATATGATATGCAGTGATGATCTGATGTATAACATTCCAAATTGAAAATTTGGGATGTTACAGAGATTCCACTATAGGCTACATACGGAGCAAAAGAGTGAATCTACACTTGAAAATGCATCTATATACATCTGTGTGTGGTCCATACTGGAATCTCTACAAAGACATATATTGAGGAACAGGGGCAGTACATTACACAAAATCGTAGGTGGCATGTAGGAATTCCAGTGCACTACATTAGGCTCCCTTAGAGTGCCTGCTAGTCCAGCATACAGAGTCATGGCTAGTTTATGGTACACACACAATCGTTAATTGGTGGTTTAAATATGCGCAAGGGATATGCAATGTAGTATCATGTAGTGATGTCTGAAATTAGCCGTGTCAACTTGCAGATAGGGTTACACAATGGAAAAGTATAAGATGTATGTGGCAATTTCATGGAACATCGCAAAAAAGGAGAGGCAGCGGTGAGCCTATACAGTGTGCTATGGTACGTCACTCCTCCATTGCAATCATCGTGACATATTATTTGTATGCCAGTTCTATTAGCCAAGTTTCTTAAGGACAGTTATTATGAGTTATCCTAAGAAAATAAGCACCTGTGAATATAAGCTCCATGTAATAAGCCAGCCAGTTCTTTTCATTGTGTTTTCAGCTTATCTTTGGTATGATTAGTGGAAAGTCTAGATTGCATTATATTTTTTTCATTTTTCTGCCCATATAGAAATTAATTTGACTTGCAAACATCACAAATTGAACCCAGTGCAATAATTAATATGATAGGAAAACAGACCATCACTATTTGCACAAAATGCAAATACAATGATACCATCTACTTGGCACAATCTACTTTGGTCAATGTTTTCCATAGAGATCCCATTATCTAATTTAAACGAAGAACGCATGACCCACATTCAAATGAAGAACAATTATTTATTGAAATTCGATGGTCCAAGTGGCTAGTTATTATCGTATAGCAGAACCACCTGAAAGCATCATATAGCAGCAGCGGCGGCTCATAGCAACTCATCATACAGCAGCAGCGGTCTGCTATTCATCATATAACAGCAGCAGCTCATAGCAATTCATCATATAGCAGCAACAGGAGCAGCTCATAGTAATTCATCATATAGTAGCAGCAGGAGCAGCTCATAGCAATTCATCATATACCAGCAGCAGGAGAAGCTTGTAGCAACTCATCATATAGCAGCAGCAGCTCATAGCAATTCATCATATAGCAACAGCTCATAGCAACTCATCATACAACAGTAGTAACTCATAGCCATTCATCATATAGCAGCAGTAGGAGCAGCTTATAGCAATGCATCATATAGCAGCAGCAGAAGCAGCTCATAGCAATTCATCGTATAGTGGATCAGAATGAAAATTTGGCAAAAAATCAGAGGAGATCCTCACCTTGTTGGATGAGCTCATCCTTCAACAAAACCTCAAGGCCATGGCTTGGGAGGAGGGGAGGGGGAATAAGGTGCCTTCTGCCGTAGTGTGGCATCAGCCGTAGTTGTGCAGCGCTCGACGGAGTAGTGGGTTGGATGAACCACAGTGGAGCAGCTGCTGGAGACCATGAGAATGAGGGGCGGCGCCAAAGGGAGGAGCAGCCAGGGAGATTTGCCCCTACTCGCTGGCCATGTAGCCTAGCTGGACATAGCATCATCGAGGACCAGGCCAGATGGGACCAGTGGCGACGGCTCGCTGGAGGAACCCTAGTGCTGCAGGCAGGGGATCGAGGTAGAGGGAAAGGGGAGAGGAGATGCAAGTGGGCAGGGCAATGAATGCTTGCGTGTTTGTTTTTACTTGAGGGTCAGGTGTGACACGGGCGTCAGCAGTTGCATTTTGAGTGTAATATAGGCAGACAACATAGTCATTTCACTATTCCCCTTCCCTTCAATTTTTAGTGATGTTCTACCTGAAACACCCCCCTCCAAAGCGAAATTAGTTAAGCCCAAGCCCATAACTCAAAAATTACTTCTTTACATCCTTTATGGCTAATTTTGACAATATGCCCTAAAAAGGCGGAATCAAATTGGCCCTTAACCTGCAATTCAATTGTGCGTGTAATGATGAATCACTCCTGCCTACTATCTGCACATTTAGGCATCATCATACATGGCATAACCTAATACATGTGCATTCCATTGTAGAATCTGGAATATGCAATGTTTATGTTAGTTCATATGTTGCACCTGATGTTTAAATGCCCCTTAAATCTGGTCAGTCAAGTGATGGTCTTTAAGCCTCCTTCTTTGCTTCTTTTCTTGATATGTAAGATTTGCTCACACATCTATTCAATTGCTTGTTTGCATTAGCCAGCCATACTAGGACTGTTTGCTTTGAATACTTGCTTGTTCTTGACCTAACACTCTAACGGAGCTTGTCAATGATTTAAACACTAAGGGTTGCTGTAGTGGGGCCTTGTCTAACTCATAGGTGACATAAAGGTTTGGCTTTACACTATAGTAGGCTCTCCAAGAGTACCTAGAAATCCAGTTTGAAGGTATGCCTAGTTTTTACATAGTGCAGACATAGTAAGCGCTCATTTCATTGTGTGCAAGTGCAAGAGATGCAGCATGTTTCATTATGTGGTGTTGTTTTGTTATAATCTCATTCTTTTGTGTTCACAGACTGGAAAGTATGCATATTTATCTTCCAAGGAGACGAGTGACTAGTTTGTGCAATGAAGATAGGATTGAGGATTTCCAAGTACAAGATGTTAGGAAGGAGCCTTGCAAGAGAAGTAGGAGTTGCACTGAGCCTCTGCAACCTGCTAAGGTAAGTCACTATATGCAACTCAACAGTTCAATTCCTTGTTTGTTTCAGGCATAGTTAATTTTCTCTTTTCAATTGCTTTATTTGTCCTCAGTTAATGAGATGCCCAAATAATCATGCCTGATGTTCGGTACTTGTATCACTATTAGTTGACATAATTAAAGGCCTTACCATTTAATTACTCTGCGGAAGTGTGCCTGAAGCTTTGAAGTCTATTAACCAACTATTATTGCATGAGGCTCACAATCTAGTTTATACTACGCTAATGATTGCATAGTTTTGCCTGCTGTAGTATGTTTGTATGAAACCCTCTACTGTTCATTATGCTCCCTAAGACTTTAATTGAGGCACAGAATGGCCAACTGCTTGCTTACTTATACGCAACGTGTTGTCTAAAATTGTAACTTGTCTGTGTTTTCGATTGGGCCCCAACATCATGCTCCTCTGGTGAGCTAAGAGGGATTTCTGTATGCAGGCTGCATAGACTATCTTTTTTATAATTTTTTAAATAGCACCTGCTTATGCTTCATGACGTGTAACATTTTTTTGAAAGTGACGTGTAACATTATTGTTAGTCCTATTTTGCCATGTAGTACAAAATAGTGTCTTGTTCACTTCACTGTTGTAACTCCATTTTTTCCCTAGTCATGTTTACTTACAGAAACATTTCAGGATAAAGTGACATCAACACAAAGATCTGTGAGCAGTGCGGCATGGCCGTTACCGAATGATTATGGATTGGAATTGGAATGTGCTGGTGTTCTCGAGCATCAACTAGAGGTGGCAGGACAACGTGTACATGATTGTCAACGTATAATAAACAAGTTGAGACTGGACATGCATGTATTAGATGCAGGAGTCAAAAAAATGAAACAAGACACTGAGGTAACCATAAAGGAATTGGAGATTTTGCACACTGAAATTTGTGCTATCTGAATCCGGCCAATCCTATTTTCTGAAGATATTATAGTTCAAATGGAGTTAAGTTGATGCGCGTCCATGATGTATGAGTTGTATTTGCCCAGTGTATGTAATTTGCTGTTTGTGTATGCTTTATTATCACCTGCGTCGAACCATAATGCCCAGTGGGTATAATCGGCTGTAATTTGTTTATTGTATAGTGTAGGATTATTCTACCTTTCTATGCCTTGATCTCTTTGTTGTATAGTGTATGCTTTTTAGAGGTGATAGTATTGAGTAGGATAATTCTTTGAATATGCTATATCGTTCAAACGGGGACCAACTCGCCCGACCATGGCCCTTCACGGGCCGTCGGATCCATGGGCCTTCTACATCTCGTAGGATCCATGGGCCTTCTACGTCTCGTAGGATCCATGGGCTGCCGACTCATTTATGGGTCTTGTATGGGCCTTTAATGGGCCGTAGACGGGCCTTTAATGGAAATCATACATTTTATGGGCTAACCATAACGGGCCGTTAATAGGCCGTATTTGGTGATGCTATGAAAATGGCCCAGCAGACTAACGGTCCACAAACGGGCCGACTGTAACGACGGGCTGAATTTCGCCCACAAGCAGAAAATGACAGTAACGGGCCGTAAGTAACCGAATGCTGCAAATGAGCCCAAGAATAAATGGGCCCTGAGAAGGCCAAAAGTTAACTTGGGCTGGAAACAGCCCAATGGAATAACGGGCCGTTAATGGGTATAAAGTGATACACTGTTCATTACAGGCCAGTTTCACCACGGGCCGTTAATGGGTGTAAAGTAATACATTGTTCATTACGGGGCAGTTTCAGCATGGGCCGCTAATGGGCCAAGAGTTACAAAGGGCCTCATATGGGCCGAAAGACGTCATGGGCTATACATGGGCCAAAAGTGAAAACGGGCTGGAATCATATTGGATGGCCCAGATGACGCTACTAGGCCTAATTCGGATAGGGTGTAACGGGCCTTGGGTTAGCGGGTTGTAAATGGGCTACATGCGAACAGGCCGTTAATAGGCTTTCCATGGGCCGGCCCGCCAGCTTTTGACCAAGTCAAATGGGCCGGCATTTTCATAGGAATGGGCCACTATTGGGCCGTGCCACATGTCAACGCATCATAGGCGCCTTCTGTCCAGTGAGTGGATGCCATCTATCCCAACGATGAGCCGACACGTGTTTCCTCTAGCCAATGATGATTTTACACGTGGAAAATCCCCATTGGTCGGAGCTGTTAACGGGTTATCGGATCCAAAACCCGACCCGATAGCTTAACGGCGTTCCGTTACGGTGGATGCCACGTGTCGGTCACCCTTGACGAAAGCACTTCTGTGACGCGCGATTTATCGTCATGGAAGTGGACACTTCTGTGATGATAATTTTGGTAATGTCAATGTCATGGAACACTTCTACGACAGCACAGGTATGACTATCTTGATTCTGTCATAAATTTGTCATGGATGTACATGCATGAAAAAAAACGCGACCTACTGTGACAAACACGTATCATCACGAAAGTGTATTTTTTGTAGTGATTGTACCATGGGTGTTGAATGAATACCTTCCTCGCCTCTTGACCATGCAGGTGGTTTGAGAGGTAATCATCAGTGAACTTCTTTGAAAAGTACTGAAAACAAAGCTATGCATAAATCCTTGTCATAAATTTTGAAATGGCGCAAGGGGTAAAAACAAGGTAAAAGAGTTAGTACCATCCTATAGTTGACTGATGTCTTCTTCATTGTGCAAACAAAGATCTTGCTGTTATTCGTCGCAAGTTTCTTCATCCTAACAATCTTTGTGGGTTTCTTGACTTGACTGATATTCATGAATATCTCATTTCCCCGTATGCAAAATGGGTCGAACAGTGGGTCTAAGCCTCTGACAGCAGGACCTACATGTGCAAGACCAAATTGTAAGAAACCTAAATATTAGAATGATTCATGCAACTGCACAATAATGTGCTATTAGCCAAAGGACCCTGCTTGAAAAAACCTCGATGGTAAACCAAAGTGTCTCCCATTGTTTCCCTGCAACACACATAAGGAAGATCTTGATTAGGTTACCTGAGAGTTGTAGTAGTATCAGTAGAATATGTATTGAGTACATCCAAATTCGATTGGTGTCACATGCATAACAATACAAAATTGTACCCACAGCAAATAAAAATCAAATTGCAGAACTGAACCAAACAGTTAAATGGATAGCAGACCAAATGAACCAAAATAGTTAACTGAGCACGACATTGCAGAATAGGAACATGTACTAGAAGATAAGACAGTTAACAAAACAAAGAATCCTTAAGAATAGTACTACAAAATGTAGAAATTGTTGGACCAAAGTCTTAACTGAACATTACATTTCAGGGGAACAAACTGTTAACTGAACATTAGATTGCATATTAACATTACAGAGGAAAATCACTAGAAGGCACTAGTGGTGGCCTCGAGAAAACAACACGAACTGTATTTTAAAGTAGACAACTGGGTGGCGGTGTCGACGGTGTCCTCGAAGATGAGGTGCTCCTCCAAGATCCGGCGGTCGACACGCATGGCAGCCATAGCGACCTCGTGCGCGCTTGCGGCCGCATGCTACTGAGCTCCACGTTATACTACGTGCAAAATGGTTGTGGGCAGCTTTTAATTGGAGGATGGGGCATTGTTTTCGGTCGAAGGTGTCGCGCCATCGGTCGGGGCATGTGGGACGGGAAAGGAGGAGGATGGTGTGGGTGGGGTGTGGATTACCTGACCATATCGACAAGGCCGCGTAGCAAGAAGAAGGGTCGGCGGTGAGGAGGCCGCGCAGCAAGAAGAAGGGTCGCCAGCGAGGAGGCGGCGCTGCAAGAAGAAGGGTCGCCTGCGAGGAGGCGGCGCTGCAAGAAGAAGGGTAGCCAGTGAGGAGGCGGCGCTGCAAGAAGAAGGGTCACCGGTGAGGAGGCTGAGCTGCCAGTAAAGCACCAGTGAAGGTTTGAACTTGGAAAGCAAGGAGGAATAGTGGAAATGTGGCTTTTGGTGGGAGGGAGGGGTGGGGGATAGATATTTCCGCGGTGGCAAAAAAATTTCGCTCGGTGCCGCGAGAAACTCGCGTGCAAGTGTGGTTCAAGCGGGGGTGGTGGACTATAGACGACGAAGCTTCTTGCGTAATCTAGACAAGACGGTGCGCCAAGATATTTTATATCGCATCCCACACGATTCTTTCTAGTAAACTGTTTGTGTTATACCTGATTTTTTCATTATGTTTTGAAAGACAAAATGGTGTTACGGAGGGAAATGATGGTGTTTGAATTGCTAGAACCTTTACGTACAGTGAACATGCAACTAGTACATGAGTGTCGTGTTTAAATTTGGAATTATTTCGGGTTCGTTTGGCATTGTTATGCATTAACTGAGTTTCTAGGCATTTAATATGCATAATTCAAATTTGAACTACAAGCACATGCTCCAATGCACCAAAGTTTGTTGAAAATTCACATGTGTGTCTTTGGGTGAATTTATAGGTCCCATGCAAGAAATGGGAATGAAATTCAAACATGTGGGCGTCGTGGACCGGCCGGAAAGATTCAGAAACTTGGTTTTTTTAATTCCTGTAAATCCAAAACACGCCCAAAAATTATGAAACTTGGCATGGTGTCATGACATGGCACCAACATGCTGCGGTAAATTTTTTGGCCAAATTGGGACAAGCTTTAGTGTAAGCTACTTGCAAACCGGAGCTTCCCTCAATAAGGCTCGTGGTTCCGAGAGGGAACGTGTCTCCTCTGTTGGGGATATAATTATTGGGTATGACCCGCCCAGGAGGGGCCGGGTTATCCCAATGGTGGTTCATCTAGAGGAAGCCCATAAGTATGTGAAGGTGGCGGTTCATGAAGTAGGCATGTTAAGGGGACCAAAACCAAGAGGCGGCTTAAGGCCTGTGAGTATAAACCGCCATGTATATATAACTTGTGTTATAAGGCATGTAAGATAAGTCACCGAGCCGGACACGTTTGTATGAGCCGGCTGGGACTTTCTAGGCCGCAGGGCATCAACTCATGTATATAAGGGGACGACCCGGCAGTGGCTTAGCGTAAGAGACATAGATAGAAAGCCAGGCAAAGCATATTTGCTCCCTGGTAATCCAAACCCTAGCAATACCACCTCAAACTAGAGTAGGCTTTTACCTTCACCGCAAGGGGACGAACTAGTATAAACTCTCCATGTCATTTGTCCCATTTAACCCCTTTAAGCTAATCTCGTCGCAATGGCTCCACAACTAAGTCCTTCTATGAGGACATCTGCTGTGACAATTCCACGACAGTTAGGGCCCACCATGGGGCCAGCGCACGGTGCTTTTGAGTTCTTAAAGGGCAGCTTCGAAGGGCTCAAGGGGTACGCTGTGCGCCGAATGACCAAGAGTCATCGCAGCAAGCTCTATATTGACGATGCAGGCTAGGGCCCTGAGGCCGACTCAATTGAGTACGGGTACCGTGTCCCCTTCGGCAGAATCCACGTCTTCATTGGCAAGATCGGCGAACCGGGCCCTAAGCCGGACATCTGCACCGACATTATCGAGACGGCTCAGCGTGCACGACCCGCCAGGGTTCAACCCACCATAAAGCATGTCTTCGTTGGGTTCACCCATGGGGTTGAGTTGGAAGGCTCTGTGTCTGGCGGTGAGACGGACATCTACTTCAATGATGAATCGTCCACGGGCGAGACCAATTCAATGTAGCAGCTTCACGGTGGGCGGCTTGGGCGCTGTTCCGATGGCAACAGTTTCTGGACCCCTGTGAGCCGCCGAACAGGGTGGCGATCTTCATGGCTGGCACCCAGCCGATTCTTGGTTCGACAGCCACGACATATATGACTTCTAGTGCAGCAGCGGTAACAGCTGCCGGTGCCGGCAGTTCAGCGCGCCCGACGGTTCGAGTTTTGACAGATCTGTTGGATGCTCTGGTGACTCTGATGGAGGTTGAGGTAACCCCAGACAACCAGGAGCAGCACAAGGCAGAAGTAGCTAAGTTGCGTGATGAGATAGCGCAAGCCAAGGCAGAATTAGTAGCAGAAAACGCTAGGATGGCTGCAGAGCGACCCGTTTTAAGTGCCCAAGCACAGCGGATTCAAGCAGATTCATACCGACTCACGGTGGATCAGAATGCGTCAAATGAAGTTTTGACGAGAAAATACCGGAGTCGTCTGCCCTCAGTTTATGAGTCAAGGGACCTCTTCAACACTCCTGGAGCCAGGGCCAGTAACCCGCCGATGATGAACCGGATGACTGAAGCGCTAGGCGGTGGTGTGCCGGGTCAGCCGCGCATGACAAGTTCTACGTATATAAACAACACCCCACCTCAATACATGGTAACACCGCCGGGTCACTATTCCACCCCTTTGGACGACATGATTGCTGCAGAGACGCGACTAGCGGCTTTACGGGTTGAGGGTGAGACTCCAACGACGGTTGAAACCCGAAGGGCCAGGGAGCTTCTTCAAACAGCTTTAGTGCAGCAATGGGCTTATTCTTATAGCCGCGACCGGATTCATTCAACCCCTCGTCCAAGCCGGAGCTATAGTAGGCATATTGATTCACCGACAGTCTCGAGTACGGAGCAGCGTCGTAACCAGCCTCATGGACATGACCCGAACCACAATGGTGCTGATGCGCAGGATTTGGTGGTCCAGGGCAGAGCATGTCGGGTGGCCGAGCTGGCGGCTCAGCAGCACGTGCCGGTGTACCCGACAGCTTCAATTGAGGCAGGTGTAACTTCTAAGGCTTTCGGTGTGCCGTGTCTAACAATGGCTCTACGAAATGACGTCTGCCCAAGGACTTCAAAGGCCCTCGTAAGGTGCCTAATTACATAGAAGATTATCCTCCTGAGGCGTGGGTGGAGAGTTATGAGATGGCCATGGAGATGCTGGATGTTAGTGAAGCTGCGTACGCTAAATACTTCACCATGATATTAGAAGGGATGGCTCATACTTGGTTGAAGGGACTACCGACTAACTCCATAGGGTCATGGGCAGTGTTGAAGGCCCGGTTTATCCAGAATTTCAAAGATACATGCAAACAACCCATGTCGAGCATGGATTTGGTTTCTTGTGTTTAGGTTGAGGGAGAGTCAATGACTAGCTGGGTGCGCCGGGTCTCGACTATCATACATTCTTTAGATAACATCAACGTCGGCTTAGCGGTTCTAATGTTGGTGAAAAATTGCCGTTTTATTCCACTCAAGCAGAAGCTTGGGCGACTTAAGCATCATTGCAATGACATGGGGGAGCTTATGGCGGCTCTTGTTAAGTATGCCGATTCTGATGGTACCAAGGACCCCAACTCTCTGGATGAGAGATCGGGAAAGGGAAAGAAGAGTAGTGGCATGAAGGGGCAGCAGTACAACCCTACCAGTCAGGGCGGCAACGGTAAGCGCAAGGCTGATGATTTTGTGGCTAACACCGATGCGCGCAATTATAACCAGCATCGTAAGGGGCCACCGGCTCAAGGGACAAGGTTTGACCTTGATACAACATTAACTCATCCGTGTCCAAAACACGGAACGGATCAGAAGTCGGCTACTCATCTATGGAAGGTTTGCAGCATAATGAGAAGCTTTAGGGAGTCCATCCAACACAACTGTGGCCCGAACGACGGTTCAGCGTCTGACTCTCATGGTCCGGGTCGTGGAGGCGTGATACGTCTCCAACGTATCTATAATTTTTGATTGTTCCATGCTATTATATTATCAACCTTGGATGTTTTATATGCATTTATATGCTATTTTATATGATTTTTGGGACTAACCTATTAACCTAGAGCCCAGTGCTAGTTTCTGTTTTGTTCCTTGTTTTAGAGTATCGCAGAAAAGGAAAATGAAACGGAGTCCAATTGACCTGAAACTTCACGGAACTTATTTTTGGACCAGAAGAAGCCCACGGAGTATCGGAGATGGACCAGGAGAGTCCCGGGCTGCCCACGAGGGTGGGGGCGCGCCCCCTGCCTCATGGACAGCCCGGAGATCCACCGACGTACTTCTTCCTCCTATATATACCCATATACCCTAAAAACTTCGAGGAGCACAATAGATCGGGAGTTCCGCTGCCAGAAGCCTCCGTAGCCACCGAAAACCAATCTAGACCCGTTCCGGCACCCTGCAGGAGGGGGAACCCTTCACCAGTGGCCATCTTCATCATCCCGGTGCTCTTCATGACGAGGAGGGAGTAGTTCTCCCTCGGGGCTGAGGGTATGTACCAGTAGCTATGTATTTGATCTCTCTCTCTCTCATGTTCTCGAGGTGATACGATCTTCATGTATCGCGAGCTTTGCTATTATAGTTGGATCTTATGATGTTTCTCCCCCTCTACTCTGTTGTAATGGATTGAGTTTTCCCTCTCAAGTTATCTTATCAGATTGAGTCTTTAAGGATTTGAGAACACTTGATGTATGTCTTGCGTGGGATACCCATGGTGACATTGGGGTATTCTATTGATCCACTTGATGTATGTTTCGGTGATCAACTTGCGGGTTCCACCCATGAACCTATGCATAGGGGTTGGCACATGTTTTCGTCTTGACTCTCCGGTAGAATCTTTGGGGCTCTCATTGAAGTTCTTTGTGTTGGTTTGAATAAGATGAATCTGAGATTGTGTGATGCATATCGTATAATCATACCCACGGATACTTGAGGTGACATTGGAGTATATAGGTGACATTAAGATTTTGGTTGATTTGTATCTTAAGGTGTTATTCTAGTACGAACTCTGTGATAGATCGAATGGAAAGAATAGCTTCATGCTATTTTACTACAGACTCTTGAATAGATCGATCAGAAAGGATAACTTTGAGGTGGTTTCGTACCCTACCATAATCTCTTCGTTTGTTCTCCGCTATTAGTGACTTTGGAGTGACTCTTTGTTGCATGTTGAGGGATAGTTATATGATCCAATTATGTTATTATTGTTGAGAGAACTTGCACTAGTGAAAGTATGAACCCTAGGCCTTGTTTCAACGCATTGCAATACCGTTTGTGCTCACTTTTATCATTAGTTACCTTGCTGTTTTTATATTTTCAGATTACAAAAACCTTTATCTACTATCCATATACCACTTGTATCACCATCTCTTCGCCGAACTAGTGCACCTATACAATGTACCATTGTATTGGGTGTGTTGGGGACACAAGAGACTCTTTGTTATTTGGTTGCAGGGTTGTTTGAGAGAGGCCATCTTCATCCTATGCCTCCCACGGATTAATAAACCTTAGGTCATCCACCTGAGGGAAATTTGCTACTGTCCTACAAACCTCTGCACTTAGAGGCCCAACAACGTCTACAAGAAGAAGGTTGTGTAGTATACATCAAGGCGGCGGTTCAAATTCCGGGTTTCAAGGTCACGACAACCAAGGTAATTACAACCAGCAGAATAATCAGGGGAATCAGCAGCAGCAACAGTCTGGTTATCAGAGTAACCCGAAGCAACTAAATAGTGAGCAATACCACATCTTCACCACCAGTTTGTGTAAGCGGGATCAGAAGCTTCACAAGAGAGCTGTGAATGCTGTTGAGCCGGCGGTACCACGTTATTTACGATGGTCAGAGCAGCCTATTTGTGTGGAGTCGTGAGGATCATCCGCCCCAGATTGATAATCTGGGTCACCTGGAACAGGTGGTGGCACCTCACGTCGGAGGTTATAAGTTCACTAAGGTACTCATGGATGGAGGTAGCAGTGTTAACATGCTTTATTATGAGAACTTCCGTCGCATGGGACTGACGAACAAGAATCTTAAGCCATCAAACACTGTTTTTCATGGTGTGGTGCCGGGTAAGTCAGCCTACCCGTGGGTAAGATATCTTTGGAAGTTGCCTTTGGATATGAGCATGATTCCAGGTCTAAGACTTTGACTTTCGAAGTGGTCAAGATCAAGAGCCCTTACCATGCTCTGTTTGGGCGGCCGGCTTATGCTAAGTTCATGGCAAGGCCTTGTTATGTTTACTTGCAGCTTAAGATGCCGGGTTATAAAGGCACCATCACAGTACATGGGAGTCGCAAGGTGGCCTTGGAGTGTGAGGAGGTGATGCGGCTTATGTTGAATCAGTTTGTGCACTAGAGGAGATAAAATTTTACAAGGATAATGTTGACCCGGCGGACATGACGTCCTTGAAAAAGCCAACCACAGAGCATGATCCTTCATTAAAATTTAAGTCGCCAGATGACACTAAATTTGTTGACTTCGTTCCTGGCGACTCATCTAAGCAGTTCAGCATCAGCGCTAACCTGGATCTGAAATAGGAAAGCATGCTCATCGAGTTCATCAATGAGAACCAAAACATCTTTTCATGGAAGCCTTCAGACATGCCGGGTGTACCAAGGGAACTCGCTGAGCACACTCTTATATTGATCTGATGTTTAAGCCGGTCAAGCAATTCGTCCGTCGTTTTAACAAGGAGAGGCGGAAGGCCATTGGTGAAGAAGTGGCCCGGCTCTTAGCGGCCGGGTTTATCATTGAAGTTTTTCATCCTGAGTGGTTGGCTAACCTAGTGTTGGTGCTTAAGAAGAATGGCACTTGGCGAATGTGTGTTATTATACGGATTTAAACAAGGCTTGTCCTACTGATCCATTTGCTCTCCCTCGTATTGATCAGATCATTGATGCTACATCGTGTTGTGAACTTTGAGTTTTTTGGACGCTTATTCTGGTTATCATCAGATCAAGATGGCATTTAAGGACCAGGAGAAGACATCTTTCGTTACTCCATTTGGAGCCTTCTGCTATGTGTCTATGCCTTTTGGGCTCAAGAGTGCCCAGGCGACTTACTAGCGGTGTGTGCAAAATTGCCTTCACAATCAGATCGGGCGTAATGTTCATCCTTACGTAGATGACATTGTGGTGAAGTCAAGAAAGACGGAGACATTGATTGATGATTTGAAGGAGACATTTGACAATCTTCGGGTCTACAAGATAATGCTTAACCTGTCCAAGTGTGTTTTTGGTGTACCAGTAGGCAAGCTCTTGGGCTTTCTGGCTTCTAATAGAGGTATTGAAGCTAACCCGAAGAAGATCAAAGCCATTACTTCATTGGCTAAGCAGGCATGTGTTAATGATGTTTAGCATCTGGCAGGTCGTATTACGGCCCTAAGCCGGTTCATAAACCGGTTAGGTGAGAAAGCTATTCCTCTTCTTCAGATGATGAATAAGACATATCATTTTGTTTGGAGTGATGTTGTGCTACCTCTTGAGCACTGCATTGGATTTCCCCGAAGAGGAAGGGATGATGCATCAAAGTACCGTAAGTATATCCCTCAGTTTTTGAGAACCAAGGTATCAATCCAGTAGGAGGCTATGCTCGAGTCCCTCGTACCTACACAAAAACAATAGCTCAACGCAACCAACGTGCTTTGGGGTTGTCAATCCCTTCACGGTCACTTACGAAAGTGAGATTTGATAGAGATGATAAATAATATTTTTGGTATTTTTGGTATAGAGATGCAAAATAAAAAGTAAAAGCAAAGTAAAAGCAAAGAAATAATAAAGTGATGGAGATTGATATAATGAGAAAGAGACCCGGGGGCCATAGGTTTCACTAGTGGCTTCTCTCAAGAGCATAAGTATTCTACGGTGGGTGAACAAACTACTGTTGAGCAATTGACAGAATTGAGCATAATTATGAGAATATCTAGGTATGATCATGTATATAGGCAGCACATCCGAGACAAGTAGACCGAAATGATTCTTCATCTACTACTATTACTCACTCATCGACCGCTATTCAGCATGCATCTAGAGTATTAAGTTAAAAACAGAGTAACGCCTTAAGCAAGATGACATGATGTAGAGGGATAGTTTCATGCAATATGATAAAAACCCCATCTTGTTATCCTCGATGGCAATGATACAATACGTGCCTTGCTGCACCTTCTGTCACTGGGAAAGGACACCGCAATATCGAACCCAAAGCTAAGCACTTCTCCCATGGCAAGAACAACCAATCTAGTAGGCCAAACCAAACTGATAATTCGAAGAGACTTGCAAAGATAACCAATTGTACATAAAAGAATTGAGAGAAGATTCAAATATTATTCATAGATAGACTTGATCATAAACCCACAATTCATCGGTCTCAACAAACACACCGCAAAAAGAAGATTACATCGAATAGATCTCCACGAGAGAGGGGGAGAACATTGTATTGAGATCCAAAAAGAGAGAATAAGCCATCTAGCTACTAACTATGGACCCGTAGGTCTGAAGTAAACTACTCACACTTCATCGGAGGGGCTTGGATGATGATGTAGAAGCCCTCCGTGATCGATGCCCCCTCCGGCGGAGCTCCGAAACAGGCCCCAAGATGGGATCTCATGGATACAGAGGGTTGCGGTGGTGGAATTAGGTTTTTGGCTCCGTCCCCGATCGTTTGGGGGTACGTGGATATATATAGGAGGAAGAAGTACGTCAGTGGAGCTTCGAGGGGCCCACGAGGCAGGGGGCGCGCCCTAGGGGGGCGCCCTCCACCCTCGTGACCGCCTCGTGCCTTTCTTGACGGAGGGTCCAAGTCTCCTGGATCTTATCTGATGAGAAAATCACGTTTCCGAAGGTTTCATTCCGTTTGGACTCTGTTTGATATTCCTTTTCTTCGAAACCCTAAAACAGGCAAAAAACAGCAATTCTGGGCTGGGCCTCCGGTTAATAGGTTAGTCCCAAAAATAATATAAAAGTGGATAATAAAGCCCAATAATGTCTAAAACAGTAGATAATATAGCATGGAGCAATCAAAAATTATAGATATGTTGGTGACGTATCAAGCATCCCCAAGCTTAATTTCTGCTCGTCCTCGAGTAGGTAAATGATAAAAACAGATTTTTTGATGCGGAGTGCTACTTGGCACAATTTTAATGTAATTCTTCTTAATTGTGGTATGAATATTCAGATCCAAAATATTCAAGACAAAAGTTCATAATGACATAAAAATGATAATACTTCAAGCATACTAACTAAGCAATTATGTCTTCTCAAAATAACATGGCCAGAGAAAGTTCATCCCTACAAAATCATATAGTTTAGTCATGTTTCATTTTCGTCACACAAGAATGCTCTCATCATGCACAAGCCCGATGACAAGCCAGGCAATTGTTTCATACTTTAGTAATCTCAAACCTATAAACTTTCACGCAATATATGAGCGCGAGCCATGGACATAGCACTATGGGTGGAATAGAATATAATGAGGGGGGTTATGTGGAGAAGACAAAAAAGGAGAAAGTCTCACATCAACAAGACTAATCAATGGGCCATGGAGATGCCCATCGATTGATGTTAATGCAAGGAGTAGGGATTGCCATGCAACGGATGCACTAGAGCTATAAATGTATGAAAGCTCAACAAAAGAAACTAGTGGGTGTGCATCCAACTTGCTTGCTCATGAAGACCTAGGGCACTTGAGGAGGCCCATTGTTGTAATATACAAGCCAAGTTCTATAATGAAAAATTCCCACTAGTATATGAAAGTGATAATATGAGAGACTCTCTACTATGAAGATCATGGTGCTACTTTGAAGCACAAGTGTGGTAAAAGGATAGTAACATTGTCCCTTCTCTCTTTTTCTCTCATTTTTTGGGCCTTCTCTTTTTTATGGCATTTATCTTTTTTTGGGCCTTCTCCTTTTTTATGGCCTTTCTTTTTTATTTATTCCTCACTTGGGACAATGCTCTAATAATGATGATCATCACACTTCTATTTATTTACAACTCAATGATTACAACTCGATACTAGAACAAAGATGACTCTATATGAATGCCTCCGGCAGTTTACCGGGATATGCAATGAACCAAGAGTGACATGTATGAAAGAATTATGAACGGTGGCTTTGCCACAAATACTATGTCAACTACATGATCATGCTAAGCAATATGACAATGATGAATGTGTCATGATGAACAGAATGATGGAAAGTTGCATGGCAATATATCTCAGAATGGCTATGGAAATGCCATAATAGGTACGTATGGTGGCTGTTTTGAGGAAGATATAAGGAGGTTTATGTGTGGAAGAGCGTATCATATCACGGGGTTTGGATGCACCGGCGAAGTTTGCGCCAATTCTCAATGTGAGAAAGGGCAATGCACGGTACCGAAGAGGCTAGCAACGATGGAAGGGTGAGAGTGTGTATAATCCATGGACTCAACATTAGTCATAAATAACTCACATACTTATTGAAAAAATCTGCAAGTCATCAAAAACCTCGGCACTACGCGCATGCTCCTAGCGGGATAGATTGGTAGGAAAAGACCATCACTCGTCCCCGACCGCCACTCATAAGGAAGACAATCAAATAACACCTCATGTTTCAAATTTTTTGCATAACGTTTACCATACGTGCATGCTACGGGACTTGTAAACTTCAACACAAGTATTTCTCAATTTCACAACTACTCAACTAGCATGACTTTGATATTATTGCCTCCATATCTCAAAACAATCATCAAGCATCAAACTTTTCTTAGTATTCAACACACTCATACGAAAGTTTTATTAATAATCTTGCATACCAAGCATATCAGGATTTTAAGAAAATTACCATGCTATTAAGACTCTCAAAATAATCTAAGTGAACTATGAGAGATCAATAATTTCTATAAAACAAATCCACCACCGTGCTCTAAAATATATAAGTGAAGCACTAGAGCAAAACTATAAAGCTCAAAAGATATAAGTGAAGCACATAGAGTATTCTATCAAATTGCAAATCATGTATGGCTCTCTCGAAAGGTGTGTACATCAAGGATGATTGTGTTAGACTAACAAGCAAAGACTCAAATCATAAAAGACGCTCCAAGCAAAACACATATCATGTGGTGAATAAAAATATAGTTCCAAGTAAAGTTACCGGTAAAAGTAGACGAAAGAGGGGTTGCCTTCCGGGGCATCCGCAAGCTTTGGCTTTTAGGTGTCCTTAGATTATCTTGGGGGTGCCATGGGCGTCCCCAAGCTTAGGCTCTTGCCACTCCTTGTTCCATAATCCATCAAATCTTTACCCAAAACTTGAAAACTTCACAACACAAAACTTAAAGTAGAAAATCTCGTGAGCTCCGTTAGTGAAAGAAAACAAAAGACCACTTCAAGGTACTGTAATGAACTCATTATTTATTTATATTGGTGTTATACCTACTGTATTCCAACTTCTCTATGGATTATAAACTATTTTGCTAGCCATAGATTCATCAAAATAAGCAATCAACACACGAAAAACAGAATCTGTCAAAAACAGAACAGTCTGTAGTAATCTGTAGCTAGTGCAAGATCTGGAGCCCCAAAAATTCTAAAATAAATTTTGGACGTGAGGAATTTATCTATTAATCATCTGCAAAAAGAATTAACTAAATAGCACTCTCCAAATTGAAATGAAATCAGTTCTCATGAGCGCTAAAGTTCTGTTTTTTACAGCAAGTTCAACAAGACTTTCCCCAAGTCTTCCCAACGGTTCTACTTGGCACAAACACTAATTAAACACAAAAAACACAACCACAGCAGAGGCTAGATAATTTATTTATTACTAAACAGGAGAAAAAAATCAAGGAATAAAAATAAAATTGGGTTGCCTCCCAACAAGCGCTATCGTTTAACGGCCCTAGCTAGGCATAACAAGCAAGAATAAATCTAGGTATTGCCAGCTTTGGTAGGCAATCCATAAGTGGCTCTCATGATAGATTCATATGGTAATTTTATTTTCTTTATCGGAAAGTGTTCCATGCCCTTTTTAATGGAAATTGGAATCTAATATTCCCTTCTTTCATATAAATAATTGCACCAACCGTTCTAAGGAAAGGTCTACCGAGAATAATAGGGCAAGAATGATTGCAATCTATATCAAGAACGACAAAATCTATGGGAAGATAATTCCTATTAGCAACAATAAGAACATCATTAATTCTTCCCATAGGTTTCTTAATAGTGGAATCCACAAGATGCAAGTTTAGAGAGCAATCATGAAAATCACGGAAATCTAGCAAATCACACCAAGTTTTGGGAATAGTAGAGACACTAGCACCCAAATCACACATAGCATAAAACTCATAATTTTTATTTTTATTTTTAATAGTAGGTTCCCACTCATCATAAAGTTTTCTAGGGATAGAAACTTCCAATTCAAGTTTTTCTTCATAAGATTGCATTAAGGCATCAACGATATGTTTAGTAAACGCTTTATTTTGACTATAAGCGTAAGGAGATTTTATCACGGATTGCAACAAGGAAATACAATCAATCAAAGAGCAATTTTCATAGTTAAATTCCTTGAAATCCATAATAGTGGGTTTAGCAACATCTAGGGTTTTAATTTCTTCAATCCCACTTTTATCAAATTGTCGGAGTAAATAGCCATGGGTAGCCTAGCCGGCTTCCCCTGGCCCTCCAGAAAAAATTAGGAGCTCGTTTGGCTCTCAAGAACGCAAGACCTGGGCCCGCCTTCCCTTTGCCGGCTGTCATCCAGGCTGGCTTCGGGAGGCGTCCTGACTTTAGCCCTCATGAAGAAAGCCATGGGAGGGCCGACTTCGAGAAGCCGGCCGCAAGAAGGTCGACTCCAAGAAGCCGGCTCCCATGAAGCGATCAAGACCACACTCTCAAAGTTTGCATCCACCCAGCGATGATGAAGCGGGGCGTGGCTACCGTGAGGCCTGCCACCCCCAAAACCCGGAGCATGACCGGAACAGTGCGCCGTACGGGTGACCACGACCCGCCCGGCGCGGCACTGTTGCCACGACGATCCTGACGCCATCCACGACGGGCCACCAGCGTGGCCCACGAGGCGGTGGGTCCCTTCGGGCAGAGAGACGCCCGAAGGCGGCCACACCTCCTCCCAGTCGGCCAGAGAGAGAGCCGGCTCCCGATAGCCGGCCTGCCATCCTCCTCGAAGGAGACGCCCCATTACAGAGACAAGACACGGTGAGGCTACAGTAATCGCCCGCCGGGCGGCGGTACTGTAGCCACGCCTACCACGACCAAGCCCGCGTCATCAGGATATAGCAACAGTAACCAGCCACCGACCAGGCCCTGGACGGTGGGGCCTGCTTGTCGACCAAGAGGCCGGCAGTCGGCGGGGCCCACCAGTCGGCGGGCCCCGGCGGCCGGCGCAGAAGCCGGCGAGCGCAGTCGCAGACGGCTGGGCCCCGCGCCCAGCCGGATTACCATTGTACCCCCGGGGGTAGGCCTATATAAACCCCCCGGGGCACTCATGCAAAGGGTTCGACCCCCAAGCTAGTCTTAGACACCATACGAGGAGAAGAAGCAAGCTAACCGTGCCCTTCTTCCTCCTTCCACCAAAACAGCTCAAGGAGCATTGTGTAGCTACTTGTTCATCTAGTGATCATGCGGAGACCCCGCAGAGCAGCAGTAGGGGTGTTATCTCCACGGAGAGCCCCGAAGCTGGGTAAAGTTCGCCGGCGTGCATGTCTTCGCCTCATCCCGTTTCCAGGCACCGGCGATGTCTTACTGGCTCCCACAATGATAAGCCACCCGTTGGCATATGTCGCACCTACCACCCGACACAAATTTAGCATCAAGATCAACAAATTCTGAGTTCTTAGAACGCCTTCTAGGTAAAGGTGGATCATATTCTGTCCCATCATTACCAAGATTCATATTGCAAAACAAAGATTTAATAGGGGACACATCAATAACTTTTAGATCTTCATCATTATTTTCATGGGAATTCGGTTTAGCGGCCATCTTATTAACTAAGGTAGCTTGCATATCTGAAATTTTAGCAGTTAATTTTTCAAGATGGGCAATTTGGGACCTTATACCATCAAATTCTTTAGACATATCATCGAGCTCTTTATTCATATAATTCATGAAACTTTTTTGTTCCTTAAGCTCATTTCTAAAGAAATTATTATGCTCAAATTGCAAAACCATAAACTTCCTGACGTTGTTTTCGATCTCCTCTAACCTTTTAAGGTGAAGATCACCAAATCTAGGTAGAGCCATCGCAACAAACAAGCAAACTAACACATAAGCAAACAAAAGGCGAACGGGCAAAAAGAGGCAAATAGAGAGGGAGAGGGAGGATAGAGAGAGAGGGCGAATAAAACGGCAAGGGTGAAGTGGGGGAGAGGAAAACCAGAGGCAAATGGCAAATAATGTAATGCGGGAGATAGGGATTGTGAAGGGTACTTGGTATATTGACTTTTGCGCAGACTCCCCGGCAACGGCGCCAGAAATTCTTCTTGCTACCTCTTGAGCACTGTGTTGGATTTCCCCGGAGAGGAAGGGATGATACAGCAAACTAGCGTAAGTATTTCCCTCATTTTTTGGGAACCAAGGTATCAATCCAGTAGGATGCTACGCTCGAGTCCCTCGTACCTACACAAAAACAATAGCTCAACGCAATCAACGTGCTTATGGGTTGTCAATCCCTTCACGGTCACTTACGAAAGTGAGATCTGATAGAGATGATAAATAATATTTTTGGTATAGAGATGCAAAATAAAAAGTAAATGCAAAGTAAAAGCAAAGCAACAATAAAGTGATGGAGATTGATATAATGAGAAAGAGACCCGGGGGCCATAGGTTTCACTGGTGGCTTCTCTCAAGAGCATAAGTATTCTATGGTGGGTGAACAAATTACTGTTGAGCAATTGACAGAATTGCGCATAGTTATGAGAATATCTAGGTATGATCATGTATATAGGCATCACGTCCGAGATAAGTAGACCGAAACGATTCTACATCTACTACTATTACTCCACTCATCGACCGCTATCCAGCATGCATCTAGAGTATTAAGTTAAAAACAGAGTAACGCCTTAAGCAAGATGACAGGATGTAGAGGGATAGTTTCATGAAATATGATAAAAAAACCCATCTTGTTATCCTCGATGGCAACGATACAATACGTGCCTTGCTGCCCCTTCTGTCACTGGGAAAGGACACCGCAAGATCGAACCCAAAGGTAAGCACTTCTCCCATGGCAAGAACAACCAATCTAGTAGGCCAAACCAAACTGATAATTCGAAGAGACTTGCAAAGATAACTAATAATACATAAAAGAATTCAGAGAAGATTCAAATATTGTTCATAGATAGACTTGATCATAAACCCACAATTCATCGGTCTCAACAAACACACCGCAAAAAGAAGATTACATCGAATAGATCTCCACGAAAGAGGGGGAGAACATTGTATTGAGATCCAAAAAGAGAGAAGAAGCCATCTAGCTACTAACTATGGACCCGTAGTTCTGAAGTAAACTACTCACACTTCATTGAAGGGGCTTGGATGATGATGTAGTAGCCCTCAGTGATCGATGCCCCCTCCGGCGGAGCTCTGGAACAGGCCCCAAGATGGGATCTCGTGGATACAGAAAGTTGCGATGGTGGAATTAGGTTTTTGGCTCCGTCCCCGATCGTTTGGGGGTACGTGTATATATATAGGAGGAAGAAGTACATCGGTGGAGCTTTGAGGGGCGCACGAGGCAGGGGGCGCGCCCTAGGGGGGCGCCCTCCACCCTCGTGACCGCCTCGTGGCTTTCTTGACGGAGGGTCCAAGTTTCCTGGAACTTATCTGATGAGAAAATCACGTTTCCGAAGGTTTCATTCCGTTTGGACTCCGTTTGATATTCCTTTTCTTCGAAACCCTAAAACAGGCAAAAAACAGCAATTCTGGGCTGGGCCTCCAGTTAATAGGTTAGTCCCAGAAATAATATAAAAGTGGATAATAAAGCCCAATAATGTCTAAAACAGTAGATAATATAGCATGGAGCAATCAAAAATTATAGATACGTTGGAGACGTATCGTGCTGCTAATCAAGTGTTTGAGGATCTGAACAAACAGTTGGCTGAGCTGCCCGTTCTTGTTGCCCCTGTTGATAAGGAGCCTCTGTTATTATATGTGGCTGCTAATAGCCGGGCTGTCAGTGTAGCTGAGGGAGTCCTGGATTAGGGGGTCTCCGGACAGCCCGACTATATCCTTTGGCCGGACTGTTGGACTATGAAGATACAAGATTGAAGAATTCGTCCCGTGTCCGGATGGGACTCTACTTGGCGTGGAACGCAAGCTAGGCAATACGGATATGTATATCTCCTCCCTTGTAACCGACCTTGTGTAACCCTAGCCCCCTTCGATGTCTATATAAACCGGAGGGTTTAGTCCGTAGGACAACATACAATCGTACCATAGGCTAGCTTCTAGGGTTTAGCCTCAACGATCTCGTGGTAGATCAACTCTTGTAATACTCATATCATCAAGAACAATCAAGCATGACATAGGGTATTACCTCCATCAAGAGGGCCCGAACCTGGGTAAACATTGTGTCCCCTGCCTCCTGTTACCATCCGCCTTAGAACCATAGTTCGAGACCCCCTACCCGAGATCCGCTGGTTTTGACACCGACATTGGTGCTTTCATTGAGAGTTCCACTGTGTCATCACCATAAGGCTTGATGGCTCCTTTGATCATCGGGACCGATGCGGTCCAGGGTGAGGTTTTCCTCCCCGGACAGATCTTTGTATTCGGCGGCTTTGCACTACGGGCCAATTCGCTTGGCCATCTGGAGCAGATCGAGAGTGAAGGAAATATGCCCTAGAGGCAATAATAAAGTTATTATTTATTTCCTTATATCATGATAAATGTTTATTATTCATGCTAGAATTGTATTAACCGGAAACATAATACATGTGTGAATACATAGACCAACAGAGTGTCACTAGTATGCCTCTACTTGACTAGCTCGTTAATCAAAGATGGTTGTGTTTCCTAACCATGAACAAAGAGTTGTTATTTTATTAACGAGGTCACATCATTAGTAGAATGATCTGATTGACATGACCCATTCCATTAGCTTAGCATCCGATCGTTTAGTATGTTGCTATTGCTTTCTTCATGACTTATACATGTTCCTATAACTATGAGATTATGCAACTCCCGTTTACCGGAGGAACACTTTGGGTACTACCAAACGTCACAATGTAACTGGGTGATTATAAAGGAGTACTACAGGTGTCTCCAATGGTAGATGTTGGGTTGGCGTATTTCGAGATTAGGGTTTGTCACTCCGATCGTCGGAGAGGTATCTCTGGGCCCTCTCGGTAATGCACATCACATAAGCCTTGCAAGCACTGCAACTAATATGTTAGTTGTGAGATGATGTATTACGGAACGAGTAAAGAGACTTGCCAGTAATGAGATTGAACTAGGTATTGGATACCGACGATCGAATCTCGGGCAAGTAACATACCGATGACAAAGGGAACAACGTATGTTGTTATGCGGTCTAACCGATAAAGATCTTCGTAGAATATGTAGGAGCCAATATGGGCATCCAGGTCCCGCTATTGGTTATTGACCGGAGATGTGTCTCGGTCATGTCTACATTGTTCTCGAACCGTAGGGTCCGCACGCTTAACGTTACGATGACAGTTATTATGAGTTTATGCATTTTGATGTACCGAAGGTTGTTCGGAGTCCCGGATGAGATCACGGACATGCCGAGGAGTCTCGAAATGGTCGAGACGTAAAGATTGATATATTGGAAGCCTATGTTTGGACATAGGAAGTGTTCCGGGTGAAATCGGGATTTTACCGGAATACCAGGAGGGTTACCGGAACCCCCCGAGAGACTAATGGGCCTATTGGGCCTTAGTGGAAAAAGAGAAAAGGGACAAGCCCATGGCTGGCCGGCGCCCCCCCTTTCCCCAAGTCCTAGTAGGACTAGGATAGGGGGCCGGCCCCCCTTCTCTCTCTTTTCCCCCCGGGAGTCCTAATTGGATTAGGATTGGGGGGAGGAGTCCTACTCCCGGTGGGAGTAGGACTCCCCTGCGCCTCCTCTCCCTGGCCGGCCGGCTCCCCCTCCTCCAACCTTTATATACGGGGGCAGGGGGCACCCCAAGACACACAAGTTGATCCTTGAGATCGTTCCTTAGCCGTGTGCGGTGCCCCCTGCCACCAAATTCCACCTCGATCGTACCGTTACAGTGCTTAGGCGAAGCCCTGCGTCGGTAGTACATCAAGATCGTCATCACGCCGTCGTGCTGACGGAACTCTTCCTCGACGCTTTGCTGGATCGGAGCCTGAGGAATGTCATCGAGCTGAACGTGTGCTAAGAACTCGGAGGTGCCGGAGTAACGGTGCTTGGATCGGTCGGATCGGGAAGAAGACGTACGACTACTTCCTCTACGTTGTGTGATCGCTTCTGTAGTCGGTCTGCGTTGGTACGTAGACAACACTCTCCCCTCTCGTTGCTGTGCATCACCATGATCTTGCGTGTGCGTAGGAATTTTTTTGAAATTACTGCGTTCCCCAACAGTGGCATCAGAGCCTAGGTTTTATGGTTTGATGTTATATGCACGAGTAGAACACAAGTGAGTTGTGGGCGATACAAGTCATACTGCCTACCAGCATGTCATTCTTTGGTTCGGCGGTATTGTTGGGTGAGACGATCCGGACCAACCTTACGCGTACTCTTACGCGAGACCGGTTCCCTCGACGTGCTTTGCACACAGATGGCTTGCAGAAGACTGCCTCTCCAACTTTAGTTGAACCAAGTGTGACTACGCCCGGTCCTTGAGAAGGTTAAAACAGAGTCTATTTGACGAACTATCGTTGTGGTTTTGATGCGTAGGTGAGATGAGTTCTTACTTAAGCCCGTAGCAGCCACGTAAAACTTGCAACAACAAAGTAGAGGACGTCTAACTTGTTTTTGCAGGGTATGTTGTGATGTGATATGGTCAAGGCATGATGCTGATTTCATTGTATGAGATGATCATGTTTTGTAACCGAGTTATCGGCAACTGGCAGGAGCCATATGGTTGTCGCTTTATTGTATGCAATGCAATCGCGATGTAATGCTTTACTTTATTACTAAACGGTAGTGATAGTCGTGGAAGCATAAGATTGGCGAGACGACAACGATGCTACGATGGAGATCAAGGTGTCGCGCCGGTGATGATGGTGATCATGACAGTGCTTCGGAGATGGAGATCACAAGCACAAGATGATGATGGCCATATCATATCACTTATATTGATTGCATGTGATGTTTATCCTTTTATGCATCTTATCTTGCTTTGATTGACGGTAGCATTATAAGATGATCTCTCACTAAATTATCAAGAAGTGTTCTCCCCGAGTATGCACCGTTGCCAAAGTTCATCGTGCCCAGACACCACGTGATGATCGGGTGTGATAAGCTCTACGTCCAAATACAACGGGTGCAAAACAGTTGCACACGCAGAATACTCGGGTTATACTTGACAAGCCAAGCATATACAGATATGGCCTCGGAACACGGAGACCGAAAGGTCGAGCGTGAATCATATAGTAGATATGATCAACATAACAATGTTCACCATTGAAAACTACTCCATCTCACGTGATGATCGGTTATGGTTTAGTTGATTTGGATCACGTGATCACTTAGAGGATTAGAGGGATGTCTATCTAAGTGGGAGTTCCTAAGTAATTTGATTAACTGAACTTAAACTTATCATGAACTTAGTACCTGATAGTATCTTGCTTGTTTATGTTGATTGTAGATAGATGGCTCGTGCTATTGTTCCGTTGAATTTTAATGCGTTCCTTGAGAAAGCAAAGTTGAAAAATGATGGTAGCAATTACACGGACTGGGTCCGTAACCTGAGGATTATCCTTATTGCTGCACAGAAGAATTACGTCCTGGAAGCACCGCTGGGTGACAGGCCTGCTGCTGGAGCAACGCCAGATGTTATGAACGTCTGGCAGAGCAAAGCTGATGACTACTCGATAGTTCAGTGTGCCATGCTTTACGGCTTAGAATCGGGACTTCAACGATGTTTTGAACGTCATGGAGCATATGAGATGTTCCAGGAGTTGAAGTTAATATTTCAAGCAAATGCCCGAATTGAGAGATATGAAGTCTCCAATAAGTTCTATAGCTGTAAGATGGAGGAGAACAGTTCTGTCAGTGAGCATATACTCAAGATGTCTGGGTATAATAATCACTTGATTCAGATGGGAGTTAATCTTCCAGATGACTGCGTCATTGACAGAATTCTCCAATCACTGCCACCAAGCTACAAGAGCTTCGTGATGAACTATAATATGCAAGGGATGAACAAGACTATTCCCGAGCTCTTCGCAATGCTGAAAGCTGCGGAGGTAGAAATCAAGAAGGAGCATCAAGTGTTGATGGTTAGCAAAACCACTAGTTTCAAGAAAAAGGGCAAAGGGAAGAAGAAGGGAAACTTCAAGAAGAACAGCAAGCAAGTTGCTGCTCAGGAGAAGAAACCCAAGTCTGGACCTAAGCCTGAAACTGAGTGCTTCTACTGCAAGCAGACTGGTCACTGGAAGCGGAACTGCCCCAAGTATTTGGCGGATAAGAAGGATGGCAAAGTGAGCAAAGGTATATGTGATATACATGTTATTGATGTGTACCTTACTAGAGCTCACAGTAGCACCTGGGTATTTGATACTGGTTCTGTTGCTAATATTTGCAACTCGAAACAGGGACTACAGAATAAGCGGACGCTAGCAAAGGACGAGGTGATGATGCGTGGGAAACGGTTCCAAAGTCGATGTGATCGCGGTTGGCACGCTACCTCTACATCTACCTTCGGGATTAATATTAGACCTAAATAATTGTTATTTGGTGCCAGCGTTGAGCATGAACATTATATCTGGATCTTGTTTAATGCGAGACGGTTATTCATTTAAATCAGAGAATAATGGTTGTTCTATTTATATGAATAATATCTTTTATGGTCATGCACCTTTGAAGAGTGGTCTATTCTTGTTGAATCTCGAAGATAGTGATACACATATTCATAATGTAGAAGCCAAAAGATGCAAAGCTAATAATGATAGTGCAACTTACTTGTGGCACTGCCGTTTAGGTCATATCGGTGTAAAGCGCATGAAGAAACTCCATACTGATGGGCTTTTGGAACCACTTGATTATGAATCACTTGGTACTTGCGAACCGTGCCTCATAGGCAAGATGACTAAAACACCGTTCTCCGGTACTATGGAGAGAGCAACAGATTTATTGGAAATCATACATACCGATGTATGTGGTCCGATGAATATTGAGGCTCGTGGCGGATATCGTTATTTTCTCACCTTCACAGATGATTTAAGCAGATATGGGTATATCTACTTAATGAAACATAAGTCTGAAACATTTGAAAAGTTCAAAGAATTTTAGAGTGAAGTTGAAAATCATCGTAACAAGAAAATAAAGTTTCTACGATCTGATCGTGGAGGAGAATATTTGAGTTACGAGTTTGGTGTACATTTGAAAAATTGTGGAATAGTTTCGCAACTCACGCCACCCGGAACACCACAACGTAATGGTGTGTCCGAACGTCGTAATCGTACTTTACTAGATATGGTGCGATCTATGATGTCTCTTACTGATTTACCGCTATCGTTTTGGGGTTATGCTTTAGAGACGGCCGCATTCACGTTAAACAGGGCACCATCAAAATCCGTTGAGACGACACCTTATGAACTATGGTTTGGCAAGAAACCAAAGTTGTCGTTTCTTAAAGTTTGGGGCTGCGATGCTTATGTGAAAAAGCTTCAACCTGATAAGCTCGAACCCAAATCGGAGAAGTGTGTCTTCATAGGATATCCAAAGGAAACTATTGGATACACCTTCTATCACAGATCCGAAGGCAAGACTTTTGTTGCTAAGTTCGGAAACTTTCTAGAGAAGGAGTTTCTCTCGAAAGAAGTGAGTAGGAGGAAAGTAGAACTTGACGAGGTAACTGTACCTGCTCCCTTATTGGAAAATAGTACATCACAGAAAACTGTTTCTGCGACACCTATACCAATCAGTGAGGAAGCTAATGATGATGATCATGAAGCTTCAGAACAAGATACTACTGAACCACGTAGATCAACCAGAGTGAGATCCGCACCAGAGTGGTACGGTAATCCAGTTCTGGAAGTCATGATGCTAGATCATGATGAACCTACGAACTATGAAGAAGCGATGGTGAGCCCAGATTCCACAAAGTGGCTTGAGGCCATGAAATCTGAGATGGGATCCATGTATGAAAACAAAGTATGGACTTTGGTTGACTTGCCCGATGATCGGCAAGCAATTGAGAATAAATGGATCTTCAAGAAAAAGACTGACGCTGACGGTAATATTACTGTCTATAAAGCTCGACTTGTCGCGAAAGGTTTTCGGCAAGTTCAAAGGAGTTGACTACGATGAGACCTTCTCACCCGTAGCGATGCTTAAGTCCGTCAGAATAATGTTAGCAATTGCCGCATTTTATGATTATGAAATATGGCAGATGGATGTCAAAACTGCATTCCTGAATGGATTTCTGGAAGAAGAGTTGTATATGATACAACCAGAAGGTTTTGTCGATCCAAAGGGAGCTAACAAAGTATGCAAACTCCAGCGATCCATTTATGGACTGGTGCAAGCATCTTGGAGTTGGAATAAACGCTTTGATAGTGTGATCAAAGCATTTGGCTTTATACAGACTTTTGGAGAAGCCTGTATTTACAAGAAAGTGAGTGGGAGCTCTGTAGCATTTCTAATATTATATGTGGATGACATATTGCTGATTGGAAATGATATAGAATTTCTGGATAGCATAAAGGGATACTTGAAGAAAAGTTTTTCGATGAAAGACCTCGGGGAAGCTGCTTACATATTAGGCATAAAGATCTATAGAGATAGATCAAGACGCTTAATTGGACTTTCACAAAGCACATACCTTGACAAGATTTTGAAGAAGTTCAAAATGGATCAAGCAAAGAAAGGGTTCTTGCCTGTGTTACAAGGTATGAAGTTGAGTAAGACTCAATGCCCGACGACTGCAGAAGATAGAGAGAAAATGAAAGATGTTCCCTATGCTTCAGCCATAGGCTCTATCATGTATGCAATGCTGTGTACCAGACCTGATGTGTGCCTTGCTATAAGTTTAGCAGGGAGGTACCAAAGTAATCCAGGAATGGATCACTGGACAGCGGTCAAGAACATCCTGAAATACCTGAAAAGGACTAAGGATATGTTTCTCGTATATGGAGGTGACAAAGAGCTCACCGTAAGAGGTTACGTTGATGCAAGCTTTGACACTGATCCGGACGATTCTAAATCGCAAACCGGATACGTGTTTACTTTAAACGGTGGAGCTGTCAGTTGGTGCAGTTCTAAACAAAGCGTCGTAGCGGGATCTACATGTGAAGCGGAGTACATAGCTGCTTCTGAAGCAGCAAACGAAGGAGTCTAGATGAAGGAGTTCAAATCCGATCTAGGTGTCATACCTAGTGCATCGGGTCCAATGAAAATCTTCTGTGACAATACTGGTGCAATTGCCTTGGCAAAGGAATCCAGATTTCACAAGAGGACCAAACACATCAAGAGACGCTTCAACTCCATCCGGGATTTAGTCCAGGTGGGAGACATAGAGATTTGCAAGATACATACGGATCTGAATGTTGCAGACCCGTTGACTAAGCCTCTTCCACGAGCAAAACATGATCAGCACCAAGGCTCCATGGGTGTTAGAATCATTACTGTGTAATCTAGATTATTGACTCTAGTGCAAGTGGGAGACTGAAGGACATATGCCCTAGAGGCAATAATAAAGTTATTATTTATTTCCTTATATCATGATAAATGTTTATTATTCATGCTAGAATTGTATTAACCGGAAACATAATACATGTGTGAATACATAGACCAACAGAGTGTCACTAGTATGCCTCTACTTGACTAGCTCGTTAATCAAAGATGGTTGTGTTTCCTAACCATGAACAAAGAGTTGTTATTTGATTAACGAGGTCACATCATTAGTAGAATGATCTGATTGACATGACCCATTCCATTAGCTTAGCATCCGATCGTTTAGTATGTTGCTATTGCTTTCTTCATGACTTATACATGTTCCTATAACTATGAGATTATGCAACTCCCGTTTACCGGAGGAACACTTTGGGTACTACCAAACGTCACAACGTAACTGGGTGATTATAAAGGAGTACTACAGGTGTCTCCAATGGTAGATGTTGGGTTGGCGTATTTCGAGATTAGGGTTTGTCACTCCGATCGTCGGAGAGGTATCTCTGGGCCCTCTCGGTAATGCACATCACATAAGCCTTGCAAGCACTGCAACTAATATGTTAGTTGTGAGATGATGTATTACGGAACGAGTAAAGAGACTTGCCAGTAACGAGATTGAACTAGGTATTGGATACCGACGATCGAATCTCGGGCAAGTAACATACCGATGACAAAGGGAACAGCGTATGTTGTTATGCGGTCTGACCGATAAAGATCTTCATAGAATATGTAGGAGCCAATATGGGCATCCAGGTCCCGCTATTGGTTATTGACCGGAGACGTGTCTCGGTCATGTCTACATTGTTCTCGAACCGTAGGGTCCGCACGCTTAACGTTACGATGACAGTTATTATGAGTTTATGCATTTTGATGTACCGAAGGTTGTTCGGAGTCCCGGATGAGATCACGGACATGACGAGGAGTCTCGAAATGGTCGAGACGTAAAGATTGATATATTGGAAGCCTATGTTTGGACATAGGAAGTGTTCCGGGTGAAATCGGGATTTTACCGGAATACCGGGAGGGTTACCGGAACCCCCCGAGAGACTAATGGGCCTATTGGGCCTTAGTGGAAAAAGAGAAAAGGGACAAGCCCATGGCTGGCCGGTGCCCCCCCTTTCCCCAAGTCCTAGTAGGACTAGGATAGGGGGCCGGCCCCCCTTCTCTCTCTTTTCCCCCCGGGAGTCCTAATTGGATTAGGATTGGGGGGAGGAGTCCTACTCCCGGTGGGAGTAGGACTCCCCTGCGCCTCCTCTCCCTGGCCGGCCGGCTCCCCCTCCTCCAACCTTTATATACGGGGGCAGGGGGCACCCCAAGACACACAAGTTGATCCTTGAGATCGTTCCTTAGCCGTGTGCGGTGCCCCCTGCCACCAAATTCCACCTCGATCGTACCGTTACAGTGCTTAGGCGAAGCCCTGCGTCGGTAGTACATCAAGATCGTCATCACGCCGTCGTGCTGACGGAACTCTTCCTCGACGCTTTGCTGGATCGGAGCCCGAGGAACGTCATCGAGCTGAACGTGTGCTAAGAACTCGGAGGTGCCGGAGTAACGGTGCTTGGATCGGTCGGATCGGGAAGAAGACGTACGACTACTTCCTCTACGTTGTGTGATCGCTTCCGCAGTCGGTCTGCGTTGGTACGTAGACAACACTCTCCCCTCTCGTTGCTGTGCATCACCATGATCTTGCGTGTGCGTAGGAAATTTTTTGAAATTACTGCGTTCCCCAACAGAGAGCTATGCCCTTGGCCATCAGGTCAGACTCGGAAACTTGAACTACACGGCCGATATCCGCGGAGACTTGATCTTCGACGGATCCGAGCCCATGTCAGGAGTGCCGCACAGTCACGACGAGCATGACATAACTCTGCCGTCGGACAGTATTCGGGAGATCGCATCTGCAACTACTCCAGTCGTCAATCCGGAGCAAATCGCGCCATCTGAGAATGGAGGGATAGACCCGGCCATGGAGGCCATGCTCTCAGCGGCGATAGAGCCAGACGCTGACTTCACCCCTTACGAGTGCCGTGTTGCCAAACCACTGGATTCACCCCGGCCACGGACTGTGAGCCGCTTACATCCGTGCCCGTCGAACCCGAATGGGCGCCGATCATGGAGTTCACCTCTGCGGATATCTTTCAGCACTCGCCTTTCGGTGATGTGCTAAATTCATTAAGGTCTCTCTCCTGTCAAGAGAACCTTGGCCGAACTATGTTCGGCTAGAATGGGATGCGGACGACGAAGAAATTCGCTGCCCACCCACCACCCACTTGTTAGCCACTGTCGATGACTTAACCGACATGCTTAACTTCGACTCTGAAGACATCGACGGCATGAACGAAGATGCAGGAGACGAACAGGAACCAGCGCCCACAGGGCGCCGGACAACCACTTCATCACATGACATATACATGGTGGATACACCCAAAGAGGGCAATGGCAAAGAGACAGTGGAGGATGCCCCGTCCAAGCAACCCAAGCACTGACGTCAGCGGTGCCACTCTAAGTCCCGCCATAGCAAAAACAACGATAACATTGCAAGAGGAAATAGCAGTCCAGTCGACTCTAGAAGAAACAATGACTGCACCGCCCCGGCGGCAGAGCACGATCAAGATGCAAACGGCGAACATAGTGCGGATCCGGCGTCCGAACACGGCAACGCCAAGGATAAACCTCATCAAACCCCGTCTGGGGAAGAAAACAGTCCGGACGAAGATGCACACATCATCCCGGAAACGCACTTGGAGCAAGAGAACCTCCGCAGAAGGCTTATTGCCACTGCGAGGAGCCTGAAGAAGCAGAAGCAAAGGCTTAAGGCCGCACAAGGTACGCTCAACAGCAGGTGGAACAAAGTGCTCGACGAGAAGGACCATCTGGCCTAAACAAGATTGTTGACAAGCTCTGTCAGATTAACGACATCCCCGACAAACCTGCAAATCACACCCACAGAGCATGTTGGGTCTTCAAGCAGGCCGGTAAGCTAAACGCCGAACACAAAGGGGAAGAGACACCAAGCGAAGACGAGGATGAACCTCGCCAACAAAGCACCGCAGGCCAAAAAAAGTTCCCACCAGAGGTCAAAACGGTAAACGTGATCCATGTGACGAAGAGGAGAAGCGATCATGCACTCTGAGACTCACGCACCATAGAGCCCGTCACCCCTAGGTTCAATCCCTGGTTGGCCTACCCGATCACTTTTGATCGTGCGGATCACGCGACAAGTATCTGACACAAAGGACTGGCGGCCTTGGTGTTAGACCCAATAATAAACGGGTACCATTTTACACGAGTCCTCATGGACGGCGGCAGTGATCTAAATCTGATATATCAGGACACAATCTGCAAAATGGGGTTAGACCCGACACAAATAAGCCACAGTAATACTACCTTCAAGGGAGTAATAGCAGGCCAAGAGGCCCGCTGTACGGGCTCTCTACTGCTAGAGGTTGTATTCGGTCCTCCCGATAACTTCTGAAGTGAAAGGTTAACTTTCCACGTCGCTCCATTCCGAAGTAGTGCTCGACAGCCTTCAAGAACTTCTTCAAAGTGGTGCTCGACAGCCACTCGGCCTACGGCCGAACCCTATGTTGCAAAAGTGGTGGCCTCCATCTCCGCCCAGTATGTCTTGACATGGGCAAAGGCCATCCGCACACCCTCTATGCACTCCGATCTCCTCATAGCATCGATGCGCGGCACAACACCAAGGAATTGTTGCACTAAACTAAAATAGCTATTCGGCCTTGGCCCTCCCGGCCACAGATGATCCACAACGGACCTCATGGCAAGTCCGGACAACCTATGGAGCAAAGCCCACTCGGACATTTGCTCATTCAACAGCAGTGGACGGACTGGAGCATGAAACTATGACCAGAACAGCTTTTCCACTTCATGATCTTTCTGATCCTTGAAGTACTCGGCCACATCAGCAGCACTTGCAGCCAAATCCACGTAGGCGTCCGCAGAACTCCATAGTCGGTCAAGAGGAGCATACTTCGGATCTCCGAATTTAGTCCGCAACATGAAGGGCTTCACAGACACGATATCTGCAGCTTGATGCAGCTCCTCCTTTGTCGCTCTAATTTTGGAGCGGGCTTCCTTGGCAGCTACTAGGGCCTTCTCCAGGTCCGTCGCCCTCGCTCGGCTTTCTTCTTCAAGAAGCTAGTAACGGCCAGCGGCATCTTTTAACTCTACATCCATTTTGGCCATTCTTTCCTTGCTCTCGCAATGCGCGGCCTGTTCGGCCCTCAACTCTTCGGCCACCTTTAGAGCAGCCGCATTGCTACTCCTTGCTTGTTCCTTGGCTCGGGCAAGCTCCGCCCGAAGGGTCTCCATGCTGGCAGCGCCATCTGCAGTCACAACATATTAAAGATACTGGCATCATGCTCCTCTTATTATGTGACGATCACCAGAGAAATCACTTACCCTGTGCCTCGTCAAGCCACTGGTTGAGAAGCACGATATTGGCATCGGCCGCATCATGTTGCCGCTTTAACTCGGTAAACCCATTAGTTCGGCTAGCCACTGAAGCCTTAGTCGCCTGCACATAAAGGCAGTCAGGTTATTACCTGGGAATATGATCCTCGGGTTGCCGCCGTTCTCGACGACAACCAGAGTCTCAGGGGCTACTATCTGCATAGGGCACACCTAACGTGTGCGGTACTATCAAAAACATACACTATTTTACGTACCTCAAAGCCTTTCAGCAGACTCATAAAGGCTTCGTGCGATCCACTTTCAGCGGATGAAATCCTTTCAATTACTGTACCCATCAGTGTACGATGCGCTTCCGAGAGGGCCGCTTGCCCCAGAAGATCCTTCAGTGCGTCCGACCGCACACTGTACGGTTCCAAACTCTTGCTGCCGCTCTCCTTAGGAGCCGGATACTGGGGATTCCGGGTAGCCGAAGGGTTATGCTCTGGCCTCGGTGGATCCGGAGGTACCCTCCGCGACGACACTTCAGGGTCGCCCACCTTATGAGGCGGGGTGTCAGGGGGAGGCGTTTCGCTCTCCATCATCTCCGGAAGAAGATCCTTCGAAGACGAACTCTGTCGAGAAGGGCTACAATCTGGACTACAATTTATAAGCATCAGTTATTGTCTTCGGAAGTAAGGTAGGATATTTTCACTATTAAGTAATTTTTGATTACTTATAGCTCGGTAGAGGGCTGATCCCCGTGCGGACATTGTGCGGCAAGAATACCCTCCGAGGTAGGACCCTCTGGCAAAGATTTCTTCTCCCGTTTGGAAGCCATAGTTTCCTGATCTTCAGTGGTAGTCCTCTTCCTTCCCTAGGGAGAGAGAATGTCAGATTCTTCCCCTTGGTTATCCTCCCTCGCGGAGGCGCTCATTCCCCCGGTTGGAATGAGTAGCGAGTGAGGCCTGCTTTCGCCCTCTTTATTCCCCCTTCATCTTCCTTTGAGGGCACTAGATAAGGCGCCGGCTGGAGCATCTTGTCCAGTACCGGATTGTCCAAGCCCTCAGGAAGGGGGCCGAACACCTCATCATCTTTTTTTATCCAGTCCTAGTCAAAAGAGCGACTCTTTAGAATGATGCCATGGCAAACAAAAGGACAGCGGGTTCGGCCATGGGATTACTTACTTGGGTAGCAGGGCGGTTGCAGCTCAAACCCACATCCTCGGTGGTGTCTGGACACTCTACTTGGGGTCCGAAGAACGATTTGTACATCTCTTCAAGCGTCATGCCGAGGAAATGCTGAATAGCTCGCGGTCCTTCCAGGTTGAATTCCCACATACAGAGGGGCCGACATTTGCAAGGCTGGACTCGACGAACTAGCATAACTTGCATTACCATAACCAGACTCAAATCTCTCTCAAAGAGATCTCAAATACGGCTCTGCAATATTGGCACGTCCTTTGCTGGACCCCAGCTCAGCCCCTTGCTGATCCATGACATCAGTTGCGATGGGGGGCCCGAGCGAAAGGTGGGGGCGGCTACCCACTTGGCACTTCGGGGAGCTGTGATGTAAAACCACTCCCGCTGCCACAATCTGGACACCTCTGGGAAGGAACCGTCTGGCCATGGAGCATCAGCGATTTTGCTTATTAAGGCACCTCCGCACTCTGCGTGCCGCCCCTCGATCATCTTCGGCTTCACATCGAAGGTCTTGAGCCACATGCCGAATTGAGGGGTAATGCGGAGGAAGGCTTCACATACGACAATAAATGACGAGATGTAAAGAAGGGAATCCGGTGCCAGATCATGGAAATCCAGCCCATAATAGAACATAAGACCCCTAACAAAGGGATCCAGAGCGAGGCCTAGTCCTCGGAGGAAGTGGGAGATGAACACGACACTCTCGGTGGGTTCAGGAGTAGGGATGACCTGCCGTCGGGCAGGCAACCTATGCAAAATTTCGGCGGTCAGATATCTGGCCTCTCTCAGCTTCTTGATGTCCTCCTCTGTGACAGAGGAAGGCATCCACTGACCTTGAAGGTTGGATCCGGACATAGTTGAAGGTCCGAAGTGCCTGACCTGAGCTTTGGGTGTTAGAACTCGAGGCGGGGGAAGGATTCGATTGAGCATGAGAGGGAAAAAAGGACAGGCCTCGCCCTCATTATAAAAGAGGTGAATATCAAGCGTCCTCCTTGTGGCCATTTGGGACTTACCTAAGATCTAGGAGTCACACCAACAGGCACGATTGGATTACCCACGTCCGTATTGATGAGAATCCCGTAATAAGGAGGACACGGTCTCTGCTTTAACGAGACGTGTCAGAAAAACTGCCTCGCAATATGCGCAACGCTGGTTGAGAAAAAATGGTTCAGATAAAGACCGGGCCATGACGTGATGTCATGCTGTCAAAACATGACAACAGATTAGATTTATGGAAATATTATTCTCTCTACGGTGTGGTGTGGAACTTGTTTTGCAGAGCCGGACACTATCCTTGAGTTCAAAATTTTCTATGGAGTATTCGGAGGAGGAACCCGCCTTGCAATGCCGAAGAGAATATTGCGCGCCGGACTCGTCGTCATTGAAGCCTGGTTCAGGGGCTACCGAGGGAGTCCTGGATTAGGGGGTCTCTGGATAGCCGGACTATATCCTTTGGCCGGACTGTTGGACTATGAAGATACAAGATTGACGACTTCGTCCCGTGTCCGGATGGGACTCTACTTGGCATGGAAGGCAAGCTAGGCAATACAGATATGTATATCTCCTCTCTTGTAACCGACCTTGTGTAACCCTAGCCCCCTTCGGTGTCGATATAAACCGGAGGGTTTAGTCCGTAGGACAACATACAATCATACCATAGGCTAGCTTCTAGGGTTTAGCCTTAATGATCTCATGGTAGATCAACTCTTGTAATACTCATATCATCAAGAACAATCAAGCAAGACGTAGGGTATTACCTCCATCAAGAGGGCCCAAACCTGGGTAAACATCGTGTCCCTTGCCTCCTGTTACCATCCGCCTTAGACGCACAGTTTGGGACCCCTACCCGAGATCCGCCGGTTTTGACACCGACAGTAGCTATTGTGGTGGAAAGGAAAGAGGCAAGCAAGGAATATCAGGTTCAACGGCTGGTTTACTACATCAGTGAGGTGCTTATTGAGTCCAAGCAGAGGTATCCGCACTGGCAGAAGCTTGTGTATGGGGTCTTTATGGCAAGCCAGAAGCTTAAGCAATATTTTTGGGGTCACCCCATTACTATACATAATATGATGGTGTATATATTATAAATAATATAATAAAGCCGGCATCCCTGATAAATCAGGGTATCTTTCATTTCACTTCCTCGAAGATGAGTCTTTATCATCTTCTTCACGTTCATTTAAGAGGATTGACGCCCAAACTCTAGGGACCAAAGAGAGTTGGATGCGCAGCACAGCTCAAACATAGGTCCCTAACGAGCACGATTTGTCAGTATGTCACTTTGGGGCTTCCTGTTCAATCATAGGCGTATTCGACCAAAGAGAACATAGTGTTACTACCCATTTGACTAGGTTTGTTCAAACATATGTGTATTCGACCAAAGAGAACATAACCTTTCCCGGTCATCCTACCTGTAGCCAGCTGCTTCAACTCCATCATGTAATCCTGATTGACCCGCCGAACTCTTAAACAACCAGTCTTTACGGCGTATTCGACCAAGATCTGAGCTCGTTAAGGTTAAAACGCCGGTTGTCACGTGTGAGGATGGCTTACAGCTAGTCAGGATAGATCCAGGCTTCATAAGCTGCCTTCCTTGAAACTTGGATAAATCGGCATGTGATGTATGCTGCTACTCTGACCCCGCGTACTCCTGATAAGTCGATAAAGCAAGATCTGACTTTATCTGGGTTCAAATGTCGATTGGGTAATGTGAGTCAGGCTCACGGATAGCACGTACCTTCCAGTTTCTCCGGCTAGTTCATTGAAGAAGATACTTTGGTTTGGCGATCCTCAAAAGCCTCGAATTTTTTTGCTTTCTTTCCTTTATAAGATTTCTTTTTTGCCATCTGGTTTTTTCACATCGGGTCAAGCTGCCCTACTTATGGCTCATATTTGAAGCATCTTTTGGGTTTCTACAACCCATCGGGATGATAGACTCTAAGTCATCAAGAGTATCATGATATTATATTTGGAGTTATAGTTCTACAAACTTAAAACCGGATCAAGCTGTTAAGCCGGCAGTTTAAGCACATGCCACAGGTATGACATTTTATTATGTTAGATATTATGGCCAGACCAGCCCTGGTTATGGACTGCTCATCCCTAGTGGCCTTTAGTTGGGTATCATGACCCGCCCGACGGTAAACCACCAGGGCACTTGTGACTTTTTTGTGTGCAGGAGAATAATCAAGTTTAATCTGCATAAATCAATACTATCATAAGAGAAAGGATCATCTTTCAAATTGGCGGATCAGTGGTATTGTAAAAAATAGAAACATGCATGATGGCACGGCAGATTCAAGTTTTTAACTACCCTATTACATGGCTCCATGAGCCGACGGCATTAAGTGTTTTTCAAAGGATAAAGTATGTAAGCTGCCCGGCGGTTCATTCTTCTTGGCCTGGCTCTGGATCATCCCTTGCCGGTTCTTCGTCCTCCTTCGCCATCTGGAAGTTTGGTGTTGACCAATCAATGCCACGCAAGGCGTAGAATCCAGCTCGTCATCAATAAGATTGGACGGGTCAATTTCAGGGGTGAAGGTGTGCTTACGAATTGGAGGAATCATATCCATCACTTTATACGCAGGAGTAGACATCTTCTGATTTTCTGCATCATAAGCCAGCTGATATTTGGAGAGATTGTTTTCTTCAGCAATGACTGTCTCAGGAGGACGAATTTCTTTGACACACGCGGTGAAGTCTTGTTGATCAAAATAAGTCACATCTTCCTTCAGACTTGGATACCCACTGGCTACATCGGCCGGGTCTAACTCCGATACCCATGCCTTAGCACGGCTCAAGGCTGTCATAGCAGCGGCTCTCGCACAAGACCGCTTTATCTCTTGAATTCTAGTGGGCAGGATTGACAATTTATTCAACACATCACTTAACAGATCAGGTCCTTGGTTTGTTGGAGAAATGGTAGCTAATGTGCGTTGAGTTCCGGTGTATAGTTGTTCTACCAACGTATATACGGCTTTCAGCTTCATTACTACGTCTTGATTCAGGTTGCTGCTCCTGGGACCTGCACAAATTACAGATTGGTTAAATGGCGGTTCATATTATCATGACAAGGATTCACTTTTTGATGATTAGCAAAGAAACTCACCAAAGATAGCAGAAACCATCTAAGGGACACGGTGTTTTAAGCCGGAGAGTTCAGTGGTTACTTCTTGAAGAGCTGTCGTGGCTTTTTCAGCTTGCTACGTTAAAGCAGTCTTTTCTTCAGCCCAGGTGTTTTTCTCCGTCTTAAAAGCGGTCTTCAGCTTTTCAGATTCAGCTATGCTAAACTGAAATTTTGCTTGCGCCTTCTGGGTTTCAGACTCCTGACTCGCCAGCCAGGTCTTTGCATCCGTTAACTGTGACTCAAGCTCAACAGTAGCAGCCTGTATGAAGCGCAGACTTGTCAACACATGCAGAATTACAAGAATATAAGTCCCAAGTCCTTTGCAAGCAACAACACTTGGCACTTGGGGGTAATGTCTGTCAAAGAATTACATTAAGTAAAACGGCTCTTATAAATAAAGTCCCAAGCACTTTGCAAGCAAGAGTACTTGGCACTTGGGGGCTAATGCCTATTGCAGAGTTTTTTCCTAAACAGATTCATATGATTAAGTCCCAAGCACTATGCAAGCAATAGTACTTAGCCCTTGGGGACTTCGGATGCAATGCTAAATTGTTTACACATCCGGCTTAAATCTAATTATGACAGCCGGCTTTGGAAGGATTCTATTACAAATGCTTATGGATTATTCTAAGTCTACAGCTTATTCAATCTTATCATAACCAGTAGACTTGGGGGCTAGCAGGATGTACATAACTTATTTAAAGCCGGAAGACATACCTCATATTTTTGGTGCATCTGTTTCACCATCTCAATTTCGAAATCGCGGCTGGAGTGTACTTGGTTGAGATAACCGGACAATACTTCACTGCTGCTCAATTGAGCATAGTGGGAGATATCAAACCTCACTTTCCGTCTTCCAATAACTTCTTGCTTGGCAGAGTGTTTGGCTAAAATAGTTGGATTTCCCATTTCAGTAAAACTGGTGCGAGTGATCAGAACGTCATCAGTATGGGTCTCTGACGGCTTAAGTGAGCTTGACGGTTCAATATTCAACGGGCCAGTGTTGGTTTGATCAACAGAGAGGTCAGGCATCTCAGGTGGAATGTCAGAAGCAGGTTCTTCTAGTTGTTTTCAAAGGCATCAGGTACAGAGGCTTGCTGCTCCGGTTCAGCAACTTTAGGATCCTCATCCGACTTGGACACTTTTGCCTTTTTGTTAGGTTTTGCTTGTCCACTGAATGGTTATGACAAATCCGATTTATCCTGCGAAAGATTAGCTTACTTGAGTTAACACAGTATTTGGATGATGAGATAAAAGTAAGGAAAATTAAGAGACTCACATCTGCTGGCGGGTTAAATTTGCAGAAAGGGTTCAGACCCACTTTGCTGCAGTCTTCGAATTTTCCATTAACAAGTGCTTTTGTCATTTCAATAATTGGCTCTTCAGTCAAACACAAAGAGCTGTGGCGTAATGGATCGTTTGTTTCTCCGGTATAAGTACACATCAAACCGGGTCGGCGGCTCAAGGGTATGATCCGCCATGAGACCCAGCATCGAACCAAATCAATGCTGGTTAACCCATTCCCCAGTAGGGCCTTGACCTTCGCGATAGTGGGGGTGAGTTTTTTACGTTCAGTGGCGGTAAGTTTTTCAGGGAGTTGATGTTTTGGGTCAATATGTTCAGCGCGATAACCCGGCAATGGATTTTCATCAGCCGGAGAGATATCCTTGCAGTAAAACCACGTCTGATTCCAGTCCTTAGGGTGACTCATCGGAACTGCATGAGGGAAGATGGCATCTCTTCTGCGTTGAATCGAGATTGCGCCAAGTTCCAAGATGGGCCCGTTTGTGAACTCGTTTTGGCGGTTCAGATAGAAGAATTCCCTGAAAAGTTCGACACTAGGCTCCTCTTGAAGGTATACTTCACAGAAAACTTGAAAGTTGCAAATGTTTGACACAGAATTGGGTCCGATGTCTTGAGGATGGAGTTGGAAGAATTGCAGAACATCTCGGAAAAATTTAGAACCAGGCGGAGAGAAGCCCCGGTTCATGTGATCAGTAAAAACAATCACTTCATTATCCTTTGGCAGACGTCTTTCTTCACCTGGATGAGGGGCGCGGTAATGCATGACACTCTTTGCTGGTAAATACCCAACCTTGACAAAGTCTTCCAAAGTACCCTCACTGACGATGGAGGGAACCCAGTTACATGTAGTAACTATCTTTGGCGGATTCACGGAAAGGGAGGCCTAAAAGGAAGAAAGTTTTCCGGTTTAAAGTTAATCCATTTAAGCCGGCGGAAAATGTTATAAGTATTTGTTGGAGACTGTCGTCTTAAGTGAGGATTAATGATATATGAGTGATTATAGGCTAGAGGTGTAAGCCGCCATGACACGTACTGGCATTCAAGGTCTGACAAGAGCAAAATTTTAAGTGTTGGGACAAATAGGTTTCACGGGTTGAAGTTATAAAATAGGATCTGCAGCTGTTCAGAAAAATGGAATAAATCTAAACCTAAGGTGGCGGCCGCAGAAGAGTGAGGGTGCTCACATGAGATCTACTACAAAGAAGATATAATTGTTGGGGAACATAGTAATTTCAAAAAAATTCCTATGCACACGCAAGATCATGGTGATGCACAGCAATGAGAGGGGAGAGTGTTGTCTACGTACCCACGTAGACCGACTGCGGAAGCGTTGACACAACGTAGAGGAAGTAGTCGTACGTCTTCCCGATCCGACCGATCCAAGCACCGTTACTCCGGCACCTCTGAGTTCTTAGCACACGTACAGCTCGATGACGCTCCCCGGACTCCGATGTTGGGGAACACAGTAATTTCAAAATTTTCCTACGCACACGCAAGATCATGGTGATGCACAGCAACGAGAGGGGAGAGTTTTGTCTACGTACCAACGCAGACCGACTGCGGAAGCGATCACACAATGTAGAGGAAGTAGTCGTACGTCTTCTTCCCGATCCGACCGATCCAAGCACCATTACTCTGGCACCTCCGAGTTCTTAGCACACATTCAGCTCGATGACGTTCCTCGGGCTCCGATCCAGCAAAGCGTCGAGGAAGAGTTCTGTCAGCACGACGGCGTGGTGACGATCTTGATGTACTACCGACGCAGGGCTTCGCCTAAGCACTGTAACGGTATGATCGAGGTGGAATTTGGTGGCAGGGGGCACCGCACACGGCTAAGGAACGATCTCAAGGATCAAACTTGTGTGTCTTGGGGTGCCCCCTGCCCCCGTATATAAAGGCCAGGGGCAGGGGGTTCGGCCGGCTAGGAGGGAGGAGGCGCAGGGGGAGTCCTACTCCCACCGGGAGTAGGACTCCTCCTCCAATCCTATTCCAACTAGGACTCAAGGGGGAAAGGAGAGAGAGAGGGGGCCGGCCCACTTCTCTTAGTCCTACTAGGACTCGGGAAAGGGGGGGGGGCGCCGGCCAGCTTGTGGGCTGCCTCTTCTCTTTTTTCCACTAAGGCCCAATAGGCCCATTTGCCTCCCGGGGGGTTCCGGTAACCCTCCCGGTAATCCGGTAAAATCCCGATTTCATCCGGAACGCTTCCGGTGTCCAAACATAGGCTTCCAATATATCAATCTTTACGTCTCGACCATTTCGAGACTCCTCGTCATGTCCGTGATCTCATCCGGGACTCCGAACAACCTTCGGTACATCAAAATGCATAAACTCATAATAACTGTCATCGTAACGTTAAGCGTGCGGACCCTACGGTTCGAGAACAATGTAGACATGACCGAGACACGTCTCCGGTCAATAACCAATAGCGGGACCTGGATGCCCATATTGGCTCCTACATATTCTATGAAGATCTTTATCGGTCAGACCGCATAACAACATACGTTGTTCCCTTTGTCATCGGTATGTTACTTGCCCGAGATTCGATCGTCGGTATCCAATACCTAGTTCAATCTCGTTACCGGCAAGTCTCTTTACTCATTCCGTAATACATCATCTCACAACTAACTTATTAGTTGTAGTGCTTGCAAGGCTTATGTGATGTGCATTACCGAGAGGGCCCAGAGATACCTCTCCGACAATCGGAGTGACAAACCCTAATCTCGAAATACGCCAACCCAACATCTACCATTGGAGACACCTGTAGTACTCCTTTATAATCACCCAGTTACGTTGTGACGTTTGGTAGTACCCAAAGTGTTCCTCCGGTAAACGGGAGTTGCATAATCTCATAGTTATAGGAACATGTATAAGTCATGAAGAAAGCAATAGCAACATACTAAACGATCGGGTGCTAAGCTAATGGAATGGGTCATGTCAATCAGATCATTCAACTAATGATGTGACCTTGTTAATCAAATAACAACTCTTTGTTCATGGTTAGGAAACATAACCATCTTTGATTAACAAGCTAGTCTAGTAGAGGCATACTAGTGACACTCTGTTGGTCTATGTATTCACACATGTATTATGTTTCCGGTTAATACAATTCTAGCATGAATAATAAACATTTATCATGATATAAGGAAATAAATAATAACTTTATTATTGCCTCTAGGGCATATTTCCTTCAGTCTCCCACTTGCACTAGAGTCAATAATCTAGTTCACATCGCCATGTGATTTAGCAGCAATGGTTCACATCACCATGTGATTAACACCCATAGTTCACATCGTCATGTGACCAACACTCATAAGGATTACTAGAGTCAACAATCTAGTTCACATATCTATGTGATTAACACCCAAAGAGTACTAAGGTGTGATCATGTTTTGCTTGTGAGATAATTTTAGTCAACGGGTCTGTCACATTCAGATCCGTAAGTATTTTGCAAGTTCTATGTCTACAATGCTCTACACGGAGCTACTCTAGCTAATTGCTCCCACTTTCAATATGTATCCAGATTTAGAATCATCTGGATCAGTGTCAAAAACTTGCATCGACGTAACCCTTTACGACGAACCTTTTTGTCACGTCCATAATCGAGAAACATTTCCTTATTTCACTAAGGATAATTCTGACCGCTGTCCAGTGATCTACTCCTAGATCACTATTGTACTCCCTTGCCAAATCAGTGCAGGGTATACAATAGATCCGGTACACAGCATGGCATACTTTATAGAACCTATGAATGAGGCATAGGGAATGACTTTCATTCTCTTTCTATCTTCTGCCGTGGTCGGGCTTTGAGTCTTTACTCAACTTCACACCTTGTAACACAGGCAAGAAACTTTTTCTTTGACTGTTCCATTTTGAACTACTTCAAAATCTTGTCAAGGTATGTACTTATTGAAAAACTTATCAAGTGTCTTGATCTATCTCTATAGATCTTGAAGCTCAATATGTAAGCAGCTTTACCGAAGTCTTTCTTTGAAAAACTCCTTTCAAACACTCCTTTTATGCTTTACAGAATAATTCTACATTATTTCCGATCAACAATATGTCATTCACATATACTTATCAGAAATGCTGTAGTGCTCCCACTCACTTTCTCGTAAATACAGGCTTCACCGCAAGTCTGTATAAAACTATATGCTTTGATCAACTCATCAAAGCGTATATTCCAACTCCGAGATGCTTGCACCAGTCCACAGATGGATCGCTGGTGCTTGCACATTTTGTTAGCACCTTTTGGATTGACAAAACCTTCTGGTTGCATCATATACAACTCTTCTTTAATTAATCCATTAGGGAATGCAGTTTTGTTTATCCGTTTGCCAGATTTCATAAAACGCGGCAATTACTAACATGATTCGGACAGACTTAAGCATAGATACGAGTGAGAAAATCTCATCGTAGTCAACACCTTGAACTTGTCGAAAACCTTTTGCGACAATTCTAGCTTTGTAGATAGTAACACTACTATCAGCGTCCGTCTTCCTATTGAAGATCCATTTATTTTCTATGGCTTGCCGATCATCGGGCAAGTCAACTAAAGTCCATACTTCGTTCTCATACATGGATCATATCTCAGATTTCATGGCTTCAAGCCACTTTGCGGAATTTGGGCTCACCATCGCTTCTTCATAGTTCGTAGGATCATCATGATCTAGTAGCATGACTTCCAGAACAGGATTACCGTACCACTCTGGCGCGGATCTTACTCTGGTTGATCTACGAGGTTCAGTAGTGTCTTGTTCTAAAGTTTCATGATCATCATCATTAGCTTCCTCACTAACTGGTGTAGGTGTCACAGAAACATTTTTCTGTGATGTACTACTTTCCAATAAGGGAGCAGGTACAGTTACCTCGTTAAGTTCTACTTTCCTCCTACTCACTTCTTTCGAGAGAAACTCCTTCTCCAGAAAGTTTCCAAATTTTAGCAACAAAAGTCTTGCCTTCGGATTTGTGATAGAAGGTTTATCCAATAGTTTCCTTTGGATATCCTATGAAGACGCACTTCTCCGTTTGAGTTTGAGCTTATCAGGATGAAACCTTTTCATATAAGCATCGCAACCCCAAATTTTCAAGAAACGACAGCTTAGGTTTCTTGCCAAACCATAGTTCACACGGTGTCATCTCAACGGTTTAGATGGTGCCCTATTTAACGTGAATGCAGCTGTCTCTAATGCATAACCCCAAAACGATAGTGGTAGATCGGTAAGATACATCATAGATTGCACTATATCCAATAAAGTACGGTTATGACGTTCGGACACACCATTATGCTGTGGTGTTCCATGTGGCATGATTTTGTGAAACTATTCCACATTGTTTTAATTGAAGACCAAACTCGTAACTCAAATATTTTACCTCTGCGATCATATCGTAGAAACTTTTATTTTCTTGTCACGATGATTTTCCACTTCACTCTGAAATTCTTTGAACTTTTCAAATGTTTCAGACTTATGTTTCATCAAGTAGATATACTCATATCTGCTCAAATCATCTGTGAAGATCAGAAAATAATGATACCTGTCGCGAGCAATATTTATCGGACCACATACATCAGTATGTATGATTTCCAATAAATCTTTTCTCGCTCCATTGTTCTGGAGAACGGCGTTTTAGTCATCTTGCCCAAAAGGCATGGTTCGCAAGCATCAAGTGATTCATAATCAAGTGATTCCGAAAGCCCATCAGCATGGAGTTTCTTCATGCGCTTTATACCAATATGACCTAAACAGCAGTGCCACAAATAAGTTGCACTATCATTATTAACTTTGCATCTTTTGGTTTCAATATTATGAATATGTGTATTATTAAGATCGAGATCCAATGAACTATTTTCATTGGGTGTGTAACCATATAAGGTTTTATTCATGTAAAGAGAACAACAATTTATTCTTTTACTTAAATGAATAACCGTATTACAATAAACATGATCAAATCATATTCATGCTCAACGCAAAAACCAAATAACACTTATTTAAGTTCAACACTAATCCCGAAAGTATAGGGGAGTGTGCGATGATGATCATATCAATCTTGGAACTACTTCCAACACACATCGTCACTTCACCCTTAACTAGTCTCTGTTTATTCTGCAACTCCCGTTTCGAGTTACTAATCTTAGCAACTGAACTAGCATCAAATACTGAGGAGTTGCTATAAACACTAGTATAGTACACATCAATAACATGTATATCAAATATACTGCTGTTCACTTTGCCATCCTACTTATCCGCCAATCACTTGGGGTAGTTCCGCTTCCAGTGACCAGTCCCTTTGCAGCAGAATCACTTAGTCTCAGGCTTAGGATCAGACTTGGGCTTCTTCACTTGAGCAGCAACTTGCTTGCCGTTCTTCTTGAAGTTCCCCTTCTTCCCTTTGCCCTTTTCTTGAAACTAGTGGTCTTGTCAACCATCAACACTTGATGTTTTTCTTGATTTCTACCTTCGTTGATTTCAGCATCACGAAGAGCTTGGGAGTTGTTTCCGTTATCCCTTGCATATTATAGTTCATCACGAAGTTCTACTAACTTAGTGATGATGACTAGAGAATTCTGTCAATCACTATCTTATCTGGAAGATTAACTCCCACTTGATTCAAGCGATTGTAGTACCCAGACAATCTGAGCACATGCTCACTAGTTGAGCGATTCTCCTCCATCTTTTAGCTATAGAACTTGCTGGAGACTTCATGTCTCTCAACTCGGGTATTTGCTTGAAATATTAACTTCAACTCCTGGAACATCTCATATGGTCCATGACGTTCAAAACGTCTTTGAAGTCCCGATTCTAAGCTGTTAAGCATGGTGCACTAAACTATCAAGTAGTCATCATATTGAGCTAGCCAAACGTTCATAACGTCTGCATCTGCTCCTGCAATAGGTCTGTCACCTAGCGGTGCATCAAGGACATAATTCTTCTGTGCAGCAATGAGGATAAACCTCAGATCACGGATCCAATCCGCATCATTGCTACTAACATCTTTCAACATAATTTTCTCTAGGAACATATCAAAATAAACATAGGGAAGCAACAACGCGAGCTATTGATCTACAACATGATTTGCAAGATACTACCAGGACTAAGTTCATGATAAATTTAAGTTCAATTTAATCATATTACTTAAGAACTCCCACTTAGATAGACATCCCTCTAATCCTCTAAGTGATCACGTGATCCAAATCAACTAAACCATAACCGATCATCACGTGAGATGGAGTAGTTTTCAATGGTGAACATCGTTATGTTGATCATATCTACTATATGATTCACGCTCGACCTTTCGGTCTCCGTGTTCCGAGGCCATATCTGTATATGCTTGGCTCGTCAAGTATAACCTGAGTATTCCGCGTGTGCAACTGTTTTGCACCCGTTGTATTTGAACGTAGAGCCTATCACACCCGATCATCACGTGGTGTCTCAGCATGAAGAACTTTTGCAACGGTGCATACTCAGGGAGAACACTTCTTGATAATTTAGTGAGAGATCATCTTATAATGCTACCGTCAATCAAAGCAAGATAAGATGCATAAAAGGATAAACATCACATGCAATCAATATAAGTGATATGATATGGCCATCATCATCTTGTGCTTTGTGATCTCCATCTCCGAAGCACCGTCATGATCACCATCGTCACCGGCGCGACACCTTGATCTCCATCGTAGCATCGTTGTCGTCTCGCCAATCTTATGCTTCCACGACTATCACTACCGCTTAGTAATAAAGTAAAGCATTACATCGCGATTGCATTGCATACAATAAAGCGACAACCATATGGCTCCTGCCAGTTGCCGATAACTCGGTTACAAAACATGATCATCTCATACAATAAAATCAGCATCATGCCTTGACCATATCACATCACAACATACCCTGCAAAAACAAGTTAGACGTCCTCTACTTTGTTGTTGCAAGTTTTACGTGGCTGCTACGGGCTTAAGTAAGAACTCATCTCACCTACGCATCAAAACCACAACGATAGTTCGTCAAATAGACTCCGTTTTAACCTTCTCAAGGACCGGGCGTAGTCACACTTGGTTCAACTAAAGTTGGAGAGACAGTCTTCCGCAAGCCATCTGTGTGCAAAGCACGTCGAGGGAACCGGTCTCGCGTAAGAGTACGCGTAAGGTTGGTCCGGATCGTCTCGTCCAACAATACCGCCGAACCAAAGTATGACATGCTGGTAGGCAGTATGACTTGTATCGCCCACAACTCACTTGTGTTCTACTCGTGCATATAACATCAAACCATAAAACCTAGGCTCGGATGCCACTGTTGGGGAACGCAGTAATTTCAAAATTTTCCTACGCACACGCAAGATCATGGTGATGCACAGCAACGAGAGGGGAGAGTGTTGTCTACGTACCAACGCATACCAACTGCGGAAGCGATCACACAATGTAGAGGAAGTAGTCGTACGTCTTCTTCCCGATCCGACCGATCCAAGCACCGTTACTCCGGCACCTCCGAGTTCTTAGCACACGTTCAGCTCGATGACGTTCCTCGGGCTCCGATCTAGCAAAGCGTCGAGGAAGAGTTCTGTCAGCACGACGGCGTGGTGACGATCTTGATGTACTACCGACGCAGGGCTTCGCCTAAGCACTGTAACGGTATGATCGAGGTGGAATTTGGTGGCAGGGGGCACCGCACACGGCTAAGGAACGATCTCAAGGATCAAACTTGTGTGTCTTGGGGTGCCCCCTGCCCCCGTATATAAAGGCCAGGGGCAGGGGGTTCGGCCGGCTAGGAGGGAGGAGGCGCAGGGGGAGTCCTACTCCCACCGGGAGTAGGACTCCTCCTCCAATCCTATTCCAACTAGGACTCAAGGGGGAAAGGAGAGAGAGAGGGGGCCGGCCCACTTCTCTTAGTCCTACTAGGACTTGGGAAAGGGGGGGGGGGCGCCGGCCAGCTTGTGGGCTGCCTCTTCTCTTTTTTCCACTAAGGCCCAATAGGCCCATTTGCCTCCCGGGGGGTTCCGGTAACCCTCCCGGTAATCCGGTAAAATCCCGATTTCATCCGGAACGCTTCCGGTGTCCAAACAAAGGCTTCCAATATATCAATCTTTACGTCTCGACCATTTCGAGACTCCTCGTCATGTCCGTGATCTCATCCGGGACTCCGAACAACCTTCGGTACATCAAAATGCATAAACTCATAATAACTATCATCGTAACGTTAAGCGTGCGGACCCTACGGTTCGAGAACAATGTAGACATGACCGAGACACGTCTCCGGTCAATAACCAATAGCGGGACCTGGATGCCCATATTGGCTCCTACATATTCTACGAAGATCTTTATCGGTCAGACCGCATAACAACATACGTTGTTCCCTTTGTCATTGGTATGTTACTTGCCCGAGATTCGATCGTCGGTATCCAATACCTAGTTCAATCTCGTTACCGGCAAGTCTCTTTACTCGTTCCGTAATACATCATCTCACAACTAACTTATTAGTTGTAGTGCTTGCAAGGCTTATGTGATGTGCATTACCGAGAGGGCCCAGAGATACCTCTCCGACAATCGGAGTGACAAACCCTAATCTCGAAATACGCCAACCCAACATCTACCATTGGAGACACCTGTAGTACTCCTTTATAATCACCCAGTTACGTTGTGACGTTTGTTAGTACCCAAAGTGTTCCTCCGGTAAACGGGAGTTGCATAATCTCATAGTTATAGGAACATGTATAAGTCATGAAGAAAGCAATAGCAACATACTAAACGATCGGGTGCTAAGCTAATGGAATGGGTCATGTCAATCAGATCATTCAACTAATGATGTGACCTTGTTAATCAAATAACAACTCTTTGTTCATGGTTAGGAAACATAACCATCTTTGATTAACAAGCTAGTCTAGTAGAGGCATACTAGTGACACTCTGTTGGTCTATGTATTCACACATGTATTATGTTTCCGGTTAATACAATTCTAGCATGAATAATAAACATTTATCATGATATAAGGAAATAAATAATAACTTTATTATTGCCTCTAGGGCATATTTCCTTCATCCGATCCAGCAAAGCTTCGGGGATGAGTTCCGTCAGCACAACGGCGTGGTGACGATGATGATGTTCTACCGACGCAGGGCTTCGCGTAAGCACTACAACGAAATGATCGAGGTGGAATATGGTGGCAGGGGGCACCGCACACGGCTAAGGAATAATCACGTGGATCAACTTGTGTGTCTATGGGGTGCCCCCTGCCCATGTATATAAAGGATGGAGGAGGAGGAGGCCGGCCAAGGCTAGGTGCGGCCAGGATGTGGAGTCCTACTAGGACTCCAAGTCCTAGTAGGAGTCCACCAAGAGGGGAGGAAGGGAGAAGGAAGTGGAGGAGAAGGAAAGGTGGTCGGCCCCCTTTTCCCTAGTCCAATTCGGACTAGAGGGGAGGGGGGGCGCAGCAGGCCCTTTCTCCTCTTCCCACTAAAGCCCATCAAGGCCCAATACTTCTCCCGGCGAATTCCCGTAACTCTCCGGTACTCCGAAAAATACCCGAATCACTCGGAACCTTTCCGATGTCCGAATGTTGTCGTCCAATATATCGATCTTTACGTCTCGACCATTTCGAGACTCCTTGTCATGTACCCAATCCCATCCGGGACTCCGAACTCCTTCGGTACATCAAAACTCATAAACTCATAATATAACTGTCATCGAAACCTTAAGCGTGCGGACCCTACGGGTTCGAGAACAATGTAGACATGACCGAGACACGTCTCCGGTCAATAACCAATAGCGGGACCTGGATGCCCATATTGGCTCCTACTTATTCTACGAAGATCTTTATCGGTCAGACCGCATAACAACATACGTTGTTTCCTTTGTCATCGGTATGTTACTTGCCCGAGATTCGATCGTCGGTATCCAATACCTAGTTCAATCTCGTTACCGGCAAGTCTCTTTACTCGTTTTGTAATACATCATCTCGCAACTAACTCATTAGTTGCATTGCTTGCAAGGCTTAAGTGATGTGCATTACCGAGAGGGCCCAGAGATACCTCTCCGACAATCGGAGTGACAAATCCTAATCTCGAAATACGCCAACCCAACATCTACCTTTGGAGACACCTGTAGAGCTCCTTTATAATCACCCAGTTACGTTGTGATGTTTGGTAGCACACAAAGTGTTGCTCCGGTAAACGGGAGTTGCATAATCTCATGGTCATAGGAACATGTATAAGTCATGAAGAAAGCAATAGCAACATACTAAACGATCGGGTGCTAAGCTAATGGAATGGGTCATGTCAATCAGATCATTCAACTAATGATGTGATCCCGTTAATCAAATAACAACTCTTTGTCCATGGTTAGGAAACATAACCATCTTTGATTAACGAGCTAGTCAAGTAGAGGCATACTAGTGACATTCTGTTTGTCTATGTATTCACACATGTATTATGTTTCCGGTTAATACAATTCTAGCATGAATAATAAACATTTATCATGATATAAGGAAATAAATAATAACTTTATTATTGCCTCTAGGGCATATTTCCTTCAATAATCTGGTATCAAAAAATAAGTGCTAAAACTGCTACCACGCCAGATCTATGCTATTTCCGGACCGAGACTATGTGATCTAGGACGAAGAAAAGGAACAATGGTGATTGATACGTCTCCAACATATCTATAATTTTTGATTGCTCCATGCTATATTATCTACTGTTTTGGACTATATTGGGCTTTATTTTCCACTTTTATATTATTTTTGGGACTAACCTATTAACCGGAGGCCCAACCCAGAAATGCTATTTTTTTTTGCCTATTTCAGTGTTTCAAAGAAACAGAATATCAAACAGAGTCCAAACGGAATTAACCTTTCTGGAACGTGATTTTCTTCCCGAATATGACCCACGAGACTTGGACCCTACGCCAAGGAAGCTTCGAGGTGGGCACGATGTAGGAGGTGCGCCCTATACCCCAGGTGCGCCCCCACCCTCGTGGGCCCATTGAAGCTCCACCGACGTACTTCTTCCTCCTATATATAACTACGTACCCCCAAACAAACAGGGACGGAGCCAAAAACCTAATTCCACCGCCGCAAATTTCTCTATCCACAAGAGCCCATCTTGGGGCCCGTTCCAGAGCTCCGTCGGAGAGGGCCGTTATCACGGAGGGCTTCTACATCATCATAGCCTCTCCGATGAAGTGTGAGTAGTTTACCTTAGACCTTCAGGTCTATAGTTAGTAGCTAGATGGCTTCTTCTCTCTTTTTGGATCTCAATACAAAGTTCTCCCCCTCTCTCGTGGAGATCTATTCGATGTAATCTTCTTCTTTTTTGCGGTGTGTTTGTTGAGACCGATGAATTGTGGGTTTTTATGATCAAGTCTATCTATGAATAATATTTGAATCTTCTCTGAATTCTTTTATGTATGATTGGTTATCTTTGCAAGTCTCTTCGAATTATCGGTTTGGTTTGGCCTACTAGATTGGTTTTTCTTGCCATGGGAGAAGTTCTTAGCTTTGGGTTCGATTTTGCGGTGTCCTTTCCCAGTGATAGAAGGGGCAGCAAGGCACGTATTGCATCGTTGCCATCGAGGATAACAAGATGGGGTTTATTTCATATTGCATGAATTTATCTCTCTACATCATGTCATCTTGCTTAAAGCGTTACTCTGTTTTTAACTTAATACTCTAGATGCATGCTGGATAGCAGTCGATGAGTGGAGTAATAGTAGTAGATGCAGAATCATTTTGGTCTACTTGTCACAGACGTGATGCCTATATACATGATCATGCCTAGATATTCTCATAACTATGCTCAATTCTGTCAATTGCTCAGCAGTAATTTGTTCACCCACCGTAGAATACTTATGCTCTTCAGAGAAGCCACTAGTGAAACCTATGGCCCCCGGGTCTATTCTCATCATATCAATCTCCATCACTTTAGTCTTGCTTTGCTTTTTTACTTTGCCTTTTACTTTTCACTTTGCATCTCTATACCAAAAATACCAAAAATATTCTATCAGATCTCACTCTCGTAAGTGACCGTGAAGGGATTGACAACCCCTAATCGTGTTGGTTGCGAGTAGCTTTCGTTTTGTGCAGGTACGAGGGACTTGAGCGTGGCCTCCTACTGGATTGATACCTTGGTTCTCAAAAACTAAGGGAAATACTTACGCTACTCTGCTGCATCATCCTTTCCTCTTCGGGGAAATCCAACGCAAGCTCAAGAGGTAGCAGTGATGAACACCGACGAATAGAGAAACCCTAACGCAGATCCATGAAGAGGAAATGCAAAGACTTACTGATGATGGTTGACGGTGGAGAAGTGCCGCGGCGTTCTGGTCCGTTCAGGGTGATGCAGCGGCCAGAGTCGACGAAGGAGACGAAGAGTGACAGCGGCGGAGCTCGGGCGCACTGGAGCGTCGCGAGGAGGAAGAAGAAGCGAGAAGGCAAAGGAGGAGAATGGGAAGTGAACCCGTGGCCCTATTTATAAGGCTAGAAGGATAAGTAGCATGCGCGAGAATCGAGGAGACAAGAAAACGGATAGGTGACAGCGCGGACACCTCGATTTTCGAAGAATCAGTAAAGGAAAAGATTTATTAAGATTTGGGCCGTATGTAACATTATTAACAGGTGACATCATGGCGGGTTGCTGCGATTTCAGGAGATGATGTCAAGGCGGTTTACAGGTAAACACAACAAGATGAAGGAGGATTTTTTTAAGTGTTGGAGATTGACATGAACAAGTTCAAATCAACCTGGAGCCTAATGTTGGGGATATAACTATTGGGTATGACCCGCCCAGGAGGGCCGGGTTATCCCAATGGCGGTTCATCTAGACGAAGCCCATAAGTATGTGAAGGTGGCAGTTCATGAAGTAGGCCTGTTAAGGGGCGCAAACCAAGAGGCGGCTTAAGGCCCGTGAGTATAAACCGCCATGTATATGTAACTTGTGTTATAAGGCATGTAAGATAAGTCACCAAGCCGGACACGTTTGTATGAGCCGGCCGGGACTCTGTAGGCCGCAGGGCGTCAACCCGTGTATATAAGGGGACGACCCGTCAGCGGCTTAGGGCAAGAGACATAGATCGATATCCAGGCAAAGCGTATTTGCTCCCTGGTAATCGAAACCCTAGCAATACCACCTCAAACTGGAGTAGACTTTTACCTTCACCGCAAGGGGTCGAACCAGTATAAACTCTCTGTGTCCTTTGTCTCGTTTAACCCCTTTAAGCTAACCTCATCGCAATGGCTCCACAACTAAGTCCTTCTATGAGGAGATATGCCGTGAGAATTCCACGACATCCTCCGTGTGTGAAACGACATACGCACACTTTTTACACGGGCAGATTGGGCCAAATAGAAGTATCGTTGTCAGTGTCAAAACCGGCAGATCTCGGGTAGGGGGTCCCGAACTGTGCGTCTAAGGCGGATGGTAACAGGAGGCAGGGGACATGATGTTTTACCCAGGTTCGGGCCCTCTTGATGGAGGTAAAACCCTACGTCCTACTTCATTATTCTTGATAATATGAGTAGTACAAGAGTTGATCTACCACGAGATCAGAGAGGCTAAAACCTAGAAGCTAGCCTATGGTATGATTGTCTGTTGTCCTACAGACTAAAACCCTCCGGTTTATATAGACACCGGAGGGGGCTAGGGTTACACAAGGTCGGTTACAAAGGAGGAGATATACATATCTGTATTGCCTAGCTTGCCTTCCATGCCAAGTAGAGTCCCCTCCGGACACGGGACTAACTCTTCAATTTGTATCTTCATAGTCCAACAGTTCGGCCAAAGGGTATAATCCGGCTGTCTGGAGACCCCCTAATCCTGGACTCCCTCAGTAGCCCCTGAACCAGGCTTCAATGATGATGAGTCCAGCGCGCAGTGTTGTCTTCGGCATTGCAAGGCGGATTCCGCCTCCGAATACACCACGGAAGAATTTGAATACAAGGATAGCGTCTGACCCTGCAAAATAAGTTCCACATACCACCGTAGAGAGAATAATATTACCACAAATCTAATCTGCTGACACGTTTTGGCGGCATGACATCACGCCATGGCCCGGTAATTATTTGAACCGTTTTTCTTTAAGCAGCCCCGCACATAACGCGAGGCGGTTTCTTGACACGTCTTGTCAAAGCAGAGATCGCGTTCCCCTTATTACGGGATTCTCATCAATACGGATGTGGGTAACTCAACCGCGCCATCAATTATGGCACTTGGGGGATAAGCGAGTTTTACCAGGCTAGTGGGGGCGCATAGTTTAGTCCGCCCTTATAAAGAGATGAGATCTCACCTTTTTCTACCCACGCCTTCTTCCTCCTTGCTCATCCATTCTCGCGCACTCGAGCTCCAGCGCCCAAGTCCGCATCCTTATCCTCGACTCTCTCCAAACATGTCTGGAGCGGGAGGCAAGTGGATGGCCTCCTCCATCACGGTGGGACACATCAAAAAGCTACATGGAGCCAGATACTTAGCCACGGATATCGCGCACCGGCTGCCAGCTGCGGGGTAGGTCGTCCCTACCCCGGAACCTCACGAAAGGGTGGTTGTCCTCCCCCATTTCGTCCACGGACTGGGGTTTCCCCTCCATCCATTCGTCTGTGGCCTCATGTTCTGTTATGGGCTGGACTTTCAAGATCTGGCCCCAAATTTCATCCTCAACATCTCGGCGTTCATCGTCTTGTGCGAGGCTTTCCTCCGCATCCGGCCCCACTTCGGCTTATGGCTGAAGACCTTCAATATCAAGCCGAAGGTAGTAGGCGGCCAACAAGCGGAATGAGTGGAGCCATGGTGGGCAAAATGCCCAACGTTACATGGCTCGAGGGCTCCTTCGTGGAGACCGTAAAGGGGTGGCAATCGCGGTGGTTCTACATCACAGAGCCGCGTGACACCAACTGGGTGGCAGCCCCCGAGTTTCGATCCGGAATCCCCATGCGGCTCACTTCCTGGAAGGAGAAGGGCCTGTCCTGGGGTTCACCGGTGGAGCTGGACGGACTCCAGAAGTGTATCCGGAACATGACAAGCAAAAAACTTAAGCTTGTCAACATAGTCCAGGTTATGCTCTTCCGCCGGATCCTCCCGTGTCAACAACGGGCTTTCAACTTATGGGAGTTCGACCCGGCCCAGCACTAGACTCTAAGCGAGCTCTTCGACATGACGCATAAGGACGTCTAGAAGGTGCTATTCAAGGGCGCCGAGGTCCCTCCTTCTCTTACCGAGGACCGCGGGCTAAGCGCGAAGCGCCCTACGAATCCGGTAAGTTCTGTACATCTGGTAGGGTATTTATTTACCATAGCTTAACCATGTGCAGAGTCTGAACTCCCATGCCTTTGATAGGACTGGGTGGAGGCATCGGAGCAAATTAACTGTCTGGCCCCACTGCCCGAAGACCCTGCGGATGCTCTCCTGACGGAGATGCGGACTCTGGCTCCTTATGAGGTGCCGGAGAAGACCAAGAAGAAGGCCAAGGGAACCCGAAAGAGTTCCCGCCGCCAGGTGGTATCGGACTCATCGTCCGATAACACCGAGACGCACTCCTCCCATGAAAACGAGGAGAAGGAAGATGAAGATTTTCCCCCTACATCCGGGGGAGACAAGAAAAGGAAGGCCACCCCAACCGGGGAGGCAGAAGGGTCCAAGAAGGGAAGGACTATCCTTCTGGACTGCTCCACCACCGCCGCCGACGGCGAAGACGAGTGGCTGCTCAGGGCCAAGCCCCTGGCGAAGTCGTAAGTATTCAGATACCAGAGTAACTCATAGTATACCTTTGTTGCACTGCTTCTCCTAACGTCGAATATGATTATGTAGTCCGCCCCAAGCCCGTATCGACGTATCCTCATCGGGCGGTTCCTTGGACTCGTCGGACATGGATAGTGATACACTTCCAACCGCCTCCTCTCCTTGCCCTACGGACAATGCCGAGGTATTGTCTCAAGGGGCACCAAGCCGGGGGGAGACAATCCCGGAGGCGCCTCAAGGCGATCTTCCGGACTCCAAGAGCAAAGGGAGCAAGGCTCCTTGGGGCTCCAAGTTCGGCCCTTAGCCGGACACCGCGCCGTAACCTCCAGTGGTTCCAGACTCGAGCAGGCGGCCGTCTTCCAAGAGGGGCAAGCCGTCCGGGCCGGTGACCTCTGTCCATCCAGAGGCACCGGACGAACTGCTGGGAGCGCTTCGCGGCGCTTCCATCGACGAAGAGCACCGCACTATTATGAGTGCGGTGATCAAGAAGGTTCAGTCCGCCAAGAGCGGACTGACTGAAGCCTGTGCCAGCCTTCTAATAGGCTTTGTGGTAAGTATTTAAAACATAGGAAAATATTACCGCATATACAGTAGCCCCTGATGCTGTGTTTGGTGTTCACAAAGAACAGCCAAATAGAGGATCAAATAATACCTGCAGGAGTCTAATATAAGTATGTCTGTATGCGTATGCAGGCTTCGCTGCTGACCTCGGCCGCACTGACTGCGGAGGTCGCCACACTGAAGCAGGACCCCGAGGGGTCCGAGAAAGAGCTCGGCCTTGCCAAGAGGCAGATCGAGGAGAACAAAGGTAAGTAATACCTTGTCTATATAAAAAAGAAAATGTGGTTGAGAAATGGCAGGATCATCATGAATGTGCCAGGGGCCACGACCGATGTGGCGATCCTGAAGTAAGCGCTATCCCAGGCCGAGAACAAAGCGACCAAGGAGCGCACCGAGCGGGAAAAACAAGAGGCACGGGTGGGCGACGTGCAGCAAGAGCTCCAGGCTCTCGTGAAGAAGCACGAGGCTTTGGAGCTTGACTCGGAGACGCGAGAGTCCGAGCTGTCCGCGGCCCTCGAGAGCACAAAGCATGCCAAGGCCGAAGCCCAAAAGGCCCTCCAGGAGATTGAGGCGATGAGGAAGATAGCGGCGGGTAAGGCATTCAATATGCAAAGCAAGCATGTGAAAGTAAATTACTTGTTACTTACCCGAGTCCGGAGCTCTCCAGGAGCATTCGCAGATTTGCCCCGCAGCGTGTCGGATGCCGAGAAATTTTACCAGGCCGAGGAGGGAAGCTCGACAGAGAAGTTATTCTGGTCTCAGTATATTGGGACTGAACACCCGATGCCTATGAGCGACCAGTTGAAACAACTGGTCGAGCTACACAAGGCGACTGAAGAGGCCATGGGGGGCCTTATAGTCCGGATGTGGCCTGGCGACTCCCTTCCCAACAGCTACTTCGGCCTGGTGAGGCGGCTTGTGGATGCCTGCCCACGACTAGAAGTCATAAAGCGGTCCGTCTGCATCGAAGGTGCACGCCGGGCTTTTGCCCGTGAGAAGGTGCACTGGGCCAACATGGACGTCGAGAAGCTAGTGAAGGAGGGGCCACCGCAGGCAAGGAGCATCGCCACCCCGAGATGTATTATGAGGGTGTCCTCAAGGGTGCCCGTCTTGTGGCATACGAGTGTGCGAAGGATGTAGTTTTTGAATGAACTTGCTCGTGTGATCCTGTATTATGAAAACTTGTTCATATGCGCTATGCAACGCTTGTTTGAATTTAAAATATTACCTTTTGTGCGGCTGTTTATCAAATCTGAGAGATGGCTAGTCGTCGGCTTCTGCCCCCATGCCACGAGTGCTGGGGTGTTCGGGATAACCTGAGCTCTCTTTTTCCCATTTTTAGGTCCTTCGAGGGAGGTGCTCAGCACAACGAACAAGGCAACCGGACTATAATGCTTTATCACTCTCACCTAGCCATAGAAGTCTACAATTTTAAATTTTGGCGAAGCCCCTAGTATTCGGAAGGCCGAATTCGGGGCGCTATACACGCCTTAAGCCGGACAAAGCCGACTCATCGCTCTAAGAGGCATAAATCTTTAGGGACTCGAGACCTCTTGAACAGCGACCAGCTCTCGCCTTATCATGACAGTCAGTTTTAGCTTTCTCTACTGAGGTGCTTCGCCCAGCTGAACCAGGGCACAATCGCAGTAGTTCTCCCAGTGCTACCTTAGCCGATATAGCGGAACGTAAGGTACCAAAACATGGGAGCCGGGCAAACCCAACTATTGACCCAAGACATGATTCGGAGCTGATGCATATAATGCTATAAGTTCGGGGTGCCGCACTGTCGAAAGTGTTCGGACTTCTCACGCCGTATTATGGGGTATGCTTAAGCCCCTGGCGTATTGGCTGTACCAGAGTGTACGGGTGCTGAATGTCACGAATGAACATATATATATATATATATATATAAAGAAGAATAGAGAATGTGGTAATAGTCTAGTGCTATGCATTCTTTATTCAAAAAGGTGCGTTGAAGCAGAATGATACAAGTAGTGCGATAAGCAAAAAGTAGGACTATTTGACATGTCCCCTCCAAGGGCAAGCTGAGGAATGGTATTTAAAGCAGGTATTTCACTCGTTATCATAGAGCACCTGGGAATTCCTTGATGCGACGTAGCTTTCTGCCTCCTTGGTTGTTGTATCGTGTGTCCAACGATCGTACTGCCGGATGGGGCTTCCAGAGATTAAAGTCCTGAAAGAAAGGGAAATAACAAAGCGGGAAGCCCCTAGTGCGGTTGAGCCGTGTCTTGGGGCGTGCCGTAGTCGTGCCCCCCTCCCCACCTGTGCCCATGGTATTTTCAATGCGTAATTATATCGCGTGGCACGGATTTCACCATTTGGCTAGGAGTGGGGTGGGGGCCGCATTGCTATGCGAGCTCGGAACGTGCCAGGCAGTCTTGCCGATTACTCCGGGCGCGCTTGAAGGTGTGCGGGTCTTTAATCGCCAAACCGATGGATTGCCTTAAGAGGCTGCTTTGCGCTTCTGCTGCGAGGGCCGTAGTGTGCTCCTCTGTATGGAGAGAGCGATCTGTGTTTCCATTGACTGTGATGACCCCGTGAGGTCCTGGTATGTTGAGCTTGAGATATGCATAGTGCGGTACTGCATTGAATCTCGCAAATGCTGTTTGCCCGAGCAGTGCATGATAGCCGTTGCGGAACAGGACTATAATGATGATTAACTCCTCGCTTCGGAAGTTATCCGGGGATCCGAAGACCACTTCCAGTGTGACTGAGCCTGTGCAATGGGCCTCTACACCTGGTATGACACCTTTGAAGGTCGTTTTTGTGGGTTTGATCCTTGAGGGGTCTATACCCATTTTGCGCACTGTGTCCTGATAAAGCAGGTTCAGGCTGCCGCCGCCGTCCATAAGGACTCGAGTGAGGTGAAATCCGTCAATGATTGGTTCTAGGACCAGCGCAGCGAATCTGCCATGATGGATACTAGTGGGGTGGTCCCTGCGATCGAAGGTGATCGGACAAGAGGACCATGGGTTGAACTTTGGGGCGACTGGCTCCAACGCATATACGTCCATTAGCGCACGCTTCCGCTCCCTCTTGGGGATGTGGGTTGCGTATATCATGTTCACCGTCCGCACTTGTGGGGGGAACCTCTTCTGTCCTCGGTGTTCGGCTGCCGGGGCTCCTCCTCATCATCGCTATGTGACCCCTTATCTTTGTTTTCGGCATTTAACTTGTCGGCCTGCTTGAACACCCAACATTCCCTATTGGTGTGGTTGGCTGGCTTGTCGGGGGTGCCATGTATTTGGCACGAGCGATCGAGTATTCGGTCCAAACTAGACGGGCCCAGAGTGCTTCTTTTGAATGGCTTTTTCCGCTAACTTGGTTTAGAGCCTCTAAATCCGGCATTGACTGTCGTATCCTCGGTATTTTCGCTATTGACTCGGCACTTATGTTTGTTGTGACGTGACCTGCCATTGCCATCCTTGGTATCCAAAGTACCATGGTTCTTTGATATGTTATTGCTGCGAGCCAGCCAGTTGTCTTCTCTCGTGCAAAAGCGGGTCATGAGTGCCGTGAGGGCTGCCATAGAATTTGGCTTTTCCTAGCCGAGGTGCCGGGCGAGCCACTCGTCGTGGATGTTGTGCTTAAAAGCTGCTAGGGCCTCTGCATTCGGACAGTCGATGATTTGATTTTTCTTTGTCACGAACCGTGTCTAGAATTGCCTGGCCGATTCCTCTGGTTGCTGAATTATGTGGCTCAAGTCATCGGCATCTGGTGGTCGCACATAAGTGCCCTGGAAGTTGTCGAGGAATGCGGCTTCCAGATCTTCCCAACATCCAATGGATTCTGCTGGCACGCTGTTGAGCCAATGCCGAGCTGGTCCTTTGAGCTTGAGTGGGAGGTATTTGATGGCGTGTAGATCATCACTGCGAGCCATGTGGATGTGCAAGAGGAAGTCCTCGATCCATACCGCAGGATCTGTTGTGCCGTCGTATGATTCGATATTTACGGGTTTGAAACCCTTTGGGATTTGGTGATCCATTACTTCGTCTGTGAAGCATAGGGGGCGTGTGGCGCCTCTGTACTAGGCTATGTCGCGACGTAGCTCAAATGAGTCTTGTCCGCTGTGTTCGGCCCAGCCGGATTTACTTTTACTGTATCCGGCATGACGGTTATCGTCTCGCGTAGTGGCGCGCCCTCGTGATCCATACATCGATCTTGCGTGTTTTGCTTTGTCCTCCAATACGTCTCGCAGGTCTAGCTTGTTTCCCGTGCCTTGACATTTTTATTTGAGTGGCGTCGGGGTGCGGGCTGAGCTTTTGGCTAAAATGCCTCTCTGTCACGGCCACGAGGTGGTCGATCAGCCGCGTCATACACTGGAGATGTAGGTTTTAATGCTTCCTCCTCCAGTCGGGGGTAGCAACCTGCGCTTTGGGTAACTCTTGGAGGGGCGTTCGAGTTTATATTCCTCGGTCGCAAGGACATTAGTCCATGTGTCAGCTAGCAGATCTTGATCAGCTTGAAGCTGCTGCTGCTTTTTCTTAAGGCTATTTGCCGTGGCTATAATCCGACGTTTGAAGCGCTCTTGCTCGATGGGATCCTCAGGCACGACAAATTCGTCATCGTCGAGGCTTGCCTCGTCTTCGGAGGGAGGCATGTAATTATCATCCTCCGCCTCTCCATCTGCCACTCTCTCGGGAGGGCTGGCTTCTCCATCCTCCTGCTCTAAATCTTGCTGGAGGGGATTGTTGTCGTCTTCGGCACTGTCCAGAGTGCTATTATCTCCTGTGCTGGTGTCACCGCTTGTGCTTTGGCGAGACTTAGAGTGGCACCGCTGACGTCGGCGCTTGGGTTGCTTCTTGGAGGGGTCATCCTCCATTGTCTCGTCGCCATTGCCTTCTTTGGGTGTGTCCACCATGTATATATCATATGATGAGGGGGCTGTCCAGTGCCCTGTGGGTAGTGATTCCTCTTTGTCTCCCGCATTGTCGTCCATACCGTCCATGTCTTCGGGGTCGAAGTCGAGCATGTCGGTCAAATTGTCGACAGTGGCTACCAAATGGGTGGTGGCTGGGTGGCGAATTTCTTTGTCATCCGCATCCCAATCCTGCCGAACATAGTTCGGCCAGGACTCTTCTGATAGGGAGAGAGACCTTAATGAGTTCAGTATGTCGCCGAAAGGCGAGTGCTGAAAGATATCCGCGGAGGTGAACTCCATGATCAGCGCCCAGTCGGATTCGACAGGCACGGGCGCATGCGGTTTGGAGTCCGTGGCCTGGGAAGAATCCGGTAGTTCGGCGTCACGGCTCCCGTGAAGGGTAAGGTCGATCCTCGGCTCGATCGTCGCTGAGAATATGGCCTCCGTGGCAGGGGCTATCCACCCGTCCATGGATGGCGCAATTGGTTCTGAATTGAGGGTCAGAGCGGTTTCCAGTGTGGTCTCCTGAACATTGTCCGACGGCGGAGCTAAATCATGCTCATCGTGACCGTGCGGCGCACTCGGCAGGGGCTCGAATCCGTCGAAGATCAAGTCTCCATAGATGTCAGTCGTGTAGTTTAAGCTTCCAAACCTGACCTGGTGGCAGGGGTGTAACTCTTGATTTGCTCCAGATGGCCAAGCGAGTTGGCCCGCAGTGCGAAGCCGCCGAATAAAAAGATCTGTCTGGGGAGAAAAGTCTCACCCTGGACTGCATCGCTATCGATGATCGAAGGATCCATCAAGCCTAACAGCGACGACACAGAGGAACTCTCGATGAAAGCACCAATGTCGGTGTCAAAACCGGCGGATCTCGGGTAGGGGGTCCCGAACTGTGCGTCTAAGGCGGATGGTGACAGGAGGCAGGGGACACGATGTTTTACCCAGGTTCAGGCCCTCTTGATGGAGGTAAAACCCTACGTCCTGCTTGATTATTCTTGATAATATGAGTAGTACAAGAGTTGATCTACCACGAGATCGGAGAGGATAAACCCTAGAAGCTAGCCTATGGTATGATTGTCTGTTGTCCTACGGACTAAAACCCTCCGGTTTATATAGACACCGGAGGGGGCTAGGGTTGCACAAGGTCGGTTACAAAGCAGGAGATATACATATCCGTATTGCCTAGCTTGCCTTCCACGCCAAGTAGAGTCCCCTCCGGACACGGGACGAAGTCTTCAATTTGTATCTTCATAGTCCAATAGTCCGGCCAAAGGGTATAATCCGGCTGTCCGGAGACCCCCTAATCCAGGACTCCCTCAATCGTGCTAAATTTTGGAATTATTCCGGGTTCGTTTGGCCTTTTTTATACATTAATTGAGTTTCTGGGCATTTAATGTGCATAATTCCAATTTGAACTACAAGCACATACTCCAGTGCACTAAAGTTGGTTGAAAAATCACATGTGTGTCTTTGGGTAAATTTATAGGTCCCATGCAAGAAATGAGAATGAAATTCAAACATCTGGGCGTCGTGGCTCGGCCGAAAAGATTGGGAAACTTGGTTTTTTAATTCTTGTAAATCCAAAACACGTCTGAAAATCATGAAACTTGGCATGATGTCATGACATGGCACCAACATGTTGTGGTAATTTTTTTGGCCAATTGGGACAAGCTTTGGCGTAAGCTTTTTGCAAACCGGAGCTTCCCTCAAGAAGGCTCATGGTTTCGAGAGGGAACGTCTCATCTCCGTGTGCAAAACGACATACGTACACTGCCTTCTCCCGCCTTAATTTTTTTACACAGGCAGATTAGACCAAATAGAAGTATCATGCTAAATTTTGGAATTATTCCGGGTTCGTTTGGCTTTTTTTATACATTAATTAAGTTTCTACGCATTTAATGTGCATAATTCAATTTTGAAGTACAAGCACATGCTCCAGTGCACCAAAGTTGGTTGAAAAATCACATGTATGTCCTTGGGTGAATTTCTAGGTCCCATGCAAGAAATGTGAATAAAATTCAAACATCTGGGCATCGTGGCTCGACTGGAAAGATTGCGAAACTTGGTTTTTTAATTCCTGTAAATCCAAAACACGCCTGAAAATCATGAAACTTGGCATGGTGTCATGACATGGCACCGACATGATGTGGTAATTTTTCTATACGTTTTTCGAAGGCGCACACATTAATAATCAACAAAGTCATTTTGGAACAAGTGTTGTCACGTTACAAATCAGAAACAGAAGTATTATTGAAACCGTGGGCGTTCTACTTACCAATTACGTGCCGCCACGCGTCCCCTTTTTTTATTGGCTCAGAGGTGCCGTGCGGGGTAGCTATTTGAGTACGGGAGGCGTGCGATCAGACCCCCTGCACGTGCTCATCGGGAGGAGAGCCCTTTGACCACTACCCGCCGCGCACCTCCCTCCCAACGTCTCCATTGATGGCGCCTGAGCTCCTGTTCTACGGCATGGCTATATGTCTCACTGGACTGAGCTTTAAGAGAGAAAAATGAAAATCTGAAAAGAAAGTTTTGCCCGGATCGTGATGTAAGATACGACGGGCCTATATAGCATCAACTGCGACTTATAAGAAGCATGATGAATATAAGGACGATGATAGTGGATAATAATTGTCTTACATATTTAGGAACATAATTTAAAAAAGCCACATGTGGCAACGCCCGAAATACACAAGGGCAAAAGAAGAAGGAAGACGACGATCTGGCTCGTTGGTCTCTACTTTCTTGATGTGTTGTTGCAGGCCGCGGGAACTATTCTCCGCGGCGAGCAGCGATGAGCTCTTTCTTGTCCTCAAGATGCTGCTTGAGAGCATCCACGGATTCCTCCACCAGCCTTCTGCGCTCGATGCGTAGCATGGCATTCTCGTCCATAAGTTTCTCGACGATGACGCTTCAACAAGGCAGTGGTCTCCTCCTGCTGCTACGCACTTCGGACGATCTTCCCCTTAGCAGGTCGCGCTCGGCCCGGAGCTTCAAATTGCTCTCATTTAGTTGTCGGATGATGCTGGTAGCCTGTTCAAAAGAAGCTTTCATGTCGTCCTGCAACCTTGCCCAGCCAGAGATTTGATCCATCTGGCTATGGGCGATCGCATGCATGCACCTGTAAGAGTCCTCGCCTGCCCGCAAGAAATTTTCCCTGGCTGCCGCGGCGCAGGAGGACATCTCTGCTGCATTCGCGGCATGGCGGGACATCTCTTCTGCTTCCGCGGCGCAGCCGGACCAGTCTGCCGCATCGATGGCGAGGCGGGACCTGCGTGCTGCTTTGGCGGCGCGGCGGGACCTCTGTGCTGCTACGGCTATGCGACGGGACATGCCGGCAGCGTTCGCGACGAGGCGGGACATCTCTCGTGCTTCTACTTCCATGCTCGCATCTCCCTGGTGGCAATCTCTCAACCCAGAACTCACGCTGGCCATGGCAGACGCAAGGGAATGATGATGAGTGCCTTATTTGTTTTTCTGGATGAGGAGTTGAGGAGGAATGTGCAGTCATCTTGGAGTAGTAGTATTTATAACCGAGTAGTAATACGCTTCTAAGTGGGAAACCGTTTAGGTTTTGATCGGTGTGAACAGGTTTGCAATTTGGAATGTGACGGGACGCATGCTCAAAATTTACTGACGGTTATAAGTGCGACACTATTCCCGGAAGGCGTAACGTGGGAACGTACGCCTTCTCGGCCGCGTACGTGGCGTTTGCACCTTAGGGTGCACCGCAATAGGCAATGTCAGCACACGTCTTGTTCCAATAGCCGTGCGCGCTCATTATTACCATCAGGCACGCTTTTTTTATTATAATGTGTGTGCCCGTCTAGCGCACATACGTTGATCTATCTAACTGTTTCAGTTTGTTGTGGCTAATCACAAACAGTTCATCCATGTGAAGTGTATTCCATCAAGCGCAGACACTTTGATCTGGCTGACCCGTTTCTGTTCTGTTGCCTAGTCGCAAACATTTAATCCTTCTGAAGCGTATGCCCTCAATCGCACACACCTTTATCGAGCTGCCCATTTCTATTGTTCCTCCTCATCACAAACAATTCATCCGAGTGAACCGTATGTTGTATATCGCACATGCCTTCATCTAGCTGCCCGTTTCTTTTGTTCCGCCTCATCACAAACAGTTCATTGAACTGAACCATATGCCCTGCATCGCACACGAAACTAAAATCTTAACTGTGTTTGATGGCTCCGCCATCGCAAACGTTTTGCACCTTTTTGACGGTTCTTTTACACCACCGTTTGCGATTATTGCATCGCACATAGTTTCTTCGAAGGGTCTCTGATCGTAGTGTCGCGTTAGCAGCATCCTGGAGTAGTGAGGTAAATCCATTATGGATAAAAAGAAATTAATAGTATAATTTTTTTCATGAACTGGCTAAAACTAAAGGTTTCATGGAAGGAAAAAAGGATTAGGGTGTTTTTTGTGTATAAACTGTATAGTTAGAAATTATATTCTGTCATGTAAATCTAGTCTGATTTAAAATAAGAAAGAATTTCCAATAAGCAGTAGTTTTTCATTTTTCTTTATAGTTTAACAAAGAATTATTAGATTTTTATAACAAAAAGACAAAATCAAAGTTTAGTAATCAGTAATTGTTCTTGAATTCGAAGATTTTTCTTTGTTTATTTTACTTTCAAACGAATTCCTAATTGTTTGAATTGTGTAATCTCCCATTATGGAGATTGGTAACCGACTTAAAGCAATTTGATTGTAATTCAATTCATGACGATCATAGGTAGAAAGTTCATATTCTTCCGTCATTGATAAACAGCTTGTTGGGCAGTACAACACAGTTGCCACAAAATATACAAACTCCGAAATCAATACTATAATTAAGCAATTGTTTTCGTTTAATATCCTGTTCAAATCTCCAATCCACAACGGGTAAATCTATCGGACATACGCGAACACATACTTCACAAGCAATACATTTATCAAATTCAAAGTGGATTCGCCCTCGGAAATACTCTAGTGTAATTGATTTTTCATAAGGGTAGTGAATTGTTATAGGTAAACGATTTGTGTGGGATAAGGTAGTTATGAAACTTTGACCTATGTACCTTGTAGCACGTATTGTTTGTTGACCATAACTCATGAACCCAGTTACCATAGGTAACATATTCATTCTAAATATCTATGAAAAATATATGTTTCTTTCTCTTGTTTGAGCGAGCTTTTGTGTTGAAAATATTCGTACTATTATTGTATTATCTTATTTATTGTGAAACAAGTTGAGAAGAGGTTGTTTATAAGAGATTTCCCAGGGAAATAGGTAAAATAAATTTCCATCCAAGATTTAATAACTGATCCATTCTCATCCTCGGTAAAGTCCATCTTATTGTGATAGAAATGAAGAGAAATAAGCTTTAGTTGATGTAATAAATATACCCACTGTCATTTCCAAAATTCCAACTGCTTTATTCATTTGGAACAACAATCAAAAAAGGATATATAGGGAATAGATAAATTCCACCCACCCAAGTAGAGAACTGTTACAAATAAAGAAGGGACTAATAAATTTAGGTAAGAAACAAGATAAAATAAACCATATTTGATACCGGAATATTCAGTTTGGTAACCTGTACTAATTCTTCCTCCGCTTCTAGTAAATCAAAGGGTAATCTTTCACATTCTGCCAAAGAAGAAATTAAAAAACGTAGAAAATCTATAGGCTGACACATATACATTGCGATAAAATAGACCAAGCAGCTGTGTAGATATTCTGTTTTGGCTAAGGGAATAGCTCAATTTAATCTAGCATTACAGTCGTAAAGCAGATAGTCTGTATCAAGAGAATCATGAATATTGATGAAGAATAAGCAACAGAAAAACATAAATGGTCCTTACTATAGAAGAAAACTATCAACTGATAAAAATGATAAACTTTGTCTATAATAGTTCATATCATACAATTGGAGTAAGATCCAAGCATCCATGGTCTGTCAGTGCTAAGATATTCTACCACTAGACGCAATCACCGAGAGACCAAAATTTGAGCGGAGACTCTTAAGATCTTTCTTTTTTACAGGAACAGTAGGATAGAGCTCTACCAAAAATATATTGAAAAAAGTATGTATGAAAGGGTCTACAAGACCCCAAGAGTATGAAAATACAACAAAACATTCAAAGAATCCCACCAATAATAGGATTATTATAAGATCTTCAGCTATCTGGTTGTCAACATTTATATAGTTATATTGTATTGCTTCCATTAACTGGAGGACAGTTAAGCAGATGGGTTCTTTATGTTACCTTCAGTAGCCTCGGTCTCGCCATAGAAGGATGAAACTTCCAAACTGAAAATTCAAGCAGAATACGTATTAACAAATGACGGTATTGTTCGACCTTTGATGAGACAATGTTGAGCTCCAGTGGGATGACGGATCCATGTCCCCAAAGGAAATCCATAAGAATGTAGTGGGAAATGTGTGGCATAAGAGTAAGTGGAGTGTCTCAAACTTGATACAGCGGCGGTAGAAAACTGAGAAGAAAATAAGCATGTGGCGGGAAATGCGCGGTATAAGAACAAACAATGAACTACTGAAGTAATTGAAGACTAAATAAGCTCTATTGGGTTAGTAACTCATATCGACAAGGAAAGTTTGTTCTGCAGGTAAGTTATCCCACTGAAAACACAAACAAATATCTAATGACAATGGACTGGAGGGAACATTAACATTTAGCATGGATATGATGATGACGAGGTCATGAGGACTATAAAGAACTATAGAGAGGACACTGTATGGGAGTGCAAAAAATTTTGTCCACGTCATTATTTCAAGAGGGTTTAGCTACCAATATGCATTAAGCTTCATGATTTCAATGTAATACTAGACACAACCAATAAACATGATGGGTTGTCCAAAAATTTACACCACCGAAACTGCTGCTCCAGCCTGCATCCAGATTTAGGTTGGCATTAAAATACTACAAAGGGCTTTTACAACTAGAAATTTCATAAAATACAGAGACCTTGTCATCAATTATTTCAAAGTTGGCGAGCATCATATCGTAGTAAATCTAACATCACGAGTGATGGACAAATCTGCTATCTTCTGAAATAGTCCAAACCAGTCATCGATCTTAAAAGTACACTTTTAGATACATGAGTGTTACTAGACAAGAAATTGTCTGTCACAGTGGCCACATTAGAAATACAAACATGTTCCTGACTGGATTGTGTTAAGTACAATACAACATCAAATCCAGGTAATGCAAAGCAAAACTGAAACACAAGCCTCACAGACTAACAACAAGAATTTACATTTATCTGTCTACCAATCTGAGGAATTGATAATTTGGCAAGGCAATGCACCAGTTACCCAACAATGGTAAAAGAACATGCGGTGCCCCCATGTTTGGTTTTGGTACTTGATGGCAATCTCTATGGACTAATGGTTGCCTTGAGTTATATTTGAAGGTTTTGTCCATAGGCTTTTCTTGGAGTACATGTGTTGGTTTCAAGGAGAGTTGGTGTCGACCAAGGTGCTATTCAAGGAATTATCCAAAGATTGGTCATGTGAGTGTTGAGCTTATTGCAAGCATGTCTTGAAGAATAAGATTGTGTGATCATTCATGTCTACATTCAAGACATCATCCAAATGAAGAGAATTGGAAAGATTCAAGGTTGATCAAGATTAAGTCAAGAATGAATCAAGTTGATCAACACACAAAGCATACAAGATGTACTGAGGGATCAAGTGATCCGATGGAATGGTAAGCATTGTCCATTAGGCTTTGTTTGCTAACCCATGGTTTTCGTGAGAGTTCTTTGTGGGGTTAGGTTGCGATGTGCAAGTTCAAGTGGAGCATCACGAAGAGATCAAATGCTTGAAGCTTTTCGTCCATTATGGTAACAATGGATTTATGAAGATGTGCCGAAGAGTGGCTCACCCATGGTGGAGTATGGGGGAGCAATCAACTAGTCTTCATCGAGCCAACACAATCAAGAAAGGTGGTCCAAGTTGAGGAAGTCAAGATCGTCATCATCTAGCTCAAGTGGACTATGTGCAATACAAAGGTTTGCCCTTGATAGGTTTTCTATTTTACCGGTCTCATAGTAGTGGTTGGGAGACTGGGTTATAGGATCGATTGTCGTACTATCAAGGGGGGCTCTCGATGAGTAGCTTAATCGTATCGTTCGTAGAGAGATCAAACCATTGCATCCTTGCATCATCTTTCTTGGTTCTTGTTTGGTTCTCTTTGTGAGTCTTAGAGCTTATGGTCATCTTGATGACAAGCTCGAGTTCATCGAAAACGGAGTTCACATGCATCTTCTATGATGTTTTCGATGTTGGAGGTTTTGCCGGTTCTTCTCGCTGTTTTGATGCTACTCGTCATCTTGTATCCAACAAGCTTGAGTTTGCTCAATTCGGAGCTCTTATGAAGAAGTTATGGCAGTTCTGGTTTTCTTCCTGCGGTAGTACCACGGTGGGTAGCGGTAGTACCGCTTGTAGCGTCAAGTGGTAGTACCGCTCCAGTACCGCTCTACTACCGCCTCGATTTTGGGTCCTGCTCTTTTCGTTTCGGGTTTAGCAGTAGTTGCACGACAGTAAGGCACGATATTTCCGCCTACCTCCTATAAGCGGTAGTACCGCTCCGGTCGGGCGGTAGTACCGCTATTGCATTACTGTCGTCGTACTCTGCTCTGCCCTGCCTCTTTTGGTCCTGTGTTCTGCTCCTCTAGTGGTAGTACCGCTGGGGTGAGCGGTAGTACCGCTTATATGCGGTACTACCGCCCGAAGGTTCATGTTTTGTTGCTCCATTTCCCTGCTTCTTTCGCCCAAGCGTAGTACCGCTCGTGGAGCGGTAGTACCACTTGTGTGCGGGCTGAGCACATAACGGTTGGATTTTTCCCCTCCTATAAAAGGGGGTCTTCTTCCCCAATGAACCTTATCCTTTGAGCTCGTGTTCTTCCCCCATTGTCGACCTTCTTCGAGCTTGCTAACTCTCAATCCCTCCATGGATTCTTGCTAGTTTTTGAGGGAAAAGAGAGAGGAGATCTAGATCCACATTTCCACCAATCACTTTCTCCTCTATGTGAGGGGAACCCCTTGGATCTAGATCTTGGAGTTCTTGGTGTTCTCCTTCTTGTTCTTCCTCTCATTTTGCTCCCTAGCATTAGTTGCTTCGGTGGGATTTGAGAGAGAAGGACTTGGGCACTCCGTGTGCCCTTGCCATTGCATTTGGTGCATCGGTTTGAGTTCTCCATAGTGATACGTGGAAGTTACAAGTTGAGAAGCTTATTACTCTTGGGTGCTTGGTACCCTTGAGCTTGTTCCTCTTGGGTGCTTGGGCGCCCTAGACGGTTGGTGGTGTTCAGAGCTCAAACATTGTGTTGTAAAGCTTCGAGCAAGCGTTGGGGTCTCCAATTAGGTTGTGGAGATCGCCCCGAGCAATTTGACGGGTTCCGGTGACCGCCCCCAAGGGTTGCCAAAGTGTACGGGTTCGGTGACCGCCCCCAAGGGTTGCCATTTGTATGGGTTCGATGACCGCCCTCAAGGATTCCTTAGTGGAATCACGACATCTTGCATTGTGCGAGGGCGTGAGGAGATTACGGTGGCCCTAGTGGCTTCTTGGGGAGCATTGTGCCTCCACACTGCTCCAAACGGAGATTAGCATCCGCAAGGGTGTGAACTTCGGGAAACATCGTCGTCTCCGCGTGCCTCGGTTATCTCTTACCTGAGCCCTTTTACTTATGCACTTTACTTTGTGATAGCCATATTGTTTCTTGGCATATATCTTGCTATCTCATAGTTGCTTATCTTGCTTAGCTTAAGTTGTTGGTGCACATAGGTGAGCCTAGTTGTTTTAGGTTTTGTGCTTGACAAATTAACCGCTAGGTTTATTCCGCATTTGTTCAAGCCTAAACCGTAATTATTTTAAAATGCCTATTCACCCCCCTCTAGGCGACATCCACGATCTGTCAAATGGTATGTATGGGCCTTCGGTGTGTATTGAAACAACAAAAACAACAACAACAACAACAACAACAACAACAACAACAACAACAACAACAACAACAACAACAACAACAACAACAACAACAACAACAACAACAACAACAACAACAACAACAACAACAACAACAACAACAACAACAGCAACAACAACAACAGCAACAGCAACAGCAACAACAACAACAACAACAACAACAACAACAACAACAACAACAACAACAACAACAACAACAACAACAACAACAACAACAACAACAACAACAACAACAACAACAACAACAACAACAACAACAACAACAACAACAACACCAACAACAACAACAACAGCAACAGCAGCAACAACAATAGCAGCAACAACAGCAGCAGCAACAACAACAACAACAACAACAACAACAACAACAACAACAACAACAACAACAACAACAACAACAACTCCTAGCATGCTTGCCGGTGTGGAAACAACCCCTAGCATGCTTCAAATCCATTACCACTAGCTACCAGAACATCACATTCACACAGATCGATGGTGTACAATGCTACAACATGGTCATAGATCTAACCCCACCACATGCTCATAGATCTAGCTAGAACGAGTACAGAGAAGGGGTGATTGAACTCACAGACACCATCGGCGCAGCTCGAAGGAGGCATGGAACATGTCGGAGAAGAGGAGGACTCAAATTGCCGTCGCCGTCAACCGATGGATGGAGCAGGAGCGCTGCTTATCTGGTCCTCGTTGTCGATCCATGCCGGGGGAAAGCTTGAGAGGGGAAGAATGATGACAGGAGTTTTGGCGGTGATGTGAGGCTGGCTATATAGGGCAACCGAATCGGGGAGAGGTGATGCCAATTCCTTCTGCTGCTTTTCCAGAGACACACACATGCTCGTGCTATCTCTGTGGACATAGGAGGTCAACACTGCATTCCCCTCCCCTGCATCACTCGAGCCTGGCTCACTGAAAATGGCTGATTTGGTCGTTCCTAGCAAGCCTGACTGAGAAGTGCTTTAAATTTTGTGCAAGCCAAGAATCTGTTGCAGGTCGGGCAACCAAACAGGGTGAAATTTTCCCGCGTGGGCCTAGTTGGGGTTGATGCAAGCAACCAAGTGCATCATTAGGTTCTATTGACATGTTGCATGTTGTGGACTTGTGGTATTAGCGAGGTGTTACTTCTTTGAGAAGAGTGGTGTCTACTACGCAACTTATATTCTTGTAGACGTGGTTGGGCCTCCAAGTGCATAGTTTTGTAGGACAACAACAAATTTTCCTCGAGTGGATGACCTGAGGTTTATCAATCCGTAGGAGGCGTAGGATGCAGATGGTCTCTCTCAAACAACCCTACAATCAAATACAAGAAATCTCTTGTGTCCCCAACACAGCCAATACAATGGTAAACTGTATAGGTGCACTAGTTCGGTGAAGAGATGGTCACACAAGTATGGATAGTAGATATAGGTTTTTGTAATCTGAAAATATAAAAAAAAGTAAGGTGGCAAGTGAGAAAACGGAGCACAAATGATATTGCAATGCTTAGAAACAAGGCCTAGGGTTCATACGTTCGCTAGTGCAATCTTTCAACAGTGCTAACATAATTGAATCATACACTACTGCAGGATACTGCTAACACGACACTACAATCAGAGACCCTTTGCTGAAACTGTGAGCGACGCAATAATCACAAATGGTGGTGTAAAAAACCGTCCAAAAAGGTGCAAAACATTTTCCATGGCGGAGCCATCAAACATGGTTCATATTTTAGTTGCATTTGTGATGCAGGACACACGGTTAATTTATTCAAGCTGTCTGTGATGAGGCAGAACGACATAAATGGGCAGCCATAACAATGAGTGTGCGATGCAGGACACACAGTTAATCCATTCGAACTATTTGCGATGAGGAAGAACAACAGAAACGGGCAGCCATATCAATGTGTGTGTGATATACGTCATACGGTTAATCGGACGAACTGTTTTCGATTAGGGAACACAACAGAAACGGTTCAACTTATTTCAACTTAACAAGATATGTGTGATATGTGGCATACAGTTCACATGGATGAACTGTTTGCGATGAGCCAAAAGAACACAAACAAGTCGTGTAAACAAGATGTGTGTGATACGTGGCAAATAGCCGACTCGGATGAACTGTTTGCGATGAGAAATTACAACACAAACGGTCAATATAGTTACTTCATGTGCGATTCTGTGTGTACAAAAAACTTTGAAAAATGCAAACTAGTTGCTTACGGTGGCGGAGTATCGCACATGATGCGTCTGCGAGTACTCGTGTATGATGATTAGTATATTACACATACATTTCCTTTTGTTAACATGTGTGTGAATTTGCAATATGGATAGTTAATATGCAAATGCCTTCTGGACATCGGGAACACGCTTAAACGCAATGAACTGTGTACGATACTAATACTTTCCATGAAAATTTATGAACTTGGGTAACAGCATTTGAGTAACATATATATAGTGGTTACACTATTCGACAAAAGGAGAATCTTTGCAACATGGTTTTGACAATCATATCCATATCTACATACTTAACATAGTAACAACTATCACATTTTAAGGGGATAAGGGCCAACAACCATATGGTCTACATACTTAACATATATAGTAACAACTAGCACATTTTAAGAGGCTAAGGGCCAACAACCACAACTATCCAATGGAAGCAGCTTGATCACGGCGACTTGGCATCTCGTCAATGAAAAGGAAGAGCCCTCCTGTGCCTTGGTAGAGCATGAGTCGAATAGTGTCTCCAATTTTCCAATATGGATGCATTGCCACGAGAAGCGAGAACTTGTTAATTTGAATGGTTTGATTTCTGTGAGAAATGCAGTACCTTGCAATCACTTTGGCATCATTAGCAGGCACAAGTGTAATTCGACTACGCTGGGAAATCGATCCAGGAACTACTACAGGGGGCAATTTCAGTTGACATGTAGAATAAAAAACAATTGTAACATATCGTTGGAGATATATATAGTTTATGGGCATCAACATAAAAATAAGACTTTTTACCAGCGTTTTGTGCACACAATTGGTCTTGTTCAGTGTGTGCACCATAGGTCTAATTACTCCCATCCAAAATCCAGCATTCATACGCTGTGCTATCTCTATCAGATTATCAACAAAGTTTATGACATGCTTCAAGTCCTTCTAGTGAAATTTGGTACACTTAGTAACATACATATCGTTCACTATGCATCCAACATATCCTGCTTAAAAGGTGGAAAGGTATTATTTATTCAGAACATGGCAGACGAATATATAGTGCGCATAAATTGGTAAATAGAATTTGTTACTGGCTAGGAACTGAGTCAGAATATGACATTACAATTGCTTGCTTAAATAGTGATCAGTTGGTTGTTTAAATAGTAATATGACAGCATGGAGAAAGTTGAAAGGACACTAACCTCGATCAGACTGATCGGCTGATGATATTGGGGAAGTAAACATCCATGTTAATTAGACTAGGCTATGGTGCATGCACTAGAATTTTATTTCCAGCTTTCAGTTCATAAGACTTAGACATTTTTCTCCAAAGGTCCGCATTAAAATATGAGTGACCATCTTTATCAAGTTTTACGCTAACCGTCATTGTACATCCATGTTGTGTTGTCAATATGACATCCTGGGAGTCATCTGCAAAGTAAAGCCCAAGGTTTCCTTCTACTCCTATTTTTGCAAAGCAAGGGATGTACTGCTTCAAATGAAAATTAAGATCGTAAATTAGATATATTGAAATAATAGAGCAAGATGCAAATATGGGAGTAACTGATAGAACAGATCCATATATATAGATGAAAGCAAAGTACAAAAATATAGAATTAAAAATAGCTAATGTAACAAATATTTGATGCAAATATATGGATAATGTAGCAACAGATGATATATGTTCACAAATTTAGGCCATGCCTACTGTGGTAGGTTGAGATTGAACATACCGAGAACTCCCTGATGTCATCCGGAATGGTGAGATAGAATTTCGTTTCTGACTGGCCATGACCATAGTTGCCCGATTTGTGCTCGCACTGTGGACACATGAATGAACACCCACGAATCAGCTAGAACAAAAATGATTCCACGACGATTTTCGCCGGTTGATTAACAACGACGGACGAACTGCGATAAGAGATGAGTGAATATTTTGCTAATTAAGTTGATTACCTTCTCGATGAGAAAAATCCCTGGCCAAATCCCGCAGAAAACCCCAGTCGATCAGAGTCTAGAATGTCGGAGCAGATAGGTGGTGGAAAGCGGTATGGGCGAAATCTGGTGCCGTTTGGAGCACGACCTACGCCCGCCGCCAACAGCCTTTGAGCTTAGGGTGCAGGGTTGCAGAGGAGTCCACGGCAAGTGAGTGGGGACAATGTGGGCGAGGGTTTCTTTTTCCTTTTGCATGTGTGAGTGAACACACACAGTTCGCAGAGGCGACGAAAATGAATCGTGTGCGATAGTAAATCACCGAGATTGAATGGGAATCCAAATTTCCTTTGTCCTTCATCCATGAGTTTTTTTTCTATGATGAACATACACCCTGCTAATCACCGTGTTCAAATTTGACACTTTTCTGGGTTCATTTACAATATTTAGGGGATTATGTGCATTTTGTAGGCATTAATGCACACAATTCAAATTCAAATAATCGATGCATGAAAGGGTGCACAAGAACGGTCTTGAAAAACCATACTCGTGGTATTTAGTAATTTCTCAAGCCTTTTACAAGGAATGGGCAGAGATTTCAATGGAATGCATGGCAATAGTCAACCACAAACGCGTCATTTACTGGGTTATCAACTATAGAACAATGAAATATGTGCTTGAAAAACATGACGACTGGCATGGTGCCATGGTATGGCCTCACCGTGCCTTGGTTAAAAGCTGAGAAGGTTTGATTTATGCTGTCTTGCACGCCTGTTATAAATCGAACCATCACCGAGGAACTTCAATGCTTTCGAGAGGGAAATCGCCAAGATTGAAGGGGAATCCAAATTTCCGTCCGTTTTTTTCCAACGATCAACATACCACCTCAAATGCAACATGTACAAATTTGACATTTTTCCGAACTCATTTACCATATTTAGGGGATTATGTGCATTTTCTAGGCATTAATTATGCACATAATTCAAATTCGAACAATCGGTGCATGCAACGGTCCACAAGAACGGTCTGGAAAACCATGGTCGTGCTAGTTACTACATTCTCATGCCTTTTAAAAGGAATGGGCAGATATTTCAAGGAAATGTGTGGCAATAGTCAACCATAAATGCATCTTTTACTGGGTTAACAACTATACAAAAATTAAATACATTCTTGGAAAACATGACGCGTGGTGTGGTGCCATGGTATGACCTCAGCATGCCCTGGTAAAAATGTCGTCAAGCATGCCTTTCATAAAATGAACCATCACCGAGGAAGTTTCATGGTTTCGAGGGGGAAATCTCCAAGAGTGAAGGGGGTCCAAATTTCCTTTCTCCTTTGTCCGCGAGTTTTTTCTATGATGAACATACAACCTACAAATCACCATGTTCAAATTTGGCACTTTTTTGGGTTCATTTGCCTTATTTAGGGGATTATGTGCATTTCCTAGGCATTAATGCACATAATTCAAGTTCAAATAATCGGTGCATGAAAGGGTCCACAAGCATGGCCTGGAAAACCATGCTTGTACCATTTAGTAAATTATCATGCCTTTTACAAGGAATGGACAGATATTTTAATGAAATGTGTGGCAATAGTCAACCAGAAATGTTTGTTTGTTGGGTTTTCAACTATAGAAAAAATGAATTAAATGCTTAAAAACATGACGCCTAGTATGGTGCCATGGTATGACCTAACCATGCCCTGGTAAAAATTTGAGAAGGTTTGGCTTATGTCATCATGCACGCCCTTCATAAATCGAACCATCACCGAGGAAGTTCCATGCTTTCGAGAGGGAAATCCCCAAGATTGAAGGGAAATACAAATTTATGTCCTAGTTTGTCATTCAGTTCATACCGCCTCAAATGCAACATGTTCAAATTTAACATTTTCCCAAGCTCATTTACCATATTTAGGGACATAATTCAATTTCGAACAATCGGTGCATGAAAAGGTGCACAAGAACGGTCTGGAAAACTATGCTTGTGTTATTTAGTACATTCTCATGCTTTTTACAAGGAATGGGTCGATATTTCAAGGAAATGTGTGGCAATAGTTAACCATAAATGCGTTGTTTATTGGGTTAACAACTATACAAAAAATGAAACACATGGTTGGAAAACATGACGCCTGGCGTGGTTCCATGGTATGGCCTCACCATGCCCTGACGGAGAATGTTTTCCTTATGTCGTGATGCGCGCCTTTCATAAATAGAACCATCACCGAGGAAGTTTCATGGTTTCGAGGGGGAAATCACCAAGATTGAAGGAGGGTCCAAATTTCCTTTGTCCTTTGTCCATGAGTTTTTTTCTACGATGAACATACAACCTGCAAATCACCGTGTTCAAATTTGGCACTTTTCCGGGTTCATTTGCCATATTTAGGGGATTATGTGCATTTCCTAGGCATTAATGCGCATAATTCAAGTTTAAACAATCGGTGCATGAAAGGGTCCACAAGAACGGCCTAGAAAACCATGCTCGTGCCATTTAGTAAATTCTCATGCCTTTTACAAGGAATGGACAGATATTTCGATGAAATGTGTGTCAATAGTCAACCACAAATGTTTGTTTGTTGGGTTTTCAACTATAGAAAAAAATGAAATAAATGCTTAAAAACATGACGCCTGGCATGGTGCCATGGTATGACCTCACCATGTCCTGGTAAAAATTTGAGAAGGTTTGGCTTATGTCGTCATGCACACCCTTCATAAATCGAACCATCACTGAGGAAGTTCCATGCTTTCGAGGGGGAAATCCCCAAGGTTGAAGGGGAATCCAAATTTTCTTCGTTCTTTGCCCTGGAGTTTTTTTCTACGACGAACATACACCATGCAAATCATCGTGTTCAAATTTGGCATTTTTTCGGGCTCATTTACCATATTTAGGGGATTATGTGCATTTTCTAGGCATTTAGCGCATATAAATCCAATCCAGCTTCAGGTGCACAGGTGTGATGTGAGGGACATGGATTGTTGTTCGATCGCGGCGCATCCTACGGTGCACACGTGCGATCCGCGTGGCCGGGGTTCCGGCGAATCATAACGCAACACACAATAGGCTCAGCGCACACTGTTTCTGAAAGCGACGGAGATGAACCGTGTGCGATAATGAGCAAGCAAAATTGTAAGGGAAGCCAAATTTTTGTTGTCGTTTGTCGTTGAGCTCTTGAATACCACCACACTGTACGGCTGCTCGGCCCCTCCATCCCAGAGCTCTCTCGGGGCATCGTCCATGGCACCGCGGCGCACAATAACTAGTAAAGAAGCGATGGCATCCCGCCGCCTCGTTCCTCGCCGCCCGCGACCGCCCACATGGTAAGGAAGCGATGGCATCTCGCCGCGCCGCGTTCCTCGCCGCCCGCGACTGCACACATGGTAAGGAAGCGATGCCATCTCGCCATGCCGAGTTCATCACCGCCGGCGGCCAGACAGTTACATGGGCATACTTTGAGGCTGCCATGGCCGAATGGGTGGTGGATCTAGAGGCGGCCAAAGCCGCACAAAAGGAGCAGAAAAGGCAGAAAGCAGTCAAGAAAAGAGAGTCCCGCCGCCGCAAGAAAAAAGAGGCCACACACCGTGGTGAGGAGAGCTTGGCGGAGATCGAAGCACGGTGGGCTGCCGCCTACAAGGCCGGGAAGGAGAACGCCAACGTCTGACCAGCATGCCCTGATGGCAGCATGTGAGAAGTAGTTTAAGTTTGTAGTATTAGAGCAAATTACTAGTAGTACTTTAAGTTTGTAGTATTAATGTACAATGTCGGTAAGAGCATCCTTTGAGGGCTTTGAGCGTTGATTAGCATGTGTGCCCGTGTGTGTTTTTTGCGTTAATCATTAGAAGATCACAAAACACAAAGTTTCTATGCCGTACCCGTCTGTGTTTTTTGCGTTAACGACCCATAAGTCAGTTACCTGCGTGATGTTTCCTAATAAACCAGGCGTACCATTGACAAAAAAATCAAGTACACGTGTACATTTTTTTGGCGACGGGATCTGCCAACTTTCTTTTTTCTCGCACACAAGTATTTTATGCGCATCGTCTGCATTGTGTGTTTCCCCCGCCCAAGTTTCAAGTTTCAGAGCAAAATTTTCATTAGGTGCGCGATTTCAGAATTTATTCCTCCAACCACATCCCCACCCTCAGTACCCCCCCCCCTCGCACCTCCCCCTACCGGCATCTCAAACCGCCGCCGCTGCAACCACAACTTCAACCACATCTACATTCTTCTCGGATCCAGTCAGGTAAACCACCGATCTCTATCACGTCCCTGGCCTGATTGCTTAAATGGCGCCTGCGAAACATGCTCATGCCTCCAAATCCCCCCCGCCAAGAGCTGATGGTGGTCCATGGCGTGATGGTCGCTGTGCGTGTTGACCCGAAGGAACACCTCGCCTCCGCCGCCGACGACGACATGATGCAGGCTCTGGCCCAGATGAAGTCCCCCAGTGACTACCCCCCAGGACTTAACATGTAAGATCTGACCAGCTAAATCTTACCAATACCACTTGCAACGGCTATGATTTGTACGGTTGATGTATTAAGCATGTTTGTGCCTTGTTTATTTTAGTACTGCACACTGTGTGATGTTCAAATACTACCGTGTCCAGCTCAATTTCATGAATACCATCAACAAACTTACAATACATGACTCTGGATATCACTAGAGATGCTGCCCATTTGCTATTTTTAGTGGATGCTAACCCTGTTGTATTTAACATGCCTGTCCATGTACTTACGCAGGGTCATAATGGCCGATGCTTTTTTTGCCATCGAGGTGAGCTGCATCCCATGTCTTACAGTATTTCACATAATTTGTGCAATTACAGTTTAACTTCTAACATTTATTGGTCGCCTGTAGGTACACATGTCAGTGGCACTGAACCACGCTTCGACCTGGAGGAACAACGCGCCTCCGCCATCGCTGACTTTGGGCAGGCTCTGGCAAAGATGAAGTGCCCCAGCAACTACCTCTCAGGACTTACCAAGTATGTACTCCCCAGTTCAATCTTACCAATTCCAGTTGCAATTAATGGCTATGTTTTGTACGGTCGATGTATTAAGCATGTTCTAGTAAACATGCCTAACACGTTTTTGCTACTTTCCCTACCTTCTTATAGACATCTGGGCCATTCTCTGCTCTGGCACCACCTGCCTTGTGATGTTTAACTCTGCCAATTGCATTTTTATCAGTACCGGTTTCAATGACCATTAAGCCTGTTGCAATTAATAGTTGAATCCATTTTTAAACAGTTGTATTTCAATGGATACAAACTTACAAAACATGGCTTAGGATGTTGTTAAGCCTATTGCAATTAACAGTTGTATCCATTTTTTAATCTGTCCATTTGCTACCATGCTACTCTCCGCAATGAAGATATACTAGAGATGCTGCCCATTTGCTATTTATGGTGGATGCTAACCCTATTGTACTTAACATGCTTGTCCATGTACTAACGCAGGGTCATAATGGCCGATGTTGTTTTTTGCCATCGAGGTTAGCTGCATCCCATGCCTTACAGTATTTCACGTCATTTGTGCAATTGCAGTTTAACTTCTACCATTTACTGGCAGCCTATAGGTACACATGTCAGTGGCACTGATCCACGCTTCGACCCGGAGGAACAACTCGCCTCCGCCGCCGCTGACTTTGGGCGGGCTCTGGCCAAGATGAAGTGTCCCAGCAACTACCTCTCAGGACTTACCAAGTATGTACTCACAAGTTCAATCTTACCAATACCAGTTGCAATTAATGGCTATGTTTTGTACGGTCGATGTATTAAGCATGTTGTAGTAAACATGCCTAACATGTTGTAGCTATTTTCTCTACCTTTATATAGACAACTGGGCCATTATCTGCTCTGGTAGCACCTTCCCTATGATGTTTAACTCTGCCAATTGCATTTTTATCAGTACCGGTTTCAATGGTCATTAAGCCTATTGCAATTAACAGTTGTATCCATTTTTAAAGAGTTGTATTTCAATGGCTACAAACTTACAAAACATGAATTAGGATGTTATTAAGCATGTTGCAATTAACAAGTGTATCCATTTTTTAATCCATCCCTTTGCTACCGTGCTACTCTTTCGAAATGAAGATATCACTACAGATGCTGCCTTTTTATTACCATTTGCTATTTTTGGTGGATGTTAACCATGTTGTAATTAACATTGGCTTTCCATGTACTTACACAGGGCTACAATGGGCGGTGCTGTTGTTTGCCATCGAGGTTAGCTGCATCCCATGTCTTATACACCATCTATTCCTAAATATAGGTATTTTTAGAGATTCCAATATAGACTACATAAGGAGCAAAATGAGTGAATCTAGATTCTAATCTAAACTATATCTATAATTTCATATACATTCATATGTAGTTCATATTGAAATCTCAAAAAAATTCTTGTACTTAGGAACATAGGTAGTTGTATTTTACATCATTTGTGCAATCTCAGTTTAGCTTCTAACATTTACTGGTTGCTTGTAGGTACATATATGAGCGGTACTGATCCATGCTTCGATCCCTTTTGCATATGGGGCAATGAGATATTCATGAACAAGCGTCAAGTGAGGAAACTAAGAAAGATTGTTAGGCGAAAGAAACGGGTGATTGGAATTAAGCTCTTTATTTACACTTTGTCGAAGACAACGGTGAACTTTAGGATGGTAAGTAATGTGTTGCCTTTTCCCCCTGCCCACAACAAGTTACTCTATTAGACCTCAGTATCTGATATTTTTCTCTTTTCAGTGGTTTCCAAAGCTATTTACTAATGATTACCTTGCAAACTACATGACCGGAGTGGAAGCAACTAAGGTTAAATTATATAATTCATGCTACCATGATAATGCTCTAAAAGTCTTTTTGAAGGTGGTAAAGGATGGGCGGGCGATCGTCACAAGGGGTTGGACAAAAGTGGTTCGTGCCTATGGCATGCAGGAAGGCACATTATGGGCATTCCCCTTCTTCAACACCGTTGGCAGTCAAAATGATTTACAGTTGTCTCTTCACCTTTACCGCCTTTAAATACTGTGGTTCATCATAGTTAATTGCTTCCTAATCCTGTAATTACTGAACATATTGTACTGGCAATTTTATTTATGGATTCGTTTTTGAACCATTGTGTTAAGAATTTGAATTGCATGTTTCATATTTCAAAATTTCCAATTCAAATAATAAATTACAGGCAAAAATAAAAAGAGAACAGATGGCCATGGAACTTTGCAAACAGTTCTGGCACTCAAAGCGCTTGTGATGGATAGCCCAATGGCACAGAGTTTTCTACATCAAATCGTGTGTGATGTAGTTAATGAAAGCAAACCGTTAACCAAGGCAGAGCATTTGTGATAGTTACACCTTTCACACACGAGCGTATACATAAAACTGTGTGGGATGTACATATGAACGGAAACTTTTTCCCTGGATTGACTGTGTGGGATGTACATTAGAACGAAAACATATTCCTTGGATTGACTATGTGTGATATACATACGAACGGAAATGATTTTCTGGGATTCACAGTGTGGGATGTACATACCTACGGGAATGTTTTTCTCGGATTACCGTGTGGTATGTACATACCTACGGAAATGATTGGGTTTCGATGCCTCGCCCGATCGCACACGGCCCCAGCCTGTGTCCCAGGAGGGCCTATCCCCGATGATTTCTAGGTCGTGTGGGAAGGACCCCCTATCGTCCACACTCACTTGGCGACGGTTCCAAATGCTGTCGCGGAAAGGCGTTAAAAACCGTTTGTATAGCACTGACGCGCACCAGTGATATAAAAATCCCTCAACATGCGACAAAGAATTACTCCAAAGTTTTTATCAGAAAACGTAGGACGAAAACGTGAATCAACCCCTATGCATAGATTACCCCAATGTCATCACGGGAATCCGCAAGTTGAATAGCAAAACATACATCAAGTAACTCAATAGAATACCCCATTGTCAACGCGGGTATCCACATGCTAGACATATATCGAGTGATCTCAAATCCAATATTCAATCCAACATAACGAAACCTTAGAGAGCAAGACTCAATTCATCACAACAAGATAGACAGGGGAAAACACCATATGATTTGACTATATAAACAAATCCCATGGTACATCAAGATCGTGCCAAATCAAGAACATGAGAGAGAGGAAGAGAGATCAAACACATAGCTACTGGTACATACCCTCAGCCCCGAGGGTGAACTACTCCCTCCTCGTCATGGAGACCGTCGGGATGATGAAGATGGCCTCCGGTGATGATTTGCCCCTCCGGTAGAGTGCCAGAGAAGGCCTCTAGATGAGATCGCTTCATTACAGAGGCTTGCAGCAATGGTAGTTCTAGGTTTCTTTCTGGAGTTTTCTATATTGATAGGAGTTTTTGGCGTCGGTTTCATGCCAGGGGGGGCCACGTGGAAGTAACAAGCTTGGTAGGCCCTCCCTACCCCCAGGGCATGCCTACTGAGGTTGGCGTATCCTCATGGCTCTTCTGGTCCTTCCATGAAGCTTTGGGGGTCTTTTTCTGTCTATGAAAAAGCACCATAAATTTTTAGCCCAATCTGAGAACTTTTATTTGTGCACAAAAACAACACAACGGTAGTTCTACTGAAAACAACGCCAGTCTGGGTTAGCTCCATCCAAATCATATAAAGTGCACCAAAACCATATGAAATTATTGTAAACATGGCATGGATACTTCGTTAATTATAGATACGTCGGAGACGTATCAACATCCGCAAGCTCAATTCCTGCTCGTCCTCGAGTAGGTAAATGATAAAAGAAATAATTTATGAAGTGTGAATGCTAGCATAGTGCACAAGTTTTATCAATGATGATTCCAATCACTTTTTCTAGCACCATTATATATCATAAACAATAGCTCATCTCATAAAACTTCTCATGATCAAGTAGCAAGCTATTCATGTGTTAAAGTATAGACCATAAACTTTCTTGAAAACTAACAAACTATGTTTTCAGTCATCAAATAATTATTTTCAGGAAGGGTCTATGTAAGAGCTTTGTTTTAGTAAATTCCACATACTGAACTATCATTTAGTGTTCCATGATTGCTGACATCAAAGCATATTTTTAGAATAAACTATTTTAGTCAAACACATAGGAAGATGGGGGCTTAATGTTTCGCCCCCAACTTATTTATCTCAGCGGTAATTTCAACAATAATAACTCATGATCACCTATATTCAACTAGATATACGTGTCTGGATCATTCCCTACCACATGATGCTTGCCTGCTATAGAATATGTAGAGAGGAATAGGGATGAACATTGATGAATCTAGCATAAAAGTAAATACAGAAAAGTAAAAGATAGGCCCTTCGCAGAGGGAAGCAAAGGTTGTCATGTGCTTTTTATTTTTGGATGTGCAAGCTCTTAATGGAAATGAACGTCACTTTATATTGCCCCTTGTGATAGGAATCTTTATTATGTAGTCCATCGCTTTTATTTCTTCACCATCACAAGTTCGTACAAAGCTTATTCCAATAAAAGATCATACATATTTAGGAGAAATTTTTTATTGCCTTTTGCATCGATGACAACTTACTTGAAGGATCTTATTAAATCCATAGGTAGATATGGTGGACTCTCATGGAAGAAACTTGTCTCAAGGATTTTGGATGCATAAGCAGTATTCCTGCTTAGCACAGAAATTTTTGGCTGCCAAAGATCCTAAGCAAGCAACGCATGTTAGAGGATCCATGACAAAATAACTTCTATGGGAATATAAACAAACATGACCCATTACGTTGTCTTCCTTGTCCAACATCAAATACTTGATCAAGCTTGAAAATAATTAATGAGGGCTCACAAGCATAGAAGATGTCCAAGATAGTATATTTATATGTGAATTTTCTCTTCCTTTAATATTCTTTCATGAATTGTTCAAGTGACCAATGCTGTGTTTGCTAACTTTCAATAAATTTTACCAATTATACTTCTTATATGTGAAGTCATTACTCCCCATGGGACAAGCATATGAAGCACATATAATTTCAACTTTATAATATTCAATTCTTTCAACAATTTACTCTTAGGATATAAGTGAAGAACGAGAGTAAATGACAAACTAATCCAAAAGATATAAGTGAAGATCAATGAGTAGTTAAGTAATTAAGTAGCTATGTGAGGACTCTCTATCTCTCTCTCTCTCATTTAAAACTTTTAGATCTAAGTATTTTATTAAAACAGAAAAATAAATAAAAATACACTCCAAGAACAGCACATGTCATGTGAACAAGTAAAAACTTAGGCTCAACCAAAACTAACCGATGATTGTTGACGAAGAAAGGTGGAATGCCTACCGGGGCATCCCCAAGCTTAAATGCTTGAGACTTCTTGGAATATTAACTTGGAATGCCTTGGGCATCCCCAAGCTTAAGCTCTTGTGTCTCCTTAGTTCCTCTGATATCATGGATTCCCTAAATCTTAAAAACTTCATCCATGCAAAACTCAACAATAACTCGGGAGATAAGTTAGTATAAATCAATTGAAAACCTTAACATTGTCTATCATAGCAAATTACTAAAATTATAGTTAAACATTGCATACTAAATGCCTCTGCATATTTAATACTCCTATCCTCAAATAGAATCATTAAACAAGCAAACATATGCAAACAATGCAAACATAACAACAATTTGTCTAAACACTAAAGTTTGTAAAGGATGAAGAAATATTCATACTTCTTTAACTCCAAAAATTCTAAAAACTTACCATATTGTATAAATTTTATCATATCTTACTTTGTCAAAATTTCAATATTTTATCATTTTCGAACTTTCCAAAATAATTCAAACAATAATAGAAAACTTTCTGTTTTGAAACAACAACTCATGGACATGCAAACCAAGCATGTAAAGGCTATACCTGACACTTTTATTGAAATAATGGATACAAAACATTATTCTAAATAACAGCAAGCAAATTTCAATAGAAGAAAATGACACTCCAAGCAAAACACATATCATGTGACGAATAAAAATATAGCTCCAAGTGAGGTTACCGATAATGTTGAAGACAAAAGAGGGAATGCCTTCCGGGGCATCCCCAAGCTTGGACGCTTGTGTCTTCCTTGAATATTACCTTGGGGTGCCTTGGGCATCGCCAATATTTGGGTCCTGCCACTCCTTATTCTCCTCATATCGATATGTCACCCAAAACTTGAAAACTTCAATCACACAGAACTTAACGGAACTTTGTGAGACGCGTTAGTATAGCAAAACAAATCATTCACTTGGGTACTGTCAAGAAAAGATTTATAATTGTTTCCACATAATGCCTACTTTACTCTATAATTTCAATAATTTATATTGACCAATATAGGCGATAGAAACTATACAACAAGCAAACTATGCATTGAAAATAAAATATGTCAAAAACAGAATAGTCTGTAATGATCTGAACAAACACCATACTTCTATAAATCCAAAAATTATGAAAAAATAGGAAAACGTAGGAAATTTGTATATCAATCACGTGTAAACAATTCAGAATTTTATCACATCCCAATGAACCACAGTAATTCCAGCACTGGGCGCAAAAGTTTATGTTTTTGCACAAAATCAGGTCAACTATCATCCACACTATTCCAAAGGCTTTAATTTGCACTATATTGAAACAAAATCTATAAAACATGATTAATACAGTAGCTTAGTCATGTGAACACACAGAAATAGTAGGGGTAATTATTGGGTTGTCTTCGGACAACCCCTTTTCTTTAATGCCTTTGCAGCTAGGCATGATGATTTTAATGATGATCACATAAGAATAGTAATTGAAACATGCAAGACAGCATCATAAATCACATGGAAATCACATTTAAGTCTAACCCACTTCGTATGCATAGCGATTTTGTGCGCAAACAATATATGGGAGCAAGAATCAGTAGGAAGGCAAAACAAGTGTGACTTCAAAACTTTCAACGCATAGAGAGAAAACTTGATATTATTGAGACATGTAAAAGCATATGTTCCTCGCTTATAATAATTTTTAGTAGCATCATGTATGAATTCAACAATATAGCTAGCACACAAAGCATGCTTTTCATGATGCATAAGCATACAATTTTTATTACTCCCCACATAAGCAAATTTCTTCTCATCAATAATAGTGGGAGCAAACTCAACAAAATAAGTATCATGAGATATTTGATAGACATAATCAAATTGAACATTAAAATCATGATGACAAGTTTCATAGTTATCATTACTCTTTATAGCATACATGTCATCACAATAGTCATCATAGATAGCAACTTTGTTGTCATGACCAATTCAAACATGTTCCAAAATAGTGAAATCATCACTAAATAAAGTCATGACCTCTCCAAATCCACTTCTATAATTATTACAATAAGATTCAACACCCTCCAAAATAGTGGGTTCATTACTTCCTAGAGTTGACACTCTTCCAAACCCACTTTCATCATTTTAATCATCATAAATAGGAGGTATGCTATCATCATAATAAATTTTCTCATCAAAAGTAGGGGGACTAAAAAGATCATCGTCATCAAACATAGCATCCACAAGCTTAGGGCTTTGCATATCATTAGCATCATGGAAATTCAAATAATTCATACTGGAAATATTGCAATCATACTTATCATTCAAAAATTGTATGCCAAACATTTTATTGAATTCTTCTTTTAACACTTTGGAACAATTTTCTAATTCATCATTTTCAAGAAAGACATCATAAAGATAAAGAACTGATGCAACTTAAACTTCATTTTTGTAGTTTTATTTTATAATACAAACTAGTGACAAAACAAGAAACTAAAAGATTCAATTGCAAGATCTAAAGATATACCTACAAGCACTCACCTCCGCGGCAACGACGCCAGAAAAGATGTCTACTACGCAAATTTTATTCTTGTAGACGTTGTTGGGCCTCCAAGTGCAGAGTTTTGTAGGACAGCAACAAATTTCTCTCAAGTGGATGACCTAAGGTTTCTCAATCTGTGGGAGGCGTAGGATGAAGATGGTCTTTCTCAAACAACCCTGCAATCAAATAAAAGAATCTCTTGTGTCCCCAACACACCCAATACAATGGTAAATTGTATAGGTGCACTAGTTCGGTGAAGAGATGGTGATGCAAGTGTAGTATGGATAGTAGATATATGTTTTTGTAATCTAAAAATATAAAAACAACAAGGTAGCAAGTGATAAAATGGAGCACAAACGATATTGCAATGCTTTGAAACAAGACATAGGGTTCATACTTTCGCTAGTGCAATCTCTCAACAGTCCTAACATAATTGAATCATATAACAATCCCTCAACATGTGACAAAGAATCACTCCAAAGTTTGTATGGGAGAACGTACGACGAAAACATGTATCAACCCCTATGCATAGATTACCCCAATGTCACCATGGTAATGCGCAAGTTGAATAGCAAAACATACATCAAGTAACTCAATAGAATATCCCATTGTCACCGCGGGTATCCACATGCAAGACATATATCAAGTGATCTCAAATCCAACATTCAATCCAACATAACGAAACCTCAAAGAGCAAGAATCAATCCATCACAACAAGATAGAGAGGGGGAAACATCATATGATCCGACTATATTAACAAAGCCCATGGTACATCAAGATCGTGTCAAATCAAGAACACAAGAGAGATAGATCAAACACATAGCTACTAGTACATACCCTCAGCCCCGAGGGTAAACTACTCACTCCTCATCATGGAGACCGCCGGGATGATGAAAATGGCCTCCGATGATGATTTCCCCCTCAGATAGGTTGTCAGAGAAGGCCTCCATATGAGATCGCTTTGGAACAGAGGGTTGCGGCGGCGATGTGGAAGTTCTACGTTTCTTTCTAGGGTTTTCTACATTTATAGGAATTTTTGGCGTCGATTTCACATCAGGGGGAGGGCACGAGGAAGCACAAGCTCGGTAGGCCCTCCCTACCCCCAGGGCGAGCCTACTGAGCTTGTCGTGTCCTCGTGGCTCTTCTTGCCCTTCCAGGAAGCTTTGGGATCTCCTTTTGTCCATAAAAAATCATCGTAAATTTTCAGCCCAATCCGAGAACTTTTATCTATTCACAAAAAACAACACCACAGTAGTTCTGCTAAAAACAGCGTCAGTCCTGGTTAGTTCCATTCATATCATATAAAAGTGCACCAAAACCATATAAAATTATTGTAAACATGGTGTGGATACTTCATAAAATATAGATATATTGGAGACGTATCAAAGAGCAGCCCTATAATTAACAAGTGGAAATACCCCTTTCAGAGTGCGAGTGTTATGTGTCGCTCGTACCGATTCCTATTAGGGATCGCCTATAGCGGTTGGCTATTGGGCCGCCCAACAATGTTGCCAAGCATGTGTTGTTTTCCTGTGTTTTTTCACATCGTTTGTAGTAACATTTTCCTTGTGTTTTCTTCGCTTTTCTCTGGCCTTTTTGGTTTTTATTTTTCTTCGGGTTATTGTTTTGTTTCTTTCTTCGGCTTTCACTGGGTTTCTTTGGGTTTTTTGTTTGTTTCTACTTTTTTTCAACATATAATAATTTTCCATACACGTTGTATATTTTTCGTACACATCAGGAACATTCTTTTTATAAAATTTTAATTTTTTTCAAATAAATCATTAATTTTTTTCAAATATATGTTTTGGTGTCTACTTTATTGTACATTTTCCTTGTACATCTAAAACATTTTCGTATATACATTTAACATTTTTAAATACATGATTGATATTTTTTCAAATATTTGTTTTCAATATTGCAAAAAAGTACTTTTTATAGCATTTTTTAATACACCTTTTTTGTATGATACCAAACATAATTTTAAATCTAAAATTGTATACATTGGATAAAATGTTTCTAAACAATGTCACAAACATGAAAACGTGAACATTTTAAAAGAATGCAACATGCATTTTATTGAATGGTACAAATTTTTTAATTACACGAACATAGTTGCACATTTTATAATATTTTTTAAAATTTGAAATACATTTTTAAAAATATATGAACATTTTTATAATATCATATGCATTTTTTCGAATGGTGCAATATTTTTTGAAAGGTCGACGAACAATTTTTTACAGTGCATTTAGTTTTATTTATGTGCGATGAACACTTTAATAAATTAACTAATTAAAATTTTCGTAATGTATGAATTTAGTATTGAAAACCCCAAAAAACAAGCATGATGGGGCCATGTGGTTACTGGGCCGGCCTAATACCGGCTCCCTATAGGCGACCCTCTAAAAAAAGGACTCGATGGGGGTGGCACAAGGCCGCTGTGGGAGCTATATCTCGTATTAAGCGAGACGGAAGGATCTCTCATGTCAAATGCAACCGTAACAGTCTGGCCCATTGACAAATAACTAAATGAAGAAATAAAGCTATATCTCGAATAATGTGAGACTGAAGGATCTCCTGCGTTGAGCGCTTCAGTAATAGGTCGACCCATTGCCGCGTATCTAAAAGAAGAAATAAAGTGGAGAGAAAATGGGTGCGCGATGGGGTTCAAACACAGTATCTCTTGGATGCAAGATAGCGCTGCCAGCCAGTCGGGCTCGTGATCAATTACTAGGGCACGTCCCAGATGAAGTAAAAGAGTCTGATATTCACCGGGTGTTTTTTTGTTGGTTTTTATCTGGTTTTTCTTCTTTGTTTCTTTGTTTTTAAAGATTTTTTATTGTTTCTTTGTCCTTTTTCATTGTTTCTAGTTTTCATTTGTTTTTTGTCCATTTCTCATTTTTGTTAGTTTTCTTTATTTTCTCACTTTTATTGGTTTTCTTTTTTTTCCTCAGGTGTTCACTGTCTTTTTGTACACATTTTTGGTATATATCTAATTCAATGTTTAATACATGTTTAACTTTTTCAAATACAAGTTTAACTTTTTTAATAGATGGTTAACATTTTTTGTTATTCTTTGTTTCTTTATCGATTTTCACTATTTCCATTTTTTTGCATTTGTTTCTTTGGTTTTATTTTTCAGTTTCTTTTTTTTTTGTTTCTTTTTTTCCTTTTTGGTATACATTTTTTGGGTTATCTTTGTTGCTTTTGGTTTCCATCCTACGTTTTTCGTATATGTCAAGATCATTTTTCTAATACACATTTAACATTTTTCCAATACAAATTTAACATTTTTCTTCGTTTTACTTTACTTTCATTTGTCTTTTCTCTCATTTTAAATCATTTTTTCTTCTTTTCTCTCCGATTCCAATGCTTTTCTATACATATTTTTGGTATATATCTAATGCACTTTTAATACATTTAATATTTTTCAAACTCTTGATTAATACTTTTCAAATACCAGATTAATATTTTTTAGTACATGGTCAATATTTTTTCTATACACATTTAACTTTTTTCAAATGCTTTATTTTTAATACAAGTTTAACATTTTTTTACATAGTCAACATTTTTCCTATACACATTTAACATGTTTCAAATTCAAGTTTAACAGGTTTTGAGTGCATGATCAACATTTTTTTCTATACACGTTTAACATTTTCAAATACAAGTTTAAATTGTTTTGAAAACATGGTCAACATTTTTTTCTGTACACATTATATACTTTTGAAATACAAGTATGACAATTTTTAATACATGGTCAACAATTTTTGATACACATTTAACATTTTTCAAATGCTTGATTAACATTTTTTTAATTTCTTGTTTAATTTTTTCTTTAAATGTTTAGATTAACTTTTTTAAATACATGATCAATTTTTTCACACACATTGGATATTTATGGTATAAATTTTTCATATACATGACAAACATTTTCTTTATACATTTAAAAAAAATTCAAATGCTTGATTAACATTTTTCTAAATGCTTGATTTTTTAATTACATGGTCAACTTTTTTCTCACACATCTTATGCATGACAATTTCATGAAAAAAAAACGAAGGAGAGTGCGTGATTTAGTCCCACATTGACTAGGGTGATAGGATTACTCTAGAATATAAGCTTCGGGGTCAACCAGAGTTCGTTCCTGCGGTTGAAATAACACAGTTGATAAGACGTAGTAGAGAAGGAGAAACACAGTTGAGACAATGGCGGCGCCAAAACGATAAATTTGTGGGGTCAAACTGACCCTAGAACTATAACGTGGATCCGCTGTTGAGTTGAAAGATATATTGTCTTCGTCCGGAATTACTTGACGCTGAAATGGATGTATGTGAGAGTAATTGATAGAATAACATAGAGAAAGATATGAAGTTGAGAAGGAAAAACACAGTTGAAAGGACGCGACTAAGAAGGAAAACACAGTTGAAAGGATGCAGTTTAGAATGGAGTTGAGAAGAGCTCTTCTTCCTTGACTTGATGAATGCATCTCGTAGGTCATTAGGATGTCCTTGTCCTCGGACGGTTGCTCCACTTGGTTGTGGTTGGTTACGACACCTCGACTCATGTGCATGCCGGAGTTGTCCAAGAACTCCACTCCTCCTCTTGCTACCGGCCTTACAATCCAACATCTTCTAAGCTTGTGTGAAGATGGTTTATTCAAGGAAACAAGCTCCATATTCCTCGTGTTGCTCTGCTTCGGCTACTGTATAGGACATGTCCATGGCTATATTGATGTGGTTCTCGTCTGGTTGATGCGCTATACTCATGCATCAGTTCCTACTTGAGCTCTATAGTTGTGGATCCATGCTATCCTAGGGTTTGTAGGCTGCTATTTATGTTTAGTTGTTGCCATAGGAGCTCATGTGATGCTCTGGTTTACATGTGGATGCCCTGGTCCTATAGCTATGCTCCTGGATTTGATATATTTATCACTGGTGTTCATGCTAGGGTGACGATGATTAATCGCGGCTGAAATAAGTGTGCCTTTGAGTAATCGAGGCACCTATGGGTATCAAGTTGGATCCTCCCTCTTGTCTCTAGAATTCTTTATTGATCTTGTGATACTTATTGTTCTGTCCTTGGATTGTCGTTCTTGTTGAGTGATAACCAGGGCAGCTCCACTGTATAAACATATTGATCTGGTGATAAGAGATGACGGGGGTAGGTTATATGATCGAGGAAAGGCGAATCTGAGCCACTATGCAATGAACCCTGAACCTTTTTTATTTGTATTTAAAGGTGTTGCTTATTATGGTCCAATGTTTATAGCTGTCTTATGTAAAGATTTCTTCTCTCTCATACCTTTATTGCATATAAGTTGCTCTTGATCTTTTATTATTTGTTTTTTGTCCTCAATTTAATTTGGTTAAGAGTAAGTTCACTTTGTTATACTAGAAAGACTCACTCCCAACAAGTTATCGGTTGAATGCCTTGTTTTAATACGTTGTGATAGTATTACTTCTATTTTTTCACAAGTTACGAGTTGCAGCTATTTGTTCTTACATGGTACAAATGATAATGCAACATGATTATTATTTTGTGAGTTTTCTTTGGAGATAATGATGGGTTGTTCATGTAAAGAGTGACCGAGGTAGCATGTCCCATGTTACTGTCTATATCCATAAACAATTTTTGACAATTGTGATTAATTTGCTGGGTTAATCCAACCCATTGAGCGGACATTTCCTTTTGTTTTCTTTAATTTGTTCAGAAGCTTTCCCCGATTTTGTCTGTCACCATTGCATTTTTTGGATCATGCACTTTGAACAAAGTTCCAACTATAGAGTTTAAAATAGTTACCTACATAAAAAGGAGTTAAATAAGGATGAACCTACATAGCTTATTTTTATTTTAGCAATGAAAATATTTTGTATATGGAGCTCATACACTGAAACTTCCATTTTTATTACTATAATATTTTGAAGGTTCAAGTATTTGGGTTCTAGCTTCTACTTGGATATAGTAGATGCTTATTGATTTTCCAATTAACCTAGCAGGATTATGGCATCGATGTTACTTCCCAACCAATATTAAGCTGACAGTTTCTTATTTTCTCTTTTGCCTGATACATCAAAATCTAGAGTCACACTTTTTGTTGATTAATATTTCTAACAAATACTGATTACTTTGTTCATTGTATTGTTAGCCAATTTAAAAGGTTTTATTGTATGTGTATATTTTTCTATATGGTATATATTATGCGAGTTATTTCTAATGCATCTTTATATTATTTTAGAATCGTCTAACTAGAGTCCTGGTCCGTTGAGCTTAGTTAAGTAAAGCATCTCTTATATCAGATATCATATTATGTACACTTGCACTAAGATATAATGTATCAAGCTGGATTTTCACTTCTTTAATAGAGCTTCTTAGCATTCAGATTTTTTTGGATTAGTTGCTCCTATATCTTTGTCAGTGCTTGCTGTACTTCGTTTAAATGTTTCTTCTTGATAGGATCAATTGTAAATAGTGGATGGAAGCATGCCTTTTCAAGCTTAAGCATTTTCTTTTTGGTGAGATGGTGTTTTCTCCTTATAGATGACCCTTCCGCTTTCTTTTTAATAAATAGACAAGTTGGATGTAGTGTGTGTGTCCATGTGTGCTTTGGGTGAATTAGCAGTGAAACATGGGAAAGCGGGCTCTATTTTACATTGACTTTGTATCTTGTTTGTGTTCGTATTGTTTGTTCCAAAAGATGTATTCACTTCTTTGTGACTTTTATCTCTTTAACATGTCTACTCTTCGTTTATACAAACAATCCCCGTAGCACCTGGAGGAGGGTAGCTCAATTCTTTCTGAAATGCATAATTAATACTTGCATTACATGGCTGAAAGGTTCTTTTTAGTTTACTATTTGGTGGTCCTTTGTATGCACCATTCAAATTTTTTGTTCTAGTTGTGTTGTTAGCTTTTTTAGTTCGGGGTATCTCTTGCTTCCTTAGGTTCGTATGGTAAAGTATGCATCATGTGTGCCTCTGTTTTGTTTCTCTCTTTTATGCCTATGTCCTGCTTCACATATCATGGCACTTGATATATGCAATGACATGATACCAGGAGATGCCATCAACACTATTTTAGGTGCTCGAAATAAAAAGTAACCACGTGAATTTCCAATATGGAAGGTTGGTTTTAGGATGCTTTATAATATCTAAACCGTTAAACAGTAATCTTGGTAGTGATTATATGGTGTGGAGAAACCTATAGTTCACTAATTGATGCTCTATAATTGGGTATCATAAGCTTTGTGTCATTGTATTGTCAACATTTTTTTTAATTATCAAACTTATCTCGGTAGATTGGTAAATTGTTTTTCATTATGTTTCTTTGGGTGATTCATTGAGACAGAGAAAATATGTGTGCCATTGGTATTTTTCTGTATCTACATTATGGTCGAAAGTAACCTAGGAAATTTTTGTCCAACCGGAAAATAAGCATAATTGTGTAGGCCTACTATTGAATACACAGAATATGGTTGATTGGTCCTTTTTCTAGACTGAACAACATATTTCAGTAGAATGGATATCTCAAAGGACATAGGAAAAGGAACATGTGCTATTGGTTTTTAAGACTTGAATATTACGTTAGAGTGAACTAAGTTGTCATAACCTTTAGTTTATTCGCTCATAGCTTTCTTATTGATGCTTTAATATATTTAAGCACTTTCTATTTTCTATGCTCTTCTACAAGACGGATTAGGAGATGGAAAATTATTTATTTTATATGCCTATAAAATAGCTTGAAAATACCATGTTATCCTAAGAAATAGAATGTCTTTCCAACTTAATTCTTAGTTAGTAGATATATGTTCTTTGATTTGATCTCAAGCCAAAACTAATTTCCTTGATTCAGTTTTCTTTTTCCCTCGGTTTTCCTGCATTTAAGGTAGACATGGATGTCCAACTAATGGATAAATTATGGCAGATTATACTGTATGTAATGTACTTACCAAGTTTTATAACCACTGATGTAATAAGGTCCTTTTTAAGCATCTGAATAAGTTGAGGGAGAGGGTAGATTGCGTTCAAGATAATTTATTTTTTCCAGTTCAAGATATAAGGATGACTTATAGTTCTCTGTCCAAGATGTGATGCACACTCTTTTGCCCAATATGCTATGTAAAAATAGCTTATAGTCGTTATTTGGGTGAATGAGTTCTATTGGTGATGTAAACTCGCTTCATGTAGCTAACTAATTTATTTTGCCGTGTACATCATATAAGGGTGAATATGTAGTTCTCTATCTAAGATGCAATATGTACTCTTTTGCACAATATGCTATGTGAAAATAGATTATATTACTCAGTATTTGGATGAATGAGTTGTATCGGTGATGTGAACTCACTTCATGTATAATTAAAGTCACTTAGTGTGGACATATAAGCTCTGATGTATTGTTCATACAGTTCTTATTCATGTGACTCATCATCTGGATAGTAGATGAATGGTTAGTTGTGACTTTTTTCATGTAATGTATTGAACCTTTATCCTTTTGGTATATCATGTTGCATTTCCTATGAAAACGCACTACTAGTATGTAAAGACTCTAGTACATTGGACATTTTTGTTTTTGGAATATAAATGATACCTTACCAGTCTTGGATATGGCTGGGGCGGGTTGGGTGCGGCAATCCACACTTCCTATCATGGTAAAAAGCACTCTGGATAGGGAAAGCGTGTGCCAGGGTGCACTTCCGTGTCGCTGCTCTGCAAAGAGGAGCACGCCATAGAGTCGGCCCAAAAGGGAAACACCGCTAGCCAAAGTGTTGGTGGGGCCCTCCATGGTTGTTGGCAACCGGACTCCACCACTACCGCCAATGCCATCGTCTCCCTTGCCGCCAATGCAAACGTTAAGTAAGTCACGACCTTCCCTTTTTTGCTCAGTGATATGCGCATGGTTGCAACTACTCTATTGATTACAAAAGAAACATGAGCATGACAGATGTTGATTACAAAATGTTTCTTCGTTCTTTCATGTTGGAGTCAGTGGCAGTACCTTGCTGGTTAAATTACCTTCTTTCCTATTAGAAAGTAGTGTATACTCTCTATCTACTTAATGTTTTCTTTCTTGTCTGTAGTTTATTTCTATTTGTAAATTCAAAATGATATGTCAAACATGCTCTAATTTTTTTGTTCCATCAGAGATTTCAGCTCATATTACTTCCTGTATGTTTATAGTTTGGTAGAAGTGCTTAATGATTAGGTATTCTCAACCATATCCCATATCTATTGTTACAAATATTTGTTTTGTTATATTTACCCACTTGTGCTTTTGACCAAATTTCCAGCTTTGGATGTGAGAATGTGTTTCACATTACAAGTCGAAGCAATTGCACATTCTTTAAAAAGTTATCAAAAACAAGTTTGATTGAGCCCAACCCATAATATATCCTTGAAGAATTAGGCGTTCTTGATGACACACTATTTTTTATTTGGCCTGTATTTTCTTTGTTGTTACAACTATTATGTTTGTGCATGTGCTATCTTAGCTGACACTATGGTTTTTGCTTGGCAATTATGACTGTGCTTGTGGGACAAAAATGTTACTTGGACTGCTTCCGGTGTAGAGGACTTCAATGCAAAGTCAGACAGTTCCAAGGCCCATCCGAGCTTCTCCTTTTGGTGATATTTGCTGGTGAGCTTCTTATTTTTGTTTTTATGCTAAATCTATTAAAGAGAGTGACATTCGTATCTTTTTGGGGATTTGTAGGCATTGGATTGATGGGCCGATGGTGCTCTTCTTCTTGGAATAGACAATATCAATAGTTGTTACTCCTCTAGGTTGGGTCTTTCTAGCCTCTACTATTTGGCATTACATGTTCGTGCTTCTACTGTCTACTGAAGAAGGATGCACTCACAAAACACAAATACTATCACTGAGCTTTTCTACCAGAGAAAGATGCACACATTTGAGTATTTTTGTTGGCCATGTTGGTAAACATATGTTTATTATTTCCTTACAGTGTTTATTTCCATCAGCAAAACATTACTGATTGGCGATTGGAACTATGCTTCCAATGGCATCACTTGCCCTCATGAGCTACACCATTCACTCATTTTGTATACTTATCAAGGATGCTATCTGATTCTGTCACTTGCATTTTGTATAGTCTTTTGTAGGCCTTGCTTTCTGTACTATACTGTCTTGCTGCCATGTAATGTCCTACTTGGTTTTCAGCCCCTTTATTTGTAAACAACTTGTGCTAATTATTACCAATGGTCTTTAGACTTGTGGAATGTGTTGCTTTATATTTCAACAACCCGTTGTAATCCCGATCCATTCAACTATGTTGCTTTTCTATCTATTTATTTATTTATGCCAAACTTGATACATCTCAATCATACCAGGCAATATTTACTTTGACTGGACTCACAGTATCAAATATTTGATGCATTGTTGTTTGACGTGGAACTGTTCACTACTGTAATGTTTTGTAACTATCACTAAGAGTTTACTACCTTGTGATTTTTGATATGTTTCCTTTGTAGTGAATTTGCTTTTGGGTAGCAGGCTTTCTTATATATGGATATGTTACAAACTTTGTTTAAGATTAGTACTTCTTCTCATGTTTGCGCTCTTAGTATTGAACTTAATGTCAAGTGGTTATGTTTTGTTGTCTTGCTTCTATTGGAAGTTAATGTTTATTATTTTATTTTGTTTTCTTGTTTGAATACATATGCTAAATGAGGATTCTTATGAACTTTAGCATTAAATGCTTTAACAAAACGTTGGGACCGGCACCCTCGCGCCAAGGCACAATCCCGATCTAGTACATACGAGTCCATATTGAAGGAGGTGATGATCCCTTACGCGCTAGCTAGGAACCACATGCACCACCCCATATCATCTCACACCGCTTTCCCGTTGGAGGCGAACAACCTGAACACACAATCTCCGTCTATAAGGGCGTGTTTGGTTGTCTTCTACAACAGTACCCGCATTTCATCCCCATCTCAACCCGACCTGGTTGAGCAAAAACAAGCAACAAACCAACACCTGCATGTTGTTTGGTTGCTTGCATTGCATCAGTGAGCACTTTAGGGCTGGGTGTTTGGTTGCCTGCATATGTGCTTAAGGGCTGAGTAGATGCAAACCATAGCTGTTTGGCTGCATACATGTTTGTGTTCTGCTCACCCCATTCAAATGGGGTGGCCTTACACCACATTAGCAGCACACCAGCAGGCACAACTGATAGTAGGCAAACAATGTAAACAAGCAATGCACATGAATATAACATCAGATTAAGAGTGTAACTAATATACTAGGGCCATCCACTACAAGAAATATGTCAACTTATGACCTTCTGTCAGTGACCCTCGAAGAATTGGTCATAAATTTATGACCATTTTAGACCAATTGGTCAAAAGCTGTCTGGGGGCTCCAAACCCTAAACCATTGCGATCATTTTGGTCAGAAAGGTCATAATTTCCTTACACGAAATGGTCATAAAGCAAACAGCGCTAGTCCGTTGCCTTATTTCTAGTTGTTAATGACCAATATAGATGGTCATAGCCTTGTAAATTGTGGTGGGTTGCGATGACTAGGCGCCATCTCATCAGTTTTGCCTATGTGTCATGTCCATGTGGCAGTTTTTGCCCTAGGTTGTGAAGCAACCTATATTTCTGTCATTCCCAAAATTCCCAAAAAAATCTCATAAATTCTTTGGGTCATATCTTCATCAAATATGTTAAAATCCTTCCTTGTCTAGTTCAAAACTAATTCAACAATATTCATTTTCCTATTCTGTTCACAACAACACTTTATGAAGGAAGTGCTATTTATATATTCTTGATTGCCCTCAGAATTTTTGGGCACTCTTTTCTATCCAAATTATTACCGCGTGACAAAATTCAGCTCCATTTGCCTAGCAAATCTTCCTCGGCAAATTTCCAAAGTTTTTGTCCACCTAGAAGCATTGTGAAGGAAGTACCTTTTTTATATCTCTAAATGACATGAAATTTATACAGTTCCTTCATATGCCCAAATTATCAACCTCCTCCAAATTGCAGCTTAGTCAAATCATCTATGTGAGCCCAGGTTCAATTTATATTTTATGGCCAAATTGGCACGTTGCAAAGCAAGTGTTATATAGAACCCTCCTATTACCCTCAAACTTTTCTGGCACTCTTCCAAACCCAAATCATTGCCACATGATAATATTCAGTTCAATTTTCCTAGTAAATCTTTCTCGGGAAATTTCCAAAGTTTCTACCTCGAGAGAAGCTTTGTGAAGTAAGTACTAGCTAGGCTTACCCAAATGATCTGACAATTTACCAGTGCATGACCATACCTAAGTAACTTACCTACACCAATTTTGAGATCATTTCATTCATTCAATCTCTCTCACTAGTTTTCCCAAGTTTCTGTCCATAGAAGAGCATTGTGAAGGAAGTACTTCTTTGGCATGTCCAAATGGTATCAATTTTCTACAATGCTTTACTATGCCCAAATAACCATCCTCCACAAAATTTCAGCTCACTCCATTCATTATTTTGAGCCCAGCTTCAACATTCATATTTTTGTCCAGCGTGGTACTTTGCAAAGCAAGTACCACCTAGGATCCTCCTTTTGAGCTAAAAATTTGTGAAGACATTCTCCTTAGTAGATGATCATCCTCAGCCAAAACTCATTCCCATTGGCCATGTGCATTTCCCGTACCGCTAATCAAACACTTGGCTGCTAATTCATGTTTGAGCATCGATCGGTCTCCTCGTGAGAATCTTATGTTGTAATTTTCTTCCTAGCACCAACCTGGGGAGTGCCCAACCCACTAGAGATGCCTAGGCCGCCCAAAACACATGGCAACATTACGGTCACGCGGTGACCACGCGACGGGCATGCGAGTTTACGCACTCTAGAGTTGGGGCCCTCGACCACCGCCCAAACCTCGACGTATCGCCACCAAACCATGTATTTACGATTAAATAGGTCCTTATGTTACTAGAAAAGATTTTTGGAAAAAAATAAATAGCAAACTATGAGGCAGCTGCAGTTCAAATTTGACCCGCTTCCAACTAAATCGGCGGAAATTTGTCTTTTTCACGAGAGGTGGATCAAAAAAATTTCCACCCAACCATTTTGTCAGTTGTGCATTAAATATGGCCTAGTATTTTATAAAAATGATTTGGTCCAATTTTGCAACAATTATTTGGTAGTTCCTTCACAAAAAAACCTCCTTTCGGGCACTCGAAAAATGGAAAATGATTTTTTCGTCCAACGAAACTGAAAACTTCCTTAGGCAACATTGTTTGCCATTCCAATATGCACCCGTGTGCATAATATGAGATCATTTGAACAAACTATGCCATGAATGTGGCCATAAGATTGATCATTTGGCTTGAAAGCCATTGATCTCCACACATGATAGCTTGTTTCTGAGAACACTTTTTTTTAAAATAATTGCCATATTACAAGTTTGTTATTTTCCTAAGAACTTGGCCACATATGGTGACACAAATGCAAAGGTTTCCCAATTTTTTGATTTTTTTTTGAATTTTTTATGCCCGTTTCAAAATGCGGTCAAAACGGCGGGAATGACCGTTCCTAGCTAGTGGTTGAATCTTGGAATTTTTTTGGTGTTTCTCTGATTAAATAGATACTTATGTACCTAGAAATGATTTTTGGAAAAAATAAATAGCAAACTACAAGGTAGCTGCAGTTCAAATTTGACCCGCTTCCAACTGAATCGGCGGAAATTTGTCTTTTTCACGAGAGGTGGATCAAAAAAATTTCCACCCAACCATTTTGTTAATTGTGCATTAAATATGGCCTAGTATTTTAGAAAAATGATTTGGTCCAATTTTGCAACAATTATTTGGTAGTTCTTTCAAAAAACCTCCTTTCGGGCACTCTAAAAATGGAAAATGGTTTTTTCGTCCAACGAAAATGAAAACTTCCTTAGGCAACATTGTTTGCCATTCCAATATGCACCCGTGTGCATAATATGAGATCATTTGAACAAACTATGCCATGAATGTGGCCATAAGATTGATCATTTGGCTTGAAAGCCATTGATCTCCACACATGATAGCTCGTTTCTGAGAACACTTTTTTAAAATAATTGCCATATTACAAGTTTGTTATTTTTCCTAAGAACTTGGCCACATATGATGACGCAACGCAAAGGTTTCCCAATTTTTTGATTTTTTTTGAATTTTTTATACCCGTTTCCAAATGCGGTCAAAACGACGGGAATGACCGTTCCTAGCTAGTGGTTGAATCTTGGAATTTTTTTGGTGTTTCTCTGATTAAATAGATACTTATGTACCTAGAAATGATTTTTGAAAAAATAAATAACAAACTACAAGGTAGCTGCAGTTCAAATTTGACCCGCTTCCAACTGAATCGGCGGAAATTTGTCTTTTTCACGAGAGGTGGATCAAAAAAATTTCCACCCAACCATTTTGTTAATTGTGCATTAAATATGGCCTAGTATTTTAGAAAAATGATTTGGTCCAATTTTGCAACAATTATTTGGTAGTTCCTTCAAAAAAAACCTCCTTTCGGGCACTCTAAAAATGGAAAATGGTTTTTTCGTCCAACGAAAATGAAAACTTCCTTAGGCAACATTGTTTGCCATTCCAATATGCACCCGTGTGCATAATATGAGATCATTTGAACAAACTATGCCATGAATGTGGCCATAAGATTGATCATTTGGCTTGAAAGCCATTGATCTCCACACATGATAGCTCGTTTCTGAGAACACTTTTTTAAAATAATTGCCATATTACAAGTTTGTTATTTTTCCTAAGAACTTGGCCACATATGATGACGCAATGCAAAGGTTTCCCAATTTTTTGATTTTTTTTGAATTTTTTATACCCGTTTCAAAATGCGGTCAAAACGACGGGAATGACCGTTCCTAGCTAGTGGTTGAATCTTGGAATTTTTTTGGTGTTTCTCCGATTAAATAGATACTTATGTACCTAGAAATGATTTTTGGAAAAAATAAATAGCAAACTACAAGGCAGCTGCAGTTCAAATTTGACCCGCTTCCAACTGAATCGGCGGAAATTTGTCTTTTTCACGAGAGGTGGATCAAAAAAATTTCCACCCAACCATTTTGTCAATTGTGCATTAAATATGGCCTAGTATTATATAAAAATGATTTGGTCCAATTTTGCAACAATTATTTGGTAGTTCCTTCACAAAAAAACCTCCTTTCGAGCACTCGAAAAATGGAAAATGGTTTTTTCGTCCAACGAAAATGAAAACTTCCTTAGGCAACATTGTTTGCCATTCCAATATGCACCCGTGTGCATAATATGAGATCATTTGAACAAACTATGCCATGAATGTGAGCATAAGATTGATCATTTGGCTTGAAAGCCATTGATCTCCACACATGATAGCTCGTTTTTGAGAACACTTTTTTAAAATAATTGCCATATTACAAGTTTGTTATTTTTCCTAAGAACTTGGCCACATATGATGACACAATGCAAAGGTTTCCCCAATTTTTTGATTTTTTTTTGAATTTTTTATGCCTGTTTCAAAATGCGGTCAAAACGGCGGGAATGACCTTTCCTAGCTAGTGGTTGAATCTTGGAATTTTTTTGGTGTTTCTCTGATTAAATAGATACTTATGTACCTAGAAATGATTTTTGGAAAAAATAAATAGCAAACTACAAGGCAGTTGCAGTTCAAATTTGACCCGTTTCCAGCTGAATCGGCGGAAATTTGTCTTTTTCACGAGAGGTGGATCAAAAAATTTTCCACCCAACCATTTTGTCAACTGTGCATTAAATATGGCCTAGTATTTTATAAAAATGATTTGGTCCAATTTTGCAACAATTATTTGGTAGGTCCTTCACAAAAAAACCTCCTTTTGGGCACTCGAAAAATGGAAAATGGTTTTTTCGTCCAACGAAAATGAAAACTTCCTTAGGAAACATTGTTTTCCATTCCAATATGCACCCGTGTGCATAATATGAGATCATTTGAACAAACTATGCCATGAATGTGGCCATCAGATTGATCATTTGGCTTGAAAGCCATTGATCTCCACACATGATAGCTCGTTTCTGAGAACACTTTTTTAAAATAATCGCCATATTACAAGTTTGTTATTTTTCCTAAGAACTTGGCCACATACGATGACACAATGCAAAGGTTTCCCAATTTTTTGTTTTTTTGATTTTTTTATGCCCGTTTCAAAATGCGGTCAAAACGGCGGGAATGACCGTTCCTAGCTAGTGGTTGAATCTTGGAATTTTTTTTGTGTTTCTCTGATTAAATATATACTTATTTACCTAGAAATGATTTTTGGAAAAAATAAATAGCAAACTACAAGGCAACTGCAGTTCAAATTTAACCCTCTTCCAGCTGAATCGGTGGAAATTTGTCTTTTTCACGAGAGGTGGATCAAAAAAAATTCACCCAACCATTTTGTCAATTGTGCATTAAATATGGCCTAGTATTTTATAAAAATGATTTGGTCCAAGTTTGCAACAATTATTTGGTAGTTCCTTCACAAAAAAACCTCCTTTCGGGCACTCGAAAAATGGAAAATGGTTTTTTCGTGCAACGAAAATGAAAACTTCCTTAGGCAACATTGTTTGCCATTCCAATATGCACCCATGTGCACAATATGAGATCATTTGAACAAACTATGCCATGAATGTGGCCATAAGATTTATCATTTGGCTTGAAAGCCATTGATCTCCACACATGATAGCTCGTTTCTGAGAACACTTTTTTAAAATAATTGCCATATTACAAGTTTGTTATTTTACCTAGGAACTTGGCCACATATGATGACACAACGCGAAGGTTTCCCAATTTTTTGATTTTTTTTGAATTTTTTATGCCCGTTTCAAAATGCGGTCAAAACGGCGGGAATGACCTTTCCTAGCTAGTGGTTGAGTCTTGGAATTTTGTTGGTGTTTCTCTGATTAAAAAGATACTTATGTACCTAGAAATGATTTTTGGAAAAAATAAAGAGCAAACTATGAGGCAGCCACAGTTCAAATTTGACCCGCTTCCAGCTGAATCGGCGGAAATTTGTCTTTTTCACCAGATGTGGATAAAAACTTTTGAAACCCAACCATTTGGTCAATTGTGCATTAAATATGGCCTAGTATTTTAGAAAATTGATTTGGTCCAATTTTGCAATAAATATATTGTAGGTCCTTCACAAAATAAACTCATTTCGGGCACTCAAAAATTATTTTTAGTCAACTACGACCAATTTAGATGGTCATAACGTCATACTACATTCTGATTGGTGTGTGGATGTATCATGCGGATCGTGCATCAAACACCGTTGGATGCTCGCGGATCCAACGGCCGTCCTCAACCCTTCCACTCCAACCCCGAAACCCTAGATGGTCATTTTGCATCCACCCCTGCCTCCTTTCTTTCCAGTTTCAGATCCATCGATCCCATTCCAGATCCCCCGTCTCCTCGCCGTCTCGCCCGATGGAGAGAGCTCGCCTCCTCCCTTCCATATCCATCTCCGCAGCCACCTCCCTCTGGCGGAGCTCGCCGTCGTTCATGGCCTCCTCCACGCCCCCTCCTCTCGCCCCTCCCCTTCCCTCACCACCAACCGAACCAACCAGCCCACCACACACCCTCACCTCGTTACTGACGCGCCCCCCCCCCACGATCTGGATCCCCATGAACCAGTCGCTGGCGACCGCATCCACTCCGTTGCCGACGCCACCTCCACTCCCCTCCCCTCCCCTTCCTGGCTAGAGATCCCCTCCTCTCCAATCCCGCTCGCGCTCCACAGGCGAACCCTACATACGCGCGCGCCAGGGGCTGCCCCGATTTGTGAGATGTGGCGCAGCCGCGTGTCGCGGGGCCTCCGGGAGGCAAAGGCCACCGCCGCATCCAGGCGCTTCTCCACCACCTCGGTATCCCCTCTTCCTCCTCCTGTGCCCCCAAAACCAGCCCTGCCGCCGAGCACATCTGCGTCGCCGCCGGAGACTCCGCCCTCTACCCCGCTGCCGGCTCCCCCCACCATCTGCTCCTCCCCTCCCATCCAGACTGGCTCGACCTAGGCTGGCCGTGTCCTCCAGATCCATCGACAAAGGAGGAGGAGGCGCCTCCTCCCACCGCCACAGCGCCCTCCAACCTTCTCTCCTTCCTCGCGCGCGCCCAGAACCCTAGCCACGGCACTCGAGGAGTGCTAGTGGTGCACCGAGCGCTGCCTCGACTGGGGCGTCGGCGGCGCCCCCGACCTCATCCTCGACGATGCCCCGCTGCTCATCCTCCATGGCGTCAAGGCCGACGAGGAGTTTGGCAAGGTCGCCGACCCGGAGTGCACCGACAACCCCGTCGTGCTCGCCATCATCCGCACAAGTACCGCAAGATGGAGGAGAGGCTCGTTGGCGTCTCCGAGGAGACCACCACCAGCGTTAAGCAGATGCAGGAGTCCGGCACTCTCCTATTCCATGCCATCAACGTCACCAAGAGCAAGGTATACTTCCATTCTTCCCATTTTTACAGAGTTTCAGATCTGATGCTGTAGTTCTTGGTAGTTAGTGGCATCGAGCCCCAGTCTGTCGCTTATGATTTTGATCGACTCTTTGCAAGACAATCACGTACACAGATGCCTAAGCTTCTTAATTGATTCCGGCTATCTGAACAAGTTACTATTATCCAAATGATTTTGCCTACAATAAGCTATTATTCACCATTGGTTCAGTAGATGTCTATGTAGTAGAAAATTACACTACTAGTGATAGTCTGAATCTAAGAACTCACCATGTTTATCTGATCTTTCCAACAAGAGCAGTTGCCTTACCAGAGCTATTATTCATTTCTTGTGGTTTGCAAATTGATTGTCACTTACCAAGTAAGCTGTGCGTTGCCTTGCGAGGTCACTCTTTCCGGACTGATCAATATGGTGTACAGCCTCTAGTCCAGTAGTGGCCATGAGAGGATCCTCATCTTCACCACCAACCACAAGGACCGGCTCAACCCGGCGCTACTCCAGCGTTGCAGGTGATTTGTTAACACACAACCAGTGCTGTGTATTGCTTCCAAGCTAGTGATGGCAGTCGCAGGTGCAATCCACAAAACACAATTAGGAATGACCAATGGACTAATCTCAAACTAGTAGTAGCTGACCTGGCTTCTTTGGAAATATCATGAAATAAAATGCTTCTAGTCCTGAGTAATTGAGCATTATAAAAGAACATGCGGACATAATTGCCATAAGTTGGACTAATGTGGAGTCCAGGATCTCATCCCACCACCACCTCAATCTGGAATTTCCTGTAATTACCAGTCACTACCTTCATTGTGCTTTTTCCAACAAATGACAAACATTGGCTTTGTGTTCCATCATGTGAATTCCATTTCTGAAATGAACATATCTTGGTCTACTTAATTATTTGTTTGCAGGTTGCCTGCCTTTGAAGGAATCCGTTCAAGACACTGTTGCCCCTGCACACCGCGGTCGCGTCGGCGCGCCTCCAGTCCTGCATCGCTGTTGACTCCACCTGCTGGTGCTCCCTCTCCCAAGGTACTAAACCCGCGTGGCTACCCCCCTTTCAATTTTTCTGGTTACCCACACTTACATTAGCTGGATGTGTCAATCTCAAATTAAGTTATCCACTAAAACAAACCCTATAAAATCTTCAGCACACACAACACCATAACAGGGCCTCAAGGTTCTATGCCCCATCGAAGCTCTTTTGTTGTCAACATTTATTCAGTAACAACCAAGCAGCAGTAGTAGAAAAAGGGTCAACATTTCTTTAGAGTTTTACTGTCGATGATCGATTGGTTTGCTTTAGTTGTCGTTTGACTCAGAGTTCCGATCCGATGCTGTGCTTGCAGGCCGATGCCGACGGTGGTGCTTGTGGTGCCAAGCAAGACTAACTATATTTGATATGTAAGTGAGATGGATGCATTTTTCCTGTAATTTGGTTGTGACAGGAAAGACTTACTGTATGTGAGGCTTGTGAGCTCGCTTTAGTGTTCTTTCCTATAATACTGTAAGCGAGATGGATGCATTTTTGGTGCCTGTAGTGTTCTTTCATGTACTCATGTAGTACCTGGAGTAGTTATGTTCTTTCCAGCATGATCAACATCTTACTCCTGTATTTGTCTTGCCCATAGTACTCCTGTATGAGTAGCTGTATACTCCTGTAGTTTTTCCTGCCTGTAGTGCAGAGATGGAGTAGTTTGTCCTGCCTGTGTGATGTTCTTTCCAGCATCTTAGCTGTGTACTCTAATTACTGGAGTATTATATAGATTTTTTCAATTAAAACTACTCCAGAGATGTTATTTCCAGCCTCGACATAATTTTTTTTGTTAATGGTTACTGCTGATGGTGCTGACTTTCCATGTATGCTCTCACAATCTAAACTAATTTATAGTTTTACTGAAACTGTAGTTTTATTTTTTGTTCTTATAGTTTTACTTAAACTGTAGTTTGGTCCATCTTTACACCAGCTGTAGTTTTCTGAATTTTTGTGCTTGCTATGATGCAGTATGCTTCGACGGGAGCATCTGCGGAGAGGGTCAGGGAGTGGGTCTCGGAGCTGGCTCATCCACTTGGAGGTACGCACCTTGCTAAATCTTGGTTTAACTTATCATGTCCAGAGTCTAGACAGGTTGCTAGATGTGACTTACATATTATATATCTCATGTTAAATTGAAGAGGATTTTGTTGTCATGTGTTTGCGTTGGAATATACTGTTCAGTCAATCTGTATAGGTCCTAGCAGCATCTTTTGCTAAGGAATATACTGTTCTTATATAGTCAATCTATGGTTTCTCTCCTGTGATGTTAATTATATATTGGCTCCAGTGTTTTGATTCTTCTCTTCTGATTCATGTAACAGGGCGACGGCCGAAGGCATGATGATAGTTCTATTGCTGTCCTAGTGTAGCGAAGGTAGCCTAGTCGACTATGGTCGCGTAGTTAGTCATGCATATAGTTTCATCTGATTGGAGCAGGAGCCCAGTTTGTGCTGATTGTCAATTCTCATTGTGATTGTCCCTATATCTGTGTGACTGATTGTATTTGTATCTGGGTTGTAACTGTGTCATGACAGAAGGAGCCCAGTATATTTGTATGACTGTGATTGATTCTCGCTGTTGTTAATTGAAGTATTATTTGTGTTTTCTGTCTGTTCTTATTTAAACATGGTTATTTATTTCTGTCAAATTGTCAAATTGTAATCTGAATAATATGATGCTACCAAAAGGGTCCCACTTTAATAGAACCTGACAACTGGGACCCATCTGACTAGTGGACCCTTCTTTTGGGAAAAAAGAAAAACTAAATTCGTTTAGACAAAAAGGCCACAACCCAACAATAAAAAGGCTGCAATATTGGACTTGGCCCATGAACCCAACCAAAAATTGACAGACAAAAAAAAACACAAATAGGCTGAATTGTTGGGCTAGGCCCATGTAGAAAATCGAATTGGACCGGGCTGAATCTTGTGCCACGTCAGATTGCCACGCTGGATGCCTACGTGGCCTGGAGAGGTTGCTAGTGACCAAAACAGCACAGTAGATGTATTTTGGTCATAAACGTCTACGACCATTCTAGAAGAAAGGTCGCTATAGTCAGTTTATGATGGCCAGCTTTTGACCTTATGTTTTTTGTCACAAAAAGGTCACAAATGGAAATTTGTGACCATTTAGTGACCAATAGTGGTGGTCACAAGTTGACATATTTCTTGTAGTGATCGTTAAAGACAACAGGGGCATCCCGTGCGCCCCGCTTCATGCCAGGGTGCTGATCCTGGCCAAAATATTAACATGTTTGCAACACAAGTTCAAACAATCACCATCACTAGCAGTCCCCGACACAAACTACTAACACTAGTAATAGTTCCATAATAAGACAGGGTAACTAACGATCTAGAGAGCCCGGGAGAAGTCGCCAATGTAGTTGTGCCTGGTGCAGTGCACCATGCATATGACCGAGTTGTCGTGGTTGTAGATCTACACCTCCAGGACTTGGCCAGAGATCCGCATGACAACAAGGTCACCGGGGACGATCCTATGGTGGAGGCAAAAGTACTGCCAGCCCCGGCCAAGCACCATCTCCCCCTGGAAGTTCCAGACCTGAACCCAGAACTCACACCACTTGTTGGCCGGCAGCCTGACGACACATGGGGGCTTGATCACCATCCACTACTTTATCACCTCCGTGAACTTGGGTGGGATGACGAGCATGGCGAGATCCTCCTTGCCCGTGATCTAGTAGTAGAAACGGAGCGACTCTCAGGACCCCTCCTTGGAGATCACCCCCTTGAACATGGCTTTCTCATGAAGGCGACCCTGCCAGGCAGGTCTACCCTCTTGATCCAGCGGTTCGTGGGGATGAAGTCAACGGAGCCTTCGGCGCCACCACGACCTGAGCTCCTCGATCGGCCCTGTCTGACTCTGTCTTCATCACCTTGTCAGATAAGATGACATGGGTTAGTAACAGCCTGGTTGGGTTCAGACACTGATGAGTGGCACTTGCCGAAGAGCAAGTGTCACTGATGAGTGGAACTTGCTCATGGGCAACAACCACTGATCAGTGCAGTTTCCAAAACATGATCAGTGGCATTTACCGAAGAGCAAGTGTCACTCATGAGTGGAACTTGCTCATGGGCTATAGCCATTGACCAGTGAACATCATGGCCATGATCTAAAGCTAGTAGTGCAAGTTGTGACCACTTCCACATTTGGTAGCATGCTACATTGGTACTAGTACCTAAACAAGGAAACACAATGGTCCTACAATGTGTACGAGCATGCAAATTTGTCCTACCACTACTGCAGGATGGTCCTAACTAAAAGGATTGACATGGTTGACAAGGGGGTGAATAGGCAACTACCAATTTTTAACTTTTCTTAACAAATTAGGATTATCAACAAATAGGTTGTCTAGATGTGCAACTAGGTGAGCAACCTATATGATGCTAGCAACACAAGCAACACAAGGAAGCAAAGAACATAACACAAGTAAAGCTTGCACAAGGTAAACGTAAGAGATAACCACAAGTGGAGACTGTGGAGACAAGGATGTGTTACCGAAGTTCCTTCCCTTTGAGAGGAAGTACGTATCCATTGGAGCGGTGTGGAGGCATAACTCCCCAAGAAGCCACTAGGGCCACCGTATTCTCCTCACGCCCTCACACAATGCAAGATGCCATGATTCCACTGGTGGTGCTCTTGAAGGCGGCAACTGGACCTTTACAAACAAGGTTGGGTCTCTCTCCACAACCGAATTGGAGGCTCCCAACAACACCATGAAGCTTCACCACAACGGAATGTGGCTCAGAGGTGACCTTAACTGTCTAGGGTGATCAAACACCCAATAGTAACAAGAACCGCAAGGGATTAGTGGGGGGAATCAAATTTATCTTGGTGGAAGTGTAGATCTAGGCCTTCTCAAGCAATCCCTAAAGAATTAGTAAGTTTGATTGGCTAGGGAGAGAGATCGGGCAAGAATAAGCTAGTGAGGAACAATGGAGCTTGGGGAAGGAAGAGGTGGTCAACTAGAAGAAAGATAACTCCCTTTTATAGTGCGAAGAAGGATCCAACCGTTATGCTCCCACAGCCCACGCATAAGCGGTAGTAACGCTCGGATGAGTGGTACTTCCACTGGCACGGAAGTACCGGCTTCCTAGTTCTTTTTGAGCAGATCAGGGGAATGGTAGTGCCACCTGAGCGATACTACCGGGCCCTCCCGCGGTACTACCGTGTGGAGATGAATAGCAGCCGATACCCGTGGTATCGGCTGCTAACAGCCCACTACCGCTGGGAACTACCGCCCTACTACCGCCCGTGGAACAGACCGTAACATAATGAAGGAAATAAGCAGTACTCCCCACGGTACTCTCCAGCGGTAGTTCCGCTTAAGCGGTACTACCGTGGAGACCAGCGGTACTTCCGGTTAGCTCGTTAAAGCCTCGTAAATCCGTAGTAGTAAAGAGGCATTTAGCCTTGTAGTACCGCAGGAGCGGTACTACCATGGCGAACTACCGCTCTACTACCGCCCATTTACAGAACCCATGAAAAAGGCAGAAGTAGGAGCCGTACTACACAGCAGCAGTACTGCAGTAGCGGTACTACTGTTGTGTGGAGCTGTACTACCGCTTAGCCTGTTCTGCCAAGGTGAAACATAAGGATGAACAAGCTCCAATGCCGGGAAAGGAAATAGGGTGCAAGGATAGTGTACGTGAAGATTCCACCCAAACCTTTCCGAAGCGGACCCCCTCTTAATAGTACGGCGATCCTATGACTCAAGTCCACCAAAAAAGAAACACAAGAAAACACCGTCTTTATAAATCTCCAGAGGGGTTCGAATCTTCTTGTGCCATAAGGTAGATGTGTCTGAAATGCTCAACACACACGATTAGTCCGCAAAAGCATTGTTATCAATCACCAAAACCACTAAGGGATAAATATGCCCTAAGAATCTCCCCCTTTTGGTGGATTGATGACAACACGAGATTTGCACAAAAGAGAGATAATGTAACACCCCCAGTGTCATGCTACAGTAACCCTATGTGATTAAACTAATCATTTTTCCAAACAGTGCTTAATCACCTTTGTTCAATATCCCATTTGAAATTCCAGTCAATTCAAATTCAAGTGAAGTTTGAAGTTGCTCAAAAGTTGCTGGAAAAATGTTCATCATTTGTCAAAAATTCCATAACAATTATTTGTTAAGGAACACAACATCATCACCAACTCTAAATGGTCCTAATGCATTTTAACAGAGCAAAAATAGCCTTTAAAATGTCCTTTTCTTTATTGTGTAAATTCAATTGAACTCCAAAAATGCCCAAACTTTTTGTGGTAGTGCTGGATATTGCAAAGTAATTATGTGACCAAGTTTCACATTTTTGCAAAATCTTATGGAAGCTCAAAATATTACTAAACCCCTTTCTATAAAAAGAAAAGAGCAAAAGTAATTAAAAAAACTAAACGAGACAAACCCCCGTACCTCACTGGGCCTCGGCCCCGGTAACCCCCAGGCCAACCCACACGGCCCCTCACCCCCTGCATAACCCCCGACTGGCTCACCGTGACCTAGCCCGAAAATATCTCCCCACTCCCCCCCCGCACAATCCCCTTTCCCTCGAACACGTCTCTCTCCCCCTCCCGGTCGGATCGGGGCAACCCTGACCGGCCCCGCCGATCGCTTCCGCCACTCGGAGACCCACCTCCCGCCTCCTGTCTCCTCCCGTTCCGCCGCCGCCGCGGCTCGCCACCTCGACACGCCGGATCATCCCCATCCTCCTCCCCGCCTCGACCTCGCCGACGGACGCCGCTCGCTAGAGCCGCACCGCCTCGCCTCCTCATCTCTCCCTCACCGGCTCCGACGAGCCTCGCCGACCCCCTACTCGGCAACGGCCGTGAGCGCCCCCTCCATCTCCCCTCTCTCTCTGTCGTCCCGAGCGCCACCACGTTGGCGCACGCGCCTGCACTAGCCCCGTTCGCTATGCACGCACTTCGCCCGCCGTGCTCACCTGCTGCTCATCGTGCCCTGCGCCCGCACCCCGCCGTGGCCACGCCCTAGCTGCGCTCGTGCCGCGCCAGCCACGCCCGACGCACACGCTCGCGCATCGCCTCCCTCCCCGGCGTGCTCACCGCGCCTTGCCACTCCACCCAGCCGCTCTCACGCGCGCGCCGTGCGCCCCTGACCGTGCCCTAGCTCCGGCCTGGCGCGCCCTTCCCTGCGCGCGCCTTGTTGCTGCATGGCCGCTGCCGTGCAGCCCGACGCGTGGCAGCGCTCACCCCGCGCCCGTTCCTCGCCGCTGCGCGCTCATCGACCCACCACCACCGCCACCTTGGGCCGCCGCTCGCCGCTGCTGGCGCCTCGCCGCGCCCTCGACGAGTGCCCACGCCCGCAGCGTCCTGCGCCCGTTAACGCACATCCGCCGCTCGTTAGGCCCTGGGCCAATGACGAATGGGGCCCACCCCTGTTAAAATGAAAACAGACTTAAAATTATAAAAAATAATAATATATAAATAATTAATTAACTTAATTAATCTAGTTTAATTAAACTTGATTAATCCTGCTTAATTATAAACCCTAATTAATCTGCCAAGTCCATGACAGGTGGGTCCCACTGGACCCACATGTCATTTGACTTAGTCAACTGACTGCTGACGTCATGATGACATCAGCAAACACTTTTCTGGATAATGTTGATTAAATTAATTAAATAAATCCTAAAAATGATATAATCTTTTAAAATTAATATAAAATAAACCATAGCTCGGATGGAAAAACTTTGTACATGAAAGTTGCTCAGAACGACGAGACGAACCCGAATGCGTAGCCAGTTCGGCCGCCACGTGTCCCGAGCATGGCAAACATGCAACTTTCCCCCTCTGGTTCATCTGTCCGAAAATGTGAAACACCGGGGATACTTTCCCGGATGTTTCCCCCCTTCGCCGGTGTCACCTCCTACCGTGTTAGGTCACACACGACACATCTTATTGCCATGTTATGCTTTGTGGTGCTACGTTTGCTTTATATTTACTGTTTCTTCCCCTTCTTATCTCCGGTAGACACCGAGACCGATGATGTCGCTGTGATCGACTACGCCACCGATGACCCCTCCTTGTCTGAGCAACCAGGCAAGCAAACTCCCCTTGAGCATTCCGATATCGCCCATTCCTTCCGTCTCATGCTTGCATTAGAACTGCTACTGCTTTCTGTATGATCCTACTCTGATGCATAGCCTGTTGTTGTTACCTGCTTTCATACCTTACATGCATATCCTAAACTGCTTAGTATAGGTTGGTTAGAGATCCATCAGTGACCCCACCTTGTCCCAGTTGCCCCGCTTTATGTTCGATGACTCGATCAATGTGATGGACGTCCAGGCCCTGACACCGCACATAACTTTCCCCTTTTGTTGCTCGACTCTGCAGAGTTACCATCGAGTGCCGAGGGTGGAACCTCATACATCACTCCTGATGAGATCTATGTAGTGTAGCTATACGGTCGAGGTCATCGAGGGTGATTTCCTCCTTAACCACTTCCGTTACCGCTCTGTCGTGCAACCCCTCAGGTGTGAACCTCGAGGGTGGATTCTCTTACGTTCACCTTGATGATAACAACGAGAGGGATTCATCGGGGGTGATTCCTTGGGTTTTCCCCTTGGTGTTAGACACACAGTTACTATGGTTACTATGACTTTACCCTGAGCCATGATACTAAAGACGGGTCGACCCTGAGGGGTACCCGTGCGAGCTTATTAGCGAGTGATGTGGAGTCGGGTTGACCTGGAAGGTGCCCGCGAGATACTTATGAGGCGTGGCCGGGCATTCTTAGCCCTTGCCGCAAGTACTCGAGACGGGGCGACGGGGTCACATCGATCGTGAGTCTCTGCTCGTTACCGTGCGTTCCTAATACACTACGATTTGGATATTTGATCCAAGGGGCCTCTGGCCTGATAGCACTAACCATCACGTGGGCATAGTATGGGCGTTCTGCGTTGTATACATCAGCCAAAGCTTAATAGACGTCAGCGACTGAGCGGCGCGCGCCGGGTTGGACTGGAAAGCACCTACCATGTTGAAGGAGGTAGCTAGGTCTGCTCACCGGCCGCGTACGCAACGTGCAGGAGTTCCCGGGGAGATGGCCCATGACCCCTGGGGGCATAGGTTTAGTCCGGCGTGCCGGCCTCTCTATTGAGCCTAGGTCGGGTTGCGGCGTATTGTTTGGCCGAGGCCAGACATGACCCAGGAAAGTGTGTCTGGCCAGAGTTAATCGAGCATGGTGGGTAAGTTGGTGCACTCCTCCAGGGAAGAAAACATCTATCGATAGCTTGTCCTACGGTAACGGACACTTGGAGTTGTATCCCGATCGATACAACTAGAACTGGATACTTGTGATGAGAACTGGATGGTGATGAGAATTGGAATGTGTTGACACTTGGATAGTATGCCTCTGGGATTGCTTTCTTGCAGGGAGTCGAGAAAGGATCTCTGGCCGAGGTTGATAACACTACTACTACTTTACTTTATGCTACTCTAATCCCTCCTATTGCTGCAAGATGGTGGTTTCCAGAAGATGCTAGTCTTCGATAGGACTAGGCCTTCTCTCTATTCTGGCATTTCTGCAGCCCAATCCACATATACAATCCATTCCTTTGATACAGATGCATACTTAGTTTAGATCTGATGTAAGTCTTGCGAGTACTTTGGATGAGTACTCACGGTTGCCTTGCTACTTCTTTTCCCCCATACCCGATTGTTGCGACCAGATGACGGAGCCCAGGAGCCAGACGACGCCACTGATGACTACTACTACCCGGAGGATGCCTACTACTACGTGAAGACCGCTGACTACTTGAAGTAGTTAGGAGGTTCCCAGGCAGGAGGCCTTGCCTTTTCGATCGTTGTTGCTTTTACGCTAGCCTTCTTAAGGCATTCTTGTCTAACTTATGTCTGTACTCAGATATTGTTGCTTCCGCCGACTCTTGTGTATTCAAGCTTATGTATTCAAGCCCCCGAGGCCCCTGGCTTGTAATATAAAGCTTGTATTACTTTAATTTGTGTCTAGAGTTATGTTGTGATATCTTCCCGTGAGTCCTTGATTTTGATCGTACACATTTGTGTGTATGATTAGTGTACGATTGAATCGAGAGCGTCACAAATAAGATAACCTGCAAACCCAACATCTACAAAATATAGACGGGCTCCTCCTAGATGTGTGCACTATATGGGTATGCCTTTGAAATGCAAAGCCCACATACTAGGATCAACACTCCCCCTATATTTTATAGATCGGCAATACTTGCAACAATAATATGATAGGATTAAGCAGGGGTGCAAGTGAATAGCATGTGAGCATAAAGATAGGGCACAAGATAGATAACATCTCACAATATAACAAGTAGGCATAAAGATGATAGGATAAGGTATCATATGCCTCACACCATATGATAGGTTCCACATTCGAACGAAAAGCAAACCAAAGGATGATAAAGAGTTCACGAGAGAACGAAATCAACAACAAACAAGACACACTCGTGACTCGGCAAATTCCTAAACTCTCTCCCCCTTTGGCATCGAGACACCAAAAGGGAAAAGAGTACTAGACACAAGCAAGGTGATGGTGAAGCACCATCTCAGCAACACACCTCAGGCCCAACTGAGTCCTCCTCATCCTCGGACTCCTCGTGCCCCTTAGACTCCTCTGTTGCTGCTGCATGATGATGCACTGTCTGTGAGTCTTACCACTTGTAGTGTTGGGAAACCGAAACCTCCTCATATGTAAGGCGCTCCTCCGAGCCACTAGTGATCTCCTTACCGAGGGCTCTCATCATAGTCTTATGGCGAGTGTGAGCAGCCTTCTCAGCCACATGTGCCCTATACTAACCCTTGGCCTCTATGTAGAAAAGCTTCTTCATCTTTGACTTGAGCTTAGATGCCCAAGATGGCATCTTATCTGGAGAAGGAACAAACTCGTAATCAGCTCCTGCTCATCATCTGAGTCAGTGGGAGCAATCTCCTCTCCGGGGCCAGTAGACGCAGTCCCCTAGTTATCCTTCAAGTGCAAATTCAGAACTGGATGAGAGACCATGTGCTCAGTAGGAAAGAGCCTCTCCTGGATACTCAGCATCCCACTTCACCTCAATCAACTTCAAAAGAGAAGGGCCATAGATGGGAACCTTCCGATCAAGAACTGCAGACCTAAGCTCACGCCATATGATGTGGGAAATGTCCAAAATAGAGTTCTTGCCCTGCTCATTGATGCACATCAACAGAAGATCCACCAGATAAGAGTGCACCATATCCAAGTTCCTAATGTGAGGGAAAAGGGTGTCACGGAAGATACGATGCATGCTGTCCATAAAAGGAATGAGCTCCGTGCGAGTAGCCCCCTTGAGTGTCTTCACGGTCCTAGAGTACCAGATAAGCTTGGACTTGTGAGTAGGAGGACCTTCACTATGTGGAACCAAACCAACTTTCTTTGCCCTCATCAACAACACCCAAGCAATCCATGAAGTCCTTCCAATCAACCCTCAACCGTCGCCCACCGGTCATCCATGACATGGATCTCTCCTCATTGGCATGAAAGTGAACCGTGGCATATAATTGAACCACTATCTCGGGATCATAGTCCTTGTTGTAAGTGATGAAGGGGATGAGCCCCCATTGCTGACACAAAGCCAGTGCCTCACCAAAGTACGCCTGGTCCTTCTCCATACGAGTGACATTAATGGACTTGACATTGACAAACAAGCTCTTCTTCGCCTTCAGAATGTCCAGATAGATCAAAGACTGCTCCTTGTTCTAGAAGGGACGCCCAACAAAAGCTGCATCCTGAGGGCGCTGATACAGTTGCGAATGCGAAACTCCTCAAACTCCTTTGTAGACATCTCATCAGGAGGAGTGTACTTCTCTTTCTCATTTGGCTTGCTAGCTGTTGTCTTAATATTCCACCTGGGAGGACCACTGGAACTAGTACGAGTGCCATCTGTGGTACGGAAGCTCTTGGAACCACCCTAACGCTCTAAATTCTTGCGGCAGGACTGATGCGGATGAGAGCTACCATCACATGGAACCCAACAACATAGACTGAGGGAACGCAGGTGTAAAGCCATTGTATAAGCCAAAGGGTGTAAAATGAGAATAGAAGAACGTGCAAAATTTCTGAAAATCCATATCACAGCGGTAGTACCGTGCCCAGCCACGGTAGTACCGTTGAAGGACAAGTGGTAGTACCGCGTAAAACAAGCGGTAGTACCGCCGCAAGTGGTAGTACCGTTCATGTACAAGCGGCAGTACCGCCCAACCGATGGGAAGACTTCCGTGGAGTGGACCCGGTAGTATCGGTGACGTGGATTTGCAAAAACTTGGCAAAGACTACTATAGTCCTATCTAGCAGTCATCTCGTATCCTAATCATGCCTAGATTTAGCCAAAAATCTACGAACACGACATGCATTGCCCAAGAACCAAGATTCAAAAAATAGAACCATAGAAGAGGAGAACGAGGGCAATACCTGTATCCATGGCAAGAGGAGAAGGTGGGGATCGATCCCACCAGACGAAAACGGAGAAGACGACACGGATTCGGAGAGCCGGAGCCAGCCTCCGGGGCAGTTCCGTGTCGCCTGAGAGAGAGAACTAGGGGAGAGGAGAAGTGAATGGATATGGGGGAGTTGGAACTCCCCATGCCCAACACTTAACCCCCACACGAGTCCTTGAAGCGGTAGTACCACATGACGCAGCAGTAGTACCGCCTAAGCGGTAGTACCGTGCCGCCGAGTGGTAGTTCCGCCTCGGTGCATTGCCATGGGGTCAACGTACTGCACTCAGCAGCAGTACCTCCATGGCAGTAGTATCGTGCCTACCAGCGGTAGTACCGCCTGCAACCAAAAAACTGCACTAGAACAAAGAGAGAGAATGGGCCTATGTAATGTATGAGAGATTGAGGTAAGGGAAGTCTTAGGTTGGAGACAACAAAGCACATCAAATGGGAAGCAATACTCCAAGGTCAAAATCCAAAGGAAAGAGAGCACACTTGGAGTCATCCAACAACCGAAAGCCAAGGCAAAGAAATCACACCTCAAACCAAAAGGAGACAACCACTTAAGGAGAGGGCGGTGACCGAATTTACCTACGTTTGAGTCAATTGGTATGGCACCGCGAAGATTTTAACCTTGGGTCCATGGCCAAAACTCATATTTGAAGCAGAAGTACCATAAAAATGGTGAATATGAAAGACTTGATCAATTTATGCATAATGGGGGAGGGAGAGTTCATTGAGAGAACAACACTCAACCTATATCCATGCGTACATCTAGAACAAGACATTATGGAGAATGTGGAAAGGTGTGCCTAGCTTCAAGCCACATTGCTTGAATCAATGATATTTAGCTCATTCCTTAACTCGCAAAATCTTGCTTCATCCAAGGCTTCGTGAAAATATCCTCTAGTTGCTCTTGAGTGTTGACATAGATAATATCAATCTCCCCATGCCTGATATGCTCCCGGAAGAAATGATGACGAATCTCAATGTGCTTCATCTTGCTATGAAGCACCGGGTTGCGGGAAATCTTGATTGCACTTTTGTTCTCACATAGAAGAGGTACTTTGTGACAAGTGACACCAGAATCCATTAAAGTTTACCTCATCCATAGCAACTGTGCACAACAACTTGCGGTGACAACATACTCGGCCTCAGCGGAAGAGAGAGACACACATTTTTTCTTCTTTGAAGACCAACTTACCAAAGAGCGACCAAGGAATTGGCACCCTTCGGAAGTTGACTTCCTATCCACAACATCTCTAATGGCTCGTGTCCGCGTTAGTATTTCCCCAAAGAGGAAGGGATGATGCAGCACAGCTACGGTAGGTATATCCCTCAGTTATGAAACCAAGGTTATCGAACCAGTAGGAGAACCAAGAAACACTATGTAAATGGTACCTACACGCAAATAATAAATACTTGCAACCCGATGCGTAAGAGGGGTTGTCAATCCCTCTCGAGTAAAAGATTGGTAAAGAGATAGTTTGGTAGATGCAAATAGAATAACGACAAATAAAATTCAGCGAGGTATTTTTGGGTTTTTGGTAATATAGATTTGAGAATAAAAGATGCAAATAAAGAAAAAGGAAAATAGCAAAATATATCTGAAAAGATATGATAAATGATAGACCCGGGGGCCGTAGATTTCACTAGTGGCTTCTCTCGAGAAAATAGCATACGGTGGGTAAACAAATTACTGTTGGGCAATTGATAGAACCTCAAATAATTATGACGATATCCAGGCAATGATCATTATATAGGCATGATGTCCAAGATTAGTAGACCGACTCCTGTCTGCAGCTACTACTATTACTCCACACATCGTCCAATATCCAACATGCATTTAGTGTATTAAGTTCATGGAGAAATGGAGTACTGCAATAAGAACGATGACATGATGTAGATGAGATCTATTCATGTAGGATAGCCCCCATCTTGTTATCCTTAATAGCAATGATACATACGTGTCTTACTGCCCCTTCTGTCACTGGGAAAGAACACCATACGATCGAATCCATCACAAAGCACCTCTTCCCATGGCAAGAAATATCGATCTAGTCGGCCTAACTAAACCAAAGATTTGAAGAAGAAATACGAGGCAAACACACTGCAAAAAGAGTTACATCAAATAGATCTACAAGAGACTGTTGTATTGAGAATCAAAAAGAGCGAAGAAGCCATCTAGGTACTGCCTACGGACCTGTTGGTCTATAATGAACTACTCATGCATCATCGGAGAGGCACAAATGAGGATGATGAACCCGTCTGTGATGGTATCTAGATTGGATCTCGTAGTTCTAGAACTTGCGGCGGCTGGAATTGTGTTTCGTCGACTACCTTAGGGTTTCTGGAATATTTGGGTGTTTATAGGGCAAAGAGGCGAGCCCAGGTGGGTTGTGCCCCACTCTAGTACTTCTTTAGCCCAACAGGTGTCTTCTGGTCCAAAAAAATTCTCCAAAAAGTTTCGATGTGTTTGGACTTTGTTTAGTACTGATATTCTACAAAGTGAAAACAAGCAAAAACAGCAATTGGCACTGGGCACTATGTCAATAGGTAAGTTGATAACCCACAAGTATAGGGGATCACAACAGTTTTGGGGGGTAGGGTATTCAACCCAAATTTATAGATTTGGCACAAGGGGAGCCAAAGAATATTTGAAGGTATTAGCAGCTGAGTTGTCAATTCAACCACACATGGAGATTAATTATCTGCAGCAATGTGATCAGTAGCAAAGTAATATGATAGTTTTGATAGTAGTGACAGTAGCAATGGTAACAGTAACAATGATATCAATAATTTTGTAGCAAGTGCATCAGTAACGATAGCAGTAGTAACTTAGCAAGAACAATATAAGATAAATTCGTCGGCATTGGATCGGTGATTTGTTGGATGATATTCATCATGTGATAGTCATAACCTAGGGCGATGCAGCACTAGCTCCAGTTCATAAATATAATGTAGGCATGTGTTCCTTAAATAGTCATACGTGCTTATGGAAAGAACTTGCATGGCATCTTTTGTCCTACCCTCTCGTGGCGGTGGGGTCCAATTGGAAACTAAGGGATATTAAGACCTCCTTTTAATAGAGTACCGGAATAAAGCATTAACACATAGTGAATACATGAACTCCTCAAACTATGATCATCACCAAGAGTGGTCCCGACTATTGTCACTCTGGGGTTGCCGGATCATAACACGTAGTAGGTCACTATAACTTGCAAGATCGGATCTAGAACATGGATATAATGGTAATAACATAAACGGTACAGATCTAAAATCATGGCACCCGGGCCCAAAGTGACAAGCATCAAGCATGGCAAAGTCATAGCAACATCAATCTCAGAACATAGTGGATACTAGAGATCAAGCCCTAACAAAATTAACTAGATTACATGATGAATCTCATCCAACTCCTCATCGACCAGCGAGCCTAAAAAGGAATTACTCACTCCTGGTGGGGAGCATCATGGAATTGGTGATGGAGAAGGGTTGGTGATGACGAAGAACGAAGACCCCCCCCCCTCTCCGGATCCCCAAACGGACTCCAGATCTGGCCTCCCAATGAAGAACATGAGGTGACAGCGGCTCCATCTTGTGGATCGTGATAATTCTTTCTCCCTGAATTTTTTCTGGAAAAATAGGATTTTACAGCATCGGTTTCAGGGTCTGCGGGGCCACCAGGTGGGGACAACCCACCAAGGCGCGCCGGGAGGGGGGCGCGCCCTGGTGGGTTCCACCCAAGTGCCCCCTTTGGTGGATCTTGGCTCCAGAAATTCTCTTTATTGATATAAAAAAATCCTCGCAAAGTTTCGTTCCATTCTGAGAACTTTTATTTCTGCACAAAAACAACACCATGGTAGTTCAGCTGAAAACAGCGTCAGTCCGGGATTAGTTTCATTCAAATCATGAAAATTAGAGTCCAAAACAAGAGGAAAAGTCTTAGGAAAAGTAGATATGTTGGAGACGTATCAACTCCCCAAAGCTTAAACCTTTGCTTGTCCTCAAGCAATTCAGATGATAAACTGAAAGTGAAAAAGAAAAACTTTTATGAACACTTTTGCTCTTGTTTGCATAAATAAGCTTAAATAGCACCCAGGTTTTCAGCCAATATTATAACTAACCATGCCGACAATAACTCCTAAAAATTATATTAACTCATATCAATGACATAATCAGCTAGCGAGCAATAATAAGATATCTCAAATGGAAACACGTAGTCAAAACAACCATGATATAATATGACAATAGTGGTATCTCGCTAGCCCTTTCTGAGACCGCAAAACATAAATGCAGAGCACCTCCAAAGTTCAAGCAACGACTAAACATTGTAGTTCAGGGTAGAAAAGATCCAGTCATGATGCACCCAACATTAGCTACACACAATGCATAAGCATGACAGCAGTGCTCTCAGGTTCTGGCGCTTATTTTAGAAGGTGATGACACAACATAAAAGTAAATAGATAGTCCCTTCGCAGAGGGAAGCAGTGATTTGCAGAGGTGCCAGAGCTCAACTTTTAAAATAGAGGTAAATGATATTTTGAGACATGCACCCTTCTTGTTTACTTCACGACCATCAGTTATCAATATCTTCCATGCTAACCACACTAGTGGAAGTTCCCAAGCGATAAAAGTAAAGGTTTTGACTCCATTGGGAGTTTTTTGTTTGATTATTTGTAAGCTTTTTCTGTTTGCAGTTTGGGACTGGGCATCCCTATTACCGCCCTTTTCTCGTGCGATGGCGAATGAATAAACACTCGACCTGAGAATAACCCTCTTAGCATGGAAGATACCGACCACCTCCTGCGTTCCATGAACGATCCAGGCACACAAAAAGGATATTTATTAGAAGTTTTTAGAGCTGGCACATGCAAATTTACTTAGGACGGCAGGGTAATAACGCATATAGGTAGGCATGGTTTCCTCATCTGGAATAACTTGGGTTCAAGGTTTTTGATGTACAAGCAGAATTCCCACTTAGTACAGGCGAAGGCTAGCAATTAGATTGAGAAGCCGTCAGCTAGAGAGCAACAATGGTCATGAACATGCATTATGCATAAGTAACATTGGACACTAGCATGAGTAGGATATGAACACCATGAACATAAATATCATAGAGGCTATGTTGGTTTTGATTCAACTACATGCATGAACATGTGCCAAGTCAAGCCACTCGAACATTCAGAGGAGGATACCATATCATCATACTACATCACAATCATTTTAACGCAATGCTGATATCCAAGACAAATCATTATCCACTGCTTGCTACTTATGCATGACATGAGAAACTATAATATATAATTGTCATTGCAAACATGTTTAATCATAATGGGCTGAATCATGGATACTAGGTTAAACATATTTACAGAAATAGAATAAGTTGAGTTCATACTGGTTTCTCTCTGCCACGACCAGTTCATCGAATATCGTCATTATTAACTTTCACTTGCATGACCGAACGATGTGAAAATAATAATAGTGCAAGAGTGCCGTGGACTAAGCTAGAATCTGCAAACATTTTATTCAACATGAGAAGACAAGGTAAAATAGGCTCTTTATTAGATCAACAATTATTCAAATGAGAGCCACTCAACATTTTCATCGTGGTCTTCTCCTCGGCAAGACTTGATTAAAAGAAATTCATAGAAACACACTAAAATATTTTTGGAGTTTTTGGTTTTCTTGAACAAGCAAATAAAAGGGAAGGCAAAACGAGAAAAATTGTTTACACGGGAAAACTCCCAACAAGCAAAAGAAGAACAAGGATATCTTTTTGGGTTTTCTTTTTAGTGCTACAACTAAGCATGCATAGAAAGTAAAAACAACTACAACTATTTTTTTTGGTTTTTCGAAGGTTTTTCAAACACACAAGAAGAAAGCAAGAAAATAAAATTAAGCATGGATGATACAATGAAAAAGTGTGAACACCGACAACTGGAATGAAATGTATGATCATGAATATAATGTTGGTGAGAAACACATACTCCTACAAGCTTAGGCTTTTGGCCTAGCTTGGTAATCAATTAGTAGCCTGGATAGTAGTCAGAGCAGTAGCTCACGGAGGCTCTCGGTCCGGATGCCTTGGCTTGCCGTGCTGCCTCGACTGTAGTGTTGTGGGCTCGGGCCTCACTCTCAAGTATGAAATATTCCCTTGCTATGATAATCAAAAAGAGCAGGCGCAGGCAAATATGTGTGCACAACAGATGCTTGGTTAAACAACAAGTTATAGGTGAAATTATGAATATTTCCTTTAAGGATCTTATGAGTTTTCATAGCATCAAAGTCTAAATACTGCGTGGGTAGGATAGGGTCGAAGGGCAAAGGTGAAACACCCAACCCTCGTGCTAAACGCGTGGCATAAATTCCACCATAGAAGTAGCCACTATTAGCGTTATGATGTAGTCTGCGTGCAACAATCGCTCCAAGATTATAACTCCTATCACAAGTGAGAGTGGTGCGTATGAGGCTCAAGACTGGAGCACAAAGTGTACTACAATCTTGCTTACCTACGATACATTTCCCTTTAAATGATGCAAACTACTGAATTGCGGGAAAACGAACGCTCTTTATTCTACCTTGTGCCATCCCCTCATCCCACCATAACAAGGACTAGTCAAGAATGATTGGTACTCAGCCCTTGGCAGTTCATCAAGCGAACCCTAGAATGGGAGTTTGCAGTGGTGAGCAAAACTCTCCAATGATATGGTAAATGGATTTTCATAAAGCTTAAATTGACATTCTAGACTCACGGGGATGGAATTTAAATCCTTTGACAAATGATTCAGTGAGAGTGTGGTGTTGATCGCACTTATCTGAAATGTAGGGACCGAGACCGGCATTGTGAACATATTGCTCAAATTCCTCCTTAATGCCTACATGCACCATATAATCATCACATTGCCATAGGCATGTTTTGGTGGCGGCATCTTGAATGGAACTTTCACTTGGTTCAACATAAGACCGACGAGCGGAGCTGTCACTAGAAGATGCCCCCGAGGATCTCCTCCTTGAAGAACTCCTTCCAAATAGGTTCATCATGTCCGCGTACAATTTTCAAGCAACAATCCCCCAACACGGTTTTGTAAATGGTGCTTTGAGCAAATAGATCGAAATCCGCGGGTCTGGGAGCAAGAACACAAGAGAGAGAGAGCAAGGTTGATTTTTTCTGGAGGTAGGTGTTGATGTGGTTGAAAGAGATAAGTGAGGGGGCCACAGCCCACCAGGGCACGCCTGTGGGTCCTGGCGCACCCAGGTGGGTTGTGCCCACCTGGTGTACCTCTCTCTGATATTATTTGCACTAGAAATTCTTAAATATTCAGAAAAAATTGTATTAAATTTTCAGAGCATTCTGAGAACTTTTATTTTTGGGTAATTGTTTATTGCACGGAAAATTCAGAAAACAGACAAAACATGACATTTTATTTTATTTTATTAATAAAAATAGAAAACAAAAGGTAGGGAAAGAAGGTTGTGCTTACTAAATTCATCAACTTCATAACTCTAAAAAATGATCCATTAATAAGGTTGACCAGGTCTTATTAACAGCCACTTTCGATTAACATGAAACCGAAGAACTTTCGTAAATCACTAAGTTACCTCAATGGGGATATGAATGTCCCCAACAATAAGAATTTCATATTTCTTTTCAACAGTAGGTAGAGGTATTTGAAAACTTACAATAGTGATTGTAGGAGATTTTTCAATAATATTAATACCATTCACTTGGAATTGTTTCTTCGGAAAGTGCACCGTATGCTCATTACCATTGATATGAAATGTGACCTTGCTTTTATTGCAATCAATAACAGACCCTGGAGTATTCAAGAAGGGTCTACCAAGGATAATCGACATGTTGTCGTCCTCGGGCATCTCAAGTATAACAAAGTCAGTCAAAATAGTAACATTAGCAACAACAACGGGCACATCCTCACAAATACCGATAGGTACGGCAGTAGATTTGTCAGCCATTTGCAAAGATATTTCAGTAGGTGTGAGTTTATTCAAATCAAGTCTTTTATATAAAGAGAAATGCATAACACTAACACAAGCTCCTAAATCGCACAAAGCAGTTTTCACATAATTCTTTTTGATGGAGCAAGGTATAGTTGGTATTCCCGGATCTCCAAGTTTTTTAGGTACTCCATCCTTAAAAGTGTAATTAGCAAGCATTGTGGAGATTTCAGCTTCCGGTATTTTTCTCTTATTGGTGATGATGTCTTTCATATACTTTGCATAAGGAGGCATTTTCAAGATATCAGTCAAGCGAGTATGCAAAAAGACTGGCCTCGGCATTTCAGCGAAGCGTTCAAATTCTTTATCATCTTTCTTTTTAGTTGACTTAGGTGGAAAGGGCATAGGTTTTTGAACCCACAGTTCTCTTTCTTTACCGTGTTTTCTAGCAATGAAGTCTCTTCTATCATACCTTTTATTCTTAGGTTGTGGGTTATCAAGATCAACTGCAGGTTCTATCTCAACATCATTGTCTAGTTCTTCATTATTTGGTTGACTATCTTCATGAACCTCATCATTAACTTTTTCATTATCAGAAGGTGAGTGTTCACTACCAAGTTGAGTTTCAGCATCAGAGATAGAAACTTCATTCTCATTATCATGAGGTTTTTCTACTTCAGGTTCACTAGAAGCATGTGAAGTCCTATCATTTTTCTTTTTCTTTTTATTTTTTGAAGCAATAGGTGCAGTGGTGTTGTTCCTTTATGGATCCTGTTCAATTATTTTTGGGTGTCCCTCAGGATAAAGTGGTTCCTGAGTCATTTTACCTCCTCTAGTTGCGACTCTAACAACAAAGTCATGTATATTACTATCCATTTCATCTAGCAACTCTCTTTGAGATTTAGCAACTTGTTCTAACTGGGTTTGTACCATAGAAGCATGCTTTTCAACACCTCTAACGTCATTTGAGATTCTAAATAACAAGTCACTCAAGCGAGCAATCATATCAGAATTGTATTTCAATTGTTTCATAACATTTGCATTGAAGTGATCTTGTTTTCTAATATAGTCTTCAAACTCATAAAGGCATTGGCTAGGGTGCATATTATGAGGATTTTCATTATCATTGAACTTCATTAGAGAATTTACCTCTACCACCTTAGGTGGCGGTGGTGTATCAAGCCCATGTATTTCTTCAATAGGAGATAAAATTTTAACATCCTCAGCTTTAATACCTTTTTCCTTCATGGATTTCTTTGCCTCTTGCATATCTTCGGGACTGAGATATAATATACCCCTCTTATTCGGAGTGGGGCTAAGCGGTGGTTCAGGGAGAGTACAATCATCATAATTTTTCAATATGTTATTAAATAGTTCTTCAGCTTGTCCAACAGTTTGTTTCCAGAAAACAGAACCAGCACAACTATCCAGGAAATCCCTAGAAGCATCGGTTAGTCCATTATAGAAGATATCAAGTATTTCATTTTTCTTAAGAGGATGATCAGGCAAAGCATTAAGTAACTGGCGAAGCCTCCCCCAAGCTTGTGGGAGACTCTCTTCTTTAATTTGCACAAATTTAAATATTTCCTGTAAAGCAGCTTGTTTCTTATGAACATGGAAATATTTTTCAGAGAAGTAATAAATCATATCCTGGGGACTATGCACACAACCACGAGCAAGAGTATTGTACCAAGATTAAGCATCACCCTTTAATGAGAACGGAAATAATTTGAGAATAAAGTAATAGCGAGTCTTATCGCACTACAAAAAATACACTTCCGTGATGATATGTGTTTGTCACAGTAGGTCATGTTTTCTGTCATGCATGTACATCCATGACGATTTTATGACAGAGTCAAGATAGTCATACATGTGCTGTTGTAGAAGTGTTCTATGACATTACCAAAAATATCATCACGGAAGTGTCCACTTCCATGACGATAAATCGCGCGTCATGGAAGTGTTTTCGTGAAGGGTGACCGACACGTGGCATCCACCGCAACAGGTCACCATTAAGCTATCGGGTCCGGTTTTGGATCTGATAACCCGTTAATAGCCCGGAACCAATGGGGATTTTCCACGTGTAAAATTCTCGTTGGCCGGAGGAAACACATGTTAGCTCACCGTTGGGACAGATGTCATCCACTCATTGGATAGTAGGCGCCTATGATACGTTGACACGTGGCACGGCCCAATAGAGGCCCATTCCGGTGAATAGGCCGGCCCATTTGACTTGGTCAAAAGGTAACGGGCCGGCCCATGGAAAGCCTATTAACGGCATGTTCGTATGTAGCCCATTTGTGGCCCGCTAACTCCCAGCCCGTTACGGCCAATTGGAATTAATCCCAGTAGCTTCATCTGGGCCGTCCAATATGATTCCAGCCCATTGTAACTTCCGGCCCATGTATGGCCCATTATGTCTTTTGGCCCATATGAGGCCCTTTGTAACTCTGGGCCCATTAAAGGCCCGAGATGAAACTGGCCCATAATGAATAGTGTATTGCTTTATACCCATTAATGGCCCAGTATTCCGCCGACCATTTCCAGCCCGTCTTAACTTTCGGCCTTCTAAGGGCCCATTTATTCTTGGGCTCATTTCTAGAATTCGATTAGTTACTCTCTGTTACTGGCCTATTACGTTTGTGGGCCAAATTCAGCCCATGGTTAGATTCGGCCCGTTTGTGGCCCATTAACCCATTGGGATGTTTTCATAGCGTTATGAAATATGTCCTATTATTGGCCCATTATGGTCGATGAATAGTATGGCATGGCGAAATGATTATACGCCCCATAGAAGGACCATGGATCCTACGGCCCGCAGGAGACCCATGGTTACAATATTCTATGTGTTGCCCTGATTATTGTAGCCTAGTTACCAAAAATAGGTTATTGTGGCCACTAGAAAAACGAGGAAAAAGAACTACAGTGACTACAAGCAAACAACTAAGCAAGACAATAAGGAAATAAATAAGCAAGCAACTAACGCTAGCCCATTACAGCTATTACACATATTACATCCACTGGGCATCAAAGTTCGCCACTAGTGAAAATATAGGGAACGAAGAAGCATATTACATACACTGGCCGTAAAAATTGGCCACCAATGCAAATAAACGCGGCAGCAAAACAAGTCCATAAACGAAACAACTTCAGAAGAGCTCAAGGAACGTTATCCTGGGTATCCACCATGCTGGCAATAAGCTTAGCAAGCTTATTAGCTTTGTACTATTTGGTGCTAAAATCCTCCAACGCTTGTTGCACCAGAAAGTATGCATTTGAATGCTCTAGGGACTTCCGCAGTCCTTCCGCTTTTTGTCGCAGCACAGCTGATCGATGTCTTTCAGCTTGTAGTTGAGACTCAAGAAACCGAACTGATTCAGACAGTGAGTTTGAATAGCTTGTGCAAGTGGTAGTGGCCAGTAACTCGAATAGTAAACCAAGACAGGACTTTGAGGTTGTCTCACCATCTTCAAGATAGTTTTCCTTAGCTGTTTTATCATCTTTGTTGGAGACCAACAAGGATGTCTCACTATTTTAAACCTTATCTGCATTACTTCCTTTACCATTGATTAATAAGGCACTCTTCCCCAATATTCTGTTAGCATTCTAAAAGAAGAAACAAGCAGACACATAACAGGTGTAGCATGTACTAGTAAGTGAAACTCATTTCGGTGAACTAGTTCATTAGTTAGGTGGACAAGATTAAACTACCAAGTCTTCTATTGCCAAGTAGTACATTATAAAAGCATCAAACAAACATATATCTATGTCCTATGTTCACTGCATTGTCTTGCCAAATCAAAATAGAGACACGATTCAAATCATATCAGTTCAAGAGAAAGCATCACTGAAAGAATACAAAGCGTGGGAAACTACACGGCACAACAAGATTTCAGATGGGTACCACGGGTGTACATGTACAACAACACTATTGGCTCTGTTGTGATGCTAGTAATGTGCATGATATGAGAAGTCAACTGTATACACAATTGAAATTGAAATCAACAGAGCAATTTATAAGAGCAAACCTGTTAAACAAACATGAGTAAATATACCTGTTGTGCCATTGGAGTTTCCATTGGATCGTTCAATTTAAAAATAAGTTTGTATGAGTAAATACAGTGATACAAGAGCAAAGCAGTATGCACGATAGAAATGGAATCTTAAATGAGAACAGTTGTTCTTCAGGTTTAAGCACTTGTTCTACATGAACAAAGTACAGTAACATGCAAGCATATAGTACTTAAAATAAAAATGAGCTCATAGACCTTACCACATTCTTGGTTCGGGACCAGTACATAACAAGGTGTTCCCAGTCATTGTCCAGTAAATGTGTCTCAGGAGAACGTAAGGGAATTTGATGAGTTTCTTTGCCAGCGAAGTGCGTTTTCTTCAGGTAATTCCGATACCGCCACCAAGCATTCTTGAAGATAGCAGACGTATTAGCACATGTTACCTCATCCAGATTTTCCAAATCGGTCCTTCTCTATAGAGAAAAATGGGAAAATTTGTTGTATTATAACCATCATGGAGGTAGAATGTATGGGACAAAGCAAAGTAATTGCCATGAATAACATTACTTACACATAACTCCTAGACAAACACCTGCAACTGGCATTTTCCTTCATCTTCAGTATAATATTTCCATGATGGGAAGATACACACATAGGATTTAACAACATCAAATGTGATAGACGCTAAACTATGAATGGCTGGTTGTGCTTCCCCCCAGAGGAATAGGTGTACTAACTGGTGGAGTTGGGGTTCTCCTTGGTAGTACTGGTGCTTTGGGCACTTGAGCTGCCTTACTAAGTGCTCTTGTTTGGGAGCTCTGTGGTGGAGATGGTGCTGTGTCAATAGGAACTGGGTTAGTATCTGCTGGGGTTGTCATTAGATTGGGTGAAGCTGGTACTCTGCCCATCATGGTAGGGGTAAAATCTGTGAGAGTGTGGGTTATGTGTGGTAGGGTTGGTTCTCGTGCATGTACAACTGGGGCTGTATCTCCACCAAGAGGTAGCATTGTTTTATTTGAAGACCTTGTTTTTACTCCGCTAGATACTGCCATCACCCGCTCCAATTCAAATGGCTGATAAACAGGAAACATAGTTGAATGTACAAACGTTGTATGAGAGACAAATGCACTAGATAGTGTGGAAAAAAGAGGGCATGAAATAGTTGACATGTATATTGTTCAAATAAAAGGATAGCATGACATAATTTCACATATATGATGTCTATCTAAACTGGATATCATAGCATAACATAATTCAAAGATATGATGACTAACTAAACAGGATCACATGACATAATTCACATACATGTTAGCTAAGTAATCAGGATCGCATGATTTAATTCACATCTGTGATTTATATGCTAAGCAGAGGGCATTCACATATATGATGTCTGAACTAAGAACATGGTGTTGAATATTGTGTATATGATGTCTAAACTATGCAATGCAAGACACCATATGCATGATATGAGCAGTATAACCGTGCCAAGTTTGAGCATACACCTCGGTGGGGGAATAGGACTGGTCATCTATCTCTAAATCCATCTCTGAGGGGCTATCGGGACCCAGCAAGAGATCTGCTTCGACAGGTAGCACTGTCTGCTCTGAAGGCCTTGTTTTCACTCCAGATTTTTCCATCACCCACTCAAATGGCTGATTCACAAGAAGAGTAGTTTAATGTACAAACATTGTGGACAATTGGAAATGTAATGAAGAAAAGGATGCGCAAGATATATTTCAAATATATGATGCCTGGTTAAACAGGATGGCATTGCACATTTCACATATATTATGGCTGGCTAAAAGACATGAGACTGCATAATTCCCATATATGATATTGAAACTAAACAGGTGGCATTACAAAACATGTCTAAACTAAGAAGATGACATATATGATGTCGAAAGTAGGCACTGCAAGGCAACATATGCATGATATGACTAACATCATCATGCCAAGTTAGAGCAAACACCTTGGGGGTAAATAGCAGTGGTCAGCTGCATCTGAATCCGCCTCAGAACATATATCTTTCTCTGGATTACAATCTGGAGAGGGGGAGGGTTTGCCATTGAACCCACCATGGAGCGATGTCTGCATGACATTGTATTGCTGCGCAAAACTCTTCTCTTTTTCTCTACATGTTCAGCACGACTGTGTACAATATCTGACATGCATACAAAAAATATAGTGAGATTATGTAAGGAGAGCATGCAGAAATCTAGAGTAATGGTAAGAACGAGTGGATGGATCCAAAAATAATGATAGCTGGCTGATGATTGCTTTAATTTAATAAAAAAATAGATGATGATGTCTTTACTATTTGTTTCCCACCCAAGATGAACAACATAGGAATACCCTAGGTGAACCAGATATTATACAGAGATACTATTCGTTGCTGCCTCGATATGTGCCCCACAACTAATTTAGAACTCAAGTTTGAACATCAATTTGGACCTAACTTGGAGTCTAAGAGGTGAACAGGACGATAAAGTAGCAGGTAATATTAAGCAATGCATAACATAAGCAGAAACAAAAGAGTGCGACCTCTCTTGTGGACCTGTGTACTCCTTAGGTTCATCTATTGAGTCGATGATGGTGATGCCGTTGCGGTGGGTGCCGATGGCAGGGAAGGAGATCTGAGGCGGTGAAAGACGGTTAGGATTCATGATGTCTGGTTTGGTGGATGCTTTTGTCGAAGGAGCAGCTCAGGTGAGGTGGACGACGTCGCGACAGGAGCAGGACAAACCACACAAAAGTTTTCTTCCACACCTACCTGTAACTGAAGTAATTCTATAAGGGCTCATTTGGCTTGCATGATTCTAAAAACGCAGGGATAGGAAAAACATCGGAATAGGATATGAATGCACATGGGAAATAGGGCATTTGTGAACATAGGATTTCTACCAACTTGGGTGTTTGGTTCATAGTAATTGGAAGAGCAGCGGAATGCAAAGAAACATGGCCAAAATAAAGTGAAACCATATGAAAGCATGCACAGTTAGAATGTTATTCTGCCACTAATGCACTTGGTCTTGTTTTCATGCATAGGATTTTGGAAAGTAGGTCCAGGTGGATGTTTTTCGTCATTTCTTTCAACAAAATGCACGAATAATTGAATAGTAGAGTGCAATAGGAAAATTTCCTATTGCTATGTTTTTCCTTTGAACCAAAATAGCCCTAATGGATCAACATGAATGTAGAGTAATGAGTGATGCGAAAAGTGCACAACCTCTTTGCCATAGCCATGTCGACCTCAGCATCATTGGGTTGGTCGCTGAAGAAGTTGAGGCAGAGGTGGCTGTCGGAGGTGTGGAGGAAGATCTGAGGAATCTACAAACGGGGTCCAGGGCACATCTCTATTGTGATGGATAGTTTCGTCGTTGGAGGAGCTCCGGCGATCCGTAAGATGTCGAGGCTGAAGCAGCACAAGACATACATCGTTAATCTCAAGTGGGATTCTAATAGCATCTCCAATAGATGATGTAAAATACATTACCAAAAATTGATAGATGTAAAATTTACATCACCAAAACCACCGGACTACAATAGATGAGGTAAAAACAATTGACTCTGAACTTAACTGTCGAAACTAAAATTTACTGTGGAATTTGAATCTTACTGTCGAAACTGAACGCAATGGTAGCAGAGAGGCACTTCACATGTAGTTTAGGGACGACCTGCGGTTCATCTTCAACCTGCACCCCCATGAGCTACCAGCCACCACCGGCTGAACCGCCGGCCCCCGCCACCGGTGGCGCTCCCGTGCTGCCTCGCCGCCCCGAAACCACTCCCCACCGCCGGTCCGCCGCCGCCCTGGCCAGCCCTCTAGCCTCCCCCCGCCCCGACCTTTTTCTCCAGCGATTCCCACGCCACCGCCTCACCACCGCGCCCCCACCCCCGGTGACCACCGCCCCCACCCTGAACCCTAAGATAGATAGTGGGGTACCTCTCCGGCAAGCCCCCTCCCCGCTGCGGGTAGTTCTTCCTTAACTCCGGCAAGCCCCCCTCCCCGTTGCGGGTGGTTCTTCCTTAACTCCGGTGAGCCCCCCACCCCCTGAAAATCAACTGACCCAAAATTCAATTCAGTCGACTGAAGTGTAGCAAATTCGGAGGAGAGAAGCAGCACAAGCGAGGGGAGAGCAGCAGCAGCAGCACGAGCGAGCGAGTAAGAGTCGGAGCAGCAGCAGCAGCGTGAGCGAGCGAGCGAGAGCCGGAGCAGCAGCAGAATCCGGCTGGTATGGACGCCACCGTCGAAGGGGCCTCGCACTGGGGGAGAGCCACCATGGAGATGTCGCTCATGGCGCTGACTTCCAGGTAGTCGCACCATGGGGGTGCGGGATGGAGCACCGTCAGCGTCGGGAGGTTGAGTTAAGGAGAAGGTGCGATGTGATGAGTGTAAAACCTCTTTGGTGGCACCGAGTAGGCCTCAACTTTGTCCAAGGAGTCGGTGAGGATGCCGCGGTTCCAGTGGAGCAGGTTAAGGCGGCGCTATGGGGATGGAGCAGCCGCGATAGACAAGGCGATCATCGGAGTAGCTCCTTGGAGGTGGAGGACGGGGCGGCTGAACCGGTAGGATGATGAGATGGATGACAGATCATCATCTGGGGATGTGGAAGAGGGACGTCGAGCTGTTGCGGTGGACGATGTCGTCGAGGAAGTGGCTCTGGCTGGGCAATGGTGAGGTGGCATACGAAGGAGGGTGGGGTTTCGCGGCTGGAGCTGAGAGGTTATGGCGCCCTAGGATTTCGAATAGCGAAAAGGAGGCGATGGGAGGGGGGCATGACTTAGGGACACACTTGTCCAAAATGTAGGGTGTGTTACAAAAGTACCCCCATCGATTTGAACTAGAGGCCCTTTCGGCTCAGGGCTAGAAGGGGGATTCCACGTGTCGGGATTTGGCAGCTATAGGAGATATGCCCTAGAGGCGGTAATAACAGCTATTCTATATCCCCTGGTTTGTAATGAATGTTTATGTTCCATGCTATAACTGCAATGATTCTCGAGTCTTCCAATAAAACGAGGCTTGGAGGGAAACTCATGTGCACGTGTGGGATAATAAATGGTAAAATGTATTCCTAGTCAAGCCTCTATGACTGGCTCAAGTATTGGATGATGATCCTATTTTCCTGATCACGGGCATGACTATGCCGGCAATTTTGAGGGCACAATTGTTAGTAGAACACATGTGTTGAATCGACCCAATATGATGTTATTCTATGAGATACTTTCGTCACAAGTTAATGGTTAATAACACAGGGAAGTTAATGTTTGCATAATTCCTTAGACCATAAGAGTATCGAGTTTCTTTGTACTTGCTTCGTGAACTTTGGGGTTTGTTAAACGTCATCCGTAACTGGGTGGCTATTACGGCGGCTTGCGGGTTCATGGAAAAGTATGGCAAGTAACGAGATAGCTCAAGATTGGGATTTGCTCCTCCGACGATGGAGAGATATACTCGGGCACTCTCGGTGTAACGGTATCCACCATCGTCTGGCCCGACACCTTGTGATTTGATCACTGGGATGCCGGAACATGGAAACGAGAAAAGAGAACAAAACCGGTAACGAGGTAACTTGCATGGTGGACAAAGTGTTGGCCCACGGGAATGCAATAAATCTCACCTCGGGTATTTGTGACATATCGCGAAGCAACAGGAATAGCTCACAACAACTGGAGGTTCACTCGAATATTTCATTCGTGTGGGTATAGGGGTCAATATGGGTGTCCACGGCTCCGATGTTGATCATTGATCGGAAGGTGTTCCAGGTCATGTCTATACTTCACCGAACACTACAAAAAAATACACTTCCGTGATGATACGTGTTTGTCACAGTAGGTCGCTTTTTTTGTCATGCATGTACATCCATGACAAATTTATGATAGAATCAAGATAGTCATACCTGTGCTGTCGTAGAAGTGTTCCATGACATTACCAAAATTATCATCACGGAAGTGTCCAATTCCATGATGATAAATCGCGCGTCACAGAAGTGCTTTCGTCAAGGGTGACCAACATGTGGCATCCACCGTAACGGAACGCTGTTAAGCTATCGGGTCGGGTTTTGGATCCGATAACCCGTTAACAGCCCCGACCAATGGGGATTTTCCACGTGTAAAATCATCATTGGCTAGAGGAAACACGTGTTGGCTCATCGTCGGGACAGATGTCATCCACTCACTGGACAAAAGGCGCCTATGATACGTCAACACGTGGCACGGCCCAACAAGTTTAAATGGGCCGACCCAACTAAAGGCCCACAAGATTTTGCGGACCATAATGGGCCGGCCCAGCTAAAGGCCCACAAGATTTTGCGGACCATAATGGGCTGGCCCAGATAAGGCCCACAAGATTTTGCGGGCCATAATGGACCGGCCCAGGTAAAGGCCCACAAGATTTTTGTGTGTCGTAATGGGCCGGCCCAGCTAAAGGCCCACAAGATTTTTGCGGATCATAATGGGCCGACCCAACTAAAGGCCCATGAGATTTCGCCGACATTAATGGGCCGGCCCAGCTATAGGCCCACAAGATTTTGAGGACCCTAGTAGGCCGGCCCATTAACTGCCTGCCATGTTTTTGGCCAAATGCCGGCCCATATTTGATCCAGTCCATTATTGGCCTTCCGCGCTTCGAGCCTAATTGTGGCCCATATGAGATCCGGCCCGTTAAAGGCCTACCACGTTTTGGGCCAAATTACGGCCCATATTAGGTTCGGCCCTTTAAGAGGCTTTGGGCTCAATTATGGCCCATATCAGATTCGGCCCGTCAACTGGACACTATGCTTTTGGGCCCACTTGCTAAAGGCCCACTTAGTAATTCGGCCTGATATTAGTTTTGCCCTGTTAAGGGCCCATTTAACATTTTGGCCCTATATTAATTTCAGCGTATTAAAAACCCGTCATATAGTTGGGCCTAACTACGCCCGGTTTGCATCCGGCCTGCTCGCAGTCGATATCTGATTGGGCCAAACAAGGACCAAGACAATATTTGGCCAGTTAAAAGCCCGTGATTTGATTCACACAATCATGGGCCGGGGTTCATTTCGGGCTGCTGCCGGCCCGTGAGCTGTTCGACACGTTTCAGGCCAAACCTACATCGTGATTGCATGACGGCCCAATTATGTACCGTAATTTTACGTTTTGGCCGGTTTGCTGTGAAGGCATGATATATATACATTAAAATAACTGCAACAATGTGAATAAGAAAAAACCTAGACTATACAATAAAGAAATTACGACATATTGCATCCACTGTGCATCAAAGTTCACCACTATGATAATAAAGCACAAGCAGACAGTAGATTACATACACTGGGCATGAAAGATCGCCACCAGTGCAAATAAAAACACCGACAAAATAATATACAAAACCGGCAGCACTTCAATAGAGTTCAGGAAAGGTTAGCCCTGCTGGGGAGCTGCAGCGCAAGCAGCTGAGCAAGATGATGAGACTGCGCTTGTTCAACACTTATATCTTCCTCACTCTGAAAGATAAACAAGTAGACATATGACAGGTTTTGCACATAAAAGTATCAGTGCTAACAATTCATCACATTTCTTACTGACGAATAAGGTGACACACTTTAAATTTGCATTAACACAATATGGTATTGTTCAGGTCGAGACATGGTAGTAAATGACATTGTGAAGGAGTTGGCAGCTTCACGACACCACTGGATTACAGATCAACAACTCATAAGTATGAATGGTTAGTGTGCTATCAATTTATACCATTTCAGATTGGCAAATAAAGAGATGGTTTAAATAATAGTAGAATGATATGACATTGTTCATAGTTAAGACATTGTAGAATATGACATTATGCTGTAGTGGGTAGGTTCACCACACCACTAGATTACGGATGAAGAACAGAAGCATACATGCAGTGCAAAAGAAGATCACTTGCTCTGTATAGTTTAATTTACATGGTATGAAGAAGGAACTTGGTTGTACAACTGAAAACTTAAATTGACAAAGGACAAACTTTTGTTTATGAACTACATATAATAAACTTTAAACAAGCAATTTGATGCAAACACCAAAAATAAACAGCTGTTGCAGTCATGCCTAACCAAATATATACAACAAAGTTTGAAGGCTTGAGATGGACAAACTTACATTATTGGTGAAGACAGGCTCTATAAAGGCCTTGTCCATGCTGATGGGGGGGGGGCAATTCAAGAAGTTTACCACAGAATCTTCTTCAAAAGCATTGCCTTTATTCTAAATTTTATTAAGAGTAAATATAGATGTGATAATATACGAAAAATGGAGAATATTTAAGATAAGATGAAGAGTGATGCTACATAACCAAGTAGCTATAAATGTAAGTGCAACGATACAGGAAAAAGGTACAGCCAAGAGAAATGCACAGCTAAACTTCTTCAGTACCAACCTTATGGTAAGAGTAAATATAGATCTGATGTGTAGAAAATGGAGGGCAAAGGAAAATAAGCTGCAGAGTGATGGTACATTAACAACTACCTGTCATTGTAAGTACACTGATAAAGGACAACATGTACTTACAAGAACAATGCAGAGCTAAAAAACATTAGCATTGGATATATTCTACACTAATGTAACCATTCATACAGATCAGATAATTTGGAGCGAACAATTGATAAGCAACCTATCATGCATACTGCTATCACATAGTGAACCAGGTATGTATGCAAGTACAGTGATACATGACAACATGTACTAACAAGAGCAAAGCAGCGGGCAGCATATTTGCGATATCCTGTCGTTCTTTCTCAAACCGGAATTCTTCTTCGAGCAGATTTCCTGTGAAAAAGATCCATAAGGCACATGCAGAAAAGTAGAAGTTCAAATTGTCATGTGATTTCATAGACAGTACCTTATTCTGGGAACGACATCAGTGCATAACAAGGTTTTTCCATTCAATGTCTTCTAAATTTAGCACAGGAGACTTCACCGGAAATTCGTTTATAGACTTGCCATCAAAGTGTGATTTCCTCTGGTAACACCGATACTGCTGCAATGCTTCCTTGAAAAGCACAAGCAAGCTTTGCTCGTCATGACTATCCAGATTGACCCTCGCCTAGTTACAACAATGTAATTAAAATCATTGATGTGTTCAATTAGCAGAAAATAGGAAAATAATAACCATGAATAATAGCACTTACACGTAAGTTGGACAGGAAGATGTCAAAATGGTGTTTGTCTTCACAATAATCTTCCCATGATGGGAATATATGCACGTAGTCCCTAACAACATTGAAAGCATTGTCTTTTAAACTGGGAATAAATGGAATGGGGTTCCAATCTATAGGAATTGGCTGTCTCTGCAGTTGGGATAGGTCTTCGGTCGGTGGACTTCCTGTACTTTTTGCTGGAGTGGGATTTTTCTATGGTACAGCTAGTGCTATGGCAAATGAAATCGATATACCTTTTGCTGGCGTGCAGGTCCTGTGTGGTGGGGCTTGTGGTGTGGCCAGTGAATTATGGGTACAGTCTGCTGGAGTCGGTCCTACGTTTTGTGTCACTGGTTGTACAACCAATATAAGTGGGGTGCTGTCTGATTTCTCCAGCACCACCATGTTTTTCAAGGACTTTGCTGGTGCTCCTTCAGGTTCGGCAATCACCCTCTTCCTTTTTGATGTCTGATGCACAAGAACAACATTTGAGTGGAAAAACATGGTATGATGACAGATGGAATATGTATTGATAATGGATGGGCATGGCATCTCAACATATATGATGAGTAAACTAAGCAGATGGCGGTGCAACAAAGTAGAAGAAATGCAAGACAACATATGCAAGATACGCACAATCAATAAAACCTTGGCAAATTAGAACATGCACCTTGATGGGTGAACAGGACAGGCCATCTGCCTTTGACTCCTCGAGGTTAGAATAGTCATTAGGATGATATTCTGAACAAGAATCAACAGGTGGGGAGCGTACGAGTTTCAGTGCTTCCAGAATGGCACTCAATGCCTTGCTGCCAATTTTGTAAGTCATTGCAGTGTTCCACAATATTCTTCTGATGCCCGGATTTTGATATTCACTGTAATTGCGTATAATATCTGAGAACCATGAAAACAAAAATAGTTGTGAGATTATCTTTGTAATGCAGATGATATTCTAATATAGGGGCGCCCCTGTAAACACTTGTGTGCTATCACTAGATTCTGATGAGAGAGCTCATGTGTGCTGTAATATGGTGCGTGCATTTATATAATCTGGCACAAGTACACAAAAAATAGGCTCCAGAAGTAAGGATAGCTGGCAGATGACAGGTTCATAATATACTGTATAGAGAGTTTATTGCCAAACCATGATAACAAGAGCACACATCAACTAAGCAGATCATAGGGGCTGTTTGGTTTTAGGACTAGCACTGCCACACTTTGCCACACATTTTTGCCAAACTTGACTAAGGTTAGTTCATTAAAATGAGAGCCACAAGTTGGCAAGCCTAAGGGAATCTTGCCACACTTTTTGTGTGTATGCCATGTGGGGTCCAAGTGTGGCTTGCCTAAGATGTGGCTTGAACCAAACACTCACCTAAGTTGGTCAAACTTGCCTAACCTTAGCTGCGGAAATCTTTGGCAAAGTTATTCACAAACCAAATAGCCCCATATTGTACATAACAGGGGTACACCATAACCAGGATATATAAATCGGGAAAGTGGAACTGGTTGGAAATTATGGTGTTGTATTGCCTCTAGTAATTGAAAGCCTATCGATCACATACAGGCCAGCTCTATCAGCTGTTGACTGCAGATGTCCCTGCTCACCTTCCTGACAAGGAACATACTGTGCTTCCCATACAGAACACCGCACGGGCCGCCGGCCGAACCACCGGCCCCACCGCCTGTGTTCCTCCGCCACCCCCAGCCCCGCCCCCACCTGCGTCGAGTTTTCTTTGTTCGACGAGGCCCCACCACCGCCCCCACAACCACCGTCCCCACCCGAGCCCCTTCAATTGCACCGGCGAACTCCGACGAGCTTTGAAAAATCGACTGACCCAATTTTGAAATTTAGTCTACTGTGATTTAACTAGTGTGGAATATAAAAGGGGAAAACCATAAGCATTGCGAGTATGGTGTTGAGCGTGCCATGGCGGATCTGAAGGTGCAAACCAGACAAAGGCAACTTTGCAACCAAGACAAGAAATCAGAGTAAAGCAATGGCGATCTATTTTCTTGCTGCGATAAATAAGTTGAGCCAATACGAAAGAGTACCGCCTCTGGTGCGGTGCTGTGTACGCATCTACTGAGAATTTGATGGTGCTGCGGTAGCGATGGCTGTCGGCAGCATGGAAGCAGATGTAAGAGGGTAGACGGTGGCGGCGGGGCGCGGTGGACGAGACGGTCGTAGGAGCGGCGCCGGCAAGGTGGACGACAACGGGGATGAAGCGAGAGGACGGGATGTAAGGATCCCGGTCCGAAGCCGTGGATGAGAGACGTCGATCTCTTTTAATGGACGGCGCCGTCGGGGTATCAGCTCCGGCATGGTGGAGGAGGACAACGGTGGATGGGGTGGCGGACGGCGGTGGACGGAGGAGGGTGGGGTGGAGAGGGTGTTTTGGCGCCCACGGAGTACAAATGGGGAAAAGGGAGGTAGAGAGGAAGGGGGGAACCATGTATTTAGGGCGGGCTTGTCTCAAATGCGAGGAAATTTACAAACTTAGCCCCCGTTTCAAATTTCTACTACATCACAGCAACACTAGTCGGTTGGGGATAGGACGGTAATCTCGCATACACCGAATATTTGCCGACGAGAGTTTGTTTTTGGCGCCCACCGTGTATGAATATGAATCGGGGAGGGAGTCAATTTCGGCCGAGGACACACTGTGTTTTGGTGCCCACCATGTATGAATCTGGGTGAGAGGCGGTTATGTCACGTTTGGGTGAAATTACAAACCTACCCCTATCGAAACCTATAGAAATCCAGCATATAGGCTTTGCGTGGCAGGGATAGGCAGTAGTGATTTCCATCTCGCAGATTTTGGTTTCGGGCAGTTATTACGACTTTCCCCCCTTCGTTCAAATTTTGCAGAGTGCACGTTTACCGTGCCAACTCAATTCGAATCCCGTTTGTATTCTATTTTTTTCGGGCGGGATCCATTTTCAATTGGAATTACATTCTATATACATCATTTTTTATATATACTTTCAAAAGCACAACACCATCTATACATAAATATGGTTTACAAATGGCATGATCTCAGATTCATAAGGTTGTATCCATCAATTTTGATTTTCAAATATTTGAAACCACTTTATGTTGAAATCCAATGTATGCATTCCTCGCTAACTGTCTCCAATTAATGTGTGTTTCATGCGGGTTTTTTTTACTTCTCAAACATGTATAAAGTGTTTCACACACACAACATATAGTGTAATCCTGTTTAGACATTAATCGCATATAAACCATGCATTTTTTGTAATTGAAGAATCTATGGATCACCAATATTGATAAACTATATAACATTACACGTGTGCCCAAATTCAAATGAATATGCATGTTTGATACACCAATTCGCATTATGATATTATCGATGTCGTGATCTCCAGTTTAAATATTTGAATCCCCTTTAATCCAGATATTCGTCTCATATAGCTATCACTCATGCTTATATAGGACTATCTCTCTGGACCTATACGCGTTCATCGTCTCTCAGGATCTCTCGTGCTACCTGTATGTCGACAATGATCTTTTATCTTCGTAACACACTGACGGTACTCTCTCCCTCGATCTTCATCACTCTATCTCTCTCTAAGTATATCTCGCTCCCTGCTATGTGTCCCTAACTATGATTCTCCATGTGGAATCTCTTTCTCTCACACAAACACAAAACTTTGTCTCCCTGGGTCTCATTTCTCTCTACTATTCCCATGTGTGCCACTCGCACACCCCTCATACAGAGATGTCTTTCGCTCCTTAGATATGAGAACCTACGACTCTTCCTCTTCAATATCTCTTTCTCACACAGAAACACAAACTCTGTCTCCCAGGGTCTCATATTTCTCCATTGTTCTCTTGTATGTCGCTCACACACACCCTCTCTCCCTAGAGATATCTTGCGTTCCCTCATATGTCTCTCTAGCTATCACTCTCGTTGTTAAATATCTTTCTCTCTCGCAGACACAAAACTCCGTCTCTCTGGATCTCATTTCTCTCTGATATCTGTTTGTATGTGACTCACACGCACCCTCTGTCTATCTCTCTCACCTCACACACATAACCCATCCTTCTGATCCACTCGACTCCTATCTCTAACGCACACTAGCTAGCATCTTTATCTTTCTATTTATCTGTTTCTCCATCAACCTTCTTTTTCACCCTCACTCTTGATTCCCATCACATACACTACATATGTTTCTCTCTACATGCAGTCAAGTGCCCTCTCACACACATATATAACTTCACCCTTTGAACCACCCGACGGTCATCTCCAACACCCAAACTAGCGGATGTCCCTCTAGCTAGCATCTCTATATCTATCTGTAGTTTCTCCGTCAACATTTCTTTCTCGCACGGAGTCTTGCTTCCTATCACCCACACTATATATGTCTCTCCATACATATGTATTTATAGATTGGTCTCTTTTGCACAATCGTTGCGCCTCACTCCCTCTGCTTGCCATAGATGCATGCTCCAGCCCACGCCACTATCTCTTAAATACGAAAACACATGCTCAATTGTCGGGACTTCTTCCATGCATTCCACATGCATGCTGATAACCCACAAGTATAGGGGATCGCAACAGCTTTCGAGGGTAGAGTATTGAACCCAAATTTATTGATTCGACACAAGGGGAGCCAAAGAATATCCTCAAGTATTAGCAGATGAGTTGTCAATTCAACCACACCTGGAAACTTAGTATCTGCAGCAAAGTGTTTAGTAGCAAAGTAATATGATAGTGGTGGTAGCAGCAACAAAAGTAAAGACAGCAAAAGTAATGTTTTTGGTATTTTGTAGTGATTGTAACAGTAGGAGCGGGAAAGTAAATAAGTGTAAACCAATATATGGAAAACTCATAGGCACCGGATCAGTGATGGATAATTATGCCGAATGCGGTTCATCATGTAACAGTCATAACATAGGGTCACACAGAACTAGCTCCAATTCATCAATGTAATGTAGGCATGTATTCCGTATATTGTCATACGTGCTTATGGAAAAGAACTTGCATGACATCTTTTGTTATACCCTCCCGTGGCAACGGGGTCCTATTGGAAACTAAGGGATATTAAGGCCTCCTTATAATAGAGAACCAGAACAAAGCATTTGCACATAGTGAATACATGAACTCCTCAAACTATGGTCATCACCGGGAGTGGTCCCGATTATTGTCACTTTAGGGTTGCCGGATCATAACACATAGTAGGTGACTATAGACTTGCAAGACAGGATGTAGAACTCACATATATTCATGAAAACATAATAGGTTCAGATCTGAAATCATGGCACTCGGGCCCTAGTGACAAGCATTAAGCATAGCAAAGTCATAGCAACATCAATCTCAGAACATAATGGATACTAGGGATCAAACCCTAACAAACTAACTCGATTACATGATAAATCTCATCCAACCCATCACCGTCCAGCAAGCCTATGATGCAATTACTCATGCATGGTGGTGAGCATCATGAAATTGGTGATGGAGGATGGTTGATGATGACGACGACGACGAATCCCCCTCTCCGGAGCCCCGAACGGACTCTAGATCAGCCCTCCCGAGAGGTTTTAGGGCTTGACGGCAGCTCCGTATCGTAAAACGCGATGATTTCTTCTCTCTAATTTTCCTCTCCGAAAGCAAATATATAGAGTTGGAGTTGGCGTTGGAGGGTCAACAGGGGGCCCATGAGGTAGGGGGGCACGCCCTGGGGGGGGGGGGGGCCCACCCTCGTGGAAAGGGTGTGGGCCCCCTGGTCTTCATATTTGGCGAGGATTTTTTTATTTTTTCTAAGACCTCCCGTGGAGTTTCAGGTCATTCCGAGAATATTTTTTTCTGCACATAAAACAACATCATGGTAGTTCTGCAGAAAACAGCGTCAGTCCGGATTAGTTCCATTCAAATCATACAAGTTAGAGTCCAAAACAAGGGCAAAAGTGTTTGGAAAAGTAGATACGACGGAGACATATCTACTCCCCCAAGCTTAAACCCTTGCTTGTCCTCAAGCAATTCAGTTGACAAACTGAAAGAAAGAAAAACTTTTACAAACTCTGTTTGCTCTTGTTGTTGTAACTATGTCAAGTCGGCATTCTTGTTGTTGTAACCACGTTTGCAATATTTCTGAGGTCTCACAATTACTCGTATCAATAGCATAATCAACTAGCGAGTCATAATAATAAATCTCGGATGACAACACTTTCTCAAAACAATCATAATATGATATAACAAGATGGTATCTCGCTAGCCCTTTCTAAGACCGCAAAACATAAATGCAGAGCACCTTTAAAGATCAAGGACTGACTAGACATTGTAATTCATGGTAAAAGAGATCCAATCATAGTCATACCCAATATAAATTAACAGTGATGAATGCAAATGACAGCTGTGCTCTCCAGCTAGTGCTTTTTAATAAGAGGGTGATGACTCAACATAAAAGTAAATGGATAGACCCTTTGCAGAGGGAAGCAGGGATTTGTGGAGGTGCCAGAGCTTGGTTTTGAAATAGAGATAAATTGTATTTTGAGCGGTATACTTTCATTGTCAATGTAACAACTAAGAGTTGGCGATATCTTCCATGCTAAACACATAATAGGCGGTTCCCAAACAGAATGGTAAAGTTTATACTCCCCCTCCACCAACAAGCATACATCCATGGCTTGCTCGAAACAACGAGTGCCTCCAACATACATCAGGTCCCAGGGGGAGTTTTGTTTGCAATTAATTTTGATTTAGTTTGCATAAAGCATGGGACTGGGCATCCCGGTGACCAGCCATTTTCTCGTGAGTGAGGAGCGGAGTCCACTCCTCTTGAGAATAACCCGCCTAACACGAAAGATAAGGACAACCTTTGTTGATACATGAGCTATTCGAGCATACAAAACAAAATGTTTATTTGAAGGTTTAGAGTTTGGCACATACAAATTTACTTGGAACGGCAAGTAGACACCACATATAGGAAGGTATAGTGGACTCATCCGGAATAACTTTGGGGTTCAAGGGTTTGGATGCACAAGCAGTATTCCTGCTTAGTACAAGTGAAGGCTAGCAAAAGACTGGGAAGCGACCAACTAGAGAGCGACAACAGTCATGTACATGCATTAAAATTAATAAACATTGGATGCAAGCATGAGTAGGATATAATCCACCATGAACATAAATATCGTGAAGGCTCTGCTGATTTTGTTTCAACTACATGCGTGAACATGTGCCAAGTCAAGTCACTTAAATCATTCAAAGGAGGATACCACCCCATCATACCACATCATAATCATCTCAAATAGCATGTTGGCACACAAGGTAAACCATTATAACTCATAGCTAATCAAGCATGGCACAAGCAACTATGATCTCTAATTTTCATTGCAAACATGTTTATTCATAATAAGCTGAATCAAGAATGAGGGACTCATCATATTTACAAAAACAAACGAGGTCGAGTTCATACCAGCTTTTCTCATCTCAGTCAGTCCATCATATATCATCATAATTGCCTTTCACTTGCACGACCGAACTGTGTGAATAATAATAAGAGTGCACGTGCATTAGACTAAGCTTGAATCTGCGAGCATTCAATAAGTAGGAGAAGACAAGGCAATATGGGCTCTGGGTTAAATCAACAATAATGCATAAAAGAGCCACTTCAACAATTTAATTATGGTCTTCTCCTACTGACCCCCAAAGAAAAGAAAAGAAATAAAACTATTTACACGGAAAGCTCCCAACAAGCAAAAGAAGAACAGGAAATATTTTTGGGTTTTCTTTTTAGTTATTACTACTACAGCAGAAAAATAAACTACTACTAATTTTTTTTGTTTTTCTTAAGGTTTAACAAACACACAAGAAGAAAGCAGGAAAAAGAAAATAAACTAGCATGGATATTACAGTGAAAAAGTATGAGCACCGACATCTAGAAATGAGTGTGTGTGAACATAAATGTAATGTCGGTGAAAAATACGTACTCCCCCAAGCTTAGGCTTTCTGCCTAAGTTGGTCTATGGCCACGGCTAGCCTGGCGGATATCCATAATAATAGTTGTTGGGGTCGTACTGTGATGAGGAAGGATAGTTGGGATCATACTGATGTGCAACAGTTATCGCCTGCTGAGCTGCAGTGTGGAGTCAGGCTGCCTCCGCCCTCCTCTCGTACCCTTCTGCCTCCTCTCTAGTAATAACATATCTTCCTTTTGTCTGTGAATCAAAGAAGGCAGGAGCAGGGAGAGTAATACGGAAAACACATCATTTATCAAAAATTAAGCGATATAAGAGAGGTGATTCAGGCCTCTTGACAAACTGGTGCGAAGCCATAGAGTTATAATCTAAATATGCGGGAGGCAACTCCGTATCACCCTCACGAATGTCTATTTCAAGAAAATGAGCTAAGTGGGTTGCATAAATTCCTCCAAAGAAATCTCCATTATGTATATTATGATGCAACCTATGAGCTACAATGGCTCCCATATGATAAGACTAGTCTCCTAACACAGCATTCCTAAGAATGCTGAGATCAGGGACACACATGTGACATGCTTCATCCTTAGCATTTATGCATCTACCGATGAAGTGAGCAAAATAATGTATAACAGGAAAGTGAACGCTCCCTATGGTAGCTTGCGTTATATCTCTGGATTCCCACAGTTATACTAGCAAGAAAGTTTCTAAATTCAGATTTAGGGGGATCCCTAATACTGCCCCATGATGGAAGTTCGCAAGCAGAAGTGAAATCCTCTAGGTCCATGGTATAAGATTTGTCATAAAGATCAAACATGACTGAAGGAGAATTACACGAAGATGAATACTCAAACCTCTTCACAAATGAACTTGTGAGATCATGATACTGGGGGCATTTGTTAGCCTCAAAATCCTCAAGACCGACATTCCGAATATATGATTTGAATTCTTCTTTAATTCCCGCACGGTCCATAAAATTTTCCGACGGCCATTCGCAAGGCCGTACTAGAGCGTCTCTTGGTGGATCCTCGTCAGCATCGCGCATAGCAATTCTGGGTCCTTGCTTCTTAGAGGAACAACCTTGGAACATCTTCCTAAACATATTGTTTCTCTTTAAAGAATTCTGAAATTTTTAGTAACTTCAAAATAAAAGTAAACCAGACTCAATAAAACTGATAGCAACTACTCCTACAAGTGCCTAGAGCCTATATCAAGCATTAGAACTACTTGCAACCATATAAATTTGACATGCAAGCTCAAGAACATGGTCACCTATGCAGCAAAAATTTGCAAAGAATAAAGCACTAGAACAAAAACTAATTGGACCAATGGAGGAGTCACATACCAAGGAACAATCTCCCCAAGCAGTTTTGCGAGAGGTGCTTTGACCAAGGAGATCGAAAATCGCAGCAAAAGTGGCTGGAACTCGTGCTTGAGTTGGTTTTTCGGGTTTGTGTGAGATACAGGAAGAAGATGTGTGCTGGGATAAGTGGAGGAGGGCCACCGTGGGCCCATGAGGCAGGGGGCGCGCCCTATAGGGGGGCGCCCACCACCCTCGTGACCAGGTGGCAGCTCCTCCCGTGGTAATTTTTGCACAGTAAATCCTCAAATATTCCCGAAAAATCATATTAAATTGGCATGGCATTCTGAGGACTTTTATTTTCGGGATATTTTTATATTGCACGGATAATCAAATAACAGACAGAAAAATACTATTTTTACTTTATTTAATATAAATAACATAAAATATAGAGATGGTTCAGAAGTTTGTGCTTATAGTTTCTTGCATCTCATGCTCATCAAAAAGAATCCACTAACAAGGTTGATCAAGTCTTGTTAACAAACTCATTCCGATAATCATGAAACCAGAGAAATTTCGAATAACACTAAGTTACCTCAACGGGGATATGCACATCCCCAATAATAAGAATATCATATTTCTTTTTGACAGTAGGAAGAGGAAATTCAAAACCTCCAAATATAATTGATGGAATTTTTCCAATAGAGTTGATACTACGAACTTGAGGTTGTTTCCTCGGAAAGTGTACCGTATGCTTATTACCATTAACATGAAAAGTGACATTGCCTTTGTTGCAATCAATAACAGCCCCTGCAGTATTAAGAAAAGGTCTTTCAAGAATAATGGACATACTATCATCCTCGGGAATATCAAGTATAACAAAGTCCGTTAAAATAGTAACGTTTGCAACCACAATAGGCACATCCTCACAAATACCGACAGGTATAGCAGTTGATTTATCAGCCATTTGCAAAGATATTTCAGTAGGTGTCAACTTATTCAAGTCAAGTCTACGATATAAAGAGAGAGGCATAACACTAACACCTGCTCCAAGATCACATAAAGCAGTTTTAATATAATTTATTTTAATGGAGCAAGGTATACTAGGTACTCCGGGGTCTCCAAGTTTCTTTGGTATTCCACCCTTAAAAGTATAATTAGCAAGCATGGTGGAAATTTCAGCTTCCGGTATCTTTCTTTTATTAGTAATGATATCTTTCATATATTTAGCATAAGGATTCGTTTTGAGCACATCAGTTAATCTCATACGCAAAAAGATAGGCCTAATCATTTCAGCAAAGTGCTCAAAATCCTCATCATCCTTTTTCTTGGATGGTTTCGGAGGAAAAGGCATGGGTTTCTGAACCCAAGGTTCTCTTTCTTTACCATGTTTCCTAGCAACAAAGTCTCTTTTATCATAAGGTTAATTCTTTGATTGTGGGTTATCAAGATCAACAGCAGGTTCAATTTCTACATCATTGTCATTACTAGGTTGAGCATCATCATGAACATTATCATTAACATTTTTATTAGGTTCATGTTTATTACTAGATTGTGTTTCAGCATCAGACATAGATATATCATTTGGATTATTAGGCGGTTCAGCAATAGGTTCACTAGAAGTTTGCACAGTTCTATCATTTTTCTTCTTCTTCTTTTTAGGAGAACTAGGAACATCAATATTATTTCTCTAAGAATCTTGCTCGATTCTCTTAGGGTGGCCTTCAGGATACAAAGGTTCCTGAGTCATTCTACCAGTTCTAGTACCCACTCTAACAGCATAATCATTTTTCTTACTATTCATTTCATCAAGCACTTCTTTTTGAGCCTTAAGTACTTGTTCTACTTGAGTGGTAACCATAGAAGCATGTTTGCTAACAAGTTTAAGTTCACCTTTAATATCAGCCATATAATCACCCAAATGTCTAATCATATAAGCATTTTCTTTTAATTTTCTACCAAAATATGCATTGAAGTCGTCTTGCTTAAACATAAAGTTATCAAACTCATCCAAGCACTGACTAGCAATTTTAGTAGGAGGGACTTCAGCTTTATCATATCTGTAGAGAGAATTTACCTTTACTACCTGTGTCGGATATCGGGATCAGGAGGTTCTTCAGTAAATAAATAATTGAGATCATAGTTTTCTTCAATAGGCAGTGAATTAAGACCATGTATTTCTTCAATAGGAGGTAAATTCTTAATGTCTTCAGCTTTAATACCTTTTTCTTTCATAGATTTCTTTGCCTCTTGCATATCTTCGGGACTGAGGAATAGAGCACCTCTCTTCTTCGGAGTTGGTTTAGGAATAGGCTCAGTAACAGGAGCAGGAGATGGCTCAAGAGCTGGCTCAGGAGGTGCCCAATTATTTTAATTTGTCAACATATTATTCAATAGAATTTCAGTGTCATCTGGTGTTCTTTCCCTGAAAAGAGAACCAGCACAACTATCCAGGTAATCTCTGGAAGCATCGGTTAGTCCATTATAAAAGATATCAAGTATTTCAGGTTTCTTAAGAGGATGATCAGGCAAAGCATTAAGTAACTTGAGAAGCCTCCCCCAAGCTTGTGGGAGACTCTCTTCTTTAATTTGCACAAAGTTGTATATTTCCCTCAAAGCAGCTTGTTTCTTATGAGTAGGGAACTACTTAGCAGAGAAGTAATAAATCATATCCTTGGGACTACGCACACAACCAGGAGCAAGAGAATTAAACCATATCTTAGCATCGCCCTTTAATGAGAACGGAAATATTTTGAGTAAATAGAGGTAACATGATCTCTCATTATTAGTGAACATGGCAGCTATATCATTTAACTTAGTAAGATGTGCCACAATAGTTTCAGATTCATAGCCATAAAACGGATCAGATTCAACCAAAGAAATTATATCAGGATCAACAGATAATTCATAATCTTTATCAGGAACACATATAGGTGAAGTAGCAAAAGCAGGGTCAAGTCTCATTCTATCTCTAAGTGATTCTTTGTTCCATTTAATTAATAACCTCTTAAGCTCATATATATCTTTGCAAGCAGAAATAGCAGCAGAAGATTCCCTATCAAAAAGATAACCTTTAGGAATAACAAGCATATTTTCATCATCACTATCATCATCGTATTCCGATTCAATAACTTCTTTTTCTCTAGCCCTAGCAATTTGTTCATCAAGAAATTCACTAAGGGGCACAGTAGTATCAGACATAGAAGCATTTTTATCATAAGTATCATGCATAGCAGAAGTGGCATCATCAATAACATGTGACATATCAGAACGAATAGCAGAAGCAGGTGTAGGTGTCGCAAACTTACTCATAACAGAAGGTGAATCAAGTGCAGAGCTAGATGGCAGTTCCTTACCTCCCCTCATAGTTGAGGGATAGATCTTGGTTTTTGGATCTCTCAAGTTCTTCATAGTGTCCAGCAGATATAAATCCCAAGTGACTCAAAGAATAGAGCTATGCTCCCCGGCAACGGCGCCAGAAATTAGTCTTGATAACCCACAAGTATAGGGGATCGCAACAGCTTTCGAGGGTAGAGTATTCAACCCAAATTTATTGATTCGACACAAGGGGAGCCAAATAATATTCTCAAGTATTAGCAGCTGAGTTGTCAATTCAACCACACCTGGAAACTTAGTATTTGCAGCAAAGTGTTTATTAGCAGAGTAATATGATAGTGGTGGTAGCAGCAACAAAAGTAAAGACAGCAAAAGTAATGTTTTTGGTATTTTGTAGTGATTGTAACAGTAGCAGCGGGAAAGTAAATAAGCGTAAACCAGTATATGGAAAACTCATAGGCACCGGATCAGTGATGGATAATTATGCCGGATGCGGTTCATCATGTAACAGTCATAACATAGGGTGACACAGAACTAGCTCCAATTCATCAATGTAATGTAGGCATGTATTCCGTATATAGTCATATGTGCTTATGGAAAATAACTTGCATGACATCTTTTGTCCTACCCTCCCGTTGCAGCGGGGTCCTATTGAAACTAAGGGATATTAAGGCCTCCATTTAATAGAGAACCAAAACAAAGCATTAGCACATAGTGAATACATGAACTCCTCAAACTATGGTCATCACTGGGAGTGGTCTCGATTATTGTCACTTCGTGGTTGCCGGATCATAACACATAGTAGGTGACTTATAGACTTGCAAGATAGGATCTAGAACTCACATAGATTCGTGAAAACATAATAGGTTCATATCTAAAATCATGGCACTCGGGCCCTAGTGACAAGCATTAAGCATAGCAAAGTCATAGCAACATCAATCTCAGAACATAATGGATACTAGGGATCAAACCCTAACAAAACTAACTCGATTACATGATAAATCTCATCCAACCCATCACCGTCCAGCAAGCCTATGATGCAACTACTCATGCACGACGGTGAGCATCATGAAATTGGTGATGGAGGATGGTTGATGATGACGACGGTGACGAATCCCCCTCTCCGGAGCCCCGAACGGACTCCAGATCAGCCCTCCTGAGAGGTTTTAGGGCTTGGCGGCGGCTCCGTATCATAAAACGCGATGATTTCTTCTCTCTGATTTTTTTCTCTCCGAAAGCAAATATATAGAGTTGGAGTTGGTGTCGGAGGGTCAACAGGGGGCCCATGAGGTAGGGGGCGTGCCCTAGGGGGGCCCACCCTCGTGGAAAGGGTGTGGGCCCCCTGGTCTTCATATTTGGCAAGGATTTTTTATTATTTTTTCTAAGACCTCTCGTGGAGTTTCAGGTCATTCCGATAATATTTATTTTCTGCACATAAAATGTCGGGTGGTAGGATCGACATATGCCAACGGGTGGCTTATCATTGCGGGGGCCAATAGAACGTCGCCGGTGCGTGGAAACGGGATGAGGCGTAGACATGCACGCCGGCGAATCTTACCCAGCTTCAGGGCTCTCCGGGGAGATAACACCCCTACTGCTGCTCTGCGGGGTCTCCGCATGGTTACTAAGTTCACAGGTGGCTACAATGCTCCTTGAGCTGTTTGGGGTGGAAGGAGGTAGAAGGGCTTAGCTCAGCTTGCTTCCTCTCCTTGTATGTGTCTATGTCTAGAGAGAGAGTTCAACCCTTTGCATGGGTGCACCGGGGGGTTTATATAGGCCTTCCCCTCGGGGGTACAATGGTAATCCGACTGGGCGCAGGGCCCAGCTGTTTGTGGCTGTGTTCCCGGCTTCTCCGCCGGCTTCTGGGGCCTGCCGGCTGGTGGGTCCCGCCGGCTGCCGGCTCCCGGGTTGACAGGCCGGCCCCACTGGCCAGGGCCTGGTCGGCGGCTGGTTACTGTTGCTCCGTGTTTGTTGGCGCAGGCTTGGTCGGGGTAAGCGTGGCTACAGTGATGCCGCCCTTGCGGGCGATTAGTGTAGCCCCGCCGCACCTGGTCTCCTTAATGGGCGTCACCTTCGAGGAAGGCGGCAGGCCGGCTACGTGAAGCCGGCCCCTTGTCTTGCCGGCTTGAGAGGGGGTGTGGCCGCCTTCGGCATCTCTCTGCCCGAAGGGGCCCACCGCCGCGGGGGCCACGCTGGCGGCCCGTCGCGGACGGCGTCAGAGCCGCCGTGGCTATAGTGCCGCGCCGGGCGGGCCGCAGCGGCCCGCACGACGCACTGTACCAGGCGTGCTCCGGGTTTTGGGGGTGGCAGGCTCCACTGTAGCCACGCCCCGCTTCATCATCGCAGAGTGGACGCGTACATCGCGGGTACGACGTTGACTGCTTTATCGGAGCCGGCCCGGTGGTAGCCGGCCGTGCCATCGCCGGCCTTGCCATAGCCGGCCCTGCCGTAGCCGGCCCTCCACAGTTTTCTTCATGGGGGTAAAAAGGGCGGGCCGCCCCCCAAGCCGGCAAAGATGGCAGTCGGCTAGGGGGGAGGTGGCCCAGGTCTTGAGTCTCCTTATGAGCCGGATGGGCTCATAATTTTTTCTGAGGGGCCAGGGGAAGCCGGCTGGGCTACCCATGGCTATTTACCCCGACAGTAGTCCCCGAAGGCGGGCGAGCTTCACGGCGGACGGGAGGACGGGAAGCTTGGCCGGCTTCATACCGTGAGGGGCCGACCTCGTCGTTGCAGCCGACTTCAGAGCGCTTTTCTTTATTAGGGCGACCGTGGTTGACCCGCGGACCGACCGCGGGCCCCACGACGAGCCACGTGGCGGGGAAGTCCTGCCGTCGCACGCGCGCGACGGGACGCCACCGCAGGCCCGGGCCCGCCACTTCCTGGCCTCGGCCCGGGCGCAGATCTTCTGTGGCCCGAGGGGGCTGCTCGCCTCCCCGCGGCCGTTACCTTGCATCATCAAGGCGCGTAATTAACGCGGGCGTGGGGGAGATGGGCACGATCGATCCCCACGATCCCCCACGCCGCGCCTCCTCGTCTCTGGCGCACGCGCCTACAAGTAGGGGGGGGAGGGGGAGAGGCACAGGCCTGTTCGCTCCCCCGTTCCCCGTCCCTCCTGCTCTTCTTCTTGCTCTTCTTCTTCTTCCTCGCGCCCGACGCAGTTTCGCGCCGTAACCCACCCACGCCGCCATGTCGCTGGCTTTGTCGAGCTCGTGGGACGGGTCCAATGTCCACGAGGACCACATCGAGTTCCTTCGCCAGACCCGGCGCCTGCCCGCCGCCAACCTCGTGCAGGTGCGCCTGGCGCCCGCGAAGGAGGTTTCGCCGGCGCCGGAGGAAGGCGAGCGCGTCGTCTTCCGTGCGCACTTCCTCCGGGGCTTCGGCTTCCCGGCGAGCAGCTTCATGCGCTCCTTTCTTGAATTCTACAACCTCCAACCACACCACGTCACGCCCAACGCAGTGCTGCAGCTCTCGGCCTTCGTCACGCTCTGTGAAGGGTACTTGGGGTGCTGCCGACGCTGGAGCTCTGGGCGGAGTTGTTCCAGAACAAGCTCGGCACCGTCTCCGCCGGCGTGCCGGCTCCCTGCGGCGCCTTCATCGCGATGAAGAGGGCAAGCGACGACAACCCCTTCCCCCACATTCCTCTGATCCAGTCTGTCAAGCTATGGCAGAAGTCTTATTTCTACGTCAAGAACGTCGCCCGGCACGGCGACTACGTCAACCTACCGGCTTACGTAGCCGGCCCGCCGACTGGGAAGCGGCGGACCTGGGGCTACCGGTCGAAGTCCTTATCTCCGGCTGGGAATGCTTCCATCTCCCGGCTGCGGGTGATGGTCCAGTCCGAAGGCCTGCGCGCGTCCGATCTGGTGACCGCCTTCGTCGAGCGCCGGATCCTGCCTCTCCAAAGCCGGCCGCACATGATGTGCCAAATGAGTGGCCGGTTCGATCCTTGCCGGCTGAGCACATGGGAGATGCCCCATGCCGAGGTGGCTCTAATGGCGAACTACGTCGCCAACTTGAAGCTCACCGACAAGTGGCAATTCGGTAAGGCGCCGTACTCCTGCGCCCATCCTCCGCCTATGGTAAGTTTTTCTTCTCGTCGTCTGCCGGCTTGGGTCAGCCGGCTTCTGACCAGGCGGCTCTTCTCTTTTTTCTCTTCGTCAGAATCCTCTTCTTCCGTCGCCATCCGGTGCGGCTGGAGTCGACCGTGAGTACGCCCCGGACCGTACGGTGGATGACCTCGACGACCCGGATCTCTCCGCCGTCACCATGGAGGACGCCGCCACGGGGGATGCCGCCGAGCTCAGCGGCACCGGGCTTTCGGCCAGTTTCGACGACTGGCCGGATGATTTTGAAGCCGAAGAACTCCCGCGCCGCCAGCCGGCAACCGACTGCCGCGGCGCGAGCTCGTCTACCGCGCTAACTGCCGGTGGCGGGAAGGGGAAGCGCCGGGCCGCGCTCCCGCTCTTCGGAAGCCGGCCAAAGAAGCCGAAGGCCTCCGCCGCGGCCACAAAGCGCGAGGAGGCGGCGGCGAAGGCGGCCCGCTTCCGGAAGGCGGTGAAGAAGCCCCCGTCAGTCTCCGTGTAAGTCTAGTAGCCGCCTGCATGCTTGTTATTCTGAAGTCTTCTTTTCTTGAATGCTTTTCTGATTTCCTGAGCAGGGCGCCGCTCTCCCTCGAGCGAGGCCCAGCCGGCTCCGTGGTCGGGCCGAGTGCCGGATCCTCAGGGTCCCGCCGAGTGGACCCCCGCGCCGAACTTGACGCAGCCACGGAGCGCAACACTCGCGAGGCGCGCCGAGAGAGGGAGGCGGCGGAGCAGGAGGCGGCGGAGCGGGAGGCCGCCCAGACGGTGCCAGGGCGAGCGAGCGCGGCGGCCGAGACTCCGTCGGAGCGGGCGGCCGTGGAGACGGAGGTGGAAGGCGCACGCAGCCAGACTCCGCTGCTTGCCATCCCCCTCCAGACCTTGGATCCGGACATCCCTCTGCCCACGGCGGAGGAGATTATCCCCGAGCAGCCGCCGGTGCAGAGGGACGAGGTCTTCGAGGTATCCGTCGAGAGGACGTCGCCAGCAGCGCCAGCTGGAGCAGGCGAAGGCGGCCGATCGTCGGCGGTGCCGGAGGAGCCGGCCCGGGCCGCACCCGAGGCCGGAGCCGGCCTTGAGATCGAGCCGGCGGCGAGCCGGCCCGCCGGAGGGGGCACGGCCCCGTCGGACACGCGCCGAGCCGCGGGGGCCGAGCGGACGGTAGACGCCTTGGAGGCGGCCAGCTCCGCTACGTCCGGCTGGACTCCTAGCGGAGGGAGCGGCGAGCTGAATATCGCGGCTCAAGAGGTTCGGAACCGGCTGCAGGCACAGGCCGGCCTCCTGAGGCAATTTACTCAGGAGTTTCTATCGACGCGGTCTGCAATCCGGGTAAGTCCTCACTCCTTGACCGTTCTGGTCCTTTGAATTTTTTTCCGTGGGGGCGCGCTAGCGCACCCACTGGGTGTAGTCCCCGAGATCCGGGCCGACTGTAGTGTAGTCGGGTCGGATCTTACTTGACGGCTATCTTGACTGTTTTTTCTGATCTCCAGGACTATCACAATTCTCGCGCTGCCGCCTTCAACTCCCAGGCTCGGGAGCTAAGCCGGAGGACCGAAGACCTCGCTAGCAGCCGGCGTAAGTGCTTTGTCCTTATTTATGTCTCGTGGGGGCGCGACAGCGCACCCACTGGGTGTAGTCCCCGAGATCCAGGCCGACTGCAGCGCAGTCGGGTCGGATCTTACTCGACGACTTTTTCTTTGCTGACTTTTGTCTTTATCTTTTGCTCGGGCAGAGGCCAACACCGACCTGCGGAGGGAACTTGGCGTGGTGCAAGCCGCTCTTCGTGCCAAGGATGCCGAGTACGCTGACTTGGTTCAAGAGCGCGACCGCCTGGCGATGAAACTGGCCGACCAAGAGGAGAGCCACAAGGCGGCCCTGCAAAAGGCGCAGGACGGCGAGGCTACCCTGAGGGCGGAGTTCGGGGCCAGGGAGGCGAGCTGGGCCGAGACGCGCCGGGCGCTGGAAGAAGGCTTCGGCCGGATCGAGGATCTCATCGATGGTAGGCTGTCTTTCTTGCTCTTCTTCCATTCGCCGGCCGCCTATGGTTTTGTTTTGACTTGTGTTTGCTGTCTTGCGCAGAGTACTTCCCCGGCCAGTCCGTCCTTGCCGCCCAAGCCATCGAGGCCTACCGCAAGGAGCGCCGTCAGGCCGGGGTTGTGATTCCGCCGGATGCGAACCGGACGCTGTCGGAGGAGCTTATCGCCGTCCAGGCGCGGCTGCAGCCGGCCCACCGGTTGCTCCGCCGGCTCCAACGCGCCGGGGCGACGATGCTGGCCGTGCTCTGGCCCGGCCAGACAATTCCCCGGACCCCAAGCCGGACGGCCGACTGGCTCGAAGTCGCAGTCGGCCGCTTCGAGGCCTGGAAGGCGTCCGCGGCCCGTCTTGGAGCCGGGCGCGTGCTGGAGTTCGTCCGCGCGTGGTACCCAGGGCTAAGCCTGGACCAGCTGCGGATGTGGCTGTCGGAAGCTGATGCCGAGCTGGAGGAGGTGCGGCCGGCGATCGCGCAGCGCGCCTCGACGATCGCCGAGTGCACCGACACCAGCGTCTTCGCGCCGGAGCTCAACGACGATGGCGCCGCCCAGCCGGAGGAATGGTTCGGGCTGAACCCGGCGGACGGCGAGGACTCGGCCGAAGAGATCGCCTCTAGCGACGAGGGCGAGGACGACGAGGAGGAGGACGGCGAAGACGCCGAGCTGACTGGTGGGGCGGCCGACCGTCCCCCAGCCGACCGTGCCTCTAGCAACGAGCCACGCGGGAGCGCGCCCTCTGCCGGAGACGACGATCAAGCCGAGGTTGGCCAGCCGGCTGCTCTTCCAGCCGGCGCGACTACTTCCGCCGCCTAACCCAGCTCGTCTGCGGCCCTGCCAGCTTGATCTGCCATTCTTTTTGTCCCTGTCTTTCTTTTGGACAAATTTAAGTTTCTGCAATTCCACCCACTGGGGGTGTATCGAACAATGTTGGATGTCGACCTCTCTGGCGGCTTTTTGTGTAATATATTAATATATGCATGTGTTGGCGTTCATCCGAGTGTACTTTTTGTCCTTAGGCTCTTTCCTTTGCCGCCTTCCCTCTTTGGGAAGGCAAGTACTTGAGTTTTCTTGGATTTGAAGTAGACTGAATGTAAGCCGGCCGGCCGGCTACTCTGGTAGTCGGTCGGTGTGAGGCAGTCAGCCGGCTTTTGTTATATATGCGAGCCTGTTTGGTCCCTAGCCGTTTTTCATGTGGGTACCCTTTCCGGCTTGTGGCTCTTGCCAGCCGGGCAGTCGGTTCTTCGAGCTGCGGTTTCGACAAGAGCCAAGCCTGGGTGTCAGCACATTACTTGTCTGACTGCGGGTAGGGCTCCTAATATAACTCTAGTCGGCCAGTCCCCGGGCCGACTCGTCTTACCCGGTACCGGACAAAATAAATGAAAAGGTAATATCATACGCATGATAACTTTCATTCATAAAACAACGGGTGGCAGTCCCCGAGTCTTTCTCGGGGAGCCTACTGTATCATACTAAATACAAAAGTGGGCATGACACATACTGCACTTTAACTGTAAAACTTCCGAAGGAGATTTGCGTTCCACGGTCGCTCCGACTCCTTGCCGGAGTCGTCTCTCTTGCGTGCCTTCGGCTTCTGCGCGTCGATGAGGTAGTAGGCGTCGTTGCCCAAGGCTCTGCTGATGATGAAGGGGCCTTCCCAGGGGGCTGCGAGCTTGTGCTGGCCGGCTGTTCGCTGGATCAGCCGGAGCACAAGGTCGCCCTCCTGGAAGGATCTTGGGTGGACCCTCCGGCTATGGTAGCGGCGCAGGCCCTGCTGGTAGATGGCGGACCGGCTGAGGGCTAACAGCCGGGCCTCTTCCAGTAGGTCGATGCCGTCTTCTCGTGCTTCTTTGGCTTCCGCTTCCGTGTACATGGTTACCCGAGGCGAGTCGAACTCGATGTCTGTTGGGATGACCGCCTCGGCACCATATACAAGGAAGAAGGGAGTGAAGCCGGTTGATCTGTTGGGAGTAGTGCGCAGACTCCATAGGACAGCCGGCAGCTCATCGAGCCAGCAGCCGGCTGAACGCTCCAGGGGTACGACCAGTCGAGGCTTGATGCCGGACAGAATGAGGCCATTTGCTCGCTCCACTTGGCCGTTTGACTATGGGTGGGCGACTGACGCAAGGTCCAGCCGGATACCTTACGCAACGCAGAACCGTGCCAAGGCACCTTTGGCAATGTTCGTGCCGTTGTCGGTGATGATGCTGTTCGGTACGCCATACCGGGTTGTTATATCTGCAATGAAGGTCACTGTAGTCGGCCCATTCTGCTTCTTGATCGGCTTCGCCTCGATCCACTTGGTGAATTTGTCAACAGCGACGAGCAAATGTGTCATGCCGCCGCGCGCCGTCTTGAATGGGCCCACCATATCCAATCCCCAGATGGCAAAGGGCCAGGTGATGGGAATGGTCTTGAGTGCTGAAGCCGGCATGTGTTGCTGCGAGCTGAAAAGCTGGCAGCCTTTGCAGTGTTTGACTAGCTCTTTGGCGTCGTCCAAAGCAGTCGGCCAGAAGAAACCGTGGCGGAACGCTTTGGCGACCAGTGATCTAGATGCGGCGTGGTGGCCGCACTCTCCTTGGTGTATATCCCTGAGGATCGCGATGCCTTTCTCCTGCTCGACGCATCGCTGCAAGACTCCGGTGGCGCTGCGCTTGACAAGCTCTCTGTTGACGATTGTGTATGCTCCAGCCCGGCGCTGAACTTGTCTTGCTTCATTTTTGTCAGCCGCCAGGTCATGGTTCACCAAAAAGTTGCGGATGGTTTGGGCCCATGATGGGGCGGCGACCTCCTCAGCCACCAATGTGGCCAAAGCCACCAGGGTGGGCGGGTTGGGCAGTGCAGCGCTAGAGTCGGCCGCCGCTTCCTGTGCTGAAGAAGTCTCCGGGCCGGCTACTGCAGTCCCCGGGCCGGGTGCGGCAGTCCCCGGGCCGGGTGCGGCAGTCCCCGGGCCGGGTACTGCAGTCCCCGAGCCGAATATTGAAGTCCCCGGGCCGGCTGCTTGATTCTTCGAGCCAGACCCGGCCCCCTCGGGGTTAGGCGGCACGAAAATGGAGTCGGATTCCGGAGACGGCTTGATTGAAGGCTTGAGGAGGCGCTGCAGGGCGACGCCGGCTGGTATTGCTTGCCGCGTGGAGCCTATTCGGGCCAGAGCATCTGCTGGCTCGTTGTCGGCTCGCGGCACGTGAAGGAACTCACACCCGTCGAAGTATCCGCTGATTTGCTGCACTAGGAAACGGTAGCTCGCCATGTTCGCGTCCTTGGCGTCCCAGTCGCCAGAAGACTGCTGCACCACCAAATCCGAGTCGCCATAGCACAGGATCCGGCGAATGCCAAGTTCCTTGGCAAGCCGGAGCCCGTGTATGAGCGCCTCGTACTCGGCTACGTTGTTGGAGGCGGCAAAGTGGATCTGCAGCGTGTATCTAAGCTTGTCGCCCTTTGGAGAAGTAAGGACGACGCCGGCTCCCAAGCCGGTGCGCATCTTTGATCCGTCAAAGTGCATGCGCCAATGGGTGGAGTCGGGCGCCGGTGGTAAGTACTGGGTCTCGGCCCAGTCGACGAGGAAGTCGGCCAGCGCTTGCGTCTTGATGGCGGTGCGGGGTTGGTAGAAGATGGTGTAGGGGGCCAGCTCGATGGCCCATTTGGCCACCCGGCCGGATGCATCCCGGCTGCCTATGATGTCGGCAAGCGGGGCAGTGCATACGACCGTGATGGGATGCTCTTGAAAGTACGGCTTCAGCTTCTTGGCGGCGAAGTACACGCCATAGCACATCTTCTGATAGTGCAGGTAATTTTGTTTCGAGGTGGAAAGCACCTCGCTCAGGTAGTAAACCGGCCTTTGGACCGGCTGGGCTCGGCCTTCTTCGGGGCGTTCGACCACAATGACGGTGCTGACCACCCAGCTAGTGGCGGCGATATATAAGAGCATGGGCTCCTTCTCAGTCGGTGCCGCCAAGACAGGCGGCGTGGACAGCATTTTCTTCAGCTCGTGGAAAGCTTGGTCGGCCTGGTCGTTCCACTCAAAGTGAGTGCTCTTCTTCATGAGGAGGTAGAGGGGGAGAGCTTTTTCTCCAAGCCGGCTGATGAAGCGGTTAAGAGAGGCCAGGCACCCGGTGAACTTCTGAATTTCTCTGAGCTTGGTTGGGACCGCCATCCTCTCGATGGCCTTGATCTTCACAGGGTTGCACTCTATGCCGCGTTCAGAGACCAGAAAGCCTAGGAGCTGGCCGGTTGGCACTCCGAACACGCATTTCTCCGGGTTGAGCTTGATCCGGAACCGGCGTAGGTTCTCGAACGTCTCCTTCAAGTCTTCCAGCAGAGTGCCACGCTTCTCCGTCTTCACCACAACATCATCCACGTAAACGTGGGCATTCTTGCCGAGCTGCGTGAGGAGGCACTTCTGCATGCAATGCTGAAAAGTGGCGCCGGCATTCCTCAAGCCGAACGTCATAGTCAGGTAGCAGAAGGCTCCAAACGGCGTGATGAAGGCGGTCTTCAGTTGGTCATCCGGGTTCAGCTTGATCTGGTGGTATCCCGAGTAGGCATCCAAAAAGCTCAACAGCTCGCATCCGGCTGTGGAGTCTATCACTTGATCAATCCTGGGTATAGCGAAGGGATCTTTTGGGCAGGCTTTGTTGAGGCTCGTGTAATCTATACACATGCGCCACTTGTTATTCTTTTTCAGCACGAGAACCGGGTTCGCGAGCCATTCGGGGAAGAAAACTTCCATGATGAAGCCGGCTCCGAGGAGCCGGGCTATCTCCTCCCCTACGATCCTTCTCTTTTCTTCTGACAGTCGGCGGAGGGGCTGCTTGACTGGTTTAGCATCCTCCCGCACGTGCAATTTGTGCTCGGCGAAATCCTTTGGAACACCCGGCATGTCCTTGGGGGACCATGCAAAGATATCCCGATTCTCACGGAGGAAATCGGCGAGCTCGCCTTCCTATTTGCTATCCAGGCTCGCCCCAATGACGGCAAACCTTTCGGGCTGCTCGGGGTTGAGGTGTATCTTCTTGGTCTCCTTGGCCGGCTGGAAAGATCCTTGGGCATCATACTCCTTGGAGTCGGTGGGTTGGTTTAGCTGCTTGCTGGCCAGGGCCACGACCCGGTCCAGCGTCTTCCTCTCGGCAGCGATCATGAGGGATTCAGCCAGCCGGCTGCTGGCCGCGGCACAGTCGGCGGACTTCTTGTAGTCGCCGGCGATGGTGATGACACCCTTGGAGCTCGGTATCTTCATCTTGAGGTAAGCATAGTGGGGGACAGCCATGAACTTGGCCAAGGCGGGTCGGCCAAGCAAGGCGTGATAAGGGCTCCCCAGGTCCACCACCTCGAACCAGATTGCTTCCCGGCGGAAATGATCCTTGCCCCCAAAGAGAACATCGATCTTGAGCTTGCCGATGGGGGCACAGGACAATCCGGGTACGATGCCGTGGAACACCGTCCGAGTCGGCGCAAGTTGCTTGGCCTTGACGCCCAGCTTCTCCATGGTGTCGCGGTACAGGATGTTGATGCTGCTTCTGCCGTCGATCAGCACGCGGGAGAAGCGTGCGGCGCGCGTATCCGTTGCGAGGGTGGCCTCCAGGACCAATGCGTAGGAGCCGGGGGATGGCATCACCTCTGGGTGGTCGGCCCGGCTCCAGCTGATGGGTTTCTCCGACCAGTGCATGTGGCCGACTGGGCTGGTGGCGGCCATGTTGACTTCCTGTTGCTCTCGGCGCTTGCTGCACCGGTCTTCGGGCTGGCTCGTGAAGACGACATAAGACGCTTGCTCGTCGGGGAACTCGTCCTGCACGGCGTCGACCGCGGGCCGGGCGGCCTTGGGCGGCGGAGCCGACGTCGGCGGGCCGGCAGGCGGAGTCGGCGTGAGCCCTTCGCCCTTCGAGATTTGGGCGAGCCAGTTGCATTTGCGGGTCGTGTGGTTGGACGGCTTCGCGCCGCTGTGGAACTTGCACGGGGCATCAAGGGTTTGCTCGTAGGAGAAGGCCGGCTGCCAAGCCAGCTGACCGCCCTTGGGCTTCTTGGGCGCGGGCCGCCCTTCAGGCGGCGCGTCTTCGACCGTGGCCACCTGCCGACTGGCGGGAGGCGGCGCAGGGCCCTTGTGTTTTTGATCGTTCTGGTGTTGACGTCGGCCGCCGTATCCAGCCGGCGCTTTGGGCGCCGGATTGAGCACCTTTCCGGATGCGTCCACCCGGAGCTCGGTCTTCATCGAGGAGTCGGCGGTGGCGTACTTGTCGGCGATGTTCAGGAGCTCGTCGAGGGTAGTCGGCTCATCACAGAGAAGCTTGTGCTTGAGGAGGGTGCCCTCTCGGCACCCGGCTATGAAGTATTCGATGGCTTGCACCTCATGCACCCCCTCGCAGGAGTTGCGGAGCTCGGCCCAACGCGTCAGGTAGTCGCGAGTGGACTCGGCTGGGCCCTGTACGCACAGGGAGAGCTGTCTGGGCTTGGGAGCCCGCTTGTAGGTGCTGGTGAAGTTGCGAACGAAGGCTTCAGTGAAATCCACCCAGTTGTTGATGCTGAGGGGCTTAAGGCTGTTAAGCCAAGTCCGCGCCGTGCCTTGCAGCATGAGGGGCACGTACTTTACGGCAACGCGCCGGTTGCCATTGGCGATGCTGACGGCTGTGGAGTAGTCGGTCAGCCAGTCTTCCGGCTTCACCAAGCCGTTATACTTGGGTGTGTCTCTTGGGAGCGAGAACCCTTTGGGTAAGGGCTCGTCGCGGATGCGGGGGCCGAAGCAAGGTGGGCCGACATCGTCTTCTTCTTCTAGCGCCAGGGATCGGGCCAGGCGGTCGATCCGGTGGCGGGCGTCGTTTTCGCCGATTCCTTCCCGGCGACCAAGCCGGCCGCTGAGAGTCGGGTGAGCCACTGGAGGCGGGGTAGGATATCTTTCTCCGCGAGCTCGAGGCGGAGGCGGGGTGCCCCGCCATTCCATGGCTCGAGGGCGGCCGTCCGCGTCTCGCTCGATGGAAACTTGGGTCCGGCTTCGGCTGGAAGCCGGCTCTTTCTCACGCCGCGCGCGGGTGTAGCTGGTAGTCGGTGACCGGGAGGTCGCGCCGTGCTCGCGGCGCGGGGGTGGGCTCCCCGCGCAGGCGTCGGCCTCGTGCCGTCGTGCGGCCGCATCGATTAGTTGCTGGATGCGCCGCGTCATATGGGGTAGATCTTCGGCTTCCAAGCCGTCCAGCTTGTCTACGGCCGCCTGGGCGGCGCGCAGGTTCTCGAGCGGGGTGGCGTAGACCGGGCGATCCACCCCAAGCGTGTCGGCGATGACGGCGCCGCGTTGCCTGACAGCGCCGGCCCGGCTAGGGCCAGCCGGAGCCGGCATGCCGAAGGCGGCGCGGTCAGCTTCGCGCTGGTAGGCCTCGGTGAGGCGTCTCACGGAGGCCAGCTGCCGGCCCTCCGCGAGGAGGGCGAGGCGGCGTGCCTCCAGAACTTCTTCGCTGGCGTCAGCCGGAAGGGGGACGGACAAGTCTTGGGCTGCCGCGCGCGGGGAGTCGCGGGTGCCCTCGTCAGTCGGGCCGTCGAGGCCGATAACCATCACCCCGGGGGCGTCCGAATCGCGATCGCCGGCCGGAGGGAGCGGGTCGTTGTAGACCGTGACATTGGTGGGGAAGGTATCGTAGGATGCCGCGTCGGAGTCGACGGGCATCGGGTCGGTGGAGCCAACCGACTCCAAGTCCGCAGCGGGCTCGCTGGAGACGTGGAGCTGGCTGGGGAGGTTGGCGAGGTGATCTGTGCCCGCATCGGAGGCGAGCTCGTCGGAGATGCGGGCCTTGTCGAAGAGGTTGGCGAGGCCGCTAGCCGCGCAGACGTCGGTGACGCCATGCAGCGCGTCGCGGCAAGCGCCAGCGGGCGAGCCAGGCTGGCTGCGCCCGCGAGGAAGGAAAAGGGTTCCCGTCCAGAACAGGTCTCCCGACGACGGTGCACCTGGCCCCACGGTGGGCGCCAAATGTCGGGTGGTAGGATCGACATATGCCAACGGGTAGCTTATCATTGCGGGGGCCAATAGAACGTCGCCGGTGCCTGGAAACGGGATGAGGCGTAGACATGCACGCCGGCGAATCTTACCCAGCTTCAGGGCTCTCCGGGGAGATAACACCCTTACTACTGCTCTGCGGGGTCTCCGCATGGTTACTAAGTTCACAGGTGGCTACAATGCTCCTTGAGCTGTTTGGGGTGGAAGGAGGAAGAAGGGCTTAGCTCAGCTTGCTTCCTCTCCTTGTATGTGTCTATGTCTAGAGAGAGAGTTCAACCCTTTGCATTTGTGCACCGGGGGGTTTATATAGGCCTACCCCCGGGGGTACAATGGTAATCCGACTGGGCGCAGGGCCCAGCTGTCTGTGGCTGTGTTCGCCGGCTTCTCCGCCGGCTTCTGGGGCCTGCCGGCTGGTGGGTCCCGCCGGCTGCCGGCTCCCGGGTTGACAGGCCGGCCGCACTGGCCAGGGCCTGGTCGGCGGCTGGTTACTGTTGCTCCGTGTTTGTTGGCGCAGGCTTGGTCGGGGTAAGCGTGGCTACAGTGACGCCGCCCTGGCGGGCGATTACTGTAGCCCCGCCGCACCTGGTCTCCTTAATGGGCGTCACCTTCGAGGAAGGCGGCAGGCCGGCTACGTGAAGCCGGCCCCTTGTCTTGCCGGCTTGAGAGGGGGTGTGGCCGCCTTCGGCATCTCTCTGCCCGAAGGGGCCCACCGCCGCGGGGGCCACGCTGGCGGCCCGTCGCGGACGGCGTCAGAGCCGCCGTGGCTACAGTGCCGCGCCGGGCGGGCCGCAGCGGCCCGCACGACGCGCTGTACCAGGCGTGCTCCGGGTTTTGGGGGTGGCAGGCTCCACTGTAGCCACGCCCCGCTTCATCATCGCAGAGTGGACGCGTACATCGCGGGTACGGCATTGACTGCTTTATCAGAGCCGGCCCGGTGGTAGCCGGCCGTGCCATAGCCGGCCTTGCCATAGCCGGCCCTGCCGTAGCCGGCCATGCCGTAGCCGGCCCTCCACAGTTTTCTTCATGGGGGTAAAAAGGGTGGGCCGCCCCCCAAGCTGGCAAAGATGGCAGTCGGCTAGGGGGGAGGCGGCCCAGGTCTTGAGTCTCCTTATGAGCCGGATGGGCTCATAATTTTTTCTGAGGGGCCAGGGGAAGCCGGCTGGGCTACCCATGGCTATTTACCCCGACATAAAACAACATCATGGTAATTCTGCTGAAAACAGCATCAGTTCGGATTAGTTCCATTCAAATCATACAAGTTAGAGTCCAAAACAAGGGCAAAAGTGTTTGGAAAAGTAGATACGACGGAGACGTATCACATGCATATTGTCATACCGATCCATCTCTCCCATGTCGCTGATCTTATGACTTATGTCTTCTTTCTTTTATCTCGATCATGCGCGCGCGCACACACACACATCCCACGTATACATGTATACCTCTCACACATGCACGTTCAAGGTCTCTGTGTCTCCATACGTAGTTAATTACCCTCAATCCTAACGCCACATCAAATCGTTCTCCTCTTTTGTGCACATAACTTCCGCCTGGATGGGTAAAACACACACTCACACTTAACAATCTCCTTCTAGCTACCCCCACCTCTCACTCTTCCCCCATATCCCCGAAACCAATAAGACCATCCCTTAGTTTAATTCCCGCCTACATGCACCATCGATATATAGTAGTCTTCCTCAGTGTCTCTCGAAAAAACACGTTCTCTCGAAGTCGACTCCTCTCACGCGCGCACACCTTCTCTTCCCTCTCTACGGGCATTTTCTCTCTCACACCCCATCGTTGGTGGCCTCTGCCATACACATCACCTCTCTATGATGAAAGCCATGCACACTTAAATTACATCCGCCACAGAGGACCCCGCGGCACACACACACACACACGCACGCACCCCCCAACACACACACTAAGACTCCATCTCTCTCTCTCTCTCACACATGCAAGCACGCACGCCCCCCCCCCACACAGTAAGACTCCATCTCTCTCCCTCTCTCTCACACACACACAAACTAAGACTCCATCTCTCTCTCCTCTCTCTCTCTCTCTCACACACACTAAGACTCCATCTCACACACACATGCTCTAGGCAGAGCATTTATTCCTACCACCCTTCATCCAACCTTACCCGTATGATAAACAATCACCTTTATTTACTTGCATAACATGGACAAATTCCACTTTACTTTAGTAGTCAACAAACTTATCATCTGTATCCTTATAAAAAATGAGTTGGTGGTGATGGTGTGCCTGCCATCTTGTAATACAGATCGTATGATCTATATCTGAGGATAGAAAGCAAACTATGATAATTTTACAAAAGATACCGGCACCTCTCTCCACATCATTATCTCTCGCAACCTCATTGCTCAACAATTAAAAAAGGAATAAGTCTCTGGAACAATCTAGCATGCATGGTGGCCGCTGCCGCCTGCCAACGCCGTTCATCCCCATGCCTCCGCCCATTCCGACCACCAGTCACCACCACGCTCCACTCCTCCTCGCCTTATCTCTCATCTTTCATTTTTTCGATGACATTCTCGAGAGACCAGTTTTCCGATAAAATTCTTGAGATATCATTAGTTTTTACACATGGGATTACTCCTGCATGGGTCAATCACAACAGGTGTTCTGTAAAAAAAATGCATATTGATGTTTCGTGCAATGCACGAGAATCTTGCTTGTAATTATATAATGCAAATCACGAGCAGGAAGTGACATTTTTTTGACACAACCACGTTAACATGGCCACGTAAATCACTAGCTAAAGTAAATACCATTATACTTATATCCCGATGCAAAAGGTTGAGTACATGTGTGAAGAGTAGAGTCGCACACACGCACTCTATCTCTCAGAATCTCTCTCACACACACACCAGTTACGTGACGCCCACTTAAGCAGACACGTATGTTAGAATTTGTGCACCCGCAGGTACATGTGATGCTGCGCATTTATTTAAGCCGGAAGGAGAACCCAAATAGTAGCTGCATTCACTCCCCTCCCGCCGCCTCTTCTCTGGTCGCCGTCGCCCGGTAGCCATGGGCCGACCGAAGGTAACAACATACGCCATACTCCCGCCAGAGCGGCGCTTTAATATGGAAATTTTAGTGGTCATTCATGCATCTTTTTGTGCTAGCACTCCTATATAAGGGTTGACCGGCCGCTTCCCGCGGACGTGCGCGGGCGGTGGAAGAGGAAGGAGAAGGGAAGCGGGCTGTGGAGTAATGTTTTTTACCACAATTTCTTAGGAAACTGAGTGCAATAATTGAGTAGTTTTGCAAACTACCAGTACTACACCTGAAATGGTTCAAAACCTACACTCCCTTGCCAGCGAGCGCTTCCCGCGTGAAACGGTCAGCGTCGCCTTGGAGCGTCAGTGCCGCATTAATGCCCGGCCAGAGCGAAGGCGACCTCTCACTGGCGTCGGCTTTAAAGTGGCGCTACGGCCGAGAGAGCACCGCTTCTCGGTGCACGCGACTGCTCCGCGTCGAGACTGGCCATAGGCCCTGTTTGGATCCATGGGTTAGAGTTAGTTTGAGCTAGTTGGGGCTCAAATAGCCCTAAACTATCCAAGCATGAGGGTTTAAATTGGAGCAAGTTGCACCGAACCCACCAAAAAAAGTATCCCACCCAAGAGGTGCTAACTGGAGATAGTTCTCATTGGGACCACTGAAAAATCACTTTTCTCTCTCCATGAAGTGCTTTTATTGTCAATTTAACCCTGTCACCCAAACACCTCTTTGGCTACAGTTAGTTCAGGGTTAGTCATCAGTTAGTCTAACCTCTAGCTAAGTTAGAGTATCAAACAGGAGCAGTATAGGACATGCAAGTTGCTCAAAGCACACAGGAAAATCCGTACGTGAAAGGATTTTTTTCTTTTTGAAAATGGAACGTGAAAGGAATTTTTTTTAGAATTCTCTTGGCATGTCACTAACATGTGATAGTTAACCGACCTCAATAGACGGCAGAAACGCCAGCCCGCCGCACTTTGATAGAGACGAGGAGGGAGAAGCGACACAGGCTGCTGGATTACTGGAGATATGTGTCGCACGGAAGCCAAGAAATATGGTGATAGCGTGGGTTAGCCATGTACTAGTATGATACTACACTGGGCTGCCATGTTTCGTACTCTTCCAGTCCACTATGGAGATGATTGGTTAATTTTATATCACCGAATAATATTAAATATTATGAGTGCAGACGCTCCACCACGAGGTTCCTTGCTCCTTCTCGGTCGTCCGGAATCTATGTTCTTCCACTCAATTTTTTTTACGTGAGCTTTGTTCATCCTTTTGCCAACACGCGAGACATCTAGCATCAAGGTGCACGTGTTATGCAAGGATCGTTCCATCTATATGAAGAACATGTGGGACTGGAACTACGAGACGAACATGTACCCAGGAGTGGACGTATGAACCTGAGTAATGTACTGCAGTAAGTGAAGTAGAAAGGCACAAATGGTATGAACATGTGTGGCATATAGGGTGTGTTTGGTTGCGTTCTCGTCTCAGCATAGTTGTTCCCTCTTCATGCATGCTCAACTCAACACCCCTCTTCATGCATGCTCTCTTCATGCATGCTTCTAGTGTATTTGTGCTAAACTAGTGTGGACTCATGCACCCTCCATACACTCTACCAAACACCCAAAAGTAGGCCGAGAAGGGAACACTTGGGCGGCATTTATCTCTTACTACATACTACCACTAAATGTTGTACGTGCAATGCACGGTGATGTTATGGAGTACGTGCCTAAGTACTCTACTACTACTATATTAGTTGGAGGCACATATTAACTTTTATATTTGTTTACGTGTATGTGCCCCGAGACCTTCCAACTAGACGTGTCTTTGTCTCCAGGTCGCACTTTGTATCGTTCATACCACTAAGTACTACTACGTGTGGTCTCCGACCCAGAAGTGGAAGAAGTGGAGACGCTCTACCATGCTGTTTTTTTACGCTGGGCTCTACCACGCTGTTCATGTGCCACTCTTTTCGCTGACGTGTGGGACATCCAGCATGTGCCGTGTTTGGCACCCTTCGTCGTAAGAGTTGAGACGCTAGCATTCATCAAAAATAAAAAATAATTACAAATCGGCAGTGATACTATTTTTGCGAACCAATCAGCAATGATACTATACCACGCGGTTTCCTTGCTCCTCGATATCGGAAAGAATACTTCCGTTCGCCAACATGTGGGACGTCGACTATCCTGGTCCACTTGCCATGCATGCAGAACTCCAAGGGAGTCACCTAGGTCGTCGCGCCGCAGTAACAATGACTAATGAGCCATCAAATCACAGGCCTACTTCCCACTTTGAAGTTGCTTAGACGAAGGAACCATCATGACTTCGTTGAATTCTGCTTCTTGAAGAAAACTACTGTACCAGCAGTACTGCTAGCGACAGTAGTTACTCCAACAGAGGCCTCCTTTCGTTTGTAGGATAGGAATATGAAAATCATAGGAAGTGAGATGACATGCATCACAATTCCTATAGAGAAAGAGATGCCATTTGATGCTTAGGATAGGAATTTTGCCATTTAGTCTAGGCTAATGTACTGGTAATTTGCTCTAAAAACTACAGTAGTAACTAGTAGTACTGGTACATGCTCGTACTCAGACACACACACACACACTAACTACTAGTACTACTACTTCTCACATGCTGGCTAGACGTCGTTGTTCTCCTTCCCGGCTTTGTCGACGACACCCCACCGTGCTTGGATCTCCGCCGACCTCTCCGCAGCAGTGAGTGCGTCCTTTTCTTTCTTGTGGCGGCGGGCCTCTCTTTTCTTGAGTGCTTTCTGACTATTCCGCTCCCTCTGTGCGGCTTTGGCCGCCTCTTGCTCTACCGCCCATTTGGCCTTGGCATCTTCAAATTCCTCCCACATAGTTGTGAGGTCACGAGCGGCGATGAACTCGGCACAGCGGGATGCCATCACTTCCCTACCATTTTGTGTGCGTTCGTGGGCGGCGAGGAACTCGGCGCGGCGGGATGCCATCGCTGCCTTATCCGTTAGTGTGCGGCGCGGTGGCATGAACGACGCTTGGTGAGAGCTCTGGGGTGGAGTGGCCGGACAACCGTATAGTGTATTGGTTTGTCAAGTGCTCAAGGACAGAAGACGAAGAAAATTTGGATTCCCCTTCAATCCGGGTCATTTATTACCAAGTAAAATGCATTGGAGGTCATCGAACTTGTCTTGATAGCTCACTTTGATCATTGTATACGAGATATGGTGATTATACGGTCACTGACTCAGCGTATAGCTCCGTATTTGTCTGGTTGACCAGTCAAACAGTCCGCATGCGCCTCATCAGCTTGTGTTCTTTATCTATCTAGGTGGGGCTACCTGTCAATGGAGAAAGAAATACTGTAAAAACCAAAATTATGCTAGAGTCTGGACTGCTTCCGGAGCCCGCTCTCACCGCCCTGGCCCCTCAAGACGCCAGCTTCCCACCGCATGCATGCATAGCAAGTAGTACTCCTTATTTGAAGGAGAGAGAGGAATTGACAAAGTCAAGGAGTGGGCTCTGCAAGAGCCCGTCTCTACACGTGCTCCTAGGTATAAAAAAATAAATCTAAAAAAGGCATAAAAACAATTGTGTCTTAAAAAAGAAAGGTAAAAAACATTTGAGAGGAAATAGATAGAGAGAAAGTGAGAAAAAGCTATAACCTGGGCATTACATGAGGATGGAGGGAGTGGTGCACATGCCAAGTTCACTGGGCTGCCATGTTTCACACTCCGTCGTAACAGTGGAGACAATAGCTTTCATCAAAAATAAACAATGAATACTCGTTGCTCGTCCTCTATATCGGAAAGAATACTTTCATTCGCCGACATGTGGGACGTCGACCATCTTGGTCCACCTACCATGCACAAAATTATCCTGGTCCACCTACCATGTAAGTTGTTCGGACGAAGGAACCATCATGACTTCGTTGAATTCCGCTTCTTCAAGAAAACTTACTATACCCGCAATACTGCTACCACACGCAAAGACTAGACGGCACTGTACCACGTCATATCACTGAAACCCACTAGGGCCGGCAAACTAGCCTGCCTAGGTCATCTATTTTGGAATGGAGGGAGTACGTCTCTGCACTTCTATGATTTTGTGTTGCACGTCATATCACTGAAACCCACTAGGCCAAACTAGCCCGCCTAGGTCATCGATCGCTAAGCCTACAATTTTAGGAGCTAGGGCTATTGGTCGATCAACAAGGGATAAGTATAAGCGTACCACGAGATCATCAGCCCCAATGTTTCTCTTCGGTGAGTGTTTTGCAAGTACTATAGCTCGCACAGTAGCTAGCCTACTAACACCAAGAATCATCAAACAAGCCATGTTGATATGATAAACAGTTCAAACTTATATCTAATCATGCCATATATTACATCAAAAGCTAGTGAGGATACATCTGTTTCCATAACTCGGAGAGGGTTCGCATCATTCATCGCATGATTCACTATCAAACAAAAGTAGCAAGATCCGCCCACACAAGATAGTGCACTAGCCCTAAGATGGTTTGATAACACACATCGTTCTGGTAATTAAACACAGGGCAATGCAAACTACCCTGAAGGATTAGCGCGGCCAACTATTTCTTGTCATCGATCTCTCGGGCAATGACCACAGCACGGACAGCGGCATGGGAATCGATTTCTGGGGCGATGTCCGGAGGACTGACCGCGATATCGGAATCGATCTCTAGGGCGATGTCCACCGGATGGACAGCGACATCGGAATCGATCTCCGGGGCGATGCCAACAGGACAGGCCACGACATTGGAATCATCAAGGACGTCCATCGGCACCTGCACAACCCTAACATATTAGCAAGCACATTGCAAATAATCAAAAACCACAACTATGGTAATAAGCCATTATTTTTTACCTTGTGCAGCTCACCGGGGGATCTCGTCCCTCCGGGGGCCATCTCCTCGTCCTCAATGGGGGCCATCACCTTGCCAGGGGAATACTACTTCTCAACGGCGACTATCTCCTCAAACTCAGTCTTGAGCCTCACATAGGAGGCACTCAGAGTTCTTGGGGTAGGCATGGTGGGTCCCTTGCCGTTCTTCCAACTTCCTTTGAGGAGTTCGTCCGCCAATGTCCTCAACTCTTTGGCCAATGCTTGTTTCTTGGAGTTCTTCGTCTCCATGGGTTGGCCCGCCAACATGGTCAACTCGTTGGTCGGTGCTCGCTTCCGGGAGATCGCTGTCTCCAGTGGGTTGTCCGCCGACAACTCTTTGCCTAGTGCTCCAGGATCCATCAGTGAACTGACAAACAAAAAGCAATCGAAAGGAAACCACAATCGCAATGAAAATGGGAAAATAATAGGATGTGAGAATCGGTTGGTGCTTCGCAAAAAGAAGATTCTTGGAATGAAAATATAGCAGCATAACTGATTCGCCCACCTTTCCTTCGTCGGTACAGAAGAAAAATGGCAGAAGTGAGTAGCCTGGAGTGAGGTTTTCTTCAAGAAAGGGAAGAAAGGGCTTGAACGAGCGTTCGAGTGAAATGATGGTTGCTTCGTCCAGTCCAACTTGGAGGCCACCTTACCATTGCTGGTAAAGGTGTGTGTTTTGTGATATGACGGGTCATGACGGCCACACCGGGGTTACAGGTGAGTCTCGACTGTAGCACCTCGATGTGATTTGGTGGATGGCATGCAGGCCCGGATCCTTTGAAATGTCCCGCATGTAGATAGAGCGGCTAGTCATATAGGAGTGCTCAGTATTGTGCACCGCGACCAAGACGGAGAGGAAAACGAGAGAACTACGTAAGTAATGCATGAGTTTAATTAAGGTAGTTTTGTAAAGTACGAGATACATTCCTCCAATCGCAAAATGCCTTGGTTCATGAGATTTGAGATTTGAGCCCTATAAACCGGAAGGGAGGGAGTACTGCACACGGTGTAGTCGAGTCACTTGTTGAAATCTCTAGAAAGGAAAATACTCCTTTCCGGTTTACAGGGCTATACTCTCCCTCCATCTAGGTGTGTAAGACATCTTACAAAAACCAAATAGTCCCAAAACACTTACTGAAAGTGCGTTATATCGACTAGGGGGGGGGGTGAATAGGCGATTTTTATGAAAGTCTTCACAACATGGAAGTTGTGAAGACAAACAGTAGAGATATGCCTATCACTAAGCGGCGGAAGTTAGATTACACTAGGCAAGCCATGGTCAAGTATTCAATATAGTGAAAGCACAATGACAAGTAGCTGCAGTTTAATAAGGATCAGGTAGGAAGAAGTTATGAAGCCAAACAAATCATACAGTTACGTTGTGAAGACAAAAGATAGAGCAAGCATGCAATGGCTTCACAACGAGTAACAGTAAGTAAAAGGAAGTGAAGATGAAACCAGTGGCTCGTTGAAGACAATGATTTGTTGGACCAGTTCTAGTTGCTGTGACAACTGTACGTCTGGTTAGGGCGGCTAGGTATTTAAACTAAAGGACACACAGTTCCGGACACCCAGTCCTGGACACCCAGTCCTGAACACGCAGCTCAGGACACCCAGTCTTCACCGTATTCCCCTTGAGCTAAGGTCACATAGACCTCGCCCAATCACTCTGGTAAGTCTTCAAGGTAGACTCCCAAACCTTCACAGACTTCGTTCACCGGCAATCCACAATGTCTCTTGGATGCTCAGAACGCGACGCCTAACCGGCTGGAGGATGCACAGTCCTCAAGTGTAATAAGTCTTCAGATCACTCAGACAAGAAGACTTAAGTGATGCCCAATTCTCTCTGGCTCTGGGTGGTTAGGGCTTTTCTCCTCACTAGGAATTTTCTCTCAAAGGCTTCGAGGTGGGTTGCTCTCAAACGATAAAAGCCGTGCACTAAAATCTAAGCAGCCAACCGTTTATGGTTGTAGGGGGTGGGCTATTTATAGCCACTGGGCAACCCGACCTGATTTGTCCGAAATGACCCTGGGTCACTAAGGAACTGACACGTGTTCCAATGGTCAGATTTCGAACTCACACGGCAACTTTACTTGGGCTACAAGTAAAGCTGACTTATCCGACTCTGGACAAGATTTGCTCTCATAGTCTTCACTCGAAGACATAGGTTTTGAATTAGGCATCACTTCAGTCGTTCTGACTGGTTCTCTTGGATCCCACTTAACAGTACGGTGGTTCCTATGACTCAACACAAATGAAAGAGAACTACGAAAGATCTAAGTCTTCGAGTTCCATAGGCTTCACGTGGTGTCTTCTCTTTTCATAGTCTTCAATGTGAATATCTTCATATACCACCATTGACTTCAATGTATTCGTACAGTTTTAGGGGTCATCTCTGGTAGTAAAACCGAATCAATGAGGGACTTCTACCTGTGTTATCCTGCAATTCTCACAAACACATTAGTCCCTCAACTAGGTTTGTCGTCAATACTCCAAAACCAACTAGGGGTGGAACTTGATGCACTTACAATCTCCCCCTTTTTGGTGATTGATGGCAAACTAGTTGAAGTTTTCAACGGGGAATATAACTTGTGAAATTGTAAAGGAATTGTCTTCATAAGCTGCAAGAGCTCCCCCTGAAGATGTGCATATAAGTAATTTGCTTTTGGAATGCAAATGCACATGGCAGGTTGTACTTGTGGAGATTCACTTCAACTTATGATGACAATCCACTATGGATGTAAAAGTATATGAAGATAATGACATGCATAACGAAAAATGGACGTCTGCAGAACGATCTAAGTGCGGGATTTATCGTCGCACATGCGGAATTTATCTTCGCAAAAACACGATGGCAAACAAGTAGCAGACGACCATCGAGTTTAAGTGTTACAACTCAAAGAACCAAATGTAGCAAAACGAGAGTTGTAAGCATGAAGAAAAATGTAGCAAAATATAAGGCACCCGCCCATATTGACCCGCTTGAAGACTATCAAAATCATATGCTTCTCCCCCTTTTGTCAGTGAGGACCAAAAAGGTTTGAAGACATAGAGTTTTCTAATCGTTCCCATGAGCAGCAGGGTCGTTGGAGGTGTTTGGCGGTGCAGAAGAGCTTGGTGCAGTGGCGACGTGTGCTGAAGGAGGTGGTGGTGATGTAGCATCATCTTCTTCCTCGATAATCCTTGCAGTCACTATGGCAGCAGATGAAGAGAACTCTGAGTCTTCAAGTGATGGAGTTCCTCGTAGCACAGCCCTTCTGGGAGGTGTGGAGTCAAACTTGAATCGCTCTTTGAAGCCATCCTCTTGAAGATCAGCTTCAGAACACATCATTGTGAGTCCTTTCTAGGTGCGGCGATAGGTTTCATGTGCAACGAATGCATTCTTGGTGGCAAGATTTCGGATGCGATTTACATCCACCAAGAGGCTTTTCATCTGTCTTTTCAGCCAGTCATGATGCCTATCCTGCTTTTGATGAAGGGCCACAAGAAGCTCTCGGTCAGTAAGAGAACGAGCTCGCTTCTTGGGCCTTGTAGGAGCTGTGCTGTCAGTGGCTTCAGTAGAAGCAGGGTGTGGTGCACGTGTAGTGCCAGCCAGTGGATACACCTGAGAGATAGCTTCAACACCTTCAACGTTTTGAGTGAAGCTCTGGTGCTCTGCATTCTGAAGACTCAAAGGTTGCTTGGCAGGCTCAGGATATATGGCTTCAGCAGAGGTATCCACATCTGGCAAGAAGATCTGATGGTTGCAGGCTGAGGGCTGATACAAGATTGCAGAGTGAAGTTTGATCAGCCTCATTACCCAAGGGGCATAGAACTTCAAGCCAAACAAATCTGAGCCTGATGCAGCAAATTGGCGTATGAAGAGGTCCTGTGCATTGAAGCATTTGCCATGAAGGATATAAAATATCAGAGTCTTCATTGCACCCTCGATCTTGGCATTTGGAGAGTGCCCTTTGATAGGCCAGAGAGTCCGCCTGATGATGTGATAGATGGTTCTGGGCAGGTACTCAAGGTCTTCAACGAAGAACTCTGTGGGATAAGGAGCATCATGGGGCAATGGCTTCATCATGGAGAGCATCTGACTCATATTCGGTTCAGGCCTCTGAAATATGCTCTCAAGAGCTTCAGTGTGTAGTTGACAGCCTTCCTCAAAGAATGCGCCGGGAGTGGGCAGGCCGGTGAGCTCAATGATATAAAATGCATTGGCTTCGTGATGAACATTGCCGGTCATCCACTCCAGGACCCAAGTCTTCGGATCTCTGTTGTATCCTTTGATGTGGAGGGTGGCATAGAATTGTAGCAGAAGCTCTTCATTCCAGTGCTCTTCATCAGTCACAAACTGCTGCAGACCCACTTGCTTGAAGCAATCCAACGCTTCTTCCAGACAGGGCAGACCAGCAACAGCTTCAACATCAAGGCGCTTGTGCGGGAAGATGCGACCTTGGTTGTACAAGATGCATGAATAGTAGATGCACTGAGGATAGCTCCAGAACCTATCTGATGAAATCCTTTCCCTTGAATAGGGGTTCTTGGAGCTATTGAAGAACGTATTATCTGCCCTGAAGCTAGTGATGTTAAAGGAGCCAGGAGCTGATGCAGGACCTGGGAACCTTGGCAGTCTTGGGACTGGCTTCTGGACCTGAGGCCTATGCTCAACATGGTAATCAAATTCAGGACCAGCAGCAGACTCAGGAACAGAAGTATCAGGGTCAGTGGCTTCACTGTCGTCTGATGCTTTCGGTGGGGAGGGCTCCACATTAGCTTCAATGTTAGTTGTGGCAGCCTCAATATTTTCAGCCTCCACTGGACTAGCTAGAGAGTTAGGCACAGACACGTTCTCCTGGAGAACTGCTTCTTGGTGGAGCGGGGGAGTGGGATCTTGTGGTGCTTCTTCATCTTCTTCGGCTGATGCAGCCGGAATGTCGTTAGCAGAGTCTTGACGCCTTGAACCTTTGTGAAGCCTGCGAAATGCAGACGACGCCTGTGGAGTTGGAGTGGGCTGGACCTCAGATTCTTCTTCCACTTGTGGGCGATCCTCCCATGACGCATCCTGTGCAATTAGCGTCAGAGGACGACCAATGCTGATGAGTTCGCTGTTTTCACGTTGAGGAAGGAGTGCATCATCTTCTACATTGTCATGATGATCAATGTCTTCAGCAGCGATGGGGTCGGCTGCTGGAATGTCTTTAGCTTCAGGAGCCTCTGTGGAAGCAGGCTCATGAACTGTGAGTTGACGTTCTGTGTCAGGATAGACCACAGAAAGGGGTTCAACCATCAAGGGCTCTGTGGGAGCAGCCCGATCTCTCCTGGTCTTCCTCTTCTTCTTATAGGGGGCAGTAGGAGAGGCTTCCGGATATTTCCTTTTCCTTGCTTCAGCCTTAGCAGTCCTGGTCTTCTTGAGCTCTGAAGCAGTTGACCGGCTCTTTGGCTTCGAGCCAGTCGTTGCAGTTGGGAAGACAATCGGAGCTGCTTCCTACCTTGGTGCATCTGGTTCAGCTGTAGCAACCTTCTTCTTCTTCTTGGCGGCCATCCTGGGGTCGATGCCAGGACGTCCAAGTGCCTTGCGCTTCTCAGCCTCGTTGTAGGCTTGCACACATCTGTCAGCCAGAGTCTTCATGCGCTCACGCGAACCCTGAGATTCTGCACGCTTCTTCAGAAAGTTTTCCTTGAGCTCATGCAACATGATCTTGAAGTTCTTCACTTTTTGCACGTTGAGCTTAGCCATATGCTTCTTGAACAGAGCCTTTTCATAGTCAATCTTCTGCTTCAGCTCAACAACGCGCTAGGCGATGGCCAGTTCTGAAGCAATGGCTCCTTGGAAGGCAACACTGAGGCCAATGGGTAGCTGCAGATCTTCAAAGATGATATTTGGCGTGTCAAACCACTCGTCAATGAAGTCGTGGATGATGGCGACATCAAAGAGAGGCAGATTATTGAAGATTTCTGCTTCTTCTTTGCTCTTGATGAGTTTCTCAAGAGCGTCATCTGCAAGGTCTTCATCACTTGATAGATCAATGGCGTCGTTGCGCAGAATGGCAGCAGCTGTGAGCTCTTGGCCACCGTGTGGCTGAGGCATCTTGCTCTTCTGGGGCTTGGAGATGCGGGATACGTCTTCAGACTGCACACTGACTTCAGGAGGTGCAGTTGCCAATGGCTTCGCCCTTGAGATTTTTGGTGAAGGGGCCGGCTTTGAAGCTTTTGGCTTCTTCGACTGCTTTGTCTTCGGTACAGCAGGCGCTTCTTCTGATTCAGAGTCAGCTGGTGGCTCATTCACTGTAGTCCCTTGAACCAAGATGCGGGTGATGAGGCCTTCATGGTTTTCATAGGGACCGATGACATTGGGGTCTGCCTCGCGTGTGCCATCTGCCCTTGGTGCGGAGGGACCAGGGTTGAAGTCTAACCCAAACTGCTTCTTGTTCTGCTTCGCTGAGTTTTGGGCAAACTGAAAGTTGCGCTTGAACAGATTGTCGTCACGACACCAGAGTAGTGACGACGGATGTGCTTCAGCAGGCGGTGGTCCTCGGACCATGCATGGGTAGAAGCCTTGAGCAATGGCTTCATCTCTGGTCCTGGGTATGAGGTTTTTATATAGGATGTCTCCCCACGGTCGTTTGATGGCACTTTTCTCAGCATACTCTTGGGTGACGAAGCGGTATTGGAACCATTGTTCTTCCCAATAGCGTCGAATCCATTGGATTCGGGTCTTGCGCTGACCATAATTCTCTTCAGGATCTGTTTTATACATTTTTGCCAGTTCATCAGGCAGATCTTTGGATGTTCCGCCACGACGCTGTCTGCCCCCCTTCCTTGCTGCTGTCTCTGAAGCCATAAACCTTAACTTGGAAGGCTTCAAGACGTTCAAAGGCTTCAAAGGCTTTCTTTTGCTGGACCAACAAGAACTGGCTTCCGGAGAATTTATGTGATGCTGTAAGAATTCTGCAAATGAATGCAGACTATGAGAACCAAAGGATTCTCCCACGGACATGTACCTATGATAGCATTAAGGTGCGAGGGAAGGGGAAGAGGTCATATGCATTCTGAGAAGATTTTGAAGATTAATCAGTTTAGAAGACATTGACCTCATCGTGCGAAGACATTCACTCATAGATAAGAAGTTGGTTCCAGATTTGTACGAACCCACAGATCAGTACAAGTGAGGAATCTAACTACTTCATGAAGCATAAGTGAATATACTAGGCATGTTATGAGATGCAGATTGAGAGAGATCTAACTTGTGTGAATAGAAACTTCTTATGGTAGAAAGTGACAGAACCATAGGATCAAAAGGGGCTGTAAAAAGAAGTTTTATTTACCACACTTGGAACTGCTAGACGGAGTCGGAGATGAGGCCGAGCAGTTCAATCTTCTGTGCCCTAGCGTGGCGACGGAAGACACCTACGGCGACGGCGAAGAGGACGATGTCCGCGATCGGCGTGAAGACGGCAACGGAGAGGTTGCGGCAGCGAAGCGATTCGTCGCCGGCGTCGTCGAGGGCTAGCGGTGGCGCTAGGGTTCGTGCGAGGGAGGAAGAAGGAGATAATGACCGCGGTGAGTGTGTATTTATAGTTACAGGGGCGGCACTGCGCTATTACACAAGTGCCCCTGGCGATTCGCATCTGAACAACACGTGGCCATCATGCGGAATCTCGGGGGCAGTTCCACATCCCACGCACGCCTGGATTGTCTGGTGGTCGTTCCTACTTCTCCGGATTTCTTGTGGATGAATGAGCATTGAAAACGGTTTTAAAGGTTGTCTCTGTGTCTTCTGCTGACAAGGACGCAGAGAAGACATTCGACAGTTTCAATAGAATGCATATGACTTGGAGAGATAGAATTTGAGATAGAAAGCATAGAGAGATTAGGGTCCGATCACATTCACTTAGTTCAAAAGATTCAAAACAAGAAGACATAGCTATAAGTGAATGCTGTAGAGGACAGAACACTAGTATATATATATATATATATATATATATCTATATAATCCACGTAGTGAAGATAATCATGAAGACATGTTGAGATTGAAGCCAAACCAAATGTGAAGACATTGCAAGGTAACGCCATGAGTGAAACACTTCAAAATAGAACGTTTGGTGGTGGCGTTACCCACCGTATAGGAAGTATTAGACCCAGACACGGCGCACAATTATCGTGGCGCTCCGAAGTCAATTTCCACATTAATGTATTCACACTTAGAATGTATGTCTTCATTGATTGAAGATATACGTTACTTCGTGTGTTGCACATCTAAGTCATCAATATGCATAAGTGTTAGGATGTGTGCCTGATCACAGGACATTTGAGGATTCCAAGATATTTAGCTCACACCGTAACTTGCAAAATCTCTTCTCATCCAAGGGCTTGGTGAAGATATCTGCCAATTGCTCTTCAGTCTTGACGTGTATGATGTCAATATCTTCCTTCACAACATGATCTCTGAGAAAGTGATGACGAATTTCAATGTGCTTTGTCTTCGAGTGCTGAACTGGGTTGTTGGCAATCTTGATGGCCCTTTCGTTGTCGCAGTAGAGTGGAACTTGCTTCAGATGAATGCCATAGTCCTTGAGAGTTTGCTTCATCCACAGAAGCTGAGCGCAGCAAGATCCAGGAGCAATGTATTCAGATTCAGCAGTGGAGAGGGATACACAGTTCTGCTTCCTTGAAGACCAACATACAAGTGATCGTCCCAGAAAGTGGCATGTGCCTGATGTAGACTTCCGATCAACCTTGTCACCAGCATAATCAGCATCTGAGAATCCAACCAGATCAAACTCTGAGCCCTTTGGATACCATAATCCGAGAGTTGGGGTGTGAGCCAAATATCGAAGAATTCGCTTCACAGCTAAGTGATGCGACTCCTTCGGTGCCGCTTGAAATCGAGCACACATGCAAACACTAAGCATAATATCTGGCCTAGATGCACATAAATAAAGCAAAGAACCAATCATGGAGCGGTATACCTTTTGATTGAACTCTTTACCATTGTCGTCAGGACCCAAATGATGTTTGGCTGGCATTGGTGTTGTGAAGCCTTTACAATCTTGCATACCGAACTTCTTCAAGCAATCTTTCAGATACTTCTCTTGAGATATGAAGATGCCATTGCGTTGTTGCCGTATTTGAAGACCGAGGAAGAACTTCAGCTCCCCCATCATAGACATCTAATATTGCTCTTGCATCATATATCCAAACTCCTCACTGTACTTCTGATTGGTGCAGCCGAAGATAATGTCATCCACATATATTTGGCACACAAACAGTTCACCATCATATGTCTTCGTGAAGAGAGTGGGATCTAGGGAACCAGGTATGAAACCTTTGCTCTTCAGGAAGTATTCGAGTGTGTCATACCAGGCCCGAGGGGCTTGTTTGAGGCCATACAGTGCCTTATTGAGCTTGTATACCATGTCAGGATGTTTTGGATCTTCAAACCCAGGTGGTTGTGCAACATACACTTCTTCAATCTTGCCATTGAGAAAGGCACTCTTCACATCCATTTGATATAAAAGTATGTTATGATGATTTGCATAGGCCAGCAGTATACGTATGGCTTCAAGTCTGGCCACAGGAGCAAATGTTTCATCGAAATCAATGCCTTCCACTTGAGTATATCCTTGAGCAACGAGACGAGCTTTGTTTCTGACAATTTGACCATGCTCATCTTGCTTGTTGCGGTATATCCATTTGGTGCCTATTATATTGTGCTTCCGTGGATCAGGACACTTAACCAAATCCCATACATTGTTCAGCTTAAACTGTTGAAGCTCTTCTTACATAGCTTGAATCCATTCAGGTTCCATGAAGGCTTCTTCAACTTTCTTGGGTTCTGTAATTGAGACGAATGCGAAGTGCCCACAGAAATTAGCCAGTTGAGTTGCCCTTGAACGAGTGAGTGGACCAGGTGCATTGATGCTGTCAATTATTCTGTCAATCTGCACTTCATTGGCAACACGAGGATGTACAGGGCGAAGACTTTGCTCTTGCTGATCTGTGTTGCTGTTCGGAGGAATGTCTTCAGGCTGAGCATTGTCTTCATGTGGATCAGGTGCTGAGATGATAAGTTCTTCTTCAGGTTGAGCTTCAGAAGGAATAATCTCTCCAGTTCCCATAAGTTTGATTGATTCACTAGCTGGAACTTCATCTAGCACATTTGGCAGTTGCTCTCTTTGTGAACCATTGGTCTCATTGAACCGCACATCCACTGTTTTAACCACTTTGTAGTGAAAGAGATTGAAGACTCTGTAGGAGTGCGAGTCCTTTCCATATCCAAGTATAAAACCCTCATGTGCTTTTGGTGCAAATTTGAGGTGTGGTGTGGATCCTTGATCCATCATCTTGCGCCAAATACTCTGAAGTAACTGACATTTGGCTTCTTGCCAGTTAGGAGTTCATAGGATGTCTTGTTCAGAAGCTTGTGAAGATAAACGCGGTTGATTGTATGGCATGCAGTGTCAATGGATTCAGGCCAGAATTTTTTGGAGTCTTGTATTCATCTAGCATCGTTCTGGCCATCTCAATGAGTGTTCTGTTCTTGCGTTCGGCGACGCCATTCTGCTGTGGCGTGTACGGAGCTGAGAATTCATGTGTGATACCCAAAGTCTCAAGATATGTATCAAGGCCAGTGTTCTTGAATTCAGTGCCATTGTCACTTCTGATGTGCTTTATCTTGGCGCCATAATTGTTCATAGCTCGATTTGCGAAGCATGTGAAGACATCCTGCACTTCAGTCTTGTAAAGGATTATGTGCACCCAAGTATATCTAGAGTAATCATCAACAATGACAAAGCCATAGAGGCAAGAAGTAGTGGAAAAAGTTGAGTAGTGAGTGGGACTAAAAAGATCCATGTGAAGCAGTTCGAAGGGTCGAGTAGTGGTCATGATTGTCTTCGAGGGATGTTTTGCCCTCGTCATCTTCCCTGCTTCACAGGCACCGCATAAGTGATCCTTCTTGAACTTGATGCCCTCGATGCCTATGACATGCTTCTTCTTTGCAAGGGTGTGGAGGTTCCTCATGCCAGCATGTCCAAGCCTCCGATGCCAAAGCCAGCATTCTGAAGCCTTTGCCAGAAGGCATACTGCAAGCTATGGCCCTGCTGAGAAATCTACCACATACAAGTCATCTTTCCGATACCCTTCAAACACTAGAGACTTGTCAAATTCCATTAGTACCAGGCAACGATATTTTCCAAATATTACGACCATGTTAAAATCGCAAAGCATTGATATAGACATTAAGTTGAAGCCAAGGGATTCAACAAGCATGACTTTATCCATGTGTTGATCCTTTGAGATTGCAACTCTACCTAGACCCAATACCTTACTTTTACCAGTGTCAGCAAATGTGATGTGGCTCTTGTCAGATGGACGTAAGGTTGAGTCCATAAGAAGGCTTCTTTTGCCAGTCATGTGATTTGTACACCCACTATCAATAATCCATTCTGAAGACGCTGGTGTCGTACCCTACAGTGCAGTTAGGGGGATAGGCTTCATGCAGAGAATTGTGAAGCAAAAACATTCGACGAACCAGTGGGTTATGAAAGCTTAGATCCAGATTAGGACTAATAGGGAGAGTAGCATGCGATTCAGGAACGAAATACATAGTGATGCCATTCGAGCATTTGATCTTGTGCCCTGTAAGATTTTTAAGGTCCCCAGCAATAGCGTCAGAAGATTTTGGTTTTCTGGTGGAGACCTTTCCCTGCAAAAGAGAGTTAAGCTTTCTTAACCACCCACATCTTCAAGGGTGGCTTAGAAGCAATAAGTCTAAGTGCAGCATCTGAGAATTTTGGCTTTGGAGCCCTAGTAAACAGTCTAGCAGGCGGACAATAGTACTCATAAGAATAGGCAGAATAGTTCTTGGTCATATGAACATGACGGTTTGATGAACCGCTCTCATATCCATATGCGTGAGTATGATTTCCCTGCAAAGCATTTGCATTAGTGCGACGTAGGTGAGTCCTATGTCTGTATGAAGCCTTTGGACCATATGAAGCCTTTGGTCTGAGATTTGTCTTCTTCATGTGAGGTGTCATGAAGACATTCACAGGAAGATTCTCCAGACACATTTTTGGAACCCAGACCTTCTTCATAGGCGGTCCATTCCTGCAGTTAGTACCAATGTACCTGGCAAACACTTCACCTTTCTGATTTTTAAACAGTTTATAGTTTGCACCAAAGGATTCATCAATGATAATGGGGTTAGCACAAGTGAAGCCAGAGAGATTGGATGGATCTGCCGAAGATTTCTTTGCAGCAACCCATGTGGTTTTGGGGTACTGCTCAGGTTTCTAGTAGGAGCCATTTGCATTTATTTTCCTTACGAACCCAACACCCTCTTTCCTAGGGTTTCGGTTCAGAATCTTCTTCTTGAGGACATCACATAATGTCTAATGCCCTTTAAGACTTGTGTACATCCCTGTTTGAAGCAATGTCTTCAACCTAGCATTCTCATCAGCAATAGCAGTGGTATCCTCAGCAGAGGGGTTAGTAACCACATCAACAGTTGAAGATATTGCAACAGCAGTAGTAGTAGAACTTTCAGCAACAGAAGCAGCATTATCACGCTCAATGCATTTAAGACATGGTGGTTCAAATCCTTCCTGAGCGGAACTGATCTGTTCGGCGCGAAGTGACTCATTTTCCTTTTGAAGATCTTCATGAGCCGCTCTCAATTTCTCAAGATCTTGCTTCCTTTGAGGATAATCATAGGAAAGCTTTTCATGAGTTGTTGAGAGAGTATCATGACGATCTTCAAGTTCCTAATACTTAACGTGAAGATTTTTTATGTCTTCAATTAAGGATTCAGATCGAGTCATTTCAGCACCCAACAGATCATCGCTTCTGCCTAACAGTTTTTGAATATTTTCCATGGCTTTCTGTTGTTCAGTTGCAATTTTAGCAAGTGTTTTGTAGCTGGGTTTTGAATCACAATCAGAGTCATCGTCACTAGATGTTTGATAGTGAGTAGTGTGTGTGTTTACCTTGGCACCGTGTGCCATGAAGCAGTAGGTAGGAGTGGAGTCGTTCTTGCCATTTGCATCGGTGTTGGTGATGAAGTCATTGTCTTTAGTGTTGAAGATGGACTTGGCGACGTATGCTGTAGCCAGACTCGCAATGCCAGAATCAGACTCCTCCTCAGACTCCACCTCTACCTCCTCAGAAGCGGACTCCTCCTCTGAATCCATTTCCTTGCCAACAAACGCACGTGCCTTGCCAGGTGAGCTCTTCTTGTGTGATGAAGACTTTGAGGAAGACTTGGAAGAAGACTTTGAGTATTTCTTCTTCTTCTTGTCGTCAGAGTCATATTCCTTGCTCTTCTTCTTCTTCTTTCTGTTCTCATTGTCCCACTGTGGACACTCAGAGATGAAGTGTCCAGTTTTCTTGCACTTGTGACATGTTTTCTTCTTGTAGTCATGAGCAGAAGCTTCATCATTTCTTGAGCTTGATCGTGAAGACTTTCTGAAGCCCTTTTTCTTGGTGAATTTTTGGAACTTCTTCACTAGCATTGCAAGTTCCCTTCCAATATCTTCAGGATCATCAGAACTGCTGTCAGATTCTTCTTCAGATGAGGAAACAGCTTTTGCCTTCAAGGCACGAGTTCGCCCATAGTTTGGACCATAGATATCTCTTTTCTCATAAAGCTGAAACTCATGTGTGTTGAGCCTCTCAAGTAAGTCAAACGGATCGAGTGTCTTGAAATCAGGACGTTCTTGAATCATAAGGGCTAGGATGTTAAACGAACTATCAAGTGATCTCATCAGCGTCTTGACGATTTCATGTTTGGTGATCTCAGTGGCGCCGAGGGCTTGAAGCTCATTTGTGATGTCAGTGAGCCGATCAAATGTGTGCTGGACATTCTCATTGTCATTTTGCTTGAAGCGGTTGAAGAGGTTTCGAAGAACACTGATTCTCTGATCTCTCTGGGTTGAGATGCCTTCATTGACCTTGGAGAACCAGTCCCAGACCAGCTTGGATGTCTTCAAAGCACTCACACGGCCATACTGTCCTTTGGTCAGATGACCACAGATGATATTCTTGGCAGTAGAGTCCAGTTGAGTGAACTTCTTGACATCAGCAGCAGTGACACCTTCTTCAGCCTTGGGAACACCGTTCTCGACGACATACCATATGTCGACGTCAATGGCTTCAAGATGCATGCGCATCTTATTCTTCCAGTAGGGATATTCAGTTCCATCGAAGACGAGGCATGCAGCGGAGACTTTGATTATCCCTACAGTCGACATAGCTAAAACTCCAGGTGGTTAAACCGAATCACACAGAACAAGGGAGCACCTTGCTCTGATACCAATTGAAAGTGCGTTATATCGACTAGAGGGGGGTGAATAGGCGATTTTTATGAAAGTCTTCACAACGTGGAAGTTGTGAAGACAAACAGTAGAGATATGCCTATCACTAAGCAGCGGAAGTTAGATTACACTGGGCAAGCCATGGTCAAGTATTCAATATAGTGAAAGCACAATGACAAGTAGCTGCAGTGTAATAAGGATCAGGTAGGAAGAACTTATGAAGCCAAACAAATCATACAGTTACGTTGTGAAGACAAAAGATAGAGCAAGCATGCAATGGCTTCACAATGAGTAACAGTAAGTAAAAGGAAGTGAAGATGAAACCAGCGGCTCGTTGAAGACAATGATTTGTTGGACCAGTTCTAGTTGCTGTGACAACTGTATGTCTGGTTAGGGCGGCTAGGTATTTAAACCAGAGGACACACAGTCCCGGACACCCAGTCCTGAACACGCAGCTCAGGACACCCAGTCCTCACCGTATTCCCCTTGAGCTAAGGTCACATAGACCTCGCCCAATCACTCTGGTAAGTCTTCAAGGTAGACTCCCAAACCTTCACAGACTTCGTTCACCGGCAATCCACAATGTCTCTTGGATGCTCAGAACGCGACGCCTAACCGGCTGGAGGATGCACAGTCCTCAAGTGTAATAAGTCTTCAGATCACTCAGACAAGAAGACTTAAGTGATGCCCAATTCTCTCTGGCTCTGGGTGGTTAGGGCTTTTCTCCTCGCTAGGAATTTTCTCTCAAAGGCTTCGAGGTGGGTTGCTCTCAAACGACAAAAGCCGTGCACTGAAATCTAAGCAGCCAACCGTTTATGGTTGTAGGGGGTGGGCTATTTATAGCTACTGGGCAACCCGACCTAATTTGTCCGAAATGACCCTGGGTCACTAAGGAACTGACACATGTTCCAACGGTCAGATTTCAAACTCACACGGCAACTTTACTTGGGCTACAAGTAAAGCTGACTTATCCGACTCTGGACAAGATTTGCTCTCATAGTCTTCACTCGAAGACATAGGTTTTGAATTAGGCATCACTTCAGTCGTTCTGACTAGTTCTCTTGGACCCCACTTAACAGTACGGTGGTTCCTATGACTCAACACAAATGAAAGAGAACTACGAAAGATCTAAGTCTTCGAGTTCCATAGGCTTCACGTGGTGTCTTCTCTTGTCATAGTCTTCAATGTGAATATCTTCATATACCACCATTGACTTCAATGTCTTCGTACATTTTTAGGGGTCATCTCTGGTAGTAAAACCGAATCAATGAGGGACTTCTACCTATGTTATCCTGCAATTCTCACAAACACATTAGTCCCTCAACTAGGTTTGTCGTCAATACTCCAAAACCAACTAGGGGTGGCACTAGATGCACTTACACTTAGGTGCGGTGCATTAACTTCTAACTTGTTTCTTGTTTCTTGACATATCAACCAATAAGAGATGAGAGGTGTGCATGCTATTAATGACTTGCAATGGCTAGTTCATTGCATGCAATGCTATTAATTAGCAAATAAACATTGGTGACCCCAGGAGGAAACGGTGCTAAGCATCTGGACCTATGCAGAATGAGTATCAACCAATGACTAATGGAGTTTAATTGTTAAACAATAGCAATTTTGTCTCATGCAAGAGCCTGGCTAGTACTCCAAGGAACCGCACCACACGAGCGTTCGCAACTGCCATGTTCGGGTTGCGCTTGGCTCTTCGCCTCTTCGAGAAGATGAACAATAATGATGTTACTCCTACTTCTACAGTATCGAATCCACTGCTGCATGTCCGTCCACCTCGTGCGGGAGGGATAGCGAAAGCTTCAACTTACTGCTCCTGCCTTTGCGTCCATGACAGGTGGGCCCAATAGGTGGTTGGCCCTCCTATCATGCAGCCAAAGGCAGGTGCAGTTAAGGCACCAGAGCTCAGTCCGCGAGGGAGAGGGCGTTGTAGTAATCAAATTTCTCGGTCTTGTACGAGTTGACGAAGATAGGGGTTGCTTGCTTGCTAGGGTTGCTCACTACGTATATATAGGCCGAAGCCTCCGCGCTTGCTTGCTAGGGTTGCTCTATTCACACACACTCATCCTCTCCAGATTTAAACAAGATAGTGGTAGTAACATTGTCTTTCTCCCTTCAAAAAACACTGTCTTTCTATCCTCACCGCTAGTTACAAATCCGGACGTATCTCCCTCCACCGGTGAAGGGGAGGAGGGGCAGCGTTTAGGCCGTCGTCGACAGCGAGGGAGGACACCCACTGTCGGCCGCACCGTTATCTCTGGCTGAGCACCGATGCGGGAGGTCCTCCGATCCCTTCGTCGTTGCCTGTGGGCAGATCCGGCCTCTCGCCGCCCACCTATCCACATCCCGATGACCTTCAGGTATATCTTCGTTCGAAACCGCCTTAGCTGTACTTCCCCAGCTCACTACGTTGCTGCATGTGCATCATTTTCTACCTCTCAGCCCCTCTCAATCGAATGGTCCAACGTCACATATTTTGTTCTTCTATTGTTAGAGGTAAAGCTACTTCATGGAGTCGAATCTTGTACTCCCTCCGTCCGAAAATACTTGTCATTGAAATGGATGTATCTAGATGTATTTTAGTTCTAGACACATCCATTTTGATGACAAGTAATTCTGGACGGAGGGAGTACTTGGTTCAAACAAGAAATAAAGTGGGGGTGGGGGAATTTAGTATGTACATCGGACTTGGTACAAACAGGAAGGAAAGGGGGTGAAAGTAGTACAGACTGGTCATCCAACCGGTCTCTTGGTCGAAAAGGGAAATATAGGGGTAATGTTGTACACAGTGGTATGACCAGGACTAGATTTGCTATCCACACATAGGAGTAGGTGGCTAGAGTGAACAAAAATGGGACCAACCCAGATATGTTTCTTGGATGTTTGTTTCTTGGGTCAACAAACTATGAATCACCACTTTATGCCCCTGTTTACGTACATGGTGCTGGACTGCTGGTGCACCCACTGTTATAAGCCATGAAAAGTTTAGCCAAATGTTTTTGCCTGTAATTTTTTGAGACTCTGACTGTTTCCTATGTGCCTTTTTTTGCAAACAGGGATATCCAATTCACCTAGTTGCTGTTGTGACGTTTTGGTGCACTACACAAAACTCTTCTTAAAAGAAGTGGCTTTTGTGCTGTTTAACTGGAATGTCAGAATGGAACAGTTGGTTCATTTTGGTGGAACTGCACAAAGGGAGATCTGTGTTCCAATCCTCATCATCCATATTGGCGCCATAACCTTCCTTTAGGTAAGAATGATATTTAATGCATGTGTTCATCTCTATTTTCCGACTGCCATGAGAAAATAATGTTGTTTTTTACTAGTACACTTGTACTCCCTCACTGACAAAACCAATTTTGAATTAGAAGGCCAATAATGTACTTGGTTTCACCAACTGGTGAGGAGAAAGAGAAACAGAGCATGAAGAGGAAGAAGAAGAATAAACAGTGCCAAGGCGATCTTGATGAAACCAGAGGCCTCAGTCGAGGCCATTCAAGGGCTCCGGCAACGACTACCTTACATGTGAGACGATCCTCCAGGGCCTTCCACTTCTGCTGTCTCACTTAATTAATTAGGAGTACTTAAGTACCACTAATTTATTACTGCCAAATTTTCCTGTTGGAGTTAAACAAATCTTTAGTAGGACCCTATGCTGAATCATGTACGTGTGTATGTTTGTCTATGGAGGTGAATCATGTGGTGGAGCAGGGAGGGAATATTATTAGTGTCATGACATAATAGTTCTATTGTTTTGCCTGTCAATTTATTGCCATTGGTTCAATGAGCCAATGTTTTGCGTATTGTCCATCATGAATTTGATGCCACTGGTTGAGTAATATGCTAATGTCTTCCTATCCTTTCTCACTAAGCTAATGAAGGTTTCACCTTGTTCCTACTTGTGCAAACAGGGATCATGTTGTGCTAATCATACATTAATGGAACTACACAAGACAATACAATGAATTGTATCCCAGCCAGTGCTTTAACTCTACTGGAAGTTCTTGATAATCTTTCGATATAATCTCAGCACTGGTAAACAAGAGTGATTTCAACCATACATTTGAAGTGCAAAAAAATATACTATTGTGTGATTCCAGTGAGTGCTTTATCATCTCTTATGGGACTACATAAATAAGCTTTTTTTCTCAGGTTGGTACGGGCCTAAGGCCTTCATCCATATTAGTTTGCTGTCATCTCTATTTGTATCGTGCTACTGTCATGAGAAACTCCTTTATCTTTGCACGTTAAAGTTTTGCAACCTATGATAAATGGAAATGCTTTGACTGTTGAGTTGAGCTAATTGGAACTGATTAAATAAACTAATACCTTTCTTTAAGCAAGACTACTATGTTGCTAACTTTACCCATTAAGATAATGAGGGTGCTTCTATTTGTTAGTGTATGTTTCATAAACTAGTCCCACTATTACAGTAATCTCACTCTCTCAATATATGTGCCAACAGGGATGCTCGATTTTGGTGGAACTGCACAAAATCTTTGGGTGCTTCATTGCCTCGACAGCTTCCGTCCTTTCCTGTCAGTCGCTAAACTCTGCATGCTTTCTTCCTTTGCTATCAGTCGCTTGGCTTATCCCGGCTTCCAGTCAAAGGAAATAGTAATTGATATGCTACCTCACATAGGTTGGTACTGGTCTTTATCCTGATTATTGTGCCTGTCATATGTATTCGTAATTTGGTATTGTGCTACTATTTGCCGATTTCATAAAGGAGTAATTTGGAGCCTGAACTCGCAGGCAAATCATTACATCGGGTAATTTTAGTAGAACTGCACAAAATGATCAGATGGACGGGTACTTATGCTGCTGCTATGTACTCCAAAGTTCACTTAGACAAGCATCGATGTTGACAAGAAGTGCCTATATTCATTCGAGTATCAACCGGCGTCAACCAATTGTCAAACTCCAAGTGTTAGGAGAGTGAACGCCAAAAATATTGCTTGGTGCATAGCCTAGAAAAAGCAGTCCACTCTTTGGTCCCAACTTGTGCCTTTTGGTTATCGGCACATATGGTAGCGAACTATATGGCATGGAGTCTAAAGATTCCAGACAAGCGTAACATCCCAAATTTCCAATTTGGAATGTTGTACACTAGATCATCATTGCATATCATATTTATTGCATTTCGGTTGATCCTAGAAATTTTTCGCAACTCAAGGACCCTCGGAGAGAGTTGGGGATTTCGTTATTTTCATATTTGAGTTGTCTCAAATTTTGAAGATGGGATCATTTGATTTTATTTATTTTATCTTCAATAATTTCTATTAAAAAATATGAGAGAGGGAATAAAATGACTTTCCCAAAATAAAGAAATATTGAGGATTTAATAAAAAAATCAAACAAGATTTTATTTGGTTTTATTTGCTATTTTATTTGAATTTAGGAAAAATCCGAGTTTTTCAAAATTCCATTTAGGCCCCAAATAAATGTTCATCCTGTGCGGCTTGATTTTAGAAGCCGGAGAAAATTTATTTCGGGATTTTTGGAGTCCGTTTAGTACTTCTTTTATTTGTTTTTCTGCGCGTTATTATTTAAAGAAAAAAGAAACGCGAACCGACTCCGGGCCGTACCCGAGCGGGACTCCGCCCGGGGCAGGCTTTATAAGCCGCCGCCCAGGGCCCGAGCCAGCCGACCCGGGACGAAACACTCGCTACCGCCCGCCCGTGCCGCCGCCCTAGCCGCCGCCCGCGCCGCCGCCTCGCCGCTCACCGGACACGCCGCCCGAGGTAGCCGCCCTCGCTGGCGGTTTTCTTTAGAAAACCTCCCGGTTTCTTTAAAAGCTGCAGTTTATTTTTTTTTGAGATCGGTTTTTTTCGGTTTAGGCTAATTGGCGAGCGTTCGCTCGTTCGTTCGTTTTAACAAACGTGTTAGTCGTTTAGATCCAGTTAACGAACGTTCGTTCGTTAAACTGTTCGTCGTTTTCTTTTCTTGGATTAAATCCGCGATTTTTTTGATCGCGATTTCTGATCCGATTTTCGTTTTAGTATAACTTCTCGCTCGTTTATCGGAATCAAGCTCCCCCTGCCCACCGGGGGCTCTCAAGCGGCGCCAGACGAAGACGAGCCGGGGGCTCTCAAGGAAGGGGGGGGGGGAGGAATCGAGATTGAATTGAAAACAGAAACCAGGGTTCGAGCGGAGGAAGGACAGGGGCGCTCAAGCGATAAAAGGGGAACGACTGTGTACGACTACGGGTCTGCCTAGCATGGTGCAAGATAAGGAGGGCATGGGGGAACAGTGCCGCCCACGTCCAATCAACCGCCGCGCAGCGCCTAAGGCCGTAGGCTGTTAGGGCCCGTGGCGCTTCGCTCTTGCCCTTCCACCTCCCTGCACGGCCAAGTCCGGGCGCGCCTTGGGCCCGGGGGCTACTGTCGGTGCTCTGGGAACGGGGGTCCCCAGACTTGCCTGCCTGCGGCCTGCGGCATGGCTCAAAGGGGGGCCCAGCACGTCCCATCTTCACCAACACAAACTCAAGACCCTCGCGAGGGGCCAAGCCTCGCGGGGCGGACGACGCGGAGCCTCCTCAGGCATGGCCTCGTCAGGCTGGCTCGCGAGGAGGCGGAGAGATTAAGGCGGGGTACCTCACGAGGTGCCCGTGACGCAAGCCATGAAGACTCAGGGCGCGAGGCGGGCGCCAGCCCGCGCAGCGTCCTCCTTTCCTCTTTGGTGCAAAGGGGGTAAGCACAGCCGCGGAGTACCAAGGCGTCAGGCAAAGGTTGCCATTTCGGTGCAACGAGACCAAGACCAGGAGGACTATAAGATGGAGGTCACCGTGGAGCCCAAGACGGCGTCATCGCCAGAGCTTTGCGCAGGCGAATACTACTTTTGTCAGGATAGCTGATACTTGCTGTCCCCTTTCAAATTAGCCCACCATTGTTGGCTCCCTTCCCGCTCGATATTTGGGAAGAGGACCAGGGCCTCTATAAATAGGACCAGCCACCCACATAGCTAAAGGGTCGAAGGGTCTCTAGGGGTCGGCCGGCTGAAATCAAAGAGAGAGAGAAAGGTGACTGAACTCCTCCCAGCAGTTCATCGCCCCAGCCAAGAACAGACCCACGCGAGGCTGTTCTTCCTTGTATTGTTCATCATCATCAGCCCAAGAGGCAATCCACACACCAGACACTAGAGTAGGGTATTACACCACAACGGTGGCCCGAACCAGTATAAACCCTGTGTCTCTTGTGTTGTTCTTCCCGTAGGGGTGCAGGTAGGTAGGAGGCAAAATTTCCGCGCGCACCCCAGTGTTCGAACCTCAAGGGTCTTCCGGAACCCGAAATTCGACAGTCGGAGACCGAGTTTATCTTCGAGTATCACCACTTCGAGGAGTTAAGCGCTTTGGAGTTAATGGAAAGTTAGCGCCACGTTTTGTAGGCCCATACAAAGTATTGGAACGTATGGGAAAAGTAGCCTACAAGTTGGAATTGCCCGAAGGGTTGTCAGGAGTTCACGACGTATTTCATGTATCCCAGTTGAAGAAGTGCCACACGGAGATGGCTAACATACCGCTGAGAGATACGGTACCACTGGAAGCAATTCAGTTGGACAGTGATTTGACCTATGAGGAGAAACCAGTTATGATTCTAGAGTATGCCAGTCGAGTCACCCGCAGCAAGGTTATCAAGTTTTGCAAGGTTCAGTGGAGCCACCACACGGAGCGTGAAGCCACCTGGGAACGAGAGGAAGATTTGTTGAAGGATCACCCTCACCTATTTTCTAGCCAACCCGAATCTCGAGGGCGAGATTCATCTTAAGGGGGGTAGGTTTGTAACATCCCAAATTTCCAATTTGGAATGTTATACACTAGATCATCATTGCATATCATATTTATTGCAGTTTGGTTGATCCTAGAAATTTTTCGCAACTCAAGGAGCCTCGGAGAGAGTTGGGGATTTAATAAAAAAATCAAATAAGATATTATTTGGTTTTATTTGCTATTTTATTTGAATTTAGGAGAAATGCGTGTTTTTCAAAATTGCATTTAGGCCCAAAATAAATGTTCATCCTATGCGTCTTGATTTTAGAAGCCGGGAAAATTTATTTTGGGATTTTAGGAGTCCGTTTATTATTTCTTTTATTTGTTTTTCTGCGTGTTATTATTAAAAAAAAGAAACGCGAACCGACTCCGGGCCGTACCCAAGCGGGACTCCGCCCGGGGCAGCCTTTATAAGACGCCGCCCGGGGCCCGAGCCAGCCCACTTGGGCCGAAACCCTAGCTGCCGCCCGCTCGCACCGCCGCCCTAGCCGCCGCCCACGCCGCCGCCTCACCGCTCGTCGGACACGCCGCCCGAGGTAGCCGCCGGCGGTTTTTTTTAAAAGCCGCGGTTTAATTTTTTTAGATCGTTTTCTTTGGTTTAGGCTAATTAGCGAGCGTTCGCTCGTTCGTTCGTTTTAACGAATGTGTTCGTCGTTTAGATCCAGTTGACGAATGTTCGGTCGTTAAACTGTTCGTCGTTTTTCTTTTCTTGGATTAAATCTGTGATTTTTCTGATCGCGATTTCTGATCCGATTTTCGTTTTAGTATAACTTCTCGCTCGTTTATCAGAATCAAGCTCCCCCTGCCCACCGGGGGCTCTCAAGCGGCGGCAGACGAAGACGAGCCGAGGGCTCTCAAGGAAGGGGGGGGAAGGAATCGAGATTGAATTGAAAACAGAAACCAGGGTTCGAGCGGAGGAAGGACAGGCGCGCTCGAGCGATAAAAGGGGAACGGCTGTGTATGACTACGGGTCCGCCTAGCATGGCGCAAGATAAGGAGGGTGTGGGGGAACAGTGCCGCCCACGTCCAATCAACCGCCGCGCGGCGCCTAAGGCCGCAGGCTGTTAGGGCCCGCGGCGCTTCGATCTTGCCCTTCTGCCTCCCTGCACGGCCAAGTCCAGGCGCGCCTTGGGCCCGGGGGCTATTGTCAGCGTTCTAGGAACGGGGGTCCCCAGACTTGCCTGCTTGCAGCCTGCGGCATAGCTCAAAGGGGGGCCCAGCACGGCCCATCTTCACCAACACAAACTCAAGACCCTCGCGAGGGGCCAAGCCTCGCGGGGCGGACGACGCGAAGCCTCCTCAGGCACGGCCTCGTCAGGCTGGCTCATGAGGAGGCGGAGAGATTAAGGCGGGGTACCTCACGAGGTGCCCGTGACGCAAGCCATGACGACTGAGGTCGCCAGGCGGGCGCCAGCCCGCGCAGCATCCTCCTTTCCTCTTTGGTGCAAAGGGGGCAAGCGCAACCGCGGAGTACCAAGGCGTCAGGCAAAGGTTGCCATTTCGGTGCAACGGGACCAAGACCAGGAGGACTATGAGACGGAGGTCACCGTGGAGCCCAAGACGGCGTCATCACCAGAGCTTTGCGCAGGCGAAGACTATTTTTGTCAGGATAGCTGATACTTGCTGTCCCCTTTCAAATTAGCCCGCCATTGTTGGCTCCTTTCCCGCTCGATATTTGGGAAGAGGACCAGGGCCTCTATAAATAGGACCAGCCACCCACATAGCTAAAGGGTCGAAGGGTCTCTAGGGGTCGGCCGGCTGAAATCAGAGAGAGAGAGAAAGGTGACTGAACTCCTCCCAGCAGTTCATTGCCCCAGCCAAGAACAGACCCACGCGAGGCTGTTCTTCCTTGTATTGTTCATCATCATCAGCCCAAGAGGCAATCCACACACCACACACTAGAGTACGGTATTACACCACAACAGTGGCCCGAACCAGTATAAACCCTGTGTCTCTTGTGTTGTTCTTCCCGAAGGGGTGCAGGTAGGTAGGAGGAGAAATCTCCGCGCGCACCCCAGTGTTCGAACCTCAAGGGTCTTCCGAAACCCGAAATCCGACAGTCGGAGACCGAGTTTATCTTCGAGTATCACCACTTCGAGGAGTTAAGCGCTTTGGAGTTAAGGGAAAGTTAGCGCCACGTTTTGTAGGCCCATACAAAGTATGGGAACGTATGGGAGAAGTAGCCTACAAGTTGGAGTTGCCCGAAGGGTTGTCAGGAGTTCACGACGTATTTCATGTATCCCAGTTGAAGAAGTGCCACGCGGAGATGGCTAACATACCGCTGAGAGATACGGTACCACCGGAAGCAATTCAGTTGGACAGTGATTTGACCTATGAGGAGAAACCAGATAAGATTCTAGAGTATGCCAGTCGAGTCACCCGCAGCAAGGTTATCAAGTTTTGCAAGGTTCAGTGGAGCCACCACACGGAGCGTGAAGCCACCTGGGAACGAGAGGAAGATTTGCTGAAGGACAACCCTCACCTATTTTCTAGCCAACCCGAATCTCGAGGGCAAGATTCATCTTAAGGGGGTAGGTTTGTAACATCCCAAATTTCCAATTTGGAATGTTATACACTAGATCATCATTGCATATCATATTTATTGCAGTTTGGTTGATCCTAGAAATTTTTCGCAACTCAAGGACCCTCGGAGAGAGTTGGGGATTTAATAAAAAAATCAAATAAGATTTTATTTGGTTTTATTTGCTATTTTATTTGAATTTAGGAGAAATGCGTCTTTTTCAAAATTGCATTTAGGCCCCAAACAAATGTTCATCCTGTGCGGCTTGATTTTAGAAGACGGGAAAATTTATTTTGGGATTTTTGGAGTCCGTTTATTATTTCTTTTATTTGTTTTTCTGCGTGTTATTATTAAAAAAAAAGAAACGCGAACCGACTCCGGGCCGTACCCAAGCGGGACTCCGCCCGGGGCAGCCTTTATAAGACGCCGCCCGGGGGCCGAGCCAGCCCACTCAGGCCGAAACCCTAGCCGCCGCCCACTCGCGCCGCCGCCCGCGCCGCCGCCTCGCCGCTCGCCGGACACGCCGCCCGAGGTAGCCGCCGGCAGTTTTTTTAAAAGCCGTGGTTTAATTTTTTTTAGATCGTTTTTTTCGGTTTAGGCTAATTAGCGAGTGTTCGCTCGTTCGTTCGTTTTAACGAATGTGTTCGTCGTTTAGATCCAGTTGACGAATGTTCGTTCGTTAAACTATTCGTCGTTTTTCTTTTCTTGGATTAAATCTGTGATTTTTCTGATCGCGATTTCTGATCCGATTTTCGTTTTAGTATAACTTCTCGCTCGTTTATCGGAATCAAGATCCCCCTGCCCACCGGGGGCTCTCAAGCGGCGCCAGACGAAGACGAGCCGGGGGCTCTCAAGGAAGGGGGGGGGGAATCGAGATTGAATAGAAAACAGAAACTAGGTTTCGAGCGGAGGAAGGCAGGGGCGCTCGAGCGATAAAAGGGGAACGGCTGTGTACGACTACGGGTCCGCCTAGCATGGCGCAAGATAAGGAGGGCGTGGGGGAACAGTGCCGCCCACGTCCAATCAACCGTCGCGCGGCGCCTAAGGCCGCAGGCTGTTGGGGCCCGCGGCGCTTCGCTCTTGCCCTTCCGCCTCCCTGCACGGCCAAGTCCAGGCGCGCCTTGGGCCCGGGGGCTACTGTCGGCGTTCTGGGAACGGGGTTCCCCAGACTTGCCTGCCTGCGGCCTGCGGCGTGGCTCAAAGGGGGGCCCAGCATGGCCCATCTTCACCAACACAAACTCAAGACCCTCGCGAGGGGCCAAGCCTCGCGGGGCAGACGATGCGGAGCCTCCTCAGGCACGGCGTCGTCAGGCTGGCTCGTGAGGAGGCGTAGAGATTAAGGCGGGGTACCTCACGAGGTGCCCGTGACGCAAGCCATGACGACTCAGGTCGCCAGGCGGGCGCCAGCCCGCGCAGCGTCCTCCTTTCCTCTTTGGTGCAAAGGGGGCAAGGGCAGCCGCGGAGTACCAAGGCGTCAGGCAAAGGTTGCCGTTTCGGTGCAACGAGACCAAGACCAGGAGGACTATGAGATGGAGGTCACCGTGGAGCCCAAGACGGCGTCATCACCAGAGCTTTGCGCAGGCGAAGACTATTTTTGTCAGGATAGCTGATACTTGTTGTCCCCTTTCAAATTAGCCCGCCATTGTTGGCTCCCTTCCCGCTCGATATTTGGGAAGAGGACCAGGGCCTCTATAAATAGGACCAGCCACCCACATAGCTAAAGGGTCGAAGGGTCTCTAGGGGCCGGCCGGCTGAAATCAGAGAGAGAGAGAGAGAGATAGGTGACTGAACTCCTCCCAGCAGTTCATCGCCCCAGCCAAGAATAGACCCACGCGAGGCTGTTCTTCCTTGTATTGTTCATCATCATCAGCCCAAGAGGCAATCCACACACCACACACTAGAGTACGGTATTACACCACAACAGTGGCCCGAACCAGTATAAACCCTGTGTCTCTTGTGTTGTTCTTCCCGAAGGGGTGCAGGTAGGTAGGAGGAGAAATCTCCGCGCGCACCCCAGTGTTCGAACCTCAAGGGTGTTCCGGAACCCGAAATCCGACAGTCGAAGACCGAGTTTATCTTCGAGTATCACCACTTCGAGGAGTTAAGCGCTTTGGAGTTAAGGGAAAGTTAGCGCCACGTTTTGTAGGCCCATACAAAGTATTGGAACGTATGGGAGAAGTAGCCTACAAGTTGGAATTGCCCGAAGGGTTGTCAGGAGTTCACGACGTATTTCACGTATCCTAGTTGAAGAAGTGCCACGCGGAGATGGCTAACATAGCGCTGAGAGATACGGTACCACTGGAAGGAATTCAGTTGGACAGTGATTTGACCTATGAGGAGAAACCAGATAAGATTCTAGAGTATGCCAGTCGAGTCACCCGCATCAAGGTTATCAAGTTTTGCAAGGTTCAGTGGAGCCACCACACGGAGCGTGAAGCCACCTGGGAACGAGAGGAAGATTTGCTGAAGGACCACCCTCACCTATTTTCTAGCCAACCCGAATCTCGAGGGCGAGATTCATCTTAAGGGGGTAGGTTTGTAACATCCCAAATTTCCAATTTGGAATGTTATACACTAGATCATCATTGCATATCATATTTATTGCAGTTTGGTTGATCCTAGAAATTTTTCGCAACTCAAGGACCCTCGGAGAGAGTTGGGGATTTAATAAAAAAATCAAATAAGATTTTATTTGGTTTTATTTGCTATTTTATTTGAATTTAGGAGAAATGCGTCTTTTTCAAAATTGCATTTAGGCCCCAAATAAATGTTCATCCTATGCGGCTTGATTTTAGAAGCCGGGAAAATTTATTTCGGGATTTTTGGAGTCCGTTTATTATTTCTTTTATTTGTTTTTCTGTGTGTTATTATTAAAAAAAAGAAACGCGAACCGACTCCGGGCCGTACCCAAGCGGGACTCCGCCCGGGGAAGCCTTTATAAGCCGCCGCCCGGTGCCCGAGCCAGCCCACCCGGGCTGAAACCCTAGCCGCCGCCCGCCCGCACTGCCGCCCTAGCCGCCGCCCGCGCCGCTGCCTCGCCGCTCGCCGGACACGCCGCCCAAGGTAGCCGCCGGCGATTTTTTTTAAAAGCTGCGGTTTAATTTTTTTAGATCATTTTTTCGGTTTAGGCTAATTAGCGAGCGTTCGCTCGTTCGTTCGTTTTAACGAATGTGTTCGTTGTTTAGATCCAGTTAACGAATGTTCGTTCGTTAAACTCTTCGTCGTTTTTCTTTTTATCGGATTAAATCCATGATTTTTCTGATCGCGATTTTTGATCCGATTTTCGTTTTAGTATAACTTCTCACTCGTTTATCGGAATCAAGCGATTCAAGCGCCTGGAGTTTCGTCTCGAAACCCTCTTTATGTTTAATCAACTCAAACAAGTTTTTGCCACTGTAAAAATTGCCCAAGATCTAGAATAGTAATCGAAGCCTGTTTCTTTTGCCGTTTGTCTTTCGTTGCTTCGTTCGATTTGATTCTTTTGGCCAACCGGAGTTCTTAAGTTGAACTTTCTGGTTAGATCTCTTATTTGAGTTTTACCTGTGCATTAGTTGAGTACTTATTGTATGCTTGTTTCTTTGCGATAGAGTACCCGGAGTGCGCCGCTTGTTACTTCAAATCACTAGGTTTCCCGAATCATGAGCAAGGCAAGTAACACTTTGATCATACCTTCTACTACCCAGTTTTATTGCATTAGATCAATCCCTACAAATTGCATGATTAGGATCTAATTAAATTGTGGGTTTGGGAAGTAGGTGAGGTAGTACCTATTATCTATTTATTATCAAACCTTTGGGAGTTACTTCTACGTTTGCTTATTATTGCTATGCTATGCTAGTAGACGTGGATTGGGTGAGTGATATCCATGACAGATGGGAGATTTTTAAATCAATGGTTTATCTAAGGTGGCAACTTAAATACACATCTGGGTGGATTGAGGTACCTGGGTGTTCCAGGATTGCCTGTTTTCTTTTGGACCGCCACCGAGGCTCAAAGGGATCATAGGATTTTTCATGCTAGAAACTTCCATGTGCAGCCACAAGCTATTATGGGCTCTAGCATACTTGACTAAGTCATGCGAACTCTTACAGTGGTAGACCAGCAGATGTAGGGGATGTAGGTGGTACGGTCTACCCACCGTAAGGTGCTAGCGCTTCTGAAAGACTATGTCTCGGTCATCCGTTTCTCAAACACCATGTAGTGCGAGAATCCTAACGAAGGAGATCGAGTCTTGTGGGGAAAAGTGCGCAAACATCTGTAGAGTGTATAAACTAATCATGGTTAGCCGTGTCCCCGGTTATGGATATCTTGAGTATCTAGTACCTGGATTATCATGTGAATCTCAACATGTTACTATAAAATTAAGTTTGATGGGTTTGTTTAATGATGTTTAATTGGGATTGAGAATGGAGTCAACCATTCTCAATGTTTAACAACCACCATGATAGTTAAATAAATCTATTCCTTTGCATTAGGGAAAAATTGGCTTTTCACAAAACTGTAAGCATAGAGCTTTCCACCAGCCAAATATGCATATAGTATAGCTGTTTCATTCCATTCTCTCTATGTGTTACATTGCCAGCATATTCCATGTGCTAACCCGTTTTCGGGCTGCAACGTTAATGTTGCAGACTTTTCAGATGACGATTAAGGAGTTTTTGGTCATGGTTCTATACTTAGTGATGCCGTTGGAGTTGATGGACTCACTTATCTTCCAACCCTTCCGCTGTTATCGTTATTAGATGACCTTAAGCCATATTTATTGTAATAAGATCTCTATTGAGACACTCGATGTAATAAGTGTGTGATTGCTACTCTGTTATAAATCCTTCAAGTACTGTGTGGTGTCAGCATTACTGATCCAGGGATGACATCGGAGCACAGAGATTGGACCGTTTGAGATCTGGTCGCCACAAGATGGTATCAGAGCACACGCTGACTGTAGGACACGACCACTAAGCTAAAGACCTAGATCACTACTCACTCTCTTCGCTTCTGACCTCTCATCTTTTCTACTCTTTAGGATGGCGGATGCAAGGAAGAAGTTCACGCAACCGGACGAAGATACACCCTTTGGACGTCACTTGAAGGAAGTCACTAGATACCTGAACATAGGAGTACCAAGCTTCACCGGAACCTACAACGCCACTTTACCTGAAGAAGAGCGCTGGATGACTCAAGTTCAAGTTCCAGGAAGGACGTTCATGCCAGTCACTGAGCCCATAGAGTTTTCTTTTGATGCACCAACTTGGAGTCTAGGAAAGAGCATGGTAGCTCACATCGCCATGGGACGCATTGGAGAAGCCTACCGCAATGATCTCAAGGATACTGTCTACCAGATTTGTGGGCGCCAAGATGAGCACTGGGAGATGATCAGCACCAGAAAGGATAGATCAATTGCAGCTTTTATCCAGGACTTAGACCAGCACATTCACGTCATGAGAATCAGATGTGCGCCGACATGATAGACCTGAAGATGGCAAGGACAAGAATCAAGGAACTGGAGGAAGAACTCAAGGCTACACGTGAAGATTATGAAGAGGAAATCGAAGTGTTAGTGGGGAAGAATGACGATCTGATCAAGAAGATTGGAATATTTATGGGAGGCTCTACGCCAGTAGATGAAGACGAAGAACCCAAGGAGATTCGCCTGGAAGACTACATCATCATCGATGACACCGACTCAGAACCAGATGATAGCAATGATGACTATGTTGATGAAGCTGGAGCAGATATCATGGAGTCTACAACCGAAGAATATTTCTAGTAGACCACCTCATCAGTAGTAGTAGTCCACCATGTAAATATAGTAGTCCGAGCACTTTTTGCGATAGTTAGATCGATTGTATGCCCTTGTTTGATTGAATGAAGTGAATTGTTTTCTTTTGCCTCATGTGCATATGGGTAGTGTTTTCTCTTTAGACCCCCCTCTATTCTTAAATATCATCTTTTCTAAACCCTCAGATGCCTCCGAGATGTGACCCAGGATTTACCTTTCCACCGGAGCTCACCCAGTTGATCCAACAGCAGAACACGTTGATGCAGTTGTTAGTCCAGAATCAGAATCAGGGGAACAACAACAACAACAACCCACCACCACCACCCCCTGTTGATCACTTAGCCCGTTTTCTTAGGCTGAATCCGCCGGTGTTCTCCAGTAGCACCGAGCCGATAGTAGCGGATGATTGGCTTCGCAAGACAGCTAGAGAGTTGACCACAGTAGGATGCATGGAGGCGGAGAAGGTGTAGTTTGCCGCACATCATCTTGAAGGACCCGCAGCATCATGGTGGGAGAATTTCACAGCCACTTTCCCTGTCGATACTGTCACATGGGACCAGTTTCAGCAGGCTTTTCGAACTGCCCATGTTTCAGCAGGAGCTATGGCCACGAAGAAGCGAGAGTTTCGCAACTTGCGCCAAGGAGGACGGACAGTTGGCCAGTATGTGGAGGACTTCAGTAAATTAGCACGTTATGCCCCAGATGACGTTGCTACGGATGCATCTAAGCAAGAGAAGTTTCTGGAAGGATTGAATGATGAGTTGAGCATGCAGTTGATGGTAGCAACATTTAACAACTACCAGGAGTTGGTAGATCATGCTCTTATAATTGAAGGGAAGCAGCAGCAAATTGAAAATCGCAAGAGGAAGTATGCACAAGGAAAGTACAATTCAGGAGCTCAGCAGAAGCCACGATTTACCCCTAGACCGGGATGACATTTTCAGCATACCCATGGAGGAGGTAGCACACACAATCACAATGGCCCCAGGAATGGTAATGGGAATGGAGGAAGCAACGGCCAGAACCGCACAAACCCATCAACCCCAGCCAAGAAAGACCTGAGCCAAGTCACTTGCTTTAAATGCCAGAAGACCGGACATTATGCCAATGAATATCCTGAATCACAGAATGGAAATGGAAATGAAAGCTCTGGGAAGAAGCCGAACCTTTTCAACAGGGGACAGGTGAACCACATTAGTATGGAGGAGGTTGAAGAGCAGCCGGATGCAGTAATCGATAAGTTTTTGGTTAAGTCATTTACTGCACTCATTCTTTTCGATACTGGTGCATCGCATTCATACATATCAAGGGGATTTGTGGATAAGTATAAACTGCCAACCCAAGCCCTTAGGTCACCCATGTTAGTAACCTCGCCTGGAGCAGAATATATGGCTAGTCTATGGTGTGTTCGGTTACCATTAAGGATTGGTAACTATCTTTTTCCCTCAGACCTAATAGTATTGGAATCCCAAGGATTGGATGTGATATTAGGCATGGATTGGTTATCAAAGTATGAAGGGAATATTGAATGTGCTAGTAAGTCAATTTTTCTTACCACCCCAGAAGGGAGAAGGATCAAGTATGTATCCCGACATGTGCCAAAGAGGACTTAAGTAAATTGCTTAACAGGAGTTGTGCAGGAGGAAGTACCAGTAGTAAAGGATTTCCCTAAAGTATTTCCAGAAGAGTTGCCAGGCATGCCACCGGATAGAGATATTGAGTTTTTGATTGAGCTATTGCCAGGCACAGGGCCAATATCAAAGAGACCATATAGGATGCCTGCAAAGGATTTGGTGGAAATTAAGAAGCAAATTAAGAAGTTATTGGATAAAGGATATATTCACCCAAGTTCTTCACCTTGGGGATCGCCAGTACTTCTAGTGGAGAAGAAGGATGGATCGTTAAGGATGGTTGTCGATTAGCGAGGATTGAATGAAGTAACCATCAAGAACAAGTACCCACTACCGATGATCAATTATCTGTTTGATCGATTGCAAGGAGCTAAGGTATTTTCCAAGATCGATCTGCGATCAGGATACCACAAGTTGAAGATTCGGGAACAGGATATACCCAAGACGGCTTTTACCACCAAGTATGGGCTGTATGAGTATACCGTTATGTCATTTGGTCTGACTAACGCACCTGCATATTTTATGAACAAGGTGTTTATAGAGTTCTTAGAGAAGTTCGTCGTAGTGTTCATTGATGATATCTTGGTTTACTCGAAGAATGAAGAGGAGCATAAGGAACATTTGCGTTTGGTTCTTGGAAAGCTTAGAGAACATCAATTATATGCCAAGTTTAGCAAATGTGAGTTTTGGTTGAAGGAAGTTGGATTTCTCGGACACGTTATATCCGGAGAAGGTATAGCAGTAGATCCCACTAAAGTTGATACCGTGACCGAGTGGTAAGCACCAACCACCGTGGGAGAGATCCGATGTTTTCTTGGACTCGCAGGATACTACTGGAGGTTTATTGAGAATTTCTCAAAGATTGCGAAGCCTATGGCGAAGTTGTTAAAGAAGGATACCAAGTTCATATGGACGGAGGAATGTGAGGCAAGTTTTCAGGAGTTGAAGAAACGTTTGGTTACTTCACCAGTGTTGATTTTACCAGACCAGAGCAAGGATTATGAGGTGTATTGCGACGCTTCACATTGAGGACTTGGAGCAGTACTTATGCAGGAAGGGAGAGTTGTTTCATATGCCTCATGACAGCTTAAGCCTCATGAGTTGAATTATGCTACGCATGATTTGGAGTTAGCAGCTGTAGTGCATGCATTGAAGACTTGGAGACATTCTCTGATTGGAAACCATTGCGAGGTGTACACAGATCACAAGAGTTTGAAGTATATTTTCACACAGAAGGAGTTGAATCTCAGACAAAGGAGATGGTTGGCGCTCATCAAGGATTATGATATGAAATTGCATTATCACCCCGGAAAGGATAACGTAGTAGCTGACGCATTGAGCCGTAAGGGCCATGTCAACACCCTAATGACGGGAGATTTACCAAGGGAGTTAGCCGAAAATCTTCGAGAGTTATGTTTAGAAATAGTCCCGAGAGGCTATGTAGCAGCATTGGAGATTCAATCTACATTGATGGATAAAATCAGAGAAGCCCAAAGGACTGACAAGGAGATTGCTTCTATTAAGGAGAAAATTTGCAAAGGAAAAGCTAAGGGATTTCGTGAGGATGAGCAAGATACCATATGGTTTGAAGACCGCATTTATGTGCCAAATGATTCAGAGATTAGGAAGCTAATTCTGCAAGAGGCCCATGATTCACCGTATTCGATTCACCCAGGAAATACCAAGATGTATTTGGATTTGAAGGATATTTTCTGGTGGACCGGAATGAAGAAGGATATTGCGGAGTACATAGCAGTTTGTGATGTATGTCAGAGAGTGAAAGCAGAGCATCAGAAGCTAGCAGGATTGCTACAACCATTGCCGATACCCGAATGGAAGTGGGATAAGCTAGGCATGGATTTTATTACAGGATTGCCCAGAACACGTTCAGGCTATGACTCGATATGGGTTGTAGTCGATCATTTGACAAAGGTAGCTCATTTCATTCCAGTGAAGACTACCTATACCAGTGCAAAGTTGGCAAAGATATACATGACCAGGATTGTATGTCTGGATGGAGTTCCAAGGAGCATTGTATCAGATAAAGGAACCCAGTTTACTTCAAAGTTCTGGAATCAGCTGCTGCATGAGACTTTGGGAACCAGACTAGAGTTTAGCACAGCTTTCCACCCGCAGACAGATGGACAGACTGAGAGAGTCAACAAGATCTTGGAGGATATGCTAAGAGCTTGTGCGCTAGATTACGGATCTAGTTGGGATGAGAATTTGCCATATGCAGAGTTCTCTTACAACAATAGCTACCAAACCAGTTTGAAGATGGCCCCTTTCGAAGCCTTGTACGGAAGGAGGTGCAGGACCCCATTGTCCTGGGATGAAGTTGGAGATCGCCAGTTGTTTGGACCAGATCTGATAAAGGAATCTGAACAGAAAGTGAAACTAATTCACGACAAGCTAAAGATAGCTCAATCCAGACAGAAGAGTTATGCAGATTCTCAATGCAAGGAGACAGTTTACGAAGTCGGAGACTGAGTTTATCTTCGAGTATCACCACTTCGAGGAGTTAAGCGCTTTGGAGTTAAGGGAAAGTTAACGCCACGTTTTGTAGGCCCATACAAAGTATTGGAACGTATGGGAGAAGTAGCCTACAAGTTGGAATTGCCCGAAGGATTGTCAGGAGTTTACGACATATTTCATGTATCCCAGTTGAAGAAGTGCCACGCGGAGATGGCTAACATACCGCTGAGAGATACGGTACCAGTGGAAGCAATTCAGTTGGACAGTGATTTGACCTATGAGGAGAAACCAGTTAAGATTCTAGAGTCTGCCAGTCGAGTCACCCGCAGCAAGGTTATCAAGTTTTGCAAGGTTCAGTGGAGCCACCACACGGAGGATGAAGCCACCTGGGAACGAGAGGAAGATTTGCTGAAGGACCACCCTCACCTATTTTCTAGCCAACCCGAATCTCGAGGGCGAGATTCATCTTAAGGGGGGTAGGTTTGTAACATCCCAAATTTCCATTTTGGAATGTTATACACTCGATCATCATTGCATATCATATTTATTGCATTTTGGTTGATCCTAGAAATTTTTCGCAACTCAAGGACCATCGGAGAGAGTTGGGGATTTCGTTATTTTTATCTTTGAGTTGTCTCAAATTTTGAAGATAGGATCATTTGATTTTATTTATTTTATCTTCAATAATTTCTATTAAAAAAATATGAGAGAGGGAATAAAATGACTTTCCCAAAATAAGGAAATATTGAGGATTTATTAGAAAAATCAAATAAGATTTTATTTGGTATTATTTGCTATTTTATTTGAATTTAGGAAAAATGCACGTTTTTCAAAATTGCATTGAGGCCCTGAATAAATGTTCATCCTGTGCGGCTTGATTTTAGAAGCCAGGGAAAATTTATTTCGGCATTTTTGGAGTCCGTTTATTATTTCTTTTATTTGTTCTTCTGCGCGTTATTATTAAAAAAAGAAACGCGAACCGACTCCGGGCCGTACCCGAGCGGGACTCCGCCCGGGGCAGCCTTTATAAGCCGCCGCCCGGGGCCCGAGCCAGCCCACCCGGGCCGAAACCCTAGCCGCCGCCCGCCCGCGCCGCCGCCCTAGCCGCCGCTCGCCGGACACACTGCCCGAGATAGCCACCGTCACCGGCGGTTTTCTTTAGAAAACCGCCCGGTTTTTTAAAAGTTGCGGTTTATTTTTTTTAGATCGGTTTTCTTGGTTTAGGCTAATTAGCGAGTGTTCGCTCGTTCATTCGTTTTAACGAACGTGTTCGTCATTTAGATCCAGTTAACGAACGTTGATTCGTTAAACTGTTCGTCGTTTTTCTTTTTCTCGGATTAGATCCGCGATTTTTCTGATCGCGATTTTCGTTTTAGTATAACTTCTCGCTCGTTTATCGGAATCAGGCAATTCAAGCGCCTGGAGTTTCGTCTCGAAACCCTCTTTCCGTTTAATCAACTCAAACATGTTTTTGCCACAGTAAAAAATTGCCCTAGATCCAGTATAGTAATCGTAGCCTGTTTCTTTTGCCGTTTGTCTTTCGTTGCTTCGTTCGATTTGATTCTTTTTGCCAACCGGAGTTCTTAATTTGAACTTTCTGGTTAGATCTCTTATTTGAGTTTTACCTGTGCATTAGTTGAGTACTTATTGTATGCTTGTTTATTTGCGATAGAGTACCCGGAGTGCGCCGCTTGTTACTTCGAATCAATAGGTTTCCCGAATCATGAGCAAGGCAAGTAACACTTTGATCATACCTTCTACTACCCAGTTTTATTGCATTAGATCAATCCCTACACATTGCATGATTAGGATCTAATTAAATTGTGGGTTTGGGAAGTAGTTGAGGTAGTACCTATTACCTGTTTATTATCAAAGCTTTGGGAGTTACTTCTACGTTTGCTTATTATTGCTATGCTATGCTAGTAGACGTGTATTGGGTGAGTGATATCCATGACAGATGTGAGATTTTTAAATCAATGGTTTATCTAAGGTGGCAACTTATACACATCTGGGTGGATTGAGGTACCTGGGTATTCCAAGATTGCCTGATTTTTTTGGACCGCCACCGAGGCTCAAAGGGATCATGAGATTTTTTTCATGCTAGAAACTTCCGTGTGCAGCCACAAGCTATTATGGGCTCTAGCATAGTTGACTAAGTCGTGCGAACTCTTACAATTGTAGACTAGCAGATGGAGGGGATGTAGGTGGTATGGTCTACCCATCGTAAGGTGCTAGCGCTTCTGAAAGACTATGTCTCGGTCATCCGTTTCTCAAACACCATGTAGTGCGAGAATCCCAACGGAGGAGATCGAGTCTTGTGGGGAAAAGTGCGCAAACCTCTGCAGTGTATAAACTAATCATGGTTAGCCGTGTCCCCGGTTATGGACATCTTGAGTATCTAGTACCTGGATTATCATGTGAATCTCAACATGTTACTATAAAATTAAGTTTGATGGGTTTGTTTAATGATGTTTAATTGGGATTGAGAATGCTGTCAACCATTCTCAATGTTTAACAACCACCATGATAGTTAAATAAATTTATTCCTTTGCAGTAGGGAAAAATTGGCTTTTCACAAAACTGTAACCATAGAGCTTTCCACCAGCCAAATATGCATATAGTATAGCTGTTTCATTCCATTACTCTCTATGTGTTACATTGCCAGCATATTCCATGTGCTGACCCGTTTTCGGGCTGCAACGTTAATGTTGCAAACTTTTCAGATGATGATTAAGGAGTTTTAGGTCGTGGTTCTATACTCAGTGATGCCGTTGGAGTTGATGGACTCACTTATCTTCCAAGCCTTCCGTTGTTATCGTTATTAGATGGCCTTAAGCCATATTTATTGTAATAAGATCTCTACTGAGACACTCGATGTAATAAGTGTGTCATTGCTACTCTGTTATAAATCCTTCAAGTACTGTGTGGTGTCAGCATTACTAATCCAGGGATGACACCGGGGCACAGAGATTGGACTGTTTGAGGTCTGGTCGCCACAACAAGTTGGTTGACGCGTATATTCATCTAGCACTTAATCAGTCTGCATGCCAAGGATGCTCCATTTCAGTTGAACTGCACAAAAAATTTGGGTGGTTCATTTTCTCAACCGCCTCCTTTCTCGTCTTCAATGTAGAATTTTGGCGAGATACCAGACCAAGATGACCCAGTAAACTGGTTGGATGAAAGTAGTGGCCAAGTTGCTCAAACCTCCCTGGGCACGAGGCCACTATTTGAGGATAAACCTACAAGCAAAGTTCAGATTGTCTGTGCTGCCTCTTATGTACTCAAAAGTTTACTCGTACAAGAACTAATTTTAGCAAGAAGTACCTCCGATTGAACACCATTACCAGTCTGTACCCTAGGTAATTAAAGTTCATCCATGGATCATATTGGCTGTGATCTCAATCATTTGGATGCATAAACATACTGAACATGTGTATATCTGAATCTTTTTGTAAATTATGTATGAATATTGTCGTGTGATCTATCAATCATTTGGATGCATAGATATGTTGAGCTTGTGTATATATGAATCTTTTGAGTTGTTGATTGTGAATGTTGGCTATGGATATGAACGTGTCATATGAACCTGAGTTTGATATGAATGTTTACCTTTTCTGTTGTATTTGTGTGTGAACTTGTTAGTATGCCTACTGTGGGGTATAAAACGCATGTCTCTTATAAAAGTAATGCTGTGTCCAATTTATGTTTTAACTTCTAACCACATTATATATATTTATATTATTACTATTATCGTATATTTTATAGAGACTTATATATACATTATAAAAACATCCCAACTTATAAAAGTAAATGTTTAACGGAAGTTGGCAAGGAAAATCCTGGTTGTTTTTGACTTACAGGCAAGGAAAATCCTGGTGATTGCGTACAAAAGCTTGCAAAGATTTTAAGGACCAATTTAATAATAACGCGCTCATTTTTATTTTGAGCAATAACTCGCTAATTTCTTAATTATATATATAAAAAATGTGCCTCTCCGGTTTATTCTTTGATATTAATTGCTCCTTCTAACATAACATTATACTCCCTCCGTTCGAAAATACTTGTCATCAACATGGACAAAAAGGGATGTATCTAAAACTAAAATACATCTAGATACATCCCTTTTATCCATTTTGATGACAAGTATTTCCGAATGGAGGGAGTATATATAAGGAGCCCACCTAATACGTGTATTTCAAGGAAGTGAAAATGGGCTGGGATTTCTTAGAAAATATAAATGGGCCTGATTGATGCAAAATTATTAGTTCACCCAGCCCAGCAAATGGACTGTACATTCTAGAAAACATGGGTTAAATATATGCCACATTTTTGCAGGCTGACATGTGGGCCAATAGGTCGAAGCCTACACAGGGCATAGTCAACTTGGTCAACAAGCGATTGTGTCATTCACAGCCATTGGATTTATATCCAATGGCCGGCATGCACCTTCAATCTCTCATCTTCTTCCTCCAGCGTCGCCGGGACCGCTTGGTCCGGCCTCCAGCGGTTAGCGGCTCTGCTTAGCACGCATCGCTGCAAAGCGCTACCCCACCGCCGGCCAGGCTATCCCTCCACCCCTCGACACCTCCTGTTATTCTCCATAGACTACAGCTCCACGCCGCAACAGAACCAGTTATAACCCTTCTCCTCCTCCTCTCAATCTGCGACTCCACTACTGCGTTTTCCCATCTTCGAGTCATTCCCGTCCAGGGCCTCGCCGTCGTCCACCGCCTCGCTGCGTTCAGTGCGGCGTGGTCAACAAACGAGAGTCATCGGAAGAGGACTTTACGTGGAGAGACTGATGGCTGGGACCCACAAGGTCCATGGTCGCACGCAAGGAAAGTTCCTCCTTATTAAGCTGGAAAAAAAATGTTTCCTCCACCTGATTGCTGGGTCCCACCGGCTGTATCTTCGCACGGAAGGAAGTGCCTCCTTGTTTTGCGAAAAAATTATTCATCCCGTTGACAGCTGGGACCCGTCAGATTTGGTGACTGACTTGTGGGCCTACTAAGCGGACGTGTACGCACGGCTTTGTCAACTTAATCAACAAATGATTCTAGCAGCTGGACCATTGGATGTTAATCCAACAGCCATGCTCCTTCTTCAACCTCTGTTCTTGCTCCTGCCTCCCCTGGGCGGCACCGCGGCTGTGCTTCCGCGCACCCGAACCAGTGAAGTTTCCCACTCCTCTCCATCTGCGACTCCACTACAGCTTAATAAATAGTAACGACTTCGGTTTTAGCCTGGTTTTCCGTAGATTAACTAGACAATTCTCTTCTTCTTAATTAATCGACGAGGCAATTCTTTTGCCTCCATTTCGAAAAAAAGTAGTAACGTCTAACTAAGCCAGTTAGTTAGATGCATACACTTGGTGTAGTAGGATCTTTATTTAGTTTGATGCATACACTTGTTCTTTTTTGGTAGCCCTTTTGCAATGATGGCTGGTGTTTGGTTTGGAAGAGAGAGCTGCGTCTTCACTCTTCTGGCCTGCTTACTGCTTCTGTTGCACCCCCAGCCCTGGTTGCTGCTGCTGCTGCTGTTTTCAATGTACAATCAGTAGTATATTTCGTCTGTTGGTTGAATAAATGTGTTGTTAGAACGAAAACACAATGTTTTGGAAGTCGTTGCACGGTTCGATCCTTTAGTGCCCCGTACCGTACATAGCGCATACTATTTATCGTACAGAACACATTTTTTTGAAACTCGGAACACATTTTCCACTTGTTGATAACATGCAGCCCACTGATGACGGCCCAATAGAGAAGCCCATAATTAACTGGAAGGGAGGCTCTCACATGAATCCGGCCCAGGTACATGCTCATGGTCCCCTAAACATAAATAAGTAAATAAATAAATAAAGCTAAATGCTCATGCACCAGTTCTTTGGGAAAATAGGTAGCCCAGTATTTCTTTTTGAAGAATACCCAAGCTAGGCCTATTTGTTTTCTTTGAATTACTGGGCTGCAAATCTTTCAAGACGAGGAGGGATGCATTCCGGCCTGGCTTAAGAGTATGGTCAATGTCTGTTAAAAGTAATATCAAGAGGGGTTGAAAATTCCAAAAAATTTATAGCAAATGGGATATAAGTTTCTTTTTTTGTTTTTGTTCTTCACTGATATCTTAGACGTATTTCATTGGATTTAACAATGACATAGTACTAATTTATTTTTAAATTTGCTTTAGTATGGCTATTAATTTTTGGATTAAGAATATTTCGTTCCCCAGCAAAAATTTGCGAATTTTCAAAATTTCCCACATATTTAGTTAATTTTTTGACCTTGGTACTGACATAAAATGGCCAGCAATTCTAAAAATGGAAAACGGGCTGCAATAAATTCCATATGAATTAGAAAATGAGTAAAAATTATAAAAATAATAGCAAATGGGCTGTACACGCCACAGATTTCGAGGCTGACTTGTTTATGCAAGGCTTTGTCAGTGAATACACGATTCTAGCAGCAGTTAGTGTTGGATGTCCATCCAACGACCGATGTGCTTCCTCAATCTCTGATCTTCCTGCTCCAGCCGCCTAAACTAGCGCTAGCAGGACTGCCTGCTCCCTCCTCTTGTGGCCCACTGTGATGCCGCGCAGGCTTCCCCGACCCACCCTACTCCCTCTGCTGGCCTGGTCGCACGCAATCAACTGCCTCCTTATTACGTGAAAAAATGATTCCTCCCACTGACATCTAGGGCGCACCGGTTGGGAGGCTGACCTATGGGCCTACTAAGTTGACTCGTACGCAGGGCTGGTCAACTTAGTCAATAAACGATTCTAGCACCAGTAACCATTGGATTTGAATCGAAAGGTCCTGCTGCTTCTTCAATCACTGGTCTTCTTGCACCAGCCGCCCAAACCAGCGCCGGGGAGACCGCCTGCTCCTGCCTCCAGTGGCCGGCTGTGCTACCGATGAGGCCTCATCGCCCCTACTACTCCCACCGCTAGCCAGGCCCTGCGGCAACGGCAGCCTCACACCGCAACCGAACCGGTAAACCCTCGTACTCCTCTCCGCGTGGGCATCCACTGCCGCGTCTTCCCCGGCTCCGCATCGTCCCCTTCCTAGGCCTCGCCGTCATCCACCGCCTTGGTGCTCTCGGCGCGGCGTGTCAACGTGGTCAACGACATTCCATCGGAAGAGTATTGTACGTGGAGAGGCTGACAGCTGGGTCCATGGCCACATCCCAGTTTTTTTGGTGATTTGCCAAGTAAGTCGCTTTGTCAGGCCTGTTGGGCTGCAAATCTTTCAAGACGAGGAGAGCTTTCATTCGGTTGGCCGAGAAAATGGCCCTTCAGTAATGAGAAATGGGCTGTACATTTTTAAAACACATCAAACCGGCAATTAGTTTCAAATATCTTTTTTTCATTTTGAGATTTGAATTTTCATTAATTTTTATGCGTGGAAAATTTGTTTGATTTTATATTGATATACATTTATTTTTAAAATCAGTTTGAATGTGATTCGAAATTTCGGGATTAAAAACAGTTCGGACCGCACCGAAATATGCAAAATTTCATATAATTTTTTAACCGTGGCCACAATATGGGTTGTAATGCTAACAAAAAGAATATGGGCTCCAAAAAAACCTTAATAATTAGAAAATGGGCTGTAAATTATTAGAAATAATGGCAGATGGGCTGTATGCTGTTTTCCATAGATTTGAGGCTTTCCAAAAAATAGGTTGACACACAAGCAATGACTGTTGGATGGCCATCCAACGGTCGTCGTGCTTCTTCAATCTCTGCTCTTCCTGCTCCAGCCGCTTAAACAGGCGCCGACGGGACCTCCTACTCCCTCCTCCCCGCGGCCGGTTCTACTGCCGCGCAGGACTCACCGCCCCACCGTACTCCCATCGCTGGCCTATCCATCCCTCTACTCACCCACACCTGCTGTTATTCTCCGGCGACGGCAGACAAACTAGTAAACCCTCGTATAGTCGTACTCCCCTCTGCGTGGGAAACAACTGCCGAGTCTTCCCTACCTCCGTGTCATTCCCTTCCTAGGCCTCGCCGTCGTCCACCGTCCTGGCGCTCTCGGCACGGCCTGGTCAACGTGGTCAACGACCGAGATGCATCTGAAGTGGACTTTAAGTGGAGAGGTCGACAGCTGGGTCCAAGGCCGCACGCAAGGAAATGCCTCCTTATTACGCGCAAAATAATGATTCCTCCACCTGACATCAGGGACCCACCAAAAGGGCCTCTGTATTTCATGAAAAAAATGTTACCACCGCTAATAGCTCGGACCCACCAGCTATATCTTCGCGCGCAAGGAAGTGCCTTCTTATTACGCACAAAAAAAATGAATACTCCCCCTGTTAGCTGGGACCCAGTATAGTGGCAGGCTGACTTGTGGGCCTACTAAGTTGACCGGGACGGAGGGCTTTGTGAACTTAGTCAATATGCATGATTCTAGGTCCAGTGATCGTACGATGTCCGTCCAACGGCCGTAGTGCTTCTTCAACCTCTAGTCTTCTTGCTCCAGCCGCCCACACCACCGCCGGTCGTGCCTCATGCTCCTGCCTCCCGTGGTCGGCTGCGATGCGGCGGAGGCCTGACCGCCCCTACTACTCCCACCGCTGGAGAGGCCATCCCACTACTCACCCACACCCCCTGTTATTCTACGGTGACGGCGGCCTCACACTACAGTGAACCCTTGTAACCCTCTACGCATGGGCATCCACTGCCCCATCTTCCTCGGCTCCGCATCGTCCCTTCCTAGGCCTCGCCGTCGTCCACCGCCCTGGTGCTCTCGGCGTGGCGTGGTCAAGGTGGTCAAGGAACGGCTTCCATCGGACATGGACTGTATGTGGAGAGGCTGACAGCTGGGTCCACGGCCGCAGCAAGGAAGTGCCCCCTTATTACGTGCAAAATAATTATTCCTCCACCTGACAGCGGGAACCCATAGGACGGGCCACCGTATTTCGCCCCCCTGACTGCTGGGACCGACCAGCTATATCTTCGCATGCAAGGAAGTGCCTGACAGTCGGGACCCACCTGGTCGAAGCGTATGTAGCGTCATCATTCTGGTCGCGAACGTGTACGTACATATATACTGGTGGATGTAGAGGCGCGCATGTGTCGTAGTAGAGGCGGCCAGGGTGCAAGAAAGAAAATACGGCCACGTATGTGTACATACGGGCGGGGTCTCGAATGCCTACTCGCGCATACATACAGCCAGGGCTCGTGTACATGGCTGGGTCGGAACGAAGAAACAGCGTCGTCGTCGTGTTCATGGGGAGGCAACGGAATGCGTCTTGTTCATGGGGAGGCAATGGAATGCGTCATGTTCATCGGGAGGGCTTGGACGGAACATGCGATGGAAACGAGACCTGGCGTACCGCAGAACGGAGGAAACGGCCTTGTGTTCGACCGGCCACGTTCGAAATGGGATCCTGTTCATCGGGAGGGGTCTGGCGTACCGCAAACAGAGGAAACGGACCTCCTACGGTCGAAACAGGGGTCCTGTTCATCGGGAGGGGTGTGGCGTACCGCAAAACGGACGAAACGGACTTGTGTTGGAGCGCTACGGTCGAAACGAGGGTCCTGTTCATCGGGAGGGGTGTGGCGTACCACAAAACAGGACTCCACGGCATACTGTTCATCTCCACCGTCGACCCCCTCCAGCCTCCATGAGCTACTGTTCATCCACCGTCGACCTCCTCCAGCCTCCACCTGCGACTGTTCATCCACAGGCTCCTGTTCATCCAGCCTCCACCGCGCGCTACTCCGCCAGCTACTGTTCAACCAGCCCTCTCCACGGGCTCCTATTCAACCACCCCTCCACGGGCTACTGTTCATCCTGCCCTCCACCGTCTACTATTCATCCTGCCCTCCACGGGGTGGTCCTGTTCATCCAGCCCTCCACTGGGTCCTGTTCATCCAGCCCTAACTGGCTCGATCAATCGGGGTCTTGTTCATCCAGAGGCAACACAACGGGGTCCACCGTCTACTATTCATCCTGCCCTCCACGGGGTGGTCCTGTTCATCCAGCCCTCCACTGGGTCCTGTTCATCCAGCCCTAACTGGCTCGATCAATCGGGGTCTTGTTCATCCAGAGGCAACACAACGGGGTCCTGTTCATCCACCCCCACTGGGAACTGTTCATCCAAACCACCCCGCAATGCTCACTGTTCATCCAGAGGCAGCATCGATCGGCTTCAGTTAGCAGAAGTAGCGAAGGAATCGCTCGATCGGGTTCAGTTAACAGCCATCGATCGATCGCTCGGGTTCAGTAACACATAGCCTGCAGTGCAATCGCTCGGGTTGAGTTAGAGCCCAATGCCTCGCTCGGGTTTAGTTAGAGCCAACGCCTCGCACACACGCGCGTACGTGTATGAGAGAAGCGTGCATCGCTCGGCCCCGACCTCCCACCGTAACCGGGAACTCCCCGAAATTTTCCTCGCCCTCGCATCTACCACGGTTTTTTCCGTCATGGATGGCCCAAAGAATGTCATGCAGTTGCATCTCCGGCCCGCCCAGGACGAAAGGCCCATTTTCTGTCATGATTTTTTGTCATAGAAGTAGGAGCCCACCACATCTATGATGATACCGGGTTTTGTCACAATTATCGTCATAGAAGTGTCATATGTATGACAGAAAAAAAATTCGTTCAGCCCAAAATGTCACGGATGTGTCTTTTTTGTAGTGGAACCTATAGGGTCACATGCTTAAGGGTCATCTATCTGTTGAATACTAGACAGGGAGTTTAAGAGAAAGTCACCGGAAAAGTTTCGGAGACAACGGAAGAGTTCCGGAGAGAGAATACCAAAAGAGTTTCACTAAAACCGAAAAGTTGTTTCGGAATATATTATTAGGTCAAAATGGTTTTGGCACTCGCCTAGAAATTCTTAGAGGGCCCCAAAATTGGTCTGGGAACTTTTGGGAATTTTCAGAGAGAAAAACCGAAAATTTTCCGGAGCTGCCGTAACCGCCGCTGTTGCTTTTCGCAGATAAAAATCACCACACCGGAAATGTTTCGGATCATGCCCAGAATAATTTTAGAGGGTACCAGAAATGTTCTGGGACCTTCCGGAATTTTTCAGAATAAGTGTTTCACGGAAAGCATCTTGTCTCAGCATGAGGGGACAAGATCCCACGAATCGGGGGTTACATGTTTGGTGGCTTTTTGTCTAGGGAGCACCCATGTTTCTAGGAGACATGTTGGTGGCTTGTTGGGCCCCCCCATGGGAGGGGGCAAGGTTGTGGCTGGCCAAGGGGGTGTGTCGGTGTCAAAACCGGGGGATCTCGGGTAGGGGGTCCCGAACTGTGCATCTAAGGCGGATGGTAACAGGAGGCAGGGGACACGATGTTTTACCCAGGTTCGGGCCCTCTTGATGGAGGTAAAACCCTACGTCCTGCTTGATTTATTCTTGATAATATGAGTAGTACAAGAGTTGATCTACCATGAGATCGGAGAGCCTAACCCTAGAAGCTAGCCTATGGTATGATTGTATGTTGTCCTACGGACTAAAACCCTCCGGTTTATATAGACACCGGAGGGGGCTAGGGTTACACAAGGTCGGTTACAAAGGAGGAGATATACATATCCGTATTGCCTATCTTGCCTTCCACGCCAAGTAGAGTCCCATCCGGACACGGGACGAAGTCTTCAATCTTGTGTCTTCATAGTCCAACAGTCCGGCCAAAGATCATAATCCGGCTGTCCGGATACCCCCTAATCCAAGACTCCCTCAGTAGCCCCAGAACCAGTCTTCAATGACGATGACTCCGGTGCGCAGTATTGTCCTCGGCATTGCAAGGTGGGTTATTCTCCAAATTTTGAATGTTTGTTAAGCAGTGTCCGGCCCCATAAATGTTGGACCTCTTGGCTTCTGCGCCCAATAAGGGCTACCTTCCATGCGTCGAATGAGTACAAGACGCCAGGGCGTTTTTACATCCGCCCCCTAGCCAGATAAATAAATTGTCTATTAAAGGGATGGGGATTCTTAGATCCAATCCATATCATCCTCCCCTAGCGAGAATCCATCGGAGCGTGCTTCGGAAAAATCCACTCCAGGATGGCCGACCTCCGCAGCTCCTCCTCCCGCCCCCATAGCCCTAAGCCCGGCGATTGGGAGAGGTGTTCTGTCACACACAGTCGATTAGTCAAACTGCAGACTAAGGGATTTCTCCCTCCAGTGTATATGGTTCCCGTCCGAGCCGGGCTCGCCACCTACAATGGCGGGGAGCAAGCGGAGAGCTTCCCCAGCCCCTCTACGGGGGAGCGGGTATGCCTTGTTCCTTACTTATTAAGGGGACTCGGATTTCCAATTCATCCGTTCCTCCACGGGCTCCTGGAGTTTTACGGCCTCCAACTACATAAGTTCACCCCTACTTCCATTTTACACATCACCGGCTATGTTGCCCTCTGCGAGTTATTCCTGGGCTGCGAGGCTCATTTTGAGCTGTGGAAAAGGTTATTTTGCCTCGTCCCCCGCACACAGAAGGGGTCACTTTATCAAGTGGGCGGAGCCGAAATATGGCGCATCGTCAAAACCGGATACCTGTCCGGTACTCCGAAGAAGACGTCCGAAGACTGGCCTTCGGAATGGTTTTATATGGAGGACGTCCCCCTTACGGACCCTGTTCGGCGGGGTCTTCCTGAGTTCAACAAGGCTCCTCTGAAGAAACGCCGAAGTTGGCGCCCACGGAGCCCCAAGGAGGAAGACAACAGAGAAGTCCTTTACCTGACGAACTAGATTAAAGCATTGGCTCAATCAGGATAGACAGTAATCGAGGTTATGTCAATATGCATAATGCGGGGAGTGCATCCACTTCAATATCGAGGGCATCCCCTGTGGTGTTTTAACGGGGAAGATGATGCCACCCGTTGTGGGCTGAAGGGTCCGGACGACGCTGCTGCTTTAGCAAAAATTATGTCCGAGCTGTTCAAGGGAGAGGAAGAGGAGTTCATCCGCATCAAGCCACGGGATGGATTCTCCATGTACAACCCTCCAAGCTGGGTGAGTTATATCTCCTTACTCCCATTCTTCCCGCACTCTTTGTTGTAGGTACTCACCTTGCCATTTTGCGACAGGAACTGTGAAAAGCTATAAGGGAGGTCAACAGCCCATCTCCACAACCAGAGGACCCTGACCGGGCCCTCGGTCCCAGACTCGAAGAAGATCCCGACATATTCGTGGAGCTGATAGACCGGCAGTTCTATCAATTAAGCTGTGATGACGCCATGGTGGCCATTACGGCCGACTATCCCAGATTGCTTCCTGCGTCGCACGTAAGAAAAACCGAAAATCCCAACTCCAAAAACTAGGATCCCCTTTTAGACACTTCACCTACCACATACATATGGTGTTTTACAGAGAAGGCCTTCAGGATGCCATGTCGAACCCGCAGCAACTCGCCAACAAGAGGCACCGAGGCCGGGCGGGCCAAAAAGGAAGGCGGTCAGGTGTCACACCCTGATTTTCATGCCACAACACTTAAGCTAATAAATCTTGATAAAGTGTGGTTTGACAAAAACTTTTGCATTATTTGGCTTTTGTTTGGAGTTGGTTTTCTCTTTGTGTTTTTCAAGTGCTCTTTAAAGTCAACACAACTCCACCTTCTATACTTCATCTCCTTACCCCAAACTTCTGCCCAATGATCATGCCATGTGTATAGAGCAATATAGTATTTTCTTACAAAATAATTTGGCCAAAAAGTATTTTCTAAAATTAGTTTTCCAAAAACCCTTGAATTGAGATTTGCACTGCAAGTACTTGATTTGAGATGTGAAAAATCTTGCAAAAGGTATATTTGAAACCTATTAGATATAGGATTCCCAGAAACCACAAAAATATAATTTTAAAAGTTATTTTCCTATTTTATTTAAAAGCTTTTTCTTAAGGCCAGAAATGGTCTTTAATAGGGAAAAAATATTTTATTGTTTCAAAAATATTTGACAAAAATCAAGGAAACTCAATGGACATATATTGTCCATATATAAGAGTTTCAACACATGGTCATGTTCAAAATATTGGTCAAATCCCTCAAAAACCCTTTCTGGATATTTCAAGCTTTTGAAATATTTACAAAGGAAATATTCTTCAAAAATTCCAAGAAAATTCTAGCATGTCACATATGACATGTTTGATGATCTTGCCAAGCCTCATGTCATGGAGAATAGAATGACCCCATGAAATCCCCTCAAAACCATTTTTGCCCATTTCAAGGATTTGAAATATTTCTACAGGAAATATTTTCATAAAAATCCAGGAAAAATCCAGAAAGTCACAAATGCATATTGTGATAATCTTGCAAAGAATCACTTCAATCAAGGTCATTTTGGTCCACCAAAATGCCCCGTAACCCTTTCTGTTCAGAACCTAATTTGAGCAAGTTTGTACTACCAACTTTCTCTCCTTGACCTCAACTTTTGTGAGCATGTTCATATGACCAAATGAGGCCACTACACCAAGTAGTGCATGAAGGAGAAGTGTTATGCTCAACTAGATCTACACAAGTCTATTTCTGTTCATTTCTAGGGTTTACCAAAGTTACATTGGCTACTTTGCCCAAATGAGCTCAAACTTGGTGGAACATCCTACTTCGATGTGCCATTCCATCCTGTTAATTCTCATGGCAAGTGGAATTAATTTTCTTGCCCAAACAAGCATCAATCACCTTCTGCCATTTTACTAAAACCCCTGTTTTGACCTCTTCCACTCTTCTCCATGGCCTCCACTTTTTACCACAGCCCCTCCTAGTCCTTTCCTATCTCCAGTAACTCTTCCCTGGCCTCATCTCAATGATTGAGGGGTGAAACACCCCCATTTACCCTTCTGGACAGTAGAATTCTTCTCCTTTCTCACCTCCCTCCTCATTCCAGTGGCCCTCCATGGCATCCAATGCTTCCTCCCCTTTCTTTACTACTCCCTAGCACTACTGGACACAAGTGGCCACGCCCACTTCCCCCTTTTTATGCCATGGCATGCCAAAAGCGTGCTCCAGAGCGCGCTACAGTGCTCCCTAGCACTGTAGCTGCTCTCTGCCCAAGCCACCCGACCACCTCGAGCCTCCCCCTTGCGCCAGTCGAGGTGCCTCGACGTCCGCAACACGCCACGCCCCTGGCCCCCTCCTCTCTCTTCCTCCTTATGCCTCCTCTCGCACGCGCACCGGCCGCCCGAGGGCTCCAATGGGCTGCCTCACATGCGCGATGCCTCTGACCTGTCCCCGCTCCCCCTTTCCTTCTCCCCCGACTTGGACCATGCCCACGAGCGCCGCAGACAACCCCTAGCCTCCTCCCGTGGCCACCGCGGCCATTTCCGCGGGTGCCCGAAGGCCACGTCCACGGTGCGCCATGGTCCCGCCTTATCTGGCCTTCCCCGGACCCTCTCTACCCGCTGGTCATCTCCTCTCCCTCCTAGGATGCTCATGGGACAGCCCCCTCTCCCTCTCTCGCCTTCCCTCCACCGCAATGGCAGGAGTGCCGCTGCCGGCCTCGGCCAAAATCCACCCCACACCGACCCCTTCCCCTCCATCGTGGGGCCTCCTTACATCGCCACCACCCCCACGAAGCACCCCTGCACTCGATCTACCCCTCCCGGTGGCCATAGCGCCATAACCACCGCCGCCTCCGACCTCCTCTACCGCGGCCAACGCCGTGCTCGACCCTGAGCTCCTCGGCGGTCGTGCCACCCATGGATGGGCGCGACATCACCTCCTGAGTGCGCCGGTGGGCGGAGCGTCGCCGGGGATGCCCTATAACCCCGGCGATCGCCGGCGGGGGTCACCCCTACCTCTACTCTGTTCAAGCGGTAGGAGGGGGATGAACCCATAGGCGGGCCCCGCAGGTCAGCGACCCACCCGGCCGGCCCCGCGGTTTAAGTGGAAGCGGGTCGACTGGAGTCCGCCTCCCCCTGCGCGGAGTTGCATTCCTCTTGGAGCGCCTTCGACGTGGCCTCTTCTCCCACGCGGCTACGCAGCTGGGCCGGCCCAGTGCACTGCGGTGCTATGCTCCGCTCGGTGTGCGGTATAGGTATAACCCCCACTTCCTTTGTCTTTTTCTTTTTCCAGAAAATGTAAAATCTCCCAAATATTCATATTAACTCCAAATTGAACGATTCAAATTTCTAGTGACTCTAAAAATCATGATCTACCTCTTAGAGGAGCTTGCACATTTTTCCATAGAACTTTCCTTCACACTTATTTAGTAAATTCCAATTTTCTTAATTCTGTGACAAACTTTAGAAAATCACATAGAGCTCAAAATTGATCCAAATGCCATGATTCAAATTCCTAGATGTTTCTAAGTTCAAAACTTAGTTTTTGAACATTTTTACTAATACTTTCTGTATCACCTCAAATAATGAGCCATTTCTTCATATTTGTCAACTTTGTAAATTCATAGGAAAATCATTTGAACTCCAAATCCAGTGAAACCAACTCCTAGATGCTTCTAAAATCATGTTTTGTTAAATGGGTGCCTTTGCTCATTTTTCAAAAATATATTTCTGTACACTTCTTGCAAATCCATAAACCCCTTGATTCCATCATATCAAAATGTTTAGAAGTATCCACTAACCCAATTCCAATGAAACCCCTCTGGTTAATTTTCATATAACCAGAGATGTCCTAGAAAAGTCAAATCAATATTTTTAGAGCACTTTTATTTTCTGCCCTGTTGAGTTGCTTATTATGGTTGCTTTCGACGATAGTTGACGAAGTAGACGAAATGCTTGGAGTTGGAACAGAGATATTTGAAGACCTCGGAGACTTTGTTAAAACAGGCAAGCAGCCCTTTGACCATGATGAACCATTTTACATCATGATTGCATTTTCGTTGCTTCACTAAGTGCATGATATACCTTGAATGGCAACCTTGCTAGGCTTGCCTCCGTTGCATACTCCATTGATAGTTGCATTGTTCATGACTCTACCCTTGCTTAGAGTTGTGTTGGTGGGTTGTAGAAATATGCTAAAGTAGTTGCTACGCAAAGTGGATAAGGATTATGCATGGAAAGGAACAAGTGTGGTTTGGCATACTTGCGAACAACCCTAGTGGGTGCCACTAATGCCCCTGGGAGCTGATGATGAACTAGGTCACTACTTGGTGGAGAGGTAGTGTACCGAGGCTCAATAAAAGTGTTGTTTACAGAGACGGATTAGATTTAAGATTTGTCGACTGTCCCAACCTTACATGCGCAACCACTCTACCCTTGTATGGGAAAGGGCATTATTGATTACCTAGGCCGATACTAACTTGGAGCCCGCATTAATAGTGACGGGGGAGAGTTGGTGCTCTCTCTCGGGACGGGGTCGTGCCAGGTAGGGCGGCCAAGAACATTTTTATGGGGCACCGGACACACCATTGGTACCCCGTGCCAGTGGTATGTGATAAATATGGGAGCGAGGCTCCACAATTTTAAGTTGTGAAATGTTGGGCACGGGGGTTACTACCAATCGAGTGGACTCCATGTTAGTGTCTTCTAGGGAAAGATAGTGATCGGATGCTTACCCCGGGTACTTGAGGTACCGCGGGTCGTGGATGACACGGAAGTTCCCCGGATCTTGTGGGTAAAGTGTGCAACCTCTGCAGAGTGTAAAATTATTCAAATAGCCGTGTCCACGGTCAAGGACAGTTGGGTAATGCTGCTTAGACTATGTCCATATGTTTCTGGCAAACAACACGGTTTGGTAAATCTGTTGACGTGATTCGTGAGGAAGTCACGATGAGCCTGAGTATGAGTTGTTCACAACTCTATCCCGATGTTGATGTTTGTAACCTCCTGATACTTGTTGCAGACGCATTCATATCCTTGATAAATTTTTATCATATTTGCATGAGAAAAACTAGCTTTCCACAAAAATGCCAAATTAGCAGTAGTGCCTTGCAAAATTATTCTGTTATCACCCTTGGGTTGCTTGCGAGTACATTTAAAGTACTCACTGGCTTGCCACTGGTTATTTTATTGGCCAGGCATGGAAGAACAGGAGTTCGAAGAAGAATTCTTTGGAGACGAACATGCGAACTAGGACGTTTCCCAGTCAGAATGCCTGTAGGGTTAAGGCAGATGGCATGGGTTCTACTTACAGATGAAGATTTCCGTTGCTTATGTTTCATTTGATGTTCAGCCCTTAAGGCTTTATGTATGTAAGACTTGACCATAATGGTCATAATTTGTGTAAGACAATATGTATGGATGTATGACTCTTGTTATTCAGCTTCTGTGTGTTCAGTGAGCATTGATCTCTGGGATCACTGTACACGAGCATTCGGTGATCACGACTTATGAGTCGGGGTCCCCACATCAGGACGGAGACGCCGGCGCAGAGGTATGACAAAACCCCGCTCCATGGTTGTTTTCTTTCTCAAAATGTAATGACGTCCATGTTTCTTTAACAGAAAAACGCTCGCCGGAATATGTCCGGTGAGGCTATCGATCATGCTTCCACCAGTCGGGCTCCAGGACCGGACATAGAGGCGGAAGCCGACATGGGGCATACGCCGGATACTCCTCCTACAGAGGATGAGGATAGACTATCCGCTACAAATTCATAAGTGGAGTCCACCATGAATCATAGGCGTCGCCGAGCCGTACTCCATGACGCTTGCTTATCCCCAGAGGCATTTGATGACTTTAATTCTAGAGACGCGTACCTCCGTGCTGCTCAAAATGGTCTAGCCAGAGCCACGGACCAGTTTGTAAGGGATGTACGGGTAAGCAAATCTGACGATTATGTGTATCAGTAGCCCCCGAGACTTGAAACAACTAGCAGAACTGATTTAAGGATCATCTATTCTGCAGGTTCTTACAGAGAAGAATACTCGACTGTCACAGGAGCTAGAGGAATGCAAGACCCAACTTCGGGCTGCCGTTGCTGCATTGATGGAACCTCGAAAGTCCCTAGCTGGTAACATTTGTTTCAAAGAATGATGGGTACCTTATAGCGTGCGGCGTGGCTGCAGATCTAACAATAGATATTGCAGATGAATCTAGAGAGAATCCGGAGGACCAGCATGTCGTACGATAGCTAAAGGCTGGCGAACACGTGCTGACTGAGGTCAGGCGGGAGAAAAACAATCTCCAAAACGCCAATACCAAGCTGAGCGTGGAACTAAAAGATGTTCGAGCCCAGCTTGCGGACTCCAAGAAGGAGAATAAGCGGCTTCGACGCGACATTTTCAGTAAGTGCTTGAATGAACCCTAAAAAAGGGGATGGTGGAGAAGCCGGCTAACAGAGCTATGTCTGCAGGTATGCTAACGGGACGTCCCGCGGAGGAGATGCCTGGGTCTGCGGGTGATCTTCTATCCGAGCTCTCACAACTGCACAAACAAGTTCGGCAGGTGATGCAAGGTATTGCCCAGGCCTTGTGGCCATCAGTCTCCCTGCCCGAAGGCATTGGAGAGCTTGCGGAGAAGCTCAAGGGAGCACGGCGGCGCATCCGCTTATGGAAGATATCGGCCTGCCGTCAAGGTGCCAGGGACGCCTGGGCCATGGTGAAGACACTGTATACCAAGGCTGACCCGAACCACATGGCCGAGGTCGGACCAGTGGGGCCCGATGGGAAAGAGATCCCCGTTAGCTTAGTCTATGGGCAAGTAGAATTAGCCGCAAAGTATTCCCAACAGGATTGTAGGCTAGACCGCCTGTTGGATGGTATAGAGAGGAATTTCGTCAGTCTACATGACTATGTAATTAAATTGACATGTATAATGCCTTCTAGCCGGATTGTAGATCATTTGTCATGGCGGACCTTTTCGCTTCAACCTCGGGACCCGATAGTCCGGAGTGTGTCCGAATACCCGCTCAGTTATATAAGAACAGGGGTATGCGTGGAAACTAGGTGTAGGGGTCATTAGTGCTTGAACACACAAGTGCCCAACTAGTTATGTTATATTACATGGGTATTAAGAAACATCTTCCAGGGAGAATAGTTCCGTTAGGGGTTCCTTTCCCTGGGTACGCATGCCCTGAAGTGCATGTCCGGACTGCGAGCGGAGATGCAGGCAAAAACATCTGGGGGAATATATGGAAAATAAATAAAAATCATCTTTTGTTCGCCGACCGAATATTCCCTTAAGAACGCTAGCTTTCGGCTTCACCTAGTCTGAGGTACATATCCGGCTGACCCAGCAGTAACAATCGCAGAGGTGCTCCCCTTATGCCCTAGCCGAATTAACGGGAACGTAGGGCATAAGTACAAGAGCTAGGCAACCCAGCTTGGCCAAAACTTAAGTCATATCGATGCATATAATGGCGAAGAAAAGTTACATGCGGAAGAATAACACATGTGAGGGCCATGAAGCCCAGATAGATAATTAAGCTTCCGTGTAAGAAGCCCCGAGGTATAATGAGCGCGGCTAGCTCGTCTATAGTGTGCAATCGAGGCACAAGTTGGCCCTTGAAGGCCTTGAGGAAGAATAAAATAAAGAAAGAGAAAAAATATAGATAATGTATATGTAAAAAATGGGCAGAGGAAGGAGACGAACATAGAGTCCGGCGCTAGGCGTAGATTCTTTGGAGCCTGGCTGCATTCCATGGGTTCGGCTCAAGTCGATTATTCGATGCATCCCGCAGATGGTACGCTCCACTGGTCAGAACTTGGTATATAATGAAGGGACCTTCCCATTTGGGCTCGAGCTTGGTCTTTTTCTTCTCCGGCCAGCGTAGAACTAACTCGCCAACGTTATAAGTTTTGGCCCGTGCTTCTCTGCGTTGGTATCTATGAGCCTGTTGCTGATAGAATGCGGAACAGTCTTTTGCCCGTCGCGCTCCTCCTCCAGGGTTTCCAAACTGTCCTGCCGATTGAGCTCGTCTTCTCTTTCTTTGTACATGCGCACTTGAGGTGGGTCATGAATTATGTCGCAGGGCAGAACTGCCTTTGCACCGTACACCATAAAGAAGGGTGTATATCCGGTAGTGTGATTCGGCATGGTCCGCAGCCCCCAGAGTATGGAGTCGAGCTCCTCTACCCAGTGCGTGTTAGACTCCTTTAAGGACCGCACTAATCTAGGTTTAATGCCGCTCATGATAAGACCATTTGCTCGCTCAACTTAGCGGTTGGTTTGTGGGTGATGGACGGAAGCATAATCGAGCTTGATGCCCATGTTGCTGCACCAGAGTTTTACCTCGTCAGCCGTGAAGTTCGTGCCGTTGTCAGTGATGATGCTGTGGAGTCTATCACCGTCCGGATTCGGCTGTTTTAACAGGTTTGGCTTCTATCCATTTGGTGAATTTATCCACCATGACCAGTAAGTATTTTTTTCTTATGGGTTCCCCCTTTAAGGGGTCCAACCATGTCAAGCCCCCAGACTGCAAAGGGCCAGGTAATGGGGATTGTTTGGAGGGCAGTGGGTGGCATGTGGCTTTGGTTTGCAAAAAGCTCGCAACCAGCGCAGCGTTGGACCAAGTCCTGTGCGTCTGCCCGGGCCATCGGCCAATAAAACCTTGTACGGAAGGCCTTGCTTACAAGGGCACGGGCTGCAGTGTGGTGGCTGCCGAGTCCGGCGTGAATTTCTGCCAAAAGCTTCCGCCCTTCCTCTTCGGAGATGCACCTTTGAAGGACTTCGGTAGTGCTTTTTTTATACAGCTCTCCCTCGTGGACCCTGTAGGCTTTAGATCGCCGCACTATGCAGCGTGCCTCATTTTGGTCCTTTGGAAGTTCTTGCCTAGTTAGGTAGGCCAAGAATGGTTCTGTCCACGCGGCAATGATGTCCATTATGACGTGGGCTGAAGGTGTTATTTCGGTGGCAGAGCCTCCGATTATGTCAGAGTGTTCGGTATCGAGCATTGTGGCCGGGTCCGGACTATTGTTACCGGTGTCCCCTTCCCATACCACGGATGGTTTAAACAACCTCTCCAAAAAGATGTTGGGGGGGGGGGACCACATCGCGTTTTGCACCGATGCGGGTGAGGATATCCACCGCCTGATTGTTTTCCCGAGCCACATGGTGAAATTCGAGCCCCTCGAACCGAGCTGACATCTTTAGGACGGCATTTCGATAGGCCGCCATCTTTTGATCCTTGGCATTGAAGTCTCCATTTATTTGGGATATTGCGAGGTTTGAATCCGCACGCACCTCTAGGCGTTGAATGCCCATGGAAACTGCCATCCGAAGACCGTGTAACAGGGCTTCGTATTCGGCTGCGCTGTTGGAGTCTGTATACAGTATCTGCAGTGCGTATTGCACTGTATCTCCGGTTGGGGACGTCAGGACGATGCCAGCCCCCAGACCAGCCAGCATTTCGGAGCCGTCGAAGTGCATGATCCAATTGGAGTATGCGCCGTACTCTTTAGGGAGTTCGGCTTTCGTCCATTCGGCGACAAAGTCAGCCAACACTTGCGATTTAATGGCTCGCCGAGGTTTGTATGTTATGTCGAACGGGAGGAGCTCAATGGCCCATTTGGCAATCCGGCCTGTGGCGTCGCGGTTGTTTATAATATCATTAAGTGGCACTACCGAGGCTACTGTAATTGAACACTCTTGAAAGTAGTGTCGCAGCTTCCGGGATGCCATGAATACCGCATAGGCTATCTTTTGATAATGTGGGTACCGTGATTTGCATGGAGTGTGGACGGTGTATACATAATATACCGGCTTTTGAAGAGGGAATTTATGTCCGTCTGCTTCTCGTTCGACGACGAGCACTGCGCTTACAACCTGGTGAGTTGCCGCAATGTATAACAGCATTGGTTCGCCAATGTTTGGCACGGCCAGGATTGGGTTGGTTGCCAGTATGGCTTTTATTTCTTCCAATCCGGCTGTGGCAGCATCCGTCCACTCGAAGTGTTCGGTGCACCGAAGGAGGCGATAAAGGGGTAATGCCTTTTCTCCTAAGCGGGAGATAAAGCGGCTTAGAGCCGCCACACATCCAGTAAATTTCTGGATTTGTTTGAGGTCTGTTGGGGTAGCCAACTATGACAAAGCTCGGATTTTGGCTTTATTAGCTTCAATTCCTCTACTAGAGACAATGAAGCCCAGGAGCTTTCCGGCTGGTACGCTGAAAACGCATTTTTCCGGATTGAGCTTGATGTCGTATGTTCGGAGGTTGTTGAATGTGAGCCTCAAGTTGTCTATTAGAGAGTCAACGTGTTTGGTTTTGATGACCACATCATCTACATATGCCTCTACGGTTTTGTCGATCTGTTTCTCCATACATGTCTGAATCATGCGCTGATATGTTGCGCCGGCGTTTTTGACCCCAAAAGGCATTGTGTTGAAACAGAAGGGGCCGTATGGTGTGATAAATGCCGTTGCGGCTTGGTCGGACTCCGCCATCTTGATTTGGTGGTAGCCGGAGTATGCGTCGAGGAAACACAATGACTTGTGTCCTGTGGTAGCATTGATAATTTGATCGATGCGGGAGAGGGGGAAAGGATCCTTTGGGCAAGCCTTGTTGAGGTCCTTGAAATCGACACATAGGCACCAGGATTTGTCCTTCTTTGGTACCATCACCAGGTTTGCTAGCCAGTCCGGGTGTTTTATTTCTCTCATGAATCCGGCCTCCAATAACTTGGCTAGTTCCTCTCCCATAGCTTGTCTCTTAGGTTCAGAGAAACGCCGAAGAGCCTGCTTGACGGCTTGAATCCCTTTAGGGTATTGAGGCTGTGCTCGGCCAGCCTGCGTGGGATTCCTGGCATGTCTGAGGGGATCCAGGCGAATATGTCCCAATTCTCGCGTAGGAACTCTCGTAGTGCAGCGTCTACGGCGGGGTTTAACTGTGCCCCGATGGAGGCTGTTTTTGTAGGGTCCGTCGAGTGGACTTGGAATTTGACTATTTCATCCGCTAGTTTAAAAGAGGTGGACTTGGATCTCTTGTCAAGTATCACGTCGTCCATGTCCACTTTGGAGTGTAGCGCAGTTAGTTCCTCGGCCGAAAGGGCTTCGGATAATGCCTTGAGGGCCAATGCGGCTGTTTTGTTTTCAGCGCGGAGTGTTGTGTCCGGATCACTAGCGAGAGTGATGATTCCGTTGGGCCCAGGCATTTTGAGCTTCATGTACCCATAGTGGGGTATGGCTTGGAAGATCGTGAACGCCTCCCGTCCTAAAAGGGCGTGGTATCCACTACTGAACGGGGCCACTTGGAATGTAATTTCTTCGTACCTATAGTTCTCCGGCGTGCCGAATACCACATCTAGTGTGATTTTCCCAGCACATCGTGCTTCCCAACTGGGGATGATTCCTCTGAAGGTTGTGCTGCTTTGCTCAATGCGGTTCCAGTCTATTTCCATTTTTGAAGCGTTTCCTCATAAATGAGGTTTAATCCACTGCCGCCGTCCATGAGTACTTTGGTGAGTTGAAAGCCGTCCACAATTGGACTAAGGACCAGTGCAGCTGGTGCTCGGGCTGTTCGGAATTTGGTTTCGTCACTGGCATTGAAGGTAATAGCCGTGTCACTCCATGGATTCATTGCTGCCACGTGGCAGATTTCGGCAAGGCTGCGGAGTGTTCGCTCGCGCCTATTATTTGATGCGAAGGTTTCAAAGACTGTTAATACGATATTGTTATCCACAGGATGGTGCTCTGTGGCATTTGGGATGAGAAGATCCTCATGACTTTTAGCCACCTGCCAAAGTATCCAACATGCTCTAAAGCTGTGTGTTGGTATGGTATGCGCTATACTATGAATTTTGCAAGGTCCGTTAAGCCATCCCTCCAATATGGTTCCATGACCTGTAGTGGGTTTTTGTTTCTTTGTAACTAACTCGGGTGTCTTATGATAGTGCACCCTTTTACTTCGGCTGGGTGTATATTCTGAGCCGGACTCTCCCAAAATTTCGTTTTGGTTTTCCAGGCGCTTTCCATCGCACAGTACTTTTGTACTATGGACGCCAAGTCAGCGAAACGTGATATGTCACGGTGACTTAAGGCGTTAAGGATTCCCTTGTCCATGCAATTATTGCAGAAGAATGAGACTGTGTCTTCCTCGCGACAGTCCTTAACGTTGTTCATCACAAGGAGGAATCTAGCCCAATAATGATGTACTGTTTGACGGGGCTCTTGCCTGATGTGGGAAAGATCGTTTATGTCTGGGTGGGTGGGTGGATTTGAGTCTGAACCCCTACCCGATCTAAGACCCAGGGGCCGAGGAGTTTCCGATCTTGGAAGTTCGGATTCTGGAGTGTTTCCTAATGAGTCTGGCCCGCTGCCTGACTCTAGGTTCAAGCCTTGGGTGATGTCCAACGGGTATCCAGCTCAAAGAGCTCAGCAATCCGGACATAGTTAGTCCTCAAGGTAGAGGCTAAATCGCTGTGTTGTTCCTCCGCCACCGCAATATGATTGGTGATCGGTAGAGAATTAATCTCCCTTTGATCGGGTTTAAGCCCAATCCGATCATAGTCTGTAGCGACTCCCAAGGTAGCAATATGATCCAAGATCTCGTTTAGGGAAGAGAGCTCTATTGGATTCATCTGCTCAGCGAATTCCGAGCCGACGTGGAGGCTGTTTTTGATGACCCGAGAAGTCATCATCGGTGCAGCGGCCGAACTGGCGGTCATCATGAAACTGCCAAGCCGGAGAGTTTCGCCGACCGCCAGGGCTCTGTTGGGGAACGTAGTAATTTTGAAAATTTTCCTACGCACACGCAAGATCATGGTGATGCATAGCAACGAGAGGGGAGAGTGTTGTCTACGTACCAACGCAGACCGACTGCGGAAGCGATCACACAACGTAGAGGAAGTAGTCGTACGTCTTCTTCCCGATCCGACCGATCCAAGCACCGTTACTCCGGCACCTCCGAGTTCTTAGCACACGTTCAGCTCGATGACGATCCTCGGGCTCCGATCCAGCAAAGCGTCGAGGAAGAGTTCTGTCAGCACGACGGCGTGATGACGATCTTGATGTACTACCGACGCAGGGCTTCGCCTAAGCACTACAACGGTATGATCGAGGTGGAATATGGTGGCAGGGGGCATCGCACACGGCTAAGGAACGATCTCAAGGATCAACTTGTGTGTCTTGGGGTGTCCCCTGCCCCCGTATATAAAGGTTGGAGGGAGGGGGCCGGCCGGCCAGAGAGAGGGAGGCGCAGGGGGAGTCCCACTCCTACCGGGAGTAGGACTCCCCCCTCCAATCCTATTCCAACTAGGACTCTCAAGGGGGAAAGGAGAGAGAGGGGGGCCGGCCCCTTCTCCTAGTCCTACTAGGACTTGGGGAAGGGGGGGCGCACGGCTAGGCTGTGGGCTGCCCCTTCTCTCTTTTCCACTAAGGCCCAATAGGCCCATTAGTCTCCCGGGGGGTTCCAGTAACCCTCCCGGTATTCCGGTAAAATCCCGATTTCACCCGGAACACTTCCTATGTCCAAACATAGGCTTCCAATATATCAATCTTTACGTCTCGACCATTTCGAGACTCCTCGTCATGTCCGTGATCTCATCCGGGACTCCGAACAACCTTCGGTACATCAAAATGCATAAACTCATAATAACTGTCATCGTAACGTTAAGCGTGCGGACCCTACGGTTCGAGAACAACGTAGACATGACCGAGACACGTCTCCGATCAATAACCAATAGCGGGACCTGGATGCCCATATTGGCTCCTACATATTCTACGAAGATCTTTATTGGTCAGACCGCATAACAACATACGTTGTTCCCTTTGTCATCGGTATGTTACTTGCCCGAGATTCGATCGTCGGTATCCAATACCTAGTTCAATCTCGTTACCGGCAAGTCTCTTTACTCATTCCGTAATACATCATCTCACAACTAACATATTAGTTGCAGTGCTTGCAAGGCTTATGTGATGTGCATTACCGAGAGGGCCCAGAGATACCTCTCCGACAATCGGAGTGACAAACCCTAATCTCGAAATACGCCAACCCAACATTTACCATTGGAGACACCTGTAGTACTCCTTTATAATCACCCAGTTACGTTGTGACGTTTGGTAGTACCCAAAGTGTTCCCCCGGTAAACGGCAGTTGCATAATCTCATAGTTATAGGAACATGTATAAGTCATGAAGAAAGCAATAGCAACATACTAAACGATCGGGTGCTAAGCTAATGGAATGGGTCATGTCAATCAGATCATTCAACTAATGATGTGACCTCGTTAATCAAATAACAACTCTTTGTTCATGGTTAGGAAACATAACCATCTTTGATTAACGAGCTAGTCAAGTAGAGGCATACTAGTGACACTCTGTTGGTCTATGTATTCACACATGTATTATGTTTCCGGTTAATACAATTCTAGCATGAATAATAAACATTTATCATGATATAAGGAAATAAATAATAACTTTATTATTTCCTCTAGGGCATATTTCCTTCAGTCTCCCACTTGCACTAGAGTCAATAATCTAGATTACACTGTAATGATTCTAACACCCATGGAGCCTTGGTGCTGATATTGTTTTGCTCGTGGAAGAGGCTTAGTCAACGGGTCTGCAACGTTCAGATCCGTATGTATCTTGCAAATCTCTATGTCTCCCACCTGGACTAAATCCCGGATGGAGTTGAAGCGTCTCTTGATGTGTTTGGTCCTTTTGTGAAATCTGGATTCCTTTGCCAAGGCAATTGCACCAGTATTGTCACAGAAGATTTTCATTGGACCCGATGCACTAGGTATGACACCTAGATCGGATATGAACTCCTTCATCCAGACTCCTTCATTTGCTGCTTCCGAAGCAGCTATGTACTCCGCTTCACATGTAGATCCCGCTATGACGCTTTGTTTAGAACTGCACCAACTGACAGCTCCACCGTTTAAAGTAAACACGTATCCGGTTTGCGATTTAGAATCGTCCGAATCAGTGTCAAAGCTTGCATCAACGTAACCTCTTACGGTGAGCTCTTTGTCACCTCCATATACGAGCAACATATCCTTAGTCCTTTTCAGGTATTTCAGGATGTTCTTGACCGCTGTCCAGTGATCCATTCCTGGATTACTTTGGTACCTCCCTACTAAACTTATAGCAAGGCACACATCAGGTCTGGTACACAGCATTGCATACATGATAGAGCCTATGGCTGAAGCATAGGGAACATATTTCATTTTCTCTCTATCTTCTGCAGTGGTCGGGCATTGAGTCTGACTCAACTTCACACCTTGTAACACAGGCAAGAACCCTTTCTTTGCTTGATCCATTTTGAACTTCTTCAAAATTTTGTCAAGGTATGTGCTCTGTGAAAGTCCAATTAAGCGTTTTGATCTATCTCTATAGATCTTTATGCCTAATATGTAAGCAGCTTCCCCGAGGTCTTTCATCGAAAAACTTTTATTCAAGTATCCCTTTATGCTATCCAGAAATTCTATATCATTTCCAATCAGCAATATGTCATCCACATATAATATTAGAAATGCTACAGAGCTCCCACTCACTTTCTTGTAAATACAGGCTTCTCCAAAAGTCTGTATAAAGCCAAATGCTTTGATCACACTATCAAAGCGTTTATTCCAACTCCGAGATGCTTGCACCAGTCCATAAATGGATCGCTGGAGTTTGCATACTTTGTTAGCTCCCTTTGGATCAACAAAACCTTCTGGTTGTATCATATACAACTCTTCTTCCAGAAATCCATTCAGGAATGCAGTTTTGACATCCATCTGCCATATTTCATAATCATAAAATGCGGCAATTGCTAACATAATTCTGACGGACTTAAGCATCGCTACGGGTGAGAAGGTCTCATCGTAGTCAACCCCTTGAACTTGTCGAAAACCTTTCGCGACAAGTCGAGCTTTATAGACAGTAATGTTACCGTCAGCGTCTGTCTTTTTCTTGAAGATCCATTTATTCTCAATTGCTTGCCGATCATCGGGCAAGTCAACCAAAGTCCATACTTTGTTTTCATACATGGATCCCATCTCAGATTTCATGGCTTCGAGCCACTTTGCGGAATCTGGGCTCACCATCGCTTCTTCATAGTTCGTAGGTTCATCATGATCTAGCATCATGACTTCCAGAACTGGATTACCGTACCACTCTGGTGCGGATCTCACTCTGGTTGATCTACGTGGTTCAGTAGTATATTGTTCTGAAGCTTCATGATCATCATCATTAGCTTCCTCACTGATTGGTATAGGTGTCGCAGAAACAGTTTTTTGTGATGTACTATTTTCCAATAAGGGAGCAGGTATAGTTACCTCGTCAAGTTCTACTTTCCTCCCACGCACTTCTTTCGAGAGAAACTCCTTTTCTAGAAAGTTTCCGAATTTAGCAACAAAAGTCTTGCCTTCGGATCTGTGATAGAAGGTGTATCCAATAGTTTCCTTTGGATATCCTATGAAGACACATTTCTCCGCTTTGGGTTTGAGCTTATCAGGTTGAAGCTTTTTCACATAAGCATCGCAGCCCCAAACTTTAAGAAACGACAACTTTGGTTTCTTGCCAAACCATAGTTCACAAGGTGTCGTCTCAACGGATTTTGATGGTGCCCTATTTAACGTGAATGCGGCCGTCTCTAAAGCATAACCCCAAAACGATAGCGGTAAATCAGTAAGAGACATCATAGATCGCACCATATCTAGTAAAGTACGATTACGACGTTCGGACACACCATTACGCTGTGGTGTTCCGGGTGGCGTGAGTTGCGAAACTATTCCACAATTTTTCAAATGTACACCAAACTCGTAACTCAAATATTCTCCTCCACGATCAGATCGTAGAAATTTTATTTTCTTGTTACGATGATTTTCAACCTCACTCTGAAATTCTTTGAACTTTTCAAATGTTTCAGACTTATGTTTCATTAAGTAGATATACCCATATCTGCTTAAATCATCTGTGAAGGTGAGAAAATAACGATATCCGCCACGAGCCTCAATATTCATCAGACCACATACATCCGTATGTATGATTTCCAATAAATCTGTTGCTCTCTCCATAGTACGGGAGAACGGTGTTTTAGTCATCTTGCCTATGAGGCACGGTTCGCAAGTACCAAGTGATTCATAATCAAGTGGTTCCAAAAGCCCATCAGTATGGAGTTTCTTCATGCGCTTTACACCGATATGACCTAAACGGCAGTGCCACAAATAAGTTGCACTATCATTATTAACTTTGCATCTTTTGGCTTCTACATTATGAATATGTGTATCGCTATCTTCGAGATTCAATAAGAATAGACCACTCTTCAAAGGTGCATGACCATAAAAGATATTACTCATATAAATAGAGCAACCATTATTCTCTGATTTAAATGAATAACCGTCTCGCATTAAACAAGATCCAGATATAATGTTCATGCTCAACGCTGGCACCAAATAACAATTATTTAGGTCTAATATTAATCCTGAAGGTAGATGTAGAGGTAGCGTGCCGACCGCGATCACATCGACTTTGGAACCGTTTCCAACGCGCATCGTCACCTCGTCCTTTGCTAGCGTCCGCTTATTCCGTAGTCCCTGTTTCGAGTTGCAAATATTAGCAACAGAACCAGTATCAAATACCCAGGTACTACTGCGAGTTCTAGTAAGGTACACATCAATAACATGTATATCACATATACCTTTGTTCACTTTGCCATCCTTCTTATCCGCCAAATACTTGGGGCAGTTCCGCTTCCAGTGACCAGTCTGCTTGAAGTAGAAGCACTCAGTTTCAGGCTTAGGTCCAGACTTGGGTTTCTTCTCCTGAGGAGCAACTTGCTTGCTGTTCTTCTTGAAGTTTCCCTTCTTCTTCCCTTTGCCCTTTTTCTTGAAACTGGTGGTTTTGCTAACCATCAACACTTGATGCTCCTTCTTGATTTCTACCTCCGCAGCTTTCAGCATTGCGAAGAGCTCGGGAATAGTCTTGTTCATCCCTTGCATATTATAGTTCATCACGAAGCTCTTGTAGCTTGGTGGCAGTGATTGGAGAATTCTGTCAATGACGCAGTCATCTGGAAGATTAACTCCCATCTGAATCAAGTGATTATTATACCCAGACATTTTGAGTATATGCTCACTGACAGAACTGTTCTCCTCCATCTTGCAGCTATAGAACTTATTGGAGACTTCATATCTCTCAATTCGGGCATTTGCTTGAAATATTAACTTCAACTCCTGGAACATCTCATATGCACCATGACGTTCAAAACGTTGTTGAAGTCCCGATTCTAAGCCGTAAAGCATGGCACACTGAACTATCGAGTAGTCATCAGCTTTGCTCTGCGAGACGTTCATAACATCTGGCGTTGCTCCAGCAGCAGGCCTGTCACCCAACGGTGCTTCCAGGACGTAATTCTTCTGTGCAGCAATGAGGATAATCCTCAGGTTACATACCCAGTCCGTGTAATTGCTACCATCATCTTTCAACTTTGCTTTCTCAAGGAACGCATTAAAATTCAACGGAACAACAGCACGAGCCATCTATCTACAATCAACATAAACAAGCAAGATACTATCAGGTACTAAGTTCATGATAAGTTTAAGTTCAGTTAATTTACTTAAGAACTCCCACTTAGATAGACATCCCTCTAATCCTCTAAGTGATCACGTGATCCAAATCAACTAAACCATAACCGATCATCACGTGAGATGGAGTAGTTTTCAATGGTGAACATCGTTATGTTGATCATATCTACTATATGATTCACGCTCGACCTTTCGGCCTCCGTGTTCCGAGGCCATATCTGTATATGCTTGTCTCGTCAAGTATAACCTGAGTATTCTGCGTGTGCAACTGTTTTGCACCCGTTGTATTTGGACGTAGAGCTTATCACACCCGATCATCACGTGGTGTCTGGGCACGACGAACTTTGGCAACGGTGCATACTCAGGGAGAACACTTCTTGATAATTTAGTGAGAGATCATCTTATAATGCTACCGTCAATCAAAGCAAGATAAGATGCATAAAAAGATAAACATCACATGCAATCAATATAAGTGATATGATATGGCCATCATCATCTCGCGCTTGTGATCTCCATCTCCGAAGCACCGTCATGACCACCATCGTCACCGGCGCGACACCTTGATCTCCATCGTAGCATCGTTGTCGTCTCGCCAATCTTATGCTTCCACGACTATCACTACCGTTTAGTAATAAAGTAAAGCATTACATCGCGATTGCATTGCATAAAATAAAGCGACAACCATATGGCTCCTGCCAGTTGCCGATAACTCAGTTACAAAACATGATCATCTCATACAATAAAATCAGCATCATGCCTTGACCATATCACATCACAACATACCCTGCAAAAACAAGTTAGACGTCCTCTACTTTGTTGTTGCAAGTTTTACGTGGCTGCTACGGGCTTAAGTAAGAACTCATCTCACCTACGCATCAAAACCACAACGATAGTTTGTCAAATAGACTCCGTTTTAACCTTCTCAAGGACCGGGCGTAGTCACACTTGGTTCAACTAAAGTTGGAGAGACAGTCTTCCGCAAGCCATCTATGTGCAAAGCACGTCGAGGGAACCGGTCTCGCGTAAGAGTACGCGTAAGGTTGGTCCGGATCGTCTCACCCAACAATACCGCCGAACCAAAGTATGACATGCTGGTAGGCAGTATGACTTGTATCGCCCACAACTCACTTGTGTTCTACTCGTGCAAATAACATCAAACCATAAAACCTAGGCTCGGATGCCACTGTTGGGGAACGTAGTAATTTCGAAAATTTTCCTACGCACACGCAAGATCATGGTGATGCATAGCAACGAGAGGGGAGAGTGTTGTCTACGTACCAACGCAGACCGACTGCGGAAGCGATCACACAACGTAGAGGAAGTAGTCGTACGTCTTCTTCCCGATCCGACCGATCCAAGCACCGTTACTCCGGCACCTCCGAGTTCTTAGCACACGTTCAGCTCGATGACAATCCTTGGGCTCCGATCCAGCAGAGCATCGAGGAAGAGTTCTGTCAGCACGACGGCGTGATGACGATCTTGATGTACTACTGACGCAGGGCTTCGCCTAAGCACTACAACGGTATGATCGAGGTGGAATATGGTGGCAGGGGGCACCGCACACGGCTAAGGAACGATCTCAAGGATCAACTTGTGTGTCTTGGGGTGTCCCCTGCCCCCATATATAAAGGTTGGAGGGAGGGGGCCGGCCGGCCAGAGAGAGGGAGGCGCAGGGGGAGTCCCACTCCTACCGGGAGTAGGACTCCCCCCTCCAATCCTATTCCAACTAGGACTCTCAAGAGGGAAAGGAGAGAGAGGGGGGCCGGCCCCTTCTCCTAGTCCTACTAGGACTTGGGGAAGGGGGGGCGCGCGGCTAGGCTGTGGGCTGCCCCTTCTCTCTTTTCCACTAAGGCCCAATAGGCCCATTAGTCTCCCGGGGGGTTCCGGTAACCCTCCCGGTATTCCGGTAAAATCCCGATTTCACCCGGAACACTTCCTATGTCCAAACATAGGCTTCCAATATATCAATCTTTACGTCTCGACCATTTCGAGACTCCTCGTCATGTCCATGATCTCATCCGGGACTCCGAACAACCTTCGGTACATCAAAATGCATAAACTCATAATAACTGTCATCGTAACGTTAAGCGTGCGGACCCTACGGTTCGAGAACAATGTAGACATGACCGAGACACGTCTCCGGTCAATAACCAATAGCGGGACCTGGATGCCCATATTCGCTCCTACATATTCTACGAAGATCTTTATCGGTCAGACCGCATAACAACATACGTTGTTCCCTTTGTCATCGGTATGTTACTTGCCCGAGATTCGATCGTCGGTATCCAATACCTAGTTCAATCTCGTTACCGGCAAGTCTCTTTACTCGTTCCGTAATACATCATCTCACAACTAACATATTAGTTGTAGTGCTTGCAAGGCTTATGTGATGTGCATTACCGAGAGGGCCCAGAGATACCTCTCCGACAATCGGAGTGACAAACCCTAATCTCGAAATACGCCAACCCAACATTTACCATTGGAGACACCTGTAGTACTCCTTTATAATCACCCAGTTACGTTGTGACGTTTGGTAGTACCCAAAGTGTTCCTCCGGTAAACGGGAGTTGCATAATCTCATAGTTATAGGAACATGTATAAGTCATGAAGAAAGCAATAGCAACATACTAAACGATCGGGTGCTAAGCTAATGGAAAGGGTCATGTCAATCAGATCATTCAACTAATGATGTGACCTCATTAATCAAATAACAACTCTTTGTTCATGGTTAGGAAACATAACCATCTTTGATTAACGAGCTAGTCAAGTAGAGGCATACTAGTGACACTCTGTTGGTCTATGTATTCACACATGTATTATGTTTCCGGTTAATACAATTCTAGCATGAATAATAAACATTTATCATGATATAAGGAAATAAATAATAACTTTATTATTGCCTCTAGGGCATATTTCCTTCAGGCTCCTCTGGCGGTAATGTTGTTTTTAACAACGAGACGAGGCATCCTTCCTTACGGCGACGGCATAGTGGAACTCTCAATGAAAGCACCAATGTCGGTGTCAAAACCGGCGGATCTCGGGTAGGGGGTCCCGAACTGTGCATCTAAGGAGGATGGTAATAGGAGGCAGGGGACACGATGTTTTACCCAGGTTCGGGCCCTCTTGATGGAGGTAAAACCCTACGTCCTGCTTGATTTATTCTTGATAATATGAGTAGTACAAGAGTTGATCTACCACGAACTATGCATCTAAGGAGGATGGTAACGGGAGGTATGATTGTATGTTGTCCTACGGACTAAAACCCTCCGGTTTATATAAACACCGGAGGGAGCTAGGGTTACACAAGGTCGGTTACAAAGGAGGAGATATACATATCTGTATTGCCTAGCTTGCCTTCCACGCCAAGTAGAGTCCCATCCGGACACGGGACAAAGTCTTCAATCTTGTATCTTCATAGTCCAACAGTCTGGCCAAAGGTCATAATCCGGCTGTCCGGATACCCCCTAGTCCAGGACTCCCTCAGGGTGCCTCCATGGTGTCCCCTTGGTGCCCCACTTGAGTTACCATTTCACCCTCATGTGGGACATGTAGCATGGGCGTTTTGGTATTTCCTCCACCACCCCACCCCTTGCCTTGGCCTATAAAAGGAGGAGAAGGGGCTGCCATTCTCCTCATCCCTTGCTCTCATACACATGCCATGCATTATCTGGCTGCTTCTCTCCCTCCCACGAAAAGAATTTCGTAGAGCCGTAAGGCTGTCTGGGTTCCGACAGGAACTAGTTATGGATGGCTAAGCCCTGCCGGATAGCTGACATCGTATGTGTGCAACCCCGTAGAGAGGTCATAGTTTCGATATTTTCCCGAGGGGCTGTTCGAGTATCCTCCCGAAGGGCTGTCCGAGTCTCCGTTCGAGTTTCGAGGGTCCTCCCGAAGGGCTGTCCGCGACATCGTCTGGGGGAGTGTCTGACCGCCTCTCGAAGGGCTGTCCAGCGAGGGAGTACATCCTCGCGGTTGGGAGGTTGTAAATCCTAGCTGCGGGGATCTGCACCAACGATCTCCACCGACTCTTCTTCCACTACGCTTCCAGTCGGTACGGAACAGATCAAACCTTGTATGCAATCACCATAGTGGTCCCGGGCGAGCTCGCTATACCGATTTTTTTTGTTTTCTGTCGTGTTCCCCTACAGTGGCATCAAGAGTCGTGGTATGCGTAGATGCAAGTTACGATCTAGAATACATGGAGATGTATGGGTATTGCATAATATAATTTTGGAGTAGATGAGATCTATTGCTGAAAATTATTTATGCGGTTGACAGATGATATCTATTACCCAATGTTCTTGTAGCTTCCCTAGAATTTGCGTTTGCTCAATCTCAAGACAACATGGTGGAATTTGACAAAGCTCTGGCAATCCGTGATCCTAATTGATCATGGAAGTGCTATCAGTTCTTTGGGTTGTGCCATAGTCAAAAGAAAGATGAAATTCGCAGATGAAAGGGCATTGCAGATATGATCTGCCCGGGGGTCATGCGTATGATGAAGTTCATTATGGGGCTCGAGATTTAATTATCTCGTGTTTCATACACCCCGAGATGTTAATCTAGCAACTTGAATAATCATACTTGATGATAAAACATTTGTAGCTGCGGTTTAAGTCAAAACCTTAGAAGCCACGTAAAATAAATTTTTGCATAAACCGATTAGAGGCATCTAACTTGGTTTTGTAGGATGTGCATGTGATGTGGTATAGCAATGCTCGTATTCAATTTGATTATGTATGAGATGACTATATGATGTAATTAACATGACCTACGTGTCATGATTCGGCATGATGGCTGGAGCCATATGATTGCACTTTAATGACCTGCGTGTCAACCTTAAGTAATGCATTCATTTTATCCGCTATGGAGATAGCAATATTATCTAGTGCATCGACAAGGTGGTGGCAATCTTTGCAAAGGTGAACACCGACGCGAATGCCAGAGACGAAGAAATACTTGACTTCTCCGTCAGAAGAGGCTATACCATATCTTGCCATTATGAATTACCTGAGATGTTTATCGCTTTTGATGCACCCTTCTTGATTGCGCGGTAGTTGCTTTTATTAGGGTGATCTCTCACTTAAAATATCAAGTAGTTAGTGTTCTCCCAAGTGCAGCACCGTCACAACATCTATCCTTTTGGGGTGTACCATGGATGCATGGGTACGAACGATTGGAGAAATGTAAGGCAAGTGAGGTCAGACCTCGCAGCCAGATCACTTGGCTGTCTTGATGTTCATGGCAGGATCGTCCTGAGCTCGGAACACACACATCGAAAGATGAACAAGAGTCACATAGAGATGTGATCGGCAAGTTGGCCTACCAATTGAAATCCTCGTCATGAGATGATGATTCTATGACGTTGAATTGATATTTGGATCTTGAATCACTCAAAAATCAAATTTGAGAGATATTGATTTGAGTGGGAGCACACTTTAGAATAAAAATGTTTATTCACTAGTGCAAATTTCATTATAAACAAAGTCTAAGTGAAACTTGTGTTTTTCGTTGTAGATCAAATGGCTCGCAACACTGCGTTCATCTTAGGCCCAATGTTAGAGAAAGAGAAGTTAGCTACGACTGGAAACAACTATGCGAACTGGGTTCGTAACCGGAGGATTGTCCTCGGGAGCGCTAAGAAATTGTACGTGCTTGAAACTGCTCTTCCAGCTAAACCGGCGGCAGAGGCGCCGGAAGATGAACAAAATGTCTGGGCCACTAAGGATGATGATCACAAATTAGTGCAGTGCCTTATGCTAGCTTGCATGAGTCTAGGGCTTCAAAAACGTCTTGAATTCCATAAACCCCATGATATGATCCGGGAATTGGATGCTTTGTACAAGGAAACCGCAAAGTCTGAATGATTTGATATCATGAAGGCTTTGATGGAATGCAATATGGCTGAGGGTAGTTCAGTTGGCGAACACGTGGTCAAAATGTTTGGCTATTCTAAAAGGCTTAAAGCCCTGGAATTTCCACTTCCACCTGGCCATATGATGGACATGTTGCTTTCTTCACTCCCCCTGTCTTACGATGGTTTTGTCATGAACTACAACATGACAGGGATGGAGAAGACACCAGAAGAGGTGCTCGCCATGCTGAAAAATACAGAAGGATGACTGCGGAAAAATCGCAAGCAAGTGTTGCTTGTGAATAAAACCGCCAGTTTCAAAAAGAAAGGCAAGCGAAAGAAGGGCAAGGGCGCTGGTAAGACCGGCTCCCAAAGCAACTCTAAGGGCGGAGCCAATAATGAAACTGAGTGCTTCTACTGCAAGGGCACAGGACACTAGAAGAGAAACTGCAAGAAGTATTTGGAAGACAAGAAGACCGGGAAAACCGGAAAAGGTATAATTGTTATACAGGTTAATGTCATTGACGTTTTGCTTGCTAGCGAAAATTCTATGTCTTGGGTATTTGATACCGGATCGGTTGCTCACATTTGCAACTCGATACAGGGGCTTCAGAAGGTGCGCAAGCTGGCAAAGAATGAAGTCATAATGCACGTCGGGAATGGCACTGGGATCGCCGCTCAAGCCGTCGGCATTATGCCTCTACGTCTCCCTTCAGGATTTATCTTAGAACTAAGTAACTGTTATTTTGTTCCACTGTTGTGTAGAAACATTATCTCCGGATCATGTTTAGTACACGATGGGTATTCGTACAAGTCTGAGAACAATGGTTGTTCACTTTATTGTAGGGATATGTTTTATGGATTTACACCCATTATTGGGGGCCTTTTCATACTAAATCTTGAATGTGAAAATGATGTCTTTAACGTGAATGCCAAATGCCTTAAGAAGGCTGATACCACCACCACTTACTTGTGGCACTGTCGGGTTGGCCACATCGGAAAGAAACGCATGCAAAGACTCCAGAGGGATGGAGTTTTACCATCCTTTGATTTTGAATCATTTGACACATGTGAAGCTTGTCTGATGGGGAAAATGACCAAGACGCTGTTCATGGGTCATCTTGAACGGGCGGGTGAATTATTGGAAATAATACATAGTAATGTATGTGGTCCAATGAGTACAGCCGCATGGGGTGGGTATTTCTACTTCATGACTTTTACTGATGATTTAAGTTGGTATGGCTATATCTACTTAATGAAGCATAAGTCGGAAACCTTTGAAAAGTTCAAAGAATTTCAGAATGAGGTAGAAAATCATCATAACAAAAGGATTAAGTTTCTACGGTCTGATCGCGGAGGCGAATATCTTAGTCAAGAGTTTGGCCAACATCTGAGTGACCGTGGGATCGTTTCACAGCTTACGCCTCCCGGAACTCCACAGAAAAATGGAGTATCGGAAAGACGTAACCGAACCCTGTTGGACATGGTAAGGTCGATGATGTCTCTTACAGATCTGCCGATATCTCTTTGGGGCCATGCACTAGAAACTGCCGTTCACACATTAAACAGAGCACTGTCTAAGTTTGTTAAGACGACACCACATGAGATGTGGAATGGGAAGAAACCCAGTTTGTCACATCTTAAAATTTGGGGATGTGAGGTACATGTAAAGCGTTTACAACCTACCAAACTCGATCCCAGATCAGACAAGTGTAACTTTGTAGGTTATCCAAAAGAAACAATTGGGTATTCCTTCTACCTACCCTCCGAGCACAAAGTGTTTGTCGCTAAAAGCAGAGTCTTTCTTGATAAAGAATTTCTCACCAAAGAATTAAGTGGGAGGAAAGTACAACTTGATGAGATTAGTGAATCTTCGGCAACTGTTGATATGGGTAAGGAATCGGAAGAAATTCCGCTAATTATCCCTGCAACTGAGCCGGAAGTTGTCGCATATGATGCGGAGACTTCAGACAATGTTGTAACTGAACCGCGTAGATCAGGTAGGGCTATCCAGCCACCTGAGTGGTTTCATAACGAAATCTTCATTCTTGAAGACGATGAACTTGCGCACTAAAAGGAAGCGATGGCGGGGCCCAGCTCAAAAGAATGGCACATGGCCATGAGATCCGAAATGTAATCCATGTACGAAAACCAAGTTTGGAACTTGGAAGAACATCCAGAAGACATAAAGCCAATTGGCTGTAAATGGATTTTCAAAAGAAAGACGGACGCGGATGGTAACATTACTATCCACAAAGCTACACTTGTCGCGAAAGGGTTCACGCAAGTTCCAGGAGTGGACTACGACGAGACTTGCTTAGGTCTGTTCGGATATTGCTAGCAATTGCTGCTTATTTTGACTATGAAATATGGCAGATGGATGTCAAAACGGCTTTCCTAAATGGAAACCTCAAAGAGGATGTATACATGATACAACTAGAAGGTTTTGTCATTCATGAGGATGCTGGAAAGGTATGCAAACTTTAGAAAGCCATTTATGGTCTGAAGCAAGCATCAAGGACTTGGAACATTCGTTTTGATGAAGTGGTCAAAGAGTTTGGCTTCATCAGGAATGACGAAGAATCTTGTGTTTACAAGAAGTTTAGTGGGAGCGCAAAAGCATTTCTAATCTTGTATGTGGATGACATATTGTTGATTGGAAATGACGTGAATTTTCTTAGCGAAATAAAAGACTCATTGAAAAAGAGGTTTTCAATGAAATACTTTGGCGAAGCGGCATATGTGTTGGGCATCAGAATCTATAGAGATAGATCAAAACGCCTGATAGAGCTTAGCCAAAGCACGTACATTGACAAGGTGTTGAAAAGGTTCAACATGGAGAACTCCAAGAAAGGCCTACTCCCCATGTCACCTGGCACGGTGCTTTGCAAGAATCAGAGTCCTCGGAGTCTCGATGAGCGAGTACAAATGGATGATGTTCCATATGCCTCGGCAGTTGGTTCTATTATGTATGCCATGCTATGTACAAGACAAGATGTTTCCTATGCGCTAAGTGTTAGCAGCTAGTACCAAAGTGATCCAGGGTTGGAACACTGGGCCGCAGTCAAGGGTATTCTTAAGTACCTCAGAAGGACCAAGGATTTACTCCTTGTGTACGGAGGTGATGAAGAGGTCATTGTAAGTGGTTACACTGATGCGGGCTTTATGACTGACCCGGATGAGTTCAAATCTCAATCAGGCTATGTTTTCATATTGAACGGCGGCGCAGTTGATTGGAAAAGTTCCAAACAAAAGACTGTGGCGGATTCTAGGACGGAGGTGGAGTATGTTGCCGCTTCAGAAGCCTCCAAGGAGGCGGTATGGATCAAGCAATTTCTTGAAGACCTTGGTGTGGTTCCAAGTGCTCTGGACCCGATGGAGATGTATTGTGATAATAGTGGCACCGTGGCTCAGGAAAGGGAGCCAAGTGCGCACCATAGGACAAGACATATTCAACGCAAATATAAAACTCATTCGACATCATGTTGAAGAGGGTTTAGTGAAAGTATGCAAAGTTCACACGGATCTGAATGTGTTAGACCCGATGACGAAGGCTCTACCACGAGCAAAGCATGAGCAACACCGAATAGCCATTGGTGTTAGGGAATCCATGTACCTAGATTATGACTCTAGTGCAAGTATCAGTCTGTAGGAGATATGCCCTAGAGGAAGTAATAACAGTTATTTTGTATCCCCTGGTTTGTAATGAAGGTTTATGTTCCATGCTATAACTGCAATTATTCTAGAGTCTGCAAATAAAACGAGGCTTGGAGGGAAACTCATGTGCACGTGTGGGATAATAAATGGTAAAATGTATTCCTAGTCAAGCCTCTATGAATGGCTCAAGTATTGCATGATGATCCTGTTTACCTGATCATGGGCATGACTATGCCGGCAATTTTGAGGGCATAATTGTTAGTATAACACATGTGTTGAATCAACCCAATATGATGTTATGCTATGAGATACTTCCATCACAAGTTAATGGTTAATAGCACAGGGAAGTTAATGTTTGCATAATTCCTTAGACCATGAGAGTATCGAGTTTCTTCGTACTTGCTTCGTGAACTTTGGGGTTTGTTAAAAGTCATCCGTAACTGGGTGGATATTACGGCGGCTTACGGGTTCACAGAAAAGTATGGCAAGTAACGAGATAGCTCAAGATTGGGATTTGCTCCTCCCACAATGGAGAGATATACTGTGATCCTCTCGGTGTAACGGTATCCATCATCGTCTGGCCAGACACCTTGTGATTTAATCACTGGGATGCCGGAACATGGAAACGAGAAAAGAGAACAAAGCCGGTAATGAGGTAACTTGCATAGTGGACAAAGTGTTGGCCCATGGGAATGCAATAAATCTCACCTCAGATATTTGTTACATATTGGGAAGCAACAGGAATAGCTCAAAGCAACTAGAGGTTCACTCCAATATTTCATTCGTGTGGGTATAGGGGTCAATATGGGTGTCCACGGCTCTGATGTTGATCATTGATCGGAAGGGGTTCCAGGTCATGTCTATACTTCACCGAACCTATAGGGTCACACGATTAAGGGGCATCTATCTGCTGAATACTAGACAGGGAGTCTGAGAGAAAGTCACCGGAAAAGTTTCGGAGACAACGGAAGAGTTCCGGAGAGAGAACATCAAAAGAGTTTCGGTAAAATCAAAAAGTTGTTTCGGAATATATTATTAGTTCAAAATGGTTTCGGCACTCGCCTGGAAATTCTTAGAGGGCCCCATAATTGGTCTGGGAACTTTTGGAAATTTTCGGAGAGAAAAACCAAAAATGTTCCGGAGCTGCCGTAATCGTCGTTGTTGCTTTTCGCTAGTAAAAATCACCACACCGGAAATGTTTCGGATCATGCCTATAATCATTTTAGAGGGTACCGGAAATGTTCTGGGACCTTCCGGAATTTTTCAGAAAAAATGTTTCGCGGAAAGCATCTTGCCAGCACAAGGGGACAAGATCCCACGAATCGGGGTTACATGTTTGGTGGCTTTTTGTCTAGGAAGCACCCATGTTTCTAGGAGACATGTTGGTGGCTTGTTGGTCCCCCCCATGGGAGGGGGCAAGGTTGTGGCTGGCCAAGGGGGTGCCTCCATGGTGTCCCCTTGGTGCCCCACTTGAGTTACCATTTCACCCTTCATGTGGGACATGTAGCATGGGTGTTTGGGTATTTCCTCCACCCCCACCCCTTGCCTTGGCCTACAAAAGGAGGAGAAGGGGCTTCCATTCTCCTCATCCCTTGCTCTCATACACATGCCATGCATTATCTGGCTTCTTCTCTCCCTCCCACTAAAAGAGTTCCGTAGAGCTGTAAGGCTGTTTGGGTTCCGATAGGAACTAGTTCTGGATGGCTAAGCCCTGGCGGATAGCTGACACCGTATGTGTGCAACCCCGTAGAGAGGTCGTAGTTTTGATATTTTGCCCGAGGGGCTGTTCAAGTGTCCTCCCGAAGGGCTGTCCGAGTCTCCGTTCGAGTTTCGAGGGTCCTCCCGAAGGGCTATCCGCGACATCGTTCGGGGGACTGTCCGACCGCCTCCCGAAGGGCTGTCCGGCGAGGGAGTACATCCTCGCAGTTGGGAGGTTGCAAATCCTAGCTGCAGGGATCTGCACCAACGATCTCCACCGACTCTCCTTCCGCTACGCTTCGAGTCGGTACGGAACAGATAAAACCTTGTATGCAGTCTCCGTAGTGGTCCTGGGCATGCTTGCTATATCGATTTTTTTGTTTTCTGTCTCGTTCCCCTACAAGAGGGAGTTTTCGCGCGCATTGTAATCTTGGGATAGCAAGGCGCAGGTTGTGAAGGTGCGAGTTTTGGGAGCACTATATGTAAATTTTCAGGATATAACAAGGCGGGGGTTGAATTTTAGGGACAAGCCTAACGTGTAATATTGTACTTGTACGTGCCAAATCAATTCGCACTTCCCTCAACGAAAAAACGAAAAAAATAAAACTATTCACACCACACGAAGAGAGAGTCTTGTCCCGTTTTACTATACAAATGCTATTCAAAGCTATGAATCCATGTTATGTCCAATTAATATTTTTCGTTGGCTGTATAATGCATGTAACCTACTCATACCAACATTTTAGTGCATTTCAAATGTCTATACTACCGTTGCAATTCGAACTAAATTTGCATTTGTTTCTCTATTTGAATTGGAATCTACAATCATGATTATTGCCAACTTCAACCATCATTCGTGTATTACCTTAACAACACACCACATGATTACTATAGAGATATATATGAACTATGTGTACTATATGAACTCGAATTCAACTTTTTGAATACACTTGATATTGATTCCAAACAATAGTACATTTGATGTACTAACTAGATATTCATAATCTAAACCATGTTCCATACGTACACCGTGTTTATCACACAAAGTATAGTGCCCCGCCCCCTACATTGTGACAAGTATTTAGCCCTGAGCTGCAAAAGCCACACATTATCCCAAATTAAAATCAATGTTCTATATATTATATGTAGTACTAGCAAGATGCCCATGCGTTCCACGGAACATCAAGATGATCGAGGGGAGGCATTATTTGCAAATGTGGAGAGGGTGTGGGTATCTTTTTTCAAAATTGCCATAGTTTCCTTCCTATCCGTCAGATATAAATCGGACAACTTATATTGCAGTATGGCAGGCACACCATCATCAACAACTCTATTTTTTATAAGAGTAGAGATAAAATATATTATATGTAGTATAACATGTTCATAACCACACCATGTGTATCTCCATTATATATATTCACGCATGCATCGATTTATAACACTATGATAAATTCTTCAAATATCCGAATTCATTTTTTATAAAGAATTATGATCTCTATACGTGTTTTACACCCACACAGTCCTCTTACCATTGTAGCTAGCGCTAACTTTCTCTCGTGCATGCACACGCCCGCATCCCTCTCACCGTCCCTCAGCATTCTCTAGCTCCATCACGCAAATTCGTCCTTTCATTTTTGGTCCCTCACCCACAGTGTGTGTAGGCCCCACAGCTCCTTCTTTACATCACACATCGATCGATATGCCTCTCTAGCTAGGTTTTCCTACCACAAACACAAGCTTTCCCTATTCTCTTTTCACCGCCCATGCCTCACTCCCACCCCTCTTTTCACTGATCTCGTACTCGCACACTCCTTCCCCCTTGATATAGTATGCCTCTTGCACGACCTCCTAGCTGCATCCCTCTTTCTCCATCCTTCTCCCTGGGCATTATTTGCTTCTAACACATACATGCATGTATACCGATCGATCTCCCTACATATACCTGTCGGATTACGGGTTCCGGCAAACCCTTGAGGTTCGAACACTAGGGTGCGCATGAAGATCTCTCTCCCCCTAGCTCACGCTCTCGCAACGATCTCACAGTCTAGCTCGCCGAACCCGAAGAACAAGGGACACAAGAGTTTATACTGGTTCGGGCCACTATTGCGGTGTAATACCCTACTCTGGTGTGGTGTGGTGGATTGCCTTGTAGGTTGGGGATGAACAAGTACAAGGGAGGAACAACCTCCTGGGGAGAGGTGTTCTTGAGCTCGATGAACTTGTGTGGTTGGGGATGATCTGAATGATCCGTCCCTCGATGAGACTCCTCCCCTGGCTATGGTGGTGGATAGCCCTATTTATAGAGGCCTGGGTCCTCTCCCCAAATATTAGGAGGGAAGGGATCCCACAACGGCCAATTCGAAGGGGGACAACAAGTACAAGTTATCCTGACAAAAGGTGGTCTTCGCCTGCCAAAGGCTCTGCGGTGACGCCGTCGTGGGCTCCGTGGTGACCTCCGCCTTGCCGTCCTACTGGTCTTGGTCTTATTGCACTGATATGGAAGCCTTTGCCTGACGCCTCGGGACTCCTTGCCTATGCCTACCCCTTTAGCACCAAAGAGGAAACTGGCACTTTACGCCCGCAGGCGCTCCCCTGACCTTGGTCGTCATGGATCATGTGACGGAAACCTCACGAGGTGCCCCTCACCTTGATCTCTCTTCTCCTCGCGAGCCAGCCTAGTGAGGCTACCCCTGAGGAGGTCTTGTGTCGTCCGCTTCGTGAGGCTTGGCCCCTCTCGAGGGTCTTGAGTGTTGGTTGATGAAGATGGGCTGTACCAGGCCGCTGGTGGAGCCACGCCCTGGGCCGCAGGCAGGCAAGTCTGCGTACCCCCATTCTCAGGATGCCGACAATAGTCCCCGGGGCCCAAGGCGCGATCATGCTTGGCTTCACGGCGAAGCATAGGGTCAAGTGCGGAGTGCCGCGGGCCCTAACAGCCTGCGGCCTTGATTGGCGCGTGGCTATTGACGGGTCGTGGGCGTCTCCGCTTCCCCATGCTGCCTTGGCATCTGCCCGACGTGAGGAGTCCCTATTGCATGCAGAAAAAGGTTAGTATTACCTTAGATCATGGAGGCCAGCGGTTGTCCTACTCCTGGCTATAAATGGGAAGGGGGGCGGAGCCCCCGTCACCTATCTATTCTTCCACTCCTCCTCCTTCTCCCTCTTCTTCCTTGCTTCGCTGCCGTGCCACGTCACCCATGGCACCGATACGGAGGTTCTCCGCCGCCGAGAAGGGAAAAGCGCCCCGCGAAGAGCTCGGACCTCTCCCGCCGAAGAAGAGGCTGGCTCGCTCGCGGGATGCCGCTATGAGGCCGGAGGTGACGAGGCCTTGGTACGAACGGCCTCCCCTGGGCTATCCGCTACCCTTGTGCGCCCAGGCATAGGGCTCTGGAGGAGATAGCAGGAACCGACGCCCCCCCCCCACGCGCGCGCTACGGCCGCGGTGGTCATGCAGTGGTGGTGCGCGCTGCCGCCCCGCGAACCCATGCCGAGGGCTCCTCGCATGAGCTCGTGATGTGGGCGGCGATGCCACCAAGCACGTGGATCCGGTTCCCACTGTTCTTCACCAATGTGATGCCACCGAAGGGGCCGCTAGAGCTGTAGCTGCAGCATGCTAGGTGCGACACCCCAGCGACGGGGGCGGAGGTTGAGGTCGTCTCCCCAGGCAAGGTCTTCATGACCCGCGGATGGGGTGAGGTCACACACATCTCCCGTGCGGAGGGGGCGCTCGCCATCCATTTCGAGTACGCCGGTGCCTCCACGCTGTTCTTCAAGGTCTTCGATGAGGAGGGCAATCACCTGGATTGTTGTCCTGGAGGGGGCCGCCAGGACTGTGTGGTGGCAGGCGCTCAGCCCGCCCTTGGTCCTGCTGACGGCTCCCCCAGCGGCAGTGGTGGCTCCTGGTGGTCCAGTAACTCTCCCGAGCCCGACGAGACTCCGAAGACAAGCGACGACAGCTACGTGCCCCCGAGCTTGCGTTGTGCCTGGAGTGCGGCGACGGTGTTTGCCCACCGCCGTCATTGATCTAGATGGGGCTCGCGTCGGCCCCTCATGGCCCACTATTGATGATGGCGTCGGCGGTGATGCCTGTAGATAGGGCTCCTAGAAACCTTCTTCTTTTGTTCCCAGCAAGGAGTCGAGATGAACCCCATGGGGGCGTGTAAAGGGTCTATAGTGTTTTTTGTTAATATTTCCCTTATTATGAAGACCTATGAATGTGTGTCTTGCTTCAGCTCAGTCCCCCCTTTCCGTCCTCGCGGTAGCCTAGTGCTCTACGCCAACAGGTCCCAGTCCCCAGGCAGGTTGCAACCGTCGCTGGTATGCCAGGTCGTGATGCCGTGGTCAAGGCCAGGAGGTGAGCGGCCCGAGGTCTAGTAAGAGCTCCTGAGGAACGATGCTCAAGAGGTCCCCTTTAGCGTGCAAGCAACTACCTGAAGGTAGGAAAGGAAGACAGCGTCTCCGTAACAAGGCTGCAAGAGAGGGGAATCTTGTGTTGCATTGCTTGGCTGATTTGGGTGTGAGACTTATCTTAGAGGTCCAAAGTTTATTCCTTGTGCCTTGCCAGCATTGTGTGTCAACTGGGTCAGGCTCACGCGAGCTTCCCCCTCCTTTCACGTCCTTCTATGTGCTTTGTGTCCTCATGTCCTGGCCCTCGAGTGAGCTCAGCCTCCGCTGGTATGCCAGGTCGTGATGCCATGGTCAAGGCCAGGAGGTGAGCCTGGAGAGCCAGTAAGGGTTCCTGAGTCATGATGCTCAGGAGCCCCCCCTTTAACGCGCAAGCGAATTATGTGAAAGAAAAGGGGGAGCCTGTGGTGCCATCCGCCATCAACCTCCGGGGGTTCCTCCAGGTTAGCGTGAAGGAGCAATACAGGCTGCAACCGGACTTAGCGGTCTTCCTCTGGTCGTTCCGCAAGAAGGTGAAGGCACTGAGGGCCTGGTGAGGAAACATGCATGGGGCATGCCGCGAGTCAGAGCTTGACCGCTCAGATTTGTCAACGTTGTAAGGACAGAGCGCCGTGCTAGCATGAGTAGCCCCCATTGCGGGATGCGCAGGGGACCGATGGGCCGCGCGGGTGGCCGCGATGGGCAATAGACGAGCAAGTGATAATCATGAAATGACTCAAGCAAAGAGGCACAATAGCTCAGATAGATGCAAGAACTATACATGCCACTGGAACAGACCCAAGCTGCCTGGGGATGATGCAGCCCGAGGGGCACTCCCAGCAGGGTAAGGTAGAGATGCAAAACGATACATGTCGCAGGGACAGACCCATGCGACTTGCGGATAATGCAGCCCGAGGGGCGCCCCCAACTAAATGAACTGTAAAGAGTCACCTGATAATGCTGCCGGATTGGTGTTGGAGTAGCCGATGATGCATGCCGAAGAGTCATTCCTCACGAGCCGCTAGGGCCCTGAGCCTTAGGACGCTCCGGGGGATCGGGTGGTTCCTTGAGGACCATCGCCATCTCCGCTAGGACAACGTGATGCCTGGCCTCCTGAGCTGCAAGGATGCTCCGCAGGTGGCGCTCGCAGGCGACGGCCGTGTTCGGCAATCCAAAGGGCATGTGAACGTAGCTGTGAGGTGGACCCTCGCACCGACCAACGCGCGAAGGCCAGAAACGTTCCTGAGATGCGGCCCTGTTGAGCCCTGGAACGTCGACGCAGACGCGCAGCCCGCCATCCTCGCCATGATGGGGGGCTACGCTAGGTGGTGGTCGGCGGTCGCCACGTATGGCCCTTCCCTCTTGAAGCTCCTAGGTCGCCTTGACGATGAATTCTTGAGCCCCGGGCGCTCCTTGCCCAGTGCCCTCCTGAGGGAAACATGCGGCGAAGCATGCCTCCACATGGTGCCAGAGCGCCTCCCTCATGATGTTGGCTAGGTCTGAGGCCCTCTAGAAGAGAGCCCTCGAGCCTTGCCCGACGAGGGCGCCGGGCGCACCTTCCTATGCAAGGGAGGGAGGCGCCCCAGCTGTGGGCGCAGGTCCTGAGGTGGTGCCGCTGGAGACGCTGCTCTCCTAAGGCCCTGGGAGGAGTAGCTGATGCTTCTTCTTAGGGATGGCCTCAAGAGGGTACATGGTGCCTTCATTGTCGGGGTCTTCGATCGCAGTGGCTTGGAAGGCGCGCTCAAGGGAGCACACCGCATCTCTTTCTTCGCAGGGGACCGTGATGATGCCTCCACTCCCTGGCATCTGGAGGACGTTGTAGCCATGGTGGGTCACTGCCATAAACTTGGCCAATGCTAGGTACGCAAGGATGGCGTTGTACGGTAGACGGATGGTGGCGAACGTCAAAATCGATGAGCTCGGTGCGGTAGTTGCTACGCTGGCCGAAGGTGGCAGGGAGGCGGACCTGCCCTATCGAGGTGGTGGAGCCATCGGTCACTCCTGAGAAAGGCTTGGTAGGCTGTAGCTGATCGTACGACACTTGGAGGCTATCGAATGTCTCGACGGACAGGACATTGAGCCCTACGCTGCCGTTGATGAGGGTCTTGGTGACATGGACGTTGCTGATGACGGGTGAACAAAGCATCGGAAGGACGCCAGCAGTCGCTGCGCACTTGAGCTGGTCCGCCGAGCTGAAGGTGATGGTGCACTTGGACCACCTGAGAGGGCGCGTGGCCTCGAGCCTGGGAAGCGCCGTGTTAACCTCACGAGCAAACTGCTTGAAGATGCCCTGAGAAGCTAGGGAGGTTGGCCAGCATTGCCCTGAGGACGGTTTTCATGAGGCTGGTCCCTCCAGCGCCCTCGCGAGGCTGGTCCTGCCAGTGGTCCTCGCGAGGCCGGTCGCGCCACTCCTAATGGGGGTCGCGGTCGTCCCAGTGTCCCCCACTTCGTCCTCCTCCTCGGCCGTAGCCCCGGTCGTTGCGCTCGGGGCGTCGACCGAAGCGTCCATCTCAAATGGCTCTGAGCTCTTGGCAATCATTAGTGTTGTGGCTGTGTACATTGTGGAAGGCGCAGAACGGACGGCTACTCTTAGACGACTCGGGGTGGTCCCTGTCGTGCTTGGAGTCTGGCTCCGTCGCAAGCACAGCTACTCCCTTGCGCTTCACGTCCTTGGTCTTGGCTTTCTTCTCTTCGGGGTCAACAACGGGAAGTTCGAGGAGGGAGAGGCGCCCCTCCTCAGCTCTTGCAGACGCCATCGGAGAACACGGAGATAATGGCCTCGTCTGCTGCCTTGGGGATCTTGAGGCGGATACTGTTGAAGCGCTGGATGTACTTTTGCAGGCTTTCCCCTGGTTGTTGCTTGTAAGGAACCGATCTCTTTGTTAAAAAGGGAAAGAAACTGGGGGTCGGGCAGTTTGTGCAGGACTAGATTTGCTTCCCTCACATAGGAAAAAGGTTCAAAGAGAACAAATATGGGACTAGCGCAGATATGCTGTTTGGCAACATACTCTGCATCACCCATTTATACATGTGGACGCACATGGTGCTGGCATGTCCGATGTCCCATACAACTATTTTGCTATTGTTAATCTAAGAATGCCGCTGGAAAATTGAAGCAATGCCACTGTTAAAAGTAAATTACATTTTAACAAATGTCGTTTTAAGAGAATGTATCTGCTAATATGAATCAATGCAACCGTTTTAGGAATGCTACTGTCCTACTTTGTTTTCCATCAAGATAAGTTAGATGCTTCTTTTTGTCGCCGTTTGTTTCATCCTCCTTTATTGGCCAGTAATTGTTTCCTTTTTGCCTCTATTAAAACAGAGATATCTATTCAACTTGTTGTAATAGCAAACCTAAATGTCACACCGACAACTTTGCTTGATTTCAGTGCCACTGCACAAAACGAGATGGGATTTCCTGTTCGTGTTGGTAGATTCAAATTTTATCTTGTCTATCTAATGAAAGGTCAGTACATGCCTTCATCCACATGATTGTGCAGTGTGCTTTGAGATGCCGTGCTACTTGTATTGGTACTGCTTTAAATAAATGTTGAATTGAAGCTATTGTATTGTTGTCTTTTCCCATTAAATAGTGAACAAAAATGGGACCAACGCAGACATGATGCTTGTTGCTTTGTTACAACAAACTCTGCATCACCCCCTTTATAAGTAGATGGAAGCACATGGTGTTGTTGCTCCCACTCTCCCTTGGAACTGTTTATGATTTTTGTTAATCTGATGCCGCTGGTAAAATTATGCAATGCCACTCTCAGAATTAAACTACTGAATCTTAGTTCAAAACTATAACACTTGTTAGGGATTGGCGGGATTACCATTTTTATGGCCGCATGTTTCATCCTCCTTTATTGGCCATAATTGATTCCTTTTTTTGCCTTTGTTAAAATAGGAATATCTATTCAACTTGTTGCTATTACGACATTTTGCTTCGCTACGTGAAACACTTTTGTTTTAAGAGTGTTTTGTGCAGTTCAACTTGAATGTCACACCGGCGACTTTGCTTAATTTTGGTGGAACTGCACAAAAGGAGAATGGATTTCCATATATGTGTTGAGATATCTTTCAGGTCTTCCTCGCGAGTTATTTCAAATCTTGGTCTTGAAAGGTAAGTACCGACTTTCATCCACATGATGCAGCAGTGTGCTTTGAGATGTTGTGCTACTTGTATTGGTACTGTTTTGGATAAATGTTGAATTGAAGCTATTGAACTACTGTCTTTTACCATTAAGTGAGCAAAAATTGTTCCAACCCAGAAATGATGCTTGTTTCTTTGTTACAACAAAACTCTGCATCACCCGCTTATAAGTAGATGGAAGCACATGTTGTTGTTGCGCCCACTCTCCCCTAGAACTGTTTATGCTTTTTGTTAATCTAATGTTGCTAGTAAAATTAAGCAATGTCACTCTCAGAATTAACTACTGAATCTTAGTTCAAAACTGCAACACTTGTTACGGATTGGCCGTATTACGGATTGGCGGTACTACTCTGCATCACTCTCTTTCAGGTCTTCCTCGCGAGTTGTTTCAAATCTTAGTCTTGAAAGGTCAGTGCCAACTTTCATCCACATGATGCTGCAGTGTGCTTTGAGATGCTGTGCTACTTGTATTGGTACTATTTTGGATAAATGTTGAATTGAAGCTATTGAACTGTTGTCTTTTACCATTAAGTGAGCAAAAATTGTTCCAACCTAGACATGATGCTTGTTTCTTTGTTACAACAGAACTCTGCATCACCCCCTTTAGAAGTAGATGGAAGCACATGGTGTTGTTGCGCCCACTCCCCCTGGAACTGTTATTGTTTTTTGTTAATCTAATGCCGCTGGTAAAATTAAGCAATGCCACTCTCATAATTAACTACTGAATCTTAGTTCAAAACTTCAACACTTGTTAGGGATCTACGGGAGTACCATTTTTGTTAGGGATCGGCCGGAGTACATGTTTAAGAAATGTATTGTTCAGATAATGTCTCTGTTATTATATATCAGTTACAGTGTTTTACAAATGGTACTGTCTTGCTTTGTAGTTCTTTCTACATCTTTAACCAAGGTATTGTTAAGATAATGTCTCTGTTAAAATGAATCAGTCGCATTGTTTTAGGAATGGTACTTTTTTTTCTTTGTCGTTCTTTTTACATGTTGAAACAAGGCATTGTTAAGATAATGTCTTAGTTAATATGAATGAATCACACTGATTGAGAATTGCTAAGCTCTTGCTTTGTTTCCCATTAAGGTAAGGTAGATCAGTAGATGTTTTTCTTCTGGGAGTACAAGTCTGTCGACGTACTGGGAACCAGGGTACCCAGACTTGCATGTCTGCGGCCCACGTCGCGTTCCTAGTATGGCCCGGTAGGGCTCAGCTGATCGGCCAGCTGCTCAAGACTCTCGCGAGGGGGCCAGCCCTCTCGAGGAGAAGGACCAAGACCTCCTCAGGGAGCGGCCTCACCTAGGCTGCTCCGGAGGGGCGGCCAAGACCTCTCCCTAGGGTGGCATCGGCTAGGCTGCTTCAGGAGGGCGGAGATCTCAAGGCAAGGGCTGCCTCAGGAGGAGGTAGTGACGCAAGCCATGGCGAACCGTGCCAGCGGGCACCAGCGCGCGCCAGTGGGCGCAGTTTCCATATCGGTGCAAAGGAGACCGCACAGGCGCATGTTCCCGAGGGGCGAGACAAAAGTTTCCCCTTTGGTGCAACAAGACCGAAGACCGCAAGGACGGCAGGAAGGATGTCATCGCTGAACCCACCACCGTGTCACCGCCTGCCCTCTTTGTAGGCGAAGACCACCTTTTGTCAGGATAGGAGCATCGTTGTGTTCTCGCTCAAATGGCCGTTGTGGGATTACCTTCCCACCTAAACATTTCGGGGAAGAGGACCCTGGCCGCCTATATAAGTAGCTAGGGTTCCATCATAGAGGGGATCGACCCATTGGGACTTAGACTAGCAAAGGAGCAAGAACATCCGCCTCCTCACCCTTCTTGAGCTCGCCTCCTGAGCTCAGGAAACCACTGTACTTGTTCATACTCAAGCCCTCGCGAGGCCAATCCACTAAAGTAGGACGTAGGGTTTTACACCTCAAGGTGGCCTGAACCTGGGTAAACTCTTGTGTGCTCTACTTGTTTGCTTGCTTGCATTCCATTCCCACCACCAGGAGAAGAGCGAGGTGCTAGGTAGACGTGTAGTGGGAGAGATCTTCATCACGCTCCTGTGTTCGAATCTTAAGGGTTTTGCGGAGCCCGAAATCCGACAAAGTCATCAACCGTTATTTCTTAGTAATTGTTTCCCTTACACCTATTGTTGCTTACAGGGATATCAAAATTAAAGCTTGGTTTTAGTTTGACTTTGATTTTAGTTGAACTGCACAAAAGGAGCCAATGTGTCTAAGGTAAAATGCTGTATTAGTGGGTCCAGTTGGTCTTACCACTTTGCAGAAAGAAGCAGTCATTGTTTGCGCTACATTACAGAAGGATTGATCAAGAAGCTTTACAGAGTATTAGTAGATGCTGGTGACATTTCTAGTCTGTACAGAGCATAGGCAACTCTACAACATGTGTAGTGCACTGGGCGAAAAGTGTCCAAACAAGTACAGGAAGCCAGGACAGGACTCCAAGTCTGTCAATGTCATTCTAAGCAACAATGATGGGGCATCTAGGTATGGTAATCTATTTACCGTACTTTCAGTTTGTTAGTCCACCGACTGGTGGGTTGACACTGAGCCAATATTCATGTGTGTGCTGATGTGTCTTTGTTTTCTTGCAGCATATAAATACGAAATCCACATGTATGCTCAGCTTGATTTTAGTGGAACTGCACAAAATGTTCTAATGGTTCGTGTCCTCCATAATACTTCATCATGCACAATACATCAAATGGTTCTATAATCATTCGTCGTCACCTTGAGCCACCGGACTATCAGATGACAAACCCTGCCTATTCCACAATCATAGGCATTACAAATTTTGAATGGGAAAAGCTTGTCAAAGTTTAATCATTGATGTTAGCAAGAAGACATTATTTTAATATATTGGAATTGGAAAACCTTGTCAAATTTTGCCCATTGATGTTAGCCAGAAGACATGCATTTGATATTTTTGAGTGGGACGCCCTTTGCTGTGAGCAACGTCGATCATTTTTTCCTATTCCTATCTTCTGTTCAGAAGTAAATATTTACTCTTCTGAGATGCATAGTCACATGAATGTAACTTATGTAAGGTATTTCAAGAGTTTGTTCTGAATGTTGTCTATGTAATTCCAGGCCTTGTGAGTTTGATTGCAAAGTTGAGCTTGGAATGCTGTGGCATGCGGCATCATAAGCTATTCACCGTGCCTCTTGAGAATAATGCTTCATATTGTTTTGCATGTTGAGCTAATGCAGGTCATTTGCATGTTAATAAGATCATCCTCTTCTGTTATTTATGTGCCTAAGAAGTTCATTCTCTTATGTTTCATTCATAGCCTATACGACAACTCGGGTAGGTTAGAGGTGAAACCATATGATCTTCCAACCAACTCATCATCTTAGGCCGTGACTGGATCGTCATTTTCCAACCAAAACCGCTTGTGAAACTGACGCTTGTAAATAAAAGCAGATAGTCTTAGGCGAAGCGCTTGGTTGGTCGATTTGGACTAGTAAAATATACACTGGTCTCTCAAATTACACGCGTAACACGCCGGTTTTCATTACAGACCTTGGGCCCTCGATTTCATTACGCTTGTATTTTACGCCTTGTTTCCGATGAAGAGTAAATTACACTTGTATCTTAATACAGGTGTGAAATCAAACAGAGCTCCCAAGCGCTGCCTTACCGTTTCATGCCGTCTGAGTCTCTCGAAGGTGCTCCTAGGAGTCCGATGATCCTGGCTTCCTGAATGAGCAACGGACGCTGTATCAGACCATCCGTAGGGCCCGCGAGGCCCTCTCCGTCATCCTTCGAGTTGTTGCGCTTTTCGCGTCGCCAAGCATTGTCAACATGGTCAACGAACATGAGGATTCAGGAGATGACTTTATTTTGACTAGATGACGGTAGGGACCCACTAGGGCCATAGTTGTACGTACGCAAGTTCCTCCTTATTATGTACAACTATAATTTTTTTTGCTTCCTCCTGGTTTCCTGACATCACGGTCCCACACCATCATCAAACTATATAGTCAATAAACGAGAGAATTGCACAAGGAGCGGCCGACAGTTGGGACCCAGCAACTCGAGCAGTATTTGTTTTTAGGTGTAAGTGGAGTTTTTCTTGAGTGATGTTTTTGTTGTTGTTCAGTGGAGCAAGGCATCAACTGGGCGGGCTGCGGTTCATCTAGCCCAAGCTATTATTTTATGTCGACCAAATATCCAGCCCAGATATTAATTTTTCAAGGTGAAAATGACTAGCCCAGTTATACTTTTTTTGCGGAATACCGAAGCCAGGTCAACTTGTTATTCTCCGCTCCGCTGGGTTGTAATCTTTCCTATTAGTCCTAACAAGAAAATGGGCTTTAAGAAATAATAAATGGTATGTAATTATAAAAACTGGGATGTAAATATACAAAAATGCACCAAGCAGTTAATTGGTTTCAAAAATATTATTGTTTGAATTTGGAAGTTTTCATTTCATTACTTATTGCGCGCGCAGTATTTTTATAGATTTTTGCCTAATACAAATTCATTTTGAAATTATATTTAATCTGACTCGAAATTTTGGGATAATTTTTTTCGGATCCCATCAAAATGTGGGATTTTTGGTTGAATTCTGTTTTGAGAGGTTGGTTTAAATTATTAATCATTGTCCTGGCTAGAAAATGGGTTGTAATTTTAACACACTATAAATGGGTTGTTGTAAATTCCATTAGAATTCAAAAATGGGATGTACACAATTACAAATCGCAAATGGGCTATATGTTCTCTGCCACAGATCTGATGCTCACTTGTGGGCCTACTATGTTTTGAGAATTATTGTCAGTGACGCGTACGGAAGGCTTGTGAGAATTATAGTCAAGACACGATTCTAGCAGCAGTGGACGTTGGATGTCCATCCAACGGCTGTAGTGCTTCTTCAATCTCGGATATTCTTGCTTCAGCCGCCCAAACCACCACTGGCGGTAATGCTTGCTACCGCCTCCCGTTGTCGGCTGTGCTGCTGTGTAGGCTTCACTGGCCCACTCTAGTCCCAAACGTCGTCCAGGCCATTCCTCTACTCACCAACACCTCTTGTTCTTCACTAGCATCGGCAGCCTCACACCGCAGCCGAACCAGTGAACCCTCGTACTCCCCTCCCCGTGGGCATCCACTGTTGTGTCTTCGTCGGCTCCGGGTCGTTCCCTTTGTAATACTCGCCATCGTTCACTGCATTGGTTCTATCGGCGCAGCGTGGTCATCCTTGTCAAAAAATGATAGCCATCGGGGACAGAGATCCAGTGCCTTGCCCACAGCAGGGCACGGCGTAACTGGCGGCCAGCCAGCCGTTAGATCAGGGGGACTCAGATGAGGCATGTACGTGGATTGACTGACAGTAGGGACGCACATGGGCCATGGCCACACGCAGCAAGTGCCCCCGTATTATGCGAAAACAAATAATTTCTCCCCCTGACAGGTTTGACCCACCAGCTACATCTTCGCACACAAGGAAGTGCTTCCTTTATTATGCGGAAATAAAAAGTTTCCTCTCCGTGACAGCTGGGGCCCACCAGCTTTATTGTGATCCTTTTCGTGAAAATATAGATTGTACCGAAGATCCTAAATTGTTTTCTATTTATTCTAACTCGAAAAATAAGAAATAAAAAAACAAGAAACCATCTTCGCACGCAAGGAAGTGCCACCTTATTTTGCGAAAAAAATTGATTCCCCCTGCTAGCTGGGACCCACCAGATTTGTAGGCTGATTTGTGGGCCTACTAAGTTAATGCGTACGCAAGGCTTTGTCAACTTAGTCAATAAAGGATTCTAGCTGCACTGACCGTTCAATGTTAATCCAACGGCCAAGCTGCGTCTTCAACCTCTGTTCTTGTTGCTCCAGCCGTCCAAACCTGTGCCCGCCGTACCGCCTGCTCCAGCCTCCTATGGCCGGCTGTGCTGCCGCCCAGGCCTCACCGCCAGACCATACTACTAATGACCATGCCTTCCCTCTACTCACCCACACTCCATGTTATTCTCCAGAGATGGCAGCCTCAAACCGCAGCCGAAGCAGTCAACCCTCGTACTCCCCTCCGCGTGGGCATCCACTGTTGCATATTCCCCAGCTCCAGATCGTTCCCTTCCTAGGTCGCGTCGTAGTCCACCACCTTGGTGCTCTTGGGCAGTACGATGTTGTCAATGCGGTCAACCAACGACAGCCGTCAAAAGAGGATTGTAAGTGGAGAGGCTGATAGCTTGGTCCATGGCCGCACGCAAGGAAGTGCCTCCTTATTATGCGCAAAATAATGGTTTCTCCACCTGACACCTCGGACCTACCGGAAGGGCCTCTGTATTTCACGAAAAAAAGTTTTCCGCTGACAGCTAGGACCCACCGGCTTTATCTTCACACGGAAGGAACTGCCTTCTTACCCCTGACAGCTAGGACCCATCAGGTTGAAGCGAAGGTAGCGTTGTCTGTCCGACCGCGAATGTGTACGTACACAGTGGTCGATCGGTGTCTCTGCAGCGACGTACCATGGCCGAGTAAGGAGAGGCACGTGTTGAAGTAGAGGCGCCGACATAGCATGTCACGCAGTCCCGTCTATATCGTGTACACGTACGCACAGCCACACTGCAACATAGTAAATACGACTACGTACGTACATATGGGCGGGGTCTCTAATGCGTACAGCGACTAATCCTGTTCATCAGAAGCCAAACGGCTGGGCTGGAACGGAGAAACTGCGTCGTGTTCATGGGGAGGCAACTGAATGCGTCATGTTCATCGGAAGGCAACGGGATACGTCGTGTTCATCGGGAGCCAACCAACTTGGATGGAGCAGCCGTTCGAAACAAGGCCTGGCGTACCGCACAGCGGAGGAAACAGCCTGGTGTACGACCGACCACGGTCGAAACAGGATCCTGTTCATCGGGAGGGGTCTGGCGTACCGCAAAACGGAGGAAACAGACTTCTCTTGGATCTCCTACAGTTGAAATGGGTTCATGTTGATCGAGAGGGGTGTAGCGTACCGCAAAATGGAGGAAACGAACTTGTGTTGGAGCGCTATGGTCGAAATGGGGGTCCTGTTCATTGGGAGGGTGTGGCGTACCGCAAAATGGGACTCCACGGGTGTCGGTGTACAAAAGTAGGGGCTCTTCTTTTGACCCCTTTACTTGTGCATGGGCAGTCAAAGCCACGCGCCATGGCCACACTTAGTAGGGCAGAGGAGGGAAGCCGGAGAGAAGCCGAAGCATGAGACAACCGAGGCAACGCCAAGACTAGAAGCGCAGGAGAGCAAGAGGGCGAGGTGGACTCCCTCGGCAAGAACCTTGCCGAGGCAGCCTCCACCGCCCCGGCAAGAGCCTTGCCGGGGCAACTTGCCCGATGCTAGCGGAGCAAGCCACCCTTGAGTCCACAGGCTCCAACCCAACCACCTACATTGGAATCAAGGCTCGGGAGGCGCCTCTGTGGTGGCATGCAAATCTTCGTCAAGATCATAAAACACACAAGATCAGATGAGGACCAGAAGACGGCGACCCTCGGCGGGATCCTAGCCGAGGAAATCCACAAGACCCCTAGCAAGACCCTTGCCAGGGTCAACTACAACGCCACAACAAGACCCTTGTCGGGCCCCCGGCAAGACCCTTGCCGAGGGCATCAGCAGGGCCACTGCCAGGGCCGCGCCAGCCAAGACTCCACCACCGTCCCCAAGCAGCTGCTGGCTCAACCAGCTGTGCAGGCACCTGCGTGGCGACGGGCGGCCTCTACACCGACTCAGCACGCACCTGCGTGGCAGCATGCGACCCTTCATGAAGGCTTGACCATCGCTCTAGCCCAGCAGCCGGCCAACATGGAGCCGCGATGCCTCATCAGCTCGGAAGGGTGTCGAGGCCAGGCGAGGTAGCGATGGCTAGGACGTGCTTTGATACATCCATTTTGCATCATGCTTTTATATCGATATTTATTGCATTATGGGCTGTTATTACACATTATGTCACAATACTTATGCCTATTCTCTCTTATTTTACATGGTTTACATGAAGAGAGGGAATACCGGCAGCTGGAATTCTGGGCTGGAAAAGGAGCAAATATTAGAGACCTATTTTGCACATCTCCAAAAGTCCTGAAACTTCACGGGAGCATGCTTCAGAATATATAACAAATATTGAGCGCAAGAAGTACCAGAGGGGGGCCACCCACCAGCCACGAGGGTGGGGGGCACGCCCTACCCCCTGGGCGCGCCACCCTGCCTTGTGGGCCCCCTGGTGGCCCTCCGATGCCCATCTCCTGCTAATATGAGGTCTTTCGTCCAAGGAAAAATCATAAGCAAGCTCACGGGACGAAACTCCGTCGCCACGAGGCGGAACCAATGTAGGGCTCAGACGGAGCTGTTCCGCCGGGGAAACTTCCCTCCGGGAGGGGGAAAAATCACCATCGTCATCACCAACGATCCTCTCATCGGGAGGGGGTTAATCTCCATCAACATCTTCACCAGCACCATCTCATCTCAAACCCTAGTTCATCTCTTGTATCCAATCTTTGTATCCAAACCTCAGATTGGTACCTGTGGGTTGCTAGTAGTGTTGATTACTCCTTGTAGTTGATGCTAGTTGGTTTACTTGGTGGAATATCATATGTTCAGATCCATTATGCATATTAATACCCCTCTGATTATGAACATGATTATGCTTTGTGAGTAGTTATGTTTGTTCCTGAGGACATGTGAGAAGTCTTGCTATTAGTAGTCATGTGAATTTGGTACCCGTTCGATATTTTGATGAGATGTATGTTGTCATCCCTCTAGTGGTGTCATGTGAACGTCGACTACATGACACTTCACCATTGTTTGGGCCTACAGGGAGGCATTGGGAAGTAATAAGTAGATGATGGGTTGCTAGAGTGACAGAAGCTTAAACCCTAGTTTGTGTGTTTCGTCGTAAGGGGCTGACTTGGATCCATATGTTTCATGCTATGTTAGGTTTACCATAATACTTTTGTTGTAGTTGCGGATGCTTGCAATGGGGGTTAATCATAAGTGCGATGCTTGTCCAAGTAAGGACATCGCCCAAGCACTGGTCCACCCACATATCAAATTATCAAAGTACCGAACGTGAATCATATGATCGTGATGAAAACTAGCTTGACGATAATTCCCATGTGTCCTTGGGAGTGCTTTCCTTCATCTAAGAGTTTGTCTAGGCTTGTCCTTTGCTACAAAAAGGATTGGGCCATCTTCCTGCACCTAATTTACTTTTATTACTTGCTACTCGTTACAAATTACCTTATCACAAAACTATTTGTTATCGGTAATTTTAGTGCTTGCAGAGAATACCTTACTGAAAACTGCTTATCATTTCCTTATGCTCCTCATTGGGTTCGACACTCTTACTTATCGAAAAGCTATGATAGATACCCTACACTTGTGGGTCATCATGCTTCCCTGGCGTCCCTGATAAATCAAGGAGGGCACATCGGCAACGCATTAAATGCGTTTGTCCGACGATCCCAGAGGATAGGCTTATCGAGTGTAGGCCTTTCCACCTCCTGTGTGCCACTATGGCAACCCCTTTTTCCTATACAAGGAGGCCCGAGGCGACCAGGAGAGGGATTCGTCTCTTTTGGGCAAGTTGCACCCCGTAGCTAGCTCAAGAACACAAGAACACTCAAATACATCTAGCAAAGCAGGACTAGGGTATTACGCATCTTCGCGGCCCGAACCTGGGTAAATGATTCATGTGCTTTCTGTCAGACATGCTCTTTGCACAGCCTCGTGCTCGCCAACCATAGAAGGGATCCTAGTGACCCCATAGGTGTTGTTTCCACCGACATCTTTGGCGCGCCAGGTAGGGGGCGCAGTTGTGAAAATCCGGTCCGCCAGTCAGCCTAGCGGTTCTTCATCATCATGGCTCCCAAGAAGAAGGCGGCCACGACGGTCGGTTCGTCGGGAGCTAGACGGCCCGTACCGGTGCGGGCGAGCAACGGGCCAGTCGCGGACAAGATCCGAGGCGCGGCCCGCGAGCACCAACATCACTCTGGCAGTCAGAGCCTGGCGAGCGGCATTGTTCGTGCGCAAGGCGACGGGCCGCACGCTGCGAAATCCAGAGATGAAGTTGGGCCCCTCGTAGGCGGCGTCGGACCTTCCGGGGGCATTGCCGTACCACCCACGGGCGGTGCGGCGACCTCCAAGACACTCACCCCGGCGCCCATAGCGCGCTCTTCCCCGGTTGTGCGCGACAAGCATCATCACCACGCCGGTGACCCTGGACACGGCCATGAGAAGAGTCTTGTGTGCCATTTGCGGGATGAAAGAGGCCAGCATGCCCGTCGAAGTGCTGGAGAAAATGCAACACAGCCGTTGGGCCATGATAGAGCTCCTTCTAACGTGGTTAGAAGTCGAAGCGCGCCACGGTCCATGCAACTTTCGCCGCAACCCATGCCAGCAGAAGCTTTGGCACGCGCGCAGCTGCTCCTTGACTTCCCTCCTGCTGCAGAGAAGCTCAACGAGTGGAGAGCCACTATCCGGAGCCTCGTTGGCGTCGCCAAGAAAGACGAGCCACGGCCAGAGGGGCCTTCGGGCCGGCGCTCCATCGAGCCACTGCACGCCGGCGGTGGAGGGGCCGGAGGCACCGCGGCCACGGTGCACTCTCCTCTTCCACACCAGCCATCATGGATGTCGGTCCGTCGTGATGATGCTTGTGATAACATTTCCATAGCATCATCCGACTCATGGACCCACCGTGACAAACGCCAGGTTCTTTGGGAGTGAGCCCATGAAGATGCTCAAACCACCATCGAGCGCCGGTGAGATACACGCCACCAGTCAGATAGGCGGGCGGGGCCCGCCATGGACCACCTAGCGCCGAGAGCCTCCGGCAGCCTACCTTAGAAGGTGGGTTGCACTGCCTTTACCCGTGAGCTGCGGCAGTTCCAGTGGCTGTCCCACCACATGTTCAAGCCCGCTGTCGGCGAGAAGTACAATGGCAAGACTCACCCGTCGGAGTTCCTCAGCATCTACACCATCGCGATGCAAGACGCTGGGGCTCATGACGATAAGGTGCTTGCCAATTACTTCCCGTTGGCCCTGAAACCCAATGTCATGTCTTGGTTGATGCACTTGCCGGCGGATTCCATTTCTTCTTGGTCAGACATGTGTCATGAGTTCGTTCGTGCCTTCACTGGATGCCACCAAGCTCATGGCCAGGCGAGTGATTTGCATATCATTCCCTAGAAGGAAGGTGAAAACCTGCGCAAGTACATACAGAGGTTTAGCCGAGTGCAATACAACATCCCAGATGTTCACCCTGGCGCCGTGATCAGCGCATTCCATCAGAATGTGCGCAACCGCAAGATGCGTGAAGAGCTAGCAATGAACAAGGTCAAGGATGTGGCCGATCTTTACGTTCTGGTCGATATATGCGCTCGGGCAGAAGAGGGGAGGAAGTACCCCGACGAAGATGCCGGAGCGGAAACCGACTGTACCAACGAAGACACTACCGCCCCAATGAAGAAGGATTGGCGTCACAACAGGAAGCTCAAGGGCAAGACCGTGCTTGCGGTCGAGGGATCCGATGACACCGGCACCGCCAAGAAGGCCAAGGCATACGGCCCTGGTAAGGAGATTGCCGGGTGCGCCGCTTGTCGGGCCTTGGCGGCTGCCGAGAATCCACCGCACCAAAGGCCACGACCTCCAAAACTACCGACAAGTAAAGCTACTTGTTGAAAAGAAAAAGGCCAAGTATGAGAGGCGGGACAAGGAGAAGGGCCAAGATGGCGCTGAAGGATCTGGCAAGAAGCGTGGCGGTCAAGGAGGTCGCTGCGTCAAGGATATCCAGCGAGAGAGGCCTGCTCGGGGACGCGACAAGAAGCAGGAAGACGATGATCATGACGAGGACGACGAGTCCGGTGAGCATGAGTTCCAGAAGGCCACAGAGGCCATGTGCGTCGATGGTGGAGCCTCGCTGCATACTTCTCACCGCCAGCTCAAACAGTGGGCATGTGAGATCACAGCAGCGGAGCGCTCGTTCCATGCTCAGAAGCCACTGAAGTGGTCCAGCATGCCCCTCATCTTTGACGCCGAGGACCACCCTGACCGCACAATTGCGGTCGGGTGTTTGCTGTTGTTGGTCTCACCAACGATACACAACCTCAAGGTGAACAAGATACTGGTTGACGGCGGGGCCGGTCTGAACTTGATCTCACCCGTTGTGATCAAAAGGCTGCAAATTCCTGAGGGAGACCTCAAGGAAACGGGCACGTTTCAAGGGGTCAACCCGGGAAGGAGCTAGCCGAAGGGGAAGGTCACATTGCCTGTGACACTTGGGGGCGAGTTGAACTATAGGACGGAGATGATTGTCTTCGATGTAGCCGAGATCCCCTTGCCCTACAACGGGATCCTCGGCCGCCCGACACTAGACAAGTTCATGGCGGCGTCACACTACACCTACAACACGCTGAAGATGCCTAGGCCGATGACCATCATCACCGTCCCCTCCGAGAAGAAGGACGCGCTGATTTGTGTTGACCAACTCTACCGAGAAGCAGTTGCAGCAGCTGCCGCCAAGGCGCTTGCTCCTGCCACTGAAGCCCGGGGGGAGAATACTGGCAAGACCTCTCGCACCCACTCAGGCAAGCGCACTTCTTCGGAGTGTTGTGCTACCGTCGAGGATGTGCCAGAGAGCTCCATCGACAAGAGCAAGAAATCCAGAGCTACACCACCAGAGACCAAGAGGGTGTACGTCAATGAGGATGGCACAGGAGGGGCTTTCATCATAAGCTCCACCCTTGACAGCAAATAGGAAAGCGCGCTCGTCACTTTCCTGTGGGTGAATGTCGATGTGTTTGCGTAGCAAGCATCCGACATCCCCGGCGTTCCTAGGGAAGTGATTAAGCACCATCTTGTTGTCTGTCCCCATGTGCGACCCGCCAGGAAGAAGGTCCAGAAGCAAGCTTTGGAACGACATGAATTCATCACAGAGGAGATCAAGAAGTTGGAAGCGGCAGGCTTGGTGAGAGGAGTGCTCCATCCAAAGTGGTTGGGCAATCCGGTGGTGATGCGCAAGGTGAATGGGAAGTGGAGGCTGTGTATTGATTACACATATATTAATAAGGCTTGTCCTAAGGACTCCTTCCCGTTGCCGTGCATTGACCGAATTATTGACTCCACGGCCCGGTAAGATCTGTTATCATTTCTCGACGACTACTCGGGCTACCACCAGATCTTCATGCCAAAGGAAGACGAAGAGAAGACATTGTTCATCACCCCATGTGGTTCGTATTGCTTTTTACGGATGCCTTTCGGGTTGAAGAGTGCTGGCTCGACATTCGCAAGGGCGGTCCAAATTGGTTTTGAGCCCCAGCTACATAGAAATATGGAAGCTTATATGAAAGACACAGTGGTGAAAACCAAGGATGAGGCAACCCTTGTACAAGACTAAGAAGAGACGTTTGCCAACCTACGCAAGATCAACCTCAAGATGAACCCTGAGAAGTGTGTCTTCGGCATTCTATGCAGCAAACTTCTTGGATTCTTTGTGTCGCAGCATGGGATCGAGGCAAACCCCGACAAGATCAATGCTATCGAGCAGATTGAGGCACCCAAGCGGATCAAGGATGTGCGTTGACTCACTGGTTGCGCTGCCGCCATGAGCAGATTCATCTCCAAGTCCGCTGAAAGTGCAACTATCCCTAGGTGGTTTTGGTAATTCATAACAACAAATAGCTCATTGAGCTAGTGCTATTCCAAGATGATTATTTCAGGAAAGCTCAATGATTAGCATGGCATGGATGTGAAAGTGGAACCCTCAAAATGCTAAGGACAAAGAATTGGCTCAAGCTCAAAAGTTCAAGACTCTTCATTTTATATTTTAGTGATCCAAGATCACATTGAGTCTTTAGGAAATGCCAATACTATCAAGGATGGATGAGGTGTTGCTTAATGAGCCTCTTGGTTTATTTGCTTAGTGATATGCTCCAAAATCCTCAACCACCTTTCCATATCCACAAATAACCTAAACCCTATGCCAAACTCGGTCATACCGATTCTGTCAATCCGGCGCCACCGAGTTTCACTTGTCATTTGCCACTGCCAAACCCTAGCAATTCGGTCCTACCGATAAGGATCTCGGTCACACCGAGATGGGGTTGCAAACTCTCTGTTTCCCTTTCGTAACTTTTCGGTCTCACCGAAAGAGCGAATCAGTCCCACCAAGAATGCAATGCAAACTCTCTGATTACTTCTTGTAACTTTTCGGTCTCACCGAAAGAGAAAGTCGGTCCCACCGAGTTTGCCTGACCAACTCTCTGGTTAGCTAGTTGCCGAACTCGGTCTCACCGAGTTTGTGCGATCGGTCTCATCGAGATTACGTTATGCCCAAACCCTAACCGAATCGGTCCTACCGAATTGCATCTCAGTCCCACCGAAATTCCTAACGGTCACTAGGTTTACTATTTCGGTCAGACTGAGTTTTCTGATTCGGTCCCACCGAGATTGGTAGATTGTGTGTAACCGTTGGATTTTTTGTGGAGGCTATAAATACCCCTCCACCTTCTCTTCATTCGAAGAGAGAGCCATCAGAACACATACACCATTCCTACTCATATGTTCTGAGAAAGAACCACCTACTCATGTGTTGAGACCAATATATTCCATTCCTACCATATGAATCTTGATCTCTAGCCTTCCCCAAGTTGCTTTCCACTCCAATCTTCTTTCCATCAGATCCAAATCCTATGAGAGAGAGTTGAGTGTTGGGGAGACTATCATTTGAAGCACAAGAGCAAGGAGTTCATCATCAACACACCATTTGTTACTTCTTGGAGAGTGGTGTCTCCTAGATTGGCTAGGTGTCACTTGGGAGCCTCCGACAAGATTGTGGAGTTGAACCAAGGAGTTTGTAAGGGCAAGGAGATCGCCTACTTCGTGAAGATCTACCGCTAGTGAGGCAAGTCCTTCGTGGGTGATGGCCATGGTGGAATAGACAAGGTTGCTTCTTCGTGGACCCTTCGTGGGTGGAGCCCTCCGTGGACTCCGACAGCCACTCCGAGAGAAGTTATCACTCCGACTCCGAAGATACTCAAGATGAAGGTGTTGCCGGTCTAGCACTTGTGTCAACCAACTCCTACGACATATTTGACTCACCAAATGAAGGAATTGGAAGATGCTTCATGGCCAAAGGTCCTAAGGTAACACACCCCGAGTATGTTGACTTTAATAGTGATGAAGATGACTTGTTAGGTGATGATGATTTGCTTGTTGACAACTCTAGTGAAGAATATTATGGTGAAATATCAATTAATCATGCTAAAACAAATGACAATGATAAGGAGAAGATTGAGGCTCTAACTAAAGAACTAAACACTCTTAAGTTAGCCCATGAAACTATCTTCGAAGATCATCGAGAACTTTTAAGAGCTCATGAGAAACTACGCTTTGAAAAGCTTAATCTTGAGCAAGAGCATGAGTTCTTAAAAGCAATCAATGATGATCTCCGCAAGAAAAGTTCTTCTCACATTGCCAAGCGTTTACTTTTATCCAACTACATGCCTCAAGTCAAGACTAGTAACAAGAATAAGAAAGATTCTTCCTCTAGTAGTAACAATGATCATGCTAAATCCAATATTGTTGCTTCTAGTAGTTCTCTTGATTCCACTAATGATTCTCTTAGCCAAGTTACACTTGAGCAAGAAAATAGCTTATTGAAGGGAATTATAGAGAAATGTGTTTACAAGAGCTTGCCGGAAGTAAGCAATTCGAGGAAATTGTGCGCAAGCAAGGAATGCACCGGAAGAATCAAGGTGTTGGTTTTGAACGAAAGTTCAATGCCAATGGAGTTGAATGGGAAGAAGATCAATACCCCAAGACAAAGTTTATTCCTCAACAAGATAAGTATGATACTTCCTTCAAGGGAACACAAGCTCAAGATGATCTTCCACCACAATACTACAAGCAAAAAGGCAAGGACAAGCTTCAAGAGGAGATTGATGCATTTGAAGAAGCTCCTAAGACCTTAGTCAAGTGGATTCCCAAGACTACTTCAAGTTCCAGTACATCAAGTACGACTACAATTCCAAGGATTCCCATCAAGATGGTGTGGATCCAAAAGAAGAAGAACTAGAGAGTTCTTGAGGGTGACTCCGCCAACATACTTCACTCTTATCATTTTGGCAAGAACAAGTGCAATCAACTTCCACATCTTGCACTAGTTCAAGGAGTCACAAACCCTCTTGTTGGTAAGACAAGGGACAAGGTAACCTAAAGTTTTCATGGACATCATCTTGTGTGTGCATAACTCTATGTCTATGGATATCCTTGTTTGTTCCTTGTGGGACTAACCCATGTAGGTATTGAAAGTGCAATTCACTCAAATGGATAGCTCCAAGTGATCTACATCAACATTGAGCATCCACATCTTCAACATCTACATGAAGTCATCATCGACAAAACCCAAGGTTAGTTCATCCCTCTTAGGGGGGATATCACATCTAGGGGGAGCTTTACTCTAAGACTTGAGCTAAAGCAACTCTAAAGATGTGAATACAACAATGCTTTATGTAAAAGTGGTAACCCCACTTGAGCTTAAACGATGATATGACCTATGATCAAGTGTTCTCACTTGACTCCTAAGTCAATATACTCATATATAGATGACCTAGTCATCGCAAATTGCTTGATAGATGCTAGAATTGGTTGTGCATGCTTTGCCACATATTTCATTTGCCATCTTATTGTGTGAGCATGTTGGTTGCATATTTTACTCATTCGAGGACATCCACTTGTTGTTTTGATTGCTTGGCTTTCTTCTTTTGCCAAGTGGATGGACAAGAATGCCTAAGAACCTCCTCTAGCTATCTATGCTTTTCTCGTCTCAAACTCTATTCATGCTGCATCACAAAACTTGATCAAGTCAGATTCGAACCACTTTGTGTGAGGAGCGCTCGGAGTCCCCGATTCATCATAGACTTAAACTTCCAAAACCTCTTTATGAATCTCGGTCTGACCGATACTCCATTTTCGGTCCTACCGAGTTCATTAAGTTGATCTAGGTTTTCGATCTCGGTGCAACCGATTTGAACTTTTCGGTCACACCGAGTTGCAATAACTGCACACAGTTTTGCATCTCGGTGCCACCGAGTTGTTCCACTCGGTCACACCGATAGGGTCGGGCTATATATAGTGACGGGCAAAATTTTGGAAATTTCTCCGAAACCTCTTCGCCCGCGCGATAGCCTGCTATGCCTTTGTGGTCTCCGGATCGTCTTCTCGCCGCCAGCAGCCTCTAGTCGCTGGTCTCCGCCGCCGTCAACGGAATTCTGCCCCGCCGTTGCCGCTGTAGCGAGTCTCCGCCGAACTAGGGTATGGACTCGATCTTTGTGCTATTCTCCACTCCGATTCCTAGAACATTGTGATCATCATGATTCTTGCCACGATTGAAACACTCCTATCCAGTCAATGAACTCGTAGATTAGGTTTAATTCGAAAATTTTAGGGTTAGGTTTCCGCCGAAACCATCTCGGACCCACCGAGTTGAAAAACCCGGTCCCACCAATCTGGCTTTTGCCATTGCACAAGTGAAACTCGGTCTGACCGAGAATAACTTATCGGTGCGACCGATTTTGGAATTCTGTGAAACCCTAGCAGTCTCGGTGCCACCGAACTGTGACTCGGTCTGACCGAGTTCACCAGTTCTGGTGCCAAAACTGCTTCGGTGTCACCGAGTTTGAAAATTGGTAGATCCGAGATGCTTTCTGTGGAAAACTAAAACTAAGTTTTTGAATTAATCTTTTGCAAAAATCTCTGCTTTTTGTGATGCTCATCCACTCTATCTTATCCATAATCTATTCACAGGATCAGCAGTCAGTTTGCAACATGTCTGATCAAAGTGACAGCCTGAATGTGTCTGAGAAGCAAGTTGTGATGAGTGAGGGCACTAGCCCCTCAAGTTCTTCTGATGATGGCAGCAGGAGCACCCCCAGCAACCTGCCTAAGGCTGCCACACATCAAAGGAAGAAGAGAACGTCTGATTCTGAGGATGAAGACGATGTGGCAGAGGAAGAAGCCACATCAAAGAGAGCTGAACTAGCTCAAGGCACAAAGCCAGGGCTGAAAATCAAAAGGCCAGCAGGCAGGCAGCCCATGTCTAAGGCAAGAGTTCCCACTTCCAAACCTAGGAAGGCTGCAACTGAAGAAACCATGAATCTTGCCCTGGAATCTGAAGAGGAAGCAGGTGGCCAAGGCAAGAAGAGGAAAGAGAGGGTGAAGAAGACTGTAGCTAGAGTGCTTGGGAAGGCCTCCATTATGGTAGATGAGGAGGAAGAAGAAGAAGAGGTTGCTGCACCAGCACCCAAGGCAACCAAACTCATGGGAGATGCTATAAGGTCAGGAACAGCTGCATCCAAGCCCAAGGAAGCACCTAAGGTTGCATCTAAGCCTAAGAGTGCACCAAAGAGAAACACACGAAGCATCCTAGCTGCGGAAAAGAATAAGGCCCCAGTGCCTGAAGCTATCGAAGAAGAGGAAGAGAGTGTCCTTAGGAAGCTCAAGCCCAAGATCCCAGACCACAACGATGCTCATCTGAAGCTCAGGAGAGATTCAGGGCTGAGGAAATGGAGAGAAGCAGATCCGTATGCTTCTAGGAGAAGGACTGCCGTGGATTACAGATTTCATACCAAGGAGCAGCAAGATTTCTATGAGACTGTTTTGCTTGACAAGAAGCCAATCGTTTGTGACATTAGATGGGTTGACTGGACCTACATCAAGGACAATGAAGAGTACTACCCCGGTGTATTTGACAGCTTTAGTGCGTGTGGAGTTGCAGACTTTGTTGGGTAGAAGCTCACAAAGTGGAATGAGGAGCTGATCATGCAATTCTACTCCACAGCACACTTTTATCCGGATGGCAGGATCACATGGATGTTAGAGGGTACAAGGTACCAATCCACTGTTGAAGAATGGGCGAAGTTGATCAATGCCCCAGAGGAGCAAGCTGATGACTTGGACATTTATGCCAAGAAAAAGATGGATCACAACTCCATGCCCAACATGTACAAGGAGATCCCGAATGAAGTGCTCAACACGTTCAAGTTTGGCTCAGTGCACTATCTGCTCTCAGGATTGCCTACGATCAACTGGATCCTTAGGCACACCCTTCTGCCCAAATCTGGAGATCACAAGATGATCAGAGGTCACGCGATCAACTTGCTTCATGTCTTTTATGTGCCTCAGAAATTCAAGGTCATGAGTCTCATTGTGGAAACAATCAAGAGGACACCTGCAGACCAGAAGAGGAGTTGTGGGTATGCCCCACAGATTCAGGAGCTCATCAACTCCAAGATGGGCATGGGCGTGTACTTATTGGATAAGGAACACCTGCCCATCCGTCCAGATTTTGAGGATAACCAAGTGGTTATGACTGAGAATGAACCCTCATCTGCCCATGCACAAGCTCAGAAGGAGAAGGCAAAGAAGGAGAAAGTTGCCAGGATGCCTACTCAAGCGGAGGCATCTGATTACTTCTTGAAGACCAAACAAGAGCAGATCGGTTACCTGATAGCGTCCACCTTGCGGATTGAGCAGAGTATAGCTACCCTGACTCAGAACCAGGCGAGCCTAGAGAGGATCATGGAACAGAGGTTCTATGACCTGGACATCAAAGTGACTGAGATACAGACTGCCGTGGAGCAGCTCCAGGACGACATTAACGAGAGAAGAGACAGAACCACAACTGATGCTTTTGCCAAGGTGCCACGAGGTCCGAGGTCGTCTGCACTGCCAGTTGCTGACACTAGAGCTACAACGTCTGCACCAGCTACAGCCTCCGTTCCACCAGCTCCAGCATCCACCACAGCCTCAACTCCTACCACATCTACTGAAGGCTTTGTCCTTGGCGTGCTTCGGACTCCACCACCACCTGAAGATCAAGCCTGAGCGTCGACTTAGCACTATGCATTCTCTAGGAACTTTTTGGTAACTTGTTGCCAAAGGGGGAGAAAATGTATAGATCATAGACTTCAAGAGAGAGTGTTGCTTTTATTCTCTCTTGTTTTTTATTTGGTGGTTTTTCGAACTTTGTTTGCTTGCGTGTGCGATACTATGTCTTTATTCGTGAGACATCGATGATCAAGTGTTTGATCATAAGCTACACTTAATGGTTGATTAATGGTTGCTAAATGTTATCATTCTATCTATTGTGTGTGATCATTCACTATTCTTGGTGATGAGTGCATGTATTTCAATCTTATCATTTTTTTCGAGCGCTCCACTAAGATGTATGTGACATGGAAGAGTAACCCATGATTCTAACTCCTTGTGCATTTGCAGTCCAAAGCAAATTTTAAAATATGCACAAATTTAGGCGGAGCTCTTACTTATCACATACTTCTCAAAGCGACGATGTATTTCATGATTATTATTATTTGTCGAAGCTTTGATTTATATGTTGTCATCAATTACCAAAAAGGGGGAGATTTAAAGTGCAACTATCCCTAGGTAGTTTTGGTAATTCATAACAACATATAGCTCATTGAGCTAATGCTATTCCAAGATGATTATTTCAGGAAAGCTCAATGATTGGCATGGCATGGATGTGAAAGTGGAACCCTCAAAATGCTAAGGACAAAGAATTGGCTCAAGCTCAAAAGTTCAAGACTCTTCATTTTATATTTTAGTGATCCAAGATCACATTGAGCCTTTAGGAAATGCCAATACTATCAAGGAGGGATGAGGTGTTGCTTAATGAGCCTCTTGCTTTATGTGCTTAGTGATATGCTCCAAAATCCTCAACCACCTTTCCATATCCACAAATGACCTAAACCCTAAGCCAAACTCGGTCATACCGATTCTGTCAATCCGGCGCCACTGAGTTTCACTTGTCATTTGCCACTGCCAAACCCTAGCAATTCGGTCCTACCGATAAGGATCTCGGTCACACCGAGATGGGGTTGCAAACTCTCTGTTTCCCTTTCGTAACTTTTCGGTCTCACCGAAAGAGCGAATCGGTCCCACCGAGAATGCAATGCAAACTCTCTGTTTACTTCTTGTAACTTTTCGGTCTCACCGAAAGAGCAAGTCGGTCCCACCGAGTTTGCCTGACCAACTCTCTGGTTAGCTAATTGCCGAACTCGGCCTCACCGAGTTTGTGCGATCGGTCTCACCGAGATTACGTTATGCCCAAACCCTAACCGAATCGGTCCTACCGAATTGCATCTCAGTCCCACCGAAATTCCTAATGGTCACTAGGTTTACTATTTCGGTCAGACCGAGTTTTCTGATTCGGTCCCACCGAGATTGGTAGATTGTGTGTAATGGTTGGATTTTGTGTGGAGGCTATAAATACCCCTCCACCTCCTCTTCATTTGAAGAGAGAGTCATCAGAACACATACACCATTCCTACTCATATGTTCTGAGAAAGAACCACCTACTCATGTGTTGAGACCAAGATATTCCATTCCTACCATATGAATCTTGATCTTTAGCCTTCCCCAAGTTGCTTTCCACTCAAATCTTCTTTCCATCAGATCCAAATCCTATGAGAGAGCTGAGTGTTGGGGAGACTATCATTTGAAGCACAAGAGCAAGGAGTTCATCATCAACACACCATTTGTTACTTCTTGGAGAGTGGTGTCTCCTAGATTGGCTAGGTGTCACTTGGGAGCCTTCGATAAGATTGTGGAGTTGAACCAAGGAGTTTGTAAGGTCAAGGAGATCGCCTACTTCGTGAAGATCTACCGCTAGTGAGGCAAGTCCTTCGTGGGCGATGGCCATGGTGGAATAGACAAGGTTGCTTCTTCGTGGACCCTTCGTGGGTGGAGCCCTCCATGGACTCGCACAAATGTTACCCTCCATGGGTTGAAGTCTCCATCAACGTGGATGTAGGATAGCACCACCTATCCGAACCACGGGAAAACATCCGTGTCTCCAATTGCGTTTGAATCCTCCAAACCCTTCCCTTTACATTCTTGCTAGTTGCATGCTTTACTTTCCGCTGCCAATAAACTCTTTGCATGCTTGCTTGAATTGTGTGATGATTGCTTGACTTGCTCTAAGATAGCTAAAATCTGCCAAGAACTAAAATTGGGAAAAGGCTAAGTTTTTAGTTGGTCAAGCAGTCTAATCACCCCCCCCTCTAGACATACTTTCGATCCTACATCCGCTGAGCGTGCCCTTCCCTTTTGCAAGATCTTGAAGAAGGCGGGCCCAATGGAGTGGACCCCGGAGGATGAGGCAGCATTGCAGGATCTGAAGAAATACCTTTCCTCTACACGAATACTGGTTGTGCCTAAGCCACAAGAGCCGTTGTTGCTGTATTTGACGGCGACGAATCAAGTGGTCAGTGCAGGGCTAGTGGCACAGACGGAGGTCGGTAAAGAGGCAGTGGCGACGGCGGGACTGGTGGATGGCGAGCCAGAGATTCCCCCAGCAGGGCCTAATGCCGGCAAGGCAAGGCCCCCGGGGGAGTCTGACGCCATCAGGACAGGCCCCATGCAATCAAATGAGGTGGTGCAGAAGAAGAAGATGATGAAGCACCCGGTTTACTTTGTCAAGTCCCTCCCGCAGGGGGCTAGGTCAAGGTACTCTGGTGTGCAAAAATTATTCTTCGGCCTCCTTATGGCCTCGAGGAAGCTGCGTCACTACTTCCAAGCACACGAAATCACCGTCGTCACCCGCCTCCCATTAAAGTGGATACTGCATAACCCAGATGCAACCGGAAGGATTGTGGAGTGGGCCTTGGAGATTTCAAGCTTTGGTTTGAAGTTTGAAAGTACTTCGACAATCCAGAGCAGAGTCTTGGCAGAGTTCATTGCAGAATGGACCTCAACGCCTGACGAGGAAATCCAGGAGACTACCCTCCCCTGCAAGGAAGCAAGTCACAACATGATCATGTACTTTAACAGGGCTTTCTCGCTGCAAGGCGCCAGTGTGGTGTGCTGCTCGTCGCACCCACCAGAGAGCACCTCAAGTATGTAATCCAGATGCACTTTCCCAGGGAGATGTCCACCAACAACACTGCTGAGTACGAGGGGTTGCTTGCCGGCCTTAGGATCGCGGCGGACCTCGGGGTCAAGAAGCTTATCATCAGGGGTGATTCACAGCTTGTCGTCAGACAAGTTAACAAAGATTATCAGCGCCCATTGATGGATGCCTACGTAGATGAGGTGAGGAAGCTGGAGGAGCGCTTTGATGGTATAAAAGCAGAGCACGTTCCCCGAGCGGAGAACGACATCGCCGATTACCTGTCAAAGTGCGTTGCATTCAAGCTACATGTGGAACCAGGTACTTTTTTTGCTTCGGTTAAGTCAACCATCCGTCTAACCATCAACGGAGCAGAACAAACGGAGGAAATCAGGTCCCGGCAAGTACTTTCCCACTGAGTCCCCAGGGGCCGCCGGCAATGGTGTTGCCGCGGATTCTGAGCCTGCCGAGGAGCGACTGATTCCGACGAGCCGTCAAGCCATGGCCGTAGAGACGGTCGCTCCCATGGCAGAAGAAATGCCTTTGGTCCTTGCCGTTGAGCCCTAGGCTCCGGCTTGGGCACAACATACCGTCCGATTCCTCCAAACAGGGGAGCTTCCTAAGGAGCAGGAAGAAGCGGAGAAAGTAGCCGGTCATTCTGCAATGTATCAGTTCGTCGATGACGTCTTGTACAGGAAAAGATCGGACGGTGTAAAATTGAAGTGCATTCCCCGGGAGGAAGGACTGGAGATGTTGGTGGAGATACACGAAGGCATTGTTGGGGAACGTAGTAATTTCAAAAATTTTCCTACGCACACGCAAGATCATGGTGATGCATAGCAACGAGGGGGAGAGTCTGATCTACGTACCCTTGTAGATCGCAACGGAAGCGTTGACACAACGTAGAGGAAGTAGTCGTACGTCTTCTTCCCGATCCGACCGATCCAAGCACCGTTACTCCGGCACCTCCGAGTTCTTAGCACACGTTCAGCTCGATGACGTTCCTCGGGCTCCGATCCAGCAAAGCGTCGAGGAAGAGTTCCGTCAGCACGACGGCGTGGTGACGATCTTGATGTACTACCGACGCAGGGCTTCGCCTAAGCACTGTAACGGTATGATCGAGGTGGAATTTGGTGGCAGGGGGCACCGCACACGGCTAAGGAACGATCTCAAGGATCAACTTGTCTGTCTTGGGGTGTCCCCTGCCCCCGTATATAAAGGTTGGAGGGAGGGGGGCTGGCCGGCCAAAGAGGAGGAGGCGCAGGAGGAGTCCTACTCCTACCGGGAGTAGGACTCCCCCCTCCAATCCTAGTCCAACTAGGAAACCTTCAAAGGGGAGAGAGAGAGAGGTGGCCGGCCCCTCTCCTAGTCCTAATAGGACTAGGGAGATGGGGGGAGGCGCAGCCCTATGTGGGCTGCCCTCTCACCTTTCCACTAAGGCCCATGTTGGCCCATTTGGCTCCCGGGGGGTTCCGGTAACCCTCCCGGTAATCCGGTAAAATCCCGATTTCACCCGGAACACTTCCGATGTCCAAACATAGGCTTCCAATATATCAATCTTTACGTCTCGACCATTTCGAGACTCCTCGTCATGTCCGTGATCTCATCCGGGACTCCGAACAACCTTCGGTACATCAAAATGCATAAACTCATAATAACTGTCATCGTAACGTTAAGCGTGCGGACCCTACGGTTCGAGAACAATGTAGACATGACCGAGACACATCTCCGGTCAATAACCAATAGCGGGACCTGGATGCCCATATTGGCTCCTACATATTCTATGAAGATTTTTATCGGTCAGACCGCATAACAACATACGTTGTTCCCTTTGTCATCGGTATGTTACTTGCCCGAGATTCGATCGTCGGTATCCAATACCTAGTTCAATCTCGTTACTGGCAAGTCTCTTTACTCGTTCCGTAATACATCATCTCATAACTAACATCTTTAGTTATTATGCTTGCAAGGCTTATGTGATGTGTATTACCGAGAGGGCCCAGAGATACCTCTCCGACAATCGGAGTGACAAACCCTAATCTCGAAATACGCCAACCCAACATCTACCATTGGAGACACCTGTAGTACTCCTTTATAATCACCCAGTTATGTTGTGACATTTGTTAGTACCCAAAGTGTTCCTCCGGTAAACGGGAGTTGCATAATCTCATAGTTATAGGAACATGTATAAGTCATGAAGAAAGCAATAGCAACATACTAAACGATCGGGTGCTAAGCTAATGGAATGGGTCATGTCAATCAGATCATTCAACTAATGATGTGACCTCGTTAATCAAATAACAACTCTTTGTTCATGGTTAGGAAACATAACCATCTTTGATTAACGAGCTAGTCAAGTAGAGGCATACTAGTGACACTCTGTTGGTTTATGTATTCACACATGTATTATGTTTCCGGTTAATACAATTCTAGCATGAATAATAAACATTTATCATGATATAAGGAAATAAATAATAACTTTATTATTGCCTCTAGGGCATATTTCCTTCAGTCTCCCACTTGCACTAGAGTCAATAATCTAGCTCACATCGCCATGTGATTTAACAGCAATAGTTCACATCACCATGTGATTAACACCCATAGTTCACATCGTCATGTGACCAACACTCAAAGGGTTTACTAGAGTCAGTAATCTAGTTCACATATCTATGTGATTAACACCCAAAGAGTACTAAGGTGTGATCATGTTTTGCTTGTGAGATAATTTTAGTCAACGGGTCTGTCACATTCAGATCCGTGAGTATTTTGCAAGGTCTATGTCTACAATGCTCTATACGGAGCTACTCTAGCTATTTGCTCCCACTTTCAATATGTATCCAGATTGAGACTTTAGATTCATCTGGATCAGTGTCAAAAACTTGCATCAACGTAACCCTTTACGACGAACCTTTTTGTCACGTCCATAATCGAGAAACATATCCTTATTTCACTAAGGATAATTCTGACCGCTGTCCAGTGATCTACTCCTAGATCACTATTGTATTCCCTTGCCAAATCAGTGCAGGGTATACAATAGATCTGGTACACAGCATGGCATATTTTATAGAACCTATGAATGAGGCATAGGGAATGACTTTCATTCTCTTTCTATCTTCTGCCGTGGTCGGGCTTTGAGTCTTTACTCAACTTCACACCTTGTAACACAGGCAAGAAACTTTTTCTTTGACTATTCCATTTTGAACTACTTCAAAATCTTGTCAAGGTATGTACTTATTGAAAAAACTTATCAAGCGTCTTGATCTATCTCTATAGATTTTGAAGCTCAATATGTAAGCAGCTTTACCGAAGTCTTTCTTTGAAAAACTCCTTTCAAACACTCCTTTTATGCTTTACAGAATAATTCTAAATTATTTCCGATCAACAATATGTCATTCACATATACTTATCAGAAATGCTGTAGTGCTCCCACTCACTTTCTCGTAAATACAGGCTTCACCGCAAGTCTGTATAAAACTATATGCTTTGATCAACTCATCAAAGCGTATATTCCAACTCCGAGATGTTTGCACCTGTCCACAGATAGATCGCTGGAGCTTGCATATTTAGTTAACACCTTTAGGATCGACAAAACCTTCTAGTTGTATCGTATACAACTCTTATTTAGCAAATCCATTAAGGAATGCAGTTTTGTTTATCCCTTTGCCAGATTTCATAAAATGCGGCAATTGCTAACATGATTCGGACAGACTTAAGCATAGATACGAGTGAGAAAATCTCATCGTAGTCAACATCTTGAACTTGTCGAAAACCTTTTGCGACAATTCTAGCTTTGTAGATAGTAACACTACTATCAGCATTCGTCTTCCTCTTGAAGATCCATTTATTTTCTATGGCTTGCCGATCAACGGGCAAGTCAACCAAAGTCCAAACTTTTGTTCTCATACATGGATCCTATCTCAGATTTCATGGCTTCAAGCCACTTTGCGGAATCTGGGCTCACCATCGCTTCTTCATAGTTCGTAGGCTCATCATGGTCAAGTAACATGACCTCCAGAACAGGATTACCGTACCACTCTGGTGCGGTTCTCACTCTGGTTTACCTACGAGATTCGGTAGTAACTTGATCTGAAGTTACATGATCATCATCATTAGCTTCCTCACTAATTGGTGTAGTAGTCACAAGAACAGATTTCTGTGATGAACTACTTTCCAATAAGGGAGAAGGTACAATTACCTTATCAAGTTTTCTACTTTCCTCCTACTCACTTCTTTCGAGAGAAAAACTCCTTCTCTTGAAAGTTTCCGAATTTAGCAACAAAAGTCTTGCCTTCGGTCTTGTGATAGAAGGTGTATCCAATAGTTTCCTTTGGATATCCTATGAAGACACATTTCTCTGATTTGGGTTTGAGCTTATCAGGTTGAAACTTTTTCACATAAGCATTGCAACCTCAAACTTTAAGAAACGACAACTTAGGTTTCTTGCCAAACCATAGTTCACACGGTGTCGTCTCAACGGATTTAGATGGTGCCCTATTTAACGTGAATGCAGCTGTCTCTAATGCATGACCCCAAAACGATAGTGGTAAATCGGTAAGAAACATCATAGATTGCACTATATCCAATAAAGTACGGTTATGATGTTCGGACACACCATTATGCTGTGGTGCTCCAGGTGGCGTGAGTAGTGAAACTATTTCACATTGGTTTAACTGAAGACCAAACTCGTAACTCAAATATTTGTCTCCGCGATCAGATCGTAGAAACTTTATTTTCTTATTATGATGATTTTTCACTTCACTCTGAAATTCTTTGAACTTTTTCAAATGTTTCAGACTTATGTTTCATCAAGTAGATATACTCATATCTGCTTAAATCATCTGTGAAGATCAGAAAATAATGATACCTGTCGCGAGCCTCAATATTCATTGGACCACATACATCAGTATGTATGATTTCCAACAAATCTGTTGCTCGCTCCATTGTTCCGAAGAACAGAGTCTTAGTCATCTTGCCCATGAGGCATGGTTCGCAAGCATCAACTGATTCATAATCAAGTGATTCCAAAAGCCCATCAGCATGGAGTTTCTTCATGCGCTTTACACCAATATGACCTAAACGGCAGTGCCACAAATAAGTTGCACTATCATTATTAACTTTGCATCTTTTGGTTTCAATATTATGAATATGTGTATTATTAAGATCGAGATCCAATGAACTATTTTCATTGGGTGTGTAACCATATAAGGTTTTATTCATGTAAACAGAACAACAATTTATTCTCTTACTTAAATGAATAACCGTATTACAATAAACATGATCAAATCATATTCATGCTCAACGCAAACACCAAATAACACTTATTTAGGTTCAACACTAATCCCGAAATTATGGGGAGTGTGCGATGATGATCATATCAATCTTGGAACCACTTCCAACACACATCGTCACTTTACCCTTAACTAGTCTCTGTTTATTCTGCAACTCCCGTTTCGAGTTTACTAATCTTAGCAACCGAACTAGTATCAAATACTGAGGGTTTGCTATAAACACTAGTAAAGTACACATCGATAACATGTATATCAAATATACTTATGTTCACTCTGCCATCCTTCTTATCCACCAATCACTTGGGGTAATTCCACTTCCAGTGACCAGTCCCTTTGCAGTAGAAGCACTTAGTCTCAGGCTTAGGATCAGACTTGGGCTTCTTCACTTGAGCAGCAACTTGCTTGCCGTTCTTCTTGAAGTTCCCCTTCTTCCCTTTGCCCTTTTCTTGAAACTAGTGGTCTTGTCAACCATCAACACTTGATGTTTTTCTTGATTTCTACCTTCGTTGATTTCAGCATCACGAAGAGCTTAGGAGTTACTTTTGTCATCCTTTGCATATTATAGTTCATCACGAAGTTCTACTAACTTGGTCATGGTGACTAGAGAATTCTGTCAATCACTATCTTATCTGGAAGATTAACTCCCACTTGATTCAGGCGATTGTAGTACCCAGACAATCTGAGCACATGCTCACTAGTTGAGCGATTCTCCTCCATCTTTTAGCTATAGAACTTATTGGAGACTTCATATCTCTCAACTCGAGTATTTGCTTGAAATATTAACTTCAACTCCTGGAACATCTCATATGGTCCATGACGTTCAAAACGTCTTTGAAGTCCCGATTCTAAGCCGTTAAGCATGGTGCACTAAACTATCAAGTAGTCATCATATTGAGCTAGCCAAACGTTCATAACGTCTGCATCTGCTCCTGCAATAGGTCTGTCACCTAGCGGTGCATCAAGGACATAATTCTTCTGTGCAGCAATGAGGATAAACCTCAGATCACGGATCCAATCCGCATCATTGCTACTAACATCTTTCAACATAATTTTCTCTAGGAACATATCAAAATAAAACACAGGGAAGCAACAACACGAGCTATTGATCTATAACATAATTTGCAAAATACTACCAGGACTAATGTTCATGATAAATTTAAGTTCAGTTAATCAAATTTACTTAAGAACTCCCACTTAGATAGACATCCCTTTAATCCTCTAAGTGATCACGTGATCCAAATCAACTAAACCATAACCGATCATCACGTGAGATGGAGTAGTTTTCAATGGTGAACATCAATATGTTGATCATATCTACTATATGATTCACGCTCGACCTTTCGGTCTCCGTGTTCCGAGGCCATATCTGTATATGCTTGGCTCGTCAAGTATAACCTGAGTATTCCGCGTGTGCAACTGTTTTGCACCCGTTGTATTTGAACGTAGAGCCTATCACACCCGATCATCACGTGGTGTCTCAGCACGAAGAACTTTTGCAACGGTGCATACTCAGGGAGAACACTTCTTGATAATTTAGTGAGAGATCATCTTATAATGCTACCGTCAATCAAAGCAAGATAAGATGCATAAAAGGATAAACATCACATGCAATCAATATAAGTGATATGATATGGCCATCATCATCTTGTGCTTTGTGATCTCCATCTCCGAAGCACCGTCATGATCACCATCGTCACCGGCGCGACACCTTGATCTCCATCGTAGCATCGTTGTCGTCTCGCCAATCTTATGCTTCCACGACTATCACTACCGCTTAGCAATAAAGTAAAGCATTACATCGCGATTGCATTGCATACAATAAAGCGACAACCATATGGCTCCTGCCAGTTGCCGATAACTCGGTTACAAAACATGATCATCTCATACAATAAAATCAGCATCATGCCTTGACCATATCACATCACAACATACCCTGCAAAAACAAGTTAGACGTCCTCTACTTTGTTGTTGCAAGTTTTACGTGGCTGCTACGGGCTTAAGTAAGAACTCATCTCACCTACGCATCAAAACCACAACAATAGTTCGTTAAATAGACTCTGTTTTAACCTTCTCAAGGACCGGGCGTAGTCACACTTGGTTCAACTAAAGTTGGAGAGACAGTCTTCCGCAAGCCATCTATGTGCAAAGCACGTCGAGGGAACCGGTCTCGCGTAAGAGTACGCGTAAGGTTGGTCCGGATCGTCTCAACCAACAATACCGCCGAACCAAAGTATGACATGCTGGTAGGCAGTATGACTTGTATCGCCCACAACTCACTTGTGTTCTACTCGTGCATATAACATCAAACCATAAAACCTAGGCTCGGATGCCACTGTTGGGGAACGTAGTAATTTCGAAAATTTTCCTACGCACACGCAAGATCATGGTGATGCATAGCAACGAGGGGGAGAGTCTGATCTACGTACCCTTGTAGATCGCAACGGAAGCGTTGACACAACGTAGAGGAAGTAGTCGTACGTCTTCTTCCCGATCCGGCTGATCCAAGCACCGTTACTCCGGCACCTCCGAGTTCTTAGCACACGTTCAGCTCGATGACGTTCCTCGGGCTCTGATCCAGCAAAGCGTCGAGGAAGAGTTCCGTCAGCACGACGGCGTGGTGACGATCTTGATGTACTACCGACGCAGGGCTTCGCCTAAGCACTGTAACGGTATGATCGAGGTGGAATTTGGTGGCAGGGGGCACCGCACACGGCTAAGGAACGATCTCAAGGATCAACTTGTCTGTCTTGGGGTGTCCCCTGCCCCCGTATATAAAGGTTGGAGGGAGGGGGGCTGGCCGGCCAAAGAGGAGGAGGCGCAGGAGGAGTCCTACTCCTACCGGGAGTAGGACTCCCCCCTCCAATCCTAGTCCAACTAGGAAACCTTCAAAGGGGAGAGAGAGAGAGGTGGCCGGCCCCTCTCCTAGTCCTAATAGGACTAGGGAGATGGGGGGAGGCGCAGCCCTATGTGGGCTGCCCTCTCACCTTTCCACTAAGGCCCATGTTGGCCCATTTGGCTCCCGGGGGGTTCCGGTAACCCTCCCGGTAATCCGGTAAAATCCCGATTTCACCCGGAACACTTCCGATGTCCAAACATAGGCTTCCAATATATCAATCTTTACGTCTCGACCATTTCGAGACTCCTCGTCATGTCCGTGATCTCATCCGGGACTCCGAACAACCTTCGGTACATCAAAATGCATAAACTCATAATAACTGTCATCGTAACGTTAAGCGTGCGGACCCTACGGTTCGAGAACAATGTAGACATGACCGAGACACGTCTCCGGTCAATAACCAATAGCGGGACCTGGATGCCCATATTGGCTCCTACATATTCTACGAAGATTTTTATCGGTCAGACCGCATAACAACATACGTTGTTCCCTTTGTCATCGGTATGTTACTTGCCCGAGATTCGATCGTCGGTATCCAATACCTAGTTCAATCTCGTTACTGGCAAGTCTCTTTACTCGTTCCGTAATACATCATCTCATAACTAACATCTTTAGTTATTATGCTTGCAAGGCTTATGTGATGTGTATTACCGAGAGGGCCCAGAGATACCTCTCCGACAATCGGAGTGACAAACCCTAATCTCGAAATACGCCAACCCAACATCTACCATTGGAGACACCTGTAGTACTCCTTTATAATCACCCAGTTACGTTGTGACGTTTGGTAGTACCCAAAGTGTTCCTCCAGTAAACGGGAGTTGCATAATCTCATAGTTATAGGAACATGTATAAGTCATGAAGAAAGCAATAGCAACATACTAAACGATCGGGTGCTAAGCTAATGGAATGGGTCATGTCAATCAGATCATTCAACTAATGATGTGACCTCGTTAATCAAATAACAACTCTTTGTTCATGGTTAGGAAACATAACCATCTTTGATTAACGAGCTAGTCAAGTAGAGGCATACTAGTGACACTCTGTTGGTTTATGTATTCACACATGTATTATGTTTCCGGTTAATACAATTCTAGCATGAATAATAAACATTTATCATGATATAAGGAAATAAATAATAACTTTATTATTGCCTCTAGGGCATATTTCCTTCAGGCATATGTGGCTCCCACATAGGGTCGAGGGCCCTTGCCGGCAAGGCATTCCGGTAGGGTTTCTTCTGGCCCACTGCCCTCCAGGATGCAATGGCACTAGTAACCAAGTGTGAAGCGTGTCAGTTCCATTCAAAGAAGCTTCATCAACCAGCTCAAGCCCTTCAAACAATTCCTCTTTCCTAGCCATTCTCGGTCTGGGGGCTTGACATCCTGGGCCCTTTCCCCCGTGCTGTCGGGGGCTTTGAGTACTTGTACGTTGCGATCGACAAGTTCACAAAGTGGCCAGAGGTGGAAGCAGTGAGGAAGGTGACAACACAGTCAGCCATCAAGTTCTTCAAGGGGCTAGTGTGTCATTTTGCTGTGCCAAATAGAGTCATCACCGACAACGGCACATAGTTCATAAGCCACACCTTCATGCAATACACCCAAGACCTTGGCAGGACGATCTGTTTCGCTTCCGTGGCACACCCACGGAGCAACGGCCAGGCAGAGAGGGCAAATGCTGAAGTGTTGTGAGGCCTGAGGGCAAAGACTTTTGTCAGGCTGCACAAGAGCGGAAAGCGCTGGATTGATGAGTTGCTGGCGGTTCTTTGGTCGATCAAAATGACGCCAAATCGAGCCACCGGCCAAACACCCTTTGCCCTAGTATACGGGGCAGAAGCAGTTCTCCCCACGGAACTCATATATACGGGTCTTCTCATATAACACCCATGATGCGGCTATATCTCCCATGTGTCGGGGCATGACTTAGAGGCATAGCCGCATGGTAGGCATGTCGCAAGAGGGGTAATCTTTACACATCCCATGTACTGAATAAGAAAGGGATAAAGAGTTGGCTTACAATCGCCACTTCACACAATAAATAAATAATCCATACATCATCCAAGGTACAAACAAAGATCTGACTACGAAACCAAAATAAAGAAAGACAACCCCAAATGCTAGATCCCCGATCGCCCCAACTGGGCTCCTCTACTGATCATCCGGAAAAGAAGCATAGTAGTAGCCCGAATCCTCGTTGAACTCCCACTTGAGTTCGGTAGCGTCCCCTTCACTGGCATCATCAGCACCTGCATCTGTTTGGAAGTATCTATGAGTCACGGGGACTCAGCAATCTCACACCCACGAGATCAAGACTATTTAAGCTTAAGGGTAGGAAAGGGTGGTGAGGTGGAGCTCCAGTAAGCACTAGCATATATGGTGGCTAACTTACGCAAAAGAGAGCGAGAAGAGAAGCAAAGCATGGTTGAGAAGCTAATAGTGATCAAGAAGTGATCCTGAAGCTACTTACGTTCAAGCATAACACGAGACCGTGTTCTCTTCCCGGACTCCGCCGAAAAGAGACCATCACGGCTACACACGCGGTTGATTCATTTTAATTAAGTTAAGTGTCAAGTTTTCTACAACCAGATATTAACAAATTCCCATCTACCCATAACCACGGGCACAACTTTTGAAAGTTCAAAACCCTATAGGGGTGTCCCAACTTAGCCCATCACAAGCTCTCACGGTCAACAAAGGATATTCCTTCTCCCGGGAAGACCCGATCAGTCTCGGAATCCCGGTTACAAGACATCTCGACAATGGTAAAACAAGACCAGCAAAGCCACCCGATGTGCCCACAAATCCCGATAGGAGTCGCACGTATCTCGTTCTCAGGGCAACACCGGATGAGACAGGCTACGAGTAAAACCAACCCTCAAGTTTCCCCGAGGTGGCCTCGCAGGCGGCTTGGTTCGGACCAACACTCAGAGGAGCACTGGCCTGGGGGGTTTAAAATAAAGATGACCCTTGAGTCTGTAGAACCCAAGGGAAAGGTATATGATGGTAGGTATGCGAATGGTAAAACCAAGGTTGGACCTTGCTGGAGAAGTTTTATTGAAAGCGAACTGTCAATGGGTTCCCATAACACCCAACCTCGTAAGGAATGCAAAAGCAACGAACATAACACCGGTATGACGGAAACTAGGGCGGCAAGAGTGGAAAAAAACACCAGGCATAAGGCTGAGCCTTCCACCCTTTACCAAGTATATAGATGCATTAAAGTAAATAAGAGATAATAATGATATCCCAACAATATCCATATTCCAACAAGGAACAAACTTCGTCTTCACCTGCAACTAGCAACGTACAAGAGGGGCTGAGCAAAAGCAGTAACATAGCCAAACAACGGTTTGCTAAGAAACGTGGTTTAGAGGCTTGACATGGCAATATGGAAGGCATGATATAGCAAGTGGTAGGTATCGCGGCATAGCAATAGAGCGAAGAAGTAGCAAGCAAAGATAGAAGTGATTTCGAGGGTAGGGTCATCTTGCCTGCAAAGTTCTAAGAGTTGACAAAAGCTTGATCCTCGGTAGCGTACTCAATGGGTTCCTCGATCACATACTCATCTCCCGGGTCTACCCAAAGCAATAACACAAGCAAAGGGAAAACAATCAATCACGGTGCAATGCACAAGCAACATGATGCAAAATATGGCATGATATGTGAGATGTGATATGCAATGCATATGCGTGCTCCGGAAGGAAAAGAAAGATCAAGGCATCAACTTGGCAAACCAAGTGTGCTGCTGGAAAGATGAGATGATTTCAGTCGAAATCGATATAAAGATCACCGGAAACGGAGGCACACTTTGCAAATGGCAAGCAAAACAAGAATGGCACAATTCTGCGATTAACAGCACGATGCCATCTAGAATGCAACAAGAAACTAAGCTACTGCACTCCAACATAACAACAAAGCACATTGCAGTGATCTACTCAAGATGCTTGACAAAACATGAACACTGAGCTACGGCTAAATCACACTAGAACAGGTTCAAACAAGCATGGAAAAGTGCAAAAGGTATCAGCTTCACTAACATGCCAGAAAATAACATCAGGAAGCCATGTTTAGAGCAAACAAAAAAGATGCTACGGGAACATATCATAGCAAAACAAGACATGGCATGAATATAATAAATGCATAGAACAAAAGTCCCTTACAGATCATGAGCCAAAAAGTCACAGAAGATATGATGGCACCCATGTAAACATAGCAAGTTTTATTAACAGTTTCAGACTTAGCAGAAAACAGAGCATGACATAAACAGAATTATGAAGGCATCTTTCCGAGCTCAAATCACTCACCACAAGGCATTGCATGACAAGATAAGCATAGCAATAGCAAGATGACATGTTCATGAAGCTAACCATGGCAAGAGAAAGTTCATAGAATGCATGGATCAACAACAACAACAACAACAACAACCATGGCAAAATTGATTAACATGTAAACAATCTGCCAGGAACATTTTATAGCAAAAGTAGAGCAAGATTAAGACATGGTAGGGCACTCCATAATTGCAAACAGGGGCATGTATGGATAGAGAATAACCATATGTTCAAAACACCGTTATTGAAGATGCTCAAAACAAGCATGGATCTCATTGTACCATCATGTTTACATGGCATCAAAATAACAGCAGGCACAAGAATTAGCAAAATCCTAAGTCCCTGAAATCAGCAATATCATGAAGGCTACTTTGCATGCTTGTGCTAGTCACCACAATGATCACAAAAATACATGGCAAGCACCCCTGTAAAGATGGTATGGCATAGATCAAAACACATGTAGAGCTCATGCCCATATGAAGCACACAACAAATGTGACAAAAATGACAAATCATTATAATCTGCTAAGTAATAGGAGCAAACATTTTATAGCACTCTTGCATCAGTGATTTGGGCATCAATATGGACTCAAACAAGCATTCCACAATGGAATGAAATGAAGAGCATCTCACAATGAACATTTTGATATCTTATACACATGAAACGGAGCTACGGTAATGGAGTTATGATGCAATGAACAGAGGCATAAAAAGTTGCACGAAAAAGATTTAGAGGTAAAAATAGACCTCCAGATCTAAGGTTTCGCCTTGGCATGGAAGTCGAGGCCAGGCCAGACTACTCGTCGGAGGTCACCGCGATGGTCGGAGAAGGATGGGGCGGTGCCGGAGGAAGCGCGGGGCTCGACGGAGAGGAGTTGGGCGGCGTGTTCCGGATCTGGTTGCGGTTGGCGGCGGTGGCCGGCGGAGGTGGCACGGTGAGCAGGGCAGCGAGGGGCGGAGGTGGCGCGGTGGCGGAGCCAGGCGGCGGGGAGGTGACCGTGCGGAGGCGGTGGCGGCGGAGCACCCGGGCGGCGGGGTCGGGCTCGGCGGGGCCTCCGTGGGCTCGCGAGCCGGCGGTGGCGAGGTGGCGGCACGGACACGTGGCGCTCAGCGATTGGCGTGAGTGGCGGAGGCGGACGCGTCCAGCGGACGCGGATGTGTCTGATGGCGCGAGAGGAGACGGGCTAGGGTTAGACTGCGAGATTTTTGGAGGGGATCACATATTTATAGCTAGGAGGAGGTAGGAGTGTCCAAATGGAGTGTAGTTTTCGCCACGCGATCGTGATCCGACGGCGGATGACATGGAAGAGGTTTGGATGGGTTATTGGGCCGTTTGGAGGGGTGTTGGGCTGCAACACACAAGAGGCCTTTCCGGTTACCCGGTCAACCGTTGGTGCATCAAACGGAATCCAAATGACACAAAATTTGGCAGGCGGTCTACCGGTGGTGTACCAAGGCCACTGGGAAAACCTCGGTCCATTCCGAGAACGTTTAACACCAGCTCACGAAAAGAGACAAGAGGGGCACGCCGGTGCATGTAGGAGTGTCGGATTGCAAAACGGACAATGGGGAAATGCTCGGATGCATGAGACGATCACATATGCAAAATAAGATGCACATGATGACATGATATGAAATGCATGACAAGAACAAAATGAAAAACAAAGAAAAAAACCCAACCACAAAGGGAATCTCATAACTTAGAGCCGGAAATGGCAAGAGTCGGAGTTACAAATATGGCAAGTTACATCCGGGGTGTTACACCTCGAGTGCTTGCTTACGACGAGCTTGAGCAAGAGCAATTGCGCCAAGATGACGCAACGCTCCTTGAGGAAGATCGTCTTCGGGCGGATGTGAGAGCAGCACGCTACCAACAAGCCTTGCGCCGCTACCATAGCCGCAAGGTTCATGTCCAAAGCCTTGAGGAAGGTGACCTTGTTCTTCGGCGCGTTCAGTCGGCCAAGAATTCCAACAAGTTGACGCCGAAGTGGGAAGGCCCTTATCGGGTAATACGAGTCACCAGGCCTGGCGCAGTCCGCCTGGAGCCCAAAGATGTTGTTCCAGTGAGCAACTCCTGGAACATTGAACATCTTCGCAAGTTTTACCCATAAGGCGCGGTTGCCAAGCCCCCCGGCAACCCACCTTTTTTACAAGCCTTGCCGGCAAGGCATGTAACCCTCTGTACAAAGCCATGCGCAGACCCTGAGCATAAATAAATGAAGCGATGGCGCCCTAAGTTTTAGCATGCACGCTAGGTTAAGTCTCTCCCTCGGTTAGGGTTGATAGTGCATAGCGGCGACTTACCCCTAGCCTAGAGGTCGAGTATGCGTCTTTCTATCTTCTTTGGTTCGCAGGGCACGTGGGACACTTCTGCTGAGCTGCTTGGGAGAAAGAAAATGAGCCAGCGCCCCGGCCCCGGCAAGCCAAGACTGTCGGGGGTTAAAGACACAAGAATCTAACCACGGCAAGCCGAAGTTGCCGAGGGCTGTGGATTCGGATAAGTCCTTCATCCCCTGTTGTGCATTTTCATATGGAACTGGCACAAATGAAACCTCGTTTTGCTCCAAGACCACCATGCTCCCCCTTATTCTTGTACCCAAGTCCCTGGGACAGAACCGGGTCGTAGACGCGGTGGCAAGCAAATAAACGAAGGGCCTAACTTTACTTTGCCCCTACCTCAGCCAAAAGCGTGAGAATGGTCGACTGAAGTCAGGGGACTGCATGGCCTGTTGTCGGGCGACAGTGTTTATCTTAAAAATAACAAGGATTCGTTCCTTGGCATGGGCCTCGCTCACACACAAAGAACCTGGCAAGCACCCTTTTTCATTAAAAACATCCCATATAGGTACAGTTCATACGGAATTAAAAACATGAGCAAGGGGATTACAAGTCTTAAAATTAATAAGCGCCCGCAGGCTTACAAACTAAAAAGAGATAAGATGCCCGTAATCCTTTTCTTGTCTGTCTCCTCGGGAGGTGGAACAAGATAGCAAGAGGGCAAAAAGAGCGCCTAGGCGAGGTGCGAGGAGCATAAGGCACCAAGAGAATGCCCCGGTGCCGGGAAGGGAGCTGGAAGATGAGGCATCGGGCTGGCAATACGCGACAACGGCATCGGTTCCCGCGTACTCCGACTTGACGGCCACCACCCGCCTTCTTTGCCTTCTCCAACCCTCCTACACCAACTGATACGTCTCCAACGTATCTATAATTTTTGATTGCTCCATGCTATATTATCTACTGTTTTGGACATTATTGGGCTTTATTATCCACTTTTATATTATTTTTGGGACTAACATATTAACTGGAGGCCCAGCCCAGAATTGCTGTTTTTTGCCTGTTTTAGGGTTTCAAAGAAAAGGAATATCAAACGGAGTCCAAATGGAATGAAACCTTCGGGAATGTGATTTTCTCAATGAACAAGACCCAGGAGACTTGGACCCTACGTCAAGAAACAAAAGAGGAGGCCACGAGGTAGGGCCGCGCCTACCCCCCCCCCCCCAGGTGCGCCCTCCACCCTCGTTGGCCCCCTGTTGCGCCACCGACGTACTCCTTCCTCCTATATATACCTACGCACCCCCAAACGATTAGATACGGAGCCAAAACCCTAATTCCACCGCCGTAACTTTCTGTATCCACGAGATCCCATCTTGGGGCTTGTTCCGGAGCTCCACCAGAGGGGGCATCGATCACGGAGGGATTCTACATCAACACCATAGCCCCTCCGATGAAGTGTGAGCAGTTCACCTCAGACCTACGGGTCCATAGTTAGTAGATAGATGGCTTCTTCTCTCTTTTTGGATCTCAATACAATGTTCTCCCCCTCTATTGTGGAGAACTATTCGATGTAATCTTCTTCTGCGGTGTGTTTGTTGAGACTGATGAAATGTGGATTTATGATCAAGTCTATCTATGAACAATATTTGAATCTTCTCTGAATTCTTTTATGTATGATTGGTTATCTTTGCAAGTCTCTTCGAATTATCAGTTTGGTTTGGCCTACTAGATTGATCTTTCTTGCAATGGGATAAGTGCTTAGCTTTGGGTTCAATCTTGCGGTGTCCTTTCCTAGTGACAGTAGGGGCAGCAAGGCATGTATTGTATTGTTGCCATCGAGGATAACAAGATGGGGTTTTCGTCATATTGCATGAGTTTATCCCTCTACATCATGTCATCTTGCTTAAGGCCTTACTCTGTTTTCATTAACTTAATACTCTAGATGCATGCTGGATAGCGGTCGATGAGTGGAGTAATAGTAGTAGATGCAGGCAGGAGTCGGTCTACTTGTCTCGGACGTGATGCCTATATACATGATCATACCTAGATATTCTCATAACTATGCTCAATTCTGTCAATTGCTCAACAGAAATTTGTTCACCCACCGTAGAATACTTATGCTCTCGAGAGAAGCCACTAGTGAAACCTATGGCCCCGGGGTCTATCTTCATCATATTAATCTCCCAATACTTAGTTATTTCCTTTGCTTTTAGTTTGCTTTTATTTTACTTTGCATATTTATCATAAAAATTCCAAAAATATTATCTGATCATATCTATCAGATCCCACTCTCGTAAGTGGCCGTGTAGGGATTGACAACCCCTTATCGCGTGGGTTGCGAGGATTTATTTGTTTTGTGCAGGTACGAGGGACTGGCGCGTAGCCTCCTACTGGATTGATACCTTGGTTCTCAAAAACTGAGGGAAATACTTACGCTACTTTGCTGCATCATCCCTTCCTCTTCGAGGAAAACCAATGCAGTGCTCAAGAAGTAGCAAGAAGGATTTCTGGCACCGTTGCCGGGGAGGTCTATGCAAAAGTCAATACACCAAGTACCCATCACATACCCTTATCTCCCGCATTACATTATTTGCCATTTGCCTCTCGTTTTCCTCTCCCTCACTTCACCCTTGCCGTTTTATTCGCCCTCTCTCTCTATCCTCCCTCTCTTTCTCTATTTGCCTCTTTTTGCCCGCTTCCTTTTTGTTTGCTTGTGTGTTAGTTTGCTTGCTTGCCACTATGGCTCTACCTAAATTTGGTGATCTTCACCTTAAAAGGTTAGAAGAGATTGAAAGCAATGCCAGGAGTTTTATGCTTTTGCAATTTGAACATAATAGTTTCTTCAGAAACGAGCTTAAGGAACAGACAAGTTTTATGAGTTTTACGAATAAAGAGCTTGATGATATGTCTAAAGAATTTGATGGTTTAAGATCCCAGATTGCTCGTCTTGAAAAATTGATTGCTGAAATTTCGGATAGGCAGGCTACCTTAGTTAATAGGATGGCCGCTAAACCGGATTGCTATGAAAATAAAGATAAAGATCTAAAAGCTATTTATGTGTCCCCTATTAAATCTTTGTTTTGCAATATGAATCTTGGTAATTATGGGACTGAATATGATCCACCTTTACCTAGAAGGCGTTCCAAGAATTCAGAATTTTTTGATCTTAATTCTAAAATTGATAAAAGTGGGATTGAAGAAATTAAAACCCTAGATGTTACTAAACCCAGTACTATGGATTTCAAGGAATTTAACTATGAAAATTGCTCTTTGATTGATTGTATTTCCTTGTTGCAATCCGTGCTAAATTCTCCTCACGCTTATAGTCAAAATAAAGCGTTTACTAAACATATCGTTGATGCCTTGATGCAATCTTATGAGGAAAAACTTGAATTGGAAGTTTCTATCCCTAGAAAACTCTATGATGAGTGGGAACCAACTATTAAAATTAAAATTAAAGATCATGAATGCTATGCTTTATGTGATTTGGGTGCTAGTGTTTCCACGATTCCAAAGACTTTGTGTGATTTGTTAGGTTTCCGTGATTTTGATGATTGCTCTCTAAACTTGCACCTTGCGGATTACACTATTAAGAAACCTATGGGAAGAATTAGTGATGTTCTTATTGTTGCAAATAGGAATTATGTGCCTGTAGATTGTATTGTTCTTGACATAGATTGCAATCTTTCATGTCCTATTATCCTTGGTAGACCTTTCCTTAGAACGATTGGTGCAATTATTGATATGAAGTAAGGAAATATTAGATTCCAATTTCCATTAAGGAAAGGCAAGGAACACTTTCCTAGAAAAGAAAATTAAATTACCTTATGAATCTATTATGAGAGCCACGTATGGATTGCCTACCAAAGATGGCAATACCTAGATCTATCATTGCTTGTTATGCTTAGCTAGGGGCGTTAAACGATAGTGCTTGTTGGGAGGCAACCCAATTTTATTTTTATTCCTTGCTTTTTGCTCCTGTGGTGTTTAATTAGAGTTTGTTCCAAGTAGAACCGTTGGGAAGACTTGGGGAAAGTCTTGTTACACTTGCTGTAAAAAACAGAAACTTTAGTGCTCACGAGAACTGCTGTCACTTTTATTTGGAAAGTGCTATTTAGTTAATTCTTTTTTCAGATGATTAATAGATAAATTACTCACGTCCATAAATTTATTTTAGAATTTTTGGGGTTCCAGATCTTGCTCTAGCTACAGATTACTACAGACTGTTCTGTTTTTGACAGATTCTGTTTTTCGTGTGTTGTTTGCTTATTTTGATGAATCTATGGCTAGTAAAATAGTTTATAAACCATAGAGAAGTTGGAATAAAGTAGTTTTATCACCAATATAAATAAAGAATGAGTTCATTACAGTACCTTGAAGTGGTCTTTTGTTTTCTTTTGCTAACGGAGCTCACGAGATTTTCTACTTTGAATTTTGTGTTGTGAAGTTTTCAAGTTTTGGGTAATGATTTGATGGATTATGGAACAAGTAGTGGCAAGAGCCTAAGCTTGGGGATGCCCATGTCACCCCCAAGATAATCTAAGTACACCTAAAAGCCAAAGCATGGGGATTCCCCGGAAGGCATCCCCTCTTTCATCTACTTCTATCGGTAACTTTACTTGGAGCTATATTTTTATTCGCCACATGATATGTGTTTTGCTTGGAGTGTCTTGTATGATTTGAGTCTTTACTTTTTAGTTTACCACAATCATCCTTGATGTACACACCTTTTGAGAGAGCCATACGTGATTTGGAATTTGTTAGAATACTCTATGTGCTTCGCTTATATCTTTTGAGTTATATAGTTTTGCTCTAGTACTTCACTTATATCTTTTAGAGCATGGTGGTGGATTTGTTTTATCGAAACTATTGATCTCTCATGCTTCACTTATATTATTTTGAGATTCTTAAATAGCATGGTAATTTGCTTAAAATCCTAATATGCTAGGTATTCAAGATTAGTAAAAATTTCTTATGAGTGTTTTGAATACTAAGAGAAGTTTGATGCTTGATGACTATTTTGAGATATGGGGGTAATAATATCAAACCCATGCTAGTTGAGTAGTTGTGAAATTGAGAAATGCTTGTGTTGAAGTTTGCAAGTCCCGTAGCATGCACGTATGGTAAACATTATGTAACAAATTTGAAACATGAGGTGTTATTTGATTGTCCTCCTTATGAGTGGCGGTCGGGGACGAGCGATGGTCTTTTCCTACCAATCTATCCCCCTAGGAGCATGCATGTAGTGCCGAGGTTTTTGATGACTTGTAGATTTTTGCAATAAGTATGTGAGTTCTTTATGACTAATGTTGAGTCCATGGATTATACGCGCTCTCACCCTTCCATCCTTGCTAGCCTCTTCGGTACCGTGCATTGCCCTTTCTCACATTGATAGTTGGCGCAAACTTCGCCCGGTGCATCCAAACCCCGTGATATGATACTATCTTTCACACATAAACCTCCTTATATCTTCCTCAAAACAGCCACCATACCTACCTATTATGGCGTTTCCATAGCCATTCCGAGATGTATTGCCATGCAACTTTCCACCATTCCGTTTATCATGACACATTCATTATTGTCATATTGCTTAGCATGATCATGTAGTTGACATAGTATTTGCGGCAAAGCCACCATTCATAATTCTTTCATACATGTCACTCTTGGTCCATTGTGTATCCCGGTACACCACCGGAGGCATTCATATAGAGTCATCTTTTGTTCTAGTATCGAGTTGTAATCATTGAGTTGTAAATAAATTGAAGTGTGATGATCATCATTTTCTAGAGCATTGTCCCAAGTGAGGAATTATAAAAAAAGGAGAAAGGCCATAAAAAAGAGAAGGCCCAAAAAAAGAAATAGAATGGCCATAAAAAAAGAGAACACCCAAAAAATTAGAGAAAAAGAGAGAAGGGACAATGTTACTATCCTTTGCCACACTTGTGCTTCAAAGTAGCACCATAATCTTCATGATAGAGAGTTTCTAGTTTTGTCACTTTCATATACTAGTGGGAATTTTCATTATAGAACTTGGCTTGTATATTCCAACAATGGGCCTCCTTAAGTGCCCTAGGTCTTTGTGAGCAAGCAAGTTGGATGCACACCCAGTTAGTTTCTTTTGTTGAGCTTTCATACATTTATAGCTCTAGTGCATCCGTTGCATGGCAATCCCTACTCCTTGCATTAACATCAATCGGTGGGCATCTCCATAGCCCATTGATTAGCCTCATTGATGTGAGACTTTCTCCTTTTTGTCTTCTCCACATAACCCCCCTCGTTATATTCTATTCCACCCATAGTGCTATATCCATGGCTCGCGCTCATATATTGCGTGAAAGTTTATAGGTTTGAGATTACTAAAGTATGAAACAATTTCTTGGCTTGTCATCAGGGTTGTGCATGATGAGAGCATTCTTGTGTGATGAAAATGGAGCATGAGTAAACTATATGATTTTGTAGGGATGAACTTTCTTTGGCCATGTTATTTTGAGAAGACATAATTGCTTAGTTAGTATGCTTGAAGTATTATTATTTTTATGTCAATATGAACTTTTCTCTTGAATCTTTCGGATCTGAATATTCATACCACAATTAAGAAGAATTACATTAAAATTATGCCAAGTAGCACTCCGCATGAAAAATTCTGTTTTTATCATTTACCTACTCGAGGACGAGCAGGAATTAAGCTTGGGGATGCTTGATACGTCTCCAATGTATCTATAATTTTTGATTGCTACATGCTATATTATCTACTGTTTTGGACATTATTGGGCTTTATTATCCACTTTTATATTATTTTTGGGACTAACCTATTAACCGGAGGCCCAACCCAGAATTGTTGTTTTTTGCCTATTTTAGGGTTTCGAAGAAAAGGAATATCAAACGGAGTCCAAACGGAATGAAACCTTCGGGAACGTGATTTTCTCAACGAACAAAACCCAGGAGACTTGGACCCTATGTCAAGAAACAAAAGAGGAGGCCAAGAGGTAGGGGGCGCGCCCTCCACCCTCGTGGGCCCCTGTTGCTCCACCGACGTACTCCTTCCTCCTATATATACCTACGTACCCCCAAATGATCAGATACGGAGCAAAAACCCTAATTCGACCGCCGTAACATTATGTATCCATGAGATCCCATCTTGGGGCCTGTTCCGGAGCTCCGCCGAAGGGGGCATCGATCACGGAGGGCTTCTACATCAACACCATAGCCCCTCCGATGAAGTGTGAGTAGTTCACCTCAGACCTACGGGTCCCTAGTTAGTAGCTAGATGGCTTCTTCTCTCTTTTTGGATCTCAATACAATGTTCTCCCCCTCTCTTGTGGAGAACTATTTGATGTAATCTTCTTTTTGCAGTGTGTTTGTTGAGGCCGATGAATTGTGGGTTTATGATCAAGTCTATCTATGAACAATATTTGAATCTTCTCTGAATTCTTTTATGTATGATTGGTTATCTTTGCAAGTCTCTTCGAATTATCAGTTTGGTTTGGCCTACTAGATTTATCTTTCTTGCAATGGAAGAAGTGCTTAGCTTTGGGTTCAATCTTGCAGTGTCCTTTCCAAGTGACTGTAGGGGCAGCAAGGCAGGTATTTTATTGTTGCCATCGAGGATAACAAGATGGGGTTTTCATCATATTGCATGAGTTTATTCGTCTACATCATGTCATCTTGCTTAAGGCCTTACTCTGTTTTCATTAACTTAATACTCTAGATGCATGCTGGATAGCGGTCGATGAGTGGAGTAATAGTAGTAGATGCAGGCAGGAGTCGGTCTACTTGTCTCAGACGTGATGCCTATATACATGATCATACCTAGATATTCTCATAACTATGCTCAATTCTGTTAATTGCTCAACAGTAATTTGTTCACCCACCGTAGAATACTTATGCTCTCGAGAGAAGCCACTGGTGAAACCTATGGCCCCCGGGTCTATCTTCATCATATTAATCTCCCAATACTTAGTTATTTCCTTTGCTTTTACTTTGCATCTTTATCATAAAAATACCAAAAATATTATCTTATCATATCTATCAGACCTCACTCTCGTAAGTGGACGTGTAGGGATTGACCACCCCTTATCGTATTGGTTGCGAGGATTTATTTGTTTTTTGCAGGTACGAGGGATTGACGCATAGCCTCCTACTAGATTGATACCTTGGTTCTCAAAAACTGAGGGAAATACTTACGCTACTTTGCTGCATCATCCCTTCCTCTTCGGGGAAAACCAACGCAGTGCTCAAGAGGTAGCACCAGCCGCCCAAGAAGGCGATGGAGAGCTTGACGAGCAAGGTCCTCAGCAGGCCACATGACGTAGGGCGGGGCGATGCGGTCAGTCGGAGATGAGGTCGACATGACCTCGCTCGACGCTCTCGTTGTCGTTGTCGCTACCCTCCTCATCACTCCCGCTTGAAGAAGAATCTTCATCGTCGGAGGAGCTTTCCATGTAGCACTTTAGGCGAGTTCCAAGATCTCCAAAGACCTTGACGGAGAGAAGGCACCCCTCCATTAACTTGAAGTAAAGGACAAGCCCCGCCGTCAGGCTGTGGATGCGAATGAACGTCTTGCATCCACGGCGGAGGTACATGACGTGAGGAGCGGGGAAGTCGACGTCAACCCGTGTGCCGCCGTTCCCGCAGCCCTCATGTGCAACCTGAGGGTCTAGGGTGGATCGAGCTCCATCTCCCGAGAAAATGGGGTAGGGAGACGGAGGCGACGACGCGGTGGCCGGCGCAGCCTGATGAAGAACTCGTGGGGCTGGTCTCCGACGTGGCCCTCCACCGGGGGAGGCATCGCTGGTGGAGGCCAGGCCAGTGCGCCGCCCTGTCCCCCTCTCCCCGAGTGCCGCAGCGACCTCGGCCTCGCCCCTTCACCCTTCCTCGCGTGGCTGGCTCCGCCGCCATGAGCTCTTGGGAAGGAGGGACGTGTTGTCGAGCAGCAACCCTTGCCGCCACCGTTGAAGGGCCGACGCCTCCTCTCGCCATGGCAGATGGAAGAAAGGAGCCGAAGTGAATGGAGGCGGATGACAAAACAATGTGGGATGCCATCCCCCTCCCCCTTCTTATAAAAGGGGTGGGGTCGGCTGCCCCACTCGGCCAATCCGGACATCGGGGGCGTAGGGGATCAAGACCGACCCGCTACCCCAATCAGCGATGGCCCGGTTTCCCGCCTCCTCCGCCTGCCATCTTCATGGGGGACACATGGCGAGCAAGCATAATTGAGGGCATGGGTGAGGCGACCGTTCCCCACCCCATGATCATGGGGGACTGACGCCTTGAAGACCACGACCCGAGTCTGCCCAAGTAAATGAGCCGCACCTCTGCGCCTCCCTCTTTTTATGGGGAAGGGGCGAGCCACCTCTTTACCATGATGTGACGCATGCATGCAGAAACCTCCCCACGCATGACCCACATGTCACGCACGACCCTCCATGTCGTGTGTTCAACGCAGGTCATGGGGAAGCATAGCGGACGAGAAGTTACTGCGGTAAAATCCGCCCCACCTGCCCGTGCACCGTTCTGGGCCTAGCCCAACAACGTGGCACGCTTATGTGTGGCCTAGGCCTGGGGGTTCCTGTCGGTGTACAAAAGTACGGGCTCTTCTTTTGACCCCTTTACTTGTGCACGGGCAGTCAGAGCCGCGCGCCACGGCCACACTTAGTAGGGCAGAGGAGGGAAGCCGGAGAGAAGCCGAAGCACGAGACAACCAAGGCAATACCAAGACCAGAAGCGCAGGAGAGCAAGAGGGCGAGGTGGACTCCCTCGGCAAGTTCCTTGCCGACGCAGCCTCCGCCACCTCGGCAAGAGCCTTGCCGGGGCAACTTGCCCGATGCCAGAGAAGCAAGCCACCCTTGAGCCCATAGGCTCCAACCCAACCAACTACATTGGAACCAAGGCTCGGGAGGCGCCTCTATGGTGGCATGCAAATCTTCGTCAAGATCATAAAACACGCAAGATCAAATGAGGACCAAAAGACGGCGACCCTCGGCGGTATCCAAGCTGAGGAAATCCACAAGACCCCCGCAAGACCCTTGCCAGGGACGACTGCAACGCCATAGCAAGACCCTTGCCGGGGCCCCGGCAAGATGCTTGCCTAGGGCATCAGCAGGGCCACTGCCAGGCCCGTGCCAGCCAAGACTCCACCACCGTCCCCAAGCAGCTGCTAGCTCAACCAGCTGGGCAGGCACCTGCGTGGCGATGGGCGGCCTCTATACCGACTCAGCAAGCACCTGTGTGGCGGCATGCGACCCTTCATGAAGACTACACCACCCCGCCAGCCCAGCAGCCAGCCAACGTGGCGCCGGGCTGCCTCATTAGCTCGGATGCGTGTCAAGGCCAGGCGAGGCGGCGACGGCTGGGACGTGCTTCCCTGGCGTCCCCGATAAAGCAACGAGGGCACATCAGCAGCACATTAAATGTGTTTGTCCGACGGTCCCAGAGGATAGGCTTATCGACTGTAGGCATTTCCACCTCCTGTGTGCCACTATGGCGACCCCTTTTTCCTATAAAAGGAGGCCCAAGGCGACCAGGAGAGGGATTTGGCTCTTTTGGGCAAGTTGCACCCCGTAGCTAGCTCAAGAACACAATAACACTCAAATACATCCACCAAAGCAGGACTAGGGTATTATGCATCTTCGCGGCCCGAACCTGGGTAAACAATCTGTGTGCTTCCTGTCAGACCCACTCTTTGCACAACCTCGCGCTCGCCAACCGTAGAAGGGATCCAGTGACCCCGTAGTTGTCGTTTCCACCAACAACGGGATACTGTTCATCTCCACCGTCGACCTCCTCCAGCCTCCACGGGCTACTGTTCATCCAGCGTCGACCTCCTCCAGCCTCCACCTGTGATTTTTCATCCACGGGCTCCTATTCAGCCAGCCTCCACTACTCGTCCACCGGCTACTGTTCAACCAACCCTCTCCATGGGGTCCTGTTCAACCACCCCTCCACGGGCTACTGTTCATCCAGCCCTCCACTAGCTACTGTTCAACTATCCCTCCATGGGGTCCTGTTCATCCAGCCCTCCACGGGGTCCTGTTCATCCACCCCCAACCGGCTCGATCAGGGTCTTATTCATCCAGCGACAACGGCCTCTACTACCATGGGGTCCTGTTCATCCACCCCCACCGGGAATTGTTCATCCACCCCCCCTACCCCAACAACGCTCACTGTTCATCAAGGGGCAGCATCGATCAGCTTCAGTTACCAGCAGTAGCGAAGGAATCACTCGGGTTCAGTTAACAGCAAGGGATTGATCAGGGTTCAGTAACGTAGCTAGTGCAATTGCTCGGGCTCAGTTAGAGCGCAACGCCTCGCACACATGTGCATACATGTACGAGATAAACACGCAAACCTCCATGCATCGCTCGGCCCCGACCACCCACCGTAACCGGGAACTACCCGATATTTTCCTCGCCCTCGCTTCTACCACGGTTTTTTCCGTCATGGATGGCCCAAATAATGTCATGCAGATGCGTCTCCAGCTCGCCCAGGACGAAAAGCCCATTTTCTGTCTTGATTTTTTTGTCATCGAAGTAGGAGCCCACCACATCTATGATGATACCAGGTTTTGTCACAATTATCATCGTAGAAGTGTCATAAGCATGACAGGAAAAAATTGTTCGGCCCAAAATGTCACGGATGTGTCTTTTTTTTGTAGTGTCATCATGAGTAAAAAGGGTGGCTATGTCATTCAACTTAGTAAGATGTGCCACAACAGTTTCAGTTTCATAACCATGAAAAGGATCAGATTCAACCAAAGTAATTAACCCTAGGTCGACAGAGAATTCATAATCCTTATGATCAATAAAGATAGGTGAAGTAGAAAACTTAGGATCATATTTCCTTCTAGCATTCAGAGATTTTTCTTTATAATTGCATAACAGTTTCTCTAGATCATCTCTATCCTTACAAGCAAGAATATCTCTAGTTGTCTCCTCATTCATAACATAACCTTCCGGTACCTTAGGCAATTCATATCTAGGACGGCTAGTTCTAGCAGGTGTTTCACGAGTTTCAGTTTCAAGCTTATCATCAGATTCAACAACATCATGTTGTATTACTCTAGCAATTTGTTCATCAAGGAAATCACCAAGTGGCACATCATTACCATCAAGCAAGGTACTAGCATCATCATAAGTATCATTCAAAGTAGAAGTAGCATCTTCAATAACGTGTGACATATCTAAAGCAGAACTGGATTAATAGCATGTGGTGGTGTTGCAAGTTTACTTATAATAGAAGGTGAATCTAAAGCAGAACTGGATGGTAGTTCCTTACCTTCCTTGTTTTAGAGGAATAAATATTGGTCTTAGCATCCTTCAGATTCTTCATAGTGATAAATTGATAATAATCCCAAGTGACTCAACAAATATGGCTATGCTCCCCGGCAACGGCGCCAGAAAAGGGTCTTGATAACCCACAAGTATAGGGGATCGCAACGTGATCAGTAGCAAAGTAATATGATAGTTTTGATAATAGTGACAGCAGCAATGGCAACGGTAATAGTGATAGCAATAGTTTTGCAGCAAGTGCAACAGTAACGATAGTAGTAGTAACTTAGCAAGAACAATATAAGATAAATTCATAGGCATTGGATCAGTAATTTTTTGGATAATATTCATCATGTGACATTCATAACCTAGGGCGATACGGCACTAGCTCTAGTTCATAAATATAATGTAGGCATGTATTTCGTAAATAGTCATATGTGCTTACGGAAAGAACTTGCGTGTCATCTTTTGTCCTACCCTCCCGTGGCAGCGAGGTCCAATTGGAAACTAAGAGATATTAAGGCCTCCTTTAAATAGAGAACCAGAACAAAGCATTAACACATGATGAATACATGAACTCCTCAAACTATGGTCATCACCGGGAGTGGTCCCTACTATTGTCACTCCGGGGTTGCCGGATCATAACACATAGTAGGTGACTATAACTTGCAAGATCGGATCTAGAACATGGATATAATGGTGATAACATAAACGGTTCAGATCTGAAATCATGGCACCCGGGCACAAAGTGACAAGCATTAAGAATGGCAAAGTCATAGCAACATCAATCTCAGAACATAGTGGATACAAGGGATCAAGCCCTAACAAAACTAACTAGATTACATGATGAATCTCATCCAACTCCTCACTGACCAGCGAGCCTACGAAGGAATTACTCACTCCCGGTGGGGAGCATCATGGAATTGGCGATGGAGAAGGGTTGGTGATGACGAAGAAGGAAACACCCCCCCTCTCCGGAGCCCCAAAGGGACCCCAGATATGTCCTTCCAATGAAGAACAGGAGGTGACGGCGGCTCCATCTCGTGGATCACGATAATTCTTTCTCCCTGATTTTTTTCTAGAAAAATGGATTGTATAGCGTCGGTTTTAGGGTCTGCAGGGCCGCCAGGTGGGGACAACCCACCTGGGCGCGCCGGGAGGGGGCGCGCCCTGGTGGGTTGTGCCCACCCAGGTGCCCCCCGCTGGTGGATCTTGGCTCCAGAAATTCTCTTTATTGATATAAAAAAATCCTCGCAAAGTTTCATTCCATTCTGAGAACTTTTATTTCTGCACAAAAACAACACCATGGTAGTTTTGCTGAAAACAGCGTCAGTCCGGGGTTAGTTTCATTCAAACCTTGCAAATTAGAGTCCAAAACAAGAGGAAAAGCATTAGGAAAATTAGATACATTGGAGACGTATCATTAGTCCCAAAAATGATATAAATTTTCTATAAAATGATTGTAAAACATCCAACTATGATAATATAACATGATGGAACAATAAAAAATTACAGATACATTGGAGACGTATCAGCAGCCCCAAGCTTAATTCCTGCTCATCCTCGAGCAGGTAAATGATAGAAACAGAATTTTTGATGTGGAATGTTTCCTAACATGTTCATCACATATTCTTTTCTTTTGTAGTATGGACATATGGACAATTATATGGTTCAAAGCAATAGTCTAGTTTTGACATGAAGATTTCAATACTCAAGCATATCAACAAGCAACCATGTCTTTGAAAATATCAACACTAAAGCAAGTTATCCCTATCCCATCATGCTCAATGATTGATCATTTCATGAAATACACTCACAGATTAGCTACATCTAATGCTTAAGTATGATCATAGTGCCCCTTAGTTAGTGCTTTACAAGAGAAGATGGAGACTCAAATAAAAATAAAAATTACATAAAGTAAATAGAAGGGCCCTTCACAGAGGGAAGTAGGGATTTGTAGAGGTGTCTGAGCTCAAAACAAAAATTAAGCGATAACTTTTTTGAGAGGTATACTTTTCCCGTCAATGAAAACGACTGAGTAGTTCCCAACACTTCCCATGCTAGATATATCATAGGCGGTTCCAAATAGAAAATAAAGTTTATTTGTTTTTCCACCATTCTTTCACATTCCACGCCTAGCCTTATGGGTGCCGTCCATACCAACACTTTCCAAGGAATTTATTATTGGACAACATAAAGTAAATTTCTTTTTCATTTCGGGAATAGGCACCGCTATTACCACCATACACTCATGCAATGACAAGTGAATAAACACTCATCCTGAGAATAACACATCTAGCATAGAAAATATTGGCCACCCCCTGCCGCTTCATGAGTGGTACGGACACACAAAAAGGAAATTTATTTTGAAAATTAGAGATGGCACGTACAAATTTGCTTAGAACGGCACATAAATACCGCATATAGGTAGGTATGGTGGACTCATATGGCAAAACTGGGTTTAAGGATTTTGGATGCACAGGTATATTTCTACTTAGTACAAATGGAGGCTAGCAAAAGATTGAGAAGCAACCAACCAAGAAACAAAAAATCATGTAAGCGAGCATTAAGCATAACTAACACCGAATAATGCACCACTAATAGGATGTAATTTCATTGCATAACTATTGAATTTCGTGCTTGCATAGGGAATCACAAACCTTAACACCAAGATTCTTACTAAAGCATAATTACTCACCAACATGACTCACATATCATTATCATCATATCTCAAAACTATTACAAAGAATCAAGTTTATTTTGTCCAATGATCTTCATGAAATTTTTTATTATATCCCTATTGAATATTTATCACTTTGGGACTAATTTCATATGTTACATTTTCTTTGGATAAGCTCAAACAAATTTATGAAGAACATGAGCATAAAAATTTTTGTCTCCCAAAATAATATAAGTAAAGCATGAGAGAATTTCTTCAAAAATTTACGAACTCTCAAATAAATCTAAGTGGATAATGAGAGCATTTCTTCAAAATTATTAAAGCACACCGTGCTCAAAAAGATATAAGTGAAGCACTAGAGAAATTCCATAGCTCAAAATTTTAACTGAAGCATAAAGAACAATTCTAACAAATCATAGCCTAATTTTGGCTCTCTCAAATAGGTGTGTCCACCAAGTGTTGAGGCATATCTCTCTCGATGTGGTTCTGGTGATTGATGACAACGTGTTTGCGGACTAATCGTGTGCTTTGAGTATTTCAGAGATTCATCCTTGGCACGAGACGATTTCTTCCCTTCGGAGTGTCATTCTAGATGGTGTAGCTCTTTCATTTCTCTTTTGGTGGACTAGTTGCGTAGAGGGCACCATACTATCAAGAGGGCGTCCGCTGGGGTATTGCTTGGGTGGAATCAACACGTACACATCCGCTTCTCACCCTCAGAGCTCTTCCGCTTCGATGGAGAGATCTTTTATCTCTTGTGTCTTGTCTGGGTCCCAGCGGTAGTACCGTGCAACCCAGCGGTAGTACCACTGAGGGGTCACAAGCGGCAGTACCGCTCCGCAGCGGTAGTACTTCCGGTGACTCCGTAGCAGTACTACTGCTGGCCTGCCTAGCCCTACCGCCTTGACTTCAGCTTCGACGGAGAGATCTTCTCTCTCTTGTCTGGGTCCCAGCGATAGTACCGTGCTACCCAGCGGTAGTACCGCTGAGGGGTCACAAGCGGTAGTACCACTCCGCAATGGTAGTACCGCCGGTGACTCCGCGGCTGTACTACCGCTGGCCTGTCTGGCTCCTATCGCCTCGACTCGAGGGCTCTTTTTCTCGTGTCGGGTTTTGCGGCACTAGTTGCGGCAGTAGAGAAGGTAGTACCGTTTTGCAGCGGTAGTACCGCCCTTACCACCGCGGTAGTACCGCTCTGGGTCCAGGTCCCTGCTGCTCTCCTCTTCCTGGCAGTACCACTAGCTGGAGCGGCAGTACCGCTGGCTCAACGGTAGTACCGCCCCCAAGCGGTACTGCCGCCCTCTGCGGGGCTGGTTGGTGGGGCAACGGTTGGATTGCTGCACCCACTATAAAAGGGGGTCCTCTTCTTCCCCGTTGACCTACCTCTTCCCACTCAAGCTCCATTAATGCTCCAAGCTCCATTTTCGCCCGATCTATCTCTCTAGCCAATCAAACTTGTTGATTTGCTCGAGAGTGGTTGAGAAGGCCCCGATTTACACTTCCACCAAGAGATTTTTCGATCCCCCCACCTATCCCTAGCGGATCTTGTTACTCTTGGGTGTTTGAGCACCCTAGACGGTTGAGGTCACCATGGAGCCATAGTCCATTGTGGTGAAGCTTCGTGGTATTGTTGGGAGCCTCCGATTAAGTTGTGGAGATTGCCCCAACCTTGTTTGTAAAGGTCCGGTCGCTGTCTCCAAGGGCACCAATAGTGGAATCACGGTATCTCACATTGTGTGAGGGCATGAGGAGAATACGGTGGCCCTAGTGGCTTCTTGGGGAGCATTGTGCCTCCACACCGCTCTAACGGAGACATACTTACCCTCAAAAGGAAGGAACTTCGGTAACACATCCTCCTCTTCACCGGATCCACTCTTGGTTATTTCTTACCTTTACTTGTGCAAGCTCTTTAGTGTTACTTCTCTTGCTTGCTTGTTTGTTTGTTGTTATTGCATCATATAGGTTGCATACCTAGTTGCACATCTAGACAACCTACTTTGATGCAAAGTTTAATTTGGTAAAGAAAAGTAAAAAAATTGTTAGTTTCCTATTCACCCCCCTCCAGTCAACCATATCGACCCTTTCAATTGGTATCAGAGCCTCGTCTCTTTATTAAGGAGTTTACCATCCGAAGAGTATGGTTGATACCGTAGACAGTGTGGAGGAACACTCCGGTGTGAATCCGATCTCGTCTACGGGCGATGGGGGAACCTCGGTCTCTCGTGAGGAGTTCAATGTAGCCTTGGAGACATTGAAAACCTTCATGACGATCGAGGTTGAAAGCATGTTTAATAAATTCCTTGAAGGGATTAAACTATCCACCGCACTGTTGAAAGTGGGTAATCCCACCGACAGGGTGACGGATGCTACCTCCAATAAGGGGGAAGCTAGTAGCGAAAAGGCTCCTTCTTCTAGTGGTAAGAATGGCACCGACATCTTTGCTCATGTGGAACCACCACTTGTTTATGGTGGACCGGTTCCTTCCACTCATTTGAATCATGCCGATCCTCCCCCTAAGATTGTGAAAAATGAGGACTTTGATTCTTGGGTTTACCGCTTTAAACGTCATTTAAATCATGTGAACACTAATCTTTGGAGAATCATTGAAGAAGGTTTCTATCTGCGTGATCCAAGCAACTTCAGTCCTCGAGAAGCCGCGGATAATCGATTCAATGAGAATGCCCTCTTCATCATTCAAGATGCAATTCCACCCAAAGATCTACCTCATCTTCGGCCCTTTGCCTTGGCCAAAGACGCATGGCTTTGTGTTGTCTCAGTCTACCGGGGAAGCACGAGCATTCAACGCTCCAACTATGAAGTCGTGCAAGATGAGGCCGATGAGTTTGCAATGAAAGAAGATGAAGAACCTCGTGAGCTTTATCGGAGAGTAAGCAAACTCGCGGTCTCACTCCGAGATAACGGGAGCAAGGACACGCATGACAAATTGTATCAAGCGCAAATTCCTCAAGGCAATGATGCCCTACCACAAGGCCATGTCCTCCGTCACTTGTCAAAGGCCGGACTTCCACACTTTGACCTCAAGCGAAGTGTTGGATGAGTTTGTGGCCATGAACATTGTGGACAAGACTGCTGACAATGCGGTGCTTCGTTCTCAAAGGGCAAAGAAGCCCAACCTTGCATTGAAGGCCAAGCTCTGCGTTGAAGAAGAAGAAGAGGAAGAAGAGGAGAGCAATCCCAAAGATACAAAGTATGCATATCATGAACACATGGCACTTGCTTCAAGGCAATTTTGGAGCAAGAAAAACTCAAGGCCAAACTTTAACAAAAACAACTCAAGTGGCACGAAGAGCAAGCAACGTGTAAGGACTTGCTACAATTGTGGCAATGTGAGTCATTTTGTTGCGGAGTTCCCATATGAGAAGTGGGAAGACAATGGTGGCAAGCTCATCCGAAAGGACAAGGCCAAGTCGTTCCCCAACAAGAGCAACTTCACCAAGAAGACTCCCCCTAAGGCATTGGTTGTACAAGAAGAGTACAATGAGGATGATGACGATGATGAAGATGGTGATTCGGTTGCCATGGCCTCTGTTGCCATTGCGACGACTCCACGGGTGTCTCTCTTCGACTCACCCAATGAGAGCATCACCGCCAAGTGCCTCGTGGCTAAAGCCACCAACAAGGTAACCTCCAACATCAAAACTACCATCATTAATCATCCTTCTTCGACGGATAGCATTGATGAACATGAGGGAGCTAATGTGGAGGTGAATGAGTTTGATGCCTTCATGGGCAAACTTAAGGGTAAATCCAAGAAGCACTTTGTTGCTCTCTTGGAACAACTTGGTGAAGCCAATGACAAGATTGAGGCTCACGAAGATACCATCTCTAAGATGGAAGGGCATAGTCATGACTATGCCGATGAGATCTCGGATCTTTCCAATGCTCTTGAGGAAGAGTGTGGTCTTCGTTTGGCTCTTGAGGAGTCACACAATGTTGATCATGCTAAGTTAAAGAAAGATTGTGATCATGCTCTCATTGTGTCTCGTGTGCTAAAATCTGAGAAGGCCGAACTTGAGGTTGATCTTGCTAGACTCAAAGAGGAGTTTGATCTACTTGACAAGGCTCACAAGGTCTTTAAGGGTGCTCATGCTAGCCTCAAAGAGTCTCATGATCAACTTCAAGTAAAGCTAACCAAGGAAAAAGCCACTTTTCCTCGTATGATGTTAATTGATAATGCAAATGCTACTAACCCGTGTTGTGAGCATGTGCATCTTGTTGAGGAGAACGCTAAGCTAAAGGTGCAACTTGAGAAAGGTCTTGCATCTTGCATACAAGGCAAGAAGAACCTCAACGACCTCTTGACCAACCAAAAGGGAGTTGTGGCCAAGGAAGGGATTGGGTACGTGCCCGAGTCCAAGAACAAGAAGAAGAATGACAAGACCAAATGACCTCCTCCTCTCATGCAGACCTTTGTGAAGGAGGGAGAGAGTGCTTCCAAGGAGAAGAATAACAATGCGAAGGGTGGCTGTGTCAAAAAGGGCAATGCCACTCCTCCCATCAAAGCCGGCGACTTTAATCCTTCTTATGTGTTATGTCGGGCTAGTGATGGGCATGTATATGCCAAATTTGTTGGTTCCCCTCATGAGTACATTGAATGGTCTATTTGGGTTCCAAAGACCCTTGTTACTAACATCAAAGGACCCATTACAAAATGGGTACCTAAAACCAAGCATTGATCTCTTGTAGGTGTTTGCTTCCGGTGGGGGATCATGGTTGCTCGATAGCGGAGCCACAAATCATATGACCGGAAGCAAGGACTTGGTGGTGGACGTGCACATGATTCCATCTATGCCCACCAATGTCGAGTGGGGTGACGCCTCATCTTCTAAGGTATTGGGACTTGGCAAGGTAGTCATTTCTCATGTTCTCATGATCGAGAAGGTCATGCTTGCTGAGTCCCTTGCATACAATTTACTTTCCGTTCGTCAACTTGCAATCATGGGCTTTGCCAGTTTCTTTGATATCGATACCGTGGCCCTCTTGTGGAGCAAGACAATTAAAGTAGCCTTTGTTGGGCATGTCGAGAACGGTCTATATGTGATTAACTTTTCGGAGCGACCCACTAAGACCGTGACATGCCTAATGGCTAAAGTTGATGAGGGATGGCTTTGGCATCGCCGTTTAGCCCATGTCAATATGAGATCTTTGCAAAGTCTTCTCAAGGGAGACCATGTTCGTGGACTAACGAATGTTAGTTATGCTAAAGATTGTGCTTGCAGTGCCTGTATCGAAGGAAAGCTACATGAGAAGGCTCACCCTCCCACGACTATCATTTACTCAAAGAGGCCTTTGGAGCGCCTTCACTTGGATCTCTTTGGGCCTCCATCCTTCGATAGTCTTGGGGGTAGGAAGTATTGCTTGGTGATTGTGGATGACTACTCAAGATACACTTGGGTGTATTTCTTCAAGAGGAAGAGCGAGACCCAACAAACTGTCATTGACTTTGCAAATAAAGCACAACGTCAACACAATGCAAAGATCTTGACAATAAGAAGTGACAACGGCACCGAGTTCAAGAACTACACCTTGGATGAGTTTCTTAGTGATGATGGGATCAATCATCAATATTCCGCACCTTACACCCCTCAACAAAACGGTGTTGTGGGGAGGAAGATCCGGACGTTGATGGATGCGGCAAGGACCATGATGACGGAGTTCAAGTCTCCATACAATGTTTGGGCCAAAGCCATCAACACCGCGTGTCATGCATCCAATCGGCTCTACCTCCGCAAGGGCTTGAACAAGACTCCATATGAGATACTCACCGATAACAAGCCCAACCTCAAGTACTTTCGGGTGTTCGGGTGTAAGTGTTTTATTCTCAAGAAAGGTGTTCGGTTGTCTAAATTTGAAGCTAGAGCTTATGAGGGCATATTTGTTGGTTATGCTACAAACTCGCATGCTTACCGTGTCCTCAATAAATCTATGGGACTTATTGAGGAGACGTGTAACGTGGAGTTTGATGAAAATAACGACTCCCAAGTGGAGCAAAGTGGCACTTGTGATGTAGGTGATGAAATTCCTCCTCAAGCCATAAGAAGAATGGGTGTTGGCTTTATCCTACCCATTGAGGAACCCCTTGTGGCCGAAGGAGAAGGACAATGCTCCACTCAGGTGGAGCCATCACCAACCCAAGGCCCACATGCTTCCGAAGAACAACATGAAGGCCCTCATCCTCAAGAACAAGACCAAGGGCAAGATCATGCTCAAGACGGTGTTGACACACCAAGTGATGCCCAAGGTCAAGTTCTCTCCTCCGATCAAGTTCAAGAACAAGAACAAGCTCAAGACGACGCTCAAGATGATCAAGTGACCACTTCTCGTCTCACCCCCGAGGAGGAATTGGAGCGCCGTGCCGCCAAGATTGCTTCCAAGCTCTCCACCAAGGATCATCTCAAGACGAATGTGCTTGGAAGCTTAAGAAAGGGGGTAAGCACTCGTAGACAATTAGCAAACTATTGTGAGCATCACGCGTTTGTGTCTTGTGTCGAATCCCACAAGGTCTATGAGGTGCTCGAAGATCCGGATTGGCTCAATGCCATGCATGAAGAACTCAACAACTTCGAGCGCAACAAAGTGTGGAGATTGGTGCCAAGACCGACGGGGAACCATAATGTCATTGGAACCAAGTGGATATTTAAGAACAAGCAAGATGCCCATGGGACTATCATTCGCAACAAGGCTCGTTTGGTAGCACAAGGCTACTCACAAGTCGAGGGTATCGACTACGATGAAACCTTTGCTCTCGTTGCTCGTCTTGAATCCATTCACATGTTGATTGCATATGCTTCTCATCATAACTTTAAGTTACAACAAATGGATGTGAAGAGTTCTTTTCTTAATGGTCCTATTAATGAATTGGTTTATGTCAAGCAACCCCCCGGGTTCGAGGATCCCTACTTTCCCGATCATGTGTATCAACTCGATAAGGCACTCTATGGCCTTAAACAAGCCCCACGTGTGTGGTATGACCACCTTACCGAGTTGTTACAAGACCGTGGTTTTGAAGTTGGGCTAATCGACCCCACTCTTTTTACTAAGAAGGTCAAAGGGGAGTTGTTTGTGTGCCAATTATATGATGATGATATTATCTTTGGTTCCCCTAACAAAGCTTTCAATGAGGAATTTGCCACTCTCATGACCTCAAAGTTCGAGATGTCTTCCATGGGAGAGTTGAAGTTCTTTCTAGGGTTCGAAGTGAAGCAAAGAAGAGAAGGAACCTTCATCAACCAAGCCAAATACACTCAAGACATGCTCAAGAGATTCAAGCTAAGTGACATCAAGCCGACTTCCACTCCAATGCCCACCAAGTGCCAACTTGACATAGATCCCAATGGTAAAGCGGTGGATCAAAAGGTATATCGGTCCATGATTGTATCCTTGCTTTACCTTTGTGCATCTAGACCGGATATCATGTTGAGTGTGGGAATTTGTGCATGTTTTCAAGCCGCACCTAAGTAAATTCACTATGTGGTGGTCAAACGAATCTTTTGATATTTGGCTCATACCCCAAACTTTGGCTTACGGTACCCAAGAGGAGCAAACTTCAAGCTTGTAGGGTATTCGGATTCCAATTGGGCAGGAGACAAAGTGGATAGGAAGTCCGCGTCTGGAGGGTGCCAATTCCTTGGTTGCTCTTTGGTAAGTTGGTCTTCCAAAAAGCAAAGTTGTGTGTCTCTCTCGTCCATCGAAGCGGAGTATGTAGCGGCTGGTAGTTGTTGTGCACAACTCTTATGGATGAGGCAAACTTTAAAGGATTACGGTGTCATTTGTGACAAAGTGCCTCTTTGGTGTGACAATGAAAGTCCCATCAAGATCTCTCTCAACCCGGTGCAACACTTCAAGACGAAGCATATTGAGATTCGGTATCACTTCATCCGGGATCACATTAGGCGAGGAGAGATCGAGCTCAACTATGTCAACACTCATGATAACCTTGCAGATATTTTTACGAAGCCCTTGGATGAAGCAAGATTTCACGAGTTAGGGCGTGAGCTAAATATCATTGATTCGAGCAATGTGACTTGAACCTCTGCACACCCCACCACACTCAATTTGTTGTCTAGTTTAGATGTAGGCATGGACATAGGGGGAGTGTTGTTCTCTCAATGAACTCTCCCTCCTACCATTATGCATAAATTGATCAAGTCTTTCACATTAGCCATTGTTGATGGTACTTGTGCTTCAAAGACGAGTTTTGGTCATGGGCCCAAGGTTAAAATCTTCGCGGCGCCATACCTCTTGACTCAAACATAGGTGGCCTCGGCCACCGCCCTCTCTTGAAGAGGTGTGTCTTGGCCTCTGCTGGTGTGTTCTCTTGTCTTCTTGCCTTTTGTTCTCTTTTTTTCGAGCTAAGCCATGTTGTTTAGTTGCCATGGCGTGCTGGGCGGTACTACTGCTGGTGGTGCGCGGTACTACCGCTCATAAGCGGTACTACCGCCCCCCAGCACGGTACTACCACTGCGGGACGGGACCAGGGGGTTATATCGGGGCAAGGGGAGGTTTCTTCTCCCCCATACCCATTCGCTTCGCCCCCTTGTTCCTCTTCCTCTCTCCAGCCACGCACCGCCTCGGGAGGGCTCCGGCGGATCTTCGTCTCCGGGGCGTCCCTCTCCATTTCCTTCGGTGCAGTCGATCCCCACCTCGTTCTCTTGCCATGGATGCCGGTATTGCCCCCGTTACTTCTCTCCTTTTGTCTCGTTTTCAGATCTTGCTTCTTAGGGGCAATGGTGGTTGCATCTCTAGATTTTTGGCTAAATCTAGGCTTGAGTAGGTTGGAGAAGGCAACTAGACTATCTTGATTAGAGTTTGGTAGGAATATTTTTGAATTTGGTAGGCCGGTAGTGCCGGATCTGACCACGGTAGTAGGAAACTGTTGTTTCCCCGCCTCGAGCGGTACTACCGCTCTCTTTGGAGCGGTACTACTGCTTGGCCCCGAGCGGTACTACTGCTCTCTTTGGAGTGGTACTACCGCTTGGGCAGCACTACCGCGTGCATGTCATGGTACTACCGCTTGGCTGGTACTGCCGCGTGCATGTCATGGTACTACCGCTGCCTGCCAAGTTCCATCATGTTCCTACCATACCTTGATCCTTTTGTTGTGTTTGTTGGCTTATGCTCATTCTTTCTGGTTGTTTTGCGTGTTCTTGTGTTTGGTTCCAGGTGATGATCATCCTGAGCAGCAGGTCCGCCGTGTCAACCCCGGGCATGCAACGTCAAAGTGCTACCACACCTCTAAGCCAGCAGGTGGTTCCTCTAGCACTCAATCGCCACTAGCAGGGGCATCCGCAAGTGCACCTCCACCACCTCAGCAGTCGAAGAGATCCGCCAACAAGCCAAAGGGAAAGACTGTGATTGAGATGACTGCCAAGGATTTTTGGGAAAAGCGTCGCCGCAACCCCTATGAGGTGGACCAAGATCCTACTTTGGTCAACCGCCCGTTCTGGAACCTCTTTCAGTTTGCCATCTATTTTGATGTGATCAAGGCCAAGAAGAATCTCTATGTTGATATTCGCTCCATTAACACTGATGCCATGGAAAAGGACCCTGAGTACTTTGGCGAAGCCCTTCAGATGTGTAATCAGCTGAACATTCTCAGGATCATGCAGTTCAACAAGGATTTCGATGCAGATTTGGAGGCTCAATTCTTTGCTACCATTCATCTTGGAACTGATGCCGACAGGACCCTGACTTGGATGACCAATGGCAAGTTGCTTTCCGTCAAGTGGAAGGCCTTCATGGAGTTACTTGATGTGGAAGATTGCGGGCTTGAGACTCAAGTAGGCTTCCGCCCTCACCGCAATACTACATCCACTCACAAGCAAGCCCTTTGGCCCTACTGCAATGTGAAGGTTCACCCAGTGACTAAGAAGGAAACCTATGAGCTGTCTATGTATCTGGACATTCTTCATCGTGTCTTCCGTGAGACTCTCTTCCCTCGCATCGGGAATCTGGATATGGTCCACTCATCATGAGGCTCATTGAGAAGGCCTGGGCACATGTCTATCCCAGAGTGATGCTGGAAACTGGAGACTTGGTTTCTCATGAGATTAAGTGTCTGAGGAAGAAGGACAATTGGGGCACCCCAGCGCCTAAACCCGGGGGTCCGTCTACTGCTGCTGCTGCCATGGAGACTGAGGGTGGGGCTGCCATTGATGATCACGAGGAGGACTTTGGGCCCTCTAGTGCAGAACCTTCTTGGGCAAAGAAGCTTAAACGCAAGATGAAGAAGCTTTTCTGCATGGAGTCTCATGGTCAGTACATGACTCATGTGGCGGAGAAGCAGGCCAGGGTGCGCCACAAGGAGCTCATGTGTCACCTGGGTGCGACTGTTGCTAGCGGTTCTGAGGGACAGATCACTAAAGAGGAGGAATGGATTCACCAGCATTGCCCTTGTACCGATTCAGACACCGAGCAGTTTTCGACCAACGACGGAGATGCAGACGATCACGCTGAGATGTGATGTTCAAGATCCTCAGGTTGCCATCACCTGGAGTCGTAGCGTTGCTCTTTTCCCTTTTGGTGTCTCGATGCCAAAGGGGGAGAGAGTTTAGGGATTTTTGTTGTTGCCGTGCTGCGAGTGTGTCTTTGTGTTCTCTTGTTGCCTTTGTTTCGTTGTCTTTGGTTGGTTTGGTTTGGTGCCTGTGAGACCTAAGTTCTAGACATATGTTGTGAGACATATGCTCCGTATTGCTACCTTATTACTTATGTCTTTTCAGTACTGTAGTATCTTATGAGTTGCATGCTTGTCCTGTTTTATACCCTAATCTCATTTATCATGTGCTTAGAATTGTTGGACTATAAAATATAGGGGGAGTGTTGATCCAGATGTGTGTGTCTTGCATTCCAAAGGCTCCACTAACTAGGTGCACACATTCAGGGCGAGCCCGTCTATATTTTGTAGTTCTAAGTATTCTTCTTTTATATCTTTTCCTTGTGCAAATCCCTAGTTGTCATCAATCCACCAAAAAGGGGGAGATTGTTGAGGCATATCTCTCTCGATGTGGTTTTGGTGATTGATGACAACGTGTTTGCGGACTAATCGTGTGCTTTGAGTATTTCAGAGATTCATCCTTGGCACGAGACGATTTCTTCCCTTCGAAGTGTCATTCAAGACGGTGTAGCTCTTTCATTTCTCTTTCGGTGGACTAGTTGCCATAGAGGGCACCGTACTATCAAGAGGGGGTCCGCTGGGGTATTGCTTGGGTGGAATCAACACATAGACATCCGCTTCTCACCCTCAGAGCCCTTCCGCTTCGATGGAGAGATCTTTTCTCTCTTGTGCTTTGTCTGGGTCCCAGCGGTAGTACCGTGTAACCCAGCGGTAGCACCGCTGAGGGGTCACAAGCGGCAGTACCGCTCCGCAGCGGTAGTACCGCCGGTGACTCCGCAGCAGTACTATCGCTGGCCTGCCTGGCCCTACTGCCTCGACTTCAGCTTCGACTGAGAGATCTTCTCTCTCTTGTCTGGGTCCCAGCGGTAGTACCGCTAAGGGGTCATAAGCGGCAGTACCGCTCCGCAGTGGTAGTACCGCCGGTGACTCCGCAGTTATACTACCGCTGGCCTGTCTGGCTCCTACTGCCTCGACTCGAGGGCTCTTTTTCTCGTGTCGGGTTTTGCGGCACTAGTTGCGGCAGTAGAGGCGGTAGTACTGTTTTGCAGAGGTAGTACCGCCCTTACCACCGCGGTAGTATTGCTCTGGGTCCAGGTCCCTGCTGCTCTCCTCTGCGCGGCAGTACCGCTGGCTCAGCAGTACTACCGCCCTCTACGGGGCTGGATGGTGGGGCAACAGTTGGATTGTTGCCCCCACTATAAAAGGGGGTCCTCTTCTTCCCTGTTGACCTACCTCTTCCCACTCAAGCTCCATTAATGCTCCAAGCTCCATTTTCGCCCGATCTATCTCTCTAGCCAATCAAACTTGTTGATTTGCTCGAGAGTGGTTGAGAAGGCCCCGATCGACACTTCCACCAAGAGATTTTCGATTCCCCCACCTATCCCTAGCGGATCTTGTTACTCTTGGGTGTTTGAGCACCCTAGACGGTTGAGGTCACCACGGAGCCATAGTCCATTGTGGTGAAGCTTCGTGGTATTGTTGGGAGCCTCCGATTAAGTTGTGGAGATTGCCCCAACCTTGTTTGTAAAGGTCCGGTCGCCGCCTTCAAGGGCACCAATAGTGGAATCACAGCATCTCGCATTGTGTGAGGGCGTGAGGAGAATACGGTGGCCCTAGTGGCTTCTTGGGGAGCATTGTGCCTCCACACCGCTCTAACGGAGACGTACTTCCCCTCAAAAGGAAGGAACTTCGGTAACACATCCTTGTCTTCACCGGATCCGCTCTAGGTTATTTCTTACCTTTACTTGTGCAAGCTCTTTAGTGTTACTTCTCTTGCTTGCTTGTTTGTTTGTTGTTATTGCATCATATAGGTTGCTCACCTAGTTGCACATCTAGACAACCTACTTTGATGCAAAGTTTAATTTGGTAAAGAAAAGTAAAAAATTGTTAGTTGCCTATTCACCCCCCCCCCTCTAGTCAACCATATCGATCCTTTCATCAAGGATACTTGTGACAAACTAAAAAGCAAAACAAGAAAAGACTCGTATAATACAAGATGCTCCAAGCAAAACTCATGATATGTGACAAATAAAAATATCGCTTCAAGTAAAATGCTGATGGTCGTTAGAAGAAAGAGGGGATGCCACTCAGGGTATCCCCAAGCTTAGTTGATTCTTCCTCCTTGGATATTATCTTGGGGTTCCATGAGGCATCCCCAAGCTTAGGCTCTTCTTACTCCTTATTCCTTCATCCATCGTGATCTCTCCCAAAACATGAAAACTTCAATCACACAAAACTTAACAAAACCTTAGTGAGATCCGTTAATATAAGAAAGCAAATCACTACTGTAAGTACTGTTGCAAACCCATTCATATTTTATTTTTCATTATATCTACTATATTTAAACTTTACCATGGCCTATACCCCCGATACAATCCATAGATTCATCAAAATAAGCACACAATGCAAAGAAAAACAGAATCTGTCAAAAACAGAATAGTCTGTAGTAATCTGAAAACTTCAAGTACTTCTGTAACTCCAAAAATTTCTGAAAACTTGGGACAAAGTGGGAAACTTGTATATCAACCTTGCGTTAAAAATTTAGAATTCTATCACCCTTATGTGATTTTTAGCAATTCTGCTACTAGCGCACAAAGTTTCTATCTTTCAACAAGATCAATTCAACTATCACCCAACATGATCCAAAAGGCTTTACTTGGCACAAACACTAATTAAAACATAATAAACACAATCATAACAGTAGCATAATTGTGCAAACACTTGATAACCCACAAGTATAGGGGATCGTTTGTAGCCATTTTCGATAAATAAGAGTGTCGAACCCAACGAGGATCTAAAGGCAGAACAAATATTCCCTTAAGTTCTATCGACCACTGATACAACTCTATGCACACTTGACGTTTGCTTTATCGGAAACAGGTATGAAACTATTTTGTAGGAGTGATACTAGAACCACTTTGCAAGAACAGAACTAGAAGTACTTTGCAAGATAATAAAAGTTAGGTGTTTAGTAAAAGGGTTTGTGTCAACAAGAAAGTTATTTGTCCCTAGGCAATCGATAACAAGTACCAGTAATCATTCTTGCAACTTTATATGAGGGAGAGGCATGAGCTAACATACTTTCTCTACTTGGATGATATGCACTTATGATTGGAACTCTAGCAAGCATCCGCAACTACTAAAGATCATTAAGGTCGTGAAACCCAACCATAGCATTAAGTATCAAGTCCTCTTTACTCCCATACGCCATAATCCACATACTCAGGTTTAAGTTTCTGTCACTCTCGCAACCCACTGTAAGCAAATCATGAACATATTGCAACACCCTACAGTGGGGGCCCTCATGTTTGCGCGAGAATGGCGGGCACCGTAGGACAGAACCATAAATAAAATATACAATCATACCAACCAAGATCACGATTAACCCATAGGACAAAACAGATCTATTCAAACATCATAGGATAACCATAGATCATTGGGAAATAATATATGGAGTTGAGCACCATGTTTAAGTAGATATTACAGCGGGGAGAAGAGGTTTTACACCGCTGCATAGAGGGAGAGAGATTTGGCGTTGACTGTAACAAGATTGTTGATGTAGATCGCCGTCCCGATCGTTGCCCTGGCGCCACTCCGGCGCCACCGGAAGCAAGGGGGGGAGAGCCCCCCTCCTTCTTCTTCTTTTTCCTCGGCCTCCCCTCTAGATGGGAGGAGAGTTCCCCCTCTGGTCCTTGGTCTCCATGGCAGCGGAGGGGCGGGAGGTCCTCCGAGATTGGATCTCTCTCTCTGTTCTCTTCTGTTTCGCGTTCTCCAGATCTGGCCAAAAACCGTTTCTTATATTCCTGGAGATCCGTAACTCCGATTGCATTGAGATTTTAACATGATTTTTTCCAGATATAAGATTCCTTGCACCCGAAGTAGAGCCCCAACCGATGTACAAAGTGAGCACAACCCACCACCGCGCGCCTGGCTCAAGGGTGGTGCACTGTTGTCTTGTGCCCTGTGTGGGCCTCCGTTTGCGGTGACTCCAACTCCCAAAAATCACATATATTCCAAAATAATTCTCTGTGAAATTTTATTGCATTTGGACTTCGTTTGATATGGATACTCTACGATATAAAAAACATGCAGAAAACAGGAACTGGCACTTGGCACTGGATCAATAGGTTAGTCCAATAAATCATATAAAAAGTTGCCAAAAGTATGTAAAAGTTGTATAATATTGGCATGAAACAATCAAAGATTTTAGATACGATGGAGACGTATCAGCATCCCCAAGCTTAATTCCTGCTCGTCCTCGAGCAGGTAAATGATAAAAAATAATTTTTGATGTGGAATGCTACCTAACATAAACTTGATCATATGTCTAGTCATGGCATGAATATTAAGACATAGGTGATTCAAAGCAATAGTCTATAATTTGACATAAAGACATCAATACTCAGGCATCCCAACAAACGACCATGTCTTTCAAAATATCAACGCTAAAGAAAGCTATCCCTACAAAATCATATAATCTTGTTATGATCTGTCTTCTTAACACAAAGTATTTATCATGCACAACCCCAATGACAAGCCGAGCAATTGGTTCATGCTTTTTAACGCGCTTCAGCTTTTTCAACTCTCATGCAATACATGAGCGCAAGCCATGGGTATAGCACTACGGGTGGAATAGAGTATGATGATAGGGGTAAATATAGAGAAGACAAAAAAGTAGAAAGTCTCACATTGGTGCGGCTAACCAACGGGCTATGGAGATGCCCATCAATCGATATCAATGCGAGGAGTAGGGATTTCCATGCAATGAATGCACTAAGAGCTATAAGTGTATGAAAGCTCAATATGAAACTAAGTGGGTGTGCATCTAATCCTATAATGAAAATTCCCACTAGTATATGAAAGTGACAACATAGGAGACTCTCCATATGAAAAACATGGTGCTACTTTGAAGCACAAGTGTCGTAAAGGATACTAACAATGCCCCTTCTCTCTTTCTTTTTTTTTCTTTTTTTCTTTTTTTCTTTTTCTCTCTCTCATTGTCCGGAGTCTCATCCCGACTTGCGGGGGAATCATAGTCTCCATCATCCTTTCCTCACTGGGGCACTGCTCTAAAAATGAATAATGATGATCATCACACTTCTATTTACTTATAACTAAAAAGAAAATAAAAATTACAACTCGATACATATGACAAAGTATGACTCTATGGGCGTGTTTGGTTGGGTGGCACGCACCTGGCTCGCACCCGAGATGCAAAATAGCCCATGTTTGGTCGGCTGCATGACTTCCTCAGCCTGGCCCAGTCCATGCAAAAAGAGGCCTCCCAGTCAGGCCGAGTGAAACGCAAGATCGGAGCGTTTCTCTCGTGCAGGCTCGCTCCTGCATTTTCCCTGCACTCGCGATGCAAGCCACTTTGCCTCGTCGTTTCCCGTCCAATTTGCAATCGCCCCCCATTCCGTCGACTTCGCCGCCCTCGCCGGAGAATGACGCCGCCGGCGCACTTCCCCGCCCTCGCCGGAGAATGACACCGCCGGCGCACTTCCCCGCCCTCGCCGAAGAATGACGCCGCCGGTGCTACTCCACACCCTCGCCGGAGTATGATACCGTCGGCGCACCTCCACACCCTCGCCGGATGATGACGTCGCCGACGCTCCTCCACTGTCGCTGAACTCCGCCATCCTTGCGCGCACCGCCGCCTGCCGACGAGCTCGCCGAAGCTTGCCACACCGCCTGCTACCGCCCGAGAGGAATAAGGGGGAGGGAGAGGGGAGCACCTGCGCGCCGCGATAAGCAACCGGCGCCGGATTTCTTCCACATCTCTCCCCTTGAACCGCGCCATCGCCGCCAATCCAGTTACTGGAGTCGAACCTCTGGCGCTAGCATGTCCTCCAGGCAGCCCACCTCTACCACGGCCATCTCCTCCCCGAAACACCATCTACCAGAGTGGTCTCTCCTGACTAGTGTCGCTGCCTGCACTACCTCTTACAGTTTGGTTCAGATTAGAGTTTAGATTTGTTTTACTCCAAACTAAAATCTGGTAGATAAAGAAAACAAGTATCCAAATTGTTGTAGGGAGTTTGATTTCAGTTCAGATTTGTTTTCTTTGTCTCCAAACTGAAATCAAATAGTACTTGTCAATACTCCAAGGAAATCTCCAAACAGTTGGAGAGAGTTTGATTTCAGTTCAGTCCAAACTGTTGGAAGCATTTATTTTCTTTGTCTTCAAACTTTTTGAGTTTGATTTATGTTCAGATTTGCCTTACAAGTACTTGTTTTTAGTTTGGATTTCAGTTCAGATGGGTTGTCATGTCTCTAATTTACAAAGAAAACAAGTACTGATGCAGCCTACCAATCAACATCTGTCTTATACAGCATGTCTCATGCACCATATTCGTACAATCCACCAAACACACATCTCAGCTCATACTTGCATCAGCTCACCCGGGCCAGGCTCACCCAGGATCCCCCATGCAATGCAGGCTAGAGCCACCCAGGGAACCAAACACACCCTATATGAATGCCTCTGTCATGTACCAGGATGTGCAATGATCTAGCATAGCATGTAGGAAAAATGATGAACAGTGGCTGAGCCGCAACTACTATGTCAGCTATATGATCATGCAAAGCAATATAACAATGAATGCTCAAGTCATCAAACGAAAGCGGTGGAAGTTGCATGGCAATATATCTCGGAATGGCCATGGAAAGGCCATAATAGGTAGGTATGATGGATGTTTTGAGGAAGATATAATAAGGCTTATGTGTGATAGAGCGTATCATATCACGGTGTTTGGATGCACCGGCGAAGTTTGCACCGACTCTTGATGTGAGAAAGGGCAATGCACGGTACCGTAGAGGCTGGCAAATTGCGAAAAGGTAAGAGTGTGTATAATCCATGGACTCACATTAGTCATAAAGAACTCATATACTTATTGCAAAAATTTATTTGCCCTCAAAGCAAAGTACTACTACGCATGCCCCTAGGGGGATAGATTCGTAGGAAAAGACCGTCGCTCGTCCCCGAACGCCACTTATAAGGAATACAATCAATAATAAATCATGCTCCAACATCATAACATAATGAGAGACTATACGTGCATGCTGCGGGAATCACAAACCATAACACCAATATTCTTACTAACCACGACCATTTACTAGCATCCCCAAGCTTAGACGGTTGAGTCTCCTTGAATATTTCCTTGGGGTGCCTTGGGCATCCCCAAGCTTGAGCTCTTACCTCTCCTCCGTCTCCTCGCATTGAGACCTCCTCGATCTTCGAACACTTCATCCACACAAAACTTAACCGAACTTTTAGTGGCAGGGTTAGTGAATATGGCAATGAAATCCCATCATGTACTTCTATAACATTATTTTATAATTATAAACAAACATTACCACTGTATGCTATCACAATTCTATGGCCCCAAGTCAAGGAGACTTCAACGAGAATTTAAACATATGCAAATAATGAAGCTATAAAAGCAATCTGTGAAAACAGGATAGTCAGTAAAGATTTTAACATCCACCATACTTCTGTAACTCAAAAAAATTCTAAAAAATTAGGAAAAAATAAACATTTTGTATAGAAATACAGTGCAAAAAATTTCAGAAGCGTTTGATGTTGTAGTAAAAAATGTAAAATCGAGCACTACAGCCAAAGTTTCTGTTTTGCACCGCACAAACCAACTAGCAATCTAAACATCCTAAAGGCAAATCTTGGCACATTATTTTTATAATACAATCGAATTGTAAAAGGGGACAATTATTTTTGTGAGAATCTTCATGAAAAATTCTACATTTTCTCCACGAGCATGAACACAAGTGTTCAAGGTCGACCCTCACTTCTCCAATGTATAACTTCCAATCACTTCTCTTTTGTGAATTTTTTTTAAGTTCTCCTCTATTTTTTTTAATCTTTATGAAAGCACTCAAGAGAAATAAATGACTCTCTAAAACTTTTGGTTTGTCTTCGTGGTAGCACTTTCTTTAAAGCCATTAAGCTAGGCATAAAGTGCTCAAGTAATGAATCCACCCGGATCCCAAGGTATATCAAAGCCAATTTTAATTAACAATGATTTAGCATTTAGTAGTGAGCACAAAGCAACATATATCAAGCAATGACGAAGTCTAACTCTCTTCCTATGCATTGACATGTCATACAAGAACAATGCATGCACATCAAGTAAAGGCCAATACATACAATAAGCAGTTTCTTGCAATTTTATCATGTTGGAAACATAGAGAGGTGGAGATATAGTTACTCTCTCATAAAAATTGCAAGTAGGAGCAGCAAACACATGCATATTATATTTCTCAAAATATGATGTGCAACAGTAAAAGGCAACCCATCAATGGAATCCTTAATAAGAGCAAACTTCTTTGATATAGTGTAGTTGGGAGAATCCAAAAAGATAATAGGACTATCATGTGTGGGTGCAATAGCAATAATTTCATGTTTAACATAGGGAACAATAGCAAGTTCATCTCCATAAGAATAAGTCATATTGGCATCTTGCCCACAAGCATAGGAAGCATCAAGTTCATCAAAAGGGGATATTTCAAATGAATCAACGGGATCACAGCAATTATCATAGCAATCATCCTTCGGTAAGAATGAAGGGTCACTAAATAATGTATGAGTTGAAGGGTTACTTGCATTAGAAGGTGGGCACGGGTAGCTAATCCATTCTTCCTCCGTTTGTTCTTTGCTCTCCTCCTCATCTTTTTCATCTAGTGAGCTCAAAGTTTCATCAATTTCTTCTTCCATAGACTCCTACAAAATATTGGTCTTTTCTTTGACAGCGGAGTTATTCTCAATTAATACATCAATACCATAATTGTATTTATAATTATCATAGCAATATTTAAGGATAGCAAGATTTTTAGGTCTATAAACTGAATCATCAAAATGTTCAAACTTTTCAAACAAAGATTCAATTTCATATGCACCCTTAAAAGCAACAAATTCTTCTATTCGTTCCACATCATAATAATCATATATAACTCTAGCATAAGAAGCCAAGGTTTCATTATCATTAAATTTGCATGAATAGAGAAGGTGTGGAACCTCAATCTTAGAGCAACAAGTATAATCATATCTCAAGCATAGATTCCAAGCATACCATTTCAACATTTCAATTTGATCCCATAAAAGATTTCCCTTTTGAGTCAAGCGATAATCCCTAAAGTATTCGCGTTGATCCAACGTCACTCCCATTATCAAGTTGAATGGGGTTTTCTCAGGATTATCAAAGTAGTGCATAATATTTTTCACATAACGAGCATCGAGGGTTTTAGGAGGTTCCCCATCTCCATGAGTAGCAAGTACCACTAATATTTTTGGTGTTTCGTCATCCATATCCATAACTAAAGATGGAGAACAACTTAGAACGGGAAATAAAAACTACTTAGTGACAAAGCAAACAAGCACACACGAGAATATTCACACCACGCTATTGCTCCCCGGCAATGGTGCCAGAAAAAGGTCCTGATAACCCACAAGTATAGGGGATCGTTTGTAGCCTTTTTTGATAAATAGTAGTGTCGAACCCAACGAGGAGCTAAAGGTAGAACAAATATTCCCTCAAGTTCTATCGACTACCGATACAACTCTACGCACACTTGACGTTTGCTTTATCGGAAACAGGTATGAAACTATTTTGTAGGAGTGATACTAGAACTACTTTGCAAGAAAAAAACTAGAAGTACTTTGCAATATAATAAAACTTAGGTGTTTAGTAAAAGGGTTTGTGTCAACAAGAAAGTTATTTGTCCCCAGGCAATCGATAACAAGTACCGGTAATCATTCTTGCAACTTTATATGAGGGACAGTCATGAGCTAACATACTTTCTCTACTTGGATCATATTCAGTTATGATTGGAACTCTAGCAAGCATCCGCAACTACTAAAGATCATTAAGGTCGTGAAACTCAACCATAGCATTAAGTATCAAGTCCTCTTTACTCCCATACACCATAATCCACCTACTCAGGTTTAAGTTTCTGTCACTCTCGCAATCCACCGTAAGAAAATCATGAACCTATTGCACCACCCTACAGAGGGGGCCCCTCACATTTGCGCGAGAACGGAGGGAACCATAGGACAACCCCATAAATAAAATATACAATCATACTAACCAAGATCATGATTAACCCATAGGACAAAATGGATCTACTCAAACATCACAGGACAACCATAGATCATTGGGAAATAATATATGGTGTTGAGCACCATGTTTAAGTAGAGATTATAGTGGGGGAGAAGAGGTGTTACACTGCTGCATAGATGGAGAGAGAGTTGGTGTTGACGATAGCAAGATTGTTGATGTAGATCGTCATCCCGATCGTTGCCCCGGCGGCACTCCGGCGCCACCGGAAGCAAGGGAGAGAGAGCCCCCCTCGTCCTTCTTCTTCCTTGGCTTCCCCCTAGATGGGAGGAGAGTTCCCCCTCTGGTCCTTGGTCTCGATGGAGGCAGAGGGGCGGGAGCCCTTCTGAGAATGGATCTCCCTCTCTGTTCTCTTTTGATTCGCGTTCTCCAGATCTGGCCGAAGACCTTTTCTTATATTCCCGGAGATCGGTAACTCCGATTGCGATGAGATTTTAACACGGTTTTTTCTGGATATAAGCTTCCTTATGCCTGAAGTAGAGCCCCAACCGACGTACGAGGTGAGCACAACCCACCACCGCGCGCCTGGCTCAGGGGTGGTGAGCCGGTGTCTTGTGCCCTGTGTGGGCATCCGTTTGTGGTGATTCCAACTCCCAAAAATCACATATATTCCAAAATAGTTATCCATGAAATTTTCTTGCATTTGGAATTTGTTTGATATGGATACACTGCGATACAGAAAACATGCTGAAAACAGGAACTGGCACTTGGCACTAGATCAATAGGTTAGTCCAATAAATCATATAAAAAGTTGCCAAAAGTATGTAAAAGTTGTATAATATTGGCATGAAACAATATAAAATTATAGACACGACGGAGACATGTCAACACTCAAGAACAGAAATAAAAAGGCAAAAAAATTATTCATTGGTTTGCCTCCCAACAAGCGTTATCGTTTTATGCCCCTAGCTAGGCATAATGCATAGTTTCAAGTGTTGTCATCTTTAGTTTTGGATCCATAGGATGCCCTCATGATTGATTCATATGGTGGCTTAATTCTTGTTCTAGGGAAGTGTTCCATACCCTTTCTTAATGGAAATTGAAATTTAATATTGCATTCTTTCATATCAATCATGACACCTATAGTGCGTAGAAACGGTCTACCAAGTATAATTGGACAAGATGGATTGCAATCAATATCAAGAACAATAAAGTTTATGGGCACATAATTTCTATTTACAAGAATAAGAACATCATTAATTCTTCCCAAAGGCTTTTTAATAGTAGAATCCGCCAAGTGCAAATTAAGAGAACATTCTTCAATATCGGTAAGACCAAGCACATCACATAAAGATTTCAGAATTGTGGAAACACTAGCACCCAAATCACATAAAGAAAAACACTCATAATTATTAATCTTGACTCTAATGGAAGGTTCCGATTCAACATGCAGTTTTCTAGGAATTGAACCTTCCAATTCGAACTTTTCTTCAAAAGCTTTCATCATAGCATCAACAATATGTTTAGTAAAAGGTTTATTTTGTTCATAAACATGGGGTGAATTTATCATGGATTTCAACAAAGAAATACAATCAATCAAGGAGCAACTATCATAATTGAAGTATTTGTAATCCAAAAGAGTGGGCTCATCACTAGTTAAAGTTTTGACCTCTCCAAACCCACTTTTATCAATTTTTTATCAAGATTTTCACACACAAAAAACAGATCTGACGAGAAAACAGTGAATGAAAAAGAGGGCGAATGAAATGACAACATTTTTGTGAAGTGGGGGAGATGAAAACAAGAGGCAAATGGAAAATATTGTAAATTGCAAGGAGATGAGATTTGTGACTAGGAACCTGATAGATATTGATGATGTCTCCCCGACAACAGCGCCAGAAATCCTTCCATGATGGCTCGTGTCCGCGTCAGTATCGAGGAAGGGATGATGCAGCACAGCTACGATAGGTATTTCCCTCAATTATGAAACCAAGGTTATCAAACCAGTAGGAGAACCAAGCAACACTATGTAAACAATACCTGCACACAAAGAACAAATACTTGCAACCCGACGCGTAAGAGGGGTTCTCAATCCCTCTCCGGTAAAACATTGGTAAAGAGATAGTTTGGTTGATGCAAAAAAAACTAACAGCAAATAAAATTCAGCGAGGTATTTTTGGGTTTTTGGTAATATAGATCTGAGAATAAAAGATGCAAATAAAGAAAAAGGCAAGTAGCAATATAGATATGAAAAGATATGATAAAGGATAGACCCGGGGGCCGTAAATTTCACTAGTGGCTTCTCTCGAGAAAATAGCATACGGTCGGTAAACAAATTACTATTGGGCAATTCATAGAACCTCAAATAATTATGATGATATCCAGGCAATGATCATTATATAGGCATCACATCCAAGATCGGTAGACCGACTCCTTCCTGCATCTACTACTATTACTCCACACATCGACCGCTATCCAGCATGCATCTAGTGTATTAAGTTCACGGAGAAATGGAGTAATGCAATAAGAACGATGACATGATGTAGATGAGATCTATTCATGTAGGAATAGCCCCCATCTTGTTATCCTTAATATCAACAATACATATGTGTCTTGCTACCCCTTCTGTCACTGGGAAAGAACATCGTACGATCGAACCCATCACAAAGGACCTCTTCCCATGGCAAGAAAAATCGATCTAGTCGGCCTAACTGAGCCAAATATTCGAGGAACAAATACGAGGCTATAGGTAATCATGCATATAAGAGGTTAAATAAACGCATATAACTTTCATGCATAAATAGATCTGATCATAAACTCAAAGTTCAACGGATCCCAACAAACACATCGCAAAAGGAGTTACATCAAATAGATCTCCAAGAGACCATTGTATTGAGAGTCAAAAAGAGAGAAGAAGCTATCTAACTACTGCCTACGGACCCATAGGTCTACAATGAACTACTCATGCATCATCGGAGAGGCACCAATGAGGATGATGAACCCCTCTGTGATGGTGTCTAGATTGGATCTCGTGGTTCTGGAACTTGCAGCAGCTGGAATTGTATGTTTCATCGACTCCCTTAGGTTTTTGGAATATTTGGGTACTTATAGGGCAAATAGGCGGTGTGGGAGGCCACTGAGATGGGCAGAACCCACCAGGGCACACCTGGGCCCCCAGGCGCACCCAGGTGGGTTGTGCCCCCCTTCGGGCACCCCTCTAGTACTTCTTTGGCCCAACAGGTGTCTTCTGGTCCAGAAAAACTCTCCAAAATGTTTCGCTGCATTTGGATTCCATTTCGTACTAATATTCTGCAAAGTAAAAACCAGCAAAAAATAGCAACCGACACTGGGCACTATATCAATATGTTAGTCCCAAAAATGATATAAAGTTGCTATAAAATGATTGTAAAACAATCCAAGAATGATAATATAACAACATGGAACAATCAAAAATTATAGATACGTTGGAGACGTATCAGTATCCCCAAGCTTAATTCCTGCTCGTCCCCGAGTAGGTAAATGATAAAAACACAATTTTTGATGTGGAATGTTGCCTAACATGTTCATCACATATTCTTTTCTTTTATAGTATGGACATATGGAATTTTATATGGTTCAAAGCAATAGTCTAGTTTTGACATGAAGATTTCAATACTCAAGCATATCAACAAGCAACCATGTCTTTGAAAATATCAACACTAAAGCAAGTTATCCCTAGCCTATCATGCTCAATCATTGATCCATTCATGAAACACACTCGCATATTAGCTACATCAAATGCTGAAGTATGATCATAGTGCCCCTTAGTTGGTGCTTTATAAGAGAAGATGGAGACTCAAATAAAAATAAAAATTGCATAAATTAAATAGAAGGACCCTTCATAGAGGGAAGTCAGGATTTGTAGAGGTGCCAGAGCACAAAGCAAAAATTGAGAGATAAATTTTTTTGAGAGGTATACTTTTCCCGTCAACGAAAATGACTGAGTAGTTCCCAACACTTTCCATGCTAGATATATCATAGGCGGTTCCCAAATAGAAAATAAAGTTTATTTCTTTTTCCACCATTCTTTCACATTCCACGGCTAGCCATATCCACGGGTGCCGTCCATACCAACACTTTCCAAGGAATTTATTATTTGACAACATAAAGTAAATTTCTTTTTCATTTAGTGACTGGCCATCCTAATTACCACCATACTCTCATGCAATGACAAGTGAATAAACACTCATCTTGAGAATAACACATCAAGCATAGAAATATTGGCCACCCCCTACCACTTCATGAGTGGTACATGCACACAAAAAGGAAAATTATTTTGAAAATTAGAGATGGCACATACAATTTTGCTTAGAACGGAACAGAAATACCGCATACAGGTAGGTATGGTGGACTCATATGGAAAAACTGGGTTTAAGGATTTTGGATGCACAAGTAGTATTTCTACTTAGTACAAATGGAGGCTAGCAAAAGATTGAGAAGTTTGGTGGTGAAATAATTTGCCTACTTATGTTTTGGAGTTCGTTGACATCGCTGACTAGCCTCCTTATGTTTTGGAGTTTGTTGACATAAACAGTATGGTATTTATGTGTTTAATAGTGCACACAGAGTAACAGGTCCCTAGAAAAGAGGAGTTTCGTTAAAACGATGATGATAATCTCCTATGTAGCGGTGAAGGTTATCACCGAAGATTATGTTGACAAGAGTGACACCTGAAAAATTGCTGATGTGAAGCATTTGTTCGGTGCTTATCCGAAGGAAGTGACTGCATCCGAGAAGAATGAATACGAAATGGAGATGTAGCATTTATTTCGTTGTTTATCTTCTCCTTATTGAGTCATAGGACCATCATACTATTAAGAGGGGTGTAGCATTCGAAGCTTTGATTCTCTGATGCTACACCCAAATCATATGTAAGTTGCGATAGAAATATCTTTGTGCTCCGAGCAAATACTTGCCAGCAAGAGACTGTGATCTTCTTCCCTGCAAGAGATTTGTCTCAAACCAAGGAGTTCGCATTACTTGTTCCTCAAGTAATGTTACCGTTGCTCTTTTAAATCCAACCTTTGAGAACGTGTCGGTTGGCCATTGGCTGGACCGCGTGTCCAAAATGGTCATTCCCACCAAGGAAGGTTGTGGCTATAAATAGCCACCCCGCGCCGGCTTTGTCGGGTGGCTGCTTCGTTTGATTTCGAGAAGATTTTTGAGAAACCCCCTCTCCAAGCGATTTGCGTTTAAAATCTTCCGAGAGAAAACCCCTAGAACCAAAAAATTAGATAGTTGTTCAGCATCACTTGAATCTAAGTCCAGTACGCTCCGCCTATTACTCTTGAGAGTTGCAAACTCTCTAGACGGTTAGGTGTCTATTTATTCAAAGACCAACAGTGATTGTGGTTCTTGAAGAAGAAGAAGTCTATAAAGGTTTGGAGATCGCCTCAAGTATCTACCATGAGTGATCGGCGTTGGTTGACGAACCAATTGTTGAGGAGAATAGGGCAAAGAGAGTTTATCTTCCGTGTTAAGTCATAACCCCTCAAACCAAACATAGTCCTCATGCAGAAGGACGCACTGGTCTACCAAGTACCTTGTCGCCATCGAGCATCACCGGTTGCCTCTGTTCTCCTTTGTTACTTTCAAACATTTTCAATTATGTCATTTGTCTCGATGCATGCTCTTAGTTTACATATTCGGTAGCTTGTATTTGCTCGTTGTACTCTGTTTTCATTTGCTCGGCTGCTGGGTTCTCGGAGTTTTGAGATTTTTGAAAGAAAATTTAAAACTCGCATTGACCCCCCTCTGGTAGACATACTTCATTCCTACAATTGGTATCAGAGCAAGGTACTCCTTGACTCTGCTCATTTTGGTCTAACTACCTTGGAGTTTAAGTATGTCTTCAGTGAGCTACAAGTCGCATCTCAATATTCCCATCTTCGATGGGACGGACTACCCCTTCTGGAAAGAGAAGATGAAGATCCGTCTCCGATCAATTGATGATGATATCTCGAATGTGGTGCAGTTCGGGTGCCCCCCAGACCACCTCTTTACTCTATAAATACCCCAAGATTCCAGAAACCCTAGGGGAGTCAACGAAAATCAATTCCAGCCACCGCGGAGTCCAGAACCACCAGATCCAATCTAGATACCATCACGGAAGGGTTCACCACTTCCATTGGTGCCTCTCCGATGATGCGTGAGTAGTTCTTTATAGACCTTCGGGTCCGTAGTTAGTAGCTAGATGGCTTCATCTCTCTCGTTTGATTCTCAATACAATGGTCTCTTGGAGATCCATCTGATGTAACTCTTTTTGCGGTGTGTTTGTTGGGATCGGATGAACTTTGAGTTTATGATCAAATTTATCTTTTTATCCATGAAAGTTATTTGAGTTTCTTTGATCTCTTATATGCATGATTGCTTATAGCCTTGTATTTCTTCTCTGATATTTGGGTTTTGTTTGGCCAACTTGATCTATTTATCTTGCAATGGGGAGAGGTGCTTTGTAGTGGGTTCGATCTTACGATGCTTGATCCCAGTGACAGAAGGGGAACCGACACGTATGTATCGTTGGTATTAAGGATAAAATGATGGGGTCTATTTGTACATAAATAGATCTTGTCTACATCATGTCATCGTTCTTATTGCATGATGACCCACAAGTATAGGGGATCAATTGTAGCTCTTTTCAATAAGTAAGAGTGTCGAACCCAGCGAGGAGCAGAAGGAAATGACAAGTGGTTTTCAGTAAGGTAATGTCTGCAAGTGCTGAAATTGTAAGTAGCAGAGTAGTTTGATAGCAAGATAATTTGTAACAAGCAAGCAACGATAGTAGTAAAAAAAGTTCAGCAAGGTAGCCCAATCCTTTTGAGGCAAAGGACAGGCCGAAATGGTCTCTTATGATAAGCAAAGCGTTCTTGAGGGTACACGGGAATTTCATCTAGTCACTTTCATCATGTTGGTTTAATTCGTGTTCGGTACTTTGATAATTTGATATGTGGGTGGACCGGTGCTTAGGTGTTGTTCTTGCTTGAACAAACCTCCTAGTTATGATTAACCTTCCCGCAAGCATCTGCAACTACGAGAAGATTATTAAGAATAAATTCTAACCATAGCATTAAACTTTTGGATCCAATCGGTCCCTTACGGAATAGCGCATAAACTAGGGTTTAAGGTTCTGTCACTCTTGCAACCCATCATCTAACTGCTACTCCACAATGCACTCCCGTAGGCCCAAATATGGTGAAGTGTCATGTAGTCGACGTTCACATGACACCACTAAGGGAATCACAACATACATACTATCAAAATATCAAACACATATCAAATTAACATGATTACTTGCAACATGATTTCTCCCGTGAACTCAAGAACAAAGGTAACTACTCACAAATGATAAACATGCTCATGATCAAAGGGGTACTAAATAGCATATTGGATCTGAACATATAATCTTCCACCAAATAAACCATATAGTAATCAACTACAAGATGTAATCAACACTACTAGTCACCCACAAGTACAAATCTATAGTTCCGGTAACAAGATTGAACACATGAGATGAAGTAGGGTTTGAGAAGAGATGGTGTTGTTGAAGATGTTGATGGAGATTGCCCTCCCCAAGATGGGAGAGTTGTTGGTGATGATGATGATGATGATTTCCCCCTCCGAGAGGGAAGTTCCCCCGGCGGAATCGCTCCGCCGGAGGGCAAAAGTGCTCCTGCCCAAGTTCAGCCTCGAGGTGGCAGCGCTTCGTCCCGAAAGTCGTCCCCCTATTTTTTCTAGGTCAAAATGACTTATATACCGAAAGATGGGCACTAGAGGTGGGCCAAGGAGGGCACAACCCACCAGGGCGCGCCCGGGCTCCCTGGCGCGCCTAGGTGGGTTGTGCCCACCTGATGGCCCCCCTCTGGTAGCTATTTGCTCCAATAATTCTTAAATAATTGGTAAAAAAATCTTCGTGAAGTTTCAGCTTGTTTGGAGTTGTGCAGAATAGGTGGCCTCACATAGCTTTTCAAGGTCCAGATTTCCAGCTGGCGGAATTCTCCCTCTTTGTGTATACCTTGCATATTATGAGAGAGAAAAGGCATTAGAATTACTCAAAAAGCATTATTATGGTTAAAAATATTATAAATAACAGTAAGAAAACATGATGCAAAATGGACGTCTCATTGTATTACTCTGTTACTCCATGAACTTAATACACTAGATGCATGCTGGATACACTACAAAAAAGACACATCTATGACATTTTTGGCCGAACGAAAAAAATTCTGTCATACTTACGACACTTCTATGACGATAATTGTGACAAAACCCGGTATCATCATAGATGTGGTGGGGTCCTACTTCTATGACAAAAAATCATGACAGAAAATGGGCTTTTCGTCCTGGGAAGGACGAAGACGCAGTTGCATGACATTCTTTGGGCCGTCCATGACGGAAAAAACCGTGGTAGAAGCGAGGGCGAGGAAAATATCGGGGTGTTCCTGGTTACGGTGGGTGGTCGGGGCCGAGCGATGCGTGTTTCTCTCATACACGCACGCGCGTGGGTGCGAGGCGTTGGGCTCTAACTGAACCCGAGCGAGGCGTTGGGCTCTAACTGAACCCGAGCAATTGCACTGCAGGCTACGCGTTAGTGAACCCGAGCGATCGATCGATGGCTATTAACTGAACCTGATCGAGCGATTCCTTCGGTACTGCTGCTAACTGAAGCCGATCGATGCTGCCTCTGGATGAACATTGAGCGTTGCTGGGGGGTTTGGATGAACAATTCCCGGTGGGGGTGGATGAACAGGACCCCGTGGTGTTGCCTCTAGATGAACAGGACCCCGATCGATCGAGTCGGTTGGGGCTGGATGAACAGGGCCCTGTGGAGGGCAGGATGAACAGGACCACCCCGTGGAGGGCTGGATGGATAGTAGACGATGGAGGGCTGGATGAACAGTAGCCCGTGGAGGGGTGGTTGAACAGGAGCCCGTGGAGAGGGATGGTTGAACAGTAGCTGGTGGAGTAGCACGCGGTGGAGGCTGGATGAACAGGAGCCCATGGATGAACAGTCGCAGGTGGAGGCTGGAGGAGGTCGACGGTGGATGAACAGTAGCCCGTGGAGGCTGGGGGGTCGACGGTGGAGATGAACAGTATCTCGTGGAGTCCCGGTTTGCGGTACGCCACACCCCTCCCGATGAACAGGACCCCCGATTCGACCATAGCGCTCCAACACAAGTCTGTTTCCTCCATTTTTGTGGTACGCCACACCCCTCCCGATCAACAGGACCCCCGTTTCCACTGTAGGAGGTCTGTTTCCTCCGTTTTGCGGTACGCCTGACCCCTCCCGATGAACAGGATCCCGTTTCAACCATGGTCGGTCGAACACAAGGCTGTTTCCTCTATTCGATGGTGCGCCAGGCCTCGTTTCCATCGGTCGTTCCCTCCAAGCCCTCCCGATGAACACGACGACACATTCCGTTCCGACCCAGCCGGTTGGCTCCCCATGAACACGACGACGACGTTTTTCTCCGTTTCGACCCAGCCATGTAAACGAGCCCTCGCCGTACGTATGCGCGAGTAGGCGTTCGAGACCCTGCCCATATGTACGTACATGGCCGTATTTTCTTTCTTGCACACTGGCCACTATACGTACGTGTACATGCTACGTGTGCGCCTCTCCTACGACACGTGCGCGCCTCTACATCGACCAGTATGTACATACATGTTCGCGACCAGAATGACCACGCTACGTACGCTTCGACCAGGTAGGTCCCGACAGTTAGGCACTTCCTTGCCTGCAAATATGTAGTGGTTGGTCCCAGCAGTCAGGGGGCAAATTGTTTTATTTCAGACGCACTTCCTTGCATGCGAAGATGTAGCTGGTGGGTCCCAGTAGTCAGGGGAAAACGTTATTTTGCAAAATACGGTAGCCCGTCTGGTGGGTCCCCACTGTCAGGTGGAGGAATAATTATTTTGCGCATAATAAGGAGGCACTTCCTTGCTGCGGCCGTGGACCCAGCTGTCAGCCTCTCCACGTACAGTCCACATCCGATGGAAGTCATTCCTTGACCACGCCGGGCCGAGAGCACCAGGGCGGTGGACGACGACGGGGCCTAGGAAGGGGACGACGCAGAGCCGGGGAAGACGAGGCAGTGGAAGCCCACACGGAGAGGAGTACGAGGGTTCACTGGTTCGGCTGCGGAGTGAGGCTTCCATCGCCGCAGGGCCTGGCCAGCGGTGGGACTAATAGGGGGCGGTGAGGCCTCCACAGCAGCACAACCGGCCACGGGAGGCAGGAGCATGCGGCACGACCGGCGCTGCTTTGGGCGGCTGGAGCAAGAAGACCAGAGGTCGAAGAAGCACTACGGCCGTTGGATGGACATCATACGGTCACTAGAGCTAGAATCGTTCATATTGACTAAGTTGACAAAGCACTCCGTCCCCGTCAACTTAGTAGGCCCACAAGTTAGCCACCCACCAAGGTGGGTCCCAACTAGCAGGGGGGAGTATTCTTTTTTTGTGTAATAAGGAGGCACTTCCGGTGGGTCCGAGCTGACAACGGGGGAATGTTTTTTCGTGAAATATAGTGGCCCATCCAGTGGGTCCCAGCAGTCAGGGGGAAACGTTTTTTCCACCAAATACGATGGCCTGTCTGGTGGGTCCCTGCTGTCAGGTGGAGAAATAATTATTTTCCGCGTAATAAGGAGGCACTTCCTTGCGGCTGCCGTGGACCCAGCTGTCAGCCTCTCCACATACAGTACTCTTTCGATGGAAGTCGTTCCTTGACCATGTTGACCATGTCGTGCCGAGAGAACCAGGGCGGTGGACGACGGCGAGGCCTAGGAAGGGGATGACGCGGAGCCGGGGAAGACGCGGAAGTGGATGCCCACGCATAGAGGAGTATGAGGGTTCACTGGTTCGCTGTGGTGTGAGGCTGCCGTCGCCGCATAATAACAGGGGGTGTGGCCTGGCCAACGCTGGGAGTAGTAGGGGGCGGTGAGGCCTCCGCCACATCGCAGCCGGCCACGGGAGGCAGGACCACGAGGCACGACCGGCGCTGGTTTGGGTGGCTGGAGCAAGAAGACCAGAGGTTGAAGAAGCACTACGGCCGTTGGATGGACATTGTACGGTCACTGGAGCTAGAATCATGCATATTGACTAAGTTGACAAAGCCCTCCGTCCCTGTCAACTTAGTAGGCCCACAAGTTAGCCTGCCACTATACTGGGTCCCAGCTAGCAGGGGGAGTATTCATTTTTTCGTGCGTAATAAGGAGGCACTTCCTTGCATGCGAAGATATAGCTGGTGGGTCCAAGCTGTCAGCGGCGGTAACATTTCTCCGTGAAATACAGAGGCCCTTTCGGTGGGTCCCAGATGTCAGGTGGAGGAATCATTATTTTGCGCGTAATAAGGAGGCATTTCCTTGCGTGCGGCCGTGGACCCAACTGTCAGCCTCTCCACATACAGTCCACTTCAGATGCATGTCGGTCATTGACCACGTTGACCAGGCCGCGCCGAGAGCACCAGGGCGGTGGATGACGGTGAGGCCTAGGAAGGGAACGACACGGAGGCAGGGAAGACTCGGAAGTTGTTTCCCACACGGAGGGGAGTACAACTGTATGAGGGTTTACTAGTTCGTCTGCCGTCACCGGAGAATAACAGCAGGTGTGGGTGAGTAGAGGGAAGGCTAGGCCAGCGATGGGAGTGCGGTGGGGCGATGAGGCCTGCGCGGCAGCACTACCGGCTGCGGGGAGGAGAGAGCAGGCAATCCCGCCGGCGCTTGTTTGAGCGGCTGGAGCAGGAAGAGCAAAGATTCAAGAAGCACGACGGCCGTTGGATGCACATCCAACAGTCACTGCTTGTGCATCAACCTTTTTTTTAGGAAAGCCTCAAATCTATGGGAAACATCATACAGCACATCTGCCATTATTTCTAATAATTTACAACCCATTTGCTAATTATTATGGTTTTTTGGAGCCCATATTCTTTTTGTTAGCACTACAGCCCATATTGTGGCCACGGTTAAAAAATTATACGAAATTTTGCATATTTCGGTGCAGTCCGAACTATTTTTAATCCCGGAATTTTTAGTCACATTCAAACTGATTTTTAAAATAAATATATATCAATATAAAATCCAACAAATTGTCCACGCATAAAAATCAATGCAATTTAAAATCTTGAAATAAAAAAAGAAATTTGAAACTAATTGTCGGTTTGGTGTGTTCTAAAAATGTACAGCCCATTTCTCATTATTGATAGGCCATTTTCTCCGCCAGCCGAATGAAGCTCTCCTTGTCTTGAAAGATATGCAGCCCAACAGGCCTGACAAAGTGACTTACTTGGCAAATCACAAAAAAACTGGGCAGTGGCCGTGGACCGAGCTGTCAGCCTCTCCACGTACAGTACTCTTCCGATGGAAGTCGGTCGTTGGCCACATTGACCACGCCGCGCCAAGAGCACCAAGGCGGTGGACGACGGCGAGCCCTAGGAAGGGGACGACGCGGAGCCGGGGAAGACGCAGCAATGGATGCCCATGCGGAGAGGAGTACGAGAGTTCACTGGTTCGGCTATGGTGTGAGGCTGCCGTTGCCGCAGAATAACCGGAGGTGTGGGTGAGTAGAGGGATGCCCTGGCCAGTGGTGGGAGTATTGGGGGCGGTGAGACCTCCGTGGCATCACAGCCGGCCACGGGAGGCAGGAGCACACGGCATGACCGGCGCTGGTTTGGGCGGCTGGAGCAAGAAGACCAGAGGTTGAAGAAGCACTACTGCCGTTGGATGAACATCGTACGGTAACTGGAGCTAGAATCGTTCATATTGACTAAGTTGACAAAGCCCTCCGTCCCTGTCAACTTGGTAGGCCCACAAGTCAGCCTCCCACGATGCTGGGTTCTAGCTGGCAGGGGGATTATTCATTTTTTTGTGCGTAATAAGGAGGCACTTCCTTGCGTGCGAAGATAGCTGGTGGGTCTGACCTGTCAGTGGGGGGCACATTTTTCCGCGAAATACAGAGGCCCTTCTGGTGGGTCCCAGATGTCTGGTGGAGGAATCAAAGACTTGAGCAGGCGTACAGTACAAGCTAGTGTACCAGTAAAGAGACGTTGCTGAGTTTTAGAAACAAGAGAGACGTGCTCCTGTAGCTGGTTCAAATCCAAACCTAGACTATGACTATATATGGTGCTATGCTACTCTGCAAGTAATGAAACTGACATATCCAACGTTCGCTTCTCCTCTTCTCTACTTACACTGCCTAGCATCAGAAGCTCTGGCCACAGCAACCATGTCCGCTGGCTGCTCGTCCACCTGCTCTTCAGCAGGCAACAACCAAATATGCGCCAAGTCGCCACCTGTACCATCACCCGTGGGTCTCATCACACCCCCGCTGGCACGCGCACCGCAGCCGGTTGCTCATCGCAACCTGCTGCCATTGGTGTGGTGCCACTGCTGCAAATCACACAGAGTCATCCGTCGCGTCGCGTCTCAACCACAATCCTCAACCCTGGCCGAGTCTTCTACAAATTCCCGAATCATGGCGTAATAATATGTGTAAGTGTTGTTCTGCTGCTTTCAGTTGCTGCTTTTTTTAATAGTTTGGTTGATGATCTTCCAATTTGATCCGTGCAGAAAAGGGAAGATTCGTGTGATTTGTATTTCTGGGAAGTTGCTGATGTGGGGTAGTGCAACTACGCTGATTATTTGGTTAGCCAAGGAATCCCAATACCAGCAGGTTGGGGTGTTGGACATGTAACTGTAGGAACGGTAGAAGAGGAAGATGCAGAGCAGAAGGTTAAATATGCAGTTCCTCTGATCATGGCCAAGCAACAGATGTTGAACGGCCTTGACAGCAATGAGGAGATGAAAGAGCTTGTGAAGATAATGGGCAAAATCGATGTGCTCTATAGGATGATTGTCTCTTTATTTGCAGTGTATGTAGCACTCGTGATGTATTCAGTGGCTATGACATGAGCACTTTGCTGAAACTAGTAATGAATGAAACCTGTGTAGCAGGCTGGGCGTAGTGTTGTGAACATCTAATGATTTCTATTAATGGAAATCGGGGGGTATCCCCTTTTGCTCATAAATAAATAGCAGAGGCCCTTTTGGTAATAAATAAATTAGCAGAGGCCCTGTCGGGTCAGCTTTGTTCTCATTCGAAGACGTCGAGCAAATTGCAGTCCAACAGCAAACTATGTCATCAAATTCAAGTTTCACAGCCAAATATGAGTACAACTAAACAACAATGTCATCATGTTTTAGTCGTCATACAATCACCAAACACAAATCAGCATATATAACAAGTGATGTTCTCACAGGAAAATACTAAACAACATGTTCATCAGGTTTCAGTTGTCATAGCAAACACAATTTCCCATAGTAGATAAAAAACGTCTTCTAATAGGCAAATACAACAAAAGCAATCTAATCATCATCCGCAGCAGCAGCGTCAACATCTTTGCCATGTGTATCAGTCTGAATCGTAATTCCCCATGGTGTCATCTTCTTCATCGTCCTCAACGTACTTGAACGTTGGCTTCTTCTTGATCAACTCTTGTATGTCCATAGCACGACAGGCAATCTTTTCGCCGGTGTCATTGACATGATGGTTCTCAAAGATATTTGGAACATCTGTGTTATCTTGTACATTAGGAGTAGTGTAAGCATCTTCTTGTTGTGCAACTTCATTAAACGAATTCCTTTGCTCAAACCTTTGCAATACTCTCCAGTCATTGCTACATGCAAATGTGTCTTCCAAGTAAAATATCTGTGTTGCTTGATTTGCCAAAATAAAAGGCTCGTTAGTCTGGTACGCCGCCTTGACATTGGTGGATTTGAAATAATTATCAGCTCTGGGTTTTGTGATCCTGGAAAACAGGTTATACCAACGACAGCACAACAGAACCACACACCGATGATCCTCGAAACTGGAGATATACTGCAACTGAACAATGTCTATTATGTTAGCATACATTTCAGTTGTCTCATTGTCATATGTATCCGTGCTCATGATGGCACTGTTTTGTGTCTTCTTGCCTTCGTCTCGTGCAAGGGTGGTGTAGCGCACATCTCCAACAACGTAATATTTATAATGTCTTACCCGAGTATCAGGACCCATTTCTAGTGAGTAAAGGGCATCATCAACTGCCTGCCCAACCTCCCGCATCTTCTTAAACTATGGTTAGAAAATAGACAAGCTGATCATCTTATGTACTCAATATATTAAAAAAACTGACAGTGCAATTCAAAAGCTTAGATGGCTCTTGAACCATTTCGCAAATCCTGCCATAACCAGTTCGTCAATGTTTCTTGGATTTTGCGGTAGTAACTCCTTTTTGTAGATGCTACACAACATAGTGATTGCGTCAAACATCTAAATATATAAGAATGTGCTGCAAGTTTAGTAGAATATGATGTATAAGCTGCAGTACTTAGCACTTACTTGATATAAGGTAGTATCTCAGGACAGTTATTCAACACATACCAAACCATTTTTTCCAAATCTTTAGGTTTGTCCTCTTGTCGACTCTTCCTTGTAACTCGAACAGAATAATCGAAAACATTGAGCCCGGGATTGTCTTCATCCACCTCTTTGCTAAGCTGATCAGTTGTATCATTGTATTTTGAGCAGAATGTCAACTCTTCTATAGCAATGTAGGCCTCTGCAATGGAACCCTCTGGTCTAGCTCTGTTCATAACATAGCCCTTGAAAGTGCCTAGCCGCCTTTCAATAGGTACATCCAACCATACTGTACTGGATCCCTAAGTAGTGCCTCATCAGGTAGATGAACAGCCAAATGCACCATCACATCAAAGAAGGCTGGAGGATATATCTTCTCAAGGTCGCATAGCATAGTTGGTATATTGTCTCTAAGAGCCTCCAAAGCATCTATCTTGATATTTCTACTGCAGAGTTCCCCGAAGAATTGTCCCAACTCTGCAACTGCCCTGTATAAGTCAAGGCGGCCCAATCCTCTAAGGATAACAGGTAAAACCCTTTGAAGTAGGACGTGGCAGTCATGAGTTTTCAACCCTTGTACCTTGTTTCCATCTGCACTGACTCTCCTTTCAGGGTTGGAAGAAAATCCATGTGGGAATCTCACACGTGACAGGACCTCGTAGATTATTTTCTTTTTACCTTGTCCAATACATACACAACTGGTGCCATATCCCGTGGTTTACCTTCATCTTGCACCTGCAAATCCTGTCTAATACCCAGGTGTGTCAAATCAATCCTAGATTTTAAGGTATCTTTCGTCTTGCCTTCAATATTAAGAAGTGTGCAGATAATGCTGTGACATATATTTTTCTCGATGTGCATCACATCAAGATTATGCCGCAGATCCAAATCTTTCCAATACTCCAAGTCCCACAAAGTGGACCTGCGGGTAAACAATAATCTCTCTTCTGCCCTGCCACGCTTCCTTTTCCCGCTACCATTATCAGATGGTTTCCTGGTGTAATACGGCTGACCTTCTCTAATTCCACTTGCAACTCATCGGCGGTGAGCCTCTTTGGCGCATCACGGTTTTCATGCTTTGCATTGAACACATGTCTTCGGTATTTTCTAGGATGCGGCTTGTCCTTGGCAAGGAAACGACGGTGTCCAATGTAACAGATCTTGCTAAGTATTACGTATGACAGCGGATTCCTATCACAGCGAACACATGCATTGTAACCATGTGTCGTTCGCCCTGAAATAGTGCCCAAACCGGATAATCATGGATGCACCAAATTATACAGCTCGCTAAAAGAAATCAGCTGGCGGGCTGCTATATAGGTCTCGAGTGAGAACACCCCTCCATAGCTATTGAAGTTCCTCCACAAGAGGCTCCAGGAACAAATCAAAATCCTTTCCAGGCCTTTTTGGACCTGGGATGAGCAAGGCCATCACGTAGTTTGATTCTTTGGTGCAGACATTTGGAGGCATGTTGTAAGGGATAAAAAGCACTGGCCACATGCTATATGTGGCGCTCTGGTGGCCAAATGGGTTAAGTCCATCTGAAGCTAAGCCAAGTCTAATGTTTCTCGGGTCAGCAGCAAACTTTTCGTGCTTCTGATTGAAGCTTTTCCACTCACTACTATGTGATGGATGGCTCATTACATTCTGATCGCTGTACTCCTGGTTCCTAGAATGTGATAGTACATCCTCTCTTGTTTTAGCATCATGAAACAACCTCTGCAATCTTGGTGTAATTGGAAAACGTCTCAGAACATTATGAGGAATCCTCTTCACAGCATCGCCATCTTTCCATCTTGATGATTTGCATTTCAAGCATTCACTTAAGTTGGCATAATCCTTCCGGAACAGAACACAATTATTCTTACAAACATGGATGATATCATATCCAATTCCAACTGCACGAAGGAAATTCTTCATTTTACTGTAGGTGTGTGGCAGCTCAGACGCATCTGGGAAAGCTTTGCGGAAAGCAGCCAACATCGCATCGAATGATTTGTTGGTCATCCGCTCAGATGTCTTCACCTGAAGGAAGGTGACCATAGCTGAGAATACTGATAGCTTATTTCCTGGGGTGACAGCCACGTTGCATTGTTCCAACATGCGGGCCCACCGTTTTTCTTCTGCAGGTGAAAGTTCATGGAATGCACGAGCATTTCGTAGCATTGTTTCAATGTTGGTCAAACTCACTGGCTCCGCCACCACCTCCTCCTCTTCCTCTTCCACCTGAGCATCAGGCAGCTCAAGATGGTGATCTGCTGCTTCCACGTAGTCAATAACATTGACGTTCACAGCTTCACCATGATGAACCCACCTACTATATGTGACCGACATCCCATACCAGTGTAGATGATTTTGCACAGTTGACTGGGGTCTTGTAACTGAATTCATACAACTGCTACACGGGAAGAGCACATCTGATTTTGGACCACCGTACTCAGCTCTGATAAAGTTCATGAAGTTTTCAACCCCCTCGACATATGCAGCGGAGAATCTTCAAGCAGAAGTTATCCAAGTCCTGTCCATCTGTTAGACATACAAATTAGTTCTTCTACTAGATATTACAGGAAAAACATATATGCTTTTTTATGAAGTCGAGAAGAAAATACCTAGGTCGATGTCTAAAGCTATGGCAAGATATTTGGACGTGCAGATCTAAGTAACAAAATATATGTAAAGCTAATTCAACAAATAGATTTGAGTCCTAAATTATGGCAGGCTATTTCAGCAGTCAATGAGGCTGAGCACATAGCCATCGAACTATCGAAGGCCATCGCAGCAACAAAGATCGAGTATAAAATGGAGTACAGCTATTTCACCTAACAGATTGGCTACTAGACCATGGCAATCTACGTCACAATAAATATATGGCACGATATTTTAGCAACTAATCAGCCTTGGCATGCCATCTCAGCTAAGCAGATTGAGTGTAGAACAGGGCAAGGAAGCTTCTTAAGCAGAGCATATTGACTGTAAACTACTTCGGCAAACAGTGAGATTAACAGCGTCTATCAGCTAACATTCAGCGCTACACCGACATGCACGGGGCCTCAGTCTAGAATGCGCGTATCATGGGAGAAGCTAACTGCCATGCGTCTCCACACGAACGTCGCCAGCGGTGGCGGCGCTGACCGCCATGCGCCTCCATCAGAACGTCGCCATCGGTGGTGGCGCAGCTAGAGGAAGGCAGTCTACAAGAGCGTACTGTGGGAGAGATAGGATCGCCGTGCGTCCCCTCGACGAACCGCGGCACCAACGTATCGGCGTGGCAGGGAGGATGGCTTTGGCAGAGCAAATGGAGTGGAGGGGACGGGGGGTTGGGGAATATTATTGGCTAGTTGACCAAAGGGCGATTGAATCTAGGATTTGGGGGGGAGTTTTGGGGTGGGGGTGTCGGTGTCAAAACCGGCGAATCTCGGGTAGGGGGTCCTGAACTGTGCATCTATGGTTGATGGTAATAGGAGATAGGGGACACGTAGTTTTACCCAGGTTCGGACCCTCTTGATGGAGGTAATACCCTACGTCCTACTTGATTGATATTGATGAGTACGAGTGAGGGAGTCCTGGATTAGGGGGTCTCCGAACAGCCGGACTATATCCTTTGGCCGGACTATTGGACTATGAAGATACAAGATTAAAGACTTCGTCCCGTGTCCGGATGGGACTTTCCTTGGCGTGGAAGGCAAGCTTGGCAATATGGATATATAGATCTCCTCCATTGTAACCGACTCTGTGTAACCCTAGCCCCCTCCAGTATCTATATAAACCGGAGGGTTTAGTCCGTAGGACAAGATACAATCATACCATAGGCTAGCTTCTAGGGTTTAGCCTCTACGATATCATGGTAGATCAATTCTTGTAATACTCATATCATCAAGATCAATCAAGGAGGACGTAAGGTATTACCTCCATCAAGAGGGCCCGAACCTGGCTAAACATCCTGTCCCCTGCCTCCTATTACCATCCGCCTTAGACGCATAGTTCGGGACCCCCTACCCGAGATCCGCCGGTTTTGACACCGACATTGGTGCTTTCATTGAGAGTTCCACTATGCCGTCACCGTAAGGCTCGATGGCCCCTTCGATCATCGGTAACGATGTGGTCTAGGGTGAGGTTTTCCTCCCCGGACAGATCTTCGTATTCGGCGGCTTCGCACTGCGGGCCAATTCGCTTGGCCATCTGGAGCAGATCGAGAGCTACGCCCCTGGCCATCAGGTCAGGTTCGGAAACTTAAACTACACTGCTGACATCTGCGGAGACTTGATCTTTGACGGATTCGAGCCCATGTCAGGTGCGCCGCACGATCACGACAAGCATGACATAACTCTACCGCCGGACAGTGTGCGGGAGATCGCATCTGCAACTACTCCGGCCTTCAATTCGGAGCAAATTGTGCCATCTGAGGACGGAGGGATAGACCCCGCCATGGAGGCCGCACTCTCGGTGGCAATGGAGCCGGATACTGAGTTCACCCCTTACGAGAGCCATGTTGCCGAACCACTGGATTCGTCTCCGGCCACGAACTCTGAGCCGCCTGCATCCGTGCCTATCAAATCCGGTTGGGCGCCGATCATGGAGTTCACATCCGCGGATATCTTTCAGCACTCGCCTTTCGGCGATGTGCTAAATTCATTAAGGTCTCTCTCCTTGTCAAGAGAGCCTTGGCCGAACTATGTCCGGCTAGAATGGGATGCGGACGACGAAGAAAATCGCTACCCACCCACCACCCACATAGGAGCCACTGTCGACGATTTTAACCGACATGCTCGACTTCGACTCCGAAGACATCGACGGTATGGACGACGATGCAGGAGACGAACAGGAACCACCGCCCATAGGGTGCTGGACCGCCACCTCATCATATGATATATATATATATGGTGGACACCCCCAAAGAAAGCAATGGCGACGAGACAGCGGAGGATGACCCCTCCAAGAAGCAACCCAAGCGCCAACGTTAGCGGAGTCGTTCTAAGTCCCGCCATAGCAAAAGTAGTGATGCCGGCACAAGAGACAATAACACTCCGGATAGTGTCGAAGACAACAACAATCCCCTCCAGCATGATGTAGAGCGGGAGGGTGAACAAGCTAGCCCTCCACAGCAGGCAGCAGATGGAGAATCGGAGGAGGACAATTACATGCCTCTCTCTGAAGACGAGGTGAGCCTCGGGGACAAAGAATTTATCGTGCCTGAGGATCCCATCGAGCAGGAGCGCTTCAAGCGCCGGCTTATGGCCACAGCACATAGCTCGAAGAAAAAGCAACAACAACTTCAAGCTGATCAAGACTTCCTAGCAGACAGATGGACCGAAGTCCTTGCGGCTGAGGAATACGAACTCGAGCGCCCCTCCAAGAGTCACCCAAAGAGCAGGTTGTTACCTCACCTCGAGGAGGAAGCATTGAAACTTACATCACCAGTGTATGATGCGGCTGACTGGCCACCTCGTGGCCGAGCCAGAGAGGTGTTTCAACCTGAAGTTCAGCCTGCACCCCGCCGCCACTCAAACAAAAATACCAAGGCCCGGGGCAACACACGGGACCTGCGAGACATATTGGACAGCAGGGCAAAACATGCAAGGTTGATATACGGGTCACGGGGGCGCGTGCCAACGCGGGACGATGACCGTCACGCCGGATACACTAAAAGTAAATCCGGCCAGGCCGAATACAGCAGACAAGACTCATATGAACTGTGTCGTGATATAGCCCGGCACAGAGGTGCCGCACACCCCCTATGCTTCACTGATGAAGTTATGGATCACAAATTCCCAGAGGATTTTTAACCCGTAAATATCGAATCGTATGATGGTACAACAGATCCCGCTGTATGGATTGAGGATTTTCTCCTCCACATCCACATGGCCCATGGTAATGATCTGGATGCCATCAAGTACCTCCCACTAAAACTCAAAGGACCAGCTCGGCATTGGCTGAATAGTTTGCTAGCAGACCCCATCGGCAGTTGGGAGGATCTGGAAGACACATTCCTTGACAACTTCCAGGGAACTTATGTGCGACCACCGGATGCTGATGACTTGATCCATATAACTCAGCAGCCAGGGGAATCGGCCAGGCAATTCTAGACACGGTTCCTAACTTAGAAAAACCAAATTGTCGACTATCCAGATGCAGAGGCCTTAGCGGCATTCAAGCATAACATCCATGACGAGTGGCTTGCTCGGCACCTCGGCCAGGAGAAGCCGAAGTCTATGGCAGCCCTCAGGACACTCATGACCCGCTTTTGCGCGGGCGAGGATAGTTGGCTGGCTCGCAGCAACAACACATCAAGGAATCCGGGCACTTCGGATACCAAAGATGCCAATGGTAGACCACATCATAACAGACAAAAGCGCCGCAACAACAGCGATAACACCGATGATACAGCAGTCAATGTTGGATTCAGAGGCTCTAGATCTGGTCAGCGGAAAAAGCCATTCAAAAGAAGTACTCCGGGCCCGTCCAGTTTGGATCGCATACTTGATCGCTCGTGTCAAATCCACGGCACCGCCGATAAGCCAGCCAATCACACCAACAGAGAATGCTGGCTGTTCAAGCAGGCTGGCAAGTTAAATGCCAAACACAAGGACAAGGGGCTGCATAGTGATGGCGAGGAGGAGCCCCGACCGCCGAACACGGGAGGACAGAAGAAGTTCCCCCCACAAGTGAAGACGGTGAACATGATATACGCAACCCACATTCCCAAGAGGGAATGGAAGCATGCACTAAGGGACGTCTATGCGATGGAGCCCGTCGCCCCAAAGTTCAACCCATGGTCCACTTGTCCGATCACCTTCAATCGCAGGGACCACCCCACTAGTATCCGTCATCGCGCGGATCCGTCGCACTGGTCCTAGACCCTATCATCGACAGATTTCACCTCACTCGAGTCCTTATGGACGGCGGCAGCAGCCTGAACCTGCTCTATCAAGATACAGTGCGCAAAATGGGTATAGATCCCACGATGATCAAACCCACCAAAACCACCTTTAAGGGCGTTATCCCAGGTGTAGAGGCGCATTGCACGGGCTCAATCACACTGGAAGTGGTCTTCGGATATCCGGACAACTTCCGAAGCAAGGAGTTAATCTTCGATATCGCCCCGTTCCGCAGTGGCTATCACGCATTGCTCGGGCAAACCACATTTGCAAAAATCAATGCGGTACCACATTACGCATACCTCAAGCTCAAGATGCCAGGACCTAGGGGGTCATAACAGTCAATGGAAACACAGAACGCTCGCTCCGGATGGAAGAGCACACTTCAGCCCTCGCAAAAGAAGCACAAAGCAACCTTTTAAGGCAAACCACCAATTCGGCGATACAGCCCTCGGACACCGTCAAGCGAGTCCGGAGTAAACTGCATCAGGATCGCCTGGCACGTTCAAAGATCACCTAGCAATTCGGTCCCCGTCCCAGTCCCAGTCAAGCGATGAAATCTGTGCCACGCGTACATAATTACGCACTGAAAATACCATGGGCACAGGCAGGGGAACGATCAGGGCACGTCCTGCAATGCGGCTTAACCGCCCTAGGGGCTGCATACCTTTATCATTTTTTCTCTTTCAGGACCTTACTCTCTGGAAGCCCTTTCCGGCAGTATGATTCCCGGACACATTACGGGAAGGAACAACCAAGGAGGAAAGAAGCTAAGATGTACAAGGGAACCCCCAGGTGATCTGTCATAATAATCGATATACCCGCTTTTTACTATCCATACGAAGCTTGCCCTTGGATAGGACATGTCAAATAGTCCTATTTTCTGCTTATTGCACTACTTGTATAAGTATGCTTCGACGTATTATTTACATAACAATGCATGCAATTAGTCTATTATTGCATTATCCATCCTTTTCTCTTATATGTTCATTTACAACAACTTGCACCCGTACATTCGGGTACGGTCAGTACGCCAGGGGCTTTCGTTTACCCCATAATACGGCATGAGAAGTTCGAACAGTTTCGATAGTGCGGCACCCCGAACTTATAGCATTATATGCATCAACTCTGAATCATGTCTTGGGTCAATAGTTGGGTTTGCCCGGCTCCCATGTTTTGGTACCTTACGTTCCGCTATATCGGCTAAGGTAGCACTGGGAGAACTACTAGGATTGTGTCCCGGTTCTTCCGGACGAGCACCTCAGTAGAGAAAGCTGAAAACGGAATGTCATGATAAGGCGAGAGCTGGTCGCTGTTCGAGAGGTCTCATGTCCTTAAAGACTGTTTCCGCTTCCGGCAAGGAGTCGGCCTTGTCCGACTTAGGTGTATATAGCGCCCCCAATTCGGCCTTCCGAATACTAGGGGCTTCGCCAAAATTTAAAATTGTAGACTTCTATGGCTAAGTGAGAGTGATAAAGCCTTATAGTCTGATTGCCTGGTTCGTTGTGCTGAACACCTCCCTCGAAGGTCCCAAATTTGGGATAAAGAGTGCTTAGGTTTATCCCGAACACCCCAATACTAGTTACATGGGGGCAGAAGCCGACGACTGGCCAACTCTCAGATTTTATAAACAGCCGCACAGAAGGTAATATATTTTAAATTCAAAAAGTGTTGCATAGCGCAAATGAACTCGTTTCATATTACAGGATCACATGAGCATGTTCATTTAAAAATTACATCTCTGGCACATTCCTCGGCCACAAGGCGGGAACCTTTCAGGACACTATCATAATACATTTTGGGGCAGCCATGCTCCTTGCCCTCCGGCGGCCCCTCCTTCACTAGTTTCACGGCATCCAGCTTCGCCCAGTGCACCTTTGCCCGGGTAAAAGCCCTGCGTGCACCCTCGATCCAGGCGGACCGCTTTATGACGTCAAGCCATGGGCAGGCATCCACAAGCCGCCTCACCAGACTGAAGTAGCTGCTAGGCAGGGGATCGCCAGGCCACATCCGTACTATAAGACCCTTCATGGCCTGTTCGACCGCCTTGTGAAGCTCGACCAGTTGCTTCAGCTGGTCGCTCAAGGGCATTGGGTGTTCGGTCCCAGTGTACTGAGACCAGAACAACTTTTCCGTCGAGCTCCCCTCCTCAGCTTGGTAAAATTCCGCGGCATCCAGTACACTGCGGGGAAGATCTACGAACGCTCCTAGAGAACTCCAAACTCGGGTAAGTAAAAGGAAAGTTTCCTTCACATGATTGCTTTGCATAATGAATTCCTTACCCGCTGCTATCTTCTTCACCGCATCCTTCTCCTGGAGGGCCTTGTGGGCTTCAGCCTTGGCGCTCTGTGCGCTTTCGAGCGCCTTTGCAAGCTCGTACTCTCACGTCTTAGAGTCAAGCTCCAAGGACTCGTGTTTTTTGGCGAGAGCCTCGAGCTCTTGCTGCACCTCGCCTACCCGAGCTTCTTGCTTTTCCCGCTCAATGCGCTCCTTGGCCGCTTTGTCTTCGGCCTCAGACTGTGCATTCTTCAGGGTCGCCATCTCGGTTGTGGCCCCTGACAAATTCATAATGATCCTATTACTTTACAACCAAATTTCTTTTTAATATATAGACAAGGTATTGCTTACCTTTGCTCTCCTCGAGTTGCCTCTTGGTAAGGCCGAGCTCTTTCTGGGACCACTCAGTACGTGCGGCGACTTCCGCAGTACATGCAGCGACTTCCGCAGTACGTGCGGCAGCGGCCAGCAGTGAAGCCTGCACATGCACATAGACATATTCTGATTAGACTCCCGAGTCATTGTTTGCTCCTCTATTCGGCCTTTCTTCGTGAACGCCAAACAGAGCATTAGGGGCTACTGTCTATGCGGTAATATTTTCCTATATTTTGATTGCTTACCTCAAAGCCTGTTAGGAGGCTAGCACAAGCTTCGGTCAGTCCGTTTTTGGCGGACCGAACCTTCTCGATCACTGCACTCATGATAGTGCGGTGCTCTTCGTCGATGGAAGTGCCGCGAAGCGCTTCCAGCAAGTTGTCCGGTGCCTCTGGATGGACAGAGGCCACCGGCACAGGCGGATCGCCCCTCTTAACAGGGGATTGCCTGCCGGAGTCCGGAACCACCGATGGTTCTGGCGCAGTGTTCGGCTGGGGGCCGAACTTGGAGCCCGTGGGAGTCTTGCTCCCTTTGTGCCCAGGGTCCGGAAGGTTGCCTCAAGGCGCCCCCAGGACTACCTCCCCTCGGCTTGGTGCCTTCTTAGACAACACCTCGACGTTGTCCGTAGGGCAAGGGGTGGAGGCGGTCGGAAGTGAATAGCTATTCATATCCGACGAGTCCAAAGAACCGTGTGATGAAGATACGTCAAGATGGGCTCGGGACAGACTGCATAATCATATTCGACGTAAGGAGAAGCAGTGCAATAAAACATACCATGAATTACTATGGTATCCAGATACTTACGACTTCGCCAGGGGCTTCTCCCTGGGTAGCCACTCGTCGCCGTTGTAGGCGGCCATCGTGGAGCAGTCCGGAAGGAGGGTCCTTCCCTTCTTGGACACTTCGGCCTCCCCGGTTGGGGCGGCCTTCCTTTTCTTGTCTCCCCCGGCTGGGGGGAGAACTTTCCTCTTCCTCCTCCTCGTTTTCATGGGAGGAGGGCGCGTCGGAGTTATCGTACGATGAGTCCGATATAACCTTGCCCCGGAGACCCTTTCGGGTCCCCGTGGCCTTCTTCTTGGCCTTCTTCGCCGGCACCTCGTAAGGCGCCGGAACCAGCATCTCCGTTAGGAGAGCATCTGCAGGATCTTCAGGCAGCGGGGCTGGGCAATTGATCTGCTCCGCCGTCTCTACCCAGTCCTGCTAACGGCATGGAAGCTTAGATTCCGCACATGATTAAACTGGGGCAAACAAATATCCTCTGAGATATAAAAACTTACCGGATTGGCATGGCGCTTTGCGCTGAGTCCGCGGTCCTCGGTAAGGGGAGGAGGTACCTCGGCGCCCTTGAACAACACCTTCCAGATGTCCTTGTGCGTCATGTCGAAGAGCTCTCGCAGCGTATGGTGCTTGGCTGGGTCGAACTCCCACAAATTGAATGCCCGTCGTTGACACGGGAGGATCTGGCGGAAGAGCATGACCTGGACCACGTTGACGAGCTTGATTTTCTTGCTCATCATGTTCTTGATGCAGGTCTGGAGTCCGGTCAGCTCTACCGGGGAACCCCAGGACAGGCCCTTCTCTTTCCAGGAAGTGAGCTGCGTGGGGATTCAGGATCGAAATTTGGGGGCCGCCGCCCAGTTGGTGTCGCGCGGCTCGGTGATGTAGAACCACCCCGATTGCCACCCCTTTATGGTCTCCACATAGGAGCCTTCGAGCCAGGTGACGTTAGGTATTATTCCCACCATGGCGCCTCCGCACTCCGCTTACTGGCCGACCACCACCTTCGGTTTAACATTGAAGGTCTTCAGCCACAGGCCGAAGTGGGGCCAGATGCGGAGGAACGCCTCGCACACGACGATAAACACCGAGATGTTGAGGATGAAATTGGGGGCCAGATCATGAAAATCCAGCCCGTATTAGAACATGAGCCCGTGGACAAATGGGTGAAGGGGAAATCCCAGTCCGCGGACAAAATGGGCTAGGAAAACTACCCTCTCATGGGGTGCGGGCGTAGGGATGATCTGCCCCGCATCTGGGAGTCGGTGCGCGATGTCCGCGGCCAGATATCCGGCTTCCCATAGCTTTGTGATGTGCTCCTCCATGACGGAGGAGACCATCCACTTGCCTCCCGCTCCGAACATGCTTGGAGTGGTTTGAGAAGAAAGACGCGAACTTGGGCACAGGAGCTCGAATGCGTGAGAATGGATAAGCAAGGAGGAAGAGGCGTGGGTAAAAAGGGTGAGTGTTTGTCCCTTTATAAGGGCGGAAGAGAAGATACGCCTCCCCCACTTACCTGGTAAAATCGCTTATTCCCCGAACGTCGTAATTGATGGCGCGGTTGGGTTACCCATACCCGTATTGATGAGAATCCCGTGATAAGGGGACACGGTCTCTGCTTTGACAAGACATGTCAAGAAAACCGCCTCGCGATATGTGCAGTGCTGGTTGAGAAAAACGGTTTGAATAATGACTGGGCTGCAGTATGGTGTCATGCTATCAAGCGTGTCAGCAGATTAGATTTGTGGAAATATTATTCTCTCTACGGTGGTATGTGGAACTTGTTTTGCAGAGCCGGACACTGTCCTTGTCTCCAAAATCTTCCATGGAGTATTCGGAGGAAGAACCCGCCTTGCAATGCCAAAGACAAATCTGCGCGTCGGACTCATCGTCATTGAAGCCTGGTTCAGGGGCTACTGAGGGAGTCCTGGATTAGGGGGTCTCCGGACAGCCAGACTATATCCTTTGGCCGGACTGTTGGACTATGAAGATACAAGATTGAAGACTTTGTCTCGTGTCCGGATGGGACTTTCCTTGGCGTGGAAGGCAAGCTTGGCAATACGATATATAGACCTCCTCCCTTGTAACCTACTCTGTGTAACACTAGCCCCCTCTCGTGTCTATATAAACCGGAGGGTTTAGTCCGTAGGACAACATACAATCATACCATAGGCTAGCTTCTAGGGTTTAGCCTCTACGCTCTTGTGGTAGATCAACTCTTGTAATACTCATATCATCAAGATCAATCAAGCAGGACGTAGGGTATTACCTCCATCAAGAGGGCCCGAACCTGGGTAAACATCGTGTCCCCTGCCTCCTGTTACCATCCGCCTTAGACTTACAGTTCAGGACCCCCTACCCGAGATCCGCCGGTTTTGACACCAACAACGAGTATTACAAGAGTTGATCTACCACGAGATCGTAATGGCTAAACCCTAGAGGTCTAGCCTGTATGACTAAGGTATTGAGTATATCCTTTCCGGACTACACCCTCCAGTTTATATAGACACCGGGGGGATCTAGGGTTACATAGAGTCGGTTACATAAGATGGAGTCTTCATTGTTGTTCACCAAACTTGCCTTCCACGCCAAGGAGAGTCCTATCCGGACATGGGTACAGTCTTCGGTCTTCACATCTTCACAGCCCATCAGTCCAGCTCATAGATAACAGGCCGGACGCCCGAGGACCCCTTAGTCTAGGACTCCCTCAGTAGCCCCCGAACCAGTCTTCAATAGCAAGGTGTTCGGCACACAGATTGTCTTTGGTATTGCAAGGCGAGTTCCTCCCTTAATGACTTCTGAGTAGTGTATTCGTCCGTAGATTCGATGTCTCCCCTCGGCTTCTACATGCTTAATATCCTCATTTTACACATGTCGAGAAAATGCGGACAGTCAGGGTATTGTTTGCAAATAACACCCCAATCCTGCAAGGAGGAGCATCTATTTAAAGAGATTGGACCTCAGATCCTTTCGGCACCAAGCGGAGAAAATCCTCAGAGACCGCCAGGCAAGGCCATTCCAACAAGGCCAACAATCCCAGCTCCTCTTCCCGTTCCAAACGGAGAGGCGCTCTGTGTCCCATAGCCGATTGGCAAAGCTGCAAACGCAGGGATTTCTCCCTCCATTAGATCTGGTCCTTGTTCAAGCAGGGTTGGCCTCCTTCAATGGCAAAACCCAGGCAGAGGATTTACCCAATCCGTCTGCAGGAGAATGGGTGTGCTTCGTCCCCTATCTGCTGAGGGGAGTGGGGTTTCCAATTCACCCATTCCTCTGAGGGCTGCTGGAGTACGATGGCCTCCAGCTGCACAATTTTACCCCTGGCTCCATCCTCCACATCGTGGGTTATGTCGCCCTATGCGAACTATTCCTAGGTTGTGAGGCCCATTTTGATTTATGGAGAAGACTGTTCTGCCTCGTCCCTCGCAATCAAGGGGGATCAATTTTTGAAGTGGGAGGAGCCGAAGTGTGGCGCATCACCGGGACCGAATACCTGTCCGGCACACCGAAGAAAGCTCCCGAAGAGTGTCCTTCTGAATGGTTCTACATTAACGACGTCGCTCTACCCGACCCCGTCCGCATAGGCCTCCCCGAGTTCTCAAATGCTCCGCTGAAGAAGCACCATAGCTAGCGTCCTCGGAGCCTCGAGGAAGAGGATAGCGCAGAGATCAGTTTGCTACTGGGCAAGATTAAAATGCTTGCCCTGTCCGGATTGTCAATAGTCGAAGTGATGGCAAGTTCTATAACGCGGGGGGTCCAGCCACTCCAATACCGAGGACTGCCCATGTGGCATTATAATGGAGAAGACGACGTCTCATGTTATGGCCGAAAAGGCCCGAAGACCCCCACTGCTCTAGCCAAGATTCTGGCCGAGTTGTATAAAGGGGAGAAGGAGGAGTTCAGCCATCTCCAATATCGAGACGGACTTTCCATGTACAATCCTCCCAGTTGGGTAAGGTTCGGCTTCACTTAATTTATCTTGTCCCTGGATCATTCGTTGAGAGGCAGCATCTTATCTGCTCATAACAGGAATGGCGAAAGGCCGTCGAGGGGATCCATCACCCTGCCCCTTAGCCGAAGAATCGCAACTGGGATCTTGACCCCGGATATGAAGAAGACTTGGACATATTCATGGAGCTTGAGGAGGGAACGTTTTATCAGATGAGCTACGACGGTACATATGTACCTATTACCGCCGATTACCCTGGCCTCCTTCCAGCTTCACACGTAAGTGATCCGAAGACACCTTATTCAAAAGAGATCTCTTCTTCCTTCTTACCCACTGCACCATCCTATGCTCAAAAGGGGAAGGGTCCGGCGCGCCGTACCGCCCCAGGGGTATCTCCGAAGAGAGCGTCCTCCACACCACGCGAGCCTCCCAAGCAGAAAGCAAACGAGGACACGGTCGGTCCTTCATCGAAGAGGTATGAATTTGCCAATGTGCACCTGGGCAGTCACGTCCAACCGTGACCCTCACGTTTTCCATGTGTCAGGAAAAAGGTGCACCAGACTATATCCGAAGGTTCGAGCGGCCGTACTTCCCTCAGCCAGGACTCCAATCCCGCCGCGAAGACGGGGGCTGATGCGGGGGTGACGCCGGACTGTCCTCCAGCCAAGGACTCGGATGACGTATCCATCACCAACTCGGAAGAGGAGAGTGCCATGAATCATCGGCGCCGCCGGGCCATTTTACAAGACCCTGGCTTTTCAGAGGAGTCGTTTAACGCCTTCAGCTCGGCCGATGCATACATCCAAGCTGCTCGAGATGGGATTAACCGGGCCACCAAGCAACATTTGAAAGATGTGCAGGTAAATTTGTTTTGTCTGACTATGATAACCATATGCCAGTAGCCCCCGAGACTTAAAGGAGTTGAAACAATTGATTTAAGGATCAATGTACAACCAGGTGCTTACGGAGAAGAACACCCAGCTAGCTCATGAACTAGAAAAGTGTCAATGTCGGCTGCTTGCTGCCAATGCCGGACTGGAGAAATACAAGGCATCTCCCGGTAATATTTCCCTCTATAGAAAATTCATAATGATACACCAATAGTGTGAATCTGGGTGCTTATCCTTGTGTTGGGTCATTAGACCAAGTATGAGAGCAGCTGGACGCCGCTTGAAGTGAAGAACACGGAGCCAAAAAGCTACTAGCAGGGGGCGAGCGTGTTTTGACCAAAGTCGTGCAAGAGAAAAAGAAACTCTCGGATTCAAACACCAACCTGGGAGAAGAACTGAAAGATGTGCGAGCTCAGCTAGCTGACTCTGTGAAGGAGAACAAGAAGCTGCGAGGCGGCATATTCAGTATGTGACCGCTTTTATCTTATAATAGTTTGGAGGTAACGGTAGCTGATATAGCTGTGATTGCAGGTGTATTGACGAACCGCCCCGAAGAGGAGGTGTACGGATCATCAAGTGATCTTCTGCAAGGGCTGCCGTAGTTGCACGAGCAACCTCAGCAGGCGATGCGAAGCGTAGCCAAGGCCTTATGGCCATCCGACTCCCCTCCAGGAAGTATGGAGAAGCTGGTAGAGCTGTTCAAGGGAGTGCGACAGCGTATCTATGGAAGATATCGGCCTACCGAGAGGGTGTGCGAGAGGCCTGGGCCATGGTGAAGACACGATATACCAAGCTGGATCCTAATCACATGGCTCGTGTCAGACCGGTAGGGCCGAATGGGGAATAATTTCCCATTAGTTTGGTATATGACCAAGTAGAGGTGGCCGCCAAATATTCCCAACAGGATTGTAAATTAGACCGCCTTTTGGAAGGTATAGAGGAGGAAGCGTTTGAGTCGTGAGTGACTATGTACTTTCCTTCTAGCTGGATATAAAGACAATTGTCATCGCCGGCCTTTTCACTTCAACCTTTGGACCCGAAGGTGCAAAGTGTTTCTGAATACCCTAGCGGCAGAATATACTGGGGTATGCTTGGAAACCACGCATAGGGGTCATAATTGCTCGAACAGACAATGTGTATCCGGCTAGTTATGTTATATTAAATTATGTAAGAAACATCTTCTAGAGAGAATAGTTCCATTAAAGGTTCCTTTCCCTGGGTGTGCATGCATTTAATGTGCATGTCCAAACTGTGATTGGAAAAAATCATAGAATGAGGAACATATGGGGCTCACAATGGAGTGAATGCGTGTAACCCCTCGATGCGGCTATATCTTCCACGTGTCGAAGCACGACTTAGAGGCATAACCACATTGAAAGCAATGCCGCAAGTGAGGTAATCTTCACAACAACCCATGTAATACAATAAGGGTAAAGGATACATAGTTGTCTTACACTCGCCACGTCACACAAATGCATAAATAACATTACATTCATCCCAATACACTCAAGGTCCGACTACAGAACCAAAATGAAGAAGACTACCCCAAATGCTACATAGATCCCCGGTCGTCCCAACTGGGCTCCACTACTGATCAACTGGAAATGCTACAACATAACGAACACAATCTTCAACGAGCTCCTCCTTGAGCTTGGTTGCATCACCTGCACGATATCATCGACACCTGCAAACTGGTTTTGGAAGTATCTGGGAGTCACGGGGACTTAGCAATGTCACACCCTCGCGATCAAGACTATTTAAGCTTATAGGTAGGGAAAAGGTATGAGGTGGAGCTGCAGCAAGCAACTAGTATATATGGTGGCTAACATACGCAAATGAGAGCGAGAAGAGAAGGCAAAGGCACGGTCGAGAAAACTATGATCAAGAAGTGATCCTAGAACAACCTACGATCAAGCATAACTCCAACACTGTGTTCACTTCACGGACCCCGCCGAGAAGAGACCATCACGGTAACACACACGGTTGATGCATTTTAGTTAAGGTAATCTTTAGGTTTTCTACAACTGGACATTAACAATTCCCATCTGCCCATAACCATGGGCACGGCTTTCGAAAGTTCAAATCCCTCCAGGGGTGTCCCAACTTAGCCCATCACAAGCTCTCACAGTCAACAAAGGATATTCCTTCTCCCAGGAAGACCCGATCAGGCTCGGAATCCCGGTTACAAGACATTTCGACAATGGTAAAACAAGTCCAGCAACACCGCCCGAATGTGCCGACAAATCGCGATAGGAGCTGCACATATCTCGTTCTCAGGGCACACTCAGATGATCGCTCTGTACAAATAAAACCAAACGTCGAGTTTCCCCGAGGGGGCGCTGCAAAGGGATATAGTTTGGACCAACACTCAGAGGAGCACTGGCCCGGGGGGTTTAAATAAAGATGACCCTTGAGTCCGCGGAACCCAAGGGAAAAAAGAGGCTAGGTGGTGAATGGTAAAACCAATGTTGGGCATTGCTGGAGGAGTTTTATTCAAGGCGAACTGTCAAGGGGTTCCCATTATAACCCAACCGTGTAAGGAACGCAAAATCCGGGAACATAACACCGATATGACGGAAACTAGGGCGGCAAGAGTGGAACAAAACACTAGGCATAAGGCCGAGCCTTCCACCCTTTACCAAGTATATAGATGCATTAATTAAATAAGAGATACTGTGATATCCCAACAAAATATCCATATTCCAACATGGAACAAACTCCAATCTTCACCTGCAACTAACATAACTATAAGTGGGGCTGAGCAAAGCGGTAACATAGCCAAACTACGGTTTGCTAGGACAAGGTGGGTTAGAGGCTCGGATGAACAATATGGGAGGCATGATAAGCAAGTGGTAGGTATTGCAGCATAGGCATAGCAAAAGAGCGAGCATCTAGCAAGCAAAGATAGAAGTGATTTCGAGGGTATGGTCATCTTGTCTGCAAAGTTCTCAGAGTTGACTTGATCCTCGTAAGCGTACTCAACAGGCTCCTCGATCACGAACTCGTCTCCCGGCTCTACCCAAGCAAGAACAACAAGCAAAGGGAGACACAATCAACCACATGCAATGCTCAAGCAATATGATGCAAAACATGGTACGATGTGCGGGATGCGGTATGTGATGCATATGCATGATTTGGAAAGGAAAGATTGAACCTGGCCTCAACTTGGAAAACCAAGAGTGCCAGTGGAAAGAGGAGTTGATTTCGGTCAAAATCGATATAAAGATCACCGAAATCGGATGCACGGTTTGCAAATATTATCTCCATGTCAGGAATTTAACATCAGGAAGCAATGTTCAGAGCAATGAAACAACATGCTACAGGAACATATCAGGGCAAGCCAAAGCATGGCATGAAGCTACTCAAGGCATACAACAAAAGTCCCTTACTGGCCATAAGCCAAAAGGGAACACAAAATACAATTGAAGCACGTGAACATAGCAATTATCATTAACAGATTCAGACTTAGTGAAAAACTGGAACATGGCAAAACAGATAACAAGTAGGCATGTTTACGAGCTCGACGCACTCACTACGAGGCAAGACATGACAAACTAAGCATACACCCAACAAGTAGACATGGCCTAGGAGCTAAACATGGCAAGAACAACAACATAGCATGAACGGATCAACAACAACCAGCTTGGCAAAATTGCTAAACATGTTAACAATCTGCCAGGAACATTTTATAGCAAAAGTAGAGCTCGATCGAGTCAAGCTAGGGTGCTCCATAACTTCAAGCAAAGACGTGGATGGATAGAGCACCACATTATCTACAAAACATCCTTACTGATCATGCTCAAAAGAGGCATAGATATCTCGGTAGCAACATGAACACATGGCATTAAAATAATAACAGGACAAGGACTTAGACTATTTCTAAGTCCATGATATCAGCAACGTTAAGTAAGCTACTTTGCATGCTTGTGCTTGTCACCATGAAGATCACAAAAATACATGGCATACACCCCTATAAAGATGGCATGACATACTTCAAAACACATGTAGAGCTCGGGATCATAGCATGCACACATTAATCATGGCAAAAATGACAAAAGTGCATTTGCTGAAACAGATCTGAAACTATCATCACATAGCCCTCTTCCGGGCATCAAGATGAGCTCAAATGAAAATGATGCAATGAGATGAAATGAAGTACTCGTCCAGACAAACATTTTGATATGCTACACACATGAATCGGAACCACGGTGATGAAGTTATGAAGCGTCAAAATATGCAAAAATTATCAGGAGGAGAGGGAAAAGTCAACCCCGGCTAGGGTTTACTGTAGCTGCGGTTTCAGATCCGGCGACGGGCACTGTAGCTACCGGAGTTCAAGGACACCGGAGATTTGGTCGGAACAGGGGCGCGGTGGCCGGCCTTGGAGCCACCGGAGCGAGGGAGGGTGGATCCGGCGTGGCAGAGGAGTTGCAGGCGTTGGGCGGCGTTGGAGGCCGGTGCGGTGGCGCGAGCTCGCCAGCGAGGTCGGTCGCACCGGTGCACCGGCGAGGGGCACGCCGGCGAAGTGAGGAGCAGCGGAGGTAGACGGCGGGCGGCGGCGCTCCAGGGCGCGGGCGGCGTGGGAGGAAGGAGATGGGCGGCGCGCCTCGGGCCCTCGGGGGCCGGCTGCGGGCCTGCGGGCTTCGGCGGCGGCGGGGACAGGTGTCGGCGGCGGATTGGCTGAGGCGGAGGCGGTGATTTCGTCCGCTAGGCTCCGGACATGTCCGACGGCTGGAGAGGAGCGGATAGAGGGTTTAGGGGTGTTTTGACCCGGAATTTTCGGGGAGAGACCTATATATAGAGGTAGAGGGAGCTAGGAAGCTCCAAATGAGGTTTGGTTTGCAGCCACGCGATCGTGATCGAATGATCTAGATGATGGAGAGGGTTTAGGTGGGGTTTGGGCCACTTTGGAGGGGTGTTGGGCTGCAACACACACGAGGCCTTTTCGGTCCCTCGGTTAACCGTTGGAGTATCAAACGAAGTCCAAATGGCACGAAACTTGACAGGCGGTCTACCGGTAGTACACCAAGACAGCATGACAAGTCTCGGTCCGATCTGAAAACATTCAACACCCACACATGAAAAGAGGTAGAAAGGGACACCGGAGGACATAGGAGCGCCGGAATGCAAAACGGGCAACGGGGAAAATGCTCGGATGCATGAGACGAACATGTATGCTAATGCGATGCACATGATGACATGATATGAGATGCCTGACACACAAGCAAAAGACAAGGCAACAACAGCGAATAACTGGAAGACTCCTGGCACATCGGTCACGGGGCGTCACAACACTCCACCACTACGAGAGGATCTCGTCCCGAGATCTAGAATGGCACCGGAGGGAAAAACGGAAGAGAAAGAGAAGAGGTAAAACTAAGTTGCTTCTTTGACCAATGAGTGAAACCAAAGAACCTTGAAAAGGTTAAGCCATTTCGAGAGAAGAATACAATGGAGATGAACGAAGTTGAAAACACTCCGTTAGAAAAGAGGAACAAGGAACATCACGAGAACCCTGTAGGTTGAAAGACATGAGAAAAGGGTTGCAATGGACAAGAAGTACATCCAAACACTCCAGTAGAAATGAGATGAAAGACTTGATAAGATGAAAAGAACTTGAGCAAAGGGCACAACACTCCGGTTATATGGATAAGCAAAAAGAACGAACACGATCCTGACAAAACAACAAGATGGGTTGAAGAGAGCAACATCACAATGCCTCCGAAAGGAAGAAATAGAAGATAGATCATTGGAATGAAAGAATGGATAAGAAAATGCCAACTTCTGCTGCAATTGAGCTTGGAAAGCACCCTTCGAAGAAGGTTATCACGGAGTTGTTGGAAAACCACAACGAAAAGAATAAGTTTGTAGTGGGCTTATGGAAAAACATCTCAAAATCAAGAGGTGAAATTCTGTCACTAATGGAAACGATAGATTGGATTGATATGTCACAGCCCCAGTTCAGGCCTTGCTTGACTTTGCTTGCATCCATGCATCATGTTAAATTTCTGAACCTTGAATTGAGGAAAGTGGAAGCCTCAAAAACATAAATAAAAGAAAAAGGGGCAAGAACCCTTAAGCTGGCATTCAGTGAAACCAAAATGGCCTTCATTAATATTTGATAATTTTGGCAAGGGTTTGTGTCCAAACCAAAAATATTGAACATTTTAAGGAATTATTTTGGCACTGAATTTAAATCATTACTGTCTTTGACTTTGGGCATTTAAACACTATTAATAATTTAAATGCTCAAATAATGTTGGAACTATTTTTTGGGCCACTGAAATAATTCAGCATGTGTCCATGAATATTTCCAGGATTTTATTAAATGGTTTAGTATTTTTACTAAACCAAAACAAAACAGAACAAAATAGAAAACAGAAAACAAACAGGAAATAGGAAAGGTAGAGCACTTACCTGGAGCCAGCAACCGGCCCAGCACTGTAGCTGGACAGCCCAGCCCACCAGGGCTCCTCCCTGTCTTCTCCCCCGTCGCCAGGAGGACGAGCGTGTGGCCGGTGCGCGCGAGCACGCGTCCGGCCACCTCCTGCTTCCCCGGCCCTCCTAGCGACGCCACGACGATGTCCCGTGTCCCCTCGCTCCTCTCCCTCACTCGCTGCACCCTCTCACTTCCCCTCTCTCGCTCTGGACTCCCTCCCCCTCCTCTGCTCCCTCTTCCGCGTTCGACCACGGGCACCCGAGAGCGCCGACGAGCACCACCGGGGCCATCATCCACCCCGCACCTCGCTGTTGCTTCCAGAGGAACCGCCATCGCCTTCTGCGTCATCTACACCAACCCATTCGACCGCGGGAGCCCTGTAGCATCGTCCCCGAGCTCGTCTTCTACCTTCGGCCGCCGGCAACCTCACCTTCGATTCGCCGCCATCTCCGCGTCCTCGAGCACGCCGACTTGCTCGTCCGACTCGCCGTGAGCCTCTGACCCCGAACATCTCTCTCTCCTTCCTCGTAGGCCGCCGTAGCCACCGGACCGCCTACGCACGAAACCGCCGCCGCCTGCGCTCGCCGCCGAAGCGACTCCGGCGACCAAATGGTCACCCCGGCGAGTCCAATCTTCTCCCCGCATCGCGTAGGCCCCAGCTAGCGCCTTAGCTTTATTGCTTGCGCACTGCAGCACTGCCCGCACTCACGCCCGAGCTCCGGCCGCCGCGGTCGAGCTCCTCGCCATCGCCTCTGGCCACCCCAGGCCCGACTGGCACCACCGCCCGACGCGCGCCCGTCTGGGCTCTCGAACGAGCCCAGCCATGCTGCGAACGGGTCACCACAGCGCATTCCCGAGCCCCTCCGCCGCGGTTGCCCTCGCCGACGGCTAAACGCCGGCAGGGTTGACCCCACTGGCCCGGGTAGACTCCGGTTTGACCTCCCCTCGGTCCTGACGTGTGGGCCCATGGCCCTGTTAACTTTAGTTAAGTTTTTTTATTAAACCTAATCAACCCCGCTGACACTGAAATGTGGGGCCAGCCCCTGCTAATTACCTAGTATAGATTTAACTAAAATAGGATTAGCCTGAGTCACTGACAGGCGGGTCCCCCAGGTCAGGTTTGACCTGGTCGACTCCTTTGACCTGCTAACGTCACCCCAATGTCATGCTGACGCAATAAGTCCTTTCTGGAATTTAAATAAATCTTAAATGATTTATTTATTTTCAGAAAATACCCAAAACTTCTAAAATTCATAGAAATTAAACCGTAACTCCAAATGAAATAAATTATATATGAAAAATTATCAGAAAAATTCAAGGAATCCATCTGTACCATTTTCATGCATGTTTGAACAATGTTTGTCCTCTGTTTTGGACAAAACAAATAAAGGGCATTTAAATAATCATATATGGGGTTGGAATTTGAATCTTGTACTCAAACCAACTTCATTTAAATCATAGCTAGTTGCATTAGCTCAAACCACAGCATATTGACATGTCATGATCATGCATCATACTGTGCATTGCATTGATTGTATTTCTTTCTCTGTTGCCGGTATTTGTCCCCTTTCGATAGACGTGGTTTCGACGATGGGATCGGTGACACCGATGAAGAGTTATATTATCTTCAGAAGTGCCACGCAAGCACAACCCCCTTGTTCATTCCGATACAAGCCCACTCTCTCGCTCCTGCTCTCTTTTACTGAATTAGGACAACAACGATTCATCTGTTACTTGTTGCGGTAGTTGAACCCCTTATCCTCTGCATGACCTGTCATTGCCACAGTAATTAGATGAAACCCACTAGCATGAGTAGGAGTTGTTTGAGCCCTGATGTGCCTACTCATTCATGCTTGTTTGTCATGCCTGCTACTGCTTAGAGTTGAGTCAGGTCTGATTCATCGGGGATGGATCGGAGGTGTGTAAACATGTCCTATTGTGTGTGAGCTAAGTGTGTGAACACGTTTTGGTAAAGGTAGCGGTGAGAGTCCATGTAGGAGTACATGGTGGGTTGTCTCATTGAAACCGTCCTCAGGAACTAAGTTCTGTGTTTGTGATCCATGAAACAGCTACTACCACACGTTGGGCCCTGAAATATGACCCCGCTCGACTTACTGACCCCTCTCATCCTCTGTCCAGGAGTTGCAATTAGTTTCTGGTGTTTATAGGATATGTGTTGGCGGCCGTGTGTAGCGCTGACCCTAGGGGTGGGCAATGATGCGGTAGATACACTGTGGCACGGTGTACCGGGCACCCGTTTGGTGTCTCGGGAACCCTGCACACATCGTTTGGGGCTGTGAGCGAAACTCCGGCCGGATCTCCTCGCGGATGGAACCCGAATAGGCGATAAACCTGGACTAGAGACTTGTGTGGTTAGTCAGGTCGTGGTCTACACCCACGTCGGCTTTCGCTTGAAGTCTGCCGAGCACATGTCGTGTGCAGACGCTAAGTGGTGGAAACATGTGTGACGAAGTACACCCCTACAGGGTTATAAATGATCTATTCAAATAGCCGTGTCCGCGGTAAAGGACTTCTGGGTTGCCTATAATAGTTCATAGACAAGTGAAAGTGGATACTCTAAAACTCGCAAGATAAGTGTGAGTGCTATGGATGGCCTTCTCGTAGGGAGACGGGAGCGGATCCATAGTGGTGTATTGATTGGTGAATATGTGGACTCGTGTGCGCCACCTCAAAAGAGATGCTTGCAATCGTAGTTCAGGTTAGCCACTGAGTCAAAGCTGGCTTGCTGCAGTTAAACTCCACCACCCTCCCTTGTTGATACCGATGCATGTGTAGTTTAGTTCTGATGTAAGTCTTGCTGGGTACCTTTGTACTCATGTTTGCTTAATTATGTTTTGCAGAGAGACTTCAGTCTCGCTAGTAGTTCTGCGTGGACTTCGACGTTTAGTTTGATACCTCAGCTACGATCTTGTGCCCTCGGCAGGATCTAGTAGATAGTCAGGCTTCTCAGCCTTTTTCATTTGTAGTTGTCTGTACTCAGACAAGTTAAGCTTCCGCATGTGCTTGTTGCTTGTATGCTCTGAATGTCGGGTCATGAGACCCATGTTTGTAATATCTCGCTCCTCGGAGCCTAATGAACAAATACTTGAGTTGTAGAGTTATGTTGTGATGCCATGTTGTATTTACACATATCGAGCATATTGTGTGTATGATTAAAATGCTTGGTATGTGTAGGATCCGACAACCTAGTTGTTTATCCTTCGCAGCCTTTCTTATGGGGAAATGTAGTCTAGTGTTCCTCGAGCCATAGTAGTCTGCTACAGCCCGGTTCACCGGAGTCCTGCTAGCCCAGCACTACTATTCAGGACACTTGACTGGCCGGCATGTGTTTCACTTCGTCCCTATGTCTGTCCCTTCGAGGAAATGTCACGCGGTGATTTCCGGAGTCCTGCCTAGCCTGCTATAGCCCGGGATCCCCGGAGTCCTGTTAGCCCAGTGCTACAGCCCGGAATCACTCGTTGATGACTAACATGTTCGATGTGATTCATGTATGCCTGTCTCCATAGGTCTGTGCCGCTTTGGGTTCACGACTAGCCATGTCGGCCCGGGTTCTTTTTCATATGGATGCTAGCGACACTATCATATACGTGAGCCAAAAGGCGCAAACGGTCCCGGGCCAGGTAAGGTGGCACCTGTGGAAATACCGTGCGTGAGGCCACAAAGTGATATGATGTGTTACATGCTAGATCGGTGTGACCTAGGATCGGGGTCCTGACAGCGTTGGTATCAGAGCCTGACTGCCTGTAGGATTACCAAGCCAAACTGGTCGAAGTTGAGTCTAGAAATGTTTTAGTTATGTAAGGGAATTGATTGCGGAAGGGAACGTAAGGCTCTTTTTACTCCTTATACCTCATGCCCTTCTGATCTGAGTCATCCTCTTCCTTTCTACGGGGATTAAGAACTAGGCCTTCTTATCTATCTATCAGGATGACATGTTACTAACCCGTTGACTTATAGGATTGATGGATTCATGCTGCAGTTCAGTTCCTGTTACTTCCATATATTCATAACTGGCCTCAGAACCTTGATATTATGATTCTGAGTGGTTATGCCACCATTTTTGCAGGATGTCTCAAATCTTTTCGAGCATTTACAGCCGTTATGCTGTCCGAGTCATCCCAGGTTTCTAAATAGTCTGATGCATTTGCAAACCTTTTCCCCTGTTCTTGATGTCCATTTAGGCCAGGTTAATCACACTAATTGTGAGTTGGGGGTATTCATTTGCCTCGACATATATTTTGGAATTATTACTATGACCCTAGGTGTTTTAGGGAGTCACCTAGTAACCTAACCATGTTTTGCGTTTCCAGTGTGATGATTCTGGCCGTTATTCTTGAAAGCATCCCGTGATGCCATTTAGTTAGTAGGCATTCTATTCCTGGGTTTTGAACCCGAGACTCACCCTACCTGCTTCATGTTGATAGTGTTTGCTAGTTCCTTAGGACATTAGTAAACCTTGTGATAGACCTCGAGGTCCGTGGTATTTCCTTCTTCCAAATACTATGAACCACTTATGGCAGAAGTTCTTGAACCAAAGGATCACAACCAGAGTGCTTGATGAGTTCTCCATTCTATATTGTGGCTCTGCCAGTTCTACCTTTCTGCATGTGTTATCCGGAAGAAATATGTTGGACTCCTTCGACATACTAACCTATGCATCCACAACTCAGAAAGTTATATGTACCTTTGAGTTGTCCCCCTTCCGTTATATTCCGATCTTCATCTATCAATTGATAGTGAGGAGTATGCATGCATTCGTGTTCATCGATGCCTAGTATTCTTGTGGTTCATCAAGCCGTTCTATTTCAGAATGACTGGGAGAAATAAACTCCAGTACCTCATCCATATCTAGGATTGGGTCAAAGCAGTTGTATTCCGCAGATCAAAATGCAACCCAGCTTTTGGTTCTGTTCTACCCTGAAGTATTACCCACTTTATGTCAAGAGCGTCGTGAGAATTGCACCTTCTCCTATGAATTCTTGATGCAGTGATACTTCTTGCCATCATTGTTCATTCCTCGGTTCCTGTGTTATTGTAACCGGAATGCCGGCAAGTGAGTCATGATGTGTGAAATCAATACTCCTAGCAACTCTGTTGCTTGGTAGTTAATGGACAATATTCTCATTCTTAGCGTGTTGGTTATTGAATTATCATTCTAAGACTGATCGTGCTACCTAGTCCATATTTCTGGTGCACACTTCGATCAATGGGTTAGGATTGTGACAATCCCTCACTCTTTGATCATATCATCTTGCCCTGAAAAGCAAGGTTGTTCTCGAGCTTAGTAACATACCGGTGGTTCGTGATTTTCCGAATATCTTCTCGGAAGTGTTACCAGGTTGTCACCTGACTGTTATGTTGAGTTCGTGATCAAGATGGTTTTTCAATAAACCACTTTTCCCCAAGAATCTGTGTTGGATACCCCTGAGCTAGTTGGTTAAGCTTAACAACAACTTGGAGAGTTGGAAGATGAAAACTTGTCCGACTTAGCTCATCCCTAAGGGATATCCTTGTGTGTGTGTGTGTGTTGAAGAAAGATGATATCTTCACCAATTGGTCCTCGTGATCAGTTGTTGTATCTATTATCTTGTCCAAACCTTGATTTGAGTGTGGGCTATCGTCAAATCAAATCAGAACCAACGATGTTCGTAATGTTGTCTTACTTACGGTTGTCCCTCGAGCATACACCATTATATCTTTGGTCTGACCAATACTATCACATTGTTCACATAGTGGTGGAAGTCCAGTGATATGGAAATACCGATGCGTTGTTGTTGAGCCCATCAGCAGCATTTTGTCTCCCCCATGAGTCATGTTGAACACTACACTAGTATTGGAAACTTATAAGCATTATCTTTGTGTTTCGTTCATGAAGCATATGTTTGGATGAAGGAAGTGACTTCCTCTAATTCATGTGCACTCGATGTAAGTTGCCGCCATGAATTGAGCAAGGTTTGTTTTGTTTCCCTTGGAATCATCCCAAATCAGTCATGCATATGTGCGAAGTATTCTATGGTTTGGTAGATTAATTACCTCCACTCCATATGTGTTCCTAGCACACCAAGCCACTGATTGGTTTGTTCAAGGAGAAGAAGGTTCTTCTTAGGATCTAGACTTACGCAAGGACTTCGATATCCTCGTTGATGGTTCCCTCCTGAACTCGGTAGTGTTTCGTTGTAAGACTACCAGGTGGCCATGCTTGTCTAGGACAACGTGTTCATGCTTGTAGCAGAACCGGCTCATGTTTTGGGGCTTTCTATCGTAGTTCATTCCCCGAGAATCTCGCAACGTTGTCTCATCGATTTGTGTTGCAAACCTTCTTTTTCCTTTCTAGACTCGATGAGTCTGGAATATTCTGACACCAACCAGATCTGAATCTCAAACAGATATGATGGTTGGAGCATTTTCCAAGAACTATAATATTGGTCTCTCGGTAACCGGTAAAGTGGATGTCGTGGCCAACACATCCAGCCGGAAGACCTATTATTGTAGTATCTCGATTGAAGAAAGTTGGCCACCTCCCCATGAGGATTTCGTAGGATTTACCTCCGTAGTTAATCCTTACGGATTCTTGTGCTCCCGAAGTCCGACCTCTTACTTGATGTCCTAGATACCAAACCATATCAATAAATGAGCTATCCTAGCGCATCAAGGAGAACATTAGAAGCGGAGTGCTAAATGTCTCTCGATCGATTATCCAGATTTTGTTTCCTTGGCCTCGCTAAGGTGAAATCTGAGAAGTGTTATCTTTCTTTGCATCTGCATCTTCCACCATTATTCATCATGGTAGCATGTTGTGTTGCCAGGATCCTTGACACGGATATTGGCAGAACCTTGATGAATACGGAAATGCTCAAGTTCTTGAGAGCACGCTCAGGCACTAGGTTCTAATGTTGTCGTCAACTGGAATGTGCCTCCGTCCTCTCAGTTGTTCGATAGCCATCCAATTGGTGGAATCACCTTTGCTGGTGAACCTTCTCCCCAATTACTAGATTCATTCCCAACATTTGCATTTTGTTCCCAGCTTGCACCTCAGTAGTTGTTGTTCAGGATCATCTTCAACAGTGGACTTACCATGGGTCCCAAACATTTCCGATGATAAGCAAAAATCATCCATTGTGTTGTCTTCAACAAGGTAGTCCACATCATCCATTCTAGTCCAAGTATGCCGTCTCTTCAAGCTATCTCAAATGATCAATTGTAAATTGCCTTAAGCTGGTATGAAGAGCTTCAATGATTTATGGATCAAAAGTAATTCTTTTTGCCACTTAAGGGAATAGTTCCTCGAGTCACCTTCCCCGAGGTGCCCTGTTTTAGAATCATGGCAATTTCCCTCGCTACTTTGAAACCCTCGTCAAATTATTTCATCTATCGCTCCTGATGCAAGTTTTGCCTCTCAGTTCGCGAGATGTTTCTATGTCTCACTCCGTGAGTTGATCGTGAGTTGCCTGATCTTCGAGGAGATCGACTCTTTAGGGTTTTCCTTCCTTCTCATTGTCATGAATGGATGAAATTCTCAGAGCAAGACATCAAGAAAATGATGGTGATCGGATCAACAACCTTATGAGATGCAACCTGGATCGTGAAGACCGTGTTAGTTGTGCCCCTCTGTCTTCTTACCTCACGTCTTGAATCTCGGGACGAGATTCTTGTTTAGTGGGGGTGAGCTGTCACAGCCCCAGTTCAGGCCTTGCTTTACTTTGCTTGCATCCATGCATCATTTTAAATTTCTGAAACTTGAATTGAGGAAAGTGGAAGCCTCAAAAACTTAAATAAAAGAAAAAGGGGCAAGAACCCTTAAGCTGGCATTCAGTGAAACCAAAATGGCCTTCATTAATGTTTGATAATTTTGGCAAGGGTTTGTGTCCAAACCAAAAATATTGAACATTTTAAGGAATTATTTTGGCACTGAATTTAAATCATTACTGTCTTTGACTTTGGGCATTTAAACACTATTAATAATTTAAATGCTCAAATAATGTTGGAACTATTTTTTGGGCCACTGAAATAATTCAGCATGTGTCCATGAATATTTCCAGGATTTTATTAAATGGTTTAGTATTTTTACTAAACCAAAACAAAACAGAACAAAATAGAAAACAGAAAACAAACAGGAAATAGGAAAGGCAGAGCACTTACCTGGAGCCAGCAACCGGCCCAGCACTGTAGATGGACAGCCCAGCCCACCAGGGCTCCTCCCTGTCTTCTCCCCCCTCGCCAGGAGGACGAGCGTGTGGCCGGCGTGCGCGAGCACGCATCCGGCCACCTCCTGCTTCCCCAGCCCTCCTAGCGACGCCACGACGATGCCCCGTGTCCCCTCGCTCCTCTCCCTCACTCGCTGCACCCTCTCACTTCCCCTCTCTCGCTCTGGACTCCCTCCCCCTCCTCAGCTCCCTCTTCCGCGTTCGACCACGGGCACCCAAGAGCGCCGACGAGCACCACCGGGGCCATCGTCCACCCCGCACCTCGCTGTTGCTTCCAGAGGAACCGCCATCGCCTTCTGCGTCATCTACACCAACCCATTCGACCGCGGGAGCCCTGTAGCGTCGTCCCCGAGCTCGTCTTCTACCTTCGGCCGCCGGCAACCTCACCTTTGATTCGCCGCCGTCTCCGCGTCCTCGAGCTCGCCGACTTGCTCGTCCGACTCGCCGTGAGCCTCTGACCCCGAACATCTCTCTCACCTTCCTCGTAGGCCTCCGTAGCCACCGGACTACCTACGCCCGAAACCGCCGCCGCCTGCGCTCGCCGCCGACGCGACTCCGGCGACCAAATGGTCACCCCGGCGAGTCCAATCTTCTCCCCGCATCGCGTAGGCCCCAGCTAGCGCCTCAGCTTGCTTGCTTGCGCACCGCAGCACTGCCCGCACTCACGCCCGAGCTCCGGCCGCCGCGGCCGAGCTCCTCGCCATCGCCTCCGGCCACCCCAGGCCCGACTGGCGCCACGGCCCGACGCGCGCTGGTCTGGGCTCTCGAACAAGCCCAGCCATGCTGCGAACGGGTCACCATAGCGCATTCCCGAGCCCCTCCGCCGCGGCTGCCCTTGCCGGCGGCTAAACGCCGGCAGGGTTGACCCCGCTGCCCGGGTAGACTCCGGTTTGACCTCCCCTGGGTCCTGACGTGTGGGCCCAGGGCCCTGTTAACTTTAGTTAAGTTTTTTTATTAAATCTAATCAACCCCGCTGACACTGAAATGTGGGGCCAGCCCCTACTAATTACCTAGTATAGATTTAACTAAAATAGGATTAGCCTGAGTCACTGACAGGTGGGTCCCCCAGGTCAGGTTTGACCTGGTCGACTCCTTTGACCTGCTGACGTCACCCCAACGTCATGCTGACGCAATAAGTCCTTTCTGGAATTTAAATAAATCTTAAATGATTTATTTATTTTCAGAAAATACCCAAAACTTCTAAAATTCATAGAAATTAAACCGTAACTCCAAATGAAATAAATTATATATGAAAAATTATCAGAAAAATTCAAGGAATCCATCTGTACCATTTTCATGCATGTTTGAACAATGTTTGTCCTCTGTTTTGGACAAAACAAATAAAGGGCATTTAAATAATCATATATGGGGTTGGAATTTGAATCTTGTACTCAAACAAACTTCATTTAAATCATAGCTAGTTGCATTAGCTCAAACCACAGCATATTGACATGTCATGATCATGCATCATACTGTGCATTGCATTGGTTGTATTTCTTTCTCTGTTGCCGGTATTTGTCCCCTTTAGATAGACGTCGTTTCGACGATGGGATCGGTGACACCGATGAAAAGTTATATTATCTTCAGAAGTGCCAGGCAAGCACAACCCCCTTGTTCATTCCGATACAAGCCCACTCTCTCGCTCCTGCTCTCTTTTATTGCATTAGGACAACAACGATTCATCTGTTACTTGTTGCGGTAGTTGAACCCCTTATCCTCTGCATGACCTGTCATTGCCACAGTAATTAGATGAAACCCACTAGCATGAGTAGGAGTTGTTTGAGCCCTGATGTGCCTACTCATTCATGCTTGTTTGTCATGCCTGCTACTGCTTAGAGTTGAGTCAGGTCTGATTCATCGGGGATGGATCGGAGGTGTGTAAACATGTCCTATTGTGTGTGAGCTAAGTGTGTGAACACGTTTTGGTAAAGGTAGCGGTGAGAGGCCATGTAGGAGTACATGGTGGGTTGTCTCATTGAAACCGTCCTCGGGAACTAAGTTCTGTGTTTGTGATCCATGAAACAGCTACTACCACACGTTGGGCCCTGAAATATGACCCCGCTCGACTTACTGACCCCTCTCGTCCTCTGTCCAGGAGTTGCAATTAGTTTCTGGTGTTTATAGGATATGTGTTGGCGGCCGTGCGTAGCGCTGACCCTAGGGGTGGGCTATGATGCGGTAGATACACTGTTGCACGGTGTATCGGGCGCCCGTTTGGTGTCTTGGGAACCCTGCACACATCGTTTGGGGCTGTGAGCGAAACTCCGGCCGGATCTCCTCGCGGATGGAACCCGAATAGGCGATAAACCTGGACTAGAGACTTGTGTGGTTAGTCAGGTCGTGGTCTACACCCACGTCGGCTTTCGCTTGAAGTCTGCCGAGCACATGTCATGTGCAGACGCTAAGTGGTGGAAACATGTGTGACGAAGTACACCCCTGCAGGGTTATAAATGATTTATTCGAATAGCCGTGTCCGCATTAAAGGACTTCTGGGTTGCCTATAACCGTTCATAGACAAGTGAAAGTGGATACTCTAAAACTCGCAAGATAAGTGTGAGTGCTATGGATGGCCTTCTCGTAGGGAGACGGGAGCGGATCCATAGTGGTGTATTGATTGGTGAATATGTGGACTCGTGTGCGCCACCTCAAAAGAGTTGCTTGCAATCGTAGTTCAGGTTAGCCACTGAGTCAAAGCTGGCTTGCTGCAGTTAAACTCCACCACCCTCCCTTGTTGATACCGATGCATATGTAGTTTAGTTCTGATGTAAGTCTTGTTGAGTACCTTTGTACTCACGTTTGCTTAATTATGTTTTGCAGAGAGACTTCAGTCTTGCTAGTAGTTCCGCGTGGACTTCGACGTTTAGTTTGATACCTCAGCTACGATCTTGTGCCCTCGGCAGGATCTGGTAGATAGTCAGGCTTCTCAGCCGTTTTCATTTGTAGTTGTCTGTACTCAGACAAGTTAAGCTTCCGCATGTGCTTGTTGCTTGTATGCTCTGAATGTCGGGTCATGAGACCCATGTTTGTAATATCTCGCTCCTCGGAGCCTAATGAACAAATACTTGAGTTGTAGAGTTATGTTGTGATGCCATGTTGTATTTACACATATCGAACATATTGTGTGTATGATTAAAATGCTTGGTATGTGTAGGATCCGACAACCTAGTTGTTTATCCTTCGCAGCCTTTCTTATGGGGAAATGTAGTCTAGTGTTCCTCGAGCCATAGTAGTCCGCTACAGCCCGGTTCACCGGAGTCCTGCTAGCCCAGCACTACTGTTCAGGACACTTGACTGGCCGGCATGTGTATCACTTCGTCCCTATGTCTGTCCCTTCGGGGAAATGTCACGCGGTGATTTCCGGAGTCCTGCCTAGCCTGCTATAGCCCGGGATCCCCGGAGTCCTGTTAGCCCAGTGCTACAGCCCGGAATCACTCGTTGATGACCGACATGTTTGATGTGATTCATGTATGCCTGTCTCCATAGGTCTGTGCCGCTTTGGGTTCACGACTAGCCATGTCGGCCCGGGTTCTTTGTCATATGGATGCTAGCGACACTATCATATACGTGAGCCAAAAGGCGCAAACGGTCCCGGGACAGGTAAGGTGGCACCCGTGGAAATACCGTGCGTGAGGCCACAAAGTGATATGATGTGTTACATGCTAGATCGGTGTGACCTAGGATCGGGGTCCTGACATGATATCAACAAGGAGATGAGAAGCTTATATCACCGAAAGGATAAAAGAAGAACTTGGGTCATATATAAGCACCATAAATAGCAACAATCCTTAGGGAAGACTTTAAGTGAAATATAACCCAAGATAACTCCAATGATGAGATTAATGGACTTAAAATACCTCATTCTTGATAACTTGTGAATCATGAAACATGAACTCAAATTATCAAGAATGACATAATACCACCTCCAATGATTCGATAGAAAGAATTACACTCGGGATTGCAAGATGAACAATGCTTGAGCTCCTTAAAAGGATCTCGAAGAAAACTTCGAGAATGAATTAAATCCTTGATGAGCCATCATGTAGAACCTTCATGAAGAACTCCAGTAAACAAAAGAATGGTCAATCGAAAAGAAAGATGAAAAGAGTAAGGTTGAAGCCTTGCAATGATTAGATGAAGCTTTGCGATGAGATAACGTGGAAACTTGGAACTCTGGAACGAAAGATGAAATAAGTGAAACTGAGAATTTGATGGACCTCAAGAATAAGGAATTAAACACTTGGGTGAAACACGAATAAGAATTACGTTATGCTTATCCTTCACCAATTTAAATTGATGACAAGCAACGGATTTTTGCATACTACTTATTCTCATAGAAAAAGATTAATAGGGGTATATGATACGTCTCCAACGTATCTATAATTTTTGAATGCTCCATGCTATATTACCTACTGTTTTGGACTATATTGGGCTTTATTTTCCACTTTTATATTATTTTTGGGACTAACCTATTAACCGGAGGCCCAGCCCAGAATTGTTGTTTTTTGCCTATTTCAGTGTTTCGAAGAAACAGAATATCAAACGGAGTCCAAACGGAATAAAACCTTCGGGAACGTGATTTTCTCGCCGAAAGTGATCCAAGAGACTTGGACCCTACTCCAAGGAGTCAAAGTGGCGGTCACGAGGGTGGGGGGCGCCCCCCCACAGGGCGCGCCCCTCTGCCTCGTGGGCCCCTCGGTGCTCCACCGACGTACTCCTTGCTCCTATATATACCTTCGTACCGCCAAACGAAAAGATACGGAGCCAAAAACCTAATTCCACTTCCGCAACTTTCTGTATCCACGAGATCCCATCTTGGGGCCTGTTCCGGAGCTCCGTCGGAGAGGGCCGTCATCACGGAGGGCTTCTACATCATCATAGCCTCTCCGATGAAGTGTGAGTAGTTTACCTCAGACCTTCGGGTCCATAGTTAGTATCTAGATGACTTCTTCTCTCTTTTTGGATCTCAATACAAAGTTCTCCCCCTCTCTTGTGGAGATCTATTCGATGTAATCTTCTTTTTGTGGTGTGTTTGTTGAGATCGATGAATTGTGGGTTTATGATCAAGTCTATCTATGAATAATATTTGAATCTTCTCTGAATTCTTTTATGTATGATTGGTTATCTTTGTAAGTCTCTTCGAATTATACGTTTGGTTTGGCCAACTAGATTGGTAGTTCTTGCCATGGGAGAAGTGATTAGCTTTGGGTTCGATCTTGCGGTGTCCTTTCCCAGTGACACAAGGGGCAGCAAGGCACGTATTGCATCGCTGCCATCGAGGATAACAAGATGGGGTTTATTTCATATTGCATGAATTTATCTCTCTACATCATGTCATCTTGCTTAAGGCGTTACTCTGTTTTTAACTTAATACTCTAGATGCATGCTGGATAGCGGTCGATGAGTGGAGTAATAGTAGTAGATGCAGAATTGTTTTGGTCTACTTGTCACGGACGTGATGCCTATATACATGATCATGCCTAGATATTCTCATAACTATGCTCAATTCTGTCAATTGCTCAACAGTAATTTGTTCACCCACCGTAGAATACTTATGCTCTTGAGAGAAGCCACTAGTGAAACCTATGGCCCCCGGGTCTATTCTCATCATATCAATCTCCATCACTTTAATCTTGCTTTGCTTTTTTACTTTGCCTTTACTTTTCACTTTGCATCTCTATACCAAAAATACCAAAAATATTATATCTATCTGATCTCACTCTCTTAAGTGACCGTGAAGGGATTGACAACCCCTAATCATGTTGGTTGCGAGTAGCTATCATTTTTTGCAGGTACGAGGGACTTGAGCATGGCCTCCTACTAGATTGATGCCTTGGTTCTCAATGACTGAGGGAAATATTTACGCTACTTTGCTGCATCATCCCTTCCTCTTCGGGGAAAACCAACGCAAGCTCAAGAGGTAGCAAGAAGGATTTCTGGCACCGTTGCCGGGGAGTCTACGCAAAAAGTCAACATACCAAGTACCCATCACAATCCCTATCTCTCGCATTACATTATTTGTCATTTGCCTCTCGTTTTCCTCTCCCCCACTTCACCCTTGTCGTTTTATTCGCCCTCTCTCTCTCTCTATCCTCCCTCTCTATTTGCCTCTTTTGCCCGTTTGCTCTTGTTTGCTCGCGTGCTAGTTTGTTTGCTTGTCGTCATGGCTAGTCTCATATCTTCTCCGTTGTCTCGCGAGAGTGAAGTTCTAAATTTTAAATAAAGGAAGGGAGAAAATCTAAAAGATGCTTGGTATAGAATTTGCAATGCTCAAAATAGATCTACCAGGAAGCAATCTACCTTAGTTCTTCTCCGCAATTTTTATGTAGGTGTTAATCCTTGGTATAGATATATCTCGATACCATTACCGGAGGGAACTTCTTGGGTAGCCATACTTTTGATTCTTATAATGCTATGTTAAATTTATTTGGCTCACCACCTCTTTTGGTTAATGGAACCATATTAACTTTGGAGCATGTTATGCAAAGACTTGGAATTATTGAAAATAAAGTAGCTACTATTGAATTAATTGAAAATCTAGATAAAAAGATCCACAATCAAATTACTCAATATGGATCTAAGGTAGGAATGACTTTGAAAAATATTAAGGAAAATGAACCCATAGTTAATGAGAAGATAAACTTAGGTTCTACTAGAATTGATAAACTTGAGGGTATCATTGCAAACTTGGGAACCGCTTTTTCTTCCGTAAAGAATACTCCAAGTCCTCCTACTAAAATTGCCAAGCTTATGTATGTTCCTAAAAATAAGGGTGAATCATCTAGTAAGGAAACTGCGGATCTTAAATCTATAAGTATTAATCCCAATCTTTTTGCTATCATTAAGGAACCAATTGCTACAAATGAATTTTTGATCTTGTGCCTAAAAGTTTGATAATCACTAGAAAGAAAGAAATTCCTAAGGGAAATATATGCCTCATCAAAGAATTTCTTACGAAAGATGGCAATACGTAGATCTATCCTCGCTTTTATGCCTAGCTAGGGGCGTTAAACGATAGCGCTTGTTAGGAGGCAACCCAATTTTATTTTTATTCCTTGCTTTTTGCTCCTTCTTAGTAATAAATAAATTATTTAGCCTCTGTTTTTGTTGTGTTTTTTGTGTTTAATTAGTGTTTGTGCCAAGTAGAACCGTTGTGAAGACTTGGGGAAAGTCTTGTTGAACTTGCTGTAAAAAACAGAAACTTTAGCGCTCACGAGAAGTGCTGTCATTTTTATTTGAAGAGTGCTATTTAGTTAATTATTTTTTCAGATGATTAATAGATAAATTCCTCACGTCCAGCAATTTATTTTAGAATTTTTGGGGTTCCAGATCTTGCGCTACCTACAGATTACTACAGACTATTCTGTTGTTGACAGATTCTGTTTTTTGTGTGTTGTTTGCTTATTTTGATGAATCTATGGTTAGTAAAATAGTTTATAATCCATAGAGAAGTTGGAATACAGTAGGTTTAATACCAATATAAATAAAGAATGAGTTCATTACAGTACCTTGAAGTGGACTTTTGTTTTCTTTCGCTAACGGAGCTCACGAGTTTTCTACTTTAAGTTTTGTGTTGTGAAGTTTTCAAGTTTTGGGTGAATTCTTTTGATGGATTATGGAACAAGGAGTGGCAAGAGCCTAAGCTTGGGTATGACCATGGCACCCCCAAGATAATCCAAGGACACCAAAAAGTCAAAGCTTGGGGATGCCCCAGAAGGCATCCCCTCTTTCGTCCACTTCCATCGGTAATTTACTTGGAGCTATATTTTTATTCATCAACATGATATGTGTTTTGCTTGGAGCATCCTGTATTATTTTTGTCTTTGTGTTTTAGTAAACCACAATCATACTTGTTGTACACACCTTTTGAGAAGGCCATACATGAATTAAAATTTGATAGAATACTCTATGTGCTCCACTTATATCTTTTGAGCATTATAATTTTGCTCTATGTGCTTCACTTATATCTTTTGAGCGTTATAATTTTGCTCTATGTGCTTCACTTAGATCTTTTAGAGCACAGTGGTGGATTTGTTTTAAAGAAACTATTGATCTCTCATGCTTCACTTAAATTATTTTGAGAGTCTCTTAATAGCATGTTAATTGCTTAATAATAATATGCTTGGTATTCAAGATTTGTGAAACTTTCTTTTGAGTGTGTTGAATACTAAGAAAAGATTGAAGCATGATAATTGTTTTGAGATATGGAGGTGATAATATTAAAGTCATGCTAGTTGAGTAGTTGTGGATTAGAAGAATACTTGTGTTAAAGTTTGTGATTCCTGTAGCATGCACGTATGGTGAACCGTTATGTGATGAAGTCGGAGCATGATTTATTTATTGATTGTCTTCCTTATGAGTGGCGGTCGGGGACGAGCGATGGTCTTTTCCTACGAATCTATCCCCCTAGGAGCATGCACGTAATATTTTTCTTTGATAACTTCTAGATTTTTGCAATAAGTATATGAGTTCTTTATGACTAATGTTGAGTACATGGATTATACGCACTCTCACCCTTCCACCTTTGCTAGCCTCTCTAATACCGCGCACTTTTCGCCGGTATCATACACCTACCATATACCTTCCTCAAAACAGCCACCATACCTACCTATTATGGCATTTCCATAGCCATTTCGAGATATATTGACATGCAACTTTCCACCGTTCCGTTTATTATGACACACTCCATCATTGTCATATTGCATATCCCGGTACACCGCCGGAGGCATTCATATAGAGTCATATTTAGTTCTAAGTATTGATTTGTAATTGTTGAGTTGTAAGAAAAATAGAAGTGTGATGATCATCATTATTAGAGCATTGTTCTAGTGAGGAAAGAATGATGGAGACTATGATTTCCCCATAAGTCGGGATGAGACTCCCGACGAAAAAAAGAGGCCAAAGAAGCCCAAATAAAAAGAGGCCATAAAAAATGATAAAAGGCCCAAAAAAATGAGAGAAAAAGAGAGAAGGGACAATGTTACTATCCTTTTACCACACTTGTGCTTCAAAGTAGCACCATGATCTTCATAGTAGAGAGTCTCTCATGTTATCACTTTCATATACTAGTGGGAATTCTACATTATAGAACTTGGCTTGTATATTCCAATGGTGGGCTTCCTCAAATTGCCCTAGGTCTTCATGAGCAAGCAAGTTGGATGCACACCCACTTAGTTTCTTTTGATGAGCTTTCATATACTTATAGCTGTAGTGCATCCGTTGCATGGCAATCCCTACTCACTCGCATTGATATCTATTGATGGGCATCTCCATAGCCCATTGATACGCCTAGTTGATGTGAGACTATCTTCTCCTTTTTGTCTTCTCCACAACCACCATTCTATTCCACCTATAGTTCTATATCCATAGCTCGCGCTCATGTATTGCGTGAAGATTGAAAAAGTTTTGAAAAAGTTAGAGTATGAAACAGTTGCTTGGCTTGTCATCGGGGTTGTGCATGATTTAAATACTTTGTGTGGTGAAGATAGAGCATAGCCAGACTATATGATTTTGTAGGGATAACTTTCTTTGGCCATGTTATTTTGAGAAGACATAATTGCTTTGTTAGTATGCTTGAAGTATTATTATTTTTATGTCAATATAAACTTTTGTCTTGAATCTTTCGAATCTGAATATTCATATCACAATTAAGCAGATTTGCATTGAAATTATGCCAAGTAGCACTCCGCATCAAAAGTTCTCTTTTTATCATTTACCTACTCGAGGATGAGCAGGAATTAAGCTTGGGGATGCCTGATACGTCTCCAACGTATCTATAATTTTTGAATGCTCCATGCTATATTATCTACTATTTTGGACTATATTGGGATTTATTTTCCACTTTTATATTATTTTTGGGACTAACCTATTAACCAGAGGCCTAGCCCAAAATTGTTGTTTTTTGCCTATTTTGTTTTTTGCCTATTTCAATATTTCGAAGAAACGGAATATCAAACGGAGTCCAAACGGAATAAAACCTTCGGGAAAGTGATTTTCTCGCCGAACGTGATCCAGGAGACTTGGACCCTACTCCAAGGAGTCAAAGAGGCGGTCACGAAGGGTGGGGGCGCCCCCCCCCTAGGGCGCGCCCCCCTACCTCGTGGGCCCCTCGGTGCTCCACCGACGTACTCCTTCCTCCTATATATATCTACGTACCCCAAACGAACAGATACGGAGCCAAAAACCTAATTCCACTGCCGCAACTTTCTGTATCCACGAGATCCCATCTTGGGGCCTGTTCCGGAGCTCCGTCGGAGAGGGTCGTCATCATGGAGAGCTTCTACGTCATCATAGCCTCTCCGATGAAGTGTGAGTAGTTTACCTCAGACCTTCAGGTCTATAGTTAGTAGCTAGATGGCTTCTTCTCTCTTTTTGGATCTCAATACAAAGTTCTCCCCCTCTCTTGTGGAGATCTATTCGATGTAATATTATTTTTGCGGTGTGTTTGTTGAGACCGATGAATTGTGGGTTTATGATCAAGTCTATCTATGAATAATATCTGAATGTTCTATGAATTCTTTTATGTATGATTGGTTATCTTTGCAACTCTTTTCGAATTATCCATTTGGTTTGGCCAACTAGATTGGTAGTTCTTGCCATGGGAGAAGTTCTTAGCTTTGGGTTCGATCTTGCGGTGTCCTTTCCCAGTGACAGAAGGGGCAGAAAGGCACGTATTGCATTGTTGTCATCGAGGATAACAAGATGGGGTTTATTTCATATTGCATGAATTTATCTCTCTACATCATGTCATCTTGCTTAAGGCGTTACTTTGTTTTTAACTTAATACTCTAGATGCATGCTGGATAGCGGTCAATGAGTGGAGTAATAGTAGTAGATGCAGAATCATTTCGGTCTACCTGTCACGGACGTGATGCCTATATACATGATCATGCCTAGAGATTCTCATAGCTATGCTCAATTCTGTCAATTGCTCACCAGTAATTTGTTCACCCACCGTAGAATACTTATGCTCTTGAGAGAAGCCACCAGTGAAACCTATGGGCCCCGGGTCTATTCTCATCATATCAATCTCCATCACTTTAATCTTGCTTTGCTTTTTTACTTTGCCTTTACTTTTCACTTTTCATCTCTATACCAAAAATACCAAAAATATTATATCTATCAGATCTCACTCTCGTAAGTGACCGTGAAGGGATTGACAACCCCTAATCGTGTTGGTTGCGAGTAGCTATCATTTTGTGCAGGTACGAGGGACTTGAGCGTGGCCTCCTACTGGATTGATACCTTGGTTCTCAAAAACTGAGGGAAATACTTATGCTACTTTGCTGCATCATCCCTTCCTCTTCGGGGAAAACCAACGCAAGCTCAATAGGTAGCAGTATAGCATAAATTTGAGAAGGTCTTCAAGAAACCAGCGGTAGGATTGGAAAGAACGAGTGACTTGATACGGTAACGAAAGAAGAGATCTCTTGAACGAACCACCGTATGAATTGAAAATGAAATTAGAAATGTCACAAATCACCGAGAAGAATTAACGAATGAACGAAGATGCTTGAGGGAATTTAGATCCCTGAGAACGAAGAGATCACGAGCTAAATAGAGAATATTTGAACGATGCACCGGTAAGATTTGGAGAACGATAGCTGAAAGCTGAGAATGAATAAACCTGAATTGATGGCCTCCAGAAAATCAAACTGAAAAGACTCCTAAATTGCTCCGGAAGGATGAAAAGAATTGTCACAATCGAAAATACTTATGAGAGGATGGCGTGACGCTAGAACCATGAATCTTGAAGCGAATGGAGCAAGATATGGAGGAAAAATCTTCTTCAGTCTTCAAATGCAGAGAAAGATAACTAGAAACCACCATTGAGAATTGTTGAGGCACTCTGGAATGAAGAATGGGAAGGTTGAGCCAACGATGAAAAAATATGACCGATCTTGGAAAAGGCATTTGACTGATGATAATTCATTCTTACGTCAAACTTTGAAATTTTTGAGAATAGCTCCTGTAAAAGAATTAGAAGATTCAGGTAAGATCCTGGGAAAAGACCTGTGGGTTAGGGCCCAGTCAAAAGAAACACCGTTGAACGATTACTTGAAAGGGAGAATGCGCCGGTTGAATTAAATGGCTTGAATGAGATAACAACCTCGAGATATCTTGAGCACTCCGGAACAAATGAATAGCGAGAAGTGAATTATTATGAGGAGCACCGGTATGAGAAGGCATTTGAAACGAGGACAGGATATGATCAATAAAGCTTGAATTGGTTCCACCGGAGAAGAAATAGAATGAATAATGATGAACTTGAGGCTCCGTTAGTATCTTCATAAGAATCACCGGGTAAGAACATTGATTGAAAAGAAAGAAGAGGCTTCACATGAATAAGATGGATAGTTGATTAAGAAATCTTAGTCCTTGACGAAACAAGGGTGGGAGGGTGGGAAAATAAAAACAACTTGGAGATGGATGAAATAAACACCATTGAGAGCGCTGATAATTGATTTTTCTGGTGTTGAAATGATCGGATCCACTTGAAGCGAAAACACGCCGGTTGAAAAGAATTAACTTCACAAGAATAAAATGGATACTTGATTTAGAAATCTGAATCCTTGAAGAAAAAGGGTGGGGGCAGGAAAAACAAAGATAACTTGGGACAAATAAAACAAACACTGTTGGGAAAACTGAGAGGTGATCTTGCAAATGTTGAAATGGTCGGATCCAGTTGAAGAGAAATACATCGGTTGAAAAGGATTGACATGACAATCTCGATTATCATGAAGGATTAGTATTCACATAGAAATATGAGAACACCGCTTAGGAACGGTATGGAATCAACACTTGACATTGAAGCAACTCAAATACCACAACTCAAAACAAAACAAAGGATTTGGCTTGCAGAATAAGCCGGAACAAACATATGATAGATCCCATATCGTATCATGTGTCTGTTGGAAAGAATTCCTACATGATACTTGAATTCCCACTTATAAACTCCCGAAACTTTCCGGTTATGCAATCAGGTGTTGGGGATACAGGGGAAGCACAATATCTCACCCAAAACTAGCAAATCCTACATCCAGCTGTATCCATCCTTCAACACATAACCAAGAAACCTTCGGAAATCATTTACCTCAACCTTCGAAAAGCATCCGTTATACGAGTTATGGCAATACTCCCGAACTCCCGCCCCAGTACTGGGTGGCGTCGAGGTTATCTCACCAACAACTGCATAAAAGAGATTTTCGATGTCGGCGAAACTCTGGTATTCCAGAATTGCAACGATAAAATTGTGATGACAACACCTCACGGCTCAACTCTCCGGGACACTACCACAACCCCTAAATGTCAGGAGGCACCAAGAACAATGTTCTCGTCACAAAAGCATCGGAACGATTCCAAGATACCCGCGTGATTCTAAAAAAAATTAGTGAAATTTGAGAAGAGAAGAGTCAAAACTCTACGTCAGGATGCCTCACCAGAGCGACGAAGGGACAGAGGAGTAAAAGAATCCTACTCTCCGATATATATAATCCTATAAGACTCAAAACATTTTTCTAGACTCAACAACACCAACGATTCGATCAAGCAGGGGGCTCCTAAGGTCGGGGAAGGCTCTGATACCAACTTGTAACGCCCTAGATGCGGCTATATCTCGCACGTGTCGAAGCACAACTTAGAGGCATAACCGCATTGAAAGCAATGCCGCAAGTGAGGTAATCTTCACAACAACCCATGTAATACAATAAGGGGAAAGGATACATAGTTGGCTTACACTCGCCACGTCACACAAATGCATAAATAAAATTACATTCATCCCAATACACTCAAGGTCCGACTACGGAACCAAAATGAAGAAGACTACCCCAAATGCTACACAAATTCCCGATTGTCCCAACTGGGCTCCACTACTGATCAACTGGAAATGCTACAACATAACAAACACAATCTTCAACGAGCTCCTCCTTGAGCTTGGTTGCGTCACCTGCACGATATCATCGACACCTGCAAACTGGTTTTGGAAGTATCTGTGAGTCACGGGGACTCAGCAATCTCACACCCTCGCGATCAAGACTATTTAAGCTTATAGGTAGGGAAAATGTATGAGGTGGAGCTGCAGCAAGCAACTAGCATATATGGTGGCTAACATATGCAAATGAGAGCGAGAAAATAAGGCAAAGGCACGGTCGAGAAAACTATGATCAAGAAGTGATCCTAGAACAACCTACGATCAAGCATAACTCCAACACCGTGTTCACTTCACGGACCCCGCCGAGAAGAGACCATCACGGTAACCCACACGGTTGATGCATTTTAGTTAAGGTAATCTTTAGGTTTTCTACAACCGGACATTAATAATTCCCATCTGCCCATAACCACGGGCACGGCTTTCAAAAGTTCAAATCCTTGCAGGGGTGTCCCAACTTAGCCCATCACAAGCTCTCACGGTCAACGAAGGATATTCCTTCTCCCAGGATCAGGCTCGGAATCCCGGTTACAAGACATTTCGACAATGGTAAAACAAGTCCAGCAACACCGCCTGAATGTGCCGACAAATCCCGATAGGAGCTGCACATATCTCGTTCTCAGGGCACACTCAGATGAGCGCTCTGTACAACTAAAACCAAACCTCGAGTTTCCCCGAGGGGGCGCTGCAAAGGGCTATAGTTTGGACCAACACTCAGAGGAGCACTGGCCCGGGGGGTTTAAATAAAGATGACCCTTGAGTCCGCGGAACCCAAGGGAAAAAAAGAGGCTTGGTGGCGAATGGTAAAACCAATGTTGGACATTGCTGGAGGAGTTTTATTCAAGGCGAACTATCAAGGGGTTCCCATTATAACCCAACCGTGTAAGGAACGCAAAATCCGAGAACATAACACCGATATGACGGAAACTAGGGCGGCAAGAGTGGAACAAAACACTAGGCATAAGGCCGAGCCTTCCACCCTTTACCAAGTATATAGATGCATTAATTAAATAAGAGATACTGTGATATCCCAACAAAATATCCATGTTCCAACATGGAACAAACTCCAATCTTCACCTGCAACTAACAACGCTATAAGAGGGGCTGAGCAAAGCGGTAACATGGCCAAACAATGGTTTGCTAGGACAAGGTGGGTTAGAGGCTTGGATTAACAATATGGGAGGCATGATAACAAGTGGTAGGTGTCGCATCATAGGCATAGCAAAAGAGTGAGCATCTAGCAAGCAAAGATAGAAGTGATTTCGAGGTATGGTCATCTTGCCTGCAAAGTTCTGAGAGTTGACTTGATCCTCGTAAGCATACTCAACGGGCTCCTCGATCACGTACTCGTCTCCCGGCTCTACCCAAGCAAGCACAACAAGCAAAGTGAGACACAATCAACCACATGCAATGCTCAAGCAACATGATGCAAAACATGGTACGATGTGCGGGATGCGGTATGTGATGCATATGCATGATTTGGAAAGGAAAGATTGAACCTGGACTCAACTTGGAAAACCAAGAGTGCCACTGGAAAGAGGAGTTGATTTCGGTCGAAATCGATATAAAGATCACCGGAATCGGATGCATGGTTTGCAAATGACAAGCAAAACAAATATGGCACCGATCTGTGATAATCAGCACGAGACCACCTAAATGCATCAAGAACAACAAGCTACTGCACTCTAACATGACAACAAAATAAATGACAGGGATCCACTCAAGATGCTTGACAAAAGATGAACACTGAGCTGCGGCTAATACACTCAATAGCAGGCTCAAACAAGCATGGCAAAAGTGCAAAAGATAACAGGTTTCAGACTTTGTGAAATTAACAGCATGTCAGGAATTTAACATCAGGAAGCAATGTTCAGAGCAATGAAACAACATGCTATAGGAACATATCATGGCAAGGCAAAGCATGGCATGAAGCTACTCAAGGCATAAAACAAAAGTCCCTTACTGACCATAAGCCAAAAGGGAACACAAAATACAATTGCAAGCACGTGAACATAGCAATTATCGTTAACAGATTCAGACTTAGTGAAAAACTGGAACATGGCAAAACAGATAACAAGTAGGCATGTTTACGAGCTCGATGCACTCACTACGAGGCAAGACATGACAAACTAAGCATACACCCAGCAAGTAGACATGGCATAGGAGCTAAACATGGCAAGAACAACAACATAGCATGAACGGATCAACAACAACCAGCTTGGCAAAATTGCTAAACATGTTAACAATCTGCCAGGAACATTTTATAGCAAAAGTAGAGCTCGATTGAGTCAAGGTAGGGTGCTCCATAAATGCAAACAAAGACATGGATGGATAGAGCACCACATTATCTACAAAACATCCTTACTGATCATCCTCAAAAGAGGCATAGATATCTCGGTAGCAACATGAACACATGGCATAAGAATAATAACAGGACAAGGACTTAGAATATTTCTATGTCTCTGAGATCAGCAACATTAAGTAAGCTACTTTGCATGCTCCTTACTGGTAGACAAAATTCTTGATACAATAAGCCAGTAGCATAAAATATATTACAAGGTCGAGCTAAGGCTGCTCAACAAATTATTACAAGCACGCCAATAATTATACATAATGGCGGATATGACACAATGGTGTGGTGGTATACTACTGACTCGAGAATAAAGGTGGTGGTGGAATATCACAGTGGGGAGTGGATAACACGTCTCTTAAACTGGCATCTCATCGAGCGTCGAGGTGAGGCTCGATGAATTTTATTCGGGTAGCGGAAGCGAATATAATACAGTGACCAAATCCAGGGTCGCACGAGACTGACTGGGACCCCTCTAGGCATCGGACTCGCTATCGAACTCTTCATCCATGAGATCGCCTTCGTCAGCATCTGGCCAAATCAACAAGCCAGGTGAGTACTTTGAACGTACTCGCAAGATAGTTCGGACATAAGATATAACAAATGCATGCATGAATGCGACATGAGTAAGTAACAATGCACATCCAATGTAGTAAACAAGGTAAATAAAAAGGGAGTCGGCGGTAGTCCGCCTGAAAACCCAACAAAATAACTGAAAACCGATCGGGTGTCTAAAGCGACGCCTCGAATGGTGAACAAATAAATAAAATCATGCCGCAGTCGGGCGTCTGAGCGACACCGCGTAAAGGGCTTAAACTGAAAATAAAAGACATGCGTGCCACAGTCGGACGTCGGGGCGACATTGCAGAAAGGGCTTATATTAAAAGTAAATAATAATACTGCCACAGTCGGACGTCTAAGCGACATCGCAGAAAGGGCTTGTATTGAAAGTAAAGAACAATGCCGCAATCGGACGTCTGAGCAACATCACAGAGAGGGCTTATATTAAAAGTAAATAACAAGCGTGCCACAGTCGGATGTCTGAGCGACATCGCAGAAAGGGCTTATATTGAAAGTAAATAATAACAATGCCGCAGTCGGACGTCTGAGCGACATCACAGAAAGGGCTTATATTGAAAGTAAATAATAACAATGCCGCAGTCGGACGTCTGAGCAACATCACAGAAAGGGCTTAAATTTCGTTATTCATATCTGTTAAACTCACAAAGATATAATACTCATAGGAAATATTCAACATATATCAATAAACGGGTTAGTCCATCCACAGGAATAAACACTTAACCGAATTTAACACTCATGTGGTTCACCGGAGTCTTGTCACTGAGACTGACCTATGATAAGATAAGTTGAACATAGTACTTGGACATGGATAAGATGATTTAAAGGAATTTTGACTCTGCAAAGTTTGTACTAAAAAGTCCACAGCCAACAGATTTCCGTAGTCACGAAGGACTAGTTCCGTTTACGGTATTTTGGAAGAAACACAGCTAACCAGTACACACCCATCCCACCTCACGATGCCAGGAATCACCCTAGACATCGTCCAAGAAAAACTTTGAGACGGGGAGATCACAATCTCGAATAGCATGGGATCAAATTTATATACGCGCGCTCTAAGGGGTACCCCCTCTCGGTCCCAACTGGAAACACCCATGCCCCCTGACCGGATGACTAGCTTTAATCCAGGGCCATGGAACCATCATCACGGCCTTCCATTTGGTGTGTACCAGGAAAGGGGTTTACAACTTACTAAGCCATATTCCTTGCGGAAAACATGTGGTAGTACGGGAAGGGAAACGGATGGAAACTGGACCGATACGGGTTGACACTGAAGTCAAATAGTCTGGCATAAGACTGGCATGCTACAACACTGCCATCTTACCCATTCTCATGCCAACACATGGCCATGCAAACTCACATCCAACAACTTATGGATTTTCGAAACTCACTTGCCTCAACTTTCCATGTAATATGACATTCATCGAAATGCTCATAAACATGTCATGAAACTACTTAATGCAAACATGCCAATGACACTCATCATATCAAAAGTTCAAACATGCTTGCCTGGTTTAGAGTAGTCGGAGCCTAGCTCGGTGAAGTTCGCGGTTCCGTCACCTCCTTCGGTATCTACGGTATAAAGAAACATACGCGCTAACGTAAATACCATGAGGTGCACAAAAATATTCCAAATATTTTTCAAATAAATCTGATAAAAAACTAGACAAAATTTTAAAGAAGACAGAAAAAGAATCAATCAAAATTCATTTTCTGTTTAAAAGTTATAAGAGTTTTAATCCAAGGACTTTTCTATAATGAAACAGAAACTTCCCAGGGGGCTGAGCAGAAAAGTGCACAAAACGATTCAAACTGGAAAGCTTATTTTGCCAGAATATGCTTTCATAAAACGGTTCGTTTAATAGAACAGAGAGGCTAACAGGCGGGTCCCACCCATCAGGTTTGAAAATTCAAACGGGGAGGCAGAGCTCGTCGGTGCCCGAGAGCTGCGGTGGTCGCCGGCGGCGATCCACGGCGAGGTAGGGGGATCGGGTGGTACCTCTGAGCTCAGCGTGTCCTTCCGTGTCGGTGGGTGGTGGTGGTCATCGTCGGCGAGCACCACGTCGACGGCGGTCCTTCCTCCAGCGGACGGCGACTCGGGTGGAGTTGGATCTCGTCGGGGAGGGCTGCGGAGGTCAAATTGAAGCCTAGGTTAGATCACTGGGTGCCCAAGGAGACTACTGACGAGGTTTGGGCGGCGGGGATGGCCTCACCAGAGTGGATCGAGCTGGTGGCCGAGGCGGATCGGGGTGGCCGGAGTTGGGGGAGGACACCTCCTCGAGGTCCTTCTAGTGGCTTGGCGGGGTCCTGGTGAGGTGCAGTGATGGTGTGTGCTCGTGAGTGAGCTCGGGGCCCTTTTTATAGGCAATCCAAGGCGGTGGCCGTGTACGGAGTTCTCCGGCGAAGGTTACGGCGGTGCAGAGCTTGGTCGGGGAGGTTTAGGGAGTTGGGCGTCATAGTGGAGGTCTACTCGTCCCATTCAGACGCTAAACGGACTTGGATTAGGAGCTTGAGTGGGTCTCGACGGAACGGGGCGGCGCGGGCCCGTCGGCGGCAGAGGGCGTGCCCTGTGCTTGCCGGGCCACGACGACAGTGCTGCGGTGTGCGCTGGCGTGCATGAGGCCACGCGGAGGGCAGGGGAGCGTTGGGCGGCGCTGAACGGCGTTGCGAGTTGGCGCTGTCTTTTGTTGGCCGCCACGGGTGGCGCTGCCACCGCAGAAGCTGCCAACTCCGGTGATGCTCGCCGCCACCGACACCTGCACCGTCCAAGAGGGCGTGCGGTGCTCTGGCCAGGGAGGAGAGGCCGAGCGCAACGCGCCAGGGCGCACAGTTGATCGATGACAAGTCTCTGACGAAGAAACGACACTGTAAAACTCTGAAACTCTGAATTTTACTGAAAGTGCATAGTAACAGTGCTGGCCAGGTGTTCGACGAAATGATTTTGGCATGTGGAGAATTTTCCTTGAGCTAAATTTTGGTGGGGTGGCGTCTCATTGCATCTGGAAACTGCCTGAATTTTGGTGGAATTTTTGGAGAAGAGAAGATATGAATTTCACCAAATTTGACAAATCTGGTCCAAACTTGCAGAGGCTGAAACTTGAAAATTTTGAAAAGAAGAGGAGTGGATCTTGATAGATATAGGTTGGGGGTGCTAAGGACTATCCAGAGGAGTTGGTTTGAGGTCAAAACTCAAAAGTAATAAGGTACTTGCTTTGCAAATCACTTAGGCTCAAAATAAATGACAGAAATGATTTGGAAGAAAAATAAATGAAATAAAATCCAAAAATGGTTTGGACTTGTTGGAGCAGGAAGGTAGTATTGCCCCAAAGTGGAAGGAGGGGTTTTGGGAGGTTTTACCACATGAGGCATGGTAAAACCATGGGTGGTTTCAGAAAAAGAAAGAAACCTCAAAGCTCATAGGATTTGTTTTTAAAGAAATAAATAAATTCCAAAAATATATTTGAGAAGAGAATAATCAGAAGGAAGTTTTCATAATTCAAACACCAGAGTTGAAGAAGATACAAAATAAAATAAAATCCTTGCCAGGGGAAATTTTTTTTGAGAGAGAGATTTTTGGAAGGATTTAAATGACCTTCTTCAAAATCAACAAAGTTTTTGTTGAAAATCAAATAAAAATTTTGGAGTGTCACAGGTAGAGGGAGTTAGGAAGCTCCAAATGAGGTGCGGTTTGCGGCCACGCGATCGTGATTGAACGATCTAGATGCTGGAGAGCGTTTAGGTGGGTTTTTGGCCACTTTGGAGGGGTGTTGGGATGCAACACACACGAGGCCTTTTCGGTCCCTCGGTTAACCATTGGAGTATCAAACGAAGTCCAAATGGCACGAAACTTGACAGGCGGTCTACCGGTAGTACACCAAGGCCGCATGACAAGTCTCGGTCCAATCTTAAAACATTCAACACCCGCACATGAAAAGAGGTAGAAAGGGACACCGGAGGACATAGGAGCGCCGGAATGCAAAACGGGCAACGGGGAAAATGCTCGGATGCATGAGACGAACATGTATGCAAATGCGATGCACATGATGACATGATATGAGATGCCTGACACACAAGCAAAAGACAAGCCAACAACAGGGAATAACTGGAAGACTCCTGGCACATCGGTCACGGGGCGTCACAATGCGGAAACACCTTTGATTCACCGACCGAATATTCCCTTAAGAGCGCTAGCTTTCGGCTTCACCCAGTCTAAGGTACACATCTGGATGACTCGGGAGTAACAATCACAGAGGTGCTCCCTTTATGCCCTAGCCAAACTAACGGGAACGTAGGGCATAAGCAAAGGAGCCGTGCAACCCAGCTTGGCCAAAACTTAAGTCATATCGATGCATATAATGGCGAAGAAAAGGTACATATGGAAAAAACACATATGTGCTGAGCTTGATGCTCGAAGAATAGTCACAAGCTTCTGTACGAGAAGCCCCCAGGTATAATGGATGTACATATTTAGAGATGTACGCATCAGGTAGGGATGGTCTAGCCGTACTAAAGCCGTAAGGCTAAAGAAAAAACGAAAAAATGAAAAAGAGAGGGAAAAAATAACTTTAATAACAGGAGGGAGGAAACGAACACAGAGTTCGGTGCTAGGCGTAAAATTTTCGTAGTCTGACCGCGTTCCAGGGGTTCGGCTCCAGGTGATTGTCTGACGCATCACGTAGGCGGTACACTCCTCCGGTGAGAACTTCGTCAATGATGAAGGGGTCCTCCCACTTAGGCTTGAGTTTGTCCTTTTACTTCTCCGGCAAGCGTAGAATGAGTTCACCAACGTTATAAGTCTTGGCCCGCACTTCTCTGCTTTGGTACCTGCAAGCAAGCTTTTGATAATATGCCGAACGGGCCTTTGCAACGTTGTGCTCCTCCTCCAAGGTATCTAAGGGCTAGTTCTTTTGGCAGCTTAAAAAATAGGCCGCCTACTCCTTAGCTTTTCCCATAAGCCGTTTCTGTTATTTATTGGGGCTTATGAACTAGTTGTGGGATAACTAATTTAGAAGCCTCAACAAATTTTAGGAGTGGCTTATTTTTTACGCTGGGGAGAGGCAACTTATTTTTTAAGCCGCCCGAAAGAACTAGCCCTAAGCTGTCCTGCCGATCTAGCTCGGCTTCTCTCTCTTCATACATACGCACTCGAGGTGAGTCGTGAATAATATCGCAGGGTAACACTACTTCCGCACCGTACACCATGAAGAAGGGTGTATATCCGGTAGTGCGGTTGGGCGTGGTCTGCAGCCCCCAGAGTATGGAGTCAAGTTCGTCCACCCAGTGCTTGTCCGATTCCGTCAAAGACCGCACTAGTCTGGGTTCGATGCCGCTCATAATAAGACCATTGGCCCGTTCGACTTGAACGTTTGTCTAAGGGTGATAAACAGAGGCGTAATCGAGCTTAATGCCTAGATTAGCGCACTAGGTTTTCACCTCATCGGTTGTAAAGTTGGAGCCATTATCGGTGATTATACTGTGCAGGACACCGTAACGGTGTACCACGTCGGATATGAAATCTATTACTGGCCCTGCTTCGGCCATTTCGACTGGTTTGGCCTCTATCCACTTAGTGAATTTATCCACCATGACCAGCAGATACTTTCTCTTATGACTTCCCCCCTTAAGGGGTCCGACCATATCGAGTCCCCAGACCGCAAAAGGCCAAGTGATGGGGATTGTTTGTAAGGTAGTGGGGGCATGTGGCTTTGGTTGGCAAAGAGTTGGCATCCGACGCAATGTTGGACAAGGTCCTGTGCATCTGCTCGGGCCGTCGGCCAGTAAAACCCTGTATGGAAGGCCTTGCTAACAAGGGCCCGAGCTGCGGCGTGGTGACCGCCGGGTCCGGCATGAATTTCAGCCAAGAGCTGGCGCCCCTCCTCAGCGGATATACATCGTTGAAGTATTCCGGTAGCGCTTTTCTTATAGAGCTCTCCATCATGAACTTTGTAGGCTTTTGAACGCCGGACAATGCAGCGGGCCTCATTCTGGTCCTCAGGAAGTTCCTTCCGGTTAAGGTAGGCCAGGAAGGGTTCGGTCCATGGGGCAATGACTGCCATGATGAGATGCGCCGATGGTGTTATTTCGGTGGCTGAGCCCCCAACGGCGTTGGTGTTTCCGGAATCTGGGGTTATGTTTGGATCTGGACTGGTATTGCCGTTTTCCCCCTGCCACACCATGGATGGCTTAAAAATCCTTTCCAGAAAGATATTAGGTGGGACGGGGTCGCGCTTAGCGCCGATACGAGCAAGAACATCCGCCGCTTGATTACTTTCTCGAGCCACATGATGGAACTGGAGTCCCTCGAACCGGGCCGACATTTTTATGACTGCATTACAATACACTGCCATCTTCGGATCTTTGGTTTCGAAGTCTCCGTTTATTTGAGATATTGCCAGGTTTGAGTCCCCGTGCACCTCTAGGTGTTGTATCCCCATGGAGACAACCATCCGGAGACCATGTAATAATGCCTCGTATTCGGCTGCGTTATTGGAGTCTGTGTACAGTACTTGGAGAACGTACTGGACGACGTCTCCAGTAGGGGACGTTAAAACGACGCCCGCTCCTAACCCTGCCAGCATTTTGGAGCCGTCGAAGTACATGACCCAATTGGAGTATGTGTCGTACTCTTTAGGGAGTTCGGCCTCTATCCATTCAGTGACGAAGTCGGCCAGTACTTGGGATTTGATAGCTCGACGTGGTTTATATGTAATGTAAAATGGGAGGAGCTCAATGGCCCATTTGGCAATCCGGCCCGTAGCATCGCGGTTGTTTATAATGTCATTGAGTGGTACTTCGGAGGCCACCATGATCGAACACTCCTGGAAGTAGTGATGGAGCTTTCGGGATGCCATGAAGACCACATATGCTATCTTTTGATAATGAGGGTACCGGGATTTGCATGGTGTAAGGACAGTAGATACGTAGTATACTGGCTTCTGAAGCGAGAATTTATGTCCGTCCTGTTCTCCTTCAATGACGAGTACGGCGCTCACCACCTGATGTGTTGCCGATATGTATAATAGCATCGGTTCGCCGGTGTTTGGTGCGGCCAGGATTGGATTACTCGCAAGAAGGGTTTTTATTTCTTCTAGTCTGGAGTGTCCGTCCACTCGAAGTGGTCGGTTCGTCGTAGAAGGCGATAGAGTGGCAGTGCCTTTTCTCCCAATCAGGAGATAAAATGGCTTAGAGATGCTACGCAACCCGCAAGCTTTTGAACTTGTTTAAGGTCTGTTGTGTCGGCGTTCTGGGAACGGGAGTCCCCAGACTTGCCTGCCTGCGGCCTGCGGCGTGGCTCAAAGGGGGGCCCAGCACGGCCCATCTTCACCAACGTAGACCCAAGACCCTCGCGAGGGGCCAAGCCTCGCGGGGCGGACGACGCGGAGCTTCCTCAGGCACGGCCTCATCAGGCTGGCTCGCGAGGAGGCGGAGAGATCAAGGCGGGGTACCTCACGATGTGCCCGTGACGCAAGCCATAACGACCAAGGGCGCCAGGCGGGTGCCAGCCCGCGCAGTGTCCTCTTTTCCCCTTTGGTGCCAAGGGGGCAAGCGCAGCCGTGGAGTACCGAGGCATCAGGAAAAGGTTGCCATTTCGGTGCAACAAGACCAAGACCAGGAGGACTGCAAGACGGAGGTCATGGTGGAGCCCAAGACGGCGTCACCACCATAGCTTTGTGCAGGCGAAGACTACTTTTGTCAGGATAGCTGGTACTAGCTGTCCCCTTTCAAATTAGCCCGCCATTGTTGGCTCCCTTCCCGCTCGATATTTGCGAAGAGGACCAGGGCCTCTATAAATAGTACCAGCCACCCACAAAGAAGAGAAGAGAAGAGAAGGAGGTTTGGAAGAGAGTTTTTCTAGAAGAGGGTTTAGAGCTGGGTATCGAGATCCAAGAGAGAGAGAAGGGTGACTGAACTCCTCCCAGCAGTTCATCCCCCCAGCCAAGAACAGACCCTCGCGAGGCTGTTCTTCCTTGTACTGTTCATCATGATCAGCCCAAGAGGCAATCCACCACACCACACACTGGAGTAGGGTATTACACCACAACGGTGGCCCGAACCAGTATAAACCCTGTGTCTCTTGTGTTGTTCTTTCCATAGCTTAGCTCTTAGCGAGACGGAGGGGTGCAGGTAGGTAGGAGGCGAAATCTCCGTGCGCACCCCAGTGTTCGAACCTCAAGGGTCTGCCGGAACCCGAAATCTGACATTTGTTGCGCCAGGTAGGGGTGCGCTGGAATTCGTCTTCCACCACCCCGTTCTCCTCCGACCATCGCGCCCATGTCTGACGCTCGTAGGGCCCGCGCCGAGCACCGGGCCGCTCTCGCTTCCCGCGTCGCCCAGACGGCCCCTATCGGCGGGCGTCATCGCCGTTCCCCATCACCTGCTGTCAATGCCGCCACTGGCCCGGCGGGGGACGAGCAGCAAGCATCGTCTCAGCATCCGTCCGTGCGGCAAGACGGCCGCACCGCGACTCCCTCGCTCACCCCGGCTGGTTCTTCGTCCCCCACGCTCCACGCACCCATGGAGGCTCGAGCTGCGCTCATCGCGGCAAACGAGCTCCTGCGCTACCGTCCCGTCGACGACGTCTATGAAAAATGGCTCGACCGCGTCGCCGAGCTCGTCCGCACCGCAGGGGGCTCTCCTGCGTTGTCACAGTCCTAGAATTGTTTGCAGATAGTTGCATCAGTGAGCATCATGCATCCTGTTATTTTCAAGAAACTGGAAGTGGGGACATGTGAAAGCCTCAGAAATCATTTCAGAAAATGACCAAGATAAAAATTGCTTCAAATAAGTCCAAGAAAATGTTCCTGTGAATCTCTGGAAATATTGGCAAGGGATAAATTTCAAACCAATATTTTTGGAATCTCAGAAAACAATTATTTTGGGCCTTTGAATTAATCCAATAAATATTTGAATTGGATCTATATTTATTATATAATAAATATATGTTCAATAATTCTGAAAATTGTTGTGTGCATTTGGATAAGTCCATTTAGTTCACACAATTGTTTTTATGAATTTTGAAATTGATTTGGTCTTAGAACTAAATCACAAACAGACTGCAAAAAAATAGAAAATAGAAATAAACAGAAATAAAACAGACAAAGGAAAGGGCCTTACCTGGCTCACCTGCAGCAGAGCCGGCCCAGCTCAATGGCCCAGCCCACCAGGCCCGTTGCTAGTCATCTCCTAGCTCCTGCCAGGAGGACGACGCCGCGTCGCCCGCACACGCACCTGAGGATTCCACCTCCTGCTTCGTGCTGGCGGCCTCCCCTTCGAGCCTATCCATGCCTGGAGACGCCCGCGACCCCCTGGACCCTCCCGCTCACTCTCTCGAGCTCCTCCCCCTCCTCTGCTCTCTCTCCCGCGCAACCGCCATGAGCACCCAAGAGCGTCGTCGCCGTTCACCTTAGCCACCGCGCACCCCAGGCTTCACCGATGGGTCACATCCCATTACTTGACTCTTCTTAATGTTCAAGACGACGCAGGTGACCGTAGAAGGCCACAGTCGACCGCAACATCGCCATCTTCGTCCTCTGCCCCGACGACCGCCGTCGTCCGATTCACGTCATCCAGAGCTTCCCCGGCCATGCCGTTTGCTCCACTGGAATCCATGTGAGCTCCCGCGTCGAACCCCTCTTCTCCCTCTCTCATTCCCGCTCGCTAGCCTCGCTCCCAACCATGGTCGTGAGCTCATCACCGGCGTCCATATCGTCGCCGTCGTTGCAGAGGACAAACCTCGCGTTCGAGCCCGTCAACGCGCTTAGAATGCTCCCAGTAAACGAGCGCAACCACCCGTTTGCCCTGCCCTGCACCGTAGCCCCGTCCCCGAGGTCATCCGAACTCCGGCCGCCGCCCAACCTGCCGCCACCGCCACTACAGATCGCCCCGCGACGAGCCAGTGCCTTCCCTGGATGCGGGCGAGCGAGGGCAACCCCCTGGTGCCCTTGGCTTGACCCACCGCCGCCGTAGCGCCGCTCCGGCGACCTTCCGCCGCGACTTGAGGTCGCCGGCGTCTAACCGCCGTTCTAGATGATGTGGCACTTAATTAGGAGGTAATCACCCGGTTAACTAATCCAGTCACACTGACAGTGGGCCTAGCCCGGCTAAGTTTTTTGTTAGACTTTAAACTAATCGTAATTAGTCACTTTGACACTGACCTGCGGGTCCCACGGTCAGGTTTGACCTGGACCGGGTCTGTTGACCGCTGATGTCATCCTGACATCATGCTGACGCTGTTACTATTTTCTGGAAATTAGAATAAATCAGAAAAGGATTTATGAATTTCAGAAAATACTTCAAACTTCTAAAAATCATAGAAATTCAACCGTAACTCCAAATGAAATAATTTATATATGAAAAATTATCAGAAAAAATCAAGGAATCCATCTGTACCATTTTCATGCATGTTTGAACAATGTTTGTCCTCTATTTTGGACAAAACAAATAAAGGGCATTTAAATAATCATATATGGGGTTGGAATTTCAATCTTGTACTCAAACCAACTTCATTTAAATCATAGCTAGATGCATTAGCTCAAATCACAGCATATTGCGATGTCATGATCATGCATCATATTGTTGCATTGCATTGATTGTGTCCTTCTCTGTTTGCCGGTAACCGTCCCCTCTTAGTCGATGATGTTTCCAACGATGTGATCGATGACACCGATGAAGAGCTATATTATCTTCAGAAGTGCCAGGCAAGCAAAACCCCCTTGTTCATTCCGATACAATCCCACTCTCTCGCTCCTGCTCTCTTTTACTGCATTAGGACAACAACGATTCAACTGTTACCTGCTGCGGTAGTTGAACCCCTTTCCTCTGCATGACCTGCCATTGCCACAGTAAATAGATGAAACCCACTAGTATGAGTAGGAGTTGTTTGAGCCCTGTTGTGCCTACTCATTCATGCTTGTTTTTCATGCCTGCTACTGCTTAGAGTTGAGTCAGGTCTGATTCATCGGGGATGAATTGGAATGTGGTGAACATGTCCTACTGCTGAGAGCTAAGTGTGTGAACACGATTTGGTAAAGGGAGCGGTGAGAGGCCATGTAGGAGTACATGGTGGGTTGTCTCATTGCAGCCGTCCTCAGGAACTGAGTCCTATGTTTGTGATCCATGAACAGTTACTACCACACATTGGGTTCCGATAACTCGGCCCCTCTTGGCTTATTAATCAACTCGATCTCTGTCCAGGAGTTGCAACTAGTTTATGGTGTTTGTAGGTAGTGTTAGTAGTCTACCAAGTGGCACCCGGTACAGGTGGGCTTGGGACAGACTAGGCACCGTGGCACGGTGTACCAAGTGGCACCCGGATGGTGGGCTTGGGAACCCTGCACACATCGTTTAGGGTCGTGAGCGACACCCCGGCCGGATCTCCTTACGGATGGAACCCGAATAGGCGATAAACCTGGACTAGAGACTTGTTGGTTAGTCAGGTCGTGGCCGACTCCCTCGCCCAGCTTCCGCTTGAAGGTTGCCAAGGTACATGACGTGTACAGGGCTATAAGTGGCGAGAGCGTGTGTGAAGAAGTACACCCCTACAGGGTTATCATTATCTATTCGAATAGCCGGATTCCTCGGATATGGAAACTTGGACCCCTTGCATAGTTCATAGACAAGTGAAAGTGGATACTCTAAAATGCGCAAGATAAGCGTGAGTGCTATGGATGGCGTTCTCATAGGGAGGCGGGAGCGGATCCATAGTGGTGTATTGGTATGGTGAATTTGTGGACTCGTGTGCGCCACCTCAAAAGAGTTATTTGCAGTCGTAGTTCAGGTTAGCCACTGAGTCAAAGCTGGCTTGCTGCAGTTAAACTCCACCACCCCCCTTGTTGATACCGATGCATATATACTTAGTTCTGATGTAAGTCTTGCTGGGTACATTCGTACTCATGTTTTCTTATTTTATGTTTTGCAGAGAGACTTCAGTCTCGCTATTAGTTGCACGTGGACTTCGACGTTTAGCTTGTTACCTCAGCTACGATCTTGTGCCCTCGGCAGGATCTGGTAGATAGTCAGGCTTCTCAGCCTTCTTCATTTGTAGTTGTCTGTCCTCAGACAAGATAAGCTTCCGCATGTGCTTGTTGCTTGTGTGCTCTGTATGTTGGGTCATGAGACCCATGTTTGTAATATCTCGCTCTTCGGAGCCTAATGAATAGATACTTGAGTCGTAGAGTCTTGTTGTGATGCCATGTTGTATGTACTCATATCGGGCATATTGTGTGTATGATTGAAATGCTTGGTATGAGTGGGATCCGACAATCTAGTTGTTTATCCTTGGCAGCCTGTCATATGGGGAAATGTAGTCTAGTGCTTTCTGAGCGATAGTAGTCCGCTACAGCCTGGTTCACCGGAGTCCTGCTAGCCCAGCACTACTGCTCAGGACACTTGACTGGTCGGCATGTGTTTCTCTTCGTTCCTGTGTCTGTCCCTTCGGGGAAATGTCACGCGGTGACATCCGGAGTCCTGCCTAGCCTGCTACAGCCCGGGTTACCGGAGTCCTGTTAGCCCAGTGCTACAGCCCGGATTCACACGCTGTTGACCGACATGCTCGAGGTTGATTCATGTATGCCTGTCCCCATGGGTTAGTGCCGCTTTGGGTTCACGACTAGCCATGTCGGCCCGGGTTCTCTGTCATATGGATGCTAGCGACACTATCATATACGTGAGCCAAAAGGCGCAAACGGTCCCGGGCCATGGTAAGGCGACACCCGTGGGATACCGTGCGTGAGGCCGCAAAGTGATATGAGGTGTTACCGGCTAGATCGATGTGACTTGGAATCGGGGTCCTGACATGCGTCATCCACTCCGCTGCACCGCACCCCGCCTCGCGCGGGCGGTGAAGCTCCGGCGGCACCCCGGCCGCCTCCTCCTCACGAAGGCGCCATGGCTCCAAGGCGCTTGGCCCCTGGGCGGAACCCGCTTCGTCAAGTGCCAGCGCGGCAAGAGCAGAGCTGTCAAGAAGTCCCTTACCCGCAAGAAGCTGCCCGGGCGCTCCCTGCTCCAGCACATTGCGACCATCCTCCTGCTCCCGCACGTCAAGACCCCGCGCTGCTCTCAGCTGCAGCACGTGGGGACATGCAAGACCAAGCTCTCCGTCACCCAAGGCCTCCGGTGGCCACAGCAGGCTGCCGCGCCTTCACCACCGAGCTACGCAGCGTCGCGTTGCCCGGCAAGTTCAAGCCAGACCTGCCTCCTCGCTACAATGGCACGGCCGACCCTGCGGAGTTCCTCCAGCTCTACGAGCTAGGCATCGAAGCTGCCAACGGAGACGAGAAGGTCATGGCGAACTGCTTTCCCATGGCGCTCATGGACGGGGCCCGCACCTGGCTCCTGAACCTGGCTCCAGGCACGATCTCCTCCTGGGACGAGATGCGCACCCGCTTCATTGCCAACTTCCAAGGTACTCGCGACCGGCCACCCGCTGTGAGCGACATGCGCCGCATCAAGCAACAACCTGGGGAGACCCTACAGAAGTACATCCAGCGCTTCAACAACACACGCCTCAAGATTCCCAAGGTGACTGAGGAGGCCATCATCTCAGCCTTCTCCGACGGCATGCGCGATGTCAAGATGAAGGAGGAGATGGCGATGCATGAAGACCTGTGCACTTCCTTGGAGCTGTTCAATTTGGCAAACAAGTGCGCCAGGGCTAAGGAAGGGCATCTCTCCCTCCTCGAGCTGCCTGCCGCAGACCCGGAAGAGAAGAAGCCCAAGGCCAAGGATGTGAAGCGCAAGGGGGCTTCCGTGCTCACGGCAGAACCAGACACCAAGCAGGGCAGAGATCAGCCCGAACCTTCCAAGGGCAGCCGGTACTGTGCGTACCACGACCTCCACACCCACAACACCAACGAATGTCAAGAACTCCGGGCCGTGCAAGAAGGAAGGATCGGTCGTTGCCCCGACCGCGGTGACCGGGGCTACGGTCGAGGAGGAGGAAGGAACGCAGGATGCTGGGAAGACCGTGGCCCACGCCAAGGGTGGCGCGATCAACCTCGGGAGGATCGCTGGCAAGACCCGCCTCGCGAGGGAGCCTGGAGGGATCAGCCTCACGAGGATCGCCCGCAAGGCAACGCAGGCCTCCCTCCGCTGCCGCCGCAGCCAAGGAGAAACAAGGAACGCCACCAGGACGAGGGGGCTGGGGGCTTCCAGGAGCCGCGTGCGATCGCCTACATCCTGAGCGGGGCTCAAGCCCCAGCCTCTCAACGCATCTTCAAGCAGTTCGCCCGCGAAGTGAATGCAGTCCTCCCCAGGCTCGAAGCCACGCGCCCTCTTAGGTGGTCGGCATGCGCCATCACGTTCATCTCAGCAGATCAGCTCAAGTGTGCGGCTACGGCTGGAGTCCTCCCGATGCTTTGTCCCCCAATCATCAGCAACGTGGTGGTCACCAAGACCCTCATCGATGGCGGGGCAGGGCTCAACGTCCTGTCCGTGGAAACATTCAACAATCTCCAAGTGCCCTACAACCAACTTCAGCCAACCAAGCCATTCTCTGGAATCAGCGACGGCTCCACGGTCCCGATTGGGTAGGTCCGCCTCCCTGTCACCTTCGGGGCACGCGACAACTACCGCACCGAGCTCATCGACTTCGACGTCGCTCACATTCGCCTACCGTACAACGCCATCCTTGGGTACCCAGTGCTGGCCAAGTTCATGGCCGTAACTCACCACGGCTACAACGTCCTCAAGATGCCAGGAAGTGGCGGAGTCATCACGGTGCCCTTGAAGAGAAGGACGCGGTGTGTTCCCTGGAACGAGCCTTTCTGGCCACATCACTGGAAGACCCGGATCACGGAAGTAGGAGGCTTCCCGAGACCGCCCCCAGGAAGAAGAAGAAGACATCGTCCGGCCCGGCCCCTCAGGAGGCAGGCCCCTCTGGGCCCGTGCCTGCCCAGGGGGAACCTCCTTCCATCGCATAGGAAAGTGCGCTCGGCGCCCTCCTTAGGCAGGGCTCGGGGGCTCTCCCCTAGAGGGCCACCGACCTAGCTAGGGTCACGAGGGAGGCGCTTGGGAACCACATGAAGGAAATATGCCCAAGAGGCAATAATAAAGTTATTATTTATTTCCTTACATCATGATAAATGTTTATTATTCATGCTAGAATTGTATTAACCGGAAACATAATACATGTGTGAATACATAGACCAACAGAGTGTCACTAGTATGCCTCTACTTGACTAGCTTGTTAATCAAAGATGGTTATGTTTCCTAACCATGAACAAGGAGTTGTTATTTGATTAACGAGGTCACATCATTAGTAGAATGATCTGATTGACATGACCCATTCCATTAGCTTAGCACCCGATCGTTTAGTATGTTGCTATTGCTTTCTTCATGACTTATACATGTTCCTATAACTATGAGATTATGCAACTCCCGTTTACCGGAGGAACACTTTGGGTACTACCAAACGTCACAACGTAACTGGGTGATTATAAAGGAGTACTACAGGTGTCTCCAATGGTAGATGTTGGGTTGGCGTATTTCGAGATTAGGGTTTGTCACTCCGATTGTCGGAGAGGTTTCTCTGGGCCCTCTCGGTAATGCACATCACATAAGCCTTGCAAGCACTGCAACTAATAAGTTAGTTGTGAGATGATGTATTACGGAACGAGTAAAGAGACTTGCCGGTAACGAGATTGAACTAGGTATTGGATACCGACGATCGAATCTCGGGCAAGTAACATACCGATGACAAAGGGAACAACGTATGTTGTTATGCGGTCTGACCGATAAAGATCTTCGTAGAATATGTAGGAGCCAATATGGGCATCCAGGTCCCGCTATTGGTTATTGACCGGAGACGTGTCTCGGTCATGTCTACATTGTTCTCGAACCGTAGGGTCCGCACGCTTAACGTTACGATGACAGTTATTATGAGTTTATGCATTTTGATGTACCGAAGGTTGTTCGGAGTCCCGGATGAGATCACGGACATGACGAGGAGTCTCGAAATGGTCGAGACGTAAAGATTGATATATTGGAAGCCTATGTTTGGGCACCAGAAGTGTTCTGGGTGAAATCGGGATTTTACCGGATTACCGGGAGGGTTACCGGAACCCCCCGGGAGGCAAATGGGCCTATTGGGCCTTAGTGGAAAAGAGAGAAGGGGCAGCCCACAGGCTAGCCGGCCGAACCCCCCTTCCCTAGTCCTATTAGGACTAGGAGAAGGGGCCAGCCCCCCTCTCTTCTCTTTCTCCCGAAGAGTCCTATTAGGAATAGGATTTGGGGGAAGGAGTCCTACTCCCGGTAGGAGTGGGACTCCTCCCTGCGCCTCCCTCCTAGCCGGCCGACCCCCTTGCCCCTGGTCCTTTATATACGGGGGCAGGGGGCACCCCATAGACACACAACTTGATCCTTGAGATCGTTCCTTAGCCGTGTGCGGTGCCCCCTGCCACCAAATTCCACCTCGATCGTACCGTTGTAGTGCTTAGGCGAAGCCCTGCGTCGGTAGTACATCAAGATCGTCATCACGCCGTCATGCTGACGGAACTCTTCCCCGAAGCTTTGCTGGATCGGAGCCCGGGGATCGTCATCGAGCTGAACGTGTGCTAAGAACTCGGAGGTGCCGGAGTAACGGTGCTTGGATCGGTCGGATCGGGAAGAAGACGTACGACTACTTCCTCTACGTTGTGTGATCGCTTCCGCAGTCGGTCTGCGTTGGTACGTAGACAACACTCTCCCCTCTCGTTGCTGTGCATCACCATGATCGTGCGTGTGCGTAGGAAAATTTTGAAATTACTGCGTTCCCCAACAGTGGCATCCGAGCCTAGGTTTTATGGTTTGATGTTATATGCACGAGTAGAACACAAGTGAGTTGTGGGCGATACAAGTCATACTGCCTACCAGCATGTCATACTTTGGTTCGGCGGTATTGTTGGTTGAGATGATCCGGACCAACCTTACGCGTACTCTTACGCGAGACCGGTTCCCTCGACGTGCTTTGCACATAGATGGCTTGCGGAAGACTGTCTCTCCAACTTTAGTTGAACCAAGTGTGACTACGCCCGGTCCTTGAGAAGGTTAAAACGGAGTCTATTTGACGAACTATCGTTGTGGTTTTGATGCGTAGGTGAGATGAGTTCTTACTTAAGCCCGTAGCAGCCATGTAAAACTTGCAACAACAAAGTAGAGGACGTCTAACTTGTTTTTGCAGGGTATGTTGTGATGTGATATGGTCAAGGCATGATGCTGATTTTATTGTATGAGATGATCATGTTTTGTAACTAAGTTATCGGCAACTGGCAGGAGCCATATGGTTGTCGCTTTATTGTATGCAATGCAATCGCGATGTAATGCTTTACTAGATTACTAAATGGTAGTAATAGTCGTGGAAGCATAAGATTGGCGAGACGACAACGATGCTACGATGGAGATCAAGGTGTCGCGCCGGTGACGATGGTGATCATGACGGTGCTTCGGAGATGGAGATCACAAGCACAAGATGATGATGGCCATATCATATCACTTATATTGATTGCATGTGATGTTTATCCTTTTATGCATCTTATCTTGCTTTGATTGACGGTAGCATTATAAGATGATCTCTCACTAAATTATCAAGAAGTGTTCTCCCTGAGTATGCACCGTTGCCAAAGTTCGTCGTGCCCAAACACCACGTGATGATCGGGTGTGATAAGCTCTACGTCCATCTACAACGGGTGCAAGCCAGTTTTGCACTCGCAGAATACTCAGGTTAAACTTGACGAGCCTAGCATATGCAGATATGGCCTCGGAACACAGAGACCGAAAGGTCGAGCGTGAATCATATAGTAGATATGATCAACATGACGATGTTCACCATTGAAAACTACTCCATCTCACGTGATGATCGGTTATGGTTTAGTTGATTTGGATCACGTGATCACTTAGAAGATTAGAGGGATGTCTATCTAAGTGGGAGTTCCTAAGTAATTTGATTAACTGAACTTAAACTTATCATGAACTTAGTAACTGATAGTATCTTGCTTGTTGATGTTGCTTGTAGATAGATGGCTCGTGCTATTGTTCCGTTGAATTTTAATGCGTTCCTTGAGAAAGCAAAGTTGAAAGATGATGGTAGCAATTACACGGACTGGGTCCGTAACCTGAGGATTATCCTCATTGCTGCATAGAAGAATTACGTCCTGGAAGCACCGCTGGGTGACAGGCCTGCTGCTGGAGCAACGCCAGATGTTATGAACGACTGGCAGAGCAAAGCTGATGACTACTCGATAGTTCAGTGTGCCATGCTTTACGGCTTAGAATCGGGACTTCAACGACGTTTTGAACGTCATGGAGCATATGAGATGTTCCAGGAGTTGAAGTTAATATTTCAAGCAAATGCCCGAATTGAGAGATATGAAGTCTCCAATAAGTTCTATAGTTGTAAGATGGAGGAGAACAGTTCTGTCAGTGAGCATATACTCAAGATGTCTGGGTATAATAATCACTTGATTCAGATGGGAGTTAATCTTCCAGATGACTGCGTCATTGACAGAATTCTCCAATCACTGCCACCAAGCTACAAGAGCTTCGTGATGAACTATAATATGCAAGGGATGAACAAGACTATTCCCGAGCTCTTCGCAATGCTGAAAGCTGCGGAGGTAGAAATCAAGAAGGAGCATCAAGTGTTGATGGTTAACAAAACCACTAGTTTCAAGAAAAAGGGCAAAGGGAAGAAGAAGGGAAACTTCAAGAAGAACAGCAAGCAAGTTGCTGCTCAGGAGAAGAAACCCAAGTCTGGACCTAAGCCTGAAACTGAGTGCTTCTACTGCAAGCAGACTGGTCACTGGAAGCGGAACTGCCCCAAGTATTTGGCGGATAAGAAGGATGGCAAAGTGAGCAAAGGTATATGTGATATACATGTTATTGATGTGTACCTTACTAGAGCTCGCAGTAGCACCTGGGTATTTGATACTGGTTCTGTTGCTAATATTTGCAACTCGAAACAGGGACTACGGAATAAGCGGACACTAGCAAAGGACGAGGTGACGATGTGCGTGGGAAACGGTTCCAAAGTCGATGTGATCGCGGTCGGCACGCTACCTCTACATCTACCTTCGGGATTAATATTAGACCTAAATAATTGTTATTTGGTGCCAGCGTTGAGCATGAACATTATATCTGGATCTTGTTTAATGCGAGACGGTTATTCATTTAAATCAGAGAATAATGGTTGTTCTATTTATATGAATAATATCTTTTATGGTCATGCACCTTTGAAGAGTGGTCTATTCTTGTTGAATCTCGAAGATAGTGATACACATATTCATAATGTAGAAGCCAAAAGATGCAAAGTTAATAATGATAGTGCAACTTATTTGTGGCACTGCCGTTTAGGTCATATCGGTGTAAAGCGCATGAAGAAACTCCATACTGATGGGCTTTTGGAATCACTTGATTATGAATCACTTGGTACTTGCGAACCGTGCCTCATAGGCAAGATGACTAAAACACCGTTCTCCGGTACTATGGAGAGAGCAACAGATTTGTTGGAAATCATACATACCGATGTATGTGGTCCGATGAATATTGAGGCTCGTGGCGGATATCGTTATTTTCTCACCTTCACAGATGATTTAAGCAGATATGGGTATATCTACTTAATGAAACATAAGTCTGAAACATTTGAAAGGTTCAAAGAATTTCAGAGTGAAGTTGAAAATCATCGTAACAAGAAAATAAAGTTTCTACGATCTGATCGTGGAGGAGAATATTTGAGTTACGAGTTTGGTGTACATTTGAAAAATTGTGGAATAGTTTCGCAACTCACGCCACCCGGAACACCACAGCGTAATGGTGTGTCCGAACGTCGTAATCGTACTTTACTAGATATGGTGCGATCTATGATGTCTCTTACTGATTTACCGCTATCGTTTTGGGGTTATGCTTTAGAGACGGCCGCATTCACGTTAAATAGGGCACCATCAAAATCCGTTGAGACGACGCCTTATGAACTATGGTTTGGCAAGAAACCAAAGTTGTCGTTTCTTAAAGTTTGGGGCTGCGATGCTTATGTGAAAAAGCTTCAACCTGATAAGCTCGAACCCAAAGCGGAGAAATGTGTCTTCATAGAATACCCAAAGGAAACTGTTGGGTATACCTTCTATCACAGATCCGAAGGCAAGACATTCGTTGCTAAGAATGGATCATTTCTAGAGAAGGAGTTTCTCTCGAAAGAAGTGAGTGGGAGGAAAGTAGAACTTGACGAGGTAACTGTACTTGCTCCCTTATTGGAAAATAGTACATCACAGAAAACTGTTTCTGCGACACCTATGCAAATCAGTGAGGAAGCTAATGATGATGATCATGAAGCTTCAGATCAAGATACTACTGAACCACGTAGATCAACCAGAGTGAGATCCGCACCAGAGTGGTACGGTAATCCAGTTCTGGAAGTCATGATGCTAGATCATGATGAACCTACGAACTATGAAGAAGCGATGGTGAGCCCAGATTCCGCAAAGTGGCTCGAGGCCATGAAATCTGAGATGGGATCCATGTATGAGAACAAAGTATGGACTTTGGTTGACTTGCCCGATGATCGGCAAGCAATTGAGAATAAATGGATCTTCAAGAAAAAGACTGACGCTGACGGTAATGTTACTGTCTATAAAGCTCGACTTGTCGCGAAAGGTTTTCGGCAAGTTCAAGGGGTTGACTACGATGAGACTTTCTCACCCGTAGCGATGCTTAAGTCCGTCAGAATTATGTTAGCAATTGCCGCATTTTATGATTATGAAATATGGCAGATGGATGTCAAAACTGCATTCCTGAATGGATTTCTGGAAGAAGAGTTGTATATGGTACAACCAGAAGGTTTTGTCGATCCAAAAAGAGCTAACAAAGTATGCAAACTCCAGCGATCCATTTATGGACTGGTGCAAGCATCTCGGAGTTGGAATAAACGCTTTGATAGTGTGATCAAAGCATTTGGCTTTATATAGACTTTTGGAGAAGCCTGTATTTACAAGAAAGTGAGTGGGAGCTCTGTAGCATTTCTGATATTATATGTGGATGACATATTGCTAATTGGAAATGATATAGAATTTCTGGATAGCATAAAGGGATACTTGAATAAAAGTTTTTCGATGAAAGACCTCGGGGAAGCTGCTTACATATTAGGCATAAAGATCTATAGAGATAGATCAAGACGCTTAATTGGACTTTCACAGAGCACATACCTTGACAAAATTTTGAAGAAGTTCAAAATGGATCAAGCAAAGAAAGGGTTCTTGCCTGTGTTACAAGGTATGAAATTGAGTAAGACTCAATGCCCGACCACTGCAGAAGATAGAGAGAAAATGAAAGATGTTCCCTATGCTTCAGCCATAGGCTCTATCATGTATGCAATGCTGTGTACCAGACCTGATGTGTGCCTTGCTATAAGTTTAGCAGGGAGGTACCAAAGTAATCCTAGAATGGATCACTGGACAGCGGTCAAGAACATCCTGAAATACCTGAAAAGGACTAAGGATATGTTTCTCGTATATGGAGGTGACAAAGAGCTCACCGTAAGAGGTTACGTTGATGCAAGCTTTGACACTGATCCGGACGATTCTAAATCGCAAACCGGATACGTGTTTACTTTAAACGGTGGAGCTGTCAGTTGGTGCAGTTCTAAACAAAGCGTCGTAGCGGGATCTACATGTGAAGCGCAGTACATAGCTGCTTCGGAAGCAGCAAACGAAGGAGTCTGGATGAAGGAGTTCATATCCGATCTAGGTGTCATACCTAGTGCATCGGGTCCAATGAAATTCTTCTGTGACAATACTGGTGCAATTGCCTTGGCAAAGGAATCCAGATTTCACAAGAGGACCAAACACATCAAGAGACGCTTCAACTCCATCCGGGATTTAGTCCAGGTGGGAGACTTAGAGATTTGCAAGATACATACGGATCTGAATGTTGCAGACCCGTTGACTAAGCCTCTTCCATGAGCAAAACATGATCAGCACCAAGGCTCCATGGGTGTTAGAATCATTACTGTGTAATCTAGATTATTGACTCTAGTGCAAGTGGGAGACTGAAGGAAATATGCCCTAGAGGCAATAATAAAGTTATTATTTATTTCCTTACATCATGATAAATGTTTATTATTCATGCTAGAATTGTATTAACCGGAAACATAATACATGTGTGAATACATAGACCAACAGAGTGTCACTAGTATGCCTCTACTTGACTAGCTTGTTAATCAAAGATGGTTATGTTTCCTAACCATGAACAAGGAGTTGTTATTTGATTAACGAGGTCACATCATTAGTAGAATGATCTGATTGACATGACCCATTCCATTAGCTTAGCACCCGATCGTTTAGTATGTTGCTATTGCTTTCTTCATGACTTATACATGTTCCTATAACTATGAGATTATGCAACTCCTGTTTACCGGAGGAACACTTTGGGTACTACCAAACGTCACAACGTAACTGGGTGATTATAAAGGAGTACTACAGGTGTCTCCAATGGTAGATGTTGGGTTGGCGTATTTCGAGATTAGGGTTTGTCACTCCGATTGTCGGAGAGGTTTCTCTGGGCCCTCTCCGTAATGCACATCACATAAGCCTTGCAAGCACTGCAACTAATAAGTTAGTTGTGAGATGATGTATTACGGAACGAGTAAAGAGACTTGCCGGTAACGAGATTGAACTAGGTATTGGATACCGACGATCGAATCTCGGGCAAGTAACATACCGATGACAAAGGGAACAACGTATGTTGTTATGCGGTCTGACCGATAAAGATCTTCGTAGAATATGTAGGAGCCAATATGGGCATCCAGGTCCCGCTATTGGTTATTGACCGGAGACGTGTCTCGGTCATGTCTACATTGTTCTCGAACCGTAGGGTCCGCATACGATGACAGTTATTATGAGTTTATGCATTTTGATGTACCGAAGGTTGTTCGGAGTCCCGGATGAGATCACGGACATGACGAGGAGTCTCGAAATGGTCGAGACGTAAAGATTGATATATTGGAAGCCTATGTTTGGGCACCGGAAGTGTTCCGGGTGAAATCGGGATTTTACCGGATTACCGGGAGGGTTACCGGAACCCCCCGGGAGGCAAATGGGCCTATTGGGCCTTAGTGGAAAAGAGAGAAGGGGCAGCCCACAGGCTAGCCGGCCGAACCCCCCTTCCCTAGTCCTATTAGGACTAGGAGAAGGGGCCAGCCCCCCTCTCTTCTCTTTCTCCCGAAGAGTCCTATTAGGAATAGGATTTGGGGGAAGGAGTCCTACTCCCGGTAGGAGTGGGACTCCTCCCTGCGCCTCCCTCCTAGCCGGCCGACCCCCTTGCCCCTGGTCCTTTATATACGGGGGCAGGGGGCACCCCATAGACACACAACTTGATCCTTGAGATCGTTCCTTAGCCGTGTGCGGTGCCCCCTGCCACCAAATTCCACCTCGATCGTACCGTTGTAGTGCTTAGGCAAAGCCCTGCGTCGGTAGTACATCAAGATCGTCATCACGCCGTCGTGCTGACGGAACTCTTCCCCGAAGCTTTGCTGGATCGGAGCCCGGGGATCATCATCGAGCTGAACGTGTGCTAAGAACTCGGAGGTGCCGGAGTAATGGTGCTTGGATCGGTCGGATCGGGAAGAAGACGTGCGACTACTTCCTCTACGTTGTGTGATCGCTTCCGCAGTCGGTCTGTGTTGGTACGTAGACAACACTCTCCCCTCTCGTTGCTGTGCATCACCATGATCTTGCGTGTGCGTAGGAAATTTTTTGAAATTACTGCGTTCCCCAACACCACATGGAGGCATGTTTCGAAGCACGTTTCCCTCAAGAAGGAGCAAGTCAAGGAAAGCCAGACCCCCAGGAGTTCGTCAGCAAGGCCATTCAGGAGCTACAGGAGTCAAGAGTCATGAAAGGCGGCCGCCGTCTGCCAGCAGTGGCTCCCCATCCAGGCGAGGATGGTGAGCTGCGCATCTGCATCGACATACCAAGGCTCAACTGAGTCGCCTCTCTGGAGCACCTCTGGCCCTCGCGAGTGGGGCGCTGTGGAGGTCCACCCCACAGCTATGTTCGCATGCCTTACAGCTTCCCGAACGCGACTGCCATGCACCAGCGCCTCATGAGGGGCACCATGGAGGAACAAGAGGCCAGGCGTTCTGCAGCCCTGTGTAACACCCTCGATGCGACTATATCTCCCACGTGTCGAGGCACGACTTAGAGGCATAATCGCATTGAAGGCATATGTCGCAAGTGAGGTAATCTTCACACAACCCATGTAATACAATAGGGGAAAAAGATACATAGTTGGCTTACACTCGCCACTTCACACAATTACATGAATAAAACATTACATCAACCAAGTACAATCAGGGCCCGACTACGGCGCCAAAATAAAAGAAGAACCCCAAATGCGACAAAGGTCCCTGATCGACCCCAACTGGGCTCCACTACTGATCAACTAGAACGAAACAACACAAATAAACAAGGTCTTCAACGAGCTCCTCCTGAGCATGGTTGCGTCATCTGCACGGACTCATCGGCACCTGCAAACTGGTTTTGGAAGTATCTGTGAGCCACAGGGACTCAGCAATCTCGCACCCTCGCGATCAAGACTATTTAAGCTTATAGGTAAGGTAAAGGTATGAGGTGGAGCTGCAGCAAGCGACTAGCATATATGGTGGCTAACATACGCAAATGAGAGCGAGAAGAGAAGGCAAAGCACGGTCGATAAAAGTATGATCAAGAAGTGAACCTGGACTACCTACGTCAAGCATAACTCCAACAACCGTGTTCACTTCCCGGACTCTGCCGGAAAGAGACCATCACGGTTACACACGCGGTTGATTCATTTTAAATAAGGTCAACTTCAGGTTTTCTACAACCGGACGTTAACAAATTCCCATCTGCCCATAACTGCGGGCACGGATTTCAAAAGTTCAAATCCCTGCAGGATGTCCCAACTTAGCCCATGACAAGCTCTCACGGTCAACGAAGGAATAGACCTCCACCCGAGACATTCCGATCAGACTCGGTACCTCGGTACAACAAGACATTTCGACAGGGTAAAACTAAACCAGCAACACCGCCCGAATGTGCTGACAAATCCCTATAGGAGCTACACATATCTCTTTCTCAGGGCACACTCAGATTGTCTTAGGTACGGGTAGGCCAGCCCAGAGTTGCCCCTGGTGGCCACCGGCAGCTGACAGGTGGACCAACACTCAGAGGAGCACTGGCCCGGGGGGTAAAATAATGATGACCCTTGAGTCTGCAGAACCCAAGGGAAAGAAAAGGCTAGGTGGCAAATGGTAAAACCAATGTTGGGCATTGCTGGAAGAGCTTTACTTAAGGCGAACTGTCAAGGGGTTCCCATTATAGCCCAACTGCGTAAGGGAGGCAAAATCTGGGAACATAACACCGATATGACGGAAACTAGGGTGGCAAGAGTGGAACAAAACACCAGGCATAAGGCCGAGCCTTCCACCCTTTACCAAGTATATAGATGCGTTAATTAAATAAGATATATTGTGATATCCCAACAAGTAAACATGTTCCAAGCAAGGAACAACATCTCCGTGTTCCAACAAGGAACAAACTTCAATCTTCACCTGCAACTAACAACGCTATAAGAGGGGCTGAGCAAAGCGGTAACATAGCCAATCAACGGTTTGCTAGGACATTGGTGGGTTAGAGGCTGAACATGGCAATTTGGGAGGCTGACAAGCAAGTGGTAGGCATCGTAGCAATGGCATAGCAAAAGAGCGAGCAAACTAGCATAGCAAAGATAGTAGTGATTTCGAGGGTATGATCATCTTGCCTGAAATCCCACAAAGAAGAAGAACGAGTCCATGAAGAAGACAAATGGACGTAGTCGAACGGGTCCTCACAAATGCGACATTAACGGAACCAACCCGAAGAAGCAACACCGGAAAGAAGCAAACAATCATGGTAAACAACCTCCACATCAACATGGCATGATGCGCAAACAAGTATGATGCATGTCCGGTTTAAAGAGGCATGGCATGGCAAAATGCACAAACAATCCTACAAATTAAGTGGAGCTCAATATGCAACGACTTGCATATTGACGAAACACCACGTCAATTATTTAGTTCTCTCTCGGTTATGTATCCCAACAATATTAAATGTTGATTAACATGGCAAGAGGGTGAAGCAAAGTAAAACTACCTATCTAGTCAAGGTTAAATGAGGCCGGAAGCAACGAACAACAATTCCGGAAACTCCTCATGAGGATAAATTAGGTTTGGTGCTGTTCTGCCCTAAACACAATTTTAGAGTTGTTTAACATGCAAATAAAGGTCACCATGTTAAACTAGGCATTTTTCTACCCCATTTACATATATAAATTAATAAAATCCGAGTTACGGTTAATTAGATATGAATTAAAGCATTTTAACATGGCATTTAAGCAAATTTAACCAAACATCAATTTAAACATTTTAATTGTTGTTATCATGATGCGGATGACATATGCAAGTTTAAAGCAATTTTATGAAAAAGTTGATAGGAGCATTATATGAAGCATTTGTCATCGTGGCGGAAACGAAAGGGGTGCCACGGCAACGAATCCGAAAATGGTGCCATGGCAACATATCGGTTCCGGTAACTCGATTGAGATACCGATGCAAAGGAGAGGTGTGCGGATGCGTGCAAAAGATGGTGGGGCGCTCCCGGATACCGGGTGTCCCACGAGTTGGCGACAAGGAAACGAGTGACAAATTGGACACGGTGCAAACAAAGGGTGCACCTCATACAACACAAGCATTCGTTCTCGGATGTCGACTCAGGTTATACCTTCAAAGCGTGCAAAGGGGACGGTTCTCGTTCGTAGAGGGAAGTAGGCGTTCTCGCGACGACGGTAGTGGAAGTAGTCGATCTCGCATGCTGCAGGGTCAACGATAGAGGTACTCGGTCGTTTCGAAGAGGTACTTGGGGTCTTCGAACTTGACGGTCTCGTTCACTTGACGGCGGTGGACGAACTTGACGGTCCCCGTCGTCCTGGTACTTGGCGTTATCGTGTAGTCGAACTTGAGGGGTCTTGACATCGTGGTACTTGGCACAATCCGCATAGTCGTGCACTTGTCGTCGAGGGGCTGGAGGGTCTTGACAAAAGAAGGGGTACTTGGTAGTTGTTGTAGGGTAGCCTTCGGTGGACTTGGTGGAAACTATGACGGGTGCAGAAGGCATACGACTCCAAACACCCACGGCCGTGGGAAAGACCGTGGAGCTCCTGTTACGGGGAGGGTTCATGGCGATGGCAGGACGTGAAGGAGGGCGGCAGCTGGGCTACGGCTGCGATGCCCACCTGCACAAAGCAGGGGAGGCGAGCGAGCTGTCTGCCTCGTCAACTCCCGATGAAAAGGAACATCGATGGCTGCAACCAAAAGCTTGCTGCATGGCCAGAGCTTGGCATCGGCGAGGGACGGCGGGGAAGGCGCGAGGCTGAACCGGCCGGAGCTCGAAGTGTTGCTGAGGGGAACCGGAACCGGCTGCCGGAGCCTTCATCTGAAGAAGAGGACGGCCATGGCGTGAAGCAACGGCCGGAACAGGGAGCAGGGAGGCCGGAAGGCGCATTCTAGGAGGCGCTGTGCAGGTTGTCGGCGAGGGCAAGGGAGAGGTCCGGCTCACCCAGCCGGCGGACGGGACGGCGGGAGCTGCAGGATGCCGGCGATGCTGCAGGTCTCACGGGCCATGCCGGGCGACGGACACAGCTCGGGGGAGGCAAGGAAGAGGGGCTCGCTGGCAGGCAGCAACACAACTGCACAGGGCTCCAGCACGCGCGAAGCTTGGCGTGGGGAGACGGCACCATGGGAGGTGCGCTGTAGAGGGAGAGAGGGAGGCGTGCGGGATCGAGAGGTGAGGAGGGTATCGAGCGAATGGAGATGGGATCGGGCCTCTCCTAGCAGCGCGAGGTGGAGACGAGGGAGAGAGGGAGCGACCGGGATGGGGTTAGGTTAGGTTAGGGAGTGGGCTGGGCTGGATGGGCCTTGGTGGGCTAAGGAGAGCATGGCTGCGAGGTGGGTTAGGCCCCAGAGGCCGGTTAGGCTCTCTCTCACTACTAAAAGAAAAGAAAAAAACAAAGATTAAGAAAGAAAAGAAAGAGGGGGGTAGGGGAAGAAGTTGGACACGCAGATAAATTTCCCGAACTCACAAAAAAAATGTGCACGGTCCATGAAAAATAGGAGAGGCATGATTGCAAGAATTTAATTCAAAGTCATTTGAATTTAATTCAAATGGTTTGAACAAGGACTAGGAATTAGAGGTGTCCAAAAATGGTCGGATTTTTGGTGGAGCTCCAGAATATGATGAAAGAACACATAGCAATGTTGGAGACCAAGAATTAAGATAACAAAGGCATTGGGATATTTTGCAAGTGTGTTTAAGGTGATTCCATAAGAATGGATTATTTAATATAGCTCCATAATATCGGGAGGATATGTTATAAAGAGAATCACCATGTGAATTCCCTCGGTTTAAATGGACCGAAGATCCATACGGTTTATTTATTTGAGTTGCAATGATTAATGACATGATGGCATGATGACATGATGCAATGCACATGATGCAATGATGAATGCAAAGAACCAAACAAAATACACAACGAAACCCGGAAACCCTGGAAGTCTCCTCAAGCATCGGTCTCGGGGCGTCACAACACTCCACCACTACGAGAGGATCTCGTCCCGAGATCTAGAATGGCACCGGAGGGACAATGGAAGAGAAAGAGAAGAGGTAAAATTAAGTTGCTTCTTGACAAACGAGTGAAACCAAAGAACCTAGAAGAGGATAAGCCACCTCGAGAAAAGAAAACAATGGTGATAAACGAAGTTGAAAGCACTCCATTAGAAAAGAGGAACACAACACTCCGGCTAAATGGATAGGCATGAAAAGAACATGATCTTTGATGAAGCGAGATGATGGGTGAAAAGAACAACATCGCAAAGCCTCCGGAACGAAAGAATAGAAGATATATAGATGAAATAGGAGAATGGAGAAGAAAATGCCAACTTCTGCCACAAAAGAGTTTGAAAGGCATCTTTAGGAGAAGGGTCGAACGGAGTTGTTGGAAACCAACAACGAAAAGGATAATCTTGATATGGTCTTATGGAATACAACTCAAATTATGAGGTGACCACCTGCCACTCACGGGAAAAGAATTGGATTGATAAGAACAAGAAGACGAGGAACTTGTTCATCAGAAGGATAAAGAAGAACTTGGGTCATTTATAAGCACCATAGATAGCAACAAACCTTAGGGAAGGCTTTAGGTGAAATATAACCCAAGATAGTTCCAACGAATAGGTTGATGCATTTAAAATATCTCATACTTGATAACTTGTGAATCATGAAACACGAAGGAAAATTATCAGGAATGACATAACACCACCTCCAATAATACGGAAGAAAGAATTGCACTCCGGATAGCAAGATGAAGAAAACTTGAGCTTCTTAGAAAAGAATGTCGATGAACACTTCGAGAAGGAAATAAATCCTTGATGAACCATCAAGTATAGCCTCCATGACGAAACTCCGGTAACAAAAGAATAAAAAGAAAGAGAAATTGAAAACACAAGGTGAATCCTTGCAATGATTTAGATGTATCTCCGTGATAATATAATTGCGAGAGCTTGGGACTCCAGGAAAGAAAAGATGAAACAAGTGAAACCAAGAATGAGTATGATGAGCCACTCCAGAAAAACAGGAATAGAATAAACTCGATGAAACAAGAATAAGAATTACATTATGCGTATCCTTCACCAATTAAAATTGATGACAAGCAATGGAATTGGCATACTACTTATTCTCGTAGAAAGGATTAAGATAGATATAGCGCCAACTCGAGAATGCCTTCCACGAAACACCAGTGGAATCGAAACAATGGATGAATTTGATATGATAACGAAAGAAGAGGAATCTTGCACGAACCACCGTAAGAATTAAAAAAAACGATTGGAGAAAAGATAAAGAAAAACACCGGGAAGAATTATGAAATGAATGAGGAAACTAGAGAGAAATTAGATGCAAGTGAATGAAAATATCACGAGCTGGCTAGGGGATATTGAATAATGCCCCCGTAAGATTGGAGAACAATAGCTGAACGCTGAGAATGAATAACTTGAGATGATGGACTCCGGATAACACACTGAGAAGACTCTTGAATTGCTCCGGATGGGTGAAAGGAATTCTCACAATCGAAAAATAATTATGAGAGGATGGCAACAAGCTAGAATCACGAATCTTGAAAGAATGGAGCAAGATTAAAGAGAAACTCTTCTTCGGTCTTCAAATGACAACGAGAAACACCACCGTGAACTGTTGAGGCACTCTGGAATGAATAATGGAAAAGGTTGAGCCAACGATGAAAAGAATTTGAAAGATTTGGAGAAAATACATATGACTGATGATAAATCATTCTTACGTCAAGCTTCGAAAAGAATTTTAAGGATCTCTCCGGGAGAATTAGAAGAGTCAGGTAAGATCTTGGGAAAAGGCCTGTGGGTTAGGGCCCACTCAAAAGAAGCACCGTTGAAATGATTAAAAAGGGAGGTTGCACCAGTTGAATTAAATGACTTGAATGAGATACCAATCTTGAAAGAGCTTGAACGAATGTAGAGTGGTAACATGAATCTTCGAGATATCTTGAGCACTCCAGAATAATTGAATAGCGAGAAATGAATGATTAAGAATTGCCCCGGCATGAGCAAGCATTGAAATGAGGAAAGGATATGATCAACAAAGCTTGACTTGAAACCACCGGAGAAGATAAAAGAAACGAAGAATGATGAACTAGAAGCTCCGTTAGAATATTCATGAGAATCACCGGATAAGAATATTGATGGAAAAGAATGGAGAGGTTTCCATCAATGAGATGATACTTGATTAAGAAATCTGAGTCCTTGAAGAAAAACAAGGGAGGGAGGGTGGGAAAAACAAAGGCAACTTGGAGACGGATGAAACAAACACCGTTGAGAAGAAGTGATAATTGATCTTGCAAATGTTGAAGTGAACGGATCAACTTGAGGAGAGACACACCGGTGAAAAGGATTGACATGACAATATCGATGATCGAGAAGGATTAGTGTTCACATCGAGGTATGAGAACACCGCTTAGAGAAGGTATGGAATCAACATTTGACTTCGAAGCAACTCCAATACCACAACTCAAAACAAAACAAAGGATTGGCTTGCAAAATAAGCCAGAACAAACATATGATAGAGATTTCGTCTGAAGTTTTCGTGGTGGGGCCTACATGGGCTCGATCGTACAGCACCATCATGTACAAGGCAGTGCACATGACATACGAAGCGTCCCCGAGTCAGCATAGCCAAGGACTCTTTAAGACACAACGAGACCATTGTAAAATCGACCGAAAATAGGCGAACCACTAGACTTCGAACCCCAATTTCATATCATACATCTGTCGGAAGGATATCCTAAGAGCTACTTGAATTCCAACCTATGAAACTCCCGAAACTTTCCGGTTATGCGATCAGGTGTTGGGGATACAGGGGAAGCATAATATCTCACCCAAACTAGCAAATCCTACATCCAGCTGTATCCATCCTTAAACACATAACCAAGAAACATTCGGAAATCATCTACCTCAACCTTCGAAAAGCATCCGTTATACAAGTTATGGCGATACTCCCGAACTCCCGCCCCAGTACTGGGTGGCGTCGAGGTTATCTCACCAACAAACTGCATAAAAGAGATTTTTGATGTCAACGAACATATCCCAAGTATTCCAGAACTGCAACGATAAAATTATGATGACAACACCTCGGAGCTCAACTCCCCGGGACACTTCCACTAAACCCCTGACAGGAGGCACCAAGACAGTATTCTCATCATAAGCCATCGGAACAAATCCAAGATACTCGCGTGATCCTAAAAAAAATTTAGTGAAATTTGAGAAGAGAAGAGTCAAAACTCTACGTCAGGATGCCTTACCAGAGCGATGAGGAGACTGGGAAGTAAAAATAATTCCTAAGCTCTCCGATATATAATTCCTAAAGGACTCAAAACATTTTTCTAGACACAACTCGGCCGCTAAAAACGATCAAGCAATGGGGGCTCCTAAGGCCGGGGAAGGCTCTGATTACCAACTTGTAACACCCTCGATGCGACTATATCTCCCACGTGTCGAGGCACGACTTAGAGGCATAATCGCATTGAAGGCATATGTCGCAAGTGAGGTAATCTTCACACAACCCATGTAATACAATAGGGGAAAAAGATACATAGTTGGCTTACACTCGCCACTTCACACAATTACATGAATAAAACATTACATCAACCAAGTACAATCAGGGCCCGACTACGGAGCCAAAATAAAAGAAGAACCCCAAATGCGACAAAGGTCCCCAATCGACCCCAACTGGGCTCCACTACTGATCAACTAGAACGAAACAACACAAATAAACAAGGTCTTCAACGAGCTCCTCCTGAGCTTGGTTGCGTCATCTGCACGGACTCATCGGCACCTGCAAACTGGTTTTGGAAGTATCTGTGAGCCACAGGGACTCAGCAATCTCGCACCCTCGCGATCAAGACTATTTAAGCTTATAGGTAAGGTAAAGGTATGAGGTGGAGCTGCAGCAAGCGACTAGCATATATGGTGGCTAACATACGCAAATGAGAGCGAGAAGAGAAGGCAAAGCACGGTCGATAAAAGTATGATCAAGAAGTGAACCTAGACTACCTACGTCAAGCATAACTCCAACAACCGTGTTCACTTCCCGGACTCCGCCGGAAAGAGACCATCACGGTTACACACGCGGTTGATTCATTTTAATTAACGTCAACTTCAGGTTTTCTACAACCGGACGTTAACAAATTCCCATCTGCCCATAACCGCGGGCACGGCTTTCGAAAGTTCAAATCCCTGCAGGGTGTCCCAACTTAGCCCATGACAAGCTCTCACGGTCAACGAAGGAATAGACCTCCACCCGAGACATTCCGATCAGACTCGGTACCTCGGTACAACAAGACATTTCGACAGGGTAAAACTAAACCAGCAACACCGCCCGAATGTGCCGACAAATCCCGATAGGAGCTACACATATCTCTTTCTTAGGGCACACTCAGATTGTCTTAGGTACGGGTAGGCCAGCCCAGAGTTGCCCCTGGTGGCCACCGGCAGCTGACAGGTGGACCAACACTCAGAGGAGCACTGGCCCGGGGGGGTAAAATAATGATGACCCTTGAGTCTGCAGAACCCAAGGGAAAGAAAAGGCTAGGTGGCAAATGGTAAAACCAATGTTGGGCATTGCTGGAAGAGCTTTACTTAAGGCGAACTATCAAGGGGTTCCCATTATAGCCCAACCGCGTAAGGGACGCAAAATCTGGGAACATAACACCGATATGACGGAAACTAGGGCGGCAAGAGTGGAACAAAACACCAGGCATAAGGCCGAGCCTTCCACCCTTTACCAAGTATATAGATGCGTTAATTAAATAAGATATATTGTGATATCCCAACAAGTAAACATGTTCCAAGCAAGGAACAACATCTCCATGTTCCAACAAGGAACAAACTTCAATCTTCACCTGCAACTAACAACGCTATAAGAGGGGCCGAGCAAAGCGGTAACATAGCCAATCAACGGTTTGCTAGGACATTGGTGGGTTAGAGGCTGAACATGGCAATTTGGGAGGCTGACAAGCAAGTGGTAGGCATCGTAGCAATGGCATAGCAAAAGAGCGAGCAAACTAGCATAGCAAAGATAGTAGTGATTTCAAGGGTATGATCATCTTGCCTGAAATCCTACAAAGAAGAAGAATGAGTCCATGAAGAAGACAAACGGACGTAGTCGAACGGGTCCTCACAAACGCGACGTTAACGGAACAAACCCGAAGAAGCAACACCGGAAAGAAGCAAACAATCATGGTAAACAACCTCCACATCAACATGGCATGATGCGCAAACAAGTATGATGCATGTCCGGTTTAAAGAGGCATGGCATGGCAAAATGCACAAACAATCCTACAAATTAAGTGGAGCTCAATATGCAACGGGTTGCATATTGACGAAACACCACGTCAATTATTTAGTTCTCTCTCGGTTATGTACCCCAACAATATTAAATGTTGATTAACATGGCAAGAGGGTGAAGCAAAGTAAAACTACCTATCTAGTCAAGGTTAAATGAGGCCGGAAGCAACGAACGACAATTCCGGAAACTCCTCATGAGCATAAATTAGGTTTGGTGCTGTTCTGCCCTAAACACAATTTTAGAGTTGTTTAACATGCAAATAAAGGTCACCATGTTAAACTAGGAATTTTTCTACCCCATTTACATATATAAATTAATAAAATCCGAGTTACGGTTAATTAGATATGAATTAAAGCATTTTAACATGGCATTTAAGCAAATTTAACCAAACATCAATTTAAACATTTTAATTGTTGTTATCATGATGCGGATGACATATGCAAGTTTAAAGCAATTTTATGAAAAAGTTGATAGGAGCATTATATGAAACATTTGTCATAATGGCGGAAACGAAAGGGGTGCCACGGCAACGAATCCGAAAATGGTGCCACGGCAACATATTGGATCCGGTAACTCGATTGAGATACCGATGCAAAGGAGAAGTGTGCGGATGCGTGCAAAAGATGGTGGGGTGCTCCCGGATACTGGGTGTCCCACGAGTTGGCGACAAGGAAACGAGTGACAAATTGGACACGGTGCAAACAAAGGGTGCGCCTCATACAACACAAGCATTCGTTCTCGGATGTCGACTCAGGTTATACCTTCGAAGCGTGCAAAGGGGACGGTTCTCATTCGTAGAGGGAAGTAGGCGTTCTCGCGACGACGGTATTGGAAGTAGTCGATCTCGCATGCTGTAGGGTCGACGGTAGAGGTACTCGGTCGTTTCGAAGAGGTACTTGGGGTCTTCGAACTTGACGGTCTCGTTCACTTGACGGCGGTGGACGAACTTGACGGTCCCCGTCGTCCTGGTACTTGGCATTATCGTGTAGTCGAACTTGAGGGGTCTTGACATCGTGGTACTTGGCACAATCCGCATAGTCGTGCACTTGTCGTCGAGGGGCTGGAGAGTCTTGACAAAAGAAGGGGTACTTGGTAGTTGTTGTAGGGTAGCCTTCGGTGGACATGGTGGAAACTACGACGGGTGTAGAAGGCATACAACTCCAAACACCCACGGCCGTGCGGAAGACCGTGGAGCTCCTGTTACGGGGAGGGTTCATGGCGACGGCAGGACGTGAAGGAGGGCGGCAGCTGGGCTCGGCTGCGATGCCCACCTGCACAAAGCAGGGGAGGCGAGCGAGTTGTCTGCCTCGTCAACTCCTGATGAAAAGGAACATCGATGGCTGCAACCAAAAGCTTGCTGCGTGGCCAGAGCTTGGCATCGGCGAGGGACGGCGGGGAAGGCGCGAGGCTAAACCGGCCGGAGCTCGAAGTGTTACTGAGGGGAACCGGAACCGGCTGCCGGAGCCTTCATCTGAAGAAGAGGATGGCCATGGCGTGAAGCAGCGGCCGGAACAGGGAGCAGGGAGGCCGGAAGGCGCATTCTGGGAGGCGCCGTGCAGGTTGTCGGCGAGGGCAAGGGAGAGGTCCGGCTCGCCCAGCCGGCGGATGGGACGGCGGGAGCTGCAGGGTGCCGGCGATGCTGCAGGTCTCACGGGCCATGCCGGGCGACGGACACAGCTCGGGGGAGGCAAGGAAGCAGGGCTCGCTGGCAGGCAGCAACGCAACTGCACAGGGCTCCAACGCGCGCGAAGCTTGGCGCGGGGAGACGGCGCCATGGGAGGTGCGCTGTAGAGGGAGAGAGGGAGGCGTGCGGGATCGAGAGGTGAGGAGGGTATCGAGCGAATGGAGATGGGATCGGGCCTCTCCTGGCGGCGCGAGGTGGAGACGAGGGAGAGAGGGAGCGACCGGGATGGGGTTAGGTTAGGTTAGGGAGTGGGCTGGGCTGGATGGGCCTTGGTGGGCTAAGGAGAGCATGGCTGCGAGGTGGGTTAGGCCCCAGAGGCCGGTTAGGCTCTCTCTCACTACTAAAAGAAAAGAAAAAAACAAAGATTAAGAAAGAAAAGAAAGAGGGGGGTAGGGGAAGAAGTTGGACACGCAGATAAATTTCCCGAACTCACAAAAAAAATGTGCACGGTCCATGAAAAATAGGAGAGGCATGATTGCAAGAATTTAATTCAAAGTCATTTGAATTTAATTCAAATGGTTTGAACAAGGACTAGGAATTAGAGGTGTCCAAAAATGGTCGGATTTTTGGTGGAGCTCCGGAATATGATGAAAGAACACATAGCAATGTTGGAGACCAAGAATTAAGATAACAAAGGCATTGGGATATTTTGCAAGTGTGTTTAAGGTGATTCCATAAGAATGGATTATTTAATATAGCTCCATAATATCGGGAGGATATGTTATAAAGAGAATCACCATGTGAATTCCCTCGGTTTAAATGGACCGAAGATCCATACGGTTTATTTATTTGAGTTGCAATGATTAATGACATGATGCAATGCACATGATGCAATGATGAATGCAAAGAACCAAACAAAATACACAACGAAACCCGGAAACCCTGGAAGTCTCCTCAAGCATCGGTCTCGGGGCGTCACACCCTGGCAGAGATGGAGATGGTCCGCGAGGAGCCGCCAGCGCCTCCGGAGCCTCCTGAGGCCCCTGGGCCTGGGGGCTCATGAGGATCGGCTTCCACAGCCCACCGAGTCTGCTACACCAACACCCCTTCGTCCTCAACGTCATCAGGTGACATCTTTCAAGTTTCACTTCCAGCTGGGAGCGCCCCCAGGGCTGCATTATTCCCTGGCCGCGTGGGTCCATCCCTGCAGCGAGTATCCCTTTTATTTCATGTTGTTAGCTTACCTCGTTGGGGGCGCCCCTCGGGCTGCATGATCCCCAAGTCGGTCGGGCCAGGCCCAGCGGCGTGTATCCCATTTGCGTTTATTTCTGGTTATGCATTAGAACCACCATGCCTGATTATTTGATGCCGGTCCACGGGGCCTCTTCTTCTCCATGCCGACCACTTGCACGTTAAAGGGGGGGTACCTGAGCATCGCGACTCAGGGCTCTTACTGGCTCTCCAGCCCTCACCCTCTGGCCTTGACCACGGCATCACGACCTGGCATACCAGCGACGGCTGAGACCAGCTCGAGGGCCGGGACCCGAGGACGTAGAGTGCAGGAATCTAACCAAATTTGCAGGGACACGTCACACGATAAGGCCCAGTGCCAGGCGCAACCCGCCTAGAGGTAGGGCCCCGTGAGTCCCGCGCTGGCTCACGGGTGCCCAGATACACCTCGCCAGGCCCTACCGTGGCAGCCACGTGTCAGGGCGGGGCTGTACATGCCCTGGGGGCTCCTCCCGGAGGGGGGCCCCCTCCCACATACCAGTGGAAGCACCATGCTCCGCGCTGGCTGACGACACTGCCGAGGAGCGGCTATGCCCGTACACATACGGAAGCGCTATGCTCCGTGCTGGTGATAAACAACTGAGGGTGGCCCCCGGGCCACATCAACCTTAGGGAGCCTAGAGCTCAGTGTCTAGCCTCATCGTAACGCCTCCCCTCGGGAGCGCCGCGCGAGGTGGCTGGGCACGGGGGCTACGCGTGGGTCACGCCCAGACGCACGCCGCCCAGCCAGGCCCCCCGGGCCTGGTTCGTCGCGCGCCTCTCCCCGAGCAGAGCCAAGGTATGAAGGCCGTTTGGGCGTCAAGGGGGACTCCTGAGCATCGCGACTCAGGAGCCTAACTGGTCACGTAGCCCCTCACTCCTTGGTCCCGTCCTAGTTTCTGGTCGGGACTAGTGATGGGTGAGGTATGCGCGGGGTCGGGCTCTGCAGACGTAGAACGGTAGATCCACCCACATCATACCTCCCTACTTGTTGTTCATGCGCCAAGGGGGACTCCTGAGCATCGTGACTCGGGAGCCTAACTTGTCACGTAGCCCCTCACTCCTTGGTCCCGTCCTGGTTTCCGGTCGGGACCAACATTGGGTGAGGTACGCGCGGGGCCGGGCTCTGCCGGCGAAGAACATAAGCAAGTAGGAAGGAAAAGCGCAAATTTCAAGGAATTCGAAAGCAAATATTACAGTCCACACTGTTATCCCAATACCAAACGCAAGTTTAAACGCCTCCCCGAGGCATGATACATGTGCAGGAATTAAAGGCAGGACAGGAGCCACAACGGAGTCACTTGTCGACGGTGGAGCAGCGCGGAGTGGGTTCGCCTCATGGAGCAGCAGGGTCGGCAGCGCCTTGCTTCGGCTTGGTGCTGAAGGCCCGGAACTTCCCCAGCAGAGCCTCCGCGCAACCCTTCACGGCCTCGGCAGCAGCAGCGGCACGCTCGCCGCTTGCTGGCTCCAACAGGCTGTCGAGGTCGACGCCGGGATCGCGAAGGTAGATGTCGGTGAGGACCCGCGTCAGCGCTGCAGAAGACAGGACACGCGCCTCGGCCTCGGCCGTGGGGCCAAGGCCAAGGGCGACATCTTCAAGAGCACGAACCAGGAAGGGAAGCAGCTTGGTGGGGCCGTCCTCGGCGCCAGCCAGCGGGCTCTCCAGGCCGCTATCGTAAAGCATCCTCAGCGAGGAGCGACCCTTCGCCTCCATCTCCGTGAAGGCCACGCGGTCCTCGGCAAGAACCAGGGCCTTGTCATCCAGCTCGACCTTCCTCGCCCCAACTCCTGCTCCAGTGCACCTAGGCGGTCGCGGCGCTTCCTGAGCTTGGCCTCCCGGCCCTCGACGGCCGCCTCGCGAGCCTTCACGCCTTCTTCCTGCTCTTGGCGAAGGCGGACCTCTTTCGCGAGCTGGTCCCGCAAGCCCTGCAGCTCGTCCTCCAGTGCCTTGCAGCGACCACGGATGTCGACCACCTCCCCCAGGGCTGCATCGTGAGCAGCCTTCGCCTCAAGGACGGCCTGCTTCTCCTCATCGCAAGTCGTCGAGGCCTGGACCAGCGCCGCCCAAATCGAAGCGTCGGAGCGAACCCATCCGGAAGCTAGCTCCAAGCGCCCGGTCACCAAGCGAGGGTCGGCGCCAAGAAGATCCTGCCGCAGTCGGTCCAGCTCAGCAACAGCATGATCCAGAACGGCAGAAGGAGTCGGAGAGACAGCAGCTGGTGGAGTAGGAGGGGAAGGCGGCAGCGCGGCCACAACATCCTGAGGCGGAGTCTGCCGCGCCTCAACGGCTGTAGTGGCGGCGGCAGGCAAGGACACCTCGGGAGTCACTTGGGCCGTGGGGGCTGAGCTCGCCCCAGGCAGCTCAGCCAGGCCTCGCGAGGACGACCGGGCAGGAGAACCCTATGCGTCGCGGTCGCCCTCCTTCGCGGGCAGAGGCGCTGCCACGGATGGAACCTCAGGAGCTCCCTTTGACTTCTTTGCTGCGGGCGCCAGCCTATCCAAGAGATGCGGACGTCAAGCCTCAAAAGCAGAGCAAGAGATAAAGACAAGGATCAAATGCTTACGGGTCGTCGCCAGTGAGCTCAAGCGGCCTCCGGCCAAATTTGAAGCCTGAAAGCCGGCTGGAAGGGTCAACCACGGGAAGCTTGGAAGCGGAAGGTGCGTCTGCGGTCCGCCTCGGGGCCGGGGCAGACCCGCGGGAGATCAGCCCAGTCCTGTCCCTCTTCGGGATCGGGGGCAAGCTCCCGCCGTCCTGCTCATCATCATCCTCGTCGTCATCCTCGTCATCATCGCTCGGAGAAAGGCGGAGAACGCGGGACCTGCGCCGGGGGAGGGGAGCCCTCGACTCCCCGTTAGTCGCCTCAGAGTTAGGCCCTTTTTTCCGCTCCCCTCCTTCCTCCTCTTTGCTGGAGTCATCGGAGGGCACGTCCACCGGTTCCTCGGGAGCTTCCATAGGCACGGGCCCATCCCCGTTGAAGACGGGCATGGACTTCACTACCCACTCCCAGTCATCGCGGAGGAACAAGGGCGTAGGAGCGCCCTCCAACCTCGCCACATCGCCCCCGACCAGAGATTGGAGGACCGCAGCCAGATCTCCGTCGGCCAAGGCCGCGGGGCTCGGGCGGGGCTTCCACATCAGAAGTGAGTACTGCCGAAGCGGAGCCAGCTGGTGCTCCAGGAATTCTCTCAGTAGCGACGCGCCGGTCAGCTTCGCCGTCGCCATGTTGGCTGGCCTCAGATCCGCGTCCATCTTCTCCAACTCCGTCTTCACGCGGGGATCCGCGAGCTCTGCTTGACCCCAATCGCTGGAGCTCGTGGGCTGCTCCATGGGCAAGATCAGCCGAGGGTGGATGCGCCTAGCATCCACCAAGACCCACTTGCTCCTGAAGCCCTCAATCCTTTTCCCAGGGTTCGAGATGGCAATGGCTCCGGGGATCCGTGAGAGGTCCGGAGGTAGAAGTAGTGGCGCAGCAAGGCCACTGAGGGCTGCACCCCAACGTGAGCCTCGCAATAATAAGCAAAGATTGCCAGGAGAAGGACGGAGTTGGGATGGAGATGCAGAGCCTGTAGCTTGTAATGGCGGAGGACAGAGAAGAAGAACTCGGAGAAGGGAGCCACCAGGCCAGCGGCAATGGCACTTATGAAGAACGGATAGAAGGTGCTCCCCTGACCCTCGGGGGTGGCGGAGCCGGCCTTGAACACCTCCGCCCCGTCGATGCCCCGCGCCGTCGCCATCCGGCGCAACCGGGCAAGGCTCGCCTCCGACACGTTCGGCGAGTCCAGGGCAGACGAGTACCAAGCTACGGCCGGGGGCTGACGAGGCGCCATGGCTTCCTGGGTCACACGGTTGGAGCAGATCTGGAAATTTCAAAGGAAGGAAGGAGAGGCGCAAGAAAGGGGATCTGAGCAGAAACCAGGGAAAGCAAGAAGCAAGGCCTAGGCGAATGCCACTCCTTTATCAACTCGCGCGGTTGCTAAGGCGCCCACGTCCAGTCAACCGCCACGCGGCGCCCAAGGCCGCAGGCTATTAGGGCCAGCGGCGCTTCGCTCTTGCCCTTCCGCCTCCCTGCACGGCCAAGGCGCGCCCGGGGGCTATTGTCGGCGTTCTGGGAACGGGGGTCCCGAGACTTGCCTTCCTGCGGCCTGCGGCGTGGCTCAAAGGGGGGCCCAGCACGACCCATCTTCACCAACACAGACCCAAGACCCTCGCGAGGGGCCAAGCCTCGCGGGGCGGACGACGCAGAGCTTCCTCAGGCACGGCCTCATCAGGCTGGCTCGCGAGGAGGCCGAGAGATCAAGGCGGGGTACCTCACGAGGTGCCCGTGACGCAAGCCATGACGACCAAGGGCGCCAGGCGGGTGCCAGCCCGCGCAGTGTCCTCTTTTCCCCTTTGGTGCCAAGGGGGCAAGCGCAGCCGCAGAGTACCGAGGCATCAGGCAAAGGTTGCCATTTCGGTGCAACAAGACCAAGACCAGGAGGACTGCAAGACGGAGGTCATCGTGGAGCCCAAGACGGCGTCACCACCAGAGCTTTGTGCAGGCGAAGACTACTTTTGTCAGGATAGCTGGTACTAGCTGTCGCCTTTCAAATCAGCCCGCCATTGTTGGCTCCCTTCCCGCTCGATATTTGGGAAGAGGACCAGGGCCTCTATAAATAGGACCAGCCACCCACAAAGAAGAGAAGAGAAGGAGGTTTGGAAGAGAGTTTTTCTAGAAGAGGGTTTAGAGCTGGGGATCGAGATCCAAGAGAGAGAGAACGGTGACTGAACTCCTCCCAGCAGTTCATCCCCCCAGCCAAGAACAGACCCTCACGAGGCTGTTCTTCCTTGTACTGTTCATCATCATCGGCCCAAGAGGCAATCCACCACACCACACACTGGAGTAGGGTATTACACCACAATGGTGGCCCGAACCAATATAAACTCTGTGTCTCTTGTGTTGTTCTTTCCATAGCTTAGATCTTAGCGAGGTGGAGGGGTGCAGGTAGGTAGGAGGCGAAATCTCCGCGCGCACCGCAGTGTTCGAACCTCAAGGCTCTGTCGGAACCCGAAATCTGACATGTTGGCTTAGCCAATTGTGACAAAGCTCGGATTTTGGCTGGATTTGCTTCAATTCCTCTATTGGAAACGATGAAGCCCAGCAGTTTTCCAGCGGGGACGCCGAAAACACACTTTTCCGGATTGAGCTTAATGTCATACACACGGAGGTTGTCGAATGTGAGACGTAAATCATCTATTAGTGTTTCGACATGCCTAGTTTTGATGACGACATCGTCCACATAGGCTTCAACTGTCTTGCCAATCTGTTTCTCCAGGCATGTTTGGATCATGTGCTGGTATGTGGCGCCGGCGTTCTTGAGCCCGAAGGGCATAGTGTTGAAGCAGAATGGCCCATATGGGGTGATGAATGTTGTTGCGGCTTGATCGGATTCCTTTATTTTGATTTGATGGTATCCAGAATATGCGTCAAGAAAACACAGTGAGTCGTGTCCTGCGGTGGCGTCAATGATCTGATCGATGCGGGGGAGGGGGAAGGGATCTTTGGGGCATGCCTTGTTGAGGTCTTTAAAATCGACACACACGCGCCAGGATTTTTCCTTCTTTGGTACCATCACCAAATTTGCCAGCTAGTCCGGGTGTTTTATTTCTCTAATGAATCCGGCCTCGATTAGCTTGGCTAGCTCTTCCCCCATAGCTTGGCGTTTGGGTTCGGAGAAGCACCGCAGTGTTTGCTTGACCGGTTTGTGTCCCTTCAATATATTGAGGTTGTGTTCGGCCAACTCGCGTGGGATTCCTGGCATATCAGAAGGGTGCCAGGTGAATATATCCCAATTCTCGCGCAGGAACTCTCGTAGAGCGGCGTCAACAATTGGGTCTAGTTGTGCTCCGATGGATGCTGTCTTCTTGGGGACCATTGGATGGACTTGGAATTTGACTATTTCTTCTGCCGGTTTGAATGAGGTGGATTTGGGTCGTTTGTCTAGGACCACATCATCTTTGTCCACCGCGGACCGCAGCACGGTTAATTCTTCGGCCGCGAGGGCTTCAGATAATGCCTCAAGGGCCAGGGACGTGGTTTTATTCTCTGTGCGGAGTGCTATGTCCGGATCACTAACTAGAGTGATTACGCTATTAGGCCCGGGCATCTTAAGCTTCATGTACCCGTAATGGGGTATTGCGTGAAAGCGCGTGAATGTATCTCGCCCTAAGAGGGCGTGATATCCGCTGTTGAAGGGGGGCACCTGGAAGGTTATTTCTTCGGACCGATAGTTCTCTGGCGTGCCGAATACCACGTCGAGTGTGATTTTTCCCGCACACCATGCCTCCCGACTAGGAATGATTCCTCGGAAGGTCGTGCTGCTTTGCTCAATGCGGCTCCTGTCTATTTCCATTTTGCGTATTGTATCCTCACAGATGAGGTTCAGTCCGCTGCCGTCGTCCATGAGAACCTTGGTGTGCTGAAAGCCATCCACAATTGGGCTAAGGACCAAGGCGGCTGGTGCTCGGACTATCCTGTGTTTTGGTTCGTCGCTAGCGTTGAAGGTTATCATTGTGTCATTCCAAGGGTTTATTGTTGCGATCTGGCAGACTTCGACGAGTTTACGGAGTGCCCTTTTGCGCCTATTGTTTCAAGTGAATGTCTCAAAGACTGTTAATACTCTGGGTTCGTCATCTTCTAGAGGGTGTTGCTCTGGGATGCCTTTGGTGAGGATGTCCTCGCCGTTTTTGGCTACCTGCCGGAGTATCCAACATGCTCTAAGGCTGTGAGTTGGTATAGTATCCGGTGTGGTGTGTATTTTGCAAGGGCAATCAAGCCATACCTCCTGAACGATTCCGCACCGCGTAATGGGTTTGTATTTCTTGGCTATTGGTCTGGGCGCGTTACAGGGGTCCGCCCTTTTTGCTTGGACCGGTGGTTGAGTTGGGGCTGATAGCTCCCAAACTGTGTGATCTCTCTAGGCGCTCTCCATTGTGTTGTACTTCTGTACAATAGTTGCCAAGTCAGCGAAGTGTAGTATGCGACGGCGATTAATGGCGTTGAGGAGTCCTTCGTTCGTGCAATTATTGCGGAACACTGATATCGCGTCCTCGTCGCGGCAATCCTTGACCTTGTTCTTGACAAGGAGAAATCTGCCCCAAAAGTGGTGGACCGTTTCTTGAGACTGCTGTTTTGTGCTCGTGAGAGCACTTATGTCTGGGTGGCTGGGTGGAATTGGATCTGAACCCTGACCTGGTCGGTGATCTGGAGTCTAAGGTTTTTCCGGATTGAATAGTCCGGGCTCCGGAGTGTCTTCTGATTTTTCAAGCCTACTGTTCGATTCTAAGTTCGGACGGCAAGGCGTGTCCTTCTGCCGGTAGGTGTCCGGCTTTTCGAGGTTGGAGATCCAAACATAACTCAGTCCTCGATATAGAGGAAGGGTTATCTCGCTCCTCGACTACCGCTATCTGGTGAGTGATCGGTGGAGAATTAATCTCTCGCTGGTCGGGTTTAAGCCCAATCCGATCGTAGTCTGTAGCGACTCCCAAGGCGGTAATGCGATCGAGGAGTTCGTTCAAAGACGATAACTCCGTCGGATCCATCCGTCTGGCATATTCGGAATCAAGCAGATGCGGTTTTTGATGACTCGAGAGGTCATCCTCGTTGGCTCAAAGGCCGAGCAGGCAATCATGGTAAAATCGCCCAGCCGGAGGGTTTGTCCTGAGGCCAGAGCTCCTCCGGAGGTAATATTTTCCTTGACGATAAGTCGGGCCATCAACCTCTGTGACGATGGCATAGTGGAACTCTCAATGAAAGCACCAATGTCGGTGTCAACACCGGGGGATCTCAGGTAGTGGGTCCCGAACTGTGCGTCTAAGATTGATGGTAACATGAGACAGGGGACACGAAGTTTTACCCAGGTTTGGGCCCTCTTGATGGAGGTAATACCCTACGTCCTGCTTGATTGATATTGATGAATACGAGTATTACAAGAGTTGATCTACCGCGAGATCGTAAAGGCTAAACCCTAGAAGTCTAGCCTGTATGACTAAGGTATTGAGTATACCCTTTCCGGACTACACCCTCCGGTTTATATAGACACCGGGGGGATCTAGGGTTACATAGACTCGGTTACATAAGATGGAATCTTCATTGTTGTTCTCCAAACTTGCCTTCCACGCCAAGGAGAGTCCTATCCGGACACAGGTACAGTCTTTGGTCTTCACATCTTCACAGCCCATCTGTCCGGCCCATAGATAACAGGTCGGATGCTTGAGGACCCCTTAGTCCAGGACTCCCTCAGGGGGGAGGATTTTCGCGCGGTGGGCGGGGGAGTTTGGCGCATGGTCGGTTTCTCCAAGTGCAGTCCCACGTGTCAGTGAAGAGGCAAGCCGAAGCGCGTTCCGTTTGCATGAGCCGTGTGTAGGACTGAACGTGTGTGGGGTGCATTGCGACCGCGACAGGGGTGCTGTGAGTGTACCGCATTTTTTCCTTTAAAACTAGGTGCTTCACCCCCTAAAAAAACTTGTTGCTTCGCGCGATACATCGATACTACTACAAGTAATCTGGTAATCCCGACTAAAACGGCGCGACCGGGTCTTTTCCCGCGCGATATGCTGGGAGGTTGGCTTAGTTGGGTTTTTTTGGATGAGTAATGCTACACCTACGTAGTCCCAATTACGTAATTAACATAATGTGAAACGTGTGAGCTGTTGATTGTAGATTGGGGGAGGGAGGGGCCCACCACCATGAAAATCAGGGGAGGAGAGTGTAACGCCCCAAGACCGGAGCTCCATATGCCTTCCATGTTTTCCAAGTTTCGTCGTGTGTTTTGTTTTGCTTGTTACATTCATCATTGCATATTTTGCATTGCATCATGGGCATTGCATCATGCCATCATGCCATTAATCTTTGCAACTTAACTAAAAAAATTGCATGGATCTTCGGTCCATTTAAATTGAGGGAAGGGTGACTTCTCTTTATAACATATCCTCCCAATATTATTAGGGAGCTATAATATTACATTCCATTAATTTGGAATTTACCACAATACACGTGCATGTTAAATCCCTTGGCCTTTCCTTCTTCAAGTGTTGACTCTCTAACCTTGCCCATAATTATTTTTCCCAATTATCGAGGCTCTGTCTAAATTCTCAACATTTTTTGGACACTTCTAATTCCTAGTCCTTGTTCAAACCTCTTGAATTAAATTTAAATGACTTCGAATTTAATTCTTGCAATCATGTCCACTCCTATTTTTTCATGGACCGTGCACATTTTTGAGAGTCCGGGGAAATTATCCCCATGCCCAAATTCCTTCTCCAACCTTTTCTTTCTCTTATTTCTTTCTTTGCTATTTGCTGTTTTTGGCAAATAAAGAGAAATGAGAAAGAGAGTAGGAGAGAGAAGCCCAGCCCAGGCCGGCCTCCCTGGGCCTCCCTAGGCCAAACTCCAGCGCCGGCCCATCCCTCTCCTTGGCCCAGGCACTCCTAAACCTAACCCTCTGGTCGATCCCCTCTCTCCCCATCGTTCCTCCCACACCGCTGCTAGCACCCACACGCATGCACGCAAAGAGCAGCCCGATCCCCATCGCCATCCGCTCGAGCCCTCCTCCCTCTCGATCTCCCATGCCCGCAGCCATATCGCGCCCGCGCCCGAACCATCCTTGTGCCCGATCCCCTCAAGCCTCCTCTCGGTGCGCGACGCCCCTAAAGAGGCTCCCTCCGTTCGGCTCCCTTGCTGCGGCCCTGCCGAACGTCGGCGACCTCGAGCGTCGTGCCTCCCCGCGCCAGTGCCCGCGCCAAGCTTCTGTCAGGTCCCGCGTCGCCATCCAAGACATCGCCGGCCTCCCCTGCTGCTGTTGCTCGGGAACGACGCATCGAGCGCCCGTCTACAGCCATGGCCGCCTCACTGTCAAGCCCCGCACGTCGCCCAGCGAGCTAGCCCCTGCTTCTTCCTCGTCAGATCCGGCGACCTTCGCCTTGAACCCGCCGTCTCCGTCCCGTTCTGGGCCTGCTCCGCGCAGCCCCTCCTCTGCCATGGCCTTCCTCCTCCGGCAGCTCGAGCTGCCTCCACGCGCCTCCAATGGCGAGCTGCCGCCTCCGCGCGCCTCCAATGGCCTCCTGAGGCAGGGCCTTTGATAGCCCCTCGACGCCATTTCAGTTCACCAAGTACACCACCGGCAAGACCCGGACTCTGAACGCAAGTACAACTACAAACCCGAAGAACTCAAATGCATCAAGTCCCTGGCGAGACCTGTTCGTGGATTTCGTCAAGTTCGAGCACCGCTGAACGAGGGCTTTTGCCTTGCTCATTTTGGACGCGCCAAGTTCCTCGTCGAAAGTACGTCTACATGGTCACCCGACAAGTACCGTGGCATCGAAGTCCTTTGATGCGTCAAGTCCCTCTCCGACAAATGTTGAACTACCATCCCATGCATTATACCAAGTACGACAACGACCTTCGACACTTACCCCTACACCGCACCGAAACACCGAGTTCCTCGCCGTGACCCCAAACATCTACGGAACCTTGTGTGACTATGGACGTGAACGACCACCGTCGACCCCAAGTTACTTGGATTCGTCAAGTCCCTCTACGAAAATGTGTGCCACTACCGACGAGGACCGACAGTACCACTACTTCTACTACCGTCGCGGAACAACTACTTCCTCTACTTCCCTCGACGAACTCGAACCGTCCTGTTTGCATGCTTTGAAGGTATAACCGCCGAGAACAAATGAATGCATGTTGTTCGAGATACATCCTTGTTCGCCCCGAGTCCGAACTTTCGGTGCACGTTGCCCCTCTTTTGCCTTGTCACCGACATGTGGGAACCTGGTATCCGGGAGCACCCCACCATCCTTGCATGACACGCTCCCATCATTTTCTTTTGCACCGACGTCTCAATGAGTTGTTAGAACCGATATGTTGCCATGGCATCATTTTCGGATTCGTTGCCGTGGCACCCCTTTCGTTTCCGCCATGACGACAAATGCTTCATAATACGCTCATGTCAACATTTTCATAAAATTGCACAAACTTGAACATGTCATCCGCATCATGATAATAACATTTAAAATGTTTAAAATTGTTGTTGCATTAAATTGCTAATGCACATGAGGATATACCGGAATTGTTGTTTGGCATTTCCGGCCTCATTTAAACTTACCTAAATAGTTAGTTTATATATGCTTCACCCTCTTGCCATGTTTAACAACATTTAATATGGTTGGGTACATAACCGAGAGAGAACTAAATAATCGAACGTGGTGTTTCGTCAATATGCAACTCGTTGCATATTGAGCTCAACTTAACTTGTAGTGTTGTTGGTGCACTTTGCCATGCCATGCCTCTTTAAACCGGACATGCACCATACTTGATTGTGCATCATGCCATGTTTATGTGAGGGTTGTTTACTATGTTGCTTGCTTCTTTCCGGGTTGCCACTCTCGTTACTTCGGTTTCGTTTCGGAATTGTGAGGACTCGTTCGACTTCGTCTATTGTCTTATTCATGGACTCATTCTTCTTCCTTGGGGGATCTCAGGCAAAATTACCATACCCTCGAAATCACTTCTATCTTTGCTTGCAAGTTGTTCGCTCTATCGCTATGTCGCGCTACCTACTACTTGCTATATCATGCCTCCCATATTGCCATGCCAAGCCTCTAACCCACCTTCCTAGCAAACCGTTGTTTGGCTATGTTACCACTTTTGCTCAGCCCCTCTTATAGCGTTTTTAGTTGCAGGTCAAGCTGAAGTTTGTTCCAAGTTGGAACATGGATATGTTGGGATATCACAATATCTCTTATTTAATTAATTTATCTATATACTTGGTAAAGGGTGGAAGGCTCGGCCTTATGCCTGGTGTTTTGTTCCATTCTTGCCGCCCTAGTTTCCGTCATGCCGGTGTTATGTTCCTTGATTTAGCGTTCCTTACGCGGTTGGGTGTTATGGGAACCCCTTGACAGTTCACTTTGAATAAAACTCCTCCAGCAAGGCCCAACATTGGTTTTAATATTTGCCACCTAAGCCTTTTTCCCTTGGGAGTCGCGCTCCCGAGGGTTATCTTTATTTTAACCTCCCCCCTCCCGGGCCAGTGCTCCTCTGAGTGTTGGTCCAACCTGTCAGCCGCCGGTGGCCACCAGAGGCAACTCTGGGCTGGCCTACCGGAAGTTTGGACAATCCGATGTGCCCTGAGAACGAGATATGTGCAGCTCCTATCGGGATTTGTCGGTACATCCGGGCGGCTTTGCTGGTCTTGTTTTACCATTGTCGAAATGTCTTGTAACCGGGATTCGGAGACTTGTCGGGTCTTCCTGGGAGAAGGAATATCCTTCGTTGACCGTGAGAGCTTGTGATGGGCTAAGTTGGGACACCCCTGCAGGGTATAAACTTTCGAAAGCCGTGCCCGCGGTTATGTGGCAGATGGGAATTTGTTAATATCTGGTTGTAGAGAACTTGGCACTTAACTTAATTAAAATGAATCAACCACGTGTGTGGCCGTGGTGGTCTCTTTTCGGCGAAGTTCGGGAAGTGAACACGGTCTTGTGTTATGCTTGAATGTAAGTAGTTTCAGGATCACTTCTTGATCACTTCTACCTTCATGACCATTGCGTTGCTTCTCTTCTCGCTCTTATTTACCTATGTTAGCCACCATATATGCTTAGTGCTTGATGCAGCTCCACCTCATTACCTTACCCTACCCATAAGCTTAAATAGTCTTAATCTCATGGGTGTGAGATTGTTGAGTCCTCGTGACTCACAGATACTTCCAAACAGTTGCAGCTGCCGACGAAACCAGTGCAGATGGTGCAACTGAGCTCAAGTGGGAGGTCGATGAAGATCTTGATCGTTGTTTTGTTTCGTTTCATGTTGATCAGTAGTGGAGCCCAGTTGGGACGATCGGGGATCTAGCTTTTGGGGTTGTCTTCTTTTATTTTGTTTCCGTAGTCAGACCTTTGTTATACTTTGGATGATGTATGTTTAACTCGTTATTTGTGTGAAGTGGCAATTGTAAGCCAACTCTTTATCCCTTTCTTATTCAGTACATGGGATTGTGTAAAGATTACCCCTCTTGCGACAAACCTACCATGCGGCTATGCCTCTAAGTCGTGCCCCGACACGTGGGAGATATAGCCGCATTGTGGGTGTTACAAGTTGGTATCAGAGCCATCCCCGACTTAGGAGCCCCCTGCTTGATCGAATCGCTGACGTTGTTGAGTCTAGAACAAAATGTTTTGAGTCTTAGGATTATATAGATCGGATAGTAGGATTCTTTTTACTCCTCAGTCCCTTCGTCGCTCTGGTGAGGCCTCCTGACATAGAAGTTTTGACTTTTCTCTCCTCAAATTTCATGAAATATTTTAGGATCACGCAGGTATCTTGGAATTGATCCGATAGTCTTGTGACGAAAACATCGTTCTTGGTGCCTCCTGACATTTAGGGGTTGTGGCAGTGTCCCGGGGAGTTGAGCTCCGAGGTGTTGTCATCACAATTTTATCGTTGCAGTTCCGGAATATCTGAGTTTTGCCAACATCGAAAGTCTCTTTTATGCAGTTGTTGGTGAGATAACCTCGAAGCCACCCGGTACTGGGGCGGGAGTTCGGGAGTATTGCCATAACTCGTATAACGGACGCTTTTCGAAGGTTGAGGTACACGATTTCTGAAGGTTTCTTGGTTATATGTTGAAGGATGGATACAACTGGATGTAGGTATTGTTAGTTTGGGTGAGATATTATGCTTCCCCTGTATCCCCAACACCTGATTGCATAACAAGAAAGTTTCAGGAGTTTATAAGTGGGAATTCAAGTATCACGTAGGAATTCTTTCCAACAAACTGTTGGGGAACGTAGCAGAAATTCAAAATTTTCTACGCATCACCAAGATCAATCTATGGAGAGACCAGCAACAAGGGGAAGGAGAGTGCATCTACATACCCTTGTAGATCGCTAAGCGGAAGCGTTCAAGAGAACGGGGTTGATGGAGTCGTACTCGTCGTGATCCAAATCACCGATGATCCTAGTGCCGAACGGACGGCACCTCCGCGTTCAACACACGTACGGAGCGGATGGCGTCTCCTCCTTCTTGATCCAGCAAGGGGAGAGGAGAGGTTGAGGAAGATGGCTCCAGCAGCAGCACGACGGCGTGGTGGTGATGGAGTTGCAGTACTCCGGCAGGGCTTCGCTAAGCTCTATGGAGGAGGAGGAGGTGTTGGAGAGGGAGAGGGAGGCACCAAAGGCGTGGTGTGAGAGGCCCTCCTTCCCTCACTATTTATAGGGAGCCAAGGGGGGGCGCCGGCCCTAGGAGATCCAATCTCCTAGGGGGGGCGGCCAAGGGAGGAGTCCCTCCCCCCCCCCCCCCCAAGGCACCTAGGGGGTGCCTTCCACCTTTGGGACTCTTCCCATCTTGAACCCTAGGCGCATGGGCCTCTTGGGGCTGGTGCCCTTGGCCCATGTAGGCCAAGGCGCACCCCCTACAGCCCATGTGGCCCCCCGGGGCAGGTGGCCCCACCCGGTGGACCCCCGGGACCCTTCCGGTGGTCCCGGTACAATACCGGTGACCCCGAAACTTGTCCCGATGGCCGAAATAGCACTTACTATATATAATTCTTTACCTCCGGACCATTCCGGAACTCCTCGTGACGTCCGGGATCTCATCCGGGACTCCGAACAACATTCGGGTTACTGCATATACATATCCCTACAACCCTAGCGTCACCGAACCTTAAGTGTGTAGACCCTACGGGTTCGGGAACCATGCAGACATGACCGAGACGTTCTCCGGTCAATAACCAACAGCGGGATCTGGATACCCATGTTGGTTCCCACATGTTCCACGATGATCTCATCGGATGAACCACGATATCAAGGACTTAATCAATCCCGTATACAATTCCCTTTGTCTATCAGTACGATACTTGCCCGAGATTCGATCGTCGGTATCCCGATACCTTGTTCAATCTCGTTACCGGCAAGTCTCTTTACTCATTCCGTAACACATCATCCCGTGATCAACTCCTTGATCACATTGTGCACACTATGATGATGTCCTACCGAGTGGGCCCAGAGATACCTCTCCGTCACACGGAGTGACAAATCCCAATCTCGATTCGTGCCAACCCAACAGACACTTTCGATGATACCCGTAGTGCACCTTTATAGCCAGCCAATTACGTTGTGACATTTGGCACACCCAAAGTATTCCTACGGTATCCGGGAGTTGCACAATCTCATGGTCTAAGGAAATGATACTTGACATTAGAAAAGCTTTAGCGAACGAACTACACGATCTTTGTGCTAGGCTTAGGATTGGGTCTTGTCCATCACATCATTCTCCTAATGATGTGATCCCGTTATCAACGACATCCAATGTCCATGGTCAGGAAACCGTAACCATCTATTGATCAACGAGCTAGTCAACTAGAGGCTTACTAGGGACATGGTGTTGTCTATGTATCCACACATGTATCTGAGTTTCCTATCAATACAATTCTAGCATGGATAATAAACGATTATCATGAACAAGGAAATATAATAATAACCAATTTATTATTGCCTCTAGGGCATATTTCCAACAGTCTCCCACTTGCACTAGAGTCAATAATCTAGTTCACATCGCCATGTGATTAACACTCATAGGTCACATCGCCATGTGACCAACATCCAAAGAGTTTACTAGAGTCAATAATCTAGTTCACATCAGTATGTGATTAACACTCAATGAGTTCTGGGTTTGATCATGTTATGCTTGTGAGACAGGTTTTAGTCAACGGGTCTGCAACATTCAGATACGTATGTACTTCGCAAATCTCTATGCCATCTCCTAGATGCAGCTACCACGTTCTATTTGGAGCTATTCCAAATAACTGTTCTACTATACGAATCTAGTTTACTACTCAGAATAATCTGGATTAGTGTCAAAGTTTGCATCGGCGTAACCCTTTATGATGAACTCTTTTACCACCTCCATAATAGAGAAAAATCCTTATTCCTCTAAGGATAATTTTGACCGCTATCTAGTGATCTACTCCTAGATCACCTTTGTACCCTCTTGCCAGACATGTGGCAAGCCACACATCAGGTGCGGTACTCAGAATGGCATACCGTATAGAGCCTATGACAAAAGCATAGGGGACAACCTTCGTCCTTCCTCTTTCTTCTGCCGTGGTCGAGCTTTAAGTCTTAACTTCATACCTTACAACTCAGGCAAGAACTCCTTCTTTGGCTGATCCATCTTGAACACCTTCAAGATCATGTCAAGGTATGTGCTCATTTGAAAGTACCATTAAGCGTTTTGATCTATCCCTATAGATCTTGATGCTCAATGTTCAAGTAGCTTAATCCAGGCTTTCCATTGAAAAACACTTTCCAAATAACCCTATATGCTTTCCAGAAATTCTACATCATTTCTGATCAACAATATGTCAACAACATATACTCATCAGAAATTCTATAGTGCTCCCACTCACTTCTTTGGAAATACAAGTTTCTCATAAACTTTGTATACACCCAAAATCTTTGATCATCATCAAAGCATACATTCCAACTCCGAGATGCTTACTCCAGTCCTTAGAAGGATTGCTGGAGCTTTGCATACTTATTAGCATCTTTTAGGATTGACAAAACCTTCCGGTTGTACCACATACAACCTTTCCTCAAGAAAATCGTCGAGGAAACAATGTTTTGACATCCTATCTGCAAGATTTCATAAATAATGCAGTAATTGCTAATATAATTCCAACAGACTCTTAGCATCGCTACGAGTGAGAAAGTCTCATCGCGGTTAACTCCTTGAACTTGTCGGAAAACATCTTAACGACAAGTCGAGCTTTCTTAATGGTGATACTGACCATCATTGTCCATCTTCCTTTTTAAAATCCATATGTACCTAACAGCCTTACGACCATCAAGTAGCTCTTCCAAAGTCTACACTTTGTTTTCATACATGGATCCTCTCTCGGATTATATGGCCTCGAGCCATTTTGGAATCCAGGCCCACCATCGCTTCTCCATAGCTCGTAGGTTCATTGTTTCTAGCAACATGACTTCCAAGACAGGATTACGTACCACTCTGAAGTAGTATGCATCCTTGTCATCCCACGAGGTTTGGTAGTGACTTGATCTGAAGTTTCATGATCACTATCATAAGCTTCCACTTCAATTGGTGTAGGTGCCACAGGAACAACTCTTTGTGCCCTGCTATACAGTAGTTGTAGTGACGGTTCAATAACCTCATCAAGTCTCCACCATCCTCCCACTCAATTCTTTTGAGAGAAACTTTTCCTCGAGAAAGGACCCGATTCTAGAAACAATCCCTTATTGCTTTCGGATCTGAGACAGGAGGTGTACCCAACTGTTTTGGGTGTCCTATGAAGATGCATTTATCCGCTTTGGGTTCGAGCTTATCAACCTGAAACTTTTTTCACATAAGCGTCGCAGCCCCAAACTTTTAAGAAATGACAGCTTAGGTTTCTCTAAACCATAGTTCATACGGTGTCATCTCATCGGAATTACGTGGTGCCCCTTTTAAAGTGAATGTGGTTGTCTCTAATGCCTAACCCATAAACTATTGTGGTAATTTGATAAGAGACATCATGGTATGCATCATATCCAATAGGGTGCAATTATGATGTTCGGACACACCATCACACTATGGTGTTCCAGGCTGTATTAGTTGTGAAACAATTTCCACAATGTCTTAATTCTGTGCCAAACTCGTAATTCAGATATTCATCTCTATGATCATATCATAGATCTTTTATCCTCTTGTCACGATGATCTTTCCACTTCACCCTGAAATTACTTGAACCTTTCAATAATTCAGACTCGTGATTCATCAAGTAGATGTACTCAACATCTACTCAAATCATTTGTGAAGTAAGAGCATAACGATATCCACTACACGCCTCAGCACTCATTGGACTGCACACATCAAAATGTATTACTTCCAGCAAGTTGCTTTCTAGTTCCATTTTACTGAAAACGAGGCTTTCAGTCATCTTGCCCATGTGGTATGATTTTCATGCCTCAAGTGATTCAAAATCAAGTGAGTCCAAACGATCCATCTGTATAGAGTTTCTTCATGCATATCTACCAACAAACATGGTTCGCATGTCTCAAACTTTTCAAAACAAGTGAGTCCAAAGATCCATCAACATGGAGCTTCTTCATGCGTTTTATACCGATATGACTTACGTGGCAGTGCCACAAGTAGGTGGTACTATCTTACTATCTTATATCTTTTGGCATGAACATGTGTATCACTATGATCGAGATTCAATGAACCATTCATTTTAGGTGCAACACCATTGAAGGTATTATTCAAATAAACAGAGTAACCATTATTCTCCTTAAATGAATAACCGTATTGCGATAGACATAATCCAATCATGTCTATGCTCAACGCAAACACCGGTCTCGATGGTAGAGGGAGCGTGCGATGCTTGATCACATCAAGCTTGGAAAAACTTCCAACACATATCGTCAGCTCACCTTTTAGCTAGTCTCTGTTTATTCCGCAGCCTTTTATTTCGAGTTTACTAACATTTAGCAACCGAACCGGTATCTAATACCATGGTGCTACTTGGAGTACTAGTAAAGTACACATTAACACAATGTATATCCAATATACTTCTATCGACCTTGCCAGCCTTCTCATCTACCAAGTATCTAGGGTAATTCTGCTCCAGTGGTTGTTCCTCTTATTACAGAAGCACTTAGTCTCGGGTTTGGGTTCAACCTTGGGTTTCTTCACTATGACAGCAGCTGATTTGCCGTTACATGAAGTATCCCTTCTTGCCCTTCTTGAAACTAGTGGTTTCACCAACCATCAACAATTGATGCTCCTTCTTGATTTCTACTTTTGTGGTGTCAAACATCGTGAATATCTCAAGGATCATCATATATGTCCCTGATATATTATAGTTCATCACGAAGCTCTAGCAGCTTGGTGGTAATGACTTTGGAGAAACATCACTATCTCATCTGGAAGATCAACTCCCACTCGATTCAAGTGATTGTTGTACTCAGACAATCTGAGCACAAGCTCAACGATTGAGCTTTTCTCCCTTAGTTTGCAGGCTAAGAAAATCGTCGGAGGTCTTATACCTCTTGACGTGGGCACGAGCCTGAAATCCCAATTTTAGCCCTCGAAACATCTCATATGTTTCGCGACGTTTCAAAACGTCTTCGGTGCCTCAACTCTAAACCGTTTAACTGAACTATCACGTAGTTATCAAAATTTGTATGTCAGATGTTCCCAACATCTACAGACGACGTTCGAGGTTCAGCACACTGAGCGGTGCATTAAGGACATAAGCCTTCTATGAAGCAATGAGGATAATCCTCGGTTTATGGACCTAGTCCGCATAATTGCTACTATTAACTTTCAACTAAATTTTCTCTAGGAACATAACTAAACAGTAGAACTGAAGCGCGAGCTACGACATAATTTGCGAAGACCTTTTGACTATGTTCAGGATAATTAAGTTCATCTTATGAATTCCCACTCAGATAGACATCCCTCTAGTCATCTAAGTGATTACATGATCCGAGTCAACTAGGCCGTGTCTGATCATCACGTGAGACGGACTAGTCAACATCGGTGAACATCTTCATGTTGATCGTATCTCCCATATGACTCATGCTCGACCTTTCGGTCTCTTGTGTTTCGAGGCCATGTCTGTACATGCTAGGCTCGTCAAGTCAACCTAAGTGTTTTGCGTGTGTTTCGAGGCCATGTCTGTACATGCTAGGCTCGTCAACACCCGTTGTATTCGAACGTAAGAATCTATCACACCCGATCATCACGTGGTGCTTCGAAACGATGAACTTTCGCAATGGTGCACAGTTAGGGGGAACACTTTCTTGAAATTTTAATGAGGGATCATCTTATTTACTACCGTCGTTCTAAGCAAATAAGATGTATAAATATGATAAACATCACATGCAATCAAATAGTGACATGATATGGCCATCATCACTTTGCTCCTTTTGATCTCCATCTTCGGGGCTCCATGATCATCATCGTCACCGGCATGACACCATGATCTCCATCATCATGATCTCCATCATCGTGTCTTCATGAAGTTGTCTCGCCAACTATTACTTCTACTACTACAGCTAACGGTTCGCAATAAAGTAAAGTAATTACATGACGTTTATGTTGACACGCAGGTCATAAATAAATAAAGACAACTCCTATGGTTCCTGCCGGTTGTCATACTCATTGACATGCAAGTCGTGATTCCTATTACAAGAACATGATCATCTCATACATCACATATATCATTCATCACATCCTTTGGCCATATCACATCACATAGCATACCCTGCAAAAACAAGTTAGACGTCCTCTAATTGTTGTTTGCATGTTTTACGTGGCTGCTATGGGTTTCCAGCAAGAACGTTTCTTACCTACGCAAAGACCACAACGTGATATACCAATTGCTATTTACCCTTCATAAGGACCCTGTTCATCGAATCCGATCCGACTAAAGTGGGAGAGACAGGCACCCTCTAGCCACCTTATGCAACTAGTGCATGTCAGTCAGTGAAACCAGTCTCACGAAAGAGTACGTGTAAGGTCGGTCCGGGCCGCTTCATCCCATGATGCCGTCGAATCAAGATTGGACTAGTAACGGTAAGCATATTGAACAAAATCAACGCCCACAACTACTTTGTGTTCTACTCGTGCATAGAAACTACGCATAGACCTAGCTCATGACGCCACTGTTGGGGAACGTAGCAGAAATTCAAAATTTTCTACGCATCACCAAGATCAATCTATGGAGAGACCAGCAACGAGGGGAAGGAGACTGCATCTACATACCCTTGTAGATCGCTAAGCGGAAGCGTTCAAGAGAACGGGGTTGATGGAGTTGTACTCGTCGTGATCCAAATCACCGATGATCCTAGTGCCGAACGGACGGCACCTCCGCGTTCAACACACGTACGGAGCGGATGGCGTCTCCTCCTTCTTGATCCAGCAAGGGGAGAGGAGAGGTTGAGGAAGATGGCTCCAGCAGCAGCACGACGGCGTGGTGGTGATGGAGCTGTAGTACTCCGACAGGGCTTCGCTAAGCTCTATGGAGGAGGAGGAGGTGTTGGAGAGGGACAGGGAGGCACCAAAGGCGTGGTGTGAGAGGCCCTCCTTCCCTCACTATATATAGGGAGCCAAGGGGGGCGCCGGCCTAGGCGCATGGGCCTCTTGGGGCTGGTGCCCTTGGCCCATGTAGGCCAAGGCGCACCCCCTACAGCCCATGTGGCCCCCCGGGGCAGGTGGCCCCACCCGGTGGACCCCCGGGACCCTTCCGGTGGTCTCGGTACAATACCGGTGACCCCGAAACTTGTCCCGATGGCCGAAGTAGCACTTCCTATATATAATTCTTTACCTCTGGACCATTCCGGAACTCCTCGTGATGTCCGGGATCTCATCCGGGACTCCGAACAACATTCGGGTTACTGCATATACATATCCCTACAACCCTAGCGTCACCGAACCTTAAGTGTGTAGACCCTACGGGTTCGGGAACCATGCAGACATGACCGAGACGTTCTCCGGTCAATAACCAACAGCGGGATCTGGATACCCATGTTGGTTCCCACATGTTCCACGATGATCTCATCGTATGAACCACGATGTCAAGGACTTAATCAATCCCGTATACAATTCCCTTTGTCTATCGGTACGATACTTGCCCGAGATTCGATCGTCGGTATCCCGATACCTTGTTCAATCTCGTTACCGGCAAGTCTCTTTACTTGTTCCATAACACATCATCCCGTGATCAACTCCTTGATCACATTGTGCACACTATGATGATGTCCTACCGAGTGGGCCCAGAGATACCTCTCCGTCACACGGAGTGACAAATCCCAATCTCGATTCGTGCCAACCCAACAGACACTTTCGGAGATACCCGTAGTGCACCTTTATAGCCACCCAGTTACGTTGTGATGTTTGGCACACCCAAAGTATTCCTACGGTATCCGGGAGTTGCACAATCTCATGGTCTAAGGAAATGATACTTGACATTAGAAAAGCTTTAGCGAACGAACTACACGATCTTTGTGCTAGGCTTAGGATTGGGTCTTGTCCATCACATCATTCTCCTAATGATGTGATCACGTTATCAACGACATCCAATGTCCATGGCCAGGAAACCGTAACCATCTATTGATCAACGAGCTAGTCAACTAGAGGCTTACTAGGGACATGGTGTTGTCTATGTATCCACACATGTATCTGAGTTTCCTATCAATACAATTCTAGCATGGATAATAAACGATTATCATGAACAAGGAAATATAATAATAACCAATTTATTATTGCCTCTAGGGCATATTTCCAACACAAACACATGATACAATATGGGATCTATCATATGTTTGTTCCGGCTTATTCTGCAAGCCAAATCCTTTGTTTTGTTTTGAGTTGTGGTATTCGAGTTGCTTCAACGTCAAGTGTTGATTCCATACCGTTCCTAAGCGGTGTTCTCATATTTCTATGTGAATACTAATCCTTCATGATAATCGAGATTGTCATGTCAATCCTTTTCAACCAATGTATTTCTCTTCAAGTGGATCCGACCATTTCAACATTTGCAAGATCACCTCTCAGTTTTCCCAACAGTGTTTGTTTTATCTGTCCCAAGTTATCTTTGTTTTTCCTGCCCCCACCCTTTTTCTTCAAGGATTTAGATTTCTTAATCAAGTATCCATTTTATTCTTGTGAAGTCTCTTCATTCTTTTTAATCAATGTTCTTATCTAGTGATTCTCATGAAGATACTAACGGAGCTTCAAGTTCATCATTCTTCTTTCTTTTTCTTCTCCAACGGATTCAATTCAAGTTTTTCGGTGCTGATCATGTCCCTTTTCCTCTTTTCAAATGTTTTCTCATGCAGGTGCACCTCTTAATCATTCACCTCTTGCTATTCATGTTTATCTGGAGTGCTGAAGATATCCCAGAAGATTCAAGTTTCTATTCGTAATCCTTTCAAGCTATTTCGAGGTCTTACCTTATTCAAGCCATTTAATTCAACTGGCGCAATCTCTCTTTTCAAGCAATCGCTTCAATGGTGTTTCTTTTGAGTGGGACCTAACCCACAGGTCTTTTCCTAGGATCTTACCTGACTCTTCTATTTTTCCTGGAGCTATCCTCAAATTCTTTCGAAGTTTGACGTAAGAATGAATTATCATCAGTCATATGTCTTTCTCCAACATCTTTCAAATTCTTTCATCGTTGGCTCAACCTCTTCGCTTTTGATTCTCCCGAAGTGTCTAAACAATTCATGGTGGTGTTTCTCGTCGTCATTCTCAGATTTTGAAGACCGAAGAAGAGTTTTCCTCCAAATCTTATCCATTATCTCAAAGATGCGTAGTTCAAGCTTGCTGCCATCCTCTCATAATTGTTTTCGATTGTGAGAATTTTTTTCACCCATATGGAGCAATTTAAGAAGTCTTTTCAGTTTGGTTCTCCGGAGCCCATCATCTCAGAATTATTCATTCCAGCTTTCAGCTCTCGTTCTCCAAATCTTATCGGTGCATCGTTCAAGTATTCTCTAATCAACTCGGGATCTCTTCATTCTCTTGTATCTAAATTCCCTCAAGTATCTTCGTTCATTTTCTAATTCTTCCTGGTGTTTTGCTATCTTTTCTTCATTCGTTTTCAATTCTTATGGTGGTTCATTCAAGATTTATCTTCTTTCATTATCATATCAATTCATTCGTTATTTCCAATCCTACTGGCGGATGTTGAAGATTTTTCTCAAGTTTACGCTATATCTCTCTTAATCTTTTCTACGAGAATAAGTAGTATGCCAAATCCGCTGCTTGTCATCAATTTAATTGATGAAGGATAAGCATAATGTAATTCCTATTCTTGTTTCATCCAAGTAAATTAATTCCTTATTCCGGAGGTTCATCAAATTCTCGGTTTCAATTGTTTCATCTTTTCTTTTCCAGGAGTTCCAAGCTCTCTCTATTATATCATCACGAAGCTCCATCTAAATCATCGCAAGGCTTTACCTTGTGTTTTCAACTTCTCTTTCTTTCTATCATCCTGCTATAACCGGAGTTCTTCACGGAGGCTCGACATGGTGGTTCGTCAAGGATTCTTTTCATTCTTCAATTGTTCTTCAAGATTTCTCTCGAAGTTAAGATCCGCCAAGCTATACTCTAAAAATAAACATTGTGTTCAACACATGTCTTGTTTTGAGGAGTTCAAGCAATTCTTCATCTTGCATTCCGAAATGCAATTCGTTCTACCTTATCTTTTGAGGTGGTGTTACGTCACTCTTGACAATTTCCCTTCGTGTGTCATGATTCAACAGTCGTCAAGAATGAGATAGTTAAACCCATCAATTTCTTCGAGCATGAGCTCTTCTCAATCCATCAATCTCTTCGTTGGAGCTATCTTGGGTTATATTTCACCTAAACCTTTCCCTAAGGATTGTTGCTATTTATGGTGCTTATAAATGACCCAAGTTCTTCATTTATCCTCCTGGTGAAATAAGTTTCTCCTCTCCTTGGCCATATCAATTCAATCTATTGTGTATGCTAGTGGCAGAATTTCCCCTCCAATTTCGAGATGTTTTCCATAAGCCCACAACAAGCTTACTCATTTCGCTGTTGGTTTTCCAACGACTCCGTTCGACCCTTCTCCTAAAGATGCTTTTTCAAGCTCATTTGAGGTGGAAGATGTTGTTTTATCCTTCGTTCTTTTGGATTCCATTCTTACATTTGTTCCGGAGGCATTGTGATGTTGCTCTCTTCGACCCATCATCTTGTTTTGTTAAGACCATGTTCTTTCCTTTGCTTATCCATTCAACCGGAGTGTCGGGTCCTCCATTCTAGTCCTCTCATCTTGTCAAATTCATGTTCAATTCCTTCCATTTACAGTTGGAGTGCTGCCCCAATTATATCATTCTTACTCCTTCTCTATTTTTTTAACCGGAGTGTTCTCATAATTGATCCTTAACGTTCCTTGTACATATCGTTTCAACCGGAGTGCTTGCATGTACTTCTTGTCCATTGTAACCCTTTTCTTATGTCTTTCAACCTACAAGGTTCTAGTAATGTTCCTTGTTACTCTTTTCTAAAGGAGTGTTTTCAACTTTGTTCATCTTCGTTGTATTCTTTTCTCGATATTGTTCAACCTCTCAAGGTTTATGGTTTCACTCTTTTGTCAAGAAGCAACTTTGTTTTACCTCTTCATCTTCTGTTTCTCTCTCGTGCCATCCTAGATCTCGGGACGAGATCCTCTTGTAGTGGTGGAGTGTTGTAACGCCCCAAGACCGGAGCTCTAGATGCCTTCCATGTTTTGTGAGTTTCGTCGTGTGTTTTGTTTTGCTTGTTGCATTCATCATTGCATATTTTGCATTGCATCATGGGCATTGCATCATGCCATCATGTGATTAATCTTTGCAACTTAACTAAATAAATTGCATGGATCTTCGGTCCATTTAAATCGAGGGAAGGGTGACTTATCTTTATAACATATCCTCCCAATATTATTAGGGAGCTATAATATTATATTCCATTAATTTGGAATTTACCACAACACACGTGCATGTTAAATCCCTTGGCCTTTCCTTCTTCAAGTGTTGACTCTCTAACCTTTCCCATAATTATGTTTCCCAATTATCGAGGCTCTGTCTAAATTCTCAACATTTTTTGGACACTTCTAATTCTTAGTCCTTGTTCAAACCTCTTGAATTAAATTCAAATGACTTTGAATTTAATTCTTGCAATCATGTTCATTCCTATTTTTTCATGGACCGTGCACATTTTTGTGAGTCCGGGGAAATTATCCCCGTGCCCAAATTCCTTCTCCAACCTTTTCTTTCTCTTATTTCTTTCTTTGTTATTTGCTATTTTTGGCAAATAAAGAGAAATGAGAAAGAGAGTAGGAGAGAGAAGCCAAGCCCAGGCCGGCCTCCCTGGGCCTCCCTAGGCCAAACTCCAGCACCGGCCCATCCCTCTCCTAGGCCCAGCCACTACTAAACCTAACCCTCTGGCTAATCCCCTCTCTCCCCATCGTTCCTCCCACACTACTAGAAGCACCCACACGCATGCACGCAGAGAGCAACCCAATCCCCATCGCCATCCGCTCGACCCCTCCTCCCTCTCAATCTCCAATGCCCGCAGCCACATCGCGCCCGCGCCTGAACCATCCTCGTGCCCGATCCCCTCAAGCCTCCTCCCAGTGCGCGATGCCCCTACAGAGGCTCCCTCCGTTTGGCTCCCTCGCTGCGGCCCTGCCGAACGTCGGTGACCTCGAGCGTCGTGCCTCCCCGCACCACCATCGGAGGGGCCAATTCCGGCAGCCCTAGCGCCCGCGCCAAGCTACTATCAGGTCCCGCGTCGCCATCCAAGACCTCGCCGCCCTCCCCAGTTGTTTCTTCTTGGGAACGACGCATTGAGCTCCCATCTATAGCCATGGCCTCCTCACTGTCAAGCCCCACACGTCGCCCGGCGAGCTCGCCCCTGCTTCTTCCTCGTCAAATCCGGCGACCTTCGCCTTGAACCCATCGTCGCCATCCTGTTCTAGGCCTACTCTGCGCAGCCCCTCCTCTGCCATGGCCTTCCTCCTCCAGCAGCTCGAGCTGCCTCCACCCACCTCCAATGGCCTCCCGATGCAGGGCCTTTGCTAGCCCCTCGATGCCCTTTTAGTTCACCAAGTACACCACCGGCAAGACCCGGACTCCGAACGCAAGTACAACTACAAACCCAAAGAACTCAGATGCATCAAGTCCCTGGCGAGACCCATTCGTGGATTTTGTCAAGTTGGAGCACCGCTGAACGAGGGCTTTTGCCTTACTCATTTTGGACGTGCCAAGTTCCTCGTCAAAAGTACGTCTACATGTTGACCCGACAAGTACCGTGGCATCGAAGTCCTTTGAGGCATCAAGTCCCTCTCCGACAATTGTTGAACTACCATCCCATGCATTATAGCAAGTACCACGACGATCTTTGACATGTACCCCTACACCGCATCGAAACGATGAGTTCCTCGCCGTGACCCCGAACATCTACAGAACCTTGTGCGACTATGGACGTGAACGACCACCGTCGGCCCCAAGTTACTCGGATTCGGCAAGTCCCTCTACAAAAATGTGTGCCGCTACTGACGAGGACAGACAGTACCACTACTTCTACTACCGTCGTGGAACAACTACTTCCTCTACTTCCCTCGATGAACTCGGACCGTCCCGTTTGCATGCTTTGAAGGTATAACCACCGAGAACGAATGAATGCATGTTGTTTGAGATACACCCTTGTTCGCCCCGAGTCCGAGCTGTCGGTGCATGTTGCCAATCTTTTGCCTTGTCACCGACATGTGGGAACCCGATATCCGGGAGCACCCCACCATCCTTGCATGACACGCTCCCATCACTTTCTTTTGCACCGACGTCTCAATGAGTTGTCGGAACCGATATGTTGTCGTGGCATCATTTTCGGATTCGTTGCCGTGGCACCCCTTTCGTTTCTGCCACGATGAAAAATGCTTCATGATATGCTCATGTCAACATTTTCATAAAATTGCATAAACCTGAACATGTCATCCGCATCATTATAATAACATTTAAAATGTTTAAAATTGTTGTTGCATTAAATTCCTAATGCACATGAGGATATACCTGAATTGTTATTTGGCGTTTCCGTCCTCATTTAAACTTGCCTAAATAGTTAGTTTATTTATGCTTCACCCTCTTGCCATGTTTAACAACATTTAATATGGTTGGGTACATGACGGAGACAGAACTAAATAATCGAATGTGGTGTTTCGTCAATATGCAACTCGTTGCATATTGAGCTCCACTTAACTTGTAGTGTTGTTGGTGCACTTTGCCAAGCCATGCCTCTTTAAACCGGACATGCATCATACTTGATTGTGCATCATGCCATGTTTATGTGAGGGTTGTTTACTATGTTGCTTGCTTCTTTCCGGGTTGCCACTCTCGTTAGCTTCAGTTTTGTTCCGGAGTTGTGAGGATTTGTTCGACTCTGCCCGTTGTCTTCTTCATGGACTCGTTCTTCTTCCTTGCGGGATCTCAAGCAAGATGACCATACCCTCAAAATCACTTGTAGCTTTGCTTGCTAGTTGTTCGCTCTATCGCTATGTCACGCTACCTACCACTTGCTATATCATGCCTCCCATATTGCCATGTCAAGCCTCTGACCCACCTTCCTAGCAAACCATTGTTTGGCTATGTTACCGCTTTTGCTCAGCCCCTCTTATAGCGATGTTAGTTGCAGGTGAAGCTGAAGTTGGTTCCAAGTTGGAACATGGATATGTTGGGATATCACAATATCTCTTATTTAATTAATGCATCTATATACTTGGTAAAGGGTGGAAGGCTCGGCCTTATGCCTAGTGTTTTGTTCCACTCTTGCCGCCCTAGTTTCCGTCGTACCGGTGTTATGTTCCTTGATTTTGCGTTCCTTGCGCGGTTGGGTGTTATGGGAACCCCTTGACAGTTTTCTTTGAATAAAACTCCTCCAGCAATGCCCAACTTTGGTTTTAATATTTTCCACCTAAGCCTTTTTCCCTTGGGAGTTGCGCTCCTGAGGGTCATCTTTATTTTAACACCCCCCCCGGCCCAGTGCTCCTCTGAGTGGTGCAACCTGTTAGCCGCCGATGGCCACCAGGGGCAACTCTAGGCTAGCCTACTGGAAGTTTGGACAATCCGGTGTGCCCTAAGAACGAGATATGTGCAGCTCCAATCGGGATTTGTCGGCACATCCGGGGGGCTTTGCTGATCTTGTTTTACCATTGTCAAAATGTCTTGTAACCGGGATTCCGAGACTGATCGGGTCTTCCCGGGAGAAGAAATATCCTTCGTTGACCGTGAGAGCTTGTGATGGGCTAAGTTGGGACACCCCTGCAGGGTTTAAACTTTTGAAAGCTGTTCCCGCGGTTATATGGTAGATGGGAATTTGCTAATATCCGGTTGTAGAGAACTTGACACTTAACTTAATTAAAATGAATCAACAACGTGTGTAGCCGTGATGGTCTCTTTTCGGTGGAGTCGGGGAAGTGAACACGGTCTTTTGTTATGCTTGAACGTAAGTAGTTTCAGGATCACTTCTTCATCACTTCTAGCTTCACGACCATTTTGCTTCTCTTCTCGCTCTTATTTGCGTATGTTAGCCTCCATATATGCTTAGTGCTTGCTGCAGCTCCACCTCATTACCTTACCCTACCCATAAGCTTAAATAGTCTTGATCTCGCGGGTGTGAGATTGCTGAGTCCTCATGACTCACAGATGCTTCCAAACAGTTGCAGGTGCCGACAAAACAAGTGCAACTGAGCTCAAGTGGGAGCTCGATGAAGATCTTGATCGTTGTTTTGTTTCGTTTCCTGTTGATCAGTAGTGGAGCCCAGTTGGGACAATCGGGAATCTAGCTTTTGGGGTTGTCTTCTTTTATTTTGGTTCCATAGTCAAACCTTTGTTTGTACTCTGGATGATGTATGTTTAACTCGTTATTTGTGTGAAGTGGCGATTGTAAGCCAACTCTTTATCCCTTTCTTATTTAGTACATGGGATTGTGTGAAGATTACCCCTCTTGCGACAAACCTACCATGCGGCTATGCCTCTAAGTCGTGCCCCGACACATGGGAGATATAGCCGCATTGTGGGTGTTACACAGAGAGAGGCAATTTACGTTAACCCTTTCGTAGGTTCCCGTAGATGTATAAAAATGTGAAATGCGTGAATGTGCATTTGCAGATAAGGCCTTCCCTCATTCATCCTTTTCTCCGACAAGATCTTGATCTTCTGTGCAATGCACGGGCATCTTGCTAGTACTCCTACAATATACTATATTATTGTGAAAGTTTATATACACCTGCCGAGATAAATGCAAACCCGGCAGATTTTCATTACATTTCAAACTTTTATAGGACATAAAAATAAAAGAAACCCGACCCTAAACCTATTCTACGGCGGCTACCGACGTCCTCCATCTGTGATCTCCATGTATGGGGGCGGGGTTTACGACCCGTGAAGTGAAGGTGCGGTCTCTAGCGAGGAAAAGTAGAACACGGGAGACGGACCGGCCAGTTGGCACACCATGCCCTGCCGCCTCCCATGCCCTACTCATCCTTGGAGGAGTCTCTGACCTCAGCGGTGCCGGATGTTGGATGGCAGCAAGTAGGACGCGTGGCTGACAGTGCTCCTGACGTCGGCCGCCAGCGTGGCCACCGCTTGTGCAGCGACTTGAGTGAGGGAGGTGACCTCGAGCTTCATCCCCGAAGACAAGCTCTCCCGCAGAGCGTTCGTGCTTGCGGTCATGGCGGATGTGGTGCCAGGTAGGAGGACGATGTGCTATGGTGTGGAGGTTAGCTGGGCGTTGCCGCTTTAAGTAGCGCATTCCGGTGAGGCCAAGCGTCCTGGTGCGTCATTAAGTCGCCGAAGTTGGTTCCTCAGGCACCGAGCCTCTTAACGAAGGCATACAGATGGACGGCATGAATGCGGGCAGCTGGCGCCGGCTGGGAACACACCGCGCGACGGCGCGAGGGGCGAGGGTTTTTGGTGTGCCAAGGTAGTCAGCTGCGGTCGTGGCAACGTTGGAGATGACCTTTGCTCACATGCGATCGATGCATGTCATTGAAAAAGCAAGACGACCATGTCTAGCGATGATGAGCGTGTCGCTCACCGCAGTCGCCGTGTCCAGAGGCGGTGCTGAAGCTGCGCCACATTGTTGGCCCCCACGACCCACATGAACGGTTGCCGGTGGCGAGGAGGTCGTGGGCCAGCTCCTCCATTGGACTAGTTTGCGCTACGTCGTCCCGACAGGTGTGCCCTGCCATATTCGAGCGTCAGTGCTCCACGTTGCGCATTAGGCCTTTCACTATGTAGTCCAAGCAAGACAACTTATTGTTTATTTGAGCCATTCAAGTATAATCATGTGGCGTTTGCTTATTTCTCATTCCTCTCCATCCCTCTTCTCCATCGATCATGTCGCCCTCCGGTCAAGTCCATCCTCCCGCGTGCCTCATTTGAACATTCCGCCGAGTATCATTCGCATGTGGGCCTAGACCATGCTTGTATTTACAATGTTTATTTGTAATTTGGCCGACATGCATACAAACAAACGGTTCGTTTGAAGTTTCACTTTGCCTCCACTACGTGTCGCTTCACGTCTTAGTTTTGACATCCCATTTGGTTCATGCCCCGACACATGTTTACGAGATCGATTGATGTTCGGAGATCAATTGCATGTCGTGCAAGGAGATAAAGGTTTGGTCTGTTTTTATGATAGAAATGACCCGCGGGGGGGTGGTCTGTGGGGATCAAAGGGAGTATATTGTACGTTCATAAGTGAAACGAACGTATTGTACCCATCCTAGTCCTCTTTCAATCAATCTCTGGACCCCGAGATGAAATCGAGACAGAACGAGTGGGGGCATGTGTGATACCTAAGGCGGATTCAAAATTTTGAACCGGTGATCATGGCATCTGCAAATCATATATAAAGGGTATTCAATGTTCGTTTCGTTTTTGAACATACAATATACTCCCTCCTATCCTTTCTAGTTTACATATAAGTTTTATGTGTAGTCAAAGTATCTCTACTTTGATAAAAAAAAGTAGCAACATTCAACAACGCACAATCAATATTGTTAGATTCGTACGTACTCCTAGACTTGTACTCGAGATGGTTTCCAATTTATTTTCAACCACGTGAATGTGCTTGTTCTCGCGCATGCTCTTCTGTCGGGGTAAATAGCCATGGGTAGCCCAGCCGGCTTCCCCTGGCCCCTCAGAAAAAATTATGAGCCCGACCGGCTCATAAGAAGACTCAAGACCTGGGCCGCCTCCCCCCTAGCCGATTACCTTCCTAGCCGGCTTCGGGGGCGGCCCACCCTTTACCCTCATGAAGAAAGCTATGGAGGGCCGGCTACGGCAAGGCCGGCTACGAGAGGCCAGGCTACAGCAAGGCCGGTTACAGCCAGGCCGGCTCCCATAAAGCAGTCAAAGCCGTACCCGCAATGTACGCGTCCACTCTGCGATGATGAAGCGGGGCGTGGCTACAGTGGAGCCTGCCACCCCCAAAACCCGGAGCACGCCTGGCACAGCGCGCCGTGCGGGCAGCCACGGCCCGCCCGGCGCGGCACTGTAGCCACGGCGGCTCTGACGCCATCCACGACGGGCCGCCAGCGTGGCCCCCGAGGCGGCGGGCCCCTTCGGTCAGAGGGACGCCGAAGGCGGCTGCGCCTCCTCTCCAGTCGGCAAGATAGAGGGCCGGCTTCCTATAGCCGGCCTGCCCCCCTCCTCGAAGGAGACGTCCATTAAGGAGACAGGATGCGGCGGGGCTACAGTAATCGCCCGCCAAGGCGGCGTTACTGTAGCCACGCTTACCCCGACCAAGCCTGCGTCAACAACACGGAGTAACAGTAACCAGCCGCCGACCAGGCCCTGGCCGGTGGGGCCGGCCTATCGACCCAGGAGCCGGCAGCCGGCGGGACCCACCAGCCGGCGCAGAAGACGGCAAGCATAGTCACAGACAGCTGGGCCCCGCGCCAAGTTGGATTACCATTGTACCCCCGGGGGGTAGGCCTATATAAACCCCCCGGTGCACCCATGCAAAGGGTTGGACTCTCATTCTAGACCTAGACACCATACAAGGAGAGGAAGCAGGCTGAGCTGAGCCCTTCTTCCTCCTTCCACCCAAAACAGCTCAAGGAGCGTTGTCGCTACTTGTTCACTTAGTAACCATGCGGAGACCCCGCAGAGCAGCAGTAGGGGTGTTATCTCCCCGGAGAGCCCTGAAGCTGGGTAAGATTCGCCGGCGTGCATGTCTTCGCCTCATCCCGTTTCCAGGCACCGGCGATGTTCTATTGGCCCCCGCAATGATAAGCCACCCGTTGGCATATGTCGCTCCTACCACCCGACATTTGGCGCCCACCGTGGGGCCTGGTGCACCGTCGTCCGGAGACCTGTTCTGGACGGGAACCCTTTTCCTTCCCCGCGCGCGTAGCCAGCCCGGCTCGCCCGATGGCGCTTGCTGCGACGCGCTGCGTGGCGTCACCAACATCTGCGCGGCAAGCGGCCTCGCCGACCTCTTCGACAAGGCCCGCATCTCCGACGAGCTTGCCTCCGATGCGGGCACTGATCACCTCGCCAACCTCCTCGGCCAGCTCCACGTCTCCGGCGAGCCCACTGCGGATTTGGAGTCGGTTGGCTCCACCGACCCGATGCCTGTCGATTCCGACACGGCATCCTACGATACCTTCCCCACCAACGTCATGGTCTACAACGACCCGCTCCCTCCGGCTGGCGATCGCGATTCTGACGCTCCCGAGGTGATGGTTATCGGCCTCGACGGCCCGACTGACGAGGGCGCCCGCGACGCCTCACGCGCGGCGGCCCACGACTTGTCCGCCCCCCTTCCGGCTGACGCCAGCGATGAAGTTCTGGAGGCACGCCGCCTCGCCCTCCTCGCGGAGGGCCGGCGGCTAGCCTCCGTAAGACGCCTCACCGAGGCCTACCAGCGCGAAGCCGACCGCGCTGCCTTCGGCACGCCGGCTCCGGCTGGCCCAAGCCGAGCTGGCGTTGTCAGGCAATGCGGCGCCGTCATCACCGACACGCTTGGAGTGGATCGCCCGGTCTACGCCACCCCGCTCGAGAACCTGCGCGCCGCCCAGGCGGCCATAGACGAGCTGGACGGCTTGGAAGCCGAAGACCTCCCCCACATGACGCGGCGCATCCAGCAACTAATCGATGCGGCCGCACGACGGCACGAAGACGACGCCTGCGCGGGGAGCCCACCCCCGCGCCGCGACTACGACGCGACTTCCCGGTCGCCGACTACAAGCAACACCCGCGCGCGGCACGAGAAAGAGCCGGCTTCCAGCCGAAGCCGGACCCAAATCTCCATCGAGCGAGACGCGGACGGCCGCCCCCGAGCCATGGAATGGCGGGGCACCCCGCCTCCGCCTCGAGCTCGCGGAGAGAGATATCCCACCCCGCCTCCAGTGGCTCACCCGACTCTCAGCGGCCGGCTTGGTCGCCGCGAGGGAATCGGCGAAAACGACGCCCGCCATCGGATCGACCGCCTGGCCCGATCCCTGGCGCTAGAAGAAGAAGACGATGTCGGCCCGCCTTGCTTTGGCCCCCGCATCCGCGACGAGCTCTTCCCCAAAGGGTTCTCGCTCCCAAGAGACACACCCAAGTACAACAGCTCGGTGAAGCCGGAAGACTGGCTGACCGACTACTCCACAGCCGTCAGCATCGCCAATGGCAACCGGTGCGTTGCCGTAAAGTATGTGCCCCTCATGCTGCAAGGCACGGCACGGACTTGGCTTAACAGCCTCAAGCCCCTCAGCATCAACAGCTGGGTGGATTTCACTGAAGCCTTCGTTCGCAACTTCACCAGCACCTACAAGCGGGCTCCCAAGCCCAGACAGCTCTCCCTGTGCGTACAGGGCCCAGCTGAGTCCACTCGCGACTACCTCACGCGTTGGGCCGAGCTCCGCAACTCCTGCGAAGGGGTGTACGAGGTGCAAGCCATCGAATACTTCACCGCCGGGTGCCGAGAGGGCACCCTCCTCAAGCACAAGCTTCTCTGCGATGAGCCGACTACCCTCGACGAGCTCTTGAACATCGCCGACAAGTACGCCACCGCCGACTCCTCAATGAAGACCGAGCTCCGGGTGGACGCGTCTGGAAAAGTGCTCAATCCGGCGCCCCAAGCGCCGGCTGGAGACGGCGGCCGACGCCAACACCAGAACGATCAGAAGCGCAAGGGCCCTGCGCCGCCTCCCGCTAGTCGGCAAGTGGCCACGGTCGAAGATGCGCCGCCTGAGGGGCGGCCCGCGCCCAAGAAGCCCAAGGGCGGCCGGCCGGCTTGGCAGCCGGCCTTCTCCTACGAGCAAACCCTTGATGCCCCGTGCAAGTTCCATAGCGGCGCGAAGCCGTCCAACCACATGACCCGCAAATGCAACTGGCTCGCCCGAATCTCCAAGGGTGAAGGGCTCACGCCGACTCCGCCTTCCGGCCCGCCGCCGCCGGCTCCGCCGCCCAAGGCCGCCCGGCCCGCGGTCGACGCCGTGCAGGACGAGTTCCCCGATGAGCAAGCATCTTATGTTGTCTTCACGAGCCAGCCCGAAGACCGGCGTAGCAAGCGCCAAGAGCAACAAGAAGTCAGTGTGGCCGCCACCAGCCCAGCCGGCCACATGCACTGGTCAGAGAAACCCATCAGTTAGAGCCGGGCCGACCACCCAGAGGTGATGCCATCCCCCGGCTCCTACGCATTGGTCCTGGAGGCCACCCTAGCAACGGATACGTGCGCCGCACGCTTCTCCCGCGTGCTGATCGACGGTGGGAGCAGCATCAACATCCTGTACTGCGACACCATGGAGAAGCTGGGTGTCAAGGCAAAGCAGCTTGCGCCGACTCGAACGGTGTTCCACGGCATCGTACCCGGTTTGTCCTGTGCCCCCATCGGCAAGATCAAGATCGATGTACTCTTTGGGGGCAAGGATCATTTCCGCCGGGAAGCAATCTGGTTCGAGGTGGTGGACCTGGAGAGCCCTTACCACGCCTTGCTTGGCCGACCCGCCTTGGCCAAGTTTATGGCGGTCCCCCACTACGCTTACCTCAAGATGAAGATACCAAGCTCCAAGGGTGTCATCACCATCGCCGGCGACTACAAGAAGTCCGCCGACTGCGCCGCGGCCAGCAGCCGGCTGGCCGAATCCCTCGTGATCGCCGCAGAGAAGAAGACGCTGGACAGGGTCGTGGCCCTGGCCAGCAAGCAGCTAAACCAACCCGCCGACTCCAAGGAGTATAATGCCCAAGGATCTTTCCAGCCGGCCAAGGAGACCAAGAAGATACAGCTCGACCCCGAGCACCCCGAGAGGTTTGCCGTCATTGGGCGAGCCTGGATAGCAAATAGGAAGGCGAGCTCGTCGATTTCCTCCGTGAGAATCGGGATATCTTTGCATGGTCCCCCAAGGACATGCCGGGTGTTCCGAAGGATTTCGCCGAGCACAAATTGCACGTGCGGGAGGATGCTAAACCAGTCAAGCAGCCCCTCCGCCGATTGTCAGAGGAGAAGAGAAGGATCGTAGGGGAAGAGATAGCCCGGCTTCTCACAGCCGGCTTCATCATGGAAGTTTTCTTCCCTGAGTGGCTCGCGAACCCGGTTCTCGTGCTGAAAAAGAATAACAAGTGGCGCATGTGTATAGATTACACAAGCCTCAACAAAGCCTGCCCAAAAGATCCCTTCGCTCTGCCCAGGATTGATCAAGTGATAGACTCCACAGCCGGATGCGAGCTGTTGAGCTTTTTGGATGCCTACTCGGGATACCACCAGATAAAGCTGAACCCGGATGACCAACTGAAGACCGCCTTCATCACGCCGTTTGGAGCCTTCTGCTACCTGACTATGACGTTCGGCTTGAGGAATCCCGGCGCCACTTTTTAGCGTTGCATGCAGAAGTGCCTTCTCACGCAGCTCGGCAAGAACGCCCACGTCTACGTGGATGATGTTGTGGTGAAGACGGAGAAGCGTGGCACTCTGCTGGAAGACTTGAAGGAGACATTCGAGAACCTGCGCCGGTTCCGGATCAAGCTCAACCCGGAGAAATGCGTGTTCGGAGTGCCAGCCGGCCAGCTCCTAGGCTTTCTGGTCTCCGAACGCGGCATAGAGTGCAACCCTGTGAAGATCAAGGCCATCGAGAGGATGGCGGTCTCAACCAAGCTTAGAGAGATTCAGAAGTTCACCGGGTGCCTGGCCTCTCTGAACCGCTTCATCAGCCGGCTTGGAGAAAAAGCTCTCCCTCTCTACCGCCTCATGAAGAAGAGCACTCACTTTGAGTGGAATGACCAGGCCGACCAAGCTTTCCACGAGCTGAAGAAAATGTTGTCCACGCCGCCTGTCTTGGCGGCACCGACTGAGAAGGAGCCCATGCTCCTATATATTGCCGCCACTAGCTGGGTGGTCAGCACCGTCATTGTGGTCGAACGCCCCGAAGAAGGCCGAGCCCAGCCGGTCCAGAGGCCGGTTTATTACCTGAGCGAGGTGTTGTCCGCCTCGAAACAAAATTACCCGCACTATCAGAAGATGTGCTATGGCGTGTACTTCGCTGCCAAGAAGCTGAAGCCGTACTTTCAAGAGCATCCCATCACGGTCGTATGCACTGCCCCGCTGGCTGAGATCATAGGCAGCCGGGATGCATCCGGCCGGGTGGCTAAATGGGCCATCGAGCTGGCCCCCTACACGATCTTCTACCAACCCCGCACCGCCATCAAGATGCAAGCGCTGGCCGACTTCCTCGTCGACTGGGCCGAGACCCAGTACTTACCACCAGTGCCCGACTCCACCCATTGGCGCATGCACTTTGACGGATCAAAGATGCGCACCGGCTTGGGAGCCGGCGTCGTCCTTACCTCTCCAAAGGGCGACAAGCTCAGATACACGCTGCAGATCCACTTCGCCGCCTCCAACAACGTAGCCAAGTACGAAGCGCTCATACACGGGCTCCGGCTTGCCAAGGAACTTGGCATCCGCCGGATCCTGTGCTATGGCAACTCGTATTTGGTGGTGCAGCAATCTTCTGGCGACTGGGACGCCAAGGACGCAAACATGGCGAGCTACCGCTTCCTAGTGCAGCAAATCAGCGGATATTTCGACGGATGTGAATTCCTTCATGTCCCGCGAGCCGACAATGACCCAGTAGATGCTCTGGCCCGAATAGGCTCCATGCGGCAAGCAATACCAACCGGTGTCGCCCTACAGCGCCTCCTCAAGCCATCAATCAAGCCGTCTCCGGAATCCGACTTTATCTTCGTGCCGCCTAACCCCGAGGAGGCCGGGTCCGGCTCGAAGAATCAAGCAGCCGGCCCGGGGACTTCAATATTCGGCTCGGGGACTGCAGTACCCGGCTCGGGGACTGCCGCACCCGGCTCGGGGACTGCGGTAGCCGGCCCGGGGACTGCGGTAGCCGGCCCGGGGACTTCTTCAGCACAGCAAGCGGCGGCCGACTCCAGCACTGCATTACCTAGCCCGCCCACCCTGGTGGCTGTAGCCACATTGGTAGCAGAGGAAGTCGCCGCTCCATCATGGGCCCAAACCATCCGCAACTTTTTGGTGAACCAAGATCTGCCGGCTGACAAAAACGAAGCAAGACAAGTCCAGCGCCGGGCTGGAGCATACACAATCGTCAACAGAGAGCTTGTCAAGCGCAGCGCCACCGGAGTCTTGCAGCGATGCGTCGAGCAGGAGAAAGGCATCGCGATCCTCAGGGATATACACCAAGGAGAGTGCGGCCACCACGCCGCATCAAGATCACTCCCTTCTTCCTTGTATATGGTGCCGAGGCAGTCATCCCAACAGATATCGAGTTTGACTCGCCTCGGGTAACCATGTACACAGAAGCGGAAGCCAAAGAAGCAAGAGAAGACGGCGTCGACCTGCTGGAAGAAGGCCGGCTGTTAGCCCTCAGCCGGTCTGCCATCTACCAGCAGGGTTTGCGCCGCTACCACAGCCGGAGGTTCTGACCAAGATCCTTCCAGGAGGGCGACCTTGTGCTCCGGCTGAGCCAGCGAACAGCCGGCCAGCACAAGCTCGCAGCCCCCTGGGAAGGCCCCTTCATCGTCAGCAGAGCCTTAGGCAACGATGCCTACTACTTCATCGACGCGCAGAAGCCGAAGGCACGCAAGAGAGACGACGCCGGCAAGGAGTCGGAGCGACCATGGAATGCAAATCTTCTTCGGAAGTTTTACAGTTAAAATGCAGTATGTATTATGCCCACTTTTGTATTAAGTACGAAACAGTAGGCTCCCCGAGAAAGACTCGGGGACTGCCATCCTTTATTTTTTGAATGAAAGTTATCATGCGTATGATATCACCTATTCATTTATTTTGTCCGGTACTGGGTTCGACGAGTCGGCCCGGGGACTGGCCGACTGGAGTTATATTAGGAGCCCTACCCGCAGTCAGACAAGTAATGTGCCGACACCCAGGCTTGGCTCTTGCCAAAATCGCAGCTCGAAGAACCGACTGCTCGGCTGGCAAGAGTCACAAGCTGGAAAGGGTGCGCACACGAAAAATGGCTAGGGACTAACAGGCTTATATATAACAAAAGCCGGCTTGCTGCCTCCCGCCGACCGACTACCAGAGTAGCCGGCCGGCCGGCTTACATTCAGTCTGCTTCAAATCCAAGAAAGCTCGAGTACTTGCCTTCCCAAAGAGGGAAGGCGCAAAGGAAAGAGCCTAAGGACAAAAAGTGCACTTGAATGAAAGCCAACACATGCATATATTAATATTTACACAAAGGACCTCCAGAGAGGTCGACATCCAACATTGTTCGATACACCCCCAGTGGGTGGAATTGCAGAAACTTAAAATTGTTCGAAAAAGCAAAACAGGGACAATAGGAACGGTAGATCAAGCCGGCGGGGCCGCTGACGAGCCGGGCTGGGCGGTGGAAGCGGTCGTGCCGACTGGAGGAACGGCCGGCTGGCCAACCTCGGCTTGATCATCGCCTCCGGCAGAGGGCGCGCTCCCGCGTGGCTCGTTGCTGGAGGCACGGTCGGCTTGAGGGCGGTCGGCCGTCTCACCAGTCGGCTCGGCGTCTTCGCCGTCCTCCTCCTCGTCGTCCTCGCCCTCGTCGCTGGAGGCGATCTCCTCGGCCGAGTCCTCGCCGTCCGCCGGGTTCAGCCCGAACTATTCCTCCGGCTGGGCGGCGCCATCATCATTGAGCTCCGGCGCGAAGACGCTGGTGTCGGTGCACTCGGCGATCATCGAGGCACGTTGCGCGATCGCCGGCCGCACCTCCTCCAGCTCCGCGTCGGCTTCCGACCGCCAAGTCCGCAGCTGGTCCAGGCTTAGCCCTGGGTACCACGCGCGGACGAACTCCAGCGCATGCCTGGCTCCAAGACGGGCTGCGGACGCCTTCCAAGCCTCGAGGCGGCCAACTGCGACTTCTAGCCAGTCGGCCGTCTGGCTTGGGGTGCGGGGAATCGTCTGGCCGGGCTAGAGCGCGGCCAGCACCGTCGCCCCGGCACGTTGGAGCCGGCGGAGCAGCCGATGGGCCGGCTGCAGCCGCGCCTGGATGGCGATGAGCTGCTCCGACAGCGTCCGATTCGCATCTGGCGGAATCACAACCCCGGCCTGACGGCGCGCCTCGCGGTGGGCCTCGATGGCTTGTGCGGCAAGGACGGATTGGCCGGGAAAGTACTCTGCACAAGACAGCAAACACAAGTCAAAACAAAACCGCAGGCAGCCGGCAGATGGAAGAAGGGCAAGAAAGACGGCCTACCATCGATAAGATCCTCGATTCGGCCGAAGCCTTCTTCCAGCGCCTGGCGCGTCTCGGCCCAGCCCGCCTCCCTGGTTTCGAACTCCGCCTTCAGGGCAGCCTCGCCGTCCTGCGCCTTTTGCAGGGCCGCCTTATGGCTTTCCTCCTGGTCGGCCAGTTTCTTGGCCAGGCGGTCGCGCTCCTAAACCAAGTCAGCGTACTCGGCATCCCTGGCATGAAGAGCGGCCTGCACTTCGCCGAGTTCCCTCCGCAAGTCGGCGTTGGCCTCTGCGCGAGCAAAAGACAAAGAGAAAAAGTCAGCAAGAGAAAAGTCGTCAAGGAAGATCCGACCCGACTGCGCTGCAGTCGGCCCGAATCTCGGGGACTACACCCAGTGGGTGCGCTGTCGCGCCCCCACGAGAAAGAAATAAAGACAATACACTTACGCCGGCTACTGGCCAGGTCTTCGGTCCTCCGGCTCAGCTCCCGAGCCTGGGAGTTGAAGGCGGCGGCACGAGAATTGTGATAATCCTAGAGATCAAAAAAACAGTCAAGATAGTCGTCGAGTAAGATCCGAACCGACTGCGCTGCAGTCGGCCCGGATCTCGGGGACTACACCCAGTGGGTGCGCTAGCGCGCCCCCACGGAAAAAATTCAGAGGACCAGAACGGTCAACCAGTAAAGACTTACCCGGATTGCAGACCGCGTCGACAGAAACTCCTGAGTGAATTGCCTCAGGAGGCCGGCATGTGCCTGCAGCCGGCTCCGAACCCCTTGGGCCGCGACGTTCAGCTCGCCGCTTCCTCCGCTGGGAGTCCACCCGGACGTGGCGGAGCTGGCCGCCTCCAAGACGTCTGCCGTTTTGTCGGCACCCGCGGCTCGGCGCGTGTCCGGCGGGGCCATGCTCCCTCCGGCATGCCGGCCCGCCGCTAGCTCGATCTCAAGACCGGCTCCGGCCTCGGGCGCGGCCCGGGCCGGCTCCTCCGGCACCGCCGACGACTGGCCGCCTTCGCCCGCTCCGGCTGGCGCTGCCGGCGGCGTCCTCTCCGCGAAGATCTCGCAGAGTTCGTCCCTCTGCACCGGCGGCTGTTCGGGGGTGATCTTCTCCGCCATGGGCAGAGGGATGTCCGGATCCAAGGTGTGGAGGGGGATGGCGAGCAGCGGAGGCCGGCTACGTGCGCCCTCCGCCTCCGTCTCCGCGGCCGCCCGCTCCGACGGAGTCTCGGCCGCCGCGCTCGCTCGCCCCGTCGCCGTCCGGGCGGCCTCCCGCTCCGCCGCCTCCCTCTCTCGCCGCGCCTCGCGAGCATTCCGCTCCGTGGCTTCTGCAAGATCGGCACGGGGGTCCACGCGGCGGGACCCTGAAGATCCAGCACCCGGCCCGACCACAGAGCCGCCTGGGCCTCGCTCGAGGGAGAGCGGCGCCCTGCTCAAGAAATCAGAGAAGAATTAAGGCAAATGAAGACTTCAAAATAACAAGCATGTAAGCGGCCAGAGGGCTTACGCAGAAACTGACGGAGGCTTCTTCACCGCCTTCCGGAAGCGGGCCGCCTTCACCGCCGCCTTGTCACGCTTCGTGGCCGCGGCGGAGGCCCTCGTCTTCTTCGGCCGGCTTCCGAAGAGTGGGAGCGCGGCCCGGCGTTTCCCCTTTCCACCACCAGCGGCCGGCACGGCGGACGAGCCCGCGCTGTGGCGGTCGGTTGCCGGCTGGTGGCGCGGGATTTCTTCGGTGTCGAAATCGTCCGGCCAGTCGTCGAAACTGGCCGAGAGCCCCATGCCTCCAGGCTCGGCGACGTCCCCCGTGGCGGCGTCCTCCATGGCGACTGCAGCAAGGTCCGGGTCGTCGAGGTCATCCACCGCGCGGTCCGGGGCATACTCGCGTTCGACTCCTGCCGCCCCGGCTGGCGGTGGGAGGAGATGGTTCTGATAAAAGAAAAAAGAGAAGAGCCGCCTGGTCAGAAGCCGGCTGGCTCAAGCCGGCAGACGACAAGAAGAAGGACTTACCACAGGCGGAGGATGGGCGCGGGAGTACGGCGCCTTGCCGAATTGCCAGTCGTCGGTGAGCTTCAGGTTGGCGATGTAGTTCACCATAAGTGCCACCTCGGCATGGGGCATCTCCCATGTGCTCAGCCGGCAAGGATCAAACCGGCCGCTCATCTGGCACAGCATACGGGGCCGGCTTTGAAGAGGGAGAATTCAGCGCTCGATGAAGGCGGCTACCAGGTCGGCCGCGCGCAGGCCTTCCGACTGGATCATCACCCGGAGCCGGGCGATGGAGGCGTTCCCAGCCGGAGACAAGGACTTGGACCGGAAGCCCCAAGACGGCCGCCTCCCAGCCGGCGGGCCGGCTATGTAAGCCGGCAGATTGACGTAGTCGCCGTGCGGGGCGACGTTCTTGACGTAGAAGTAGGATTTCTGCCAGAGTTTGACAGACTGGATTAGAGGGATGTGAGGGAAGGGGTTGTTGTCGCTTGCCCTCTTCATCGCGATGAAGGCCCCGCAGGGAGCCGGCACGCCGGCGGTGACGGTGCCGAGCTTGTTCTGGAAGAGCTCCGCCCAGAGCTCCAGCGTTGGCAGCACCCCTAGGAAACCTTCGCAGAGGGAAATGAAGGCCGACAGCTGCAGCACCGAATTGGGCGTGAGGTGACGCGGCTGGAGGTTGTAGAATTCGAGGAAGGATCGCATGAAGCCGCTTGCCGGGAAGCCGAAGCCACGCAAGAAGTGCGTGCGGAAGACGACGCGCTCGCCTTCCTCCGGCGCCGGCGAGACCTCCGTCTCCGGCGCCAGATGGACCTGCACGAGGTTGGCGGCGGGCAGGCGCCGGGGCTGGCGGAGGAATTCGATGTGGTCCTTGTGGACGTTGGACCCGTCCCACGAGCTTGACAGCGCCAGGGACATGGCGGCGTGAGCGGGCTGCGGCGCGAGACTGCGTCGGGCGCGAGGAAGAAGAAAGGGAAGAAGAAGAGCAAGGAGGGACGGGGAGCGGGGGACCGAACGAGCCTTTGTCTCTCCCCCTCCCCCCCTACTTGTAGGCTCATGCGCCAGAGCCGAGGAGGCGCGGCGTGGGGGATCGTGGGGATCGATCGTGCCCATCTCCCCCACACCCGCGTTAATTACGTGCCTTGATGACACGAAGAAACGGCCGCGGGGAGGCGAGCAGTCCCCTCGGGCCATAGAAGATCTGTGCCCGGGCCGAGGCCAGGGAGTGGCGGGCCCGGGCCTGCGGCGGCGTCCCATCGCGCGCGTGCGATGGCAGGGCTTCTCCGCCACGTGGCCCATCGTGGGGCCCGTGGCCAGCCCACGGGTCAGCCATGGTCACCTTAATAAACAAAAAAGTTCACCGAAGTCGGCATGCGACGGCGAGGTCGGCCCCTCTGGGTATGAAGCCGGCCAAGCTTCCCGTCCTTCCGTCCGCCGTGAAGCTCGCCCGGCTTCGGGGACTACTGTCGGGGTAAATAGCCATGGGTAGCCCAGCCGGCTTCCCCTGGCCCCTCAGAAAAAATTATGAGCCCGACCGGCTCATAAGAAGACTCAAGACCTGGGCCGCCTCCCCCCTAGCCGACTACCTTCCTAGCCGGCTTCGGGGGCGGCCCACCCTTTACCCTCATGAAGAAAGCTGTGGAGGGCCGGCTACGGCAGGGCCGGCTATGGCAAGGCCGGCTACGAGAGGCCAGGCTACAGCAAGGCCGGTTACAGCCAGGCCGGCTCCCATAAAGCAGTCAAAGCCGTACCCGCAATGTACGCGTCCACTCTGCGATGATGAAGCGGGGCGTGGCTACAGTGGAGCCTGCCACCCCCAAAACCCGGAGCACGCCTGGTACAGCGCGCCGTGCGGGCAGCCACGGCCCGCCCGGCGTGGCACTGTAGCCACGGCGGCTCTGACGCCATCCACAACGGGACGCCAGCGTGGCCCCCGAGGCGGCGGGCCCCTTCGGGCAGAGGGACGCCGAAGGCGGCCGCGCCTCCTCTCCAGTCAGCAAGATAGAGGGCCGGCTTCCTATAGCCGGCCTGCCCCCCTCCTCGAAGGAGACGTCCATTAAGGAGACAGGATGCAGGCGGGGCTACAGTAATCGCCCGCCAAGGCGGCGTTACCGTAGCCACGCTTACCCCGACCAAGCCTGCCTCAACAACATGGAGTAACAGTAACCAGCCGCCGACCAGGCCCTGGCCGGTGGGGCCGGCCTGTCGACCCAGGAGCCGGCAGCCGGCGGGACCCACCAGCCGGCGGGCCCCAGAAGCCAGCGCAGAAGCTGGCAAGCATAGTCACAGACAGCTGGGCCCCGCGCCCAGTCCGATTACCATTGTACCTCCGGGGGGTAGGCCTATATAAACCCCCAGGTGCACCCATGCAAAGGGTTGGACTCTCATTCTATACCTAGACACCATACAAGGAGAGGAAGCAGGCTGAGCTGAGCCCTTCTTCCTCCTTCCACCCAAAACAGCTCAAGGAGCGTTGTAGCTACTTGTTCACTTAGTAACCATGCGGAGACCCCGCAGAGCAGCAGTAGGGGTGTTATCTCCCCGGAGAGCCCTGAAGCTGGGTAAGATTCGCCGGCGTGCATGTCTTCGCCTCATCCCGTTTTCAGGCACCGGCGATGTTCTATTGGCCCCCGCAATGATAAGCCACCCGTTGGCATATGTCGCTCCTACCACCCGACATCTTCCTACTAGGATTTCGCCACGTATAGCCAGTCCAATAGTAACTTTTTTAAGCTCCATGTCCAATAGTACTGGTGGAGTACTGACAACATCTGTACTAGAGTATGCAGTGCTCATAGTTGTACTCCCTCCTTCCATTTATATAGGGCCAGGAGAGAGATGTGAAAAAGTAAGGGGAGTGAGCTCTCATGCAAGATCCTAGCTATATACGCATTTCTAGTTAAATACGTACAATAAATATGAAGAAAGAGATGGAGATGAGATGGAAAAAGTACTAATACAATAGCCAACCTTGTATTTTTTTTGTGGGAAATAGCCAACCTTGTAGCCCACACTACTGTATGAGTGCATATAATAGATGATGGCTATAGATGACATGGCAGTTCCTTATAGCCATCGACTGGCTATATTATTAACCATGCTCTAATGCGTTTTTCAAAACCACATTTGACTATTGACAAGATTAATAGTATATGAGATGTATAATGTGAAGATTATATCATTGGAAGCTCCTTTCACATACGCATCCCTGCCTTACCCTCCCTTTCATTCACTTACTGGCGGACAGCATGCTTGCTAGGCCCCGCATGTCAATTACTCAATGGGTTCCAACCACGTCAGGGGATCCTCATCCGCAGTATACTCCCTCTATTTTTATTTACTATGCATAAAATGACGTGGGCGGGGGAGGGGGAGGGTCGTCAGTTTGCTCTCAACTACGGTCCCACAAGCGAGCGAAAACGCAAGACGAAGCGCGTTCCATTCGGTGAGCGACGTGGAGGGGCCAGCGTATCAGGCCGCAACGCGAACGCGACAAGAGCGATGTACAGTCAAAACCGATTGACCGGTCGTCACCGGAACCACTATTCACACCAGAACCTTCGCTGCTCGGCCTATGCCAGCCACTGCCCTAAAACCACGCCTAATATCCAGCCCCTTCCCCCACCTTTCGATCCCCTAGCCCGCATCAAGGGTCCCCTAGTTCACCGGAAAGCCATGGTGCGCCGCAAGATCACGTACTACAAGATGCTGACGCCGAAGCGCCGCGCAGAAATCGCGGCAGCGGTCGGCGCCAGAGACCTCCGTTCCCAAGCTCGCTTTGCAGCAGGCCAATCCCCGAGTTCTCTGGAGCCAACCTACGAGGGGGAGGAAGCCGATCCAATGTTCATGGCGGAGATCGTGGCGCAGAAGGCCCCTGATGGGTATGAGACGATGGACGTCGACTTCGTGCCGGCGTCTGAGTCCCCCATGGTACAGGCGGACCAGCGGTTCAACCTGGCGATACTAAAGGAGGACCAGGAGGCAGAGGCTCAACTCGATGCGGAGCGCGCGCATGCTGCTGCCATCGAGGCTCTCCTGCAGGCGGAACCGGATGTCGTGGATGTGAACCGGGCGGCGGAGGCTCAACTTGAGGCGGAGCACGCGGGTGCAGCTGCCATCGAGGCCCTCCTGCAGGAGGAACCGGATGTCCTGGACTTGAACCGGGCGGCAGAGGCTCAACTCGACACGGAGCGCGCGGATGCCGCTCTCATCGAGGCCCTCCTGCAGGCGGAACCGAACGTCCTGGACTTGAACCGGGCAACGGAGGCTCGACTCGACACGAAGCGCGCGGATGCCGCTACCATCGAGGCCCTCCTGGAGGCGGAACCGGACGTCCTCGACTTGAACCGGCTGGTGCTCTCGTCCATGCAGAGCGCCCGCACGCTCCGCGTGAACGAGTAGCTGGAGGCCAAGGACAACCACGGTGCGGAGACACACGTCGGCAGCTACAGCTGGTTCGCGTCGGCAGCCAAAGACGACGAGGCCGTCTCGTTCCGCGAGCAATGATAGTTTTCCTTTATGTTGTTGTTTTTATGTCTCTTCTGCTGTGTAAAAACATATATTGTTATGCAAGTCATCTGACTTGGGTCAGTCTACCATTTCAGGCGGTTGGATGAATATCCTACGTCTCCTAACCCTTCTTCCTCACCTCTTATTATTTCCCAACAGACCACCGCACGGGCCATACGGATACTCCCCAACATGCGGTTGGATAAACATACTCTATGAACGAAAATTATGTGTCAGCGGTAGGATGGCTGAGTTTGGTTTGTTCACATGTGACAGCACGTGTCAGTGAGGGTGTGTTCCCTTGGTTGGGTTTGCGGCGTGCAGGAGCGACTGTGCATGTGAGGGTGCGGTGCGACCGCGGCGTGCAGGAGCGACCGTGTGAGGGTGCAGTGCAACCGCGACAGTCATGCGCAAGTGTACCTCCTTTTCATTTGGAAAACTTTAGGAAAGCTTGGCAAAAATGTGTGGTGAAGTATGGCAATGCAAGGCCTAGACCCAAACAGCATAAGTACATAGTACGTACTACGTACTAGGAGTACTAGTGTTAAAAAATAAAGGCGGGGTTTTGCTTCGCGGGATTAATTGATACAAATCCTCGTTTCACATGTCAATTAATGCGTATTTTTTTCTCCAAAGCCCAAAGAGCTAACCATCTCACTCATCATCGCTTGATTAATCCAGCGCCATGCAAACCAACCTTCTCACTTCCGCATGCATGCAGGGGATATTATTGTTCTTGGTTCCTAGTACGAGGCAAACCCCATCAATTTTGCCTCGATTAGTGTTAGTGCCCTTTTGCAAATTGTAATTTTGATATACTGGCTTTGTGTACACAAAAATGGAGGTAGTAACTATATTTGATGTCCTTCCCCATTGCGGTGACGTCGATGATATCTCGAACATTGTGGTTTGGCGAAGTGTGTTCGACGGAGAACACCATTGAGGGAGACCATGGTAAGTCGTTCGCAAGTGCTGCCTGCAAGCCAAGACAACCGCCTTATTTGCATCCAGGAAGTCCGTTGAACCAAAGGACGCGTAAATGTACTAGTACTACTCATACACAATAGTGTCGTCCGTCCAGCTTAGTGCGGTGAGATGGTTTCTCAAAGAAGACGATGGAGAAGCGAAGTCCGCGAAGAGTGAAATGATGGTTGCTTCGTCCGTGCTTTGTGATTTGATGCCTCACTGCTTTGTGATTTGTGATAGAAGGGACAGGGGAGTAGACTCTGTCCTCTATACTGTACATGCGTCCAAGCATGGGAGAAAGAGGAGAGATGTTGCATTTTTATATTCCTTCAATCAATCAATCAGGGAGCTTCAGTTCCATCCTTCTGGCTTTGGCAACACCGTCCACAATGGTTCCCACGATGCCAAAAGCTATTTTCACATTTGGCTACACATCGTGGATGCCCTTAACCGTACCACTTAGTTTTTCTCCTGTGTGCTATCTATACAAATCTCAATTATATTGATCTAAAAAATTATAGAATCAAGATTAGTAAAAAGGAGGTGATTTTGCCGCGTGGATGGCGGGGGGCGTTTCTTATTTTTAGAGCATGTTGTCCTGGCGGTTTGCTAACATGCGGTCCCATATGTCAGTGCTTTACCAAGCCGATCCGCTTCCCACATGAGGCAGAACAACGGCAGAAGCAACACGTGGTTAACTTGAAGAAGATGAGGGAGAAGCGGATTCAGCAACGAGTGAAATGATGGTTGCTTCGTCCCTCCAACTTCTTCTTTTTAGCATTATTACTTCGTCCCTCCAACTTAACTGTGGGAAAGGTGCAGCTTTGTGATTTGACGCCTCATTTCTCATTAATACGCCGGCGCCATGACTGGGTGCTTCACCCCGGCTACTCTGCACTGTATTCCGGTATGGCACGTGGACCCGGTAGCTTGATGCCCCACATGTTGGTGAAAGGGAATAGAAGATTTATGAAAGCGAGCGCTCCACTCTTACGACGGAGGAGTACACGACATGACGGCCAAGTGAACTGTCACTTGTACTGTATATAGTACTATAGTTTTGCTGTTTCGCACGATCCATCGATACAAACCCGATTAAACAGGAAAGGGCGAGATTTTTCCCGCGCGGCATATGATATTGGCCATACATTTCAAAGGCAATTTTAATGTATGCAAACTGAATAATTAAGTAACAATATGATATCTAGTAAAACTAAAAACACATACTATGATTTATTGTGTTAGAGTGTAGTAGTAGTGCTGTATTGCATAGTTGTTAGATGTAACATGGGAGAATGTGTAGAGATGTAGTTTTGGAGGGCCTACAGAGAGAAAAGAGTAATACGTTCACCGAACTTTAGAATAAGCTGATTACGGTCACTACATACGTTTTGCGGTGATTATACGGTCACTTGCTCATGGTTCAGCATCGGCTCTGTTGACCGGCCTAATAGTCTACGTGGCACCATGTTGACTAGTTAAATTGACCATGTTCCTTGTGGGTCCCACCTGTCAGTTTGCATAGGGAAAAGGTCAGATAAACACAAATTTACGCAGGCGCGACAAGACTCCACCCCATGCGCGGGAATCACCTGGTTGTGTATGTGTCTGTCAGGGCCTGAGGTGTGCGCATGCACGTGTAGGTTGAGCACTTGAGCATGAGAGTGTGTGTTGGTCGTGTGGTGTACTGGTGTGTGCATGGATGCGTGTGTGTGCGCGTGTGAATGTTGTGTGCATGCGTGGCTGTGTGTGTACATGTGAGTGTTGCGTGTGTGCATGGGTGCATGTGTTCGTGTGAGTGTTGCATGTGTGCGTGTGTGTATAATAACCACACCAGCTCCTGTGTGTTAAAACAGACGGCTCAGCATACCAATACAAGGCCACCTAGTCCGTTGTGCCCGCGGTCATGACTTCGAACCACCGTCCAATATTTTTTTGTCGTTTGTTTTCATTCTTACTAGCAAGATGCCTGTGCGTTGCACGTAACATCAAGATGCATTTGTATGACTAGTTTATCTTGTGAGAGAAAAGGATGAACGAGGGAAGGCCTTATTTGCAAATGTGGAGCAGTGTGTGGGTACCTTTTTGCAAAAGTGTCATAGTTTCTTTCCTATCCGTCAGATATAAATTGGACGGCCTATATTGCAGGATGGCAGGCACACCATCATCACCAACTCTATTTTTTATAAGAGTGTATTTTATCCCTACTCTTATAAAAAGCATAGTCGGTGATGATCGTGTGCCTGTCATCCTGCAATATAGGTCGTCCGATCTATATCTGACGGATAGGAAGGAAACTATGGCAATTTTGCAAAAAGATACTCACACCCCTCTCCACACTTGCAAATAAGGCCTTCCCTTGTTCATCCTTTTCTCCCACAAGATAAACTACTCATACAAATGCATCTTGATGTTCCGTGCAACGCATAGGCATCTTGCTAGTATTTTATAAGAATGTAGATGTAGAGTAAATACAAGCCAACAGGTGCGCCCGATGGTAGCAAGATAATGTGATGCAACACTAGAGGTGCCACGTGGAGCGTTTAACTGGTCAACTAGTCGTGTCTTGAGCAAATACAGAGTTGTATGGTGAGCCCGTGACTGTATAATAACCAAAAAACATAAATGGTGACCGTAATGAGTGGATTCTGAAGTCCAATGTATGTATCGTGCTTTCGCTTCAAATACAATGATCGTCACTGTATATATCGCGAGAGAAAGATGAAACATGCATGAATGTGCTGGGGGCTTACTTTTAGAGGACCTGGTGATAGTTCGTGTGTGTGCGTGAAAGGGGCGTAGAGGGGGGTATGCGATGGAGAGAGATATGCTCTTCGTTTCTCTTTATTATGACTAACTTTATATATAGTATAAAAATATACAAATTCACAGTGCGGAATAAATATCATTGTGGGCACCATGCAATGCAAGCATTCATACTCCTCCACATAACTTTGTAATGTTGTATATATGTAGAAATTCTAAAATATTTTTTTGGCCACACTTTATTCAAAAGGAATGTTGTATGAGAAATAAATGTGAAGAGAGGGCTTTCTAGATCAATGGGGTACGTGATGTAACATGTGTGAATGTGTAGTTGATCCATTTGGCAGGGCCTAGAGAGGTATGTGTGTGTATTACGTATTCGAGAGAGGCATGGATAGAGGGGCCGATAGGGGGGCGTGGGAGAGATAGCGCGAGAAATGAGAGTGGTCTAGAGAGAGAGACGAATATGACGTCACGGCGAGAGATTCCCCTAAGTGTGTATATGCAAGGGGGGAGTGGATAGAGGCACCAGGAGAATATTTTTTGTGTGTGTGGTGTCTGTGTTGGTATGTGTGGGTGTGAGAAGATAACGAGACGTGAGGGCAGAGAGTGTGTCACCGTGTGAGGTCCGGTGGGTCAAGGTGAGGCCCTTCGTTCGGTTCCGTCCTGCGCCACATTGGTCGGCCCGTGACGCATTTAGGGAGACCCATGGATGACTAGTCGTACAAGACAAAGATAGCATAATTGTGAAGGACTCTATGTCCACTGACAAAGCCGGCTAGGATTTGTAACCCTAGGTTCTCGGACTAAGGTAACCCCTATATCTCTGATATTACTATTCATCCAACCTAACTTTAAGGGGCATCCTACAGAATGCTCTGCTATAATCATACTCGTCGATTAGGAAGAGAGGTGTGAGACAATGCGCGAGAGATAGGCCTAAAGATAATGTGCGTACAGGAGACACATAGGCAGGTCTATGTATATAGAAAGGGTCGATGGGGATTGTGCAATGTGTATGCTTGCGAGAGGAAGAGTGCTTGTGATAAAGGTTAGTGAAAACAGTTGTAAATGGTTACGAGAGGGAGGGAGGGTTATATCGAGAGTATGTGTGCGAGAAAGACACCTCGGGAGAGAGTGTGTGAGCATGTGTGAGAGACCACCGATGGAGAGTGAAACTACACGTACAAGACTACTGTAGACATTGATTAAAGATATAAATTGTATCCAAATATTAGGATGGGATCATGATATTTGCAATTCGCGTAAGGAAGGGTCATTGATCCATCAGACATCTAGATTCTATCGAATTTGAGCATGTCTATGTTATTATTCGACACACTTGATCCACATAGTTAGTACTTTGAACTCCAGACAATGCATCGCTTTAGCAATCGAATATAAACGTGAGTATAGTTCATGTTGTGTGTGTAAAGCACATTATACATACAAAAGTTACAGAATGAACATTATAAATAGCTACCTATGAACTAGCATACATTTGAATTCAACTTAAGGTGGTTTAAAAAATCGAATTCAACATGAAGTCCATTCAATTATTTGAATTTGATATCATGGCATTTGTAAATCATACCTAAATTATGGAGGCACCAATCATTGCTCTGATTTTGTACATAATAGCATATGTAGTCGTGTACAAAATAGATTCTAATTTAGCTCCTCCATTCCAAAATAATCGTAGTTATAGGATTTTCAAGTGTCAAAATTTCAAAAAGAAGCGGATAATTTAATGAGGTTTTCAAACATACAAGGTCAAATTTAACGTTGTCTATTTAGGTCAATCCTCAAAGTTCAAGTGTACTCTAAACGTGAATGTTTATGTTTCAAAATTTCGAACGAAGCGCCAAAAGAGCCTCTACTCGCCCGAAACCGCGTGAGACCAATGTTTGGTAGCACAAGGAAATTACTTTTCTAATAACTCCGACCCGCGAAACCTACCGGCCCAACGTCCAAAGGTCTAAACCGGGGTAGGTTTGTAGCTTCATCTAGACGTCACGCAACCGCCTCCGAAAAACATTCATACACAATAGCCGCCTAAGCACACATGCGCGCGGCCGAAATTGCTCCCGCCCACTATTTGGGACACCTGGGATTACCATCCTACCCCCGACCCGCAGTAGGTCCGAAATTTAAGAGGGGGCACAGTTTGTACTTTCCCCAAATTTCAAACAAGCGTGTCCCATCTTCTGTTCAAAAAAGCCAAAAATAAGCGTGTCCCAGACCTAAACATGGTTCTCCCCCCTCCCCCCCAGCCCACCCGTCTGATTCCCCATTCATACTCCGTGGGCGCAAAAACTACCTCTCCACCAGCGGCGAAACCCCGGCGTCCTCCGTCCGCCACCCCATTCCACCCATCAACCGCCGCCCTCCTCCATCACGCCGGAGCCGATACCCCGACGTCATCGTCCATCGCAACCTCAACCGCAACGCCCTCCACGGCTTGTAGATGAAGCCGAGGCCGAGCCGTCCGTACTCGAGCTAGTTCAACCACGCCGTCCTGTGCCTCACCGCTGCCGCTCCAACTTCACCACCCTCCACCGCACCGAAGTTGTTCCTGCTACGTCGTCCTTTGCCGCCTCGGATCTTCTTCCCCTCCACCGACATATGGCCACGGCAACACAATCAACAATTTGGCCATGGGTTCGTCCAAGCCTGCACCATCCTCCAGAACATCAGTTTCCCTGGCAAAAAGAAGAAGATCGGCGCGACATGTGGAGGCGACCACACCGGCAACTGAAAATGGTACTCCTCTTCCTTATTCGTGCAAATCTTACGTGCCTGCTTGCACGGTATTCATCCCACAGAAGACACTAGTTGACCGCTTCTTCTTGATACTAGATGTTTCTAGTAACTCGCGATGCACAAGGTTTCTCCTCATATACTATTTCACCTTAGCTAGAGGTCCATCGCCCCCCTGAATTTCAATTCCTGGTCAGTTGATTCCCAATTAACGGAAGCATTCCCCGGCGTAACAGGTGCTAGTCCGCCTATTACGCCGGGGAAGCAGCGCCTCGGTGTTTATCTTAGGGGCGTGTGGGTCCTGAAGCTACTGGCGCCTGATCTAAAGGTCAGCCGGGATTAAAGGGATGGCCTAGGGGCGCTGCCAAGCACGGCGGTGGTGTGAGGTCGAGGGGAGGGCGGGGCGACAGAGGCAGGGGTCTGGTCCGGTGGTCGCTGTCAGTTCGAGAAAGATCGTCAACAGTGACTAGCGGGAGGTAGACGAAGGCCATCTGCCCATTCCTTATAGATCGGACGGTTAATTAAAAAAATCGACTGACCTATTTATTTTCAGTCGACTATTATCTTGATATGACCACATGTGGTGGCGTGCTGGAGGAGTACCTGCATTTCCTGTGCTCATATATTACAAAATCATACGGAGTAGAATCTAATTTTTTTTGCCATGCAATGTTGTAGAGCTATCATATGTCTCCTGTCATTTATTTTTCAGCCACCTGCTATCTGCTACTTTTACAGTGCACTAGTTCTGCACACACTTCACCCATACTCTCACTATTGTTTTTTATGCAAGGGTATTTCAAACTCTGCTGCTATGAGAGAAGCAAAAAAGAAAAGAGAGAAGTCGCTCCAGCGTCGTACGCGGATAGGGCAGACACGTTTCAGCCTTATAATAGGTGCAGTGTCAGCAGATGGAGACGGTAAACGTAGCTCTAGAGTTGATGACCTTGCTCGCAATGAACCACCATCCCAGGTGCTTGCTTTAACTTCGCGGTGTCATATGTGGTTGCATGTTCCATATGGTGTCTAGCTTGTATTCTAAAGTCCGAAGTCGGTCTTTATTAAGATAAGGAAAGATATTTTTTACATGAACCACCATCCCGTGAGCACCAGAAGACAAATAGCTAGACAGGGCACTAGCCGAGCCAGTGACAAGCCCAGCAAAGAGAGGCATCACCTGGAAGCCAACTAAAAAGCCATGATGGTGGCGAAGCAGCCCGCCTCCCACCAGGCTCTCAGGTCCTAGATGATCATGCTCACCACTCCAGCCGGATGTCTAGCTTGTATTACTTCCAATTTGATTAAATTTCATCTGCTTAGCTTACACATTATACCTTTGAATATGACATGCCTTTCTGTTTTTGGTATATACTAGTACATCTGTGTATTAACCATGTTCTTACATCAAACTAATGTTCTTGTGTATCCCTCATCAATCACTTATGATGAGGCATTCAGGCAAGTGGATTACTCCTCATTTAAAGAATGCAGCATCAGCCTCCCGGCATGATTCTCAAGAAACAGCAAGGCTAGATGAAGATAGTGAATGTAGCTCTGTAGTTGATTACCGCATTTCCCCTACACTAGCATCGCAGGTGCTTGCTCTAACTTGGCAGCGTGATATGTGGTTGCATGTTGCATATGGTGTCTAGATTGTAATTCTTCCAATGTGGTTAAACTGCATGTGCTATTCTGCTTAGCTTATACATTATACCTATTAATGTGACATGCCTTCCTGTATTTAGTACATAGTACATCTATCTATTAAGCATGTCCTCACATAAAACTATTGTTTTTTTGTATCCCGCATAAATCAATATGACGAGACACCTTCAGTATATGCAGTGTGATATTAGTTGCATCTTTGATATGATTTATAGAATGTGTTGCTTCTAATTTGTTGAAATGCCATTTATGATGGGACACTTTTAACTTGGCAGAGTCATATTGGTTGCATCTTTCACGTGGTGTCTAGCTTGCATTGCATCTTATTTGGTGAAATGGTTTCTGCTTAGTTTACACAAACAGTTGTGAATATCCCATGACGTCATGTTTTTCGCATTATTCCATCATGGAATCATGTGTTTGCCTTACATCAAAGTAGTGATTGTCAGTATCATGCACGAATGAGTTTTGAAGAGTGAATTTTATTGCTTTTTCTTGTTGGTTTTGCTTGACAATTCAAAATCAATAAAGCGGAAGGAAGTTAGCAAGGCAGCGGATGAAGGTGCTCCTTCCAAATGGAGGGCCTCTACAGATTCTACTCCTCCATCCCCCCAAGATGATTTCCAAGACAACACATGCATAGACACTCAACGTAGTTGTGTTGGTGATGAGCACGTCTCCCCTAGTGCACCATCACAGGTGCTCCCTCTAACTTGGCACTATTATATGTGGTTGCATGTTATGTATGATGTCTAGCTTGTATTGCTTCTAATTTTGTTGAATTTCATCTGCTTACTTTACACATTATACTTGTGACTAAGACACGTGTTCCTGTTTCTAGAACATACAATATATGTCTATCACACCATGTTCTTACATCAAAGTACATTTGTTCTGAAGAACTAAATTGTTATTCGTTTTTCTTATCGGCTTGACTTAACATGGCATAGAGAAAGAGGAAGCAAGACAGAACAACAAGGAAAGGGAAGCGGAACAATCCTGCAGATTCTGTTGGTACTGATGGTGCAATAGAAGGTCAAAGTCCAGCGGAAAATTGTACCGACAGGGTATCCCGTGCTACACGAGCTGCAGAACAAGCCAAACAGAAACAAATAGCTTCCACCAAACAAGCAGAGACAATCCTAGTTGTTGCAACACCTTCCACAGTACCACCAGCTGCACGATTTACTCGTTGGTCAACTCAGCTAGCAGCACGTTCCCAAGCTCCTTTGCCACGTGACACTACTTCCGAAGCACTCTTGACACAAGATGAGTTGGCAAGATCAGATGAACTTTGTGAGCTTCAACAGCAAGAAGGTAGTTGCTGGAGTCAAGTTACAGTTGCATGCTTCTTTATATGTAGTCTCACAGTTTGATGTACACTAACACTTCCTATGTTTGTTGTTGGACTAGCACCTAGGCGCAAGAGGAAACAAACATCAGGGATAATGCTCGATAGGCTAACTAAATCTAGAGGAGGAAGAATGCAGATTCGTTTTGAGGCAGGTTTAAAAAGGCCATGTGATGCTACAGAGTCGGCCAAGTTAGTATCAGAGGCAGCGGTTGCTGTTAGGTGTCATGTACGTATCCTCCCAACATGGATTCAGTACAGGAATGACAAAGACGAAACCTAGTTCAACACCTTCCTTGACCATTTATCTGTAAGTATGGTTATGTATGGAAACTAGTTAGGTTGTTGATAATGAGACTCCCATAATTTTCAACAGATGAGGTTCAAGTTGGATAGCCAAGATGATGTAACCAGACAAGCTTGCACCCATGTTTTCAAGTCTGCTCTACGACAGTATCGGTATAACTTGAGGAAAACTCACTTTGAAGGAAAGGCTAACAGTGAACTTGCCCAAACATCTCTAGTGGAAAATATATCTGATGAAGACTGGAGAGGCCTCGTTAAACACAGGTCCGATCCGAAGTATCAGGTACATAATATATATGTGATCAGATCACATGTTGAAGTCCTATTTACGCATGTGCCACACAAATCTATCTTCTTGTAGGTGAATTGTTCAAAGAACAAGGCCAACCGCACGAAAGTGAAATTCCAACAGACGACAGGATCTCGTAGCTATATTACACACTGCGAGGCTCTTGTAATTAGCTGTTGTTTCACTATTTTCGTTGTACCATATTATCAGATCTATATTGACTTGTTCCAAATGCAGAGGAAAGCTCGCAAGGACCAAAAAGTACCTGAACCAAATGATGTGGAAATCTTCAAGGACTGTCACACCAGCAAGAAAAAGGGCATGACTACACCAGTCAAAGCCGCTGTTGTAAGTCCTTAATCCTCATGCCTTTTAAATACTACTTACTCTGACTTGTGCCTTGAACTGCATGGTTTGCAGCCAATGTCTATTACTCTTTTCAATTTTATACACAATTGTCTTAGCGTATCATTGCACCTTACAAGGTTTAAAGGAGAGGAGTGATGTTCCTTTGATCTTGACCTGTAATCTAGTTCTGTGCTGGACTTGCCCACACAACGTTACAATTGCCTCTTTGTATGTTCTCAGTTGTTTTGTGATATGAATGATGTCATACTATGCTTACCGTATTATAAACTTCGTCTCTTTATCCTTAGCCCTCAATACAATGTGAAGAAATAGACAATACATTAGCGATGGTACATGGTCATATGTTTGGAACCTGGTTTTATTATGTACTTTGCAATAAAATACAACTATTATTTTACATGGGTTCACCAGAATAAGTTATGTATATAGACCAAAGCTATTTTGTTTGGTTTTGCTGCCTCCTTAATATCTTCTGTTCTGGTACTACTAATGTAAAACCACAACTTTTCAGCGAGCTATGGAAAAATGGTGGAACCGCCACCTTCTGAAGGTGGCGAGGCAACTATAACCGCAATGTCAACTCTTGCTGCAGTGGGTCAGTACCTGTCCACTAACAGTGCCAAAAGCACATTCCTGCGTAATACTGGCTTGGTTGTTAAGGCAATCTCGTCCAAACTGCCTCATGATCAAGATATGCAAGCTCAAAACAATGTTGTATCTGCGCTCGAGACACAAGTCCATTCCCTAACAGAGACCCTTTGTGAAACAAGGAGAGACATTGTTTGATGTTGTCAAGATATGCATGGTTTTGAAACCAGACTATCAGACATTTTCTATGTTGTTCAGGAGCCTAGGAGAACTGAAGGCGAAGGTTATGGTGCTCCATCGGACAATACAGCATGAAAACGTAACAGTCAGGTCAAATGAACTGAGCTTCTGAACTTCTGGTGGTGCATTTATCTGCTAGACTGTTAACTTTTATACCAACCTTCCTTTTATTTTATAGTTGTAATTTGGTTTGGTGCGATACAAAATTTGTTCTTAACATGCAGCCACCGGCTTAAGAAAACAGCAAGCCATTTTTGTATAGTGTAGGGTGTTCCCTATATTTGCACTGGTGGCGAACTTTGATGCCCACCAGTTGTAGTTAACACGGGCCTCCTACGGGCCATAGAAACAATGGGCCTTTTAAGGGTCGTACAAACAATGGGCCTTCTACGTGGCGTAGAAACAATGGGCCTTATATGGGCTGTAGACACAATGGGCCTTCTATGGGCTGTATCATCAATGGGCCTTCTATGGGCCGTATGATCGGTTGGCCAAACATGGGCCAATAATAGACCACATTATGGCCGTAAATGGGCTAGAGTTGAAATTGTTCATGGGCCGACCATAACGGGCCGTATTTTGATGACGCTATGAAAATGGCCCAATGTATTAATGGGCCACAAATGGGCCGACTGTAACCATGGGCTGAATTTGGCCCACAAGCAGAAAATGACAGTAATAGGTCGTAAGCAAACGAATGTGGAAATGAGCCCCCAAGAATAAATGGGCCCCGAGAAGGCCGAAAGATAACATCGGCTGGAAATGGCCCAACGGAATAAATGTCGTTAATGGGCATAAAGTGATACACTATTCATTACGGGCCAGTTTCACCACGTGTCATTAATGGGTATAAAGTGATACATTGTTCATTACGGGCTAGTTTTACTACGGGCCATTAATGGGTCGAGAGTAATAAGGGCCTCGTATGGGTCAAAAGACGTCATGGGCCATACCTGGACCGGAAGTTAAAACGGGCTGGAATTATATTGGACGGCCCAGATGACGCTACTAGGCCTAATTTGGATAGGACGTAAACGAGCCCTGGGTTAGCGTGCTGTAAATGGGCTATATGCGAACACGTTGTTAACACGCTTGCCGTGGGCCGGGCCGCCACCTTTTGACCAAGTCAAACGGGCCGGCCTTTTCATAGGAATGGGCCTCTATTGGGCCGTGCCACGTGTCGACGTATCATAGGCGCTTTGGGTCCAATGAGTGGATGAAATCTATCCCAACGGTGAGCCGACACGTGTTTACTCCAGCCAATGATGATTTTACACGTGGAAAATCCCCATTGGTCGGGGTTTTTAACGGGTTATCGAATCCAAAACTGGACCCGATAGCTTAATGGCGTTCCGTTACGGTGGATGCCACGTGTCGGTCACCCTTTACGAAAGCACTTCTGTGACACACGATTTATCATCATGGAAGTGGACACTTCCGTGATAATAATTTTGGTAATGTCATGGAACACTTCTACGACAGCACAAGTATGACTATCTTGATTCTATCATAAATTTGTCATGGATGTACATGCATGACAGAAAACGTGCCCTACTGTGACAAACATGTATCATCACGGAAGTGTATTTTTTTGTACTGATAGCGGTCGATGTGTGGAGTAATAGTAGTTGATGCAGGCAGGAGTCGGTCTACTAATCTTGGACGTGATGCCTATATAATGATCGTTGCCTGGATATTGTCATGAATATTTGAAGTTCTATCAATTGCCCAATAGTAATTTGTTTACCAGTCGTTTGCTATTTTTCTGGAGAGAAGCCACTAGTGAAACCTACGGCCCTCGGGTCTCTTGCTCATATTATTTGCCTTTGCGATCTATTTTATTTGCCTTTTATTTTCAGATCTATTAAACCAAAAATAAAAAATACCTTGCTGCAATTTATTATTATTTATTTCATTTGGTGTCCGATCTATCAATTTACAACAATTATTTCATGTCCGTTTGCCAATTTCTGGCGCCGTTACCTGAAAGGGATTGACAACCCCTTTAATACGTCGGGTTGCGAGTATTTGTTATTTGTGTGCAGGTGCCATTTATGTGTTGTTGCTTGGTTCTCCTACTGGTTTGATAACCTTGGTTTCATCACTGAGGGAAATACCTACCGTCGATGTGCTGCATCATCCCTTCCTCTTTGGGGAAATACCGACGTAGCTTCAAGCCGCGTCAAAAGGAATTTTTGGCGCCATTGCCGGGGAGGATCATCTACATCTACCAGGTTCCTAATCACAAATCTCATCTCCTCTCAATTTATATTATTTTCCATTTTCCTCTCCCTCACTTCACAAATATTTGTCATTTTATTCGCTCTCTCTTTCGTTCACCGTTTTCTTGTCAGATCTATCATTTGCTGGCAGTCTGAGTGATTCTGGTATGGCACCAACAGATGATGGCCTAACTCCTAAGATTGGACGTATGGGCAATTTGGATGCTAAAACTTTTATCTTGGGGCAAGGGAATGTTATGGGAAAGGAACGTATCCAAGAATTTTTCAATTGTGTGGGAAATCTAAGTCTTGATGATGCTCCTATACTTAGAACTAATAGATCTTATGCGGATGCTATTTCAGCACTAGTTCTAAAACTTGAAAGTAAATTTATCCATACCCGTCCTACTTTGAAAAGATTATTTTTTGCACTCCCCGTTATAAAGAATCCTAAGGCTAAAAAGTTGGCCACTCTCGTTCTTATGAATGAGTTTGACTATATCATACGGGGAGGTAGGGAAATCTTTGATTTTTATGGTATGAATCGTGAAAAGCCCGTAGTAGATGAAACTATTTACAATAGTGATTATGCATTAAGACATATGCTTGGGGATAATAAAATCTTTGATGAGAATCTTAAAAATGAAGTCCCCATTCTAGATGTAATTCAACAAGTCTTTAATAATGTTAGTCAACATTACTCTTGGATTGTTACCGGAAATCAACACGGTTATGATAATGGGCAACTTAATAGTGCTAAAGTTTCTATGGATAATATGTTTTATGTTGTTTTTACAAAACCCCATGATGAAAACACCTCTAAGGTAATTAAGAAGAAGGATGATAAAACTTAGATCCTTGCTTTATGCCTAGCTAAGGGCGTAAAACTATAGCGCTTGTTGGGAGGCAACCCAATGAATAAAACTTATTTTTGTTTTTTGCTTTCTGTTCTTGGTTGTTAGCACAATTATGCTACTGTTATGTTTTTGTTTTTAGTTTTAATTAGTGTTTGTGCCAGGTAAAGCCTTTCGGATCTTCTTGGGTGATAGTTGTTTGATCTTGCTGAAAAATAGAAGCTCTTGCGCTCACGGAAACAGCTTTAGTTTTAACCAGAGAGTGATAAAATACCAATTCTTTTGCAGAAGATTAATATACAAATTGCCCGGGTCTTCCTAATTTTTCATAGTTTTTGGAGTTACAGAAGTATTCGAAATATCCAGATTGCAACAGACTGTTCTATTTTTGACAGATTCCGTTTTCTTTGCGGTGTGTGCTTGTTTTGATGATTCTATGGTTTTCTTTGATGAGTTTTTGCCATAGAAAAGTTGGAATACAATAGATATAATGCAAGAACAAAATATGAATTGGTTTGCTACAGAACTTATAGTAGTGATTTTCTTTCTTATACTAACGGATCTCACGAAGGTTTTGTTGAGTTTTGTGTGATTGAACTTTTCAAGTTTTGGGTTATCTTAAGATGGATGAAGGAATAAGGACTAAGAAGAGCGTAAGCTTGGGGATGCCCCGGCATCCCAAGATATTATCCCAAGAGAGCAAGCAACTAAGCTTGGGGATGCCCCGAGTGGCATCCCCTCTTTCTTCTAACGACCATCGGTATTTTACTCGAAGCTATATTTTTATTCGTCACATACTATGTGTTTTGCTTGGAGCGTCTTGTATGATATGAGTCTTTGCTAGTTTTATTTTGTGACTTAAGTCTTGATCCCTGGCTGGACACACCTATTTGAGAGAGCCAAAATTATGCCATGACTTATTAGAATTGCTCTCTATGCTTCACTTAAATTTTTCTGAGCTATGGATTTGCTCTAGTGTTTCACATATATCTTTTTGAGCACGGTGTGCTTTAGTATTTTTGAAGAAATGCTCTCTTGCTTCACGTAGATTTATTTGAGAGTTAGTAAAATTTTCAAGAAATTCTCTCTTGCTTCACTTAAATTAATATGAGAGAAAGAAATATTATGCTCATGATCTTCACTTATATTTGTTTGAGTTTATCAAAAGCAACACATGAAAATTAGTCCCAAACTGATAGATATCCAAGAAGGATATAATAAATACTTTCATGGAGATCATTGGAAAAAATAAACTTGATTCTTAGTAATAGTTTTGAGATATGATGATGTGATGTGTGAGTCATCTTGATGAGTAATTATGCTTTAGTAAGAATATTGGTGTTAAGGTTTGTGATTCCCTATGCAAGCACGAAAGTCAATAGTCATGCAATGAAATTATATCCTACTTGTGGTACATTATTCGGTGTTAATTATGCTTAACGCTAGCTTATGAGATTATTTGTTTCTTGGTTGGTTGCTTCTCAATCTTTTGCTAGCCTTCATTTTGCACTAAGTATGACCACTACTTGTGCATCCAAAATCCTTTAAACCAGTTTTGCCACATGAGTCCGCTATACCTACCTATATGCGGTATTCTTTTGCCATTCTATGCAAATTTGTATGTGCCATCTCTAATATTCAAAATAAATTCTCTTTTGTGTGCTCGTACCCCTCGCGAGGCGGTGAGGGGTGGCTAATATTTTCCATACTAAATGTGTTATTCTCACGATGAGTGTTTATTCACTTGTCATTGCACGAGAGTAAGGCAAAGGTATTAGGGATGCCTAGTCCCGAAATGAAAAATGAATTTACTTTTTGTTGTCAAATAATAAATTCCTTGGAAAGTGTTGGTATGGAAGGCACCTGTGGATACTGTTAGCCATGGAAAGTGAAAGTATGGTGGAAAAAGGAATAAAGTTTAATTTTTGTTTGGGAATCGCCTATGATATATCTAGCATGGAAAGTGTTGGGAACTCTAAGTCGTTTTCGTTGGTGGGAAAAGTATGCCTCTCAAAATGTTTTTATCTGCAATTTTTTCTTTGAGCTCTGGCACCTCTACAAATCCCTACTTCCCTCTGCGAAGGGTCTTTCTTTTACTTTATGCAATTTTTATTTTTGAATTTGAGTCTCCATCTTCTCTTATAAAAGCACCAACTAGGAGGCACTATGATCGTACTTGAGCATTGGGTGTAGTTAATACGCGAGTGTGTTTCATGAATGGATCAATGATTGAGCATGATGGGCTAGGGATAGCTTATTTTAGCGTTGATATTTTGAAAGACATGGTTGCTTGTTGATATGCTTGAGTATTTAAGTTATCATGTCAAAGCTAGACTATTGCTTTGAACAACATAAAAGTCCAAATGCCCATGCTATAAAGAAAATAATATGATATGACATGTTAGGCAGCATTCCACATCACAAATTCTGTTTTTATCATTTACCTACTCGAGGACGAGCAGGAAGTAAGCTTGGGGATACTGATATGTCTCCAACGTATCTATAATTTTTTATTGTTCCATGCTGTTATATTATCAATCTTGGATGTTTTATAATCATTTCATAGTCATTTTATATCATTTTTTGGTACTAACCTATTGACATAGAAGTGCCAGTGGTTATTTTTTGCATGTTTTTACATCGCATGTAATCAATATCAAACGGAGTCCAAACACAGTGAAACTTTTTGTGGATTTTTTTTGGACTAGAAGACAACCAATGGGCTGAAGAAGTGTCTGAGGGCTCCTCCGAGGGGAGCAAACCCCACAAGGGCGCGCCTGGAGGCCCAGGCGCGCCCTGGTGGGTTGTGCCCACCTCGGGTGCCCCCAGACCACCTCTTTACTCTATAAATACCCCCAATATTCCACAAACCCTAGGGGAGTCGATGAAAATCAATTCCAGCCGCCGTAGAGTCCAGAACTACCAGATCCAATCTAGACACCATCATGGAGGGGTTCACCACTTCCATTGGTGCCTCTCCGATGATGTATGAGTAGTTCTTTGTAGACCTTCAGGTCCGTAGTTAGTAGCTAGATGGCTTCCTCTCTCCCTCGTTTGATTCTCAATACAATGGTCTCTTGGAGATCCATATGATGTGACTCATTTTGCGGTGTGTTTGTTGGGATTGGATGAACTTTGAGTTTATGATCAGATCTATCTTTTTATCCATGAAAGTTATTTGAGTTTCTTTGATCTCTTATATGCATGATTGCTTATAGCCTCGTATTTCTTCTTCGATATTTGGGTTTTGTTTGGCCAACTTGATCTATTTATCTTGCAATGGGAAGAGGTCCTTTGTAGTGGGTTCGATCTTACGGTGCTTGATCCCAGTGACAGAAGGGGAACTGTCATGTATGTATCGTTGCTACTAAGGATAAAATGATGGGGTCTATTTCTACATAAATAGATCTTGTCTACATAATGTCATCGTTCTTATTGCATTACTCCGTTTCTCCATGAACTTAATACACTAGATGCATGCTGGATAGCGGTCGATGTGTGGAGTAATAGTAGTAGATGCAGGCAAGAGTCGGTCTACTAATCTTGGACCTGATGCCTATATAATGATCATTGCCTGGATATAGTCATGATTATTTGAAGTTCTATCAATTGCCCAACAGTAATTTGTTTACCCACCATTTGCTATTTTTCTCGAGAGAAGCCACTAGTGAAACCTATGGCCCCCGGGTTTCTTTCTCATATTATTTGCCTTTACAATCTATTTTATTTGCCTTTTATTTTCAGATCTATTAAACCAAAAATACAAAAATACCTTGCTGCAATTTATTGTTATTTATTTTATTTGGCGTTCGATCTATCAGTCTACAACAATTATTTCACGTTCGTTTGCCAATTTCTGGCGCCTTTACCCGAAAAGGATTGACAACCCCTTTAATACGTCAGGTTGCGAGTATTTGTTATTTGTGTGCAAGTGTCGTTTACGTGTTGTTGCTTGGTTCTCCAACTTGTTCAATAACATTTGTTTCATCACTGAGGGAAATATCTACCGTCGTTGTGCTGCATCATCCCTTCCTCTTCGGGGAAATGCCGATGTAGCTTCAAGCCGCATCACATGTTAGGCAGCATTCCACATCAAAAATTCTATTTTTATCATTTACCTACTCAAGGACGAGCAAGAATTAAGTTTGGGGATGTTGATACGTCTCCAGCGTATCTATAATTTTTTATTGTTCCATGTTGTTATATTATCATTCTTGGATGGTTTACAATCATTTTATAGCAACACTATTGCAGGATGTTCCAAACACGACAGAAGAATCAGAGACCCTTCGACGAAACAGTGTGTGATGCATCAATCATGAACGGTGATGTAATAAAATCGTCAAAAAAGATACAAAACGTTTGTGATGGAGGCGGCATCAAACACGGTTCATATTAGAGTTGTGTGTGCGGTGAGTGGCAAACGGTTAATCTAGAAGAACTGTTTGCGATGATGGAGAACAACATAAACGGGCAGCCAGATGAGGGTGTGTGCGATATACGGCATACAGTTCACTAGGATGAACTATGTGTGGTTAGGCAACACAATGGAAACGGTTCGACTGAACAGGATGTGTGTGATATGCTGCAAACAGGTCCGTAATCAGAAATGTGTGCGAAGACCAATAATAACACATACGATTGCTGCTAATAAGCCGTGTGATTTGCTCTGTCTACAAAAGAATAACATGTATATATATAACTAAAATAAACATCCAATTACATAAGTGACTATATAGATCATTCGCACACACCTCAATAAAAAATTGCATGCATTCTAAACTAGGAGAAACGGCCGTCTAGTCATCTACTTCTTGTGACGCTCCCGCCACTGCTATGTGGCTCGATCCCTTGTCTAGGGCAGGAAGAAGACACTCCCTCATGTCAAAGATCCGCATGTACATCTCGTAGCTTGTGTACGCATCCTTGGCTGCGTACTTGACGTGTTGTTCATCCCGTCTCTCATGCCAAACACTGTGCCAGGCATTCTTTTCCCTATTTCTCTCATCCTTCATCTTCATGTAGTAGGGGTCGATGATGGCCGAGGCAAGGTCAACCAGGGAGTTATGTTTGTTGTTCTCGCTACCCCAGACCTTGTAGTGGTCCTGGATGCTGACAAGATTCTGGCATTTCAAGCCTGTAACCTTGAGCGCTTTTAGATCATTGGTGGTGTCCACCATAGCAAAACTATAGTCGGGGCTATTGATAAACCTGGAGAAACACTCAAAAGGCCTTGTGGCCAGGTGGTATTGGTAGACAAGGACGTCATGTCACACGCACAACTGGGCGACGGCAACCTTCTGATCGTGCCCGGCACGACCGATGGTGTACTCGAGGTTGAAGCTGACCACTTGGTACTTGTCCTCAGCAAGTGAGGGAGTTCTGGATTAGGGGGTGTCCGGATGGCCGGACTATACCTTCAGCCAGACTCCTGGACTATGAAGATACAAGATTGAAGACTTCGTCCCGTGTCCGAAAGGGACTTTCCTTGGCGTGGAAGGCAAGCTTGGCGATATGGATATGTAGATCTCCTACCATTGTAACCGACTCTATGTAACCCTAACCCTCTCCGGTGTCTATATAAACTGGAGGGTTTTAGTCCGTAGGACAACACATATAGAACAACAATCATACGATAGGCTAGCTTCTAGGGTTTAGCCTCTCCGATCTCGTGGTAGATCTACTCTTATATTACCCATATCATCAATATTAATCAAGCAGGACGTAGGGTTTTACCTCCATCAAGAGGGCCCGAACCTGGGTAAAACTTGGTGTCCTACCATCCGCCTAGACGCACAGTTCGGGACCCCCTACCCGAGATCCGCCGGTTTTGACACCGACATTGGTGCTTTCATTGAGAGTTCCTCTGTGTCGTCGCCGTCAGGCTTGATGGCTCCTACTATCATCGATAGCGATGCAGTCTAGGGTGAGACCTTCCTCCCCGGACAGATCTTCGTCTTCGGCGACTTCGCACTGCGGGCCAATTCACTTGGCCATCTGGAGCAGATAGAAAGCTATGCCCCTGGCTGTCAGGTCAGATTTGGAAGTTTAAACTACACAGCTGACATCCGCGGGGACTTGATCCTCGACTGATTCGAGCCACTGCCGAGCGCGCCGCACTATCACGACGAGCGTGATCTAGCTCTGCTGCCGAACAGTGCCCTGGATGCCGCACCCGTATCGGCTTCGACCCTTAATTCGGAGCCAACTGCGCCGATCGAGGATGGGTGGTTGGACGCCGCCTCGGGGGCTGCGATCCGAACGGCGATCGAGCCGAACACCAGCCCCGCACTCCGCGAGACTCGTGACTCCAAGGAGCCGGACTCCGAACCCTCCGCGCCCCTGCCGATCGAATCCGATTGGGCGCCGATCATGGAGTTTACTGCCGTGGACATCTTTCAGCACTCGCCTTTTAGCGATATTCTGAAGACACTAAAGTCTCTCTCTTTATCAGGAGATCCCTGGCCAGACTACGGTCAGCAAGGTTGGGATACGGACGATGAAGAAATTCAAAGCCCACCCACCACCCACTTTGTAGCCACTGTCGACGATTTAACCGACATACTCGACTTCAACTTCGAAGACATCGACGGTATGGACGCCGGTGCAGGAGACGATGAAGAACTAGCGCCTATTGGGCCCTGGAAAGCCACCTCGTCATATGACATATACATGGTGGACACCCCAAAAGAAGGAGATGGCGATGGAACAGTGGAGGATGACCCCTCCAAGAAACAGCCTAAGCGACGGCGTCATCGGCGCCGCTCAAAATCCCGCCAAAGCAAATACGGTGATTCCAGCACGGGAGATAATAATACTTCGGAGAGTGCCGAAGAAAACCCCTCCAGCAAGATTCAGCACAGGAGGATGGAGAAGCCAGCCCTCATGAGAGAGCGGCAGATAGAGAGGTCGAGGACGATAACTATACGCCTTCCTCCGAAGACGAGGCAAGCCTCGACGACGACGAATTCGTCGTGCCAGAGGATCCCGTCGAGCAAGAGCGTTTTCAACGCAGGCTTATGGCCACGGCAAGAAGCCTAAAGAAAAAACAGCAACAGCTTAGAGCTGATCAAGATTTGCTAGTCGACAGATGGACTGAAGTCCTTGCGGCCGAAGAGCATAAACTCGAACGCCCCTCCAATAGCTACCCAAAGCGCAGGTTGCTACCCCGATTTGAGGAGGAAGCACTTAAACCTACATGACCAGCACTTGACACGGCCGATCGGCCACCTCGTGGCCGCGACAGAGAGGCCTCTTGGCCCTCCACTCAAGCCGCACCCCATACCAAGGCACGGGAAAATGCGCCAGACCTGCGATATATGTTGGAGGACAAGGCAAGGCAAACAAGATCGATCTACGGATCGCGTGGGCGCCCCACGACTCGAGACGATAACCGTCACGCCGGACACAAATCCGGTAGGGCCAAACACAGTAGACAAAGATCATTGGAGCTACGTCGTGATATAGCCCAGTATAGAGGCGCCACACACCCACTATGCTTCACAGACGAAGTAATGGGTCATCAAATCCCCGAGGGTTTCAAACCCATAAACATCGAATCATATGATGGCACAACAGATCCTGCGGTATGGATCGAGGATTATCTCCTTCATATCCACATGGCCCGCGACGATGATCTCCACGCCATCAAATACCTCCCACTCAAGCTTAAAGGACCAGCTCGGCATTCTCTTAACAGCTTGCCAGCAGGATCAATCAGTTGTTGGGAGGACCTGGAAGCTGCATTCCTCGACAATTTCCAGGGCACTTATGTGCGACCACCACACGCCGATGACCTAATCCACGTAATTCAGCAGCCAGAGGAATCGGCCAGGCAATTCTGGACATAGTTCCTAACAAAGAAAAATCAAATAGTGGACTGTCCGGATGCAGAGGCCCTAGCAGCCTTCAAGCACAATATCCGTGACGAGTGGCTTGCCCGGCACCTTGGACAGGAAAAGCCGAAATCTATGGCAGCACTCACGACACTCATGACCGCCTTTGCACGGGAGAAGACAGCTGCCTTGCTCGTAGCAACAATATGACCAAGAACCCTGGTAATTCGGATACCAGGGATAGTAGTGGCAAGTCACGTCGCAACAAGCAGAAGCGCCGCACTAACGGCGACAATGCTGAGGATACGGCAGTTAATGCCGGATTCAGAGGCTATAAATCCGGTCAGCGGAAAAAGCCATTCAAAAGAAATCCTAGGGGCTCGTCCAGTTTGGACCGAATACTCGACCGCTTGTGCCAGATACATGGCACCCCCGAAAAGCCGGCCAATCACACCAACAGGGATTGTTGGGTGTTCAAGCAGGCAGGCAAGTTAAATGCCGAAAATACAAACAAGGGGCTGCATAGCGATGACGACGAAGAGCCCCGGCCGCCGAACAACAGTGGACAGAAGGGTTTTCCCCCACAAGTGCGGATGGTGAACATGATATACGCAACCCACATCCCCAAGAGGGAGCAGAAGCGCGCGTTAAGGGACATATACGCGGTAGAGCCACTCGCCCCAAAGTTCAACCCATGGTCCTCATGCCCGATCACCTTTGATCGAAGGGACCATCCCACTAGCACCCGTCATGGCGGATTCACTGCATTGGTTCTAGACCCCATTATTGACGGATTTCATCTCACTAGAGTCCTTATGGATGGCGGCAGCAGCCTGAACCTGCTTTACCAGGATACAGTGCGGAAAATGGGCATAGATCCCTCGAGGATTAAGCCCACCAAAACGACCTTTAGAGGCGTAATACTAGGTGTAGAGGCCAACTGTACAGGCTTAGTCACACTTGAAGTGGTCTTCGGATCTCCGGATAATTTCCGAAGCGAGGATTTAATCTTCGACATAGTCCCATTCCGCAGTGGCTATCACGCGCTGTTTGGGCGAACCGCATTCGCCAAGTTCGATGTGGTACCGCACTACGCATACCTTAAGCTCAAGATGCCAGGCCCTCGAGGAGTAATTACGGTCAATGGAAACACCGAACGCTCCGTCTGAATGGAGGAGCACACGGCAGCCCTTGCAGCGGAAGTACAAAGAAGCCTCTCCAGGCAGTTCTCCAGTCCGGCCATTAAATGTCCGGACACCGTCAAGCGGGCCCGGAGTAACCTACAACAAGACCGCCCGACACGTTCCGAGCAGGCGTAGCAATGCGGCCCCAACCCCAGCCCTCGCAAAAATGCGACACCAGTGCTTCGTGTACATAACTACGCTCTAGAAATACCATGGGTACAGGGGGAGGGGCACCATCACGGCACGCCCGAAACACGGCTTAAACCGCACCAGGGGCTGCCGATTTTTTAATTTTCTCTTACTTTCAGGACTCCATTCTTCGGAAGGCCTCTTCGGCAGTTCAATTGTCGCACAAATGATACAAGAACCAGGGAAGCAGACAAGCCATGCCGCATTACGGAACCCCTAGGTGGTCTCTATCACGAAAGTATACCTGTTTCGCATACCATTCCGCAGCCTGCCCCTGGAACGGACATGTTAAATAGTCCAACCTTTTTCTTATCGCATTATTTGTATTGTTCTGCTTTGATCGCAACCCTTTTTAATAAACAATGCATAGCTTTTGTCTATTTTTGCATTTACTCTTTTTTTACAAATATATGTTCCTTAACAACATGTTGCACCCGTACACTTTGGTACGGCCAAAATACGCCAGGGGCTTTAGTACCCCTCAATATGGTGTGAGATGTCCGAACACTTTAACAAGTGCGCCACCCCGAACTTATAGCATTATATGCACCGGCTCCGAATCATGTCTTGGGTCAATAGTTGGGTTTGCCCGGCTCCTATGTTTTGGTGCCTTGCGTTCCGCTATATCGGCTAAGGTAGTACTAGGAGAACTACTGCGATTGTGCACCAGTTGAGCTGAGTCGAGCACCTCAGTAGAGAAAGCTAAAACCGACTGTCATGATGAAGCAAGAGCTGGTCGCTGTTCTAGAGGTTTTTCGAGTCCCTAAAGACTTATGCCGCTTAGAGCGAGGAGTCGGCTCTGTTCGGCCAAGGCGTGGATAGCGCCCCGAACTCGGTCTTCCGAATACCAGGGGCTTCGCTGAAATTTAAAATTATAGAATTCTATAGCTAAGTGAGAGTGTTCACGCATTATAGTCCGATTGCCTCGTTCGTTGTGCTGAGCGCCTCCCTCGAAGGACCCAAACATGGGAAAAAGAGCGCTCAGGTTTATCCCCGAACACTCCAGCACTAGCGGCACGGGGGCAGAAGCCGACGACTCGCCATCTCTCAGAATTGATAAAGAGCCGCACAGAAGGTAATATTTTAAATTCCAACAACATTGCTTAGCGTATATGAACAAGTTTTCAGCGCACAGGACAAAACGAGCGAGTTTTACTCAAAAATTACATCCCTGGAACATTCATCCGCCATAAGGCAGGCACCCTTCAGAACATCCTTATAATAATTCTCGGGCTTGTGATGCTCCTTCCCCGGCGGTGGCCCGTCCTTCACAAGCTTCTCAGCATCCAGCTTGCCCCAGTGCACCTTAGCACTGGCAAGGGCCCTACGGGCACCTTCAATGCAGACGGAGCGCTTGATGACTTTGAGCCTTGGACAGGACCCCACCAGCCGCCGCACCAGCCCAAAATAGCTCCCAGGCAGAGCCTCCCCAGGCCATAGCCGAACTATGAGGCCCTTCATGACCTGTTCGGCCCCCTTGTGGAGCTCGACCAGTTGCTTCAGCTGGTCGCTCAGGGCCACGCGGTGTCCGGCCTCAGCATACTGAGACCAGAACACCTTCTCTGTCGAGTTGCCCTCCTCTGCTCGATAGAATGCGGCGGCATCGGACACGCTACGGGGAAGATCTGCGAATGCTCCTGGATAGCTCCTGATTCGGGTAAGTAACAAGTAACTCACGTTTATGTGTTTGTATTGCATAAAGAATGCCTTACCCGCCGCTATCTTTTTCACCTCATCCAACTCCTGGAGGGTCTTCTGGGATTCGGCCTTGGCAGACTTGGCATTTTCAATAGCCACCGCGAGCTCGGACGCTCACGTCTTTGAGTCAAGCTCCAAACTTTCATGTTTTTCCATGAGAGCCTGGAGCTCTTGCCGCACCTTGCCAACCTCGGCCTCATACTTCTCCCGCTCGGTGCGCTCTGTGGCCGCCCTCTTCTCGGCCTCGAGCAGCGCTTGCTTAAGGGTCGCCACCTCAGACGTGGCCCCTACAATAGCCATGATAATCCTGTCATTTTTTGCAATTGCACCTTTTTTATATATATTTAAACAAGGTATTTCTTACCTTCCTTGTCCTCGAGCTGCTTCTTGGCACGCCCGAGCTCTTGCTCGGACTGCTCGAGGTTCTGCTTTAGCGTGTCCACTTCCGCAGTCAGTGCGGCGGACGCCAGCAGAGAAGCTTGCATACGCATATTGACTCCTTTTGTTAGACTCCTGCGAATTTTATTTGATCCTCTATTCGGCTTTTCTTCCCAAACGCCAAATAGAGCATCAGGGGCTACTGTCTATGCGGTAATATTATTTACACATTCTTTACTTACCTCAAAGCCTGTTAAAAGGCTAGCACAGGCTTCAGTCAGTCCGTTCTTGGCGGACTGAACCTTCTGGACCACAACACTCATAATGGTGCGGTGCTCCTCGTCGATGGAGGCGCCTTTGAGCGCCTCCAACAGATTGTCCGGCGCCTCCGGTTGGACGGGGGTCACCGGCACGGAGGGCCTGCTCCTCTTGGAAGGAGGTCGCCCACCAGACTCTGGAACCTTTGAAGGTTCCGGAGCGGTGTCCGGCCTAGAGCCGGACTTGGAGCCCTGGGGGTTTTATCCCCTTTACTCCTGGAGTCCGGGAGGTCGCCTTGCGGCGCCTCCAGGGCCACCTAATCCTGGCCTGGAACCTGTTGGGACAACACTTCAGCGTCATCCATAGGGCGTGGGGAGGAAGCCATCGGAAGCGAATTCACATCCGACGAGTCCAGCGAACCGCTCGACGACGCGTCGAGCCGGTCTTTGGGTGGGCTGCATAATCATATTCGACATAAGGGAAAGCTGTGCAATAAAGGAGTACTACGAATTAATCTGGTATCTGGATACTTACGATTTCGCCAGGGGCTTGGCCCTGAGCGGCCACTCCTCTTCGCCGTCGTCGGCGTTGGTGGAGTAGTCCGGAGGAAGGGTTTTCCCCTTCTTGGACCCTTCGGCCTCCCCAGTTGGGGCGGCCTTCCTTTTCTTCCCTTCCCCCGCTGGAGGGGGAGAGGTCTCTTCTTCCTCCTCGTCGTCTTCATGGGAGGAGCGCGTCTTGGAGTCGTCGGATGATGAATCCGGCACTTCCTGGCGCCGGGCACTCTTTCGAGTCTCCGTGGCCTTCTTCTTGGCCTTCTTCTCCGGTACCACATAGGGTGCCGGAACCAGCAGCTTCGCCAAACGAGCGTCCGCTGGGCCTTCAGGCAAAGGAGCAAGACAGTTGATCTGTCTGGACGTCTCCTGCCAATCCTGTCAAAGGTAAGGGAGCTTAGATCCCGCATGGAGTCAAACTATGAAAAACTGATACCCTGTAAAAGGTAAAAACAGCTTACCGCATGAGCGTGATGCTGCGTGCTGAATCTGTGATCCTCGGTAGCGGATGCGGGGGCCTCGGCACCCTTGAAAAGCACCTTCCAGGCATCTTCGTACGTCGTGTTGAAGAGCCTGTTCAGAGTTCGGTGCCGCGCCAGGTCGAACTCCCACAGGTTGAAAGCCCGTTGTTGACACGGGAGGATCCGGCGGATAAGCATAACCGGGACTACGTTGACAAGTTTGAGCTTCTTGTCCACCAGGGTTTGGACACATGTTTGGAGTCCGGCCAGCTCTCCTTTTTTACCCCCGACAGGCCCGTCTCTTTCCAGGAGGTGAGCCGCGTAGGGGGTCTGGATCGGAACTCGGGAGCTGCGACCCATTCAGGGTCGCGCAGCTCGGTGATGTAAAACCACCCCGATTGCCACCCCTTCAGGGTCTCCACAAAGGAGCCCTCGAGCCATAAGACGTTGGGCATCTTGCCCACCATGGCGCCTCCGCACTCCGCCTGGTTGCCACGCACCACCTTCGGCTTGACATTGAAAGTCTTGAGCCATAGGCTAAAATGGGGCGGATGTGGAGGAAAGCCTCGCACACGATGATAAACACCGAGATGTTGAGGATAAAATTCGGGGCCAGATCTTGGAAATCCAGGCCGTAGTAGAATATGAGCCCCCGGACAAATGGGTGGAGAGGGAAGCCCAGTCCGCGGAGGAAATGGGGGAGGAACACCACCCTCTCATGGGGCCTAGGGGTGGGGATGAGCTGCCCTTCTTCGGGAAGCCGGTGCGCAATGTCGTTAGACAAGTATCCGGCCTTCCTTAGTTTTTTGATGTGTCCCTCCGTAACAGAGGATACCATCCGCTTGCCTCCCGCTCCAGACATGGCTGGAGAAGGTTGAGGTGGGGAGTGCGGACTTGGGCGCTGGAGCTCGAGTGCGCAAAAATGGATAGGCAAAGGAGGAAGAAGGCGTAGGTGAAAAGGTGGATCCTTATCCCCTTATATGGGTTGACGCAACTACATGTCCCCACCAGCCTGGTAAAACTCGCTTATCTCCAAGCGCCGTAGTTAATGGCGCGGTTGGGTTACCCACGCCCGTATTGATGAGAATCCTGGAATAAGGGGACACGATCTCTGCTTTAACAAGACGTGCCAAGGAAACCGCCTCGCATGACACGCCGAGGTGGAACAATAAAACGATTCGAATAAAGGCTTGGCTGTGGTGTGATGTCACACTACGGAATACGTCAGCAGATTACATTTGTGTAAATATTATTCTTTCTATGGCAATATGTGGAAACTTATTTTGCAGAGCCGGACACTATCTTTGTGTTCAAAATCTTCTATGAAGTACTTGGAGGAGGAACCCGCCTTGCAATGCCGAAGACAAACTGCGCGCCGGACTCATTGTCATTGAAGTCTGGTTCAGGGGCTACTGAGGGAGTCCTGGATTAGGGGGTGTCCGGATGGCCGGACTATACCTTTAGTCGGACTCCTGGACTATCAAGATACAAGATTGAAGACTTCGTCCCGTGTCCGGAAGGGACTTTCCTTGGCGTGGAAGGCAAGCTTGGCGATACAGATATGTAGATCTCCTACCATTGTAACCGACTCTATGTAACCCTAACCCTCTCCGGTGTCTATATAAACCGGAGGGTTTTAGTCCGTAGGACAACACATATAGAACAACAATCATACCATAGGCTAGCTTCTAGGGTTTAGCCTCTCCGATCTCGTGGTAGATCTACTCTCGTATTACCCATATCATCAATATTAATCAAGCAAGACGTAGGGTTTTACCTCCATCAAGAGGGCCCGAACCTGGGTAAAACTCCGTGTCCCTTGCCTCCTGTTACCATCCGGCCTAGACGCACAGTTTAGGACCCCCTACCCCAGATCCGCCGGTTTTGACACCGACAGCAAGCAACTGCTCCATAGTATGGATGGAGCTCTCCACCGAGACCGGATCGTTCGTGTACACCACCGAGAGGGCCTTCCCCTCACGTGGGTGTTTACTACGTGATGCATGGTGAACTGCCCGCCGTTGTCGTCGTCGGCCGCTAGGAGAGCCATTGGAACCACGGGGAGCACTATTGGAACCGCTGGATGTCCTCTCTATATGTGTCGTCGTGGGTGTGCTTATTGTGTCGTGTGGCGAGAGGGCCGCAGGAATAAATGGGGGCCGGGCGGCCTGGATTCTCGACGCGTCCGCATGACAGTTTTTGTAGCGGGTAACTGCATCGTGGCGCCGCGCCCAGCGCGACCGCATGCACACGAACGTGTGCGATTGTGTGCCGGCCACAAACACTGGTAGCGAGCGTGGAGGGACGAGGGCAATGTGCCCGGAGGGACACGAGAGTGGAGCGGCGCGGCGGGATGCGAGAAGAGCGTGCCGCGGCCGCCTCAACTGCAAGCAACCACACGCATAGAGCAGTTGAACACGCGGGAAATGGTCGTCTACAGGCCGGTCGACAGTTACGTCGCTGCGTAGAGAGCGGCCGTGTGCTACTACCGTCGTCTTGGTCTATTAGTCCCTTTATATTATGTGCCATATTTTGACCTTAAATTTAACTAACAAAATGTTAATGCATGTTATAAAAATTATATAATTGGAAACTATGTGCAAATACGAAACCAACGATATAATCTCTAGCGACATGCATTCGTATTTTATTAGTTAAATTTATAGTCAAAATTTGGCACAAAAATACATAGACGACTTATAAACCAGGACCGGGGTAGTAGGTAATTTAATCGCAAATGTTTTTATTTTATTAACCATATGTGTACGTGTCCTTTCGTCCTTCTCTCACATGTCTTGTCACCCCGCTGCCGCAGACGGCTTAGTGCGCAAGCTTGAGCAGCGCGCGGGGGCGTTCTTTTGATCAAACGGTGGTGAGCCCGTTCCCGCGCAACTGCGCAGGTTCCCGCGCAAGCTTCCCGCCCGAGTCGGTGAAATCCCTCAAAATCCCAATACTTACCGACCTGCTATATAAATCCTCACGGCCGGCGAGTCATACGTCGCAGTTTCCCCTCCCTCCCTATAGCTTATCTTGACTGCTTTTCCCACAATCGTCAATGGTTCCGGTCCGTCATTGTCGCTCAGCCACTCCACCGTCATCAGAGGACAGCTCCAGCTGGGAGGCTACACCGTGGTGGCGGCGCAGTCCCCGACATAGTGTAGTGCGCATGGTGTCCCTGTTGGGCGTGCGCGGAACACCCACCATGCGCTCCGCCGCCGCTGTCCTCTAGTAATGTGTGTGTGTGTGTGTGTGTGTGTGTGTGTGTGTGTGTGTGTGTGTGTGTGTGTGTGTGTGTTTGTGTGTGTGTGTGTGTGTGTGTGTGTGTTCTATATGTCGTGCAATGTGATGCTCACTTACTAACTGTTTGGTCAATTTATTGTCATGTTCAATTAACTGTTTGGTTTAATTCTGCAACTTGATTTTCAATTCTTGTGGGTGCAATTTTATATTGTCTTCCATGTGAGAAAAAAATCGAATTTGGCTATACAAAGTATATGAGAAACAAATACAATTGATATATTTCTAAGTTGTCAAGCATTTTTGGTTTGGCTAACTGTCTGATCTTCTAGTATGTTATATATTGTGTAATGTGGTGTCTAGTTAATGTTTGATTCATCTGTCGCGTTGTTTAGTTAACTGTTTCGTTCATTCCTTTGTCTAATAGCATATGTTGTAGTTTTTTTTCCTTTGTAACGTGGTGTGTTATTATGGGAGGAGTTGGACGCCGTGATTTTTTTTTCTTTCCTTTCTAACGCACGATTGTATGAGAGGAAATAAATGATGTGATATTATTTCCTTTGCAATGGGAAAAGCTGGATGGTTTGATATTTGAATTGAGTTGAGCTCAACAGTGGAAAGATCTGGGCCGTTGGCCGGAGGCACTTGAACGCCCGAGATAAAATGTATCACAACAAGTTTTCTCTTTTATAAATAGTGGAGATTTAAAAAATGTCTAACATGTATTAAAAATTGTATAAGGTATATATATATATATATATATATATATATATATATATATATATATGTTAATGTGCAAATATATGTTAAAAATGTGCGAAAATGTCTAACATGTATTACAAGTATTCTCTTTTATATGAATATGTTAAAAATTGTATAATTGTATAAGGTATATATATATATATATACATAAACAGTTAAAAATGTCTAATATATATATATATATATATATATATATATATATTGTACAAAGTGTTCAAAAAAATGTTAATCATGTATTTGAATATGTTAAACATGTATAAAATGTGTTTCGTATCTATACAAAAATGTACAATATGTTCACAAAATGTAGATGTTTGATAAAAAAATTGTTAATCTTGTACTTAAAAATGTTAAACGTGTTTTGAAAATTTATAACCAGTATGAAAAAATAGACATAAATAATACAACTGAAAAATTGTTAATCATATATTCAAAAAATGTTAGACGTTCACAAGGAACATGTTTGTATACAAAAAATGTATATTTGTATGAAAAAAAAGTAGAATTAAAACATATATCTGAAAAATCATCTGTTTTAATTTTAAACAAGTAAACAAAAATGTTCCTACTGTAGATGAAACATGTATGATTTGTATGAAAAAATAGTCCTCAAAACATATATATTTTTAAAAAAATTAATCATGTATTTAAAAAATGATAAACATGTATAAAAATGTTCTGACGAAGATGTACAACGTACATTAAATAAAGTACACATCCAAAACATATTTTTCTTATATGTTAATACTAAATTTAAAAGATGTTAATCGTGTATATATATAATGTTTCTGATGTATACGAAAATTGTACATTGTATGTGAAAAATTAGTTTTTGCCATTTAAAAAGCGTTTACCATGTATTTGAAAAAATGTTGACCATGTATTCAAAAAAGTGTTCAACACATGTATTTAAGAAGAAAAAAATGTGCATTGTTGATAGAAGCGAGGGTCCCAATCTTTTAGTGAGATGATAACTATCGATTTGGTGGAGTCGACTTTGACAATCCGACTACAAATGTGCACGACGTTGCGCCTTAATAATTGCTAAACCAACCTCTGAAAGGTTACTGACGATGCCAGAAGCACAATCAGCCTGATCACGAAGGTCTATTCCTCCAAGCAATTGAAGAACTACAAAGAATATGATAAAGCAATCTGAATATTGTGAATATACATGAAATGTTGATAATGTGGGGTTTCAAAAACGGTCTTGGCCTGGTCGTTGGACACAAACGAAGTATACGAAGTTACAACAATGGCTAACTTTTTATTAAATAAAACCCAAGGAAAACGTCAAGGGGTTGATATACTTATATATGGCTAAAGGGTGGTGGCCAAGGAGGTGGGAGGATGTCCCAAGGCAGCCTAAACCTAAGCCTAGGTCGTACAAGGCCCATGGGCTCAAGTGAAGGTGATTCAACATCTTTTGACTTGTACTTTGATTCGGATTTTGCTGCAGCGTTGGACTGTTTTGGTGATATCTCCGCGCTTCATATGAATTTGAAGGTGAATCCAATTGTACTAGAAATTGCATGACATAAGCTTCTCAACAAAAAAAATCACCCAATTTGAAGTCCGGATGCAAAAGTTGTAAGCGTTTGAAGTGAGGTATGTATGTGCAGTCCAAATATGAGTCCAAGATGTGAGGGACTTGGTCTATGTCTTCTCTTGGACCAAAAGTGATGTGAGAGGACTTCCTGAACATCACCTAATCATCTTTGTTTTCTTTATCTTTATACATGGTTTGTACAAGTGTCCAATACACCTGCAATTAGACATGGCATAAAATTTGGTGAACTATTGTTGTCCTGGATAACCAAAATAAATATTGCATAGTTTATATTAGAAATCGCCTCATAAATATGCATGTATGTAATATTTTTTATCATATTTAAGATAGTCATGTCCTCATCAATTGTGTATCCAAAAAATGTTCAACGTGTATGAACAGAATGTGTGATGTGTGCAATAAAAATGTACAATGTGTACTGAGGAAATATAACCGATGAAAACCAATAAAGAAACAAAAAAGATAAAGAAAATCAATGAATGGAAAAGGAAAAAGGGTAACTAATGAAAGCAGTAAAAACTGAGAAAGAAATAAAAAAACTAAAGAGAGAAAATGAGTCAAAACAACAAAGAAAGAAAGAAAAGAACCAGAGAAATCATCAAGAAAAGAGAGACAAAACAGTGAACACCGAGAAAACAAATGAATAAAATCAGAGAAAAAACGAAAGGAACAATAAAAAACCAAAAGAAAAAGAAAAAAGAAAGACATTAAAGTAAAGCCGCGCAAAACGAAGGAAAATAGGGAAAGTCAAAAAAGTTTGATGAAAACCAAAGCAAAATAAAAGTGAAAACATTGGACAACAAAAAAAATTGAAGAAACCCAAAAATCCCCAAGAAAAACCATTACACAAGAGTAAAAGCTGTGAGGACAGTGCAACAATGTCGGATAGACGTATTGTAGTGTGTGGAGATAAGCCCTCAAAAGAGGGAAACATACATCTCGCAATAAGCGAGATATTCCTCCCACAGTCATTATAGGGACCTCGTATGTGATGCATGACCTCCTAGTTGACACATGTTTACGTCAACTTTGTTTTTTTGAGGGAATGTGTACGTCAACTTGGGGTGTCTTTGCTGAAGACAAGGCAAATGGGTCGGCCCACTTTGCCCCGTCGATAATTTTTTATTTGTTTTCTTTGATTTTTAGTCAGTTCTTTGAAAATGTATTGTTTTTCCTAGGAGCTGGATATTTCAAAAACTTATTAACAATAGAAAAGTATATTTTAGAAAATTCTTAGTATATGTTTTATAAAAAATTATCCTATATTAAAAAATGTATAGTGTGTATTAAAAGTTTCCTCATATAATTTAAAAAGTACATCGTATACTAAAACTATTGTATATAAAAAATGCTCACTGTTTATTATAAAAAACATTATATATGTATTTAATAAATGTTTATCGTTCACAAGAAAACAATTGTAATTGTAAAAATATTCACCATATATAGCAAAACCTATATAAAAATAATCTGAAAAAATAAAATTAAAAAGACTCAAGAACTGAAAAGGAGAAAAATAAAAATCGAAAGAAAAAACCTCACACAAGGAAAACAATAAAATTCCAAAAAAAAACAGCTGAAAAAGAAACAGTCGAAGACTTGCATCTGCAAAACCACGACTACTAGTAGAATGCCCGTGCGTTGCTTGGGCTAGAATGCATATAAATAAATCAAATAAATGATTAGGTCATCTTGAAGGTCAAAACTCATTTCTTCCTCATACGTCTGGCATGTTCAGACATCAAATGGCCCTCGGCTGAGGTCCGTCTGGGCGGTCTGGGGGATAAACATGGTTTGTCCGGACTATTCGACATGTTATCTCCAACACGCGGTCCCCAAAAAACCTCAGTCTAGGATGCACCCTTCCCTTTTCCTAGTGGACCCTTCCCTTCCCACTCGTTTCCTGTCGTAACGGGATGTTTCTTGCTGGAGCCCTTTCCTTTTAAATCAACACCTTCATCATGGTGCCCTCTCCCCTTCACATCAGACTTTCCTGCGGACCGCCAAAAAGGAGTCCCCCGTCAACCTGCCCCCTCTCCGCCCTGATCCCCTTACCAATGTTTGTGTCGATCCATCACCGCCATCTCACCTTTAGCAAGTCTCCACAGCCTTTTATTTCGAGTTACTAACGCTTAGCAACCGAACCGGTATTTATTACCCTGGTGCTACTAGGAGTACTAGTAAAGTACACAATAATATGATGTATATCCAAAATACTTCTGTCGACCTTGCCAGCCTTCTCATCTACCAAGTATCTAGGGTAGTTCTGCTTCAGTGACCGTTCCCCTCATTATAGAAGCACTTAGTCTCGGGTTTGGTTCAACCTTGTGTTTCTTCACTAGAGCAGCAACTGATTTGCCGTCTCATGAAGTATCCCTTCTTTCCCTTGCCCTTCTTGAAACTAGTGGTTTAACCATCAACAATTGATGCTCCTACTTGATTTCTACTTTCGCGGTGTCAAACATCACGAATTGCTCAAGGATCATCATGTCTATCCCTGATATGTTATAGTTCATCACGAAGCTCCAATAGCTTGGTGGCAGTGACTATGGAGAATCATCACTATCTCATCTGGAAGATTAACTCCCACTCGATTCAAGCGATTGTAGTACTCACACAATCTGAGCACATGCTCAATGATTGAGCTTTTCTCCCTTAGTTTACAGGCTTAAGAAACTTGTCAGAGGTCTCATACCTCTTGACGTGGGCACTAGTCTGAAATCCCAATTTCAGTCTTTGGAACATCTCATATGTTCTGCGACGTTTCAACAACCGTCTTTGGTGCCACGATTCTAAACCGTTAGCATTACGCACTGAACTATCACGTAGTCATCAAAATGTGTATGTCAGATGTTTCCCAACATCTACAGACAATGCTCGAGGATCAGCACACTGAGCGGTGCATTAAGGACATAATCCTTCTGTGCAGCAATGAGGACAATCCTCAGTTTACGGACCCAGTCCGCATAGTTGCTACTGTCAACTCTCAACCAAATTTTCTCTAGGAACAAATCTAAAACAGTAGAACTATAGCGCAAGCTACGACATAATTTGCAAAGACCTTTTGACTATGTTCATGATAATTAAGTTCATCTAATCAAATTATTCAATGAACTCCCACTTACATAGACATCCCTCTAGTCATCTAAGTGATACATGATCCGAGTCAACTAGGCCGTGTCCGATCATCACGTGAGACGGACTAGTCATCATCGGTGAACATCTTCATGTTGATCGTATCCACTATACGACTCATGTTCGACCTTTCGGTCTTCTGTGTTCCGAGGCCATGTCCGTACTTGCTAGGCTCGTCAATTTAACCTAAGTGTATTGCGTGTGTAAATCTGGCTTACACCCGTTGTATGCGAACGTTAGAACCTATCACACCCGATCATCACGTGGTGCTTCGGAACAACGGACCTTAGCAACGGTGCACAGTTAGGGGGAACACTTTCTTGACATTATTGCGAGGGATCATCTTATTTATGCTACCGTCGTTCTAAGCAAATAAGAAGTACAAACATGACAAACATCACATGCAAATCATAAAGTGACATGATATGGCCAATATCATCTTGCGCCTTTGATCTCCATCTTCGAGGCGCGCCATGAACACCATCGTCGCCGGCATGACACCATGATCTCCATCATCGTGTCTTCATGAAGTTGCCTCGCCAACTATTACTTCTACTACTATGGCTAACGGTTATCAATAAAGTAAAGTAACTACATGGCATTTTCATTGACACACAGGTCATAAATAAATTAAGACAACTCCTATGGCTCCTACCGGTTGTCATACTCATCGACATGCAAGTCGTGATTCCTATTACAAGAACATGATCAATCTCATACATCACATATATCATTCATCACATCCTTTTGGCCATATCACATCACATAGCAAATCTTGCAAAAACAAGTTAGACGTCCTCTAATTGTTGTTGCATGTTTTACGTGGCTGCTAGGGGTTTCTAGCAAGAACGTTTCTTACCTACGCAAAACCATAACGATGATATGCCAATTGCTATTTACCCTTCATAAGGACCCTTTTCATCGAATCCGATCCGACTAAAGTGGGAGAGACAGACACCCGCCAGCCACCGTATGCATCAAGTGCATGTCAGTCGGTGGAACCAGTCTCACGTAAGTGTACGTGTAAGGTCGGTCCGGTCCGGTTCATCCCACAATGCCGCCGAATCAAGATAAGACTAGTAACGGCAAGAAAATTGAACAAATCATCGCCCACAACTACTTTGTGTTCTACTCGTGCATAGAAACTACGCATAGACCTAGCTCTGATACCACTGTTGGGGATCGTAGCAGAAATTTAAAATTTTCGACGCATCACCAAGATCAATCTATGGAGTAATCTAGCAACAAGGGGAAGGGGAGTGCATCTACATACCCTTGTAGAGCACTAAGTGGAAGCGTTACTAGAACGCGGATGAGGTACTCGTACTCGTAGCGATTCAGATCGCGGTCGATTCCGATCTAAGCGTTGAACAACAGCGCCTCTGCGTTCAACACACGTGCAGCCCGGTGACGTCTCCCATGCCTTGATCCAGCAAGGAGAGAGGGAGAGGTTGGGGAAGACTTCGTCCAGCAGCAACACGACGGCGTGGTGGTGGTGGAGGAGCGCGGTACTCCAGCAGGGCTTCGCCAAGCACTACGAGAGACGAGAAGGGAGAGAGGTAGGGCTGTGCCTTGGGAGAGAGAGACTCGTGTGTTGTGCAGCCCCAAAACCTCCACTATATATAAGGGCATAGGGCAAGGGGAGGCGCCCTAGGGTTTCCCCTAGGGGGGCGGCGGCCAGGGCAGATGGGATCTCCCCCTTGGGTGACTTGGCCCCCAAGCCAGGAGGTGGGAACCCTAGATGGGGTGCCCCAAACCCCCTGGTCATGTGGGAATAGGTGAGGGGGGTGCACAACCCCTTAGTGGGCTGGTTTGCCCCCTTCCCTTGGCCCATGAAGCCCCCCAACACTTGCCGGGGCTCTCGCAACACCTTTCGGTCATGCTGGTCATCACCCGGTACCTCCGGAACACTTCCGTACTCCAAAACCCTTCGTCCAATATATCAATCTTCACCTCCGGACCATTCCGGAACTCCTCGTGACGTCCGGGATGTCATCCGGGACTCTGAACAACATTCGTTAACCGTGTACATACTTTCCCTATAACCCTAGCGTCATTGAACCTTAAGTGTGTAGACCCTACGGGCTCGGGAATAATGCAGACATGACCGAGACATCTCTCTGGTCAATAACCAACAGCGGGATCTGGATACCCATGTTGGCTCCCACATGTTCCATGATGATCTCATCGGATGAACCACGATGTCAAGGATTCAATCAATCTCGTATACAATTCCCTTTGTCTACCGGTATAGTACTTGCCCGAGATTCGATCGTCAGTATCCCGATACCTTGTTCAATCTCGTTACCCGCAAGTCTCTTTACTCGTTCCGTAACACATCATCCCGTGATCAACTCCTTGGTCACATTGTGCACATTATGATGATGTCCTACCGAGTGGGCCCAGAGATACTTCTCCATTTACACGGAGTGACAAATCCCAGTCTCGATTTGTGCCAACCCAACAGACACTTTCGGAGATACCCGTAGTGCACCTTTATAGCCACCCAGTTACGTTGTGGCATTTGGTACACCCAAAGCATTCCTACGGTATCCGGTTGTTGCACAATCTCATGGTCTAAGGAAATGGTACTTGACATTAGAAAAGCTTTAGCAGACGAACTATACGATCTTGTGCTAGGCTTAGGATTGGGTCTTGTCCATCACATCATTCTCCTAATGATGTGATCCCGTTATCAACGACATCCAATGTCCATGGTCAGGAAACCATGACCATTTATTGATCAACGAGCTAGTCAACTAGAGGCTTACTAGGGACATGTTGTGGTCTATGTATTCACACATGTATTACGGTTTTCGGTTAATACAATTATAGCATGAACAATAGACAATTATCATGAACAAGGAAATACAATAATAACCATTTTATTATTGCCTCTAGGGCATATTTCCAATAGAGAGATCGCGTTACCTTTATATACTGAAAATATTTTCGTTCTCATTAAAGGGTGATGCTAAGATATGGTTTAATTCTCTTGATCCTGGTTGTGTGCGTAGTCCCCAGGATATGATTTATTACTTCTCTGCTAAATATTTCCCTGCTCATAAGAAACAAGCTGCTTCGAGGGAAATATACAACTTTGTGCAAATTAAAGAAGAGAGTCTCCCACAAGCTTGGGGGAGGCTTCTCAAGTTACTTAATGCTTTGCGTGATCATCCTCTTAAGAAACCTGAAATACTTGATATCTTTTATAATGGACTAACCGATGCTTCCAGAGATTACCTGGATAGTTGTGCTGGTTCTCTTTTCAGGGAAAGAACACCGGATGAAGCTGAAATTCTATTGAATAATATGTTGACAAATGAAAATAATTGGGCACCTCCTGAGCCACCTCCTGCTCCAATTAGTGAGCCTATTCCTAAACCAACTCTGAAGAAGAGAGGTGTTCTATTTCTCAGTCCCGAAGATATGCAAGAGGCAAAGAAATCTATGAAAGAAAAAAGTATTAAAGCTGAAGACGTTAAGAATTTACCTCCTATTGAAGAAATACATGGTCTTAATTCATCGTCTGTTGAAGAAACCTATGATCTCAATTATTTATTTACTGAAGAACCTCCTGATCCCGATATCCCGACACATGTAGTAAAGGTAAATTCTATCTATAGATATGATAAAGCTGAAGTCCCTCCTACTAAAATTGCTAGTCAATGCTTGGATGAGTTTGGTAACTTTATGTATAAGCAAGATGACTTCAATGCTTATTTTTGTAGATAATTAAAAGAAAATGCTTATATGATTAGACGCTTGGGTGATTATATGGCTAATATTAAAGGTGAACTTAAACTTGTTAGCAAACATGCTTCTATGGTTACCACTCAAGTAGAACAAGTACTTAAGGCTCAAAAAGAAGTGCTTGATGAAATGAATAGAAAAAATGATTATGCTGTTAGAGTGGCTACTAGAACTGATAGAATGACTCGGGAACCTTTGTATCCTGAAGGCCACCCTAAGAGAATCGAGCAAGATTCTCAAAGAAATAATATTGATGTTCCTAGTTCTTCTAAAAAGAAGAAGAAGAAAAATGATAGAACTGTGCAAACTTCTAGTGAACCTATTGCTGAACCACCTGATAATACAAATGGTATTTCTATGTCTGATGCTGAAACACAATCTGGTAATGAACATGAACCTAGTAAAAGTATTAATGATGATGTTCATGATGATGCTCAACCTAGTAATGATAATGATGTAGAAATTGAACCTGCTGTTGATCTTGATAACCCACAATCAAAGAATCAACGTTATGATAAAAGAGACTTTGTTGCTAGGAAACATGGTAAAGAAAGGGAACCTTGGGTCCAGAAACCCATGCCTTTTCCTCCGAAACCATCCAAGAAAAAGGATGAAGAGGATTTTGAGCTCTTTCCTGAAATGATTAGGCCTATCTTTTTGCATATGAGATTAACTGATGTGCTCAAAACGAATCCTTATGCTAAATATATGAAGGATGTCATCACTAATAAAAGAAAGATACCGGAAGCTGAAATTTCCACCATGCTTGCTAATTATACTTTTAAGGGTGGAATACCAAAGAAACTTGGAGACCCCAGAGTACCTACTATACCTTGCTCCATTCACTACAAAAAAAGACACATCCGTGACATTTTGGGCCGGACGAAAAAAATTCTATCATACATATGACACTTCTATGATGATAATTGTGATAAAACCCGGTATCATCATAGATGTGGTGGGCTGCAACTTCTATGACAAAAAATCATGACAGAAAATGGGTTTTTCGTCCTGGGCAGGCCGGAGACACAGCTGCATGACATTCTTTGGGCCGTCCATGACGGAAAAAACCGTGGTAGAAGCGAGGGGGAGGAAAATTTCGGGGAGTTCCCGGTTACGGCGGGAGGTCGGGGGCCGAGCGATGCGCGTTTCTCTCGTACACGTACGCGCGTGTGTGCGAGGCGTTGGCTCTAACTGAACCCGAGCGAGGCGTTGGGCTCTAACTGAACCCAAGCGATTGCACTGCAGGCTACGCGTTACTGAACCCGAGCGATCGATCGATGGCGGTTAACTGAACCCGATCGAGCGATTCCTTGGCTACTGCTGCTAACTGAAGCCGATCGATGGGATGAACAGTGAGTGTTGCGGGGGGGGGGGGGTGGATGAACAGTGATCGGTGGCGTTGCCTCTGGATGAACAGGACCCCGTGTGTGGTGGAGGGATGGATAAACAGTAGACGGTGGAGGGGTGCCCGTGGAGGGGTGGATGAACAGGACCCCGTGGTGTGGAGGGCAGGATGAACAGTAGACGGTGGAGGGGTGCCCGTGGAGGGGTGGTTGAACAGGACCTCGTGGTGTGGAGGGCTGGATGAACAGTAGACGGTGCAGGGGTGGTTGAACAGTAGCCGGTGGAGTAGCGCGCGATGGAGGCTGGATGAACAGGAGCTCGTGGAGGCTGGAGGGGGTCGACAATGGAGATGAACAGTATCTCGTGGAGTCCCGTTTTGCGGTACGCCACACCCCTCCCGATGAACAGGACCCCCGTTTCGACCGCAGCGCTCCAACACAAGTCCGTTTCCTCCGTTTTGCGGTACGCCACACCCCTCCCGATCAACAGGACCCCTGTTTCAACCATAGGAGGTCCGTTTCCTCTGTTGTGCGGTACGCCAGGCCTCGTTTCCATCGCCTCTTCTGTCCAAGCCCCCCCGATGAACACGACCACGCATTCCGTTGCCTCCCCATGAACACGACGACGGCGCTGTTTCTCCGTTCCGACCCAGCCATGTACACGAGCCCTCACCGTAATTATGCGCGAGTAGGCGTTCGAGACCCCGTCCATATGTACACATACATGGCCGTATTTTCTTTATTGCACCCTGGCCGCCTCTACTACGACACGTGCGCGCCTCTACATCCACCAGTATATATGTACATACACGTTCACGACCAGAATGACAACGCCACATACGCTTTGACCAGGTGGGTCCCGACTGTTAGGCACTTCCTTGCCTGTGAAGATGTAGCTGGTGGGTCCCAGCAGTCAAGGGGCGAATCGTTTTTTTCGCCCGGACGCACTTCCTTGCGTACGAAGATGTAGCTGGTGGGTCCCAGCAGTCGGGGGGCTGGTGGGTCCCAGCAGTCAGGGGGGCGAATCATTTTGGTTTTTTTTGCCCGGACACACTTCCTTGTGTGTGAAGATGGAGCTGGTGGGTCCCAGCAGTTAGGGGGGCGAATCGTTTTTTTTTTGCCCGGACGCACTTCCTTGCGTGTGAAGGTGTAGCTGGTGGGTCCCAGCAGTCAGGGGGGAAATATTTTTTTCGCGAAATACGGTGGCTCGTCCGGTGGGTCCCTGCTGTCAGGTGGAGGAATCATTATTTTCCGCGTAATAAGGAGGCACTTCCTTGCTGCCACCGTGGACCCAGCTGTCAGCCTCTCCACGTACAATCCACGTCCAATGGAAGTCATTCCTTGACCACGTTGACCACGCCGCGCCGAGAGCACCAGGGTAGTGGACGACGGCGAGGCCTAGGAAGGGGACGACACGGAGGCAGGGAAGACTCGGCAGTTGTTTCCCACGCGGAGGGGAGTACGACTATACAAGGGTTTACTGGTTCGTCTGCCGTCGCCGGAGAATAACAGCAGGTGTGGGTGAGTAGAGGGATGGCTAGGCCAGTGATGGGAGTACGGTCGGGCTGTAAGGCATGCGCGGCAGCACAGCCGGCCGCGAAGAGGAGGGAGCAGGCAGTCCCGCCGGCGCTTGTTTGAGCGGCTGGAGTAGGAAATGCAGAGATTGAAGAAGCACGACGGCCGTTGGATGGACATCCAACAGTCAGTGCTTGTGCGTCAACCTTTTTTTAGGAAAGCCTCAAATCTGTGGAAAACAGAATACAGCCCATCTGTCATTATTTCTAATAATATACAGCCCATTTGCTAATTCTTAAGGTTTTTTTGGAGCCCATATTCTTTTTGTTAGCATTGCAGCCCATATTGTGGCAAGGGTTAAAAAATTATACGAAAGTTTGCATATTTCGGTGCGGTCCGAACTGTTTTTAATCCGGAAATTTCGACTCACATTCAAACTGATTTTAAAAATAAATGTATATCAATATAAAATCCAACAAATTTTCCACACATAAAAATGAATGTAATTTAAAATCTTGAAATGAAAAAAAAAGATATTTGAAACTAATTACCGGTTTGATGTGCTTTAAAAATGTACAACCCATTTCTCATTACTGATGGGCCATTTTCTCGGCCAGCCGAATGAAAGCTCTCCTCGTCTTGAAAGATTTCCAGCCCAACAGGCCTGACAAAGCGACTTACTTGGCAAATCACAAAAAAACTGGGCTGTGGCCGTGGACCCAGCTGTCAGCCTCTCCACGTACAGTACTCTTCCGATGGAAGTCGTTCCTTGACCATGTTGACCATGCCGCACGGAGAGCATCACGGCGGTAGACGACAGCGAGGCCTAGGAAGGGGACGACGCGGCAGTGGAAGCCCGCGCGGAGAGGACTACGAGGGTTCACTGGTTTGGCTGCGGTGTGAGGCTGCCGTCGCCGCAGGGCCTGGCCAGTGGTGGGAATAGTAGGGGCGGTGAGGCCTCTGTGGCAGCACAGCCGACCAGGGGAGGCAGGAGCATGCGGCACGACTAGCGCTGCTTTGGGCGGCTGGAGCAAGAAGACCAGAGGTTGAAGAAGCACTACGGCCGTTGGATGGACATCGTACGGTCACTGGAGCTAGAATCGTTCATATTGACTAAGTTGACAAAGCCCTTCGTCCCCGTCAACTTTAGTAGGCCCACAAGTCAGCCTCCCAGCAAGGTGGGTCCCAGCTAGCCGGGGGAGTATTCATTTTTTTGTGCGTAATAAGAAGGCACTTCCGGTGGGTCCGAGCTGACAGCGGGGGGAACGTTTTTTTCACGAAATACGATGGCCCGTCCGGTGGGTCCCAGCAGTCAGGGGGAAATGATTTTTTTCGCAAAATACTGGTGGCCCGTCCGATGGGTCCCTGCTATCAGGTGGAGGAATAATTATTTTCCGCGTAATAAGGAGGCACTTCCTTGCGGCTGCCGTGGACCCAGCTGTCAGCCTCTTCACGTACAGTACTCTTCCGATGGAAGTCGGTCGTTGACCACGTCGACCACGACACATCGAGAGCACCAGGGTGGTGGACGACGGCGAGGACTAGGAAGGGGGTGACTCGGAGCTGGGGAAGACGCAGCAGTGGATGCCCACGTGAAGAGGAGTACGAGGGTTCACTGGTTCGGCTGCGGTGTGAGGCTGCTGTCGCCGCAGATTAACAGGGGGTGTGGGTGAGTAGAGGGATGGCCTGGCCAGCGGTGGGAGTAGTAGGGGGCGGTGAGGCCTCCGCGGCATCACAGCCGGCCACGGGAGGCAGGAGCACGTGACACGGCCGGCACTGGTTTGGGCGGCTGGAGCAAGAAGACCAGAGGTTGAAGAAGCACTACGACCGTTGGATAAACATCGTACGGTAACAGGAGCTAGAATCGTTCATATTGACTAAGTTGACAAAGCCCTCCGTCCCCGTCAACTTGGTAGGCCCACAAGTCAGCCTCCCACTATGCTGGGTTCCAGCTGGCAGGGGGGATATTCATTTTTTGTGCGTAATAAGGAGGCACTTCCTTGCGTGCGAAGATAGCTGGTGGGTCCGACATGTCAGCGGGGGGCACTTTATTTTGCGAAATACAGAGGCCCTTCCGGTGGGTCCCAGATGTCAGGTGAAGGAATCATTATTTTGCGCGTAATAAGGAGGCATTTCCTTGTGTGTGGCCGTGGACCCAGCTGTCAGCCTCTCCACGCATAGTCTACTTCTGATGGTGTCGTTCGTTGACCACATTGACCACGCCGCACCGAGCGCATCCAAGGTGGTGGATGACGGCGAGGCCCCAGACAGCAACGAGCCGGAGATGGGAACACGCGGGAGTAGAGTTGCAGACGGGGAGGTGTACGAGGGTTAACTAGTTCTAGTGCGGTGTGGTTCGGCAGTCGGTGGAGAAGAACAGGAGGTGTGGAGGGTGGCCTGGCCAACGGTGGAGTAGCGCTTCATAGCGAAGCGTGCTAAGCAGAGCTGCTAGCAGCAGGAGGCGGGAGGTGGTCCCGGCGGCGCTGGAGGAAGAAGACGAGAGATTGAAGATGGATGCCTGTCGTTGGATGTAAATCCAACGGCTAACATGTCAGAATCCTTTGTTGACTAAATTGACAACGACTTGCATTGGCTTCGACCTATTGGCCCACATTTCAGCCTCCAAAAATGTGGCACGTATTCAACCCATTTTTTCAGAATTTACAGTCTTTTTTTGTGCGACAGAATTTACAGTCAATTTGATCTTCTTTTTTGAATTACAGCCATTAGCTGGGCTGGGTGAACAAATAATGTAGCGTCCATGCGGTCCGTTTATTTTATTTCCTAAAAAATTACAGGCCATTTGCAATTTCTCGAAATACATGATTTTGTTGGGCTGATTCTAATTATAATGTTGGGTTGGGCCAGCAATGTTATCAAAAAATAAAAAGGGGTTGAGCATTTTGTTATAAATATATTTAAATAATAAGTGATATTATTACATTCGTCCTTAAATCTTACCAAGCTTTTGTACACAATCACTAGGATTTTCGTGCCAAAACAATCCAGGATTTTATTTGTTAAGAAATTATTTTTATAAGTTAATAAGATGTGGGATATTGTTTTCTTACATATGTAAGTATCTGTTAAATATATGATGACAATAAAAATAATATATAATAACATATGAAATAATTTTTTTTAGAAAAACAAGGAGCATCTTCCCGGTTCCATTGCTGAGAAGGAAACCACAACATATTCTGATACAGCGGCTCAAAGAGCAGTTCGAAAGTAAAGGTAGAAAAGCTACAAACTAGGGGGGTGGATGAACAAGTTCTCTGAATAACACAAATCACCCGAGCGGTGCCAAAGGCAGAGCGGATTGAGCACTCAAATGACACAAGGAGGGTCCAGTGAAGCCTTCATGGACTTCAGCCGAGGGGCCGTGTCAGCCTGCGGCGACCAGTAAGCAAGCGGAGAGACTGGGCCGGAAGGCGTAGCATGGTGGATGTCCCTCTTTTTTGGCGCCAGGTGCCCATCATCGTCATCATAGATCTTGAGACGAGCCCACGGGTCCAGCCCCAGAGCAGGTCGAGCCTTGTTCAGCCACAAGTGATCGCCAACGGTTTCTGGAGGGATCTTGTTAGGGTTTCCACGAAGCTCATCAACTTGTCCTTGTCCGATCCGGAGGAGAGAATCGCCCAGTTCCTCACCATGTTCCTGATCAACCTCAAGACCTGCGGAATGGAAATCCAGGAGGTGTTACTGAAAATCATAGCATTTCTATATTTCCAGAGGCACCAAAGGACAGCTGAGCTAACAGTGTTTAAAACTGAGCACTTTTTGGTAGCAATCCAGAATCTGGCGACAGATTCGAAGGATGAGCCAATCTAACTAGAGAAATATTCCTCAATGTGGGCCCAGATATGTTTAGCAACTAGACATTCAAAAAATAGGTGAGAATAAGACTCTTGTTCCAAGCAGTAAACACAATCAAGGGGTTTGATGATGTGTCTCTTCCTAAGGTTATCCCTAGTCATCAATTTGTTTTTGGAGAGAAGCCAGAGAAATACATGAATTTTAAGGGGAACTCTCAATTTCCAGACAGCGGGGATAAACATGGGTTGAACCCCTCTAAAGTTGATAACATGATAGAGGGAGCTGGATGAATACTTCCCCTTATTGTCCAGCTGCCAAATCAGGGCATCCGGCTCGGCAGTAAAGGTAATGCTTTTGTTAAAGAGAGTTTTAGGCATTGACCGTCCCAAACTTCATTGACACTTTTGTTAAGCTCATTGCGGACTGAGTAAATAGGCCGAAATTGGACTGCTAGGGGGGATGTGCCAAACCAACTATCTTCCCAAAACCTGGTTCTGCTCCCATCCCCTATGTTCCAGCTGTAGCCAAATTTCACATCATGCATAATAGATTTTAATCCTTTCCAGAATCTAGAGGTCTTAGGGTTGGAGGAGGGGACAAAAATATTAGGTTTATTTCCTAGGTATTTATGGGCAATAAGAAGCTTCCAGGGTTTCAGGTCTTCCTCATAGAATCTTTTAATCCAAGACCCTAGAAGACAGATGTTAATTTCTTGGAGGTTAGGTATGCCTAGGCCTCCAAAATCTTTTTTCATAGGGACTAGGGACCAATTAGCAAGGTGCAGCTTCCTATTTCCCTCAAAATCATTCCACAAGCAATGAGACATCTGAGAATTGATGAGGTTCACTGCCCATTTAGGGAACTTGAAGAAGGAGAGGAGATACACTGGAATACTAGCCAAACAAGCTTGTATGAGGATCAATCTACCTCTGTAAGAGAGAAGTTTTCCCCTCCACCCAGCAATCCTTTTAATGATTTTATCCAGAAGGGGTTGGATATCCTCTCTCCTCAGTTTATCATAGTGGAGAGGGATACCTAGGTACTTAATGGGGAAGTTACGTTTATTACAGACTAGAATAGAGAGGAAGTCAGCTAACTCCTGATCATCCATGTTGATAGGGATGAGTTCACTTTTAGAGTAGTTGATTCTCATGCCTGAGACTTGTTCAAACCAGGTTAGAACAGTTTTCAGATTGCTAGCATGTGTGGAGTCATTGTCTAAGAAAAGGATGGTATCATCTGCATATTGAAGGCAGATGATGCCACCAGGGCAGACCTCAGGACAGAGCCCTGCAATCAGACTATGATCAGCAGCTTTGCTCAGCATTTTAGTAAGAACGTCCACTACTAAATTAAACAAAAGCGGGGAGATGGGGTCACCTTGCCTAAGGCCTTTACCAGCAAGGAAAAAAAATCACTTTCACAGTTATTTAACTTGACCCCAACAGACCCCCCATGAGTAAGTTGCTGGATCCAACTCTCCTCTATGAAAAGATCTAAGAGATCATTTTTCACCAAGTCCCAAAAATGCTGGTAAAACAAGAAGGGAATCACATCAGGACCAGGAGCCCCATCAGGATAAGAGCTAAAATGGCTTCCTTCACCTCTGTCTCTGAAAAAGGGGCTTCTAGCAGCTCATTTTCAGCAGGAGAGACTTTTTCAGAAGCAGAAAAAAAATTGTTTTGTAGAGAGAACCCAGAAGGGTTTTCTTTCTTAAACAGGTCTTTGTAGAAGTCACTAGCCACTTTCAGCATCTCATGTACCTCAGTAACAGGGCCATTAGGGCCATCAAGGGAGTGAATGAGGGTTTTCCTCCTCTGGTTAGCTACTGCATGGAAGTAAGCAGTATTTCTATCACTTCCAACATATCTAGCAGAACTGTGGGTTTTCCTTCTGACAGGGCAATTCTCAACTTTATGGGTAACCATTTTGCAGATAAAACAACTCTTGGGCTTGACACATTTATCCAAATGATGCCCTGGTTCCCCACAGTTGTAGCAGATCACCTCAGAGTATGCCATAAGGCCCGAAGCAGGGGCATGAGCAGTTTTCTGGATGTCCTATCTCTTCTTTTGCTGACTCTTGCCTTGAGATTTCCCACTGATCTGAGATTTAGAACCACCAGGAGATTGATCTTGGGCAATTATAGGAGCCTGCCCAGATTGTGCCCCCATTTGGGGCGGAGGTGGGCCGTACCACTGCCCAACCAGCGCTCCCCCCATTGTGATAGGGGAAATTCATCGGAGTTCCTGGTTCCTGCTCATCCTCCAGCCAGATGTTGTCTCTCAGGAAGCAGAAATAACCACCAGATAGCTCAATTGAAGCAGATTGCAAGCCTAATTTCAATCTTCCGCAGGTTTGGGGGAGAGGTAAGGTAGGGGATCCACCTGCTCCGGCTCCGGTGGCGTGCTGGTGGGCAGGATTCCAGTCAAGCATTCCCATCTCGCAGCACGCAGTGGATCTCCTGAATTCACTTCTCCTTTCGTCCATCGAACGAACGCAATCGGCGGCTCACTAGGGTGGGGCATCCTGTGCTTCTCCGAGAAATCTCCTTTGAAGTAGATCCGCAGGGCTAGATTCAGCAGCTCCCAATCCACATGATCCTTGCACATCCGAGCATACCTGCGTGAGTGAGAAAACGGATTCGGTCCCTCCTCGGCTTCCTCCCTCGCATCTTCCTCCTCTGCTTCCCTCCATTCGCACATGCACTGGGTCCAGGAGAGAGCATCGTCGCGGATCCGCATCGCCCGCTCCCTCCATCTCCTCCCTCGAGTCTCCCGCAGCACCGCCGGTGCGACGGAGTCGAGCGGCTGGAGCATCCGCAGGAAGGCTTTGTAGACATGTGGGAGATGCATCTTGTACATCTACCTGTCTTCCAGCCATTCCCCCATGGATATGGCCGGCGACTCCATGGGGCGCGCGAGCGGACATGCTGAGGGGGGCAGGCGCGCCCGGAGTCAGGAGGCGGGGGGTGGCGGCGAGATCTATTTCCCAATTACTCCCTCCTTTTCGGTTTATAGGGCTCAATTCAAAAATCTCACCAACCAAGGTAGATGATGAATGGTGGAATACTTTTTGTAGTTTGCAAAAGCACCTAATTAATGCACTTGTTTTCCTCAAAAAATTATGTTTATCAATGCATAAATTGCAATGCATGCATGCATAAAGTACATGCATTGGTCAATTTTCTCTTAATACTTGCATGCAATGATTTAATGCACCTTGGAATCTGAACATGTGATGGAAAACAACCAAATTGAGCCTTATGAAATTGAAAAACTAAAATTTTGAGATAAGCCCTATAAACCGAAAAGGAGGGAGTATGTGAACTAAACAGTCAACATATAAAATAATTTAAATATATATAATATAGTTAGAAGGGAAACATAAGTTGGACCTGGCGTTCCTATTCTTATATAGAAAAATAGAACATACCTCTGCGTTTTCTTCAAAAAAATACATAAATTGGGCTGCCAAAAATAAAACCTCGGATGGGAGGTCCATAGGCCGGTCGATACATGATGGCCCTAAGAAAATACAAACAGGCCTATGGACCTCCCATCCGAGGTAGTGGGCTGCGCATGTTAAAAATGAAAGCCTAGACGGGGCAGCCCAAAACGACGTCCAACACTTGCCAAAACTTCGTCCCTCGTTTTCTCTGTGTTTCGCACACTCGACATTGTGTGGGCATTTTGACTATGCATCATATGAAGATGTGCTATGCATGAATGTTGATCAGCATGATGTTAACTGGCTGGTAGTTCCATTTTCGACCATGAATAAAACTTCCAACATGATGTTAACCCTGTTTGAAAAGGCCGTGTTAATATAAATGCTCTGCCTCTGAAAGTTGCAGTTTCTTTTCTGAAACTGAACTTGCAGTTTCTAATCTGAAACTGAAACTTGCAGTTTCTTCTCTGAGAATCACATTGTCTGCACTTTTATACTCCTATGAAACTACATTTTTAAGTGCTAAAATAGATCTCTAGAATTCATAAAATACTTCATATTCTCATATCTGAAAGATCTCTAGAATTCATAAAACCCAACTGCAAATCTGAAATTCAAAAGACATTCATATCTGAAAGTACTCTCAAAATACACAACACAAAACACAATTCACAACCTACAAATACTAACAACCCTAAGCTCCTCCTGACAATTCACTACCTGCCCGACTATTGGGCTTGGGGGGGGGGGGCAGCCCCCTCCTATTCCTCGGCGGCAGACAGTCGTCCCGTGAGACGATGTGAATGGCGAGGGAGACGATGGCGGGGAAGCATCGTCGGGCCAACTGTTTTTCTCCTCTTGCAGTTGGGTTCGATCGACGAAGACTCCACCGGCTCGCTCTGGCAGGACACCCTCACAAACGGCACCCTGTAGATGCTCGATCCTTCAATCTCTGGTGGATGCTCCATCTGGTATCGATACTCCCACCACCGCTCCCTCACGATCGGATTCGGTGAACCTGTTTGCTCCATGGCCCAGAGGAGCAGCTCTATGTACTCCGGCGCGACTCCCTCCGGGAGTATCGCCGCCTTTTCGCTCTGTTGCAGATATTTGGCCATGGATGTCGCCGCTAGTTGGTCCTTGTTGTCAAACCAAGACTGTATCTCCAACATCATAGCTAGCTTCACAGGGTCGCCGTCTGCGATCCTCACGTATCGGTTGTACTCCTCCATCGATCTACTTCTCCACAACACCTTCACTCACCGGCGGTGGTTTTTGAATGGAAGAGGAGAGGAGTAGCACTAGTTTTGGATTAGAACGGGAGAGGAGCGACGCTGGTTTTGGACGGGAACAGGAGAGGAGGGGCAGTGGTTTTGAAATGGAAGAGGAGAGGAGCGGCGCTGCATTTAGATTGGCAGACTAGTTAATGTGGGTTCGCTTTCTTAATTGAAGGGTAAATTGATTTTTATTTTGATCCAGTCAGAGCGCGCCGGCCCTCTCGTCCAATCATAAATCTCTGCCGCACGCTCCTCTCCCTCTTCTCCATTGCAAAACCACCTCCTCTCCTCTCCATCATCTCCATTCCAAAACCACCATCTCGCCTCTCCCTCTTCTCTATTGCAAGACCACCGTGTCTCCTCCGTTTTCTAGACGCTTTGCTCCATGGCGCGGGCGCAATCCATGGATACAAAATTAATATATTGTATACTATTTAAAAGTCGAGGGCGCGGCTTTTCCTGCGCAGTAGGCGGCGGGGCAATTTCGCCTAGTCGGTTCGACAGAGACTCGAGAAGACAAGGGAGTAGGCTGCTGCAAACGTAGGGCTGTGTGATTTGACAGCGAGTTACTGCTGGACAGGTGGGCCCCCGTGATTTGACTTGCCATTATCATTTTAACTGTGGCGCTACGACCGGCGTGAGTCTCCCAGATTCCTGACCACCTCCATACAGGTGCCTCTCCCAATGCTCCACCATGTAGTAGAGGCTGGCTCTGTCATGAGAGCCCACTTCTCCACTTTTTCCTTGCCTCTATTTCCTCCACATATGCAAAAATGCCATGTAAAGCGCACTATTGTACTTACTTTTACTTGCTCCTATAGGTGCTTAAGATTGCCACATAGGCATAAAGTCTGATGTGGCAAGTTAATCAATAAGAGAGAGACTAGTTTGGTGACCTAAGGAAGAAACGGTGCTAAGTGCGTGCACCTAGGTGAAAAGACAATTTTGAGTCTATAGCTAATTAAATGAAGCAAACTTAGCAACACCATTTCATTGGAAGAGGTCACTCCTTGGCAAATGCAATAAATACATGTGCTTACTAGCACCGTTTCTTCCTTGAGTATGAAGAAAGAGAAAGAGAGGAGTAACAAAAAATACACTTATAGCCAACCTTGTTGTAGTATGAGTGACTAAGTGATGACTATGTATGACATGCCAACATCAGATAGCCTAATGCACCGTGTTAAATCTCCAAGGGCGTGACCGCGCGAGTGACGCGACGGTCGTGGTAGGCGCGACCATGATACGGGCTGCTGGCAGCCCTTGGATCTGAGATCAAACGGTCGCATGCTAAGTTGCTGAAAATTTGCAGAATAACCCTCCAGGATAGGATATTCACCCATAGGTCTAGAATCATGCCATGCAACCATTCGATCTGAGATCCAAGGGCTCTCGGAAGCCCGTATCATGGGAGAATGGAAAGCCACTACCCTGCCATTCGCACGCTAGCAGTTCGCTCCTACTCGTCCCCGCACGTCCTTCAATACTACGGTGGTTCGCTCCTAGTCGTCCCGTCCATTCACATTACGGCAGTTCCACTAATCCTAACCCTCCTCCCAAATCCATGCCGTCCCAAATCTCCATGATCGGCGGTGAGTACAAGGTTAGAACCATCACCGGCGATGAGTTCGACGTCATCTACACCCGTTCTTCGGTGATGGTGAAAGGATGCCTTTCTCGCTTCAAACGCATGTTCGAAAACTCAGATGATGAGTGGGTCGCTGGGCTAGATGTTGAGTACACCACAGTCCTGGGACGAGAGAAGGATCTAAAGGACGAAGAGAGGAAGAAGCCCGCCGTGATCCAGGTTTGCGTGCATGACTTATGCTTGGTCTACAACATATGCCATGCCAACGTTGAGTGCCAGGATTTTAAGGACTTCCCCGGGAGCAACCTAGTCAATTTCGTTACTGTAGACTTTGGTAACGACAAAGAAATCCTGGGTCGGATAGGCCTCGTTGTAGGCAACCCCTTCGACCTCCAGAAGAATCGGCTGGTGCCCTCTCGTCAGCCTTCAATGCTGACCCTGGCAGGAGCCATGGTTCATCCTTCGTACGGTAAACTGGTGAAACCTCCATACATGTTTCATCGTCATGCATGGCAGCGGAATGTACTAGATATAGACCACATCCAGTACGCTGTAATGGATGGCTACCTTTGCTTCAATATCTACAAGGGCTGGATGAAGAGCAACAACCAAGTGTGTGGTTCAAGCAAAGAAGTATCGGCCAAGAGGAAGAGGGACAAGGACGAGGTCGAGGACATGGACGAGGACTCCGAGTAAGGTGGCAGTGTCGTTGCTCATGGTGGTTCTAATGTAGTGTCTACCAGAACAGTTGCAAAGTTTAATTTCAGGTGTGCTTAATTTAATTTGAGGGGTGTGTTGTGCTGAGCCCCCAGCAGAACTATGTTATGTTTCTTCTCGTTACTTTAACTCTTCAGTACGTACATACTAGTATTTCTTACATTCCATCTTTTAGTTGGTATAGTACTACCACTCGTTTCTTCACATTATATACGTACAATATATATGGCCAACATCATATAGCCAGCAGTTTAGTTGTCAAATAATTCCAGGGTGCTTAGTTTTGTCAAAGAATTCCAGGATTCTTAGAGGGTGCTTGGATCCAAGGGACTTATTTTAGTCTGACTAAAAATAGTCTCTTTAAGAGGCTAAAGTTCCAAGAACCCCTGACTAAAGAGGGGCTAAAACTAGTCTTGAGACTAAAAAAATTTAGTCAGGGGTACCCCTACTAAAATGTGGATTAGTCATCTCTCTACTCATTTAACTCCTCTCCTTTAACACAGGCGAGTTCTGGATTGGAGGGTTTGGAGGATAATAAAAGCTCATTAACTTGATTTTAGCCTTTTTAGTATTTGGATCCAAGCATGGGTGAGGCTAGCATGTTTTAGTCCCACTACTTTTAGTCATGGGACTAAAACGTATCCAAGCACCCTCTTAGTTTTATTTGAGGGGTGGGTTGTGCTGGACACCATTATTGTGACTAGCCTCTTTAATAGTACTATATGCATAATTTGGCGACGAGCGCTCTCTATATGTACCACCTTTTTTTTAATTTCAAGTTTTGCTCCATGGCGCAATCCATCGATACTACTGCTGTACAAAAGTATACATTTTTTAAAAGGCTAGAGGGCGGGGCAGTCTAGCTTGCTCGGTTTCATGAGAGGCGAGGGCCTTTGTGATTTGACGGCTCATTACTGCTGGAAGGTGGGGCCTTGTGATTTGACTGCTCGTATAAATGCGCCGATGACGTGATCGAGGAGGAGCAAAGAACCGTGCGGTATACTCAAGTTTTCCACTGGAGTAGTACTGCGACGGAGGAGCACGAAACACGGTAGCCCAGTGCCATATGGCGATAAAAAATGATCTAATTTGCTAGTCATCTCATTGTTAGCATTGTTCTATTCATTCCCTCAAAAAAACATTGTTCTATTCATGCCTCGCAGAGAATGTGACACGTGCAGCGAAACACCCAAAGCAAAAGATGAAACACAGGAGCAAAAGAAGAAGGAAGATTATCACCCCAAATGATCTAATTCGTCGCGGAGTCGTAACTGCGTCTTCATCGCCTGCACGACCTCCATCTCCTTGCGCGTCTCCTCCGCCATCTTCATCATTGTGTCCATGACGCGACATTTCTCGACGCGAGCCTTCATCATCTGTTCCACGGCCATATTACGTACCATGATGGCAGCCGGGTGCTTGATGCGGAGCTTCGCCAACTCTTCCTTATGTTCCATGGTGAGGGCCTCCAGCATCTTCATCGAGGAACTACTATTCTCATGCAGCTTCTTCCAGCCGGCCTTCTTCTCCTTCAACATGTTGATCTCGTGGCAGAGCTTCGCATTGTCCTCCCGAAGTCGCAGTATTTCGCTGGTCCCCTTCTTCTCCGAGGCAATGCTCATCTTCAGCAGCATCACCAAGCCGGCAGTCAACTCCCCCTGCTGATTGAGCTCAGCGGACATGTCGTTGAGGCTCTCCTTCAGCAACTCCATCAAGCCTTGGATGAACTCCTTCTACTTATTGAGCTGACCGGGCATGCCATCGAGGGATAATGACTCCAGCTCCGCCGGCTCGGCATGTTCGCCTCCGCGGCTAGGGCGCTCCTGGGAGCCATCGCCTACCCGTGAGATCTTTCGAGGTCTCTGCATGGCGGCGAGCCCTGTCTTTTTTTCCGCAGCCTTGGTTGCCGCTCCCTTGTTACGAGTAGTTCTCGACCTAGAGCTCCCCTCACCGGCCATGGCAACGACGGACGAAGAAGAAGCACTTATGAGGAGGAAAGGTAGAGTGATTTTCGGTTAGGTAGTTCCCCTTTTTATAACCTAAGTACTAGCACTAGTACTAATACCTGCATAGTGGGAACACGTTCAAGATTGGTACGTACTACTAGTAGGTGTGAGCAGGCTTTCGAATGTGATGGGAACAAGGTAAAGATTAATTGATGGTTTTGGTTTCGAGGCCCAAAACGGCTCTCGATGAGTTTAGCGGAACATAAATTTCAAGTACTACACTTCTCAAATGCGTAAATATTGAGTAGTATGTTACTGTCAAAAATTGGCACAAAATACGAAGGAGACCAATGGAAGTACTACTAGCAACCCACGATTTAACTACTCGCATGCGCGCAGTGGAGTAATAATGTCTTTCTTCTGCCCTCACGCCCACTCAATTTATCACATGGGGTGGATCTTGGTACAAAATTATCACATGGGGTGGATCTTGGTACAAAATTGCATCATCCCGTGTACCCGCGTGTGCGTGCGAGGAATGAGTGCGTGCATGGCGTGCATGCACATCTTCGCTTCGTGCATGTACCGCCAGTATGGCTCAGGGAGGACGAGTATATTCTTCTGGAACCAGCAGCACGTCACTGTGATCAATCCACGCAAGGAGGTCGCGACAACGCCTACACATGTGCCATGTGGCTTCATGAACTGTAAGAGAGACACTGTGTAGCGTGCCATTGGTATTCTAGTTTACGTGTTTGCACAAACTCGAAATACTAGTAAGGTACACGTGCATTTCACGCATCAGATTTTGCAACCAAATTATGAATGAATACCACACTATAGCATGTAAGCTTTGAGTCATATATGCTTGATGTAGCCCTTTGTTTAATTCTTATAGTTCATCTCATTCAAAATCAATTAGTTTTTATAAAAAAAGCTAAGAACGCGGGAATAGGAAAAACATGGGATTATAGTGGAATGTCGTCTTGAATCCTACAGGATTGTACGAGTGTTTGATTGTGCATAGAAAAAACGCAAAATTCTTTCAAAGAGGTTTGAGTGGATGGGATGTTTCCTATGAAATCTAGTGCAAATGAATCATATGGAAAATTCCTATGGTTTACAATCCTACGAATCAAACAACCAAGATAGGAAAAATTCCTAATGATTAGAATCCTCCAAAATTCCTTTGAGAATCCTTTGAATCAAAGAAGCCCTTAATATATTTTATGATTCATGGAATTGTGCGTTGTAAAGCATAAAGTAAAAACAAATAATGGCAATTCAACTAGAAAAAAGTTTGGGCAGTTATGATACAGAAGAATCTAGAACAAAAGAGAACCACTGTTGTTTTGAGGTTTGTGCATTATGCTTAAGTTCAACCATGGAGTCTGCTAGATTGTACATGTGGCAAAATCCGGTGGGTGGGCTAGAAGATGGTGTGAGGGGCCGAGTGGAGGGAGACTATGAAGGAATGCACAAGTGGAGATTGATATTTAGAGAGAGGGGGCGAACACGTGCGCTGATGCGCGCAGTGGCGGAACCATGAAAAATAAATGAGCTAGGGGGCCAAGCATTGCTAATCCTTTACAAGGAGGGTCAATTCATGAACTTAAACCATTTTTAGCAGCAATTGTCTAATGATCACATTCATATTAGCCTTGATATATAGTGATGTTAGGGGGAGGGGGGCAGGGCCCTTACTGGCCCCTGTCTTCGCCATTGTGCACGTGTCTGAGAGATGAAGAGGAAGTCATGGATGATGAGAGGGGGACGTTGGATACATAATTAATGTGGGTGTATTAGCTATATATGTTAATCCTATATAGAGAGATATAGATTGATCGGTGTGGACGTGGGAAAGAAGGTGAGACCTCACTGGATATATCGATTGATCGATTTGTGTGGAAAACTATGAAAGACCTAGCTATATACACACATACATAGAGGAACATCGATCATTGCGCATGCACGCGTGAGAGATAAAGAATACCCGATATGATGGAGAGGAGGATGTGTGTTGGTGTGTGCCTTCATGGGAGACCGACCTGAAGAAAAAGATTGCATGCGTGCAATGGATAATGCCGACTGGTAGTGTGTGTGTGCATGCATGCACGAGAGAAAGTTAGTGGTACAATTATAAAGAGAAGACTAATGTGTGGCTGTAAAAGAATAGCTGAATAGGTGAGGTCACAATCAATGTAAAGTTGAATTCAAATATTTGAATAAGAGATCCTGATGTTTGAAACCCATGCATGCATGAATATAACAGAGATCTGCGCGGTGTGGTTTGGAAACGAGCATGTTGTAATGTATACACATTGAACAAGGTCAGACTGATTTGAATTTGAGATACCGATGGCACACATCATTTGGCCACGTCGCATCCGTGCATGGACACACTATTCTAATTGGAGATTATGGGCGGCTTTTGCATCACATATCTATATCTATACCCCTATATATATTATACATATTTTTATATTGTGTGCGGGTAACTTTAACTTTGAAAGATGGTCGTTGGATGAGGCGAATACGATGGTCCAAAGATGGCAAATTTGAGCACTACTAGCCGTTGGATATCATCTAGATTCCACCAGATTTCGCCACATGTATAATCTAGAAGATTCCATGGTTGAACTTAAGCATATTGCATAAACATCAAAACACAAGCACTTCCTATTTGTTCTAGAATCTTCCGTATCATAATTGCCCAAATGTTTTTCTACATGATTTGGCATTATTTGTTTTTACTTGATGTCTTACGATGCACAATTCCATGGATCTTAAAATAGATTAGCTTTCTTATAAAAACTAGATGATTTTGAATGAAATGAACTATAAGAATTAAACGAACATCTACATCATGCATATATGACTCAAAGCTTGCATGCTATAATGTGGTATTTATTCATAATTTCGTTGCCAAATCTCATGCGTGCAATGCACGTGTACCTTACTCTAGTCTAAATGGTGTTTGTGTGTGTGTTGTGCGTGTTGAGGTGCAAATTGTCTTTTTTTGGGGGTACACGTTAAGCTTGTTCTTCCGAAATTTCAAGCCGCGCCTTGTTATGCCGAAAATTCAAGCTAGCGTCTCTGTCTATCGTGCTGCGAAACTCCCCCCTCTTCAACCCGCGCCTTGTTAGCCCGAAATATTTAAGATATATCTTTGTCTTGTTGTGCTCCGACAACTCCCTCCATGTTAACCCGTGCCTTGCTATTCCGAAATTACAACGCGCGCGAAAACTCCCACCTCCTGTGAAATCCAGACACGCGAAATGCCCGTGGTACCCCTGAACCGAAAGAACCGCCTCAAATCGGTGGGGGTACTTTCGTAACTTACCCCACATTTCGGACAAGCGCGTATCTAAGCCATGGTTCCCCACTGCCATCCCATTCGCCCACCCATTCATACACCAAGGCCGCGAAAACCCGCGACGAAACCCCACACCCTACTCCGTCCGCCACCCAGCCGGAGCCTCTTCCCCGACGACGTCGTCCACGGCAACACCTCGACGTCCCTCATCCACCGTACCGGATGAGGATCCATCATCGATCTCATCGTCCCGCCGGTTCAGCCACCCCGTCCTCCACCTCTAAGGAGCTGCCCCGACGTTCCCCTCGTCTTTCGCGCCACCTCCATTCCCACACCACCGTATTCACCTGCACCACCGGAAGAGCATCATCATCACCGTTTCCTCGGATGAAGCTGCGGCCTAATCGGCTACACCAAAGAGGTTGTACACTAATCACCGCAGTTTCTTCTTGATTAGATCTCACGGTGCTGCCGGCGCTCGGTCCCAAGCCGACACGGCACGGCTCCATCCACGGCGGTGTTGCCGGCCACTTCCTCCATGGCATCGCTCCCTCGGCGGCGACGTCCACATCAGTAGGACCTGCTGCTGCTTTAGCTCTCGCTCGCGCTGCTGATCTGCTCTTGCTCTCGGTCCCCTGCCTGGTCTGCTCTTGCTATTTCTCTTGCTCGCGCTGCTGCTCTCGCTCTTGCTCTTGCTTGCAATGCTTCTCCGATTTAGCTAGACTTCAGTCGACTGAATCGGCTTTTGGGTCAGTCGATTTTCAAGTGGTGGGGGGCTCGCCGGGGTGAAGGAAGAACCAGCTGCAGCGGGGAGGGGGGCTCGCCGGAGTGATACCCCACTATCTATCTTAGGGTTCAGGATGGGGGTGGTGGTCACCGGCGGTGGCGGGGCATTGGCGGCGCGGTGGCATGGGGATCGTCGGAGAAAAAGCTCGGCACGGGGTGGCCTAGAGGGATGGCCGGGGCGGCGGCGGACCGGCGGTGGGGAGTGTTTTCGGGGCGGGCGGGGCAGCGCACCGCCGGCCGCGGGCGGCGGGGGGCTGCTGTTTGGCCGGCTCAGGGGGGTGAAGGTTGAAGATGAACCGCAGGCCCTTGATTTCGTATCCAACGGCTGCAAAATCGATTGGCCAGAGATGAAAAAGTCAGTCGATGGACGTGTAGACTCACCTTGCTAGTGCGTTCAGTTTCGACAGCAAAATTCAGTTTCGACAGCAAAATTCAGTTTCGACAGTTAAGTTCGGTTTCGACAGTTAAGTTCAGTTTCGACAGTTAAGTTCAGAGATGAGCGGCTGATGTATTTTACACCTAGCACTTTGTGGTTATGTATTTTACGTCATGTATTGGAGATGCTATTAGAATTCCACTCAGGTTAACATTGTTCGTTGTCTCTCTTGTCCCACTTCAGCCTCGGCGTCGTACAAGTCACCGAAGCTGCTCCAACGATGAAACCCTCCATCACAGCAAAGCAGTACCTCGGGCTCCATCTCCAGACGCCTAAGATCTTCTTCCCCTCCTCCGACAGCCAAGTCAGCTAGAGCATCCTCACCGGCCAACTGAATCACGCTGAGATCGACATGGCTTTGCCAAAGAGGTTCTACACTTGTTGCATCTCTTTTTTACTCTACATGTTATATATATTGTCCACTAAGCACTCGTAGTAATGGTAAATACGATTATTTATCCTACTATATGACAAGCAGTGAGGTACCAAGCAACTTAGCTATCCGTGATGGACTCTCTTGAATGCCATCATTATTTATCTCTGCGCGTTTCAGCTGTGCATTTGTCGATGGGCCTGGGAGTTGAGCTAGTATGGCAGTGGCCTGGGTCCAAAGTAATAGAAGTAGCACAAAAACATTTTTTAGTGTAGGATTTTCCTTGCTCAAGCCTGCCTACTAGAATCGCCAGTGCTTGAAAGGAAAAGTGAATGAAAAACATCGGAATTGGAAAGTTTCCTATGGTACTACTTTTCATGAATTTGGTGCAAAGGAATGGAGCAAAGGAAAATTGTAGTATTTGTTCCTTTAGTGTCTCCTTGAAAGAAAACCCATAGGAATTCTAATTTCCACTTCTCCTCCTTTTCATATTCCTATTCATCAAGCACAAGACTAAGAGATAGATGCATAATAGCATTATAACCGTACATTTTCTTGTGGTTTGACTTAATCTCACCATGCTTTTTTGCATCCTGTGATCTTCCAATTGTTGTGAATCAAACACCCAGATTGGCAGAAATCCTGTGTTTTTAAATTCTCTGTTTTGCACGTGCATTCCTATGATATTCCTGTCTATTTCCTATCCCTGCATTGTTAGAATCTTCAAATTCAAACAAGCCCTTACTCAATTACTTCTGTTACAGATATGTGTCAAAGAAAACCTTGTGTGGTTTGTCCTGCTCCTGTGGCGCTGTGTTCCACCCCAGCTCAGCTGCTCCAACGACGGAAGGGTTCACCACAGCCGGGATCCGCTCTCCAAACTGTCTTTCGCCGCCTCAGATCTTCTTCCCCGCTGCCGGCAGCCACGGCAACTGCATTACCATCATCAACTAAGCAGATGACCTTGAGGACTACACGGGTCCGCAAGAGAGGTCGCACTCTTCCGTGTCTGCTTACGTTATGCGTCGCTTAATATGATGGCATGCTACATTATCGTCGTGTTCACCTATTAGACTCTGAGTTAGTTCCAAACTAATGTTGAAACTTGAGTTTTTAAATGGTTGTGGGGTACATATTGGGGCAGCAATCAGTACTATCTGTCTACTATCTGGTTAATCTCCGGTGTGTACTATGAGTTTCATGTTGGGTGCAAACAAACATTAAAGGAGCCATTATCTGTATTTTTTAACTAAAGCTATTATCTGCCTGCTATCATTGGTTTTGGGTCTATCCACAGTTTGCTACCATCACTCTGGATTTGTGCATGCACTCCTTACATAATCTCACTATGTTTTATTCCTATGCATGCCAGTTATTGTACACAATGGAACTGATCATGTAGAGCAAAAGAGATGAGCCTTGCGTGGCAATAAAATTTCATGCAGACATTGTTCCATGGTGGGTGCAAAGGCAGCCCCCCCCCCACCCATTTCGGATCGTAATCAAGAGGAAGCTAACTGTTATGAGGGGGATTCAGAAGGAGAAGACCACTCCTATTTACCCCATGAGGTCTTCGCTCTAACTTGGCATGCTGATGTTGGTAATATCATGCATATGGTGCCTTGCATTGCTTACTGTATACATTAAAGATGTCATCTTCTTAGTTTAGACATGCTTTGTGTCAATGCCATCTGTTTAGTTTCTTTATTGTATATGTGAATCATGCAATGTCATCTTGTCTAGCCAGGCATCATATATGTGAATTTTGCAATGCCACCCTAGTTAGCCAGTCATCTTATATGTGAATTATATCATGCCATCATTTTTTATTACGTGTTAAATTTGTCAACAATTTTAGTACATTCAATTACTCTTCCTGTGCATCAGCCATTTGGCACGGTCATGGAAATATCTGGAGTGGAAACAAGGTCTTCAGAGCAGACAATGCTATCTGACGAAGCGCATGTCTTGCTGGTTACCGATAGCTCCTCGGAGTAGGATTCAGAGACAGATGACCATTCATATTTCCCCCCGAGGTGCATGCCCTAACTTGGCAGGGTTATGTTGCGCATATCGTTCGTATGGTATCTTGCATTGCTATGTCATTTGCTTAGTTTAGACATGCTTTGTGTGAATGCCACCTGTTTAGTGTCTAATTACCATATATGTGAATTATGCAATGCCATATTGTTGCAAGACATTATATATGTGAATTATGCAATGTTATCTTGTTGCAAGGCATTATGTATGTGAATTATGCAATGCCATGCTGTTTAGGCAAGCGTCATATATGTGAATTATATCATTCCATCCTTTTTTTATGTCTCATTGCTTTTGTCGACAATGTTTGTATATTCAACTGCTCTTCCTATGCATCAGCCATTTGAATTGGTGATGGAGAAATCTGGAGTGAAAACAAGGTCTTCAGAGCAGACAATGCTACCTGCTGAAGCAGATATCTTGCTGGTTACAGATAGCTCTTCAGAGGAGGATTCAGAGGTAGATGACCAATCGTATTATCCCCCTGAGGTGTATGCTCAAACTTGGCAGGGTTATATTACTCATATAATGCATATGTTGTATTGCAATGCTTAGTTTTTACATCATATACACAATATTGAATGCCATCTCCTTAGTTGACACATCATATATGCGATTGCCCGCAACTCACTTCCTTAGTATATAAATCATATATTTGAATTATGTCATGCTATGATGTTTACATAGACAGCATGTATCTGAATTATGGCATGCCAACCCATTTTCTAAAGACATAATATAGTTATATCATCTCATCCTATTTACATAGTCATCATATTTAAATTATGTCATTCTATCCGTGAATTATATCATGCCATCATGTTTCCATCGACGGCATGTTTGTGATTTATGGCATGCCAACCACTTTAATAGACACATCGTATAGTCATATCATGTCATCCTGTTTACATAGTCATCATATTTTGAAGTATGTCATTCTATCCTGTTTAGTTAGCCATCATACATGTGAAATTGTGTCATGCTATCCTGTTTAATTAGCCATCATATATGTGAAATTATGTCCTGCTATTATGTTTGCTTAGACAACATAAATGTGAATTATTTCATGCCCTATTTTCTTCCCTACTATCCATTGCACCTGTCTATCTTACAATGTCGGTACATTCAATTACTTTTCTTGTTTATCAGCCATTTCAATTGGAGGGAGTGATGGCAGTATCTGTGGGAGTAAAAACACGGTCTTCAGAAAAGATCGTGCTACCTGTCGATGCAGGTAGAACCACGGTTGTACTTGCCCAAGAACCAGCCCCACCACACATAACCCACACTCATGCAGATTGTACCCCTACCCAGTTGGACAGAGAACCAGCTACACCCCTTCTAACCCCAACCCCAGCAGATAGACACCCAGTTCCCGTTGACACATCACCGTCTCCACCACGGAGCACCCAAACACGAGCAGTTAGTAAGGCAACTGCAGTGCCCAAATCATGAGGACCACCACTCCGAACCCGAAGTCAACGCTTAAAGAAGAAGAAGAATTGTTCTCAGGCCAGGTTCCGTAGCTATGGTTCATACTACTTTGCTCTTGCATCACTGTATTTACTGATACCAACTAATTTCAAATTTGAAGGATGCAATTGAAACTCCAATGGCGCAACAGGTATGTTTTAAACCTGTTTCTTCAACGTGTTTGGCTGTTTGCTGTTGTAACTTGCTCTATGTTGATTTCAGTTTCAATTGAATAAATAGTTATGTTCTCATGCCATGCACATTACAAGTGTTGTTATTGCTGTGTAGTTTCCCACACTTATATTCTGTCTATGCTGCTTTGTCTTAAATAGATATGATTCGAACTGTATCTATCTTGATTTGGCAACATAAACTAGAATGATATAGACCATACAGTGACCATACTACATAGATATATGTTTGTTTCATGTTGTTATCCTGTCCACCTTACTACTGAACTGGTAAACCTGAGATGTGTTTGTTTGTTTCTCTTTTAGAACGCGGATAAAATATTGGAGAAGAGTGCCCTGTTATGCAATGGTAAAGGAAGTAATGCAGATAAGGTTCAAGATAGTGAGACATCCCTGTTGGTCTCCAAGAAAGCTGATAAAAACTATATTGAAGACACTGAGACAACCCCAAAGTCCCGTCTTGATGTAGTGTTCGAGTTACTGGCTACCACTGTTGGCACCAGCTCTTCGAACTCGTTGCCTGAATCAGTTCGGCTTCTTGAGTCTCAACTTCAAGTTGAAAGACATCGATCAGATGTTATGTGACAGGAAGCCGAAGGACTGAGGAAGTCCTTGCAGAATTCAGATGCATACTTTCTGGTGCAACAGCAAGCGCTGGAGGACTAAAGCACCAAACAAGAGAAAGTTAATAAGCTTGCTAAGCATCTTGCCAGCATTATGGGTACCCAGGATATTATTTCTTGAGCTCTTCTGAAGTGGTTTCAATTCTGGACTTGTTTTGCTGTGGCGTTTATATGCTGATGTGTTCCCTATATTTGCACTAGTGGTGAACTTTGATGCCCAGTGGATGTAATATGTGTAATAGCCGTGATAGCCTAGTGTAAGTTCCTTGCTTATTTATTTCCTTATTGTCTTGTTTATTTGTTTGCTTGTAGTCAGTGCAGTTCTTTTTCTGCAGTTTGCTAGTGGCTGCAATAACCTATTTTTTTAAAACTAGGCCACAATAACCATGGGCTAATACTTACTGTAGTGACACTTGGCCTCCTACGGGTCGTAGAAACTGTGGGCCTTCTACGGGCCGTATAAACAGTGGGCCTTCTACGAGCCGTAGAAGCTGTGGGCCTTCTACGGGCCGTAGAAACAATGGGCCTTCTACGGGCCATATCATCAATGGGCCTTCTACGGGTCGTATCATCAATGGGCCTTATACGGGCCGTATGATCGATTGGCCAAACATGGGCCGAACAGACCACAGTCTAGCCATAAATGGGCTAGAGTTGGAATCGTCCGTTCATGGGCCGACCATAACGGGCCATCGTTAATAGTTTGTATTTGATGATGCTATGAAAACGGCCCAACGTATTAACGGACCACAAACGGGCCGACTGTAACCACGGGCTGAATTTGGCCCACAAGCAAAAAATGACAGTAACGGGCCGTAAGTAAACGAATGCTGGAAATGAGCCCAAGAATAAATGGGCTCTGAAGAAGGCCTGAAGATAACATGGGCTGGAAACGACCCAATGGTATAACGGGCCGTTAATGGGTATAAAGTGTTACACTGTTCATCACGGGCCAGTTTCACCACGGGCCGTTAACGGGTGTAAAGTGATACACTGTTCATTACGGGCCAGTTTCACCACGGGCCGTTAATAGGCCAAGAGTTACATAGGGCCTCATATGGGCCAAAAGATGTCATGGGCCATACATGGGCCAGAAGTGAAAATGGGCTGGAATCATATTGGATGGCCCAGATGACGCTACTGGGCCTAATTCGGATAGGGTGTAACGGGCCTTGGGTTAGCGGGCTGTAAATGGGCTATATTCGAACAGGCCATTAACAGGCTTTCCATGGGCCAGCCCGCCAGCGTTTGACCAAGTAAAACGGGCCGGCCTTTACACAGGAATGGGCCTCTATTAGGTCATGCCACGTGTCGACGTATCATAGGCGCCTATCTGACCCACTGACGAGCTAACACGTGTTTCGTCCGGCCAATAAGAATTTTACACGTGGAAATTTCCCATTGGTCGGGGCTGTTAACGGGTTATCGGATCCAAAACCCGACCCGATAGCTTAACAGCGTTCCGTTACGGTGGATGCCACGTGTCAGTCACCCTTGACGAAAGCACTTCTGTGACGCGCGATTTATCGTCATGGAAGTGGACACTTCCATGATGATAATTTTGGTAATGTCATGGAACACTTCTACGACAGCACATGTATGACTATCTTGATTCTGTCATAAATTTGTCATGGATGTACATGCATGACAAAAAAAGCGACCTACTGTGACAAACACGTATCATCACGGAAGTGTATTTTTTTGTAGTGATTAAAAGAAATTATATTAAAACTGCTTTATGTGATCTTGGAGCCGGTGTTAGTGTTATGCCTCTCTCTTTATATCATAGACTTGACTTGAATAAGCTGACACCTACTGAAATATCTTTGCAAATGGCTGATAAATCAACTGCTATACCTGTCGGTATTTGTGAGGATGTGCCTGTTGTGGTTGCAAACGTTACTATTTTAACGGACTTTGTTATACTTGATATTCCCGAGGATGATAGTATGTCTATTATTCTTGGAAGACCTTTTCTTAATACTGCAGGGGCTGTTATTGATTGCAACAAAGGCAATGTCACTTTTCATGTTAATGGTGATGAGCATACGGTACACTTTCCGAGGAAACAACCTCAAGTTCATAGTATCAACTCTATTGGAAAAATTCCATCGATTATATTTGGAGGTTTTGAATTTCCTCTTCCTACTATCAAGAAGAAATATGATATTCTTATTATTGGGGATGTGCATATCCCCGTTGAGGTAACTTAGTGTTATTCGAAATTTCTCCGGTTTCATGATTATCGGAATGAGTTTGTTAACAAGACTTGATCAACCTTGTTAGTGAATTCTTTTTGATGAGCATGAGATGGATGAAACTAGAAGCACAAACTTCTGTACCCTCTCTATATTTTCTGTTATTTATATTAAATAAAGTAAAAATAGTATTTTCTGTCTGTTTCCTGACTTACCTGTGCAATATAAAAATATCCCGAAAATAAAAGTCCTCAGAATGCCATGCCAATTTAATATGATTTTTTCGGGAATATTTGAGGATTTACTGTGCAAAAATTACCGCGGGAGGAGCTGCCACCTGGCCACGAGGGTGGTGGGCGCCCCCCCCCCCCCTATAAGGCGCGCCCCTGCCTCGTGGGCCCACGGTGGCCCTCCTCCACTTATCCCAGCACCCATCTTCTTCCTCTATCTCACACAAACCCGAAAAACCAACTCAAGCACGAGTTCCAGCCACTTTTGCTGCGATTTTCGATCTCCTTGCTCAAAGCACCTCTCGCAAAACTGCTTGGGGAGATTGTTCCTTGGTATGTGACTCCTCCATTGGTCCAATTAGTTTTTGTTCTAGTGCTTTATTCTTTGCAAATTTGTGCTGCATAGGTGACCATGTTCTTGAGCTTGCATGTCAAATTTATATGGTTCCAAGTAGTTCTAATGCTTGATTTAGGCTCTAGGCACTTGTAGGAGTAGTTTCTATCAATATTATTGAGTTTGGTTTACTTTTATTTTGAAGTTACTAAAAATTTCAGATTGTTTCAGAAAAATGATGAGGAGATTATTGAGGGGCTCATCGAGCCAAAGCTCAAAGGAAAAGGCACCGAAGCCTAAGTATAATTTGCCACGCACCGCGGAGATTCGGGCATGTGAATGGCCTTCTGATGATTTCTTGAGAGCAGCCGGTATCTATGAAGATTTTCGTGAATTGGCTTACAATGCAGGCCTCACCGCTTTCCTCCACGACCAATGCGATCAGTATCTCTTACTCACAAATACCTTTGTGCAAAACTTTCATTTTCATTCAAGGGACTCACCACCTACGATGGAGTTTCATTTATATGATGAGCATAAGGAAATGTCACTTTATGATTTCTGTCGCATTTGTTTAGTCCCTTTTGAGGGCAAGACAAAAGAACCACATCATGATGATGTGGTTGGGTTTATTGATAATATCACTGTAGGAGAAACCAGGAAGGTTTCCGATGCACAAATCACTAGCATACATTTTCCTATTTTGCGTTACTTTGCATTATTTGCTAGTTGTTGTTTAATTGGACGCGGAAATTCTAGAAACCTGAGCATCCCTGATTTAATTATTTTGCTCCAAGGTTTATACAGTGATAACACTTTTAGTTTGGGCCGTATTATTGCTAGACGGTTAAATATGAACCGTACTAAGGACCCCATCTTTGGAGGCATCTATGCCACACGCCTAGCCGCACATTTTAACATACCTATTAGGCATGCTGAGAAGGAAGAAAGGTGCTGCCGCGTGTTTATCTAGATCATAAAAGTATGGTGGCACATGATTTTATTGTTAAAAATAGGGCAGGGGAGCTTAAATATCAATTGTTCTTTAATAAACATCATCCTGAGACTATTACCTTGCCTGCTCCTTCTTTGTTTGATTTGATTGCAGGCACGTACCTCGTTCCGTTGACGGCTATTCACGCCTACCGGAACCCTGCACCAGTCGAGGAGCCAGAACAGGAACCACACGATGAGCATCCACCAGGCCAGCCGTGGCCATAGACCAACTAAGGCCAAAATTCTAAGCTTGGGGGAGTACGTATTTCTCACCGACATTACATTTATGTTCACACACACTCATTGCTAGATGTCGGTGCTCATACTTTTTCACTGTAATATCCATGCTAGTTTATTTTCTTTTTCCTGCTTTCTTCTTGTGTGTTTGTTAGACCTTAAGAAAAAACAAAAAAATTAGTAGTAGTTTATTTTTCTGTTGTAGTAGTAATAATTAAAAAGAAAACCCAAAAATATTTCCCGTTCTTCTTTTGCTTGTTGGGAGCTTTCCCGTGTAAATAGTTTTATTTCTTTTCTTCTATTTGGGGGTCACTAGGAGAAGACCATAATTAAATTGTTGAAGTGGCTCTTATATGCATTATTGTTGATTTAACCAAGAGCCCATATTGCCTTGTCTTCTCCTGTTTATTGAATGCTCGCAGATTCCAGCTTAGTCCAATGCACGTGCACTCTTATTATTATTCACACCGTTCGGTCGTGCAAGTGAAAGGCAATTATGATGATATATGATGGACTTGCTGAGATGAGAAAAGCTGGTATGAACTCAACTTCTTCTGTTTTTGTAAATATGATGAGACCTTCGTTCTTGATTCAGCTTATTATGAATAAACATGTTTGCAATGACAATTAGAGATCAGAGTTGCTTGTGCCATGCTTGATTAGCTATGAGTTATAACGATTTACCTTGTGTGCCAACATGCTATTAAGATGGTTATGATGTGGTATGATGGGGTGGTATCCTCCTTTGAATGATTTAAGTGATTTGACTTGGCACATGTTCACGCATGTAGTTGAAACAAATCAACATAGCCTTCATGATATTTATGTTCATGGTGGATTATATCCTACTCGTGCTTGCATCCAGTGTTTATTAATTTTAATGCATGTACATGGTTGTTGTCGCTCTCTAGCTGGTCGCTTCCCACTATTTTGCTAGCCTTCACCTGTACTAAGCGGTAATACTGATTGTGCATCCAATCCCTTAAACCCCAAAGTTATTCCAGATGAGTCCACCATACCTTCCTATATGCGGTATCCACCTGCCGTTCCAAGTAAATTTGTATGTGTCAAACTCTAAATCTTCAAATAAACATTTTTGTGTATGCTCAAGTAGCTCATGTATCAACAAAGGTTGTCCTTATCTTCCGTGTTAGGCGGGTTATTCTCAAGAGGAGTGGACTCCGCTCCTCACTCACGAGAAAATGGCTGGTCACCGGGATGCCCAGTCCCATGTTTTATGCAAACTAAATCAAAATTAATTGCAAACAAAACTCCCCCTGGGACCTGATGTATGTTGGAGGCACTCGTTGTTTCGAGCAAGCCATGGATTGATGCTTGTTGGTGGAGGGGGAGTATAAACTTTACCATTCTGTTTGGGAACCGCCTATAATGTGTTTAGCATGGAAGGTATCGCCATCTCTTAGTTGTTACGTTGACAATGAAAGTATACCGCTCAAAATACAATTTATCTCTATTTCAAAACCGAGCTCTGGCACCTATACAAATCCCTACTTCCCTCTGAGAAGGGCCTATCCATTTACTTTTATGTTGAGTCATCACCCTCTTATTAAAAAGCACTAGCTGGGGAGCACAGCCGTCATTTGCATTCATCACTGTTAATTTATATTGGGTATGACTATGATTGGATCTCTTTTACCATGAATTACAATGTTTAGTCAGTCCTTGATCTTTAAAGGTGCTCTGCATTTATGTTTTGCGGTCTCAGAAAGGGCTAGCGAGATACCATCTTGTTATATCATATTATGATTGTTTTGGGAAAGTGTTGTCATCCGAGATTTATTATTATGACTTGCTAGTTGATTATGCTATTGATATGAGTAATGATGAGACCTGAGAATTATTGCAAGTGTGGTTAGTTATGATCTATGCTGAAAACTTGAATGCTGGCTTGACATAGTTACAACAACAAGAGCAAACAGAGTTTGTAAATGTTTTTCTTTCTTTCTTTCAGTTTGTCAACTGAATTGCTTGAGGACAAGCAAGGGTTTAAGCTTGGGGGAGTTGATATGTCTCAGTCGTATCTACTTTTCCAAACACTTTTGCCCTTGTTTTGGACTCTAACTTGTATGATTTGAATGGAACTAACCCGGACTAACGCTGTTTTCAGCAGAATTACCATGGTGTTGTTTTATGTGCAGAAAACAAATATTCTCGGAATGACCTGAAACTCCACGGAACATCTTAGAAAAAACAATAAAAAATCCTCGCCAAAGATGAAGACCAGGGGGCCCACACCCTTCTCACGAGGGTGGCCCCCCTAGGGCGCGCCCCCCTACCTCATGGGCCCCCTATTGCGTCTCCGACTCCAACTCCACCTCCATATATTGAGTTTCAGTGAGAAAAAATCAGGGAGAAGAAATCATCATGTTTTGCAATACAAAGCCGCCGCCAAGCCCTAAACCCTCTCGGGAGGGCTGATCTAAAGTCTGTCCGGGGCTCCGGAGAGGGGGAATCATCGCCGTCGTCATCATCAACCATCCTCCATCACCAATTTCATGATGCTCACCGCCGTGCGTGAGTAATTCCATCATAGGCTTGCTGGACGGTGATGGGTTGGATGAGATTTATCATGTAATCGAGTTTGTTTTGTTAGGGTTTGATCCCTAGTATCCACTATGTTCTGATATTGATGTTGCTATGACTTTGCTATGCTTAATGCTTCTCACTAGGGCCCGAGTGCCATGCTTTCAGATCTGAGCCTATTACGTTTTCATGAATATATGTGAGTTCTTGATTCTATCTTGCAAGTCTATAGTCACCTACTATGTCTTATGATCCGGCAACCCCGAAGTGACAATAATCGGGACCACTCCCAGTGATGACCATAGTTTGAGGAGTTCATGTATTCACTATGTACTAATGCTTTGTTTCGGTTCTCTATTAAAAGGAGTCCTTAATATCCCTTTGTTTCCAATAGGACCCTGCTGCCACGAGAAGGTAGGACAAAAGATGTCATGCAAGTTCTTTTCCATAAGCACATATGACTATATACGGAATACATGCCTACATTACATTGATGAATTGGAGCTAGTTCTGTGTCACCCTATGTTATGACTGTTACATGATGAACCACATCCGGCATAATTATCCATCACTGATCCGATGCCTACGAGTTTTCCATATACTAGTTCTCGCTTATTTACTTTCCCGCTGCTACTGTTACAATCACTACAAAATACCAAAAACATTACTTTTGATGTCTTTACTTTTGTTGCCGCTACCACCACTATCATATTACTTTGCTACTAAACACTTTGCTGCAGATACTAAGTTTCCAGGTGTGGTTGAATTGATAACTCAGCTGCTAATACTTGAGAATATTCTTTGGCTCCCCTTGTGTCGAATCAATAAATTTGGGTTGAATACTCTACCCTCGAAAGCTGTTGCGATCCCCTATTCTTGTGGGTTATCACACTGGAGGCACAGAGGGAGGTCGAAGAGGAGGCAGCAATAGCGGCAGAACTAGTGGATGGCAAGCCAAATATTCCCCCGACAGGGCCTGGTGCCGACAAGGCATGGCCACCAGCAGAGTCTGGTGCCTCCAAGGCAATGCCCGTGCAGTCGAGTGAAGTGGTGCCAAAGAAGAAGATGATGCAACACCCGGTTTACTTTGTCAGCTCCCTCTTGCAGGGGGCTAGGTCGAGGTATTCCGGCATGCAAAAATTGCTCTTCGGCCTCCTTATGGCCTCGAGGAAGATGCGTCACTACTTCCAGGCCCACGAGATCACTGTCGTCACCCGCGTCCTGTTGCAACGGATACTGCACAACCCGGACGCAACCGGAAGTATTGTGGAATGGGCCTTGGAGTTGTCAAGTTTCAGTTTGAAGTTTGAAAGTACCTCGACAATTCAGAGCAGAGTCTTGGCGGAATTCATCATAGAATGGACCTCGACGCCCGACGAAGAAGTCCAGGAGACCACTCTCCCCGGCAAGGAAGTAGACCATGACTGGATCATGTACTTTGATGAGGCCTTCTCGCTGCAAGGCGCCGGTGCCGGTGTGCTACTCGTCGCACCCACCGGAGAACACCTCAAGTACGTGATCCAGATGCACTTCCCCGGGGATATGTCCACCAACAACATCGCCGAGTACGAGGGATTGCTTGCCGGTCTCACGATCGCGGCAGACCTCGGGGTTAAGAAGCTCATCGCCAGGGGTGACTCGCAGCTCATTGTCAGGCAGGTCAACAAGGATTATCATAGCCCATTGATGGAAGCCTATGTAGATGAGGTGAGGAAGCTGGAGGAATGCTTTGACGGTATCCAGGCGGAGCACGTCCCCCGAGCGGAGAACGACATCGCCGATTACCTGTCAAAGTGTGTCGCATTCAAGCTACCTGTGGCCAGGTACCTTTTTGCTCCGGTGAACTAAACCATCTGTCGAACCATCAGTGGGGCAGAACAAGCGGAGGAAATCAGGTGCCTCCAAGTACTTTCCTACCGAGCCCCCTGGGGCAGCCGGCAAGGGTGCTGCCACGGACGCCAAGTCTACCCAAGAGCGACTAACTCCGACAGGGCGTCAAGCCCTGGCCATAGAGACAGTCGCTCTCATGGCGGAAAAAATGCCTTTGGTCCTTGCCGTCGAGCCCCAAGCTCCGGCATGGGCGCAACATACCATCCACTTCCTCCAAACAGGGGAGCTTCTAGAGGAGCAGGAAGAAGCGGAGAAAGTAGCCCGTCGGTCCGCCCTGTACCAGTTCGTCGATGACGTCCTGTACCGGAGGAGGCCAAATGGTGTGAAACTCAAGTGCATCCCCGGGAGGAAGGACTAGAGCTGTTGGCGGAGATACATGGAGGCATATGTGGCTCCCACATAGGGTCAAGGGCCCATGTCGGGAAGGCATTCCGGCAAGGTTTCTTCAGGCCCACCACCCTCCAGGATGCAACGACACTAGTAACCAAGTGTGAAGCGTGCCAGTTCCATTCAAAGAAGCTTCATCAGCCGGCTCAAGCCCTTCAAACAATCCCTCTCTCCTCGCCATTCTCGGTCTGGGGGCTCGATATACTGGGCCCTTTCCCCTGTGCTGTCGGGGGCTTTAAGTACTTGTACGTCACAATCGACAAGTTCACAAAGTGGCCGGAAGTGGAAGCGGTGAGGAAGGTGACTGTTCAGTCAGCCGTCAAGTTCTTCAAAGGACTAGTCTACCGTTTTGGTGTGCCAAACAGAGTCATCACCGACAACGGCACGTAGTTCACAAGCCACACCTTCATGCAGTACATCCAAGACCTCGGTAGCAAGGTCTGTTTTACTTCCATGGCACATCCACGGAGCAACGGCCAAGCGTAGAGGGCAAATTTTGAAGTGTTGTGAGGCTTGAGAACGAAGACCTTTGACAAGCTGCACAAGAGTGGAAGGCGCTGGATTGATGAGTTGTCGGCGGTTCTTTGGTTGATCAGGACGACGCCAAATCGAGCCACCGGCTAGACACCTTTTGCCCTGGTATACGGGGCAGAAGCAGTTCTCCCCACGGAACTCATATACGGGTCACCTCGAGTGCTCGCTTATGATGAGCTTGAGCAAGAGCCGTTGCGCCAAGATGACGTGACGCTCCTTGAGGAAGATCGTCTTTGGGTGGCTGTGAGAGTGGCACGCTACCAGCAAGCCTTGTGCCGCTATCATAGCCGCCAGGTTCATGCCCGAAGCCTTGAGGAAGGCGACCTTGTTCTTCGGTGCGTTCAGTCGGCCAAGAATTCCAACAAGTTGACGCCGAAGTGGGAAGGCCATTATCAGGTAATGCGAGTTACCAGTCCTGGCGCAGTCCGCCTGGAGACCGAAGATGCCGTCCCAGTGAGCAACTCCTGGAACATCGAGCATCTTCGCAAGTTTTACCCATAAGCCGCGGCTTGTCGGGCCTCCCGGCAAGCCACCTTTTGTACAAGATTTGCCGACAAGGCATGTGACCCTTTGTACAAAGCCAGGCGCAGACCCTGAGCATAAATAAATGAAGTGCTGGTGCCCTAAGTTATAGCATGCATGCTAGGTCGAGTCTCTTCCTTGGTTAGGGTTGATAGTGCTTATCGGCGACTAACCCCTAGCCTATAGGTCGAGTGCGCGTCTGTCTGTTCCTTTTCTGTCCTCCTTTGGTTCGCAGGGCACATGAGCCCTTCTGCTGAGCTACTCGAAAAGAAGAAAACGGACCGGCGCCCCGACCCCGGCAAGCCAGAGTTGCTGGGGGCTGCAAGCACAGGGATCCAACCGCGGCAAGATGAGATTGCCAAGGGCTGCGCATCCAGATAAGTCTTTTATCCTCTCTCATGCATTTCGGAACCGAACTGGGGCATGTGAAACCTCGTTTTTATCTCTAGGCTGCCGTGCTCCCCTTTTTCCTATACCTAGGGATTATTTCCTGGGTCCGGATATGGTCGTAGCCGCGGCAGCAAGGAGGTGGGACGAGGAGCCTAAAGCCCGCTCCACCCCTACCTCCGCCAAGAGCGCGAGAACGGTCGAGTGGAGTGGAGGGACGGCAAGGCCTGTTGCCGGGCGAAAAACGTTTATCTTGAAACAATAACAAGGATTCACTCCTTGTCGCAGGATTTACCCACGAACGAAAAACCCGGCAAGCATCCCTTTTTCATTAAAAACATCCCATACAGGTAGAGTTCGTGCAAGATGAAAAACATAAGCAAGGGGATTACAAGTTTTAAATTTAACAAAGGCCCACAGGCTTGCAAACTAAAAAGGAGATAAGATGCACGTAATCCCTTTCTTGTCCCTCTCCTCGGCAGGCAGGTCAAGGAGGCGAAAGGGTAAAAGGGCTGCCTAGGCAAGCTACGAGCAGCAGAAAGCACCAAGAGAACATATCGGTGGCCACCCACGGGCGGGCTGGTGATGACGGTGCCGGGAAAGGAGCTGGAAGACGAGGCGGCAGGACCGGCAATACGCGATGAAGGCATCGGTACCCGCATACTCCGAGTTGACGGCCTTGTCGCCCGCCCTCTTCCTCTTCCGCAGCCTCCCGACGCCAGCCGCCCAAGGAGACAGCCCCGCAAGGTTCAAGGAGCTGGCCCTGCCCCCGGCCAGTTTTGTCGGAGGAGCGGCCAGGTGCAGATACTATTGCTACCGCACCCGCCTAGGCGCGGGCGTCTGACGCCTAGTCGGACTCGTCCCCGCTATCCGCCCCGCTGTCCTCCTCGTCGCTCTCGCTCGAGGACGAGCTCCCATCGTCAGAATCTCCATCAGAGGAGCTCTCCACGTAGCATTTCAGACGAGTCCCAAGATCTCCGAAGACCTTGACGGAGAGCAGGCCGATCTCCGAAGTCCCAGGATTTTCCATGTACAATCCTCCAAGCTGGGTGAGTGGTCACATCTTGCCCATCCGTTTTATATCCCAATTGTTAAATATTCAATCTAATGATTTCAACGCAAGAACTACGCCAGGCTGTTAAAGAAATAAGCAGCCCTCCTCCACAACCCGAGGACCCAGGATGATGCCTCGACCCGACCTCTCAAGAGGATCCGGACTTATCTGTGGAGCTGATTGATGGAGTGTTCCATCAATTGAGCAAGGACAACGCCTTGGTGGCCATTACGGCTGATTACCCAGCGCTAATCCCGGCCTCCCAGAAACGGGAAGCCGAACCTGCGGCGACAAGCCAACGAGGGGCCGCAGGGCCCTGTGGGCAGAAAAGAGGTGCAGTCCGGACCGAGACGTCGGCACAAAGGTATGGCACGCCCCCTTATCCCAGGTGTTACACCTTCAAGGCACATTAACACTCGTGCTCTCTTCAGGACAAAGAGACCTCGCCGAACTATATTCGGAGAGACTGCCAATCACGCCTCCACCAGCCAGGCTCCAAAGCCTGGTCCTGAAGCGGAGCCAAACACAAGGCACGCACCGGACGCTCCTCCGACGAAGGATGTGGACGGGTTGTCTGCCACCAACTCTGAGGTGGAGAGTGCCATGAACCACAGGCGTCGTCGGACAATTCTTCGTGAAGCTTGTTTCTCCCAAGAGGCGTTAGATGCCTTCAAGTCGGGAGATGCCTACCTCCGTGCCGCTCAAAATCGTCTAGCCAGAGCCATGGAGCAATATGTAAAAGACATACGGGTAAGAAAATTTTGGTAATTATATGTATATACCAGTAGCCCCCGAGACTTGAAACAGTTAGAATAACTGATTTAAGGATCATTTGTTATGCAGGTTCTTACAGAAAAGAATTCCCTACTGTCCAAGGAGCTGGAAGAGTGCCAAGCCCAACTTGAGGCCGCACTAGCCGCGGCAGGGGAGCCCAAGGAGACACCCTCTAGTAATATGCACTTCGAAAGATAAGTATTTTGCGAAGCACGGCATGGGTGCGAATCTGACAAATGAAATTGCAGATGGCGCCGGATTGAATCCGGAAAGGCAACACCTCCTACGCCAGCTAAAGGCTGGTGAGAAGGTGCTGACAAAGGTGAGGCGGGAGAACAACAATCTCCAAGATGCCAACACCAAGCTGGGCGTCAAGCTGAAAGATGTTCGTGCCCAGCTGTCAGACTCCGTGAAGGAGAATCAGCGGCTTCGGCGCGGCATATTTAGTAAGTGCTTGAACGAACCTTTGAAAGAAAGTTCGGCAGGGAAGTCGACTAACAGAGCAATGTCTGTAGGTGTGCTAACAGGTCGTCCTGCAGAGGCGATGCCCGGTTCTACGGGTGACCTTCTTCCCGAGCTCTCGCAACTACTCGATCGAGTTCGGCAGGCGATGCAAGGCGTCGCCCAGGCCCTGTGGCCATCTGTCTCCATGCCCGAAGGCCTTGGAGAGCTTGCGGAGAAGCTAAAGGGAGCACGGAGGCGCTTCCGATTATGGAAGATATCGGCCTGCCATCAAGGCGCTAGGGAGGCCTGGGCCATGGTGAAGACGCGGTATGCAAAGGCTGACCCCAACCACATGGCCGAGGTCGGTCCTGTAGGGCCCGATGGGAAGGAGATCCCTGTAAGCTTAGTATACGGCCAAGTAGAGTTGGCCTCAAAGTATTCCCAGCAGGACTGTAAATTAGACAGCCTGTTAGATGGTATTGAAGAGGAATACAATCAGTCAAAATGAATATGTAATTTAATTGACATTTATAATGCCTTCTAGCCGGATTGTAGACCATTTGTCATGGCCGACCTTTTCGCTTCAGCCTCAGGACCTGACGGTCCAGAGTGTGTCCGAATTCCCATGCGGTTATATAGGAACCCGGGAATGCATGGAGACCAGGCGTAGGGGTCATTAGTGCGTGAACAGACAAGTGCCCGACTAGTTATGTTATATTACATGGTTAGTAAGAAACATCTTCCAGGGAGAATAGTTCTGTTAGGGGTTCCTTTCCCTAGGAGGCATGCCCTAAAGTGCATGTCCATGCTGCGAAAAGAAACACAGAAAAAAACATCTGGGGGCGTATAGATAAATAAAATGAATAAAAGATCATCTTTAGTTCACCGACCGAGTATTCCCTTAAGAATGCTAGCTTTCGGATTCACCCAGTCTGAGGTACACGTCCGGCTGACCCGGCAGTAACAATCGCAGAGCTGCTCCCTTTACCACCTAGCCGAACAATCGGGAACGTAGGGGTAAGCACAAGAGCCAGGCAGCCCAGCTTGGCCAAAACTTAAGTCATATCGATGCATATAATGGTGAATAAAAGGTATATGTGGAAGTGTGACACATGTGTTGGGCATGAAGCCCGTATGAATAAGCTTCTGTTTAGAGAAGCCCCCAGGTTTAATGAGCGCGGATAGCGCGTCACTTTATTAGCCTTTAAAGGCTATAAGAGAGAGAGAGAGAGAGAGAGAGAGAGAGAGAGAGAGAGAGAGAGAAGAGAAATGTAAGACAGAAAATATAAAAAATGGACAGAGGAAGGAGACGAACACAAAGTCCGGTGCTAGGCATAGAATCTTTGGAGACGGGCTGCGTTCCATGGGTTCGGCACGAGTCAGTTATCTGATGCATCCCGCAGGTGGTACGCTCCACCAGCCAGGACTTGATCAATTATGAAGGGACCTTCCCACTTGGGCTTCAGTTTGTCCTTTTTCTTGTCCAGTAGTCGTAGAACTAATTCGCCAACGTTGTAATTTTTGGCCCGTACTTCTCTGCTTTGGTATCTTCGAGCCTGTTGTTGATAGAATGCGGAACGGGCTTTTGCCACGTCACGCTCCTCCTCCAATGTGTCCAAGTTGTCCTGCTGATCGAGCTCGGCTTCTCTTTCTTCGTACATGCGCACTCGAGATGAGTCATGAATTATGTCGCAAGGCAAAACTGCCTCTGCATCGTACACCATAAAGAATGGTGTGTATCCGGTGGTACGATTCGGTGTGGTCCGCAGCCCCCAGAGTACGGAGTGGAGCTCCTCTACCCAGTGCGTGTTAGATTCCTTGAGGGACCGCACTAATCTGGGCTTGATGCCGCTCATGATAAGACCATTTGCACATTCGACCTGGTCGTTAGTTTGTGGGTGATAGACGGAAGCATAATCGAGCTTGATGCCCATGTTTTTGCACCATAGTTTTACCTCGTCGGCCGTGAAGTTCGTGCCGTTATCAGTGATGATGCTGTGGGGGACGCCGTAATGGTCTACAACCCTGGATATAAAGTCTATCACCGGTCCGGATTCGGCCGTCTTAACAGGCTTGGCTTCTATCCATTTGGTGAACTTATCCACCATGACCAGTAAGTATTTTTGCTTGTGGGTTCCGCCTTTAAGGGGTCCAACCATGTCAAGCCCCCAGACCGCGAAGGGCCAAGTAATGGGGATAGTTTGGAGGGCGGTGGGAGGCATGTGGCTTTGGTTTGCAAAGAGCTGGCAACCGGTGCATCGTCGGACCAAGTCCTGAGCGTCTGTGTAACACCCCGGATATGATTTACCCAATTTGTACTCCAACTCTTGCCGTTTCCGGCCTTAAGTTATTTTATTTTCTAGGGTTCGGGTCTTTGTCTCCGTGTGTTTCTATCGTTGTCATGCATCTCATATCATGTCATCATGTGCATTGCATTTGCATACGTGTTCATCTCATGCATTCGAGCATTTTCCCCGTTGTCCGTTTTGCATTCCGGTGCTTCGTTCTCCTCCGGTGGTCATTTCTAGCTTCCTTTCGTGTGTGGGGATTAAATGTTTCCGGATTGGACCAAGACTTGACAAGCGGCCTTGGTTTACTACCGGCAAACCGCCTGTCAAGTTTTGTATCATTTGGACTTCGTTTGATGCTCCAATGGTTAACCGAGGGACCGAGAAGGCCTGGTGTGTGTTGCAGCCCAACACCTCTCTAAGTTGGCCCAAAACCCACCTAACCCTGCTCCATCACCTAGAGCTTTCGATCACGATCGCGTGGCCGAAAACCGTGCTCAATTTGGAGCTCCCTAGCTCCTCCTACCTCTATAAATAGACCCCCATTCGAAATTCGGATCCCCCCTCGTCCAAAACCCTAAATATCGCCTCCGCGCCGGCCGGACAAACTCGCCGCAGCCAGCCACCGACCGCCACATGGCCGCAGGACCGCATCGCCGCGCCGCCACCCGCACGAGCCCGCCAGGCCCAGCGCCGGCCCCCGAGGGCCCGAGCCGCCTGCGCCCCGCCGCCTACCTCCAGCGCCGCCCGCCGCCTTTGCCGCTGCCGCCCCGCCACCGCGCGCCATCGCCGCCGCCACCGCGCGCCATCGCCGCCGGCGAGCCGCGCCACCACCGGACGCCGCGCCGCCCCGCTGCCGGCCAGATCCGGCGTCCGCACCCCTCTACGGCGAAGATCCGGGTCGGCCAAGCCCCGGTGACCCCATCTTCGGCCGCCTCCTCTCCGGCATCTACAGTGCTCCGGCTGCGCCTCGATTTTCGTCCAAACCCTAGATCCGGGAGAGGTTGAATTTTCGTCAGTCCCCAATTTCTCAGATCCAAGTGCTCATGTTTGTGGCCTCGTAACTTTGCATCTGTAGCTCTGATTCATGCATATAGCATATCAAATTGTTCGTCTCAGAGAGTACATCATTTCATTCCATTGCATCATTTGCATTTGAGTTCATCTTGATGCCCGAAATGCTGTCAGAAGGAGGCTACTTGAGTTAATTGTCAGATCTGCTACTCCATCTTAGACTTTTGTCATTTTTGCCATGATTATTGTGTGCATGATATGCACATGAGCTCTACATATGTTTTGTTAAGGGTTTTGCCATCTTTCCAGAGGTGCAACCCATGTATTTTGGTGATGTGTGTGGTCACTAGTGCAAGCTTGCAAAGTGAGGCACTTGGTAATTCTGTTTTCAGGGACGTAGCATTTCCACTAAGTCTTTGAGCTGTTTAGTTCATGATGCCATATGTTCATGTTGTTTCCTAGTGATCCGTGCCTCTTTTGGGGATGATCAGTAAGGATGTTTTGTTAATATTGTAGTGCTCTATCCATCCATGTCTTTATTTGCATATATGGAGCACCCTAGCTTGAGTCAATCGAGCTCTACTTTTGCTACTTTGTGAATCTGGGCAGATTGTCAACTTGTTTGCAATTTTGCCAATGATGTTGTAGTTGATCCGTGCATGCTATGTTATTGTTCTTGCCATGTCTAGCTTGCATTTTGTGTGTTCTTGATAGATGTATGCTTAGATTATCATGGCATGCTCCGTAGTGAGTGCATCGAGCTCGTAAACATGCCTACTTGATATCTGTTTTCAGCATGTCCCAGTTTTCACTAAGTCTGAAAACTGATTATGTTTTTGCTATATTCACATGCTTGCAAATGTATTTTATGATCCCTTTTGGCTCAAGGTCACTAAGGGACTTTTGTTAAGCTCTTTGAGTAGCTCCATTCCATGTTTTACTTTGTCATGTTCAGGTCATGTAGCATGTAGTTTTGTTGCTCCGAAGAGTGCTACCTGATCTGAAATTCCACACAAGTGTTAATTTCACTAAGTCTGAGATCTGTTTACCATATGCATTTTTGCCATGCTTGTTTGAACCTGTTAATGGATGAATTGGCCGTAGCTCAGTGCTAGACTTTTGTTAAGCATCTTGAATGCATCCCTTCCATGTATTTTGTTGCCATGTTTGAGTGCTGTAGCATGTTCATCTCATTGCATTTAGATGCCTACTTGCTGTAAATCGCAGACCGGTGTCATATTTGAATCGCTTGCCATTTCCAAACCGTAACTCCGATTCCGGCGTTCTTTATATCGTTTTCAAGCGATTTCATCTCTTCTTTATAGTGGCACACTTGGTTTTCCAAGTTGAGGCCAGGTTCATCCATTTCCTGTCATATCTTGCATATGCATCCCGCATCGCATCCCGCATAGCATACCATGTTTGCATCATCTTGTTTGATCCTTGCACGTGGGTTATTGTGTTCTTGTTGCTTGTTTGTCTTGTTTGGGTAGAGCCGGGAGACGAGTTCGCTAACGAGGAGCCCTTTGAGTTTGCTTTCGAGGATCCAGGCAACTCTGACAACTTTGCAGGCAAGATGATCATACCATCGAAATCACTACTATCTTTGCTGTGCTAGATGCTCGCTCTTTTGCTATGCCAATGCTACGATGCCTACCACTTGCTTTCAAGCCTCCCAAATTGCCATGTTCAGCCTCTAACCCACCATTGTCCTAGCAAACCATTGATTGGCTATGTTACCGCTTTGCTCAGCCCCTCTTATAGCGTTGCTAGTAGCAGGTGAAGATTGGAGACCGTTCCTTGTTGGAACATTTATTTACTTGTTGTGATATCATTATTTTGCCATGTTATCTTAATGCATCTATATAATTGGTAAAGGGTGGAAGGCTCGGCCTCTCGCCTAGTGTTTTGTTCCACTCTTGCCGCCATAGTTTCCGTCATATCGGTGTTATGTTCCCGGATTTTGCGTTCCTTACGCGGTTGGGTTATAATGGGAACCCCTTGATAGTTCGTCTTGATTAAAGCTTTTCCAGCAATGCCCAACCTTGGTTTTACCATTTGCCACCTAGCCTATTTTTCCCTTGGGTTTTCGGAGCCCGAGGGTCATCTTATTTTAACCCCCCCGGGCCAGTGCTCCTCTGAGTGTTGGTCCACCTGTCAGCTGCCGGTGGCCACCAGGGCAACTCTGGGCTAGCCTACTCGTACCTAGGACAATCTGAGTGTGCCCTAAGAAAGAGATATGTGCAGCTCCTATCGGGATTTGTCGGCACATTCGGGTGGTGTTGTTGGTCTTGTTTTAACCTGTCGAAATGTCTTGAAGAACCGAGGTACCGAGTCTGATCGGAACGTCTCGGGAGGAGGTCTATTCCTTCGTTGACCGTGAGAGCTTGTCATGGGCTAAGTTGGGACTCCCCTGCAGGGATTTGAACTTTCAAAAGCCGTGCCCGCGGTTATGGGCAGATGGGAATTTGTTAATGTCCGGTTGTAGATAACTTGAACATTAATTAAAATGAATCAAACTGTGTGAGTTTTTTTTTTGACTATGAAGACTGCAGGGCTTGCACCCCACATCATTTTATTAATAAAAGCAACAGGCATACAGGGTTTCCTCAAGGTGAGGAAGGAAAGAAAAAAAGGAGAAGAGGATAGGCTCTAAAGAAGGCTGTACAGAGGAGGGGTGCACTATACCTACTTATTACAAAGAAACAGAGAAGGAACACTCCTCAAGGAGGAAGAAAATCAATCCACTTAAGAAGGGCGTCTCTATATTTCCGTTTGATTCGATGAGAGAGCAGAGTAAGATCATGAATGAAGCCATTCCTCCATGCCTTGAAAGATGGTTGGCCATTCCTGAAAGCTCTATCATTCCTGATCTTCCAAATATTCCACCAGGCCATGAAAACCACCTCCCCAAAGAAAGGCTTGTTGAAATCCTTCCTAGCATGACGAGCAATTTCCACCATGTCATCACCACCTTTCCATTCAATTTGCAGATAGTTCCACACTCGAACACTGAAGTTGCATTGGAAAAAGAGGTGGTTTCTGTCCTCCAGTATTCTAGTCGGGCAAAGAACACATTCTGGACCTTCATTAATCTTCCAATGCCTCCTCTGAATCATGTCCTTGGTGTTAACCCTGTCCATTATAACAAGCCAAGCAAACATCTTGATCGACATAGTGCAGCAACTTTTCCATATCCACCCCAGAATGGGGTTGGATACCATTGGCCGATAGACAAAATCATAGAACCTTTTTGCAGTATATTCAAACTGTGTGAGTTACCGTGATGGCCTCTTCTCGGCGAAGTCCAGGAAGTGGACACGGTGTTGGAGTAATGTTTGCGCAGGTTGTCCCCTAGTTTCTTGCTCGCGCTTTGCCTCCTCTTCTCGCTCTCTTTTGCGAACAGGTTAGCCACCATATATGCTAGTCGCTTGCTGCAGCTCCACATATTTACCTTGCCTTACCCATTTAAGCTTAAATAGTCTTGATCGCGAGGGTGCGAGATTGCTGAGTCCTTGTGGCTCACAGATTACTATTACACCAGATGCAGGGCCTGATGATACAGCTCCAGATGGCACGCTTGAGCTCAAGTGGGAGTTCGACGAGGACTCTCAGCGTTACTATGTTTCTTTTCCTGAAGATCGGTAGTGGTGCCCAGTTGGGGTGATCGAGACCATGTCGCTTGTTGGGTTATCTTTCATTTTGGCGCCGTAGTCGGGCCATGAGTGTTTGGATGATGTATGTTATTTATGTACTTGATTGACGTGGCGAGTGTAAGCCAACTATGTTATCCCTTTTATTCATCTATATTACATGGGATGTTTGTGATGATTGCCTGACTTGCGACATATGCCTTCAATGCGATTAGGCCTCTAAGTTGTGCATCGACACGTGGGAGATATAGTCGCATCGAGGGTGTTACAAGTTGGTAATCAGAGCCTTCCCCGACCTTAGGAGCCCCCGCTGATTGATCGTTTTTAGCGGCCGAGTTGTGTCTAGAAAAATGTTTTGAGTCATTTAGGAATTATATATCGGAGAGTTTAGGAATTCTTTTTACTTCCCAGTCTCCTCATCGCTCTGGTAAGGCATCCTGACGTAGAGTTTTGACTCTTCTCTTCTCAAATTTCACTAAAAAAAATTTAGGATCACGCGGGTATCTTGGAATCGTTCCGATGGTATTATGACGAGAACATTGTCTTGGTGCCTCCTGTCAGGGGTTTAGTGGAAGTGTCCCATGGAGTTGAGCTCTGAGGTGTTGTCGTCATAATTTTATCGTTGCAGTTCTGGAATACCTGAGTTTAGTACGCCGACATCGAAAATCTCTTTTATGCAGTTCGTTGGTGAGATAACCTCGACGCCACCCAGTACTGGGGCGGGAGTTCGGGAGTATCGCCATAACTTGTATAACGGATGCTTTTCGAAGGTTGAGGTAGATGGTTTCCGAAGTTTTTCTTGGTTATGTGTTGAAGGATGGATACAGCTGGATGTAGGATTTGCTAGTTTGGGTGAGATATTATGCTTCCCCTGTATCCCCAACACCTGATTGCATAACCGGAAAGGTTTGGGAGTTTCATAGGTGGGAATTCTTGTAGCTCTAGTTCTTCTTCCACAGATATTGGTTTGAGATTGGGATTTCTTACCGATTATTCGTTCTTGATCCGTACCTTGTTGATTTATTTCTCTACCTTAATTCTACGTGGCTTCTCAATTTATGGATATGTGACCATTTTCAAGAGGAATGCATTCGTTCATTTTGTTCGGATGTGAAAACTTTATGTTGCAATCTCCATTCCGTTGGATTCAGCTTCATTTTATTCTGTCTATGTGCTAACGGTGGTCAACCTCTTCAGGATGGCTCCCGCTAAGAGCACCAATCAGAACCAGAATCAAGATCCGCCACCACCTCCACCTCCTCCGGAGGCATGGCAAGCTGTGATGGCCGCAACCAATGCAAACACGCAGTTGATCATGCAAATTCTTCAAGAGCGCAATCAAGGCAACCAAGGGAACCAAGGCAACAATCAGAATCACTTTGCTACACTCAACCAGTTCCTTGCTAACAGGCCAAAGACTTTCAGCAATTGTGTTGAGGCAACTGATGCTGACAATTGGCTTGTGGATCTGTCCAAGCATTTTGAGTGCAGTAATGTCAGGCCTGAGGATTTCGTCAAGTTCGCTTCCTTCCAACTCAAAGATCAAGCTGCAGAGTGGTTCCAGCAGTACAAGGATTCCAGAGGTGGACGTGTGATCACTTGGGATGAATTTCGTCAAGATTTCCGAGCTCATCATATCCCTCAGAGTGTGACTGAAAGCAAGCGTGAGGAATTCCGCAACCTGAAGCAAGGCTCTTTGTCTGTCTATGACTACAACAAGTTGTTCCAGAAGCTCGCTCGCTTTTCCAAGCAGGACGTACCTGATGAGAAGAGCATGATATACCAGTTCAGGGGTGGTCTCAGAGAAGAAATCCAGCTAGCTCTTGTTCTCTTTGAGCCCTTGAGATACGATGAGTTCTACAACATGGCATTGAAGCAAGAGGCCGCTCAACTGAGGTGTGATGCTTCCAAGAAGCGAGTCAGAGATGCTACTCCTTCTTCCTCTACTCAAGTGGCCAAGCAGCAGAAGTATTGGCTTCCTCCTCCTCCGTTCCGTCAGCTGTATGAGAAGAGCAAAGGTGGCAGTGGATCTTCCCATCCACCCAACCCTGGTTTTCAGAACAAGACTTCGTCTCAAGCTCCAAGATCGAGTGCTCCGTACCACCGTCCGCTTTCAAAGGTCACGTGCAACAAGTGCCAACAGAAGGGTCATTATGCCAACAAGTGTTTCAACCAGAGGCGTTTTCCTCCTCCTCCTCCTGTCAGATCGGCAAGTACAGCTGTGGTCAAGCATAACCCCAAGTCCGCCAAGGTCAACTTGCTGAATGCAGCTCAGGCAGAGGACTCGTCAGATGTGATTATGGGTAACCTTCCTGTTAATGACATTCCTGCAAGAGTTCTTTTTGACACTGGTGCATCTTTATCATTTTTATTGAAGCCTTTTGCATCCATGCATGATGTGCATACTATTTATTTGCCTAAGCCGATAGCGGTCTCTTCTCCGGGTTTGTTCATGAACACCAAAATGATGGCTCTGGATGTTACTATCACGTTGGGCGATTACAAGTTTCTTTCTTCTCCAATGGTTCTTGGTAACTCGTATATTGATCTTATTCTCGGAATGGATTGGCTTACTAAGCACAAGGCGCATCTCGATTGTGCAGCCAGGCAGATTCAATTGATTCATTCGTTTGAGGATGTAATTGTCTTTGCCGCTCGTGATGATACAATCCGTTTGTTTTCTCTCAATGAGAAGGGTGGATTGGATGCTATCTCGCAAATTCCAGTCGTTTGCGAATATCAAGATGTCTTTCCAGAAGAGCTTCCAGGAAGGCCTCCACACCGGCCAGTTGAATTTGTTATTGATCTTGAGCCTGGCATGGAACCTGTTTGCAAGCGTCCTTACAAGCTCGAACCTGAAGAGTTGAAGGAGCTGAAGAAGCAACTCGATGTTCAAGAAAGAATGGGTCTCATCCGGGCTAGTTCTTCTCCGTGGGGTTGTGGTGTTCTTTTTGTGAAGAAGAAGGATGGAACAGACCGACTTTGTGTGGATTACCGTCCATTGAACAAGAAGACCATCAAGAACAAATACCCACTTCCCAACATCAACGAGCTGTTCGAACAACTCAAGGGTGCCCAAGTATTCTCCAAGCTTGATCTCCGTATGGGTTATCATCAGATTCGAATCCGTGAGCAACATATTCCCAAGACGGCTTTCAGGACAAGCTATGGTTCATATGAATACACTGTCATGTCTTTTGGCCTCGTCAACACTCCTCCGACGTTCTCTCGCATGATGAACTTCATCTTCAACGCCTACACCAATGACTTCGTTTTGGTCTATCTCGACGGCATTCTGGTTTTCTCGAAGAACAAGGAAGATCATGCCAAGCACTTGCGTTTGGTTCTTGACAAGCTGAGGGAACACCAGTTCTACGCCAAGTTCTCCAAGTGTGAATTTTGGCTCGATGAGGTTCTTTATCTTGGTCATATCATATAAGCCAAGGATATTGCCATGAATCCTGAGAAGGTGTCTGCAATTGTGAATTGGGAACCTCCTCAGAACGTGAAGCAACTCCGTAGCTTCCTCGGTCTCGCAAGCTACTGTCGAAGATTCGTTGAAAACTTTTCTAAGATCGCGAAGCCTCTCTCAAATCTTCTCCAGAAGCACGTCAAGTACGTTTGGTCTCCGGAGTGTGATATTGCTTTCAACACTTTGAAAGAGAAATTGATCAGTGCTCCAGTTCTGACTCCGCCTGATGAATCCAAGTCGTACGAGGTCTTTTGTGATGCATCTCTCCACGGTCTTGGCGCAGTGTTGATGCAAGAGAAGAAAGTTGTTGCTTATACCTCTCGCCAGTTGAAGCCCAATGAGAAGAACTACCCCACTCATGATCTCGATTTGGCGGTAGTTGTGCATGCTCTTTTGACTTGGAGACATCTTCTATTGGGAAGAAAAGTGGACATTTTCACTGACCACAAGAGTCTCAAGTACATCTTCACTCAGCCTAATCTCAACCTCAGGCAAACTCGATGGGTCGAAATGATTCAAGAGTATAATCCGAGTATCGAGTATACTCCAGGCAAGGCCAATGTGATTGCTGACGCATTGAGCAGGAAGGCTTATTGCAACAGTCTGATTCTTAAGCCTTATCAACCTGAGCTTTGTGAAGCTTTCTGCAAACTTAATCTGCAAGTTGTTCCTCAAGGTTTCCTCACCAACCTTCAAGTCTCTCCTACCTTGGAAGACCAGATTCGCCAAGCCCAGCTTCTTGATGCTATGGTGAAAAAGGTGAAGATTGGGATTGCCAAGAGTCAACCCAAGTACAAGTGCTACAGCCTTGATGACAAGGACACTCTCTTCTTCGAGGATCGTATTGTTGTGCCCAAACGTGAACTTCGTAAAGTGATCATGAACGAGGCTCACAATTCTCTCCTCTCCATCCACCCTGGGAGCATGAAGATGTATCAGGATCTCAAGCAGGCTTATTGGTGGACTCGAATGAAGCGCGAGATTGCTCAGTTCGTGAATGAATGTGATGTCTACAGAAGAGTGAAGGCAGAACACTAAAGGCCAGCGGGTCTCCTCCAACCTCTTGCCATTCTAGAATGGAAGTTTGACCACATTGAGATGGACTTCGTGACTGGGTTTCCAAAGTCCAAGCGTGGCAATGATGCTATATTCGTTGTCATCGACAAACTCACTAAAGTGGTTCATTTTCTGCCTATCAAAGAGTCAATCACTGCAGGTCAATTGGCGGAACTCTATACCTCTCGAATTGTCTCTCTGCACGGTATTCCTCAAGTAATCTCTTCAGACCGTGGCAGCATCTTTACCTCCAAGTTTTGGGATTCTTTTCAGAAGGCCATGGGCACCAACATCCGCTTCAGCACAGCTTTCCATCCTCAAACTAGCGGTCAAGTCGAGCGTGTCAACCAGATTCTTGAAGATATGCTCAGGGCTTGTGTGATCTCCTTCGGCATGAAGTGGGAGGATTGTCTTCCTTATGCTGAATTCTCCTACAACAACAGTTTTCAAGCAAGTTCGGGCAAGGCCCCATTTGAAATTCTGTATGGCGGGAAGTGTCGTACCCCTCTCAACTGGTCTGAAACCGGTGAACGTCAACTTTTGGGAAATGACTTAATCACAAAGGCAGAAGAAATGTGCAAAGTCATTCGAGATAACCTCAAAGCAGCCCAATCCCGTCAGAAGAGCTACTATGATAGTAAGCACCGTGATTTGGCTTTTGAGATCGGAGATCATGTTTACCTCCGCGTCTCTCCTATGAAAGGGACTCATCACTTCGGTATCAAAGGGAAGCTTGCCCCTAGATACGTCGGACCTTTCAAGATTGTCAGCAAGAGAGGCGACCTCGCCTATCAACTCGAGCTTCCTTCAAACTTTGCAAATGTTCATGATGTGTTCCATGTCTCTCAGCTCTGAAAGTGCTTCAAGACTCCTGACCGCACCGTCAACTTCGAGGACATTGAGCTCCAAGAAGATCTCTCCTATCGTGAGCACCCAGTTGCTATCCTTGAAGAGACTGAACGCAAGACTCGCAACAAGTCGATCAAGTTCCTCAAAGTCAAGTGGTCACACCATTCCGACCGTGAAGCTACCTGGGAACGCAAGGATCACCTCCGTTCTGAGTACCCGGCGTTCTTTCAGTCCTAGATCTCGGGACGAGATCCTTTCGTAGTGGTGGAGTGTTGTAATACCCCGGATATGATTTACCCAATTTGTACTCCAACTCTTGCCATTTCTGGCCTTAAGTTATTTTATTTTCTCGGGTTCGGGTCTTTGTCTCCGTGTGTTGCTATTGTTGTCATGCATCTCATATCATGTCATCATGTGCATTGCATTTGCATACGTGTTCATCTCATGCATTTGAGCATTTTCCCCGTTGTCCGTTTTGCATTCCGGTGCTTCGTTCTCCTCCGGTGGTCATTTCTAGCTTCCTTTCATGTGTGGGGATTAAACGTTTCCGTATTGGACCGAGACTTGCCAAGCGGCCTTGGTTTACTACCAGCAGACGGCCTGTCAAGTTTCGTATCATTTGGACTTCGTTTGATGCTCCAACGGTTAACCGAGGGACCGAGAAGGCCTCGTGTGTGTTGCAGCCCAACACCTCTCTAAGTTGTCCCAAAACCCACCTAACCCTGCTCCATCACCAAGAGCGTTCGATCACGATCGCGTGGCCGAAAACCGTGCTCAATTTGGAGCTCCCTAGCTCCTCCTACCTCTATAAATAGACCCCCATTCTAAATCCGGATCCCCCCTCGTCCAAAACCCTAAATGTCGCCTCCGCGCCGGCCGGACACGTCCGTCCGGGCCGGACACGTCCGTCCGGGCCGGACACGTCCGTCCGGGCCGGACACGTCCGTCCGGGCCAGACAAACTCGCCGCAGCCAGCCACCGACCGCCACGTGGCCGTGGGACCGCATCGCCGCGCCGCCACCCGCACGGGCCCGCCAGGCCCAGCGCCGGCCCCCGAGGGCCCGAGTCGCCTGTGCCCCGCCGCCTACCTCCAGCGCCGCCCGCCACCTTCGCCGGTGCCGCCCCGCCACCGCGCGCCATTGCCGCCGCCACCGCGCGCCATCGACGCCGGCAAGCCGCGCCGCCCTGCTGCCGGCCAGATCCGGCGTCCCCACGCCCGGATCCGGCGCTCACACCCCTCTCCGACGAAGATCCGGGCCGGCCAAGCCCCGGCGACCCCATCTCCGGCCGCCTCCTCTCCGGCATCTACAGTGCTCCGGCCGCGCCTCGATTTCCATGCAAACCCAAGATCTGGGAGAGGTTGAATTATCGTCTAAGTCCCCAATTTCTCAGATCCAAGTGCTCATGTTCGTGGCCTCGTAACTTTGCATCCGTAGCTCCGATTCATGCATATAGCATATCAAATTGTTCGCCTCAGAGAGTACATCATTTCATTCCATTGCATCATTTGCATTTGAGTTCATCTTGATGCCCGAAATGCTGTTAGAAGGAGGCTACTTGAGTTAATTGTCAGATCTGCTACTCCATCTTAGACTTTTGTCATTTTTGCCATGATTATTGTGTGCATGATATGCCCGTGAGCTCTACATATGCTTTGTTAAGGGTTTTGCCATCTTTCCAGAGGTGCAACCCATGTATTTTTGTGATGTGTGTGGTGACTAGTGCAAGCTTGCAAAGTGAGGCACTTGGTAATTCTGTTTTCACGGACTTAGCATTTCCACTAAGTCTTTGAGCTGTTTAGTTCATGATGTCATATGTTCATGTTGTTTCCTAGTGATCCGTGCCTCTTTTGAGGATGATCAGTAAGGATGTTTTGTTAATCTTATAGTGCTCTACCCATCCATGTCTTTGTTTGCATATATGGATCGCCCTAGCTTGAGTCAATCGAGCTCTACTTTTTCTACTTTGTGAATCTGGGCAGATTGTCAACTTGTTTGCAATTTTGCCGATGATGTTGTAGTTGATCCATGCATGCTATGTTATTGTTCTTGCCATGTCTAGCTTGAATTTTGTGTGTTCTTGATAGATGTATGCTTAGCTTATCATGAATTGCTCCGTAGTGAGTGCATCGAGCTCGTAAACATGCCTACTTGATATCTGTTTTCAGCATGTCCCAGTTTTCACTAAGTCTGAAAACTGATTATGTTTTTGCTATGTTCACATGCTTGCAAATGTATTTTGTGATCCCTTTTGGCTCAAGGTCACTAAGGGACTTTTGTTAAGCTCTTTGAGTAGCTCCATGCCATGTTTTACTTTGTCATGTTCAGGTCCTGTAGCATGTAGTTTTATTGCTCCAAAGAGTGCTACCTGATCTGAAATTCCACACAAGTGTTAATTTCACTAAGTCTGAGATCTGTTTACCATATGCATTTTTGCCATGCTTGTTTGAACCTGTTAATGGATGAATTGGCCGTAGCTCAGTGCTAGACTTTTGTTAAGCATCTTGAATGCATCCCTGCCATGTATTTTGTTGCCATGTTTGAGTGCTGTAGCATGTTCATCTCATTGCATTTAGATGCCTACTTGTTGTAAATCGCAGACCGGTGCCATATTTGAATCGCTTGCCATTTCCGAACAGTAACTCCGATTCCGGCGTTCTTTATATCGTTTTCAAGCGATTTAATCTCTTCTTTATAGTGGCACACTTGGTTTTCCAAGTTGAGGCCAGGTTCATGCATTTCCTATCATATCTTGCATATGCATCCCGCATCGCACCCCGCATAGCATACCATGTTTACATCATCTTGTTTGATCCTTGCACGTGGTTGATTGTGTTCTTGTTGCTTGTTTGTCTTGTTTGGGTAGAGCCGGGAGACGAGTTCGCTAACGAGGAGCCCGTTGAGTTTGCTTTCGAGGATCCAGGCAACTCTGACAACTTTGCAGGCAAGATGATCATACCCTCGAAATCACTACTATCTTTGCTTTGCTAGATGCTCACTCTTTTGCTATGCCAATGCTACGATGCCTACTACTTGCTTTCTAGCCTCCCAAATTGCCATGTTCAGCCTCTAACCCACCATTGTCCTAGCAAACCCTTGATTGGCTATGTTACCGCTTTGCTCAGCCCCTCTTATAGTGTTGCTAGTTGCAGGTGAAGATTGGAGACCGTTCCTTGTTGGAACATTTATTTACTTGTTGGGATATCATTATTTTGCCATGTTATCTTAATGCATCTATATACTTGGTAAAGGGTGGAAGGCTCGGCCTCTCGCCTACTGTCTTGTTCCACTCTTGCCGCCATAGTTTCCATCATATCGGTGTTATGTTCTCGGATTTTGCGTTCCTTACGCGGTTGGGTTATAATGGGAACCTCTTGATAGTTCGTCTTGATTAAAGCTTTTCCAGCAATGCCCAACCTTGGTTTTACCATTTGCCACCTAGCCTCTTTTTCCCTTGGGTTTCCGGAGCCCGAGGGTCATCTTATTTTAACCCCCCCGGGCCAGTGCTCCTCTGAGTGTTGGTCCACCTGTCAGCTGCCGGTGGCCACCAGGGGCAACTCTGGGCTGGCCTACCCGTACCTAGGACAATCTGAGTGTGCCCTGAGAAAGAGATATGTGCAGCACCTATCGGGATTTGTCAGCACATTCGGGCGGTGTTGCTGGTCTTGTTTTAACCTGTCGAAATGTCTTGAAGAACCGAGGTACCGAGTCTGATCGGAACGTCTCGGGAGGAGGTCTATTCCTTTGTTGACCGTGAGAGCTTGTCATGGGCTAAGTTGGGACTCCCCTGCATGGATTTGAACTTTCGAAAGCCGTGCCCGCGGTTATGCGTAGATGGGAATTTGTTAATGTCCGGTTGTAGATAACTTGAACATTAACTTAATTAAAATGAATCAAATTGTGTGAGTTACCGTGATGGCCTCTTCTCGGCGGAGTCCGGGAAGTGGACACGGTGTTGGAGTAATGTTTGCGCAGGTTGTCCCCTAGTTTCTCGCTCGCGCTTTGCCTCTTCTTCTCGCTCTCTTTTGCGAACAGGTTAGCCACCATATATGCTAGTCGCTTGCTGCAGCTCCACATATTTACCTTGCCTTACCCATTTAAGCTTAAATAGTCTTGATCGCGAGGGTGCGAGATTGCTGAGTCCCTGTGGCTCACAGATTACTATTACACCAGATGCAGGGCCTGATGATACAGCTCCAGATGGCGCGCTTGAGCTCAAGTGGGAGTTCGACGAGGACTCTCAGTGTTACTATGTTTCTTTTCCTGATGATCAGTAGTGGTGCCCAATTGGGGTGATCGGGACCAGGTCGCTTGTTGGGTTATCTTTCATTTTGGCGCCGTAGTCGGGCCATGAGTGTTTGGATGATGTATGTTATTTATGTACTTGATTGACGTGGCGAGTGTAAGCCAACTATGTTATCCCTTTTATTCATCTATATTACATGGGATGTTTGTGATGATTGCCTGACTTGCGACATATGCCTTCAATGCGATTATGCCTCTAAGTCGTGCCTCGACACGTGGGAGATATAGTCGCATCAAGGGTGTTACAGTCTGCCCAGGACGTTGGCCAATAAAAGCCTGTATGGAAGGCCTTGCTTACAAGGTACCGAGCTGCAGCATGATGACCGCCCAGTCCGGCATGAATTTCAGCTAGGAGGTTCCACCCTTCTTCTTCGGAGATGCACCTTTGAAGGACTCCGGTAGTGCTTTTCTTATAAAGCTCTCCCTCATGGACTTTGTAAGCTTTGGATCGCCGCACTATGCAGCGTGCCTCATTTTGGTCCTCGGGGAGTTCCTGCCTAGTAAGGTAGGCGAGGAATGGTTCCGTCCACGGGGCGATAACGGCCATTATTACGTGGGCTGAAGATGTTATTTCATTGGCAGAGCCTCCGATTGTGTCGGAATGTTCTTTGTCGGGCAGTGCGGTTGGGTCCGGGCTGTTATTGTTTGGCTCCCCTTCCCATACTACGGATGGCTTGAACAGCCTTTCCAAGAAGATGTTGGGGGGGACTACATCGCGTTTTGCGCCGATGCAAGCCAGGACATCTGCCGCCTGATTATTTTCCCGGGCTACATGGTGGAATTCAAGCCCTTCGAACCGAGCTGACATTTTTAGGGCAGCATTGCGGTAAGCTACCATTTTTGGATCCTTGGCATCAAAGTCTCCATTTATTTGGGATATTGCAAGGTTCGAGCCCCCGCGCACCTCTAGGCGTTGAATGCCCATGGATACTGTCATCCGGAGACCATGTAGAAGGGCCTCACATTTGGCTGCATTGTTGGAGTCCGTGTACACAATCTGGAGTACGTATTGAACTGTGTCTCCTGTGGGGGACGTCAAAACGACGCCAGCCCCCAGTCCGGCCAACATCTTGGAGCCATCGAAATGCATGATCCAATTTGAATATGTGCCGTACTCTTTAGGGAGTTCGGCCTCCGTCCATTCTGCGACGAAGTTGGCCAAGACTTGCGACTTGATGGCTCGCCGTGGCTTATAAGTTATGTCGAATGGGAGGAGCTCAATGGCCCGTTTTGCAATCCGGCCCGTTGCGTCACGGTTGTTTATAATATCGTTAAGTGGTACTTCCGAGGCTACTGTTATTGAACACTCTTGGAAGTAGTGTCGTAGCTTCCGGGATGCCATGAATACCGCGTATGCAATCTTTTGATAATGCGGGTACCGTGATTTGCAGGGAGTGAGGATAGTGGACACATAATAGACCGGCTTTTGAAGGGGGAATTTGTGTCCGTCCGCTTCTCATTCGACGACGAGCACTGCGCTTACAACCTGATGTGTTGCTGTAATGTATAATAGCATTGGTTCGCCAATGTTTGGCGTGGCCAGGACTGGGTTTGTTGCCAGTATGGCTTTTATTTCGTCAAGTCCGACTATGGCTGCATCCGTCCATTCGAAGTGTTCGGTGCGCCGAAGGAGGCGGTAAAGGGGTAGTGCCTTTTCTCCCAAGCGGGAGATAAAGCGGCTTAGAGCTGCCACGCATCCGGTTAAATTTTGTATTTGTTTGAGGTCCTTTGGGATATCCAGTTGCGATAGAGCTCGGATCTTGGCTGGATTTGCTTCAATTCCTCTACCGGATACAATGAAGCCCAAGAGCTTTCTGGCTGGAACGCCGAAAACGCATTTTTCCAGGTTGAGCTTGATGTCGTATGTTCGGAGGTTATCAAATGTGAGCCTCAAGTCGTCTACTAGAGATTCGACATGTCTTGTTTTGACGACCACATCATCTACATATGCCTCCACTGTTTTGCCGATCTGGTTTGCCAGACATGTCTGAATCATGCGCTGATATGTTGCGCCGGCGTTTTTGAGCCCGAAGGGCATTGTGTTGAAGCAGAATGGGCCGTATGGTGTGATAAATGCCGTTGCGGCTTGGTCTGGCTCTGCCATCTTGATTTGATGGTAGCCGGAATATGCGTCGAGGAAACACAACGAATCATGTCCTGCGGTAGCGTCGATAATTTGATCGATGCGGGGGAGGGGAAGGGATCATTTGGGCAAGCCTTGTTAAGGTCTTTAAAATCAACACACAGGCGCCGGGATTTGTCCTTCTTTGGTACCATCACCAGGTTTGCTAGTCAGTCTGGATGTTTTATGTCTCTGATGAATCCGGCCTCCAATAGCTTTACTAGCTCCTCTCCCATAGCCTCTCTCTTAGGTTCGGAAAAACGCCGAAGAGCCTGTTTGACAGGTTTGAATCCTGTTTGGATATTTAAGCTGTGCTCGGCCAGCCTGCGTGGGATTCCTGGCATGTCTGAAGGGTGCCAGGCAAAAATGTCCCAGTTCTCTTGTAGGAACTCTCGCAGTGCAGCGTCTACATCTGGGTTTAACTGTGCCCCGATGGAAGCTGTTTTATTGGGGTATGTTGGATGGACTTGGAATTTGACTATTTCGTCCGCCGTTTTAAAGGAGGTGGACTTGGATCTTTTGTCGAGTACCACATCGTCCCTATTCACCGTAGAGCGCAGCGCAGTCAGTTCCTCAGCCACTAGGGCTTCGGATAGTGCCTCGAGGGCCAGTGCGGCTGTCTTGTTTTTGGCGCGGAGTGCTGTGTCCAGATCACTAGCAAGAGTGATGATCCCGTTAGGCCCGGGCATCTTGAGCTTCATGTACCCGTAATGGGGTATTGCTTGGAAGATTGTAAATGCTTCCCGCCCTAGCAGAGCGTGATAACCGCTGCTGAACGGAGCCACATGGAACGTGATCTCTTCGGACCTGTACTTATCCGGCGTGCCGAACACCACATCTAGTGTGATTTTTCCTGTACAGCGCGCTTGCCAACTGGGGATTATTCCTCTAAAGGTTGTGCTGCTTCGCTCAATGCAGTTCCAGTCTATTTCCATTTTTTGAAGGGTTTCCTCATAAATGAGGTTCAATCCGCTGCCGCCGTCCATGAGTAACTTGTTAAGACGAAAGCCGTCCACTATTGGACTGAGGACCAATGCGGCTGGTGCTCGGGTTGTTCGGAATTTAGGTTCATCACTGGCGTTAAAGGTAATAGCCGTGTCACTCCATGGGTTTACTGTTGCTACTTGGTAGACTTCGGCAAGGCTGCAGAGTGTCCTTTTTCGCATATTATTGGATGCGAAAGTCTCGAAGACTGTTAATACCATATTGGTGTCTTTGGGGTGGCTTTCTGTGGCCTCCGGAATTAGGAGATTTTCGCCAATTTTGGCCACCTGCCGGAGTATCCAACATGCTCTAAGGCTATGAGTTGGTGTGGCGTCCTCTGTACTGTGAATTTTACAGGGTCCATTAAACCATCCTTCCAGTAAGGTTCCATGCCCTGTAGAGGGTTTTTGCCTTTTGGTGTTTGACCCGGGTGTCTGGTGATGATGCACCCTTTTATTTCGGACCGGGTTTGTATTCAGGGCCGGATTGTCCCAAAATTTTATTTTGGTTTTCCAGGCGCTTTCCATCGCACAGTACTTTCGCACAATGGACGCCAAGTCAACGAAGCGTGTAATATCACGGCGACTTATGGCGTTGAGTATTCCCTTGTCCGTGCAATTATTGCAGAAGATTGAGATCGCGTCTTCCTCGTGGCAGTCCCTTAGCCTGTTCTTAACCAGGAGGAATCTGGCCTAGTAATGATGTACTGTTTCATCGGGTTCTTGCCTGATTTTGGATAGATCGCTTATGTTGGGGTGGGTGGGTGGAATTAAATCCGAAGCCTCACCCCATCTGAGGCTCAGAGGCCGAGGAATTGCCGAACTCGAAAATTTGGATTCCTGGATGTTGTCCAATGAATCCAGCCCATCGCCTGACTCTAAGTTCAGGTCTTGAGTGATATCCTCCCCTCCGCAGGTATCCGGCTTGGAGGGATCGGGAATCCGGACGTAGCGAGTCCTTAAGATAGATGAAGGGTCGCCGCACTATCCCTCCACCACGGCAACGTGATGGGTGACTTGGGGAGAGTTAATCTCTCTCAGATCGGGTTTAGGCCCAATCTGGTCGTAATCCGTGGCGACTCCCAGGGCGGTGAAGAGATCCAAGAGCTCGTTAATGGAGGAGAGCTCCATTGGATCTAACTGCTCGGTGAGTTCCGAGCTGACATGAAGATTGTTTTCGACAGCTCGAGAGGTCATCGTCGGCGCAGAAGCCGAACAGGCGGTCATAAGAAAACCACCTAGCCGGAGGGTTTGGCCGACAGCCAAAGCTCCCCTAGCAACGGTGCCGTCTTTAAAGACGGGGCGAGGCATCCTTCCTGATGACGATGACACAGAGGAACTCCCAATGAAAGCACCAATGTCGGTGTCAAAACCGGCGGATCTCGGGTAGGGGGTCCCGAACTGTGCATCTAGGCCGGATGGTAACAGGAGGCAAGGGACACGAAGTTTTACCCAGGTTCGGTCCCTCTCGATGGAGGTAAAACCCTACGTCCTGCTTGATTAATATTGATGATATGGGTAGTACAAGAGTAGATCTACCATGAGATCAGAGAGGCTAAACCCTAGAAGCTAGCCTATGGTATGATTGTTGTTGTGTATGTTGTTCTACGGACTAAAACCCTCCGGTTTATATAGACACCGGATAGGGTTAGGGTTACATAGAGTCGGTTACAATGGTAGGAGATCTACATATCCGTATCGCCAAGCTTGCCTTCCACGCCAAGGAAAGTCCCTTCCGGACACGGGACAGAGTCTTCAATCTTGTATCTTCATAGTCCAGGAGTTCGGCTAAAGGTATAGTCCGGCCATCCGGACACCCCCTAATCCAGGACTCCCTCAGTGTCCTTCTCTGTTTGCCGGTAACCATCCCCTCTCAGTAGACGATGTTTCCGACGACGTGATTGATGACACTGATGAAGAGCTATACTATCTTCAGAAGTGCCAGGCAAGCAAAAACCCCTTGTTCATTCCGATATAATCCCACTCTCTCACTCCTGCTCTCTTTTACTGCATTAGAACAACAACGATTCAACTGTTACATGTTGCGATAGTTGAACCCCTTTCCTCTGCATGACCTCTCATTGCCACAGTAAATAGATGAAACCCACTAGCATGAGTAGGATTTGTTTGAGCCCTGATGTCCCTACTCATTCATGCTTGTTTGGCATGCCTGCTATTGCTTAGAGTTGTGTCAGGTCTGATTCATCAGGGGTGAATTAGAAAGTTGTGAACATGTCCTACTGTTGAGAGTTAAGTGTGTGAACACGATTTGGTAAAGATAGTGGTGAGAGGCCATGTAGGAGTACATGGTGGGTTGTCTCATTGCAGCCGTCCTTAGGAACTGAGTTCTGTGTTTGTGATCCATGAACAGCTACTACCACGCATTGGAATGCTTAAGTGCCCCTCATGACTTATTAATCAACCTGATCTCTGTCCTGGAGTTGCAACTAGTTTCTGGTGTTTGTAGGTTGTGTTAGTAGTCTACCAAGTGGCACTCGGTACAGGTGGGCTTGGGACAGACTAGGCACAGTGGCCTGGTGTACCAACTGGCACCCAGATGGTGGGCTTGGGAACCCTGTAGACATCGTTTGGGGCCGTGAGCGACACCCCAGCCGTATCTCCTTGCGGATGGAACCCGAATAGGCGATAAACCTGGACTAGAGACTTGTTGGTTAGTCAGGTCGTGGCCGACTCCGTCACCAGGCTTCTGCTTGAAGGTTGCCGAGATACACGACGTGTACATGGTGGTAAGTGGTGAGAGCGTGTGCGAAGAAGTACACCCCTGCAGGGTTATCATTATCTATTCGAATAGCCAGATTCCTCGGATATGGAAACTTGGACCCCTTGCATAGTTCATATACAAGTGAAAGTGGATACTCCAAAATGCGCAAGATAAGCGTGAGTGCTATGGATGGCGTTCTCGTAGGGAGACGGGAGCGGATCCATAGTGGAGTATTGATATGGTGAATATGCGGACTTGTGTGCGCCACCTCAAAAGAGTTACTTGCAGTCATAGTTCAGGATAGCCACCGAGTCAAAGCTGGCTTGCTGCAGTCAAACTCCACCACCCCTTTGTTGATACCGATCCATATGTAGCTAGTTCTGATGTAAGTCTTGGTGGGTACATTTGTACTCATGTTTGCCTATTTTATGTTTTGCAGAGAGACGTCAGTCTCGCTAGTAGTTCCGTGTGGACTTCGACGTTTAGCTTGATACCTCAGCTACGATCTTGTGCCCTCGGCAGGATCTGATAGATAGTCAGGCTTCTCAGCCTTTTTCATTTGTAGAAGTCTGTACTTAGACATGTTAAGCTTCCGCTTGTGCTTTGACTTGTATGCTCTGTAGGGTCATGAGACCCATGTTTGTAATACTTGGCTCCTCGGAGCCTAATGTATTAATACTTGAGTCGTAGAGTTATGTTGTGATGCCATGTTGTATTTACACATATCGAGCATATTGTGTGTATGATTGAAATGCTTGGTATGTGTGGGATCTGACAACCTTGTTGTTTATCCTTGGTAGCCTCCCCCCTGGAAATGTAGTCTTGTGCTTCCATGAGCCATAGTAGTCCGCTATAGCCCGGTTCATCAGAGCCCTGATAGCCCAGCACTACTGCTCCGAAACACTTGACTGGCCGGCATGTGATTCACTTCGTTCCTGTGTCTGTCCCTTCGGGGAAATGTCACGCGGTGACATCCGGAGTCCTACCTAGCCTGCTACAGCCCGGGTTCCCGGAGTCCTGTTAGCCCAGTGCTACAACCCGGATTCGCACGCTGCTGACCGACATGCTCGATGTTGATTCATGTATGCATGTCCCCGTAAGTTAGTGCCACTTTGGGTCCACGACTAGTCATGTCGGCCCGGGTTCTCTGTCATATGGATGCTAGCGACACTATCATATATGTGAGTCAAAAGGCGCAAACGGTCCCGGGCCATGGTAAGGCGACACCCGTGGGAATAGCGTGCGTGAGGCCGCAAAGTGATATGAGGTGTTACGTGCTAGATCGGTGTGACTTAGAATCGGGGTCCTGACAGCTTTGGTATCAGAGCCTGACTGCCTGTAGGATTACTAAGCCAAACTGGTCGAAGTCGAGTCTAGAAATGCTTTAGTTATATAAGGGAATTGATTGTGGAAGGAAACCTAAGGCTCTTTTTACTCCTTTACCTTATGCCCTTCTGATCTGAGCCAACCTCTTCTTTTCTACGGGGTTAAGAACTAGGCCTTCTCATCTATCTATCAGGATGACGTGTTACTAATCCATAGACTTATAGGATTGATAGTTTCAATGCCCCAGTTCAGTTTCTACTACTCCGGTGTGTTGTTAGTTGGACTCAGAATCTTGATATTGTGCCTTTGACTGGTTATGCCACTATTTTTGCAGGATATCTCAAATCATTTTGAGCATTTACAGTCGTTATGCTGTCCGAGTCATCCCAGGTTACTAAATAGTCTGATGCATTTTCCAATCCTTTCTTTCTGTTCCTGATGTCCTTTTGGGCCAGTTCAACCACACTAATCGGTCTGTTGAGGTACTCCATTGCCTTGACATATACGTTGGAGCTATTACTATGACCATAGGTGTCTTAGAGGGTCACCTGGTAATCTAGCCATGTTTTGTGTTCCAGTGTGATGATTCTGGCCATTCTTCTCGAAAGCATCCCATGATGTTATTAGTTAGTAGGTATTCTACTCCTAGGTTCCTGACCCAAGATTCACTCTACTTACCCCGTGTTGATAGTGTTGCTCGTACCTTTAGGATATTAGTAACCTTTGCGACAGTCCTCGAGGTCTGTGGTATTCCCTTCTTCCAAATATCATGAACTGCTTTTGGCAGAAGTTCTTTTGAACCAAAAGATCACAACCAGAGTGCTATTGATGAGTTCTCCATTTTACATTGTGAATCTGCCAGTTCTACCTTTTTGCATGAGTTATCCGGAAGAAATGTTGAGCTTCGCTCGACATACTAATCTATGCATCCACAACTCAGAAAATCATATGTTCCTTGAGTTGTCCCTCCTTAGTTGTTTCTGACCTTCGTCTATCAATTGATAGTCGAGGGTATATCATTGCATTCATTCATCAAAGTCTATTATTCTTGTGGTCCGTCAAGCCATTCTATTCCAGAATGACTAGGAGAAACAAACTCCAGAAGCTCATCCATATCTAGGATTGGGTCAAAGCAATTGTATTCCACGGATCAAAATGCCAATCCAGCTTTTGCTCTGTTCTACCTTGAAGTGTTACCATCTTATTGTCAAGAATGTCATGAGAATTGCACCACCTCTTATGAATTCTTGACAGAGTGATACTTCTCACCATCATTATTCATTCCTCGGTCCCGTGTTGTTGTAACCGGATTGCAGACAAGTGAACTGTGATGTGTGAAATCAATACTCCTAGCAACCCTATTGCTTGGTAGTTAATGGACAATACTCTTATTCTTGGCGTGCTGGTTATTGAATCATCATCCTAAGATTGATCGTGCTACCTAGTCCTTATTTCCGGTGCACTCTTCGATCAATGAGTTAGGATTATTCAATCCCTTGCTTATTTGATCATATCGTCTTGCTCTGAAAAGCAAGATTGTTCTCAAGCTTAGTAACATATCGGTGGTTCGTGATTTTCCGAATGTCTTCTCGGAAGTGTTACCAGGTTGTCACCTGACCGCTATGTTGAGTTCGTGATCAAGTTGGTTTCTTGTGACCACCCCTTCTCCAAGAATCTGTGCTTGGTACCCCTAAGCTAGTTGGTTAAGCTAAACAACAACTTGGAGAGTTGGAAGATAAAATCTTGTCTGACTTAGTTCGTGTCAAGGGTTATCTTTTGTGTGCATGTGTGTGTGTTGAAGAAAGATGATATCTTCATCGATTGGTCCTCGTGATCAGTTGTTGGATCTATTGTCTTGTCCAAACTTTGATTTGAGTGTAGGCTATCCTCAAATCAAATTAGAACCAACGATGTTCGTAATGTTGTCTTACTCGAGGTTAATTCCTCGGGCATACACCATTACATCCTTTGGTCTGACCAATGCTATCACCTTGTTCACATAGTCGTGGAGTTCCATCTTCATGGGAACCTTGATGACTTGTTGTCGAGCTCATCAGCAACATTTTATCTTCTCCATGATTCATGTTGGACATTAGAGCTAGCATTGGAAACTTTGTAAGAATTGCCTTCGTGGTTCCGTTCATGAGGTATATGTTTGGATGAGAGAAGTGACTTCCTCTAATTCACGTACATTTGATGTAAGTTGCCGCCGTGGATCTGAGAAAGATTGTTTTTGCTTCCTCTGGAACCATCCCAAGTCAGTCATGCATATGTGCGAAGTATTCTATGGTTCCGAGACTTGCAACCTTCATTCTATATGTATCCCTAGCACACCAAGCCACTAACTGATTTGTTCAAGGAGGAGAAGTTCCTTCATAAGAGCTAATCATATGACTTATGCAAGGACTTTGTTATTCGCGATGATGGTTCCCAACCAGAACTCTCTAGTGCTTTATTATAAGACTACCATGTGGCCATGCTTGTCTGGGATAGCGTGTTCACATGTTGTAGCAGAACCAGCTCATGCTCTGGAGCTTGCTATCATAGTTCATCTCCCGAGAATCTCGCAACGTCATCTCGTCGGTTTGTGTTGCAAACTTTCATTTTCTTTCTAGACTCGATGAGTCCGAAATATCCTGACACCAACCAGATCTGAATCTCAGGCAGATGTGATGGTTGGGGCATTTCCCAAGAGCTATAATATTGGTCTCTCGGTAACCGGTAAGTGGATGACATGGCCAACACACCCGACCAGAAGACCTATTATTGTAGTATCTTGTTTGAAGAAGTTGGCCACTTCCCCATAAGGATCTCATAGAATTTATTCCAATAGTAGTTCCTTATGGATTTTTCTGTTTTCGAAGTCCGACCTTTTATTTGATGTCCTAGATACCAAACCATATCAATAAATGGGTTATGCTAGCACATCAAGGAGAACATTATAAGCAGAGTGCTAAATGTCTCTTGGTCGATCATCCAGATTTTGATCCCTTGGCCTCACTAAGGTGAAATCTGAGAAAGTGTTATCTTTCTTTGCATCTGCATCCTCCACCATTATTCATCATGGTAGTATGTTGTGTTGTCGAGATGCTTGACATGGATATTGGTAAAACTTGTTGAATATGGAATGCTCAAGTTCTTGAGAGCACACGCAATCACTAGGATTTATCGTCGGCATTAATTGGGATCTGCTCTCAGTTTCCTCGGTTATGCTATAACCTTTCCAATAGTGGAATCTCTCTCTACTGTTGGGTTTCTCCCCGGTTACTAGAATCATTCCCAACATTTGCATTTTGTTACCAGCTTGCACCCGTCATTGTGTCAGTCTGCCATGGGTCCCTTCCATTTCCGATGATAAGCAGAAATCATCCATCGGGTTGTCTTCAACAAGGTAGTCCACATCATCCATTCGAACTCCGTCAAATGATCGATTGTGATTGCCTTAGGCTGGTATAAAGAGTTTCAATGATCTATGTACCAAAAGTAATTCTTTTTGCCACTTAAGGGAATAACTCCATGAGTCACCTCTGTTAAGGTACCTCGTTATGGAATCATCGCAATTATTTCTTCGCTATCTTGAAACCATGCACCATCTTACTTAAGCATGGAATGGTTACCTGCCAATTTGAAACCTCGTCATCTGTTTATTTTCCATCACCCTGATGTGTGCTTTGTGGTTTTATGTCTCATTCCATGAGTTGATCTGGAGTTGCTCGATCTTCACGAAGATCGATTCTTCTAGAGTTTTCCTTTTTCTCTTGTTGTCGTGTTGGTTGAAGTTCCCAAAGCAAAGATGTCAAGATCAAGATGATGATCGAATCAACGTTATTATGAAGTGCAAGTTGGATCATGGAGATCAAGTTAGCTTTGTATCCCCTTTGTCTTCTTACCTCACGTCTTGAATCTCGGGACGAGATTCTTGTTAGTGGGGGTGAGTTGTCACAGCCCTAGAATTTGATTGCAAATAGTTGCACAAGCATCCATGCATCATGTCTAAAATTCTTTGAAAGTTGAAATGGGGATTGTTGAAACCCTAGCACCAGATCAAGTCAAATAGGTTCAACCTAAAATAATCTTCAATGAATCCAAAATGCCTTTGAAAATGTTCATTATTATTTTTTTGACTAAACACTATAGGGAAAGCCCCCACAGCCTTTTATTGACTTATAAGAACATAATTACATAGATTACAAATGCTACCAGAAGTAGAAAAAGGAAAAGGAAAATCTAAAGTACAACAATTATATTTAAGGAGGGAGAAAGGAGACCCATCTAATCAAGCCCTCCTTGTATCTCACCTTGATTCTATGAGATAATAAAAGCATATCATTCACAAAAGCTCCTCTCCACCTATTAAAACTTGGCCTTTCCTTTCGAAAAACCTTTCCATTTCTTATGATCCAAATGCTCCAACAAGCAGTAAAAACCACTTCAGCAAAGAAAAGATGAGCAAAGTTCCTTTTAGCATTAAGCACAATCTGACTCATGTCATTCCCAGCTTCCCAATCGATCTGGAGAAAGTTCCAAACCCTCTGACTGAAATTACAATTGAAGAAGAGGTGATATCTATTTTCTCTGGTGTGAGTGGGACAAAGCACACAATGGACTCCATCATCAATATGCCAATGCCTTCTTTCCACCATATCCTTGGTGTTGAGTCTATCCATGATTAACATCCAGGCAAAGACCTTAATCTTCATGGTACAGCAACTTCTCCAAATCCAAGTCAAAACAGGATTTAAAGTATGATGAATGAACCTGGAGACATAAAACTGTTTAGGGGTATATGGTTTGTCAGAGCCATGCCAAGACCAAATATCCTTCAAATCAGAGTCCCTCTCATGGTTCAACATAAGAGATTTCAAAACTAAAAGCTCATTGTGAGCCTGCTCTGAAAGAGGAAGATGGAACCAAGAGATCAGATCCAGGGCAGAAAATCCATCCTTGACTGTGACCAGAGCATCTTTGACAAATGAAAATAACCTAGGAAACCTGTGCTTTAAGGGCAAAACAGAATTTCCAAGCAGCCATTTATCCTGCCAGAAAAGAGCAGTGTCCCCTTCATTAACCTTGGCCCATGTGACTTCTCTGAATTGATCAAAGAGCTTAAGGACATCCTTCCACCAAAAAGATCCACATGGTGCTGTTCCTTGTGGGACAAGTTCATGATAATATGAGTTCCAAATGAGGTGAACCCAAGGAACATCAGTCTTGTTGAGGAACTTATTCACATGTTTTAGTAGAAGGGCCACATTCTGAAGACCAAGGTCAAGAATACCCAGCCCTCCTTTGTTTTTAGGTCTACAAATCAAATCCCAAGCAGCTAGAGAAGGAGCTGGTTCTTGCCTATTTTTCCTCCATAAGCATTGCCTCTGAATTCTCTGTAGCTGCTTCAAAATGTTCATTATTTTTGTTAAAGGTGAAAACCTCTGCCAAAAATGATGCAAACATTTTTAGGCCATTCTGGATATTTGAACTAATTCATACAGTATTTGAATTGGGGCATTTAATTGCTATAAATATTATTAAATGCTCCAGCAATTCTGGAAATAGCTAAGGGGCTCTGAGAAAGTTCAGTTATTGCCCATAATTAATTTCAGGATTTATAGAAATGATTTGGTGTTTTTGCTAAATCAAAAACAAATTGCAAAAGTAGAAAACAGAAACAAATGGAAAGGCAGAAGACTTACCTAGGTCAACTTACCTGGCGCCCAGCCGGCCCAACACTGTGCAGCCCAGCCAGCGCAGCGCCTTCTTCAACCTTCTGCCAGAAGGCGAGGCAGCTGCGTGGAGAGCGCACAGCCGAGCTACGCCAGCTCCTGCTTGCCGCCTCCTGCTTCCCCCTCGCCTGTGCCGACGCCATGCGACCCCCTAGATCTCTCACACTCCCCCTCGAGCTCTTCCCCTTCCTCTGCTCCCCCTCCCGAGCGCAACCGAGCGAGCTCGTCGCCGCCGACGCCGTTTACCGCGGCCACAACCACCCCCTTGCCCCTCTGCCGTCCCCAAGAGCTCCGCCCCGACCTCTTCTTCGTCTCCGTCGAGCCAAATGATGCCGGAGCGCCACGCAGCGCCGCCATCGCTGTTGTCTTCGTCCTCTGCACCGACAGTCGTCGTCCTCGATTCGCAGCAACCCGACCGCGCCCGACCTCGCCGACGGCGCCATGGGACGCGCTGTGAGCACCCGCGTCGTCTCCCCTTTCTCCCCTGGTTGCGCTCTCCCTCTAGGTCGTAGCCCTGCCATGACCGAAAGCTTGCTCGCCGCCATCCATGTCGCTGCCGTGGCGGGAGCCCACACACGTCGCATCCAAGGACTCTATCGTCCTCAGCACACTCCCAGGAGCCGAGAACACCCACCAGATCCTCCTCTCGTGCGCCGTAGCGCCTGACCCGCTGACGCCGAACTCCGGCCGCCGCCTCTGTGCTCGTCGTCGTCATTTCCAGCGACCCGAGGCCTCCTGATCACTCTTCTAGACGCGGTCGAGTGCGGGGTATCTTCTGGTGGCCTTCGCGCGTCCAGCCGCTGCCCGTAGCGCGTCTCCGAGCGTCGCCGCCACGTTTGTGTGCTCGCCGGCGTTCAACTCCGGCGTGCTGACGTGGCCGAGTGATTAGTGCTAATTGCTGCCAGCTAACCAACCTATAGACACTGACATGTGGGCCCAGGCCTTAACTAATCTCGATTAGGTTTAGTTTAATTTTATTTAACTATGGTAGTTAACCGTGTCACTGACGTGTGGACCCCACACGTCAGGTTTGACCTAGACCGAGCTGTTGACCTGCTGACGTCACTGTGAGGTCATGCTAACACAATAATTCCTTTCTGGAATTTAAATAAATCTTAAATGATTTATTTATTTTAGATAATATCCAAAACTTTGAAAAATCATAGAAAATAATCTATAACTCCAATGGAAATAAGTTATATATGAAAAATGATCAGAAAAATATGAAGAATCTATTTATGCCATGTTCATGCCTATTTGAGCAAGTTAACATAACTGTTTAGGACAAACTATGTAAATAGCATTTGATTATTCACATATGAAGTTTGAATTTGAACCTTGGGTTCAAACCAACTTCACCTAATCTGGACTCTAGTTGCATTAGCTCAAACACAAGCATATTTCCATATCATTATCATGCATCATATTGTTGCATTTCATTGATTGTGTCCTTCTCTGTTTGCCGGTAACCATCCCCTCTCAGTAGACGATGTTTCCGACGACGTGATCGATGACACTGATGAAGAGCTATACTATCTTCAGAAGTGCCAGGCAAGCAAAACCCCCTTGTTCATTCCGATATAATCCCACTCTCTCACTCCTACTCTCTTTTACTGCATTAGAACAACAATGATTCAACTGTTACATGCTGCGATAGTTGAACCCCTTTCCTCTGCATGACCTCTCATTGCCACAGTAAATAGATGAAACCCACTAGCATGAGTAGGATTTGTTTGAGCCCTGATGTGCCTACTCATTGATGCTTGTTTGTCATGCCTGCTATTGCTTAGAGTTGTGTCAAGTATGATTCATCGGGGGTGAATTAGAAAGTTGTGAACATGTCCTACTGTTGAGAGCTAAGTGTGTGAACACGATTTGGTAAAGGTAGCGGTGAGAGGCCATGTAGGAGTACATGGTGAGTTGTCTCATTGCAGCCGTCCTTAGGAACTGAGTTCTGTGTTTGTGATCCATGAACAGCTACTACCACGCATTGGAATGCCTAAGTGCCCCTCTCGACTTATTAATCAACTTGATCTCTGTCCAGGAGTTGCAACTAGTTTCTGGTGTTTGTAGGTTGTGTTAGTAGTCAACCAAGTGGCACCCGGTACAGGTGGGCTTGGGACAAACTAGGCACAGTGGCCCGGTGTACCAAGTGGCATCCGGATGGTGGGCTTGGGAACCCTGTACACATCGTTTGGGGCCGTGAGCGACACCCCGGCCGGATCTCCTTGCGGATGGAACCCGAATAGGTGATAAACCTGGACTAGAGACTTGTTGGTTAGTCAGGTCGTGGTCGACTCCCTCACCAGGCTTCCGCTTGAAGGTTGTCGAGATACACGACGTGTACATGGTGGTAAGTGGTGAGAGCGTGTGTGAAGAAGTACACCCCTGCAGGGTTATCATTATCTATTCGAATAGTCGGATTCCTCGGATATGGAAACTTGGACCCCTTGCATAGTTCATAGACAAGTGAAAGTGGATACTCTAAAATGCGCAAGATAAGCGTGAGTGCTATGGATGGCGTTCTCGTAGGGAGACGGGAGCGGATCCATAGTGGAGTATTGATATGGTGAATATGCGGACTTGTGTGCGCCACCTCAAAAGAGTTACTTGCAGTCGTAGTTCAGGATAGACACCGAGTCAAAGTTGTCTTGCTGCAGTCAAACTCCACCACCCCTTTGTTGATACCGATGCATATGTAGCTAGTTCTGATGTAAGTCTTGCTGGGTACATTTGTACTCACATTTGCCTATTTTATGTTTTTCAGAGAGACGTCAGTCTCGCTAGTAGTTCCGTGTGGACTTCGACATTTAGCTTGATACCTCAGCTACGATCTTGTGCCCTCGGCAGGATCTGATAGATAGTCAGGCTTCTCAGCCTTTTTCATTTGTAGAAGTCTGTACTTAGACATGTTAAGCTTCCGCTTGTGCTTTGACTTGTATGAGACCCATATTTGTAATACTTGGCTCCTCGGAGCCTAATGTATTAATACTTGAGTCGTAGAGTTATGTTGTGATGCCATGTTGTATTTACACATATCGAGCATATTGTGTGTATGATTGAAATGCTTGGTATGTGTGGGATCCGACAACCTAGTTGTTTATCCTTGGTAGCCTCTCTTATAGGGAAATGCAGTCTTGTGCTTCCATGAGCCATAGTAGTCCGCTACAGCAAGGTTCACCGGAGCCCTGCTAGCCCAGCACTACTGCTCCGGAACACTTGACTGGCCGGCATGTGATTCACTTCGTTCCTGTGTTTGTCCCTTTGGGGAAATATCACGCGATGACATCCGGAGTCCTGCCTAGCCTGCTATAGCCCGGGTTCCCGGAGTCCTGTTAGCCCAGTGCTACAGCCAGGATTCACGCTGCTGACCGACATGCTCGATGTTGATTCATGTATGCCTGTCCCCGTAAGTTATTGCCTGCTACGTCTTGAGCTTGCGTTGGTTTTCCCCGAAGAGGTAGGGATGATGCAGCAGAGTAGCGTAAGTATTTCCCTCAGTTTTTTAGAACCAATGTATCAATCCAGTAGGAGCCCATGCTCAAGTCCCTCGTACCTACACAAAGCGATAGCTACTCGCAACCAATGTGATTAGGGGTTGTCAAGCCCTTCACGGTCACTTACGAGAGTGAGATCTGATAGATAGAATATTTTTGGTATTTTTGATATAAAGATGCAAAGTAAAAAAGTAAAGGCAAAGTAAATAGCAAAGCAATATAAAAGTGATGGAGATTGATATGATGAGAATAGACCCGGGGGCCATAGGTTTCACTAGTGGCTTCTCTCAAGAGCATAAGTATTCTACAGTGGGTGAACAAATTACTATTGAGCAATTGATAGAATTGAGCATAATTATGAGAATATCTAGGCATGATCATGTATATAGGCATCATGTTCGTGACAAGTAGATCGAAACGATTCTGCATCTACTACTATTACTCCACTCATCGACCGCTATCCAGCGTGCATCTAGAGTATTAAGTTAAAAACAGAGTAACGCCTTAAGCAAGATGACATGATGTAGAGAGATAAATTCATGCAATATGAAATAAACCCCATCTTGTTATCCTCGATGGCAACGATACAATACGTTCCTTGCTGCCCCTTCTGCCACTGGGTAAGGACACCGCAAGATCGAACCCAAAGCTAAGCACTTCTCCCATTGCAAGAACTACCAATCTAGTTGGCCAAACCAAACGGATAATTCGAAGAGACTTGCAAAGGTAACCAATCATGCATAAAAGAATTCAGAGAAGATTCAAATATTATTCATAGATAGACTTAATCATAAACCCACAATTCATCGGCCTCAACAAACACACCGCAAAAAGAAGATTACATCGAATAGATCTCCACAAGAGAGGGGGAGAACTTTGTATTGAGATTCAAAGAGAGAGAAGAAGCCATCTAGCTACTAACTATGGACCCGAAGGTCTAAGGTAAACTACTCACACTTCATCGGAGGGGCTAGGATGATGTAGAAGCCCTCCGTGATGACGGCCCTCTTCCGGCGGAGCTCCGGAACAGGCCCCAAGATGGGATCTCGTGGATACAGAAAGTTGCGGCAGTGGAATTAAGGTTTTGGCTCCTGTTCTGATCGTTTGGGGGTACGTGTGTATATATAGGAGGAAGGAGTACATCGGTGGAGCACCGAGGGGCCCACGAGGCAGGGGGCATGCCCTAGGGGGGCGCGCCCCCCACCCTCATGACCACCTCTTTGATCCCTTGCAGTCGGGTCCAAGTCTCCTAGATCACGTTCGGTGAGAAAATCACGTTTCCGAAGATTTTATTCCGTTTGGACTCCGTTTGATATTCTGTTTATCCGAAACACTGAACTAGGCAAAAAAACAGCTATTCTGGGCTGGGCCTCCGGTTAATAGGTTAGTCCCAAAAATAATATAAAAGTGGAAAATAAAGCCCAATATAGTCCAAAACAGTAGATAATATAGCATGGAGAAATCAAAAATTATAGATACGTTGGAGACGTATCAGGCATCCCCAAGCTTAATTCCTGCTCGTCCTCGAGTAGGTAAGTGATAAAAAGAGAATTTTTTATGCGGAGTGCTACTTGGCATAATTTCAATGCAAATATTCTTAATTATGGTATGAATATTCAGATTGGAAAGATTCAAGACAAAAGTTTATATTGACATAGAAAATAATAATACTTCAAGCATACTAACAAAGCAATTATGTCTTCTCAAAATAACATGGCCAAAGAAAGTTATCCCTACAAAATCATATAGTCTGGCTATGCTCCATCTTCCCCGCACAAAGTATTTAAATCATGCACAACCCCGATGACAAGCCAAGCAATTGTTTCATACTCTAACTTTTTCAAAACTTTTTCAATCTTCACGCAATACATGAGCGTGAGCCATGGATATAGCACTATAGGTGGAATAGAATGGTGGTTGTGGAGAAGACAAAAAGGAGAAGATAGTCTCACATCGACTAGGCGTATCAACGGGCTATGGAGATGCCCATCAATAGATATCAATGTGAGTGAGTAGGGATTTCCATGCAACGGATGCACTAGAGCTATAAATGTATGAAAGCTCAACAAAAGAAACTAGTGGGTGTGCATCCAACTTGCTTGCTCACGAAGACCTAGGGCAATTCGAGGAAGCCCGTCATTGGAATATACAAGCCAAGTTCTATAACGTAAAATTCCCACTAGTATATGAAAGTGACAACATATGAGACTCTCTATATGAAGAACATGGTGCTACTTTGAAGCACAATATATGAGACTTGCTATATCATGGTGCTACTTTGAAGCACAAGTGTGGAAAAAAAGGATAGTAGCATTGCCCCTTTTTTATTTATTTATTTTTTTGGGCCTTCTTTTTTTTCTTTGGCCTTTCTCTTTTGGGGGGGGGGGGGGGACAATGCTCTATTGAATGATGATTATCACACTTCTATTTATTTACAACTCAATGATTACAACTCGATACTAAAACAAAGTATGACTCTATATGAATGCCTCCGGCGGTGTACCGGGATATGCAATGAATCAAGAGTGAAAAGTATGAAAGAATTATGAACGGTGGCTTTGCCACAAATACTATGTCAACTACATGATCATGCTAAGCAATATGGCAATGATGGATATGTCATGATGAACTAGATAGTGGAAAGTTGCATGGCAATATCTTGGAATGGCTACGGAAATGCCATAATAGGTAGGTATGGTGGCTGTTTTGAGGAAGGTATATGGTAGGTGTATGATACCGGCGAAAGTTGCGCGGTATTAGAGAGGCTAGCAAGGGTGGAAGGGTGAGAGTGCGTATAATCCATGGACTCAACATTAGTCATAAAGAACTCATATACTTATTGCAAAAATTTAGAAGTTATCAAAGCAAAGTATTACGCGCATGCTCCTAGGGGGATAGATTGGTAGGAAAAGACCATCGCTCGTCCCTGACCGCCACTCATAAGGAAGACAATCAATAAATAAATCATGCTCCGACTTCATCACATAACGGTTCACCATACGTGCATGCTACGGGAATCACAAACTTCAGCACAAGTATTCTTTAAATTCACAACTACTCAACTAGCATGACTTTAATATTATCACCTCCATATCTCAAAACAATTATCATGCTTCAATATTTTCTTAGTATTCAACACACTCAAAAGAAAGTTTCACAAATCTTGAATACCAAGCATATTGTTATTAGGCAAATTACCATGCTATTAAGAGACTCTCAAATTAATTTAAGTGAAGCATGAAAGATCAATAGTTTCTTTAAAACATATCCACCACCGTGCTCTAAAAGATCTAAGTGAAGCACATAGAGCAAAATTATCTAGCTCAAAGGATATAATTGAAGCACATAGAGCAAAATTATCTAGCTCAAAGGATATAAGTGAAGCACATAGAGCAAAATTATCTAACTCAAAAGATATAAGTGAAGCACATAGAGCAAAATTATCTAGCTCAAAAGATATAAGTGAAGCACATAGAGCAAAATTATCTAATTTCAATTCATGTATGGCTCTCTCAAAAGGTGTGTACAGCAAGGATGATTGTGGCATACAAACAAACAAAGACACAAATAACACAAGACGCTCCAAGCAAAACACATATCATGTTGGTGAATAAAAATATAGCTCCAAGTAAATTACCGATGGAAGTGGACAAAAGAGGGGATGCCTTCCGGAGGCATCCCCAAGCTTTGACTTTTTGGTGTCCTTGGATTATCTTGGGGGTGCCATGGGCATCCCCAAGCTTAGGCTCTTGCCACTCCTTGTTCCATGATCCATCAAAAGAATTCACCTAAAACTTGAAAACTTCACAATACAAAACTCAAAATAGAAAACTTGTGAGCTCCGTTAGTGAAAGAAAAAAAATACCACTTCAAGGTACTGTAATGAACTCATTCTTTATTTATATTGGTGTTAAATCTACTGTATTCCAACTTCTCTATGGATTATAAACTATTTTACTATCCATAGATTCATCAAAATAAGCAAACAACACACGAAAAACAGAATCTCTCAAAAACAGAACAGTCTGTAGTAATCTGTATCTAGCGCAAGATCTGGAACCCCAAAAATTCTAAAATAAATTTCTAGACGTGAGGAATTTATCTATTAATCATATGCAAAAATAATTAACTAAATATAACTCTTCAAATAAAAATGACAGCAGTTCTCGTGAGCGCTAAAGTTTCTGTTTTTACAGCAAGTTCAACAAGACTTTCCCCAAGTCTTCCCAACGGTTCTACTTGGCACAAACACTAATTAAACACAAAAAAACACAACCAAAACAGAGGCTAAATAATTTATTTATTAAATAACATCAAGGAAAAATATTGGGTTGTCTCCCAATAAGCTCTTTTCTTTAAAGCCTTCTTAGCTAGGCATTGATAATTTTAATGATGCCCGCATGAAAGACAAGAATTGAAGCACAAAGAGGGCATCATAAAACATGTGACAAACACATCTAAGTCTAACATACTTCCTACGCATAGGCATATTGTAGGCAAACAAATTGTCAAGGCAAGCAAAAACTAGCAGATGCAAGGAAGCGGAAAGAAACAATAGCAATCTCAACATAACGAGAGGTAATTTAGTAACATGAAGATTTCTACAACCATATTTTCCTCTCTCATAGTAATTACATGTAGGATCATAAGAAAATTCAACAAAATAGCTATCACATAAAATATTTTCAACATGATCCATATGCATGCAAAGTTGGCACTCTTCCAAAATAGTGGGATTAACATTAACTAAAGTCATGACTTCTCCAAACCCACTTTTATCAAGATTTTCATAAGATTGAACATTCTCCAAATATGTGGGATCTAAAGTTGACACTCTTCCAAACCCACTTTAAATAATATTGCAAACACTATTATCAATCTCATATTCATCATGGGGTTTAAATAAATTTTCAAGATCACCCCAATCATAATCATTGCAACAAGTAGTAGACATAGCAAAATTAGCATCCCCAAGCTTAGGGTTTTGCATCTTATTAGCACAATTTACATCAAGAGAATTTATAATAAAATCATTGCAATCATGCTTTTTATTCAAAGATCTATCATGAGTCACTTCATAAAGCACTGCATCACGATTTTCAGATTTACGGATTTCAGGCAAAAGCTTATAAAGATAATCTAGTGCATCCAAATCACTAGGAATTGGTTCATCATAATTGGATCCCTTAAAAAGATTGGCAAGCGTATGAGGATCCATAGATCTTAAGTTCTCTGTTTAGTAATAAATAAACAACTATTCCAACCATACGAGCAAACAAGAAATGGGCAAAATAGGCAAATAGAGAGGGAGGGTAGAGAGAGAGCGAATAAAACGGCAAGGGTGAATTGGGGGGAGAGGAAAACGAGAGGCAAATGGAAAATAATGTAATGCGAGAGATAGGGATTGTGATGGGTACTTGGTATATTGACTTTTTGCGTAGACTCCCCTGCAACGGCGCCAGAAATCCTTGATGCAGCAGAGTAGCGTAAGTATTTCCCTCAGTTTTCGAGAACCAAGGTATCAATCTAGTAGGAGCCCACGCTCAAGTCCCTCGTACCTGCACAAAGTGATAGCTACTCGCAACCAACGCGATTAAGGGTTGTCAAGCCCTTCACGGTCACTTACGAGAGTGAGATCTGATAGATAGAATATTTTTGGTATTTTTGATATAAAGATGCAAAGTAAAAAGTAAAGGCAAAGTAAATAGCAAAGCAATATAAAAGTGATGGAGATTGATATGATGAGAATAGACCCGGGGGCCATAGGTTTCACTAGTGGCTTCTCTCAAGAGCATAAGTATTCTACGGTGGGTGAACAAATTATTGTTGAGCAATTGATAGAATTGAGCATAATTATAAGAATATCTAGGCATGATCATGTATATAGGCATCACGTCCGTGACAAGTAGATCGAAACGATTCTGCATCTACTACTATTACTCCACTCATCGACCGCTATCCAGCATGCATCTAGAGTATTAAGTTAAAAACAGAGTAACGCCTTAAGCAAGATGACATGATGTAGAGAGATAAATTCATGCAATATGAAATAAACCCCATCTTGTTATCCTCGATGGCAACGATACAATACGTGCCTTGCTGCCCCTTCTGTCACTGGGTAAGGACACCGCAAGATCGAACCCAAAGCTAAGCACTTCTCCCATGGCAAGAACTACCAATCTACTTGGCCAAACCAAACGGATAATTCGAAGAGACTTGCAAAGATAACCAATCATGCATAAAAGAATTCAGAGAAGATTCAAATATTATTCATAGATATACTTGATCATAAACCCACAATTCATCGGTCTCAACAAACACACCACAAAAAGAAAATTACATCGAATAGATCTCCACAAGAGAGGGGAGAACTTTGTATTGAGATTCAAAGAGAGAGAAGAAGCCATCTAGCTACTAACTATGGACCCGAAGGTCTGAGGTAAACTACTCACACTTCATCGGAGGGGCTAGGATGATGTAGAAGCCCTCCGTGATGATGGCCCTCTTCCGGCGGAGCTCCGAAACAGGCCCCAAGATGGGATCTCGTGGATACAGAAAGTTCCGGCGGTGGAATTAGGGTTTTGGCTCCTGTTCTGATCGTTTGGGGGTATGTGTGTATATATAGGAGGAAGGAGTACGTCGGTGGAGCACCAAGGGGCCCACGAGGCAGGGGGCGCGCCCCCCACCCTCGTGACCACCTCTTTGATCCCTTGCAGTAGGGTCCAAGTCTCCTGGAACACGTTCGGTGAGAAAATCACGTTTCCGAAGATTTCATTCCGTTTGGACTCCGTTTGATATTCTGTTTATCCGAAACACTGAAATAGGTAAAAAAACAGCAATTCTGGGCTGGGCCTCTGGTTAATAGGTTAGTCCCAAAAATAATATAAAAGTGGAAAATAAAGCCCAATATAGTCCAAAACAGTAGATAATATAGCATGGAGCAATCAAAAATTATAGATACGTTGGAGACGTATCAGTGCCACTTTGGGTCCACGACTAGTCATGTCGGCCCGGATTCTCTGTCATATGGATGCTAGCGACACTATCATATACGTGAGCCAAAAGGCGCAAACGGTCCCGGGCCATGGTAAGGCGACACCCGTGGAAATACGTGCGTGAGGCCGCAAAATGATATGAGGTGTTACATGCTAGATCGGTGTGACTTAGAATCAGGGTCCTGACAAGAATATATGAATCACCAATGCCAATGTGGCGCGCCACCTCAAATACCAGCATCTTGATGTTCCCTGTTTTACAAAGATGAAAATCATATGGAGACAAAGAAAAAAGTCAAAACATGCTAGAGAAAGAAGTAGTTTCACCTGTAGAAATACTAAAGAAGCCTTTTGCGGTTCCTCTAACAAAACAAAGAACTGAGCTTTGATTGTAGCTGCATTTAAAATACATGATAGTCCACAATCCAGATTTTAACTTTGATTGTAGCAATACTAAAGAAGCCTTTTGAGGTCTTTTGCTCCTTTTTCTCTCCAACAGTATTGATTATTTGCTACCAGTACTCATTGCTAGTTACACCGCATGATCTTGCATTCCATCCCGGCCAGGATCACTTTACCTTTATATTGGATTTTCTGGTGCTAGTACACCATACCAACACACATAATACATACATCTTCGTATGTGTCCCAAAATTGGCACATGGAAATAAAATAATATTTTGAGAGACAAATAACTCGATTTGATAACAAAGAAAGTGCCAGTTTTATTATGAACTAACAACACAAGCACTCTAGCACACCATGGCGACTTTTTGCCTCCTGAAGCTCAAAGTAAGCTAATTTTGTCATGTGGAAACGTAGCAAACATGACTATTTCATTCAAGTTTCGACAGAAGTTTTGTGGATACTGGAAAGCGCTAACTCTGGCAGCAAAAGGAAATTCCGCATTAGGTTAGTAGCTGCTAAGAAATCAGGGATCGGTTTATGTACACCAATAAAGCTAGCAATTAGCAGTATTAAAAGTATCAGTTTTGCTAAAGCACATCTAGATGTGCTATAAGTATTGCATATCTAAGTCATATGTCATTGATCTTACATTAAAATTTGTGTGAATATTTTCTTTTTCTTTTTTCTTTTTCTTTTATGCTTGATTCACTTATTTAGATGTGCAATAACTAGATCACATCTAGATGTGTCCTAGACACACCCTTAAAGTATACAATACGTAATTGTATCATGAAAGTGGGGATCAGGAACATGTTTTAGTAGACAAATCGACCATCTAACTCAACGTAGAAGTTTCTATGATGGTGTAGAGTTAATCACCACATGAATAAACAATTCAAGAAAATTTCTGTGGTAACATAAGTAATCAATTCCAGAACTGCAATGTAAGAGGGAAAATTTTCACATTGGGCAGGCTTTGCCAACCTAGGCTCGGACCGGTGCAGCGTCTGCAATTGGCAGGCGCTTGTCGCGCCAAGAACAATGGAGAATCAATCCTGCCGAGGTCCCCAACGTCTTTGATGCGAGTAGAAGTTGGGAGGTCAACCCTGCGGATGCCTACTTAGCTTCAGCTTTCACCGCCTTGCGGTGCTTCTTCCAGGCCCACCAGGTCATGGTGACGCAGCCACGGGGAGCACCAGGAACACGACCATGAAGAGGGTCCAATTAACCTACCGCCGTCACCGATGCCAGTGAGTTCAGAGGTTGGGAGGTAGAGCGTGATGGCCACCGCAAGTGTAGCCGCGAACCCCTGTGCATGGCCTCGTCCTTGGTTGCGTCAGTGCCAGTAACTCGCTCCTCAGGGTCGAACACCATGGCGGCGATGCAGACGGCGACGCACACGATGGCGAGCATGAGTGCATGACGATGAACGAGGCCATCTCATGAAGGAGTAGCACGGATAGGGAGGGCCGGTGCGGGTGGCGGCGGGACCGCAATCGCTGGCTGTGAGGGGGAAGAAATTTTCTTTGCCCTAGATCGTGGTTGTGTGGAGGACTAGAGGGTCGCACAAGGAGAGAAACCGATTATAGAACGAGTGTGTGCTGGTCTAGCGACAATTATAGATCGTGAGGTGTGCATGCCGTGGTAGAGTTGTCTCGTTTTATGTTTTTTCTTCTTCCGTAAACCGGAGGTGTGGAAGTGGGACGTACATACGGTGAAAGAAAATCGGTGGCATGGTGGGACAATCAATCGAAGAGGGGGTGGAGACAAATGAATGAGATGACGTACGGACTGCTCCGAGCAGAGATTATTTGTTGCTTAAAAATCTGTTATTTGTTTCCTAAATTTCTTTTTGCAGAAATTCCTAAAATAAATTGCATTAATGAAAGGATCGGTTGATTTGGATAAATTAGGAAAATTAGATCCGTGATTTTTGTATGTTAGAAAAGTGTTGATTTGCAATAAAATAGTGGAGAGATAAATAATCTATAGAGAAGAAAATCGGTGTGGGAGGGGTGGTGGGAGGAAATAAAACCGGACGAAAATAAAACCGAAGTACCAGGCTACCAACTGCTCCATTAGGAGTAGAGATATGCACATGAGATGCTCGTTGCATCCAACGGCAGCAAGCCGCATAGGGGCGGCCCTGTTTGGCTACGGGATCATTTGTGCGAGGTGCTGCTATATCGCGTATACTGTAGGCCGATAATCCAGCGACTAATCACTGAAGCCCGATTACTGCAACATACTAGTAGAATGTGCGTGCATTGCTATGGACTTTTAACAAAATTACTTGTTGCAAATGTTTTTAGTTTTTTACTGGTTCCATATGTTAACATATTGCATGCATAAGAAAGGTAAATAGTAATAGACCAAAAATAATTGACATCCAAAATGTATTTCAATCGAAAAATGTAGACAATGTACACACAGAAAGACTTATCAGAACTGATGCACAAAATAAAGTAAGTGGTACAGAAATATGATAGCACCTGGATTTCTTCTTATGCGAAGGTTGTTGATATGGCTCCGTCGTATCTACTTTTCCATACACTTTTTCCCTTGTTTTGGATTCTAACTTGCATGATTTGAATGGAACTAACCCAGACTGACGTTGTTTTCAGCCGAATTGCCATGGTGTTATTTATGTGCAGAAACAAAAGTTCTCGGAATGACCTGAAACTCCACGGAGATTATTTTTGGAAATAATAAAAAATACTGGCAAAGAATCAAGGCCAGGGGGCCCACCCCTAGCCATGAGGGTGGGGACGCGCCTGCCCCCTGGGCGCGCCCCCTGCCTCGTGGGCCCCCTGGAGCTCCATCGACCTCAACTCCAACTCCATATATTCGTGTTCAGGGAGAAAAAAATAAATAAGAAGGATTTATCGTGTTTTACGATACGGAGCCGCCGCCAAGTCTTAAACTCTCTCGGGAGGGCTGATCTGGAGTCCGTTCGGGGCTCCGGAGAGGGGAATCCGTCGCCATCGTCATCATCAACCTTCCTCCATCACCAATTTCATGATGTTCACCGCCGTGCGTGAGTAATTCCATCGTAGGCTTGCTAGACGGTGATGGGTTGGATGAGATTTATCATGTAGTCGAGTTAGTTTTGTTAGGGTTTGATCCCTAGTATCCACTATGTTCTGAGATTGATGTTGCTATGACTTTGCTATGCTTAATGCTTGTCACTAGGGCCCGAGTGCCATAATTTCAGATATGAACCTATTATGTTTTCAAGAATATATGTGAGTTCTTGATCCTATCTTGCAAGTCTATAGTCACCTACTATGTGTTATGATCTGGCAACCCCGAAGTGACAATAATTGGGACCACTCCCGGTGATGACCGTAGTTTGAGGAGTTCATGTATTCACTATGTGTTAATGCTTTCGTATGGTACTCTATTAAAAAGAGGCCTTAATATCCATTAGTTTCCACTAGGACCCCGCTGCCACGGGAGGGTAGGATAAAAGATGTCATGTAAGTTCTTTTCCATAAGCACGTATGATTATATTCAGAATACATGCCTACATTACATTGATGAATTGAAACTAGTTCTGTGTCACCCTAGGTTATGACTGTTACATGATGAACCGCATCCGGCATAATTCTCCATCACTGATCCATTCCCTACGAGCTTTCCATATATTGTTCTTCGCTTATTTACTTTTCCGTTGCTATTGTTGTCATAACTACAAAACACCAAATATATTACTTTTGCTATCGTTACCTTTTGCTACCGTTACCACTATTATTATATTACTTTGCTACTAAACACTTTGCTACAAATACTAAGTTTTCAGGTGTGGTTGAATTGACAACTCAGTTGCTAATACTTGAGAATATTCTTTGGCTCCCCTTGTGTCGAATCAATAAATTTGGGTTGAATACTCTACCCTCGAAAACTGTTGTGATCCCCTATACTTGTGGGTTATCAGTTGTCCATTGTTATTATCCATTAATTAAAGATAACACATTGAGTATTTTGAACCCTTCAGACAAATGTTCCAGTGCACTGCTCATTCCATCCGAAATTAGTTGTTACTCAAATGGATGTAGCAAGCACTATTTTCAGTGCTAGATACATTCATTTGAGCGATAACTGATTTCAGACGGAGGGAGTACAACCAACAACTTGATTGCATTATACAATTTCTCAAAGCTATCTCATTCAATTCTTTTATGCTATACACCATGCTTCCTAATTTTTAAGTCCTTGTAATTAATTGAGGTATTCAATTTAGAATTGGGTTAACCGATTTTGACAAGTCAACAGTTCTCAAGCTCTCCCATTCAATTTGTTTAATTCATTGTTTTTTTCTTAATTTTGCAGTTCTTCCATTCAATTGGGGTATCTAATTTTTGATTTGGTTTATAATTTCAACGGGCCAACGATTTTTCAAATCAATCAGGAACAACCGGCCTATAAAAACATATAAATACCGTGCACCTCCCACCAGCTGAAAAAAAATAAGCGCCACCATGTGATTGTAGCACCAATATAATAGTACATGCCACCACTGACATAAAAAATCCACATAAATATAGATTGGTTAGCGGATAAAACTTTCTCAAAGCTAACTCTTTTGTCTTTTGACAGAGAAGCAAACCTATATGATGTAAATACGAAAATTGTAGCCTGTTTCCCTACTTGAAGACCAAGCACCAAAGGGTTATAATTTGCTTGCTCTTACCTCCCCAGTCATATGCATGGAACCAAAGCATCCCACTCCCTTTTATGTGGTCAGGGAAATAAAAAAGGATATGTGTCAATTACTTCAGAGAAAAAACACATGTTTGATCAGATAACAAAATCAAGCGTTGGCACACTAAGCACTGTAACATAAATGCAGAGTATGTGAATTGTGAAGTTTTAAGCTAGATGGTCCTGCACGTCTGTAAAAGGCGAGCTAGGTTGGGCTTAGTGACTTGGATGGCACGCTACACTGGCCGTCGAGAGCAACACTGACAGACAACAACACCCACTTAATTGATCCACAATCAGCTAATCAACACATTTCTCATGGAAAAACTACTTACAAGCAACACAACACTAGTTATCGGGAATTTGTCTCATACTAAATGTCAAGGATAAACACCAAATTTCAGCAAGGATCTAGTTTTTTTAGAAAAAGAGGGGTTTTCCCACCAACTTCATATAAAGAAATCAAGATCCAGTACAGAACAAATGTAGTAATAGGCAGCCACCGAGGAGTGAAACCTCACTCCCACCCGATCTAGACTCCAAACACCCATACCAAATGTCAAGGATAAACACAAAATTTCAGCAATGATCTAGTAGAAAGGGAAAAAAGATTCTTTTTCAATTCATAAAGTATACATCGAAGGAAGACAGCCATGAGCTAATTTGAACACCAATTCACATGCGTATGGAGATAACAATTTTAATCACACAAGTGCATCATCTGGTATACATCGGGCCTCTTGATGGCCCTTCTGAGCCTCCTTTCCAACCTTTTTTTATCTTGACTTGTCGTACAACTCCTTCTCAAGCTCGTCCAACCGTAAGCAGCCACCAAATAACAGAACAACAAATGAGGTAAGATATATTGAACTAATAGGAATTAAAGGAGTTGACCCATGGGTACAGACTACAGTGTATTGCATCAATTATTATTTTTCCTTGTATTTTCAAGAACAAGCCTACCACTGAGTGAGGTCTAATCGAATATCTGGATTAGAAAATGTACTCTGTACATATAACTATGCATTAAGGTGTATAATTTGATGGCATCAACGAATACAAGGCAACACTAAATGGCCTCGTCTTTGGCTCTGCACTGTTGTACAATAGGCTCCATTAAGGCTATGCTCCTATGCAGAGGCCGGGTGTGGAGTCAATTGCAAAAAACCACCACATTTGCGGTTAGGTTTGCAGGAAACCACCAACTCATTAATCTGTTGCAAAAAACACCGAAAATTCTGTTAAGTCATTGCAAAAAGCACTAATCATCCACTTTGACTCGTTTAAGCGTGTTTATGACAGACCAGATCATCAGAGCTGACTTGGCAAAAAAAGATTCTTCTCCAACCTCTTTACATAGACACCCCTCGCTCAAAAAAGAAAAAACGCAATCAAATCCCCCGTCTCTCTCTCTCTCGCTGGCGCACCGGCGGCTCCGCCCGTCTCTGACTGCCGACATCGGCGGCGCCATAGCCTCGCGCCGCTCCGTCCGGGCTTCCCCGCAGCTCGCTTCCGCCAGTTCACCAATGCATTGTGGCACCCCAGCTCAGGGAAACCGGAACGCCCCGTATTCCAGCCCAGAGATCGAGGAGAAGTCTCTGGAATACGGCACTGCTTGACATAGAACAAATCAGCTCTTATTATAAGAATAATAATATAAGGGTCTGATGTTACAAAGAAGCACATCAGCACGGCGACACTACGCCTGCGATACTACACTTGCTCTATGCTAGCAGCGAAACAACTCGTAGCAGGGGAACAACGACGAAGGTGGTGAACTCCACTCCGCAGGGACTCTGGCTAGGACACAAACTAGCTCGCACGCACGGCAACCATCGACAAGCAATCATGGCATCACCTGCAATCTGGCATGACACGCCAGGTCAGTACATTGAATGTACTTGCAAGCTCACAACAACCATAAACATCAAGGCAAGACAATAACATAGCATTAACAGGTTAATTATTTAACAACTACCATGACGAAACAACTACTAAGCATGGTATGAAACTGATACAATACTAATAAATCACCGTCTCAGATCTCCATAACCATATCTCTCTTGGCTAACTGGCCAAGCAATATACCATCTCGATCACCTCGTGATCAAAACCAAACGGTGATCATTCCGGTGATCACTACCACGACCAACACTTGGTCTCAACCGTAACCCTTCCGACGATCACTACCATGACCAACACTTGGTCTCAATCGTGATCCTTCCGGCGATCACTACCATGACCAACACTTGGTCTCAAACCGTGATCTTTCCGGCAATCACTACCACGACCAACACTTGGTCTCCAATATCATCATCAACATCCTGCCAATCTGTACTGCTCCAAAATATCAACATATAAATCACCTATAAGTCATTCCATCATGTGAGTGTTGATCGAACGGTGTGACCTAGTACGAACCCATGCCCATGACCGAGGATGCGGCTGTCGATAGATTTAAATACACACTCTGCAGAGGTAGCGCACTTTACCCACACCACGGAACCCATGGCCTCGCACTCCCATTCGGGTGGACCAATGGCGTTTCGACAAAACCAATCTACTGCCATGACACTCACCCGACCACTCCGACCCACTCCCAACTGGGCTAGTCCTGGGTGGCCCCGGTCTACCAAAGACACAACGACCACCGTCGTGTCCAAAACGTCCCTCATGGGGACCGTGCACATAAAAACAACAACAGGCACACAAGGCTTATGCCTCCCTACCTGATCAGGGTAGTGCGCGCCCATAACCTTCCCTAGTTGGAGGCACCGGCGAGAAGCATGACAATAGACCGCATTAGGGCCTTCCCATAAAGGCAAATGTGGTTGCACTGGAAAAGCCCGGTTCAGTGGCACCTGACCAACTTAATGATGGAATTTATCCCCAAAATATAATAGTAATGACTGATACTCCGATATCATCTATCAACCTATAATCCAAGTCATAGCAATATCCAACAAATAATCCAAAGCTTAATATCATTATACCAAAATACTCAGAGGACAGTATAACACTACTATCATGATGAACCCAAGAACGATAATACTACTACTCAAATAACTATCCAGCTATGGTCCACATGCAAGCATCCTCTCCATCATCATATTCCATAACATAATATCATGATGAAAATAACACTAGCCACTAATAATCCAAAGGCAACATGATATTCAAAGTAGTGCTCCAAGATAATAACAGATACCATCATGACAATAATCATTCTAGCCACTAAGTAATCTCTACTCCTAATGGACGAATTGGTTGAATAGTCCCCCCAACTTTCAACCAGTTTATTTTCAACCGGTTTTTTTTCAACCGGTTTTTCTTCGTCCCACCTCCCACCACCCCCCTCCCACCGGTTTTTCTCTTTCTCGTCTGGCCGACAATACCCAACGTATTTATGGTAATCAATCACAATTAATCCACGTATGGTAAGGCTATAAACTTAGAAATCTCGAATATGATAATTATAGTAATAAATCAATCCATGTATGGTAAGGCTATAACTAAGGAAATTTCGAATATGGTAATTATCACCAGAATCAAAGCTTTCCAAAAGAGTTCTTCTTGCCATACCCTAATCGTGACCTCCTCATCCTGAGGCATTATCTCTACTCTTAATGGAGCAGTTGCTAGGATTGCGTCCACTGTTATTATTCGTCTGGTTTATTTTCGTCCGGTTTATTTTCGTCTTTCCTTCCACCATCCCATGTACCGAAAGCCAAACGGATCAGAACTTTCCATGTGGACACAAATTATTTAGTAATGTCTTTATGGGAGAGAATCAATCACGGTTAATCTCTAATCAATATTTAAAAATCAAACCTAAATTAATTAACTTACCATAAGTTGGTCAATCACTGATTAATCTTTCCATACGTAGTCAAATTACATCAAAGGAAATGTTTCAATTATAGCAGTACCCTGCTACAAACCGAGCGAGTCGGGCTTTCACCCCGCACCGCACGACTCTTCTCTCCCCCTCGCCGCCTCCCGCCTCGGGCCGCTCGCCGTTCGTCTTCCCAAGGGACGCAGCCGCACCACCGCGCTCAGCTGCTGCCTCACCTCCCCCGCCGTCCTCACCCGTAGGACGCCGCCGCACCTCTCCTCTGCATCACCCTGTTGGCGGGATCCAGGTCACGGGGCTGATGACCTCATCATCTCTGACAGCGGATCTGGTCGTCGGCGAGGAGGCCGAGCCTCATGCTTCGGCCACAGCCACCCCGACCTCGTTGTATGTTCGCCTCCTCATCCACCCCCTTCCCTGTCCAATTTTGCTTTATTTTGGTTCGTCTTTCATCCCGTCCAAACCGGACTTTTTACCTAACGATGCCCGCCTCCTATGTTTCTGCATTAACTAACACGGCGTCGCGTGATCGTGGAGCAGCAGGGTTGAGAGGATGGGTCTTAGTGATGGGCGGATGGCGTTCGTCATGTGAGCAAAAATAGTATGTAACTCATGGAGTGCAAGTTGTTGTGCGGCTACATGGCGACGCTCGACTGTAGCGTTGAGACGTAGGGCACGTGCGCCATGATGTCGTGCTTCACCATCGCCTCCCCTAGCTTTCTCTCAAGGCATCGTAGTCTCGATGGGTTGGGGCTCACCTCCCGCACTCCTCTTTGTCGTGTACAAAAACCAAGGTGACCCCTAGGTACTATCAACACTTGGTCTAGAAATCCCTCGAATTCGTTGCCCAAGCCGAGTGTTGTGATCTGACGGTCGGTCATCGTGCAGGTGTCGAATTATTGAGGGAGGCTTCAGATCGTCCTGGGCATGGAGATGAGGCTGGCCATTAAGGATGTGGGTGAAGGTCACGTCGTTTCTTCTCCTGGCTCCAATATCCACTGCTGATATTTTGAGTTCTTTGATCTAAGAAAGAACCATGGGAACGTAAGGTTTTTAACCCAACATGATTTAATTACCCTTTTCACTTTTGTATTTTATAAGTACATAAGCATTCAGTTCTTCTATCCTTTGTACGAGGATGCAATTCACTCCAAACATGTGAACAGTGTCACATCTTACAGAAGCTTCTAATTTTTTACAGTGAGTATGGTACATAAACCAATGTGCTTGGGTTGTGCTTTGCGTTTCTGTCATGCCTTGTCTTTAGAAGGCACCGTGATGAATGCTAATTTAATAGAGGAGAATCAAGCAAGCGATGTGCAATGATTTTAATGAATTTTAATGACCATATTCTACACTTAATGATGATTGATAGTCGATTTATGGTTTATCCCACTTTAGTAAGAAAGATGTGGTGTACAGAATCTTGCAAAAATGTAGGATATGGATTTGGGGCGTGAACTATCCTGACAACGGCGGTGCTGCCTACCAACACCATGTGCAAGACTGCCAGACTTGTCCTCTATCTTAATGGTAAGTTTCTCTCTTTTTCTATCTCGTGGTCTCCTTGATTTGTCTTTCGAGAAAGGATTGAAAGTAGTTTGGGTGGTTAAATTAATTCAATGCCCAACAATATCATCAGTTGTCAGCAAGAAGTTACTCCAAATTCCATCGCCTAACAATATCATCAGTTGTAAGAAGTTAGGAGTTTGGTACGTACCCCGGTGCAAGAGACCATGGATGCAAAAGGTACTTCTGCTAGAGTAAGATTAGGTAGTCAAATTGTAGACAAACAGCAGTGTGCATTGGCATTGCAACTTCTGACATGGGATATTTGTGTAGTCAGATAATTAGGAACCTGGACTACAAGGGCAAATGGGAGGCACCTTTCATCGACATTCAGCCCAGGGAACCTCAACTTTCCCACTATTGTACATTCATACTACTGTCCATGTATCGCTTCTGCTCAACTATAATACACGGAAACATGAAAGCTCATGTTTTTCCCTTGTTTGTGCAGAGTACAAGGATGATTCCTACATCTATGCATTGATATGCTGAACCACATTGGCATTGAGCCAAGCCAGGTTAGTGCTTCAAAAATTCTGAAAAAATCTGTGAAATGTTGTTGACACTTTGTTAAGTATTTGGTTTAAATATGTATGTTTGATTCTTATCCTATGAAGCATAATTAAAGTGTTGACTCTATTTGACATTTTGATGTATTACGTCTAATTAGTAGCATTTGACTTTTGTTTCATTTCAGATGTCTGATGTAGACAACTAAGGCAATGGCTATTGCATTGTAGGACGAGAAGGTCCAACGCGGTGGCGGCGGGTACATACCCAACGCGGCAACCCGCGGGCGCACCGGTTCTAGGGGCTTGAGAGCTGGGGCCGGCATCCAGGCGGTGAACATGGATGGTGGCGTGTGGAAGTGGGCGGTGGTGGGCAGGGAACAATGTGGCCCTGTCGGCGTCCTCTTCGTTTAGCTTGACATGATCGTCCTTCAGCTGAAAACAAGATTACCTAAGGGATATTAAGACTAGAACATGAATGCACAATACTTTTCCGATGTGATTTTTGTAAATGGAATTAACTTTGTAGAGTTGGCATGACATGCGCCTTCACTAGCGTTAATAATAGACCCTCCCTCCTTCCAAATTCCTGACCAATCATTGTTTTTGTAAGGATCCTTCTCGACTTTTGTTAGTTGTTCATCTATTGTTCATCTATGAATGAATTTAACCATGTGGTCTAACTGATTGGTCATATGAACTTATGAAGTAGTTGTCGTGTGTACTAATTGCGACAAATGGAATCCTTTGCTTTTTGCATTGTTCACTAATATTTAAAAATCAAATTTAAATTAATTAACTTACCATAAGTCGGTCAATCACTGATTAATCTTATCATACGTAGTCAAATTACATCAAAGGAAATGTTTCGATTATAGCAGTACCCTGCTACAAACCGAGCGAGTCGGGCTTTCACCCCGCACCGCACGACTCTTCTCTCCCCCTCGCCGCCTCCCGCCTCGGGTTGCTCGTCGTTCGTCTTCCCGAGGGACGCAGCCGCACCACCGCGCTCAGCTGCTCCCTCACCTCCCCCGCCGTCCTCACCCGTAGGACGCCGCCGCACCTCTCCTCTACATCACCCTATTGGCGGGATCCAGGTCGCGGGGCTGATGACCTCATCATCTCTGACGGCGGATCTGGTCGTCGGCGAGGAGGCCGAGCCTCATGCTTCGGCCACAGCCACCCCGACCTCGTTGTATGTTCGCCTCCTCATCCACCCCCTTCCCTGTCCAATTTTGCTTTATTTTGGTTCGTCTTTCATCCCGTCCAAACCGGACTTTTTACCTTACGATGCCCGCCTCCTATGTTTCTGCATTAACTAACACGGCGTCGCGTGATCGTGGAGCAGCAGGGTTGAGAGGATGGGTCTCAGTGACGGGCGGATGGCGTTCGTCGTGTGAGCGAAAATAGTATGTAACTCATGGAGTGCAAGCTGTTGTGCGGCTACATGGCGACGCTCGACTGTAGCGTTGAGACGTAGGGCACGTGCGCCATGATGTCGTGCTTCACCATCGCCTCCCCTAGCTTTCTCTCAAGGCATCGTGGTCTCGATGGGTTGGGGCTCGCCTCCCGCACTCCTCTTTGTCGTGTACAAAAACCAAGGTGACCCCTAGGTACTCTCAATGCTTGGTCTAGAAATCCCTCGAATTCGTTGCCCAAGCCGAGTGTTGTGATCTGACGGTCGGTCATCATGCAGGTGTTGAATTATTGAGGGAGGCTTCAGATTGTCCTGGGCATGGAGATGAGGCTGGCCATTAAGGATGTGGGTGAAGGTCACGTCGTTTCTTCTCCTGGCTCCAATATCCACTGCTGATATTTTGAGTTCTTTGATCTGAGAAAGAACCATGGGAACATAAGGTTTTTAACCCAACATGATTTAATTACCCTTTTCACTTTTGTATTTTATAAGTACATAAGCATTCAGTTCTTCTATCCTTTGTACGAGGATGCAATTCACTCCAAACATGTAAACAGTGTCACATCTTACAGAAGCTTCTAATTTTTTACAATGAGTATGGTACATAAACCAATGTGCTTGGGCTGTGCTTTGTGTTTCTGTCATGCCTTGTCTTTAGAAGGCACCGTGATGAATGCTAATTTAATAGAGGAGAATCAAGCAAGCGATGTGCAATGATTTTAATGAATTTTAATGACCATATTCTACACTTAATGATGATTGATAGTTGATTTATGGTTTCTCCCACTTTAGTAAGAAAGATGTGGTGTACAGAATCTTGCAAAAATGGAGGATATGGATTTGGGGCGCGAACTGTCCCGACAACGGTGGTGCTGCCTACCAACACCATGTGCAAGACTGCCAGACTTGTCCTCTATCTTAATGGTAAGTTTCTCTCTTTTTCTATCTCGTGGTCTCCTTGATTTGTCTTTCGAGAAAGGATTGAAAGTAGTTTGGGTGGTTCAATTAATTCAATGCCCAACAATATCATCAGTTGTCAGCAAGAAGTTACTCCAAATTCCATCGCCTAACAATATCATCAGTTGTAAGAAGTTAGGAGTTTGGTACGTACCCCGGTGCAAGAGACCATGGATGCAAAAGGTACTTCTGCTAGAGTAAGATTAGATAGTCAAATTGTAGACAAACAGCAGTGTGCATTGGCATTACAACTTCTAACATGGGATATTTGTGTAGTCAGATAATTAGGAACCTGGACTACAAGGGCAAATGGGAGGCACCTTTCATCGACATTCAGCCCAGGGAACCTCAACTTTCCCACTATTGTACATTCATACTACTGTCCATGTATCGCTTCTGCTCAACTATAATACACGGAAACATGAAAGCTCATGTTTTTCCCTTGTTTGTGCAGAGTACAAGGATGATTCCTACATCTATGCATTGATATGCTGAACCACATTGGCATTGGGCCAAGCCAGGTTAGTGCTTCAAAAATTCTGAAAAAATCTGTGAAATGTTATTGACACTTTGTTAAGTATTTGGTTTAACTATGTATGTTTGATTCTTATCCTATGAAGCATAATTAAAGTGTTGACTCTGTTTGACATTTTGATGTATTACGTCTAATTAGTAGCATTTGACTTTTGTTTCATTTCAGATGTCTGATGTAGACAACTAAGGCAATGGCTATTGCATTGTAGGACGAGAAGGTCCAACGCGGTGGCGGCGGGTACATACCCAACGCGGCGACCCGTGGGCGCACCGGTTCTAGGGGCTTGAGAGCTGGGGCCGGCATCCAGGCGGTGAACATGGATGGTGGCGTGTGGAAGTGGGCGGTGGTGGGCAGGGAACAATGTGGCCCTGTCGGCGTCCTCTTCGTTTAGCTTGACATGATCGTCGTTCAGCTGAAAACAAGATTACCTAAGGGATATTAAAACTAGAACATGAATGCACAATACTTTTTCGATGTGATTTTTGTAAATGGAATTAACTTTGTAGAGTTGGCATGACATGCGCCTTCACTAGCGTTAATAATAGACCCTCCCTCCTTCCAAATTCCTGACCAATCATTGTTTTTGTAAGGATCCTTCTCGATTTTTGTTAGTTGTTCATCTATTGTTCATCTATGAATGAATTTAACCATGTGGTCTAACTGATTGGTCATATGAACTTATGAAGTAGTTGTCGTGTGTACTAATTGCGACAAATGGAATCCTTTGCTTTTTGCATTGTTCACTAATATCATTAATAGATATGCATGTGTTACCGATATTCCTTAATTTGGCTGACTGAGCATTACTAGGCTATAATTCTTTGTGACTTTTGATTTTGTTTGTTGTTCTGATCCTATGTCGAATCAATCCCGATCCATGGGGAAGAAGATACAAGGGGACCGACCACTGAGTCGATGATGCCGACGATCGAGGATGGCAAACATAATCATTTTGGTGTCATAGGTTCATTGGAGCTGATGCCGCCACCTCCTCGCCCCTTGGTCTCGGAGGTTGTGATGGCCAGGTCAGCGACATGGCCACGTAGTATGCCTCATTTTCTCCTATTGCGTTGTTTCTTTTTTATCATGTGATTTCTATTTTGTTTCTGTTAGCAATAATTACAGCTCCATGAAGCAAAAGAAAGCTTGAGAAATCATTTTTGTTTATACTCAAAGGCTTGCCTACCTAGGGGTGTTATTGACTCCCTACCAAAAGTTGTGTTTATACTCAAAGGCTTATGCATGCTTTCTAAAAAATATGTTGCACAATCACTGTAATTATGGTGTTATGTGAGTTAGAAGATTTCAAAAGTGCATCAATTGAGAATTACACATATTTATACATCGGACAGGGAAGCATGTATTTGATATTTCCTGCTGAAATTCAGCGTTTTCTATCGGAGGTCTAAATTTTCATATGCCAGACTTTTAAGTTAGATGGTGTGTATTATAATGATTTTTTATTGGATGTTGTGCTGTATATTTGGGTCTATGTAATATTTGTTAGGAAATTCCATAATGTATTAAGGTTCTGGTTGCAGCATCTTGGAATATTTGTTTAAAGGTAACAAAATGCTCCATCTGTTGTCTTTAATTAATGGTTAATAACAATGGAAATGCTTCGTGAGATGATTGGTCTTAAGCATAAAAGTCATCTAGGGTGCTATCTACCTTGTGTAATATAGTGCACAATAAAGAGTACTATGTTTCTGTACCACTTTCTTTATTTTGTGCATCGCGTGTCTTTCTATGTATACATTATCGAATTACATTTTGTATCGAAGAGTATTTTGTGTGATATGGATTTCAATTATGTTTACACGTAAAACTTGATATGCATTATGTTTATATATGCACACGGTAAAAATATTTAAAAGCCCGTGGCAATGCACGGGCCTTCTACTAGTCCAAAGTAATACTCCAATGCATATTACCATCATGAACATAATCATAATAGCCACTAAGAATCCAAAGGCACATGTCATCCACATAATCATCAAAATATAAGTCCTAGAACTCCAAGCAATATCATGGCAATATCAACATCAAAACAATACTCCGAGTCATGCCATGAACAGGTCATACATAGCTAATGCAATGTTTTAAACAAGTTCAAATAAATAAACCATGTCACTGCATTGCAATCATGCAAATGGAGGGTGTGGCTTGCCTGGGGTGGAAGAAATCACCGGAAAGAAGTGCGAGAAGCTCACGGAAAGAATTGCCGGAAAACGTTCTCTCTCGGAGAGGGCCGATTAAGCGCAAGGGCAAAATGGTCATTTTCAGAATGTTTAAACATAATGAAAATGATAGCAACAGAACGGGCTTGATGAAACGAAAAAGTGGGCTTTGGAATCACCTCATTTGGAGTTAGGATCAAAAAGATATGATAGTTTTTCTACCAGGGACCCATTTGTAAATAAAAACATCACAAACAGGCCCTCAGCCGGAAAAGCAGAACGCGCAATCCAGAGAATACGCTTTCATTGAAGTGAAAACGCATTCCTGACCGCAGAACACCAGAGTACGCTTTCATCGCAAGAAAACGTATTTCTGTAATACCGCTTCCACTTATCCACCTCAGCGGTGGTGGGGTCAGCGGGGTGTGCGGCTGACGGGTGGGACCGCGAGGCCCACCGGCCAGCTGGCAGGGAGGGGTCGGGGCCTTCTTCTCCTTCCCGACGCCGCCCGCGATGCAGAGAGAGGAGCTCGACGCCGGCGATGGCCCGGGCAGCTCCGGCAGTCCCCGGCCAAGCCGAGGCCACCGACGGGCACGGGAGGACCGGCCGCACCCGTCCCCAAGGTCAGCCGGCACCGGGGAGGGGCGGGACGACCGCGAGGAGAGGGGAACAGAGGCAGCTCCGGCGGCGGTTGAACTTGAAGACGGAGTCTTCTGTTACTCCGGCGAGGGGTGGAGGAGTTGCACCGAGGAGTGGGGAAGAGGATGGTGGCAGCAGAATGGAGTGAGGGGATTTGGCTCATCCGAATTTAGCCGGAGGGCCGAGGCGACCACGGCGGGGATGGGCAGCGAAGAGAGCTCTTTGAGCTCGGGAGAGTGATTGGGGAGGCTTCTAGGATGCGGGGGAGGCCAGAGGTGAGGAGAAACGGGGACGGGGTGGCCTTATATAAGCAGGGCGAGGGAGGTCGAGCTGGCGTCGCCACGGATGCGTGTCCGGTGCCGCGGACGCGTGCCCACACTCGCGAGCTCGGAGGTAGCGACGATGGAGGCACCGGAAGAAAGCTCACGGGGAAGAGGCGGCTAAGGGAGAAGCGGAGGAAGAAGCCAAGCGTCATTAAAACATGTCGGGGCACTGTGCTCTCGTGGGCGTTCGGCGGCGAGTGTCGGTGGGCGTCGGTGAGGAAACGGGCGGAGGGGGAGAGGGGTCCAGGGGAACAGCGACGACGCGGGCCAGCTGCTGGACACGCTCACGGGCGCGAAGGCGACGAGGGGAGGAGGGGTTATACGTCTCCAACGTATCTATAATTTTTGATTGCTCCATGCTATATTATCTACTGTTTTAGACATTATTGGCCTTTATTATCCACTTTTATATTATTTTTTGGACTAACCTATTAACCGGAGGTCCAGCCCAGAATTACTGTTTTTTTGCCTATTTTAGGGTTTCGAAGAAAAGAAATATCAAACGGAGTCTAAACGGAATTAAACCTTCAGGAACGTGATATTCTCGCCGAACATGATCCAGGAGATTTGGGCCCTACGTCAAGAAACAAAGAAGGAGGCCACGAGGTAGGGGGCGCGCCTACCCCCCCCCCCCCCCAGGCGCGCCCTCCACCCTCGTGGGCCCCCTGTTGCTCCACCGGCATACTCCTTGCTCTTATATATACCTACGTACCCGCAAACGATCAAATACGGAGCCAAAACCCTAATTCCACCGCCGCAACTTCCTGTATCCACGAGATCCCATCTTGGGGCTTGTTTCGAAGCTCCGCCGACGGGAGGTATCCATCACGGAGGGCTTCTACATCAACACCGTAGCCCCTCCAATGAAGTGTGAATAGTTCACCTCAGACCTACGGATACATAGTTATTAGCTAGATGGCTTCTTCTCTCTTTTTGGATCTCAATACAATGTTCTCCCCCTCTCTTGTGAAGATATATTCGATGTAATCTTCTTTTCGCGGTGTGTTTGTCGAGACCGATGAATTGTGGATTTATAATCAAGTCTATCTATGAACAATATTTGAATCTTTTATGAATTCTTTTATGTGTGATTGGTTATCTTTGCAAGTCTCTTCGAATTATCAGTTTGGTTTGGCCTACTAGATTGATCTTTCTTGCAATGGGAGAAGTGCTTAGCTTTGGGTTCAATCTTGCGGTGTCCTTTCCCAGTGACAGTAGGGGCAGCAAGGCACGTATTGTATTGTTGCCATCGAGGATAACAAGATGGGGTTTTCATCATATTGCATGAGTTTATCCCTCTACATCATGTCATCTTACTTAAGGCGTTACTCTATTTTCATGAACTTAATACTCTAGATGCATGCTGGATAGCGGTCGATGAGTGGAGTAATAGTAGTAGATGCAGGCAGGAGTCGGTCTACTTGTCTCGGACGTGATGCCTATATACATGATCATACCTAGATATTCTCATAACTATGCTCAATTCTGTCAATTGATCAACAGTAATTTGTTCACCCACCATAAAATGCCTATGCTCTTGAGAGAAGCCACTAGTGAAACCTATGGCCCCGGGGTCTATCTTCATCATATTAATCTTCCAATACTTAGTTATTTCCTTTGCTTTTACTTTGCTTTTATTTTTTACTTTGCATCTTTATCATAAAAATACCAAAAATATTATCTTATCATATCTATCAGATCTCGCTCTCGTAAGTGGCCGTGTAGGGATTGACAACCCCTTATCGCGTTGGTTTCGAGGATTTATTTGTTTTGTGCAGGTGCGAGGGACTCGCGCGTAGCTTCCTACTGGATTGATGCCTTGGTTCTCAAAAACTGAGGTAAATACTTACGCTACTTTGCTGCATCATCCCTTCCTCTTCGGGGAAAATCAACGCAGTGCTCAAGAGGTAGCAAGAAGAATTTCTGGCGCCGTTGCCGGGGAGTCTACGCAAAAGTCAATATACCAAGTACCCATCACAATCCTTATCTCCCGCATTACATTATTTGCCATTTCCCTCTCGTTTTCCTCTCGCCCACTTCACCCTTGCCATTTTATTCGCCCTCTCTCTCTATCCTCCCTCTCTTTTGCAGTTCACCTCTTTTTCATTTGCTTGTCGTTATGGCTAGTCCCTTATCTTCTCTGTTGTCTCCCGAGAATGAAATTCAAAATTTTAAGCAAAGGGAGGGAGAAAATCTAAAAGATGCTTGGTATAGAATTTGCAATGCTCAAAATAGATCTACCAGGAAGCAATCTACTTCCGTTCTTCTTCGCATTTTTTATGTAGGCGCAACTCCTTGGCACAGATATATCCTTGATACTATTATCAGAGGGAACTTCTTGGGTAGCCATGCTTTTGATTCTTATAATGCTATGATAGATTTGTTTGGGTCACCACCTCTTTTGGTTAATGGAACTGTATTAACTTTGGAGCATGTAATGCAAAGGCTTGAAATTATTGAAAATAAGATTGCTATCGTAGAGTTAATTGAAAATTTGGATAAAAAGATCCACAACCGAATCTCTCAATATGGATCAAAAGTAGGAGTCACTTTGAAAAATATTAAAGAGAAAGAACCCATAGTTAATGAAAAAATAAATCATGATTCCACTAGGATCGATAAACTTGAGGATATTATTACCAACTTGGGAACCGTTTTTTCTTCCGTAAAGAATACTCCAAGTCCTCCCAATAAAATTGCCAAGCTTATGTATCTTCCTAAAATTAAGGGTGAATCCTCTAGTAAGGAAACTGCAGATCTCAAATCTATAAGTATTCATCCCAATCTTTTTGCTATCATTAAGGAACCATTTGTTACAAATGAATTTTTCGATCTTGTGCCTAAAAATTTGATCATAAATAAAAAGAAAAAAATTCCTAGAGATGGTAGATGCCTCATTGAAGAATTGCCTACCAAATATGGCAATACCTAGATCTATCCTTACTTCTTATGCCTAGCTAGGGGCGTTAAACGATAGCGCTTGTTGGGAGGCAACCCAATTTTATTTTTATTCCTTGCTTTTTGCTCCTGTTTAGTAATAAATAATTTATGTAGCCTCTGTTTAGCTTGTGTTTTTTGTGTTTAATTAGTGTTTATGCCAAGTAGAACCGCTGGGAAGACTTGAGGAAAGTCTTGATATCTTGTTGTAAAAAACAGAAACTTTAGCGCTCACGAGAACTGCTGCCATTTTTATTTTGATAGTAATATTTAGTTAATTATTTTTGCAGATGATTAATAGATAAATTCCTCACGTCCAGAAATTTATTTTAGAATTTTTGGGGTTCCAGATCTTGCGCTAGCTACAGATTACTACAGACTGTTCTGTTTTTGACAGATTCTGTTTTTCGTGTGTTGTTTGCTTATTTTGATGAATCTATGGCTAGTAAAATAGTTTATAAACCATAGAGAACTTGGAATACAGTAGGTTTAACACCAATATAAATAAAGAATGAATTCATTACAGTATCTTGAAGTGGTATTTTGTTTTCTTTCGCTAACGGAGCTCACGAGATTTTCTACTTTAAGTTTTGTGTTGTGAAGTTTTTAAGTTTTGGGTAAATATTTGATGGATTATGGAACAGGGAGTGGAAAGAGCCTAAGCTTGGGGATGCCCATGGCACCCCCAAGATAATCTAAGGACACCTAAAAGTCAAAGCTTGGGAATGCCCCGGAAGGCATCCCCTCTTTTTGCCTACTTCTATCGGTAACTTTACTTGGAGCTATATTTTTATTCACCACATGATATGTGTTTTGCTTGGAGCGTCGTGTATGATTTGAGTCTTTGGTTTTTAGTTTACCACAATCATCCTTGCTGTACACATCTTTTTTGAGAGAGCCATACATGATTTGTAATTTGTTAGAATACTATATGTGCTTCACTTATATCTTTTTGAGTTATATGGTTTTTCTCTAGTACTTCACTTATATCTTTTAGAGCACGGTTGTGGATTTGTTTTATAGAAACTATTGATCTCTCATGCTTCAATTAGATTATTTTGAGAGTCTTAAATAGCATGGTAATTTTCTTAAATAATCCTAATATGCTAGGTATTCAAGATTAATAAAATTTTTTCTTATGAGTGTTTTGAATACTAAGAGAAGTTTGATGCCTGATGATTGTTTTGAGATATGGAGGTAATAATATCAAAGTCGTGCTATATGAGTAGTTGTGAATTTAAGAAATGCTTGTGTTGAAGTTTGCAAGTCCCATAGCATGCACGTATGGTGAACGTTATGTAACAAAATTAAAACATGAGGTGTTATTTGATTGTCCTTCTTATGAGTGGCGGTCAGGGATGAGCGATGGTCTTTTCCTACCAATCTATCCCCCTAGGAGCATGCGCATAGTGTCGTGGTTCTAAGTCTGACAGTGAGGTAGGGGGTGTGTATGGAGAGGCTAGACCTTAGCTATTGGGAAGTTGTAAGCACGCAAGGTTTACAAGTTCAGGCCCTTCTCTGAGGAAGTAACAGCCCTACGTCTCGGTGCCCGGAGGCGGTCGACTGGATTATGCGTGTGTAAAATGACAGGGGTGCGAACCCCTGATACTGAGGAGGGGGTGGCTTATATAGAGTTCACCAGCCCTCAACTGCCCTCAGTAATGCAGGGTTTAAGGTACATTTAAGGTGGGCGTTACTGATAACGTCCCTAATAAAGTGTCATAATAATCATAAAGACTACTTAATAGCCGACCGTTTGCCTGCGAAGTGACTTGAGGTCTTCTGGCAGTCGAGTGGTTGGCTTCTTGGTCGAGTGACAGCTTCTTGGTCGAGTGTCTTCAACCCGTCGAGTGGGATATCTTCAAGTTGTTTGAAAGGTGACTTCCTCTAAGGATGTCCTATGGTAGGGCTCTTTAGGACGGGTCCGTGTCCCTACCGTAGGTACATGACTTCATCATTAGCCCCCGAACGGATCGAGGCTGGAGTGAGAAAAGGGGTTAGGGACCTTTCCAACCGACCCTTTGGGTTATTATGGGTGCTTCGTTCTGGGTCGACTGTCACGGATGACGTCATTAACCTCTTTCAGTCGCCTTGATCCGTTCCAGGTCTTTCGTCGAATGGATTTCTTTACCTGTGAGGCATCGAGCGCCGGCGTGCGCGGGATTTCCGTTTCGTCAAGTTGTTCTGCAGCCGGCGGAGATCGCGGGATTCGGATTTTTTGGGAAGCGCGCGGAACGGGGGCGGCCACAGTAATCGGGAGCGACAGTGCGAAGGCTCCTCGATCCCCGCGCCGCCTTTTTCGCCACGTACAGCGCGCGCGCCTGCCACGGGATTTGACTGGATAGCTCGGGCCTACCTGCCAGCCACTCGGGAGCGGCCCCTTATAAGTAGTTGGCCCGGAGCCTTTCATCAGTACGCGTGCTCATCTCTTCCTCTTCCTTCTCTGTTTCTCTGTCGCCTCCCCCGCTTCCTTCGCTCTCGCCCCGCCACCACAAAACCAGCTCGAGACCTCGCCGGCGACGATGGTGAAGGGTAAGACGACCGCTCTGGAGCGCGCGAAGAAGGCGGCGGCGGCGGGGAAGGGAAAGAAGTCTGCGCGTGGGGGTTCTTCCTCTCGGACGGCCCTGCCCAAGGGGTGGATCCAGGGCGACTGGATGCCCTCGGTGCTCCGTCAGGAGGACCTCGACGACCTGGTCGAGGGAGGAGCCATTCCCAACAAGGCGGCGCGTCTTCCAGGGGGAGAAATCGAGCCCCAGCCACGCGACGGTGAGTGCGTCCTCCTGGCGACTCATATTGACCGTGGGTTCTCTCTGCCGCCCCACTCTTTCTTCTGCAACTTCCTGAACTTCTTCAGGGCACAGCTCCATCACTTTACTCCGAACTCCATAGTCTATCTTGCCGCCTTTATTTCTATGTGTGAGGCGTTCCTGGGGTGCCGCCCACACTGGGGACTTTTCAAGCACATCTTCACCTGTCGCTCTCAGTCGGTTAAGAAGGCCAAGTTGAGTGACGAGAAGACATAGGTGATCCAGCTGTGCGGGGGTTTGGCGATCCAGACGAGGGGAAAAGTTGTTTTCCCTCCATTACCTTTTCGGAGTCAGTTCGAGGATGGCAGGCGACTTGGTTCTACTGCCAGGATCAGGTGACCCCAGGGCAGTCGACTGGACTTCCACCCTTCACCCTCGACCGAGCCGAAAAGCCGGCTTCTCTGAAGGTGACGCCCGAAGAAAAGGCCCAGGTCAAGATACTGGCGGGTCGAGTGGTCGAACTTGTCCGTGAGGGCGTGACGGGGATGGATCTGCTTGAAGTCTTCCTCAAGAGGCGAATCCAACCACTCCAGGCTCGGGACCACCCGATGTGGCTGTACTCCGGCCTCGAGGACACCACTCGGATCCACCCGGAGGAGGTCACCGACGAGATGTTGGAGGGGTGGCTGTCAAGCATCACGGGGAACAAGGACAACCCCCGAGGAGCTAGGAGGGTCATTCCACTCGACAGCTCGTATGAGGTCGACCAGGTGCGTCTTTATGTTTCCGACTGAAATCTTCGTTATCTGCATTGGTCTTCTTTTGAGCGGGTCGACTGACTTTCCATTTTGTCTGCTGTCTTTCAGGCGACCACTAAGATGTATTCGACGCCCAACGGGGCACAGGGGTCGACTGAGGAAGGAGAAGGGAGCGGAGGTGAGAGCGGGGACGACCAGGGCGAGTGGGAGTCAGATGGCGAAGGAGAGGGAGGCGATGACGTCTTCTCCAGCGAGGAGGAGGAGGAGGAGGCCGAACCTCCCCGCCCGGAAAGGCGATCCAAGCTCGCACACGACCCGGCGCAGGGACGTGGCCAGGCGACTGCCTCCGTCGGGCCATCGTCGAAACGCCCTCGGACTTCTTCTCCAACACCGACTGGGAAGGTCCCCAAGCAACCACGCACGACGCAATCCAAGCCGCCCAAGACTCTGCCCAAGATGAAGATAAATGTCCCTGTTATTTCCGGGTAACAAGTCTTGTCTTCTTTCGTCGATTGGAGGACAGATCCTCGGTCGAGTCGTTATGCTTAACTGGCTGATTCTTCGAAATTTGCAGTGCTGCTACCTCCGAGGTCTCTGCCAAAGACGACGACCAAGAGATGGGGGACGCTGCTACCTCCAACCCTGGTACGATTATTGACGTTCTATTTTTGAGTTGGCTTGGTCGTTTCTTGCAATTCTGGTCGATTGAAAGTTCTTCCTGTAGCTCCTCCTCATGTTATCGACCTCCCGGATGACGATGACAACGAGCCGCAGAGGATAGGGAGGACCAAGAGGCCGTCGACTGACAGGGCTCCCCAGCCTGCTCCGGCGCCTGAGGCCGCGGCTCGGGACGGCGGCGATGCCCCTCGGGCTTCTGTGTCCTTCGCCAATCCCCTGTCGAGTGCGCAGCCCTCGGCGTCGACTGCCAATCCGACTTCGCTCTTTGTCGCGTACTCTGTCCCTGAAGACAAAGTGGCCGCTGCGAAGGAGGCCATACACCAGGCAGGGGTCATGATGGAACAGGTGAAGAAGGCTCGAGAGGCCAGCCAGGCGGCTTACGACGCGAGTTCGGCGCTTCAGAGTAACGTCCAGGTCAGTCGACTTGATACTTGTTTGTTTGAAGAGTCTTTCTCCCTCTTTCTTTTTCTTTTTGAAGATCTTTGTATCTGTATCTGTACACCCACTGGGTGTGTTTTCTCTTTCTTGAACCAGTGGGGGCACGCTGAGTGCACCCACTGGGTGTAGTCCCCGAGACTACGGTGGACTGCTGGCAGTCAACTGTAGTCTATATATTGCGTTTGTGAATCTGTACTTCTTCACTCGGTTTGGTCTGGCCAGGTCGAGTGGGACCGTGTCCTGTCGACTGCGGGCGGTCGTTTTTTTTTGGTCGAACCAGTGGGGGCACGCTGAGTGCACCCACTGGGTGTAGTCCCCGAGACTACTGTCGAATGTTTTTGATTCGGCTGTGGTCTTAGAAACATCACCATTGTTCCTTAGTTACTCGGAAGCAACTTATCTCGAACGTCTGTCGGCTGGTTTTTCTTTTTGCAGAGATCCTGCGAACTTGCCGCTCGCTATGCTGAATTGGAGAAACAGAAGATTCAACTGGACCTTGATCTAGAGCTGGCCAGGACGGAGTTGCAGAAGGTCGGGGAGGGCGCCGCAGGTAAAGCGACTTTGTCGACTGATTTTGTTTTCAGGCTTGAGCATTCCTCTGCTGTTTCCGATTCAATCGCCATTTCTTTGTAGGAGAATTGGAAAAAGCTTTGGCGAGGAAGGACCAGGACCTGGCTGTTGCCCGCAAGAAGGCTGACGACAAGACGGCTCTGGCCGAACAGAAGCTGGCTTCGGTCGAGCAGTTGGAAAAAGAGAACACCAGGTTGCAGGCCGCTCTGACTGATGCCAACAGGCTGACTGCCAGTTGGAAGAAGAAGAACCTCCTCTTGGACGAGGAGATGGAAGGCATCGCCCGTAGGAGGGACAACCTGGAGAGCTACCTGAGGAGCCTCGCCAAGAGGCTGTACATCAAACTTGAAGGTGCACATCTAATTTTGACTGTTTTGTACTTCTGTGTCGATTCAATCTTGCGATCATTGGCTTATCTTTAGGTCTTGTGTGCAGAATTCTGTCAGAACTTCAAAGAGGAGACCGGGCGGATCGAAACGGGTCTGGACCCAATCAATTCTCCGGTGAAAGATGATACTGCTATGAACCTGCTCCGACTGGAATCTCGAATCGACGGCACCGTGGATTACTTGGCTCGACTGAAGGTCGCCATGTCGCAGATCGACTCGACGCTCTGGCCAGAGTCCACGCTCCAGAACGATCTCGAGTCTCTTATGGCTCGACTTGACAAAATCCCCGATCGAGTGCAGGAGTGGAAGAAGTCTTCTGCCCGGTGCGGCGCTGATGTGGCTCTATCCTTAGTCCGCGTCCACTGCAAGGAGGCGCGAGAAGAAAAGCTGGCCGCCATCCAAGTCGCCAATACCAAGAGGCACAGCTTCCAAGACTTCATGGAGACCTTCATTGCTGCAGCCACTCGCATTGCGGACGGAATTGACCTGGATGAGTTCGTCGCTCCTGCCGGTCCTCCTCTTGAGGAGTGATAAAACTTTTATGCCTTCCCTTAAATTAGCCTCAGAATGCCGAGTGGACTTGTAATCGTTTAAATTCTGCCGAGCTGAGGGCTCGAGTACTTTGATTCGGGGCCCAGGGCCTTTTAAGCTTTATCCGAACTTAATTTTTGCTGAATGTCTTCGTGGTCTGGAACTGTCGTGTGGGGCTTGATGGCCGACCCTCACCTTGTTGTTGTACATTGTATTTGTGGCGGAGCTCTCGGGAAAAGGTGGCAGTCGACCCACACCCTGTTGTTGTACATTGTGTTTGTGGCGGAGCTCTCGGGAAAAGGTGGCAGTCGACCCACGCCTTGTTACTGTAGAGTGGGACGAAGCTCACATTGTATTTGTGGCGGAGCTCTTCAGGAGAAGGTGGGTTTCGAACTTAGGCGAGTATCTGACTGCGGCTAAGTCTCTTCGTGGAGAACTTAGGCGAGTGCTGAACTGCAGCTAAGCCCCCAAGTGGGAGGTTTGCTCTCCACTCGGTAGGATTTTTCAAACTTAGGCGAGTGTCTGACCGCAGCTAAGTCTCTTCGTGGAGAACTTAGGCGAGTGCTGAACTACAGCTAAGCCCCCGAGTGGGAGGTTTGCTCTCCACTCGGTAGGATTTTTCAAACTTAGGCGAGTGTCTGACCGCAGCTAAGTCTCTTCGTGGAGAACTTAGGCGAGTGCCGAACTGCAGCTAAGCCCCCGAGTGGGAGGTTTGCTCTCCACTCGGTAGGATTTTTCAAACTTAGGCGAGTGTCTGACCACAGCTAAGTCTCTTCGTGGAGAACTTAGGCAAGTGCCGGACTGCAGCTAAGCCCCCGAGTGGGAGGTTTGCTCTCCACTCGGTAGGATTTTTCAAACTTAGGCGAGTGTCTGACTGCAGCTAAGTCTCTTCGTGGAGAACTTGGGCGAGTGCTGAACTGCAGCTAAGCCCCCGAGTGGGAGGTTTGCTCTCCACTCGGTAGGATTTTTCAAACTTAGGCGAGTGTCTGACTGCAGCTAAGTCTCTTCGTGGAGAACTTAGGCGAGTGCTGAACTGCAGCTAAGCCCCCGAGTGGGAGGTTTGCTCTCCACTCGGTAGGATTTTTCAAACTTAGGCGAGTGTCTGACTGCAGCTAAGTCTCTTCGTGGAGAACTTAGGCGAGTGTTGAACTGCAGCTAAGCCCCCGAGTGGGAGGTTTGCTCTCCACTCGGTAGGATTTTTCAAACTTAGGCGAGTGTCTGACTGTAGCTAAGTCTCTTCATGGAGAACTTAGGCGAGTGCTGAACTGCAGCTAAGCCCCCGAGTGGGAGGTTTGCTCTCCACTCGGTAGGATTTTTCAAACTTAGGCGAGTGTCTGACCGCAGCTAAGTCTCTTCGTGGAGAACTTAGGCGAGTGCTGAACTGCAGCTAAGCCCCCGAGTGGGAGGTTTGCTCTCCACTCGGTAGGATTTTTCAAACTTAGGCGAGTGTCTGACTGCAGCTAAGTCTCTTCATGGAGAACTTAGGCGAGTGCCGAACTGCAGCTAAGCCCCCGAGTGGGAGGTTTGCTCTCCACTCCGTAGGATTTTTCAAACTTAGGCGAGTGTCTGACCGCAGCTAAGTCTCTTCGTGGAGAACTTAGGCGAGTGCCGGACTGCAGCTAAGCCCCCGAGTGGGAGGTTTGCTCTCCACTCGGTAGGATTTTTCAAACTTAGGCGAGTGTCTGACTGCAGCTAAGTCTCTTCGTGGAGAACTTGGGCGAGTGCTGAACTGCAGCTAAGCCCCCGAGTGGGAGGTTTGCTCTCCACTCGGTAGGATTTTTCAAACTTAGGCGAGTGTCTGACTGCAGCTAAGTCTCTTCGTGGAGAACTTAGGCGAGTGCTGAACTGCAGCTAAGCCCCCGAGTGGGAGGTTTGCTCTCCACTCGGTAGGATTTTTCAAACTTAGGCGAGTGTCTGACTGCAGCTAAGTCTCTTCGTGGAGAACTTAGGCGAGTGCTGAACTGCAGCTAAGCCCCCGAGTGGGAGGTTTGCTCTCCACTCGGTAGGATTTTTCAAACTTAGGCGAGTGTCTGACTGCAGCTAAGTCTCTTCGTGGAGAACTTAGGCGAGTGCTGAACTGCAGCTAAGCCCCCGAGTGGGAGGTTTGCTCTCCACTCGGTAGGATTTTTCAAACTTAGGCGAGTGTGTGACTGCAGCTAAGTCTCTTCGTGGAGAACTTAGGCGAGTGCTGAACTGCAGCTAAGCCCCCGAGTGGGAGGTTTGCTCTCCACTCGGTAGGATTTTTCAAACTTAGGCGAGTGTCTGACTGCAGCTAAGTCTCTTCGTGGAGAACTTAGGCGAGTGCTGAACTGCAGCTAAGCCCCCGAGTGGGAGGTTTGCTCTCCACTCGGTAGGATTTTTCAAACTTAGGTGAGTGTCTGACTGCAGCTAAGTCTCTTCATGGAGAACTTAGGCGAGTGCTGAACTGCAGGTAAGCCCCCGAGTGGGAGGTTTGCTCTCCACTCGGTAGGATTTTTCAAACTTAGGCGAATCGGATTCGCAGCTAAGTCACCCACTGGGGGATTTCGGATATATACAACAGTGACAGCAATTATTGGAACACTCTTATTTCTGATAAAAATGAACTTCAGGAGTTTTTCTTATTACATCTGGTTTGAGAGCGGACTTAAGTGTAAAAGGGGCGGAGAAGCTCCGCGTTCCAAGCTCGAGGTTCGTCGATTTGTCGATCAACATTGTAAAGGTGATATGCTCCATTGTGGAGGACTCTGGTGACGATGAAGGGGCCTTCCCAAGTGGGAGCGAGCTTGTGAGGTTTCTATTGATCCACTCGGAGGACCAAATCTCCTTCTTGAAAGGCTCGACTCTTCACATTCCGGGCGTGGAATCGATGCAAGTCCTGCTGGTAAATGGTTGATCTGATCATTGCCATCTCCCTCTCTTCCTCCAAGAGGTCGACTGCATCTTGCCGGGCCTGCTCCGCTTCATCTTCGGTGTAAAGTTCGACTTGGGGCGCATTATGAAGGAAATCGCTTGGCAGGACAGCTTCGGCTCCATAAACCAGAAAGAATGGGGTCCTTCCAGTCGACCGGTTAGGGGTGGTCCTTAATCCCCACAGCACTGACGGAAGCTCGTCGACCCAAGCGCCTGCCGCGTGCTTGAGATCGCGTATCAGCCGAGGTTTTAGCCCTTTGAGAATCAGACCATTTGCTCTCTCAGCCTGTCCATTCGACTGGGGGTGAGCGACTGAAGCGTAGTCGACTCATGTGCCTTGAGAAGCGCAAAATGCTCTGAACTCGTCCGAATCAAAGTTTGACCCGTTATCAGTGATGATGTTGTGCGGGACTCCATATCTGAATGTCAATCCTCTGATGAAACTGATAGCGGTGCCAGCGTCGAGGCTCTTTATGGGCTTAGCTTCGATCCATTTGGTAAACTTGTCGACTGCCACAAGCACATGAGTGAATCCACTCCTGTCCGTTCTTAGGGGGCCAACCATGTCCAATCCCCAGACGGCAAAGGGCCAGACAAGCGGAATGGTTTTCAGGGCTGACGCGGGCTTGTGTGACATGTTGGAGTAGAACTGGCAGCCCTCGCACCTGTCGACTATCTCTTTCGCCATCTCATTTGCCCTTGGCCAATAAAATCCAGCTCGGTATGCCTTAGCCACAATGGTCCGAGAGGACGCATGGTGACCGCAGGTTCCCGAGTGGATATCGTTGAGGATTATTTGACCCTCTTCTGGCGTTATGCATTTCTGGCCGACTCCGGTCGCACTTTCTCTGTACAGCTGTCCCCTTATGACCGTGAAGGCCTTAGATCGGCGGACGATCTGTCGAGCCTCCTCCTCGTCCTCCGGGAGTTCTTTTCTTAGGATATATGCAATGTACGGTATTGTCCAGTCAGGGGTGACTGCCAAGACTTCCATGATTAGGTCGACTACTGCAGGCACTTCAACTTCAGTCAGATCCGTGGCACTTTTCGGCTGCGGAGCTTCTTCTGTGAAAGGATCTTCTTGGACTGACGGCGAGTGAATGTGTTCCAAGAACACGTTGCTTTGAATGGCTTCTCTCTTGGAGCCTATCTTTGCCAAGTCGTCAGCTGCCTGGTTTTTCAGTCGGGGGATGTGGTGGAGTTCCAACCCCTCGAACTTCTTCTCTAGCTTCCGTACTGCATTGCAGTATCCAGTCATTGCCGGACTCCTGACGTCCCACTCCTTCATCACTTGATTAACCACCAGATCCGAGTCGCCATAGACCATGAGGCGACGGACACCGAGCGAAATGGCCATGCGCAACCCATACAAAAGTGCTTCATACTCTGCTTCGTTATTGGAGGAATCGAAGTGAATCTGGAGAACGTATCTGAGCTTATCTCCTCGGGGGGAGACCAAAACTACCCCCGCGCCCGAACCATTCAGCATCTTGGATCCATCGAAGAACATAGTCCAGTGTTCCGAGTGAACTTGAGTCGGAAGTTGCTGTTCAATCCACTCGGCGATGAAATCCGCGATTGCTTGGGACTTGATGGCTTTATTTGCTTCAAACTTGATGTCTAAAGAAGGAGTTCAATCGCCCACTTGGCCACTCGACCAGTTGCATCTCTGTTATGCAGTATCTCCGATAATGGGGCGTCGCTGACGACTGTAATGGAGTGGTCAGAGAAATAATGTGCAACTTTCTTCGTGGTCATGTAAATCCCATATACAAGCTTCTGGTAGTGGGGGTATCTTTGTTTTGAAGGGGTCAAAACTTCAGACACATAATAAACAGGGCGTTGAACTTTGAAGGCCTTCCCTTCCTCTTCCCGCTCGACCGTAAGTACTGTACTGACAACTTGTCCCGTGGCTGCAATGTAAAGCAGCAGAGGCTCTTTGCTGATTGGGGAAGCTAGCACCGGCTGGGTGGAGAGCAGAGCTTTGAGCTCTGCAAACGCTGCATCAGCTTCTGGAGTCCACTCGAACTTGTCAGACTTTTTCATCAGTCGGTAAAGAGGCAACGCTTTTTCACCGAGTCGAGAAATGAATCGATTTAAGGCGGCCAAGCAGCCTGTAAGTTTTTGGACATCATGCACACGTACAGGACGCTTCATCCAGAGTATGGTGCCAATTTTTTCAGGATTGGCGTCGATTCCCCGTTCGGAAACGAGAAAACCGAGTAGCTTGCCACCTGGAACTCCGAAAGTGCACTTTGACGGATTGAGCTTGATATCGTACCTCCTGAGGTTGGGGAAGGTTTCAGCAAGGTCAGCCCGCAGGTCGGAACCTTTCCGGGACTTGACTACGATATCGTCCATGTACGCCTCCACATTCCGACTGATTTGAGTGAGTAAAAACTTCTGGATCATTCTCATGAATGTGGCTCCGGCGTTCTTGAGGCCGAATGGCATGGTGACGTAACAGAAGCATCCGAATGGAGTGATGAAAGCTGTTTTGATTTCGTCGGGCCCATACAGACGGATCTGATGGTACCCGGAGTAGGCATCTAGAAAAGACAATCTCTCGCATCCCGCAGTTGAGTCGACAATTTGGTCGATGCGAGGGAGAGGAAAATGATCTTTCGGGCAGGCCCGATTGATATGCTTGAAATCAATGCACATACGGAGTGACTTGTCCTTCTTGGGGACCATGACAACATTGGCGAGCCACTCGGAGTGGTAGATCTCTCAGATGAACTCAGCTGCTAAGAGCCGAGCCACTTCCTCGCCAATGGCTTGTTTTTTCTGGACGGCGGACCGCCGAAGATGTTCCTTCACGGGTTTGAACTTTGAGTCGACTCGCAGGCGGTGCTCAGCCAGCCCCCTGGGAACTCCAGGCATGTTAGAGGGTTTCCATGCGAAGATGTCCCAGTTCTCACGGAGGAGCTGGATGAGCGCTTCTTCCTATTTGGAGTCGAGCGTCGTCGAGATGTGAGTCGGAGCTGCGTCGGGATCAGTCGGGTGAATGTGGACTGTCTTTGTTTCACCAGCCGACTGAAAAGCTAACTCGGAGGCAGGCTTCTTAGCCCGCAGCAATTCACTCGGGTCAGTAGTCTTTTTGTACTCTTTCAGCTCGACTACTGCCATCTGAGCGTCGGCGATCTTTGATCCCTTCTGGAAACATTCTTCTGCTTTCTTCCGGTTGCCCGTAACAGTGATCACACCTTTGGGGCCAGGCATCTTTAATTTAAGATACACGTAGCATGATCGAGCCATGAAGCGTGCGTAAGCTGGCCTGCCCAAGATGGCGTGATAAGCACTCTGGAAGTCCACAACTTCAAATGTTAACTTTTCCTTGCGGTAATTCTTTGAATCACCGAAAACCACATCAAGAGCAATCTGGCCGAGTGACTCGGCTTTCTTCCCAGGAATGACTCCGTGGAAACTCATGTTACTGGTGCTGAGTCTGGACATCGGAATGCCCATTCCTTTCAAGGTTTCAGCGTACAGTATGTTCAGGCCACTGCCGCCGTCCATCAGGACTTTGGTCAGTCGAGTGCCTTCGACAACTGGGTCGACCACCAAAGCTTGCCTCCCAGGGGTGGCAATGTGCGTTGGGTGATCGGACTGGTCGAACATGATGACAGTCTGAGACCACTTCAGGTAACTGGGAGTCGCCGGGGCAACCATGTTGACCTCACGGTTAATGATTTTCAGTCGACTTTTGCTTTCGAGATCAGCAAAAATCATCAAGGTGGAATTGACTTGGGGGTATCCATCGTCACTATCTTCCTTGTCTTCAACTCTGTCTGGCTCTTTTTCCTTATCCTTGGGCTGCTTGCCCTGGAATTGCTGAATCAGAAGCCGACACTGTCGAGTGGTATGCTTCGGGAAAATAAAATTTCCTTCTTCATCTTTCTTGGTATGGATGTGACATGGCAGGTCCAGAACATCATTCTCATCCTGATCTTTAACCTTCTTGGGCTTCCATGTGCCCTTGGGCTTTCCCTTGAAATTTCCCTGGGCCACAGCCAGGGCCTCCCCCGGGGCGGCTGGCTCGGCCTTCCGCTTCTGCTTCCGACTGGAGTTTCCTCCGGTTTCTTGGGCGACTGACTTAAGTTTGCCACTTCGGAGTCGGTCCTCGTCTTCTCCATTAGCGTACTTGGTGGCAATCTCCATCATCCGATTAAGGGACATCTCTCCGGTCCGGCCAAACTTCATATTAAACTCCCTGTACTTGACGCCTTCCTTGAAAGCGCAAACTGCTTGATGGTCTGGCACGTTCTCGACCGAGTGGTGCAGTGTGATCCACCTCTGGATATATTCTCTCAGAGTTTCGTTCGGCTTCTGTACGCAAGACCGCAGCTCCGTAAGGCCTGCAGGGCGCTTGCATGTCCCTTCGAAGGTTGTGATAAACACTCGGGAGAGATCCTCCCAAGTGTAAATACTTCTGGGCGCCAACTGATTCAGCCACGCCCTAGCTGAGCCTTCCAACATGAGGGGTAAATGCTTCATGGCCACCTCATCGTTGCCGCCGCCAATCTGCACAGCCACTCGGTAATCCTCGAGCCATGTGTCAGGCTTGGACTCACCGGTGAACTTGCTGATTCCAGTCGCCAGCCGGAAGTTGGGAGGGATCACCGCAGCTCTGATGGCCCGACTGAAACATTCAGGCCCCGAGGCGTGTGTCCTGCTGCCGGTGGGCGTATCTCTGTTGTGGCCCTCTCGATGAGCCATGTTCCTGTCCACCAGACCTTGAACGAGGATGGATCTCGCGTCAAAGCCTGGGTCTCTGGGGTCGATTGGGATCCTCTGCCCAGTGTTATGGGGGCGCCTGTCGTCTCGATGTCGAGGTGCATATGATCCACTCCTCGGGGGAGGGGACGGCACCCGACGCCCATCATCACGGTCGGGTCGGTGATCATATTGTTCGTTCCTCCTATACTGATCATGCCGGTCTCCACGCCCCTCACGCCTCGGGGGCGATCTCGGGCTGTGAGCCGACTGGACGGTCTCCGTTGCGACGGATCGACTGTGGATCCTGTCCCGCGACTGAGAGACGGCGGAATTCTGATTTCCCGCCGCTCGAAGCAATGCTCTGATCTGCAGCAATCCTCTGCCGGCCTCCGACTGGGAGGCTGGATTGACTCCGCTATGCGGGCCGCGGCAGCCAAGTTCTGAACCGGAGTTCGGTACACCTGCGGTGGTGGGAAGAGCTGACGTCGACTGGGTTCGGGAGCTTGCTGGCGTCGACTGGACTCGGGAGCCTGCTGGCGTCGACTGGACTCGGGAGCCCGCTGACGCGCCCGCTCGTCGAGAGCTCGTTGTAGATTCTCTAGTCGAGTGCGCTCGGCTAGATTAGCCAAGCGCGCGTCCTCCAAGGCCCGGGCCTCGGGGGTTTCTCCAACAATAGGGGTGTAGAGCGCGTCCATGTTCCGGCGACGAAGCTCCTCCCACTGCAATGACGTAAGAGGCTCGGGGAGGTATTCGTCGTGAGGGTGCGACGGATCGCCCCTATCGGCACCATCATCAGCGCGATGGAATCCAGGGGGACTGCGTGTCCCCTCGACCGCCAGAACCTCCGCCAAAGGGTTGCTGCTGTCACACTCGGAAGCGGTCTCCGTGGAGCCAGTCGATAGATCGAACAGGCCGCAGAGGGATTCGTCAGGCTCGATTGCAGCGACTTGCGGGGTCGCCGACTGGCGGGCCGCGGCGTGCTTCACCCACCGCTGGAGCCTCGACCGACCCGAGCACTTGCGCTGGCGGGAGACAGGACGGGGAGATGACACGGGAGTCGACCGATATGGGGTCGACGGCTGCCTCAGGAGGACGCCACGGACGCACGCGCGGAAGTGCGTTGCACCGCGGACGGGGAGCGCGTCGACGTCAAGCGGCGCCTCCTGGAGCCAGGCGGAGTCGTCGGCGATGAAAGTGAGTCCGCCGAGACGGATCTCGCGGCCCTCCGCCAAAGCTCCGCAGGAAAACATGATCAAGTGGATCGGAAAAATCGCAACTTCTCCAATTAGGCGCTAAGACTAAGGCCCCAAGGTGGGCGCCAACTGTCGTGGTTCTAAGTCTGACAGTGAGGTAGGGGGGTGTGTATGGAGAGGCTAGACCTTAGCTATTGGGAAGTTGTAAGCACGCAAGGTTTACGAGTTCAGGCCCTTCTCTGAGGAAGTAACAGCCCTACGTCTCGGTGCCCGGAGGTGGTCGACTGGATTATGCGTGTGTAAAATGACAGGGGTGCGAACCCCTGATACTGAGGAGGGGGGTGGCTTATATAGAGTTCGCCAGCCCTCTCCTGCCCTCAGTAATGCAGGGTTTAAGGTACATTTAAGGTGGGCGTTACTGATAATGTCCCTAATAAAGTGTCATAATAATCATAAAGACTACTTAATAGCCGACCGTTTGCCTGCGAAGTGACTTGAGGTCTTCTGGCAGTCGAGTGGTTGGCTTCTTGGTCGAGTGACAGCTTCTTGGTCGAGTGTCTTCAACCCATCGAGTGGGATATCTTCAAGTTGTTTGAAAGGTGACTTCCTCTAAGGATGTCCTATGGTAGGGCTCTTTAGGACGGGTCTGTGTCCCTACCGTAGGTACATGACTTCATCACATAGTGCTTTGTTTTCGATGACTTGTAGATTTTTGCAATAAGTATGTGAGTTCTTTATGACTAATGTTGAGTCCATGGATTATACGCACTCTCACCCTTCCATCATTGCTAGCCTCTTCGGTACCGTGCATTGCCCTTTCTCACATTGAGAGTTGGTGCAAACTTCATCGGTGCATCCAAACCCCGTGATATGATATGCTCTTTCACACATAAACCTCCTTATATCTTCCTCAAAACAGCCACCATACCTACCTATTATGGCATTTCCATAGCCATTCCGAGATATATTGCCATGCAACTTTTCACCGTTCCGTTTATCATGACACATTCATCATTGTCATATTGCTTAGCATGATCATGTACTTGACATAGTATTTGTGGTAAAGCCACCATTCATAATTCTTTCATACATGTCACTCCTGGTTCATTGCATATCCCGGTACACCGCCGAAGGCATTCATATAGAGTCATATCTTGTTCTAAGTATCGAGTTGTAATTCTTGAGTTGTACGTAAATAGAAGTGTGATGACCATCATTCATAGAGCATTGTCCTAAAAAAGAGAAAGGCCAAATAAAAAAAGAAAAAGAAAGGCCAAATAAAAAAAGGGGGGACAATGCTACTATCCTTTGCCACACTTGTGCTTCAAAGTAGCACCATGATCTTCATGATAGAGAGTTTCTTGTTTTGTCACTTTCATATACTAGTGGGATTTTTTCATTATAGAACTTGGCTTGTATATTCCAACAATGGGCCTCCTCAAGTGCCCTAGGTCTTCGTGAGCAAGCAAGTTGGATGCACACCCACTTAGTTTCTTTTGTTGAGCTTTCATACATTTATAGCTCTAGTGCATCCGTTGCATGGCAATCCCTACTCCTTGCATTAACATCAATCGATGGGCATCTCCATAGCCCATTGATTAGCCTCATTGATGTGAGACTTTCTCCTTTTTGTCTTCTCCACATAACCCCCTCATTATATTCTATTCCACCCATAGTGCTATATCCATGGCTCACGCTCATGTATTGCGTGAAAGTTTATAGGTTTGAGATTACTAAAGTATGAAACAATTGCTTGGCTTGTCATCGGGGTTGTGTATGATGAGGGCATTCTTGTGTCACAAAAATGGAGCATGACTAAACTATATGATTTTGTAGGGATGAACTTTCTTTGGCCATGTTATTTTGAGAAGACATAATTGCTTAGTTAGTATGCTTGAAGTATTATTATTTTTATGTCAATATGAACTTTTGTCTTGAATCTTTCAAATCTGAATATTCATACCACAATTAAGAAGAATTACATTAAAATTATGCCAAGTAGCACTCCGCATCAAAAATTCTGTTTTTATCATTTACCTACTCGAGGACGAGCAGGAATTAAGCTTGGGGATGCTTGATACGTCTCCAACGTATCTATAATTTTTGATTGCTCCATGCTATATTATCTACTATTTTGGACATTATTGGGCTTTATTATCCACTTTTATATTATTTTTGGGACTAACCTATTAACCGGAGGCCCAACCCAGAATTGTTGTTTTTTTTGCCTATTTTAGGGTTTCGAAGAAAAGGAATATCAAATGGAGTCCGAACGGAATGAAACCTTCGGGAACGTGATTTTCTCGCCGAACATGATCCAGGAGACTTGGACCCTACGTCAAGAAACAAAGGAGGAGGCCACAAGGTAGGGGGCGCGCCTACCCCCCCCCCCCCCCCAGGTGCGCCCTCCACCCTTGTGGGCCCCCTGTTGCTCCACCAACGTACTCCTTCCTCCTATATATACCTACGTACCCCCAAACGATCAAATACGGAGCCAAAACCCTAATTCCACCGCCGCAGCTTTCTGTATCCACGAGATCCCATCTTGGGGCCTGTTCCGGAGCTCCGCCGGAGAGGGTATCCATCACGGAGGGCTTCTACATCAACACCATAGCCCCTCCGATGAAGTGTGAGTAGTTCATCTCAGACCTACGGGTCCATAGTTATTAGCTAGATGGCTTCTTCTCTCTTTTTGGATCTCAATACAATGTCCCCCCCCCCCTCTTGTGGAGATCTATTCGATGTAATCTTCTTTTGCGGTGTGTTTGTTGAGACCGATGAATTGTGGGTTTATGATCAAGTCTATCTATGAACAATATTTGAATCTTCTATGAATTCTTTTATGTATGATTGGTTATCTTTGCAAGTCTCTTTGAATTATCAGTTTAGTTTGGCCTACTAGATTGATCTTTCTTGCAATGGGAGAAGTGCTTAGCTTTGGGTTCAATCTTGCGGTGTCCTTTCCCAGTGACAGTAGGGGTAGCAAGGCACGTATTGTATTGTTGCCATCGAGGATAACAAGATGGGGTTTTCATCATATTGCATGAGTTTATCCCTCTACATCATGTCATCTTGCTTAAGGCGTTACTCTGTTTTCATGAACTTAATACTCTAGGTGCATGCTGGATAACGGTCGATGAGTGGAGTAATAGTAGTAGATGCAGGCAGGAGTCGGTCTACTTGTCTCAGACGTGATGCCTATATACATGATCATACCTAGATATTCTCATAACTATGCTCAATTCTGTCAATTGCTCAACAGTAATTTGTTCACCCACCGTAAAATACCTATGCTCTTGAGAGAAGCCACTAGTGAAACCTATGGCCCCGGGGTCTATCTTCATCATATTAATCTTCCAATACTTAGTTATTTCCTTTGCTTTTACTTTGCTTTTATTTTTTTACTTTGCATCTTTATCATAAAAATACCAAAAATATTATCTTATCATATCTATCAGATCTCACTCTCGTAAGTGGCCGTGTAGGGATTGACAACCCCTTATCGCGTTGGTTGCGAGGATTTATTTGTTTTGTGCAGGTGCGAGGGACTCGCGCGTAGCCTCCTACTGGATTGATACATTGGTTCTCAAAAACTGAGGGAAATACTTATGCTACTTTGCTGCATCATCCCTTCCTCTTCGGGGAAAACCAACGCAGTGCTCAAGAGGTAGCAAGGGGGTCCAGCACAAACAGCCACTGGACGCGGCCACTACACACAGAGCGCGTGCACAGGCACGCCATTGTCGCGGTCACCGCGTGCACTGGCATGTAGCGGGGGAGATGGGCTGGAACTTGTTGTCTACGGGTAAGTTCATCCAGGGTAGGTCTCAACTATGGTGGTAGATCGATGCAAACTGCCCTGGTTAAATGGTAATCACCCTCTGAAGTTTACTGCAATAAACTTGGGTGAACACTGGTGATCAACAGGGATTTTACTGGTGCCAAAGAGTTTGTCTGGGGTGATTAACTAAGGAAGTACTATGATCCTAGAGTTTTGGAGGCATAATGGAGCACAAACTAATATAGTTGCTTTGTAACCCACATTATGGGTCCAGAATAAAGATTTGGATGATGCACTCACATGGAGTAACCACTTGAGGTAAAATTTGGAAGGACTTAGTTATTTGGCCAGATAAAGGTGCTGTAAAAATTTCATACCAATTGGTTTTACCAAAATGGTACTTCCTTCACAGCTATTCCCTTTGTCCAAAATCTTGCAAAAATTATAGGGACATATTGGCTTGATGAAATGGTGCCAAATTTGCTGGAGAGAAGTTATTTTCGTAGGAGAATACCCTGGTAAATTTTCAGGCAAAATGAAGCAATATAAAATATACATGCTTCACAACCTGAAAATATTGACAGAATCAAAGATTTGATGTTGTGCTCACATAGATGATTGGCTGGGTCTGAATTTTGGAGGAGAGCAAGGATATGAGCACAAAAATAGGCACGCAAAATTTCAACTTATTTGGATGACTCTAGCTAACACTTCCTTCAAAAAGGCTTCCTTTAGACAGGAACTTTGAAAAATCACTCAGGAAGTTTGGCTAGGAAAATAAAGTTGAATTTTGTCACAGGGCAATTATTTGGACAGGATAAGATGTAAAAAACGTTTGGGGTAAAATGGGCAAAGATAAATAGCACTTGCTTCACAATGTGCCATTTAGGACAGAATAGGAAATGAATTTATTGAACATGATAAGAAATATGGACAATGAAATATTTTTCCATATTTGAGGAATATATGACCCAAAAAATTATAAGAATTATTTGGGGATTTATGGATGGACAGAAATATAGGTTGCTTCACAACCTAGGGCAGATAGGATTATTCCTTTAATAGAAAAAGGAATATTTCCTACAAAAAGGAATTAGGGTTTGGCCAAGCAGTGAAGTGACATGATCTTGGCAAAGTTTTTAGGATGATGAGCCACTTGGGAGGGGAAATGAGGATGATTTCCCATGTGACAAGGCCACAGAACCACTCCAAAAAGAAAAACAAAGCAAAAACCAATTAAATCAAAAGAAATAGAAAAGGGCCAAAATCCAGGCTATTACATGCATCGGGCACCGCCGCCGCCCCCTCTCCCTCTCCAACTATGCTGTCTCTCTTCCTTCTCCAACCCTGCCGCCTCACGCCACGCCAGGGCCTCGTCGGGCGGCGACGAGACCTCCCCGTCCGTGCTCGTGCCGGGCGAGACGATGCCCACCCTAGGGGACACCCTCCCTGCGAATAGAGCCGGCGAGTGGACGGTGCCAGAGGATGAGTTCCACAAATCCACGGTGGCTGGAGCAGGGCCAGCATGGTGTCATCCTCGCCAGAGGGCATGGTCAGGGTGGTGGGGAGCCTGGCCAGAGGAGGAGCGGTGGCTGCAGCACCTCCCCTCGGTGGATCCCGTCGCAACCGAGGTCAACAACGACGGATCTGAGCGGGCGGACGAGGCCGTCATCGTCAGGAGCTGATTGCTTTTGTTTTTTAATCTAGGGGTGTGTGTGTTATTTTTTTCTCTAAGTCAATTCCTTACAATCTGTCCCCACTTGTAAGAAAGTGATTAAATGAACCAAATCATCCGATCAGTGTTTTTTGCAACGACTTAACAGATTTTCCGGTGTTTTTGGTAACAGATTAACGAGTTGGTGGTTTCCTACAAACCTAGCCGCAATGTGGTGGTTTCTTGCAATTGACTCGCCGGGTGTGTGTTCATAGTGTTTGTATCCTCCTGATGCTCCATTTTGAGCCAATAAAATCCACCCTTTGTAAAAAAAAAATAAGGTTATGCTCAATCCTTGGATCTACGTTCGGCTCCACTAATATCGCAACGTCGTTGTTGTTAAGATCTGAAACAATGAACAACTCAATCAAGGCCTAACACTCGACTATAAAATTATAACCTACTTTTCTCATTTTTCGTATGTGAAAATAACATGATCGGTGCAGCTACAACTATGACATGAAGAATGAAGAAAAATAATAATCAAACATGTCCCTGTTCAGTGAGAAATCTGATGTATATCAAGTTTACAACATATACATCATAAAAAAAATTAAAGGCAAACACGACACCATGCTTCCCTGCTAGGATCCTCCTAGTGCACTAACACCATGGGGGGGGGGGCAAACCCTCAACACATGGACAAGTGAGGGCACTGTTATAGTGCAAACATAGTCGGACAACAAGCTGAACACACCTACCTTCGATAGCATGGCAGATGAGAAATAATGAGCACCCCATATGTATAAAGACATAAGAGATGAACTTCCATGAAACGGTTTGCTTGGTAAACATCACAAATCACATATAGGACAATTGCATAAACCATTGAAGATCTACCTAGTCTCGGAATCACTCTGATTCTTGCAAAACAAACTAACTTGCAATTTAGTTACTGTGTTAATTTGTAAGGCTCTACTCTTTTTCTGTCTTGAAAATATTTTAGAGCTTCATATTTGCTCTCTCTGATTGCATGGAAAGATGATGCTGCATTGGATGCAGACATAAGAAGATGCAAATTATGCTCAAAGCAAGTATATTTTCTTAGTTGTTTTTTCAGTAGAAAATAAAATGTAAAAAAATAAAACTAAAAGATTTTCGCTCATCTTAATCACCTCAATCTTCTTGGGGCAGACACACCTCAATCTTGTTGCGCAAGGCAGAGGCCTCGCCGTGCTACTCCGCCTCCCAACCGCTGAAGTAAACCACCTGCCTCTTGAACTCGTTGTTGATCTTCTCCACCTCCGCCATCTGCCATCTTCTTCACCACCACCTCCTCCTTCAGTTGCTCCGCCTCCACCGGTGGCGACAGACCCATGAGGACAACTTCCTGGTCCAGTTGCGTCACCCTGCCGCCGCCACTCTTGCTGGCTAGCGTGGCGATGTAAATATACAACACTGATTAGTACAGACATCACATTAATCAATGAGAGTATATCTATATGTAAATCATATGCACTGGGAAACAACAGGGTATGTTTACATTCAGTAGAAAGGCTTCTAAGATTATGATCCATGTATCAGTTGTTCTAGAACGTGTGAATTACTCCTTCTCACGTAAAATGAGTAATCACCCATCAATCTGCATTTAGACATGAACCAACACCAAACTCGTATATTCTTGTCTGTACAAATCCATAGAAAAGAACTACTATATAATAGAAAAAAAGAAAACAGAAAGTAGTGGACAAACTGACATTATCACGGCATAGCAACCAAATCCCTAATTTCGAAGAGTGAAAAGATATATGTTCTACCTAGGAATCCTGGCAATGGGGCAGCAAGACAATCCTAGGCTTGGTGTCACGGTTTTTTTTCTTTTCTTCTTCCTGTCCATCGGGCCTCATTCTCCGTGTTCTCTTGAGCTGCAACCAAACGAAAGTGGTGGGAAGAAAAGAAAATGTGGCCGCAATCCTACCGATTGCTTCATTAGGAGTAGAGATAATAACTATAGCGTTTATTCTTAGAAAAAAAGGACACAGTACAGCCACATGTGCTCGTATATATATATATATAGTGTTACTATTCATCACCCAGGGCGCAGAATAAATTATTCTTCACCCGAGGTAATCTTACGATCATATCATAATTAAATTATGTTTGGAATTCAAATAGTTACATTCATATTGATTCACTACGTAAAATTTGACATAAAAAATTAAAAATATAGGTCATAAGACAAGAAAATTTGCAGTTTATGTGTATTTTACACTATGTTTTTACGTTTGTAATTTTACATAACATAAAATATTTTTTACGACGATTATATATTTTCTTACGGTCTCTTTTTACGTCGGAAATAAGACAAAACTTAGGGGACGTAAAATTACGGTGCATTGATGGTAAAATAGAGGGGGGTGAAGAATAACTATTCCTCACCCAGGGTGACGAATAGTCAATCCCTATATATATATATATATATATATATATATATATATATATATATATATATATATATATATATATATATATATATATATATATATATATATATATATAGACACACACACACGTGCATACAACAATCTTCCCTACGTACACACACGCAAACCCTACCCCTGTAAGCATCTCCGAGAGATTGAGCCAGCATATCATCTTGATATTGAAGAAGTCATCAGAGGTGCCTATAATCGACGGGAATGTCTCCTTCCACTGAACGCGTATCACCGAAAATACTAAAATAAATCCAAGAAAATGCGAGCATCAGGACTTGACCCTGGCGGGCTGGAGACACCCAAAAAATCAGAGAAAAGATAGTCTCAAAGTAGATTCTGTATAAAAAAGTGAGAATTATTTTTGGAAAACCATGAAATTCTGAAATTTCACACCATTCTTTTACCAAAGATAACATATTTGTAAACACAACAACAAAATTTATTTTCCATATTTATTTAAATAACACGAACTTATGTAGAAAGCATGATTTTTTTTGGATCATTAACAATTTTAAAAAATGTATGTTTTCACAGAAACATTTTTAGAAATTCAAAAAAATAATTAACCCATTTTTTCAACATTTTGAACATTTTTTCAAAACTAAAAATAACAATACTTATGCTTTTCTTGAAGACCATGAACACAACTTTGAAATTTGAAACATTCTTTTATAAAGTGAACAAAAACTAAAAGAGAAGAAAATAAAAAAGAAACAAAAAATTTATTATTATTATTATTATTATTATTATTATTATTGTTGTTGTTGTTGTTGTTGTTGTTGTTGTTGTTGTTGTTGTTGTTGTTGTTGCAGAAACACAAGGAAACCAACAAATCAGAGAAGAAGAAACCCAGTCCAAAAACCGTCTGGAAGGTTTCCAAAGAGCGTATAAACATGGGCTAGAACCTTCTAGAAAGTGTAGAAAACCGGGACCAACGTACACAACTTAGAAAATCAAAATGGGCCAGCCCAGATGGATCGCTCTGTGCATTTCAGAAACAATTTGATGCAAGGAGGCACGCGAGTGATGGTTTTCCCTCACTAGAGGCTAACAAACGAAAATTGACACAATATTGAGATAATAGACCGGCCCAGATGAATGGAAAAAGGATCCTGAATTGCCGAAATAACTCGCGCACGCTATCTCTCGCATGCAGCCAGACCTACGGCTCTCTCGCCGAAGAGGGCCAGTCCTGCAGAAAAGAAAAACAAAGGAGAGAAAAAGGAGCGAGCAGGGGCTAGCCACTAGGTTTGCATTGGATTCGTGATAGACTAGTGGCCTGAGTATAGTTAAGTCTAAACAAGCCCGGTTTTGCACCGTTTCTTCTCCATTTTTCTTGGGGGTTTTTGTTTTATTTCTCAAGGTTTTTTCTCTGTTTTCATTCTGTTTTTCTTTACTTTTATTATTTTATTATTTCATCTTATTTATTTCTTCCTTTCTTTTACCTTATATTTTGTTTCTTTTTTCTTTGTGTTTTTTCATTTTCTTCCATGTTGTACAGTTTTCTTCAGATTTTTGTCCATCTTTTCTACTCCATTTTTTTCATTTGGTTCTTTAGTTTTTGATGTTTTTTCGTTTCCAGTTGTTTCTTTTCTTTTTTCTTCTTACGTTTTGTTTTTTTATTTTTTTTCTTCAACATTTGTTTCTTCGGTTTTATTTTTTGGTTTTTTCCTTTTGGTTTAGTTTGTTTATTTTATGGTTTTCTTTGTTTCTTTGGGTTTTTCATTTTTCATTTTTTTAACTTTTTATGTTTGTGTTTCCAATTATTTGGTTTTCTTTTGTGTTTCATACTATGTTTTTTGTATATCAATTTGTTTTTGTAGTGCAATTTTAACATTTTTTCATTACAAGTTTGACCTTTTTTCATACACGGTGAATCTGTTTACTATACATAATTTTTCAAATGCAAGATTAATATTTTTCTATGCACTCTTAATTTTTTGATATGCTTAACTAATATTTTCTACAAATGGTCAACATTTTTCTATACACATTGAAATTTTTCTAAACACTTGATTAACATTTTACAAATACCTATTCAACATTTTCAAATGTTTGATCAACATTTTTTATATACATTATAAAAAAATCAGCATTTTGTATTATATGGCCAACATTTTTTCTATAGGAATTTAACAATTTTCTAATGCTTGATCAACATTCTGCAAATACATTTTCAACATTTTTAAATACATGATAAAAAATCATCTTTTTTTACACATGGTCGAATTTTTTCTATACACATTTAACACTTTCTAAATGCTTGATTAACATTTTTTAAATACCTGTTCAACAATTTCAAATGATTGATTAATATATTTTTTATACATTTTTTCGAAAATTCAGCATTTTTTAGTACATTGTCAACTTCTTTTATGTAGGAATTTAATATTTTTCAAATACTTGATAAACATCTTCAAATACTTTTTCAACATTTTAAAATACTTGATAAAAAAAATTCAACATTTTTAATATATAATCAACCTTTTTTCCTATATACATTTAATATTTTAGAACGCTTTATCTATATTTTTCAAATGCTTGATTAATATTTTATATACATGATATAAAAATTCATAATTTTTAATACATGATCAACATTTTATCTATACATATTTAACAATTTTCAAATGCTTCTCAAAGAAAATTCAAATGCTTGTTCATAAAATTTTCAAATTCTTGATTAAATTTTTTAAAATACATGATAAAAAAAATACACATTTGTAGTACATTTTTCGTAAACATTTTCTCTCTACACATTCAACATTTTTAGTGTTTTGTGTAATATATATTTAGAATATTTCAAAGTATAAGCAAAAGCAAAAAAAAAGTAAAACAAAAACAAAACAGGAAACCAAAAAAAAGCAGACAAAAAGTTTGCTGTGGTCTCCCCTTCAGCGAGGGTTCGTCCCCCCCCCCCCCCCCCCCCCCCCGACCGCCCGGATCCCACGAGTGAATAGAAAGTTAGATCTACATGGGATCTCACCTGAATCGCCCCATCTATCCTCCTGAGGAGAAGTTTGTTTGGTTTCAAACTCCGATTCAAACAAGAGGAATACGCCATGCTCGCTGTAGGCGAGACATGGGGTCAGTTTGGTTTGTGTCCTCAGCATATCTTGCCTGGCCTGGAATTGTGCCTGAGTTTCGGGGATGGTTGTTTTGTTTCTGCCCTGGGAAATGGAAAGCTTGCCTGGCCTGGACTCCTCTATACCATGATTAGCCTGGCATGTACTCGAGGCATTGCAATTAGCCTGGCCCTGGCAACCCAGTTCGGACGCCTGGACGAGCAGCCACAAGGCTAATAGCAGCCTGGCCGGGATACTATACTGAACAATGGCCCCACAAAGCTTATTAAATGCGGCGTAAATGCTCTTGCATGCCAGGCACCAACCAAACATTGTATAGATTCCCTAGCCTGGTCAGGCAGAGAGATCCCACCTTCTCATGTTCACGCCAGGCACCATCCGGCTTCCAGGCACGAGGGCCAGGACGGGAACCAAACTGACCCATAGTCACGTCTGAAACCACTCGCCATACGGTTAGCAGCGGGCCAGGCCATATACTGCCGATTTGTTATTTTCTACCTTTTCCAGCTGGGTTCTTTGTTGTTATTTATGTTTATTTTTTCGTTTTTAGTTTTTTCCCTTTTTAATAATTTTTTGTGAACAATTTCAAATTTTATTAAATTCCTTTATTTTTTAGCTTGTCAACCTTTTTTCAAATTTGTGAAAGTTTTCCAAATGCTTGAAAATTTTCAAATGCATGATCTGTTAGCTCGGGTACTTTTTAAAAATTTCATGATATTTTTCCTATTTCACTTTTTTTTAAATATGAACTTTTAAAATTTTGCAAACTTTATTCTAATTCATGAAAATTATTCAAATGCAACGGTCAACCATCCAATCAGCAAGATACTCCGAGCGACAAGTGGAACAAGCAACTGATGAATCAACGCTCGAGCATAAGGCTGGTCATAGTGGGAAATACATTTCGGTTCCTGGTTGTATATACACTTTATATGGGGAAAAAATTAATAATTAAACAGAAAGTCAAAATAGTTTAGAATTTTTTTAGAACAAACTTGACTTACTTTTGCACCAGTATGTAAATTTTCACGAAATAAAAATCAATGTTGACTTCACAGCGAAAAAGACATAATTTATTTATTATTATAGGTCACTATTCACACTATTTTGGTCAAATTTTTGTCTTTTTTGAAAAAAAGTCAAAGGGGGATTTTCTTTTTGTGAAATTTTTCTCACAAGTACAATGTAAGGTCAAGTTTATTTCAAAAATATTTTCAGAATTTTTTGACTTTTTGTTGAATTACTAAATTATTTTTTCATATAGGATGCATATGTCCCCATAGATCAAAAGTTCTCCTCCGAGATGCATATGTTACTAGTCTATGTTACTACCACGATAGTGGGTAGTAACATATATGTAGGGTCATGTAAGTCATCATTTATTAAGATGTAGACTTATTTTATCTTGAGATGCGCTATGTTACAGTAACATATTATGTTACTTTAAACATCTCTCTCCTCATTAACTATATGTCACATAAGCAATTTTTTCTTAAAACATGTTATGTTACTTGCTATGTTTCTTCCACTATAACCAGCCTAATGAGCATTAGCGGAACAAGCGGACCAATCAGTCTATCATTTTTTCTTCGTATTTGCTGCCCGGCAACTACATTTCGGTGCAAGCACCAGCAGCGCTAATGGGCGCTGCTAGACTCCTCATTTTAAGCTGCAATATTGGCTTTGGTCTTGCAAGTCGTCACTAAAATCATGGCCGGAAATTCTTGTGCTATTGTGGTTTTTTGTTTAATACAGTAGAGCCGTAAGCGATATATGTACATACACTCATTCCTTATGAACGAACTTATAATTTTATGTCCGTTAAAAACTGATGGACCAAATATTGTTGTTGTTACCTGATTTATAAGTCACTTGATCACATCTTTCTATTTTATTTTTTTATGTAAAGGTGATGTAACTCATATAAAAGGGATGACTTATAAATTTTAAGTTGGAGTGGAGCAACTTATAACCTATAAGTTAAGGTGACTTATAAGTTGGGTCTATTTGACAAAATAAGTTATTTTCTTACTTTTTGACTTATAAATTGGTGATTTATTTGGAACCAAACAGGTTTAAAGCATTTATAACGAGTATATGACCATTTTGGTGGTTCACTGTGTGTTTGTAGTTGTAGGTGTCTGGTCCTTTCCGTAGATAAAAAGATAAATAAACACAGCAACACGTGCTTCTTTCCAAAAAGGCAAAAAATAACAGCTTGGTGCAGTACTGAACCGGAGCCGGACGGTTGAACAAGAGCATTATTTCGTTTATTTCATTCATTCAGGTCGCGATACAGCAATGCATATTTACAGAACTTCTAACTCCGTCGCTTCTCTCCCGTACGTGAACCTCCCGCCGGCCACCTCACTCCCGTCCCATCACCGCGTTCTTGAACCTCCTAACCAGCTCCTTCCTGCACGATCCAACCACGGATCAGTTAGCCATGAACGCAAGGCATAAAACAATCGATACCATGCAATTCTGAGTGCCATAACGAGAGATGGATGCATGGTGTGCGTGCTGGGATCCTTACCGGAGCAGCTGCCGGTCGAAGGCGGAAGCGGAGAGCAGTCCTCTGTTCTCCTCGGCCCGCCGGATGAGGTAGGGGATGATGTGCTCCACGGGGCCGTAGGGCAGGTACTTGCTCACCTGGAAGCCGGCGTTGCGGAGCCCCAGGGAGAGCCCGTCCGCCATGCCCATCAGCTGCGCGAACTGCAGGTTCCGGTCGCCCTTGCCGATGCCCAGCTCCTGCGCCCTCGCCGCCGCCAGCTGCCCGGACTCCACGTTGTGGGTGGCCAGCATCACGGAGGCGGACCCGCGGCGGACGCGCTCCAGGAGGAAGGCCGCGCAGCCGTTGTAGCAGTCGTGGGTGTCCTGTATGCTGCCGTGGATCGGCGACGGCACGCCCAGCGACTCCGCCAGCCGGGCCTCCCGGGTGAGGTAGGCGCCGCGGACGATCTTGACCCCGAGGCACACGCGCTCCTCCTCGGCGGCGCGCACCATGGCCTCCAGCCGGTCGCGCGCGTCGCGGAGGTACGCCTGGACGGTGCCGTGCACGATGGGCCGCCCGCCGCCGTTGCACGCCAGCGCGCCCACGAAGGTGAAGTAGTCGATGGACGGCTGCACCGACGCGTACTCGGCGTCCACCAGCAGCGGGATGCCGTGCTCCGCGCACCGCGCGCCCACGGCCAGCAGCCGGTCGTGCGCCTGCTGCAGCTCGCGCTCCTCCTCCGCCGTCAGCGCCGCCGGCTCCGACGGCGTCAGGTACAGCGGGCTCGAGTCGGACAGGATCGGGAAGGCGTGCTGCTTCCACGGCAGGTGCACCGACGGGTTCTTGTGCTGCCACCGCAGCAGGTCGCTCGTCTTCTCCAGCAGCGCGATCGGGCACAGCGCCGTGATCTTGATACACACGCTCGCCTGCACGCACAAACACAGCATAATTAGTCACTAGTAAGAGTACCAAGCTTAATCTCACTGGCTAATTATTTTTGTGTTTTGGTTAAGCTGCTGGGAAATGTCTAAATAAGGAAAACAAATAGTAGGGTTTTGATGGGAGGCTGTAGATGAAAACGAGCGGTGGAGAAGGCACGACGATGGCGAGCTTGTCGGAACACGATCGGGCGGCTGGTTTTCAGGGCCCACGCACAGTGACAGCCGTGCGATTCAGTTTACTGCGAGAAGATTCCCAAGGAATCCGGGTGTCCACTAGCGCAGACCGAGGATTCCCTCCGACGTGGCACTCTTCCGTACCACTGCTAGGCGCGCACGCACGACACGGATGACGACGAAGGAAAAAAAAACAGAGTTATGTAGTACGGTTGACGCACCGATCCCGGGGGCAGCTTGGCGGCGACGTCGACGGCGGCGAGGAAGCCGGCGACGTTGCGGTCGCAGGCGGCGCCGTCCTCGGCGTCCTCGATGCCGTAGTCGAGGATCCCGCCCATGCCGCCGCGCCAGAGGCGCTGCACCCGGGCCGCGGCCTCATCGGCGGTCTCCCCGGCGCAGAAGTGCTTGTACGCGGTGGCCCGCGCCGCGGCCTGCACCACGGGGCTGGCGGCCACCGCCGGAGACCGCAGCGCCGCGAGGCCCACGTCCACCAGCGGGCCCGCGGACATCAGCTGCAGCGCCGCGAGCGTGCGCACCAGAGCCGTGGACGGCTCCCCGGTGAAGAGCCTCCCGGTGTCCTCGAACTCGAGCACCTGCTGCTGCTGCTGGTGCTGCGCGGACGACGGCGCGGGCACCGCGTCGGCGCCGGCGGCCGCGACGGCCGCCTCCGGGAGCTTGGCTGCGGCGGCGAAGGTGGAGAGCGCGCGCTTCGTGATGCGGGAGGCGATGGCCATGGAAGGTCGGGCTCGGAGGGGTCGCTGGAAAGCAACGAAAAGAGACGCCGGCTGCTCTTCTCCCGTGACCGGACGATGGATGAGACCACCGACCAGCGAACGAGCGACGGATGAGAGGAATCAAGAACCGAGTACGTAGCTAGAGGAGGAGGAAGAAGAAGTCGGAGACGACGCTGGTGTTGATCGGTGCAGTGTGAGGCTGGGAGCGAGCGAATGCGTAGGAATCCGAGAATGGAGGAAGCAGGTGTGGCGCGGCAGCCGGGTCTTATAGAGCGAGCGAGGAAGACTCGCGAAACGGCGAGGAAAAAAATTCTACCGCAGGTGAGCTGGAAACCGGTTGGAAAATAGGGAGAGGTTAGTGGCATGGGCGCGAGATCCCTGGGGATTCGGTCGGAGGAGTTGAACGCTTGACTGACTCGGATCCTGCGTGGAAACTCACGGGAGCGCCCGGTGACTCGGATCGTGCGTGGAGTTGGACGGTCGAGCGGACGTTGCTTGCACGCATCTTATCGCACTCCGCTCCTTGCCATTTTTTTCCTTCTTGACAAGGAATCAGGATGCACGTAGCTTTCGTTACCCTCTTATAATTGTCTTGCTCTTTGATGGGGAATCCCTGGGTGTAACTTTCGTTCACTATTGCCCTCCTTTTCTTACCATTTATTCATCGTGACAAGGATGTAACTTTCGTTTCACTCCACTAGTAGGACTCAAGGGAATCTCTGGGTGTAACTTTCGTTTCACTATTGCCCTCTTTTTCTTACCATTTATTCATCTTGACAAGGATTCTGGGAATCTAGGTGTACCGCACTCTTTTCATTCTTGTCAATCTCAATAGGGAATCTAAATGTAGCTTTCGACGTCAAATTATGAAATTTTAACCCCATATTTATCCTCGTATGCAAAGACCAATTTATACACGTTCTTTTCGTGATGGGAAATTACAGTTTTGTTCATATGCTACTACTACTACTAACTTTAAACTCAAAAATATCAAGGAAGTCGATGGAGCGAAGCAAATGCGTCATTCGCGAAAAAGTCATCTTTTGGCAATGGTGGGGCAAAATAAACGACAGTCATAGACGGCGATAAAAACACTACATACTTTCATGTCTTAGCCTCTCAATTGTTCTCAAAAGATAAATTCTCTATCATTGAAGATCAGGGACTAGAGCTTTCCTTACACGATCAGGCACTAAGTCTCCTCTCCCGGGCAAGCTAGGATCAACTTTCTATAGGGGCACCTTTGTCAAGTACACATTACTCGTTTTTTCGGCCAATCGCCTTGCGATAACTTCCCCCCCCCCCCCCACCCCCACCCCCACCGACATACACATAAGCATTGCCCAGTTTCCCACAAACATGCTAAAACCACACACACCTGCTTAGCAGTCTCCACTCAAAAAAAAAACACATCGGTGTTCAAGTTAGACTCCCACAATGCCTTCAACTCTATTTTGCTTGTACTCCTTGCTTCTCCTCTCCATTAGGGGCTTCCCTCTGGTATTGTGTTCTAGGATAAAAATGGACTCCATTTCGGAAAACAATGGTCCTCCTAAATGGGTCTCCTGTGTCGTCGACCAATTGCAAGAATAACCTTCGACAAGGCGACCCTCTATCCCCATATCTATTCATCATCTAGAATGATACCATAGTGCATGATAGCACACCCTCACACTTCAGGTGAATACATTGACGACACTCTAATAATTGCCAATGCAAAAAGATGATGTTGTGCTTCACCTCAAATCCATCCTAGATTATTTTGTCCTAGCCATCAGGTTGATTCTCAACTTGCATGAAACTACATCTGTTCCTCCACACAGTGATCAACCTTTGGCCCTCTAGAAGCTGCCACTTCGGGTGCGCTGTTTCATCATTCCTCAAAATTATCTTGGGCTCCAGCTCGCTGACGTCAAATTCTTTGGGTGTAACTTTCACTATTGCCACCTTTCTCTTGCTAGTTACCACTTATTCGTCTTGACAAGGAATATGGGATCCTAGGTGTGCCGCACTCTTTTTCTTACCATTTATTCTTCTCAATCTCCTTAGAGAATCTGGGTGTTACTTCCATTTTGAATTATGAAGTTTTAACCATAGTTTATCTTCCTATTCAAGGATCAATTATACACGTTTTTTAGTGGTGAGAAGCAAGGTTTTGTTCATATACTAGTAATAACTTTCAACTCAAAATTATCGAAGAATACACCGGAGTGAAGCAATGTGCCATTAGGCAGACAATCATGTTTTGGCCACCATGGGGCAAAATAAACATAGGCATAGACGGCAATGAACACACAACTTATTTCCATGCATTAAACCCAACGGTTTTGAAAATAAAATAAAATACCTATCCTCAAAGACTAAGGACTAAAGTTCTCCTCACATGATAAAAAAACATCCATCCAGGAAAAATATTACACCACACTCTAGAAACACTAGAATCTCATGCATGAACTTCTTTGACACCAATTCAGGCCCGCACGACCAACACTAGAAGCTTTAGAAAGATTCCATACCACAAATCCTATTTCTCAACGCTCCCTTCTTTGATCAAATGAACCCAAACGCCAATTCGAGCCCACATGACCTAGTACCAACTTTTTATAGGGGTACTCTATCAAACACATGCTACTCTCATTCTTCCATGACTTCCACCTTCTAAACTATGACGTCGAACGGTTCAACAGAGCCTTCATGGTCCTGTTGCCAAAAAATTACATGGCCAGAACCTTGGATGCTTTTTCCACCATTCTCCCTATCCCCCCCCCCCCCCCAGAAAAGTATTGCCAAGTTAATTACTACTCATTCAAACAAGATTCATCTTACCTATGCCACTAGCCTACTTAACACCTGCCACTCTAAAAAAAGAATGGCGATCAAGTTAGACTTCCACAATGACTTCAATACTATTTTGCTCGGACTACTTACTTCTGCTCCTCTACATTAGGGCTTTGATACCTCTCCAATGTATCTATAATTTTTTTATTGTTTCATGCTATTATTGTAACATCCCAAATTTTCAATTTGGAATGTTATACATAGATCATTCTTGCATATCATATTTTATTGCATTTTGTCTCGCGATCCTCGAAATCCTAAGCAACTCAAGGACCCTCGGAGAGAGTTGGGGATTTCCCCGGTTTTCATATTTGATCTTTATCAAATATTGAAACGAGGATTTCGGTTTTAGTTATTTTACTCTCCGAAAATATTTCATATTAAAATATATGAGAGGAGATAATATGACTTCTCCAAAGTAATTGAAATATTGGAGGAAAAATACTAAAATCAAATATTTGATTTTTATTTGGATTTTATTTGCATTAGAAAAATTGCACGTTTTCAAAATTGCATTTTAGGGCCAAGAAAATGTTCATCTCGTTCTAAATATTTCATTTAGACGGTGAAAATTTGTTTTGACATTTTTAGATTTTTATTTTATTTTCTAGGATTTTTTTTATTCGGCAGAATTGTTTCAAAAAAATGCGGAGAGGCTAACTGGGCCGAAGCCCAGCCGCCGGCCCCCTCCCTCCCGCGCGCCGTCTCCCTCCTGGAGACCGGCCGCGCCGTGCCGCCGCCGACTCGGAGGAGTCCGAGCCGGACTCCCCTCCCCGCCGCCCTTGCCCCCTCCCCAAGTCACCCCTCCCCTTTATATACCCAGCCCCCCCCCCACCGCCACCACCACCCGCCACCACCGCAGCCACGCCCCGCCTCTGCCGCCTTGCCGCGCCGCTGCCAGCCGCCGCCGCCTGCCACGCCGGACTTCGCCGGAGGTAGAACCGTTCGTTTTTTTGTAAAAAAAACCCGGTTTGGTTTTTTTAGAAACCCCTAGTTCGTTTTTTTAGATCGATTCGCCAGTTTTTTCCGATTTTTATTTTTAGCGGACGTTCGTCCGTATGTTCGTTTTATCGAACGGTTTTCACCCGTTAGTTACAGATAATGAGCGATCGTTCGTTAGCCTATTCGTCAGTTTTCTTTTATCGGATTTTTCCGCGGTTATTTCTGATCACGATTTCTGATCTGATTTTCGTTCTAGTTTACCTTTTCGCTCGTTAGTCGGAATCAGGCGATTCAAGCGCCTAGATCTTCGTCTCGAGACCCTCTTTCTGTTTAACCAACTTGAACAAGCTTTTACTACGGTAAAATTTGACCTAGGTCCAGATTAGTAAACGGATTTTGTTTCTTTTGCCGTTTGAGTTTCGTTGCTCCGTTCAATTTGATTCTTTTTGCTAACCAGAGTTCTTAAGTTGAAGTTTCTGGTAGATCTTCTTATTTGAGATTTACCCGTGCTTCTTTGCTTGATTACTTATGTATGCTAGTTTGCGATAGAATTCCCGGAGTGCGAAGCGTGTTATTTGGAGTCTCTAGGTTTCGTGGACCGTCAGCAAGGCAAGTAACACTTTGATCATACCCTTATCACCCAATTTTTATGCATTAGTTCCAATCCTCAAACATTGCATGGTTAGGATGTGATTAACATGTGAGTTGGGAAGTAGTTGATGAGGTAGAACCTATTGCCCTGTTATATTCAAACCCTTGGGAGTTACTTATACGAATTGCTTATATTGCTATGCTATGCTCGTAGACGTGGTTTAGGTGAGTGAAATCCATGACAGATGTCAGATTATTAATTAATGGTTCAACTTAAGGTGGCAACTTGAATACACATCTGGATGGATTGAGGCACCTGGAGTACCCAGTGTTGCCTGTATTTTTTTGGAAATCCCGGATTACCCGTGTGATCTTCCTATGGACCGCCACCCAGGCTCAAAGGGAACTGAGATGATTCATGCTAGAAACTTCCGTGTGCAGCCACAAGCTATTATGGGCTCTAGCATAGTTGAGTAAGTTACGTGAAGCTCTTGAAGAGGTGGATCAGCAGGTAGTGAGATGTAGGTTTGGTATGGTCTTCCCGGAGTAGAGAGTTAATGTTCCTGAAAGACTGTGTCTCGGTCATCCGTTTCTCAAACACCCTGTAGTGCGAGAAATCCAAGGGGGAGATCGAGTCTTGTTGGGAAAAGTGCGCAAACCTCTGCAGAGTGTACAAACTAATCATGGTTAGCCGTGTCCCCGGTTATGGACATCTTGAGTATCTAGTACTTGGAGTATCTTAAGTATCTCATCACTCTAAATTAATATTGTTGGGTTTTTAATTACCTTAATTGGGATTGAGTTGGAGGAACCTTCTCTACGATGTTTCAACCACCATGATAGTTAAATTAAAATATATTCCTTTGTTGTAGGGAAAATTTGGCTTTTCGCAAAAACTATAACCATACAGCTTTCCACCAGCCAAATATGCATGTAGTGATAGCATTATTCTGTTCTTGCTCTACTGTGTTACTTTGCCAGCATATTCCATGTGTTGACCCGTTTTCCGGCTGCAACGTATTATGTTGCAGACTTTTCAGATGAGGAGTAAGGTTCGTAGGTCGTTGTCGTGCAACTCAGCTATGCCGTTGGAGTTGATGGACTCACTTTATCTTCCAAGCCTTCCGCTGTTATCGTATTAGATGGCCTTAAGCCATATTTATTGTAATAAGTTCTCTGTTGAGACATTCGATATAATAAGTGTGTGATTGCTACTCTGTTATAAATCCTCGAGTACTGTGTGTCAGCATTACCGATCCAGGGATGACACTGAAGTACAGAGACTTGACCGTTTGAGGTCGGGTCGCTACAAGATGGTATCAGAGCACACGCTGAGTGTAGGACACGACCATTAAGCTAAAGCCATAGATCACTATTCTCTTCTCATTTCTGACTCCTCTCCATTTTCCACTCTTTAGGATGGCGGATGCAAGGAACAAGTTTGCACAACCGGATGAAGAAGCCCCTTTTGGACGACACTTGAAGGAAGTTACTAGGTACCTGAATATAGGAATACCAAGCTTCACCGGGACCTACAACGCCACTTTACCAGAAGAGGAGCGATGGATGATTCAAATTCAAGTTCCAGGAAGGACCTTCACGTCAGTCACTAAGCCCATAGAGTTTTCCTTTGATGCACCAACCTAGAGTCTAGGCAAGAGTATGGCAGCTCACATCATCATGGGACGCATTGGAGAAGTTTACCAAAAGGAGCTTAAGGATACTATCTATCAGATTTGTGGGCACCGAGATGAGCAATGGGAGATGATCAGCACCAGGAAGGATAGATCAATTGCAGCTTTCATCCAGGAACTAAACCAACACATTCGACGCCAGGAGAATCAGATGTGCGCAGGCATGATAGATCTGAAGAAGGCAATGACAAGGATCACGGAACTGGAGGAAGAACTCAAGGCTACACGTGAAGATTTTGAGGAGGAAATCGTCGTACTAGTGGAGAAGAATGACAATCTGGAAAGGAAGCTAGGGGTATTCCTGGGAGACCCCGCACCAGTAGAAGACGAAGAACCCAAGGAGATTCGCCCGGAGGACTACATCATCATCGACGACACCGACTCCGACCATAGCAATGATGACTTTGAAGACGAAGCTGGAGCAGATATCATGGAGTCTTCAACCGAGGAATATTTTTAGTAGACCACCACATCAGTAGTAGTATTCCACCATGTAAATAGTATAGTCCGAGCACTTTTGCGATAGTTCTAGACTGATTGTATGCCCTTGCTTGATTGAGTGAAATGATTGTGTTTGTCTCATGTGCATATGGGTAGTGCTTTCTCATTAGACCTCATTATATTCTAATCTCTCCCCTCTAAACCCATCGGATGCCTCCGAGATGTGACCCCGGATTTGCTTTCCCACCGAAGCTCACTCAGTTGATCCACCGGCAGAATACCCTGATGCAGTTGTTAGTCCAGAACCAAGGCAACAACAACAACAACAACAACAACAACAACAACAACAACAACAACAACAACAATCAATCAATCAATCAATCAATCAATCAACCACCACCACCACCAGTTGACAACTTAGCCAGTTTTCCGAGGTTGCAGCCACCGGTGTTTTCTAGTAGCACCGAGCCTATAGTAGCAGATGATTGGCTCCGCAGGATTGGAAGGGAGCTAACCACTGTAGGATGTACCGATGCTGAGAAGGTGTGTTTTTCCGCACATCAGTTGGATGGACCAGCAGCCTCATGGTGGGAGAATTACACTGTCACCTACCCTATAGCCACGGTGACATGGGACCAGTTTCAGCAAGCCTTTCGTACAACCCATGTCTCAACTAGAGCTATGAGTATGAAGAAGCGTGATTTTTGCAACTTACGCCAGGGGAACCGTACTGTGGCTCAGTACGCGGATGAGTTTAGCAAGTTATCTCGCTATGCCCCTGATGATGTGGCCACAGATGCTGCAAAGCAGGAGAAGTTTATGGAAGGGCTGAATGATGAGATGAGCATGCAGTTGATGGTGGCAACATTCAACAACTACGAGGAGTTGGTAGATAAGGCTCTTATGATTGAAGATAAGCAGCAGCAGATTGAGAGCCGTAAGAGGAAGTATGGACAAGGGAGGTATAACTCAGGAGCTCAGTAGAAGCCTCGCCTAACCCCGAACTCGGAAGGACTTGTTCATAACCATGAAGGCCACAACCATAATGGAGGAAGTAACCATAACCATACTGGCCCAAGGAATGGGAATGGGAATGGAGCAAGCAATAATCAGAACCGCCCCAATCCGGCCACACTCGCCAAGAGAGACCTAAGCCACGTTACTTATTTCAAGTGTGGGAAGACTGGACACTATGCCATGGAGTGCCCTGAAGGGAAGAATGGAAACAGAAATGGGAGCGCTGGGAAGAAGCCCAATCCATTCAACAAAGGACAAGTGAACCACGTTAACGTGGAGGAGGTTGAAGAGCAGCCAGACGCGGTTATAGGTAAGTTTTTCGTTAAGTCACTTACCGCTCTTGTTCTTTTTGATACCGGTGCATCGCATTCATACATATCAAGGGAATTCGTGGATAAGTTTAAACTACTGACCCAAACCCTTAGGACCCCTCTGTTAGTAAGTTCACCTGGAGCAGAGTATATGGCTAGTCGATGGTGCGATCAGATACCCTTAACCATTGGCAACCATGTTTTTTCGTCCGACCTAATTATCTTGGAGTCACAAGGATTTGATGTGATATTAGGAATGGACTGGATGTCAAAATATGTAGGAAGCATTGACTGTGTTAGTAAGACAATTTGTCTCACCACCCTGGAGGGAAAAAGAATCAAGTATGTATCTAGGCATGCGCCAAGAAGTAGCCAAGTAAATACCCTCACGGGAGTTATTCACGAGGAAGTGCTTGTAGTAAAGGATTACCCAGATGTTTTTCCAGAATAGTTACCAGGCATGCCACTGGATCGAGATATCGAGTTTTTGATAGAGTTATTGCCACGCACCAGGCCTATATCAAAGAGACTGTCGTGGTTCTAAGTCTGACAGTGAGGTAGGGGGGGTGTATGAAGAGGCTAGACCTTAGCTATTGGGAAGTTGTAAGCACGCAAGGTTTATGAGTTCAGGCCCTTCTCTGAGGAAGTAACAACCCTACGTCTCGGTGCCCGGAGGCGGTCGATTGGATTATGCGTGTGTAAAATGACAGGGGTGCGAACCCCTGATACTGAGGAGGGGGGTGGCTTATATAGAGTTCGCCAGCCCTCTCCTGCCCTCAGTAATACAGGGTTTAAGGTACATTTAAGGTGGGCGTTACTGATAACGTCCCTAATAAAGTGTCATAATAATCATAAAGACTACTTAATAGCCGACCGTTTGCCTGCGGAGTGACTTGAGGTCTTCTGGCAGTCGAGTGGTTGGCTTCTTGGTTGAGTGACAGCTTCTTGGTCGAGTGTCTTCAATCCGTCGAGTGGGATATCTTCAAGTCGTTTGAAAGGTGACTTCCTCTAAGGATGTCCTACGGTAGGGCTCTTAGGACGGGTCCGTGTCCCTACCGTAGGTACATGACTTCATCATTAGCCCCCGAACGGATCGAGGCTGGAGTGAGAAAAGGGGTTAGGGACCTTCCCAACCGACCCTTCGGGTTATTATGGGTGCTTCGTTCTGGGTCGATTGTCACGGATGACGTCGTTAACCTCTTTCAGTCGCCTTGATCCGTTCCAGGTCTTTCGTCGAATGGATTTCTTTACCTGCGAGGCATCGAGCGCCGGCGTGCGCGGGATTTCCGTTTCGTCAAGTTGTTCTGCAGCTGGCGGAGATCGCGGGATTCGGATTTTTGGGAAGCGCACGGAACGGGGGTGGCCGCAGTAATCGGGAGCGACAGTGCGAAGGCTCCTCGATCCCCGCGCCGCCTTTTTCGCCACGTACAGCGCGCGCGCCTGCCACGGGATTTGACTGGGTAGCTCGGGCCTACCTGCCAGCCACTCGGGAGCGGCCCCTTATAAGTAGTTGGCCCGGAGCCTTTCTTCAGTACGCGTGCTCATCTCTTCCTCTTCCTTCTCTGTTTCTCCGTCTCCTCCTCCGCTTCCTTCGCTCTCGCCCCGCCACCACAAAACCAGCTCGAGACCTCGCCGACGACGATGGTGACGGGCAAGACGACCGCTCTGGAGCGCGCGAAGAAGGCGGCGGCGGCGGGGAAGGGAAAGAAGTCCGCGCGCGGGGGTTCTTCCTCTCGGACGGCCCTGCCCAAGGGGTGGATCCAGGGCGACTGGATGCCCTCGGTGCTTCGTCAGGAGGACCTCGACGACCTGTTCGAGGGAGGAGCCATTCCCCACAGGGCGGCGTGTCTTCCAGGGGGAGAAATCGAGCCCCAGCCACGCGACGGTGAGTGCGTCCTTCTGGCGACTCACATTGACCGTGGATTCTCTCTGCCGCCCCACTCTTTCTTCCGCAACTTCCTGAACTTCTTCGGGGCGCAGCTCCACCACTTTACTCCGAACTCCATAGTCTATCTTGCCGCCTTTATTTCCATGTGTGAGGCGTTCCTGGGGTGCCGCCCACACTGGGGACTTTTCAAGCATATCTTCACCTGTCGCTCTCAGTCGGTTAAGAAGGCCAAGTCGAGTGACGAGAGGACACAGGTGATCCAGCTGTGTGGGGGCTTGGCGATCCAGACGAGGGGTAAAAGCTGCTTCCCCTCCATTACCTTCCCAGAGTCAGTTCGAGGATGGCAGGCGACTTGGTTCTACTGCCAGAATCAGGAGACCCCAGGGCAGTCGACTGGACTTCCTCCCTTCACCCTCGACCGAGCCCAAAAGCCTGCTTCCTTGAAGGTGACGCCGAAGAAAAGGCCCAGGTCAAGATATTGGCGGGTCGAGTGGTCGAACTTGTCCGTGAGGGCGTGACGGGGATGGATCTGCTGGAAGTCTTCCTCAAGAGGCGAATCCAACCACTCCAGGCTCGGGACCACCCGATGTAGCTGTACTCTGGCCTCGAGGACACCACTCAGATCCACCCGGAGGAGGTCACCGACGAGATGTTGGAGGGGTGGCTGTCAAGCATCACGGGGAACAAGGACAACCCCCGAGGAGCTAGGAGGGTCATTCCACTCGACAACTCGTATGAGGTCGACCAGGTGCGTCTTTATGTTTCCGACTGGAATCTTCGTTTTCTGCATTGGTCTTCTTTGAGCGAGTCGACTAACTTTTGTCTTGTCCTTTGTTCCCAGGCGACCACCGAGATGTACTCGACGCCCAACGGGGTGCAGGGGTCGACTGAGGAAGGTGAGGCAAGTGGAGGCGAGAGCGGGGATGACCAAGGCGAGTGGGAGTCTGACGGCGAAGGGGAGGGAGACGACGACGTCTTCTCGAGCGAGGAGGAGGAGGAGGAGGCTGAACCCTCCTGCCCAGAGGGGCGATCCAAGCTCATACACGACCCAGCGCGGGGGCGTGGCAAGACCGCCGCACCTGCTGGGCAGACGTCGAAGCGCCCTCGGAGTTCTCCTCCTCCGCCGACTGAGAAGGCTCCCAAGCACCCACGAGCGACGCCATCCAAGCCGCCCAAAGTCCTGCCAAAGATGAAGATAGCTGTTCCTACCATTTCCGGGTAAATGACAGAAACTTTGCTTTCCCTTGTCGACTGTGGATGGATCCTTGGTCGATTCACCTTGTCGGCTGGCCGACTTTTGAGTTTTTGCAGCGGTGCCACTTCTGAGGTTTCCGCCAGGAACGACGACCAAGAGATGGAGGACGCTGTTACCTCCAACCCCGGTATGATTAATGACATTTTGCTTTGAGTCGCCTGGCCCTTGTAGTTCTGGTCGATTGAGTGTTTTCTCTTGCAGCCCCTGTTCATGTTATTGACCTCCCGGACGATGATGACAACGAGCCGCTGAGGGTGAAGAGGACAAAGAAGGCGTCGGCTGTCAAGACCCCACGGTCCACTCCGGCACCTGAGGCCGCGGCTCGGGGCGATGGCGAGCCCGCTCGGGCTTCTGTGACCTTTGCCGATCCCTTGTCGAGTGCGCAGCCCTCGGCGCCGACTGCCAACCCTACGACCTTTGCCGATCCCTTGTCGAGTGCGTAGCCCTCGGCGTCGACTGCCAACCCTACTTCGCTCTTTGTCGCGTACTCTGTCCCTGAAGACGAAGTGGCTGCTGCGAAGGAGGCCATACACCAGGCAGGGGTCATGATGGAACAGGTGAAGGTGGCTCGGGAGGCCAGTCAAGCCGCCTATGACGCGAGCTCGGCTCTTCAGAGCAACGTCCGGGTTAGTCGACTCAACACTTGATTGTTTGAAGAGTCTTTCTCCCTCTTTCTTTTCCTTGAAGATCTTTGTATCTGTATCTGTACACCCACTGGGTGTGTTTTCTCTTTGGTCGAACCAGTGGGGGCACGCTGAGTGCACCCACTGGGTGTAGTCCCCGAGACTACGGTGGATTGCTGGCAGTCGACTGTATAGTCTGTATATTGCGTTTGTGAATCTGTACTTCTTCACTCGGTTTGGTCTGGCCAGGTCGAGTGGTCCGTGTCCTGTCGACTGCGGGCAGTCGTTTTTTTTGGTCGAACCAGTGGGGGCACGCTGAGTGCACCCACTGGGTGTAGTCCCCGAGACTACTGTCGAATGTTTTTGATTCGGCTGTGGTCTTAGAAACGTCACCATTGTTCCTTAGTTACTCGGAAGCATCTTATCTCGAACGTCTGTCAACTTTTTTTTGCAGAAATCCTGCGAACTTGCCGCTCGCTATGCTGAACTGGAGAAATAGAAGATTCAACTGGATCTTGATCTAGAGCTGGCCAGGACGGAGCTGCAGAAGGTCAGGGAGGGCGCCACAGGTAAAGTGACTTTGTCGACTGATTTTGTTTTCAGGCTTGGGCATTCCTTTGCTGTTTCCGATTCGATCGCCATTTCTTTGTAGGAGAATTGGAAAAAGCTTTGGCGAGGAAGGACCAGGACCTGGCTGTTGCTCGCAAGGCGGCTGACGACAAGACGGCTCTGGCCGAGCAGAAGCTGGCTTCGGTCGACCAGTTGGAAAAGGAGAACGCCAGGTTGCAGACCGCTCTGACTGATGCCAACAGGCTGACTGCCAATTGGAAGAAGAAGAACCTCCTCTTGGGCGAGGAGATGGAAGGCATCGCTCGTAGGAGGGACGACCTGGAGAGCTACCTGAGGAGCCTCACCAAGAGGCTGTACATCAAGATTGAAGGTGCACATCTGATTTTGACTGTTTCGTACTTTTGTGTCGACCCAATCTTGCGATCGTTGGCTTATCTTTAGGTCTTGTGTGCAGAATTCTGTCAGAACTTCGAAGAGGAGACTGGGCGGATCGAAACGGGTCTGGACCCAATCAATTCTCCGGTGAAAGACGATACTGCCATGAACCTGCTCCGACTGGAATCTCGAATCGACGGCGCCGTGGATTACCTGGCTCGACTGAAGGTTGCCGTGTCGCGGATCGACTCGACTCTTTGGCCAGAGTCCACGCTCCAGAACGATCTCGAGTCTCTTATGGCTCGACTCGACAAAATCCCCGATCGAGTGCAGGAGTGGAAGAAGTCCTCTGCCCGATGCGGCGCTGATGTGGCTCTATCCTTAGTCCGCGTGCACTGCAAGGAGGCGCGAGAACAAAAGCTGGCCGCCATCCAAGTCGCCAATACCAAGAGGCACAACTTCCAGGACTTCATGGAGACCTTCATCGCTGCAGCCACTCGCATTGCGGACGGAATCGACCTGGATGAGTTCGTCGCTCCTGCCAGCCCTCCTCTTGAGGAGTGAGAAAACTTTTATGCCTTCCCTAAAATTAGCCTCGGAATGCCGAGTGGACTTGTAATCGTTTAAATTCTGCCGAGCCGAGGGCTCGAGTACTTTGATTCGGGGCCCGGGGTCTTTTAATCTTTATCCGAACTTAATTTTTGCTGAATGTCTTCGTGGACTGGAACTATCGTGTGGGGCTTGATGGCCGCCCCTCATCCTGTTGTTGTACATTGTATTTGTGGCGGAGCTCTCGGGAAAAGGTGGCAGTCGACCCACACCATGTTATTGTACATTGTATTTGTGGCGGAGCTCTCGGGAAAAGGTGGGTTTCGAACTTAGGCGAGTGTTTGACTGCGGCTAAGTCTCTTCGTGGAGAGCTGAACTGCAGCTAAGCCCCCGAGTGGGAGGTTTGCTCTCCACTCGGTAGGATTTTTCAAACTTAGGCGAGTTTCTGACTGCAGCTAAGTCTCTTCGTGGAGAACTTAGGGAGTGCTGAACTGCAGCTAAGCCCCCGAGTGGGAGGTTCGCTCTCCACTCGGTAGGATTTTTCGAACTTAGGCGAGTGTCTGACTGCAGCTAAGTCTCTTCGTGGAGAACTTAGGCGAGTGCTGAACTGCAGCTAAGCGCCCGAGTGGGAGGTTCGCTCTCCACTCGGTAGGATTTTTCAAACTTAGGCGAGTGTCTGACTGCAGCTAAGTCTCTTCGTGGAGAACTTAGGCGAGTGCTGAACTGCAGCTAAGCCCCCGAGTGGGAGGTTCGCTCTCCACTCGGTAGGTTTTTTCAAACTTAGGCGAGTGTCTGACTACAGCTAAGTCTCTTCGTGGAGAACATAGGCGAGTGCTGAACTGCAGCTAAGCCCCCGAGTGGGAGGTTTGCTCTCCACTCGGTAGGATTTTTCAAACTTAGGCGAGTGTCTGACTGCAGCTAAGTCTCTTCGTGGAGAACTTAGGCGAGTGCTGAACTGCAGCTAAGCCCCCGAGTGGGAGGTTCGCTCTCCACTCGATAGGATTTTTCAAACTTAGGCGAGTGTCTGACTGTAGCTAAGTCTCTTCGTGGAGAACTTAGGCGAGTGCTGAACTGCAGCTAAGCCCCCGAGTGGGAGGTTTGCTCTCCACTCGGTAGGATTTTTCATACTTAGGCGAGTGTCTGACTGCAGCTAAGTCTCTTCGTGGAGAACTTAGGCGAGTGCTGAACTGCAGCTAAGCCCCCGAGTGGGAGGTTTGCTCTCCAATCGGTAGGATTTTTCAAACTTAGGCGAATCGGATTCGCAGCTAAGTCACCCACTGGGGGATTTCGGATACATACAACAGTGACAGCAATTATTGGAACACTCTTATTTCTGATAAAAATGAACTTCAGGAGTTTTTCTTATTACATCTGGTTTGAGAGCGGACTTAAGTGTAAAAGGGGCGGAGAAGCTCCGCGTTCCAAGCTCGGGGTTCGTTGATTTGTCGATCAACATTGTAAAGGTGATATGCTCCGTTGTGGAGGACTCTGGTGATGATGAAGGGGCCTTCCCAAGTGGGAGCGAGCTTGTGAGGTTTCTGTTGATCCACTCGGAGGACCAAATCTCCTTCTTGAAAGGCTCGACTCTTCACATTCCGGGCGTGGAATCGACGCAAGTCCTGCTGGTAAATGGTCGATCTGATCATTGCCATCTCCCTCTCTTCCTCCAAGAGGTTGACTGCGTCTTGCCGGGCCTGCTCTGCTTCATCTTCGGTGTAAAGTTCAACTCGGGGCGCATTATGAAGGAGATCGCTTGGCAGGACAGCTTCGGCTCCATAAACCAGAAAGAATGGGGTCCTTCCAGTCGACCGGTTAGGGGTGGTCCTTAATCCCCACAGCACTGACGGAAGCTCGTCGACCCAAGCGCCTGCCACGTGCTTGAGATCGCGCATCAGCCGAGGTTTTAGCCCTTTGAGAATCAGACCATTTTCCCTCTCAGCCTGTCCATTCGACTGGGGGTGAGCGACTGAGGCGTAGTCGACTCGTGTGCCTTGAGAAGCGCAAAATGCCCTGAACTCGTCCGAATCAAAGTTTGACCCATTATCAGTGATGATGCTATGCGGGACTCCATATCTGAATGTCAATCCTCTGATGAAACTGATAGCGGTGCAAGCGTCAAGGCTCTTTATGGGCTTAGCTTCGATCCATTTGGTAAACTTGTCGACTGCCACAAGCACATGAGTGAACCCACTCCTGCCCGTTCTCAGGGGGCCAACCATGTCCAATCCCCAGACGGCAAAGGGCCAGACGAGCGGAATGGTTTTCAGGGCTGACGCGGGCTTGTGTGACATGTTGGAGTAGAACTGGCAGCCCTCGCACCTGTCGACTATCTCTTTCGCCATCTCATTTGCCCTTGGCCAATAAAATCCAGCTCGGTATGCCTTGGCCACAATGGTCCGAGAGGACGCATGGTGGCCGCAGGTCCCCGAGTGGATATCGTTGAGGATTATTTGACCCTCTTCTGGCGTTATGCATTTCTGGCCGACTCCGGTCGCACTTTCTCTGTACAGCTGTCCCCTTATGACTGTGAAGGCCTTAGATTGGCGGACGATCTGTCGAGCCTCCTCCTCGTCCTCCGGGAGTTCTTTCCTTAGGATATATGCAATGTACGGTATCGTCCAATCAGGGGTGACTGCCAAGACTTCCATGATTAGGTCGACTACTGCAGGCACTTCAACTTTAGTCGGATCCGTGGCACTTTTCGGCTGCGGGGCTTCTTCTGTGAAAGGATCTTCTTGGACTGACAGCGAGTGAATGTGTTCCAAGAACACGTTGCTTGGAATGGCTTCTCTCTTGGAGCCTATCTTTGCCAAGTCGTCAGCTGCCTGGTTTTTCAGTCGGGGGATGTGGTGGAGTTCCAACCCCTCGAACTTCTTCTCTAGCTTCCGTACTGCATTGCAGTACCCAGTCATTGCCGGACTCCTGACGTCCCACTCCTTCATCACTTGATTAACCACCAGATCTGAGTCGCCATAGACCATGAGGCGACGGACGCCGAGCGAAATGGCCATGCGCAACCCATACAAAAGTGCTTCATACTCTGCTTTGTTATTGGAGGAATCGAAGTGAATCTGGAGAACGTATCTGAGCTTATCTCCTCGGGGGGAGACCAAAACTACCCCCGCGCCCGAACCATTCAGCATCTTGGATCCATCGAAGAACATAGTCCAGTGTTCCGAGTGAACTTGAGTCGGAAGTTGCTGTTCAGTCCACTCGGCGATAAAATCCGCGATTGCTTGGGACTTGATGGCTTTCTTTGCTTCAAACTTGATGTCTAAAGGAAGGAGTTCAATCGCCCACTTGGCCACTCGACCAGTTGCATCTCTGTTATGCAGGATCTCCGATAATGGGGCGTCGCTGACGACTGTAATGGAGTGGTCAGAGAAATAATGTGCAACTTTCTTCGTGGTCATGTAAATCCCATATACAAGCTTCTCGTAGTGGGGGTATCTTTGTTTTGAAGGGGTCAAAACTTCAGACACATAACAAACAGGGCGTTGAACTTTGAAGGCCTTCCCTTCCTCTTCCCGCTCGACCGTAAGTACTGTACTGACAACTTGTCCCGTGGCTGCAATGTAAAGCAGCAGAGGCTCTTTGCTGATTGGAGCAGCTAGCACCGGCTGGGTGGAGAGCAGAGCTTTGAGCTCTGCAAACGCTACGTCAGCTTCTGGAGTCCACTCAAACTTGTCAGACTTTTTCATCAGTCGGTAAAGAGGCAACGCTTTTTCACCGAGTCGAGAAATGAATCGACTTAAGGCGGCCAAGCAGCCTGTAAGTTTTTGGACATCATGCACACGTACAGAACGCTTCATCCGGAGTATGGTGCCAATTTTTTCAGGATTGGCGTCGATTCCCCGTTCGGAAACGAGAAAACCAAGTAGCTTGCCACCTGGAACTCCGAAAGTGCACTTTGACGGATTGAGCTTGATATCGTACCTCCTGAGGTTGGCGAAGGTTTTAGCAAGGTCAGCCCGCAGGTCAGAACCTTTTCGGGACTTGACTACGATATCGTCCATGTACGCCTCCACATTCCGACTGATTTGAGTGAGTAAACACTTCTGGATCATTCTCATGAATGTGGCTCCGGCGTTCTTGAGGCCGAATGGCATGGTGACGTAACAGAAGCATCCGAATGGAGTGATGAAAGCTGTTTTGGTTTCTTCGGGCCCATACAGACGGATCTGATGGTACCCGGAGTAGGCATCTAGAAAAGACAATCTCTCGCATCCCGCAGTTGAGTCGACAATTTGGTCGATGCGAGGGAGAGGAAAATGATCTTTCGGGCAGGCCCGATTGATATGCTTGAAATCAATGCACATGCGGAGTGACTTGTCCTTCTTGGGGACCATGACAACATTGGCGAGCCACTCGGAGTGGTAGATCTCTCGAATGAACTCAGCTGCTAAGAGCCGAGCCACTTCCTCGCCGATGGCTTGTTTTTTCTGGACGGCGGACCGCCGCAGATGTTCCTTCATGGGTTTGAACTTTGAGTCGACTCGCAGGCGGTGCTTAGCCAGCCCTCTGGGAACTCCAGGCATGTCAGAGGGTTTCCATGCGAAGATGTCCCAGTTCTCACGGAGGAGCTGGATGAGCGCTTCTTCCTATTTGGAGTCGAGCGTCGTTGAGATGTGAGTCGGAGCTGCGTCGGGGTTAGTCGGGTGAATGCGGACTGTCTTTGTTTCGCCAGCCGACTGAAAAGCTGACTCAGAGGCAGGCTTCTTAGCCCGCAGCAGTTCACTCGGGTCGGCAGTCTTTTGGTACTCTTTCAGCTCGACTACTGCCATCTGAGCGTCGGCGATCTTTGATCCCTTCTGGAAACATTCTTCTGCTTTCTTCCGGTTGCCCATAACAGTGATCACACCTTTGGGGCCAGGCATCTTTAATTTAAGATACACGTAGCATGGTCGAGCCATGAAGCGTGCGTAAGCTGGCCTGCCCAAGATGGCGTGATAAGCACTCTGGAAGTCCACAACTTCAAACGTTAACTTTTCCTTGCGGTAATTCTTTGAATCACCGAAAACCACATCAAGAGCAATCTGGCCAAGTGACTCGGCTTTCTTCCCAGGAATGACTCCGTGGAAGCTCATGTTACTGGTGCTGAGCCTGGACATCGGAATGCCCATTCCTTTCAAGGTTTCAGCGTACAGTATGTTCAGGCCACTGCCGCCGTCCATCAGGACCTTGGTCAGTCGAGTGCCTTCGACAACTGGGTCGACCACCAAAGCTTGCCTCCCAGGGGTGGCAATGTGCGTCGGGTGATCGGACTGGTCGAACATGATGGCCGTCTGAGACCACTTCAGGTAACTGGGAGTCGCCGGGGCAACCATGTTGACCTCACGGTTAATGATTTTCTGTCGACCTCTGCTTTCGAGATCAGCAAAAATCATCAAGGTGGAATTGACTTGGGGGTATCCATCGTCACTATCTTCCTTGTCTTCAACTCTGTCTGGCTCTTTTTCCTTATCCTTGGGCTGCTTGCCCTGGAACTGCTGAATCAGAAGCCGACACTGTCGAGTGGTATGCTTTGGGAAAATAAAATTTCCTTCTTCATCTTTCTTGGTATGGATGTGACATGGCAGGTCCAGAACATCATTCCCATCCTGATCCTTAACCTTCTTGGGCTTCCATGTGCCCTTGGGCTTTCCCTTGAAATTTCCCTGGGCCACAGCCAGGGCCTCCCCCGGGGCGGCTGGCTCGGCCTTCCGCTTCTGCTTCCGACTGGAGTTTCCTCCGGTTTCTTGGGCGACTGACTTAAGTTTGCCGCTTCGGAGTCGGTCCTCGTCTTCTCCATTAGCGTACTTGGTGGCAATCTCCATCATCCGATTAAGGGACATCTCTCCGGTCCGGCCAAATTTCAGATTCAACTCCCTGTACTTGACGCCTTCCTTGAAAGCGCAAACTGCTTGATGGTCTGGCACATTCTCGACTGAGTGGTGCAGTGTGGTCCACCTCTGGATATATTCTCTCAGAGTTTCGTTCGGCTTCTGTACGCAAGACCGCAGCTCCGTAAGGCCTGCAGGGCGCTTGCATGTCCCTTCGAAGGTTGTAATAAACACTCGGGAGAGATCCTCCCAAGTGTAAATGCTGCCGGGCGCCAGCTGATTCAGCCACGCCCTAGCTGAGCCTTCCAACATGAGGGGTAAATGCTTCATGGCCACCTCATCATTGCCGCCGCCGATCTGCACAGCCACTCGATAATCCTCGAGCCACGTGTCAGGCTTGGACTCGCCGGTGAATTTGCTGATTCCAGTCGCCAGCCGGAAGTTGGGAGGGATCACCGCAGCTCTGATGGCCCGACTGAAACACTCAGGCCCCGAGGCGTGTGTCCTGCTGCCGGTGGGCGTATCTCTGTTGTGGCCTTCTCGATGAGCCCTGTTCCTGTCCACCAGACCTTGAACGAGGATGGATCTCGCGTCAAAGCCTGGGTCTCTGGGGTCGACTGGGATCCTCTGCCCAGTGTTATGGGGGCGCCTGTCGTCTCGATGCCGAGGTGCATATGATCCACTCCGCGGGGGAGGGGACGGCACCCGACGCCCATCATCACGGTCGGGTCGGTGATCATATTGTTCGTTCCTCCTATACTGATCGTGCCGGTCTCCACGCCCCTCACGCCTCGGGGGCGATCTCGGGCTGTGAGCCGACTGGACGGTCTCCGTTGCGACAGATCGACTGTGGATCCTGTCCCGTGACTGAGAGACGGCGGAATTCTGATTTCCCGCCGCTCGGAGCAATGCTCTGATCTGCAGCAATCCTCTGCCGGCCTCCGACTGGGAGGGCTGGATTGACTCCGCTATGCGGGCCGCGGCAGCCAGGTTCTGAACCGGAGTTCGGTACACCTGCGGTGGCGGGAAGAGCTGCCGTCGACTGGGTTCGGGTGCCTGCTGGCGTCGACTGGACTCGGGAGCCCGCTGGCGTCGACTGGACTCGGGAGCCTGCTGACGCGCCCGCTCGTCGAGAGCTCGCTGTAGATTCTCCAGTCGAGTGCGCTCGGCTAGATTAGCCAAGCGCGCGTCCTCCAAGGCCCAGGCCTCGGGGGTTTCTCCAACAATAGGTGTGTAGAGCGCGTCCACATTCCGGCGACAAAGCTCCTCCCGTTGCAATGACGTAAGAGGCTCGGGGAGGTATTCGTCGTGAGGGTGCGACGGATCGCCCCTGTCGGCACCATCATCAGCGCGATGGAATCCAGGGGGACTGCGTGTCCCCTCGACCGCCAGAACCTCCGCCAAGGGGTCGCTGCTGTCACACTCGGAAGTGGTCTCCGTGGAGCCAGTCGATAGATCGAACAGGCCGCAGAGGGATTCGTCGGGCTCGATTGCAGCGACTTGCGGGGTCGCCGACTGGCGGGCCGTGGCGTGCTTCATCCACCGCTGGAGCCTCGACCGACCCGAGCGCTTGTGCTGGCGGGAGACAGGACGGGGAGACGGCACGGGAGTCGACCGATACGGGGTCGATGGCTGCCTCAGGAGGACGCCACGGACGCACGCGCAGAAGTGCGTCGCACCGCGGACGGGGAGCGCGTCGACGTCAAGCGGCGCCTCCTGGAGCCAGGTGGAGTTGTCGGCGATGAAAGCGAGTCCACCGAGACAGATCTCGCGGCACTCCGCCAAAGCTCCGCAGGAAAACATGATCAAGTGGATCGGAAAAATCGCAACTTCTCCAATTAGGCGCTAAGACTAATGCCCCAAGGTGGGCGCCAACTGTCGTGGTTCTAAGTCTGACAGTGAGGTAGGGGGGTGTGTATGAAGAGGCTAGACCTTAGCTATTGGGAAGTTGTAAGCACGCAAGGTTTACGAGTTCAAGCCCTTCTCTGAGGAAGTAACAGCCCTACGTCTCGGTGCCCGGAGGCGGTCGATTGGATTATGCGTGTGTAAAATGACAGGGGTGCGAACCCCTGATACTGAGGTGGGGGGTGGCTTATATAGAGTTCGCCAGCCCTCTCCTGCCCTCAGTAATGCAGGGTTTAAGGTACATTTAAGGTGGGCGTTACTGATAACGTCCCTAATAAAGTGTCATAATAATCATAAAGACTACTTAATAGCCGACCGTTTGCCTGCGGAGTGACTTGAGGTCTTTTGGCAGTCGAGTGGTTGGCTTCTCGGTCGAGTGACAGCTTCTTGGTCGAGTGTCTTCAATCCGTCGAGTGGGATATCTTCAAGTCGTTTGAAAGGTGACTTCCTCTAAGGATGTCCTACGGTAGGGCTCTTAGGACGGGTCCGTGTCCCTACCGTAGGTACATGACTTCATCAGAGACCATACCGGATGCCCGCAAATGATCTGGAGGAGATTAAGAAACAGATCAAGGAGTTATTGGAGAAAGGTTACATTCGACGGAGCTCATCAGCGTGGGGAGCCCCAGTGCTTTTGGCTGAGAAGAAGGATAAGTCCCTAAGAATGGTTGTTGATTATCAAGCCTTGAATGAAGTGACGATTAAGAACAAGTACCCATTGCCGATGATCAATGATCTGTTTGACCAGCTGCAAGGAGCTAAGGTGTTTTCGAAGATCGATCTGCGATCAGGATACCATCAGTTGAAGATACGAGAGAAGGATATACCAAAGACAGCATTCACCACATGGTACGGGTTATACGAATATACGGTCATGTCGTTTGGACTCACTAACGCCCCTGCCTACTTCATGAGCATGATGAACAAGGTGTTCATGGAATATTTGGATAAGTTTGTTGTGGTGTTCATTGATGATATAATGGTATATTCGAAGAATGAAGAGGAGCACAAGGAGCATTTGCGTTTAGTTCTCGAGAAACTCAGGGAACATCAGTTGTACGCCAAGTTTAGCAAATGCGAGTTTTGGTTGAAGGAAGTCGGATTCCTTGGACATGTTATATCGGGAGAAGGTATAGCAGTAGACCCCACCAAGGTGCAGTCAGTCAATGAATGGTTGGCACCCACTTCAGTTAGCGAGATCCGCAGTTTTCTTGGACTCGCAGGATACTATCGGAGATTCATTGAGAATTTTTCCAAGATTGCGAAGCCAATGAAAAAATTATTGAAGAAGGATACCAAGTTTAAATGGACGGAAGATTGCGAGGAAAGTTTCGAGGAGCTGAAGAAACGTTTGAGTACAGCCCCAGTGATGACACTGCCAGATATACGTAAGGATTTCTAAGTGTATTGCGACGCCTCTCACCTAGGACTTGGAAGTGTGCTTATGCAGGACGGAAGAGTTGTTTCGTATGCCTCACGACAACTAAAACCACACGAGTTGAATTATGCCACGCATGATTTGGAGCTAGTAGCCATAGTGCATGCGTTGAAGACGTGGAGACATTACCTTATTGGAAATCATTGTGATGTGTACACGGATCATAAGAGTTTGAAGTACATATTCACACAGAAGGAACTGAACCTTAGGCAGAGAAGATGGTTGGATCTTATAAAGGATTATGACATGAAGCTGCACTATCATCCAGGAAAGGCCAATGTCGTAGCAGACGCTTTGAGCCGGAAGAGTTATGCTGATACCCTAGAGAGCACGGGATTGCTGAAGGAGTTAGCAGAGGATCTCTGGGAACTTCGATTGGAGATTGTTCCTAGAGGTTTTGTTGCAACAATGGAGGTTCAGTCTACATTGTTGGGAAAGATTCGAGAAGCTCAGAAGGATGAAAAAGAGATTGCCGAGATAAAAGAGAAAATGAGTGAAGGAAAGGCCAAAGGTTTTCGTGAGGATGAGCACGACACCTTATGGTTTGAGGACCGTGTTTATGTGCCCAATAACACAGAAATCAGGAAATTAATACTATAGGAGGCTCATAACTCACCATACTCGATACACCCCGGAAACACCAAAATGTATTTGGATTTGAAGGAACGTTTCTGGTGGACAGGGATGAAGAAGGATATCGCCGAGTATGTAGCCGTATGTGATGTATGTCAGAGAGTGAAGGCAGAGCATCAAAAGCCAGAAGGATTGTTACAGCCTATGCCAATACCCGAATGGAAGTGGGATAAACTTGGCATGGATTTTATCACCGGATTGCCCAGGACTAAATCAGGTTATGATTCTATATGGGTAGTAGTTGACCGCCTGACCAAAGTGGCACACTTTATCCCAGTGAAAACAACTTACACAAGTGCAAAGTTGGCCAAGATATATATGACCAGGATCGTATGTCTGCATGGATTTCCGAGGACCATCGTATCAGATAGAGGAACACAGTTTACTTCAAAGTTTTGCATCAGCTGCACCAGACTTTGGGAACGAGATTGGAGTTCAATACAGCATTCACCCACAGACGGATGGACAGACCGAGAGAGTTAACCAGATCCTGGAGGACATGTTGAGAGCCTGTGCGCTAGATTATGGATCTAGTTGGGATGACAATCTACCTTACGCAGAGTTCTCATACAACAATAGTTATCAAGCCAGTTTGAAGATGGCACCGTTCGAAGCCCTGTATGGACGAAGGTGCAGAACACCGTTGATGTGGGATGAAGTTGGAGACCGACAGTTGTTTGGACCAGACTTGATCAAAGAGTCTGAGGAGAAAGTTAAACTGTTTCGAGATAGACTGAAGATAGCTCAGTCCAGACAGAAGAGTTATGAAGATTCGATACGCAAGGAGGTAACCTATGAAATTGGAGACAAAGCATATCTGCAAGTATCACCCTTGCGAGGAGTGAAACGTTTTGGAGTTAAGGGAAAGTTAGCCCCGAGATTTGTAGGACTGTATCGTGTTTTGGAACGGATGGGAGAAGTTGCCTACAAGTTGGAGTTACCTGAAGGACTGTTAGGAGTTCACAATGTGTTTCACGTTTCCCAGTTGAAGAAGTGCCATGCTGTCCGATATACCGCTAAGAGATACCGTACCCTTGGAGGCAATTCAGTTGGACAATGACTTGACTTATGAGGAGAAGCCAGACAAGATTTTGGAGTTTGCCAGTCGAGTCACCCGCAACAAGGTTATCAAGTTTTGCAAAGTTCAGTGGAGCCACCATACCAAGGACGAAGCCACATGGGAACGAGAGGATGATCTCTGCAAAGACCACCCACACCTATTTTCTAGCCAACCCGAATCTCGAGGGCAAGATTCATCTTAAGGGGGGTAGGTTTGTAACACCCCAAATTTTCAATTTGGAATGTTATACATAGATCATTCTTGCATATCATATTTTATTGCATTTCATCTCGCGATCCTCGAAATCCTAAGCAACTCAAGGACCCTTGAAGAGAGTTGGGGATTTCCTCGGTTTTCATATTTGATCTTTATCAAATATTGAAACGAGGATTTTGGTTTTAGTTATTTTTCTCTCCGAAAATATTTCATATTAAAATATATGAGAGGAGATAATATGACTTCTCAAAAGTAATTGAAATATTGGAGGAAAAATACTAAAATCAAATATTTGATTTTTATTTGGATTTCATTTGCATTAGAAAAATTGCACGTTTTCAAAATTGCATTTTAGGGCCAAGAAAATGTTTATCTCGTTCTAAATATTTCATTTAGACGGTGAAAAATTGTTTTGGCATTTTTAGATTTTTATTTTATTTTCTAGGATTTTTTTCTGTTCGGTGGAATTGTTTAAAAAAATGCGCGGAGGCTAACTGGGCCGAAGCCCAGCCGCCGGCCCGCTTCCTCCCGCACGCCATCTCCCTCCAGGAGACCGGCCTCGCCGTGCCGCCGCCGACTCGGAGGAGTCCGACTCAGACTCCCCTCCCCGCCGCCCTTGCCCCCTCCCCAAGTCACCCCCTCCCCTTTATATACCCAGCCCCCTCCCCAAGTCACCCCCTCCCCTTTATATACCCAGCCCCCCCACTGCACTACCACCCGCCACCACCGCAGCCGTGCCCCGCCTCTGCCGCCTCGCCGCGCCGCCGCCAGCCGCCGCCACCTCCCCGCGCCGCTGCCAGCCGTCGTTGCCGCGTCACGCCGCCTCCGCTGCTGCGCCCCGCCACCGCTGTCGCCGCCTGCCCGCGTTGCCCCGCCGCTCGCCGGAGCCGCCCGCCGCGCTGGACTTCGTCGGAGGTAGAACCGTTCGTTTTAAAAAAAACCGGTTCAGTTTTTTTAGAAACCCCTAATTTGTTTTTTAGATCGGTTCGCCGGTTTTTCCCGATTTTTCTTTTTAGCGGACGTTCGTCCGTGCGTTCGTTTTAATGAAATGTTTTCACCCGTTAGTTACAGATAACGAACGCTCATTCGTTAGCATGTTCGTCAGTTTTCTTTTATCGGATTTTTTCCGCGGTTATTTCTGATCGCGATTTCTGATCCGATTTTCGTTCTAGTTTATCTTTTCGCTCGTTAGTCGGAATCAGGCGATTCAAGCGCCTAGATCTTCGTCTTGAGACCCTCTTTCTGTTTAACCAACTTGAAAAAGCTTTTGCTACGGTAAAATTTGACCTAGGTCTAGATTAGTAAACGGATCTTGTTTCTTTCGCCGTTTGAGTTTCGTTGCTCCGTTCGATTTGATTCTTTTTGCTAACCGGAGTTCTTAAGTTGAAATTTCTGGCAGATCTTCTTATTTGAGATTTACCCGTGCTTCTTTGCTTGATTGCTTATGTATGCTATCGTTTGTTTGCGATAGAATTCCCGGAGTGCGAAGCGTGTTATTTGGAGTCTCTAGGTTTCGCGGATCGTCAGCAAGGCAAGTAACACTTTGATCATACCCTTATCACCCAGTTTTATGCATTAGTTCCAATCCTCAAACATTGCATGGTTAGCATGTGATTAACATGTGGGTTGGGAAGTAGTTGATGAGGTAGAACCTATTGCCCTGTTATATTCAAACCCTTGGGAGTTACTTATACGAATTGCTTATATTGCTATGCTCATAGACGTGGTTTGGGTGAGTGAAATCCATGACAGATGTGAGATTGTTAATTAATGGTTCAACTTAAGGTGGCAACTTGAATACACATCTAGGTGGATTGAGGCACCTGGAGTATCCAGTGTTGCGTGTATTTTTTGGAAATCCCGGAGTACCCGTGTGATCTTCCTATGGACCGCCACCCAGGCTCAAAGGGAACTGAGATGATTCATGCTAGAAACTTCCATGTGCAGCCACAAGCTATTATGGGCTCTAGCATAGTTGAGTAAGTTACGTGAAGCTCTTGAAGAGGTGGATCAGCAGGTAGTGGGTTGTAGGTTTGGTATGGTCTGCCCGGAGTAGAGAGTTAATGTTCCTGAAAGACTATGTCTCGGTCATCCGTTTCTCAAACACCCCGTAGTGCGAGAAATCCAACGAAGGAGATCGAGTCTTGTGGGGAAAAGTGCGCAAACCTCTGCAGAGTGTACAAACTAATCATGGTTAGCCGTGTCCCCGGTTATGGACATCTTGAGTATCTAGTACTTGGAGTATCTTAAGTATCTCATCACTCTAAATTAGTATTGTTGGGTTGTTAATTACCTTAATTAGGATTGAGTTGGAGGAACCTTCTCAATGATGTTTCAACTACCATGATAGTTAAATTAAAATCTATTCCTTTGTTGTAGGGAAAAATTGGCTTTTCGCAAAAACTATAACCATACATCTTTCCACCAGCCAAATATGCATGTAGTGATAGCATTATTCTGTTCTTACTCTACTGTGTTACTTTGCCATCATATTCCATGTGCTGACCCATTTTCGGGCTGCAACGTATTATGTTGCGGACTTTTCAAACGAGGAGTAAGGTTCGTTAGGTCGTTGCCGTGCAGCTCAGCTTTGCCGTTGGAGTTGATGGACTCATTTTATCTTCCAAGCCTTCCGCTGTTATCGTATTAGATGGCCTTAAGCATTATTTATTGTAATAAGTTCTCTGTTGAGACATTCAATGTAATAAGTGTGTGATTGCTACTCTGTTATAAATCCTCGAGTATTGTGTGTGTCAGCATTACCGATTCAGGGATGACACTGAAGCACAAAGACTTGACCGTTTGAGGTCGGGTCGCTACAATTATATTATCTGTTTTTGATGTTTTATATGCATTAATATGCTATTTTATATGATTTTGGGACTAACCTATTAACCTAGAGCCCAGTGTTAGTTCCTGTTTTTCCCCTTGTTTTAGAGTTTCACAGAAAAGGAACACCAAACAGAATAAAACTTTCACGGTGATTTTTCTTGGACCAGAAGACACCCGGGAGACTTGGAGTGCAACTCAGAAGAGCCACGAGGCGGCCACAAGGGTGGAGGGCGCGCCCCCAACCTTGTGGGGCCCTCGGTGACCTCCTGACCTAGATCTTACTCCTATAGATACTCATATACCCAAAAAAACTTCCAGGGGATCCATGAAACCACTTTTCCACTGCTGCAACCTTCTGTACCCGTGAGATCCCATCCAGGGGCCTTTTCTGGCATCCTGCCCGAGGGTGATTCGATCACGGAGGGCTTCTACATCAACACCATTGCCTCTCCGATGAAGAATGAGTAGCTTACCACAAACCTACAGGTCCATAGCAAGTAGCTAGATGGCTTCTTCTCTCTCTTTGATTCTCAATACAAAGTTCTCCTCGATGTTCTTGGAGATCTATTCAATGTAATACTCTTTTGCGGTGTGTTTGCCGAGATCCGATGAATTGTGGATTTATAATCAGCTTATCTATGAATATTATTTGAATCTTCTCTTACTTCTTATATGCATGATTTGATATCTTTGCAAGTCTTTTCGAACTACCGATTTGGCCAACTAGATTGGTTTTTCTTGCAATGGGAGAAGTGCTTAGCTTTGGGTTCAATCTTGCGGTGCTCGATCCTAGTGACATAAGGGGAACCGACACGTATTGTATTGTTGCCATCAAGGATAAAAAGATGGGGTTTTTGTCATATTGCTTGAGTTAATTCCTCTACATCACGTCATCTTGCTTAAAGTGTTACTCTATTCTTATGAACTTAATAGTCTAGGTGCATGCTGGATAGCGGTCGATGTATAGAGTAATAGTAGTAGATGCAGAATCGTTTCGGTCTACTTGACACGGATGTGATGCCTATATTCATGATCATTGCCTTAGATATCATCATAACTTTGCGCTTTTCTATCAATTGCTCGACAGTAATTTGTTCACCCACTGTAATAATTTCTATCTCGAGAGAAGTCTCTAGTGAAACCTATGGCCCCGGGTCTATTTTCTATCATATAAGTTTCCGATCTACACTTTTAATTTCCTATTTACTTTGTTTGCAATCTTTTACTTTCCGTTCCATAAATCAAAAATACCAAAAACATTACTTTGCCGTTTATCCATCTCTATCAGATCTCACATTGCAAATAACCGTGAAGGGATTGATAACCCCTTTATTGCATTGGGTGCAAATTGGTGTTTGTTTGTGCAGGTATTCGGTGGCCTGCGCATTGTCTCCTACTGGGTTGATACATTGGTTCTCAAAACTGAGGAAAATACTTACTCTACTTTGTTGCATCACCCTTTCCTCTTCAAGGGAAAAACCAACGCATGCTCAAGATGTAGCAAGCTTCCCTCTAGTATGGTCCTCCTAGATAAAAAAAGGTACCCCACTCTGGTAACACAGTTGTCCTCCAAAGGGGGTTCCTCTATCTTTGATAAATGGCAATAATGGCCTTGTACAAGGCGACCCTCTACCCCCCCCCCCTATATATTCATCATCATGCGCGGTACTGTTGGGGAACGCAGTAATTTCAAAAAAAATCCTACGCACAGGCAAGATCATGGTGATGCATAGCAACGAGAGGGGAGAGTGTCATCTACATATCCTCGTAGATCATAAGCGGAAGCATTATAACAACACGTTTGATGTAATCATACGTCTTCACGATCGACCGATCCCAGCACCGAAGGTACGACACCTCCGCGATCTGCACACGTTCGGCTCGGTGACGTCCTTGAAGGAAATATGCCCTAGAGGCAATAATAAAGTTATTATTTATTTCCTTACATCATGATAAATGTTTATTATTCATGCTAGAATTGTATTAACCGGAAACATAATACATAGACCAACAGATTGTCACTAGTATGCCTCTACTTGACTAGCTCGTTAATCAAATATGGTTATGTTTCCTAACCATGAACAAGGAGTTGTTATTTGATTAACGAGGTCACATCATTAGTAGAATGATCTGATTGACATGACCCATTCCATTAGCATAGCACCCGATCGTTTAGTATGTTGCTATTGCTTTCTTCATGACTTATACATGTTCCTATAACTATGAGATTATGCAACTCCCGTTTACCGGAGGAACACTTTGGGTACTACCAAACGTCACAACGTAACTGGGTGATTATAAAGGAGTACTACAGGTGTCTCCAATGGTAGATGTTGGGTTGGCGTATTTCGAGATTAGGGTTTGTCACTCCGATTGGCGGAGAGGTATCTCTGGGCCCTCTCGGTAATGCACATCACATAAGCCTTGCAAGCACTGCAACTAATAAGTTAGTTGTGAGATGATGTATTACGGAACGAGTAAAGAGACTTGCCGATAACGAGATTGAACTAGGTATTGGATACCGACGATCGAATCTCGGGCAAGTAACATACCGATGACAAAGGGAACAACGTATGTTGTTATGGGGTCTGACCGATAAAGATCTTCGTAGAATATGTAGGAGCCAATATGGGCATCCAGGTCCCGCTATTGGTTATTGACCGGAGACGTGTCTCGGTCATGTCTACATTGTTCTCGAACCGTAGGGTCCGCATGCTTAACGTTACGATGACAGTTATTATGAGTTTATGCATTTTGATGTACCGAAGGTTGTTCGGAGTCCCGGATGAGATCACGGACATGACGAGGAGTCTCGAAATGGTCGAGACGTAAAGATTGATATATTGGAAGCCTATGTTTGGACATCGGAAGTGTTCCGGGTGAAATCGGGATTTTACCGGAATACCGGGAGGGTTACCGAAACCCCCCGGGAGACTAACGGGCCTATTGGGCCTTAGTGGAAAAAAGAGAAAAAGGGAAAAGGCCCAAGCTGGCCGGCGCCCCCCTTCCCCAAGTCCTATTAGGAATAGGATAAGGGGCCGGCCCCCCTTCTCTCTCTTTTCCCCCCCGGGAGTCCTAATTGGATTAGGATTGGGGGGAGGAGTCCTACTCCCGGTGGGAGTAGGACTCCCATGCGCCTCCCCTCCCTTGGCCGACCGGCCCCCCTCCTCCAACCTTTATATACGGGGGCAGGGGGCACCCCAAGACACACAACTTGATCCTTGAGATCGTTCCTTAGCCGTGTGCGGTGCCCCCTGCCACCAAATTCCACCTCGATCGTACTGTTGTAGTGCTTAGGCGAAGCCCTGCGTCGGTAGTACATCAAGATCGTCATCACGCCGTCGTGCTGACGGAACTCTTCCTCAACACTTTGCTGGATCGGAGCCCGAGGAACGTCATCGAACTGAACGTGTGCTAAGAACTCGGAGGTGCCGGAGTAACGGTGCTTGGATCGGTCGGATCAGGAAGAAGACGTACGACTACTTCCTCTACGTTGTGTGATCGCTTCCGCAGTCGGTCTGCGTTGGTACGTAGACAACACTCTCCCCTCTCGTTGCTGTGCATCACCATGATCTTGCGTGTGCGTAGGAAATTTTTTGAAATTACTGCGTTCCCCAACAGTGGCATCCGAGCCTAGGTTTTATGGTTTGATGTTATATGCACGAGTAGAACACAAGTGAGTTGTGGGCGATACAAGTCATACTGCCTACCAGCATGTCATACTTTGGTTCGGCGGTGTTGTTGGTTGAGACGATCCGGACCAACCTTACGCGAGACCGGTTCCCTCGACGTGCTTTGCACATAGATGGCTTGCGGAAGACTGTCTCTCCAACTTTAGTTGAACCAAGTGTGACTACGCCCGGTCCTTGAGAAGGTTAAAACGGAGTCTATTTGACGAACTATCGTTGTGGTTTTGATGCGTAGGTGAGATGAGTTCTTACTTAAGCCCGTAGCAGCCACGTAAAACTTGCAACAACAAAGTAGAGGACGTCTAACTTGTTTTTGCTGGGTATGTTGTGATGTGATATGGTCAAGGCATGATGCTGATTTTATTGTATGAGATGATCATGTTTTGTAACTAAGTTATCGGCAACTGGCAGGAGCCATATGGTTGTCGCTTTATTGTATGCAATGCAATCGCGATGTAATGCTTTACTAGATTACTAAACGGTAGTAATAGTCGTGGAAGCATAAAATTGGCGAGACGACAACGATGCTACGATGGAGATCAAGGTGTCGCGCCGGTGACGATGGTGATCATGACGGTGCTTCGGAGATGGAGATCACAAGCACAAGATGATGATGGCCATATCATATCACTTATATTGATTGCATGTGATGTTTATCCTTTTATGCATCTTATCTTGCTTTGATTGACGGTAGCATTATAAGATGATCTCTCACTAAATTATCAAGAAGTGTTCTCCCTGAGTATGCACCGTTGCCAAAGTTCGTCGTGCCCAGACACCACGTGATGATCGGGTGTGATAAGCTCTACGTCCATCTACAACGGGTGCAAGCCAGTTTTGCACACGCAGAATACTCAGGTTATACTTGACGAGCCTAGCATATGCAGATATGGCCTCGGAACACAGAGACCGAAAGGTCGAGCGTGAATCATATAGAAGATATGATCAACATGACGATGTTCACCATTGAAAACTACTCCATCTCACGTGATGATCGGTTATGGTTTAGTTGATTTGGATCACGTGATCACTTAGAGGATTAGAGGGATGTCTATCTAAGTGGGAGTTCCTAAGTAATTTGATTAACTGAACTTAAACTTATCATGAACTTAGTACCTGATAGTATCTTGCTTGTTTATGTTGCTTGTAGATAGATGGCTCGTGCTATTGTTCCGTTGAATTTTAATGCGTTCCTTGAGAAAGCAAAGTTGAAAGATGATGGTAGCAATTACACGGACTGGGTCCGTAACCTGAGGATTATCCTCATTGCTGCACAGAAGAATTACGTCCTGGAAGCACCACTGGGTGACAGGCCTGCTGCTGGAGCAACACCAGATGTTATGAACGTCTGGCAGAGCAAAGCTGATGACTACTCGATAGTTCAGTGTGCCATGCTTTACGGCTTAGAATCGGGACTTCAACGACGTTTTGAACGTCATGGAGCATATGAGATGTTCCAGGAGTTGAAGTTAATATTTCAAGCAAATGCCCGAATTGAGAGATATGAAGTCTCCAATAAGTTCTATAGCTGCAAGATGGAGGAGAAGAGTTCTGTCAGTAAGCATATACTCAAAATGTCTGGGTATAATAATCACTTGATTCAGATGGGAGTTAATCTTCCAGATGATTGCGTCGTTGACAGAATTCTCCAATCACTGCCACCAAGCTACAAGAGCTTCGTGATGAACTATAATATGCAAGGGATGAACAAGACTATTCCCGAGCTCTTCGCAATGCTGAAAGCTGCGGAGGTAGAAATCAAGAAGGAACATCAAGTGTTGATGGTTAGCAAAACCACTAGTTTCAAGAAAAAGGGCAAAGGGAAGAAGAAGGGAAACTTCAAGAAGAACAGCAAGCAAGTTGCTGCTCAGGAGAAGAAACCCAAGTCTGGACCTAAGCCTGAAACTGAGTGCTTCTACTGCAAGCAGACTGGTCACTGGAAGCGGAACTGCCCCAAGTATTTGGCGGATAAGAAGGATGGCAAAGTGAGCAAAGGTATATGTGATATACATGTTATCGATGTGTACCTTACTAGAGCTCGCAGTAGCACCTGGGTATTTGATACTGGTTCTGTTGCTAATATTTGCAACTCGAAACAGGGACTACGGAATAAGCGGACACTAGCAAAGGACGAGGTGACGATGCGCGTGGGAAACGGTTCCAAAGTCGATGTGATCGCGGTCGGCACGCTACCTCTACATCTACCTTCGGGATTAATATTAGACCTAAATAATTGTTATTTGGTGCCAGCGTTGAGCATGAACATTATATCTGGATCTTGTTTAACGCGAGACGGTTATTCATTTAAATCAGAGAATAATGGTTGTTCTATTTATATGAATAATATCTTTTATGGTCATGCACCGTTGAAGAGTGGTCTATTCTTGTTGAATCTCGAAGATAGTGATACACATATTCATAATGTAGAAGCCAAAAGATGCAAAGTTAATAATGATAGTGCAACTTATTTGTGGCACTGCCGTTTAGGTCATATCGGTGTGCGCATGAAGAAACTCCATACTGATGGGCTTTTGGAATCACTTGATTATGAATCACTTGGTACTTGCGAACCGTGCCTCATAGGCAAGATGACTAAAACACCGTTCTCCGGTACTATGGAGAGAGCAACAGATTTATTGGAAATCATACATACCGATGTATGTGGTCCGATGAATATTGAGGCTCGTGGCGGATATCGTTATTTTCTCACCTTCACAGATGATTTAAGCAGATATGGGTATATCTACTTAATGAAACATAAATCTGAAACATTTGAAAGGTTCAAAGAATTCCAGAGTGAAGTTGAAAATCATCGTAACAAGAAAATAAAGTTTCTACGATCTGATCGTGGAGGAGAATATTTGAGTTACGAGTTTGGTATACATTTGAAAAATTTTGGAATAGTTTCGCAACTCACGCCACCCGGAACACCACAGCGTAATGGTGTGTCCGAACGTCGTAATCGCACTTTACTAGATATGGTGCGATCCATGATGTCTCTTACTGATTTACCGCTATCGTTTTGGGGTTATGCTTTAGAGACGGCCGCATTCACGTTAAATAGGGCACCATCAAAATCCGTTGAGACGACGCCTTATGAACTATGGTTTGGCAAGAAACCAAAGTTGTCGTTTCTTAAAGTTTGGGGCTGCGATGCTTATGTGAAAAAGCTTCAACCTGATAAGCTCGAACCCAAAGCGGAGAAATGTGTCTTCATAGGATACCCAAAGGAAACTGTTGGGTATACCTTCTATCACAGATCCGAAGGCAAGACATTCGTTGCTAAGAATGGATCATTTCTAGAGAAGGAGTTTCTCTCGAAAGAAGTGAGTGGGAGGAAAGTAGAACTTGACGAGGTAACTGTACCTGCTCCCTTATTGGAAAATAGTACATCACAGAAAACTGTTTCTGCGACACCTATGCCAATCAGTGGGGAAGCTAATGATGATGATCATGAAGCTTCAGAACAAGATACTACTGAACCACGTAGATCAACCAGAGTGAGATCCGCACCAGAGTGGTACGGTAATCCAGTTCTGGAAGTCATGATGCTAGATCATGATGAACCTACGAACTATGAAGAAGCGATGGTGAGCCCAGATTCCGCAAAGTGGCTTGAGGCCATGAAATCTGAGATGGGATCCATGTATGAGAACAAAGTATGGACTTTGGTTGACTTGCCCGATGATCGGCAAGCAATTGAGAATAAATGGATCTTCAAGAAAAAGACTGACGCTGACGGTAATGTTACTGTCTATAAAGCTCGAATTGTCGCAAAAGGTTTTCGACAAGTTCAAGGGGTTGACTACGATGAGACTTTCTCACCCGTAGCGATGCTTAAGTCCGTCAGAATTATGTTAGCAATTGCCGCATTTTATGATTATGAAATATGGCAGATGGATATCAAAACTGCATTCCTGAATGGATTTCTGGAAGAAGAGTTGTATATGGTACAACCAGAAGGTTTTGTCGATCCAAAAGGAGCTAACAAAGTATGCAAACTCCAGCGATCCATTTATGGACTGGTGCAAGCATCTCGGAGTTGGAATAAACGCTTTGATAGTGTGATCAAAGGATTTGGCTTTATACAGACTTTTGGAGAAGCCTGTATTTACAAGAAAGTGAGTGGGAGCTCTGTAGCATTTCTGATATTATATGTGGATGACATATTGCTAATTGGAAATGATATAGAATTTCTGGATAGCATAAAGGGATACTTGAATAAAAGTTTTTCGATGAAAGACCTCGGGGAAGCTGCTTACATATTAGGCATAAAGATCTATAGAGATAGATCAAGACGCTTAATTGGACTTTCACAAAGCACATACCTTGACAAGATTTTGAAGAAGTTCAAAATGGATCAAGCAAAGAAAGGGTTCTTGCCTGTGTTACAAGGTATGAAGTTGTGTAAGACTCAATGCCCAACCACTGCAGAAGATAGAGAGAAAATGAAAGATGTTCCCTATGCTTCAGCCATAGGCTCTATCATGTATGCAATGCTGTGTACCAGACCTGATGTGTGCCTTGCTATAAGTTTAGCAGGGAGGTACCAAAGTAATCCAGGAATGGATCACTGGACAGCGGTCAAGAACATCCTGAAATACCTGAAAAGGACTAAGGATATGTTTCTCGTATATGGAGGTGACAAAGAGCTCACCGTAAGAGGTTACGTTGATGCAAGCTTTGACACTAATTCGGACGATTCTAAATCGCAAACCAGATACGTGTTTACTTTAAACGGTGGAGCTGTCAGTTGGTGCAGTTCTAAACAAAGCGTCGTAGCGGGATCTACATGTGAAGCGGAGTACATAACTGCTTCGGAAGCAGCAAACGAAGGAGTCTGGATGAAGGAGTTCATATCCGATCTAGGTGTCATACCTAGTGCATCGGGTCCAATGAAAATCTTCTGTGACAATACTGGTGCAATTGCCTTGGCAAAAGAATCCAGATTTCACAAGAGGACCAAACACATCAAGAGACGCTTCAACTCCATCCGGGATTTAGTCCAGGTGGGAGACATAGAGATTTGCAAGATACATACAGATCTGAATGTTGCAGACCCGTTGACTAAGCCTCTTCCACGAGCAAAACATGATCAGCACCAAGGCTCCATGGGTGTTAGAATCATTACTGTGTAATCTAGATTATTGACTCTAGTGCAAGTGGGAGACTGAAGGAAATATGCCCTAGAGGCAATAATAAAGTTATTATTTATTTCCTTACATCATGATAAATTTTTATTATTCATGCTAGAATTGTATTAACCGGAAACATAATACAGGTGTGAATACATAGACCAACAGATTGTCACTAGTATGCCTCTACTTGACTAGCTCGTTAATCAAAGATGGTTATGTTTCCTAACCATGAACAAGGAGTTGTTATTTGATTAACGAGGTCACATCATTAGTAGAATGATCTGATTGACATGACCCATTCCATTAGCATAGCACCCGATCGTTTAGTATGTTGCTATTGCTTTCTTCATGACTTATACATGTTCCTATAACTATGAGATTATGCAACTCCCGTTTACCGAAGGAACACTTTGGGTACTACCAAACGTCACAACGTAACTGGGTGATTATAAAGGAGTACTACAGGTGTCTCCAATGGTAGATGTTGGGTTGGCGTATTTCGAGATTAGGGTTTGTCACTCCGATTGGCGGAGAGGTATCTCTGGGCCCTCTCGGTAATGCACATCACATAAGCCTTGCAAGCACTGCAACTAATAAGTTAGTTGTGAGATGATGTATTACGGAACGAGTAAAGAGACTTGCCGATAACGAGATTGAACTAGGTATTGGATACCGACGATCGAATCTCGGGCAAGTAACATACCGATGACAAAGGGAACAACGTATGTTGTTATGCGGTCTGACCGATAAAGATCTTCGTAGAATATGTAGGAGCCAATATGGGCATCCAGGTCCCGCTATTGGTTATTGACCGGAGACGTGTCTCGGTCATGTCTACATTGTTCTCGAACCGTAGGGTCCGCACGCTTAACGTTACGATGACAGTTATTATGAGTTTATGCATTTTGATGTACCGAAGGTTGTTCGGAGTCCCGGATGAGATCACGGACATGACGAGGAGTCTCGAAATGGTCGAGACGTAAAGATAGATATATTGGAAGCCTATGTTTGGACATCGGAAGTGTTCCGGGTGAAATCGGGATTTTACCGGAATACCGGGAGGGTTACCGGAACCCCCCGGGAGACTAATGGGCCTATTGGGCCTTAGTGGAAAAAAGAGAAAAAGGGAAAAGGCCCAAGCTGGCCGGCGCCCCCCTTCCCCAAGTCCTATTAGGAATAGGATAAGGGGCCGGCCCCCCTTCTCTCTCTTCCCCCCCCCCCCCCGGGAGTCCTAATTGGATTAGGATTGGGGGGAGGAGTCCTACTCCCGGTGGGAGTAGGACTCCCCTGCGCCTCCCCTCCCTTGGCCGGCCGGCCCCCCTCCTCCAACCTTTATATACGGGGGTAGGGGGCACCCCAAGACACACAACTTGATCCTTGAGATCGTTCCTTAGCCGTGTGCGGTGCCCCCTGCCACCAAATTCCACCTCGATCGTACCGTTGTAGTGCTTAGGCGAAGCCCTGCGTCGGTAGTACATCAAGATCGTCATCACGCCGTCGTGCTGACGGAACTCTTCCTCAACGCTTTGCTAGATCGGAGCCCGAGGAACGTCATCGAACTGAACGTGTGCTAAGAACTCGGAGGTGCCGGAGTAACGGTGCTTGGATCGGTCGGATCGGGAAGAAGACGTACGACTACTTCCTCTACGTTGTGTGATCGCTTCTGCAGTCGGTCTGCGTTGGTACGTAGACAACACTCTCCCCTCTAGTTGCTGTGCATCACCATGATCTTGTGTGTGCGTAGGAAATTTTTTGAAATTACTGCGTTCCCCAACAGTTCTGCAAACTCACGATCCAGTAGAGCTTTGAGGGAGAGCTTCGTCAGCACGACGGCGTGCTGACGGTGATGATGTTGCTACCGGAACAAGGCTTCGCCTAAGCACCGCTACGATATGACCGAGGTGGATTATGGTGGAGGGGGGCACCACACATGGCTTGGAACAATCAACTCGTGTGTTCTATGGTGCCCCATGCCCCCGTATATAAAGGAGCAAGGGGGGAGGCCGGCCGGCCCTAGTGGCGCCCAAGGAGAGGAGGAATCCTCCTCCTAGTAGGAGTAGGATTCATCCTTTCCTACTCCTACTAGGAAGGAGGAAGGGGGAGGAAAGAGAGGGAGAGGGAGAGCGAAAGAGTGGTCGCGCCCCCCTCCCCTAGTCCTATTCGGACTCCCCTTGGGGGGCGCCACCTCCTGGGCTGCTGCCCTCTCTCTCCCCTAAGGCCCACTAAGGCCCAAAACTTCCCCAGGGGGTTCTGGTAACCCCTCCGGCACTCCGCTTTTCTCCGAAATCACTTGGAACACTTCCGGTGTCTGAATATAGCCGTCCAATATATCGATATTTATGTATCGACCATTTCGAGACTCCTCGTCATGTCCGTGATCATATCCGGGACTCCGAACTTTCTTCGGTACATCAAAACACATAAACTCATAATACCGATCATCACCGAATGCTAAGCGTGCGGACCCTACGGGTTTGAAAACTATGTAGACATGACCGAGACTCATCTCCAGTTAATAACCAATAGCGGAACCTGGATGCTCATATTGGTTCCTACATATTCTACGAAGATCTTTATCGGTCAAACCGTATAACAACATACGTTGTTCCCTTTGTCATCGGTACGTTACTTGCCCGAGATTCGATCGTCGGTATCTCAATACCTAGTTCAATCTCGTTATCGGCAAGTCTCTTTACTCGTTCCGTAATGCTACATCTCATAACTAACTCATTAGCTACATTGCTTGCAAGGCTTATTGTGATGTACATTACCGAGAGGGCCCAGAGATACCTCTCTGACAATCGGAGTGACAAATCCTAATATTGATCCATGCCAACTCAACAAACACCATTGGAGACAGCTGTAGAGCAACTTTATAATCACCCAGTTACGTTGTGATGTTTGGTAGCACACAAAGTGTTCCTCCGGTATTCAGGAGTTTCATGATCTCATAGTCATAGGAACACGTATAATTATGGAGAAAGCAATAGCAACAAACTAAACGATCATCATGCTAAGCTAATAGATGGGTCAAGTCAATCTCATCATTCTCTAATGATGTGATCCCGTTAATCAAATAACAACTCATGTCTATGGTTAAGAAACATAACCATCATTGATTCAACAAGCTAGTCAAGTAGAGGCAAACTAGTGATACTCTGTTTTATCTATGTATTCACACATGTACTAAGTTTTTGGTTAATACAATTCTAGCATGAATAATAAACATTTATCATGATATAAGGAAATATAAATAACAACTTTATTGTTGCCTCTAGGGCATATTTCCTTCAGTATCCCACTTGCACTAGAGTCAATAATCTAGATTACATTGTAATGATTCTAACACCCATGGAGTCTTGGTGCTGATCATGTTTTGCTCGTGAGAGAGGCTTAGTCAATAGGTCTGCTACATTCAGATCCGTATGTATCTTGCAAATCTCTATGTCTCCCTCCTTGACTTGATCGCGGATGGAATTGAAGCGTCTCTTGATGTGCTTGGTTCTCTTGTGAAATCTGGATTGCTTTGCCAAGGCAATTGCACCAGTATTGTCACAAAAGATTTTCATTGGACCCGATGCACTAGGTATGACACGTAGATCGGATATGAACTCCTTCATCCAGACTCCTTCATTTGCTGCTTCCAAAGCAGCTATGTATTCCGCTTCACACGTAGATCTCGCCACGACGCTCTGCTTGGAACTGCACCAACTGACAGCTCCATCATTTAATAAAAACACGTATCTGGTTTGTGACTTAGATTCATCCGGATCAGTGTCAATGCTTGCATCGACGTAACCATTTACAACGAGCTCTTTGTCACCTCCATATATGAGAAACACATCCTTAGTCCTTTTCAGGTATTTCAGGATGTTCTTGACCGCTGTCCAGTGATCCACTCCTGGATTACTTTGGTACCTCCCTGCTAAACTTGTAGCAAGGCACACATCAGGTCTGGTACACAGCATTGCCTACATGATAGAGCCTATGGCTGAACTGAAGCATAGGGAACACCTTTCATTTTATTTATATCTTCTGAAGTGGTCGGGCATTGAGTCTGACTCAACTTCACACCTTGTAATACAAGCAAGAACCCTTTCTTTGCCTGGTCCATTTTGAACTTCTTCAAAACTTTATCAAGGTATGTGCTTTGTGAAAGTCCAATCAAACGTCTTGATCTATCTCTATAGATCTCAATGCCCAATATATAAGCAGCTTCAACGAGGTTTTTCATTGAAAAATTCTTATTCAAGTATCCTTTTATGCTATTCAGAAATTCAGTATCATTTCCGATCAACACTATGTCATCTACATATAATATCAGAAATGCTACGGAGCTCCCACTCACTTTCTTGTAAATACAGGCTTCTCCAAAAGTCTGTATAAAACCATATGCTTTGATCACACTATCAAAGCGTATATTCCAACTCCGAGAGGCTTGCACCAGTCTATAAATGGATCGCTGGAGCTTGCACACTTTGTTAGCACCTTTTGGATTGACAAAACCTTCTGGTTGCATCATATACAACTCTTCTTTAAGGTATCTATTAAGGAATGCAGTTTTGACATCCATTTGCCAAATTTCATAATCATAAAATGCGGCAATTGCTAACATGATTCGGATGGACTTAAGCATCGCTACGGGTAACAAGGTCTCATCATAGTCAACACCTTCAACTTGTCGAAAACCTTTTGCAACAAGTCGAGCTTTGTAGACGGTAACATTATCGTTAGCGTCAGTCTTCTTCTTGAAGATCCATTTATTCTCTATGGCCTATCGATCATCGGGCAAGTCAACCAAAGTCCATACTTTGTTCTCATACATGGATCCCATCTCAGATTTCATGTCCTCAAGCCATTTTGCGGAATCTGGGCTCATCGTCGCTTCCTCATAGTTCGTAGGTTCATCATGGTCAAGTAACATGACTTCCAGAATAGGATTACCATACCACTCTGGTGCGAATCCTACTCTAGTTGACCTACGAGGTTCGGTAGTAACTTGATCGGAAGTTTCATGATCATCATCATTAGCTTCCTCACTTACTGGTGTAGGAATCATTGGAACTGATTTCAGTGATGAACTACTTTCCAATAAGGGAGAAGGTACAATTACCTCGTCAAGTTCTTCTTTCCTCCCACTCACTTCTTTCGAGAGAAACTCCTTCTCTAGAAAGGATCCATTCTTAGCAACGAATATCTTTCCTTCGGATCTGTGATAGAAGGTGTACCCAACAGTATCCTTTGGGTATCCTATGAAGACACATTTCTCCGATTTGGGTTCGAGCTTATCAGGTTGAAGCTTTTTCACATAAGCATCACAGCCCCAAACTTTAAGAAACGATAACTTGGGTTTCTTGCCAAACCACAGTTCATAAGGTGTCGTCTCGATGGATTTAGATGGTGCCCTATTTAACGTGAATGCAGCTGTCTCTAAAGCGTAACCCCAAACGATAGCGGTAAATCAGTGAGGGAGATCATAGATTGCACCATATCTAGTAAAGTACGATTATGACGTTTGGACACACCATTACGCTGTGGTGTTCCAGGTCGCGTGAGTTGTGAAACTATTCCACATTGTTTCAAATGAAGTACAAACTCATAACTCAAATATTCGCCTCCACGATCAGATCGTAGAAACTTGATTTTCTTGTTACGATGATTTTTCACTTCACTCTGAAATTCTTTGAACTTTTCAAATGTTTCAGACTTATGTTTCATTAAGTAGGTATACCCATATCTGCTCAAATCATCTGTGAAGGTAAGAAAATAACGATATCCGCTGCGAGCTTTAATGTTCATTGGACCACATACATCAGTATGTATGATTTCCAATAACTCTGTTGCTCGCTCCATTGTTTCGGAGAATGGAGTTTTAGTCATCTTGCCCATGAGGCATGGTTCGCATGTACCAAGTGATTCATAATCAAGTGATTCCAAAAGTCCATCGGAATGGAGTTTCTTCATGCGCTTCACACCAATATGACCTAAACGGCAGTGCCACAAATAAGTTGCACTATCATTATCAACTCTGCATCTTTTGGCTTCAATACTATGAACATGTGTATCACTACTATCAAGATTTAGTAAAAATAGACCACTCATCAGGGGTGCATGACCATAAAAGATATTACTCATATAAATAGAACAACCATTATTCTCTAATTTAAATGAATAACCATCTCGCATCAAACAAGATCTAGATATAATGTTCATGCTCAACGCTGGCACGAAATAACAATTATTTAGGTCTAATACTAATCCCGAAGGTAGATGTAGAGGTAGCGTGCCGACGGCGATCACATCGACTTTGGAACCATTTCCCACACGCATTGTCACCTCGTACTTAGCCAATCTTCGCTTAATCCGTAGCCCCTGTTTCGAGCTGCAAATGTTAGCAACTGAACCAGTATCAAATACCCAGGCACTACTGCGAGCATTAGTAAGGTACACATCAATAACATGTATATCAAATATACCTTTCACTTTGCCATCCTTCTTCTCCGCCAAATACTTGGGGCAGTTCCACTTCCAGTGACCAGTTCCTTTGCAGTAGAAGCACTCAGTCTCAGGTTTAGGTCCAGACTTGGGTTTCTTCACTTGAGCAGCAACTGGCTTGCTGTTCTTCTTGAAGTTCCCCTTTTTCACTTTACCCTTTTTCTTGAAACTGGTGGTCTTGTTGACCATCAACACTTGATGCTCCTTCTTGATTTCTACCTCCGCATCCTTTAGCATTGCGAAGAGCTCAGGAATCATCTTATTCATCCCTTGCATATTATAGTTCATCACGAAGCTCTTGTAGCTTGGTGGTGGTGATTGAAGAACTCTGTCAATGACACTATCATCAGGAAGATTAACTCCCAGTTGAGTCAAGTGGTTGTGGTACCCAGACATTCTGAGTATATGTTCACTGACAGAACTATTCTCCTCCATCTTGCAGCTGTAGAACTTATTGGAGACATCATATCTCCCAATTCGGGCATTTGCTTGAAATATTAACTTCAACTCCTAGAACATCTCATATGCTCTATTACGTTCAAAATGTCGTTGAAGTCCCGGTTCTAAGCCGTAAAGCATGGCACACTAAACTATCGAGTAGTCATCAGCTTTTCTCTGCCAGGTGTTCACAACATCTGGCGTTGCTCCTGCAGTGGGTTTTTCACCTAGCGGTGCTTCTAGGACGTAATTCTTCTGTGCAGCAATGAGGATAATTCTCAAGTTACGGACCCAGTCCGTGTAGTTGCTACCATCATCTTTCAACTTAGCTTTCTCTAGGAACGCATTAAAATTCAACGGAACAATAGCACAGGCCATCTATCTACAACAACATAGACATGCAAAATACTATCAGTTACTAAGTTCATGATAAATTAAAGTTCAATTAATCAAATTACTTAAGAACTCCCATTTAGATAGACATCTCTCTAATCATCTAAGTGAACACGTGATCCATATCAACTAAACCATGTCTGATCATCATGTGAGATGGAGTAGTTTTCAATGGTGAACATCACTATGTTGATCATATCTACTATATGATTCACTCTCGACCTTTCGGTCTCCAGTGTTCCAAGGCCATATCTGCATATGCTAGACTCGTCAAGTTTAACCTGAGTATTCCGCGTGTGCAAAACTGGCTTGCACCCGTTGTATGTGAACGTAGAGCTTATCACACCCGATCATCACATGGTGTCTCGGCACAACGAACTGTAGCAATGGTGCATACTCTGGGAGAACACTTATACCTTGAAATTTAGTGAGAGATCATCTTATAATGCTACCGCCGAACTAAGCAAAATAAGATGCATAAAGGATAAACATCACATGCAAACAATATAAGTGATATGATATGGCCATCATCATCTTGTGCCTTTGATCTCCATCTCCAAAGCACCGTCATGATCACCATCGTCACCGGCTTGACACCTTGATCTCCATCGAAGCATCGTTGTCGTCTCGCCAACTATTGCTTCTACAACTATCGCTACCGCTTAGTGATAAAGTAAAGCAATTACATGGCGATTGCATTTCATACAATAAAGCGACAACCATATGGCTCCTGCCAGTTGCCGATAACTGTGTTACAAAACATGATCATATCATACAATAAAATTTAGCATCATGTCTTGACCATATCACATCACAATGTGCCCTGCAAAAACAAGTTAGACGTCCTCTACTTTGTTGTTGCAAGTTTTATGTGGCTGCTATGGGCTGAGCAAGAACCATTCTTACCTACGCATCAAAAACCACAACACGGTATAGTGATTGCTTTTTGATCTTCAGAAAGAACCATGTTCATTGAATCCGACTCAACTAAAGTTTGAGAAACTAACACCCACTAGCCACCTGTGTGTGAAGCACGTCGGTAGAACCAGTCTCACGTAAGCGTACGCGTAATGTCTGTCTGGGCCGCTTCATCCAACAATACCTCCGAATCAAGAATCAACTAGTGATGGCAAGCAATATGTATATACCCACGCCCACAACTCCTTTGTATTCTACTCATGCATATAACATCTACACATAAACCTGAAGGAAATATGCCCTAGAGGCAATAATAAAGTTATTATTTATTTCCTTATATCATGATAAATGTTTATTATTCATGCTAGAATTGTATTAACCGGAAACATAATACATGTGTGAATACATAGACCAACAGAGTGTCACTAGTATGCCTCTACTTGACTAGCTCGTTAATCAAAGATAGTTATGTTTCCTAACCATGAACAAAGAGTTGTTATTTTATTAACGAGGTCACATCATTAGTAGAATGATCTGATTGGCATGACCCATTCCATTAGCTTAGCACCCGATCGTTTAGTATGTTGCTATTGCTTTCTTCATGACTTATACATGTTCCTATAACTATGAGATTATGCAACTCCTGTTTACCGGAGGAACACTTTGGGTACTACCAAACGTCACAACGTAACTGGGTGATTATAAAGGAGTACTACAGGTGTCTCCAATGGTAGATGTTGGGTTGGCGTATTTCGAGATTAGGGTTTGTCACTCCGATTGTCGGAGAGGTATCTTTGGGCCCTCTCGGTAATGCACATCACATAAGCCTTGCAAGCACTGCAACTAATATGTTAGTTGTGAGATGATGTATTACGGAACGAGTAAAGAGACTTGCCGGTAACGATATTGAACTAGGTATTGGATACCGACGATCGAATCTCGGGCAAGTAACATACCGATGACAAAGGGAACAACGTATGTTGTTATGCGGTCTGACCGATAAAGATCTTCGTAGAATATGTAGGAGCCAATATGGGCATCCAGGTCCCGCTATTGGTTATTGACCGGAGACGTGTCTCGGTCATGTCTACATTGTTCTCAAACCGTAGGGTCCGCACGCTTAACGTTACGATGACAGTTATGATGAGTTTATGCATTTTGATGTACCGAAGGTTGTTCGGAGTCCCGGATGAGATCACGGACATGACGAGGAGTCTCGAAATGGTCGAGACGTAAAGATTGATATATTGGAAGCCTATGTTTGGACATAGGAAGTGTTCCGGGTGAAATCGGGATTTTACCGGAATACCGGGAGGGTTACCGGAACCCCCCCGGGAGACTAATGGGCCTATTGGGCCTTAGTGGAAAAGAGAAAAGGGGCAGCCCACAGCTGGCCGCCCCCCCCCCCCCCCTTCCCCAAGTCCTAGTAGGACTAGGAGAAGGGGCCGGCCCCCCTCTCTCTCCTTTCCCCTTGAGAGTCCTAGTTGGAATAGGATTGGAGGGGGGAGTCCTACTCCCGGTAGGAGTAGGACTCCCCCTGCGCCTCCCTCTCTCTGGCCGGCCGGCCCCCCTCCTCCAACCTTTATATACGGGGGTAGGGGACACCCCAAGGCACACAAGTTGATCCTTGAGATCGTTCCTTAGCCGTGTGCGGTGCCCCCTGCCACCAAATTCCACCTCGATCATACCGTTGTAGTGCTTAGGCGAAGCCCTGCGTTGGTAGTACATCAAGATCGTCACCACGCCGTCGTGCTGACGGAACTCTTCCTCGACGCTTTGCTGGATCAGAGCCCGAGGATCGTCATCGAGCTGAACGTGTGCTAAGAACTCGGAGGTGCCGGAGTAACGGTGCTTGGATCGGTCGGATCAGGAAGAAGACGTACGACTACTTCCTCTATGTTGTGTGATCGCTTCCGCAGTCGGTCTGCGTTGGTACGTAGACAACACTCTCCCCTCTCGTTGCTGTGCATCACCATAATCTTGCGTGTGCGTAGGAAAATTTTCGAAATTACTACGTTCCCCAACAGTGGCATCAGAGCCTAGGTTTTATGGTTTGATGTTATTTGCACGAGTAGAACACAAGTGAGTTGTGGGCGATACAAGTCATACTGCCTACCAGCATGTCATACTTTGGTTCGGCGGTATTGTTGGGTGAGACGATCCGGACCAACCTTACGCGTACTCTTACGCGAGACCGGTTCCCTCGACGTGCTTTGCACATAGATGGCTTGCGGAAGACTGTCTCTCCAACTTTAGTTGAACCAAGTGTGACTACGCCCGGTCCTTGAGAAGGTTAAAACGGAGTCTATTTGACGAACTATCGTTGTGGTTTTGATGCGTAGGTGAGATGAGTTCTTACTTAAGCCCGTAGCAGCCACGTAAAACTTGCAACAACAAAGTAGAGGACGTCTAACTTGTTTTTGCAGGGCATGTTGTGATGTGATATGGTCAAGGCATGATGCTGATTTTATTGTATGAGATGATCATGTTTTGTAACCGAGTTATCGGCAACTGGCAGGAGCCATATGGTTGTCGCTTTATTGTATGCAATGCAATCGCGATGTAATGCTTTACTTTATTACTAAGCGGTAGTGATAGTCGTGGAAGCATAAGATTGGCGAGACGACAACGATGCTACGATGGAGATCAAGGTGTCGCGCCGGTGACGATGGTGATCATGACGGTGCTTCGGAGATGGAGATCACAAGCACAAGATGATGATGGCCATATCATATCACTTATATTGATTGCATGTGATGTTTATCCTTTTATGCATCTTATCTTGCTTTGATTGACGGTAGCATTATAAGATGATCTCTCACTAAATTATCAAGAAGTGTTCTCCCTGAGTATGCACCGTTGCCAAAGTTCGTCATGCCCAGACACCACGTGATGATCAGGTGTGATAAGCAATACGTCCAAATACAACAGGTGCAAAACAGTTGCACACGCAGAATACTCAGGTTATACTTGACGAGCCAAGCATATACAGATATGGCCTCGGAACACGGAGACCGAAAGGTCGAGCGTGAATCATATAGTAGATATGATCAACATAACGATGTTCACCATTGAAAACTACTCCATCTCACGTGATGATCGGTTATGGTTTAGTTGATTTGGATCACATGATCACTTAGAGGATTAGAGGGATATCTATCTAAGTGGGAGTTCTTAAGTAATTTGATTAACTGAACTTAAACTTATCATGAACTTAGTACCTGATAGTATCTTGCTTGTTTATGTTGCTTGTAGATAGATGGCTCGTGCTATTGTTCCGTTGAATTTTAATGCGTTCCTTGAGAAAGCAAAGTTGAAAGATGATGGTAGCAACTACACGGACTGGGTCCGTAACCTGAGGATTATCCTCATTGCTGCACAGAAGAATTACGTCCTGGAAGCACCGCTGGGTGACAGGCCTGCTGCTGGAGCAACGCCAGATGTTATGAACGTCTGGCAGAGCAAAGCTGATGACTACTCGATAGTTCAGTGTGCCATGCTTTACGGCTTAGAATCGGGACTTCAATGACGTTTTGAACGTCATGGAGCATATGAGATGTTCCAGGAGTTGAAGTTAATATTTCAAGCAAATGCCCGAATTGAGAGATATGAAGTCTCCAATAAGTTCTATAGCTGCAAGATGGAGGAGAACAGTTCTGTCAGTGAGCATATACTCAAAATGTCTGGGTATAATAATCACTTGATTCAGATGGGAGTTAATCTTCCAGATGACTGCGTCATTGACAGAATTCTCCAATCACTGCCACCAAGCTACAAGAGCTTCGTGATGAACTATAATATGCAAGGGATGAACAAGACTATTCCCGAGCTCTTCGCAATGCTGAAAGCTGCGGAGGTAGAAATCAAGAAGGAGCATCAAGTGTTGATGGTTAGCAAAACCACTAGTTTCAAGAAAAAGGGCAAAGGGAAGAAGAAGGGAAACTTCAAGAAAAATAGCAAGCAAGTTGCTGCTCAGGAGAAGAAACCCAAGTCTGGACCTAAGCCTGAAACTGAGTGCTTCTACTGCAAGCAGACTGGTCACTGGAAGCGGAACTGCCCCAAGTATTTGGCGGATAAGAAGGATGGCAAAGTGAACAAAGGTATATGTGATATACATGTTATTGATGTGTACCTTACTAGAGCTCGCAGTAGCACCTGGGTATTTGATACTGGTTCTGTTGCTAATATTTGCAACTCGAAACAGGGACTACGGAATAAGCGGACGCTAGCAAAGGACGAGGTGATGATGCGCGTGGGAAACGGTTCCAAAGTCGATGTGATCGCGGTCGGCACGCTACCTCTACATCTACCTTCGGGATTAATATTAGACCTAAATAATTGTTATTTGGTGCCAGCGTTGAGCATGAACATTATATCTGGATCTTGTTTGATGCGAGACGGTTATTCATTTAAATCAGAGAATAATGGTTGTTCTATTTATATGAGTAATATCTTTTATGGTCATGCACCTTTGCAGAGTGGTCTATTCTTGTTGAATCTCGATAGTAGTGATACACATATTCATAATGTAGAAGCCAAAAGATGCAAAGTTAATAATGATAGTGCAACTTATTTGTGGCACTGCCGTTTAGGTCATATCGGTGTAAAGCGCATGAAGAAACTCCATACTGATGGGCTTTTGGAACCACTTGATTATGAATCACTTGGTACTTGCGAACCGTGCCTCATAGGCAAGATGACTAAAACACCGTTCTCCGGTACTATGGAGAGAGCAACAGATTTATTGGAAATCATACATACCGATGTATGTGGTCCGATGAATATTGAGGCTCGTGGCGGATATCGTTGTTTTCTTACCTTCACAGATGATTTAAGCAGATATGGGTATATCTACTTAATGAAACACAAGTCTGAAACATTTGAAAAGTTCAAAGAATTTTAGAGTGAGGTTGAAAATCATCGTAACAAGAAAATAAAGTTTCTACGATCTGATCGTGGAGGAGAATATTTGAGTTACGAGTTTGGTGTACATTTGAAAAATTGTGGAATAGTTTCGCAACTCACGCCACCCGGAACACCACAGCGTAATGGTGTGTCCGAACGTCGTAATCGTACTTTACTAGATATGGTGCGATCTATGATGTCTCTTACTGATTTACCGCTATCGTTTTGGGGTTATGCTTTAGAGACGGCCGCATTCACGTTAAATAGGGCACCATCAAAATCCGTTGAGACGACACCTTATGAACTATGGTTTGGCAAGAAACCAAAGTTGTCGTTTCTTAAAGTTTGGGGCTGCGATGCTTATGTGAAAAAGCTTCAACCTGATAAACTCGAACCCAAATCGGAGAAATGTGTCTTCATAGGATATCCAAAGGAAACTATTGGATACACCTTCTATCACAGATCCGAAGGCAAGACTTTTGTTGCTAAATTCGGAAACTTTCTAGAGAAGGAGTTTCTCTCGAAAGAAGTGAGTGGGAGGAAAGTAGAACTTGACGAGGTAACTGTACCTGCTCCCTTATTGGAAAATAGTACATCACAGAAAACTGTTTCTGCGACACCTATACCAATTAGTGAGGAAGCTAATGATGATGATCATGAAGCTTCAGGACAAGATACTACTGAACCACGTAGATCAACCAGAGTGAGATCCGCACCAGAGTGGTACGGTAATCCAGTTCTGGAAGTCATGCTACTAGATCATGATGAACCTACGAACTATGAAGAAGCGATGGTGAGCCCAGATTCCGCAAAGTGGCTTGAGGCCATGAAATCTGAGATGGGATCCATGTATGAGAACAAAGTATGGACTTTGGTTGACTTGCCTGATGATCGGCAAGCAATTGAGAATAAATGGATCTTCAAGAAAAAGACTGACGCTGACGGTAATATTACTGTCTATAAAGCTCGACTTGTCGCAAAAGGTTTTCGACAAGTTCAAGGGGTTGACTACGATGAGACCTTCTCACCCGTAGCGATGCTTAAGTCCGTCAGAATTATGTTAGCAATTGCTGCATTTTATGATTATGAAATATGGCAAATGGATGTCAAAACTGCATTCCTGAATGGATTTCTGGAAGAAGAGTTGTATATGATGCAACCAGAAGGTTTTGTCGATCCGAAGGAAGCTAACAAAGTGTGCAAACTCCAGCGATCCATTTATGGACTGGTGCAAGCATCTCGGAGTTGGAATAAACGCTTTGATAGTGTGATCAAAGCATTTGGCTTTATATAGACTTTTGGAGAAGCCTGTATTTACAAGAAAGTGAGTGGGAGCTCTGTAGCATTTCTGATATTATATGTGGATGACATATTGCTAATTGGAAATGATATAGAATTTCTGGATAGCATAAAGGGATACTTGAATAAAAGTTTTTCGATGAGAGACCTCGGGGAAGCTGCTTACATATTAGGCATAAAGATCTATAGAGATAGATCAAGACGCTTAATTGGACTTTCACAAAGCACATACCTTGACAAGATTTTGAAGAAGTTCAAAATGGATCAAGCAAAGAAAGGGTTCTTGCCTGTGTTACAAGGTGTGAAGTTGAGTCAGACTCAATGCCCGACCACTGCAGAAGATAGAGAGAAAATGAAAGATGTTCCCTATGCTTCAGCCATAGGCTCTATCATGTATGCAATGCTGTGTACCAGACCTGATGTGTGCCTTGCTATAAGTTTAGCAGGGAGGTACCAAAGTAATCCAGGAATGGATCACTGGACAGCGGTCAAGAACATCCTGAAATACCTGAAAAGGACTAAGGATATGTTTCTCGTATATGGAGGTGACAAAGAGCTCACCGTAAGAGGTTACGTTGATGCAAGCTTTGACACTGATCCGGACGATTCTAAATCGCAAACCGGATACGTGTTTACTTTAAACGGTGGAGCTGTCAGTTGGTGCAGTTCTAAACAAAGCGTCGTAGCGGGATCTACATGTGAAGCGGAGTACATAGCTCTTCGGAAGCAGCAAACGAAGGAGTCTGGATGAAGGAGTTCATATCCGATCTAGGTGTCATACCTAGTGCATCGGGTCCAATGAAAATCTTTTGTGACAATACTGGTGCAATTGCTTTGGCAAAGGAATCCAGATTTCACAAAAGGACCAAACACATCAAGAGACGCTTCAACTCCATCCGGGATTTAGTCCAGATGGGAGACATAGAGATTTGCAAGATACATACAGATCTGAATGTTGCAGACCCGTTGACTAAGCCTCTTCCACGAGCAAAACATGATCAGCACCATGGCTCCATGGGTGTTAGAATCATTACTGTGTAATCTAGATTATTGACTCTAGTGCAAGTGGGAGACTGAAGGAAATATGCCCTAGAGGCAATAATAAAGTTATTATTTATTTCCTTATATCATGATAAATGTTTATTATTCATGCTAGAATTGTATTAACCGGAAACATAATACATGTGTGAATACATAGACCAACAGAGTGTCACTAGTATGCCTCTACTTGACTAGCTCGTTAATCAAAGATAGTTATGTTTCCGAACCATGAACAAAGAGTTGTTATTTGATTAACGAGGTCACATCATTAGTAGAATGATCTGATTGACATGACCCATTCCATTAGCTTAGCACCCGATCGTTTAGTATGTTGCTATTGCTTTCTTCATGACTTATACATGTTCCTATAACTATGAGATTATGCAACTCCTGTTTACCGGAGGAACACTTTGGGTACTACCAAACGTCACAACGTAACTGGATGATTATAAAGGAGTACTACAGGTGTCTCCAATGGTAGATGTTGGGTTGGCGTATTTCGAGATTAGGGTTTGTCACTCCGATTGTCGGAGAGGTATCTCTGGGCCCTCTCGGTAATGCACATCACATAAGCCTTGCAAGCACTGCAACTAATATGTTAGTTGTGAGATGATGTATTACGGAACGAGTAAAGAGACTTGCCGGTAATGATATTGAACTAGGTATTGGATACCGACGATCGAATCTCGGGCAAGTAACATACCGATGACAAAGGGAACAACGTATGTTGTTATGCGGTCTGACCGATAAAGATCTTCGTAGAATATGTAGGAGCCAATATGGGCATCCAGGTCCCGCTATTGGTTATTGACCGGAGACGTGTCTCGGTCATGTCTACATTGTTCTCGAACCGTAGGGTCCACACGCTTAACGTTACGATGACAGTTATTATGAGTTTATGCATTTTGATGTACCGAAGGTTGTTCGGAGTCCCGGATGAGATCACGGACATGACGAGGAGTCTCAAAATGGTCGAGACGTAAAGATTGATATATTGGAAGCCTATGTTTGGACATAGGAAGTGTTCCGGGTGAAATTGGGATTTTACCGGAATACCGGGAGGGTTACCGGAACCCCCCGGGAGACTAATGGGCCTATTGGGCCTTAGTGGAAAAGAGAAAAGGGGCAGCCCACAGCTGGTCGCGCCCCCCCTTCCCCAAGTCCTAGTAGGACTAGGATAAGGGGCCGGCCCCCCTCTCTCTCTCCTTTCCCCCTTGAGAGTCCTAGTTGGAATAGGATTGGAGGGGGGAGTCCTACTCCCGGTAGGAGTAGGACTCCCCCTGCGCCTCCCTCTCTCTGGCCGGCCGGCCCCCCTCCTCCAATCTTTATATACGGGGGCAGGGGACACCCCAAGGCACACAAGTTGATCCTTGAGATCGTTCCTTAGCCGTGTGCGGTGCCCCCTGCCACCAAATTCCACCTCGATCATACCGTTGTAGTGCTTAGGCGAAGCCCTGCGTCGGTAGTACATCAAGATCGTCACCACGCCGTCGTGCTGACGGAACTCTTCCTCGACGCTTTGCTGGATCGGAGCCCGAGGATCGTCATTGAGCTGAACGTGTGCTAAGAACTCGGAGGTGCCGGAGTAACGGTGCTTGGATCGGTCGGATCAGGAAGAAGACGTACGACTACTTCCTCTACGTTGTGTGATCGCTTCCGCAGTCGGTCTGCGTTGGTACGTTGACAACACTCTCCCCTCTCGTTGCTGTGCATCACCATGATCTTGCGTGTGCGTAGGAAAATTTTCGAAATTACTACGTTCCCCAACAAAACCTAGCTTGGATGCCACTGTTGGGGAACGCAGTAATTTCAAAAAAAAATCCTATGCATACGTAAGATTAGATCGACTGATCCCAGCACCGAAGGTACAACACCTCCGCGATTTGCACACGTCTGGCTCGGTGACGTCCCACGAACTCACAATCCAGTAGAGCTTCGAGGGAGAGCTTCGTCAGCACGACGTTGTGATGACTGTGATGATGTTGCTACCGGAACAGGGCTTCGCCTAAGCACCGCTATGATATGACCGAGGTGGACTATGGTGGAGGGGGGCACTGCACACGGCTTGGAACAATCAACTTGTGTGTTCAAGGGTGCCCCCTGCCCCCGTATATAAAGGAGCAAGGGGGGAGGACGGCTAGCCCTAGTGGCGCCCAAGGAGAGGAGGAATCCTCCTCCTAGTAGGAGTAGGATTCATCCTTTCCTAGTCCTACTAGGAAGGAGGAAGGGGGAAGGAAAGAGAGGGAGAGGGAGAGGGAAAGAGGGGTCGCGCCCCCTCCCCTAGTCCTATTCAGACTCCCCTTGGGGGCGCCACCTCCTGGGCTACTGCCCTCTCTCTCCCCTAAGGCCCATTAAGGCCCAATACTTCCCCGGGGGGTTCCGGTAACCCCTCCGACACTCCGGCTTTCTCCGAAATCACCTGGAACACTTCCGGTATCCGAATATAGCCGTCCAATATATCGATCTTTATGTATCGACCATTTCGAGAGTCCTCGTCATGTCCGTGATCATATCCGAGACTCCAAACTTCCTTCGGTACATCAAAACACATAAACTCATAATACCGATCATCACTGAACGTTAAGTGTGCGGACCCTACGGGTTCGAGAACTATGTAGACATGACCGAGACTCATCTCCGGTCAACAACCAATAGCGAAACCTGGATGCTCATATTGGTTACTACATATTCTACGAAGATCTTTATCGGTCAAACCGCATAACAACATACGTTGTTCACTTTGTCATCGGTACGTTACTTGCCCGAGATTCGATCGTCGGTATCTCAATACCTAGTTCAATCTCGTTACCGGAAAGTCTCTTTACTCGTTCTGTAATGCTACATCCCGTAACTAACTCATTAGCTACATTGCTTGCAAGGCTTATTGTGATGTACATTACCGAGAGGGCCCAGAGATACCTCTCCGACAATCAGAGTGACAAATCCTAATCTTGATCCATGCCAACTCAACAAACACCATCAGAGACACCTGTAGAGCGCCTTAATAATCACCCTGTTACGTTGTGAAGTTTGGTAGCACACAAAGTGTTCCTCCGGTATTCGGGAGTTACATGATCTCATAGTCATAGGAACATGTACAGTTATGGAGAAATCAATAGCAACAAACTAAAAGATCATCGTGTTAAGCTAATAGATGGGTCAAGTCAATCACATCATTCTCTAATGATGTGATCCCGTTAATCAAATGACAACTCATGTCTATGGTTAGGAAACATAACCATCATTGATTCAACGAGCTAGTCAAGTAGAGGCAAACTGGTGACACTCTGTTTGTCTATGTATTCACACATGTACTAAGTTTTCGATTAATACAATTCTAGAATGAATAATAAACATTTATCATGATATAAGGAAATATAAATAACAACTTTATTATTGCCTCTAGCACATATTTCCTTCAGGTACCACAACGCATGGTAGCACCCACTCACCCTTCAGATGAAAACCTTGGCCACCCAATCTACTAAAACCTTAACCCAATGGTACTACAATACGGTGAAGACAATAATTACCAATGCAAAAGAAGACGTCGATATTCACCACAAATCCTTCCTACATTATTTTTTCCTAGCCACCGGTTTGGCTATCAACTTCCAAGAAACTACTTCCATGCCACTAAACACCAATCAACCTTTGTCCCTCTTGGTGCGACCACCTTCGGGTGCATTGTTTCATCATTTCCTCAAACTTACCTTGGCCTCTCACTCTCTACCGTCAATATCCCCCCCCCCTCCACCTTCGACCCTGTCATCCGGAGTTTCTTCAAGTACATTTCGCGTTGGTATGCCGATGAGTACATTTTGCATCACTTTTTACCCTTCGTTTATGTATCATAGTCATAGGATTTTCTAAAGGATTTCCTAGCCTTCTTTTGGTGATACACAATTCTAGTAACACTTTGTTTATACAACTCTCCCTTGATTGAGGTATATGCCTCAAATGGACGCACAATTCACTAGGCTTCTTCCTTGTCGGTTAGGAGCTTTTCCGCAAGAGAAAAGCAAGGATGGGCTTGGTCCATGTCGGAATAACTGCCAAGATGTCGTGCTGATCGGTCTCTGTAGCCTCCGAGCCCCAGGTCAGGAGTTGCTGGGTTTTGAGCCCCCGGGGCTTCAAGGCTAGCTCATGTTCTGTTGGTGGCTTGATTGGCAAATTATAGCTCTTACGCGAAGTTCTTGGTATAACTTTCAATTTCACACAAATTTTCAGCAAAGAGAAAGTTATGTACGCATACCAACTTTTAACTCGAAAGAATAAAAGAAGTTTCAACCGTCTTAAACTTCCAATGGAAATTATTATTTTGCGACATCTCCAATACCAGTCAATTCAATTTTAATATTTAGAGTGGAAATTTTAAATTTTCAACTTTGAGCTCTCCACTTTTTTAAATGTTTCTAAATCCCAAGATCTCAATTTGTGAGACATATCAAAGACCAACTATAGACATGAAGTTGTATTTTTTCTAATCGACCTTTATGCATGGTTGTATTCCACATGCTATAGTAGAACAACAAAGATCAAATCATTTGGATGAAAAAAGAGTAAAAACTAGGCTAGAAGTTTTGGTCGCACTAAATTTGTGTTCGGCCTTGTCGACGAAAACAACGGGAGGTCATGCAGGCAGTCACACATGGGTCACTGGTGGGCGAGAAAAGTAAATATGATCTCAGGTCCATATGTGCGCAAAATCCTAGGCATTTACCTATGATAGTGGAGTATGGAACTTTATATTGCAGCTCATTTAAGTTACATCCTAGTTTAATGTAAGACTCGTTGATGAAACTTTGATTTGCTAGACTACAAATCATATTTTATAAAATATAAGGTTTGTCTCATAAATATGATGACCAAATTACATCGTTGAAACTCATACATGGGTGTATTGTGGGATGATTTGTAAATGTGTTAGGTTGTTTTTATAGAAACAAGAACACCCATCAAAGGGGGCCTTGGTGAACATGATTCGGTTGGTATGGTATCTAAAGCATCCACAAGAGCTATAAAACAATCAATTGTGGGTGAGCAGTCTCTCACATACTCACACCAACGACCAAAAAACTATGAATACTTTTGTTTTTAGTTTCTTCTTTTTACAATGTAAAACCTACACCATTTTAGTTGCTTTTTATTGGTTTGTTGTTTACCTTTTGTACACCTAGATAAGATTAGCATACAATGTTTAACTCGTTGCACAAAAATCTCAACTCAAAGAAGCGTTGCATCTTGCATGCCAACCTCAAGTCAAAAATATCATAGAAGTTTCAAAGGACTCAGAGCACTCAATAGACAAGGTTTTTCCCTCGAGATTATCCTTCTAGGCGGAGAATCTAGGGATAACTTTCATTATTGCTATCCTATTCTTACTATTTATTCTTATTGACAAGGATTTTGGGTGTAATTTTTAGCTATGAATTAATATGTTCCACTGCCGCTTCGGTCCACAAGATTTAAAAAATAAATAAATAGAAGTGCAGGAACACGATACTGTAACATGTGGAATCTTATGTCATCCCAAACAAAATATCTAGTCACACCACCAAAAAATGCATCCATTTGCATACAAATTTAGTAAATGACTTTATTTTTCATGGACATAAACTTTTTTCAAGAAGTCTCACCTCTTCAAATGAACCTCTCAAAATATTAGTATTCATCCTTCTTGGTAAGGATCATGGGTGTAACTTTCAGCTATAAATTAAGAAGTTCCATGGCCTATTATTTGGTTTGCAATATTTTCAAAATAAATGAATAAAAAATGAACATGACACAATGGCATGTGGAATACATCATTCCAATCTGGTTCCACCACCAGAAAAATACATGCATTTTCTATATAGATTGAATGAATATCATATATTAAGTAGACACAAAATAATTTTTCTCATGAGGTTATTATAATCCTATGTTACTTTAGTGTAGGAAAAAGTACATACATATTTGAAAGGCTCATTTCTTTGAACCAAAATGACTCCACATGAAAATTCCTATGGAGTGAAATCCTACATAATCATTTTGAAAACCCTTTACAGTAACGAAGCCCTCAACCATATCCTCACTATTATAATTGATGAAGTTGAACTAAGCTCTCAAGATATTGCATGTATGAAGCTTTAATTGAAACTATATATATGATATAAATAGCATATCATTTCTATTATGTCATGATGACACATACCCCCACTCAAAGTAATCGGCTTCCGCGTCGTCCCAGAAGGAACATCCTCAATGGCACACACATGTGCGTCTAGTGGAAGCACATGTGCCTTGTCGGGCCACACACACCATGCGCCACATGCCCGCGCCCTTGATCCCCACACGCTCGTGTAACCGCAAGGGTCATCTCTCATACAATTTCTTAATGCCCCGGTCACAACTATCGGTTCCCACCCATTATGTTTGGCTACCACCTAGGACCTAGAGCGACCTCACAAGCCGATACTAGTCTTTTTCGCGCACTTTCTCCTCGCTCGGTCGCATCCAGGAATAGTTTCCCGATGATTTACCCACACTCAAATTATCTCAGGTCAAGCACGCTTAACCTAGAGGTTCATTGGAGATGGGCTTCCCAACAAGAATATGCACCTTGTTGATATGACTAGTATATCATTTCTATAAAGACAGGATGCCACTGATACCAACTTTCAACTCAAAATGTCAAAGAAGTTTAGAGCATCTTTGATTCAAAAGATCTCTAAAGGAATATTAGAGGATTATAATCCTTAGTATTCTTTCCTACTTCAGTTGTTTGATCTGTAAGATTTCAACACAAAATTTTGTCTCCTTGGGATTCATTTGTAGTAGTTTTCATAGGAAAACTTCCGTCAACTTCACATGAAGAATTCTAAAAAAAAATCTGCGCACAATCAATCCACCGTACAAATCATTAGTATTGAAAGTGACATGTCACTCCATTCTTGTGTTTTTCCTATTCGTGCATTTTACAAATCCAATGAATCAACAAGCCCTTAAAAGGATTTGAATTTTCAATTGGAAAAAAGGAGCTTCTTAATTTCTCAACATTTCCAACACCTTTCAACTCAATTCTCATACCTCACAGAAGAATATTCAAAGTTGTCAACTAATATGAATCCCTTCCTTTTAACTCCAAAATCTTGACATTCCAGTTAAAAAATTCCTTGAAACTCTACCAAGGGTGTGAACACGCACAAAGTTTTTTGTGGTGCAGTTAATGTGATGTCGCAACTCATGACTACGATGTTGTGCGGACCATGAGTGGGGGGACGACACTAGGGGTAGGAGTAGGACTACATGTGAGTGTTCACGCCATATGATAGGAGGGACACTATATTAGGAAAATGAAGGCGGTCTCGCCTACTTAGGGTCTATACGATTCAAATAATATCCAACGGAATTCCAGAGGATTCTAATCCTTAGATTTTTTTTTATAGTGGGTTATTTGGTTTCTAGGGTTACAATCAATTGGGATTTTTTTCCTTAGTTCATTTGCACTAGGTTTCATAAGAAAACTTTCATCCACTCCAATTGCCTGCGAAGAATCCTATGTTTTTTTCTATGCACAATCAAATGGCTACGCAATTACACAATATGCCATGAAACTACTTTTTTCCATTTATAAATCATGTGAATAAAAAAGCCCTTAAGAAAACATATAAAATTTATTATTGATCTTTTGCGAGAAAAATTAAGGAACCCTTGTTTTCCAAGATTACACCATGCAAACACATATTTAATGTTGGTATAGTTAAACTGAACATAGAAAGAAATACTTTAGAGCTAGTTTTTTTCCCTGTAGAAAAGTCTCCCAGTTCTTTTTTAGATTTAGTGATTTCACTATACACCTCATTTTTCGCGTTGTGGTATCACCAGAGAGCATATTCCAACATTTTTTTATCCAAACTGGAGCTTTCTCTGGTTCGGTCCACATAACAGCACAATAGTCACCACCCCAACAGCAAATAGTAGGAGCGGTTACACCTCGTTTTTGTTGTGGCCTTATATAAGATATAGTAGTCCAACTCCCCTCAAAGCAGAGCTTTCTCTGTGCTTCATCCCTTGAAGAAGCAGAGCTTTCTGTGATTCGGTCCAGATAGAATAATTAATCATGAGAGAGACCCCGAAAGAAAAAAGCAATAGGAGTTGATATGGACTTCCACTGCTCACGGAAGAGATAGGCACGGCCCCCCACTAGCGACAGCTCCGCCGCTCGCTCGCTGGAAATGACGGCGTAGGCCCTGGCCCGGGACGGGAGGCAGCTGTTCCAACCGTGATCCAGCCCCATCCCATGACAAGGGGTTCTACCTCTACCGTACCGCGTCCATGAGGCTCCGGGCTGTGTGGGTTGATTTGATTCATCACGAGCGGCAGAGCCGTGCATCCACGCGCGCGCATACACGGGAAGCCGGGCTGGCTTAGCTGGGGCTGCGTCATCCAGGACCAGGACCGTACAAGCGATAAGATCTCCCTGGTGGTCCAGTCACCATGTGATCCATCAGCGGCCGTGTCCGTGTCCTGTCCCGTCCCGTCGTGGCGATCTCGCCCGCGTGCTGCATGGGCTGCTGCTGTTGCTGCCGCGGTAGCACGTACGTGCTGCATGCCCTTGGCCGCCAGCAGCACCGGGAAGAAGGGAAAGGAAATGAGCAGTTGTGTTTTTCCAGCTTCACCATGTACCACGGCGAATGAAGTTCGTCGGCCGGTGAATTGGACGGTGGACAGCGCATTTTCCTTTAGTCTTTGCAGGGCTAGCTCATGCTGGACGTGTTCGCTGCACTACGCCACTTCCTTGGACACCCAACACGTGACGCCCCGTGTACAAGAAAATTTCTCCCATGCTAGCTAGATAGCGTGATGACTTGCTTCCTTTGAGGAAAAACCTGGTTAGATGCCCTGGTCAGCTTGCTCTTTTTTCTTCTTCTTCTCCCGGGGGAGATGCCCTTAATTATGTGGGTCAACTCGGTTGCACTCCGTAGTAAGTCACCGTGACAGCCGGCTGGAGTTACAGCACAGGCGCGCGCGTCATTGCTGCTGCTGTACGCGCTCACCGTCCAGATAGATTTTGGTACTACCCAATGACGGTTGGGACTAATTAATCTATTTATTAGTAGTTCAGTACTACGTTAACCATGCTGTTTTTTAGTGTGTGTGGTTAACCATGCTGTTTGACCCGTGTACTCGCGTGGGCGGTCTGGATTTCGAGATGGATCACGACGCACTCCTTTGCCGACCATCCTTTCTAAGCCATAACGCGCCAGTTGAGGGAGGACGGTGAGTGGTTGCAAGTAGATGGGCAAAGTCCACTCCCCACCTAAGCAATCGTCTTCCTTCTTTTTCATTATTCTTAGTGTTATTTTTGGCCTATTTGCCAGGCCGAACTATGTCATACTCGCTGGTTTCTTTCCACATGTTGTACACGGCCATGTTTTTGAAAAGAAAAAAAATAGTAATTCGCAAAAAAGAGAATAAAAGAAAAGAATAGTATACGACAGCAAAAAAATTCAGGGTACACAATTATACAAATCGTATTATTTTCACATGTTTTTTAAGTCAGGAGGGATTTTGCGCTATAGAAGCTGGTGGCTTGTTCAGCTCTGTCGAGCCGAGCCCCAGCTCATTATCAATTTTGTATGGGAGGCAAACGCAAGCCAACCCTGGCTCGGCTCGCGGCTCGGCTCATTTCCACCTCTTGTCTAGTCTAGAGCCTAGACCCACACCCAAGCCAACCGCCGGCAGGGACCGGATATGTGAAATGTCAAAGGCGAGGACCGTGGCGGATTATAAATCAAGTCAAGGTACCGCCTAAACACAATGCGCCAATCACAGAACCCCCTCGGCGCTCCGTACCCAGCACGTGCCCGGAGCGCGACCTGGACGGCTGGAATCGCCCGGCCGACAGGATAGCTCGCCCCCGTACGTCGTCTAGCCAAACAGCCAGGGGCAGCGCAACGAGCCAACGGCACCAACCCCGCCACCCCTCCACAACGAAATGACGGCGCACAGGCGCGCGGCCGTCAACGTCGGCCCAACCCGGGCTCCCAACGCCCCGCTTTAACCCCGATGCGTCCCGTGCCTGGGCCGAGTTAAAAACGTGAAATGGATGGGGGGACTGGCGGAGCTGGAGCTGAATCAGCTCGACGTGGACGGGTCACGCATGGGGTCCGGCTGGTTTGGGCTGGCACCGACAACCGCCTTGAGCCGGACGCTGCTTCTGGGCCCCCGGCGCGTGACCCATAAACTTGTTTATTAGCGCAACCACTGGTGATCGGTAATGCCCTTTTCTTATCCTTCCAGCAGGGTAAGCAATAATTTAGCAGCAATATCGCAGGATCTCCCAACTTGCCGTTTTTCGAAACATTATCCTTCCTCGTCGTAGTGGCCAAGTGGGCGGTGGCGCCACATTATCCTGCTCAACGTCTCATCAGGGAAAAGAGACAAGATTAGTTGCAGAGTCGTTGGCTCAAGATACACTAAGCGTGGTTAAGTTGGTAGGAAATTAATTGAGTATGTGAAAAGTCTGTTTTGCTCCATGTTTACCAAATTTGACCGTAATTTGGAAATTCGACGAAAAGAACACAGCCCAGGTCTAAAAGTTTAAACCAAATATCGCCGTTATTTTGTGTGTGTCTAATTTGGTGTGCGGACAAACATCTCCTCCCACTGAATAAACATCACCGGAAAGTCTGAAATAAACCCAGGAAAATGCAAGCACCAACATCAAGTTTAGTACCTGAGTCCTGATAGTCTGGTTCCACCACACGAAACTTAATCATCTGAGCTACCGAGCAAAGGTGGATCTAAAAAAGAAGACCTACTCTTTTCCGTTCAAATGCATAAGGCTGGTTATAGTGGAGAGTAACTTAGACTAGTAACATGCATATGTTTACTAGTCTATGTTACTATCTCTATAGTGCATAATATCATAGAGTAGATTAGTATCATAGGTGATCTCATTTATTACCATGCATGACACAGAGTAGCATCACATTTATTATGTTACGGTATCTACATAGTATGTTACTATAACCATCTCTCTCTTCTTTAATTGCCTGCCACATAAGCATGTTTGCGAGTCCCAAGTGCATGATACTACTTATATTACCCCCACTATGACCAGCCTAAGTCGTCTTATGTTGTGCATCGAGAGAACTTAATGTTTATTTACGAATTAATAGCATTGCATGCAATGAGCTAACTACTCCATGTCGTGTTTGATAGTCTCAAGTCATTGAAAGTATGCACGTCTCACATCTCTTATTGGTTGATATGTTAAGAAACAAGAAACGAGGTGGGAGTTAATGCGCCGCCTAAGTGTTTTGGGATTATTTGGTTTTGTAGGCTGGTTGTAATGAGGAGTATCATATACTAGTATCATGCATATGATACTAGTGTATAATACTACCTCCCTAAGGCTAGTCATAGTGGGAGTAACTTAGCTAGTAACATAACACATCCCAAGACAAGTTTGCTTATGTGGCACCTAATTAATGAGGAGAGAGGTGTTTGGAGTAACATATTATGTTACCATCACATAGCGCTTCCCAAGAAATGTTGAGTCTATAAGCTAATAAATGCAACCATATATGATACTACTTCTATGACACTTTACACTATGAAGGTACTAACATAGACTAGTGTCATATGTATGGCACTAGTCTAAGTTACTTCCCACTATGACTAGCCTAATGCATAGTATCATATATTAGTACTCCCTTCTTTTCGGTTTATAAGGCTCAAATCTAAAATCTCATCAACCAAAGCGTATGATGAGTGAAGGAATATATCTCGTACTTTACAAAACTACCGAAACTAAATTGATGCATTAATTGAGATTAATTGCAATGCATGCATGTTTGACCACTAGATGAGTAGTAGCATTACATGCATTGGTGAATTCCTTTCTAATTCTTGCATGCAAAGATTTAATGCGCCTTGGAACCTTAAAAGAAGATGGAGATGAGCCTTATAAATTGGAAAAATGAAAAAAATGAGATAAGCCTTATAAACCGGAAATGAGGGAGTATCATGTAGTACTTTATTTATTGTCATGCATGACACATAGTAGCATAGCATTTATTATGATACAGTATCATGATATGATACTCGACTCTCTCTCTCTTCATTTAAGTCTATAACACCTCATTAAAATTGCCTAGTTGGTATGCATAATACAAGTTATGATACTACCATTACGACCAACCTAAGGTGACTTATACAACCAGATGGAGGGAGTACCGAATAAGGATGTTTGGCAAGAAACACAAGACACAAAGAAATATCATCTGTGAGCCAACCTATAGTCTTCCTGACAAAGATTATTGATGACTTGTAATACTAGTTCTCATGGTTTTTAATTGGATTTTACTATATGAAGTGGTCATCGAAGTTGGAGAACACAAAAGGAACCTAGCTGATTTAGCTGACCGACACATACATATATGCATAACCAAGTGTTATCTTGGGGTGGAAAGGTAAGGGGGCCACACTTATGGTAGATTATGAAGCGGGTGAATCACATTTTCGAGATATTTGGTGGAGAGTGATTGTCAATGGAGCTAAAACTTTGTTTCTGGGAATATGCCTTGGTGAACTAACAAATTCCCATATTTTAATCTCTCCTTCTCAAGATTCCTAATTCCCATATTAGGTAGGACATGGTGCGACCTGGAGAAAGTGTTTCCATGGACGAACCCTTGTAGATGAGCAAGACGCGGCTGACCAAGAGAGAGTCAGTCGCGGCGTCATGTGTAGCGGTGGCAAATGACACCATCCTTTCTTGGTGGGGCGAATGAGCGCAACAAGCCAATGTGAGCTCTGCCCGCAACTCGTCCTACATAAGTCGTGGCCACCATTGGACAAGTAGCATCAAGCCACCGCCCGCTCACACACAACACGCCTGCCAACAATAACAGTCAGACATGGGAGAATCCCGTCGAATCTTTTGCCGGGCAAGGGCAGTGGAGACGAATGTCACTGGATCCAGCATAGGACATGACGGGGCGGCGTGGGGACAGCCAGGGAGGCGCAGTGGGTGGGCCCGGTCAACGCTAGGAGGGAGGGGTGGCGTGGAAAGGTCGGGGATGATGAACTGTAAGTGTACAAAGTACAATTGTAGCTTTTTCGAAGTAAGAGTATCGATCCCGCTGGAAGAATCCCTTTTGATATTTGGTTGATCCAATTTATAAGAGAAACTATATCGAAAAACTGAACAAGTTGACTCCATTTAAAAAGGAAACATAGCAAAAAAAAACATACAAGCAACAAAGTTAGAAAAGGAGAGAAAAAAATAACGCCCTCAAGAAGGCATGACCTATGTAGCGCGTAGAAGGACCATCATCACGAGATACCCAAGTAAATGTGTGGTGCCATCTAGGGATCACAATATCGAAACTTGCAAACAGCCTAACACATCACACTGATGTCCGCACCTAACTCCAGGACATAATTCAAGAGCATCCACAATCAACGAGTGTCATGAACAGAAACCTTAACTAGAAGCTTCGCCACAAAAAATCAGCATGATTAGCAAGTTGAGGAGGCAATACCAAAAGAGCGATGCTCGCCACAACACAAAGGTAGCCGCGATGGTTTTGTCGCGCAATTAACTTGATATGGTTAGCTACAATCTCATGCAGAGATTGAAAATGCTTCTCAAGATCAAGATAAAAAAATTGAAAATAAGAACCAAATAGTAAAAATAATACTACGTGTGAAAACGTATTTGCCAAGGGAAAAAAGAGAGACTTGCCTTGGTTGTTAAGACTAGTTGGCGCTTATCATTGTTCATGGGCTCATGGCCGCGTAGGTCAACCAGCAATTTCACTGCTTTCTTTCTCCTGTTGCACTAATTAACTGTTATTATCCCTTAAACCCAGCTAACAATACGTGACGAAGCTTCATGAGCCGCCTTTTCAGCTCTGAGGATCGAACCAAATCACACGTCACGTTCCACCTGCGCGCACGCGCACGGCAGACCTGTGCTAATTGGTTCTTATCTCCGGGCTTTTATTTTTTTTCTGATGAAATGGCTTGCTTCTTATCTCCACATGAGATGGAAAGCGACCTCCCGTACGTTAAGATTTTTCCTCTTTCTTTTCTCGGAAACCGTAACTGTTTTCTTCTTCTTTTGTGTTGATACGAGAGCGACCGGCCTAATAAGCGGGGCTGCATGGGCCGGCCGGGCCTCACCGACCGGCTTGATCTGCGCCCTGCCCATCAAAAAGCGGAGCGGAATCTTCGGGAGTAATATTCCATTCCAGGCACGTGAGTGTCGTGGCAGCATCCAGCCTCGCGCGTCACAAGCGTTGCACACGTGTTCCATGGGTTTTCGTATCTTTATGTACTATACTATATTTTCTAAGCTGGGCCGTTCTGCGGCCTGGCTGTGAGGACAACCAGAGAAGTCCATGGGCTGCGAAACAGTGTCAGACGAACATACTGGGACGAGTGATGGACCAGGCCACGAACCAACATGAAGTTTACCCCTAAAATAAAACCAACATGATGAGTTAAAAAAAATGCTGACAGCTGTGTTATTTGGAAATACCGAAGTGCGCTCGAGGCTCGAGCTCCACTAAAAATCTGATTTGGTTTTTCAGAAATAATCTGAAACTAAATTCACATGCATATATAAAAACAAAGCTTCATATTCATATATTTATCTTTTTTGTGCAGCCATATATATATATATATATATATCAGAAAAGGGTATATACACATCCATGTCAAAAGAAAAATTTAGAATTATTTGGTTTGTCCCTTAAAAAATCTCAAGGATTGTAAATACCATAACAGCAAAGTAGAATGCACCAAATTTTTCCTATTAACGGTTCCAGGAAGAGCACACCAAATGAAAGGACGAGACTTGCCTGCTCCCCTTCCGTGTGGCCATCCGTGCTCCCGCATACGTGGCTTGATTTGATTGGAACAAAATAAAACCCGGCCCCACCTTCTTAAAATCAGGGGGGGAGATGATTAGATTAGAAAGAAAAAAGAAAAAAAAACAACCGTTGGATGAGGTGGGAGCACGGATGGGAGCACGGAAAGGGAGCAGGCAAGCCGGATCCCAAATGAAAGAAACTATTACCCAAAAAGCGAGCTTGGGATCGGAAAGTCATTTTCAAAATAAAGTAAGTTTTTCGACTACTATTTTTTGTGCTGAAGCGAGTAATTCTAGCTCTACATGAGATAAAAACAAAGTGAATAGTAAGTAGTAAATGTGGCAACAGCAAGAGGCACGGTGGATATCTGAGTCACATGACACTCACAGAATACACACAGAAAATGGCCTAGGGATGGGTCCAAACCCTGCTCCTGCCAGCTGATAACCCATCTTTGCCTGCACTCTGCAGGTGCAGGTGAGCAGATGACAGCCACATTTTGCAGATACAACCTCATCAAAGCCACAAGTTCGGCAGCTCAGCCTCCTTGTGCTTACAAGAAAAGTCAGGCTGAGATCAAAATTCAACATGTCTACGCTAAAAATCTTGAAAACTTTGATCATATCTACTCAGGGTCCAGGTTGTCTGCATGACCCTAGGATGGCTGGCCAGCACCCAAGAATTGACTGAACAAGCGTCAATCTTCTGCATTTGTGCAAGCTCCTGCCTATGTGGAGCAGTAAAAAGGAAGAAAAAAACAGCAAGCACCTACAACTTGAACTTGCAGCAGATGCACCAAGACACCAACCAATATACAGAAACTGAACACTGAAACTACATATGCGCGTTTTGGTCATGATATATGTTGCCAATTCCATGTAGTTCAAAAGCATGCATCAAGTTCAAAATTGCTGGAGGGAAGCAATGGATTATTCAGGTACATGCTGAAGGAACAATATTTGCTTCTACCTGTACTAATGTTAGCATGTGTGTATATGACCATGAGGCTGCAGTCCAAAAGGAGAGCGACGTTGTATACAAGAGCAGTAGTCAAGATCCGGTGCATCTATCTTCTTGACGCCTGGAAGAAGGTATGTGCTACAAAACTTTCTTCTCTTGAGAATTGCAACAGCTGTTATGGCCTTCCTAATCCTAGCTTGCTAATACAAAAGGCTACTGCTAGAAAACTACATGATGCTTGCATCTTTATGAACAGCTGCATGATGCTTCTATCCTTATGGACAAGACAACTAGCCCTCCTGTGAAAAGGAAAAACAAGATAAAAATTCCTTTTTGATCTTAGAAAACAAAAAGAGCATGATCAACCCCAATGTTGAACGATGAACATGATGGCAAAAATACTGCTATACTCTTCCCATGGGTGAGAACGGAGGGCCGTTGACCACCGGAGTTTTTCCTTTCCTCCTCTTCACTTTCTTCTTCTCTTTTCCTGTTACTGATCCTATTAACTGCTTCACTTCTTCTTTGAGGAGCATTTTCATTGAACTGGAATACAGCTTGTGCTTGAATTTCTCTATACCAATGGTTGGAGAAGCTTCAGAACAGTGAAGCAAAGATATGCAGACTGAGAATGCCTGCAGCGCCGACAATCGTGCATGGAAATCCACTGAGAACTCTCCTTTCCCATCGACTTTCATGGAAAGGGCAGGGAGAACTTCTTGGTTACCCTGCTTCAACAGTTGGAGTACACAAATGAAATACTACATTTAGTTGAATATGATGTTAACTAGTGCATCTGTCAAAAAGAAGTTTTAACTAGTGCATTGTTGTTCAAATACTAGGGCCTCTTTGATTCATAGGATTCTAAAAGCGTGGGAATAGGAAAAACATAGAATTGAAATACTAGGGCCTACAGGATTTTGTTTGTTTGATTGCATCATAGGAAAAACAAAGGATTCTTTTGAAGAGGTTTGAGTGGATGCTAGAAATCCTATGGGAAGTAGTACAAAGAAATCGTTAGGAAAAACTCCTGTGGGATTCAATCCTACGAATCAAATAACTAATATAGGAAAAATCCTAAGGATTCTAATCCTCCAAAGTTCCTACGAAAATCCTTTAAATCAAAAGAGCCCTACATTTAGTTGAAATGCATTGTTGTTTGCTTCAACAGCTGAATTACACAAATGAAATATTACATTTAGTTGAATATAATGTTAACTAGTGCATTCGTCAAAAAGAAGTTTTAATTAGTGCAACTGTTAATTAGCGCAAGTATAACTAAAACGGGGATATAGCTTTTAAGTGGGAAACAAGCAACAATGCATTTCAATTATCATATAGGAAAATTTCTTTTGATCTGCTAATGAAGTTGGGGGGAATCATATTTTGAACCAATTTAATTATTACTCACTGTGAGTAAATGCAGACAGGTGGTAATAATCAAACACGAGATGTGTCTCAACATACAAAATATACCTTAACAAATAGCTCCATGGGATGCTTGCTTTCATTCATCACAGAATCGACCCAATAACTATCATATGCATTTTCAAGGACAACGATTGGGCAAGACATGTCCCATCCACCGCAGTCACACCTTCCCCCACTCTTTAGACGGTTAAGTAACGGTGATGGACTGGTCTCATCATCCCTTGGTAACCCGTGTGCTCCGCCTGCTGTAACCACTTTGACTGTACCTGGTGATGATCCAGTTTTCAATTCGAGGGACCGGGTTTTATGAAATGGCACTTGGACTACAACAGCTGCAACCTCCAAATGAGGATGAAGATCTTCTTGGGACCAAAGACAAGATACCGATGCATCTGAGTTATTCCTTGCAGTATTTTGCCGCTCCATCTGATTATTTCTCTCTAGAGACTCCCTAGAGATTGAATTCTTAACAACATTGCAGAATGGTGGTTGAGTGGAATCTGGACGCTGAACTCTATCAACAGCAGAGCTCCGTCGTGCATGAGCAATGTCATACAAAACAAACTCGCTAGTGGCTGAGTTATTTAAAATACCATCTTCTTCAACTTCAGAGTACAGATAGGAAGACACATGCATCTGGCCAACAATTGGAGGCAGCCACCCATGCCTATCCTTGGAGGTCCTTCCCACGGTACTTGATCGCTTGCCAACACTATGGAAAGTGTAAATCCAATTCAGTTCGTTTCCGGATTTCCAAGTGCTAGCATAAATGGATTCTTCTGGACCCTTGGTACAGAACTCAAAACCAAAAGCGCCATTGTCATGATCCAGTTTAAGAACAGCATGCAAATGAGTCGGCGATGAAGTAACTGTGATAGGCCGGGCTTCCCCACTCGTCTGGCATTTAGGTGTGGGAGTTTGGTCAGATCTTGAGATACCACTCAACAAAGATTTGCGCAGTGCACTATCTTTTCCTCTAACTGGTGGATTACCACATTTTGCATCTTCCATTACCATGTGGGAGGGATTCCTCAGAGATTTGGACTTCATGAAAGGATCCAAAATTTTCTTAAACGCACTAGATCGAGCTTTTTTCTTGCCATCGACACCATGAACACTTTCTGATGGACATGTAGCATCAAAAACACCCACCTTAGCTGACAAGGACTTGGGGAGATTACTCACTGAATCTATTGTGCCATGGTTACTCCTATCAGGATGAAGGCCAACAGGAGGTTGGCAATTTGACATTGTACCTTTGCTACTGCTGCTTTCTAGCAAATGAGGAGCAGCACTTGCGGCGGGACACGTGGCATTGTCTTCTTTGAGCGATAACCCCGGGAACCTGTCTCTTACATCATCCTTTAACAAATTGCAGTCCTTGCGTGGCCTTCCAAGCCTCAAGTTGTCACTGGGAACCTCACGCGATGAAATATCCAGAAGCTCCCTGGCATCTTGATTAAATCCACGAGTTATGTTCATAGAAGACCTCAACTTGCATGAACCGCTCCGTTGTGGAACCAAGTAAGCTCCACTTGTGCTAGGCTGAGAGGACGAATCGACGGTCCCAAATGACATAAACGCATCTCTTTCATATATAGAGTCTAATTTCCTCCTCCCCTCTTGGAGTTTCCTTAGTCTGCTGACATCACTAGAGCTCTGGTACATAGAACCACGACTATGCATGATGCTATCTTCTGGGTTTTCCTCACGGCGTCTTGAAGGCAGACTCTTGCAATGAAAATTTGGGAACCGGTTGAGGTGCATTTCGCCTGAGTTTCTATCCGGGCATTTCAGTTGTGCTGCCCTGCTAGGACTCTCTGTTTCCTCATCAATTGGTTCCATGGTTTCCTTAGCTACACTGGGCCGAGAACGGTTCCCCATTTAGGAAACCTGCATTGAAACCATAATACATTGCTCGAATGAGAACAGAGAAAAGAGGACAGCAGCATCAGCCCTAATCCAAGAAAAAAACATAAGTACAACGCAACCAGTTATATGTATCTAGTTCGACAGTGGAGAAACATTTACGAGCTTGAAACTACACCCATCCTATGCATCAAATCCGTCCAAGAAAGAAAACAATACATCCTATCCTATCTACTTCCAGAAGAACAAGGAGTTTCCATTCATTCACATACAACCTCAATACCTAGGTTTCAAGAGGAACAGCACAACACTAAAATAACAAAAAACAAATCTAAATCTACTCTCGGATCACACAGCACATTATCACTGAATCAGCTAAACCATTCGAGGAAAGGATGAACCCTCGCAGATGGGAATCGAATCCCACCACGAGGTCAGCAGAGAAGGAAACCCTCTCCTCCCATCTGCGGCTCTGCACCAAATCTGAGCCGCACTTCTTGAAGAAACGCATCAGCAAACCTGCTCGCCATTAGTTCCTCCCAAAGTCCAACCTTCCGGTCAACTGGTCAAGTCCCACCGCCCAAATCTACAGCCAACCGCCGCCGCGCCCGCGAGCGTCGCAGAGGACCGCCGCATGAATCAACCGGAAAGGGATCGAGAAATGCCATTACTCACCTTGGAGCGGAGCCGACGGGGAGCAGACCGGCGCGGCAGAAGAGGCAGTGGACTTTACTGGTCCGTCAGTCCTCGCGCATCTGTCTCGTGTGAGTGAGGGAAATATTCTTGGCGGCTCACGAAAATGAAATGGAGATTCCCAAATCTTATTTTGCGCCTTCGCCGCTAGGGACGAATGTGAAATAGATAGAGGTAGGGGGAGTAGAGCGTAAAGAGCGATCCGCGGCGGAGCTTCGGCGTTCTGGGCTGCTCCGCTGGGCCGGTGGCACACATATTTGTAGGCCCGTGTCAGACCAGCCTCAGGGTCTGTGGCTGTAAAAGGCCCATGTACCATCTATATATCAATATAAAGAAAATGAGTTATAGATATCCAACAAATTATCTATCCAATAGTATACTTCGCTCTGGTGTTTAGCTTTAACATGTTTAGCACAAAACATATTTAGTGCCCTTATACTCCCTCTATTCCTTTATATAAGGTGTATTTATTTTTTGACAAAATTTCATAATGTAAGGTGCATTTATTCTAATTTCTCAAAATTTCATTTTTAGCCCTTTAGGAAAAAAAATTATCTCTCTCTGATTGCATGTATAAAAACAAAGTATCTCTCTCCCGATTGCGTGTATCTCTTACTTTTCTAGCCTAAATGATTTACTTGCAACTAATCAATGATTTAGCCAAAGTTAATTTTGCCCTAACTTGTGTAGAGTTATGTGCCATGGTCACCGTGCCGAAATTATACATATTACACAAAGGAATGGAGGGAGTATCACTAAGCTCCCTAGGGGGTGGAGACCTCATTCAACTGAGAAAAATGTTTTTGGATTTGGTTCTCAATTTTAACTTGGTAAAAAAATTCAAAGAGCTCTCTCATTGAAGTAAGGTGATCAATTTTAATGTGGTTCATGATTTTGATTGTTTAATGATTTTTCATATTAATCAACAACAACCAGCTTATAAAAATATACCAGTCTTGCACATGCACTCATCAACTGACAAAAAAATGTGCCAAAATGCGACATCGTAGCACCAATATGATTTTAGATTGAGTTTACAATTTTTGATTTGGTCAATAACTTCTCAAAGAGCTCTCTCGTTCAAGTGAGGAGTTTAATTCTAAATTTGGTTCATGATTTTGACTGGTTAATGATTTCTCAAATCAACTTGCAACAACAAGCTTATAAAAATACTTCAATTTTGTGCGGTCTCATCACCTGACAAACACATAAGTGCCAAAATGCAACACCGTATCGCAAATATAATACATGTGGTCACCACTGGAAAAATGTCCCCTACATACATGTGGGTTAATTTGCAGATAACACATAACTATACCCTCATAAAGAGACCATTAAAATATTGAACTATGTGAATCAACATGTCGTTGGATGGTTATGACGATAGTGGAATCCCCAGCCTAACCGAGTTCAAGTCCTAGACTCAACTTTAATGCTCGCATTTTTCTGGATTTATTCCAGACCTTTCGACAATGTGCGTTCAGTGATATAAGACGTTCCTGTTGACTATGAAGACGTCTATGGCGTCTTTATTAATTTCAAGATGATATGTCGGATCAATCTCTCGAAAGTATTCATTGAGATGGGTTATGCACGTGTGTATCTGTTGGGATGAGTGTATGACTGCCTGCATCTGTACCGTGTTAAAAAAATGCCTTACTATAAGAAAAACACTCCACCATCTCCTCACACACCAAACCAATTACGACCGCAACGAAGCACGCTCAAAATGAAATCCTAACAATACCAACCGCAACGAAGCACGGTCAATCTTTTTATTTAATGTCATGCCTATAATATATCTAACTGTATCCTAACAAATATTAACATCAATTTATATCTTTCCTAATTTTAATATGATACAATTAATATCTTACCTATTATTGCCGTGTATTGCACCTAGTAAAACCAATCATTCCACCCCAACGAACGCAACTGCCAGTAAAACCAACCATTCCACCCAACGAACGCCGACGAGGTGCGGTCTGGCCGTCGCCGTTGCAATCTCGCCATCCAATCTCTACATATATACACACATGGCGACATGCACAGCGCACGAGACGGACATCCCTGGACTGGCTGGAAGCACCAGACACGGACAGTCCAGGTCCCGCAAGTTTCTTCCTCCTGCCGCGCCTCCTCTCCCCCCCGTCCCTGATATCTCTTTCCAGCGCGTGCCGTGCCGCGGTCGACCAACATGGACCGGCGGCGGCTCTGGACGTGGGCAGCTGCCGTCGTCGTCGTCGCTGCTGCTGCTGCGGCTGCGGCGGCGGCGGGCCATGAGAAGAGGCTGGTGGTGGGCATGACTCTCGTCCCGGGCGCCGCGTCCACGGGGGCAGGCAAGTCCGCGACGCCTTTAATCAATCCTCTTTTCTTTCCCCTGCTCTGCCTAAATCTTTGGCATGCCAGGCATACGGGAATGCCAACTAATGGTGCGCGTGTGAACTGCCATTATCCAATTGCAGTGTGCCTCGACGGGAGCCCGCCGGCGTACCACCTCCACCGCGGCTCCGGCGCGGGCGCCCGCGGCTGGCTGCTCCAGTTCGAGGGCGGCGGCTGGTGCAACGACGCGCCGTCCTGCGCCGCAAGAGCCGGCACGCGGCGAGGGTCCACCCGGCTCATGAGCAAGCTCGAGGTCTTCTCCGGCGTGCTGAGCAACGATCCGGCCAGGAACCCAGGTACCGCAATCGTCTTGCTGGTTCTCTTCAGTTACAGCTCCCATTCAGTTTCTTCAGCAGAAACGCGCTGTTTCATAATACTTTTTCCAAGCAACGAACACGGGTTTGATTAATTGGAGAGACATTTTCCCCGTGCATTCTTTGATTTCCTCGTACGTACGCACGTACCTTTTACGCCAAGTCGTCGATGATGATCAGCACAGCAGAGCACATGCATGTCCCCGTTCATGCATGGTGATGGTGGTACTGTCTTGTGCTTTTGCAAAAGGTTGCGGCCAGTCAACAATCACCATAATCCGGTAGGTAGTGCCAACAGTTTCGCTTTAACACATCCAGGCCCATGGCGAATTCAAGCTCATGGTCCTACAAGGATGATGATGAACCCCACATCTGCATCAGGCCACTGCCACAGCTTCTGGTCAAAGGAATCCAGAGTTTCAGATTAGTTCTCGTCACTACTAAAGATTTTTATTTTTGACAATTCGAGCAGATTTTTACAACTGGAATCGGGTGAAGCTGCGGTACTGCGACGGCGGATCCTTCGCGGGCGATTCGGAGTTCACAAATGGCGTACGTACTCTTAAAAAGTTAAAATCATATTGTGAACTGCATATGTAAACGAGTTGCTGCTCGCATTCAACTGAACTCCGTTTGCTCACTATTTGTACTGTTTGTCGCCCCGACATATGCAGTCTTCAGTCATCTACATGAGAGGTCAGAGGATATGGGATGCTATCATCGCCGATCTCCTCACCAAAGGCCTCGCCAAAGCCAAAAAGGTTTCTGCAGATCTCATCAGTACTAGTCTATATACTTTCTGCGTGTTTTTCGCCAATGCCAGGCTCTTAGTTAGTGGTGGTGTTTCAGTTAGTAGCACAAATCACTCTACAGGACATGTAGTTGTGTAATTGTTAAGTCGATCATGGTTTTGAGGTAGTTCTGAATCCAACAGGTGCTGCTCTCAGGCTGCTCAGCAGGAGGCCTAGCTACATTCTTCCACTGCGACGACCTCAGGGAGCTTCTCGGGGGAGCCGCCACGGTGAAATGCATGAGCGACGCGGGGTTTTTCCTTGATGTGTAACGCTGGAACTAATCGAGCAAATATTTACTTTTGGAAGGTTGAGCTTTTGGTCAAATGTGTTAAACTTATGTCATTTTTCAGGGATGACATCTCTGGCAACAACAGCATTAGGCCTTTCTTTAGCAGCCTAGTTGCTTTGCAGGTTATTTTGCACCATTAAACCTTCTTTTTACACACTAATTTGGCCTAAGATGTTTGAAAGTTTTTTTAAGTATGTTTTGATTTTCTTTTCTTAATGTAGGGAGCTGAGAAGAATTTGAACAAAGACTGTCTAAATTCAACACTCGATCCTTATCTGGTTAGATCTCTTTTCGTTCCTACTCTCCTTTCCGAGTACTGAACCACATTACTGGCACTGCAGTTCTACTGATCATACTCTCTACCCCTTCTGTGCAGTGTTTTTTCCCGCAATATGCACTTCAAAACATCAAAACCCCATATTTCATCTTGAATTCAGCGTACGATGTATATCAGGTAAAGGAATATGTTGTACCAGTTAATATTTTTCACCAGCTAACCACTAGTAAAAATATTATTATTTTTTGGCAGTTCCATCACATCTTTGTGCCTCCCTCGTCTGATCCTAGGGGTCACTGGAGTCGCTGTAAGGCGGATCCCAGCGCATGCAGCACATCACAAATTGCAACTCTCCAAGGTAACATTCAGTGCTTTATAGAAATTTTCGCTACATGTATCAAACGAGCGGGTGTAAAGTTCTTCATTGAGTTACTGTCTTGAGGAATTTGTCTGCAGGCCTAAGAAGTGCAATGTTAACAGCTCTCAAACCGTTTGAAGGTGAGCTGGAGATGGGCATGTTCATCAATTCTTGCTTTGCACATTGCCAGAGCGAGCTGCAGGACACATGGTTTGCGCCGAATTCCCCAAGACTGGACAATGAGGTACTAATAATTGATGAGGTTATGTTGTATGCTTGTGGCCTTTTAGTGATGCATGGTGTTTGCACGAAAATCATTTTGGAGTTTCAGACAATTGCAGAGCTAGTCGGTGATTGGTACTTTGAAAGGGGTGCCGCCCAAGAAATCGACTGCGCATATCCCTGCGACTCAACTTGTCACAACATTATACCATCTAATCAGGTAAGTTAATGGGAAATGCAAGTGCACATGCAAGGGTGGGTGTTTGAGTTTGGGGTCTATCTATGCAGGGTATATCTGTTCATATTTTCCCATGATATTTTGCAGGTCGGCATCTAGTGGATACAATGTGTTGTGTAGGTTGGTTCATAGTGCTCTTCAACTCAATACAAGAAATATTGGCAAAATTTTACTGTATATTGCTAAGTTCATCATATATACTACAAATATATAGAAGAAATAGCTTGGATGCCCAGCATGGAGGTATCATGTTTCGGGTTCAAATCCATCATTTCCATGTCTCTACATTTGCTTTCTTTGGTCCATTTTCTTTAACAATCATTCTTTGATATTGGGACTGCCTATTTAACAGTTCACTGAATTTCAATTGGCATTCATCTTTTTTTAGCCAATCATAAACCAACAACTGTATGCATTTGCTCCCCGTGTATGTCAGCGATTCAACTCTTTTTTTGAGAGAGAAATGTAAATATTTCACATGCACTCCCTCCGTCTGGAAATACTTGTCCTAGAAACATTTCTAGGACAAGTATTTCCGGACGGAAGGAGCATGTATGTATGTATGTATGTCAAAACCTGCCAAAAACTACTTAGCGGGTTATAAAATTCTTGATGGATTGGACTGGACCCTGGTTGATTGCAATACGGCCTATACCCAAGAAGGGCTGCCAAGAAAAGCAAAGCATGAAGAGGACAAATAGGCCTGGACCAACACCTGAGAACACAAAAAAGAGCAATAAAAAGCCCAAGAAGAATAGCTGGTGGAAGAACCGAAAATCAACAAGAAAATAACAAATTCCATAACATATTCTAACATTAGAGCAAGGGAGGGCCTTGGCCCCCCACCCCCTTTTCCTTATTTTAGTAAATATACAGAGTATTCAGGCACAATATCACATGCTTTTTTAGATAATTTTACCAATGGTTCGCGCCGTTCTAGATGTGTTGTTTGCTTGGCCACATGGGACACCGGAAGAGGATCTAGTCTTGAGGATCAGCGGACAGTGGGTTATCAATCACCACTGTCTGATGAATGAGCCCAAAGGGCCAGAGGTTATGCCCACCACTCTGCTCAGGTTAGTGTACAGGATGTGAATATAACAAAGGCAGAGTCATCTGTTTTCATCTTTGACAGAACCCAGTTCAAGTTATTACAAATTCAATCATAAATAAGAGTTCATCTTTAGTACTATTGCGGATACACCTGATGTCAAGTTTTATGACTACAGACCAGCCGATCCAAGCAAGAACTAACAGTATGTTTCACCGTGTAATCTAGTTACGGAGTAAACTATCACCGACCCAAACACCCAACTGTTTGATGCACTCCATCAGGGGGAATCACTCTACCTCAAACATCCCAGCTGATTTAAAAGTGCATCAATTTAAATAATTGTAGGGAGTATTTAGGCAGAAATGTCACATGATTATTTAGATAATTTTACCAATGATTCTAAAATTCCATCAATTTAAATACCATTATGGCAATTATAGTAAAAAAACAGTGAATGGATATGGCCTACCATTCTTCTGCGATGATATAAATAGGGGATTTAGGTGTTTCGGAAATGAGAACAAAGCCGATTCCAATCAAAACAGGAAAGACTCCATCAAACTATGGATCATATGTTATTACATTGTAAGTGCACCTCTTTGGTTCTTAAAATAAAAAATGATAGGACTAGGAAATTGGATTTCATGGCACATGCCATGGTTGTTGTTGTGAAATTTTGCATGATTTGGGCTGAATGGAATTTTTCCCTTTAAAATTGCAAGTAAAGTGGAGTATAAAAAAATTGTCTATGGTTTGACCCGCAAAAGCAGACACAAAAAAACTGTCTATGGTTTACAATTCTCCACTCCAAGCAAGCTACACATGAAAACTTCCTAGGAAATATAATCCTCTAAAATTAGAATGATATATTATGAATCAAAGCTGAAAATGAATTATGAAAAAATTCACCGTTTCGTGTATATGGCCACGCATCGCACCCCGGAATGGTGCAATCAACATTTGTCGATAAATGATTGCTTACGTTTATATATTGCTGGTTGCATCGCAACACGTTTGAATCATATAGGAACAGGATGCAGAACCAGAGCTTTCAGATATCTGCAACTTTTAGGACTACTATTTTCTTCAGACAAAACGAACAGAAATAAGATGCAGCTTTCACAGAACCCATGGTTCTACACTATATCTTAGTCCAGTAATTGAGGTTCAAACCAGCCTACCAAGAAATTCATGTTCCAACTAGCTAGGCCTGCGATGCAACCATAGCCCTTTCATCCGGATCGATGGCCGGGAAGAACCAGAACGAGTCACCAGCGGTGAACTCGCCTTGCCGGTGGTGCATCTTCTTCTTCAGCACCAGCATATTATCCGAGCCGTCATCCACCCACGATTCCGCCCAGAACCACGCGAGCCCAGCGCCACAACCGCCCACGTCAACGAGACTCAACGACGGCTGGTGCGCGAACAACAGCATGCCAGGCGGCCGGCCCGACGCCGCCGGCACAGAGGCCGAGCACCCGCGGCCCAAAAGCAGGACACGGTCCCCGCGCACGCGCTCCTGCGTCCACACCTTCTTGTCCCAGTCCAGCCTGAAGAGCGCGACGCGCGCGTTGTGCTCGTCCGCGAGCACGAGGTGGACGTGCCGGAGCGACTCCACGAGGTAGTGGCGCATGCTGCTCTCACCGAACGGGAGCTGGCACGCCGTGTTCCGGCGCTCCACCTTGGGCTCCGGGTCCGCGAGGTCCGCGCGCCAGACCTTCCTCCTGCCGTCGACCAGGTACACCATGGCGCCGACGGTGACCATGTCGCTGGCGGCCGGGTCGTAGCGGAACCCCGGGGCGCGCAGGGTGAGCCACCCCTGGTCCTGCTGGCCGGGGCGGCAGTAGGCGACGAGCCTGTCCGTGGCGAGGACGAGGAAGCACGCCCGGCGGTCAGCCGGCGAGGACGTGAGCGCGGCGTGGAATCGCCCTTCGGCGTTCTTCTCCTTGAACGGCCACGACAGGACCAGCCGCGCGCCGGCGACGGGGTTCGCGAGGACGAGGCGGCGCGGCGCGTCCACGGAGACGAACACGAGCCACCCGCAGGCGGAGGACGCGACGCAGCGATGGTAGCCCTCCCCCGGGACATCGTACGCGTAGGGCCGCCCCCCGGGGATGTCGTAGAACTGGCGGCGCACGTTGGGCGGCGCGGGCGCGGACTGCGAGGCCGAGGCCGGCTCCGGGAGCATGAGCCACGGGAAGGGCGGCGGGCGGCGGCCGAGGCGGCGGGAGAAGAAGCGCCACGCGCGGCAGACGAGGCGGAGGCGGAGGTGGTCGGCGAAGGTGATGTAGGGGGCCAGCGAGGCGAAGATGCGGTCGCCGGGGAGGACCCCCCTAGGGTTTTTCCCCGGATCGCGAGGCGCCGCCGCCATCGCCCGGCGTCGTCGAGGCGAGCGACCCATGCAACGCAAGAGGCGGGCCGGTTGGCTGGTTGGTTGGCTCGATCGATCGATCGATTGGTCTCCGGGAAGCGCACGCGCCGCAACGATTTATGTATGATCTGGCGCCGCAATGCCCATAAATGCATCGGATTTATTTCGTCAGATTTGGGCTTGTTTAAAGAAAATCTTACTAGTATTGATCCAGAATATTTACCAGTTAATGCATCCTATCGCCTGCCGCGTCTTCAGCTTCAGCTTTCGGTTCCCAGTGATTGATGCCATAATTTGATTTAAATCTCTGCAATTCGTAGTAGCAAAACATAAGGGGAAACCAATTATGAGCGTTTTCGGTTCTCATTTGCGTTCAAAACAAAGTACAGTATATCTCAAAAATTGCTCGCGACCCATCAGCTTTGATGTCATCCAACGGCTGAGCGCCCTTCTTTCATTGGAACAGGGGTAATGTTACATAACCCCGATAAACGATGATCATACTGATTTGGTGAGCTATGCCCCACCAACGATTCAAAATTTTGCTTGAAGAGTTGCTACATATTCGTTAACTACATGGCAAAACAAACATTTGAGAGGGATGGAGGTTTCAAGCACATGTCCAGTTTGTGATTTGGAACCAGAGAATGCTTTTCATGCATTATGTAGATGATCTATGGTTGTGTCTTTGTGGTTGAAAATGTCTGAAGTATGGAGATTACATGTGCTCTTGTTGATGTCCAACATACAATTAGAGCATGGCTTCTTTGGTCTTTGAACCTTTGGTTCGTATTGATAGGCTGGTGACTGTTTAGGCATAATCGAAATGAAGTGGTGCATGAAAAACCCGCGCCACCACTATAAATATCACAAATGTTCTTATTTAGCTACCTCGAGTCACCGACTGCGGTGAAGTTAAACTCCACAACCGATCCTATTAAAGGAGCGGTAATCTTTTTTGATCACCACCCTGAATCCTCACATGCGTCCGCACACAAGGAACCTCTTGTGATTAAACATGATGATAGTCCCAAATGGTACCCACCAGTGAAAGGTTGCCTGAAGTTGAATGTAATGGAGCTTTTGTCTCGGAAGGAACTACGGGAGCAGGTATGGTTATGAGGAACAACTCTGGAGCATGACCTGACTGACGAGGTCCTGCAGGCGGTGAATACTTGTACCATTCCCCCTGGATGGAATGATACTGCAATTGTAATGATCCCAAAGGTTAATTCCCCTGAAAAGGTAACTCAGTTAAGACCGATCAGTTTATGTAATGTGGTCTACAAGGTTATATCAAAAATGATAGCTGCTTGACTGAAGACAATCTTATCAGATATTATTAGCCCCACTCAGAGTGCTTTTGTGCCTGGAAGAATGATTATGGACAATATTTAGTGGCATATGAGTGTTTCCATACTATTAAGAAGAAAAAAGCAGGCAAGGAGGGTCTGTGTGCTATTAAACTGGACATGCACAAAGCATATGACCGAGTAGAGTGGCCTTTTTTTAAAAGGAAATCATGTTAAAACTCAGATTTCAAAAGGAGTGGGTGAACTTAATTATGCAATGTGTATCCACTGTGGAGTACCGGGTTCGCTTCAATGCGGAAGAAACCGAGAGTTTTAAGCCTACTAGAGGACTGAGGCAGGGAGATCCCCTATCTCCCTACTTATTCTTGTTATCTACAGAGGGTCTGACTGCCCTTTTGGCGCACACGGAGGAAAATGGAAGTATTTCTGGAGTTAAGGTGAGCAGAGATGCACCACCAATTTCCAATCTCCTCTTCGCAGATGATTCTTTGATTCTCATGCAAGCTAATGCCATGAATGCTGAGGCGTTGAAATCAATTTTGGATTCTTATTGTGCCGCTTCGGGGCAGAGGGTGAGTGTTGAAAAATCAAGTATCTTTTTTAGTCCCAATACAAAAGTTGAAGACAAGGAGCAAATTTGTACCATTCTGAATATTTTAACTGAAGCCCTAAATGACAAATATTTGGGTTTGCCTGCCAATGTGGGTATGGACAAAAGTGATTGTTTTCAATTCTTGATAGACCGTATTATTATGAGAATAAGTGGTTGGAAAGAAAAAATATTATCCGCCGGAGGGAAGGAAATTCTCCACAAATCTATAGTACAAGCTATCCCCACCTATGCTATGTCCGTCTTTAAAATTCCTAAAAAAATTTGCAAAGGAATCATTGACGCGATGGCGCATTTCTGGTGGGGTGACGAGGACAATCAGAAGAGGATGCATTGGATGGCCTGGTGGAAGATGTGTGTCCCTAAAAATCAAGGAGGTATGGGCTTCAGAGATATACATTGTTTCAATTTAGCATTGTTAGCTAAACAAGCGAGGCGTCTTCTAGACAATCCGGATTCCTTATGTGCTACTATATTGAGAGCTAAGTATTTCCCTGACGGTGATTTGGTGAATGCAACTTTAAAAAAAGGCTCCTCCTTCACTTGGCAAAGTATTATGGCAGGAGTAAACTCTCTAAAACATGGTCATATATGGCGAGTTGGAAATGGACAAAATATTGACATTTGGGAAGATGCTTGGATCCCAAATTGTGCAAATAGGAAAATTATTACTCCTAGAGGAGGGCACCTCCTGTCTAGGGTTTCAGATCTTATTGACCCAGTCACAAGTTCTTGGGATGAAGATTTGGTGAGACAAACACTGTGGCCAATTGATGCTCAGAGAGTCCTCTCCATCTCGCTTCCACTACATAATATGTCAGACTTCATTGCTTGGAGCTACACAAAGAATGGTTTGTTCTTTGTTCGGTCAGCTTATTTGGCAGAATGGAATCAACAACATGGGAGGAAGCTGCGACATACCAACGGTATGGGGAGAATCAATGTTAATCCTATTTGGAGTAAGATCTGGAAATTATCTTGTCTAGCAAAGGTCAAAATTTTCATCTGGCGCACACTGCATGGCACTCTACCTTGTCGGGTTACGCTTGCGAACAGACACCTCAAAGTCACGCCCATCTGCCCTGCATGTTCTAGTGCGCCAGAAGATACAAAGCATATGTTGTTTCTTTGTCACAAAGCTAAGGAGGTTTGGTGTAATTTGGGATTGGATGAGGTGATCAACAAGGCTTGTGTTATGGATCGTGCAGGAGAGGCAGTCCTTGAACTTTTACTTCTTATGCCAGATCATGATGTAGCTATATTGGGCTTCCAGAAGACCCACGAAGTAATCGCTATTACCGCTTGGTACTTATGGTGGGAAAGACGTAGGCTGGTCCATGAAGGAAAGTTTCAAGATGCTCAACAAACCTCTATGGGTATCTGTTCCATAGCGGCAAACTTTGTTAATGCTTTCTTCCCAAATGCACTCAGTAAAATAGGGGCATGGACTAGACCTCCAATGGGTTTTGTCAAACTTAATGTGGATGCATCTTTTGATCATGACTTGCTTAAGGGCACGGCTGGTGCTGTTCTCAAAGATGATAAAGGAATCTTCATTCCGGCGGAAATTGGAAGATTGATTGGTGTGTTGATGCCCTGACAGCAGAAGCTTTGGCTTTAAGATTCAGACTATCTCTCGCACATAAGGCGGGTTGCAATCGCCTTGTCATTAATTCTGACAATATGGAAGTCATTGATACCATGAAGAATGGAGGACGTTCAGCAGGAGCGGCAACGGCAGTGTTTGATGATTGTTATTTTTTAGCGTGTGATTTTCCTCTTACTAGTTTTGAGCATTGTAATAGGGAAGCGAATAAGGTAGCTCATGAGCTTGCCAGACTAGCTAAATTTTCTAAGACAAGGGAATGGTTTGAGGAGCCTTTGGTCGAAATTGTACAACCTCTAATAGACGATGTAACTGTTATTTCTAATTAATAAAGTTGGTTGTTTTTCAAAAAAAGGAACAACTCTGGGGAATGATGTCTTCAGTTTACAAACAATTATTCTTGTGTCGTAAGGCTCTTGAAGATGAACGTTGTGCTTGTATGGGGGTTATTTTTTGCTCTTCAGAGATGTGACTCCCCAATTGCAATTGAATTTGATTCCTTAACAGTTGTGAAGATGATCCAGGCACGTAAGTGGATAGATTGGTCTATGCCTCTCTCGCCAAGGTGATCAAGCATCTCATCACTATTGAAGGATGCTGCTAACGCGACACTACGATCGGAGACCCTTCGAGAAACTGTGTGCGATGCAATAATCGCAAACGGTGCTGTACGAAAACCATCAGAAATGTTGCAAAATGTTTGCAATGAATGATACATCAAACACGGTTCAGATTATAGTTGCGTGTGCGATGAGGGGCATACGGTTGATCTGTACGAACTGTTTGCGATGAGGCAGAACAACAGAAACGGGCAGCCAGATCAAGGTGTGTGCGATATACGGCATACAGTTCACTCCGATTAACCGTTTGCGATGAGTGAGGTGAACACAAACGATTCGGCGTAACAAAGATGTGTGTGATACCCGACAAACAAGTCGGTAATCAAAATTATGTGCGATCATTATAGACAGCCCATACGATCTTTTTTTGTGAATTGTGTGCTCGTCAGGGCACACAGTTTAATAAACCAACCTGTTGGCGATAATGTAGAAGATCTCTGTCGAATACATATTACTAACCGTCTGCGATGAGATTGACAGGATAAACAGAGATATATACAGTCTGCTTAATTTAGTCCTTCTTCTTCTTGTTGTTCTTGTTGGATGGCCCCGCGACATCGTCTTGGCAAGGACGCTTCTTGCTGCTGACCGTTGGCTTTTCATCACCGCCGCCGTCGTCATCGTCGTTGCTGTCGTCGTCCTCCTCCTTGTTCGACCATTCCTCCTCCTCATCATCATCGTCGTCCTCCAACGGCTCCTCGTCCGTCTGGTTGTCGTCAGACGACTCCGGAGGCGGCGTCCCTTCCATGAATCGGATATAATCAAGGTCTGGGCTCGACGCCGGACTCATGGAAGACGAGCAGGATGATTCCGATGTTGACTTATCATCGGGCGCCAGACTGCTCGCCGAACTGTCGTCCTCGCTATCGCTCGACATGGCTGTAGAGTGTGTGCCAGTGTGTAGCGCGGCCTGCCGGGGACGATGAAGATGGTGGAGACTTAAGCGGGGTATGCAGAGAAGAGGAACTGCCAATTGAAGCGGGGATTGAAGCGAGGTATGACGTATTATCTAACTGCTGATATAATCAACTGTAATTATTTGTACCCAGTCGCTCCAAATTCCCGGTGTTGCGCATGACTCCTATTGGCTATTTGGCCGGTTTCCTTTTTCGGGACAAAAACAAGGAACGAGTTTTGGGATTATGCACCGGTACCGGTACGAACGGAGTAGGACATTTGGCAAGCAATACAATGAGCTCTTCTTATTGATAAAGCCAGTAATAATCAAACTAGAAAGGAAAAGAAAAAAGACAAAGAAAAATATCTACACGAATCTTCGCGTAACATCAATGGCATATATAGGACCTAGATGTGCATTACTTAGAGCACATTTAGATGTGCTTTAGCAATAATGTCAAACAAAACCCCTAATCATCATTGCAAACAGTGCATAGAACATGGCTAATGCGACAACCACAACTACAAATGCTAGTTCCTTCTTGTCTCTTGCTTTCATCTGTTGCTTGTGATTGATTCTTTCTTGCTTCATCGTACTGATTGTACATTCCAGATCAGTCAGTTTCTTCTCCAGCTTTACGTTATCTTCTGCGAGCTTGGTGATAACACTCCGATCCCTGCCATGCCATTCTTCATCCAGCCAATTAACAAAGGCACAAGCCTCATATCCCTGCCAATGTTAAATAGTATTCTGGATGAGCGGCGGCATTAACTGAAGTAAAATGATAAACTTAATTAGCACTAACATCTAAGGGGCAACTGAGAAACTGCCTGCCAATGTCGAATCCCTCCGTGCATACACGTCGAGCGGGAGTGTACCCGTGCACACAACTCAGCTTTTGGTACTTCTCGGTGGCGCAAAACTCGGAGTCGAACTCGTGTTGCGGGAGTCTGGAATCAAGCTCCGGATCCGGCGGTAGATCGCTTTCCTAGGGGGGGTCATTCAGGACAAATTCAGCAAGGAGCCATACTTTGGACATGGTAGAAAAGATTGGGATAGATTGGAACTTGACATGACGATTCAGATCCATAGTACACCTGCCTTCTGATGACCTTAGGCAAGTGCTCGGCGGTGACACGAGCAGGAGTAGCCGCACCGAAACCATCAGCACCACTCGTCTGCATTCCCCCAATGTCAGCGCCACGCGAGGGAATTTGGAGGCTATGTAGGGATTTGGGGGGAAATGGGGAAACTGTGGAGATAAGCTAACGGTCGGGAACTACTAATGGCACTATATATATGCTGTATATATACGGCACACTGTTTGTACATGTTGTTTGTGTTAGGTATTACAACGTCACACACGATTTTCGCACCAAACCGTGTGAGAAGACAACGTAGGTTAGACACGGCTGCCGTTACATAACCGTATGTGATGTACTACCCTATCCATTGAGTTACGGTGAGATACCGTGTAAACAGCCGCTCCGCGGATATCCATAAAAAAACAGCCGCTCTGCATATAGAGATGGCGGCGGGGGCCTAGGCAGCGGCTATCGGAGAAGAGGTCAATCCTCGGTCGGTGGGCGGTGGCAGCGTCATAGGAGGTCAATCCTCGTTCTGTGGCGGGAGATAGGAGGAGCTCAACCATCGAGGTCAGCGGCGGCGTGATTCGAGCACATCCATCTCGGTCGATGGTGGGATAGTGGAGGTCGAACTTCAGGCGGCAGCCGCACTAAGGTTTGCTCATCGACTCTGTTGTCTCGGCGTGCCGCCGTATCGCGCTTGTTTGTCTACTGGGTGGAGGTCGCCGCGTGGCTAATAATTAAGGTATTCTTTTCATGAGTGGCTACATTTAGGTATTCAATTCCTAAGTGTAGTGTTGTACTAGTACTCTGCGTGTATATTGACTGGCCATTATTTTTTTGTCATAGCACATCTGGATAACAACATGGAGTGCCCTCAGTAATTATTAAAACAAGACCTTGTGATTTATGCACGCATCTTTGGACAGCAATTAATCCATGTATTAATGTTGTTGTTTTGTTTTTAATTACCATCCGTGTGCTGCAGATGGAACGATCTTGATGGATAAAGAATCAAAAAACCGCAGATTTTATCAGTGGCGTGACAGAGTTCATGAATTTGGCTGAAAGTATAAAGAGGAGAATTGGTGATGCTGATTACATCATGTGCCCATGTACTGATTGTGCCAATACAGAGTCACATGAAGTTGCAGATGTCCAGATGCACTTAGTCTCTAGGGGACTCATGGATGGATATACACGTTGGACCAGACACGGTGAAGAGGAGGTCATGGATGAAGATACCCAGGGCAGCGAGATGCCAAACCCCGATCAGTCTCACATGGATGTTGAATCTAACATTCGGGCAGAGGCGCCAAGCTACCAATGGAACACCGGAAAGCGGAAACGCCCACTGGAAAACCAAGACATCGACGTAGATGACGACGATCTTGATATGCCAGATTTTGCTGCTATGATTGCAGATTTCGAGGGCCCAGATAAGCATATGATTGGTACAAGGATCTGCTAACCATTGATGCGGACTCCAAGAAAGAATTGTATCCAGGTTGCAAAAAGAAATATTCTAGGTTGAGTGCCACCCTGGCGCTTCTCAGATTTAAAGCAACAAACGGTCTATCAAACAAGGGCTTCACAGAGATGTTAGGTCTTTTGAAAGAAATTCTTTCGGAAGATAATGTGCTCCCCAGAAGCACGAATGAAGTGAAGAAAATTGTTTGCCCATTGGAACTTGAAGTACAGAAGATACAAGCTTGTGTGAATGATTGTATATTGTACCGTGGTGAGTACAAAGATTTTCGTGCATGTCCCACATGCAAGCATGCACGATACAAGCACAAGAGAGCAAAGGACAAGTACAAATTGGACGACGAGATCAAGACATGAGTCCCATTCAAGGTTGTTTGGTACTTGCCTTTAATTCCAAGGTTGAGGCGCTTGTTTGCAAACCCTAGAGAGGCAAAGAGGTTGCAGTGGCATCATGATGAGCGAATTGCAGATAGGTATATGAGGCACCCGAAAGATGGGGCTCAGTGGGAATTAATCCACAAAAAGTTTGAAAATTTTGCCAAGGATCCTAGAAGTATAAGGCTCGGGGAGTGTACTGACTGGATGAATCCTTTTGGCGATATGAGCACCAATCACAGCACATGGCCGGTGCTTCTGTGCATATATAACCTAGCTCCTTGGTTGTGTATGAAGAAAAAATACATTATGATGTCAATGATTATCCAAGGCCCGAAGCAACCTGGAAATGACATCGACATTTACTTTCAGCTACTGGTAGAAGAACTGCTGACAGTGTGGATAGATGCGCCTGCTATAAAATGTTATGATGCTTACAGAAAGGAGATTTTCGATCTACATGCCATGCTGGTGCACACCATTCAAGATATGCCGGCATTAGGCAACACATCGAGGCAGAAAACAAGGGGAGAAGTATGGTGTGTCACATGCATGGATAGGACAGCTAGCAGAAGACTTCCCAACTCGCATAATACAGTGTATTTGTGTCATCGTAGGTTCTTACGGAAAAATCACCCATACCGAAAGATGAAAGCTGAATTTGATGGTACGGCATAGGCAGCTGCAGCCCCAAGACCCTATGAAGGGGTGGTGGTCCACAACATGGCTAAAAAATTAATGTTGTGCTTGGCAAGAACCACCCTTTGACGGTGAAACTAACACCCAAGGATCAAGTGTTTAAGAAGAAATCGGTGTTCTGGAAATTACCTTACTGGGAGATTCTACATGTACGTCACTGCATCGATGTCATGAACATAGAGAAGAACGTATGTGAAAGCATCCTTGGTACTCTGCTCAAAATTAAAGGTAAAAGAAAGAATGGTGACGGTCGACGGCTCGATATGCTTGCTGATCAATCACAACGCAAGAGTGAAGCAGACGATGATGACAAATTCATCGAAGCTCGCCAGAGTTACAATTTCAGTACAAAAGAAGCAACACGGTTCTTCACCTATTTGTTGTCAGTTAAGACACCCTCTTCCTAATCCGCAAACATCAGAAGTCTCGTGGATGTGAGCTCAAGTAAAATGAAGTCGGGACACATGAAGTCCATGATTGCCACGTAATGTTGACACAAATCCTCCCGGTGGCCATCAGGAATCTGATGGAGAAAGATATAAGAAACACACTCATTGACCTCTGTGATTTCTTCAACCAACTATGGCATAAAGTTGTAGATCCTGAAGAGTTGGATCATATGCAAGATGATATTGCAAGAATATTGTCCAACCTAGAGATGTTTTTCCCACCGTCATTCTTTGATATCATGGTCCATCTCACTGTGCACCTTGTCGACGAGATAAAGTATTTGTGGTCCTGTGTTTCTTCGCAACATGTATCCCTTCGAGCGGTTCATGGGAATCCTGAAGCGCTTTTGTCGGAACAGAAACCATCCAGAGGCAAGCATCCTACAAGGTTATACCGCAGAGGAGGTGGTTGAGTTTTGCACCGAATACATGAAACAAAGACCTATAGGTTTACCCCTCTCTCGCCACGAGGGAAGGTTGAAAGGTAAGCCAGTCCTTGTTGGCACGCAAATGGCTGCACCCAGAGAATTGGCAGAGAAAGCCCATTTGACGACACTGTTTAACAGCCCAGTTCTCATCGCTTATGCCGAAGAACACTTGGCAGAGATACGCCAAAGATTCTTACCAATGGTGCCTTCATCAGAGGTGGAGATGAAGGAGCACACTAAGAACTACGCCGAATGGCAGAAGAACCGTTTGGCACAAGGATCCATCGATGACATTGCTACGTGGTTGGCACAAAAGCCATCACCTACGGCTGACGTACCAAGCATATGCCATAAATGGATACACATTATACACTGACGAACATGATAAGAAGACCTCGTATCAGAACAGCTCTGTTCGAATAGAATGCATGACTATAAATGAAGCTGATAAAAGGGTATACTATGGAACCATCAAAGAGATCTGGGAGCTTGACTATGTGAAAGTTAAGGTGGCATTATTCAGGTGCGGATGGATCCCTCTTGGTCAGGTAAGGATTGTTGAGTACAGGAAGACCTGTGTTAACAGGACAATGTTGGCAGATCACGCAGATCCATTCATTCTTGCCAGCGATGCTACCCAGACTTTCTTTGTGGAAGACCCCTTGCATAAGAACGACCATTTAGCGATGCATGGGAAGAGAAGGGTACTGAGTGTCGACGATGTGGCCGATTAGGACGAGTACGATGAATTTGATGAGTTGCCAGCCAAGGGATCACGCACCAGTGCAACAGAGAAGAAGTTTAAAATCATCAAAAACCCAAGTTCATTCGGGGTCAACTTAATGATCCCAGTTCCCCCATGTACATGGGAATTAAGCTGTAAGACTAGTCTTTATGCCTACCCTGCAACTTAATTCGTTCAATTTAGAATTGTCGCGTGTACTGAATTTGTGAGTTATGCCCGGTTTTCTGTTGATCTAAGAACCGTTAATATGTTGACCTTGATATGCTGTCAGCTCAGGCAATGAATATGAACTGTTTATTATTATTATTATTATTATTATTATTATTATTATTATTATTATATCATAGAGGTAGCACACTCAATCGATCTCACTACAGTATGTGTGAACAAAAATATGCAATCTGGTTTGCGAATAGCACACGGGTTCGTTGATGAAAGTCGTGTGCCGACCAAACCTCGCCACCACCCCGCCCACGATCTGAGTCATGCTTTCTGATTGGCCAGAACCCAAACCCCATGGATCGTACGTCTGCACCGTTGGATGCTCCCAGATCGAACGACGATCCTCATCCCTTTCGACAGCACATGCAGTTCCGATTGTAATTTTATTTTTATGCACAAAATGCATGTTAATATCAAAAAATGTCTTAAATATAGCTAACGATACCTGAAATGCACCAGAAAACCAAACCCGTGGTATAATGGTGATTGCGTACCGTGGAAATTTTTATGAGGCCAAACGATGAAGTCACCGGCCACAGGAGTTTGAATTGACACATATCGTTTTGGAAAACCATGATCCTTCATGTGAGATGCTCCGGTTTGGAAGGATCGGACATCAAAACTTGTGCCAAACTTTACCAATTTTTTTCCACGGGGTCGTGAGAGCACGCCACAGGCACACATCGATTTTGATGATGTCTGAACTCCATCTGAATTTTCTGTAATTAAAATACCAACTAGGCCTACGCCAGTGGCCGCACCTCGCGGCCGAAATGTTTGAAACTTCTCCCCACTTCTTGAACAAGCGGATGAAAACTCACAAAGTGACGCACAAATGATCTTTACACCTTTGCTAGGCTAATAGTAAGGGGGTATCATAGCTAGTATCATGCATGCCAACTAGGCAATTCTGATGAGTTGTCATAGAATTAATTAAATGAAGAACGAGAGGGTTAAGTATCATATCATGAAACCGTATCATAATAAATGTTATGCTACTATGTGTCATGCATGACAATATAAATTAATTACTACATATGATACTAGCTACTCTATGATACTATGCATTATTAGAGCAAGTAAGTACACAATAGAGTGACATATATAAGACTAGCCACAATGGGTAGTAACATAGAATGTTACTAGTCTATGTTACTACCTCTATAGTGGGGAGTAACATATGTGTAGTAACATGCAACACTTCATTTATTAGGCTATAGACTCATCTTGCCTTGAGATGTGTGATGTTACTCAGACTAGCCACAGTGGGTAGTAACATAGACTAGTAACATGCACATGTGTTACACTAGTCTATGTTACTACCTCTATAGTGGGGAGTAACATATATGTGTGTGGTAACATGCAACACTTCATTTATTAGGCTATAGACACATCTTGCCTTGATATGTACATGTGATGTTACTCATACTACTAGTAACTAGCTATGTTACTACTTTCCTCTCTTTCTTCATTTATTGCTTTCCACATCATCTACTTTATCTAGATATGTGTGATGTTACTACCTATGTTACTCCCATTGTGGGTAGTCTCATACTATAGTAAGACTATACCCACAGTGGGAGTAACATAGGTAGTACATATCCACTTTCCTCCATTTCTTCATTTATTGCTTGCCACATCATCTATTTTATCTAGATATGTGTGATGTTACTACCCATGTTACTCCCACTGTGGGTAGTCTAGCTATAAGGAATAGAATAATATATATGTGCTTATTAGTTCGAGGAAAGAGAAGAGAAGCGGGCTCTTGGTTAGTAGAGCCAGCTGCAACAGGAGACCCGCCAAGACACTTTGTGAGGATGTAAGGTGGGCCAACTATTGATAAACTAGTACGTATATAAAACTTATTATTGTACATACCTGAGGGAGTCCTGGATTAGGGGGTATCCGGACAGCCGGATTATATCCTTTGACCGGACTGTTGGACTATGAAAATACAAGATTGAAGACTTCGTCCCGTGTCCGGATGGGACTCTCCTTGGTGTGGAAGGCAAACTTGGCAATACAGATATGTAGATCTCCTTCCTCGTAACCGACTCTGTGTAACCCTAGCCCCCTCCGATGTCTATATAAACCGAAGGGTTTTAGTCCGTAGGACAACATACAATCATACCATAGGCTAGCTTCTAGGGTTTAGCCTCTCTGATCTCGTGGTAGATCAACTCTTATAATACTCATATCATCAAGAACAATCAAGCAGGACGTAGGGTTTTACCTCCATCAAGAGGGCCCGAACCTGGGTAAAACATCGTGTCCCCTGTCTCCTGTTACCATCCGCCTTAGACGCACAGTTCAAGACCCCCTACCCGAGATCCGCCGGTTTTGACACCGACATTGGTGCTTTCATTGAGAGTTCCTCTGTGTCGTCATCATTAGGCTTGATGGCTCCTTCGATCATCGATAGCGGTGCAGTCCAGGGTGAGACTTTTCTCCCCGAACAGATCTTTGTATTCGGCGGCTTCACACTGCGGGCCAACTCGCTTGGCCATCTGGAGCAGATCGAGAGTTACGCCCCTAGCCACCAGGTCAGGTTTGGAAGCTTAAATTACACGGCCGACATCCGCGGAGACTTGATGTTCGACGGATTCGAGCCCCTGCCGAGTACGCCGCATGGTCACGATGAGCATGATTTAGCTCTACCATCGGACAGTGTGCAGGAGATCGCACCGGCAACCGCTCCGACCCTCAATTCGGAGCCGATTGCGCCATCCACAGACCGGGGGGGGGGGGTAGACCCCGCCACGGAGGCCGCATTCTCAACGGCGATCGAGCCGAGTATCGATGAGGGAGTCCTGGATTAGGGGGTGTCCGGATGGCCAGACTATACCTTCAGCCGGACTCCTGGACTATGAAGATACAAGATTGAAGACTTCGTCCCGTGTTCGGAAGGGACTTTCCTTGGCGTGGAAGGCAAGCTTGGCGATACGGATATGCAGATCTCCTACCATTGCAACCGACTTTGTGTAATCCTAACCCTCTCTGGTGTCTATATAAACCAGAGGGTTTTAGTCCGTAGGACAACATACAAAACAACAATCATACCATAGGCTAGCTTCTAGGGTTTAGCCTCTCCGATCTCGTGGTAGATCTACTCTTGTACTACCCATATCATCAATATTAATCAAGTAGGACGTAGGGTTTTACCTCCATCAAGAGGGCCCAAACCTGGGTAAAACTTCGTGTCCCTCGCCTCCCGTTACCATCCGGCCTAGACGCACAGTTCGGGACCCCCTACCCGAGATCCGCCGGTTTTGACACCGACATTGGTGCTTTCATTGAGAGTTCCTCTGTGTCGTCGCCGTCAGGCTTGATGGCTCCTACGATCATCAATGGTGATGCAGTCCAGGGTGAGACCTTCCTCCCCAGACAGATCTTCGTCTTCGGTGGCTTCGCACTGCGGGCCAATTCACTTGGCCATATGAGCAGATCGAAAGCTATGCCCCCGGCCGTCAGGTTAGATTTGGAAGTTTAAACTACACGGCTGACATCCGCGGGGACTTGATGTTCGACGGATTCGAGCCACTGCCGAGCGTGCCGCACTATCACGACAAGCATGATCTAGCTCTGCTGCCGAACAGTGCCCTGGAGGCTGCACCCGCATCGGCTTCGACCCTTAATTCGGTGCCAACTGCGCCGATCGAGGATGGGTGGTTGGACGCCGCCTCGGGGGCTGCGATCCCAACGGCGATCGAGCTGAACACCAGCCCCGCACTCTGCGAGACTTGTGACTCCAAGGAGCCGGACTCCTCTCCGGACTCCGAACCCTCCGCGCCCCTTCCAATCGAATCCGATTGGGCGCCGATTATGGAGTTTACTGCCGCGGACATCTTTCAGCACTCGCCTTTCGGCGATATTCTGAAGACACTGAAGTCTCTCTCTTTATCAGGAGAGCCCTGGCCGGACTACGGTCAGCAAGGTTGGGATTCGGACGATGAAGAAATTCAAAGCCCACCCACCACCCACTTTGTAGCCACTGTCGACGACTTAACTGACATGCTCAACTTCGACTCCGAAGACATCGACGGTATGGACACCGATGAAGGAGACGATGAAGAACCAGCGCCTATCAGGCCCTGGAAAGCCACCTCATCATATGACATATACATGGTGGACACCCCAAAAGAAGGAGATGGCGATGGAACAACGGAGGATGACCCCTCCAAGAAACAGCCTAAGCGCCGGCGTCAGCGGCGCCGCTCAAAATCCCGCCAAAACAAATATGGTGATTCCAACACGGGAGATAATAATACTCTAGAAAGTGCCGAAGAAAACCCCCTCCAGCAAGATTTAGCACAAGAGGATGGAGAAACCAGCCCTCATGAGAGAGCGGCAGACAGAGAGGTCGAGGACGATAATTATATGCCTCCCTCCAAAGACGAGGAAAGCCTCGACGACGACAAATTCGTCGTGCCAGAGGATCCCGTTGAGAAAGAGAATTTTCAACACAGGCTTATGGCCATGGCAAGAAGCCTCAAGAAAAAACAGCAACAACTTAGAGCTGATCAAGATTTGCTAGTCGACAGATGGACTGAAGTCCTTGCGGTCGAAGAGCATAAACTCGAACGCCCCTCCAAGAGCTACCCAAAGCGCAGGTTGCTACCCCGATTAGAGGAGGAAGCACTTGATGCGGCCGACAGGCCACCTCGTGGCCACGACAGAGAGGCCTCTCGGCCCTCCACTCAAGCCGCACCCCGTACCAAGGCACGGGAATATGGGCCGGACTTACGAGATATGTTGGAGGACAAGGCAAGGCAAACAAGATCGATCTACGGATCGCGTGGGCGCCCCACGGCTCGAGACGGTAACCGTCATGCCGGCCACAAATTCGGCAGGGCCGAACACAGTAGACAAAGCTCATTGGAGCTACGTCGTGATATAGCCCAGTACAGAGGCGCCGCACACCCACTATGCTTCACAGACGAAATAATGGATCATCAAATCCCCGAGGGTTTCAAACCCGTAAATATCGAATCATATGATGGCACAACAGATCCTGTGGTATGGATCGAGGATTATCTCCTTCATATCCACATGGCCCGCGGCGATGATTTCCACGCCATCAAATACCTCCCACTCAAGCTTAAAGGACCAGCTCGGCATTGGCTTAACAGCTTGCCAACATGATCAATCAGTTGTTTGGGGGACCTGGAAGCCTCATTCCTCGACAATTTCCAGGGCACTTATGTGCGACCCCCAGACGCCGATGACCTAAGTCACGTAATTCAGCAGCCAGAGGAATCGGCCAGGCAATTCTGGACATGGTTCCTAACAAAGAAAAATCAAATAGTTGACTGTCCGGACGCTGAGGCCCTAGCAGCCTTCAAGCACAATATCCGTGACGAGTGGCTTGCCCGGCACCTTGGACAGGAAAAGCCGAAGTCTATGGCAGCACTCACGACACTCATGACCCGCTTTTGCGTGGGAGAAGACAGCTGGCTTGCTTGTAGCAACAATATGACCAAGAACCCTAGTAATTCGGATACTAGGGACAGTAGTGGCAGGTCGCGTCGCAACAAGCAGAAGCGCCGCATTAACGACGACAATGCTGAGGATACATCAGTTAATGCCGTATTCAGAGGCTCTAAATCCGGTCAGCGGAAAAAGCCATTCAAAATGAATCCTAGGGGCCCGTCCAATTTGGACCGAATACTCGACCGCTTGTGCCAGATACATGGCACCCCCGAAAAGCCGGCCAATCACACCAACAGGGATTGTTGGGTGTTCAAGTAGGCAGGCAAGTTAAAAGCCGAAAATGAAGACAAGGGGCTGCATAGCGATGACGACGAGGAGCCCCAGCCGCCGAACAACAGTGGACAGAAGGGTTTTCCCCCACAAGTGCGGACGGTGAACATGATATATGCAACCCACGTCCCCAAAAGGGAGCGGAAGCGCGCGTTAAGGGACGTATATGCGGTAGAGCCAGTCGCCCCAAAGTTCAACCCATGGTCCTCCTGCCCGATCACCTTTGATCGAAGGGACCATCCCACTAGCATCCGTCATGGCGGATTCGCCGCATTGGTTCTAGACCCAATTATTGATGGATTTCATCTCACTAGAGTCCTTATGGACGGCGGCAGCAGCCTGAACCTGCTTTACCAGGATACAGTGCGGAAAATGGGCATAGATCCCTCGAGGATTAAGCCCACCAAAACGACCTTTAAAGGCGTAATACCAGGTGTAGAGGCCAACTGTACAGGCTCAGTCACACTTGAAGTGGTCTTCAGATCTCCGGATAATTTCCGAAGCGAGGAGTTAATCTTCGACATAGTCCCATTCCGCAGTGGCTATCACGCACTGCTTGGGCGAAGCGCATTCGCCAAGTTCAATGCGGTACCGCACTACGCATACCTTAAGCTCAAAATGCCAGGCCCTCGAGGAGTAATTATGGTCAATGGAAACACCGAACGCTCCCTCCAAACGGAGGAGCACACAGCAGCCCTTGCAGCAGAAGTACAAAGCAGCCTCTCCAGGCAGTTCTCTAGTCCGGCCATTAAACGACCGGACACCGTCAAGCGCGCCCGGAGTAACCTACAACAAGACCGCCTGGCACGACCCGAGTAGGTGTAGCAATGCGGCCCCAACCCCAGCCCTCGCAAAAATGCGATACCAGTACTTCGCATACATAACTATGCTCTAGAAATACCATGGGTACAGGGGGAGGGGCACCATCACGGCACGCCCGAAACACGGCTTAAACCGCACCAGGGGCTGCCAATTTTTTAATTTTCTCTTACTTTCAGGACTCCACTCTTCGGAAGGCCCGTTTGGCAGTTCAATTGCCGAACAAACAATGCAAGAACCAGGGAAGCAGACAAGCCACGCCGCATTACGGAACTCCCAGGTGGTCTCTATCACGAGCAATATACCTGTTTCGCATACTATTCCGCAGCTTGCCCTTGGAACGGACACGTTAAATAGTCCAACCTTTTGCTTATCGCATTATTTGTATCGTTCTGCTTTGATCGCAACCCTCTTTAATAAACAATGCATAGCTTTTGTCTACTTTTGCATTACTCTTTTTTAATATATGTTCCTTAACGACATGTTGCATCCGTGCACTTTGGTACGACCAAAATACGCCAGGGGCTTTAGTACCCCTCAATATGGTGTGAGAAGTCCGAACACTTTAACAAGTGTGGCACCCCGAACTTATAGCATTATATGCATCGGCTCCGAATCATGTCTTGGGTCAATAGTTGGGTTTGCCCGGCTCCTATGTTTTGGTGCCTTACGTTCCGCTATATCGTCTAAGGTAGCACTAGGAGAACCACTTCGATTGTGCCCCAGTTGAGCTGGGTCGAGCACCTCAGTGGAAAAAGCTAAAACTGACTATCATGATGAAGCGAGAGCTGGTCGCTGTTCAAGAGGTTTTTCGAGTCCCTAAAGACTTATGCCGCTTAGAGCGAGGAGCCGGCTCTGTCCGGCCAAGGCGTGGATAGCGCCCCGAACTCGGTCTTCCGAATACCAGGGGCTTCACCGAAATTTAAGATTATAGAATTCTATGGCTAAGTGAGAGTGTTCACGCATTATAGTCCGATTGCCTTGTTTGTTGGGCTGAGTGCCTCCCTCGAAGGACCCAAACATGGGAAAAAGAGCGCCCAGGTTTATCCCCGAACACCTCGGCACTAGCGGCACGGGGGCAGAAGCCGACGACTTGCCATCTCTCAGAATTGATAAACAGCCGCACAGAAGGTAATATTTTAAATTCCAACAGCATTGCTTAGCGCATATGAACAAGTTTTCAGCGCACAGGACAAAACCAGCAAGTTTCACTCAAAAATTACATCCATAGAACATTCATCCGCCACAAGGCAGGCACCCTTCAGAACATCCTTATAATAATTCTCGGGCTTGCGATGCTCTTTCCCCGGCGGTGGCCCGTCCTTCACAAGCTTCTCAGCATCCAGCTTGCCCCAGTGCACCTTAGCACAGGCAAGGGTCCTACGGGCACCTTCAATGCAGACGGAGCACTTGATGACTTCGAGCCTTGGACAGGCCTCCACCAGCTGCCGCACCAGCCCGAAATAGCTCCCAGGCAGAGCCTCTCCAGGCCACAGCCGAACTATGAGGCCCTTCATGGCCTGTTCGGCTGCCTTGTGGACCTCGACCAGTTGCTTCAGCTGGTCGCTCAGGGGCACGGGGTGTCCGGCCTCAGCATACTGAGACCAGAACACCTTCTCTGTCGAGCTACCCTCCTCGGCTCGATAGAATGCGGCGGCATCGGACACACTCCGGGGAAGATCTGCGAACGCTCCCGGAGAGCTCCAGATTCGGGTAAGTAACAAGTAACTCACGTTTATGTGTTTGCTTTGCATAAAGAATGCCTTACCCACCGCTATCTTCTTCACCTCATCCAACTCCTGGAGGGTCTTCTGGGATTCGGCCTTGGCAGACTTGGCTATTTTCAATAGCCACCGCGAGCTCGGACGCTCGCGTCTTTGAGTCAAGCTCCAAACTCTCATGTTTTTCCATGAGAGCCTGGAGCTCTTGCCGTACCTTGCCAACCTCGGCCTCATACTTCTCCCGCTCGGTGCGCTCCATGGCCGCCCTCTTCTCGTCCTCGATCAACGCTTGCTTAAGGGTCGCCACCTCAGACGTGGCCCCTACAATAGCCATGATAATCCTATCATTTTTTGCAATTGCACCTTTTTATATATATTTAAACAAGGTATTTCTTACCTTCATTGTCCTCGAGCTGCTTCTTGGCACTCCCGAGCTCTTGCTCGGACTGCTCGAGGTTCTGCTTTAGCGTGTCCACTTCCGCAGTCAGTGCGGCGGACACAAGCAGAGAAGCCTGCATACGCATATTGACTCCTTTTTGTTAGACTCCTGCGAATTTTATTTGATCCTCTATTCGGCTTTTCTTCGCGAACGCCAAACAGAGCATCAGAGGCTACTGTCTATGCGGTAATATTATTTACACATTCTTTACTTACCTCAAAGCCTGTTAAAAGGCTAGTACAAGCTTCAGTCAGTCCGCTTTTGGCGGACTGAACCTTCTGGACCACCGCACTCATAATGGTGCGGTGCTCCTCGTCGATGGAGGCGCCTTGGAGCGCCTCCAATAGATTGTCCGGCGCCTCCGGTTGGACGGGGGTCACCGGCACGATGGGCTTGCTCCTCTTGGAAGGAGATCCCCCGCCGGACTCTAGAACCTTTGAAGGTTCCGGAGCGGTGTCCAGCCTAGAGCCGGACTTGGAGCCCTGGAGGGTTTCATCCCCTTTACTCCTGGAGTCTGGGAGGTCGCCTTGCGGCGCCTCCAGGACCACCTCCTCCCGGCTTGGAACCTGTTGGGACAACACTTCGGTGTCGTCCGTAGGGCGGGGGGAGGAAGCCGTTGGAAGCGAGTTCACATCCGACGAGTCCAGTGAGCCGCTCGACGATGCGTCGAGCCGGTCTTTGGGTGGGCTGCATAAACATATTCGACATAAGGGAAAGCTGTGCAATAAACGAATACTATGAATTACTCTGGTATCCGGATACTTACGATTTTGCTAGGGGCTTGGCCCTGGGCGGCCACTCCTCTCCGCCGTCGTTGGCGTCGGTGGATTAGTCTGGAGGAAGGGTTTTCCCCTTCTTGGACCCTCTGGCCTCCCCAGAGAGGGTGACCTTCCTTTTCTTCTCTCCTCCCGCTGGAGGGGGAGAGGTCTCTTCTTCTTCCTCCTCGTCTTCACGGGAGGAATGCGCCTTGGAACCGTCGGATGATGGATCCGACACCTCCTGGCGCCGGGCACTCTTTCGAGTCCCCGTGGCCTTTTTCGCGGCCTTCTTCTCCGGCACCACATAGGGTGCCGGAACCAACAGCTTCGCCAAGCGAGCATCCGCTGGGCCTTTGGGCAAAGGAGGCGGATAGTTGATCTGTCCGGACATCACCTGCCAATCCTGTCAAAGGTAAGGGAGCTTAGATCCCGCATGGAGTCAAACTATGAAAAACTAATACCCTATAAAAGGAAAAAACAGCTTACCGCATGAGTGTGACGCTGCGTACTGAATCCGCGATCCTCGGTAGCGGATGCGGGGGCCTCGGCGCCCTTGAAAAGCACCTTCCAGGCATCTTCGTACGTCGTGTCGAAGAGCCTGCTCAGAGTTTGGTGCCGCGCTGGGTCGAACTCCCACAGGTTGAAAGCCCGTTGTTGACACGGGAGGATCAGGCGGATGAGCATAACCTGGACTACGTTGACAAGTTTGAGCTTCTTGTCCACCGGGGTTTGGACGCATGTTTGGAGTCCGGCCAGCTCTCCTTTTTTACCCCACAACAGGCCCGTCTCCTTCCAGGAGGTGAGCCGCGTAGGGGGTCCGGATCGAAACTCGGGGGCTGCGACCCATTCGGGGTCGCGCGGCTCGGTGATGTAAAACCACCCCGACTGCCACCCCTTCAGGGTCTCCACAAAGGAGCCCTCGAGCCATAAGACGTTGGCCATCTTGCCCACCATGGCGCCTCCGCACTTCACCTGGTTGCCGCGCACCACCTTCGGCTTGACATTGAGAGTCTTGAGCCATAGGCCGAAATGGGGGCGGATGCGGAGGAAAGCCTCGCACATGACGATAAACGCCGAGATGTTGAGGACAAAGTTTGGGGCCAGATCGTGGAAATCCAGGCCATAGTAGAACATGAGTCCTCGGACAAATGGGTGAAGAGGGAAGCCTAGTCCGCAGAGGAAATGGGGGAGGAACACCACCCTCTCATGGGGCCTAGGGGTGGGGATGAGCTGCCCCTTTTCGGGAAGCCGGTATGCAATGTCGTTAGACAAGTATCCGGCCTTCCTCAATTTTTTGATGTGTCCCTCCATGACGGAGGAGACCATCCACTTGCCTCCCGCTCCGGACATGGCTGGAGAAGGTTGAGGTGGGGAGTGCGGACTTGGGCGCTGGAGCTCGAGTGCGCGAGAATGGATAAGCAAGGGAGGAAGAAGGCATAGGTGAAAAGGTGGATCCTTATCCCCTTATATGGGTGGACGCAACTACGTGTCCCCACCAGCCTGGTAAAACTCGCTTATCTCCAAGTGCCGTAATCAATGGCGCGGTTGGGTTACCCACGCCCGTATTGATGAGAATCTCGGAATAAGGGGACACGATCTCTACTTTAACAAGACGCCCCAAGGAAACTGCCTCGCATGACGCGCTGAGGTGGGATAATGAAACGACTCGGATAAAGGCTTGGTCGTGGTGTGTCACACTACGGAATACGTCAGCAGATTAGATTTGTGTAAATATTATTCTCTCTATGGAAATATGTGGAAACTTATTTTGCAGAGCCGGACACTATCTTTGTGTTCAAAATCTTCTATGAACCCGCCTTGCAATGCCGAAGACAATCTGCGCGCCGGACTCGTCGTCATTGAAGCCTGGTTCAGGGGCTACTGAGGGAGTCCTGGATTAGGGGGTGTCCGGATGGCTGAACTATACCTTCAGCTGGACTCCTGGACTATGAAGATACAAGATTGAAGACTTTGTCCCGTGTTCGGAAGGGACTTTCCTTGGCGTGGAAGGCAAGCTTGGCGATATGGATATGCAGATCTCCTACCATTGTAACCGACTTTGTGTAACCCTAACCCTCTCCGGTGTCTATATAAACCGGAGGGTTTTAGTCCGTAGGACAACATACAAAACAACAATCATACCGTAGGCTAGCTTCTAGGGTTTAGCCTCTCCGATCTCGTGGTAGATCTACTCTTGTACTACCCATATCATCAATATTAATCAAGCAGGACGTAGGGTTTTACCTCCATCGAGAGGGCCCAAACCTGGGTAAAACTTCGTGTCCCTCGCCTCCTGTTACCATCCGGCCTAGACGCATAGTTCGGGACCCCCTACCCGAGATCCGCCGGTTTTGACACCGACAATCGACCTTACCATTCATGAGAGCCATGATGCCAAATTGCCAGATTCTTCCCCGGCCATGGACTCCAAACCGCCTGCGCCCGTGTCTATCGAATCCGACTGGGCGCCGATCATGGAGTTCACCTCCGCGGATATCTTTCGGCACTCACCCTTCAGCGACATGCTGAACTCATTAAGGTCTCTCTCCCTGTCAGGAGAGTCCTGGCCGAACTATGTTCGGCAGGATTGAGATGCAGATGACGAAGAAATTCGCCGCCCACCCACCACCCACTTAGTAGCCACTATCGACAATTTGACCGACATGCTCGACTTCGACTCCGAAGACATCAATGGTATGGACGACGATGCGGGAGACGAAGAGGAACCACTGCCTGCAGGGCACTGGACAGCCACCTCATCATATGATATATACATGGTGGACACACCCAAAGAAGGCAATGGCAACGGGACAACAGAGGATGATCCCTCCAAGAAGCAACCCAAGCGCCGATGTCAGCGGCGCCGCTCTAAGTCTCACCAAAGCAAAAGCGGTGACACCAGCACAGGAGATAATAGCACTCCGGACAGTGCCGAAGACGACAACAATCCCCTCCAGCAAGATTTAGAGCAGGAGGATGGAGAAGCCAGCCCTCTCGAGAGAGCGGCAGATGGAGAGGCGGAGGATGATAATTACATGCCTCCCTTCGAAGACGAGGCAAGCCTCGACGATGACGAATTTGTCGTGCCGGAGGATCCCGCCGAGCAAGAGCGCTTCAAGCGCCGGCTTATAGCCACGGCAAATAGCCTTAAGAAAAAGCAGCAGCAGCTTCAAGCTGATCAAGATTTGCTAGCTGATAGATGGACCGAAGTCCTTGCGGCCGAGGAATATGAACTCGAACGCCCCTCCAAGAGTTACCCAAAGCGCAGGTTGCTACCCCGACTGGAGGAGGAAGCATTAAAACCTACATCTCCAGCATATGACGTGGCTGATCGGCCACCTCATGGCCGCGACAGAGAGGCATTTCAGCCAAAAACTCAGCCCGCACCCCGACGCCACTAAAATAAAAATGACAAGGCACGGGGAAACAGGCTAGACCTGCGAGACGTATTGGAGGACAAAGAAAAACATGCAAGATCGATCTACGGATCACGAGGGTGCGCCACTACGTGAGACGATAACCGTCCCGCCGGATACAGTAAAAGTAAATCCGGTCGGGTCGAACATAGCGGACAAGACTCATTCGAGTTGCGTCGCGACATAGCCCACTACAGAGGCGCCGCACACCCCATATGCTTCACAAACGAAGTAATGGATCACCAAATCCCAGAGGGTTTCAAACCCATAAATATCGAGTCATACGATGGCACAACAGATCCCGCGGTATGGATCAAGGACTTCCTCCTGCACATCCACATGGCCCGCGGTGACGATCTACACGCCATCAAATACCTCCCACTCAAGCTCAAAGGACCAGCTCGGCATTGGCTCAACAGCCTGCTAGTAGAATCCATTGGCTGTTGGGAAGATCTGGAAGCCGCATTCCTCGACAACTTCCAGGGCACTTATGTGCGACCACCAGATGCCGATGACTTGAGCCACATAATTCAGCAGCGAGAGGAATCGGCCAGGCAATTCTGGACATGGTTCCTGACAAAGAAAAATCAAATCATCGACTCCCAGATGCAGAGGCCCTAGCAGCTTTTAAGCACAACATCCGCGACGAGTGGCTCGCCCGGCACCTTGGCCAGGAAAAGCCGAAATCTATGGAAGCCCTCACGACACTCATGACCCGCTTTTGCGCGGGAGAAGACAGCTGGCTGGCTCGCAGCAATAACATATCAAAGAACCACGGTACTTCAGATACCAAGTATAGCAATGGCAGGTCACGTCGCAACAAACATAAGCGCCGCGTCAATAGCGACAATACCGAGGATACGACAGTCAATGCCGGATTCATAGGCTCTAAACCAGGTCAGCGGAAAAAGCCATTCAAAAGAAGCACTCCAGGCCCGTCCAGTTTGGACCGTATACTCGATCGCTCGTGCCAAATACATGGCACCCCCGACAAGCCAGCCAACCACACCAACAGGGAATGTTGGGTGTTCAAGCAGGCCGGCAAGTTAAACGCCGAAAACAAAGATAAGGGGCTACATAGCGATGACAAGGAGGAGCCCCAGCAGCCAAACACCGGAGGGTAGAAGAGGTTCCCCCCACAAGTGCGGACGGTGAACATGATATACGCAACCCACATCCCCAAGAGGGAGCGGAAGCGTGCGTTAAGGGATGTATATGCGTTGGAGCCAGTCGCCCCAAAGTTCAACCCATGGTCCTCCTGTCCGATCACCTTCAATCGCAGGGACCATCCCACTAGTATCCGTCATGGTGGATTCGCCACACTGGTCCTAGACCCAATCATCGATGGATTTCACCTCACTCGAGTCCTTATGGACGGCGGCAGCAGCCTGAACCTGCTTTATCAGGACACAGTACGCAAAATGGGTATAGACCCCTCAAGGATCAAACCCACAAAAACGACCTTCAAAGGCGTCATACCAAGTGTAGAGGCCCATTGCACAGGCTCAGTCACACTGGAAGTGGTCTTCGGATCCCCGGATAACTTCCGAAGCGAGGAGTTAATCTTTGATATAGTCCCGTTCCGCAGCAGCTATCATGCACTGCTCAGGCGAACCGCATTTGCGAGATTCAACGCGGTACCGCACTATGCATATCTCAAGCTCAAGATGCCAGGACCTCGGGGGGTCATCACAGTCAATGGAAACACAGAGCACTCTCTCCGCACGGAGGAGCACACTGTGGCCCTCGCAGCAGAAGCGCAAAGCAGCCTCTTAAGGTAATCCACCAGTTCGGCGATTAAAGACCCGAACACCTTCAAGCGCGCCCGGAGTAATCGGCAACAAGACCACCTGGCACATTCCGAGCTCGCATAGCAATGCGGCCCCCACCCTAGTCCCAGCCAAACGGCAAAATCCGTGCCACACGTACATAATTACGCATTGAAAATACCATGGGCACAGGTGGGGAGGGGGGCACGACTACGACACGCACCAAGACGCGGCTCAACCGCACTAGGGGCTTCCCGCTTTGTTATTTTTTACTCTTTCAGGACTTTAATCTCTGGAAACCCCGTCCGGCAGTACGATTGCCGGACACACGATGCAACAACCAAGGAGGCAGAAAGCTATGTCGCACTAGGGAACTCCCAGGTGGTCTCTGATAACGAGTGAAATACTTCCTTTGAATACCATTCCTCAGGTTGCCCTTGGAGGGGACATGTCAAATAGTCCTACTTTTTGCTTATCGCACTACTTGTATCATTCTGCTTCGACGCACCTTTTTGAATAAACAATGCATAGCACTAGACTATTACCGCATTCTCTATTCTTTATATATATATATATATATATATATATATATATATATATATATATATATATATATATATATATATGTTCAGTCACAACATTCAGCACCCGTACACTTTGGTACGGCCAATATGCCAGGGGCTTAAGCGTACCCCATAATACGGCGTGAGAAGTCCGAACACTTTCAACAGTGCGCCACCCCGAACTTATAGCATTGTATGCATCAGCTCCGAATCATGTCTTGGGTCAATATTTGGGTTTGCCCAGCTCCCATGTTTTGGTACCTTATGTTCTGCTATATCGTCTAAGGTAGCACTGGGAGAACTACTGCGATTGTGCCCCGGTTCATCTAGGTAAGCACCTCAGTAGAGAAAGCTAAAACTGACTGTCATGATAAGGCGAGAGCTAGTTGCTGTTCGAGAGGTCTCGAGTCCCTAAAGACTTATGCCGCTTAGAGCGAGGGGTCGGCTTTGTCCGGCTTAAGGTGTGTATAGCGCCCCGAATTCGGCCTTCCGAATACTAGGGGCTTCGCCAAAATTTAAAATTGTAGACTTCTATGGCTAAGTGAGAGTGATAAAGCATTATAGTCCGATTGCCTTGTTCGTTGTGCTGAGCACCTCCCTCAAAGGACCAAAAAATGGGAAAAAGAGTGCTCAGATTTATCCCGAACACCCCAGCACTCAGGGCATGGGGGTAGAAGCCGACGACTGGCCATCTCTCAGATTTAATAAACAGCCACACAGAAGGTAATATTTTAAATTCAAACAAGCGTTGCATAGCACATATGAACAAGTTTTCATAATACAGGATCACACAAGCAAGTTCATTCAAAAATTACATCCTTCGCACACTCGTCCGCCACAAGACGAGCACCCTTCAGGACACCCTCCTAATACATTTCGGGGTGGCGATGCTCCTTGGCCTGCGGCGGCCCCTCCTTCACCAGCTTCTCGGTGTCCATCTTGGCCCAGTGCACCTTCGCACGGGCAAAAGCCCGGCGGGCACCTTCGATGCAGACGGACCGCTTGATGACTTCTAGCCGGGGGCAGGCATCCACAAGCCGCCTCACCAGGCCGAAGTAGCTGTTGGGAAGGGAGTTGCCAGGCCACATCCGGACTATAAGGCTCCTCATGGCCTGTTCAGCCGCCCTGTGCAGCTCGACCAGTTGCTTCAGCTGGTCTCTCATAGGCATCGGGTGTTCGGTCCCAGTATACTGAGACCAGAACAACTTCTCCATCGAGCTTCCCTCCTCATCTTGGTAATATTTCGCGGCATCCGACACGCTGCGGGGCAAATCTGCGAATGCTCCTGGAGAGCTCCGGACTTGGGTAAGTAATAAGTAATTTACTTTCACATGCTTGCTTTGCATATTGAATGCCTTACCCGCCGCTATCTTCCTCATCGCCTCAATTTCCTGGAGGGCCTTTTGGGCTTCAGCCTTGGCATGCTTTGTGCTCTCGAGGGCCGCAGCAAGCTCGGACTCTCGCGTCTTCGAGTCAAGCTCCAAAGTCTCGTGTTTCTTCACGAGAGCCTGGAGCTCTTGCTGCACCTCGCCCACCCGTGCCTCTTGTTTCTCCCACTTGGTGCGCTCCTTGGCCGCTTTGTTTTCGGCCTCGGACAACGCTTGCTTCAGGGTTGCCACTTCGGTCGTGGCCCTTGGCACATTCATGATGATCCTGTCATTTCGCAACCAAATTTTCTTTTCTATATAGACAAGGTATTACTTACCTTTGTTCTCCTCGAGCTGCCTCTTGGAAAGGCCGAGCTCTTTCTCGGACCGCTCGAGGTTCTGCTTCAGTGCGGCGACCTCCGCAGTTAGTGCGGCAGAGGTCAGCAGCGAAACCTGCATACGCATACAGACATACTTATATTAGACTCTTGCAGATATTATTTGATCCTCTATTCGGCTTTTCTTTGTGAACACCAAACAGAGCATCATGGGCTACTGTCTATGCGGTAATATTCTTCCTATATTTTAAATACTTACCTCAAAGCCTGTTAGAAGGCTGGCACAGGCTTCAGTCAGTCCGCTCTTGGCGGACTGAACCTTCTTGATCACCACACTCATAATAGTGCGGTCCTCTTTGTCGATGGAAGTGCCGCGAAGCGCTCCCAGCAGGTCGTCCGGTGCCTCTAGATGGACAGAGGTCACCGGGACGGACGGCTTGCCCCTCTTGGAAGGGGGCCACCTGCCCGAGTCCGGAACCACTGGAGGTTCTGGCGCGGTGTTCGACCGAGGGCCGAACTTGGAGCCCCTGGGAGCCTTGCTCCCTTTTCTCCTGGAGTCCGGAAGGTCGCCTTGAGGCGCCTCCGAGACTATCTCCCCCGGCTCGGTGCCCCTTGAGACAATACCTCCGCATTGTCCGTAGGTCAAGGAGAGGCGGTGGTTGGAAGTGTATCACTATTCATGTCCGACGAGTCCAAGGAACCGTCCGACGAGGATACGTCGATACGGGCTTGGGGCGGACTGCATAATCATATTCGATGTTAGGAGAAGCAGCGCAACAAAAGTATGCTATGAGTTACTCTGGTATCCGAATACTTACGAATTTGCCAGGGGCTTGGCCCTGAGCAGCCACTCATCTTCGCCGTCGGCGGCGGTGGTGGAGCAGTCCGGAAGGAGAGTCCTTCCCTTCTTGGACCCTTCGGCCTCCCCGGCTGGGGCGGCCTTCCTTTTCTTGTCTCCCCCGGATGGAGGGGGAGAATCTTCATCTTTCTTCTCCTCGTTTTCACGGGAGGAGTGTGTCTCGGAGTTATCAGACGATGTGTCCGATACCACCTGGCCCCGGGAACTCTTTCGGGTTCCCGTGGCCTTCTTCTTGGTCTTCTCCGGCACCTCATAAGGAGCCGGAGTCCGCATCTCCGTCAGGAGAGCGTCTGCAGGGTCTTCGGGCGGAGGGGCCCGACAGTTAATCTGATCCAATGTCTCCACCCAGTCCTGTCAAAGGCATGGGAGCTCAGACCCCGCACATGGTTAAGCTATCGGAAATAAATACCCTACCCAGTGTATAGAGCTTACCGTATTCGCAGGGCGCTTCGCGCTTAGCCCACGGTCCTCAGTAAGAGAAGGGGGGGGGGACCTCGGCGCCTTTGAACAGCACCTTCTAGACGTCCTTATGCCTCGTGTCGAAGAGCTCGCGCAGAGTCTGGTGCTGGGCCAGGTCGAACTCCCATAAGTTGAAAGCCCGTTGTTGACATGGGAGGATCCGGCGGAAGAGCATGACCTGGACTAGTTGACAAGCTTAAGTTTCTTGCTTGTCATATTCCGGATACACTTCTGGAGTCCGTCCAGCTCCACCGACGAGCCCCAAGACAGGCCCTTCTCCTTCCAGGAAGTGAGCCGCATGGGGATTCCAGATTGAAACTCGGGGGCCGCCACCCAGTTGGTGTCGCGCGGCTCGGTGATGTAGAACCACCCCGATTGCCACCCCTTTATGGTGTCCACGAAGGAGCCCTCGAGCCATGTAACATTGGACATTTTGCCCACCATGGCTCTGCCGCATTCCGCTTGTTGGCCGCCTACTACCTTCGGCTTGATATTGAAGGTCTTCAGCCATAGGCCAAAGTGGGGCCGGATGCGGAGAAAGGCCTCGCACACGACGATGAACGCCCAAATGTTGAGGATGAAATTCGGGGCCAGATCATGAAAGTCCAGCCCATAATAGAACATAAGGCCGCGGATGAATGGATGGAGGGGAAACCCCAGTCCGCAGACGAAGTGGGGGAGGAAAACCACCCTTTCGCGAGGTTCCGGGGTAGGGACGATCTGCCCCGCGGTTGGCAGCCGGTGCGCGATATCTGCGGCTAAGTATCCGGCTCCACGTAGTTTTTTGATGTGTCCCTCCATGATGGAGGAGGCCATCCACTTGCCTCCTGCTCCGGACATGTTTGGAGAGAGTTGAGGAGAAGGATGTGGACTTGGGCGCTGGAGCTCAAGTGCGCGAGAATGGATGAGCAAGGAAGAAGAATGCGTGGGTAGAAAAAGGTGAGACCTTATCCCTTTATAAGGGCGGACAAAACTATGCGCCCCCACCAGCCTGGTAAAACTTGCTTATCCCCCAAGCGCCGTAATTGATGGCGTGGTTGGGTTACCCACGTCCGTATTAATGGGAATCCCGTAATAAGGGGACACGATCTCTGCTTCGACAAGACGTGCCAAGGAAACCGCCTCACGAAACACGCTGAGACAGGTTATGAGAAACGATTCGAATAAAGACCTGGCTGTGGTGTGATGTCACACTATGGGGGTACGTCAGCAGATTAGATTTGTGTAAATATTATTCCCTCTATGGTGGTATGTGGAACTTATTTTGCAGAGCCGGACACGATCCTCGTGTTCAAAATCTTCTATGAAGTATTCGAAGGAGGAACCCGCCTTGCAATGCCGAAGACAATCTGCGTGCCGGACTCATCGTCATTGAAGCCTGGTTCAGGGGCTACTGAGGGAGTCCTGGATTAGGGGGTATCCAGACAGCCGGATTATATCCTTTGGCTGGACTGTTGGACTATGAAAATACAAGATTGAAGACTTCGTCCCGTGTCCGGATGAGACTCTCCTTGGCGTGGAAGGCAAGCTTGGCAATACAGATATGTAGATCTCCTTCCTTGTAACCGACTCTGTGTAACCCTAGCCCCTCCGGTGTCTATATAAATCGGAGGGTTTTAGTCCGTAGGACAACATACAATCATACCATAGGCTAGCTTTGTGACGCCCGGATAATCATGCTACAGTAATCCCACGCTAATCATGCCACGTCACCTCGGTTACTGTTGATAAACTCGCGTTGATTCGAAACCGAAACAAATTAAATCAATGATCAGGTCAAACGATAAAAGTTTTCCAATATCAAAACTAAAATGTTCTGGACATGACACATAATTCATGAGTGATAATGGTGGAGGAACCAACATTTCTTATAATAGTTTAATTCACTAAAATAACCAAAGCTTAGGGAAAAGCAATTAATTTAATGTCTTTCATAAAGTTATAATAATATAACTAAATTAGTAGTGTGCCAAAATAATTATGGCAGATGCCTAATTAGTAATACCAATTTAGGTGCTAACTTGGTATTTTATAAAGCTAAAATAATAGAAACCTTAAATGAAAACAGAAAAGAAAACAAATAAAGAAAAAAAAACAGAAGACAAAAAAAAGAAGAAGAAGAGGGAACCCCCCCCCCACGGCCTACTGGCCTAGTTGGCCGGCCCATTCGGGCGCAGGCCCAACCGGCCCCTCCCCCTCCCCTTATCCATCCCCCCCCAAACCCTAACCCACCCGATCCCCATTCCCCCCCACTCGCGCCCCCACTCCCTCTCCCCCGATCCAATCGGGATCGGGCCCGACGCCGGCGCCGCCCCTCACTCCCCTCGTCCCGCACGGCGCCCCAACCCCGTCGCCGACGCTCACCGTCCAGGACGCTGCCCGGGACCCGTGCCACCTCGTCCGTGTCGTGCTCGCTGCCCGGAGCCACCCCGCCGTCGCTCCCGTCCCCCTCATCTCCGCCTCGCCTCCACCTCGACGGCTCCAACGAGCCTCGCTGACCCCTCTGCTCTCCAACGCCGGTGAGGGCCGCGCCCTCCTCCTCCCTCTGCCCCGTGCGCCACGTCCTCGTCCCGTGACCGACGCCGTGCCCGCCCACTCCGGCCGCTCGTCCTACGCGCGCGCCCGCAACCCGCGCGTCCCTCTCTCCCCTATCCCCGCGCGCATGTCGACCGCGCTCGCGCGCCCGCGCTCACGGCCTCGCCTCTGATCTGCCGTGCCGCTCCACTGCCGCGGCTCTGCTCCGCCACGCCGCCCGCTCCGCCCACTCCCCGCTGCGGCCTCGCCCGCCTGCTGCCGCTGGCCGCTTCTGCTTTGCTGCGTCCATGCGACCGCGTTGCTTGGCCGCATAGCCGTCGCCCTCCCGCTCGTCGCTCCGGTCGGCTGGCCGTGCACCATGGCTGCCGGCCCGCCCGCGCGTGCTCGGGTCCTGGTGACCCGGCGCCCGCTCCGGGAACCGCTGACCAGCGCCCGCTAGGGCCCTTGGCCACAGACATGTGGGGCCCGGCCCCAGAACGTTAAAAAAAAGAAAGAGAAAAGAAAAAGGAAATAAAAAAAATGACTTAATAAAATTAATAATTAATTAATTAATTAATTAGTGAATTAATTAACTTAATTAATCTTGTTTAGTTAACCTAATTAAGTATTGAGAGTTAATTAAACTGTGATTAGATTAGTTAAATCCTAATTAGAGTAAACAATGTATGACATGCGGGACCCACACATCAGATTGACCCAGTCAACTCCCTGTTGACTGCTGACGTCATGCTGACGTTAGCGTGCACTATTCTGGATAATGTTGTATTTAAATAGTTAAATAAATTCTAAAAATGATTAAAAACTTTAGAAAATCATATAAAATAAACCGTAGCTCAGATGAAAATACTTTCTACATGAAAGTTGCTCAGAACGACGAGATGATTCCGGATACGCAACCCGTTCGTCCTCCACACCTCCCTAACCTATCGAACTCGCAACTTTCCCCCTCCGGTCCTCTGCCCGAAAACGCAAAACACCGGGGATACTTTCCCGGATGTCACCCCCCTTCACCGGTAGCACCTATTACCGCGTTAGGGCACCCCTAGCACTGTTACTTGTCATGTCATGCATCACTATGCATATGCTTGCTTAAATATTTATTGTTTCTCCCCCCTCTTCTCTCGATAGACACCGAGACCGACGCCGCTGCTACCCAGTACGACTACGGGGTTGACGACCCCTCTCTCTTGCCAGAGCAACCAGGCAAGCCCCCCCTTTGATCACCAGATATCGCCTACTCTTCTCTATACTGCTGGCATTAGAGTAGCGTAGCATGTTACTGCTTCCCATTAATCCTATACTGATGCATAGCCTGTCCTTGCTACTACTGTTGTTACCTTTACCTGCAATCCTAATACTTAGTATAGGATGCTAGTTTATCATCAGTGGCCCTACATTCTTGTCCGTCTGCCATGCTATACTATCGGGCCGTGATCACTCGGGAGGTGATCACGGGTATATACTATATACTTTATATATGATACATGTGGTGACTAAAGACGGGACGGCTCGTAGGAGCACCCGCGAGTGGATCTTTGAGGCGGAACGACAGGGTAGGTTTCGACCACCTAGGAGAGAGGTGGGCCTGGCCCTGGTCGGCATTCGCGGACACTTAACATGCTTAACGAGATCTGGGTATTTGATCTGAGTCTGGCCATTTGGTCTATACGCACTAAGCATCTACGCGGGAGTAGTTATGGGTATCCCGGCGTCGTGGTATCAGCCGAAGCCTTCGTGACGTCAGCGACTGAGTGGCGCGCGCCGGATTGGACTGGAAAGCCACTAGGCTAGGTCTGCTTCCAGCCGCGTACGCAACGTGCAGGTGTGCAAAGGGCGATGGGCCCAGACCCCTGCGCCATAGGATTTAGACCGGCGTGCTGACCTCTCTGTTGTGCCTAGGTAGGGCTGCGACGTGTTGATCTTCCGAGGCCGGGCATGACCCAGGAAAGTGTGTCCGGCCAAATGGGATCGAGCGTGTTGGGGTATGTGGTGCACCCCTACAAGGAAGTTTATCTATTCGAATAGCCGTGTCCCTCGGTAAAAGGACGACCCGGAGTTGTACTTTGACCTTATGACAACTAGAACCGGATACTTAATAAAACACACCCTTCCAAGTGCCAGATACAACCGGTGATCGCTCTCTCACAGGGCGACGAGGAGAGGATCATCGGTTAGGATTATGCTATATGATGCTACTGGGAGGACTTCAGTCTACTCTCTTCTACATGCTGCAAGACGGAGGCTGCCAGAAGCGTAGTCTTCGACATGATTAGCTATCCCCCTCTTATTCTGGCATTCTGCAGTCCAGTCCACATATGATACCCTTATTCCATTTGATACCCATGCATATGTAGTGTAGCTCCTTGCTTGCGAGTACTTTGGATGAGTACTCACGGTTGCTTTCTCCCTCTTTTCCCCCTATCCCTTCTACCTGGTTGTCGCAACCAGATGTTGGAGCCCAGGAGCCAGACGCCACCGTTGACGACGACTCCTACTACACCGAAGGTGCCTACTACTACGTGCTGCCCGCTGACGATGACCAGGAGTAGTTTAGGAGGATCCCAGGCAGGAGGCCTGCGCCTCTTTCGATCTGTATCCCAGTTTGTGCTAGCCATCTTATGGCAACTTGTTTAACTTATGTCTGTACTCAGATATTGTTGCTTCCGCTGACTCGTCTATGATCGAGCTCTTGTATTCGAGCCTTCGAGGCCCCTGGCTTGTAATATGATGCTTGTATGACTTATTTTATTTGTAGAGTTGTGTTGTGATATCTTCCCGTGAGTCCCTGATCTTGATCGTACACGTTTGCGTGTATGATTAGTGTATGATTAAATCGGGGGCGTCACAAGTTGGTATCAGAGCCGACTGCCTGTAGGAATCCCCGTTCCACACTCCTTGGCCGAAGTCGAGTCTAGACATTACTAAAACTTTTACTAACACGGCTGTGTGTCTTACGGGCACACGTCGCCATTTGGGTGGTATTAGGATCTTTTACTCCTCGATCTATACTCTGGGACTCTAATCTCTCCCCTATTCGGGTTAAATGAATTTTGCTAAATCTAACATTAGGATCTCGTTATCACTCTCTCCCGGAGAGCCCTTCATTACAGATGATCGACTGCTTCAACAGAAGATTCTGATAATACTCTCTGATGTTCTCCTGAAACTTTGTGCCATTGCTTTTGCAATTCCCTACCACCGAAAATTTCCTATGGATAAATACTTACACCTGTCGTTCTTACTTTTATTCCCAGTTGGTCTTGTTATTACAAGACGCCCCGAAATACTCGTCGTTGTTTCGATAATCCTTTGAGCTTACTGCCTTGCTGTTCTTTGTCACCTGAATACCCCTATGGATAATCCTCGCACTTGTCGAGTATCCACTCATCCCCAGTTGTTCATATGTTTCAAAATGGTCTTCGAAATACTATTCGATCCTCGAAAAATCCCTAGTAGCTTATTGCTCTGCAATACTTGCCTGCTTACATTATGGATGCTTTCCATATGTCTGGCAATATTCGTTAGTATCCTTAGGCATCGTCTTTTTGATCCTATTGATTCAACATGAGTGCGAATGCACGCAATCATCAGTTGATCCTTTTAAATTATCTTTCCGACTCAGACGTTATTTTAAAACATGAGCTGGATCTCGACCAATCAAATTGCTGCCGATTGTACCCTTAAGGCTATTCAACTTAGCCATCCCTGATCAGAGCATTGCTTCTGATCCCTTGTCTTGGGATTGATAATTCCTTTGCATTTGAGCCTTGAATTAGTCAGTTGTTTCTAAAGTCTGATCTCCTTGCATTGTTTCTCCCTCTGGTTGAGTACCGATGCTCGCACCAGATCCCTTGAGAACCACCAGATCATTTGCGTGATTTTATCCGACAACGTCCTTCATATTCAATAAGTCTGTGAGCCTTTCCTCGGATACATAATACCTTTGGTAAATTGTATCCTCTGCTTTCTCAAACATGCTCTACTATCGAGCTGGTGTTATTTATTCTTGAAATTTGTGGTGTATACTCCTAAGATGCCCTGATGGGTTGAACCTATGCCTTCTCTAAACTGTGTGAACTTGAAAGTTTTCACGAGCCATACACTTCTGGTATTTTGCCAAATAAAATTTCAACACTACAACTTCTTCGAAAGTGAGAAGTGAATGAAAGGTTATGCATTGGAGAAGTGGGAGTCGACCTTGAACTTGTGTTCATGCCCATGGACACGATGTAGATCTTATCGTTAAAGCTTCTCTTAAATTAAATTATTCCTTTGGTATAAGTTCATCTTATATCTGGGATCTGACCTTTTGCAATCGGGGTTCCGACCATGTTCTCTTTTAAATACCATTTTCGATGCAAGTGTAAGCACTTGTCTCATGTGGATCAATACCTCGGTCCAACCTCTACTTTGATCCGTCTTCGAGTATTACCCCCCTGGTATCTCGAGATTATCTTGAAACTGCATAACTTCTTATGAGTTCTTCATCAAGTACTACATTCTCACTGATTACAGTTTTCATGGGCTATGAGTTATTAAACACTCAAAGACACCGATAACTGAACCGAGTCTGCCCTACGGTTCAACAAGTCTTGATAATCTTCTTTAAGTCCGAGTTTGTACTCGATCATGCCATTCCTAGCCTGATCGGCTATATCATTATCATGCTAAATTTTAACTGTGCTACCTGGTCCTTAATCCCGGAGCACAACTTTCGATGATGAGCTAAGCTTACGTCGATCTTCCTCGTCATATCAATTCACCTTGAACAACAAGCTTGATTTCAAGTTTGTGCCCTACCCATGGTTCCAATAACCTTCCGCTTCATCATTCCTTTGATTTGATGTTGTCACTGATTGATTACATCTTGAAATCTCTCGACCAATGTGCCGTGAAGATCATCAACCTTATGAGGTCTTCCTGGATATCAATTGAATTCATGATGAGAAATACCATCCTTGCCCCCGCTGAATTGTATTATCATCGGCCACTTTATTGCCTTCCCTCCAACACAAACTTATTCGTGTTTTGAGTTATACCTTGAGATCCTTGCTATACAGCATTTGTTCTTCTTTACCTTGGAATGTTACTACCATTTATGTCAAGAATGTCGTGGTAATTTTACCACCTCTTGAGAATTCTTGATATAGTAATATCTCTCGCCTTTTGTGTTCATCTCTTGGTCTCCGTATTGATTCTAACCGGAATACCGACTAATGGTCTGTGTTGTGCAAATTCTAAACTTCTAGCACCCCTATTGCTTGAAGTTATTGGTCTACAGTTTCATTCTAAGTCTATTGATTATTGAATCATCATTCAAACATTGATCGTGCTACCTAGTCCAGATTCCTGGTTGCACCCTTCTATCATTGTTCAGTTGTGTATGTTTCCCTTGAGCATACATCATTATGACATTTGATCCGACAAATGATATTTCCTTGTTCACATAATTGTGGAAATCAATCCTTTGGAAATCGCGATGATTTGTTGCTGAGCCTATCAGCCACCTCCTCATCCTCTCCTTGGTTTACTGATGAACTCTTGTTTCGGAACTCGCTTCCATAGTTCATTTCTCGAGAATCTTACAATGTCATCTCGTCAAATTGTGCCGCACCTTTTCTTCTCAGGCATCCTAAGTCTGAGGTATCTGACACCAATCATATCTGAATCTCGGTCAGATATGAGGGTTGGAACTTATTTCCAAGAGTTATAATGTTGGTCTTTATATATGACCCGGTAAGGATATGTCAGGCCTAGCACACCTGGCCGGAGGACCTATTGTTGTAGTATCCTTTTTACCAAGTTTAGCCATTCTTCCGTGAGGAAATTGTAAGACTTATTTCACAAGCTATTCCTGATGGATCCTTTGTGTTTCCAAAATCTGACCTTTGCTCGAATACCATGTCAATGCTTCTTGAAGCATGTTTGTGGTACTCCGATTTTCAATAAGAGCATTGAAAGCGCAATGCTAAGTTTTCTTTAACCATTATCCAAACACCGTTGTGTGGGTACTGTCATGAAATTTCTCTCCCCTTACTTAAAGGGTTTTCTACATGATATCCTGCCACGGATATCATGCTCTGTTTGTCCTTGGGAAGGATATACCCCTGAAATGTGTGTTTAAACACATTTTCCTTTCCATTCTTCTGTTAAATCTGATAATCATATTTTCCTTTCCATTGTTCTGTATAACCTTCTTGAGGTTTATATGATCTAAGTAGTAATACGTCACTGCTTTTATAAGCACCTCAGCGTACAACTCTGTCAGTAAGACCCTGTTACCATTGTTGATAGCATCCCGGTAACCACCGGTGGACGAGAACTTTGCCTATTGGTCCGCCTCGTTCAACAAGCGGGAAAATGGTTCTCTTCGTCCCTCGCCCTTGGTACCAATGTTGCTGCCGACGTAACTGATAGGCTGATCCTCTGACATGCCTTGCTATCATGACCATGCAAGATGTCAACGCCCATCCCTATTTTAACCCACATGGTGGGCCCATAACCCATAGTTCCACAGGATCGAAACCTGACTGTCCTGTACACCCCCTATTTCCAAAATTATTTACTCGCACGTGGCCTCGTATGTAATTCCCGGGCCACCGTCCTAGCGATCTATTATGTTATCAGACGCAATACTTACTCTCGCTACTCTGAACCCTTTCCCACGCTGATTCAGACTTCGAGCAACTATCTGTCTGCTTGGAACCTCTTATTGTACCTTCGTACCTTACTCTCGATGTATTTCTTATGTTCAACTCGAGAGGTAATCTTGTACTCATTCATGGGTTAACCCCAGATTGATCCCCTCAAGCATTCTGTCGTAGCTGAGCTGCCCCTTATAATTTCGTAAGTACGATGGAGTTCCCGAAGAAATGATGAAAAGTTTATCATGATGCATTGGAATAAAGAATTGAAGACATCAACGAAAGGGATTAACTTCTTCGAGAAGATCCATTAGAATTTCGTAACCAGAACTCCCCCCTTACTCCCCTCTTAAATCTCGGGACGAGATTTCTTGTAGTGGAGGAGAATTGTGACGCCCGGATAATCATGCTACAGTAATCCCACGCTAATCATGCCACGTCACCTCGGTTACTGTTGATAAACTCGCGTTGATTCGAAACCGAAACAAATTCAAATCAATGATCAGGTCAAACGATAAAAGTTTTCCAATATCAAAACTAAAATGTTCTGGATATGACACATAATTCATGAGTGATAATGGTGGAGGAACCAACATTTCTTATAATAGTTTAATTCACTAAAATAACCAAAGCTTAGGGAAAAGCAATTAATTTAATGTCTTTCATAAAGTTATAATAATATAACTAAATTAGTAGCGTGCCAAAATAATTATGGCAGATGCCTAATTAGTAATACTAATTTAGGTGCTAACTTGGTATTTTATAAAGCTAAAATAATAGAAACCTTAAATGAAAACAGAAAAGAAAACAAATAAAGAAAAAAAAACAGAAGACAAAAAAAAAGAAGAAGAAGAGGGAACCCCCCCCCACGGCCTACTGGCTAGTTGGCCGGCCCATTCGGGCGCAGGCCCAACCGGCCCCTCCCCCTCCCCTTATCCATCCCCCCCCCAAACCCTAACCCACCCGATCCCCATTCCCCCCCACTCGCGCCCCCACTCCCTCTCCCCCGATCCAATCAGGATCGGGCCCGACGCCGGCGCCGCCCCTCACTCCCCTCGTCCCGCACGGCGCCCCAACCCCGTCGCCGACGCTCACCGTCCAGGACGCCGCCCGGGACCCGCGCCACCTCGTCCGCGTCGTGCTCGCCGCCCGGAGCCACCCCGCCGTCGCTCCCGTCCCCCTCATCTCCGCCTCGCCTCCACCTCGACGGCTCCAACGAGCCTCGCCGACCCCTCTGCTCTCCAACGCCGGTGAGGGCCGCGCCCTCCTCCTCCCTCTGCCCCGTGCGCCACGTCCTCGTCCCGTGACCGACGCCGTGCCCGCCCACTCCGGCCGCTCGTCCTACGCGCGCGCCCGCACCCCGCGCGTCCCTCTCTCCCCTATCCCCGCGCGCATGTCGACCGCGCTCGCGCGCCCGCGCTCACGGCCTCGCCTCTGATCTGCCGTGCCGCTCCACTGCCGCGGCTCTGCTCCGCCACGCCGCCCGCTCCGCCCACTCCCCGCTGCGGCCTCGCCCGCCTGCTGCCGCTGGCCGCTTCTGCTTTGCTGCGTCCACGCGACCGCGTTGCTTGGCCGCATAGCCGTCGCCCTCCCGCTTGTCGCTCTGGTCGGCTGGCCGTGCACCGTGGCTGCCGGCCCGCCCGCGCGTGCTCGGGTCCTGGTGACCCGGCGCCCGCTCCGGGAACCGCTGACCAGCGCCCGCTAGGGCCCTTGGCCACAGACATGTGGGGCCCGGCCCCAGAACGTTAAAAAAAAGAAAGAGAAAAGAAAAAGGAAAAAAATGACTTAATAAAATTAATAATTAATTAATTAATTAATTAGTGAATTAATTAACTTAATTAATCTTGTTTAGTTAACCTAATTAAGTATTGAGAGTTAATTAAACTGTGATTAGATTAGTTAAATCCTAATTAGAGTAAACAATGTATGACATGCGGGACCCACACATCAGATTGACCCAGTCAACTCCCTGTTGACTGCTGACGTCATGCTGACGTCATGATGATGCCAGCGTGCACTATTCTGGATAATGTTGTATTTAAATAGTTAAATAAATTCTAAAAATGATTAAAAACTTTAGAAAATCATATAAAATAAACCGTAGCTCAGATGAAAATACTTTCTACATGAAAGTTGCTCAGAACGACGAGACGATTCCGGATACGCAACCCGTTCGTCCGCCACACCTCCCTAACCTATCGAACTCGCAACTTTCCCCCTCCGGTCCTCTGCCCGAAAACGCAAAACACCGGGGATACTTTCCCGGATGTCATCCCCCTTCACCGGTAGCACCCATTACCGCGTTAGGGCACCCCTAGCACTGTTACTTGTCATGTCATGCATCACTATGCATATGCTTTCTTAAATATTTATTGTTTCTCCCCCCTCTTCTCTCGATAGACACCGAGACCGACGCCGCTGCTACCCAGTACGACTACGGGGTTGACGACCCCTCTCTCTTGCCAGAGCAACCAGGCAAGCCCCCCCTTTGATCACCAGATATCGCCTACTCTTATCTATACTGCTGGCATTAGAGTAGCGTAGCATGTTACTGCTTCCCGTTAATCCTATACTGATGCATAGCCTGTCCTTGCTACTACTGTTGTTACCTTTACCCGCAATCCTAATACTTAGTATAGGATGCTAGTTTATCATCAGTGGCCCTACATTCTTGTCCGTCTGCCATGCTATACTATCGGGCCGTGATCACTCGGGAGGTGATCATGGGTATATACTATATACTTTATATATGATACATGTGGTGACTAAAGACGGGACGGCTCGTAGGAGCACCCGCGAGTGGATCTTTGAGGCGGAACGACAGGGTAGGTTCCGACCACCTAGGAGAGAGGTGGGCCTGGCCCTGGTCGGCATTCGCGGACACTTAACATGCTTAACGAGATCTGGGTATTTGATCTGAGTCTGGCCATTTGGTCTATACCCACTAACCATCTACGCGGGAGTAGTTATGGGTATCCCGGCGTCGTGGTATCAGCCGAAGCCTTCGTGACGTCAGCGACTGAGTGGCGCGCGCCGGATTGGACTGGAAAGCCACTAGGCTAGGTCTGCTTCCGGCCGCGTACGCAACGTGCAGGTGTGCAAAGGGCGATGGGCCCAGACCCCTGCGCCATAGGATTTAGACCGGCGTGCTGACCTCTCTGTTGTGCCTAGGTAGGGCTGCGACATGTTGATCTTCCGAGGCCGGGCATGACCCAGGAAAGTGTGTCCGGCCAAATGGGATCGAGCGTGTTGGGGTATGTGGTGCACCCCTGCAGGGAAGTTTATCTATTCGAATAGCCGTGTCCCTCGGTAAAAGGACGACCCGGAGTTGTACTTTGACCTTATGACAACTAGAACCGGATACTTAATAAAATACACCCTTCCAAGTGCCAGATACAACCGGTGATCGCTCTCTCACAGGGCGACGAGGAGAGGATCATCGGTTAGGATTATGCTATATGATGCTACTGGGAGGACTTCAGTCTACTCTCTTCTACATGCTGCAAGACGGAGGCTGCCAGAAGCGTAGTCTTCGACAGGATTAGCTATCCCCCTCTTATTCTGGCATTCTGCAGTCCAGTCCACATATGATACCCTTATTCCATTTGATACCCATGCATATGTAGTGTAGCTCCTTGCTTGCGAGTACTTTGGATGAGTACTCACGGTTGCTTTCTCCCTCTTTTCCCCCTATCCCTTCTACCTGGTTGTCGCAACCAGATGTTGGAGCCCAGGAGCCAGACGCCACCGTTGACGACGACTCCTACTACACCGAAGGTGCCTACTACTACGTGTTGCCCGCTGACGATGACCAGGAGTAGTTTAGGAGGATCCCAGGCAGGAGGCCTGCGCCTCTTTCGATCTGTATCCCAGTTTGTGCTAGCCATCTTATGGCAACTTGTTTAACTTATGTCTGTACTCAGATATTGTTGCTTCCGCTGACTCGTCTATGATCGAGCTCTTGTATTCGAGCCTTCGAGGCCCCTGGCTTGTAATATGATGCTTGTATGACTTATTTTATTTGTAGAGTTGTGTTGTGATATCTTCCCGTGAGTCCCTGATCTTGATTGTACACGTTTGCGTGTATGATTAGTGTACGATTAAATCGGGGGCATCACAAGCTTCTAGGGTTTAGCCTCTCAGATCTCGTGGTAGATCAACTCTTGTACTACTCATATTATCAAGAATAATCAAGCAGGACATAGCGTTTTACCTCCATCGAGAGGGCCCAAACCTGGGTAAAACATCGTGTCCCCTGCCTCCTGTTACCATCCGCCATAGACGCACAGTTCGGGACCCCCTACCCAAGATCCGCCGGTTTTGACACCGACAATACCCGCTAAGAGGTTGGCTGTATATGACATTGTGAACTTCTTATAGCCGACCCCTGGCTGTATTATTAACCATGCTCTTAGTGAGGTAGCTAGTATATCATAGACGACTAGCTAGTATCAGACTAGCCACAGTGGGAGTAACTTCAACGGTAACACTGACTCCAACTCAGCAAACTTGCTTATGTGGCAATAAGTTAATGAGGAGAGAGATAGTTTCAGTAACTTAGATAGTTATTGTAGCATCACATGTCCCAATGCAATATGAGTCTGTAACCTAAGAAATGAAGCTTTGCATCACACTACACTTATGTTACTACCCACTATGAAGGTAGTAACATATATAGTCTAGGGATATGTGTATGTTACTAGTGTACTACTCTCCATTGTGGCTAGCTAGTCTCATACTCCCTCCTTTCCGGTTTAGCTACAGGCTGGTTGTAATGGTATTATTATAAGCGGTATCATGATACTGTGTCATATTAAATTTTGTACTACTACTTTGTGTGATTAGTAAGGCAACCTAAGATGTTAACTTATGATACTATGCATTATAGAAGTAGCTAGTATCCTAGCTACACTATCATATATATGCATGATACTACTAGTGTGTGTGTGTGTGTGTGTCTATATATATATATATATATATATATATATATATATATATATATATATATATATATATATATATATATGATACTCTCCCCATTACAACCAGCCTTATAGGGCTCACACTACAAAAAAAACACATCCGTGACAGTTTGGGCTGAACGAATTTTTTTCCTGTCATACTTATGACACTTCTATGACGATAATTGTGACAAAACCTGGTATCATCATAGATGTGGTGGGCTCCTACTTCTATGACAAAAAATCATGACAGAAAATGGGCTTTTTGTCCTGGGCGGGTCGGAGACGCAGCTGCATGACATTCTTTGGGCCGTCCATGACGGAAAAAACCGTGGTAGAAGCAAGGGTGAGGAAAATTTCGGGGAGTTCTCGGTTACGGTGGGTGGTCGGGGGCCGAGCGATGCGCATTTCTCTCGTATACGTACGCGCGTGTGTGCGAGGCGTTGGGCTCTAACTGAACCCGAGCGATTGCACTAGCTACGTTACTGAACCCGAGTGATTCCTTCGCTACTGCTGCTAATTGAAGCCGATCGATGCTGCCTCTGGATGAACAGTGAGCGTTGTTGGGGGGGGGGGTTGGATGAATAGTTCCCGGTGGGGGTGGATGAACAGGACCCCGTGGTGTTGCCTCTGGATGAACATGACCCCGATCGATCGAGCCGGTTGGGGCTGGATGAACATGACCCCGTGGAGGGCTGGATGAACAGGACCACCCCATGGAGGGCTAGATGAACAGTAGATGGTGGAGGGCTGGATGAAAAGTAGCCCGTGGAGGGCTGGTTGAACAGGAGCCCGTATGGACAGGGCTGGTTGAACAATAGTCGGTGGAGTAGAGTGCGGTGGAGGCTGGATAAACAGGAGCCCGTGGATGAACAGTCGTAGGTGGAGGCTGGAGGAGGTCGACGGTGAATGAACAGTTGCCCATGGAGGCTGGAGGGGGTCGACGGTGGAGATGAACAGTATCCCGTGGAGTCCCGTTTTGCGGTACGCCACACCCCTCCCGATGAACAGGACCCCCGTTTTGACCGCAGCACTCCAACACAAGTTCGTTTCCTCCGTTTTGCGGTACGCCACACCCCTCCCGATCAACAGGACCCCGTTTTGACCGTAGGAGGTCCAACACAAGTCCGTTTCCTCCATTTTGCGGTACGCCAGACCCCTCCCAATGAACAGGATCCCGTTTTGACCGTGGCCGGTCGAACACAAGGCTGTTTCCTCCGTTCTGCGGTACGCCAGGCCTCGTTTCCATCGGCTGTTCCGTCCAAGCCGGTTGGCTCCCACGCGTTCCGTTGCCTCTCGATGAACACGGCGCATTCCGTTGTCTCCCCATGAACATGATGACGATACAGTTTCTCCGTTTCGACCTAGCCATGTACACGAGCCCTGGCTGTACGTATGCGCGAGTAGGCGTTCGAGACCCCGCCCGTATGTACATACGTGGCCGTATTTTCTTTCTTGCACACTGGCCACTATACGTATGTGTACATCCTACATGCGCGCCTCTACTACGACACGTGCGTGCTCTACATCGACCAGTATGCACGTACACGTTCGCGACCAGAATGACAACGCTGCGTACACTTCAACGAGGTGGGTCCCGACTGTCAGACACTTCCTTGCGTGCGAAGATATAACTAGTGGGTCCCAGCAGTCAGGGGGGCAAATCGTTTTTTTCCTAGACGCACTTCCTTGCGTGCGAAGATGTAGCTGGTGGGTCCCAGCAGTAAGGGAGGAAATGTTTTTTTTTCACGAAATACGGTGGCCCATCCGGTGGGTCCCCATTGTCAGGTCCAGGAATAATTATTTTGCGCGTAATAAGGAGGCACTTCCTTGTGGCTGCCGTGGACCCAGCTGTCAACCTCTCCATGTACAGTACTCTTCGGATGGAAGTTGGTCGTTGACCACATTGACCACGCCGCGCCGAGAGCACCAAGGCGGTGGATGACGACGAGGCCTAGGAAGGGGACGACGCGGAGCCAAGGAAGACACGGAAGTGGATGCCCACGCGGAGAGGAGTACGAGGGTTCACTGGTTTGGCTGCGGTGTGAGGCTACCGTTGCCGCAGAATAATAGGGGGTGTTGGTGAGTAGAGGGATGGCCTGGACAGCGGTGGGAGTAGTAGGGGGCAGTGAGGCCTCCACGGCATCATAGCCGGCTATGGGAGGCAGGAGCACGAGGCACGACCGGCGCTGGTTTGGGAGGCTGGAGCAAGAAGACCAGAGGTTGAAGAAGCACTACGGCCGTTGGATGGACATCGTACGGTCACTGGAGCTAGAATCATGCATATTGACTAAGTTGACAAAGCCCTCCGTCCCCGTCAACTTAGTAGGCCCACAAGTCAGTCTCCCACTATACTTGGTCCCAGCTAGTAGGGGGAGTATTCATTTTTGTGTGCATAATATGGAGGAACTTCCTTGCGTGCGAAGATATAGCTGGTGGGTCCGAGCTGTCAGCGGCGGTAACATTTTTTTCATGAAATACAGAGGCCCTTTCAGTGGGTCCTAGATGTCAGGTGGAGGAATCATTATTTTGCGCATAATAAGGTGTCATTTCCTTGCGTGCGGCCGTGGACCTAGCTGTCAACCTCTCCACGTACAGTCCACTTCAGATGCATGTCGGTCGTTGACCACGTTGACCAGGCCACGCCGAGAGCACCATGACGGTGGATGACGACGAGGACTAGGAAGGGAACGACACGGAGCCAGGGAAGACTCGGCAGTTGTTTCCCACGCGGAGGGGAGTACGACTGTACGAGGGTTTACTGGTTCGTCTGCCGTCGCCGGAGAATAACAGCAGGTGTGGGTGAGTAGAGGGATGGCTAGGCTAGTGATGGGAGTACGGTGGGTCGTTGAGGCCTGCGCGGCAACACAGCCGGCCGCGGGGAGGAGGGAGCAGGTAGTCCCGCCAACGCTTGTTTGAGCGGCTGGAGCAGGAAGAGCAGAGATTGAAGAAGCACGACGGCCGTTGGATGGACATCCAATAGTCACTGCTTGTGCGTCAACCTTTTTTTAGGAAAGCCTCAAATCTGTGGAAAACAACATACAACCCATCTGCCATTATTTCTATTAATTTACAACCCATTTGCTAATTCTTAAGGTTTTTTTGGAGCGCATATTCTTTTTGTTAGCATTACAACCCATATTGTGGCCACGGTTAAAAAATCATACAAAATTTTGCATATTTCGGTGCGGTCCGAACTGTTTTTAATCCCGAAATTTCGAGTCACATTCAAACTGATTTAAAAAATAAATGTATATCAATATAAAATCCAACAAATTTTCCACGCATAAAAATCAATGCAATTTAAAATCTCGAAATGAAAAAAAAGAAATTTGAAACTAATTGCCAGTTTGATGTGTTTTAAAAATGTACAACCCATTTCTCATTACTGATAGGCCATTTTCTTGGCCAGCCGAATGAAGCTCTCCTCGTCTTGAAAGATTTTAGCCCAACAGGCCTGACAAAGCGACTTACTTGGCAAATCACAAAAAAATTGGGTTGTGGCCGTGGAGCTAGCTGTGGTCGTGGACCCAGCTGTCAGTCTCTCCACGTATAGTACTCTTCCGATGGAAGTCGGTCGTTGACCACATTGACCATGCCACGCCGAGAGCACCAAGGCGGTGGACGACAGTGAGGCCTAGGAAGGGGATGACGCGGAGCCGGGGAAGACGCGGCAGTGGATGCCCATGCGGAGAGGAGTATGAGGGTTCATTGGTTCGACTGCAGTGTAAGGCTACCGTCGCTGCAGAATAACAGGGGGTGTGGGTGAGTAGAGAGACGGCCTGGCCAACGGTGGGATCGTGGGAGCAGTAGGGGGTGGTGAGGCCTCCGTGGCATCGCAGCCGACCACGAGAGGCAGGAGCACGAGGCACGACCGGCGCTAGTTTGGGCAGCTGGAGCAAGAAGACCAAAGGTTGAAGAAGCACTACGGCCGTTGGATGGACATCGTACGGTCACTGGAGCTAGAATCGTTCATATTGACTAAGTTGCCAAAGCCCTCCATCCCCGTCAACTTAGTTGGCCCACAAGTCAGCCTCCCACTATTGTGGGTCCCAGCTAGAAGGGGGTATTCATTTTTTGTGCATAATAAGGAGGCACTTCCTTGCGTGCGAAGATATAGCTGGTGGGTCCGACCTGTCAGCGGTGGGAACATTTTTTTTGTGAAATACAGAGGCCCTTCCGGTGGGTCCCAGCTGTCAGGTGGATGAATCATTATTTTGCACGTAATAAGGAGGCATTTCCTTGCGTGCGGCCATGGACCCAACTGTCAGCCTCTCCACGCACAGTCTACTTCCGATGGTGTCGTTCGTTGACCATGTTGACCACTTTGTGTCGAGCACATCCAAGATGGTGGACGACGGCGAGGCCTAGAAAGGGGACGGCGCGGAGCCAGGGAAGACGCGGAGCCGGGGAAGACGCGGCAGTGGATGCCCATACGGAGAGGAGTACGAGGGTTCACTGGTTCGACTGCAGTGTGAGGCTGCCGTCGCCGCAGGGCCTGGCTAGCGGTGGGAGTAGTAGGGGGCGGTGAGGCCTCAATGGCAGGACAACCAGCCATTGGAAGCAGGACCAGGCGGTCTCGCCGGTGCTGGTTTGGGCGGCTCATGCAAGAAGAGTAGCAATTGAAGAAGCAGCAAGACCGTTCCATTCAAATCCAACGGTTACTGCTGCTAGAATCGTTTGATGACTAAGTTGACAAGCCTTGCGTATGCGTCAACTTAGTAGGCCCACAGGTCATCCTCCCAACCGGTGCGCCCCAGATGTCAGTGGGAGGAATTTTTTTTTCGTGTAATAAGGAGGCAGTTGATTGCATGCGGCCAGCCCAGCAGAGGGAGTAGGGTGGGTCGGGGAAGCCTGCGCGGCATCATAGCGGGCCACAAGAGGAGGGAGCAGGCAGTCCCGCCGGTGCTAGTTTAGGCGGCTGGAGCAGGAAGATTAGAGATTGAAGAAGCACGTCGGCCGTTGGATGGACATCCAACAGTCACTGCTGCTAGAATCGTGTGTTGACTGACAAAGCCTTGCGTAAACAAGTCGGCCTCGAAATCTGTGGCGTGTACAACCCATTTGCTATTATTTTTATAATATTCACTCATTTTCTAATTCATATGGAATTTATTGCAGCCCGTTTTCCATTTTTAGAATTGCCGCCTATTTTCTGGTCACTACCAGGGTTAAAAAAAATTAACTAAATATGTGGGAAATTTTGAAAATTCGCAAATTTTTGCCGGGAAACAAAATATTCTTAATCTAAAAATTAGTAGCCATACTAAAACAAATTTAAAAATAAATTAGTACTATGTCATGTTAAATCCAATGAAATACTCCTCCCATCCCAAAATTATTGTCTTAGATTTGTCTAAATACGGATGTATGAAGTCACGTTTTGGTATTAGATACATCCGTATCTAGACTAATCTAAGACAATAATTTTGGGACGGAGGGAGTATAAGATATCAGTGAAGAACAAAAACAAAAAAAGAAACTAATATCCCATTTGCTATAATTTTTTTGGAATTTTCAACCCCTTTTGATATTACTTTTAACAGACACTGACCATACTCTTTGGCTAGGCCGGAATGCATCCTTCCTCATCTTGAAAGATTTGCAGCCCAGTAAGTTGGAGAAAACAAATAGGCCTAGCTTGGGTATTCTTCAAAAAGAAATACTGGGCTACCTATTTTACCAAAGAAAAAATTGCTGGGCTGGTCATGTTGTTAGACGGGCCATAGAGACCGCACAACCCACTTTATAGCCCGCTCCTCCAAATTACTACTCAAAAAAAAGTTGTGCAATTCTGTCGTTAATTGACTATACGTTGAAAATGATGTGGGTCCTAGATATCAGCAGGGTGGATTAGAGTAAAAAACGAGGGGTTCATCTGAGTAGTAAAAGAGGCGGTTGCTTATGTTCGGGAGTGGACCTGGTGGGTCCGTACTATCATACTCACAACTACAGTCCTCTCCCGATTCACTATGTTGACAGGGACCGTTTTGAAAAAAACTATGTTGACAGTGCCGGACGGCGGCGCCGCGGCGAGCGCACCAAGGAGGAGGATAAAGTGCTATCGCCAATGTGCTAGGCTGGGTTGGACATTCTTATTAAAAAATAAAAATGGACCAGAACTATTTACGACGTTGACTACGATTTGCATGGGTCCGCTGGTTGCAGGAAGAAAATGGTGGGAGAAAGAAGACTGGTCGCTATCTTTGCCTAAGAATAATATCGACTGAATGTAACGACACTATTATAGGAAATAATATCCTTCTGTTAAATTGTGAATTTAAAGAACTGGTGCATGAGCATTTAACTTTATTTATTTATTTACTTATTTATGTTTAGGGGACCATGAGCATGTACCTGGGCCAGATTCATGTGAGAGCCTCCCTTCCAGTTAATTATGGGCTTCTCTATTGGGCCTTCATCAGTGGGCTGCATGTTATCAACAAGTGGAAAATGTGTTCCATATGAAAAATAGTATGCGCTACGTATGGTACGGGGCACTAAAGGATCGAACCATGCAACGACTTCTAAAACATTGTCTTTGTCGTTCTAACAACATATTTATTCAACCAACAGACGAAATATACTACTGATTGTACATTGAAATCAGCAGCAGCAACAACCAGGTCTGGGGGTACAACAGAAGCAGTAAGCAGGCTAGAAGAGTGAAGATGCAGCTCTCTCTTCCAAACCAAACATCAGCCATCATTACAAAAGGGCTACCAAAAAAGAACAAGTGTATGCATCAAACTAAATAAAGATCCTACTACACCAGGTGTACACATCTAACTAACTGGCTCAGTTAGACGTTACTATTTATTAAGCTGTGGAGATTGGCTGACGGCTTGAACCAGATGGGTGCCTGATGGGGGGAACTCCAGCCAGCAGGTTGAAGTCTGATACTTGCGACCCTCTCTCCTACTTTGGGCTGCAAAGCGTGGCGACACATATCAGGGTATGGTGCATGCAGAGACGCATGGTACGCTGTGTACACACAGTTTTGCCTGATGAACGAAACCGCGCTACCATCTTGATCCTTGCCATCGGTTATCTCCTAGTTAATCAGATAATTTAGTACGACAAACAAAGACCGTGTACCAAGGCTACTTACCAACCTCCAGTCAAAAATTCCTGAAGGCCCAGAGAAGCTGGGATCCTACTCAAAGACCTTGCAGTGACTGTGATTGTATTCCACGAAACAACACGTCCGGTATGTGCGAATGATCATCAATCATTCGTCGTCGTCTGATCGAGCCAGGAACCACCTGCAACTGCCATGCCGCTTTTCTTTGAAAGGTTCTAGGATTAGGAAGGGTAGGGACACCAGGCGGCCTACAACATCATATCAAGTTGGAGTCAAATAACCCTAAAAAAAGTTGGAGTCAAATAAAAGGGCTCTTGATGTAGTCAATCTTAAGAACAACATGTTATGAGCATGAATATTTTTTCAGTAAATGTTGACAGTAATATCAGCAATCCATCATGATATCATAGGAAAGTAACATACTGCTGTAACAGCCGTTTGTAGCGATGACTGGAGTAGGCCAGCAATACGTCCATCCATAGAAGGACTCGACAGCGTAAATGAAGCCCTTGTGTTCAATGGCGTTAGAGAACCATGGAGGATGTATGATCCTATGATGGACGTGCAGATTTATCCACTTACCGCAGTGACCTGTCAGATAGGGGAGACCGTGGTTGAAGAATGCAATTAGCTTGAAGTCTTTATAATTCGCAGATCTTGTGGGCACTTGGAAGATTACAACCTTGAGCAAATCAAACTTGGTACCATGTTAGCTACCGTAAGATTCCGAGTATTCTGGGCCACGGTGCCAAAGCAGTGCAGTGTTAATCGAAGGAAGGGGGATCAATCGCCAGGTGTAGACCTCCACGAGCATCCAGCTGCCGCGACCGTCGATGAGCACCATCCAAGACGTGTTCATGCTGACCCAGTACACACCGTTAATGTAGTTGAGGGTGACGGGGATCGGATCACAGTCAAGGGGGTTGATGCTCGCCACCCTACGATCGTTATGCTGCGTGACATGCCATTTCTAAAGATCAGGCGGCATCAGCAAGCAAGGAGCTGGCTTAAAAAGCTCCGGCCTGAGGGCTTTGAGTAAACGGTACAGCTCCGACGAGCACGCGGCGAGCGACATGGTACTGAGATTGTCCACACGCGAAACAATGATCTTGATTACCTCTGTGGGGAGCGAATTCCAGCCACTCTTTCGGCGGACGCTGCTCGGTTCTGCCATTGTTAGTGCTTCAGTTTCGGACGAGGGGGCGAGGCACCTTAGCGGGGATGGAAGATTGGATGAGGGGGGAGGCGCTTTAGCAGCGATGGAAGAGCGAACAAAGATGGAGAAGCGAATATGTGCTGCGGGAAGTGGACATGTGATGATGACTACAACACGCCGCTTGACTTACGAGACACATACTTGCAGCGTAGGGTGACCCTACGATGTCAGACAACTTGCTTGAGTGATCACAGTACTGGTACTCCCTACAGTAGCTACTACTATGCCCTAACTTGCTTGAGTAGAGTAGTAGTGGAGTAGGACTCTGCTCTACTACTAGCAACGGAGGAGTAGTATATTCTAATCTAAAATAGTTACAAACTTCAATGCCCAAGCCTGGAATGACTACGAACTGCCATCGGTGCTAACTCCAATCCCCAGCAAACGTTCGCTGGGAGACATGGCAGTTGCAAACGCCCGCGACACAGTTACAGTACGTGTGTAAGGGTGGCGGTTTTGTCAAATACTATGGTTTAAAAACAGGCCACCGTCGGATGGAAATCTGATGGTTACGTGGGATTCACCAGGATTGAGCTCGTGCCGAACAATCGCTAGATATCATTACTAAAAAAGGTTAAAACACACGGGGCTATAACTTGCACCGGCTGACCACTAACAATGATACTAACATAGTTGTAAAATGGTCAAAGACCGTGTCTACGTGGTGTTTGGAATTATATGCAAAAAAATTAGCAAGATGCCCGTGCATTGCACGACACACCATCATCACCAACTCGGTTTTTTCTCTACTCCTACTCCTATAAAAGACTCAGTTGGTGATGATGGAGGCGAGGAGGCGTGTTCAGCCGGGCGTGCAGCAGACGGTGCAGTACTATTCGATTTGTTATAAAAAACAAAGAAGAGTAGTAGAGATAGAGATAAGAGTAGAGATAGAGACTTAGGCCTTCCACTATGTAGGCCAAAAGCGATGCTAAATTTGCTTTTTGGGTATTTGGCACCGATGCCCTACATTGCCCAAGCGATGCCAAACAAAAATTTCTGAGCACCGGTGCACCATCTACTATTTCGTGTGCTACTCCCGTGCTCCATTCGGCGGTCGCAACGTCCCCTACAGCCACTCCCTCCTGCGCTCCATTTGGCGGGCGTTGTTGAAATTTGGGGAGCGCACTCTCGCGACTGCTGGCAGCCACGACTTTATCGACAACGACTTCTTCCCCGACCTCAGCAACCTCTTCCTCAACGACATGGGTGACAACCTCAGCGCCAACGGTGCTGCTCTCGTTGCACCGTATGTGTTTCTGTCCTTCCTATTCGAAATCGTGGTAGAATTCATGTTTCTACTCTGTATCCTACTAGATTCTATCTGTTCATCTACTATGCTAGTCCACATGATTAGTTTAATCTCTGTTATAGCCGTCATGATTTATTTTGTGCTTATTCGGATTAAATCTCGTAGTAACTTGCTCATATATTCAACTGGCACAACGTCCCCTACAGCCACTCCCGTTTCATGGACGACCTGGTCGATGCCTCCAAGGAGCCCTTCGTCTACTGCTATGAGTGCTTGATGCCGTTTTGGGGCTCGCCGGCGGACATCATGCATCACCTCACGGATGCGTGCAGTGGTCACTACTGGCCCTTGGCGGAGAACATCAAGTACGAGACGTGCTACCCGTTCACCATGCCGGAGTCGCTGGAGGATCACCGCCGCCTGCTAGTCTCGGAGGAGGACGACATCGTCTTCCTCTCTTGATCATGGGCATCGGCGAGGCCCGCGCAGGCCGCCGCCCCATATCTCTAGTGTGCATCAGGGGCGACACCGTTGACGCTGACACTGACATGAGGCCGATGTACGGGTGCATGCTCACTATTACTACCCCTCTGAGGTATGTGGGCGGCGACACCGGCTCCATCATGCTGACTAGGACTGTGCAGAGCTAGGACCTTCCCGCCGATGTGGACACGGAAGATGCATGGTATGATTTACCCCCCAACGTGGTGCACGGGGACTCCAAGGAGGTTCAGCTGGACATACACATTATCAAGTTAAATGTTGATCATTAGTCTTGCTCTATTGGAGTATCGCGCATGAATAAAAGTGTATCCATTTATAGTTTAGTCTAGAATCTTCCTTGTATGAATTTTTACTAAACACCGGTGAAAGACTTACTATGAACCATTTCTTACATCTCCTCTGCCCCTTCCAAGTCATCCTGATTTAATCCCTCCATCTAGGTGTATAAAGGCATGGTTAATACTTAATAGTATAGCCAACTGTTGACTATAAGAAAGTGCCATGTCATCTGTAGCCAACATGTATAACAATTGATACTCAAAAACTAATTCTTAAAGATCATTTCTTGCAAAGCACAATAAGTGTTATTTCTTCACAAGTTTTGGATGCAGGTTGAACAGTTGAACGCTTTTGTTTGCAAAAGATACCTTTTTATCTATTTCACCCAGATGTTTGTGAGCTCTAGAGATGACCCCCACATGCTTTGTCAAAATAAACAACTCCTCGATCAATGCATTTCACTCTTCCGTGCAACGCACATGCACCTTACTACTATAGATTAGTACGACCAAAAATTGAACTAACATTATATATAGTACGATAAATGCTGATGCATGTCACCTAAAATTATATCATTCAAAACTATGTTCAAATACGAATCCAACGATATAGTTTTTGTTGACATGCACTGACATTTTGTCAGTTAAATCTTCAGTAAAATTCAATGGGGGACTAATACACCACGACCGATGTAGTACAAGTGTAGAGGGCGGCGCTACATGGGAGTCTCACTCTCACCTTGCTCGTGGCACGACAGTAAAGCCGTCATATCACAAAACCCAACTACTGCCAGTAATAAGTGGCCTGGTAAAATAAACGGACAAGCAACCATCACATCCCCCCGTATTTTTTGCATTTCATCTCTCTGCATTTACTTTCTCCTGTTCGTCTCGCACACTCGATCCCTAACTACTACTCCTAGTATCCCTAGCTACTACTCCTAGGGCCAGTTCTTTTGGCGGCTTAAAAAAATAAGCCATCTCTTCCCTAGCTTTTCCCATAAGACTAGTCATAGTGGAGAGTAACATTAAGGCGCCTCACTCATTTATTTGGGCTTCTAAACTACTACTAGTACCTCCGTCCTGGTTTATTCGTCACCATTGTAATTTGTGGTAAATTTTGACCAAAGATTTAAGTGATAAAATGTTAGTGCATGTGACATGCACAAACATTTCATTAGTTAAATTTATGATCAAAATTTGACACAGATTACAATGGGGACCAATAAACCAGGACGAAGCTAGTAGTAATGGGATTACTACTAATCTAGAAGCCTAAACAAACTGGCCCCTGGTACTCCTACTAGTAGTACTAGTACTCAAGTTGGAATTCCAATTGCACGGCACAACTTGTTAGGCAAAAAATTCGATACAGGGTGTAGGAAGCGGTTTGGGAATTTGCATGCCTTTCCGACCAGTGAGATACTCCATACAAAGTACGGCAGAGAAATAACCATAGAGAAGGAAGCTAAAAGTAATCAATCAAACGAGCATTTTTTGCATTGAATCGTTTCACGAGCTTGACTAGTGCTGTTTTTCTACTTTTACAAAAACCGCATCGTAATGTTAAAACGTGCATTTGCACGTACATAAGTAATAGTAGTACTCCCTACGTCTAGGTGTATAAAGTCTTCCCTCCTTGGTCACGGTGCACAACCAAAGATGACTTATTCACCTGGACGGAGGGAGTAGCACAGTCTGCAAGCATATATAGAGAGAGACGTGTAGTGCGATAGTATACAGTAAAGTTTGTGCTATATGCACCTACTTACAAAATGCGTACGGATACACAAGGTTTCCAAACTTTCCCTCTTACATACTTAATTAAGGACGCTAATAATTCCCGAACGTTCGGGATTTATCATTTGCGTCCCAAAACTAATGAGATCACCTTACGAAACTAAATTATACTCCTACTAAAAGCCACGACGCTCGCACGAGCGCTTGCGGCGCACCACGAGTGCCCTGGTGCGCGGCCGTTTCCCAGCGCGCCAATACAACGCCTCTTCCTCAGCCTCGCAACTCGAGAGGTGCTGATTGGCAGCTTGTCAGCAGGCAAGCGCGATCTCACCGGTGTGGTGATCCGGCGCCAACAGGTACTCCTCCTTGCTGGAAGCGTGCACCCGGTCCACGTACCGCCAAGCGTAGATGAGGCGCTTGGGCCTGACTGTACTCAGGGCTTTGGCACGGGCGTCCTCCGGCACCCTCATGGTCCTTGCACGAGCCTTCTGCCAAAGAGCCAATTGCCTGACTCTCTCGGACGCGACATCGACCTGCCAGGCAGCTTGACCCGTGGCGCGCTTCTCTTCCTCGACCTTCTTCTCCGCCTCTATTTTGGTTTTCTCTGCCGGCGGCAAAGCCTCCCACATGGCGACATCCATTTCTTCCCAAAGCTCCTCAAGGCTGGGGGGCACAGCGGGCGGTGCGGCGTTCTCCTCGTAGAGGGGAGCCGATGCAAACTCCGATGCGCATGCTGGCAAGATTGGGAACGCCGACGTGTCCACCTCGACGCATCGCGGCGAGGAGTGGAACTCCGACGCATCCTCCTCGACTAGTGGCGGCGAGGAACGGAATGGCGATGCGTGACCGTCCAGGCGGTGCAGCGAGGGGCTCCTAGGGCTTGGGAGGGGCGACGCCATGGTGGTCGACGTGAGAGGGAGGGGGAGGAGATAGCGATGAACGCGAGCGTTCTTCTAAATGCCGTGGGGGGGGGGGCACAGTATTTATAGTGAGCAATGGCACACCTACATAAGATATGGACTGAGCTGCACTGACTTAACTGCAGGTCTAGTTGCGTCACTGACATGTGGGCCAGACCCCTGTTGGGCCCATATGTCAGTGACCCAATGCACCTGTAGTTAAGTAACTGAAGCAGCGTCCCGGAAGATATGTTGCGTGATTAACGTAACAGCTATGTGGGCATATTTGTTGGAGTAAATTACGGGGGAGGGAAGGGGTGGAAATATTGCTGGTCACAACGGATTGGACGAGCGCGGGGGGAGGAGAGTCATGCATGCAGATTTTTTCCACACAGGGTGGAGTGGTGGGACCGTTGGGGGAGAAGGAGAGTCTGGCAGGCATATTGTTTCCACACATGGAGAGGAAAAGATTTGGAGATGAATGGGCTTCCTGGAGGTATGGGGAACGGTGCATAATAAGTCTCATCTTGCATGCCGGGCTAGGTATAGTCTCAAGTCATTAAAAACATACATGCCCCACACATGTTCATATTTCAAGGTGCACTAAATTATTGCATGCGATGATTAAGGCTGGCCATAATGGTGGTATCTTAGCTGGTATCATGCACACGGGAATAGAAAACATGCCGATGTGGCAAAGAATTAAAGAAGAGAGGGGGGTTGGAGTAACTAGTGTTCATGCATGCATTGGTAAACACATTTTTTTGTGAAGAACGACAACATTAGTTGAGTACTTTTGCAGACTACAAAAGCTATTCCACCGCCTCTATCTTGCTAAGAGTAGGTGAAAATTTTGAATTGAGCCCTTTAAACTAGAAGGGAGGTAGTAGTACTCTAATAGCTGGACGGAGTAACTAGTCTGCATTGTGCAGTTAAGTTTTGTCTGAAGTCAATGTGCCTCTACTTTTACCAAACTTATAGAAAAATGTATCAACATTCACAATGTCAAATCAATATTTCTATACTCATTATAAAATGTAGTTCTTATACTCATTATAATCAGTATTGTAGATATTGATATTTTTAGTATAAATTTGGTCAAACACTTTGCAAATGGTTGACGGAAGTAAAAATGACTAGAGGGAGTATGATGCATGCGGTGTACACAAAAAAAATGCTCATTTATAGCCGACCGCAGTCTCAAAGGGCACGACCACGCGAGGGAGAGGAAGGTCGTGGGAGGCGCGACGGTTGACAGAATTAAGTGAAGTTACCCACGCGCCGGCATGGCGTGCGAACAGGTAGAAGCTATACCGTCAGGCCTATGATATGGGTCTAGTAGACATGACATCTAGTGGGTCCCGCATAGTTCTCGAGAACTCTTTGGGGGCTTGCAGCCGTTTATCCATCGGGCAAGCCAGCAACCCCACGCCGTTCTCACACCCTACTCGTCCCCGTCTTCTACTAGTATAGTACCTTACAATAGTTCGCTCCCAGTCGTCCCGTCCTTTCACATTACACCAGTTCAACTTCTCCTAACACTCCTCCAAAATCCATGGCCTCCCAAATCTCCTTGGTTGCCTCTGAGTACCAGGTTAGAGCCATCACCGGCGACGAGTTCATCATCATCTACACACGTGGATCCGTGACGGTGAAAGCATGCCTTGCTCGCTTCCTACGCATGTTCAACAGTTCAACGTATGAGTGTGTCCCTAGGCTAGATGTTGAGTACACCACAGTCCTGCAAAGAGAGAAGAAGAAGCCCACTGTGATCCAGGTTTGCGTACATAACGTGTGCTTGGTCTACCACATATGCCATGCCAACGTTGAGTGCCAGGATTTTAAGAACTTCCTCAAGGACGAAAGAGTCAAATTCATTACTGTAGACTTTAGAAACGACAGGGATGTCCTGGGTCGGATAGGCCTCGTTGTAGGCCAGCCCTTCGATCTCCAGAAGGCAAGCCTGGTGTCCTCCTCTCAGCCTTCAATACTGACCCTGGCAGCAACCATGATTGATCCTTCGTACGTTAAACTGAAGAAACCTCACCACAAGTTTCATCATGCATGGGAGTCGAAGACATTAGATGAAGATCACATCCTGTACGTAGAAATGGATGCCTACCTTTGTTTAAATATCTACAAGGGTTGGATGAAGAAGCAGAGCCTAGTGTCCGGTTCATGCAAAGAAGCGTGGCGAAGAGTGCTACCTCTTGAGCACTGCGTTGGTTTTCCCCGAAGAGGAAGGGATGATGCAGCAAAGTAGCATAAGTATTTCCCTCAGTTTTTGAGAACCAAGGTATCAATCCAGTAGGAGGCTACACGCGAGTCCCTTGCACCTGCACAAAACAAATAAATCCTCGCAACCAACACAAATAGGGGTTGTCAATCCCTATAGGGCCACTTACGAGAGTGAGATCTGATAGATATGATAAGATAATATTTTTGGTATTTTTATGATAAAAGATGCAAAGTAAAATAAAGGCAAAGTAAATAGCAAATGAAATAACTAAGTAGTAGGAGGTCAATATGATAAAGATAGACCCAGGGGCCATAGGTTTCACTAGTGGCTTCTCTCAAGAGCATACGTATTCTACGGTGGGTGAGCATAGTTATGAGAATATCTAGGTATGATCATGTATATAGGCATCACGTCCGAGACAAGTAGACCGACTCCTGCCTGCATCTACTACTATTACTCCACTCATCGACCGCTATCCAGCATGCATCTGGAGTATTAAGTTAAAAGCAGAGTAACGCCTTAAGCAAGATGACATGATGTAGAGGGATAGACTCATGCAATATGAAGAAAACCCCATCTTGTTATCCTCGATGGCAACAATACAATACGTGCCTTGCTGCCCTTACTGTCACTAGGAAAGGACACCGCAAGATTGAACCCAAAGCTAAGCACTTCTCCCATTGCAAGAAAGATCAATCTAGTAGGCCAAACCAAACTGATAATTCGAAGAGACATGCAAAGATAACCAATCATACATAAAAGAATTCAGAGAAGATTCAAATATTATTCATAGATAGACTTGATCATAAACCCACAATTCATCGGTCTCAACAAACACACCGCAAAAAGAAGATTACATTGAATAGATCTCCACAAGAGAGGGGGAGAACATTGTATTGAGATCCAAAAAGAGAGAAGAAGCCATCTAGCTACTAACTATGGACACGTAGGTCTGAGGTGAACTACTCACACTTCATTGGAGGGCTATGGTGTTGATGTAGAAGCCCTCCATGATCGATGCCCCCTCCGACGGAGCTCCGGAACAGGCCCCAAGATGGGATCTCGTGGATATAGAAAGTTATGGCGATGGAATTAGGGTTTTGGCTCCTGTTCTGATCGTTTGGGGGTACATGGATATATATAGGAGGACGGAGTACTTCAGTGGAGCAACAGGGGGCCCACGAGGGTGGAGAGCGCGCCTGGTGGGGGTGGGCGCCCCCCCTACCTTGTGGCCTCCTCTTTTGTTTCTTGACGTAGGGTCCAAGTCTCCCGGGTCTTGTTCATTGAGAAAATCACGTTCCCGAAGGTTTCATTCCGTTTGGACCCCATTTGATATTCCTTTTCTTCAAAACCCTAAAACAGGCAAAAAACAGCAATTCTGGGCTGGGCCTCTGGTTAATAGGTTAGTCCAAAAAATAATATAAAAGTGGATAATAAATCCCAGTAATGTCCAAAACAGTAGATAATATAGCATGGAGCAATCAAAAATTATAGATACGTTGGAGATGTATCAAGCATCCCCAAGCTTAATTCCTGCTCGTCCTCGAGTAGGTAAATGATAAAAACAGAATTTTTGATGCGGAGTGCTACTTGGCATAATTTTAATGTAATTCTTCTTAATTGTGGTATGAATTTCAGATCCGAAAGATTCAAGACAAAAGTTCATATTGACATAAAAATAATAATACTTCAAGCATACTAACAAAGCAATTATGTTTTCTCAAAATAACATGGCCAAAGAAAGTTCATCCCTACAAAATCATATGGTTTAGTCATGTTTCATTTTCGTCACACAAGAATGCTCTCATCATGCACAACCCCGATGACAAGCCAAGCAATTGTTTCATACTTTAGTAATCTCAAACCTATAAACTTTCACGCAATATATGAGCGCGAGCCATGGACATAGCACTATAGGTGGAATAGAATATAATGAGGGGGGTTATGTGGAGAAGACAAAAGAGGAGAAAGTCTCACATCAACGAGGCTAATCGATGGGCTATGGAGATGCCCACCGATTGATGTTAATGCAAGGAGTAGGGATTGCCATGCAATGGATGCACTAGAGCTATAAATGTATGAAAGCTCAACAAAAGAAACTAGTGGGTGTGCATCCAACTTGCTTGCTCACGAAGACCTAGGGCACTTGAGGAGGCCCATTGTTGGAATATACAAGCCAAGTTCTATAATGAAAATTCCCACTAGTATATGAAAGTGACAAAACAAGAGACTCTCTAACATGAAGATTATGGTGCTACTTTGAAGCACAAGTGTGGCAAAGGATAGTAACATTGTCCCTTCTCTCTTTTTCTCTCATTTTTTATATGGCCTTTCTCTTTTTATGGCCTTTCTCTTTTTTTGGGCCTTCTCTTTTTTATGGCCTTTCTCCCTTTTTTTATATATATTCCTCACTTGGGACAATGCTCTAGAAAATGATGAGCATCACACTTCTATTTATTTACAACTCAATGATTACAACTCGATACTAGAACAAAGTATGACTCTATATGAATGCCTCCGGCGGTGTACCGGGATATGCAATGGACCAAGAGTGACATGTATGAAAGAATTATGAACGGTGGCTTTGCCACAAATACTATGTCAACTACATGATCATGCTAAGCAATATGACAATGATGAATGTGTCATGATGAACAGAATGGTGGAAAGTTGCATGGCAATATATCTCGGAATGGCTATGGAAATGCCATAATAGGTAGGTATGGTGGCTATTTTGAGGAAGATATAAGGGGGTTTATGTGTGAAAGAGCGTATCATATCACGGGATTTGGATGCACCGGCAAAGTTTGCGCCAACTCTCAATGTGAGAAAGGGCAATGCACGGTACCGAAGAGGCTAGCAAGGATGGAAGGGTGAGAGTGCGTATAATCCATGGACTCAACATTAGTCATAAAAAACTCACATACTTATTGCAAAAATCTACAAGTCATCAAAAACCTCGGTACTATGCGCATGCTCCTAGGGGGATAGATTGGTAGGAAAATACCATCGCTCGTCCCCGATCGCCACACATAAGGAAGACAATCAAATAACACCTCATGTTCAAATTTGTTGCATAACGTTTACCATACGTGCATGCTACGGGACTTGCGAACTTCAACACAAGCATTTCTCAATTTCACAACTACTCAACTAGCACGACTTTGATATTATTACCTCCATATCTGAAAACAATCATCAAGCATCAAACTTCTCTTAGTATTCAAAACACTCTTAAGAAAATTTTACTAATCTTGAATACCTAGCATATTAGGATTTTAAGCAAATTACCATGCTATTAAGAATATCAAAATAATCTAAGTGAGGCATGAGAGATCAATAGTTTCTATAAAACAAATCCACCACCGTGCTCTAAAAGATATAAGTGAAGTAATAGAGCAAAATTATATAACTTAAAAGATATAAGCGAAGCACATAGAGTATTCTAAAAAATTCCAAATCATGTATGGCTCTCTCAAAAGGTGTGTATAGCAAGGATGATTGTGTTAAACTAACAAGCAAAGACTCAAATCATACAAGACTCTCCAAGCAAAACACATATCATGTGGCGAATAAAAATATAGCTCCAAGTAAAGTTACCGATAGAAGTAGACAAAAGAGGGGATGCCTTCCGAGGCATCCCCAAGCTTTGGCTTTTAGGTGTCCTTTTATTATCTTGGGGGTGCCATGGGCATCCCCAATCTTAGGCTCTTGCCACTCCTTGTTCCATAATCCATCGAATCTTTACCCAAAACTTGAAAACTTCACAACACAAAACTTAAAGTAGAAAATCTCGTGAGCTCCGTTAGCGAAAGAAAATAAAAGATCACTTCAAGGTACTGTAATGAACTCATTTTTTATTTATATTGGTGTTATACCTACTGTATTCCAACTTCTCTATGGTTTATAAACTATTTTACTAGCCATAGATTCATCAAAATAAGCAAACAACACATGAAAAACAGAATCTGTCAAAAACAGAACAGTCTGTAGTAATCTGTAGCTAGCGCAAGATCTGGAACCCCAAAAATTCTAAAATAAATTTATGGACGTGTGGAATTTATCTATTAATCATCTTAAAAAATATTTAACTAAATAGCACTCTCCAAATAAAAATGACAGCAGTTCTCGTGAGCGCTAAAGTTTCTGTTTTTTACAGCAAGTTCAACAAGACTTTCCCCAAGACTTCCCAACGGTTCTACTTGGCACAAACACTAATTAAACACAAAAAACACAACAAAAACAGAGTCTAGATAAATTATTTATTACTAAACAGTAGCAAAAAGCAAGGAATAAAAATAAAATTGGGTTGCCTCCCAACAAGCGCTATCGTTTAACGCCCCTAGCTAGGCATAACAATCACGAATAGATCAAGGTATTGCCATCTTTGGTAGGCAATTATTCAATGAGGCATCTACCATCTTTAGGAATTTCTTTATTTTTATTGATTATCAAATTTTTAGGCACAAGATCGAAAAATTCATTTGTAACAAATGGTTCCTTAATGATAGCAAAAATATTGGGATGAACACTTATAGATTTGAGATCCGCATTTTCCTTACTAGATGATTCACCCTTATTTTTAGGAACGTACATAAGCTTGGCAACTTTAGTGGAAGGACTTGGAGTATTCTTTATGGAAGAAAAAGTGGTTCCCAAGTTGGTAATAATATTCTTAAGTTTATCGATCCTAATGGAATCGTGATTTATTTTCTCATTAACTATGGGTTCCTTTTCTTTAATATCTTTCAAAGTAACTCCTACTTTAGATCCATATTGAGAGATTCGTCTGTGGATCTTTTTATCCAAATTTTCAATTAACTCTACGGTAGCAACCTTATTTTCAATAATCTCAAGCCTTTGCATTACATGCTCCAAAGTTAATATAGTTCCATTAACCAAGAGAGGGGGTGAGCCAAGTAAATCTAACATAGCATTATAAGAATCAAAAGTATGGCTATCCAAAAAGTTCCCTCCGGTAATAGTATCAAGAACATAACGGTGCCGAGGAGTAATGCCCACATAAAACTTGCGAATGAGAATGGTAGTAGATTGCTTCCTAGTAGCTCTATTTTGAGCACTGCAAATTCTATACCAAGCATCTTTTAGATTTTCACCCTCCCTTTGCTTAAAATTTAGAATTTCATTCTCGGGAGACAACGAAGAAGATAAGGGGCTAGCCATAACGACAAGAAAACAAACTAACACACAAGCAAACAAAAAGCAAGCGGGCAAAAAGAGGAAAATAGAGAGGGAGGATAGAGAGAGAGAGAGAGAGGGGAGGGGGGCGAATAAAACGGCAAGGGTGAAGTGGGGGAGAGAAAAACGAGAGGCAAATGGCAAATAATGTAATGCGGGAGATAAGGGTATGTGATGGGTACTTGGTATGTTGACTTTTGCGTAGACCTCCCCGGCAACGGCGCCAGAAATCCTTCTTGCTACCTCTTGAGCACTGTGTTGGTTTTCCCCGAAGAGGAAGGGATGATGCAGCAAAGTAGCGTAAGTATTTCCCTCAGTTTTTGAAAACCAAGGTATCAATCCAGTAGGAGGCTACGCGCGAGTCCCTCGCACCTACACAAAACAAATAAATCCTCGCAACCAACGCAAATAGGGGTTGTCAATCCCTATAGGGCCACTTACGAGAGTGAGATCTCATAGATATGATAAGATAATATTTTGGTATTTTTTATGATAAAAGATGCAAAGTAAAATAAAGGAAAAGTAAATAGAAAAGGAAATAACTAAGTAGTAGGAGATCAATATGATAAAGATAGACCCAGGGGCCATAGGTTTCACTAGTGGCTTCTCTCAAGAGCATAAGTATTCTACGGTGGGTGAACAAATTACCGTTGAGCAATTGACAGAATTGAGCATAGTTATGAGAATATCTAGGTATGATCATGTATATAGGCATCACATCCGAGACAAGTAGACCGACTCCTGCTTGCATCTACTACTATTACTCCACTCATCGACCGCTATCCAGCATGCATCTGGAGTATTAAGTTAAAAGCAGAGTAACGCCTTAAGCAAGATGACATGATGTAGAGGGATAGACTCATGCAATATGAAGAAAACACCATCTTGTTATCCTCGATGGCAACAATACAATACGTGCCTTGCTGCCCTTACTGTCACTGGGAAAGGACACCGCAAGATTGAACCCAAAGCTAAGCACTTCTCCCATTGCAAGAAAGATAAATCTAGTAGGCCAAACCAAACTGATGAAGAGACTTGCAAAGATAACCAATCATACATAAAAGAATTCAGAGAAGATTCAAATATTATTTATAGATAGACTTGATCATAAACCAACAATTCATCGATCTCAACAAGCACACCACAAAAAGAAGATTACATCGAATAGATCTCCACAAGAGAGGGGGAGAACATTGTATTGAGATCCAAAAAGAGAGAAGAAGCCATCTAGCTACTAACTATGGACCCGTAGGTCTGAGGTGAACTACTCACACTTCATCGGAGGGGCTATGGTGTTGATGTAGAAGCCCTCCGTGATCGATGCCCCCTCCGGCGGAGCTCCGGAATAGGCCCCAAGATGGGATCTCGTGGATACAGAAAGTTACGGCGATGGAATTAGGGTTTTGGCTCCTGTTCTGATTGTTTGGGGGTACGTGGATATATATAGGAGGAAGGAGTACGTCGGTGGAGCAACAGGGGGCCCACGAGGGTGGAGGGCGCGCCTGGTGGGGGTGGGCGCGCCCCCCTACCTCGTGGCCTCCTCTTTTCTTTCTTGACGTAGGGTCCAAGTCTCCCGGGTCTTGTTCGTTGAGAAAATCACGTTCCCGAAGGTTTCATTCCGTTTGGACTCTGTTTGATATTCCTTTTCTTTGAAACCCTAAAATAGGCAAAAAACAACAATTCTGGGTTGGGCCTCCGGTTAATAGGTTAGTCCCAAAAATAATATAAAAGTGGATAATAAAGCCCAATAATGTCCAAAACAGTAGATAATATAGCATGGAGCAATCAAAAATTATAGATACGTTGGAGACGTATCAAAGAGGAAGAGGAAGAGGGATGAGGACGAAGTCGAGGACGTGGACTCGGACTCCGAGTAGGTGGCAGTGTCATCGCTCATGCTGGTTCTACTGCAGTGTCAAGCGGACTAGTTGCTTAGTTTATTTTCAAGGGTGTGTTGTGCTGAGGCCCCAGCAGAACTATGTTTATGTTCTTTCTCGTTATTTGAACTCTTTAGTACGTACAGTAGTACTAGTACTATGTCTTACTACTGTTCTTCTTGCAGTTGGTACTACTGCTCGTATCTTCGTGTTCCTACTGTACTTAATACGTTCATACTAGTAGTATAATTTGGGTCAGTCGATTTGTGAAAGAAGTTCAACGAAGCGAAGGAAGAAGACCACAGAGAAGCTACCCCAGTATCTATATTAGGGTGGCAGGGTGCCCATGATCTATCTTATGAGTGTTGGGTGTGGAATGCAGTTCGCCAGAAAAAATGAATCGTGCCCGGGGTTAAACGAATGGCGGTAGTGGGGTGGAGCATGGCGGTGGCAGGCGGTTCAGTGGAGGGCGCGGCGGTGGCAGGCGGTTAGGCGTGTGGCGGGCTGAGAAGATGAACCGTGCATCAATTTCGGAGGTTGAAGAAGCCCTTCTAGCCATCCATGTTTCATCAAATGGCTCACAAGAGTCGACTGACCCAAATTGCTCCTTCAGATTACAGGATCCACGTGTGATAGAGACATAGAGAGGTGTGAATGTGCAAATGATCATGCATGAGTGAGACATAGACTTGTGTGTGTGTGTGTGTGAGAGAGAGAGAGGAGCATCCGTAACACAACAACCATCTCTCTCGATTCGTCCGTCCCTCGCACGATCGCATGTAACACATGCATCAACGCGCACATTTTGACACCCTCATCCGGCCCCTGCCCACCTCAAGGCCTGCACATCGCTCTCTATCTCGCACGCACAATCTCTTCGTGAATACCCTGTTTAGCATGTAGCTTTCCGTCACATACACACACATTTCTCTCCTTAGGTTTGTTTTCTCTCAATATCTGACACACACACACACACACACCCAGACACACACACACACACACACATCACACAACACACACACACACCCCCTCCCCTGAGCACACAATTCATCCCCATCCAAGGTTATATGGCAACCACTCTTGCTTGTGCTTCTCTGCACCCCAGCATGCACAACACCTCAATCTTCAAAGAGGGCATCGAGGAGATCGAAGACGGCGATCACACTGCGCTAGAGAATGCGGGGCCATTTGGAAGCAGGATGATGTGACGATGGCTGACTGACTCCTCCCCCACCCCCTCTCTCTCTCGCACAAAATTACCAATCCCTCTCTCCCCCACACAAATTTATCAATCCCTCAACCCACGAGATCCTTCCCCTCTCGTCCATGTTTTTCCAGCTCTCTCATCAAACCTGTTGTCTCTTCTCCTTCCACGTGTACAGAATCCGGATGCACACGCATCTCACGTATATTACATGTCTCCATCTTTCTCACAGACCTAACTTCTTCCTCTCTCTTTCTCTCTCTCTCTCTCTCTCCCCCTCTCCCTCTCTCCCTCTCTTTGTTTTGTTAGGTTTGTCTCCTACTCTCTCGTCCACATACATACAATCTTTCCGACCCTATCTGCTCCATCTTCGCGAGATCTCTCTGCACATTTCATTCACACATTGGGATATGTTCAAAATGTTGCTTTTATAATGGCTGATGTAGAGTTATTGTTGGTTTTGTTGCATCCTACAAAGCAATAACTATGAAATGCATTTTGATTGTCATTTGACTGGGATTTTGTGAGTTTGAGCATGTTGTCAAGTACTATTGACCTCGTATACATCTTGGAACTCGACAATGATTGCAACTATTGAATTGTATAGACCATTACATTCGAAGTCAGTAGCCTAATATATTCATTTCACAATTTCAACAAATGATTAATTCACTACATGCTAAGAAAACAAATGTGCACACCCTCCATTTTTATTTAAGTCCGCGTATTAGGATTGGTCAAAGTCAAGTTTTGTAAACTCTCAGAAAGTATATAACAAAAAATATTAACATATACAATAACAAATAAATACCATTAGATTCATTATTGAATGTAATTTGACATCATACATATCTGTTATGGTAAATGTTTATATTTTTCTATAAACTTGGTCAAACTTTAGGAAGTTTGACTTTGGTTAAACCTAATATGCAGAGTTTACTAGTACTACTCGCTAGTTTCTTAGCCGAATCACCCAACACGCCACACGGGGAGTTCAGTGTCACAAAATTTTGAGGTCGGTGGGAAAATCTCCCGTGACCCTGATTTGATCAGTGGGAAGTTACCATCATAGCCTTCAGAACAGGCCTATGGATGATGGTTGGTAGGGGGTTGTTTTCGTAACTTTAGGTTCACCCTACCTAGCCAACCCACCCCGGCACCCAGAGTAGTACACCTGAATACTCCCCATTTTCTATCCCCACCGCAAAATATACTTCTCCACGGCACCGCAGCCTTCGTGCTCCTCCCCTTCTACATCGGCGCACTCGTGCATCGCAACCCATCTGCCTCATCGACGACCTCGTATGCCGCACTGGAGCCGGTCCACCGTCGTCGTCGTACACAGAGCCTTTTCCCCGGCACCGTCTTCCATGGTCTCGGATCTGCTTCTCGGAAGCCGACGCCAAGCGCAGAAGCACCACCGTCGTGGGCAATGAACTGACTCCTGTTGCCGACCATGACTCACAGAGGCTGCCACGACCATCGTTCTCCTCCTCGATTGGTAATGTGTGCATTGAATCACTTAGTAGTACATGTGCAGTTCCAATTTTGTTCATACCTACCCTTCAAATTTCCTGGGTGCTATTGTTCCCGTAAAAGTAATTGGTTATAGCCTCCATTGTCCAACAGAATATCAGCTTGTAATTGTGCGTCGCTCCTGTTCACGCTGTGCTTGGGTAGGTTTTTCATCTGCAACCAGTAGTGTGGCAAATGATGGAAAGTTTTTAAGAACAAGCAAGATGCCTATGCGTTGCACGCATCAAGATGCATTTGTATGAGTAGTTTATCTTGTGGGAGAAAAGGATGAACGAGGGAAGGCCTTATTTGCAAATCTGGAGAGGGGTGTGGGTATCTTTTTGCAAAATTGCCATTGTTTCCTTCCTATTTGTCAGATATAAATCGGACGACCTATATTGCAGGACGGCAGGCACACCATCATCACCCACTCTGTTTTTTATAAGAAAAAAGTAGAGAAAAAAGTACAGAGTAGAGATAAATATTAAATACAAAATAAATATAATAGTAGATAAGAGAGTAGAGATAGCAGAGACGTCAGGAAAGGATTGCGCGCGGGGGAAAAAGCGGCTGGGTGTGCGCTAGTTTTGGCGCGCGGCGTCCAGCGTGCTTTATAAAATCCAACGCCCTCCCACCGCTCTCTCCCCGCTCTGTGCCTCGCCACCGCTCTCTCCCTGCTCTTTCTTGCCTCGCCTCCGCCGCGTCGACGGGAAACTTGGGGATACCACGGCGGCCGCGCGCGCCCCTACGACGACTTATCACCGACGAGGATCGTCGCGACAACTGGAGGGGGGAGTACCGTCTCGGCATCGCCGAGATGGACGAGGAAGCCATGGCACTGTGGCACCAACACTTCCTGCAGGACATCATCAACGAGCGCGAGTTCTACGCACAAAGGAGGGCGGAGAAGGATAAGAGGAGGGCGGAGCGAGCCGCCTATCGCGATGACAAGCGTAGGCAAAAAGCGGACGCTCATATCAACATGAGGCTAGGAGCAGTGTCGCCCTGGGAATCCGACGGTGATCGGTATCTTCACACCTATAGTCAGACGTCGGAGGAGGACATCACCGAGGAGGAGTCGGACGACGAGGAGTAGTTGAATAATCTATTTTTTTATCTACCTATGTTGAGAACTATCCTCTACTCTCTAGTCTCTACTATCTATCTCTACTTCTTGATCTCAGCACTGTGAACACTTTTTTAAAGCGCCGCGCGTTGCGATTCTGTTGGAGATGCTCACACATGGCAGACGAGTGCTTTAATGTTGCCCACAAGATGCGTGAGTATTACTAGTAGTATATTTTTCTTGCCATCTTCAGATTTTAAAACAATGAGTGCGAACATGCAAAGGAGCAATGAAGAGCAAACCCGGGATATTGGAGACATCTTCAAGGAGCGTGGCAAGTTAAAGAGGAGATGCACCGAACCTGTAAAACGAGCTTTGCTAAGTAACACCCTTTCAATTACTTTCTTTTAGCCTCGTGTTCTTCGATGTGTATATGTTGTAGTTTCTGTTTCTCTTAAGCCCCGTGTTCTTCGATGTGTAATAAGAAGAGTCTTAATCCTCCTAATGCTTTCGTTTTTAGCTTGATGTAGGAAGTGGGTGTCCTCACCTTGTTGTCTGTTTTTATATTTTTTCCTTTTGAATTCACTTCTCCCCGTTCTGTTTATCCGGCTTCTACTAAATGGATCTAGGTTGCTCTGAGTATTGATCTAAAAAAGAAGTAACTTCATGTCAGGATGCAATTCCTGCGAGGAGGGAAGTATGGTCAACCTCGAGATCATGTTTCCAAAATGAGGCTGGACTACACACAAGTTGCCAGTTCCCTAATGATGCTGGATTAGACACAAGGTGCAAATTCCAAAATGATGCTGGATTACACACAAGCCAGGTGGAGTCGTCAGCTGTTCGTGTCCTCGTGGCTCTAGTAAAGGCCGAAAGAAAGCGTGCAACAGCCCTTGAGAATGTAGCTGAGTTCCTGAAGAAGCAAAAAGAGCAATCAGATGCTCTCTTCACCCATGCCAAAGAAGAGATGGAAGAAGCCAGAAATAAGCTAGCAGAGGCAGAGCAGGCTAGGCGTCTCCTGCTATCTAAAACTGTTGTCAAGACAAAATTTCCTTCATAGTAGCTAGGTTCAAATGTCTATCCAGTCAGCATGCCTGTTGTGATGTCCGTGCATCTACTGATGTGGCACAAAATATTTTTTGGGTCATTTAATAACAACAATTACTTTCCAAACAATAACAGACAAAGCATTGGACATGGTATAGTTCACGCGCAAGCCCGACATTCCAAGTTCAACTTCCACATCGAACTCATGTTCACAGATATATGCACATTCATACATAATGTCCACAACCATGATTCACTTCAAAGCCAAAAAAAATTGAGGAGAGTTATGAATAAAGAAAAACCTCTAGTTCCTGCTACCAGTGCGAGCACAACAAGTCAAGACCATGCGTAATTAATTATATTTTGGTCATTTTTTGTGTTCTAAAATGCCGGCCGGCTTGCAGAAGGACGTGTTTCCGGCACACGCATGGATTCAATGAAGGCAAGCGGGGCAGTCTGAAGCCGGTTGCATGCGGCGAGGAGGCGTGTTCAGCCGGGCCTGCAGCGAGTGGGGCCCTCTTGTCTGGCGCGCCGGTTCAATGCCTGCGCTATGAGAGGTCGCGTCCGTGTCAGAGCAATCACTCCCTCCAGTCCTTTTTTGTGTGGGTATAACAAAATCTCGTTTTCCATTCACATTTTACAAGTAAAATTCATGGACAAACTTTGACCCAAAATACGATGCGGACTAGTATACCAGAACAGAGGTAGTAGTTTTTTAATCAAAGAAGGGTTTCCCCCTTCCGATTTTCATTACTGAAAACCAACATCTAAATCTAAACCATAGTATTTTCCCTAGAACTACCAGGTTCAACATCTCGCAACATAAACCCATACAACCATATGCCAAGGAGGTACGTAGACTATGAATTCCATTTTCGCTCCATACCAATCGTTCTAAAAGCTACCCAGTACTTATAACGCACCATTGAAAATTGGAACTCTTAACCCCGCTAAAAATGATATTTTGAATGTGGCTACTCGATCTGTGGCAACTGGTGAGCCACCGCCTCCAAGTCGTTCACCTGTGGTCCCGACCATCAACTCCTATGGATCAAATTATCACGCGAGCTGACTATTCCTACAAAGGTGCGCTCCACCATGTACCCGGTACCCGCGAATGTAGCAATCATGCACCTAGGGTTTTAGGGTTTATTTGTTAACGTTGCCTTTACGTAACACTCATGTGTGCGAGAGAGCGAGAGACCGACTGCGTGCGTGTGCCTCTTCTCTTCGTATATGTACTCCACCGTTTGTCTGGTGTCCAAAAAATTGTAACAACTACTAGAAATGTGCCAATGCGTTGCCACACGATCAGACTAGATTAATACATATTCACTGATTTTATAGAAAAAAGTCTAGTTTTGAAATACGTATATCACTAAAAATATGTTATGTTTCACTCAAAATATATTCCTTTGGCGGTTTTGATAAGATAAGGGAGGAATGTTGTTGGTTTCAAGATTCGAGAAGTGGTACATGTCTAATTTCTACTCTTACTAGCAAGATGCCCGTGTGTTGCACGGAACATCAAGATCTTGTGGGAGAAAAGGATGAACGAGGGAAGGCCTTATCTGCAAATGTGGAGAGGAGTGCGGGTAAATTGCCATAGTTTCCTTCCTATCCGTCAAATATAGATCGGACGGCCTATATTGCAGGATGGCAGGCCCACCATCATCACCAACTCTGTTTTTATCCCTACTCTTATAAAAAGCATAGTCGGTGATCATGTGCCTGCCATCCTGCAATATAGGCTGCCTGATCTATATCCGACGGACAGGAAGGAAACTATGGCAATTTTGCAAAAATATACCCACACCCCTCTCCACACTTGCAAATAAGGTCTTCCCTTGTTCATCCTTTTCTCCCACAAGATAAACTACTCATACAAATGCATCTTGATGTTCCGTGCAACGCATGGGCATCTTGCTAGTTGTTGCAAAAAGCCCATGTGTGTGTGTGTGAGAGAGAGAGGGAGAGAGGAGGAGGATGGAGTGATGTGTGACAAAGACACAAAGAGTGTGTGTGCGAGAGGTATCAGCTTAAAATGAGGCGATAGTGTGTGTGCACGATCGAGAGGGCGTGCCTCAAGAAGGGAAGAAAAATCGAGAGAGAGACATGTATCCGATAGTGGAAGCACAAGTGTGCGGGTGTATAAACCTATATAGAGGCTAGTCGATAAATGTTTGGGAGAGAAATACGAGTCGGGGGTGCGAAAGCGAAAGTTTTGTATGTGTGAGAGAGAGACAGTAGTCGGGAAGGGGAGTGGAAGCAGGAGTTGTCGGATTTTGGGTTTCGGCAAAACCTTTGAGGTTCGAACACTGGGGTGCGCGCGGAGATCTCTCCCTCACTGATCGCTCCCTCAAACACTTATCGATCTCTAGGCTAGGAACACGAACTCACAACACACAAGACATAAGATTTATACTGGTTCGGGCCACCGTTGTGGTGTAATACCCTACTCTAGTGTGGTGGTGGTGGTTTGCCTCTTGGGCTGAGGATGAACAGTACAAAGGGAAGAACAACCTCTTGGGGAGAGGTGGTCTTGTGCTTGGTGAACTTGTGGGTGTGAAGGTCGATCAGGTCTGGTCCGATCTGATCCGATGCCTAGCTATGGTGGTGGCTAGTCCTATTTATAGAGGCCCTGGTCCTCTTCCCAAATATTAAGCAGGAAGGGAGCCAACAACGGCCAATTTGAAAGGGGACAGCTAGTACAGCTTATCATGACAAAAGTAGTCTTCGCCTGCCAAAGGCTCTAGTGGTGACGCCACCTTGGGCTTCATGTCGACCTCCGTCTTGTCGTTCTCATGGTCTTGGTCTTGTTGCATCGATATGTAAACGTTTGACTGATGCCTTGGAACTCCTTGCCTGCGCTTGCCTCCTTAGCACCAAAGAGGAAACAAGGACACTATGCGTGCTGGCACCCGCCTGGCCTTTGTCGTCATGGCTCACGTCATGGGAACCTAGCGAGGTTTGCCTCACCTTGATCTCTCCGCCCCTCGCGAGCTAGCCTGGTGAGGCCGCTCCTAAGGAGGTCTTGCGTCATCCGCCTCGCGAGGCTTGGCCCCTCGCGAGGGTCTTGAATCCTTGCTGGTGAAGATGGGCAGTATGGGCCCACTCGTAGGGCCATGCCATGGGCCGCAGGCAGGCAAGTCCGGGGACCCCCATTCCCAGAACGCCGATAGTAGCCCCCGGGCCCAAGGTGCGCTCGGACTTGGCTTCGGGGCGAAGCCGAAGGGCAAGTACGAAGTGCCGTGGGCCCCAATAACCTGCGGCCTTGGTTGACACATGGCAGTTGATTGGACGTGGGCGGCTCCTCTTCCCCATGCTGCCTCGACAACTGCCCGACTTGATGAGTCCCTACTGCATGCAAGGAAAAACCATCATTACCTGTGATCGTGGGGGGTGCTGGTTGGCCTTCTCCAGCTATAAATGGGGAGGGGGCAGAGCCCCCGTCGCCCATATCTTCCCATTATGCTCGCTTCTCCCTCTTTGCTCCACTCCTTGCTGGTGTAGTCATGGCACCGATTCGGAGGTTCTCGGCTGCAGAGAAGGGCAAGGCTCCCCTCAACGAGCCTGAGCTGCTACTGCCGAAGAAGATGAGGTCCCATCATTGCGAGGTGGTCGTGAGGCCGGTGGTGACAAGGCCTTGGTACGAGTGGCCTCCTCCTGGGTACCCATTGCCCTTGTATGCTCACGCTGATGATTCCGGAGGGAGGAGCGATGAGCACTGCCGCCCGTGGCAGGGCCGTGGCCGCCGTGCCATGGAGGCGCACGCCGTCTCCCCTGGGGTCCATGCCGCGGACTCCCCGCACGAGTTCGTGTTGTGGGCGGCGATGCCCCCGAGCACTTCGATTCGCTTCCCTTACTTCTTCTCTGCTGAGATGCCACCGAGGGGGCCCCTTGAGCTTTGGCTGCAGCACGCCGACTGCGACGCACCGACAACAGGAGCGGAAGTTGGGCCTCCCCTGATACGTCCATTTTGCATCATGCTTTTATATCGATATTTATCGCATTATGGACTGTTATTTCACTTTATATCACAACACTTATGGCTATTCTGTCTTATTTTACAAGGTTTACACAAGGAGGGAGAATGCCGACAGCTGGAATTCTGGTTTGGAAAAGGAGCAAATATTAGAGGCCTATTCTGCACAACTCCAAAAGTCCTGAAACTCCACGGAATGTCTTAATAGAAATAAAGAAAAATCCACGCCAAAGATGAAGGCCAGGGGGCCCACACCCTGCTCACGAGGGTGGGGGGCGCGCCCCCCTATCTCGTGGGCCCCCTGGTGGCTCTCCGATGCCCATCTTCTCCTATATGAGGTCTTTCGATGAGAAAAAATAGAGAGGAACTTTTCGGGACGAGACTCCGCCGCCACGAGGCGGAACCTTGGCGGATCCAATCTAGAGCTCCGGCAGAGCTATTCTGCCGGGGATACTTCCCTCCCGGAGGGGGAAATCATCACCATCGTCATTGTTGGAGAACGTTGCAGAAAACAAAAATTTTCCTACTCGTTTCACCAAGATCATCTAGGAGTTCATCTAGCAACGAGTCACGAGATGCATCTACATACCTTTGTAGATTGCGTGCGGAAGCGTTCAACAAACGGGGATGATGTAGTCGTACACAACGTGATCCAAATCACCGATGACCAGTGCCGAACGGACGGCACCTCCGCGTTCAACACACGTACGGGACGGGAGACGTCTCCTCCTTCTTGATCCAGCAAGGGGGAATGAGAGGTTGACGAAGATCCAGCAGCACGACGGCGTGGTGGTGGATGCAGGGCGTCGCAGTAGCAGGGCTTCGCCTATACTACGAGGAAGAGAGACGTAACGGGGAGAGAGGGAGGCGCTAGGGGCTGGTGTATCAAGTCCCTCCTCTCCCCACTATATATAGGGGTGCCATGGGGGGGGGGGGCGCCGGCCCTAGTATATTTTGAATGGTCGGTGATGAACTCCTTCACCCAGATTGCTTCATGTGCTGCCTTCGAGGCTGCCATGTACTCCGCTTCACATGTAGATCCCGCCACGACGCTCTGCTTGCAACTGCACCAGCTTACTGCCCCACCATTCAAAATATACACGTATCCGGTTTGTGACTTTGAGTCATCCAGATCTGTGTCGAAGCTAGCGTCGACGTAACCCTTTACGACGAGCTCTTCGTCACCTCCATAAACGAGAAACATCTCCTTAGTCCTTTTCAGGTACTTCAGGATATTCTTGACCGCTGTCCAGTGTTCCTTGCCGGGATTACTTTGGTACCTTCCTACCAAACTTACGGCAAGGTTTACATCAGGTCTGGTACACAGCATGGCATACATAATAGAACCTATGGCTGAGGCATAGGGGATGACACTCATCTCTTCTATTTCTTCTGCCGTGGTCGGACTTTGAGCCGAGCTCAATTTCATACCTTGTAACACAGGCAAGAACCCCTTCTTAGATTGATCCATATTGAACTTCTTCAATATCTTATCAAGGTATGTGCTTTGTGAAAGACCTATGAGGCGTCTCGATCTATCTCTATAGATCTTGATGCCTAATATATAAGCAGCTTCTCCAAGGTCCTTCATTGAAAAACTCTTATTCAAGTAGGCCTTGATGCTGTCCAAAAGTTCTATATCATTTCCCATCAAAAGTATGTCATCTACATATAATATGAGAAATGCTACAGAGCTCCCACTCACTTTCTTGTAAACACAGGCTTCTCCATAAGTCTGCGTAAACCCAAATGCTTTGATCATCTCATCAAAGCGAATGTTCCAACTCCGAGATGCTTGCACCAGTCCATAAATCGAGCGTTGGAGCTTGCACACTTTGTCAGCATTCTTAGGATCGACAAAACCTTCCGGCTGCATCATATACAATTCTTCCTTAAGGAAACCATTAAGGAATGCCGTTTTGACGTCCATTTGCCATATTTCATAATCGTAAAATGCGGCAATTGCTAACATGATTCGGACGGACTTCAGCATCGCTACCGGTGAGAAAGTCTCATCATAGTCAACCCCTTGAACTTGTCGATAACCTTTAGCGACAAGCCGAGCTTTATAGATGGTCACATTACCATCCGCGTCTGTCTTCTTCTTAAAGATCCATTTATTCTCTATGGCTCGCCGTTCAATGGGCAAGTCAGTCAAAGTCCATACTTCGTTTTCATACATGGATCCTATCTCGGATTTCATGGCTTCTAGCCATTTGTCGGAATCCGGGCCCGCCATCGCTTCTTCATAGTTCGAAGGTTCACCATTGTCTAACAACATGATTTCCAAGACAGGGTTGCCGTACCACTCTGGTGCGGAACGTGTCCTTGTGGACCTTCGAATTTCAGTAGTAACTTGATCAGAAGTTTCATGATCATCATCATTAATTCCTCTCCAGTCGGTGTAGGCACCTCAGGAACATTTTCTTGAGTTGCGCCATTTTCCGGTTCAAGAGGTAATACTTCATCAAGTTCTATTTTCGTCCCACTTACTTCTTTCGAGAGAAACTCTTTCTCTAGAAAGGATCCATTCTTGGCAACAAAGATCTTGCCTTCGGATCTGAGGTAGAAGGTATACCCAATAGTTTCTTTTGGGTATCCTATGAAGACGCATTTTTCCGACTTGGGTTCGAGCTTTTCAGGTTGAAGTTTCTTGACATAAGCATTGCATCCCCAAACTTTCAGAAACGACAACTTAGGTTTCTTTCCAAACCATAATTCAAACGGTGTCGTCTCAACGGATTTTGACGGAGCCCTATTTAAAGTGAATGCAGCAGTCTCTAAAGCATAGCCCCAAAAAGATAGTGGTAAATCGGCAAGAGACATCAGAGACCGCACCATATCTAATAGAGTGCGATTACGACGTTCGGACACACCGTTACGCTGAGGTGTTCCAGGCGGCGTGAGCTGTGAAACTATTCCACATTTTCTTAAGTGTGTGCCAAATTTGTGACTCAAGTATTCTCCTCCACGATCTGATCGTAGAAACTTGATTTTCCTGTCACGTTGATTCTCAACCTCACTCTGAAATTCCTTGAACTTTTCAAAGGTTTCCGACTTGTGTTTCATCAAGTAAATATATCCATATCTACTCAAATCATCAGTGAGAGTGAGAACATAACGATAGCTGCCGCGAGCCTCAACACTCATTGGACCGCACACATCAGTATGTATGATTTCCAATAAGTTGGTTGCTCGCTCCATTGTTCCTGAGAACAGAGTCTTGGTCATTTTACCCATAAGGCATGGTTCGCACGTGTCAAATGATTCATAATCAAGAGACTCTAAAAGTCCATCTGCATGGAGCTTCTTCATGCGTTTGACACCTATGTGACCAAGGCGGCAGTGCCACAAGTATGTGGGACTATCATTATCAACCTTACATGTTTTGGTACTCACACTATGAACATGCGTAGCATTACGTTCGAGATTCATAAAGAATAAACCATTCACCATAGGAGCATGACCATAAAACATATCTCTCATATAAATGGAACAACCATTATTCTCGGATTTAAATGAGTAGCCATTTCGAATTAAACGAGATCCCGATACAATGTTCATGCTCAAAGCTGGCACTAAATAACAATTATTGAGGTTTAAAACTAATCCCGTAGGTAAATGAAGAGGCAGCGTGCCGACGGCGATTACATCGACTTTGGAACCATTCCCGACGCGCATCGTCACCTCGTCCTTTGCCAGTCTTCGCCTATTCCGTAGTTCCTGCTGTGAGTTACAAATGTGAGCAACTGCACCGGTATCAAATACCCAAGAGCTACTACGATTACTGGTAAGGTACACATCAATTACATGTATATCACATATACCTTTTGTTTTGCCGGCCTTCTTGTCTGCTAAGTACTTGGGGCAATTCCGCTTCCAGTGACCGCTTCCCTTGCAATAAAAACACTCAGTCTCGGGCTTGGGTCCATTCTTTGGCTTCTTCCTGGCAGCTTGCTTGCCGGGCGCGGCAACCTCCTTGCCGTCCTTCTTGAAGGCTTTCTTACCCTTGCCCTTCTTGAACTTAGTGGTTTTATTGACCATCAACACTTGATGTTCCTTCTTGACTTCTACCTCTGCTGATTTCAGCATAGCAAATACTTCAGGAATGGTCTTTTCCATCCCCTGCATATTGAAGTTCATCACAAAGCTCTTGTAGCTCGGTGGAAGCGACTGGAGGATTCTGTCAATGACCGCATCATCCGGGAGATTAACTCCCAGCTGAGTCAAGCGGTTATGTAATCCAGACATCGTGAGTATGTGCTCACTGACAGAACTGTTTTCCTCCATCTTACAGCTGAAGAACTTGTCGGAGACCTCATATCTCTCGACCCGGGCATGAGCTTGGAAAACCATTTTCAGCTCTTCGAACATCTCATATGCTCCATGTCTCTCAAAACGCTTTTGGAGACCCGGTTCTAAACTGTAAAGCATGCCGCACTGAACGAGGGAGTAGTCATCGGTACGTGCCTGCCAAGCGTTCATAACGTCTTGTTCAGCAAGGAGGACAGGTGCGTCACCCAGCGGTGCTTGTAGGACATAATCTTTCTTGGCAGCTATGAGGATGATCCTCAGGTTCCGGACCCAGTCCGTATAGTTGCTGCCATCGTCTTTCAGCTTGGTTTTCTCTAGGAACGCGTTGAAGTTGAGGACTACGTGGGCCATTTGATCTACAAGACATATTGTAAAATATTTTAGACTAATGTTCATGATAATAAAGTTCATCCAATCAAATTATAATGAACTCCCACTTAGATTAGACATCCCTCTAGTCATCTAAGTATTACATGATCCTAGTTAACTAGGCCGTGTCCGATCATCACGTGAGACGGACTAGTCAACGTCGGTGAACATCTTCATGTTGATCGCATCTTCTATACGACTCATGCTCGACCTTTCGGTCTTCTGTGTTCCGAGGCCATGTCTATGCACATGCTAGGCTTGTCAAGTTAACCCTAAGTGTTTTGCATGTGTAAAACTGTCTTACACCCGTTATATGTGAACGTAAGAATCTATCACACCCGATCATCACGTGGTGCTTCGAAACGACGAACTTTAGCAACGGTGCACAGTTAGGGGAGAACACTTCTTGAAATTGTTATGAGGGATCATCTTATTTACTACCGCCGTCCTTAGTAAACAAGATGCAAAACATGATAAACATCACATGCAATCAAATAATAAACGTGACATGATATGGACATTATCACATAGCTCCTTTGATCTCCATCTTGGGGCTCCATGATCGTCTTGTCACCGGATTGACACCATGATCTCCATCATCGTGTCTCCATGAAGTTGCTCGCCAATTATTGTTTCTACTACTATGGCTAACGCGTTTAGCAATGAAGCAAAGTAATTTACATGGCGTTTCTCAATGACACGCAGGTCATATAAAAGAATAAAGACAACTCCTATGGTTCCTGCCGGTTGTCATACTCATCGACATGCAAGTCGTGATTCCTATTACAATAGCATGAACATCTCATACATCACATATAGATCATTCATCATTCATCACAACTTTGGCCATATCATATCACAATCACTTGCTGCAAAAACAAGTTAGACGTCCTCTAATTGTTGTTGCAAGTTTTACGTGGCTGAATTAGGGTTCTAGCAAGAACGTTTTCTTACCTACGTGAAAGCCACAACGTGATTTGTCAACTTCTATTTACCCTTCATAAGGACCCTGTTCATCGAATCCGCTCCAACTAAAGTAGGAGAGACAGACACCCGCCAGCCACCTTATGCAACTAGTGCATGTTAGTCGGTGGAACCGGTCTCACGTAAGCGTACGTGTAAGGTTGGTCCGGGCCGCTTCATCCCACAATACCGCTGAAGCAAGAAAAGACTAGTAGCGGCAAGAAAGTTGACAAATCCACGCCCACAACAAATTGTGTTCTACTCGCGCAAGAAGAACTACGCATAGACCTAGCTCTGATACCACTGTTGGAGAACGTTGCAGAAAACAAAAATTTTCCTACTCATTTCACCAAGATCATCTAGGAGTTCATCTAGCAACGAGTCACGAGATGCATCTACATACCTTTGTAGATCGCGTGCGGAAGCGTTCAACGAACGGGGATGATGTAGTCGTACACAACGTGATCCAAATCACCGATGACCAGCGCCGAACGGACGGCACCTCCGCGTTCAACACACGTACGGGATGGGAGACGTCTCCTCCTTCTTGATCCAGCAAGGGGGAAGGAGAGGTTGACGAAGATCCAGCAGCACGACGGCGTGGTGGTGGATGCAGGGCGTCGCAGTAGCAGGGCTTCGCCTATACTACGAGGAAGAGAGACGTAACGGGGAGAGAGGGAGGCGCCAGGGGCTGGTGTATCAAGTCCCTCCTCTCCCCACTATATATAGGGGTGCCATGGGGGGAGGGGCGCCGGCCCTAGTAGATGGAATCTACTAGGGGGGGGGGGGGCGGCGGCCTAGGGTGGGGCTTGCTCCCCAAGGCAAGGGGGGCGCCCCCTCTAGGGTTTCCCCTTAGCCCTAGCCGCATGGGCCCCCTAGGGGCTGGCGCCCCAGCCCACTATGGGCTGGGTTCCCTCCTATTTCAGCCCATGGGGCCCTCCGGGATAGGTGGCCCCACCCGGTGGACCCCCGGTACCCTTCCGGTGGTCCCGGTACAATACCGGGTACCCCGAAACTTGTCCCGATGGCCGAAACTGCACATCCTATATATAATTCTTTATCTCCGGACCATTCCGGAACTCCTCGTGATGTCCTGGATCTCATCCGGGACCCCGAACAACATTCGGGCTACTGCATATACATATCTTCACAACCCTAGCGTCACCGAACCTTAAGTGTGTAGACCCTACGGGTTCGGGAGACATGTAGACATGACCGAGACGACTCTCCGGTCAATAACCAACAGCGGGATCTGGATACCCATGTTGGCTCCCACATGCTCCACGATGATCTCATCGGATGAACCACGATGTCGAGGATTCAATCAACCCCGTATGCAATTCCCTTTGTCAATCGATATATTACTTGCCCGAGATTCAATCGTCGGTATCCCAATACCTCGTTCAATCTCGTCACCGGCAAGTCACTTTACTCGTACCGTAATGCATGATCCCGTGACCAGACACTTGGTCACTTTGAGCTCATTATGATGATGCATTAACGAGTGGGCCCAGTGATACCTCTCCGTCATACGGAGTGACAAATCCCAGTCTTGATCCGTGTCAACCCAACAGACACTTTCGGAGATACCCGTAGTATACCTTTATAGTCACCCAGTTACGTTGTGACGTTTGGTACACCCAAAGCACTCCTACGGTATCCGGGAGTTACACGATCTCATGGTCTAAGGAAAATATACTTGACATTGCAAAACTCTAGCAAACGAACTATACGATCTTTATGCTATGTTTAGGATTGGGTCTTGTCCATCACATCATTCTCCTAATGATGTGATCTCGTTATCAATGACATCTGATGTCCATAGCCAGGAAACCATGACTATCTGTTGATTAACGAGCTAGTCAACTAGAGGCTTACTAGGGACATGTTGGTGTCTGTTATTCACACATGTATTACGATTTCCGGATAACACAATTATAGCATGAATAAAGACAATTACCATGAACAAGGAAATATAATAATAATGCTTTTATTATTGCCTCTAGGGCATATTTCCAACAGTCATCACCAACGCTCCTCTCATCGGGAGAGGGCAATCTCCATCAACATCTTCACCAGCACCATCTCATCTCCAAACCCTAGTTTATCTCTTGTGTCCAATTCTTGTCTCAAAGTCCGGGATTGGTGCTAGTAGGTTGCTAGTAGTGTTGATTACTCCTTGTAGTTGATGCTAGTTGGTTTAATTGGTGGAATATCATATGTTCAGATCCTATATGCATATTATTAACCCTCTGATTATCAACATGAATATGCTTTGTGAGTAATTACATTCGTTCCTGAGGACAAGGGAGAAGTCTTGCTATGAGTAGTCATGTGAATTTGGTATTCGTTTGATAGTTTGATAAGATGTATGTTGTCTAGCCTCTAGTGGTGTTATGTGAACGTCGACTACATAACACCTCACCATTACTTGGGCCTAGAGGAAGGCATTGGGAAGTAATAAGTAGAAGATGGGTTGCTAGAGTGGCAGAAGCTTAAGCCCTAGTTTATGTGTTGCTTCGTAAGGGGCTGATTTGGATCCATATGTTTCATGCTATGGTTAGGTTTACCTTAATACTTTTGTTGTAGTTGCGGATGCTTGCAATAGAGGTTAATCATAAGTGGGATGCTTGTTCAAGTAAGAACAGCACCCAAGCACTGGTCCGCCCACATATCAAATTATCAAAGTATCGAACGCGAATCTATGAACGTGATGAAAACTAGCTTGACGATATTCCCATGTGTACTCGGGAGCGCTTTTCCTATTATAAGATTTTGTTCCAGCTTGTCCTTTGCTACAAAAGGATTGGGCCACCTTGCTTCACTTTATTTACTTTTGTTACTTGTTGCTCGTTACAATTTATCCTATCACAAAACTATCTGTTACCACTTATTTCAGTACTTGAAGAGAATACCTTGCTGAAAACCACTTATCATTTCCTTCTGCTCCTCATTGGGTTCGACACTCTTACTTATTGAAAGGACTATGATAGATCCCCTATACTTGTGGGTCATCAAGACTCTTTTCTGGCGCCGTTGCCGGGGAGTGTAGCGCCTTTGGTAGGTGGAATTTGGTAAGGAAAAATTTATATAGTGTGCTGAAATTTACTGTCACTTGTTACTATGGAAAGTAATTCTCTGAGGGGCTTGTTCGGGTTATCTTCACCCCGTCCAGTAGAGCAAAGAGTTGCTCCTCAACCTACTGAACCTATTGAAAATGAAATTCCTTATGAGTATCCTTCGGGTATGATAGAAAAACTGCTAGATAACCCTTTTACAAGAGATGGAACAAAGCATCCTGATGAGCACTTAATATATGTGGATGAAGTTTGTGGATTATTTAAGCTTGCAGGTATACCTGATGATGTTGCTAAGAAGAAGGTCTTCCCTTTTTCTTTGAAGGGAGACGCATTGGTATGGTATAGGCAATGTGATGATATGAGATCATGGGACTATAAAAGATTGAAGTTGGAATTTCATCAAAAGTATTACCCTATGCATCTTGTTCATCGTGATCTCAATTATATATATAACTTCTGGCCTCGAGAAGGAGAAAGCATCGCTCAAGCTTGGGGGAGGCTTAAATCAATGTTATATTCATGCCCCAATCATGAGCTCTCAAGAGAAATAATTATGCAAAGTTTTTATGCTCGGCTTTCTGAAAAAAATATCAACATGCTCGATACTTCTTGTGCTGGCTCTTTTATGATGAAGACTATTGAATTCAGATGGAATTTAATGGATAGAATTAAACACAACTCTGAAGATTGGGACCTCGACGAAGGTAACGAGTCAGGTATGACACCTAAGTTTGATTGTGTTAAATGTTTTATGCATACCGATATTTTCCGTAAGTTTAGCACTAAATATGGACTCGACTCTGAGATAGTAGCTTATTTCTGTGAATCTTTTGCTACTTATGTTGATCTCCCTAAGGAGAAGTGGTTTAAATATCATCCTCCCATAGAAGTAAAAGTAGCTGCACCTATTGAAGTTGAAGAAAAGACTGTCACTTATAATGATCCTATTGTTCCTACTTCTTATATTGAGAAACCACCTTTCCCTGTTAGAATAAAGGATCATGATAAAGCTTCAACTGTTGTTCGTAAAAGCAATATTAGAACTTATACACCTCCTGAGCAAGTTAAAGTAGAACCTAATATTGCTACTGTTAAAGATCACTTGTCTGATAATATTGATGGGCATGTTATTCAGTTCAAAGGTGAAACTGCTAGAATTGCTAAGCCTTGTGCTAAAGATAAACATAGACCTATGGTTGGTGTGCCTGTTATTTCTGTTAAAATAGGAGATCATTGTTATCATGGCTTATGTGATATGGGTGCTAGTGCTAGTGTTATACCTCATGACTTATACAAAGAAATTAAGAATGAAATTGCACCCGTTGAGTTAAAAGATATTGATGTCACAATTAAACTTGCCAATAGAGATACTATTTCAGCAATGGGAATTGTTAGAGATGCTGAAGTCTTGTGTGGGAAAACTAAATATCCTGCTGATTTTCTTGTTCTTGGTTCCCCACAAGATAGCTTTTGTCCCATTATATTTGGTAGACCCTTCTTAAATACTGTCAATGCTACCATAGACTGCATTAAGAATATTGTTACTGTTGGCTTGGATGATATGGTTCATGAGTTTAATTTCTCTAAATTTAGTAAACAACATCATGAGGAAGAATTACCTAGTAAGGATGAGATTATTGGTCTTGCTTCTATTGCCGTACCTCCTAGTGATCCTTTAGAACACTATTTGCTAGACCATGAAAATGATATGTTCATGAATGAAAGAAGGGAAATAGATGAAGTATTCTTTAAACAGGAACCTATTCTGAAACACAATTTTCCTGTTGAAATCCTAGGGGACCCTCCTCCGCCTAAGGGTGATCCCATGTTTGAGCTTAAACCTTTGCCTGATAATCTTAAATATGCTTATCTTGATGAAAATAAGATATATCCTATTATTATTAGTGCTAACCTTTCAGAGCATGAAGAACAAAGATTATTGAAAACTCTGAAGAAGCATCGTGCTGCTATTGGATATACTCCTGATGATCTTAAGGGCATTAGTCCCACTCTATGTCAACATAAAATAAATTTGGAAGCAGATGCCAAACCAGTTCGCGATCCTCAATGACGTCTGAATCCTAAAATGAAAGAAGTGGTAAGAAAAGAAATACTCAAGCTTCTGGAGGCAGGTATAATTTATCCCATTGCTGATAGTGAGTGGGTAAGTCCTGTCCATTGTGTCCCTAAGAAGGGAGGTATTACTGTTGTTCCTAATGATAAAGATGAATTGATTCCACAAAGAATTATCACAGGTTATAGGATGGTAATTGATTTCCGCAAATTAAATAAAGCTACTAAGAAAGGTCATTACCCCTTACCTTTTATTGATCAAATGCTAGAAATATTATGCAAACATACACACTATTGCTTTCTAGATGGTTATTCTGGTTTCTCTCAAATACCCGAGTCGGCTAAAGATCAATCAGAGACTACTTTTACATGCCCTTTTGGTACTTTTGCTTATAGACATATGCCTTTTGGTTTATGTCATGCACCTGCTACCTTTCAAAGATGCATGATGGCTATATTCTCTGACTTTTGTTAAAAGGTTTGTGAGGTTTTCATGGATGACTTTTCCGTCTATGGTTCCTCTTTTGACGATTGCTTGAGCAATCAGGATCGAGTTTTGCAGAGATGTGAAGAAACTAATCTTTTCTTGAACTGGGAAAAGTGCCACTTTATGGTTAATGAAGGTATTGTCTTAGGGCACAAAGTTTTTGAAAGAGGTATTGAAGTTGATAAAGCCAAGGTTGATGCTATTGAAAAGATGCCATGTCCCAAGGACATCAAAGGTATAAGAAGTTTCCTTGGTCACGCGAGATTTTACAGAAGGTTCATTAAGGACTTGTCAAAAATTTTCTCGGCCTCTGACTAATTTATTGCAAAAAGATATACCATTTGTCTTTGATGATGATTGTGTAGAAGCATTTGAAATACTTAAGAAAGCATTAGTCTCTGCACCTATTGTTCAGCCACCTGATTGGAATTTACCCTTTGAAATTATGTGTGATGCTAGTGATTATGCTGTAGGTGCTGTTCTAGGGCAAAGAGTTGATAAGAAATTAAATGTTATCCATTATGCTAGTAAGACTCTAGACAATGCTCAAAGAAATTATGCCACTACTGAAAAAGAACTTTTGGTAGTTGTATTTGCTTGTGATAAGTTCAGATCTTATATTGTTGATTCTACAGTAACTATTCACACTGATCATGCTGCTATTAAATATCTTATGGAAAAGAAAGATGCTAAACCTAGACTTATTAGATGGGTTCTCTTGCTACAAGAATTTGATTTGAATATTGTTGATAGAAAGGGAGCTGAGAACCCCGTTGCAGACAACCTGTCTAGGTTAGAAAATATTCTTGACGACCCACTACCTATTAATGATGACTTTCCTGATGAACAATTAAATGTTATAAGTACTTCTCGTAGTACTCCATGGTATGCTGATTATGCTAATTATATTGTTGCTAAGTTTATACCACCTAGTTTCACATACCAGCAAAAGAAAAAGTTTTTCTATGACTTGAGACATTACTTTTGGGATGACCCACATCTTTATAAGGAACGAGTAGATGGTGTTATTAGATGTTGTGTACCTGAGCATGAACAGGAACAGATCCTACGCAAGTGTCATTCCGAGTCTTATGGAGGACACCACGCTGGAGATAGAACTGCACATAAGGTATTGCAATCTGGTTTTCATTGGCCTACTCTCTTCAAGGATGCCCGTAAGTTTGTCTTGTCTTGTGACGAATGCCAAAGAATTGGTAATATTAGTAGACGTCAAGAAATGCCTATGAATTATTCACTTGTTATTGAACCGTTTGATGTTTGGGGCTTTGATTATATGGGACCTTTTCCTGCCTCTAATGGGTACACACGTATTCTAGTTGCTGTTGATTACATTTTTTTGGCAGAAAGACTGTAAGGGAACCCCCTACAGTATAATTGGTGCAACAAACCCAAATTGCAAGTACCATGCCTTGAACCTGGGTGGGTGGGAAGGCATCAACCCCTTCCCACCACTAGGCCATGCCTTAGTCTGCGCTGGTGATTACGTTACTAAGTGGGTAGAAGCTATTCAAACTAGTACTGCTGATCATAACACTTCTATTAAAATGCTTAAGGAAGTTATTTTCCCGAGGTTTGGAGTCCCTAGATATTTAATGACTGATGGTGGTTCACACTTTATTCATGGTGCCTTCCGTAAAATGCTTACTAAATATGATGTTAATCATAGAATTGCATCTCCTTATCACCCACAGTCTAGTGGTCAAGTAGAATTGAGCAATAGAGAGCTCAAATTAATTTTGCAAAAGACTGTTAATAGGTCTAGAAAGAATTGGTCTAAGAAACTTGATGATGCATTATGGGCTTATAGAACTGCATATAAAAATCCTATGGGTATGTCTCCGTATAAAATGGTTTATGGAAAAGCATGTCACTTACCTCTCGAACTAGAACATAAGGCATATTGGGCTATTAAAGAGCTCAACTATGATTTTAAGCTTGCCAGTGAGAAGAGGTTAGTTGATATTAGCTCACTTGATGAATGGAGAACCCAAGCTTATGAAAATGCCAAGTTGTTTAAAGAAAAAGTTAAAAGATGGCATGACAAAAGGATACAAAAGCGTGAGTTTAATGTAGGTGATTATGTATTGCTATACAACTCTCGTTTAAGATTTTTTGCAGGAAAACTTCTCTCTAAATGGGAAGGCCCCTATGTTATCGAAGAGGTCTATCATTCCGGTGCCATAAAAATCAACAACTTCGAGGGCACAAATCCGAAGGTGGTAAATGGTCAAAGAATTAAACATTATATCTCAGGTAATCCCATAAATGTTGAAACCAATATTATTGAAACCATAACCCTGGAGGAATACATAAGGGACACTTTCCGAAATGTTCCAGACTCCGAAAAGGAATAGGTATGTGGTACGGTATGTAAACCGACTCCAAAACAATTTCTAAGGCAATATTTCTCCGTTTTGGAATATTTAGAAAAATAGAAAAATAAGTAGCAGTCTGGGAAGGACACGAGGGCCCCATGAGGGTGGTGGGCGCGCCCCTACCTCGCGAGCGCCTCGTGTGCCTTCCGGACTCTGTTTTCTTGCACGTTACGTATTTTGGTCGGTAAAAATTCATTATATATTCTCCCAAAGTTTTTGACTCCCGTATCACGCAAAAATCTCCTGTCTTTGTTTCGAGTTGTCCTGTTGTAGATTAAATCAACATGTCTTCCCAGGATTCAGAAGGATAAAGCTATGTGGATGATTACTTAGCAAATCCCAAGGTTTATGGATATGTGGAACACGATGGATGGACCACGGAGGAAGAAGAGGACTATGAACCCAAGGGGAAGGAGGAGACGAGCTTAGATGAAGACGAAGCACCATCACCTCAACCTGGTGACATGCACGTGGAGTTCAAAAAGTCAAGTCTCCCTCATAGGGTAAAGAAACCCAAGTTCGAGTTTATCCCTTTTTGTCTCTTGCAAGAAAATTGGCAGGACCTACGCAAAAAGATATTAACCCTCGAGTGGGAAATTGATGATCTGAGGGATCTAAATGCCGTCCTCAAGCGCAAATTAAGGGAGAAGCATAAGCCCGCATCATCAACATGTGACACTCCAAAAGTTTTGATTTGGTTTTTATCAAAATCTTTATTTGATTTGGAGGAGGCTATTTAAAATTTTTCTTAAACCCTCTCCCTCTCAAAACTTTTATGACAAATATTTTGGTACTCTTCTCAACCTTGATTTTTGGTCTTGAGAACTTTTCATGTTGTCTTGACTCTACTCAAATTTATTTTCTGAATTTCCTTCTATTAAAAAGAAACCCTAGGGATTATGGGTTATTCTTTTCCCCATTCAAAATTTCCTCTTTTGCCATGTCACATTTTGACATAGCATTCCAAAACCCCTCCCTGCCTTAGATCAAGGCAAGACCCCACCTCCAGCAAGTTTCAAGCCATTTTTGTTTTCTATTCAATTTATTTTAACCTCAAAACTATTTCTGTGATTTGTTTTGGACCTAGGTGATTTGCAAAGGAACTACAAGTTTCCTTTTGAGTTTTAACTCCAAACAAACACCTCTGACTAGTCCTTAGTACCTCCAACCTAGATCCATCAAGATCCACTTGTCCTTAGTTCAAAAATTTCAAATTTTGCCCACTGCAAGTTTGCACCAGAAATGCCATTTTCGGTGAAATCCATATTTTTCCTTTTCCAAAAATTCTGAGATAATTCATGCAGCTTCCAGATACACCAAGAGGCCATCTCACCGAAGATCAGCTCCAGAAAAATTTCCCACATGACAAAAACATTTCATCGAACACCTGGCATGCATTCTTTCTGTCTGAATTCAGGAAAAGTTCAGAGATTCAGTGTCTGGGTTCAGTCGACAGTGTCATTTCGTCAGAACCCGTCGACAATCTCGCGAGTAGCCTCCTTGGATCAATGCTCACTGCTCCCCTCCTTATCCAGTGCGCCGCACACTTGCTTGGTCGGGCGCGGGCATCGGTGGCGACGTGGCTTGCCAGCTCCGGTGTCTTCTGCGGTGGCAGAGCCACCCATGGCGGCCAACAGAGGCCGGCCCTGCCTTTCGGCGTCGTCCGGCACCGCCCCAGCCAACAGAGCCCTCCACGTGTCCACCCCCTCCTCTATGCATGACTGCGGCACCGTCGCCGTGGCCTGGCAAGCACAGAGCGTGCTCTCTGCCGCCGACGGGCCCGCGAGGCGCCGTTCCGTCGAAACCACGGAGCAGGCCAAATCCCACCAAGGTTAGCGTTGAGTGAAGCCAGTGGATCATCACTAAGCTGCCCAATCCCCTAAATGGCCCGTTCAACCTCTGCACAGCCGTAGCCATCGCCGGAGTTATCCCGTTCTCGGGCACCGCCTTGGGCTGGCTATAAAAGGGGGCCTCGAGCTCGATCTCGACCAGGCATCACCCCTACACCTCTCCAGAGCCACACCCAGCCACTAGGAGGACCTTGAGGGGTTCTTCTTCTCCGTCTCCGGCCGCCCTGATCCGCTTCGGGCTCCGGCACGATCCGCGCCGGTGAGGGCACCCACGCCTCCCTAACTCTGCCGGTAGCCTCCTAGTGCACCCACACTTCTAACCCACGCTCCAATTTGAAGCTTGCAGCTCTGCTTGGAGAGAATCAACCTCACCCGAACCACCGTCCGCCAGAGTTGGGGCCGCCGTTGACGTGGTGCTCGCTGACGCTCAACTCCACCACCCACAGGTGCGGAAGAACACGGTGAACATGTTGGTACCCTTCGATCCCCTTGCCTCGCCGTCGATCACCGCCGGCGTCCACCGCAGCCCTCGGGAGCTAGTGCCCTATTCTGGTTTTCAAACCCAACGGGTGGGACCTCCCCGTCAGCTTTTTCTTTTTTTGAAACGTTTTCTGAAAACTCCTTCAGGCAAAATACGTCTCCCCTCTGGTCTGACATATTCTAGACTGAAACATTTTCTGTTTTTATTAAGTGAACCCTGGAAAATTTCTGTTTCATTACAGAAAGGTCCCTAGACTAAACCCCTTATAACTTTTAAACAAAAGATGATTTTAACTTGAAACTTTTTCTATTATCTTTATTTTTCTGTCTAGTTTTTTGTGATATTTATTTGAAAAATATTTGGGATACTTTTTGTGCATGCATGGTATTTATGTAGTATCCGATTTTCTTTAATACGTAGATGCCGGAGGAGGTAAAGGAGACGCATACTTCCCCGAGCTAGACTCCGACTTCTCCGAACCAGGCAAGCATGTTTGAACCTTTGATATGATGAGTGTTTTGCATGTTTTCTTGAGTAGTTTTTCTCATGGCATGTTTATATAAGCATTTGTGAATGTTATGTGCATGCAAGACAAGCTACAAGTGAGCTTCGAAGTTGGATGTGTTCTTATGATGATAAGATAACACGATCATGTGGTGACATGATGGGTTGTAGGCTGGTATTGTTGAAGCATGCCAGTTTTATGTCAACCGTGAACTCCAGTTTTAACGTGGGTCAAGTCTCGATCCCGTTCGTTTACCCTTCGTGCTGCCACATGTTTTCTGCAAAGGGTGCGGTTTAGTAAGTTGCAAACCTCTTTCCTTGTACACACCAAACAGAGGGACCGTGATGAGGTTTCCATGGCCTTGGATTAAAACCCGTCATCCGATCAGGGGGCATGGGTGTTTTCGGTTGGGACCGAGAGGGGGGCACCCCTTAGAGTGCGCGATATAAATTTGATCCCATGCTATTCGATGTTGTAGCCTCCCCGTCTTAAGGTTTTTCTTGAACGTCGCCGAGGGTGATCCCTGGCAACGAAATGTGGAATGGGTGTATATTGGTTAGACATGTTTCTTCTAAAACACCGTAAATGGAACTAGTCCTTGTGACTACCGAAATTTGTTGGCTGTGGTAAAGAGTACAAACTCTGCAGAGTCAAAATCATTCGAGTATCCATGTCCACCAGCAAGGACTTGTACATCATCTCTATATCAGTGTCAGTCTCAGTGGCAAATCTCAGTGTCAACCCCAGAGGCAGCCCCCGGAGTATAAACATAAAACCGAGAGTGGTAAACTCGGCTGAAGGTTATTTATGTGAATGGACTAACTAGCTTATTATTATATGCTGAGTATTTCCTTGCGATGATTTAAATTCATGAGCTATTTAAATTCGAATGATAAACTATAAGCCCTTTATGTGATGTCGCTCAGACGTCCGACTGTGGCATTATTGTTACTTACTTTTGATATAAGCTCTTTATGTGACGTTGCTCAGACGTCCGACTGTGGCATTATGGTTATTTACTGTTGATATAAGCCCTTTATGTGATGTCACTCAGACGTCCGACTGTGGCATCCTTGTGATTTATTTTCATTATAAGCCCTTTTCGAGATGTCGCTTAGACGTCCGATTGTGGCACATTCTGTTATTTACTTTTCAATATAAGCCCTTTATGTGGTGTCGCCTCGACGCCCGACTGCGGCATGTTAATTTACTTTTACCTTTCGAGGCGTCGCTTCAGACACCCGATCGGTCTTCTGTTATTTTATTGGAATTTCAGGAAGACTACCGCCTGACTTCCTTTTATTTATCGTGTAGTGCAAATCTATTAATTGATTGTGCATACTAATTCTACTCATGTGCATCGTGTTTGCATTTGTTATATCTTATGTCCGAACTGTCTTGCGAGTACATTCAAAGTACTCACCTGGCTTGTTGATTTGGCCAGATGTTGACGAAGGTGATCTTATGGATGAAGAGTTCGATAGCGAGTCCGACGCCTAGAGGAGTCCCAGTCAGTCATGTGCGACCCTGGAGTTGTTCACTTGTATTATACACGCTTCTGCCACCCTAATAAAAATCATCAAGCCTCACACCGACGCTTGATGAGCTGTAAGCTTTCAGAGTCATGCCACCCCCTCACTATGACATATCCACCACCACCTTTATTTCGAGTCAGTAGTTATGTCACCATACCCTTGTGTCATATCCGCCTTTATGTATAATATAGGCATGCTTGTAATAAATTGTTGAGCATCCCCAGCTCAACCATGTATAATATTTAGTTCTGCTAGACTTCTGTATCAAGGTTTTGTCTGCCAGTAAGAAGAATTCTTCTGTACTGGTCAACACAAAGGTCGGATTTTCAATAAATGTTTTATTGGAAAGGCGGTCCTGACAAGCTTGGTATCAGAGCCAGGTTGACTGTAGGAAGCCACTAGGTGCGATCGCTAATCGGTTATTAGCTTATTTTATTATTCTGCATATTGTAGCAATTTTCTGTTGGTCATCATAAATTTATGATTTGACTATTCAGGATTTTGTCTACTTTTGTAGATGGTGGGCAACGTTTGTGAGTCACATGTGTTTGCCAATGTTCCTGAGGGGTTTATCAAGCTTCTCATCTCCATCACCAAGATCACGATCGGGCCATCAGTCCGTCCAGAGTTCACACTCTACCGGCACAAGCTCAGCGGCAGTTTGTCCATGTACCAGGCCGCAGTTCAGTTCAAGGGAGGACGCGCCGAGTTCCGTTGCTTCCGGTTCGTCGGGAGGGCCATGCCTACGGAGAGGCATGCCATGCAGATGGCTGCCCGTGAGGCGATAGCTCGTCTCCGGGATGTTCTTCCTTCAATGAAGACTCGTCGCTACAGCTACCTTCCCTGCCACGTTCCATACACTTGCCACTATGCATTCGCTTGCGCCAGGGGAGAAAGAGATGAGGCTATTGAGATGCTTGTTGAGTACCTCAAGGCACTTGAGGCAGCTTTCGACAACCTCGTGGATGACCTCGTAGCTGCTCGTATGGATTCCATCCATGGCTGCTCCGCCAACATGAGGGAGCTCCTCCATATGGCACCACCACTGACGTTCGTCTCGTCCTCAGCATCCTATACACCGGCCATCTTAGCCACCGCTCGCCGCCTGCCTACCACTGAGGAGTTTGACCAGGTCATTGCTCCCACTCCAGTCCGAGCCGCACCACCTGCCACACCCGCGCCAGCTCCACAACCCAGTACTTCGCGTCTGGAGCCTATCTTTGAGGAAGAGGTTGAGTCTCCAGCACCACTGGGTCTTACCCTCGGCAGGCCAAATGAGGTCTTCACCATCTCCGACTAAGCACGCCTAGTAGCAGTGTGATGTGCCAGCTTGTATGATATGTTTATATGTACATAGGTTTGGTGAGTAGTAGTTTGTGTGCGCATCATGTAGGATCTCGGAGAAGTGCACTAGCCTAAATAACATGTCAGGAATGTGTATGCACATCCTGAGTGATGTATTGTATAATTACGGCTTGCGTGTAAGATATGTACTAAGCGGTCCTTCTCCATGCGCAATCGAGTTTTATCTTGAAAAATCTGAGAGTTCTTAAAATTTCCGCCTTTACAAAATTATTTATTTTTATGACTCAATTTTCTCATGAGTTTGCAAAATTACCCCAGAGCGAAAAATGCCTCGTCCCTGGACGCGTTCCATGCCAAACCCGTCGGAAGAAAATTATGGTGCCCATACTAGCAACAATATCACACAGGGACAGTCAAGTCAGCAGGGCAGTGAAACAACATTTTCTCAAGTATGCCGCCTTTATGAGCAAAGCCAGCAGCAGCATCAAGAAATGATGAACCATGTTATCAATATGGGGAATCATCATGAGCCATATCAGCAGCACTCTAAATTGTCTGAATTACAGAAGACGCGTCCCCCAACATTCTCTCACACTAATAAACCTCTTGAGGCTGATGATTGGCTTCGAGACATTGAGAGGAAGTTGATTATTGCTCAGTGTTCAGACCGTGAGAAGGTACTTTATGCACCTCACTATCTCACGGGAGCAGCCGCGTCATGGTGGGAGAATTTCCTACACATGCACCCCAATGAAAACAATATCACCTGGGAAGATTTTAAAGAAGGATTTCATGGGGCGCACATTCCCAGAAGCATTATGAAGATCAAGAAAAGGGAATTTGATGACCTCAAGCAGAGAAGCATGACAGTGACTGACTACAATAGTCAATTTACCCTATTATCTCATTATGCCAATGAAGAACATATGACGGAGAACAAAAAGATGGAGAAGTTTCTGGATGGTCTGGCACCAGCACTTAAATGCCAGCTGGTCGTACACACCTTTCCAGACTTCAAAACACTTGTGGACAAGGCCATTACATTGGAAAATGAGCGCCACAGCTTGGAGGAATTTTGCAAGTGGAAAAGGGACCAGGTTACTCATGCTCGCAACAACCGGCACAAGACTAACCCTCAGAAGATTGGGGCAAACCGACCCACAACCAATGTTCCGCGCCCAATCAAGAATTTTCACGCAAGGGACAAGGATTTTACGTATCGCCCAGGTGTTACTTGCTATGCTTGTGGGGAGGAAGGACACTATGCTAAACAGTGCCCAAAGCCAAGAAACTCGGCCCCAAAGCCGAACAACAATGGGAACAATTCAGCACCCAAGCATAATAACTTCAACCCCAACAACAATCACAAGAAGGGTCACCTGAACCATGTGACCAAGGAGGAAGCACAAAATGCCCCGGATATCGTACTCGGTAAGTTCCCTGTCAACACAATACCTGCCACAGTTTTGTTTGATTCTGGAGCTTCTCACTCGTTCATTTCGAAGAGTTTTGCTTTGCAACATGATTTTTCGATACTCCCTTTGGAAAAATCCATGATCATCAAGTCCCCCGGGAATAAGCAAATCACTCAGAGTTACTGCCAAGGTGTAGTTATTGAGCTCAGAGGGCTAAAGTTTCAAGCAAACCTCATCGTATTGGAAAATAAAGGGCTGGAGGTTATCCTAGGAATGGATTGGTTAACCACCAACAAAGGGTTTATCGATTGCTTCAATCGGACTGTAATCCTCACTCATCATCACGGGAAGACAATAAAAGTCGCAGCCCAAGAAAGACCAGGATCACGACAACCAAGATTGAACAAGGTGGACACCTCAGAGTTAAGCAAAGTTCCAGTGGTGTGCGAGTTTCCTGACGTATTTCCCGAAGAACTACCAGGCATGCCGCCAGACCGGGAAATAGAGTTCAGCATTGAACTAGCACCTGGAACCACCCCCATCTACAAGAAACCCTATAGGATGGCACCCTCCGAGTTAGTAGAATTAAAGAAGCAAATAAAAGAATTGCTGGACAAAGGATTTATACGAGCCAGCTCCTCACCTTGGGGTTCGCCAGTATTATTTGCCAAGAAAAAGGATGGGACACTGAGATTATGCATAGACTATCGAGCACTCAATATGGTCACCGTCAAAAATAAATATTCGATGCCACGGATAAATGATTTATTTGACCAGCTCGCACAAGCCAAAGTTTTCTCAAAAATTGATTTAAGGTCAGGATATCATCAATTAAAAGTCCGGACAGAAGATATCCCCAAGACAGCATTCACCTCCAGATACGGACTACATGAGTTTACAGTAATGCCGTTTGGACTAACAAACGCCCCCGCATATTTTGTCCACCTCATGAACAAAGTGTTTATGAAATTTATGGAAAAATTTGTTGTGGTGTTCATTGACGATATTCTGGTATACTCTAAGACACTAGAAGAGCATGCAGAACATCTCAGGATTGTACTGGGAGAATTAAGGAAGCACCAATTATACGCCAAATTCAGCAAATGTGAATTTTGGTTAAGACAAGTCGGCTTTCTAGGACATGTATTGACCCAAGAAGGCGTTGCCGTGGACCCAAAAAAAGTCAAGGCCGTACTTGGCTGGAAACCACTAGCCAACGTAGCGGATGTCCGCAGTTTTCTGGGAATGGCTGGATACTACCGAAGGTTTATTGAGGGGTTCTCCACCATAGCAAAGCCAATGACACAGTTAATCAAGAAGGATAAGAAATTTGTATGGACTAAAGCTTGCGAGAAAAGTTTCCAAGAACTCAAGAAGAAATTAACAACAGCACCAGTATTGGTTATACCAGACATACACAAAAGTTTTGAACTGTATTGTGATGCATCCCGAAAAGGCCTCGGATGCGTGCTAATGCAAGAAGGCAAAGTAGTCGCATACGCTTCCAGACAACTTTGAAAGCATGAAGAAAATTATCCCACTCATGACTTAGAATTGGCAGCAGTCATTCATGCACTCAAAGAGTGGAGACACTTTTTGCTTGGAAATTGTTGTGAAATATATACGGACCACAAAAGTCTCAAATATATTTTCACATAGCCAGAGCTCAATTTACGGCAACGACACTGGTTGGAATTAGTGAAAGATTATGATGTTGGCATCCACTACCATCCAGGAAAAGCGAATGTAGTGGCAGATGCTCTTAGTCAAAACCCCAGCTCGGGCAACGACCACCCACATAACTTGAGACCTGAATTTCAACAGGAGTTCACCAAACTCAACTTGGTGATGGTCACGGAGGGCACTGTGTCAAATTTGGAGATACACCCCACCCTTCTGGAGCAGATTAAGAAAGCTCAGCATGGACACCCCAGCATCGAAGGCATAAAAAGAAAAGTGAGCATGGGCAAGGCCTCGCAATTCGTCGTAGACGATGAGGGAATATTATGGTACGGAGACAGACTCTGCATGCCAAATATAGAGGACCTCAAACAGCAAATCCTAACCGAAGGCCACACCGCTCCATATTCAATCCACCCTGGAGGAACCAAAATGTGTAAGGACATTCAAGAAAGATTTTGGTGGCACGGTATGAAGAGGGATATAGCCACCTTCATTGCATGTTGCGATTCTTGTCAATGCATAAAATCCAAGCACCAAAAACCAGCCGGACTACTACAGCCAAACAGGATACCTGAGTGGAAATGGGACGAAATTGGGATGGATTTCATTGTCGGACTACCTCGGTCACAACACGGAAATGATGCCATATGGGTCATCACTGATAGAGTAACCAAGGTGGCACATTTCATCCCAGTGAAGACAACCCACACCACTCAGAAGCTTGCCAAGATTTATTTCTCCCGTATAGTTTGTCTGCATGGAGTTCCAAAGACTATAATATCCGACAGAGGCACTCAATTCATATCGAAATTCTAGGATCATTTACAACAGGCTCTGGGAACTCAGCTAGCATTCAGTACAACATACCACCCCCAAACTGATGGACAAACTGAACGCGTGAACCAAATTCTAGAGGACATGCTGAGAGCATGTGTCCTCACCTATGGAACCAATTGGGAAGAAAGCCTGCCATATGCCGAGTTCGCATACAACAATAGTTATCAATCCAGCCTACAAATGGCACCTTTTGAAGCCCTGTACGCGCGGAGGTGTCGTACTCCATTAAATTGGTCGGAAACAGGAGACAGCCGTATCTTCGGCCCAGACATGCTCAAGGAAGCTGAAGAGAAAGTTAGGCTCATCAGGGACCGACTCAAGATAGCTCAAAGCCAACAAAAGAGTTACTACGATCAGAAGCATCGTGAAGTCAGCCTTGAACCCAGTGAATATGTGTACCTACGAGTGTCACCTATGAGGGGCCTGCAATGGTTCAAGGTTAAAGGAAAGCTAGCACCAAGATTTATTGGACCCTTCTGTGTGGTTGCACGGAGAGGCACCGTAGCCTACCAGCTAGACCTACGCAAGGAGCTGTCAGACGTCCATGACGTGTTCCACGTCTCAAAGTTGAGGAAATGTGTAAGCAACCCAGAGAAGCAAGTGTCACATGAGAACATTGACGTGCAACCAGACCTCACCTACAGGGAACGTCCAATAAAGGTATTAGAGGAGTCTGAAAGGAGGACCCGTTAGAAAACAATTAAGTTCTTCAAGGTTCAGTGGAGCAATCACACCAAGGATGAAGCGACATGGGAAAGAGAGGACTCTCTCCGGGAAGAATACCCACACCTATTTGAGGATCAGCTAAAATCTCGAGGACGAGATTTTTCCTAAGGGGGTAGGTGTTGTGACACTCCAAAAATTTTGATTTGGTTTTTATCAAAATCTTTATTTGATTCGGAGGAGGCTATTTAAAAAATTTCTTAAACCCTCTCCCTCTCAAAACTTTTATGACAAATATTTTGGTACTCTTCTCAACCTTGATTTTTGGTCTTGAGAACTTTTCATGTTGTCTTGACTCTACTCAAATTTATTTTCTGAATTTCCTTCTATTAAAAAGAAACCCTAGGGATTATGGGTTATTCTTTTCCCCATTCAAAATGTCCTCTTTTGCCATGTCACATTTTGACATAGCATTCCAAAACCCCTCCCTGCCTTAGATCAAGGCAAGACCCCACCTCCAACAAGTTTCAAGCCATTTTTGTTTTCTATTCAATTTATTTTAACCTCAAAACTATTTTTGTGATTTGTTTTGGACCTAAGTGATTTGCAAAGGAACTACAAGTTTCCTTTTGAGTTTTAACTACAAACAAACTCCTCTGACTAGTCCTTAGTACCTCCAACCTAGATCCATCAAGATCCACTTGTCCTCAGTTCAAAAATTTCAAATTTTGCCCACTGCAAGTTTGGACCAGAAATGCCATTTTCGATGAAATCCATATTTTTCCTTTTCCAAAAATTCTGAGATAATTCATACAGCTTCCAGATACACCAAGAGGCCACCTCACCGAAGATCAGCTCCAGAAAAATATCCCACATGACAAAAACATTTCATCGAACACCTGGCATGCACTGTTTCTGTCTGAATTCAGGAAAAGTTCAGAGATTCAGTGTCTGGGTTCAGTCGACAGTGTCATTTCGTCAGAACCCGTCGACAATCTCGCGAGTAGCCTCCTTGGATCAATGCTCACTGCTCCCCCTCCTTATCCAGTGCGCCGCACACTCGCTTGGCCGGGCGCGGGCGTCGGTGGTGACGTGGCTCGCCAGCTCTGGCATCTTCTGCGGTGGCAGAGCCACCCGTGGCAGCCAACAGAGGTCGGCCCTGCCTTTCGGCGTCGTCCGGCACCGCACCAGCCACCAGAGCCCTCCGCGTGTCCACCCCCTCCTCTGTGCACGACTGCGGCACCGTCGCCATGGCCTGGCAAGCACAGAGCGTGCTCTCTGCCGCCGACGGGCCCGCGAGGCGCCGTTCCGTCGAAACCGCGGAGTAGGCCAAATCCCACCAAGGTTAGCGTTGAGTGGAGCCAGTGGATCATCACTAAGCTGCCCAATCCCCTAAATGGCCCATTCAACCTCTGCATAGCCGTAGCCATCGCCAGAGTTATCCCGTTCTCGGGCACCGCCTCGGGTCGGCTATAAAAGGGGGCCTCGAGCTCGATCTCGACCAGGCATCACCCCTACACCTCTCCAGAGCCACGCCCAGCCACTAGGAGGACCTCGAGGGGTTCTTCTTCTCCGTCTCCGGCCGCCCTGATCCGCTTTGGGCTCCAGCACGATCCGCGCCAGTGAGGGCACCCACGCCTCCCTAACTCTGCCGGTAGCCTCCTAGTGCACCCACACTTCTAACCCACGCTCCAATTTGAAGCTTGCAGCTCTGCTTGGAGAGAATCAACCTCACCAGAACCACTATCCGTCGGAGTTGGGGCTGCCGTCGACGTGGTGCTCGCCGACGCTCAACTACACCACCCACAGGTGCGGAAGAACACGGTGAACACATTGGTACCCTCCGATCCCCTTGCCTCGCCGTGGATCGCCGCCGGCGACCACCGCGGCCCTCGGGCGCCAGTGCCCAGTTCTGGTTTTCAAACCCGACGGGTGGGACCTCCCCGTCAGCTTTTTCTTTTTTTTGAAACGTTTTCTGAAAACGCCTTCGGGCAAAATACGTCTCCCCTCTGGACTGACGTATTCTAGACTGAAACGTTTTCTGTTTTTATGAAGTGAACCCTGAAAACTTTCTGTTTCATTATAGAAAGGTCCCTGGACCAAAACCCTTATAACTTTTAAACAAAAGATGATTTTAACTTGAAACTTTTTCTGTCATCTTTATTTTTCTGTCTAGTTTTTTGTGACATTTATTTGAAAAATATTTGGGATACTTTTTGTGCACGCACGGTATTTATGTAGTATCCAATTTTCTTTAATACGTAGATACCGGAGGAGGTAAAGGAGACGCGTACTTCGCCGAGCTAGATTCCGACTTCTCCGAACTAGGCAAGCATGTTTGAACCTTTGATATGATGAGTGTTTTGTATGTTTGCTTGAGTAGTTTTTCTCAAGGCATGTTTATATAAGAATTTGTGAATGTTATGTGCATGCAAGACAAGCTACAAGTGAGCTTCGAAGTTGGATGTGTTCTTATGATGATAAGATAACACGATCATGTGGTGACATGATGGGTTGTAGGCTGGTATTGTTGAAGCATGCCAGTTTTATGTCAACCGTGAACTCCAGTTTTAACGTGGGTCAAGTCTTGATCCCGTTCGTTTCCCCTTCGTGCTGCCACATGTTTTCTGGAAAGGGTGTGGTTTAGTAAGTTGCAAACCTCTTTCCTTGTACACACCAAACAGAGGGACCGTGATGAGGGTTCCATGGCCCTGGATTAAATCCCGTCATACGGTCAGGGGGCATGGGTGTTTCCGATTGGGACCGAGAGGGGGGCACCCCTTAGAGCGCGCAATATAAATTTGATCCCATGCTATTCGAGGTTGTAGCCTCCCCGTCTTAAAGTTTTTCTTGAACGTCGCCGAGGGTGATCCCTGGCAACGGAATGTGGAATGGGTGTGTACTGGTTAGACGCGTTTCTTCTAAAACACCGTAAACGGAACTAGTCCTTGTGACTACCGAAATCAGTTGGCTGTGGTAAAGAGTACAAACTCTGCAGAGTCAAAATCATTCGAGTATCCATGTCCACGAGCAAGGACTTGTACATCATCTCTGTATCAGTGTCAGTCTCAGTGGCAAATCTCAGTGTCAACCCGAGAGGCAGCCCCCGGAGTATAAACATAAAACCGAGAGTGGTCAACTCGGTTGAAGGTTATTTATGTGAATGGACTAAGCAGTTTATTATTATATGCTGAGTATTTCCTTGTGATGATTTAAATTCATGAGCTATTTAAATTCGAATGATAAACTATAAGCCCTTTATGTGATGTCGCTCATACGTCCGACTGTGGCATTATTGTTACTTACTTTTCATATAAGCCCTTTATGTGACGTCGCTCAGACGTCCGACTATGGCATTAGGGTTATTTACTGTTGATATAAACCCTTTATGTGATGTCGCTCAGACGTCCGACTGTGGCATCCATGTGATTTATTTTCATTATAAGCCCTTTTCGAGATGTCGCTTAGACGTCCGACTGTGGCACGTTCTGTTATTTACTTTTCAATATAAGCCCTTTATGTGGTGTCGCCTCGACGTCCGACTGCGGCATGTTAATTTACTTTTACCTTTCGAGGCGTCGGTTCAGACACCCGATCGGTCTTCTGTTATTTTATTGGAATTTCGGGAAGACTACCGCCTGCCTTCCTTTTATTTATCGTGCAGTGCAAATCTATTAATTGATTGTGCATAGTAATTCTACTCATGTGCATCGTGTTTGCATTTGTTATATCTTATGTCCGAATTGTCTTGCAAGTACATTCAAAGTACTCACCTGGCTTGTTGATTTGGCCAGATGTTGACGAAGGCGATCTTATGGATGAAGAGTTCGATAGCGAGTCCGACGCCTAGAGGAGTCCCAGTCAGTCACGTGCGACCCTGGAGTTGTTCACTTGTATTATACACGCTTCGGCCACCTGAATAAAATTCATCAAGCCTCACACTGACGCTTGATGAGCTGTAAGCTTTCAGAGTCATGTCACCCCCTCATTGTGACATATCCACCACCACCTTTATTTCGAGTCAGTAGTTATGTCACCATACCCTTGTGTCATATCCGCCTTTATGTATAATATAGGTGTGCTTGTAATAAATTGTTGAGCATCCTCAGCTCAACCATGTATAATATTTAGTTTTGCTGGACTTCTGTATCACGGTTTTGTCTGCCAGTAAGAAGAATTCTTCCGTACTGGTCAACACAAAGGTCGGCTTTTCAATAAATGTTTTATTGGAAAGGCGGTCCTAACACAACAACACCTCCACCATCTCCTCCAACAAAGAAGAATTGAGTATCTGGGTATGGGCACTCCCCTTGGCAACTGCCAAGCTTGGGGGAGGTGCCCCGATATCGTATCACAATCAGAACTCCTATCTTTACCATTTTTCTTAGTTCGATCCTATTAGTAGTATCTTGATCTAGTAAAATAAAGTTTATCACATGATCTAGTTTTGAGTTTTGCTTTATGATCCCTTTATGTAATCGAGTCCGTGAGCTATATATAATAAAGATTAGTTTTGAGTCAAGGGACTGATTATTTTGCCATGATCTTGGGTGAATAAAAGAAAAGAGAAAAGGAATAAAAAGAAACCAAAAGTTCATGTTGATCTTATTGAGAGTAATGACTTCACATAGCAAGAGTATGATGATTAAAAGTTGTTGGGAGTTGGCAGACATAGCTTTGGTCATTGTTGCAATTAATAGGAAGTAATAAGGAAAGAGAGGTTTTCACATATATATATATATATATTATCATTGACATGTTTTATGATTGGGAGCACTCATTAAAATATGACATGCTAAAGAGTTGATGTTGGACAAGCAAGACAACGTAATGAGTTACGTCTTTCTTATATCTGAGATAAAGTATGTTGGCATGGTTCCTCTAACTTGTTAAGCTTGCCTTTCCCCCTCATGCTAGCTAAATTCTCAGCACCAAGTAGAAACACTACTTGTGCTTCCAAATATCCCTAAACCAGTTTTGCCATGAGAGTCCACCATATCTACCTATGGATTGAGTTAGATCCTTCAAGTAAGTTGTCATCGGTGCAAAGCAATAAAAATTGCTCTAAATATATATGATTGATTGGTGTGGGAGAAATAAGCTTTATACGATCTTGTGACATGGAAGTAATAAAAGCGACGGACTGCATAATAAAGGTTCATATCACAAGTGGCAATATAAAGTGACGTTCTTTCGCATTGAGATTTTATATATCCAACCATAAAAGCGCATGGCAACCTCTGCTTCCCTCTGCGAAGGGCCTATCCTTTGTTATTATCTTCTTCCTTATGCAAGAGTCACGGTGATCTTCACCTTTTCTTTTTCATTTTATCCTTTGGCAAGCTCAGCATGTTGGAAAGAACATGATATATATATATCTAATTGGATGTAGGGGAGCATGAACCATTATTGTTGACATTACCCTTGAGGTAAAAGGTTGTGGGGCAAAACTATAAGCCCCTATCTTTCTCTATGTCCGATTAAAACTCCGTAACCACAAGTATCGCGTGAGTATTAGCAATTATGGAGGACTAAATGATAGTTGAGTATGTGGACTTGCTTTTTAGCTCTGACATAGATTCTTTCCGATGTTATGATAAATTGCAATTGCTTCAATGACTGAGATTATAGTTTGTCGGAGTCCAATAAGGTTTATGATTTATACTTTTGCATTGTGAATAGATCATCACTTGAACAAAAGTAATCATATGACAAAACCTATATATGTTGCTGTTATAAGAATAATCATGATGCCTTCATGTCTGTATTTTATTTTTATCGACGCCTCTACCTCTAAACATGAGGACATATTTATTGTTATCAGCTTTTCGCTTGAGGACAAGCAAGGTCTAAGCTTGGGGGAGTTGATACGTCCATTTTGCATCATGCTTTTATATCGATATTTATCGCATTATGGACTGTTATTTCACTTTATATCACAATACTTATGGCTATTCTCTCTTATTTTACAAGGTTTACACAAGGAGGGAGAATGCTGACAGCTGGAATTCTGGTCTGGAAAAGGAGCAAATATTAGAGACCTATTCTGTGCAACTCCAAAAGTCCTGAAACTCCATGGAACGTCTTAAAAGAAATAAAGAAAAATCCACGCCAAAGATGAAGGCCAGGGGCCCACACCCTGCTCACGAGGGTGGGGGGCGCGCCCCCCTAGGGCGCGCCCCCATATCTCGTGGGCCCCCTGGTGGCTCTCCGATGCCCATCTTCTCCTATATGAGGTCTTTCGATGCGAAAAAAATAGAGAGGAACTTTTCGGGACGAGACTCCGCCGCCACGAGGCGGAACCTTGGCAGATCCAATCTAGAGCTCCGGCAGAGCTGTTCTGCCGGGGATACTTCCCTCCCGGAGGGGGAAATCATCACCATCGTCATCTCCAATGCTCCTCTCATTGGGAGAGGGAAATCTCCATCAACATCTTCACCAGCACCATCTCATCTCCAAACCCTAGTTCATCTCTTGTATCCAGTTCTTGTCTCAAAGTCCGGGATTGGTGCTAGTAGGTTGCTAGTAGTGTTGATTACTCCTTGTAGTTGATGCTAGTTGGTTTAATTGGTGGAAGATCATATGTCCAGATCCTATATGCATATTATTACCCCTCTGATTATGAACATGAATATGCTTTGTGAGTAATTACGTTCGTTCCTGAGGACAAGGGAGAAGTCTTGCTATGAGTAGTCATGTGAATTTGGTATTCGTTTGATATTTTGATAAGATGTATGTTGTCTAGCCTCTAGTGGTGTTATGTGAAAGTCGACTACATAACACTTCACCATTACTTGGGCCTAGAGGAAGGCATTGGGAAGTAATAAGTAGATGATGGGTTGCTAGAGTGACAGAAGCTTAAACCCTAGTTTAAGGGGTTGATTTGGATCCATATGTTTCATGCTATGGTTAGGTTTACCTTAATACTTTTTTTGTAGTTGCGGATGCTTGTAATACAGGTTCATCATAAGTGGGATGCTTGTTCAAGTAAGAACAGCACCCAAGCACCGGTCCACCCACATATCAAAGTATCAAACGCGAATCATATGAACGTGATGAAAACTAGCTTGACGATATTCCCATGTGTCCTCGGGAGCGCTTTTCCTATTATAAGAGTTTGTTCCGGCTTGTCCTTTGCTACAAAAGGATTGGGCCACCTTGCTGCACTTTATTTACTTTTGTTACTTGTTGCTCGTTACAATTTATCCTGTCACAAAACTATCTGTTACCACTTATTTCAGTACTTGCAGAGAATACCTTGCTGAAAACCACTTATCATTTCCTTCTGCTCCTTGTTGGGTTCGACACTCTTATTGAAAGGACTACGATAGATCCCCTATACTTGTGGGTCATCATCCCCTTAGGCAAGATCTTCATGACCCGAGGCTGGGGTGAGGTCGCTCGAGTGTGCCGCGCGGAGGGCGCCCTTGCGATCCACTTCGAGTACGACGGTGGCTCCATGCTGTTCTTCAAGGTCTTCGACGAGGAAGGCCGCCGCCTGTAGTGCTGCCCTGAAGGAGGTCGTCAGGACGGCGCCGCAGCAGGGGCAGGGCCTACTATCCATCTCACCAGGGGCTCCTCCGGAAGTGGTAGCGACGCTTGGGAGTCTAGCGATTCTCCCGAGCTTTACGAGACTCCGGAGACGAGTGACGACACCTACGTGTCCCCAAGCTCTCGCTAGCCCAGAGCAGGGCTGCAGCGTTCGGTCGTTGTCGTTGGTGATCTGGATGGGGTTGGCGCCGGCCTCTCGTGGTCCAATTTTGATGATGGCATCAGCGACGTTCGGCACGGTGGATAGAACTCCTCAGAATTGCTTCCCTTTTGTTCCCTGTGAGGAATCGAAACGAACCCCGTGGGGGCGTGTAAAGCGTCTGTAATGCCTTTTGCTCATATAGTCCTTATTATGAAGATTTATGTGCGCATATCCTGCTGAGGATCGGTCTCCCCTTTCCAATCCCGCGGCAGCTTGGTGCTCTACGCTGACAGGTCCGGGTCCCCAGGCAGGCTGCAGCCGTCGCTGGTATGCCAGTTCGGGATGCCATGGTCAAGCCCAGGAGGTGAGCGGCTTGAGGTCCAATAAGAGCTCCTAAGGCGCGATGCTCAAGAGGTCCCCTTTAGCGCGCAAGCAGCTGCCTTAGGATGGGAAAGAGAGTAAACGTTTCCCCAGCAGGGCAGTGAAGGGTGCGAGGTCTGTTTCGGCTCGATCTCCCCTTTCTATCCTCGCGACGGCTTGGTGCTCTACGTCGTCAGGTCCCGGTCCCTAGGCAGGCTGCAGCCATCGCTGGTATGCCAGGTCACGATGCCGTGGTCAAGGCCAGGAGGTGAGTGGCCCGATGCCTGGTAAGAGCTCCTGAGGCGCGATGCTCAGGAGGTCCTCTTTAGCGCTCAAGCAGCCATTAAGAGGTAAGAAAGGGAGGCGACGTTGCCGCAACGGGGCTGCCGTGAGCAAGGGTCTTGTGCCGCAGCGATTGGCGGATTCCGAGCGCGAACTTATCTTGGTTGTCTGGAGTCGGTTCCTCGAGTCGCGCCGGACTTGTGCGTCGGCCACTGTAGGGTAGCTAGGTCAGGCTCGTGTGAGCCTCCCCCTCTTCTATGTGTTCTCCTGAGTGCTCTGCGTCCTCAGGCCCCGGCCCTCGAGCAAGCTCAGCCGCCATTGGTATGCTAGGTCGCGATGCCGTGGTCAAGGCCAGGGGGTGAGGGCTGGAGAGCTAGCAAGAGCTCTTGAGTTGTGATGCTCAGGAGCCCCCCTTTTAACGCGCAAGCGAATCGCACAATAGAAGAGGGAGAGTCCGCGGTACCGCCCGCTATGGTCCTTGGGAGGTTCTGCAAGTTAGCGCAAGGAAGGGCTCGAGCCACCATGGTGATCGCTGGTCCGCCTCCAGTACATGGGAGGGGACTCCCCATTGCGGAGAGCCCCCGGGTATGTACAACCCCGCCCTGACACACGGCTTGCACGACAGGGCTAGACGAGGTGTGTATGGGCACTCGTGAGCCAGGACGGGACTCACGAGGCCCTACCTCAAGGCTGGTTGTGCCTGGTCTTGATTCTTGATGGTTGTGTTGGTCATGCGAGGTGGTCAGACAACCTGCGCCGAACGAATCTCCTGAGGCTATCGCGTGAGAAAGCCAAGAACCAACGGCCCCAGGAGGTGACGTGAACGGGGTCGGCCGCTAGACAGAGTTCAGCCATTGGTTTTATCGACGCTTCAGGGACGGGCCTGAGCACATACGCCGTGCCTAACCTTCTCACGTGAAGGGTCTGAAGAAAGACGACCGGCGCGCGGCTCCCGCACTGGGTGACAATCAAGAAGGTGATAACCATAGATAGATTAAGCATGAACGATATGTGCCACCAGGTCAGGCCCGAACGGCTTGGGGATGATGCAGCCCGAGGGGCGCCCCCAGCAAGGTAAGCTAAAGACATAAACAAGAAGGGATACATGCTGCAGGGACGGACCCACGCGGCCTGGGAATGATGCGGCCCTGAGGGTGCTCCCAGCTAAATAAAATTGGAAAATGTCACCTGGTTCCGTTGCAGAATGGGTGTTGGGGCAGATGAAGACGCGTGGCGCAGGGGTTGCTCCTCACGATCCACCGGGGCCCTGAGCCTCGGGAAGCTCTAGAGGCTCGGGCGGCCTCCTGAGGACCGTCTCCATCTCCGCCAGGACTGCATGATGCCTAGCCTCCTGACCCGCCATGATGCTCCGCAGGTTGCGCTGGAAGGCAGTAGCCACACTCGACAGGCCGAACGACATGCACATATAGCTGTGAGGTGGACCTTCGCAGCGCCCAACACGCGAAGGCCAGAAGCGCTCTTGAGATGCGGCTCGGTTGAGCCCTAGTATGTCGATGCATACGCGCAGCTCACCACCCTCGCCTGGGTGGGGAGCAGCACCAGGTGGGCGGCAGTCGCCGCGTATTGCTCTTGCTTCCTGAAGCTCCTGAGATACCTTGGTGATGAACTCCTGGGCGCCGGGCGCTCCTTGCCTGGTGTCCTCCTGAGGGAGACGTGCCGCGAAGCACGCCTCCAAGTAATGCCCGAGCGCCTCCCTCGTGATGTTGGCAAGATCTGAGGCCCTCCAGAAGAGAGCCCCCGAGCCCTGCCCGAGGAGGGCATTGGGCGTGCCTTCCTATGCGATGGAGGGAGCCGCCCCAGGTGCGGGCGCTGATCCTGCCGAGGTGCCACCTGGGGCGCTGCCCTCCTAAGGTCCGACACGGAGTAGCTGCTTCTTCTTCTTGGGGACGGCCTCAGGAGGGTACCGAGCTGCACTATTGTCGGGGTCTTCGATTGATGCTTCTTCGAAAGGCACGCTCGAGGGAGCACATCGCATCTCTTTCTTCGCAGGGGACCGTGATGATACCATTGCTCCCTGGCATCTTGAGGACGTTGTAACCGTGGTGCGTTACTGCCATGAACTTGGCCAGGCCCAAATACCCGAGGACGACATTGTATGGTAAACGAATGTGGGCGACATCGAAGTCGATGAGCTCGGTGCGGTAGTTGTTGCGTTCTCCGAAGATGACTGGGAGGCGGACCTGACCTATTGGCGTGGTGGAGCTGTCAGTCACTCTTAAGAAGGGCTTAGTGGGCTGAAGCTGATCGTAGGGCACTTGAAGGTTGTCGAACATCTCGACGGACAGGACATTGAGCCCTGCGTCGCCATCGGTGAGGGTCTTGGTGACTTGCATGTTGCCGATGACGAGTGAACAAAGCATTGGGAGAGCGTCAGTGGTAGCCGCGCACTTGAGCTGATCTACCGAACTGAAAGTGATGGCACACTTGGACCACCTAAGTGGGCATGTGGCCTCGATCTTGGGGAGGACCGCGTTCACCTTGCGAGCTAGCTGCTTGAAGATACGCTGTGAGGCTGGGGCTTTAGCTCCGCCCAAGATGCAGGTGATAGCACGTGGCTCTTGGAAGCCCCCAGCCTCCTCGTCTTGATGGTGGTCGTCGTTCTTTCTTGGTGGTGGAGGCAGCAGAGGAAGAACGGGGTTTTCCTGAGGGCGATCCTCGCGAGGCTGGTCCCTCCAGGCGCCCTCGCGAGGCTGATCTTGCTAGTGGTCCTCACGAGGTCGGTCGCGCCACTCCTGGCATGGGCCATGGTCGTCCCAGCGTCCTCCGCCACGTCCTCCTCCTCGGCCGAAGCCTCAGTCGCTGCGCTCGGGGCGTTGAACGAAGCGTCTGTCACGAATGTCCCTGAGCTCTTGACAGTCATCGGTGTTGTGGCTACGTACATTGTGGAAGGCGCAGAATGGTCGACTGCCCTTGGATGACTCAGGCTGGTCCCTGCCACGCTTCATGTCCGGCTCCGCCGCGAGCACGGCGACTCCCTTGCGCTTCACGTCCTTGGTCTTGGATTTCTTCTCCTCCGGGTCGGCAACTGGGAGCTCGAGGAGGGAAAGGCGCCATTCCTCAGCCCTTGCGCACTTGGTCGCCAGGTTGAACAGCTCCAGGGATGTGCACAAGTCCTCGTGGATGGCGAGCTCCTCCTTCATCTTGATGCCATAGACGTCATCAGAGAACGCCGAGATGATGGGCTCGTACGTCACCTTGGGGATCTTGAGGCGGACGTTGTTGAAGCGCTGGATGTACTTCTGGAGGGTCTCTCCCGGTTGCTGCTTGACGCGGTGCAGGTCACCCGTGGCAAGGGGGCGGTCGTGAGTGCCTTGGAAGTTGGCGACGAAGCGGTCGCGCATCTCGTCCCAGGAGGAGATCGAGCCTGGAGGCAGGTTCAGGAGCCACGAACGGGCGCCGTCCTTGAGCGCCATGGGGAACCAATTCGCCATGACTTTCTCATCGCCGTTGGCCGCCTCGATGCTCAGCTCGTAGAGCTGTAAGAACTCTGCCGGGTCGGGGTGCTGTCATAGCGAGGAGGCAGATCCGGCTTGAACTTGCCCGGCCAGGCGATGCTACGTAGCTCGGGGGTGAAGGCGCGGCAGTCGGCCGTGGTCACCAGGGCCCGCTGTGGAGGTGGAGCTTGATCTGGGCACCCGCGCGCCGCCACGACTAGCGGCGCAAGGCCCTACCGTGGCAAGCGATCCTGACGTGGCGAGGCGGGGAGCGATGGAGCATTCTCTTATGGTCGGGGAACTTCTTGACAGCTTCTTTCTTTCACGTGCGGGTGCTTGACGCGGCGGATCGCGCCACGAAGCCGCGCACCTTGGCCCTAGTGCGTTGTCTTGGTGCAGGGGTGGTGGAGGCGCTGCGTGAGCTGCATCGCCCGTAGCTGGTGGTGGACGAGGCATCGAGAGGGATGGTGTAGGGGAGCCCCCTGCAGCGTTGAAGAGCTCGGCGATGCGGTCCAGCCAGTCCTTGTAGAGGTCGTCGATTGGGCGGTAACGCAGGAGCTCACGCGCCATGAGCAGCACGGCCCGCGCGTCCGCGGGAGCGCGACGAGCGTGAGACGAGGAACCAGCGGGGGTCAGCAATGGAGTGGCGGTGCGGCCGTCCTGCCACACCGAGGGGTGCAACGAGAATGCTTGCTGCTCGTTCCCCGCCGGGCCGATGGCGGCGTTGGCGGCGGGTGACGGGGAATGACGGGGAGGCTGCCGACAGGAGCCGTCTGGGCGACATGGGCGGCGAGGGCGGCCCGGCGCTCGGCTCGGGCGCGACGAGCGTCCGACATGGTTGCGACGGAGTGATGGAACGCGGATCAGCGAAGGAAAAACTCCAGCACACCCCTACCTGGCACGCCAAATGTCGGATTTCGGGTTCCGACAAAACCCTTGAGGTTCGAACACTGGGGTGCACGCGAAGATCTCTCCCTCACTGATCGCGCCCTCAAACACTTCGCGATCTCTAGGCTAGGAACACGAACTCACAACACACAAGACACAAGATTTATACTGGTTCGGACCACCGTTGTGGTAATACCCTACTCTAGTGTGGTGGTGGTGGTTTGCCTCTTGGGCTAATGATGAACAGTACAAAGGGAAGAACAACCTCTTGGGGAGAGGTGGTCTTGTGCTTGGTGAACTTGTGGGTGTGATGGTCGATCCGGTGTGGTCCGATCTGATTCGATGCCTAGCTATGGTGGTGGCTAGTCCAATTTATAGAGGCCCTGGTCCTCTTCCCAAATATTGAGCGGGAAGGGAGCCAACAACGGCCAATTTGAAAGGGGACAACTAGTACAGCTTATCCTAACAAAAGTAGTCTTCGCCTGCCAAAGGCTCTGGTGGTGACGCCGCCATGGGCTCCACGGTGACCTCCATCTTGCCGTCTTGCTGGTCTTGGTCTCGTTGCACCAATATGGAAACCTTTGCCCGATGCCTTGGAACTCTTCACATGCGCTTGCCTCCTTAGCACCAAAGAGGAAACAAGGACACTATGCGCGCTGGCGCCCGCCTAGCCTTGGTCATCATGGCTCACGTCATGGGAACCTCGCGAGGTTTGCCTCGCCTCGATCTCTCCGCCCCTTGCGAGCTAGCCTGGTGAGGCTGCTCCCGAGGAGGTCTTTGCATCGTCTGCCTCGCGAGGCTTGGCCACTCGCGAGGGTCTTGAATCCTTGCTGGTGAAGATGGGTCGTACGGTCCCACTCGCAAGGCCATGCCATGGGCCGTAGGAAGGCAAGTTTGGGGACCCCCGTTCCCAGAACGCTGACATGAGTTTTGTGTGTGTGTGTGTGTGTGTGTGTGTGATAGAGAGAGGGGGGGGGGAGTTTGTCTGACCGGTAAACAAATGAATAATGTCAGTCTGGGATGGAGATGAAAAGGAGACCGCAACAAATGTCTATAGGAGAGGGAGGGAGAGTAATTTTAGTGGTATGATTCATATCTAGAGACATATAGGGTGTGTGAGAGAATCCCATAGATAGAAAGACAAAGTGAAAGATGAGTGGAGACTGTGTGTGTGGCGGTGAAAGAGAAAGCTTTGGTACCTAGTGATACGAGAGAACGGTAGAGACGTGAGAGATAATGAAAACCGTGTAATGTATAATGATAGGGAGAGTGTGACACTTCTCAAGGGAGACGTCGAGAGACCATGTTTGCGAGGATAGGAGAAACATGAAGTCAGCGTGCGGGTGAGCTGGAGAAATGAGAGTGATAGCTACATGAAGGAGCATGCATGCAAGAGAGATGGGCATGAAAGGAGTGAACATAAAAGGGATTCAAATATTTGAATTCGAGATGATGATACATGTAATCCATACTCGAACCAAAATTGATCTATCAAACATGCATACTCATATGAATTCATGCGCATCTATGTTATTTAATATGTAGATATTACTGATCCATACATTTTAGTAGAACATAATTTTGTTTAGTTTTTTGAATTCAACCTTATGATTTTGAGATCATTGTATTTGTAAATCATACTATACATATAAAGGTGCAGAATTCTTTGTTGTGCTTTTGAAAGTATATATAAAAAATGATGTATATAGAATTTTATTCCAATTGAAAATGGATCCCGCCCGAAAAAATAGAATACAAACGGGATTCGAATTGAGTTCGCATGGTAAACATGCACTCTGCAAAATATGAATGAAGCAGGGAAAGTCGCAGTAACCGCCCGAAACCAAAATCTGCGAGATGGAAATTACTACTGCCTATCCCTGCGACACAAAGCATATCTGCCCGATTTCTATAGGTTTTGATAGGGGTAGGTTTGTAATTTCACTCAAACGTGACATAACCACCTCTCACCCAGATTCATACACGGTGGGCGCCAAAACATAGTGTTTCCTCGGCCGAAATCGACTCCCTCCCTGATTCATACACGGTGGGCGCCAAAAACAAACTCTCGTCGGAAAATATTCGGCGTATGCGAGATTACCATCCTATCACCAGCCAACTAATATTGCTATGATGTAGGAAATTTGAAATGGGGGCTAAGTTTGTAAATTTCCTCGCATTTGAGACAAGCGCGCCCTGAAGACATGGTCCCCCTTCCTCTCCACCTCCATTTCCCCATTCGTACTCCGTGGGCGCCAAAACACCCTCTCCACCCAGCCTCCTCCATCTGCCACCCCATCCACCGCCGTCCTCCTCCACCACGCCGGAGCTGATACCCCGATGCCGTCGTCCATTACAAGAGATCGACCTGTCTCATCCACGGCTTCGTACCGGGATCCTTGCATCCCGTCCTCTCGCTTCATCCCCGCCGTCGTCCACCTTGCTGGCACCGCTCCTACGACCACCTCGTCCACCGCACCCCGCCGCCACTGTCTACCCTCCTAGATCTGCTTCCACACCGCTGACAGCCATTGCTACCGCAGCACCATCAAATTCTCAGCATATGCAAACACGGCGCCGCACCAGAGGCGGTACTCTGTCATATCTACTCAACTTATTTATCGCAGCAAGAAAATAGATCGCCACTGCTTTACTCTGATTTCTTGTCCATCACTTACTTGCTAGTTGAAAGCAAACATTGGTTGCGAAGTTGCCTTTGTCTGGTTTTCACCTTCAGATCCAGCATGGCACGCTCAACACTATACTCCCAATGCTTATGGTTTTCCCCTTTTATATTTCACACTAGTTAAATCACAATAGACTAAATTTCAAAATTGGGTCAGTCGATTTTTCAGAGCTCGCTGAAGTTCGCTGATGCGAACGAAGGGGCCCAGGTGGGGACGGTGGTTGTGGGGGGGGGCGGTGGTGGGGCCTCGCCGAACAAAGAAAACTCGACGCGGGTGGGGTCGGGGGTGGGGGTGGCGGAGGAACATAGGCGGTGGGGGCCGGTGGTCCGGCCCTCCTATTCCCATGTTTACAAAATCCTATGAATCAAAGAGGCCCGAAGAGTTCAAAGTGTCCATCACAACTGACCGTATAGACCTCTACACTGCAAATGTCCCTGCTCATCTTCATTACAAGGAACATACTATACTAGTATCATACTCCCTCCGTTCCAAAATATAAGTCTTGGTAGAGATTTCCACTATGGATCACATACAGATGTATCCAGATACATTTTAGAATGTAGATTCACTTATTTTGCTCCATATGTAGTCCATGGTGGAATCTATACAAAGACTTGTATTTAGGAACGGAGAGAGTACTTATTAAAGAAGAACTCAAGAGGAACATGCTAAAGAAGAGCAAGAAGACTTTGGATAATAAAATGTTCATTGCGCAGTGCCCACACATGATGAACCAGAGCACATTAAGACAACAACTCCCTGCTGTCTCTCTATATGTGGTGCACGTGCTTTTTTGAAAGTAAAGTAGGAACATTAGCTGACCAATTAAATGTTATCTGTTTTAGTAATATTAGCACATTCGTACTTGAGCAACAAGTTTGGAATTATGAGTGGCACGTTGTTTAGCTTGATGGATTCAGGAGCAGTGCTAAGCAGGTATGATGATGGTACTGAATATAAAGGCATGTCTGCATGCAAGTCGCGTGACTTTTGTCATTTGGGTCGGTCGACCATTTCAGGCGGTTGGATGAAGATCCTATGTCTCCTAACCCTTCTTCTTCCTCGTCTCTGCCCACTTGAATCCTATAAGAATAGCAAGGAAATGCGGGGAGTTGTGTCGCCTTTGAGAGTTACACTGACATTAACAGTACCGCACCTTTAGTTGAAGAGAGTTGGTATCCGAAGCCTTTCTAGCCGCACCGGCAATACTAGCACATATATTCCAGCAAGTTCCACTTTGCTGATTTTACTCTGATGCTTACGGTTTTCCTGGTATATCTACACTATGATCTGTGTAGCTGCTTTGTGTCGCACTAGCAGCAGTCCACCCTTGAAGCTAAACACCGCAGTGACTTACAAAATTGGAACCAAGGCATCGAGTGCCATTCTATATGCAATGAAACTCATACGCTCCCCACCTGTTGATTCTTGTTGAGAATATGATCCTAATGACTATTCTAACCTCGAGGAGTCAAAGGCAGATGGCCTGTCCTGTTCACCCATCAAGGTGCCTGTTCTAATTTGGCAAGGTTTTATTGATTGCGTATATCTTGCATATGTTGTCTTGCATTTCTTCTACTTTGTTGCACCACCATCTTCTTAGTTTACTCATCATATATGTCGAGATGCGATGCCAATCCATTATCAATACATATTCCATCTGTCATCATACCATATTTTCCACTCAAATGTTGTTCTTGTGCATCATACATCAAAAAGGAAGAGGGTGATTGCCGAACCTGAACGAGCACCGGCAAAGTCCTTGAAAAACATGATGGTGCCGGAGAAATCAGATAGCACCCCACTTATATTGGCTGTACAACCAGTGACACAAAATGTAGGACCGACTCCAGCAGACTATACCCATACTTCACTGGCCACACCACTAGCCCCACCACAAAGGACCTGCACTCCAGCAAAAGGTATACCAATTTCAGTTGCCATAGCACCAGCCGTACCACAGAAAAATCCCACTCCAGCAAAAAGTATAGCAAGTCCACCAGCCGAAGACCTATCCCAATTGCAGAGACGGCCAATTCTTGCAGATTGGAACCACATTCCAGTTATTCCCAGTTTAAAAGACAATGCTTTCAATGTTGTTAGGGACTACGTGCATATATTCCCATCATGGGAAGATTATAGTGAAGACAAACACCATTTTCGCATCTTCCTGTCCAACTTATGTGTAAGTGATATTATTCATGCTTATTATTTTCCTGTTTGTTCAGCTTGATCTTCTTGAGGTAGGCGTAGTGCGGCACCGCCAAGAACTTGGCCAGAGCAGGCCGGCCCAGGAGCGCCTGGTAGGGGCTGTCCAGGTCATCCACCTCGAACCAGGTTGGCTCGCGATGGAAGTGATCTTTGTCTCCAAAGAGAACATCTATCTTGATCTTGCTGATTGGAGAATAGAAAAGGCCATGTACAATGCCGTGGAAGACAGTCCGACTGGGCTGGAGCTGCTTCTCCTTGATGCCCAACTTCTCCATGGTGTCGCGGTAGAAGATGTTGATGTTGCTACTGCCGTTTATCAGGACTCAGGATAAGCGACTGACTCACCTCTCTGTTGAAAAAGGCGGCATCCAGCACCATGGCGTAGGAACCTGGAGAAGGCATCACTTCCGGGTGGTCGGCGCGGCTCCAGCTGATGGGCCTCTCAGACCAGTGCATGAACTCAGGGACTTTAGAGGTGACAACATTCACCTCGCGGTGCTGCTGACGTTGGCTGTGCCTGTCGCCAGCCACGCTGGTGAAGACGACGTAGGCTCCGTGTTCTTCGGGGAACTCATCTTGGATTACGCCGACTGGACGGGCCACCGGCAGCTGAGGAGGCAGAGCCGGCGGGCCGGCAGATTGAGGCGGCAGTCCTTTGCCCTTGGCAATGCGGGTGAGCCAGTGGCACTTCCAGATGGTGTGATTGGACGGCTTCGCACCACTGTGGAACTTGCAGGAGCATCAATGGTTTACTCGAAGGAGAAGGCGTGCAACCAAGCAGGCTTGCTGCCCTTCTGACGCTAGGGGCCGGGCTGCTGGTCTTCAACCGTCGCCACCTGCCGGCTGGTGGAAGCCGGCTGTGGGGCCTTGCGCTTGTTGTTGTTTGGTTGCTGGCACCGACTGGAGTCACCAGCCGACGTGTGAGGAGGCGGAGGGAGCACCTTCCTGGACGCGTCCACACGGAGCTCCGACTTCATGGAGGAGTTGGCAGTGGCGTACTTGTCTGCTATGATCAGCAACTCGTCGAGCGTGGCCGGCTCATCGTAGAGGAGCTGGTGCGTGAGCAAGGTGCCTTCTCTGCACCCGGCGGTGAAGTACTCTATGGCTTGTACCTCGTGCACCCCTTCGCAGGAGTTGCGCAGTTCAGCCCACTGCGTCAAGTAGACGCGGATGGACTCGGTCGGGCCTTGGACGCACAGAGAGAGCTGGCGGGGCTTGGGCAACCTCTTGTATGTGTTGGCGAAGTTGCCAATGAAGACGTCAGGGAAGTCCAGCCAGTTGTTGACGCTGTAAGGCTTGAGGCTGTTCAGCCATGTCCGAGTCGTGCCCTGGAGCATGAGCGGAACGTACTTCATGGCAATGCGCTTGTTGCCATTTGCTATGCTGACGGCTATGGAGTAGTCGACCAGCCAGTCCTCTGGCTTGACGGCGTCGTTGTACTTGGGAGTGTCTTGAGGGAGCAAGAACCCTTTGGGGAAGGGCTCGTCGTGAATGCGGGGGCCGAAACAGGTCGGGCCGATCGCATCTTCTTCTTCCATCGGCAGGGACCGTGCTAGTCGGTTGATCCGGGGGTGAGCGTCATTCTCACCGACTCCTTCACGGGGGCCGAGCTGGCCTCCGAGAGTCGGGTGCACAATAGGCGGCGGGAGGTGCGCCTCTCCCTGCGCGAGGGAGGCGGATGATCGCCCCGCTATTCCACTGCTCATGGGCGGCCGTCTTGATCGCGCTTGATGGTGATGTGGGTGCGCCGTGTCCGACTGCGGCTAGCAGCCGACTCTTGGTCTTGTTGATCGCGGGCGCTGCCTGTCGGCGACCGGGAGGTCTTCCCGTGCTCACGGTGAGGGGGAGGTTTTCAGCTTGTACGCCGGGTTCCAGCACGCGGTGACGAGCCTCCTGCTGCACGGCAACCTCGTCGAGGTGCTGCTGGACACGCGCCGTCATGCAACGCAGTTCGTCGCCCTCGAGGTGGTCCCGCTCATCTGCCGCCGCCTAGGCGGCACGCAAGTTCTCGATCGGGGTGGTGTAGACCGGGCAGTCGCCCCCAGCATGCTGGCGACTGCGTGCCACGCTGCCGAACAGTGCCCACTCGGCAAGGCTTGCCAGCAGCCGGCGTGCCGTAGACGGCGCGGTCGATCTTGCGCTGTTAGGCTTCGGTGAGGGCCTCATGGCCGCCAGCTTGTTGGCGCCGTCAAGGAGCGAGGAGCGGAATGTTTCCAGCGTCGCTCCGTTGGCGTTTTCCGCCATGGGCATGGACAAGCCCCGCATTGCCGCCTACAGCGGGTCGTGGCCAGCCCCGTCGGAGGCTCCGTCGTGGTTAATGACCAGCACCTCCATGACGGTGCTGGCGCTGGTGCCGCTAACCACATGAGGGAGTGGGTTGTCAATGATCACCACATCGCTGGGGAAAGCATCAGGGGGCATCGCATTGAAGTCGATGAGCATTGGGTCGGTGGAGCCAACGGACTCCAGGTTGGTGGGACGCTCGTGGGTGATGTGAAGCTTGCCAAGGAGATCAACGAGGCAGCTCTCAGAACTGGCTGCTCCCGTGTCGGGTGATACGTCTCCAACGTATCTATAATTTTTGATTGCTCCATGCTATGTTATCTACAGTTTTGGGCACTATTGGGCTTTATTATCCACTTTTATATTATTTTTGGGACTAACCTATTAACCGGAGGCCCAGCCCAGAATTGCTGTTTTGTTTGCCTATTTTAGTGTTTCGAAGAAAAGGAATATCAAACGGAGTTGAAACGGAACAAAATCAACTTGAGAAGTTATTTTTGGAAGGAAAGCTACCGGATGGACTTGACCCCACGTCAGGAGCCAAGGGAGGAGCTCACGAGGGTGGGGGGCGCCCCCCTAGGGCGCGCCCCCTGCCTCGTGGGGCCCCCGAAGCTCCACCGACATACTTCCTACACCCATATATACCTACGTACCCTAAAACTTCCAGAACAGACAATAGATCGGGAGTTCCGCCGCCAGAAGCCTCCGAAGCCACCGAAAGCCAATCTAGACCCATTCCGGCACCCTGCCGGAGGGGGAATCCCTCTTCGGTGGCCATCTTCATCATCCCAATACTCTCCATGATGAGGAGGGAGTAGTTCTCCCTCGGGGCTGAGGGTATGTACCAGTAGCTATGTGTTTGATCTCTCTCTCTCTCTCTCATGTTCTTGAGGTGATACGATCTTGATGTATCACGAGCTTTGCTATTATAGTTGGATCTTATGTTTCTCCTCCCCCTCTACTCTCTTGTAATGAATTGAGTTTTCCCTTTGAAGTTATCTTATTGGATTGAGTCTTTAAAGATTTGAGAACACTTGATGTATGTCTTGCTGTGCGTATCTATGGTGACAATGGGATACCACGTGATTCACTTGATGTATGTTTTGGTGATCAACTTGCAGGTTTCGCCCATGAACCTATGCATAGGGGTTGGCACACGTTTTCGTCGTGATTCTCCGGTAGGAACTTTGGGGCACGCTTATAGGAATAGCCCAACGGATTGATTGGAAAGAATAACTTTGAGGTGGTTTCGTACCCTACCATAATCTCTTCGTTCGTTCTCCGCTATTAGTGACTTTGGAGTGACTCTTTGTTGCATGTTGAGGGATAGTTATGTGATCCAATTATGTTAGTATTGTTGAGGGAACTTGCACTAGCGAAAGTATGAACCCTAGGCCTTGTTTCAATGCATTGCAATATCGTTTACGCTCACTTTTATCATTAGTTACCTTGCTGTTTTTATATTTTCAGATTACAAATACCTTTATCCACTATCCATATACCACTTGTATCACCATCTCTTCGCCGAACTAGTGCACCTATACAAGTTACCATTGTATTGGGTGTGTTGGGGACACATGAGACTCTTTGTTATTTGGTTGCAGGGTTTCTTGAGAGAGACCATCTTCATCCTACGCCTCCTACGGATTGATAAACCTTAGGTCATCCACTTGAGGGAAATTTTCTATTGTCCTACAAACCTCTGCACTTGGAGGCCCAACAACGTCTACAAGAAGAAGGTTGTGTAGTAGACATCAAGCTCTTTTCTGGCGCCATTGCCAAGGAGGTTAGCGCTTGAAGGTATATCTTTAGATCTTGCAATCGATTCTTTTAGTTTCTTGTTTTATCACTAGTTTAGTCTATAAAAGAATACTAAAAAATGTAATTAAGGTTACCTCATATGCTTCATCTTTTTAATATCTATCATGAAAATAAGGATTCCGATAATTGTGCTCAAGTGCTAGAAGAAGAATGTATTAGAATGTTTGGCACTAAATATCTGAATGATGAGCATGATTGCAATGTTGTTAGTATGAATTCCTTGAATATCCATGATGCTAATGATATGCAAAGCCACAAGCTTGGGGAAGCTATGTTTGATGAAGATGATATTTTTTGTCCCCCAAGTTTTGATGAGCAAATTTATTATGATGAAAGCATGCCTCCTATCTATGATGATTATTGTGATGACACGTATGCTTTAAAGAATAATGATAACCATGAAACTTGTCATCTTGATCTTAATTTTCAATCACATGATAGTTATTTTGTTGAGTTTGCTCCCACTACTATTCATGAGAAGAAATTTGCTTATGTGGAGAGTAATAAAAATTCTATGCTTGTAGATCATGAAAAGAATGCTTTAGGTGCTGGTTATATTGTTGAATTCATTCATGATGCTACTGAAAATTATTATGAGGGAGGAACTTATGCTTGTAGGAATTGCAATAATATCAAGTTTCCTCTCTATGTGCTTAAAGTTTTGAAGTTATGCTTGTTTTGCCCTCCTATGCTAGTTGATTATTGTTCCCACAAGTTGTTTGCTCACAAAATCCCTATGCATAGGAAGTGGGTTAGGCTTAAATGTGCTAGTCATATTCTTCATGATGCTCTCTTTATGTTACAATTCTTATCTTTTATGTGACCATCATTGAAATCATCATGCCTAGCTAGGGCATTAAACGATAGCGCTTGTTGGGAGGCAAGCCAACTTTATTTTTATTCCTTGATTTTTGCTCCTTTTTAGTAATAAATAACTCATCTAGCCTCTTTTTATATGTGGTTTTATGTTTTAATTATTGTTTGTGCCAAGTAGAACCTTTGGGAAGACTTGGGGAAAGTCTTGTTGATCATGCTGTAAAAAACAGAAACTTTAGCGCTCACGAGAATTGCTACCATTCTTATTTGGATAGTGATATTTAGTTAATTATTTTTGCAGATGATTAATAGGTAAATTCCTCAGGTCCAGCAATTTATTTGAGAATTTTATGTGCTCCATAAGTATACGTTTGATCCAGATTACTACAGACTGTTCTGCTTTTGACAGATTCTGTTTTTTCATGTGTTGTTTACTTATTTTGATGAATCCATGGCTAGTAAAAGAGTTTATAAACCATATATAAGTTGGAATGCAGTAGGTTTAATACCAATATAAATAAATAATGAGTTCATCACAGTACCTTGAAGTGGTTATTTATTTTCTTATACTAACGGAGCTTACGAGTTTTCTGTTAAGTTTTGTGTTGTGAAGTTTTCAAGTTTTGGGTAAGGATTCGATGGACTATGGAATAAGGAGTGGCAAGAGCCTAAGCTTGGGGATACCCGAGGCACCCCAAGGTAATATTCAAGGATAGCCATGAGCCTAAGCTTGGAGATGCCCCAGAAGGCATCCCCTCTTTTGTCTTCGTTCATCGGTAACCTTACTTGGAGCTATATTTTTATTTATGACATGATATGTGTTTTGCTCGGTGCGTCAATTTATTTTGTTAGGATTTTCTTTATGTTATTTAGAACAATTTTTTGCATATTTTATTTCAATAAAAGTGGCATTGATAGCCTTTACTATGCCTATGTTACAAGTATACATGTTGCTGTTTGAAAACAGAAAGTTTACCACTGTTGCAATAATTCCCTAGAAAAGTCAGAATGTGATAAAATGTTGAAACCTTTTGCATATTAAGATCTGATAAATTTAATACTGTGGAAATTTTCGTTCATAATTTTTTGAGTTAGGGAAGTATGGATGTTGCAGCATTCTTTACAGACTATCCTGTTTAGGCAGATTGCTGTTATGTTTGCATATGTTTGCTTCATTACTGATTCTATTTGAGGATAGGACTATTAAATATGCAGAGGAATTTAGTATGCAATGTTGAATGATAATTTTAGTGATTTGCTACAGTAGAGTATGATAAGGTTTTTGCAATGGTTTATACTAACTTATCTCACGAGTCCTTGTTGAGTTTTGTGTGTGGATGAAGCTTTTGAGATTTAGGGAGACCGTGATATGAGAGGAATTAAGGAGACACAAAAGCTCAAGCTTGGGGATGCCCAAGGCATCCCAAGATAATATTTTCAAGAAGTCTCAAGCATCTAAGCTTGGGGATGCCCCGGTTGGCATCCCACCTTTCTTCTTCAACAATTATCGGTTAGTTTCGGTTGATCCTAAGTTTTTGCTTCTTCACATGATGTTTGCCATTCTTAGAATGCCATTTTATTTTGCTTTGCTTGATGTTTGAATAAAATACCAAGATCTGAAATTCTTAAATGTTAGAGAGTCTTCACATAGTTGCATAATTATTCAACTACTCATTGATCTTCACTTATATCTTTCAGAGTAGTTTGTCATTTGCTCTAGTGCTTCACTTATATCTTTTAGAACATGGTGGTAGTTTTATTTTGAAGAAATAGATGAACTCTCATGCTTCACTTAGATTATTTTGAGAGTCTTAATGGCATGGTAATTTGCTTAAAATCCTAATATGCTAGGTATTCAAGAATAATAAAACTTTCTTATGAGTCATGCTAGTTGAGTACTAAGAGAAGTTTGATGCTTGATGATTGTTTTGAGATATGGGGGTAATAATATCAAAGTCATGCTAGTTGAGTAGTTGTGAAATTGAGAAATGCTTGTGCTGAAGTTTGCAAGTCCCGTAGCATGCACGTATGGTAAACATTGTGTAACAAATTTGAAACATAAGGTGTTATTTGATTGTCCTCCTTATGAGTGGCGGTCGGGGACGAGCGATGGTCTTTTCCTACCAATCTATCCCCCTAGGAGCATGCGCGTAGTGCCGAGGTTTTTGATGACTTGTAGATTTTTGCAATAAGTATGTGAGTTCTTTATGACTAATTTTGAGTCCATGGATTATACGCACTCTCACCCTTCCATCCTTGCTAGCCTCTTCGGTACCGTGCATTGCCCTTTCTCACATTGAGAGTTGGCGCTCTCTCTCTCTCTCTCTCTCGTGTTCTTGAGGTGATACGATCTTGATTTATCGCGAGATTTTCTATTATAGTTGGACCTTATGTTTCTCCTCCCCCTCTACTCTCTTGTAATGAATTGAGTTTTCCCTTTGAAGTTATCTTATCGGATTGAGTCTTTAAAGATTTGAGAACACTTGATGTATGTCTTGCCGTGCGTATCTATGGTGATAATGGGATACCACGTGATTCACTTGATGTATGTTTTGGTGATCAACTTGCGGGTTCCGCCCATGAACCTATGCATAGGGGTTGGCACACGTTTTTGTCGTGATTCTCCGATAGGAACTTTGGGGCACTCTTTGAGGTTCTATGTGTTGGTTGAATAGATGAATATGAGATTGTGTGATGCATATCGTATAATCATACCCACAGATACTTGAGATGACCTTGGAGTATCTAGGTGACATTAGGGTTTTGGTTGATGTGTGTCTTAAGGTGTTATTCTAGTACGAACTTTAGGGCTGTTTGTGACGCTTATAGGAATAGCCCAACGGATTGATTGGAAAGAATAACTTTGAGGTGGTTTCGTACCCTACCATAATGTCTTCGTTCGTTCTCCGCTATTAGTGACTTTGGAGTGACTCTTTGTTGCATGTTGAGGGATAGTTATGTGATCCAATTATGTTAGTATTGTTGAGGGAACTTGCACTAGCGAAAGTATGAACCCTAGGCCTTGTTTCAATGCATTGCAATACCGTTTACGCTCACTTTTATCATTAGTTACCTTGCTGTTTTTATATTTTCAGATTACAAATACCTTTATCCACTATCCATATACCACTTGTATCACCATCTCTTCGCCGAACTAGTGCACCTATACAAGTTACCATTGCATTGGGTGTGTTGGGGACACAAGAGACTCTTTGTTATTTGGTTGCAGGGTTGCTTGAGAGAGACCATCTTCATCCTACGCCTCCTATGGATTGATAAACCTTAGGTCATCCACTTGAGGGAAATTTGCTACTGTCCTACAAACCTCTGCACTTGGAGGCCCAACAACATCTACAAGAAGAAGGTTGTGTAGTAGACATCATCGGGCGCAGGCTCGTCAGAGAGGCGGATCCCGACGATGAGATCAGCGAGGCAGCTTGCGGTGCAAGCGGCTTCCACGCTGCACAGCGCGTCGATGCAAACGGCATCAGGCGTGCCGGGCTGGCTGCTCTTGCCAAGGAGGAAGCGGGTTCCCGTCCAGAATGTGTTTCCGGATGACGGTGCACCTAGCCCCAAGGTGGGCGCCAAATGTCGAGGATATCTAGCGACATATGCCAGGGGTGGAATATCATGGATGGGGACAAAAGTACATCGCCGGTCTCTAGAGGCATGAGTGAGCGAGACCATATACGCCTGCAAATCTTACCCAGGTTCGACGCTCTTCATGGATATAACACCCCTAGTCCTGCTCTGCGGGGTCTCCGCATGATGACTACCGTCAATAGAGTAGCTACAAGATTGCTCCTTGAGCTGTTTCGGCTAGGGGAGGAAGAAGAGCAAGGCTAGCCCTAACTTCTCCTTCTATGGGTGTGTGTCTAAAGGCTGGGATCCTGAACCCCTTGCATGGGGAAGCCTGGGGGGTTTATATAGGCTTACCCCCAGGGGTACAATGGTAATCTGGCCGCGTGTAGGACCCGATCGTCAGTGTCTCTGGGCGCCGGCTTCTCCGCCGGCTGTTGGGGCCCGCTGCTTGGTGGGTCCCGCCGGCTACCGGGGACTCGGCCGACAGGTAGGGCTCGCTGTCTGCGGGCCGTGGTGACCACGTTGCACTATAGCCCTGTTCCTGATGACGGACGCTTTGTCGAGGGAAGCGTGGCTACAGTCCCGCCGCCTGGCGGGCGCTCACTGTAGCCACTCCCCATCTCATCTGGTTAATGGCGCACATATTCTGAGGGAGGGAGGGCCGCCTATTAGGAGTCGGCCCGCCCTTGACGCCACCTGCAGGGGGTTCGCCGTGTTCTAGTGGCTTGCAGATAGGTAGGGCCCGCCGCCTACATGACGTACCATCCGCTCATCATGGGAGCGTGGCTCCATATGTCATAGGTGATGTCACGAGCTGTGTGGCAACAGTGCCCCACCGGATGAGGGGTGTCCGCTTGGTACACCCACACTGTGGCCTCGCTCAGCCCTAGATTCGGGGGTGGCAGGTCGTACTGTAGTCACGCCCCGTCTCCTCATGGTAATGGGGTGCATACTTTGAGGGGACGAGGGGCCGCTTGCTAGGAGTCGGCTCCCTCGTGGCCGTCTTGTGGCGTCTTGCCTTCTCCAGCAGCCGGCTCATCTGACCGGGCGGCCTAATGGGTTGGCCTTTCGTCCGGGAGTTGTGAGGGGCGTAGCTAGCCCCGATGTCATGAAATACCATGGGGGGCCAATGAGGCTACCCGTGGTCATTTACTCTGACAATATATTCAGATCCTTAATGATAATTAATACTCCTCTGATTATAATTATGAATATGCTTTGTGAGTAGTCACGTTTGTTCTTGAGGACATGGGAGAAGTCTTGTTATAAGTAGTCATGAGAACATGTTATTCATTCGACATTTTGATGAGATGTATGTTGTCTTTCCTCTAGTGGTGTTATGTGAACGTCGACTAGATGAGACTTCACCATTATTTGGGCCTAGGGGAAGGCATTGGGAAGTAATAAGTAGATGATGGGTTGCTAGAGTGACAGAAGCTTAAACCCTCACTACACAAAAATACACTTCCGTGATGATACATGTTTGTCACAGTAGGTCACATTTTCTGTCATGCATGTACATCCATGACGATTTTATGACAAAATCAAGATAGTCATACCTGTGCTGTCTTAGAAGTGTTGACATTACCAAAATTATCATCATTGAAGTCTGCACTTCCATGATGATAAATGGCGCTTCATGGAAGTGCTTTCGTCAAGGGTGACCAACATGTGGGATCCACCGTAACGGGTCGCCATTAAGCTATCGGGTCCGGTTTTGCATCCGATAACCCGTTAACAGCCCGGACCAATGAGGATTTTGCACATGTAAAATTGTCATTGGCCGGAGGAAACACGTGTTGGCTCACCGTTGGGACGGATGTCATCCATTCATTGGACAAGAGGTGCCTATGATACGTCGACACGTCGGACGACCCAACAGAGGCCCATTCTGGTGAAAAGGCCGGCCCGTTTGACTTGGTCAAAAGGTAACGGGCCGGCCCACGGAAAGCCTGTTAATGACATGTTCATATATAGCCCATTTACCGCCCGCTAACTCACGGCCCATTACGGCCTATCGGAATTAAGCCAGTGGCTTCATCTAGGCCGTCCAATATGATTCCAGCCCGTTGTAACTTCCGGCCCATGTATGGCCCATGATGTCTTTCGGCCCATACGAGGCCATTTGTAACTCTTGGCCCATTAACGGCCCGTGGTGAGTCTGGCCCGCAATGAATAGTGTATCGCTTTATACCCATTAACGGCCCATTATTCCGTTGGGCCATTTCCAACCCGTGTTATCTTTCGGCCTTCTCAGGGCCCATTTATTCTTGGGCTCATCTCCAGCATTCGGTTACTTACGACCCGTTACTGGCCTTTTCTGCTTGTGGGCCAAATTCAGCCCATGGTTACAATCAGCCCATTTGCGGCCCTTTAATCCGTTGTGCTGTTTTCATAGTGTCATCAAATACGGTCGATTAACGACGGCCCATTCTGGTCGGCCAATGAATGGAGGATTGAAAATCTAGCCCGTTTACGGCCCATAATGCGGTCTATTATTGGCCCATGTTTGGCCGATTGATCATACGACCCATAGAAGGCCCATTGATGCTATGGCCCGTAGAAGGCCCATTGTTTCTACGGCCCTTAGAAGGCCATTGTTTCTGTAACGCCCCGGATACAACTTTCCATATTTGTAACTCCGACTCTTGCCTTTTCCGGAGATGCGATAGGAGATTTCCTTCGTGGTTGGGTTTTTGTCTTTCGTTTTGTATTTTGTTCATGTCATGCATTTCATATCATGTCATCTTGTGCATCACATTTGCATTCGTGTTCGTCTCATGCATCCGAGCATTTTCCCCGTTGCCCGTTTCGCAATCCGACACCCCTACTTGCACCGGTGCACCCCTCTTGTCTCTTTTCATGAGCAGGTGTCAAACGTTCTCGGAATGGACCGAGATTTGCCAAGTGGCCTTGGTACACCACCGGTAGACCGCCTCCCAAATTTTGTGCCATTTGGAGTCCGTTTGACGCTCCAATGGTTAACCGGGTAACTGTGAAAGCCCCTTTTGTGTTGCAGCCCAACACCCCTCTAAAACGGCCCAATAACCCATCTAAACCACTCCCATGTCCTCTTCGTCGGATCATGATCGTGTGGGTGAAAACTACACTCCATTTGGACACTCCTACCTCCTCCTAGCTATAAATATGTGCAACCCTTCCAAATTCGCGGTCCAAACCCTAGTCCTCTTCCTCCTCGCGCCGACGAACATGTCCACTCTGCCATTCGGACATGTCCTCCACCGCCCCGACCAATCATGGAGCGCCACATCACCCCACCGGCCCTCTCTCTCTCCTCCGCGCCGCCGGGCCTGCGGGGCCCATCGCTGGCCTGCCCTTGGGCAGAACCGGGTCGTGCCCTGTGCCGACACCCGATCCGCCCGAGCGCCGCCGCCCTTCGCCGAGTGCCGCCCGCCCGCCACTACTAGGAAAAGGCCTGTTGGTGGTGCACCTGTTTTGGCCATTAATGGCGCACTATAGGTGCGCCACTATCATCACACCATTAGTAACTAATACTAATGGCGCACCCCTGGTGCGCCATTAGTATACCAGACAGTAGTGGCGCACCAGGCAGTGCGCCATTAGTATGTCCCGTGGTGCGCCATTAGTATGCCTCCCAGAGGGCCATATTTACCTTGTGCTCTGGATTACTAATGGCGCACTACAAGGCAGTGCGCCACTAGTGTGTTTATTGCAGTGCGCCACTAAAGTGCTGTGTGGTGCACCACTAGTATGAATATTAGGATTTTTTTCTTTTCTGATATTTGCACAGGTTACAAAATATATTACTAGACAGAATATAGACAACACCACATAGCAACAACAGATTTATCGAATACAATAGAAGATTAGTCTCCGAATACAATTCATCATATTAGTCTCCGAATTCAAAATACCGAACAAAGTTAGAACATTACAAGTCTCGAGACCGCGAGTAGCGAGTTTGTCTTCACATTACAAGTCGATATCGATCATCTAAACTACCATCACATAGAAGAGAGCTGCGCTCATCACGATTAGCATCATCGCGATGAAACTGGTCTTCATCCGGTTCCTCCTCCGCTCCCTCCTCTCTCCCACTAGATAGCACGCATATCTAGCTTCCGCCTCCGCCCTAGTGGTGTACCCTTTGTAACTGTTACCGCTGAAGCAGTGAACCTGTCTCCGACACTCCTTCCAGTCGTCGTAGACTCCGGGAACCTTACCCTTGTACACGACATACGACGACATCTCTATGCACTAGCCAAACAAAACATTAGTAGCAATTCAGAGACAATACATAAGCAATATATAAGTATGCAACAAAAGGATCAGAAGAGAAAAGCAAGACATTAATAGGAGGATTCATGGTCCTACTAATAAATAGCATCGATTACATATAAGTTGAGCGACTGTCCAAACCAAAGAGACATACAAGTTCATTAAAGTTTAATTACAACATGAGCTAATCGATATTTCAACACTACACATAGCATCACTACTTTCGACTCGACTCAGGGACCGTGGCATGGATGACGCCACCGTCTGTTGTGATGGTCATGAAATCGCGGGCGTTGTCAGCCTGCATTTGTAGCGTTGTTTCTATCTCACTGTTGGACGGTTGATATCTGAGGTAGAACAGCCCCGAGGTATGAAGGACACCTTGATGGATGATTTCCGCAAACTCCGACTGGATGCGAAAGAATTCCTGTCTGATGTCCACGTCCTAGATTACCGACAGGCTTGTGACCCAATGTTTGAGATTATTTGGTAGCAGAAGGTGATTATGGTCCCGTATGATCGCCCGCATGTGATGGAGGGCGTAGTAGGCATCCTTCTGATCGCCAGGCGGCTGCTTGACGCAGGGGAACGTCGTCTTGTGGGCGAACACGTGCTTGCTGTACCTATGAATTGGCCTGCTGAAGGTGCCTCCATATCTGGCGTAGCCGGGGAGAACATCATCAAGAACTTTCTTGATATTTGTGTAGTCTTTCTTCGACTGACGGTCCGAGTCAGAATATGTGGCCATGGAATATTTCGGGCTTAAGAGGATGAGTGTGCAATGTGTGTCACTGCACAAAACATGGAATCTTAGAAAAAAATAACGATCGAAATCTAAGAAATCATATGTTACGGGGCGGTGAGGGGATGACTTGCTCGGGAAAGTAAGGCACGCTGAAGTTATCCTTATCTGGGTTTGCCAGAATGACACCTTCGAGGTATGAACTCGTGACTTGCCGGTCCCCAGCGCTGCCCAAGATCTTGGCACGCATGTAGAAGGGGTCGACTATCATGATATCCGGGGTCTTGTCTCTAATGATCCGCATCTCCATACTCAGCGAAAATAGCCAAACAAAGGTGTAGTGCAGCTGATGAAGGTTAAACGTAGCGAAGATGTCATCAAACCGCAGGACGATCATACCCCCGATGGCGCTATCCACAAAGCCCTTGCCCTCTGGCACCTTGGCCACGAAAACTGGGTATGCCACATCATTCTCTCGGAGACGCCGCTTCTCCAAAGAAAGAACACTATCATGCAGACTCCGCATAGCACCGGTTGCAACATTGAGCAGATTAGTCGGTAGCATCGGCCTACCCGCCACATGCACCCTCTTTGAGATATCCTTAGGTGAAGGTGGCCCGTCCTGAGCACGGATCATACTCGGTGCCGGCTGGCTCGCACCCTTGTTACTCTTTCTTTTCCGTCCCTTCTTCTTCTGCTATAATGGGATCGAGTTCTACCCACAGACAGCCTTCTTGAGTGTGTTGGGGCTGATAATATTTCGCACCTCGGCTATCTGAGGCTCGGTGAAGGCGGCAGCTGGAGGCGTCTCCTGAGAACTAAACACCAGACGATGCCTATTGCAACTGGGTTTCTTCGCGGTACCAGCTAGATCGTCTTTTGCGGGGTTGGGTTCTTGAGAAGGACGCCCCAAGAATTCGTCACCGTACCCATGTTCGTTGAAATACTTATCAACGTTGGTAAATGTATCGTCGTTGTTGTCGTCAGCGTTGTCTGGATCCTGTGCCATATGCATGTCCGGATCCTGTGCCATATCCATGTCCGGCATGTCCGGTAGCGTTGTGGGGGTCTTGCCATGGCTTGGCGCCGGCACGACTGGCGGTGTTGTCTGTGGGTTGGTCTCCCCCGCCCCCAAACGAATCTGGCTCTTCGGCCAAAGCATGGGCCAGCTTATGCAGGCACTGAGGGTCATCACATCATCTTTGTCGGCCCCACGGGGTCGATACAGATGTAACATGTCGTCGAAGGCTAGCAGCACCCGAACCACTTGAACCCTATAAACAGTGGGTGGCATCTGATTACCGTGGAACACGTGGCTGTCCGGTTGAACGATTCTGCCCTTGGCGACATCGACCAACTCGTCATTCACGAAGTGCAGGAGAGTGCACGGAACATCGGCGGCGCTCTGCGAAAACATGTAGGGCGTCAGGGATGCCTAGTAAAAGGCAAGGAGATGAAGTTATCGGCCGAGAGGCTTAATTAGTTACCATGATGGCGTCGAGCTCGGCTAATGTCGAGGCACCGCCAACGGCGGGCGTGCAAGTGACGGAGGGGCCGCTCGCTGCCGAGGTGTCGGCCGGTGTATTCTTCGCACACCCGGGTGTATTAAGCTGCAATACCGGTGCCTTCGCGGGCGACACCAATGCCGCCTCCGCCGGAGACACCAATGGCACCGCCGGCGCGTTGCGTGAGTTGCTACCCGTGAAGCTGGGAATCGGGGGAGGCCCTTGTTGGCCGCCCGCAATCCACGCCTGCAGCCCAGAAACCAAGGTAGGCATAATGGCGGTGATCGCCGCTCCCAGTTGGTCTCGCACTTGCTCTTCGACGATCTCTGGAATCCGCGCCACTTGTGCCTTGAGTTGTTGAACCTCACGCTCCTGGCTTTCCGAGCTGGTCTTTCTCTCCTTTCTCCCAGCGGTATAGTACTCCGACCATTTCGTGGACAAGCCTTTGCCGGCCACACGACTAGCTGATGTCGGCTTACTGAGCTCATCCTTGTTTTTCATTACGTTCAACGCCCTATTTAAAGGGGTGTCAAAAGGGGAGCTCTGAGACGACCCCGCGCTACTGGTTTCAGTGTCCTGCGAAAGGAACATGAACCATTTAGAAATTTGGCTTCATTAATTAGAATGCAACCATATGGAGCTAATTACGCGGGGGTGTATTCTTACCAAAGCACGTGCAAGCGCCTTGGTCTTCGGATCCATGGTAAGCTCCTTGGTTACTGGGTCAATCTTGTACCGGGCCCTGACATAGTTCCTGGTCTGCTTGTCACAGTATTTCTCGAAGAGGGGCGGTAGGCCTTGCTCGGCATGCTCCGCATCCTCCTTGTCCCATATAGGTTCTGCCACTCTGTAACCGTCGGGACCGAGTTTGTGGACCCCTAAGTTCAAGTCCCGCATCTCTTTCCCCCACAAACTTGATTCCGTAGATGCATTGCTCTCGCACTTGATCTTGAACTCCCGGTAATCATCTTCCCTGATCGAAGGATTTTTCTCCTTGATCTTCTCATAACTATCACCTTTTTCAACCATGCTCTTCACCGAGGCTCTCCAAGTAGCCAGGGCCGTGCTCATCTTCGTGAGGGCGGCACTATTCACTTTATTCCCTGAGAGGCATGTGAAGAGGAGGTTGCGCAAATTCCCTCGGTTATGATGCCTTAGGTTCTCGGTGTTGATCGAGACGGTGCTCCGGAGAATGCACCCGAGCTGTCCCGCGTACCCCTTGAATATTTCTGGGGGCGCCGTTGGATGCCCCTCGGAGGACACTTTAGTAAATTCCTCCTTGACGGTGCCGAGCACGTTTGGGCGCCAGTCCTTCTGTTGCCTCTTCGGTTGGGTTCCATCTATGCGTGCGCTGCCATCATTAGTGGTGGCATCCTCGGCGGCACCATCAGTGGTGTCATCCCCGACGCCACTAGGGGTTGTGTAGTCAGGATCGGTGTCGGCAGTGGCGTCCTCATAGTGGTGAGGTTCTTCCTCCATCTCCTGGGCAGCTCCCAGAATGCCTTGCCTGAGCTGCCGGCCTCATCGTTGTGGGCCATGTTTCGCTCTAAATAGGAAAAAAGTTTGGTTAAAAATTTGGTTATTGTCAAGGAACAAGATCTCATCACTTAGGGTTTGTGAGGAATTATCATGGTCTCATCATTTAGGGTTTGTCGACACCGAGGCATCCTAAAAGCTAAGCTTTTATCATTTAGGGTTTGCCGACGCTGAGGCACCCTAAAAGCCTAAGCTTTCATCATTTAGGTTTTTATCGACACCGAGGCACCCTAAAAGCCAAGGTTTTATCATTTAGGGTTTGTCGACGCTGAGGCACCCTAAATGCTAAGTTAAGTTTTCATCATTTAGGGTTTATCGATGCCGAGGCACCCTAGGTTGACTGATATATATGGGTACTCTAAATGGTAGATCGCATCGGCATCACCGCCTACTCAAGTGCCTAGGAAAAGAGCGCTGGTGCTTCCGATCACGCTACCGCCTCACAGCCAGAGAAACAGAGAAGGCAACTTGCAGGTTAAACTATCCCAAACAGAGTATTATATCACAGGCACACACATATGTATATATATCACACATACTTGAGTTAACACAGACTACAAAATGAAACAAGTTCACAAGGTTGGATACACATATATGGTGACAGATAGAGTAATAACTATGAGCTGATATCACACTTCTATATGTATAACACAAGAGGCAGTTGATCCTACTTAATTAAGTACTAAGATACCCCGGCCCATGCATTAGTCGCAAGTAGCCCATATGTCCTATTTTTAGCAAAGTCATGCTAAAATTCACAGAAAATTTCAGCATGACCTTTGCTGAAAATAGGACATATGGAGTACCCGAATTTGCCGGAACGGAAGTTAATCGACATTCCGGCAAACTCAAGGGCCTCTTGGGGTACCTGCAAAATCATCATGACACGATGGTCGGACACAAAACCTAGCAAACTCCTTCCCTTCACTCAGGGTACATCAATATATCTTCTAGCCATGAAACCCTACCCTGATTCTCCTTCCTCTTACCAAAGAGAAGTTGGCTGCAGAGGATGGTCCAACTCAGATTAGCCTGCAGAAGTTCATTGTATAATTCTGTTTAGTTCCAAGCATATATGAATACTCTTCAGGGTGGGCACAAAGATGGAAGCAAACTAATAGCACAAAGTGAATAGCAAATCGGCTACTGAAACTATACTGAAACCATGCTGAAACTTTACTGAAACTACTCCTTGCAAGCAAACTGAAACTACTCCTTGGAAGCAAATTGTCTTGGAAGGAGTATTGTGTGCACAAATCTACTCCAACTAGTTGCTTTCACTTAGAGATTGTTAGGTAGCCGATAGCACAAACAGCATGAGTCATTCTTCAGACCGTTACAAATAGAAACAATGGCAACCAAGGTTAAAAACCAACAATCCTATATATTGAAATCTTTTGGTTGTTTAGTGTTCTAGCTTGGAAGTTGTATCTACCACTATTTTCTGGAGATTACATTCTTAATGGAGGGCTATGGTTGTGCACTCAAAAGTTGTTGGAAAGAAAATACCCTATATTTTAGTGCATTATAGTACACAAAAGTAGGCAAAGTTCCTGTGAAAATATAGATGCAAGGAAAAATAAGCAGCCAAATAAGAAGTTGTGTACTTCAGAGGATGTAAATGTGTAGTTCCTAGAAAAATATGCAATCAAACAAACTAGCAATGTTGCTGTAATTACTTAAAAGCTTATGTGACTGCTTCAGTAAAATTAAGAAACAGAGAGTGCTTGGAAGGAGTATTGTGCACAAAGCGAATTTGTAGCACACAAAACTTGAGAAAATGACACCTAACACCGAAACTACAAACAGAACTGAAGAAAAATGGCAGGGCAGAGCTAGGATCATCTATTGTCACAACATTCTTGCCAGTAAACCCCAACAAGCATGATCTAACTGCTCATGTATTGTCAACAACATAGCCACCCCTATCTATCAACCACACAAACAAGTATTTAAGATTCCAACAACTAGGACCCCTTGTAGTCTGGTGATCCCTCCTATATGCCTGATGGGTCACCGCGATGCGAAAAACTCACAACCATTTTCATTATCAGCACAGGTAAGATGGCAAGCCCCTGTTGCCCAGATCAAACTGAAATGCATCTGTATGCCTAATTTGGTGTCCAACCAATCCGCATCCCCACCCCCTGTTACCATCATTCATAAGGAAGAAGTAGTCACCCAAAATCAGACTAAAACTGCACCTTATATTCACACTGCCAATGCCATGCCATGCCATCGGTTTCCCCCCGTTGCTGTTTCTATTATAGAACATAACAACATCATAGTGACCGCAAAAAAAGAGAGGTCGCCTTACCCTATACTACACGCCGCCACCTTGGGATGCTAAGGAACATAACAGAGATGGCGGAGTGGGCCTCACCTCGGGGGAGACGACAGCGATGGTGGTGGTGGATGCTTGGGAGCGGCGGTGATGAAGACGGAGACGGGGGCGGCGACGAAGACCGTGACAGAGACTTAGACGGGGGCAGCGACGAAGACGGAAGCAGGGGGCACATCGCGATTGGTTGGGGGCAGCGGTGGTGGTGGTGGATGCTTGGGAGCGGCGGCGTTGGTGGATGCTCGGGGGTGGTGGCGGCTTGCGGTGGTGAGGGGTGGAAGAGCTGTAGTGGTGATGGGGGGAGGAGCGCTGGAGGTGGGGGCGGGGCACGCTGGAAAGGGGTCGTCAGCGGCGAGGGGGAAAGGGATCTGGCACAGGGGGGGGGGCGAGGGGGCTAGGGATTTGATCTGGCGTGGGGGGGGGAGGGATAGAGGGGGGAAGCGCACCTCCAAGGGGTGCACCATAAGTACATCCATAGCAATGGCGCACCAACGCAGGTTGCGCCATAAGTAACTTTTTTATTGATAACAATGGCGCACCCTCTCCTGGTGTGCCATTATTAACCTTTTTATTATTTTTTTATTGACAACAATGGCGCACCCTCTCCTGGTGCGCCATTAGTAACTTTTTAATTATTTTTTATTGATAAAAAATATTACACTATATAGAGGAGAGGAGTAGAGGAGGGGGGGAGGGAGGGATCATTTACATTCATTGACGAGGCCGTGGTTGGCGTCGCATCGGAGATGCAGACCGTAGGAGGACGCCGGTCATGGTCGTGGTCGTGGGCCGGCCTCGTCGCATCGCGTCGGCGTTCGTTGTCAGCCGTCGATGGACTGCGAGTAGCCCCGCCGAAGTCTCCACCTCCGGGCTCCGGCTTCCTCGTCACGGCGGCAAAACAAGGTGCAGCTGCCAGTGGGGTGGGGTGGGGTGGCTGCGGCGAATGGGGTTAGGGTGTGATGCGACCTAGCCTAACCTAGGTTGGAGCGGGGGAGGATGCGGGGGGTCATCATCGGCGGTGGAACGGCGGAGGGTGCGGGGGTTCGTCGGCGGCGAGGGGGGTCTGGCGAGGGTCGGGGATCGAGATGGAGGGGGATCTGGCGTGGGGGGCGAGGGGAAAAGGGATAGAGGGGAGGGGAAGAATAGCAATGGCGCACCACCCAGGGGGGAAGAATATTCATGAGTTCAAAAAATATTAACAAATTCAATACTTTTTGTGAGTTAGAAATTCAATACCAGAATAAACACATAAATAAATATTCATGAGGACTAGAACAGAAGAAATATCATTTCAAAATGTCGAAATACAATCGAGAAATGAAGACTACGATTTAAATACAATTGAACTTAGCTAGCTATCTTTTCACAATCTTCTTGCCCTTCTTTTCCGCAAATGGAGTTCTTCTGTTGAACGGACGTCCTTTAGGTAGGGTGGTCCTACTTCTCGTGGTGTATGGCACTTCATCGTCGTCGTCATGTTTCATCTTCGGGTTGCCGTACTTGTCGAAGTCTTGCTCATTGGTGACTCCATCCATTCTGATGATCTTCCGTTTGCCTCTCCTCACGACAACACAAATGGGCTTTGACGGGTCGGTAATGAAGAAGCATTGGTCCACTTGGGAAGTCAGTACCCATGGCTCATTTTTTGCGGTGACGTTAGCGCCCGCGGTCTTGGATTTGGCTTCGGGTATAACCATGGTGGTGAAATACCGGTCTTCTTTTAGGACGCTCTTGGCCCATCTGACACGGAATATCGGGACCTTCTCTCCATCGTAGCTCAGCTCCCAGATCTCCTCGATCCTTCCGTAGTATCTGTCCTTGTCGTTACCAGTGTAGGATTCCATCGTTACCCCGGAGTTCTGATAACCATCGCTCTTCATGTCCTTGTCCTCGGTGTAGAATGTGTAGCCGTTGATATCGTATGCCTCATAGGTCATCAGGTTGTGCTCGGCGTCCTGTGACAAGGCGAATATGAGTTTTTATTCCGCGGAAGAATCCTCATGTAAAGGGTATGACAGAAGCTTCTCCTTGAACCAACGCATGAAAGATAAGTTGTGCTCTTTGATTATATCTCTGTCCGTCCTCTGTTGGCCTCGGTCATTGTACGTCTTCTCAATAAAGGTTTTGTGCTCTACCACCCAAGGATCGACCACGTCTATGTGTTGTAGCGTGACTAGGTTTGCTCTTTCAAAGTCGGCGAGTCGACCCTCGAAGTCGACATGCATTTCATGGCGACCATTGCGGTGACCCCATCCAGCGAGCCTGTCGAGGTGTCTGTTGATGGGCAGACCAACAGGGTTCTCGATGACTAGATAATTCATGCAATAGGAGATGCACTCTTCGGTCAGAAAGCCCCTAGCTATGCTTCCCTCTGGACATGACATGTTGCGAACATATCCTTCGATGACACCATTCATCCTTTTGAATGACATCATGCTGTGCAGGAACGTCGGCCCGAGTTGGATGATATCCTCGACGATATGGACCAGTAGATGCACCATAACATCGAAGGATGCGGGCGGGAAGTACATCTCAAGCTTGCATAGTATCACCACGATCTCTTCTTGTAGCCTTCTGAGTTGCCTCACGCCAACCGACTTCCAAGAGATGACATCGAAAAAGTTGCATAGGCCAAATAGCGTTTCACGGACGTGCGCGTCCATGATCCCACGGATTGCAACTAGAAGTATCTGCATCATCAACACGTGACAGTCGTGAGACTTCATCCCGCTGAACTTCTGCTTCGCTGAGTCTAGGTATCTGCTTATCTTCCCCGCGTAACCGTAAGGAAGTTTTACTCCTACGAGGCAGGTGAAAAACTGCTCGATCTCCTCCTGACTTAGAGTGAAGCACACGGGAGGGTAGTCATTTCCGGTCTTCCTGGCCTTTTTGCCTTTGCGACAACTTTCCGTGTCCTGCTTCGCCTCATCATCATCATCATCATCATTAGCGTGAAGCTCCTCCCTGATGCCCATTGATTCCTAGTCTGCCCTTGCTTTCGGCCCATCTTTGGTCCTCTCTGGCATGTTGAGCAGGGTACCAAGCAGACTCTCGCACACGTTCTTCGTGATATGCATGACATCAAGGCTGTGAGGCACACGGTGGATCTTCTAGTATGACATGTCCCAGAAAACAGACCTCGTTTTCCATACCTTCAGCAGTGGCTCTGGCGCCTTTCGCTTCTTTACCGGCTCTGGCGCCTTTTGCTTCTTTCCCGGCAGTGGCCAATCTTTCCAATTTTTCAACATCTCGTCTATTTCCTCGCCGCTCCTCGTACGCGGGCGTCTTCGGGGTTCGGTTTCACCATCGAACAAATCCTTGCGTTTTCTCCATGGGTCATCGTCGCGAAGCCACCTTCAATGTCCCATGAACACGGTTTTCGAAGATCCGGGATCTCTATCTAGCTGGCGATACGTTGTGTCATCCATGCACCCGACGCATCCAGAAAATCCGTTGACCACCTGCCCCGCGAGATATCCGTAACCGAGATAGTCGTGCACCGTCGTGAGTACTGCGACTCTCATAGGGAAATATTCTTTCTCTGCGGCGTCCCACGTATTGGCTGGCGTTTTCCACAGCGTGTCTAGCTCCTCTTTCAGCAGCCCCAGATACAGATTGATGTCGTTTCCTGGTTGTTTCGGCCCTTCAATTAGCATATTCATGTGAATGTACTTTCTCTTCATGCACAACTAGGGGGGAAGGTTGTACATCCACACAAACACAGGCCAGGTGCTATGTGTGCTTCTCTGGCTGCCAAACGGATTGACTCCATCGGTGCTCGCGCCCAGCATGATGTTCCTTGGATCGGCCCCAAATTCTGGGTGTTCGAAGTTCAATGCTTGCCACTGGCTCGCATCCTTAGGGTGACTCAGCATCTTGTCTTTTTTATTTATCTCCGGATCATTTCCGTCAACTTGTCGCTTCCTCTCCTCCCTATCCCCGTGCCAACGCAGGAGCTTTGCTAGCTTAGGGCCGCGAAATACTGCTGTAGACGAGGAGTGATCGGAAAGTACCACACCACTTTTCGAGGAGCTTTCTTCCTCTTCTTGTATCGAGTGACGCTACACACCAGACATATGGTAGACTCCGCGTGCTCGTCCCGATAAATGATGCAATTGTTCATGCACACATGGTATTTCATGTGCGGTAAATCCAGAGGACACATGATTTTCTTCGCCTCCTCGAAACTGGTTGGGCACTTGTTCCCTTTAGGAAGACGTTCGTGCCAGAATGACATGTTCTCGTCGAAGCATGCGTCAGTCATTTTGTGTTTTACCTTCATCTCCAGAGCCATGAGCGTTACGTTCAGGCGGTTATCCTCGGGTCTGCATCCTTCCTACAATGGAGTAACCGCGTCTATCTCCAGTTGATCCATCTTGGCTTTCTCTCGGGCGGCAGCTCTTGCCTTATCCGTCTGCTTGAGAAGCAGCTCTTGAATATGAGTGTCCTGCACCCAGCCCATCGATGGTCCATCGTCGTCTGCTCCGACATCTTCATGTTCATGATCATGCCCTTCGTCTTGATCTTCCTCATCATCATGTCCGGCATCTTCTACATGATGACTGTGTACAACATCACCGTCATGATCATGTCCTAGAGATTCTTCGTCTTCTCGCCCGCCGTCGTCGCGGTGGTTGTCTTGCTGCCCTTCCTCATTTCTTGCCCGCCCCCATGGATGACTTCATAGTCATCTTCATCACCTTGCCACTGATAGCCATCGATGAAACCACGCAAGAGCAGGTGGTCCCGCACCTGTCCGGAATCCGGGTCCGCAATAAGGCTCTTCATCTTGCATCTTCGACACGGACATCTTATCTCCGTCTCGTTCTTTTGAAGCATCTCGGACTTTGTGGAGCTCAAAAACCTATTCACGATGCCTTCGGTCATCGTGCGGACCATGGTCGCCTGCTGGGTAGAGCAAAATGATATTTTAGAACCTAGAAATTTTTTGGCATGACTTTGCCTAAAAATGGGACCAAAAAGAATGCATAGTGCCAAATTCTCGCCGAAACGGAAATGAATCAACATTCCGACAAAATATTGGCAACTATCGCATTTCAAATACCGGTACCTGCAAACACAAACATATATGCTACACCACAAACATACATAGATCTAGTTAGGCCATAAAAAGTGCATGTGCATGTTGTTGGAGGGAGAAAAAAAGTAGTCTACAACATAAAGAAAGCTTTCCCCTTACTTACCTATCAAAAAAGGTAATTTAACCACTTAATTTGGGTGAATCTATGGTGCAAATGAGGTGAGGAGGAGGAGGCAGCCAAGACAAGCTTGGAGGAGGAGGTGCAGAGAATGAAGTGGGGAAAGTGAGTGTGGTAGGTGGCTGTCCAAAATATCTAGCTGGTCTCAGGTTACTAATGGCGCACCACCTAAAAATGCGCCATTAGTAACCCAGGTTACTAATGGCACACCAGTTAGGGGTGCGCCATTACTAGTTTTGCAAAAAATATAATAGTTAGTAGTGGCGCACCGTGGCGCACTTCACAAAGGTGCGCCATTACTAGTTTTGAAAAAAGTAAAAAAATGTTAGTAGTAGCGCACGGAGCGTGTGGTGCGCCATTACTAGTTAATACTAGTAATGGTGCACTGTGCCCTGGTGCGCCATTAATAGTTTTGGAAAAATATAAAAAAATAAAATTTGCTAGTAATGGCGCACCGTGTGTCTGGTACGCCATTAGTAATGAGGACACTAATGGCGCACCTGTATCTGGTGCACCACTGCTATATAGCAGTGGCACACCACATACATGGTGCGCTATTAATGTCCATATTAGCTATAGCCCCTTTCCTAGTAGTGCGCGGTCCGCCGCTCCGGCCGCTGCCTCCACGCCGCTGCGCGCCGCCCACCGCCACGTCGCCGCTCCGCCGCTGCGCGCCGCCCGCCGCCACATCGCCGCACCGCCGCCTTGCGTCGCACCCCGCCGCCGCACCATGGAGCTCCGCACACCGGCGACGAGCTCGCCGCCCCATATCCTCTCGGTCGCCGGTCACAGCCCGGATCCGGCCGGGCCTCACTCCGGCGATCCTCTCCGGTGACTTCTCCACCTCTGGCCTCCTTCCCCGTCTCCTCCAGCGACGTAACTCCGGCGAGATCCCGACGAGCATCGGAAACCGTGCGAAACCCTAGATCTGGTCCAGAGGGGTATATTTTCTCTAAGTCCCTTTTCTATGACATTTTCATGCCCTGTTCATTGCATCATATCTCTGTGACTGTAGCTCTGTTTCATGCATATAAGATATCAAAATGTTCACTGTGAGATGCTCTTCATTTCATTCCATTGTGGCATGCTTATTTGAGTCCATCTTGATGCCCAAATCATTGATGCAAGAGTGCTATACAATATTTACTCCTGTTACTTATCAGATTATGATGATTTGTCATTTTGTCACATTTGATGTGTGCTTCATATGGGCCTGAGCTCTTCATGTGTTTTGAACTATGCCATGCTACCTTTACAGGGGTGCTTGCCATGTATTTTTGTGATCTATGTGGTGACTAGCACAAGCATGCAAAGTAGCCTCCGCAATGTTGCTGATTTCAGTGACTTAGTATTTTGCTAAGTCCTTTTCCTGTTGTTATTTTGATGCCATGTAAACATGATGCTACAGTGAGATCCATGCTTTTTTTGAGTTGCTTCAGTAAGGATATTTTGAACATATGGTTATGCTCTCTCCATCCATGCCCCTGATGTTCCTGGTAGATTGTTTACATGTTAATCAATTTTTCCATGGTTGTTGCTAGTGATCCGTGCATGCTATGAATTTGCTCTTGCCATGGTTAGCTTCATCAACATGTCATCTTGCTGTTGCCATGCCTATTTTGTCTTGTAATGCATTGTGATGAGTGGTTTGAGCTCGCAAAGATGCCTTCATAATTCTGTTTATGCCATGCTCTGTTTTCTACCAAGTATGAAACTGTTAATAAAACTTGCTATGTTTACCTAGGTGCCATCATATCTTCTGTGCCTTTTTTGCTCATGATCAGTAAGGGACTTTTGTTCTATGCATTTAGTAGATTCATGCCATGCCTTGTATTGCTATTATATGTTCCTGTAGCATGTTGTTTGCTTGCTCTAAACATTGCTTCCTGATGTTATTTCTGGCATGTTAGTAATTTCTCTAAGTCTGTGAAGCTGATACCTTTTGCACTTTTGCCATGCTTGTTTGAACCTACTCTTGTGTGATTTAGCTGTAGCTCAGTGTTCATGTTTTGTCAAGAATCTTGAGTACATCACTTCTATATGCTTTGTTGCTATGTTGGAGTGCAGTAGCTTAGTTTCTTGTTGCATTCTAGATGGCATCGTGCTGTTAATCGCAGAATTGTGCCATTCTTGTTTTGCTTGCCTTTTGCAAACCATGCATCCGATTCTGGTGATCTTTATATTGATTTCGACCGAAATCCTCTCATCTTCCCAGCGGCATACTTGGTTTTCCAAGTTGATGCCTTGTTCATCCTTTTCCTTCCGGAGCACGCATATGCATTGCATATCACATCTCGCATATCATGCCATGTTTTGCATCATGTTGTTTGTGCATTGCACCGTGATTGATTGTTGGTACTTTGCTTGTTTTCTTGTTTTGGGTAGAGCCGGGAGACGAGTACGTGATCGAGGAACCTATTGAGTACGCTTACGAGGATCAAGCTTTCGACAACTCTGAGAACTTTGCAGGCAAGATGACCATACCCTCGAAATCACTTCTATCTTTGCTTGCTAGTTGTTCGCTCTATTGCTATGCCACGATACCTACCACTTGCTATATCATGCCTCCCATATTGCCATGTCAAGCCTCTAACCCTCCTTTCCTAGCAAATCTTTGTTTGGCTATGTTACCGCTTTGCTCAGCCCCTCTTATAGCATTGCTAGTTGCAGGTGAAGATGAAGTTTGTGCCTTGTTGGAACATGGATATTGTTGGGATATCATTATTATATCTTATTTACTTTAATGCATCTATATACTTGGTAAAGGGTGGAAGGCTTGGCCTTTTGCCTGGTGTTTTGTTCCACTCTTGCCGCCCTAGTTTCCGTCATACCAGTGTTATGTTCCTTGATTTTGCGTTCCTTACGCGGTTGGGTGTTATGGGAACCCCTTGACAGTTCGCCTTGAATAAAACTCCTCCAGCAAGGCCCAACCTTGGTTTTACCATTTGCCACCTAAGCCTTTTCCCTTGGGTTCCATGGACTCAAGGGTCATCTTTATTTTAAACCCCCGGGCCAGTGCTCCTTCCAGTGTTGGTCCAAACTAGGCGATGTCAGGTGCCCTGTGGGAAACTAGGGTTTATGCCAACCCGACGTCCTGCACATCCGGTGTGCCCTGAGAACGAGATACGTGTGACTCTTATCGGGATTTGTCGGCACATCGGGAGGCTTTGCTGGTCTTGTATTACCATTGTCTAAATGTCTTGTAATCGGGATTCCGAGTCTGATCGGGTCTTCCTGGGAGAAGGAACATCCTTCGTTGACCGTGAGAGCTTGTGATGGGCTAAGTTGGGACACCCCTGCAGGGTTTGAACTTTCGGAAGCCGTGCCCGTGGTTATGGGCAGATAGGAATTTGTAAATATCCGGTTGTAGAAAACCTGACACTTAACTTAATTAAAATGAATCAACCGTGTGTGTAGCCATGATGGTTCTCTTTTCGGCGGAGTCCAGGAAGAGAACACGGTCTCATGTTATGCTTGAACGTAAGTAGCTTCAGGATCACTTCTTGATCACTTATAGCTTCTCGACCATGCGTTGCTTCTCTTCTCGCTCTCTTTTGTGTATGTTAGCCACCATATATGCTAGTGCTTGCTGCAGCTCCACCTCACTCCCCTTTCCTACCCTTAAGCTAAAATAGTCTTGATCTCGCGGGTGTGAGATTGCTGAGTCCTTGTGACACATAGATACTTCCAAATAGATGCAGGTGTCGAGGATGCCAGTGCAGGGGACGCTACCAAACTCAAGTGGGAGTTCGATGAAGACTTGGGTCGCTACTATGTTTCCTTTCCTGATGATCATTAGTGGAGCCCAGTTGGGACGATCGGGATTCTAGCATTTGGGGTTGTCTTTCTTTCTTTTGGTTCTGTAGTCAGACCTTTGTTTGTACCTTGGATGATGTATGATATATTTATGTATTGTGTGAAGTGGCGATTGTAAGCCGACTGTTTATCCCTTTATTATTCAGTACATGGGATGTGTAAAGATTACCCCTCTTGCGACATGCCTACCATGCGGCTATACCTCTAAGTCGTGCCCCGACACGTGGGAGATATAGCCGCATTGTTGGTGTTATAGTTTCTACGACTGTAGGAGGCCCATGGTAACTACAGTAAATATGTAGCCCACGGTTATTGTGGCCTAGTTTCAAAAATAGGTTATTGCAGCCACTAGCAAACCGCGGAAAAAGAACTGCACTGACCACAAGCAAACAAATAAACAAGACAACAAGGAAATAAATAAGCAAGAAACTTACGCTAGGAAATCACGTCTATTACACATATTACATCCACTGGGCATCAAAGTTTGCCACCAATGCAAATATAGGGAACAAAGCAGCATATCATATAGACTGGTTGTCAAAGTTGGCGACCAATGCAAATAAACGCCACAACAAAGAAAGTCCAGAACTGAAACCACTTCAGAAGAGCTCAAGAAACAATATCCTTGGTACCCATAATGCTTAGCAAGCTTATTAACTTTCTCTTGTTTGGCGCTTAAATCCTCCAGGACTTGTTGTTGCACCAGAAAGTATGCATTTGAATTCTGCAGGGACTTCCTCAGTCCTTCGGCTTCCTGCCGCATAACATCTGATCAATGTCTTTCATCTCGAAGTTGAGACTCAACAAGCCGAACTGATTCAGGTAGTGCGTTCGAAGAGCTGGTGCCAGCAGTAGTAGCGAGTAACTCGAACACTACATCAAGACAGGCCTTTGGGGTTGTCTCAGTGTCTTCAATATAGTTTTTATCAGCTTGCTTGGAGACCAACAGGGATGTCTCACTATCTTGAACCTTATCTGCATTACTTCTTTTACCATTGCATAACGGGGTACTGTTCTCCAATATTTTGTCCGCATTCTATTAGAGAAACAAGCAGACACATCACAGGTTTACCATGTTGTATATGAAACTCATTTTGGTAAATCAATTCAGTAGTAAAGTGGACAGGATAACAACATGAACAAACATATATCTATGTACCATGGTCACTTTATGGTCTATCACTACTGCAGGATGCTGCTAACGCGACACTACAATCAGAGACCCTTTGACCAAATTGTGTGCAATGCATTAATCGCAAATGGTGATGTAAAAAACCCGTCAAAAATGTGCAAAATGTTTGCGATGGATGATACATCAAACACGGTTCAGATTTTGGTTGCATGTGCAATGAGGGGCATATGGTTGATCTGTACGAACTGTTTGTGATGAGACAGAACAACAGAAACATTCATCCAGGTCAAGGTGTGTGTGATATACGGTATACAGTTCACTCCGATGAACCATTTGCGATGATTGAGGTGAACACAAACGATTCGGCGTAACAAGATGTGTGTGATACCCGGCAAACATGTCGGTAATCAGAATTGTGTGCGATCATTATAGACAGCCCATATGGTCTTTTTTTGTGAATTGTGTGCTCATCAGGGCACACAGTTCAACAAACCAACCTATGGGCGATAATGTAAAAGATCTCTGTCGAATACATATTACTAACCGTCTGCGATGAGATTGACAGGATAAATAGAGATATATATAGTCTGCTTAATTTAGTCCTTCTTCTTCTTGTTGTTGTTGGATGGCCCCGCGACATCGTCTTGGCGAGGACGCTTCTTGCCGCTGACCATTGGCTTTTCATCAACGCCGTCGTCGTCATCATCGTCGCCCTCCTCCTCGTTTGACCATTCCTCCTCCTCATCATCGTCGTCCTCTTCTTCGTCCTTCGATGGCTCCTCGTCCGTCTGGTTGTCGTCTGACGACTCCGGAGGTGGCGTCCCTTCCATGAACCAGATAAAATCGAGGTATGGGCTCGATGCCGAACTCATGGAAGATGAGCGGGATGATTCCGATGTTGACCTATCATCAGGCGCCAGACTGCTGGCCGAACTATCGTCCTCGCTGTCGCTCGACATGGCTGCAGAGTGTGTGCCAGTGTGTAGCACAGCCTGCCGGGGACGATGAAGATGGTGGATACTTAAGTGGGGTATGCAGATAAGAGGAACTGCCAAGTGAAGCGGGGATTGAAGCGGGGTTGACGTATTATGTTACCGCTGATATAATCAACCGCAATTATTTGTACCTAGTCGCTCCAAATTCCCGGGGTTGCACATGACTCCTATTGGCTATTTGGTTGGTTTCCTTTTTCTGGACAAACACAAGGAACGACTTTCGGGATTATGCACCGGTACCGGTACGAACGGAGTAGGATAGTTGGCAAGCAATACATTGAGCTCCTCTTATTGATAAAGCCAGTAATAATCAAACTAGAAAGGAAAAGTAAAAAGACAAAGAAAAATATCTGCATGAATCTTCGCGTAGCATCAATGGCATAGTACTGTAGCGACCCGACCCGAATGGATCAAGTCTACTGTGCTCCGGTGTCATCCCTGGATCAGTAATGCTGACACCACACAGTACTTCGAAGGATTTATAGCAGAGTGGCAATCACACACTTATTACAACGATGTCTCAAAAGAGAACTTATTACAATAATATGGCTTAAGGCCATCTAATATCGATAACAGCGGAAGACTTGGAAGGTAAATGGGTCCATCAACTCCAACGGCATCACTGAGTATAGAACCACGACCTAAAAGCACCTTAATCGTCATCTGAAAAGTCTGCAACATTAACGTTGCTGCCCGCAACGGGTCAGCACATGGAATATGCTGGCAAGGTAACACATAGAGAGTAATGTAATAAAACAGCTATACTATATGCATATTTGGCTGGTGGAAAGCTCTATGGTTACTGTTTTGCGTAAAGCCAGTTTTTCCCTACTACAACGGAATAAATTTATTTAACTATCATGGTGGTTGTTAAACATTGAGAATGGTTGACAACATTCTCAATCCCAATTAAAAGTGCAATTAAACCCAACAAGATTAATTAGAAGTAACATGTTGAGATTCACATGATATTCAAGTACTAGATACTCAAGATTGTCCATAACCGGGGACACGGCTAATCATGATTAGTTTATTACACTCTGCAGAGGTTTGCGCACTTTTCCCCACAAGACTCGATCGCCTCCGTTGGATTTCTCGCACTACTGGTGTTTGAGAAACGGATGACCGAGACACAGTCTTTCAGAAGCGCTAGCACCTTACGATGGATAGACCGGTACACCTACTTTCCCCTACATCTGCTAGTCTACCCTGTAAGAGTTCGCACGACTTAGTCAACTATGCCAGAGCCCATAATGGCTTGTGGCTGCACACGTAAGTATTTAGCATGAAAGATCTTATGATCCCTTTGAGCCTGGGTGGCGGTCCAAAATAAAACAGGCAAGTCCTGATAGACATCAGGTGCCTCAATCCACCCAGATGTGTGTTTAAGTTGCCACCTTAGATAAACCATTAAAATTATCAATCTCACATCTGTCATGGATATCACTCACCCAATCCACGTCTACTAGCATAGCATGGCATAATAAGCAAACGTAGAAGTAACTCCCAAAGGTTTCATAATAAACAGGTAATAGGTACTACCTCATCTACTTCCCATACCACAATTTAATTAGATCCTAATCATGCAATGTGTGAGGATGGATCTAATGCAATAAAACTGGGTTGTAGGAAAGGTATGATCAAAGTGTTACTTGCCTTGCTGATGATCCGCGAGTCCTAGGGATTCGAAGTAACAGGCGACACAATCCGGGTAATCTATCGCAGACAAACAACAAGCATACTATAAGTACTCATCTAATGCACAGGTAAAACTCAAACAAAAGATCGAACCAGAAAGTTCAACTTAAGAACTCCGGTTGCAAAGAGAGAAAGAACCGAACAAAGAAATCGAAAACAAATGGCAGAAAACAACTCGGTTCTAGCAAGTTGATACTAGGTAAAATTTTACCATGGCAAAAACTGGTGTAAGTTGATTAGTCGGAACGGCGGTTTCGAAACGAAACTCCAGGCGCTTGAATCACCTGATTCCGATAAACGAGCGAGAAGATAGACTAGAAAGAAGATCGGATCTGAGATCGCGATCGCGGAATAAATCCGACGAAAAGAAAAAGAAGAAGGGTTAAACGAACGGACGTTCGTTAACCTAGAAGAATCCGGTCATCACGTTCGTTAGGACGAACGGTCTCTATGCAACTAAATCGGAAAAGAAGACGAATCCGATCTAGTGTTTCGAGAAAAGAAAACCGAACGAAAAACCGATCTAGAAAACCGGAACGCTTTAGAAAAGAAACGGAATGATTTAGAAGAAAACCGATCCGAGGAAAAGAAAGAGAGACGCGGCGCAGTACCTCGGCGAGGTCTCCGGCGAACGGCGACGCGGGGCAAGGGGCGGCGGCGGCGGCGTTGCTAGGCGGCAGCGGCGGCGCTAGGGTGGCGGCGCGGCGGCACTAGGGCAGCGCGGGGTGAGGCGCAGCTTGGGGCTTGGGGTTTGATGTGATGTTTAGAGGGGGGGAGTGCTTGGGTATTTATATTGGTGATGGGAGAGGAAAGTTGGGGTAGGGGGCAAGAAAAGAGAAGGAAAAAGATAAGGAGAGGGAATCCTCAAAAAAAGGCAACCCGAGTCCTACTAGGACTCTAGGCGGCGGCTCCCTCCTGCGCCAGGCGCGCGGCGCGGCTGAGGCCTGGCCGGCCGGCCTGCTGGCTGGGCCTTGGCCCAAGGCGCGCTGCTGAATTTTTTTTAAATCGGTTACGCGCGCAGAAAAACACAGAAAAGAGAACTAAACGAACTCCAAAACTGCTAAAGTAAATTTTCCCCGACTCCTAAAGATGAGTCGAACAAAATGAACTTTTGTCCGGACCTAGAATGCAATTTTTGAAAACGCGCATTTTTCCCTATCCAAATAAAAGGCAAATAAACTCCGACAAAACCAATGATCCTCTTTTCGAAATTTGAGAAAACTCAAATATGAAAATGACGAAATCTCCAACTCTCTCCGTGGGTCCTTGAGTTGCGTGAAATTTCTAGGATCGACAAAATGCAAGAAAATATGATATGCATGATGATCTAGTGTATAACATTCCAAATTGAAAATTTGGGATGTTACAAGTACATAGATAGGCATTACTTAGAGCACATCTAGATGTGCTTTAGAAATACTGTCAAACAAAACCCCTAATCATCATTGCAACCAACGCATAGAACATGTGAAAGATCGTGGATGTCGCCTAGCGGGGGGGGGGGGGGGGGGTGAATATGCGCTTTTAAAATAATTATGGTTTGGGCTTGAACAAATGCGGAATAAACCTAGCACTTTGTTTATCAAGCACAAAACCAACAACAACTAAGCTCACCTATGTGCACCAACAACTTATGCTAAGCAAGATAAACAACTAAGTGATAGCAAGATATAAGACAAGAAACAACATGGCTATCACAAAGTAAAGTGCATAAGTAAAGGGCTCGGGTAAGAGATAACTAAGGCACGCAGGACGACGATGTATCCCGAAGTTTACACCCTTGCGGATGCTAATCTCTGTTTGGAGCGGTGTGGAGGCACAATGCTCCCCAAGAAGCCACTAGGTCCACCGTAATCTCCTCACGCCCTCGCACAATGCAAGATGCTGTGATTCCACTAAGGGACCCTTGAGGGCAGTCACCGAACCCGTACAAATGGCAACCCTTGGGGGCATTCACTGAACCCGTCCACTTTGGCAACCCTTGGGGGTGGTCACCAGAACCCGTACACTTTGGCAACCCTTGGGATGGTCACCGGAAACCGTCAAATTGCTCGGGGCGATCTCCACAACCTAATTGGAGACCCCGACGCTTGCCTGGAGCTTTACACCACAATGATTGAGCTCCGAACATCACCAACCGTCTAGGACACCCAAGCACCCAAGATGAACAAGCTCAAGGGTACCAAGTACCCAAGAGTAATAAGCTTCTCAACTTGTAACGTCCACGTATCACCATGGAGAACTCAAACCGATGCACCAAATGCAATGGCAAGGGTACATGGAGTGCCCAAGTCGTTCTCTCTCAAATCCCACCGAAGCAACTAATGCTAGGGAGGAAAATGAGAGGAAGAACAAGAAGGAGAACACCAAGAACTCCAAGATCTAGATCGAAGGGGTTCCCCTCACATAGAGGAGAAAGTGATTGCTGGAAATGCGGATCTAGATCTCCTCTCGCTTTTCCCTCAAAAACTAGCAACAATCCATGGAGTGATTGAGAGTTAGCAAGCTCGAAGAAGGTCAACAATGGGGGAAGAACATGAGCTCAAAGGACAACATTCATTGTGGAAGAAGACCCCCCTTTTATAGGTGGGAAAAATCCAACCGTTATGCTCACAGCCCGCACAGAGCGGTACTACCGCTCCAAGGAGTGGTACTACCGGTAGGGAGGTAGTACCCCTTTGAAAAACAACAGCGAGGAAGCAAAAGGCCAGTAGAACCACCGGAGCGGTACTACCGCTCGACCTCACGATACTACCGCTAGGGATAGCGGTACTACAGCAATTGGTAGCGATACTACTGCTTGTGAGCGGTACTAAAAAGGTACTTCCGTGCCTACCTCCGCTGAGCAAAACACGAGATTTTGGTCCGGAGCGGTACTACCACTCAGGGGCCGCGGTAGTTCAGCTCTGGAGCGGTACTACTGCTCAGGAGCCGCAGTAGTACCGCTCTGGAGCAGTAGTAAAAATTTACATCCGCTCTAGCTGCAGTAGTACCGCTGTAGCCTTTACCAAAACAACCACAACTTCTGCAAACGGACTCCGAATTCAACAAAACCAAGTTTGTTGGAAAGCTAACGACATGGGCTAACACAATCTTGATAGAAAAAATCAATAAGAAGCAAATGAGAAAAGGACCATAAGAAAATGGTGAGAACCCTTCCTCGGATAAGACCGGTGAAACCTCCAACACCGAAAACATCATAGAAGATGCATGCGAACTCCGTTTTCGATGAACTCAAGCTTGTCATCAAGATGACCATACGCTCTAAGACTCACAAAGAGAACCAAACAAAGAACCAATAAAGATGATGCAAGGATGCAATGGTTTGAGCTCTCTACGAATGATATGGTCAAGCTGCTCATCGAGAGCCCCCCTTGATAGTACGGCAATCGATCCTATAACCCGGTCTCCCAACTACCATCATGAGACCGGTAAAATAGAAAACCTATCAAGGGCAAACCTTTGCCTTGCACATGGTCCACTTGAGCTAGATGATGACGATCTTGACTACCTCAAGTTGGACCACCTTTCTTCATTGCGTTGGCTCGATGAAGACTAGTTGATTGCTCCCCCATACTCCACTATGGGTGAGCCACTCTTCCGCACATCTTCACAAGTCCATTGTCACCACAATGGACGACAAGCTTCAAGCATTTGATCTCTTCGTGATGCTTCACTTGAATTTGCACACCGCAACCTAACCCCACAAAGAACTCTCACGAAGATCATGAGTTAGTACACAAAGCGTAATTGACAATGCTTACCATACCATGGGATCGCTTGATCTCTCTCGGTACATCTTCTACACTTTGTGTGTTGATCAACTTGATCCACTCTTTTACTTACTCTTGATCAACCTCTCACAAGACCAATCTTTAGGTAATTTCTTGAATAGCACCTTGGTCATCACAAACTCTCCTTGACACCAACAAATATACTCCAAGAAAAGCATATGGACAAAACCTTCAAATATAACTCAAGGCAACCATTAGTCCACAGAGATTGTCATCAATTACCAAAACCAAACATGGGGGCACCGCATGTTCTTTCAATCCCCCCCGTTTTGGTAATTGATGACAATCACTTTCAAGAGAGTTTATACAAGGAATTATGCATCACCATGCAATGCAACAACCTATAATGCATGCGTATGAGATGCAAATGCTTAGGAACAAAACCAAAGCAAGGAGAAAACTCTGAAGACTTCTCCACAAAACTCTCTGAAACTTCTCCCCATTGGCATCGATTGCCAAAATGGGCGAAAAGATTAGAGGGCCAATATAAATGGTGGTCCTCCATAAATTGTGTATTTCTCAACAAGAGAGTGGAATGCACTACACATATCCAATTGTCAATACTTGGAGGAAGACAAACTATATTGAGGCCCAATGATTGCAACAAAAAGATATGTCACAAAGACAAAACAAAGAGAGAGACAAGCAATCATAAGATACCAATTGAAGCAAGTAATCAACGGATATCAATTGAACCAACTAGACCAATGATCCTACATGCCACATGAATAAAGATATTATGATATGAGCAGAAGATTGTTCTAAAGAAACTAGAGAAGCTCCCCATGATTTGTACACATCAGGAATTTTTGTATTTGGATACAAAGTGCACAAAATTGGATCATAGCTCCCCCAAAATCAATAGAAACTTACAACAAGTGCAAGTGAGCATATAGGAAACAAAGCCTAGTACTTGCAACAAACACATGGTTGAGCAACAAGTAAAAGAGGCAACTTAAGAATGGGCTCAACCAAAATGATGTTTGTGAGTCAAGGCAATGCACTTGAGAAGACTAATGTATGGATGAGCATTAAGCATCAATAAAGTCTTGAAAGAATGAGGCACATGGTGCAAGGCCTATCATTCCCACACACAACTAGCAAATGGGTTCACAAGCTTACTAATAGGCATATAAAGAACCTATGCTTGTGACAACCCGTGGTGAAGATAGAAGATGAAAGCCTCATCAAGACGAGGGATACCAATTAAGATGGCAAAAGCCTTGTAAAGATAAGCATGAGGAAAATAATCTTCACCACACAAGAGTGCATCAAGAATGTAACGATAGAAGACATGCACTCAAGGAAAAAGCTTTCACGGAGCCACCAAAGAAATAACATAAGAAAGATAAGGTGGACGTGAAAGAAAGGATATCAACTAGATATGCAATTCTCTAAAGTGTATAAGATTCTAGGTAGACGAAATCATGATGATATATATCTACAAAGAAGGATGTACACCCGAAATAGTTACAACACGAGGAACAAGATATCCAAAGGGAGGTCATACATATACCAATAAGATATTTGCTTGGAAGCATAGCACATGGCTAGATATGGTCTTATTGTGTATAAATGAAGTCCACACATGAACAACAAAGACATCACAACTAGAAACAAGAGATCATTGTTGGGATGCTTTGAGAAAGGAAACAAGTATCACAAGAATGAATGAATAACATGCCATGATACAACCTACACAAGGTTGATGCAAGAAATGTGTTCATGAAGAATATGAAGATACTTGTTACAGAGTTAACATTGGAAGGATGTAGTAGATACCAATTGAAGGTAGATAGTAGTTCATTGATCATCCTAGCTCGACTCCAATAAGCACATGATGACAACACCTTCCTTGTGAGTGAGCCGAGCATCCAATGTATCTCCAATTGTTCATAGAACAACAACACAAACAAAATGGTACCCAAACTCATTGGGACCAAAGAGTTAGAGAACCAACAATACATAGGACAAACTCCACATAAAAATGTGCATATAGATACGAAAATGAATTTCATGCACATCTCATCCAATTTGAGACTTGGTGGAGTTTCCCTTATATATTGGGTCAAATAAACAAGGCATGCCATAGAGACTACATGAAGTAAATATGCATGCTCAAGACCTTCAAGAACCGATACCAAATGACAAAGAAAAACCAAGTGAAGAAAAGATACCAAATGAATAAAACATCACTTGGAGGATATCGATAAAAGATACATCAAGGAATGAGTTATCCATTGAGACACACTAAATAAAAGACATCAAAGTCCCAAAAGAGAGGATGGTTCCAAACAAACCAAGCTCTCTACAAAGTTTCATGATGGCACAAAGTACCAAAAAGAAAACGGCTTGCCTTCTACCAACACACAGTTGACAAGGATCGCAAGGTGAGTGTTTTATAGAAAATAGGATAGCTCCCCAAGACTAGTGCATTATAGATAATTTGCATTTGAATACAAAATGCACAAGGTGGGATCACCACTTTCACTATATCTATAAAACACTAGACAAGATCAAGAAATTAGGAATATCCACAAGTAGTATGGAAGACAAAGGGAGTTGATACATTCCTTGGCAAGAGAAAAGGAAAATAAAAGCAAAAGCCAATGTAAAGAAGATCAATAAATTCTACCACACAAGTGAGTACCAATGATCAAAAGACAAGAAGTAAATTGGAAATAATTCCGTTGGTAGATAGCAAGGATATCCAACATCATCTTACACCAAACACAAGCAAATTGCAACTTGTAGAGCTAACATGCCACCTAGGAACAAGATAATTTACAATATCAATTCTAGGTGACAATATCTCAAATGTACACATTTTCTGGGCTTGTAATATGCACATAGCATATTACCCCCCCATAATGTGATACCAATAAAAACTTAACAAGAGGTAATAAGAGGGTCCAACAAGAGATAATTAATGGACTATTTAGAATTTGAATTTCTCATGAGAAGACATACCACATAGTGACTAGATAAGCTTGCAATATCAATACTAGGTGGTATTCCTCATGTACACACATTTGTGGGACCATGAGGTGCACAAAGCACATCACTCCCCCAAAATGGGATGTTCCATTAATCTCTCAAACGAGCCAATTAAGATATAAACAAGATGCAAAAGGCTCAACACATGACACACACGTACATGATGTGCAAACCAACACACACATACTTGATTTCTCAAGATAATCAAGTTGTAATCACAACATATACAAACACATGCAAGGAGAGAAACCAAACATGCAAAGGGGCAAGTAACTATCAATGTAAATACTTTAAGCATGAGTTACCGCAAGGAGGAACATTGGATATAAGATAGAAACTTGATAATCCGAATGACTTGGCTTGAGACAATATGAATGATGAAAATCCCCTTAATTCTTCATAATGTTGCCAAGTCTCCAATGCCCTCCGTAGACACCTATTGATCAAGTTTGAGCTATTTGGTCCCCAACCAAGTTGGGTCCTAAGAGGTTAGTCACAATAGGCTTGGCTACCCAAATGGTTCTTTGCTTGACACCACTTTGAGTACCAACAAACTTGGCAAACACATTGCCAACCTTTTCCTTCCCAAGAGAATAGATATCATCAATAATAATTGGGTTGGATGAGTTACCACTCGTGCATGAAGAAGCGAGGTGACCTTTCTCACGGCATAAGTAGCAACATCTACTCTTCACTTTCTTCTCCTTGAGTTCTCAACTTGAGAAGCATTAGCTTGAGTATTCTTGGGAAGAGGGCTTTCTTCAACTTGTGGTTGAGCATGAGATTGAACTTGTGGCCTCTTCCCATGTTGCTTTTCACTAATGGCCTTCTTCTTCAATGGGCAAGATCTAACATGATGCCCTTAAATTTTGCACTTGAAGCAAACAATCTTGGCCGAATTCTTGACTTGTTCTTGGCCCTTCTTCTTGTTCATCTTGGACTTCTTCTTATTGGAGTTGAATCCAAGTCCACCTTTGTCATTGGGGGATTTTTGCACACTCAATATATTGTTGAGTGTGGATTTTCCTTCATGACACTTTTCTAAGTCTTTCTTCAAAGAAGTGACTTGGGCCTTGAGCTCTTTGATTTCCTCTACATGGTTAGTCTCAACACAAGCACTAGAGGAAGTATAAGCTTCATTGTTAGAGCAACAAGGCAAGGAAAGAAATTCATCACAAGATTTACCAATGTTATGCATGGATGAACCACGAGGACTAGCACATGGCAATATAGCATTTTGACTAGAAGTAGTGCCAGTATCCACATGAGGCTCACTAGATGTTACCTTAGCAAGCATGGCCTCATGAGCTATCTTTAGCACATTATGGGATACTGGAAGATCATCATGAGATCTTGAGAGCTTTTCATGGCTTTCTTCCAATTTCCCATAATTGCTAGATAGCAACTCAAGTTGAGCCCGTAGCTCAAGATTCTCCTTCAAAATGGATGCTTCACAAGTAATAGAGTTAGTAGCACAAGCATCATCAATATTAGCAAGAGGAGAAGGCAACTTTACAAGCTCTTTTGAATATGAAGCTTTAAGTTGTGCATGAGACTCAGTGAGTTTGGTGAGCTCACCCTTGATGACCCTTGAGCCATTTTTGAGGTGCTCAAAATCCTCAATAGTCTAGCATGAGCAACTTCAAGCTTACCATTTTTAGTTTCAAAAACATTGGCCACCTCAAGAGCTCTATCATGATATTCCTTCACTCTAGATAATTCTAGAGCAAAAGTCTCCTCAAGAGATTCCTTGGTGGTTTATTCAAGTTCAAGAGCTTGAGAGAGGTCCATAATCTCATTAGCGTAATCACGCTCATGACCTTCCATTTTATCAATGGTGACCTCATGCTCCTCAAGACGATACTCCAACTCATCAATATATTTCTTGCCCTCAAGAGCAATAGACATGATTTCCATGAAGTTGGAACGAGCAATTTTATTCTTAAGAAGAGCTTTAAAAATTATTACCCACTTAATTTTTAAGGAGGCAACATCATCATTCTCTTCATCATAATCGACATCATCATCATTCTTTCCATTATCAATATCATCACAAGATATATTGGGATTCAAAGTGGGAGATACCTTTGAAGCCTTGGCCATAAGGCAAAATGCAATAGATGATGATGTAGGATCCCTTGAAACACCATTCAATATCACATCTTGTTCCATGGAGTGTTGGGTTTCCTCTACATTGTTAGCACAACAACTCGAGGAAATACATGCATTTTTATCATGGCAACAAGATATAGCAAGGATATCATCATGATATTTAGTCAAGCCATTTCTAAATGATATGCACGGACTATCAACACAAGCATGAGAAACATGTAAGGTGCACAAAGTGTTAAAGTCCAAAGATGGAGCATTGCAACAAGATAGTGATGAAGAGTCATCAACGATAAGCACACTGTCATCATTGAAGTGACCAACACTACTCACCATAGCATTACCTTGTGGCAATCCACACGTAGGTGAAGTAGAAGAAGTTGAGAAGGCAACACGGTCGGAGGTAGAGGAAGAACAATCATCCCCACAAATCTTGGACACGCCATATTTATCATGAAGCTTTGTCCACAACTCATGAGCATCCCGAAATGGCATGAGTTGAAATATAACTACATTGCTCAAAGCATCGAAAAGCACATTAGAAGCTTGAGCATTGAGATAAGGGTTTTTATCATCCTCTAAAGATAATCTTTGGGGATACTTCGGAGGAGAAAAACCCATATCTACAACTCGCTCTAAATTTGGGTCCATGACCCTAAAGAGATTAAGCATGCGAATAACCCAAACATCAAAATTTGTGCCATCAAAACTAAGAGTGCCAGAGAATCCTAATCTCCTAGTCGACATCTTTACTCTCTAGGCGGTAAAGCCTAATAAAGAGAGATGAGGCTCTGATACCAACTGAAAGATCATGGACGTCGCCTAGAGGGGGGGGGGTGAATAGGCGCTTTTAAAATAATTACGGTTTGGGCCTGAACAAATGGGGAATAAAACTAGCGGTTAATTTGTCAAGCATAAAACCTACAACAACTAGGCTCACCTATGTGCACCAACAACTTATGCTAAGCAAGATAAACAACTAAGTGATAGCAAGATATAAGACAAGAAACAATATGGCTATCACAAAGTAAAGTGCATAAGTAAACGGCTCGGGTAAGAGATAACCAAGGCACGCGGACACGATGATGTATCCCGAAGTTCACACCCTTGTAGATGCTAATCTCCGTTTGGAGCAGTGTGGAGGCACAATGCTCCCCAATAAGCCACTAGGGCCACCGTAATCTCCTCACGCCCTCGCACAATGCAAGATGCCGTGATTCCACTAAGGGACCCTTGAGGAAGGTCACCAAACCCATACAAAAGGCAACCCTTGGGGGCGGTCACCGAACTGGTACACTTTGGCAACCCTTGGGGGTGGTCACTGGAACCCGTCAAATTGCTCGGGACGATCTCCACAACCTAATTGGAGACCCCGACGCTTGCCCGGAGCTTTACACCACAATGATTAAGCTTTGAACACCACCAACCGTCTAGGGCACCCAAGCACCCAAGAGGAACAAGCTCAAGGGTACCAAGCACCCAAGAGTAATAAGCTTCTCAAATGTAACGTCCACGTATCACCATGGAGAACTCAAACCGATGCACCAAATGCAATGGCAAGGGCACACAGAGTGCCCAAGTCCTTCTCTCTCAAATCCCACTGAAGCAACTAATGCTAGGGAGGAAAATGAGAGGAAGAACAAGAAGGAGAACACCAAGAACTCCAAGATATAGATCCAAGGGGTTCCCCTCACATAGAGGAGAAAGTGATTGGTGGAAATGTGGATCTAGATCTCCTCTCTCTTTTCCCTCAAAAACTAGCAACAATCCATGGAGGGATTGAGAGTTAGCAAGCTCGAAGAAGGTCAACAATGGGGGAAGAACACGTGCTCAAAGGATAAGGTTCATTGGGGAAGAATACCCCCTTTTATAGGTGGGAAAAAATCCAACCGTTATGCTCACAGCCCGCATAGAGCGGTTCTACGGCTAGGGCGGTAGTACCCCTTTGAAAAACAATAGAGAGGAGGCAAAAGGCCAGTAGAACCGCCGGAGCGGTACTACCGCTCGACCTCACGGTACTACCGCTAGGGATAGCGGTACTACCGCAAATGGTAGCGGTACTACTGCTTGTTAGCGATACTAAAAAAATACTTCCGTGCCTACCTCCGCTGAGCAAAACATGAGATTTTTGTATGGAACGGTAGTAAAAATTTACATCCGCTCTAGCCGCGGTAGTACCGCTGCAGCCTTTACCAAAACAGCCACAACTTCTGCAAACAGACTACAAATTCAACGAAACCATGTTTGTTGGAAAGCTAACGACATGGGCTAACACAATATTGATAGAAAAATCAATAAGAAGCAAATGAGAAAAGGACCATAAGAAAATGGTGAGAACCCTTCCTCGGATAAGATCGGTAAAACCTCCAACACCGAAAACATCATAGAAGATGCATGCGAACTCCGTTTTCGATGAACTCAAGCTTGTCATCAAGATGACCATAAGCTCTAAGACTCACAAAGAGAACCAAACAAGAACCAATAAAGATGATGCAAGAATGCAATGGTTTGAGCTCTCTACGAATGATACAATCAAGGTACTCATCGAGAGCCCCCTTGATAGTACGACAATCGATCCTATAACTCGGTCTCCCAACTACCATCATGAGACCGGTAAAATAGAAAACCTATCAAGGGCAAACCTTTGACTTGAACATGGTCCACTTGAGCTAGATGATGACGATCTTTACCCCCTCAAGTTGGACCACCTTTCTTGATTGCGTTGGCTCGATGAAGACTAGTTGATTGCTCCCCATACTCCACTATGGGTGAGCCACTCTTCCGCACATCTTCACAAGTCCATTGTCACCACAATGGATGACAAGCTTCAAGCATTTGATCTCTTCATGATGCTTCACTTGAATTTGCACACCGCAACCTAACCCCACAAAGAAATCTCAGGAAGATCATGAGTTAGTACACGAAGCGTAATTGACAATGCTTACCATACCATGGGATCGCTTGATCTCTATGCTTTGTGTGTTGATCAACTTGATTCACTCTTTTACTTATTCTTGATCAACCTCTCACAAGACCAATCTTTAGGTATATTTCTTGAATAGCACCTTGGTCATCACAAACTCTCCTTGAAACCAACAAATGTACTCCAAGAAAAGCGTATGGACAAAACCTTCAAATATAACTCAAGGCAACCATTAGTCCATAGAGATTGTCATCAATTACCAAAACCAAACATGGGGGAACTGCATGTTCTTTCAACATGGCTAATGCGACAACCAGAACTACACATGCTAGTTCCTTCTTGTCTCTTGCTTTCATCTATTGCCTGTGATTGATTCTTTCTTGCTTCATCATACTGACTGTACATTCCAGATCAGCCAGTTTCTTCTTCAGCTTTACGTTATCTTCTGCGAGCTTGGTGATAACACTCCGAGCCCTGCCATGCCATTCTTCATCCAGCCAGTTAACAAAGGCATAAGCCTCATATCCGTACCAATGTTAAATAATATTTTGGATGAGCGGTGGCATTAACTGAAGTAAAATGATGAACTTAATTAGCACTAACTTCTCACGGGCAACTGAGAAACCGCTTGTGAATGTCGAATCCCTCTGTGCATACACGTGGAGCGGGAGTGTGCCCGTGCACACAACTCAACTTTTGGTAATTCTTGGTGGCGCAAAACTCGGAGTCGAACTCGTGTCGCGGGAGTCTAGAGTAAAGCTCCGGATCCGGCGGCAGATCGCTTTCCTGGGGGGTCATTCAGGACGGATTCAGCAAGGAGCTATAAAAAAGATCGGGATACATTGGTACCTGATAGGATGATTCAGATCCGTAGTACACTTGCCTTCTGATGACCTTAGGGAAGTGCTCGGCGCCGACCGCCACCGTGGTGGTGATACAAGCAGGAGCAGCCGCACCGAAACCATCAGCACCACTCTTTCGCATTCCCCTAATGTCAGCGCCACATGAGGGAATTTGGAGGCTATGTTGGGATTTGGGGGGAAATGGGGAAACTGTGAAGATAAGCTAACGGTCGGGAACTACTAATGGCACTATATATATGTTGTATACGACACACTATTTGTACATGTCATTTGTGTTAGGTATTACAAAGTCACACACGATTTCTGCACCAAACCGTGTGAGAAGACAACGTAGGTTAGACAAGGTTGCCGTTACATAACCGTATGTGATGCACTACCCTGTCCATATAATTGAGTTACGGTGAGATACCGTGTAAACAGCCGCTCTGTGGATATCCATAAAAAAACAGCCGCTCTGCATATAGAGATGGCGGCGGCGGCCTAGGTAGCGGCTACCAGAGAAGAGGTCAATCCTCGGTCGATGGGCGGTGGTGGCGTCATAGGAGGTCAATCCTCGGTCTGCGGCGGCAGATAGGAGGAGCTCAAATATCAAGGTCGGCAGTAGCGTGATTCGAGCACATCTATCGCGGTCGATGGTGGGATAGTGGAGGTCGAACTTCAGGCGGCAGCTGCACTAAGCTTTGCTCCTCGACCCTGCTATCTCGGCGTGCCGCCGCATCATGCTTGTCTGTCTGTTGGGTGGAGGTCGCCGCGTGGCTAATTAATTAAGGTATTCTTTTTGTGAGTGTCTTAATTAAGGTATTCAATCCAAAGTGTAGTGTTGTACTAGTACTCTGCATGTAAATTGACTGGCCATTAATTTTTGTCATTGCACTCTGGATAACAACATGGAGCGCCCTCAGTAATTATTAAAATAAAACCTTGTGATTTATGCACACATCTTTGGGCAATAGTTAATCCGTGTATTAATGTTGTTGTTTTGTTTTTAATTACCATTCGTATGCTGCAGATGGAACGATCTCGATGGATGAAGAATCGGAAAACCGTAGATTTTATCAGTGGCGTGACAGAGTTCATGAATTTGGCTGAAGGTACAAAGAGGAGAATTGGTGATGCGGATTACATCCTATGTCCATATACTGACTGTGCCAATACAGACTCATATGAAGTTCCAGATGTCCAGATGCACTTAGTCTCTAGGGGATTCATGGATGGATATACATGTTGGACTAGACACGGTGAAGAGGAGGTCATGGATGAAGATACCCAAGGCAGCGAGATGCCAAACCCCGATTAGTGTCGCATGGATGTTGAATCTAACATCGGGGCAGAGGGGTCGAGCTACCAATGGAATAACAGAAAGCCGAAACGCCCACTGGAAAACCAAGACGTCGACGCAGATGACGACGATCTTGATATCCCAGATTTTGCTGCTATGATTGATTTCGAGGGCCCAGAAAAGGATATGATTGGGTACAAGGATCTGCCAACCATTGACGCAGACTCCAAGAAAGAATTGTATCCAGGATGCAAAAAGAAATATTCTATGTTGAGTGCCACCCTGGCGCTTCTCAGATTGAAAGAAACAAACAGTGAATCAAACAAGGGCTTTCATAGAGATGTTAGGTCTTTTCAAAGAAATTCTTCCGGAAGATAATGTGCTCCCCAGAAGCACGAATGAAGCGAAGAAATTTCTTTGCCCATTGGAACTTCCAGTACAGAAGATACACGCTTGTGTGAATGATTGTATATTGTACCGTGGTGAGTACAAAGATTTGTGTGCATGTCCCACATGCAAGCATGCATGATAAAAGCGCAGGAGAGCAAAGTACAAGTACAAATTGGACGACGAGATCAAGACAGGAATCCCTTTCAAGGTTGTTTGGTACTTGCCTTTAATTCCAAGGTTGAGGCGTTTGTTTGCAAACCCTAGAGAGGCAAAGTGGTTGTGGTGGCATCATGATGAGCAAATTGCGGATAGGTTTATGAGGCACCCAAAAGATGGAGCTCAGTGGGAATTAATCAACAAAAAGTTTGAAAATTTTGCCAAGGATCCTAGAAGTATAAGGCTCGGGGAGTGTACTGACGGGATGAATCCTTTTGGCGATATGAGCACCAATCATAGCACATGGCTGGTGCTTCTGTGCATATATAACCTAGCTCCTTGGTTGTGTATGAAGAAAAAATACATTATAATGTCAATGATTATCCAAGGCCCAAAGCAACCTGGAAATGACATCAACATTTACTTTCAGCTACTGGTAGAAGAACCGCTGATAGTGTGGATAGATGCGCCTGTTGTAAAATGTTATGATGCTTATAGAAAGGAGATTTTCGATCTACATGCAATGCTGGTGCACACCATTCAAGATATGCCAGCATTAGGCAACACATTGGGGCAAAAAACAAAGGGAGATGTAGGGTGTGTCACATGCATGGATAGGACAGCTAGCAGAAGACTTCCCAACTTGTGCAAAATAGTGTATTTACATCATCGTAGGTTCTTACGGAAAAATCACCCATACCGAAAGATGAAAGCTGAATTTGATGGTACGACAGAGGCATGTGTGGGCCCAAGACCCTATGACGGGGAGGTGGTCCACAACATGGCTAAAAAGTTAATGTTTTGCTTTGCAAGAACCACCCTTTGACGGTGAAACAAACACCCAAGGATCAAGTGTTTAAGAAGAAATCAGTGTTCTGGAAATTACCTTACTGGGATATTCTACATGTACGTCACTGCATCGATGTCATGCACGTAGAGAAGAACGTATGTGAAAGCATCCTTGGTACTCTGCTCAAGATTAAAGATAAAAGAAAGGATGGTGACGGTTCATGGCTTGATATGCTTGCTGATCAATCGCAACGCAAGAGTGAAGCAGAATATGATGACAAATTCATCAAAGCTCGCCAGAGTTACAATTTCAGTAGAAAAGAAGCAACATAGTTCTTCACCTATTTGTTGTCTGTTAAGACACCCTCTTCCTACCGCGCAAACATCAGAAGTCTCATGGATGTGAGCTCAGGTAAAATGAAGTTGGGACACATGAAGTCACATGATTGCCACGTAATGTTGGCACAAATCCTCCTAGTGGCCATCGGGAATTTGATGGACAAAGATATCAGAAACACACTCACTGACCTCTGCGATTTCTTTAACCAACTATGGCAGAAAGTTGTAAATCCTGAAGAGTTGGATCATATGCATGATGATATTGCAAGAATATTGTCCAACCTAGAGATGTTTTTCCCACCGTAATTCTTTGATGTCATGATCCATCTCACTGTGCACCTTGCCGACGAGATAAAGTATTGTGGTCATGTGTTTCTCCGCAACATGTATCCCTTCGAGCGGTACATGGGAATACTGAAGCACTTTTGTCGGAACCGAAACCATCTAGAGGCAAGCATCCTGCAAGGCTATACCGCGGAGGAGGTGGTTGAGTTTTGCACCGAATACATGAAACAAAGACCTATAGGTTTGCCCCTCTCTCACCACGAGGGAACACTGAAAGGTAAGCCAGTCCTTGCTGGCACGCAAATGGCTGCATCCGGAGAATTGGCAGAGAAAGCCCATTTGACAGTACTGCTTAATAGCCCAGTTCTCATCGTTATGCCAAAGAACACTTGGCGGAGATACGCCAAAGCTTCTTACCAATGGTGCCTTCATCATATGTGGAGATGAAGGAGCACACTAAGAACTACGCCGAATGGCTGAAGAATCGTTTGGCACAAGGATCCATCGATGACATTGCTACGCGGTTGGCACAAAAGCCATTACCTACGGTGTTGACGTACCAAGCATATGACATAAATGGATACATGTTCTACACTGAGGAACATGATAAGAAGACCTCGTATCAGAACAGCTCTGTTCGTAGAATGCATGACTGTAAATGAAGCTGATAAAAGGGTATACTATGGAACCATCAAAGAGATTTGGGAGCTTGACTATGTGGAAGTTAAGGTGGCTTTATTCAGGTGCGCATGGATCCCTCTTGGTCAGGTAAGGATTGATGAGTACATGAAGACCTGTGTTAGCAGGACAACGATGGCATATCACGCGGACCCATTCATTCTTGCCAGCGATGCTACCTAGATTTTATTTGTGGAAGACCCGTTGCATAAGAACGGCCATTTAGCGATGCATGGGAAGAGAAGGGTACTGGGTGTCGACGATGTTGCCGATGAGGATGAGTACGATGAATTTGATGAGTTGCCAGCCAAGGGATCACGCACCCGTGTAACAGAGCAGCGTAAAATCATCAAAAACCCCAAGTTCATTCGGGGTCAACTTAATGATCCCAGTTCCCCCATGTACATGGGAATTAAGCCGTAAGACTAGTCTTTATGCCTACCCTGCAACTTAATTCGTTCAATTTAGAACTGTCGCGTGTACTGAATTTGTGAGTTATGCCCGGTTTTTTGTTGATGTAAGAATCGTTAATATGTTGACCTTAATATGCTATAAGCTCAAGCAATGAATATGAACTGTTTGTTATTATTATTATTATTATTATTATTATTATTATTATTATTATTATTATTATTATGATATCATAGAGGTAGCACACTCAAATGATCTCACTACAGTATGTGTGAAGAAAAATATGCAATCTGGTTTGTGAATAGCACATGGTTCATTGATGAAAGTCGTGTGCCGACCAAACCCCGCCACCCCGCCCACGATCTGAGTCGTGCTTTCTGATTGGCCAGAACCCAAACCCCATGGATCGTACGTCTACACCGTTGGATGCTCCCAGATCGAACGACGATCCTCATCCCTTTCGACAACGCATGCAGTTCTAGTTGTAATTTTATTTTTATGCACAAAATGCACGTTAATATCAAAAAATGTCTTAAATATACCTAAGATACCTGAAATGCGCCAGAAAATAAAACCCATGGCATAATGGTGATTGCGTACCGTGGAAATTTTTATGACGCCAAACGATGAAGTCACCGGCCACAGGAGTTTGAATTGACATGTGAAATGCTCCGGTTTGGAAGGAGCGGTCATCAAAACTTGTGCCAAACTTTACCATTTTTTCCACGGGGTTTTGAGAGCATGCCACAGGCACACGTCAATTTTGATGATGCCCGAAATGTTTGAAACTTCTCCTTGCTTGTCGAATAAACGGATGAAAACTCACAAAGCAACGCACGAATGATCTGTACACCTTTGCTAGGCTGATAGTAAGGGGGTATCATAGACACTATCATGCATGCCAACTAGGCAATTTTGATGAGCTGTCATAGAATTAATTAAATGAAGAAAGAGAGGGTTAAGCATCATATCATGAAACCGTATCATAATAAATGCTATGTTACTATGTGTCATGCATGACAATATAAATAAAGTACTACATATGATACTAGCTAGCTACTCGATCTATGATACTATGCATTAGAGCAAGTACACAATAGAGTGATATAAGACTAGCCACAATGGGTAGTAACATAGAATGTTACTAGTCTATGTTACTACCTCTATAGTGGGGAGTAACATATGTGTACTAACATGCAACACTTCATTTAGTAGGCTATAGACTCATCTTGCCTTGAGATGTGTGATGTTACTCATACTACTAGTAAGACTACCCACAGTGGGAGTAACATAGGTAGTAACATCACACATATCTAGATAAAATAGATGATGTGGCAAGCAATTAATGAAGAAATGGAGGGTAGTGGTAACATAGCTGGTTACTAGTAGTATGAGTAACATCACACATATCAAGGAAAAATGAGTCTATAGCCTAATAAATGAAGTGTTGCATGTTACCACACATATGTTACTCCCCACTATAGAGGTAGTAACATAGACTAGTAACATGTGCATGTTACTACCCATTGTGGCCAGTATAACTAGCTATGTTACCACTTCCCTCTCTTTCTTCATTTATTGCTTGCCACATCATCTATTTTGTCTAGATACGTGTGATATTACTACCTATGTTACTCCCACCGTGGGTAGTCTAAGCAGGCTATAAGGAATAGAATAATATATATGTGCTTTTAGTTGGAGGAAAGAGAAGAGAAGCGGGCTCTTGGTTAGTAGAGCCAGCTGCAACACGAGACCCAAGACACTTTGTGAGGATGTAAGGTGGGCCAACTATTGATAAACTAGTATGTATATAAAACTTATTATTGTACATGCCCGCTAAGAGGATGGTTGTATATGACATGAAAACTTCTTATAGCCGACCCTTGGCTGTATTATTAACCATGATCTTAGTGAGAGGTAGCTAGTATATCATAGAAGACTAGCTAGTATCAAACTAGCCACAGTGGGAGTAACTTTAGCAGTAACATCGACTCCAACTCAGCAAACATGCTTATGTGTCAATAAGTTAATGAGGAGAGAGATATTTTTAGCAACTTAATTAGCTAGTTACTGTAACACCACATGTCCCAATGCAATATGAGTCTGTAACCTAATAAATGAAGCTTTGCATGACACTACACTTATGTTACTACCCACTATGAAGGTAGTAACATATATAGTCTAGGGATATGTGTACGTTACTAGTGTACTCTCCATTGTGGCTAGTCTCATACTCCCTCCTTTCCGGTTTAGGCTGGTTGTAATGGTATTATCATAAGCGGTATCATGCATGCCAACTAGACTTTCTGGATGATGTGGCACACAATTAAATGAGGAAAGAGAGGATGTGGTATCATATCATCATACCGTGTCATATTAAATGTTGTACTACTACTTTGTGTGATGCATGACAATTAGTAAGGCAACCTAAGATGCTAAGTTATGATACTATGCATTACGGAAGTAGTATCCTACACTATCATATGCATGATACTAGTATATATGATACTCCCCATTACAACCAGCCTTATAGGGCTCAATTCAAAAATCTCACCAACCAAGGTAGATGTTGAGTGGTGGAATACTTTTTGTAGTTTGCAAAAGCACCCAATTAATGCTTTTGTTTTCCTCAAAAATTATGTTTTCCATGTATTAATTGCAATACATGCATGCATATATAAAGTACATGCATTGGCCAACTTTCTCTTAATACTTGCATGCAATGATTTAATGCACCTTGGAATCTGGACATGTGATGGGCAACAACCAAATTGAGCCTTATAAAATGGAAAACTAAAATTTTGAGATAAGCCTATAAACCGGAAAGGAGAGAGTATATATGCATGATACTAGTATATGATCGGAAATACCTCCGTAATGCGTGCATGCATAGTATCATAAGTTAGTATCTTAGGTTCCTTATTAATTGCCATGCATGACACAAAGTAGTACACCATTTAATATGATACGGTATCATGATATGATACCATGATACGTCTCCAACGTATCTATAATTATTGATTGTTCCATGCTATTATATTATCTATTTTGGATGTTTAATGGGCTTTAATTTACCTTTTATATTATTTTTGGGACTAACCTACTAACCAAAGGCCCAGTGCAAATTGTTGTTTTTTTGCCTATTTCAGTGTTTCATAAAAAAAGGAACATCAAACGGAATCCAAATACAATGAAACCTTCGGGAGAGTTATTATTGGAACAAACATGATCCAAGAGACTTGGAGTGGCCATCAAGAAAGAAGCAAGGAGGCCACGAGGCAGGGGGGCGTGCCCCCACCCTCGTGGGCCCCTCGCAACTCCATTGTAGTGATCCGACCCGAATGGATCAAGTCTCTGTGCTCCGGTTTCATCCCTGGATCAGTAATGCTGACACCACATAGTACATCGAAGGATTTATAGCAGAGTAGCAATCACACACTTATTACATCGGTGTCTCAAAAGAGAACTTATTACAATAATATGGCTTAAGGCCATCTAATAATGATAACAGCGGAAGACTTGGAAGATAAATGGGTCCATCAACTCCAACGGCATCACTGAGTATAGAACCACAACCTAAAAGCACCTTACCCATCGTCTGAAAAGTCTGCAACATGAAAGTTGCTGCCCGAAAACGGGTCAGCACATGGAATATGCTGGCAAGGTAACACATAGAGAGTAATGGAATGCAGCATCTATACTATATGCATATTTGGCTGGTGGAAAGCTCTATGGTTACTGTTTTGCGTAAAGCCAGTTTTCCCTACTACAAAGGAATGAATTTATTTAATTATCATGGTGGTTGTTAAACATTGAGAATGGTTGACAGCATTCTCAATCCCAATTAAAAGTAGTCATCAATAACCCAACAATATTAATTTAGAAGTAACATGATGAGATTCACATGATATTCAAGTACTAGATACTCAAGATGTCCATAACCGGGGACACGACTAATCATGATTAGTTTATTACACTCTGCAGAGGTTTGCGCACTTTTCCCCACAAGACTCGATCGCCTCCGTTGGATTTCTCGCACTACTGGTGTTTGAGAAACGGATGACCGAGGCACAGTCTTTCTGAAGCGCTAGCACCTTACGATGGATAGACCGGTACACCTACTTTCCCCTACATCTGCTAGTCTACCCTGTAAGAGTTCGCACGACTTAGTCAACTATGCCAGAGCCCATAATGACTTGTGGCTGCACACGCAAGTATTTAGCATGAAAGATCTTATGATCCCTTTGAGCCTGGGTGGCGGTCCATAAAAAAAAGGCAAGTCCTGATAGACATCAGGTGCCTCAATCCACCCAGATGTGTGTTTAAGTTGCCACCTTAGATAAACCCTTTAAAATTATCACACTCACAACTGTCATGGATATCACTCACCCAATCCAAGTCTACTAGCATAGCATGGCATAATAAGCAAACGTAGAAGTAACTCCCAAAGGTTTCATAATAAACAGGTGATAGGTACTACCTCATCTACTTCCCATCCTACAATTTAATTAGATCCTAATCATGCAATGTGTGAGGATTGATCTAATGCAATAAAACTGGGTTGTAGAAAAGGTATGATCAAAGTGTTACTTGCCTTGCTGATGATCCGCGAGTCCTAGAGATTCGAAGTAACAGGCGGCTTAATCCGGGTAATCTATCGCAGACAAACAACAAGCATACAATAAGTACTCATCTAATGCATAGGTAAAACTCAAACAAGAGATCGAACCAGATAGTTCAACTTAAGAACTCCGGTTGCAAAAAGAGAAAGAACCGAACAAAGAAACCGAAAACAACGGCGGAAGAAAACAACTCGGTTCTAGCAAGTTGAAACTAGTTCAAATTTTACAATAGAAAAAACTTGTTTAAGTTGATTAGTCGGAACGGCGGTTTCGAAACGAAACTCCAGGCGCTTGAATCACCTGATTCCGATAAATGAGCGAGAAGATAGACTAGAAAGAAGATCGGATCTGAGATCGCGATCGCGGAATAAATCCGACGAGAAGAAAAAGAAGAATGGTTAAACGAACGGACGTTCGTTAACCTAGGTTAACCGGTGATCACACTCGTTAGGACGAACGGTCCGGCGAACGGTCTCTAGGCAACTAAACCGGAAAAGAAAACGAATCCGATCTAGGGTTTCGGAAGAGAAAACCGAAACGAAAAAAAAACGAATCGGAATAAAAGAAAAGAACCGCAACGGTTTATAAGAAAAACCAATCCGAGGGGAAAAGAGAGACGCGGCGCGGGGCTACCTCCGGCGAGGGGGCTCCGGCGGCGGCATTGGGAGGCGGCGGCGACGATGTAGGGCGGCAGCGACGACGTAGGTCGGCGGCGCGGGCAAGGGGCGGCGGCGGCGCGGCGTAGGCGTAGGCGGCGGCGGCTCTAGGGCGCGGCGCGGCTTGGGGCTTGGTGGTGTGGGGTTTAGAGGGGGGGTGTTGGTATTTATATAGGTGAGGGGAGAGGAGACTTGGGGGAGGGGGCAAGAAAAAGAGGAGGAGAGGAAAGATTGGAGTCCAAGTAGGACTCCTACTTGGGGCGGCGGCGGTGGCCTTGGCGCGCGGGCGCGTGGCGCGGGAGCCTGGCCCGGCCGGCTGCTGGGCCTTGGCCCAGGGGCGCTGCGGAAATATATATATATATTTTTAAACGGTTACGCGCGCAGAAAAACACAGAAAAGAAAATCTAAACGGACTCCAAAACTCCCGAAGTAAATATTCCCCGACTCCTAAAAATGAGTCGAACAAAATGAACTTTTCTCGGGACCTAGAATGCAAATTTTGAAAACACGCATTTTTCCCTATCCAAATAAAAGGCGAATAAACTCCGACAAATCCAATGATCCTCTTTTCAAAATTTGAGAAGGCTCAAATATGAAAATGATGAAATCTCCAACTCTCTCCGAGGGTCCTTGAGTTGCGTGAAATTTCTAGGATCGACAAAATGCAAGAAATATGATATGCATGATGATCTACTGTATAACATTCCAAATTGAAAATTTGGGATGTTACAAACCTACCCCACTTAAGATGAATCTCGCCCTCGAGATTCGGGTTGGCTAGAAAATAGGTGAGGGTGGTCCTTGAGAAAATCTTCTTCTCTCTCCCAGGTGGCTTCATCCTCTGAGTGGTGGTTCCACTAAACTTTGCAAAACTTGATAACCTTGCTGCGGGTAGCTTTGCTGGCATAATCGAGAATCTTGACTGGTTTCTCTTCATACGTTAAGTCGTCCTTCAACTTAATCGCTTCAAGCGGCACTGTATCTCTTAACGGTACCTCCGCCATCTCGGCATGACATTTCTTCAGCTGAGAAACATGGAATACATCATGAACTCCTGACAGTCCCTCTGGTAATTCCAACTTATATGCGACTTCTCCCATACGTTGCAAGGTCTTATATGGTCCAACGAAACGCGGTGCTAACTTTCCCTTAACTCCAAAACGCTTAACTCCTCGAAGTGGGGATACTCGGAGATACACCCTGTCTCCAGTTTCGTAAACTCTCTCCTTGCGTTTAGAATCTACGTAGCTCTTCTGCCTGGATTGGGCTACCTTGAGCCTATCGCGAATCAACTTAACTTTCCGTTCAGACTCCTTAATCAAATCTGGTCCAAAGAACTGACGATCTCTAACTTCGTCCCATGACAACGGTGTCCTGCACCTCCTTCCGTACAAAGCTTCGAAAGGTGCCATCTTCAAACTGGTTTGGTAACTATTGTTATAAGAAAAATCCGCATACGGCAAGTTATCGTCCCAACTAGATCCATAATCTAGTGCACAAGCTCTCAGCATATCTTCCAAAATCTGATTGACTCTCTCGGTCTGTCCATCTGTCTGCGGATGAAAAGCGGTGCTGAACTCTAGCCTGGTTCCCAAAGTTTCATGCAACTGATTCCAAAACTTTGAGGTAAATTGGGTTCCTCTGTCTGATACAATACTCCTTGGAACTCCATGCAAACAAATGATCCTAGTCATGTATATCTTTGCCAACTTAGCACTGGTGTAAGTGGTCTTGACTGGAATGAAATGTGCTACCTTCGTCAAACGATCAACTACTACCCATATCGAGTCATATCCCGCCTTCGTCCTGGGTAGTCCTGTGATAAAATCCATGCCTATCTTATCCCACTTCCATTCGGGTATCGACAATGGTTGTAACAATCCGGCTGGCTTCTGATGCTCTGCCTTTACTCTATGACATACGTCACAAATTGCTACATAGGCTGCAATATCCTTCTTCATTCCGGTCCACCAGAATGTTTCCTTCAAATCTAAATACATCTTGGTATTTCCTGGGTGAATCGAATAGGGTGAATCATGGGCCTCTTGTAGAATCAACTTTCTGATCTCCGGGTCATTTGGCACATAAACACGGTCCTCAAACCATAGGGTATCGTGCTCATCCTCACGAAAATCCCTTTGCTTTTCCTTTGCTTAGTTTCTCCTTTATAGAAGCAATCTCCTTGTCAGATTTCTGAGCCTCTCTGATTTTATCCATCAAGGTTGACCGAACCTCCAATGCTGCTACATAGCCTTTCGGAACTATCTCTAAACTTAGTCCACGAAGGTTTTCTGATAACTCCCGGGGTATTTCTTCCATTATTAACGTATTGACATGGCTCTTACGGCTCAATGCATCAGCTACTACATTAGCTTTACCGGGATGGTAATGCAATCTCATGTCATAGTCCTTGATGAGCTCCAACCATCTCCTTTGTCTGAGATTCAACTCCTTCTGCGTGAAAATGTACTTCAAACTCTTGTGATCCATGTACACATCGCAATGATTTCCAATGAGGAAATGTCTCCATGTCTTCAATGCATGCACTACGGCTGCTAATTCCAAATCATGTGTGGCGTAATTCAACTCATGAGGCTTCAGTTGTCGTGAAGCATACGAAACAACTCTCCCTTCCTGCATAAGCACTGCTCCAAGTCCTCGACGTGAAGCGTCACAATACACCTCATAATCCTTGGTCTGATCTGGCAAAATCAACACCGATGAGGTAACCAAACGTTTCTTCAACTCCTGGAAACTAGCCTCACACTCCTCAGTCCATTTGAACTTAGTATCCTTCTTCAACAACTCCGTCATAGGCTTCGCAATCTTTGAAAAGTTCTCAATGAATCTTCGGTAGTATCCTGCGAGTCCAAGAAAACTCCGGATGTCTCCAACTGTCGTTGGTGCTTCCCATTCGGTTACGGTCTCAACCTTTGTGGGGTCAACTGCTATCCCTTCTCCGGATATAACGTGTCCAAGGAATCCTACTTCCTTCAACCAAAACTCACATTTGCTAAATTTGGCATATAACTGATGTTCCCTTAGTTTCTCCAAAACCAAACGCAAATGTTCCTTATGCTCTTCTTCATTCTTCGAATAAACCAGGATATCATCAATGAACACTACGACGAACTTATCCAAAAACTCCATAAACACTTTGTTCATCAGGTTCATAAAATAGGCAGGCGCGTTAGTCAATCCAAATGACATAACGGTATACTCATACAGTCCATATCTTGTGGTGAATGCTGTCTTAGGTATGTCCTGCTCTCGAATCTTCAACTGGTGGTACCCTGATCGCAAATCGATCTTGGAAAACACTTTAGCTCCTTGCAAACGATCAAACAGATCATTGATCATTGGCAGTGGGTACTTGTTCTTGATGGTTACTTCATTCAATCCGCGGTAATCAACAACCATCCGTAATGATCCATCCTTCTTCTCCACTAGAAGTATGGGTGATCCCCAAGGCGAAGAACTTGGGCGTATGTAACCTTTCTCCAATAACTCCTTAATCTGATTCTTAATTTCTACCAAATCCTTTGTTGGCATCCGGTATGGTCTCTTTGATATTGGGCCTGTACCCGGCAATAACTCAATCAAAAATTCAATGTCCCTATCCAGTGGCATGCCTGGCAACTCTTTAAGAAATACATCAGGAAAATCCTTTACCACTGGTACTTCCTCCTGCACAACTCATGTTAGGCAATTTACTTGTGTCCTATTTGGCACATGCCGGGATACATACTTGATCCTTCTTCCTTTTGGCGTTGCAAGCAAAATTGACTTACTAGCACAATCGATGTTTCCTCCATACATCGATAGCCAATCCATACCGAGAATTACATCCAGACCTTGAGATTCCAGAATAATCAAATCCGTTGGGAAAACATGCCTTCCTATACTTAATGGCACTTGAGAGCATCCTTGACTGGCCATGTATTCTGCTCCTGGCGAGCTTACTAGCATAGGTGTTTTAAGAATCCTAGTGGGCAGGCTATATTTTTCCACAAATCCCCTTGATATGTATGAATGTGATGCACCAGTATCGAAAAGAACGAGTGCGGTAAATGACTTAACCAAAACTTACCGATTACTGCATCAGGCTGATCTTCAACCTCCTCCACGTTAACGTGGTTCACCTGTCCCCTATTGAAAGGGTTCGGCTTCTTCCCTGAGCTTCCATTGCCATTTCCATTCTGGCCTTTAGGACATTCATTGGCATAATGTCCGGTGTTGGAACAGTTGAAACAGGTGACTTGACTCAGATCTCTCTTGGATGGGGTTGATGGGGTGGTACGGTTCTGGCCGTTGCTTCCTCCATTCCCATTACCATTCTTGTGGCCATTGTGGTTGTGCGAACTACCTCCTCCATGGGTATGCTGAAACTGAAATCACGATTTAGGGGTAAAACGGGGCTTCTGCTGGGCTCCAGAGTTATACTTCCCCTCTCCATACTTCCTCTTGCGGTTCTCAATCTGCTGTTGCTTCCCTTCAATCATGATGGCATGATCTACCAACTCCTGGTAGTTGTTGAAACTAGCTACCATCAACTGCATGCTCAACTCATCATTCAGTCCTTCCAGGAACTTCTCCTGCTTAGTTGCATCCGTAGCAACGTCATCTGGGGCATAACGTGCTAACTTGCTGAAGTCGTCAACATACTGGCCAACTGTCCTTCCTCCTTGGCATAAGTTGCGAAACTCGCGCTTCTTCATGGCCATAGCTCCCACTGAAACATGTGCAGTGCGGAAAGCTTGCTGGAACTGATCCCATGTGACAGTGTCAACTGGGAAGGTGACTGTGAAATTCTCCCACCATGCTGCCGCGGGTCCTTCAAGCTGATGTGCGGCAAACTTCACTTTCTCACCATCCGTGCATCCTGCAGTGGTCAACTCCCTTCCTATCTTGCGGAGCCAATCGTCTGCTACTATCGGCTCGGTGCTACTAGAAAATACCGACGGATTTAGCCTAAGGAAACGGGCTAGGTGGTCAACAGGGGGTGGTGGTGGTGGTGGGTTGTTGTTGTTGTTGTTGTTGTTGTTGTTGTTCTGCTGGTTCTGAACTAACATCTGCATCAATTGATTTTGCTGCTGGATCAACTGAGTGAGCTCCGGTGGAAATCCATTGTCACGTCTCGGAGGCATCTGAGGGTTTAGAAAAGACAAGATATAAGAATAGAATGAGGTCTAAAGAGAAAACACTACCCCAATGCACATGAGCAATTTCACACAAAATCACTTCATTCAATTCAAACAAGGGCTTACAATCGATCTAGCTATCGCAAAAGTGCTCGAACTATAGTGTTTACATGGGGGTAATACTATTAATATTTGGTGGTCATCTAAAAATTTGAACCGGTGGAAGACTCCATGATGTCCGCTCCAGCTTCGTCTTCAAAGTCGGGTTCACTTGGATCCGAATCGGTGTCGTCGATGATGATGTAGTTGTCCGGACATGCGACGTACATGTCTTCCTTCCTGGATGCTAACTCCATCTTGAGTTCTTCAATCTCTTGCTTAAGATCACCATTGTGCCTTGCTAGAGCTACGATCTCGTCCATGTAGTCCTTGCGTGTAGCCTTCAGTTCTCCTTCTAGCTCGATGATCCTTGCCTTCGCATTCTTCAACTCTATCATATCATTGCACATCTGGTTCTCGTGGCGTCAAATGTGCTGGTTTAACTCCTGGATGAATGCTGCAATGGATCTATCCTTCTTGGTGCTGACTAACTCCCATTGTTCATCTTGGCGTCCGCAAATCTGGTAGATAGTGTCCTTGAGGTCTTCTTGATAAACTTCTCCAATGCGTCCTATGGTGATGTGGGCTGCCATGCTCTTCCCTAGACTCCAAGTTGGTGCATTGAAAACACTATCTATGGGCTTTGTGATTGGCGCAAATGTCCTTCCCGGAACATGAGCTTGAATCTTCAGCGCTCCTTTTCAGGCAGAGTGGCGTTGAAGGTTCCCGTGAAACTTGGTAATCCAATATTCAGGTACTTGGTGACTTCCTTCAAGTGAAATCCAAAAGGTGTGCCTTCATCCGGTTGAGCGTACTTAATCTTCGTGTCCTTCATCCTAAAGAGTAGAAAAGATGAGGAGTTAGAAAATGAGGAGAGAATGGTGATCTCTAGCTTTAACTTAGTGGTCATGTCCTACAGTCAGCGTGTGCTCTGATACCATCTTTGTAGTGACCCGACCCGAATGGATCAAGTCTCTGTGCTCCGGTGTCATCCCTGGATCAGTAATGCTGACACCACACAGTACTTCGAAGGATTTATAACAGAGTAGCAATCACACAATTATTACATCGGTGTCTCAAAAGAGAACTTATTACAATAATATGGCTTAAGGCCATCTAATAATGATAACAGCGGAAGACTTGGAAGATAAATGGGTCCATCAACTCCAACGGCATCACTGAGTATAGAACCACGACCTAAAAGCACCTTACTCATCGTCTGAAAAGTCTGCAACATGAAAGTTGCAGCCCGAAAACGGGTCAGCACATGGAATATGCTGGCAAGGTAACACATAGAGAGTAATGGAATGCAGCATCTATACTATATGCATATTTGGCTGGTGGAAAGCTCTATGGTTACTGTTTTGCGTAAAGCCAGTTTTTCCCTACTACAAAGGAATGAATTTATTTAACTATCATGGTGGTTGTTAAACATTGAGAATGGTTGACAGCATTCTCAATCCCAATTAAAAGTAGTCATCAATAACCCAACAATATTAATTTAGAAGTAACATGATGAGATTCACATGATATTCAAGTACTAGATACTCAAGATGTCCATAACCGGGGAGACGGCTAATCATGATTAGTTTATTACACTCTGCAGAGGTTTGCGCACTTTTCCCCACAAGACTCGATCGCCTCCGTTGGATTTCTCGCCCTACTGGTGTTTGAGAAACGGATGACCGAGACACAGTCTTTCTGAAGCGCTAGCACCTTACGATGGATAGACCGGTAGACCTACTTTCCCCTACATCTGCTAGTCTACCCTGTAAGAGTTCGCACGACTTAGTCAACTATGCCAGAGCCCATAATGGCTTGTGGCTGCACACGTAAGTATTTAGCATGAAAGATCTTATGATCCCTTTGAGCCTGGGTGGCGGACCATAAAAAAAATAGGCAAGTCCTGATAGACATCAGGTGCCTCAATCCACCCAGATGTGTGTTTAAGTTGCCACCTTAGATAAACCCTTTAAAATTATCACACTCACAACTGTCATGGATATCACTCACCCAATCCACGTCTACTAACATAGCATGGCATAATAAGCAAACGTAGAAGTAACTCCCAAAGGTTTCATAATAAACAGGTGATAGGTACTACCTCATCTACTTCCCATCCCTCGATTTAATTAGATCCTAATCATGCAATGTGTGAGGATTGATCTAATGCAATAAAACTGGGTTGTAGAAAAGGTATGATCAAAGTGTTACTTGCCTTGCTGATGATCCGCGAGTCCTAGGGATTCGAAGTAACAGGCGGCGCAATCCGGGTAATCTATCGCAGACAAACAACAAGCATACAATAAGTACTCATCTAATGCACAGGTAAAACTCGAACAAGAGATCGAACCAGATAGTTCAACTTAAGAACTCCGGTTGCAAAAAGAGAAAGAACCGAACAAAGAAACCGAAAACAACGGCGGAAGAAAACAACTCGGTTCTAGCAAGTTGAAACTAGGTCAAATTTTACCGTAGCAAAAACTTGTTTAAGTTGATTAGTCGGAACGGCGGTCTCGAAACGAAACTCCAGGCGCTTGAATCACCTGATTCCGATAAACGAGCGAGAAGATAGACTAGAAAGAAGATCGGATCTGTGATCGCGATCGCGGAATAAATCCGACGAGAAGAAAAAGAAGAACGGTTAAACGAACGGACGTTCGTTAACCTAGGTTAACCGGTGATCACGATCGTTAGGACGAACGGTCCGGCGAACGGTCTCTAGGCAACTAAACCGGAAAAGAAAACGAATCCGATCTAGGGTTTCGGAAGAGAAAACCGAAACGAAAAAAAAACAAAAAGAAAACGAATCGGAAGAAACGAAAAGAACCGGAACGGTTTATAAGAAAAACCAATCCGAGGGGAAAAGACAGACGCGGCGCGGGGCTACCTCCGGCGAGGGGGCTCCGGCGGCGGCGTTGGGAGGCGGCGGCGACGATGTAGGGCGGCGGCGCGGGCAAGGGGCAGCGGCGGCGCGGCGTAGGCGCGGGCGGCGGCGGCTCTAGGGCGGCGCGGCTTGGGGCTTGGTGGTGTGGCGTTTAGAGGGGGTGGGGTGTTGGTATTTATATAGGTGAGGGGAGGGGAGACTTGGGGGAGGGGGCAAGAAAAAGACGAGGAGAGGAAAGATTGGAGTCCAAGTAGGACTCCTACTTGGGGCAGCGGCGGCCTTGGCGCGCGGGCGCGCGGCACGGGAGCCTGGCCCGGCCGGCTGCTGGGCCTTGGCCCAGGGGCGCTGTGGAAATATATATATATATATATATATATATATATATATATATATATAAACGGTTACGCGCGCAGAAAAACACAGAAAAGAAAATCTAAACGGACTCCAAAACTCCCAAAGTAAATTTTCCCCGACTCCTAAAAATGAGTCGAACAAAATGAACTTTTCTCGGGACCTAGAATGCAAATTTTGAAAACACGCATTTTTCCCTATCAAAATTTGAGAAGGCTCAAATATGAAAATGACGAAATCTCCAACTCTCTCCGAGGGTCCTTGAGTTGCGTGAAATTTCTAGGATCGACAAAATGCTAGAAATATGATATGCATGATGATCTAGTGTATAACATTCCAAATTGAAAATTTGGGATGTTACATCCATCAACGTACTTCTTCCTCCTATATATATGCATATACCCCAAAAACACCCAGGAGCACCACGAAACCCTATTTCCATCGCCGCAACCTTCTGTACCCGTGAGATCCCATCTTGGGGCCTTTTTCCGGTGCTCCACCGGAGGGGGAATCGATCACGGAGGGCTTCTACATCAACATCATAGCATCTCCGATGATGTGTGAGTAGTTTACCACAGACCTTCGGGTCCATATTTATTAGCTAGATGGCTTCTTCTCTCTCTTTGGATCTCAATACAAAGTTCTCCTCAATTCTCTTCGAGATCTATTCGATGTAATTCTTTCTGCGGTGTGTTTGTCAAGATCCGATGAATTGTGGGCTTATGATGAAGATTATCTATGAACAATATTTGATTCTTCTCTGAAATCTTTTATGCATCATTTGAATATCTTTGCAAGTCTCTTCGAATTATTAGTTTGGTTTGGCTTACTAGATTGATCGTTCTTGCAATGGGAGAAGTGCTTAGCTTTGGGTTCAATCTTGCGGTGTCCTTTCCCAGTGATAGCAGGGGCAGCAAGGCATGTATTGTATTGTTGCCATCGAGGATAAAAAGATGGGGTTTATATCATATTGCTTGATTTTATCCCTCTACATCATGTCATCTTGCCTAATGTGTTACTCTGTTCTTATGAACTTAATACTCTAGATGCATGCTGGATAGCGGTCAATGTGTGGAGTAATAGTAGTAGATGCAGAATCATTTCGGTCTACTTGTCGCGGACGTGATGCCTATATACATGATCATGCCTAGATATTCTCATAACTATGTGCTTTTCTATCAATTGTTCGACAGTAATTTGTTCACCCACATTAGAAATTGCTATCTCGAGAGAAGCCACTAGTGAAACCTATGGCCCCGGGTCTATCTTCCATCATATTATTTTCCTATCAATTTGCTATTTCTATTTTGCAATCTTTATTTTCCAATCTATACAACAAAAATACCAAAAATATTTATCTTATTATCTCTATCAGATCCCACTGTCGTAAGTGACAGTGAAGGGATTGACAATCCCTTTATCGCGTTTGTTGCGAGGTTCTTGTTTGTTTGTGCAGGTACTAGGTAACTTGTGTGCTATCTCCTGCTGGATTGATACCTTGGTTCTCAAAACTGAGGGAAATACTTACGCTACTATGCTGCATCACCCTTTCCTCTTCAAGGAAAACCAACGCAAGCTCAAGGGGTAGCAAGAACGATTTTTGGCGCCGTTGCCGGGGAGGTTGCATCAAGTCAAGACATACCAAGTACCCATCACTAACTCTTATCCCTCACATTACATTATTTTCCATTTGCCTCTCATTTTCCTCTCCCCCACTTCACCCTTGCCATTTTATTCGCCCTCTTTTTCGCTCGCCTCTTTTTTGTTCGCCTCTTTTTGCGTGCCTCTTGCTTGCTTGTGTGTTGGATTGTTTGTCACGATGGCTCAAGATGATACTAAATTGTGTGACTTTTCCAATACCAACAATAATGAATTTATTAGCACTCCGATTGCTCCTCTTACCAATGTTGAATCTTGTGAAATTAATACTCCTTTGCTAAATCTTGTCATGAAAGATCCATTTTTTGGCCTTCCTAGTGAAGATGCCGCTACCCATCTAAACAGCTTTGTTGATTTGTGTGATATGAAAAAGAAGAAAGATGTGGATAATGATATTGTTAAATTGAAGCTATTTCCATTTTTTCTTAGAGATCATGCTAAAACTTGCTTTTTGTCTTTGCCTAAAAATAGTATTGATTCATGGAATAAGTGCAAAGATGCTTTTATCTTTAAGTATTTTCCTCCTGCTAAGATCATCTCTCTTAGAAACGATATCATGAATTTTAAGCAACTTGATCATGAGCATGTTGCACAAGCTTGGGAGAGGATGAAATTAATGATACGTAATTGCCATACACATGGTTTCAATTTGTGGATGATCATATAATTGTTTTATGCTGGATTGAATTTTGCTTCTAGAAATCTTTTAGATTCGGCAGCGGGAGGCACTTTTATGGAAATCACTTTAGGAGAAGCTACTAAACTCATAGATAATATTATGGTTAATTATTCTCAATGGCACAACGAAAGATCTACTAGTAAAAAGGTTCATGCTATAGAAGAAATTAATGTTTTGAGTGGAAAGATGGATGAACTTATGAAATTGTTTGCTAATAAGAGTGTTTCTTCTGATCCTAATGATATGCCTTTGTCTACCTTGATTGAGAATAATAATGAATCTATGGATGTGAATTTTGTTGGTAGGAACATTTTTGGTAACAACGCGTATAGAGGAAACTTTAATCCTAGACCGTTTCATAGTAATTCCTCTAATAATTATGGTAATTCCTAAAACATCTCTTATGGAAATTTTATTAAGATGCCCTCTGATTTTGAGACTAGTGCTAAAGTATTTATGATTTCACAAAAGAATTTCAATGCTTTGCTTGAAGGAAAATTGCCTAAAATTGCTGAGTTGGCTATGAACGTGGATAGAATTTCTCTTGATGTTGATTCTTTGAAACTTAGATCTATTCCACTTAAGAATTATATCAATGAGTCTCTCAAAGCCATGACAATTTCCATTGATGAGTGCAAGGAAAGAACCGCTAGGATGCGTGCTAAAAAAGATTGCTTTATAAAAGCGTGTTCTTCTAGTTTCCATGATAGTAAGGATGAATATCTAAAAGTGATTGATGTATATCCTATTAAATATTTGTTTTGCAATATGAATCTTGATAATGATGGGACTGGAGATGAGTCAACTTTAGCTAAAAGGCGTCCCAATGATTCGAAGTTTTAGATCTTGATGCAAAAATTGGTAGAAGTGGAATTGAAGAGGTCAAAACTTCACATATCAATGAACCCGCTATTTTGGATTTTAAGGAATTTAATTATGATAATTTCTCTTTGATAGATTGTATTTCCTTGTTGCAATCCGTGCTAAATTCTCCTCATGCTTATAGTCAAAATAGAGCTTTTACCAAACATATCATTGATTCTTTAATGAAATCTTATGAAAAAAAAGCTTGAATTAGAAGTTTCTATTCCTAGAAAACTTTATGATGAGTGGGAACCTACTATTAGAATTAAGATTAAAGATCATGAATGCTTTGCTTTATGTGATTTGGGTGCTAGTGTTTCCATGATTCCAAAAACTTTGTGTGATGAGTTAGGTTTCTGTGAATTTGATGATTGTTCTTTAAATTTGAACCTCGCGGATTCCACTATTAAGAAACCTATGGGAAGGATTAATGATGTTCTTATTGTTGCAAATAGGAATTATGTGCCCATAGATTTCATTGTTCTTGATATAGATTGCAATCCTACATGTCCTATTATTCTTGGTAGACCTTTCCTTAGAACGATTGGTGCAATTATTGATATGAAAGAAGGAAATATTAGATTCCAATTTCCATTAAGCAAAGGCATGGAACAATTTCCTAGAAAGAAAATTAAATTACCTTATGAATCTATTATGAGAGCCACTTATGGATTGCGTACCAAAGATGACAATACCTAGATCTATTCTTGTTTTTATGCCTAGCTAGGGGCGTTAAACGATAGCGCTTGTTGGGAGGCAACCCAGTTTTATTTTTGTTTCTGTTTAGTAATAAATAATTCATATAGCTTATGTTTAGATGTGTTTTTATGCTTTTAATTAGTGTTTGTGCCAAGTAGAACCTTTGGGAAGACTTGGGGCAAGTTTATGTGATCTTGCTGTAAAAAAACAAAACTTTAGCGCTCACGAGATTTGCTGCCATTTTTTACTGGAGAGTGCGATTAGGTTTATTAATTTTGAATATGATTAATAGACAAATTTCTCACATACACCAGTTTATTTCATAATTTTTGGTGTTAGATAACTGTTCGAAACCTACAGATTACTACAGACTGTTCTGTTTTTGATAGATTCTGTTTTTTCATGTGTTGTTTACTTATTTTGATGAATCTATGGCTAGTATCGGGGGGTATGAACCATAGAGAAGTTGGAACAAATTAGGTCTAACACCAATATAAATAAAGAATGAGTTCATTACAGTACCTTGAAGTGGTGGTTTGTTTTCTTATACTAACGGAGCTCATGAGATTTTCTGTTGATGTTTTGTGTTGTGAAGTTTTCAAATTTTGGGTAAAGATTTGATGGATTTTGGAACAAGGAGTGGCAAGAGCCTAATCTTGGGGATTACCATGGCACCCCAAGGTAAAATTGAAGGAAAACCAGAAGCCTAAGCTTGGGGATGCCCCGGAAGGCATCCCCTCTTTCGTCTTCGTCCATCGGTAACTTTACTTGAGGCTATATTTTTATTCACCACATGATATGCGTTTTGCTTGGAGCGTCTTGTATGATTTGAGTATTTGATTTTTAGTTTACAAAAATCATCCTTGCTGTACACACCTTTTGGAGAGACACACATGAATCGGAATTTATTAGAATACTCTATGTGCTTCACTTATATCTTTTGAGCTAGATAATTTTGCTCTAGTGCTTCACTTATATCTTTTTAGAGCACGGTGGTGGTTTTATTTTATGGAAATCATTGATCTCTCATGCTTCACTTATATTATTTTGATAGTCTTAAACAGCATGGTAATTTTCTTTAATTGTGTTAAAGTTTGTGATTCCCGTAGCATGCACATATGGTGAACCGTTATGTGATGAAGTCAGAGCATGATTTATTTATTGACTGTCTTCCTTATGAGTGGCGGTCGGGGACGAGGATGGTCTTTTCCTACCAATCTATCCCCCTAGGAGCATGCGCGTAGTACTTTGTTTTGATAACTAATAGATTTTTGCAATAAGTATGTGAGTTCTTTATGACTAATGTTGAGTCCATGGATTATACGCACTCTCACCCTTCCACCATTGCCAGCCTCTCTAGTACCGCGCAACTTTCGCCGGTACCATAAACCCACCATATAATTTCCTCAAAACAGCCACCACACCTACCTATTATGGCATTTCCATAGCCATTCCGAGATATATTGCCATGCAACCTACCACCATTCCGTATATTATGACACGCTTCATCATTGTCATATTGCTTTGCATGATCATATAGTTGACATCGTATTTGTAGCAAAGCCACCTTCATAATTCCTTCATACATGTCACTCATGAGTCATTGCACATCCCGGTACACCGCCGGAGGCATTCACATAGAGTCATATTTTGTTCTAAGTATCGAGTTGTAATTCTTGAGTTGTAAGTAAATAAAAGTGTGATGATCATCATTATTAGAGCATTGTCCCAAGTGAGGAAAGGATGATGGAGACTATGATTCCCCCACAAGTTGGAATGAGACTCCGGACGAAAATAAAAAAAATAAAAGAAAAAAAAGAGGCCATAAAAAAGAGAAAAAGGCCCAAATAAAAAATGAGAGAAAAAGAGAGAAGGGATAATGTTACTATCCTTTTACCACACTTGTGCTTCAAAGTAGCACCATGATCTCCATCATAGAGAGTCTCCTATGTTTTCACTTTCATATACTAGTGGGAATTTCACATTATAGAACTTGGCTTGTATATTCCAATGATGGGCTTCCTCAAAATGCCCTAGGTCTCCGTGAGCAAGCGAGTTGGATGCACACCCACTTAGTTTCTTTTGTTGAGCTTTCATACACTTATAGCTCTAGTGCATCCGTTGCATGGCAATCTCTACTCACTCACATTGATATCTATTGATGGGCATCTCCATAACCCATTGATACACCTAGTTGATGTGAGACTATCTTCTCCACAACCACCATTCTATTCCACCTATAGTGCTATATCCAAGGCTCACGCTCATATATTGCGTGAAGATTGAAAAAGTTTGAGAACATCAAAAGTATGAAACAATTGCTTGGCTTGTCATCGGGGTTGTGCATGATTTAAATATTTTGTGTGGTGAAGATGGAGCATAGCTGGACTATATGATTTTGTAGGAATAACTTTCTTTGGCCATGTTATTTTGAGAAGACATGATTGCTTTATTAGTATGCTTGAAGTATTATTATTTTTATGTCAATATTAAATTTTTGTCATGAATCTTTCGAATCTGAATTCATGCCACAATAAAGAAAATTACATTGAGAATTATGCTAGGTAGCATTCCACATCAAAAATTCTATTTTTTTATCATTTACCTACTCGAGGACGAGCATGAATTAAGCTTGGGGATGCTTGATACGTCTCCAACGTATCTATAATTTTTGATTGTTCCATGCTATTATATTATCTGTTTTGGATGTTTAATGGGCTTTAATTTACCTTTTTATATTATTTTTGGGACTAACCTACTAACCAAAGGCCCAGTGCAAATTGCTATTTTTTTTGCCTATTTTAGTGTTTCGCAGAAAAGGAATATCAAACTGAATCCAAACTGAATGAAACCTTCGGGGGAGTTATTTTTGGAACAAACTTGATCCAGGAGACTTTGAGTGGCCATCAAGAAAGAAGCGAGGAGGCCACGAGGCAGGGGGGCGCGCCCCCACCCTCGTGGGCCCCTTGCAGCTCCACCGATGTACTTCTTCCTCCTATATATACCCATATACCCCAAAAACATCCAGAAGCACCACAAAACCCTATTTGCACTGCCGCAACCTTCTGTACCCGTGAGATCCCATCTCGGGGCCTTTTCCAGCGCTTCACCGGAGTGGGAATCGATCACGGATGGCTTCTACATCAACACCATAGCCTCTCCGATGATGTGTGAGTAGTTTACCATAGACCTTCGGGTCCATAGTTATTAGCTAGATGGCTTCTTCTCCCTCTTTTGATCTCAATACAAAGTTCTCCTCAATTCTCTTGGAGATCTATTCGATGTAATTCTTTTTGCGGTGTGTTTGTCGAGATCCGATGAATTGTGGGTTTATGATCAAGATTATCTATGAACAATATTTGATTCTTCTCTGAAATCTTTTATGCATGATTTAAATATCTTTGCAAGTCTCTTTGAATTATTAGTTTGGTTTGGCCTACTAGATTGATCGTTCTTGCAATGGGAGAAGTGCTTAGCTTTGGGTTCAATCTTGTGGTGTCGTTTCCCAGTGACAGCAGGGGCGGCAAAGCACGTATTGTATTGTTGCCATCAAGGATAAGAAGATGGGGTTTGTATCATATTGCTTGAGTTTATCCCTCTACATCATGTCATCTTGCCTAATGCGTTACTCTGTTCTTGTGAACTTAATACTCTAGATGCATGCGGGATAGCGGTCGATGTGTGGAGTAATAGTAGTAGATGCAGAATCATTTCGGTCTACTTGTCGCGGACGTGATGCCTATATACATGATCATGCCTAGATATTCTCATTACTATGCAGTTTTCTATCAATTGCTCGATAGTAATTTGTTCACCCACCGTAGAAATTGCTATCTCGAGAGAAGCCACTAGTGAAAACTATGGCCCCCGGGTATATCTTCCACCATATTATTTTCCTATCAATTTGCTATTTGTATTTTGCAATCTTTATTTTCCAATCTATACAAAAAAATACCAAAAATATTTATCTTATTATATCTATCAGATCTCACTCTCGTAAGTGACCATGAAGGGATTGACAATCCCTTTATCGCGTTGGTTGCGAGCTTCTTGTTTGTTTGTGCAGGTACTAGGTGACTCGTGTGCTATCTCCTACTGGATTGATATCTTGGTTCTCAAAACTGATGGAAATACTTACGCTATCGTGCTGCATCACCCTTTCCTCTTCAAGGGAAAACCAGCGCAAGATCAAGAGGTAGCATACCACACCCTCTCTTTCAACATTTAACTGTGTGCCACATCATCCAAAAAGTCTAGTTGGCATGCATCATACCGCTTGATACTCCCATATTATGACCATCCTTATCAGGGTGGCCATAGTGGGGGTATCATAGCCGGTATCATGCACTCGGGAATAGAAAATATGATGATGTGGCAAAGAAGCAGTAACATAGGTAGATACTGTAATATATATATATATATATATATATATATAATAAAAGTTATACTACTTTGTGTCATGCATGGCCATAAATATGGTCATCTATGATATATACTCCCTTCGTAAACTAATATAAGAGCGTTTAGGTCACTATTTTAGTAATCTAAATGCTCTTATATTAGTTTACAGATGGAGCTAGTACTACTCTATGATACTATATATGCACTATGAAGGTACGTATGTAGTATCATACACTAGTATCATATGCATGATACCATATATATAGTATATGATACTCCCCACTATATAAGGCTGGCCATAGTGGTGGTATCATAGCCGACGATGTAATGCACTCAGAAATAGCATGTATGCTGATGTGGCAAAGAATTAAATATATATACTGTTTATTCATGCTTGTGATTTCTTACCATGGAAAAAAATTGGAGGCGAAACGATGAACTCATGTTTTCATTCGAACAAAAATATGATGTTAGGTAATGTAAATGTTTTCAAAGAGCACATGGTTCACTCACGAAAGCCACGTGTCCACTAAACCATGGCCGATGCACCCCCACCCCTTTGCCATGCGCGCAATCTGAGTCGTGCGTTCTGATTGGCCAGAACCCAAACCCCATGGATCGTACATCTGCACCGTTGGATTCTCCTTGATCGAACGGCGATCCTCATCCCTTTCGACAACACATGTACTGTTTTCAAATAGCACAAGGTTCACACACGAAAGCCGTGTGCCTACCAAACCGTGGCCGATGCCCCCCCTTGCTGCGCGCGATCTGAGTCGTGCGTTTTCATTGGCGAGAACCCAAACAAAAATAGCATATTAATGCATATAAAACATCCGAAATAGATAATATAACAACATGGAACAATAAAAAAAATTATAGATACATTGGAGACGTATCGCTCCTCGAGAGGCAGCCCGGGGAGGCCGCTCCTCAAGAGGTCTTGGAGTCATTCACCTCGCGAGGCTTGGGTCCTCACAAGGGTCTTGTCTTGGGGGTCCTACAGCTGCATCGTACCGGGCCGTCGATGAGCCCACGCGCTGGGCCATAGGCAGCAAGTCCGGGTACCCCTGATCCCAGAATGCCGACATGCACCTCTACAGATCTCTGCTTCCCTCTATGAAGGGCCTATCTATTTACTTTTATGCATTTTTTTATTGTGTCGCTATCTTCTCTTATTTAAGCACCAACTAGGGAGCACTATTATCATATTTGTGCATTGGATGTAGCTAATATTTGACTGTGTTTCATGAAAGGATCAATAATCGAGCATAATGGGCTAGGGATAGCTTTCTTTAGTGTTGATATTTTGAAATACATGGTTACTTGTTGATATGCTTGAGTATTGAGGTCTTCATGTCAAACAATTGCTTTGAATCATCTAAAGTCCAAATGTCCATGCTACAAAGAAAACAATATGTGATGAATATGATGGGTAGCATTCCACATCAAAAATTCTGTTTTTATCATTTGCCTACTTGAGGTTGAGCAGGAATTAAGCTTGGGGATACTGATACATCTCCAACGTATCTATAATTTTTATTGTTTCATGCTATTAACGTATCATTCTTGGATATTTTATACTCATTTACTAGCAAATTAATCATTTTTGGGACTAACCTATTGACATAGTGCTCAGTGTCAGTTGTAGTTTTTTGCTTGTTTTTTCGCAGAATATCAATACCAAGTGGATTCCAATTGCCATGAAACTTTTTGGAGATTTTTTTGCCATAAGACACCTAGGAGGCTCAAGAAGTTCACCAGAGGGGGCCTGTGGGGACCACTAGGCACCAGGGCCCCCATGCACGCCCAAGTGGGTAGTGGGGCCCATAGGCACCCTCCACCAACCTCCGGCTCTATAAATATTCTAAAATCCCCAAAACCTTAGGGGATTCGACGAAACACAATTCCAGTTGCCGCAAGTTCCAGAACCATGAGATCCAATCTAGAGGCCTTTTTCGGCACTCTGCCAGAAGGGTCACTGATCACGGAGGGTTTCCTCATCATCACCCTTGCCCCTCTGACGATGCGTGAGTAGTTTACCACAGACCTAAGGGTCCGTAGGCAGTAGCTAGATGGCGTCTTCTCTCTTTTTGATCTTCAATACAACGTTATCCATGATGTTCCTAGATATCTATTTGATGTAATGAATTTTTGTGGTGTGTTTGTTAGGATCCGATGAATTGTGAGTTTATGATTAGATCTATCCATGAATACTATTTGAGTATTTGTTGAACTCTCTTGTGCATAATTGTTATAGCCTCGTATTTCTTCTCCAAAACTTTGGTTTGGTTGGGGAAACTAGATTGGTTTTTCTTTCCATGGGAAGAGGTGCGTTGTGATGGGTTCGATCTTGCGGTGCTCAATCTCAGTGACATAAGGAGACATGACACGCATTTATTGTTGCCATTAAGGATAAAAAGATGGGGTCTATTCCTACATGAATAGATCTTATCTACATCATGCCATTGTTCTTATTGCATTACTTCGGTTTCCATGATCTTAATACACTAGATGCATGATGGATGGCGGTCGATGGTACCATGGCTGTTTTGAGGAAGGTTTATTGTGGGTTTGTGGTACCGGAGAAAGTTGCGCGGTACTAGAGAGGCTAGCAATGGTGGAAGGGTGAGAGTGTGTATAATCCATGGACTCAGCGTTAGTCATAGAGAACCCACATATTATTGAAAAAAATTATTAGTTATCGAAACAAAGTACTACGCATGCTCCTAGGGGGATAGATTGGTAGGAAAAGACCATCGCTCGACCCCGACCGCCACTTATAAGGAAGACAATCAATGAATAAATCATGCTCCGACTTCATCACATAACGGTTCCCCATACGTGGATGCTACGGGAATCACAAACTTCAACACAAGTATTTCTCAAATCCACAACTACTCAACTAGCATGACTCTAATATCACCATCTTCATATCTCAAGACAATTATCAAGTATCAAACTTCTCATATTATCCAATGCATTTTTTGTATGATAGTTTTTATTATACCGATCTTGGATGCCTATTATATTAGGACTAAATTAACAATTAAAGAAAATTACCATGCTGTTTAAGACTCTCAAAATAATATAAGTGAAGCATGAGAGATCAATTATTTCTATAAAATAGAACCACCACCGTGCTCTAAAGGATATAAGTGAAGCACTAGAGCAAAAACTATATAGCTCAAAAGATATAAGTGAAGCACATAGAGTAATCTAACAAATTCCAAATCATGTGTGTATCTCTCAAAAGGTGTGTGCAGCAAGGATGATTGTGTTAAACTAAAAAGCAAAGACTCAAATCATACAAGACTCTCCAAGCAAAACACATATCATGTGGTGAATAAAAGTATAGCTCCAAGTAAAGTTACCGATAGACGAAGACGAAAGAGGGGATGCCTTACGGGGCATCCCCAAGCTTAGGCTTTTGGTTGTCCTTGGATTTTACATTGGGGTGCCTTGGGAATCCCCAAGCTTAGGCTCTTGCCAATCCTAGTTCCATAATCCATCAAATCTTTACCCAAAACTTGAAAACTTCACAACACAAAACTCAAATAGAAAATCTCATGAGCTCCGTTAGTAAAAGAAAACAAACTACCAATTCAAGGTACTTTAATTAAATCATTATTTTTTATATTGGTGCTAAACCTACTGTATTACGACTTTTCTATGGTTTATAAACTCTTTTACTAGCCATAGATGTTGGAAATATGCCCTAGAGGCAATAATAAAAGCATTATTATTATATTTCCTTGTTCATGATAATTGTCTTTATTCATGCTATAATTGTGTTATCCGGAAATTGTAATACATGTGTGAATAACAGACACCAACATGTCCCTAGTAAGCCTCTAGTTGACTAGCTCGTTAATCAACAGATAGTCATGGTTTCCTGTCTATGGACATAAGATGTCATTGATAACGAGATCACATCATTAGGAGAATGATGTGATGGACAAGACCCAATCCTAAACATAGCATAAAGATCGTATAGTTCGTTTGCTAGAGTTTTGCAATGTCAAGTATCTTTTCCTTAGACCATGAGATCGTGTAACTCCCGGATACCGTAGGAGTGCTTTGGGTGTACCAAACGTCACAACGTAACTGGGTGACTATAAAGGTAGACTACGGGTATCTCCGAAAGTGTCTGTTGGGTTGACACGGATCAAGACTGGGATTTGTCACTCCGTATGACGGAGAGGTATCACTGGGCCCACTCGGTAATGCATCATCATAATGAGCTCAAAGTGACCAAGTGTCTGGTCACGAGATCATGCATTACGGTACGAGTAAAGTGACTTGCCGGTAACGAGATTGAACGAGGTATTGGGATACCGACGATCGAATCTCGGGCAAGTAATATATCGATTGACAAAGGGAATTGCATACGGGGTTGATTGAATCCTCGACATCGTGGTTCATCCGATGAGATCATCGTGGAGCATGTGGGAGCCAACATGGGTATCTAGATCCCGCTGTTGGTTATTGACCGGAGAGTCGTCTCGGTCATGTCTACATGTCTCCCGAACCCGTAGGGTCTACACACTTAAGGTTCGGTGACGCTAGGGTTGTGAAGATATGTATATGCAGTAACCCGAATGTTGTTCGGAGTCCCAGATGAGATCCGGGACGTCACGAGGAGTTCCGGAATGGTCCGGAGGTAAAGAATTATATATAGGAAGTGCTGTTTCGGCCATCGGGACAAGTTTCGGGGTAACCAGTATTGTACCGGGACCACCGGAAGGGTCCCGGGGGTCCACCGGGTGGGGCCACCTATCCCGGAGGGCCCCATGGGCTGAAGTGGGAAGGGACCCAGCCCTTAGTGGGCTGGGGCGCCACCCCTAAGGAGCCCATGCGCCTAGGGTTAGGGGAAACCCTAAAAGGGGGGCGCTCCCTTGCCTTGGGGGGCAAGCCCCCCACCCTTGGCTGCCGCCCCCCCCTAGGAGATCTATCTCCTAGGGCCGGCGCCCCCCCTTGGCACCCCTATATATAGTGGGGGAGAGGAGGGACCTGAGGCTACGCTTTTGGTGCTTCCCTCTCTCCCTGTTACATCTCTCTCTCTTGTAGTATAGGCGAAGCCCTCCTACTGTGACGCCCTGCATCCACCACCACGCCGTCGTGCTGCTGGATCATCACCAACCTCTCCCCCCCTTGCTGGATCAAGAAGGAGGAGACGTCTCCCGTCCCGTACGTGTGTTGAACGCGGAGGTGCCGTCCGTTCGGCACTCGGTCATCGGTGATTTGGATCACGTCGTGTTCGGCTACATCATCCCCGTTTGTTGAACGCTTCCGCACGCGATCTACAAAGGTATGTAGATGCATCTCATGACTCGTTGCTAGATGAACTCCTAGATGGATCTTGGTGAAACGAGTAGGAAATTTTTTGTTTTCTGCAACGTTCCCCAACAGTGGCATCATGAGCTAGGTCTATGCGTAGTTCTTCTTGCGCGAGTAGAACACAATTTGTTGTGGGCGTGGATTTGTCAACTTTCTTGCCGCTACTAGTCTTTTCTTGCTTCAGCGGTATTGTGGGATGAAGCGGCCCGGACCAACCTTACACGTACGCTTACGTGAGACCGGTTCCACCGACTAACATGCACTAGTTGCATAAGGTGGCTGGCGGGTGTCTGTCTCTCCCACTTTAGTTGGAGCAGATTCGATGAACAGGGTCCTTATGAAGGGTAAATAGAAGTTGACAAATCACGTTGTGGCTTTCACGTAGGTTAGAATACGTTCTTGCTAGAACCCTAATTCAGCCACGTAAAACTTGCAAGAACAATTAGAGGACGTCTAACTTGTTTTTGCAGCAAGTGGTTTGTGATATGATATGGCCAAAGTTGTGATGAATGATGAATGATCTATATGTGATGTATGAGATGTTCATGCTATTGTAATAGGAATCACGACTTGCATGTCGATGAGTATGACAACCGGCAGGAGCCATAGGAGTTGTCTTTATTCTTTTATATGACCTGCGTGTCATTGAGAAACGCCATGTAAATTACTTTACTTTATTGCTAAACGCGTTAGCCATAGTAGTAGAAGTAATAGTTGGCGAGCAACTTCATGGAGACACGATGATGGAGATCATGGTGTCAAGCCGGTGACAAGATGATCATGGAGCCCCAAGATGGAGATCAAAGGAGCTATGTGATATTGGCCATATCATGTCACGTTTATTATTTGATTGCATGTGATGTTTATCATGTTTTGCATCTTGTTTACTTAGAATGACGGTAGTGAATAAGATGATCCCTCATATCAATTTCAAGAAGTGTTCTCCCCTAACTGTGCACTGTTGCTAAAGTTTGTCGTTTCGAAGCACCACGTGATGATCGGGTGTGATAGATTCTTACGTTCACATACAACGGGTGTAAGACAGTTTTACACATGCAATACACTTAGGGTTAACTTGACGAGCCTAGCATGTGCATAGACATGGCCTCGGAACATAGAAGACCGAAAGGTCGAGCATGAGTCGTATAGAAGATGCGATCAACATGAAGATGTTCACCGACGTTGACTAGTCCGTCTCACGTGATGATCGGACACGGCCTTGTTAACTCGGATCATGTAATACTTAGATGACTAGAGGGATGTCTAATCTAAGTGGGAGTTCATTATATAATTTGATTAGATGAACTTTATTATCATGAACATTAGTCTAAAATATTTTACAATATGTCTTGTTGATCAAATGGCCCACGTAGTCCTCAACTTCAACTCGTTCCTAGAGAAAACCAAGCTGAAAGACGATGGCAGCAACTATACGGACTGGGTCCGGAACTTGAGGATCATCCTCATAGCTGCCAAGAAAGATTACGTCCTACAAGCACCGCTAGGTGAAGCTCCCGTCCCACAGAACCAAGACGTTATGAACGCTTGGCAGACACGTGTTGACGACTACTCCCTCGTTCAGTGCGGCATGCTTTACAGTTTAGAACCGGGGCTCCAAAAGCGTTTTGAGAGACATGGAGCATATGAGATGTTCGAAGAGCTGAAAATGGTTTTCCAAGCTCATGCCCGGGTCGAGAGATATGAGGTCTCCGACAAGTTCTTCAGCTGTAAGATGGAGGAAAACAGTTCTGTTAGTGAGCACATACTCACTATGTCTGGATTACATAACCGCTTGACTCAGCTGGGAGTTAATCTCCCGGATGATGCGGTCATTAACAGAATCCTCCAGTCGCTTCCACCAAGCTACAAGAGCTTTGTGATGAACTTCAACATGCAGGGGATGCAAAAGACCATTCCTAAGTTGTTTTCAATGTTGAAATCAGCAGAGGTAGAAGTCAGAAAGGAACATCAAGTGTTGATGGTCAATAAAACCACTAAGTTCAAGAAAGGCAAGGGGAAAAAGAACTTCAAGAAGGATGGCAAGGAAGTTGCCGCGCCCGGAAAGCAAGCTGCCGGGAAGAAGCCAAAGAATGGACCCATGCCCGAGACTGAGTGCTTTTATTGCAAGGGAAGCGGTCACTGGAAGCGGAACTGCCCCAAATACTTAGCAGACAAGAAGGCCGACAAAACAAAAGGTATATGTGATATACATGTAATTGATGTGTACCTTACCAGTAATCGTAGTAGCTCTTGGGTATTTGATACCGGTGCAGTTGCTCACATTTGTAACTCATAGCAGGAACTATGGAATAGGTAGAGACTGGCAAAGGACGAGGTGACGATGCGCGTCGGGAATGGTTCCAAGGTCGATGTGATCGCCTTCGGCACGCTACCTCTTCATTTACCTACGGGATTAGTTTCAAACCTCAATAATTGTTATTTAGTACCAGCTTTGAGCATGAACATTGTATCAGGATCTCGTTTAATTCGAGATGGCTACTCATTTAAATCCGAGAATAATGGTTGTTCCATTTATATGAGAGATATGTTTTATGGTCATGCTCCTATGGTGAATGGTTTATTCTTTATGAATCTCGAACGTAATGCTACACATGTTCATAGTGTGAGTACCAAAAGATGTAAGGTTTATAATGATAGTCCCACATACTTGTGGCACTGCCGCCTTGGTCACATAGGTGTCAAATGCATGAAGAAGCTCCATGCAGATGGACTTTTAGAGTCTCTTGATTATGAATCATTTGACATGTGCGAACCATGCCTTATGGGTAAAATGACCAAGACTCTGTTCTCAGGAACAATGGAGCGAGCAACCAACTTATTGGAAATCATACATACTGAAGTGTGCGGTCCAATGAGTGTTGAGGCTCGCGGTGGCTATCGTTATGTTCTCACCCTCACTGATGATTTGAGTAGATATGGATATATTTACTTAATGAAGCACAAGTCTGAAACCTTTGAAAAGTTCAAGGAATTTTAGAGTGAGGTTGAGAATCAACGTGACAGGAAAATCAAGTTTCTACGATCAGATCGTGGAGGAGAATACTTGAGTCACGAATTTGGCACACACTTAAGAAAATGTGGAATAGTTTCACAACTCACGCCGCCTGGAACACCTCAGCGTAACGGTGTGTCCGAACGTCGTAATCGCACTCTATTAGATATGGTGCGGTCTATGATGTCTCTTACCTATCTACCGCTATCTTTTTGGGGCTATGCTTTAGAGACTGCTGCATTCACTTTAAATAGGGCTCCGTCAAAATCCGTTGAGACGACACCGTTTGAATTATGGTTTGGAAAGAAACCTAAGTTGTCGTTTCTAAAAGTTTGGGGATGCGATGCTTATGTAAAGAAACTTCAACCTGAAAAGCTCGAACCCAAGTCGGAAAAATGCGTCTTCATAGGATACCCAAAAGAAACTATTGGGTATACCTTCTACCTCAGATCCGAAGGCAAGATCTTTGTTGCCAAGAATGGATCCTTTCTAGAGAAAGAGTTTCTCTCGAAAGAAGTAAGTGGGAGGAAAGTAGAACTTGATGAAGTGTTACCTCTTGAACCGGAAAATGGCGCAACTCAAGAAAATGTTCCTGAGGTGCCTGCACCGACTAGAGAGGAAGTTAATGATGATGATCATGAAACTTCTGATCAAGTTGCTACTGAACTTCGAAGGTCCACAAGGACACATTCCGCACCAGAGTGGTACGGCAACCCTGTCTTGGAAATCATGTTGTTAGACAACGGTCAACCTTCGAACTATGAAGAAGCGATGGCGGGCCCGGATTCCGACAAATCGCTAGAAGCCATGAAATCCGAGATAGGATCCATGTATGAAAACGAAGTATGGACTTTGACTGACTTGCCCGATGAAAGGCGAGCCATAGAGAATAAATGGATCTTTAAGAAGAAGACAGACGCGGATGGTAATGTGACCATCTATAAAGCTCGGCTTGTCGCTAAGGGTTATCGACAAGTTCAAGGGGTTGACTACGATGAGACTTTCTCACCGGTAGCGAAGCTGAAGTCCGTCCGAATCATGTTAGAAATTGCCGCGTTTTACGATTATGAAATATGGCAAATGGACGTCAAAACGGCATTCCTTAATGGTTTCCTTAAGGAAGAATTTTATATGATGCAGCCGGAAGGTTTTGTCGATCCTAAGAATGCTGACAAGGTGTGCAAGCTCCAACGCTCGATTTATGGGCTGGTGAAAGCATCTCGGAGTTGGAACATTCGCTTTGATGAGATGATCAAAGCGTTTGGGTTTACACAGACTTATGGAGAAGCCTGCGTTTACAAGAAAGTGAGTGGGAGCTCTGTAGCATTTCTCATATTATATGTATATGACATACTTTTGATGGGAAATGATATAGAACTCTTGGACAGCATCAAGGCCTACTTGAATAAGAGTTTTTCAATGAAGGACCTTGGAGAAGCTGCTTATATATTAGGCATCAAAATCTATAGAGATAGATCGAGACGCCTCATAGGTCTTTCACAAAGCACATACCTTGATAAGATATTGAAGAAGTTCAATATGGATCAATCTAAGAAGGGGTTCTTGCCTGTGTTACAAGGTATGAAATTGAGCTCGGCTCAAAGTCCGACCACGACAGAAGAAATAGAAGAGATGAGTGTCATCCCCTATGCCTCAGCCATAGGTTCTATTATGTATGCCATGCTATGTACTAGACCTGATGTAAACCTTGCCGTAAGTTTGGTAGGAAGATACCAAAGTAATCCTGGCAAGGAACACTGGACAGCGGTCAAGAATATCCTGAAGTACCTGAAAAGGACTAAGGAGATGTTTCTCGTTTATGGAGGTGACGAAGAGCTCGTCGTAAAGGGTTACGTCGACGCTAGCTTCGACACAGATCTGGATGACTCAAAGTCACAAACCGGATACGTGTATATTTTGAATGGTGGGGCAGTAAGCTGGTGCAGTTGCAAGCAGAACGTCATGGCGGGATCTACATGTGAAGCGGAGTACATGGCAGCCTCGGAGGCAGCACATGAAGCAATTTGGGTGAAGGAGTTCATCACCGACCTCGGAGTCATACCCAATGCGTCGGGGCCGATCAAACTCTTCTGTGACAACACTGGAGCTATTGCACTTGCCATGGAGCCCAGGTTTCACAAGAAGACAAGGCACATCAAGCGTCGTTTCAACTCCATTCGTGAAAATGTTCAGGATGGAGACATAGATATTTGTAAAGTACATACGGACCTGAATGTAGCAGATCCGTTGACTAAACCTCTCCCTAGGGAAAAACATGATCAACACCAGAATTCCATGGGTGTTCGATTCATCACAATGTAACTAGATTATTGACTCTAGTGCAAGTGGGAGACTGTTGGAAATATGCCCTAGAGGCAATAATAAAAGCATTATTATTATATTTCCTTGTTCATGATAATTGTCTTTATTCATGCTATAATTGTGTTATCCGGAAATCGTAATACATTTGTGAATAACAGACACCAACATGTCCCTAGTAAGCCTCTAGTTGACTAGCTCGTTAATCAACAGATAGTCATGGTTTCCTGGCTATGGACATAAGATGTCATTGATAACGGGATCACATCATTAGGAGAATGATGTGATCGACAAGACCCAATCCTAAACATAGCATAAAGATCGTATAGTTCGTTTGCTAGAGTTTTGCAATGTCAAGTATCTTTTCTTGTATTGGGGTTACCGGTATTGTACCGGGACCACCGGAAGGGTCCCGGGGGTCCACCGGGTGGGGCCACCTATCCCGGAGGGCCCCATGGGCTGAAGTGGGAAGGGACCCAGCCCTTAGTGGGCTGGGGCGCCACCCCTAAGGGGCCCATGCGCCTAGGGTTAGGGGAAACCCTAAAAGGGGGGCGCCCCCTTGCCTTGGGGGGCAAGCCCCCCACCCTTGGCCGCCGCCCCCCCCCCTAGGAGATCTATCTCCTAGGGCCCCCCCCTTGGCACCCCTATATATAGTGGGGGAGAGGAGGGACTTGAGGCTACGCTTTTGTTGCTTCCCTCTCTCCCTGTTACATCTCTCTCTCTTGTAGTATAGGCGAAGCCCTGCTACTGTGACGCCCTGCATCCACCACCACGCCGTCGTGCTGCTGGATCATCACCAACCTCTCCTCCCCCCTTACTGGATCAAGAAGGAGGAGACGTCTCCCGTCCCGTACGTGTGTTGAACGCGGAGGTGTCGTCCGTTCGGCACTCGGTCATCGGTGATTTGGATCACGTCGTGTTCGACTACTTCATCCCCATTCGTTGAACGCTTCCGCACGCGATCTACAAAGGTATGTAGATGCATCTCATGACTCGTTGCTAGATGAACTCCTAGATGGATCTTGGTGAAACGAGTAGGAAATTTTTTGTTTTCTGCAATGTTCCCCAACAATAGATTCATCAAAATAAGCAAACAACACACGAAAAACAGAATCTGTCAAAAACAGAACAGTCTGTAGTAATCTGTAGGTTTCGACCACTTCTGTCACCCTAACAATTATAAAATAAATTTATGGACGTGAGTAATTTATCTATTAATCATCTGCAAAAGGAATTAACTAAATATCACTCTCCAATAAAAAATGGCAGCAATTCTCGTCAGCGCTAAAGTTTCTGTTTTTTACAGCAAGATCGCAAAGACTTTCCCCAAGTGTTCCCAAAGGTTCTACTTGGCACAAACACTAATTAAAAGAATAAAACCACATCTAAAAAGAGGTTCAATGAAGTATTTATTACTAAACAGAATCAAAAATAAAGAAACAAAAATAAAATTGGGTTGCCTCCCAACAAGCGCTATCGTTTAACGCCCCTAGCTAGGCATAAAAAGCAAGGATAGATCTAGGTATTGTCATCTTTGGTATGCAATCCATAAGTGGCTCTCATAATAGATTCGTAAGGTAATTTAATTTTATTTCTAGTAAAGTGTTCCATGACTTTCCTGAACGGAAATTGGAATCTAATATTCCCTTCCTTCATATCAATAATTGCACCAATCATTCTAAGGAAAGGTCTACCAAGAATAATAGGACATGAAGGATTGCAATCTATATCAAGAACAATAAAATCTACGGGCACATAGTTCCTATTTGCAACACTAAGAACATCATTAATTCTTCCCATAGGTTTCTTGATAGTGGAATCCGCAAGATGCAAGTTTAAAGAACAATCATCAAAGTCACAGAAACCTAACAAATCACACAAAGTTTTTGGGATCGTGGAAACACTAGCACCCAAATCACACAAAGCATAGCATTCATGATTTTTAATTTTAATTTTAATTGTAGGTTGCCATTCATCATAAAGTTTTCTAGGGATAGAAACTTCCAACTCAAGTTTTTCTTCGTAAGATTGCACTAAAGCATCAACGATATGTTTAGTAAAAGCTTTATTTTGACTATAAGCATGATGAGAGTTTAGCACAGATTGCAACAAGGAAATACAATCTATTAAAGAGCAATTATCATAATTAAATTCCTTGAAATCCAAGATAGTGGGTTCATTGCTATATAAAGTTTTGATCTCTTCAATCCCACTTTTAACAATTATAGCATCAAGATCTAAAAACTTCGAATCATTGGGACGCCTTTTAGTTAAAGTTGACTCATCTCCAGTCCCATCATTATCAAGATTCATATTGCAAAACAAAGATTTAATAGGGGACAGATCAATAACTTCTAGATCTTCATCTTTATTATCATACTCGTCTGGTTTAGCGGCCATCTTATTAACTAAGGTGGCCCGCTTATCAGAAATTTGGGCAATTAACTTTCCAAGATGAGAAAATTGATATTTCAAACCATAAAATTCCTTAGACATATCATCGAGCTCTTTATTCATGAAACCAATAAAACCTTGTTCTTTAAGCTCGTTTCTAAAGAAATTATTGTGCTCAAATTGGAAGGCCATAAAACTTCTAACGTTGTTTTCGATTTCTTCCAACCTTTTAAGGTGAGGATCAACACCTTTTGGTAAAGCCATAAGGGCAACAAGCAACAAGATGCAAGCGAAAAGAGACGAACTAGAAAAGAGAAGGGGAACGGAAAAAGTGGGCGAATGAAATGGCAAGGGTGAAGTGGGGGAGAGGAAAATGAGAGGCAAATGGAAATAATGTAATGCGAGGGATAAGAGTTTGTGATGGGTACTTGGTATCTTGACTTGTGCGTAGACTCCCTGGCAACGGCGCCAGAAATCCTTATTGCTACCTCTTGAGCACTGCGTTGGTTTTCCCTTGAAGAGGAAAGGGTGATGCAGCAAAGTAGCGTAAGTATTTCCCTCAGTTTTTGAGAAACAAGGTATCAATCCAGTAGGAGGCCACGCTCAAGTCCCTCGCACCTACACAAACAAATAAGAACCTCGCGACCAACGCGATAAAGGGGTTGTCAATCCCTTCACGGTCACTTACGAGAGTGAGATCTGATAGATATGATAAGATAATATTTTTGGTATTTTTGTAATATATATAAAAAGTAAAGATTGCAAAATAAAAGGTAATAGAAATAGCTTGTTGAAGGAACATTAATATGATGTAAGATAGACTCGGGGGCCATAGGTTTCACTAGTGGCTTCTCTCAAGATAGCATAAGTATTACGGTGGGTGAAAAAATTACTGTCGACCAATTGATAGAAAAGAGAATAATTATGAAAATATCTAGGCATGATCATGTATATAGGCATCACGTCCGTGACAAGTAGACCGATTCCTGCATGCATCTACTACTATTACTCCACACATCGACCGCTATCCAGCATGTATCTAGAGTATTAAGTTCACAAGAACAGAATAACACTTTAAGCAAGATGACATTATGTAGAGGGATAAACTCATGCAATATGATATAAACCCCATCTTTTTATCCTTTATGGCAATAACACAATACGTGTCGTTTCCCTTTCTGTCACTAGGATCAAGCACTGCAAGATTGAACCCAAAGCTAAGCACTTCTCCCATTGCAAGAAAGGTCAATCTAGTAGGCCAAACCAAACTGATAATTCGAAGAGACTTGCAAAGATAACCATTCGTGCATAAAAGAATTCAGAGAAGATTCAAATATTGTTCATAGATAAACTTGATCATAAACCCGCAATTCATCGGATCTTGACAAACACACCACAAAAGAAGATTACATCGAATAGATCTCCAAGAGAATCGAGGAGAACTTTCTATTGTGATCCAAAGAGAGAGAATAAGCCATCTAGCTAATAACTATGGACCCGAAGGTCTGAAGTAAACTACTCACACATCACCAGAGAGGCCATGGAGTTGATGTAGAGGCCCTCCTTGATCGATGCCCCCTCCGGCGGAGCTCCGGAAAAGGCCTCAAGATGGGATCTCACGGGTACAGAAGGTTGCGGCGGTGGAATTAGGTTTTCGTGGTGCTCTTGGATGTTTTCGTGGTACGTAGATATATATAGGAGGAAGAAGTAGGTCGGTGGAGCAACGAGGGGCCCACAAGGGTGGAGGGCGCGCCCAGGGGGGTAGGCGCGCCCCTGCCTCATGGCCTCCTCGATTATTTCTTGAGGTCCACTCCAAGTCCTCTGGATCATGTTTGTTCAGAAAATCACGTTCCCGAAGGTTTTATTCCGTTTGGACTCCGTTTGATATTCCTTTTCTGCGAAACACTGAAATAGGCAAAAAAAAACAACAATTTGGGCTGGGCCTCTGGTTAATAGCTTAGTCACAAAAATAATATAAAAGTGTATAAATAAGCCCATTAAGCATCCAAAATAGAAAATACAATAGCATGGAACAATCAAAAATTATAGATATGTTGGAGACGTATCAAGCACCCCCAAGCTTAATTCCTGCTCGTCCTCAAGTAGGTAAATGATAAAAACAGAATTTTTGATGTGGAATGCTTTCTAGCATATTCTTCAATGTAAATTTCTGTATTGTGGCATGAATATTCATATCCATAAGATTCAGGATAAAAGTTTAATATTGACATTAAAATATTAATACTTCAAGAATACTAACTAAGTAATCATTTCTTCTCAAAATAACATGGCCAAATAAAGTTATCCCTACAAGATCATATAGTCTGGCTATGCTCTATCTTCACCACACAAAATATTTAAATCATGCACAACCCAAATGACAAGCCAAGCAATTGTTTCATACTTTTGATGTTCTCAAACTTTTTTAATCTTCACGCAATACATGAGCGTGAGCCATGGACATATCACTATATGTGGAATAGAATGGTCGTTGTGGAGAAGACAAAAATGAGAAGATAGTCTCACATCAACTAGGCGTATCAACGGGCTATGGAGATGCCCATTAATAGATATCAATGTGAGTGAGTAGGGACTGCCATGCAACGGATGCACTAGAGCTATAAGTGTATGAAAGCTCAACAAAAGAAACTAAGTGGGTGTGCATCCAACTCGCTTGCTCACGAAGACCTAGGGCAATTTGAGGAAGCCCATCATTGGAATATACAAGCCAAGTTCTATAATGTAAAATTCCCACTAGTATATGAAAGTGACAACATAGGAGACTCTCTATCATGAAGATCTTGGTGCTACTTTGAAGCACAAGTGTGGTAAAAGGATAGTAACATTGTCCCTTCTCTCTTTTTATCTCATTTTTTGGGCCTTTTATCTTTTTATGGCCTCTTTTTTTATTTAGTCCAGAATCTCATCCCGACTTGTGGGGGAATCATAGTATCCATCATCCTTTACTCACATGGGACAATTCTCTAATAATGATGATCATCACACTTTTATTTACTTACAACTCAAGAATTACAACTCAATACTTAGAACAAAAAATGACTCTGTGAATGCCTCCGGTGGTGTACCGGGATGTGCAATGATTCATGAGTGACATGTATGAAAGAATTATGAACGGTGGCTTTGCCACAAATACGATGTCAACTACATGATCATGCAAGCAATATGACAATGATGAAGCGTGTCATAATAACGGAACAATGGAAAGTTGCATGGCAATATATCTCGGAATGGCTATGGAAATGCCATAATAGGTAGGTATGGTGGCTGTTTTGAGTAAGGTATATGGTGGGATTATTTTACCGGCGAAAGTTGCGCGGTACTAGAGAGGCTAGCAATGGCGGAAGGGTGAGAGTGCGTATAATCCATGGACTCAACATTAGTTATAAAGAACTCACATACTTATTGCAAAAATTTATTAGTTATCAAAACAAAGTACTACGCGCATGCTCCTAGGGGGATAGATTGGTATGAAAAGACCACCGCTTGTCCCCGACCACCACTCATAAGGAAAAAATCAATAAATAAATCATGCTCCGACTTCATCACATAACGGTTCCCCATACGTGCATGCTACGGGAATCACAAACTTCAACACAAGTATTTTCAAATCCACAACTACTCAGCTAGCATGACTCTAATATCACCATCTTCATATCTCAAAACAATTATCAAGTATCAAACTTCTCATATTACCCAATGCACTTTTTGTATGATAGTTTTTATTATACCAATCTTGGATGCCTATTATATCAGGACTAAATTAACAATTAAAGCAAATTACCATGCTGTTTAAGACTCTCAAAATAATATAAGTGAAGCATGAGAGATCAATTATTTCTATAAAATAGAACCACCACCGTTCTCTAAAGGATATAAGTGAAGCACTAGAAAAACTATATAGCTCAAAAGATATAAGTGAAGCACATAGAGTAATCTAACAAATTCCAAATCATGTGTGTAGCAACCCAACCTCAAACGGTCAAGTCTCTATGCTTCAGTGTCATCCCTGGATCAGTAATGCTGACACACACAGTACTCGAGGATTTATAACAGAGTAACAATCACACACTTATTACATTGAATGCCTCAAAAGAGAACTTATTACAATAAATATGGCTTAAGGCCATCTAATACAATAACATCGGAAGGCTTGGAAGATAAAGTGAGTCCATCAACTCCAACGACATCGCTGAGCTGCACGGCAATGACCTAATGAACCTTACTCCTCGCAAAGGTGATACTCGCAGATATACCATGTCTCCAATTTCATAGGTTACCTTCTTGCGTTTCGAAGCTGCATAACTCTTCTATCTGGACTGAGCTATCTTTAGTCTATCTCGAATCAGTTTAACTTTGTCCTCAGACTCTTTGATAAAGTCTGGTCCAAACAACAGTCGGTCTCCAACTTCATCCCACATCAACGGTGTTCTGCACCTTCGTCCATATAGGGCTTCGAACGGACTATTGTTGTATGAGAACTCTGCGTAAGGCAAATTGTCATCCCATCTAGATCCATAGTCTAGCGCACTGTAACATCCCAAATTTTCAATTTGGAATGTTATACACTAGATCATCATGCATATCATATTTTTCTTGCATTTTGCCGATCCTAGAAATTTCACGCAACTCAAGGACCCTCGGAGAGAGTTGGAGATTTCGTTATTTTCATATTTGAGTCTTCTCAAATTTTGAAGAAAGGATCATTGGATGTAGCGACCCGACCCGAATGGATCAAGTCTCTATGCTTATGTGTCATCCCTGGATCAGTATGCTAACACACACAGTACTCGAAGGATTTATAACAGAGGTAAATCACATGTAAAAAGTAACGTAAATACTATTACCTCAATCCAATATAGCGGAAGCAACAAGGTTGTGGATTCCCATCAACACCAACGGCAAAGTTGAGTGTAGAAATCGTAACCCTAACGTATCACTTACTCGTCGTAAGAAACCTGCAACATGAGACGTTGCAGCCCGAAACGGGTCAGTACATTGAATGTACTAGCAAATTCACACCATAGAGAATAATGATGAACAATGGCTATCACTACATGCATATTTGGCTGGTGGAAAAGCTCTACGGTTATAGTTTTTGCGAAAAGCCAATTTTTCCCTACTACAAAGGAATAAATTTATTTAACTATCATGGTGGTTGTTAAACATTGAGAATGGTTGACAGGATTCTCAATCCTAAGTAAAAGTAATCATTAAAACCCAACAATATTAATTAGAAGTAACATGATGAGATTCACATGATATTCAAGTACTAGATACTCAAGATTGTCCATAACCGGGGACACGGCTAATCATGATTAGTTTATTACACTCTGCAGAGGTTTGCGCACTTTTCCCCACAAGACTCGATCGCCTCCGTTGGTTTTCTCGCACTACTGGTGTTTGAGAAACGGATGACCGAGACATAGTCTTTCAGAAGCGCTAGCACCTTACGACGGAGTAGACAGTACCACCTACAACCCCTACATCTGCTAGTCTACCCCTATAAGAGTTCGCACGACTTGGTCAACTATGCCAGAGCCCATAATGGCTTGTGGCTGCACACGTAAGTATTTAGCATGAAAGATCTTATGATCCCTTTGAGCCTGGGTGGCGGTCCATAAAAGAAACAGGCAAGTCCTGATAGACATCAGGTGCCTCAATCCACCCAGATGTGTTTTTAAGTTGCCACCTTAGATAAACCATTAAAATTTATCAATCTCACATCTGTCATGGATATCACTCACCCAATCCACGTCTACTAGCATAGCATGGCATAATAAGAAAACGTAGAAGTAACTCCCAAAGGTTTCATAGTAACAGGTAATAGGTACTACCTCATCTACTTCCCATCCCACAATTTAGTTAGATCCTAATCATGCAATGTGTGAGGGTGGATCTAATGCAATAAAACTGGTTTGTAGAAAAGGTATGATCAAAGTGTTACTTGCCTGCAATGTTGATGAAGATGATGCGCACCCAAAACTCTTGATAGATCTACTCGTCACAATCCGGTTAATCTATCGTAATCAAGCAATTGTAACCACACAATAAGTACTCATCTAATGCACAGGTAAAACTCGAACAAGAGAACTAACCAGAAAGTTCAACTTAAGAACTCCGGTTGCAAATAAAGAAAGAACCGACAAACGACGGAAAACAAACGACGAAAGAAAACAACTCGGTTCTAGCAAGTTGAAACTAGGTCAAATTTTACTGTAGCAAAAGCTTGTTTAAGTTGATTAGACGGAACAGCGGTTTCGAGACGAAACTCCAGGCGCTTGAATCACCTGATTCCGACAAACGAGCGAGAAGATATACTAGAAAGAAGATCGGATCTGAGATCGTGATCGCGGAATAAATCCGACGAGAAGAAAAAGAAGAACGGTTGAATGAACGGATGTTCGTTAACCTAGAAGAATCGGTGATCACGTTCGTTGAAACGAATGGTCCGAAAGAAGAACGAAAACCAATCTAGGGTTTCGGAAAAGAAATCGGAACGAAAAACCGATCTAGAAAACCGGAACGGTTTAGCAAAGAACCGGAAAGAAAACGAATCGGAAGAAACGGAACGATCTAGAAGAAAACCGATCCGAGGGAAAAGAAGAGACGCGGCGCGATACCTCCGGCGAGGTCTCCGGCGAACGGGGGCTCCGGCGGCGGCGGCGGTGACGCAGGGCGGCGGCGGCGCGGTGACGCAGGGCGGCGGCGGCGGCACTAGGGCACGGGGTGCGGCGCGGGGCGGGTGGTGCGGCGCGGGTGATGGGCGGCTTTGGGCGGCGGCTTTGGGCAGCGCGCGGGTGACGCAGGGCGCGGCGCGGTGTGCTTGGGGCTTTGGGGCTTTGGATTTGATGTGTTTAGAGGGGGTGTGTGTGTGGGTATTTATATTGGGGAGGGGAGAGAAAACTTGGTGTAGGGGTCAAGGAAATAGACTAGGATTAGGAATAGAAAAGAGGAAAGAGATCTAGAAGAAAAAAAACGAACGTAGACGAATCCTACTAGGAATCAAAGACAACAGCGGCGGCCTGGCGCCTTGCGCCTGGCGCGCGGCTCCCTGGGCGGGGGGCGCTCGATGGCCTTTGGCCTGGCCGGCCGCTGGCTAGGTTCGGTGGCTTGGGCCTTAGGCCCAAGTCGCTGGATCTGATTTTTTTAAACGGTTCCGCGCTCGAAAAAAAAACAAAAAGAGATCTAAACGAACTCCAAATCTAAAAAAGTAAATTTTCCCCGACTCCTAAAAATGAGTCGAACAAAATGAACTTTTCTCCGGGCCTAAAATGGAAATTTTTAAAACGCGCATTTTTCCCTATCCAAATAAAAGGCAAATGAAACTCCGACAAATCCAATGATCCTCTTTTCAAAATTTGAGAAGACTCAAATATGAAAAAGATGAAATCTCCAACTCTCTCCGAGGGTCCTTGAGTTGCGTGAAATTTCTAGGATCGGCAAAATGCAAGAAAATATGATATGCATGATGATCTATGTATAACATTCCAAATTGAAAATTTGGGATGTTACAAACCTACCCCCCTTAAGATGAATTTCGCCCTCGAGATTCGGGTTGGCTAGAAAATAGGTGAGGGTGGTCCTTGAGCAAATCTTCTTCTCTCTCCCTGGTGGCTTCATCCTCTGAGTGATGGTTCCACTGAACTATGCAAAACTTGATAACCTTGCTGCGGGTAACTCTGCTGGCAATCTCGAGAATCCTGACTGGTTTCTCCTCATACGTTAGGTCGTCCTTCAAATGAATCGCTTCAAGCGGCACTGTATCTCTTAACGGTATCTCCGCCATCTCGGCGTGACATTTCTTCAGCTGAGAAACATGGAATACGTCATGAACTCCTGACAATCCCTCTGGTAATTCCAACTTATACGCGACTTCTCCCATACGTTGCAAGATCTTATATGGTCCAACGAAACACGGTGCTAAATTTCCCTTAAATCCAAAGCGCTTAACTACTCGAAGTGGGGATACTCGGAGATACACTCTGTCTCCGGTTTCGTAAACTGCCTCCTTGCGTTTAGCATCTGCGTAGCTCTTCTGCCTGGACTGGGCTACCTTGAGCCTATCGCGAATCAACTTAACTTTCCGTTCAGAGTCCTTAATCAAATCTGGTCCAAAGAATTGAAGGTCTCCAACTTCGTTGTCATGGGACATAGGCTGCAATATCCTTCTTCATTCCGGTCCACCAGAATGTTTCCTTCAAATCCAAGTACATCTTGGTATTTCCTGGGTGAATCGAATATGGTGGATCATGTGCCTCTTGTAGAATCAACTTCCTGATCTCCGGGTCATTTGGCACATAAACACGGTCCTCAAACCATAGGGTATCGTGCTCATCCTCACGAAATCCTTTTGCTTTTCCTTTTCTTAGTTTCACCTTTATCGAAGCAATCTCCTTGTCAGATTTCTGAGCTTCTCTGATTTTATCCATCAATGTGGACTAAATATCTAAAGCTGCTACATAGCCTTTCGGAAATATATCTAAACTTAGTTCATGAAGGTTTTCTACTAACTTCTTGGGTATTTCTCCCGTCATCAATGTATTGACATGGCTCTTGCGGCTCAATGCGTTAGCTACTACATTAGCTTTACCGGGATGGTAATGCAATCTCATGTCATAATCCTTAATGAGGTCCAACCATCTCCTTTGTCTGAGATTCAACTCCTTCTGCGTGAAAATGTACTTCAAACTCTTGTGATCCGTGTACACCTCACAATGATTTCCAATGAGGAAATGTCTCCATGTCTTCAATGCATGCACTACGGCTGCTAACTCCAAATCATGTGTGGCATAATTCAACTCATGAGGTTTCAGTTGTCGTGAAGCATACGAAACAACTCTTACTTCTTGCATAAGCACTGCTCCAAATCCTCGACGTGAAGCATCGCAATACACCTCATAATCCTTGGTCTGATCTGGCAAAATCAACATTGGTGAGGTAACCAATCGTTTCTTCAACTCCTGGAAACTAGCCTCACACTCCTCAGTCCAATTGAACTTGGTATCCTTCTTCAACAACTCCGTCATAGGCTTCGCAATCCTTGAAAAATTCTCAATGAATCTCCGGTAGTATCCTGCGAGTCCAAGAAAACTCCGGATCTCTCCAACTGTCGTTGGTGCTTCCCATTTGGTTACAGTCTCAACCTTTGCGGGGTCAACTGCTATCCCTTCCCCGGATATAGCGTGTCCGAGGAATCCTACTTCCTTCAACCAAAACTCACATTTGCTAAATTTGGCGTACAACTGATGTTCCCTTAGCTTCTCCAATACCAAACGCAAATCTTCCTTAGGCTCTTCTTCATTCTTCGAATAAACCATGATATCATCAATGAACACTACGACGAACTTATCCAAAAACTCCATAAACACCTTGTTCATCATGTTCATAAAATAGGCAGGCGCGTTAGTCAATCCAAATGACATAACGGTATACTCGTACAATCCATATCTCGTGGTGAATGCTGTCTTAGGTATGTCCTGCTCTCGAATCTTCAACTGGTGGTACCCTGATCGCAAATCGATCTTGGAAAACACTTTAGCTCCTTGCAAATGATCAAACAGATCATTGATCATTGGCAGTGGGTACTTGTTCTTGATGGTTACTTCATTCAATCCACGATAATCAACAACCATCCTTAATGATCCATCCTTCTTCTCCACTAGAAGTACGGGTGATCCCCAAGGTGAAGAAGTTGGGCGTATGTAACCTTTCTCCAATAACTCCTTAATCTGATTCTTAATTTCCACCAAATCCTTTGCTGGCATACGGTATGGTCTCTTTGATATTGGGCCCATGCCTGGCAAAAACTCAATCAAAAACTCAATGTCTCTATCCGGTGGCATGCCTGGCAACTCTTCTGGAAATACATCAGGAAAATCCTTTACCACTGGTACTTCCTCCTGCACGACTCATGTCAGGCAATTTACTTGTGTCCTATTTGGCACATGCCGGGATACATACTTGATCCTTCTTCCTTCTGGCGTTGTAAGCAAAATTGACTTACTAGCACAATCGATGTTTCCTCCATACTTTGATAACCAATCCATGCCAAATATCACATCCAATCCTTGAGATTCCAATACTATTAGGTCTGAGGGAAAAACATAGTTACCAATCCTTAATGGTAAATCTGGGGTCACGTCTCGGAGGCATTTGAGGGTTTAGAAAAGATGAGAAATAAGAATAGAATGAGGTCTAAAGAGAAAACACTACCCCAATGCACATGAGCAAATTCACACAAAATCACTTCATTCAATCAAACAAGGGCTTAAAATCGATCTAGCTATCGCAAAAGTGCTCGAACTATAGTGTTTACATGGGGGAAAATACTACTTATATTTGGTGGTCATCTAGAAATTTGAACCGGTGGAAGACTCCATGATGTCCGCTCCAGCTTCGTCTTCAAAGTCAGGTTCACTTGGATCCGAATCGGTGTCGTCGATGATGATGTAATTGTCTGGACATGCGACATACTCATCTTCCTCCTTGGATGCTAACTTCCTCTTGAGTTCTTCAATTTCTTGCTTAAGATCGCAGTTGTGTCTTGCTAGAGCTACGATCTCGTCCATGTAGTCCTTGTGTGTAGCCTTCAGTTCTCCTTCTAGCTCGATGATCCTTGTCTTCGCATTCTTCAACTCCATCATATCATTGCACATCTGGTTCTCGTGGCGTCGAATGTGCTGGTTTAACTCCTGGATGAATGCTGCAATGGATCTATCCTTCTTGGTGCTGACTAACTCCCATTGTTCATCTCGGCGTCCGCAAATCTGGTAGATAGTGTCCTTGAGGTCTTCTTGATAAACTTCTCCAATGCGTCCTATGGTGATATGGGCTGCCATGCTCCTTCCTAGACTCCAAGTTGGTGCATTGAAAACACTATCTATGGGCTTCGTGATTGGTGCGAATGTCCTTCCCGGAACGTGAGCTTGAATCTTCCAGCGCTCCTCTTCAGGTAAAGTGGCGTTGAAGGTTCCCGTGAAACTTGGTAATCCAATGTTCAGGTGCTTGGTGACTTCCTTCAAGTGAAATCCAAAAGGTGTGCCTTCATCCGGTTGAGCGTACTTAATCTTCGCGTCCTTCATCCTAAAGAGTAGAAAAGATGAGGAGTTAGAAAATGAGGAGAGAATAGTGATCTATGACTTTAACTTAGTGGTCGTGTCCTATAGACAGCGTGTGCTCTGATACCATCTTGTAGCGACCCGACCCGAATGGATCAAGTCTCTGTGCTTATGTGTCATCCCTAGATCAGTATGCTAACACACACAGTACTCAAAGGATTTATAACAGAGGTAAATCACATGTAAAAAGTAACGTAAATACTATTACCTCAATCCAATATAGCGGAAGCAACAAGGTTGTGGATTCCCATCAACACCAACGGCAAAGTTGAGTGTAGAAATCGTAACCCTAATGTATCACTTACTCGTCGTAAGAAACCTGCAACATGAGACGTTGCAGCCCGAAACGGGTCAGTACATTGAATGTACTGGCAAATTCACACCATAGAGAATAATGATGAACAATGGCTATCACTACATGCATATTTGGCTGGTGGAAAAGCTCTACGGTTATAGTTTTTGCGAAAAGCCAATTTCTCCCTACTACAAAGGAATAAATTTATTTAACTATCATGGTGGTTGTTAAACATTGAGAATGGTTGACAGCATTCTCAATCCCAATTAAAAGTAATCATTAAAACCCAACAATATTAATTAGAAGTAACATGATGAGATTCACATGATATTCAAGTACTAGATACTCAAGATTGTCCATAACCGGGGACACGGCTAATCATGATTAGTTTGTTACACTCTGCAGAGGTTTGCGCACTTTTTCCCACAAGACTCGATCGCCTCCGTTGGTTTTCTCGCACTACTGGTGTTTGAGAAACGGATGACCGAGACATAGTCTTTCAGAAGCGCTAGCACCTTACGACGGAGTAGACCGTACCACCCACAACCCCTACATCTTCTAGTCTACCCCTATAAGAGTTCGCACGACTTAGTCAACTATGCCAGAGCCCATAATGGCTTGTGGCTGCACACGTAAGTATTTACATTAAAGATCTTATGATCCCTTTGAGCCTGGGTGGCGGTCCATAAAAAAAACAGGCAAGTCCTGATAGACATCAGGTGCCTGAATCCACCCAGATGTGTGTTTAAGTTGCCACCTTAGATAAATCATTAAAATTTATCAATCTCACATCTGTCATGGATATCACTCACCCAATCCACGTCTACTAGCATAGCATGGCATAATAAGCAAACATAGAAGTAACTCCCAAAGGTTTCATAGTAACAGGTAATAGGTACTACCTCATCTACTTCCCATCCCACAATTTAATTAGATCCTAATCATGCAATGTGTGAGGGTGGATCTAATGCAATTAAACTGGGTTGTAGAAAAGGTATGATCAAAGTGTTACTTGCCTGCAATGTTGATGAAGATGATGCGCACTCAAAACTCTTGATAGATCTACTCGTCACACTCTGGTCAATCTATCGTAATCAAGCAATTGTAACCACACAATAAGTACTCATCTAATGCACAGGTAAAAGTCGAACCAGAGAATGAACCAGAAAGTTCAACTTAAGAACTCCGGTTGCAAAGAAAGAAAGAACCGACAAACGACGGAAGAAAACAACTCGGTTCTAGAAAGTTGAAACTAGGTCAAATTTTCCTGTAGCAAAAGCTTGTTTAAGTTGATTAGACGGAACGGCAGTTTCAAGACGAAACTCCAGGCGCTTGAATCACCTGATTCCGATAAACGAGCGAGAAGATAGACTAGAAAGAAGATCGGATCTGAGATCGCGATCGCGGAATAAATCCGACGAGAAGAAAAAGAAGAACGGTTGAACGAACGGACGTTCGTTAACCTAGAAGAATCGGTGATCACGTTCGTTGAAACGAACAGTCCGAAAGAAGAACGAAAACCAATCTAGGGTTTCGGAAAAGAAATCGGAACGAAAAGCCGATCTAGAAAACCGGAACGGTTTAGCGAAGAACCGGAAAGAAAACGAATTGGAAGAAACGGAACGATCTAGAAGAAAACCGACCCGAGGGAAAAGAAGAGACGTGGAGAGGTACCTCCGGCGAGGTCTCCGGCGAACGGGGGCTCCGGCGGCGGCGGCGGCGCGGTGACGCAGCGCGGCGGCGGCGCGGTGATGCAGGGCGGCGGCGGCGTGGTATGGCGGCAGCGGCACTAGGGCGCGGGGCAGGTGGTGCGGCGCGGGTGATGGGCTGCGCGGGCGGCGGCTTTGGGCGGCGCGCGGGTGATGCAGGGCGCAGCGCGGTGTGCTTGGGGCTTTGGGGCTTTGGATTTGATGTGTTTAGAGGGGGGGTGTGGGTATTTATATTGGGGAGCGGAGAGAAAACTTGGTGTAGGGGTCAAGGAAATAGACTAAGATTTGGAATAGAAAAGAGGAAAGAGATCTAGAAGAAAAAAAACGAACGTACACGAATCCTACTAGGAATCAAAGACAACGGCGGCGGCCTGGCGCCTTGCGCCTGGCGCGCGGCTCCCTGGGCGTGGGGCGCTCGATGGCCTTTGGCCTGGCCGGCCGCTGGCTTGGTTCGGTGGCTTGGGCATTCGGCCCAAGTCGCTGGATCTGATTTTTTTTAAACGGTTCCGTGCTCGAAAAAAAAGAGATCTAAACGAACTCCAAATCTAAAAAAGTAAATTTCCCCGACTCCTAAAAATGAGTCGAACAAAATGAACTTTTCTCCGGGCCTAAAATGCAAATTTTTAAAACGCGCATTTTTCCCTATCCAAATAAAAGGAAAATGAAACTCCGACTAATCCAATGATCCTTTTTTCGAAATTTGAGAAGACTCAAATATGAAAAAGACGAAATCTCCAACTCTCTCCGAGGGTCCTTGAGTTGCGTGAAATTTCTAGGATCGGAAAAATGCAAGAAAATATGATATGCATGATGATCTATGTATAACATTCCAAATTGAAAATTTGGGATGTTACATTGTATTTGTCGGAGTTTATTTGCCTTTATTTGGATAGGGAAAAATGCGTGTTTTCAAAATTTGCATTCTAGGTCCCGAGAAAAGTTCATTTTGTTCGACTCATTTTTAGGAGTCGGGGAAAATTTACTTTAGAAGTTTTGGAGTTCGTTTAGATTTTATTTTATTTGTTTTTCTGCGCGCGTAACCATTTAAAAAAAATCCCGCAGCGCCCTGGGCCAAGGCCCAGCCAGCAGGCCGGCCGGCCAGGCCAGGCCGCCGCGCCGTGCCGCGCCACGCCAGCGCGCAGGCCGCCGCCACCGCCGCCCTAGGAGTCCTAGTAGGACTTCGTTTCGTTTTTTTTCCTCTCCTTCTCTTTTTCTTGCCCCCTCCCCCAAGTTTCCTCTCCCCCTCACCTATATAAATACCAACACTCCCCCTCTAAACCCACATCAAACCAAGCCCCAAGCCGCGCCCTCACCCCGCGCCGCGCCGCCCCTTGCCCGCCGCCGCCGCCCTTGTGCCCCGCCGCCGCCGCCCTACGTCGTCGCCGCCACCGCCCAACGCCGCCGTTCGCCGGAGCCCCGTCCGCCGGAACCTCGCCGAGGTAGCCGCGCCGCGTCTCTTCTATCCCCTCGGTTCGGTTTTTCTTATAAACCGTTCTGGTTCTTTTCTTCTCTTCCGATTCGTTTTCTTTTCGGTTCTTTTCTAAACAGTTCCGGTTTTCTAGATCAGTTTTTCGTTCGGTTTTCTTTTCCGAAACCCTAGATCGGATTCGATTTCTTTTCCGGATTAGTTGCCTAGAGACCGTTCGCCGGACCGTTCGTCTTAACGAACGTTATCACCGGATTATTTCCCGGTTAACGAACGTCCGTTCGTTTAACCGTTCTTCTTTTTCTTTTCGTCGGATTTATTCCGCGATCGCGATCTCAGATCCGATCTTCGTTCTAGTTTATCTTCTTGCTCGTTTATCGGAATCAGGTGATTCAAGCGCCTGGAGTTTCGTTTCGAAACCGCCGTTCCGACTAATCAACTTTAACTAAGTTTTTGCTACTGTAAAACTTGACCTAGTTTCAACTTGCGAGAACCGAGTTGTTTTCCGCCGTTTGTTTTCCGTTGCTTTGTTCGGTTCGTTCTTTCTTTGCAACCGGAGTTCTTAAGTTGAACTATCTGGTCCGATCTTTTGTTCGAGATTTACCTGTGCATTAGATGAGTACTTATTGTATGCTTGTTGTTTGTCTGTGATAGATTACCCGGATTGCGCCGCCTGTTACTTCGAATCTCTAGGACTCGCGGATCATCAGCAAGGCAAGTAACACTTTGATCATACCTTTTCTACAACCTAGTTTTATTGCATTAGATCCATCCTCACACATTGCATGATTAGGATCTAATTAAATTGTGGGATGGGAAGTAGATGAGGTAGTACCTATTACCTGTTTACTATGAAACCTTTGGGAGTTACTTCTACGTTTGCTTATTATGCCATGCTATGCTAGTAGACGTGGATTGGGTGAGTGATATCCATGACAGATGTGAGATTGATAATTTTAATGGTTTATCTAAGGTGGCAACTTAAACACACATCTGGGTGGATTGAGGCACCTGATGTCTATCAGGACTTGCCTGTTTTTCTTTGGACCGCCACCCAGGCTCAATGGGATCATAAGATCTTTCATGCTAGAAACTTACGTGTGCAGCCACAAGCCATTATGGGCTCTGGCATAGTTGACTAAGTCATGCAAACTCTTACAGGGTAGACTAGCAGATGTAGGGGAAGGTAGGTGTACCGGTCTATCCATCGTAAGGTGCTAGCGCTTCTGAAAGACTGTGTCTCGGTCATCCGTTTCTCAAACACCAGTAGTGTGAGAAATCCAACGGAGGCGATCGAGTCTTGTGGGGAAAAGTGCACAAACCTCTGCAGAGTGTACTAAACTAATCATGATTAGCCGTGTCCCCGGTTATGGACATCTTGAGTATCTAGTACTTGAATATCATGTGAATCTCAACATGTTACTTCTAAATTAATATTGTTGGGTTATTGCTGACTACTTTTAATTGGGATTGAGAATGCTGTCAACCATTCTCAATGTTTAACAACCACCATGATAGTTAAATAAATTTATTCCTTTGCAGTAGGGAAAATTGGCTTTACGCAAAACAGTAACCATAGAGCTTTCCACCAGCCATATATGCATATAGTATAGCTGTTTCGTTCCATTACTCTCTGTGTTACTTTGCCAGCATATTCCATGTGCTGACCCGTTTCGGGCTGCAACGTTAATGTTGCAGACTTTTCAGACGATGATTAATGTGCTTTTAGGTCATGGTTCTATACCCAGTGATGCCGTTGGAGTTGACGGACCCATTTATCTTCCAAGTCTTCCGTTGTTATCGATATTAGATGGGCTTAAGCCATATTATTGTAATAAGTTCTCTTTTGAGACACCGATGTAATAAGTGTGTGATTGCTACTCTGCTATAAATCCTTCGAAGTACTATGTGGTGTCAGCATTACTGATCCAGGGATGACACCGGAGTACAGTAGACTTGATCCATTCGGGTCGGGTCGCTACACGCACATGCTCTCAACATGTCCTTCAGAATCTGGTTGACTCTCTCGGTCTGCCCATCTGTCTGTGGGTGAAATGTTGTACTGAACTCCAATCTTGTTCCCAAAGTCTGGTGCAGCTGATGCCAAAACTTTGAGGTAAACTGTGTTCCTCTATCTGATACGATGGTCCTTGGAACTCCATGCAGACATACGATCCTGGTCATATATATCTTGGCCAACTTTGCACTCATTGTTTTCACTGGGATAAAGTGTGCCAATTTGGTCAAGCGGTCAACTACTACCCATATAAAATCATAACCTGATTTGGTCCTGGGCAATCCGGTGATAAAATCCATGCCAAGTTTATCCCACTTCCATTCGGGTATCGGCATAGGCTATCGCAATCCTGCTGGCTTTTGATGCTCTGCCTTCACTCTCTAACATACATCACATACAGCTACATACTCGGCGATATCCTTCTTCATCCCTGTCCACCAGAAACGTTCCTTCAAATCCAAATACATATTGGTGTTTCCAGGGTGTATCGAATATGGTGAGTCATGAGCCTCCTGTAGTATTAATTTCCTGATCTCTGTGTTATTGGGCATGTAAACACGGTCCTCAAACCATAAGGTGTCGTGCTCATCCTCACGAAAACCTTTGTCCTTTTCTTCGCTCATTTTCTCTTTTATCTCGACAATCTCTTTGTCATCCTTCTGAGCTTCTCGAATCTTTCCCAACAATGTAGACTGAACCTCCATTATTGCAACAAAACCTCTAGGAACAATCTCCAATCGAAGTTCCCAGAGATCCTCTGCTAACTCCTTCAGCAATCCCGTGCTCTCTAGGGTATTAGCTTAACTCTTCCGGCTCAAAGCGTCTACTACGACATTGGCCTTTCCTGGATGATAGTGAAGCTTCATGTCATAATCCTTTATGAGCTCCAACCATCTCCTCGGCCTAACGTTCAGTTCCTTATGTGTGAAAATGTACTTCAAACTCTTATGATCCGTGTATACATCACAATGGTTTCCAATAAGGTAATGTCTCCAAGTCTTCAACGCATGTACTTCGGCTGCTAGCTCCAAATCATGCGTGGCATAATTCATCTCGTGTGGTTTTAGTTGTCGTGAGGCATATGAAATAACTCTTCCGTCCTGCATAAGCACACTTCCAGGTCCTAGGCGAGAGGCGTCGCAATACACTTGGAAATCCTTACATATATCTGGCAGTGTCAGCACTGGGGCTGTAGTCAAACTTTTCTTCAGCTCCTGGAAGCTTGCCTCGCACTCTTCCGTCCATTTAAACTTGGTATCCTTCTTTAATAATTCTGTCATTGGCTTCGCGATCTTGGAAAAATTCTCAATGAATCTCAGATAGTATCCTGCGAGTCCAAGAAAACTATGGATCTCGCTAACTGAAGTGGGTGCCAACCATTTAGTGATTGACTGGACCTTGGTGGGGTCTACTACTATACCTTCTCCCGATGTAACATGTCCAAGGAATCTGACTTCCTTCAACCAAAACTCGCATTTGCTGAACTTGGCATACAACTGATGTTCCCTGAGTTTCTCGAGAACTAAACGCAAATGCTCCTTGTGCTCCTCTTCATTCTTCGAATATACAATTATATCAACAATGAACACAACGACAAACTTATCCAAATATTCCATGAACACCTTGTTCATCATGCTCATGAAATAGGCAGAGGCGTTGGTCAGCCCAAACGACATGACCGTATATTCATATAACCCGTACCGTGTGGTGAATGCTATCTTTGGTATATCCTTCTCTCGTATCTTCAACTGATGGTATCCCGATCGCAGATCGATCTTTGAAAACACGTTAGCTCCTTGTAGCTGATCAAACAGATCATTGATCATCGGCAATGGGAACTTGTTCTTGATTGTCACTTCATTCAAGGCCCGATAATCAGCAACCATTCTTAGGGACTTATCCTTCTTCTCAACCAAAAGCACCGGGGCTCCCCATGGTGATGAACTCCGTCGAATGTAACCTTTCTCCAATAACTCCTTGATGTGTTTCTTAATCTCCTCTAGATCATTTGCGGGCATCCGATAGGGTCTCTTGGATATTGGCCCTGTGCCTGGCAATAGCTCTATCAAAAACTCGATATCACGATCCGGTGGCATGCCTGGTAACTCCTCTGGGAAAACATCCGGGCAATCCTTTACTACAGGCACTTCCTCCTGGACAACTCCCGTGAGGGTATTTACTTGGCTACTTCTTGGGGCATGCCTAGATACATACTTGATCCTTTTTCCCTCAGGGTGGTGAGACAAATTGACCTACTAACACAGTCAATGCTTCCTCCGTACTTTGACATCCAGTCCATTCCTAACATCACATCCCATCCTTGTGACTCCAAGATAATTAGGTCGGACGAAAAAACATGGTTGCCAATGGTTTAGGGTATCTGGTCGCACCATCGACTAGCCATATACTCTGCTCCAGGTGAACTTACTAACAGAGGGGTCCTAAGGGTTTGTGTCGGTAGTTTAAACTTATCCACAAATTCCCTTGATATGTATGAATGCGATGCACCAGTATCAAAAAGAACAATAGCGGTAAATGACTTAACCAAAAACTTACCTATAACTACGTCTGGCTGCTCTTCCACCTCCTCCACGTTAACATGGTTCACTTGTCCTTTGTTGAATGGATTGGGCTTCTTCCCAACGCTCCCATTTCCATTTCCATTCTTCCCTTCAGGGCACTCCGTGGCATAGTGTCCAGTCTTCCCGCACTTGAAACAAGTAACGTGGCTTAGGTCTCTCTTGGTGGGTGTGGATAGAATGGAGCGATTCTGATTGTTGATTGATCCATTCCCATTCCCATTCATAGCAGAAGTGGCATCATCAATAACATGCGACATATCAGAACGAATAGCAGAAGCAGGTGTAGGTGTCGCAAACTTACTCATAACAGAAGGTGAATCAAGTGCAGAGCTAGATGGCAGTTCCTTACCTCCCCTCATAGTTGAGGGATAGATCTTTGTTTTTGGATCTCTCAAGTTCTTCATAGTGTCCAGTAGATATAAATCCCAAGTGACTCAAAGAATAGAGCTATGCTCCCCGGCAACGGCGCCGGAAATTAGTCCTGATAACCCACAAGTATAGGGAATCGCAACAGCTTTCGAGGCTAGAGTATTCAACCCAAATTTATTAATTCGACACAAGGGGAGCCAAAGAATATTCTCAAGTATTAGCAGCTGAGTTGTCAATTCAAACACACCTGGAAACTTTGTATCTGCAACAAAGTGTTTAGTAGCAAAGTAATATGATAGTGGTGGTAGCGGCAACAAAAGTAAAGACAGCAAAAGTAATGTTTTTGGTATTTTGTAGTAATTGTAACAATAGCAGCGGGAAAGTAAATAAGCGTAAACCAGTATATGGAAAACTCGTAGGCACCCGATCAGTGATGGATAATTATGCCGGATGCGGTTCATCATGTAACAGTCATAACATAGGGTGACACAGAACTAGCTCCAATTCATCAATGTAATGTAGGCATGTATTCCGTATATAGTCATACCTGCTTATGGAAAAGAATTTGCATGACATCTTTTGTCCTACCCTCCCGTGGCAGCGGGGTCCTATTGGAAACTAAGGGATATTAAGGCGTCCTTTTAATAGAGAATCGGAACAAAGCATTAGCACATAGTGAATACATGAACTCCTCAAACTATGGTCATCACCGGGAGTGGTCCCGATTATTGTCACTTCGGGGTTGCCGGATCATAACACATAGTAGGTGACTATAGGCTTGCAAGATCGGATTAAGAACTCACATATATTCATGAAAACATAATAGGTTCAGATCTGAAATCATGGCACTCGGGCCCTAGTGACAAGCATTAAGCATAGCAAAGTCATAGCAACATCAATCTCAGAACATAATGGATACTAGGGATCAAACCCTAACAAAACTAACTCGATTACATGATAAATCTCATCCAACCCATCACTGTCCAGCAAGCCTACGATGGAATTACTCATGCACGGCGGTGAGCATCATGAAATTGGTGATGGAGGATGGTTGATGATGACGACGGCGGCGAATCCCCCTCTCCGGAGCCCCGAACGGACTCCAGATCAGCTCTCCCGAGAGGTTTTAGGGCTTGGCAGCTGCTCCATATCGTAAAACGCGATGATTTCTTCTCTCTGATTTTTTTCTCTCTGAAAGCAAATATATAGAGTTGGTGTTGGCGTCGGAGGGCATCCAGGGGGCCCACGAGGTAGGGGGGCGTGCCCTAGGGGGGAGGGGGGCGCCCCCACCCTCATGAGAAGGGTGTGGGCCCCCTGGTCTTCATCTTTGGCGAGGATTTTTTATTGTTTTTTCTAAGATGTTCCGTGGAGTTTCAGGTCATTCCGAGAATATTTGTTTTCTACACATAAAACAACACCATGGCAATTCTGCTGAAAACAGCGTCAGTCCGGGTTAGTTCCATTCAAATCATACAACTTAGAGTCCAAAACAAGGGCAAAAGTGTTTGGAAAAGTAGATACGACGGAGACGTATCAACTCCCCCAAGGTTAAATCCTTGCTTGTCCTCAAGCAATTCAGTTGACAAACTGAAAGAAAGAAAAACTTTTACAAACTCTGTTTGCTCTTGTTGTTGTAACTATATCAAGCCAGCATTCAAGTTTTTAGCATAGATCATAACTAACCACATTTGCAATAATTCTCAGGTCTCACAATTACTCACATCGATAGCATAATCAACTAGCAAGCGAACTAATAAATCTCGGATGACAACACTTTCTCAAAACAATCATCATATGATATAACAAGATGGTATCTCGCTAGCCCTTTCTGAGACTGCAAAACATAAATGCAGAGCACCTTTAAAGATCCAGGACTGACTAGGCATTGTAATTCATGGTAAAAAGAGATCCAATCATAGTCATACCCAATATAAATTAACAGTGATGAATGCAAATGATAGCTGTGCTCTCCAGCTAGTGCTTTTTAATAAGAGGATGATGACTCAGCATAAAAGTAAATAGATAGGCCCTTCATAGTGGGAAGCAGGGATTTGTAGAGGTGCCAGAGCTTGGTTTTGAAATAGAGATAAATTGTATTTTGAGCGGTATACTTTCATTGTCAACATAACAACTAAGAGATGGTGATATCTTCCATGCTAAACACATTATAGGCGGTTCCCAAACAGAATGGTAAAGTTTATACTCCCCCTCCACCAACAAGCATCAATCCATGGCTTGCTCGAAACAATGAGTGCCTCCAACATACATCAGGTCCCAGGGGGAGTTTTGTTTGCAATTAATTTTGATTTAGTTTGCATAAAGCATGGGACTGGGCATCCCGGTGACCAGCCATTTTCTCGTGAGTGAGGAGCGGAGTCCACTCCTCTTGAGAATAACCCGCCTAACATGGAAGATACAGACAACTCTAGTTGATACATGAGCTATTCGAGCATACAAAACAGGATATTTATTTGAAGGTTTAGAGTTTGGCACATGCAAATTTACTTGGAACGGCAGGTAGATACCGCATATAGGAAGGTATAGTGGACTCATCTAGAATAACTTTGGGGTTTAAGGGATTGGATGCACAAGCAGTATTCCCGCTTAGTACAGGTGAAGGCTAGCAATAGACTGGGAAGCGACCAACTAGAGAGCGACAACAGCCATGTACATGCATTAAAATTAATAAACATTGGATGCAAGCATGAGTAGGATATAATCTACCATGAACATAAGTATCGTGAAGGCTATGTTGATTTTGTTTCAACTACATGCGTGAACATGTGCCAAGTCAAGTCACTTAAATCATTCAAAGGAGGATACCACCCCATCATACCACATCATAATCATCTCAATAGCATATTTTGAGCGGTATACTTTCATTGTCAACATAACAGCCAAGACATGGCAATATCTTCCATGCTACACACATTATAGGCGGTTCCCAAACAGAATGGTAAAGTTTATACCCCCCCTTCCACCAACAAGCATCAATCCATGGCTTGCTCGAAACAACGAGTGCCTCCAACTAACAAGAGTCCCAGGGGGAGTTTTGTTTGCAATTATTTTGATTTAGTTTGCATAAAGCATGGGACTGGGCATCCCGGTGACCAGCCACTTTCTCATGAGTGAGGAGTGGAGTCCACTCCTCTTGAGAATAACCCGCCTAACATGGAAGATACGAACAACCCTAGTTGATACATGAGCTATTCGAGCATACAAAAGAGGATATTTATTTGAAGGTTTAGAGTTTGGCACATACAAATTTACTTGGAACGGTAGGTAGATACCGTATATAGGTAGGTATAGTGGACTCATGTGGAATAACTTTGGGGTTTAAGGGATTGGATGCACAAGCAGTATTCCCGCTTAGTATAAGTGAAGGCTAGCAAAAGACTGGGAAGCGACCAGCTAGAGAGCGACAACAGTCATGAACATGCATTAAAATTAATTGACACGGAATGCAAGCATGAGTAGGATATAATCCACCATGAACATAAATATCATGAAGGCTATGTTGATTTTGTTTCAACTACATGCGTGAACATGTGCCAAGTCAAGTCACTTAAATCATTCAGAGGAGGATACCACCCTATCATACCACATCACAACCATTTTAATAGCATGCTAGCACGCAAGGTAAACCATTATAACTCATAGCTAATCAAGCATGGCACAAGCAACTATGATCTCTAATTGTCATTGCAAACATGTTTATTCATAATAAGCTGAATCAAGAACGAGGGACTCATCATATTTACAAAAACAAAAGAGGTCGAGTACGAGGGACTCATCATATTTACAAAAACAAAAGAGGTCGAGTTCTTACCAGCTTTTCTCATCTCAGTCAGTCCATCATATATCATCATAATCGCCTTTCATTTGCACGACCAAACGGTGTGAATAATAATAAGAGTGTACGTGCATTGGACTAAGCTGGAATCTGCGAGCATTCAATAAACAGGAGAAGACAAAGCAATATGGGCTCTTGGTTAAATCAACAATAATGCATATAAGACCCACTTCAACAATTTAATTATGGTCTTCTCCTACTGACCCACAAAGAAAAGAAAAGAAATAAAACCATTTACACGAGAAAGCTCCCAACAAGCAAAAGAAGAACGGGAAATATTTTTGGGTTTTCTTTTTAATTATTACTACTACAACAGAAAAATAAACTACTACTATTTTTTTTGTTTTTTCTTAAGGTTTAGCAAACACACAAGAAGAAAGCAGGAAAAAGAAAATAAACTAGCATGGATATTACAATGAAAAAGTATGAGCACCGACATCTAGCAATGAGTGTGTGTGAACATAAATGTAATGTCGGTGAGAAATACGTACTCCCCCAAGATTAGGCTTTTGGCCTAAGTTGGTTTATGGCCACGAATGGCCTGGCGGATATCCATAATAATAATTGTTGGGGTCGTACCATGATGAGGAAGAATAGTTGGGATCATACTGTGTCAGGGGTGCTAATCCACGAACACCTATGGGACCGGCGGACCGAGCCCCTTTCAGTTCGGCAGGGGGGCGGAGATCGCACGAAGAGCAGATCGAGGCGAAGCACGCGAGCAGTTTACCCAGGTTCGGGCCGCACGGATGCGTAAAACCCTACTCCTGCTTTGTGGTTTGTATTGAGTTCTTGCCCGGGAGTGCTGAGTGCTACAGTATACACCAGCAGCTAACGAGACCGAGCGTGAGAGTTCGGTTCCCCCCCTCTCTAGGTTGCGCATGGGCCTCCTTTTATATGCTCAAGGGGTCACTGACAGGTGGCAACGTAGACAAGGGTAAAAATGGAAAGGCGTTGCGGTTGGCACCGCCGCCTGCTACAGTGTATCATACCTAACCCTGACGGCCGGGGACAAGGGCATTAAATGCCCGTCTGTGTCGCCTAAATAGTGCAAAAGGGACCGCCAGGGACGCCACCGCTCGCCACGATGGCAATCTTGTCAGCGCCGCTTGCCACCGTGTACCGCTGGCTGCACAGCTTCCCGCCACGTACGCCTGGAAGGGTCCCAGAGCGACACGTTGGTGGATGTGCTGGAGCGCAGGTACAGAGTGGAGGCTTGCCGCGGCAAGCGCCTCGCCGTGGTTATTGTCTTATCGCATCCGGGAGCTTGTCGCTCACCGGGTCTTGCCGGGACGCGTGGCGCGTCGCAGCAAGTTTCTTGAGATGCCTTGGTTGGCCTTCCCGACAAGCTCCTCTTGTCGGGGTCTTGTCTCCTTGGCTTGGATACTTTGTTCTTGAATGGCTCCAAAAGGAACCACGGAGGACCTTGGCGGTCACCCGGCAAGCCTTGCCGCGGGATGCTGCGACTGCCCGTGCACAAGTTCGGGATACTAGGGTACCCCTACTCTAGTACACTGACAGGAGCCCCCGGGGCTGGGCCATACACGGTGCCGAGCGCTGTTGGGCCAGGCCCAAAACAGGGCACGAGCACGCGCGGCCTAGGTTACGCCGTATCTCTCTCCGTACCCATCGCGCCCTCCCCGAACGGCACGCATCGAATGCGGCGTCGTGGGAGAGATCGTGGGTGGTTTCTTTATTCGGAAAGGCGGAACGTCCGCCCCCTTCCTTTTTATAAGCATGGGAAATAGGGGTAGTGCGCCCATTCGCCCCTTTCCATTCCAATCTCGGAAACCTCCGCCGCTCCTCCGTCTTCCCACAGCTGAAAGAGAGCAGCGCCCTGCCCCCCATCGCCACCAGCACCACCAACACCGTCAACCTCCTCCACCACTTCCGCCATGGCTCCGAAAGCCGACAAGGGGAAGGCTGTGAAGTCGACCGAGGCGCAGCGGCTTGCGGCGCTGCGGAAGGACCGGGCAATCTTCCCCCCAAGCTTTCCGTGAAGGAGCTGAGGGAGTACTACTACCTCTTCTGGTCGACGGAGACGCGAGCGCATCCGAGCACGAAGGTACTTCCAGCCTCCGCTTGGAAAATGGCTCCAAATGGATATCCCTTCTTCGCTGTGTTCTTCTACTGCGGGCTCTACCCGCCTTTCTCAGAGTTTTTCTGCGATATCATGAACACCTACGGGTTCTGCCTCCTTGATTTCACCCCCAATGCCGTTCTGACCATGGCAGTTTTCGCACATCTTTGCGAAAACTTTGTCGGAGTCCATCCGAACGTAGCCCTTTTTCGCCACTTCTTTATGCCCCGAGTAGAGAGAGGAGAGCCTTTATCCGGCGGAATCGCCTGGATCTCAAGGGCCGGCAAGAAGGATTCTTAACTGGAGGGAGAGTTCCGCAGCAAGTGGGAGGAATGGAGAGCGGACTGGTGCTGGATTGTCGAGGAGAACCCGCAGCCGTTTATCACCCGGCGCCAAGCCCCAGCAGCACGCGGCAGCGATTGGAGCGACGTGGCCCCGGAAGACGATAGGCTGAAGATTTCCATCACCCGGATCCAACGCCTCAGGCTTGCCGGGCTTACTGTAGGCGCTGTTGGCGCAGATTTTCTTCGCCGCCGCATTGCCCCCTTGAAGGAACGGAGGAGACCCGCCTGGGAGTTCAAGAATGCGGCGGATATCATGAGGCTGCGTCCGGGCCTCAACTACAACTTCACTGTTCTGGAGCTCAACGCGATGCTCCAGGAGCTGTTCAAGTACGACCCTGAGCATCCCGAAGTGTTCAGGCTGCCGCAGGGCGTCGTTCTGTTGTGCAACAACTCCGCACTCGACCGCATCCGGGCAATGATGCCGCTGTGTGACTCGCATGGAATTGTCCCAACTTGGCAAGAGCCTGCAGACGACGTCGTGCAGGAGTTCTTTGACGGCCTGGTAGAAGTGCCGGTCCGCCCCGACGAGAAGAATAGCCTCACTCGCGACACCACCGATGCGGAGTTGAAACGCATCGCCACTAGGTTGGAAGAGGCGGCGGCAGCCGCAGCTGTGGGTGAGTTTGGATTCACCTTGGAGGAGGCAGAGGCAGCAGAGGCGGCAAGCCGTGCCGAGCGAGAGGAGCTTGCCGGCAAGAAAGAGCTTGCCGGGCGAGAGGAGCTTGCCGGCAAGAAAGAGCTTGCCGGGCGTGACGTCGAGTCGAGCGAGCCAGCCGAGGATACGAGCGGCTCGTTGGAGATCAACTCCTCTTCCTCTTCATCCTCAGACAGCTCGCCGCAAGCAGAGCCCCCATCTCCACCAAGAAGGCGTCTCCGCAAGGCCGGGGATGTAGCGAGGCGGCGGGCGAGTCGACAGTCGCCGCGCCGCGCGACACGCTCCACTGCGGCAAGCACTATTGCCGCGGGAGCACCTCATGCTACTGCGGCAACTGGCGCGGGGTCCACCCGGACCGCCGCTTCTGCTCCTGCCGCTTCTCGCGCCGCGGCGGCAGCCGGAGCGGGGTCGCCTCAGACCACCGCCACTGTTCCCGCCAAGCGGCCAAGGGAACCTACTCCTCCACCTTCTGGCGCCGGACATGAGCCGGACTTCGAGTTCTCCACATTCAGCTCCGACGAGGAAGAAGAAGAAGAGTAAGATTCTCTTGTTATGCTTGCAGTTCTTCAACTCTTGCTATTTTGTCTTGTATCTCATTTGCTTTACTCTGAACTTATTCCTTCTTAGGACTCTGGCCCAGAGAGCAGCGAAGAGAGCCAAGGCCCCAGTGATTATCATCGAGGACGAACCCACCGCGACAGCAGGGGATGCGTCCAAGACAACATTGCCGGAACCGGCAACTGTTCTCCAGAGCAGCCCCGAGCGTAAGTATATGGTTCGCTCTCCGCTGTTGGGCGCGCATGGAGATTCTTGCTTTGCTGACATCTGGCTGTTGGTTTGTGTAGGAGCAGAGCAGCCCCACCAGGAGCGCCCGGGGGCCGCCCCCGAAATGCCAAGGGAGAGTCCTCCGGCAAGGGAGAGGTCCCCGGCAAGGGAGAGCTCTCCGGCAAGGGAGAAGTCTCCGGCAAGGGAGGATTCTCCGGCAAGGGATAGCACCAGCGGCCCCCCGGCGGCGGAGACCACGACTGTAGAACCTGGCACAGGTAATCTTCTCGCTTCAGAACTTCCCTTGGGTTCTTCTTCTTTTGATCTTCTTTTCTGGATATTTGCTTGACTCTTCTCCCTTTTTTGGCTGTCAGATCCATCTGCTGCGGAGCCGATGGAGACCGAGGTTGCCTCCGATGATGCCGCTGCCGCCGAGGAAGCACCCAGCGCTGACGATCCCGCCGGCGTAGAGGCCGCCAAAGCTGCCGCCGCAGAAGCAGGCGGGGGATATGGCGATCGCACTGACGGCCCTGAGGCCGCAGGAGCGCCAGGCGCTACGTTGACCACCGATCCCTCCGCCGCTGCCGCAGCGCCAGGCTCCGAAGGGCCCCAGCTAGGCGTCTACTTGAAGGCCGGCGATGGCATCTTCATCAACCTCCCCTGGGCGTCAAGCTCCAGGGCGCCGGTCGAAGGAGAGAGCTTTGACGGAGAGGTGCTCGCCTCCGCTGGGCTGGCGCTAGTTGACGCGCCGAGCAGCAGCAGCAGCGAGCCTGAGGAGGAGCGGCTGCTGCGGAAGCTGGTGTCGCTCTACCGCGCCCGGCAAGCCAAGCTGGAATCCCGCGAGGCGCTTGTCGCGAAGGCGGGAGTGGACATCGAGAAGCACGCGGAGGAGCTCCAGGGTCATAACCAGGAAGCTCTCCGTTCCCTAGCAGAGGAGCGGGCGCGACTTGCCGAGGAGCAGAAGGCCTTCCTCCTCGAGCGGGCTGAAGTTGAAGAGCAACAGCGGCTTGCCGCTGAGAAGCTGTCTGCGCAGGAGGGCGAGCTGGTGCAGTGGAAGGTCAATCTTGACAGCCACGAGGAGGAGCTTGCCGCGCGCGAGCGAACATTTGGCGGAGCCCTCAAGCAAGCAGAGGATGTTGCCGCAGCTGCCGAGGCCGCCAAGAAGGAGCTGGAGACGAAGGTGACACAGCTGGAGGCCGATCTCAAGGCGAGCGGTGAAGAGCTTGCCGTGCTCAAGCGTGAGCGGGAGAAGGACGCCCACAGCTACTCGGAGCTGCAGGTCCGTCTCGCCGAGAAGGGCCAGGAGCTTAGCGCCGCCAAGGACTCCAACGCAGATCTTGAGTTGAAGCTGACCACTTTGACCAAGACGCTGGATGGCGCCAAGGAGCAGGAGACGGCCCTGAAGGAGGAGGTCAAGGCCAGCAAGGCGCTGCTGGCGAGTGCTGCTGCCGCCCAGAGCACTTTCCGGGAGAATGTGGAGCACTGGATGGAGGGTCTTGTGGATGTTGCTGCAAACATTGACAGGGAGCTGGCGCAGCTGGGGATGGAGGATCTTGGGTATCCCTCCGACGAGAACCTCAACCCAGCGCCAAGCTCACCTCGTTCTTCAAAGGCATGGCGACGGCCCTCCGGCGACTCCGGGAGAGGATCCCAAAGCAGCTGGCCGATGAGTTGCGCAAGATCTGCGCGGGAGCTCTACAAAAGGTGTTGGTGAAGGTGGCCTTCCTCAACCCGGGCCTCAACCTCACCAACGTCCTCAGGACCTTGCTGCCGGATGCTGATCTAGAGGCGCTCAAGACCCTTGTCGCACCCATTGTGGACAAGGTGAGCGGGATCAAAAGGGTTGAGGGCGATCGCGTAGACTAGGCCGCCTGTTTTCTTCTTTTCTTGTCGCTGCTGGTCATGTTATGAGAACAATCTGTTAGAGCCGCGACAAGCTATCTTGTAATATAACTCTATTTCGGGTAATGATTGCAATGTTATTTCCTTTACTTGATTCCTTCCTTTGTATGTTTTTGCCCTACGCTTTTAGGGAACTTGCTGGCGCAGGCACCTTGGCCGCGAGCGCTGAGTGCGGGACGTCAGCAGCCTGCTGGCGGTGCCGCTTCCGACAAGAAACCTTGTCGCAACTAGTCGCAGCTCACTTAAGTTTTTGAGCGGACTCGAAACAAAGTAAGGGCGCAACTAGCTACGAGTTGGTTCCTCCGCGCACAGGTTTTCCATACAAAGGATGGTCGTTCAAGGAAGATAACTTAAAAATTTTAAAAATCTGATTGCTCAAACTTTGGCAACTTAGCTTTTCTGACGTTTGCTTCCCGGCAAGGCGGAACTTTCTTGAACGACGCCTGGTCCATACCATATCTTCTCCTTCCCCCCGGCAAACTTGTGGGCGAGGGACCCTTCCTTTCCTTGAGAAAAAAGAAAGAGAGGAAAAATAAAGATATGGAGCCGCATGGCTCGTTATTGCTTACCGGGGGTAAGTGCTGCACAAAGTGTCAGATAACACATGCGAAAAATAGAAAGCATGAAATTGACAAGGTGCGCGGAGCACATGAGCTTTATGCACGGGATCTGCGTCCGTCTTTGTACAAAGGATTACATGCAACAGCGGCAAGACTTGTACAAAAGGTGGTTGCCGGAATGGGTTCCGGCAACCGCGCCTTACGGGTAAAACTTACGAAGATGCTCAATGTTCCAGGAGTTGGTCACCGGAATGCCATCTTTGGTCTCAAGGCGGACAACGCCAGGCCTAGTGACTCGTTTCACCCGGTAAGAGCCTTCCCACTTCACCGTCAACTTGTTGGAATTCTTGGCGGACTGAACACGCCGAAGAACAAGGTCGCCTTCCTCGAGACTTCTGGCGTTAACTTTGTGGCTATGGTAGCGGCACAAAGCTTGCTGGTAGCGAGCAGCTCGTACAGCAGCCTGAAGACGGTCTTCCTCAAGGAGCAGCGCATCATCTTGTCGCAGCTGCTCTTGCTCAAGCTCATCATAAGCGAGCACTTGAGGTGACCCGTATACGAGTTCCGTGGGGAGAACTGCCTCTGCTCCATAGACTAGAGCGAAAGGTGTCTGGCCAGTGGCTCGATTTGGCGTCGTCCTGATCGACCAAAGAACCACCGGCAGCTCCTCGATCCAGTTTCTTCCGCACTTGTGCAGCCTGTCGAAAGTTCTGGTCTTGAGCCCACGCAGCACTTTAGCATTTGCCCTCTCTGCTTGACCATTGCTTCTTGGGTGAGCAACAGAAGCAAAGCAGACCTTGGCGCCAAGATCTTGCACGTACTGCATGAAGGTGCGGCTCGTGAATTGCATACCGTTGTTGGTGATTATCCTGTTAGGGATCCCGAAGCGGCAAACAATCGACCTGAAGAACTTGACTGCTGACTGTGCTGTCACCTTCCTCACTGCTTCCACTTCCGGCCACTTTGTGAACTTGTCAATTGCGACGTACAAGTACTCAAAGCCCCCGACTGCTCGGGGAAAGGGGCCGAGGATATCGAGCCCCCAGACCGAAAATGGCCAGGATAAAGGGATCGTCTAGAGAGCTTGAGCTGGCTGGTGTATCTGCTTGGAATGGAACTGGCATGCTTCACACTTGGTTACTTGTGCAGTTGCATCCTGGAGGGCTGTCGGCCAAAAGAAACCTTGCCGGAATGCTTTGCCAGCAAGTGCTCTTGCGCCAATGTGGTGACCACATATTCCTCCATGTATCTCTGCCAACAGCTTTTGTCCATCTTCCCGGTGAATACACTTCAATTTCACACCATTGAGTCTTCTTCTATATAGTGTGTTGTCGACAAACTGGTACATACTTGACTGCCGGGCTACTCTTTCCGCTTCTTCTTGCTCTTCGGGAAGTTCTCCTGTCTGAAGGAAACGGACGATCTGCTGTGCCCATGCTGGAGCTTGTGGCTCGACAACAAGTACTAAAGGCATATCTGCTGCTGCGGGAACATTCGCTTCTACGGCGAGAACCTGCGGCTCTGCCGGAGGTTGACGTTCCCCGGCAAGCTTGCCGAAGCAAAACTTGTCGGGAGCCTCTGCTTCAACGGAACAAACCCTAGGGCTTGCCGGAGCAGACTGCTCCCCAGCACTCTTGGTGTTGATCTTGGGGACCTTCTTGGCGGCGGCTTCGGGAAGCTCTGCCGGAAAATAGTCACCAGAAATCAAGTTCCTCTTATTGCTCTGTCCAGTTGATGGCGTTACGGACGGTCGAGTCAGCTTGAGCACAAAGATCCCTGGTTCCACAGGTAACTTAAGTGCGGCGCACTTTGACAGGCCATCGGCAATGTCGTTCTGAGCTCTTGGAACATGCTCCATCTGTAGGCCGTCAAAGTGCTCTTCTAGCTTTCTCACTTCGTCAATGTAGGCTTCCATCAACGGACTCTGATAACTCTTGTTCACTTGGTGGACGACAAGCTGCGAGTCACCCCTGATAATGAGCTTCTTGATCCCAAGGTCTGCCGCGATCCTGAGACCGGCAAGCAAGCCTTCATACTCTGCAGTATTGTTTGTTGCTTGCTCCTTTGGAAAGTGCATCTGGACTACGTACTTGAGGTGCTCTCCGGTGGGTGCAACAAGCAGCACGCCAGCGCCGGCGCCCTGCAGCGAGAAGGCACCGTCAAAGTACATGAGCCACTCTTTGCTTGCTTCCTTGACGGGGATGCTCGTTTCTGGAATTTCTTCATCTGGTGTTGGCGTCCACTCTGCTATGAATTCTGCCAATGCTCTGCTTTGGATAGTTGAAGTACTCTCAAACTTGAGGCCAAAGCTTGACAGTTCCAGTGCCCACTCAACAATCCTGCCTGTTGCTTCTGGATTCTGTAGAATCCTCTTCAGCGGAAAGCGAGTGACAACTATAATCTCATGTGCTTGGAAGTAATGGCGCAGCCTTCTCGAGGCCATGAGAAGGCCGAAAAGCAATATCTGCACACAAGAGTACCTTGACCTAGCCCCCTGCAGAAGGGAACTGACAAAGTAAACTGGGCGCTGCACCATTCTCTTCTGTATCTCCTCACGCACCTGCGCAGATCCATCTTTGTCGGGACCAGAGCTTGTTGGGGAAGCCCCCTGCTTGTCGCTGGATGCACTTGCCGCGGTTGCTAGCTCGTCATCTGCCTCCCTCTCTGCTACTAACGCAGCACTAACCACTTGATTGGTTGCCGCTATATACAGCAGCAACTTCTCTTGTGGCTTAGGTGCGACCAGTGTTGGAGTGGAGGACAGGTATCTCTTCAAGTCCTGCAGCGCAGCCTCCGCTTCCGAAGTCCATTTCATTGGGCTTGCCTTTTTCAAAATTTTGAAAAACGGCAAGGCGCGCTCAGCAGACCAAGAGATAAACCTGCTGAGAGCAGCCACACAACCGGCAAGTCTTCGTACATCCTTGACGCGCTTTGGTGCTTCGATCTGCTCAATGGCCTTGATCTTGTCGAGATTGGCTTCAATTCCCCGCTGAGACACGAAGAACCCGAGAAGCTTGCCGGAGGGGACTCCAAACACACACTTCTCGGGGTTGAGTTTGAGGTTGATCTTGCGCAGATTTGCAAAGGTCTCGTCTAAATCTTGAATCAGAGTTGCCCTGTCCTTGCTCTTGACCACTATGTCATCCATGTAGGCTTCCACATTTCAGTGCATTTGTGGCTCAAGAGCGACATGAACTACCCTTGCAAATGTTGAACCAGCATTCTTTAAACCGAAAGGCATCCATATGAAACAGTACGTGCCACATGGAGTGATGAATGCGGTCTTCTCCTCATCCTCTTCTGCCATGAAGATTTGATGGTATCCTGAGTATGCGTCAAGAAATGAAAGCAAGTCACATCCGGCCGTGGAGTCAACAATCTGGTCAATGCGCGGCAAGGGAAATGGGTCTTTGGGACAAGCTTTATTAACATCGGTAAAGTCAATACAAAGCCTCCATTTCCCGTTTGCCTTGCGCACGACTACAGGATTGGCCAACCACGTAGGATGGAGCACTCCTCTGACAAGGCCTGCTGCTTCCAATTGCTTGATCTCTTCTGCGATGAATTCTTGGCGCTCCACTGCTTGCTTCCTGACCTTCTGCTTGACGGGCTGCGCATGAGGACAAACGGCAAGATGGTGCTCAATTACTTTCCTGGGAACACCGGGGATGTCAGACGGTTGCCACGCAAACACATCGACGTTCGCCCGCAGGAAAGCAATGAGCGCGCTTTCCTCTTTAGGGTCGAGAGTGGCACTGATGGTGAAGGTACCACCAGTGCCGTCCTCCTTGGCGGACACCTTCTTGGTCTCTGGCGGAGCCGCCATTGCCTTCTTACACTTGCCGGTGGAGCTCGATGGTGCGTCCTCGACGGTAGCGCAGCACTCCGAAGAGGTGCACTTGCCGGAGTGGGCATCAGAACTCTTGCCGGACTTGGTCTTCTTCTTCCCCCCGGGAGCTTCAACGGCAAGTGACATGCGGTCTGTTGCGGCTGCCGCTTCCCGGTAGATCTTGTCGGCACAGATAAGAGCATCCTTCTTGTCGCCAGGGACAGAGATGACGCTTATCGGGCCTGGCATCTTCAGCATGTTGTATGCGTAGTGAGAGGCTGCCATGAACTTGGCGAGTGCTGGACGGCCGAGTATCCCATTGTAAGGCAATGGAAAATTGGCAACGTCAAAAGTGACCCTCTCAGTCCTGAAGTTCAACTCGCTGCCAAATGTTACCGGCAACGTGACCTTTCCCTTCGGCTTGCTCCTTCCCGGGTTGATTCCTTGGAATGTGCCGGTCTCTTCAAGCTCGCTGTCAGGGATCTGGAGTTTCTGGAGTACAGTGGAGGAGATCAGGTTCAAGCCGGCCCCGCCGTCAACTAGCATCTTAGTGACCTTGAGGTTGCGGATAGTTGGTGAAACCAACATCGGCAAGCACCCGACCGCAGTTGTGCGATCAGGGTGGTCCTCAATATCAAAGATGATAGGCGTGCTGGACCATTTCAGAAGCTTGCGTGACTCGACAGGTGGTTCCGCCGCATTGACTTCACGCACCCACTGCTTGAGTTGGCGGTGCGAAGTATGCAGAGAAGCACCGCCGTCAATGCACAAGACCTCTGTGGCTTTCTGGAACTCCTGCTCACTGTTCTCGACATCATCCATGTCTTCATCGTCGTCGTTGTCATCTTCATCCTTGTCGCGGTCGCGGGGAGGTCTGTCTCCTTGCTGCTGCTTGGCCTTGCCGCAGCGTCCTCCCCGGCCGGCACGCTTCTTGCCGAATTCTCCAGCGCCTCCTTGGGCCCTTTCCTTGTCGCGTCGCTCGTATTCAGCTTTTTGCTGCTGGACAAGCTGTTCGACCTTCTTGCAACTCTGGAGGTCATGGCCCTTGGTGCGGTGGATCTTGCAATACTGCTTGTCGGTGCCGTCCTGCTTGTCGGCGACCGCCACAGCCTGGCAGTTGGTGCATGCGGCAATCTCCTTGCCGGAGCTACCAGCTTTGGCTTTCTTGGCGCCATCGTCGTTGCCGGACTGCTCAATGACTAGCACATCTTTGCCTTTCTTCTTCCTATTGTTCCGCCGCCGGTTTTTCTTTGCCGGGGCAGCATCCTCGCTGTCAGATCCTCCTGCTCATGTATTCTCTCCGGGGAGTTTCCTCCCTTCCTCAGCACGTGCACACTTGTCGGCCAGGGCATACAGCTCGCTGATGTCTTTGATCTTGCACATCGCCATCTCCTCCCACATCCTGCGGTTACGCACGTTCTGATGGAACGCGCTGATGACCGCGGCAGGGTGGACATCTGGGATGTTGTGCTGTACACGGCTGAATCTCTGAATGTACTTGCGCAGGGGCTCTCCTTCCTTCTGGACGAGCAGGTGAAGGTCACTCTCTTGGCCATGAGGTTTGTGGCCGCCTGTAAAGGTGCCGACAAACTGATGGCATAGGTCTGCCCAGGAGGATATGGAGTTGTCCGGCAAATGCATGAGCCAGGACCTGACGTTGGGCTTGAGCACCAGCGGGAAGTAGTTGGCAAGGATCTTGTCGTCCCGCCCCCCGGCAGCTTGCCCCGCGATGGTGTAGATGCTGAGGAACTCCGACGGATGCGACTTGCCGTCGTACTTCTCTGGTACGTCTGGCTTGAAATTCTTCTTGCTGGGCCACTGGACTTGCCGCAGCTCATGAGTAAACGGAGGGCAACCTACCGCGTACGGCAAGTCGCCTGGTTCCCCTGGCGCATGCATGTCGACAGAGGGCCCAGCGCGCTGGTCTTCGGCGCTCGATGCGAGTACGAGCGTCTTCTTGCTATCGTTCGTGAAGAACTTGGCACTGATCACGACGAGCTCGTGGATCTGATGACGCGGTGGAGTCCCTGTCGTGGTGGATCCGGCGAGTCGGCGATCTTGGCCTTCGGGGCGGAGAGTGCACGGTGGTTGCACCCCCACCGGTCTTGTCGCCACCAGCTCGTGCCTGGCTGACTTGCCGCGGCTGTGATGTACTCGGCTGCCGTGGATTGTCGCCGTTGTAGAAGCCGATGAGACTCTGAATGGCGGCCCTCCAGTCATCGATCTTGTCTGCCGCTGGAGGGTAGTCTAGGAGCAGTTGAGCTCGCGCCAAAGCTTCCGCTGAAGTGGCTGGTGGCGGCGGCGAACAGTGTGAGGAGCGGGATATGCTCGGACTTCTAACCATGTTAGAAGGAGCAGTATCTCGTCCAGGCGACCGTGCCCCGCTCGCGCCAGCATGTTGGCGTGCATACTGGTCTTGAGCACTCCGGGATACACCAGCTCGATCTTGGTCCAGCAAACGTATGGTCCGTGAGTATCGTGACGCTGCTGGTCCCGCGCCTCCTGGGATGGGCGCCGTGCATGTACAGACGCCGAGGTCTTGGAGTGCGCCCGGTCGTTGTGGGAGCCGACTGCCCCGCCGATGGGCAGCGCAGCCTTGTCCTTGGACCTGGCAGCACCATGAGCTCCCTCGTCGACGCCCGTTCTTCCGCCGGCGTCTACCCCACCAGCCGTTTGCTCCGGCGATGATGGGTTCGGCGCGGACGGAGCAGCCGCCTCCGAAGCCTTCTTCTTCGGCGGCATGTCGATGAAGACGATGAAGATTTAGCTCGTGCGAACGCCGGATCAGGTTCACACAACCTCGACGCTACCCCTACCTGGCACGCCAAAGATGTCGGGGGTGCTAATCCACGAGCACCTATGGGACCGGCGGACCGAGCCCCTTTCGGTTCGGCAGGGGGGCGGAGATCGCACGAAGAGCAGATCGAGGCGAAGCACGCGAGCAGTTTACCCAGGTTCGGGCCGCACGGATGCGTAAAACCCTACTCCTGCTTTGTGGTTTGTATTGAGTTCTTGCTCGGGAGTGCTGAGTGCTACAGTATACACCAGCAGCTAACGAGACCGAGCGTGAGAGTTCGGTTCCCCCCTCTCTACGTTGCGCATGGGCCTCCTTTTATATGCTCAAGGGGTCACCGACAGGTCGCAACGTAGACAAGGGTAAAAATGGAAAGGTGTTGCGGTTGGCACCGCCGCCTGCTATAGTGTATCATACCTAACCCTGACGGCAGGGGACAAGGGCATTAAATGCCCGTCTGTGTCGCCTAAATAGTGCAAAAGGGACCGCCAGGGACGCCACCGCTCGCCACGATGGCAATCTTGTCAGCGCCGCTTGCCACCGTGTACCGCTGGCTGCACAGCTTCCCGCCATGTACGCCTAGAAGGGGCCCAGAGCGACACGTTGGTGGATGTGCTAGAGCGCAGGTACAGAGTGGAGGCTTGCCGTGGCAAGCGCCTCACCGTGGTTATTGTCTTGTCGCGTCCGGGAGCTTGTCGCTCACCGGGCCTTGCCGGGACGCGTGGCGCGTCGTGGCAAGTTTCTTGAGATGCCTTGGTTGGCCTTCCCGGCAAGCTCCTCTTGCCGGGGTCTTGTCTCCTTGGCTTGGATACTTTGTTCTTGAATGGCTCCAAAAGGAACCACGGAGGACCTTGGCGGTCACCCGGCAAGCCTTGCCGCGGGATGCTGCGACTGCCCGTGCACAAGTTCGGGATATTAGGGTACCCCTACTCTAGTACACCGACATACTGTGATGAAGAAGAAGACTCTGACTGCCACTGGCTGACAGTCATCTCTGGATCCCAAGAATAAACAGATTGTCGTGGATGTTCATCTTGTGGTTCCTGTTTTGGGGCTGGTGCAGGATTCTTGTAAGCTTGGAGGGTAGCCCACGTAACGAGGTAGGGTCCTACAAAATTAAACAAAGAAGGAGCAGGCAGGATAATAGTCTCAGGATGATGTTTGTTAAAGAACAATTGATATTTAAGCTCTCCTGCCCTATTCTCAACAATAAAATCATGCGCCACCATACTTTTATGATCAAGATAAACACGGGGCAGCACCTTTTCTTCCTTCTCAGCATGCCTAATAGGTATGTTAAAATGTGCAGCTAGGCGTATGGCATAGACACCTCCAAAGATGGGACCCTTAGTATGGTTCATACTTAACCGTCTAGCAATAATACCGCCCATACTAAAAGTGTTATCACTGTATAAACCGTGGTGTAGAATAATTATATCAGGGATACTAAGGTTTCCACTGTTTCCACGTCCAAGTAAACAACGACTAGCAAATAATGCAAAGTAGCGTAAAACAGGAAAATCTGTGCTAGTGATTCGTGCATCGGAAACCTTTCTAGTTTCTCCTATAGTGATAGTATTAATAAATCCAGCCACATCATAATGATGTGGTTCTTCTGTCTTGCCCTGAAAAGGGATTAAACAAATCCGACAGAAATCATAAAGTGACATCTCCTTGTGCTCATCATATAAATGAAACTCCACCATAGGTGGTGAGTTCCTAGAATGAAAATGAAAGTTTTGCACAAAAGTATTTGTGAGTAAGACATACTGATCGCATTGGTCGTGGAGGAAAGCGGTGAGGCCTGCATTGTGAGCCAATTCATGAAAATCTTCGTAGATACCGGCTGCTCTCAAGAAATCTTCAGAAGGCCATTCACACGCCCGAATCTCCGCCATGCGCGGCAAATTATACTTAGGCTTCGATGCCTTTTCCTTCGAGCTTTGGCTCGATGAGCCCCTCAAAAATCTCCTCATTATTTTTATGAAATAATCTAAAATTTTTAGAAACTTCAAACAAATGTGAACCAACTTTAATAAAACTGATAGCAACTACTCCTACAAGTGCCTAGAGCCTATATCAAGCATTAGAACTACTTAGAACCATATAAATTTTACATGCAAGCTCAAGAACATGGTCACATATGCAGCACAAATTTGCAAAGAATAAAGCACTAGAACAAAAACTAATTGGACCAATGGAGGAGTCACATACCAAGGAACAATCTCCCAAGCAGTTTTGCGAGAGGTGCTTTGAGCAAGGAGATCGAAAATCATAGCAAAAGTGGCTGGAACTCGTGCTTGAGTTGGTTTTTTGGGTTTGTGTGAGACAGGGGAAGAAGATGGGTGCTGGGATAAGTGGAGGAGGGCCACCGTGGGCCCACAAGGCAGGGGGTGCGCCCTAAGGGGGGGGGGGGGCGCCCACCACCCTCGTGGCTAGGTGGCAGCTCCCCCCACGGTAATTTTTGCACAATAAATCCTCAAATATTCCCGAAAAAATCATATTAAATTGGCATGTAATTCTGAGGACTTTTATTTTCGGGATATTTTTATATTGCACGGATAAGTCAGGAACAGACAGAAAATACTATTTTTACTTTATTTCATATAAATAACAGAAAGTAAAAGTGGGGTACAGAAGTTTGTGCGTCTAGTTTCATCCATCTCATGCTCATAAAAAAGAATCCACTAACAAGGTTGATCAAGTCTTGTTAACAAACTGATTCCGATAATCATGTAACCGGAGAAATTTTGAATAACACTAAGTTACCTCAATGGGGATATGCACATCCCCAATAATAAGAATATCATATTTCTTCTTGACAGTAGGAAGAGGAAATTCAAAACCTCCAAATATAATCGATGGAATTTTTCCAATAGAGTTGACATGAAAAGTGACATTGCCTTTGTTGCAATCAATAACAGCCCCTGCAGTATTAAGAAAAGGTCTTCCAAGAATAATAGACATACTATCATCCTCGGGAATATCAAGTATAACAAAGTCCGTTAAAATAGTAACATTTGCAACCACAACAGGCATATCCTCACAGATACCGACATGTATAGCAGTTGATTTATCAACCATTTGCAAAGATATTTCAGTAGGTGTCAGCTTATTCAAGCCAAGTCTACGATAGAAAGAGAGAGGCATAACACTAACGCCGGCTCCAAGATCACATAAAGCAGTTTTAATATAATTTCTTTTAATGGAGCAAGGTATAGTAGGTACTCAGGGGTCTCCAAGTTTCTTTGGTATTCCACCCTTAAAAGTATAATTAGCAAGCATGGTGGAAATCTCAGCTTCTGGTATCTTTCTTTTATTAGTAATGATATCCTTCATATATTTAGCATAAGGATTTGTTTTGAGCACATCAGTTAATCGCATAGGCAAAAAGATAGGCCTAATCATTTCAGCAAATCGCTCAAAATCCTCGTCATCCTTTTTCTTGGATGGTTTCAGAGGAAAGGGCATGGGTTTCTGAACCCAAGGTTCCCTTTCTTTACCATGTTTCCTAGCAACAAAGTCTCTTTTATCGTAACGTTGATTCTTTGATTGTGGGTTATCAAGATCAACAGCAGGTTCAATTTCTACATCATTATCATTACTAGGTTGAGCATCATCATGAACATCATCATTAATATTTTTACTAGGTTCATGTTCATTACCAGATTGTGTTTCAGCATCAGACATAGAAATATCATTTGGATTATCAAGTGGTTCAGCAATAGGTTCACTAGAAGTTTGCACAGTTCTATCATTTTTCTTTTTCTTCTTTTTAGAAGAACTAGGAACATCAATATTATTTCTTTGAGAATCTTGCTTGATTCTCTTAGGGTGGCCTTCAGGATAAAAAGGTTCCTGAGTCATTCTACCAGTTCTAGTAGCCACTCCAACAGCATAATCATTTTTATTACTATTCATTTCATCAAGCACTTCTTTTTGAGCCTTAAGTACTTGTTCTACTTGAGTGGTAACCATAGAAGCATGTTTTCTAACAAGTTTAAGTTCACCTTTAATATCAGCCATATAATCACCCAAGGTCTAATCATATAAGAACCTTCTTTTAATTATCTACCAAAATAAGCATTGAAGTCGTCTTGCTTAAACATAAAGTTATCAAACTCATCCAAGCACTGACTAGCAATTTTAGTAGGAGGGATCTCAGCTTTATCATATCTATAGAGAGAATTTACCTTTACTACCTGTGTCGGGATATCGGGATCAGGAGGTTCTTCAGTAAATAAAGAATTGAGATCATATGTTTCTTCAACAGGCGGTACATTAAGACCATGTATTTCTTCAATAGGAGGTAAATTCTTAACATCTTCAGCTTTAATACCTTTTTCTTTCATAGATTTCTTTGCCTCTTGCATATCTTCGAGACTGAGAAATAGAATACCTCTCTTCTTCAGAGTTGGTTTAGGAATAGGTTCAGTAAATGGAGCAGGAGTTGGCTGAGGAGGTGCCCAATTATTTTCATTTGTCAACATATTATTCAATAGAATTTCAGCTTCATCCGGTGTTCTTTCCCTGAAAAGAGAACCAACACAACTATCCAGGTAATCTCTGGAAGCATCGGTTAGTCCATTATAAAAGATATCAAGTATTTCGGGTTTCTTAAGAGGATGATCAGGCAAAGCATTAAGTAGCTTGAGAAGCCTCTCCCAAGCTTGTGGGAGACTCTCTTCTTTAATTTGCACAAAGTTGTATATTTCCCTCAAAGCAGCTTGTTCCTTATGAGCAGGGAAATATTTAGCAGAGAAGTAATAAATCATATCCTGGGGACTACGCACACAACCAGGATCAAGAGAATTAAACCATATCTTAGCATCACCCTTTAATGAGAATGAAAATATTTTGAGTATATAAAAGTAACACGATCTCTCATCATTAGTGAACAGGGCAGCTATATCATTTAACTTAGTAAGATGTGCCACAACAGTTTCCGATTCATAGCCATAAAATGGATCAGATTCAACCAAAGTAATTATATCAGGATCAACAGAGAATTCATAATCCTTATCAGGAACACATATAGTTGAAGTAGCAAAAGCAGGGTCAGGTTTCATTTTATCTCTAAGTGATTCTTTGTTCCATTTAATTAATAACCTCTTAAGCTCATATCTATCTCTGGAAGCTAACATAGTGGTAGAAGATTCCATATCAAAAAGATAGCCCTCAGGAATAATAGGCATATTTTCATCATCACTATCATCATCGTATTCAGATTCAATAATTTCTTTTTCTCCAGCCCTACCAATTTGTTCATCAAGAAATTCACTAAGGGGCACAGTAGTATCAGGCATAGAAGCAGTTTCATCATAAGTATCATGCATAGCAACAAAGGTGCCAGAAATTAGTCTTGATAACCCACAAGTATAGGGAATCGCAACAGCTTTCGAGGGTAGAGTATTCAACCCAAATTTATTTATTCGACACAAGGGGAGGCAAAGAATATTCTCAAGTATTAGCAGCTGAGTTGTCAATTCAACCACACCTGGAAACTTAGTATCTGCAACAAAGTGTTTAGTAGCAAAGTAATATGATAGTGGTGGTAGCGGCAACAAAAGTAAAGACAACAAAAGTAATGTTTTTGATATTTTGTAGTAATTGTAACAGTAGCAGCGGGAAAGTAAATAAGCGTAAACCAGTATATGGAAAACTCGCAGGCACCAGATCAGTGATGGATAATTATGCCGGATGCAGTTCATCATGTAACAGTCATAACATAGGGTGACACAGAACTAGCTCCAATTCATCAATGTAATGTAGGCATGTATTCCGTATATAGTCATGCGTGCTTATGGAAAAGAACTTGCATGACATCTTTTGTCCTACCCTCCCGTGGCAGCGGGGTCCTATTGGAAACTAAGGGATATTAAGGCGTCCTTTTAATAGAGAACCGGAACAAAGCATTAGCTCATAGTGAATACATGAACTCCTCAAACTATGGTCATCACCGGGTGTGGTCCCGATTATTGTCACTTCGGGGTTGCCGGATCATAACACATAGTAGGTGACTATAGACTTGCAAGATCGGATCAAGAACTCACATATATTCATCAAAACATAATAGGTTCAGATCTGAAATCATGGCACTCGGGCCCTAGTGACAAGCATTAAGCATAGCAAAGTCATAGCAACATCAATCTCAGAACATAATGCATACTAGGGATCAAACCCTAACAAAACTAACTCGATTACATGATAAATCTCATCCAACCCATCACCGTCCAGCAAGCCTATGATGGAATTACTCACGCACGGCGGTGAGCATCATGAAATTGGTGATGGAGGATGGTTGATGATGACGACGGCGACGAATCCCCCTCTCCGGAGCCCTGAACGGACTCCAGATCAGCCCTCCCGAGAGGTTTTAGGGCCTGGCAGCGGCTCCGTAACGTAAAATGCGATGATTTCTTCTCTCTGATTTTTCTCTCTCCGAAAGCAAATATATAGAGTTGGAGTTGGCGTCGGAGGGCATCCAGGGGGCCCACGAGGTAGGGGGCCGCGCCCTAGGGGGGGCGTCGCCACCCTCGTGAGAAGGGTGTGGGCCCCCTGGTCTTCATCTTTGGCGAGGATTTTTATTGTTTTTTCTAAGATGTTCCGTGGAGTTTCAGGTCATTCCGAGAATATTTGTTTTCTGCACATAAAACAACACCATGGCAATTCTGCTGAAAACAGCGTCAGTCCGGGTTAGTTCCATTCAAATCATACAAGTTAGCACCCAAAACAAGGGCAAAAGTGTTTGAAAAAGTAGATACGACAGAGACGTATCAGTCTACTAAAATATTCCTCGACTGAAGACTCCATGATATCTGCTCCAGCTTCGTCTTCGAATTCATCATCGCTAAGGTTAGAGTCGGTGTCGTCGATGATGATGTAGTCCTCCTGACGAATTTCCTTGGGTTCTTCGTCTTCTTCTACTGGTGCGGGGTCTCCCATGAATACTCTGATCTTCTTAATCATGTCGTCATTCTTCTCCAATAGTGTCGCAATTTCCTCCTCATATCCATCGCGTGTAGACTTAAGTTCTTCTTCTAGTTCGATGATCCTTGTCTTCGCCTTCTTCAGATCTATCATGCCTGTGCACATTTGATTCTCCTGACGTGGAATGTGCTGGTTTAGTTCCTGGATGAAAGCTGCAATTGATCTATCTTTCCTGGTGCTGATCATCTCCCATTGCTCATCTTGGCGCCCACATATCTGGTAGATAGTATCCTTAAGCTCCTTTTGGTAAACTTCTCTAATGCGTCCCATGGTGATGTGAGCTGCCATACTCTTTCCTAGACTCCAGGTTGGTGCATCGAAAGAAAACTCTATGGGCTTAGTGACTGGTGGGAATGTCCTTCCTGGAATTTGAACTTGAATCATCCATCGCTCCTCTTCTGGTAAAGTGGCATTGTAAGTCCCGGTGAAGCTTGGTATTCCTATGCTTAGGTACCTAGTGACTTCCTTCAAGTGCCGTCCAAAAGGTGTGTCTTCATCCGGTTGTGCAAACTTGTTCCTTGCATCCGCCATCCTAAAGAGTGGAAAATGGAGAGGAGTCAGAAATGAGAAGAGAATAGTGATCTATGGTTTTAGCTTAGTGGTCGTGTCCTACACTCAGCGTGTGCTCTGATACCATCTTGTAGTGACCCGACCTCAAATGGTCAAGTCTCTGTGCTTCAGTGTCATCCCTGGATCGGTAATGCTATCACTACATGCATATTTGGCTGCTGGAAAGCTCTATGGTTATAGTTTTTGCGAAAAGCCAATTTTTCCCTACAACAAAGGAATATATTTTAATTTAACTATCATGGTAGTTGAAACATCATTGAGAAGGTTCCTCCAACTCAATCCCAATTAAATTAATTATCAACCCAACAATATTAAGTTAAAAGTGATGAGATACTTAAGATACTCCAAGTACTAGATACTCAAGATGTCCATAACCGGGGACACGGCTAACCATGATTAGTTTGTACACTCTGCAGAGGTTTGCGCACTTTTCCCCACAAGACTCGGTCGCCTCCGTTGGATTTCTCGCACTACATGGTGTTTGAGAAACAAATGACCGAGACACAGTCTTTCAGGAACATTAACTCTCTACTCCTGGCAGACCATACCAAACCTACAACCCACTACCTGCTGATCGACCTCTTTAAGAGCTTCACGTAACTTACTCAACTATGCTAGATCCCATAATAGCTTGTGGTTGCACACGAAAGTTTCTAGCATGAATCATCTCAGTTCCCTTTGAGCCTGGGTGGCGGTCCATAGGAAAATCACACGGAACCCCGGGATTTCCAAAATACAGGCAACACTGGGTTCTCCAGGTGCCTCAATCCACCCAGATGTGTATTCAAGTTGCCACCTTAAGTTAAACCATTAATTAACAATCTCACATCTGTCATGGATTTCACTCAACCGAACCTTGTCTACGAGCATAGCAATATAAGCAATTCGTATAAGTAACTCCCAAGGTTTGAGTATAACAGGGCAATAGGTTCTACCTCATCAACTACTTCCCAACCCACATGTTAATCACATCCTAACCATGCAATGTTGCTGGGTGATAAAGGGATATGATCAAAGTGTTACTTGCCTTGCTGACGATCCGCGAAACCTAGGGACTCCAAATAACACGCTTCGCACTCCGGGAATTCTATCGCAGACAAACAATAGCATACATAAGAAATCAAACAAATAAGCACAGGTAAATCTCAAATAAGAAGATCTACCAGAAAGTTCAACTTAAGAACTCCGGTTAGCAAAAAGAATCAAATCAAACGGAGCAACGAAACTCAAACGGCGAAAGAAACAAGATCCATTTACTAATCTGGACCTAGGTCAAATTTTATAGTAGCAAAAGCTTGTTCAAGTTGATTAAACAGAAAGAGGGTCTCGAGACGAAGATCTAGGCACTTGAATCACCTGATTCCGACAAACGAGCGAAAACATAAACTAGAATGAAAATCGGATCAAAAATCGCGATTAGAAATAATTGCAGAAAAATCCGATAAAAGAAAGCTGACAAACAGGCTAACAAACGAGCGTTCGTTTTCTGTAACTAACGAGTGTAAGCTGTTCGTTAAAACGAACGTACGGACAAACATCCGCTAAAGAGAAGAACCGGGAAAAAACGGTGAACCGAACTAAAAAACGAACTAGGGTTTTTCTTAAAAAACAGAATCAGTTTTCTTAAAAAAACGGCGGCGAATGGCTACCTCGTCGGTCCGGCAGGAGCGGCGGCGGGTCGAGGCGCGGCAGAGGCGGCGGCGAGGCGAGGCTGCGTCGGCGGGAGCGGCGGCGGTGGCCGGCAGCGGCGGCGGTGAGGCGCGGCAGAGGCGGGGCGGGGCTGCGGGCAGCGGGGTGGGTGGTGGTGGCGGCGGCGGGGCTGGGTATTTAAGAGTGGGGGAGGGGAGGTGACTTGGGGAGGGGGCAAGGCAGTGGGAGGCGGAGTCCGGCTCGGACTCCATCCGAGTCGGCGGCTGCGACGGCGTCCGGTCTCTAGGAGGGAGACGTCACGTGGGGGAGATGGGCCGGCTCTACTGGGGTTTCGGCCCAGTCGGTGCCTGAAGACTTTTTTTAAACAATTTCGCCGAACAGAAAAAAATCCTAGAAAATAAAATAAAAATCTAAAAATGCCAAAACAAATTTTCACCTTCTAAATAAAATATTTAGAACGAGATGAACATTTTCTTGGCCCTAAAATGCAATTTTGAAAACGTGCAATTTTTCTAGTGCAACAAAATTGCAAATAAAATCCAAATAAAAACAATATTTGATTTTAATATTTTTCTCCAATATTTCAATTATTTGGGGAAGTCATATTATCTCCTCTCATATATTTTAATATGAAATATTTTCGGAGAGAAAAATAATTTAAATCCAAAAATCCTTGTTCCAAAGTTTGATAAAAATCAAATTTGAAAACCGGGGAAATCCCCAACTCTCTCCGAGGGTCCTTGAGTTGCTTAGGATTTCGAGGATCGCGGGACGAAATGCAATAAAATATGGTATGCAAGAATGATCTATGTATAACATTCCAAATTGAAAATTTGGGATGTTACAATGTGTGTCTCTCTCCAAAGGTGTGTACAGCAAAGGATCATTGTGGTAAACTAAAAAGCAAAGACTCAAATCATACAGTACGCTCCAAGAAAAACACATATCATGTGGTGAATAAAAATATAGCTCCAAGTAAAGTTACCGATAGACGAAGACGAAAGAGGGGATGCCTTCCGGGGCATCCCCAAGCTTAAGCTTTTGGTTGTCCTTGGAATTTGCCTTGGGGTGCCTTGGGCATCCCCAAGATTAGGCTCTTGCCAATCCTTGTTCCATAATCCATCAAATCTTTACCCAAAACTTGAAAACTTCACAACACAAAACTCAAATAGAAAATCTCATGAGCTCCATCAGTAAAAGAAAACAAACTACCAATTCAAGATACTGTAATGAATTCATTCTTTATTTATATTGGTGTTAAACCTACTGTATTCCAACTTTTCTATGGTTTATAAACTCTTTTACTAGCCATAGATTCATCAAAATAAGCAAACAACACACGAAAACAGAATCTGTAAAAACAGAACAGTCTGTAGTAATCTGTAGGTTTCTACCACCTCTAGAACCCCAAAAATTCTAAAATAAATTGCTGGACGTGAGGAATTTATCTATTAATCATCTGCAAAAAGAATTAACTAAATAACACTCTCCAATAAAAAATGGCAGCAATTCTCGTGAGCGCTAAAGTTTCTGTTTTTTACAGCAAGATCGCAAAGACTTTTCCCAAGTCTTCCCAAAGGTTCTACTTGGCACAAACACTAATTAAAAGCATAAAACCAGATCTAAGCAGAGTCTAGATGGAATATTTATTACTAAACAGAATCAAAAGGCAAGAAACAAAAATAAAATTGGGTTGCCTCTAAAAGTGCAACTATCCCTGGGTGGTTTTGGTAATTCCTAACAACATATAGTTCATTGAGCTAATGCTATTTCAAGATAAACATTTCAGGAAAGCTCAGTGATTGGCATGGCATGGATGAGAAAAGTGGACCCCTAAAAATTCTAAGGACAAGGGATTGGCTAAAGCTCAAGGCTCAGGGCTCTACACTTTTTCATTCTAAGTGATCCAAGATCACATTGAGTCCATAGGAAAAGCCAATACTATTAAGAAGGGATGAGGTGTTGCCTAATGGCTTGCTTTCTCAAAGTTTTTAGTGATATGCTCCAAAACCCTCAACTACTTTCTCACATCCACAAATGTCCCAAACCAAAAGTCAAACTCGGTCCCACCAAAATTTTCTATCCAGCGCCACCGAGTTCAGTTGACATAGCCACTGCCAGAAACCCTAGTCTTTTCGGTCTCACCGATAGGGATCTCTGTCTCACCGAGATGGGATTGTAATCTCTCTGTTTCCCTTCATAACGTTTTGGTCAAACCGAGATGAGCGATCGGTCCCACCGAGATTGCAATGCAAACTCTCTGTTTCCCTTTCGTAACATTTCGGTCCAACCGAGATGAGCGAATCGGTCCCACCGAGTTTGCCTGACCAACTCTCTGTTAGTCCATTACCAAAATCGGTCTGACCGAGATTACGTTATGCCCTAACCCTAACAAAATCGGTCCCACCTAGTTGACATGTCGGTCCCAGCGAGAATCCTAATGTTCATATTTTGAACTAAATCGGTCTGGCCGAGTTTCATGATTCGGTCCCACCGATTTTGGTGATTTGTGTGTAACGGTTAGATTTTGTGTGGATGCTATTTATACCCCTCCACCCACTCTTCATTCCTGGAGAGAGCCATCAGAATATGCCTACACTTCCAACATACATTTTTTGAGAGAGAACCACCTACACTTGTGTTGAGGTTAAGATATTCCACTCCAACCACATTAAGCTTGAGCTCTAGCCTTCCCCAAGTTGCTTTCCACTCAAATCATCTTTCCACCAAATCCAAATCCTGTGAGAGAGAGTTGAGTATTGGGGAGACTATCATTTGAAGCACAAGAGCGAGGAGTTCATTATCAACACACCATTTGTTACCTCTTGGAGAGTGGTGTCTCCTAGATTGGTTAGGTGTCACTTGGGAGCCTCCGTCAAGATTGTGGAGTTGAACCAAGGAGTTTTTAAGGGCAAGGAGATCCCCTACTTTGTGAAGATCTACCCGAGTGAGGCAAGTCCTTTGTGGGCGACGACCATGGTGGGATAGACAAGGTTGATTCTTCATGGACCCTTCATGGGTGGAGCCCTCCGAGGACTCCCGCAAACGTTACCCTTCGTGGGTTGAAGTCTCCATCAACATGGATGTACGATAGCACCACCTATCGGAACCACACAAAAAATCTCCGTGTCTCCAATTGCATTTGCACACTCCAAACTCCTCCCTTTACCTTCATAAGCAATTGTTTTACTTTCCACTGCTATACTCTTAGAATTGCATGTGTAGGTTGATTGCTTGACTTGTGCTAAGTTGCTAAAATCTTCCTAGAACTAAAATTGGGAAAAGGCTAGTTTTTTATTTGGTCAAGTAGTCTAATCACCCCCCTCTAGACATACTTTCGATCCTACAAGTGGTATCATAGATTTGGTCTCCATTTGCTTTGATTTCCATAGCTTTTGCTGGTCATAGCCTTGGTATCACAACCTAGGAGAGTATGGCGTCTAGTGAGGGAAATTACCACCGTAGAGGTCCTTACTTTGATGGTACAAATTTTGCTAGTTGGAAGCATAAGATGAAAATGCATATTCTTGGACATAACCCCGCCATTTGGGCGAGTGTGTGTATTGGCTTGCAAGGTGAATTCTTTGATGGAGAGAACCAAACCGTGAAGCTACCACAGAAGAGTTGAAGATGCTACAATACGATGCTCAAGCTTGTGATATTCTCTTCAACGGATTATGCCCCGAAGAATTAAACAAAAATATGACGTTTGGAGAATGCAAAGGAAATTTGGGATACTTTGATTGATATGCACGAAGGTATCGAATCTGTCAAGGAATCCAAATTGGATTTGCTTCAAAGTCAACTTGACAAGTTCAAAATGAAGGATGGTGAAGGCATCACTGAAATGTACTCTAGGCTTGCTCTCATCACAAATGAGATTGCCGGCATGGGAAGTGAAGAGATGACCGATAGATTCATCATCAAGAAGATCCTAAGAGCCTTGGATAGAAAATATGATACCATGTGCACATTGATCCAAATGATGCCCAATTACAAAGATCTGAAGCCAATAGAAGTTATTGGAAGAATTGTTGCTCATGAGATGTCACTCAAGGATAAGGAAGAGCTTCACAACAACTCAAGTTGTGCTTACAAAGCCTCGTGTGATGCTCCCACATCATCAAGTGAGGAGCAAATCTTCAATGAAGAATTGAGTCTAATGGTGAAGAACTTCAACAAGTTCTACAAGAGTAGAAGCAAGGAAAGAATTTCCAAGTCAAGGTCCTACAATGACAAAAGATCTTCTAGTCATGAGCGTAATTGCTAAAATTGTGGAAGACCCAGACACTACTCCAATGAATGTACGCCCCCTGCAAAAGAAGAGAAGATTCTCCCAAAAGAAGGAGTAGAAGAGAAGAATCACCATCAAGAGAGAGAAGGAGTAGAGATGATCGTTATGAACGAAGACCCTCTCGGAGAAGCAAGGACTCGGAAAGGAAGGACAAGTCATCAAGGAGCTACACAAAAATAAGACATCAAGCACATGTTGTAGAATGGGTATCTGGTTCCGACTCTGACAATCACTCCGAAGGAAGTTATCACCCCGACTCCGAATATACTCAAGATGAAGGTGTTGCCAGACTAGCACTTGTGACAACCAACTCGTACGACATATTTGACTCACCAACCGAAGGAATTGGAAGATGCTTCATGGCTAAAGGTCCAAAGGTAATACACCCCGAGTATGTTGATTCATGTTAGGTTCAGGCTTCTGAAAGATGCTCTCCACAGCTTCACTGTGAAGTTGACAGCCAGATTCGTAGAGATCGCCGGGAGTGGGTAGACCAGCGAGCTCAATAATGTCAAAGGCTTTGGCTTCGTGATGAACGTTTCCTGTCATCCACTCCAGGACCCAAGTCTTCGGATCTCTGTTATACCCGCGGATGTGAAGTGTGGCATAGAATTGGAGCAGCAACTCTTCATTCCAATGCTCTTGGTCAGTGACGAACGGCAGCAATCCAACCTCTTTGAAGCAATCCAGAGCTTCTTCCAGACAGGGCAGACCAGCTATTGCTTCAATGTCAAGACGCTTGTGTGGGAAGATGCGACCTTGATTGTACAGAATGCAGGAGTAATAACTTCACTGCGGATAGCTCCAGAACTGATCAGATGATATTCTTTCACTTGAGTAGGGGTTCCTGGAGCTACTGAAGAATGTGTTGTCTGCTCTGAAGCCATTGATATTGAAGGATCTAGGTGCTGATGCAGGACCTGGGAACTTGGGCAATCTTGGGATTGGCTTCTGTACCTGAGGCCTGTGCTCAACATGATAGTCGAACTGAGGACCGGCAGCAGGCGCAAGAACAGAAGCAGTGGGATCAGTGGCTTCGCTGACTTCTGGTGCTTTTGTTGGTGAGGGCTCCACATTAGCTTCAGCCATGACAACGTCGGTGGCTTCATTGGTGTTGGTGGTGGCAGCCTCAAGATTTTCAACCTCCACTTGACGAGCTGGAGGGTCGGTCACAACCACGTTCTCCTCGAGAACAGCTTCTTGGTGGGATAGGGGAGTAGCAGCTTGTGGGACTTCTGCTTCATCGGCCGATGTAGCCGGAATGTCTTCAGCAGCTTCAGCTTCAGACGCAGAGACTGGAGGCCTTGGTCCTTTGCGAAGCCTGCGCAACGCAGGCGACGCCTGTGTAGTTGGAGTTGGCTGGGCCTCAAAGTCTTCTTCCTCTTGTGGGCGATCAGCCCATGAAGCATCCTGAGCAATTGGCGTCAGAGGACGACCAATGCTGATAAGTTCGTTGTGCGTTAGCATAGGCGATGATACCTGTTGGTGCTCGAGCTGAGGAAGGACTGCATCATCTTCAACATGGTCATGGTGACCAATGTCGTTAGCAACGATGGGATCAGCTGCTGGAAAGTCTTCAGCTTCATGAGCCTCTGTGAAAGCAGGCTCATGGACAGTCAGTTGACGTTCTTGTGGTTCGGCGTCAGGGTGAACCATGGAAATGGGTTCAACAATCAAGGGCTCTGTTTGAGCAGCCCGTTCTTTCTTGGTCTTCCTCTTCTTGTTGGAGGGGGCAGTAGGAGAGGCTTCAGGATGTTTCCGCTTCCTGGCTTCAGCCTCAACAGTCCTTGTCTTCTTCAGCTCTGAAGCGGTTGATCGGGCTTTTGGCTTTGAGCCAGTCATGCTGGTTGGGAAGACAATGGGATCTGCTTCCTGCCTTGGTGCGTCGGGTTCAGCCATAGCGAGCTTCTTCTTCTTCTTTGCAGCCATCCTAGGGTCGATGCGAGGACGCCCGAGGGCCTTGCGCTTCTCAGCCTCATTGTAGGCTTGCACACACCTATCAGCCAGAACCTTCATGCGCTCACGAGAACCCTGAGCTTCTGCATGTTTCGTGATAAAGGCTTCCTTGAGCTCGTGCAGCATAATCTTGAAGTTCTTCACCTCTTGCACACTGAGCTTGGCCATATGCTTCTTGAACTGAGATTTCTCAAAGTCAATCTTCTGCTTCAGTTCAACAATGCGCTGGGCGATAGCTAACTCTGAAGCAATGGCGCCATGGAAGGCGACACTAAGGCCAATGGGAAGTTGCAGATCGTCGAAGCTGATGTTGGGCGTGTCAAACCATTCATCAATGAAGTTATGGATGATTGCCACGTCAAAGAGAGGCAGATTATTGAAGATTTTTGCTTCTTCTTTGCTCTTGATCAGTTGCTCAAGAGCGTCATCTGCAAGATCTTCATCACTGGACAGATCAATGGCATCATTACGCAGAACAGCATCAGCTGTTAGTTCTTGGCCGGTGTGTGGCAGAGGCATCTTGACCTTCTATGGCTTGGAGATGCGTGACAAATCTTCAGACTGCACACTGTCTTCAGGAGGTGCAGTTGCCAGTGGCTTCGCCCGTGAGATTTTTGGGGCAGAGGCAGGTTTTGAAGCTTTAGGCTGCTTCTTTGGCTTCGGCGCTGCAGGCGCTTCATATGATTCAGCATCATCTGCAGGCCCATTCACGGTTGTCCCTTGAATCAACATATGGGTGATGAGACCTTCAAGGTTGTAGAAAGGACCGACGACATTGGGTTCTGCATCACGTGTGCCGTCAGCCCTTGGAGCAGAAGGACCAGGGTTGAAGTCTAGTCCCAATGTTTTCTTGTTCTGCTTTGCTGAGTTCTGGGCAAACTGGAAGTTGCGCTTGAACAGAATGTCGTCACGACACCATAGCAGAGACGATGGGTCAGCATCTACAGGCTATGGCCCACGGACCATGCAGGGATAGAAGCCTTGTTCAATGGCTTCATCTCTGGTCCTGGGTTGAAGATTTTTGTAGAGGATGTCTCCCCGTGGTCACTTGATGGCATTCTTTTCAGCATATTCCTTGGTCACAAATCTGTACTTGAACCACTGTTCTGCCCAATAGCGTCGAATCCATTGGATTCGCGTCTTGCGCTGATTGTAATCCTCTTCAGGATCTATTTTGTACAGCTCTGAGAGGTCATCGGGCAGATCTCTTGATGTTTCTCCTCGATGCTTTCTACCACCCTTCCTTGCAGATTTCTCTGAAGCCCTGAATTTTAAACTAAAAGGCTTCAATATGTTCAAAGGCTTCAAAGGTTTTCGCTTGCTGGACAAACAGGAATTGGCTTCGGGAGAATTTATATGATGATGTAAGAATTCTGCAAATGAATGCAGACTATGAGAACCAAGGGATTCTCCCACGGACATGTACCTGTGACAGCATTAAGGTGCGAGGGAAGGGGAAGAGGTCATATGCATTCTCAGAAGATTTTGAAGATAAATCAGTTTAGAAGACATTGACCTCATCATGCGAAGACATTCACTCATAGATAAGGAGTTGGTTCCAAGTGAGGAATCTAACTACTTTGTGAAGCATAAGTGAATATACTAGGCATGTTATGAGATGCAGTATGATAGAGATCCAACTTGTGTGAATAGAAACTGCTTGTGGTAGAAAGTGACAAAGCTATAGGATCAAAGGGGCCGTAAAAAGGAAGTTTTATTTACCACACGAAGAACTGCTAGACGAAGTGGAAGAGGAGGCCGAGCAGTTCGATCTTCCATGCCCTAACTTGGCGACGGAGGACACCTACGGAGACGGCGGAGAGGACGATGTCCGCGGTCGGCGTGAAGACGGCGTCGGAGGGGTTGCAGCAGCGAAGCGCTTCATCGTCGGCGTCGTCGAGGGCTAGCGGTGGCGCTAGGGTTCGTGCGAGAGTGGAAGAAGAGATAATGACTGTGGTGAGGCGTGTATTTATAGGTATAGGGGCGGCACTGCGTTATTACATAGGTGCCCCTGGCGATTCACATCTGAGGGGCACATGTCCGTCATGCAGCATATCGGGGTTGTTCCACGTCCCACACACGCCTGGATTGTCGGGTGGTCGTTCCCACTTCTCCGGGTTTCAGGTGAAGGAATGAGCATTGAAAACGGACTTAATGTTTGTCTCTGTATCTTCTGCTGACAAGGACGCAGAGAAGACATTCGACAGTTTGAATAGAATGCATATGATTTGGAGAGATAGAGTTTGAAATAGAAAGCATAGAGAGGTTAGGGTCCGACCACATTCACTTAGTTCAAAAGATTCAACAAGAAGACATAGCTATAAGTGAATGCTGTAGAGGACAGAACACTAGTATATATATATAATCAACATAGTGAAGACACATGTTGAGACTGAAGCCAAACCAAATGTGAAGACATAGCAAATGTAACGCCATGAGTGAAAGACTTCAAACAAAAAATTTGGTGGTGGTGTTACCCACCGTATAGGAAGTATTAGACCCAGACACGGCGCACAATTATCGTGGCGCTCTGAAGTCAAATTCCACATTAATGTATTCACACTTAGAATGTATGTCTTCATTGATTGAAGATATACTTTACTTCATGTGTTGCACATCTAAGTCATCAATATGCATAAGTGTTAGGATGTGTGCCTAATCACAGGACATTTGAGGATTCTAGGATATTTAGCTCACACCGTAACTTGCAAAATCTCTTCTCATCCAAGGGCTTGGTGAAGATATCTGCCAATTGCTCTTCAGTGTTGACGTGTATGATATCAATATCTTCCTTCACAACATGATCTCTGAGAAAGTGATGATGAATTTCAATGTGCTTTGTCTTCGAGTGCTGAACTGGGTTGTTGGCAATCTTGATGGCGCTTTCATTGTCGCAGTAGAGTGGCACTTGCTTCAGATGAATGCCATAGTCCTTGAGTGTTTGCTTCATCCACAGAAGCTGAGCGCAGCAAGATCCAGCAGCAATGTATTCAGATTCAGCAGTGGAGAGAGATACATAGTTCTGCTTCTTTGAAGACCAACATACAAGTGATCATCCCAGAAAGTGACATGTGCCTGATGTAGACTTGCGATCCACTTTGTCACCAGCATAATCAGCATCCGAGAATCCAACCAGATCAAACTCTGAGCCCTTTGGATACCATAATCCTAGAGTTGGGGTGTGAGCCAAATATCGAAGAATTCGCTTCATAGCTAAGTGATGCGACTCCTTTGGTGCCGCTTGAAATCGAGCACACATGCAAACACTAAGCATAATATCTGGCCTAGATGCACATAGATAAAGCAAAGAACCAATCATGGAGTGGTATACCTTTTGATCGAACTCTTTACCATTGTCGTCAGGACCCAGATGATGCTTGGCTGGCATTGGAGTCATGAAGCCTTTGCAGTCTTGCATACCAAACTTCTTCAGGAAATCTTTGAGATACTTCTCATGAGATATGAAGATGCCATTGTGTTGCTGTCGTATTTGAAGACCGAGGAAGAACTTCAGCTCTCCCATCATGGACATCTAATATTGCTCTTGCATCATATATCCAAACTCTTCACTGTACTTCTGATTGGTGCAGCCGAAGATAATGTCAACCACATATATTTGGCACACAAACAGTTCACCATCATATGTCTTCGTGAAGAGAGTGGGGTCGAGGGAACCAGGTATGAAGCCTTTGCTCTTCAAGAAGTAATTGAGTGTGTCATACCAGGCCCGAGGGGCTTGTTTGAGGCCATACAGTGCCTTGTTTAGCTTGTATACCATGTCATGATGTTTTGGATCTTCAAAGCCAGGCCGTTGTGCAACATACACTTCTTCTTCAATTTTGCCATTGAGAAAGGCGCTCTTCACATCCATTTGATATAGAAGTATGTTATGATGATTTGCATAGGCCAGCAGTATGCGTATGGCTTCAAGTCTAGCCACATGAGCAAATGTTTCATCGAAGTCAATGCCTTCCACTTGAGTATATCCTTGAGCAACGAGACGAGCTTTGTTTCTGACAACTTGACCATGCTCATCTTGCTTGTTGCGGTATATCCATTTGGTGCCTATTATGTTGTGCTTCCGAGGATCAGGACGTTTAACCAGTTCCCATATATTATTCAGCTCAAACTGTTGAAGCTCTTCTTGCATAGCTTGAATCCATTCAGGTTCCATGAAGGCTTCTTCAACTTTCTTGGGTTCTGTTATTGAGACGAATGCGAAGTGCCCACAAAAATTTGCTAGCTGAGTTGCCCTTGAACGAGTGAGCGGACCGGGTGCATTGATGCTATCAATTATTCTCTCAATCTGCACTTCACTTGCAACGCGAGGATGTACAGGACGAAGATTTTGCTCTTGCTGATCATTTTCGTTGTTAGAGGGATTGTCTTCAGGCTGAGCATTGTCTTCAGGTTGATCGGGTGCAGAGATGATGAGTTCCTCTTCAGGTTGAGCTTCAGAGGGCATGATTTCTCAAGTTCCCATCAGCTTGATTGATTCGCTGGATGGAACTTCATCTAGCACATTTGGCAGGTGTTCTCTTTGTGAACCGTTAGTCTCATCAAATCGCACATCCACTGTTTCAACCACTTTATAATGAAAGAGATTGAAGACTCTGTAGGAGTGCGAATCCTTTCCATATCCAATCATAAAACCCTCATGTGCTTTTGGTGCAAATTTTGAAGTGTGATGTGGATCCTTGATCCAGCACCTGGCGCCAAATACTCTAAAGTAACTGACATTTGGCTTCTTGCCAGTAAGGAGCTCATAAGATGTATTGTTCAGAAGCTTGTTAAGATAAACACGATTGATTGTATGGCATGCAGTATCAATGGCTTCAGGCCAGAATTTTCTTGGAGTCTTGTATTCATCTAGCATCGTTCTGGCCATCTCAATGAGTGTTCTGTTCTTGCGTTCGACGACGCCATTCTGCTGTGGCGTGTACGGGGCTGAGAATTCATGTGTGATGCCCAAGGTATCATATGTATCAAGGCCAGTGTTCTTGAATTCAGTGCCATTGTCACTTCTGATGTGCTTTATCTTGGCGCCATAGTTGTTCATTGCTCGATTGGCGAAGCGTCTGAAGACATCCTGCACTTCAGTCTTGTAGAGGATTATGTGCACCCAAGTATATCTAGAATAATCATCAACAATGACAAAGCCATAGAGACAAGCAGTAGTAGTAAGAGTTGAGTAATGAGTGGGACCGAAAAGATCCATGTGGAGTAGTTCGAAGGGTCGAGTAGTTGTCATGATTGTCTTCGAGGGATGTTTGGCCCTCGTCATCTTTCCTGCTTCACAGGCACCGCATAAATGATCTTTCTTGAACTTGACGCCCTCGATGCCTATGACATGCTTCTTCTTTGCAAGGGTGTGAAGGTTCCTCATGCCAGCATGCCCTAGCCTCCGATGCCAGAGCCAGCATTCTGAAGCTTTTGCTAGAAGACATACGGCAAGCTGTGGTCCTGCTGAGAAATCTACCACGTACAAGTCATCTTTCTGATACCCTTCAAACACTAGAGACTTGTCAGATTCCATTAGAACAAGGCAGCGATATTTTCCAAATATTACGATCATGTTCAAATCGCAAAGCATTGAGACATACATTAAGTTGAAGCCAATGGATTCAACAAGCATGACTTTATCCATGTGTTGATCCTTTGAGATTGCAACTCTACCTAGACCCAATACCTTACTTTTACCAGTGTCAGCAAATGTGATGTGACTCTTGTCGGATGGACGTAAGGTTGAGTCCATAAGAAGGCTTCTTTTGCCAGTCATGTGATTGGTACACCCACTATCAATAATCCATTCTGAAGACGCTGGTGTCGTACCCTACAGTGCAGTTAGGGGGATAGGCTTCACGAAGAGAATTGTGAAGCAAAAACATTTGACGAACCAGTGGGTTATGAAAGCTTAGATCCAGATTAGGACTAATAGGGAGAGTAGCAAGCGATTCAGGAACGAAGTACATAGTAAGACCATTCGGGCATTTGATCTTGCGCCCTACAAGATGTTGAAGGTCCCCAGCAATAGCATCAGACGATTTTGGTTTTCTGCTGGAGACCTTTCCCTGCAAAAGAGAGTTAAGCTTTCTTAGCCACCCACATCTTCAAGGGTGGCTTAGAAGCACTAAGTCTAAGTGCAGTGTCTGAGAACTTTGGCTTTGGAGTCCTAGCAAAAAGTCTTGCAGGCGAACAATAGTACTCATAAGAATACGCAGAATAGTTCTTGGTCTTACGAACATGGCGGTTTGATGAACCGCGCTCATATTCATAGACCTGAGTATGATTTCCCTACAAAACATTTGCGTTAGTGCGACTCAGGTGAGTCCTCTGTCTGTACGAAGCCTTTGGACCGTATGAAGCCTGTGGTCTGAGGTTTGTCTTCTTCACGTGTGGTGTCATGATGACATTCACAGGAAGATTCTCCAGACACTTTTTCGGAACCCAGATCTTCTTCATAGGCGGTCCATTCCTGCAGTTAGTACCAATGTACCTGGCAAACACTTCACCATTCTAATTCTTAAACAGTTTATAGTTTGCATCAAAGGATTCATCAATGATAATGGGGTTAGGACAAGTGAATCCAGATAGATTGGATGGATCTGCTGAAGGTTCCTTTGCAGCAACCCATGTGGTTTTGGGGTACTGCTCAGGTTTCCATTAAGAGCCATCGGCATTCATTTTCCTTACGAACCCAATAGCTTCTTTCCTAGGGTTTCGGTTCAGGATCTGTCTTTTGAGGACATCGCATAGTGTCTGATGCCCTTTGAGACTTTTGTACATCCCTGTTTCAAGCAATGTCTTCAACCTAGCATTCTCATCAGCAATAGCAGTGGTATCCTCAGTAGAGGGGTTAGTTCCCACATCAACAGTTGAAGATATTGCAACAGTAGCAGTAGTAGAACATTCAGCAACAAAAGTAGCATTTTCACGCTCAATGCATTTAAGACATGGTGGTTCAAATCCTTCCTGAGTGGAACTGATCTGTTTGGCGCGAAGTGACTCATTTTCTTTTTGAAGATCTTCATGAGCCGCTCTCAATTTCTTAAGATCTTGCTTCCTTTGAAGATAATCATAGGAAAGCTTTTCATGAGTTGTTGAGAGCATTTCATGACGACTTTCAAGTTCCTCATACTTAATGTGAATATTTTTTATGTCTTCAATTAAGGACTCAGATCGAGTCATTTTAGCGCCTAACAGATCATCGCTTTTGTCTAACAGTTTTTGAATATGTTCCATGGCTTTCTGTTGTTCAGTTGCAATTTTAGCAAGTGTTTTGTAGCTGGGTTTTGAACCACAATCAGAGTCATCGTCACTAGATGTTTGATAGTGAGTAGTGCCTGAGTTTACCTTGGCACCGCGTTCCATGAAGCAGTAGGTAGGAGCAGAGTAGTCCTTGTCATTTGCATCGGTGTCGGTGGTGAAGTCATTGTCTTCAGTGTTGAAGATGGACTTGGCAACGTATGCTGTAGCCAGACTTGCAACGCCAGAATCGGACTCCTCCTTAGACTCCACCTCCGCCTCCTCAGAAGCGGCTCCTCCTCTGAATCCATTTCCTTGCCAACAAACACACGTGCCTTGCCAGATGAGCTCTTCTTGTGTGATGAAGACTTTGAGAGAGACTTGGAAGAAGACTTTGAGTATTTCTTCTTCTTCTTGTCGTCAGAGTCATATTCCTTGCTCTTCTTCTTCTTTCTGTTCTCATTGTCCTACTGCAGACACTCAGAGATGAAGTGGCCAGTTTTCTTGCACTTGTGGCATGTTTTCTTCTTGTAGTCATGAGCAGAAGCTTTATCATTCCTTGAGCTTGATTGTGAAGACTTTCTGAAGCCTTTCTTCTTGGTGAATTTTTGGAACTTCTTCACAAGCATAGCAAGTTCCTTTCCAATGTCTTCAGGATCATCAGAACTGCTGTCAGATTGTTCTTCAGATGAGGAGACAACTTTTGCCTTCAAGGCACGAGTTCGCCCATAGTTTGGACCGTAGATATCTCTTTTCTCAGAAAGCTAAAACTCATGTGTGTTGAGCCTCTCAAGTATGTCGGACGGATCGAGTGTCTTGAAATCAGGTCGTTCTTGAATCATCAGGGCTAGGGTGTCAAACGAACTATCAAGTGATCTCAGTAGTGTCTTGACGACTTCATGCTTGGTGATCTCAGTAGCGCCGAGGTCTTGAAGCTCATTTGTGATGTCAGTGAGTCGATCAAACGTGAGCTGGACATTCTCATTGTCATTTCACTTGAAGCGGTTGAAGAGGTTGCGAAGGACACTGATTCTTTGATCTCTCTGGGTTGAGACGCCTTCGTTGACCTTGGAGAGCCAGTCCCAGACCAGCTTAGATGTTTCCAAAGCACTCACACGGCCATACTGTCCTTTGGTCAGATGACCACAGATGATATTCTTGGCGGTAGAGTCCAGTTGAACGAACTTCTTGACATCAGCAGCAGTGACACCTTCTCCAGCCTTGGGAACGCTGTTTTTGACAACATACCATAGGTCAACGTCAATGGCTTCAAGATGCATGCGCATCTTATTCTTCCAGTAGGGATATTCAGTTCCATCGAAGACGGGGCACGCAGCGGAGACTTTAATTATCCCTGCAGTTGACATAGTTAAACTCCAGGTGGTTAAACCGAATCACACAGAATAAGGGAGTACCTCGCTCTGATACAAATTGAAAGTGTGTTATATCAACTAGAGGGGGGGGGGGGGTGAATAGGCGATTTTTATGAAAGTCTTCAAAACATGGAAGTTTCAAAGACAAACGATAGAAATAAACCTATTACCATGCAGCGGAAGGTAGACTACACTAGGCAAGCCATAGTTAAGTATTCAATGGAGTGAGAACACAATGACTAATAGTAGCAATGTAGTAAGGATCAGGTAGGAAGATATTATGAAGCCAAACAGAACACGCAGTCACCAGTGAAGACAAAAGATAGTGCAATCATACAATGACTTCACAAGGAGTAACAGTAAGTAGAGGGAAGGGAAGGATGAAACCAGTGACTCATTAAAGACAATGATTTGTTGGACCATTTCCACTTGCTGTGACAACTGTACGTCTGGTTAGGGTGGCTAGGTATTTAAACCTGAGGACACACAGTCCCGGACACCTAGTCCTGAACACGCAGCTCAGGACACCCAGTCCTCACTGTATTCCCCTTGAGCTAAGGTCACACAGACCTCGCCCAATCACTCTGGTAAGTCTTCAAGGTAGACTCCCAAACCTTCATAGACTTCGTTCACTGGCGATCCACAATGTCTCTTGGATGCTCAGAACGCGACGCCTAACCGGCTGGAGGATCCACAGTCCTCAAGTGTAATAAGTCTTCAGATCACACAGACAAGAAGACTTAAGTGATGCCTAATTCTCTTTGGCTCTGGGTGGTTAGGGCTTTATCCTCGCAAGGAATTCTCTCTCAAAGGCTTCGAGGTGGGTTGCTCTCAAACGACAAAAGTCGTACACTAACTCTAAGCAGCCAACCGTTTAGGGTTGTAGGGGTGGGCTATTTATAGCCACTAGGCAACCCGACCTGATTTGTCCGAAATGACCCTGGGTCACTAAGGAACTGACACATGTTCCAACGGTTAGATTTCAAACTCACAGGGCAACTTTACTTGGGCTACAAGCAAAGCTGACTTGTCTGACTCTGGACAAGATTCGCTCTCATAGTCTTCACTCGAAGGCATAGGTTTTGGTTAAGCATCACTTCAGTCATTCTGAATGGTTCTCTTGGACCCCACTTAACAGTACGGTGGTTCCTATGACTCAACAAAGAAGAAGAAAAAGAACTACGAAAGATCTAAGTCTTTGAGCTCCATAGGCTTCATGCGATGTCTTCTCTTGTCATAGTCTTCAATGTGAATATCTTCATATACCACCTTTGACATCAATGTCTTCATACATTTTTAGGGGTCATCTCTGGTAGGAAAACCGAATCAATGAGGGACTTCTACCTGTGTTATCCTGCAATTCTCACAAACACATTAGTCCCTCAACTAGGTTTGTCGTCAATACTCCAAAACCAAATAGGGGTGGCACTAGATGCACTTACATTCCCAAGACTACATCAAGTTCTACTTCATCAAGTACGACTACTACTCCAAGGATTCCCATCAAGATGGTGTGGATCCCGAAGAAGAAGAACTAGAGAGTTCTTGAGGGTGACTCCACCAACATACTTCACTCATATCATTTTGGCGAGGACAAGTGAATTTTTTTTCATATCTTGCACTAGTTCAAGGAGTCACAAACCCTCTTGTTGGTAAGAGAAGGGACAAGGTAACCTAATGCTTCCATGGACATCATCTTGTGTACACATCACTCTATGTCTATGGATATCCTTGTTTGTTCCTTGTGGGACTAACCCATGTAGGTATTGAAAGTGCAAGTCATTCCAAAGGATTGCTCCGAATGATCTACATCAACATTGAGCATCCACATCTTCAACACCTACATGAAGTCATCATCGACAAAACCCAAGGTTAGTTGATCCCTCTTAGGGGGGATATCACATCTAGGGGAGCTTTACTCTAATCAATTGAGCTAAAGAAACTCTAATGGTGTGAACACAAGAATGCTTTATGTAAAAGTGGTAACCCCACTTGTGCTTAAACGATGAGTATGACCTATGATCAAATGTTCTCATTTGACTCCTAATTCAATATACTCATATATAGATGACCTAGTCATTGCCAATTGCTTGATAGATGCTAGAGTCTTTGTGCATGCTTTGTCACATATTTCTTTTGCCATTTTATTGTATGAGCATGTTGGTTGCATATTTTACTAATTCGAGGACATCCATTTGTTTCTTTGATTGTTTGGCTTTTTTCTCTTTTGCCAAATGGATGAACAAGAATGCCTAAGAACTCCCTCTAGCTATCTATGCTTTTCTTGTCTCAAACTCAATTCATGCTACATCACAAAGTCCGAACAAGTCAGATTTGAACCACTTTGTGTGAGGAGCACTCGGAGTTCCTGATTCGTCATAGACTTAGACTTCCAAAACCTCTTTGTGCACTTTGGTCTGACTGATTCATCCTTTTCGGTCCTACTGAGATCACTTATTTGATCTAGGTTTTCAATCTCGGTGCAACCGATTCGAACCTTTCGGTGCCACCGAATTGCAGTAACTGCTCACAGTTTTGCATCTCGGTGCCACCGAGTTGTTCCACTCGGTCACACCGACAGGGTCAGGTTATATATACTGACGGGCCAAAGTTTGTAAATTTTTCCGAAACCCTTCGCCCGTGCATAACCTAATCTGCCTCCTCGGGTCTCCGGATCATCCTCTCACCGTCAGCGACCTCCTGCCGCTGGTCTCCGCCGCCGGCAACGGCAATCTGACCCGCCGTTGCCGCCATAGCAAGTTCACCGCCGAAGTAGGGTATGAACTTGATCTTTGTGCTATTCCTTAACTATGATTTGTAGCACATTGCTTTGCCATGATTCTTTCCACATGTGAAATCATCCTGTCCAGCGAAAGCATCCCATAGATTAGATTTGATTCAAAAATTTAGGGTTAGGTCTCTGCCGAACTCATCTCGGACCGACCGAGTTGTAGAAATCGGTCTCACCGATTTGGCTTAGGCCATTGCACATGCGTTTTCAGTCTAAACGAAAATTGCAAATCGGTGTGATAGAGTTCAAGATTCTGTGAAACCCTAGCAGTCTTAGTGCCACCGAACTGTGACTCGGTCTGACCGAGTTCACTAGTTTAGGTTCCAAAAGTTGCTTCGGTATCACCAACTTTACAAATCGGTAGATCCTAAATGCTTTCTGTGAAGAACTAAAACTAAGTTTTTGAGTCAATTATTTTGCAAAACTCCTGTATTTTGTGATGCTCATCTTCTCTAACTCATCTATAATATATTCACAGGGTTTGCTGACAGTTTGCCTGCAAGATATCTGATCAAAGTGACAGCCAGAACAAGTCTGAGGAGCAGGTTCAACTGAGTGAGGGCACTAGTCCCTCTAGCACTTCTGATGAGGGCACCAGGAGCACACCAAGTAACTTGCCAAAGGCAGCTACCAGGACAAGGAAGAAGAGAACTTCTGATTTTGAGGATGAAGACTATGTGGCTGTTGAGGATGAGGCCACTTCAAGGAAAAAGGTACTAAAGAAAGAGTATGGCACAGTTGCATCAACTAAGCCTGGTTTACACAAGAAGGCCCCTTCCAAGAGGGTGCCAACCTTAAAGGTTAGAGCCTCAACTGCTGAAAACCTCCAAGCAAACTAAAGAGGCTGCTGGAGAAGGAAAGAAAAGGAAGGAAAGGGTCAAGAAGACCACTGCCAGAGTGCTTGGCAGATCATCACTAATGAGAGATTCAGATGAAGAGGAAGAGGATGCTGCACCAGCTCCTAAGGCACAAAAGCTCGTGGGAGATGCAATCAGATCAGGGGCTACTCCATCTAAGCCCAAAGCTGCTCCCAAGGCTACTGCTCCAACTCAGAAACCTAAACCCAAGAGAAGCACTAGACACATTCCTGCTGAGGAGAAAAACAAGGCCCTAGTGCTTGAAGCTACTGAAGAAGATGATGACTCAGTTGTGTTGAGGAAGCTGAAGCCCAAGATCCCCGACCATAATGATGCACACCCTGTGGTAGAAAACATGCAAATCAGGAAGGATGCAGGACTGAGGTTATGGAGACAGTCTGATCCATATGCTGTCAGGAGGAGGACTGCTGTGGACTACAGGTTCCACACCAAGGAACATCAAGATTTTTATGAGACAATGTTGCTTGACAAGAAGCCCATTGTGTGTGACATGAAATGGGTTGACTGGGAATACATCCAGGAGAATGAATATCACTATCCTAGTGTATAGAAAAGCTTCAAGGCATGTGGAGTTGATACCTTTGTGGCCCAGAAGCTCACCAAGTGGAACGATGAGCTGATCATGCAGTTTTACTCCACTGCCCACTTCTATCCAGATGGAAGGATAGTTTGGATGTCTGAGGGTATGTGGCACCCCGGCTCAGAGCGACCGGTTTACCATGCATTGCTAGCCCAGAGACCATGCCTTCTGGCAACACACAACATCTTGGTACATAATAGCAACCGCTTTATTGATGCTAGCGGAACAGAGTTACATTACAACAGCTATCGAGGCCAAGCGGCACACTCGGTGCGGCTGAGCAATATGTACATTATTTAGTGAACATAAAGGGGCCTCAATCCGAACAACTACGTGGCAGTGGAATAATGTCGTGGAGGAAGCTCCATATCACAGGGACACCAATGTGGACACGATCTAGACTCGGACAGCGCTCCTCTCCAACGATACTTTCCTGAAATATGGCATGACACGCCAGGTCAGTACATTGAATGTACTTGCAAGCTCACAACAGGCATAATCATAATGACAAACAATATCATGATATTTAACCAATTATTATAAATGCAAAACTATATGTCAACATGCTGTGATCATGCTCGAACGTCCCTCGGGACAACTTACCAACTGTGATCATCTCTAGATCACAAACACACCACCAAAGTGGTCTTTCTCAAGAACAACTCGTGATCCTTACGGAGATCACAACCACGACCATCATTAGGTCCCAAATGCCTCGATGGCCTTTCTTCCATCCATCAACAATGGAAAGTTCATAGCTTAGTGTGCAATTTTTATTAAACGTTGACTCATGGTGGGACCTACTACGAGGTGTCCGTAACCATGGACTCGGCTATCGATAGATTACACACTCTGCAGAGGTAGCACACTGTACCCACACCACGGAACCCATGGCCTCGCACTCCCATTCGGGTGGACCAACATCATTCTGACAAAACCCCTCCATTGCCACAGCACTCTCCCGGCCACTCTGACCCAAATCCCCAATGGGCTGGTCCTGGGTGGCCCCGTGTCTACCAAAGACACCCCGACCACCGTCGTGGTCAAAACACTCCCACTCGGGGACTTGGTACCATAATCTCATCAACGAGCACACAAGATTATGTCTGCTTACCGGGCCAGGGCAAGCACGGCATCACCTTCCCTAGATGGAGGCACCAATCAGAAGCCGTGTCAATGGACCGAATCAAGGCCTTCCCACAAAGGCAAATGTGGTTGCACTGGAATGAAACTCAATTCAGCGGCACCATGACCCAGTCAACATTATATTCAAGTTGAGTTATATTCAGGTTTAATTTTAAACTAAAAATGACTGGTGTCATAGCATGCCATGAAATGCAAAACAACACATGCATCAGATAATGATAAAAATGACCGATGTCATCCTTATACACACCAAGCATAAAGTCAACAACTCAAATTGCTCTACTTGCTCAAATGACTCACAACTTAACCAAAATATTTTGCAACAAGTTTTATTAATTTCTTATGCAAGAAAGTAACTCCGATAAATTTCTCATATGCTTGTCAAAAAGATTTCACTACCAACAACTCTTACTTTATTTATCACTAAATTGGGTTCAAACATTCTGTAAGACAAGTAATATGATTAAACAAGTATTCAACAGAACATTTTCTAACAAATTTTTATCAATCTAAGTGGGCAAAAACATAGCTTTAAATAATTGCTAACATGTATAACAAAATTATTTCTAACATCACCTCAAATAAATCTTAACTTGCTTTATCCACTAAACTAGTTTCAACCATTCTGTAAATCAAGCATAACAACTAACCAATATTTAACAGAATATAAACAACTCCATAATTATTTAAATGCATGGATTAATCATTTCATTCAAGTAAGAAAATCACAAATATTGAAATGGCGTCATGAAAATGTTGATGTGGCTTGCCTTAGTGCAGATGAGGTTCACGAGCCTCCTGGTGATCCTCAAGACAAGCCTCGCCTTCTGAAAATAATTTTAAGAACAAAAAGAAAATATCAAGAACACTTCTGAAAATCACCAGAAATTCTAGACAGCTCAGAAAAATCTCATCTTTGGTGAGCTGCTAGATTTCTTATCAAAGAACACAATGCCAAAAGAATCAATTCATTTGGACTTATGGTTGAAAAGTTATAACTGTTTGAAGTGTTCTGTAAATTCAAATGAAATTGAATAAAAGAAGTAGACTAGGGGGTGACGTCGAAGGCGTAAAGCCCAGGGGCGCCACCGCTTCACGCGCGTACAGAGTGCCTAACTAGCGCACCCCGCTAGTCAGGTGGGGGAAAAGGGAGAAGGAAACAGAGGGGGCCGCGGCTTCGCCGGAGCTCTTGCCGGCGACGAGGGCTCCTTGGCCCAAACGAGGGGGAGGGATGGCAAGAGGGGGTTGAGGTGCACCTGCCCGTACCCGTAGCGTAGCTAGGGGCGGTCGGACGGCGTCGGAATCAACCTCGCAAGCGGAGGCAGAACACGGAGGTCGTCGGAGTTGAGGAAGACGGCGAGCAGAGGCCACTCCAGGGGCTCCAGGTGGGCGAGACGGCCTAACCGGAGAGAGGCGGAGGCCCTGGAGGCGTCGCCTAGGCCTGGGACGGGCTGGAGCTACTACGGCGACCAGAAGGGATCGCTGGCGAGCTCAAGCTCGGGGATGGCGGCCCGAGGCCTGCCCGGCCGGGCTTCGGCTTCCTACTCGATCGTGGGGTGTGTGTGAGTGCTGGATGGTGCTCGAGGAGGCTGGGGAGGGCTTTATTTATAGGCGAGCGACGAGGGTGCTTCGGGCTCCACCGGTGGACACCTGCCCACGGCGCCCGACGACGAGCGGCATTAGTGAGAGGGGGAGAAGGCGACGGAGGTCACGCATCCACTATGGGCGGGCGGAGACGAGCACATGATCAAGAGGATGGTGACGAGCACAATGCGCTCCGCACTGTTGGGCTGGCCGAACCTTGCCCGTGCTCGCTGCGGCGAGCTCCGGTGTTGGCGAGCGCCAGGGAGGAGTTAAGAACATTGAGACGATGATGGTGGCGAGGTTTGGCATGGTTGGGCAGGCAGGGAAGCGAGCACGTGAGAAATAGAGGCTCGGGCATGTCGCAGAGCGCGTCGGCTGCGTGCCAGCATGCCTGGACGAACACGGTCACCGCGTGAACTATGACATCAGGTCGATCTAAGCAAAAACTCCATGTCTGGCATGTTGTTCGTGGTAGTTTCGAGTGTTACCACGATTTGGTTTGGATCCAGGTGCAGTAGAGAAGTTTTCACACACCAAGTAAGTTTCTGGTCAGTAAATTTGTGATGTTACTGTGGTCAAATGGCTTGGCGTTTGAAGTTGTGCTTTGGAGGCTAGTGATAAGTTACTAAGGTAAAGATGCACAAAGAAGTTCAGTTCAAACGGAGCAAGTAAAATGGTAGTTGCTGTAGAAACCACCATTTCAGCCTAGAATAGAAAAGATTTTCTATAGCAAAAATATTCCAAAAAGTGATGAAATATTTTTGCTCAGGAAGGTGCACTAGGGTTCACAGAATATTTGTGAATTATCTCAGATTTTTCTGAGCCATAAAAATTGGGGTTGCTTTGAAGCAAACAGATCTGGCTTAGGGTTTTTGGAAAGAAAATGAATATTTTTCATTTAAGAAAAATATTCCAAAGATTATTTTTGGGTGGGTCAGAAGTGAAATGATGATTGAGGAGGGAAGTGAAGCACTTGGGTGAAAGCCAAGGATGCCAAAGTGTTTAAGTCCATATGAAAAGATTCAGAAACTCCAAGTTTGAAAAAATTTCAAATGAAAAATCAAGCAAATAAGAAAGGGCAAAACCTAGGCTGTCACAAACCTCCCCCACTTAGAATGAATCTCATCCTCGAGATTCGGTTGCTTGGGAAAACCACTCTGGATAATGATCCCTAAGGAATTCTTTCCGCTCCCAAGTTGCTTCTGACTCTGTGTGATGCTCCCACTGAACCTTGTAAAATTTTCTGACTTTACTGCGAGTGACCCTTTCCATCTGATCCAAAATTTTGAACGGTCTTTCTTCATAAGTTAAATCTTTTTCCAATTCTATCTCAGTCGTTGTAGTTCTTTTCTCAAGCAGGGAAATGCATCGTCTGAATTGCGAAAAATGGAACACGTTGTGTATGTCTGCCAATTCCGGGGGTAGTTCCAGTTGATATGCAACAGTTCCCACTCGAGACATAATTGGGAATGGACGAATGAATCTGGGTGCCAGCTTTCCACGAGTCTGAAATCTGTTGACTCCTTTCATAGGAGTGACTCGGAGGTATACGTGTTCTCCGGGTTCAAAACTGACCTGCCGATGCATTGCATCATAATAACTCTTCTATCGAGATTTGGCCAATTGCAGCCTGTCTCGGATTTCCCTAACTTGTTTCTCAGCTTCCAGCATGAGATCCATTCCGAAGATATGGCTATCTCCCGTCTGGGACCAATTTAGAGTGCGACACTTACGACTATATAGAGCTTCGTATGGTGACATCTTTAGACTGGTCTGGAAACTGATGTTATAAGAGAACTCGGCATACGGCAAGCAGTCTTCCCATTTAGCACCTTTGGCTAGCACACAGGATCACAACGTATCTTTGAGTATTTGGTTTACCCACTCTGTCTGTCCATTTGTCTGAGGGTGATAAGTAGTACTATATTTCAGTGTTGTCCCCAGGGCTTTATGGAGACGGGACCAAAAAGCGGAGGTAAACAAAGAACCTCGGTCAGAAGTGATAGTTCGGGGTACTCCATGCAGACTGACGATCCTGGATACATACAATTGTGCAAGTTCATTTGCTTCGTATCTGGTGTTGATCGGAATGAAATGAGCAACCTTGGTCAGGGTGTCTATTATAACCTAGATTGCATCCTTGCCTCACTGAGTCCTAGGCAATCCTGTGATGAAATCCATGCAAACGTCATCCCATTTCCACTGTGAAACTGGCAGCGGTTGGAGAAGTCCGGTTGGCTTCTGATGACTTGCTTTCACCTTGTTGCATATGTCGCAACAGTCTACAAAATATGCAATGTCTTTCCTCATTCCATCCCACCAGAATATTTGTCTAAGGCCCTCATACATTTTCGTACCTCTCGGGTGAATGGAATATGCGGATTCGTGGGCTTCTGACATGATTTTCTTCTTCAAGTCCGGTTGATTTGGCACACAAATGCGTCCACGTAATCGGAGGGTACCGAATTCATCCTTGGAGAAGTCAGAGGCCTGCTTTGCCATCTGGCCCTTGGCACGTTTTTGTAGGTTGGTGTCAGCTGGCTAGGCCTTGCAGATCTCCATCTCAAGTGTGGAGGTAACTTCCAAAATATTAGCGAGGTCAGCCTCTATGATGACCAAGTTGAGCTGAGCGATCTCCTCTTGGAGTTTGGTGGGCAATGATTTTAACATGACATTTAAGCTGACGGGCTTTCGACTGAGCGCAGCAGCAACGACGTTGGCCTTGCCTGGATGGTAATTTATTCCAAGGTCATAATCCTTGACAAGCTCTAACCATTTTCGCTGACGGAGATTTAAATCTGGCTGAGTGAAAATGTACTTGAGGCTTTTGTGGTCAGTAAAAATTTGGCACCATTTTCCAATGAGGTAGCGTCTCCAAATTTTTAATGCATGAACCACTGCAACCAATTCCAAATCATGAGTAGGATAATTTCCCTCATGAGGTGGTAGTTGTTGCGATGCATATGCTACTACCTTGCTGTCTTGCATCAACACGCAACCAATGCCTTGTCTGGAGGCATCACAGTACACATCAAAGCTGCGATAAATGTCTGGAAGAGTCAATACATGTGCGGTTGTCAGTCGTATCTTCGGCTCATTAAAACTCTTCTCACAGTCCTCTGTCCACTTAAACTTTGTATCCTTTTTGAGCAGCTCTGTCATGGGTTTAGCAATTTTGGAAAACCCTTCAATAAAACGGCGATAGTATCCAGCTAATCTGAGGAAACTCCGGATCTGTGTCACGGTCGTGGGTGGTACCTATTCGAGCACATCCTTTAGTTTGCTCGGGTCCATGGCTATACCTTCGGCGGATAGTACATGTCCGAGAAATCCAACTTTCTTGAGGCAAAATTTGCACTTACTGAACTTGGCGTATAGCTGATGGTCGCGGAGCCGTTGTAGTCCTGCTCGGAGGTGATCCTTGTGTTATTCTTCACCCTTGGAGTAAATGAGGGTGTCATCGATGAAGACTACCACGAATTTGTTGAGGAAGTCCATAAATACTTTGTTCATCATATGCATGAAGAAAGCAGGGGCATTGGTGAGACCAAAGGACATCACGGTATATTCGTAAAGACCGTACCGAGTAGTGAATGCGGTCTTAGGAATATTTTCCTTTTTAATCTTGAGCTGATGATATCCGGTTCGTAAATCGATTTTAGAGAATACCTTAGCCCCACTGAGCTGATCAAACAAATCATCAATCCTTGGCAGCAGGTATTTATTTTGGATGGTGACCTCATTCAGCTGGTGGTAATCTATGCACATACGGAGACTACCATCCTTTTTGCCCACGAAAATTGCAGGTGATCGCCACGGTGAAGAGCTGGGACGAATATAACCTTTCTGGAGTAATTCGTCAAGCTATTTCTTTAGCACCACTAATTCTGATGAGGGCATCCAGTAATACTTCTTGTATAACGGTGCGGTTCCGGGCACAAGATCTATGGCAAACTCCAGCTCCCGATCTGGTGGCATGACTGGCAGTTCTTCTAGAAACACATCAGGGTACTCACTGACAGAAGGAATAAATTCCAATTCAACCACTGCAGTGCACACTAATTCTGGCTTGGCTATATTCTTGCGAGCATAGAATTTGGTGAGCTGCCCATCGAGACTGGTCAGATTGACCTCTTGGGTTGCACAGTTTATGCAAACTTGATATTTGGTCAACCAATTCATACCCAATATAATATCCAACTTTTCAGACTCAATGATTATCAGAGATGTTGGAAAGTAGACCCCGTTGATATTGATCTCCAGATCACGGTAGACCAGATTGCTCTTGATTATAGATCCCGGGGTTTGTACTAGCATGCTTTTGCCCATAATTGTGCAAGGAAAATTGTTTTGGGCGGCAAAACTCTGAGAAATAAAAGAATGGGAAGCCCCAGAGTCAAATAAAATTATGGCAGGTATGTCATTAACAGAAAACATACCAATGATAACTTCTGGCTTTTCTTGGGCTTCATCGGTGGAGATTTGATGCACGTGCCCGGTGAAGTTTTGCTGGCTTGGCCGTGACTCCATAAAATTGACTTGCGGCCGACTTAGGGCATTCGTCTTGTTGTTCTTGGGGCACTGCTTGGCATAATGTCCGTGTTGCCCACAAATGAAACAAGAATTATTGCGCTGACACTCCTCATGCATTGGATTGGTCACAATATTCTTGACTTGAGTGGTGGTCTTGTTAACATTCTGTTGCCAATTTGGCCTGTATTCCACCTGAGTCTGCTGCCAGGTACGAGCCTTTTGCACAGGTGCCCCATCCTTCTTTGGCTCAAACTTGCGCTTGTTGTCGTTAGCAGGCCTATTATCTGATATAAGCTTGTGCTCCCGTTCAGCAATGAACACCTTGTCGACCAGAGTTTGGAAATCCGTGAAATCAAACATACTGAGAGCACACCGAAGTTGTGGATTTAAACCTCCAAGAAATCTGCCAATCTTCCTTTCTTCGGTGGCCACGTCATATAGAGAGTAATGGGCCAAATGATTGAATTTTTGCATATATTCAGCCCCAAACTGATTTCCTTGGACGAGAGTGAGAAATTCACGCTGCTTGGCCTTCATAACTTCAGTAGGGATATGATATTTTCGGAACTTATCCTTAAATTTATCCCAGGTGATTTCCTCATCAATCGGCCACATGGCCTTTGTATTTTCCCACCATATGGCAGCTACGCCTTCAAGGTAATGAGTTACAAATGGAACTTTATCATTTCCTTTAGTATGGGCAATCTCAAGCTTTTTCTCCATTGTGCGCAACCAATCGTCTGCATCCAATGGGTCAACAATCTGACTGAAATTGGGTGGATTGGTCCTCTGAAAATCTGACAGCTTTGAGTGATGACCATTCTGATTTCCATTCTGTCCAACCATAGCTTGAACACTTATTAATATTTCAATCAGATCATTGTTCTTTTTTTCTTCAAACATACGCAGAATTTGCTCGGTGGAGGTGGTGGCTGAACATACGGCTCGGGAGAATGTCCTGTCTGTCGTGTGGAATGACGAACAGGAGTTCCCTCACGAACGTTGCTACTGCTTCCTCCCCGCGTCATCCTATTGTGAATTTTTCCCAAGACAATACAATCGAGATGAGAAACACCCAAAAATAAAATTGGGGAAAAGCCAGCGACAAATCCCGGAAGAAAGCAGGAGAGCGAAAAATACGGCGAATAAAGTCTCAACATAATTATACATAGACTCATACATGAAATGTAAACAACATGAATGGTTCACTACTCTCATACAGGCAACGAAACATGATGACTCGTACGACTACATCCATACATCATCCAGACAACTGCAAATACTCAAAGATACTACTGCTCTGCGGGTACTACGGCGTCCTCCCCTGAAGTGGTCTCGGATCCCGAACTGACGTGGTTAACGGAAACCTCCGGGTTAAAGGTAACATGACGGCGCTGCCTCGAGGGATCTCCCTCAGGGGCAGGGGTAGGATGAAGCATCGGGGCTATAGGGGTAGCGAGAAGTGAGACCCACTCGGCAGGAGTACTGAGAGGGTTCGCGGTCGAGACGCCCGTGCTACTTGGGGGAGTAACCGGCGAAATAGGGGAGCTAGAACTGACTGGGACATAAGGGGTAAATCCCAGTGAAGACGGAGTAGTGGCAGATCTAGAAGTGACCAAAGTAGTGGCTAAAGCAGTACGAATACGACTCAGCTCTCAAGCCAGCTCGTGGATCATGAGATAGCTAGCAGTAACATAACGAGCAAGGTGGCTAGCAACGCTATCAGACTCCAGATCAATGAGAGGGAAATAGATAGGACCGTTGTCGTGCAGGGATGGGTAGTAGTAGAAACCTAGGTGGTTCTGCATTCGGACCTCATTGTAGCGAAGCTCGACAAGGATCTTGAATGCAGCAAACTGGACAGCCTGAGAAGCGATGGAGGCATAACCGCTCCAAGAAGTGCGAGTGTAAGAGCTGGAATCGAAACTAGTGCGTAGAGTGACCACTGCGTGATACTCATACACTAAATCAGCTAGATGCTCCCGGTACACACGATAGACTGGGTCGTCTCCGAGATGGTACATCCGACGCCACGCGTTGCGAAGGAGGTACGGTGACGTGTACGGCATCAGCTGCAACTGGCACGGATACGGCACCGGAGCCATCTACACCCACAACCATTAGCAGGTTAGCATAAAAATATATAAACCGAATGCATGCAATGCAACAATCAACACAAATTACTACCAGCACTCAACTAAAACTCGTATCGAGCGTCCAGCTAACGCGTCATAGTCTAGCGTGGCCTACAGTCAGCGCGGCTCTTATACCAAGCATTGTGGGACGCCGGCTCAGAGCGACCGGCTTACCATGCATTGCCAGCCCAGAGACCATGTCTTCTGGCAACAGACAACATCTTGGTACATAATAGCAACCGCTTTATTGATGCTAGCGGAACAGAGTTACACTACAATAGCTGTCGAGGACAAGCGGCACACTCGGTGCGGCTGAACAATATGTACATTATTTAGTCAACATAAAGGGGCCTCGATCCGAACAACTACGTGGCAGCGGAATAACATCGTGGCAGAAGCTCCATATCACAGGGACACTGATGTGGACATGATCTAGACTCGGACAGCGCTCCTCTCCAACGATACTTTCCTGAAATCTGGCATGACACGCCAGGTCAGTACATTGAATGTACTTGCAAGCTCACAACAGGCATAATCATAATGACAAACAATATCATGATATTTAACCAATTATTAATAATGCAACACTATATGTCAACATGCTGTGATCATGCTCGAACATCCCTTGGGACAGCTTACCAACTGTGATCATCTCTAGATCACAAACACACCACCAAAGTGGTCTGTCTCAAGAACAACTCGTGATCCTTACGACGATCACAACCATGACCATCATTAGGTCCCAAATGCCTCGATGACCTTTCTGCCATCCATCAACAATGCAAAGTTCATAGCTTAGTGTGCAATTTTTACTAAACATTGACTCATGGTGGGACCTACTACGAGGCGTCCGTAACCGTGGACTCGGCTATCGAAAGATTACACATTTTGCAGAGGTAGCACACTGTACCCACACCACGGAACCCATGGCCTCGCACTCCCATTCGGGTGGACCAACGGCATTCCGACAAAACCCCTCCATTGCCACAACACTCTCCTGGCCACTCCGACCCAAATCCCCAATGGGCTGGTCCTGGGTGGCCCCGTGTCTACCAAAGACACCCCGACCACCGTCGTGGTTAAAACACTCCCACTCGGGGACTCGGTACCATAATCTCATCAATGAGCACACAAGATTATGTCTGCTTACCGAGCCAGGGCAACCACAACATAACCTTCCCTAGACCGAGGCACCGACCAGAGGCCGTGTCAATGGACCGAATCAATGCCTTCCCACAAAGGGAAATGTGGTTGCACCGGAATGAAATTCGATTTAGCGGCACCATGACCCAGTCAATGGTATATTCAAGTTGAGTTATATTCAGGTTTAATTTTAAACTAAAAATGACCGGTGTCATCGCATGCCATGAAATGCGAAACAACACATGCATCATATAATGGTAAAAATGACCGATGTCATCCTTATACACACCAAGCATAAAGTCAACAACTCAAATTACTCTACTTGCTGAAATGACTCACAACTTAACCAAAATATTTTGCAACAAGTTTTATTAATTTCTTACGCAAGAAAGTAACTCCGATAAATTTCTCATATGCTTGTCAAAAAGATTTCACTACCAACAACTCTTACTTCCTTTATCACTAAATTGGGTTCAAACATTCTGTAAGACAAGTAATATGATTAAACAAGTATTCAACAGAACATTTTCTAACAAATTTTTATCAATCTAACAGGGCAAAAACATAGCTTTAAATAATTGCTAACATGCACAAAAAAATTATTTCTAACATCACCTCAAATAAATCTTAACTTGCTTTATCCACTAAACTAGTTTCAACCATTCTGTAAATCAAGCATAACAACTAACCAATATTTAACAGAATATAAACAACTCCATAATTATTTAAATGCATGGATTAATCATTTCATTCAAGTAAGAAAATCACAAATAATGAAATGGCATCATGAAAATATTGTTGTGGCTTGCCTTAGTGCAGATGAGGTTCACAGGCCTCCTGGTGATCCTCAAGACAAGCCTCACCTTCTGAAAATAATTTTAAACACAAAAAGAAAATATCAAGAACACTTCTGAAAATCACCAGAAATTCTAGACAGCTCAGAAAAATCTCATCTTTGGTGAGCTGCCAGATTTCTTATCAAAGAACACAATGCAAAAAGAATCAATTCATTTGGAGTTATGGTTGAAAAGTTATAATTGTTTGAAGTGTTCTATAAATTCAAATGAATTTGAATAAAAGAAATAGACTGGGGGGTGACGTCGAAGGCGTAAAGCCCAGGGGCGCCACCGCTTCACGCGCGTACAGAGTGGCTGACTAGCGGGCCCCGCTAGTCAGGTGGGGGAAGAGGGAGAAGGAAACAGAGGGGGCCGTGGCTTCGCTGGAGCTCTCGCCGGTGACGAGAGCTCCTTGGCCCAAACGAGAGGGAAGGATGGCAAGAGGGGGTTGAGGCGCACCTGCCCGTACCCGTAGCATAGCTAGGGACGGTCGGACGTCGTCGGAATCAACCTCGCAAGCAGAGGCAGAATGCGGAGTTTGTCGGAGTTGAGGAAGACGACGAGCAGAGGCCACTCCAGGGGCTCTAGGTTGGCGAGACGGCCTCACCGGAGAGAGGCGGAGGCCCTAGAGGGGTCGCCCAGGCCTGGGAGGGGCTGGAGCTACTGCGGTGACCAGAGGGGATTGCCGGTGAGCTCGAGCTCAAGGACGGTGGCCCGAGGCCACTCCTACTCGATCGTGGGATGTTTGTGAGTGCTGGATGGTGCTAGAGGAGGCTGGGGAGGGCTCTATTTATAGGCGAGCGGCGAGGGTGCTTCGGGCTCCGCCGGTGGACACCTGTCCACGGTGCCCGGCGACGAGCGGCGTTAGTGAGAGGGGGAGAAGGCGATGGAGGTCACGCAGCCACTGTGGGCGGGTGGAGACGAGCACAGGATCAAGAGGATTGCGACGAGCACAGTGCGTTCCGCACTGTTGGGCTGGCCGGACCTTGCCCGTGCTCGCTGCGGCGACCTCCGGCGTCGGCGAGCGCTAGGGAGGAGTTAAGAACATTGAGACGATGATGCTGGCGAGGTTTGGCATGGTTGGGCAGGCGGGGAAGCGAGAACGCGAGCAACAGAGCCTCAAGCGCGTCGCATAGCGCGTCGGCTGCATGCCAGCATGCCTGGACGAACGCGGTCACCGCGTGAACTATGACATCAGGTCGATCTAAGCAAAAACAACATGTCTGGCATGTTGTTGATGGTAGTTTTGAGTATTACCACGATTTGGTTTGGATCCAGGTGCAGTAGAGAAGTTTTCACACACCAAGTAAGTTTCTGGTCAGTAACTTTGTGAAGTTACTATGGTCAAATGGCTTGGAGTTTGAAGCTGTGCTTTGGAGGCTAGTGATAAGTTACTAAGGTAAAGATGCACAAGAAAGTTCAGGTCAAACGGAGCAAGTAAAATGGTAGTTGCTGTAAAAACCTCCATTTCAGCCTAGAATAGAAAAGATTTTCTGTAGCAAAAATATTGCAAAAAGTGATGAAATATTTTTGCTCAGGAAGGTGCACTAGGGTTCACAGAATATTTGTAAATTATCTTAGATTTTTCTGAGCCATAAAAATTGGGGTTGCTTTGAAGCAAACAGATCTGGCTTAGGGTTTTTTGAAAGAAAATGAATATTTTTCATTTAAGAAAAATATTCCAAAGATTATTTTTGGGTGGGTCAGAACTGAAATGATGATTTAGGAGGGAAGTGAAGCACTTGGGTGAAAGCCAAGGATGCCCATGTGTTTAAGTCCATATGAAAAGATTCAGAAACTCCAAGTTTCAAAAAAATTCAAATGAAAAATCAAGCAAATAAGAAAGGGCAAAACCCAGGCTGTCACAGGGTACCAGGTACTAGTCTACAGTTGATGAATGGGCTAAACTGATCAATGCTCCTGAAGAAAATGAAGATGACTTGGATATCCATGCTGAAAAGAAGAAAGACCATAACTCTATGGCCAACATACACAGAGAGTTCCCAGATGATGCTTTGGATACTCACAGGTTTGGATCTGTCCACTTCTTGCTACCTGGCCTGCCAACCATCAATTGGATCCTCAGACACACTCTGCTACCCAAGTCAGGTGATCACAAGATGATCAGAGGATATGCCATCAACTTGCTACATTTGTTTGATGTGCCTCAAAAATTCAATGTCATGAGTCTGGTTGTGGAGACAATCAAGAGGAAAGCAGCCGATCAGAAGAGGAGTTGTGGGTATGCCCCACAAATTCAGGAGCTCATCAACTCCAAGATGGGCACAGGCAAATATCTTTTGGACAAGGAGCACCTGCCCATCTACCCTGAATTTGAGGACAACACAGTTGTCATGAATGAGATTGAACCATCTTCAGCTCAAGCACATGAAAAGAGAGAGAAGGCAAGGGCAGAGAAAGCTGCAAAGATGCCAACTATTGAGTAGGCATCTCAGGTATTCTTGAAGACTAAGCAAGATCAGCTTGGATATCTGATCCAATCCACCTTGGGGATTGAGAAAGGCTTGGCCACCCTGACTCAAACCAGGAGAGCTTGGAGAGGATTGTTGAGCAGAAGTTCTATGATCTAGATGTCAAGGTAACTGAGATCCAAACTGCAGTTGAGCAGCTACATGAGGAAGCAGAGGAGAGGAAGGGCAATTCTACCACTGATGCTTTCAAGCGTGTGCCCAGAGGTCCAAGGTCTGCTGCAATGCATGTGACACATACTCGAGCTTCAGTGTCAGCACCAGCAGCCACAACTCCAGTGCCACCTCCAGCACCCACTCCATCAGCTCCAACTACTTCATCGGAAGACTTCGTCCTTGGAGTTCTCTCTACACCACCTCCCGAAGATCAAGCCTGAGAGTCGTTTAACACTATGCATTTTTGAAATTTTTGGTAATTTGTTACCAAAGGGGGAGAAAAATGTATAGATCATAGGCTTCAAGAGAGAGTGTTGTTCTTTTATCTCTCTTGCTATTTTGGTTGAACTTATTTATTGAGTGCTTGTGTGAGATACTTTATGTCCTTGTGAGAAACTTATATGATCATGTGGTTGATCATATGCTACATTAATGTTTGGTTGAATGATGCTATCCTTTATATTCCATATATGATCATTCACTTGCTTGGTGATGAGTGCATGCTTTTAATCTCTATCATTTTGAGCGCTCCACCAAGATGTATGTGACATGGAAGAGTAACCCATGATCCTAATCGATTATGCATTTGCATTCAAAAGCAAATTTTAAATAATGCACAAATTTAGGGGGAGCTCTTTCTTATCACATACTTCTCAAAGCGGCGATGTTTTTAATCTTATTTATCATTTGTCGAAGCTTTGATCTATATGTTTTCATCAATTACCAAAAAGGGGGAGATTGAAAGTGCAACTATCCCTAGGTGGTTTTGGTAATTCCTAACAACATATAGTTCATTGAGCTAATGCTATTTCAAGATAAACATTTTAGGAAAGCTCAATGATTGGCATGGCATGGATGAGAAAAGTGGACCCCTCAAAATGCTAAGGACAAGGAATTGGCTCAAGCTCAAGGCTCAGGGCTCTACACTTTTTCATTCTAAGTGATCCAAGATCACATTGAGTCCATAGGAAAAGAAATTACTATTAAGAGGGGATGAGGTGTTGCCTAATGGCTTGCTTGCTCAAAGTTCTTAGTGATATGCTCCAAAACTCTCAACTACTTCCTCACATCCTAAAATGTCCCAAACCAAAAGTCAAACTCGGCCCCATGAAATTTTCTATCCGGCGCTACAGAGTTCAGTTGACATAGCCACTGCCAGAAACCCTAGTCTTTTCGGTCTCACCGATAGGGATCTTGGTCTCACTAAGATGGGATTGTAATCTCTTTGTTTCCCTTCGTAACGTTTCGGTCAAACCGAGATGAGCGATCGGTCCCACCGAGATTGCAATGCAAACTCTCTGTTTCCCTTTCATAACGTTTCGGTCCAACTGTTTTGAGCGAATCGGTCCCACCGAGTTTGCTTGACCAACTCTCTGTTAGTCCATTACCAAAATCGGTCTCACCGAGTTTGTGAAATTGGTCTCACCGAGATTATGTTATGCCCTAAACCTAACAAAATCGGTCCCGCGGAGTTGACATGTCGGTCCCAACGAGAATCCTAACATTCACATTTTCAACTAAATCGGTCTGACCGAATTTCATGATTCGGCCCCACCGAGTTTGGTGATTTGTGTGTAGCGATTAAATTTTGTGTGGAGGCTATTTATACCCCTCCACCCACTATTCATTCGTGGAGAGAGCCATCAGAATATGCCTACACTTCCAACATACATTTTCTGAGAGAGAACCACCTACACTTGTGTTGAGGTCAAGATATTCCATTCCAACCACATAAATCTTGATCTCTAGCCTTCTCCAAGTTGCTTTCCACTCAAATCATCTTTCCACCAAATCCAAATCCCGTGAGAGAGAGTTGAGTGTTGGGGAGACTATCATTTGAACCACAAGGGCAAGGATTTCATTATCAACACACCATTTGTTACCTATTGGAGAGTGGTGTCTCCTAGATTGGTTAGGTGTCACTTGGGAGCCTCTGTCAAGATTGTGGAGTTGAACCAAGAAGTTTGCAAGGGCAAGGATATCGCCTACTTCATGAAGATCCACCCAAGTGAGGCAAGTCCTTCGTGGGCGACGGCCATGGTGGGATATACAAGGTTGCTTCTTCGTAGACCCTTCGTGGGTGGAGCCCTCCGTGGACTCGCGCAACCGTTACCCTTCGTGGGTTGAAGTCTCCATCAACATGGATGTACGATAGCACCACATACCGGAACCATGCCAAAAATCTCCGTGTCTCTAATTGCGTTTGCACACTCCAAACTCCTCCCTTTACCTTCATATGCAATTGTTTTACTTTCCGCTGCTATACTCTTAGAATTGCATGTGTAGGTTGATTGCTTGACTTGTGCTAAGTTGCTAAAATCTGCCTAGAACTAAAATTGGGAAAAGCCTAGTTTTTTATTTGGTCAAGTAGTCTAATCACCCCCCTCTAGACATACTTTCGATCCTACAGCCTCCCAATAAGCGCTATCGTTTAACGCCCCTAGCTAGGCATAAAAAGCAAGGATAGATCTAGGTATTGTCATCTTTGGTATGCAATCCATAGGTGGCTCTCATAATAGATTCTTAAGCTAATTTATTTTTATTTCTAGGAAAGTGTTCCATGCCTTTCCTTAATGGAAATTGGAATCTAATATTCCCTTCCTTCATATCAATAATTGCACCACTCATTCTAAGGAAAGGTCTACCAAGAATAATAGGACACGAAGGATTGTAATCTATATCAAGAACAATAAAATCTACGGGCACATAGTTCCTATTTGCAACAATAAGAACATCATTAATTCTTCCGATAGGTTTCTTCATAGTGGAATCCGCAAGATGCAAGTTTAAAGAACAATCATCAAAGTCACGGAAACCTAACAAATCACACAAAGTTTTTGGGATCATGGAAACACTAGCACCCAAATCACACAAACCATGGCATTCATGATCTTTAAATTTAATTTTAATTGTAGGTTCCCATTCATCATAAAGTTTTCTAGGGATAGAAACTTCCAACTCAAGTTTTTCTTCGTAAGATTGCATCAAAGCATCAATGATATGTTTAGTAAAAGCTTTATTTTGACTATAAGCATGAGGAGAATTTAGCATGGATTGCAACAAGGAAATACAATCTATTAAAGAGCAATTTTCATAATTAAATTCCTTTAAATCCAAGATAGTGGGTTCATTGCTATCTAAAGTTTTGACCTCTTCAATCCCACTTTTAACAATTTTAGCATCAAGATCTAAAAAACTCCGAATCATTGGGACGCCTTTTAATTAAAGTTGACTCATCTCTAGTCCCATCATTATCAAGATTCATATTGCAAACAAAGATTTAATAGGGGACACATCAATAACTTCTAGATCTTCATCTTTATTATCATACTATTTTGGTTTAGTGGCCATCTTATTAACTAAGGTGACCTGCTTATAAGAAATTTGGGCAATTAGTTTTTCAAGATGAGCAAACTGAGATTTCAAACCATAAAATTCCTTAGACATATCATCAAGCACTTCATTCATGAAACCGATAAAACCTTTTTGTTCTTTAAGCTCGTTCCTAAAGAAATTATTGTGCTCAAACTGTAAGGACATAAAACTTCTAACGTTGTTTTCGATTTCTTCCAACCTTTTAAGGTGAGGATCAACACCTTTTGGTAAAGCCATAAGGGCAACAAGCAACAAGAGGCAAGCGAAAAGAGACAAACTAGAAAAGGGAAGGGGAACGAAAAAGGAGGGCGAATAAAACAGCAAGGGCAAAGTGGGGGAGAGGAAAACGAGAGGAAAATGGCAAATAATGTAATGCAAGGGATAAGAGTTTGTGATGGGTACTTGGTATCTTGACTTGTGCGTAGACTCCCCGGCAACGGCACCAGAAATCCTTCTTGCTACCTCGTGAGCACTACGTTGGTTTTCCCTTGAAGAGGAAAGGGTGAGGCAGCAAAGTAGCGTAAGTATTTCCTTCAGTTTTTGAGAACCAAGGTATCAATCCACTAGGAGGCCATGCTCAAGTCCCTCGCACCTACACAAACAAATAAGAACCTAGCAACCAACACGATAAAGGGGTTGTCAATCCCTTCACGGTCACTTACGAGAGTGAGATCTGATAGATATGATAAGGTAATATTTTTGGAATTTTTATAATATAGATAAAAAGTAAAGATTGCAAAATAAAAGGTAATAGAAATAGCTTGTTGAAGGAAGATTAATATGATGGAAGATAGACCCGGGGGCCATAGGTTTCACTAGTGGCTTCTCTCAAGATAGCATAATTATTACGGTGGGTGAACAAATTACTGTCGAGCAATTGATAGAAAAGCGAATAATTATGAGAATATCTAGGCATGATCATGTATATAGGCATCACGTCTGTGACAAGTAGACCGACTCCTGCCTGCATCTACTACTATTACTCCACAGATCGACCGTTGTCCAGCATGCATCTAGAGTATTAAGTTCATAAGAACGGAGTAATGCTTTAAGCAAGATGACATGATGTAGAGGGATAAACTCATGCAATATGATATAAACCCCATCTTTTTATCTTTGATGGCAATAATACAATACGTGTCGTTTCCCTTTCTATCACTGGGATCGAGCACCGCAAGATTGAACCCAAAGCTAAGCATTTCTCCCATTGCAAGAAACATCAATCTAGTACGCCAAACCGAACTGATAATTCAAAGAGACTTGCAAAAATAACCAATCATGCATAAAAGAATTCAAAGAAGATTCAAATATTGTTCATAGATAAACTTGATCATAAACCCACAATTCATCGGATCTCGACAAACACACTGCAAAAGAAGATTACATATAATAGATCTCCAAGAGAATCAAGGAGAACTTTGTATTGAGATCCAAAGAGAGAGAAGAAGCCATCTAGATAATAACTATGGACCTGAAGGTCTGAAGTAAACTACTCACACATCACCAGAGAGGCCATGGAGTTGATGTAGAGGCCCTCCGTGATCAATGCCCCGTTCGGTGGAGCTCCAGAAAAGGCCCCAAGATGGGATCTCATGGGTACAGAAGGTTGCGGTGGTGGAATTAGGTTTCCGTGGTGCTCTTGGATGTTTTCAGGGTACGTAGATATATATAGGAGCAAGAAGTAGGTCGGTGGAGCAATGAGGGGCCCACGAGGGTGGAGGGCGCGCCCAGGGGGTAGGCGCGCCCCCTACCTCGCAGCCTCCTAGATTGTTTCTTGACGTCCACTCCAAGTCCTCTAGATCATGTTTGTTCAAAAAATCACATTCCCGAAGGATTCATTCCCTTTGGACTCCGTTTGATATTCCTTTTCTGCCAAACACTGAAATAGGCAAAAAAACAACAATTTGGGCTGGGCTCCGGTTAATAGGTTAGTCCCAAAAATAATATAAAAGTGTATAAATAAGCCCATTAAACATCCAAAACAGAATATCTAATAGCATGGAACAATCAAAAATTATAAATACGTTGGAGACGTATCAGTGTGTGATATTTACAATTAGCAAATTTACCTTTTATGTGTATATAATATATATAGTCAAAACTAAATAAATATGACCAAGTGTATGTCCGTGACCACAACAGAGTTATGTTGCATTCATTGTACTCATATGATTCATAATCTTAAGCTTGAATGTCGTTCTTAACATAAGATATTTAAGCATTTCTTGTAGATTTTTTTCATAAAACTTTGGAGGCATATGTCTAGTAGACTCATTTGTGTAGAATAGAAAAGGTCCTCATCGACAGCGTGTACTATTTTTTATCCCCATCTTCTTTTCAGAATAGTTAACATTTGTATCTCACTGCATAGATTTGTTGCAAAATAAATGTCAAAATCTACTAAAAATGAAATAGCACAAAATATTATCAATAAAACCAATTCATTGATACGAACAAATCCATTTGTTGTTGATAAAAATATATCTCATCACATACATAATGCTAGTTAAAATGACGAAATCCTCTCCAACGAAATTAGTGCTACTATTCTCTCAATAAAAATAATTTGACTGACACTAATAATTTTTTTCAAAACCAACTATTACCTGTACATCTTTACTACTATATAGTGTATGAGTTTTGAAATTTTTAATCCTAAGCCTGAGTAGCGACTTGAGCCGTTGACGAAGGCCAATCCTATGGCTCAGAGTGAAGGGATTCACATCTACAGTACAAGTGAATCATCTCACTTTGTTCCTTCAAATTCTAGGACCTCCCGAGGCATTCACTGTAAGGTCTTTGTACATGATGTTTGCATAAACCATAACTATAGCCATGTATAGTTCATATCTCTATAGTAAATTACTTCCCGTTTGACCTAAAAATGGGTGAATTTAGAATTTGCGTACATCTCCATCGCCTCATGAATACACCATGGTTTACATTGACCATTAAATGATACCTCCACACTCTTTTTATTTACCAATAGAGAGAGTGTTTGCAATTGTACTTCTTTCATTCTCTATAAGTATCACCTTATCTACCTCAAAATAAGTACCCCCAAACTATCATCATTCTACCTCCCACCTATTAAAAACCACCGTGGACCTAAATCACGTCCTCAAGGGAGTTCACCCTAGGAATCATGGCTGATGAGGTAATTCCACAGTTCGATTGTGGTTGTGTTCTTCCTTTTAGTTTCTTTCTTCTATCCTAGGTTAGGATCTAAGTAGATTTATGTCAAAACCTATTCTTTCTAGGGTGACTTATAATAGGATCGTCTTTCTCTCTAAAGAAAATGGATAACTATAGAATAGAATGCAACACATTTCTAGAGAGATTTTTGAGTTCAGGCTATGCTGCTTGCTAGTGGATGTCCTTGGGATGTTTTGAGGGCCCTCACATTTTTCTCCCAAGGCCTCTTGATATTTTGATACAACTTTGTGCCTAGTTGGTTTTGAGATTTTTCGTACCATTCCAATGAATCTGGGGACTCTCAGGCGACTATGGTTTCCCCAACACTGTCACCCCCTCTACCCTCTCCCTCTCATGTTGCCACCATAGGTGTTCATCGGGCAAGCTTGCGTGCTTGGCGATGAAGGTGGTGGTGAGATTTTTGCCGCTACATTCCCTTGTAGACAACCCAGGACACCTAGGAGGCACCGTAGCTGGTATGGTAGCGTGCGGTGGATGTGCTAGACAGCTACCTTTGTTACACGAGTGGCTAGGATTTGGTTGCTTGTGGTCTCGACCCGGATTTCCCCCCTTCCCCTCCAAATTAGAAGGTCAAGATCATATCCTCCTCAACTCATTTGCCCCCACACCTGCCTTTTCTATCTTGCTGCCTTGGTCGGTTGATCAGGTACTAGTGGGGGTTGGGGTGTAAGCTCGAGTCTAGAGAAATCCTTGGTTGGTTCTCTAGACACTGTGACAAGATTGTGTGTGTGTGTGTGTGTGTGTGTGTTAGTTTTCTCCCTAGAGGCACCATTGAGGTCTCTCCTCTCCACTCTGTCCCGGAGCTCTAGAAAAATCGCAAAACCAGTCTCGGGTTGGGCAGCGATGGTGCCATGTTTGTTGTAACCTCATTCGACCTCCCATGTATCTATGGTTCTTTGGGGGAGTGGCGCTAGGGTTGTTGGGTCCTCCTCAGTTTTGAGTCCGAACATCAATTTTTTGTGGAGGTTGGCAGTTACAGCTAGTTCTGACACTTTTTGGATTGTTGTTCTTTCGTGGCCAGATGCGTGGCTGTGACCCACCGACTCCTCGCCTCTGGACCAAGGCGGAAGGGGATAGGGTTCCCCTACCGTTGAAACAAACACAATTAGCGCCATAGATTTTGACCAATGCTTGCAAATTTTTACCACGGCTAATATGCACTATATTTTGAAACAAAGGGAGTAACAGTTCATATGTGGTTCAATTTATCATACTACATCAAGTATGGTGCTCGGATTATGATTTGTTTAAACATCAAGCTATAGCAAGAATCTTGTTTGTTTACTAACCAGCCTTATGACTAGGATAAATGGATGAAGTACAGGAGGTCTGTCGACAAGTTGGCAATATGGAACTTGAGAAAATTCTACACATGTTTGCCATTTCTTCTTATTTTTCCGTTCTTTAGATTTCATAACCATCTACATTGATATTATTACTTCCTCAGATAACTCATGGGATTTCCCAACCATGTAAATTCAAATCCATACTTAATATAATCTGTTTATCATACCTGATACAAGAAACAACTAGTGCATGTGTCACCCTTAACTAGCAAGGACTGAAGTACTACTTCAGCATGTGCCTCATCCGGTGCTACAAATGTGTGAAATGTCCTAAGATCCTAGTGAAATGTCTCAAGATTCCAGTGAAAGAGGAGTTTGAGACGATCTGGAAGAGCTTTGTCAAGGACTGATTGTTGTAAGACACGTACGCTCGTGCCCGACGCTCTGGCCAATAGCCAGAGGACATTTCACATGGCAGCAGCCGCATCTGGGTCATGGATGAGACAAGCATCCCGCGGTTGCGCCTAGAGATGGAGCGGCTGGTGATCATGCAGGGTGTCCTGTCCAAGATGTACAACCAATACTTGCTGCAAAACAGGAAGCGAGCATGGGTTGGCGACAATGATGAGAAGTTCATGCAGGATAACTCGATGTATATGGCAAAGCTATCGATGTCAAAGCTCTACTTTGTCATGCTTAAGAACGTTAAGGAGATCGTGTGAAAGAACTTACGGTCGACGATTGCAAAGGCTAAGAGACAATGGTTCGAGGAGATGGATGTGTCGGATTCTGATTATTGCTACTATACTAGTGGTTGTGGCACCAAGTAGGTAATGTGCAAGTATCAACTCTACGGATGCCGATGTGTCATGCATGGTTCTTAATAATGTGATATTTCTGGATCACATTGTTTGATCCTCGATTGTTTTGAGTGTGGGTTGTGAATTAATCACTCATCTTTTGAATCAAATTGTTCACCTTCGTTACACATGCCTTTTTGTATATGCATGCTCAGGAGCTCAGTCGCATCTTTCGAACACCAAAGTCTTTATGTGTATGTAAATTTTATAATATTTTTTTACTTTTTATGTGTTTGTTGATATTTACAATTAGCTAATTTACCTCTTATGTGTAGATCACATATCTAGTCAAAAATAAATAAATATGACCAAGTGTATGTCACATTTATAGCGAACTAATTTACTTTTGATGTCCATCTTTCTAAGTTATTTCCGGGACCTCAACAGAGTCATGTTGCATTCATTTTAGTCATATGATTCATAATATTAACCACGAATATCGTTCTTCCCATAAGATATTTAAGCATTTTTTGCATATTTTTTCATAAAACTTTGGAGGCATATGTCTAATAGACTCATTTGTGAAGAATAGAAAAGGTCCTCATCAATCGCGTATGCTATTTTTTATCCCCATCTTATTTTCAGAATAGTTAACATTTTTATCTCACCGCATAGATTTGTTTCAAAATAACTGTCAAAATCTAAATAAAATTGAATAGCAAAAAATATATTATCAATAAAACCAATTCATTGATACCAAAAAATCCATTTGTTGTCGATAAACATATATCTCGTCACATACATAATGCTTGTTAAAATGACGAAATCCTGTTCAACGAAATTGGTGCTACTATATTCTCCCAATAAAAACAATTTGACTGATGCTAATAAATTTTATTGAAAACTACTATTACCTGCATATGTTTGCATAATCGTAAATATAGCCCTGTATCGGTCATATCTCTATAGTAAATTACTTCCCGTTTGATCAAAAAATGGGTGAATTTAGCATTTGCCTACATCTCCATCGTCGCATGAATAGACACCATGGTTTACATTGACCATTAATTGATACCACCACACCTTTTTATTTACCAATAGGGAGAGTGTTTGCAATTGTGCTTCTTGCAATCTCTATAAATATCTCCTTATCTACCTCAGTAGAAGTACCCCCAAACTATCATCATTATACCTCCCACCTATTACCCACCACCGTGGACCTAAATCACGTCCTCAAGGTAGTTCACCCCTGTAATCATGGATGATGAGGTAATTCCACAATTCGATTGTGGTTTCATTCTTCTTTCTAGTTTCTTTCTTCAGACCTTGATCGGGATCTAAGCAGATTTACGTCAAACCCTATTCTCTCTAGGGTGACTAATAATAGGACCGTCTTTCTCTCTAAAGAAAATGGATCAACTATAGAATAGAATGCAACAAATTTCTAGAGAAATTTTTGAGTTCAGGCTATGCTGCTTGCTAGTGGATGTCCTTGGGATGTTTTGAGGGCCCTCACATTTTTCTCCCATGGCCTCTTGATATTTTGATACAACTTTATGCCTGGTTGGTTTCTAGCTTTTTCGTATCATTCGAATGAATCTGGGGACTCTGAGGCGACTATGGTTTCCCCAACACTGCCACCCCCTCTACCCTCTCCCTCTCATGTTGCCACCATAGGTGTTCATCGGGCAAGCTTGTGTGCTTGGCGATGAAGGCCGTGGTGAGATTTTTGCTGCTTCATTCCCTTACAGACAACCCAGGACACCTAGGAGGCACCGTAGCTGGCATGGTAGCCTGCGGCGGATATGCTAGATAGCTACCTTTGTAACACGAGTGGCTAGGATTTGGTTGGTTGTGGTCTCGACCCGGATTTCCCCCCTTCCCCTCCAGATTAGAAGGTCAAGATCATATCCTCCTCAACTCATTCGCCCCCACACCTGCCTTTTCTATCTTGCGGCCTTGGTCGGTTGATCAGGTGCTAGCGGGGCTTGGGGTGTAAGCTTGAGTCTAGAGAATCCTTGGTTGGTTCTCTGGACACTTCGACAAGATTGTTTGTGTGTGTGTTCATGTGTGTGTTAATTTTCTCCCTAGAGGCACCATTGAGGTCTCTCCTCTCAACTTTGACCCGGAGCTCTAGCAGAATCCCAAAACCAGTCTCGGGTTGGGCAGCGATGGTGCCTTTTTTGTTGTGACCTCATGGGACCTCCCGTGGACGTATGGTTCGTTGGGAGAGTGGCGCTGGGGTTGTTGGGTACTCCTCATTTCTGAGTCCGAACATCAATTTTTTGTGGAGGTTGGCAGTTACACCTTGTTCTAACTCTTTTTGGATTGTTGTTCTTTGGTGGCCAGGTGTGTGGCTGTGACCCACCGACTCCTCGCCTCCGGAACAAGATGGAAGGGGATAGGGTTCCCCTACCATTGACACGAACAAAATTAGTACCATAGATTTTGACCAATGCTTGCAAAATTTTACCATGGATAATGTGCACTATATTTTGAAATGAAGGGAGTAACAATTCATATGTGGTTCAATTTATCATAATACATCAAGTATGCTGCTCGGATTATAATTTGTTTAAACACCAAGCTATTTCAAGGAAATCTTTTTTGTTTACTAACCAGCCTTTGTATTAGGATAAATGGACAAAGTACAGGAAGTCTGTCGACAAGTTGGCAATATGGAACTTGAGAAAATTCTACGCATGCTTTCCATTTCTTCTTATTTTTCCGTTCCTTAGATTTCATAACCATCTACATTGATATTCTGACTTCATCAGATAACTCATCGGATTTCCAAACCATATAAATTCAAATCCATACTGAATATAATCTATTTATCATACCTGATAAAGAAACAACTAGTGCATGTGTCACCCTTAACTAACTTCTGATGATTTGATAGATGAAGCAAGGTTTGATGTACTACTTCATCATGTGCCTATTGCGGTGCTACAAATGTATGAAATGTCTCAAGATCCCAGCGAAAGAGGAGTTTGAGATGACCCAGAAGAGTTTTGTCGAGGACTCATTTTTGTATGACACGTACCCTAGTGCTCATGTTTTGAATCAAATTGTTCACCTTCATTACACATTCCTTTTTGTATATGCATGCTCAGGAGCTCAGTCAGATCTTTCTAACACCAAATTCTATATGTGTATGTAACATTTATAGTATTTTTTTACTTTATATGTGTTTGTTGATATTTACAATTAGATAATTTACCTTTTATGTGTACATCACATATATAGTCAAAAATAAATAAATATGACCAAGTGTATGTCACATTTATAGCGAACTAATTTAGTTTTGATGTCCATCTTTCTAAGTTATGTCCGGGACCTCAACAGGATTATGTTGCATTCATTTTAGTCATATGATTCATAATATTAACCCTGAATGTCGTTCTTAACATAAGATATGTCAGCATTTTTTGTTGATTTTTTTTCATAAAACTTTGGAGGCATATGTCTAGTAGACTCATTTGTGAAGAATATGAAAGGTCCTCATCAATCGCGTATGCTATTTTTTATCCCCATCTTCTTTTCAGAATAGTTAACATTTTTATCTCACCGCATAGATTTGTTTCAAAATAAATGACAAAATCTACTAAAAATGAAATAGCACAAAATAATATCAATAAAACCAATTCATTGATACCAATGAATCCACTTATAAACATATATCTCATCACATACATAATGCTAGTTAAAATGATGAAATCCTCTCCAAAGAAATTAGTGCTACTATATTCTCTCAGTAAGAACAATTTGACTGACGCTAATAAATTATATCAAAAACAACTATTACCTATATATGTTTGGATAACCGTAAATATAGCCAGGTATCGGTCATATCTCTATAGTAAATTACTACCTGTTTTATCTGAAAATGGGTGAATTTAGAATTTGCGTACATCTCCATCGCCGCATGAATAGACACCATGGTTTACATTGACCATTAATTGATACCTCCACACCTTTTTATTTACCAATAGAGAGTGTGTTTCCAATTGTGCTTCTATCATTCTATATAAATATCTCTTTATCTACCTCAACAGAAGTACCCCCAAACTATAATCATTCTACCTCCCACCTATTAACCACCACTGTGGACCTAAATCACGTCCTCAAGGTAGTTCACCCCGAGAATCATGGCTGATGAGGTAATTCCACAATTCAATTGTGGTTTCATTCTTCTTCCTAGTTTCTTTCTTCTGACCTAGGTCGGGATCTAAGTAGATTTATGTCAAAACCTATTCTTCCTAGGGTGAATAATAATAGGATCGTCTTTCTCTCTAAAGAAAATGGATCAACTATAGAAATGAATGCAGCAAATTTCTCGAGAGATTTTTGAGTTCACGCTGCGCTGCTTGCTACTAGAGGTCCTTGGTATGTTTTGAGGGCCCTCACATCTTTCTCCCAAGGCCTCTTGATATTTGGTACAACTTTGTGCATGGTTGGTTTCGAGCTTTTTCGTATCATTCCAATGAATCCGGGGACTCTGAGGTGACTATGGTTTCCCCAACACTGCCACCTCCTCTACCCTCTCCCTTTCTTGTTGCCACCATAGGTGTTCATCGGGCAAGCTTGCGTGCTTGGCGATGAAGGTCGTGGTGAGATTTTTGCCGCTTCATTCCCTTGAAGACAACCCAGGACACCAAGGAGGCACCCTATCTGGCAAGGTAGCATGCATCAGATGTGCTAAACAACTACCTTTGTTACATCAGTGGCTAGGATTTGGTTGGTTGTGGTCTCGACCCAGATTCCACCCCCCCCCCCCGCCCCTCCAGATTAGAAGGTCAAGATGATATCCTCCTCAGCTCATTCGCCCCCACACCTGCCTTTTCTATCTTGCGGCCTTGGTCGGTTGATTAGGTGCTAGCGGGGGTTGGGGTGTAAGCTCGAGTCTCGAGAAATCCTTGGTTGGTTCTCTGGACACTACCACATGATTGTGTGTGTGTGTATATTAATTTTCTACCTAGAGGCACCATTGAGGTCTGTCCTCTCCACTCTGACCCGGAGCTCTAGCAAAATCCCAAAACTAGTCTCGGGTTGGGCAGCGACGGTGCCTTGTTTGTTGTGACCTCATTGGACCTCCCATGGACGTAAGGTTCTTTGGGAGAGTGGTGCTGGGGTTGTTGGGTGCTCCTCTGTTCTATGTCCGAATATCAATTTTTGTGGAGGTTGGTAGTTACAGCTAGTTCCGACTCTTCTTGGATTCTTGTTCTTTGTTGGCCATGTGTGTGGCTGTGACCCACCGACTCCTCACCTCTGGACCAAGGCAGAAGGGGATAAGGTTCCCCTACCATCGACATGAACATAATTAGCATCATAGACTTTGACCAATGCTTGCAAAATTTTACCATGGCTAATGTGCACTATATTTTGAAATAAATGGAGTAACAGTTCATATGTGGTTCAATTTATCATACTACATCAAGTATGCTGCTCGGATTATAATTCGTTTAAACACCAAGCTATTGCAAGGAAATCTAGTTTATTTACGAACCAGCCTTATGATTAGGATAAATGGATGAAGTACAGGAAGTATGTCGACAAGTTGGCAATATGGAACTTGAGAAAATTCTACACATGGTTGCCATTTCTTCTTATTTTTCCGTTCTTTTGATTTCATAACCATCTACATTGATATTCTTACTTCATTAGATAACTCACTGGATTTCCAAACCATGTAAACTCAAATCCGTACTTAATATAATATGTTTATCATACCTGATACAAGAAACAACTAGTGCATGTGTCACCCTTAACTAACTTCGGATCATTTGACAGATGAAGCAAGGTCTGAAGTACTACTTCAGCATGTACCTCATCCGGTGCTACGAATGTGTGAAATGTCTCAAGATTCCAGGGAAAGAGGAGTTTGAGATGATCCGGAAGAGCTTTGTCGAGGACTCATTGTTGTACGACACGTACCCTAGTGCCCGACGCTCTGGCCAATATCTAGAGGACATTTCTCATGGCAGTAGCCGCATCTGGGTCATGGATGAGACAAGCATCCCGCGTTCGCGCCTAGAGATGGAGCGGCTGGTGATGATGCAGGGTGGCATGTCCAAGATGTACAACCAATACTTGCTGCAAAACAGGAAGCAAGCGTTGGTTGGCGGCAATGATTAGAAGTTCATGCAGGACAATTCGCCGTATATGGAAAAGCTATCAATGTCGAAGCTCTACTTTGTCATGCTCAAGAACGTTAAGGAGACCATGTGAAATAACTTACTGTCGACGACTGCCAAGGCTAAGAGACAATGGTTCAAGGAGATGGATGTGTCGGATTCTGATTATTGTTACTATACTAGTGGTACCGGCAGCAAGTAGGTAATGTGGAAGTATCAACTCTATGGAGTCCGATGTGTCATGCATGGTGCTTAATAATGTGAATTTCTACATCACATTATTTGATCTCCGTGTGTTTTGAGTGTGCATTGATAATTCATCACTCCTGTTTTGAATCAAATTGTTCACCTTCATTACACATGCCTTTTTGTATATGCATGCATAGGAGCTCAATCGCATATTTCGAACAACAAAGTCTTTATGTGTATGTAACATTTATAGTTTTTTTTACTTTTTATGTGTTTGTTGATATTTACAATTAGCTAATTTACCTTTTATGTGTACATCACATATATAGTCAAAAATAAATAAATATGGCCAAGTGTATGTCACATTTATAGTGAACTAATTTACTTTTGATGTCCATCTTTCTAAGTTATGTCCGGGACCTCATAAGAGTTATGTTGCATTCATTTTAGTCATACGATTCATGATATTAACCATGAATGTCGTTCTTAACATACATAATGCTAGTTAAAATGACAAAATCCTCTCCAACGAAATTAGTGCTACTATATTCTCTGAGTAAAAATAGTTTGACTGACACTAATTAATTTTATCAAAAACAACTCTTAGATGTATATGTTTGCATAACCGTAAATATAGCCATGTATCGGTCATATCTCTATAGTAAATTACTTTTCGTTTGATCTAAAAATGGGTGAATTTAGAATTTGCCGACATCTCCATCGCCGCATGAATAGACACCATGGTTTACATTGACCATTCATTGATACCTCCACACCTTTTTATTTACCACTAGAGAGAGTGTTTGCAATTGTACTTCTTTCATTCTCTATAAGTATCTCCTTATCTACCTCAACAAAAGTACCCCCCAATTATTATCATTCTACCTCCAACCTATTAACCACCAATATGGACCTAAATTTCATCCTCAAGGCAGTTGACCCCAGGAATCATGGTTGATGAGGTAATTCCACAATTCGATTGTGGTTTCGTTATTCTTTCTAGTTCCTTTCTTCTGACCAAGGTTGGGATCTAAGCAAATTTATGTGAAAACCTATTCTTTCTAGGGTGACCAATAACCGGATCATCTTTCTCTCTAAAGAAAATAGATCAACTATAGAAATGAATGCAACAAATTTCTCGAGAGATTTTTGAGTTCACTTTGCGCTGCTAGCTAGTGGATGTCCTTGGGATGTCTTGAGGGCCCTCAGATTTTTCTCCCATGGCCTCTTGGTATTTTGATACAACATTGTGCATGGTTGGTTTTGACCTTTTTTGTATCATTCCAATGAATCCGAGGACTCTGAGGCGATTATGGTTTCCCCAACACTGTCAGCCCCTCTACCCTCTCCCTCTCATGTTGCCACCATAGATGTTCATCGGGCAAGCTTGAGAGCTTGGCGATGAAGGTTCTGGTGAGGTTTTTGCCGCTTCATTCCCTTGCAGACAACCGAGGACACCTAGGAGGCACCCTATCTGGCAAGGTAGCATGCGGTGGATGTGCTAGACGGCTACCTTTGTTACACAAGTGGATAGGATTTGGTTGGTTGTGGTCTCGACCCGGATTCCCCCCTTCCCCTCCACATTAGACGGTCAAGATCATATCCTCCTCAACTCATTCGCCCCCACACCTGCCTTTTCTATCTTGCAGCCTTGGTCGGTTGATCAGGTGTAAGCGGGGGTTGCGGTGTAAGCTCGAGTCTAGGGAAATCCTTGAATGGTTCTCCGGACACTGCAACACGATTGTGTGTGTGTGTGTGTGTTAATTTTCTACCTAGAGGCACTATTGATGTCTCTCCTCTCCACTCTGACCCGGAGCTCTAGCAAAATCCCAAAACCAGTGTCGGGTTGGACAGCGATGGTGCCTTGTTTGTTGTGACCTCATTGGACCTCCCGTGGACATATGGTTCTTTGGGAGAGTGGCACTAGGGTTGTTGGGTGCTCCTCAGTTCTGAGTCCAAACATCAATTTTTGTGGAGGTTGGCAGTTACAGCTAGTTCTGACTCTTCTTGGATTGTTGTTCTTTGGTGGCCAGGTGTGTGGTCGTGACCCACCGACTCCTCGCCTCTGGATCAAGGCGGAAGGGGATAGGGTTCCCCTGCCATCGACATGAACATAATTTGCACCATCGATTTTGACCAATGCATGCAAAATTTTACCATGGCTAATGTGCACTATATTTTGAAATGAATGGAGTAACAGTTCGTATGTGGTTCAATTTATCATAGTACATCAATTATGCTTCTCGGATTATAATTCGTTTAAACACCAAGTTATTGCAAGGAAATCTTGTTTGTTTACTAACCAGCCTTATGATTAGGATAAATGGATGAAGCACAGGAGGTCTGTCGACAAGTTGGCAATATGGAACTTGAGAAAATTCTACACATGCTTGCCATTTCTTCTTATTTTCTATTCTTTAGATTACATAACCATCTACATTGATATTCTTACTTCATTAGATAACTCATTGGATTTCCAAACCATGCAAATTCAAATCTGTACTTAATATAATCTGTTTATCATACCTGATACAAGAAACAACTAGTGCATGTGTCACCCTTAACTAACTTCTGATGATTTGGCAGATGAAGCAAGGTCTGAAGTACCACTTCAGCATGTGCCTCATCCGGTGCTACAAATGTGTGAAATGTCCTAAGATTCCTTGGAAAGAGGAGTTTCAAATGATCCGAAAGAGCTTTGTCAAGGACTCATTGTCGTATGACACGTACCCTAGTGCCCGACGCTCTGGCCAATATCCAGAGGACATTTCGCATGGCAGCAGCCGCATCTAGGTCATGGATGAGACAAGCATCCCGCGGTCGCGCATAGAGATGGAGCGGCTGGTGATCATCCAGGGTGGCCTGTCCAAGGTGTACAACCAATACTTGCTGCAAAATAGGAAGCGAGCGTGGGTTGGCGGCAATGATTAGAAGTTCACGCAGGACAAATCGCTGTATATGGAACAGCTATCGATGTCGAAGGTCTACTTTGTCATGCTCAAGAACGTTAAGGAGACCATGTGAAAGAACTTACAGTTGATGACTGCCAAGGCTAAGAGACAATGGTTCAAGGAGATGGATGTGCCAGATTCTTATTATTTCTACTATACTAGTGGCAACGGCAGCAAGTAGGTAATGTGGAAGTATCAACTCTATGGATGCCGATGTGTCATGCATGGTGCTTAATAATGTGAATTTCTACATCATGTTATTTGATCCTCGATTGTTTTGAGTGTGCGTTGTTAATTAATCTGGGTCATGGATGAGACAAGCATTTCACGGTCGCGCCTAGAGATGGAGCGACTGGTAATCATGCAGGGTGGCCTGTCCAAGATGTACAACCAGTACTTGCTGCAAAACAGGAAGCGAGCGTTGGTTGGCAGAAATGGTTAGAAGTTCATGCAGGACAACTCGCTGTATATGGAAAGTCTATCGATGTCGAAGCTCTACTTTGTCACGCTCAAGAACGTTAAGGAGACCATGTGAAAGAACTTACTGTCAGCAATGATATACAACCAATACTTTCTGCAAAACAGGAAGCGAGCGTGGGTTGGCGGCAATGATGAGAAGTTCATGCAGGACAACTCGCTGTATATGGCAAAGCTATCGACGTTGAAGCTCTACTTTGTCATGCTCAAGAACGTTAAGGAGACCGTGTGAAAGAACATACTGTCAACGACTGCAAAGGCTAAGAGACAATGGTTCAAGGAGATGGATGTGTCGGATTCTGATTATTGCTACTATACTACTGGCAGTGGCAACAAGTAGGTAATGTGGAAGTATTAACTCTATGGATGCCGATGTGTCATGCATGGTGCTTAATAATGTGGATTTTTGCTTCACATTGTCTGATCCTCGATTGTTTTGATTGTGGGTTGTTAATTAATCACTCATGTTTTGAATCAAATCTTTCACCTTCATTACACATGCCTTTTTGTATATGCATGCTGACGAGCTCAGTCGCATCTTTCGAACACCGAAGTCTTTATGTGTATGTAACATTTATTGTATTTTTTTTACTTTTTATGTGTTTGTTGATATTTACAATTACCTAATTTACCTCTTATGTGTACATCACATATATAGTCAAAAATAAATAAATATGACCAAGTGTATGTCACATTTATAGCGAACTAATTTACTTTTGATGTCCATCTTTCTTTGTTATGTCCGGGACCTCAACAGAGTTATGTTGCATTCATTTTAGTCATATGATTCATAATATTAACCATGAATGTCGTTCTTAACATAAGATATTTAAGAATTTTTTGTAGATTTTTTTCATCAAACTTTGGAGGCATATGTCTAGTACACTCATTTGTGAAGAATAGAAAAGGTCGTCATCAATCGCGTGTACTATTTTTTATCCCCATCTTCTTTTCAGAATAGTTAACATTTTTATCTCACCGCATAGATTTGTTTCAAAATAAATGTCAAAATCTACTAAAAACGAAATAGCACAAAATATTATCAATAAAAGCAATCCATTGATACCAACGAATCCATTTATTGTCGATAAACATATATCTCATCACATACATAATGCGAGTTAAAATGACGAAATCCTCTCCAACGAAATTGGTCCTACTATATTCTCTCAATAAAAACAATTTGACTGATGCTAATAAATTTTATCAAAAACAACTATTATTTGTATATGTTTTCCTAACCGTAAATATAGCCATGTATCGGGCATATCTCTATAGAAAATTACTTCCCATTTGATCTAAAAATGGGTGAATTTAGAATTTGCCTACATCTCCATCACCGCATGAATAGACAAGATGGTTTACATTGACCATTAATTGATACCACCACACCTTTTTATTTACCAATAGGGAGAGTGTTGGCAATTGTGCTTCTTTCATTCTCTAAAAATATCTCCTTATCCACCTCAACAGAAGTACCCCCAAATTATCATCATTATACCTCCCACCTATTAACCACCACTGTGGACCTAAATCACGTCCTCAAGGTATTTCACCCCAGTTGTCATAGCTAATGAGGTAAGTCCACAATTCAATTGTGGTTTCGTTCTTCTTTCTAGTTTCTTTCTTCTGACCTAGGTCGGGATCTAAGCAGATTTACGTCAAAACCTATTCTTTCTAGGGCGACTAATATAGGATCGTCTTTCTCTCTAAAGAAAAAGGATCAACTATAGAAATGAATGCAACAAATTTCTCCAGAGATTTTTGAGTTCAGGTTGCACTGCTTGCTAGTGGATGTCCTTGGGATGTTTTGAGGGCCCTCACATTTTTCTCCCAAGGCCTCTTGATATTTTGATACAACTTTGTGCCTGGTTAGTTTCGAGCTTTTTCGTATCATTCCAATGAATCTGGGGACTCTGAGGCGACTATGGTTTCCGCAACACTGCCACCCCCCTCTACCCTCTCCCTCTCATGTTGCCACCAAAGGTGTTCATCGGGAAAGCTTGCGTGCTTGGCGATGAAGGTCGTGGTGAGATTTTTGCCACTTCATTCCCTTGTAGACAACCCAGGACACCTAAGAGGCGCCGTAGCTGGTATGGTAGCGTGTGGCGGATGTGCTAGACAACTACCTTTGTTACACGAGTGGCTAGGATTAGGTTGGTTGTGGTCTCGACCCAGATTTCCCACTTCCCCTCCAGATTAGAAGGTCAAATCAGATCCTCCTCAACTCATTCGCCCCCACACCTGCCTTTTCTATCTTGCTGCCTTGGTCGGTTGATCAGGTGCTAGTGGGGATTGGGGGTTAAGCTCGAGTCTAGAGAAATCCTTGGTTAGTTCTCTGGACACTGTGACAAGATTGTGTGTGTGTGTGTGTGTGTTTGTGTGTGTGCGTGTGTATTAATTTTCTCCCTAGAGGAACTATTGAGGTCTCTCCTCTCCACTCTGACCTGGAGCTCTAGCAAAATCCCAAAACCAGTCTCAGGTTGGGCAGCGATGGTGCTTTGTTTGTTGTTACCTCATTCGACCTCCCGTGGACGTATGGTTCTTTGGGAGAGTGGCGCTGGGGTTGTTGGGTCCTCCTTAGTTCTGTGTCCGAACATCAATTTGTTGTGGAGGTTGGCAGTTACGACTAGTTCTGACTCTTTTTGGATTGTTGTTCTTGGTGGCGAGGTGTGTGGGTGTGACCCACCGACTATTCGCCTCCGGACCAAGGCAGAAGGGGATAGGGTTCCCCTACCATTAACACGAAAATAATTAGCACCATAGATTTTGGCCAATGCTTGCAAAATTTTACCATGTCTAATGTGCACTTTATTTTGAAATGAAGGAAGTAACAGTTCATATGTGGTTCAATTTATCATACTACATCAAGTACGCTGCTCGGATTATAATTTGTTTAAACACCAAGCTATTGCAAGGAAATCTTGTTTTTTTACTAACCAACCTTTGTATTAGGATAAATGGATGAAGTACAGGAGGTCTGTCGACAAGTTGGCAATATGGAACTTGAGAAAATTCTATGCATGCTTGCCATTTCTTCTTATTTTTCCGTTCTTTAGATTTCATAACCATCTACATTGATATTCTTACTTCATCAGATAAGCATCGGATTTCCGAGCCATGTAAATTCAAATCCATACTTAATATAATCCGTTTATCATACCTGATAAGGAAACAACTAGTGCATGTGTCAGCCTTAACTAACTTCTGATGATTTGACAGATGAAGCCAGGTTTGAAGTACTACTTCAGCATGTGCCTGGTCTGGTGCTACAAATGTGTGAAATGTCTCAAGATTCTAGTGAAAGAGGAGTTTGAGACGATCGAAAAGAGCTTTGTGGAGGACTCGTTGTTGTACAACATGTACCCTAGTGCCCGACGCTCTGGCCAATATCTAGAGGACATTTCGCATGGCAGGAGCCGCATCTGGGTCATGGATGAGACAAGCATCTCGCGGTCCCGCCTAGAGATGGAGCGACTGATGATCATGCAGGGTGGCCTGTCCAAGATGTACAACCAATACTTTCTGCAAAACAGGAAGCGAGCATGGGTTGGCGACAATGATGAGAAGTTCATGCAGGACAACTCGCTGTATATGGCAAAGCTATCGACGTCGAAGTTCTACTTTGTCATGCTCAAGAATGTTAAGGAGACCGTCTAAAAGAACTTACCGTTGATGACTGCAAAGGCTAAGAGACAATGGTTCGAGGAGATGGATATGTCAGATTCTGATTATTGCTCCTAGACTAGTGGTAGTGGCAGCAAGTAGGTAATGTGGAAGTATCAACTCTATGGATGCCAATGTGTCATGCATGGTGCTTAATAATGTGAATTTCTACATCACATTGTCTGATCCTCGATTGTTTTCAGTGTGGGTTGTTAATTAATCACTCATGTTTTGAATCAAATTATTCACCTTCATTACACATGCCTTTTTGTATATGCATGCTCAGGAGCTCAGTTGCATCTCTGGAACACCAAATTCTATGTGTATTTAACATTTATAGTATTTTTTATTTTATATATGTTTGTTGATAGTTACAATTTGCTAATTTACCTTTTATGTGTACATCACATATATAGTCAAAAATAAATAAATATGATGTAGCGACCTGACCCGAATGGATCAAGTCTCTGTGCTTAAGTGTCATCCCTGGATCGGTATGCTGACACACACAGTACTCGAGGATTTATAACAGAGGTACATCACATGTATAAGTAACGTAAGATACTATTACCTCAATCCAAAATAGCGGAAGTAACAAGGTTGTGGATTCCCATCATCACCAACGGCAAAGTTGAGTGTAGAAATCATAACCCTAACGTAACACTTACTCGTTGTAAGAACTCCTGCAACATAAGACGTTGTGTCGGGTTTGCTAATCCCACGGACACCTATGGGACCGGCGGACGGAGCCCCTTTTGGTTCGGCAGGGGGGCGGAGAGAGCACGAAGAGCAGATCGAGGCGAAACGCACGAGCACGTGATCAGTTTACCTAGGTTCGGGCCGCACGGATGCGTAAAACCCTACTCCTGCTTTGATTTGTATTGTGTTCTTGCTTGGGAGCGCTGATTGCTACAGTACACACCAGCAGCTAGCGAGACCGAGCGTGAGAATGATCGTCCCTCCTCTACGTTGCGCATGGGCCTCCTTTTATATGCTCAAGGGGTCACCGACAGGTGGCAACATAGATGAGGGTAAAAGTGGAAAAGGCTTGGCGGTTGGCACCGCCGCCTACTACAGTGTATCATACCTAACTCTGACAGCAGGGGACAAGGGCATTAAATGCCCGTCTGCGTCGCCCAAATAGTGCAAAAGGGACCGCCAGGGACGCCACCGCTCGCCACGATGGCGATCTTGTCAGCGCCGCTTGCCACCGTGTACCTCTGGCTGCACAGCCTCCCGCCACGTACGCCTGGAAGGGTCCTAGAGCGACACGTTGGTGGGTGTGCTGGAGTAGGTACAGAGTGGAGGCTTGCCACGGCAAGCACCTTGCCGCGGTTATTGTCTTGTCGCGTCCGGGAGCTTGCCGCTCACCGGGCCTTGCCGGGACGCGTGGCACGTCGCGGCAAGTTCCTTGAGATGCCTTGGTTGTCCTTCCCGGCAAGCTCCTCTTGCCGGGGTCTTGTATCCTTGGCTTGAATACTGTGTTCTTGAATGGCTCCAAAGGAACCACGGAGGATCTTGACGGTCACCTGGCAAGCCCTGCCGCGTGATGCTGCGACTGCCCGTGCACAAGTTCGGGATACTAGGGTACCCCTACTCTAGTACACCGACAGGAGCCCCCGGGCCTGGGCCATACACGGTGCCGAGCGCTGTTGGGCCAAGCCCAAAATAGTGCACGGGCACGCGCGGCCTGGGTTACGCCGCATCTCTCTCTGTATCCACCGCGCCCTCCCCGAACGGCACGCATCGAATGCGGCGTCGTGGGAGAGATCGTGGGTGGTTTCTTTATTAGGAAAGGCAGAACGTCCGCCCCGTCCCCCTTTATAAGCAGGGGAAGCAGGGGTAGTGCGCCCACCCACCCCTTTCCATTCCAATATCGGAACCCTCCGCCACTCCTTCGTCTTCCCAAAGCTGAGAGAGAGAGAAAGAGAGCAGCGCTCTGCTCCCCATTGCCACCAGCACCACCAACGCCGTCGACCTCCTCCACCACTTCCGCCATGGCTCCAAAAGCCAACAAGGGGAAGGCTGTGAAGTCGACCGAGGCGCAGCGGCTTGCGGCGCTGCGGAAGGAGCGGGCAATCTCCCCCCCCCCAAGCTTGCCGCGAAGGAGCTGAGGGAGTACTACTACCTCTTCTGGTCAACGGAGACGAGAGCGCATCCGAGCACGAAGGTACTTCCAGCCGCCGCTCATAAAATGGCTCCAAACGGATATCCCTTCTTCGCCGTGTTCTTCTACTGCGGGCTCTTCCCGCCTTATTCTGAGTTTTTCTATGACATCATGAACACCTACGGCCTCTGCCTCCTTGATTTCACCCCAAATGCCGTTCTGACCATGGCAGTTTTCGCACATCTCTGTGAAAACTTTGTCGGAGTCCACCCAAATGTAGCCCTTTTCCGCCACTTCTTTATGCCCCGAGTAGAGAGAGGAGAGCCCTTATCCGGCGGAATCGCCTGGGTCTCAAGGACCGGCAAGAAGGACTCTTATCTGGAGGGAGAGTTCCGCGGCAAGTGGGAGGAGTGGAGAGCAGACTGGTGCTGGATTGTCGAGGAGAACCCGCAGCCATTTACCGCCCGGCGCCAAGCCCCAGAAGTACGCGGCAGCGATTGGAGCGACGTGGCCCCGGAAGATGATAGGATGAGGATTGCCGTCACCAGGATCCAACGCCTCAGGCTTGCCGGACTCACTGTAGGCATCGTTGGCGCAGATTTTCTTCGCCACCGCATCACCCCCTTGCAGGAACGTAGGAGGCCCGCCTAGGAGTTCAAGAATGCGGCGGATATCATGAGGCTGCGTCCGGCCCTCAACTACAACTTCACTGTCCTAGAGCTCAACGCGATGCTCCAGGAGCTCTTCAAGTATGATCCTGATCATCCCGAAGTATTTAGGTTGCCGCAGGGCGTCGTTCCGTTGTGCAACAATTCCACGCTTGACCGCATCCGGGCAATGATGCCGCTGTGCGACTCGCATGGACTTGTGCCAACTTGGCAAGAGCCTACAGACGAGGTCGTGCAGGAATTCTTCGACAACTTGGTAGAAGTGCCGATCCTCCCCGACAAGAAGAATGGCCTCACTCGCGACACCACTGATGCGGAGTTGAAACGCATCGCCTCCAGGCTAGAAGAGGCAGCGGCAGCCGCAGCGGCAGGCGAGTTTGGCTTCACCATGGAGGAGGCAGAGGCAGCAGAGGTGGCAAGCCATGCCGAGCGAGAGGAGCTTGCCGGCAAGAAGGAGCTTGCCGGGCGAGGGGAGCCTGCCGGCAAGAAAGAGCTTGCCGGGCGAGGGGCCGAGCCGAGTGAGCCCGCCGAGGATACGAGCGGCTCGTTGGAGATCAACTCCTCCTCATCATCATCTTCAGACAGCTCGCCGCAAGCAGAGCCTCCATCTCCACCAAGAAGGCGACTCCGCAAGGCCGGGGACGTAGCGAGGCGGCAGGCGAGTCGACAGTCGCCGCGCCACGTGACACGCTCCACCGCGGCAAGCACAGTTGCCGCGGGAGCGCCTCATGCTGCTGCGGCAACCGGAGCGGGGTCCTCCCGGACCACTGCTTCTGCTCCCGCCAAGCGGCCAAGGGAACCTACTCCTCCGCCTTCGCTCGCCGGGCATGAGCCGGATTTCGACTTCTCCGCGTTCAGCTCCGACGAGGAAGAAGAAGAAGAGTAAGATTCTCCTGTTGTACTTGTAGTTCTTCAATCCTTGCTATTCTATCTTGTATCTCATTTGCTCTACTCTGAACTCCTTCCTTTTTAGGACTCTGGCCCAGAGAGCAGCAAAGAGAGCCAAGGCCCCGGTGATTGTCATCGAGGACGAGCCAACCGCGACAGCAGGGGATGCGCCCACGACAACCTTGCCGGACCCGGCAACCGTTCTCCAGAGCAGCCCCCAGTGTAAGTATATGGCTTGCTTTCCACTGTTGAGCGCGCATGGAGATTCTTGCTTTGCTGATATTTGATTGTTGACTTGTGCAGGAGCAGAGCAGATCCACCAGGAGCGCCCGGAGGCCGCCCTCGAAACGCGAAGGGAGAGGTCTCCGGCAAGGGAGAGCCCCCCGGCAAGGGAGGAGTCTCCGGCAAGGGAGAGGTCTCCGGCGAGGGACGACACCAGCAGCCCCCCGGCGGCGGAGACCACGGCTGCAGAACCTGGCACAGGTAATCTTCTCGCCCCAGAACTTCCCTTGGGTTCTTCTTCTTTTGATCTTCTTTCTTTTTTGGATATTTGTTTGACTTTTCTCCCCTTTCCGGCTGTCAGATCCATCTGCTGCGGAGCCGATGGAGATTGAGGTTGCCATCGAAGACGCTGCTGCCGTCGAGGAAGCAGCTGGCACTGACGAGCCCGCCGACGCAGAGACCGCCGAGGCTGCCGCCGCAGAAGCTGGCGGGGGATCTGGCGATCGTACTGACGGCCCCGAGGCCGCAGGAGCGCCAGGCGCTACGCCGACCGCCGATCCCTCCGCCGCTGCCGCAGCGCCAGGCTCCAAAGAGCCCCAGCCTGGCGTCTACTTGAAGGCCGGCGATGACATCTTCATCAACCTCCCTTGGGCGTCAGGCTCCAGGGCGCCGGTCAAAGGAGAGAGCTTCGACGGAGAGGTGCTTGCCTCCGCCGGGTTGGCGCTGGTTGACGCGCCAAGCAGCAGCAGCGGCGAGCCTGAGGAGGAGCGGCTGCTGCGGAAGCTGGTGTCGCTCTACCGCGCCCGGCAAGCCAAGCTGGAATCCCGCGAGGCGCTTGTCGCGAAGGCGGGAGAGGACATTGAGAAACGCGTGGAGGAGCTCCGGGGTCACAACCAGGAAGCTCTCCGGTCCTTGGCAGTGGAGCGGGCGCGACTTGCCGAGGAGCGGGAGGCCTTCCTCCTCGAGAAGGCTGAAGTCGAGGAGCAACAAAGGCTTGCCGCTGAGAAGCTGTCCGTGCAAGAAGGCGAGCTGGTGCAGCGGAAGGTCCATCTTGACAGCCACGAGGAGGAGCTTGCCGTGCGCGAGAGAACAGTTGGCGGAGCCCTCAAGCAAGCAGAAGATGCCGCCGCAGCTGCTGAGGCCGCCAAGAAGGAGCTGGAGATGAAGGTGGCGCAGCTGGAGGCCGACCTCAAGGCGAGCGGCGAAGAGCTTGCCGCGCTCAAGCTTGTGCGGGAGAAGGACGCCCACAGCCACACGGAGCTGCAGGCCCGTCTCGCCGAGAAGGGCCAGGAACTTAGCGCCGCCAAGGACTCCAACACTGATCTTGAGTTGAAGCGGACCGCTTTGACCAAGACGCTGGACGGCGCCAAGGAGCAAGAGACGGCCCTGAAGGAGGAGGTCAAGGCCGGCAAGGCGCTGCTGGCGAGTGCCGCTGCCGCCCAGAGCACTTTCCGGGAAAATGTGGAGCACTGGAGGGAGAGTCTCGTGGATGTTGCCGCAGATATCGACAAGGAGCTGGCGCAGCTGGCGATGGAGGATCTCGGGTACCCCTCCGACGAGAACCTCCAACCCAGCGCCAAGCTCACTTCGTTCTTCAAGGGCGTGGCGACGGCCCTCCGGCGACTCCGGGAGAGGATCCCAAAGCAGCTGGCCGACGAGTCGCGCAAGATCTGCGCGGGAGCTCTTTAGAAGGTGCTGGTGAAGGTGGCGTTCTGCAACCCGGGCCTCAACCTCACCAACGTCCTTAGGTCCTTGCCGCCGGATGCCGATCTGGAGGCGCTCAAGACCCTTGTCGCACCCATTGTGGACAAGGTGAGCGGGATCAAGAGGGTTGAGGGCGATCGCGTAGACTAGGCCGCCCATTTTCTTCTTTTCTTGTCGTTGTTGGTCATGTTACGAGAACAATCTGTTAGATCTGCGACAAGCTATCTTGTAATATAACTTTATTTTGGGTACTAATTGCAACGTTATTTCCTTTACTTGATTCCTTCCTTTGTATGTTTTTGCCCTACGCTTTTAGGGAACTTGCCGGCGCAGGCACCTTGGCCGCGAGCGCTGAGTGCGGGACGTCAGCAGCCTGCTGGTGGTGCCGCTACCGACAAGAAACCTTGTCGCAGCTAGTCGCAGCTTACTTAAGTTGTCGAGCGGACTCGAAACAAAATAAGGGCGCAACTAGCTACGAGTTGGTTCCTCTGCGCACAAGTTTTCCATACAAAGTACGGTCGTTCAAGGAAGATAACTTAAAAATTTAAAAGAAATCTGATTGCTAAAACTTTGGCAACTTATCTTTTCTGTTGTTCGCTTCCCGCCAAGGCGAAACTTTCTTGAACGACGCCTGGTCCATACCACATCTTCTCCTTCCCCCCGGGCAAACTTGTGGGCGAGGGAACCTTCCTTTCCTTGAGAAAGAAAAAAGAGAAAATAAAGGTAGGGTGCCTTATGGCTCGTTGTTGCTTACCGGGGGTAAGTGCTGCACAAAGTGTCAGAGAACACATGCAAAAAGTAAAAAGCATGAAATCGACAAGGTGTGCGGAGCACATGATCTTTATGCACGGGGTCTGCTCCCGGCTTTGTACAAAGGATTACATGCAACAGCGGCAAGACTTGTACAAAAGGTGGTTGCCGAAACGGGTCCCGGCAACCACGCCCTACGGGTAAGACTTACGAAGATGCTCAATGTTCCAGGAGTTGCTCACTGGAATGCCATCTTCGGTCTCAAGGCAGACAGCGCCAGGCCTAGTGACTCGTTTCACCTGGTAAGGGCCTTCCCACTTCGGCGTCAACTTGTTGGAATTCTTGGCAGACTGAACACGCCGAAGAACAAGGTCGCCTTCCTCGAGACTTCTGGCGTTAACTTTGCGGCTATGGTAGCGACGTAAAGCTTGCTGGTAGCAAGCAGCTCGCACAGCAGCCTGAAGACGGTCTTCCTCAAGGAGCAGCGCGTCATCTTGTCGCAGCTGCTCTTGCTTGAGCTCATCATAAGCGAGCACTCGAGGTGACCCATATACGAGTTCCGTGGGGAGAACTGCCTCTGCTCCATAGACTAGAGCGAAAGGTGTCTAGCCAGTGGCTCGATTTGGCATCGTCCTGATCGACCAAAGAACCACCGGCAGCTCCTCGATCCAGTTTCTTCCGCACTTGTGCAGCCTGTCGAAAGTTCTGGTCTTGAGCCCACGCAGCACTTCAACATTTGCCCTTTCCGCTTGACTGTTGCTTCCCGGGTGAGCAACAGAAGCGAAGTAGACCTTGGCGCCAAGATCTTGGACGTACTGCATGAAGGTGCGGCTCGTGAATTGCGTACCGTTGTCGGTGATTATCCTGTTAGGGATCCCGAAGCGGCAAACAATCGACCTGAAGAACTTGACTGCTGACTGTGCTGTCACCTTTCTCACTGGTTCCACTTCCGGGCACTTTGTGAACTTGTCGATTGCAACGTACAAGTACTCAAAGCCCCCGACTGCTCGGGGAAAGGGCCCGAGGATATTGAGCCCCTAGACTGAAAATGGCCAGGATAAAGGGATCGTCTGGAGAGCTTGAGCTGGCTGGTGTATCTCCTTGGAATGGAACTGGCACGCTTCACACTTGGTTACTTGTGGAGTTGCATCCTGGAGGGCTGTCGGCCAGAAGAAACCTTGCCGAAATGCTTTGCCGACAAGTGCTCTTGCGCCAATGTGGTGACCACATATGCCTCCATGTATCTCTGCCAACAGCTTTTGTCCATCTTCCCGGTGAATACACTTCAATTTCACACTGTTGAGTCTTCTTCTGCACAGTGTGTTATCGACAAACTGGTACATACTAGACTGCCAGGCTACTCTTTCCGCTTCTTCTTGCTCTTCGGGAAGTTCTCCTGTCTGAAGGAAATGGACAATCTGCTGTGCCCATGCTGGAGCTTGCGGCTCGACAACAAGGACTAAAGGCAGATCTGCTGCTACGGGAACGTCCGCTTCTACGGCGAGAATCTGAGGCTCTGCCGGAGCTTGACGTTCCCCGGCAAGCTTGCCGGAGCAAAACTTGTCGGGAGCGTCTGCTTCAACGGAACAAACCCTAGGGCTTGCCGGAGCAGACAGCTCCTCAGCACTCTTGGTGTTGATCCTGGGGACCTTCTTGGCGGCGGCTTCGGGAAGCTCTGCCGGAAAATAGTCACCAGAAATCAACTTCCTCTTCTTGCTCTGTCTAGTTGATGGTGTTACAGACGGTCGAGTCAGCTTGAGCACAAAGATCGCTGGTTCCACAGGTAACTTAAGTGCGGCACACTTTGACAGGCCATCGGCAATGTCGTTCTGAGCTCTTGGGACATGCTCCATCTATAGGCCATCAAAGTGCTCTTCAAGCTTTCTCACCTCGTCAACATAGGCTTCCATCAACGGACTCTGATAACTCTTGTTCACTTGGCGGATGACAAGCTGCGAGTCACCCCTGACAATGAGCTTCTTGATCCCAAGGTCTACCGCGATCCTGAGACCGGCAAGCAAGCCTTCATACTCTGCAGTATTGTTTGTCGCTTTCTCCTTGGGAAAGTGCATCTGGACTACCTACTTGAGGTGCTCTCCGGTGGGTGCGACAAGCAGCACGCCAGCGCCGGCGCCTTGCAGCGAGAAGGCACCGTCAAAGTACATGAGCCACTCTTTACTTGCTTCCTTGACGGGGATGCTCGTTTCTGGAATTTCTTCGTCTGGTGTTGGCGTCCACTCTGCTATGAATTCCGCCAATGCACTGCTTTGGATAGTTGAAGTACTCTCAAACTTGAGGCCAAAGCTTGACAGTTCCAGTGCCCACTCGACAATCCTACCTATCGCTTCTGGATTCTGTAGTATCCTCTTCAGCGGAAAGCGAGTGACAACTGTAATCTCATGTGCTTGGAAGTAATGGCGCAGCTTTCTCGAGGCCATGAGAAGGCCGAAAAGCAATTTCTGCACACCAGAGTACCTTGACCTAGCCCCCTGCAGAAGGGAACTGACAAAGTAAATTGGGCGCTGCACCATTCTCTTCTGCACCTCCTCGCGCACCTGCGCAGACCCATCTTTGTCGGGACCAGAGCTTGTCGGGGAAGCCCCCTGCTTGTCGCTGGATGCGCCTGCCGCGGTTGCTGGCTCGTCATCTGCCTCCCTCTCGGCCACTAACGTAGCACTAACCACTTGATTGGTTGCCGCTATATACAGCAGCAACTTCTCTTGTGGCTTAGGTGCGACAAGTGTTGGAGTGGAGGACAGGTATCTCTTCAAGTCCTGCAGCGCAGCCTCCGCTTCCGAAGTCCATTTCATTGGACCTGCCTTTTTCAAAATTTTGAAAAATGGCAGGGCGCGCTCAGCAGACCGAGAGATAAACCTGCTGAGAGCAGCCACGCAACCGGCAAGTCTTCGTACATCCTTGACGCGCTTTGGTGCTTCGATCTGCTCAATGGCCCTAATCTTGTGGGGATTGGCTTCAATTCCCCATCGAGACACGAAGAACCCGAGAAGCTTGCCGGAGGGAACTCCAAACACACACTTCTCGGGGTTGAGCTTGAGGTTGATCTTGCGCAGATTTGCAAAGGTCTCGTCTAAATCTTGAATCAGAGTTGCTCTGTCCTTGCTCTTGACCACTATTTCATCCATGTATGCTTCCACATTTCTGTGCATTTGTGGCTCAAGAGCGACATGGACTACTCTTGCAAATGTTGAACCAGCATTCTTTAAACTGAAAGGCATCCGTATGAAACAGTACGTGCCACATGGAGTAATGAATGCGGTTTTCTCCTCATCCTCTTCTGCCATGAAGATTTGATGGTATCCTGAGTATGCGTCAAGAAATGAAAGCAAGTCACATCCGGCCGTGGAGTCAACAATCTGGTCAATGCGCGGCAAGGGAAATGGGTCTTTGGGACAAGCTTTATTAACATCGGTAAAGTCAATACAAAGCATCCATTTCCCGTTTGCCTTGCGCACGACTACAGGATTGGCCAACCACGTAGGATGGAGCACTCCTTTGACAAGGCCTGCTGCTTCCAATTTCTTGATCTCTTCTACAATGAATTGTTGGCGCTCCACTGCTTGCTTCCTGACCTTCTGCTTGACGGGTCGCGCATGAGGACAAACGGCAAGGTGGTGCTCAATTACTTTCCTGGGAACACCGGGGATGTCAGACGGTTGCCACGCAAACGCGTCGACGTTCGCCCGCAGGAAAGCAATGAGCGCGCTTTCCTATTTGGGGTCAAGAGTGGCACTGATGGTGAAGGTACCACCAGTGCCGTCCTCCTTGGCGGATACTTTCTTGGTCTCTGGCGGAGCTGCCACTGCCTTCGTACACTTGCCGGTGGAGCTCGATGGTGCCTCCTCGATGGTAGCGCAGCACTCCGAAGAGGTGCGCTTGCCGGAGTGGGCATCAGAACTCTTGCCGGACTTGGTCTTCCTCTTCCCCCCGGGAGCTTCAGCGGCAAGTGACTTGCGATCTGTTGCGGCTGCTGCTTCCCGGTAGATCTTGTCAGTGCAGATAAGAGCATCCTTCTTGTCGCCAGGGACAGAGATGACGCTTCTCGGGCCTGGCATCTTCAGCATGTTGTATGCGTTGTGAGAGGCTGCCATGAATTTGGCGAGTGCAGGACGGCCAAGTATCCCGTTGTAAGGCAATGGAAAATCGGCAACGTCAAAAGTGACCCTCTCAGTCCTGAAGTTCAACTCGCTGCCAAATGTTACCGGCAACGTGACCTTCCCTTTCGGCTTGCTCCTTCCCGGGTTGATTCCTTGGAATGTGCCAGTCTCTTCGAGCTCACTGTCAGGGATCTGGAGTTTCTGGAGTACAGCGGAGGAGATCAAGTTCAAGCCGGCCCCGCCATTAACTAGCATCTTAGTGACCTTGAGGTTGCGGATAGTTGGTGAAACCAACATCGGCAAGCACCCGACCGCAGTTGTACGATCAGGGTGGTCCTCAATATCAAAGATGATAGGCGTGCTGGACCATTTCAGAAGTTTGCGTGACTCGACAGGTGGTTCCGCCACATTAACTTCCCGCACCCATTGCTTGAGTTGGTGGTGTGAAGTATGCAGAGAAGCACCACCGTCAACGCACAAGTCTTCTGTGGCTTTCTGAAACTCCTGCTCACTACTCTCGACTTCCTCCATGTCTTCGTCGTCGTCGTCGTCTTCATCCTTGTCGCGGCCGCGGGGAGGTCTGTCTCCTTGCCGCTGCTTGGCCTTGCCGCACATCCTCCCCGGCTGGCGCGCTTCTTGCCAGATTCTCCAGCGCCTCCTTGGGCCCTCTCCTTGTCACGTCGCTCGTATTCGGCTTTTTGCTGCTGGACAAGCTGCTCGACTTTCTTGCAGCTCTGGAGGTCATGGCCCTTGGTGCGGTGGATCTTGCAGTACTGCTTGTCGGTGCCGTCCTGCTTGTCGGCGACCGCCACAGCCTGGCAGTTGGTGCATGCGGCAACCTCCTTGCCGTAGCTACCAACTTTGGCTTTCTTGGCGCCACCTTCGTTGCCGGACTGCTCAACGACTAGCACATGTTTGGCTTTCTTCTTCCTGTTGTTCCGCCGCCAGTTTTTCTTTGCCGGGGCAGCATCCTCGCTGTCAGATCCTCCTGCTCCCGTATTCTCTCTGGGAGTTTCCTCCCTTCCTCAGCACGTGCACACTTGTCAGCCAGGGCATACAGCTTGCTGACGTCTCTGATCTTGCACATCGCCATCTCCTCCCGCATCCTGCGGTTACGCACGTTCTGATGGAACGCGCTGATGACCGCGGCAGGGTGGACATCTGGGATGTTGTGCTATACACGGTTGAATCTCTGAATATATTTGCGCAGGGGCTCTCCTTCCTTCTAGGCGAGCAGGTGAAGATCACTCTCTTGGCCATGAGGTTTGTGGCCGCTTGTAAAGGCGCCAACAAACTGATGGAACAGGTCTGCCTAGGAGGATATGGAGTTGTCCGGCAAGTGCATGAGCCAGGACCTGACGTTGGGCTTGAGCACCAGCGGGAAGTAGTTGGCAAGGATCTTGTCGTCTCGCCCCCCGGCAGCTTGCACCATGATGGTGTAGATGCTGAGGAACTCCGACGGATGCAACTTGCCGTCGTACTTCTCTGGTACGTCTGGCTTGAAATTCTTCTTGCTGGGCCACTGGACTTGCCGCAGCTCACGGGTAAACGCAGGGCAACCTACCATGTACGACACGTCGCCTGGTTCCCCTGGCGCATGCATGTCAACAGAGGGCCCAGCGCGCTGGTCGGATTGACGCCGCGCTTCTCTTCGGCGCTCGATGCGAGTACGAGCGTCTTCTTGCTGTCGTTCGTAAAGAACTTGGTGCTGATCGCGACGAGCTCGCGGATCCGATGACGCAGTGGAGTTGCTGTCGTGGTGGATCCGGCGATTCGGCGATCTTGGCCTTCGGGGCGGAGAGTGCACAGTGGTTGCACCCTCACCGGTCTTGTCGCCACCGGCTCGTGCCTGGCTGACTTGCCGCGGCAGCGATGTACTCGGCTACCGTGGATTGTCGCCGTTGGCGAAGCCGATGAGACTCTGAATGGTGGCCCTCCAGTCGTCGATCTTGTCCGCCGCTGGAGGGTAGTCTAGGAGCACTTGAGCTTGCGCCAAAGCTTCTGCTGAAGTGGCGGGCGGCGGCAGCGAACGGTGCGAGGAGCGGGATATGCTTGGACTTCTAACCATGTTAGAAGGTGCAGTATCTCATCCAGGCGACCGTGCCCCGCTCGCGCCAGCACGTTGGCGTGCATGCTGGTCATGAGCACTCCGAGATCCACCAGCCCGATCTTGGTCCAGCAAGTGTATGGTACCATGAGTACCATGACACTGCTGGTCTCGCGCCTCCTGGGACGGGCACGGTGCATGTACGGATGCCGAGGTCTTGGAGTGCGCCCGGTCATTGTGGGAGCCGACTGCGCCGCCGATGAGCAGCGCAGCCTTATCCTTGGACCTGGCAGCACCGTGAGCACCCTCGTCGGCGCCCGTTCGTCCGCCAGCGTCTACCCCACCAGCTGTTTGCTCCGGCGACGGTGGGTTCGGCACGGACGCCGCCTCCGAAGCCTTCTTCTTCGGCGGCATGTCAATGAAGACGCTGAAGATCTAGCTCGTGCGAATGCCGATCAGGTTCACACAACCTCGACGCACCCCCTACCTGGCGCGCCAAAGATGTCGGGGTTGCTAATCCCACGGACACCTATGGGACCGGCGGACCGAGCCCCTTTTGGTTCGCCAGGGGGGCGGAGAGAGCACGAAGAGCAGATCAAGGCGAAACGCATGAGCACGCGATCAGTTTACCCAGGTTCGGGCCGCACGGATGCGTAAAACCCTACTCCTGCTTTGATTTGTATTGTGTTCTTGCTTGGGAGCGCTGATTGCTACAGTACACACCAGCAGCTAGCGAGACCGAGCGTGAGAATGATCGTCCCTCCTCTACGTTGCGCATGGGCCTCCTTTTATATGCTCAAGGGGGTGCGCCGCTTGCCACCGTGTACCTCTGGCTGCACAGCCTCCCGCCACGTACGCCTGGAAGGGTCCCAGAGCGACACGTTGGTGGGTGTGCTGGAGCGCAGGTACAGAGTGGAGGCTTGCCGCGGCAAGCACCTTGCCGCTGTTATTGTCTTGTCGCGTCCGGGAGCTTGCCGCTCACCGGGCCTTGCCGGGACGCGTGGCACGTCGCGGCAAGTTCCTTGAGATGCCTTGGTTGGCCTTCCCGGCAAGCTCCTCTTGCCAGGGTCTTGTATCCTTGGCTTGAATACTTTGTTCTTGAATGGCTCCAAAGGAACCACGGAGGATCTTGACGGTCACCCGGCAAGCCCTGCCGCGGGATGCTGCGACTGCCCGTGCACAAGTTCGGGATACTAGGGTACCCCTACTCTAGTACACCGACATGTTGCAGCCACAGAGGGTCAGTACATTGAATGTACTAGCAAATTCACACCATAGAGAATTATGAATAAAGGCTATCACTACATGCATATTTGGCTGGTGGAAAAACTCTATGGTTATAAGGTTTTTGCAAAACGCCAATTTTTCCCTACTACAAAGGAATAAATTTTATTTAACTATCATGGTGGTTGTTTAAACATTGAGAATGGTTGACAACATTCTCAATCCCAATTAAGCATCATCATTAAAACCCGACAAAATTAATTTAGAGTAACATGTTGAGATCAACAGGATAATCCAAGAACTAGATACTCAAGATGTCCATAACCGGGGACACGGCTAAATTAGTTTATTACACTCTGCAAAGGTTTGCACACTTTTCCCACAAGACTCGATCTCCTCCGTTGGATTTCTCGCACTATATGGTGTTTGAGAAACGGATGACCGAGACATAGTCTTTTAGAAGCGTTTGCACCTTACGATGGGTAGACCATACCACCTACAACCCCTACATCTGCTAGTCTACCACTATAAGAGTCCCTGTTCAAGAATTCATCCGATTAACCAGTTAACTTGCCGATTAATCCCTACTCATAGGGTCCCCGAGTAGCCGATTACCTGATAAATCATCCGATTAATTGATTAAATGGCCGATTAACTTGCCGATTAGCCTATTAATGCCCTACTCACCAGCCGAACGAGCAGCTACCAGTTAACGATTTCCTCAACAACGGTTAGAGTTCACACGACTTAATCAACTATGCTAGAGCCCATAATAGCTTGTGGCTGCACACGGAAGTTTCTAGCATGAATAATCTTATGATCCCTTTGAGTCTGGGTGGCGGACCATAGGATGATCACACGGTATATCCCCGGGATCTCCTAGGACAACACCGGTATATCCCCAGGTGTCCGGGCAAGTCCACTGGTATATCCCCAGGGTGCCCCTAGCAATCCACCCAGATGTGTATTCAAGTTGCCACCTTAAGTTGAACCATTAAATAACAATCTTACATCTGTCATCGATTTCACTCATACCCAAACCACGTCTATGAGCATAGTATAGCAATATAAGCAACGCGTAGAAGTAACTCCCAAGGGTTTGATAGTAACAGGGCAATAGGTTCCTACCTCAGTAACTACTTCCCAATACCCACATGTTATCAATCCTACTCATGCAATGTTTGAGGGTTAAAACTAATGCATAAAAACTGGGTACGAAAGGGATATGATCAAAGTGTAAACTTGCCTGCAATGTTGATGAATATGATTTGCACTCAAAACTCTTGATAGATCTACTCGTCACACTCCGGTCAATCTATCGTAAGCAAGCAATAGTAACCACACATAAGCAATCACTCAAAAGATCAGAAAGATCGAAGAAGTCGATTCGGAAACATCAAAACCAAGCAAATAGCTCTTGCAACATAAAACAATTTCTAACAGTACCAAAATTATGTGAATTTGGCCTTATCAGAAAGTTTAGGTCAAGAGCTTCGATTTGCAAAAAGAATCAACTCAAACGGAGCTACGGAACTCAAGTCATGATCAAACGAAGTTAGAATTCAAATCTGATCTAATTAAATTTTTAAACTTATAAAAACATGTTTGAGTTGAATTAATGGATAGAGGGGATCATAACAAAGATGTGGGCGTTGGTTTCGTTGGATTTGGACTAACGAGTAAAAAGTTATGATAGATTGAAGTACAGGGACTAATCTGTGAACGTTCACTACTGAACCCTAACGAACAAAAACCGTTCGCTAAAGAGATCTAAACAGAGAACACCCGTTAAATAAATAAATAAAGGGTTTATATAAAAAACCGATTTGAATCGGACTGCTCGGCGGCGGTTTTTACCACGGTTCTCGGCGGTTTGACGGTCTTCGCAAGAAAACCGGCGGCGGCGAGACGACCTCTCCGGCGACGGCAGCAGCGACGCGAAGCGGCTCCGGGGAGGAGCGGGCGGTGGCTGCGCGGGGCGGGCGCTGGGCGGCGTCGGCGACGCTAGGCCGCGCAAGGCAGCAGCGCGCGGGCGGCGGCGGCAAGAGGCTCGGCGGCGCGAGTGCGGCGGCAGGCGGCGGCAATCTGCGAGAAGGGCGGTGCGGCGCGGCAGAGAGAGAGAGTGGGGCCCGGGGCAGCGGCTTTATGAGGGGGCCAAGGAGGTGGCGCGGAGGAGGGGCAAGTAGAGGCGGTGGGGAGTCCGGGCGGAGCACGCACGTCGAGGCGGTGGCGCAGTCGTGCGAGATCCGGCCTCTAGCGCGAGGTCGGGGAAGGCTCGGCTGGGCTGGGCTTCTCCTGGTTGGCTGGGCCGGCCCAGTCGGCGGAATTTGTTTTAAACATTTTTCAGACAAATAAAATAATAAAGCAAAATAAATAAGCTATTATATAGGAGTATAATATATCAAAATTTTCAGAAAAAGATTCTCTACGACATGAACATTTTTCTTGCATTAAATAAAATACACACAAAATCAGATAATTCAAAGAGTGCTACTGGTCTATTAAAATCCAACAAAAATCATTTTTAAAATACCAAAATGATTTCAAATTAACTTTTCTCCAATTTTGTATTGTAGGGAATCATGTTACCCTAATTTCCATATATTTTATTTTTGGAGAAATATAATTTGAATAAAACTCAAATAACTCCAAATTGAAAATAAATTCAAAAGGACTTTGAATTTAATTATTTGAAACTCCCAACTCGTATTTCATATAATTTGAAGAAGCTATTTTATCTTCTCTCATGAAAATCATTGAGCTACATGAAGTTTATGCATTAAAATATTTCCAAATGGAAATTCAAATATTTTTCAAACACCCTTTTCATTTATTTAAATGGAAGAAGTCATGTCATCTTCGCTCAAGGGTTTTGTATTTGAAAAGAATTTGAATTCATGGAGATCAGAAAGCAAAATATGAAAGTTTGGGAAAGTCCTTTTATTCCTTCTCATTTAACTTTCAAAAGGTTCGAATTTTACTCAATTTCACACAATCAATCAAACAATCAATCAAATCTATCTATCTATTTATTATAACATTCCAAAATTTAGAATTTTGGGATGTTACAAACCTACCACCCTTAAAATGAATCTCTTCCTCGAGATTCGGAGAGGCTAGAAATAGGTTAGGTTCGGGGTCTTCTCAAAATCCATCGATCGTCTCTGGGGTCTCTGGTGCCACCACCCTTAGAAACATTGTTACGGTTCCATCAAAACTCATATACTTCATCCATATTGTTATCAGTGTCGGTCTTCTCAGATCTTCAGGCTAGTTCCCTATCTGGCTCTTTCGGTAGTGGCATAACCTTTTCCTCAATTCTTTGGTACTTTCATCCTGGTAAGGTTATTCCGAGACTGGGTCTTCTTAGCTGACGGGTCTGGCGCCAGTACTAAACAACTAATCGATATCTCATGATGGTCATGAAGGAAATATGCCCTAGAGGCAATAATAAAGTTATTATTTATTTCCTTGTATCATGATAAATGTTTATTATTCATGCTAGAATTGTATTAACCGGAAACATAATACATGTGTGAATACATAGACAAACAGAGTGTCACTAGTATGTCTCTACTTGACTAGCTCGTTAATCAAAGATGGTTAAGTTTCCTGACCATGAACAATGTGTTGATATTTGATTAACGAGGTCACATCATTAGTTGAATGATCTGATTGACATGACCCATTTCATTAGCTTAGCACTCGATCGTTTAGTATGTTGCTATTGCTTTCTTCATGACTTATACATGTTCCTATGACTATGAGATTATGCAACTCCCGTTTGCCGGAGGAACACTTTGGGTGCTACCAAACGTCACAACGTAACTGGGTGATTATAAAGGAGTACTACAGGTGTCTCCAATGGTAGATGTTGGGTTGGCATATTTCGAGATTAGGATTTGTCACTCCGATTGTCGGAGAGGTATCTCTGGGCCCTCTCAGTAATGCACATTACACAAGCCTTGCAAGCATTGCAACTAATGAGTTAGTTGCGAGATGATGTATTACAGAACGAGTAAAGAGACTTGCCGGTAACGAGATTGAACTAGGTATTGGATACCGACGATCGAATCTCGGGCAAGTAACATACCGATGACAAAGGGAACAACGTATGTTGTTATGCGGTCTGACCGATAAAGATCTTCGTAGAATATGTAGGAGCCAATATGGGCATCCAGGTCCCGCTATTGGTTATTGACCGGAGACGTGTCTTGGTCATGTCTACATTGTTCTCGAACCGTAGGGTCCGCACGCTTAACGTTACGATGACAGTTATTATGAGTTTATGCATTTTGATCTAACGAAGGTTGTTCGGAGTCCTGGATGTGATCACGGACATGACGAGGAATCTCGAAATGGTCGAGACATAAAGATTGATATATTGGAAGCCTATGTTTGGACATCGGAAGTGTTCCGGGTGAAATCGGGATTTTACCGGATTACCGGGAGGTTACCGGAACCCCCCGGGAACCATATGGGCCTTGTTGGGCCTTGGTGGAAAGGTGAAAGGGGCAGCCCAAGGTGGGTTGCGCGCCTCCCCCCTCCCCTAGTCCTATTAGGACTAGGAGAGGTGGCCAGCCCCCTTCTCTCTCTCTCTCTCGAGGAATCCTATTAGGAATAGGATTGAGGGGGGAGTCCTACTCCCGGTAGGAGTAGGACTCCTCCTGCGCCCTCCTCCTTGGCCGGCCAGCCCTCCCCCTTGGATCCTTTATATACGGGGGCAGGGGGCACCTCTAGACACACAAGTTGATCATTGAGATCGTTCCTTAGCCGTTGCGGTGCCCCCTGCCACCATATTCCACCTCGATCATATTGTTGTAGTGCTTAGGCGAAGCCCTGCATCGGTAGAACATCAAGATCGTCACCACGCCGTCGTGCTGACGGAACTCCTCCCCAAAGCTTTGCTGGATCGGAGCCCGGGGATCGTCATCGAGCTGTACATGTGCTAAGAACTCGGAGGTGCCGGAGTAATGGTGCTTGGATCGGTCGGATCAGGAAGAAGACGTACGACTACTTCCTCTATGTTGTGTCAACGCTTCCGTTGCAATCTACAAGGGTACGTAGATCAGACTCTCCCCCTCGTTGCTATGCATCACCATGATCTTGCGTGTGCGTAGGAAATTTTTTGAAATTACTACGTTCCCCAATAGTGGCATCCGAGCCTGGTTTTATGGTTTGACGTTATGTGCACGAGTAGAACACAAGTGAGTTGTGGACGATATAAGTCATACTGCCTACCAGCATGTCATACTTTGGTTCGGCGGTATTGTTGGACGAGACGACCCGGACCAACCTTACGCGTACGCTTACGCGAGACCGGTTCCCTCGACGTGCTTTGCACATAGATGGCTTGCGGGCGACTGTCTCTCCAACTTTAGTTGAACCGAGTGTGGCTACGCCCGGTCCTTGAGAAAGTTAAAACGGAGTCTATTTGACAAACTATCGTTGTGGTTTTGATGCGTAGGTGAGATTGGTTCTTACTTAAAGCCCGTAGCAGCCACGTAAAACTTGCAACAACAAAGTAGAGGACGTCTAACTTGTTTTGCAGGGCATGTTGTGATGTGATATGGTCAAGGCATGATGCTAAATTTTATTGTATGAGATGATCATCTTTTGTAACCAAGTTATCGGCAACTGGCAGGAGCCATATGGTTGTCGCTTTATTGTATGCAATGCAATCGCGATGTAATGCTTTACTTTATTACTAAGCGGTAGTGATAGTCGTGGAAGCATAAGATTGGCGAGACGACAACAATTCTATGATGGAGATCAAGGTGTCGCGCCGGTGACGATGGTGATCATGACGGTGCTTCGGAGATGGAGATCACAAGCACAAGATGATGATGGCCATATCATATCACTTATATTGATTGCATGTGATGTTTATCTTTTATGCATCTTATCTTGCTTTGATTGACGGTAGCATTATAAGATGATCTCTCACTAAATTATCAAGAAGTGTTCTCCCTGAGTATGCACCGTTGCGAAAGTTCTTCGTGCTGAGACACCACGTGATGATCAGGTGTGATAGGCTCTACGTTCAAATACAACGGGTGAAAAACAGTTGCACACGTGGAATACTCAGGTTATACTTGACGAGCCAAGCATATACAGATATGGCCTCGGAACACGGAGACCGAAAGGTCGAGCGTGAATCATATAGTAGATATGATCAACATAATGATGTTCACCAATGAAACTACTCCATCTCACGTGATGATCGGACATGGTTTAGTTGATTTGGATCACGTGATCACTTAGAGGATTAGAGGGATTTCTATCTAAGTGGGAGTTCTTAAGTAATATGATTAATTGAACTTAAATTTATCATGAACTTAGTACCTGATAGTATCTTGCTTGTTTATGTTGATTGTAGATAGATGGCTCGTGTTGTTGTTCCGTTGAATTTTAATGCGTTCCTTGAGAAAGCAAAGTTGAAAGATGATGGTAGCAATTACACGGGCTGGGTCCATAACTTGAGGATTATCCTCATTGCTGCACAGAAGAATTACGTCCTGGATGCACCGCTAGGTGCTAGGCCTGCTGCTGGAGCAACACTAGATGTTATGAACGTCTGGCAGAGCAAAACTGATGACTACTCGATAGTTCAGTGTGCCATGCTTTACGGCTTAGAATCGGGACTTCAACGACGTTTTGAACGTCATGGAGCATATGAGATGTTCCAGGAGTTGAAGTTAATATTTCAAGCAAATGCCCGGATTGAGAGATATGAAGTCTCCAATAAGTTCTATAGCTGCAAGATGGAGGAGAACAGTTCTGTCAGTGAGCATATACTCAAAATGTCTGGGTATAACAATCACTTGATTCAGATGGGAGTTAATCTTCCAGATGATTGCGTCATTGACAGAATTCTCCAATCACTGCCACCAAGCTACAAGAGCTTCGTGATGAACTATAATATGCAAGGGATGAACAAGACTATTCCCGAGCTCTTCGCAATGCTAAAAGCTGCGGAGGTAGAAATCAAGAAGGAGCATCAAGTGTTGATGGTTAACAAGACCACTAGTTTCAAGAAAAAGGGCAAAGGGAAGAAGAAGGGGAACTTCAAGAAGAACAGCAAGCAAGTTGCTGCTCAGGAAAAGAAGCCCAAGTCTGGACCTAAGCCTGAAACTGAGTGCTTCTACTGCAAGCAGACTGGTCACTGGAAGCGGAACTGCCCCAAGTATTTGGAGGATAAGAAGGATGGCAAGGTGAACAAAGGTATATGTGATATACATGTTATTGATGTGTACCTTACTAATGCTCGCAGTAGCACCTGGGTATTTGATACTGGTTCTGTTGCTAATATTTGCAACTCGAAACAGGGACTACGGATTAAGCGAAGATTAGCTAAGGACGAGGTGACGATGCGCGTAGGAAACGGTTCCAAAGTCGATGTGATCGCGGTTGGCACTCTACCTCTACATCTACCTTCGGGATTAATATTAGACCTAAATAATTGTTATTTGGTGCCAGCGTTGAGCATGAACATTATATCTGGATCTTGTTTAATGCGAGACGGTTATTCATTTAAATCAGAGAATAATGGTTGTTCTATTTATATGAGTAATATCTTTTATGGTCATGCACCCTTAAAGAGTGGTCTATTCTTGTTAAATCTCGATAGTAGTGATACACATATTCATAATGTAGAAGCCAAAAGATGCAGAGTTGATAATGATAGTGCAACTTATATGTGGCACTGCCGTTTAGGTCATATCGGTGTAAAGCGCATGAAGAAACTCCATACTGATGGACTTTTGGAACCACTTGATTATGAGTCACTTGGTACTTGCGAACCGTGCCTCATGGGCAATATGACTAAAACACCATTCTCCGGTACTATGGAGAGAGCAACATATTTGTTGGAAATCATACATATAGATGTATGCGGTCCGATGAATATTGAGGCTCGTGGCGGATATCGTTATTTTCTCACCTTCACGGATGATTTAAGCAGATATGGGTATATCTACTTAATGAAACATAAGTCTGAAACATTTGAAAAGTTCAAAGAATTTCAGAGTGAAGTGGAAAATCACCGTAACAAGAAAATAAAGTTTCTACGATCTGATCGTGGAGGAGAATATTTGAGTTACAAGTTTGGTGTACATTTGAAATTTTTTGGAATAGTTTCGCAACTCACGCCACCCGGAACACCACAGCGTAATGGTGTGTCCGAACGTCGTAATCGTACTTTACTAGATATGGTGCGATCTATGATGTCTCTTACTGATTTACCGCTATCGTTTTGGGGATACGCTCTAGAGACGGCCGCATTCACGTTAAATAGGGCACCATCAAAATCCGTTGAGACGACGCCTTATGAACTATGGTTTGGCAAGAAACCAAAGTTGTCGTTTCTGAAAGTTTGGGGTTGCGATGCTTATGTGAAAAAGCTTCAACCTGATAAGCTCGAACCCAAATCGGAGAAATGTGTCTTCATAGGATATCCAAAGGAAACTATTGGATACACCTTCTATCACAGATCCGAAGGCAAGACTTTTGTTGCTAAATTCGGAAACTTTCTTGAGAAGGAGTTTCTCTCGAAAGAAGTGAGTGGGAGTAAAGTAGAACTTGACGAGGTAACTGTACCCGCTCCCTTATTAGAAAGTAGTACATAACAGAAAACTGTTTCTACGACACCTACACCAATAAGTGAGGAAGTTAATGATAATAATCATGAAACTTCAGAACAAGATACTACTGAACCTCGTAGATCAACCAGAGCAAGATCCGCGCCAGAGTGGTACGGTAATCCAGTTCTGGAAGTCATGCTACTAGATCGTGATGAACCTATGAACTATGAAGAAGCGACGGCGAGCCCAGATTCCGCAAAGTGGCTAGAAGCCATGAAATCTGAGATGGGATCCATGTATGAGAACAAAGTATGGACTTTGGTTGACTTGCCCGATGATCGGCAAGCAATTGAGAATAAATGGATCTTCAAGAAAAAGACTGACACAGATGGTAATGTTATTGTCTATAAAGCTCGACTTGTTGCAAAAGGTTTTCGACAAGTTCAAGGGGTTGACTACGATGAGACCTTCTCACCCGTAGCGATGCTTAAGTCTGTCCGAATCATGTTAGCAATTGCCGCGTTTTATGATTATGAAATATGGCAGATGGATGTCAAAACTGCATTCCTGAATGGATTTCTAGAAGAAGAGTTGTATATGATGCAACCGGAAGGTTTTGTCGATCCAAAGGGAGCTAACAAAGTGTGCAAACTCCAGCGATCCATTTATGGACTGGTGCAAGCATCTCGGAGTTGGAATAAACGCTTTGATAGTGTGATCAAAGCATTTGGCTTTATACAGACTTTTGGAGAAGCCTGTATTTACAAGAAAGTGAGTGGGAGCTCTGTAGCATTTCTGATATTATATGTGGATGACATATTGCTGATTGGAAATGATATAGAATTTCTGGATAGCATAAAGGGATACTTGAATAAGAGTTTTTCAATGAAAGACCTCGGTGAAGATGCTTACATATTGGGCATTAAGATCTATAGAGATAGATCACGACGCTTAATTGGACTTTCACAAAGCACATACCTTGACAAGATTTTGAAGAAGTTCAAAATGGATCAAGCAAAGAAAGGGTTCTTGGATGTGTTACAAGGTGTGAAGTTGAGTCAGACTCAATGCCCGACCACTGCAGAAGATAGAGAGAAAATGAAAGATGTTCCCTATGCTTCAGCCATAGGCTCTATCATGTATGCAATTGTGTGTACCAGACCTGATGTGTGCCTTGCTATAAGTTTAGCAAGGAGGTACCAAAGTAATCCAGGAGTGGATCACTGGACAGCGGTCAAGAACATCCTGAAATACCTGAAAAGGATTAAGGATATGTTTCTCGTATATGGAGGTGACAAAGAGCTCACCGTAAGAGGTTACGTTGATGCAAGCTTTGACACTGATCCGGACGATTCTAGATCACAAACCGGATACGTGTTTACTTTAAACGGTGGAGCTGTCAGTTGGTGCAGTTCTAAACAAAGCGTCGTAGCGGGATCTACATGTGAAGCGGAGTACATAGCTGCTTCGGAAGCAGCGAACGAAGGAGTCTGGATGAAGGAGTTCATATCCGATCTACGTATCATACCTAGTGCATCGGGTCCAATGAAAATCTTTTGTGACAATACTGGTGCAATTGCTTTGGCAAAGGAATCCAGATTTCACAAAAGGACCAAACACATCAAGAGACACTTCAATTCCATCCGGGATCTAGTCCAGGTGGGAGACATAGAGATTTGCAAGATACATACGGATCTGAATGTTGCAGACCCATTGACTAAGCCTCTTCCACGAGGAAAACATGATCAGCACCAAGGCTCCATGGGTGTTAGAATCATTACTGTGTAATCTAGATTATTGACTCTAGTGCAAGTGGGAGACTAAAGGAAATATGCCCTAGAGGCAATAATAAAGTTATTATTTATTTCCTTGTATCATGATAAATGTTTATTATTCATGCTAGAATTGTATTAACCGGAAACATAATACATGTGTGAATACATAGACAAACAGAGTGTCACTAGTATGCCTCTACTTGACTAGCTCGTTAATCAAAGATGGTTAAGTTACCTGACCATGAACAATGTGTTGTTATTTGATTAACGAGGTCACATCATTAGTTGAATGATCTGATTGACATGACCCATTTCATTAGCTTAGCACTCGATCATTTAGTATGTTGCTATTGCTTTCTTCATGACTTATACATGTTCCTATGACTATGAGATTATGCAACTCCCGTTTGCCGGAGGAACACTTTGGGTGCTACCAAACGTCACAACGTAACTGGGTGATTATAAAGGAGTACTACAGGTGTCTCCAATGGTAGATGTTGGGTTGGCGTATTTCGAGATTAGGATTTGTCACTCCGATTGTCGGAGAGGTATCTCTGGGCCCTCTCGGTAATGCACATTACACAAGCCTTGCAAGCATTGCAACTAATGAGTTAGTTGCGAGATGATGTATTATAGAACAAGTAAAGAGACTTGCCGGTAACGAGATTGAACTAGGTATTGGATACCGACGATCGAATCTCGGGCAAGTAACATACCGATGACAAAGGGAACAACGTATGTTGTTATGCGGTCTGACCGATAAAGATCTTCGTAGAATATGTAGGAGCCAATATGGGCATCCAGGTCCCACTATTGGTTATTGACCGGAGATGTGTCTCGGTCATGTCTACATTGTTCTCGAACCGTAGGGTCCGCACGCTTAACGTTACGATGACAGTTATTATGAGTTTATGCATGTTGATCTACCGAAGGTTGTTCGGAGTCCCGGATGTGATCACGGACATGACGAGGAGTCTCAAAATGGTCGATACATAAAGATTGATATATTCGAAGCCTATGTTTGGACATCGGAAGTGTTCCGGGTGAAATCGGGATTTTACCGGATTACCGGGAGGTTACCGGAACCCCCCGGGAACCATATGGGCCTTGTTGGGCCTTGGTGGAAAGGTGAAAGGGGCAGCCCAAGGTGGGCTGCGCGCCTCCCGCCTCCCCTAGTCCTATTAGGACTAAGAGAGGTGGCCGGCCCCCTTCTCTCTCTCTCTCTCTCGAGGAATCCTATTAGGAATAGGATTGAGGGGGGGAGTCCTACTCCCGGTAGGAGTAGGACTCCTCCTGCGCCCTCCTCCTTGGCCGGCCAGCCCTCCCCCTTGGATCCTTTATATACGGGGGCAGGGGGCACCTCTAGACACACAAGTTGATCATTGAGATCGTTCCTTAGCCGTGTGCGGTGCCCCCTGCCACCATATTCCACCTCGATCATATTGTTGTAGTGCTTAGGCGAAGCCCTGCGTCGGTAGAACATCAAGATCGTCACCACGCCGTCGTGCTGACGGAAATCCTCCCCAAAGCTTTGCTGGATTGGAGCCCGGGGATCGTCATCGATCTGTACGTGTGCTAAGAACTCGGAGGTGCCGGAGTAACGGTGATTGGATCGGTCGGATCAGGAAGAAGACGTACGACTACTTCCTCTACGTTGTGTCAACGCTTCCGTTGCGATCTACAAGGGTACGTAGATCAGACTCTCCCCCTCGTTGCTATGCATCACCATGATCTTGCGTGTGCGTAGGAAAATTTTGAAATTACTACGTTCCCCAACAGGTCAACAATTTATGGTTTCTCCTGCAGGAAATGGGTCTGGGTTGATCCTCACCGTATAACCTACGGTTGGCAAACACTGCCTTGTACAAGGGAAAAATACATATACCATTCTAAGGCTTATACAAGGTTTTGATCGTCGTCTCTCTACTATAGGTAAGTCACTCAGATTTACCATCCCATATAGCAAGGCGAATAATTAGAGTAAGTAGGTATGGTGATCAATCCATCCCGCACCCAAATCATTACCAGGTATACAGTTTAGTGAATCTCGCATTCTAACACTCGGTCATCCTCACAAGCATTGCAGAATTTCTCTTGTCCACGAACTGCATTCAGAATAATCCATAGATTCTGCAAGCCAAACAACCATCTATTGTCCCTTCACAACTCTCAGGTTTTGCATAATTCCTATAAGATTGCCTATCGATAAAACATAACTCCTTCCAGGGTTTTTCCTTTAGCAAGAGTGTGCTTGCTTCTTGGCAGGTCCTGGGGCCTGTGGGTTATGGCCCATCTCATCACTTGTAGTCCTTGAACTTATCATCGGGCAACTGATCATTATTCCAACTTCCAACTTTCTAGTATTCTTAAATCCATCCAATTGTACTGTCTTCCTTCTATTGGCACCAAACTAGGACATGTTTACTCAGACTCATCATGGAGTTTCCATTGATCCATATTTCCAACATCGTACCTCCTTTATATCCAATAGTAATTCATATCTTCATCCTCGTGGGATATCCCTCACACCGAGATAAAAACCTATACTTATGAAGTCCGTATTCACTTCGTGGAACATCATTATCCTTTCCAGGGTCAAGCGTCCTTACAGGGTAATATTGGCCATCTCTGCATGGCACTTCTTCAACTGGGAAACGTGAAACACATTATGAACTCCTGACTCCTTCGGGTGACTCCAACTTGCTGGCCACTTCTCCCATATGCTCCAAAACTCGGTATGGTCCTACAAATCTCGGGGATAACTTTCTCTTAACTCCAAATTGTTTAACTCCTCGCAGAGGGGTCACACGAAGACATGCTCTGTCTCCAATTTCATAGACTACCTCCTTGTGTTTTTAAGTCTGCATATCTCCTCTGCCTGGACTGAGCTACCTTCAGTCTATCTCGAATCAACTTAACATTCTCTTCTGACTCCTTGATCACATTTTGTCCAAACAACTGACAGTCTCCAACTTCATCCCACATACTCTTGGGGCATCACACATATCGAGACAAAACTCATATGCACTTTGTCCGAAATCCACACAGTGGAGTATCCTTATCTTTTCCAGGGGTCAACGGTTCTTACAGGGTACTACCACCCTTAAAATGCACAAATCTTCCATAGACCATATTTCTCATATCCTCAGAATGGCCAAAATTCTTCTTCATAGAGTAACAACTCATAAAATCCTTATCAGTACCAACGATGCTAACTTTATTCATTCTCAAGTGATTACAATATCTCGCTTTTCCATTACATGTCTCAACTCAACACCTCAAGAAAATGTTCTCAATTCTACTACTCCATTTCTTTTGTTGCAAACTAAACTATCTAGCACAAGTTTCCTTCTCCTTGGGGCATTCTCTGGCAAAGTGCCCTGCTCCATTACAATTAAAACATATTACTTCTGGCAAGTATCGAGGTTTCCTTTTTGGCAACTGTTGAGGTACTGCCCTGACTCCTTGCACCTATAACATGTGATATGACTCAGGTCCTTCCTGGAATCCAATTTGCTTCTCTTCCCGGACCTTTTCATGCCAATCATGGCTTCTATTTCCTGTGGGTCATATTCTACTTCCTCTGTCAGGAATTCTACTAGATCCCCATTCAAACAATTTTGGGAGATGTGTCCTTCTTCTCCACATGAATAGCAAGACTTAGTGCAGGGTTTACTCGGGTCCTTTTTAGGTGTGTCCTCCAAATCTTCCTTCATCACGGGTTCTTCTAAAGTTTCCATGAGGGCTCCTTTCATTACTTCTTTCTTCTGCTGGATGGTTCATTGTACCATGGGGTAAATGTGACACTGAGCAGGATAGTGGGTAGTCCCTTCACACACAAAACAAGAAATCTGCCAAGTTGGGCATTCTTCAACTGGGTGACTTCCTTCACAATTAGGGCATTCATCCTTGTGTTCTTTATGGGTGTGTCCTATTTCTCCACAAATCTTGCATGCACAAGGTTTCTTCATATACTTTCCATAAGACTTCAACTTCTGGGACACAAGGTGAGATCTTTGCAGAGTCAACTTTAATTTTCTCCATGTGGTTACTCCTTGCCATCCATTGATGGTTTGGTACATCCTCCACCAAGTAGCAACACCTCTTTCAAAGCACTGAAGAGCATGCTGGGTCATATCCTTTTCGATTATAGGGTTATTCTCCATGTGATCCTCCATGTTCTGAATCCATTGGTCTGTCTCCAACTGACTCATCGGTCTAGAAAATACAAGCTCATCTCCATTCATCCTCTATTGGTTCCAAGGGTTTGGGGTGAGATAAGAGAGATAGAGAGGGATACACACAATACAAACAAAAGTTTTGAAAATATAGATTTATTTGTGGCCGTCGGGAAAAACATCAAACAAATGACAGCTCACAAACGTCGCATCTAACGTATGTGTAATACAGGGGTTTGGTCTTCTAAAGGTCAATAAATCTTCAACATCTCCAAACTCTTCAAGCCTTGTTCATGCCTCTAATGGCTTCTTGCGATCATGCTTGTCTTTCTCAAGTTCTTTTGCCAGATCATCTCTATTGACGCGAAGTCTCTCATGACGTCCTTTATTATTCTGGAGTTGCATCCCAAACTTTTAGGTTTCATCATCCTTGGCATGAACCATGGTCCTACTGTCCTTCAGTTCCTGACAAATCTCCGGTATCTCGAGGTTGTAGCTCCTCCAGCTTGGCTACTTTCAGCTTCTGGTTCCTGAGTTCTTCACGAAATGCTTCCTTGTCTAATATGGCTTCCTGGAGCTCCATCTTAAAATTTCTTGATGTACTACTCCAGATTCTGGTGATACACTGGTTAAGGTTAAAACTTCATCTTACTAATAGGTGCTCCATCAGCCTTCTTCCATCAAATCCATTCTGAAGAAATGCACCCTTAACTCAGCACGGTGACAATAGCATCAGCGGTGATGACATCCCGGATAACCGTGTTTCTGCTCTTGTCATTCCCCATGAGCTATCATTCCATAGTAGATATCTCCTGCCTTAGGGTTTCCTTGACAAAACTTCGAGTTCTAATGCTCCATGCTCCGGTCTTTCTCCCATACACCTTGATCTCGGGTATTGATAACTCCCATAGTCTGTCAAGTTCCATCAGGGGAGTCTTACTAGGTCATACAAATCTGGAAATTCTTCATAGACTCCAATTTTCCTAGTCTTCGGAGTCTTCAGCTGTTGTAGTTTCCATTATTCAGATGCACGGAAAATACTCTTCATTCCGAAGTGGTCTTAGTTGTCCGATATCTTGTACTTCTTGGAGTGGTCTTATCAGTCGAATCTTCGTGTGGTCAAAAGGGGAAAAGGGGTATAGTCTCACCAAAGGGAATTTTTGAATAAGCTCAGAAGAGAAGAGAGGTAAAAGATCTTTTTGAAAGGGAAAGTTGTAGAGAAAAATCTTTGCTATGGGCTTGCTAGTTTCTAGGGTCACGTCCTACAGTCAACATGTGCTCTGATACCATCTTGTAGCGACCTGACCCGAATGGATCAAGTCTCTATGCTTAAGTGTCATACCTAGATCGGTATGCTGACACACACAGTACTCGAGGATTTATAACAGAGGTAACTCACATGTATAAGTAACGTAAGATACTATTACCTCAATCCAAAATAGCGGAAGTAACAAGGTTGTGGATTCCCATCAACACTAACGACAAAGTTGAGTGTAGAAATCATAACCCTAACGTATCACTTACTCGTCGTAAGAACTCTTGCAACATAAGATGTTGCAGCCACAGAGGGTTAGTACATTGAATGTACTGGCAAATTCACACCATAGAGAATGATGAATAAAGGCTATCACTACATGCATATTTGGCTGGTGGAAAAACTCTATGGTTATAAGGTTTTTGCGAAAAGCCAATTTTTCCCTACTACAAAGGAATAAATTTTATTTAACTATCATGGTGGTTTTTTAAACATTGAGAATGGTTGACAGCATTCTCAATCAATTAAGGATCATCATTAAAACCCAACAAAATTAATTTAGAGTAACATGTTGAGATCAACAGGATAATCCAAGAACTAGATACTCGAGATGTCCATAACCGGGGACACGGCTAACCATGATTAGTTTATTACACTCTGCAAAGGTTTGCCCACTTTTCCCACAAGACTCGATCTCCTCCGTTGGATTTCTCGCACTACATGGTGTTTGAGAAACGGATGACCGAGACATAGTCTTTCAAAAGCATTTGCACCTTACGATGGGTAGACCGTACCACCTACAACCCCTACATCTGCTAGTCTACCACTGTAAGAGTTCACACGACTTAATCAACTATGCTAGAGCCCATAATAGCTTATGGCTGCACACAGAAGTTTCTAGCATGAATAATCTTATGATCCCTTTGAGCCTGGGTGGCGGACCGTAGGATGATCACAAGGTATATCCCCGGGATCGCCTAGGACAACACTGGTATATCCCCAGGTATCCGGGCAAGTCCACTGGTATATCCCCAGGGTGCCCCTAGCAATCCACCCAGATGTGTATTCAAGTTGCCACCTTAAGTTGAACCATTAAATAACAACCTCACATCTGTCATGGATTTCACTCATACCCAAACCACGTCTACAAGCATAGCATAGCAATATAAGCAACGCGTAGAAGTAACTCCCAAGGGTTTGATAGTAACAGGGCAATAGGTTCCTACCTCAGTAACTACTTCCCAATACCCACATGTTATCAATCCTACTCATGCAATGTTTGAGGGTTAAAACTAATGCATAAAAACTGGGTACGAAAGGGATATGATCAAAGTGTAAACTTGCCTGCAATGTTGATGAATATGATTTGCACTCAAAACTCTTGATAGATCTACTCGTCACACTCCGGTCAATCTATCGTAAGCAAGCAATAGTAACCACACATAAGCAATCACTCAAAAGATCAGAAAGATCGAAGAAGTCGATTCGGAAACATCAAAACCAAGCAAATAGCTCTTGCAACATAAAACAATTTCTAACAGTACCAAAATTATGTGAATTTGGCCTTATCAGAAAGTTTAGGTCAAGAGCTTCGATTTGCAAAAAGAATCAACTCAAACGGAGCTACGGAACTCAAGTCATGATCAAACGAAGTTTGAATTCAAATCTGATCTAATTAAATTTTTAAACTTTTCAAAAACATGTTTGAGTTGAATTAATGGATAGAGGGGATCATAACGAAGATGTGGGCGTTGGTTTCGTTGGATTTGGACTAACGAGTAAAAAGTTATGACAGATTGAAGTACAGGGACTAATCTGTGAAGAAAATTATCACGAATAGGTCCCTAGCCGAAATTAAAACAGAAAAAGGAAAATACTAAACAGTGAACGTTCACTACTGAACCCTAACGAACAAAAACCGTTCGCTAAAGAGATCTAAACAGAGAACGCCCGTTAAATAAATAAAAACCGGTTTATATAAAAAACCGATTTGAATCGGACCGGTCGGCGGCGGTTTTTACCATGGTTCTCGGCGGTTTGATGGTCTTCGCAAGAAAACCGGCGGCGGCGAGACAAACTCCGGCGACGGCAGCAGCGACGCGAAGCGGCTTCGGTAAGGAGCGGGCGGTGGCTGCGCGAGGCGGGTGCTGGGCAGCGTCGGCGGCGCTGGGCCGCGCAAGGTAGCAGCGCGCGGGTGGCGGCGGCAAGCGGCTCGGCGGCGCGAGTACGGCGGCAGGCGGCGGCGATCTGCAAGAGGGGCAAAGCAGCACGGCAGAGAGAGAGAGAGAGGCGGGGCCCGGGGCAGCGGCTTTATGAGGAGGGCGAGGAGGTGGCGTGGAGGAGGGGCAAGGAGAGGCGGCGGGGAGTCCGGGCGGAGCACACACGTCGAGGCGGCGGCGCAGTCGTGCGAGATCCGGCCTCTAGCGCGAGGTCGGGGAAGGCTGGGCTGGGCTGGGCTTGGCCAAGTTGGTTGGGCCGGCCCAGTCGGTGGAATGTTTTTTTTAACATTTTCAGACAAATAAAATAATAAAGCAAAATAAATAAGCTATTGTATAGGCATATAATATATCAAAATTTTCAGAAAAGATTCTCTACGACATGAACATTTTTCTAGCATTAAATAAAATACACACAAAATCAGATAATTCAAAGAGTGCTACTGGTCTATTAAAATCCAACAAAAAATCATTTTTAAAATACCAAAATGATTTCAAATTAATTTTTCTCCAATTTTCTATTGTAGGGAATCATGTTACCCTAATTTCCATATATTTTATTTTTGGATAAAAATAATTTGAATAAAACTCAAATAACTCCAAATTGGAAATAAATTCAAAAGGACTTTGAATTTAATTCTTTGAAACTCCCAACTCGTATTTCATATAATTTGAAGAAGTCATTTTATCTTCTCTCATGAAAATCATTGAGCTGCATGAAGTTTATGCATTAAAATATTTCCAAATGGAAATTCAAATATTTTTCAAACACCCTTTTCATTTATGTAAATGGAAGAAGTCATGTCATCTTCGCTCAATGGTTTTGTATTAGAAAAGAATTTTAATTCATGGAGATCAGAAAGCAAAATATGAAAGTTTGGGGAAGTCCTTTTATTCCCTCTCATTTAACTTTCAAAAGGTTCGAATTTCACTAAATTTCACACAATCAATCAAACAATCAATCAAATCTATCTATTTATTATAACATTCCACAATTTAGAATTTTGGGATGTTACATATGACCAAGTGTATGTCACATTTATAGCGAACTAATTTACTTTTGATGCCCATCTTTCTAAGTTATGTTGCATTCATTTTAGTCATATGATTAATAATATTAACCATGAATGTTGTTCTTAACATAAGATATTTAAGCATTTTTTGTAGATTTTTTTCATAAAACTTTGGAGGCATATGTCTAGTAGACTGATGTGTGAAGAATAGGAAAGGTCCTCATCAATAGCGTGTACTATTTTTTATCCCCATCTTCTTTTCAGAATAGTTAACATTTTAATCTCACCGCATAGATTTGTTTCAAAATAAATGCCAAAATCTACTAAAAATGAAATAGCACAAAATAATATCAATAAAACCAATTTATCGATACCAACGAATCCACTTGTTGTCGATAAACATATATATCATCACATACATAATTCTAGTTAAAATGACAAAATCCTCTCCAAAGAAATTAGTGCTACTAAATTCTCTCAGTAAAAACAATTTGACTGACGCTAATAAATTTTATCAAAAACAACTATTACCTATATATGTTTGGATAACCGTAAATATAGCCATGTATTGGTCATTTCTCTATAGTAAATTACTACCCGTTTGATCTGAAAATGGGTGAATTTAGAATTTGCCTACATCTCCATCGCCGCATGAATAGACACCATGGTTTACATTGACCATTAATTGATACCTCAGCACCTTTTTATTTACCAATAGAGAGAGTTTTTCCAATTGAGCTTCTTTCATTATGTATAAATATCTCCTGATCTACCTCAGCAGAAGTACCCCCAAACTATCATCATTCTAAATCCCAACTATTAACCACCATTGTGGACCTAAATCATGTCCTCAAGGTAGTTCACCCTAGGAATCATGGCTGATAAGGTAATTCCACAATTCGATTGTGGTTTCGTTCTTCTTTCTAGTTTCTATCTTCTGACCTAGGTTGGGATCTAAGTAGATATATGTCAAAACCTATTCTTTCTAGGGTGACTAATAATAGGATCATCTTTCTCCATAAAGAAAATGGATCAAGTATAGAAATGAATCCAACAAATTTCTCGAGAGATTTTTGAGTTCAGGTTGCGATGCTTGCTAGTGGATGTCCTTGGGATGTTTTGAGGGCCCTCACATCTTTCCCCCAAGGCCTCTTGATATTTTGATATAACTTTGTGCATGGTTGGTTTCGAGCTTTTTCGTGTCATTCCAATGAATCCGGGGACTCTCAGGCGACTATGGTTTCCCCAACACTGCTACCCCCTCCACCCTCTCCCTCTCATGTTGCCACATAGGTGTTCATCGGGCAAGCTTGCGTGCTTGGTGATGAAGGTCATGGTGAGATTTTTGCCGCTACATTCCCTTGTAGACAACCCAGGACACCTAGGAGTCACCGTAGCTGGTATGGTAGCGTGCGGAGGATGTGCTTGACATCTACCTTTGTTACACGAGTGGCTAGGATTTGGTTGGTTGTAGTCTCGACCCGGATTTCCCCCCTCCCCCTCTAGATTAGAAGGTCAAGATCATATCCTCCGCAACCCATTCGCCCCCACACCTGCCTTTTTTATCATGCGACCTTGGTCGGTTGATCAGGTGCTAGCGGGGGTTGGGCTGTAAGCTCTAGTCTAGAGAAATCCTTGGTTGGTTCTATGGAGACTACGACATGATTCTGTGTGTGCGTGTGTGTTAATTTTCTACCTAGAGGCACCATTGAGGTCTCTCCTCTCCACTCTGACCCAGAGCTCTAGCAAAATCCCAAAACCAGTCTCGGGTTGGGCAGCGATGGTGCCTTGTTTGTTGTGAACTCATTGGACCTCCCATGGACGTATGGTTCTTTGGGAGAGTGGCGCTGGGGTTGTTGGGTGCTCCTTAGTTCTAATTCCGAACATCAATTTTTGTGGAGGTTGGCAGTTACAGCTAGTTCTTACTCTTCTTGGATTGTTGTTCTTTGGTGGCCAGGTGTGTGGCTGTGACCCACCGACTCCTCTTCTATGGACCAAGGCCGAAGGGGGTAGGGTTCCCCTACCATCGACACAAACATAATTAGCACCATATATTTTGACCAATGCTTGCAAAATTTTACCATGGCTAATGTGCACTATATTTCAAATGAATGGAGTAACATTTCAAACGTTGTTCAATTTATCATACTACATCAAGTATGCTACTGGGATTATAATTCGTTTAAACACCTAGCTACTGCAAGGAAATCTTGTTTGTTTACTAACCAGCCTAATGATTAGGATAAATGGATGAAGTACAGGAAGTCTGTCGACAAGTTGGCAATATGGAAGTAGAGAAAATTCTACACATGCTTGCCATTTCTTCTTATTTTTCTGTTATTTAGATTTCATAACCATCTACATTGATATTCTTACTTCATGAGATAACTCATCGGATTTCCAAACCATGTAAATTCAAATCCGTACTTAATATAATCTATTTATCATACCTGATACAAGAAACAACTAGTGCATGTGTCACCCTTAACTAACTTCTGATGATTTGACAGATGAAGCAAGGTCTGAAGTACTACTTCAGCATGTGCCTCATCCAGTGCTACAAATGTGTGAAATGTCTACAGATTCCAGGGAAAGAGAAGTTTGAGATGATCCGGAAGAGCTTTGTCGAGGACTCATTGTTGTACAACACGTACCCTAGTGCCCGACGCTCTGGCCAATATCCAGAGGACATTTCTCATGGCAGCAGCCGCATCTGGGTCATGGATGATACAAGCATCCCGCATTCACGCCTAGAGATGGAGCGGCTGGTGATCATGCAGGGTGGCCTATCCAAGATGTACAACCAATACTTACTGCAAAAAAGGAAGCGAGCGTGGGTTGGTGGTAATGATTAGAAGTTCATGCAGGACAACTCGCTGTATATGGAAAAGCTATCGATGTCGAAGCTCCACTTTTTCATGCTCAAGAACGTTAAGGAGACCATGTGAAAGAACTTACTGTCGATGACTGCCATGGCTAAGAGACAATGGTTCAAGGAGATGGATGTGTCAGATTCTGATTATTGCTACTATACTAGTGGCAGTGGCAGCAAGTAGGTAATGTGGAAGTATCAACTCTATGGATGCCGACGTGTCATGCATGGTGATTAATAATGTGAATTTATGCATCACATTATTTGATCCTCGATTGTTTTGAGTGTGCGTTGTTAATTAATCACTCATGTTTTGAATCAAGTTGTTCACCTTCCTTACACATGCCTTTTTGTATATGCATGCTCAGGAGCTCAGTCGCATCTTTCGAACACCAAATTCTATATGTGTATGTAACATTTATAGTATTTTTTTACTTTATATGTGTTTTTTGATATATACAATTAGCTAATTTACCTTGTATGTGCACATCACATATATAGTAAAAAATAAATAAATATGACCAAGTGTATGTCACATTTATAGCAAACTAATTTACTTTTGATGTCCATCTTTCTAAGTTATGTCCGGGACCTCAACAGAGTTACGTTACATTCATTTTAGTCATATGATTCATAATATTAACCATGAATGTCATTCTTAACATAAGATATTTAAGCATTTTTGTAGATTTTTTTTCATAAAACTTTGGAGGCATATGTCTAGTAGACACGTTTGTGAAAAATAGGAAAGGTTCTCATCAATCGCGTGTTCTACTTTTTATCCCCATCTTCTTTTCAGAATAGTTAACATTTTTATCTCACCGCATAGATTTGTTTCAAAATAAATGTCAAAATCTACTAAAAATGAAATAGCACAAAATATTATCAATAAAACTAATTCATTGATACCAACGAATCCATTTGTTGTCGATAAACATATATCTCATCACATACATAATGCTGGTTAAAAGGACGAAATCCTCTCCAACGAAATTAGTGCTACTATATTCTCTTAGTAAAATAATTTGACTGATGCTAATAAATTTGATCAGAAACAACTATTACATGTATATGTTTGCATAACCATAAATATAGCCATGTATCGGTCATATCTCTATAGTAAATTACTTCTCGTTTGATCAAAAAATGGGTGAATTTAGAATTTGCCTACATATCCATCGCCGCATGAGTAGACACCATGGTTTACATTGACCATTAATTGATACCTCCACACCTTTTTATTTACCAATAGAGAGAGAGTATTTGCAATTGTGCTTCTTTCATTCTCTATAAATATCTCCTTATCTACCTCAATAGAAGTACCCCCAAACTATTATCATTCTACCTCCCACCTATTAACCACCACTATGGATCTAAATCTCGTCCTCAAGGCAGTTCACCACAGGAATCATGGCTGATGAGGCAATTCCACAACTCGATTGTGGTTTCGTTCTTCTTTCTAGTTTCTTTCTTCTGACCTAGGTCAGGATCTAAGCAGATTTATGTGAAAACCTATTCTTTCTAGGGTGACCAATAATTGGTTCATCTTTCTCTCTAAAGAAAATGGATCAACTATAGAAATGAATGCAACAAATTTCTCGAGAGATTTTTGAGTTCATGTTGCGCTGCTTGCTAGTGGATGTCCTTGGGATGTTTTGAGGGCCCTCACATTTTTCACCCAAGGCCTCTTGGTATTTTGATACAACATTGTGCATGGTTGGTTTCGAGCTTTTTCGTATCATTCCAATGAATCTGAGGACTCTCAGGCGACTATGGTTTCCCCAACACTGCCACCCCCTCTACCCTCTCCCTCTCATGCTGCCACCATAGGTGTTCATCGGGCAAGCTTGTGTGCTTGGCGATGAAGGTTGTGGTGACATTTTTGCCGCTTCATTCCCTTGCAGACAACCCAGGACACCTAGCAGGCACCCTATCTGGCAAGGTAGCATGCGGCGAATGTGCTAGACAGCTACCTTTGTTAAACGAGTGGCTAGGATTTGGTTGGTTGTGGTCTCGACCCGGATTTCCCCCCTTCCCCTCAAGATTATAAGGTCAAGATCATATCCTCCTCAAATCATTCGCCCCCACACCTGCCTTTTCTATCTTGGGGCCTTGGCCGGTTGATCAGGTGCTAGCGGGGGTTGGGGTGTAAGCTCGAGTCTAAAGAAATCCTTGGTTGGTTCTATGGACACTGCGACACGATTGTGTGTGTGTGTGTGTGTGTGTGTGTGTGTGTGTGTGTGTTATAATTGTCTACCTAGAGGCACCATTGATGTCTCTCCTCTCCACTCTGACCTGGAGCTCTAGCAAAATCCCAAAACCAGTCTTGGGTTGGACAGCGATGGTGCCTTGTTTGTAGTGACCTCATTGGACCTCCCGTGGACGTATGGTTCTTTGGGAGAGTGGCACTGGGGTTGTTGGGGGCTCCTCAGTTCTGAGTCCGAACATCAATTTTTGTGGAGGTTGGCAGTTACAGCTAGTTCCGACTCTTCTTGGATTGTTGTTCTTTGGTGGCCAGGAGTGTGGCTGTGACCCACCGACTCCTCGCCTCGGGATCCAGGCGGAAGGGGATAGGGTTCGCCTACCATCGACACGAACATAATTTGCACCATAGATTTTAACCAATGCTTGAAAATTTTACCATGGTTAATGTGCACTATATTTTGAAATGAATGGAGTAACAGTTCATATGTGGTTCCATTTATCATACTGCATCAATTATTCTGCCCGGATTATAATTCGTTTAAACACCAAGGTATTGCAAGGAAATCTTGTTTGTTTACTAACCAGCCTTATGATTAGGATAAATGGATGAAGTACAGGAGGTCTGTCAACAAGTTGGCAATATGGAACTTGAGAAATTCTACATATGCTTGCCATTTCTTCTTATTTTTCCGTTCTTTAGATTTCATAACAATCTACATTCATATTATTACTTCATTAGATAACTCATCGTATTTCCAAACCATGTAAATTCAAATCCGTACTTAATATAATATGTTTATCATACCTGATACAAGAAACAACTAGTCCATGTGTCACCCTTAACTAACTTCTGATGATTTGACAGATGAACAAGGTGTGAAGTACTACTTCATCATGTGCCTCATCCGGTGCTACAAATGTGTGAAATGTCCCAAGATTCCAGGGAAAGAGGAGTTAGAGATGATCCAAAAGAGCTTTGTCGAGGACTCATTGTTGTACGACACGTAGCCTAGTGTCCGACGCTCTGGCCAATAACTAGAGGACATTTCTCATGGCAGCAGCCGCATCTGGGTCATGGATGAGACAAGCATCCCGCGTTCGTGCCTAGAGATGGAGCGGCTGGTGATCATGCAGGGTGGCCTGTCCAAGATGTACAACCAATACTTGCTGCAAAACAGGAAGCGAGCGTGGTTGGCGGCAATTATTAGAAGATCATGCAGGACAGCTCGCTGTATATGGAAAAGCTATCGATGTCGAATCTCTACTTTGTCATGCTTAAGAACGTTAAGGAGACCATGTGAAAGAACTTACGGTCAACGACTGCCAAGGCTAAGAGACAATGGTTCAAGGAGATGGATGTGTCGGATTCTGATTATTGCTACTATACTAGTGGCAGTGGCAGCAAGTAGGTACTCTCGAAGTATCAACTCTATGGATGCCGATGTGTCATGCATGGTGCTTAATAATGTGAATTTCTGCATGACATTATTTGATCCTCGATTGTTTTGAGTGTGCGTTGTTAATTAATCACTCATGTTTTGAATCAAATTGTTCACCTTCATTACCCATGCCTTTTTGTATATGCATGCTCAGGAGCTCAGTCGCATCTTTCGAACACCAAATTCTATATGTGTATGTAACATTTATAGTATTTTTTACTTTATATGTGTTTGTTGATATTTACAATTAGCTATTTTACCTTTTATGTGTACATCACATATATAGTCAAACATAGATAAATATGACCAAGTGTATGTCACATTTATAGCGAACTAATTTACTTTTGATGTCTATCTTTCTAACTTATGTCCGGGATCTCAACAGAGTTATGTTGCAATCATTTTAGTCATATGACTCATAATATTAACCATGAATGCCGTTCTTAACATAAGATATTTAAGTATTTTTGTAGATTTTTTTCATGAAACTTTAGAGGCATATGTGTAGGAGACTCATTTGTGAAAAATAGGAAAGGTTCTCATCAATCGCGTGTACTACTTTTTATCCCCATCTTCTTTTCAGAATAGTTAACATTTTTATCTCACCGCATAGATTTGTTTCAAAATAAATGTCAAAATCTACTAAAAATGAAATCTCACAAAATATTATCAATAAAACCAATTCATTGATACCAACGAATCCATTTGTTGTCGATAAACATATATCTCATCACATATGTAATGCTAGTTAAAAGGACGAAATCCTCTCCAAGGAAATTAGTGCTACTATATTCTCTCAGTAAAATAATTTGACTGACGCTAATAAATTTTATCAAAAACAACTATTACATGTATATGTTTGCATAACCATAAATATAGCCATGTATCGGTCATATCTCTATAGTAAATTACTTCCCGTTTGATCTAAAAATGGGTGAATTTAGTATTTGCCTACATATCCATCGCCGCATGAGTAGACACCATGGTTTACATTGACCATTAATTGATACCTCCACACCTTTTTATTTACCAATAGAGAGAGTGTTTGCAATTGCGCTTCTTTCATTCTCTATAAATATCTCCTTATCTACCTCAACAGATGTACCCCCAAACTATTATCATTCTACCTCCCACCTATTAACCACCACTATGGATCTAAATCTCGTCCTCAAGGCAGTTCACCACAGGAATCATGGCTGATGAGGTAATTCCACAACTCGATTGTGGTTTCGTTCTTCTTTCTAGTTTCTTTCTCCTGACCTAGGTTAGGATCTAAGCAGATTTATGTGAAAACCTATTCTTTCTAGGGTGACCAATAATTGGATCATCTTTCTCTCTAAAGAAAATGGATCAACTATAGAAATGAATGCAACAAATTTCTCGAGAGATTTTTGAGTTCACGTTGGGCTGCTTGCTAGTGGATGTCCTTGGGCTGTTTTGAGGGCCCTCACATTTTTCTCCCAAGGCCTCTTGGTATTTTGATACAACATTGTGCATGGTTGGTTTCAAGCTTTTTCGTATCATTCCAATGAATCCGAGGACTCTGAGGCGACTATGGTTTCCCCAACACTGCCACCCCCTCTACCCTCTCCCTCTCATGCTGCCACCATAGGTGTTCATCGGGCAAGCTTGTGTGATTGGCGATGAAGGTTGTGGTGAGATTTTTGCCGCTTCATTCCCTTGGAGACAACCCAGGTCACCTAGCAGGCACCCTATCTGGCAAGGTAGCATGCAGTGGATGTACTAGACGGCTACCTTTGTTACAGAAGTGGCTAGGATTTGGTTGGTTGTGGTCTCGACCCGGATTTCCCCCCTTCCCCTCCAGATTAGAAGGTCAAGATCATATCATCCTCAACTCATTTGCCCCCACACCTGCCTTTTCTATCTTGCGGCCTTGGTCGGTTGATCAGGTGCTAGCGGGAGTTGGGGTGTAAGCTCGAGTCTAGAGAAATCCTTGGTTGGTTCTCTGGACACCGCGACACGATTATGTGTGTGCTTGTGTGTTAATTTTCTACCTAGAGGCACCATTGATGTCTCTTCTCTCCACTCTGACCCGAATGTCTAGCAGAATCCCAAAACCAGTCTTGGGTTGGACAGCGATGGTGCCTTGTTTGTTGTGACCTCATTGGACCTCCCGTGGACGTATGGTTCTTTGGGAGAGTGGCACTAGGGTTGTTGGGTGCTCCTCAGTTCTGAGTACAAACATCAATTTTGGTGGAGGTTGGTAGTTACAGCTAGTTCTGACTCTTCTTGGATAGTTGTTCTTTGGTGGCCAGGTGTGTGGCTATGACCCATCGACTCCTCGCCTCTGGATCAAGGTGGAAGGGGAGAGGGTTCCCCTACCATCGACACGAACATAATTAGCACCATAGACTTTGACGAATGCTTGCAAATTTTTACCATGGCTAATGTGCACTATATTTTGAAATGAATGGAGTAACAGTTCATATGTGGTTCAATTTATCATACTACATCAATTATGCTGCTCGGATTATAATTCATTTAAACACCAAGCTATTGAAAGGAAATCTTGTTTGTTTACTAACTAGCGTAATGATTAGGATAAATGGATGAATTACAGGGGGTCTGTCGACAAGTTGGCAAGATGGAACTTGAGAAAATTCTACACATGCTAGCCATTTCTTCTTATTTTTCCGTTCTTTAGATTTCATAACCATCTACATTGATATTCTTACTTCATTAGATAACTCATCGGATTTCCAAACCATGTAAATTCAAGTCCATACTTAATATAATCTATTTATCATACCTGATATAAGAAACAACTAGTGCATGTGTCACCCTTAACTAACTTATGATGATTTGACAAATGAAGCAAGGTCTGAAGTACCACTTCAGCATGTGTCTCATCCGGTGCTACAAATGTGTGAAATGTCTCAAGATTCCAGGAGAAGAGGAGCTTGAGGTGATCCGGAAGAGCTTTGTCGAGGACTCATTGTTGTACGACACGTACCCTAGTGCCGGACGCTCTGGCCAATATCTAGAGGACATGTCTCATGGCAGCAGCCGCATCTGGGTCATGGATGAGACAAGCATCCCGCGTTCGCACCTAGAGATGGAGCGGCTGGTGATCATGTAGGGTGGCCTGTCCAAGATGTACAACCAATACTTGCTGCAAAACAGGAAGCGAGCGTGGGTTGGCGGCAATGATTAGAAGATCATGCAGGACAGCTCGTTGTATATGGAAAAGCTATCGATGTCGAATCTCTACTTTGTCATGCTTAAGAACGTTAAGGAGACCATGTGAAAGAACTTACGGTCGATGACTGCCAACGCTAAGAGACAATGGTTCAAGGAGATGGATGTGTCGGATTCTGATTATTGCTACTATACTAGTGGCAGTGGCAGTAAGTAGGTAATGTGGAAGTATCAACTCTATGGATGCCGATGTGTCATGCATGGTGCTTAATAATGTGAATTTCTGCATCACATTATTTGATCCTCGATTGTTTTGAGTGTGCGTTGTTAATTAATCACTCATGTTTTGAATCAAATTGTTCACTTTCATTACAGATGCCTTTTTATATATGCATGCTCAGGAGCTCAGTCGCATCTTTCGAACACCAAAGTCTTTATGTGTATGTAACATTTATAGTATTTTTTACTTTTTTTGTGTTTGTTGATATTCACAATTAGCTAATTTACCTTTTATGTGTACATCACATATATGGTCAAAAATAAATAAAATATGACCAAGTGTATGTCACATTTATAGCGAACTAATTTACTTTTGATGTCCATCTTTCTAAGTTATGTCCTGGACCTCATCAGAGTAATGTTGCATTCATTTTATTCATATGATTCATAATATTAACCATTAATGTCGTTCTTAACATACATAATGCTAGTTAAAATGAAGAAATCCTCTCCAACGAAATTAGTGCTACTATATTATCTCAGTAAAAATAGTTTGACTGGTGCTAATAAATTTTGTCAAAGACAACTATTACATGTATATGTTTGCATAACCGTAAATATAGCCATGTATCGGTCATATCCCTATAGTAAATTACTTCCAGTTTGATCTAAAAATGGGTGAATTTGGAATTTGCCTACATCTCCATCGCCGCATGAATAGACACCATGGTTTACATTGACCATTAATTGATACCTCCACACCTTTTTATTTACCAATGGAGAGACTGTTTGCAATTGTGCTTCTTTCATTCTCTATTAATATCTCCTTATCTACCTCAACAGAAGTACCCCCAAACTATTATCATTCTACGTCCCACCAATTAACCACCACTATGGATCTAAATCTCGTCGTCAAGACAGTTCACCACAGGAATCATGGCCGATGAGGCAATTCCACAATTTGATTGTGGTTTCGTTCTTCTTTCTAGTTTCTTTCTTCTGACCTAGGTCAGGATCTAAGCAGATTTATGTGAAAACCTATTCTTTCTAGGGTGACCAATAATTGGTTCATCTTTCTCTCTAAAGAAAATGGATCAACTATAGAAATGAATGCAACTTATTTCTTGAGAGATTTTTGAGTTCACGTTGCGTCGCTTGCTAGTGGATGTCCTTGGGATGTTTTGAGGGCCCTCACATTTTTCTCCCAAGGCCTCTTGGGAGTTTTTATACAACATTGTGAATGGTTGGTTTCAAGCTTTTTTGTATCATTCCAATGAATCCAAGGACTTTGAGGCGACTATGGTTTCCCCAACACTGCCACCCCCTCTACCCTCTACCTCTCATGTTGCCACCATAGGTGTTCATCGGGCAAGCTTGTGTGCTTGGCGATGAAGGTTGTGGTGCGATTTTTGCCGCTTCATTCCCTTGCAGACAACCCAGGACACCTAGCAGGCTCCCTATCTGGCAAGGTAGCATGCGGCGGATGTGCTAGACGGCTACCTTGATTACACGAGTGGCTAGGATTTGGTTGGTTGTGGCCTCGACCCGGATTTCCCCCCTTCCCCTCAAGATTATAAGGTCAAGATCATATCCTCCTCAAATCATTCGCCCCCCACACGTGCCTTTTCTATCTTGGGGCCTTGGTAAGTTGATCAGGTGCTAGTGGGGGTTGGGTGTAAGCTCGAGTCTAGAGAAATCGTCAGTTGGTTCTTTGGACATTGCGACAAGATTGTGTGTGTGCGTGTGCGTGTGTTAATTTTCTACCTAGAGGCACCATTGATATCTCTCCTCTCCACTCTGACCCGGAGCTCTAGCAAAATCTCAAAACCAGTCTCGGGTTGGCCAGCAATGGTGCCTTGTTTGTTGGGACCTCATTGGACCTCCCGTGGACGTATTGTTCTTTGGGAGAGTGGCACTAGGGTTGTTGGGTGCTCCTCAGTTCTGAGTCCGAACATCAATTTTTGTGGAGGTTGGCAGTTACAGCTAGTTCTGACTCTTCTTGGATTGTTGTTTTTTGGTGGCCAGGTGTGTGGCTGTGACACACCGACTCCTCGCCTCTGGATCAAGGCGGAAGGGGATAGGGTTCCCCTACCATCGACACGAACATAATTTGCACCATGGACTTTGACCAATGCTTGCAAAATTTTACCATGGCTAATGTGCACTATATTTTGAAATGAATGGAGTAACAGTTCATATGTGGTTCAGTTTATCATACTACATCAATTTTGCTGCCCGAATTATAATTCGTTTAAACACCAAGATATTGCATGGAAATCTTGTTTATTTACTAACCAGCCTTATGATTAGGATAAATGGATGAAGTACAGGAGGTCTGTCGATAATTTGGCAATATGGAACTTGATAAAATTCTACACATGCTTGCCATTTCTTCTTATTTTTCCGTTCTTTAGATTTCAGAACCATCTACGTTGATATTCTTACTTCATTAGATAACTCATCGGATTTGCAAACCATGTAAGTTCAAATCCGTACTTAATATAATCTATTTATCATACCTGATACAAGAAACTACTAGTGCATGTGTGACCCTTAACTAACTTCTGATGATTTGACAGATGAAGCAAGGTCTGAAGTACTACTTCAGCATGTGCCTCATCCGGTGCTACAAATGTGTGAAATGTCTCAAGATTCCTTGCAAAGAGGGAGTTTGAGATGATCCGGAAGAGCTTTGTCGAGGACTCATTGTTGTACGACACATACCCTAGTGCCCGACGCTCTGGCCAATATCCATAGGACATTTTGCATCGCAGCAGCCGCATTTGGGTCATGGATGAGACAGGCATCCTGCGGTCGTGCCTAGAGATGGAGCGGCTGGTGATCTTGCAGGGTGGCCTGTCCAAGATGTACAACCAATACTTGCTGCAAAATAGGAAGCGAGCATGGGTTGGCGGCAATGATTAGAAGTTCATGCAGGACAACTCGTTGTATATGGAAAAGCTATCGATGTCGAAGCTCTACTTTGTCATACACAAGAACATTAAGGAGACCACGTGAAAGAACTTACTATCGACGACTGCCAAGGCTAAGAGACAATGGTTCAAGGAGATGGATGTGTCGGATTCTGATTATTGCTACTATACTAGTGGCGGTGGCAGCAAGTAGGTAATGTGGAAGTATCAACTCTATGGATACCGATGTGTCATGCATGGTGCTTAATAATGTGAATTTCTACATCACATTATTTGAGCCTCGATTGTTTTGAGTGTGCGTTGTTAATTAATCACTCATGTTCTGAATCAAAATTTTCACCTTCATTACACATGCCTTTTTGTATATGCATGCTCAGGAGCTCAGTCGCATCTTTCTACCACCAAAGTATTTATGTGTACGTAACATTTATAGTATTTTTTACTTTTTATGTGTTTGTTGATATTTACAATTAGCTAATTTACCTTTTATGTGTACTTCACATATATAGTCAAAAATAAATAAATATGACCAAGTGTATGTCACATTTATAGCGAACTAATTTACTTTTGATGTCCATCTTTCTAAGTTATGTCCGGGACCTCAACAGAATTATGTTGCATTCATTTTAGTCATATGATTCATAAAATTAAGCATGAATGTCGTTCTTAACATAAGATATTTAAGCATTTTTTTAGATTTTTTTCATAAAACTTTGGAGGCATATGTCTAGTAGACTCATTTGTGAAAAATAGGAAAGGTTCTCATCAATCGCGTGTACTACTTTTTATCCCCATCTTCTTTTCAGAATAGTTAACATTTTCATCTCACCGCATAGATTTGTTTCAAAACAAATGTCAAAATCTACTAAAAATGAAATAGCACAGAATATTATCAATAAAACCAATTCATTGATACCAACGAATCCATTTGTTGTTGATAAACATATATCTCATCACATACACAATGCTAGTTAAAAGGACGAAATCCTCTCCAATGAAATTAGTGCTACTATATTCTCTCAGTAAAATAATTTGACTAACGCTAATAAATTTTATCAAGAACAACTATTACATGTATATGTTTGCATAACCATAAATATAGCCATGTAACGGTCATGTCTCTATAGTAAATTACTTCCTGTTTCATCTAAAAATGGGTGAATTTTGAATTTTCCTACATATCCATCGCCGCATGAATAGACACCATGGTTTACATTGACCATTAAATGATATCTCCACACCTTTTTATCTACCAATAGAGAGAGTTTTTGCAATTGTGCTTCTTTCATTCTCTACAAATATCTCCTTATCTACCTCAACAGAAGTACCCCCAAACTATTATCATTCTACCTCCCACCTATTAACCACCACTGTGGATCTAAATCTTGTCCTCAAGGCAGTTCACCACAGGAATCATGGCTGATGAGGTTATTCCACAATTCGATTGTGGTTTCGTTCTTCTTCCTAGTTTCTTTCTTCTGACCTAGGTCAGGATCTGAGTAGATTTATGTGAAAACCTATTCTTTCTAGGGTGACCAATAATTGGATCATCTTTCTCTCTAAAGAAAATGGATCAGCTATAGAAGTGAATGCAACAAATTTATCGAGAGATTTTTGAGTTCACGTTGCGCTGCTTGCTAGAGGATGTCCTTGGGATGTTTTGAGGGCCCTCACATTTTTCTCCCAAGGCCTCTTGGTATTTTGATACAACATTGTGCATGGTTGGTTTTGAGCTTTTTCGTATCATTCCAATGAATCCGAGGACTCTGAGGCGACTATGGTTTCCCCAACACTGCCACCCCCTCTACCCTCTCCCTCTCATCTTGCCACCATAGGTGTTCATCGGGCAAGCTTGTGTGCTTGGCGATGAAGATTGTGGTGAGATTTTTGCCGCTTCATTCTCTTGCAGACAACCGAGGACACCTAGCTGGCACCCTATCTGGCAAGGTAGCATGCGGCGGATGTGCTAGACGGCTACCTTCGTTACACGAGTGGCTAGGATTTGGTTGGTTGTGGTCTCGACCCAGATTTCCCCCCTTCCCCTCTAGATTAGAAGGTCAAGATCATATCCTCCTCAACTAATTTGGCCCCACACCTGCCTTTTCTATCTTGCGGCCTTGGTCGGTTGATCAGGTGCTAGCGGGACTTGGGGTGTAAGCTCGAGTCTAGAGAAATCCTTGGTTGGTTCTCTGGACACCGCGAGACGATTGTGTGTGTGTGCTTGTGTGTTAATTTTCTACCTAGAGGCACCATTGATGTCTCTCCTCTCCACTCTGACCCGAATCTCTAGCAAAATCCCAAAACCAGTCTCGGGTTGGACAGCGATGGTGCCTTGTTTGTTGTGACCTCATTGGTCCTCCGGTGGAGGTATGGTTCTTTGGGAGAGTGGCACTTGGGTTGTTGGGTGCTCCTCAGTTCTAAGTCTGAACATCAATTTTTGTGGAGGTTGGCAGTTACAGCTAGTTCTGACTATTCTTGGATTGTTGTTCTTTGGTGGCCAGGTGTGTGGCTGTGACCCACCAACTCCTCGTCTCTGGACCAAGGTGGAAGGGGATAGGGTTCCCCAACCATCAACACGAACATAATTTGCACCATAGATTTTGACCAATGCTTGCAAATTTGCTGCTTCAATTTTGTTGTTCAGTTTATCATACTACATTAATTTTGCTGCTCGAATTATAATTCGTTTAAACACCAAGCTATTGAAAGGAAATATTGTTTGTTTACTAACAAGCCTTATGATTAGGATAAATGGATGAAGTACAGGAGGTCTGTCGACAAGTTGGCAAGATGGAACTTGAGAAAATTCTACTCATGCTAGCCATTTCTTCTTATTTTTCCGTTCTTTAGATTTCATAACCATCCCCATTGATATTCTTTCTTCATTAGATAACTCATCGGATTTCCAAACCATGTAAATTCAAATCCGTACTTAATATAATCTGTTTATCATACCTGATACAAGAAACAACTAGTGCATGTGTCACCCTTAACTAACTTCTGATGATTTGACAAATGAAGCAAGGTCTGGAGTACTACTTCGGCATGTGCCTCATCCGATGCTACAAATGTGTGAAATGTCTCAAGATTCCAGGAAAAGAGGAGTTTGAGATGATCCGAAAGAGCTTTGTCTAGGGCTCATTGTTGTACGACACGTACCCTAGTGCCGGACGCTCTGGCCATTATCCAGAGGACATTTCTCATGGCAGCAGCCGCATCTGGGTCATGGATGAGACAAGCATCCCGCGATCGCGCCTAGAGATGGATTGGCTGGTGATCATGCAGGGTGGCCTGTCCAATATGTACAATCAATAGTTGCTGCAAAATAGGAAGCGAGCATGGGTTGGCGGCAATGATTAGAAGTTCATGCAGGACAACTCATTGTATATGGAAAAGCTATCGATGTCGAAGCTCTACTTTGTCATACTCAAGAACGTTAAGGAGACCATGTGAAAGAACTTACTATCGATGACTGCCAAGGCTAAGAGACAATGGTTCAAGGAGATGGATGTGTCGGATTCTGACTATTGCTACTATACTAGTGGCGGTGGCAGCAAGTAGGTAATGTGGAAGTATCAAGTCTATGGATGCCGATGTGTCATGCATGGTGCTTAATAATGTGAATTTCTACATCACATTATTTGAGCCTCGATTGTTTTGAGTGTGTGTTGTTAATTAATCACTCATGTTCTGAATCAAATTGTTCACATTCATTACACATGCCTTTTTGTATATGCATGCTCAGGAGCTCAGTCGCATCTTTCTAACACCAAAGTATTTATGTGTATGTAAAATTTATAGTATTTTTACTTTTTATGTGTTTGTTGATATTTACAATTAGCTAATTTACCTTTTATGTGTACTTCACATATATAGTCAAAATTAAATAAATACGACCAAGTGTATGTCACATTTATAGCGAACTAATTTACTTTTGATGTCCATCTTTCTAAGTTATGTCCAGGACCTCAGCAGAGTTACGTTGATTCATTTTAGTCATATGATTCATAAAATTAAGCACGAATGTCGTTCTTAACATACGATATTTAAGCATTTTTGTAGATTTTTTTCATAAAACTTTGGAGGCATATGTCTAGTAGACTCATTTGTGAAAAATAGGAAAGGTTCTCATCAATCGCGTGTACTACTTTTTATCCCCATATTCTTTTCAGAATAGTTAACATTTTTATCTCATCGCATAGATTTTTTCAAAATAAATGTCAAAATCTACTAAAAATGAAATAGCACAAAATATTATCAATAAAACCAATTCATTGATACCAACAAATCCATTTGTTGTCGATTAAACATATATCTCATCAAATACACAATGCTAGTTAAAAGGACGAAATCCTCTCCAACGAAACTAGTGCTACTATATTCTCTCAGTAAAATAATTTGACTAACGCTAATAAACTTTATCAAGAACAACTATTACATGTATATGTTTGCATAACCATAAATATAGCCATGTATCGGTCATATCTCTTTAGTAAATTACTTCCCGTTTGATCTAAAAATGGGTGAATTTAGAATTTTCCTACATATCCATCGCCGCATGAATAGACACCATGGTTTACATTGACCATTAATTGATACCACCACACCTTTTTATTTACCAATAGAGAGAGTTTTTGCAATTGTGCTTCTTTCATTCTCTATAAATATCTCCTTATCTACCTCAACAGAAGTACCCCCAAACTATTATCATTCTACCTCCCACCTATTAACCACCACTATGGATCTAAATATCGTCCTCTAGGCAGTTCACCACAAGAATCATGGCTGATGAGGTAATTCCACAATTCGATTGTGGTTTCGTTCTTTTTTCTAGTTTCTTTCTTCTGACCTAGGTCAGGATCTAAGAAGATTTATGTGAAAACCTATTATTTCTAGGGTGGCCAATAATTGGATCGTCTTTCTCCCTAAAGAAAATGGATCAATTATAGAAATGAATGCAACAAATTTCAAGAGAGATTTTTCAGTTCACGTTGCGCTGCTTGCTAGTGAATGTCCTTGGGATGTTTTGAGGCCCTCACTTTTTTCTCCCAAGGCCTCTTGGTATTTTGATACAACGTTGTGCATGGTTGGTTGCGAGCTTTTTCGTGTCATTCCAATGAACCCGAGGACTCTGAGGCGACTATTGTTTCCCCAACACTGCCACCTCCTCTACCCTCTCACTCTCATGTTGCCACCATAGGTGTTCATTGGACAAGCTTGTGTGCTTGGCGATGAAGGTTGTGGTGCAATTTTTGCCGCTTCATTCCCTTGCAGACAACCCAGGCAACCTAGGAGGCACCCTATCTAGCAAGGTAGCATGCGGCGGATGTGCTAGACGGCTACCTTTGTTACACGAGTGGCTAGGATTTGGTTTTTTGTGGTCTCGACCCGAATTTCCCCCCTTCCCCTCCAGATTAGAAGGTCAAGATCATATCCTCCTCAACTCATTTGCGCCCACACCTGCCTTTTCTATCTTGCGGCCTTGGTCGGTTGATCAGTGCTAGCGGGAGTTGGGGTGTAAGATATAGTCTAGAGAAATCCTTGGTTGGTTCTCTGGACACTGCGACACGATTGTGTGTGTGCGTGTTTCTTAATTTTCTACCTAGTGGCACCATTGATGTCTCTCCTCTCCACTCTGACCCGAAGCTCTAGCAAAATCCCAAAACCAGTCTCGGGTTGGACAACCATGGTGCCTTGCTTGTTGTGACCTCATTGGAGCTCCCGTGGACGTATGGTTCTTTGGGAGAGTGGCACTGGGGTTGTTGGGTGCTCCTCAGTTCTGTGTCCGAACATCAATTTTTGTGGAGGTTGGCAGTTACAGGTAGTTCTGATTCTTCTTGGATTGTTGTTCTTTGGTAGCCAGGTGTGTGGCTGTGACCCACCGACTCCTCGCCTCTGGATCAAGGCGGAAGGGGATAGGGTTCCCCTACCCTCGACACGAACATAATTTGCACCATAGATTTTGACCAATGGTTGCAAAATTTTACCATGGCTAATGTGCACTATATTTTGAAATGAATGGAGTAACAGTTCATATGTCGTTCAATTTATCATACTACATCAATTATGCTTCTCGGATTATAATTTGTCTGTTTACTAGCACCAAGCTATTGCAAGGAAATCTTGTCTGTTTACTAGCCAGCCTTATGATTAGGATAAATGGATGAAGTACAGGAGATCTGTCGATAAGTTGGCAATATGGAACTTGAGAAAATTCTACACACGCTTGACATTTCTTCTTATTTTTCCGTTCTTTAGATTTCATAAACATCTACATTGATATTCTCACTTCATTAGATAACTCATCGGATTTCCAAACCATGTAAATTCAAATCCGTACTTAATATAATCTGTTTATCATACATGATACAAGAAACAACTAGTGCATGTGCCACCCTTAACTAACTTCTGATGATTTGACAGATGAAGCAAGGTCTAAAGTACTACTTCAGCATGTGCCTCATCCGGTGCTACAAATGTGTGAAATGTCTCAAGATTCCTTGGAAAGAGGAGTTTGAGATGATCCGGAAGAGCTTTGTCGAGGACTCATTGTTGTACGACACGTACCCTAGTGCCCGACGCTCTGGCCAATATCCACAGGACTTTCGCATGGCACCAGCCGCATCTGGGTCATGGATGAGCCAAGCATCCCGCGGTCGCGCCTAGAGATGGAGCAGCTGGTGATGATGCAGGGTAGCTTGTCCAAGATGTACAACTAATACTTGCTGCAAAACAAGAAGCGAGCGTGGGTTGGCGGCAATGATTAGAAGTTCATGCAGGACAACTTGTTGTATAAGGAAAAGCTATCGATGTGGAAGCTCTACTTTGTCATGCTCATGAACGTTAAGGAGACCATGTGAAAGAACTTACTGTCGACGACTGCCAAGGCTAAGAGACAATGGTTAAAGGAGATGGATGTGTCGGATTCTGATTATTGCTACTGTACTAGTGGCAGTGGCAGCAAGTAGGTAATGTGGAAGTATCAACTCTATGGATGCCGATGTGTCATGCATGGTGCTTAATAATGTGAATTTCTACATCACATTATTTGATCCTCGCTTGTTTTGAGTGTGCGTTTTTAATTAATCACTCATGTTTTGAATCAAATTGTTCAACTTCATTACACATGCCTTTTTGTATATGCATGCTCAGGAGCTCAGTCGCATCTTTCTAACACCAAACTCTTTATGTGCATGTAACATTTATAGTATTTTTTTTACTTTTTATGTGTTTGTTGATATTTACAATTAGCTAATTTACCTTTGATGTGTACATCAAATATATAGTAAAAAATAAATAAATATGACCAAGTGTATGTCACATTTCTAGCGAATTAATTTACTTTTGATGTCCATCTTTCTAAGTTATGTCCGGGACCTCAACACAGTTATGTTGCATTCATTTTAGTCATATGATTCATAATATTAAGCATGAATGTCATTCTTAACATAAGATATTTAAGCATTTTTGTAGATTTTTTTTCATAAAACTTTGGAGGCATATGTCTAGTAGACTCATTTGTGAAAAATAGGAAAGGTTCTCATAAATCACGTGTACTACTTTTTATCCACATCTTCTTTTCAGAATAGTTAACATTTTTATCTCACCGCATAGATTTGTTTCAAAATAAATGTCGAAATCTACTAAAAATGAAATAGCACAAAATATTATCAATAAAATCAATTCATTGATACCAATGAATCCATTTGTTGTCGATAAACATATATCTCATCACATACATAATACTAGTTAAAATGATGAAATCCTCTCCAATGAAATTAGTGCTACTATGTTCTCTCAGTAAAAATAGTTTGACTGGCGCTAACAAATTTTATCAAAAAAAAACTATTACATGTATATGTTTGCATAACCGTAAATATAGCCATGTATCAGTCATATCTCTATAGTCAATTACTTCCCGTTTGATCTAAAAATGGGTGAATTTAGTATTTGCCTACATCTCCATCGCCGCACGAATAGACACCATGGTTTACATTGACCATTAACAGATACCTCCACACCTTTTTATTTACCAGTAGAGAGAGTGTTCGCAATTCTGCTTCATATGTACCTCAACATAAGTACCCCCAAACTATTATCATTCTACCTCCCACCTATTAACCACCACTATAGACCTAAATCTCGACCTCAAGGAAGTTCACCCCAGGAATCATGGCTGATGAGGTAATTCCACAATTCGATTGTGGTTTCGTTCTTCTTTCTAGTTTCTTCCTTCTGACCTAGCTCGAGATCTAAGCAGATTTATGTCAAAACTTATTCTTTTCTAGGGTGACCAATAATAGGATCATATTTCTCTCTAAAGGAAATGCATCAACTATAGAAATGAATGCAACAAATTTCTTGAGAGATTTTTGAGTTCAGGTTGCCCTGCTTGCTAGTGGATGACCTTGGGATGTTTTGAGGGCCCTCACATTTTTCTCCCAGGGCCTCCTGATATTTTGATACAACTTTGTGCATGGTTGGTTTAGAGCTTTTTCGTATCATTCCAATGAATACGGGGAGTCTGAGGCGACTATGGTTTCCGCAACACTGCCAAGCCCTCTACCCTCTCCCTCTCATGTTGCCACCATAGGTGTTCGTCGGGCAAGTTTGTGTGATTGGCGATGAAGGTCGTGGTGAGATTTTTGCCGCTTCATTCCCTTGTAGACATCCCAGGACACCTAGGAGGCACCCTATCTGGCAAGGTAGCGTGCGGCGGATGTGCTAGATGGCTACCTTTGTTAAACGAGTGGCTAGGATTTCGTTGGTTGTGGTCTCGACACGGATTTCCCCCCTTCCCCTCCAGATTAGAAAGTCAAGATCATATCCTCCTCAATTCATTCACCCCCACACCTTCCTTTTCTATCTTTCGACCTTCGTCGATTGATCAGGTGCTAACGGGGGTTGGGGTGTAAGCTCGAGTCTAGAGAAATCCTTGGTTGGTTCTGTGGACACTTCGACACGATTGTGTCTGTGCGTGTGTGTTAAGTTTCTACCTAGAGGCACCATTGATGTCTCTCCTCTCCACTCTGGCTCGGAGCTCTAGCAAAATCCCAAAACCAGTCTCGGGTTGGGCAGCGATGGTGCCTTGTTTGTTGTCACCTCATTGGACTACCTGTGGAGGTATCGTTCTTTGGGAGAGTGGCCGTAACACCCTCGATGCGACTATATCTCCCACGTGTCGAGGCATGACTTAGAGGCATAATCACATTGGAGGCATATGTCGCAAGTGAGGTAATCTTCACACAACCCATGTAATATAATAAGGGAAAGAGTTACATAGCTGGCTTACGATCGACACTTCACACAAATACATGAATAAAACATTACATCAACCAAGTACAATCAGGGTCCGACTACGGAACCAAAATAAAAGAAGAACCCCAAATGCGACAAAGGTCCCCGATCGACCCCAACTGGGCTCCACTACTGATCAACTAGAACAAAGCAAGACAAAGGACAAGATCTTCATCGAGCTCCTCCTGAGCTTGGTAGCGTCATCTGCACGGTCCCATCGGCAACTGCAAGCTGGTTTTGGAAGTATCTGTGAGCCACAGGGACACAGCAATCTCGCACCCTCGCAATCAAGACTATTTAAGCTGATGGGTAAGGTAAAGGTATGAGGTGGAGCTGCAGCAAGCGACTAGCATATATGGTGGCTAACATACGCAAATGAGAGCGAGAAGAGAAGGCAAAGCACGGTCGATAAAAGTATGATCAAGAAGTGATCCTGGACTACCTACGTCAAGCATAACTCCAACAACCGTGTTCACTTCCCGGACTCCGCCGGAAAGAGACCATCATGGTTACACACGCAGTTGATTCATTTTAAATAAGGTCGACTTTAGGTTTTCTACAACCGGACGTTAACAAATTCCCATCTGCCCATAACCGCGGGCACGGCTTTTGAAAGTTCAAATCCCTGCAGGGGTGTCCCAACTTAGCCCATCACAAGCTCTCACAGTCAACAAAGGAATAGACCTCCACCCGAGACATTCCGATCAGACTCGATATCCTAGTACAACAAGACATTTCGACAGGGTAAAACTAAACCAGCAACACCGCCCGATGCGCCGACATCCTGATGGGAGCTGCACATATCTCGTTCTCAGGGCAACACCGGATGAGACATCCTACGAGTAAAACCAGCCCTCAAGTTTCCCCGAGGTGGCCCTGCAGTCTACTCAGTTCGGACCAACACTTAGACAAGCACTGGCCTGGGGGGGTTAAAATAAAGATGACCCTTGGGCTAGCCTAACCCAAGGGAAAAAGGCTAGGTGGCGAATGGTAAAACCAAGGTTGGGCATTGCTGGAAAAGCTTTACTTAAGGCGAAGTGTCAAGGGGTTCCCATTATAGCCCAACCTCGTAAGGGACGCAAAATCCGGGAACATAACACCGATATGACGGAAACTAGGGCGGCAAGAGTGGAACAAAACACCAGGCATAAGGCCAAGCCTTGCACCCTTTACCAAGTATATAGATGCATTAATTAAATAAGATATATATAGTGATATCCCAACCAGTAAACATGTCCCAACAAGGAACAACATCTCCATTTCCAACAAGGAACAAACTTCACTCTTCACCTGCAACTAACAACGCTATAAGAGGGGCTGAGCAAAGCGGTAACATAGCCAATCAATGGTTTGCTAGGACAATGGTGGGTTAGAGGCTGAACATGGCAATTTGGGAGGCTGACAAGCAAGTGGTAGGCATCATAGCAATGGCATAGCAAAAGAGCGAGCAAACTAGCATAGCAAAGATAGTAGTGATTTCGAGGGTATGATCATCTTGCCTGAAATCCCGCAAGGAAGAACGAGTCCATGAAGAAGATAGACGGACGTAGTCGAACGGGTCCTCACAAACTCGACGTTATCGGATCCAACCCGAAGAAGCAATCACCGGAAAAGAAGCACACAACATAGTAAACAACCAACACATGAACATGGTATAATATGCGAGATGCGGGATGCGATGCGGAATGCAAAATGCAAGACGTGACAGGAAATGCATGAACCTGGACTCAACTTGGAAACCAAGTGTGCCACTGGATAGAGGGGATGAAATCACCTGAAAACGATATAAAGATCATAGGAATCGGAGCTACGGTTTGGAAATGGCGAGCGTTTTACGAAACGAACCGATCTGCGATTTATAGCACGTAGGCTCCTAAATTCAACAAAATGAACATGCTACGGCCACCAAACATGAAAACAAAATGCATGGAAGAGATGTACACAAGATGCTTAACAAATCACTAGGACTAAGCCATAGGCAAATTCATCCATTAAGGGGTTCAAACAAGCATGGCAAAAACGAATAAGCAAAACAGATTTCAGACTTGGTGAAATTAACACTAGTCTGAAATTTCAGACCACAATGCTCTCTTCGGAGCAGCAAAACAACATGAAACATAACCTGAACATGACAAGTAAGAACATGGCATGGAGATACTCAACAAGCTTAACAAAACACCCAAAATGACCTAGGGCCAAAAGGGTTCACAAAATACTCTAACAAGCACACGAACATAGATGAAACACAATCAGTTTTCAGACTTAGTGAAAACTGAGACATGCTGAAATAATAACTCACGGAGGCATGTAAACGAGCTCGATGCACTCACTACGGTGCAAGTCATGGCAAGTCAAGCATATAACCATAAAGAAGGCACAAAATGCTAGCTAGACATGGCAAGAACAATGGAATAGCATGCATGGATCACTAGCAATAGCACTGGCAAAATCGCAAAAGAGTTCACGATCTGCCCAAATTCACAACGATGCAAAAGTTGAGCTCGATTGACTCAACCTAGGATGCTCCAACATAGCAAGTAAAGACATGGATGGATAGAGCATAACAAGGTTAAGAAATGTACCTTACTGAGCATACTCAAAAGGGCACGGATCACTAGGAAACAAGCTGGACATATGGCATCATAAACTAAAACATCCCAGACTTAGTGAAAATCACTAAGTCCCTGAAATCAGCAATCTCAGGTACCCCTCTTTGCAAGCTTGCACAAGACACCACACACATCCTAAAAATGCATGGGTGGCACCTCTGGAAAGAAGACAAAATGCTTAACAATTCATCCCAAAGGGGCACAAGCATATCATGCACACAATAATCATATCAAAAATGACAAAAGTCAATGATGAGCTAACGGATCTGCAATTTAACTCACGATGCCTCCTTCTAACAGCAATACAGGCATCAAGATGAACTCAAATGCAAATGATGCAATAGATTGAAATGATGTACTCGTCGAGACGAAGATTTTGATATATCATATGTACAAAACGGAGCTACGGAGGCGGAGATATGAGCAGTCAAAGTATGCACGGAAATTAGGGTTTGGGGGAGAGAAAGTCAACCGAGGCAAACGGATCTCAGATCCAGATCGGATCCGGGCGGTTACTGTAGCAGGGCGCGCGCGACGAGGATGGCCAGAGTTCATGGCGGCGGCGGCTGGACTTGATGGTGGCCGGAGGAACTCGCACGGGAGGGAGAGACCGGCCGGGGCGGCGCGGTCGCGGTGGCATGGCTGCGGCGAGGGGCGGCGTCCCCGGCGGGCGCGGATGGTGGCGGCGGCCTGCCGGATCGGGCGGAGGCCGAGCCCACCGGCGAGAGGTGCGGCGAGGGCGGCGTCGGCCCGGAGGAGGAGCCGAGGCGGCTCGGGCGGCGCTCGACAGCGCGAGATGCGCCGGGCGGTGGCGCGGTTCTGGGCCCGCGAAGGCCCCGAATGGGCTCCGCGGGCCGCGGCGGCGGTGGGAGGAGAGAGAAGGTGGCGGACGGCTATATAGGTAGAGGGAGCTAGGAGAGTCCAAATGAGGTGCGGTTTTCGGCCACGCGATCGTGATCGAACGACCGAGATGATGGAGCAGAGTTTGGTGGGTTTTGGGCCAAATTGGAGGGGTGTTGGGCTGCAACACACACGAGGCCTTTTCGGTCCCTCGGTTAACCGTTGGAGTATCAAACGAAGTCCAAATGATACGAAACTTGACAGGCGGTCTACCGGTAGTAAACCAAGGCCGCATGGCAAGTCTCGGTCCAATCCGGAAATGTTTAATCCCCACACACGAAAGAAAGCTAGAAATGACCATCGGAGGAGAAGGAAGCGCCGGATTGCAAAACGGACAACGGGGAAAATGCTTGGATGCATGAGACGAACAAGTATGCAAATGAAATGCACATGATGACATGATATGCAATGCATGACACGCAAGCAATGACAACACAACAACAACGAATAACTGGCGGACACCTGGCACATCGGTCTCGGGGCGTTACAACACTCCACCACTATGAGAGGATCTCGTCCCGAGATCTAGAATGGCACCGGAGGGACAACGGAAAAGAAAGAGAGGAGGCAAAACTAAGTTGCTTCTTTGACAACGAGTGAAACCAAAGACCCTTAAAAAAGGTTAAACCATTTCGAGAAAAGAATACGACGTTGATGAACGAAGTTGAAAACACTCCGTTAGAAAAGAGGGACAAAGAACATTGCGACAATCTTGAGATTGAAGGGAAGATATATATATATATATAGAAAAACACTCCGGTTAAGGAAGGGGATCAAGGAAAACCAAATTCGGGCAGCACTCCGGTAGAGAAAGGATGCAAGACTTGACAAGAACTTGAACAAAGGGGCACAATCCTCCGGTTAAGCAAGATAGGGAAGGAATAAGATTGATATAATTTGGACAGCACTCCGCTTGTAAATGGAAGGAATTGAACTTGACAAGATGAGAGGATACTTGAAAAGAGGACACAACACTCCAATTAAAAGGATAGGCACGACAAGAACACGACCCTGATAAAACAAGTAGATGGGTTGAAGAGAGCAACATCACCATGCCTCCGGAACAAAAGTAAGAATGGAATGGAGTGAACGAAGGAAAACAAGATCTTGAGGGAGCACGGTTACAACAGAAGCTAGAACAGAGTTGTTGGAAAACCCACAATGAAAAGAGTAATCTTGATATGGTCTTATGGAATACAACTCAAACATAATGAGGTGACAACCTGCCATTCACGGGAAGAAGAATTGGATTGGAATGAACAAGGAGACGAGAAGCTTATATCACCGGGAGGGTAGATGAAGAACTTGGATCATACATGAGCACCATTATAGCAACAATCCTTAGGGAAGGCTTTAGGTGAAATATAACCCAAGATAACTCCAATGACAAGATTGATGGATTTAAAGTATCTCAATCTTAACAACATGTGAATCATGGAACATGAACTCAAATTATCAAGAATGACATAATACCACCTCTGATAATATGGTAGAAAGAAATTGCACTCCGGATAGCAATATGAAGAATGCTTGAGCACCTCTGAAAAGAAACTTGATGAACACTTCGAGAAGGAATTAAATCCTTGACGGACCACTATGTAGAACCTCCATGAAGAACTCCGTTAAACAAAAGAATGATCAAACGGAAAGAAAAGGGAAGTTGAAAACACAAGGTGAAACCTTGTAATGATTAGATGGAACTTCGCGACGAGATAATGAGGAAAAGCTTGGAACTCTAGAAAAGAAAGATGAACAAATGAAATCAAGAATTTGATGAGCCTCCGGAATAAAGTATTAATCACTTGGATGAACAAGAATAAGAATTACATTATGCTTATCCTTCACCAATTCAAATTGATGACAACCAATGGAATTGGCATACTACTTATTCTCGTAGAAAGGATTAAGATAGATAATGTGCAAACTTGAAGAGGCCTTCGATGATCCACCGGTAGGATTTGAAAGAACGGAAGTATGATAACGTAAGAAGAGGAAACTTGAACAAACCACCGTAAGAATTGAAAATGAACGAAGAAGAAAAAATAAAGAAACACCGGGAAGAATTATCACATGAATGAAGATGCTTGAGGGAATTTAGGTACAAGAGAACGAAAAGATCACGAGCCGATTAAAGATCACTTGAGCGAAGCACCGGTAAAATTGAAGAACGAAAGCTGAAAGCTGAGAATGAATAAATCTTAGATGATGGACTCCGGATAACCACTGATAAGACTCTTGAATATCTCCGGATGGGTGAAAGAATTCTCACGATCAAACAATTATGAGAGGATGCAACAAGCTAGAATCACGAATCTTTGAGAGAATAGATAAGATATGGAGGGAAAACTCTTCTTCGGCCTTCAAAATCTGAGAATGACGATGAGAAAACACCACCAAGAATTATTGAGGCACACCGGAAGAATCAAACGAAGAGGTTGAGCCAACGATGGAAAGAATTTGAAAGATTTTGGAGAAATACATGTGACTGATGATAATCCATTCTTACGTCAACTTTGAAAAGAATTTGGGAGTAACTCCGGAAAGAATGGAAGAGTCAGGTAAGATCCTGGGAAAGACCTGTGGGTTAGGGCCCACTCAAAAGAGAACACCGTTGAAATGATTAAAAGAGAGATTGCACCGGTTGAATTAAATGGCTTGAATGAGGGAACATCCTCGAAAGAACTTGAACGAAAGTAGAGTGGAAACACGAATCTTCGAGATATCTTGAGCACTCCAGAAAATAAATAGTGAGAAGTGGAATGATAATGAGGTGCACCGGTATGAGGAAAGCATTGGGCAAAAGAAAAGACAATGCTCAATACCAAAGTTTGAATTGAATCCATCGGAGAAGAAAAAGAATGAAGAATGACGAACTAGAAGCTCCGTTAGAATCTTCATGAGAATCCCCGGATAAGAATATTGAAGGAAAAGAATGGAGAGACTTCACATAAATAAAAGAATACTTGAATAAGAAATCTGAGTCCTTGAAGAAAAATGGTGGGTGGGAGGGAAAACAAAGGCAACTTGGAGACGGATGGAACAAACACCGTTGAGAAGAAATAATAATTGATCTTGTGAATGTTGAAGTGATCGGATCCACTTGAAGAGAAACACGCCGTTGAAAAGAAATTTAGATGACAAGCTCGATGATCGAGAAGGATTAGTATTCACATCGGAGTATGAGAACACCAGTTGGGGAAGGTATGGAATCAACACTTGACTTCGAAGCAACTCGAATACCACATCTAAAAAACAAAACAAATGATTGGCTTGCAGAATAAGCCAGAACAAACATATGATAGAGATTTCGTCCGAAGTTTTCGTGGTGGGACCTACACGGGCTCGATCGTACAACACCATCATGTACAAGGCAGTGCACATGACATACGAAGCGTCCCCGAGTCAGCATAGCCAAGGACTCTTTAAGACACAATGAGACCACTGTAAAATCGACCGTGAATAGGCGAACCACTAGACATCGAACCCCAATTTCATATCATACATCCATCGGAAAGATATCCTAAGAGCTACTTGAATTCCCACCTATGAAACTCCCGAAACTTTCCGGTTATGCAATCAGGTGTTGGGGATACAGGGGAAGCATAATATCTCACCCAAGCTAGCAAATCCTACATCCAGCTGTATCCATCCTTCAACACATAACCAAGAAACCTTCGGAAACCATCTACCTCAACCTTCAAAAAGCATCCGTTATACAAGTTATGGCGATACTCCCAAACTCCCGCCCCAGTACTGGGTGGCGTCGAGGTTATCTCACCAACGAACTGCATAAAAGAGATTTTCGATGTCAGCGTACTAAACTCAGGTATTCCAGAACTGCAACGATAAAATTATGATGACAACACCTCAGAGATCAACTCCCCGGGACACTTCCACTAAACCCCTGACAGGAGGCACCAAGACAATGTTCTCATCATAAAACCATCAGAACGATTCCAAGATACTCGCATGATCCTAATTTTTTTTTAGTGAAATTTGAGAAGAGAAGGGTCAAAACTCTACGTTAGGATGCCTTACCAGAGCGATGAGGAGACTGGGAAGTAAAAAGAATTCCTAAGCTCTCCGATATATAAATCCTAAATGACTCAAAACATTTTTCTAGACACAATTCGGCCGCTAAAAACGATCAAGCAATGGGGGCTCCTAAGGTCGGGGAAGGCTCTGATTACCAACTTGTAACACCCTCGATGCGACTATATCTCCCACGTGTCGAGGCACGACTTAGAGGCATAATCGCATTGAAGGCATATGTCGCAAGTGAGGTAATCTTCACACAACCCATGTAATATAATAAGGGAAAGAGTTACATAGCTGGCTTACGATCGCCACTTCACACAAATACATGAATAAAACATTACATCAACCAAGTACAATCAGGGTCCGACTACGGAACCAAAATAAAAGAAGAACCCCAAATGCGACAAAGGTCCCCGATCGACCCCAACTGGGCTCCACTAATGATCAACTAGAACAAAGCAACACAAAGGACAAGATCTTCATCGAGCTACTCCTGAGCTTGGTAGCGTCATCTGCATAGTCCCATCGGCACCTGCAAGCTGGTTTTGGAAGTATCTGTGAGCCACAGGGACTCAGCAATCTCGCACCCTCGCGATCAAGACTATTTAAGCTTATGGGTAAGGTAAAGGTATGAGGTGGAGCTGCAGCAAGTGACTAGCATATATGGTGGCTAACATACGCAAATGAGAGCGAGAAGAGAAGGCAAATCATGGTCAATAAAAGTATGATCAAGAAGTGATCCTGGACTACCTACGTCAAGCATAACTCCAACAACCGTTTTCACTTCCCGGACTCCGCCGGAAAGAGACCATCGCGGTTACACACGCAGTTGATTCATTTTAAATAAGGCCGACTTCAGGTTTTCTACAACCGGACGTTAACAAATTCCCATCTGCCCATAACCGCGGGCACGGCTTTCGAAAGTTCAAATCCCTGCAGGGGTGTCCCAACTTAGCCTATCACAAGCTCTCACGGTCAACGAAGGAATAGACCTCCACCCGAGACATTCCGATCAGACTCGGTATCCCAGTACAACAAGACATTTCGACAGGGTAAAACTAAACCAGCAACACCGCCCGATGCGCCGACATCCTGATGGGAGCTGCACATATCTCGTTCTCAGGGCAACACCGGATGAGACATCCTACGAGTAAAACCAGCCCTCAAGTTTCCCCGAGGTGGCCCCGCAGTCTACTCAGTTCGGACCAACACTTAGACAAGCACTGGCCCGGGGGGGGGGGGGGTTAAAATAAAGATGACCCTTGGGCTGGCCTAACCCAAGGGAAAAAGGCTAGGTGGCGAATGGTAAAACCAAGGTTCGGCATTGCTGGAAAAGCTTTACTTAAGGCGAACTGTCAAGGGGTTGCCATTATAGCCCAACCGCGTAAGGGACGCAAAATCCGGGAACATAAGACCGATATGACGGAAACTAGGGCGGCAAGAATGGAACAAAACACCAGGCATAAGGCCGAGCCTTCCACCCTCTACCAAGTATATAGATGCATTAATTAAATAAGATTTATATAGTGATGTCCCAACCAGTAAACATGTCCCAACAAGGAACAACATCTCCATTTCCAACAAGGAACAAACTTCACTCTTCACCTGCAACTAACAACGCTATAAGAGGGGCTGAGCAAAGCGGTAACATAGCCAATCAACGGTTTGCTAGGACAATGGTGGGTTAGAGGCTGAACATGGCAATTTGGGAGGCTGACAAGCAAGTGGTAGGCATCGTAGCAATGGCATAGCAAAAGAGCGACCAAACTAGCATAGCAAAGATAGTAGTGATTTCGAGGGTATGATCATCTTGCCTGAAATCCCGCAAGGAAGAACGAGTCCATGAAGAAGATAGACGGACGTAGTCGAACGGGTCCTCACAAACTCAACGTTATCGGATCCAACCCGAAGAAGCAATCACCGGAAAAGAAGCACACAACATAATAAACAACCAACACATGAACATGGTATAATATGCGAGATGCGGGATGCGATGCGGAATGCAAAATGCAAGACGTGACAAGAAATGCATGAACCTGGCCTAAACTTGGAAACCAAGTGTGCCACTGGATAGAGGGGATGAAATCACCTGAAAATGATATAAAGATCATAGGAATCGGAGCTACGGTTTGGAAATGGCGAGCGTTTTACGAAACGAACCGATCTGCGATTTACAGCACGTAGGCTCCTAAATGCAACAAAATGATCATGCTACAGCCACCAAACATGAAAACAAAATGCATGGACGGGATGTACACAAGATGCTTAACAAATCACTAGGACTGAGTCATAGGCAAATTCATCCATTAAGGGGTTCAAACAAGCATGGCAAAAACGAATAAGCAAAACAGATTTCAGACATAGTGAAATTAACACTAGTCTGAAATTTCAGACCACGATGCTCTCTTCGGAGCAGCAAAACAACATGAAACATAACCTGAACATGACAAGTAAGAACATGTCATGGAGCTACTCAACAAGCTTAACAAAACACCCAAAATGACCTGGGGCCAAAAGGGTTCACAAAATACTCTAACAAGCACACAAAAATAGATGAAACACAATCAGTTTTTAGACTTAGTGAAAACTGAGACATGCTGAAATAATAACTCACGGAGGCATGTAAACGAGCTCGATGCACTCACTACGGTGCAAGTCATGGCAAGGCAAGCATATAACCATAAAGAAGGCACAAAATTCTAGCTAGACATGGCAAGAACAATGGCATAGCATGCATGGATCACTAGCAATAGCACCGGCAAAATCGCAAAAGAGTTCACGATCTGCCCAAATTAACAACGATGCAAAAGTTGAGCTCGATTGACTCAACCTAGGATGCTCCAACATAGAAAGTAAAGACATGGATGGATAGAGCATAACAAGGTTAACAAATGTCCCTTACTGAGCATACTCAAAAGGGGCACTGATCACTAGGAAACAACCTGGACATATGGCATCATAAACTAAAACATCCCAGACTTAGTGAAAATCACTAAGTCCCTGAAATCAGCAATCTCAGGTACCCCTCTTTGCAAGCTTGCACAAGACACCACACACATCCTAAAAATGCATGGGTGGCACCTATGGAAAGAAGACAAAATGCTTAACAATTCATCCCAAATGGGCACAGGCATATCATGCACACAATAATCATGGCAAAAATGACAAAAGTCAATGATGAGCTAACGGATCTGCAATTTAACTCACGATGCCTCCTTCTAACAGCAATACGGGCATCAAGATGAACTCAAATGCAAATGATGCAATAGAATGAAATGATGTACTTGTCGAGACGAAGATTTTGATATATCATATGTCCAAAACGGAGCTACGGATGCGGAGATATGAGAAGTCAAAGTATGCACGGAAATTAGGGTTTGGGGGAGAGAGTCAACCGAGGCAAACGGATCTCAGATCCAGATCGGATCCGGGCGGTTACTGTAGCAGGGCGCGTGCGACGAGGATGGCCGGAGTTCATGGCGGCGGTGGCCGGACTTGATGGTGGCCGGAGGAACTCGCACGGGAGGGAGAGACCGGCCGGGGCGGCGCGGTCGCGGTGGCATGGCCGCGGCGAGGGGCGGCGTCCCCGGCGGGCGCGGATGGCGGCGGCGGCCTGCCGGATCAGGCGGAGGCCGAGCCCACTGGCGAGAGGTGCGGCGAGGGCGGCGTCGGCCCGGAGGCGGAGCCGAGGCGGCTCGGGCGGCGCTCGACAACGCGAGGTGCGCCGGGCGGTGGCGCGGATCTGGGCCCGCGCGGGCCCCGGATGGGCTCCGCGGGCCGCGGCGGCGATGGGAGGAGAGAGAAGGTGGCGGCCGGTGACGTGGCAGCGTGGGATTCGCTGAGGAGGGTGGCGCGGACATGTCCGGCGGTGGAGGAGTTTTGTCCGGGCGCGAGGAGGAAGAAGGTTAGGGTTCATCCGTGAAAAAAATCTGGGAGGGGCACATATATATAGGTAGAGGGAGCTAGGAGAGTCCAAATAAGGTGTGGTTTTCGGCCACGCGATCGTGATCGAACGACCGAGATGATGGAGCAGAGTTTGGTGGGTTTTGGGCCAAATTGGAGGGGTGTTGGGCTCCAACACACACGAGGCCTTTTTGGTCCCTCGGTTAACCGTTGGAGTATCAAACGAAGTCCAAATGATACGAAACTTGACAGGCGGTCTACCGGTAGTAAACCAAGGCCGCATGGCAAGTCTTGGTCCAATCCGGAAATGTTTAATCCCCACACACGAAAGAAAGCTAGAAATGACCACCGGAGGAGAAGGAAGCGCCGGATTGCAAAACGGACAACGGGGAAAATGCTCGGATGCATGAGACGAACAAGTATGCAAATGAAATGCACATGATGACATGATATGCAATGCATGACACGCAAGCAATGACAACACAACAACAGCGAATAACTGGCGGACACCCGGCACATCGGTCTCGGGGCGTTACAGTGGCGCTGGGGTTGTTGGGTGCTCCTCAGTTCCGAGTCCGAACATCAATTTTTGTGGAGGTTGGCATTTACAGCTAGTTCTGACTCTTCTTGGATTGTTGTTCTTTGGTGGCCAGGTGTGTGGCTGTGACCCGCCGACTCCTCGTCTCTGGACCAAGGTGCAAGGGGATAGGGTTCCCCTGCCATCGACACGAACATAATTAGCACCATAGATTTTGACCAATCCTTGCAAAATTTTACCATGGCAAATGTGCACTATATTTTGGAATGAATGGAGTAACAGTTCTTATGTGGTTTAATTTATCATTCTACATCACGTATGCTGCCCGGATTATAATTCGTTTAAACACCAAGCTATTGCAAGGAAGTCTTGTTTCTTTACTAACCAGCCTTATGATTAGGATAAATGGATGAAGTACAGGAGGTTTGTCGACAAGTTGGCAATATGGATCTTGAGAAAATTCTACACATGCTTGCCATTTCTTCTTATTTTTCGTTTCTTGAGATTTAATAACCATCTACATTTATATTCTTACTTCATTAGATAACTCATCGGATTTCCAAACCATGTAAATTCAAATCTGCACTTAATATAATCTGCTTATCATACATGATACAAGAAACAACTAGTGCATGTGTCACCCTTAACTAACTTATGATGATTTGATAGATGAAGCAAGGTCTGAAGTACTACTTCAGCATGTGCCTCATCCGGTGCTACAAATGTGTGAAATGTCTAAAGATTCCAGGGAAAGAAGAGTTTGAGCTGATCCAGAAGCGCTTTGTCGAGGACACATTGTTGTACGACACGTACCCTAGTGCGCGACGCTATGGCCAATATCGAGAGGAAAGTTTGCATGGCAGCAGCTGCATCTGGGTCATGGATGAGACAAGCATCCCGTGGTCGCGCCTAGAGATTGAGCGGCTGGTGATTATCCAGGGTGGCCTGTCCGAGATGTACAACCAATACTTGCTACAAAACGGGAAGCGAGTGTGGGTTGGCGGCAATGGTTAGAAGTTCATGCAGGACAACTCGCTGCATATGGAAAAGCTATCGATGTCGAAGCTCTACTTTGTCATGCTCAAGAATGTTAAGGAGACCATGTGAAAGAACTTATTGTCGACGACTGCAAGGCTAGGATACAATGGTTCAAGGATATGGATGTGTCAGATTCTGATTATTGCTACTATACTAGTGGCAGTGGCAGCAAGTAGGTAATGTGGAATTATCAGCTCTATGGATGCCGATGTGTCATACATTGTGCTTAATAATGTGAATTTCCGCATCACATTATTTGATCCTTGATTGTTTTGACTGTGCGTTGTTAATTAATCACTCATGTTTTGAATCAAATTGTTCACCTTCATTACACATGCCTTTTTGTATATGCATGCTCAGGAGCTCAATCGCATCTTTCGAACACCAAAGTCTTTATGTGTATGTAACATTTATAGTATTTTTTTTACTTTTTATGTGTTTGTTGATATTTACAATTAGCTAATTTACCTTTTATGTGTACATCACATATATAGTCAAAAATAAATAAATATGACCAAGTGTATGTCACATTTATAGTGAACTAATTTACTTTTGATGTTCACCTTTCTAAGTTATGTCCGGGACCTCAACAGAGTTATGTTGCATTCATTTTAGTCATATGATTCATAATATTAACCATGAATGTCTTTCTTAACATAAGACATTTCAGCATTTTTTGTAGATTTTTTCATAAAACTTTGGAGGCATATGTCTAGTAGACTCATTTGTGAAAAATAGGAAAGGTTCTCATCAATCGCGTGTACTACTTTTTATCCCCATCTTCTTTTCAGAATAGTTAACATTTTTATCTCACCGCATAGATTTGTTTCAAAATAAATGTCAAAATCTACTAAAAATGAAATAGCACAAAATATTATGAATAAAACCAATTCATTGATACCAACGAATCCATTTGTTGTCGATAAACATATATCTCATCACATACATAATGCTAGTAAAAAGGACGAAATCCTCTCCAACGAAATTAGTGCTACTATATTCTCTTAGTAAAAACAATTTGACTGACACTAATAAATTTTATCAAAAACAACTATTACATGTATATGTTTGCATAACCGTAAATATAGCCATGTATCGGTCATATCTCTATAGTAAATTACTTCCCGTTTGATCTAAAAACGGGTGAATTTAGAATTTGCCTACATGACCATAGCTGCATGAATAGACACCATTATTTACATTGACCATTAATTGATACCTCCACACCTTTTTATTTACCAATAGAGAGAGTGTTTGTAATTGTGCTTCTTTCATTCTCTATAAATATCTCCTTATATACCTCAACAGAAGTACCCCCAAACTATTATCATTCTACCTCCCACCTATTAACCACCACTATGGACCTAAATCTCGTCCTCAAGGCAGTTCACCCCGGGAATCATGGCTGATGAGGTAATTCCACAATTCGATTGTGGTTTCGTTCTTCTTTCTAGTTTCTTTCTTCTGACCTAGGTCGGGATCTAACCAGATTTATGTCAAAACCTATTATTTCTAGGGTGACCAATAATAGGATCATCTTTCTCTCTAAAGAAAATGGATCAACTATAGAAATGAATGCAACAAATTTCTCGATAGATTTTGGAGTTCAGGTTGCGCTGCTTGCTAGTGGATGTCCTTGGGATGTTTTAAGGGCCCTCACATTTTTCTCCCAAGGCCTCTTGATATTTTGATACAACTTTGTGCATGGCTGGTTTCGAGATTTTTCGTATCATTCCAATGAATCCAGGGACTCTGATGCGACTATGGTTTCCCCAACACTGCCACCCCCTCTACCCTCTCCCTCTCATGTTGCCACCATAGGTGTTCATTGGGCAAGGTTGCGTGCTTGGCGATCAAGGTCGTGGTGAGATTTTTGCCGCTTCATTCCCTTGAAGACAACCCAGGACACCTAGGAGGCACCCTAGCTGGCAAGGTAGCGTGTATCGGATGTGCTAGACGGCTACCTTTGTTACACGAGTGGCTAGTGTTTGGTTGGTTGTGGTCTCGACCCAGATTTTGCCCCCTTCCCCTCCAGATTAGAAGTTCAAGATCATATCCTCCTCAAGTCATTCGCCCCCACACTTGCCTTGTCTATCTTGCGGCCTTGGTCGGTTGATTATGTGCTAGTGGGGGTTGGGGTGTAAGCTCGAGTCTAGAGAAATCCTTTTTTGGTTCTCTGGACACTGCGACACGATTATGTGTCACGACTGCAGGATGCTGCTAACGCAACACTAAGATTAGAGACCCTTCGAGAAATTGTGTGTGATGCTATAATCGCAAACGGTAGCGTATGAAAACCATAAAAATGTATAAAACGTTTGCGATGACGGATGCATCAAACACAGTTCAGATTTTAGTTGCATGTGCGATGAAGGGCATACGGTTCAGTTCAATTAACTGTTTGCGATGAGGATGAACAAAAGAAACAGGCAGCCAGATGAAGGCGTGTGCGATAGATAGCATACTGTTCACTGGGATGAACTATTTGTGATTAGGCAACACAAAAGAAACGGGCAGCCAGATGAAGGTGTGTGTGTTATACATCGTACGTTCACTAGGATCCACTGTTTGTGATTTGGCAACACAAAAGAAATGGTCAGCCAGATCAAGGTGTGTGCGATATACATATGCGGTTCACTCGGCCATTGTCGTCAGTGTGTGACCTCTGTGGCAACCGTTCGCTCCCCAGTCGCCTCTTCATGTACCGTGGCAACCGTCCACCGACTCTTCACCTTTCCCTCTCGACTTGGAATTGCTGTCGCACGCTCTTCCTCCCTCCTCCATTTGCCTTCACCCTTCCTTATGCCATTGTTCGATCGTCTTCTCCATGGAGGGAATAGGCCGGAAAATAAGCCGTTATTCTTGCCCCGATCTGAATGATGACTGATCCCCAAGTGCAGGGAATCATCGTAGCAATTTCCAATGGTGGAAGTGATAAGTATGGAGTCTCGAACCCACAACGAGCTAAAGGTAAGATCACTATTCTCTCAAGTCCTACCTGCCACTGATACGACTCTACGTACACCGAACGTTTGCTCCCAACAAGAAACGAGAAATAAAACTACATTGTGGGTATGAAGTGGATAACTTTGCATGATATCGGAGAGCTAAAATATAAAAGTAGGTGCTGTTATCATAAAGCTAGAATATATTACTAAATATTATAAATAGCGAGTGTGGAATAATGGTGGATCGATGTGCGGAATTGTCCTAGGTTAATTTTCGGAGGTTTTTGTATTTATAGGAGAAGTTGGCGTTGATTTCATGTCAGGGGGACCCTCGGGGAGTTCACGAGGCAGGGGGCACGCCCCAGGGGGGTGGGCGCGCCCCCACCCTCGTGGGGCCCCCGTGACTCCCCTCCGGTAGATTTTTGTTCCAGTATTTTTCATATTTTCTAGAAAAAATCTCCGTTGATCTTCATCGCATTCCGAGAATTTTTATTTCTGAACAAAAACAATACCACGGTAGTTCTGCTAAAAACAGCGTCAGTCCGGGTTAGTTCTAAACAAATCATACCAAAATCGTGTAAAAATATTGTAAACATGGCATGAATACTTCATAAATTATAGATACGTTGGAGATGTATCAATGACGCGGTGGAGGAACTCATTGATTGGTGCGACGTCATCACCTCGGCTAGCATGGAGGTTCGTTCAAGACCATTTTCGACTCAACTAATAACATCATTACAAGAAACCCAAGGGTCCAGGAGCGGTTTGATCTCCCCTATCTTGTTTGTCGTGACCCTGCTGACTGGCGTGGGGACGATGGAAGCCTCGCCTTGTGCAAGTTCATGCCACTTGATAATGATACGTGTGATGTTAAGATGCCATCGCTTGAGGGCAAGGCTTGGGCAGGCACAAATGAATATTGAGTTGTTTATATTGGGTACAACTGCGAGTGGGAACTTGTGAATGTGCACACTCGTCACCAGATTCAACTTCTGAAAATATCACACTGCCCAGAGGTTGAGCACACAGATGATCTACTTGAGTTCAAATACGATCATGGTAACTATTGTCTACATAAGATAGCAATTTGTCGAGTTCCCAACCACTCTTGGGATTACACGAACTATGAAGTTGTTGCTATCTTTGACAAGCTTGTTGCCTTTCTTACTTTCACGCCTCGATGGATATTGCTCAAAAATCAATTTCTGTACATGGATGAGTACTGTGATGCAAATCAATAACATGGTCTTGTGTTTGCTACCACCACTTGTGGCACTATTTTTGCATCGAATCATCATTCTTTCGGTACGTTTGTCTTCCACCGTAATTATAATTGTTTCACCCACATGCATGCGGGTTAGCTAGTTTCCCTTTACTAATTAATTAACCTTCTTGTATTTCCAAGGTCCTGTGAACATTCCGCCACCTATACTTGAAAAATTTTATAACCAAGGGGGAGATGACGATGCAGATGATCACAAGCATGAGGACGAGTGATACGTCTTCAACGTATCTATAATTTTTGATTTTTCCATGCTATTATAATATCCATCTAGGATGTTTTATATGCTATTTTATATGATTTTTGGGACTAATATATTAACCTAGAGCCTAGTGCCAGTTTCTGTTTTTTCTTGTTTTTGAGTTTTACAGAAAAGGAATACCAAACGGAGTCCAATTGACGAGCCAATTTTTGACGATTTTTTATGGACCAAAAGAAGACCTCAGAGTAAAAGAGTTGGGCCAGAAGAGTCCCGGGCCGTCCACGAGGGTGGGGGGCACGCCCACCCCCCCGGGCGCCTGGGCCTACCTTGTGGACGACGCGGGCACCTTCTTGGCGTGAGGCATACGCCAAAAATTCCTATAAATACATAAACCTCCAAAAAATAACCTAGATCGGGAGTTCCGCCGCCAGAAGCCTCCGTAGCCACCAAAAACCAATCTAGACCTGTTCCGACACCATGCCAGAGGGGGGAATCCGTCTCCGGTGGCCATCTTCATCATCCCGATGCTCTCCATGATGAGGAGGGAGTAGTTCACCCTTGGGGTTGAGGGTATGTACCAGTAGCTATGTGTTTGATCTCTCTCTCTCTCTCTCTCGTGTTCTTGATTCGAACCGATCTTGATGTATCACGAGCTTTGCTATTATAGTTGGATCTTATGATGTTTCTCCTCCTCTACTCTCTTGTAATGGACTGAGTTTTCCCTTTGAAGTTATCTTATTGGATTGAGTCTTTAAGGATTTGAGAACACTTGATGTATGTCTTGCATGTGCTTATCTGTGGTGACATTGGGATATCACGTGATCCACTTGATGTATGTCTTGGTGATCAACTTGCGAGTTCCGTGACCTCGTGAACTTATGCATAGGGCTTGGCACACATTTTCGTCTTGACTCTCCGGTAGAAACTTTGGGGCACTCTTTGAAGTTCTTTGTGTTGGTTGAATAGATGAATCTGAGATTGTGTGATGCATATCATATAATCATACCCACGGATACTTGAAGTGACATTGCAGTATCTAGGTGACATTAGGGTTTTTGTTGATTTGTGTCTTAAGGTGTTATTTTAGTACGAACTCTAGGATAGACTGAACGGAAAGAATAGCTTTGTGTTATTTTACTACAGACTCTTGAATAGATCGATCAGAAAGGATAACTTTGAGGTGGTTTCGTACCCTGCGATAATATCTTCGTTTGTTCTCCGCTATAAGTGCCTTTGGACTGACTCTTTGTTGCATGTTGAGGGATAATTATATGATCCAATTATGTTATTATTGTTGAGAGAACTTGCACTAGTGAAAGTATGAACCCTAGGCCATGTTTCCTAGCATTGCAATACCGTTTACACTCACTTTTACCACTTGTTACCTTGTTGTTTTTATATTTTCAGATTACAAAATCCTATATCTACCATCCATATTGCACTTGTATCACCATCTCTTTGCCGAACTAGTGCACCTATACAATTTACCATTGTATTGGGTGTGTTGGGGACACAACAGACTCTTTGTTATTTGGTTGCAGGGTTGTTCGAGATAGACCATCTTCATCCTACGCCTCCCACGGATTGATAAACCTTAGGTCATCCACTTGAGGGAATTTGCTACTGTCCTACAAACCTCTGCACTTGGAGGCCCAACAAACGTCTACAAGAAGAAGGTTGTGTAGTAGACATCAAGCTCTTTTCTAGCGCCGTTGCTGGGGAGGTTAGTGCTTGAAGGTATCTCTTTAGATCTTGCAATCGAATCTTTTTGTTGCTTGTTTTGTCACTAGTTTAGTCTATAAAAGAAAATTACAAAAAATGGAATTAAGGGTACCTCATATGTTTCATCTTTTTAATGTCTTTCATGAAAATAAGGATTCCCATAATTGTGCCAAAGTGTTAGAAGAAGAATGTATTAAAATGTTTGGCACTAAATATTTGGATTATGAGCATGATTGCAATGTTGTTAGTATGAATTCTTTGAATATCCATGATGCTAATGATATGCAAAGCCACAAGCTTGGGGATGCTATGTTTGATGAAGATGATATTTTTTGTCCCCCAAGTTTTGATGAGCAAATTTATTTTGATGATAGCATGCCTCCTATTTATGATGATTATATTGATGAAAGTGAGTTTGTAAGAGTGTCAACTTTAGGAAGTAATGATCCCACTATTTTGGAGGGTGTTGAATCTTATTGTGATAATTATGAAAGTGGGTTTGGAGAGGTCATGACTTTAGTTAATGTTAATCCCACTATTTTGGAAGAGTGTCAACTTTGCATACATGTGGATCGTGTTAAGAATATGTTTTGTGATAGCTATATTGTTGAATTTCCTTATGATCCTACATTTAATTATTATTAAGGAGGAACATATGCTTGTAGGAATTGCAATAATATCAAGTTTCCTCTCTATGTGTTGAAAATTTTGAAGATTTGCTTGTTTTACCTTCCTATGCAAGTTGATTCTTATTCCCACAAGTTGTCTGCTCACAAAATCTCTATGCATAGGAAGTGGGTTAGAATTAAATGTGCTAGTAATATGCTTCATGATGCTCTCTTTATGTTTCTATTTTTATCTTTTATGTGAGCATCATTGAAATCATCATGCCTAGCTAGGGGCGTTAAACGATAGCGCTTGTTGCGAGGCAACCCAATTGTATTCTTGTTCTTTTCTTTTTGCTCAAATTTAGTAATAAATAATTCATCTAGATTCTATTTAGATGTGGTTTTATGTTTTAGTTAGTGTTTGTGCCAAGCAGAACCTTTGGGAAGACTTGGATGAAGTCTTTGGGATCTTGCTGTAAAAAACAGAAACTTTTGCGCTCACGAGATTAGCTGCCATTTTTACTGGAGAGTGCGATTAGGTTGATTCTTTTTGCGTATGATTAATATATAAATTCCTCAGGTCCACCAACTTATTTCAGAATTTTTTGAGTTACATAAGTATTCGAAACATCAAGATTGCTACAGACTGTTCTATTTTTGACAAATTCTCTTTTCATTGTGTTGTTTGCTTATTTTGATGAATCTATGATTAGTATCCGAGGGTATGAACCATAGAGAAGTTTTAATACAGTAGATATTACACCAATATGAATTTCGAATGAGTTCACAATAGTACCAAAAGTGGTGATTTATTTTCTTATACTAAGGGAGCTTACGATTTTTCTGTTGAGTTTTGTGTTGTGTGGTTTTCAAGTTTTGGGTAAAGATTCGATGGACTATGGAATAAGGAGTGGCAAGAGCCTAAGCTTGGGGATGACCAAGGCACCCCTATGTAACAATCAAGGACAAGCAAGAGCCTAAGCTTGGGGATCCCCCGGATGACATCCCCTCTTTCGTCTTCGTTCATCGGTAACTTTACTTGGAGCTATATTTTTATTCACCACATGATATGTGTTTTGCTTGGAGCGTCATTTTATTTTCTTTTGTTTTTCTTGCTGTTTGAATAAAATACCAAGATCTAAAATTCTTAAATTTTAGAGAGTCTTCACATAGTTGCATAATTATTTGACTACTCATTGATCTTCACTTATATCTTTCAGAGTAGTTTGTCATTTTCTCTAGTGCTTCACTTATATATTTTTAGAGCATGGCGGTGGTTTTATTTTGAAGAAATAGATGAACTATCGTGCTTCACTTATATTATTTTGAGAGTCTTTTAGAACATCATGGTAGTTTGCTTTGGATATGAAACTAGTCCTAATATGATGGGCATCCTAGAGGGATATAATAAAAACTTTCATATAAAGTGCATTGAATACTAAGAGAAGTTTGATACTTGATGATTTTTTTGAGATATGGAGATAGTGATATTAAAGTTGTGCTAGTTGAGTATTTGTGAATTTGAGAAATAGTTGTGTTGAGGTTTGCAAGTCCCGTAGCATGCTCATATGGTAACCGTTGTGTGACAAATTTGAAACATGAGGTGTTCTTTGATTGTCTTCCTTATGAGTGGCGGTCGGGGACGAGCGATGGTCTTTTCCTACCAATCTATCCCCCTAGGAGCATGCGCGTAATGCTTGGTTTTTTATGACTTGTAGATTATTGCAATAATTATGTGAGTTCTTTATGACTAATGTTGAGTCCATGGATTATATGCACTCTCACCCTTCCATCATTGCTAGCCTCTTCGGTACCGTGCATTGCCCTTTCTCACCTCGAGAGTTGGTGCAAACTTCTCCGGTGCATCCAAACCCCGTGATATGATACGCTGTGTCACACATAAACCTCCTTATATCTTCCTCAAAACAGCCACCATACCTACCTATTATGGTATTTCCGTCGCCATTCCGAGATATATTGTCATGCAAGTTTCCACCGTTCCGTTTATTATGACACGCTTCATCATTGTCTCATTGCTTTGCATAATCATGTAGTTGACATCATATTTGTGGCAAAGCCAGCATTCATAATTCTTTTATACATGTCACTGATTAGTCATTGCACATCCCGGTACACCGCTGGAGGCATTCATATAGAGTCATATTTTGTTCTAGTATCGAGTTGTAATCATTGAGTTGTAAATAAATAGAAGTGTGATTATCATCTTCAATAGAGCCACCATTCATAATTCTTTCTTACATTTCACTCATTACTCATTGCACATCCCGCTACACCGCCGGAGGCATTCATATAGAGTCATATTTTGTTCTAGTATCGAGTTGTAATCATTGAGTTGTAAAAAAATAGAAGTGTGATGATCATCATCAATAGAGCATTGTCCCAAGAAAAAAGAAGAGACGGGCCAAATAATAAAAAAAGGAGGCCCAAAAAAAGAAAAAAGAAGAAAAAAGAAAAAAAGGGGCAATGCTACTATCCTTTTTCCACACTTGTGCTTCAAAGTAGCACCATGATCTTCATGATAGAGAGTTTCTTATTTTGCCACTTTCATATACTAGTGGGAATTTTTCATTATAGAACTTGGCTTGTATATTCCAACAATGGGCTTCCTCAAATGCCTTAGGTCTTCGTGAGCAAGCAAGTTGGATGCACACCCACTTAGTTTCTTTTGTTGAGCTTTCATACATTTATAGCTCTAGTGCATCCGTTGCATGGCAATCCCTACTCCTCACATTGACATCAATTGGTGGGCATCTCCATAGCCCGTTGATTAGCCACGTCAATGTAACTTTCTCCCTTTTTGTCTTCTCCACACAACCTCCATCATTATATTCTATTCCACCCATAGTGTTATGTCCATGGCTCACACTCATGTATTGCGTGAAAGTTGAAAAAAGTTTGAGATTACTAAAGTATGAAACAATTGCTTGGCTTGTCATCAGGGTTGCGCATGATGAGAGTATTCTTGTGTGACGAAAATGGAGCATGACCAAACTATTTGATTTTGTAAGGATGAACTTTCTTTGGCCATGTTATTTTGAAAGACATAATTGCTTAGTTAGTATGCTTGAAGTATTATTGTTTTTATGGCAACACTAAACTTTTGTATTGAATCTTATGGATCTGAATATTCTTGCCACAATAAAGAAGATTACATTGATAAATATGTTAGGTAGCATTCCACATCAAAAATTCTGTTTTTATCATTTACCTACTCGAGGATGAGTAGGAATTAAGCTTGGGGATGCTTGATACGTCTCCAATGTATCTATAATTATTTATTGTTCCATGCTATTATATTATCCATCTAGGATGTTTTATATGCATTTACATGCTATTTTATATGATTTTTGCGACTAATCTATTAACCTAGATCCCAGTGCCAGTTTCTGTTTTTCCTTGTTTTTGAGTTTTACAGAAAAGGAATACCAAACGCAGTGCAATTGACGTGCCAATTTTGGACGATTTTTTATGGACCAAAAGAAGACCCCGGAGTAAAAGAGTTGGGCCAGAAGAGTCCCGGGCCGTCCACGAGGGTGGGGGGCATGCTCACCCCCCAGGCACGTGGGCCTACCTCATGGATGACTCGGGCACCTTCTTGACGTGAGACCTACGCCAAAAAATTCGTATAAATACAGAAACCTCCAAAAAATAACCTAGATCAGGAGTTCTGCCACCAAAAGCCTCCGTAGCCACCGAAAACAAATCTAGACCCGTTCTAGCACCCAACCGAAGGGGGGAATCCCTCTCCGATGGCCATCTTCATCATCCAGGCGCTCTCCATGACGAGGAGGGAGTAGTTCACCCTCGGGGCTGAGGATATGTACTAGTAGCTATGTGTTTGATATCTCTCTCTCTCATGTTCTTGATTCAAAATGATCTTGATGTATCGCGAGCTTTGCTATTATAGTTGGATCTTATGATGTTTCTCCCCCACTTCTCTCTTGTAATGGATTGAGTTTTCCCTTTGAAGTTCTCTTATCGGATTGAGTCTTTAAGGATTTGAGAACACTTGATGTATGTCTTGCATGTGCTTATCTGTGGTGACATTGGGATATCACGTGATCCACTTGATGTATGTTTTGGTGATCAACTTGCGAGTTCTGTGACCTCGTGAACTTATGCATAGGGGTTGGCACACATTTTCATCTTGACTCTCCGCTAGAAACTTTGGGGCAATCTTTGAAGCTCTTTGTGTTGGTTGAATAGATGAATCTAAGATTGTGTGATGCATATCATATAATCATACCCACGGATACTTTAGGTGACATTGGAGTATCTAGGTGACATTAGGGTTTCCGTTGATTTGTGTCTTAAGGTGTAATTCTAGTACGAACTGTAGGATAGATTGAACGGAAATAATAGCTTCGTGCTATGTTACTACGGAGTCTTGAATAGATCGATTAGAAAGGATAACTTTGGGGTGGTTTCCTACCCTACAATAATCTCTTCGTTTGGTCTCCGCTATTAGTGACTTTGGAGTGACTCTTTGTTGCATGTTGAGGGATAGTTATATGATCCAATTATGTTATTATTGTTGAGAGAACTTGCACTACTAAAAGTATGAACCCTAGGCCTTGTTTCCTAGCATTGCAATACCGTTTACGCTCACTTTTACCACTTGTTACCTTGCTGTTTTTATATTTTTAGATTACAAAAACCTATATCTACCATCCATATTGCACTTGTATCACCATCTCTTCGCCGAACTAGTGCACCTATACAATTTACCATTGTATTGGGTGTGTTGGGGACACAAGAGACTCTTTGTTATTTGGTTGCAGGGTTGTTTCAGAGAGACCATCTTTATCCTACGCCTCCCACAGATTGATAAACCATAGGTCATCCACTTGAGAGAAATTTGCTACTGTCCTACAAACCTCTGCACTTGGAGTCCCAACAAACGTCTACAAGAAGAAGGTTGTGTAGTAGACATCAAGCTCTTTTCTGGCGCCATTGCTGGGGAGGTTAGTGCTTGAAGGTGTATCTTTAGATCTTGCAATCGAATCTTTTTGTGGCTTGTTTTATCACTAGTTTAGTCTATAAAAGAAAAGTACAAAAAAATTGAATTAAGGGTACCTCATATGCTTCATCTTTTTAATATCTTTCATGAAAATAAGGATTCTGATAATTGTGCAAAAATGTTAGAAGAAGAATGTATTAAAATGTTTGGCACTAAATCTTTGGATGATGAGCATGATTGCAATGTTGTTAGTATGAAATCTTTGAATATCCATGATGCTAATGATATGCAAAGCCACAAGCTTGGGGATGCTATGTTTGATGCAGATGATATTTTTTGTCCCCCAAGTTTTGATGACCAAATTTATTTTGATGATAGCATGCCTCCTATTTATGATGATTATATTGATCAAAGTGGGTTTGTAAGAGTGTCAGCTATAGGAAGTAATAATCCCACTATTTTGGAGGGTGTTGAATTTTATTGTGATAATTATGAAAGTGGGTTTGGAGTGGTCATGACTTTAGTTAATGTTAATCCCACTATTTCTGAAGAGTGTCAACTTTGCATACATGTGGATCGTGTTAAGAATATGTTTTGTGATAGCTATATTGTTGAATTTGCTTATGATCCTACATGTAATTATTATTAGGGAGGAACATACGTCGTAGGAATTGCAATAATATCAAGTTTCCTCTCTATGTGTTGAAAATTTTGAAGATTAGCTTGTTTTACCTTCCTATGCAAGTTGATTCTTGTTCCCACAAGTTGTTTTCTCACTAAATCCATATGCATAGTAAGTGGGTTAGAATTAAATGTGCTATCAATATGCTTCATGATGCTCTCTTTATGTTTCAATTCTTATCTTTTATGTGAGCATCATGCCTAGCTAGGGGCATTAAATGGTAGCACTTGTTGGGAGGCAACACAATTTTATTCTTGTTTTTTGCTTTTTTCTCCTGTTTAGTAATAAATAATTCATCTAGCCTCTGTTTAGATGTGGTTTTATGTTTTAATTAGTGTATTTGCCAAGCAGAACCTTTGGGAAGACTCGGGTGAAGTCTTTGCGATCTTGCTGTAAAAAACAGAAACTTTTATGCTCACGAGATTAGCTGCCATTTTTTACAGGAGAGTGTGATTAGGTTGATTCTTTTTGCAGATGATTAATAGGTGAATTCCTCAGGTCCAACAGTTTAGTTCAGAATTGTTTTAGTTATATAATTATTTGAAACCTCCAGATTGCTACAGACTGTTCTCTTTTTGACAGATTCTGTTTTCATTGTGTTGTTTGCTTATTTTGACGAATCTATGATTAGTATCAGAGGGTATGAACCATATAGAAGTTGGAATACAGTAGATATTACACCAATATGAATTTAGAATGAGTTCACAACAGTAGCAAAAGTGGTGATTTATTTTCTTATACTAACGGAGCTTACGAGTTTTGTGTTGTGAAGTTTTCATGTTTTGGGTAAATTTTGGATGGACTATGGAATAAGGAGTGGCAAGAGCCTAAGCTTGGGGATGCCCAAGGCACCCCAAGGTAACATTCGAGGACAACCAAGAGCCTAAGCTTGGGGATGCGCCGGATGGCATCCCCTCTTTCGTCTTCGTTCATCGGTAACTTTACTTGGAGCTATATTTTTATTCACCACATGATATGTGCTTTGCTTGGAGCATCATTTTATTTTCTTTTGCTTTGCTTGCTGTTTGAATAAAATACCAAGATATGAAATTCTTAAATGTTAGAGAGTCTTCACATAGTTGCATATTTATTCGATTACTCATTGATCTTCACTTATATCTTTCGGAGTAGTTTGTCATTTGCTCTAGTGCTTCACTTATATATTTTTAGAGCACGGCAGAGGTTTTCTTTTGAAGAAATAGATGAACTCTCATGCTTCACTTATATTATTTTGAGAGTCTTTTAGAATAGCATGGTATTTGCTTTGGATATGAAACTAGCCCTAATATGATGGGCATCCTAGAGGGATATGATAAAAACTTTCATATAAAGTGCATTGAATACTAAGAGAAGTTTGATACTTGATGATTGTTTTGAAATATGGAGATAGTGAAATTAAAGTTGTGATATTTGAGTAGTCGTGAATTTGATAAATACTCGTGTTGAGGTTTGCATGTCCCATAGCATGCACATATGGTAACCGTTGTGTGACAGATTTGAAACATGAGGTGTTCTTTGATTGTCTTCCTTATGAGTGGCGGTCGGGGACGAGCGATGGTCTTTTCCTACCAATCTACCCCCCCTAGGAGCATGCGCGTAATGCTTGGTTTTTGATGACTTGTAGATTCTTGTCTGTATACAGGGCACTGCTGATGTTACTAAGGAAGCAGGTGTTGTCTCACATGGTCGCACTCTTCGGACCTATTCCAACATCCGTTGCAGGGTATTCGGGATGGATACTAGTGTACTAGCGCCAACACCTTCTGCCTGGTTCAGTATTGAAAGTCTTGGAGGAAATTCGCTCTTCCTTGGACAAAACTATCCAATGATGGTGAAAGGCGATCCAGCTGCTGTTGACACAACGTTACTACCATTTATGAGAAGCAATTGTATATATACCTTGGTCATTGCTATGCTTCCCTACCATCGCACTATTGGTCCGGACATAGCCCGCTTCAGCCTGGATGATCAATCCTGCGTTGGTCTCGAGATTGATAGTAGCTGGTCCTTCCCAGAGAATCACTTCTGGTTCAAAGAAAGCATTTTTTTCCAACGCCGACGAGTGGTTGAGATGAAATTCATTTCATCGCTTTGTTATTTGTTGTGTGAGAAAAACTTTACTAGAATGTTTTGTTGGAAATGATCTATAATCCAACATGTATCCTCCTTGTCGTTGTGGGTTGATGACTTGCTGTATGTAATCAATGGTATATTTGCATATGCGTCCATCAACTCACGCCTGCTAGTGGTGTCTGTATGAACAGTGCTAGTGATTTTAGTTGCAAAAATTAGATAGTGCTAGTGATTTGTAGCTGCATATTTTGACAAATCGCAGTGTTACAAGCTTGACAAATGGCAATGTTACTAGATAAACAAATGTCAATCTTTCTAGTTTGACAAATGGCAACATACCCAAAATGAAAGATATGCAAATCTTACCCAATTGTTTGTACGTGGTTGCACACGGGTCATGCAAAACAACCATTTGCGTTGAAGGGATGCAGAAATCCTGCTCGGACATTTTCCCTTGGCTTCCTAGGGAAGCAGTTGGTTTGCATACGGGTGTTCTAACTAAAACGTTTGCGATGAGTGTTCTATATTTAAAAACCATTGACGTTTTTTTCAAAATAAAATCATTTGATAAGTCTGTACATTAAGAGAGAAAAACGCAAGTTCGTTCAAACCATATCTTTCATTCAGCCACACTCATCGACCACGAGCCAGCCTCGCCGGAGCCCAGCAGGAGCACGAGCTTCCCCCTCCTCGTCCCCATGCGCAAGCAGCAGCAGATCCAGTGCAGCCGTGCCCGGCCGTCTCTGGCAAAGCTCCAGGCCGGCCCCCTCACCCTGCGTCCATGCACTTTTTGCCTTCCCCTTTCTCTCTCTCTCCCTCTCATCTCCTTGCTCCCTCTCTCTCTCGTAGGGAACACAGGAACCAGGAGCTCCGCCATGGCCGCCCGATGGAGCTCGCCGCCGCGCCTCCCGAGGATGTTCGTCGTCGCCCCGTTCCCTGCTAGGAGCCCCATCCCCGCGCCCGAATTGCCCTGCCGCCGTTGCTCTACGGCCTCGACCTCGCCGGACACCGGAGCAGCACCGTGCCTGCAGTCACCTTCTCCCTGCCTCCTCAGGTCCATCTCACTGCTCGAGCTGGTCCTCCATTCCTCCTCGCGCTCCTGGTTTTGAACCCCTGCCATCGCTGCTGCCTTTTGGTGCAGGGGCTCACCGCCGCTCACAGCCTCGTCTCCGGCAAGATCAATCCGCCCCCGACGCCCTTGCCCGGATCCAGACGTTCCTGCCGGAATGGACCTTCGGTGGCCAGACCTGTCCCCGCCTGACCTCGCTGCCCGGATCCGCTTCCTCCACCCACCTCGAGCGCCGCCGGAGTCCTGCGCCGCTCCAAGCCGCTGCTGCATCCCCTGATGTTTGTTCCTGCCCTTCAGAGTTCAGAGACGAGAGCAGCGCACTTTGCCCCATCGCGCCTGTTGACCGCTCGGCCTCCAAGGCCCAGATCCAGCGCCAAGGCCGGCCCAACACCAAGACGCCAAGGCCCGGTTCCCTAAAGCCCAACGTGAGAAAGCCACCTCCTGTTTGCTCCTGTGCAGCCTAGTTCGGGCCAATTTCGGCCCGACTCTTATTTTTTTCCTGAGGAGTGATTTATCTATTTATCCAGTTAAAATAGAATTCAGAAAAACCCTCAAACATCATGCATTTTATAACTAATTAACCGTGCATTGGAATTAAACAAACTTAACATGAAACTTGCTCAGAATTTTGTGTAGATTAATAATATCCAACTTTCATCCATGTTTAAAATGTTTAAAATGCTGTTTGGTTAAATTTTCCTATGCCATGCTAAAATGATTTAATTCATAACTATTCAACCGTAGCTCCGAATTAAATAAACTTTATATGTAAATGGGGTAGAATTTTGCCTAATTTATCATGGTGACATTGTTTTGCATGTTTAACAACTCTAAAATTGTGTTTAGGGCAGAACAGTACCGAATCTAAAATATGCTATGGGGATTTACCGGAATTGTTGTTCGTTGCTTCCGGCCTCATTTAAACTTGCCTAGATAGGTAGTTTTGTTGTGCTTCACCTCTTGCCATGTTAATCAACATTTAATATTGTTGGGTACATAAACGGGAGAGAACTAAATAATTGATGTGGTGTTTTGTCAATATGCATCCCGATGCATATTGAGCTCCACTTAATTTGTAGGATTGCTTGTGCATTGTTGCTATGCCTTGCTTCATTAAACCGGACATGCATCATACTCGACTGTGCATCATGCCATGTTGATGTTGTGTTTGTTTACTATGTTGTGTGCTTCTTTTCCGGTGATTGCTTCTTCGGGTTGGTTCCGATAACGTCGAGTTTGTGAGGACCCGTTCATCTACGTCCATTTGTCTTCTTCATGGACTCGTTCTTCTTCCTTGCGGGATTTCAGGCAAGATGATCTACCCTCGAAATCACTACTATCTTTGCTATGCTAGTTTGCTCGCTCTTTTGCTTTGCCAATGCTACGATGCCTACCACTTGCCTGTCAGCCTCCCAATTGCCATGTTGAGCCTTTAACCCACCATTGTCCTAGCAAACCGTTGATTGGCTATGTTACCGCTTTTGCTCAGCCCCTCTTATAGTGTTGTTAGTTGCAGGTGAAGATTGAAGTTTGTTCCTTGTAGGAACATGGAGATCGTTCCTTGTTGGAACATTTGTTTACTTGTTGGGATATCACTATATATCTTATTTAATTAATGCATCTATATACTTGGTAAAGGGTGGAAGGCTCGGCCTTATGCCTGGTGTTTTGTTCCACTCTTGCCGCCCTAGTTTCCGTCATATCGGTGTTATGTTCCCCGATTTTGCGTCCCTTACACGGTTGGGCTATAATGGGAACCCCTTGACAGTTCGCCTTAAGTAAAGCTTCTCCAGTAATGCCCAACATTGGTTTTACCATTTGCACTAACAACCTACCACCTTCCCTTGGGTTCTGCAGACTCAAGGGTCATCTTATTTTAACCCCCCCCCCCGGGCCAGTGCTTGTCTAAGTGTTGGTCCGAACTGAGTAGACTGCGGGGCCACCTCGGGGAAACTTGAGGGCTGGTTTTACTCGTAGGATGTCTCATCCGGTGTTGCCCTGAGAACGAGATATGTGCAGCTCCCATCAGGATGTCGGCGCATCGGGCGGTGTTGCTGTTTAGTTTTACCCTGTCAAAATGTCTTGTTGTACTGGGATACCGAGTCTGATCGGAATGTCTCGGGTGGAGTCTATTCCTTCGTTGACCGTGAGAGCTTGTCATGGGCTAAGTTGGGACACCCTGCAGGGATTTGAACTTTCGAAAGCCGTGCCCGCGGTTATGGGCAGATGGGAATTTGTTAACGTCCGGTTGTAGAAAACCTGAAGCTGACCTTAATTAAAATGAATCAACCGCGTGTGTAACCGTGATGGTCTCTTTCCGGCGGAGTCCAGGAAGTGAACATGGTTGTTGGAGTAATGCTTGACGTAGGTAGTCCAGGATCACTTCTTGATCATACTTTTATCGACCGTGCCTTGCCTTCTCTTCTCGCGCTCATTTGCGTATGTTAGCCACCATATATGCTAGTCACTTGCTGCAGCTCCACCTCATACCTTTACCTTACCCATAAGCTTAAATAGTCTTGATCGCGAGGGTGCGAGATTGTTGAGTCCCCGTGGCTCACAAATACTTCCAAAACCAGTTTGCAGGTGCCGATGAGTCCGTGCAGAGGACGCAACCTAGCTCAGGAGGAGCTCGTTGAAGACCTTGTTCATTTGTGTTGTTTCGTTCTATTTGATCAGTAGTGGAGCCCATTTGGGGTCGATCGGCGACCTTTGTCGCATTTGGGGTTCTTCTTTTATTTTGATTCCGTAGTCGGACCTTGAGTGTATTTGTATGATGTAATGCTTTATTCTTGTATTTGTGTGAAGTGGTGATTGTAAGCCAACTATGTAACTCTTTCCCTTATTATATTACATGGGTTGTGTGAAGATTACCTCACTTGCGACATATGCCTTCAATGCGATTATGCCTCTAAGTCGTGCCTCGACACGTGGGAGATATAGTCGCATCGAGGGTGTTACAAGTTGGTATCAGAGCCTTCCCCGACCTTAGGAGCCCCCATTGCTTGATCGTTTTTAGCAGCCGAGTTGTGTCTAGAAAAATGTTTTGAGTCATTTAGGATTATATATATCGGAGAGTTTAGGAATTCTTTTTACTCCCCAGTCCCTTCATTGCTCTGGTGAGGCATCCTGACGTAGAGTTTTGACTCTTCTCTTCTCAAATTTCACTAAAAAAAAATTTAGGATCACACGAGTATCTTGGATTTGTTCCGATGGCTTATGATGAGAATACTGTCTTGGTGCCTCCTGTCAGGGGTTTAGTGGAAGTGTCCCGGGGAGTTGAGCTCTGAGGTGTTGTCATCATAATTTTATCATTGCAATTCTGGAATACTTGAGATATGTTCGTCGACATCGAAAATCTCCTTTATGCAGTTCGTTTGTGAGATAACCTCGACGCCACCCAGTTCTGGGGCGGGAGTTCGGGAGTATCGCCATAACTTGTATAACGGATGCTTTTCGAAGGTTGAGGTAGATGGTTTCCGAAGGTTTCTTGGTTATGTGTTGAAGGTTGGATATAGCTGGATGTAGGATTTGCTAGTTTGGGTGAGATATTATGCTTCCCCTGTATCCCCAACACCTGATTGCATAACCAGAAAATTTCGGGAGTTTCATAAGTGGGAATTCAAGTAGCTCTTAGGATATCTTTCCGACAGATGTATGGTATGAAATTGGGGTTCGACGTCTAGTGGTTCGCCTATTCACGGTCAATTTTACAGTGGTCTCGTTGTGTCTTAAAGAGTCCTTGGCTATGCCGACTCGGGGACGCTTCGTATGTCATATGCACTGCCTTGTACATGATGGTGCTGTACAATCGAGCCCGTGTAGGTCCCACCACGAAAACTTCGGACGAAATCTCTATCATATGTTTGTTCCGGCTTATTTTGCAAGCCAATCCTTTGTTTTGTTTTTGAGTTGTGGTATTCGAGTTGCTTCGGAGTCAAATGTTGATTCCATACCTTCTCTAAGCGGTGTTCTCATACCTCGATGTGAACACTAATCCTTCATGATCATCGATATTGTCATGTTATTTCTTTTCACCGGTGTGTCTTTCTTCTAGTGGATCCGACCATTTCAACATCAGCAAGACCAATTATCATTTCTTCTCAACGGTGTTCGTTTCTTTCTCAACAGTGTTTTCCCACCCACCCACCCTTGTTGATTCGAGGTCTCAGATGTTTTAATCAAGTATCCTTTTATTCTTGTGAAGTCTCTCCATCATTTTCCGTCAATATGTTTATCCGGTGATTCTCATGAAGATTCTAACGGAGCTTCAAGTTTATCATTCTTTGTTCTTTTATCTTCTCCGGTGGATTCAAGTAAAGCCTTTGGTGTTGATCATATCTTTTCCTCGTTTCAATGTTTTCTCATGCCGGTGCAAATTCTTAACCATTCATTTCTCGCTATTCATTTGTTCCGGAGTGCTCAAGATATCTCGAAGATTTGTGTTTCCACTCTGCATTCGTTCAAGCTCTTTCGAGATTGGTATCTCATTCAAGTCATTTAATTCAACCGGTGCAACCTCCCTTTCAATCATTCCAACGGTGTTTCTTTTGAGTGGGCCCTAACCCACAGGTCTTTTTCCAGGATCTTACCTGACTCCTCTTATTCTCCCGGAGATATCCTTAAAAATTCTTTTCGAAGTTGACGTAAGAATGATTTGCCATCGGTCAAATGTACTCAAATTCTTTTCATCGTTGGCTCAACCTTTTCCATTATTCATTCCAGAGTGCCTCAACAGTTCACGGTGATGTTTCTCGTCGTCATTTGAAGACCGAAGAAGAGTTTCTCTTTAATCTTGCTCCATTCTTCCAAGATTCGTGATTCTAGCTTGTTGCCATCCTCTCATAATTATATTTTGATTGTGAGAATTCTTTTCACCCTTCCGGAGAAATTTAAGAGTCTTCTCAGTTGTTATCCGGAGTCCATCATCTGAGATTTATTCATTCTCAGCTTTCAGCTCTCGTTCTTCAATTTTACCGGTGCTTCGTTCAAGTGATCTTTTTATCGGCTCGTGTTCTCTTCGTTCTCATGTATCTAAATCCTCTCAAGCATCTTCGTTCATTTTATAATTCTTCCCGGTGATTCGTTATCGTTTATTCGTTCTTTTTCAATTCTTACGGTGGTTCGTTCAAGAGCTCTCGTCATTCGTTTTCATATCAATTATTTGCTGTTTTCAATCCTTCCGGTGGTTTGTTGAAGACCTTCTCAAGTTATCGATATCTCTCTTTAATCCTTTCCACGAGAATAAGTAATATGCCAAATCCATTGTTTGCCATCAAGTTAATTGGTGAAGGATAAGCATAATGTAATTCTTATTCTTGTTTCATCCATATGTTAATCTTTTCTTCCGGAGTTTGTTCACGTTGATTAAATTCTTGGGTTCAAGTGCTCATCCTTCTTTCCCGGAGTTCCAAGCCCTAATTATCACGGAGGTCCATATAAAATCATTACAAGGTTTCACCTTGTGTTTTCAACTTCCTTTTCTTTCGTCATTATTTTGGTTACCGGAGTTCTTTATGAAGGTTCTACATGATGGTTCATCAAGGATTTAATTCCTTCTCAAAGTTTTCATCGAGATTCTTTTAAGAAGCTCAAGTTTTCTTCATCTTGCTATCTGGAGTGCAATTCTTTCAACCGTATCATTGGAGGTGGCATTATGTCATTCTTGATAATTTGAGTTCATGTTTTCCTGATTCACATGTTGTCAAGATTGAGATATTTTAAATCCATCAATCTCGTCATTGGAGTTATCTTGGGCTATATATCACCTAAAGCTTTTCTTTAAGGATTGTCGCTCTTATGGTGTTTATCAATGATCCAAATTCTTCTTTTATCCTCCCGGTAATATAGCCTTCTCGTCTCCTTGTTGTTGTCAATCCAATTCTTTTCCCGTGAGTGGCAGGTTTTTCATCTCTTAATTTGAGAGGTATTCCATAAGACCATATCAAGCTTATTATTTTCGCTGTGGGTTTTCCAACAACTCCGTTCTAGCTTCTGTTGTAACCGTGCTCTCTCAAGATATTGTTTTCCTTCGTTCACTCCATTCCATTCTTACTTTTGTTCCGGAGGCATTGTGATGTTCATCTTTTCAACCCATCATCTTGTTTTGTCAAAGATCATGATCTTTCCATGCCTATCCTTTTAATCTGTGTGTTGTGTCCTCTTTTCAAGTATCCTCTCATCTTGTCAAGTTCAATTCCTTCCATTTACAGACAGAGTGCTGTCCAAATTATATCACTCTTATTCCTTCCCTATCTTGCTTAACCGGAGTATTGTTCCCCTTTGTTCAAGTTCTTTTCGCCTTATCAAGTCTTGCATCCCTTTCTCAACCGGAGTGTCGTGTTTTCATTTGAGCTCTCTCTTCTTATAAATTTTTTGACTCCCTTCTCAACCGGAGTGCGGTCTGAGATCTTTCTTACCCCTTGTTCCATTCATTCAATAGTTCCGGTGGCAGTGTGTTGTGATTTCATCAAGTATCTTCTCATCTTGTCAAGACCTTATTCAATTCTTTTTCTTTCCAACTGGAGTGCTGCCTGAATATGTTCTTCCTCGTTCCTCTTTTCTAACGGAGTGTTTTTGTCTTTGTTCACCTTCGTTGTATTCTTTTCTCGAATTTGTTCAACCTCGCAAGGTTCTTTGGTTTCACTCATTTGTCAAAGAAGAAACTTAGTTTTACCTCTCCTCTCTTCTCTTCCGTTGTTTCCCTCCGGTGCCATTCTAGATCTCGGGACGAGATCCTCTCGTAGTGGTGGAGTGTTGTAACGCCCCGAGACCGATGTGCTAGGTGTCTTCCAGTTATTCGCTGTTGTTGCCTTGTCATTCGCTTGCGTGTTGCATCTTATCATGTCATCATGTGCATTGCATCATCATGTTTTCAAAACTTGCATCCGTCCCGGTCTCCTCGTTCCGTCCGTTATTGTCACAGCCCTAGAAATCTTCTTGTAATTAGTGGCATTGCATCCATGCATCATTTTCAATTTCTTTTAATTTTGAAATGGGGGCTGATAAACCCTAGCAGCAAATGAAACTCAACTAGGGTCCAAATAAAAATCATTTCATTGAACCGAAAATGCCCCTCTAAAATGTTCATCATCTTTGGATTGGTCTTGAACCTCTGCCAAAAATATTGCACATTTTTCTAGGTCAATTGGGGGTCACTAAATTAAATCATACAGTATTTGCATTTGAGCATTTAAATCCTATAAAATATTTTAAATGCCCAAATAATCACAAACTAAAATGTTTACTTTTGGAAATATTCCAAACAGTGGCCATAGTCAGCTGCATGATTTTTGGAAATGCTCTGGCATTTTTAATAAGCCCAAACATAATTACAAAAAAATACAAAACAGAAATAAGAAAAGAGAGAGAGAGAAGGACTAACCTGGCGCTTACCTGAGGCCCACTTACCTGGTGGCCAGCAGAATCGGCCAGCCCACCAGGGGCGCCTTGGTCTTCTTCCACCTCTGCCAGTAGGCAGAGGCGTGTCGACGCGCGCGCGATCGCCGTGACCAGCTCCCTGCCTGCTTCCTCCTTCCCCGAACCCATTCGAGCGCCACGGAGACTCCCAGCACCACGCGGCACCTCTCCCCTCTCTCCCCTGGACCCCTTTCCCTCCTCCGCTCTCCGTGTGGCACCACCGAACACACCCGCCACCGCCGACGAGCACCACAACGGCCACCGGCCCTCCCTCGCCCATCCATTGTGTCTGGAAGAGCCGCAGCAACTCCGTCTTCCTCATCGTCGACGTACTCAAGCTCGGACGCCCCGTGGAGCCGCCTCCGCCCTCATCTTCCTCCTCGGGCAACCAAGATCGCCGCCTTGATTTCGTCGCCTCCGAGCCGCCCCCAAGCACGCTGAGCTCCTCAGCGACCTCCCAGTGAGCTTCGACGCATTCCCCCTCTCTTTCCCGCGTCTTCCCCGACCTCTAGCCGCGGTTCCATCAAGGCCGATACTCACCACCGCCTGAGCTCAACGTCGGTGTGGCTCCGGTGACCAATTGGTCCCGGGCGTGCGTACGTTACGCTCAGGGCATCGCGTGCTGCATCTTCAGCATGCTAGCTCGCTCACTTGGGCACCGCAGCCGCGTCCCCGCACCTGCCGAACTCCGGCCGCCGCCCGGGTCGTCACCACTGCTGCTACACGCTGCCCTGGCACCGCCTATGGCCACCAATCGAGTCGCCTCGTCGCGCCGCAGCCGTAGAGGCCAGCCCCGCTTGCTCCCGTCGCCGGAAACGGCCGGGAGGGCAACTCCGGTGCCCTCTGCTAGCGCCGGCGATTAACCCCGGTGACTGCTGACGTGGCGTCGAAATTATGGCCTAATCACGTTTAGTTAAATCACCTCAGCCACTGACAATAGGGACCCACCGACTAAATAACCTCGAGTTAAGTTTAGATTAGACTTAATCTAAACACAATGGCCCCACGTGTCAGTGTTGACCATGCTGACGTGGTAGTTGACTGGCCCCACCTGTCTATGAGACAAACTGGCACTAGGTCACTGACCAGTGGGTCCCACTGGTCAGGTTTGACCTGGATCATGCCCCGTTGACCTGCTGACGTCATGACGATGTCATGCTGACGCAGTATTTAATTTCTGCTTTAAAACAATTCAAAAAATTCCAGAAAATGTTGCAAACTTCAAAAATTCATAGAAATTCAACCGTAACTCCAAATGAAATAATTTATATATGAAAAATGATCAGAAAAATTCAAGGAATCCATCTGTACCATTTTCATGCATGTTTGAGCAAGTTAATCTCACTGTGTAGGATGAAACATGATTAGGGCAAATTTCATAATAGATTTGGAGTTGGAATTTGATATAGTTTTGAATTCCACTTCAATTAAAATGACTTTCTATTGCATTAGCCCAAAACACATTCATATTACCATGTCATGATCATGCATCATATTGTTGCATTGCATTGATTGTGTCCTTCTCTGTTTGCCGGTAACCGTCCCCTCTCAGTCGACGATGTTTCCGACGATGTGATCGATGACACCGATGAAGAGCTATATTATCTTCAGAAGTGTCAGGCAAGCAAAACCCCCTTGTTCATTCCGATGCAATCCCACTCTCTCGCTCATGCTCTCTTTTACTGCATTAGGACAACATCGATTCAACTGTTACATGCTGCAGTAGTTGAACCCCTTTCCTCTGCATGACCTGTCATTGCCACAGTAAATAGATGAAACCCACTAGCATGAGTAGGAATTGTTTGAACCCTGGCGTGCCTACTCATTCATGCTTGTTGTCATGCCTGCTACTGCTTAGAGTTGGGTCAGGTCTGATTCATCGGGGATGAATTGGAATGTTGTTGAACATGTCCTACGGTGTGTGAGATAAGTGTGAACACGATTTGGTAAAGGTAGAGGTGAGAGGCCATGTAGGAGTACATGGTGGGTTGTCTTATTGCAGCCGTCCTCAGGAACTGAGTTCTGTGTTTGTGATCCATGAACAGTTACTACCACACATTGGGCTCCGGGCGCTCCCAGCTCTCTCGACTTATTAATCAACTCGATCTCTGTCCAGGAGTTGCAATTAGTTTCTGGTGTTTGTAGGTAGTGTTAGTAGTCTACCAAGTGGCACCCGGTACAGGTGGGCTTGGGACAGACTAGGCACAGTGGCCCGGTGTACCAGGTGGCACCCGGATGGTGGGCTTGGGAACCCTGTACACATCGTTTGGGGCCGTGAGCGACACCCCGGCCGGATCTCCTTGCGGATGGAACCCGAATAGGCGATAAACCTGGACTAGAGACTTGTTGGTTAGCCAGGTCGTGGCCGACACCCTCGCTCGGCTTCCGCTTGAAGGTTGCCGAGGTACATGAAGTGTACAGGGCGATAAGTGGCGAGAGCGTGTGTGAAGAAGTACACCCCTGCAGGGTTATCATTATCTATTCGAATAGCCGGATTCCTCGGATATGGAAACTTGGACCCCTTGCATAGTTCATAGACAAGTGAAAGTGGATACTCTAAAATGCACAAGATAAGCGTGAGTGCTATGGATGGCCTTCTCGTAGGGAGACGGAAGCAGATCCATAGTGGAGTATTTATATGGTGAATATGTGGACTCGTGTGCGCCACCTCAAAAGAGTTACTTGTAGTCGTAGTTCAGGTTAGCCACTGAGTCAAAGCTGGCTTGCTGCAGTTAAACTCCACCACCCCCTTTGTTGATACCGATGCATATGTAGTTAGTTCTGATGTAAGTCTTGCTGGATACATTTGTACTCACGTTTGCTTATTTTATGTTTTGCAGAGAGACTTCAGTCTTGCTATTAGTTGCACGTGGACTTCAACGCTTAGCTTGTTACCTCAGCTACGATCTTGTGCCCTCGGCAGGATCTGGTAGATAGTCAGGCTTCTCAGCCTTCTTCATTTGTAGTTGTCTGTACTCAGACAAGTTAAGCTTCCGCATGTGCTTGTTGCTTGTGTGCTCTGTATGTTGGGTCATGAGACCCATGTTTGTAATATCTCGCTCTTCGTAGCCTAGTGAACAAATACTTGAGTTGTAGAGTTATGTTGTGATGCCATGTTGTATTTACACATATCGAGCATATTGTGTGTATGATTAAAATGCTTGGTATGTGTAGGATCCGACAACCTAGTTTTTTATCCTTTGCAGCCTTTCTTATGGGGAAATGTAGTCTAGTGTTCCTCGAGCCATAGTAGTCCGTTACAGCCCGGTTCACCGGAGTCCTGCTAGCCCCGCACTACTTTTCAGGACACTTGACTGGCCGGCATGTGTTTCACTTCGTCCCTATGTCTATCCCTTCGGGGAAATGTCATGCGGTGATTTCCGGAGTCCTGCCTAGCCTGCTACAGCCCGGGATCCCCGGAGTCCTGTTAGCCCAGTGCTACAGCCCGGGATCACTCGTTGATGACCGACATGTTCGATGTGATTCATGTATGCCTGTCTCCATAGGTCTGTGCCACTTTGGGTTCACGACTAGCCATGTCGGCCCGGGTTCTTTGTCATATGGATGCTAGCGACACTATCATATACGTGAGCCAAAAGGCGCAAACGGTCCCAGGCCAGGTAAGGTGGCACCCGTGGAAATACCATGCGTGAGGCCACAAAGTGATATGATGTGTTACATGCTAGATCGGTGTGACCTAGTATCGGGGTCCTGACAGCTTTGGTATTAGAGCCTGACTGCCTGTAGGATTACCAAGCCAAACTGGTCAAAGTTGTGTCTAGAAATGCTTTAGTTATGTAAGGGAATTTATTGTGGAAGGGAACGTAAGGCTCTTTTTACTCCTTTACCTTGTGCCCTTCTGATCTGAGTCACCCTCTTCTCTTCTACGGGGATTAAGAACTAGGCTTCTCATCTTTCTATCAGGATCACGTGTTACTAATCCATAGACTTGCAAGATTGTTGGATTCAAGCCTTGTTCAGTTTCTACTACTTTTAGTATGTTATCAGTTGAACCAGAACCTTGACATAGTGTTGCTAAGTGACTATGTAAATCTTTGTGGATGTCTCAAATCTTTTCGAGCATTTACAGCCGTTATTCTGTCCGAGTCATCCCAGGTTTCTAAATAGTCTGATGCATTTGCAAATCTTTCCTCCGTGTTCCTGTTGTCCTTTTGGGTCAGATTAAGCACACTAATAGGTGAGTTGAGGTACTCTGTTGCCTCGACATATATGTTGTAGCTATTGTTATGACCCTAGGTGTCTTAGGGAGTCACCTAGTAATCTAGCCATGTCTTGTGTTTCCAGTGTGATGAATCTGGCCACCATTCTCGAAAGCATCCTGCGATGCCATTTAGTTAGTCAGTATTCTATTCCTGGGTCCCTGACCCAAGATTCACCCTACTTACCTCATGTTGATAGTGTTGCTAGTTCCTTTAGGATATTAGTAACCTTTTCATTAGCCCTCGAGGTCCGTGGTATTTCCTTCTTCCAAATACTATGAACCACTTATGGCAAAAGTTCTTGAACCAAAGGATCACAACCAGAGTGCTCTTGATGAGTTCTCCATTCTATATTGTGGCTCTGCCAGTTCTACCTTTCTGCATGGGTTATCCGGAAGAAATATGTTGAACTCGTTCGACATACTAATCTATGCATCCACAACTCAGAAAGATATATGTTCCCTTGAGTTGTCCCTCTTCAGTTATACTTCGATCTTCATCTATCAATTGATAGTCAAGAGTATGTGTGCGATCGTGTTCATCGATGCCTATTATTCTTGTGGTCCGTCAAGCCGTTCTATTTCAGGAATGGCTAGGAGAAACAAACTCCAGTACCTCATCCATATCCAGGATTGGGTCAAAGTAGTTGTACTCTGCAGATCAAATTGCAATTCCAGCTTTGCTTTGTTCTACCTTGGAGTGCTATCATCTTTACGTCAAGAGTGTCATGAGAATTGCACCACCTCGTATGGAATTCTTAACGCGGTAATACTTCTTGCCATCATTATTCATTCCATGCTTCCCGTGTTCTTGTAACCGGAATGCCGACAAGGGTACTGTGATGTGCGAAATCAAGTCTCCTAGCAAGTTCATTTCCTGGTAGTTAATGGACAATACTCTCATTCTTAGCGTGCTGGTTATTGAATTATCATTCTAAGACTAATCGTGCTACCTAGTCCTTATTTCCGGAGCACTATTCGATCAATGAGTTAGGATTGTGTCAAACCCTTGCTCTATTGGTCGCATCGTCTTGCCTCGCAAAGCAAGGTTGTTCTCGAGCTTAGTAACATATCGATGGTTCGTGAATTTCTGAATATCTTCTCGGAAGTGTTACCAGGTTGTCACCTGACCGCTATGATGAGTTCGTGATCAAGTTGGTTTCTTGTGAACCACTCCTTCTCCAAGGATCCGTGTTGGATACCCCTGAGCTAGTCGGTTAAGCTAAACAACAACTTGGAGAGTTGGAAGATAAAAGCTTGCCTAACTTAGTTCATTCCAAAGGGATATCCTTGTGTTTGTGTGTGTGTTGAAGAAAGGTGATATCTTCATCAATTGGTCCTCGTGATTAGTAGTTGGGTCTATTGCCTTGTCAAAACTTAGACTTGAGTATGGGCTATCGCCAAGTCAAATCAGAACCAACGATGTTCGTAATGTTGTCTTACTCATGGTTGATCCCTCGAGCATACACCATTATATCTTTTGGACTGACCAATGCTATCACCGTGTTCACATGATGGTGGAAGTCCAGTGATATGAAAATTTCCGATGAGTTGTTGTTGAGCCCATCAGCAGCAATTTGTCTCCCCCATGATTCATGTTGAACCTCCAGCTAGTATTGAAAACTTTATAAGCATTATCTTCGTGTTTCGTTCATGAAGCATATGTTTGGATGAAAGAAGTGACTCCCTATAATTCATGTGCATTTGATGCAAGTTACCACCGTGAATCTGAGAAAGTTTGTTTTGCCTCCTCTGGAATCATCCCAAATCATTCTTGCATATGTGCGAAGTATTCTGTGGTTTGGAGACTTGCAACCTTCATTCTATATGTGTCCCTAGCACACCAAGCCACTGATTGATCTGTTCAAGGAGAAGAAGTTCCTTTTTAAGAGCTAACCCGAGCTTAATCAAGGACATCGTTATCCGCAATGATGGTTTCCCACCTGAACTCGGTAGTATTTTATTATAAGACTACTATGTGGTCATTCTTGTCTTGGACAACATGCTCACATGTGTGTAGCAGAACTAGCTTGTGTTTTGGAGCTTACTACCGTAGTTCATTTCCCCGAGAGTCTCGCAACGTCATCTCGTCAATTTGTGTTGCAAACTTTCATTTTTCTTTCTAGACTTGATGAGTCTGGAATATCCTGACACCAACCAGATCTGAATCTTAGGCAGATATGATGGTTGGAACGCACTCCAAGAACTATAATATTGGTCTCTCTGTACCGGTAAAGTGGATGTCGTGGCCAACACACCCAGCCGGAAGACCTATTATTGTAGTATCTTGATTGAGGAAGTTGGCCACCTCCCCATAAGGATTTCATAGGATTTACCTCCATAGTTAATCCTTACGGATTCTTGTGCTCCTAAAGTCTGACCTTTTACTTGATGTTCTATATATAAAACCATATCTATGAATGGGATACACTAGCACATCAAGGAGAGCGTTAGAAGCGGAGTGCTATATGTCTCTCGGTCGATTATCCAGATTTTGTTTCCTTGGCCTCGCTAAGGTGAAACCTGAGAAGTGTTATCTTACTTTGCATCTGCATCTTCCACCATTATTCATCATGGTAGCATGTTGTGTTGCCAGGATCCTTGACACAGATATTGGCAGAACCTTGATGAATACGGAAATGCTCAAGTTCTTGAGAGCACGCTCAGGCACTAGGTTCTGACGTTGTCATTAACTGGAATGTGCCTCCGTCCTCGCAGTTGTTGATAGCCATCCAATTGGTGGAATCACCTTGCCGGTGAACCTTCTCCCCAGTTACCAGAATCATTCCCAACAATTGCATTTTGTTCCCAGCTTGCACCACAGTAGTTGTTGTTCAGGATCATCTTCAAAAGTGGACTTACCATGGGTCCCATCCATTTCCAATGGTAAGCTAGAAATCATCCATTGCGTTGTCTTCAACAAGGTAGTCCACATCATCGATTCTGGTATGAGTATGTCATTCTTTCGAACTCCTTGAAATGACCATTTGTGATTGCCTTAGGCTGGTATAAAGAGTTTCAATGATCTTTGTATCAAAATAATTCTTTTTGCCACTTAAGGGAAATGCTCTACGAGTCACCTTTCCCTAAGGTGTCCCGTTATGGAATCATGGCAATTACTTCCTCGCTACCTTGAAACCATGCATCATCCTACTCCAGCGTGGAATTGTTGCCTACCAATTTGAACCCTTGTCATCTATTACCTTCCATCTCTCTCGATGTGTGTTTTGAGTCTTAGCTCGAGAGATATTCCCACATCTCACCCCATAAGTTGACCGTGAGTTGTTCGATCTTCGAGAAGATTGATTGCTATAGAGTTTCTTCTGTCGTCATCGTGTTGGATGAAGATCCAGAAGGCAGACAAGATCAAATTGAAGCAAGGAATCAACGTCTTCGATGAGGGCAATCGGATCATGAAGATGGTGTTAGCTTTGTGTCCCCTCTATCTTCTTACCTCACGTCTTGAATCTCGGGACGAGATTCTTGTTTTAGTCGGGGTGAGTTGTCATAGCCCTAGAAATCTTCTTGTAATTAGTGGCATTGCATCCATGCATCAATTTCAATTTCTTTTAATTTTGAAATGGGGGCTGATAAACCCTAGCAGCAAATGAAACTCAACTAGGGTCCAAATAAAAATCATTTCACCGAACCCAAAATGCCCCTCTAAAATGTTCATCATCTTTGGATTGGTCTTGAACCTCTGCCAAAAATATTGCACATTTTTCTAGGTCAATTGGGGGTCACTGAATTAAATCATACAGTATTTGCATTTGAGCATTTAAATCCTATAAAATATTTTAAATGCCCAAATAATCACAAACTAAAATGTTTACTGTTGGAAATATTCCAAACAGTGGCCATAGTCAGCTGCATGACAACCTGGCATTTTTAATAAACCCAAACATAATTACAAAAAAAATACAAAACAGAAATAAGAAAAGAGAGAGAGAAGGACTAACCTGGTGCTTACCTGAGGCCCACTTACCTGGTGGCCCAGCAGAATCGGCCAGCCCACCAGGGGCGCCTTGGTCTTCTTCCACCCATGCCAATAGGCAGAGGCGTGTTGAGGCGCGCGCGATCGCCGTGGCCAGCTCCCTGCCTGCTTCCTCCTTCCCCAAACCCATTCGAGCGCCACGGAGACTCCCAGCACCACGCGGCACCTCTCCCCTCTCTCCCCTGGACCCCTTTCCCTCCTCCGCTCTCCGTGTGGCACCACCGAACACACCCGCCGCCGTCGACGAGCACTACCACGGCCACCGGCCCTCCCTCGCCCATCCATTGTGTCTGGAAGAACCGCAGCAACTCCGTCTTCCTCATCGTCGACGTACTCAACCTCGAACGCCCCGTGGAGCCGCCTCCGCCCTCATCTTCCTCTTCGGGCAACCGAGATGGCCGCCGTGATTTTGTCGCCTCCGAGCCGCCCCCAAGCACGCTGAGCTCCTCAGCGACCTCCCAGTGAGCTTCGACGCATTCCCCCTCTCTTTCCCGCGTCTTCCCCGACCTCTAGCTGCGGTTCCGTCAAGGCTGATACTCACCACCGCCTGAGCTCAACGTCGGCGTGGCTCCGGTGACCAATTGGTCCCGGGCGTGCGTATGTTACGCTCAGGGTATCGCGTGCTGCATCTTCAGCATGCTAGCTCGCTCACATGGGCACTGCAGTCGCGTCCCCGCACCTGCCGAACTCCAGCCACCGCCCGGGTCGTCACCACTGCTGCTACACGCTGCCCCGGCACCGCCTATGGCCACCAATCGAACCGCCTCGTCGCGCCGCAGCCGTAGAGGCCAGCCCCGCATGCTCCCGTCGCCGGAAACGGCCGGGAGGGCAACTCCGGTGCCCTCTGCTAGCGCCGGCGATTAACCCCGGTGACTGCTGACGTGGCATCGAAATTATGGCCTAATCACGTTTAGTTTAATCACCTCAGCCACTGACAATAGGGACCCACCGACTAAATAACCTCGGGTTAAGTTTAGATTAGACTTAATCCAAACACAGTGGCCCCACGCGTCGGCGTTGACCACGCTGACGTGGTAGTTGACTGGCCCCACCTGTCTATGAGACAAACTGGCACTAGGTCACTGACCAGTGGGTCCCACTGGTCAGGTTTGACCTGGACCGTGCCCCGTTGACCTGCTGACGTCATGACGATGTCATGCTGACGCAGTATTTAATTTCTGCTTTAAAACAATTCAAAAAATTCCAGAAAATGTTGCAAACTTCAAAAATTCATAGAAATTCAGCCGTAACTCCAAATGAAATAATTTATATATGAAAAATGATCAGAAAAATTCAAGGAATCCATCTGTACCATTTTCATGCATGTTTGAGCAAGTTAATCTCACTGTGTAGGATGAAACATGATTAGGGCAAATTTCATAATAGATTTGGAGTTGGAATTTGATATAGTTTTGAATTCCACTTCAATGAAAATGACTTTCTGTTGCATTAGCCCAAAACACATTCATATTACCATGTCATGATCATGCATCATATTGTTGCATTGCATTGATTGTGTCCTTCTCTGTTTGCCGGTAACCGTCCCCTCTCAGTCGACGATGTTTCCGACGATGTGATCGATGACACCGATGAAGAGCTATATTATCTTAAGAAGTGTCAGGCAAGCAAACCCCCTTGTTCATTCCGATACAATCCCACTCTCTCGCTCCTGCTCTCTTTTACTGCATTAGGACAACATCGATTCAACTGTTACATGCTGCAGTAGTTGAACCCCTTTCCTCTGCATGACCTGTCATTGCCACAGTAATTAGATGAAACCCACTAGCAAGAGTAGGAATTGTTTGAACCCTAACGTGCCTACTCATTCATGCTTGTTGTCATGCCTGCTACTGCTTAGAGTTGGGTCAGGTCTGATTCATCGGGGATGAATTGGAATGGTGTTGAACATGTCCTACGGTGTGTGAGATAAGTGTGTGAACACGATTTGGTAAAGGTAGCGGTGAGAGGCCATGTAGGAGTACATGGTGGGTTGTCTCATTGCAGCCGTCCTCAGGAACTGAGTTCTGTGTTTGTGATCCATGAACAGTTACTACCACACATTGGGCTCCGGGCGCTCCCAGCTCTCTCGACTTATTAATCAACTCGATCTCTGTCCAGGAGTTGCAATTAGTTTCTGGTGTTTGTAGGTAGTGTTAGTAGTCTACCAAGTGGCACCCGGTACAGGTGGGCTTGGGACAGACTAGGCACAGTGGCCCGGTGTACCAGGTGGCACCCGGATGGTGGGCTTGGGAACCCTGTACACATCATTTGGGGCCGTGAGCGACACCCCGGCCAGATCTCCTTGCGGATGGAACCCGAATAGGCGATAAACCTGGACTAGAGACTTGTTGGTTAGTCAGGTCGTGGCCGACACCCTCGCCCGGCTTTCGCTTGAAGGTTGCCGAGGTACATGAAGTGTACAGGGCGATAAGTGGCGAGAGCTTGTGTGAAGAAGTACACCCCTGCAGGGTTATCATTATCTATTCGAATAGCCAGATTCCTCGGATATGGAAACTTGGACCCCTTGCATAGTTCATAGACAAGTGAAAGTGGATACTCTAAAATGCGCAAGATAAGCGTGAGTGCTATGGATGGCCTTCTCGTAGGGAGACGGAAGCGGATCCATAGTGGAGTATTGATATGGTGAATATGTGGACTCGTGTGCGCCACCTCGAAAGAGTTACTTGCAGTCGTAGTTCAGGTTAGCCACTGAGTCAAAGCTGGCTTGCTGCAGTTAAACTCCACCACCCCCTTTGTTGATACCGATGCATATGTAGTTAGTTCTGATGTAAGTCTTGCTGGGTACATTTGTACTCACGTTTGCTTATTTTATGTTTTGCAGAGAGACTTCACTCTCGCTATTAGTTGCACGTGGACTTCAACGCTTAGCTTGTTACCTCAGCTACGATCTTGTGCCCTCGGCAGGATCTGGTAGATAGTCAGGCTTCTCAGCCTTCTTCATTTGTAGTTGTCTGTACTCAGACAAGTTAAGCTTCCGCATGTGCTTGTTGCTTGTGTGCTCTGTATGTTGGGTCATGAGACCCATGTTTGTAATATCTCGCTCTTCGGAGCCTAGTGAACAAATACTTGAGTTGTAGAGTTATGTTGTGATGCCATGTTGTATTTACACATATCGAGCATATTGTGTGTATGATTAAAATGCTTGGTATGTGTAGGATCCGACAACCTAGTTGTTTATCCTTCACAACCTTTCTTATGGGGAAATGTAGTCTAGTGTTTCTCGAGCCATAGTAGTCCGCTACAGCCCGGTTCACCGGAGTCCTGCTAGCCCCGCACTACTGTTCAGGACATTTGACTGGCCGGCATGTGTTTCACTTCGTCCCTATGTCTGTCCCTTCGGGGAAATGTCACGCGGTGATTTCCGGAGTCCTGCCTAGCCTGCTACAGCCCGGGATTCCCGGAGTCCTGTTAGCCCAGTGCTACAGCCCGAGATCACTCGTTGATGACCGACATGTTTGATGTGATTAATGTATGCCTGTCTCCATAGGTCTGTGCCGCTTTGGGTTCACGACTAGCCATGTCGGCCCGGGTTCTTTGTCATATGGATGCTAGCGACACTATCATATACGTGAGCCAAAAGGCGCAAACGGTCCCGGGCCAGGTAAGGTGGCACCCGTGGAAATACCGTGCGTGAGGCCACAAAGTGATATGATGTGTTACATGCTAGATCGGTGTGACCTAGGATCGGGGTCCTGATACTTATCCGTTCTGAGCCCAGACACACTTGCACGCGCCCGCGGCATGTCTGAAATATTATTTTATGAGTTGGTGTGCGGTCTTATTATAGTGTAGATAGACCGCCTGTCAAATTTCATCACATTCGGAGTTCGTTTGATAGCCCAACGGATAACTATAGCGACATTATAGTCGGTCAAACGTCGGACGTTTTTGGTCTCCGGAAACAGTCGCTGGGCCTCTCTTTCTTCTCTTCTCTCAGCTCGAGACCGTCTACACAGCCCACTACTCACCGCTAGTCCCTACCTAACCCCGCTCGTCAGCCCACGGCCCTCCTCGCGCGCGCGTCCGAAAAGTTGTCCCGGACCCGACCCGGACTGTCGCCACCGTTGGATCCGGATCATCCCCAAACATCTACAAAACGTCTCCGTTTTGTTAATTGGACTTCCTACCCTATTTTTTATCGACCGCTCGATTTATTTGGAGGGACGGTTTAGCCCCTAAATGTCTCCCTCTTCCTTTTTATATATATACTCCTAGTGCTCTTTGGACAAAACCCTAAAACCGAGGGCCCTTGTCCCATCCTCCCAGCCGTCGCCAGTCCTCTTTCACCTCAGGATCCATCCCGATCTATCTGCCCAATCCTCTCGCGCAGTCATTTCCAGCCACCCAATCCCACCGAGGCCCTGGATCCAGCTGTTCCGCAGCGACCACGAGCCAGCCTCGCCGGAGCCCAGCAGGAGCACGAGCTTCCCCTCCTCGTCCCCATGCGCAAGCAGCAGCAGATCCAGCGCAGCCGTGCCCGGCCGTCTCTGGCAAAGTTCTAGGCCGGCCCCCTCACCCTGCGTCCGTGCCCTTTTTCCCTTCCCCTTTCTCTCTCTCCCACTCATCTCCTTGCTCCCTCTCTTTCTCGCAGGGAACACAGGAACCAGGAGCTCCGCCATGGCCGCCCGATGGAGCTCGCCGCCGCGCCTCCCGAGGATGTTCGTCGTCACTCTGTTCCCTGCTAGGAGCCCCATCCCCGCGCCCGAATTGCCCTGCCGCTGTTGCTCTGCGGCCTCGACCTCGCCGGACATCGGAGCAGCACCGTGCCTGCAGTCACCTTCTCCCGCCTCCTCAGGTCCATCTCACTGCTCGAGCTGGTCCTCCATTCCTCCTCGCGCTCCTGGTTTTGAACCCCTGCCATCGCTGCTGCCTTTTGGTGCAGGGGCTCGCCGCCGCTCACAGCCTCGTCTCTGGCAAGATCAATCCGCCCCCGACGCCATAGCCCGGATCCAGACGTTCCTGCCGGAACGGACCTTCGGCGGCCAGACCTGTCCCCGCCTGACCTCGCTGCCCGGATCCGCTTCCTCCGCCCACCTCGAGTGCCGCCGGAGTCCTGCGCCGCTCCAAGCCACTGCTACATCCCCTGATGTTTGTTCCTGCCATTCAGAGTTCAGAGACGAGAGCAACGCACTTTGCCCCGTCACGCCTGTTGACCGCTCGGCCTCCAAGGCCCAGATCCAGCGCCAAGGTCGGCCCAACACCAAGACGCCAAGGCCCGGATCCCTAAAGCCCAACGTGAGAAAGCCACCTCCTGTTTGCTCCTGTGCAGCCTAGTTCGGGCCAGTTTCGGCCCGACTCTTATTTTTTTCCTGAGGAGTGATTTATCTATTTATCCAGTTAAAATAGAATTGCAGAAAAACCCTCAAACATCATGCATTTTATAACTAATTAACCGTGCATTGGAATTAAACAAACTTAACATGAAACTTGCTCAGAATTTTGTGTAGATTAATAATATCCAACTATCATCCATGTTTAAAATGCTGTTTGGTTAAATTTGCTCCTATGCCATGCTAAAATGATTTAATTCATAACTATTCAACCGTAGCTCCGAATTAAATAAACTTTATATGTAAATGGGATAGAATTTTGCCTAGTTTATCATGGTGACATTGTTTTGCATGTTTAACAACTCTAAAATTGTGTTTAGGGCAGAACAGTACCGAATCTAAAATATGCTATGGGGATTTACCGGAATTGTTGTTCGTTGCTTCCGGCCTCATTTAAACTTGCCTAGATAGGTAGTTTTGTTGTGCTTCACCTCTTGCCATGTTAATCAACATTTAATATTGTTGGGTACATAAACGGGAGAGAACTAAATAATTGATGTGGTGTTTTGTCAATATGCATCCCGATGCATATTGAGCTCCACTTAATTTGTAGGATTGTTTGTGCATTTTTGCCATGCCTTGCTTCATTAAACCAGACATGCATCATACTCGATTGTGCATCATGCCATGTTGATGTCGTGGTTGTTTACCATGTTGTGTGCTTCTTTTCCGGTGATTGCTTCTTCGGGTTGGTTCCGATAACGTCGAGTTTGTGAGGACCCGTTCATCTACGTCCGTTTGTCTTCTTCATGGACTCGTTCTTCTTCCTTGCGGGATTTCAGGCAAGATGATCATACCCTCAAAATCACTACTATCTTTGCTATGCTAGTTTGCTCGCTCTTTTGCTTTGCCAATGCTACGATGCCTACCACTTGCCTGTCAGCCTCCCAATTGCCATGTTGAGCCTTTAACCCACCATTGTCCTAGCAAACCGTTGATTGGCTATGTTACCGCTTTTGCTCAGCCCCTCTTATAGCGTTGTTAGTTGCAGGTGAAGATTGAAGTTTGTTCCTTATAGGAACACGGAGATCGTTCCTTGTTGGAACATTTGTTTACTTGTTGGGATATCACTATATATCTTATTTAATTAATGCATCTATATACTTGGTAAAGGGTGGAAGGCTCGGCCTTATGCCTGGTGTTTTGTTCCACTCTTGCCGCCCTAGTTTCTGTCATATCGGTGTTATGTTCCCGGATTTTGCGTCCCTTACACGGTTGGGCTATAATGGGAACCCCTTGACAGTTCGCCTTAAGTAAAGCTTCTCCAGCAATGCCCAACATTGGTTTTACCATTTGCACTAACAACCTACCACCTTCCCTTGGGTTCTGCAGACTCAAGGGTCATCTTATTTTAACCCCCCCCCCGGGCCAGTGCTTGTCTAAGTGTTGGTCCGAACTGAGTAGACTGCGGGGCCACCTCGGGGAAACTTAAGGGCTGGTTTTACTCGTAGGATGTCTCATCCGGTGTTGCCCTGAGAACGAGATATGTGCAGCTCCCATCAGGATGTCGGCGCATCGGGCGGTGTTTCTGTTTAGTTTTACCCTGTCGAAATGTCTTGTTGTACTGGGATACCGAGTCTGATCGGAATGTCTCGGGTGGAGGTCTATTCCTTCGTTGACCGTGAGAGCTTGTCATGGCCTAAGTTGGGACACCCTGCAGGGATTTCAACTTTTGAAAGCCGTGCCCGTGGTTATGGGCAGATGGGAATTTGTTAACGTCCGGTTGTAGAAAACCTGAAGCTGACCGTAATTAAAATGAATCAACCGCGTGTGTAACCGTGATGGTCTCTTTCCGGCGGAGTCCGGGAAGTGAACATGGTTGTTGGAGTAATGCTTAACGTAGGTAGTCTAGGATCACTTCTTGATCATACTTTTATCGACCGTGCCTTGCCTTCTCTTCTCACGCTCATTTGCGTATGTTAGCCACCATATATGCTAGTCGCTTGCTGCAGCTCCACCTCATACCTTTACCTTACCCATAAGCTTAAATAGTCTTGATCGCGAGGGTGCGAGATTGCTGAGTCCCCGTGGCTCACAGATACTTCCAAAACCAGTTTGCAGGTGCCGATGAGTCCGTGCAGAGGACGCAACCCAGCTCAGGAGGAGCTCGTTGAAGACCTTGTTAATTTGTGTTGTTTCGTTCTATTTGATCAGTAGTGGAGCCTAGTTGGGGTCGATCGGGGACCTTTGTCGCATTTGGGGTTCTTCTTTTATTTTGGTTCCATAGTCGGACCTTGAGTGTATTTGTATGATGTAATGCTTTATTCTTGTATTTGTGTGAAGTGGCGATTGTAAGCCAACTATGTAACTCTTTCCCTTATTATATTACATGGGTTGTGTGAAGATTACCTCACTTGCGACATATGCCTTCAATGCGATTATGCCTCTAAGTCGTGCCTCGACACGTGGGAGATATAGTCACATCGAGGGTGTTACATAAACATATGAAGTGTAACTATTGATATTGAGGAATTTGATTGCAAGATATAGAAGAACTCCCCCTGAAGATGTGCATAGTGAGGAATTTGCTTTTGAAGCAATGCACACTTGAATAGTTGAATCATGGAGATCTCCCCCTATATCTTGTAATTCATACACGCATTTAACATATAATATGAAGAATTTGAAATGCATGATGAAATATGGTGCCTAATGAAATTCAGCATGCGTGCAATAATATGAACGAGGAATAAGCATGCAGAATAGTGCATCAAAAGTATCAGAGCACAGTGCATCAAAAGTATCAGAGCACCATCGGGTTTAAGATTACAACTCGATCCAATAAAGTTTCAGAAGAACAAGAGTTGTAACTTAGCAAAAAAACGCCCATATAGTAGACCCGCTTGAAGACTAACTCATATTTCTCCCCCTTTGTCATCGAATGACCAAAAGGATCGAAAATGAGGACTAACGCCCCTGAAGATAATCATGTTGAAGAAGGAGCGCCAGCGTTGTTGGGGTCGTTTGTTGATGTAGGGCCTACCGCAGTGTCGTCCAAATCTTCATGTTCATCAGTGTCGCGCGATGAAGAATATGAGCTGGCCACCAGAGAAGGAACCCGGACCTTCTTGAATTTCTTCGGTGGAGGTGCAGACCAGTCAAAATCATCTTTGAGACCCATGTTCTTCAGATCTTCTTCACCATACAGATGTGACAAGATTGCCCAGGTGCGACCGAAGACTTGATGGAGGTAGTAGTGGTTTTTCTTCTCTACATTGTGTGTGGCAGTCATGTTGTGAAGAAGTGAACCAAACTGACACTTAACCCATTTGTGATTTCAATCCACCTTCTTGTGAAGACTAAGCAGAAGTTCACCGTCAGTCATCACGCGCGGAGTAGTGGCTTGAGGAGTGGACTTAGGTGCATTGGCAGAGTCATGTGTGGCAGAGTCATCATTGGTGGAATAAGATGCAGCTTTGCGAAACTAACCATCCAATGGATGAATGCCTTCATCTATTACAGCTGGTGCCTTGCCCTTTCCATCAATTAAGGAATATGTCTGCTTGAGGACTTAAATTGGGGGCAAGTAGCTGAGGTGACTCTGGAAATCAGCTTTGTAGTTGAGTGAAGACCTTGTCCTAAGGAATCTCATAATCCAAGGTGCATAAGGCTTCAGCTCAAACGGAGACAGTGCAACATAGGCCATAGTCCTCATGAAGAAATCGTGATAATTGACAGGAATGCCATGAACGATGTTGAATACCAGATTCTTCATGATGCCAACAATTTCCTCATTAGATGAGTCGTGGCCTTTGATGGGACTGATTGTCCTCGTAAGAATACGATAGACCGTTATAGGCACGTACAGCAATTCCTTCACGAGGAATTTGGTTCTTGGTGCTTGACCTGGCTTCAAAGGTTTCATCAGCACCTACATGTAATGATGTGTGAGCTCAAGTTCACTGTAGATGCAGCGAGCTTCTTCAAGGGGAGGATTGAGTGGTAGAGCATGAAGCAATTCAGAGGCTGGTGCAGTGTAGTGAGTGTTTTCAGTCATCTAGTCCAGCACCCATGAATTCACATCTTCAACATCTCTGGTGATGTGCAGCGTTGCATAGAATTGAAGAATCAGTTCTTCATTCCAATTGCAGATGTCAGAGCAAAAGTTTAGCAGTCTAGCATCATGAAGAACACTGAGGAATGGTGCGAAGCACGGCAGAGATTCCATATCCATGTGAGGAATATGCTCATGGTAGAAGATCTTCTCCTTGTTGAACATCACTGAGGAATAGAAATTGGCTTGACTAGCAGTCTAGAAACGCCTCTTCCTAATGCGAGCACAGTCATATGGATTGTAATCTTCGAAGAATATGTGCTCACCGAAGAAATCATTAGCCTTCAATTTTTGCTTGCATGAGAATGGATCCTTTGGCTTCGGCAGAGGAGTGTCAGTGAGTTGCATCACGACCTCAGGAAACTCAATCGCAGGTTCTTTAGGCTGAGGAATTTCTGGTTCCTCCTTAGTGGCAGTCTGCGTCGTTTGTTGTTCAGTAGCATCAGTTTCTTCAGCGCTAGTGGCTGGAATTTCCTCATGGACAGATGCAGTGGGATGAGTTTCTTCAGAGCAGATGCGAACAGTTTGTGTGTGGGACTGAGGAATTTGCTGTAGAGGGGTGAACATTGGTGAGTTTGGATGCCTACTTTCCCAGAATTCATCACGGATTACGGGTGTGGAGCAGCCAATGTCCACATCTTCATCTTCCATTTCTTCAACGCCAGCCTCTTCAGCTGTGAACTAAGGCATAGGCGAGGAGATGATAGGTGTTGAAGGGATCACATCCACTTCAATTTCTTCATCCAACGGTTTAGACGAAGCAGCAGAAGGAGTTTCTTCATCAGATCCGCTGGGGATCACATATTCTTCATCAAAAGGAACAAGGTCCTTTGATGGCCTGGTTGAGATGGGAACAACATCAATCGGATTTGCAAATGAACTTGTCATAGGCTTCATTTTCTTCGGAGCTGAAGAATCTGAATCAACTGATGCTTTCCTTTTCTTCACTACAGCACGCTCTGCAGCCTTGGTCTTCTTCACATCTGATGGAGATGGAAGGATTGGAGTTGAAGTTGGTGCAGGAGCAGCTGAGGAATCTTGTTGATTTTCTTCAGGCACAACTAATGCAGTTGCCCTGAGTTCTTCATTTTCTTCAGGCGCACCACTAGTGGGTGCCCTGGCAATTTCTTCAACGGCTGGAATGCAGTCATCAGCCCTGGAACTCACATTTTCTTCAGCAGCCTGATTGTCATCAGCGGTGCTGGCATTTTCTTCAGTAGGCTGAGTAGATGCTTCAGCCTGAGGAATTTCCTGTTGCGTTGGGGCGGCAACATTGGAAGTGAAGTTATCCGCAAGTTTCACAAAACGAACCTTGGCTCCAAGCCAATCAGCGCGATATGTGTCAAAGTCATCACTGAGTTTCTTAATCTCAGTCTGAATAGTGACAAGTTCTTCAGTTGTCATAGAGACAACGTTTTTCTTCAGATAGCGCTCTTTCTTGTACTGCGCTTTCTTGATCTGCCTAGCCTTCTCAAATTTCCACTTTTCTTCTTGAATTAAGTGGGTCAGCATGTGACTCTGGCCAGGAGTCAACTTGAAGTCAGGCAAGGGAGTGTTGGGGTCCTTGTGCCAATCATCAATGTAGTCGAGGATCAGCTTGGGATCCAAAAGCAGTGGCACCTCTGATCCTTTGCCTCTAGCGGCCCTGACTTGCCTTTCTCTTATGATTTCTGCAAGTTCATCATCATCAGCTTCGTCTTCTTCAGACGGCACCTGGAAAGCGACTTGCTTCTTTTGAGGACTTGGGCGAGGACCTCGTCCAGCAGTGGCCTTTTTCTTCAGCAGTGAGGGGCCAGCTGAGGAACTTGGTGCAGCTGAGGAACTAGCTGAGACACCTGAGGCAATGGAGATGCTGGCAGTCCTTTGGCACGAGGCGAGATGCACAGGTGCTAACGATTTAGTCGGAACAGCTGAAGGCTTTGGCGGAGGAGCTGAGGACTTTGGAGGAACAGGAGCACCATGAGGAATTTGCCGTGAGGGCTTTGAGGATTCTGGCCATGAGGGCATTGCTGAGGAACTTGGCCTGCGCGCAGGCTTCTTAGACATAGCCTTCTTTGGCTTGACAACAGAGGCCTCAGCAAAGGCAGCAGCAGCAGAGTCTTCATTGAATTTCCTCACTGCTTCTCTAGCTTGCTTAGCCATCTTGGCTCCTTCATCAGGATAGTCCTCACCGCGCTTGAGGCTGGTGGGATCAGCGATTTGGCCAGGTGCCAATGGAGCTCTTGGGCATGGAGGATTGAGTGCGAATTTCTTCATGTACTTAGGAGTGACATATCTGTACTCCCTCCATTCTCTTGCCCATCTCCTCTCTATCCTCTGTTTGGGCACTTTGCGCTCATTCTTGGTTTCCTCAGTAGGTGTGCAGTACCCACCATATATGTCATCAGGTATCTCAAAAGATGTATTTACCTCAGGCCTCTTTCCTCCTTTCTGTGGCCTTTTACCATCAGCTATTTTCTTCAATTAAGGAATTTCTAGTGATTCAGCAGCTGACATGTGTACGTGTGAATAGAGTATAGTTGCGAGGAATTGGGAGAGGTCATATGCGTTCTCAGAAGGTTTTTGAAAAATAACAAGTTTGAGGAATTTGACCAGATGAGTCTTGAAGAATTTCACTAAGCATTCTTTGTCTTAGGTTCCAGAGATGTGTAGATTAAAAATCCACACATTTGAGGAATCTTGAAGAAACAACATGGCTTAGAGAAACGAGTCAGGAACAGATGACTTGTGAGGTGTTTAGTGTGTGAATCTATGAAGAAAACACCTTTGAATATTTTGAAGATAATCATTTGAATCAACGAGGGTAGTAAAAGTAACTTTTAATTACCCTGGATGAAGAACACGACGAACTGGAGTGAGGAGATGTGAAGTTTGTCTGTGCAGATCTTCCACGCCCTAACTTGGCGGAGGAAGACAGCTACGGCGATGGTGGAGTGAAGATTTCCGCGGTCGGCACAAGTCCGTCGGTGACGAGGTCGAGGCAGTGAAGCTCTTCCTCACCGGCGGCGATGAAGTAGCGGCGGCGCTAGGGTTTGAGAAGCTTGAGCTGGAGAGGTCGAGCGGAGTAAAAGAAGTGAGGAAGGGAAGGAGGGGTATTCATAGCCACGGTGAAAAAACTACTCGCCTGAAGAAATTGGACGAACGTGCCCTTGACCTTTCTCATTCGCATGACATGTGTCACCCATGTAGTGAGAGGTGGAGATCGTGTTAGATCGTGGGTGAGTGGATAAGTGTATCATGGGATGCAGAACGGTTTGAGCGGCAAAGACAAAAATTTCGATAGGATAGGTTTTAAAGTTCCGTTCGCAATTTCTTCAGCTGACAAGGACACAGTGAAGATTTTGAACGAGTTTCAAATAGAACGCACATGAAGAATTTGTGAATAGATTGGGTTGAGTATAGCATAGAGGGGAAGGGTCCGATCACATTCACTTAGCAGAAAACCAACTTGAAGAAATAGCAATAAGTGAATGCTGTAGAGGACATAAACTCATATATATATATATATAGCCAATGAAGAAAAACGACAGGACAAGTGAAGACTATGCAAAGTTGAAGAATATGAATAATTTGAGGAATTTAAACTTTTGGTGGTGGCGTGACCCACCGTATAAGAATGATGATTTCAGACACCGCGTACAATTATCGTTGGGTTCTGAGAATCAAATTCTTCATTAATTTCTTCACACTAAGAGTGTTATTCTTCATTCATTGAAGAAAAATGTTTCTTCATGTGTTGCACATCTAAGTCATCAATTTTGCATAAGTGTTAGGATGAGTGTCCTTTTCAAAGAACATTCGAAGATTCTAGGATATTTAGCTCACACCACAACTTGCTAAATCTCTTCTCATCCAAGGGCTTTGTGAAGATATCGGCTAGCTGTTCTTCAGTCTTCACATGCTCAATAGAAATGTCGCCCTTCAAAACATGATCATGAAGAAAATGATGACGAATCTGAATGTGCTTTATCTTCGAGTGCTGAAGTGGGTTGTGAGCAATCTTAATGGCACTCTCATTGTCACAGAAGAGACGCACATTCTTCATGTTGACGCTGTTGTCGGGGGTGCTGATCCCACGGACACCTATGGGACCAGGGTGGATCGGGGCCCCTTTCGGTTCGGCAGGGGGGCGGAGAGTGCACGAAGAGCAGATTGAGGCGAACGCATGAACGGCGTGATCAGTTTACCCAGGTTCGGGCCACACGGATGCGTAAGACCCACTCCTGCTTTGATTTGTATTGTGTTCTTGCTCGGGAGCAACGAATACTACAGTACACTTGGGTGGCTTGCGAGACCGAGCGTGAGAATGGTCGCCCCCCCCCCCTCTGTTGCGCATGGGCCTCCTTTTATATGTCAAAGGGGTCGCCGACAGGTGGCTACAGAGATGAGGGTAAAAAGGTAAAAGAGGTGGTGGTTGGCGCCACCGCTTACTACAGTTGTATCATACCTAACCCTGACGGCAGGGGACAAAGGCATTAAATGCCTGTCTGTGTCGCCTAGACGGCGCAGAAAGGGACCATCAGGGGCGCCACCGTTTGCCACGATGGCTATCTTGTCAGCGCCTGCTTGCCACCGCATGCCCCTGGCTGCACAGCCTCCCGCCACGTACGCCAGGAACTGTCCCAGAGCGACACGTTGGTGGGTGAGCTGGAGTGCGGGATGCGGAGTAGTAGCTTGCCGCGGCGAGCGCCTTGCCGCGGATGTTTTCTTGTCGCGTCCGGGAGCTTGTCGCTCACTGGGTCTTGTCGGGACACATGATGCTTTGCGGCAAGTTCCTTGAGATATCTTGGTTGGCCTCCCCGGCAAGCTCCTCTTGCCGGGGTCTTGTCTCCTTCCCGGCAAGCTCCTCTTGCCGGGGTCTTGGGTACTTTGTTCTTGAATGGCTCCAAAGGAACCACGGAGGACCTTGGCGGTCACCCGGCAAGCCTTGCCGCGGGGCGCTGCAACTGCTCGTGCACAAGTTCGGGATACTAAGGTACCCCTACTTTAGTACACCGATAGGAGCCCCCGGGCCTGGGCCATACACGGTGCCAAGCGTTGTTGGGCCAGGCCCAAAACAGTGCATGGGAACGCGTGGCCTGGGTCATGCCGTATCTGACTCTGCATTCACCGCGCCCTCCCCGAGCGGCACGCGTCGAACGCGGCGTCGTGCGTGACGTGGGCGGCGTGCGCGGGGCGAAGCCCCGTGTGCATGCGTCACGTTGTGGTAAAGGGAACGGTGGTAGTGCGCCACCTCCCCCTTTATAAGCAAGGGAAAGCAGGGGTAGTGCGCCCATTCGCCCCCATTCTGCTCCAATCTTGAAAAACTCCGCCCCGCCTCTGTCTTCCCAAAGCACACAGAGCGTAGCGCCCTGTCCCCCGCATTGCCACCAGCGCCACCACGCCGTCGACCTCCTCCACTGCTTCCGCCATGGCTCCGAAGGGCGACAAGGGGAAGGCCGCGAAGTCGACCGAGGCGCAGCGGCTCGCGGCGCTACGGAAGGAGCGAGCCATTTTCCCCCAAAGCACGACGCGAAAGAGCTGCGGGAGTACTATTATCTCTTTTGGGAGACGGAGACGCGAGCTCACCCGCGGACCAGGGTGCTCCCGGCCGCTACCCACGAGACGGCTCCGGACGGGTACCCTTTCTTTGCCGTCTTCTTCTACTGCGGGCTCTGCCCGCCTTTTTCCGAGTTCTTCTGCGATATCATGAACACATACAATCTCTGCCTCCTTGACTTCACTCCCAACGCCGTTCTGACCATGGCAGTTTTCGCACACCTTTGCGAAAACTTTGTCGGAGTCGACCCTAGCATAGCTCTCTTCCGCCATTTCTTCATCCCTCGGGTAGAGAGAGGAGAGCCTCTGTCCAGCGGGATCGCCTGGATCTCAAGGTCCGGCAAGAAGGAATCTTGTCTAGAGGGGGAGTTCCGCGGCAAGTGGGTGGAGTGGAGAGCAGATTGGTGCTGGATTGTCGAGGAGAGCCCGCAGCCATTCACCGCCCAGCGCCAAGCAGCAGCAGTACGCGGTAGTGACTGGAGCGACTTGGCCCCGGAGGACAGCAAACTGAAGGTTGCCGTCACCAGGATCCAGCGCCTCAGACTTGCCGGACTCACTATTGGGGCCGTTGGCGCAGACTTTCTTCGTCGCCGCATCGCTCCCCTGCAGGAACGGGGGAGGCCTGCCTGGGATTTCAAGAACGCGGCAGACGTCATGAGGCTGCGCCCAGGCCTCAACTACAATTTCACTGTCTGTGAGCTCAACGGAATACTGCAGGAGCTCTTCAAGTACGATTCAGATCACCCCAAGGTCTTCAGATTGCCGCAGGGCGTCGTCCCTCTATGCAACAATTCGGCGCTCGACCGCATCAGGGCGATAATGCCACTGTGCGATTCGCACAGAATCGTGCCAACTTGGCAAGAGCCAGAAGACGAGGTTGTGCAGCAATTCTTCGACGACTTGGTGGAAGTGCCAATCCACGCCAACGAGAAGGACGGCCTCACCTGCGACACCACCGAGGCGGAGCTACCCTACATCGCCACTAGGTTGGAAGAGGCGGCAGCAGCTGCTGCGGCGGGCGAGTTCGGCTTCACCTTGGAGGAGGCTGTGGCGGCAGAGGTGGCAAACCGCACCGAGCGGGAAGATCTTGCCGGCAAGAAGGATCTTGCCGGCAAGAAGGATCTTGCCGGCAAGGAGGAGGTTGCCGGGCGCGATGCCGGGCCGAGCCAAGTTGCCGGGCATGGCACCGAACCGAGCGAGCCTGCCGATGATGCGAGCGGCTCTTTGGAGATCGAATCCTCCTCCACTTCGTCCTCCGATAGCACGCCGCCAGCAGCGTCTCCGTCTCCACCAAGAAGGCGTCTCCGCAAGGTCAGGGATGCACCGAGGCGGCAGGCGCGTCGACAGTCGCCGCGCCACATGACACGTTCCACCGCGGCAAGCACTGTTGCCGCGGGAGCGCCCCACGCTGGCGCAACGACTGGAGCGGGGTCTTCTCGGACTGCCGCTTCTGCTCCCGCCAAGCGACCAAGGGAGCCCACTCCTCCACCTTCCCGCGCTAGACACGGGCCGGACTTTGACTTCTCCGTGTTTAGCTCCGACGAGGAAGAGGAAGAGGAGTAAGTTCTCCTTATTGTACTTGCAATTCTTTGATTTCTGCTGTTTTTGTCTTGTCTTGTTTCTCACTTGCCTTTCCCTGTATTTGTTCCTTTTTAGGACTCTGGTGCAGAGAGCGGCAAAGATAGCCAAGGCGCCGGTGATCTTCATCGAGGACGAACCCACTGCGTCAACAGGGGACGTGCCTGAGGCAAACTCGTCAGACCCGGCGGCTGATCTTCAGAGCAGCCCCCAGCGTAAGTGTCTTGTTTACTTCCCGTTGTCGGGCGTGCACGAAGATCCTAGCTGTGCTGATACCTGCTTGTTGACTTGTGCAGGAGCAGAACCGCCTCACCAGGAGAGCTCGGAGGTCGCTCCCGAAGCGCCAAGGGAGAGCCCTCTGGCGAGGGAGAGGTCTCCGGCAAGGCAGGAGACTCCGACAAGGGAGGAGCCCCCGGCAAGGGAGGAGACTCCGGCAAGGAAGGAGCCCCCGGCAAGGGAGGGATCTCCGACAAGGGACTTCGTCAGCGATCCCCCGGCAACGGAGACCACAGCTGCAGACCCTGGCCCAGGTAACTTCCATGCGTCCAAACTCCCCTTGGCTTCTTCGTCTTCTTGATGTTTCTCTTGGATTTCGTTCGAATTTTGCTTGAATCTTCTCCCCTCTTCCGGCTATTAGATCCATCTGCTGCAGAGCCGATGGAGACAGAGGTCGCCGCCGAGGAAGCAGCCGGCGCCGGCGAGGAGGCCGCCAGGGCTGCCGCCGCGGGAGCGGGCGGGGAGTCTGGCGGTCGTACTGACGACCCGGAGGCCGCAGGAGCGCCGGGCGCTGCTCCGACTACCGACTCCCCCACCGCAGCCACCGCGCCAGGCTCCGACGAGCCCCAGCCTGGCGTCTACCTGAAGGCCGGCGAGGACATCTTCATCAACCTTCCCTGGGCGTCAAGTTCCAGGGCGCCAATCGAGGGGGAGATGCTGGATGGAGAGGTGCTTGCCTTGGTCAGGCTGAAGCTGGTCGACACGCCAAGCAGCAGCGGTGAACCTGAAGAGGAACGCCTGCTGTGGAAGCTAGTGGCGCTCTACCGCGCCCGGCAGGCCAAGCTGGAGTCCCGCAAAGCGCTCGTCGCGAAGGCCGGCGCTGATATCGAGTGGTGCGCAGAAGAGCTCCGGGGCGTTAACCAGGAAGCTCTCCGCTCCCTGGCAAAGGAGCGGGAAGATCTTGCGGAAGCGCAGCAGGCCTTCCTCCTCGAGAAGGCCGACGTCGAAGAGCGTCAACGCCTTGCCGCGGAGAAATTGTCTTCGCAAGAGGGTGACTTGGTGCAGCGGAAGGTCCACCTCGACAACCACGAGGAGGAACTTGCCGCGCGCGAGCGGGCAGTTGGCGGAGCCGTCAAGCAGGCCGAAGTCGCCGCCGCAGCCGCCGAGGCCGCCAAGGCTGAGCTGGAGCTGAAGGTGGTGCAGCTGGAGGCGGGCCTCAAGGCGAGCGGCGACGAGCTTGCCGCGCTCAAGCTCGAGCGTGAGAAGGACGCCAACAGCTACTCGGAGCTGCAGGCCCTTTTCGTGGAGAAGCACAAGGAACTGGACGCCGCCAAGAACTCCAACGCCGATCTCGAAGTGAAGCTGGCGGCCCTGACCAAATCTCTGGACGACGCCAAGGAGCAGGAGATGGCCCTGAAGGAGGAGGTCAAGGCCGGCAAGGTGCTGCTGGCGAAGGCCGCTGCCGCCCGGAAGACTTTGTCAAAGAATGTGGAGCACTGGACAGAGGGTCTGGTGAACGTCGCCGCGGACGTCGACAGGGAGCTGGCGCAATTGGGGATGGTAGATCTCGGGTACTCCTCCGACGAGAATCTCCAACCCAGCGCCAAGCTGACTCTGTTCTTCAAGGGCGTGGCGACGGTGCTCCAGCGACTCCGGGAGCAGATCCCAAAGCAGCTTGCCGACGAGTCGCGCAAGATTTGCACGGGAGCTCTCGAGAAGGTGCTGATGAAGGTGGTCTTCCGCAACCCGGGTCTCCGCCTCACGAACGTCCTCCGAAGCTTGCCGCCAGATGCTGATCTAGAGGAGCTCAAGGCCCTTGTCGCACCTATTGTGGACAGGGTGAGCGGAATTAGGAGGGTCGAAGGCGACCGCGTAGATTAGGCCAGCCATCTTTTTCTTTCTTTGTCGCTGTCAATCATGTTATGAAAAAAGTCTGTCAGAGCTGCGACAAGTTTATTTTGTAATATACTCTATCCTTGGTAGTAATTGCTATGTTATTTCCTTTACTTGACACTTTCCCTTGTATGTTTTTACCCTGCGCTTTTAGGGAACTTGCCGGCGCGGGCACCTTTGCCGCGAGCGCTGAGTGCGGAACATCAGCAGCCTGCAGGCGGTGCCGCGGCCGGCAAGAAACCTTGTCGCCGAGCTAGTCGCAGCTCACTTAAGTTGTTGAGCGGACTCGAAACAACAGTAAGGGCGCAACTAGCTACGAGTTGGTTCCTCCGCACACAGGTTTTCCATACAAGGCACGGTCGTTCAAGGAAAATAACTTAAAAATTAAAAGGAAATTTGATTGCTCAGACTTTGGCAACTTATCTTTTTTGTTACTTGCTTCCCGGTAAGGCGAAAACTTCTTGAACGCACGCGACGCCTGGTCCATACCGTATCTTCTCCCCCCGGCAAACTTGTGCGCGAGGGAACCTCCTTTTCCTTGTGAAAAAGAAAGGGGGCGGAATAACAATATGGAGCTTTAAGGCTCGTTATTTCTTGCCGGGGGTAAATGCTGCACAAAATGTCAGATAATACATGCAAAATTTAAAAAGCATGAAACTGACAAGGTGTGTTGAGCACACGATATTTATCCACGGGATCTGCGCCTGGCTTTGTACAAAGGATTACATGCAACAGCGGCAAGACTTGTACAAAAGGGTGGTTGCCGGACAGGGTCCGACAACCGCGCCTTACGGGTAAAACTTACGAAGATGCTCAATATTCCAGGAGTTGCTCACTAGGATGCCATCTTCGGTCTCCAGGCGGACAGCGCCAGGCCTGGTGATTCGTGTCACCCGGTAAGGGCCTTCCCACTTTGGCGTCAACTTGTTTGAATTCTTGGCGGATTGAACGCGCCGAAGAACAAGGTCGCCTTCCTTGAAACTTCTGGCATTAACTTTGCGGCTATGGTAGCGGCGCAAAGCTTGCTGGTAGCGAGCGGCTCGCACAGCAGCCTGAAGGCGGTCTTCCTCGAGGAGCAGCACGTCGTCTTGCCGCAGCTGCTCTTGCTGAAGCTCATCGTAAGCGAGCACTCGAGGCGACCCGTATACGAGTTCCGTGGGGAGAACTGCCGCCGCGGAGGCGGGCGGGGAGTCTGGCGGTCGTACTGACGACCCGGAGGCCGCAGGAGCGCCAGGCACTGCTCGGACCACCGACTCCTCCGCCGCTGCCGCCGCGCCAGGCTTTGATGATCCCCCTACCTGGCGCGCCAAAGATGTCGGGGGTGCTGATCCCACGGACACCTATGGGACCACGGCGGACCGAGGCCCCTTTCGGTTCGGTAGGGGGGTGGAGAGTGCATGAAGAGCAGATCGAGGCGAACGCACGAACGACGCGATCAGTTTACCCAGGTTCGGGCCGCACGGATGCGTAAAACCCTACTCCTGCTTTGATTTGTATTGTGTTCTTGCTCGGGAGCAACGAATGCTACAGTACACTTGGGTGGCTAGCAAGACCGAGCGTCAGAATGGTCGTCCCCCCCCCCTCTCTGTTGCGCATGGGCCTCCTTTTATATGTCAAAGGGGTCGCCGACAGGTGGCAACAGAGATGAGGGTAAAAAGGTAAAAGAGGTGGTGGTTGGCGCCACCGCTTACTATAGTTGTATCATACCTAACCCTGACGGCAGGGGACAAAGGCATTAAATCCTGTCTGTGTCGCCTAGACGGCGCAGAAAGGGACCGTCAGGGGCGCCATTGTTTGCCATGATGGCTATCTTGTCAGCACCTGCTTGCCACCGCATGCCCCTGGCTGCACAGCCTCCCGCCACGTACGCCAGGAACTGTCCTAGAGCGACACGCTGGTGGGTGAGCTGGAGCGCGGGATGCGGAGTAGTAGCTTGCCGCGGCGAGCGCCTTGCCGCGGATGTTGTCTTGTCGCGTCCGGGAGCTTGTCGCTCGCTGGGTCTTGCCGGGACACATGATGTGTTGCGGCAAGTTCCTTGAGATATCTTGGTTGGCCTCCCCGGCAAGCTCCTCTTGCCGGGGTCTTGTCTCCTTCCCGGCAAGCTCCTCTTGCCGGGGTCTTGGGTACTTTGTTCTTGAATGGCTCCAAAGGAACCACGGAGGACCTTGGCGGTCACCCGGCAAGCCTTGCCGCGGGGCGCTGCGACTGCCCGTGCACAAGTTTGGGATACTAAGGTACCCCTACTTTAGTACACCGACAACTGTAGTCATTGAGAGTTTGCTTCATCCATAGCAATTGGGCACAGCAAGAACCTGCGGCAATGTACTCAGCTTCAGCAGTAGATAGTGATACGCAGTTCTGTTTCTTCGAGGACCAACAGACCAAAGATTGTCTGATGAAATGACATGTACCAGATGTTGACTTGCAGTCCACACGATCACCAGCATAGTCAGAGTCAGAATATCCAATGAGATCAAAAGCCGAGCCCTTGGGGTACCATAATCCAAGTGTTGGTTTGTGAGGTAGATATCAAAGAATATGCTTCATAGCCTTATGGTGTGATTCCTTCGGTGTAGCTTGAAATCGGGCACACATGCAAACACTAAGCATTATATCTGGCCTAGATGCACATAAGTACAATAAGGAACCTATCATGGAGCGGTATACCTTATGATCGAAGTCAATACCATTTTCATCAGTTCACAGATGGCCATTTGTGGGCATAGGAATTTTGATGCCTTTGCAATCTTCCATGCCGAATTTCCTCAGTACATCCTTGAGGTATTTCTCCTGAGAGATGAATATGCCATTGCGTTGTTGACGAATTTGAAGACCTAGGAAAAATTTCAACTCTCCCATCCTAGACATTTGATATTCTTCACTCATCATATAGGCAAATTCATCACTATAACGTTGGTCAGTACAGCCAAAGATAATATCATCAACATATATTTGGCACACAAACAATTCACCATCATAAGATTTAGTGAAAAGAGTAGGGTCGAGTGAACCGGGTTTGAAGCCTTTCTTCATGAGGAGTTCCTTCAAGGTATCATACCAAGCCCGTGGGGCCTGCTTGAGGACATAGAGGGCCTTGTTGAGCCTGAAGACTTTGTCAGGATTCTTTGGATCTTCAAAACCTGGGCGTTGAGCAACATATACTTCTTCCTCAAGCTTACCATTGAGGAATGCACTTTTCACATCCATTTGATATAAAGTTATATCATGATGGTTAGCATAAGCAAGTAATATGCGAATAGCCTCAAGTCTAGCAACAGGTGCAAATGTTTCATCGAAATCAATTCCTTCGACCTATGTGTAGCCTTGAGCTACAAGCCGTGCCTTATTCCTCACCACAAGGCCATTTTCATCTTGCTTGTTGCGGTAGATCCACTTTGTGCCGATGATATTGTGCTTGTGAGGATCTGGACGTTTGACCAGTTCCCAGACATTATTGAGCTCGAACTGATGTAATTCTTCTTGCATGGCCTAAATTCACTCAGGCTCCAGAAATGCTTCATCTACCTTAGTGGGCTCTGTAATAGAGACAAAAGCATAGTGCCCACAAAAGTTAGACAACTGTGAAGCTTTTGAGCTTGTGAGAGGACCTGGCACTTTGATGTCGTTGATGATCTATTCAATTTGCACTTCTTTTGCAATGCGAGGGTGAGCTGGTTGTCCTTGAAGAATTTGATCTCTGGAATGAATTCTTCAGCAGATTCTTCAGTAGGAATGACATCCTCAGTAGCCTTGAACTTGATAGTTTCCTCAGGTGCTGGTTCATCTATCACAGTAGGTAGGTGCTCTCTTTGCGAGCCATTAGTTTCATCGAACCGCACATCTACAGTTTCAACAACTTTGTGAAGAACGTTGTTGAAGACTTTGTAGGTGTGCGAGTCCTTTCCGTAACCAAGCATAAAACCTTCATGTGATTTCGGTGCAAATTTTGAGTTGTGATGAGGATCTCTAATCCAACATTTAGCACCAAAGACTTTGAAATAACTTACATTGGGTTTCTTATCAGTGAGGAGTTCATAGGCAGTCTTTTTGAAGAGTTTGTGAAGATATACTCTGTTGATGATGTGGCACGCTGTATCAATTGCCTCAGTCCAGAAATGATGAGGCGTTTTGTATTCATCAAGCATAGTGCGAGCCATCTCAGTAAGAGTCCTATTCTTGCGCTCCACGACGCCATTCTGCTGAGGAGTGTAAGGAGCAGATAACTCATGAGTAATACCAAGTTCATCAAGATAGTCATCGAGACCAGAATTCTTGAACTCAGTGCCATTGTCACTTCTGATGTGCTTGATCTTCACACCAAAGTTGGTTGAAGCCCTCGAGGAAAATCGTTTGAAGACTTCCTACACTTCATGTTTGTAAGTAACAAGGTGTACCCATGTGTAGCGAGAATAATCATCAACAATAACAAAGCCATATTGAGATGCTTCATTTGAAATAGCAGAATAATGATTAGGACCAAAGAGATCCATGTGACGCAATTCAAACGGGCGAGTGGTGGTCATGATAGTCTTTGCTGGATGCTTGGCCTTCGTCATCTTCCCAGCTTCACAGGCTCCGCATAGGTGATCCTTGAGGAATTTGACATTCTCGATGCCAATGACAGGCTTCTTCTTCGCAAGCGTGTGCAAATTCCTCATGCCTGCATGACCAAGTCGTCGATGCCGGAGCCAGCCTTCTGAAGCTTTTGCAAGTAAGCACACGGCTGGTTGTGGTCCTGTAGAGAAATCAACAATATACAGGTCTCCTCTCCTAAAGCCTTCCAAGACTTTGGAACTGTCAGCTTCCATAACCACAACACAACGGTACTTGCCAAAGACAACAACCATATCAAGATCACAAAGCATTGATAAAGATATAAGGTTGTATCCTAAGGACTCAACAAGCATGACTTTGTCCAGGTGTCGATCCTTGGTAATTGCAACCTTACCTAGACCCAATACCTGACTTTTGCCTTTGTCAGCAAAGATAATAAGCTTCAGATGCGACAGAGATAATGGAGCATCCATCAATAGATTCTTGTCACCATTCATGTGGTTTGTAGATCCACTATCGAGGACCCACTCAGTGGCTTTGGGTTGATCATCCTGCAGACGAATTAGTGCAGCTTACAAACTCATATACTTCATTAGTGAAGAATATGACATCAATTCATTAGATCAATTTCATCAAGTAAAAGAACTGATAAACCAATATGAGGACGTGAGAAATGAAAGTTCATTTCTTCATGATTAGCCTGCGTCCTATCAGGCATGCTCAGGTCTCCAGCAAATTCTTTAGACGATTACGTGCGTCTGGAGACCTGACCTTGCAGAAGAGATTCGTTATTTTTCTTCACCACCCACATCTGAAGGGGTGGCCAAGAGTTCATCATTCTGCGAGCTCCATACGAGAAGGATGGCATAGAAGCCAGTCCATTTCGTTTCACATAAGAGGGGTTAATGTAAGCATAAGAGTATGCAGAGAAATTCTTTGAGGACTTATGGACATAATGATTTGAAGAATAATGCACATATCCATAATCCTTAGATCTTCCCTGCAAAACAGACGAGTTAGCACGATGATGTTCATATGAGGACTTTGATCCATATGAGGAATTTGGTCCGTATGAGGAATTTGATCTGGGGTTCCTATTCTTCACTGGTGGCGTCATGATGACATTCACCTGAAGATTTTCAAGGCATCTTTTGGGAACCCAGATTTTCTTCATAGGGGGACCGTTCCTGTAGTTAGTGCCAACATATCTAGCAAATACTTCACCATTCTGATTTTTGAACAGTTTATAGTTGGAATCAATTGACTCATCATCAGAATGAGGAGATTCACATGCAAATCCAGATAAGTTAGATGGATCAACTGGAGGTCCCTTTGCAGCAACCCATGTGGTTTCGGGGTACTGCTCAGGCTTCCAATATGTACCATCAGCATTGAGTTTCCTCTCAAAGACTATAACCTCTTTCCTAGGGTTCCTGTTGAGGATCTGCTTTTTAAGCACATCACAAAGAGCCTGATGCCCTTTGAGGCTTTTGTACATGCCTGTCGTGTACAATTCCTTCAGCCTTGCATCATCAGTGATACTAGCAATGTCCTCAGATGAGGAATTAGTGATAGCAGAGGCATGTGAAGAATTTGAAACATTAGCAGCATTTGAATATTCAGGTGAAGAATTAGCAGATTCACGTTCAATGCACTTCAAGCATGGAGGAACAAATTCTTTGTGAGAAGCGCTGATTTGTTGAGCAAGTAATGAATCGCGCTCCTTCTGAAGATCTTCATAACTCACTCTAAGCTTCTCAAGGTCTTGCTTTCTTTGAAAAAATTCATAAGAAAGCTTCTCATGATCGGATAACAGAGTGTTATGATGACTTTGAAGATTGTCAAACCTGGTCTGAAATCTCTGAAGATTTTTAGTCAGGGCTTTAGTGCGATCCATTTCTTCACCCAACATATCATCACTTTTGTCTAGCATGTTTTGAACCTTTTCTAAAGCCCTTTGTTGTTTTATAGCAATCTTAGCAAGTTTAGAATAGCTGGGCTTAAGGTTTTCATCAGATTCATTCTAACTTGATTCAGAGGAGGTATATTTGAGTACCTTGGCACCCTTTGCCATGAAGCAATAGGTGGGAGCGTAGTCATCATCGCCTTCAAAGGCCTTGTTGGTGAGGTCATTTTCTTCAGTGTTGAAGATAGACTTGCTGACGAATGCAGTAGCGAGAGCAAGGCTCGCGACTCCAGATTCGGACTCCTCAGATGACTCCTCTTCCTCATTTTCTTCAGATTCAGCCTCAGAGTCCATTTCCTTGCTAATGAATGCCCTGGCCTTCTTGGAGATGCTCTTCTTGTGATATGAAGGCTTTGAGGATTTTGATGATGAGGATTTTGTGGATTTCTTCTTTTTCTTCACATCATCAGAACTGTAATCCTTGTATTTCTTCTTCTTTGATTCCTTTTCCCACTGAGGACAATCTTGAATGAAATGCCCAGGTTTCTTGCATTTGTGACAGAGCCTCTTCTTGTAGTCACCGGATGAGGAATCATTGCTCCTTGAGGATCTTCCAAGGCGACCACATCTTGAGAACTTTTGGAACTTCTTCATGAGCAGAGCCAGATCATGGCTCGGTTCTTCAGGATCACCAAGGCTGCTACCAGAGTCTTCATCTTCGGACTCAGATACTGCCTTGTCCTTTAGTGCACGTGATCTGCCATAGCTTGAACCATAGAGATCTCTCTTTTCAGCAAGTTGGAACTCATGAGTATTTAGCCTCTCGAGAATATCAGCGAGATCAAGTGACTTGTAATCAGCACGTTCTTGTATCATCAATGCCAGAGTGTCAAATGAGGAATCAAGCAATCTCAGCAATTTCTTCACCACCTCATGGTCGGTGATGTCAGTGGCACCAAGTGCTTGAAGCTCATTTGAGATGTCAGTGAGGCGATCGAAGGTTTGTTGAACATTTTCATTGTCGAGTCTTTTGAAGCAGTTGAAGAGATTGCGAAGAACATCAACTCAAGAGTCACGCTGAGTTGAGACTCCTTCATTCACTTTGGACAACCTGTCCCAGATAAGCTTAGCTGTCTCCAAAGCGCTCACTCTGCCATACTGTCCTTTGCTCACATGCCCACATATGATATTCTTTGCTTGAGAGTTAAGTTGCTTGAATCTCTTCACATCAGCAGCATTCAGAGAAGGTGTGACGGAGGGAACACCATTTTCCATAACATACCAGAGATCGTTATCAATTGCTTCAAGATGCATTCGCATCTTATTCTTCCAGTAGGGGTAGTCCGTCCCATCGAAGGTAGGACACCCAACAGAGACCTTGATCATACATGCGGTTGACATAACTAAAACTCCAGGCGGTTAAATCAAAATCACACAGAACAAGGGAGTACCTCGCTCTGATACCAATTGAAAGTGCGTTACATCGACTAGAGGGTGTGAATAGGCGATTTTTATGAAATTCTTCACTAAGGAATTTTCCGGCGAGGAAATTCCTTAGCGAAGAACTACTAGCAGTGGAATAAGTACTCAAAAGTAAACATAATAGAATACAAGCATAGTCATCATGATGAAATGAAGACAGGCACAGAGTACAGGAAGCGTAATCACAGGATAACACAGGATGAAGACAAGCAGACTGAAGAAATTGAACTGAGGAAATTGAGAAAGTCTTCAGTCAAAGTCTTCAAACACAGATATGAAAAAACACACAACACAGTTATGAGGAGATGAAAGAGTTGAGGGAATAGAACCAGTAAGCTTGGTGAAGACAATGATTTGGTAGAAAAGTTCCAACTGCTGTCTCGGTTGTACGTCCGGTTGGAGCGGCTGAGTATTTAAACTCGAGGACACACAGTCCCGGACACCCAGTCCTGAACATGCAGCTCAGGACACCCAGTCCTCACCGTATTCTCCTTGAACTAAGGTCACACAGACCTCATCCAATAACTCGTGGTAAGTCTTCAGGCGACTTCCAAACCTTCACAAACTTGGTCACTCGGTGATCCATAATTCCTCTTGGATGCTCTAGACCATGACGCATAACCGTCTGGAAGAAGCACACTCTTCAAAGGTAACAAGCGTCGGATCCATGCAGGATCAATCTCTTCAGTGATGCTTAATCACTTGGGGTTTGTAGGTGTTTGGGTTTTTGGTTTTTCCCCAGTTGATGACTTTCGCTCAAAGTCCTCAAAGGATGGGTTTCTCTCAAATGACAAGTGTCAGTTTCTCTCGGAGTAGTCAACCAGCTAGTGGTTGTAGGGGGCGGCTATTTATAGCCTAGGGAGCAGCCCAACATGATAAGACATAAATGCCCTTCAATGATATGACCGTTAGGTGGATCGATATTTTGGGACAGCTGGCGCATAGCACAGCAACAGTCAGAATTTTGAGTAGCAAAATCCTCAGGGCTATCATGTTCCTCACTGTGTAGGCAATCCGCACAGGTGAATTCCTAACTCCTCAGTCAGGACAAATTCCTTAGAGACCAGAAGAACTTTGTCTCTGTCACTGAAGAAATTGACTGAACTGTATGAGATTTCCAATGGCTTTACTCGAAGGGATTGGTAGGTGTAGGATTTTGAGTTGAGCATCACATGGAAATTTTTCCTTAGTATTTCCTCGACCCCCTTTAACAGTACGATGTTTCCTATGACTCAAGAAAGAGAAAAACAAAACTATGAAAATGAAAGTCTTCAAGCTTCATATTCCTCGCTTGAATATCAAGTCTTCACGGACACACCAATTTCTTCACTTTCAAAGTCTTCAGAAATACCAAAATCTTCAGTTGAAGATATTCATTTTTAGGGGTCGACTTTTCCTGTAAATATCAAACTCCTCATAGACTTATAGACCTGTGTACACTCACAAACGCATTAGTCCCTTAACCTATAAGTCTTCAATACACCAAAATCACTAAGGGGCACTAGATGCACTTACACCGGTGTTTGAAATTCAGTCCCATCTTGCATGGGACCTAGAAATTCACCCAAGGACACACATGTGATTTTTCAACCAACTTAAGTGCATTGGAGCATGTGCTTGTAGTTCAAATTTGAATTATGCACATAAAATGCCTAGAAAACCCAGTTAATGTTTAAAAAGGCCAAACAAACCCCGAAAAATTCATTCCCATTTCTTGCATGGGACCTAAGCATGCACTGAAGGACACTAATTTGACTTTTGAACCAATTTGTATGCACCGGAGCATGTGCATGTAGTTTAATTTTGAATTGTGCACCTGAAATGGCTAGAAAACCATTTAATGTATAAAATGTCCAAACGAACCCTAAATAATTCCAATTCTTTTACGACACACATATAGTTGCATGTTCACTGTAGATAAAAGGTCTAGCAATTCAAACATCGTCCATTGCCGCTGTGACCCCATTTTGTAATTCAAATCAAGTAGATCCCACATAGTTTATTATCACCAACCGTGTGAGATGTAGTACAAAATATCTTGGAGGACCGTCTGTGTATAGTACGCCTATGGCTTACACGAGAAGGTGCATCGGCAACATTCCACAACCGGCGTGTCAAGCACACTAGCTCGCTCCCCAAAAACTCCTGCCTCTGCATCCCATGCAATCTTGAAAATATCTATTGCCTGGAAGGTTTTAATGTTTGATAGCACACAATTAGTACGTGCGAACCGTGTGCAATGTCTGTTACTCCCGCTCTGCTTCAGTCCCTTGATTCAAATTTTCAGTAGCCCCGGCATTTTACTCCCGCCTCTGCATCCCTCGCAATCTCAAAAATATCTGCTCGCCCTTGATCCAAATTTTTTGTAGCCCTGCCTTGTTACTCCCGCCTAGTAAAATGTTCAGTTTCCGCAGTATGTCCTCAAACACAACCTCCGCTCACACAGACACACACAACCCTCAAAACCATTCGTAGGTCGCCGCCATCGCCGGTGCCTCCATCCTCAACCTTTGCATGTGTGCCGGGGAGCTCAAGGAGCCAATGGCCAAAAAGAGGTTTATCACGGCGTTTTCGCCCGACGCCGGCGAGGTGGCCACTGATGTGTCCCCGTCGTCCTCCGAGGGTCCGATCCGCCATCGCCGGTCCCCTGATCTGCCCGCCGCCATGCCCCTACACTGGTTTGAGGACATCCCCGTCCTCCCCCGGACCCGGCAGCCGACGAAGTCCTACAACAGGCTCCGGCAACGGCGCTGGGGGACTTGGGTCATCGAGATTACAGATCGAGAGACCCACACTCGCCGGTGGCTCAGTAGCTTCCACACGGTCGAGCTCGCGGCCATGGAGTACGACCACTGGTAGGTCTGCTACCACGGCGCGCCGGCTAGGCTCAGTTTCCTCATCGGCACACATCCGGTCCACCTCGTTCCACTAGAGCCAGGGTGGTGAGCTCGGCTATGGCGCGGGAGGACCATGATGCGTGGGAGTGCCTCAAAGACAAGGCCGCCGACGAGGCCTACATGCAAGAGCTCCGCCGGCAGCACCTGGAACTCGTGAAGGTGGAGCGGGCGATCTTTGTCGGCGTGGAGGGCAGCGAGGTTATCGCGCTCTCCTCTGATGAGGAGGTCAAAGTCGGTGAGGACGGCAGCACGGAGGGCGTCGAGGTGGGCCCTGGGGACGAGGAGATCGACGTTGACGAGTGGAGGAGTGCCTTCCCCAATGACCCCGATGACGGTACTGGCCCGGACCTGGCTCGCGGCACACTGTACATGACGAGGAAGGATTGGCTCGACCTCTACTTCAACCAAAAGTAGTATAGCTTAGTTTAAATTTATGTTTTATGTTAGGTTATGCAAAACTATCTATGTTTATGTTTGAATGCATGCTACTTTTGGTTGAACCTTCTTTGAACTTGATCAAATTGAAGTTTACAAGCTTAAGTTTAGGGGATCGACTAGAAAAGGCCAAAAATTGCCGGAGTATATATATATATATATATATCCACTAAAGGTTTTAGTCCTTTAATTTTTTTTAGTATCGCCTAGAGAGGTCCTTATGACTTGTTTATTACATTTCAATTTCATCAATAACAGTTTCAACAATACCATTATGAATTATAATATTTGGTTGTTGTTAAGGATATTATAGTTAACATGCCTTTTCGTTTTTCAATTGTTGTTTAGCAACATGCATTGTACTGAATGACTAAATATGCAATCCCAGGCTACATAGCAACAAGGAAGAGTGTTACTTAATGTTCTGATGATGTCTAGATATACATGTAATAAAATCTTATATAATGGGATGGATGGAGTGTTGTACCACATCATTTTTCAATTGTTCTTTAGCTTCTAATATTAATTGGTGCTTTTAGGTACATATATCATTGCCAAAGATCCACACTTCGACACTTTCTGCGTATGAGGCAATGAGATATTTATGAACCAGCATCAAGTGAGGAAACTGATAAAGATCGTCATTAAAATGGGTCAAAAGATGCCAACCGAACTATTTGTTTACACTTTATGCAAGACAACAATGAACTGCAGGATGGTAAGTAAGAACCCTGCAGCCTTCTTTTTACTGCCCGCAATGAGTTGTGTTAGATGACAATATCTGTATCTTTTTTCTTTTCCAGTGGATCCTGAAGCAGTTTACTCAAGATTACCTCTCAAACTACATGATTGGCGGCCGACCATCACAAGGGGTTGGACTAGAGTCCTGCATGCCTTCTACATCCAGGAGGGAACAATAGGGTCATCCTGCTTCACCTTGTTCAACAACTGGAATGTCTGCCGCCTCTTTCTTTACGATCTGCAATAGTACAAGTATAGAACCCTAGTACAACATTCTTTATTTGGTGCTTCTGTAATTCTTAAACATATTTACCTGTGAATCGAATAATGCATTGGTTGTTTGAACCTGATGGATATGAATAAAGCTATATATAGCCTACTTTCAAGTTTAAATTAAGTACAATTTTAAATAGCGGCAATTAAATTAGGGCGAAATTACGTTGTGTAGGTCATTACGGCACACACGGTTGGTAAAACACAAACGTTTGCGATATACACCATAATCCGAGATGGTTCATAGAGATGAAACGTGTGCAATCATGCATAGAGTTGCCATTTGCAAAGCGTGTGTGATGTCACACACTATCACATACGGTGTGGGAAAGCTAAATGTGTGTGATTGTCTACCTATCGTACACGGTTTATAATCATGAACTGTTTGTGATGTCCCTGCATCATAAAACTCCCGTGCCTAGAATCTTCCTGGAAAACTCCTGTGCCTGGAGTCTGCCTGGTTTTAGGCAGAACCACAAAACCCTGACTGCGACGGCATTGCGAGCACAAACGAGTAGCAAGGATGAAGCATTTGGGATATTCGAGAGATCGGAAACGGTTATATAGGGACAACTATATGCATCAAGGCTCTCTATCCCTGACGGTTTCTGGGTCGTGTGAGAAGGACCCCCCTATCGCCCACACTCACTTGGTGACGGTTCCATAGGCCATCGCGGAAAGGGGTTAAAAGTTGTTTGTTTAGGACCAACGCATACTAGTGTGTGTGCGTGTGTGTTAATTTCTCGCTAGAGGCACCATTGAGGTCTCTCCTCTCCACTCTGACCTGGAGCTCTAGCAAAATCCCAAAACCAGTCTCGGGATGGGCAGCGATGGTGCCTTGTTTGTTGTGACCTCATTTGACCTCTCGTGGACATATGGTTCTTTGGGAGAGTGGTGCTGGGGTTGTTGGGTGCTCCCCAGTTCTGAGTCCGAACATCAAAAGTTTGTGGAGGTTGGCAGTTACAGCTAGTTTTGACTCTTGTTGGATTGTTATTCTTTGGTGGCCAGGTATGTGGTCATGACGCACCGACTCCTCTCATCCGGACCAAGGCGGAAGGGGATAGGGTTCCCCTACCATCGACATGAACATAATTAGCACCATAGATTTTGACCAATGCTTGCAAAATTTTACCATGGCTAAGGTGCACTATATTTTGAAATGAATGGAGTAACAGTTCATATGTGGTTCAATTTATCATATTACATCAAGTATGCTGCTCGGATTATAATTCGTTTAAACACCAAGCTATTGCAAGGAAATCTTATTTGTTTACTAACCAGCCTTATGACTAGGATAAATCGATGAAGTACATAGTAAAATCTATGGTCCCTGGGTCTATTTCCTATCTTATTAAAACCAAAAATACCTTGTTGCACTTTTCCTTTATTTATTTTATTTTGGGTTATTGCCAGATCTTTTATCCAATATTATACAATTGAATCTATCTCAATACCAAGGAGGGATTGACAACCCCTCTTACATGTTGGGTTGCAAGTGTTTGTGGTTTGTGTGCAAGTGTTGTTTACATATATAGTGTTGCTTCGTTCTCCTACCGAATTGATAACCTTGGTTTCATAACCGAGGGAAATACTTATGGTTGTTGTGCTGCATCATCCTCCCCTCTTCGGGGAATTACCAACGCAAATACAAGCAATCAATATGCCGGATTATGATTACTGCTACTATACCAGTGGCAGCGGCAGCAAGTAGGTAATGTGGAAGTATCAACTCTATGGATGCCGATGTGTCATGCATGGTGCTTAATAATGTGATAGTTCTGCATCACATTGTTTGATCGTCGATTGTTTTGAGTGTTGGTTGTTAATTAATCACCCATGCTTTGAATCTAATTATTCACCTCTGTTACACTTGCCTTTTTGTATATGCATGCCCAGGAACTCATTTGCATCTTTCAAACACCAAAGTCTTTATGTGTATGTAACATTTATAGTATTTTGTTTACTTTTTATGTCTATGTGATTTATAATTATAAAATTTATCTTTTATGTGTATATAATATATATATATATATGTTCAAAACTAAATAAGTATGACCAAGTGTATGTCACATTTATAGTGAACTAATTTACTTTTCATGTCCATCTTTCTAAGTTATGTCCGTGACCTCAACAAATTTATGTTGCATTCATTGTAGTCATATGATTCATAATCTTAACCTTGAATGTCGTTCTTAACATAAGATATTTAAGCATTTCTTATAGATTTTTTTCATAAAACTTTGGAGGCATATGTCTAGTAGACTCATTTGTGAAGAATAGAAAAGGTCCTCATCGATAGCGTGTACATTTATTTATCCCCATCGTATTTTCAGAATAGTTAACATTTTTATCTCACCGCATAGATTTGTCGTAAAATAAATGTCAAAATCTACTAAAAATGAAATAGCACAAAGTATTATCAATAAAACCAATTCATTGATACCAACAAATCCATTTGTTGTCGATAAACATATATCTCATCACCTACATAATGCTAGTTAAAAGGATGAAATCCTCTCCAACAAAACTAGTGCTACTATTCTCTCAATAAAAACAATTTGACTGACACTAATAATTTTTTCAAAAACAAATATTACCCATCTGATCTAAAAATGGGTGAATTTAGAATTTGCCTATATCTCCATTGCCTCATGAATAGACACCATGGTTTACATTGACCATTAATTGATACCTCCACACTCTTTTTATTTACCAATAGAGAGAGTGTTTGCAATTGTACTTCTTTCATCCTCTATAAATATCACCTTATCTATCTCAACATAGGTACCCCCAAACTATCTTGATTCTACTTCCCACCTACTAACAACCACCATGGACCTAAATCATGTCCTCAAGGCAGTTCACCCCAGAAATCATAGTTGATGAGGTAATTCCACAATTCGATTGTGGTTTTGTTCTTCTTTTTAGTTTCTTTCTTCTGACCTAGGTTAGGATCTAAGCAGATTTATGTCAAAATCTATTCCTTCTAGGGTGAATTGTAATAGGGTCGTCTTTCTCTATAAAGAAAATGGATAACTATAGAAAAGAATGCAACAAATTTCTTGAGAGATTTTTGAGTTCAGGCTACGCTGCTTCCTAGTGGATGTCCTTGGGATGTCTTGAGGGCCCTCACTTTTTTCTCCCAAGGCCTCTTGATATTTCGATACAACTTTCTGCCTGGTTGGCTTTGAGATTTTTCCTATCATTTCAATGAATCTGGCGGTTATGAGGCGACTAGGGTTCCCCCAACACTGCCACCCCCTCCACCCTCTCCATCTCATGTTTCCACCATAGGTGTTCATCGGGCAAGCTTGAATGCTTCGATATGAAGGTCGTGGTGAGGTTTTTGCCACTTCATTCCCTTTCTAGACAACCCAGGACACCTAGGGGCACCCTAGCTGGCAAGGTAGCGTGTGTCAGATGTGCTAGATGGCTACCTTTGTTACACGAGTGGCTGGGATTTGGTTGGTTGTGGTCTTGACCCAGATTTCCCCCCTTCCCCTCTAGATTAGAAGAACAAGATCATATCATCCTCAACTCATTCGCCCCCACACCTGCCTTTTCTAACTTGCATCCTTGGTCGGGTGATCATGTGCTAGGAGGGGTTATTGGTGTAAGCTCGATTCTAGAGAAATCCTTGGTTGGTTCTCTGGACACATCGACATGATTGTGTGTGTGTGTGCGTGCGTGCGTGTTAATTTTCTCCCTAGAGGCACCATTGAAGTCTCTCCTCTCTACCCTGACTCGTAGCTCTAGTAAAATCCCAAAACCGGTCTCAGGTTGGGAAACAATGGTGCCTTGTGTGTTGTGACCTCATTGACCTCCCCTGGACGTATGGTTCTTTGGGAGAGTGGCACTAGGGTTGTTGGGTGCTCCTCAGTTCTGATTCTGAACATCATTTTTTTGTGGAGGTTCGCAGTTACAGCTAGTTCTGACTCTTTTTGGATTGTTGTTCTTTGGTGGCCAGGTGTGTGGCTGTGACCCACCGACTCCTCGCGTCCGGACCAAGGCAGAAGGGGATAGGGTTCCCCTACCATTGAAACAAACATAATGAGCACCATAGATTTTGACCAATGCTTGCAAAAAATTTCCATGGCTAAAATGCGTTATATTTTGAAATGAAGGGAGTAACAATTCATATGTGGTTCAATTTATCATATTACAACAAATATGCTGCTCGTATTATAATTTGTCTAAACGCAGGGCTATTGCAAGGAATCCTTGTTTGTTTACTAACTAGCCTTATGATTAGGATAAATGGATTAAGTACAAGACGTCCATTGACAAGTTGGCAATATGGAACTTGAGAAAATTCTATGCGTGCTTGCCATGTCTTCTTATTTTCTCGTTCTTTAGATTTGATAACAATCTACATTGATATTCTTACTTCATCAGATAATTCATCGGATTTGAAAACCATGTAAATTCAAATCCATACTTCATATAATCTGTTTGTCTTACCTAATACAAGAAACAACAAGTGCATGTGTCACCCTTAACTAACTTCTGATGATTTTACAGACGAAACTTGTTTGAACTACTACTGGAGCATGTGCATGGTCTGATGCTACATATGTTTGAAATGTCTCAAGATTCCAGTGAAAGAGGATTTTCAGACGATTCACAAGAGCTTTGTAGAGGAATTATTGTTGTACGACATGTACCCTAGTGGCCGACGCTCTGGCCAATAGCCAGAGGACATCTCGCATGGAAGCAGCCACATCTGGGTCATGGATGAGACAAGCATCCCACAGTCATGCCTAGAGATGCAACGACTCGATATCATGCAGGGTGGCCTGTCCAAGATGTACATCCAATACTTGCTGCCAAACAGGAAGCAAGCGCGGGCCGGCGGCAATGATGAGAAGTTCACGCAGGACACCTTGCTGTATATGGAAAAGCTATCGACGTTGAAGCTCTACTTTGTCATGCTCAAGAATGGTTCGAGGAGATGGATGTGTCGGATTCTGATTACTACTACTATACTAGTGGCAGCGGTAGCAAGTAGGTAATGTGGAAGTATCAACTCTATGTATGCCAATGTGTCATGCATGGTGCTTAATCATGTGATATTTCTGCATCACATTGTTTGATCCTCAATTGTTTTGAGTGTGGGTTGTTAATTAATCACTCATGTTAAATTTTTCACCTTCATTACGCATGCCTTTTCTATATGCATGCTCAGGACCTCAGTCGGATCTTGCGAACACCAAAGTCTTTATGTGTATGTAACCTTTACAATATTTTTTTACTTTTTATGTGTTTGTTGATATTTACAATTAGCTCATTTACCTTTTATGTGTACATCACATATATAGTCAAAAATAAATAAATATGACCAAGTGTATGTCGCATTTATAGCGAACTAATTTACTTTTGATGTCCATCTTTCTAAGCTATGTCCGGGACCTCAGCAGAGTTATGTTGCATTCATTGTAGTCATATGCTTCATAATCTTAACCATGAATGTCATTCTCAACATAAGATATTTAAGCAATTCTTGTAGACTTTTCTGATAAAACTTTGGAGGCATATGTCTAGTAGACTCAGTTGTGAAGAATAGAAAAGGTCCTCATTGATCGCGTGTACTATTTTTATCCCCATCTTATTTTCAGAATAGTTAACATTCTTATCTCACGGCATAGATTTGTTTCAAAATAAATGTCAAAATCTACTAAAAATGAAATAGTGCAAAATATTATCAATAAAACCAATTCATTGATACAAACGAATCCGTTTGTGGTTGATAAACATATATCTCGTCACATACATAATGCTAGTTAAAATGACGAAATCCTCTCCAACAAAATTGGTGCTACTATATTCTCTCAATAAAAACAATTTGACTGACGCTAATAAATTTTATCAAAAACAACTATTACCTCCATATGTTTGCTTAACCCATAAATATAGCCATGTGTTGGCAATTCTCTATAGAAAATTACTTCTCGTTTGATCTAAAAATGGGTGAATTTAGAATTTTCCTACATCTCCATCGCCGCATGAATAAACATCGAGGTTTACATTGACCATTAATTGATACCTCCACGCGTTTTTATTTACCAATAGAGAGACTGTTTGCGATTGTGCTTCTTTCATTCTCTATAAATATCACCTTATCTATTTCAACATAAGTACCCCAAACTATCATCATTCTACCTACCACCTATTAACTACCACCATGGACCTAAATCACGTCCTCAAGGCAGTTCACCCCAGGAATCATGGATGATGAGGTAATTCCACAATTTGATTGTTGTTTCGTTCTTCTTTCTAGTTTCTTTCTTCCGACCTAGTTCGGGATGTAAGTAGATTTATGTCAAAACCTATTCTTTCTAGGGTGACTAATAATAGGTTCGTCTTTCTCTCTAAAGAAAATGGATCAACTATAGAAATGAATGCAACAAATTTCTTGATAGATTTTTGAGTTCAGGTTGCTCTGTTTGCTAGTCAATGTCCTTGGGATGTTTTGGGGGCCCTCGCATTTTTCTCCTAAGGCCTCTGGATATTATGATACAACTTTGTGCCTGGTTGGTTTCGAGCTTTTTCGTATCATTCCAATGAATCCGGGGACTCTGAAGCGACTAGGGTTTCCCCAACACTGCCACCGCCTCCACCCTCTCCCTCTCATGTTGCCATCGGAGGTGTTCAACGGGAAAGCTTGCGTGCTTGGCGATGAAGGTCTTGGTGAGGTTATTGCCGCTTCATTCCCTTGCAGACCACCCAAGACACCTAGGAGGCACCCTAGATGGCAAGGTAGCGTGCGTCGAATGTGCTAGACGGATACCTTTTCTACACGAGTGGCTAGGATTCGGTTGGTTGTGGACTCGACCTAGATTTCCCCCCTTCCCCTTCATATTAAAATGTCAAGATCATATCCTCCTCAACTCATTCGCCCCCACACCTGCCTTGTCTATCTTGTAGCCTTGATTGGTTGATCTGGTGCTGGCGGGGGTTGGTGGTGTAAGCTTGAGTCTTGATAAATACTTGGTTGGTTCTCTGGACACTGCGACACAATTGTGTGTGTGTGTGTGTGTGTTAAATTGCTCCCTAGAGGCACCATTGAGGTCTCTCCACTCCACCCTAACGTGCAGCTCTAGCAAAATCCCAAAACCGGTCTCGGGTTAGGTGGCCATGGCACCTTGTGTGTTTTGACCTCATTGGACCTCATGTGGACGTATGGTTCTTTGGGAGAGCGGCACTGGGGTTGTTGGGTGCTCCTTAGTTCTGAGTCCGAACATCAATTTTTTGTGGAGGTTGGTAGTTACAGCTAGTTCTGACTCTTTTTGGATTGTTGTTCTTTGGTGGCCAGGCGTGTGGGTGTGACCCACCGACTCCTCGCCTTCAGACCAAGGCGGAAGGGGCTAGGGTTCCCCTACCGCTGACACGAACATCATGAGCGCCACAGATTTTGACCAATGCTTGCAAAATTTTACCATGGCTAATGTGCCCAATATTTTGAAATGAAGGGAGTAATAGTTCATATCTGGTTCAGTGTATCATACTATAGCAAATGTGCTGCTCGAATTACAATTTATTTAAACACCAAGCTATAGCAAGGAAATCTTGTTTGTTTACTAACCAGCCTTATGATTAGGATAAATGGATTAATACAAGAGGTCTGTTGACAAGTTGGCAATATGGAACTTGAGAAAATTCTACGCATGCTTGCCATTTCTTCTTATTTTCTCGTTTTTTAGATTTCATAGCAATCTACATTGATATTCTTACTTCATCAGATACTTCATCGGATTTGAAAACCATGTAAAATCAAAACCATACTTCATATAATCTGTTTGTCTTACCTAATACAAGAAACAACTAGTGCAGGTCTCACCCTTAACTAACTTGTTTTGATTTGACAGACGAAACAAGGTTTGAACTACTACTTCAGCATGTGCATGGTCAGATGCTACAAACATGTGAAATGTCTCAAGATTCCTATGAAAGATGAGTTTGAGACAATTCGGAAGAGCTTTGTCGAGGAATCATTGTTGTACGACATGTACCTTAGTGCCCGATGCTCTGTCCAATAGCCATAGGACATTTCGCATGGAAGCAGACGCATCTGGGTCATGGATGAGACAAGCATCCCGCGGTCGTGCCTAGAGATGGAGCGACTAGTGATCATGCAGGGTGGCCTGTCCAAGATGTACAACCAATACTTGCTGCCAAACAGGAAGCGAGCATGGGCCGGCGGCAATGATGAGAAGTTAATGTAGGACAACTTGATGGATAAGGCAAATCTATCGACGTCAAAGCTCTACTTTGTCATGCTCAAGAACATTAAGGAGATCGCATGAAAGAACTTATGTCCGATGGCTGCAAAGGCTAAGAGATAGTGGTTCGAGGAGATGTTTGTGTGGATTGTGATTACTGCTACTATACCAGTGGCAGTGGCAGCAAGTAGGTAATGTGGAAGTATCAACTCTATAGATGTTAATGTGTCATGCATGGTGCTTAATAATGTGATATTTCTGAATGACATTGTTTGATCCTCAATTGTTTTTTAGTGTGGTTTGTTAATTAATCTCTCATGTTTTGAATCAAATTCTTCACCTTCATTACACATGCCTTTTTGTATATGAATGCTCAGAAGCTCAATCGCATCTTTCGAACACCAAAGTATTTATGTGTATGTATCATTTATAGTAATTTTTTACTTTTTATGTGTTTATGATATTTACAATTAGCAAATTTACCTTTTATGTGTACACAACATTTATAGTCAAAACTAAATAAATATGACCAAGTGTATGTCACATTTATAGTGAACTAATTTACTTTTGATGTCCATCCTTCTAAGTTATGTCCGTGAGTTGCATAGAGTTATGTTGCATTCATTGTACTCATATGATTCACAATATTAACCATGAATGTCGTTCTTAACATAAGATATTTAAGCATTTCTTGTAGATTTTTTTCATAAATCTTCGGAGGCATATGTCTAGTAGACTCATTTGTGAAGAATAGGAAAGGTCCTCATCGATAGCGTGTACTATTTTTTAACCCCGTCTTCTTTTCAGAATAGTTAACATTTTTATCTCACCGCATAGATTTGTTGCAAAATAAATGTTAAAATCTACTAAAATAAAATATCACAAAATTAGTGCTACTAAATTATCTCAAGATAAACAATTTGACTGATGCTAACAAATTTTATGAAAAACAACTATTACATGTATATGTTTGCATAACCCATAAATATAGCCATGCATCGGTCATATCTCTATAGTAAATTACTTCCCGTTTGATCTAAAAATGGGTGAAATTAGAATTTTCCTACATTTCCATCGCCGCATGAATAAACACCATGGTTTACATTGACCATTAATTGATACCTCCACACCATCTTATTTACCAATAGAGAGAGAATTTGCAGTTGTGCTTCTTTCATTCTCTAGGAATCGTTAAAATGACGAAATCCTCTCCAACGAAATTGGTGCTACTATATTCTCTCAATAAAAACAATTTGACTGACGCTAATAAATTTTATCAAAAACAACTATTACCTCCATATGTTTGCTTAACCCATAAATATAGCCATGTGTTGGCAATTCTCTATAGTAAATTACTTCCTGTTCGATCTAAAATTGGGTGAATTTAGAATTTGCATACATCTCCATCGTCGCATGAATAGACACCATGGTTTACCTTGACCATTAATTGATACCTCCACACCTTTTTATTTACAAATAGAGAGAGTATTTGCAATTGTGCTTCTTTCATTCTCTATAAATATCACCTTATCTACCTCAACATAAGTACCCCCAAACTATTATCATTCTACCTCCCACCTATTAACCACCACCTTGGACCTAAATCACATCCTCAAGGAAGTTCACCCCAGGAATCATGGCTGATGATGTAATTCCACAATTCAATTTTATTTTCTTCTTATTTTTAGTTTCTCTCCTCTGGCCTTGGTCGCGGGATCTAAGAAGATTTATGTCAAAACCTATTCTTTCTAGGGTGACTAATAATAGGATCCTCTTTCTCTCTGAAGAAAATGGATCAACTATAGAAATGAGTGCAACAAATTTCTCGAGAGATTTCTAAGTTCAGGTGAGCTGCTTCCTTGTAGATGTCCTTGGGATATATTAAGAGACCTCATATTTTTCTCCCAAGGCCTCTTGATATTTTCATACAACTTTGTGCCTAGTTGGCTTCGAGCTTTTTCCTATCATTCTAATGAATCCAGGGACTCTGAGGTGACTAGGGTTTCCCGAACACTGCCACCCCCTCCACCCTCTCCCTCTCATGTTGCCATCGGAGGTGTTCAGCGGGAAATCTTGTGTGCTTGGCGATGAACGTCATGGTGAGGTTTTTGCTGCTTCATTCCCTTGTAGGCAACCCAGGACACCTAGGAGGCACCCTAGATGGATGGTAGCATGCGTCGGGTGTGCTAGAAGGCTACCTTCGCTACACGAGTGGCTATGATTTGGTTGGTTCTGGTCTCGACCCAGATTTTCCCCTTCCCCTCTAGATTAGAAGGTCAAGATCATATACTCCTCAAATCATTCGCCCCCACACCTGGCTTGTCAATCTTGCAGTGTTGGTCGGTTGATCAAGTGCTAGCAGGGGTTGGTGGTGTCAGCTCGAGTCTAGAGAAATCCTTGGTTGGTTCTCTAGACACTATAACACGATTGTGTGTGTTTGTGTGTTAGTTTTTTTCCCTAGAGGCACCATTGAGGTCTCTCCTCTCCACCCTGACCCGGAGCTCTAGCAAAATGCCAAAACCAGTCTCGGGTTGGGCGGTAATGGCGCCTTGTGTGTTGTGACCTCATTGCACCTCCCGTGGACGTATGGTTCTTTGGGAGAGTGGCACTGGGGTTGTTGGGTGCTCCACAGTTCTGAGTCCGAACATCATTTTTTGTGGAGGTTGGTAGTTACAGCTACTTCTGACTCTTTTTGGATTGTTGTTCTTTGGTGGCTAGGTGTGTGGTTGTGACCCACTGACTCCTTGCCTTCGTACCAAGATGGAAGGGGATAGGGTTCCCCTACCATTTACACGAATATAGTAAGTGCCATAGATTTTGACCAATGCTTGCAAAATTTTACCATGTCTAATGTGCACTATATTTTGAAATGAAGGGAGTAATAGTTCATATGTGGTTCAATTTATCATACTACAGAAAATATGCTGCTTCAATTATAATTTTTTTAGACACCAAGCTATTGCAAGGAAATCTTGTTTGTTTACTAACCAGCCTAATGATTATGATAAGTGGGTGAAGTACAAGAGGTCTACCGACAAGTTGGCAATAAGGAATTTGAGAAAATTCTACACGTGCTTGCCATTTCTTCTTATTTTTCCGTTATTTAGATTTCATAACCATCTACATTGATATTATTACTTCATCAGATAACTCATCGGATTTCTAAACCATGTAAATTTAAATCCATACTTCATATAATCTATTTGTCTTACCTAATACACGAAAAAAAACTAGTGCATGTGTGACCCTTAAGTAACTTCTGATGATTTGACAGATGAAACTAGGTTTGAAGTACTACTTCAGCATGTGCATGGTCGGATGCTACGAATGTGTGAAATGTCTCAAGATTCTAGTGAAAGAGGAGTTTAAGATGATCGGGAAGAGCTTTGTCGAGGACTCATTGTTGTACGACACGTACCCTACTACGCGATGCTCTGGCCAATAGCCAGAGGGCATTTCGCATGGCAACAGCCGCATCTCGGTCATGGATGAGACAAGCATCTTGTCGTGGTTTTGTCACGGCAGATGTCCTAGAGAAAGGACTTAGTCATGGAGCCATCGTGACGGGTTAGCTTGAAGGGATTAAAGCGGACACAGGGACGCAAGAGAGTTTATACTAGTTCGGCCCCTTCGATGAAGGTAAAAGCCTACGTCTAGTTGTGATGGAATTGATGGGGTTTCGATGGCCAGGGAGCAAACAAGCTCCGCCTATGTCTCGAGTTGTTGTCTGTTGTCCTTGAACCGCCGCTGGGTCGTCCTCTTATATACACGGGTGACGCCCGTCGGTTCACAGAGTCCCAATACCGGCTCATAGATGTGTCCGGTTTGGTATCTACTTATTCCTAACTTACAATACAAGTTAAATACCAACGCCGGTTTACGGCTACAGGCCTTGAACCGACTATGGGCCTTTAGCCCTCATCTGCCCTCATGGGCTTTAACATAATCAACTACTGATGAAGTTAACCCGGCCTGTCCTGGCCGGTTTATGCCCAGTAGTGATAACCCCAACATTAGGCCCCAGATTGATTTGAACATGTTCATGTCCATCCTTTAGCAAAAATCTTCATCTTCAATATCTTCTTGTAGTTTGTTGAACCGCCGTGATGTCATCTTCTCTGGTCGTTGTAAACCGGCATGACATCACCTGTTATAAAGGACCTTAATAGGTCTGCGACAATTAAAGCGACATCTTCATTTCCAAACCCACGGTCCCTTGATTTTCGTGCCTGACTCCTGTCCCTTTCCTTATAAATAGGACCGAAGGGTCATTTCTTTTTCCCCTCCGTGCCCTTGTGCTTCGTCTTCCTTGCGTCGCCCAGCTTCGAAGCTCCGCCGCCACCGTCAACCTCTGCATCAACCTTGGCCGCTGCATCAACCTAGGCGCACCAGAGCACCGCGGCAACCTTCCGCGTCTTTCTCATCTCCAGTAAGTCCTCTGTTCTTTTCAACACAGATCTGCTCTAGGGTTTCATGTTCTTCTTGTGTTCATCGCCTGTTTCGTGTTCATACGATAACTCCTAGATGCATCTGTGAATCCTTACTCTATGTAGTGGTAGCTTTTAGCATCCACCTTCAGTTTCATGCCTCAAGACCATAGATCTATATGTATCTCTGCCCATTGATTTAGTACTGTTCTTTTTTTAACCTTCAATATTTTCCTTATTTTCTGAACTTGCTTCAGATCCGTCGTGGTAGAGAAGTCTTATGAAATCTGTTTCTGTAAACTTACTCATCTGCTTCAATGTTTAGACCAGGCGGTTTAACTTTGTAGAAAAAATTGCTAAACCGGTATATACCATTAGTCCCCTTGTTGAACCGCCAGATGTTGTTGCTTCATAAAACTCCAGTTTAGATAGATCTGTCTCCGGTTTAACATTGCACATACCAATGTACCTTAATCAATGCATTTTTTAAACGGGATCATCTACCTTGTAGATTTCATCATGGCCAAGCAAGTATATGAGTGCAACTGGGTTCCTTCTCGCGTCACAGAGGCTCAACTGGACGATTTAGTCATGATCGGCGCCTTAGGCAGCAAAGATACCATCCATTGGAGGGCTCCTGGCAAAGAATGCCCTCCCACACCTCAAGAAGGAGAGGTCGTCGTTTTCGTAGATCACTTAGCCCGGGGCTTTAAGCCGCCCGGTTCTAAATTTTACCCGGACGTTTTAGCCGATTTTCAACTCCACCCACAAGACACTGGTCCCAACTCTGTTACAAACATGTGTCACTTCCAAGTGCTCTGTGAGGCGTTCTTTCAAGAGGAACCCACAGTGGAGTTGTTGAGAGACTGTTTCCATCTAAACCGCTGTACTGAGTTTTCTGATGGTTCCAATACAGAATTGGGCGGTGTGGCGATTCAGAAAAGGAAAGAGGTCACATACCCTCATGCCAAGCTGCATAGCCACCCCAAAGAGTGGAATCAAACATGGTTCTATTGCAAAGACAACTCCCCTGTTGGTGAAAATCCTTTGCATGGCTTTTGTCCGGAGCGGCTTAGCAATACACACCCCTTTCCGCAAAGGTTGACTGCCAAAGAGAGAAGCAAATACGCTCCTCAACTGTCCAATCTCAGAGCCTTTATGGCCAACGGTTTAACAGGGGTTGATCTCGCTCGCTGTTGGATATCATGGAGCATACTACCCCTTAGTCAGCGCTCTAGTTTGATGTGCGAGTATACTGGCAATGTTGATGACCCATTGTGACATGCCAACATCCAGCTCACCAATGAAGAAATCACAGAGGCTGCGAATAAGATGATGAATGAACCGGAACACATCTGTGCTAAAACTGGCCTGCTTCCCTTCTGTGCCACCAACAAACCGCCAGCTATAAGAGTTTGATTTTTCTTCTTGTCGAATCTGTTATTGATATATCTGGTCATTGTTTAATATCAGTGTCTGTGTAACCAGGGCAATGATCCGTTTTGGAGCAAGAAATTGCCGCAGGAGAAACCAGACAAACCAGACAAACCGGAAAGAGCAACCCGGCAAAAGACTAAAGCTGTGAAGCAGACTGCCCACAGGAAAAGAACCACTACATCCTCTAATCTGGCCCTTGCTGCTGATGTGGATAATCCGGACCTTGAGGTAGGGCTTGACTCACTTGGCTTATTTTTCATGCGTCTTATTGATGATGATATTTGTCAGGATGATGCCGAAGCCAGCCATGCTGATGCTGCAGAGGTAATTATTCTCTCTTCCGATTCAGAACCTTTGCCTTCACTAAAAATCTGTCAGGCAAATCGGAAAGTTAAATTTTCTCATCCTCTTGCTTATTTGGATCCCAAATTTCTTATGGAGACCCAACAGCACGAAGCTCGTCGCACAACCCGGCACAGCGGCCAGGTAGTTACCTCCATCAGTTTACCGAACAGTCCGGTTCGGAAACGCCGTTCAGAGGTCTCTAATTTCCTTGTCAGTGCTTGTCCTAAAGCGGGCTGCTTTCGTCAACCTCTTAATCCATCTGACTCCAATTACCAGGTTACTTCCCACTCATCCTCTGGCGAGTCATCGGCTACTCAGCTACCACCGCTCAAAACGGTGCTTGGGTAAGTCATACTTATCATAATATTTGCAGTACATCACCTTGGAACATATGCTGTATTTGATTTTGTTATTCCTTTCAGGGCCAAGCCTAGGCCAAGCAAGAAGGCTCGCCTGGACAAAGCGGCCGAAGAGGATGCCGTCCTTGAACCGGGCAAAACACCAGATCTTGAAGCGGCTATTCCTGAGGATATACCCAATGATCCACCGCAGCAAGACGATGATCTTATTGCTGAAGAGAGACCTATTGATACCTCAAGTCCTGTCAATCAGCCCACAAGCTCCAACCGGATTGAGAAATCCACCGGTCCGACAAAGCCTACTGACAAGCCAACAGCCCCAGTGCAAACCGGCGATGCCAAGGATGATGAGGTTGTCATTACTGGCATTGGCCATACAGAGCCAAGCAATCCTGTCGCTTTGTCCAAACATACTGCCAAGGAAGAATTTGCTGCCTTTGGCAAAGGCAAGTGGAATGTTGATCTGGCGACTTACGCTGCTCTGAACGCCCAATATATCCATTCCGGCTACCTGAACCGGCTGTATACCAGTCGTGACTATGAAGCCGGTCTGGTTAACATGATGAAAGATAAATATGAGGTAACTTCCATATGCTCTTTCCTGCTTGTATATTTCAATTCTTGTTGACGCTCCTAGCCCCCGAGGGCCGGTTTGTAATCTTCTTTCAAACCGGGACTTACTAATATAAATCTTAATGCTTTGAAATTCGCTGATGTATTCCCCAAGGGCTGGTTCAACTTAGCGTAGTTAAACTGGGACTTTAAGTAATTGAGATTGCCGCATCAGAATCAAACCGAGCAAATAGCCATTAGCCCCCAAGTGCCAAGTTGAATAATTGTATTGATCTTGGGACTTTGTAAGCAATTGAAAGATAAAGATCAAATATGCATTAGCCCCTAAGTGCCAAGTGCATAACTTGTTATGTGGTTGGTACTTCAATCCTTGTACCATTTTGCTGAATCATATAACTGTCTGCATGCAGGCTGAGCTGAAGACAAAAGAAAGCCAAGTCGCCGATCTCCAAGAAAATCTGAAATCCCAACAAGCTGAAACCTCCAAAGCAAAAGAGGAATTAACCAGCGCTTTAAGCGCCATGGAACAGTTTAAGGAGAGCTTCAAGAAGAAGCGGGCGGATTGGGCCACTGAAAAATCCGCTTTAATCAAACGAGCAGAAGATGCCGAGGCTGCACTGAAACCGGTGGCGGATGAACTGACCAGCATAAAGCGGCATGTGCATGCCATGACCACTGCTATCTTTGGTAAGCCGGTTTGACTTCTGAATTGATTCTGCCGTCTTACAGAGCTGCCGGTTTGTTAACCCTTTATGATATTTCAGGGACACGCATTGGTCACTTGGGGTCAGATGTGCGGAAGAAATTGAAAGCCGCCTATACGTTGATCGAACAACTGTACCTGGTGCACAGCGTATCATCTGTACTGCATCCCACAACAAACCGGCGCCCACTTTGATTCAGGACACTCTGACGAAACTGTCAGTGCTTCCTGCCTGGGTTGAAGAGCTGAAGAAATCTGCTGCTCGAACCGGCGCGATCAATGCCTTAATTCGGGCAAAAGCTTGGGTGCCGGATTGTGATCCTATTGAAGCGGCTCAGGGCTATCCCAGCTTGAAGGAAGATGGGTCAGAGTTTAGTGAAGCGGATCTGCGAGCAATAAACCGGGAGGTGCGTCCGCTAGCTTGTCAATTGGCTGAAGAAGCAGACTTATCTCATTATCAAGCCCACTATGACAATCAAAACAAGCGAGTAGCTGGACCAATTCATGAAGCGGAAAATCTTATCCCTCCAATCCGTAAGCATACTTACGCTCCCGATATTGAACCGTCATTGCTGATCCATGATGAAGCTGTTTTTCAAGCATTAATGGGAATCGACTGGACAACTGCTGATTTCCAGCCGCTAGGTAGAGAAACTGAAGTTGAAGCGGCGCGGGATGACCCACAACCATCAGGCCAGGCTGGTGACCAAGCTTGAACGGGCAGCTGGTTTAAACTACTTCCCCTTTGAAAAACAATGATCTTGTTTTGGGCACCGTGTTGCCTAGTAATAGGCTAGCTGATACTCTTGATCTTAATATGCCTGCGTGCATAACCACTGCAACTTGTGCTTTCTTTGGGTTATGAACTTTCCAAAGTATTTTCTGCAACATAAAAATCTTAAAGTGCCACCGCGGTTGTACCGTCAGATGGAGTATGATGTCTGCATATATAAAATCAAAACATCTGAAATTTAAGTATATGATCAAATCTTTGAGATACATAATACCTGCCATCGTTGGGCATGAAGCTGGCTTAGCCAATCTTGAAACGGAGGTTTCATAAACCCACACTATTGGAGGAGATAGCAGCTCCTGTATATATATAATGCCGGTTTACCATGTAAACCGTGCTAGGTTATAATAAAACACCGTGTTACTCCATAATAGGATGTTAACAAAAAATCAAACCGGGCAAATAGTCTCCAGATTAAAAATGAACCATGTTCCGTCAATTGACAGTGTGAACCGATTTTAAAATGTTGTCGGTTTAGAAAATGCAACAAAAAGAAAGAAATATCTATCAAAGAAAATTGTGAAGCAAAGGCAATGATAAAACCATTTGTAAAAAGAGGCTTATTTGAGCCAATCAGATGGCGTTACCATGGTTGGACATGACCAAGCTCCCGATAGGTGTAGCTATGGTTCAAGTCAGCCAGGTCCCCAAATGAAACCGTGGCATGTATGCCGATCAAGTGGCATGGCAATGGTTCGGCTTCGACCAAGCCCCAAGTGATACTGTGGCCTTAGGCTGATCAAGAGGCATGACTGGTTCAGACGTGACCAAGTCCCCAAGTGATCTGGTGGCTCTCGCCTATCAAGAGGTGTTGCATTGGTTCGGACACGACCCAGCCCCCAAGTGATATAACATAATTCTTTTTGAGAAGCTAACTCAAGGGGTAAACCGGAGGTTGCTTTAGAACAACTCCGTGTAACCACACATGATGTAAAAGGATAAATACCCCGCTTTAGCTGAGGTTCTGGTTTGTTATATTTAATCATAATATATACATCGTCATAATATGTACACAAGTAGAGCCAATGGCTCAGGTATAGTAAGGCCGAAGATGAGCTATGTTCCACGGCCTGTTGGTCTCCTCCTCTTATGTACGTGAGTCTTTATGCTCTCGAATATCGATCAAATAGTATGACCCATTGTGCAGATTCATGCTGACCACGAAAGGTCCCTCCCAAGGTGGGGATAGCTTATGCATATCAGTGTGATCTTGGATGAGCTGAAGCACCAATTCTCCTTCCTGAAAGGTTCTGGTTCTGAATCGGCGACTGTGATAACGACGAAGATCCTGTTGGTAAATCGCCGAGCGGGCGGCTGCTATGTCATGTTCTTCATCCAACATGTCCAAAGCATCTTGCCGTGCTGTCTCATTGTCCGCTTCCCCATATGCCGCCACACAGGTGAATCATGACGGATATCACTAGGGAGAACCGCCTCCGCTCCGTAAACCATGAAGAACGGTGTGTATCCTGTTGATCTGTTGGGTGTAGTATTGATACTCCATAACACAGATGGTAACTCTTCTACCTAACAACCCGGTGTTCTCTGCAAAGGAACCATAAGCCGGGGCTTGATGCCTCTCAAGATCTCTTGATTAGCCCTTTCTGCTTGACCATTGGACTGTGGGATGTGCCATCGATGAAACGTCGAGCCGGATGTGCTCCCGTTCACAGAACTCCTTCATGGCAGCTTTGGACAAATTTGTACCATTATCTGTGATGATACTATGTGGAAAGCCAAACCGGAAAATCACTTTTTTGATGAACTGAACCGCCATGGCCGCATCACACTTGCTAACAGGTTCTGCCTCCACCCACTTTGTAAACTTGTCAACCGCCACCAGGAGATGGGTCTTCTTATCTTTGGACCTTTTGAAAGGCCCAACCATATCCAGCCCCCAAGTCGCAAACGGCCAAGTAATTGGAATCATTCTCAATTCTTGAGCCGGCACATGAGCACATCTTGAAAATTTTTGCCAACCATCACATCGTCCGACCAGATCCTCCGCATCAGCATGAGCAGTTAACCAATAGAAGCCATGGCGAAACGCTTTAGCCACCAGAGATTTTGAACTGGCGTGGTGACCACAATCTCCTTCGTGGATCTCACGCAAAATTTCACGGCCTTCTTCAGGAGACACACAGCGCTGAAACGCCCCTCACACACTGCAATGATGCAACTCACCGTTGATAATAGTCATGGACTTGGATCGCCGGATTATCTGTCGGGTCAGAGTCTCATCCTCTGGTAACTCGCCCCGGTTCTTGTACGCCAGGTAAGGAAGCATCCAATCCGGAATAACATGAAGAGCTACCACCAATTGAGCCTCCAGATCAGGAATAGCCAAATCCGCTTCACCAGGGATCTTGACCGACGGGTTGTGCAGCACATCCAGAAAAACATTGGGCGGGACCGGTTTGCGCTGAGAGCCCAACCGGCTTAAAGCGTCCGCCGCTTCATTCTTCTTCCGGTCCACGTGGTCCACCTGATAGCCTTTAAAGTGACCTGCAACAATATCCACCTCAGGACGATATGCTGCCATGAGTGGGTCCTTGGAGTCCCAAGTGCCAGATACTTGCTGAGCCACAAGGTCCGAGTCATCGAAGCACTTAACTCGACTTAGATTCATCTCCTTAGCCATCCGGAGACCGTGGAGCAAAGCTTCATACTCAGCTGCATTGTTAGTACAAGGGAACATTAAGCGGAGAACGTAACAAAACTTATCACCTTGTGGGGAAGTTAATACAACTCCAGCCCCCGAGCCTTCCAATTGCCTGGATCCATCAAAATGGATGGTCCACTATGTGTGATCCGGCTTTTCTTCAGGTGCTTGCATTTCCGTCCAATCATTGATGAAATCAACAAGTGCTTGAGAATTAACCGCCGTCCGAGGCACATACTTTAAACCGTGCGGCCCAAGCTCTATAGCCCACTTGGCAATCCGGCCAGTCAGTTCCCGGTTCTGGATGATATCCCCCAAAGGAGCAGAACTGACCACCGTAATTGGGTGCCCTTGGAAGTATTGCTTAAGCTTCCTGCTTGCCATAAAAACTCCATACACCAGCTTCTGCCAATGCGGATACCCTTGCTTGGACTCAATGAGTACCTTGCTGATATAATAGACCGGGCGTTGAACCGGATGCTCCTTACCAGCCTCCTTTCGCTCCACCACAATAGCCACGCTGACCACACAAGCATTAGCAGCAACATATAGCAGTAACGGCTCCTTGTCAATGGGAGCGGCGAGCACGGGCGGATTGGCCAATTGCCGCTTTAAGTCCTCAAATGCTTCATCAGCAGCGGAACCCCAGACGAATTGATCCGTCTTCTTCAACATCTGATTCAAAGGGATTGCCTTCTCACCAAGGTGGCTGATAAACCGGCTTAACGCGGCAATCCGGCCTGCCAGGCACTGAACATCATTGATACACTTCGGTTTAGCCAGGGAGGTGATGGCTGCGATCTTCTCTGGATTAGCCTCAATTCCCCTGTTGGACACCAGAAAACCCAATAACTTGCCCGCCGGTACACCAAAGACACACTTGTCCAGATTAAGCATCATCTTGTACGTCCTCAGGTTATCAAAGGTTTCCTTCAAATCATCAACCAGAGTCTCCTTCTCCCTGGACTTAACCACGATATCATCCACGTAAGCATGTACATTACGGCCAATCTGCTTGTGAAGACAATTTTGAACACACCATTGGTAAGTTGCCTGGGCACTCTTGAGCCCAGAGGGCATAGACACATAGCAGAAGGCTCCAAAAGGAGTTATGAATGTCGTCTTCTCCTGGTCCTTAACTGCCATTTTGATCTGATGATAGCCAGAATATGCATCCAAAAAACTTAAACGCTCACAACCCGCCGTAGCATCAATAATTTGATCAATACGGGGGAGGGCAAAAGGATCTGCTGGACAAGCTTTATTAAGATCTGTGTAATCCACACACATGCGCCAGGTGCCGTTTTTCTTAAGGACTAGCACTGGATTGGCAAGCCACTCAGGGTGAAAAACTTCAACAATAAAACCAGCTGCTAAGAGCCTGGCTACCTCTTCTCCAATCACCTTGCGTCTTTCTTCGTTAAACCGGCGGAGGAACTGTTTCACCGGTCTGTATTTAGGATCCACATTAAGGGTGTGCTCAGCGAGTTGCCTCAGTACACCTAGCATGTCAGAGGGCTTCCATGCAAAATTGTCCCGATTCTCACGGATGAACTCGATGAGCGCGCTTTCCTATTTCGGATCCAAGTTGGCACTGATGCAGAACTGCTTGGACGAATCACCAGGTACGAAGTCAACAAGCTTAGTTTCTGCTGCCGATTTGAACTTTAGGGCCGGATCATGCTCCATAGTTGGCTTCTTTAATGGAGACATGTCCGCTGGATCAACATTGTCCTTATAATACTTCAGCTCCTCGGTGGCACAAACCGACTCTGTGTAGGACGCATCTCCTTCCTCGCACTCCAAAGCGATTTTACGGCTTCTGTGAACCATTATTGTCCCCTTGTGACCCGGCATCTTGAGCTGCAAATACACATAACAGGGTCGTGCCATAAACTTGGCGTAGGCCGGTCGTCCAAACAGGGCGTGATACGGACTTTGGATTTTCACCACTTCAAACGTCAATGTCTCCGACCTGGAATCATGATCATTCCCAAAGGCCACTTCCAGAGCTATCTTACCAACAGGATATGCTGATTTGCTAGGTACCACACCGTGGAACACCGTATTAGATGGTTTGAGATTTTTATCTATTAGTCCCATACGACGGAGGGTCTCATAGTACAAGATATTAATGCTGCTCCCTCCATCCATGAGCACTTTGGTGAACTTGTAACCTCCCACCTGAGGCGCCACCACCAGAGCCAACTGACCCGGATTATCAACCTGGGGAGGGTGGTCCTCTCTGCTCCATATGATTGGCTGTTCAGGCCAGCATAGAAAACGGGGCACGGCCGGTCCAACAGAGTTGACTGCCCGCCTCTGAACCTTCCGGTCTCGCTTGTCCAAGCTAGTGGTGAAGACATGGTACTGCCCACTACTCAACTGCTTTGGGTTGCTCTGGTAACCTGACTGTTGCTGCTGTTGGTTGTAACCACCCTGGTTGTTCTGATTATTTTGATTATTATGTCCGCCCGGATTACCATTAAATCCTGAACCGGAATTTCCTCCACCGTAACCCGGCCCGGATCCTGAACCACCGCCGGAGCCGTGATCATACCGGAAAGCATTAGAATTCTTGAACTCCTGCATAATGAAGCAATCCTTCCAAAGGTGGTTTGCTGGCGCCTCCTTCGTCCCATGTCTCGGACAGGGCTGGCTCAGTAGATAGTTTAGGCGGTCCGGGTTAGGGTTGGGTACCCCACTGCGATTTGGCGGTTTACCCCTGCGTCGCTGGCCCTTGTCCTGCGCGTTGGTATTAGCCACAAAGTCCATGTTACCATCCACTTTACGCTTGCCTCCACCACCATTGCCTGCCAAGTGATGCTGCTGCCCTTTGGAGTTGTCGTTCCTCTTTCCCTTTCCTGCCTTGTCATCATCAGATTCGGGATCCTTCGTACTATCAGAATCAGCATACTTTACCAAAGCAGCCATGAGGGTCCCCATGTCAGTGCAATGACGCTTCATCCGTCCCAACTTTAGCTTTAGGGGCCCAAACCGGCAGTTGCCTTCTAGGGTTAATACTGTGGTGTCAGCGTTGATGCGGTCGGATGAAGGCAACACTTGTGAAACCCGACACACTCAATGAGTCGTTGATTCTCCTTCCTCCTGGACACAAGCAGCTAAGTCCACTATCAACATAGGCTTCTTACATGTATCCTTGAAATTGCTGATAAACCGGGCTCGTAATTGGGCCCATGAACTGATAGAATTAGCCGGCAAGCTTTTTAACCAAGCACGGGCCGTTCCTTCAAGCATCATGGTGAAGTATTTCACACACGCCGCGTCATCCACATCAAGCATCTCCATGGCCATCTCATAGCTCTCCACCCATGTCTCTGGAGGTTGATCCGCCGTGTAATTTGGTACTTTGCGTGGGCCTTTGAAATCTTTGGGCAGGCGCACATTGTGTAAAGAGGGGACAAGGCAAGGCACCCCCAAAGAACTAGAAGTAACACCAGGTTCGATCGAGATAGTTGGACGAACCGGCGTAAGCTGCCGAGCCTGATACTGTGTGGCTAACTCGGCCTCCCTGCGCGCTCGGGCCCGGTCCACCACTTCCTGAGCGTTATCAGCACCACCCGCTGGGTTGTTGCCACGGGGTGCTCCATGTTGTTCATTACTCGACACTGCCGGCTCATCCAGATGTCTGCTATAACTCCGGCTTGGACGGGGGGTCGAGTGGATCCGGTCGCGGCTGTACGAGTATGCTTCCTGTTGGACCAAAGCTGTCCTCAGAAGCTCCTTGACCCGCCGCGTCTCTACTGCCTGCGGCGAGTCACCTTCGATTGGAATGGCTTCCAGCCATGAAGCAGCGGCAACGAGATTGTCCATCGGGTTGGAGTAGTGACCCAGAAGTGTTGAAACAGCCTGTGGTATAACGGTATTTTGACGAGGCAGATCCGTCCAACGGGGCTGAACTGGCGCGCCGGTCGCAGGGGCTTCCGCCCGGTTTACCTCCAGTGGATTACTGGTTCCTGCTCCTGGGTGTTGAAAAGGTCTCTAGCCTCGAAAACCGAAGGCAAATGGGATCGGTACTTCCTCCTCATGACTTCATGCGACGCGTTGTGGTCCAACATGAGCCTGTAGGCTTGTGCGTCTAAAGTGGCCCGGCTCTGTGGTCATCCTAGCATCCTCAGCTGCCTGGTCTGCCTTGGCCTGGGTCATCTGCTCCTTCACCTTTGCTATCTCCGTGTTGTGGGCGTCCTGATCCACCGGGTTAGCTTCTGCCATGAGCACGGCCAATGTATCAAACAGATCTGATAGAACTTGAGCCAGCGGGCGTACAGAGCCTCCTACCCCGGCAGCCGTCGCTGCTACTGAACCGGAGGTCATTGGCGCAGCGGTCGAAGAATGAAGTGTTGCTTGTGTGCCAGCCATGAATATTCCAACTCGGTTGGGTAGATCAGAGGGGTCCGGAATACTGTCGCCATCGGAACAGCCCCCAATCCGGCCATCTTGTAGCTGATATAGATATTCGGTTTCTCCGGTTGATGACTCATCGCTGGAGTAAATGACGGTCTTGCCACCAGATCGCGATCCATCCTCATGACCTCCTCTATGGATGACTCCCACGAAGGCACGCTTCATGGCCGGTTTAACCCAGGCAGATCGTGCACACTGAGCCGTTTCGACGAGGTCGGTGCAGATATCCGGCTCAGGGCCCGGTTCTCCGATCTTGCCAATGAAAACATGTATGCCACCAAAGGGGACCCGGTACCCGTACTCAACTGAGCCGGCCTCGGGGCCCCATCTTGCATCGTCGATGTAAAGCTTGCCACGACGACTCTTAGTCATCCGGCCTATGGCGTAGCCCTCGAGTCCTTCAAAGCGGCCCTCCAAGAACTTGAAACCATCATGCGATAGCCCCACGGTGGGCACCAACTGTCGTGGTTTTGTCATGGCAGATGTCCTAGAGAAAGGACTTAGTCGTGGAGCCATCGCGATGGGTTAGCTTGAAGGGGTTAAAGCGGACACAGGGACGCAAGAGAGTTTATACTAGTTCGGCCCCTTCGATGAAGGTAAAAGCCTACGTCTAGTTGTGATGGAATTGATGGGGTTTCGATGACCAGGGAGCAAACAAGCTTCGCCTATGTCTCGAGTTGTTGTCTGTTGTCCTTGAACCGCCGCCGGGTCGTCCCCTTATATACACGGGTGACGCCCGTCGGTTCACAGAGTCCCAATACCGGCTCATAGATGTGTCCGGTTTGGTCTCTACTTATTCCTAACTTACAATACAAGTTAAATACCAACGCCGGTTTACGGCTACAGGCCTTGAACCGACTATGGGCCTTTAGCCCTCATCTGCCCTCATGGGCTTTAACATACTCAACTACTGATGAAGTTAACCCGGCCTGTCCTGGCCGGTTTACACCCAGTAGTGATATCCCCAACACATCCCGCGGGTGCGCCTAGAGATGGAGCCACTAGTGATCATGCAGGGTGGCATGTCCAAGATGTACAACCAATACTGGCTGCCAAACAGGAAGCGAGCATGGACCAGCGGCAATGATGAGAAGTTCATGCAGGATAACTCATTGTATACGGCATAGCTATCGATGTCGAAGCTCTACTTTGTCATGCTGAAGAATGTTAAGGAGACCGTGTGAAAGAACTTACTGTCGACGGCTGCAAAGGATAAGTGATAATGGTTCGAGGAGATGGATGTGTCGGATTCTGATTACTACTACTACTATACGAGTGGCAGTGGCAGCAAGTAGAAAATGTGGAAGTATCAACTCTATGGATGCCGATGTGTCATGCATGGTGCTTAATAATGTGATATTTCTGCATCACATTGTCTGATCCTCAATTGTTTTGACTATGGGTTGTTAATTAATCACTCATGTTTTGAATCAAATTGTTCACCTTCATTACACATGCCTTTTTGTATATCCATACTCAGGAGCTCAGTCGCATCTTTCAAACAACAAAGTCATTTTGTGTATGTAACATTTATAGTATTTTTTTCACTTTTTAAGTGTTTGTGATATTTACAATTAGCGAATTTACCTTTTATGTGTACATCACATATATAGTGAAAACCAAATAAATATGACCAGGTGTAGGTCACATTTATAGTGAACTAAATTACTTTTGATGTCCATCTTTCTAAGTTATGTCCGTGACCTCAGCAAAGTTATGTTGCACTCATTGTAGTCATATGATTCATAATCTTAACGTCGTTCTTAACATAAGATATTTAAGCATTTCTTGTAGATTTTTTCCATAAAACTTCGGAGGCATATGTCTAGTAGGCTCATTTGTGAAGAATAGAAAAGGTCCTGATCGATAGAGTGTACCATTTTTAATCCCCATCTTCTTTTTAGAATAGTTAACATTTTTATCTCGCCGCATAGATGTTTTGCAAAATAAATGTGAAAATCTTCTAAAAATGATATAGCACCGAATAGTATCGACTAAAACAATTCATTGATACCAACAAATCAATTAGTTGTCAACAAACATATATCTCATCACATACATAATGCTAGTTAAAATAATGAAAACCACTCCAACGAAATTAGTGCTACTATATTCTCTCAATAAAAACAAGTTGATTGACGCCAATAAATCGTGACAAAAACAATTATTTTTTGTATATGTTTGCATAACTAATAAACTTAGCCATGTATAAGTCATATCTCTATAGTAAATTAGTTTCCTTTTTATGAAAAAATGGGTGAATTCACAAAGTTCCTACTACTCAAATGTCGCATGAATAGACACCATGATTACATTGACCATTAATTGATACCTCCACACTCTTGGTATTTGCCAATAGACAGAGTGTTTGCAATTGTACTGCTCTCATTCTCTGTAAATATCACCTTATCTACCTTAACATAATTACCCCCAAACTATCATCATTCTACCTCCACCTATCAACCACCACTGTGGATCTAAATCACGTCCTCAAGGCAGTTCACCCCAGGAATCATGGCTGATGAGGTAATTTCACAATTAGATTTTGGTTTCTTCTTATTTTTAATATTTTTTCCTTCTGACCTAGGTTGAGATCTAAGAAGATTTATGTCAAACACTATTCATTCTAATGTGATTAATAATACGATTGTCTTTCTTTATAAAAAATGGATCAACTATGAAAATGAGTGCTACAAAATTCTTGCGAGATTTTTTAAGTTCAGGTTGCACTACTCGCAAGTGGATTTCCTTGGGAGGCTTTGAGTGCCCTCACATTTTCCTCCCAAGGCCTCTTGATATTTTGATATAACTTTGTGCCTGGATGGCTTCCAAATTTTTGTTATCATTCCAATGAATGTGGGGACTCTGAGGTGTCTAGGGTTTCCCCAATGCTGCCACCCCCTCCACCCTCTCCCCCTAATGTTACCACCGGAGTTGTTCACTTGGCAAACTTGAGTTCTTGGAGAAGAAGGTCTCGGTGTGTTTTTGCCACTTCATTCCCTTGAGGAAGACACAACACACCTAGGAGGTGGCCCTTACGGCAAGGCAGTGTGCGTCAGATGTGCCAGATGACTAGCTTGGCTAGACAAGTGGTTAGGATTTGGCTGGTTGTGGTCGTGACCGGATTTTCCCCCTTCCGCTCCAGATCTGAAGGTCAAGATCATATCCTACTCAATTCATTCGCCGCTACTGGGCTTGTATGTTTTGCAACTTTGATCACTTGATCAGATGCTATCCGAGGATGGTGGTGTAATCTCCAGACTAGAGAAATCCTTGGTTGGTTCTCTAGACACGGCGATGCGCTTGCATGTGTGTGTGTGTGTTGATTTTCTCCCTAGAGGCGCCACTGAGGTGTCTCCTCTCCACCCTAACTCGGATCGGTAGCAAAATCCCAATACCGGTCCTGGGTTGGGCGGCGACGGCGCCTTGTGTGGTGTGACCTCCTTGGACCGTGTGTGGTCGTCTCAATCTTTGGGAGAGACGCTGGCACATCATTTTTTTGTGGAGGCTGGCAGCTCCATCTAATTCGGACTCTTATCTCAATTGTTGCTCTTTGGTGCCAAGGTGTGTGACTGTGACCCACCGACTTAGCACCTCCGGGCCAAGGAGGAAGGGGATAGGGTTCCCCCTATCATTGACAACAACACAATGAGCTTTGTAGATTTTGACCAATGTTTATAAAATTTTACCATGGCTAATGTACTCTATATTCTGATATGAAGGGAGTAACAATTCATATGTGGTTCAATTTATTATACTACGACAAATATGCGGCTTCAATTATAATTTGTTCAAACACCAAGCTATTGCAAGGAAATCTTGTTTTTTTACTAACCAGCCTTATGATTAGGATAAATGGATGAAGTACAGGAGGTCTGTCGGCAAGTAGGCAATATGGAAGTTGAGAAAATTCTACGCGTGCTAGCCATTTCTTGTCATTTTTTCGTTCATTAGATTTCACCATGGACATTCATATTCTTACTTTATCAGATAATTCTTCATATTTCAAAACCATGTACATTCAAATCTGTACTTCATATAATCTGTTTGTCTTGCCTGATACAAGAAACAACTAGTGCACATGTCACTGTAAACTAACTTTTGCCGATTGGAGAGATGAAACAAGGTTTGAAGTACTCCATCGACATGTAGACGGCGTGATGCTAAAAGTGCGTGAAATGGCGCAAGATGGAAAAGAGGAGTTTCAGATGATCCACAAGAGCTTTGTCGAGGACCAATGGTTGTACAACAGGGACCCGAGCGCCCGACGCTCTGGCCAGCAGCTAGAGGACATTTCGTATGGCAATAGCCGCATCTAGGTCATGAACGAGATGAGCATCGCGCATTGGCTGCTAGAGATGGAGCGGCTGGTGATCTGATACGTCTCAAATGTATCTATAATTTTTTATTGTTCCATGCTATTATATTATCTGTTTTGGATGTTTAATGGGCTTTCATATACCTTTTTATATTATTTTGGGACTAACCTACTAACCAAAGGCCCAGTGCAAATTGTTGTTTTTTGCCTATTTCAGTGTTTCACAGAAAAGGAATATCAAACGGAGTCCAAACGGAATGACACTTCGGGAGAGTTATTTTTGGAACAAACATGATCCAGGAGACTTGGAGTGGACGTCAAGAAAGAGGCAAGGAGGCCACGAGGCAGGAGGGTGCGCCCAGGGGGTAGGAGCGCCCCCACCCTCGTGGGCCCCTCGGAGCTCCACCGACGTACTTCTTCCTCCTATATATACCCATATACCCCAAAACATCCAGGAGCACCACGAAACCCTATTTCCACCACTGCAACCTTCTGTACCCATGAGATCCCATCTTGGGGCCTTTTTCGGCGCTCCGCCAAAGGGGGATTCAATCATGAAGGGCTTCTACATCAACACCATAGCCTCTCCGATGATGTGTGAGTAGTTTACCACAGACCTTCGGGTCCGTAGTTATTAGCTAGATGGCTTCTTCTCTCTCTTTGGATGTCAATGCAAAGTTCTCCTCGATTCTCTTGGAGATCTATTCAATGTAATTCTTTTTGCGGTGTGTTTCTTGAGATCCGATGAATTGTGAGTTTATGATCAAGATTATCTATGAACAATATTTGATTCTTCTCTGAAATCTTTTATGCATGATTTAAATATCTTTGCAAGTCTCTTCGAATTGTCAGTTTGGTTTGGCCTACTAGATTGATCGTTCTTGCAATGGGAGAAGTGCTTAGCTTTGGGTTTAATCTTGCGGTGTCCTTTCCCAGTGACAGCAAGGGCAGCAAGGCACGTATTGTATTGTTACCATCAAGGATAAAAAGATGGGGTTTATATCATATTGCTTGAGTTTATCCCTCTACATCATGTCATCTTGCCTAATGCGTTACTCTGTTCTTATGAACTTAATACTCTAGATGCATGCTGGATAGCGGTCGATGTGTCGAGTAATAGTAGTAGATGCAGAATCGTTTCGATCTACTTGTCGCGGACGTGATGACTATATACATGATCATGCCTAGATATTCTCATAACTATGCGTTTTTCTATCAATTGCTCGACAGTAATTTGTTCACCCACCGTAGAATTTCCTATCTTGAGAGAAGCCACTACTGAAACCTATGGCCTCGGGGTCTATCTTCCGTCATATTATTTTCCTATCAACTTGCTATTTCTATTTTGCAATCTTTATTTTCCAATCTATACAATAAAAATACCAAAAATATTTATATAACATCCCAAATTTTCAATTTGGAATGTTATACATAGGTCATTCATGCATATCATATTTTTTTGCATTTTGTTTCGCGATCCTCGAACTTCTAAGCAACTCAAGGACCCTGGGAGAGAGAGTTGGGGATTTCACTGTCTTCATATTTGAATTTTATGAAATATCGAAACGAGGATCATTGGTTTTATTATTTTTCACTCCAAAATATTTTCATACTAAAAGATATGAGAGGAGATAATATGACTTCTCCAAAATAAATGAAATATTGGAGGAAAAATATTAAAAACAAATATTTGATTTTATTCAAATTTTATTTCTATTTTATTTGCATAGGAAAAATACGCGTTTCTCAAAATTGCATTTTAGGCCCAAATAAATGTTCACCTTGTCTAGCATATTTTTAGAGGACGGGGAAAATTTATTTCAGGATTTTTGGAGTCCGTTTAGTATTTCTTTTCTTTCTTTTCCTGCACGACAGAATTATTTAAAAAAAAGTCAACTAACGTACGGGCCGTGTCTGGCCCGAACTCCCTAGGCCAGGCCGCCTTTATAAGCTGCCCCGAGCCGCAGCCCACCCCGCCGCCAGCCTGCCCGCGCCTCCCAAACCCTAGCCGCGCGCCGTGCGAGCAACCGCCACCGTTTTTTGCTCGTCGTTTTTTCGGTAAACCCTAGATCTAGATCCAGTTTTTTTTAAACTTTCAGTTTATTTCTTTAGATTGGTTTTTTCGGTTCGGTTAAATAATAGACGTTCTTCCATGCATTCATTTTAACAAACGGTTTTCGCCCATTACTCACAGACAACAAACGTTCGTTCGTTAGCCTGTTCGTCTGTTTTTCTTTTTCTCGGGTTTTTCGCGATTATTTTCGATCGTGATTTCTGATCCGATTTTCGTTTTAGTTTATCTTTCGCTCATGTATCGGAATCAGGCAATTCAAGCGTCTAGAGTTTCATCTCGAAACCCTCTTTCCGTTTAACCAACTTGAACAAGATTTTGGTACTGTAAAATTTGACTTTAGTTCATATTAGTAATCGGATCTTGTTTCCTTCGCAGTTTGAGTTTCGTTTCTCCATTTGATTTGATTCTTTTTTCAAACCGGTGTTTTTAAGTTGAACTTTCTGGTTAGATCTTCTTACTTGAGTTTTACCCGTGCATCTTTGCTTGATTGCTTATGTATGCTATTGTTTTTTTGCGATAGAACACCTGGAGTGCGAAGCGTGGTACTACGAATCTCTAGGTTTCACGGATCATCAGCAAGGCAAGTAACACTTTGATCATACATCTTTACTACCCTGTTTTATTTCATTAGATCAACCCTCAAACAATTGCATGGTTAGGATCTGAATAACTTGTGGGTATTGGGAAGTAGATGAGGTAGTACCTATTCACCCGTTTATATTCAAACCTTTGGGAGTTACTTCTATGTTGCTTATATTGCTATGCTATGCTCGTAGACGTGGATTGGGTGAGTGTATCCATGACATATGTGAGTTGTTAATTATTGGGTTAACTTAAGGTGGCAACTTTAATAAACATCTAGGTGGATTGCTTGTTTGGGCACCTGGAGAATCCAGTGTTGTCCTAGGATATCCCGGAGTACCCGTGTAATTTTCCTACGGTCCGCCACCCAGGCCCAAAGGGATCTTAAGATTATTCATGCTAGAAAATTCCGTGTGCAGCCACAAGCCATTATGGGCTCTGGCATAGTTTGAGTAAGTTGTGTGACCTCTTTCAGTGGTGGGCTTGCTGATGTAGAGGGAAAGTAGGTGTAACTGTCCACCCAGAGTAAAGAGTCAATGCTTCTAAAAGACTGTGTCTCGGTCATCCGTATCTCAAACATCATGAAGTGTGAGAAGTCCAACGGAGGAGATCGAGTCTTGTGGGGAAACGTGCCCAAACCTCTGCAGAGTGTACAATCTAATCATGGTTAGTCGTGTCCCCGGTTATGGACATCTTGAGTATCTAGTATTTGGAATATCCTATTGTATCTCATCACTCTAATTTAAGTCGTTGGGTTAATGAATTACTTTAATTGGGATTGAGTTTGAGGAACCTTCTCAATGATGTTTCAACTACCATGATAGTAAAATAAAACTTATTCCTTTGTTGTAGGGAAAAATTGGCTTTTCGCAAAAACATTATAACCATAGAGCCTCCACCAGCCAAATATTGCATATAGTGTTAGCTGATACGTCTCCAACGTATCTATAATTTTTGATTGCTCCATGCTATATTATCTTCTATTTTGGATGTTTATGGGCTTTATTATACACTTTTATATTATTTTTTGGGACTAACCTATTAACCCAGAGCCCAGTGCCAGTTTCTGTTTTTTCTTTCTTTTAGAGTATCGCAGAATAGGAAAATCAAACGGAGTCCAATTGACCTGAAACTTCAGGGAACTTATTTTTGGAAGGAAAGTAACCCAGGAGACTTGGAGTCCCCATCAAGGAAGCTTCGAGGAAGCCACGAGGTAGGGGGTGCGCCCTCCACCCTCGTGGGCCCCTCGTGGCTCCCCTGACGTACTTCTTCCGCCTATATATCTCCATATACCCTAAAACGACCGGGGAGCACAATAAATCAGGAGTTCCGCCGCTAGAAGCCTCCGTAGCCACCGAAAACCAATCTAGACCTGTCCCAGCACCCTGCCGGAGTGGGCAATCCCTCTCCGGTTGCCATCTTCATCATCCCGGTGCTCTCCATGATGAGGAGGGAGTAGTTCTCCCTTAGGGCTGAGGGTATGTACCAGTAGCTATGTGTTTGATCTCTCTCTCTCTCTCTCTCTCTCTCTTTCTCGTGTTCTTGATTTGGCACGATCTTGATGTATCGCGAGCTTTGCTATTATAGTTGGATCTTATGTTTCTCCTCCCCCTCTACTCTCTTGTAATGGATTGAGTTTCCCCTTTGAAGTTATCTTATCGGATTGAGTCTTTAAAGATTTGAGAACACTTGATGTATGTCTTGTGGTGCATATCTATGGTGACAATGGGATATCACATGATTCACTTGATGTATGTTTTGCAGATCAACTTGCGGGTTCCGCACATGAACCTATGCATAGGGGTTGGCACACGTTTTCGTCGTGATTCTCCGGTAGAAACTTTGGGGCACTCTTTGAGGTTCTATGTGTTGGTTGAATAGATGAATCTGAGATTGTGTGATGCATATCGTATAATCATACCCATGGATACTTGAGGTGACATTGGAGTATCTAGGTGACATTAGGGTTTTGGTTGATTTGCGTCTTAAGGTGTTATTCTAGTACGAATTCTAGGGCTGTTTGTGACACTTATAGGAATAGCCCAACGGATTGATTGGAAAGAATAACTTTGAGGTGGCTTCGTACCCTACCATAATCTCTTCGTTTGTTCTCCGCTATTAGTGACTTTGGAGTGACTCTTTGTTGCATGTTGAGGGATAGTTATGTGATCCAACTATGTTATTATTGTTGAGAGAACTTGCACTAGTGAAAGTATGAACCCTAGGCCTTGTTTCAACACATTGCAATACCGTTTACGCTCACTTTTATCATTAGTTACCTTGCTGTTTTTATAATTTCAGATTACAAATACCTTTATCTACTATCCATATTGCACTTGTATCACCATCTCTTCGCCGAACTAGTGCACCTATACAATTTACTACTGTATTGGGTGTGTTGGGGACACAAGAGACTCTTTGTTATTTGGTTGCAGGGTTGCTTGAGAGAGACCATGTTCATCCTATGCCTCCTACGGATTGATAAACCTTAGGTCATCCACTTGAGGGAAATTTGCTACTGTCCTACAAACCTCTGCGCTTGGAGGCCCAACAACGTCTACAAGAAGAAGGTTGTGTAGTAGACATCATTAGCATTATTCTGTTCACTGCGATACTGTGTTACGTTGCCAGCATATTCCATGTGCTGACCCGTTTTCGGGCTGCAACATATCATGTTGCAGACTTTTCAGACGAGGAGTAAGGTTCGCTAGGTCATTGCCGTGCAGCTCAACTATGTCGTTGGAGTTGATGGACTCACTTTATCTTCCAAGCCTTCCGCTTTTATTGTATAGATGGCCTTAAGCCATATTATTGTATAAGTTCTCTTTTGGAGACATTCGATGTAATAAGTGTGTGATTCCTACTCTGTTATAAATCCTTCGAGTATTGTGTGTGTCAGCATTACCGATCCAGGGATGACACTGAAGCACAGAGACTTGACCATTTGAGGTCAGGTCGCTATAATTTATCTTATTATTTTTATCAGATCTCACTTTCGTAAGTGACCATGAAGGGATGGACAACCCCTTTATCGCATTGGTTGCGAGGTTCTTGTTTGTTTGTGCAGGTACGAGGGACTTGCATGTAGTCTCCTACTGGATTGATACATTGGTTCTCAAAACTAAGGGAAATACTTACGCTACTGTGCTGCATCACCCTTTCCTCTTCAAGGAAAACCAACGCAAGCTCAAGAGGAAGCAAGAAGGATTTCTGGCGACGTTGCCGGGGAGATCTACGCACAAGTCAAGACATACCAAGTACCCATCACAAACTCTTAACCCTCGCATTACATTATTTGCCATTTGCCTCTCGTTTTCCTCTCCCCCACTTCACCCTTGCCATTTTATTCGCCTTCTTTTCCGCCCGTCTCTTTTCGCTTGCCTCTTGTCTGCTTGTGTGTTGGATTGATTGTTTGTCACGATGGCTCAAGATAATACTAAATTGTGTGACTTCTCCAATACCAACAATAATAATTTTATTAACACTTTGATTGCTCCTCTTACCGATGCTGAATCTTGTGAAATTAATACTGCTTTGCTGAATCTTGTCTTAAAAGATCCGTTTTCTGGCCTTCCTGGTGAAGATGCCGCTACCCATCTAAACAGCTTTGTTGATTTATGTGATATGCAAAATAAGAAAGATGTGGATAATGATATTGTTAAATTGAAGTTATTTCCGTTTTCGCTTAGAGATTGTGCTAAAACTTGGTTTTCGTCTTTGCCTAAAAATAGTATTGATTCATGGAATAAGTGCAAATATGCTTTTATCTCTAAGTATTTTCCTCCTGCTAAGATCATCTCTCTCAGAAACGATATCATGAATTTTAAGCATCTTGATCGTGAGCATGTTGCACAAGCTTGGGAGAGGATGAAATTAATGATACGTAATTGCCCCACTCATGGATTAAATTTATGGATGATCATACAAAAATTGTATGCCAGATTGAATTTTTCTTCTAGAAACCTTCTAGATTCGGACGTGGGAGGTACTTTTATGGAAATCACTTTAGGAGAAGCTACTAAACTCCTATATAATAGTATGGTTAATTATTCTCAATGGCACACCGAAAGATGTACTAGTAAAAAGGTTCATGCTATAGAAGAAATTAATGTTTTGAGTGGAAAGATGGATGAACTTATGAATTTTTTTTGCTAATAAGAGTGTTTCTTCTGATCCTAATGATATGCCTTTGTCTACTTTGATTGAGAATAATAATGAAATTATGGAAGTGAATTTTTTTGGTAGGAACAATTTTAGTAACAACGCTTATAGAGGAAACTTTAATCCTAGGCCGTTTCCTAGTAATTCCTCAAATAATAATGGTAATTCCTACAACAACTCTTATGGAAATTTTAATAAGATGCCCTCTGATTTTGAGACTAGTGTTAAATAATTTATGATTTCGCAAAAGAATTTCAATGCTTTGCTTGAAGAGAAATTGCCTAAGATTGATGAGTTGGCTAGGAACATGGATAGAATTTCTCTTGATGTTGATTCTTTGAAACTTACATCTATTCCACCTAAGAATTATATCAATGAGTCTCTCAAAGCCATGAGAATTTCCATTGATGAGTGCAAAGAAAGAACCGCCAGGATGCATGCTAAAAAGGATTGCTTTATAAAAGTGTGTTCTTCTCGTTTTCACGATAATAGGGATGAAGATCTAAATGTGATTGTTGTGTCTCCTATTAAATCTTTTTTTTGCAATATGAATCTTGAAATGATGGGACTGGAGATGAGTCAACTTTAGCCAAAAGGTGTCCCAATAATTTAGAGATTTTAGATCTTGATGCAAAAATTGGTAAAAGTGGGATTGAAGAGGTCAAAACTTTACATATCAATGAACCCACTATTTTGGATTTCAAGGAATTTAATTATGATAATTTCTCTTTGATAGATTGTATTTCCTTGTTGCAATCCGTGCTAAATTCTCATCATGCTTATGATCAAAATAAAGCTTTTACCAAACATATCATTGATGCTTTAATGAAATCTTATGAAGAAAAGCTTGAAATAGAAGTTCCTGTCCCTAGAAAACTTTATGATGAGTGGGAACCTACTATTATAATTAAAATTAAAGATCATGAATGCTTCGCTTTATGTGATTTGGGTGCTAGTGTTTCCACGGTTCCAAAAACTTTGTGTGATGTGTTAGGTTTCCGTGAATTTGATGATTGTTCTTTAAATTTGCACCTCGTGGATTCCACTATTAAGGAACCTATGGGAAGGATTAAAGATGTTCTTATTGTTGCAAATAGGAATTATGTGCCCGTAGATTTCATTGTTCTTGATATAGATTGTAACCCTTCATGTCCTATTATTCTTGGTAGACCTTTCCTAAGAACGATTGGTGCAATTATTGATATGAAAGAAGGAAACATTAGATTCCAATTTCTGTTAAGGAAAGGCATGGAACACTTTCCTAGAAAGAAAATTAAATTACATTATGAATCTATTATGAGATCCACTTATTGATTGCATACCAAAGATGACAATACTTAGATCTATTCTTGTTTTTATGCCTAGCTAGGGGCGTTAAACATAGCGCTTGTTGGGAGGCAACCCAATTTTACTTTTGTTTCTTGCTTTTTGTTCCTGTTTAGTAATAAATAATTGATCTATCTTGTGTTTATATGTGGTTTTATGCTTTTAAATAGTGTTCATGCCAAGTAGAACCTTTGGGAAGACTTGGGGGGAGTTTTGCGATCTTGCTGTAAAAAACAGAAACTTAAGCGCTCACGAGATTTGCTGCCATTTTTTTACAGGAGAGTGCGATTAGGTTGATTCTTTTTTCAGATGATTAATAGACAAATTCCTCACGTCCACCAATTTATTTCACAATTGTTGGGGTTACAGAAGTATTCTAAACCTACAGATTACTACAGGCTGTTCTGTTTTTGACAGATTCTGGTTTTCGTGTGTTGTTTGCTTATTTTGATGAATGTATGGCAAGTATCGGGGGGTATGAACCATAGAGAAGTTGGAATACAGTAGGTTTAACACCAATATAAATAAAGAATGAGTTCATTACATTACCTTGAAGTGGTGGTTTGTTTTCTTATACTAACGGAGCTCATGGGATTTTCTGTTGAGTTTTGTGTTGTGAAGTTTTCAAGTTTTGGGTAAAGATTTGATGGATTTTGGAATAAAGAGTGGAAAGAGCCTAATCTTGGGGATGCCCAAGGCACACCAATGTAAAATTCAAGGACAACCAAAATCCTAAGCTTGGGGATGCCCTGGAAGGCATCCCCTCTTTCGTCTTCGTCTATCGGTAACTTTACTTGAGGCTATATTTTTATTCACCACAAGATATGTGTTTTGCTTGGAGAGTCTTGTATGATTTGAGTATTTGATTTTTACATTACCACAATCATCCTTTCTGTACACACATTTTTGAGAGACACACATGAATCAGAAGTTATTAGAATACTCTATATGCTTCACTTATATCTTTTGAGCTAGATAATTTTGCTCTAGTGCTTCACTATCTTTAAGAGCACGGTGGTGGTTTTATTTTATAGAAATTATTGTTCTCTCATGCTTCACTTATATAATTTTGAGAGTCCTTTAGAATAGCATTGTAATTTGCTTTGGCTATAAAATTAGTCCTAATATAATAGGCATCCAAGATGGGTATAATAAAAACTATCATAAAAAGTGCATTGAATACTATGATAAGTTGATACTTGATGATTGTTTTGAGATATGAAGAGGGTGATATTAGAGTCATGCTAGTTGAGTAGTTGTGAATTTGAGAAATAATTGTTCTAAAGTTTGTGATTCCCATAGCATGCACGTATGGTGAACTGTTATGTGAAGAAGTCGCAGCATGATTTATTTATTGATTGTCTTCCTTATGAGTGGCGGTCGGGGACGAGCGATGGTCTTTTCCTACCAATCTATCCCCCTAGGAGCATGCGCGAAGTACTTTGTTTCGATACCTAATAGATTTTTGCAATAAGTATGTGAGTTCTTTATGACTAATGTTGAGTCCATGGATTATACGCACTCTCACCCTTCCACCATTGCCAGCCTCTCTAGTACCGCGCAACTTTCGCCGGTACCATAAACCCACCATATACCTTCCTAAAAACAGCCACCATACCTACCTATTATGAAATTTCCATAGCCATTCCGGGATATATTGCCATGCAACTTACCACCATTCCGTTTGTTATGACATGCTTCATCATTGTCATATTGTTTGTGATAACCCACAAGTATAGGGGATCGCAACAGTTTTCGAGGGTAGAGTATTCAACCCAAATTTATAGATTCGACACAAGGGGAGCCAAAGAATATTCTCAAGTATTAGCAACTGAGTTGTCAATTCAACCACACCTGGATAACTTAATATCTGCAGCAAAGTATTTAATAGCAAAGTAATATGATAGTAGTGGTAACGATAGCAAAAGGTAACGGTAGCAAAAGTAATATTTTTGGTTTTTTGTAGTGATGGTGAAAATAGCAATGGAAAATTAAATAAGCGAAGAACAATCTATGGAAAGCTCGTAGGCAATGGATCGGATAGAGAATTATGTCAGATGCGATCGATCATGTAACAGTCATAACCTAGGGTGACATCAATGTAATGTAGCCATGTATTCCGAATATAGTCATACATGCTTATGGAAAAGAAATTGCATGACATCTTTTGTCCTACCCTCCCGTGGAAGCGGGGTCCTATTGGAAACTAAGGGATATTAAGGCCTCCTTTTAATAGAGTACCGGACCAAAGCATTAACACATAGTGAATACATGAACTCCTCAAACTACGGTCATCACCGGGAGTGGTCCCGATTATTGTCACTTCGGGGTTGCCGGATCATAACACATAATAGGTGACTATAGACTTGCAAGATAAGATCAAGAACTCTCATATATTGATGAAAACATAATAGTTCAGATCTGAGATCATGGTACTCGGGCCCTAGTGACAAGCATTAACCATAGCAAAGTCATAGCAACATCAATCTCAGAACATAGTGGATACTAGGGATCAAACCCTAACAAAACTAACTCAATTCCATCATAAATCTCATCCAACCCAACACCGTCCAGCAATCCTACGATGGAATTACTCATGCACGGTGGTGAGCATCATGAAATTGGTGATGGAGGAAGGTTGATGACGACGATGGCGACGAATTGTGTCCCGAACAGACTCCAGATCAGCCCTCCCGAGAGAGTTTAGGGCTTGGCGGCGGCTATGTATCGTAAAACGCGATGAATCCTTCTCTCTAATTTTTTCTCCCCAAACACGAATATATGGAGTTGGAGTTGAGGTCGGTGGAGCGTCAGGGGGCCAACGAGGTAGGGGGAGCGCTTTCCACCCTCATGGACAGGTGGAGGCCCCCTGACGTGGATTTTTCTTCCAGTATTTTTTATATATTCCAAAATAATTCTCCGTTGATTTTCATGTCATTCCGAGAACTTTTATTTCTGCCCAAAAATAACACCATGGCAATTCTGCTGAAAACAGCGTTAGTCCGGGTTAGTTCCATTCAAATCATGCAAGTTAGCGTCCAATACAAGGGCAAAAGTGTTTGGAAAAGTAGATACCACGGAGACGTATCAACTCCCCCAAGCTTAACCCTTTGCTTGTCCTCAAGCAATTTACTTGATAAACTGAAAGTGTAAAGAGAAACTTTTACAAACACGGTTTGCTCTTGTTGTTGTAAATATGTAAAGCCAGCATTCAAGTTTTCAGCAAAGATTATGAACTAACCATATTCACAATAATATTTAGGTCTCATGTTTACTCATATCAATGGCATAATCAACTAGCGAGCAATAGTAATAAATCTTGGATGACAACACTTTCTCAAAACAATCAAGATATGATATAACAAGATGGTATCTCGCTAGCCCTTTCTGAGACCGCAAAACATAAATGCAGAGCACCTTTAAAGATCAAGGACTGACTAGACATTGTAATTCATGGTAAAAGAAATCCAGTCAAGTCATACTCAATGTAAACTAATCAGTAATGAATGCAAATGACAGAGGTGCTCTCTAATTGGTGCTTTTTAATAAGAGGATGATGACTCAACATAAAAGTAAATAGATAGGCCCTTCGCAGAGGGAAGCAGGGATTTGTAGAGGTGCCAGAGCTCGGTTTTGAAACAGATATGAATAATATTTTGAGCGGTATACTTTCATTGTCAACATAATAACCAAGAGATGGCGATATCTTCCATGCTACACACATTATAGGCGGTTCCCAAACAGAATGGTAAAGTTTATACTCCCATCCACCAACAAGCATCAATCCATGGCTTGCTCGAAACAACGAGTGCCTCCAACTAACAACAGTACCGGGGGAGTTTTGTTTGCAATTATTTTGATTTTATTTACATCAAGCATCGGACTGGGCATCCTGGTGACCAGCCATGTTCACGTGAGTGAGGAGTGAAGTCCACTCCTCTTGAGAATAACCCGCCTAACATGGAATATATGGACAGCCCTAGTTGATACATGAGGTATTCGAGCATACAAAACAGAATTTCATTTGAAGGTTTAGAGTTTGGCACATACAAATTTACTTGGGACGGCAGGTAGATACCGTGTATAAGTAGGTATGGTGGACTCATATCGAATAACTGTGGGGTTTAAGGGATTGGATGCACAAGCATTATTCCCGCTTAGTACAAGTGAAGGCTAGCAAAAGACTGGGAAGTGACAAACTAGAGAGCGACAACAGTCATGAACATGCATTAAAATTAATGAACATTGAGTGCAAGCATGAGTAGGATATAATCCACCATGAACATAAATATCGAGAAGGCTATGTTGATTTTGTTTCAACTGCATGCGTGAACATGTGCCAAGTCAAGTCACTTAAATCATTCAAATGAGGATACCACCCAATCATATCACATCACAACCATTTTAATAGCATGTTGGAACGCATGGTAAACCATTATAATATCCTAGCTAATTAAGCATGGCATAAGTAACTATAATCTCTAATTGGCATTGCAAACATGTTTATTCATAATAGGCTGAATTAGGAAGGATGAACTAATCGTATTTACAAAAAATAAGAGAGGTCGAGTTCATACCAGCTTCTCTCATCTCAATCAGTTCATCATATATCGTCATAATTGCCTTTCACTTGCACGACCGAACGATGTGAATAATAATAATAGTGCACGTGCATTGAATTAAGCTGGAATCTGCAAGCATTCAATAAACAAGAGAAGACAAGGCAATGTGGGCTCTTGGTTAAATCAACAATAATGCACATAAGAGCCACTTCAACAATTTCATTATGGTCTTCTCCTATCGACCCCCAAAGAACAAGAAAGAAGTAAAACTATTTACATGGGAAAGCCCCCAACAAGCAAAAGAAGAATAGGAAATCTTTTTGGGTTTTCTTTTTAATTACTACTACAAGCATGGCAATTAAACTAGCTAAAAGCTACAACTATTTTTTTGGGGTTTTTTTATTAAGGTTTATCAAACACACAAGAAGAAAGCAATAAAAGGAAAATAAACTATCATGGATATTACAATGAAAAAGTATGAGCACCGAAAACTAGCAATGAGTGTGTGAACATAAATGTAATGTCGGTGAGAAATACGTACTCCCCCAAGCTTAGGCTTTTAGCCTAAGTTGGTCTATTGCCACGGCTGGCCTGGCGGATATCCAAAGTTATAGCTGGGGTCGTACTGAGATGAAGCCTCAGGTTGCCACTGGCTGGCCATCTCCTCCGGATCCCACTAGTAAACAGACTGGCGTGAAGGAACAAATTGCGGTTCCAGATCTGGCTCTGTAGCTAAGGTGGGTTTCCGGTAGGTGTGAATGGCCTCCAGCGGAACAAGGTACTTTCCTGCAGATATGTCAAACAAGGAAGGAGCAGGCAGAGTAATAGTCTTAGGTTGATTTTTATCAAATAACAATCTATAATTAAGCTTATTTTTCTTATTCTTAACAATAAAATCATGTGCTACCATACTCTTATAGTCTAGAAAAATAGGAGGCACCAGCTTCTCTTCCTTCTCATAATGCCTAATAGGTATGTTAAAGTGTGCAGCAAGGTGCGAGGCAAAGATACCTCGCAAGATGGGGCCCTTAGTATGGTTAAGATTTAACTGCTTTGCAACAATAGCGCCCATACTAAATGTGTCATCACGGAACAAGGCATGGCACAAAATAACAATATCAGGGGCACTAAGGTTGCCACAGTTTCAGCGACCAATTAAGCATCTACTAGCAAATATTGCAAAGTAATGTAAAACAGGAAAATGTATGCTAGTGATTCTTGCATCGGAAACTTTCCTCGTTTCCCCTACAGCAATTGTATTAATAAACCCTTCCACATCGTCATGATGTGGTTCCTCTACACTGCCCTCAAAAGGGATCAAACAAATCCGACAAAAGTCACGAAGTGACATCTCCTTATGCTCATCATATAAATAAAATTCCACCGAAGGTGGTGAGCTCCTAGCATGGAAATGAAAGTTTTGCACAAAAGTATTAGTGAGTAAGAGATATTGTTTGCGTTGGTCGTGGAGGAAGGCGGTGAGGCATGCATTCTCAGCCAACTCATAAGAATCATCATAAATCCCGGCTGCTCTCAAGAAATTATCACAAGTCCATTCACACGGCCGAACTTCCGCGGTGCGAGGGAGATTATATTTGGGCCTCTTATCCTCCTCACTTTGCTTATCATTCGAGCTTCGGCTCGATGAGCCCCTCAAAAATCTCTTCATCTTTTTCTGAAAATATCTGAAATTTTTAGTAACTTCAAAATAAAAGTGAACCAAACTCAACAAAATTGATAGCAACTACCCCCACAAGTGCCTAGAGGATAGATCATGCATTAAAACTACTTTTAACGAAATAAATTTGACATGCAAGCTCAAGAACATGGTTACCTAAGCAACAAAAATATGCAATGAATAAAGCACTAGAACAAAAACTAATTGGACCATTGAAGGAGTCACATACCAAAGAACAATCCCCCAAAGCAGTTTTGTGAGAGGTGCTTTGAGCAAGGAGATCGAAAATCGCAGCAAAATGAGCTAGAACTCGTGCTTGAGCTGGTTGGTGCTTTTTCGGGAGGAAGAAGGAGTGTGTGGTGGCTGGAATAAGTGGAGGGGAGCCACCGTGGGCCCATGAGGCAGGGGGCGCGCCCTATAGGGGTGGGTGTGCCCTGGACCCTCGTGGCCACGTGCTTGCTCCCCCTATTGTGTTCTCAGTGCCAGATATTCTCAAATATTCCAGAAAAAATCATATTTAATTTTCAGGGCATTTGGAGAACTTTTATTTTCGGGGTATTTTTTATTGCATGGATAATTCATAGAACAGACAGAATATACTATTTTTGCTTTATTTAATATAGATAACAGAAAATAAAAAGAGGGTACAAAGAGTTGTGTTTTCTAAATTCATCCATCTCATGCTCATCAAAAGGAATCCACTAACAAGGTTGATCAAGTCTTGTTAACAAACTCATTCCAAATAACATGGAACCGGAGAATTTTCGAATAACACTAGGTTACCTCAACGGGGATATGCACGTCCACAATAATTAGAATATCATATTTCTTCTTGACAGTAGAAAGAGGAAATTCAAAACCCTCCAAAAATAATCGATGGAATTTTCCAATATGTCGGTGTACTAGACTAGGGGTACCCTAGTATCCCGAACTTGTGCACGGGCAGTCGGAGCGCCCTGCGGCAAGGCTTGCCAGGTGACCGCCAAGGTCCTCCATGGTTCCTTTGGAGCCATTCAAGAACAAAGTATCCAAGACCCCGGCAAGAGGAGCTTGCCGGGAAGGAGACAAGACCCCGGCAAGAGCAGCTTGCCGGGAAGGAGACAAGACCCCGGCAAGAGGTGCTTGCCGGGAAGGCCAACCAAGGCATCTCAAGGAACTTGCCGCAACGCACCACGCGTCCCGGCAAGGCCCGGTGAGCGACAAGCTCCCGGGCACGACAAGACAACAACCGCGTCAAGGCGCTTGCCGCGGCAAGCCCCCACTTTGTACCTGCGCTCCAGCACATCCACCAACGTGTCGCTCTGGACCCTTCCAGGCGTACGTGGTGGGAAGCTGTGCAGCTAGCGGTACACGGTGGCAAGCAGCGCTGACAAGATCGCCATCGTGGCGAGCAGTGGCATCCCTGGCGGTCCCTTTCTGCACCGTCTAGGTGACGCAAACAGGCATTTAATGCCCTTGTCCCCTGCCGTTGGAGTTAGGTATGATGCACTGTAGTAAGCGGCGGTGACGACCGCACCGCCTTTCCATTTTTACCCCTTTGTCTATGTTGCCACCTGTCGGTGACCCCTTGAGCATATAAAAGGAGGCCCATGCGCAACGTAGAGGGTGGACGATCATTCTCACGCTCGGTCTCGCTAGCTGCCGGTGTGTACTATAGCAATCAACGCTCCTGAGCAAGAATACAATACAAATCAAAGCAGGAGTAGGGTTTTACGCATCCGTGTGGCCCGAACCTGGGTAAACCGATCACGTGCTCGTGTGCTTCGCCGCGATCTGCTCTTCGTGCGCTCTCCGCCCCCTGCCGAACCAAAAGGGGCTCGGTCCGCCGGTCCCATAGGTGTCCGTGGGATTAGCACCCCCGACACAATAGAATTGATTCTGTGGACTTGAGGTTGTTTCCTCGGAAAGTGTACCGTATGCTCATTACCTTTAACATGAAAAGTGGCATTGCCTTTGGTGCAATCAATAACAGCCCCTGCAGTATTCAAAAAAGTTGATTTATCAGCCATTTGCAAAGATATTTTAGTAGGTGTCAACTTATTCAAATCAAGTCTACGATATTTTAGTAGGTGTCCGTGGGATTAGCACCCCCGACATCTTTGGCGCGCCAGGTAGGGTGCGTCGAGGTTGTGTGAACCTGATCCGGCATTCGCACGAGCTAAATCTTCATCGTCTTCATCGACATGCCGCCGAAGAAGAAGGCTTCGGAGGCGGCTGTTCCGTCCGCGCCGAACCCACCATCGCCGGAGCAAACGGCTGGTAGGGTAGACGTCGGCGGAAGAACGGGCGTCGACGGGGGAGCTCACGGTGCTGCCAGGTCCAAGGACAAGGCTGCGCTGCACATCAGCGGCGCAGTCGGCTCCTACAACGACCGGGCGCACTCCAAGACCTCAGCGTCCATACACGCATCGCGCCCGTCCCAGGAGGCGCGGGACCAGCAGCGTCATGGCACTCACGGTGCCATACGTTTTCTGTATCAAGATCGAGTTGGTGGATCTCGGAGCGCTCAAGACCAGCGTGCACGCCAACATGCTGGCGCGAGCGGGGCACGGTCGCCTGGACGAGATACTGCTCCTTCTAACATGGTTAGAAGTCCGAGCATATCCCGCTCCTCGCACCGTTCGCTGCCGCCGCCCGCCACTTCAGCAGAAGCTTTGGCGCGAGCTCAACTGCTCCTAGACTACCCTGTAGCGGCAGACAAGATCGACGACTGGAGGGCCACCATTCAGAGGCTCATCGGCTTCGCCAACGGCGACAACCCACGGCAGCCGAGTACTTCGCAGCCGCGGCAAGTCAGCCAGGCACGAGCCGATGGCGACAAGACCGGTGAGGGTGCAACCACTATGCACTCTCCGTCCCGAAGGCCAAGATCACCGAATCGCCGGATCCACCACGACAGCGACTCCACCGCGTCATCGGATCCATGAGCTCGTCGCGATCAGCGCCAAGTTCTTCACGAACGACAGCAAGAAGACGCTCGTACTCGCATCGAGCGCCGAAGAGAAGCACGGCGTCAATCAGACCAGCGCGCTGGACCCTCTATTGACATGCATGTGCCAGGGGATCCAGGCGACTTGCTGTACGCGGTAGGTTGCCCTGCGTTTACCCGTGAGCTGCGGCAAGTCCAGTGGCCCAATAAGAAGAATTTCAAGCCAGACGTACCCGAGAAGTACGACGGCAAGTCGCATCCGTCGGAGTTCCTCGGCATCTACACCATTGTGGTGCAAGCTGCCGAGGGGCGAGACGACAAGATCCTTGCCAACTACTTCCTGCTGGTGCTCAAGCCCAACGTCAGGTCCTGGCTCATGCACTTGCCGGAAAACTCCATATCCTCCTGGGCAGACCTGTGCCATCAGTTTGTCGACGCCTTTACAGGCAGCCACAAACCTCATGGCCAAGAGAGTGACCTTCACCTGCTCGCCCAGAAGGAAGGAGAGCCCCTGCGCAAGTACATTCAGAGATTCAGTCGTGTGCAGCACAACATCCCGGATGTCCACCCTGCCGCGGTCATCAACGCGTTCCATCAGAACGTGCGTAACCGCAGGATGCGGGAGGAGATGGCGATGTGCAAGATCAGAGACGTCAGCGAGCTGTATGCCTTGGCCGACAAGTGTGCACGTGCTGAGGAAGGGAGGAAACTCCCCGGAGAGAATACAGGAGCAGGAGGATCTGATAGCGAGGATGCTGCCCCGGCAAAGAAAAACCGGTGCGGAACAATAGGAAGAAGAAAGGCAAAGATGTGCTAGTCATTGAGCAGTCCGGCAACGAAGGTGGCGCCAAGAAAGCCAAAGTTGGTAGCTCCGGCAAGGAGGATGCCGCATGCACCAACTGCCAGGCTGTGGCAGTCGCCGACAAGCAGGACGGCACCGACAAGCAGTACTACAAGATACATCGCACCAAGGGCCATGACCTCCAGAGCTGCAAGAAAGTCGAGCAGCTTGTCCAGCAGCAAAAAGCCGAGTACGAGCGGCGCGACAAGGAGAGGGCCCAAGGAGGCGCTGGAGAATCCGGCAAGTAGCGCGCCGATCGAGGAGGACGCCGCGGCAAGGCCAAGCAGCGGCAAGGAGACAGACCTCCCCGCGGCCGCGACAAGGATGAAGACGACGACGACGATGCCGAAGACATGGATGATGTCGACACCAGTGAGCAGGAGTTCCAGAAAGCCACAGAGGTGTTGTGCGTTGACGGCGGTGCTTCTCTGCATACTTCACACCGCCAACTCAAACAGTGGATGCGGGAAGTCAATGCGGCGGAACCACCTGTCAAACCGTGCAAGCTTCTGAAATGGTCCAGCACGCCTATCATCTTTGATATTGAGGACCACCCTAATTGCACAACTGCGGTCGGGTGCTTGCCGTTGTTGGTTTCACCAACTATCCGCAACCTCAAGGTCACTAAGATGCTAGTTGACGGCGGGGCCGGCTTGAACCTGATCTCCTCCACTGTACTCCAAAAACTCCAGATCCCTGACAGCGAGCTCGAAGAGACCGGCACCTTCCAAGGAATTAACCCGGGAAGGAGCAAGCCGAAGGGGAAAGTCACGTTGCCAGTAACATTTGGCAGCGAGTTGAACTTCAGGACTGAGAGAGTCACTTTTGACGTTGCCGACTTTCCATTTCCCTACAATGGGATACTCGGCCGTCCTGCACTTGCCAAGTTCATGGCAGCCTCTCACTACGCATACAACATGCTCAAGATGCCAGGCCCGATAAGCGTCATCTCTGTCCCTGGCGACAAGAAGGATGCTCTTATCTGCGCCGACGAGATCTACCGGGAAGCAGCAGCCGCAACAGATCGCGAATCACTTGCCGCTGAAGCTCCTAGGGGGAAGAGGAAGACCAAGTCCGGCAAGAGTTCTGATGCCCACTCCGGCAAGCGCACCTCTTCAGAGTGCTGCGCTACCGTCGAGGACGCACCATCGAGCTCCACCGGCAAGTGTAAGAAGGCAATGGCAGCTCCGCCAGAGACCAAGAAAGTGTCCGCCAAGGAGGACGGCACTGGTGGTACCTTCACCATCAGTGCCACTCTTGACCCTAAATAGGAAAGCACGCTCATTGCTTTCCTGCGGGCGAACGTCGACGTGTTTGCGTGGCAACCGTCTGACATCCCCGGTGTTCCCAGGAAAGTAATTGAGCACCATCTTGCCGTTTGTCCTCATGCGCGGCCCGTCAAGCAGAAGGTCAGGAAGCAAGCAGTGGAGCGCCAAGAGTTTATCGCAGAAGAGATCAAGATATTGGAAGCAGCACGCCTTGTCAGAGGAGTGCTCCATCCTACGTGGTTGGCCAATCCTGTAGTCGTGCGCAAGGCAAACAGGAAATGGAGGCTTTGTATTGACTTTACCGATGTTAATAAAGCTTGTCCCAAAGACCCATTTCCCTTGCCGCGCATTGACTAGATTGTCGACTCCACGGCTGGATGTGACTTGCTTTCATTTCTTGACGCATACTCAGGATACCATCAAATCTTCATGGCAGAAGAGGATGAGGAGAAGACCGCATTCATTACTCCATGTGGCACGTACTGTTTCATACGGATGCCTTTCGGTTTAAATAATGTTGGTTCAACATTTGCAAGAGTAGTCCATGTCGCTCTTGAGCCACAAATGCACAGAAATGTGGAAGCCTACATGGACGACATAGTGGTCAAGAGCAAGGACAGGGCAACTCTGATTCAACATTTAGACGAGACATTTGCAAATCTGCGCAAGATCAACCTCAAGCTCAACCCCGAGAACTGTGTGTTTGGAGTTCTCTCCGGCAAGCTTCTCGGGTTCTTCGTGTCTCAGCGGGGAATTGAAGCCAATCCCGACAAGATTAAGGCCATTGAGCAGATCGAAGCACCAAAGCGCGTCAAGGATGTATGAGGACTTGCTGGTTGCGTGGCTGCTCTCAGCAGGTTTATCTCTCGGTCTGCTGAGCGCGCCCTGCCATTTTTCAAAATTTTGAAAAAGGCAGGTCCAATGAAATGAACTCCGGAAGTGGAGGCTGCGCTGTAGGACTTGAAGAGATACCTGTCCTCCACTCCAACACTTGTCGCACCTAAGCCACAAGAGAAGTTGCGGCTGTATATAGCGGCAACCAATCAAGTGGTTAGTGCTGCGTTAGTGGCTGAGAGGGAGGCAGATGACGAGCCAGCAACCGCGGCAGGCGCATCCAGCGACAAGCAGGGGGCTTCCCCGACAAGCTCTGGTCCTGACAAAGATGGGTCTGCGCAGGTGCATGAAGAAGTGCAGAAGAGAATGGTGCAGCGCCCAGTTTACTTTGTCAGTTGCCTTCTGCAGGGGGCTCGGTCAAGGTACTCTGGGGTCCAGAAATTGCTTTTCCGCCTTCTCATGGCCTCGAGAAAGCTGCGCCATTACTTCCAAGCACATGAGATCACAGTTGTCACTCGCTTTCCGCTGAAGAGGATACTGCAGAATCCAGAAGCGACAGGCAGGATTGTAGAGTGGGCACTGGAACTGTCAAGCTTTGGCCTCAAGTTTGAGAGCACTTCAACTATCCAAAGCAGAGCATTGGCAGAATTCATAGCAGAGTGGACGCCAACACCAGATGAAGAAATTCCAGAAACGAGCATCCCCGTCAAGGAGGCAAGTAAAGAGTGGCTCATGTACTTTGACGGTGCCTTCTTGCTGCAAGGCGCCGGTGCTGGCGTGCTGCTTGTCGCACCCACCGGAGAGCACCTCAAGTACGTAGTCCAGATGCACTTTCCCAAGGAGCAAGCGACAAACAATACTGTAGAGTATGAAGGCTTGCTTGCCGGTCTCAGGATCGCGGCAGACCTTCGGATCAAGAAGCTCATTGTCAGGGGTGACTCGCAACTTGTCGTCCGCCAAGTAAACAAGAGTTATCAGAGTCCGTTGATGGAAGCCTACGTTGACGAAGTGAGAAAGCTAGAAGAGTACTTTGACGGCCTGCAGATGGAGCATGTTCCAAGAGCTCAGAACGACATTGCCGATGGCCTGTCAAAGTGCGCCGCACTTAAGTTACCTGTGGAACCATGGATCTTTGTGCTCAAGCTGACTCGACCGTCCGTAACGCCATCAACTGGACAGAGCAAGAAGAGGAAGTTGATTTCTGGTGACTATTTTCCGGCAGAGCTTCCCGAAGCCGCCGCCAAGAAGGTCCCCAAGATCAACACCAAGAATGCTGAGGAACAGTCTGCTCCGGCAAGCCCTAGGGTTTGTTCCGTCGAAGCAGACGCTCCCAACAAGTTTTGCTCCGGCAAGCTTGCTGGGGATCGTCAAGCTCCGGCAGAGCCGCGGGCTCTTGCCGTAGAAGCGGATGTTCCCGCAGCAGTAGATATGCCTTTAGTCCTTGTTGTCGAGCCGCAAGCTCCAGCATGGGCACAACAGATTGTCCGTTTCCTTCAGACAGGAGAACTTCCCGAAGAACAGGAAGAAGCGGAAAGAGTAGCCCGACAGTCAAGTATGTACCAGTTTGTCGACAGCACACTGTACAGAAGAAGACTCAACGGTGTGAAATTGAAGTGTATTCACCGAGAAGATGGACAAAAGCTGTTGGCAGAGATACACGGAGGCATATGTGGTCACCACATTGGCGCAAGAGCACTTGCCAGCAAAGCTTTCCGACAAGGTTTGTTTTGGCCGACAGCCCTCCAGGATGCAACTGCACAAGTAGCCAAGTGTGAAGCGTGCCAGTTCCATTCCAAGCAGATACACCAGCCAGCTCAAGCTCTCCAGACGATCCCTTTATCCTGGCCATTTTCGGTCTGGGGGCTCGATATCCTCGGCCCCTTTCCCCGAGCTGTTGGGGGCTTTGAGTACTTGTACGTTGCAATCGACAAGTTCACAAAGTGGCCGGAAGTGGAACCAGTGAGGAAGGTGATAGCACAGTCAGCAGTCAAGTTCTTCAGGTTGATTGTTTGCCATTTTGGGATCCCTAACAGGATAATCACTGACAACGGTACACAATTCACGAGGCGAACCTTCATGCAGTACGTCCAAGATCTTGGCGCCAAGGTCTGCTTCGCTTCTGTTGCTCACCCGAGAAGCAACGGTCAAGCGGAAAGGGCAAATGCTGAAGTGCTGTGTGGGCTCAAGACCAAAACTTTCGACAGGCTGCACAAGTGCGGAAGAAACTGGATCGAGGAGCTGCCGGTGGTTCTTTGGTCGATCAGGATGACGCCAAATCGAGCCACTGGCCAGACACCTTTCGCTCTAGTCTATGGAGAAGAGGCAGTTCTCCCCACGGAACTCGTATACGGGTCTCCTCGAGTGCTCGCATATGATGAGCTCGAGCAAGAGCAGCTGCGACAAAGATGATGCGCTGCTCCTTGAGGAAGACCGTCTTCAAGCTGCTGTGCGAGCTGCTCGCTACCAGCAAGCTTTGCGCCGCTACCATAGCCGCAAAGTTAACGCCAGAAGTCTCTAGGAAGGTGACCTTGTTCTTCGGCGTGTTCAGTCCGCCAAGAATTCCAACAAGTTGACGCCGAAGTGGGAAGGCCCTTACCGGGTGAAACGAGTCACTAGGCCTGGCGCTGTCCGCCTTGAGACCGAAGATGGCATACCAGTGAGCAACTCCTGGAATATTGAGCATCTTCATAAGTTTTACCCGTAGGGCGCGGTTGCCGGAACCTCTTCCGGCAACCACCTTTTGTACAAGTCTTGCCGCTGTTGCATGTAATCCTTTGTACAAAGCCGGGCGCGGACCCCGTGCATAAAGATCATGTGCTCCGCACATCTTGTCAGTTTCATGCCTTTTTATTTTTCTTGCATGTCATATCTGACACTTTGTGCAGCAACTAGCCCGGTAAGCAACAACGAGCCATAAGGCTCCATATCTTTTCTCCTTGTTCTTTTTTCTCAAGGAAAGGAAGGGTCCCTCGCCCACAAGTTTGCCGGGGGGGAAGGAGAAGATATGGTATGGACCAGGCGTCGTTCAAGAAAGTTTCGCCTTGTCGGGAAGCAAACGACAGAAAAGCTAAGTTGCCAAAGTTTGAGCAATCAGATTTCCTTTAAAATTTTAAGTTATCTTCCTTGAACGACCGTACTTTGTATGGAAAACCTATGCGCGGAGGAACCAACTCGTAGCTAGTTGCGCCCTTATTTTGTTTCGAGTCCGCTCAACAACTTAAGTGAGCTGCGACTAGCTGCGACAAGGTTTCTAGTCGGCAGCGGCACCGCCAGCAGGCTGCTGACGTCCCGCACTCAGCGCTCGCGGCAAAGGTGCCTGCGCCGGCAAGTTCCCTAAAAGCGTAGGGCAAAAACATACAAACGAAGGAATCAAGTAGAGGAAATAACATTGCAATCATTACCCAAAATAAAGTTATATTACAAGATAGTTTGTCGCGGCTCTAACAGATTGTTTGCATAACATGACTAGCAGCGACAAGAAGAGAAGGAAATGGGCGGCCTAGTCTACGCGGTCGCCGTCGACCCTCTTGATCCCGCTCACCTTGTCCACAATGGGTGCGACAAGGGTCTTGAGCACCTCCAGATCAGCATCCGGCGGCAAGGACCTGAGGACGTTGGTGAGGTTGAGGCCCGGGTTGCGGAACGCCACCTTCACCAGCACCTTCTGAAGAGCTCCCGCGCAGATCTTGCGCGACTCATCGGCCTGCTGCTTTGGGATCCTTTCCTGGAGTCACCGGAGGGCCATCGCCACGCCTTTGAAGAACGAGGTAAGCTTGGCGCTGGGTTGGAGGTTCTCGTCGGAGGGATACCCGAGATCCTCCATTCCCAGCTGCGCCAGCTCCCTGTCGGTGTCTGCGGCAACATCCACAAGACCCTCCGTCCAGTGCTCCACGTTCTCCCAGAAAGTGCTCTGGGCGGCAGCGGCACTCGCCAGCAGCGCCTTGCCGGCCTTGACCTCCTCCTTCAGGGCCGTCTCCTGCTCCTTGGCGCCGTCCAGCGTCTTGGTCAAAGCGATCAGCTTCGACTCAAGATCTGCATTGGAATCCTTGGTGGCGTCAAGCTCCTTTCCCTTCTCGGCGAGGCGGGTCTGCAGCTCCGAATGGCTGTGGGCGTCCTTCTCCCGCTCAATCTTGAGCGCGGCAAGCTCGTCACCGCTCGCCTTGAGATCGGCTTCCAGTTGCGCCACCTTCGTCTCCAGCTCCTTCTTGGCGGCCTCGGCAGCTGTGGCAGCGTCTTCTACTTGTTTGAGGGCTCCCCCAAACGTTCGCTCGCGCGCGGCAAGCTCCTCCTCGTGGCTGTCAAGATGGACCTTCCGCTGCACCAGCTCGCCTTCCTGCACCGACAACTTCTCAGCGGCAAGCCGCTGTTGCACTTCGGCTTCGGCCTTCTCGAGGAGGAAGGCCTCCCGCTCCTCGGCAAGTCGCGCCCGCTCCACTGCCAGAGACCAGAGAGCTTCTTGATGGTGGCCCCGGAGCTCCTCCGCGTGCTTCTCGATGTCGACTCCCGCCTTCGCGTCAAGCGCCTCGCGGGATTCCAGCTTGGCTTGCCGGGCGCGGTAGAGTGACACCAGTTTCCGCAGTAGCCGCTCCTCCTCAGGCTCGCCGCTGCTGCTGCTTGGCGCGTCAACCAGTGCCAGCCCGGCGGAGGCGAGCACCTCTCGGTCCAAGCTCTCTCCTTTGATCGGTGCCCTGGAGCTTGACGCCCAGGGGAGGTTGATGAAGATGTCGTCGCCGGCCTTCAAGTAGACGCCAGGCTGGGGCTCTTCGGAGCCTGGCGCTGCGGCAGCAGTGGAGGGATCGGCGGTCGGTGCAGCGCCTGGCGCTCCTGCGGCCTCAGGGTCGTCAATGCGATCGCCAGATCCCCCGCCTGCTTCTGCAGCGGCAGCCCTGGCGGCCTCTTCGCCGGCGGGCCCGTCAGCGCCGGCTGCTTCCTCGGCGGCAACGGCGTCGTCGGCGGCAACCTCGATCTCCATCGGCTCCGCAGCAGATGGATCTGACAGCCGGAAAGGGGAGAAGAATCAAGCAAATATCCAAAAAAGAAGATCAAAAGAAGAAGAACCCAAGGGATGTTTTGAAGCAAGGAGAGTACCTGTGCCAGGTTCTGCAGTTGTGGTCTCCGCCGCCGGGGGGCACTGGTGTTGTCCCTTGCCGGGGAACCCTCCCTTGCCGGAGACGTCTCCCTTGCCGGGGACCTCTCCCTTGCCGGAGGACTCTCCCTTGGCGTTTCGGGGGCGGCCTCTGGGCGTTCCTGGTGGGGCTGCTCCGCTCCTGCACAAGTCAACAGTCAGATATCAGCAAAGCAAGAATCTCCATGCGCGCCCAACAGCGGAAAGCAAACCATATACTTACGTTGGGGGCTGCTCTGGAGAACAGTTGCCGTGTCCGGCAGGGTTGTCTCGGGCGCATCCCCTGCTGACGCGGTGGGCTCGTCCTCGATGACAATCACCGGGGCCTTGGCTCCCTTCGCTGCTCTCTGGGCCAGAGTCCTAAAAAAGAAAAGGTTCAGAGTAAAGCAAATGAGATGCAATACAAAAACAGCAAGGATTGAAGCACTGCAAGTACAACAAGAAAATCTTACTCTTCTTCTTCTTCCTCGTCGGAGCTGAACGCGGAGAAGTCGAAGTCCAGCTCGCGTCCGGCGTGGGAAGGCGGAGGAGTTGGTTCCCTTGGCCGCTTGGCGGGAGCAGAAGCAGTGGTCCGGGAAGACCCCGCTCCGGTTGCCGCAGCAGCGTGGGGCGCTCCCGCGGCAACAGTGCTTGCCGCGGTGGAGCGTATCGCGCGGCGCGGCGACTGTCGACTCGCCTGCCGCCTCGTTACGTCGCCGGCCTTGCGAAAACGCCTTCTTGGTGGAGATGGAGGCTCTGCTTGCGGCGAGTTGTCTGAGGATGAGGAGGAAGAGGAGTTGATCTCCAACGAGCCGCTCGTATCCTCGGCAGGCTCGCTCGGCTCGGCGTCACGCCCGGCAAGATCTATCTTGCCGGCGAGCTCCTCTTGCCAGGCAAGCTCTTTCTTGCCGGCAAGATCCACTCGCTCAGCACGGTTTGCCGCCTCTGCTGCCTCTGCCTCCTCCAAGGTGAATCCAAACTCGCCTGCCACTGCGGTTGCCGCCACCTCTTCCAGCCTGGTGGCGATGCGCTTCAACTCCGCATCGGTGGTGTCGCGAGTGAGGCCGTTCTTCTTGTCGGGGCGGATCGGCACTTCTACCAGGTTGTCGAAGAATTCCTGCACGACCTCGTCTGTAGGCTCTTGCCAAGTTGGCACAAGTCCATGCGAGTCGCACAGCGGCATCATTGCCCGGATGCGGTCAAGCGCGGAATTGTTGCACAACGGAACAATGCCCTGCGGTAACCTAAATACTTCGGGATGATCAGGATCATACTTGAAGAGCTCCTGAAGCATTGCGTTGAGCTCCAAGACAGTGAAGTTGTAGTTGAGGCCCGGACGCAGCCTCATGATATCCGCCGCATTCTTGAACTCCCAGGCGGGCCTCCTCCGTTCCTGCAGGGGGCGATGCGGCGGCGAAGGAAATCTGCGCCAACGGCGCCTACAGTGAGTCCGGCAAGCCTGAGGCGTTGGATCCTGGTGACGGCAATCCTCAACATGTCGTCTTCCGGGGCCACGTCACTCCAATCGCTGCCGCGTACTGCTGCGGTTTGGCGCCGGGCGGTAAATGGCTGCGGGTTCTCCTTGACAATCCAGCACCAATCTGCTCCCCACTCCTCCCACTTGCGGCGGAACTCACCCTCCAGATAAGAGTCCTTCTTGCCGGTCCTTGAGACCCAGGTGATTCCGCCGGATAAGGGCTCTCCTCTCTCTACTCGGGGCATGAAGAAATGGCGGAAAAGGGCTACATTTGGGTGGACTCCGACAAAGTTTTCGCAAAGGTGTGCGAAAACTACCATGGTCAGAACGGCGTTGGGGGTGAAATCAAGGAGGCAGAGGCCGTAGATGTTCATGATGTCGCAGAAAAATTCAGAGAAGGGCGGGCAGAGCCTGCAGTAGAAGAACACGGCGAAGAAGGGATATCCATTTGGAGCCATTTTATGAGCGGCAGCTGGGAGTACCTTCGTGCTCGGATGCGCCCGTGTCTCGGTCGACCAGAAGAGGTAGTAGTACTCCCTCAGCTCCTTCGCGGCAAGCTTGGGGGGGAAGATGGCCCGCTCCTTTCGCAGCGCCGCAAGCCGCTGCGCCTCGGTCGACTTCACAGCCTTCCCTTGTCGGCTTTCGGAGCCATGGCGGAGGTGGTGGACGAGGTCGACGGCGTTGGTGGTGCTGGTGGCGATGGGGGGTAGGGCGCAGCTCTCCTTTCAGCTTTGGGAAGACGGAGGCGGGGCGGAGGCTTCTGAGATTGGAATGGAAAGGGGGCGAGTGGGCGCACTACCCCTGCTTCCCCTTGCTTATAAAGGGGGAGGGGGCGGACGTTCCGCCTTTCCTAATAAAGAAACCACCCAGGATCTCTCCCACGACTTCGCGTTCGACGCGTGCCATTCGGGGAGGGCGTGGTGGATGCGGAGTGAGATACGGCGTAACCCAGGCCGCGCGTGCCCATGCCCTGTTTTGGGCCTGGCCCAACAGCGCTCGGCACCGTGTATGGCCCAGGCCCGGGGGCTCCTGTCGGTGTACTAGAGTAGGGGTACCCTAGTATCCCGAACTTGTGCACGGGCAGTCGCAGCGCCCCGCGGCAAGGCTTGCCGGGTGACTGCCAAGGTCCTCCGTGGTTCCTTTGGAGCCATTCAAGAACAAAGTATCCAAGACCTCGGCAAGAGGAGCTTGCCGGGAAGGAGACAAGACCCCGGCAAGAAGAGCTTGCCGGGAAGGCCAACCAAGGCATCTCAAGGAACTTGGCGCAACGCACCACGCGTCCCGGCAAGGACCGATGAGCGACAAGCTCCCGGGCGCGACAAGACAACAACCGCGGCAAGGCGCTTGCCGCGGCAAGCCCCCACTTTGTACCTGCGCTCCAGCATATCCACCAACGTGTCGCTCTGGGACCCTTCCAGGCGTACGTGGCGGGAAGCTGTGCAGCTAGCGGTACACGGTGGCAAGCGGCGCTGACAAGATCGCCATCGTGGCGAGCAGTGGCGTCCCTGGCGGTCCCTTTCTGCACCGTCTAGGTGACGCAAACAGGCATTTAATGCCCTTGTCCCCTGCCGTCAGAGTTAGGTATGATGCACTGTAGTAAGCGGCGGTGACGACCGCACCGCCTTTCCATTTTTACACCTTTGTCTATGTTGCCACCTGTCGGTGACCCCTTGAGCATATAAAAGGAGGCCCATGCGCAATGTAGAGGGTGGACGATCATTCTCACGCTCGGTCTCGCTAGCTGCTGGTGTGTACTATATCAATCAACGCTCCCGAGCAAGAACACAATACAAATCAAAGCAGGAGTAGGGTTTTACGCATCCGTGCGGCCCGAACCTGGGTAAACCGATCGCGTGCTCGTGTGCTTCGCCTCGATCTGCTCTTCGTGCGCTTTGCCCCCTGCCGAACCAAAAGGGGCTCGGTCCGCCGGTCCCATAGGTGTCCGTGGGATTAGCACCCCCGACACAATAGAATTGATACTGTGGACTTGAGGTTGTTTCCTCAGAAAGTGTACCGTATGCTCATTACCTTTAACATGAAAAGTGGCATTGCCTTTGGTGCAATCAATAACAGCCCCTGCAGTATTCAAAAAAGTTGATTTATCAGCCATTTGCAAAGATATTTTAGTAGGTGTCAACTTATTCAAATCAAGTCTACAATATAAAGAGAGAGGCATAACACTAACACTGGCTCCAAGATCACATAAAGTAGTTTTAACATAGTTCATTTTAATGGAGCATGGTATAGTTGGTACTCCTGGATCTCCAAGTTTCTTTGGTATTCCACCCTTAAAAGTATAATTAGCAAGCATGGTGCAAATTTCAGCTTCCGGTATCTTTCTTTTATTTGTAACAATTTTTTCATATACTTAGCATAAGGATTCATTTTGAGCATATCAGTTAATTACATATGCAAGAAGATAGGTCTAATCATTTCAGCAAAGCGCTCAAAATCCTCATCATCCTTTTTCTTGGATGGTTTGGGAGGAAAGGGCATGGGTTTCTGAACCCATGGTTCCCTTTCTTTACCGTGCTTCCTAGCAACAAAGTCTCTCTTATCATAACATTGATTCTTTGATTGTGGGTTATCAAGATCAACAGCAGGTTCAATCTCTACATCATTATTATTGCTAGGTTGAGCATCAACATGAACATCATCATTAACATTATCACTAGGTTCATGTTCATTACCAGGTTGTGTTTGAACATCAGAAATCGAAATATCATTGGGATTCTTAGGTGTGTCAACAACAGGTTCACTAGAAGCATGCAAAGTCCTATCATTTTTCTTTATCTTCGTTTTAGGAGGACTAGGTGCATCTATATTAGTTCTCTGAGAATCTTGCTCAATTCTCTTAGGATGGCCCTCAGGATACACTACAAAAAAATACACTTCCGTGATGATACGTGTTTGTCACAGTAGGTCACGTTTTCTGCCATGCATGTGCATCCATGACAATTTTATGACAGAATCAACATAGTCATACCTGTGCTGTTGTAGAAGTGTTCCATGACATTACCAAAATTATCATCACGGAAGTGTCCCCTTCCATGATGATAAATCACGTGTCACAGAAGTGCTTTCGTCAAGGGTGATCGACACGTGGCATCCACTGTCACAGAACGCGTTAAGCTATCAGGTCCGGTTTTGGATCCGATAACCCGTTAACAGCCCCGACCAATGGGGATTTTCCACGTGTAAAATCATCATTGGCTGGAGGCAACATGTGTCGGCTCGCCGTTGGAACAGATGTCATCCACTCACTGGACCCAAAGAGCCTATGATACGTCGACACGTGGCACGGCCCAACTAGGCCCATTCCTGTGAAAAAGCCGACCTGTTTGACTTGGTCAAAAGGTGGCGAGCCGGCCCATGGCATGCCTGTTAATGGCTTGTTGCATATAGCCCATTTACAGCCCGCTAACCCAGGGCCCGTTTACGGCCTATCCGAATTAGGCCCAATAGCGTGATCTAGGCCGTCCAATATAATTCCAGCCCGTTTTAACTTCTGGCCCATGTATGGCCCATGACGTCTTTCGGCCCATATGAGGCCCTTAGTAACCCTTGGCCCATTAACGGCCCGTGGTAAAACTGGCCCGTAATGAACAGTGTATCACTTTATACCCATTAACGGCCCATTATACCGTTGGGCCGTTTCCAACCCATGTTATCTTTTCGCCTTCTCAGGGCCCATTTATTCTTGGGCTCATTTCCAGCATTCGTTTACTTACGGCCCGTTATAGGCCTTTTCTGCTTGTGGGCCAAATTTAGCCAGTGGATACAGTCGGCCCGTTTGTGGCCCGTTAATCTGTTGGGTCATTTTCATAGCATCATCAAATACGGCCGATTAACGGCCCGTTACGGTCAGCCCATAAAACCTACGTTTTCCACTCTAGCCCATTTACGGCCCCTTATACGGCCGTACAAGGCCCATAGATCAGACGGCCCATAGAAGGCCCATTGACCCGACGACCCATAGAAGGCCCATTGATTCGACGACCCATAGAAGGCCCATGGATCCACTGGCCCATGGAAGGCCCATGGATCCGACAGCCGATAGAAGGCCCACGGATCCAACAACCGATAGAAGGCCCACGAATCCGATGGCCACAGAAGGCCAGGGATCGTCCGTCCCGTACATGGCCCATGGAACGTACGGCCTGTGGAGGGCCATGGTCACTACAACGTTTGGGCGAGTTGGCCCCTGTTTGAACGATATAGCATATTCAAAGAATTATCCTACTCTATACTATCACCTCTAAAAAACATACACTATACAATAAAGAGACTAAGGCATAGAAACGTAGAATAATCCTACACTATACAATAAAGAAATTACAGCCAATTATACCCACTGGGCATTATGGTTCGGCACCATTGATAATAAAGCATACACAAACAGCAAATTACATACACTGGGCAAATACAGCTCATACATCATGGATGCGCATCAACATAACTTACCATTTGAACTATAATATCTTCAGAAAATAGGATTGGCTGGATTTAGATAGCACAAATTTCGGTCTGCAAAATCTCCAATTCCTTCGTTGTTACCTCAGTGTCTTGTTTCATTTTTTGACTCCTGCATCTAATACCTGCATGTCCATTCTCAACTTGTTGATTGTACGTTCAGAATCATGTACATGTTGTCTTTCCACCTCTAGTTGATGCTCGAGAACATCAACACATTCCAATTCCAATCCATAATCATTCGGTAACGTCCATGCCGCACTGCTCGCAGATCTTTGTGTTGATGTCACTTCATCCTAAATGTTTCTATAAGTACACATGACTAGGGTAAAAATATAGTTACAACAGTGAAGCGAGCAAGACAGACTATTTTGTACATGGCAAAACAGGACTAACAATAATGTTACACATCATGAAGCATAAGCAGGTGATATTTAAAGGTAGTCTGTGCAGCCTACATACAGAAATCTCTCTTAGCTCACCAGAGGAGCATGATGTTGGGGCTCAATCCAAAAGACAGACAAGTTACAAATTTAGACAACACGTTGCATAGAAGTAAGCAAGCAGTTGGCCATTCTGTAGCTCAATTAAAGTCTTAGGGAGCATAATGAACAATAGATGATTTCATACAAACATACTACAGCAAGCAAAACTATGCAATCATTAGCCTAGTATAAACTAGGTTGTGAGCCTCATTCAATAATAGTTGGTTAATAGACTTCAAAGCATCTGGCACACTTCGGCAGAGTAATTAAATGGTAAGGCCTTTAATTATGTCAACTAATAGTTATAAAAGTACCCAACATCAGGCATCATTCTTTGGGCATCTCATTAACTGAGGACAAATAAAGCAATTGAATAGAGCAAATTAACTATGCCTGACGCAAACAAGGAATTGAACTGTTGAGTTGGATACAATGACTTACCTTAACAGGTTGAAGAGGCTCAGCGCAGCTCCTACTTCTCTTGCAAGGCTCCTTCCTAACATCTTGTACTTAGAAATCCTCAATCTTATCTTCATTGCACCCCCTCTGCAAGGTGACACAAACTAGTTACTCGTCTCCTTGGAAGATAAATATGCATACTTTCCAGTCTGTGAACACAAAAGGATGAGATTATAACAAAACAACACCACATAATGAAACAAGCCACATCTCTTGCACTTGCACACAATGAAATGAGCATTTACTATGTCAGCAGTATGTAAAAACTAGGCATACCTTCGAACTGGATCTCCAGGTACTCTTGGAGAGCCTACTTTAGTGTACAGCCAAACCTTTATGTTACTATGAGTTAGAAAAGGCCCCACTACAGTAGCCCTTAGTGTTTAAATCGCTGACAAGCTCTGTTAGAGTGTTAGGTCAAGAACAGCAAGTAATCAAAGCAAACAGTCCTAGTATGGTTTGCTGGTGCAAACAAGCAATTGAACAGATGTGTGAGCAAATCTTACATATCAAGAAAAGAAGCAAAGAAGGAGGCTTAAAGACCATCACTTGACTAACCAGATTTAAGGGGCATTTAAACATCATGTGCAACATATGAACTAACATAAACATTGCATATTCCAGATTCCACAATGGAATGCACATGTATTAGGTTATGCCATGTATGATGATGCCTAAATGTACACGATAGCAAGCATGAGTGATTCATCATTGCACGCACAATTGAATTGCAGGTTAAGGGTCAGTTCTATTCCGCCTTTTCAGGGCTTATTGTCAAAATAAGCCATAAAAGATGTAAATAAGTCATTTTGAGTTATGGGCTTGGGCTTAACTAATTTTGCTTTGGAGGGGGTGTTTCGGGTAGAACCTCACTAAAAATTGAAGGGAAGGGGAATAGTCAAATGACTCTGTAGTATTCCTATATTACACTCAAAATGAAACTGGTGACGCCCGCGTCACACCTCACCCTCAAGTAAAAACAAGCACACAAGCGTTCATTGCCCTGCCCGCTTGCATCTCCTCTCTCCTTTCCCTCTACCTCGATCCCCTGCCTGCAGCACTAGGGTTCCTCCAGCAAGCCGTCGCCACTGGTCCCATCTGGCCTGGTCCTCGACGATGCTATGTCCAGCTAGGCTACATGGCCGGCAGGTAGGGGCAAATCTCCCTGGCTGCTCCTCCCTCTGGTGCCGCCCCTCATTCTCATGGTCTCCAGCAGCTGCTCCACTGTGGTTCGTCCAACGCACTACTCCGGCAGGCGCCGCACAACTACGGCTGATGCCACACTGCGTCATAAGGCACCTTATTCCCCCTCCCCACCTCCCAGGCCGTGGCCATGAGTGTGCTGTTGAAGGATGAGCTCATCCAACAAGGTGAGGATCTCCTTTGATTTTCTGCCAAATTTTCATTCTGATCCACTATACGATGAATTGCTATGAGTTGCTTCTACTGCTGCTATATGATGCATTGCTATGAGCTGCTCATGCTGCTGCTATATGATGAATTGCTATGAGTTGTTGCTGCTGCTATATGATGAATTGCTATGAACTGCTGCTATATGATGAGTTGCTATAAGCTGCTCCTACTGCTGCTGTATGATGAATTGCTATGAGCTGCTCCTGCTGATGCTATATGATGAATTGCTATGAGCTGCTCCTGCTGCTGCTATATGATGAATTGCTATGAGCTGCTCCTGCTGCTGATATATGATGAATTTCTATGAGCTGCTCCTGCTGCTACTATATGATGAATTGCTATGAGTTGCTCCTGCTGCTGCTATATGATGAATTGCTCTGAGCTGCTGCTGGTATATGATGAATTTCACACTGCTGCTGCTGAGGTATGATGAGTTGCTATGAGCTACTGCTGCTGCTATATGAGTTGCTGCCTATATGATGAATTGCATATCCCTTGCGCATATTTAAACAACCAATTAATGATTGTGTGCGTAGCATAAACTAGCCATGACTCTGTGTGCTGGACGAGCAGGCACTCTAAGGGAGCCTAATGTAGTGTACTGGAATTCCTACATGCCACCTACGATTTTGTGTAATGTACCGCCTCTGTTCCTAAATATATGTTTATGTAGAGATTCCACTATGGACCACATGCAGATGTATATAAATGCATTTTCGAGTGTAGATTCACTCATTTTGCTCCGTGTGTAGCCTATAGTGGAATCTCTAGAAAGACTTATATCTAGGAATGGAGGTACCAGGTGGTATCATGTATGACGTCTACATATCTAATTTAGCAGCCAGTAGTAGAAATCATTGTCTGCACAAAGGGATTACTGGTCGAAAATCCTAGCAAAGCACGCTGGCAGGCACAAAACAATACAAGAGAGAGAGAGAGAGAGAGAGAGAGAGAGAGAGAGAGACATGCTTACAAGATCATAGCAATGCCTCGGTCCAGGATCTTGGTTGGCCAAGCTGTTAGATCCTGAAGAAACATTGTCCTTGTAGTTTTTGCCAGCTGCATAACAGGTAACAGCGACCTGTTAGTATATTTGAAGTACATTGAGCAGGTGATGCTGGACGGGTTTAAAGGTGACAAAGTACCTAGGCCGTGGTGGGTGCTTGGCATCTTGCCAGATGGTGGGAATCAGGTTAGAAATGTCAAGGGTGATGACGCTGCGCTGGCTGTCAGGGTCCGGTAAGGAGATCTAGAACCATCGAGTAGGGTGTTTGTGAAGCGGCTCTGGTAGGGTGGACTACTGTGTGGGCGAAGCAGATCTGTGGCCGTGGGCGAGGGCATAGGTGAAGCTGCTCCGGTGGTTGGGTTAAGGATGGTGTTAACAATGCGGATCTGCTGCCGTGGACAGGGCGTCAAAAGCTGCTCCAGTAGGGTGCATGAGGGTGCGAGGAAGCGGATCTGAGGCCGTGGACTTGTGAGTTGGCAAAGCGGCCCCGGTAGGGTTGAAAATGGTATAGGCGAAGCTACTCCAGTGGGGTTGACCATGTTGTCGGCGATGCGGCTCCGGTAGGGTTGAGGAAGGTGTCGACGAACAGGATCAGAGGCCGTCGACGGGGGCGTCGGTGGGGCAGCTCCGAGGGGTGTGTGAACGAAGCGTCTCTGGTGGGGAGTACGAATGAGCCGCTGCAGATGCACTGTGGTTGACAAGAGTACCGGCGAAGCAGATCCGGCGCCGTGGACAAGGCAGGCACTAAATGGGCTGTGGTACAGTGGTGGATGAGTAGTCTAATTGTTTCTAGGGGAGGTGGGAGGGGTAGATGCGGCCACAGAAGCAGATCTGGCGAGGTGGACGCCGCTGGTAGTGAATGGGCTCTAGTACGGCGGTGGATGAGCAGTCTAGGGTTTCGAGAGGGGAGGGGAGAAAGGCCGATGAAGTACGGACGGCGTGATGTGAGATGCTCTGGTGCTGTGGAGTTAGTCATTTTTGCACGAGGGGGAGAGGAAATGGGGGTGTCGTGTAGTGGGGGGAACCGGAAGATACCAAAGTAGCCCCAATCTATTATGTAGACGAGGGCGGTATTGTAACTGTTGGTCTCCGTGCACCAATGACAAAAGGGGAATTTCGCATGCTAAAGACTAAGGTGGCGGAAATTTTAGAAGGAGGCGGGAGATTTTGCTACCCGCAGGATCGTTCATATCCAGTTTCAACTAATTTTTGTGACACCCCAAAAATTTGGCCTTGTTTTAAATGAATTAAAAAAAATTCCAGGAATTAAGACTTTGGATTTCTGAGCTCCATTTTGATTTTTAAATCATTTCCTTCCCTCTTATGATGAGTTTTTCCCAAAGAGAAAATTTCTCAAATATGTTATTGGAATTGTTTAACCTCTCAAGAAAAACTTTTCTTTTATCAGTATAACTAATTACATAATTAATTTGCTTGATCTTTACTTTCTTGAAAATGGTTTTTCAAGGTTAAATGGCCATATTTGAACTACAACCATTTGATAAATTCACGTAAAATTCCCACAAAAATTTGGAGAGGTCATGTGATGTTATTAAATAACTTTTGTGCAAAAACATCTTTATTTAATGAAATATTTTGAGCTCTACAACAAATTTTCTTCTCTGGTCCAGAATGCAATCTTGCACTACAACTCATTTAAATAATTCTTTCTAGCCTCCACCAAAATTTTGGGATGTTAGTAGTATCATATGATTCAGCTTTATGCAAAAACCCAGTGATGTTATTTGCAAATTTTGAGTGAATCAACCTCATTTTCATTCTGGTCCAACTTGAGGATTTGTACAGCAACTACATCTTAAGTTACTCCTTTACCCATGATTCCTTTTCCTGCTTGTAGACCACCCTACCAAACCCCTAAGTCCAGGAGCATGCACCCTTTGGATCATTTTTGGTTCATGGAATGATGCCATTTATTTCCTGTCCAGAATTGAAGTTTTGTAAAACTTGCACTAACAAGTTTCTCCTTTTGCCAAACTAACCCTACCACTCTCTCTTGCATCTAAGGAGACACTGACCTGGAGTTTTTGACCACTCCAAGACTTGCCTAAGTGCCCTTAGCATTTTGTCAAACACCTTATGGGCATGATCTGTTTTGGCATGATTCTTGACATTGCACTATGATCTTGCACCTCTGATCAAACTAGCATGTCCACCTGACTCCCAGTTGCTCCTAACCTCGATCTGCTAAACCCCAACCTCACCTGTGACCTGTAGCATGCCGCGGCATTGTGCCGAACATCTCCTGTGCGTGCACTGGACGCACCCAGAGCGCGCGTATTGCACGATGCCGCGCCCGAGCCGACACACTGGCCCCCCCTGGTTTGGGCCCGCTCTGCAGCGCCACGCCACGCGCTACCCTCCTCGCAGCAACGCGCCAAGCCGCCCTGGCAACCAACAGCGCCGCCACCAGAGTCCCCTTGGCGGCACGCCACGGCCGCCCGACAGCCCCTGCTCATGTCGGCGCCGCCCAAGCCACCCCGGCTCGCCACCTGGCCCCTGGAGTAGTGCGAGCTCATCCGCAAGCGTGTCTGCTAGCCCTCGTCGCCGCCACGTCGCCCCAGCTACAGAGAGGCGGTTTGCCGGAGAGCTTATCCACGGCCGCCGCGGAACCACCTTGCCTCGCCTATTTAAGGACGCCCCGAAACCATTCGAGCACGCAGGCGACCTCAGGCTACCCCCAGGGCACCCCACGGCCCGCAATCGTCAGAGAAGCGCCGTCCTCCCCATCTCCGGCAGCCGCAGCCGCAGCCGCAGCCGCCGCCACTGCTCCGGCCATTCCAGCGCCACCAAGGCCTCCCCCTCTCCGTTCTCTTCACCAGGAACTTCCCCTTCCTTCCACGGACCCACCCCCCTGCTCGATTTTGATCGGGAGCCACCGCAGCCCCAAAAGCACTTTGCCACCGAAACTTCCTCCGCCGCGAAGCTCGCCGCCGGCAGCTCACTCCGTCCCCACCGACCCAACGACCACCGGGAGGACCGCCTTGATCTCGTGGATCCATCTAGACCCTCTGGAACCCGCGGGGAGCCGCCGTTCGCCGGCGACGAGCGCCGTTGCCCCGCCTCCGCTCGGGCAAAGGAACAGGAGGGAGAAATAGACCAGTCAAACCTGACCAGTGGGCCAGGCGGGCCCACTGTCAGTGAGACGCACGCCGTCCATGCTGGAGTAAGTGAAGGCGTGATCCGCCCAGTACGTTTTCCCCACTCGAAAAGCGTATTTCCTCCTGAAACGTTTTCTTTTCTGTTATTTTATAAAAACAGACTTTGACCACAACTTTGACTGCATATAACTTTTTAAATACAACTCCAAATGAGTTGATTCCTTTTCCTACCTTCCTCAAATTTGGTCTAGTTTATTTTAAGATTTATTTCAAAATTTCCCAAACAACTTTTTTGTACTATTTTTGAAATGCGTGTTAATTCAAATATATTTTTAAAATAGGATTTTGGAGAGAGAGAAGAAACTTTCAAGAGTTTTGGAGAGCACCTCACCCCTCCACAACTTAAAGAAAAGCATTCTGAACCCTGGCATAATGTTTTTGGTGTGTTATTTGACACGTTTATAACACCACCTTACTTCGGAGGACTTGTTATTTCATGTGACATGATCATTTGCACGGAAGCATATTAGTGTTTTCCTTGCTGTTGGAAATGAATATTATTGTGATGGTAATCATCCTCATGTGCCTTGCATGCATGCCGGAAAGGAATCCGGGAAAGCCTCGGCCTTGGGTAGGCGCGAGCTTGTCGCCGGTCCCCGTCGGGACGGTTATGTCCGGTATGGCATGGTAAGGTGCATTGAGTGGTGATTTCGTCGGTTGAAATATATTTGATATATATATGTCATGCAGGGAACTTATAAACCTCCTGAGTCGACCGCAGATCGAGTCTTGTTCCAGTAACCCCCATACTTGCCTCGTACTACCACTCGTCCCTGCCGCAGGTAGGGTACGGTTCAGTAAGTCGTCAACCCCTTTCCAGCACACACCGTACAGAGAGGCCATGGTGGAAGATATCGGTTGTAGCCGGTAGGCAGGCCACCTGGTCCGGGGGCATGGGTGTTTCCGGTTGGGACCGAGAGGGGAGGCCACCCCTTAGAGCGCGCGATATAAATTTGATCCCATGCTACGCGAGGTTGTAGCCTCCCCACTTAGAGTTTTGCTTAACAAGTGTCGTGGGTGATTCCAGACACCGATGAGTTAAGCTGGTGTGTGCAAGGTTAGGCATGTTTTCAACTAAAAGTCCGTAGACGGAATTAGTCCCGATGGACTAAAGTAATCCGTTACTCGTGGGTAAAGAGTACACCCTCTGCAGAGCTTAAAACCTATTCAAATAGCCGTGTCCATGGTTAAGGATTACAGTCTGGGATGGGTCAAGTGTTGGTCTTAGTGTCGGTCTTCGCAGGTGAAATTGTTAAACCAAACTTGGATACTGATCGGTGACTTGTGGGGACCATGATTATTATTTTGTGATGGACTAACCTGTTGCATTATTGTATTATCGAGTATCCCTGGGATGGTTCTACCTCCTGGATATTCATTGTGATTATTTATTTTTTTAGCCCTTTATGTGGTGTCGCTCAGACGCCCGACTGTGGCATTTCTTTTTAAGCCCTTTCTGTGGTGTCGCTTAGACGCCAGACTGTGGCATTTCTTTTTAAGCCCTTTCTGTGGTGTCGCTTAGACGCCCGACTGTGGCATTTCTTTTTAAGCCCTTTCTGTGGTGTCGCTTAGACGCCCGACTGTGGCATTTCTTTTTAAGCCCTTTCTGTGGTGTCGCTTAGACGCCCGACTGTGGCATTTATTTTTAAGCCCTTTCTGTGGTGTCGCTTAGACGCCCGACTGTGGCATTTCTTTTTAAGCCCTTTCTGTGGTGTCGCTTAGACACCCGACTGTGGCATTTCTTTTTAAGCCCTTCCTGTGGTGTCGCTTAGACACCCGACTGTGGCATTTCTTTTTAACCCCTTTCTGTGGTTTCGCTTAGACGCCCGACTGTGGCATTTATTTTTAAGCCCTTTCTGTGGTGTCGCTTAGACGCCCGACTGTGGCATTTCATTTAAGCCCTTTCTGTGGTGTCACTTAGACGCCCGACTGTGGCATTTCTTTTTAAGCCCTTTATGTGGTGTCGCTTAGACGCCCGACTGTGGCATTTCTTTTTAAGCCCTTTATGTGGTGTCGCTTAGACACCCGACTGTGGCATTTATTTTTAAGCCCTTTATGTGGTGTCGCTCAGACGCCCGACTGTGGCATTTATTTTTAAGCCCTTTATGTGGTGTCGCTCAGACGCCTGACTGTGGCATTGCTTGTTATTTATTTACCTTATAAGCAGTTTATGCGGTGTCGCACAGACGCCCGACTGTGGCATTTTATTTCCACTCCATTATTGCTTGTTCATGCTGCATATAAATAACCCGCTTGCATGCATAAAAGATATTTTATTTGTGACTAACGATGTGATCATAGAATATTTAAGTGCATAATTATCAATTATTTTATTCCAGTGTTCTTAATGTTTGCGAGTACATTCAAAGTACTCACTGGCTTGTCCCTGGCTATTGTCTTGGCTAGATATTTGCATGGAAAGGAACGTTGCGGTGACAGCCCCGGAAACTAAGCAACGATGATAGCAGCCTCGCGAAGATAGGAGTTAACTTGGTCAGTTGTTCCCGTGGGAAATGGAGTCCCATACACTGATGATTCACAAACCGCTTCCGCCATCGACCACTAGAAGACCATTTGATGTACTCATAGGCCACAATGGTCTTGTACTGCAGATTTTGTATTTTGCTTGGAATTTCTGTATCAAGTTGATGCCTCATCAGCTAACAGTAATCCTGGGGCTGGTGAGCATGACGGCCATTTTCTGGGAATTTAATGCCCGGAAAACCCGGTCGCGACAGACTTGGTATCAGAGCTAGGCTGACCATTGGCTAATCCTATCTTAGCCAGGTCAATAAACCTAAGTAAACCAACCCACCAGACCTTAACCAAACCCCAGTCAAGCTTCCCTTGCAAGATAGCCACACCATGACCCCACACCTTCTTGGCAGTCGGTGCCCAACCTATCCACCCAACCGGTCAATCATGCACCAGTGACCAAGTCCTAAATAGTCCTTTTTCGCGAGCGTGCGAAGGAAGACTCGTCCCCTTTTTCCTATAAAAAGGGCACGCTAGCCTCAACTCAGCACAGCACAGCCTCTACCCCAAACCAAGCCACAATGCCCGGCCCCGTCGTGCACAATGAGACCACAGCAACCAACCTTGGAGGCTTTGTGACCATACTCGCAAACCTCACCCATCGTGCCTATGCGTTAGAAGAGCCCCCAGAATATGTTGTGTACCAAGGACCCATGAGCGGTGAGAGCCGTCAATTCTGGGCCACTGTGCACATTTATGGTAGGGGACTAGAGCCCGAGCGCCCATACAGGTTCATCGGAAGGACAACTTCCTTTGAGCCACAACCCATCCAACTAGCTGCTCGAGAAGCTATAGTTCATCTCCGGCACCTGTCGCCCAGAGTTAACTGTCGCTCGTTCCACTACTACCCGAGACGTGAAGGATATGGTAGACCACCCCAAGTTGCCAACGGAGATCACGAGACAGATCCTGCATTGTTGCACCTAGTGCGCTATGTAAGTGCACGAGAGGAACTGTGCGATCAAATCACGATTGATCTAATCGTAGCTCGTGGAGAGCTGGTTCGTCGAACCCCGGCGAGAGAAGAGAACGAGCGCAACACCGACAACCTAGTCGTGCTGTTTGGACACCCGATCGAGCCCCTGAGATCGGCCCCAGCCATCGGCCAAGGTGTCGCGATAACCCCAGAAGTGCTTTGCCGCATATTGGAAGCACAATCCAACGGGGTTGTGGCCAACAATCCCCGAGATGGTCATCATCGCTACCCCGAGCCTGCAGCCCCTCAGACCACTCCAGTTAATTCAGACGAGGAGACCCGAAGATAAGCCTCGACATCCTCAAGGCACGCCCGCTTGGATATAAACGAGGTAGACTAAGTCACCCGAGTCGTATCGAGTCCCAGTGTACCCTCGCCTTGTAATCGTGTGGCCTTGTTTTTTAAACGCCGCCTGTTGTCGTGCCTCTGTTTTAAATAGTAACCTTGCATGAGTATGTCAGCATACAATTGCATATTTTTCCAGGCACAGTTACCCAAAAACCTTCCCCGACAACCCCCACAGTAACACATCACTATAGTGAAATGTGTGAATCTGTGGCTTGACCCCAACCTTGGAACAGAGCTGAAAATTTTCTTTACCATTCACCACGGTAATAATGACCCAGCTCCGGTGCTATAAGAGAGCCACCGCGTGACCTTGCCAAACACCTCTCGTCTTGTGCACCGTGCTCACAACCATTCCTTGCCATGCCGAGCCCCAGCATTTACCTGAGAACCCCAGATGCAACCCCGGGTAGTTTTGTCAAGTTATTGTGGGATTTTACCTGCAGTACCATGGGCGCTACCCAGCCACCCCAGTACGAGCTGTTCAAATCGAGGATCACCTCTTCGACCTCAAGATATTGGGCAGCAGTGCACATTCCTCCCGTAAACTCAAACCAAGATCCAACGGAGGTCTCCTTCGTGGGGAAATCTATGCCAACCCCACATATGGCCATAGAAGCTGCTGCATACGAAGCGCTTGCTCGCCTTCGATTCGCGGTACCCTATGCCAGCGAACGAGGGTATTATTACTTTCCGAGCCGTGCAGAACCCGGAGGAGTGACATCTTTTCCCGGTGAACGGATTGAAAGAGACCCAGTCCTGGCCAACCTTGTCCAGTACGTCATCGCTCAAGAGCGTTTAACCCAATGTGTGATGGGTTATCTCCAGAGCCTCGTAGATTTAAATCCTCAAATCGCCATCGGCAGAGCACTAAGGCCCGACCGGGAGAGACACGTGCATCGACTGGTCAATCCACTTTCCCCGATAGAAGAAGAGTGTATCCCAGTACCAGAGACGTTTTCTAGGGACCCCGTCCAGTTACCATTCCCATTTTAGACGTCGCTGTGGTGTTCATTATTGCAACATTTATTTATGTGTTTGACTTATGCATGATACCCTGAGTTTGTACGACAAGTCAATTATTTGGCTTATACTAATGTGTGTAGTTTTTGTTGTGGTTTATGCTCCTTTAAATTAACTGTTTTTCCCTCGCAAAATCCTGGAGTAAGATTTCTTTTCCCTAAGTTGCTACATCTGCACCTTCTCACCACGTGGATTAATTAATTTCACACAGCACCATGGCAGCAGACTCACAACCATTACCATTCGAACACATACACTGATTGCAAAACTTTGCAACAGTGTTACATCCGGCTAATCACCCCCTAACAATAGTTAGCACCCGGCACACCCCACCTACTCCTCGTGATCACCACCACCGCAGAGAGCCAACACCCGAGCAGCAGCATCGCGACGATCGTCAAGGATCATCGTGCACAGGAGCACGGAGAGCCCCAGCAGTGTCGCCAGCCCTCCGCATATCAGGATCGCAAACCAGTCCGGCATCGCCTCCGCCATTAGAGCCTCACCCGAGCTTCTGTAAGAAGTAATGGAGGAAGAAGGAGGAGGAGAAGTGAGGTCAGGTGTGAGGAAGAAGAGAGGGACACCTCGACCGTTTTTATAGCTCGAGCTCGGTGTACGGTGGGCGAAGTCCACCAACGCCGCTCGTCGCCCGATCGCCCGTGTTCGGAGTCGAATCCGCGAGCAGTGCCAACAGCACGCTGGCCCGCGAGGTGAGTGCACACTGCCCCGGTAGCTAGCACGCCGCGCACTACCGCGGTACGACCTAGATGCCCTACGCGCTAGACGTCGCCGGTGGAGAAAACGCGGGAAAGCACGCGGGAGAGAGGGAGAAGAGAGAGCCAGAGGAAGAAGAAGAGGCTGACTGTGGGCCCCGGGTCCACCTGTCGGCCAGAGAGAGCACTGTGCTCTCGGGTATGACCAACATATATTTAAATTTAGAAATTATTCTAAATTTATATCCAGCGTAGGAATCCCACGTTTTTGTCCCGAACCGTAGATTTTTCCTCGCAGCGCCAGTTTTCACACTGTGGTTTTACACCACTTATTACCCTCTCACTGTAGCCACACCTTTGTTGCATAAAATTTTCTTGAAATAGCTTTTGACAAATCTCGAGGACGAGATTTTTCTTAAGGGGTTAGTGTTGTGACACCCCAAAAATTTGGCCTTGTTTTAAATGAATTATTTTTTTTCCAGGAATTAAGACTTTGGATTTCTGAGCTCCATTTTGATTTTTAAATCATTTCCTTCCCTGTTATGATGATTTTTTCCCAAAGAGAAAATTTCTCAAATATGTTATTGGAATTGTTTAACCTCTCAAGAAAAACTTTTCTTTTATCAGTATAACTAATTACATAATTAATTTGCTTGATCTTTACTTTCTTGAAAATGGTTTTTCAAGGTTAAATGGCCATATTTGAACTACAACCATTTGATAAATTCACTTAAAATTCCCACAAAAATTTGGAGAGGTCATGTGATGTTCTTAAATAACTTTTGTGCAAAAACATCTTTATTTAATGAAATATTTTGAGCTCTACAACAAATTTTCTTCTCTGGTCCAGAATGCAATCTTGCACTACAACTCATTTAAATAATTCTTTCTAGCCTCCACCAAAATTTTGGGATGTTAGTAGTATCATATGATTCAGCTTTATGCAAAAACCCAGTGATGTTATTTGCAAATTTTGAGTGAATCAACCTCATTTTCATTCTGGTCCAACTTGAGGATTTGTACAGCAACTACATCTTAAGTTACTCCTTTACCCATGATTCCTTTTCCTGCTTGTAGACCACCCTACCAAACCCCTATGTCCAGGAGCATGCACCCTTTGGATCATTTTTGGTTCATGGAATGATGCCATTTATTTCCTGTCCAGAATTGAAGTTTTGTAAAACTTGCACTAACAAGTTTCTCCTTTTGCCAAACTAACCCTACCACTCTCTCTTGCATCTAAGGAGACACTGACCTGGAGTTTTTGACCACTCCAAGACTTGCCTAAGTGCCCTTGGCATTTTGTCAAACACCTTATGGGCATGATATGTTTTGGCATGATTCTTGACATTGCACTATGATCTTGCACCTCTGATCAGACTAGCATGTCCACTAGACTCCCAGTTGCTCCTATCCTCGATCTGCTAAACCCCAACCTCACCTGTGACCTGTAGCATGCCCCGGCATTGTGTCGAACATCTCCTGTGCGTGCACTGGACGAGTCCAGAGCGCGCGTATTGCACGATGCCGCGCCCGAGCCGACACGCTGGCCCCCCTAGTTTGGGCCCGCTCTGCAGCGCCACGCCACGCGCTACCCTCCTCGCAGCAACGCGCCAAGCCGCCCTGGCAGCCAACAGCGCCGCCAGCAGAGTCCCATTGGCGGCACGCCACGGCCGCCCGACAGCCCCTGCTCATGTCGGCGCCGCCCAAGCCACCCCGGCTCGCCACCTGGCCCCTGGAGCAGTGCGAGCTCATCCGCAAGCGTGTCTGCTAGCCCTCGTCGCCGCCACGTCGCCCTAGCTACAGAGAGGCGGTTCGCCAGAGAGCTTATCCACGGCCGCCGCGGAACCGCCTTGCCTCGCCTATTTAAGGATGCCCCGAAACCATTCAAGCACGCAGGCGACCTCAGGCTACCCCCAGGGCACCCCCACGGCCCGCAATCGTCAGAGAAGCGCCGTCCTATCCATCTCCGGCAGCCGCAGCCCCAGCCGCCGCCACTGCTCCGGCCATTCCAGCGCCACCAAGGCCTCCCCCTCTCCGTTCTCTTCACCAGGAACTTCCCCTACCTTCCACGGACCCAACCCCCTGCTCGATTTTGATCGGGAGCCACCGCAGCCCCAAAAGCACTTTGCCACCGAAACTTCCTCCGCCGCGAAGCTCGCCGCCGGCAGCTCACTCCGTCCCCACCGACCCAACGACCATCGGGAGGACCGCCTTGATCTCGTGGATCCATCCAGACCCTCTGGAACCCGCGGGGAGCCGCCGTTCGCCGGTGACGACCGCCGTTGCCCCGCCTCCGCTCGGGCAAAGGAAGAGGAGGGAGAAATAGACCAGTCTGACCTGACCAGTGGGCCAGGCGGGCCCACTGTCAGTGAGACGCACGCCGTCCACGCTGGAGTAAGTGAAGGCGTAATCCGCCCAGTACGTTTTCCCCGCTCGGAAAGCGTATTTCCTCCTGAAACATTTTCTTTTCTGTTATTTTTAAAAACAGACTTTGACCACAACTTTGACTGCCTATAACTTTTTAAATACAACTCCAAATGAGTTGATTCCTTTTCCTACCTTCCTCAAATTTGGTCTAGTTTATTTTACGATTTATTTCAAAATTTTCCAAACAACTTTTTTGTACTGTTTTTGAAATGGGTGTTAATTCAAATATATTTTTAAAATAGGATTTTGGAGAGAGAGAAGAAACTTTCAAAAGTTTTGGAGAGCACCTCACCCCTCCACAACTTAAAGGCAAGCATTCTGAACCCTGGCATAATGTTTTTGGTGTGTTATTTGACACGTTTATAACACCACCTTACTTCGGAGGACTTGTTATTTCATGTGACATGATCATTTGCACGGAAGCATATTAGTGTTTTCCTTGCTGTTGGAAATGAATATGATTGTGATGGTAATCATCCTCATGTGCCTTGCATGCATGTCGGAAAGGAATCTGGGAAAGCCTCGGCCTTGGGTAGGCGCGAGCTTGTCGCCGGTCCCCGTCGGGACGGTTATGTCCGGTATGGCATGGTAAGGTGCATTGAGTGGTGATTTCGTCGGTTGAAATATATTTGATATATATATGTCATGCAGGGAACTTATAAACCTCCTGAGTCGACCGCAGATCGAGTCTTGTTCCAGTAACCCCCATACTTGCCTCGTACTACCACTCGTCCCTGCGGCAGGTAGGGCACGGTTCAGTAAGTCGTCAACCGCTTTCCAGCGCACACCGTACAGAGAGGCCATGGTGGAAGATATCGGTTGTAGCCGGTAGGCAGGCCACCTAGTCCGGGGGCATGGGTGTTTCCGGTTGGGACCGAGAGGGGAGGCCACCCCTTAGAGCGCGCGATATAAATTTGATCCCATGCTACGCGAGGTTGTAGCCTCCCCAGTTAGAGTTTTGCTTAACAAGTGTCGTGGGTGATTCCAGACACCGATGAGTTAAGCTGGTGTGTGCAAGGCTAGGCGTGTTTTCAAATAAAAGAGCGTAGACGGAATTAGTCCCGATGGACTAAAGGAATCCGTTACTCGTGGGTAAAGAGTACACCCTCTGCAGAGATTAAAACCTATTTGAATAGCCGTGTCCATGGTTAAGGATTACAGTCTGGGATGGGTCAAGTGTTGGTCTTAGTGTCGGTCTTCGGAGGTGAAATTGTTAAACCAAACTTGGATACTGATCGGTGATTTGTGGGGACCATGATTATTATTTTGTGATGGACTAACCTGTTGCATTATTGTATTCTCGATTATCCCTGGGATGGTTCTACCTCCTGGATATTCATTGTGATTATTTATTTTTTTAGACCTTTATGTGGTGTCGCTCAGACGCCCGACTGTGGCATTTCTTTTTAAGCCCTTTCTGTGGTGTCGCTTAGACGCCCGACTGTGGCATTTCTTTTTAAGCCCTTTCTGTGGTGTCGCTTAGACGCCCGACTGTGGCATTTCTTTTTAAGCCCTTTCTGTGGTGTCGCTTAGACGCCCGACTGTGGCATTTCTTTTTAAGCCCTTTCTGTGGTGTCGCTTAGACGCCCGACTGTGGCATTTCTTTTTAAGCCCTTTCTGTGGTGTCGCTTAGACGCCCGACTGTGGCATTTCTTTTTAAGCCCTTTATGTGGTGTCGCTTAGACGCCCGACTGTGGCATTTCTTTTTAAGCCCTTTATGTGGTGTCGCTTAGACGCCCGACTGTGGCATTTATTTTTAAGCCCTTTATGTGGTGTCGCTCAGACGCCCGACTGTGGCATTTATTTTTAAGCCCTTTATGTGGTGTCGCTCAGACGCCCGACTGTGGCCTTTATTTTTAAGCCCTTTATGTGGTGTCGCTCAGACGCCCGACAGTGGCATTGCTTGTTATTTATTTACCTTATAAGCCCTTTATGTGGTGTCGCACAGACGCCCGACTGTGGCATTTTATTTCCACTCCATTATTGCTTGTTCATGCTGCATAAAAGATATTTTATTTGTGACTAATGATGTGATCATAGAATATTTAAGTGCATAATTATCAATTATATTTTTCCAGTGTTCTTAATGTTTGCGAGTATATTCAAAGTACTCACTGGCTTGTCCCTGGCGATTGTCTTGGCCAGATATTTGCATGGAAAGGAATGTTGCGGTGACAGCCCCGGAAACTAAGCAACGGTGATAGCAGCCTCGCGAAGATAGGAGTTAACCTGGTCAGCTGTTCCTGTGGGAAATGGAGTCCCATACACTGATGATTCACAAACCGCTTCCGCCATCGACCACTAGAAGACCATTTGATGTACTCATAGGCCACAATGGTCTTGTACTGCAGATTTTGTATTTTGCTTGGAATTTCTGTATCAAGTTGATGCCTCATCAGCTAACAGTAATCCTGGGGCTGGTGAGCACGACGACCATTTTGTGGGAATTTAATGCCCGGAAAACCCGGTCGCGACAATTTTGGACCGTGCTAGCGGGAAGGTCATGCGAGACTGTGTACACGAGGCACCCGTCAGCAGTTCATAACTGGTGTGTCCACCCCAGAAAAAGAGACAATAACTCGGGATGATGCGCCGATAACTTGGAGATTGACACGGGAGCGGCCAATCGTAGGGGTGTAGTGGCGCGTTCATAAAAAAGGGATCAAACGCTTAGCCTATGTATTTCTCATGTAAATAGATAATTTAGTGCAATTGGTTATTTACTTTAAACATAATGCATTGACGTGTTAGTGTAGAGGCGCACAAAAAGAAATGGACATTGTAGTCCGCTACTTAAAAGTGTTATCTCATATGATTACATAGCCTCCATTTCATAAATTGCGTACCCGTTGAATTCATATATGAATATTACATATATTACTTCATAATAGAACCTTAAATCATCAAAAACTAATGATTTTGAATGCAAGAGTAACAATGGTGCATGTACATGATAGCTACATTGGTTGTTTGAAGAAACATCACAGTAACTTTGGCATGCACCGCTGAAAAGGTTTATTTAAATAGAAAAAAAAGTGATATGTGTGTGTGCAATCTTTATAGCGTTGAATGGATATTGTACCTTTGGCCATGATACGAAGTAGATATTGATTTATGTTCAAGCGATGCACATCCACGATCACTAGATAGTGATACGTAAATGAATTGTGAAATCTCTCTGACACGTATACATATCTCATTTCCCTGTGGTAATCGGAATCACACACGCACACTTCGTGTATTTCTCTCCCTCCGTCAAGGTTAGAATTCGTCCTTCTAACCCATCCGACAAGTCTCTCACACAGAAACACACATGCTACGCCCACCCCTTTAATTCCGCCCACCCACAACCACTAATGTCTCAAAGTATAATAATGTCTCTCACACATATGCCTAAGGTTAACTCGAGTTCCGGAACCATATGAATACATACAAGGGATTCCAACAGAGCACCTTTTGTTTTGAGATTTTGCTCTCTCTCTCTCTCTCTCTCTCCCGCACATTGTTTCTCGCTTCATTTTTTCCGGCACTTGCATGCACACAATTTTGTTTATCTTCATGATGCTTTAAGTATGCCTCACACAAATGCTATCTACCTATCCCTTAATATAGCTAGATATGTGTCACACAAACTCCTTCTCCCTACTATCAAGATGCCCATGTGTTGCACCGAACATCAAGATGCATTTGTATGAGTAGTTTATCTTGTGGGAGAAAAGGATGAACAAGGGAATGCCTTATTTGCAAATGCCGAGAGGGATGTGGGTATCTTTTTGCAAAATTGCCACAGTTTCCTTCCTATCCATCAGGTATAAATCGGATGGCCTATATTGTAGGTTGGTAGGAACACCATCATCACCAACTCTGTTTTTATAAGAGTAGGGATATGTCAGTGTCACTGCCCCCACCCCCCCCCCCCCCCCGCCCCTGACACACACACCCACACCCACACAACCACACACACACACACTTCCCAACACCAAAGGAGTAGGGTGACACCTCGATCTTGATACTAATCTATCGACTGGCTTCTCTCTCAAACACACACAAACGCACACACACTACCCGACACCGAAGGAGTAGGGCGGCACCTCGATCTTGATAGTAATCTATCTACTCCTCTTTCAAACACACACACACATACACACACACTCGCTAGTTGTGCCTCTGTGCCTACTGCACACACTCTCGATACGCCTTTCTCTCCCTCCCCTCCGCCTCCCCACCCCAACAATGACAGCAGAAGGGTGACAACTCAATCTGATCGTAATCTGTCAATTGGTTTCTCTCTCAAAAATTGTATCTCTGTGCCTCACTCAGTAGCCCCCTCGATATGTAGACTTCTCACGCGCGCATAGCTGTAGTGACGATGACGCTGAACCCAGTGTGCCTCGTTTTTACCGGCCTCATGTGATAGTTTTCACCCTGTTTTCTGTTAATTAATAAGGCAACCTTTTCTTTGTTACTGCTAGTGAATCCGAAATCATTCGGGGCAAACATAAAATATATCACTTCAACCCAATTATCGCAGTAACTATTTTAAAAGAAACTAGTTGGATGCCCGTGTGTTGCACGGAACATCAAGATACATTTGTATGAGTAGTTTATCTTGTGAGAGAAAAGGATGAATGAGGGAAGGCCGTATTTGCAAACGTGGAGAGGGGTGTGGGTATATTTTTGCAAAATTGCCATAGTTTTCTTCCTATTCGTTAGATATAAATCTGACGGCCTATATTGCAGGATGGCACGCATACCATCATCACCAACTCTGTTTTCTACTGCCTCCGTTCCTAAATATTTGTCTTGTTAGAGATTTCAAAAAGTGACTACATATGGAGCAAAATGAGTGAATCTACACTCTAAAATATGTCTACATACACATCCATATGTGGTAGTCCATTTGAAATCTGAAAAAGACAAATATTTAGGAACAGATGGAGTATAAGAGTAGACATGGAGATATATCAGCAGCATGGTCTACAACAAAAATGTGCTGGACTGGTTAGCGCCGGATGCCCGCAACGCGATGACATGAGTTCGAATTCTGTCTTTAACTTTAGATTTTTATATTATATATTACTTATTTAATATATACTTCTTTCGCTACTGTACTGAAAGTGGAAGCCATAGAGTAGTTAGAATACAACATTAAGGATGGACTTGTTTCTTTTGAACTTTCTGTACGAAGCTGTGGCCACCCTGCAAGTCATATGTACACTGTACGTGCAATTAACATTTTATAGAGGGACAATCATACACGCAATTAACTCAAATGGATTGGATGTCACTCTATTATTTCCAGCATAAGAGCATCTCCAATGGCAGCCAGCAAATTTCCTCCTGTTTCCTTCCGAGGAGGACGACATCAAACGCCAGCGGCATACATTTTCACAACTCTAACCAACCAGATGAAATTCGTGCAAACACGGACTGATTTCATATAAGCATGAAGGATTTCGTATAAAAAAGCCGGATCTTCATATAAACATGATGGATTTCATTACATTTACATGAACTAAGCATTGCCAATCCGGCTATCTTGGTATAATTAATACTCCCTCCGTCCGGAAATACTTGTCCTAGAAATTGATGTATCTAGACTTTCTTTAGTTATAGATACATACAATTTAACCATTCTTAGAACAAAAACTCACGCCAGCTGGAGAGGGAGGACGTAATCTAAATGGCCGCCCACGGATCTGTATGTCGTCCTCATATCCGGCAGACACTTTGCGGGGTCGACGAAGGTCCTCAGAAGAGACGAAGAAGCAAAGAAACCACCTGAATCTGCAGTCGTCACCTCGGCGGTGGCCTTCATGGGACCCAAGTGGCGGCGGCCCCCCGTGTTCTACTTCACCTCGATGATGGCGGCGGACATGGAGAAGCTGGCCACCGACTTGTCGGTGTCCACGCACCCGGCTTCTGTCTCTGCCTGCACGGCGCTACCGCAGGCACGGGAGGTGCGCCCACAGACACGGGATGCGCGGTACGACGCGGCAGAAACAACACCCGTACCAGTGTGCTCGCCGATGTGCCGGCGTGGAGCAGCTCGCCACTCCTCATTGAGCTGAATTGGAGTGGCGAGTTGCTGAACCACGCGCATGCTTGGGGCGGCAACTGGCTCCGTCGGGCCAAGCAAGGTTGGTGAAGCACCGAGCGGCGTCGCCTGTATCCGGAGGGCTCGGCGGGCCACCCAGCCAGGTAATATGCTAGAGAACGGCCCCTCAGAAGCCATCGGAAGAGTGGAGAAAATGGTGAAGGCGGAGATGGGGGAGCGGCAGAGGGGCGCGATTCTTGCCCGCTGTCTGTCTGGCCTCGTGTAAATAAAGGGCATACGGTAGGAGCTTGGCCAACGTCTGGCCTCGTTTAAACTGAGGGCGGAAGGGAAGAGCTCGACCGGTGTTGCGTTTAATTCGGGCCCGCTCATGACCGGACGTGTGGCCGGAGTAGGTTTCTCGGTTTGCATGCGGGTTTAACGGAGGGGCTTGATGGAGGCGAGGAGGCGTGTTCAACCGGGCGTGCAGCGGGTGGCACAGTACTATTTGATTTGGCAGTAGGCGACGCAGTTCCCGATACGGCTTTAATGCAGATGAGCGAGGGAGTAGTGGTTCCCGAAATTTTGAACGTCCAATGCATCCTCCTTCAATTAATGCATGAGGGAAGTAATGGGAGGAGGACCGGGAAAAGAGGTTGCACGATGTGAAAGCAATGCAGTTTGCCCTCATATAAAGGCGCCCCTCCATTCCAATGGATCTCCACATCGTACGCACCTAAGCATTTTCCTGAGCACCCACACTAAGCGTAAAATAGCTCACTCCAGACCCATGGCGGCGATGCGCGTGAGCGGCCAGCGGCTGTGCCAGATGGTCCATGATGTCGGCCTGAGGCATGGCGCCGAGGATCGTCTCCAGACGGTGTTGGAGACCGGTTGGTGGATGGCCGCCGTCGACGCCAACTACGACCCTCAGTTGGACCATATGATCGTTGCCACCACCAACAAGTTCACCGTGCTCAAGAAGCTCGCGGACGACATCGCCGTACTCCTCCAGCCCGCACGCTCGGGCTCCTCATTGCCTGCCACCCTAATTGGCCTCCATGGCCGGAACCTCTTTCAAGCACTGGTGGCCCTGCGACTGTCCGCCAACGCCACGAAGAATGTCCACCTGGAGGTCGCGCTCGCCGCGAGGCGCCTCGCCCTACAAGAATTCGTCGACCTACACATCCACGTGCATGAGCAAATCGTGTACATAGGTATCTACAAGTCCAGTGAGGACGCTATGACGTTGGCCTTCCTCAACCGGCTGGAAGCCTTGGAATGCTTTGCTAAGAAGCACCTCGACCTCGCCACAAAAGCCGCCGCTCCTTAGCCGCCGGTCGGTGGCCTGGCTCACTAAGTTGAGGAGGAGGAGGAGGTCGTGCGTTGATGGATGCATCTTTCTTCTTGCCTTCTGTAACCACCACTGCGATTGCATCATCATTGCGGCCTTAATTCTTGTTGTGATTTTGCATTCTTGTTCCAGTCAATACCGACATGTGCGATCCCTTTGCTTAATTATATGCATCATTGTAAATAGTACTCCATTAGTCAACTTATAAGTTGTGCTTACCTTTTCCATCAACTTCGTGCAATGTGCGGGCATCTTGCTAGAAACAATAGAACATGTCGGACCGCGTGTGACCAAACCGACGATGCGCCAACCAAGCTACTATGTACCCTGCTTATCTGGCGGAAATATCCCCGCCCTAGCGTTTCCAATCGTTATTTCTATCTATCGATCGTGCCAAGGAGCAGAACCAAAATGTTACAATTTATACATGTTTCTCTGCTCCTACTCATATAGAAGACTCAGTTGGTGATGGTGGTGTGTCTGCCATCCGTCGTTTCTGACCATTAGATCTGCATCTAATGGCTGTGAGGTAAGTTGTGGCATTTTTGCAACAATAGCCCACTTCTCTGCTCCAATTTGTAGAAAACCCCTTATTATCTTGAAAGCAACCACATCCCTCCCTCACCTCATCAAAAAAACCTAAGAAATATATACTCCTATAAAAGACTCAGTTGGTCATGGTGGTGTGTCTGCCATTCGTAGTTTTTGACCATTAGATCTGCATCTAACGGCTGTGAGGTAAGTTGTGGCATTTTTGCAACAATAGCCCACTTCTCTGCTCCAATTTGCAAAAAAAACCTTATTAACTTGAAAGCAACCACATCCCTCCCTCACCTCATCAAAACAGCCTGATAAATAGATTTTGAGTGAAAAGTACTCCCTCCATTCCTAAATATTTGTCTTTCTAGAGATTTCAATAAGTGACTACATACGGAGCAAAATGAGTGAATCTACACTTCAAAATATGTCTATATAATCCGTATGTGATAGTCCATTTGAAATCTCTAAAACTTCAAATATTTAGGAACTGAGGGAGTAATATATTAGGAGTATATCAAAACAAGAGTGATTTCTTTCAAGTTTGTGAACAAGTACTACGATTCTACTACTTTGGATCTGTCGCAACGCACGGGCACATTGCTAGTATTGGAAAAGGCCTGCCGCGTTTGTGTCGCACTCCCCACACACACGCCCGGGAATCAGGAGTACTCCACAGCCCGTCCGGCATGACACATAGCTTAGGGAAGGCGTGTTGCCTAACATTTTCACTTTCATGTGGGACCGCCGTTGAGGAAACCGACTATTGGCAAACCACACCCCGCCCGTCGCTGAGTTGGAAAACAGAAACGAGGGGAAGATCTAGTTGTAGCACGGAAGCCAAGAAATTTGGTGTCAGATGAGGCTCGTTGATAGAGTAGGAGCATTCCGTACTACTCTGCTCCTACTAGTACCAAGTTTGTACTATACAACTAGTAGGTACGGGCATGACACAACATCGTAGGAACAAAAAAAATGGGAAGATCTTGCTTTGGGTGATTTATCTTTTTTGCTGTCAATGTAGTATGAATAATATGCTGTGGGGGGCACCCATGAAGCTTATGTGGCTTGGTTGCATGGCTACGAAAGGTTAGAGAAAAATAAATAGATAATGTGTTTAGAGTGCAGTCCACTAAACAGATATACTTTGGATCCATTGCAACGTCCCGACACATCTATATTTATACCCCCTATATAATGTGTGAATAACTTTGAAAGTTGGTCGTTGGATGAAGCCAATCTGACGGTACAAAGATGGCAAATCCGAGCACTACTAGCCATTGGATATCATCTACATTCCACCAGATTCTGCCACATGTAGAATCTAGAAGACTCCATGGTTGAAATTCATTCATGACTAACTTTGCCACAACTAAGTTTAGGAAAAGTGTGTCTGAAACAAAAAATGTGGCTAACAAAATGGCCACCACAAGTGTTGCAAGATTTGGCAAGAAGTTGAGTCTATGACATGTGGACCATGTAGCAAGAAAAGTGTGTCAAGCCACAAGTGTAGCAATGAACCAAACACATGCCTGGTGCGTTTGGTAGGGTGTATGAAGGGTGCATGATCCCAAGAGTTCCCTTCTCGACCCCTTTTTGGGTGTTTGGTAGAGTGTATGGAGGGTGCATGAGTCCACACTAGATTAGCACAAATACACTAGAAGCATGCATGAAAAGAGCATACATGAAGAGGCGTGTTGAGTTGAGCATGCATGAAGAGGGAATGACTATGCTGAGACAAGAACGCAACCAAACACACTTGTGGCACGCCTAAGCTTAGGCGTGGCAACCTTAGGCTGCAAACCAAACCATAACTTTGAATGTTGGTCGTTGGATGAAGCCAATCCGACGGTACAAAGATGGCAAATCCGACCACTACTAGACGTTGGATATCATCTACATTCCACCAGATTCTGCCACATATAGAATCTAAAAGACTCCATGGTTGAACTTCATTCATGACTAACTTTGCCACAACTAAGCTTAGGCGAAGTGTGTCTGCCACAAAAAATGTGGCTAACAAAATGGCCACCACAAGTGTGGCAAGATTTGGCAAGAAGTTGAGTCTATGACATGTGGACCATGTAGCTAGAAAAGTGTGGCAAGCCACAAGTGTAACAATGAACCAAACACATGCCGGCATGCCTAAGCTTAGGCGTGGCAACCTTAGGCTACAAACCAAACCATAACTTTGAAAGTTGTTCGTTGGATGAAGCCAATCCGACGGTACAAAGATGGCAAATCCAAGCACTACTAGCCGTTGGATATCATCTACATTCCACCAGATTTTGCCACATGTAGAATCTAGAAGACTCCACATGTACACGCATAATGCACAAACCACCAGAATCTCATGCGTGCAATGCACGCGTACCTTACTAGTAGTTGGTAGTAGTAAGAAACAAATTCCAAGTTTGGCACGAGCTCGTACCGCGGGAGCACCACAAGGCCTGCCGCAGGAGTTACATTTCCCTCTCGGGGCCCACGGGACCGAACTTCAGTGGCTTAGTGCCCGGCTTATGAGTCAATGACATGCGGACCTTAAATGCGGCTAACCCACATGTCATTCTGATGGTGGTGGTGTGGTTCGCAACTCACTCGTTCAAGATAAACCGGCCGATGGTGGCATGGCTGTGGTGAGGGTGCCACAGCTGGGCGTCGGGGCGTTACGAGGCGTAGATGGCCACAGCGGCGGGTACTACCTATAGTATAGAAGTACTCCAGCTGAGGATTGATGCCCGGGACGAAATGTGTCACAGCCACTGGATGAAAATTCGATGGTGCGGGACGTGTGGTGTCATGGGTTCGTGCGGCACCGTGGTAATTGTGTGTGGCTGTGGTAGAAACTTGATGCTCGCCGCATTAAAGGAGCCCACATGTCATGCATACAAAGGCAGAAGGGCGGTGTGGCCGAGAGGGGTGAGGCGCATGTCGGGGGACGTGGTGCCGTGGGTTGGAGCGGCGTCGTGGGAATCGCGAGTGGAAGTGGATGAAACGTGATGGTCGCCGTAGTTGAACTTCCATGGACAAGCTGTCATGTCTATGGACACATGCATTGCATACCGATCACTAGAAGGAGTAGCATAGAAAGCTAGGCGGATAAATAGTTCCTTATAGTCAAGGGGACCCACGCTACTACTTGTTCCAAAGACATGCACACCATCGAAATAGTCCATTTATATCAATATACATAGAGAGGGAATATCTTTTTACATGAGAGGAAATAGTTCATCCATCCATAATGCCCTGCTACTCGTGCAGCATCTTCTTCTTCTTCTTCTTCTCATTTTCTGTGGGAGACGGCTTCGCAACAAGCTCTATGGACCTTGCAGCTATCTCGAAACTCACACAGGCATCGAGGGCAGCATATTTTATCCGCTCGTACGTCAAGGGATAATTCTCCCATGCAGACAACGTTAATTGCAGCGTCTCATCACCCTTCTAAAGATTTGTTCCTAGCACAAAATTTGCTACGTTGAATAGGGATGGTGTATGTTTATCACAATCTTCTATAGGAATTTTTATTCTGGTTTGTAGGTCACCGATGCTTTTCAAACCAAGGTTGTATGGCTCCAACTTCTGTTTGTCCCTTGCGATGGCTGCCTCACAGAAGTATATGTCCTCCCGAGACAAGAAATCATGAAGCTCACCTGGTATGGAGGGCGCGTGTATGATGTGGTACACCAAAACGTCATCTTCGAGGCATAGCTGAAGGACAGCGGCACATTGGATCTTCCCAGTGGCATGCTATGTGTACTCTGCGTCGAGACCGATAACATTCTTCTCCACCTTTTGGAGGGAGTTGGATACATTGTTGATCCACTTCCAAACAACCCTTGGGTGGTCGGTGACTATGGCAACTATGCTCAACAAGCCTTCGATGAGGACATGTTGGATGCTAAAAATCTGCATCTCGATCTCTTTTGCCATTTGGAACCGCTGGACCAGAGGGCTATGGTTTGGAGAATTAGGATTAGATGGCTAATCTAACTGAAGAAGATGATTATTTATTGGGGCTTCGGAATTATTCCAGGAGTATGTGAAGAGGTTAAAGCAATGTGAATGTAGTGTGGTTTGGATGCAAATGAAGATCAAGGAGTAGTGAAAAGCCGAGGAAAATGGAGAAGTTATGCGCATGCATGAGGAGAGGTGGGGTGGTTTGACTGCTGCATGCAATGGATTGGACGGGCTCTTCGGTTGCCTTTTCTCTCTCCCACGCGCACAGAGTGGCCCACTTGCATTGTAACATCCCAAAATTCTAAATTTTGGAATGTTATAATAAATAGATAGACTTGATTGATTGTTTGATTGATTGACTGAAAGTGAGTGAATTTGAAACCTTTTTGAAAGTTAAATGAGAGGGAATAAAAGGACTTTCCCAAACTTCCATTTTTTTCCTTTATGATCTTCGTGAATTCAAATTATTTTCAAATACAAAACCCTTGAGCGAAGATGATATGACTTCTTCCATTTAAATTAAATGAAATGGTATTTGAAAAATAATTGAATTCCATTTGGAAATATTTCAATTCATAAACTTCGTGCCGCTCAATGATTTTCATGAGAGAAGATAAAATGACTTCTTCAAATTATATGAAATATGAGTTGGGAGTTTCAAAGAATTGAATTCAAAATTATTTTGAATTTATTTCCAATTTGGAGTTATTTGAGTTTTATTCAAATTATTTTTCTCCAAAAATAAAATATATGGAAATTAGGGTAACATGATTCCCTACATTAGAAAATTGGAGAAAAATTAATTTGAAATCATTTTGGTATTTTTAAAATGATCTTAGTTGGATTTTATTAGACGAGGAGCACTCTTTGATTTATTAGAATTTGTGTGTATTTTATTTAATTCTAGAAAAATGTTCATGTCGTAGAAAATCTTTTTCTGAAAATTATGATATATAATATGCCTATAAAAGTTTTATTTTTATTTTCATTTTTTAGTTTATCGTCTGTAAAAAAACTGTACCGCGCGGCCGCAAAAAAAAATGCAGCGTGCGCGCGGCCGAAGGCCTTTAGGCCCGTCGCCTCTTTTCTTCTCTGTTTCGTATATTTTTGTCTACGTTTAGTCCCATATTGCCTAGCCTTTGACCCCTAAGCCTCTTTTCCACCAATAAATATAGACCCATAGAGCCTCCAAAAATCATCCGATTCGGGTTAAATCAATATTTTGGTTTGACTAGATTCATTTAAGAAAATTATATTTCTCCTCTCCGGCGCGACTTCTGGAAATTATCTCTTCTCTCCAAAGTCGTCTTTTCTCTGTCATATAAAGGTATCTTTCTTTATTTTTTTCCTCTTATACCTCCGTAGTTTATTATTTTTAGACTAATATGATAAAATAATTAGATATCAATTAGTCTACGTATTTATACATTAGACCCTAGCCCGTAGCTATTTTTTCTTCCGTAAAACAGCTTGGCCCTGATTTTTCAAATAGCCATAACTTTTTACTCGTTTATCCAAATCCAACGAAACCAACGCCCACGTCTTCGTTATGATCCCCTCTATCCATTAATCCAACTCAAACATGTTTTTGAAAATTTTAAAATTTGAATTAGATCAGATTTGAATTCAAACTTCGTTTGATCATAACTTGAGTTCCGTAACTCCGTTTGAGTTGATTCTTTTTGCAAATCGAAGCTCTTGACCTAAACATTCTAATAAGGCCAAATTCACATAATTTTGGTACTGTTAGAAATTGTTTTATGTTGCAAGAGTTATTTGCTTGGTTTTGATGTTTCTGAATCGTTTTCTTCGTTCTTTCTGATCTTTTGAGTGATTGCTTATGTGTGGTTACTATTGGTTGATTACGATAGATTGACCGGAGTGTGACGAGTAGAGCTATCAAGATTTTTGAGTGCAAATCATCTTCATCAACATTGCAGGCAAGTTCACACTTTGATCATACCTTTTCTAGAACCCAGTTTTTCTTGCATTAGATCAATCCTCACACATTGCATGATTAGGATCTAATTAAATTGTGGGATGGGAAGTAGATGAGGTAGTACCTATTACCTGTTTATTATCAAACCCCTGGGAGTTACTATTACGTTATGCTTATATTTCCATGCTATGCTCGTAGACGTGGATTGGGTTTGAGAGTATTCATGACAGATGTGAGATTGTTAATTAATGGTTTACTTAAGGTGGCAACTTAAACACACATCTGGGTGGATTGAGGCACCTGGTTATTCTCGGATTGCCTGTCTAGGCACCGGGGTAGACCAGGATTGCCTGTTTTCTTTTGGACCGCCACCCAGGCTCAAAGGGATCGTACGATTATTCATGCTAGAAACTTCCGTGTGCATCCACAAGCTATTATGGGCTCTAGCATAGTTGATTAAGTCGTGTGAACTCTTACAGTGGTAGACTAGAAGATGTAGGGGTTGTAGGTGGTATGGTCTACCCATCGTAAGGTGCAAACGCTTCTGAAAGACTATGTCTCGGTCATCCGTTTCTCAAACACCATGTAGTGTGAGAAATCCAAAGGAGGCGATCGAGTCTTGTGGGGAAAAGTGCGCAAACCTCTACAGAGTGTAATAAACTAATCATGGTTAGCCGTGTCCCCAGTTATGGACATCTTGAGTATCTAGTTCTTGGATTATCCTGTCGATCTCATCACGTTACTTTAAATGAGTATTGTTGGGTTTAATGATGTTACTTAATTGGGATTGAGAATGCTGTCAACCATTCTCAATGTTCAACAACCACCATGATAGTTAAATAAATTTATTCCTTTGTAGTAGGGAAAAATTGGCTTTTCACAAAAACTATAACCGTAGAGCTTTTCCACCAGCCAAATATGCATGTAGTGATAGCCATTGTTCATCAATATTCTCTATGGTGTAAATTTGCCAGTACATTCAATGTACTGACCCGTTTCGGGCTGCAACGTCTCATGTTGCAGGTTTCTTACGACGAGTAAGTGATACGTTAGGGTTACGATTTCTACACTCAACTTTGCCGTTGGTGTTGATGGGAATCCACAACCTTGTTGCTTCCGCTATATTGGATTGAGGTAATAGTATTTACGTTACTTTTTACATGTGATTTACCTCTGTTATAAATCCTTCGAGTACTATGTGTGTCAGCATACCGATCCAGGGATGACACTTAAGCACAGAGACTTGATCCATTCGGGTCAGGTCGCTACATGTATGCTGCAGTTTATTGGCTGGTGTCGGGCTACAGATGCTCATGCGTACGCTAATTAATGTTGTGAATGCGGGGCATGGAGGGAAATGGGCGCATGCCAAAGGGTATATACGCAGACTAATTAGAGAAATACTGAAAAAAGTTATGCGCAGACAAAAGAGGACCGGAGGGAGTACTACTCATGTTCCTACTACGTTTAAGGAATATGCGATTATCCTCAAAAAAGAAAAGTCCTTCTTCGCGCTTCCGCATGCACGAGAATTTGGTTCCGCTCGCAATATGGATGATAGCTGGAGGATGAAGTGAACCCAGAGACATGCTAGCACAGGAGCGTACTCATGTTCCTACTACTCCTACTACTAGTAGTAGTACAACTGTGGTACACTTGATGGTCAAAATACTATTATTCATCTGGTCCTCACAGTGAAGTGACAACACCTTGCGCCCGAGGTGACACCACTCCAGGCGGCGTGTCCGGGTTACCAAAGTTAGCCTCACCTTGTGCACTGTGCAGTCACTGTCACCGCCGCTGTATAGCATGCCTCGCCTCGTCTCCCTCTCCCCTAGCACCACTCCATCTCCGTCTCGCCGGAGATCCCGAGGTCACTCTTCATTATCTCACTGTGCCCCTGCATACCCTCGCCTCCCCCAGTACCACTATTCCCTCGCTAGCCGCTCCAGCACCGACAACCTTCTCCCCCGTAAATCAAGCCCCCCAAAACCCCACCTTTCAAACTTCACCATGGCCGAACGCGAACCGCGCAGGATCCATATGAGCCATGATTGGAGCAATCTCCCCAGTGACGTCCTCGATCTCTGTTGTTCGTGTATGGATATGTTGAGCGCCCTGAGGCTGGCTGCATGCTCGAGGGGCATGCACACGACCATCATCGAAGCGAGGCCAAAGCTTTTCAAGACATCCTGCTTGCTGCTATCTGGTCTTGCGAGATTGGCTCACCATGATATGGAGGCGTACATGATGCCCCTCAACTTCAATCCGATCTCCATTAGCTGAAACTTCTTTGCAGGTATGTAGTGGGTCGCCGTACATCATTACCCACTACTTCGATCCGATCACCATCGCCCAAAACTTCTTGGCAGGTATGTACTAGGTCGGCATGAACTCCCACGGGATGGCAGCCTTCAGAGAAGACGGTAAAAAGTTGGTGCTCGTGAACTTCCAGACCTCCCATGAGATTATCCTTCCTCCGTTGGATTATATAGAGTTTTACCATCGCGGTCCTAGTCATCTAGATTACCACGTCAATTGGACGGACCTTGTTTTGCAGAAGATTGTAATCTGCCAAGTGCCCACACGACATGCGAATTACGCAAACTTCAAGCTAATTGCCTTGTTCGACCGCGGACTCGCCTATCTTTACGCCGGTGCCTTCTTTAGCTGGAGACAACTCAGCTCGCGGTGGATCATCGTCAAAGTTGATACACACTTTTGTGATGCTATTGAACATAATGGCATCATCTAGGCGATTGACAAAGCAGATGGCACCATGTATTGCTGGGACGGCGCGTGTAAGTTGTTTCCGTCTCATGTTAATGATGACGCCATGACACTGTTTGAACTTTTTGTGATGATTGGCATATCCCTGTTTGAGCAGAATTTGAGTAGAACTATGGCAATGTATTAGAGACGCTGTAGATCAGCTATATTTGGAATGAGTTAATTCATGCGATTGTGATCATGTCATTACAGCCAATTTGTACCCCTGAATAATCAAACGGTTAGGAATATATGGATATTCTCCTAAATATGAGTGTGTACCAATGGCCATGTTAGTTTCCTCATTTTCATGATGTAGAAACATGCACCACACTATTGGTTTCATCTAACCATACATTAGGAAAGTAAATATGCATATGGAGAACTCTATATTTGGAAGTAGTGAAATCCTGTAATGCTTACCATGTGTACATACCTATATTCGCCCTTCAACAATCAATGGCTAGAATAATATCCTCACAAAAAATTTGCCCACAGAACACGAGTATATAACAATGCATGGTTCGTTAGTTACCTTGAAGAATTTGTTTGTGAGGACAGAACATGATTCCATAACATGCATGACATGGTAGTTTCCTATGAAGAATCGATTGCGAGATAACATGAGTATAACCATGCATGGCACTTCTATTTTTTCGAACCCAGTATACATTTCCTTGTATTTTCCTCCCAGTTCCAACAGGGACATATCAATGCTGAACTTACATTAACAATGCTGATCTTACATTAACAATGCTATTTCTTGCATTATCCTCCTCATACTCTGAACAATGTTGATCTTACATTAAAAATGCATGTCCTTTTTGATATGATGTAGTGTCCCTACAGTTACTGGCCTTTGTAATCACACTACCTTTGCCAAAAACAGGGAAGCACAAATTGGTTCCTCGCTCGATCAGACGAAGGCAAAACAATGATGATCATTCAGACACATGAGCCGGAAAAGTTATATTGCAAAAACCCCCACTGTATACAAGCACCGTGAAATACGTGAGTATCCAGACAGTGGCTGTTACGTCTATGAGCAAGATACCAACTTGTTGGGGCCTTCAGGATTTTTTAGTTGGAGGCGGGTAAACAGCCTTGGTTCACACTCTCTGTTTCTCAGACGGAATTATCCGATTAACCAGGAGATCACCATTGGCAAGGACCTTGATGGCAGACAGGCTCTATTTTCTATGGAAAATTATGTCTGCACGGCGAGCCCTAGGAGTTCAGGAGAAAACTCTCCTGATTGTCAACTATACAGCCAACATCCGAAAGAAGGTGAGAATGACAAAGGCATCCAGATTAACTTTGATCCTTGGATGTCTCAATTACGACAGGCAGTGATGTGGTTCAAGCCTTCAGGTTGATAGGTAATTGGGCTGTTGCATCGAAAGGGTGGAGTACTGGTGTCTCCAGATCATTGCTCGCTAAAGTGGGGCTGCAAATTATGTTGGTGTTGGATCATCTCTTCGAATGACTTTCTTGTCTTTGCTGCTTGTTCTGCATGGGTAGTTCTTTCTTTTGTTATGCATATTCCTTGTCATTTGGTCATCCTCGTCTATGTCACTCTTGCCATGTAATAGTTGGCTCTGTTTACAATGTCATTCTTGTTTGGATCACGAGAGTCTGAGCGCTGCAGATGGGTGCGTTTTGGTGGTAACTGCAGATCTCGTTGAATATGGGCCGAGTAGTAACGCAATGCCAAACAGGTCAATTATGACTCTCAGGCCGAGCTCTCAAAAGATCCTCACAAAAAGGACGGGCTAACTACAAGAAATATGTCAACTTGTGACCACCACTATTGGTCACTGAAAGGTCACAAATTTCCATGTACGACCTTTTTGTGACCAAAAACAGAAGGTCAAAAGCTGGCGGTCGTAAACTGACTATAGCGACCTTTCTTCTGGAATGGTCGAAGACGTTTATGACCAAAATACGTCTACTGTGGCATTTTGGTCACTAGAAACCTCCCCAGGCCACGTAGGCATCCAGCGTGGCAAGCTGATGTGGCACAAGATTCAGCCCGGTCCAATTCGACGCTTTACATGGGCCGAGCCCAACAATTCAGCCTTTTATATTATTTTTTCTGTCAATTCTTGTGGGCTACTTGGGCCAAGCCTAGTATTTCAGCTTCTTTGTTTTTGGGCCTTGGCCTTCTTACAATCAATTGATTTTCTATTTTCAATAATTATATTTTGGAGCTGGTCCCACTAGTCAGAAGGGTCCCACAAGTCATAATGCCATACATGAGTCCCACATGTCAAAAATTTCAAAATTGCTCAGATTATATTCATAAGTGGGCCCCACAGGTGAAGTTTCCATATCTTCTCAACATACATAACTGCTATTTCAAACAGGACAGAACAAACATAGTTCATCAAATAACACTACATAGCCTTTTACAATCCATTACAATAGTACAGTTTACAGTCTACTACATAGCCAAAAGAACTCTTTGCAAAGTACGGCTTCACTGCTTCGCACTTGGCTTCATGGCTTCACACTCAGAAAAATAAGGACTGGAGTTCCTGTAAAAGAGTGAACATAAAGGAAAAAAATTAGGCTTGGAGCTCCTGAAAAAGAGTGAACGCATAAAGGAAAACAAGTAAGAAAACTATACAGGAAAACAAGTAGAGTGTATTGAGCATATATATGTTGTCCCTGGAAGGCGAACACATACAACAACAAGAACAACAAGAGAATTATCCAAGAATAGAGCATGGAAGCGGATTAACTATATGGAACCAAAAACTGAATCATAGCAGATCAGATTACACAGGAACAGAATGTAGAAGCAGATCATATGGTATCAAAACCAAATCATTATGGAGAACATAATAATACATGAAGAGAAAGATGCAACTATCCAGGCCAAAACTGGACAAACCACAAACAACAACAACAACAATAACAACAACACAACGAGAGAAGTAGCCCTATTTGCATCATGTTGACTAGCACAAGGAGCCATATATGCATCGCAAACAAAGAACACTCGACATCCAACATCTGAAGACATTGCAATGATTTCTAAGCACATCTAGCATACTAGTTTCCGCAAAGAGCATAAGCAAGCATGATACCATATCAATTGCATCACATCAACCAAATTGTTTAGAGAGCACAATATGCACATGAACAAAGACACGTTCTGGGTCCTGTTTGATTCACCTAGTTGATGAGGGCGGCTGAGCGGGAGACGAGCTCGATGTCGTTGCCATCAAGGACGATATCATCCTTGACCTTCTCGGACTACAGCTCCGCCAGATGCAGCAGCAACACCTCCGACAACCACAGCAACAGCACCAATAATGACATGCGTGACATTTCATATCATCATTATAGAACAAAAAATTAAGACACAGGCAGCAAATATAGCTTCAGCATTACGAAATTATCATGTAACTGTTGAGCAGACAGGAATATAGCTTCAGCATTATAGAATTATCATGTAACTGTTGAGCAGATAGGAATATAGCTTCAGCATTATAGAATTATCATGTAACTGTTGACTGTGAAGCTGTCAAATAGAAACCTGATTATAAACTATGGACTATGAGATGTCACAGCCGATCCAGTGGACTGTGAGATGTCAAGCAGAGCAACATCTGCTAGAGCAACAACTCCATGGACTAAAATAAATGCCCACAAGGATCATGAGAAAGAGCTAAAAAGGTTTGTTGTAAAAGAGTGAACATAAAGCTACCATTAGAGTGTACTACTGCTGAGGCCAGAACCAAACAACTTCAATGGAAACACTAAATGTAAGCGGTAGAACAGATCTAAAAAGGTAAACAAAATATGAATTATGGTTCACTTAAAGTGTGATAGATGTTTAGCAAAATTGTTTGTGGGAGTAACCTTAATCGTTCAAAATCATAGTTGAAAATGCAAGGAAATTTAGTTGCAGAAGACAATCAGGTATTCTATTTACACAGCATTGTCAACAATAATACAAGGAAGCAAACCTAATTAATAGTACTTTACAGTAGATAAATATTTGTTGATGCCAAAAAAAGACAAAGGCGTGTACCATGACATGTCCAGCAAGCCTAATTAATAGTGTCAAACTGTAGCTATAAATACCACATCAGTAGCAGCATAATACTAATCTGAAATCTTAATTGAAGTCCATGTATCACTGTCCCAAACTTAAGAAACATGTCTACTAAAAGCCATGGGTCAGCTATAACTGTCCGAGAATTGTCCAAGGCTTGGCATCTGGTCAAGATGCCGACGAATAAACTCTACGTCCTTAACTATGTTATCTGAGAAAGAGATGATGTTGTCAACAGTGTTGACAATCCTGTTCCTCGCTTGAAAGTGAAAATAATGTCAGCAAAGGAAGAGAAAGCAGTACACATTCATGTCAAATATACATGTGTAAGATACTAGAAGCATTCATTGCATATCTATGTGTACTGCAATAATTTTACGCCAAGCAGTGCACTAGTACATCAATTACACTAAGCCTCAAACGAGGTTCACCAAAGCTGAAATAGGCTGCATGGCTCGAACGGTCGGCATCCCTCATATCTCAAAGCTATGGGCCATCACGGATGAACTTAAAAGTAAACTAGTTTTAGCCACAAGCCACGGGTACAAAGAAATATACTAAAATGGCTTGAAGCTAAAACTAATCAACCATTCATCTCTGGTAATGAAATTTCTTCTTCATTGGGACACTGCTACTTGAGCTAGATACGACAGATAATGCTACTCAATAGGAAAATAATACACTTAATGGTACACTCTGATGTATAGTTGAAACCAAAGGATAAGTCGAACAAAACTGCAAAGAAATAGATGATTTCTCTTCTATAGTTAAAACTCACTCAACAGGAAAATAATACACTCAATGATACACGTGAATTAGAAATGCCCATTATACACAGCCTGAAATGCCCATTATAGACAGCCCGGAGGCTGTTCTACAGAAAAACACTAATCAACCAACAAAGTAAAACCTTCTGAAAGTAGATGATCTCTTATCCGTCCTTGATATATTATGAGTTCTACTAGAAATGCATTTACTATGAACTGCAACACTTTGTAACCTATAAGCAACAATGATTACTATCCCTGGTAGATATATACTACACCTCTTGATTTTAATGGACAAACACTCATAAATTCATGAAATTTACTAAACATAAGCAACTCATATATATGACATGTTTGTAATGGCAGTTTGGTACTAGTGGTTGTAGAAATATGGAAAGAACACATTCAGGGTTGGAGGTCAGACACTTGCACGCCCATCTCCAAGGTTGGCTGCTAGTGCTCCATTGATTAATATATGAAATTTGAAAGGGGCTAATCTAACCATCAACCTAAACATCCTTAACTACTCCGTAAATACAGTAGCACGAAATCTAGACCTGATAAGAGTCCTAGGTTATGTATGTACAGAGCAGAGCAGCGGAGAGGGTAATGCAAATCACTGGACAAAATAGTGGATCAAGCTGAAAATTAGTAACAGAAATTGTAGGATTGAGTATATTTAAGCACAGAAATGTACGATTTCCTACCATGACCCATCCCGTGATTGAATCATGCAATTTTGGCTAGTAATAATAATTACGAGTTCTATTTAGAGTAAGTAGGAACCAAAACCCCATCAGGAGCACGGAGACGACAGATGATGACTCCCTGACTCCATGCTTGAAAAGGAAGGAAGCGACAATGGTCATGGCGATGCATGGCAGGGGACCCCCAAACAGTAGCCGCTGCCCACTCCTTTATTGGACGAACCTCCCTACGCAAGCGGCCAAGTGACTTTAGCACCGGCCCCGTGCCATCCCGTCCGTCACCAGTAGCCCCCACCCCGCATCGTGCCACAGTAAGTACGTACGTAGCAATTACTGCCGCTAATTAATCCCATGGGTAACTGAAGAAGAGGGGCGCACCTGGGATGCGAGGATCTCAGCGCCGCGGTGGAGGAAGAGGGTGAAGTGGCTGGTGAGGTTGAAGGGCCCCGTGAGCCACCGCCCCGCCGGCACCACCAGCGCCGCGCCGCGGTCACCCGCACGCCTGCCCAGGTTCGCCACCGCCCTGGCGAACGCCTCCGTGTTGAGCGTCTTGCCGTCCCCCACCGCCCCGTACTCCGTGACCATCCGCATGTGCTTCCGGCACCCCGCGCCCCTCGCCGCAGGCGTCGCGCCAATGCCGCCCACGGACAGCGCCAGCGCCACCGTCGTGCACAACACCGCCTGTAGCAAGGAAGGAACTAAACCCATCCGTCAGTCTCGATCCGCGCCCACACCGGCGCCGAGCAAAAAACTTGCTTACCTGAAGCCCTGGGTGTGCTGCGCGCCGGCGAGAGCCGCCTCAACTCGCCGGAATCGAGTGGAGTAGAGGAGTCGCGCGAGGGAGAGAGAGAGGGCTCGCGGGAGAGAAGGGCGTGGGGGAGGCCATGGACGGCGGGGAGCTCGTCCGGAGGGAGGTGGAGGTGGCGATCTAGAAAGGAGGAGGTAGCGGCTGTGATCTGGAAGGGAGGAGGAGTGGTGTGCGGGGGAGAGAGGGGCTAGGGTTCGCTGCACGGGGGAGAGGATCTGAGGGGGGAGGGAGAGAAAGAAAGAAAGAAAGAAAGGAGGCGGGGTGGGTGGACAATGTCCATGAGGGCAGACCTAGGGTTTCGGCTCAGGTGGGTTTGGGCCGTTGGATCCGGAAGCATCCGACGGTGGTTGATGCGTGATCCGCATGATATGCTCATGGTCCCATCAAAACGCAGCAAACCATTTGATGACCTCATGACCAATATAAATTAGTCGTGATCGATCCAAGATAAAAAAATTCATTCCATTTTTCAGTGCTCAAAATGAGTATTTTTGTGAAAGTCCTATCAAATATTTGTTCAAATGATTCCATATTTCGCACAAGTTTGCATCTTGGAATGGCAAACAATATTGACAAAGGGAGTTTTCATTTTCTTTGGACGAAAAAACCATTTTCCATTTTTCGAGTGCCCAAAAGGAGGTTTTTTTGTGAAGAACCTATAATATATTTGATGCAAAATTGGACCGAATCATTTTTCTAAAATACTAGGCCATATTTCATGCACAATTGACCAAATGGTTGGGTGTAAAAAGTTTTGATCCACCGCTCATGAAAAAGACAAATTTTCGCCGGTTCAGCTGGAAGCGGGTCAAATTTGAACTGTAGCTGCCTTCTAGTTTGCTCTTTATTTTTTCCAAAAATCATTTCTTGGTACATAAGTATATATTTTATCAGAGAAATACCAAAAAAATTCCAAGATTCAACCACTAGCTAGGAACGGTCATTCCCGCCGTTTTGACTGCATTTTGAAACAGGCATAAAAAATTCAAAAAAAATCAAAAAATTGGGAAACCTTCGCATTGTGTCATTATATGTGGCCAAGTTCCCAGGAAAAATAACAAACTTGTAATACGGCAATTATTTTTAAAAAGTGTTCTCAGAAACGAGCTATCACGTATGGAGATCAATGGCTTTCAAGCCAAATGATCAATCTTATGGCCACATTCGTGGCATAGTTTGTTCAAATGATCTCATATTGTGCACAAGGGTGCATATTGGAATGGCAAACAATGTTGCCTAAGGAAGTTTTCATTTTCGTTGGACGAAAAAACCATTTTCCATTTTTCGAGTGCCCGAAAGGAGGTTTTTTTGTGAAGGAACTACCAAATAATTATTGCAAAATTAGACCAAATCATTTTTATAAAACACTAGGCCATATTTAATGCACAATTGAGAAAATGGTTGGGTGTAAAAAGTTTTGATCCACCTCTCGTGAAAAAGACAAATTTCCGTCGATTCAGTTGGAAGCGGGTCAAATTTGAACTGCAGGTGCCTCATAGTTTGCTATTTATTTTTTCCAAAAATCATTTCTAGGTACATAAGTATCTATTTAATCAGAGAAACACCAAAAAAATTCCAAGATTGAACCACTAGCTAGGAACGGTCATTCCCGTCGTTTTGACCGTATTTTGAAATGGGCATAAAAAATTCAAATAAATTTGAAAAATTGGGAAACCTTCGCATTGTGTCATCATATGTGGCCAAGTTCCTAAAATATAACAAACTTGTAATACGGAAATTATTATAAAAAAGTGTTCTCAGAAACGAGCTATCATGTGTGGAGATCAATGGCTTTCAAGCCAAATGATCAATCTTATGGCCAAATTCATGGAATAGTTTGTTCAAATGATCTGATATTGTGCAGAAGAGTGCATATTGGAATGGAAAACAATGTTGTCTAAGGAAGTTTTCATTTTCGTTGGACGAAAAAACCATTTTCCATTTTTCGAGTGCCCGAAAGGAGGTTTTTTTGTGAAGGAACTACCAAATAATTGTTGCAAAATTGGACCAAATCATTTTTATAAAATACTAGGACATATTTAATGCACAATTGACAAAATGGTTGGGTGTAAAAAGTTTTTATCCACCTCTCGCGAAAAAGACAAATTTCCGTCGATTCAAGTGGAAGCGGGTCAAATTTGAACTGCAGGTGCCTCATAGTTTTCTATTTATTTTTTCCAAAAATCATTTCTAGGTACATAAGTATCTATTTAATCAGAAAAACACCAAAACAATTCCAAGATTCAACCACTAGCTAGGAACGGTCATTCCCGCCGTTTTGACCGTATTTTGAAACGGACATAAAAAATTCAAAAAAAATCAAAAAATTGGGAAACCTTCGCATTGTGTCATCATATGTGGCCAAGTTCCTAGGAAAAATAACAAACTTGTAATACGGCAATTATTATAAAAAAAGTGTTCTCAGAAACGAGCTATCACGTGTGGTGATCAATGGCTTTCAAGCCAAATGATCAATCTTATGGCCACATTCATGGCATAGTTTGTTCAAATGATCTGATATTGTGCACAAGAGTGCATATTGGAATGGAAAACAATGTTGTCTAAGGAAGTTTTCATTTTCGTTGGACGAAAAAACCATTTTCCATTTTTCGAGTGCCCGAAAGGAGGTTTTTTGTGAAGGAACTACCAAATAATTGTTGCAAAATTGGACCAAATCATTTTTATAAAATACTAGGCCATATTTAATGCATAATTGAAAAAACGGTTGGGTGTAAAAGTTTTTGATCCACCTCTCGTCAAAAAGACAAATTTCCGCCGATTCAGCTGGAAGCGGGTTAAATTTGAACTACAGCTGCCTCATAGTTTGCTATTTATTTTTTCCAAAAATCTTTCCTAGTTACATACGGACCTATTTAATCATAAATACATGGTTTGGTGGCGATACATCGAGGTTTGGGCGGCGGCCGAGGGCCCCAACTCTAGAGCGCGTAAACTCGCATGCCCGCCGTGTGGTCACCATGCGACCGTGACGTTGCCATGTGTTCTGCGCGGCCTAGGCATGTCTAGTGGGTTGGGCACTCCCCAGGTTTGTGCTAGGAAGAAAATTACAACATAAGATTCTCACGAGGAGACCGATCGATGCTCAAACATGAATTAGCAGCCAAGTGTTTGATTAGCGGTACGGGAAATGCACATGGCCAATGGGCGTGAGTTTTGGCTGAGGATGATCATCTACTAAGGAGAATGTCTTTAAAGAATTTTAGCTCAAAAGGAGGATCCTAGGTGGTACTTGCTTTGCAAAGTACCACGCTAGTCAAAAATATGAATGTTGAAGCTGGGCTCAAAATAATGAATGGATTGAGCTGAAATTTTGTGGAGGACGGTTATTTGGGCATAGGAAAGCATTGTACAAAATTGATACCATTTGGACATGCCAAAGTAGTACTTCCTTCACAATGCTCTTCTATGGACAGAAACTTTGGAAAACTTGTGAGAGAGATTGGATGAATGAAATGAGCTCAAAATTGGTGTAGGTAAGTTACTTAGGTATGGTCATGCGCTGGTCAATTTTCAGATCATTTGGGTAAGCCTAGCTAGTACTTACTTCACAAAGCATCTCTCGAGGTAGAAACTTTGGAAATTTCCTGAGAAAGATTTACTAGGAAAATTGAGCTGAATATTATCATGTGGCAATGATTTGGGTATGGAAGAGTGCCCGAAAAGTTTGAGGGTAATAGGAGGGGTCTATATAACACTTGCTTTGCAACGTGCCAATTTGGCCATAAAATATAAATTGAACCCGGGCTCACATAGATGATTTGACTGAGCTGCAATTTGGAGGAGGGTGATAATTTGGGCATATGAAGAAACTGTATAAATTTCATGTCATTTAGAGATATAAAAAAGGTACTTCCTTCACAATGCTTCTAGGTGGACAAAAACTTTGGAAATTTGCCGAGGAAGATTTGCTAGGAAAGTGGAGCTGAATTTTGTCATGCGGTAATGATTTGGATTGGAAAGAGTGCCCAAAAATTCCTAGGGCAATCAAGAATATATAAATAGCACTTCCTTCATAAAGTGTTGTTGTGAACATAATAGGAAAATGAATATTGTTGAATTAGTTTTGAACTAGGCAAGGAAGGATTTTCACATATTTGAAGAAGATATGACCCAAAGAATTTATGAGATTTTTTTGGGAATTTTGTGAATGATAGAAATATAGGTTGCTTCACAACCTAGGGCAAAAACTGCCACATGGACATGACACATAGGCAAAACTGATTAGATGGCGCCTAGTCATCACAACCCACCACAATCTACAAGGCTATGACCATCTATATTGGTCATTAACAACTAGAAATAAGGCAGCGGACTAGCACTGTTTGCTTTGTGACCATTTCATGTAAGGAAATTACGACCTTTCTGACCAAAATGGTCGCAATGGTTTAGGGTTTGAAGCCCCCTGAACAGCTTTTGACCAATTGGTCTAAAATGGTCATAAATTTATGACCAATTCTTCGAGGGTCACTGACAGAAGGTCATAAGTTGACATATTCCTTGTAGTGGCTCTCCAAAAAAGAAATAATAAGGAATCTTAGGCCAACATGTGGGTGCCACTGGTGTTTTCCTGCGCTTGCGCGCCGAGACCATATTGGCGCGTGCTTGAAATTCAAGCTACCTTTTCATCCCCAATCTCCCACCCCTACCCCACCTCTGGAATCTCGATTCATACTCCAGTTCCCTCAAATCCCCATCCTGTACTCCCTGTACTCAAGCTCACTATCACGTCGCTGGTCAACGTGGATCTCCGAGCCGGAGATCCTGAGGTCCGTCCTGCCTTCGGTCGCTGTGTGCTGTCGCTCAACAGTGGCATGGCGGCGCTTGACGACCAGTTTGCCGGCAAAGTGCTGATGGTAACCATCAACGGCGACTGGCCTCCCATCTTGCCGGACGACCTTATCAAAGCTCCTGGCATTGCACACGGCATCCAAGTAAGTGACTTGCTCGTCGAAGTCTGTCCGCCACCGGCTAATTTATTCGTCAGGTTCCGGAAAACTTTTGACTGCAGCCATATGTTCGAATCTTCCCGGCATTTGTTTTGCAATGGCGCGCTGGTGAGCTTTGATCAGTGGCACCCAGGATGGGGCTCGGTGCCCTCTGAGCTTGAGTTTTTAATAAAGCTTACCTTCCACGGCATGCCTCGACATTCTTGGAACAGCGAATCCATGAATGAGCTTATCAACGACCTTGGAGGTGAGCTCGTAAGTATGTTTCTTCCTCCAGACAGCTGGGCTCTGACGGTTATGGCATAGATGAAGAAGCTGTCCACCATACCGAAGGTGATTGGTGTTGAGATACCAGTGCAGGAACCGGGGTTGTACTATTTGTCGACACCAAGGCCGCCGCGGACTACGTTAGGGATGTACCTGTATCGAGTGTTTGTGCATGTCGAAGAAGTGGTCAATCCATCAATTGAAGTCCTACTGCCGCCGATGGTGCCAGGGTCCGTCGACGACATCCATTACAGGAGTCAACGTCAGACGTTCCCCGTGTTGCTCGGCACGATGGATGGCACAGGGCCTACTCCATCGTGCGGCGGAGGCCATTGCTTCTTTGGGAGAAGAGGCAGGGTTGGCTGCCTGGATGTGCTCTAATTTGAGGTAACAACTGAATCTTGTCAGATACTAGTTAAATCCGAGCTATGGGTGTGAAGCACTGATGTGCCAGTACATTCGATTGTGACCTGTTCTAATTTTGTACCTGAACTTTTTTTAGAAGGGATGTACGTCAACTTAATGTGCTAGCAGAACTTATTGTGTTGTCTGTCTGTTTTCTTTACACAACATTCAAGATATTTCCCTATCATTGATAAAGAAGATGAACCGTTATGTACAAGTTCATTGGTTTCAACATAGCCCTACCCGTAGCGATCCACTGCTTCCATCCTGATTGTGCCGCCTGCGTTAAATTTTTGTATGCAAGTTCAGTGTGCTATGATGTTCTATATGATTGTGTCAACTATATAAGTTTTACTGGCCATCAGCAATGCATATGGCTGAAAAATGTATTTACGAGCATCGACCGATGGGTCTCTCTCTCTCTCACACACACACACACGCACACACGCACAAGTGGGACCCGTTGAATTATTTCTTTGCTCGTGACAGCTTTTAATTAGGTTCCACTTTAATCTAACTTTTTTCTTAATTTATTAGTTGAGCTCAGTGACTTCAAAAAGTTGTATAGAAGCCTTGTTTGGGCCTTTCCGGTGTCGCTGAATGTGGGCTGAGTAGCCATGTTAGGTTGTATTGTACTACACAGGCCTTTTTTTTCAACATCAGCAATGCAACTTGGCCGACAGTTGTACACAATATCCGGGTCAACATGTTATTCTCCGCCCCGCTGGGCTGCAAACTTTCCTAGGAGGTATGCATTAGGCTTAACAAGAAAATGGACTTTAAGAAATAATAAATGGGTTGTAATTATAATAACTGGGCAGTACCTATAAAAAATGCACCAAACGCGTAATTAGTTTAAAAAATATATTATTTTTGGAATTTGAAAATTTTAATTTCATTACTTGTTGCGCGCACAATATTTCGTTGGATTTTAACGTAATACAACTTTATTTTGATATTATATTTAATATGACTAGAAGTTTCGGATAAAAATATTCCGGATCCCATAAAAATGTGGGATTTTTTTAAATTCTGTTTTGAGCGGTTGGTCGATATTATTAATCGTTGTCCTAGCTAGAAAATGGGTTGTACTTTTAACAAACTGTAAATGGGCTATATGTTCCCTGCCAATTTACAGTTGGGCTATATGCTGGACATTACCTATAAAAAAATGGGTTGTACATTCTTACAAATCGCAAATGGGCTATATGTTCTCTGCCACACACTTGTGGGCCTTCTAAGTTGACGCGTCCCCTAAAAAAACTAAGTTGACGCGTATGCAAAGCTTTGTCAACAACACAAGGTTCTGGCAGTTGTGGCCGTTGGATGTCCATCCAATGGATGTCGTGCTTCTTCTTCAATCTCAGATATTCTTGCTTCAGCCGCCCAAAAAATGATTCCTCCCCCTAACATCTGGGGCGCACCGTTTTGGAGGCTGACCGGTGGGCCTATTAAGTTGAGGCATACCAAGGGCTTTGTCAACTTAGTCAATATAAACGATTCTAGCTGAAGTGACCGTATGATGTCTATCCAACGATCGTAGTGCTTCTTCAACCTCTGGTCTTCTTGCTCCAGCCGCCCAAAGCAGCGCCGGTCGTGTCGCGTGCTCCTGCCTCCCATGGCCTGTTCTGATGCCGAGGAGGCCTCACCGCCCCCTACTACTCCCACCGCTGTCCAGGCCATCCCTCTACTCACCCATATCCCCTGTTATTTCACGGTGATGGCAGCCTCACACCGCAGCCGAACCAGTGAACCCTCGTACTCCTCTCCGCACGGGCTTCCACTACCGTGTCTCCCCCGGCTCTGTGTCGTCCCCTTCCTAGGCCTCGCCGTCGTCCACCGCCCTAGTGGTCTCGGTGCGGCGTGGTCAATGTGGTTAAGGAACGGCTTCCATCGGACGTGGACTATACGTGGAGAGGCTGACAGTTGGGTCCACGACGATAGCAAGTAAGTGCCTCCTTATTACGCGGAAAATAATGATTCCTCCACCTCACAACAGGGACCCACCGGACGGGCCACCGTATTTTGCGAAAAAAAACATTCCCCCCTGACTGCTAGGACCCACCGGACCGGCCACCGTATTGCATGAAAAAAACGCTCTCCCCGCTGTCAGCTCGGACCCACTGGAAGTGCCTCCTTATTATGCACAAAAAATGAATACTCCCCCTGCTGGTTGGGACCCACCTTGGTGGGAGGCTGACTTGTGGGCCTACTAAGTTGACGGGGATGGAGTGCTTTGTCAACTTAGTCAATATGATCGATTCTATCTCCAGTGACTGTATGATGTCCATCCAACGGCCGTAGTGCTTCTTCAACCTCTGGTCTTGTTGCTCCAGCCTCCCAAAGCAGTGCCGGTCATGCCGCATGCTCCTGCCTCTCATGGCTGGCTATGCTGCCGCGGAGGCCTCACCGCCCCTACTATTCCCACCGCTGGCCAGGCCATCCCTATACTCACCACACCCCCTGTTATTCTGTGGCGACGACAGCCTCACACCGCAGTGAACCAGTGAACCTTCGTACTCCTCTATGTGTGGGCATCCATTGATGCGTCTTCCCCTTCTTAGGCCTCGCCGTCGTCCACCGCCTTGGTGCTCTCAGCGCGGCGTGGTTAATGTGGTCAAGGAATGACTTCCATCTGACGTGCACTATACGTGGAGAGGCTGACAGCTGGGTCCACGGCCGTAGCAAGGAAGTGCCTCCTTATTACGTGCAAAATAATTATTCCTCCACCTAACAGCGGGGACCCACCAGACGGGCCACCGTATTTCGCAAAAAAAAACGTTTCCCCCTGACTGCTGGGACCCACCAGCTACATCATCGCACGCAAGGAAGTGCGTCCGGGCAAAAACAAAAAAATGATTCGCCCCCTGACTGCTGGGACCCACCAGCTACATCTTCACACGCAAGGAAGTGGCTGACAGTCGGGACCCACCTGGTCGAAGCATACACAGCGTTGTCATTCTAGTCGCAAACGTGTACGTACATACTAGTCGATGTAGAGGCGCGCATGTGTCATAGTACAGGCGCGCACGTAGCATGTACACATGCGTACAACGGCCAGGGTGCAAGAAAGTAAATACGACCATGTACGTACTTACGGGTGGGGTCTTGAACGCCTACTCGCGCATACATACGGCCAGGGCTCATGTACATGGCTGGGTCGGAACGGAGAAACAGCGTCATCTCGTGTTCGTGGGGAGCCGACCGGCTGGGTCGGAACGGAATGCGTCGTTGTGTTCATCGGGAGGGCTTGAATGGAACAGCCGATGGAAACGAGGCCTAGCGTACCGCAGAACGGAGGAAACGACCTTGTGTTCGACCGGCCACATTCAAAACGGGATCCTGTTCATCGGGAGGGGTCTGGCGTACCACAAAACGGAGGAAACAGACCTCCTACAGTTGAAACGAGGGTCCTGTTGATCGGGAGGGCTGTGACGTACTGCAAAACGGAGGAAACGGACTTGTGTTGGAGCGCTACGGTCGAAACGGGGGTCCTATTCATCGGGAGGGGTGTGGCGTACCGCAAAACGGGACTCCACGGGATACTGTTCATCTCCACCGTCGACTCCCTCCAGCCTCCACGGGCTTCTGTTCATCCACCGTCGACCTCCTCTAGCCTCCACCTATGAATGTTCATCCACGGGCTCCTGTTCATCCAGCCTCCACCGCGCGCTACTCCACCGGCTACTGTTCAACCAGCCCTCTCCACGGGCTCCTGTTCAACCACCCCGCCACGGGCTACTGTTCATCCAACCCTCCACCGTCTACTATACATCCTGCCCTCCATGGGGTGGTCCTGTTCATCCTGCCCTCCACAGGGTCCTGTTCATCCAGCCCCAACCGACTCAATCGATCGGGGTCCTGTTCATCCAGAAGCAACACCACGGGGTCCTGTTCATCCACCCCCACCGGGAACTGTTCATCCACCCCCCGCCCCCCGCAAAGCTCACTGTTCATCCAGAGGCAGCATCGTCCGGCTTCAGTTAGCAGCAGTAGCGAAGGAATCGCTCGATCGGGTTCAGTTAACAGCCATCGATCGATCGCGTGGGTTTAGTAACGCGTAGCCTGCAGTGCAATCGCTCGGATTCAGTTAGAGCCCAACGCCTCGCTCGGGTTTAGTTAGAGCCCAACGCCTCGCACCCACGTGCGTGCGTGTACAAGAGAAATGCACATCGCTCGGCCCCGGCCACCAATCGTAACCGGGAACACCCTGATATTTTCCTCGCCCTCGCTTCTACCATGGGTTTTTCAGTCATGGATGGCCCAAAGAATGTCATGCAGCTGCTTCTCCGGCCCGCCCAGGACGAAAAGCCCATTTTCTGTCATGATTTTTTGTCATAGAAGTAGGACCCCACAACATCTGTGATGATACCGGGTTTTGTCACAATTATCATCATAGAAGTGTCATAGGTATGACAGAATTTTTTTTCGTTTGGCCCAAAATGTCACGGATGTGTCTTTTTTTTGTAGTGATACAAAGGTTCCTGAGTCATTTTACCACCTCTAGTTACAAATCTAACAACATTATTATTTTTCTTACTATTTAATTCATTGAACAAATCATTCCAAGCTTTAAGTACTTGTTCTACTTGAGTGGTAACCATAGAAGCATGTTTACTAATAAGTTTAAGTTCACATTTAACATTAGCCATATAATCACTCAAGCGTTCAGTCATATAAGTGTTATGTTTCAATTGTCTACCAACATAAGCATTAAAATCTTCTTGCTTAACCATAAAGTTATCAAACTCATCCAAACATTGGCTAGCAAACTTAGTAGGAGGGATTTCAGCTTTATCAAATCCATAGAAAGAATTTACCTTTACTACCTGTGTCGGGTTATCAAGACCATGTGTTTCTTCAATAGGTGATGGATTAAAACCATGTATTTCTTCAACAGGCGGTAAATTAAGACCATGTATTTCTTCAACAGGAGGTAAATTCTTAACATCTGTAGCTTTAATACCTTTTTCTTTCATAGATTTCTTTGCCTCTTGCATATCTTCAGGACTGTGAAATAGAATACCCCTTTTATTCGGAGTTAGCTTAGGAGTTGGTTCAGAAAGTGTCCAATTATTTTCATTGGTCAACATATTATTCAATAAAATTTCAGCTTCCTCTGGTGTTCTTTCCCCGAAAACACAACCAGCACAACTATCCTGGTGGTCTCTGGAAGCCTCGGTTAGTCCATTATAAAAGATATCAAGTATTTCATTTTTCTTAAGAGGATGATCAGGAAAAGCATTAAGTAATTGGAGAAGCCTCCCCCAAGCTTGTGGGAGACTCTCTTCTTCAATTTGCACAAAATTATATATTTCCTTTAAAGCAGCTTGTTTCTTATTAGCAGGGAAATATTTAGCAGGGAAGTAATAAATCGTATCTTGGGGACTACGCACACAACCAGGATCAAGAGAATTAAACCATATCTTAGCATCACCCTTTAATGAGAACAGAAATATCTTAACGATATAATAGTAGCGAGTTTTCTCATCATTAGTGAACAGGGTGGCTATATCATTTAATTTAGTAAGATGTGCCACAACAGTTTCAGATTCATAGCCATAAAAAGGATCAGATTCAACCAAAGTAATTATATCAGGGTCAACAGAGAATTCATAATCCTTATCAGTAACAAAGATAGGTGAAGTAGCATAAGCAGGATCATATTTCATTCTAGCACTCAAAGTTTTTTGTTTCAGCTTAGCTAATAATTTCTCAAGATCTCTTCTATCATTGCAGGCTAAGAAGTCTCTAGCAGTTTCTTCATCCATAACATAACCCTCAGGCACAAACAGGCAATTCATATCTAGGGGGAGAATCTTAATCATCACTTTCATCAATATTATCAGTTTCAATAATTTCATTCTCTCTAGCCCTAGCAAGTTGTTCATCAAGAAATTCACCTAGTGGCACAGTAGTATCAAGCATAGAAGTAGTTTCATCATAAGTATCATGCATAGCAGAAGTGGCATCATCAATAACATGCGACATATCAGAATTAATAGCAGAAGCAGGTTTAGGTGTCGCAAGCTTACTCAAAACAGAAGGTGAATCAAGTGCAGAGCTAGATGGCAGTTCCTTACCTCCCCTCGTAGTTGAGGGATAAATCTGGGTTCTTGGATCTTTTCTTCATAATGATAAGCAGATATAAATCCCAAGTGACTCAAAGAATAGAGTTATGCTCCCCGGCAACGCGCTAGAAAATAGTCTTGATAACCCACAAGTATAGGGGATCGCAGCAGTTTTTGAGGGTAGAGTATTCAACCGAAATTTATAGATTCGACCCAAGGGGAGCCAAAGAATATTCTCAAGTATTAGCAGCTTAGTTTTCAATTCAACCACACCTGGATAACTTAATATCTGCAGCAAAGTATTTAGTAGCAAATTAATATGATAGTAGTGGTAACGATAGCAAAAGGTAACAGTAGCAAAAGTAGTATTTTTGGTTTTTTGTAGTGATGGTGACAATAGCAACGGAAAAGTAAATAAGAGAAGAATAATATATGGAAATCTCGTAGGCAATGGATCAGTGACAGAGAATTATGCCGGATGCGATCGATCATGTAACAGTCATAACCTGGGGAGACATAGAACTAGCTCCAGTTCATCAATGTAATGTAGGAATGTATTCCGAATATAGTCATACGTGATTATGGACAAGAACTTGCATGACATATTTTGTCCAACCCTCCCGTGGCAGTGGGGTCCTATTGGAAACTAAGGGATATTAAGTCCTCATTTTAATAGAGTACGGGACCAAAGAATTAACACATAGTGAATACATGAACTCCTCAAACTACGGTCATCACTAGGAGTGGTCCCGATTATTGTCACTTCGGGGTTGCCGGATCATAACACATAATAGGTGAGTATAGACTTGCAAGATGGGATCAAGAACTCTCATATATTGATTAAAACATAATAGGTTCAGATCTGAAATCATGGCACTCGGGCCCTAGTGACAAGCATTAAGCATAGAGAAGTCATAGCAACATCAATCTCAGAACATAGTGCATACTAGGGATCAAACCCTAACAAAACTAACTCAATTACATGATAAATATCATCCAACCCATCACCGTCCAGCAAGCCTATGATGGAATTACTCACGCACGGCGGTGAGCATCATGAAATTGGTGATGGAGGAAGGTTGATGACGACAATGGCGACGGATTCCCCTCTCCGGAGCCCCGAACGGACTCCAGATCAGCCCTCCCGAGAGAGTTTAGGGCTTGGCGGCGGCTCCGTATCGTAAAATGCGATGAATCCTTCTCTCTGATTTTTTTTCTCCCCGAACACGAATATATGGAGTTGGAGTTGACGTCGGTGGAGCGTCAGGGGGCCCACGAGGCAGGGGGCGCGCCCCCACCCTCGTGGATAGGTGGAGGCCCCCTGACATGGATTCTTCTTCCAGTATTTTATATATATTCCAAAATAATTCTCCGTTGATTTTCAGGTCATTCCGAGAACTTCTATTTCTACACAAAAATAACACCATGGCAATTCTGCTGAAAACAGCGTCAGTCCGGGTAAGTTCTATTCAAATCATGCAAGTTAGAGTCCAAAACAAGGGCAAAAGTGTTTGGAAAAGTAGATACGATGGAGACATATCACTTTGCATGATCATGTAGTTGACATCGTATTTGTGGCAAAGCCACCTTTATAATTCTTTCATACATGTCAGTCGTGAGTCGTTGCACATCCCGGTACACCGCCGGAGGCATTCACATAGAGTCATGTTTTGTTCTAAGTATCGAGTTGTAATTTTTTTGGAGTTGTAAGTAAATAAAAGTGTGATGGTCATCATTATTAGAGCATTGTCCCATGTGATGAAAGGATGATGGAGATTATGGTTCCCCCACAAGTCGGGATGAGACCCCGGACAAAAAAAGGGAGAAAAAGAAAAAAAATAAAAAGAAAGAAAAAATGAGAGAAAAAGAGAGAAGGGACAATGTTACTATCCTTTTACCACACTTGTGCTTCAAAGTAGCACCATGATCTTCATGATAGAGAGTCTCCTATGTTGTCACTTTCATATACCAGTGGGAATTTGACATTATAGAACTTGTCTTGTATATTCCAATGATGGGCTTCCTAAAAATGCCCTAGGTCTTCGTGAGCAAGCAAGTTGGATGCACACCCACTTAGTTCTTTTGTTGAGCTTTCATACACTTATAGCTCTAGTGCATCCGTTGCATGGCAATCCCTACTCACTCACATTGATATCTATTGATGGGCATCTCCATAGCCCGTTGATACGCCTAGTTGATGTGAGACTGTCTTCTCCTTTTTGTCTTCTCCACAACCACCATTCTATTCCACCTATAGTGCTATGTCCATGGCTCACGCTCATGTATTGCGTGAAGATTGAAAAAGTTTGAGAACATCAAAAGTATGAAAAAATTGCTTGGCTTGTCATCGGGGTTGTGCATGATTTAAATATTTTGTGTGGCGAAGATGGAGCATAGCCAGACTATATGATTTTGTTGGGATAACCCTCTTTGGCCATGTTATTTTGAGAAGACATGATTGCTTTGCTAGTATGCTTGAAGTATTTTTTATGTCAATATTATACTATTGTCTTGAATCTTTTGGATCTGAACATTCATGCCACAATAAAGAAACTTACATTGAGAATTATGCTAGGTAGCATTCCACATCAAATTTTCTGTTTTTATCATTTACCTACGCGAGGACGAGCAGGAATTAAGCTTGGGGATGCTTGATACGTCTCCAACATATCTATAATTTTTGATTGTTCCATGCTATTATATTATCTGTTTTGGATGTTTAATGGGCTTTAATATACCTTTTTATATTATTTTGGGGACTAACCTACTAACCAAAGGCCCAGTGCAAATTGCTATTTTTTGTGTATTTCAGTGTTTCGCAGAAAAGGAATATCAAACGGAATCCAAACGGAATGAAACCTTCGGGAGAGTTATATTTGGAACAAACGTGATCCAGGAGACTTGGAGTGGACGTCAAGAAAGAAGAGAGGAGGCCACGAGGCAGGAGGGGCACCCAGAGGGGAGGCGCGCCCCCACCCTCGTGGGCCCCTCACAGCTCCACCGACATACTTCTTCCTCCTATATATACCCATATACCCCAAAAACATCCAGGAGCACCATGAAACCCTATTTCCACCGTCGCAACCTTCTATACCTATGAGATCCCATCTTGGGGCCTTTTCCAGCGCTCCACCGGAGGGGGAACCGATCATGGAGGGCTTCTACATCAACACCATAGCCTCTCCGATGATGTGTGAGTAGTATACCACAGACCTTCGGGTCCATAGATATATTCGATGTAATTCTTTTGCGGTGTGTTTGTTGAGATCTGATGAATTGTGGGTTTATGATCAAGATTATCTATGAACAATATTTGATTCTTCTCTGAAATCGTTTATGATGATTTAAATATCTTTGCAAGTCGCTTTGAATTATCAGTTTGGTTTGGCCTACTAGATTGATCTTTCTTGCAATGGGAGAAGTGCTTAGCTTTGGGTTCAATCTTGCGGTGTCCTTTCCCAGTGACAGCAGGGGCAGCAAGGCACATATTGCATTGTTGCCATAGAGGATAAAAAGATGGGGTTACATCATATTGCTTGAGTTTATCCCTCTACATCATGTCATCTTGCCTAATGCGTTACTCTGTTCTTATGAACTTAATACTCTAGATGCATGCTAGATAGCGGTCGATGTGTGGAGTAATAGTAGTAGATGCAGAATCATTTCGCTCTACTTGTCACAGACGTGATACCTATATACATGATCATGCCTAGATATTCTCATAACTATGCGCTTTTCTATCAATTGCTTGGCAGTAATTTGTTCACTCACCGTAGAATTTGCTATCTTGAGAGAAGCCACTAGTGAAACCTATGGCCCTCGGGTCTATCTCTCATCATATTATTTTCCTATCAACTTGATATTTCTATTTTGCAATCTTTATTTTCCAATCTATACAACAAAAATACCAAAATATTTATCTTATTATTTTTATCAGATCTCACTTTCGTAAGTGACCGTGAAGGGATTGACAACCCCTTTATCGCATTGGTTGCGAGGTTCTTGTTTGTTTGTGCAGGTACGAGGGACTTGCGTGTAGTCTCCAACTGGATTGATACCTTGGTTCTCAAAACTAAGGGAAATATTTACGCTACTATGCTGCATCACCCTTTCCTCTTCAAGGGAAAACCAGAGCAAGCTCAAGAGGTAGCATGATCATGTGGGGAGGCCTGTCGAAGATGAACAACCACTACTTGCTTCCCAATAGGAAGCAAGTGTGGGCCGACGAAAATGTTGAGAAGTTCCTACCGGAGAACTCGGAGTACATGGCAAAGGTATCAGCGTCGAAGCTCTACTTTGTCACACCCAAGATCATTAAGGATACCGTGTGAAAGAGCTTGTTGTGGATGGCTACATAGGCACTGAAAGAATGGTTCAAGGTGATGGATGTGTAGGATTCTGATTACTTCGAATATACCACTAGAAACGACACCAAGAAGGTAACGTGCAAGTATGAACTCTATAGATACCGATGTCTCATGCATGGTGCTTAATAATGTGATAGTTCTGCATCACATTATTTGATCCTCGTTTGTTTAGAGTGTGGGTTGTTAATTAATCACTCTCATGTTTTGATTCAAATTGTTCACCTTCATTACACATGCGTGTGTATATGCATGCTCAGGACCTCACTCACATCTATCAAACAACAAATTCTTGGTGTGTATGTAACATTTATGTTAAATACATTTACTTTTTATGTATATGTGATATTTATACTAAGCAAATTTACTTTTGACGTATATGTCACATATATAGTCAAAACTTAATAAAAAATATGACCAAGTGTACATCAAATTTATAGTTAACTAATTTACTTTTCATGTCCATATTTCTAAGTTTTGTCCGTGACCTCAACAAAGTTATGTTGTATTCATTGTAGTCATATGATTCACAATCTCCACCATGAATATCATTCTTAACATAAGATACTAAATAATTTTCTTGCATATTTTTTTCATAAAACATTGGAGGCATATGTCTAGTAGACTCGTTTACACTACTAGGGAAAACCTTATACACAGAATCTTAGCAGCAGCGCGGTCTAAAAACAGATGCTACTGCTAATTAGCAGCAACGAGCTTTAGAAAAGAGCGCTGCTAATGACTGAGTAGCAGTAGCGCTCTAGGTGAAAAGAGCACTACTACTATAATTGCCACGTTGTTGCCTCCAGGAAAGATATAGTAGTAGCGCCCTTCCCTTGGACGCACTACTACTAAAGAACTTAGTAGCAGCGGTTTTGCTCAAAACTCGCTGCTGCTAAGTATGACCGCAACTAATTAAGTTTAGTCCCATAATGCTAAGCGAACAAGGTGTTTACCACCTTAAATATGTTGCTTCTCAACCTATCTCGAGAACTCGGTCTTCATTGAACTATATGTGTATGATTTGTGGTTGCAATATGAATCCTCGCCTGTACCTATACAGGTACAGTGAGGATTCATGTTGACTATTTAGATTATACACAAAAAGATCAATGATGACCAATGTATATTTTTGATGTTTTTACTAAACAAAAGAAATAACTACTTCCATTAGCAGTAGCGGTTTTCCCCAAAACGCGCTGTAGATAAGTTAGCTATAGCGCGTCTTCTGTACGTGTGCTACTGCTAGTTCGAGTTAACCACCCCCCGCATCAAAATTTCGCTAAGTCCTCCTTTCCCTCCCACTGGCCTGTTCCCCTACTCCCTATCGCCGCCGCCCGAGCCCGAGCGCGCCTGCGCCCTCACCGCCACCGCCGCCGCCCGCCCTCAACCTCACCGCCGCCGCTCTCGACCACACTGTCGCTGCCCTCGACCTCATTGCCGCCGCCCTCGACTGAGCCCGCCGAGCCCGCCGCCCAGGACCGCCGCCCTCCCGACCCCGAGCCCACCCTCGCCGCCCCTCCGTCGCCGAGCACCTCCCCGCCATCGTCTCTCCCTCTGTAAGCCCCCCACCCCTCCCCAACCCCCTCTCTCTTTGCTTAGTTAGTAGATGATTTACTAGTAGTAGATGTTAATTTAGGGTTCATAGATAATGATTTTTAGAAGTAGTGGATATTAATTACTAGTAGTGATGGTAAACTAGTTGTATAATTAGCAGTAGTACATGTTAATTAGTAGTAGATGTAGTTGTTAGATGTTAATTAGTAGTAGTAGATGTGCTAGTTTCTTTCTATTTATAGTAAGTTTATATTTAGTAAGAACTAGTTGAATTAATAGAACTAGTTTAGTTTTAGTTGAACTAGTTAAGTTTTAGTTGAACTAGTATAGTAAGTAAATTAATAACTAGTTGAACTACTTCATTTTTAGAAAGAACTAGTTTTTTTCTTTTTATACTAAGTTTATATTTAGTAAGAACTAGTTGAATTAATAGAACTAGTTGAATTAATAGAACTAGATGAATTAATAGAACTAGTTGAACATGCCATATTTGGTGTTATTTTTTAGTTTAAGCAATTATTTCATGTTTTGGTTACACCTCTGAGTGGCCTATGTTTTGCCGGGGTGTTGATTAATTTCCATTCCGGAAAATTTCAGGCGCTTGATATGTCCTTTTTTAGAAAAGGTCATGCCGGATTTTTCCATGAATTCTGGCATGACTTGTGCTAGAATATGTAGAAGTTTAATGTTTGAATTATGAACGTAGGAAATGTCATACTCAGACGACGACAGTCTCCCGGGGGAGGGCAGTTGGTGCCACGATGATCGATGTATGTGCGACAGGTTCGTTCAGCTGGATGAAGATCGGCGCTTCAGCATTAAGCTCGAGGAGACCTTCGATGTTGAAACAGTACGCAACAACGACAAGTGTTTTTTTTCTTCGTAATTAAGCATGACTTCAACTATTTCAACGTCTAATTTTCATCTTTTACAATTCGACTAGCTTATCCCATGCCATGCAAGACGCTATGTCTTGGAGAGGATGGGTTTTGAAGACCATGAAAATTTTCAAACAAAGAAAATACACCTAAGGACCCATCATGATATTGATTTTGAAGTAAATCTGTACAATTCTCAGAGCGTAACCCATTTTGGTTGCCAAAATTGGGAAGCACTTTGCAAAATGTATGGTTTTTATGAGGGTATGATTGTCAGCATGGATCTTGGTGATCCTGACATTGAGCAAGACAATATGGACATTTGGGTCCTTGTTGATACGCTTCTGATTCTACCACAATGTGAGTTTCTCAAACATAGTTATTAACTAATTATATTGTTTATTTCAAAATAGTTGACAGCTTATTTCCATTGACAGCTTATTTTGAATCTTCAAAGAATGTGCAAAAGATGGTAGACAAAACCCACTACACTGATGGCTCCGAATTAACTTATAAGGAGAAAAATAATCTGATTGCTTATTGTACTTTTTTTGAGAATTACAATACCTATTATCGAACTCCTCCAAATTATGGTGAATACGTGCCACTAGTGCACGTGTTGAACCACGATAACTTCTATGGAGATACCCTAGTAAGATATTTTACTATTACGACATCCGTGCATCTTTTGCATACTTCTAAAACTAGTACATCATTGCTAACTACGAAGTTATTACTATGTTTTTCAACAGAAAATCCCGATGGATTGTGTGCCTCATCTGATGTATTACAATGGTCGCCTTGAAGTTCTGAACCTACAGCCAGGTCGTCCTACGGATCTCACCTGTGCATATCGAATTTCTGAAACCGGTGAACACATGCTAATCAAAGAGTGGAAAAAATGTTTGGACACTCGTAAGGAGGTTCTTGGAAGCAACATTAAGCAAAAGGCAAGAATTGGAGACAGGATAATCTGCATTCTCCATAATGGAGAGCGAGGGGCTATCTTGTTTTTTTGGTATTTTACCTTAGAGAATATAGTAGGTCCTAAGAGAATGTAGTAGGTCATATGAGGTACAATATGTTTATTATGTGATACAATGTGTTAGAGTTGAAGATGTGAGGAGTACTTGTGATTACGACTAGTGACCAATGATATGATGATGATGATGATGATAAGTTGTTAATGATATGATGATGATATTTATTATATCATTGGGTGAAAGAACCGCAGATTAGTTTCAAGTGGATGTCCGTCCACTTGAAACTAGTCCACACGGTTCTTTCACCCCGTGATGGAATAACTCATTATGATGTAAAAACAATTTGTAAATTCCTGTTGTCTGAAAATTTGTGTAAAGGTGTACGAATACAACATGAAATAAAAAAGAAATAAAATACGAAATAATAGTAGCAGCGCGGGCAGAGAGAAGTGCTACTACTAATTACCAGCAGTGCTCCTCCTGGAACTCGCTGCTACTAAGTCGATTTAGCCGTAGCGTGGGTGGAGGCATGCTACTGCTATTCGTTAGCTGTAGCGCCTTATCAGTAGCGCACCACCCCGCGCTACTGATAGGTCTAAAACCCGTGCTGCTGCTAGCCTTTTCCCTAGTAGTGTTAGGAAGAATAGTAAGTGTCATCATTGGTAGCATGTACTATTTGGTATACCCATCTTCTTTTCAGAATAGGTAACATTCATATCTCGACCCGTAGATAGATTGCAAAATAAATGTAAAAATGCTTTAAAAATGAAATAGCACCAAATATTATCAATAAAACCAATTCATTGATACCAAAAAAATCCATTAGTTGTCGACAAACATATATCTCATCAGATACATAACGCAAGTGAAAATGAAGAAATCCTCTCTAACAAAATTAGTGCTACTATATTCTCTCAATAATAACAATTTGGCTGACGCCAATAAATTCTATAAAAGAAAACTATTACCTATATAGGTCATATCTCTATTGTAAATTATTTTTCTTTTGATCTAAAAATGGGTGAATTCACAATTTGCCTACTACTCCATCATGTCATGAATAGACACCATGGTTTACATTGACCATTTATTGATACCTCCACATTCTTCGTATTTACCAATAGAGAGAGAGTGATCGAAATTGTACTTCTTTCATTCTCTATAAATACCACCTTATGTATCTCAACATAAGTACCCCCCAACTATCATCATTCTACCTCCCACGTATTAACCACCACCATTGTCGGAATCGGGGCTCCGGGGACCCAAGAAAGGTTTGAACTCTAGGGTGTGCTCACTGAACCTCGCTAAGCCTTATCTCTCTACTCACTATCTCATGGCGATGCTCCGGCATACTCGAGCGAGAGGAAAGATGAACAACAGACACAATAGTTTACCCAGGTTCGGGCCACCTTGCGGTGTAAGACCCTACTCCTACTTGTGGTTGGATTGCCTCGCAAGGTAGGATGAGTATGAGAGTACAAACGAAAGTACTAGGCCTCTAGAGGATCAATCAAACCTCTCCTCTATGGTGGCACCTAGCCTATACTTATGTTGGCCTTAGTCCTCTTCCCCCAAAACTACTAGGCGGGAAGGGTTGCCACAACGGCCAATTCGAAGGGGAACATGAGTACAACTTATCCTGACTAAAGGTGGTCTTTACCTGCTAAAGCTTCCTGCCATGACGCGCTCGTGGGCTCGATGATTACGTCCGTCCTGGCGAGCCTGCTGTTCTGGTCTTCTTGCACCAAAGTGGCAACCTTTGGGGATTTCTCGGGGAACCAACGCGTCATCCATGCTCCCTTAGCACGAAAGAGGAAAGCCTCCTCATCTGTGCCCGTTGGCGCCTCTCCGGCTCCGCTGGTCGCCATGCGCGTCAACCACATGGAGACGCAGGGTCGTGTGACTCCTCCATCTAATCCTTGGTCTCCATGCCTCCGTGAGGGGCCTGGAGAGGCACCCTTAGAAGCCACCCCACAACAGAGCGTCGTGAGGCTTTCATTGTTACCTGAGGACGCGCTCCTCGCGAGGGGGCTTGTGCATGAAGCCGTGACAATGGGATAGCATGGGCCTTATGGTGGCGCCGCGCCCTAGGCCGCAGGCAAACAGGCCTGTGTACTCCCAGTCCCATGTGCCCGACAACCGTGGACCTAAATCACGTTCTCGAGGCAATTCACCCCAAGAATCATGGCTGATTAGGTAATTCGACAATTCGATTGTGGTTTCCTTCTTCTTTTTAATTTTTTCTTCTAACCTAGGTCGAGATCTAAGAAAATTTATGTCAAAACCTATTCTTTCAACGGTGAGAAATAATTGGATCGTCTTTCTTTTTAAAGAAAATGGATCAACCATAAAAATGAATGCAACAAATTTCTTGAGGGATTTTTGAGTTCAGGCTGTGCTACTTGCTAGTGGATTTCCTTGGGATGCTTTGAGTGCCCTCACATTTTCCTCCCAAGGCCTCTTGGTATTTTTGATACAACTTTGTGCCTGGTTGGCTTCGAGCTTTTTCCTATCATTCTAATGAATCCAGGGACTCTGAGGTGACAAGTCTTTCGCCAACACTGCCACCCCTCCACCCTCTCCCTCACATGATGTCGCTGGAGGTGTTCAGCGGGCAAGCTTGCATGCTTGGCGGGAAGGTCGTGGTGAGGTTTTTGCCGCTTCATTCCCTTGCACACGAACCAGGACACCTAGGAGCACCCTAGATGGCAAGGTAGCGTGTGTTGGATGTGCTTGACGGCTACCTTTGCTACAAGAGTAGCTAGGATTTGGTTGGTTGTGGTCTCAACCCAGATTTCCCCCCTCCCCCTCCAGATTAGAAGGTCAAGATCATATCCTCCTCAACTCATTCGCCCCAACACCTGCCTTGTCTATCTTGCAGCCTTGGTCGGTTGATCAGGTGCGGGCGGGGGTTGGTGGTCTAAGCTCGAGTCTAGAGAAATCCTTGGTTGGTTCTCTAGACACTGCGACATGATTGTGTGTGTGTGTGTGTGTGTTGATTTTCTCCCTAGAGGTGCCAGTGAGGTGTCTCCTCTCCACTCTGCCTAGAGCCCCAGCAAAATCCCAAAGTGTTGGTTTGGGCAGCGATGACGCCTTGTGTTTTGTGATCTCCTTGGACCTCATGTGGCGTATGGTTCTTTGGGAGAGTGGCGCTAGGGTCGTTGGGTGCTCCTCAGTTCTGAGTCCAAACATCAATTTTTTGTGGAGGTTGGTAGTTGCAGCTAGTTCAATTTGACTCCTGTTTGGATTGTTGTTCTTCGGTGGGAAGGTGAGTGGCTGTGACCCACTGACTACAAGCCTCCGGGCTGGGGCAGAACAGGATAGGCTTCCCCTACCGTTGACAAGAACATAATGAGTGCCGTAGATTTTGACAAATGTTTCCGAAATTTTACCATGGCTAATGTGCACTATATCTTGAAATGAAGGGAGTAACAATTCATATGTTGTTCAATTCATCATACAACGACAAATATGTGGCTTGAATTATATTTTGTTCAAACACAAAGCTATTGTAAGGAGGTCTGTCCACAAGTAGGCAATATGGATCTTGAGAAAATTCTACGTGGGCTTGCCATTTCTTCTTATCTTTTCGTTCTTCAGATTTCATAAGCATGTACATTAATATTCTTACTTCATCAGATAAATCTTCATATTTATAAACCATTTACATTCAAATCCGTACTTGGTATAATTTGTTTGTCTTGCTTGATACAAGAAACAACTAGTGCACGTGTCACCCTTAACTAACTTTTGATGATTTGACAGACGAACACAAGGTTTGAAGTACTCCATTGGCATGTATGTGGTTCGATGCTACAAGTGCGCGAAATGGCAGGAGATTTCGACGAAAGAGGAGTTTGAGACGATCCGCAAGAGATTCATCGAGGGTCCATGGTTCTCCGATAGGGACCCTAGCGCTCGACGCTCCGACTAGTAGCCGGAGGACATTTGGCAGCATCCATATCTGGGTCATGGACAAGATGAGCATCCTGCGGCCCCGGTTGGAGATGGGGTGACTTGTGATCACGCAGGGTGAGCTGTGCAAGATTAAAAACAACTACTTTTGACCCAACAGCAAGCGACCGTCGGCCAGGGGCAATGTTGAGAAGTTCCTATAGGAGAACTTGGTGTACATGGCAGATCTCCCGCCATCAAAGTGCTACTTTTTCGCGTCCAAGATCATTAAGGAGACCGTAGGAAAGAGCTTACTGTGGATGGCTGTGAAGGTTGATAGAGATTGATTCGAGGAGATGGACATGTCGGATTCTCATTTGTTAGAGTACGTAATGGGCCTAATGGGCCTGGGCTGGTGGTATAGCCCGTTAGTCTTAGGGATAATTAGAGATAAGGGTCACTTGCTTAGGGGTCAAGTAAGCCTTTCTTGGGAGTCAAGTAAACCTCTCTATATAAAGAGAGGGGATGTATCAATGTAATGGAGCAAGAATTAAGAAGGAAATCCCTTCCCTCTTGCCCGGCCGTGGGCAAAAAGGCCCCCGGACGGCCCTCTCGCGCCCTCCTTTTAGTAGTCACATAACATCTGGTATCAGCTTTCCAGGGTTCGATCATGTCCAACCCTCCATCGATTTCTTCCCAACCGCCGCCACCGCCGCCCACCTACCCGTCCCCACCAACGTCTTCATCGGCACTGCTGCTCCATATAGCAGGCGTGCCGGTATTGGGCGTGCTGGCATCCTTAGGGGAGATTGCACCCCCTGCCCTCGCGCCGTCCTCCCTCGTCCTCACCTCGAGCAGATGAAAGACGCAATCCTGGAATTACGACAGGCTGTGGTGGCCATCAGGACCTTCCTTTTCAGGCCCTATGCACCCCAGCCGCATCCCCAGTAGCAACCTCCTCCACCGCCACACCAACAGCAGCTAGCCCGCCGCCGCCACCCTCGACCGCGACCACAGCACCAGTCATCTCATACCAGTATGGGATGCCCTACGACGGGACTGCGACGACCTCGTTCCCATCAGCGTCGCCGCCATCCCAGGGCATCCCCATCCAATAGATCAAGTTCCCCAATCGGCATCACTGCTTCCATCTTGAATTGCTACCCGCCATGTGTCGGTGTCGGTGAGGCTGTAGGCTGCTGTGTGCGGCCTCCTAGCGTGTCAGTGTGTGCGGCAGATGTGTGGTCTGCAGCTGCTGCTCCTCTAAATTTCCCTTCGCTGCGCAAAGGACCTCGATCTCGTCCGCTGCGTCGGGGATCTTGGGCATGCGGTTTCCCCCACAGGCATCGGGCATGCTGCTTTCCCCGCGGGCAGCGACCTCAAAGTCTATGACATCGGCAGTTGGGGGGTGCACCCCTCCTTGTGATTCTAAATTGCAAGCCCTCCACTCTTCCCTGAGAGGTGCAAACCAACAGCCGCCCGGTGGGGAGAAGGCTGGGTGTCACCGACAGGAGCGCACCGCGTAGCACCACTGCATTCTTCCGCAGACCGCTGCAAGGGGGCCTCTGCTGGTCACTCTTGCGACCACTTCCAGGTGGCCATACACACGCACTCCATTTTCTAGGTGGTGTCCATGGGATCTAGTTGGCTGTACACATGCACGTCCAACACGCGGATGGTGTCCACTTTTTGTTAAGTGTTCCAAAATAAAGCGTCTCAGTCCATTTAAGGTTGAGAGTAATAAAACAAGCCGAGATGTAAAAGACTTGTTTTTAGGTGTTAGGTTTGTGTTGTGTCGAGTCATGGTTATAAGTTGGTTAGGCTGCACCTCGAGGACAAGCTGCTTGTCCAGGTGGGGCGTAGTGTTAGAGTACGTAATGGGCCTAATGGGCCTAGGCTGGCGGTATAGCCCGTTACTCTTAGCGTTAATTAGAGATAAGGCTCGCTTTCTTAGGGGTCAAGTAAGCTGGGGGAGTCCTGGATTAGGGGGTCTCCGGATAGCCGGACTATATCTTTCGGCCGGACTGTTAGACTATGAAGATACAAGATTGAAGACTTCATCTCGTGTCCGGGCGGGACTCTACTTGGTGTGGAAGGCAAGCTAGGCAATACGGATATGTATATCTCCTCCTTTGTAACCGACCTTGTGTAACCCTAGCCCTTTCCGGTGTCTATATAAACCGGAGGGTTTTAGTCTGTAGGACAACATACAATCATACCATAGGCTAGCTTCTAGGGTTTAGCCTCTCTGGTCTCGTGGTAGATATACTCTTGTACTACCCATATCATCAATATTAATCAAGCAAGACGTAGGGTTTTACCTCCATCAAGAGGGCCCAAACCTGGGTAAAACATCGTGTTCCCTGCCTCCTGTTACCATCCGCCTTAGACGCATAGTTCGGGACCCCCTACCCGAGATCCGCCGGTTTTGACACCGACATTGGTGCTTTCATTGAGAGTTCCTTTGTGTCGTCGCCGTTAGGCTTGATGGCTCCTACTATCATCGGTAGCGATGCAGTCCGGGGTGAGACTTTCCTCCCCAGACAGATCTTTGTGTTCGGCGGCTTTGCACTGCGGGCCAATTCGCTTGGCCATCTGGAGCAGATTGAAAGCTACGCCCCTGGCAACCAGGTCAGGTTTGGAAGGTTAAACTACACGGCCGATGTCCACGGAGACTTGATCTTCGACGGATTTGAGCCTCTGCCTTGTGCGTCACACGGTCACGATGAGTACGATTTAGCTCTACCATCAGACGATGTTCAGGAGATCACACCGGCAGCAGCTTCGACCCTCAATTCGGAGCTAGTTGCGCCGTCCATGGACGGGTAGATGGACCCCGCCACGGAGGCCTTACCCTCAGTGGCGATCGAGCCGAACATTGACCTTACCTTGCACGAGAGTCGTACTATTAAACTGCCGGATCTTTCTCCGGCCATGGACTCTGAACCGCCTGCGCCGTTCCTATCGAATTCGATTGGACGCCGATCATGGAGTTTACCACCACGGATATCCTTCAGCACTCGCCCTTCAGTGATATACTGAACTCATTAAGGTCTCTCTCCTTGTCAGGAGGAACCTGGCCGAACTATGTCCGGCAGGATTGGGATGCGGACGACGAAGAAATTCGCGGCCCACCCACCACCCACTTAGTAGCCAGTGTCGATGACTTAACCGACATGCTCGACTTTGACTCCAAAGACATCGACGGTATGGACGACAATGCAGGAGACGAAGAGGAACCACTGCCCACAGGGCACTGGACAGCCACCTCATCATACGATATATACATGGTGGATACACGCAAAGAAGGCAATGGCGATGAGACAGTGGAGGATGACCCCTCCAAGAAGCAACCCAAGTGCCGACATTAGCGGCGCCGCCCTAAGTCCCGCTAAAGCAAAAGTGGTGATACTGGCACAGGAGGTAATAACACTCCGGATAGTGCCGAAGACAACAACAACCCCCTCCATCAAGAGTTAGAGCAGGAGGATGGAGGAGCCAGCCCTCCTGTGAGAGCGGCAGACGGAGAAGCGGAGGATGATAATTACATGCCCCCCTCCGAAGACGAGGCAAGCCTCGGTGATGACGAATTCGTTGTGCCAGAGGATCCCGTCGAACAAGAGCGCTTCAAGCGCCGGCTTATGGCCACGGCAAATAGCCTTAAGAAAGAGCAGCAGCAGCTTCAAGCTGATCAAGATCTGCTAGCTGACAGATGGACTAAAGTCCTCGTGGCCGAGGAATATAAACTCGAGCGCCCCTCCAAGAGTTACCCAAAATGCAGGTTGCTACCTCGACTGGAGGAAGAAGCGTATGACGCGGCTGATCGGCCACCTCGTGGCCGTGATAGAGAGGCATTCCAGCCAAAAGCTCAACTGGCACCCCGACGCCATTCAAATAAAAAAGCATGGGGAAACACACCAGACGTGCGAGACGTAATGGAGGACAAAGCAAAACATGCAAGATCGATCTACGGATCATGAGGGTGCGCCACTATGTGAGACGATAAACGTCACGCCGGATATAGTAAAAGTAGATCCGGCTGGGCCGAACACAGCAGGCAAGACCCATTCGAGCCGTGCCGTGATATAGCCCAATACAGAGGCGCCGCACACCCCTTATGTTCCACAGATGAAGTAATGGATCATCAAATCCCAGAAGGTTTCAAACCTGTAAATATTGAATCATACGATGGCACAACAGATCCTGCGGTATGGATCGAGGATTACCTCCTCCACATCCACATGGGCCGCGGTGATGACTTACATGCCATCAAATACCTCCCACTAAGGCTCAAAGGACCAGCGCGACATTGGCTTAACAGCCTGCCAGCAGAGTCCATTAGCTCTTGGGAAGATCTGGAAGCCGCATTCCTCGACAACTTTCAGGGCACTTATGTGCGATCACCAGATGCCGATGAGTTGAGCCACATAATTCAGCAGCCAGAAGAATCGGCCAGGCAATTCTGGACTCGGTTCCTAACAAAGAAAAATCAAATCGTCGACTGTCTGGATGCAGAGGCCCTAGCAGCTTTCAAACACAGCACCCACGATGAGTGGCTAGCCAGGCACCTTGGTCAGGAAAAGCTTAAATCTATGGCAGCCCTCACGACACTCATGACCCGCTTTTGTGCGGGAGAAGACAGCTTGGCTGGCTCGCAATAACAATATGTCAAAGAACCATGGTACTTCGGATACCAAGGACGACAATAGCAGGTCATGTCACAACAAACATATGCGCCGCATTAACAATGATAATACTGAACATACGGCAGTCAATGCCGGATTCAAAGGCTCTAAACCCGGTCAGCAGAGAAAGCCATTCAAAAGAAGCACTCTGGGCCCGTCCAGTTTGGACCGTATACTCGATCGCTTGTGTCAAATACACGGCACCCCAACAAGCCAGCCAACCACACCAACAGGGATTGTTGGGTGTTCAAGCAGGCCGGCAAGTTAATCGCCGAAGAAAAAGATAAGGGGCCACATAGCGATGACGAGGAAGAGCCCCGGCAGCCGAACACCGGAGGACAGACGAGGTTCCCCCCACAAGTGCGGACGGTGAACATGATATACGCAACCCACATCCCCAAGAGGGAGCGGAAGCGTGCGCTCAGGGACGTATATGCGTTGGAGCCAGTCGCCCCAAAGTTCAACCCATGGTCCTCCTGTCCGATCACCTATGATCGTAGGGACCACCCCACTAGTATCTGTCATGGCAGATTCGCCGCACTGGTCCTAGACACAATCATTGACGGATTTCACCTCACTCGAGTCCTTATGGATGGCGGCAGCAGCCTGAACCTGCTTTATTAGGACACAATGCGCAAAATGGGTATAGAGCCCTCAAGGATCAAACCCACAAAAACGACCTTTAAAGGCATCATTCCAGGTGTAGAGGCCCATTGCACAGGCTCAATTACACTGTAAGTGGTCTTCGGATCCCCGGATAACTTCTGAAGCGAAGAATTAATCTTCGATATAGTCCCGTTCCGTAGTGGTTATAATGCACTGCTCGGGCGAACCGCATTTGCGAGATTCAATGCGGTACCGCATTATGCATACCTCAAGCTCAAGATGCCAGGACCTCGTGGGGTTATTATAGTTAATGGAAACATAGAGCGCTCTCTCCGAACAGAGGAGCACACTGCGGCCGTCGCAGCAGATGCGCAAAACAGCCTCTCAAGGAAATCCACCAGTTCGGCGTTTCAAGACCCAGACACCTTCAAGCGCGCTCGGAGTAATCGGCAACTAGACCGCCTGGCACGATCTGAGCTCGTGTAGCAATGCGGCCCCCACCCCAGTCCCAGCCAAACGGTGAAATCCGTGCCACGCGTACATAATTACGCATTAAAAATACCATGAGCACAGGTGGGGAGGGGGCACAACTACGGCATGCTCCAAGACGCGGCCTAAACCACACTAGGGGCTTCCCGCTTTGTTATTTTTCTCTTTCAGGACTTCAATCTCTAGAAACCCTGTCCGGCAGCATGATTGCCGAACACATGATGCAGCAACCAAGAGAGGCAGAAAGCTACGCCACTCCACGGAACTCCCAGGTGGACTACGATAACGAGTGAAATATTTGCTTTAATACTATTCCTCAGCTTGCCCTTGGAAGGGACATAGTCCTACTTTTTTCTTATCGCACTATCTGTATCATTCTGCTTTAACACACCTCTTTGAATAAACAACGCATAGCATTACGACTATTATTGCATTCTTGTTATATATATATATATATATATATGTGTTCATTAGTGACACCTTGCAACCGTACACTTTGGTACGGCCCACACACCAGGGGCTTAAGTACCCCACAATATGGTGTGAGAAGTCCGAACACTTTCACAAGTGCGGCACCCCGAACTTATAGCATTATATGCATCAGCTCCGAATCATGTCTTTGGTCAAATGTTGGGTTTGCCCGGCTCCTATGTTTTGGTACCTTACATTCCGCTCTATCGGCTAAGGTAGCGCTAGGAGAACTACTGCGATTGTGCCCCGGTTCTGCTAGGCTAAGCAGCTCAGTAGAGAAAGCTAAAACTGACTGTCATCATAAGGCGAGAGACTAGTCGCTGTTTGGCGAGGTTTCGAGTCCCTAAAGACTTATGCCGCTTACAGCGAGGAGCTGGTCCTACCCGGCTTAAAGGCGTGTATCGCGCCCCGAATTTGTCCTTCTGAATACCAGGGGCTTCGCCGAAACTTAAAATTATAGAATTCTATGGCTAAGTGAGAGTGATAAAGCATTATTAGTCTGGTTGCCTTGTTCGCTGTGCTGAGCACCTCCCTCGAAGGACCCAAAAATGGGAACAAGAGTGCTCAGATTTATCCCGAACACCCCAACACTCGCGGCATGGGGGCAGAAGCCGAGGACTAGCCATCTCTCAGATTAGACAAACAGCCAAACAGAAGGTAATATTTTAAATTCAAACAAGCGTTGCATAGCGCATATGAAACAAGTTTTCATCATACAGGATCACATGAGCAAGTTTATTCAAATATTACATCCTTTGAATGTTCGTCCGCTACAAGACAGGCACCCTTCAGGACACCCTCATAATAAATTTCGGGGGTGCGATGCTCCTTGCCTTGCGGCTGTCCCTCCTTGATCAGCTTCACGGCGTCTAGCTTGGCCCATTGCACCTTCACGCGGGCGAAAGCCCGGCGTGCACCTTCGATGCAGACAGACCGCTTGACGACCTCCAGCCGCGGGCAGGCATCCACAGGCCGCCTCACTAGGCCGAAGTAGCTGTTCGGAAGGGCGTCACCAGGCCACAGCCGGACTACAAAGCCCTTCATGGCCTGTTCGGCCACTTTGTGTAGCTCGACCAGCTGCTTCAGCTGGTCGCTCATAGGCACCGGGTGTTCGGTCCCAGTATACTGAGACCAGAACAGCTTCTCTGTTGAGCTTCCCTCCTCGGTTTGGTAAAACTGTGCGGCATCCGACACGCTGCGGGGCAAATCTCCGAATGCTCCTGGAGAGCTCTGGATTCGGGTAAGTAATAGGTAATTTACTTTCACATGCTTGCTTTGCATATAGAATGCCATGCCTGCCGCTATTTTCTTCATTGCATCATTCTCCTGCACGGCCTTTTGGGCTTCGGCCTCGGCACTTTTTGCGCTCTCGAGGGCCGCGGCAAGCTCAGACTCTCGCGTCTTCGAGTCAAGCTCCAACGCCTCGTGCTTCATCACGAGAGCCTGGAGCTCTTGCTACACCTTGCCCACCCGAGCCTCTTGTCTTTCCCGCTTGGTGCGCTACTTGACCGCTTTATCTTCGTCCTCGGACAGCGCTTGCCTTAGGGTCGCCACTTCGGTCGTGGCCCCTTGCAAATTCATGATGATCCTGTCATTTTGCAATCGCATTCTTTTTATACATATCCATAAACTAGGTATTACTTACCTTTGTTCTCCTCGAGCTGCCTCTTGGCAAGGCCGAGCTCGTCCTGGGACCCTTTAAGGTCCTGCTTTAGTACGGCGACCTCCACAGTCAGTGCGGCAGATGCCAGGAGCGAAGCCTGCATATGCATATTGACATACTAATATTAGACTCCTGCGATATTGTTTGATCCTTTGTTCGGCTTTTCTTTGTGAACACCGAACAGAGCATCAGGGGCTACTGTCTATGCGGTAATATTTTTCCTCCATTTTAAACACTTACCTCAAAGCCTGTTAGAAGGCCGGCACAGGCTTCAGTCAGTCCGCTCTTGGCGGACTGAACCTTCTGGACCACCGCACTCATAATAGTATGGTGCTCCTCGTTGATGGAAGCGATGCGAAGCAAGCGCTTCCAGCAGATCGTCCGGCGCCTCTGGATGGGAAGAGGTCACCGGTACAGGCGTCTTGCCCCTCTTGGAAGAAGGCTGCCTGCCCGAGTCCGGAACCACTGGAGGTTCCGGCGCGGTGTTCGGCTGAGGGCCGAACTCGGAGCCCTCGGGGGCCCTGTCCCCTCTGCTCCCGGAGTCCGGAAGGTCGCCTTGAGGCGCCTCCAGAAATGTCTCCCCTCGACCGGTTGCCTGATGAGACAATACCTCGGCGTCATCTGCAGGGTAAGGGGAGGTGGTGGTCGGAAGTGGATCGCTATCCATATATGACCAGCCCACGGAGCCGTCCGACGATACATCGATACGGGCTCGTGGGGGCCTGCATAATCATATTCGGCGTTAGGGGAAGCAGTGCTACAGAGGGATGCTATGAGTCACTCTAGTATCCAAATACTTACAACTTCCCCAGGGCCTTGGCCCTGGGCAGCCACTCGTCTTCGCCGTCGGCGGCGGTGGTAGAACTGTCCGGAAGGAGATTCCTTGCCTTCTGGGACCCTTCGGCCTCCCCAGTTGGGGCAGCCTTCCTCTTCTTGTCTCCCCCGTCTGGAGGGGGAGCATCTTCTTCTGCCTCCTCGTCTTCAGGGGAGGAGTGTGCCGTAGAGTCATCAGATGGTGAGTCCGATGACGCCTGGCGTCGGGAACTCTTTTCGGTTCCGTTGGCCTTCTTGGTCTTCTCCGGCACCGTATAAGGAGCCGTAATCAGCATCTTCGCCAGGAGAGCGTCTGCTGGGCCTTCGGGCAAAGGAGCCGGACAGTCGATCTGTCCGGCCGTCTCCTGCCAGTCCTGTCAAAGGTATGGGAGCTTAGATCCCGCATAGAATCAAACTATGGAAAACAAGTATCCTGTGAGAGGTAAAATAGCTTACCGCGCTGGCTTGGCGCTTCGCGTAAAATCCGCGGTCCTCGGTAGTGGGAGGGGGAACCTCGGCGCTCTTTAATAGCACCTTCTAGGCATCTCCGTGAGTTGTGTCGAAGAGCCTGTTCAGTGTTTGGTGCTGGGCCGGGTCGAACTCCCACAAGTTGAAAGCCCGTTGTTGGCACGGGAGGATCCGGCGGATGAGCATGACCTGGACTACGTTGACAAGGTTGAGCTTCTTGTTCACCATGTTTTGAATACATGTTTGGAGTCCGGTCAGCTCTCCCGAACTACCCCAGGGCAGGCCCTTCTCTTGGCTGGAGGTGAGCCACGTGGGGATGCCAGATCGGAACTCGAGGGCCGCTGCCCATTTAGGGTCACGCGGCTCGGTGATGTAGAATCACCCCGATTGCCACCCCTTTATGGTCTCCACGAAGGAGCCCTCGAGCCATGTGACTTTGGGCATCTTGCCCACCATGGCGCCTCTGCACTCGTCCTAGCGGTCGCTCACTACATTCGGCTTGACATTGAAGGTCTTCAACCATAAGCCGAAGTGGGGCTTGATGCGGAGGAATGCCTCACACACGACGATAAATGCCAAGATGTTGAGGATGAAGTTCGGGGCCAGATAATGGAAATCCAGGACGTAGTAGAACATGAGCCCCCTGACGAATGGGTGGAGAGGGAATCCCAGTCCACGGAGGAAATGGGCAAGGAACACTACCCTCTCATGGGGCCTGGGGGTGGGGATGAGCTGCCCCTCTTCCTTAGCTTCTTGATGTGTCCCTCCGTGACGGAGGAGACCATCCACCTGCCTCCCGCTCTGGACATGGTTGGAGAGGGTTGAGGTGGGAAATGCGGACTTGGGTGCTGGAGATCGACTGTGCGAAAATGGATGAGCAAAGGAGGAAGAAGGTAAATCCTTATTCCTTTATATGGGAGGACGAAACTATGCGTCCCCACTAGCCTGGTAAAACTCGCTTATCCCCCAAGCGCCGTAATCGATGGTGCGGTTGGGTTACCCACACCCGAATTGATGAGAATCCCGTCATAAGGGGACACGGTCTCTGCTTTGACGAGACGTGTCAAAAAACTGCCTCGCGTTATGTGCGGGGCTAGTTAAAGGAAACGGTTCGAATAATCGCCGGGCCATGACATAATGTCGTGTTGCCAAAACAAGTCAGCAAATTAGATTTCCGAAAATATTATTCTCTCTGCGGTGGTATGTGGAACTTATTTTGCAGGGTCGGACACTGTCCTTGTATTCATATTCTTCCGTGGTGTATTCGGAGGAGGAACCTGCCTTGCAATGCCGAAAACAATAGTGCGTGTCGGACTCATCATCATTGAAAGCCTGGTTCATGGGCTACTAAGGGAGCCCTGGATTAGGGGGTCTTTGGACAGCCAGACTATATCTTTCGGCCAGACTATTAGATTATGAAGATACAAGAATGAAGACTTCATCTCGTGTCCGGATGGGACTCTACTTGGCGTGGAAGGCAAGCTAGGCAACACGGATATGTATATCTCCTCCTTTGTAACCGACCTTGTTTAACCCTAGCCCTTTCCGGTGTCTATATAAATCGGAGGGTTTTAGTCCATAGGACAACATACAATCATACCATAGGCTAGCTTCTAGGGTTTAGCCTCTCTGATCTCGTGGTAGATCTACTCTTGTACTACCCATATCATCAATATTAATCAAGCAGGATGTAGGGTTTTAACTCCATCAAGAGGGCCCGAACCTAGGTAAAACATCGTGTTCCCTGCCTCCTGTCACCATCCGCCTTAGACGCAAAGTTCGGGACCCCATACCCGAGATCCGCCGGTTTTGACACCGACATAAGACTTGCTTGGAAGTCAAGTAAACCTCTCTATATAAAGAGAGGGGATGTATCAATCTAATCAAGTAAGAATTAAGAAGAAAATCCCTTCCCTCTTGTCGGGCTGTGGGCAAAAAAGCCCCCGGCCAGCCCTCTCACGCCCGCCTTCTAGCAGCCGCATAACATCATTACTACTACTATACCAGTGGCAGCGGTGACAAGTAGGTAATGTGGAAGTATGAACTGTATGGATGTTGCTGTGTCATGCACGGTGCTTAATAATGTGATAGTTCTGCATCACAAAGTTCGATCCTCGTTTGTTTTGAGTGTGGGTTGTTAATTAATCACTGTCATGTTTTGAATTAAATTATTCATCTTTGTTACACATGCATGTGTACATGCATGCTCAGAAGCTCACTCGCATATTTCAAACACCAAATCTTGATGTGTATGTAACATTTATAGTAAATAAATTTACTTTTTATGTGTATGTGATATTTACAATAAGAAAATTTACTCTCGATGTGTAAGTCACATATATAATCAAGACTTAATAAATAAGACCAAGTGTACATCAAATTTATAGTGAATTAATTTACTTTTGATGTATTCGAAGTAATGTCCTTAACCTCAACAACGTTGTGTTGTATTCATTGTAGTCATATGATTCATAATCTTAACCATGAATGTCATTCTTAACATAGGATATTAAAGCATTTCTTGCATATTTTTTCATAAAACTATGCGGCATATGTTTGTTGACTCATTTGTTAAGAATAGAAAAAGTCATCATCGATAGCTTGTACTATTTGGTATTCCCATCTTCTTTTAGAATAGTTAACATTTAAATCTCAATGCATAGATTTATTGCAAAATAAATGTTAAAATCCTCTAAAAATGAAATAGCACCAAATTGTATCAAGAAAACCAATTCATTGATACCAACAAATCCATGAGTTATCGATAAAAATATATCTGATCACATATATAACCCTTCATAAAATGAAGAAATCCTCTCCAACAAAATTAGTGCTACTGTATTTACTACAAAAAACCACTTCCATGATGATACGTGTTTGTCACCGTAGGTCACGTTTTCTGTCATGCATGTACATCCAAGACGATTTTATGACATAATCAAGATAGTCATACATGTGCTGTCGTAGAAGTGTTCCGTGACAATACTAAAATTATTATCATAGAAGTGTTGTAACATCCCAAAATTCTAAATTTTGGAATGTTATATTAACTAATAGTTTTGATTGTTTGTTTGTTTGTTTGTTGTGTGAATGATTGGGTGAAATTGAGTGCAATTTGAAACTTTTTGAAAGTTGAATGAGAGGGAATAAAAGGACTTTCCCAAAAGTGTTTCCATCTGAAATGATTTGAAACCTCATTTGAAAGTAATACAAACTTCATGCCCCTCAAGGACTTTCAAGAGAGGAGATGAAATGACTTCTTCAAAGTTTAAATGAAAGAGAGTGGGGAGTTAAACCACTTTTGAAATTCCATTTGGAATCCCTCCCATTTGAATAGTTTCAAATTCCTCTGACCCATTGCAAAATAAAGAGAGGAGTAATATGACACTCCAAACTTGGGGAAATTTGAAATATATTTGAATGAGGAAAAACAGAAAAGATTTGGAAGTGGTTTGAATTTCAATTTCAAAACCATTTAGGAGTTATTTGACTTTTAATCAAATTATTTTTTCTCCTAAAATTAAATAAATGGAAATAAGGGTAAAATGATGCCCTTCAATGGAAAATTAGGAGAAAATAAGTTTGAAATCATTTTGGTAATTTTAAATTGATTTTTGTTGGGTTTTAATGCAACAGTACCACTATTTGCTTTAATTGAATTTTTGTAGATTTTATTTGCCTCTGAAAATGTGTTCATGTTTTAGAATTTTTTTCTGAAACTTTCGATATATTATATGCCTATATAGTATTTAGAATTATTTTGTTTGTTTTATTTTCCTTCTAATTTGTTAAAAAAAGGAAATGGCTGAAGCCAGCGGTAGCCGCCGGCCCAGCACACGGAAATGCCCCAGGGCCTCTCCCCCCTGAAAACCCTTCGCCCCGGCTGCCCGACCCGCTCTCCCCCTCCCGTGGTCTCTGACACCAGACCCCACCACCATCTTCATCCTCCGCACGCAACCGCCGCAGCAGGATCGCGCCGTCACCGCCGTATCCCGAAGATCGCGGGATCCTCTCCCCGATTCGCCCCCTCTCCCAAGTTGGCCTCCCCTCTATAAATACCCCCTCTCCTCTCCGTTCCGCCCCTAAAGACGCCCCGAACCTCTCCCCCTCGCCGCCTATTGCTTGCCGGAGCTCCTCCTCCGCCACCGCGCCATTGTCACCCTAGCCATTCCCTCCGTCATCCACAAGCCCCACCACCTCCACTAATCGCCTCGACCCCATCCACCACACCTCCCCGAGGACTCGCCCGAGCTCCTACGCCCTTGGAACGCCATCGCCGCCTCGAGCTCACCACCGACCATCTCCGACCACCTCCACCGATGCCACGACCACCGTTGGACTCGTCGTCGCCTGCTTCATCTCCCTGGCCACCCCACTAACACCGAGGATCACCGAAGCGCCGCCACCGTCGTCGCCCGACGCACTCGCCGTCGACCACCACCGTGGTAAGATCTCTCTCCCTCCTCATCCGTCTGATATAGATTATACAGTCGTGATTAGATTGGATCGAACAGTTAGGTTTTTTACTAGATCGATTTAGCTTCGGTTTTATTTACGGTTTATACATGATCAGTTTTGTTAAGTTACGACCGAGCGTTCTTTTGTTCTGATCGCCCACTGCTTAGGCCCAATAGCAGCCCGACGCGTAGTACCTGCCAGTTTGTTTTTTAGTTTATTTTCGTTTCTGTTTTAAAAACAGAAATAGTTTCAATTTTAGATTGCTTACATCTTTCAGTGTGTTTATCCAAATTGAGTGATTCTTTTTGCATTAGATTCAAAATTTCTTGAAGTTTCTGTTTTGAGTCTTTAAATATCAAGTTTGAGTACTTTAAATTTTGAGTTTGATGTTCAAATCACTAATTTGGCCATATCTTGAGTTTTATAAAATATTTTTGATTGATTCTTTTTGCTATGGTTTTGTTATTGTTTTTTCTATCCAGAGTCATATAGTGATTTATTTTTAGTTTATTCTAAATTAAGTTTTTAGTAAAACAGTATTGTTTTAGTTATAGTTTTTTTAGCCTTTTATTTATTATTTTTATTAGATTTAAATTATTTATTTTTGTCACTCTTGAAAAATTTAGTTTTGTTTCTGTTATTCAACAAAAGAAAATTTTGTTTTTATTTTAAAAATTTATTTTACTTAGTTTTGTATGAAAACTTGTTTAGGTCACAGTTAGTGTTTCACAAAAGCTTTTTATTTGTTTCTTTTTGCTATTAAAATTTTAAGAAAAATAATTTCTGTTAAAATTAGTTGTTTTATGTTTTCTTTGGTGTTTATTTATTATATTAGTATTTTCTTTGTTGTTAAATTTTACTTAGGACAAAGCTATTTTAGGTTATGTCTTACAATTTTCTTTAGTAGTTTTCATTGGTTTATTATTTTGTGTTCTTTGTGAATTGCATTTTATTTGTTGATTTTTTTATGAGTGTTAGAAATTTCTTGCTAGTATGTTTGCTTATGTGAATACTATGTTTTACTATATAGATTTTCATCAGAGAGTTGCGTATAGTGCTATCAAGTTTTTCGAGAGGGTTATTATCTTCATCAAGTAATACCAGACAAGTACACTTTAACCATGTTTTTCATACCTATGTTTTATTCGCATGTAGTAGCACCTTTTCAACAATCCCTCCAGTAGTGTTATTGAATCTTGTAGTTGAGTAGAATGCATGAGGTAGGAACCCATCTCCCTGTTACCAAGCCCGGGACGTTATATAGTTTTAGTGCTACGCTATAATAGGCAGGGTTTGGTATGAGTGCACGAGAGTGGTGTGAGAATGGAGGACTCTACACCAATGAAGACAACTCCATGAGGGCATTTGCAAGGACTACAGTTTTAAGGCCTCAAAACTTCAAGACCTTGAGATTTCGAGACTCGAGACAAGAATTCAATACACACTACTGGGTGAAGGACGGTTGACGGGCACCCTGGAGAAACCAGTGGTTGGCCGGGATGCATGGAGAAGCGCCATGACATATTGTGGAAAGCTTCACCCACACTCAAAGAGATGGAAGAATACTTCATGCCTGGAAGCTTACCTGTGCAACCGCAAGTCACTATGGGCTCTAGCTTGGTTGACCTTAGTTGTGACTCTGGCTGGGACGGTGCTAGCAGATGTAGAACTACGATAGGATTGGATGAGCACCGGACAGTGGTCAAGGGAACTCTTCGGAAGACCATGTTTCAGTCGTCTTGTTCTCAAACAACCTGAAGTGCGAGAACGTAAAAAGAGGGACCGAATCTTGCGCGTAAAGTGTACAAACCTCTGCAGAGGGTTGAAACCTAGTCGATTAGTCGTGTCCCCGGTTACGGACAATTTGAGCCTCTGGACTTGGATCTATCTCGGAACTCTCAACACCGGACTGATAATTTAATTGTGGGCAACTTATGATGATTTGGGTGTGAGACATCGGTTGGCGGAACCATGTCATGATAGAAAGCTCCATAGTACAGACTCCTGATATTCCTTTGTTGTAGGGAAAATAAAACCAGCTTTTACGCAAAAACATCAGAATAGAGAGCCACAAAGCCATATTGCATATAGTATAGTATTATCATCTCCTTTCTCATGTTGTGATCTTGCCGGTACATTGAATGTACTGACCTACACGGCTGCAACGTCTCATGTTGCAGATATGTTTCTTCTGACGGGTAAGAGTATGGTATAGGGTTACGGTCTACGCTCAACCTGCCGATGGCGTTGATGGGACTCCACACCCGATTGTTTGTTTCTGCTGAGACTTATGAGGTATATATCAGTTTTACGTTATTTGTACATGTGATTGCACTTTGATATATACATTGATGTACCGCGTGTGCCAGCATACCGATCCAGGGATGGCGCAGATACACAGAGGCTTGACCGTCTGAGGTCGGGTCGCTACAAGTGTCCACTTCCATGACGATAAATGGCGCGTCATGGAAGTGCTTTCATCAAGGGTATGCGACATGTGGCATCCACCATAATGGGTCACCATTAAGCTATGGCACCCCGGCTCAGAGCGACTGGTTTACCCTGCATTGCCAGCCCAGAGACCATGTCTTCTAGCAACACAGAACATCTTGGTACAAAAAAACAACCACTTTATTGATGCTGGTGGATCAACGTTTATATTACAACAGATGTCGAGGCCAAGCAGCACGCACGGTGCAGCTGAACAATATGTACATTATTTAGTAAACATAAAAGGGGCCTCGATCATAACAACTATGCGGCAGCGGAACAACGTTGTAGCAGAAACTCCATAACACAGGGACACCGATGTGCACATGATCTAGACTCGAGTAGAGCTCCTTTCCAACGTGACTTTCCTGAAATCTGGCATGACACGCCAGGTCAGTACATCGAATGTACATGCAAGCTCACAACAGGCATAATCATAATGACAAACAATATCATGATCATTAACCAGTTATTAATGCAATAATGTTCCAACATGCTGTGATCATGCTCTTGTGACAAACGTCCCTCGGGACCGACTTAACAACCATTATCGTTCTCGGATCACAAACCAACAACCATCATGGTCTTTACCAGAGTAACTCGTGATCCTTACGGCGATCACAACCACAACCAATATTTGGTCTCGAACCTCTCAATGGACTTTCCGCCATCATCAACAGTGCAAAGTTCATGACTTAGTGTGCAAGTTTATTAACGTTGACTCTTGGTGGGACCTACTTCGAGGCATCCCTGACCGTGGACTCGGCTATTGATAGACTATACACTCTCCAGAGGTAGCACACTGTACCCACACCACGGAACCCATGGCCTCACACTCCCATTCAGGTGGACCAACGGCATTCCGATGAAACCCTTCCATTGCCATGACACTCTCTCGGCCACTCCGACCCAATCCCCAACGGGCTAGTCCTGGGTGGCCCCGTGTCTACCAAAGATGCAACGACCACCGTCGTGGCCAAAACGATCCCACTCGGGGACCTAGTACCATAATCTCAACAACGGGCACACAAGGTTATGCCTGCTTACCGGGTCGGGGTAAGCATGCCCATAACCTTCCCTAGTTGGAGGCACCGACCAGAGGCATGTCAATGGACCGAATCAAGGCCTTCCCACAAAGGCAAATGTGGTTGCACTGGGAAAATCTTGATTCAGCGGCACCATGACCCAGTCAACGATATATTCAAGTTGAGTTATTTTCAGGTTCAACTTAAAATGAAAATGACTGGTGTCATAGCATGCCATGAAATGCAATACCACACATGCACCACATATTAACGAAAATGACTGATGTCAACCATATTCACACTAAGCATATGCATCAACAACTTATATTACTTTCCTGGACATGGTAACTCTCACTTTAACAATATATTTTGCAGCAAGTATTATTATGTTCTCATGTAAAAAAATAACTTTGATTAATTTCTCATATGAATAGCAAAATTTACTATCATCACCACAATCAAATCCCAATTTCTTTACCAACCAAGTTAGGTTCAAACATTCTGTAAATGTCTAAACAAGCACTTAACAGAATATTTTCTAGCAAATTTAACTATTTTATTTATGCAAGAAAATAACTTTAAGTAATTACTCATATGCATAAAAAATCATTTTATTATTACCACAAGTAGGCCTTAGCTTTTGTTTACCAACTAAACTAGTTCCAAACATTCTGTAAGTCAAGCATAATGACTAACAAATACTTGATAGAACATAAATGACATAATAGTTATTTAAATACATGGATTAATCATTTCATTCAAATAAGAAAATCATCAACATTGAAATGGCACCATGAAAATGTTGTTGTGGCTTGCCTTGGTGCAGATGAGGTTCACAAACCCTTTGGTGATCCTCAAGACAAGCCCCACCCTTTGAAAATAAATTTAAGCACAAGAAGAAAATATCAAGAACTCTTCTGAAAATCACCAGAAATTCTAGACAGCTCAGAAAAATCGCATCTTTGGTGAGCTGCTAGATTTCCTTACAAAGAACATAATGCAAAAAGAATCAATTCATTTGAACTTATGGTTGAAGAGTTATAGCTGTATGAAGCTCTCTGGAAATGGATTGAATTTGAATTTAAATAAAACAGACTAGGGTGACATCGAAGGCGTAAAGCCTCAGGGCGCCACCACTTGTACCGCTTCGCACGTGTACTGAGTGGCTGACTAGTGGGCCCCGCTAGTCAGGTGAGAGGGAGGGGAGAAGGAAACAGAGGGGGTCGCGGCTTCGCCGGAGCTCTTGCCGGTGATGAGGGCTCCTTGGACAAAACGAGAGGGAGGGATCGAGAGAGGGGGTTGAGGCGCACCTGCCCGTACCTGTAGCGTAGCTAGGGGTGGTCGGACGGCGTCAAAATCGACCTCGCAAGCGGAGGCAAAGGGCGGTGGTCGCCGGAGATGAGGATGACGGAAGAAAATACAACTTTAGGGGCTCCAAGGGGACGGTATGGCTTCACCGGAGAGAGGTGGAGGCCCTGGAAGGATAGCCCTGGCCTGGGAGGGGCTGGAGCTACAACGATGACAAGAGGGGATTGCCGGCGAGCTCGAGCTCGAGGGCGGTAGCCCGCAGGCTGCCCGGCTGGGCTACAGTTTCCTTCGCGCTTGCGGGGTGTGTGGGAGTGGTGGATGGTGCTCGAGGAGGCTGGGGGCGGCTCCATTTATAGCCGGGCGGAGAGGGGGGGTTTCAGGCTCCACCGGTGGACACCTATCCACGGCGCTCGGTGACGAGCGGCGTTAGTGAGAGGGGGAGAAGGCGACGCAGCTCACGCGGCAACTGTTGGCGAACAGGGACGAGCACAGGAACGAGGAGAAGGCGACGAGCATAGTGCGCGCCGCACTGTTGGGTTGGCCAGACCATGCCCGTGCCTGCAGCGGCGAGCTCCGGCGTTGGCGAGCGCCATGGGGTGTTAATGGTGTTGAGACATGGATGGTGGCAAAGTTTGGAGCTCATTGAACTAGCTAGGGTTTTTAGAGAGGAAAAATGAATATTTTTCATTTAAGAAAAATATTCCCAAGATTATTTTGAGGTGGATCAGAAGGGGAATGATGATTAGAGAGGGGAATGGTGCACTTTGGTGAAAGCCAAGAGTACCCAAGTGTTTAAGTCCAAAATAAAAGATTCAAAAACCCCAACTTTCAAAATAAATCCAAATGAAAATGAGGCAAATAAGAGAGGGCAAAAAATCAGGCTGTCACATAAGCTATCGGGTTTGGGTTTGGATCCAATAACCCATTAAGAGCCCGGACCAATGGGGATTTTCCACATTTAAAATTCTCAATGGCTAGAGGAACCATGTGTCAGCTCACTATTTGTCATGGTTATCTCATGGGTGGGTTCGCGAGATGAAAGATGCCACGGAGTTGCTTGAGGTGAGGGCAAGGCTGCAGTGGAGATCGAGGGACGGGATTGGGAAAATAGCACATGGTGCTTTACCCAAGTTCGGGGCTCTCCGGAGAGATAATACCCCTACCCAATTATATCTGATGATATATGCAGTGTATATGTAGCACTACAGAGTTGGTCCTGGAGCTATGTTGCTAGAGGAGGAAGAAGGGTAGAGCTCTCCCTCCTCGCCTTGCTATGGTATGTGTGTGGAATGAGACTTGAACCCTTTGCATAGGTGAGCCCGGGGCGTCTTATAGGCCGACCCCCAGGAGTACAATGGTAATACGGCCGGGTGTAGGACCCGGATGTCAATGTCTAAGGTCGCCGGGTTCTCCGCCGCCTGCTGGGGCCCACCTCTGGAGGGCCCCACTGGCTGCCAAGAGTCCGGCCGACAGGTAGCTAGGGCCTGCCGCCTGCAGGCCATGCTGATTGCCTTTTATTGTAGCATGGTCCTTGCTGATGAGGGCCGCGTCATGCGCCATATGGCTATAGTCTCGTGCCATGCGGGTAGGTGGTCGCTTGGTCAGGCGTACTGTAGCGACACCCCTCCGGGATTTGGGGGAGCAGGTGGCACTATAGCCACGCCCTGTCTCGTCATGGTGGGTGAGTGCAGACTCCGAGGAGGAGGGGCCGGTTGCTGGGAGCCAGCCCGCCCCCAAAGCCACCTTCTATGAGTGCGTCGTGTTTTCGAAGCCGGGCGTGTGGTCACGCGACTACTCGGCATGAGGGGCTTTGCTAGTCCCGATGTCTTGAAATGTTATTGGCTGCGGATGAGGCTACTCGGGTGGTGAGCCAGCCGGGTAGCCGGACCGAGGGCCATTAGCCACCCCGATGTTTTTGAAGCATTGTTTGCTGTCTTGGGCCTACCCAGGGGTCATCCCCCCGAAAATAGCCTCTGAGCCTCCGGGCAACCTGGATAAGTTCCGCGGAGGGTTTTAGTGGGGGTCGATGAAGCAGAAGATGTCGATGACGGCCGGCTGCGGACCACAGCCAGCGCGGCTTGCTTCCGGTCGGGGTGTGTAAGCGCACACACTGGGTGTAGCCTCCGAGCCTCCGGGCAACATGGAAAAGTTGTGCGAAGGGTCTTCATGGTGGGTTATTTGGATGAATCAGGGCCCAATATTACTTTCGTCCTATTAAAGGCCGATGTTTTTTATGGGCTTGAGATATTTACACATGTAAACGACCTAGTATTAGTGAGGGCCAAAATTATGTTTAGGCCTGTTAAAGGCCCACTATGGGCACATGCCTACCAGAAAATACGAAAGCTTATGCTGATTTAGGCCCAGATATTTTTAGTGAGTTACATGCAAATTTCGACCCAGAATCATTATTAGCCCAATTGGAATGGGCCCGACGAATGTTGGCATGTTGGGATCCTACGAAGCTTTCGGCTGAATACATTACTAGAATAAACCTACACTATACAAAAATAGCGTGGTAATTACTACAACCTTTGGCAGCATCATAAATGATGTATTGATGTCTACTACACAACCTTATTCTTGTAGACGTTGTTGTGCCTCCAAGTGCAGAGGTTTGTAGGACAGTAGCAAATTTCCCTCAAGTGGATGACCTAAGGTTTATCAATCCGTAGGAGGCGTAGGATGAAGATGGTCTCTCTCAGGCAACCCTGCAACCAAATAACAAAGAGTCTCTTGTGTCCCCAACAGACCCAATACAGTAGTAAATTGTATAGGTGCACTAGTTCGGCGAAGAGATGGTGATACAAGTGCAATATGGATAGTAGATAATAGTTTTTATAATATGAAAATATAAAAACAGCAAGGTAACTAATGATAAAACTGAGCATAAACGGTATTGCAATGTGTGGAAATAAGGCCTAGGGTTCATACTTTCACTAGTGCAAGTTCTCTCAATAATAATAACATAATTGGATCACATAACTATCCCTCAACATGCAACAAAGAGTCACTCCAAAGTCACTAATAGCGGAGAACAAACAAAGAGATTATGGTAGGGTACGAAACCACCTCAAAGTTATTATTTCCAATCAATCCGTTGAGCTATTCCTATAAGTGTCACAAATAGCCCTAGAGTTCGTACTAGAATAACACCTTAAGACACAAATCAACCAAAACCCTAATGTCACCTAGATACTCCAATGTCACCTCAAGTATCCGTGGGTATGATTATACGATATGCGTCACACAATCTTAGATTCATCTATTCAACCAACACAAAGGACCTCAAAGAGTGCCCCAAAGTTCTATCAGAGAATCACGACGAAAACGTGTGCCAACCCCTATGCATAGGTTCATGGGCGGAACCCGCAAGTTGATCACCAAAACATACATCAAGTGAATCGCGTGGTATCCCATTGTCACCACAGGTATGCACGACAAGACATACATCAAGTGTTCTCAAATCTTTAAAGACTCAGTCCGATAAGATAACTTCAAAGGAGAAACTCAATCCATTAGAAGAGAGTAGAGGGGGGAAGAAACATCATAGGATCCAAATATAATAGCAAAGCTCACGATACATCAAGATCGTACCATCTCAAGAACACGAGAGAGAGAGAGAGATCAAATACATAGCTACTGGTACATAACCTCAGCCCCGAGGGAGAACTACTCCCTCCTCGTCATGGAGAGCACCGGGATGATGAAGATGGCCACTAGAGAGGGATTGCCCCCTCCGGCAGGGTGCCGGAACGGGTCTAGATTGGTTTCGGTGGCTACGGAGGCTTCTGGTAGCGGAACTCCCGATCTACTGTGCTCTTCAATGTTTTTAAGGTATATGGAGATATATAGGCGGAATAAGTACGTCAGGGGGGCCACGAGGGGCCCATGAGGGTGGAGGGCGCGCCCTAGGGGGGTGGGCGTGCCCCCTACCTCGTGGCCTCCTCGAAGGTCCCCTGACATGCACTCCAAGTCTTCTGGGCTTCTTTCCTTCCAAAAATGGGTTCCGTGAAGTTTCAGCTCAATTGGACTCCATTTGATTTTCCTTTGCTTCGAAACCCTAAAACAAGGTAAAAACAGAAACTGGCACTGGGCTCTGGGTTAATAGGTTAGTCGCAAAAATGATACAAAAGTGTATAATAAAGCCCATAAACATCCAAAACAGTAGATAATATAGCATGGAGCAATCAAAAATTATATATACGTTGGAGACGTATCAGCATCCCCAAGCTTAATTCCTGCTCGTCCTCGAGTAGGTAAATGATAAAAACAGAATTTTTGATGCGGAGTGCTACTTGGCATAATTTCAATGTAATTCTTCTCAATTGTGGCATGAATATTCAGATCCGAAAGATTCAAGATAAAATTTCATATTGACATAAGATAATACTTCAGGCATACTAACTAAGCAATTATGTCTTCTCAAAATAACATGGCCAAATAAAGTTCATCCCTACAAAATCATATAGTTTAGTCATGCTCCATTTTCGTCACACAAGAGTGCTCTCATCATGCACAACCTCGATGACAAGCCAAGCAATTGTTTCATACTTTAGTAATCTCAAACTCATAAACCTTCACGCAATACATGAGTGCAAGCCATGGAAATAGCACTATGGGTGGAATAGAATATGATGAGGGGGTTATGTGGAGAAGACAAAAAAGGAGGAAGTCTCACATCAACGAGGCTAATCAATGGGCTATAGAGATGCCCACCGATTGATGTTAATGCAAGGAGTAGGAATTGCCAGGCAACGGATGCACTAGATCTATAAATGTATGAAAGCTCAACAAAGAAACTAAGTGGGTGTGCATCCAACTTGCTTGCTCACGAAGACCTAGGGCACTTGAGGAGGCCCATTGTTGGAATATACAAGCCAAGTTCTATAATGAAAATTTCCCACTAGTATATGAAAGTGACTAAACAAGAGACTCTCTATCATGAGGATTATGGTGTTACTTTGAAGCACAAGTGTGGCAAAGGATAGTAGCATTGTCCCTTCTCTCTTTTTCTCTCATTTTTTAAAATTTTTTTGGCCTTCTCTTTTTTATGGCCTTTCTCTTTTTTATTCCTTTTTTTATTCCTCAGTTGGGACAATGCTCTAGAAAATGATGATCATCACACTTCTATTTATTTACAACTCAATGATTACAACTCGATACTAGAACAAATATGACTCTATATGAATGCCTCCGACGGTGTACCGGGATTGCGATGATGCATGAGTGACATGTATGAAAGAATTATGAGAGGTGGCTTTGCGACAAATATGATGTCAACTACATGATCATGCAAAGCAATATGACAATGATGATGCATGTCATAATAAACGGAATGGTGGAAAGTTGCATGGCAAGATATCTCGGAATGGCTATGGAAATGCCATAATAGGTAGGTATGGTGGCTTTTTTGAGGAAGATATAAGGAGGTTTATGTGTGACAGAGCATATCATATCATGGGGTTTGGATGCACCGGCAAAGTTTGCACCAACTCTCAATGTGAGAAAGGGCAATGCACGGTACCGAAGAGGCTAGCAATGATGGAAGGTTGAGAGTGTGTATAATCCATGGACTCAACATTAGTCATAAAGAACTCACATACTTATTGAAAAAATCAACAAGTCATCAAAAACCTCGGCACTACGCGCACGCTCCTAGGGGGATAGATTGGTAGGAAAAGACCATCGCTGGTCCCCGACCGCCACTCATAAGGAGGACAATCAAATAACACCTCATGTTTCAAATTTGTTACAAAACGTTTACCATACGTGCATGCTATGGGACTTGCAGACTTCAACACAAGTATTCCTCAAATTCACAACTACTCAACTATCATGACTTTGATATTATTACCTCCATATCTCAAAACAGTCATCAAGGATCAAAATTCTCTTAGTATTCAATCCATTCATAAGAAATTTTTTATTAATCTTGAACACCTAGAATATTAGGATTTTAAGCAAATTACCATGCTATTAAGTCTCTCAAAATAATCTAAGTGAAGCATGAGAGTTCATTAATTCCTATAAAATAAAACCACCACCGTGCTCTAAAAAGATACAAGTGAAGCACTAGAGCAAACGACAAACTACTCCGAAAGATATAAGTGAAGATCAATGAGTAGTTAAATAATTATTAGCTATGTGAAGACTGTCTAACATTTAATAACTTCAGATCTTGGTATTTTATTCAAACAGAAAGCAAAACAAAATAAAATGACATCTAAGAATAGCAAACATCATGTGAAGAAGCAAAAAACTTAGGATCAATAGATACTAACCGATAGTTGTTGAAGAAGAAAGGTGGGATGCCAACCGGGCATACCCAAGCTTAGACGCTTGAGACCTCTTGAAATATTATCTTGGGATGCCTTGGGAATCCCCAATCTTGAGCTTTTGTGTCTCCTTAATTCCTCTCATATCACGGTCTCCCTAAATCTCAAAAGCTTCATCCACACAAAACTCAACGAGGACTCGTGAGATAAGTTAGTATAAACCATTGCCAAAACCTTATCATACTCTAGTGTAGCAAATCCCTAAAATTATTATTCAACATTGCATACTAAATGCCTCTGCATATTTAATAGTCCTATCCTCAAATAGAATAATTAAAGAAGCAAACATATGCAAACAATGCAAACATAACAACAATCTGCCTAAACAGGACAGTCTGTAAAGAATGCAGCAACATCCATACTTCCCTAGCTCAAAAAAATTATGAAAGAAAATTACCACTGTAGTAAATTTATGAGATCTTAATATGCACAAGTTTTCAACATTGTATCACATTCTGACTTTTCTAGGGAATTATTGCAACAACAGTAAACTTTCTGTTTTCGAACAGCAACATGTGGACTTCTAAAATAGGCATAGTAAAGGCTATCAATGCCACTTTTATTGAAATAAAAGATGCAAAACATTATTCTAACTAAAATCAAGCAATTATTAAAAATATAATTTGACGCTCCAATAAAAACACATATCATGTGGTAAATAAAAATATAGCTCCATGTAAAGTTAGCGATGAACGAGGACGTAAGAGGGGATGCCTTCCGGGGCAACCCCAAGCTTAGGATCTTGGCTATCCTTGAATATTACCTTGGGGTGCCTCGGGCATCCCCAATCTTAGGCTCTTGCCACTCCTTATTCCATAGTCCATCGAATCCTTACCCGAAACTTGAAAACTTCACAACACAAAATTTAACAGAAAACTCGTAAGCTCCGTTAGTATAAGAAAATAAATCACCACTTCAAGGTACTGTAATTAACTCATTATTTATTTATATTGGTGTTAAACCTACTGTATTCGAACTTCTCTATGGTTTATAAAGTCTTTTACTAGCCATAGATTCATCAAAATAAGTAAACAACACATGAAAAACAGAATCTGTCAAAAACAGAATAGTCTGTAGTAATCTGGATCAAACGTATACTTATGTAACTCATAAAATTCTCAAATAAATTTCTGGACCTGAGGAATTTATATATTAATCATCTTCAACGAGAATTAAATAAATATCGCTTTCCAAATAAAAATGACAGCATTTCTCGTGAGCGCTATAGTTTCTGTTTTTTGCAGCAAGTTCAACAAGACTTTCCCCAAGTCTTCCCAACGGTTCTACTTGGCACAAACACTAATTAAAATCATAAAACAACATCTAAAAAGAGGCTAGATGAATTAATTATTACTAAAAAGGAAAAAAAAAGCATGGAATAAAAATAAAATTGGGTTGACTCCCAACAAGCGCTATCGTTTAATGCCCCTAGGTACGCATGATGATTTCAATGATGCTCACATAAAAGATAAGAATTGAAACATAAAAAGAGAATCATGAAGAATATGACTAGCACATTTAAGTCTAACATACTTCCTATGCATAGGGATTTTGTGAGCAAACAACTTATGGGAACAATAATCAACTAGCATAGGAGGGCAAAACAAGCATAACTTCGAAACTTTAAGCACATAGAGAGGAAACTTGATATTATTGCAATTCCTACTAGCATATATTCCTCCCTCATAATAATTTTCAGTAGAATCATGAATGAATTCAAAAATATGACCATCACTTAAAGCATTATTTTCATGATTTACATGCATAGAAAATTTACTACTCTCCACATAAGCAAAATTCTTCTCATTCGGAATAGTGGGAGCATCATGAGAGACTCGAATACTATAAATTGTTTCCACATTAAAAGAGTAATGTTCAGAGAAGGGGTAACCATAATCATGACAAGTTTTATAAATATAATCACGACTTTTTATAGCATAAGTATCATCACAATAATCATCATAGGTAGGAGGCATGCTATCATCATTATAAATTTGCATATCAAAACTTGGGAGACAAAAAATATCATATTCATTAAACGTAGCATCCCCAAGCTTGTGAAAAAAATTAATTGCAGCAAACATATTCTCAAAAACATCATCTTCATCAAACATAGCATTCCCAAGCTTGGGCCTTTTCATATCATAAGCATAATCACTCACATCATTAATAGTATGGATAGCACCAATAGTATAGCAATTACCATCTTCTTCCAAGAAAGTGCCAAAAAGATTTTCAAGATCATAAGAAGTATCATTATCTTCCACAATTATATTTTCATGAGGCACAATAGTAATAGGAGCAGCATTATTTGGGAGAGATATCTTTTTACCTCTCTTCCTTTTTCTTTTCTTCTTCTTCACCACATCATGTGTGAGTTCAATCCTCTTTTTGGAGCTCCTTATTAATGTGATTGTTTGAATAGGAGGCTCCTCCTCGTTACCTGATTCATCATAAGAAATAATAGGAGGATATTGGGAAGTCTCTTCCCTTTCATTAGTATTCTCTTCATCTTCTATTTGTTTTCTTCTCTTTATGTAGTTGGCGATATAAGAATTTTCAATACAATTCACCGCACAATACATATAAATTTCCTCTAGATCAAATCCAAGAAGTTTATAACAGGCAAATTCTGGAAGATAATTAGTTATACATTTCATTTCTTCGTAACCCATAAGCAAACTAAGTTAATTATGATGTGCAAGGGAAATAAAGTCATCACAATTTTTGGACACAATACGATCATGAAACAATTTGCATTGGGTATTGAAATGATCATGTTCATTGCAAAGCTCACAAGTATGGCCAATATAATTTAAATTTTCAGCACATTCATCTAGCCTTTCTTGCAACAATTTAGTTTCTAAGTACTTATGCCTCTTGCAATATCTATCTTCCCTATTTGGTGTGTTCGTACAAACCAAATGTACTCCAAAAAATTGACATGTTTATAGGAGACATTTTCATCATAACTAGTGCAATCATCATTAGTATCATGGATATTCAAAGAATTCGTACTAACAATATTGCAATCATGCTCATCATTCACATATTCAGTGCCAAACATTTCATAGATTTCTTCTTCTAGCACTTGAGCACAATTATCCTTTCCATCATACTCACGAAAGATATTAAAAAGGTGAAGCGTATGAGACAAACTCAATTCCATTTTTTTATTTTTCTTTCATAAACTAAACTAGTGATAAAACAAGAAACTAAAAGACTCGATTGCAAGATCTAAAGATATACCTTCAAGCACTCACCTCCCCGGCAACGGCGCCAGAAAAGAGCTTGATGTCTACTAAACAACCTTCTTCTTGTAGACGTTGTTGGGCCTCCAAGTGCATAGGTTTGTAGGACAGTAGCAAATTTACCTCAAGTGGATGGCCTAAGGTTTATCAATCCGTAGGAGGCGTAGGATGAATATGGTCTCTCTCAAGCAACCCTACAACCAAATAACAAAGAGTCTCTTGTGTCCCCAACACACCCAATACAATGGTAAATTGTATAGGTGCACTAGTTCGACAAAGAGATGGTGATACAAGTGCAATATGGATAGTAGATAATAGTTTTATAATATGAAAATATAAAAACCGCAAGGTAACTAATGATAAAAGTGAGCGTAAACGGTATTGCAATGTGTGGAAATAAGGCCTAGGGTTCATACTTTCACTAGTGCAAGTTCTCTCAACAATAATAACATAATTGGATCACATAACTATCCCTCAACATGCAACAAAGAGTCACTCCAAAGTCACTAATAGCGGAGAACAAACGAAGAGATTATTGTAGGGTACGAAACCACCTCAAAGTTATTCTTTCCAATCAATCTGTTGGGCTATTCCTATAAGTGTCACAAATAGCCCTAGAGTTCATACTAGAATAACACCTTAAGACACAAATCAACCAAAACCCTATTGTCACCTAGATACTCCAATGTCACCTCAAGTATCCATGGGTATGATTATACGATATGCGTCACACAATCTCAGATTCATCTATTCAACCAACACAAAGGACCTCAAAGAGTGCTCCAAAGTTCTACCGGAGAATCACGGCGAAAACGTGTGCCAACCCCTATGCATAGGTTCATGGGCGGAACCCGCAAGTTGATCACCAAAACATACATCAAGTGAATCACGTGGTATCCCATTGTCGCCACAAATACGCACGGCAAGACATACATCAAGTGTTCTCAAATCTTTAAAGAATCAGTCCGGTAAGATAACTTCAAAGGGGAAACTCAATCCATTACAAGAGAGTAGAGGGGGGAAGAAACATCATAGGATCCAAATATAATAGAGAAGCTCGCGATACATCAAGATCGTACCATCTCAAGAACACGAGAGAGAGAGAGAGAGAGATAGATCAAACACATAGCTACTGGTACATACCCTCAGCCCCGAGGGAGAACTACTCCCTCCTCGTCATGGAGAGTACCGGGATGATGAACATGGCCACCGGAGAGGGATTGCCCCCTCCGGAAGGGTGCCAGAACGGGTCTAGATTGGTTTTCGGTGGCTACGGAGGCTTCTGGCGGCGGAACTCCCGATCTATTATGCTCTTCGATGTTTTTAGGGTATATGGATATATATAGGCGGAAGAAGTACGTCAGGGGGGCCACGAGGGTGGAGGGCGCGCCCTAGGGGGGTGGGCGCCCTCCTACCTCGTGGCCTCCTCGAAGGTCCCCTGACGTGTACTCCAAGTCTTCTGGGCTTCTTTCCTTCCAAAAATGGGTTCCATGAAGTTTCAGCTCAATTGGACTCTGTTTGATTTTCCTTTTCTTCGAAACCCTAAAACAAGGTAAAAACAGAAACTGGCAATGGGCTCTGGGTTAATACGTTAGTCCCAAAAATGATATAAAAGTGTATAATAAAGCCCATAAACATCCAAAACAATAAATAATATAGCATGGAGCAATCAAAAATTATAGATACGTTGGAGACGTATCATGTATCACAACAAAATAAATTCCATCCATACAACAAAAAGCCTATTGGCATAAAGTTTACAGTCCTTGCAGATAAAAGCACCATCAGATGTATATAAGCACAAATGATTTGAACTGAGTGCTAATGTTGCAGGATGTAGAATCTGATGGAGCAGCACGATCTTCCCCTTTTTTCCACCATTGCTCTTGAACAACGAAGCAAATGTCTGATAGTCTGGTTTCAAAACCATTCGTATCTTCAGGACATTTGTCAACCACTATTCTTGTTTCCGAAACAACATCCATTAGTGATTGGACTTGTGTCTGGATCACAGATATATCACTTGTGTCCTGCTTCGTGTTGCTATTTCTTCAAAAGAAAGTTGTGATCCAAGTGAGCAAGTGGGTGAGAAAAGCTTATTTTATGGCTTGCTTGTCAACTTTTCTGTGTTGGCAGAGGTTCTGAGCCGGAGGAAAGAATAATTACATCAACGTCATCTGCATGGCTGGCTTCTGCGTCATCCTGATAACAATCATTGTCAATGAGATGTACAAAAAATGAGCTGAGAGATGTACAAACACTCATAAGGAAGACAATCAATAATAAACCATGCTCCCACATCATAGAATAACGAGAGACTATACATGCATGATTTAGGAAAACAAACCTTAACGCCAATATTTGTCGGGGTTCTGGGAACGGGGATCCCCAGACTTGCCTGCCTGCGGCCTGTGTCATGGCTCAGGTGGGGGCCTAGCGCGGCCCATCTTCATCAGCCCAAGCTCAAGAACCTCGCGAGGAGCCAAGCCTCACGGGGCGAACGACAGGAAGCTTCCTCAAGAGCGGCCTCATCAGGCAGGCTCGCGAGGAGGTGGAGAGATCAATGCAAGGGTACCTCGTGAGGATCCCATGACGCAAGCCATGACGATCAAGGCCAGGCGGGCGCCAGGCGGGCACCGGCCTGCGCAGGGTCCTTGTTTCCCGTTTGGTGCAAAGGGGGCAAGCACAGGCCAAGGTATCAGGCAAAGGTTACCATTCCGGTGCAACGAGACCAAGACCAGCCGGATGGCCGGATGGAGGTCACCGTGGAGCCCAAGATGGCTTCATCACCAGTGCTTTTGGCAGCCAAAGACCACCTTTGTTCAGGATAACTTGTACTAGATGTTCCCCTTCAAAATGGCCAATTGTTGGCGCCCTTCCCGCTCAATTATTCAGGGAGAGGCCCAGGGCCTCTATAAATAGAGCTAGCCTCCACAAAGGAAAAGAGGGGGGAGAAAACCCAGTAGAGACTATGTAGAACACACCACACCAGCACAAGAACACCCCTCGCGAGGCTGTTCTTCCCTTGTACTATCCATCATCAGCCCCAGAGGTAATCCACCGCACCACACACTGGAGTAGGGTATTACACCACAACGGGGGCCCGAACCAGTATAAACCTCGTATCTCTTGTGTTGTTCATCATTTTCATCTTAGTTCGCACGAGAGGATCGGACGTAGATTGGTAGGGGAGAGATCTCCGCGTGCACCCCAGTGTTCGAACCTCAAGGGTCTGCCGGAACCCGAAATCCGACATTTGGCGCGCCAGGTAGGGGTGCGCCGGAGTTCCCTCCCGATGGCCCGCTTTCCACCAACACCGCGTTCCGTCCTCATGGTGGACAACGCGCCACCCACCCTGGCAGTAGACGCCGGCGCTGGGGCCAGGGGGCTCCAGGCCTTGGCCCCCGCCTTGCGACGGGTGCAGTGGCCACGCAAGTTCAAGCCCAAGATGCCGCCGCGCTACGGCGGGGCGACGGACCCGCTGGTTTTCCTACTGGCGTATGAGGACGCCGTCCTCAAGGCCTGGGGCGACGACCGGGTGATGGCCAACTGGTTGCCCATGGCCGTCACCGGTGTCCCGCGCATGTGGCTCCTCCACCTAGTGATAGCTTCTGTGACCTCTTGGGAGGTGCTACGCGACCTCTTCCTTGCCCGTTTCGCCGTGCCAGTGCCGCCCGTCATCGCGGCTCTCCTGGGTGTGTCCCAAGCACCACCCTCGGGCCACCACGTCAAGCCATTCACCCGTCAGATCAGTGCTGCATCCAAGCGCCAAGAGACCCCCCGGGGCTGGGCGGCACCCGAGGCCGATCTGACTTTCGACGCGGATGATCACCCCTTCAACCCCTCCGGTTCGGGCGCACTCCGATGCTGTGCACCCCCACCATCTGCCAAGTGGCCGTCACCGGGACCCTCATCGACGGTGGTGCCGGCCTCAACGTGCTCTCGGTGGAGGCCTTCAGCCTCCTTCACGTGCCATCGGAGCGGCTCCAGCCCAGCAGGCCCTTCTCAGGCGTCAGAGCCGGTTCCACCGCCACCTAGGGGCAGATCCGCCTCCCAGTGACCTTCGGCACCTACGAGAACTTCCGCACAGAGCTGATCGACTTCAACATCGCCCCCATCGGCCTCCCCTACAACGCCATCCTCGGCTACCCGGCCTTGGCCCGGTTCATGGTGGCAACTCACCCGGCGTACAACCTCCTGAAGATGCCCGGGAGCAGCGGCGTCCTCACCCTGCCAGGAGATGCGAGGGATGCACTGCAGGTGCTCCAACTCGCCTTCAAGGCGGCCGCGGTGGCGCAGCCCACCAGCACCGACGCCCTTGAGCCCAAGGGGGCTGCGCCGGCTAAAAAGAAGCAGCTGTTCACCCAGGACAAGGCGGAAACCAAGAAAGTACTGGTCGACGAGGATGGCTCCACCGGTGCCACCTTCACCATAGGGGCCAACCTCGAGCCCAAATCGGAGAAGGCCCTGATCGGATTCCTGCCGCAAACAAGAAGGTGTTCGCGTGGGAGCCTGGTCCGTTAGTAGGAGTCTCGAGAGGTGTGATCGAGCATCACCTCAACGTGTGCCCCAATGTACGCCCCATAAAGCAGAAGGCAAGGAGGCAGTCTACTGAGAAACAGGCTTTCATCATTCAAGAGACCCAGAAACTGGAAGCGGCACGGGTTATCCGCGAGGTCCGCTACCCCGATTGGCTGGCTAATCCTGTTGTCGTGCCAAAGAAGGGGGGAAGGAGCGCATGTGTGTCGACTTCACCAACAAAGCCTGCCCGCAGGACCCATATCCGCTCCCCCGCATTGACCAGATAGTCGACTCCACCACAGAGTGTGACCTATTCTGCTTCCTGGATGCCTTCTTGGGCTATCACCAGATCAAGATGGCGGTGGAAGACGTGGAGAAGACTGCTTTCCTAACCCCGTGTGGCGTGTACTGCTATACGTGCATGCCATTTGGGTTGCGCAACGCAGGCGCAACCTTTCAGCGGCTGATGCACATCGCTTTAGGCTGGCAGCTCGGGAGGAACGCAGAGGCTTACGTCGGCGACATCGTGGTGAAGTCTCGTGAGGCCAAAACCCTGATACAGGACCTAGAGGAAACCTTTGCGAGCCTCAACGAAGTGGATCTACGGCTCAACCTGGAGAAATGCGTGTTTGGAGTCCCCTCGGGCAAGCTCATGGGCTTCCTAGTATCCCACAGAGGCATAGAGGCCAACCCGGAGAAGGTCAAGGCGGTCGAGGACATGAGCCCGCTGAAGACCCTCAGGGAGATGCAGAAGCTCATCGGGCGTGTAACCGTGCTAGGGCGCTTCATATCCAAGCTAGGGGAGCGAGCACTGCCCTTCTTCAAGCTTATGAAGAAGAAAGGCCCCTTCGAATTGACTGAAGAGGCCGACAAGGCGTTCCAAGAACTCAAGAGGTACCTTACCAGCCCACCGGTGATGGTAGCCCCTCGCCCTCAGGAGCCCCTGGTGCTCTACCTTGCGGCCATGCCCTACTCCGCTAGCGCAGCTCTGGTGGCGGTCAGGGAGGAGCGCCGGCCAAGGCCGCATCGACAGACCAGGCTGAAGCAGAGCAAGGCCAGGAGGGCCTTGTGAGGACCGTGACCACAGCCGGAGAGGGGCAGCCGCAGCAGGAGGGCGCACCCAGGGCAGGGGAGGCCCCTTCAAACGATCAAGAGCTGGGGGCTCCGTTGCCTCAGGAGACGCCTCGACCCCTGGAGGACGCAAGCTGCGTTAGCACCCTCAACCTCGTCGAGCACCCTGTGTATTTCATCAGCACAGTGCTATAGGACGCGAGGGCGCGGTACCCCATGCCTCAGAAGCTCCTCCTCGCGCTACTGGTGGCCTCACGCAAGTTGCGGCACTACTTCCAAGGCCACCCCATCAAGGTCGTCTCGGCATACCCCTTAGAGAGGATACTCAGGAGCCCCAACTCAGCTAGAAGGGTCGCTGAATGGAACATCGAACTACAAGCATTTCAGCTGGAATTCAGTACGACCAGGGTCATCAAGGGAGCCACACTTGCGGATTTTGTGGCAGAATGGGCAGAAGCACCGGGTCTCGAGGCAGGCGAAGACCGGTCACTTTCCCCAGGAAGCGAAGCGCCAGACGGCTGTGTCACACCCTAGCTAGGTTATGCATTAGACTGTGCATCATGTTTACTTTCATCAGAAATGGAAATGGGGAAAGCAGAACCCCCAGCACCCCCCCCCCTTGAAATCAACTAGGGTTTGCTAAAAATAAATTCAATGAACCTGAAATGCCCTTCAAATATGTTCACCCTCTTTGCCTTGGGTTAGAACCCTTGGGAAAAATGGTGCATATAATTTTAGGTCAACAAAAGGGGCATTGACTTAATTCATAAATATTGGAATTTGGGCATTTAAATACTATTAAATAATTCAAATGCTCAAATAATGTTGGAATTATTTTTGGGCCACTGAAATATTTCAGAAAGTGTCCATAAATATTTTCAGGATTTTATAAAATGATTTAGTATTTAAACTAAATCAAAACAGAATAACAAAAATAGAAAAACAGAATAAATTAGAGAGAGAGACAGAGGCTCACCTGGACTTACCTGGCGCCACCGACCGGCCCAGCACTGTAGCTGGACGGCCCAGCCCACCAGGCCGACGCCAGTCGTCCCCTAGCTCCTGCCAGGAGGACGCCGGGCGTGTGCCCGCGGTGCGCCGGCACGCGCGCGGCCACCGACGGCCACCTCCTGCTTCGCCCGCCTCCCCGACGTCGCTATGGACGCCACGCACCCCCCTGGCCCTCTCATTCACTCTCCCCCGCCCTCATCCTCTCCCTGTCTCGGTCTCTCGCACATACCGAACACAGCCGCCGCCGTCGCTCGCTGTTGCCACGGCCACTGGCCCTCCCTCGCCCATCCTTCGTGCTCGAGAGCTCCGCCTCGACCCCCTCCTTCTTCCACCCCAAGCCACGCCACCGCAGGAGCCCACATCGCCGCCACGAGTCGTCTTCTCCGAGCACGGCTGCCGGACTCCATTGACGAATTCGTCGGCTCCGGACCATCCCCGAGCCCACCGAGCTGCTCTACGTGACCCCAGTGAGCTCCTGCTCCGTTTCCCCCTCTTCCCCGCTTCAATTGATCGCCGTAGCCGTCGCCCCCTTGATGACCGAACTGCGGCGCCGCCCGAGCTCGCCGGCGACGAGGCTCCGGTGGCCAATCGGCCCCGTTCATATGGCCGTTGGCTTTATGAGAGCCTGCAGAACACGTAGCCACCACCAGTTGATCCTCCCATGCACGGCGTCGTCGTTTTCATCGGCGCCCGAACTCCGGCGGCCGCAAGAGAGCTCGCCGCCGTCAGCTCCGGCCACCCCCGCACCTCCCGTTGGTCCCCCTAGATGCGCACGAGCACGAGCTCCTCCCTGGTGCCCCCAGCGCGCCAAACCATCGCCTGTAGCGAAATCCCGACGCGGACGCCGCCGCGATCTGAGGTCGCCGGCGGCTAAACGCTGGTAGCCGACGTGGCCGTCATTAGCGGCTAACTAACCCACTAACCACCCCTCTAGAGTCACTGCCATGTGGGCCCTAGTGCTTAATTAGTTATTTAAATATTTTGTTAGATTAGCACCGGTCTCAGGAGGGCCCCACCTGTCAGTTTGACTTTGCCATGTCACAGTTGACCTGGTCCCACACGTCAGCCACAGGAACCAACTAGAGTCACTGACCAGTGGGACCCACTGGTCAGGTTTGACCTGGAGGCAACCCTGTTGACTTGCTGATGTCATGCTGATGCAAGGCTGACGCAGTAAATCATTTTCTAGTTAAAAATAATTCAGGAAATTCCAGAAAATACCCAAAACTTTGAAAAATCATAGAAATTCAACCATAACTCCAAATGAGATAAATTATATATGTAAAATTATCAGAAAAATTCAAGGAATCCATCTGTACCATTTTCATGCATGTTTGAACAATGTTTGTCCCCTGTTTTGGACAAAACAAATAAAGGGCAATTAAATAATCATATATGGGGTTGGAATTTGAATCTTGTACTCAAACCAACTCCATTTAAATCATAGCTAGTTGCATTAGCTCAAGACACATCCATATTGCCATGTCATAGCATGCATCATATTGTTGCATATCGTCATGTGTTGACTGTGCTCGGTTGTGTTCTTCGTGGTAGGTTCTGCCTCCGAGGATATTCACGAGTATCCAACTGAAGGGCAGTATCCCGTTACCACTCCATCAGGCAAGCAACCATTGATCATTCCGATACAACCCATGTTCTTGCTCCTGCTCTTGTTTACTGCATTAAGACAACACGATTCAAACTGCTGTGTGTTACGGTAGTTGAACCCTTATCCTCTGCATGACCTGTCATTGCCACAGTAACTTGATGAAACCCACTAGCATGTGTAGGAGTTGATTGAGCCATGTTTTGTGATTCCTACCTTGCTATGCCTGCTATGCTTAGAGTTGTGTCAGGTCTGGTTCATCTGGGAGATGGGCTAGAGTGAAATGCGTGTGGCAGTAATATATGGGATGTGTTGAACATGTTTTGGTAAAGGTATCGATGAGAGGCCATGTAGGAGTACATGGTGGGTTGTTTCATTGAAGCCGTCCCTAAGAACTGAGTTCTGTATGCGTGACTTAAGATTCAACTACTACCACACATTGGGCCCTGAAATATGACCCCGCTCGGCTTACCGACCCCTCTCGCCTCAGTCCAGGAGTTGCAACTAGTTTCTGGTGTTTGTAGGATATGTGTTGGCGGCCGTGCGTAGCGCTGACCCTAGGGGTGGGCTATGTTGCGGTAGATACACCGTGGCACGGTGTACCGAGTCACCCGTTTGGTGTCTCGGGAACCCTGTTCACATCGTTCGGGGCCGTTGAGGACACCCCGGCCGGATTTCCTTGCGGATGGAACCTGAATAGGCGATGACCCTGGACTAGAGACTTGTCAGGTTAGTCAGGTCGTGGTCTACACCCACGTCGGTTTTCGCTTGAAGTCTGCCGAGCACATTTCGTGTGCAGACGCTAAGTGGTGGAAACATGTGTGACGAAGTACACCCCTGCAGGGTATGAAACTATTCGAATAGCCGCGTCCGCGGTAAAGGACTACTTGATTGCATATACAGTTCATAGACAAGTTAATGGATACTACTAAAAGACTCAAGATAAGTGTGAGTACCGAGGATGGCTCCCTCGCAGGATACGAGGAAGGATCCACGGTGGAGTATTGTGATGGTGAGTAGTGGACTCGTGTGCGAAAACTATTTTGCTAAAAGATTCCGTAGGATAGCTTAGCCAAGAGTCAAAGCTGGCTTGCTGCATAAACCCCACCACCTTCTTGAGAATGAGCATGTACAGTAGGTTCTGATGTAAGACTTGTTGAGTACCTTTGTACTCATGTTTGCTTAATTATTGTTTTCAGACGACAACACTGCCCCCTCCGATGGGTTTTATGTAGACCTTGACGTCGACGAGTGACTAGCCACCCAGGTGGTGATCCAGGCCATGGAGGGCCCTATGTAGATAGTCAGGCTTCAAGAAGCCTTCTTTCTTTCTAGAGTCTGTACTCAGACTAGTTGCTTCCGCATGTGCTCGTATGACTGTATGACTTGAGTGTCGGGTCATGTGACCCCTACCTGTATGGATATGTTATGTATGGCTCCCTGGAGCCTTTAAATAAAGTACCTGAGTTGTAGAGTTTTGTTGTGATGCCATGTTGTATGTACTCATATCGGGCATATTGTATGTATGATTGAAATGCTTGGTATGAGTGGGATCCGACAATCTAGTTGTTTGTCCTTCGCAGCCTTTCTTATGGGGAAATGTAGTCTAGTGCTCCTCGAGCCATAGTAGTCCGCTACAGCCCAGTTCACCAGAGTCCTGCTAGCCCAGCACTACTGTTCAGGACACCTGACTGGCCGGCATGTGTTTCACTTCGTCCCTATGTCTGTCCATTCGGGGAAATGTCACGCGGTGATCCCCCGGGGTCCTGTTAGCCCAGTGCTACAGCCCGGAATCACTCGTTTATGACCGACATGTTCGTTGTGATTCATGTATGCCTGTCTCCATAGGTCTGTGCCGCTTTGGGTTCACGACTAGCCATGTCGGCCCGGGTTCTCGGTCATATGGATGCTAGCGACATTGTCATATACGCGAGCCAAAAGGCGCAAACGGTCCCGGGCCATGGTAAGGCGACACCCGTTGGATACCGTGCGTGAGGCCGCAAAGTGATATGAGGTGTTACCGGCTAGATCGATGTGGCTTAGAATCGGGGTCCTGACAGCGTTGGCATCAGAGCCGGACTGCCTGTAGGTTCGTTCAGCCAAACTGGTCGATGTCGAGTCTAGAAATGCTTTAGTTATATGTAAGGGAATTGATTGTGGAAGGGAACGTAAGGTTCTTTTTACTCCTTTACCCTATGCTTCTGATCTGAGTCATTCTCTTCTCATTCAACGTGGGTTAAGGACTAGGCTCTCTTCTTCTATTAGGTTCACATGTTACTAATCCGTAGTAGCTCATAGGATTATTGCTATGAGTTTCAGTCCAGTTTCTACTATTTTAGTACGTGGCTATTTGAATCAGAACCTTGATATGATGCTATTGAGCGGTATTGTGAACTGTTGTGGATGTCTCAAATCTTTTTCTGAGCATTTACAGCCGTTATGCTGCCCAATTTTTCCCTAGGAATTCTGATGTCTTTGTCTTGTGGTTGTGCTTTCAGATGGCCAATCAGTCTCAAAATCAAGTGGTTCGCCTGACCAGGTGCCTCGACGTGCCCGGTCATACTGCTATGTTGGTCCGGGTCATGATCGAGACAGGATACCGTTGGTATCCCGAATACACTGTTGAAGAGCAGTTCCGCGACTTTAATCAAAGCCAGTATTTATGCACCGTCAGGATATTTCCTTCCTATCCTGGATCTACCGAGCCCCTTCACTGTTCCTATGGACTCGGAGTTACCATTGAGATGGCTGTGCAGGATGCTGCCTATTCCATGATGACCATCTTGCGAGTCCGGACTGGCCTGCTTCGGAACACTGACTTCCGTTACATGCCAGCTTCACTTCCGGGAGCGCAGGGCTATCTTCAGGCTATCTATGCTGACTCCACCCAGGAGGACTCATTAACTCGTACCACCGCTGAGATGCTCGAAGATAAGGACCGAGAGAATCGGGCCTTGAGGCTGGAGCTCTTTAATACCCGTGCTGATCATTGGGCCACACTGACTCGGTTTGCACCCGCGGTGCAAACTGGATGTATGGATACCAGGGATCTGTATCCTGTGAGAGCAGCTCTGCCAGACATGGTGGATTGGCGTGATGTGGGAGGCATCACCCCACCCCTTGGTCCCCGCAGGCCACCGTTTGTTGGTCCAAGACCTTATCCTAGCCCCTATGGTCCACAGGCTCCTCAGGACCGTCTGTTTCCGGATGATCACGTTGAACTTCCAGGCTATGGAGGTGACTTCTATGAGGACTACTACGGAGCTATCTGAGTTAGTAGTAGTACCACTAGTATTGTAGTAGTTGTATCTCCACTGTCCTGTGTGACTTGTGGAATACGACTTGGTGTGTAATCGATTCCGGAGGTGTAGACAAATAATGTATAGGGACTCGGAATGCCTCTGATGAGATGTAACGTCTACCTTCATAGTTGTACTATAGCATGGGCTTGTACTAAACTATGTATGACGAGTATGACCGTTGGTGTATATATGGCAGTTTTATATTACCATTGCATACGAATGAGCATCTCTGCATTCCGCGTTATCCTTTACCTTCTGCACTTCCCTGTTAAGTATGAACCATCCTTGTCTAAACCGTTGTCTTGTTTCCTTCTAGGATGGTCAACACCCGCGGAAACCCTGCTGCCCCGGAGCATGGGGAAGCCAATGCAGCTAGAGGTGAAAATTTGCCTCACCCGCCTTCCCTGGCCGAAGTGATGCTGGAGGCGGAAAGGAACAAGCGTGAGACCAACCGCCTGCTGGAGCGGATTGAGCAGAACACTGCACGCCACCCACGAAATGACTTGGTGTCAATCAACGACTTTATCAAGCTGTACCCACCAAAGTTTAACCATTCCGTCGAGCCCCTCGACGCGGATGATTGGCTTCGCAGCATCACTCACAAGCTACGTTCTGCCAACGTAGCTGAAGCCGACAAGGTTACCTATGCTGCTTATCATCTCGAGGGCCCCGCTAGCCATTGGTGGGAAAACTACGAAGCTATGCGCCCGGTCGGCCAAATCACTACCTGGGCTGAGTTCAGCGAGGCTTTCCGTGAGCATCACATTCCGGAAGGTCTCATGGATCGCAAGAGGGAGGAGTTCTGCAACTTCACCCAAGGAAGGCTGACTGTGGATGCATATAGCCGAGAATTTGGGAACCTGGCATGCTATGCTCCTGAAGAGGTTTCTACTGACGCCAAGAAGCAGGCAAGGTTCCGTAAGGGACTTAGCCCTGAGCTTCGCCGCGATCTCCGTCTGCACGAGTGCACATCCTTCCAGAAGCTGGTCAATAAAGCTATCAGTGCTAAGACAGGCCAGACTGATTATGACGCTTCACGCAAGCATTCTCGTGATTTTGGGTCTTCATCCGGCTCTGGAGCTCAGAAGCGCCGGGTGTGGATTCCAAGCACCGCACTGCCACCCAGATTCACCCCGAGGCCATCCTTTGAGGCGCCTCGTCCCAACCAGCAAATTGCACCGCCCAAGCCCTATGGTGGCCCCGCTGCTAATGTTGCTCCACGCCCCACTGTGGTAACATGCTTCAAGTGCGGAGAACCGTGTCACTATAGTCGAGAGTGTCCCTAGAACAACCCCAATCAAGCTGGAAAGTCCGTTGGCCGTGGTAAGCCCGCGGGAAAGACTTTCTACGCCAAGCCGGCCACTACTGCACGTGGCCATGTCAACTACGTCTCAGCCGAAGAGGCTCATGAGGATCCCAACGTCGTCCTTGGTACGCTCCTTGTTAACTGCCATCCGACATATGTTCTTTTCGATACTGGAGCATCTCATTCATTCATATCCGAGAATTATGCTCGGTTGCATAACACGACATTCTGTGACATGCCCACTTCCATGGTAATTCAAACTCCGGGTTCCAAATGGCAAACTTCTAGGGTAAGCCATGGGAACGAAATTCTTGTCGATAGGCTTGTCTTCCTTGCATCTTTAATAGCTCTCAAGTCCTCCGACATAAACATCATCTTGGGTATGGACTGGATGTCGGCTCATTACGCCAAGATCGATTGTGCCACTAGAACCGTTCAACTTACTCATCCCTCGGGCAAGACAGTTAATGTCTTAACCCGAGTGGCCAAGCGCCAACTTTACTCTCTCAATGCCAACCCTCTTCCAGACCTTGAGGACGTTCCGGTAGTCCGAGACTTCCCGGATGTGTTTCCGGAAGAACTGCCAGGTGTTCCACCTGACCGGGATGTCGAGTTTGTGATAGACATTGTTCCAGGAACCGTTCCAATTGCTAGACGACCCTACAAGATGGCACCCTTAGAACTAGCCGAGCTTAAGAACCAACTCGATGAGTCCTTGAACAAAGGGTTCATCCATGCTAGCTCCTCTCCTTGGGCTTGCCCCGTCCTCTTCGTCAAGATGAAGGATGGAACGGATCGAATGGTTGTGGATTACCGACCTGTCAATCTGGTCACCATCAAGAACAAATACCCGCTTCCCAGGATCAACGACCTGTATGATCAGCTTGCTGGATCCTCAGTCTTCTCCAAGATGGATTTGAGGTTGGGCTACCATCAAATCAAAATCAGAAACGGGGACATTCCCAAAACGGCTTTTGTCACTCGTTATGGCCAATACGAGTACACCGTCATGCCCTTCGGTTTAACCAATGCCCCGGCCACTTTCTCCCGGTTAATGAACTCGGTTTTCATGGAGTACTTGGACAAATTCATCGTAGTATACCTCGATGACATACTCATCTACTCCAAGAATGAAGAGGAACATGCCGAACATCTAAGGCTGGTATTGATGAAACTTCGAGAGCATCGCCTTTATGCGAAATTCTCCAAGTGTGAATTTTGGTTGTCAGAAGTGACCTATCTAGGCCATGTAATCTCTGGTAAGGGTATTGCTGTCAATCCCGAGCGAGTTCAAGCCGTCCTTGATTGGACTCCACCTGTTTCGGTCAAGCAAGTTCGGAGTTTCCTTGGCCTAGCGAGCTATTGCCGCCGCTTCGTCGAGAATTTCTCCAAGGTTGCTAAACCTCTAACTGAACTCCTCAAGAAAGATAAAAAGTTCGAGTGGACTCCACAGTGCGAGTTCAGTTTTCAGGAACTGAAAAGACGCCTGACATCTGCTCCCGTACTGGTACCACCAGATTTCTCCAAGGACTTTATTATCTATTGCGACGCCTCGCGACAAGGACTAGGTTGCATACTCATGCAAGATCGTCAGGTAATTGCCTATGCTTCACGGCAATTACACCCACATGAGGAAAATTATCCCACACATGATCTAGAGCTTGCAGCTGTAGTCCATGCACTCAAAACCTGGCGACATTACCTCCTCGGTAATCGTTGCGAGATATTCACCGATCACCAAAGCTTGAAATATATCTTCACCCAACCAGATTTGAATCTCAGGCAAAGACGTTGGGTCGAGTTGATCTCGGATTACAACTTAGGAATAACTTACACCCCTGGCAAAGCCAATGTCATGGCTGATGCACTAAGTCGTAAGTCCTACTGTAACAACCTGATGTTACAACAAAGTCAACCACTTCTCCATGAGGAATTTCGTAAGCTTAATCTTCACATTGTTCCTCAAGGATTCCTATCCACCCTGGTGGCGAAACCTACCCTTATGGATCAAACCATAGCTGCCCAAAAGCGTGATAAGGGCATATCCCGGATTAAGGAAAACATTGCTAGCGGAGTAGCTAAATGTTTTTCCATGGATGAGCAAGGTGCTGTCTTCTTTGAGAACCGCCTGGTGGTTCCCAAGAACCAACATCTACGCCAGATGATCCTTAAGGAAGCTCATGAATCCCCTCTCACCATTCATCCCGGTAGTACTAAAATGTATCAAGACCTACGCCAGAGGTTTTGGTGGACTAGGATGAAGTCAGAAATCGCTCAATACATTGCTAATTGCGACGTTTGTCGTCGTGTTAAAGTAGAGCATCAACGGCCTGCTGGCACCCTTCAACCTTTGGCTATTCCTGAATGGAAATGGGACAAAATCAGTATGGAATTCATCACTGGGTTTCCCAGGACCAAGAGGGGGAATAATGCCATCTTCGTCGTGATCGACCGTCTTTCCAAAGTAGCCCATTTTCTACCTGTTCGTGAGAGTATCACCGCTAGCCAGCTACCTGACCTATACATCTCCCGAATAGTGTCTCTTCATGGTGTCCCATTGGAAATTAACTCAGACCGTGGAAGTCTCTTCACCTCTCGATTTTGGGAAAGTTTCCAAAATGCTATGGGAAATCATCTCTCCTTTAGCACCGCCTTCCATCCTCAATCAAGTGGTCAAGTAGAGCGAGTCAATCAAATTCTGGAAGATATGCTCCGAGCTTCTGTTATCTCGTTCAGAATGAGTTGGGAGAAATGCCTTCCATTCGCGAAGTTTGCCTATAACAATAGCTATCAAGCTAGTTTGGGCAAGGCTCCCTTCGAAGTTCTCTATGGACGAAAATGTCGAACGCCTCTTAACTGGTCAGAAACCGGGGAAAGACAACTCTTTGGCCCGGATATGATTCAGGAAGCAGAAGAGCAGGTTCGCGTTATTCGTGAGAAATTGAAAGCAGCCCAATCTCGCCAAAAGAGTCAATATGATCGTAAGCATAAGCCTATGACATTTGAAATTGACGAGAAAGCTTACCTTCGGGTTACCCCGTTAAAGGGAACCCATCGCTTCGGTATCAAAGGCAAATTGGCTCCTCGTTATATTGGACCCTTTCGCATTCTTGCCAAACGAGGAGAAGTTGCCTACCAATTGGAACTACCTCCGCATCTTTCCAGAGTTCACGATGTCTTCCACGTTTCGCAACTCAGGCGTTGCTTCGCGGATCCTATCCGTGGAGTGGACCACGAAACGCTTGATTTACAAGATAACCTCTCTTATCGGGAATACCCCGTTCGTATCCTTGATCAAGCCGAGCGTACCACTCGACGTCATAATATCAAGTTTCTCAAGGTTCAATGGTCACACCATTCCGAGGAAGAAGCCACTTGGGAAAGGGAGGATCGTCTTCGACTCGAGTACCCCGCCTTCTTCCCAGATGATCCTAAATGTCGGGACGAGATTCTATTGAGTGGGGGTGAGTTGTCACACCCTAGCTAGGTTATGCATTAGAGTGTGCATCATGTTTACTTTCATCAGAAATGGAAATGGGGAAAGCAGAACCCCCAGCACCCCCCCCCTGAAATCAACTAGGGTTTGCTAAAAATAAATTCAATGAACCTGAAATGCCCTTCAAATATGTTCACCCTCTTTGCCTTCGGTTAGAACCCTTGGAAAAAATGGTGCATATAATTTTAGGGCAACAAAAGGGGCATTGACTTAATTCATAAATATTTGAATTTGGGCATTTAAATACTATTAAATAATTCAAATGCTCAAATAATGTTGGAATTATTTTTGGGCCACTGAAATATTTCAGAAAGTGTCCATAAATATTTTCAGGATTTTATAAAATGATTTAGTATTTAAACTAAATCAAAACAGAATAACAAAAATAGAAAAACAGAATAAATTAGACAGAGAGACAGAGGCTCACCTGGACTTACCTGGCGCCACCGACCGGCCCAGCACTGTAGCTGGGCGGCCCAGCCCACCAGGCCGACGCCAGTCGTCCCCTAGCTCCTGCCAGGAGGACGCCGGGCGTGTGCCCGCGGTGCGTCGGCACGCGCGCGGCCACCGACGGCCACCTCCTGCTTCGGCCGCCTCCCCGACGTCACTATGGACGCCACGCACCCCCTGGCCCTCTCATTCACTCTCCCCCGCCCTCATCCTCTCCCCTGTCTCGGTCACTCGCACATACCAAACACAGCCGCCGCCTTCGCTCGCTGTTGCCACGTCCACTGGCCCTCCCTCGCCCATCCTTCGTGCTCGAGAGCTCCGCCTCGACCCCCTCCTTCTTCCACCCCAAGCCACGCCACCGCAGGAGCCCACATCGCCGCCACGAGTCGTCTTCTCCGAGCACGGCTGCCGGACTCCATCGACGAATTCGTCGGCTCCGGACCGTCCCCGAGCCCACCGAGCTGCTCTACGTGACCCCAGTGAGCTCCTGCTCCGTTTCCCCCTCTTCCCCGCTTCAATTGATCGCCGTAGCCGTCGCCCCCTTGATGACCGAACTGCGGCGCCGCCCGAGCTCGCCGGCGACGAGGCTCCGGTGGCCAATCGGCCCCGTTCATATGGCCGTTGGCTTTGTGAGAGCCTGCAGAACACGTAGCCACCACCAGTTGATCCTCCCATGCACGGCGTCGTCGTTTTCATCGGCGCCCGAACTCCGGCGGCCGCAAGAGAGCTCGCCGCCGTCAGCTCCGGCCACCCCCGCACCTCCCGTTGGTCCCCCTAGATGCGCACGAGCACGAGCTCCTCCCTGGTGCCCCCAGTGCGCCAAACCATCGCCTGTAGCGAAATCCCGACGCGGACGCCGCCGCGATCTGAGGTCGCAGGCGGCTAAACGCCGGTAACCGACGTGGCCGTCATTAGCGGCTAACTAACCCACTAACCACCCCTCTAGAGTCACTGCCATGTGGGCCCTAGTGCTTAATTAGTTATTTAAATATTTTGTTAGATTAGCACCGGTCTCAGGAGGGCCCCACCTGTCAGTTTGACTTTGCCACGTCACAGTTGACCTGGTCCCACACGTCAGCCACAGGAACCAACTAGAGTCACTGACCAGTGGGACCCACTGGTCAGGTTTGACCTGGAGGCAACCCTGTTGACTTGCTGATGTCATGCTGATGCAAGGCTGACGCAGTAAATCATTTTCTAGTTAAAAATAATTCAGGAAATTCCAGAAAATACCCAAAACTTTGAAAAATCATAGAAATTCAACCACAACTCCAAATGAGATAAATTATATATGTAAAATTATCAGAAAAATTCAAGGAATCCATCTGTACCATTTTCATGCATGTTTGAACAATGTTTGTCCCCTGTTTTGGACAAAACAAATAAAGGGCAATTAAATAATCATATATGGGGTTGGAATTTGAATCTTGTACTCAAACCAACTCCATTTAAATCATAGCTAGTTGCATTAGCTCAAGACACATCCATGTTGCCATGTCATAGCATGCATCATATTGTTGCATATCGTCATGTGTTGACTGTGCTCGGTTGTGTTCTTCGTGGTAGGTTCTGCCTCCGAGGATATTCACGAGTATCCAACTGAAGGGCAGTATCCCGTTACCACTCCATCAGGCAAGCAACCATTGATCATTCCGATACAACCCATGTTCTCGCTCCTGCTCTTGTTTACTGCATTAAGACAACATGATTCAAACTGCTGTGTGTTACGGTAGTTGAACCCTTATCATCTGCATGACCTGTCATTGCCACAGTAACTAGATGAAACCCACTAGCATGTGTAGGAGTTGATTGAGCCATGTTTTGTGATTCCTACCTTGCTATGCCTGCTATGCTTAGAGTTGTGTTAGGTCTGGTTCATCTGGGTGATGGGCTAGAGTGAAATGCGTGTGGCAGTAATATATGGGATGTGTTGAACATGTTTTGGTAAAGGTATCGATGAGAGGCCATGTAGGAGTACATGGTGGGTTGTTTCATTGAAGCCGTCCCTAAGAACTGAGTTCTGTATGCGTGAATTAAGATTCAGCTACTACCACACATTGGGCCCTGAAATATGACCCCGCTCGGCTTACCGACCCCTCTCGCCTCAGTCCAGGAGTTGCAACTAGTTTCTGGTGTTTGTAGGATATGTGTTGGCGGCCGTGCGTAGCGCTGACCCTAGGGGTGGGCTATGTTGCGGTAGATACACCGTGGCACGGTGTACCGAGTCACCCGTTTGGTGTCTCGGGAACCCTGTTCACATCGTTCGGGCCCGTTGAGGACACCCCGGCCGGATTTCCTTGCGGATGGAACCTGAATAGGCGATGACCCTGGACTAGAGACTTGTGAGGTTAGTCAGGTCGTGGTCTACACCCACGTCGGTTTTTGCTTGAAGTCTGCCGAGCACATTTCGTGTGCAGACGCTAAGTGGTGGAAACATGTGTGACGAAGTACACCCCTGCAGGGTATGAAACTATTCGAATAGCCGCGTCCGCGGTAAAGGACTACTTGATTGCATATACAGTTCATAGACAAGTTAATGGATACTACTAAAAGACTCAAGATAAGTGTGAGTACCGAGGATGGCTCCCTCGCAGGATACGAGGAAGGATCCACGGTGGAGTATTGTGATGGTGAGTAGTGGACTCGTGTGCGAAAACTATTTTGCTAAAAGATTCCGTAGGATAGCTTAGCCAAGAGTCAAAGCTGGCTTGCTGCATAAACCCCACCACCTTCTTGAGAATGAGCATGTACAGTAGGTTCTGATGTAAGACTTGCTGAGTACCTTTGTACTCATGTTTGCTTAATTATTGTTTTCAGACGACAACACTGCCCCCTCCGATGGGTTTTATGTAGACCTTGACGTCGATGAGTGACTAGCCACCCAGGTGGTGATCCAGGCCATGGAGGGCCCTATGTAGATAGTCAGGCTTCGAGAAGCCTTCTTTCTTTCTAGAGTCTGTACTCAGACTAGTTGCTTCCGCATGTGCTTGTATGACTGTATGACTTGAGTGTCGGGTCATGTGACCCCTACCTGTATGGATATGTTATGTATGGCTCCCTGGAGCCTTTAAATAAAGTACCTGAGTTGTAGAGTTTTGTTGTGATGCCATGTTGTATGTACTCATATCGGGCATATTGTATGTATGATTGAAATGCTTGGTATGAGTGGGATCCGACAATCTAGTTGTTTGTCCTTCGCAGCCTTTCTTATGGGGAAATGTAGTCTAGTGCTCCTCGAGCCATAGTAGTCCGCTACAGCCCGGTTCACCGGAGTCCTGCTAGCCCAGCACTACTGTTCAGGACACCTGACTGGCCGGCATGTGTTTCACTTCGTCCCTATGTCTGTCCCTTCGGGGAAATGTCACGCGGTGATCCCCCGGAGTCCTGTTAGCCCAGTGCTACAGCCCGGAATCACTCGTTGATGACCGACATGTTCGTTGTGATTCATGTATGCCTGTCTCCATAGGTCTGTGCCGCTTTGGGTTCACGACTAGCCATGTCGGCCCGGGTTCTCGGTCATATGGATGCTAGCGACATTGTCATATACACGAGCCAAAAGGCGCAAACGGTCCCGGGCCATGGTAAAGCGACACCCGTGGGATACCGTGCGTGAGGCCGCAAAGTGATATGAGGTGTTACCGGCTAGATCGATGTGGCTTAGAATCGGGATCCTGACAGGCTGGGTCATGTACTTTGATGGGGCATTCTCCTGACATGGCACGGGAGCTGGCGTGGTGCTCGTATCCCCCACTCAGGACAAACTCTATTATGCCGTGCAACTGTGCTTCCAGCACGGAGAGAAGGTCTCCAAAAATATAGCAGAGTACGAAGGCCTGATAGCAGGCTTGAAAGCCGCGATCGCCTTAGGGGTAAAGCGCCTCACCATCAAGGGCGATTCCCAGCTCCTCATCAACTTCTCCGACAAGATATACGAGCCAAAGGACGAGCACAAGGAAGCTTACCTCGCTGAAGTCCGCAGGATGGAGAAACAGTTCTGGGGGTTGGAGCTGCAGCATGTGCCTCGCGGCACCAATCAGGAGGCCGATGACATTGCCAAGAGGGCGTCTAGGCGGCTGCCGCAGGAACCTAGCGTCTTCGATGAGTGGCTCTTCAAGCCCTCGGCGGTGCCGTCGCTATCGGGCACGGCGCAACCAAGGGGGGAGCCTCCTCAGCCGCCTGCCTCGGGAGCTCCAGTCTGTGGCCCGGCCTCAGGGTCACAACTGCTCCTGGCGTTGGAGCCACAGGAGGGATGTTGGATCCCAGAGCTCAAGGACTACCTGATGCAAGGGATTCTGCCGGAGAACGAGGAGGAGGCGGAGCGTGTGGCACGGCAGGCCACGCCTTATTGCATCCAGGATGGCGAGCTCTACAGGAAGCGGCCAAATGACGTGACCCTATGTTGCATTTCCAGGGAGCAAGGAAAGGAACTGCTGGCAGACATACACAGGGGAGACTGCAGGCACCACTCGTCGTCGCGAACCCTCGTCAACAAGGCGTTCCGCAGCGGGTTCTACTGGCCCACAGCACTCAACGATGCCGTTGAGCTGGTGAAGGCTTGTGAGGCCTGCCAGTTTCATGCTAAACAGATTCATCAGCCTGCGGGGGGTCTGCAGACCATACCCCTCTCATGGTCATTCGGAGTGTGGGGGTTGGACATTCTGGGCCCGTTCCCTCGGGTGCTGTGGACAAGTTCACCAAGTGGGCCGAGGTGGAAGCTGTCCGCACAATCCCGGCAGGCTTGGTAGTCAAGTTCATCAAGGGCCTCGTGAGCCGGTCTGGAGTGCCTAACCTGATCATCACTGACAACGGTTCGCAATTCACCAGTAATCTCTTCAAAACGTACGGTGCTAACCTTGGAACGCAGATATGCTACGCTTTGGTAGCACACCCCCGGAGCAATGGCCAGGCTGAACAAGCCAACACCGAGGTCCTGAGGGGCCTCAAGGCCAGGACCTTCAAGAAGAAGCTGGAGGCCTGTGGCAGGGGCTGGTACAACGAGCTCCAGTCCGTGTTGTGGTCAATCCGCATGACAGCGACCAAGCCGACTGGCGAGACCCCGTTCTTCCTCGTCTACAGAGCAGAGGCTGTTCTCCCTCACGAGGTCAGGTCTCGCTCCGCACGGGTCCTGGCATTCGACGAGGCTCAGCAGGACGCCATGCGGGGGACGGATTTCGTGCTGGGGGAGGAACACCGTCGGGAAGCCGTACTGCGAGCGGCAAGGTATCAACAGACGCTATGACGATACCACTGCCGCAACATCCGCCCCAGGACCCTTGAGGTAGGGGATCTCGTGCTCAGACGGGTTCTCTCCAGGGAGGGGCTGCACAAGCTCTCTCCCATGTGGGAGGGCCCGTTCAAGGTTGTTCATGTTTCCAGGCCTGGCTCCGCGCGCTTGGAGACTCCAGAGGGAGTACCCATCCAGAACACATGGAACATTCAACATCTCCGGAGGTTCTGCCCCTGAGCGAGGCCTAGCGCCTAGGAAACACCCGGTGCCTGTGAAGAAGGTCAATGCCTGTGAAGCTATCGCGTTTTGGGAAAGGCCCGGTGCCTGTGAAGAAGGCCAATGCCTGTGAAGCTATCACGTTTTGGGAAAGGCCCAGTGCCTGTGAAGAAGGCCAATGCCTGTGAAGCTATCGCGTTTTGGGAAAGGCCCGGTGCCTGTGAAGAAGGCCAATGCCTGTGAAGCTACAGCGTTTTGGGAAAGGCCCGGTGCCTGTGAAGAAGGCCAATGCTTGTGAAGCTATCGCATTTTGGGAAAGGCCCGGTGCCTGTGAAGCTCGCCGCCCGTCACACTCTCACGTAATAATGAGTGGGGTTGTACATGCCCCGGAGTCTCCGGAGTGCCGCCCTTGGGCCTCGTGGGCTCCCGCCCACGCCCAGTGGCAGCACTTAGCTCCATGCTGGTGAGAAGACGTCGAAGACTAGAATAGGTGCCGGACGCGTCTTTTTCATTTGCTTTCTGCAGTTGGCGTGTTTATTCCCGTTTGAAGTCCTATTGGAGTTGTTGGCGTTCCTGGCTTGTGACTCTCTGTCTTTTTCATCCACTCGCCTCATTTTCTCTCGCACAAGTCTCACGAGGGATGCTCGCTGGTGCCCTCGCGAGCGTCTTCTGCCCCGATCGTCTATAGCTTTCCTGTCTGAGTCCTCTGCGGGAGCACCCCTCCCAGTCCATGCCTCACGGGCATCACGACACAAACGCAGGACATAGGCTGATCGCCCCCGCTGCCGGGACCAAAGGTTACCCCTCTAACTAATCCTTGTAGGGCATGAAGCGCACGGCGAGGGCTCAGCCTCTGGAGGCGAGGGCCGCGTCAAGCTCCACCAAGCTCAAATGACTCCCGCACATGGACACGCAACACGGAAACATAGCGCAGAAATGGCAAAAGCAACGCGACACTTGACAACAGCAGTTCTAACACGCCCCCACGGGGCCCTGTACTACCTTCTTATGCAGGAAAGGAAGGAAACAAAAATGGACATGGCCTATCCAACACCAACCTATAGCAAAAGCTCGAGCTGCTCCTGGGGTTCAGGCGGACGCCTCCTCTTGCTTCACCAGGGCGCGGTGGCGGGTGGACCCGCTACCTTCACCCAGGCGGGCGCGACGGCACGGGAGCTGGTCGCGGTCACTGCTGCCTGAGGGAGAGTCACCGAAACTTGGCGAGCCCCGAGCACCGCCGCCAGCACGCCTGGCACTATCTTCATCCTGGTCGGTGCCGGGGCTGGGCAGGCGGCCGCAGTCACCATCTTCGGGGCAGCACCTAGCGCGGCGACCATCTTCCCCAAACACCCTCACATAGAGGGTGGTGTCGCCATCGAACTTGAAGTGCAGGGTGCACCGCTAACCCAGGCCGCGTGCGCGGGCAAACGTTTGCCAGCCGCGAGTCAGGGCCCCATTTCTGGAAGTAGAGGCCTCCAACGAAGCCCAGAAGGCCCTGCTGCAGCAACCATCCGCCTGGAGCCAGAAGCCCACCGCCGCTGGCCGGCAGCTCACCTACGAAGAAGCAGGGGAGTTGGAGCCAGTTGCTGGTCGGGTACGCCGACCACTCGACGAACTCCGGCAGCACCTCCGCCGAGCGAAAGCGTGGCCTGGGGGGCCACGCGGTCACGACATGCCTCCCCTCGGCAGCCGAGCGCTCACCACCGCGCAGGGAACCGCCTCCGTGGCCGTAGGAAGCCGCTCCGGGGACCGCAGGATGCTTGCGAGGACGACCCCGGCTGCGCCTGGCCGGGGAGGAGTCGGGCCCTACCTAGCGGGCCTTTCCCTTCTCTGCGGCCGAGAATCTCTTCGGAGCCATGAGAACGGCGAGTGGCCAAGAAGAAGAAGGGAGTAGTAGAAAGGGGTGAACTGAGGAAGCTCACACGGCCGCGTACTTATAGCCGGGGAAGGCAAACCGCCGAGCACCATGACCTCAGGTAATCATGACCCATATCTCTGCATGCAGGGACTTGTCAAGTCGTGCAGTTGCCGAGGCGTCGTGGGAAGTGCAGACGCCCACATCCAATCAACCGCCATGCGGCGCCCAAGGCCGCAGGCTATTAGGGCCCACGGCGCTTCACGCTTGCCCCGTCGCTTCTTTGCTAAGCCAAGCCCACGCTCACCTTGGGGCCGGGGGCTACTGTCGGTGTTCTGGGAACGGGGGTCCCCAGACTTGCCTGCCTGTGCCTGCGGCGTGGCTCAAGTGGGGGCCCAGCACGGCCCATCTTCATTAGCCCAAGCTCAAGACCCTCGCGAGGAGCCAAGCCTCGTGGGGCGGATGACACGAAGCTTCCTCAAGAGCGGCCTCATCAGGCAGGCTCGCGAGGAGGCAAAGAGATCAATGCAAGGGTACCTCGCGAGGATCCCATGACGCAAGCCATGACGATCAAGGCCAGGCGGGCGCCGGCCTGCGAAGGGTCCTTGTTTCCCCTTTGGTGCAAAGGGGGCAGGCACATGCCAAGGTATCAGGCAAAGGTTACCATTCCGGTGCAACGAGACCAAGACCAGCCGGATGGCCGGACGGAGGTCACCGTGGAGCCCAAGACGGCGTCATCACCAGTGCTTTTGGCAGCCGAAGACCACCTTTGGTCAGGATAACTTGTACTAGATGTTCCCTTGAAAATGGCCAATTGTTGGCGCCCTTCCCGCTCAATTATTCGGGGAGAGGCCCAGGGCCTGTATAAATAGAGCTAGCCTCCACAAAGGAAAAGAGGGGGGAGAAAACCCAGTAGAGACTAAGTAGAACACACCACACCAACTCAAGAACACCCCTCGCGAGGCTGTTCTTCCCTTGTACTGTTCATCAATAGCCCAAGAGGAAATCCACTGCACCACACACTGGAGTAGGGTATTACACAACAACGATGGCCCGAACCAGTATAAACCTCATGTCTCTTGTTTTGTTCATCATTTTCATCTTAGTTCGCACGAGAGGATCGGACGTAGATCGGTAGGGGAGAGATCTCCGTGCACACCCCAGTGTTCGAACCTCAAGGGTCTGCCGGAACCCGAAATCCGACAATATTGTTACCAAACCACAATTACTCACTAGCACAACCCACATATTACCACCTCTATATTTCAAAACTATTGCAAGGAATCAAACTTATCATATTCAATGATCTACATGAAAGTTTTTATTATATCCCTCTTGAATACCTATCATATTAGGATCAAATTCATAACCCGTACTAATTGCCATTACTATTATCAACCCTAAAAAAGATATAAGTGAAGCCTGAGAGTGCAACTATTTCTCGCCGCAGTCTAAAGAATATAAATGAAGCATTAGAGCAACTGACTAGATCAAAAGATATAAGTGAAGCACATAGAGTATTCTAAAAAATCATGAATAATGCATGTCCCTCTTGAAAAGGTGTGTCCAACAAAGATGATTGTGACAAACTAAAAAGAAAATGAAGCAAAGACTCATATAATACACGACGCTCCAAGCAAAACTCATATCATGTGATGAATAAAAATATAGCTCCATGCAAAATTACCGATAGTTGGTAGAAGAAAGAGGGGATGCCTACTGGGGGATCCCCAAGCTTAGATGCTTGGGAGTCGTCCTTGAATATTACCTTGGTCTGCTTCGGGAATACCCAAGCTTAGGCTCTTGCCACTCCTTATTCCTTCATCCATCGTGATCTCACTCAAAACTAGAAAACTTCGGCACACAAAACTCAACAAAAACCTTCATGAGATCCGTTAGTATAACAAAGAAAATCACTACTTTAGGTACTGTTGTGAACCCATTAATTTTTATTATTGCATTATACCTATTGTATTCCAACTTCACCATGGCTTATACCCCCTGCCCCCGATACAATCCATAGATTCATTAAAACAAGAAAACAACGCAACAAAAACAGAATCTGTCAAAAATAAAATAGTCTATGGTAATTCGAACAATGACCATACTTATGTAACTACAAACAATCTGAAAAATTAGGTAAAAGTGGGCAATTTGTATATCAATCATGTTTAAAAAATTCAGAATTTTATCACGCTCCAACAAATCTCAACAATGCTGCTACTGGATGTGCACAAAATCAAAGCAACTATCATCCAAATCATCCCAAAGGTTTTACTTGGCACAAACACTAATTTAAAACACAAAACACAACCATAACAGTAGGATAATTTTGTGCACGCACAAAAATAGAAAAAGAACTAGAAAATTTAAGATAACTATTGAGTTGCCTCCCAGCTAGCGCTATTGTTTTACGGCCCTAGCTAGGTGTATTGCACAGTTTCAAGTGTTGTCATCCTTTAAATTAATTCCTTATGTGGCCCTCATAATAGATTCATATGGTGGCTTAATTCTCTTTCTAGGGAAGTGTTACATATCGTTCTTTAACGGAAATTGAAATTATATATTCCCTTCTTTCATATAAATAACATCACCTATAGTTCGTAGAAAAGGCCTACCAAGTATTATAGGACGAGACGAACTGCGGTCAATATCAGCACAATGAAATCAATGGGCAGAGAATTCCTATTTGCAAGAATAAGAACAACATTTATTCTAACCAAATGTTTCTAAATAGTGGAATCCGCTAAGTGCAAATTAAGAGAACATTCATCCATATTGGTAAAACATAGCACATCACATAGAGGTTCTGGTATTGTGGAGACGCTAGCACCCAAATCACATAAAGCATTGCACTCATAATTTTTAATTTTAAATTTAATGGTAGGTTCTCACTCATCATATAATTTCCTACGTATTGAAACCTCCAATTCTAGCTTTTCTTCTAAAGCTCTCATCATCCCTTCTACAATATGTTAAGTAAAAGCCTTATTTTGTTCATAAGAATTGGGTGAATTTAGCATGGAATGCAACAAGGAAATACACTCAGTTAAAGAACAACTATCATAATTAAAATCCTTGAAATCCAAAAGAATGGGCACGTCGCTATTTAAAGTTTATACCTCTCCAAACCCACTTTTATCAATTTTTCATTACGATTTTCTTCCTCCGAACTATGGGGACGTCTTATAGCTTATTTAGTACCCTTTTATCAATTTTAATATTACTAAACAAAGATGCAAGGGGTGTAACACTAATCATTTTAATATGTTCATCATTACTACGATAAAAACTGGGCGGAATCGCTTTTTCTAAGAATTCTCGCTTAGCCTTCAACCTAGTGGTTCTTTCTTTAATTTCATCCATGGAGACATAAAGTGCTTTAACTGATTCGTTAATGTCAAGCTTTGGTGGCAAAAAATTTAGCTTTAATATTTTCCATATCATGAACAATTCTATACATGCTCCTGGACATATCATCAAGTTTACTAAATTTTTCTTCTATCGCAGTGTTGAGAACTTTTTGAGCATTCAGAAATTCCTTGATATTACTTTCAAGATCAGAGGGCATCCTATTATTATTACTATAAGAATTACCATAGGAATTGCCATAATTATTAGAGGAATTTCCAGGAAACGACCTAGGATTAAAATTACCTCTATAAGCATTAATATTGAAATTGTTTCGTGAGAGAAAATTCACATTTGTGGGATCATTATTTTGCTCAATCAAAGTAGACAATGGCGCATCATTAGGATCAATATGAGCACTTTTACTAGCAACCATTTTCATAAGTGCATCTACTTTATCACTCGAAGTACTAATTTTTTCAACATAATTCACTTTTAGTAGCAGGAGTTCTTTCAGTATGCCATTGTGAATAATTTGCCGTAATATTATCAAGAAATTTGGTAGCTTCTCCCAATGTAATTTCCATAAAAGTACCACAGCGGCGGAATCTAAAATATTTCTGGAGACAAAATTCAATCCCACATAAAAAATTTGTATGATTATCCACAAACTTAAACCATGAGTAGGAAAATTTCTTATCATTAATTTCATCCTCTCCTAAAATTGGGTAACATGTTCATGCTCAAGTTGCTTAAAATTCATAATTTTATTTCTAATTGAAATAATTTTCGTGGGAGGAAAAATACTTGGCAATAAAAGCATCCTTACACTTATCCCAAGAATCAATACTATTTTGTGGCAAGGATGAAAACCAAGTTTTAGCACGATCTTATCGTGAGAATATAAATAATTTTAATTTGACAATATCATTATCCATAACTTTTTGTTTTGCATACCACAGAATTCAACGAAAGTGTTAAGATCGATGTGGCATCTTCATTAGTACTACCAGAAAATTGTTCTTTCATAACAAGATTTAGCAAACAACATTAGTATCACATGACTCCACACTAGTGGTGGGAGGAGCAATTGGAGTACAAATAAAATATTTATTATTAGTACTGAAACGTCACACAATTTTGTATCTTCTCTAGAAATAGTGACTAGGTAAACAAGATAACAAGCAAGCAAAGAAGCAAACACGAAAAAGGAAAACAGAAAATATTTTTGTATTTTTGTGAAAATGTTTTAGAAGTGGGGGACATGAAAACGAGACGCAAATGGCAAATAATTTAAATGCAAGGAGATGAAAGTTTAAGCGACTGTACTTGATACATGTTGACAATGTCTCCCCGGCAATGGCGGCAGAAATTCTTCCTGCTACTTGTGAGCTGCGTTGGCATTTCCTCGAAGAGGAGAGGACGATGCAGTACAGCAGAGATAAGTATTTCCCTCATTTATGAACCAAGGTTATTGATACGTCCATTTTGCATCATTCTTTTATATTCATATTTATTGCATTATGGGTTGTTATTACACATTATGGCACAATACTTATGCCTTTTATCTCTTATTTCACAAGGTTTACACAAAGAGGGAGAATGCCGGCAGCTAGAATTCTGGACTGGAAAAGGAGAAAATCTGAGAGACGTAATCTGCATAACACCAAAAGTCTTGAAACTTCACAGAGAATTATTTTGGAATATATAAAAATATTGGGCGAAGTACCAGAGGGGACCCACCAGGCATACACAAGGGTGGAGGGCGCGCCCTACCCCCTGGGCGCGCCCCTACCTTGTGGGCCAGCTGGCAGGCCCCCGGTGCCCATCTTCTGCTATATGATGTGTGTTGACCTACAAAAAAATCAAGAGGAAGCTTTCGGGACGAAGCACCGCCGTCTCGAGGCGGAACTTGGGCAGAACCAATCTAGGGCTCCGAGAAAGCTGTTCTGCCAGGGAAACTTCCCTCCCGGAGGGGGAAATCGAAGCCATCGTCGTCACCAACGATCCTCTCATCAAGAGGGGGTCAATCTCCATCAACATCTTCACCAGCACCATATCCTCTCAAACCCTAGTTCATCTCTTGTATCTGATTTTTGTCTCAAAATCTCATATTGGTACATGTGGCTTCCTAGTAGTGTTGATTACTCCTTGTAGTTGATGCTGGTTGGTTTATTCGGTAGAAGATCATATGTTCAGATCCTTAATGCTATTCAATACCCCTCTGATTATGAACATGAATATGCTTTGTGAGTAGTTATGTTTGTTCCTCAGGACATGGGAGAAGTCTTGTTATAACTAATCATGTGAATTTGGTATTCGTTTGATATTTTGATGAGATGTATGTTGTCTCTCCTCTAGTGGTGTTATGTGAACGTCGACTACATGACACTTCACCATAATTTGGGCCTAGGGGAAGGCATTGGGAAGTAATAAGTAGATGATGGGTTCCTAGAGTGATAGAAGCTTAAACCCTAGTTTATGTGTTGCTTCGTAAGGGGCTGATTTGGATCCAGATGTTTCATGCTATGGTTAGATTTATCTTAATTATTCTTTTGTAGTTGCGTATGGTTGCGAGAGGGGTTAATCATAAGTGGGTGGCTTGTCCAAGTAAGAACAGCACCCAAGCACCGGTCCACCCACATATCAAATTATCAAAGTAACGAACGTGAATCATATGACCATGATGAAAACTAACTTGACAGTAATTCCCATGTGTCCTCAGGAGTGCTTTGCATTATATAAGAGTTCGTCCAGGCTTGTCCTTTGCTACAAAAAGTATTGGTCCACCTTGATGCACCTTAGATACTTTTGTTAGTTGCTTCCCATTATGAATTATCTTATCACACAACTATCTGTTGCCGATAATTTCTGTGTTTGAAGTGAATACCTTGCTGAAAATTGCTTGTCATTTCCTTCTGCTCCATGTTGGGTTCGATAGTCTTACTTATCGAAAGGACTACCATAGATCCCCGATACTTGTGGGTCATCAAGACTCTTTTCTAGCGCCGTTGCCGAGGAGTGAAGCGCCTTTGGTAAGTCGAATTTCGTAAGGAAACATTTATATATATAGTGTGCTAAAATTTACTGTCACTTGTCACTATGAACAATAATCCTTTGAGGGGCTTGTTCGGGGTATCTTTACCTCGATCGGTAGAGCAAAGAGTTGCTCCTCAACCTACTGAAAATATTTATTATGAAATTCCTTTAGGTATGATAGAGAAACTGCTAGCTAATCCTTATGCAGGAGATGGAATGCTACATTCTGATATGCATCTAATCTACGTGGATGAAGTCTGTGGATTATTTAAGCTTGCAGGTTTGCCCGAGTGTGACGCCCCTGATTCAATCGTACGCTAATCATAGACGCAAACGTGTACGATCAAGATCAGGGACTCACGGGAAGATATCACAACACAAATCTTAAAATAAAATAACTCATACAAGCATCATAATACAAGCCAGGGGCCTCGGGGGCTCGAATACAAGTGCTCGATCATAGACGAGTCAGCGGAAGCAACAATATCTGAGTACAGACATAAGTTAAAAATTTTCCATAAGAGGGCTAGCACAAACTGGGATACAGATCGAAAGAGGCGCAAGCCTCCTACCTGGGATCCTCCTAAACTACTCCTGGTCATCGTCAGCAGCCTACACGTAGTAGTAGGCACCTCTAGTGTTGTAGGAGTCATCATCGACGATGGCGTCTAGCTCCTGGGCTCCAACATCTGGTCACAACAACCAGGTATAGAAAGGGGGAAAAGGGGGACCAAAGCAACCGTGAGTACTCATCCAAAGTACTCGCAAGCAAGGAGCTACACTACATATGCATTGGTATCAAATGAAACAGGCAGTAAATGTGGACTGAACTGCAGAATGTCACAATAAGAGGGGGATATCTAGTCCTATCGAAGACTATGCTTCTGGCTGTCTCCATCTTGAAGTAGTAGGAGAGAGCAGATGGTAAGTTAACCAAGTATCATCGCATAGCATAATCCTACCCGGCGATCCTCTCCTCATCGCCCTATTAGGGAGCGATCACCGGGTTGTATCTGGCACTTGAAAGGGTGTGTTTTATTAAGTATCCAGTTCTAGTTGTCATAAGGTCAAGGTACAACTCCGAGTCGTCCTTTTACCGAGGGACATGGCTATTCGAATAGATAAACTACCCTGCAAGGGTGCACCACATAACGCAACACGCTCGATCCCCTTTGGTCGGACATACTTTCCTGAGTCATGCCCGGCCTCAGAAGATCAACACGTCGTAGCCCCACCTAGGCACAACAGAGAGGTTAGCATGCTAGTCTAAATCCTAAGCACGCAGGGGTCTGGGCCCATCGCCCATTGCACACCTGCATGTTGCGAATGCGAACGGAAGCATACCTAGCCTCCCTAATACAAGAGCAGACATTCCAGTCCAATCCGGTGCGCACCGCTCAATCACTGACGTCAAGAAGGCTTCGGCTGATACCACGACTTCGAGTGTCCATAACAGTTCATGCGTAGTTGGTTAGTGCGTATAGGCCAGTGGCCAGACTCAGATCAAATACCAAGATCTCATTAAGCATGTTAATTGAAGTATCAATGGACACCGACCAGGGCCAGGCCCACCTCTCTCCTAAGTGGTCTCGACCTGCCCAGTCGCTCAGCCATAAAGATCCACTCAGAGGGCCGTCGGGACAAACGCCCTTTCGGTCCCAATATGTGAATCACTCGCGGGTACTCTATGAGCCGACCGACTTTAGTCACCACATGCATCATATATTAGATATATATGTATATACCCGTGATCACCTCCTGAGTGATCACGGCCTGATAGTATAGCATGGCAGACGGGCAAGAATGTAGGGCCACTCAGGGGCTGAATCAGGACTGGGGCAGCTGGGCCGGTAGCCCCAGGCGTGGCCCATCTAGTAGGTTATATATCTAGCAAAAATTTCCCGTGTTAATAGAGTTGTAGAGGCCCAGCCCTAGGCAAGCAAACCCAACAGCCCCTGGTTCAACCCATAAACAATCCAAGCATCCAATTTCAAAAGAGTTCTCCATCCCGAGAAGCCCAGTTGACACAATCTCTCCAAACAATCGCTAGCCCCCATGCCCAAATCGCTCCAAGCCAGGATGCACAATCTCGTCTTGCCAGATTGATTCATAGAAAAACTGCACCACCGACTCTCTTGTACTGCTCGACTCCACCTAAGGGCTGACGCGCACCCGGCGGCCGGCTCTTCGAACTCAGATCTTTGGCATCGCATCATTGGAGAAGCCCCATCAATGTGTTTGGTGCTCCATCAACCAATCTCATGATTTTCACAACCGGTTGGAGAGGTAATTTTAAGTTTATTATATCATCTAGTAATATTTTTTACTTGTTTTTTTTATCAGCATAAATCAAATAATTGAGGATATTAAATAGATCAAATATGAAGAGGACCTGGACAATTAAGATTATACAGTGCTAACAAAAAAATAAGTAAGAATTGAGGATATTAAATAGATCAAATATGAAGAGGACCTGGACAATTAAGATTATACGGTGCTAAGAAAAAAAAGGAAACACATGGGGCTTCTACCTCGTGCACTTTGTGATAATGGTTTCATAAGTTTTTTTACACACTTTCATATGAGCAATTGACTTGGTATTTATCTAATTCTTGAGTAAATACTCAATTTAATGTTCACATCTCATGGCCCTTCTATTTTTAGTGAAGAAATGATGGCCTCAAATGAAGCCAGTCTTCACTAATTTAGTACCAACGTTCGCGATGAAGCACATGTTTATTGAATTTGCTCTCATGGTAATAATGAATACATATTTATTTTTCCTTGAGGTGAATTATAATTTGTGGTGTACTGTTAACATGCATTGGTAGGTGTGATAATTTACTGTATTTACGTATTTTTTAGGTGATGGCATTTGGCGTTATTTATAGTTGTTTAGTTTTAGCCCTAGGCGTCGAGAAATCCTTGCTCTGCCTCTAGGGCCACTGTGGAATACTAGCATCCTATACTGAGCATTTAGGATTGCATGTAATGGAAACAACAGTAGTAGCAACGAGAGGCTATGCATCAGGATAGGATTAACGGAAAGCAGAAACATGCTATACTACTTTTAATGTACGCAGTAGAGAGGAGAATAGGCGATATCTGGTGATCAAGGGGGGCTTGCCTGGTTGCTCTGGCAAGAAGGAGGGGTCGTCAACAATGTAGTCGATCGAGCCACTAGCAGCAGTGTCAGTCTCATAGTCTACCAGACAGAAGAGGGGGGGGGGAGAAACAATGAATACAATGCAAACAGATGCATATCGATGCATGTCATGACAAGTAACGGTGCTAGGTGTGCCCTAAAGCAGTAGGAGATGATACGGCGAAGGGGGGAAACATCCGGGAAAGTATCCCCGGTGTTTTGTGTTTTCGGACAGAGGAACCAGAGGGGGAAAGTTGCATGTTCACTATGCTAGGGATGTGTGGCGGACGAACGGCTACGTAACCGGATTTGTCTCGTTGTTCTGAGAAACTTTCATGTACAAAGTATTTTCATCCGAGTTACAGATTTTTACTATGTTTTTCTAAAGTTTTAATCATTTTCTGAATTTATTTATCTATTTAATTCTAACATTATCCAAAATACTCTCTGCTCATGTCATCATGAGGCAATGTTGAGGTCATGAGTCAGCACTGCAATTGACTGGGTTAAATCTGACATGTGGGTCCAGTGGGACCCGCATGTCAGCCTCTGTTAGTCCAACAGTAATTAAAAAAACTAACAGGCTAATTAGAGGGGTGGGCCCATGGTGTCAGTGACTAACTAAATATTAATTAATTAATAGATTTATTTATTCTTAAAATGTTTTAAACAAATGGGGCCCACATGTCAGTCTCACTAGCAGCTTAGTCAGCAGTTGACTGGGTCAACCCAGTTAACTAGGCCACCGGGCCCACTATCCAGCGACCTAGGGGCGAGGCCCACTGGGCCACGTCGGCATCGGCACCGAGAGAGCTCCGGCGAGCCAAAACGCGTGGGAGGGCTCCGACGAGCCTCAGGATTTCGCCATGGTGGCCCAAAACGGGTGTGGCTACTTGCGTCGAAAGCTAGCGGCATCGCGTGTTGCCTGGTGCTACGGGTTGGTCTCGGGGATGACTGGAATGACACCGACGAGCGGCGTAGGCGGAAACACGTACGGGTCGAGGACGGCGACGGTGAAACATCATGCTATGGAGGAAATGAAGAGGCTGGGAAGTTTCTATGCGGTGCGGCGAAGCTGCTGGGCGCACACCCGTGACCATTTGGTCACCGGAGGCATGCCGACGACGAGCACACGCGGCGGCACGTTCGGGCGCTCAACAAGCTAGGGGCTAGGGGCCATGGGGAAGCGCGTGTGCAGGTGCGTTGGGTTCCTGGAAGCGCGAGGAACATGGTGGCGGGCTCAGGCGAGCATGACGACGGCTGTGGCGATGGCCATGAGGTCATCCGTGGTGGACAAAGCACAGTCATGGCGGTGACTAGCTATGGGCAAACATGCGAGCTACCGGCGAGATGGGAGAGAGAGAGAGAAGCTCACTGAGTGGCTAAGGAAAGCCGGTGACAGATTAGGAGCAGCAGAGGGTGGCCGGAGTTGAAGAAGATCAACGACGGCCAAGGCGGAAGGGGCGTCTCGATCCGCTCCCTGCAGTGGCTCCCGTCTCGCTCCGGTGGTTGTAGACGGCATAGAGGACGGAGGCAGAGTGAGCTAGCACGGTGGTGAGGCGAGGAGGTCGTGGTGGTCGCGAGTTCTACGGCGACGAGATCATGGTGGTGCTCGGATGCGGTGGGGAAGGAGGAAGCGGCGAGGTGGATCTGAGGGGAGAGGGAGAGGCCGAGAGGGAGAGCGGGGGTGAGTGGGAGTGGGAACCGAGGAGGCGGGGGTGTGGCGGCCTTCTCCCATCAGCGGGGACGGCGAGGTGGTGCGACGGGGATGCACCCTGTTCATGGTGCGGTCGGGGGAACGTTGCGCGGGGAAGGGGGCGACAAGGGGGAACGGGGGAGTGGGCTGGCCCGAATGGGCCGATTGGGCTGGCCGGCTGTTGGCTAGCTGGGCCATTAGGCCCAGGGGGTTTGGGGGGGTTATTTCTCTCTTTATTTTGGTTAGCTTTGTTTTTCTGTTTTTATTCTTTCCCCTTTTCTATTTTACTGATTTTAGAGCATTCTAGCATTTTCTAAACATGTGTTTTCTTCACTATAATTACCTATGTAATATTTGGCACAGACCGGACATTTTTGTTTTAATGTTTGAAAAGTTTTGTTGTTTACCATATTTTTATTTGATTTTTGAACCGGTTTTGAACTAATGAGAGATTATCAATAGTAACGGTGTCGGAATTAGGGTTCCGACAAAACCCTTGAGGTTTGAACACTGGGGTGCGCACAAAGATCTCTCCCACACTAGCTCAAGCCCTCACTGCAATCTCACGGCTTAGCGCGTCGAACCCGCAGAATAAGGGACACAAGATTTATACTATTTCGGGCCACCGATGTCAGATTTCGGGTTCCGGCAGACCCTTATGGTTCGAACACTGGGGTGCGCGTGGAGATTACGCCTTCTACCTCTCCGTCTCGCAAAGATCTAGACTACTGAAAGAACTGCACAAGAGACACAAGGTTTATACTGGTTCGGGCCACCGTTGTGGTGTAATACCCTACTCCAGTGTGTGGTGGGTGGATTGCCTCTTGGGGCTGATGATGATGAACAATACAAGGAAGAACAGCCTCGCGAGGGTCTGCTCTTGGCTGGGGTGATGAACTGCTGGGAGGAGTTCAGCCACCTTTCTCTCTCTCTCTCTCTCTATGCTTCCAACCTCTCTATCTTACTCTCACTTACTGGCCTCTCCTTTCTTTCTTCCAACCCCCAACCCCCTTGCTCTATGGGCGGCTGGTCCTATTTATAGAGGCCCTGGTCCTCTTCCCAAATATCGAGCGGGAAGGGAGCCAACAATGGCGGGCTAATTTGAAGGGGGACAACAAGTATCAGCTATCCTGACAAAAGTGGTCTTCGCCTGCGCAAAGCTTTGGTGATGACGCCGTCTTGGGCTCCACGGTGACCTCCGTCTCATAGTCCCCCTGGTCTTGGTCTCGTTGCACCGAAATGGCAACCTTTGCCTGATGCCTTGGTACTCCTTGGCTGCGCTTGCCCCCTTTGCACCAAAGAGGAAAGGAGGACGCTGCGCGGGCTGGCACCCGCCTGGCGCCCTGAGTCGTCATGGCTTGCGTCACGGACACTTCGCGAGGTACCCCGCCTTGATCTCTCCGCCTCCTCACGAGCCAGCCTGACGAGGCCGTGCCCGAGGAAGCTCGACGTCGTCCGCCCAGCGAGGCTTGGCCCCTCACGAGGGTCTTGAGTCTTGTGTTGATGAAGATGGGCTGTGCTGGGAGGCGAAAGGGCAAGGGCGAAGTAGCCCCTGGGCCCAAGGCGCGCTCGGACTTGGCCGTGCCGAGAGGCGAAAGGGCAAGGGCGAAGCGCCGCGGGCCCTAACAGCCTGTGGCCTTGGGCGCCGCGTGGCGGTTGATTGGACGCAAGTGCTTCAGCAACCGCACAGGTTGATAAAGGAGCGGCATCTGCCCAGACTTTGCCTTTTGCTTTCTCCGGTTGCTGCTCTGATCCCCTTTCTTGCGCCTCCCCTTTCTTCCTCCAAATTTCCAGATCTACTCCGGCCGCGTGACCTAGGAAGCCATGGCGCCCCGTCAGTCTCCGGCTGAAGCTTGGTACTCGCCTGCTCTGGACTTGCCGAGCGTGTCCAAGCCGGGCCTTGCCCGGCTGCACCGGATGGCGGTGGCACAGGGCATCAATGGGGCGCAGGTGTTCAAGGATGGCTCCGCCACCCCTGAGGGCCGAGGGAGCACCTTTTATCCTCTAATTGTAAGCTCCATTGCCGCGGGCCTGGTGCCTCCCTTCTCCGAGTTTTTCTTCTCTGTCCTCCGCCATTACAACTTGCAGGCTCTGCGTCTCCACCCCAACTCCGTCTTTCTCCTGGCGATCTTTGCTTATTACTGCGAGGCTCACGTAGGGGTGCAGCCCTCAGTGGCCTTGCTGCGCCACTACTTCTCCCTCCGGGTCTCTCGCGGTTCTCCTTCCGCGTGCGCGAGCTTTGTCGCGTATGGTGGCACCATTGCCATCTCGAATCCCGGGAAGAGGATTGAGGGCTTCAGGAGCAGGTGGGTCTTGGTAGATGCCGGGCGCATCCAACCTAGGCTGATCTTGCCCGTGGAGCAGCCCATGAGCTCTAGCGACTGGTGCCGAGCAGAGCTCACGGACCCCCGCGCGAAACTGGTGTTGGAGAAGATGGAAGCGGACCTGAGGCCGGTCAGCACGGCGGCAGCGAAGTTGACCGGTGCATTGCTGCTGAGGGAGTCCCTGGAGCACCAGCTGGCTCCACTCCGGCAGTACTCACCTCCGATGTGGAGGCCTCATCTGAGCCCCACGGCCTTGAGCGGTGAAGATTTGGCCGCGGTCCTCCAATCTCTGGTTGGGGGCGAGGTGGCAAGGTTGGAGGGCGCTCCCAAGCCCTTGTTCCTTCGCGACGACCGAGAGCAGGTGGTGGAGTCCATGCCCGCTTTTAACGGGGACGGGCTCGTGCCCGTGGCGGCTTCCGAGGGACTGGTGGAGCGACTCCAGCAAGGAGGAGGACGAAGAGGAGCGGGAAAAGGGGCCTGACTCCGAGGCGACCGACGGAGAGTCGAGGGCTCCCCTCCCCCGGTGCAAGCCCCGCAATCTCCGCCTTTCTTCGAGCGACGATGACGAGGATGGAGACGAGCAGGTCGGCGGGAGCTTGCCCCTGATCCCGAAGAAGGACAGGACCGGGCTGATCTCCCGCGGGTTTGCCCCTGCCCCGAGGCAGTCTGCAGACGCGCCTTCTGCTTCCGAGGTTGACCCTTCCAGCCGGCTGTCAGGCTTCAAGTTTGGCCAGAGGCTGCCCGAGCTCACCGGCGATGACCCGTAAGTGCTTGACCCTTGTCTTTATCTCTTGTTCCGATGCCGAGGCTTGACGTTCGCATCTCTTGAATAGGCTGGAGCCCGCGGCGAAGAAGCCGAAGGGGGCTCCTGAGGCTCCATCGGCAGCGCCTCCGCCTGTGGAGGAGGGTGACCGCGGTGCACGGGCTTCTCTTGCCCGGTCGTCTTCGCGGGGCCTGGCCGAGCTGGCTGGGGTGAGCTCACCCCCATGGCCCAAGTGACTCCTGTGGTGCCTTTGCCCACTGCCGCCACCACAGCCGCTGGGGCGCAGCAGGCTCCGTCTCAGGACGCTGCGGTCTTACCGTCGCCGCCTTCTTCCCTCGTTCCACCGACTGTTGTTTCTCCAACTCCTCCTGCCGTCCTGGAGCGTGCTGTTGCTGGACTGGACCGGCTGCGGCAGGATCTTCTTGGCGCCGACCCTCGCCTGGTGGCTGGGAACTTGGAGCTGGCTTCAGGATGGGTTCGCTCTGACGCCTCGATCCGGGCGGCGCTGGTTCAAGCCTCAACGGCCTGCGACAAGGATAGGCTGGCCATCCTTGAGACGAAGGCTGCTCGTGACGCAGCCCTGGGGGAGGTGGTTGAAGTCTGCGATCGTTGCAAGGCGCTGGAGGACAAGCTACAAGGCCTGCGGGACCAGCTCGTGAAAGAGGTTCGTCTTCGCCAGGAGCAAGAAGAAGGCATGAAGGCTCGCGAGGCGGCCATCGAGTTCCGGAAGGCCAAGCTCAAGAAGCGCCGCGACCGCCTAGGTGCTCTGGGGAAGGAGTTGGTGGCGACGAAGGTCGAGCTGGACCGCAAGGCCCAGGTTCTTGCCGAAGATCGCGTGGCCTTCGCAGACATGGAGAAGAAGGCTCGTGCTTCGCTGAAGATGCTCTACGCCAGTGGCCTGGAGAGCCCGCTGGCCGGCGCCGAGGACGGCCCCGCCAAGCTGCTTCCCTTCTTGGTTCGTGCTGTTGAGGTTGTCGGGGGGAAGGCTCGCTAGTGCCTCCCCGGCAGAGGACCTACCTCCGGGAGACGCCTTGCTCCAGACGATGCAGGGTGGGGCCTTACTTCCGGCTCCTCCCCCACAGCCCCCAATGCGCTTCCCTGGCGATAGGGGGGCTGCCGGGCTGGGGCCGTCATCCACCATTGTGACCTATTTCACTTGAGACCCATGGTTAGCGTAAGGCTGCTCCTGAGAGATTAGTGGTACCATGTAGCTGATGTCGCCGGTGTGGTCGGCGGGGCTCCTGGGCGTCTCCTGGAAGGCCTCAGCTTCCAGCATCTCCTTTTCCTAACCCGGATCGAGGAACGAATCGGGGTCGTCTTCCGGTGTGTACTCTTGGTCCATCATGCGGGGCACAAAGGCCTTCGGAGCCGTCGACCCAGAAACCTCGCTGAGGTGCCCCACGCTCCATGTCGCTTGGCTCGGCACGCCAGGATGGTAGGGCGGCATCCTGCCGGGGCCGTGGGTGGCGATGCTTACGCCTGCGCCTATTGGGGGAGGGACAGGTGTGGTTGGGAGTCCGGCGCCGCTGGTTGTGCCGGTGCCGACGAAACCCCCTGGTGTGCCTGGGGGCGCGCGGGCGCGACGAGGCCCACCGTGCGATCCGGCCACAGCCTGGGGCATAAGCAAGGAGCAGAAAGGTGGCGCACCCCTGGCTGTAGCGTCCAAAAGCTCAGGAACACGCTCTAGGAATGCATCCCAGCCGCTCTCCATAAGTCGGCATCGCAGCAGCTCCCACGCCATTGTGAGCACAACCCTCATGTATGCTTGTTCCCGTCAGGAGTGTGGCGTCGTTGCCACGACGTAGCTTGAGGCCCTTGCGGCGGCCCGCGCGCACCGCGGGGTAAGGGTGGAAGGCGTCGGACCACGCCTCCCACGCCCCTCAGCGCTTGGCGGTGCGCGTGCCACCTGGAGCGCAGAGTTGAGGTCTTCTTCGGCGGACGGTGCCGCCTGGGCTGGCCAGGCTGCCCACCGATCGGCGTCAGCCCTCGGGTCGCCGGATATCGGTGCTGCAGAGTGTTGGCGGGTCTGCTAATGGAAGAGAGGCTTCGGCGCACCCCCAACCTGGTGCGCCAAATGTCAGATTTAGGGTTCCGACAAAACCCTTGAGGTTCAAACACTGGGGTGTGCATGAAGATCTCTCCCCCTCTAGCTCACGCCCTCACCGCAATCTCAGGGCTTAGCGCGTCGAACCCGCAGAACTAGGGACATAAGAATTATACTAGTTCGGGCCACCGATGTGGTGTAATACCCTACTCCAGTGTGGTGTGGTGGATTTCCTCTTGGGCTGAGGATGAACAGTTACAAGGGAAGAACAACCACCTGAGGGGAGGTGCTCTTGTGCTTGGTGAGCTGATGCGGTAGAGGATCCTCTCCGTCTCTTGATGTGTCGATCCTTCCAAATATGATCCCCTTCCGATGATGGTGGCTAGCCCTATATATAGAGACCCGGGCCCTCTTCCCAAATATTAGGCGGGAAAGGATCCCATAACGGCCAATTTGAAGGGGACAGCTAGTACAAGCTATCCTGACAAAAGATGGTCTTCGCTTGCCAAAGGCTCAAGTGATGACGCCGTCTTGGGCTCCATGGTGACCTCTGTCCTGCCGTCCTGCTGGTCTTGGTCTTGTTGCACTCATATGGAAACCTTTGCTTGATGCCTCAGGACTCCGCGCCTGAGCTTGCCTCTTTAGCACCAAAGGGGAAAGGAGGACACTGTGCGCGATGGCGCCTGCCTGGCGCCCGCCTAGCCTTGTCTTCATGGCTTGCATCACAGAAACCTCACGAGGCACCCCTTGCCTTGATCTCTCCGCCCCTCGTGAGCCAGCCTGGTGACGCCGCCCCTGAGGAGGTCTTGCATCGTCCACCTCGTGAGGCTTGGCCCCTCGCGAGGGTCTTGAGTGCTTGCTGGTGGAGATTGGCTGTACAGGGCCGCTAGTGGAGCCACGCCATGGGCCGTGGGCAGGCAAGACTGGGGACCCCCGTTCGCAGGGCGTCGACAAACGGAGGTGACGTGGCATCATTAGCAGAGTTTCACTGTAGCTTAATTATTTGGGCGTTCCAAATCTCCTCCACTATAAGAAATCTCATCCTGAGATTTAGGAGGTAGAAGGAAACAGTGCGGGGTATTCATCACGCAGGCGATCCTCACGTTCCCAAGTGGCTTCATCTTCAGAATGGTGCGACCACTGGACCTTGAGGAGCTTGATCGCCTTCTGACATGTGCGGCGTTCAGCTTGGTCGAGAATGCGGACCGGATGATCTTTATAGGAGAGGTCCGGTTGCAACTCGAGCACTCCATGATCCACTGCTCGGATTGGGTCCTTGAAGCAGCGGCGGAGTTATGACACGTGGAACACATCGTGAACCTGAGAAAGGTTTGACGGAAGCTCCAATTGATATGCCACTTTTCCACGCCTTTTGAGAATAGTGAATGGGCCAATATAGCGAGGAGCTAGCTTTCCCTTGATCCCGAAGCGGTGAGCACCCTTCATTGGTGTAACTCAAAGATAGGCCTTTTCGCCAGGTTGATAGACCATGTCTTTATGATGACGGTAATACTGACTCTTCTGACGTGACTGAGCAGTCTTGAGATTCTCATGAATGATGCGGACATGTTCTTCAGCATGTTGGATAATATCCGGACCGAAGAGTGGACGTTCCTAGTTTCTGACCAGTTAAGAGGGGCTCGGCACTTTCGTCCATATAGCACTTCGAAGGGGACCATCTTCAGACTAGCTTGATAGCTATTATTATAAGAGAACTCGACATATGGGAGAGATTCCTCCCATTTCTTGCCGAAGGAAATAACACAAGCTCGAAGCATGTCTTCGAGAACTTGGTTGACACGTTCAACATGCCCTTGCGATTGAGGATGAAACAGAGTACTGAACGACAGATGAGTTCCCATAGCTTCTTGGAAACTTGCCCAGAATATTGAAGTGAATAAGCTGCCACAGTCCGAACTGATAACCAATGGAATACCATGAAGTGAAACAATTCTGTACATGTAGAGAGTTGCAAGATGACTAGCAATGATCGTTTCCTTCACTGCCAGAAAATCTGCAACTTTAGAAAGCCGGTCAATGACGACAGGAATATCATCATTACCTTTCTGTGATTTGGGAAATCCAGTGACTAAGTCCATTTCAACATGGTCCCATTTCCATTCAGGAATAGAGATAGGTTGCAGAGCTCTAGAAGGCCTTCGATGCTCAGCTTTGATACGACGGCAAACGTCACACTCAGCAACATAACGAGCACTGTCTTGCTTCATATTAGACCACCAAAATCTTTGACGAATGTCTTGGTACATCTTTGTACTACCAGGATGGATAGACAGAGGCGTATCATGTGCTTCTTTCACAACCTCTGTGCCATATCATGGTTTTCCTATGAACATGGGACCACTAGGCGGCCCTTGAAGTACAAGATGCCATCATTAGCAATAGTGAAGAACGAGGGCCTTCCTTCAGCGAGGTTGCGCTTAATCTTGTCGACTTGAGAGTCATAATTCTGTAGCATTTTGATGTTGTGCACGAGATCAGGTTTAGCAGCCAGGATATTGAGAGAACCCTAGGAAACAACATGGAGGTTCATCTTGCGGCACTCTGGAAGAGGGGGAGCGAGTGCATTGGAAGGAACTATATGGAGGTTCAGCTTTCTGAATTCTTCAAGAAGCGAGGGCTGAACTTTTCGAACCTGGAGGTGGTTGCAGTAAGACTTGTGGCTCAAGGCATCATGCATTACATTAGCCTTGCCTGGGGTATAGGAAATACCCAAGTCAAAGTCTGCAACATTCTCCATCCATCTTTGCTAACGGAGGTTCAGGTCTGGCAGAGTAAACAGATACTTCAGACTTTGGTGGTCGGTGAAAATCTCACAACCATTACTGAGAAGGTAATGTCGCCACTCTTTTAGTGCATGAATGACATCAGCAAGCTCGAGGTCGTGAACCTGGTAGTTTTCTTCCTGAGGGCGCAATTGAAGAGAGGCATAAGGAACCACTTTGCGCTCTTGCATTAGGACACAGCCTAATCCTTGACGGGAAGCATCGCAGTAAATGACGAAGTCCTTCTTAGTATCAGGTGGAGCAAAGCACTGGGGCAGAAGTCAACTTGTCTTTGAGTGCCTGGAAACATTCCTGACACTTGTCTGTCCATTGGAACTTGACGTCCCTATGCAACAGGTTAGTCAGAGGCCTGGCGATCTTGGAGAAGTTCTCGACGAATCGACGGCAATAGCTGGCGAGCCCGAGAAAACTTCTGACTTGCTTGACATTCTTCGGATGAGTCCAATCGAGAATAGCCTGGACTCATTCAGGGTTGACGGCAATACCATCCTTGGAGATGACATGCCTAAGATAGGTTACTTCGGGAAGCCAGAATTCACACTTGGAATACTTAGCATAGAGTTGATGCTCTCGGATCTTTTCCAGCACAAGACGAAGATGTTCAACATGTTCTTCTTTGTTCTTGGAAATACCAGGATATCATCCAGATAAACCACAACGAACTTGTCAATGTAATCCATGAATATATAGTTCATCAGATGAGAGAAGGTGGCTAGAGCATTTGTTAAGCCGAATGACATGACGGTGTACTCGTATGATCCATATCCAGTCACGAAGGCGGTCTTTGGGATATCCTCTTCACGAACACGGATTTGGTGGTAACCCAACCTGAAGTCGAGTTTGGAGAACACTGATGAACCAGCCAGTTGATCATATAGATCATTGATCTGAGGGAGAGGATATTTGTTCTGTATAGTGGCTTGGTTAATAGGACGATAATCTTGGACTAATCGATTTGTCCCATCCTTCTTCTTGACAAAGAGAGAAGGTGCTCCCCAAGGAGAGCAACTTGTGTGAATGAAACCTTTGCAAAGAGATTTTTCGATTTCCTCCTTAATCTCAATGAGTTCATGCGGTGGCATCTTGTAGGGTCATTTGGCTATAGGAGTGGTGCCTGGTTTCAAGTTGATGATGAATTCGGCAACTCTAGTAGGGGAATCCATGGAAATTCTTCAGGGAAGACGCCTAGGAATTCACGCACGATGGGAATGTTTTCAATGCCCATGAGTGGTGCAGCGTTCAATGCATTCAAAGCATAAAGTCGTGCCTCGGCATTTTGCACCAGATGAGCTTGGTAAGTAACTATTTCATCATAAGGGTGTAGCAGATGGACGGTCTTGGTGGTGCAAACTATAGAAGCAGTATGCGCTTTCAACCAATCCATTCCCAGAATGAGGTCAATGCTACAGGACTTAGTACGATGGGAGAGACAAGGAATTCTAGTCCTTCGATTTCAATAGGGACGTCGTTGCAAATCATGGAGGTCCGACATTGGCCCGCAGGGGTGTGTACCACTATCGTAGTGTTCATCTCTTTGTATTTAATGCCATGCATGAAAAGCAAACTCAACTAATATGAACGAATGCGATGCTCCTGTATCAAATAAAATGGATGCTAGTACAAAATTTATGAGGAGTGTAACCATCATAGTAGCAGGCTGGTCTTGAGCTTCATTGATATCAATGTGGTTGGCATGAACACGACCATAATACTTGGGATTGTTGTTGCGGGGCTGGTTGCTTCCATGGTCAGTTGCTGGAAGGGCCAGTTGATTCTGGTTCTTGTTGCATTCCCTAGCATGGTGTCCTAGTTGACCACACCTGAAGCACAGACCATTATTGGGAGTGGGAACAGGAACTCGGGGTGGTGGAGCTGGAAGCCTTAGCTTCCTAGCTGGTGGAGGAGGCCGATGAGGTGCAGCATAGGTCTGCCTTCGGGCAGGTGCAGTTGGCTGGTACATGTTGTTGGGAATCCATATGCTACGCTTTTGCGAGGACGGGCCTGAAGACGAGCCCATGTCATGGTTGCGCCTGTGAGAGCTCTGGTGTTCCTGCACACCAGTTTCAACATTGATGGCCTTGTTAACCAATGTGGCGAAATCGTCAAGGTCATGCGGTAGAAGTGCGAGCTTGATGTCACCTTGAAGGCCATCACAGAACTTCTCATGTCTGCGTGCATCAGTTGTAATGTCTTCTTCAACATAGCGATATAAGTCTAGAAACTCCCGCTGATAAGCTTCCACAGTTTTGTTGCCCTGGGTGAAGCTGCGGATCTCACGCTTCTTCCGGTACATGACTCCCTGAGGAATGAAGCGGGCACGGGAAGAAGCTTGGAAGTCTGGCCAGTTGATGATTGTTCCCCCTAGCAGAGTACGCCTGGGGCTATCCCACCATTGAGCTGTGGGTCCCTTCAAGAAGAAGGAAGCAAAGGTGACATAGCTGGCAGGGGCTACATCAGTAGACTCCATATCATAGGTGATGTCACGGAGGCAGTCATTAGCATCCAGAGGCTGAGTTGAGCTGCGGTAGATGGTTGGGTTGAGGCGCATGAAATCCTGCAGTGTCACTTGGGCCGGCTGCTAGTACATATTGGGGCGAGGGAACTGAGCCATCATATTATCCATGAACTAGCGATTCAGCTCGAGCTGTTGGATCATACCAGCCATGTACTCAAGTGGTGGTGGGGCATTGCCACCACGACCACGACCACCTGGTCTAACCATCCTGCTAAAGTTTAACAGGGCCAGTTCAGCAATGAGAAATTTGCAAGGACAAGAATCATTCATGATGAAACATGCATGATGAAAGGAGCACAATAGATACTACATAGTAGTCGACATATCTTACAAAAGGGATCATGCATAGAGTTCGGTACTCAGAGTTTAGTACACCGACTAAAGACATCATAGGCGGCATGCAGGCTCGCGGCGAATGCATCTAATACTAATAAGCAAGCCTACATCAGTCCCAAGACAAACTGTCGAGGTAGGTGTAGCCTGACAGCTGGTAGTGACGCGACGAGAAGTCCTCCACGTCAGTAGCCTGGGGTCCGCGGATACTCTGGTGCAGAACCCGATGCTCAGGTGGCAGACGAGGACCAAGTGCGAGAGAGTAGCCTCCCACATCTGGCCAGGCGACACCTTGGGGCATCATGGTCCTGGCTGGGTAGATCACAGATCGTGATAGATCACCAGATTGGACAATGGGGTGCAACAGCGTCAGAGCATGGTAAAGGTGCTGACGGGTGGTGTACAACTCGTGGCGAAGATCTTGATTAGCTCTATCCAGCCTATCAGCATGCAGAACCAGGTTCTGATGGTAGAAGGGCTCACGGGTGATAGTGGAGTGGGCAGCAGTGTAGTATCCCTCCGCACCAACATCGGATGCGATAACAATGTGCCTGAAAGGGAAGGTGTCCAACTCTTGATACTCTCCACGAAGACGTGTCAGAGCAGCATAAGTAGCATCATGGACTTCCATATCGATGGTCACTCCAACACCATGAGCAGTATTTAGCACAGTAATGGAGTCATACTCCCGAGAGTAGACGTGGACGATGGCACGGTACTGCTCCTGGTTAAAGTCCTGGTACTGCTCGTACACGGTGTACTCAAGGTGCCAGCAATAACCCAGATAGGTCATCATCTTAGCTAACACAGCAGGTCAACCTGGGACGCCAATGGCCGTCGTGTGGCGCACGACCTGCCTCGTGGGTTCCATTTGAAAACAAAGATGTTTCAAAGGAGGAGACTAAGGCATAGGCTACTGGTGGAAAGGGGCTGATGCCTTCCCACACATCCAGGTTCAAGGCATGGTACTTGCAATTTGGGTTTGTTGCACCAATTATACTGTAGGGGGTTCCCTTACAGTCTTTTTATAAAAAAATATGTTTCAAAGGATTCAAATGACAGTGTGGGTATTGTTCGAAATACTACTCTAAGGAATAGCTAGGGCTTATCCAACTTTGGGATGAATGTGGCCATGGGATCCTAATGTTAGAGTTAGCAAATTCATTTAACCCGAGTAGAAGAGAGTTAAGAGTCACGGAGTAAATATCGAGTAAAAGATCCTAATACCACCCAAATGGCGACATGGGCCCGTAAGCCACACGGCCAAGTTAGTAAAACAGTTTTGGATGACTAGACTCAACTTCGGCCAAGGAGTTGGAAAGGGGGGTCCTATAGGCAGTCAGCTCTAATACCAACTTGTAATGCCCCCGATTCAATCGTACACTAATCATACACGCAAACGTGTACGATCAAGATCAGGGACTCACGGGAAGATATCACAACACAACTCTAAAAATAAAATAAGTCATACAAGCATCATAATACAAGCTAGGGGCCTCGAGGGCTCGAATACAAGTGCTCGATCATAGACGAGTCAGCGGAAGTAACAATATCTGAGTATAGATATAAGTTAAACAAGTTGCCATAAGATGGCTAGCACAAACTGGGATACAGATCAAAAGAGGCGCAGGCCTCCTGCCTGGGATCCTCCTAACACTACAAAAAATACACTCCCGTGATGATACGTGTTTGTCACAGTAGGTCACGTTTTCTGTGATGCATATACATCCATGAAAATTTTACGACAGAATCAAGATAGTCATACATGTGCTGTCGTAGAAGTGTTCCATGACATTACCAAAATTATCATCACGGAAGTGTCCACTTCCATGATGATAAATCGTGCGTCACAGAAGTGCTTTCGTCAAGGGTGACCGACACATGGCATCCACCGTAGCGGAACGCCGTTAAGCTATCGGGTCCGGTTTTGGATCCGATAACCCGTTAACAACCTCGACCAATGGGGATTTTCCACGTGTAAAATCATCATTGGCTGGAGGAAACATGTGTCGGCTCACCGTTGGGACAAATGTCATCCACTCATTGGACCCAAGGTGCCTATGATACGTCGACACGTGGCACGGCCCAAGAGAGGCCCATTCCTATGAAAAGGCCGGCCCATTGACTTGGTCAAAAGGTGGTGGGCCGGCCCATGGGAAGCCTGTTAATGGTCTGTTCGCACATAGCCCATTTACAGCCCACTAACCCAGGGCCCGTTACGACCTCTCCTAATTAGGCTCAGTACTGTCATCTGGGCCGTCCAATATGATTCCAGCCCATTTTAACTTTCGGCCCACGTATGGCCCATGACATCTTTCGGCCCATATGAGGCCCTTTGTAACTCTTGGCCCATTAACGGCCCGTGGTGAAACTGGCCCGTAATGAATAGTGTATCACTTCATACCCATTAACAGCCCATTATTCCATTGGGCCATTTCCAGCCCAGGTTATCTTTCGGCCTTCTTAGGGCACACTTATTCTTGGGCTCATTTCCAGCATTCAGTTACTTACGACCTGTTACTGTCATTTTCTGCTTGTGGGCCAAATTCATCCCGTGGATACATTCGGCCCGTTTGTGCGCCGTTAATATGTTGGGCCATTTTCATGTAAAAAACCGTTGGGCTGTTTTCATAGAGTAATCAAATACGGCCTATTAACGGCCCGTTATGGTCCACGAATAGTATGGCCCATGATTAGCGAAATGATGATACGCCCCATAGAAGGCGCATGGATCCTATGGCCCATAGAAGGCCCATGGATCATACGGCCCATAGAAGGCCCATGGATCATATGGCCGGTAGAAGCCCCATGGATCCTATGGCCCGTATAGAAGGCCAATGGATCCTACGGCCGGTAGAAGGCCCATGGATCATATGGCCCGCAGGAGGCCCATGGTTACAACAGTCCGTGTGTTGCCATGATTATTTTGGCCTAGTTTCCAAAAATAGGTTATTGTGGCCACTAGAAAAACACAGAAAAAGAACAGCAGTGACTACAAGCAAACAACTAAACAAGACAATAAGGAAATAAATAAGCAAGCAATTAACGCTAGCCTATTACCGCTATTACACATATTACATCCACTGGGCATCAAAGTTCACCACTAGTGCAAATATAGGGAACAAAGCAGCATATTACATACACTGGCCGTCAAAATGGCCCACCAGTGCAAATAAACGCGGCAGCAAAACAAGAGCATAACTGAAACAACTTCAGAAGATCTCAAGAAACATTATCCTGGGTATCCACCATGCTGGCAATAAGCTTAGCAAGCTTATTATCTTTGTCCTGTTTGGTGCTAAAATCATCCAACGCTTGTTGTTGCACCAGAAATTATGCATCTGAGTGCTCCAGGGACTTCTGCAGTCCTTCCGCTTCATGTTGCAGCACAACTGATCGATGTCTTTCAGCTTGTAGTCGAGACTCAAGAAACCAAACTGATTCAGACAGTGAGTTTGAATAGCTTGTGCAAGCGGTAGTGGCTAGTAACTCGAACACTAAACCAAGACAGCACTTTGGGGCTGTCTCACTGTCTTCGAGATAGTCTTCCTTAGCTGTTTTACCAGCTTTGTTGGAGACCAACAAGGATGTGTCACTATCATGAACCTTATCTGCATTACTTCCTTTACCATTGCTTAATAAGGCACTCTTCCCCAATATTCTGTCAGCATTCCAAAAGAAGAAACAAGCAGACACATAACAGGTTTAGCATGTACTAGTATATGAAACTCATTTCGGTGAACCAGTTCATTAGTAAGGTTGACAGGATTAAACTACCAAGTCTTGTATTTCCAAGTACTAGTACATAATAAAAGCATCAAACAAACATATATCTATGTCCTATGCTCACTGCATTGTCTTTCCAAATCAAAATAGAGACACGGTTCAACTCATATCACTTCAAGACAAAGCAGCAGTGAAAGAATACAAAGTGTGGGAAACTACATGGCACAACAATCTTTCAGATGGGTACCACGGGTCTACATGTACAACAAAACTATTGGCTCTGTTGTGATGATACGAATGTGCATGATATGAGAAGTCAACTGTATACACAATTGAAATTGAAATCAACAGCGCTATTGATAAGAACATACCTGTTAGAGAAACATGCGTGAACATACCTGATGTGCCATTGGAGTTTCGATTGGATCCTTCAATTTAAAAATAAGTTTGTATGAGTAAATACAATGATACAAGAGCAAAGCAGCATGCAGGATAGCAATCATAGTTAAAAAGGCGTGCCTAAGCGAGTGCTTAAGCGCGCCTAGGCTCTAGGTGTTGGAAAAACGCAATGCGCATAACTACGCTTAATCTATGCATAACTGCACATAAGCATGCGCTTTGGTCAGTAAAGCGCAAGGCGGTGGCAAAACACACAATTAACGCCTAGCGCTTTTTTGAACTATGATAGCAATGGAATCTTAAATTAGAACAGTTGTTCTTTAGGTTTAGGCACTTGTTCTACATGAACAGAGTACAGTAAGACGCAAGAATATAGTACTTAAAATAGAAAATGAGCTCATAGACCTCACCACATTCTTGGTTCAGGACCAGTACAGAACAAGGCATTCCCAGTCATCGTCCAGTAAATGTGTCTCAGGAGAACGTAAGGGGATTTGATGAGTTTCTTTGCCGGTGAAGTACGTTTTCTTCAGGTAATTCCGATACTGCCACCAAGCATTCTTGAAGATAGCAGAGGTATTAGCACAGGTTACCTCATCCTGAGTTTCCAAATCGGTCCTTCTCTATAGATAAAAATGCGAAAATTTGTTGTATTATAACCATCATGGAGGTAGGATGTATGGGACAAAGCCAAGTGATTTCCATGAATAACATTACTTACACATAACTCTTGGACAAACACCTGCAACTGGCATTTTCCTTCATCTTCAGTATAATATTTCCAAGATGGGAAGATACGCACATACGATTTAGAAACATCAAATGCGATAGATGCTAAACTACGACTAGCTGGTTGTGCTTCCTCCACAGGAATAGGCGTACTAACTGGTGGAGTTGGGGTTCGCCGTGGTAGTACTGGCCCTTTGGGCACTGGAGCTACCTTACTAACTGCTCTTGTTTGGGAGCTTTGTGGTGGACATGGTGCTGTGTCAACAGGAACTGGGTTACTATCTGCTGGGGCTAGGGTTAGATTGGGTGAAGCTGGTTCTCTGTCCATCGCAGTAGGGGTACAGTCTGTGAGAGTTCGGGTTATGTGTGGTAGGGCTGGTTCTCGTGCACGTACAACCAGGGTGCTATCTCCATCAAGAGGTAGCACTGTTTTATTTGAAGACAGTGTTTTTAGTCCACTAGATACTGGCATCACCCTCTCCAATTGAAATGGCTGATAAACAGGAAACATAGTTGAATGTACAAACATTGTATGAGAGATACATGCAATAGATAGTGTGGAAAAAAGAGGGCATGAAATAGTTGACATGTATATTGTTTAACTAAAAAGAATAGCATGACATAATGTCACATATATGATGTCTATCTAAACTAGATAGCATAGCATAACATAATTCAAAGATATGATGAATAACTAAACAGGATCGCATGACATAATTCACCTACATGTTATCTAAGTAATCAAGATCGCATCATTTAATTCACATATGTGATTTATATGCTAAACATAGGGCATTCGATATGATGTTTGAACTAAGAACATGGTGTTGAATATTGTGTATATGATGTCTAAACTATGCAATGCAAGACACCATATGCATGATATGTGCAGTATAACCGTGCCAAGTTAGAGCATACACCTCGATGGGGGAATAGGACTGGTCATCTGTCTCTGAATCCATCTCAGAGGAGCTATCGGGACCCAACAAGAGATCTGCTTTAACAGGTAGCACTATCTACTCTGAAGGCCTTGTTTTCACTCCAGATTTTTCAATCTCCCACCCAAATGGCTGATTCACAGGAAGAGTAGTTTAATGTACAAACATTGTCGACAAATGGAAATGTATTGAAGAAAAGGATGGGCAAGATATCATTCAAATATATGATGCCTGGTTAAATAGAATGGCATTGCACATTTCACATATATTATGGCTGGCTAAAAGACAAGAGATTGCATAATTCTCTTATATGATATAGAAACTAAACAGGTGGCATTACAGAACATGTCTAAACTAAGCAGATGACATATATGATGTCAAAACTAGGCACTGCAAGGCAAGTTATGCACGATATGACTAACATCATCATGCCAAGGTAGAACAAACACCTTGGGGGGTAAATAGGAGTGGTCAGCGGCATCTGAATCCGCCTCAGAATAGATATCTTCCTCTGGATTACAATATGGAGAGGGGTGGGGAGGATTTTCCATTGAACCCACCATGGAGCGATGTCTGCATGACATTGTATTGCCGCGCAAAACTCTTCTCTTTTTCTCTACATGTTTAGTATGACTGTGTACAATATCTGACATGCATACAAAAAAAATATGGTGAGATTATGTAAGGAGAGCATGCAGAAATTTAGAGTGATGGTAACAACCAGTGGATGCATCCAAAAATAATGATAGCAGACTGATGATTGATTTAATTTAATAAAAAGACAGATGATGATTGCTTTACTATTTTTCCCACCCAAGATGAACAACATAGGCATACCCTAGGCGAACCAGATATTAGACAGAGATACTATTCATTGCTTCCTCGATATGTGCCCCACAACTAATTTAGAACTCAAGTTTGAACATTAATTTGGACCTGACTTGGAGTCCAAGAGGTGAACAGGACGTCAAGGCTGAAGCAGCACAAGACAGACATCGTCAATCTCAAGTGGGATTCTAATAGCATCTCCAATAGATGATGTAAAATAGATGTAAAATTTACATCACCAAAAACCATTGACTCTGAACTTAACTGTAAAAACTAAAGTTTACTATGGAATCTGAATGTTACTGTCGAAACTGAACGCAATGGTAGAAGAGAGGCACTTGACATAGTTTAGGGAGGGCCTGCAGTTCATCTTCAACCTGCACCCCCTGAGCCGCCAGCCACCACCAGCCTCACCGCCAGCGCCAGTGCCGCCTCGCCGCCCCAAAACAACTCCCCACCGTCGGTTCGCTGCCGCCCCGGCCAGCCCTCTAGGCTCCCCACCCCCACCATGAACCCTAAGCTAGATAGTAGGGTACCTCTCCAGCGAGCCCCCGTCCCCATTGCGGGTGGTTCTTCCTTAACTCCAGCGAGCCCCCCACCCCCTGAAAATCACTGACCCAAAAGTAGATTCAGTCGACTGAAGTGTAGCTAAATCAGAGCAGAGCAGCAGAACAAGCGAGGGGGAGAGCCGGAGCAGTAGCAGCTGGGTGAGCGGCCGATCAAGCGAGAGCCGGAGCAGCAGCAGCGCAAGCGAGCGAGCGAGAGCTGGAGCAGCAGTAGATCCGGCTGGTATGGACGCCGTCGCCGAACGGGCCTCGCACTGGGGGAGAGTCGCCATGGAGATGTCGCCTGCGGTGCCAGCTTCAAGGTAGCCACTCCATGGGGGTGCAGGATGGAGCAGCGTCGGCGTCGGGAGGTCGAGTTCAGGAGAAGGTGTGCTGTGATGAGTGTACAACCTCTTTGGTGGCGCCGAGTAGGCCTCGGCTTCGTCCGAGGAGTCGGTGAGGATGCTGTGGTTCCGGTGGAGGAGGTTAAGGTGGCGTTGTGGGTATGGAGCAGCCATAATAGACGAGGCGATCGTCGGAGCAACTCCTTGGAGGTGGAGGACGGGGCGGCTGAACCGGCGGGACGACAAGATGGACGACGAATCCTCATCCGGGGAGGTGGTCGAGGGACGTTGAGCTGTTGCGGTGGACGACGTCGTCGGGGAAGAGGCTCCGGCTGGGCAGCGGTGAGGTGGAGGACAGAGGAGGGTGGGGTTTCACGGCTGGAGCGGAGAGGTTATGGTGGCCTGGGATTTCGAATGGCAAAAAGGAGGCGATGGGAGGGGGTGAACCATGACTTAGGGACGTGCTTGTCCAAAATGTAGGGTGTGTTACAAAAGTACCCCCCACCAATTTGAACTAGCGGCCCTTTCGGCTCAGGATTAGAAGGGGGATTTCGCATGTTGGGATTTGGCAGTTGGAGGGAGTTTTCGCGTGCGTTGTAATTTTGGAATAATAAGGCGCGGATTGTGAAGGCGCCAGTTTTGGGAGCACGATATATGAATTTTTGGGATATAACAAGGCGCGGGATGAATTTTAGGGACAAGCCTAACGTGTAATATTGTACTTATACGTACCAAATCAATTCGTACTTACCTCAACCAAAAAGAAAATGAAAAAAATAAAAATATTCACACCACACAAAGAGAGAATCTGGCCCCGTTTTACTATAAAAATGCTATTCAAAGCTACTCCCTCCTTCCATCTATATAGGGCCGAATGCGTTTTTCGATGCTAACTTTGACCAAATATTAGAGCAACAATATATGACATGCAACTTACAAAAAGCACACCCTTAAATTCATCTGTGAAAGGCTCTTTCAATGATATAATTTTGACATTGTGCATGTCATGTACTATTAATCTTGTCAATAGTCAAAGGCGGTCTTAAAAAACGCATTACGCCCTATATAGATGGAAGGAGGGAGTATGAATCCATGTTATGTCGAATTAAATTTTTTGCTTGCTGTATGATGCATGTAACCTACTCATACCAATATTTTTGTGCATTCCAAATGTCTATACAACCGCTGCAGTTCGAACTGAATTTCAATTCGTTTCTCTATTTCAATAAGAATCTACGATCATGATTGTTGCCAACTGTCGGCGTTCTGGGAACAGGGGTCCCCAGACTTGCCTGCCTGCGTCGTGGCTCAAAGGGGGGCCCAGCACGGCCCATCTTCATCAACACAGACCCAAGACCCTCGCGAGGGGCCAAGCCTCGTGGGGCGGACGACGCGGAGCTTCCTTAGGCACGGCCTCATTAGGCTGGCTCGCGAGGAGGCGGAGAGATCAAGGCGGGGTACCTCACGAGGTGCGCGTGATGCAAGCCATGACGACTAAGGGCGCCAGGCGGGTGCCAGCCTGCGCGGTGTCCTCCTTTCCTCTTTGGTGCAAAGGTGGCAAGCACATCCGCGGAGTACCGAGGCATCAGGCAAAGGTTGCCATTTCGGTGCAACAAGACCAAGACCAGGAGGACTGCAAGACGGAGGTCATTGTGGAGCCCAAGACGGCGTCACCACCAAAGCTTTGTGCAGGCGAAGACAACTTTTGTCAGGATAGCTGGTACTAGATGTCCCCCTTCAAATTAGCCCGCCATTGTTGGCTCCCTTCCCGCTCGATATTTGGGAAGAGGACCAGGGCCTCTATAAATAGGACCAGCCTCCCAGAGACAAAGGGCAGTAGAAAAAAGGGGTAGAGAGAGAGCCAGAGAGGTTTAGGGAGATCGAGATAAACAATCGAGAAGAGAGAAAGAGAGAGATGGGTGACTGGACTCCTCCCAGTAGTTCATCGCCCCAGCCAAGAACAGACCCTTGCGAGGCTGTTCTTCCTTGTATAGTTCATCATCATCAGCCCAAGAGGCAATCCACCACACCACACACTAGAGTAGGGTATTACACCACAATGGTGGCCCGGACCAGTATAAACCCCGTGTCTCTTGTATCGTTCTTCCCATAGCTTAGATCTTAGCGAGGCGGAGGGGTGCAGGTAGGAAGGAGGCGAAATCTACACACGCACCCCAGTGTTCGAACCTCAAGGGTCTGCCGGAACCCGAAACCCGACACCAACTTCAACCATCATTCGTGTATTACCTTAATAACACACCACATGATTACTATAGAGATAGATATGAACTATGTGTACTACATGAGCTCGAATTCTATTTTTTGAATACACTTGATGTTGATTCCAGATAATAGTACATTTGATGTACTAACTATATATTCATAATCTAAGCCATGTTCCATATGTATACCGTGTTTATCACACATAGTATAGTGCCCCGCCCCCTACATTATGACAAGTATTTAGACCTGAGCTGCAAAAGCCACACATTAGCCCAAATTATGATCAATGTTCTCTATATTATACGTAGTACTAGCAAGGTGCCCATGCGTTCCACAGAACATCAACATGATCAAGGGGAGGCCTAATTTGCAAATATGGAGATGGGTGTGGGTATCTATTTTCAAAATTCCATAGCTTCTGTCACATCCCTAGTTCTGGTATGACCTAGACTAGCTAGTCATGTGTGCATCATGTTTAAATTTCAATGAATTTGAAATGGGGACATGTGAAAGCCTCAGAAATCATTTCTGAAAAAGACCAAGATAAATATTGCTTCAAATAGGTCCAAGAAAATGTTCATGTTACTCTTTGAAATTATTGGCCAGAGCTAAGATTCAAACCAATATTTTCAGGAGCTCATAAATATTTATTTTGGGCATTTAGAATCAATTCAACAATTATTTGCATTGGATTTATATTTGATATACTTCAAATATGATCCAATAATTCTGGAAATTGTTGTGGGGCTTTATATTAATGTCACTAGTCAATACAACAATTTACAGAAGCTCAGAAAATGATTTGGTTTCAAAACCAAATTCAAAACAAACCTGTAAAATAGAAAACAAAAAAGAATTAGAAAAAATAGAGAGAGAGGAAAAAAACCCACCTGGCCTTACCTGCCAGCCCACCTGCAGCCACCTGCGCAGCCCAGCAGTGTAGCCAGCCCAGCTCACCACCACCTTCCGCCCTGTCGTCTTCCTCCTCTGCCAGGAGGATGAGCGTGTGCCCGGTGCACGCACGGCCACCACACGCCACCTCCTGCTTGCCGCCGAGGGCCTGGACGCCTCCACGATGCCACGCAGCCCCCTGGTCCCTCTCGCTCACTCCCTCGAGCTCATCCCTCCTCTGTTCTCTCCCCCGCATGCACCCGAAAGCGACCGCCGCCGCCATTCGCTGCCGTGGTGCCTAGAGCCACCCCCTCACCCTTCCGCCATGTCCAGAGGCTCCGCAGCATCTTCATCTTTGTCTCCGACGAGCCAAGCGAGCCCGGGCGCCCTGTGGAGCCGCCTTCACCCTCGTCTTCCTCCTCGGGCACCCGAGATCGCCGTCGTGGTTTTGTCGCCTCCGAGCCGTCCCCAAGCATCCTGAGCTACTCAACGACCCCCAGTGAGCTCCGCCGCATTTCCCCTCTCTTTCCTGCATCCTTCCCGTCCTCTAGCCGCCGTCCCGCCAAGGCTGAAACTCACCGTCGCACGAGCTCGATGCCAGCGACACTCCGGTGACCATTTGGTCTCGGGCATGCATTCAACGTACTCGCCGCACCGCGTAGAAGCCATAGGTGCCAACCCCGCATCGCCAATGGCGTTGTAGCCTCGGCGCCGAGCTCACCCGAGCTCCGGCAGCCGCCACGGTCGACGCCAACAAAGATTTCGACCACCCCGCCACCGCCCACGGCCACCATCCGATGCGCCTCGACGCGCTGCATCTGTAGAGCCCAGCCGCGCGAGCTCTCGACGCCGGAGATGGCCGGGCGAGGAGCGCCATCGCATTCTACTTAGCACCGGCGGCTAATCGCTGTTTAGCCAACGTGGCAGATTAGTTTAGGCTAATGATGCCCTACCTAATCCCCCTGACCCACTGACCGCTGGGCCCCACGCCCTAACTAACCGGGTTTTATTTGCGTTTAGATTAAATTAACCCCCACGGGCCCCACCGGTCAATTTGACCTAGCCACGTCACACGTTGACCAGGCCCCACCTGTCATTAACACTGAACAACACTGTGTCACTGACCAGTGGACCCCACTGGTCAGGTTTGACCTGGACCGTGCCCTGTTGACTTGCTGACGTCATGATGATGTCATGATGACACAGTAAATAATTTCTATTTTAAAACAATTCAAGAAATTCCAGAAAATGCCTAAACTTCTAAAAATCATAGAACATAATCTATAACTCAGAATGAAATAAATTATATATGAAAAATTATCAGAAAAATTCAAGGAATCTGTTTATGATATTTGCATGCATGTTTGAACAACCTAGGGTTTCTGTACATGGCAATTTGCATAATTGACATTTTAATAAGCACATATGGAGTTTGAATTTGAACCCTTGGTTCAAACCAACTTCATTTAATATGGTTGCTAGTTGCATTAGCTCAATCCACAGCATATTGCCATGACATTATCATGCATCATAATTGTTGCATTGCATTGATTGTGTTCCTCTTTGTTTGCCAATAATTGTCACCTCTCGATAGACGTGGTTCCGACGATGAGTTCGATGACACCGATGAAGAGCTATATTATCTTCAGAAGTGCCAGGAAAGCAAAACTCCCTTGTTCATTTCGATACAATCCCACTCTCTCGCTCCTGCTCTCTTTTACTGCATTAGTACAACAATGATTCAACTGTTACATGCTGCGGTAGCTGAACCCCTTTTCCTCTACATGACCTGTCATTGCCACAGTAAATAGATGAAACCCACTAGCATGAGTAGGAGTTGTTTGAGCCCTGATGTACCTACTCATTCATGCTTGTTGTCATGCCTGCTACTGCTTAGAGTTGAGTCGGGTCCGATTCATCAGGAATGAATTGGAATGGTGATGAACATGTCCTACTGTGTGTTAGCTAAGTGTGTGAACATGATTTGGTAAAGGCGGCGGTGAGAGGCCATGTATGAGTACATGGTGGGTTGTCTCATTGAAGCCGTCCTCAGGAACTGAGTTCTGTGTTTGTTATCCATGACACAGTTACTACCACGCATTGGGCCCGAAGCCAATGGACCCTCTTGACTTATTAACTGCCCTTGCCCTTTGTCCAGGAGTTGCAACTAGTTTCTGGTGTTTGTAGGACATGTGTTGGCGGCTGTGCGTAGCGCTGACCCTAGGGGTTGGCTATGATGCGGTAGATACACCGTGGCACGGTGTACCGGGCGCCCTTTTGGTGTCTCGGGAACCCTGCACACATCGTTTGGGGTTGTGAGCGAAACTCCGGCCGGATCTCCTCGCGGATGGAACCCGAATAGGCGATAAACCTGGACTAGAGACTTGTGTGGTTACTCAGGTCGTGGACGACTCCCTCGCCAGGCTTCCGCTTGAAGGTTGTCGAGATACACGACATGTACATGGTGGTAAGTGGCGAGAGCGTGTGTGAAGAAGTACACCCCTGTAGGGTTAACATCATGTATTCGAATAGCTGTGTCCACGGTAAAGGACTTCTGGGTTGCCTATAACAATTCATAGACAAGTGAAAGTGGATACTCTAAAACACGCAAGATAAGTGTGAGTGCTATGGATGGCCTTCTCGTAGGGAGACGGGAGCGGATCCATAGTGGTGTATTGAATGGTGAATATGTGGACTCGTGTGCGCCACCTCAAAAGAGTTGCTTGCAGTCGTAGTTCAGGTTAGCCACTGAGTCAAAGCTGGCCTGCTGTAGTTAAACTCCACCACCCCCTTTATTGATACCGATGCATATGTAGATAGCTCTGATGTAAGTCTTGCTGGGTATATTTGTACTCACGTTTTCCTATTTTAAGTTTTGCAGAGAGATGTCAGTCTCGCTAGTAGTTCCGTGTGGACTTCGATGTTTAGCTTGATACCTCAGCTACGATCTTGTGCCCTCGACAGGATCTGGTAGATAGTCAGGCTTCTCTGCCTTTTTCGTTTTTAGATGTCTGTACTCAGACATGTTAAGCTTCCGCATGTGCTTGTTACTTGTATGCTCTGAATGTTGGGTCATGAGACCCATGTTTGTAATATCTCGCTCCTTGGAGCCTAATGAATAAATACTTGAGTCGTAGAGTTATGTTGTGATGCCATGTTGTATTTACACATATCGAGCATATTGTGTGTATGATTGTAATGCTTGGTATGTGTGGGATCCGACACCCTAGTTGTTTATCCTTGGTAGCCTCTCTTATGGGGAAATGTAGTCTTGTGCTTCCATGAGCCATAGTAGTCCGCTACATCCCGGTTCACCGGAGTCCTGCTAGCCCAGCACTACTGCTCAGGACACTCGATTGGCCGGCATGTGTTTCACTTCATTCCTATGTCTGTCCCTTCGGGGAAACGTCACGCGGTGACATCCGGAGTCCTGCCTAGCCTGCTACAGCCTGGGTAACCAGAGTCCTGTTAGCCCAGTGCTACAGCCCGGATTCACACGCTGTTGACCGACATGCTCGAAGTTGATTCATGTATGCATGTCCCCATGGGTTAGTGCCTCTTTGGGTTCATGACTAGCTATGTCGGCCCAGGTTCTTTGTCATATGGATGCTAGCGACACTATCATATATGTGAGCCAAAAGACACAAACGGTCCCGGGCCAGGTAAGGTGGCACCCGTGGGAATACCGTGCATGAGGCCGCAAAGTGATATGATGTGTTACATGCTAGATCGGTGTGACTTAGGATCGGGGTCCTGATAGTGTTGGTATCAGAGCCTGACTGCCTGTAGGATTACCAAGCCAAACTGGTCGAAGTTGTGTCTATAAATGCTTTAGTTATGTAGGGGAATTGATTGTGGAAGGGAACGTAAGGCTCTTTTACTCCTTTACCTTATGCCCTTCTCATCTATCTATCAGGATGACGTGTTACTAATCCATAGACTTATAAGATTGTTGGATTTAAGCCCTAGTTCTATTTCTACTACTTCTGTGTGTTGTTAGTTAATCTCAGAACCTTGATATTATGATGTTGAGAGGTTATGCCACCATTTTTGCAGGATGTCTCAAATCTTTTTGAGCATTTACAACCGTTATGATGTCCGAGTCATCCCTGGTCTCTAAATAGTCGGATGCGTTTGCAAATCCTTTCCTCCCATTTCCGATGTCCTTTTGGGCCAGATTAAGCACACCAAACGGTCTGTTGAGGTACTCTGTTGCCTCGACATATATGTTGGAGCTATTAATATGACTCTAGGTGTTTAGGGAGTCACCTAGTAATCTAGCCATGCTTTGTGTTCCCGGTGTGATAATTCTGGCCCCATTCTCGAAAGCATCCCTTGATGCCATTTAGTAGTAGGTATTCTATTCCTGGGTTCTTGAACCCGAGATTCACCCTACTTACCTCATGTTGATAGTGTTACTAGTTCCTTTAGGATATTAGTAACCTTGCGATAGTCCTCGAGGTTCATGGTACATCCTTCTTCCAGTTACCATGAACCGTTCTTGGCAGGAGTTCTTTCAAACCAAAAGGTCATGACCAGAGTGCTCTTGATGAGTCCTCCATTCTATGTTGTGACTCTGCCAATCCTACCTTTCTGCATGGGTTATCCGGAAGAAACCTGTTGAACTTGGTTCGACATACTAATCCATGCATCCACAACTCATAAAGTTATATGTTCTTTAAGTCGTCCCTCTTTATTGTATTCTGACCCCCATCTATCATTTGATAGTCAGGACTAGTTGTGCATTCCTGTTATCGATGCCTGTGATTCGTGTGGTCCATCAAGCCATTCTACTTCGGAGTGACTAGGAGAAACAAACTCCAGCACCTCATCCATTTCTTGGAGTGGTCAAAGTAGTTGTGTTCCGCAGATGAAAATGCCAATCTAGCATTTGTTCTGTTCTACCTCGGAGTATTACCCCCTTTATGTCAGGATTGTCAGGAGAATTGCACCGTTTATCATGAATTCTTGACATAGTGATACTTCTCGCTATCATTATTCATTCCTCGGTCCCGTGTTGTTGTAATCGGAATGCCGACAAGTGAACTGTGATGTGTGAAATCAATACTCCTAGCAACCCCGTTGCATGGTAGTTAATGGACAACAGTCTCATTCTTAGTGTGCTGGTTATTAAATCATCATCCTAAGATTGATCGTGCTACCTAGTCCTTATTTCTGGTGCACTCTTCAATCAATGAGTTAGGATTGTGTCAGTCCCTCGCTCTCTTGATCACATTGTCTTGCCCTGAAGAGCAAGATTGTTCTCGAGCCTAGTAACATATCGGTGGTTCGTGATGTTCCGAATATCTTCTTGGAAGTATTACCAGGTTGTCACCTGACTGCTATGTTGAGTTCGTGGTCATGTTGGTTTTCCTCCAAACCACCCATTCTCCAAGAATCTGTGTCGGATATCCCTGAGCTAGTTGGTTAAGCCAAACAACAACTTGGAGAATTGGAAGATAAAAGCTTGTCTGACTTAGTTCATGTTAAGGGATATCTTTTTGTGTGTGTGTGAGTTGAAGAAAGATGATATCTCCATCGATTGGTCCTCGTGATCAGATGTTGGATCTATTGCCTTGTCAAAACTTTGACTTGAGTATGGGCTATCGTCAAGTCAAATCAGAACCAACGATGTTCGTAATGTTGTCTTACTCGTGGTTGATCCCTCGAGCATGCACCATTACATCCTTTGTTCTGACCAATGCTATCACCATGTTCAGATGATGGTGGAAGTCCAGTAATATGGAAATTCCGATGAGTTGCAGTTGAGCCCATCAGTAGCATTTTGTCTCCCCCATGATTCATGTTAAACATCAACCTAGTGTTGAGAACTTTGTAAGCAATGCCTTTGTGTTCCGTTCATGAAGCTTATGCTTGGATGAAAGGAGTGGCTTTCTCCAAGTTCACGTGCATTAGGTGTAAGTTGCCGTCGTGAGTTCGAGAAAGATTGTTTTTGGCTTCCTTCGGAATCATCCCAAGTCAGTTATGCATGTGTGAATTATACATTGGTTTGTGAGACGAGCTACCTTCATGCTATGTGTATCCCTAGCACACAAAGCCACTGATTGATTTTTTCAAGGAAAAGAAGTTCCTTCTTAAGAATCATGACTTATGTTAGGACTTCGCTATCCTCGTTGATGGTTCCCTACCCGAAGTCGGTAGTGTTTTATAATAAGACTCATATGTGGTCATGGTTGTCTGGGACAACGTGTTCACATGTGTTTAGCAGAACTAGCTCATGTTTTGGAGCTTGCTATCTTAGTTCATTCCTCTAGAATCTCGCAATGCCATCTCACCGGTTTGTGTTGCAAACTTTCTTTCCCAGACATGCCGTCTGAAATATCCTGTTCCCAGCCAGATCTGAATCTCAGACAGATATGATGGTTGGAACATTCCCAGCATTTGCATTTTGTTCCCAGCTTGCACCCCATCGTGCCAATTTTCCATGGGATGCTTTCTCAGCAGTTGCTATCCAGGATCATGTCATGGGTCCTGTCATGGGTCCCATCCATTTCCAGTGATAAGAAAAAGTCATCCATTGCGTTGTCTTCAACAAGGTAGTCCACATCATCCATTCTGGTATGGGTATGCCATTCGTTCGAATTCGTTCACACGATAATTTGTGATTGCCTTAGGCTGGTATAAAGAATTTCAATGATCTTTGTATCAAAAGTAATTCGTTTTGCCACTTAAGGGAATAGTTCCATGAGTCACCTTCCCTAAGGTGTCCCGCTATGGAATCATGGCAATTATCTCCTCGCCGTTTTGAAACCATGCACCATCCTACTCCAACGTGAAGATATTGCCTACCAAATTGGACCTTTGTCATCTGCTTCCTTTCCTCATTCCAAATGTTTGTCTTGTGTCTCGGCTCAAGAGATGTTTCAATGTCTCATCCCATGAGTTGGTCCTGAGTTGTTTGATCTTCGAGAAGATCGATTCTTCTAGAGTTTTCCTTTCCTCTCTTGTCATGTTAGTTGGAGTTCTCAGAGCAAGACATCAAGTCAATGATGGTAACCGAATCAACGTTCCTATGAGGTGCAAGATGGATCTTGAAGTTTGTGATAGTTTGTGTTTCCCCCTTCCATCTTACCCTATGCTTGAATCTCGCGACAAGATTCTTGTTTAGTAGGGGTGTCGGAGTAAATAGCCATGGGTAGCCTAGCCGGCTTCCCCTGGCCCTTCTGAAAAAATTGCGAGCCCGTCCGGCTCTCAAGAATCCAAGACGTGGGGCCGCCTTCCCCTTGCTGGCCATCACCCAGGCCGATTATCGGAAGGCGGCCTGACTTTAGTCCTCGCGAAGAAAGCCACGGGAGGGCCGGCTTCAAGGAGCCGGCCGTGAGAAGGCCGACTCCAAGAAGCCGGCTCCCACAAAGTGGTCGAGACCATACCCTCAAAGTTTGCATCCGCCTAATGGCGATGTGATGGGGCGTGGCTACAGTGAAGCCTGCCATACCCGAATCCCGCAGCACGACCGGCACAGTTCGCCGTACGGGTGACCATGACCCGTCCGGCGCAGCAATGTTGCCATGTTGACCCTGATGCCATCCACGATGGGCTACCAGTACGGCCCGCGGGCGGTGGGCCCCTTCGGGCAGAGAGACACCCGAAGGCGGCCACGCCTCCCCTAGTCGGCCCAAGACAGAGCCGGCTCCGCGCAGCCGGCTTGCCGCCTCCCTCGAAGGAGACGCCCCATTAAGGAGACAAGACGCGGTGAGGCTACAGCAACCGCCCGCCGGACGGCGGCACTGTAGCCACGCCTACCTCGACGAAGCCCACGTCACCAAGATAGAGCGACAGTAACCAGCTGCCGACAAGGTCGTGGACGGTGGGGCCTGCCTGTCGACCAAGGGGCCGGCAGCCAGCGGGACCCACCAGTCGGCGGGCCCCAGCGGCCGGCGCAGAAGCCGACGAGCGCAGTCACAGACGGCTGGGCCCCGCGCCCAGTCGGATTACTATTGTACCCCCGGGGGGTAGGCCTATATAAACCCCCCGGGGCACCCATGCAAAGGGTTCGACCCCCAGTTAGATTTAGACACCACACAAGGAGAAGAAGCAGGCTAGCCGTGCCCTTCTTCCTCCTCCCACCAAACAGCTCAAGGAGCATTGTGTAGCTACTCGTCCATCTAGTGACCATGCGGAGACCCCGCAGAGCAGCAGTAGGGGTGTTATCTCCACAGAGAACCCCGAAGCTGGGTAAGATTCGCCGGCGTGCATGTCTTCGCCTCATCCCGTTTCTAGGCACCGGCGATGTCTTACTGGCTCCCAAAATGATAAGCCACCCGTTGGCATATGTCGCACCTACCACCCGACATTTGGCGCCCACCATGGGGCCAGGTGCATCGTCGTCCGGAGACTTGTTCTGGGCGGGAACCCTCTTCCTCCCCAGCGAAAGTAGCCAGCCCGGCACGCCCGATGGCGCTTGCCACGACGCGCTGCAAGGCGTCACCAGCATCTGCGCGGCGAGCAGCCTCGCCGATCTCCTCGACCAGACCCTCATCTCCGACGAGCTCGCCTCCGATGCGGGCACCGACCACCAAGCCAACCTCCTCGGCTAGCTCCATGTCTCCAGCGAGCCTGCTGTGGATTTGGAGTCGGTTGGCTCCACCGACCCGATGTCTGTCGACTCCGACACGGCCTCACTCGACACCTTCCCCACCAACATTGCGATCTACAACGACCCGCTTCCCCGGACCGATGGCCGCGACACTGTCACCACCGAGGTGATGGTCATCGGCCACGGCGGCACGGCTGACGAGAGCACCCACGACGCCCCGCACGCGATGGCCCACGACTTGTCCATCCCGCTCCCGGCTGATGCCGACGACGAAGCATTGGAGGCGCGCCGCCTCGCTCTCGTCGCGGAGGGCCGGAGGCTGGCTTCCGTGAGAAGCCTCACTGAGGCCTACCAGCGTGAAACTGACCGCGCCGCCTTCGGCACGCCGGCCTCGGGCGGGCCAAGCCGGGCCAGCGTTGTCAAGCAACGCGGCGTTGTCATCGCCGACACGCTGGGAGTCAACCGCCCGGTCTATGCCACTCCACTTGAGAACTTGCGTGCCGCCCAGGCGGCCGTAGACGAGTTGGATGGATTGGAGGCCGAAGAACTCCCCCACATGACCCGGCGCATCCAACAGCTGATTGATGCGGCTGCACGGTGGCACGAAGCCGACGCCCGCGCGGGAAGCCCTCCCCGCGCCGAGATCACAGCACGACATCGCGGACACCGACTACGAGCAACACCCGCGCGCGGCACGAGAAAGAGCCGGCTGCCAGCCGAAGCCGGACCCGAATCTCCATCGAGCGAGACGTAGAAGGCCATCCCCGAGCCGTGGAATGGCGGGGCAACCCGCCTCCGCCTCGGCCCCGTGGAGAGAGATATCCCACCCCGCCGCCTGTGGTGCATCCGACTCTCAGCGGCCGACTAGGTCGCCGCGAAGGAGTTGACGAGAACGACGCCCGCCATCGGATCGACCGCCTGGAGCGATCCTTGGTGCTGGAAGAAGAAGACGATGTCGGCCCACCTTGTTTCGGCCCCCGCATCCACGACGAGCCTTTCCCCAAAGGGTTCTCGCTCCCAAGAGACACGCCCAAGTACAACGGCTCCGTGAAGCCGGAAGATTGGTTGATCGACTACTCCACGGCGGTTAGCATAGCCAACGGCAACCGGCGCGTTGCCGTGAAGTACATGTCCCTCATGCTGCAAGGCACGGCGCGGACCTGGCTCAACAACCTCAAGCCCTTCAGCATCAACAGCTGGTTAGATTTCACTGAAGCTTTCATCCGCAACTTCACCAGCACCGATAAGAGGGCTCCCAAGCCCAGGCAGCTCTCCTTGTGCATGCAAGGCCCAGCCGAGTCCACCCGCGACTACCTCACATGTTGGGCCGAGCTCCGCAATTCTTCCGAGGGGGTGCACGAGGTGCAAGCCATAGAATACTTCACTGCCGGGTGCCGAGAAGGCACCCTCCTCAAGCACAAGCTCCTCTGCGACGAGCCGACTACCCTCGACGAGCTTCTGGACATAGCGGACAAATACGCCACCACCGACTCTTCGATGAAGGCCGAGCTCCGGGTAGACGCGTCCGGGAAAGTACTCAACCCGGCGCCCAAGACGCCGGCGGGGGATTCGGGCCGACACCCACACCCGAACAACCACAAGCGCAAGGGCCCTGCGCCGCCTCCCGCCAGTCGGCAGGTGGCCATAGTCGAAGACGCGCCACCTGAAGGGCAGCCCGCGCCCAAGAAACCCAAGGGCGACCGGCCGGCATGGCAGCCGGCTTTCTTCTACGAGCAAACTCTCGACGCCCCATGCAAATTCCACAGCGGCGCGAAGCCGTCCAACCACACAACCCGGAAGTGCCATTGGCTCACCCGAATCTCCAAAGGCGAAGGGCTCGCGCCGCCCCCACCTGCCGGCCCGCCGCCTCCGGCTCCACCGCCTCCGGCCGCTCGGCCCACAGTCGGAGCCGTGCACGATGAATTCCCCGACGAGCATGCGACCTACATCGTCTTTACAAGCCATCCCGAAGACCGGCGTGGCAAACACCGAGAGCACCAGGAAGTGAGCGTGGTCGCGGCCAACCCCGCTGGACACATGCATTGGTCAGAAAAACCCATCAGCTGGAGCCGGGCCGACCACCCAGAGGTGATGCCGTCTCCCGGCTCTTATGCGTTGGTCCTGGAAGCCACCCTCGCGACGGACAGACGCACCGCCCATTTCTCCCGTTTGTTGATAGATTGACACCCCGGAGAAGCTAAATGTCAAGACGAAGCAACTCATGCCTACTCGGATAGTGTTCCATGGCATCATACCCGGCTTGTCCTGCGCCCCCGTTGGCAAGATCAAGATTGATGTACCCTTTGGGGACAAGGAGCATTTCCTCTGGGAAGCAATCTGGTTTGAAGTGGTGGACCTGGAGAGCCCCTACCATGCGTTGCTTGGTCGACCCGCCTTGGCCAGGTTCATGGTAGTTCCCCACTATGCATACCTCAAGATGAAGATACCGAGTTCCAAGGGCGTCATCACCATAGCCGGCGATTACAAGAAGTCCTCCGAGTGCGCTGCCGCCAGCAGCCGGCTGGCCGAGTCCCTTGTGATTGAAGAAGAGAAGAAGATGTTGGACCGGGTCGTGGCCATGGCCGGCGAGCAGCCGAACCTGTCCCCCGATCCCAAGGAGTATGATGCCCAAGGATCTTTCCAGCCGGTCAAAGAAACAAAGAAGATACCCCTCGACCCCGAGCACCCCGAGAGGTTTGCCGTCATCGGGGCAAGCCTGAACAGCAAATAGGAAGGCGAGCTCGCCGAATTCCTCCATGAGAATCGGGACATCTTTGCATGGTCCCCCAAGGACATGCCAGGTGTTTCGAAGGAATTCGCCGAGCAAAAATTACACGTGCGAGAAGACGCAAGACCAGTCAAACAGCCCCTCCGCCGACTATCAGAGGAAAAGAGAAGGATTGTAGGGGAAGAGATAGCCCGGCTTCTGGCAGCCGGCTTCATTATGGAAGTTTTCTTTCCAGAGTGGCACGCCAACCCGGTCCTCGTGCTAAAGAAGAACAACAAGTGGCACATGTGTATAGACTACATAAGCCTCAACAAGGTCTGCCCTAAAGATCCCTTTGCCCTACCGAGGATTGACCAAGTGATAGACTCCACGGCCGGATGCGAGTTGTTGAGTTTCTTGGATGCTTACTGAGGATACCACCAGATAAAGCTAGATCCGGCTAACCGCCTGAAGACCGCCTTCATCACGCCATTTGGAGCCTTCTGCTACCTGACTATGACATTCGGCTTGAGAAATGCCGGTGCCACTTTTCAGCGTTGCATGCAGAAGTGCCTCCTCAAGCAACTCAGCAGAAATGCTCACGTCTACGTAGACAACATTGTGGTGAAGACGGAGAAGCGCGGCACCTTGTTGGAAGACCTCAAAGAAACATTTGAGAACCTACGCCAGTTCCAAATCAAGCTCAACCCCGAGAAATGCGTGTTCGGAGTGCCAGCCAGCCAGCTCCTAGGCTTCCGGGTCTTCGAACGCGGCATCGAATGCAACCCGGTGAAGATCAAGGCCATCGAGAGAATGGCGATCCCCACCAAGCTTCGAGACATCCAGAAGTTCAACGGATGCTTGGCCTCCTTGAACCGCTTCATCAGCCGGCTCGAAGAGAAAGCTCTCCCCCTCTACCGCCTCATGAAGAAGAGCACTCACTTCGAGTGGAATGACCAGGCCGACCAAGCTTTTCATGAGCTGAAGAAGATGCTGGCCACGCCGCCTGTCCTAGCGGCGCCGACTGAGAAAGAGCCCTTGCTCCTTTACATTGCCGCAACCAGCCGGGTGGTCAGCATCGTCATCGTAATCCAATGCCCAGATGAGGGCCGAGCCCAGCCGGTCCAGAGGCCAGTGTACTATTTGAGCGAGGTACTGTCCGCCTCAAAGCAGAACTACCCGCACTACCAGAAGATGTGTTACGGCATGTACTTCACCGCCAAGAAGCTTAAGCCCTACTTTCAAGAGCATCCCGTCACGGTCGTATGCACCGCCCCGCTGGCCGAGATCATAGGCAGCCGGGATGCATCCGGCCGGGTGGCAAAATGGGCCATCGAGCTGGCCCCTTACACGATCTTCTACCACCCCCGCACCGCCATCAAGTCCCAAGCAATGGCCGACTTCCTCGTCGACTGGGCCGAGACACAGTACCTGGCACCGGCTCCCGACTCCACCCATTGGCGCATGCACTTCGATGGGTCCAAGATGCGCACCGTCTTGGGAGCCGGCGTCGTCCTTACCTCTCCCAAAGGCGACAAGCTCAGATACACGCTGCAGATTCACTTTGCCACCTCCAACAATGTAGCCGAGTACGAGGCGCTCATACACGGGCTCCGGCTTGCCAAAGAACTCGGCATTCGCTGGATCCTATGTTATGGCGACTAGGACTTGGTGGTCCAGCAATCATCCAGCGACTGGGACGCCAAGGACGCAAATATGGCAAGCTACCGCTTCCTTGCTTAGCAAATCAGTGGATACTTTGAGGGATGCGAGTTCCACCACATACCACGAGCCGACAACGAGCCAGCCGATGCCCTGGCTCGAATAGGCTCCACTCCGCAAGCAATACCAACCGGTGTCGCTCTACAATGCCTCCTCAAGCCGTCCATCAAGCCGTCTCCAGAGTCCGATTCTATCTTCGTACCGCCTGACCCCGACGCGGCCGGGTCCGGCTGGAAGAACCAAGCAGGCGACCCGAGGACTTCAGCAGTCGGCCCGGGGACTTCAGTAGCCGGCTCGGGGACTTCCGCAGTTACGCCCGATCCGGGGACTGCCACACCCGGCTCGGGGACTGCAGTAGTCGGCCCGGGGACTGCACCAACACAACAGCCGGCGGCCGACTCCAGCATTTCACCACCCAGCCCGCCCACCCTGGTGGCAGTAGCCACATTGGCAATAGGAGAAGTCGCGGCTCCATCATGTGCTCAGTCCATCCTCAACTTCCTAATAAACCAAGATCTACCGGATGACGAAATAGAGGCAAGACAAGTCCAACGCCGAGCCGGAGCATACACAATCGTCAACAGAGAGCTCGTCACGCGCAGTGTCACGGGAGTCCTCCAACGATGCGTCGAGCAAGAGAAGGGCATTGCAATCCTCAGAGACATCCACCAAAGAGAACGCGGCCACCATGCGGCCTCAAGATCACTCGTCGCCAAAGCTTTCCGCCATGGTTTCTTTTGGCCGACCGCCTTGGATGACGCTGAAGAATTGGTTAAACATTGCAAAGGGTGCCAACTTTTCAGCTCCAAGCAACACATGCCGGCTTCGGCACTCAAGACCATTCCCCTCACTTGGCCCTTCGCCGTTTGGGGACTGGACATGGTGGGCCCATTCAAGACGGCGCGCGGCGGCATGACGCACTTGCTCGTCGCCGTGGACAAATTCACCAAGTGGATTAAGGCAAAGCCGATCAAGAAGCTGAATGGGCCGACTGCCGTGACATTCATCGCAGATATCACAACTCGGTATGGCGTGCCACACAGCATCATCACCGACAATGGCACGAATTTTGCCAAGGGAGCCTTGGCACGTTTCTGCGCAACGCAAGGTATCCGGCTGGACCTAGCGTCCGTTGCCCACCCGCAGTCAAACGGCCAGGTCGAGCGAGCCAACGGCCTCATCCTTTCCAGCATCAAGCCCCGACTGGTCGTACCACTGGAGCGTTCAGCCGGCTGTTGGCTCGATGAGCTGCCGGTTGTCCTCTGGAGTCTGCACACTACTCCAAACAAGTCAACCGGCTTCACTCCTTTCTTCCTCGTATATGGTGCCGAGGCGATCATCCCAACGGACATCAAGTTCGACTCGCCCCGGGTAACCATGTACACGGAGGCAGAGGCCAAGGAAGCATGAGAAGACGGCGTCGACCTGCTGGAAGAAGGCCGGCTGTTAGCCCTCAGCCGGTCTGCCATCTACCAGCAGGGTTTGCGCCGCTACCACAGTCGGAAGGTCAGACCAAGATCCTTCAAGAGGGCGACCTTGTGCTCCGACTGGTCCAGCGAACAGCCAGCCAGCACAAGCTCTCGGCCCCTTGGGAGGGCCCCTTCGTCATCAGCAGAGCTTTAGGCAACGACTCCTACTACCTAATCGACCCACGGAAGCCCAAGGCACGCAAGAGAGACGACTCCGGCAAGGAGTCGGAACGACCATGGAACGCCAACCTCCTCCGAAGATTTTACAGTTGAAATGCAGTATGTATCATGCTAACTTTTGTACTAAGTACAAGACAATAGGCCCCCCGAGGTGAGCTCGGGGACTGCCATCTTTTATCTATGAATGAAGAGTATCATGCTTATGACCATGTAATTTCATTTACTTGTTCCATCCGGCACCGGGTTCGACTAGTCGGCCCGGGGACTGGCCGACTGGAGTTATATTGGAAGTCCTACCCGCAGTCAGACAAGTAGTGTGCCAACACCCAAGCTTAACTCTTCCCAAAGTCGCAGTTCAAAGAACCGGCTGTCCGGCTGGCAAGAGTTAAAAGCAGGAAAGGATGCCCACACGAAAAATGGCTAGGGACTAACGGACTAATATAACGAAAGCCGGTTTGCCTCCTACCACCGACCGACTACCAGAGTAGCCGGACGGCCAGTTTCCATTCACTTCACTTCAATCCAAGAAAGCTCGAGTACTTGCCTCCCCAAAGAGGGAAGGCGGCAAAGGAAAAAGCCTAAGGATAAAAAGCATACGTGAATGGAAACCAAACATGCACACAATAATATTTACACAAAAGACCTCCAAGAGGCCAGCATTCAACATAGTTTGGATACACCCCCAGTGGGTGGAACTGCGAAAGCTTAATAAAGTTGTTCAGAAGGCAACAAGCAGGAAAAACAAGGACGGCAGATTAAGCCGGCGGAGCGACCGATGAGCTGGGCTGGTCGGTGGAGACGGCTGAAGGAGTGGCCGGCTGGCGAACCTCGGCTTGATCACCGCCTCCCACAGAGGTCGCGCTTGCGCGCGCCTCGTTGCTGGAGGCACGGTCAGCCTGAGGCCGGCCTGTTGTTCCACCGGCCGGCTCGATGTCTTCACCTTCCTCTTCATCGTCGTCTTCACCTTGGTCGCTGGAGGCGATCTCCTCCGCCGAGTCCTCGCCCACCGTCGGGTTCAGCCCGAACCACTCCTCCGGCTGGGCAACGCCGTCATCGTTGATTTCAGGCGCAAAAACGCTGATGTCGGTGCACTCGGCGATCGTCGAAGCACGCTGAGTGATAGCCAGCCGCACCTCCTCCAGCTCTGCGTCGGCCTCCAGCCGCCAGGTGCGTAGCTGGTCCAGGTTCAGCCTTGGGTACCAAGCTCGTACGAACTCCAACGCCCGCCTGGCTCCAAGCGGGGCCTCCGACGCCTTCCAAGCTTCAAAGCGACCGACTGCAACCTCCAGCTAGTCGGCAGTCCGGCTCGGGGTGCGGCGAATCGTCTTGCCGGGCCAGAGGGCGGCCAACACCTGCGCTCCGGCACGTTGGAGGCAGTGAAGCATACGATGAGCCGGCTGCAGCCGCGCTTGGACCGCCAAGAGCTGCTCCTCAAGCGTCCGATTCGCGTCCGGCGCGATGTTGACCCCCGCCTGACGGCGCACTTCGCGATGGGCCTCGATGGTTTGGGCGGCGAAGACGGAGTAGCCGGGAAAGTAGTCTGCACAGAGAACAAAAAGCAGCACGAGTCAGAACAAAAACCAGGCGGCCAGGGGCAGGAAAGGAGCGAGGAAGGCGGCTTACCGTCGACCAAGTCCTCGATGCGGCCGAAGCCTTCATCCAGCGCTTGCCAGGTCTCAGCCCAGCCCGCCACCTGAGTCTCGAACTCGGCCTTCAGGGCGGCTTCGCTATCATGCGCTTTCTTCAAGGCCGCCTTGTGGCTCTCCTCCTGGTCAGCCAGCTTCTTCGCCAGGCGGTCACGCTCCAGGACCAAGGTGGCGTACTAAGTATCCTTGGTGCAAAGGTTGGCCTGTGCTTCGCTGAGCTCCCTCCTCAAGTCGGCGTTGGCCCCTGCAAGCACGAAAGACAAAAGAAAAAACCAATGAGGAAAAAGTCGTCAGGGAAGATCCGACCCGGCTGCTCAGCAGTCGGCCCGAATCTCGGGGACTACACCCAGTGGGTGCGCTGACGCGCCCCCACAAGAGACAAACAAGATCAAGTACTCACTTCGGCTGTTGACCAGGTCTTCGGTCTTCCAACCCAACTCCTGAGCCTGGGAGTTGAAGGCGGCAGCACGGGAGTTATGATACTCCTGGAAGATCAGGCAGGAGGCGAGAATAAGGTAATCGTCAAGGAAGATCCGACCCGACTGCTCAGCAGTCGGCCCGAATCTCGGGGACTACACCCAGTGGGTGCGCTGACGCGCCCCCACGGGAGAAATCAAGAGAACAAAGCAACCAAGGATAAAAGACTCACCCGGATGGCGGCCCGCGTCGAAAGGAACTCCTGGGTGCACTGCTGCAGCAAGGCGGCCCGAGCTTGAAGCCGGCTCCGGACCTCTTGGGCCGCCATGTTCAGCTTGCCCGTCCCCCCGCTGGGAGTCCACTCGGACGTGGCGGTGCTGGCTGCCTCTAGGGCCTCCGCCGACTGGCCGGCGCCCGCAACTCGGCGCGACTCCGGCGCAGCAGTGCCTCCCCCTGCGCGCCGGCGCGTCACCGGCTGCACCTCGAGGCCGGCTCCGACCTCCGGCTCGCCCCCGGCCGGCTCCTCTGACGCCGCTGACGATTGGCCACCTTGGCCCGCTTTGGTTGGCACTGCCGGCGGCGGCCTCTCCGCGAAGACCACGGAGTCCTCCCTCCTCTCCATCGGCGGCGGGTCTTGGCCGATTTCCTCCGCCAGGGGCAATGGGGTGTCAGGGGCCATGGCACGGAGGGGAATGGCGAGCAGCGGAGGCTGGTTATGCGAACCCTCCGCCTCCGTCTCCGCGGCCGCTGCCTCTGCTTGGGCCTTGGCTGTCGCGTCGGCCTGCTCCTTCGCCGCCTGGGCGGCCACTTGTTCCGCCGCCTCCCGCTCCTCCCGCGCCTCACGGGCGTTCCGCTCCGTGGCCTCCCTGAGGTCGGCGCGGGGGTCCACGCGGCGGGAGCCGAAAGACCCTCCAGTCGGCCCGACTACGGAGCCGCCCAGACCCCGCTCAAGGGAAAGCGACGCCCTGTCCAGCGAGCAAGGAAAGGTTAGGAAGAGTGTTAAATAGAAGAGAATAATGAAAAGCATGCGTCCAAGCATTCAATGACTTAAGCTGAGACCGCCTGTGGCTGCTTCACCACCTTGCGGAAGCGGGCCGCCTTTGCGGCCGCCTCATCTCGCTTGGTCGCCACGGTGGAGGACTTGGACTTCTTCGGCCGGCTGCCGAAGAGGATTGACGCGGCCCGGCGCTGCTCGGCGCCGCCGCTGACAGCCGGCGCGGCGGACGAGCCCGCGCCCTGATGATTAGGCGCCGGCTGGCGATGTGGGGCAACTTCGACCTCGGCATCATATGGCTAGTCCTCGAAGCTGGCAGTGAGCCCCGTGCCTCCGGGCTTGTCATTGTCCCCTACGACGGCGTCTTCCATGGCGGCCGCTCCCGAGTCCGGGTCGTCGGCGTCGTCCACCATGCGATCGGGGACGTACTGGCACTCTATCCCTGCGGCCCCGGTCGTCGGCAGAAGGAGAGGGTTCTGCTAAGGAGAACCTACTAATCAGAAGCCGGCCATCATGAGGTCGGCTACCAACAAAAAAGAAGAAAGAGAGGAAAACTTACAACGGGCGGAGGGTTGGTACGAGAATACGGTGCCTTGCCGTATCGCCAGTCCTCGGCGAGCTTGCAATTGGAGATATAATTCACCATGTACGACACCTCCGAATGAGGCATCTCCCTGGTGCTTAGCCGGCTTGGGTCGAAGCGGCTGCTCATCTGACAAATCATGTGGGGCCGGCTTTGGAGAGGAAGTAGCCGGCGCTCCACGAAGGCGGCCACCAAGTCGGCTCCGGTTCGTCCTTCCAACTGGATCATCACCCGAAGCCAGGAGACGGCTGCGTTCCCGGCCTGAGACAGTGACCTGGACCAGAAGCTCCATGAGGGTTGCCTCCCAGCCGGCGGGCCGGCTACGTAAGCCGGCAGGTTGATGTGGTCGCCTTGCTGGGCGACGTTCTTCACATAGAAGTACGACTTCGGCCAGATCTTCACCGACTGGATCAGCGGGATGGGCGGGGACGGGTTGTTCTCGCCCGACCTCCTCATGGCGATGTAGGCCCCGCAGGGGGCGGGCACGCCTGCGACGACAGTGCCGAGTTTGCTCTGGCAAAATTCCCCCCAGAGCTCCAGTGTGGGGAGCACCCCCAAGAAACCTTCGCAGAGAGAGACGAAGGCCGACAGCAGCATCACCGCGTTGGGCATGAGGTGATGCGGCTGAAGATTGTAGAATTCGAGGAAGGAGCGGAGGAACCTGCTCGCAGGAAGGCCGAAGCCGCGCAGGAAGTGCGAGCGGAAGACGACCTGCTCGCCCTCCTCCGATGCCGGCAAAATCTCCCTCTCCGGTGCCAGGCGGACCCGCACGAAGTTGGCGTCGGGCAGGCGCCACGTCCGGTGGAGGAACTCAACGTGGTCCTCATGGACGTTGGAGCCGTCCCACGAGCTTGACAGCGCCATGGGAGCAAGACGATGTGGCGGCACGGCGGCGCTGCGACGGGAAGCTGTGGCGGCAGTGAGAGGAAGAAGGAAGACGAGGAGGGGCGGAGTGAGAGAGAGCGTGCGAACCTCTGTCTCTCCCCCTCCTCCCCCTACTTATAGGCTCGCGTGGCGGAGCCGAGGAGGCATGGCGTGGGGAAATGTGGGGATCGACTGTGCCCACTCCCCCAGGTCCCGCGTTTATTGCGCCCTAACGGCGAAATAAAATCACCACGGGAAGGCGAGCGGTCCGCATGGGCCGCAGAAGATCAGCGCCCGGGCTGAGGCCTAGGAGTGGCGGACCTGGGCCTGCGGCGGCGTCTCGTCGTGCGCGTGCGCTGGTAGGGTTTCGCTGCCACGTGGCCCGTGGGAGGGCCCGCGGTCAGCTCGCGGGTCAACCGCGTTCCCACCAGCAAGACACGGAGCTCTCCGAAATCGGCACGAACCAGCAAAGCCGGCTCCTCAAGGTAGGAAACTGACCAAGCTTCTCGTCCCTTTGTCAGCCTCGAAGCCCGATCAGCTTCGGGGACTACTGTCGGAGTAAATAGCCATGGTTAGCCTAGCCGGCTTCCACTGGCCCTTCTGAAAAAATTGCGAGCCCGTCCGGCTCTCAAGAATCCAAGACATGGGGCCGCCTTCCCCTTGCTGGCCGTCACCCAGTCCGGTTATCGAAAGGCGGCCCGACTTTAGCCCTCGCGAAGAAAGCCACGGGAGGGCCGGCTTCGAGAAGCCAGCCGCGAGAAGGCCGACTCCAAGAAGCCGGCTCCCACAAAGTGGTCGAGACCGTACCCTCAAAGTTTGCATCCGCCTAACTGCGATGTGATGGGGCGTGGCTACAGTGAAGCCTGCCACCCCTGAATCCTGGAGCATGACCGGCACAGTGCGCCGTACGGGTGACCATGACCCGTCCGGCGCAACACTATTGCCATGTTGACCCTGATGCCATACACGATGGGCTACCAGTACGGCCCGCAGGCGGAGGTCCCCTTCGGGCAGAGAGACACCCGAAGGCGGCCACGCCTTCCCCAGTCGGCCCAAGACAGAGCCGGCTCCCCGCAGCCGGCTTGCTGCCTCCCTCGAAGGAGACGCCCCATTAAGGAGATAAGACGGGGTGAGGCTACAGCAACCGCCCGCCGGACGGTGGCACTGTAGCCACGCCTACCTCGACGAAGCACACGTCACCAAGATAAAGCGACAGTAACAAGCCGCTGATAAGGTCCTGGACGGTGGGGCCTGCCTGTTGACCAAGGGGCCGGCAGCCGGCGGGACCCACCAGTCGGCGGGCCCCAGCGGCCGGCGCAGAAGCCGGCGAGCGCAGTCACAGACGGCTGGGCCCCGCGCCCAGTCGGATTACTATTGTACCCCCGGGGGGTAGGCCTATAGAAACCCCCCCGGGGCACCCATGCAAAGGGTTCGACCCCAAGTAAGATTTAGACACCACACAAGGAGAAGAAGCAGGCTAGCCATGCCCTTCTTCCTCCTCCCACCAAAGAGCTCAAGGAGCATTGTGTAGCTACTCGTCCATCTAGTGACCATGCGGAGAACCCGCGGAGCAGCAGTAGGGGTGTTATCTCCATGGAGAGCCCTGAAGCTGGGTAAGATTCGCCGGCGTGCATGTCTTCGCCTCATCCCGTTTCCAGGCACCGGCGATGTCTTACTGGCTCCCACAATGAGAAGCCACCCGTTGGGATATGTCGCACCTACCACCCGACAAGGGGTGAGTTGTCACATCCCTAGTTCTGATATGACCTAGACTAGCTAGTCAAGTGTGCATCATGTTTAAATTTCAATGAATTTGAAATGGGGACATGCGAAAGCCTCAGAAATCATTTCTGAAAAAGACCAAGAAAAATATGGCTTCAAATAGGTCCAAGAAAATGTTCATGTTACTCTTTGAAATTATTGGCCAGAGCTAAAATTCAAACCAATATTTTCAGGAGCTCATAAATATTTTTTTGGCATTTAAAATCAATTCAATAATTATTTGCATTGGATTTATGTTTGATATACTTCAAATATGATCCAATAATTCTAGAAATTGTTGTGGGACTTTATATTAATGTCACTAGTCCCTACAACAATTTACAGAAGCTCAGAAAATGATTTGGTTTCAAAATCAAATTCAAAACAAACCTGCAAAATAGAAAACAGAACAGAATTAGAAAAAACAGAGAGAGAGGAAAAAAACCACCTGGCCATACCTGCCAGCCCACCTGCAGCCACCTGCGCGGCCCAGCACTATAGCCAGCCCAACCCACCACCGCCTTCCCCCCTATCTCCTCCTCTGCCAGGAGGATGAGCGCGTGCCTGACGCAAGCACGGCCACCACACGCCACCTCCTGCTTGCCGCCAAGGGCCTGGATGCCTCCACGACGCCACGCAACCCCCTGGTCCCTCTCGCTCACTCCCTCGAGCTCATCCCCCACCTTTGTTCTCTCCCCCGCACGCACCCGAAAGCGACCGCCGCCGCCGTTCGCTGCCGCCGTGCCTAGAGCCACCTCCTCGCCCTTCCGCCATGTCCATAGGCTCCGCAGCGTCTTCATCTTTGTCTCCGACCAGCCAAGCGAGCCCGGGCGCCCTGTGGAGCCGCCTTCGCCCTCGTCTTCCTCCTCGGGCACCCAAGATCGCCGTCGTGGTTTCATCGCCTCCGAGCCGTCCCCAAGCACGCTGAGCTGCTCAACAACCCCCAGTGAACTCCGCCGCATTTCCCGTCTCTTTCATGCGTCCTTCCCGTCCTCTAGTCGCCGTCCCGCCAAGGCCGAAACTCATCGCCGCACGAGCTCGACGCCGGTGACACTTCGGTGACCATTTGGTCCCGGGCATGCGTTCAACGTACTCGCCGCACCACGTAGAAGCCATAGGTGCCAACCCCGCATCGCCACGGCCGTTGTAGCCTTGGCCCCGAGCTCACCCGAGCTCCGGTAGCCGCCATGGTCAACGCCGACGAAGATTCCGACCACCCCGCCATCGCCCACGGCCACCACCCGATGCGCCTCGACGCGCTGCATCCGTAGAGCTCAGCCGCGCGAGCTCTCGTCGTCGGAGATGGCCGGACGAGGAGCGCCGTCGCGTTCTGCTTAGCACCGATGGCTGATCGCCATTCAGCCGACGTGGCAGATTAGTTTAAGAAAATGATGCCCTAACTAATCCCCCTGACCCACTGATCGCTTGGCCCCACGCCCTAACTAACCGGGTTTTATTTGCGTTTAAGTTAAATTAACCCCCACGGGTCCCATCGGTCAATTTGACCTAGCCACGTCACCCGTTGACCAGGCCCCACCTGTCATTAACATAGAACAGCCCTGTGTCACTGACCAGTGGACCCCACTGGTCAGGTTTAACCTAGACTGTGCCCCGTTGACTTGCTGACATCATGACGATGTCATGCTGGCGCAGTAAATAATTTCTATTTTAAAACAATTCAAGAAATTGCAGAAAATGCCTAAACTTCTAAAAATCATAGAAAATAATCTATAACTCAGAATGAAATAAATTATATATGAAAAATTATCAGAAAAATTCAAGGAGTCTATTTATGATCTTTGCATGCATGTTTGAACAACCTAGGGTTGCTGTACAGGGCAATTTGCACAATTGACATTTAAATAAGCACATATGGAGTTTGAATTTGAACCCTTGGTTCAAACCAACTTCATTTAATATGGTTGCTAGTTGCATTAGCTCAATCCACAGCATATTGCCATGACATTATCATGCATCATAATTGTTGCATTGCATTGATTGTGTTCCTCTTTGTTTGTCGGTAATTGTCCCCTCTCGATAGACGTGCTTCCGACGATGAGTTCGATGACACCGATGAAGAGCTATATTATCTTCAGAAGTGCCAGGCAAGCAAAACTCCCCTGTTCATTCCGATACAATCCCACTCTCTCGCTCCTGCTCTCTTTTACTGCATTAGGACAACAACGATTCAACTGTTACAAGCTGCGGTAGCTAAACACCTTTTCCTCTGCATGACATGTCATTGCCACAGTAAATAGATGAAACCCACTAGCATGAGTAGGAGTTGTTTGAGCCCTGATGTGCCTACTCATTCATGCTTGTTCTCATGCCCGCTACTGCTTAGAGTTGAGTCGGGTCCGATTCATCGGGAATGAATTGGAATGGTGATGAACATGTCCTGCTGTGTGTGAGCTAAGTGTGTGAACACGATTTGGTAAAGGTAGCGGTGAGAGGCCATGTAGGAGTACATGGTGGGTTGTCTCATTGAAGCCGTCCTCAGGAACTGAGTTCTGTGTTTGTGATCCATGAAACAGTTACTACCACGCATTGGGCTCGAAACCAATGGACCCTCTTGACTTATTAACTGCCCTTGCCCTCTGTCCAGGAGTTGCAACTAGTTTCTGGTGTTTTTAGGACATGTGCTGGCGGTCGTGCGTAGCACTGACCCTAGGGGTGGGCTATGATGCGGTAGATACACCGTGGAACGGTGTACCGGGTGCCCGTTTGGTGTCTGTGGAACCCTGCACACATCGTTTGGGGATTTGAGCGAAACTCCGGCCGGATCTCCTCGCGGATGGAACCCGAATAGGCAATAAACCTGGACTAGAGACTTGTGTGGTTAGTCAGGTCGTGGCCGACTCCCTCACCAGGCTTCCGCTTAAAGGTTGCCGAGATACACTACGTGTACATGGTGGTAAGTGGTGAGAGCGTGTGTGAAGAAGTACACCCCTGCAGGGTTAACATCATTTATTCGAATAGTCGTGTCCATGGTAAAGGACTTCTGGGTTGCCTATAACAGTTCATAGACAAGTGAAAGTGGATACTCTAAAACTCGCAAGATAAGTGTGAGTGCTATAGATGGCCTTCTCGTAGGGAGACGGGAGCGGATCCATAGTGGTGTATTGAATGGTGAATATGTGGACTCGTGTGCGCCACCTCAAAAGAGTTGCTTGCAGTCATAGTTTAGGTTAGCCACTGAGTCAAAGCTGGCTTGCTGCAGTTAAACTCCACCACCCCCTTTATTGATACCGATGCATATGTAGATAGCTCTGATGTAAGTCTTGTTGGGTACATTTGTACTCACGTTTCCCTATTTTATGTTTTGCAGAGAGACGTCAGCCTCGCTAGTAGTTCCGTGTGGACTTCGACGTTTAGCTTGATACCTCAGCTATGATCTTGTGCCCTCGATAGGATCTGGTAAATAGTCAGGCTTCTCAGCCTTTTTCATTTGTAGATGTCTGTACTCAGACATGTTAAGCTTCCGCATGTGCTTGTTGCTTGCATGCTCTGAATGTTGGGTCATGAGACCCATGTTTGTAATATCTCGCTCCTCGGAGCACTAGTAGAAAAAGGGGCTATGGTCCAGGCCACCTCAGCCCATTAGTCCCGGTTCAGTCTTGAACCGGGACCAATGTGGGCATTGGTCCCGGTTCGTGAGCCCAGGGGGCCGGCCGGGCCATGTGGGCCATTGGTCCCGGTTCGTCTGGACCTTTTGGTCCCGGTTGGTGGGACGAACCGGGACCAAAGGGCCTCCCTCCTCGCCCACCACCATTGGTCCCGGTTGGTGGCATGAACCGGGACCAAAGGCTCCCCTTTAGTCCCGGTTCATGCCACGAACCGGGACCAATGAATTGCCTATATATACCCCCTCGCGCAAGAGCAGAGCACAGTGCTCTGTTTTTTCTGGCCAAGGGGGAGAGGCCTTTGTGGTGCTCTAGCTCACCTCCTATGCACATGAGGTGTTCGATGGAATGCCCGAGCCACACTACTTAAGCTTTCTCCTCTCGAAGCTCGACCTCCAAGCTCCATTTTCCTCGAGATTTGTCTAGATTTAGCGGTCCGTCACGCCCCGTCCCCGTCTTCACCGCCGTCGATCACCCGCGCCGATCTCATCACCGACACCACCGTGGTGAGCCTCTTATTCTTATCTTCTTTCTGAAAGGAAAAATATTCTTACTTGTATGTTTAGATATATACTTGTATCATTTTCTTACATTTATTATTGCATCTTATATAGTGCGATGGTTTTGGTATCCGCCCCCGCCGGCCCTCGTCCTGTCTATGATTCAGATTTGGTATGTATATTATCTTTATAACTATAGGTTCATTTATTGTTTATGAAAATTATGCCGACCAACGTGACATAGATTTTATTTATCTAGGATGTATGTGAATCGGAAATGCCAACCGACCTTGTCGAGAGGTTAAATTTAGTTGAAGAAGAAAACAATTTGTTGAAGGAAAAAATAAAAAAAATTGAGGAGGAGAAGATGATATTGGAGTTGCATGTTGTGGATGTCGTCGATGATCACAAGATCAAGATGGATGCAATGCGCTTGAAGATTAGAAAGATTAGAAAATATGCCATTCATACCGAGGCTTGGTATCATTATGCCGTTGGATCAATTGTTACCTTGGTTGCGATTATGATCGCATTTGTTTTCGCATTGAAATGTTTTACATAGTTTCAATGTATGGTTTAATTAATTAGATGCTCTGGAGAGCTATATGTTGTTAGATGAGAACTATGTATGTACTTTGGTTTTAATGTGATGATGAACTTCTATTAATTTGGACACTTAATTATATATAATGCACGCAGATGAACCGGCAATGGATGTACGGTGATAGACACACCCGCGAGTACATTAAGGGCGTGCATGAGTTTCTCGATGCGGCTGAGGCAAACAAGCAGAATGGTTTTATGTGTTGTCCATGCACTGAATGTGGGAATACGAGGTCTTACTCTAACCGGAAAATCCTTCACTCCCACCTGCTTTACAAGGGTTTCATGCCACACTATAATGTTTGGACGAGGCACGGAGAAATAGGGGTTATGATGGAAGACGGCGAAGAAGAAGAGTACGATGACAACTATGTGCCCCCTGAATACGGTGATGCTGCAACGGGGGGAGCTGGTGAAGATTAAGAGGAACCAGACGATGTGCCCAATGATGCTGCCACGGGTGAAGCTGCTGAAGATCAAGAGGAACCAGACGATGTGCCCGATGATGATGATCTCCGCCGGGTCATTGTCGATGCAAGGACGCAATGCATTAGTCAAAAGGAGAAGCTGAAGTTCGATCGCATGTTAGAGGATCACAAAAAGGGTTATACCCCAATTGCGAAGATGGCAACACAATGCTCGGTACCGTACTGGAATTGCTGCAGTGGAAGGCAGAGAATGCTGTGGCTGACAAAGGATTTGAGAAGCTACTGAAAATATTGAAGAAGAAGCTTCCAAAGGATAACGAATTGCCCGACAATACATACGCAGCAAAGAAGGTCGTATGCCCTCTAGGATTGGAGGTGGACAAGATACATGCATGCCCTAATGACTGCATCCTCTACTGCGGTGCATACAAGGATCTGAACGCATGCCCGGTATGCGGTGCGCTAAGGTATAAGATCAGACGAGATGACCCCGGTGATGTTGACGGCGAGCCCCTCAGGAAGAGGGTCCCTGCAAAGGTGATGTGGTATGCTCCTATAATACCACGGTTGAAACGTCTGTTCAGAAACGAAGAGCATGCCAAGTTGATGCGATGGCACAGTGAGAACCGAAAGAAAGATGGGAAGTTGAGAGCACCCGCTGACGGGTCGCAGTGGAGAAAAATTGAGAGAAAGTACTGGGATGAGTTTGCAAAGGACCCAAGGAATGTATGGTTTGCTTTAAGCGCGGATGGCATTAATCCTTTCGGGGAGCAGAGCAGTAATCACAGCACCTGGCCCGTGACTCTATGTATGTATAACCATCCTCCTTGGATGTGCATGAAGCGGAAGTTCATTATGATGCCAGTTCTCATCCAAGGCCCTAAGCAACCCGGCAACGAAATTGATGTGTACCTAAGGCCATTAGTTGAAGAACTTTTACAGCTGTGGAATGGAGACGGTGTACGTACGTGGGATGAGCACAGACAGGAGGAATTTAACCTTAAGGCGTTGCTGTTCGTGACCATCAACGATTGGCCCGCTCTTAGTAACCTTTCAGGACAGACAAACAAAGGATACCACGCATGCACGCACTGTTTAGATGACACTGAAAGTATATACCTGGACAAATGCAGGAAGAATGTGTACCTGGGCCATCGTCGATTTCTTCCGACCAACCATCAATGTCGAAAGAAAGGCAAGCATTTCAAAGGCGAGGCAGATCACCGGAAGAAGCCTGCCATGCGCACCGGTGATTACGTGCTTGCTATGGTCAATGATTTACCCTACGTCATCTTTGGAAAGGGTCCCGGTGGACTAGCTATTCCGAATGACGCTGAGGGACACGCACCCATGTGGAAGAAGAAATCTATATTTTGGGACCTACCCTACTGGAAAGACCTAGAGGTCCGCTCCTCAATCGACGTGATGCACGTGACGAAGAACCTTTGCGTGAACCTGCTAGGCTTCTTGGGCGTGTATGGGAAGACAAAAGATACGCCGGAGGCACGGGAGGACCTGCAACGTTTGCACGAAAAAGACGACATGCCTCCGAAGCAGTATAAAGGTCCTGCTAGCTAAGCTCTTACGAAAGAAGAGAAAGAAATCTTCTTTGAATGCCTGCTTAGTATGAAGGTCACGACTGGCTTCTCATCGAATATAAAGGGAATAATAAATATGCCAGAGAAAAAGTTTCAGAACCTAAAGTCTCATGACTGCCACGTGATTATGACGCAACTGCTTCCGGTTGCATTGAGGGGGCTTTTACCGGAAAACGTCCGATTAGCCATTGTGAAGCTATGTGCATTCCTCAATGCAATCTCTCAGAAGGTGATCGATCCAGAAATGGCACCAAGGCTAAGGAGTGATGTGGCGCAATGTCTTGTCAGTTTCGAGCTGGTGTTCCCACCATCCTTCTTCAATATCATGACGCACGTCCTAGTTCATCTAGTCGACGAGATTGTCATCCTGGGGCCCGTATTTCTACACAATATGTTCCCCTTTGAGAGGTTCATGGGAGTCCTAAAGAAATATGTCCGTAACCGCGCTAGGCCAGAAGGAAGCATCTCCATGGGCCATCAAACAGAGGATGTTATCGGGTTTTGTGTTGACTTCATTCCTGGCCTTAACAAGATAGGTCTCCCTAAATCGCGGTATGAGGGGAGACTGACTGGAAAAGGCACTCTTGGAAGAGACTCAATAATATGCAGGGACGGATATTCTTGGTCTCAAGCACACTACACAGTTCTACAGAACTCTACCTTGGTGACCCCGTATGTCGATGAACACAAGAACAGTCTGCGCTCCAAACACCCGGAGCAATGCGACGACTGGATTACATGTGAACACATCAGGACTTTCAGCAGTTGGTTGGAAACACGTCTCAGAGGTGACAACACTGTTTGTGATGAGTTGTACTTGTTGTCCAGGGGACCATCTTTGACTATATTGACTTACAAAGGATACGAGATAAATGGGAATACATTTTACACGATCGCCCAAGATCAAAAGAGCACCAACCAAAACAGCGGTGTCCGCTTTGATGCAGCAACCGAGAGCGGAAAGGACACATATTATGGTTACATAGTGGACATATGGGAACTTGACTACAGACCTGATTTTAAGGTCCCTTTGTTTAAGTGCAAATGGGTCATTCTGTTTTGCGGCGGCGTACAGGTAGACCCACAGTACGGAATGACAACAGTGGATCTGAAAAATCTTGGGTACACTGACGAACCGTTCGTCCTAGCCAATGATGTGGCACAGGTTATCTATGTGAAGGACATGTCTACCAAACCGAGAAAAAGAAAAGATAAGGAAGCGAATACATCATACGATGAGCCAAAGCGCCACATAGTTCTTTCAGGAAAAAGGGACATCCTGGGAGTGGACGGCAAGACAGACATGTCTGAAGATTATGAAAAGTTTCATGAAATTCCTCCCTTCAATGTCAAGGCTGACCCAAGCATCCTGATAAACAATGAAGATTATCCATGGTTACGGCGCAATAAGCAAATGACACAAGCGAAGAAAAAGTGAAGACTTTCTCCCGCAACTATTATGATGATACCATGCCAACTTTGTAACAGATGATCTTTCGTCCGAAACCCTGATACTTTGAAAGAGATTGTCCGTTTTGTACACGAAGTGCATCCAGTTTTTGCCGTAACCATCTCAACTTTGTTGCACATGCTATGTGGGTGAAATGATGATACCATGCCAACTTTCAACCTTTTCGGAGTTCATTTGAAATGCTTTTCAATTTCAGGGTCTTATAGCTCAAAAAAATCAATAAATCCATGAAAAATAACAAATGAAGTCAGAAAGGGTTGAAAATTGATGATGTGTCTTTGAATGGTGCATTTTGAACACAGAAAAATATGGAGTTCAAATAAGTTCAAGAAAATGAAATCCCTTTGTAACAGATGATCTAACTTCATAGTAAAAAAAATATGGTGCATTTTAAAACTATAAGTATTTAGTACAAATAAAAAAATTAAATTATAAGTAAAATAAAACTATAAGTATCACTAAAAAACTGTAAGTAATTAAACTAAAATAAAACTATAATATTCTTCAAATTTTTAAAAATTCAAATTTAAACTATTTAAAATTTAAAACTAATGGCACTAACAGAAAGTTTATAATTTTTGTGACCTAAAAGCAAAAAGAAATCACTAAAAAACTGTAAGTATTTAGTTTTAAGTAGAAATAAAAAATAAATAGAAAAAAATTCTAATTTTGTAGTAAAGTTATTCATAAACTAGTGATTCACACAAATTTTTTAAAATTCAAATTTAAACTATTTAAAATTTAAAACTAATGGCACTAATAGAAAGTTTATAATTTTTGTGACCTAAAAGCAAAAAATAAAAAACCAAAAAAATGTAGAAATAAAAAAGAAAAAACAAAAAAAAATGCCACCTACTGGACCTCCACGGCCTGAATACGACTAGAAACCCTACATGGGCCAGGATTCAGGCCCGCAGAAGGCCCAATAGGCCCACAGGCAAAGCAGTGTCAAATTAGGCCCATAGGCCTTCAGTTTGGAGGAGTTCAGGAGGGAGGAGGCAGCAGACCTTATAAACTGGTCTCGGGCGCTCTCAACTAGCGATGTGGGACTAAACTTTTGGACCCGGGGCGCACAAGGGCATTGGTCCCGGTTGGTGGCACCAACCGGGACTAAAGGGGGCATTGGTCACGGTTGGTGGCACCAACCGTGACCAATGCCACCCTTTAGTCCCGGTTGGTGCCACCAACCGGGACCAAAGGCCGCCGGTTCCCGCCCTTTGGGCTGCCGAAAATTGGCCTTTGGTCCCGGTTCGTGGCACCAACCGGGACTAAAGGGGGGCATTAGTCCCGGTTGGTTGCATGAACCGGGACCATTGCTCTGGCTATATAAGCCAACCCTTGCGAAATTTTCGCCAACTGCTCCATTCCCCATCGCCGACGCCGCCAGGCTGCTCGTCCTCCTCGTCGCCGTCGCCGTCGCCGAGCCCTGCCCCTCATCGTCGCCGCCGCCACCGCCGAGCCCTGCCCCGACGCCGTCAGGCTGCTCCACTTCGCCGTCCTCGCCGCCGCCGTCGAGCCCTACCCCGACGCCTTCCCGGCCCGCTCCCACTGTGAGCCGCCGTGCCGTTCCCCTCCTCTCCTCCTCTCCCCCCGCCGCGCCCGGCCACCACCGCCAGCCGCGCCCCGACGCCGTTGCCCGCCGTGCTCTTGCCGCGCCCCGACGCCGCTGCCCGCCGTGCTCTGCCCGCCGTGCTCGATCTACCCGTACGTGCTCCGCCTGCCGCGCCGCCGCTGGTTCGCCGCCGCCACCCGTCGTGTTCTGCCTCGACGCCGCCGCCTGGCCGCGCTCCGCTTGCCGCGCCGCCTGGCCGCGCTCCGCTTGCCGCGCCGCCGCCCGCCTCTGTTAATTTTTTTGAGATATATGTATGCATGTGTGTAGTGTATATATATGTGTATGTATGTGTATGTGTGTGCAGTGTATATGTGTGTGCATGCAGATATGTATATGTATGTGTATGTATGTGTATGTATGTGTATGTATGCATGTGTGTAGTGTATATGTGTATGTATGTATATGTGTGTACCAGATAACTTCGACAAGCTAGGTCGGGAACTAGCTAGGGTAGAGGGTCGAGGGTCGCCAAGTGTTCGAGGGGGCGAGGGTCGGGAAGAAGAGGAGAAAAAAAGAAGAGGAAAAAGGAGAAGAAGAGGAGAGGAAGAAAAGGAAGAGGAGAAGAAGAAAGGAATAGAGGAGAAGAAGAAAAAATAGAAAAAATTCTATTTTTCTTCTTCTCCTCTATTCCTTTCTTCTTCTCTTTTTTTTCTTCTTTTTTTTCTTCGATCTTCTCCCCTTCCCGATAGGAAAGTTTTATATAGAAAGTTACAATTTTAGAAAAGTTTTATATATGCAAAAGTTACAATTTTAGAAAAAGAAGGATAGGAAAGAAGAAAATAAGAAGAGGAAAGAAAGAAGAAGAGGAGAGGAAAAGAAGAGGAGAAATAAATAAGAAGAAGAAAAAAGAAGAAAAAGAAGAGGAGAAGAAGAAAGGAATAGTGGAGAAGAAGAGAAAATAGAATATATTCTATTTTCTCTTTTCTCCACTATTCCTTTCTTCTTCTCCTCTTTTTTTCTTCTTTTTTTTCTTCGACACGTGGGGGGGGGGGTCGAGAACGCCGGACATTCATGAGAGAGGCGAGGAAGAAGGGGAAGAAGAGGGAGAAGTAGAGGAGAGGAAGAAGAGGAAGTCTTCTCCTCTATTCTTTCTTCTCTTCTTTTTTCTTCTTCTTCTTCCTCTTTATTTTATCGGGAACGAGGGTCGTCGAGAGGGCCGCCGAGTGGTAGAGGAGAAACCCTAAATAGAAAGTATCGTCGGTGTGAGATACATGTACCGTTGGTGTCGGACACTAAATCCACATCCCACAAGTGGCACGGGTTTCGACGCCCACGTCACTTGTGGGACGTGGATGTAGTGTCCGACACCGAAGGCCACATGTATCTCACACCCACGATACTTGCTAGCTATTTAGGGTTTCCTCTACCGAAAAGAAGAGGAGAAATAAATAAGAAGAAGAAAACAGAAGAAAAAGAAGAGGAGAAGAAGAAAGGAATAGTTTTCTCTTCTTCTCCACTATTCCTTTCTTCTTCTCCTCTTTTGTTTTCCTAGTGTCAAAGTATTGAAGAAATCCATGCCTTCATCATTAGCCGGAAGTAACCCGGGCATGTTGGTACGAAGTTCTGCAAAGTTGTTCTGGAATGGAGTCTCGGATAGAATAATCCGCCTTTTGGTACGAATTCAGCAAAGGCCTTCCAAATAGCGATATTCGGAAGGCTCTTGCTGAACTTTGTACCAAAAGGCGAATTATCCTATCTGGGACTCCGTTCCAGAACAACTTTGAAGAGCTTCCTACCATCATGCACATGTTACTTTCGCCTAATGATGAAGACATGGTTTTGTTGAATCCTTTGACACTAGGCAACCTCCCGACCCCAAGGCGATCCTCTCGAACATGAGAGGAAGAAGAGGATAAAAAAAGAAGAGGAAGAAGAAGAAAAAAAGAGGAGAAGAAAGAATAGAGGAGAAGAACTCCTCCATTCTTTCTTCTCCTCTTTTTTTCTTCTTCTTCCTCTTTTTTTATCGGGAACGAGGGTCATCGAGGGCATATATAGATGTAGTGTCGTCGTTGTCGATATATACCCCCTCCCAATAGCTTACTGTGATTAGGTAGCTAGTTCTACGTTTGGCACTAATATATCCATCTGTCATGTTTGAATAATAATTGCCATGTTGTAAATATTTGTAGAAACTATGGACACCGCCCTAGACGAAGCAAGAAAAGAAGCGTTGTTGAGGGAGATAATCGCAGAAGGAAGTGATGCCATCTCGTACTATCTCAACGATATCATCGATGGTCCGGAAGGAGAGGGTGAACAAGCTGGCTACGGTGACCTAATGCCGGTGCAAGAAGAAGAACATGAGGACGGCGCCGGTGACCCAATGCCGGTGCAAGAAGGAGAAAGTGATGACGGCTCCGATGACCGAACCGAGTCCGGCCAGGTATATATATTAGTTAAGCCTATGCTGACTAGCTGATTGATGCATTCATTGTTTTGGTATGTACACATATTAATTAAGTCTTTGTTCTTTTTTCTAGCCCTCCAGATCGAGCACAACTTCGGTAAAGAGACGAGGCCCGAAGAAAAAGTTGAGCTCGGATGAAAAGCTTGAGATCACAGCAATCGCGCCCGACGGCCAACCTATTGAACCCCTCCGGACAAAGAGGGCATTTGTTGCTCAGTGCGGGGTTCTGGTTAGGGACAAGATCCCGATAAGCATCCAGCAATGGTTTAAGCCGGCTAAAGAAGACCCTGAGGTGTCTTATGTCAATGATATGCAGAAAAATGATCTTTGGACTGAGCTGAAGTCAAATTTCACCCTACCGCCAGAGGATAATCCAGAGAACCCAATTAAAGAGAAATTAATCAAGTCTTTTGCTCTGAAGAGGATGGCAGATCTATTCAGGAGGTGGAAGAAAGAGCTCAATAGGTTTGTCGATAAAAAAGAGACACCAGAATTTAAGGGCAGATATGAGAAGATCAGAGATCACTGGCCCGCATTTGTGGCCTACAAGACATCGGAAAAGAGTAAGAAGATGTCGGCGACAAACAAGCAGAATGCCGTGAAGAAGAAGCTTCACCATCGCACGGGGTCAGGTGGCTACCTCGTAGCCCGGCCTAAGTGGTCCAAGGTTGAGAATGATCTGCTTCATAAAGAGATCAGACCAGAGACATATAACTGGCCAGACCGTTGCCGGACTTGGTTCTTCGGGGCTGGCGGAACCTTGGACCCTGAAACAGGGGGATGCATTTGGACGAACGAACAAATGGACATACCAGTCAGTAGGCTTAAGCACTATATCGACGCAGCGCAGGAAGGGACATTCTTTCCAGATAGAGAGCACGACGAGCTCACAATGGCCCTCGGGAATCCTGAGCACCCTGGACGGACACGAGGCACGCCAGGCTCCGTTCCATGGAATGTTGGGTTTCCGGACGCAGGCGGTTACAAATCCCATGAGAGGAGGAAAAAAGTGGAGCAGACCGAACTGCAGGCGCTGCACGCAAGGGTACAAGCGATAGAGGAACGAGAAGCAAATCGCAGCAAATGTACTGCCGAAGCCTCCCCCGAAGCTACCCCGCCATCTCAGCGCAGAAGCAGCGTGGCTTCCACCGAGCAGCTTCAGCTGCAGCATGCCTTGACGGCTCCTGCCAGCTATCCTGTCGATGCTATAACGGAGTCTCAAAATTGCCACCTTATGACGCAATGGATGAATTTGAAGGTCAAGGCGGCTGTTGGCTCTGTTTATCCTACTGAACCCGGCGCAACTTTTCACTGCATGCCGATTCCAGAAGGATATGCTAGGGTGATGGTGGATGAGATAACGGAGGGATTTGAGGACCTCCAGCTTGACCACCCTACTGGTGAAGGGGAGACTCGGCTGGGGTCTGCTCTGAAGACTCCATGCCTATGGCGGAAGGACCTCATCAACCTTCCGAACTGGACGCCTCCGCCTCCTCCTCCTCCTCCGGCGAGTCAGGGCACTCCTCCTCCTCCACCGCCTCCTCCTCCGGCGAGTGACGATCAGGGCCCTCGGCCGGCTCCTTCTCCGGCGTGTGGCGGCACTCCGCCTCCGTCTCCGCCTGCGCCGACGCGCCCGAGCAGCCAACCTCCTCCTTCTCCGCCTCGTCAGCAAGGGCAGAAGAGACCTGCCACCGCTCCAGCTGCTCCGGCGGGTCGTAGTCCTTCTCCTCCGCCTCTTAAGCAAGTAAAGAAGACAACGGCTTCGTCTGCTCGGTCGGCGTCTAGCAGTACAACCAGAGGCGGGAGGACATATAGATTCGGTCCTTCTCTGAAGACTCCAGAGAAGTTACCATATGAGAGGACCCAGGAGGAGAACGCCGAGATCGCGTGAGAAGAAGTGAGGAAATTCTTTGAAGGGGTGAAAGCAAAGCAACATCCACCTCCGGAGGAGAAGGTAGATGGGGTGAAAGTGAAGCGCACTCTGGCTGCCCTGACAAAACCACCAAAGTCTGATCCGCCGAAAGGAAACTATGACCGCATTATTGGAAAGGAATTTGCCGAAGCGGCGCGGTCGGGAACTACTGTCAGTGATGAAAGGCTGAAAAAACGACGAGCTGGGAAACAAATTTCCCAACTCGGCAAACAAGCGAAGCAATCATGCCCCCCGCTCAAGGTGCCTAGCCACAACGTCGTTAATGACCCGAGGATGGTGCCCGGTTATAATAATCTTGCAGATTACCTGCCCGACGAAGTACATTATGAACCCATGGACATGCGGATGCAAAGATACGAGTATGGGAAGCCTCTCGTCAAAGATGAAACATCTCTATCAACGATGATGCAAAGATTGCATGATTGGTACTTGAAAATCTGCAGAGACTCTGGGGGGAGGAGTAGTTTGTATGTGAGAGTTAAAAAGGAGCATGACCTCGTTGGAATTGATCTGTTGCCTGTTCCATTTGAGGAGTTCTATCAGTTTTTCAATCAATTGGCCCTCGATAAAACAACGATCGCCTGCTACTGTCTGTAAGTAGTACTACTTCTGTCATTAAGTTTCTCTATATAGCTTAGCTCTTTCATTGCATGTATTTATAATCATCCTCACTATATTATGCAGATTGAAGATCGTCGAATTGAAGAAAAGACAAGTCGGTGATATTGGGTTCATTAACACATATCTCATAGATGCAACTGAGGTTAAACTTCATGCCGCAGCTACCGAGGCCAACATGCTACAATCGTTCGTAATAAATCAAAACAAAGATATAATACTCTTTCCTTACAACTTCAAGTGAGTGTTACTGTATTGTGCGTATTCGGTTTCCCTTATATATTAGTCAAGGTTATAGTAATGTAATTCATGAGTTATGCATGCGTGTGCAGTTTCCACTATATTCTCCTAGAGATTAAGCTTGAGCAGGGACTAGTAACTGTCTTAGACTCAAGACGAAAAGATCCCCAGGACTATGCAGACATGACTGAAATCCTCAAGAAGTAAGTTAAATCGATCATTATCCACCATATCAGCAACTTTGTTCATTTCTTGATATCAAGTAATTGTTTTCTTTGTCTGGCAGGGTTTGGAGAAAATTCACCAAAAAAGTTCCGGGACTGCCGAAGGAGCTGGAATTTAGACACCCGAAAGTAAGTACTATAGTAGCATGTTCCGCGCATCTCCTAGTGATTCAAGCGCTAGTTTCATCAATACCATTTAGCATTCTTGCTTATTAGTTTGATTGACCTCTATTTCTTGTAAAGTGGTTGTGGCAGGAACAAGGGAATGATTTCTGTGGATACTACATCTGCGAGTCCATCCGCCACACGACGTGTGAGCGGGGCGGGTACTCTAATGAACAATATGAAGTACATAAATAACAATATTCACAATTTTATTTTATTACCATCATTTGTGTTGAGTTTCATTCATTCATATATATATATATATATATATATATATATATGTATTGACCCCCTTCTTCAAATTAGATGTTTCGGAAGCGGGATGAACTCCTATCACCAGCTCGCATGCGAGCAATTCAAGAGGAATTGGCGGCATTCTTTCTTGACCACGTGATCCCTGAAGACGGAGAATTCTATGTTAAACCTGAGTCCGTATGATTATATTTGTAAGAGATAATTACTGTATATATGTAGCCGGTACTGTCAGATAGATATACGAGAACTTGTTGTTCGACCAATCTCTCGGAGAAGGAGAGGTGGTCGATATCACTTCTCTCTATATGCATATATGTTCATGACGATCTTCTGTTTCCTTCGTTTGCTTTACTAGCTAGCCAGCGTGTCTAGTCCTCTCTATACGTATGTATAGTATGTAGCGTCGACCAAGCACGGACATAAGAGAGGACACTTCTCTATATTAATTATAGCTAGCTAACACAATATATGAAACACCTAAATTAACCCCCCAAAACCCCCAACCCCCCCCCCCTTTCAAAAAAAAAAACAAAAACCCTAGCCACAGAAATGCTGACGCGTGGATGCCTATTGGTCCCGGTTGGTGCCACCAACCGGGACCAAAGAGTCTCCTGACTGGGCTCTGCACACTGCCCACGTGGAGGGGCTTTAGTCCCGGTTCTGGATTGAACCGGGACTAAAGGTGGGAGGTATTAGTACCGACACTTTAGTCCCGGTTCAGGAACCGGGACTAAAGGCCCTTACGAACTGGGACTATAGGCCCTTTTTCTACCAGTGGAGCCTAATGAATAAATACTTGAGTCGTAGAGTTATGTTGTGATGCCATGTTGTATTTACACATATGAGCATATTGTGTGTGTGATTGTAATGCTTGGAATGTGTGGGATCCGACACCCTAGTTGTTTATCCTTGGTAGCCTCTCTTATGGGGAAATGTAGTCTTGTGCTTCCATGAGCCATAGTAGTCCGCTACAACCCGGTTCACCGGAGTCCTGCTAGCCCAGCACTACTGCTCAGGACACTCGACTGGCCGGCATGTGTTTCACTTCATTCCTGTGTCTGTCCCTTCGGGGAAACGTCACGCGGTGACATCCGGAGTCTTGCCTAGCCTGCTACAGCCTAGGTTACCAAAGTCCTGTTAGCCCAGTGCTACAGCCCGGATTCACACGCTGTTGACCGACATGCTCGATGTTGATTCATGTATGCATGTCCCCATGGGTTAGTGCCGCTTTAGGTTCACGACTAGCCATGTCGGCCCGGGTTCTTTTTCATATGGATGCTAGCGACACTATCATATACGTGAGCCAAAAGATGCAAACGGTCCCGGGCCAGGTAAGGTGGCACCCGTGGGAATACCTTGCGTGAGGCCGCAAAGTGATATGATGTGTTACATGCTAGATCGGTGTGACTTAGGATCGGGGTCTTGACACCTTCCTTCCTATCCGTCAGATATAAATCGGACGGCCTATACTGCAGGATGGTAGACACATCATCATCAAAAACTCCGTTTTTATAAGAGTAGAGATAAAATATATTATATGTAGTATAACATGTTCATAACCACAGCATGTGTATCACGGTTATATATATTCACACATGCGTCGGTTTAAAACACTATGATAAATTCTTCTAATATCCGAATTCTCTTTTTATAATGAAGTATGATCTCTATTCGTCTTTTACACCCACATAATCCTCTTATGTTTGTAGCTAGCGCTAACTTTCTCTCGTGCATGCACATGCCCGCATCCCTCTCACCCTCCCTCAGCATTCTCTAGCTCCATCGCGTAAATTCGTCTTTTCACTTTAGGTCGTTCACCCACGGTGTGTGTAGGCCCAGCTCCTTCTTTACGGCACACATCGATCGATATGCCTCCCTAGCCAGGTGTGCCTAGCACAAACACAAGCTTCCCCTCTTCTGTTATCACCGTCCATGCCTCACTCCCACCACTCTTTTCATCGATCTCGTACTCGCACAATCCTTCCCCCTCGATATAGTATGACTCTCGCACCACCTCCTAGATGCATCCCTCTCTCTCTATCCTTCTCCCCGTGCCTCATTTGCTTCTAACACACACATGCATGTATACCGATCGATCTCCCAACATATACCTAGGTCGACTTTAACTATCCCCCCCATCGATCGATGTACCTCACAAGTTATGTCTCTCCTTTCTCTGACAAAGGACGATTGATATTCCTATGTAGTTACGTCTGCTTACCACAGCCATATCGTCCCCCCTCATCATTCGTGCATGCCTCCTGACCCGTCTCTCACATGCACATGCACAGATAGGCAGCCATCCCCTCCCTTATTGATATTGCAGGCGTGCCCTTCGGTTGTCTAGCAAGCCTATCCCACCATTTGTTAGAAGCAACTCCAGTACCACCCCCTCCAACACTCTAGCTCTGTCTCTCTCCCAACCTTATTCCTCACCTACGCATTTGCGTGGATGCCGATCGATCTCCCTTAATACATGAGGTAGATCGATCTCCCTTAATACATGAGGTAGGCCTCTCTCCTCCTCCACACATATACCAGCCATTGTACCTCTATAGTTAATTAGGCCTCCCTCCCCCCACCACACACTAATAGTCGAGCGCTGTAGGTAGGTATCCATGACACAGAGACAAACTGCACCTATCCCCTCTGACGTTCCAATAGGCCATCCACTGTATATATCTCTGACGTGGGCACACACAAAATCGATGGCACTCTTTATCGATCGCGCACGCACACACACACACACACACATCATCCCTTTCTTCGATTCTATGGACACCTCAAGCCGATGATATCTCCACTCTCTTCTCGTGGATCGCCCCCTCTATATATATGATATATCTAGGACTCTATTTCACACACATTGCATATGCTACATTTTTTGATTGACCCCCCCCCCAAACAAAAACTCTCACGAACCCACACACTATATCTCTCTACATTTGTATCTCTCTCACACAACCCCACGTAGGTGGTGTACGTATACAAGAAGAGAATAGGTGCACCGTGCATGTACTCACGCTTCGTGCCCAGCCACACCGCGTGGGTACATGGTGGAGCTCATTTTTGTACGAAATGGCAGCCCACATGCTAATTTGAAAGCGTGTAGCAGTTGTTTACCTACGGAGGTCGTGTACCACGCGTGCACGAAACAAAGTTCGACTTGATGCGTCGGCGCGTTATTTTTAAATAAAGTTATATCGCTCAATGGCACGTACACATAATATAAAATGATTTTTATGGAGAAAAAGGTAGTCCGCTCCACTATATACAATGGAGCCTGCCTGCCTGGTTTGTCTCTCTTCAGAGTATCTCACACAAGGCTATGGTGGCCTCTCTCTCTCTCACCGTTGGTTGATAACCCACAAGTATAGGGGATCGCAACAGTTTTCGAGGGTACAGTATTCAACACAAATTTATTGATTCGACACAAGGGGAGCCAAAGAATATTGTCAAGTATTAGCAGCTGAGTTGTCAATTCAACCACACCTAGAAACTTAATATCTGCAGCAAAGTATTTAGTAGCAAAGTAATATGATAGTAGTGGTAATGGTAGCAAAAGGTAATGATAGCAAAAGTAAAGTTTTTGGTATTTTGTAGTGATGATAGCAATAGCAACGGAAAAGTAAATAAGCGAAGAACAATATATGGAAAGCTCGTAGGCAATGGATCAGTGATGGAGAATTATGCCGGATGTGGTTCATCATTTAACAGTCATAACCTAGGGTGACACAGAACTAGCTCCAATTCATCAATGTAATGTAGGCATGTATTCCGAATATAGTCATACGTGCTTATGGAAAAGAACTTGCATGACATATTTTGTCCTACCCTCCCGTGGCAGCGGGGTCCTTATCGAAACTAAGGGATATTAAGGCCTCCTTTTAATAGAGAACCGGAACAAAGCATTAACACATAGTGAATACATGAACTCCTCAAACTACGGTCATCACCGGTAAATATCCCGATTATTGTCACTTGAGGGTTACCGGATCATAACACATAATAGGTGACTATAGACTTGCAAGATAGGATCAAGAACACTCATATATTGATGAAAACTTAACAGGTTCAGATCTGAAATCATGGCACTCGGGCCCTAGTGACAAGCATTAAGCATAGCAAAGTCATACCAACATCAATCTCAGAACATAGTGGATACTAGGGATCAAACCCTAACAAAACTAACACGATTACATGATAGATCCCATCCAACCCATCACCGTCCAGCAAGCCTACGATGGAATTACTCACGCACGGCGGTGAGCATCATGAGATTGGTGATGCAGGATGGTTGATGATGACGATGGCGACGGATTCCCCTCTCCGGAGCCCCGAACGGACTCCGGATCAGCCCTCCCGAGAGATTTTAGGGCTTGGCGGCGGCTCCGTATCGTAAATCATGATGATTTCTTCTCTCTGACTTTTTTCTCACCGAAACTGAATATATGAAGTTGGAGTTGGAGTCAGAGAGGCAACAGGGGGCCCACGAGGTAGGGGGCGCGCCCTAGGGGGGCAGGCGCGCCCCCCACCCTCGTGGAGAGGTCGTGCGCCCCCTGGCCTTCATCTTTTGCAGGTATTTTTCTTATTTTCTGAAAAGTGGCTCCGTGAAGTTTCAGGTCATTCCGGGAACGTTTGTTTCTGCACATAAATAACACCATGGTAATTCTGCTGAAAACAGCGTTAGTCCGGGTTAGTTCCGTCAAATCATGCTAGTTAGAGTCCAAAACAAGGGCAAAAGTGTTTAGAAAAGTAGATACGACGGAGATGTATAAACTCCCCCAAGTTTCAACCTTTGCTTGTCCTCAAGCAATTCAGTTGATAAACTGAAAGTGATAAAGAAAAACTTTTACAAACTTTGTTTGCTCTTGTTGTTGTAAATATGTAAAGCCAGCATTCAAGTTTTCAGCAAAGATTATAACTAACCACATTCGCAATAACGCATAGGTCTCAAGTTTACTCATATCAATAGCATAATCAACTAGCGAGCCATAATAATAAATCTCGGATGACGACACTTTCTCAAAACAATCATAATATGATATAGCAAGATGGTATCTCGCCTGCCCTTTCTGAGACCACAAAACATAAATGCAGAGCACCTTTAAAGACCAAGGACTGACTAGACATTGTAATTCATGGTAAAAGAGATCCAGTCAAGTCATACTCAATGTAAACTAACAGTAATGAATGCAAATGACAGTGGTGCTCTCCAGCTGGTGCTTTTTAATAAGAGAATGATGTCTCAGCATAAAAGTAAATAGATAGGCCCTTCGTAGAGGGAAGCAGGGAATGTGTAGAGGTGCCAGAGCTCGGTTTTGAAGCAGAGGTGGATAATATTTTGACCGGTATACTTTCATTGTGAACATAACAACCAAGAGATGGCAATATCTTCCACTAGTAGAAAAAGGGCCTTTAGTCCCGGTTCATAAGGGCCTTCAGTCCCGGTTCTAGAACCGGGACTAAAGGGTCGGTACTAAAGCCTCCCCCTTTAGTCCTGGTTCTTACTAGAACCGGGACTAAAGGCCCTCCATGTGGCCACTGCCTGGAGGTCCACCTTTAGTTCCGGTTGGGTACTAAAGGAAATTTTATGATTTTTTTTGAATTTTTTTTTGATTTTTTAAAAAAAAAATTGAATTTCAAATTTCTGAATTATTTTAACCACTAATCTCTAATCACCCCTCATCACTGCTCAATTTAACCTTTAATCTCTAATCACCCCTCATCATTCCAAATCATCTAACTTCCCGAACGGTCACCCATCCTCTCACTACTCCAACCTGAGCACGCTTAACTTCCGGGTTCTATTCTCCCTCGTTTCCAAGTCTGCACTCGTTGTTTTTTCCTGACAATAGTAAGATGTCAATCCTATTAACCCTCAGGAATTTAGCTTGAGCATGAAGTCACAAATTTCATTGTTTGAGTTTGAAATATTGTTCTAAAAATCAATAATTATTTAGTAACACTAATAATTCTTGAATAAGTAGTTTGACCATAGTTTGACCACAGTTTGACCATAGTTTGACCAGATTTGACCAAAATTCAAAAAACTGAAATAATTATTCGCACCCTTTAGTCCCGGTTCGTGCCACAAACCGGGACTAAAGGGCTCAGGTGAACCGGGACTAATGCCTTAGCCGCACGAATCCGGACCAATGCTCACATTAGTCCTGGTTCGTGACTGAACCGGGACTAATGGGCTGACCCGGCCTGGACTTTGACCCCTTTTCTACTAGTGTTCCATGCTACACACATTATAGGCGGTTCCCAAACAGAATGGTAAAGTTTATACTCCCCCTTCCACCAAACAGCATCAATCCATGGCTTGCTCGAAACAACGAGTTCCACCAACTAACAAGAGTCCCAGGGGGAGTTTTGTTTGCAATTATTTTGATTTAGTTTGCATAAAGCATGGGACTGGGCATCCCGGTGACCAGCCATTTATCTCGTGAGTGAGGAGCGGAGTCCACTCCTCTTGAGAATAACCCACCTAACATGGAAGATACAGACATCCCTAGTTGATACATGAGCTATTCGAGCATACAAAACAGGATATTTATTTGAAAGTTTAGAGTTTGGCACATACAAAATTACTTGGAACGGCAGGTAGATACCGTATATAGGTAGGTATAGTGGACTCATGTGGAATAACTTTGGGGTTTAAGGGATTGGATGCATAAGCAGTATTCCCGCTTAGTACAGGTGAAGGCTAGCAAAAGACTGGGAAGCGACCAGCTAGAGAGCGACAATAGTCATGAACATGCATTAAAATTAATCAACACCTAATGCAAGCATGAGTAGGATATAATCCACCATGAACATAAATATCATGAAGGCTATGTTGATTTTGTTTCTACTACATGCGTGAACATGTGCCAAGTCAAGTCACTTAAATCATTTAGAGGAGGATACCACCCTATCATACCACATCATAACTATCTCAATAGCATGTTGGCACGCAAGGTAAACCATTATAACTCATAGCTAATCAAGCATGGCATAAGAAACTATGATCTCTAGTTGTCATTGCAAACATGTTTATTCATAATAGGCTGAATTAGGAACGATGAACTAATCATATTTACAAAAACAAAAGAGGTCGTCTTCATACCAGATTTTCTCATCTCAGCCAGTCCATCATATATCATCATAATTGCCTTTCACTTGCACGATCGAATGATGTGAATAATAATAATAGTGCACGTGCATTGGACTAAGCTGGAATCTGCAAGCATTCAATAAACAGGAGAAGACAAGGCAATATGGGCTCTTTTGTCAGATCAACAATAATGCATATAAGAGCCACTTCAACAATTTAATTATTGTCTTCTCCTATCGACCCCCAAAGAAAAGAAAAGAAATAAAACTATTTACATGGGAAAGCTCCCAACAAGCAAAAGAAGAACAAGAAATCTTTTTGGGTTTTCTTTTTAATTACTACTACAAGCATGGGAAGTAAACTAAATTAAAGCTACAACTAATTTCTTTGGTTTTTCTTAAGGTTTATTAAACACACAAGAAGAAAGCATAAAAGGGAAAATAAACTAGCATGGATGATACAATGAAAAAGTATGAGCACCGACATTTAGCAATGAGTGTGTGAACATAAATTTAATGTCGATGGGAAATACGTACTCCCCCAAGCTTAGGCTTTTGGCCTAAGTTGGTCTATGGCCACGGCTGGCCTAGTGGATATCCATAATAGTAGCTGGGGTCATACTGCAATGCAACAACTATCGCCTGCTGAGCTGCAGCGTGGCGACGAGCGGCCTCCTCTCTCCTCTCGTACTCATCTTCCTCCTCTCCGGTAATAGTATATCCTCCTCTTGCCTGATAATCAAAGAAGGCAGGAGCAGGGAGAGTAATAAGGACAGCACGACGTCTGTCAAAGATTAGTCGATAATGGAAAGGTGATTCGTTCCTCTCGACAAACTGGTGGTGAACCATAGCATTAAAATCTAGATAAGCAGGAGATAATTCAATACCATCTTCGCGTATGGCTACACCAAGAAAATTAGCTATGCGGGTAGCATAAATTCCACCAAAGAAATCTCCATTAAGTCTATTAAAATGCAACCTACGTGCAACAATGGCTCCCAAATTATAAGATTTGTCTCCTAACACAGCACTCCTAAGAATACTGAGGTCAGGGACACACATGTGACATGCATCATCTTTACCATTAATGCATCTACCTATGAAGAGAGCAAAATAATGTATAGCAGGAAAGTGAATGCTCCCTATGGTAGCTTGTGTAATATCTCTAGATTTTCCCACAGTTTTGCTAGCAAGAAAATCTCTAAATTCAGATTTGCGAGGATCCCTTATACCACTCCATTGTGGAAGTTTGCAAGCAGTGGTAAAATCCTCTAAGTCCATAGTGTAAGAATTATCATAAAGATCAAACAGGACAGTTGGAGAATTACGTGAAGTTGAAAATTCAAACCTCCTCACAAAGGTACTGGTGAGGTTGTGATACTGACTGCACTTCTCTTCCTCGAAGCTCACAAGATTAGCGTTACACAAATATGCATTGAATTCTTCCTTAATTCCCGCTCGATCATAAAGTTCTCAGAGAGCCATTCACAAGGACGCACCGGAGCGTCTCTTGGTGGCTCGTCATCAGCATCACGCATTGCAAGCCTGGGTCCTTGCTTCCTTGAAGAACCACCTTGGAACATTTTCCTAAGCATTTTTTCTTCCTCTAAATAATTCTGAAATTTTTAGTAACTTCAAAATAAAAGTAAACCAAACTCAATAATATTGATAGCAACTAGTCCTACAAGTGCCTAGAGCCTATATCATGCATCAAAACTACTTGGAACCATATAAATTTGACATGCAAGCTCAAGAACAGGGTCACCTAAGCAACAAAAATTTGCAATGAATAAAGCACTAGAACAAAAACTATTTGGACCAATTGAGGAGTCACATACCAAGGAACAATCTCCCCAAGCAGTTTTGTGAGAGGTGCTTTGAGCAAGGAGATCGAAATGGCAGCAAAGTGAGCTGGAACTCGTGCTTGAGCTGGATATTCGTGTTTGTGCGAGGAAGATGAAGTGTGTGCGTGTAGGAATAAGTGGAGGAGGGCCACTGTGGGCCCACGAGGCAGGGGGCGTGCCTAGGGGGTAGGGCGCGCCGTCCACCCTCGTGGGCAGGTGGTTGACCCCCCTGTTGTCTTCTTAGTGCCAAATATTCTCAAATATTCTAGAAAAAATCATATTTAAATTTCAAGGCATTTGGAGAACTTTTATTTTTGAGGTATTTTCATATTGCACGGATAATCAGATAACAGATAGAAAAATATTTGTTTTATTTTATTTAATATAAATAACAGGAAGGAAAAGTGGGGTACAAAAGGTTGTGCCTTCTAGTTTCATCCATCTCATGATCATCAAAAGGAATCCACTAACAAGGTTGATCATGTCTTGTTAACGAACTCATTTTGAATAACATGGAACCGGAGAAATTTCAAATAACACTATGTTACCTCAACGGGGATATGCATATCCCCAATAATAAGAATATCATATTTCTTCTTGACAGTAGGAAGAGGAAATTCAAAACCTCCAAATATAATCGATGGAATTTTTCCAATAGAGTTGATACTATGAACTTGAGGTTGTTTCCTTGGAAAGTGTACTGTATGCTCATTACCATTAACATGAAAAGTGACATTGCCTTTAGTGCAATCAATAACAGCTCCTACAGTATTCAAAAAGGGTCTTCCAAGAATAATAGTCATACTATCGTCCTCAAGAATATCAAGAATAACAAAATCCGTTAAAATAGTAACATTTGCAACTACAACATGCACATCCTCACAAATACCGACAGGTACAGCAATTGATTTATCAGCCATTTGCAAAGATATTTCAGTAGGTGTCAACTTATTGAAATCAAGTCTACGATATAAAGAGAGAGGCATAACACTAACACCGGCTCCAAGATCACATAAAGCAGTTTTAACATAGTTCCTTTTAATGGAGCATGGTATAGTGGGTACTCCTGGATCTCCAAGTTTCTTTGGTATTCCACCCTTAAAAGTATAATTAGCAAGCATGGTGGAAATTTCAGCTTCCGGTATCTTTCTTTTATTTGTAATAATATCTTTCATGTACTTAGCATAAGGATTGGTTTTGAGCATATCAGTTAATCGCATACGCAAAAAGATAGGTCTAATCATTTCAACAAAGTGCTCAAAATCCTCATCATCCCTTTTGTTGGATGGTTGTGGAGGAAAAGGCATGGGTTTCTGAACCCAAGGCTCTCTTTCTTTACCATGTTTCCTAGCAACAAAGTCTTTCTTATCATAACGTTGATTCTTTGATTGTGGGTTATCAAGATCAACAGCAGGTTCAATTTCTATATCATTATCATTACTAGGTTCAGCATCATCATGAACATTATTATTAGCATTATCACTAGTTTCAGGTTCATTACCAGATTGAGTTTCAGCATCAGAAATAGAAATATCATTCGGATTCTCAGGTGTTTCAACAATAGGATCACTAGACGCATGCAAAGTCCTATCATTTTTCTTTTTCTTCTTTTTAGAAGAACTAGGTACATCTATGTTATTTCTCCGAGAATCTTGCTCAATTCTCTTACGGTGGCCTTCAGGATACAAAGGTTCCTGAGCCATTCTACCAGTTCTAGTAGCCACTCTAACAGCATTATCATTATCTTTACTATTCAATTCATTGAGCAAATCATTTTGAGCTTTAAGTACTTGTTCTACTTGAGTGGTAACCATAGAAGCATGTTTAATAATAAGTTTAAGTTCGCCTGTAACATTAGCCATATAATCACCCAAGTGTTCAAGCATATTTGAATTGTATTTCAATTGTCTACCAAAATAAGCATTAAAGTCTTCTTGCTTAGCCATAAATTTATCAAACTCATCTAAGCATGGGCTAGCAAATTTAGTAAATGGGATTTCAGCTTTATCATATCTATAGAGAGAATTTACTTTTACTTCAATAGGTAAAGGATTAAGAGATTATATGTTTCTTCAACAGGCGGTAAATTAAGACCATGTATTTCCTCAATAGGAGGTAAATTCTAAACATCTTCAGCATTAATGCCTTTTTCTTTCATAGATTTCTTTGCCTCTTGCATATCTTCAGGGCTGAGAAAGAGAATACCCGTCTTCTTCGGAGCTGGTTTAGGAATTGGCTCAGGAATTGGCTCCGGAGGTGTCCAATTATTTTCATTTGTCAACATATTATTCAATAGAATTTCAGCTTCATCCGGTGTTCTTTCTCTGAAAACAGAACCATCACAACTATCCAGGTAATCTCTAGAGGCATCGGTTAGTCCATTATAAAAGATATCAAGTATTTCATTTTTCTTAAGAGGATGATCAGGCAAAGCATTAAGTAATTGAAGAAGCCTCCCCCAAGCTTGTGGGCGACTCTCTTCTTCAATTTGCACAAAATTATATATATCCGTTAAAGCAGCTTGTTTCTTATGAGCGGGGAAATATTTAGTAGAGAAGTAATAAATCATATCCTTGGGACTACGCCCACAACTGGGATCAAGAGAATTAAACCATATCTTAGCATCACCTTTTAATGAGAACGGAAATATTTTAAGGATATAAAAGTAATGAGTTCTCTCATCTTTAGTGAACAGGGTGGCTATATCATTCAATTTAGTAAGATGTGCCACAACATTTTCAGATTCATAACCATGAAAAGGATCAAATTCAACCAAAGTAATTATATGAGGATCAACAGAGAATTCATAATCCTTATCAGTAACAAAGATAGGTGAAGTAGCAAAAGCAGGGTTAGGTTTCATTCTAGCATTTAGAGATTGCTTACTCCATTTAGCTAATAACATTTTGAGTTCATTTCTATTTTTGCAAGCTAAAATAGCTAAAGAAGCTTCTTGACCAAAAACATAACCCTTAGGAATAACAAGTGATTCTTCATCATCACTTTCATCAGTATCATCAGATTCAATATTTTCAATCTCTCTAGCCCTAGCAACTTCTTCGTCAAGAAAATCACTAAGTGGCATAGTAGTATCAGGCATAGAGGTAGTTTCATCGTAAGTATCATGAATAGCAAAAGTGGCATCATCAATAACATGCGACATATCAGAACAAATAACAGAAGAAGGTGTAGGTGTTGTCACGACCGGTTTTCCGGACATAAATTTCCAGAAAATGGCCGTTGTGCTCACCAGCCCCAGGATTACTGTTAGCTGATGAGGCACCAACTTGTTACAGAAATTCAAAGCAAAGGTACTAAATGAGTAGTACAAGACCATTGTGGCCTATGAGTACATCAAATGATTTTCTAGTGGTTGATGGCGGCAGCGGTTTGCGAATCATCAATGTGTGGGGCTCCATTTCCCACGGGAACAGCTGACCAGGTTAACTCCTATCTTCGCGAGGCTGCTATCACCGTTGCTTAGTTTCCGGGGCTGTCACCGCAACATTCCTCTCCAAGCAAATATCTGGCCAAGACAATAGCCAGGGACAAGCCAGTGAGTACTTTGAATGTACTCGCAAACATTAAGAACACTGGAATAATATAATTGATATCTATGCACAAAAATATTCTATGATCACATCGTCAGTCACAAATAAAATATCTTTTATGCATGCAAGCGGTTATTTATATGCAACATAAATAAGCAATAATGGAGTGGAAATAAAATGCCGCAGTCGGGCGTCTGGGCGACACCACATAAAGGGCTTATACGGTAAATAAATAACAAGCAATGCCACAGTCGGGCGTCTGAGCGACATCACATAAAGGGCTTTAAAAGAAATGCCACAGTCGGACGTCTGAGCGACATCACATAAAGGGCTTAAAAAGAAATGCCACAGTCGGACGTCTGAGCGACATCACAAAAAGGGCTTTAAAAGAAATGCCACAGTCGGACATCTAAGCGACATCACAGAAAGGGCTTTAAAATAAATGCCACAGTCGGACGTCTAAGCGACATCACAGAAAGGGCTTTAAAAGAAAGGCCACAGTCGGACGTCTAAGCGACATCACAGAAAGGGCTTTAAAAGAAATGCCACAGTCTGACGTCTAAGCGACATCACAGAAAGGGCTTTAAAAGAAATGTCACGGTCGGACATCTAAGCGACATCACAGAAAGGGCTTCAAAAGAAATGCCACAGTCGGACGTCTAAGCGACATCACAGAAAGGGCTTTAAAAGAAATGCCACAGTCGGACGTCTAAGCGACATCACAGAAAGGGCTTTAAAAGAAATGCCACAGTCGGACGTCTAAGCGACATCACAGAAAGGCCTTTAAAAGAAATGCCACAGTCGGACGTCTAAGCGACATCACAGAAAGGGCTTTAAAAGAAATGCCATAGTCAGACATCTAAGCGACATCACAGAAAGGGCTTTTATTCACAAGTAAAAATACTCATAATAAATATTCAGTTCATGATAACAAACGGGTTAGTCCATCCACAGGAATAAACATTTAACCGGGCTTAGAAATAAATAATCACCATGAATATCCAGGGGGTAGAACCATCCCAGGGATACTTGATAATACAAATAATACAACAGGTTAGTCCATCACAAAATAATAATCATGGTCCTCACAAGTCACCGGTCAGTATCCAAGTTTGGTTTAACAATTTCACCTCCGAAGACCGACACTAAGACCAACACTTGACCCATCCCAGACGGTAATCCTTAACCATGGACACGGCTATTCGAATAGGTTTAATCTCTGCAGAGGGTGTACTCTTTACCCACGAGTAACGGATTCCTTTAGTCCATTGGGACTAATTCCGTCTACGGCCTTTTAGTTGAAAACACGCCTAACTTGCACACACCAGCTTAACTCATCGGTGTCTGGAATCACCCACGACACTTGTTAAGCAAAAATCTAAGTGGGGAGGCTACAACCTCGCGTAGCATGGGATCAAATTTATATCGCGCGCTCTAAGGGGTGGCCTCCCCTCTCGGTCCCAACCGGAAACACCCATGCCCCCGGACCAGGTGGCCTGCCTACCGGCTACAACCGATATCTTCCACCATGGCCTCTCTGTACGGTGTGTGCTGGAAAGGGGTTGACGACTTACTAAACCGTACCCTACCTGCGGCAGGGACGAGTGATAGTACGAGGCAAGTATGGGGGTTACTGGAACAAGACTCGATCTGCGGTCGACTCAGGAGGTTTATAAGTTCCCTGCATGACATGTATATCAAATATATTACAACCGACGAAATCACCACTCAATTCTACCTTACCATGCCATACCGGACATAACCGTCCCGACGGGGACCGGTGACAAGCTCACGCCTACCCAAGGCCGAGGCTTTCCCGGATTCCTTTCCGGCATGCATGCAAGGCACATGAGGATGATTACCATCACAAAAATATTCATTTCCAACAGCAAGGAAATCACTGATATGCTTCCATGCATATGATCATATCACATAAAATATCAAGTCCTCCGAAATAAGGTGGTGTTATAAACGTGTCAAATAACACAACCAAAACATTATACCAGGGTTCAGAATGCTTGCCTTTAAGTTAAGGAGGGGTGAGGTGCTCTCCAAAACTTTTGAAAGTTTCTCCTCTCTCTCCAAAATCCTATTTTAAAATGTATTTGAATCAACACACGTTTCAAAAACAGTACAAAAAGTTGTTTGGGAAATTTTTAAAAAAAATCTTAAAATAAACTAGACAAAATTTGAGGAAGGTAGGAAAAAGAATCAACTCATTTGGAGTTATATTTAAAAAGTTATAGCCAGTCAAAGATTTGGTCAAAATCTGTTATTTAAAATAAAACAGAAAAGAAAACATTTCAGAGGGTAATACGCTTTCGAAGCGGGGAAAACGTACTGGTGGTTTTGCGCTTTCACTTAGCCCACGTGGACCGGCGCTGGGTCACTAACGGTGGGCCCGCCTGGCCCACTGGTCAGGTTTGACCAGTCGCCCGCGTCTTCTCCCTCCTCTGCCCGAGCGGGGCGGGGCTCCGGCGAGGCTCACCGGCGAATGACGGCACCGTTCGGGGAACGGAGGCCATCGGCGTGCTCAGGGGATCCAGACGGTCACTCCGGTGGTCGATATGGTCTCGGGGATGGACGGAGCTGCCGGCGGCGAGCTTCACGGTGGAGGAGGCTTCGGGGCGGAGTGAAAATTCTTCCGCAGTGAGCCCCGATCGAAATCGAGTAGTGGAAAAGATTCACAGGCGGGAGAGAAGGCTCCTGATGAAGAGAACGGAGAGGGGGAGGTACTGGAGGTGCCGGATTGGCCGGGGCGGTGGCGGCGGCAGGAGTTGCCGAAGATGAGGAAGGAGGCCTCCCCGGGTCGAATGCGAGCTAGGGGAGCGCCAATGGGGTGGCATGAGGTCGCCTGCGTGCTCGGGGAAGCTCGGGGACCTCCTTTTATAGCTCGTCGAGGTCAGTTCCGCGGCGACGGATGAGGATGCCGGCGAACCCCCTCTCTGTAGCGGCAGGGCGACGTGGCGGCGACGAGAGCTAGGGGACAAGCTTGCGGATGAGCACGCACTGCTCCAGGAGGCAGGTGGCGAGCGGGGGAGGCTCGGCGGCGCTGAACGGAGCAGGGGCTGTCGGCGGCCGTGGCGGCTAGCTCCTGGCCTCTCGGGCTTGGCGAGGGGCGGTTGGCGCGTAGCGGTGAGGAGGGACGTGCGTGGCGAGGTGCTGCCGAGTGGGCCAAAGCCAGGGGGGCCAGCGTGTCGGCTCGGGCGCGGCATGTGCAAAACGCGTGCCAAATGCACGCTCTGCTCACGCTCTGGGCATGCACGGGATGTGCTCGACACAATGCCAGAGCACGCTAGAGGTCGCGGTTGAGGCTAGGAAGAAACAGGGCTAGGTTAGGGTTAGATAGAGGGGAAATGGGCATGGTGGTTAGGTCAGGTGGCCAAGTTTACAATGCAAACTTGAATCCATGCCAAATCTGGCCATGCACACAGGGTGTTTGATAAAATGCCACAGGCACCTAGGCTACTCTTGGGGTTGCAAAACTCTCCAGATCAGGGTCTCCTTAGATGAATGAGAAGGTGGTGAGGTTATTTGGCCAAAAGCAGAAACTTGTTAGTGCAAGTTTTTGCAAAACTACAATTCTGGACATGAAATAAATGGCATTATTTCATGAACCAAAAATTATCCAAAGGGTGCATGCTCCTGGACTTAAGGGTTTAACATGGAGGACTACAAGTAGGAGAAAGAATCATGGGTAAAGGAGCAACTTAAGATGTAGTTGCTGTACAAATCCTCAAGTTGGACCAGAATAAAAATGAGGTTGATTCACTCAAATTTTTCAAAGAACAGCACTAGGTTTCTCCAAAATGTTGAATCATAAGATACTACTAACATCCCAAAATTTTGGTGGAGGCTAGAAAGAATTATTTAAATGAGTTGTAGTGCAAAATTACCCACTGGACCAGAGAAGAAAAAAAGGGTGTAGAGCTCAAAATAATTCATTAAATAAGGATGTTTTTGCACAAAAGTTATTTAATAACATCATATGACTTCTCCAAATTTTGGTTGAAAATTTAAGTGAATTTATCAAATGGTTGTAGTTCAAATATGGACATTTAACCTTAAAAATCCATTTTCAAGAAAGTAAAGATCAAGCAACTTAATTATTTAATTAGTTATATTAAATAAGGAAAAGTTTTTCTTGAGAGATTAAACAATTCCAATAACAATATGAAAAGTTTTCTCTTAGGGAAAAACTCAACATAACCGGGAAGGAAATGATTTAAAAATCAAAATGGAGCTCAGAAATCCAAAGTTTTAAATCCTGGCAAAAAATTAAAACAAGGCCAAATTTTGGGGGTGTTACAACACTACCCCCCTTAAGAAAAAATCTCGTCCTCGAGATTTGATAAAAGCTGTTTTAAGAAAAACTATAAGCAGAAAAATGTGGCTAAAGTGAGAGGGCAATAAGTGGTGTAAAACCACAGTGTGGATACTGGTGCTGCGTGAGAAATCTACGGTTCGGGACAAAACGTGAGATCTTTACGCTGGATATAAATTTAGAATAACTTCTAAATTTAAAAATACGTTGGTCGTACCCGAGAGCACAGTGCTCTCCCTGGCCGACAGGTGGACCCGAGGCCCACTGTCAGCCTCTTCTTCTCCCTCTGGTTCTCTCTTCTTCCTCTCTCTCGCGCGCTTCCCCGCGCTTTCTCCACCGGCAACGTTTACCGCGTAGGGTATCTAGGCCGTACCGCAGTAGTGCGCGGCGTGCTAGCTGCCGGTGCAGCATGCACTCACCTCGCGGGCCAGCTTGCTGTCGGCACTGCTTGCATATTCGTCTCCAAACACCGGCGATCGGCGACGAGCGGCGTTGGTGGACTTCGCCCACCGTACACCGAGCTCGAGCTATAAAATGGCCGGGGTGTTCTCCTCTCTTCTTCCTCACACCTGGCCTCACTTCTCCTCCTCCTCCTCCTTCTTCTTCCATTACTGCTTACAGAAGCTCGGGTGAGGCTCTGATGGCGGAGGTGATGCCGGACTGGTTTGCGATCCTGATATTCGGAGGGCTGGCGAAACTACTGGGGCTCTCCATGCTCCTGTGCGCGATGATCCTTGACGATCATCGCGACGCTGCTGCTCGGGTGTTGGCTCTCCGTGGTGGTGGTGATCACGAGGAGTAGATGGGGTGTGCTAGGTGCTAACCGTTGTTAGGGGGTGATTAGCTGGATGCAAAACCGTTGCAAAGTTTTGCAAACAGTGTATGCGCTCGAATGATTATGGTTGTGAGTCTGCTGCCGTGATGCTGTGTGAAATTAATAAATCCACGCCGCGAGAAAGAGTAGATGTGGCAACTCAGGAAACGGAAATCTCACTCCAGGATTTTGCGAGAAAAGCAGTTAATTGAAAAGAGCATAAACCACAACAAAAAACTGCATCCATTAGTAGAAGCCAATTAATTAACTTGTCGTACAAACTCAGGGCATTACGCATAAGTCACACACATACATAAGTGTTGTAATAGTGAACACCGCAGCAACGTCTAAAATGGAAACGGTAATTGGACGGGGTCCCTAGAAAACATCTCTGGTACAGGGATACACTCCTCTTCTATCGGAGAAAGTGGATTGACCAGTTGATGCACGTGTCTCTCCCGGTCGGGCCTTAGTGCTCTGCCGATGGCAATTTGAGGATTTAAATCTGCGAGGCTCTGGAGATAACCCATCACACGTTGGGTTAAACGCTCTTGAGCGATGACGTACTGAACAAGGTTGGCCAGTACTGGGTCTCTCTCAATTCGTCCACCAGGAAAAGATGTCACTCCTCCGGGTTCTGCATGGCTCGGAAAGTAATAGTATCCTCGTTCGCTGGCATAAGGCACTGTGAATCGAAGGCGAGCAAGCGCTTCGTATGCAGCAGCTTCTATGGCCATCTGTGGGGTTGGCATAGATTTCCCCACGAAGGAGACCTCTGTGGGGTCTTGGTTTGAGTTTACGGGAGGGATGTGCACTGCTGCCCAATATCTTGAGGTGGAAGAGGTGATCCTCGATTTGAACAGCTCGTACTGGGGTGGCTGGGTAGCGCCCATGGTACTGCAGGCAAAATCCCACAATAACTTGACAAAACTACCCGGGATTGCATCTAGGGTTCTCAGGTAAATGCTAGGGCTCGACATGGCAAGAAATGGTTGTGAGGATGGTGCACAAGATGAGGGGTGCTTGGCAAGGTCACGCGGTGGCCTTTTATAGCACTGGAGCTGGGTCATTTTTACCGTGGTGAATGGTAGAGAAAATTTTCAGCTCTGTTCCAAGGTCGGGGTCAAGCCACAGATTCACACATTTCACTATAGTGATGTGTTACTGTGGGGATTGTCGGGGAAGAATATGCAACTGCGTGCTGACATACCCATGCAAGGATACTATTTAAAACAGAGGCACGACAACAGGCGGCGTTTAAAAACAAGGCCACATGATTACAAAGCAAGGGTACACTGGGACTCGATACGATTCGGGTGACTTAGTCTACCTCGTTTACATCCAAGCGGGCGTGCCTTGAGGCTCCTCCACGGGTCTTGTCGTCTGAATTAACTGGAGTGGTCTGAGGGGCTGCAGGCTCGGGGTAGCGATAAGGACCATCTCGGGGATTGTTGGCCACAACCCCGTTGGAGTGTGCTTCCAATATGCGGCAAAGCACTTCTGGGGTCATCGCGGCACCTTGGCCGATGGCTGGGGCAGATCTCCAGGGCTCGATTTGGTGTCCTAACAGCACGACTGGGTTGTTGATCTTGGGCTCGATCTCTCCTCTCGCCGGGGTTCGACGAACCAGCTCTCCACGAGCTGCGATTAGATCAATCGTGATTTGATCGCATAGTTCCTCTAGTGCACTTACATAGCGCACTAGGTGCAACAATGCAGGGTCCGTCTCGTGATCTCCGTTGACAACTTGGGGTGGTCTACCATACCCTTCACGTCTGGGGTAGTAGTGGAACGAGCGACAGTTAACTCTGGGGACAAGTGCCGGAGATGAACTATAGCTTCTCGAGCAGCTAGTTGGATGGCTTGTGGCTCAAAGGAAGTTGTCCTTCCGGTGAACCTGTAGGGGCGCTCGGGCTCTAGTCCCCTACCATAAATGTGCACAGTGGCCCAGAATTGATGGCTCTCACCGCTCATGGGTCCTTGGTACACAACATATTCTGGGGGCTCTTCTAACGCATAGGCACGACGGGTGAGGTTTGCGAGTATGGTCACAAAGCCTCCAAGGTTGGTTGCTGTGGTCTCATTGTGCACGACGGGGCCAGGCATTGTGGCTCGTTTTGGGGTAGCGGCTGTGCTGTGCTGGGTTGGGGCTAGCGTGCCCTTTTATTGGAAAAAGGGGACGGAGTCTTCCTCCACACGCTTGCGAAAAAGGACTATTTAGGACTCGGTCTCTGGTGCATGATTGACGGGTTAGATGGATAGGTTGGGCACCGACTTCCGATAAGGGTGTCGGGTCACGGTGTGGCTATCTTGCTAGGGAAGCTTGACTGGGGTTTGGTCAAAGTCTGGTGGGCTGGTTTACTTAGGTTTATTGACCTGGCTAAGATAGGATTAGCCAATGGTCAGCCTGGCTCTGATACCAAGTCTGTCACGACCGGTTTTCCGGACATAAATTTCCAGAAAATGGCCGTTGTGCTCACCAGCCCCAGGATTACTGTTAGCTGATGAGGCACCAACTTCTTACAGAAATTCCAAGCAAAGGTACTAAATGAGTAGTACAAGACCATTGTGGCCTGTGAGTACATCAAATGATTTTCTAGTGGTCGATGGCGGAAGCGGTTTGCGAATCATCAGTGTGTGGGGCTCCATTTCCCATGCGAACAGCTGACCAGGTTAACTCCTATCTTCGCGAGGCTGCTATCACCGTTGCTTAGTTTCCGGGGCTGTCACCGCAACGTTCCTCTCCAAGCAAATATCTGGCCAAGACAATAGCCAGGGACAAGCCAGTGAGTACTTTGAATGTACTCGCAAACAATAAGAACACTGGAATAATATAATTGATATCTGTGCACTGAAATATTCTATGATCACATCGTCAGTCACAAATAAAATATCTTTTATGCATGCAAGCGGTTATTTATATGCAACATAAATAAGCAATAATGGAGTGGAAATAAAATGCCGCGGTCGGGCGTCTGGGCGACACCACATAAAGGGCTTATACGGTAAATAAATAACAAGCAATGCCACAGTCGGGCGTCTGAGCGACATCACATAAAGGGCTTTAAAAGAAATGCCACAGTCGGACGTCTGAGCAACATCACATAAAGGGCTTAAAAAGAAATGCCACAGTCGGACGTCTGAGCGACATCACAGAAAGGGCTTTAAAAGAAATGCCAGAGTCGGACGTCTAAGCGACTTCACAGAAAGGGCTTTAAAAGAAATCCCACAGTCGGACGTCTAAGCGACATCACAGAAAGGGCTTTAAAAGAAATGCCACAGTCGGACGTCTAAGCGACATCATAGAAAGGGCTTTAAAAGAAATGCCACAGTCAGACGTCTAAGCGACATCACAGAAAGGGCTTTAAAAGAAATGCCACAGTCGGACGTCTAAGCGACATCACAGAAAGGGCTTTAAAAGAAATGCCACAGTCGGACGTCTAAGCGACATCACAGAAAGGGCTTTAAAAGAAATGCCACAGTCGGACGTCTAAGCGACATCACAGAAAGGGCTTTAAAAGAAATGCCACAGTCGGACGTCTAAGCGACATCACAGAAAGGGCTTTAAAAGAAATGCCACAGTCGGACGTCGAAGCGACATCACAGAAAGGGCTTTTATTCACAAGTAAAAATACTCATAATAAATATTCAGTTCATGATAATAAACGGGTTAGTCCATCCACAGGAATAAACATTTAACCGGGCTTAGAAATAAATAATCACCATGAATATCCAGGGGGTAGAACCATCCCAGGGATACTTGATAATACAAATAATACAATAGGTTAGTCCATCACAAAATAATAATCATGGTCCTCACAAGTCACCGGTAAGTATCCAAGTTTGGTTTAACAATTTCACCTCTGAAGACCGACACTAAGACCAACACTTGACCCATCCCAGACTGTAATCCTTAACCATGGACACGGCTATTCGAATAGGTTTAATCTCTGCAGAGGGTGTACTCTTTACCCACGAGTAACGGATTCCTTTAGTCCATTGGGACTAATTCCGTCTACGGCCTTTTAGTTGAAAACACGCCTAACTTGCACACACCAGCTTAACTCATCGGTGTCTGGAATCACCCACGACACTTGTTAAGCAAAACTCTAAGTGGGGAGGCTACAACCTCGCGTAGCATGGGATCAAATTTATATCGCGCGCTCTAAGGGGTGGCCTCCCCTCTCGGTCCCAACCGGAAACACCCATGCCCCCGGACTAGGTGGCCTGCCTACCGGCTACAACCGATATCTTCCACCATGGCCTCTCTGTACGGTGTGTGCTGGAAAGGGGTTGACGACTTACTAAACCGTACCCTACCTGCGGCAGGGACGAGTGGTAGTACGAGGCAAGTATGGGGGTTACTGGAACAAGACTCGATCTGCGGTCGACTCAGGAGGTTTATAAGTTCCCTGCATGACATGTATATCAAATATATTACAACCGACGAAATCACCACTCAATTCTACCTTACCATGCCATACCGGACATAACCGTCCCGACGGGGACCGGTGACAAGCTCACGCCTACCCAAGGCCGAGGCTTTCCCGGATTCCTTTCCGGCATGCATGCAAGGCACATGAGGATGATTACCATCACAAAAATATTCATTTCCAACAGCAAGGAAATCACTGATATGCTTCCATGCATATGATCATATCACATAAAATATCAAGTCCTCCGAAATAAGGTGGTGTTATAAACGTGTCAAATAACACACCAAAAACATTATACCAGGGTTCAGAATGCTTGCCTTTAAGTTGAGGAGGGGTGAGGTGCTCTCCAAAACTTTTGAAAGTTTCTCCTCTCTCTCCAAAATCCTATTTTAAAATGTATTTCAATCAACACACGTTTCAAAAACAGTACAAAAAGGTTTTTGGGAAATTTTTAAAAAAATCTTAAAATAAACTAACCAAATTTGAGGAAGGTAGGAAAAAGAATCAACTCATTTGGAGTTATATTTAAAAAGTTATAGCCAGTCAAAGATTTGGTCAAAATCTGTTATTTAAAATAAAACAAAAAAGAAAATGTTTCAGAGGGTAATACGCTTTCGAAGCGGGGAAAATGTACTGGAGGTTTTGCGCTTTCACTTAGCCCACGTGGACCGGCGCTGGGTCACTAACGGTGGGCCCGCCTGGCCCACTGGTCAGGTTTGACCAGTCGCCCGCGTCTTCTCCCTCCTCTGCCCGAGCGGGGCAGGGCTCCGGCGAGGCTCACCGGCGAATGACGGCACTGTTCGGGGAACGGAGGCCATTGGCGTGCTCAGGGGATCCAGAAGGTCACTCCGGTGGTCGATATCGTCTCGGGGATGGACGGAGCTGCCGGCGGCGAGCTTCGCGGTGGAGGAGGCTTCGGGGCGGGGTGAAAATTCTTCCGCAGTGAGCCCCGATCGAAATCGAGTAGTGGAAAAGATTCACAGGCGGGAGAGAAGGCTCCTGGTGAAGAGAACGGAGAGGGGGAGGTACTGGAGGTGCCGGATTGGCCGGGGCGGTGGCGGCGGCAGGAGTTGCCGGAGATGAGGAAGGAGGCCTCCCCAGGTCGAATGCGAGCTAGGGGAGCGCCAATGGGGTGGCATGAGGTCGCCTGCGTGCTCGGGGAAGCTCGGGGACCTCCTTTTATAGCTCGTCGAGGTCGGTTCCGCGGCGGCGGATGAGGATGCCGGTGAACCGCCTCTCTGTAGCGGCAGGGCAATGTGGTGGTGACGAGCGCTAGGGGACAAGCTTGCGGATGAGCACGCACTGCTCCAGGAGGCATGTGGCGAGCGGGGGAGGCTCGGCGGCGCTGAACGGAGCAGGGGCTGTCGGCGGCCGTGGCGGCTAGCTCCTGGCCTGTCGGGCGTGGCGAGGGGCGGCTTGGCGCGTAGCGGTGAGGAGGGACGTGCGTGGCGAGGTGCTGCCGAGTGGGCCAAACCCAGGGGGCCAGCGTGTCGGCTCGGGCGCGGCATGTGCATAACGGGTGCCAAACGCACGCTCTGCTCGCGCTCTGGGCATGCACGGGATGTGCTCGACACAATGCCAGAGCACGCTAGAGGTCGCGGTTGAGGCTAGGAAGAAACAGGGCTAGGTTAGGGTTAGATAGAGGGGAAATGGGCATGGTGCTTAGGTCAGGTGGCCAAGTTTACAATGCAAACTTGAATCCATGCCAAATCTGGCCATGCACACAGGGTGTTTGATAAAATGCCACAGGCACCTAGGCTACTCTTGGGGTTGCCAAACTCTCCAGATCAGGGTCTCCTTAGATGAATGAGAAGGTGGTGAGGTTATTTGGCCAAAAGCAGAAACTTGTTAGTGCAAGTTTTTGCAAAACTACAATTCTGGACAAGAAATAAATGGCATTATTTCATGAACCAAAAATGATCCAAAGGGTGCTTGCTCCTGGACTTAAGGGTTTAACATGGAGGACTACAAGTAGGAGACAGAATCATGGGTAAAGGAGCAACTTAAGATGTAGTTGCTGTACAAATCCTCAAGTTGGACCAGAATAAAAATGAGGTTGATTCACTCAAATTTTTCAAAGAACAGCACTAGGTTTCTGCAAAATGTTGAATCATAAGATACTACTAACATCCCAAAATTTTGGTGGAGGCTAGAAAGAATTATTTAAATGAGTTGTAGTGCAAAATTACCCACTGGACCAGAGAAGAAAAAAAGGGGTGTAGAGCTCAAAATATTTCATTAAATAAGGATGTTTTTGCACAAAAGTTATTTAATAACATCACATGACTTCTCCAAATTTTGGTTGAAAATTTAAGTGAATTTATCAAATGGTTGTAGTTCAAATATGGCCATTTAACCTTAAAAATCCATTTTCAGGAAAGTAAAGATCAAGCAACTTAATTATTTAATTAGTTATATTAAATAAGGAAACGTTTTTCTTGAGAGATTAAACAATTCCAATAACAATATGAAAAGTTTTCTCTTAGGGAAAAACTCAACATAACCGGGAAGGAAATGATTTATAAAATCAAAATGGAGCTCAGAAATCCAAAGTTTTAAATCCTGGCAAAAAATTAAAACAAGGCCAAATTTTTGGGGTGTTACAGGTGTCGCAAGCTTACTCATAACAGAAGGATAATCAAGTGTAGAGCTAGATGGCAGTTCCTTACCTCCCCTCGTAGTTGAGGGATAGATCTTGGATTTTGGATCTCTCAAGTTCTTCATAATGATAAGCAGATATATATATCCCAAGTGACCTTAAGAATAGAGCTATGCTCCCCGGCAATGGCGCCAGAAAATAGTCTTGATAACCCATAAGTATAGGGGATCGCAACAGTTTTCGAGGGTAGAGTATTCAACCCAAATTTATTGATTCGACACAAGGGGAGCCAAAGAATATTCTCAAGTATTACCAGCTGAGTTGTCAATTCAACCACACCTGGAAACTTAATATCTGCAGCAAAGTGTTTAGTAGCAAAGTAATATGATAGTAGTGATAACGGTAACAAAAGGTAACCGTAGTAAAAGTAATGTGTCGGTGTCAAAACCGGCGGATCTCGGGTAGTGGGTCCCAAACTATGCATCTAGGCCGGATGGTAACAGGAGGCAGGGAACATGATGTTTTACCCAGGTTCGGGCCCTCTCGATGGAGGTAAAACCCTACGTCCTACTTGATTAATATTGATGATATGGGTAGTACAAGAGTAGATCTACCACGAGATCAAGGAGGCTAAACCCTAGAAGCTAGCCTATGGTATGATTGTTGTATATATGATCTATCGACTAGCCTAGCCCTGGTTTATATAATGCACCAGAGGCCTAGGTTAACAAGAGTCCTAGCCGAATACGCCGGTGGGGAGAAGTCCTTGTCTTGATCTCCAAGTCTTGTGGAATCTTCCTTGTATGCGGCAGCTGTCCGAACTAGCCCATGAGTATACGGCCACAGGGGTCCTCGGCCCAATCTATCAGATCGGGAGATGACGTGTTGAGTACCCCCTAGTCCAGGACACCGTCAGTAGCCCCCTGAACCGGTCTTCAAGTTAGGGACGCTCCTCGATTCTTCCGAACTGTTCTTCATCTTCGATCGTCGGTCTTGAAAACTCGTTCAACAAATCTTCTTTATCTTCGATCTTGAGGATCGCCGAAATGCATTCGACGGGTTTACACGAAGGGTATCCGAGGAGCCCCTTTAAGTTTCCGGCCTTTATCAATGCCTTGTTATTTTTACGCCACACCTCGGGTTTGAAGTTGTTCCCGGGAGGCAGTGTCCTCTTGCGTCCGAGCTCCAACATTGGACTGCATTAGAGGTATCTTTTGCAGCCGAGCACCAATGCCGGACTGCTTTCCGAGCTCCAACGCCGGAATATATCCTCGCTCCAACGCCGGACTGTGTCCAAGCTCCAACGCCGGACTATATCCGAGGTGTCATATCACCTTGGTTCAAAAAAGTTGAAGGAGTTTAGCCGAGCTTAATGCCGGAAATGCCCTCTATGGAGCCAGCCACTAGCGCCTGAGCTCTCTGCCGAACTGCTTCCGAGGTGGTGCACCACCCCGACTATGGGCCGATTTTTTGTCAATATTTTTTATTGGTGCAATTCATTCTCTGCCGAGATATATAGCCAGTAGCCCTCAAGGTGTGTATCGGTCTAAAACCCGAGATGCACTTGAAGGATGATGTAAGACCGCTGATCCCAGTAGCCGCTGAGACACAGGTTGATTTGCAAAATCAGCCTAAGGATCAAGTCCAAGCTCGGCAGAATACTTCGGGACACTAAAAGCGGCATGCTCAGTCCTCGAGACTTAGGTTGGGTGCGGCCGACCAACCTGAGGATCAAAATCTCCTCAGAAACTATATTGCACATAAAATTTTCTGCATTGGACAAGCAATGTAGTAGCCCCCGAGACACTAGTCGGGTGGCAACACCAGATCAGGGGATCGATGTGCCCCTTTAATATTTGTAAATAATAAACCCGAAGCCCAGTAGCCCCCGAGCCTTAATGCGGGCACGGGTGGCCGAATTAAGGATCAATATCCATAGTAAAATCACAAATTATGTGTAATGACTCTATGTATCCAAGTACTTTACGTCATTAATGCTCGAATCCGCATTGTACAAAACTTTGTTGACCGACCATCGGCTTCCACCTCCTCGGCCAGTAGCCGAGGAGTGTTTGTACTACTTTATAAAGCCTTTATGAGGGCAAAGATTTACAACAAACAAGGCAGTCTGGCCATACAGTTTTGTAAACAAAGGTACGCAGAGAGTTATGTTACTGTTTAACAGAAGAAATATCTTCCAAAGAAAATAGTCCCGCTATCGGTTCCTTTCTTTGGGTTGTCATGCTAATCCTGATCATTAAACCTTAGCTCTAATGTAAGAGCAAAATATTGAGGATTTAGTTTGGGAGGCCAGTTAATAGCCCCCGATAGTGCTCGGCGACAGTCGGGGTCAAGCCGTAAACACTTCGGCCAATGTTATGAACGGCCCATCATTTAACATAGTCGTCGGATCGCTGACCAGTTTACGCTTATTGTGAAAGTCAGTTTTTGGCTTTCTCCACTGAGGTGCTTAACCATGTGAGCTGGAAGCACAATCGCAGTGGTTCTCCCTTTGCACGCCTAGCCGAACAATACGGAACGTAGGAAGCAAGTGCAGGAGCCGGGAAACCCAACTATTGACCGAAGACACAATCCGAAACCGATGCATATATAGCAATATCTGAGAATGTTTTTGCCGAATCCCTAAAGGTGTCGGGCATTGCACTGCGAGACTAATACTGGAAAAGCACAAATAGTTTAAAAGTGCCAAAAGCTTGGAAAACCAAGAAACGTCAGTAAAAACATGACGTCCGAACAATATCAAGTGTTCGATGCCAATCCGAAAGTTGGTCTTAGAAAAAAGAAGTGCTTCTGTCGTGCTTTAACATGATACATCCTATCTCAAGACTTCGAGCGGGTCAGCCTATGGCTTCAACCTCCTATCCCGAGGGCGGAGTACTTCTCATCAGGTCATTTTAGCAAACTAAACTCTAGCGGCTTTCAGAGAGAAATTAGGCTCCCCAGCTACTGACCGCACACTCGTGTCGAAAAAAGGAGTGATAAATAATAATAAAACTTTGCAACGACTAAGAAGAAGAACACTTATTATAAAATGGCTCAAATAAACTTAAGAGCCCCCAAGTGACTTGGGTAGAAGAATGATTGCGTGTACCGAAGTACTTATATCATATCTATGTTCAACCGAACTTTAAACTCGTCTTAACCGACCGTCAGCTTCTCCCTCTTCGGTCAAGGACCGAAAAGTGTTATGTACTCCATCGGTCGAGAATATCGACGGTGTTTCCAATAACCAGGCAATCAGGCCATAAGGCTGTAACAGACAAAGCGCGCTCAGGGAACTTATGCTATATTACCGTGAAGTGTAAGAAGCATCTTCGAAGGAAATAGTACCCCCACCGATACATTTCTTCGGTGCTCATTGTTATTATAAGACTTGTGCAATAGATTTTTTGTACTCATGAGTTCCGTGGTGTGCCGACCATCATTGAAAACTATAAGAGCGCTAGCTTTCGGCTTCACCCAGTCTGAGGTCCACCTCGGTTGACCCGATCGTGACAATTGCAGAGGTGCTCCATTTACTCCCTAGCCGAACAATCGGGAACGTAGGGGTAAACACAGGAGCGAGGCAACCCAGCTTGCAAATCGCTTAAGTTAATATGGTGCATATTGTGGCGTAATACACGAACAAGGAATGAAGCCGTACAAGTATAATCATATGCAACAGGAAAAAGCTTCATAAAGGAAGCCCCCAAGTAAACGGGGTATTTGAATTTATGCGTCACAAACAAAGTTTGGACATGGAAATTTTTTACAAGCAACTTTTTTCCAAAAAAAGTATAATGCTTGGTCGAACCGAACACATGTTATAAATTAAAGCTTTGAGCATGAAAGCGACTTAGCTGGTTAATGTGTTCGGTATTGATGACGCGGTCCGAGCTTGATGCGGGGCAAGGTTCCATCCCCCAAGCTGGTCCCAAGGTGGCAGAGCAGAGAGCTCGACACGCCGAAGTGGTGACATAGCACGGTCAATGCAGACCGGCAGAGTGACGCCGAAGTCCCCGGATCATTTTCCTGTGCACAAAAAATAGTACAAACCAGAGATAATAGTAATAATGATAATTAAAAAAATGTTGCATAATAAATAATTTATGCAAAGTGAGGAATATAAGAAATATGGTCTGGCGCCGAAGTCAATGTCGATGCAGGGCGTCGGCGTGATATAGTAAAGGCGTGGCAAAGCCTGAATTCACAGGTCGGTCCGAGCTCCGGATGCGGCGTTCGCCGGGCTATGTATGGAAACTGATCAAACCACCATGCGACCGTCGTTAATGCGGTCACCATTTGATAGACCTGTGTACATATGATGGACAAACCAGAGTAATAATTCCTTGGGAAAAATGAACCCAAACAAGCAAAAAAAATACTGGGATTAATAGCACCTGGTTTATTTGTTGTAGCAATCCAAAGGAAGGTGATTCCCAAAATTGGGACTCGCTCGGCACACCCATTGCCTGATGGGCGATAAAACGATGGAATGGCAATGCTGGTAAAGATTGGCTCGCCGAGGCAAAGCCCTCGGCCCGGCTAACGTGACGGAGCTAGTTGGCTAGTGATGCCGAAGTGTCCGGAGTAGGTTGATGAAGAGATGGCGAAGCCCCCGGTCCAGCCGAGATGCCAAAGCCTCGATGTCAGCCGATGAGTCGAAGTAGGTCGGCGTGATGGACACCAGCTTGAAGAAGCAATAGTGCGGCCCTGTCGATGCAGGTCGTGACATGGTCGATGCCGGCCTGATGAAGCGATCGTGCGGCGATGCCGGTATGCCCGCTACATGTAATCCGTGGGGCGGTGATGTTGGTGATGATTTATCCTTCGCAATGCCGGACTCTTATTCGGCTTGACGAGATGATGATCCGAAGAAGTTGAGCTCGGCTCAACAAAGTGACGCCGCGTCTAGCGCAGGTCGGCAGCCGTGCAGTAATATTGCCGGACTGGTTTGACACCAGTATGATGTTGAAGATCATGTTTAAAAGATCTTAAAGTTAGTGGGGTGTGTTCGGAAAAAAAACACAATACCCCATACAAAACTTACTTCAAAAGGGATGTCCGAAACCCCGTTCATAAAAAAGATGAACTCGGGTCGGATTCGTTTTCGCGCAGAGAACAGATCCAAAAAGTGATGCACTAATCGGAAGGTTCCCGGAGTTTGGACGGTCGGATCGACCTGAAATTTTGAGAGGTGGTAGATATAGGAATTCCTCAGCCGATCAACGGTTGGATCTTCCAAAGGACGTCCAAGCTAGAAGCTGAACACCACGCCCTAAACTCATCCAAATTCCCGTCCATATTTGACAGGGCTCCGGTATATCGCGGATTACCAGAGATTCCTCCATCGGAACTTGACGAAATTTTCCAAGGTTGTTATGGACTCAATGCCACACAATTCCACCAAAGAGATCGTAAAAGCGATACTCGAGGAGGTGGTGGTGGCAGATACGAGTTCACTGTCCAAAAAAACAGCACGGTCGCTTGAGGGCAATGTTGACGTTGAGCCCCCGAGCTCCATAGATGATTCCTCCATGATCTTGCTAGAGATCGGAGTTGATGTTTGATGAAGGCCCTCGTCCGAACATGGTGATCCGAACACGGGGCGCAATTCTTGGTCGAACCAAGGTGACCAGTCGAGCTGGTGACGAAGATGCCGAAGTCGCAGTTGATCTGCAGGCGAGCCATCGATCCTTTTGTCGATCACACAGCGGAACTCTCAATGAAAGCACCAATGTCGATGTCAAAACCGGCGGATCTCAGGTAGTGGGTCCCGAACTGTGCGTCTAGGCCGGATGGTAACAGGAGGCAGGGAACACGATGTTTTACCTAGGTTCGGGCCCTCCCGATGAAGATAAAACCCTACGTCCTGCTTGATTAATATTGATAATATGGATAGTACAAGAGTAGATCTACCACGAGATCAAGGAGGCTAAAACCCTAGAAGCTAGCCTATGGTATGATTGTTGTATATATGATCTATCGACTATCCTAGCCCTGGTTTATATAATGCACCAGAGGCCTAGGTTAACAAGAGTCCTAGCCGAATACGCCGGTGGGGAGAAGTCCTTGTCTTCATCACCAAGTCTTGTGGAATCTTCCTTGTATGTGGCAGCTGTCCGAACTGGCCCATGAGTATACGGCCACAGGGGTCCTCGGCCCAATCTATCAGATCGGGAGATGACATGTTGAGTACCCCCTAGTCCAGGACACCGTCATAATGTTTTTGGTATTTTGTTGTGATGGTAGCAATAGCAACGGAAAAGTAAATAAACGAAGAACAATATATGGAGAGCTCGTAGGCAATGGATCGGTGATAGAGAATTATGTCAGATGCGGTTCATCATGTAACAGTCATAACATAGGGTGACACAGAACTAGCTTCGGTTCATTGATATAATGTAGGCATGTATTCTGAATATAGTCATACATGCTTATGGAAAAGAACTTGCATGACATCTTTTGTCCTACCCTCTTGTGGCAGCGGGGTCCTTATGGAAACTACGGGATATTAAGGCCTCCTTTTAATAGAGAACCGGAACAAAGCATTAATACATAGTGAATACATGAACTCCTCAAACTACGGTCATCACTGGTAAGTATCTCGATTATTGTCACTTCGGGGTTAACGGATCATAACACAAAATAGAGGACTATAGACTTGCAAGATAGGATCAAGAACACTCATATATTGATGAAAACATAATAGGTTCAGATCTGAAATCATGGCACTCAGGCCCTAGTGACAAGCATTAAGCATAGCAAAGTCATAGCAACATCAATCTCATAACATAGTGGATACTAGGGATCAAACCCTAACAAAACTAACTCGATTACATGATAGATCCCATCCAACCCATCCACGTCCAGCAAGCCTACGATGGAATTACTCACGCACGGCGGTGAGCATCATCAAATTGGTGATGGAGGATAGTTGATGATGACGATGGCGACGGATTCCCCTCTCCGGAGCCCTGAACGGACTCCAGATCAGCCCTCCCGAGGGATTTTAGGGCTTGGCGGCGGCTCCGTATTGTAAAACACGGTGATTTCTTCTCTCCGATGTTTTTATCCCCGAAACTCAATATATGGAGTTGGAGTTGGAGTCGAAGAGGCAACAGGGGGCCCACGAGGTAGGGGGCGTGCCCTAGTGTGGCAGGCGCGCCCCCACCCCCGTGGAGAGGTGATGTGCCCCTGGCCTTCATCTTTTGCCGGTATTTTTCTTATTTTCTGAAATGTGGCTCCGTGAAGTTTTAGGTCATTCGAGAACGTTTGTTTCTGCACATAAATAACACCATGGTAATTCTGCTGAAAACATTGTTCGTCCGGGTTAGTTCCATTCAAATCATGCAAGTTAGTGTCCAAAACAAGGGCAAAAGTGTTTGGAAAAGTAGATACGATGGTGACATATCACTGGTCACTGATCCGGCCGCATCCTGTCCGCCGGCGGAAAGGGAGAACGTGCATCGCTTCTCCGTTCGACGGCGCCGAGGCAGCACGTCCCGATCTGTTGTACACGCCGTTCTCTCTGACCAAGCTCCGGCGCGGTAGGGCCTACGCCACCTGCTCGCTGCCGTAGTATGGGCAGATTCCGCCCGCCGCCGCTCACCTAGTTACATCCCGACGACCTCTAGGTATCCCCTCCGGCCTTGCTCCACTGCTTGTCTATCCACGTCGCTGCATGTGGATCTTCCATACTTCTTTGCCCAAACCCTAGCTCATCCGGCGTACTTTCCATATTGCAACCTCGTCCTCACACCATTTTAGACAAACACAACCGTGTTCTTATCTTCCCTTAGGACAAGGAATATGCTTCTTTTTTGTCGTCGCATGTGTCATCAATTGTTATTGGCCAGTAATTGTTTCCTTTCTACCTCTTTTTTGCAAACAGGGCTATCCATTTCACCTCATTGCTATTGCGACCTTTTCGTGAACTGCACAAATCACTTTTTTTCTTAAGAGTCTTTTGTGCAGTTGTACTAAAATGTCACACGGGCAACTTCTCTACATTTCAGTGCGACTGCACAAAGGGAGATTGGTTTTGCTCTATCCTCCTCATCCAACTCCGAGCCTAAGAGCATCTCCGGCCGTTCAGCCCCCCAGAGCGCCGAAAAAGAGCGGCCTGGGGGCGAACCGGCACTAGATTGGCCCCTGGGGGTGACCTAGCTCCCAGCCACACACCCAGACGCTGCCCCCAGCCACGGCAAATTCAAACATAGTCTCATTCCCGCTCACAAAATAGACGCACAAATCCGGCGATCAAGCGGACACAAGTTTGGCATACAAAAAGCAGAAAGGACGCGCGTGCGCATCAGACGGTGAGGTCGGCCTCCGGCGTCGGCGGAGTCGGCATGCGCGGGCTTGGCGGGGTCTCTGTGCTGGACGGCGGTGGCGTAGCTTCTATGCTGTGGGTAGTCTCAGTGGCATCATGAGTCGGGCTTGGTGGCGGCGGCGGCATGGGCGGCGGCGTGGGCAGCAGCGTCGATGGAAGCTGGTTCAGGATGAGGCCACGCTCTACTAAGTACCACGCCTTGACCGCCTCATCATTGCTTTGGAGCTTGTCTTCCCTGCCCAGCACGAAAGCCAGGTTGGTGTTCCTCTTCTTCGCGGTGACGTTGGTCCAGAGTAGGTCGAGCTTGTCGCGATGATGTCGTCCATGTCTGCCTCGGTCTCGTCGGTGTCGCCTAGGTGCGACAAGGGCAGCGCGCCCCGGCAGAGAGGGGGCGTCAGGGAGGACGCGTAGGCGGGCGGCGAGTAGTTGTATGGCGGGTACTGCACGCCGGTGAAGGCGGGCGAGGGCGTCCGCTGGGCCGGGTGTCCATGGGGAAGGTGACGTTGGGGTTGAACCCACCATGCACGTTCCCGTCGGCGTAGCCCAGCGAGGGCATGCATCCCCATGGCTGCTGCGGCGACGGAGAACCGACGCCTTGCTGGCCCCAGGGCGCGTCCTGGGCATGGCTGCCGGGTGGATTCATCATCCCCGCGTGAGTCGCCTCGGCCACGGCTTGGTCCGCCGAAGCCGCAGACGCACGCGCCGCGCTGTCACGGGCCTTCTTGGCGATCGCCCTGTTTCGCCGGTCAGCGGTGACAGCCTCCCGTCGCTGAACTTCCGCCCTCCACTCGGTGTTTGTCATGCCCGGTGGCTTGGACGGAGGTGCCGTCGGCTTCCTCTGCTTCAGCTGGGCGACGGAGGCGGTCACAGTTGCCACGGCGCGGGGGCGACATACTTCTCCGGTGGCATGGCGGCGGACACGAGCGGGAGGGAGATTGGCGTGAAGAATGGAGAGAATGGGAGGGAAGTGGGGGAAAAGCGGGATGAAACAGCGGGAAGAGGCACTTGACTCACCGACAGGGCGGACCCACGCGCCCTTTCCGCTTGTGCCGGTGCCCCCAGGCGCCTTGCAAGGCACCAGGTTCGGCCTGGGTCCACCGGCACCAGTTTCGGCCCGAGTCAGCAAAAACCGGCCTTCTGGGGGCGCGATTGGGCCTTTTTTTGGCGCTGGCGCGGCAAAAACGCATGGGGAGAGCCTGGTGGGGGCGCGGCTATAGATGCTCTAATCTTCTCCAACTACTTAGTCTTAAGAGAGACTGTAAAGGTGACCGGCTTCTATTTGTGTGTTTGTTGTTTCATCAACAGCCCTCTATTATCATAATCACACTTAATATCTTTGGAACAGGGACGCTCAGCTCTATTTTGGTGGAACTGCACAAAATGATCGGAATGTTGCATGCTCCAGACAGCTACTTTTTCCCAACATGCCTTGTTGATTTAGACAGAGCTGGGGGGATGTTGCTGCCAATGAAAGCATGGATCAATTTGAATTTAACACCTTCTCATAACTTTGTCTTCACTTGTGATGTAAATATTAGCTCTGATGTGCTAACAATTGAGATGCATTAGCAAGGAAGTTAGTTTTTATTGTTTCCGAAAGAGCATCGATGGCAAGACACACAAAACAAAAGCTGAAAGCTCACACCATTGTACAATTTCATGTCGTTGGAAAATTATTTGTATAGTACGTCAATTATGTAAACAAATGCTGGAAGCTTGATAGCATTGCCAGAAGCCTCTTCGGCATCCGAGTCCATGGGCCATGCACAAAATTATACTCCTTCGTTCCTAAATATTTGTCTTTTTACAAATTTTAAATGGGCATATTTTAGAGTTTAGATTCACTCTTTTTGCTTCATATGTGTACTCCCTCTGTTCCTAAATATTTGTCTTTCTAGAGATTTCAGCAAGTGACTACATACGGAGAAAAATGAGTGAATCTACACTCTAAAATATGTCTATATACATCCATATGTAGTAGTCCATTTGAATCTCTAAAAAGACAAATATTTGAGTAGTCACTCGTTGAAATATCTAGAAAGACAAATACTCCAGAGTATATTTAAGAACCAAGGGGGTAGTGCACAGCCGCATGGGAGACTTAGCCCGGTCGTTGCGCCGCATTAATAGTGAGTAATGAGCAGTCAAATCGTAAGCCCACCTTTCCCACTGTAAGTTGCTCGGAAGAAGCAACCATCAATATGCTCTTCTTTGAATCCGCTCATACTACTCCATCCATCACTTTTTATAGAGCGCACTTCAGAAAAAGAACAAATCTCTAGGACCAAGGCGACTAGCGATCGGCCTGAAAAATAGCATTGGTAGTTATACCATGACGTCTATTACTAGAGGAAATAATGCGTACACACATGCATGCACTGCTTCCACCCCGAGTACACACATGCATGCACTTACTCCACTCCGTAGTACATTGAGAGAAAATTGTGGACTTGATTGCGGTTACCATGCCCTAATTAATTGAGCATTAAACCAAATGCGTCTAAGACTACCCACAGTGGGAGTAACGTAGGTGGTAACATCACACTTATCTAGGCCAAATAGATGATGTGGCATGTAATTAATGAAGAAAGAGAGACATGTGGTTACATATCTAGTTACTGTAACATCACACATATCAAAAAAAGATGAGTCTACAACCTAATAAATGAAGTGATGCATGGCACAACACATATGTTACTACCCACTTTGGAGGTAGTAACATATGCATGTTACTACTCTAAGTTACTCCCCATTGTGACTAGTCTAAAGTCTCTCTGGTGGTGGAAATGCATTGAGAGAAATGCATCATTATGAAGCGCGCCCTGTAAACTGTGACGGAGGGAGGATTAGTATGAAGGTGCAAAACCAAGTACGCGTATGGCCAGTCGGTCAACGCACCTCCTCTTGGCACATCACTGACATGTGGGACCGGAGTGTGAGCAAACCGATCTCAATTGACGGAAAATGGCCAACCCGCCGTTCCTTGAGAGAGACGAGGAGCGAGAACACACAGACATGCTTGCATGGAGGCCAAGATATATTCGAGGATGGTTGATTGATATCATCATTACATGTTGGGCTGCCGTTTTCCGCCCTTCTCCAGACTAAATGTGTACTTTCTGAGAGATTAAAAAATAAGAGTACAGACGCTCCACCATGCGGTTCTAGCAGTAGTACTACTAGTACTACTAAACCTTGCGCTTGGCTCTTCGCCTCTTCGTGAAGTCGAACAATGATGGTACTCCGCATGTTCGGTACTACAGTGTATGCCTCTGGCAATCTAACAACGAATGAACTGATGCATGTCGACCGCTTGGGGGAGGGTAGGTTGCATTAGTCAAAAGGCGTAACCGAGCTTCACCTTGTCCTGCAAGCTTCTCCTCGTTCTGCGAGTTGACGGGACACACCAAAAAGTAGTGCTAGTCCATACTCCCTCCTTTCCGGTTAATATGGATTAATCTTTTTTTGGGTAAATGAGAGAGCTTTATTCATATATAGGCATTCTTAGGACAATCAGCCAAGACACTGGTCACTAGGAAGCGAGGTACCCTGCAAAAAAAGAAGCAGGAAGCAAGGTGTTTCATCAAGCTAGCTCTCGGCCACATTCAAAGTTCAGCAAGCATGGTTCGCACAAAGATGCGCCGCAAGGTTTGCTGAACTTTTTACATGCTGAATAACAAAAAAAAGGAAATATTACCGAGCGATCCTATTTGTAATAGGATATGAGCCAGAATTAAGCGAGAATTGTGGCGAGTGTTCCATGCAATCAACTTCCATTATCACATGCGAGAACCCTCGAAGAGAACCAAATGTGTTGAAGATTTCTTTATCACATTTTAAAAATATAATAAGAGTGCAGACGCTCCTCCATCCGGTTCCTAGTACTAGTATAGTACATACCTCTATAGACTATAGTAGTAGTACTAGTACTAGTAAACTTTGCGCTTGGTTGTTCACCTCTTCGGAAAGTCGAACAATAATAGTACTATTATAGTGTATGCTTCTGGCAATCTGACACCGAATTAACTGTTGCACGTCCACCGCCTGAGCGAGGGAGAGCTTGCATTAGTGAAAAGTTTCTCCTTGTCCTGCGAGCCACCGCGCGCAAGCTTCTCCCGTCCTGCAAGCTTCTCCTCGTTCGGTAAGTTGGTGGGACACAACAAAGTAATGCTAGTCCGTACTGCCTCCTCTCCAATTAATATGGCTTAATTTCAAACGAGATAAATACACTGTCTGTCACTGTATATTTGTAAAAATATGGTCAGTGGACTTCATAATATGCTCGTTGCACTCAATATATACATATTCTGGTGTTTATACGGACATTAGCTCACCCTGGCTGGGTATGTGTGTGCATGCACGCGTAGGTTGAGCACTTGAGCATGACCGTGTGTGTTCCGTCGTGTGCTCGGACATGCATGCATTAGGGTGTCGCACGCGTTTTTGTGTCCATGTGTACATGTGACTATTGCATACACGCAGGGGGAGTACGTGTAGGGGCTACTAAAGGAGCAATCAAATCACACAGTAAGTTAGTCGAAAGAAGCAACCATCATTTCACTCTTCAATGACACGTATGCAATATAAAATGGTTGATATGGAGAGAAAAAGAAAACCACTATATATACACTAGTAGGGGCCTAAGCTACAAGCCTGCTTGCTTGGGTTGCTCTCTTCACAAGCATAGAACGACGGTGGCCACACCGCTGGTCACAGATCCGGCCTGGTCCCGCAGCTGGGGGAAGGGAACAATGTTCTGCGTAGACGCGGTCGACTTCAGCAAGGGAGAAAATCCATAGTCGGTGCGTCCCAATCGGGGGTCACCGCGGTATGGGCTGATGCCGCGTCCCAACCGCCCTTCTAGCTACAGCTCGACGTCCCAGGTAGTCCATCTTCCTCTTGGAGCCGGCTTGCTCCACTGCCGCAGCTCCCCACATAGCTCCATCTCCATGTTGATCTTTCTCCACTTCTACCGGCTTCTACTTGTGATGAGTTTATGACTCATGAACTAGTGTCAGTACTATTATTCTACTCACACTTCTTCAATATCTTTGCCATCAGGGATGCTCAGCTCGATTTTAGTGGAACTGCACAAAAGCATCGTATGATCCGAGGGTGCCAACCGTCTTTCCTTCGACAGGTTCTACCTGGCCAGGATATTAAAACCTGTTTAGGGTTTAGGATTTGAGTCGTAGTGACCCCATCATTAGTTTTTCTTTCGTACACGCTCTCACAACTTTTGTCTTTAGTTGTGAAGTAAATATTGGCTATGATCTGTGAATCATTGAGATGCATCAGCATGCGTGTTAGTTTTCCTTTGTATTTGATGGAATGTTGTAACGGGGCAACCTTGGAGTAGGAATGAAAATGGAGTGGAAAGTTTCCATTTTTTCCAGAGAAAAAATGGAAACAGAGAGAAACCAACGTTTAAATCAAGAAAATTCTAAACTCACGCGCTTTTGCGGGGCTCTTTAAATCACGTATGTTGCGTTCGTGTCTCACCCTCCTCCACGGCTCGACCCCACACGGTCGCTCGACATGCCACTCACCGCAAACCAAGTATACGATAGCTTTCCTACCTGCTTGTCGATGGACCGTGCCATGGAGTACTAGTACTACTAGAAGAGATTAACGAGTTGGGGGAGGACAGCTAGCTGTAGCACGGACTCCCAAGAATTTTTTACAGGCATGTTGTGGCCGGCTATTGCGACCTTTGAACGCGAAGCAGTTGCGTGCACCAGGAAGCGGCACGGGCGACGCTCTCTCAGCCGGCGCCCCACTTCAATATCGGCGCCAGTGAGAGGTCATGTCCGCTCTGGCCGGGCATGGATGCGGCAATGACCGTTCCAGGCATGAAGCACGCGTGGGTGATGAAGAGGGTTCGGGTTGGTCAGGAGCGGCTGTGCCAGCGGGCCGGACGCCCGCAAACAAGCGATGTTGTATGTTAATATTGCCGCATATATAATTAACAACATAAATGATGTGCCAATTGGACAAATATCATTGGAGATGGAGATGGAAATGGAATTTTACATAAACATGGATATGCATGTCTATGTCTATGTGTGTTTGCGCGACGACTCTCTCGACCTGGAAGCGAGGGCATGTTTTTGATCGAGTTTTCTTTCTTGGTACGTTAAAAAATTGTCCACCAGTTTTTGTTTCTTTTTTCTGGGAATGCGCGTATTCTATTTAAAACCACTGCTATGGAGAGATTTTTTACTCCATTATAGCCTCTTGTTTGACAGAATTTCTCGTGTCTCGCTCTCTCACCCTCTCCATATCAAAACAAGATGACAGTGTCCACACTATCTCTCTCCTCACCAGTGGTCACACATCCGGCCGAATCCCGTCCGCTGCGGGAGGTGAGGAGGTGCAGCTTTGACGTTGTCGCCATCGACGAAGGAGGAAGCCGATCCGCACCGTCCTCTCGGAGCCGGCACTGACGCGGACGAAGGTCCTCCGCGCCCTTGTTCGTTGCCGTCGTGTGGGCAGATCCCGCCCGCCCGCCTAAGCAACATCTCGCCCACCTGAGGTATAACTTTTTGTACTGGTCCAGCTCCCCAGGTCGCTACATGCGGGTTTTCTTCTATGCGACTACTCCCCAGCTCCCCATGTATAGTAGCTAGGGTTTGTCGGCTGGTCCAACATCACCTACTATTATAGAGGAAAAGCCACTCGAAAAGTTGTCCTGATTTATGCCTCGGTGGAGGTATACTTGTTGTTTTGACAAAAAAATACATGGTGGTCGTGCGGGTCATTGTCCATATGCTCCTATTGCTGCTGCTAATCTAATACTATCACGGGTTAAATGAAGAAAAGCTTTTTTTTCTCGGGTATCCTGGTTTAGTTCCCATCAAGATAATCATGATGCTTCTGTTTGTTGGTGTACTTTTAATAATTCTTATTGACAATTGAGATGTCGTTGTTAATCTTGTAAGACAAAGTAACAACACCATATCCCTTTTTTATATTTTTGGAAACAGTGATGCGTATCTCCATACCCGGGCATGTCTTCCTCAATTTTAGTGGAACTGCACAAAATTGGATGGCCATTGTTGTTCCGCCTCACTGTCCTCTGCCACGTGGTTCTTCCTTCCTCGAGCTTGGTTACTGAGAAGAAATAGACCACAGTGAGGATTTGTCGAACTTCATAGGTGCCTCACCCAAACTTGATGCCAAATGGATGATGCATTGTTAACCCACAAGTATAGGGGATCGCAATAGTTTTCGAGGGTAGAGTATTCAACCCAAATTTATGGATTTGACACAAGGGGAGCCAAAGAATATTCTCAAGTATTAGCAGCTGAGTTGTCAATTCAACCACACCTAGAAACTTAATATCTGCAGCAAAGTATTTAGTAGCAAAGTAATATGATAGTAGTGGTAACGGTAGCAAAAGGTAATGATAGCAAAAGTAAAGTTTTTGGTATTTTGTAGTGATGATAGAAATAGCAACGGAAAAGTAAATAAGCGAAGAACAATATATGGAAAGCTCGTAGGCAATGGATTAGTGATGGAGAATTATGCCGGATGTGGTTCATCATTTAACAGTCATAACCTAGGGTGACACAGAACTAGCTCCAATTCATCAATGTAATGTAGGCATGTATTCCGAATATAGTCATACGTGCTTATGGAAAAGAACTTGCATGACATATTTTGTCCTACTCTCCCATGGCAGCGGGGTCCTAGCAGAAACTAAGGGATATTAAGGCCTCCTTTTAATAGAGTACCGGACCAAAGCATTAACACATAGTGAATACATAAAATCCTCAAACTACGGTCATCACCGGTAAGTATCCCGATTATTTTCACTTCGGGGTTAACGGATCATAACACATAATAGGTGACTATAGACTTGCAAGATAGGATCAAGAACTCACATATATTCATGAAAACATAATAGGTTCAGATCAGAAATCATGGCACTCGGGCCCTAGTGACAAGCATTAGGCATAGCAAAGTCATAGCAACATCAATCTCAGAACACAGTGGATACTAGGGATCAAACCCTAACAAAACTAACTCGATTACATGATAAATCTCATCCAAACCATCACCGTCCAGCAAGCCTACGATGGAATTACTCACGCACGGTAGTGAGCATCATGAAATTGGTGATGGAGCATGGTTGATGATGATGGCGATGGATTCCCCTCTCCGGAGCCCCGAATGGACTCCAGATCAGCCCTCCCGAGAGGTTTTAGGGCTTGGCGGCGGCTCCGTATCGTAAAATGCGATGAATCCTTCTCCTTGATTTGTTTCTCCCCAAAACCAAATATATAGAGTTGGAGTTGAGGTCTGAGGAGCTCCAAGGGGCCCACGAGGTAGGGGCGCGCCCTGGGGGGGGGGGGGGGGGGGGGGGTAGGCGCGCCCCCCACCCTCGTGGCTAGGGTGTGGGCCCCCTGGTCTTCATCTTTTGCAAGGATTTTTATTATTTCTGAAAAGATGTTCCGTGAAGTTTCAAGTCATTCCAACAACTTTTGTTTCAGCACATAAATAACACCATGGCAATTCTGCTAAAAACAGCGTCAGTCCGGGTTAGTTCCATTCAAATCATGCAAGTTAGAGTCCAAAACAAGGGCAAAAGTGTTTGGAAAAGTAGATACGACGGGGATGTATCAACTCCCCCAAGCTTAAACCTTTGCTTGTCCTCAAGCAATTCAGTTGATAAGCTGAAAGTGATAAAGAAAAAAAATTACATACTCTGTTTGCTCTTGTTGTTGTAAATATGTAAAGCCAGCATTCAAGTTTTTAGCAAAGATTATGAACTAACCATATTCACAATAACACATAGGTCTCATGTTTACTCATATCAATGGCATAATCAACTAGCGAGCAATAATAATAAATCTCAGATGACAATACTTTCTCAAAATATTCATAATATGATATAACAAGATGGTATCTCGCTAGCCCTTTCTGAGACCGCAAAACATAAATGCAGAGCACCTTTAAAGATCAAGGACTGACTAGACACTTTAATTCATGGTAAAAGAGATCCAGTCAAGTCATACTCAATGTAAACTAACAATAATGAATGCAAATGACAGCGGTGCTCTCCAACTAGTTCTTTTTAATAAGAGGATGACGACTCAACATAAAAGTAAATAGATAGGCCCTTCGCAGAGGGAAGCAGGGATTTGTAGAGGTGCCAGAGCTCGATTTTGAAATAGAGGTGAATAATATTTTGAGCGGTATACTTTCATTGTCAACATAACAACCAAGAGATGGCAATATCTTCCATGCTACACACATTATAGGCGATTCCCAAACACAATGGTAAAGTTTATACTCCCCCTCCACCAACAATCATCAATCCATGGCTTGCTCGAAACAACGAGTGCCTCCAACTAACAAGAGTCCCAGGGGGAGTTTTGTTTGCAATTATTTTGATTTAGTTTGCATAAAGCATGGGACTGGGCATCCCGGTGACCAGACACTTTCTCCTGAGTGACGAGCGGAGTCCACTCTTGAAAGTGCTAATGGCACTTAAGCTATATTTTGGTGTGATGATAATGTGGTTAGTTTAACTAATATCAGTTGCTGAAGTTTATCTCAGGTTATTGGTTCTAAGTGCCCACGACGGAGATGTGCGACCCCCCCATTTCAAAAAGGGCAAAGGCGTGGTCTTTCGACGCTTCGGAGGTTTAGTTTTCGTTTGCTTTGAGTCGTAGGAAAGACCGCACTATTAAGAGGGGTTTGTGTGGATAAATGTCGTGTGGGAATGCCTTTGCCAAGCCTTACTCTCTTACCTAGTGTGTGTGTTGTGGTACTCAGAAAGTTACAACAGGAAGTTACTGGGTACCCCGTGCACACGGGGTCTTTTGACCCCCGTGCACACGGGGTCTTTTGACCCCCGTTCGCACGGGGTACTGCGTAACTCTCTTGGTACCCCGTGCGCATTGAGTCTTTTGACCCCCGTGCGCACAGGGTCTGCGCACGGGGTGGTGTGCTTGTCTCTGTGTACCCCATGCGCACGGGGTCCAACGGGCAGAAATCCCCACCAGCCCATGAACACTATTTAAGGGCCCTTCTTCCACCTCCAACCGTTAACCCTAATGTCTTATTGAGCTCAACCATTGCTACACCCCATTTTGCTCAATACTCTCAATCCCTCCAGCCAAACTTGTTGAAACTTTGGGGATTGGGAGAGCAAGACCCGATCTACAACTTGACCAAACCAAATCGTGTTCCCCGCAACATTTATTCCCCATTGAGTTGTTACTCTTGGAGCTTGGGCTCCTAGGAGGTTAGGGGTTCCTCCAAAAGCTTCCTTGCTTGTGCTGTGCTCCGGAGAAGTGTGTAAAGGTGTGGTGGTCGCCTTCAAGACCAACCCCAAGTGTTTCGAGGCTCATCTGTTGGGGTGACTCGAAGGAGAATACGGTGAGCATTTGGTGGCATTCCGCAAGCTTTGGCTCCGGCACCACTCCAAACAGAGATTAGCTCTTCCCCAAGGAAGAGTGAACTTCGGGTTAAAATCCGCGTCCTCGTCCCACTTGTGGTTAATCCTTCCCGCACCTTTCTTTGTTGTTGTATGCTGGTTGGCTTGCTAAGTAGTTTGTTGCCTAGTATTTCTCTCTTGGAGCTTGCTTGTTATATAGGTTGCATTCACCTAGTTGCATATCTAGTGAACTCTTTTATCCGCTAAGCCTTAAAATCTACAAGAAAGATTAAAATTTGCAGTCTCCTATTCACCCCCCCTCTAGTCGACCGTATCGATACTTTCAATTGGTATCAGAGCCTCGTGCTCTAATATAAGGTTTTACAACCTTAGAGGATATGGTCGATCTAGGGAATGAGGGAGGTGGCCTACCCATTGCGGGGGATGGTCAAAACCAACCCCCCGCCGTGACCGAGACACTTGGTGCTCCTATCATTGCTCCTGCCGCTCCTACTAACCCGAATGTCCCCTTGACCGCGGCTGATCTTCTTTCAATGTTTGCGGACCTCAAAGTCTCTATGTTGAAAGAGGTTTGGGCCTCGGTCAAGGAGGAAATTGATGCTCGCTTAAAGCCATCAACGTCCACATCAAACTCATTTAATCCAAATGAGGTTCATGATGCGGATGACTCGAGGGAACCTCTTGCTTCTCCGGCTCGTACTCAAGTTCCCTAGTACAATGTCGTGGAACCCTTTTACTCTCCTCAACCATTGCAACATCCCCGCATTAATCTTGTTGGGCCTCCGCCCCCTTTGAAAGCTATGCATTTGCTAAGTGGAAGCTAGATATGGAGTATCACATGCGCAGTGCTTCAACTCAATTGTGGTGGATTGTGGTCAATGGATTCAACCCCAAGGACCCAATGAATCTCACTCCAAGGGAAGCAGTTGATGATCAACTCAATGCTACCACGCACAACATGCTTCGCAACGCTGTGACTGAAGACTATAGTGATTCCATTGCTCTTTTCAAAACCGCAAGGGAAATTTGGGATTGCCTTGAGGAGGCTCTTGAAAGAGATGAAGCAATTCGAAGATCTCGGTTGGCCTTGCTCAAACAAGAAGTCAATCTCTTTGTGAGGAATGAGGGTGAGTCCATAGAAGAGGTTTACCAAGGTTGAAGTCCCTTGTGCTCAACTTGAGAACCTTTGGGTGCACTTAGGCAAATGATGAATTCATCAAGGACAAGTTCATAGATGCTATGGTTCTCACAGAACATACCATGGTCATGATGGTTCATCAACATCCGGACTATCACAAGTTGACTTCGGCTCAAGTTGTTTCCACCTTCTCTACCCATGTTCTTTTAGAAACCAAGTCCAAGAAAACATTTGCAATAGCTCAAGCAACCAAGAACTCCAATCTTGCCTTGAAGGCCAAGAAAGTGATGAGCCAATCCTCAAGGGAGGAAGAAGTGAGTGAAGAGATATGTGAGGAGGATAATGATACCTCATGCCCAGCAAATGATTTTGCATAAGACTTGGCTCTCTTAGTCAAGAAGTACTCCGGGACCATGGAAAACAAAGGAAGAAATCTTCAAGGAAGATCCTTTGGACGAAGGAAATGCTACAATTGTGATAGCCCAAGACACTTTGTTCATGATTGTCCATATGTGAGACGTGAAGACAAGTCCGAGAAGCTTGTGCTTAAGAAGAAGAAGTTCACCAAGTTTGCAAAGAGGAAGGATGACAAGGCTCTTGTTCATGAAGAATACATGTTTGGAGATGAAGATGATGGTGATGATGATCAAGTGGGCACGACCGCCTTTGCCATGCATGCCACTACCTCCTCCTCCACACCGGCCTCTTCGACTCTCCAAACGAGGACAAGCCATTCACTCATCGGTGCCTCATGGCCAAAAAGGTAAAAACAAAGTCCAAACCCAAGAAACCCGACACCTACACTCCCAATGTCTCATGTGAGATAGTGGAGGATGAGTGTGAGGAGGGTGTGGATAATGATGAGGAATCCTTAATGGCTTTCATGAAAACTCTTCATGGTGAAGCTCATGCTCGTTTTTGGCGATCTCCTTAAGTCACTTGCCGAACATGATGACTTTATTGAGAACGTTGAGAACCTCCTTATAGAGGAAAAAGAGAGAGTTGATCTCCTCGAGCACGAACTTAATGAAGAGAGTGTCATGAGAGCATCACTTGATGAAGCCTTATCTGCTCATCAAATTGACTTTGTTAAAACCAATGGTGCTTTGCAACTTACTCTTGAGAATAAAGATTCTCTTAACGTTAGAGTTGAAAAGCTTCTAGTTGACCATACAAGACTTGTTGAGGAGCATGAGTTCCTTGTGATTAGTTCCAAGGTTGTCAAAGGTAACCTCATTGCCCTCACCGAGTCTTATGCTCAACTAAAAGCTACAACCATTAGGGCTCTCACTTCCGTACCTCATATAGATTTAAATGATGATGCTTGTACGGCTAACTTTGCTCATGATTGCACCTCCCTTCAAGAGGAAAATAAGAAGTTGAAAGCTCAAATTGAGAAAGGGCATGTATCATGCATCCAAGGGGAGAAAAACCTAAACGATCTCTTGAGCAACCAAAAGGAGTGTGTTGCCAAAGAGGGAGTTGGGTTTAATCCCGCATCTAAGAGTGGTAAGAAAAAGAAGAAGAATAAGAACAACAAGAAGATCGGTCCGACTCCTTCCCCTCCCCAAAAGGTAGTGTTTGTGCAAGAAGGGCACAAGGAGAAGGAAATGAAGGGTGTTGGGAAAGGAAAGGTCATTAGGGACAAGGCCATTCCCAAGAATTTTTCCGGCAAGAACAATCCATCATATGTTCTCATGAGAGGAGATGATGGCTATACCTTTGCAAAATTTGTTTGAACTAACTAGGATGATTATGCTTGGACTATTTGGGTTCCCAAGACCCTCGTTACTAACTCACCAGGACCCATTACAAAATGGGTACTTATAACCAAAGCTTGATTATTGTAGGACTATGTCTCCGGTGGAACTCAATGGGTGATCGACAGTGGATGCACCAATCATATGACCGGAGAAAGGGAGATGCTTGTGGAGTTCGATGATTCACTCAAGGCCTCTTTGAACATCTCCTTCAGTGACAATAGCAAGGGCAAGGTATTGGGTTTGGGCATGGTGGTAATCTCTAATGATTGATCTCTTTCAAATGTCATGCTTGTCCAATCCCTTCACTACAACTTACTTTCTACTATTCAATTGGCTCGTGCCGGTTATGATTCACATTTTGGTGAATTCCATGTGACCGTCTTTAAGAGAAGCAATCTCAAAGTGGTCTTCGTTGGGCATGTTGAAGACAACCTTTATGTGGTTGATTTCTCGAAAGAGAAAACTCATCTTGCAACATGCCTAATGGACAAGGCCGATGTGGGGTGGCTATGGCAGCGTAGGCTAGCCCACGTGGGCATGAGAAATTTACAAGCTCTCTTAAAGGGGGACCACATTCTTGGACTAACCAATGTGTCTTTTACCAAAGATCGTCCTTGTAGTTCTTGCATTGCCGGGAAGCTTCATGAAAAAGCTCATAAAGTAAAGACTATCATCACCACCTTGAGGCCCCTCGAGCTCATCCATTTGTATCTATTTGGGCCTCCAACATATGATAGTTTGGGAGGAAGGAGATATTGCCTTGTCATTGTTGATGACTTCACAAGATATACTTGGGTGTTCTTTCTCAAGACTAAAGATGAAACTCAAGAAACCTTCATCAACTTTGCCAAAGAAGCTCAACGTCAACATAACTGTGAGATCAAGGCAATCCGAAGTGACAATGGCATCGAGTTCAAAAACTATACAATGGATGAATTCTTGAGTGAAGAGGGGATAAAGCACCAATATGCCGCACCATATACTCCCCAACAAAATGGTGTTGCGGAGAGGAAGAATCACACTCTTATTGAGATGGCTAGGACCATGCTTGATGAGTACAAATCACCATACAAGCTTTGGGCAGAAGCAATCAACACCGCGTGCCATGCTTCAAACCGGCTTTATCTTCGCAAGCTCAAGAACAAGACCCCTTATGAGCTCCTAATCGGGAGAAAGCCCAACGTCAAATACTTCCCGGTATTTGGTTGTAAGTGTTTCATTTTAAACAAAAAATCCCGGTTAGCTAAATTTGAGTCTAGAACTTATGAGGGCATATTTGTTTGATATGCATCAAACTCTCATGCTTACCGAGTTCTCAATAAATCCACTGCATGCATTGAGGAAACGGTAAATGTGGAGTTTGATGAAGATAACGGCTCCTGTATGGAGCAAATTGTTCCTAGTATTGTAGGTGATGAGGCTCCTTCACAAGCTATAAGGACAATGGGGATAGGCCACATTCTTCCACAAGAAACACCCCATGTCCAAGTAGAAGAAGAAGGAGTAAGAGCCCCTCTTGAGGATTTTCCACAAGGGAAGTCATCACCGACACCACTTGTACAAGATGTTTCGGGAAATAATGAACCTATACAAGAACAAGATCAAGATCCACATATTCCTGAGCAAGATCAAGAGCAAACTCTTCCGAATAATGAAGAACCAATCGTTGAGGCTCAAGATCAAGCTCAAAGTCCTGATCAAGATCAAGATCAACCCCAACCACAAGTGTCTTCATCGTCATCACTTCCTACTGAGCAAGAACTTGTCGTTGCAACGAAAAGATTGTCTCCAAGGCTAAAGCAATCTCAAGGGCAAGCTTCTTCATCAAGTCCAAAACAAAGTGAAGAAGAGCTTGACCGCAAAGAGAAAAAAGTGGCCGCCAAGCTGAAACATCTTCGACACCTCACCGAGAACATCTACAGAAGCATCAAAAAGGGGGTAACTACTCGTAGACGTTTGGCAAACTTTTGTGAACATCACTCGTTTTTCTCTTGTGCTGAACCCCTTAAGGTGGAAGATGCACTTGACGATCCGGATTGGATAGATGCCACGCATGAAGAACTCAACAACTTCACACGCAACAAAGTGTGGACCCTTGTAGAAAGACCCAAGGAATTTCATAATGTCATTGGAACAAAGTGGATTTTCAAGAACAAACAAGATGAATATGGACAAGTAATAAGGAACAAGGCAAGGTTAGTGGCACAAGGTTTCACCCAAGTTGAAGGTTTGGACTTTGGTGAAACTTTTGCCCCCGTTGCCCGTCTCGAATCCATTCGCATCTTGCTTGCTTATGCCTCTCATCATGGTTTCAAATTATATCAAATGGATGTTAAGAGCGCATTTCTTAATGGTCCTCTTAAGGAGTTGGTGTATGTCAAGCAACCTCCCGGTTTTGAAGACCCCGATCATCCCTCTCACGTTTATGAACTCCATAAGGCACTCTATGGACTCAAACAAGCACCTCGTGCTTGGTATGATCACCTTACGGCATTCCTAAGCGAGAAGGGGTTCCAGATTGGGGTAATAGATTCCACTCTCTTTACGAAGAGGGTAAAGGAGAGTTGTTTGTCTGCCAAATATATGTTGATGATATTATCTTTGGGTCAACTAACCATGCTATTAACATTGAGTTTGAGAATCTTATGACTAAGGAATTTGCGATGAGCATGATGGGAGAGTTGAAGTTCTTTCTCGGTTTTCAAGTGAAGCAATTGAGAGGTGGAACCTTCATCAATCAATCTCGTTATATCCAAGACATTCTCAAGAGATTCAAAATGCAAGATCTCAAGCCAATGAAGACACCCATGGCCACAAATGGTCAACTTCATCTTGATCCAAATGGTAAAGAAGTGGATCAAAAGGTCTATCCCTCTATGATCGGTTCCTTGCTTTACCTTTCTGCATCTAGGCCAGATATTATGTTGAGTGTGTGTATGTGTGCAAGATTTCAATCCGCTCCTAAGGAGAGCCACTATTCGGCAGTGAAAAGGATCCTTCGATATTTGGTTCATACCCCAAACTTGGGCCTTTGGTATCCCAAGGGATCATCATTTGAGTTAATGGGTTACTCGGATTTGGATTGGGCCGGAGACAAGGTTGATCGCAAGTCCACATCCGGCTCATGTCAATTCCTAGGGAGATCATTGGTAAGTTGGTCTTCAAAGAAGCAAAATTATATATCTCTCTCCACAGCCGAAGCCGAGTATATTGTTGCCGAAAGTTGTTGTGCCAAATTATTATGGATGAGGCAAACTTTGATGGATTACGGTGTCAAATGTGACAAAGTGCCTCTTTGGTGTGACAATGAAAGTGCCATCAAGATCGCCGAGAATCCGGTTCAACATAGCAAGACCAAGCATATTGAGATTCATCATCATTTCATTAGAGATCATGTGGCCAAGGGAAACATTGAGTTACTCCATGTCAACACCGAGAATCAACTAGCAGACATCTTCACCAAGCCCCTTGACAAAGCAAGATTCCGCGAGTTAAGGCATGAGCTAAATATCGTGGATATTAGTAACTTCGGATGAAACTCTTGCTCACACACACATACTCATGTACTATCTTGCTTAGATGTAGGCACATGTCTAGGGGGAGCTAGCTCAACTCATGAGCTATCTTATCCTAGAAGTGCATAAAACAAACACAATCTTTCACATAAGCCACTTTAGGTGGTACTTGTGCTTCAAAGATGAGTATTGGTCTTGGGCCCAAGGTTCATATCTTCGCGGTGCCATACCAAGTAAACTCAAACATGGTGGCCTCGTCCACCGCCCTCACTTGAGGGTTGTGTTCGTGTTTGTTTCGCTTGTGTGGTGTATTGTTTCTTTTCCTTTTTGGTTGGTTCTCCTCGCTTCTCTTTTGGTACAAGTGCTCCACATATACTCTTTCCATAGTGATAGGACTTTCCTCGCGACGTATTCAGAAATGTAGACTGAGTGCTTTGTGAAGTAGGGGTAAGAGTATACACTCAGCCCTGTATTTAAAAATCCACTCATGTCAAAGTTCCTGAATACCCCGTGTGCACGGGACCCCTGTGCGCACGGGGCTCACTTAGCCCGTGCGCACGGGGTCTGCGGTTTCTGGTCCTGAAGAGGTGGGGCGTCGGGGGGGGGGGGGGCTCGGGTTCATTTCCACCCATTCGCCCCCTCCACTCCCCAGGAAGCCTCCAGTGCCGCCGCCGTTGCCTCCACTCGCCGGAGGTCCTCCAGGCTTCGCCGGGGTTCCTCCTCCGTGGATCTGCATCCAGATGGGGCCCTCCTCCGACTCTACTGACAAGAGGTCTGAGCTTCATCACAAGCGTGCAAAAGGAGGATCAAATGTGACACTCCAAAAATTTTTGATTTGGTTTTCATCAAAAACTTTATTGGGTTCTAAAGGAGGGCCTTTAAAAATTTCTCTTTCAGAAAAACCTTCCTCTTCAAAAAAAAACTTCCTTTCAGCTTTGGCAAGGATTTCCTTTCCTTTTGAATTTTGGTGTTAAAATTTTGGAAGCTTTTCTTCTGGTTATTTCCCTCTCAAACTTATTTATTTTCAAAAAAAAAGAAACCCTAGGAGTTTTGGGACTTCTTTCTTTTTTGAAAACACCCATGGTTTTACCATGTCTCCTATAGTAAATCTTCTCAAAATCCATCCCTCCACCTTTGAACAATCTAAATTCTCTGTCTCAACAAGTCCAAACAAGTTTTGGATTTTATTTAAATTATTTTCCCCCCAAAACATTTCCGCCATTTATTTTGAGCTTAAGTGATTTTCAAAGCAAGTATCACTTTGCCCTTGAGTTTTTATCCCAAACCAACTCCCCTGGATTGTCTTTAGTACCCACAACCTAGAACCACCTTGATCCACTCTTCTTCTTTTCAAATATTTCAAATTTCACTCACTGTAAGTTTGGACCAGATTTGCCAAATTTGGTGAAATTCATATCTACACTTCTCCAGAAATTCCACCAAAATTCAGGCAGCCTACTGGAGCAATGAGAGGCCACTCCACCAAGGTTTAGCTCAAGGAAAAATCCCTAGATGCCAAAAACATTCTGTCGAACACCTGAGCTGCACTGTTCTTTGCATTTTTCAGAAAAGTTCAGTAAAATTCAGTTTTACAGTGTCGTTTTCTTCAGAGTTTCAGGCACATGCTCACAGTGCCTTTGGCTCGATGCTCGCAGCCCCTCCCTCGTGTCCGGAGCTTCACACACGTGCTTGGAGCTTTCCTGGCGTCGGTGGCACGCTGGCCCGCCCTCGCCGGCATCTTCTGCGGCATCGGGACCTCCCGTGGCAGCCGACAGAAGGCACACCACGGCAGAACGCCGTTCGGCGCCGCCCAAAGCTCCCTGGCTCTCCGCGTGGCCTCATGCATGCCAGCGCACGCCCGTGGCACCATCACCGCGGCCCGGCAAGCACGGAACATGCTCCCTGCCGCCGACGGGCCCGCGCCGCCCTGTTCCATCGAGCTCTCCCTTAGCACCCTAATCCAAGCTCGCTTAGCACCTAAATGGAACCGGTGGAACTCCGCGATGACGCCCAACTCCCTAAACATTCCCGACCAAGCTCTGCACCGCCGTAACCTTCACCGGAGATCCCCGTTCACGGCCACTGCCTCGGATCGCCTATAAAAAGGACCCCGAGCTCGCTCACGAGACCCACACCTTCACTGCACCTCTCCAGGACCCTGCCAAGCCACCAGGAGGACCTCGAGGAGGTCTCCTCCCCCAACTCCAGCCGCCTCGCTCCGCCTCGGCCTCCACCTCGATTCACTCTGGTGAGGCCATCTCCGGCGCCCAAACCTCATCCATAGCCTTCTCTTACACCTAGTGCTCTAACCCCCACCGCAATTTGATCTGTGCAGCCCTCCTCGGCAAGATCCATCAACGCCCGAACTACTGTCCGCCGGAGTCAAGACCGCCGTCGACGTGGTGCTCACCGGCGACCACCACCACCACCCACCGTTGCGGAAGGACACGGTGTGCACGTTGGTAATCTCCGATCACCCTGCCTCGCCAGGGATCGCCGCCGGCGACCACCGCGGCTCTCGGGCACCGGCGAAATCTGCCACCCCCGTTTGAAAGTTTAAACCTGACGGGCGGGACCCGCTGTCAGCCTCTCTATCCTGTCTAAGCGAATCATTTTCTGAAAACGCCTTCTGCCAAATGCGCCTTCCCTCTGGGCTGGCGTAGTTTCTGCGGAAGCGTTTTCTGTTTTTATAAACTAGCCCCTGGAAACTTCCTGTTTCATTACAGATAAGTCCTTGGATTAAAACCCTTATAAATTTTTAACAGAAAGGAATTTTTGAGTGATTCTTTTCCTGTCCTCTTCAGATTTTTGTCTAGTTTTTTATCATACTTAATTGAAAAATATTTGGAATACTTTCTGTGCACCTCTTGGTATTTACGATAGCGCATATATTTTCTTTATACCGTAGATACCGAAGGAGGTGACGGAGCCGCGAACTTCACCGAGCTAGGCTCCGACTACTCTGAACCAGGCAAGCATGTTTGAACTTTTGATATGATGAGTGTCTTGGCATGTTTTGCATTTAGTTAGTTTCATGGCATGTTGATGAGCATACCGATGAACGTTATTTTTTTTATGAAATGTTGAGATAAGTGAGTTCGATGATCCATAAGTGGATGGATGTGAGTATGAATGGCCATGTGTTGGCATGAGGATGGGTAAGATGGTAGTGTTGTAGCATGTCAGTCTTATGCCAGACTATATGACTTCAGGGACGAACCGTACCGGTCCAGTTCCTCCCATTTCCTTCCCTGTACTACCACATGTTTTCCGCAAGGAATATGGCTTAGTAAGTTGCAAACTGCTTTCCTGGTACACACCAAAAGGAGAGGCCGGGATGATGGTTCCATGGCCCTGGATTAAAGCCAGTCATCCGGTCAGGGGGCATGGGTGTTTCCGGTTGGGACCAAGAGGGGGGGCACCCCTTAGAGCGCGCGTATATAAATTTGATCCCATGCTACTTGAGATTGTGATCTCCCCGTCTCAAAAGTTTTTCTTGGACGATGTCTAGGGTGTGTCCTGGCATCGAGAGGTAGGATGGGTGTGTACTGGTTAGCTATGTTTTCTTCCGAAAAACCGTAAACGGAACTAGTCCCTCGTGACTATGGAAATCCGTTGGCTGTGGGAAAAATTTTTGTACAAAATCTGCAGAGTCATACATTCCTTGAATCATCTATTCCATGTCCAAATTCGTATCATCTTGGCCTAACAGTATCAGTTTGATGACAGAGACTCCGGTGAATCCCATGAGTACTAAGCCCGGCTAAATGTTATTCCTGTGGATGGACTGACCTGTTTATTATCATGAACTGAATATTTATTATGAGTATTGTTTACTTGTGAACTAAAGCCCTTTCTGTGATGTCGCTCAAACGTCCGACTGTGGAATTTCTTTTAAAGCCCTTTCTGTGATGTCGCTCAGACGTCCGACTGTGGCATTTCTTTTAAAGCCCTTTCTGTGATGTCGCTCAGACGTCCGACTGTGGCATTTCTTTTAAAGCCCTTTCTGTGATGTCGCTTAGACGTCCGACTGTGGCATTTCTTTTAAAGCCCTTTCTGTGATGTCGCTAAGACGTCCGATAGTGGCATTTCTTTTAAAAGCCCTTTCTGTGATATCGCTTAGACGTCCGACTGTGGCATTTCTTTTAAAGCCCTTTCTGTGATGTCGCTTAGACGTCCGACTGTGGCATTTCTTTTAAAGCCCTTTCTGTGATGTCGCTCAGACGTCCGACTGTGGCATTTCTTTTAAAGCCCTTTCTGTGATGTCGCTCAGACGTCCGACTGTCGCATTTCTTTTAAAGCCCTTTCTGTGATGTCGCTTAGATGTCCGACTATGGCATTTCTTTTAAAGCCCTTTCTGTGATGTCGCTCAGATGTCTGACTGTGGCATGATTTTTTCTGTTATTATTTGTTCACCTTTCGAGGCGTCGCTTCAGACACCCGATCGGCTCTCATTTATATTCTGTTGGGATTTCGGGCGGACTACCGCCGTTTCCCTCGTGCTTACTTCGTTGTGCAAATATTATCAGTGTGCATTGGGAAGATTATTCATGACGCATCCATGCATGCATTTGTTATATCTTTCGTCCGAACTGTCTTGCGAGTACTTTCAAAGTACTCACTGGCTTGTTAATTTGGCCAGATGCTGACGAAGGCGATCTCATGGATGAAGAGTTCGATAGCGAGTCCGACGCCTAGAGGAATCCCAGTCAGTCTCGTGCGACCCTGGTCTTGGTCACAGTTTTATACCCGCTTCCGCAACCTGAATAAATTTATCGAGCCTCGCCTCGACGCTCGATGAGATGCCAGTTTGAGAGTCGTGTTACCACACTCCCCATTGTGTTATTCCACCACCACTATATCCTCGAGTCAGCAGTATGCCACCACAACATTGTGTTATATCCGCCATCATGTATAATTATTTGCACGCTTGTAATAATTCGTTGAGCAGCCGTAGCTCAACCCTGTAATATATTCTATGCTACTGGCTTATTGTATCAAGTATTTGTCTACCAGTGAGTAGGATTTTCTCTCATACTGGACTCAAAGATTGGTTTCTCAATAAATATTTTTATTGGAAAACCGGTCGTGACAAGCTTGGTATCAGAGCCAGGCTGACTGTAGGAAGCCACTAGGTGCGATCGCTAATCGGTTATTAGCATGATAGAGCCGATTTAATTTTTGTTGCAACTATAGTCATTTTCTGACAATTTATGATCTGGCCATTCAGGATTTTTGCCTACTTTTGTAGATGGCCGACAACAACTGCGAGTCTCAGACCTTCGCCAACGTACCCGATGGGTTCGTCAAGCTTCTCTCCTTCATCGTTCAGGTCACGATGGGACCATCCGTGCGCCCAGTCTTCACACTCCGCCAGCACAGAGTCAACGACGGTCTGACCATGCACCAGGCCACGGTGCAGTTCAAGGGAGGGCGTGGTGAGCTACGCCGCTACCTGTTTGTGGGAAGAGCCATGCCTACGGAGAGGCATGCTATGCAGATGGCAGCCCGTGAGGCGATAGCCCGCCTCAGGGATGTCCTTCCCGCGATGAAGACTCGTCGCTACCGTTATCTTCCATGCCATGTGCCCCACACCTGCCACTACGCATTCTCCTGTCCAGAGGAGAACGAGACGAGGCTGTTGAGATGCTTATTGAGTATCTCCGGGCTCTGAAGGCAGCCTTCAACAACCTGGTGGACGACTTCGTGGCTGCCCGCATGGACTCAGTCCATGGCTGTGCCGCCAACAGGAGGGAGCTCCTGCTCACTGCACTGCCACTGACTTTTGTCTCATCTTCAGCATCGCATGCACCTACTCGTCAACTGCCTACCACTGGAGGGATCAACCAGGCCTTTGCGCCCACTCCAGCGCACACTGCACCACCCGCTGTGCCCACTCCCATTTGTGTTGCTCCACCCCTGGCACCAGTTCCATCTACCCGACGCGGCTCTTCTCGTCTGGAGCCTATTAGTGAGGAGGAGGTCGAATCCCCAGCCTCACTACGCCTCACCCTCGGCAGGGCCAAGGAGATCATCGACATTTCCGGCTGAGTGCGTTTGCCCGTCATGCGATGTACCGCTTTGTAAGATGTGTTGTGAGAAGTACCTTGTTTGCGCATCATGTAGAACAGGAGGAGTGAACTAGCCTAAATAACATGTCAGGATTATGTACACATATCCTGAGTGATGTACTGTATAATTATCGCCCGCGTGTAAGATATGTAATGAGCAGTCCTTCTCCGTGCGCAAATCAATTTGTTTTCTTAAATGATCTTGGACTTTTAAATTAATTGCCGCCCTTGTGCATTTTTATTTTTGGAGTTGTTTTTGACGACCATCTTCATATTTCTTATGAGTTTTATAAAATATATCCCCAGAGTGAAAAATGTCTCGTCCTTGGACACACTCCATGCCTACTCCGCCAGAGGAAAATTTGGACACTCAACTAGGCAACAATTTCACGCAAGGGCAGTCAACCCAACAGGGCAGTGAAACGGCACTTTCTCAAATGTGCCGCCTTTATGAACAGAGTCAGCAACAACATCGTGAAATGATGAACCAAGTCATCAACATGGGAAATTACCATGGACAGTATCCGCAGCATTCCAAGTTATCCGAGCTACAAAAGACGCGTCCCCAAACATTTTCACATACTGACAAGCCTCTTGAAGCCGAGGACTGGCTTCAGGACATGGAGAGGAAATTAATTATTGCAAAATGTTTAGATCCCGAGAAGGTATTGTATGCTCCGCACTATCCTACAGGAGCAGCCGCATCTTGGTGGGAGAATTTTCTGCATATGCATCCAAACGAAGGTGACATAACCTGGGATGATTTCAAGGAAGGTTTCCGTGGTGCACACATTCCTAAGAGTATTATGAAAATCAAGAAGAGAGAGTTCGATGACCTCAAACAAAGGAACTTGACAGTGGCAGATTACAACAGTCAATTTACACTATTATCCCACTACGCCAATGAAGAGCGTATGACTGAAAGCAAGAAGATGGAGAAATTCCTTGACGGTCTGGTGCCCGCGCTTAAATGCCAACTGGTCATGCACACTTTTCCTGATTTTAAAACACTGGTGGACAAAGCCATTACTCTGGAGAATGAGAGACGCAGTCTGGAAGATATCCGCAAGCGAAAAAGGGACCAGACTAACCTTGCTCGCAATCACCGGAGCAAGACAGAGTTCAAAAAGGGTGGGACGCACAAATCCTCATCCAACGTCTCACGCCCAATCAAGAATTTTCATGCAAGGGACAAGGAGTTCACATATCGCCCCGGCGTTACTTGTTACGCTTGTGGAGAAGAAGGGCACTATGCCAAGCCAAGGAACTCAACCCCAAAGCCGAACAACGACGGCAATAATTCAGCGCCCAAGCGAAACAATTTCAATCCCAACAACAACCACAGGAAGGGTCATCTGAACCACGTAACCAAAGAGGAGGCACAAAATGCTCCGGATATCGTACTCGGTACGTTTCCTGTCAACACAATACCTGCAACGGTTTTGTTTGATTCTGGAGCTTCTCACTCTTTCATTTCGAAAAGTTTTGCTTTGCAAAATAATTTTTCGATGCTTCCTTTGGAGAAATCCATGATCATCAAGTCCCCTGGGATTCAGCAAGTTACTCAGAATTACTGTCAGAATGTGTTCATTGAGTTCGAAGGATTTGAGTGTCACGCAAATCTTATTGTGTTGGAAAATAAAGGACTGGATGTCATCCTAGGGATGGATTGGCTGACCACCAACAAGGGGTTTATCGACTGTTTCAACAGGACTGTAATTCTCACACACCACCAAGGGAAGACAATAAAAGTATCAGCCAAGGAAGGAAAAATACCCCGGCATCCGAGATTGAATAAGGTGGACATTTCTGAGCTAAACAAGGTTCCAGTAGTGTGTGAATTTCCAGACGTATTCCCTGAAGAGCTACCAGGCATGCCACCAGACCGAGAGATAGAATTCTGCATTGAGCTCGCACCAGGAACCACCCCCATATACAAGAAACCATATAGAATGGCACCATCCGAGTTGGTTGAATTGAAAAGGCAAATAATAGAATTACTGGACAAAGGATATATTCGAGCCAGCTCCTCACCTTGGGGATCACCAATTCTATTTGCCAGAAAGAAGGATGGAACACTGAGATTGTGTATTGACTATCGAGCACTTAATATGGTCACAATTAAGAACAAATACCCGATGCCAAGGATAAACGATTTGTTTGATCAACTCGCTCAGGCCAAGGTATTTTCAAAAATTGACTTAAGATCTGGATACCATCAATTAAAGGTGCGACCGAAAGATATCCCCAAAACATCCTTCACTTCCAAATATGGACTGTATGAGTTCACAGTAATGCCATTTGGGTTAACGAATGCCCCTGCATATTTTGTTCACCTCATGGACAAAGTATTTATGTAATATATGGACAAGTTCGTCGTGGTATTCATCGACGATATTCTGGTATACTCCAAAACACCAGAAGAGCACGCAGATCATCTCAGGATTGTGCTAGGAGAACTCAGGAAACACCAATTGTGTGCCAAGTTCAGCAAGTGTGAATTTTGGCTAAGACAAGTAGGCTTTCTAGGCCACGTGCTAACCCAAGACGGTATCGCAGTGGACCCAGAGAAAGTCAAGGCCATACTTGGCTGGAAGTCGCCAGCCAGCGTAACAGATATACATAGTTTCTTGGGAATGGCAGGATATTACCGCAGATTTATTGAAGGATTTTCCACCATAGCCAAGCCTATAACGCAGTTACTCAAGAAAGATAAGAAGTTTGAATGGACAGAAGCCTGCGAAAAGAGTTTCCAAGAGCTAAAGCGAAAATTAACAACAGCACCAGTATTAATTGTGCCGGACATACACAAGAATTTTGAAGTATTTTGTGACGCGTCCAAAAAGGGTCTCGGATGCGTGTTGATGCAAGAAGGCAAGGTTGTCGCCTATGCTTCAAGGCAACTTCGCAAGCATGAGGAAAATTATCCCACTCATAACTTAGAAATGGCAGCGGTCATTCATGCACTCAAAGAATGGAGGCATTTCTTACTTGGGAACCGATGTGAAATATATACAGATCGCAAAAGTCTCAAATATATTTTCACGCAGCCAGAACTAAATTTACGACAGAGACGCTGGTTGGAATTGGTAAAGGATTATGATGTTGGTATCCATTACCATCCAGGAAAGGCAAATGTAGTGGCCGATGCTCTTAGTCGGAACCCCAACTCCGACGAAAGCAATCTGCAAAGCTTGAGGCCCGAATTCCAACAAGAATTTGCCAAGCTCAATTTGTTAATGGTCGCAGAAGGCACCATATAAAACTTGGAAATACGACCCGACCTTGTGGAGGAAATTAAAAGAGCTCAGCCCGGTCACCCCAGCATTGAAGGCATCAAAAGAAAGGTGAGTATGGGCAAGGCCTTGGAGTTCGTCATAGACAATGGAGGAATATTGTGGTACGGAGAAAGACTCTGCGTGCCAAACATAGAAGACCTTAAACAGCAAATCCTAGCTGAAGCCCATACCGCCCCGTACTCGATCCACCCTGGCGGGACCAAGATGTATAAAGATATTCAGGAAAGATTTTGGTGGCACGGTATGAAGAGGGACATAGCCACCTTCATTACAGGTTGTGACTCGTGTCAACGCATAAAAGTTGAGCATCAGAGACCGGCCGGACTACTGCAACCAAACAAAATACCTGAGTGGAAATGGGATGAAATAGGGATGGATTTTATTGTTGGGCTACCTCGGTCACAGCATGGGAATGATGCCATCTGGGTCATCACTGACAGGTTAACCAAGGTGGCACATTTCATTCCAGTAAAGACAACCTACAACACTCAGCGGCTTGCCAGGATTTATCTCACCCGCATAGTTTGTCTGCATGGAGTCCCGAAGACTATAATATCCGACAGAGGAACTCAGTTCGTCTCAAGATTTTGGGAGCATTTACAATAGGCTCTGGGAACTCAACTAGCCTTCAGTACCGCATATCACCCACAGACCGATGGACAAACGGAACGAGTAAACCAGATTTTAGAAGACATGCTGAGAGCATGTGTCCTCACATATGGAACCAGTTGGGAAGAAAGCCTGCCATACGCCGAATTCGCGTACAACAATAACTACCAGGCCAGCCTACAAATGGCACCATTTGAGGCTTTATACAGACGGAGATGTCGTACCCCGTTGAATTGGTCAGAGACCGGAGACAGCCGCATCTTCGGACCGGACATGCTCAGAGAAGCCGAGGAAAAAGTCAAGCTAATCAGAGACCGACTTAAGACCGCTCAAAGTCGACAGAAGAGTTATTATGATCAGAAACATCGTAGGGTCAGCTTCGAGCCCGGTGAGTTCGTATACCTGAAAATATCACCTATGAGAGGATTGCAACGATTCAAGATTAAAGGGAAGCTAGCACCAGGATTCATTGGACCATTCTGTATAATGGCGCGAAGAGGCAAGGTAGCCTACCAGCTACACTTACCCAAGGAATTATCCGATGTCCAGGACGTGTTCCACGTCTTGCAATTGAGGAAGTGCGTAAGCAACCCAGAGAAACAAGTATCCCATGAGAACATCGACGTGCAGCCAGACCTCACTTATCGGGAACGCCCCGTAAGAATATTAGAGGAGTCTGAAAGGAGGACCCGATAGAAGACCATCAAGTTTTTCAAAGTCCAGTGGAGCAATCACACCGACAGTGAAACAACTTGGGAAAGAGAGGATTTTCTTCGGACAGAGCATCCTCACCTATTTAAGGATCAGCTGAAATATCGGGGACGAGATTTTTCCTAAGGGGGTAGGTGTTGTGACACTCCAAAAATTTTTGATTTGGTTTTCATCAAAAACTTTATTGGGTTCTAAAGGAGGGCCTTTAAAAATTTCTCTTTCAGAAAAACCTTCCTCTTCAAAAAAAAACTTCCTTTCACCTTTGGCAAGGATTTCCTTTCCTTTTCAATTTTGGTGTTAAAATTTTGGAAGCTTTTCTTCTGGTTATTTCCCTCTCAAACTTATTTATTTTCAAAAAAAAGAAACCCTAGGAGTTTTGGGACTTCTTTCTTTTTTGAAAACACCCATGGTTTTACCATGTCTCCTATAGTAAATCTTCTCAAAATCCATCCCTCCACCTTTGAACAATCTAAATTCTCTGTCTCAACAAGTCCAAACAATTTTGGATTTTATTTAAATTATTTTTTCCCCCAAAACATTTCTGCCATTTGTTTTGAGCTTAAGTGACTTTCAAAGCAAGTATCACTTTGCCCTTGAGTTTTTATCCCAAACCAACTTCCCTGGATTGTCTTTGGTACCCACAACCTAGAACCATCTTGATCCACTCTTCTTCTTTTCAAATATTTCAAATTTCACTCACTGCAAGTTTGGACCAAATTTGACAAATTTGGTGAAATTCATATCTACACTTCTCCAAAAATTCCACCAAAATTCAGGCAGCCTACTGGAGCAATGAGAGGCCACTCCACCAATTTTTAGCTCAAGGAAAAATCCCTAGATGCCAAAAACATTCTGTCGAACACCTGAGCTGCACTGTTCTTTGCATTTTTCAGAAAAGTTCAGTAAAATTCAGTTTTACAGTGTCGTTTTCTTCAGAGTTTCAGGCACATGCTCACAGTGCCTTTGGCTCGATGCTCGCAGCCCCTCCCTCTTGTCCGGAGCTTCACACGCGTGCTTGGAGCTTTCCTGGCGTCGGTGGCGCGCTGGCCCGCCCTCGCCGGCGTCTTCTGTGGCGTCGGGACCTCCCGTGGCGGCCGACAAAAGGCACACCACGGGAGAACACCGTTCTGCGCCACCCAAAGCTCCCGGGCTCTCCGCGTGGCCTCATGCATGCCAGCGCACGCCCGTGGCACCATCACCGCGGCCCGGCAAGCACGGAACGTGCTCCCTGCCGCCGACGGGCCCGCGCTGCCCCGTTCCGTCGAGCTCGCCCTTAGCATCCCAATCCAAGCTCGCTTAGCACCTAAATGGAACCGGTGGAACTCCGCGATGACGCCCAACTCCCTAAACCTTCCCGAGCAAGCTCTACGCCGTCGTAACCTTCACCGGAGATCCCCGTTCACGGCCACTGCCTCGGATCGCCTATAAAAAGGACCCCGAGCTCGCTCACGAGACCCACACCTTCACTGCACCTCTCCAGTACCCTGCCAAGCCACCAGGAGGACCTCGAGGAGGTCTCCTCCCCCAACTCCGGCCGCCTCGCTCCGCCTCGGCCTCCACCTCGATTCACTCCGGTGAGGCCATCTCCGGCGCCCAAACCTCATCCGTAGCCTTCTCTTACACCTAGTGCTCTAACCCCCACATCAATTTGATCCGTGCAGCCCACCTCGGCGAGATCCATCAACGCCCGAACCACCATCCGCCGGAGTCAAGACCGCCGTCGACGTGGTGCTCACCGGCGACCAACACCACCACCCACCGTTGCGGAAGGACACGGTGAGCACGTTGGTAATCTCTGATCACCCTGCCTCGCCGTGGATCGCCGCCGGCGACCACCGTGGCTCTCGGGCACCGGCGAAATCTGTCACCCCCGTTTGAAAGTTTAAACCTGACGGGCGGGACCCGCTGTCAGCCTCTCTATCCTGTCTAAGCGAATCGTTTTCTGAAAATGCCTTCTGCCAAATGCGCCTTCCCTCTGGGCTGGCGTAGTTTCTGCCGAAGCGTTTTCTGTTTTTATAAACTAGCCCCTGGAAACTTCCTGTTTCATTACAGATAAGTTCTTGGATTAAAACCCTTAGAACTTTTTAAGAGAAAGGAATTTTTGAGTGATTCTTTTCCTGTCCTCTTCAGATTTTTGTCTAGTTTTTTATCATATTTAATTGAAAAATATTTGGAATACTTTCTGTGCACCTCTTGGTATTTACGATAGCGCATATATTTTCTTTATACCATAGATACCGAAGGAGGTGACGGAGCCGCGAACTTCACCGAGCTAGGCTCTAACTACTCTGAACCAGGCAAGCATGTTTGAACTTTTGATATGATGAGTGTCTTGGCATGTTTTGCATTTAGTTAGTTTCATGGCATGTTGATGAGCATACCGATGAACGTTCTTTTTTTATGAAATGTTGAGATAAGTGAGTTCGATGATCCATAAGTGGATGGATGTGAGTATGAATGGCCATGTGTTGGCATGAGGATGGGTAAGATGGCAGTGTTGTAGCATGTCAGTCTTATGCCAGACTATATGACTTCAGGGACGAACCGTACCGGTCCAGTTCCTCCCATTTCCTTCCCTGTACTACCACATGTTTTCCGCAAGGAATATGGCTTAGTAAGTTGCAAACCGCTTTCCTGGTACACACCAAAAGGAGAGGCCGGGATGATGGTTCCATGGCCCTAGATTAAAGCCAGTCATCCGGTCAGGGGGCATGGGTGTTTCCGGTTGGGACCGAGAGGGGGGCACCCCTTAGAGCGCGCGTATATAAATTTGATCCCATGCTATTCGAGATTGTGATCTCCCCGTCTCAAAAGTTTTTCTTGGACGATGTCTAGGGTGAGTCCTGGCATCGAGAGGTAGGATGGGTGTGTACTGGTTAGCTGTGTTTTCTTCCGAAAAACCGTAAACGGAACTAGTCCCTCGTGACTACGGAAATCCGTTGGCTGTGGGAAAAATTTTTGTACAAACTCTGCAGAGTCATACATTCCTTGAATCATCTATTCCATGTCCAAATTCGTATCATCTTGGCCTAACAGTATCAGTTTGATGACAGAGACTCCGGTGAATCCCATGAGTACTAAGCCCGGCTAAATGTTATTCCTGTGGATGGACTAACCTGTTTATTATCATGAACTGAATATTTATTATGAGTATTGTTTACTTGTGAACTAAAGCCCTTTCTGTGATGTCGCTCAGACGTCCGACTGTGGCATTTCTTTTAAAGCCCTTTCTGTGATGTCGCTCAGACGTCCGAGTGTGGCATTTCTTTTAAAGCCCTTTCTGTGATGTCGCTTAGACGTCCAACTGTGGCATTTCTTTTAAAGCCCTTTCTGTGATGTCGCTCAGACGTCCGACTGTGGCATTTCTTTTAAAGCCCTTTCTGTGATGTCGCTCAGACGTCCGACTGTGGCATTTCTTTTAAAAGCCCTTTCTGTGATGTCGCTTAGGCCTCCGACTGTGGCATTTCTTTTAAAGCCCTTTCTGTGATGTCGCTTAGACGTCCGACTGTGGCATTTCTTTTAAAGCCCTTTCTGTGATGTCGCTCAGACGTCCGACTGTGGCATTTCTTTTAAAGATCTTTCCATGATGTCGCTTAGACGTCCGACTGTGGCATTTCTTTTAAAGCCCTTTCTGTGATGTCACTCAGACGTCCGACTGTGGCATGATTTTTTCTGTTATTATTTGTTCACCTTTCGAGGCGTTGCTACAGACACCTGATCGGCTCTCATTTATATTCTGTTGGGATTTCAGGCGGACTACCGCCGTTTCCCTCGTGCTTACTTCGTTGTGCAAATATTATCAGTGTGCATTGGGAAGATTATTCATGACGCATCCATGCATGCATTTGTTATATCTTATGTCCGAACTGTCTTGCGAGTACTTTCAAAGTACTCACTAGCTTGTTGATTTGGCGAGATGCTGACGAAGGCGATCTCATGGATGAAGAGTTCGATAGCGAGTCCGACGCCTAGAGGAATCCCAGTTAGTCTCGTGCGACCCTGGTCTTGGTCACAGTTTTATACCCGCTTCCGCAACCCGAATAAATTTATCGAGCCTCACCTCGACGCTCGATGAGATGCCAGTTTGAGAGTCGTGTTACCACACTCCCCATTGTGTTATTCCACCACCACTATATCCTCGAGTCAGTAGTATGCCACCACACCATTGTGTTATATCTGCCATTATGTATAATTATTGGCACGCTTGTAATAATTTGTTGAGCAGCCCTAGCTCAACCCTGTAATATATTCTATGCTACTGGCTTATTGTATCAAGTATTTGTCTACCAGTGAGGAGGATTTTCTCTCATACTGGGCTCAAAGATTGGTTTCTCAATAAATATTTTTATTGGAAAACCGGTCGTGACATCAATGGACTTCACCATTGCTCGTCGTCAGCTGTCTGAAGGCATGGGTCAGGGGTCAATTTGGGTCAGGTCAGGGCCGTGCTCGCTGTGCAGCCTCAAAGCGGCCCATTGTTGAGGCTTCCGATGATTCTAAGGAAGAATATGACTCACAAGATGATGAGATAGAAGAAGAAGATGATCGTGGTGAGGAAGATGAAGAAGAGGAAGAGGAGTCTAGTCCGGAGCAAGCCATTCCGGGCAGGCATGACCTCCGGAATATGCCTCTTGTCAAGTGGACCAAGCCAGATATCTTGGCTGAGAGACAGAGCCATCCGTATGTTAAGGCCACGAGTATGGGAGTGGATCCCCATTTCAAGAATGGGTTTCAGCAAAGGGTCTATCATGAGCTTCTTATGACCAAGTCAAAGAAGTTTGCTCCTCACAAGCAAGTCAACACTGAGAGTTTGCGCGGCAATGATCATCTATATCCTGGTGTGTACTCCGCTCTTGGATGACTGGGTCTGATTCCGTTTTTCACCTTCAACCACCCCTACAATGAAGATCTAGTGATGCAGTTCTTTGCCACTGTACTTCTCCAATGATTCTGCTCGCGCCCTCACATGGATGTCCGGAACGCATCAGTGCTTAGCTCCTATGGCAAAGTTCTCCGAGATCATTCCCTACCCGTTCATGAATGAAGAGACTGTTTCTGATGAGTTTGGCATTGTTCGGGAAAGTGGGCAGCGCACTAAGGATGAGATTGCCTTTGCTTACAAACAAGAGAAGTCATTTTTCACTGGGTCAATCAAAGACCTCTTGCCCCTCTATGACACCATGCGCCGTATCCTGCGGTATACCCTCACTCCAAAGGCCGGGGATTCCCATAACATTTAGAGCTCCATGCTTGATGTCTTTGTGTATCTTCATCAGAAGAGAAAGTGGATGTTCTGGATTTCATGTACTACGAGCTGTGTCAGTGTGTACAAGAGAACAAGTCTTTGATCTATGCTCCATTCATACAGGCATTGATCGAGATCGTCTGTCCAGCAAAGTACATTACCAGCTTCAAGACTGCTGTTCCCAAGGGCAACTCCAACTGGACCCTAGCTGCTCCTGCTCCCTATGTGCCCATCAAGAAGGGACGCAACCCTAGGCCTGAGGATCGTGCTACTTACACTCTAGGCATGTCCTCTACTGGACGGATCCCTCGTGGTAAGGCCAAGTCTGTTGGCTCTGAGGCCATCTTTGCCAAGGGAGAGAAGAAGTCGCTGTTCAAGACCTTGAGCAACATGTTCAAGATGTGTCAGTCGGTTCAGCGTCGCCAGATCAAGGAAATCAACAAGGAGATGCTTGTTCGGCGCGAGCAGAAGGCAGCAAGGGCTGCTGCTGGTGAGGAGGTCGGTCCAGGTTCAGAGGATGTCGACAGTGAGGCCACTGCTCGGTCTTTCCCAATGGCCGGGTGGCATTTTGATGATGATGATGATGATGATGATGATGATGATGATGATGCCTCGAGTGCTCCTCCTCTTTTCTAGTGGGTCTCGTGTCACCATTTGTCTCCTTTTTGTTGTGTTGATGACAAAGGGGGAGAAGTGGTGTGTGTGTTTGTGTGTTCGTGGGTGTGTGGTGCGTTCGTGGGTCTGTTGAGATCTCAAGCCTTGTGTTTCTCGCTGTTGGTTGGTTTTAGTTGGCTTGAGATACTCTTATTTACCTTCCGTGTGTGGGTTGTGTGTCTCTAGCTTTATTGTGAGACTCTAGCTTTATTAGTGAACCTTGCCATTATCCTCTTATGCTTATTGGGTCTCACATTATTTGCTCACCACACTGTGTCATGAGATCTAGGCACCGTTATAGGTTTATTTTGATGAATCTCATGACTTAACAATAATGATCTCGGTCGAACCTCCTATGGGTGTACTAGATGCATTCTTATTTTCGGGCACACATATAGGGGGAGCTATCATGATCATTATTTGTTCCATGGCTTTCTATCTATTTATCCTCTTTGCCATGCTCTAACCACGTTGTCATCAATGCAACAAAAAGGGGGAGATTGAAAGTGCTAATGGCACTTAAGCTATATTTTGGTGTGATGACAATGTGGTTAGCTGAACTAATATCAGTTGCTAAAGTTTATCTCAGGTTAATGGTTCTAAGTGCCCGCGATGGAGATGTGCGACCCCCCCATTTCAAAAAGGGCAAAGGCGTGGTCTTTTGACGCTTCGGAGGTTTAGTTTTGGTTTGCTTCGAGTCGTAGGAAAGACTGCACTATTAAGAGGGGTTTGTGTGGATAAATGTCGTGTGGGAATGCCTTTGCCGAGCCTTACTCTCTTACCCTTCCCACTCTGACCACCTAAAAAGAAACTAGTGTGTGTGTTGTGGTACTCAGAAAGCCGCAATAGGAAGTTACTGGGTACCCCGTGCGCCCGGGGTCTTTTGACCCCCGTGCGCACGGGGTACCGTGTAACTCTCTGGGTACCCCGTGCGCACGGGGTCGTTTGACCCCTGTGCGCACGGGGTCGTTTGACCCCCGTGCGCACGGGGTACTATGTAAACTCTCTAGGTACCCCATGAGCACGGGGTCTTTTGACCCCCGTGCGCATGGGGTGGTGTGTTTTTCTCTGTGTACCCCGTGCGCACGGGGCTGACTTAGCCCGTGCGCACGGGGTCCAACGGGCAGAAATCCCCACCAGTCCATGAACACTATTTAAAGGCCCTTCTTCCGCCTCCAACCCTTAACCCTAATGTCTTGTTGATCTCCACCATTGCTACACCCCATTTTGCTCAATACTCTCAATCCCTCCACCCAAACTTGCTGAAACTTTGGGGATTGGGAGAGCAAGACCCGATCTACACCTTGACCATACCAAATCACGTTCCCCGCAACATTTCTTCCCCATTGACTTGTAACTCTTGGAGCTTGGGCTGCTAGGTGGTTAGAGGTTCCTCCGAAAGCTTCCTTGCTTGTGGTGTGCTCCAGAGAAGTTTGTAAAGGTGTGGTGGTTGCCTTCAAGACCAACCCCGAGTGTTTCGAGGCTCATCCATTGGGGGTGACTCGAAGGAGAATACGGTGAGCCTTTGGTGGCATTCCGCAAGCTTTGGCTCTGGCACCGCTCCAAACAGAGATTAGCTGTTCCCCAAGGAAGAGTGAACTTCGGGTTAAAACCCGCGTCCTCGTCTCACTTGTGGTTAATCCTTTCCCGCACCTTTCTTTGTTGTTGTATGCTTGTTGGCTTGCTAAGTAGTTTGTTGCCTAGCATTTCTCTCTTGGAGCTTGCTTGTCATATAGGTTGCATTCACCTAGTTGCATATCTAGTGAACTCTTTTATCCGCTAAGACTTAAAATCTACAAGAAAGATTAAAATTTGTAGTCTCCTATTCACCCCCCCTCTAGTCGACCGTATCGATCCTTTCAACTGCTCTTGAGAATAACCCGCCTAACATGGAAGATACTGACACCCCTAGTTGATACATGAGCTATTCGAGCATACAAAACAGGATATTTACTTGAAGGTTTAGAGTTTGGCACATACAAATTTACTTGGAATGGCTGGTAGATACCGTATATAGGTAGGTATGGTGGACTCATATGGAATAACTTTGGGGTTTATGGGATTGGATGCACAAGCACTATTCCCGCTTAGTATAGGTGAAGGCTAGAAAAAGACTGGGAAGCGACCAGCTAGAGGGCGACAACAATCATGAACATGCATTAAAATTAATCAACACCGAATGCAAGCATGTGTAGGATATAATCCACCATGAACATAAATATCTTGAAGGCTATGTTGACTTTGTTTCAACTACATGCATGAACATGTGCCAAGTCAAGTCACTTAAATCATTCAGAGGAGGATACCACCATATCATACCACATCACAACCATTTTAATAGCATGTTCGGACGCAAGGTAAACCATTATAAGCTCTTAGCTAATCAAGCACATGGCACAAGAAACTATGATATCTAGTTGTCATTGCAAACATGTTTATTCATAATAGGCTGAATCCAGAACGATGAACTAATCATATTTACAAAAACAAAAGAGGTCGAGTTCATACCAGCTTTTCTCATCTCAGTCAGTCCATCATATATCGTCATAATTTCCTTTTCACTTGCACGACCGAATGATGTGAATAATAATAATAATAGTGCGCGTGCATTGGACTAAGCTGGAATCTGCAAGCATTCAATAAACAGGAGAAGACAAGGCAATATGGGCTCTTTCGTCAGATCAACAATAATGCATATAAGAGCCACTTCAACAATTTAATCATGGTCTTCTCCTATCAACCCCTAAGAAAAGAAAAGAAATAAAACTATTTACACGGGAAAGCTCCCAACAAGCAAAAGAAGAACATGAAATCTTTTTGGGTTTTCTTTTTAATTACTACTACAGGCATGGAAATTAAAACTAGCTAAAAGCTACAACTATTTTTTTGGTTTTTCTTAAGGTTTATTAAGCACACAAGAAGAAAGCATAAAAAGGAAATAAACTAGCATGGATGATACCATGAAAAAGTATGAGCACCGACATCTAGCAATGAGTGTGTGAACATAAATGTAATGTCGGTGAGAAATACGTACTCCCCCAAGCTTAGGCTTTTGGCCTAAGTTGGTCTATGGCCACGGCTGGCCTGGCGGATATCCATAGTAATAGTTGGGGTCGTACTTCGAAGAAGAAGAATCTTATTGCCACTGGTTGGCAATGATCTCCGGATCCCATTGGTAATTAGACTGACGTGGAGGATCAACTTGTGGTTCCGTCTCTGGCTCTGTGGCTGATGCAGGGTTCCGGTAGGCGTGAATATCCGCTGGCGAGACGAGGTACTGGCCTGAAGATAAATCAAACAAGGAAGGAGCAAGCAAGGTAATAGTCTCTGGATGATGTTTATCAAAGAACAATTTGTATTTAAGCTCCCCTTCCCTATTCTTTATAATGAAATCATGCGCTACCACACTCTTATAATCTAAATAAACAGTAGGCAGCAATTTTTCTTCTTTTTCATAGTGCCTAATTGGTATGTTGTAATATGCAGCAAGGCGTGAAGCATAAATACCACCAAAAATGGGGCCCTTTGTACGGTTCAGACTTAACCGTTTAGCAATAATACCACCCATACTCATAGAGTTATTACAGAATAGACCATGGACCAAAATAATAATATTAGGAACACTAACGTTTCCACAGTTTTCGTGACCAATTAAGCAACGACTAGCAAATATTGCAAAGTAGCGTAAAATAGGAAAATTTATGCTAGTGATTCGTGCATCGGAAACCTTCCTCGTTTACCCTACAGTGATGGTATCAATAAACCCATCCACATCGTCACGATGTGGTTCCTCTATTGTGCCATCGAAAGGGATCAAACAAACCAGACAAAAATCATAAAGTGACATCTTCTTAACCACTTCATATAAATGAAACTCTACTGAAGGAGGTGATTCCCTTGGATAATAGTAGATGTTTTGCACAAAAGTATTGGTGAGAAAGAGATATTGTTCGCGCTGGTCGCGGAGGAAGTCGGTGAGGCCTGCATTCTTAGCCAATTCATACAAATCCTCATAAATCCCGGTTGCTCTCAAGAAATCATCGGAGGGCCATTCACACAGCCTAACCTCCGCGGTGCGAGGCAAATTATATTTGGGCTTCATTGCTTCTTAATTTTGCTTTTCCTTCGAGCCTCGGCTCAAGGAGCCCCTCAACATTCTCTTCATTATTCTCTGAAAAGTTTTGAAATTTTTAGTAACTTCAAAATAAAAGTAAGCGAAACTCAATAATATTGATACCAACTACTCGTACAAGTGCCCAGAGCCTATATCATGCATCAAAACTACTTGGAACCATATAAATTTGACATGCAATCTCAAGAAGATGGTCACCTAGGCAGCACAAATTTGCAATGAATAAAGCACTAGAACAATAACTAATTGGACCAATGGAGGAGTCAGATACCAAGGAACAATCCCCCCAAGCAGTTTTGTGAGAGGTGCTTTGAGCAAGGAGATAAAAAATGGCATCAAAATGAGCTTGGACTCGGGTTTGAGCTGGATATTCGTGATTGTGGGAGGAAGGAGTGTGTTGGTGCAGGAATAAGTGGAGGAGGGCCACCGTGGGCCCACGAGGCAGGGGGCGCGCCCCTTACCCTCGTGGCCAGGTGCCAGCTCCCCCTATTGTGTTCTCAGTGCCAAATATTCTCAAATATTCCAGAAAAAATCATATTTAAATTTCAGGGCATTTGGAGAACTTTTATTTTCGGGGTATTTTTATATTGCACGGATGATTCAGATAACAGACGGAAAAATACTATTTTCATTTTATTTAAAATAATTAACAGAAAGTAAATGTAGGGTACAGAAGGTTGTGCCTTCTAGTTTCATCCATCTCACGCTCATCAAAAGGAATCCACTAACAAGGTTGATCAAGGCTTGTTAACGAACTCATTCCGAATAACATGGAACTGGAGAAATTTTGAATAACACTATGTTACCTCAATGGGGATATGCACATCCCCAATAATAAGAATATCATATTTCTTCTTGACAGTAGGAAGTGGAAATTCAAAACCTCCAAAAATAATCGATGGAATTTTTCCAATAGAATTGATACTGTGGACTTGAGGTTGTTTCCTCGGAAAGTGTACCGTATGCTCATTACCATTAACATGAAAAGTGAATTTGCCTTTGGTGCAATCAATAACAGCCCCTGCAGTATTCAAAAAGGGTCTTCCAAGAATAATAGACATACTATCGTCCTCGGGAATATCAAGAATAACAAAGTCCGTTAAAATAGTAACGTTTGCAACCAGAACAGGCACATCCTCACAAATACCGACAAGTATATCAGTTGAATTATCAGCCATTTGCAAAGATATTTCAGTACGTGTCAACTTATTCAAATCAAGTCTACGATATAAAGAGAGAGGCATAACACTAAAACCGGCCCCAAGATCACATAAAGCAGTTTTAACATAGTTTCTTTTAATGGAGCATGGTATAGTGGGTACTCCTGGATCTCCAAGTTTCTTTGGTATTCCACCCTGAAAAGTATAATTAGCAAGCATGGTGGAAATTTCAGCTTCCGGTATCTTTCTTTTATTAGTGAAAATTTCTTTCATGTACTTAGCATAAAGATTCATTTTGAGCGTATCAGTTAATCGCATACGCAAAAAGATAGGTCTAATAATTTCAGCAGAGCGCTCAAAATCCTCATCATCCTTTTTCTTGGATGGTTTGGGAGGAAAAGGCATGGGTTTCTAAACCCAAGGCTCTCTTTCCTTCCCGTGTTTCCTAGCAACAAAGTCTTTCTTATCATAACGTTGATTCTTTGATTGTTGGTTATCAAGATCAACAGCAGGTTCAATTTCTACATCATTATCATTACTAGGTTGAGCATCATCATGAACATTATTATTAACATTATCACTAGTTTCAGGTTCATTACCAGATTGTGTTTGAGCATCAGAAATAGAAATATCATTTGGATTCTCAGGTGTTTCAGCAATAGGTTCACTAGAAGCATGCAAAGTCCTATCATTTTTCTTTTTCTTCCTCTTAGAAGGACTAGGTGCATCTATATTATTTCTCTGAGAATCTTGCTCAATTCTCTTAGGGTGGCCTTCAGGATACAAAGGCTCCTGATTCATTCTAACAGTTCTCGTAGCCACTCTAACATCATAATCATTATTATTATTATTATTTAATTCATTAAGCAAATCATTTTGAGCTTTAAGTACTTGTTCTACTTGAGTGGTAACCATAGAAGCATGTTTACTAATAAGTTTAAGTTCACCTTTAACATTAGCCATATAATCACCCAAGTGTTCAAGCATATTTGAATTGTGTTTCAATTGTCTACCAAAATAAGCATTAAAATCTTCTTGCTTCACCATAAATTTATCAAAATCATCTAAGCATGGGCTAGCAAACTTATTAAATGGGATTTCAGTTTTATCATATCTATAGAGAGAATTTACCTTTACTACCTGTGTCGGGTTATCAAGACCATGAATTTCTTCAATAGGTAATGGATTAAGATCATATGTTTCTTCAACAGGCGGTAAATTAAGACCATGTATTTCTTCAATAGGAGGTAAATTCTTAACATCTTCAGATTTAATACCCTTTTCTTTCATGGGTTTCTTTGCCTCCTGCATATCTTCAGGACTGAGAAATAGAACACCTCTCTTCTTGAGAGTTGGTTTAGGAATAGGTTTAGGAGCTGGCTCAGGAAGTGTCCAATTATTTTCATTTGTCAACATATTATTCAATAGAATTTCAGCTTCATCCGGTGTTCTTTCCCTGAAAACAGAACCAGCACAACTATCCAGGTAATCTCTGGAAGCATCGGTTAGTCCATTATAAAAGATATCAAGTATTTCAGTTTTCTTAAGAGGATGATCAGGCAAAGCATTAAGTAATTTGAGAAGCCTCCCCCAAGCTTGTGGGAGACTCTCTTCTTCAATTTGCACAAAATTATATATATCCCTCAAAGCAGCTTGTTTCTTATGAGCAGGGAAATATTTAGCAGAGAAGTAATAAATCATATCTTGGGGACTACACACACAACCAGGATCCAGAGAATTAAACCATATCTTAGCAGCACTCATTAATGAGAACGGAAATATTTTAAGGATATAAAAGTAACGACTTATCTCATCATTAGTGAACAGGTTGGCTATATCATTTAATTTAGTAAGATGTGCCACAACAGTTTCAGATTCATAGCCATGAAAAGGATCAGATTCAACCAAAGTAATTATATCAAGATCAACAGAGAATTCATAATCCTTATCAGTAACACAGATAGGTGAAGTAGCAAGAGCAGGGTCAGGTTTCATTCTAGTATTAAGAGATTGCTACTTCCATTTAGCTAATAACCTCTTGAGCTCGTATCTATCTTTGCAAGCTAAAATAGCTAAAGAAGCTTCTTTTTCAAAAACATAACCCTCAGGAATAGCAGGTGATTTATATTTATTAGGGGGAGAGTCTTCATCATCACTTTCATCAATATTATCAGTTTTAATAATTTCATTCTCTCTAACCCTAGCAAGTTGTTCATCAAGAAATTCACCAAGTGGCACAGTAGTATCAAGCATAGAAGTAGTTTCATCATAAGTATCATGCATAGCAGAAGTGGCATCATCAATAACATGTGACATATCAGAACGAATAGCAAAAGCAGGTTTAGGTGTCGCAAGCTTACTCAAAACAGAAGGTGAATCAAGTGCAGAGCTAGATGGCAGTTCCTTACCTCCCCTCGTAGTTGAGAGATAAATCTTGGTTTTTGGATCTCTCAAGTTCTTCATAATGATAAGCAGATATAAATCCCAAGTGACTCAAAGAATAAAGCTATGCTCCCCGACAACGGTGCCAGAAAATATTCTTGATAACCCACAAGTATAGGGGATCACAACAGTTTTCGAGGGTAGAGTATTCAACCCAAATTTATTGATTCGACACAAGGGGAGCCAAAGAATATTCTCAAGTATTAGCAACTGAGTTGTCAATTCAACCACACCTGGAAACTTAATATCTACAACAAAGTATTTAGTAGCAAAGTAATATGATAGTAGTGGTAACGGTAGCAAAAGGTAATGATAGCAAAAGTAATGTTTTTGGTATTTTGTAGTGATGATAGCAATAGCAACGGAAAAGTAAATAAGCGAGGAACAATATATGGAGAGCTCGTAGGCAATGGATCAGTGATGGAGAATTATGTTGGATGTGCTTAATTATGTAACAGTCATAACCTAGGGTGACACAGAACTAGCTCCAATTCATCAATGTAATGTAGGCATGTATTCCGAATATAGTCATACGTGCTTATGGAAAAGAACTTGCATGACATCGTTTGTCCTACCCTCCCATGGCAGCGGGGTCCTAGCGGAAACTAAGGTATATTAAGGCCTCCTTTTAATAGAGTACCAGACCAAAGCATTAACACATAGTGAATACATGAACTTCTCAAACTACGGTCATCACCGGTAAGTATCCCAATTATTGTCACTTCGGGGTTAACGGATCATAACACATAATAGGTGACTATAGACTTGCAAGATAGGATCAAGAACTCACATATATTCATGAAAACATAATAGGTTCACATCTGAAATCATGGCACTCGGGCCCTAGTGACAAGCATTAAGCATAGAAATGTCATAGCAACATCAATCTCAGAACATAGTGGATACTAGGGATCAAACCCTAACAAAACTAACTCAATTACATGATAAATCTCCTCCAACCCATCACCATCTAGCAAGCCTATGATGGAATTACTCATGCACGGCGGTGAGCATCATGAAATTGGTGATGGAGGATGGTTGATGATGACGATGGCGACGGATTCCCCTCTCTGGAGCCCCAAACGGACTCCAGATCAGCCCTCCCGAGAGGTTTTAGGGCTTGGCGGCGGCTCCATATCCTAAAACACGATGAATCCTTCTCCTTGATTTTTCCTCCCCGCAACCAAATATGTAGAGTTGGAGTTTAGGTCGGAGGAGTTCCAGGGGGCCCACAAGGTAGGGGGCGCCCCCCCTCCCCCCCTCGTGGCTAGGGTGTGGGCCCCCTGGTCTTCATCTTTTGCAAGGATTTTTTATTATTTCTGAAAATATGTTCTGTGAAGTTTCAGGTCATCCGAGAACTTTTGTTTCTGCACATAAATAACACCATGGCAATTCTGCTGAAAACAGCGTCAGTCCAGGTTAGTTCCATTCAAATCATGCAAGTTAGAATCCAAAACAAGGGCAAAAGTGTTTGGAAAAGTAGATACGATGGAGACGTATCATGCATCACCACGATGACCTATCGATGCTCATGGTTGCGCCTCATGGTTGCGTCGGCTGGTGAAGCTGGTCGATTTTCAATGAAAAACAAGATGTCTTCCGTCCGCGCTCTTTGCTTGTTACCCACAAAGATGATATCCTTTGTCGGTTCACCTTGGTTGCGTTGGAGACGCAGTTGTCTTTCACGTTGGTGCAATTTTATCACACAATTGGCTATGATCCAAATGTTTCCTCGATGAAGGATCGACGTTGGTACTAAGAGCATAAGTTTGTATTGATTTCTAAGCCTTCTCACAACTTTGTCTCTAGATCCCCTGCAATTTTATTTGTCCAGCTATTAACTTTGATTAAAAAATGGTGTGGACTAAAAACCCGGATGGACGTAGTAGCCCTCCATTTTTATTTACTCCGCATATTAGATTTGACTGAAGTCAAACTTTGTAAAGTTTGACCAAGTTTAGGCCGAGCACAACAAACCATAATTATTAGAGAGAGCCAAATGTACATACTCTCAAACCTTTCCGATAATTGAAATTAAAATTCTTTATTTCTACACACTCTCACATGTTTCTGGTAATTTGGCGCATGTGTGGTTGTTCACTTAAGGGAGGGTAGTGTACCACATGTGAAGGACAGGAAGTGCGACCAGGACGCGTGGATCGTTATTTCATCGGAAGTACTCCCTCTATTCCTAAATATTTGTCTTTCAAGTGGTTTGAAATGGACTACCACATACGGATGTATATAGACATTTTTTAGAGTGTAGATTCACTCATTTTGCTCCGTATGTAGTCATTTGTTGAAATCTCTAGAAAGATAAATATTTAGGAACAGAAGGAGTAGTAGTTTTCTTCACTGGTATGTTAAATAAAAAGTTTCGTTTCATACTTACACAATTTGAATCGATTGTTATGGAGAGAACAAGAAAACCACTCCACTATATATTAGTCATATACACGAGTACAATATGGACGCAGCTTCATTGACTTTAGTGCACCTGCCTTTGGGTTTATGACAGGTGGGCCCAAAATGTGGTTGGCCCACCTGTCATACAGCCAAAAGCAGGTGCAGTTAAGGCACCAGAGCTCAGTCCGTACTATAGTATATATATATATATATATATATATATATATATATAAGCTGGAGCCTCAGCGCTTGTTCGCTAGGGTTTGCACTCTCCACAATGTCACCGCACTACATATATATATATATACACGCTAGAGGCTCAGCGTTCCTTTGCTAGGGTTTGCTATATTCACAATCTCTCGCCCTCTTCACCAGATCTAAACAAGACTGCGTTGTGGCCTCTGTCTCTCTCACCCCCTCACAACTGGCGAAGGAGGCATCCAGATCCTGTCGCACCGGGAAGGGGAGGAGGTGCGACGTTCACTGTATCGCCTTCGGCGAGGGAGGCAATCCACTCTCGGCTGTGCTTTTCTCTTTCACCCAGCGCCTGTGCAGGAGGGCCATCGACCCCTTCTTCCTCACTGCCGTGCGTAGTGTGGGCAGATCCGACCTCCCGCCGCATGCCTTGCACTACAAAAAAGACACATCCGTGACATTTTGGGCCGAATGAAAAATTTTCTGTCATACTTATGACACTTCTATGACAATAATTGTGACAAAACATGGTATCATCATAGATGTGGTGGGGTCCTACTTCTATGACAAAAAATCATGATAGAAAATGGGATTTTCGTCTTGGGCGGGCCGGAGACACAACTGCATGACATTCTTTGGGCCGTCCATGATGGAAAAAACCATGGTAGAAGCTAGGGCGAGGAAAATATCGGGGTGTTCCTAGTTACGGTGGGTGGTTGGGGCTAAGCGATGCGCGTTTCTCTCGTACACGCACGCGCGTGGGTGCGAGGCGTTGGGCTCTAACTGAACCCGAGCAAGGCGTTGGGCTCTAACTGAACCCGAGCGATTGCATTGTAGGCTACGCGTTACTGAACCCGAGCGATCGATCGATGGCTATTAACTGAACTCGATCGAGTGATTCCTTCACTACTGCTGCTAACTGAAGCCAATCGATGCTGCCTCTGGATGGACAATGAGTGTTGCTAGGGGGTTGGATGAATAGTTCCCGGTGGGGGTGGATGAACATGATCCCGTGGTGTTGCCTCTAGATGAACAATGAGCGTTGTTGGGGGGTTTGGATGAACAGTTCCCGGTGGGGGTGGATGAACAGGACCCTGTTGTGTTGTCTCTGGATGAACAGGACCCCGATCGATCGAGCCGGTTGGGGCTGGATGAACAAGACCCCATGGAGGGCAGGATGAACAGGACCACCCCATGGAGGGTTGGATGAACAGTAGATGGTGGAGGGCTGGATGAACAGTATCCCATGGAGGGGTGGTTGAAGAGGAGCCTATGGAGAGGGCTGGTTGAACAGTAGCCGGTCGAGTAGCGCGTGGTGGAGGCTGGATGAACAGGACCCCATGGATGAACAGTCGCAGGTGGAGGCTGGAGGAGGTCGACGGTGGATGAACAGTAGCCCGTGGAGCCTGGAGGGGGTCGACGGTGGAGATGAACAGTATCCCATGGAGTCCTGTTTTGCGGTACGCCACACCACTCCCGATGAACAGGACCTCCGTTTCGACCGTAGTACTCCAACACAAGTCCGTTTCCTCCGTTTTGCGGTACACCACCCCCCCCCCCCGATCAACATGACCCCTGTTTTAACCATAGGAGGTCGGTTTCCTCCGTTTTGCGGTACACCAGACCCCTCCCGATGAACAGGATCCCATTTTGAACGTGGCTAGTCGAACACAAGGGTGTTTCCTCCATTTTGCGGTACACCAGGCCTCATTTCCATTGGCTGTTCTGACCAAGCCCTCCCGATGAACACGATGACACATTCCGTTCTGACCCAGCCAGTTGGCTCCCCATGAACACGATGATGATGTTGTTTCTCCGTTCCAACCCAGCCATGTACACGAGCCCTAGTCGTACGGATGCGCGAGTAGGCGTTCGAGACCCTGCCCATATGTACGTACGTGGCCGTATTTTCTTTCTTGCACACTGGACGTTGTACGTACGTGTACATGCTACGTGTGCGCCTCTACTACGACACGTGCGCGCCTCTACATCGACTAGTATGTACGTACACGTTTGCGACCAGAATGACAACGCTACATACGCTTCGACCAGATGGGTCCCGACTGTCAGGTGCGTCCCAGCAGTTAGGGGGCGAATCGTTTTCTTGCCCGGATGCACTTCCTTGCGTGCGAAGATATAGCTGGTGGGTCCCAGCAGTTAGGGGGAAACGTCTTTTTTGCGAAATATGGTGGCCCGTCCAGTGGGTCCCCGCTATCAGGTGGAGGAATAATTATTTTGCACGTAATAAGGAGGCACTTCCTTGTTACGGCCGTGGACCTAGCTGTCAGCCTCTCCACGTACCGTCCACATCTGATAGAAGTCGTTCCTTGACCATGTTGACCACGCCGCACCGAGAGCACCAGGGCGGTGGAAGACAGCGAGGCCCAGGAAGGGGACGACGCAGAGCCAGGGAAGACATGGTAGTGGAAGACCGCACGGAGAGGAGTATGAGGGTTCACTGGTTCGGCCGCGGTGTGAGGCTGACGTCGCCGCAGAATAACAGGGGATGTGGGTGAGTAGAGGGATGGCCTGGCCAGCGGTGGGAGTAGTAGGACGCGGTGAGGCGTCCGCAGCATCACAGGCGACCACGGGAGGTAGGAGCACGCGGCACGACCGGAGCTGGTTTTGGTGACTGGAGCAAGAAGACCAGAGTTTGAAGAAGCACTACAACCGTTGGATGGACATCGTACGGTTACTGGAGCTAGAATCGTTCATATTTACTAAGTTGACAAAGCCCTCTGTCCCCATCAACTTAGTAGGCCCACAAGTCAGCCTACCACCAAGGTAGGTCCCAGCTAGCAGGGGGAGTATTCATTTTTTTCTGCGTAATAAGGAGGCACTTCCGGTGGGTCCGAGCTGACAGCGGGGGGAACGTTCTTTTCGCGAAATACGGTGACCCGTCCGGTGGGTCCCAGCAGTCAAGGGGGGAATGTTTTTTTGCAAAAGACGGTGGCCCGTCCGATGGGTCCCTGCTGTTAGGTGGAGGAATCATTATTTTCCGCGTAATAAGGAGGCACTTCCTTGCTACCGCTATGGACCCAACTGTCAGCCTCTCCACGTACACTACACTCCCGATGGAAGTCGTTCCTTGACCACGCCGCGTTCCATTGCATGCATGCATCCATGGGCGTGGTGTGTCCCCACTGTCAGCCTCTCACGTACAGTCATTTTCCGATGACTCTCGGTTGTTGACCATGTTGACCACACCGTGCCGAGCGCACCAAAGGCCGGTGGACGACGGCGAGGCCCCAGACTGGAACGACCTAGAGATGGGGAAGATGGGGCAGTGGAGTCGCAGAGGGAGATGAGTGGGAAACTTGACTGGTTCGGGTGCGCGACAGCACAGCCGCGGTGCCACCCACGGGAGACAGGAGCAAGAACAGAGGTTGAAGAAGGAGCATGGCTGTTGGATTAACATCCAATGGTCCAGCTGCTAGAATCATTTGTTGATTAAGTTGACAAAGCCCTACGTACACGTCCGCTTAGTAGGCCCACAAGTCAGCCACCAAATCTGACGGGTCCTAGCTGCCAACGGAGGAATAATTTTGTTCGCATAACAAGGACGCACTTCCTTCCGTGCGAAGATACAGCCGGTGGGTCCTAGCTGTCTGGTGGAGGAAACATTCTTTTCAGCTTAATAAGGAGGAACTTTCCTTGCGTGCGACCATGGACCTCGTGGGTCCCAGCCGTCAGGCTCTCGTTTGTTGATCACGCCGCACTGAGGGCAGCGACGCAGTGGACGACGGCGAGGCCCCGGACGGGAACGACTCGGAGATGGGAAGACGCGGCAGTGGAGTCGCAGATTGAGTGGAGGAGAAGGGTTAGAACTGGTTCTGGTGCGGCGTGGGGCTGCAGTCGATGGAGAATAACAAGAGGTGTGGAGGGGTGGAGGGATAGCCTGGCCGGCGGTAGGGTAGCGCTTCGCAGTGATGCGTGCTAAGTAGAGCCGCTAGCCACCGGAGGCCGGACCAGGCGGTCCCGGCGACGGTTGAGGAAGAAGACGAGAGATTGAAGGAGCATACTAACCAAGTTGACAACGCCCTGCGTAGGCTTTGACCTATTGGCCGACATGTCAGCCAGCAAAAATGTGGCATATATTTAACCCATGTTTTCTAGAATATACAGTCCATTTGCTGGGTTGGGTGAACAAATAGTTTCGCGTCAATGCGGCCCATTTATATTATCTAAGAAATCCCAGCCCATTTGCACTTCCTTCAAATACACAAATTAGCTGGGCTCGTTATATATATAATGTTATGGTAGAAGGAGCAATTAATATCAAAAATAAACCGGAGAGGGACATTTTTTATATACATAATTAACAAATTAGCGAGTTATTTCTCAAAATAAAAATGAGCATGTTATTATTACATTGGTCCTTAAAATCTTCGCAAGCTTTTGTACGCAATCACCAGGATTTTCCTTGCCTGTGAGTCAAAAACAACCAGGATTTTCCTTGCCAACTTCGGTTAAACATTTACTTTTATAAGTTAATAACACGTGGGATGTTTTTATAATGTCTATAAGTCTCTATAAAATATATGATAATAGTAATAATATAAATATATATAATGTGGTTAAAAAAATACATTGGGCTGCCGATCTTCAAGAAAAAGCCCATAGGCCGGTATGGACCTCAAAAAATAAGTTGAAACCACTGTCACAGTATGTCGTGGGCTACGCATGTTAAAATACAAAACCTAGCCCTAGCTGATACTTGTTCGCCCTCTGGAAAAAAATGATACCAGATCCCCAAGCGAACTGGATTATAGAGGGGGCTGGCGGCACGACTGAAGAAGCACATCAGGAGCGACTTTTTTTCTTAAGTGGATGGCTCTCGATGGCGTTTTTTACTTGCGTCTGCACCATACAACTTGTATTTTTAGCCTCCCAGTCCGTGGTGGACTAGGAGCCCATTTGTTGGGCGGGCAAACCTACAGAAACCAGCACTTGATTTTTCATCAAGCCCCAAAAACAACGCAATACTATGTTTGTTTTGAGGCCGAAAACATTACGGCAGGGGTTGAGCAGGGGAGGGGGCAAGATAGAGCAAAAAGATTAAAAAGAGCTGATGCGCCGTTGCTACCCTAACAAAGCAAGTGCAACTCTTCTCGGTAAGAAGGTGTGCCGTTGACACCCACAAGTCACATTCCCCATAGTAGGCATACTAACAAGTTCATACCCAAGCACAACAGAAAAGGTAAACATTCGTATCAAATTCAGGTTCATAGGACACGTTCATATTCATAGCCAACATTCACTATCAACAACTCAAAAGATTCAAATATACACAAGTTCAGCATGTCCATGGATCCAAATGATTGATAGATCACACAACAATATTCATAGATAATTCACAAAAATATTCAGATATACACATATTCAGTATGTTTATGCATCCAAATGATTGAGATCACAGCCAATATGATCCATGGACGAACTTTAATTACCTAGGGTACTGACTGGTAAATGGTGTTCAGTCGGAGGTACTTCTTGCTAAAATTAATGCTTGTATGAGTAAACTTTCGAGTACATAAGAGGCAGCACAGACAATCCGGACTTTGCTTGTAGGTTTATCCTCAAATAGTGGCCTCGTGCCGAGGGAGGTTTGAGCAACTTGGCCACTACTTTCATCCAACTAGTTTACTGTCTCATCTTTGGCATGTAGCTCGGCAAAATTCTACATTACAGACTGGTAAATGGTGATTAGTCGGAGGTACTTCTTTCTAAAATTAATGCTTGTACGAGTAAACTTTCGAGTACATAAGAGGCAACACAGACAATCTGAACTTTTCTTGTAGGTTTATCCTTAAATAGTAGCCTCGTGCCGAGGGAGGTTTGAGCAACTTGGCCACGACTTTCATCCAACTAGTTTACTGGCTCATCTTGGTCGTGTAGCTCGCCAAAATTCTACATTGCAGACAAGAAAGGAGGCGGTTGAGAAAACAAACCACCCAAATTTTTTGTGCAGTTCAACTAAAATGGAGTATCCCTGGTGTGCAGACTGATTAAGTGCCAGATGAATATACGCGTAAACCAACTTGTCTGGAATCTTTAGACTCCATGCCATACAGTTCGCTACCATATCTGGCGATAACCAAAAGGCACAAGTTGGGACCAAAGATTTGACTGTATTTTCTGGGCTATGCGCAAAGCAATATTTTTAGCATCCACTCTCCTAATACTTGGAGTTTGACAACGGGTTGACGCCGGTTGATACTCGAATGAATATCGACACTTCTTGTCAACATCGATGCTTGTCTGAGTGAAATTTCGAGTACATAGCAGCATCATAAGTATTTGTCCATCTGATCTTTTTGTGCAGTTCTACTGAAATCACCCAATGCAATGATTAGCCTGCGAGTTCAGGCTCCAAGTTACTCCTTTATAAAATCAGCAAACAGTACCACAATACCAAATTACCAATACATGACAAGCACAATAATTAGGATAAAGACCAGTACCAACCTGTGTGAGGTAGCATATCAATTACCTTTTCCTTTGACTAGAAGCCGAGATAAGCTAAGCGACTGACAGCAAAGGAAGAAAGCAGGCCGAGATTAGCGACTGACAGGAAAGGACGGAAGCTGTCGAGGCAATGAAGCACCCAAAGTTTTTGTGTAGTTCCACCAAAATCGAGCATCCCTGTTGGCACATATATTGAGAGAGTGAGATTAATGTAATAGTGGGACTAGTTGATGAAACATACACTAACAAATAGAAGCACCCTCATTATCTTAATGGTAAAGTTAGCAACATGGTAGTCTTGCTTAAAGACAGGTATTAGTGTATTTAATCAGTGCCAATTAGCTCAGCACTCAAAGCATTGCCATGTATCATAGGTCGCAAAACATTAACATGCAAAGATAAAGGAGTTTCTCATGACAGTAGCACGATACAAATAGAGATGACAGCAAACTAATATGGATGAAGGCCTTAGGCCCGTACCAACCTAAGGAAAAAAGCTTATTCATGTAGTCCCATAAGAGATGATAAAGCACTCACTAGAATCACTCAATAGTATATATTTTTGTGCACTTCAAATCTATGGTTGAAATCACTCTTGTTTACCAGTGCTGAGATTATATCGAAAGATTATCAAGAACCTCCAGCAGAATTAAAGCACAGGCTGGGATACAGTTCATTGTATTGTCTTGTGTAGTTCCACTAAAATGTATGATTGGCACAACATGATCCCTGCTTGCACAAGTAGGAACAAGGTGAAACCTTCATTAGCTTCGTGAGAAAGGGTAGAAAGACATTAGCATTTTACTCTAACAGTAGCATCAAATTCATGATGGACAATACGCAAAACATTGCTTCATTGAACCAATGGCAATAAATTGACATGCAAAACAATAGCACTATTATGTCATGACACTAATAATATTCCCTCCCAGCTCCACCACATGATTGACCTCCACAGACAAACATACACACGTACATGATTCAACATAGGGTGCTACTAAAGATTTGTTTAACTCTGACATGAAAATTAGGCAGCAATAAATTAGTGGTACTTAAGTACTCCTAATTAATTAAGTGAGATAGCAGAAGTGGAAGGGCTCCAAGGAGGATCGTCTCACATGTAAGGTAGTCGTTGTCGGAGCCCTTGAATGGCCTTGACTGAGGCCTCTAGCTTCAGCAAGATCGTCATGGCACTATTTATTCTTCGTCTTCTTCCTCTTCATGCTCTATTTCTCATTCTCCTCACCAGTTGGTGAAACCAAGTACATGATTAGCCTTCTATTTTAGAATTGGTTTTGTCAGTGCGGGAGTACAAGTGCACTAGTAAAAAATAGCATTATTTTCTCATGGCAGTCGCAAAATAGAGATGAACACATGCATTAAATATCATTCTTACCTAAAGGAACGTTATGGTGCCAATATGGATGATGAGGATTGGAACATAGATCTCCCTTTGTGCAGTTCCACCGAAATGAACCAACTATTCCATTCTGACATTCCAGTTAAACAGCACAAAAGTCACTGCTTTTAAGAGGACCTTTTAAGAAGAGTTTTGTGCAGTGCACCAAAAGGTCACAACAACAACCAGATGAAATGGATATCCCTATTTACACAAAAAGCTACAGAGGAAGCAGTTAGAGTCTCAAACAATTACAGGCAAGAACATTTGGCTAAACTTGTCATGGCTTATAACAGTGGCATGGCTTCATTTTTACCAGGGGCATTAGATTAAGAACAACTAAATATTTGGTATAAGGGCATGGGACAGTGGGTGCACCAGCAGTCCAGCGCCATGTACCTAAACAGGGGCATAAAGTGGTGATTCATAGTTTGTTTCCCTGAGAAATAAACATCCAAGAAACATATCTAGGTTGGTCCCATTTTTTCACTCTAGCCACCTACTCCTATGTGTGGATAGCAAATCTAGTCCTGGTCATACCACAGTGTTCAGCGTACTATATTTCCCTTTTCGACCAAGAGACCGGTTGGATGACCAGTCTGTACTACTTTCACCCCCTTTCCTTCTTGTTTGTACCAAGTTCGATGCACTATGTTTGGTTCTAGGCCTAGTATTGGCATATTTTGCCACACGTTTTTGCCAACCTTGCCTAAGTTTAGGGGTTGTTTGGTTCTAGGCCTAGTATTGCCATATTTTGCCACACATTTTTTGCCAACCTTGCCTTAGTTTAGGGGCCATTTGGTTCTAGGACTAGGAATGCCACATTTTGACATACAATGTTGCCAAACTTGCCTAAGGTTAGTTCTTCAAAATGAGAGCCACAAGTTGGCAAGCCTAAGGGAATCTTGCCACACTTTTTATGTCCATGCCATGTGGGGCCTAAGTGTGGCTTGTCTAAAGTGTGGATTGAACCAAACACCCACTAAATTGGCCAAACTTACCTAAGGTTAGTTCTTCAAAATGAAAGCCACAAGTTGGAAAGCCTAAGGGAATCGTGCCACACTTTTTGTGTGTATGCCATGTGGGGCTCAAGTGTGGCTTGAACCAAACGCTCACCTAAGTTAGTCAAACTTGCCTAACCCTAGGTGTGGCAACCTTTGGTGAAGTTAGTCACAAACCAAACAACCCCTTCTTGTTTGAACCAAGTACAAGATTCGACTCCATGAAGTAGCTTTACCTCTAACAATAGAAGAAGAAAAATAGGTGACGTTGGACCATCCGGTCGAGAGGGGCTGAGAGGTATAAAATGATGCACATGCAGCGATGTAGCGAGCTGGGGAAGTAGAGCTAAGGTGGTTTCGAAGGAAATATACCTGAAGGTCGCCGAGATGTGGATAGGTGGGCGGCGGGAGGCCGGATCCGCCCACACTAGGGCAACGACGAAGGGATTGGAGGACCACCCACGCCGGCGCTCGGCCAGAGATAACGATGCGACCGACAGTGGGTCTCCTCCCTTGCTGTCGACGACGGCCTAAACGCTGCCCCTCCCCCCCTTCACCGGCGGAGGGGGATACGTCCGGATCTGTAACCAGCGGTGAGGATAGAAAGACAATGTTTTTTGAAGAGAGAAAGACAGGTTACCACCCCTATCTTGATTAGATCTGGAGAGGATGAGAGTGTGTGAATAGAGCAAACCTAGCAAGCAAGCGCAGAGGCTCCGGCCTATATATACGTAGTGGGGTAGTTTTCCTTTTTCACTCCATCAAAACAATCATTTAAAATTGTGTACTACGTGCCATGTCGCCGTTTTTTAGTTGTTGATTGTTTTTTGAGATAGCTACCCGCTTGTTCCAAGTGGTGTTATGGTGTGCCAGGTCGCACTTTGTATTGTTCATGTCTGGTACAAGTCACTCCATTAAATGAACAACCACCCCCTCGTAAAAATTGTGAACAAGCCCACGGCTAAAATTATCAGAAATGTGGGTTGCCCCAACATGCATTATTATTTATATTTTCTACTCCCTCTATTCCTAAATACAAGTTTTTTTTATTAGCCACACCTAAGACAAGAATTTTTTTATTAGCAGTGAACCCCACATGTCATAGACACAAAAAGTCTGGCAAGATTCCCTTAGGCAAGCCAAAGTGTGTCTAACAATGTGAGCAACTCAAGTTAGGCAAGTGTGGGAAAAATAATATGGCAACATAAGACAAACATAGTCACAAATCCAAACAGCCCCGTAATTTTTTGTGACATGCATGAAAATTTGGTTAGTTAAATTTATAGTCAAAATTTGGCAAGGTGCATCAAATCAACACATGCAAGTATCGAAAGGGAAGTCACGGCATGCATGCATGTGTTGTACTCCCTCCATTTCCAAATATAAGTCATTTTAGAGATTGCAACAAGTGACTACATACGAAGCAAAATATGTCTACATACATCCGTATGTAGTAGTATATTTGAAATGTGTAAAAAGACTTATATAGAGTGCAGTGCTTTGATGTGTCGTGTCAACTCCTACAAGACCAAGAAGTTTGATCAACGCCCTCTCCCTCGCGGACTGAGCTCTGGTGCCTTAACTGCACCTGCCTTTGGCTACATGACAGGTGAGCCAACCACCTGTTGGGGCCACCTGTCATAGACGCAAAGGCAGGAGCAGTAAGTCAATGAAGCTTTGTCCCTCCCTCACGCATGAGCGTCGTGGCTGGCAGGACTAGTAGGATCTTCCGCTACACGCTTCTTGACAGCGGCGAACTTGTGGATGGAGTTGACCATCATGCCATCCATGCAAGAGGCGAAGCCGGCGTCGGCGAGGGCTACGACACCGGCGGTTGCAAGCACCGTCTGAAACGCTACGCGGTACGGGGCCGTAGGATGGCACCATGGATGATTTGGCACAGTCGACTGCCGCTCGCGACCATCGCCTCCATAGGTGCTTCTGGCTTCTGGTCACTTGGTCATGGATTGGAGTGAGTAGTGTTGCGCAGATACTGAGTAGATGGATTGGAGTGGTGGGGCGCCTTTATATGAGAATCCAAACTCTGTTGCATTCACATCGTGCTGGCTCTATTCTGCTTCTCCAATTAATTCCCTCTACATGTAGAGTAATTCGAGGATGCATCATTGACCATTCAACGTCTCGGGAACTGCTACCCTCTCCCTCCTTGGCATTCAAGCAACTATGGATGCGACTGCAGCTCGCGTCTATCGCGTGTCAGGAGACATTCCCGTCGACGATGAGGTGCCTATGGTGACTTCGTAAATTTCAAGATGATAGTACTAGTATACCCAATATTGTGCACCACGACCAAGGCCGAGAGGAAAACGAGAGAACTACGTATTTATTGACGATGTAGATTCTACTCCATCCCGGTGTAGTCTAGTCACTTGTTGAAATCTCTAGAAAGGCAAATTCTCCTTTCTGGTTTACAGGGCTATACTAGCAAGTACTCCCTCCGTCCGAAAATACTTGTCATCAAAATGGATAAAAAAGATGTATCTAGAACTAATATACATTTAGATACACCCCCTTTTTATTCATTTTGATGACAAGTATTTTCGGACTGAGGGAGTACTACAATAGTGGCACTACTAGAAAAAGGCATGTTAGTGGCGCACCTATTTTTGCCATTAATGGCGCACTATAGGTGCGCCACTATTACCACGCCACTAGTAACAGATAGTAATGGCGCACCACATAGAAGTGCGCCAATACTAGCAATTTTTTTCTTACAAATTTTTTTTTCAATTTTTTTTCTTAATCTCGGGTCAATATGCTTAATCTCAAGTCAAATCGCACTAAGTGGTCAAACATCCCGGAAGGTCACCCATCCCCACAGTACTCCAGCCCGAGCACGCTTAACTCCGCAGTTCTATCCAACCCCAGCACCACATCACTTAACAGGCACGTGTTGATATATCTATCATATCAATCCTATTAAACCTTGTTGATGTCTGGGACTTTGTTCATGTTCATGAGTGTGATGAAATTTTGAAAAAATATTTTAAACTTCCCGGTCATATTACGTATCATATTTTGGAAAAAAAATCCAAAACAAATTTGAAACTAATTTTTTTCTGCTATTAGTGGCGCACCTAGCAAATGGTGCTCCATTACTAAGTTTGAAACTTTTTCCATTTCCCCCCTCAAGATCTTAAAAGCCCCGTATCTTTTGTTCTGTTAGGTTTTTGAGGATTCTGAAAAACTTCAACGGGGTTCCCCTAGTTTAATTTGGATGTAACTTTTCGAGTAGATGATTTTTCATATAAAAAACTTTTTAATCTGAGTTCGTATGCAAAAGTTATGCCCATTTTACTAAATTCCACAGAGATTTTGCAAATAAAGTCGAAATTCATATTTGTAAATTTTCCCAACAAATAGGCCGCATATCACATGGGAAACTTATTTTCTTTTATTTTTTTGACATTTCCATCATTTTCTTTTTTTTAAACTGAAAAGGCGGTCCACAGGGGGGTGCATTTGGTCAAAGTTAGTAATGGCGCACTTTGTGTAGGTGCGTCATTACTAACTTTGACATGGTAATGGCGCACCTATGCAAAGTGCGCCATTACTAAGTTTGACCAAGGTTTGACCCAGTCATACACATAGTAATGGAGCACTTTGTATAGGTGCACCATTACTATGTCAACTAGTAATGGCGCACTATCCCCTCGTGCGCCCACTGCTAACAATTTTTTTAAAAAAAACTAGTAATGGCGCACCACACACCAGGTGCGCCATTAGTAATATGTCAATAATGGCGTACCTGTATCTGGTGCGCCACTACTATATAGCAGTGGCGCACCACATACATGGTGCGCCATTAATGTCCATATTAGCTATAGCCATTTTTCTAGTAGTGTGGGCTCACATAGCAATTTTGTCTCATGCAAGAGCCTGGCTATATGTGTGCTCCAAGGTTTGCAACTACCACGTTGGGTTGCACTTGGCTCTTCGCCTCTTCGAGAAGACGAACAATGATGTTACTACTACTGCTTCTATAGTGTCGAATCCACTGCCGCATGTCCGTCCACCGCAAGGGGGAGGGATAGCTTGTTGTAGTACTATAAACAAAAGCCTGTCCTCGTCTGTGAGCCACCGCGCGCATGGGCGAGGGAGAAGGCGTGTAGTAGTAAAATCAAGCTTCTCCTCGTTATATGATTTGACGCGACACATGATAGCACTGGCCCCACATGGTTGCCTCTAAACTTGGCTGAAAGACCCATAGTGTACAATACTCCATTTGCTGCAACCTCTAACATTTACCCCACCACAAATTAAAATATATATTCCTGTCTTGACCAGATGAGCATGCAAACTAGAATCACCAGGATGACAGGTAGGGCCAGAAGATTATTTTAATCAAAAAAATATAGCATGGAGCCGACCCCAACGATTTTAAGCTTACAGGCACGATACACGCTATCCTACTCTACTCAACACATGAAACTGCCACACGAGCATCCGGGCTGCGCTTGGCTATTCGCCTCTTCAGGAGTACTACTGGAGTGGCCATATGACACCGATTGAACTGCCACATGTCCGCCGCATACGGGAGGGAGAGCATGTAGCGAACGAAAGCTTCTCCTAGTCCTGCCAGCCTCCACGCTCATGGGCGAGGGAGGGATGCAGCTTCATTGACTTACTGCTCCTGCCTTTGCATCCATGATAGGTGGGCCCAACAGGTCGATGGCCCACCTGTCATGCAGCCAATGGCAGGTGCGGTTAAGACGAGAGGGCGTTGTAGTAATCAAACTTCTCGGTCTTGTACGAGTTGACGTGACACATCAAAGCACTTCACTCGATTAATTTAATAATTTGCGTTTATCAATGCATTAATTACAACGCATGCATGCATGCCGTGACTCTCCTTTTGATACTTTCATGTGTTGATTTTGTTGGGGAATGTAGTAATTTCAAAAAAATTCCTACGCACACGCAAGATCATGGTGATGCACAGCAACGAGAGGGGAGAGTGTGATCTACGTACTCTTTTAGACCGACAGCGGAAGTGTTATGATAATGCGGTTGATGTAGTCGTACGTCTTCATGGCCCGACCGATCAAGCACCGAAACTACGACACCTCCGAGTTCTAGCACACGTTCTGCTTGATGACGATCCCCGGACTCCGATCCAGCAAAGTGTCGGGGAAGAGTTCCGTTAGCACGACGGTGTGGTGACGATCTTGATGTTCTACTATCGCAGGGCTTCGCCTAAGCACCACTACAATATTATCGAGGACTATGGTGGAAGGGGGCACCGCCACACGGCTAAGAGAACGATCTTAGAGATCAACTTGTGTGTCTAGGGGTGCCCCCTACCCCCGTATATAAAGGAGCCAAGGGGGGGGGGTGCGGCCGGCCCTAGGAGGAGGCGCGCAGGAGGAGTCCTACTCCTACCGGGAGTAGGACTCCCCTCCCTTTTCCCTAGTTGGATTAGGACTTGGGGGGAAGGAGGAGAGGGAAGAAAGGAAAGGGGGCGCCGCCCCCTCCTTGTCCAATTCGGACTTGGGGGGAGGGGCGCGCGGCAGCCCCTAGGCCTCCTCTCCTCTTCCTCCACTAGGCCCATTAAGGCCCATTAGGTTACCGGGGGGTTCCGGTGACCTCCCGGTACTCCGGTAAAATGCCGATTTCACCCGGAACTCTTCCGATGTCCAAACATAGGCTTCCAATATATCAATCTTTATGTCTCGACCACTTCGGGACTCCTCGTCATGTCCGTGATCACATCCGGGACTCCGAACTAACTTCGGTACATCAAAACTCATAATATAACTGTCATCGAAACCTTAAGCGTGCGGACCCTATGGGTTCGAGAACAATGTAGACATGACCGAGACACGTCTCCGATCAATAACCAATAGCGGAACCTGGATGCTCATATTGGCTCCCACATATTCTACGAAGATCTTTATCGGTCAGACCGCATAACAACATACGTTGTTCCCTTTGTCATCGGTATGTTACTTGCCTGAGATTCGATCGTCGGTATCTCAATACCTAGTTCAATCTTTTTACCAGCAAGTCTCTTTACTCGTTTCGTAATACATCATCTCGCAACTAACTCATTAGTTGCAGTGCTTGCAAGGCTTATGTGATGTGCATTACCGAGAGGGCCCAGAGATACCTCTCCGACAATCAAAGTGAAAAATCCTAATCTTGAAATACGCCAACCCAACATTTACCTTTGGAGACACCTGTAGAGCTCCTTTATAATCACCCGGTTACATTGTGACGTTTGGTAGCACAAAAAGTGTTGCTCCGGCAAATGGGAGTTGCATAATCTCATAGCCATAGGAACATGTATAAGTCATGAAGAAAGCAATAGCAACATAGTAAACGATCGGGTGCTAAGCTAATGGAATGGGTCATGTCAATCACATCATTCTCCTAATAATGTGATCTCGTTAATCAAATGACAACACATGTCTATGGTTAGGAAACATAACCATCTTTGATTAACGAACTTGTCTAGTAGAGGCATACTAGTGACGTTTAGTTTGTCTATGTATTCACACAAGTATTATGTTTCCGGATAATACAATTCTAGCATGAATAATAAACATTTATCATGATATAAGGAAATAAAATAATAACATTATTATTGCCTCTAGGGCATATTTCCTTCAGTCTCCCACTTGCACTAGAGTCAATAATCTAGATTACACAGTAATGATTCTAACACCCATGGAGCTTTGGTGTTGATCATGTTTTGCTCGTGGAAGAGGCTTAGTCAACGGGTCTGTAACATTCAGATCCATATGTATCTTGCAAATCTCTATGTCTCCCACCTGGACTAGATCCCAGATGGAATTGAAGCGTCTCTTGATGCGCTTGGTTCTGTTGTGAAATCTAGATTCCTTTGCCAAGGCAATTGCACCAGTATTGTCACAAAAGATTTTCATTGGACCCGATGCACTAGGTATGACACCTAGATCGGATATGAACTCCTTCATCTAGACTCCTTCGTTTGCTACTTCCGAAGCAGCTATGTACTCTACTTCACATGTAGATCCCGCCACAACGCTTTGTTTAGAACTGCACCAACTGACAGCTCCACCGTTCAATGTAAACACGTATCCGGTTTGCGATTTAGAATCGTCTGGATCAGTGTCAAAGCTTGCATCAATGTAACCATTTACGATGAGCTCTTTGTCACCTCCATATATGAGAAACATATCCTTAGTCCTTTTCAGGTATTTCAGGATGTTCTTGACCGCTGTCCAGTGATCCACTCCTGGATTACTTTGGTGCCTCCCTGCTAGACTTATAGCAAGACACACATCAGGTCTGGTACACATCATTGCGTACATGATAGAACCTATGGCTGAAGCATAGGGAACATCTTTCATTTTCTCTCTATCTTCTGCAGAGGTCGGGCATTGAGTTTTACTCAATTTCACACCTTGTAACACAGGCAAGAATCCTTTCTTTGCTTGATCCATTTTGAACTTCTTCAAAACTTTGTCAAGGTATGTGCTTTGTGAAAGTCCAATTAAGCGTCTTGATCTATCTCTATAGATCTTAATGCCCAATATGTAAGTAGCTTCACCGAGGTCTTTCATTGAAAAACTCTTATTCAAGTATCCCTTTATGCTATCCAGAAATTCTATATCATTTCCGATTAGTAATATGTCATCTACATATAATATTAGAAATGCTACAGAGCTCCCACTCACTTTCTTGTAAATACAGGCTTCTCCAAAAGTCTGTACAAAACCAAATGCTTTGATCACATTATCAAAGCGTTTATTCCAACTCCGAGAGGCTTGCACCAGTCCATAAATGGATCGTTGGAGCTTGCACACTTTGTTAGCTCCTTTTGGATCGACAAAACCTTCCGGCTGCATCATATACAACTCTTCTTCTAGAAATCCATTCAGGAATGCAGTTTTGACATCCATCTGCCATATTTCATAATCATAAAATGCAGCAATTGCTAACATGATTCGAACAGACTTAAGCATCGCTACGGGTGAGAAGGTCTCATCATAGTCAATCCCTTGAACTTGTCGAAAACCTTTTGCGACAAGTCGAGCTTTGTAGACAGTAACATTACCGTCAGCGTCAGTCTTCTTCTTGAGGATCCATTTATTCTCAATTTCTTGCCAATCTTTGGGCAAGTCAACCAAAGTCCATACTTTGTTCTCATACATGGATCCCATCTCAGATTTCATGGCTTCAAGCCATTTTGCGGAATCTGGGCTCACTATCGCTTCTCCATAGTTCGTAGGTTCATCATGATCTAGTAGCATGACTTCCAGAACAGGATTACCGTACCACTCTAGTGCGGATCTTACTTTGGTTGATCTATGAGGTTCAGTAATATCTTGTTCTGAAGTTTCATGATCATCATCATTAGCTTCCTCACTAATTGGTGTAGGTGTCACAGAAACTAGTTTATGTGATGTACTACTTTCCAATAAGGGAGCAGGTATAGTTACCTCATCAAGTTCTACTTTCCTCCCACTCACTTCTTTCGAGAGAAACTCCTTCTCTAGAAAGTTTCCGAATTTAGCAACAAAAGTCTTGCCTTCGGATCTGTGATAGAAGGTGTATCCAATAGTTTCCTTTGGATATCCTATGAAGACATGTTTCTCCGATTTGGGTTCGAGCTTATCAGGTTGAAGCTTTTTCACATAAGCATCGCAGCCCCAAACTTTCAGAAACGACAACTTTGGTTTCTTGCCAAACCACAGTTCATAAGGCGTCGTCTCAACGGATTTTGATGGTGCCTTATTTAACGTGAATGTGGCCGTCTCTAAAGCATAACCCCAAAATGATAGCGGTAAATCAGTAAGAGACATCATAGATCGCACCATATCTAGTAAAGTACAATTACGACGTTCGGACACACCATTACGCTGTGGTGTTTCGGGTGGCGTGAGTTGCGAAACTATTCCGCATTGTTTCAAATGTACACCAAACTCGTAACTCAAATATTCTCCTCCACGATCAGATCCTAGGAATTTTATTTTCTTGTTACGATGATTTTCAACTTCACTTTGAAATTCTTTGAACTTTTCAAATGTTTCAGACTTATGTTTCATTAAGTAGATATACCCATATCTGCTTAAGTCATTTGTGAAGGTGAGAAAATAACGATATCCGCCACGAGCCTCAACATTCATCGGGCCACATACAACTGTATGTATGATTTCCAACAAATCTGTTGCTCTCTCCATAGTACCGGAGAACGGTGTTTTTGTCATCTTACCCATAAGGCACGGTTCACAAGTACCAAGTGATTCATAATCAAGTGGTTCCAAAAGTCCATCTGTATGGAGTCTCTTCATGCGTTGTACACCGATATGACCTAAATGGCAGTGCCACAAATAAGTTGCACTATCACTATCAACTCTGCATCTTTTGTGTTCAACATTATGAATGTGTGTGTCACTACTATCAAGACTTAATAAGAATAGACCATTCTTCATGGGTGCATGACCATAAAAGATTTTACTCATATAAATAGAACAACCATTATTCTCTGATTTAAATGAATAACCGTCTCGCATCAAACAAGATCCAGATATAATGTTCATGCTCAACGCTGGCACCAAATAACAATTATTTAGGTCTAATACTAATCCCGAAGGTAGATGTAGAGGTAGCGTGCCGACCGCGATCACATCGACTTTGGAACCATTTCCCACGCGCATCGTCACCTCATCCTTAGCCAATCTTTGCTTAATCCCTAGTCCCTGTTTCGAGTTGCAAATGTTAGCAACAGAACCAGTATCAAATACCCAGGTGCTACTGCGAGCATTAGTAAGGTACACATCAATAACATGTATATCGCATATACCTTTGTTCACCTTGCCATCCTTCTTATCCGCCAAATACTTGGGGCAGTTCCGCTTCAAGTGACCAGTCTGCTTGCAGTAGAAGCACTTAGTTTCAGGCTTAGGTCCAGATTTGGGTTTCTTCTCTTGAGTAGCAACTTGCTTCCTATTCTTTTTGAAGTTCCACTTCTTCTTCCCTTTGCCCTTTTTCTTGAAACTAGTGGTCTTGTTGACCATCAACACTTGATGCTCCTTCTTGATTTCTACCTCTGTAGCTTTCAGCATTGCGAAGAGCTCGGGAATAGTCTTATTCATCCCTTGCATATTATAGTTCATCACGAAGCTCTTGTAGCTAGGTGGCAGTGATTGGAGAATTCTGTCAATGACGCAATCATCTGGAAGATTAACTCCCAATTGAATCAAGTGATTATTATACCCAGACATTTTGAGTATATGCTCACTGACAGAACTGTTCTCCTCCATCTTGCAGCTATAGAACTTATTGGAGACTTCATATCTCTCAATCCGGGCATTTTCTTGAAATGTTAACTTCAACTCCTGGAACATCTCATATGCTCCATGATGTTCAAAACGTCGTTGAAGTCCCGATTCTAAGCCGTAAAGCATGGCACACTGAACTATCGAGTAGTCATCAACTTTGCTCTGCCAGACGTTCATAACATCTGGTGTTGCTCCAGCAGCAGGCCTGGCACCCAGCGGTGCTTCTAGGATGTAAGTCTTCTATGCAGCAATGAGGATAATCCTCAAGTTACGGATCCAGTCCGTGTAATTGCTACCATCATCTTTCAACTTTGCTTTCTCAAGGAACGCATTAAAATTCAACGGAACAACAGCACGGGCCATCTATCTACAATCAAACATAAACAAGCAAGATACTATCAGGTACTAAGTTCATGATAAATTTAAGTTCAATTAATCATATTACTAAAGAACTCCCACTTAGATAGACATCCCTCTAATCCTCTAAGTGATCACGTGATCCAAATCAACTAAACCTTGTCCGATCATCACGTGAGATGGAGTAGTTTCATTAGTGAACATCACTATGTTGATCATATCTACTATATGATTCACACTCGACCTTTCAGTCTCCGTGTTCCGAGGCCATATCTGTATATGCTTGGCTCGTCAAGTATAACCTGAGTATTCCGCGTGTGCAACTGTTTTGCACCTATCGTATTTGAACGTAGAGCCTATCACACCCGATCATCATGTGGTGTCTCAGCACGAAGAACATTTGCAACGGTGCATACTCAGGGAGAACACTTCTTGATAATTAGTGAGAGATCATCTTAAAATGCTACCGTCAATCAAAGTAAGACAAGATGTATAAAAGATAAACATCACATGCAATCAATATAAGTGATATGATATGGCCATCATCATCTTGTGCATGTGATCTTCATCTTCGAAGCACCGTCGTGATCACCATCATCACCGGCGCGACACCTTGATCATCATCGTAGCATCATTGTCGTCTCGCCAATCTTATGCTTCCATGACTATCGCTACCGCTTAGTGATAAAGTAAAGCATTACAGCGCAATTGCATTGCATACAATAAAGCGACAACCATGTGGCTCCTGCCAGTTGCCGATAACTCAGTTACAAAAAATGATCATCTCATACAATAAAATTTAGCATCATGTCTTGACCATATCACATCACAACATGCCCTGCAAAAACAAGTTAGACGTCCTCTACTTTGTTGTTGCAAGTTTTACGTGCCTGCTACGGGCTTAGCAAGAACCGATCTTACCTACGCATCAAAACCACAATGATAGTTTGTCAAGTTGGTGTTGTTTTAACCTTCGCAAGGACCGGGCGTAGCCACACTTGGTTCAACTAAAGTTGGAGAAACTGACACCTGCTAGCTACCTTTGTGCAAAGCACGTCGAGAGAACCGATCTCGCATAAGCGTACGCGTAATGTCGGTCCGGGCTGCTTCGTCCAACAATACCGCCGAACCAAAGTATGACATGATGGTAAGCAGTATGACTTATATCGCCCACAACTCACTTGTGTTCTACTCGTGCAAATAACATCAACGCATAAAACCTAGGCTCTGATACCACTGTTGGGGAACGTAGTAATTTCAAAAAAAAATCCTACGCACACGCAAGATCATGGTGACGCACAGCAACGAGAGGGAAGAGTGTGATCTACGTACCCTTGTGGACCGACAGAGGAAGTGTTATGACAATGCGGTTGATGTAGTCGTACGTCTTCACGGCCCGACCGATCAAGCACCGAAACTACGGCACCTCCGAGTTCTAGCACACGTTCAGCTCGATGACGATCCCCGGACTCCGATCCAGCAAAGTGTCGGGGAAGAGTTCCGTCAGCATGATGGTGTGGTGACGATCTTGATGTTCTACTATCGCAGGGCTTCGCCTAAGCACCACTACAATATTATCGAGGACTATGGTGGAAGGGGGCACCGCACACGGCTAAGAGAATGATCTTAGAGATCAACTTGTGTGTCTAGGGGTGCCCCCTGCCCCCGTATATAAAGGAGCCAAGGGGGGTGCGGCCGGCCCAAGGAGGAGGCGTGTAGGAGGAGTCCTACAAGGCGCTCCAGCTGCAAGTACCACTGTCGGAGCCACGGCTCTTGCTGTTCGCGGAGGAGGACGGCCGCATGTTTTTCTTGGTCGGCGGCGTGCTCGACATCGGCACGCCTATCGTCGTGTCAGTCGTCTGCATCAGAGCGGGGGCATCCCCACTGCCGCACTACGTGGCCAAGCTGTGGGCGAACGGCCCGGCGGGGGAGCCCAAAGGCAGGACCGAAGCCATCAAGGTGGAAATGGAGGTGACAAGCAGCAGGGATCCCGACGACGTCGCCGTGCAGGAGTTGACCTTCTTCACAGTTCCGCCCAAGCTGCTGGCCGGGTCTAAGCTGGTGTCCCTCCACATTTAGATTGACAAGCTCACGTCCTAAATGATTCTACAGTGCCTTATGTTTATCTTAGTAATATGCTAATATAGGGGTTAGCTCGATCTAATTTAGCTTAAGAGATGGTGGGTTTTGGTGGCGATGCAGTAATTACCTCGACATTAGGTCATCAGTGAAAGTAATTTCGAACAGTCGAATGGATATTTTGTGTCTGTTGGATATGAAGATCCTTTGGGTAAGAAGTACCAGCTTATATGCTTTTTTTAAAACATAACAGCGATACTAGTATAATTTTTGTTGACATGCACTAATATTTTCGAAACAGACGTCGGGCTGTAGCTAGAAGGGTGGTTGGGACGTGGCATCGGCCCATACCGCGGTGACCCCCGATTGGGATGCACCGACTGTGGATTTTCTCCCTCGCCAATGTCGACCGCGTCTACGCAGAACATTGTTCCCTTCCCCCAGCTGCGGGATCAGGCCGGATATTTGACCAACGGTGTGGCCTATTGGAAATATGCCCTAGAGGCAATAATAAATTGATTATTATTATATTTCCTTGTTCATGATAATCGTTTATTATCCATGCTAGAATTTTATTGATAGGAAACTCAGATACATGTGTGGATACATAGACAACATCATGTCCCTAGTAAGCCTCTAGTTGACTAGCTCGTTGATCAATAGATGGTTACGGTTTCCTGACCATGGACATTGGATGTCATTTATAACGAGATCACATCATTAGGAGAATGATGGGATGGACAAGACCCAATCCTAAGCCTAGCACAAGATCGTGTAGTTCGTATGCTAAAGCTTTTCTAATGTCAAGTATCATTTCCTTAGACCATGAGATTGTGCAACTCCCGGACACCATAGGAGTGCTTTGGGTGTGCCAAACGTCACAACGTAACTGGGTGACTATAAAGGTGCACTACGGGTATCTGCGAAAGTCTCTGTTAGGTTGGCGTGAATCGAGACTGGGATTTGTCACTCTGTGTGACGGAGAGGTATCTCTGGGCCCACTCGGTAGGACATCATCATAATGTGCACAATGTGACCAAGGAGTTGATCACGGGATGATGTGTTACGGAACGAGTAAAGAGACTTGCCGGTAACGAGATTGAACAAGGTATCGGGATATCGACGATCGAATCTCGGGCAAGTATCGTACCGATGGACAAAGGGAATTGCATACGGGATTGATTAAGTCCTTGACATCGTGGTTCATCCGATGAGATCATCATGGAGCATGTGGGAGCCAACATCGGTATCCAGATCTCGCTATTGGTTATTGACTAGAGACTCATCTCGGTCATGTCTGCATGTCTCCCGAACCCGTAGGGTCTACACACTTAAGGTTCAATGATGCTAGGGTTATAAAGGAAGTTTGTATGTGGTTACTGAATGTTGTTCCGAGTCCCGGATGAGATCTCGGACATCAGGAGGAGTTCCAGAATGGTCCGGAGGTAAAGATTTATATATAGGAAGTCCTGTTTTGGTCAACGGAAAAGTTTCGGGTTTTATCGGCAACGTACCGGGAGCACCGGGAGGGTCCTAGGGGTCCACCAAGTGGGGCCACAAGCCCCGGAGGGCTGCATGGGCCAAGTGTGGGAGGGGACCAGCCCCAGGTGGGCTGGTGCACCCCCCACAAGGGCCCAAGGCGCCTAAGGGGTGGAAAGGGGGCAAACCCTAAGGGCAGATGGGCCTTAGGGCCCATCCTGGTGCGCCTCCCTCTCCCGCTCCCCTTGGCCGCCCCCTAGATGGGATCTAGGGGCTGCCGCCACCCCTAGGGAGGGAACCCTAGGTGGGGGCGCAGCCCCTCCCCTCCCCCTATATATACTTGAGGTTTGGGTTGCCCATTACACACGAGTTCCTTTCCTCTTGCTGGCGCAGCCCTACCTCTCTCCCTCCTCATATCTCGCGCTGCTTGGCGAAGCCCTGCTGGATCACCACGCTCCTCCACCACCACCACGCCATTGTGCTGCTGCTGGATGGAGCCTTCCTCAACCTCTCCCTCTCTCCTTGCTGGATCAAGGCATGGGAGACGTCACCGGGCTGTACGTGTGTTGAACACGGAGGTGCCGTCCGTTCGGCACTAGGATCATCGGTGATTTGGATCACGACAAGTACGACTCCATCAACCCCGTTCTCTTGAATGCTTCCGCTTAGCAATCTACAAGGGTATGTAGATGCACTCTCCTTCCCGTCGTTGCTGGTCTCTCCATAGATAGATCTTGGTGACACGTAGGAAAATTTTGAATTTCTACTACGTTCCCCAACAGTGGCATCATGAGCTAGGTCTTTGCGTAGTTACTATGCACAAGTAGAACACAAAGTAGTTGTGGGCATTGATTTTGTTCAATATGCTTACCGTTACTAGTCCAATCTTGATTCGGCGGCATTGTGGGATGAAGCGGCCCGGACCAACCTTACACGTACGCTTACGTGAGACTGGTTCCACCGACTGACATGCACTAGTTGCATAAGGTGGCTGGCGGGTGTCTTTCTCTCCCACTTTAGTCGGATCGGATTTGATGAAAAGGGTCCTTATGAAGGGTAAATAGCAATTGGCATATCACGTTGTGGTTTTTGCGTAGGTAAGAAACGTTCTTGCTAGAAACCCATAGCAGCCACGTAAAACATGCAAACAACAATTAGAGGACGTCTAACTTGTTTTTGCAGGTTATGCTATGTGATGTGATATGGCCAAAAAGGATGTGATGAATGATATATGTGATGTATGAGATGATCATGTTCTTGTAATAGGAATCATGACTTGCATGTCGATGAGTATGACAACTGGCAGGAGCCATAGGAGTTGTCTTAATTTATTTATGACCTGCGTGTCAACATAAACGTCATATAATTACTTTACTTTATTGCTAACCGTTAGCTTTAGTAGTAGAAGTAATAGTTGGCGAGACAACTTCAAGAAGACACGATGATGGAGATCATGATGATGGAGATCATGGTGTCATGCCGGTGACGATGATGATCATGGAGCCCCGAAGATGGAGATCAAAAGGAGCAATATGATATTGGCCATATCATGTCACTATTTGATTGCATGTGATGTTTATCATGTTTATACATCTTATTTGCTTAGAACGACGGTAGTAAATAAGATGATCCCTCATTAAATTTCAAGAAAGTGTTCCCCCTAACTGTGCACCGTTGCGAAAGTTCGTCGTTTCGAAGCACCACGTGATGATCAGGTGTGATAGATTCTTACGTTCGAATACAACGGGTGTTGATGAGCCTAGCATGTACAGACATGGCCTCGGAACACATGCAAAACACTTAGGTTGACTTGACGAGCCTAGCATGTACAGACATGGCCTCGGAACACAAGAAACCGAAAGGTCGAGCATGAGACATATGGTAGATACGATCAACATGAAGATGTTCACCGATGATGACTAGTCCGTCTCACGTGATGATCGGACACGGCCTAGTTGACTCGGATCATGTAATCACTTAGATGACTGGAGGGATGTCTATCTGAGTGGGAGTTCATAAGATGAACTTAATTATCCTGAACATAGTCAAAAGGTCTTCGCAAATTATGTTGTAGCTCGCGCTTCAGTTCTACTATTTAGTTATGTTCCTAGAGAAAATTTAGTTGAAAGTTGATAGTAGCAATTATGTGGACTAGGTCCGTAAACTGAGGATTGTCCTCATTGCTTCATAAAAGGCTTATGTCCTTAATGCACCGCTCAGTGTGCTGAACCTCGAATGTTGTCTGTGGATGTTGCGAACATCTGACATACACATTTTGATAACTACATGATAGTTCAGTTAAACGGTTTAGAGTTGAGGCACCGAAGACGTTTTGAAACGTCGCGAAACATATGAGATGTTTCAAGGGCTGAAATCGGGATTTCAGGCTCGTGCCCACGTCAAGAGGTATAAGACCTCCGACGAATTTCTGAGCCTACAAACTAAGGGAGAAAAGCTCAATTGTTGAGCTTGTGCTCAGATTGTCTGAGTACAACAATCATTTGAATCGAGTGGGAGTTGATCTTCCAGATGAGATAATGATGTTTCTCCGAAGTCATTACCACCAAGCTACTAGAGCTTTGTGATGAACTATAACATATCGAGGACATATATGATGATCTTTGAGATATTCGTGATGTTTGACACCACAAAAAGTAGAAATCAAGAAGGAGCATCAATTGTTGATGGCTGGTGAAACCACTAGTTTCAAGAAGGGCAAGGGCACGAAGGGATACTTCATGAAACGGCAATTCAGCTGCTGCTCTGGTGAAGAAACCCAAGGTTGAACCCAAACCCGAGACTAAGTGCTTCTCTAATAAGGGGAACAGCCACTGGAGCAGAATTACCCTAGATACTTGGTAGATGAGAAGGCTGGCAAGGTCGATAGAAGTATATTGGATATACATTGTGTTAGTGTGTACTTTACTAGTACTCCTAGTAGCACCATGGTATTAGATACCGGTTCGGTTGCTAAGTGTTAGTAACTCGAAATAAAAGGCTGCGGAGTAAACGGAGACTGGGTAAAGGTGAGCTGGCGATATGTGTTGGATGTTTTTCCAAGCTTGATGTGATCAAGCATCGCACGCTCCCTCTACCATCGAGATTCGTGTTTGCGTTGAGCATAGACATGATTGGATTATGTCTATCGCAATATGGTTATTCATTTAAGGAGAATAATGGTTACTCTGTTTATTTGAATAATACCTTCAATGGTCTTGCACCTAAAATGAATGGTTTATTGAATCTCGATCGTAGTGATACACATGTTCATGCCAAAAGATATAAGATAGTAATGATAGTACCACCTACTTGTGGCACTGCCACATAAGTCATATCGGTATAAAACGCATGAAGAAGCTCCATGTTGATGGATCTTTGGGCTCACTCGTTTTTGAAAAGTTTGAGACATGCGAACCATGTCTGTTGGTGTATATGCATGAAGAAACTCCATGCAAATGGACCGTTTGGACTCACTTGATTTTGAATCACTTGAGACATGCAAATCATACCACATGGGCAAGATGATTGAAAGCCTCGTTTTCAGTAAAATGGAACTAGAAAGCAACTTGTTGGAAGTAATACATTTTGATGTGTGCAGTCCAATTAGTGCTGAGGCGTGTAGTGGATATCGTTATGTTCTTACTTCACAGATGATTTGAGTAGATGTTGAGTATATTTACTTGATGAATCACGAGTCTGAATTATTGAAAGGTTCAAGTAATTTCAGGGTGAAGGTGAGAGATCGTCGTGACAAGAGGATAAAATATCTATGATATGATCATAGAGATGAATATCTGAATTATGAGTTTGGCACAGAATTAAGACATTGTGGAAATTGTTTCACAACTAATACAGCCTGAAACACCATAGTATGATGGTGTGTCCGAACATCATAACTGCACCCTATTGGATATGATGCATACCATGATGTCTCTTATCGAATTACCACGATAGTTTATGGGTTAGGCATTAGAGACAACCACATTCACTTTAAGTAGGGCACCACGTAATTCCGATGAGATGACACCGTATGAACTACGGTTTAGGGAAACCTAAGCTGTCATTTCTTAAAAGTTTGGGGCTGCGACGCTTATGTGAAAAAGTTTCAGACTGATAAGCTCGAACGCAAAGCGGATAAATGCATCTTCATAGGACACCCAAAACAGTTGGGTATACCTCCTGTCTCAGATCTGAAAGCAATAAGGGATTGTTTCTAGAATCGGGTCCTTTCTCGAGGAAAAGTTTCTCTCGAAAGAATTGAGTGGGAGGATGGTGGAGACTTGATGAGGTTATTGAACCGTCTCTTCAACTAGTGTGTGGCAGGGCACAGGGAGTTGTTCCTGTGGCACCTACACCAATTAAAGTGGAAGCTTATGATGGTGATCATGAAACGTCAGATCAAGTCACTACCAAACCTCGTGGGATGACAAGGATGCGTACTACTTCCGAGTGGTACGTAATCCTGTCTTGGAAGTCATGTTGCTAGACAACAATGAACCTACGAGCTATGGAGAAGAGATGGTGGGCCCGGATTCCGATAAATGGCTCGAGGCCATACAATCCGAGAGAGGATCCATGTATGAAAACAAAGTGTAGACTTTGGCAGAACAGCTCGATGGTCGTGAGGCTGTTGAGTACAGATGGATTTTAAAAGGAAGACGGGCAATGATGGTAAATGTCACCATTAAGAAAGCTCAACTTGTCGTTAAGATGTTTTCCCACAAGTTCAAGGAGTTGACTACGATGAGACTTTCTCACTCGTAGCAATGCTAAGAGTCTGTTGGAATTATATTAGCGATTACTGCATTATTTATGAAATCTTGCAGATAGGATGTCAAAAACATTGTTTCCTCAACGATTTTTTTTAGGAAAGGTTGTATGTGATACAAACCGGAAGGTTTTGTCAATCCTGAAAGATGCTAATAAGTATGCAAAGCTCCAGCAATCCTTCTAGGGACTGGAGTAAGCATCTCGGAGTTGGAATGTATGCTTTGATGATGATCAAAGATTTTGGGTTTATACAAAGTTTATGAGAAACTTGTATTTCCAAAGAAGTGAGTGGGAGCACTATAGAATTTCTGATGAATATATGTTGTTGACATATTGTTGATCAGAAATGACGTAGAATTTCTAGAAAGCATATAGGGTTATTTGGAAAGTGTTTTTCAATGGAAAGCCTGGATTAAGCTACTTGAACATTGAGCATCAAGATCTATAAGGATACATCAAAATGCTTAATGGTACTTTCAAATGAGCACATACCTTGACATGATCTTGAAGGTGTTCAAGATGGATCAGTCAAAAGAAGGAGTTCTTGCCTGAGTTGTAAGGTATGAAGTTAAGACTTAAAGCTCGACCACGGCAGAATAGAGAGAAAGGACGAAGGTCGTCCCCTATGCTTAAGACATACGCTCTACAGTATGCTATGCTGTGTGCCGCACCTGAAATGTGCCTTGCCATGAGTCAGTCAAGGGGTACAAGAGTGATCCAACAATGGATCACAGGACAGTGGTCAAAGTTATCCTTAGTAACTAGTGGACTAAGGAATTTTCTTGATTATGGAGGTGGTAAAAGAGTTCGTCGTAAAGGGTTACGCCGATGCAAACTTTGACACTAATCCAGATTATTCTGAGTAGTAAACTGGATTCGTATAGTAGAACAGTTCTTTGGGATAGCTCCAAATAGAACGTGGTAGCAGCATCTAGGAGATGACAAAGAGATTTGTAAAGCACACACGGATCTGAAAGATTCAGACCCGTTGACTATAACATCTCTCACAAGCATAACATGATCAAACCCAGAACTCATCGAGTGTTAATCACATGGTAAATGTGAACTAGATTATTGACTCTAGTAAACTCTTTGGGTGTTAGTCACATGGGGATGTGACCTTGAGTGTTAATCACATATCAATGTGAACTGGATTCTTGACTCTAGTGCAAGTGGGAGACTGTTGGAAATATGCCCTAGAGGCAATAATAAATTGATTATTATTATATTTCCTTGTTCATGATAATCGTTTATTATCCATGCTAGAATTGTATTGATAGGAAACTCAGATACATGTGTGGATACATAGACAACACCATGTCCCTAGTAAGCCTCTAATTGACTAGCTCGTTGATCAATAGATGGTTATGGTTTCCTGACCATGGACATTGGATGTCATTGATAACGGGATCACATCATTAGGAGAATGATGTGATGGACAAGACCCAATCCTAAGCCTAGCACAAGATCATGTAGTTCGTATGCTAAAGCTTTTCTAATGTCAAGTATCATTTCCTTAGACCATGAGATTGTGCAACTCCCGGACACCATAGGAGTGCTTTGGGTGTGCCAAACGTCACAACGTAACTGGGTGACTATAAAGGTGCACTACGGGTATCTCCGAAAGTGTCTGTTGGGTTGGCGCGAGTCGAGACTGGGATTTGTCACTCCGTGTGACGGAGAGGTATCTCTGGGCCCACTCGGTAGGACATCATCATAATGTGCACAGTGTGACCAAGGAGTTGATCACGGGATGATGTGTTACGGAACGAGTAAAGAGACTTGCCGGTAATGAGATTGAACAAGGTATCGGGATACCGACGATCGAATCTCGGGCAAGTATCGTACCGATGGACAAAGGGAATTGCATACGGGGTTGATTAAGTCCTTGACATCGTGGTTCATCCGATGAGATCATCATGGAGCATGTGGGAGCCAACATGGGTATCCAGATCCCGCTGTTGGTTATTGACCGGAGAGTCATCTCGGTCATGTCTGCATGTCTCCCGAACCCGTAGGGTCTACACACTTAAGGTTCGATGACGCTAGGGTTATAAAGGAAGTTTGTATGTGGTTACTGAATGTTGTTCGGAGTCTTGGATGAGATCCCGGACGTCACGAGGAGTTCCGGAATGGTCCGGAGGTAAAGATTTATATATAGGAAGTCCTATTTTGGTCACCGGAAAAGTTTTGGGTTTTATCGGTAACGTACCGGGACCACCGGGAGGGTCCCGGGGGTCCACCAAGTGGGGCCACAAGCCCCGGAGGGCTGCATGGGCCAAGTGTGGGAGGGGACCAGCCCCAGGTGGGCTGGTCTGCCCCCCCCCCCCCCACAAGGGCCCAAGGCGCCTAATGGGTGGAAAGGGGGCAAACCCTAAGGGCGGATGGGCCTTAGGGCCCATCCTGGTGCGCCTCCCTCTCCCCCTCCCCTTGGCCGCCCCCTAGATGGGATCTAGGGGCTGCCGCCACCCCTAGGGAGGGAACCCTAGGTGGGGGCGCAGCCCCTCCCCTCCCCCTGTATATACTTGAGGTTTGGGCTGCCCATTACACATGAGTTCATCTCCTCTTGCTGGCGCAGCCCTACCTCTCTCCCTCCTCATATCTCGCGGTGCTTGGCGAAGCCCTGCTGGATCACCACGCTCCTCCACCACCACCACGCCATTGTGTTGCTGCTGGATGGAGTCTTCCTCAACCTCTCCCTCTCTCCTTGCTGGATCAAGGCATGGGAGACGTCACCGGGTTGTACGTGTGTTGAACACGGAGGTGCCGTCCGTTCGGCACTAGGATCATCGATGATTTGGATCACGACGAGTACGACTCCATCAACCCCGTTCTCTTGAACGCTTCCTCTTAGCGATCTACAAGGGTATGTAGATGCACTCTCCTTCCCGTCGTTGCTGGTCTCTCCATAGATAGATCTTGGTGACACGTAGGAAAATTTTGAATTTCTGCTAAGTTCCCCAACATGGCCACCATCGTTCTATGCTTGTGAAGAGAGCAACCCAAGCAAGCAGGCTTGTAGCTTAGGCTCTTGCTAGTGTATATATAGTGGCTTTCTTTTTCTGTCCATATCAACCATTTAATATTGTGTATGTGTCATTGAAGAGTGAAATGATGGTTGCTTCTTCCGACTAACTTACTGTGTGATTTGACTGCTCCTTTAGTGGCCCCTACACATACTCCCCCTACGTGTATGCAACAGTCACACGTACACATGGACGCAAAAACACGCGCGACGCCCTAATGCATGCATGTCCGAGCACACGACGGAACACACACGGTCACGCTCAAGTGCTCAACCTACACGTGCATGCAGACACATACTCATCCAGGGTGAGCTAGTAACGGTATAAACACCGGAAAATGTATATATTGAGCGCAATGAGCGTATTATGAAGTCCACTGGCCGTATTTTTACAAATATACAGTGACAGACAGTGTATTTATCTCGTTTGAAATTAAGCCATATTAACTGGAGAGGAGGAGGTATGGACTAGCATTACTTTGTTGTGTCCCGTCAACTTGCGGAACAAGGAAAAGCTTGCAGGATGGGAGAAGCTTGCATGTGGTGGCTCGCAGGACAAGGAGAAACTTTTGACTAATGCAAGCTCTCCTTCGCTCAGGCGGTGGACGTGCAACAGTTAATTCGGTGTCAGATTGCCAGAAGCATACACTGTACTAGTACTATTATTGTTGCACTTCCCGAAGAGGCAAACAGCGAAGCGCAAAGTTTACTAGTACTAGTACTACTACTATAGTCTATAGAGGTATGTACTATACTAGTACTAGGAACCGGATGGAGGAGTGTCTGCACTCTTATTATATTTTCACAATGTGATAAAGCAATCTTCAACACATTTGGTTCTCTTCGAGGGTTCTCGCATGTGATATTGGAAGTTGATTGCATGTAACACTCGCCACAATTCTCGCTTAATTCTGGCTCATATCCTATTACAAATAGGAGCACTCAGTAATATTTCCTCTTTTTTTTGTTATTTAGCATGTAAACAGGTCAGCAAACCTTGCGGCGCATCTTTCTGCGAGCCGTGCTTGCTGCACTTTGGATGTGGCCGAGAAATGGCTTGATGAAACACCTCGCTTCCTACTTCTTTTTTGTGGGGTACCTCGCTTCCTTGTGACCAGTGTCTTGGCTGATCGTCCTAAGAATGCTTATATATGAATAAAGCTCTCTCATTTACCCACAAAAAAGATTAAGCCATATTAACCGGAAAGGAGGGAGTATGGACTAGCACTACTTGTTGGTGTGCACTGTCAACTCGCAGAACGAGGAGAAGCTTGTAGGACAAGGTGAAGCTCGCTTACGCCTTTTGACTAATGCAACGTACCCTCACCCAGGCGGTGGACATGCATCAGTTCATTCGGTGTCAGATTGCCAGAGGCATACACTATACTAGTACCGAACATGCGGAGTACCATCATTGTTCGACTTCACGAAGAGGCGAAGAGCCAAGCGCAAGGTTTAGTAGTACGAGTAGTACTACTACTAGAACCGCATGGTGGAGCCTCTATACTCTTTTTTTAATCTCTGATAAAGTACACATTTATTCTGGAGAAGGGCGGAAAATGGTAGCCCAACATGTAATGATGATATCGATCAACCATGCTCGAATATATCTTGGCCTCTGTGCGAGCCCGTCTGTGTGTTCTCGCTCCTCGTCTCTCTCAAGGAACGGCGGGTTGGCCATTTTGCCCTCAATTGAGATCGGTTTTCTCACACTCCGGTCCCACATGTCAGTGATATGCCAAGAGGAGGTCCGTTGACCGACTGGCCATACGCGTACTTGGTTTTGCACCTTCATACTACTCTTCCCTCCGTCACAGTATACAGGGCGCGCTTCATTATGATGCATTTCTCTGCATGCATTTCCACCACCAGAGAGACTTTAGACACGTTTAGTTTAATGGTCAATTAATTAGGGCGTGGTAACCGCAATTTTCTCTCGATGTAGTACTACGGAGTGGAGTAAGTGCATGCATGTGTGTACCCCCGGTCGAAGCACTACATGCATGTGTGTACGCATTATTTCCACTACTAAGAGATGTTGTGTTATAACTACCAATGCTATTTGTCAGGCTGATCGCTAGTCACCTTGGTCCCAGAGATTTTCTCTTTTTCTGAAGCGCGCTCTATACACAGTGACATATGGAGTAGTATGAGCGGATTCAAAGAAGAGCATATTTTTTTTGACTATATAATGCAAGGCAACAGCCTCACAGCCCTTTATTAAAAAAACAATAGGTGAGTTGTACAAAATTACAAGGAGCAAAAGAAAGACTACTTACAGAGAGAGATTAGGGGAGGGAATCTATCCAAGAGGTTAGTCTATCTCTATATTTACACTTGATTCTATGAGCTAAAAGAGAAATATCATGAATAAAATTCCTCCTCCAAGATCTGAAAGTGGGCAACTCATTTCTGAAGATCCTTCCATTCCTTTGGGTCCAAATATTCCAAGTAGCCGTAAAGACTACCTCCATGAAAAAAGGCTGACCAAATTCTTCCCTGGCCGCGCAAGCCATTCCAAAAGTAGTCTGGTTAGGGTGATCACTCCATGAGATGCCCAAATAATTCGAGACCCGTTGGCTAAAGTTGCAAGCAAAGAAGAGATGAGCTCTATCTTCATGCAAACCTGAGAAGCACATAGCACATGTATCATCCTGGATAATCCAATGTCGTCGCTGCATCATATCCCTAGTGTTTAGACGATCCATCAAAAGGAGCCAGCCAAACACTTCCAGATCCACCCAAATATGGGGTCAACCACAACTTCGGAGAAACAAAACAGATAGTAGATCCTGGATCGATAATCCCCAGTCTTTGAAGGCCATTTCCAGACATCATTAACTCCCTCATGCAAATTGATCAGAGGCATTAAAGCCTAAAGCTGGTTGAATTCCTCAAAAGCTTCAACTGATAGAGGCAGGTGAAAATTGTCGGTCAGGTCAGGCAGCTCCATCACATCCTTAATGGTAAGCATGTCATCGATCACAAAAGAGTGGAGCCTTGGGAAACGCTGTTGCATGATAACCACCTCGTTATTAAATTGCCACCGATCCAGCCAAAAAACCACTGAGTCTCCAGAGCGCACGTGAGAGACAGCCAATTGACAAAATTTATCATACAGCTTCATCACGTCACGCCACCAAAAAGAACAACAACTTCGGGTTACTTGGGGCGGTGCAGCAGCATAATATGTGTCCCAGATAAGAGAAACCCAAGGTACATCCAACTTGTTAAAAAAATTGTAGAGATGCTTGATCAACAAGGCATCATTTTGTATGCCCAGGTCCAGGACCCCAAGTCCTCCATGACTCTTGGGCCGACATACTAACTCCCAAGCTGCCAATGATTGCCTTGGTGTATCAGAGTTGCCTCACCACAAACATTGCCGCATGATGCGTTCAATCTGCTTCAAAATTCCTTGAGGTAATGAGAGAGTGCACAAGAAATATATTGGCATGGAAGAGAGAACATATTTCAAGAGCTGTAGCCGGCTGCCCTGGTTCAACAGACAAGAGGAGGCAGACAATCTTCTCTCTATGCGATCCACTAAGGGAAGCAAGTCATAAATTGTGGGTCTACTAGTACCCATTGGCAATCCCAGGTAAGTAAATGGCATGGAGCCAACATCACACCCAAGCAAAGCAGCCACACGTTTACCCTCCTCATCAGACATATTCATTGGAATTAATGAGGATTTACTAAAGTTAACCCGCAACCCCGTAGAATTAGCAAAGGTCTCAAGCATATCCTTGAAAGCAATGAGCTGGCTGTCCACCGCCGGAAGGACAATTAATGTGTCATCAGCGTATTGCACGATCGGATAGTCCCATGAAGAGGTTGGTATGGGCAGTGTGAGAATGTTCCTTGCACACATCTCATTAACCACAGACTGCAATAAATCCACAGCAATCACAAATAACAAAGGGGATAATGGGTCTCCTTGACGCACACCCGAACGACAGACAAAATGACTACCAGGCACACCATTTAAAAGAACCGAAGAGGATCTAGAGGACAAGATGCTATCAATCCAACCTGTCCAGCTCATCAAAACCCTTACATTTCAGGACCCTGAGAATCAGCTCGTGCTCGATGGTATCAAACGCCTTCGTGAAATCCAACTTGAGAAGGATTATAGGCCTTTTGGATGCCTTGCACTGATGGATATATTCAAAACACCATGCAAGACAATCTTGAATGGATCTACAGCGAAGAAACCCATATTGATTGCGGTGAATACATTTTAAAATCACACTCTGTAAACGATTTGCCAAAAGTTTAGTTAAAAACTTGAGGCAAGTATTTGTCAACGAAATGGGCCTAAAATCACCAATATACTCCGGGCTCAACTTCTTGGGAATGAGGGTAATGAGAGATGTATTTAGACACTCCAGGTCACACTTTCCCTCATAAAATTCCTTGACCAGCTTCATAAAATCTGGCTTCAGAATATTCCAGCATTTCTTGAGAAAAAGACCAGTAAACCCATCAGGGCCCGGGGCGCGGTCAGAAGGCATGTTCTTGATCACCGTATCCACCTCGGAGTCTGTGAAAGGCGAGGATAAATTCTCCAGACCATCTATCCGCGTAATTAATGTGTCAAGGTCAAAACCCATTTGAATACCTTTTGCCTGGCCCATTCTACTATTGAAGTCAGACCAAAACATCCCTGCTAACTGTTGATGATCAGAAATCACCTCCCCATCCACAGATTTGATCGAGGAGATGGTGTTTCTCCGATACCTTTCCGTTGCCATAGCATGAAATTTTTTTGAATTTTCCTCACCAACTTTGATATTTCTGATCGTGCAACGTTGCTTCCAATAAATGAACTGCCAGTGCAAAATATCTTCAAGATGTAATTTGACAATCTTGCGGAAATTGAACTCCGGCCAACTCAAGGGCCTAAATTCCTCAATATTATCCAAAAACATGATTGCTTTGTTGCAATCAGCAATGAGAGCCTTGACTGTGGATAGGTTGAGATGCCATTTCTTAAGAGCATAACGAAGAGTTTTGAATTTAGTAGAAATGGTTAAGGCAGTTGAAGATCTATCCACAGGTCTGTTCCAAACCTCAGATACACAATCCATAAAACCAGGCAGATCAACCTAATAGTTTTCAAAGCGAAAAACCTGGCTGATTTCGATTCTCAAACGATCGCATAAAGTTGAAATCACCTAAAAGCAGCGAATTGTCCTCAAAATGAATATCCAGATTATATAACCACTGCACAAAATCGTCACGCGCCGGTCCTTGACAAGGACCATAAATTGAGACCAGAAACAAAGTCTCTGATGTATGCTTAGATTGAAACTTCATAATAATACCAAATGGCTTAGCCTCAATTAAATTGCCCATGAAGAAGGATGAATTCCAGATGACCACCATGCCGGCTGATGCCCCAACCGATGGCACATAAACAAAGTTATCAAAACGCCGAGGACAGAACTTTCTAATGAAGCGTTGATCAATATGCATGCATTTGGTTTCCTGAAGGCAAACAACAGAGCACCCACTTCCATTGATCTTTTGCCTAACAGCGAGCTGACGTGCTTCAGAATTCAAACCCCTAACATTCCAACAAAGTACTTTCCACTCTCTAAACGAAGTTTGATTCATTACAAACCAAAAGAGCACACAATTAAAAGTAAGCCACGCAATGGCCTACAACCCACTAAACAGACAAAAACATCAATGTTCCAAACAGATAAGAACAGATAAATGGCGATTATGGTACGCCATGGACCTAAACCCTGGATGAAGCAACTAATCATCGGAACTTGCGCTTTTGTTGGAGCGGGTAGGATTAGCTGCAAGCTTATCCGTCGTGATCTTCTCCGGCGCGATGCGAAGACGAGTACCAATTCGCTGAAGATCGACTATGGCTGTCAGAGGAGGCACTGCAGAGTCGTCCTCAGACTGGGAAGGCACAGATTTGCGCTTCTTTAGTGTGTGCGGCCTCCTAGAAGATGTGCCAGAAGTTACCTGACGATATCCATCACGCATCGCACTAAGACGAGCACTGCGCCTGACCTCAGAATCCACCATAACTTGAGAGGCCTTAGGCTTTCTCCCACACTTCAGAGTAACTTTAGTAACAGCCGTAAACTCAAATGCTTCAGCAACAGGTTCATCAATATCATCAAAACACAGAGCTCGAGCTACCGGCCGTTTAACAGGTGTCACTTCCAGAGACTGAGTCACAGAAACAGGTGCAGGCAGAAGCTGTAATTTTGGGGATGAAGTGTTGAAAAGAGTCGCCCAGGACTGCTTGTTCAGAAAAGCACCAAGATCAGATCGGAAACCAAACTTTGGGATATCAGAGATCCCCATAAGCGGCAGTACCTTCTCAAAAGTACGTTTCCACTGCATGACAGGGGGCAGAATAGGCCCAAATGTAGTTAGAACTTGTTCGATCATCAAAGGAGGCTGCTGCAGTCCCATTGGGTGTTGTAGAATAGCCATTTCAGCAGCATCATTCACATTGTTAACTGAATCCTCAGACCGCTGGAGCACAATGGATTCCTGAGACTGAACTTCCTCAACATTATCCTACTGCAGAACATCCTGAAACTGTGGGGGCTCATTCTGTGGCTGCCCATTGTCAGGTGCAGGCACATCGTTCCAGCCCAGTTCTGGGAACTCAAGCAGGACCCAGTTATGGTTGTTGAACTGCATGTTGCCAGGGAGAGGGTGGGGGTTGCCATTGAGGGGCATTGGGTCCTCATCAGCAGGTAGGATATCCGCATGGTCCGCAGATAGAATATAAACTGGTGCAGACCAAGAGATTCGAACCCCTCCAAAGTCTGCAAATTCTCTGTATGTCACTGATCTGGGAACCATAGTCGGTGCAGGAAAAGACACATAGACCAATGATCGGACCATCATCGGATCATCCTGATGCCAATGGTGAAAGCGCCCAAAAGTACTAATGACATCTGCAAGGTATTGAGAGCGCCTATAGTCCAAAGGAACGCCTAGCAGCATAACCCATCCCCTTCTAAAACCCTGGGCAGCTCTGTAGTTGATACCTTCATCATGCGGAATAAACCTGACAAATCTATCGTTGCCCAAGTTGAAAGGAGGATGATCAAGTAATGCTTGTCGGGCCAGAGCACTACGCAATGTAAACAAACCAACCCCTTGGATCCACGGCTGAGCATCCAGCACAGCTCTCTGCAGATTATTGACGACAAAATCACTGACCAGATTCCGGAAGATGGCAACTTCTTCAGGTAGAGGAGCCGGCTCAACAATGGCGATGGCATACTCCTCATGCTGTCGATCCGGAGCCACCGCCGGCGCAAAGAAAGTGCGAGGCAGGCGCAGCTCCCCTCCATCAATGATGTCGAAGCCATGCGGGAGGAAATCCATCGGGTCCAGCGGAAAGTTGGCCATTGCCGGAGCTGGGGAGGGGTGATCCAAAGCCGGAGTCGAGACGATTGAGGGCGGTGGTGAGGTGGGCGGCAGAGGCGTTGTGGGCGGTGGCTCAACTGGCAACGGTGGGATGGACGGGGTGGCAGGCTTGATAGGACTGGGCATAGACCCCTCCGGGCTAGCCATGGGAGAAATCGAGGAGTCTCGCTCCGATAAACTAGTAGACCGGTTAGATACGATGGATTTTCTCCATGGGACCCACCTGTAAGAGGGAGATAGACTAGAATCGGAACAGCCCTTTGCCCGGTGCCCCAACCGAAAGCATCTACGGCACCTAATCTTGCTGGTGCACGCGCTGGATAAATGCCTCATGGACAAACAATTTTGACATTTCCAAACTTTGAAAACCATGTCATCCACAAAATCATTAAATCTGTCATAATCAACAGGTGATTCCGATGCCCTGATAGTAATAAACTCCTCATTTCCAATAATAGGTGGAGGGGTAGATTGAGATCCGGATGCAGCTTGGGCCAAATCAAACTGGGCCGGGGAAATCTCCTGGGGCTGGGTATTAAGCTGGGCTGAAGAGGTCTCCTGGGCCACAGCCGGACCAGCCCGTTCCTTCCCATGCACATGTAGATTCACGTCCGAAATGGCTGGATTAGAAATCCCAGCCGAGGAAATAGCTCGGACGTTGACTGTTCCGAAAATAATGGGTGGTTCTGCCACCGTCCATCGGAGTTCAGTCGCCGGCGGTGGAGGCACAATGTCTCTCTCACGAGGTAGCACAGCGTACCCAGCATCTGAAACCAGATCAACAAGACCTGGCGAAGCAGGATAAGAGTATCCCTTGCAGGCATCATACTGTTGGAAAGTAGCGAAAGAAATGTTCCTCGGAGGCCTAGAACCCGAACGTAATGCAGATTTGGAAGGAGGCTTATGCATAGCAAGCAAACCAATAGAAGCACGGCTCTTAGAAGGACTGATGATAATCCACTCCGCATCACACTCTTTCTTCCAAATAGTAAATTCACGTTTCCAATTAGGGCCGCCATTTCCCCACAGATGAAAGTAGCATTTGAATTGCGGGCACGCGAAAGATCGCAAATGGAGAATAAACATGCCAACACGTTTGTATGATACCATAAATGAGAATACCTTGTCCGCAATGATTTGCACAGATAGATCGATTGCAGATCCTCCAGTTGCACATTTCAATGCTGCCGCCACCGAATCCTCATCAAGACGGAATCTATGTCTGCTAAAAGACACAACCATAATAAAATGGCTCGTGTCATCCGAGGGATGAATGGTTTTCCCACAAGATCTGAAAACCTCTTCCGCAAAAGCCACTCCTTTGGAGAAATACAGATCCAAGGTGGATCCACCATGAGAACCCATGTGAGATGGGTATAGGGTGGGAGATCAGAGAGTGCCGGAGAATATGGGCGGAGAGAAAACCAAATTTACTGGCTGAGGAGGAAGATCGCCGGAGAGCCTAGGGCGCCGGAGGGAGGAGAGGTGGGACTCTCATTCCACAACTCCACTTGGCACTAAGTTAATAGGGTTGTCCCAAAAAAAAGGTGGCATATTGATGGTTGCTTCTTCCAAGCAACTTACAGTAGAAAAGGCGGGGCTTATGATTTAACTGCTCATTACTCACTATTAATGCGGCACAACGACCGGTTTGAGTCTCCCATGCGGCTGTGCACTACCCCCTAGGTTCTTAAATATACTCCGGAGTATTTGTATTTCTAGAGATTTCAACAAGTGACTACTCAAATATTTTTATTTTTAGAGATTCAAATGGACTACTACATACGGATGTATATAGACATATTTTAGAGTGTAGATTCACTCATTTTGCTCCGTATGTAGTCACTTGTTGAAATATCTAGAAAGACAAATATTTAGCAACGGAGGGAGTACACATACGAAGCAAAATGAGTGAATCTACACTCTAAAATATGCCCATTTGAAATTTGTAAAAAGACAAATATTGTTGATGAAAGTTGTGATGACAAAAAGAAGCATATTCCTTGTCCTAAGGGAAGATAACAACACGGTTGTGTTTGTCTAAAACGGTGTGAGGACGAGATTGCAATATGGAAAGTACGCCGGACGAGCGATGTTTTGTGCAAAGAACTATGGAACATCCACATGCAACGACGTGGGAAGACGGGCAGTGGAGCAAGGCCGGAGGGGATACCTAGAGGTCGTCGGGATGTAACTAGGTGAGCGGCGGCGGGCGGAATCTGCCCATACTGCGGCAGCGAGCAGGTGGCGTAGGCCATACCGCACTGGAGCTTGGTCAGAGAGAACGACATGTACCACAGATTGGGACGTGCTGCCTTGGCGCCGTCGAACGGAGAAACGATGCACATCCTTACTTTCCGCCGGCGGACGGGATGCGGCCGGATAAGTGACCAATAGTGAGAGAGAGAGAGAGGCCACCGCAGCCTTGTGTGAGATACTCTGAAGAGAGACAAACTAGGTAGGGAGGCTCCATTGTATATAGTGGAGTGGACTACCTTTTTCTCCATAAAAATTGTTTTACATTATTTGTACGTGCCATTGAGCGATATATCTTTATTTAAAAATAGCACGCCAACGCATCAAGTCGAACTTTGTTTCGTGCACGCATGGTACACGACCTCCGTAGGTAAACAACCGGTACACGCGTTGAAATTAGCACATGGGCTGCCATTTCGTACAGAAATGAGCTCCACTGTGTACCCGCGCGGGTGTGGCTGGGCACGATGCGTGAGTACGTGCACGGTCACCTATTCTCTTCTTGTATACGTACACCACCTACGTGGGGTTGTGTGAGAGAAATACAAACATAGAGAGATATAGTGTGTGGGTTCGTGAGAGTTTTCGGGGGGGGGGGGGGTCAATCAAAAAATGTAAGATATGCAATGTGTGTGAAATAGAGTCTTGGATATATCATATATATAGACGGGGCGATCCACGAGAAGAGAGTGGAGGTATCATCGACTTGAGGTGTCCATAGAATCGAAGAGAGGGATGATGTGTGTGTGTGTGGGTGCGTGCGCGGTTGATAAAGAGTGCCATCGAATTTTTGTGTGCCCACGTCAAAGATATAGAGTGGCTGGCCTACTAGAACGAGAGAGGGGACAGGTGCAGTTTGTCTCTATGGCATGGATACTTACCTACAGCGCTCGACTATCGGTGTTTGGTGGGGGGAGGGAGGCCTAATTAACTATAGAGGTACAATGGCTAGTAAATGTGTGGAGGAGGAGAGAGGCCATCGATCGGCATCCATGCGTATGTGTAGGAGAGGAATAAGGTTGGGAGAGAGACAGAGCTAGAGTGTTGGAGGGGGTGGTAGTGGAGTTGCTTCTAACAAATGGTGGGATAGGCTTGCTAGACAACCGGAGGACACGCCTGCAATATCAATAAGAGAGGGGATGGCTGCCTATCTGTGCACGTGCATGTGAGAGACGGGTCAGGAGGCATGCATGAATGATGAGGGGGACAATATGGCTGTGGTAAGCAGACATAACTACATAGGAAGATCAATCGTCCTTTTTCAAAGAAAGGAGAGACAGAACTTGTGAGGTACGTCGATCGATGGGGGGATAGTTAAAGTCGACCTAGGTATATGTTGGGAGATCAATCGGTATACAGGCATGTGTGTGTTAGAAGCAAATGAGGCACGGGGAGAAGGATAGAGAGAGAGGGATGCATCTAGGAGGTGGTGCGAGAGTCATACTATAGAGAGGGGGAAGGAGTGTGCGAGTAGAAGATCGATGAAAAGAGTGGTGGGAGTGAGGCATCGACGGTGATAAGAGAAGAGGGGAAGCTTGTGTTGGTGCTAGGCACACCTCGCTAGAGGGGCATATCAATGATGTGTGCCGTAAAGAAGGAGCTGGGGGCCTACACACACCATGGGTGAACGACCTAAAGTGAAAAGATGAATTTGCGCGCTGGAGCTAGAGAATGCTGAGGGAGGGTGAGAGGGATGCGGGCGTGTGCATGCACGAGAGAAAGTTAGCGCTAGCTAGGTACAAAGATAAGAGGATTGTGTGGGTGTAAAAGACGAATAGAGATCATACTTCATTATAAAAAGCGAATTCGGATATTTGAAGAATTTATCATAGTGTTTTAAACCGACGCATGTGTGAATATATATAACGGTGATACACATGGTGTGGTTATGAACATGTTATACTACATATAATATATTTTATCTCTACTCTTATAAAAAACGGAGTTGTTGATGATGGTGTGCCTGCCATCCTGCAATATAGGTCGTCCGATTTATATCTGACGGATAGGAAGGAAACTATGGCAATTTTGAAAAAACATACCCACACCCCTCTCCGTATTTGCAAATTAGGCCTCCCCTTGATCATGTTGATGTTCTGTGGAACGCATGGGCACCTTGCTAGTACTACGTATAATATATAGAACATTGATCATAATTTGGGCTAATGTGTGGCTTTTGCAGCTCAGGTCTAAATACTTGTCATAATGTAGGGGGCGGGGCACTATACTATGTGTGAGAAACACGGTGTACACGTATGGAACATGGTTTATATTATGAATATATAGTTAGTACATCAAATGTACTATTATTTGGAATCAACATCAAGTGTATTCAAAAAATAGGATTCGAGTTCATGTAGTACACATAGTTCATATCTATCTCTATAGTAATCATGTGGTGTGTTATTAAGGTAATACACGAATGATGGTTGAAGTTGGCAACAATCATGATTGTAGATTCTTATTGAAATAGAGAAACAAATTCAAATTCAGTTTGAATTGCAGCGGTAGTATAGAATTTTGGAATGCACTAAAATGTTGGTATGAGTAGGTTACATGCATTATACAGCAAGCGACAAAATTTAATTGGACATAACATGGATTCATACTCCCTCCTTCCATCTATATAGGGCGTAATGCGTTTTTTAAGACCGCCTTTGACTATTGACAAGATTAATAGTACATGATAAGCACAATGTGAAAATTATATCGTTGAAAGAACCTTTCACAGACGAATTTAACGGTGTGCTTTGTGTAAGTTGCATGTCATATATTATTGCTCTAATATTTGGTCAAAGTTAGCTTCGAAAAACGCATTAGGCCCTATATAGATGGAAGGAGGGAGTAGCTTTGAATAGCATTTTATAGTAAAACGGGGCAAGACTCTCTCTTTGTGTGGTGTGAATATTTTTATTTTTTCGTTTTCTTTTTGGTTGAGGGAAGTGCGAATTGATTTGGTACGTACAAGTACAATATTACACGTTAGGCTTGTCCCTAAAATTCAACCCGCGCCTTATTATATCCTGAAAATTCAGATATCGTGCTCCCAAAACTGGCGCCTTCACAACCCGCGCCTTGCTATCCCAAAATTACAATGCATGCGAAAAATCTCTCCAGCTGCCAAATCCCGACACACGAAATCCCCCTTCTAACCCTGAGCCGAAAGGGCTGCTAGTTCAAATTGGTGGGGGTACTTTTGTAACACACCCTACATTTTGGACAAGCACGTCCCTAAGTCATGGTTCACCCCCTCCCATCACCTCCTTTTTGCCATTCGAAATCCTAGGCCACCATAACCTCTCCGCTCCAGCCGCGAAACCCCACCCTCCTCCGTCCTCCACCTCACCGCTGCCCAGCCGGAGCCTCTTCCCCGACGATGCCGTCCACCGCAACAGCTCGACGTCCCTCGTCCACCTCCCCGGATGAGGATCCGTCGTCCATCTTGTCGTCCCGCCGGTTTAGCCGCCCCGTACTCCACCTCCAAGGAGCTGCTTCGACGATCGCCTCGTCTATCGCGGCTGCTCCATCCCCACAGCGCCGCCTTAACCTGCTCCATCGGAACCGCAGCATCCTCACCGACTCCTCGGATGAAGCCGAGGCCTACTTGGCGCCACCAAGGAGGTAATACACTCATCGCATCGCACCTTCTCCTTAGCTCGACCTCTCGGCACCGACGGTGCTCCATCCAGCACCCCCATGGAGCGGCTACCTTGAAGTCGGCGCCGCGGGCGACATCTCCATGGCGACTCTCCCCCAGTGCGAGGCCCCTTCGACGGCGGCGTCCATACCAGCTGGATCTCCTGCTGCTGCTCCGGCTCTCGCTCGGTCGCTCGCTCGCCCAACTGCTGCTGCTCTAGCTCTCGCTCGCTCGTGCTGCTGCTGCTGCTCTCCCCCTCGCTCGCGCTGCTGCTCTGCTCCGATTTAGCTACACTTCAATCGACTGAGTCAACTTTTGGGTCAGTCGATTTTCAGGGGGTGGGGGGCTTGGCGGAGTTAAGGAAGAACCACCCGCGGCGGGGACGGGGGCTCACCGGAGAGGTACCCCACTATCTATCTTAGGGTTTAGGGTGGGGGCGGGGGGGGGGGGCTATAGGGCTGGCCGGGGCGGTGGTGGACCGGCGGTGGGGAGTTGTTTCGGGGCGGCGAGGCGGCGCTGGGTCGGCGGTTCGGCCGGTGGTGGCTGGCGGCTCAGGGGGGTGCAGGTTGAAGATGAACTGCAGGCCCTCCCTAAACTACATGTCAAGTGCGTCTCTGCTACCATTGCGTTTAGTTTCGACAGTAACATTCAGATTCCATAGTAAATTTCAGTTTTGACATTTAAGTTCAGAGTCAACAGTTTTTACCTCATCTGTTGTAGTTAGGTGGTTTTTGGTGATGTAAATTTTACGTCTATTTTACATCATCTATTGGAGATGCTGTTAGAATCTCACTTGAGATTGACGATGTCTGTCTTGTGTTGCTTCAGCCTTGATGTCTTACGGCTCACCGGGGCTGCTCCAACGACCGAACGATCCATCACAATAGAACAGTTCCCTGGACGCCGTCTACAGATTCCTCGAATCTTCCTCCACACCTCCGACAGCCACCTCTGCATCAACTTCTTCAGTGACCAACCCAATGATGTTGAGGTCAACATGGCTACGGCAAAGAGGTTGTACACTTGTTGCATCACTTATTACTATACATTCATGTCGATCCATTAGGGCTATTTTGGATCGACGCAAAAACATAGCAATAGGGAATTTTCCAAAGGCACTCTACTATTTAATTATTCATGCATTTTGTTGAAAGGAATGAAGCAAAACATCCACATGGACCTACTTTTCAAAATCCTATGCATGAAAACAAGACCAAGTGCATTACTGGCAGAATAACATTCTAACTGTACACGCTTTCATATGGTTTCACTTTATTTTGGCCGTGTTTCTTTGCATTCCTCTGCTCTTCCAATTCCTGTAAACCAAACACTCAAGTTGACAGAAATCATGTGTTTACAAATGCTCTGTTTACCATGTGCATTCCTATCCTATTCCGGTGATTTTCCTATCCCTGCATTTTTAGAATCATGCAATCCAAATGAGCCCTTACAGAATTACTTCAGTTACAGGTAGGTGTCGATGGGAACTTTGTGTGGTTTGTCCTGCTCCTGTCGTGATGTCGTCCACCTCAACTGAGCTGCTCCATCGACAGAAACATCCACCAAACCAGACATCACGACTCCTGACCGTCTTTCGCCGCCTCAGATCTCCTTCCCTGCCGCCGGCACCCATCGCAATGGCATCACCATCATGGACTCAGCAGATGAACCTGAGGAGTACAAAGGCCCATAAGAGAGGTGGCACTCTTTTGTTTCTGCTTATGTTATGCATTGCTTAAAATTACCTGCTACTTTATCATCTTGTTCACCTCTTGGACTCCAAGTCAGGTCCAAATTAATGTTCAAACTTGAGTTCTAAATTTCTTGTGGGGCACATATCGAGGAAGCAATGAATAGTATCTCTATCTAATATCTGGTTCACCTGGGTATGTCTATGTTGTTCATCTTGGGTGGGAAAAAATAGTAAAGCAATCATCATCTGTCTTTTTATTAAATTAAAGCAATCATCAGCCTACTATCATTATTTTTGGATCCATCCACTGGTTGTTACCATCACTCTAAATTTCTGCATGCTCTCCTTACATAATCTCACCATATTTTTTTCGTATGCATGTGAGATATTGTACACAGTCATGCTGAACATGTAGAGAAAAAGAGAAGAGTTTTGCGCGGCAATACAATGTCATGCAGACATCGCTCCATCATGGGTTCAATGGCAAACCCTCCCCACCCCTCTCTAGATTGTAATCCGGAGGAAGATATCTGTTCTGAGGCGGATTCAGACGCCGCTGACCACTCTTATTTCCCCCCAAGGTGTTTGCTCTACCTTGGCATGATGATGTTAGTCATATCATGCATATGTTGCCTTGCAGTGCCTACTTTTGACATCATATATGTCATCTGCTTAGTTTAAACATGTTCTGTAATGCCACCTATTTAGTTTCTATATCATATAATGGGAATTATGCAGTCTCATGCCTTTTAGCAAGCCATAATATACGTGAAATGTGCAATGCCATCCTGTTTAACTAGGCATCATATATTTGAATGATATCTTGCCCTTCCTTTTTTTCATTACATTTACATTTGTCGACAATGTTTGTACATTAAACTACTCTTCCTGTGAATCTGCCATTTGGGTGGGAGATTGAAAAATCTGGAGTGAAAATAAGACCTTTAGAGCAGACAGTGCTACCTGTCGAAGCAAATCTCTTGTTGGGTCCTGATAGCTTCTCAGAGATGGATTCAGAGACAGATGACCATTCCTATTCCCCCACCGAGGTGTATGCTCTAACTTGGCACGGTTATACTGCTCATATCATGCATATGGTGTCTTGCATTGCATAGTTTAGACATCATATACACAATATTCAACACCATGTTCTTAGTTCAGACATCATATCTAATGCCCTTTGTTTAGCATATAAATCACATATGTGAATTAAATGATGCGATCCTGATTACTTAGATAACATGTAGGTGAATTATGTCATGCGATCCTATTTAGTTATTCATCATATCTTTGAATTATGTTATGCTATGCTATCCAGTTTAGATAGACATCATATATGTGAAATTATGTCATGCTATCCATTTTAGTTAAACAATATACATGTCAACTATTTCATGCCCTCTTTTTTTCACACTATATATTGCATCTGTCTCTCATACAATGTCTGTACATTCAACTATGTTTCCTGTTTATCAACCATTTGAATTGGAGCGGGTGATGCCAGCATCTAGAGGACTAAAAACATGGTCTTCAAATAAAACAGTGCTACCTCTTGGTGGAGATAGCACCCCGGTTGTACATGCATGAGAACCAGCCCTACCACACATAACCCAAACTCTCACAGATTGTTCCCCTATTGGGATGGACAGAGAACCAGCTTCACCCAATCAGGACAGAGAACCAGATTGTACCCCAGTAGAGAGTAACCCAGTTCCTGTTGACACAGCACCATCTCCACCACAGAGCTCCCAACCAAGAGTAGTTAGTAAGGCAGCTCCAGTGCCCAAAGGGCTAGTACTACCACGGCGAACCCCAACTCCACCAGTTAGTACGCCTATTCCTGTGGAGGAAGCACAACCATCTAGTCGTAGTTTAGCATCTATAGCATTTGATGTTGTTAAATCATATGTGCGTATCTTCCCATCTTGGAAATATTATACTGAAGATGAAGGAAAATGCCAGTTGCAGGTGTTTGTCCAGGAGTTATGTGTAAGTAATTTTATTCATGGCAATTACTTTGCTTTGTCCCATACATCCTACCTCCATGATTGTTATAATACAACAAAGTTTTCATTTTTCTCTATAGAGAAGGACCGATTTGGAAACTCAGGATGAGGTAACCTGTGCTAATACCTCTGCATCTTCAAGAATGCTTGGTGGCAGTATCAGAATTACCTGAAGAAAACGTACTTCACCGGCAAAGAAACTCATCAAATTCCCTTACGTTCTCCTGAGACACATTTACTGGATGATGAATGGGAACGCCTTGTTCTGTACTGGTCCCGAACCAAGAATGTGGTAAGGTCTATGAGCTCATTTTCTATTTTAAGTACTATATTCTTGCGTCTTACCGTACTCTGTTCATGTAGAACAAGTGCCTAAACTTGAAGAACAATTGTTCTAATTTAAGATTCCATTGCTATCATAGTACAAAAAAGCGCTAGGCGTTAATTGTGCATTTTGCCACCGCCTTGCGCTTTATTGACCAAAGCGCATGCTTATGTGCAGTTATGCATAGATTAAGCGTAGTTATGCGCATTGCGTTTCACCAATGCCTAGAGCCTAGGCTCTTAAGCACTCGCTTAGGCGCAACTTTTTTAACTATGATTGCTATCGTGCATACTGCTTTGCTATTGTATCATTGTATTTACTCATACAAACTTATTTTTAAATTGAAGGATCCAATCAAAACTCCAATGGCACAACAGGTATGTTCACGCATGTTTCTTTAATAGGCTTGCTCTTATCAATAGCTTTGTTGATTTCAATTTCAATTGTGTACACAGTTGACTTCTCATATCATGCACATTACTAGCATCACAACAGAGCCAATAGTGTTGTTGTACATGTAGACCCGTGGTACCCATCTGAAATTTTGTTATGCCGTGTAGTTTCCCATGCTTTGTATTTTTCACTGCTGCTTTGTCTTGAACTGATATGATTTGAACCGTGTCTCTATTTTGATTTGGCAAGACAATGCAGTGACCATAGGACATAGATATATGTTTGTTTGATGCTTTTAGTATGTACTAGTACTTGGCAATAGAAGACTTGGTAGTTTAATCCTGTCCACCTTACTAATGAACTGGTTCACCGAAATGAGTTTCATATACTAGTACATGCTAAACTTGTTATGTGTCTGCTTGTTTCTTCTTTTAGAATGTTGATAGAATATTGGGGAAGAGTGCCTTATTAAGAAATGGTAAAGGAAGTAATGCAGATAAGGTTCAGGATAGTGACACATCCTTGTTGGTCTCCAACAAAGCTGATAAAACAGCTAAGGAAGACTATCTCGAAGACAGTGAGACAACCCCAAAGTCCTGTCTTGGTTTAGTGTTCGAGTTACTGGCCAATATCGCTTGCACAAGCTATTCAAACTCACTGTCTGAATCAGTTCAGTTTCTTGAGTCTCAACTACAAGCTGAAAGACATCGATCAGCTGTGTTGCGACAAGAAGCGGAAGGTCTGCAGAAGTCCCCGGAGCATTCAAATGCATACTTTCTGGTGCAACAGCAAGCGTTGGAGGATTTTAGCGCCAAACAAGGCAAAGCTAATAAGCTTGCTAAGCTTATTGCCAGCATGGTGGATACCACATTTCTTGAGCTCTTCTGAAGTTGTTTCAGTTATGCTCTTGTTTTGCTGCCGGGTTTATTTGCACTAGTGGCCAATTTTGACGGCCAGTGTATGTAATATGCTGCTTTGTCCCTATATTTGCACTGGTGGCAAACTTTGATTCCTAGTGGATGTAATATATGTAATAGCGGTAATAGGCTAGCGTTAATTGCTTGCTTATTTATTTCCTTATTGTCTTGTTTAGTTGTTTGCTTGTAGTCATTGCAGTTCTTTTTTTGTGTTTTTCTAGTGGCCACAATAACCTATTTTTGGAAACTAGGCCAAAATAATCATGGAAACACACGGACTGTTGTAACCATGGGCCTCCTGCGGGCCGTATGATCCATGGGCCTTCTACGGGTCGTAGGATCCATTGGCCTTCTATACAGGCCGTAGGATCCATGGGCCTTCTACGGGCCGTACGATCCATGGGCCTTTTACGGGCCGTAGGATCCATGGGCCGTCTATGAGGTGTATCATCATTTCGCCAATCATGGGTCGTACTATTCATGGACAATAACGGGCCGTTAATAGGCCGTATTTGATAACTCTATGAAAACAGCCCAACGGGGTTTTTTCGACATGAAAACGGCCCGACGTATTAACGGGCCACAAATGGGCTGACTATAACCACGGGCTGAATTTGGCCCACAAGCAGAAAATGACAGTAACGGGCCGTAAGTAACGAAATGCTGGAAATGAGCCCAAGAATAAATGGGCCCTGAGAAAGCCGAAAGATAACATGGGCTGGAAACGGCCCAACGGAATAATGGGCCATTAACGGGTATAAAGTGATACACTGTTCATTACGGGCCAGTTTAACCACGGGCCCTTAAGGGGCCGAGGGTTACTAAGGGCCTCATATGGGCCGAAAGACGCCATGGGCCATACATGGGCCGGAAGTTAAAACGGGCCAGAATTATATTGGACGGCCCAGATGACGCTACTGGGCCTAATTTGGATAGGTCGTAAATGGGCCCTGGGATAGCGGGCTGTAAATGGGCTATATGCAAACAGGCCATTAACAGGCTTGCCGTGGGTCGGCCCGCCATGTTTTGACTAAGTCAAACGGGCCGACCTTTTCTCATTAATGGGCCTCTGTTTGGCCGTGCCACATGTCGATGTATCATAGGCGCTTTGGGTCCAATGAGTGGTTGACATCTGTCCCAACAGTGAGCCGACATGTGTTTCCTCCAGCCAATGATGATTTTACATGTGGAAAATCCCCATTGGTCGGGGCTGTTAACGGGTTATTGGATCCAAAACCGTACCCGATAGCTTAACAGCGTTCCGTTATGGTGGATGCCACGTGTTGGTCACCCTTGACAAAAGCACTTCTGTGACACGCGATTTATTGTCATGGAAGTGGACACTTCCGTGATGATAATTTTGGTAATGCCATGGAACACTTCTACGACAGCACATGTATGACTATCTTGATTCTGTCATAAATTTGTCATGGATGTACATGCATGACAGAAAACGTGACCTACTGTGACAAACAGGTATCATCACAGAAGTGTATTTTTTGTAGTGTTGACACATCCCGACGACCCTAAGTTATAAGTTTCTTTGAAACCGTCATTGGTCTAGCTGCATGCGGATCTTTTTCGATTCTATAGTCGAATCTAGGTCTTGGTTCAAAGAGGAAAGAAGGGTGCGGTGGGGTGGAGCATGAATCTAGGATTTGGTTCAATGAGGAAAGGAGGGATGGAAAATAATATAGACTAGCTATCCAGCCGCTTTGTTGGTCGAAAAGGGGAAAAGGAGGTAACCCAGTACACACATCTGTAAGGAACTGAACTCTTTGTTGAAAAGGGAAACAAACTCGGGGGGTAGTTTGTGCAGGACTAGATTTGCTGCCCTCACATAGGAAAATGTTTCAAAGAGAACAAATATGGGACCAACGCAGATATGCTGCTTGGCTACATACTCTGCATCGCCCATTTATACGTGTGGACGCACATGGTGCTAGCATGTCCCATGTCCCATCCACATGATCGTGTGGTGTTTTTTGAGATGTTCTGCTACTTGTATTGGTACTGTTTTAAATAAATGTTGAATTGAAGCTATTGTAGTGCTCTCTTTTTTCCCATTAAGTAGTGAACAAAAATGGTACCAACCCACACATTATGTTTGTTGCTTTGTTACAACAAACTCTGCATCACCCCCTTTATAAGTAGATGGAAGCACATGGTGTTAGGGACCGGCGGGAGTACCATTTCTGTTAGGGATTGGCCGGAGTACATGTTTAAGAAATGTATTGTTCAGATAATGTCTCTATTATTATATATCAGTTATAGTGTTTTACAAATGGTACTATCCTGCTTTATAGTTCTTTCTACATGTTTAACCAAGGTATTGTTAAGATAATGTCTCTATTAAAATGAATCAGTCGCATTGTTTTAGGAATGATACTTTTCTGTTTTGTCGTTCTTTATTCATGTTGAAACAAGGCATTGTTAAGATAATGCCTCAGTTAATATGACTGAATCACACTGATTGAGAATTGCTACTCTCCTGCTTTGTTTCCCATTAAGATAAGGTAGATCAGTAGATGTTTTTCTTCTGGGAGTACTAGTCATCAACCGTTATTTCTAAGTAATTGTTTCCCTTATACATATTGTTGCTTACAGGGATATCAAAATTAAAGCTCGATTTTATTCCGACTTTGATTTTAGTTGAACTGCACAAAAGGAGCCAATGTGTCTAAGGCAAACTACTACATTAGTGGGTCCAGTTGGTCTTACCACTTTGTGGAAAGAAGCAGTCACTATTTTTGCTACATTACACAAGGAATGATCGAGAAGCTTTACAGAGTATTAGTAAATGCTGGTGACATGACTAGTCTGCAGAGAGCATAGGAAACTCTACAACACGTGGGGTGCACTAGGCAAAAAGTGCACAAACAAGTACAGGCAGCCAGGACAGGACTCCAAATCTGTCAATGCCATTCTAAGCAACAATGATGGGGCATCTAGGTATGGTAATCTGTTTACCGTACTTTGAGTTTGTTAGTCCACGGATTGGTGGGTTGACACTGGGGCCAATATTCATGTGTGTGTTGCTGCGTCTTTGTTTTTCTTGCAGCATATAAATACGATATCCACAGCGATGCTCACCTTGATTTTAGTGAAACTACACAAAATGTCCGGATGGTTTGTGTCCTCCATAATACTTCATCATGCACAATACATCGAATGGTTCTCTAATCATTCGTCTTCACCTTGAGCCACCGGACTATGTGCTTGAATGGTGTAGCCAGCGTCGGCCATTAAGAAGGGTAAGAAGAAAGACAAAAGGAGAGATGGCTGCTTTACTTGTGGTTCGGAGGAACACTGGGCAAACAAGTTCCCAAGAAAGTACCAAGAAGCCAGGACAGGACTCCAAGTCTGTCAATGTCACTCTAAGCAACAATGATGGGGCATCTGGGTATGGTAATCTATTTACCCTACTTTCAGTTTGTTAGTCCACTGATTGGCGGGTTGACACTGGGCCAATATTCATGTGTGTGCTAATGTGTCTTTCTTTTCTGGCAGCATATAAATATGAAATCCATAGTGATGCTCAGCTTGACTTTACTGGAACTGCACAAAATGTTCAGATGGTTCGTGTACTCCATAATACTTCATCATGCACAATACAACGAATGGTTCTCTAATCATTCGTCGTCACCTTGAGCCACCGGACTATCATATGACAAACTGATGACAAACCCTGCCCGTTCCACAATCATAGGCATTACATATTTTGAATGGGAAAAGCTTGTCAAAGTTGACATTAGTTTAATATATTGGGATTGGAAAACCTTGTCAATTTTTCCTCATTGATGTTATCCAGAAGACATGCATTTGATATTTTTGAGTGCGGCGCCCTTTGCAGTGAGCAACGTCGATCATTTTTTCCTATTCCTGTCTTTAGTTCAGAAGTAAATATTTACTCTGCTAAGATGCACAGTCACACGAATGTTGACTTATGTAAGATATTTTAAGAGTTTGTTATGAATATTGTCTATGTAATGCCAGGCCTTGTGTTTGATTGCAAAGTTGAGCTTGGAATGTTATGGCATGCGGCATCACAAGCTATTCACCATGCCTCCTGAGAATAATGCTTCGTATTGTTTTGCATGTCGAACTAATGCCAGTGATTTGCTTGTTAAGAGGAGCATCCTCTTCTATTGTTTCCGTGCTTAAGAAGTTCATCGTCTTATGTTTCATTCATAGCCTATATGACAAGTCGGGTAGGTTAGACACGAAACCATATGATCTTTCGACCAACTCATCGTCTTAGGCCGTGACTGGATCGTCGTTTTCCAACCAAAACCGCTTGTAAAACTGACGCTTGTAAATAAAAGCAGATGGTCTCGGGTGAAGCGCTTGGTTGGTCGATTTCGACTAGTAAAATATACACCGGTCTCTCGAATTACATGCGTAACCCGCCGGTTTTACTTACAGACCTCGGGCCCTCTGTTTCATTACAACTGTAATTTACGTGTTGTTTCCAATGACGAGTAAATTACACTTGTATCTTAATACATGTGTGAAATAAACCAGAGCTCCCAAGTGCGGCCTTACTGTTTCATGCCGTCTCAGTCTCTCGAAGGTGCTCATAGGTGTCCGATGATCCTGGCATCCTAAATGAGTAGCGGGCGCTATATCAGAACATCCGTCGGGCCCGCGAGGCCCTCTCCGTCGTCCTTCGAGTTGTTGCGCTCGCCATGGCGCCGAGCATTGTTAACATGGTCAATGAACATGAGGATTCAGGAGATAACTTTATTTTGACTGGATGACAGTAGGGACCCACTTGGGCCATAGCCGTATATACGCAAGTGCCTCCTTATTATGTACAACTATATTTTTTTTGCTTCCTCCTGGTTTCCTGACATCACGGTCCCACACCATTGTCACCCTATGTAGTCAATATAAACAAGAGAATTGCACAAGGTGCGGCCGACAGCTGGGACCAAGTAGCTTGAGCAGTATTTGTGTTTTTGAGGCGTGAGAACTGCATTGTTTTTCTTGGCGATGTTTTCATTGTTGTTCATAGGAGAGTAGGGTATTGACTGGGTGGGCTATGGCCAGTCTAGCCCAGGACAGATATCCAGCCCGGATATTAATTTTTTTCAAGATGAAAATTGCTAGCCCAGCTATACGTGTTTTGGAGGAATACCCAGGCAAATTCAACTTGTTATTCTCCACCCCGCTGGGTTGCAAATCTTTCCTATGAGGGATGCATTAGGCTTAACAGGAAAATGGGCTTTAAAAAATAATAAATGGGATGTAATTATAAAAACCGGGCAGTAACTATAAAAAAATGCACCAAACACGAAATTAGTTTATAAAATATTATCTATGAATTTTGAAAATCTTAATTTTTAATTGTAGCGCGCGCAATGTTTCGTTGGATTTTTACGTAATACAAATTTATATTTAATCTGACTAGAAATTTCGGGATATAAATATTTCGGATCCCATCAAAATGTGGGATGTTTTATTGAATTTTGTCTTGAACGCTTGGTTTTTTTTAATAAATCTTGAACAGTTGGTTGAAATTATTAATCGTTGTCCTAGCTAGAAAATGGGATGTACTTTTAATAAACTCTAAATGGGCTGTAGTAAATTCCATTAGAATTCAAAAATGGGTTGTACATCCTTACAAATCGCAAATGGGCTATAAGTTCTATACCACACACTTGTGGGCCTACTTAGTTGACGGATTCCCTAAAAAAATAAGTTGATGCGTATGCAAGGCTTTGTCAACTTATTATAGTCAACACACGGTCTAGCAGCAACGGCCGTTGGATGTCTATCCAATGGATGTCGTGCTTCTTCTTCAATCTCAAATATTCTAGCCTCGGCCGCCCAAAAAATGTTTCCTCCTCCTGACATCTGGGGTGCACCGTTTCGGAGGCTGGACTATGGGCCTACTAAGTTCACACATACCAAGGGCTTTGTCAACTTAGTCAATATAAATGATTCTAGCTGCAGTGACCGTACGATGTCCATCCAACGACCGTAGTGCTTCTTCAACCTCTGGTCTTCTTGCTCCAGCCGCCTAAAGCAGCGCCGGTCGTGCCACCTGTCCTGCCTCCCATGGCTGGTTGTGCTGCCGCGGAGGCCTCACCGCCCCCTACTACTCCCACAGTTGGCCAGGCCATCCCTCCACTCACCCACACCCCCTGTTGTTCTACGACGACGGCAGCCTCACACCGCAGTCGAACCAGTGAACCCTCGTACTCCTCTTCGCGCGGGCTTCCACTTTCGTGTCGTCCTCAGCAACGCGTCGTCCCCTTCCTAGGCCTCGCCATCGTCCACCGCCCTGGTGCTCTTAGTGCAGCGTGGTCAACGTGGTCAAGGAATGACTTCCATCGGAAGAGTACTGTACGTGGAGAGGCTGACAGCTGGGTGCAGGACAACCGCAAGGAAGTGCCTCCTTATTACGCACAAAATAATTATTCCGCCACCTGACAGCAGGGACCCACCGGACAGGCCACCGTATTTCGCGAAAAAAAATTCCCCACTTACTGCTGGGACCCACGAGCTACATCTTCGCACGCAAGGAAATGCCTCCTTATTACGCACAAAAAATGAATACTCCATGAGGGAGTCCTGGATTAGGGGGTGTTCGGATAGCCGGACTATACCTTCAGCCGGACTCCTGGACTATGAAGATACGAGATTGAAGATTTCGTCCCGTGTCCGGAAGGGACTTTCCTTGGCGTGGAAGGCAAGCTTGGCGATACGGATATGTAGATCTCCTACCATTGTAACCGACTTTGTGTAACCCTAACCCTCTCCAGTGTCTATATAAACCAGAGGGTTTTAGTCCGTAGGACAACATACACAACAACAATCATACCATAGGCTAACTTCTAGGGTTTAGCCTCTCTGATCTCGTGGTAGATCTACTCTTGTACTACCCATATCATCAATATTAATCAAGCAGGACGTAGGGTTTTACCTCCATCGAGAGGGCCCGAACCTAGGTAAAACTTTGTGTCCCTTGCCTCCTGTTACCATCCGGCCTAGACGCAGAGTTCGGGACCCCCTACTCGAGATCCGTCGGTTTTGACACCGACATTGGTGCTTTCATTGACAGTTCCTCTGTGTCATCACCATCAGGCTCGATGGCTCCTACGATCACCAATAACGATGCAATCCAGGGTGAGACCTTCCTCCCCGAACAGATCTTCGTCTTCGGCGGCTTCGCACTGCGGGCCAATTCACTTGGCCATCTGGAGCAGATCGAAAGCTACGCCCCTGACCGTCAGGTCAGATTTGGAAGTTTAAAGTACATGGCTGACATCCGCGGGGACTGGATCTTCGACGGATTCGAGCCACTGCCGAGCACGCCGCACTGTCCCGACGAGCATGATCTAGCTCTGCTGCCGAACAGTGCCCTGGAGGCCGTACCCGCATCGGCTTCGACCCTTAATTCGGAGCCAACTGTGCCGATCGAGGATGGGCAGTTGGCCGCCGCCTCGGGGGCTGCGATCCCAACGGCGATTGAGCCGAACACCAGCCCCGCATTCCGCGAGACCCGTGACTCCAAGGAGCCGGACTCCTCTCCATACTCCGAACCCTCCGCGCCCCTGCCGATCGAATCCGATTGGGCGCCGATCATGGAGTTTACTGCTGCGGACATCTTTCAGCACTCGCCTTTCGACGATATTTTGAAGACACTGGAGTCTCTCTCTTTATCAGGAGAGCCCTGACCGGACTACGGTCAGCAAGGTTGGGGTACGGACGATGAAGAAATTCAAAGCCCGCCCACCACCCACTTTGTAGCCACTGTCGACGATTTAACCGACATGCTCGACTTTGACTCCGAAGACATCGACGGTATGGACGCTGATGAAGGAGACGATGAAGAACCAGCGCCTATCAGGCCCTGGAAAGCCACCTCGTCATATGACATATACATGGTGGACACCCCAAGAGAAGGAGATGGCGATGGAACAACGGAGGATGACCCCTCCAAGAAACAGCCTAAGCGCCGGCGTCAGCGGTGCCGCTCAAAATCCCGCCAAAGCAAATATGGTGATTCCAGCACGGGAGATAATAATACTCCGGAAAGTACTGAAGAAAACCCCGTCCAGCAAGATTTAGCACAGGAGGATGGAGAAACCAGCCCTCATGAGAGAGCGGCAGATAGAGAAGTCGAGGGTGATAATTGAGGGAGTCCTGGATTAAGGGGTGTTCGGGTAGCCAGACTTTACCTTCAGCCGGACTCCAGGACTATGAAGATACAAGATTGAAGACTTCGTCCCGTGTCCGGATGGGACTTTCCTCAGTGTGGAAGGCAAGCTTGGCGATGCGGATATTCAAGATCTCCTACCATTGTAACCGACTCTGTGTAACCCTAACCCTATCCGGTGTCTATATAAACCGGAGGGTTGTAGTCCGTAGGACATCAACTCCATATACAACAATCATACCATAGGCTAGCTTCTAGGGTTTAGCCTCCATGATCTCGTGGTAGATCTACTCTTGTACTACCCAAATCATCAATATTAATCAAGCAGGAGTAGGGTATTACCTCCACCGAGAGGGCCCGAACCTGGGTAAAAACATCGTGTCCCTTGTCTCCTGTTACCATCCGGCCTTGACGCAAAGTTCGGGACGCCCTACCCGAGATCCACCGGTTTTGACACCGACATTGGTGCTTTCATTGAGAGTTCCTCTGTGTCGTCGCCTTTAGGCCCGATGGCTCCTTTGATCATCAACAACGATGCAGTCCAGGGCGAGACTTTTCTCCCCGGACAGATCTTCGTCTTTGGTGGCTTCGCACTGCGCGCCAATTCGCTTGGCCACCTGGAGCAGATCGAAAGCTACGCCCCTAGCCATCAAGTCAGGTTTGGAAGCCTAAACTACATGGCAGACATCCGCGGAGATTTGATCTTCGAAGGATTCGAGCCACAACCAAGCGCGCCGCACTATCTCGCGGGGCATAATCTAGCTCTGTCACCGAACAGTACCCCGGAGGCCGCAAACGCACCAGCTTTGACCCTTAATTCGGAGCCAGTTGCGTCAATCGAGGATGAGCTGTTGCACGTCACCTCGGGGGCTGCGATCTCAAAGGCGATCGAGCCGAACGCTGGCCCCACACTCCGCGTGACTCACGACTCCGAGGATCCGGACTCCGAACCCCCCGCGCCCCTGCAGATCGAATCTGATTGGGCGCCAATAATGGAGTTCACCACCGCGGGCATCTTTCAGCACTCGCCTTTTGGCGATATCCTGAATTCCCTCAATTCTCTCTCTTTATCAGGAGACCCCTGGCCGGATTACGGTCAGCGGGGATGGGATACGGACGATGAAGAAATTCAAAGCCCACCCACCACCCACTTGGTAGCCATTGTCGACAATTTAAACGACGTGCTCAACCTCGACTCCGGAGACATCGACGGCATGGATGACGATACAAGAGATACCAATGAACCAACGCCCATAAGGCATTGGACAGCCACCTCATCTCACGATGTGTACATGGTGGATACACTTAAAGGAAGCGACAACGAGGAAAAAGGGGATGGAATGGGAGATCGACCCCCCGAAAAGCAATCAAAGCGTCGGCATAAACGCCGACCCAAGCCCCGCCTCGATAAAAACCCAGCCATAGAGCAGGACGGGCCGGTAGACGACGAGCAGGCCTTAGAGCAACCGTTCGAACAGGGCAACACGGATAGAGAAACCGAACATCCCTCCTCCGGCGAAAACGGCATTCCGGACGACCTCACGCTGGGTAAACCCATGGAGTAGATGAATCTCCACAAGAGGCTCGTTGCAACTGCACGCAGCCTGAAAAAGCAGAAGCGGAAGCTAAAAACAACGGAAGATGCACTCCGGATTAGATGGAGCAAAGTAATCAATACCACAGATAAATACGGTGACGGTCGCCGCACTAAAAGCTATCCGAAAAGAAAGCTACTGCCTGAATTCGACAAAGAGGCCCTAGAGCCCTCGCATTCAAAAAATAAGAAAGCCACATGGTCGGATAGACGACCCAAAGCGGCAAGCGGCGCCGCACTTAAATCGGCATGCGACCCACCCAAGGATTCGCATCATGGCCCAGCTAGGTCCATTTATGGGCCAAGAAAGGAAGCTCTCGTAAGCAATGCAATAAAGCCATCATCAGAATCCGGCACACCCAAATACAGGGGCGCCGCACACCCCCTATGTTTCACCGATGAGGTCCTGGACTATGAATTTCTAGAGGCATTCAAACCCGTAAACATAGAGGCATATGATGGAACAACAGACCCTGGAGTCTGGATCGAGGATTATATCCTCCACATACACATGGCTAGAGGAGATGATCTCCACGCCATAAAATATTTACCCCTTAAGCTTAAAGGGCCAGCCCGGCATTGGCTTAAAAGCCTTCCTGAAAACACAATTGCAAGTTGGGAAGAGCTCGAGGATGCTTTCCGAGCAAATTTTCAAGGGACCTATGTCCGCCCTCCGGATGCAGACGATCTTAGTCACATAACTCAACAGCTCGGAGAATCAGCTCGGCAGTTCTGGAATAGATTCCTCACTAAAAAGAATCAGATAGTCGACTGTCCAGACGCCGAAGCCTTAGCAGCTTTCAGGCATAACGTCCAAGATGAATGGCTCGCCAGACACCTCGGCCATGAAAAGCCAAGAACAATGGCTGCACTAACAAGCCTCATGACCCGCTTTTGTGCAGGAGAGGACAGCTGGCTCGCAAGGTGCAGCCCCAGCGACCCAAGTACATCCGAAACTAGGGATGGAAACGGAAAACCGCGACGCAACAAGGACCATCGCCGGACTAAGGAAAAAAGACCAAAGAGCACGGCAGTCAATGCCAGATTCAAAGGCTCACGACAAAGTTAGACAAAACCGCCCCTCCAGGATAACAGGGACAATCCATCCAACTTAAATAAAATCCTGGACAGGATGTGTCAGATACACAGTACTCCCGGGAAGCATGCTAACCATACCCACAGAGATTGTTGGGTTTTCAAACAATCCGGCAGACTCAATGCCGAACAAAAGGGGCTCGACACACCAAGCGAAGACGAGGACGAACCCCAAAAGCAGAGCACCAGGAAACAAAAGAACTTCCCACAAGAAATAAAAACAGTGAACTTACTTCACATAACAAAACATGCGGCACCCATAAAGGTACGCACCACACAACCTATCCCCAAAGGGTCCCGCCACTGGTTGTCAAAACCAATCATCTTCGATCAGCTAGATTATTCTAGAGATATCAAGGATGCAGGATGGACTGCCTTGATACTCGATCCAATAATTGGCGGACTCCAGTTTTCAAATGTCCTTATGGACGGCGGCACTGGACTAAACCTGATATATCAGGATACAATCCATCACATGGGGATAAACCTAACGAGAATCCGCCGCAGCAAAACCTCCTTTCAAGGGGTAACACCTGGTCCGGACACCCATTGTATGGGTTTTCTTCGGCTCGAAGTTATATTCGGCTCTGCCGATAACTTCCGCCACAAAAAGCTGACCTTCCATATCGTCCCGTTCTCAAGTCGCTATCAAGCACTACTAGGACGCGAAGCTTTCGCTCGCTTTAACGCAATACCGCATTATGCATCTCTCACGCTTAAGATGCCCGGTCCACGAGGCACCATCTCTTTGAAGGGGAAGCACTAAAGTGCGCCTCCCCAAGCGAAGGACTGTGCGGCCGCTTTGACAGCCCCATAGTAAAATGGCCTCACCGGCCAAAAAACTTCGAAATAGGTCATTAACGACCACGAACGCGGATAGACGAGTTCGGTACAAAATCATCATTGATGCAGGCTTAGTGGCCATATACCCCCGCACTAGGGGCTCCATGCATATACAATAAGAGACAATAAAGCTCAGTTTTATATATTTTACTTTATACCTTGTTTATTTTAAACTTTTGTTCGGCACGACCCATTTTCAACTCATTTCCTCTCTTTTATAGATGAACGTCGTGCGGTGCCCGTCCAGGATACGGCACAACGGAGACACAGGCGTAGACATGTAGTAGGGACCCGTCCTAAAGGATTCTTTTTAGATTAAGACCCTGCGTAAACCTTTTTTACTGTCTCTCGTTGCTACACATCCCCTAGTTTTTTCTGATATAACCAAGGAGGAGGCTGGTGTCTTGGCATGTGGCCACGTCAGAATTTTTGCACGTACCTGGACAGTAGGGGCTTTTTTAATAAAGAGTGTTGTTTCGCCCGCACTCATAAAGACCGAACACCTTAGGGAGTGTTCGGCGTCGCGAGTTTTGGCATTATATGCATCAGCTCCGAATCATGTCTTTGGTCAAATGTTGGGTTGCCCGGCTCCTGAGTTCAGCTACCTTACGTTCCGCTCTATCGGCTAAGGTAGCACCAGGAGAACTACTGCGATTGTGCCCCGTTTCGGCCGGGCGAGCACCTCAGTAGAGAAAGCCGAAAACTGACTGTCATGATGTAGCGTGAGACTGGTCAGCCACTCGATGACCTATCGGAATCTATCGAATTCCTCCACTTTAACGAAGGGCCGCTTCCCGGTCAGGCACATACGCGCCCCGAACTCGGGCGAGCGCAGTCGCCACCAATGGGCTACCTAAATAGTCTCACTGTCAAGCTCCTATGGCTAAGTGAAAGTGTTAAAGCATTATAGTCCGGTTGCCTGGCCCGTTGCGAGATCACCTCCTTTCTAGGACCAAGACGTTGGGTTAAGTGTGAAAATGCGTCTTCTGCGAGCACCCCCGCCTATGTGCGTGGGGGCTGAAGCCAACGGCTGCCATCTTTCAGATTATATATATATATATATATATATCTTAAAACGGCCACACAGGAGGTGTTCCCAATACTTGAAGGCACAAGTATAAAAAGGCCACTATAGTTTATCAAAATATTACTTTATAATTACATATGCTATCATAACATAGCATCTTTCGAGCACTGCGTCTCTATTACACGAGCGCCTTCAAGGACTTCCTGAAAATAGTGCTCGGAGGGTACTCGGCTTTTGTCCGAATCTCGGGACGCAACAACGGTGGTCTCCATCTCTGCCCAGTATGTCTTGACATGGGCAAGAGCCATCCTTGCGCCCTCTATGCATGCGGACCTCTTCATTGCATTAATACATGGCACCGCGTCAAGGAATTGCTGCATCAAGCTAAAATAACTCTTCGGCTCTGATCTCCCCGGCCATAGATGACCCATGACGTACTTCATGGCGAGTCCGGATAACCTATTCAGTTCGGCCCATTGAGCCAAACGATCGTCCACTGCTAGTGGACGCTCTGGATTGTGAAACTTCGACCAGAAAAGCTTTTCCACTTCGCGATCTTTCTGATCTCGAAAGTGTTCGGTCGCATCAGCAGCACTCGCTGCCAAATCTAGATAGGTATCCTCCACACTCCACATCCGGTCCAATGGAGCAAACTTCGGATCGCAAAATTTCCTTTGCAGCATAAAGGGCTTTCCAGCCGCAATCTATTCGGCCTGACGCAGCTCCTCCTTCGCACCTCTCATCGCAGAGCGCGCGTCCTTGGCATTGGCAACGGCCTTCTCTAAGTCCGTTTGTTTCGCCTGGTCTTCTTTCTCAAGAAGTCTGCAACGGTCTGGAGCGCTCTTTAACTTTTCGGCCATCTCGTCCATCCCTTCCTTGCTTCGGCAATGAGCAGCCTGTTCGTCTCTCAGCTCTTCAAGGGCTTTCTTGGCAGCCGCATCACTTTCTCTGGCTTGTTCTTTAGCTCGGGCAAGTTCTGCCCTAAGACTCTCCACGGCGGCCGCACCATCTGCGTCAAGCACACACATCGTAAGACACTGGCATAAAACCCTTCTTACCTGATGCCGCCCGAGGAATTACAAACCTTGAGCCTCATCAAGCCGCTTGTTGACAAGCGTGATGTCGGCATTTGCCACGTCCAGTTGCCGCTTTAGTTCGGCAAAATCATCAGTTCGGCTCGATTCCGGACACCCTGCCGCCTACATTCAAAGGCGACATCTTAGACCTGGGATTATGATCCTCCGCGTGCCGTCATTTCTTGACGACGCGCAGAGTCTCAGGGGCTACTATCTACACAGGGCGCATCTTATTCATGCGCAACTGACAGAAGTGTACATTATCTAATGTACCTCAAAACCCGTCAGTAAACTTTTGACGGCCTCATGCAATCCGCTCTCTGCGGATGAGATCCTTTCAATCACCATGCCCATCAATGCACGGTGCTCCTCCGAGATAGAAGCTCGTTCCAGCAGAATCTTTAGCTCCTCCGGCCGAGCACCAGACGGTGCCGGACTCGTCCCATGACCTCTTTTGAAGGCCGGACGCGGAGAACCTCGGGGGGGCACATAGCTATCTTCCGCCCTTGCCGGATTCTAAGAAACCCTCCGTGACGACACCTTAGGGTCGCCCGCCTCGCTAGGCGGCACGGCAGGGGGAGGCGTCCCGATCTCCATCATCTCCGGAAGGAGATCCCCCAAAGACGAGCTCTGCTGAGAAGGGCTGAGGTCAGAGCTACAAGGTAAAATTTTGGTTAATCTTCTCGGATATAAATCAAGGATTTTCCTCATCCCTCAAAAGGAAAATCTTTCTCTACTTACGGCTTGCTGGAGGGCTGATCCCCTTGAGGGCATAGTCCGGCCGAGGAACTCCCCGGTGTCAGACCCTCTGACGAGGATTTTTTTCCCCCGCTTCGAGGCCACGGTTTCTGGGTCATCAGAGGCGGCTCTCTTCTTCCCCTTAGGAGAGGAGTTATCGGTTCCTCCCTTCGGAGCAGCCTCTTTCGAGGAGGCCATAGTTTCCTTGTCCTCCCCCTTGCTTCCCTCCAAAGGCATTATCTCCAGCATCTTGACCAGCACGGGATCCGGCCTCGTTTCGGGAAGGGGAGCCGGACACCTGATCAGCTTTGCCATCACTATCCACTCCTGTTTAAAAGGACGGCTCTTTTAGGGGCAAGTTTATGACAATTATACAGATAGAAGGTCCGGGCACAAGGTTGCTTACTTGAGTATCCAGGCGATTGCAGCTCAGGCCTGCGTCCTCGGTTAAATCCAGACACATCTCTTGTGATCCAAAGAACAGTTTATACATCTCCACGGGCGTCGCGCCCATGAAATTCTGGAGAGCTCTCAGTCCCTCTGGATTAAACTCCCACAGGCGAAGGGGGCGACGTTTGCCGGGCAATATTCGGCGAATCAGCATGACCTGCGTCACCTTGACCAGGCTGAGGTCTCCTTCCAAGAGATCCTTAATGCGGCCCTGTAACAAGGGCACGTCTTTGGGCAAACCCCAATCTAACCCTCTGTTGACCCAAGACGCTAGCCGTGGTGGGGGACCCGAGCGAAAGGCAGGAGGCACCACCCACTTGGTGCTCCCAGGAGCGGTGATATAAAACCACTCTCGTTGCCACAATCCTAGCTCCTCTTGAAAAGAGCCCTCGGGCCATGGAGCATCAGCATTTTTGCTTATAACAGCACCTCCGCACTCTGCGTGCCGTCCCTTGATCATCTTCGGCTCCACTTTGAAGGTCTTGAGCCATAATCCGAAGTGAGGGGTAACACGAAGGAACGCTTCACACACGACAATAAACGAGGAGATATGGAGGATGGACTCCGGAGCTAAGTCATGGAATTCCAGCCCGTAATAAAACAGCAGTCCCCTCACGAAGGGATCCATTGGGTAGCCCAACCCCCGAAGGAAGTGAGACATGAACACCACGCTCTCACCAGGCTGGAGACTGGGGATGACCTGCCCTTGAGCAGGCAACCTATGCGAAATTTTGTCGGTCAGGAACTTAGCCTCCCTCAACTTTAGTACGTCCCCCTCCGTGACGGAGGAGGGCGTCCATCGGCCTTGAAGGTCAGAACCGGACATCGTCGAAGGTCTGAAGCGCCTGGAATCTGGAGCCTAGGGTGTTGGAACTCGAGGCGACGGGCGAACTCGCTTGAGAATGAAAAAAGAGTAAGGCCTTGGTCTCTTTATAAGAGGGTAAATACCAAGAGCCCTCCCCGTCACCGTTCGGGACTCATCTTTAATTGAGGAAACGTGCTAACGGGCGCGGTTGGGTTACCCACGTCCGTATTGATGAGAATCCCGTAAAGGGGGGTACACGATCTCTGCTTTGACAAGACGTGCCAAGGAAACCGCCTCGCAAAACATGCTGAGGTGGAAAAGTAAAAACGACTCGAATAAAGGACTTGGCCATAGTGTGATGATGCACTGCGGAATATGTCAGCAGATTTGATTTGTGTTAATATTATTCTCTCTATGGCAATATGTGGAAACTTATTTTGCAGAGCCGGACACTACTCTTGGTGTTTACAATCTTCCATGAAGGACTTGGAGGATGAACCCGCCTTGCAATGCCGAAGACAATCTGCGCGCCGGACTCGTCGTCATTGAAGTCTGGTTCAGGGGCTACTGAGGGAGTCCTGGATTAGGGGGTGTTCGGGTAGCTGGACTTTACCTTCAGCCGGACTCCAGGACTATGAAGATATAAGATTGAAGACTTCGTCCCGTGTCCGGATGGGACTTTCCTTGGCATGGAAGGAAAGCTTGGCGATGTGGATATTCAAGATCTCCTACCATTGTAACCGACTCTGTGTAACCCTAACCCTATTCGGTGTCTATATAAACCGAAGGGTTGTAGTCCGTAGGACATCAACTCCATATACAACAATCATACCATATACTAGCTTCTAGGGTTTAGCCTCCTTGATCTCGTGGTAGATCTACTCTTGTACTACCCATATCATCAATATTAATCAAGTAGGAGTAGGGTATTACCTCCACCGAGAGGGCCCGAACCTGGGTAAAAACATCGTGTCCCTTGCCTCCTGTTACCATCCAGCCTTGAGGCACAGTTCGGGACCCCCTACCCGAGATCCGCCGGTTTTGATACCGACAATAATTATATGCCTCCCTCCGAAGACGAGGCAAGCCTCGACGACGACGAATTCGTCGTGCCAGAGGATCCCGTCGAGCAAGAGCGTTTTCAATGCAGGCTTATGGCCACAGCAAGAAGCCTCAAGAAAAAACAGCAACAGCTTAGAGCTGATCAAGATTTGCTAGTTGGCAGATGGACTGAAGTCCTTGCGGCCGAAGAGCATAAACTCGAACGCCCCTCCAAGAGCTACCCAAAGCGCAGGTTGCTTCCCTGATTAGAGGAGGAAGCACTTAAACCTACATCACCTGCACTCGATACGGCTGATCGGCCACCTCGTGGCCGCGACAGAGAGGCCTCTCGGCCCTCCACTCAAGCCGCACCCCGTACCAAGGCACGGGAAAATCCGCCGGACTTGCAAGATATGTTGGAGGACAAGGCAAGGCAAACAAGATCGATCTACGGATCACGTGGGCGCCCCACGACTCGAGACGGTAACCGTCACGCCGGCCACAAATTCAGCAGGGCCGAACACAGTAGACAAAGCTCATTGGAGCTACGTCGTGACATAGCCCAGTACAGAGGCGCCGCACACCCACTATGCTTCACAGACGAAGTAATGGATCATCAAATCCCCGAGGGATTCAAACCCATAAACATCGAATCATATGATGGTACAACAGATCATGCAGTATGGATCGAGGATTATCTCCTTCATATCCACATGGCCCGTGGTGATGATTTCCACGCCATCAAATACCTCCCACTCAATCTTAAAGGACCAGCTCGGCATTGGCTTAACAGCTTGCCAACAGGATTAATCAGTTGTTGGGAGGACCTGGAAGCCGCATTCCTCGACAATTTCCAGGGCACTTATGTGCGACCCCCAGACGCCGATGACCAAAGTCACGTAATTCAGCAGCCAGATGAATCGGCCAGGCAATTCTGGACACGGTTCCTAACAAAGAAAAATCAGATAGTCGATTGTCCGGACGCCGAGGCCCTAGCAGCCTTCAAGCACAATATCCGTGACGAGTGGCTTGCCTGGCACCTTGGACAGGAAAAGTCGAAGTCTATGGCAGCACTCACGACACTCATGACCCGCTTTTGCGTGGGAGAAGACAGCTGGCTTTCTCGTAGCAACAATATGACCAAGAACCCTAGTAATTTGGATACCAGGGACAGTAGTGGCAGGTCGCGTCGCAACAAGCAGAAGCGCCGCATTAACGGCGACAATGCTGAGGATACGGTAGTCAATGCCGGATTCAGAGGCTCTAAATCCGGTCAGCGGAAAAAGCCATTCAAAAGGAATCCTAGGGGTCCGTCCAGTTTGGACCGAATACTCGACCGCTTGTGCCAAATATATGGCACCCCGAAAAGCCGGCCAATCACACCAACAGGGATTGTTGGGTGTTCAAGCAGGCAGGCAAGTTAAATGCCGAAAATGAAGACAAGGGGCTGCATAGCGATGACGACGAGGAGCCCCGGCCGCCGAACAATAGTGGATAGAAGGGTTTTCCCCGACAAGTGCGGACGGTGAACATGATATACGCAACCCACGTCCCCAAAAGGGAGCGGAAGCGCGCGTTAAGGGACGTATACGCGGTAGAGCCAGTCGCCCCAAAGTTTAACCCATGGTCCTCCTGCCCGATCACCTTTGATCGAAGGGACCATCCCACTAGCATCCGTCATGGCGGATTCGCCGCATTGGTTCTAGACCCAATTATTGACGGATTTCATCTCACTAGAGTCCTTATGGACGGCGGCAGCAGCCTGAACCTGCTTTACCAGGATACAGTGTGGAAAATGGGCATAGATCCCTCGAGGATTAAGCCCACCAAAACGACCTTTAAAGGCGTAATACCAGGTGTAGAGGCCAGCTGTACAGGCTCAGTCACACTTGAAGTGGTCTTCGGATCTCCGGATAATTTCCGAAGCGAGGAGTTAATCTTCGACATAGTCCCATTCCGCAGTGGCTATCGCGCACTGCTCGGGCGAACCGCATTCGCCAAGTTCAATGTGGTACCGCACTACGCATACCTTAAGCTCAAAATGCCAGGCCCTCGAGGAGTAATTATGGTCAATGAAAACACCGAATGCTCCCTCTGAATGGAGGAGCACATGGCGGCCCTTGCAGTAGAAGTACAAAGAAGCCTCTCTAGACAGTTCTCCAGTCCGGCCATTAAACGACCGGACACCGTCTAGCGCGCCCGGAGTAACCTACAACAAGACCACGTAGCACGATCCAAGCAGGCGTAGCAATGCGGCTCCAACCCCAGCCCTCGCAAAAAGGCGACGCCAGTGCTTCGCATACATAACTACGCTCTATAAATACCATGGGTACAGGGGGAGGGGCACCATCACGACACGCCCGAAACACGGCTTAAACCGCACCAAGGGCTGCTAATTTTTTTTAATTTTCTCTTACTTTCAGGACTCCATTTTTCGGAAGGCCTGTGCGGCAGTTCAATTGCCGCACAAACGATGCAAGAATCAGGGAAGCAGACAAGCCATGGCGCATTACGGAACTCCCAGGTGGTCTCTATCACGAGCAGTATACCTGTTTCGCATACCATTCCGCAGCCTGCCCCTGGAACGGACATGTTAAATAGTCCAACCTTTTGCTTATCGCATTATTTTGTATCGTTCTGCTTTGATCGCAACCCCTTTTTAATAAACAATGCATAGCTTTTGTCTATTTTCGCATTACTCTTTTTTTATATATGTTCCTTAATGACATGTTGCACCCGTACACTTTGGTACGGCCAAAATACGCTAGGGGCTTTAGTACCCCTCAATATGGTGTGAGAAGTCTGAACACTTTAACAAGTGCGGCACCCCGAACTTATAGCATTATATGCATCGGCTCCGAATCATGTCTTGGGTCAATAGTTGGGTTTGCCCGGCTCCTATGTTTTGGTGCCTTACGTTCCGCTATATCGGCTAAGGTAGCACTAGGAGAACCACTGCGATTGTGCCCCAGTTGAGCTGGGTCGAGCACCTCAGTGGAGAAAGGTAAAACTGACTGTCATGATGAAGCGAGAGTTGGTCGTTGTTTCAGAGGTTTTTCGAGTCCCTAAATACTTATGCCGCTTAGAGCGAGGAGTCGGCTCTGTCCGGCCAAGGCGTGGATAGCGCCCCGAACTCGGTCTTCCAAATACCAGGGGCTTCGCCAAAATTTAAAATTATAGAAATATGTGGCTAAGTGAGAGTGTTCACGCATTATAGAACGATTGCCTTGTTTATTGGGCTGAGCGCCTCCCTCGAAGGACCCAAACATGGGAAAAAGAGCGCTCAGGTTTATCCCCGAACACCCCAGCACTAGCGGCACGGGGGCAGAAGCCGACGACTCGCCATCTCTTAGAATTGATAAATAGCCGCATAGAAGGTAATATTTTAAATTCCAACAGCATTGCTTAGCACATATGAACAAGTTTTCAGCGCACAGGACAAAACGAGCAAGTTTCCCTCAAAAATTACATCCCTAGAACATTCATCCGCCACAAGGCAGGCACCCTTCAGAACATCCTTATAATAATTCTCGGTCTTGCGATGCTCTCTCCCCGGCGGTGGCCCGTCCTTCACAAGCTTCTTAGCATCCAGCTTGCCCCAGTGCAGCTTAGCACGGGCAAGGGCCCTACGGGCACCTTCAATGCAGACGGAGCGCTTGATGACTTCGAACCTTGGACAGGCCTCCACCAGCCGCCGCACGAGTCTGAAATAGCTCCCAGGCAGAGCCTCTCCATGCCACAGCCGAACTATGACGCCCTTCATGGCCTGTTCGGCCGCCTTGTGGAGCTCGACCAGTTGCTTCAGCTGGTCAATCAGGGGCACGGGGTGTCTGGCCTCAGCATACTGAGACCAGAACACCTTCTCTGTCGAGCTTCCCTCCTCGGCTTGATAGAATGCGGCGGCATCGGACACACTCCGGGGAAGATCTACGAGCGCTCCTGGAGAGCTCCAGATTCGGATAAGTAACAAGTAACTCACGTTTATGTGTTTGCTTTTCATAAAGAATGCCTTACCCGCCGCTATCTTCTTCACCTCATCCAGCTCCTGGAGGGTCTTCTGGGATTCGGCCTTGGCAGACTTGGCATTTTCAATAGCCGCCGCGAGCTCAGATGCTCGCGTCTTTGAGTCAAGCTCCAAACTCTCATGTTTTTTCATGAGAACCTGGAGCTCTTGCCACACCTTGCCAGCCTGGGCCTCGTACTTCTCCCGCTCGGTGCACTCGGCCTCGACCAGCGCTTGCTTAAGGGTCGCCACCTCAGTCATGGCCCCTACAATAGCCACGATTGTAAGGTCATATTTATCCCTAAGTGTTTTGGTGATTGATGACAATGCATTTGCGGACTAATCGTGTGCCATGAGCTTTCCAGACTCTTCTCTACTAGGCACAAGACGTTTGGATGCCCCTCGAAGACTGACGAAGACGGCGTCTTTTCTACGTTTCCTTTTGGTGGATTTGAGTCATAGGAAATCCGTACTATTAAGAGGGGGTCCGCATTGTAAAGGTTTGGGTGGAATCATCTCGTACACGTCTCCTTTTATCCCCTCCTTCTTCCTTGGAGCTTCCTCCGTTTTCCTGCCACAGTTGACTGGCTGCTTGTGTGGTTGCGGTAGTACCGCACCAGGAGCAACGGTAGTACTGTGGGCATCCACGGTAGTACCGCGCATGCACGCGGTAGTACCACTGGTGCTCACGGTAGTACCGCTCCCCTGGAGCCATACTACCGCTGCCCACCAGTCTAGTGCCGCCCGGTTGCGGTAGTAGGAGCGGATGTAAAAAATTACATCCGCACCTGCCGCGGTAGTACCGCTTTCGCCGTGCGGTAGTACCGCACTAGGCGGCCAGGCAGTAGTACCGCCCCTCGGCAGTACTACTGTGTCGAGTTTTTGCTACTTCCGTTCTTTTGCGGAAGTATGCACGGAAGTTCCCATTCCCCCTATCGAGACTTTTTGCCTCACGGTAGTACCGCGCTGTGGGCGCGGTAGTACCGCGCGTGTGGAAGTACCGCCCCAACTTGCGTCTGTTTCCCTGGCTGGGGGTCACGGCAGTACTGTAGGATGGTACGGTAGTACCGCACTATCGTGCGGTAGTACCGCTTGGTTGCAAGCAGTACTACCGCGCGGCCTTGCGGTAGTACCGCTGGCCATGCGCGGTAGTATCGCTGGCCGCGCGCTGGTAGGTGGGTAACGGTTGGATCTTTTCCACACACTATATAAAGGATCTCCTTCTTCCCCGTTGACTTACCTCTTCCACCATTAAAGCTCCATTATTGCTCCAAGCTCCATTTTCGCCCGATCTCACTCCCTAGCCAACCAAACTTGTTGATTTGCTCGGGAGTGGTTGAGAAGGCCCCGATCTACACTTCCACCGAGAGATATTTGATTCCCCCTACTAATCCCTTGCGGATCTTGTTACTCTTGGGTGTTTGAGCATCCTAGACGGTTGAGGTCACCGCGAAGCCATACTCCATTATGGTGAAGCTTCGTGGTCTCGTTGGGAGCCTCCAATTGAGTTGTGGAGATTGCCCCAACCTCGTTTGTAAAGGTTTGGTCGCCGCCTCCAAGGGCACCAATAGTGGAATCACGGCATCTCGCATTGTTTGAGGGCGTGAGGAGATTACGGTGGCCCTAGTGGCTTCTTGGGGAGCATTGTTCCTCCACACCGATCCAACGGAGACGTACTTCCTCTCAAAGGGAAGGAACTTCGGCAACACATCCTCGTCTCCACCATCTCCACTTTTGGTTATCTCGTACCTTTAATTGTGTAGCTTATTTGTTTCATATATCTTGCTTGCTTGTGTTCCTATTAGTGTTGCATCATATAGGTTGCTTATCTAGTTGCATATCTAGACAACCTATTTTGATGCAAAGTTTAATTTGCTAAAGAAAAGCTAAAAATTGTTAGTTGCCTATTCACGCCCCCCTCTAGTCAACCATATCGATCCTTTCAATTGGTATCAGAGCCTCGTCTATTTATTAAGGACTTTACCGTCCAAAGAGTATGGTTGATACCATAGACGGAGCGGAGGAACACTCCGGTGTGAATCCTATCTCGTCTACGGGCGATGGGGGAACTCCGGTCTCTCGTGAGGAGTTCAATGTAGCCTTGGAGACATTGAAAACCTTCATGACGACCGAAGTTGAAAGCATGTTTACTAAATTTCTTGAGGGGCTTAAACTATCCACCGCACCGTTGAAAGTGGGGGATCCCACTAACGAGGTGTCGGATGCTTTCCCCGACAAGGGGGAAGCTAGTAGTGAAAAGGCTCCTTCTTCTAGTGGCAAGAATGGCACCGGCATCTTTGCCCATGTGGAACCACCACTTGATTATGGTGGACCGGTTCCTTCTACTCATTTGAATCATGCTGGTCCTCCTCCTAAGATTGTGAAAAATGAGGATTTTGATTCTTGGGTTTACCGCTTTAAACGTCATTTAAATCATGTGAACACTAACCTTTGGAGAATCATTGAGGAAGGTTTCTACCCACATGATCCAAGCAACTTCACTCCTCGAGAAGCCGCGGACAATCAATTCAATGAGAATGCTCTCTTCATCATTCAAGATGCAATTCCACCCGAAGACCTACCTCATCTTCGTCCCTTCGCCTTGGCCAAAGATGCATGGCATTGTGTCGTGTCCCTCTACTGGGGAAGCGCAAGCATTCAACGCTCCAACTATGAAGTGGTACAAGATGAGGCCGATGAGTTTGCAATGAAGGAAGATGAAGAACCTCGCGAGCTTTATCGGAGAGTCACCAAACTCGCGGTCTCACTACGAGATCATGGGAGCAAGGACACGGATGACAATTGGATCAATCGCAAATTCCTCAAGGCAATGATGCCCTACCACAAGGCCATGTCCTCCGTCATTCGCCAAAGACCGGACTTCCACACTTTGACCTCAAGCGAAGTGTTGGATGAGTTTGTGGCCATGAACATTTTGGACAAGACCGCCGACAATGCGGTGCTCCGTTCTCAACGGGTAAAGAAGCCTAACCTTGCATTGAAGGCCTAGCTCACCGTGGAAGAAGAAGAAGAGGAAGAAGAGGAGAGCAACCCCGAAGATACAAAGTATGCATATCATGAACACATGGAACTTGCTTCAAGGCAATTTTGGATCAAGAAAAACTCGAGGCCCAACTTTAGCAAAAACAACTCGAGTGGCACAAGGGGCAAGCAATGTGTAAGGACTTGCTACAATTGTGGCAACTGAGTCATTTCGTTGCGGAATGCCCGTATGAGAAGAGGGAAGACAATGGTGGCAAACTCATCCAAAAGGACAAGGCCAAGTCATTCCCCAACAAGAACAACTTCACAAAGAAGACTCCTCCCAAGGCCTTGGTTGTGCAAGAAGAGTACAACGAGGATGATGATGATGATGAAGATGATGAGTCGGTTGCCATGGCCTCCGTTGCCATTGCAACAACGTCACGAGTGTCTCTCTTCGACTCACCCAACGAGAGCATCAACGCCAAGTGCCTCATGGCTAAAGCCACCAACAAGGTGTTTGCTTCCTGTGGTGGATCATGGTTGCTCGATAGCGGAGCTACAAATCATATGACCGGAAGCAAGGACATGGTGGTGGACATGCACAAGGCTCCATCTATGCCCACCAATGTCGAGTGGGGTGACGCCTCATCTTCTAAGGTATTGGGACTTGGCAAGGTTGTTATCTCTCATGATCTCACGATCGAGAAGGTCATGCTTGTTGAGTCCCTTGCATACAATTTACTTTCCGTTCGTCAACTTGCAATCATGGGCTTTGCCACTTTCTTTGATATCGATTCCGTGGCCCTCTTGTGAAGCAAGACTCTTAAAGTAGCCTTTGTTGGGCATGTCGAGAATGGTCTATATGTGATTAACTTCTCGGAGTGACCCACTAAGACCGCGACATGCCTAATGGCTAAAGTTGATGTGGGATGGCTTTGGCATCGCCGTTTAGCCCATGTCAATATGAGATCTTTGCAAAGTCTCCTAAAGGGGGACCATGTCCGTGGACTAACGAATGTTAGTTTTGCTAAAGATCGTGCTTGCAGTGCCTGTATCTAAGGAAAGCTACATGATAAGGCTCACCCTCCCACGACTATCATTTATTCAAAGAGGCCTTTGGAGCTCCTTCACATGGATCTCTTTGGGCCTCCATCCTTTGATAGTCTCGGAGGTAGAAAGTATTGCTTGGTGATTGTGGATGACTACTCAAGGTACACGTGGGTGTATTTCTTCAAGAGGAAGAGCGAGACCCAACAAACCGTCATCGACTTTGCAAATGAAGCACAACATCAACACAATGCAAAGATCTTGACAATAAGAAGTGACAATGGCACCGAGTTCAAGAACTACACCTTGGATGAATTTCTTAGTGATGAGGGAATCAAGCATCAATATTCCGCACGGTACACCCCTCAACAAAACGGTGTTGCGGAGAGGAAGAACCGGACGTTGATGGATGCGGCAAGGACCATGATGGCGGAGTTCAAGTCTCCATACAACTTTTGGGCCGAAGCCATAAACACCACGTGTCATGCATCCAATCGGCTCTACCTCCGCAAGGGCTTGAACAAGACCAAGGGATAGATCATACTCAAGACGGTGTGGTCACACCAAGTGATGCCCAAGGTCAAGTTCTCTCCCCCGAGCAAGTTCAAGATCACGAACTAGTTCATGACGGCGCTCAAGATGATCAAGTAACCGCTCCTCAACTCACCACTGTGGAGGTATTGGAGCGTCGTGCCGCCAAGGTTGCTTCCAAGCTCTCCACCAAGGATCATCTCATGACGAATGTGCTTGGAAGCTTAAGAAAGGGGGTAAGCACTCATAGACAATTAGCAAATTATTATGAGCATCATGCGTTTGTCTCTTGTGTGGAACCCCTCAAGGTCTATGAGGCGCTAGAAGATCCGGATTGGCTAAATGCCATGCACGAAGAACTCAACAACTTCGAGCGCAACAAAGTGTGGAGATTGGTGCCAAGGCCAATGGGGAACCACAATGTCATTGGAACCAAGTGGATATTCAAGAATAAGCAAGATGCTCATGGGATTATCATTCGCAACAAGGCTCGTTTGGTAGCACAAGGCTACTCCCAAGTCGAGGGTCTCGACTACAGTGAAACCTTTGCTCCCGTTGCTCGTCTTGAATCCATTCGCATGTTGATTGCATATGCCTCTCATCATAACTTTAAGTTACATCAAATGGATGCGAAGAGTGCGTTTCTTAATGGTCCCATTAATGAATTGGTGTACGTCAAGCAACCCCCTGGGTTCGAGGATCCCTACTTTCCCGATCATGTGTATCAACTCGATAAGGCACTCTATGGCCTTAAACAAGCCCCACGTGCGTGGTATGACCACCTTACCGAGTTGTTACAAGACCGTGGGTTTGAAGTTGGGATCATCGACCCCACTCTTTTTACTAAGAAGGTCAGAGGGGAGTTGTTTGTGGGCCAATTATATGTTGATGATATTATCTTTGGCTCTCCTAACAAAGCTTTCAATGAGGAATTTGCCGCTCTCATGACCTCAAAGTTCGAGATGTCTTCCATGGGGGAGTTGAAGTTCTTTCTAGGGTTTGAAGTGAAGCAAAGAAGAGAAGGAACCTTCATCAATCAATCCAAATACACTCAAGACATGCTCAAGAGATTCAAGCTAAGTGACGTCAAGCCGGCTTCCACTCCAATGCCCACCAAGTGCCAACTTGACTTAGATCCCAATGGTAAAGTGGTGGATCAAAAGGTATATCGTTCCATGATTGGATCCTTGCTTTACCTTTGTGCATCTAGACTGGACATCATGTTGAGTGTGGGAATTTGTGCACGGTTTCAAGCCGCACCTAAGGAAAGTCACTATGTGGCGGTCAAACGAATCTTTCAATATTTGGCTCATACCCCAAACTTTGGCTTATGGTACCCAAGAGGATCAAACTTCAAGCTTGTAGGGTATTCGGATTCCGATTGGGCGGGAGACAAAGTGGATAGGAAGTCCACTTCCGGAGGGTGCCAATTCCTTGGTTGCTCTCTGGTAAGTTGGTCTTCCAAAAAGCAAAGTTGTGTGTCTCTCTCGTCCATCGAAGCGGAGTATGTTGCGGCCGGTAGTTGTTGTGCACAACTCTTATGGATGAGGCAAACTTTAAAGGATTATGGTGTCCCTTGTGACAAAGTGCCTCTTTGGTGTGACAATGAAAGTGCCATCAAGATCTCTCTCAACCCGGTGCAACACTTCAAGACGAAGCATATTGAGATCCGGTATCACTTCATCCGGGATCACATTAGGCGAGGAGAGATCGAGCTCAACTACGTCAACACTCATGATAACCTTGCAGATGTCTTCACAAAGCCCTTGGATGAAACAAGATTTCGCGAGTTAAGGCATGAGCTAAATATCATCGATTCGAGCAATGTTGCTTGAACCCTTGCACACCCCACCATACTCAACGTGTTGTCCTATTTAGATGTAGGCATGGACATAGGGGGAGTGATGTTCTCTCAATGAACTCTCCCTCCCCCCATTATGCATAAATCAGTCAAGTCTTTCACATTAGCCATTTTTATGGTTCTTGTGCTTCAAAGACGAGTTTTGTTCATGGACCCAAGGATAATTCTTCGCGGTGCCATACCAATTGACTCAAATATAGGTCGCTATGGCCACCGCCCTCTCTTTTGTAGAGGTGGTGTCTCGTGGTTGGTTCATTTTGTCGTGTGCCTTTCTGGTTTTGTGTGTTGCGTGGTCTTGTGGTGTTGTGTTGGCTTGGAATAGTTTGTGGAAAGATCAAGTTTTTTTAGCTCGAAACATGCATCTTCTTGAGCCCACGGTACTACCGCATCTGGGCGCAGTACTACCGCTTCGGAGGCACGGTACTACCGCGCCACAGAACGGTACTACCGCATCAGGCGGTACTACCGTGTCTGGGCACGGTACTACCACACCGTCAAGGGCGCATGGGGGTTATGACTCGGGTAGGGGAGTTACCACTCCCCATACCCATTTACTGTCTCTCTCTCCACATCTCTCCCTCTCAAGAATGGCGCCGGAGGTACTCGTCGGATCTCCGTCTCCGGCCACTCTCCTCGGATTCCGACCGGTGGGATCATTCCCCACCACTTCCTCTTGCCATGGACCAAGGTTTTTCCCCAAATCCCTCTTTTTTCATGGCTGTTCTCTTGCTTCTAGGTGTTTGGGGAGAAACTTGTTGTTCTTGAGATTTTAGGCCAAATCTATGCAAGAGTAGGAAGTAGGAGAGTCGTGATGCGTAGGAAACATACTTGATATGCTGTCTTGTGGTAGCTTTATCCTACCGTAGTACCGTCGTGGTTTCGCGGGCTTTCTCACATTTGAACAAGTTCAGATCTGATGCGGTGCGGTACTACCGTGCCCGATGTGCGGTACTACCGGGCCGACCGCGGTGCTAAGGGCGTACTACCGCTCCTACACCCGGTACTACCGTGCTCCTGCACGGTACTACCGCGTCTACGAGCCGTACTACTATCTTAGCTCCGTAGCTCTTGGCAGTACTACCGTAGGGAACAAATCTCTCTCTAGGCATGTATCATGTGTGCTTTCTACTTGTTTCACTTGCTTTGTTGTGATCTTTGCATTAATCTCTCTTGGCTTTTGTGGGTGTTTTTGCGTTCGGTGTCTCAGGTGGTGGCTCTCGCCATTCCAATCCCATTCGTGACACTGGCTCCAAGCGTCTGCGCAACCCCCAAGATGAAGCCCCAGAGGGCTCCAATGCCCCCAAGCGCAATGTCAAGACCACTGCCAGCAAGCTCAAGGAACCGGCTAAGGCCATGGACGAGATTTCAACCACTAAGTATGTCGAGCGTCGGAAGATCAATCCCTATGTGAATCCTTAGGCTACCCTCAGAGGCACCGAGATGTTATGGACCAAGAAACAGGTTCTCATCTATCTGGATGTGATCAAGAACAAGCAGAACACCTTCGTGGATGTCAAGTGGATAGATATGCATCACATGCGGAAGGACAAGTTTTGTGACTATTTTGGAGAGGCTCTGGACTTGGTGGAGCAGTTTGCTATTGAGCCGGTGATCTCCTTTCACCTTGACTATGACCCTGAGCTTATCTGTCAGTTCTTTGCCTCAGTGTACTTTCATCCCGGGGAGGACCGGAGGATGACTTGGATGACCAATGGCCGTCAGTTGGCTACTACTTGGAAGGAGTTCATGGATCTGCTGCACATTCCTGATGATGGGCTTCACACCCCCGTTGGCATCCGCCCCCATGCCAACTCTGAGTCTGCCAACAAGAACCTGCTTCAGCCCTTCCTTGTTGAGAAGGTACTCCCCAATGGAAAGTCTACTTGGGTGTTGAACTCTTTTCTGGATATCATGCATCGCATCTTCCACAACACTCTGTTCCCATGCATTGGCGACAAGGACAAGGTTCATGCATATCTAGTGGACATGCTGCTCTTGTGTGCAGAGGCACGTACTTCTCAGACTCAGCCGCTTGATGTCTCTCACATCATGTGGTGTGAGCTTTGGTTTGCGGTGTTCACTCGCAAGGTTCCTATCTATGGACCGTACCTGTTTCTACTGCTCTCTACCACTTGGGAGAAGACGTATCTAGGTGATGAGTTCCTTGCTCCAGACTGGATCCGCCATGATTCCATCTACCTCCGTGTCAAGCCCAACTGGGCCAATACCACTACTCGTGCTGAGGCATCTTCTGCTAGGCGGGCTGCTGGTCAGGGGGAGGCTGCTGATGACCGTGCTGAGGACCGTGCTGCTGAGGACCATGCTGTCAGGTCCACCACTTCTTCCTCTGAGCCATCATGGGCCAAGAAGCTGAAGGACAAGATGAAGACTCTCTTCTGCATGCAGGCGAAGAGACAGTACAGGGCTCACGTGGCTGACAAGGAGAGTCACCGCTGTGACAAGAAGGTGATGAGGCTCTTTGGAGAGGATGTGTCTGGCGGGTCTGAGGACGTCATCACTCCTGAGGCTGCCTGGATGTCTAAGCAGGGTTACCAGTGGACCAGTTCAGAGGATGACATGGAGGAGACTATCCCCGCCGCCGAGTCTGACGAGGAGCACGAGGAGCAGTGGGCCGACTTCTCTGATTGAGCCACCACTTGTGTTGTAGCTGTCCTCTCTGCCTTTTTAGAGTCTCGATGCCAAAGGGGGAGAGAGTGTAGGATTTGCGTTGTGTTTGGTGTGCTTGTTTGCTTTGTTGTTTGGACCTCGCTTGCTTTTGTGTCTTCGAGACCTATCCTCCATATGGTGTAAGACATATGCACTCTATCTATCTTAGTTAACTTGTTTGGTATATCTTGTCTAGTGATAGATATGCTTTGTCTCTATAATATAGGGGGAGCTTTGATCCTAGTATTCGTGTGTCGTGCAGTCCAAAGCACTCATCTAGGTGGCACACATCTAGGGGGAGCCCGTCTATATTATAGAGAGGAGGGGTTTGCATTTACTTAATATTATTTTCTTTGTGCAAATCCCGTTTTGTCATCAATCCACCAAAAAGGGGGAGATTGTAAGGTCATATTTATCCCTAAGTGTTTTGGTGATTGATGACAACGCATTTGCGGACTAATCGTGTGCCATGAGCTTTCCAGACTCTTCTCTGCTACGCACAAGACGTTTGGATGCCCCTCGAAGACTGACGAAGACGGCGTCTTTTCTACGTTTTCTTTTGGTGGATTTGAGTCGTAGGAAAGCCGTACTATTAAGAGGGGGTCCGCGTTGGAAAGGTTTGGGTGGAATCATCTCGTACACGTCTCCTTTTATCCCCTCCTTCCTTGGAGCTTCCTCCGTTTTCCTACCACAGTTGACTGGCTGCTTGTGTGGTTGCGGTAGTACCGCACCAGGAGCAACGGTAGTACCATGGGCAACCATGGTAGTACTGCGCATGCGGGCGGTAGTACCGCTGGTGCTCACAGTAGTACCGCTCCCCTGGAGCCATACTACCGCTGCCCACCAGTCTAGTGCCGCCCGGTTGCGGTAGTAGGAGCGGATGTAAAAAATTACATCCGCACCTGCCGCGGTAGTACCGCTTTCGCCGTGCGGTAGTACCGCACTAGGCGGCCAGGCAGTAGTACCGCCCCTCGGCAGTACTACTGTGTCGAGTTTTTGCTACTTCCGTTCTTTTGCGGAAGTATGTACGAAAGTTCCCATTCCCCCTATCGGGACTTTTTGCCTCACGGTAGTACCGCGCTGTGGGTGCGGTAGTACCGCGCGTGCGGAAGTACCGCCCCAACTTGCGTATGTTTCCCTGGCTGGGGGTCACGGCAGTACCGTAGGGTTGTACGGTAGTACCGCACTACCGTGCGGTAGTACCACTTGGTTGCAAGCAGTACTACCGCACGGCCTTGCGGTAGTACCGCTGGCCATGCGCGGTAGTACCGCTGGCCGCTGGCTGGTAGGTGGGTAACGGCTGGATCTTTTCCACACACTATATAAGGGATCTCCTTCTTCCCCGTTGACTTACCTCTTCCACAATTAAAGCTCCATTATTGCTCCAAGCTCCATTTTCGCCCGATCTCACTCCCTAGCCAACCAAACTTGTTGATTTGCTCGGGAGTGGTTGAGAAGGCCCCGATCTACACTTCCACCGAGAGATATTTGATTCCCCCTACTAATCCCTTGTGAATCTTGTTACCCTTGGGTGTTTGAGCATCCTAGACGGTTGAGGTCACCGCAAAGCCATAGTCCATTGTGGTGAAGCTTCGTGGTCTCGTTGGGAGCCTCCAATTGAGTTGTGGAGATTGCCCCAACCTCGTTTGTAAAGGTTTGGTCGCCGCCTCCAATGGCACCAATAATGGAATCACGGCATCTCGCATTGTGTGAGGGCGTGAGGAGATTATGGTTGCCCTACTGGCTTCTTGGGGAGCATTGTGCCTCCACACCGCTCCAACGGAGACGTACTTCCTCTCAAAGGGAAGGAACTTCGGCAACACATCCTCGTCTCCACCGTCTCCACTTTTGGTTATCTCGTACCTTTACTTGTGTAGCTTATTTGTTTCATATATCTTGCTTGCTTGTGTTCCTATTAGTGTTGCATCATATAGGTTGCTTATCTAGTTGCATATCTAGACAACTTATTTTGATGCAAAGTTTAATTTGCTAAAGAAAAGCTAAAAATTGTTAGTTGCCTATTCAAACCCCCCCCCCTCTAGTCAACCATATCGATCCTTTCAACGATAATCCTGTCATCTTTTGCAATTGCACCTTTTTATATATATTTAAACAAGGTATTTCTTACCTTCGTTGTCCTTGAGATGCTTCTTGGCACGCCCGAGCTCTTGCTCGGACTGCTCGAGGTTCTGCTTTAGCGTGTCCACTTCCGCAGTCAGTGTGGCGGACGCAGGCAAAGAAGCCTGCATACGCATATTGACTCTTTTTTGTTAGACTCCTGCAAATTTTATTTGATCCTCTATTCGGCTTTTCTTCCCGAACGCCAAAGAGAGCATCAGGGGCTACTGTCTATGCGGTAATATTATTTACACAATATTTACTTACCACAAAGCCTGTTAAAAGGCTAGTACAAGCTTCAGTCAGTCCGCTCTTGGCGGACTGAACATTCTGGACCACCGCACTCATAATGGTGCGGTGCTCCTCGTCGATGGAGGCGCCTTGGAGCGCCTCCAACAGATTGTCCGGCGCCTTCGGTTGGACGGGGGTCACCGGCACAGTCGCCTTGCTCCTCTTGGAAGGAGGTCCCCCGCCGGACTCTGGAACCTTTGAAGGTTCCGGAGCAGTGTCCGGCCTAGAGCCGGACTTGGAGCCCTGGGGTTTCATCCCCTTTACTCCAGGACCACCTCCTCCCGGCTTGGAACCTGTTGGGACAACACTTCGGTGTCGTCCGTAGGGCAGGGGGAGGAAGCCGTCGGAAGCGAGTTCACATCCGACGAGTCCAGTGAGCCGCTCGGCGACGCGTCGAGCCGGTCTTTAGGTGGGCTGCATAAACATATTCGACATAAGGGAAAGCTGTGCAATAAACGAATATATGTATATATACATAAACACTATTCTGATCACGGGATCAGAATAATATTCTGATCACAACCTGAACTGCCTGAATAACGCGCCTGAACTTCCCTGTGTACTAACCTGACCTTCGGGCTATCTTCGCAGCCATGGCTTCTACCGCGATTTTGTCTGGTCATTCGTGTTGTTTGTGATGCAAGTGTAATGTGGACACGGTTTTTAGAGTCTAAATGATTGTTTTTATTTGGATTCTAGCACTTGGGCGGATTTGCTCTCGGGGTCGTGATGAACTTGTGTCTGTTACAAGTTTAATGCATGTTTTGGATGTTGTCGAAGTTCTGGAACGATGGGGATTAGGATTTAGTACGAGTTTGGAGCACAAATTCTTAGTTATTTCAAACAAATTTGAAATCGCCAGTGATCTTCATCCGCCCGAGATGCAACCCGCGCTTCTGTTGATTTCTCGTTTTTCTTTAAAGTTTGCTGCCTGATTTGCGTAATTTGGTGAAATTCGAGGCTTACTAATCCTTAAATTTTAATCGGGAGGGTCCTTATGGTTTGATTTCTAGCGATTTGATGTTGGCACTCCTGCGGGTTTCTGCACATGAAAAAAGCGGTTTTGAAATTTGCCCTCTGGTCCTTTCAGTTGTCGAAAGGTAGTTGCCAGATCATCTCCAAGGGGGTGCGGACGTGCTGAAATCTTGTGGAGATGATTTTATGCTTCGGACGAATTCGTTTGTTCATTATTTTCTAGATCTTCTAATGGTTGTCGTACAAGCTGGACTTCTGCGTTTTCATACCTGAACTTCTTCTTTTCCTTCGTTGTATCGTGTCGGGGCTGGGGCGGCTCGGGATCGGGATTGGGGGGAGGATCAGGTGGTTCCTGTTGGGTCTGTCCGAGTTTCTGTGCTGGACTTCTGCGTTGTCATACCTGAACTTCTTCTTTTTTTCTTTCGCTGTAAGATAATGCAGCCAGTGCTTTGTAACAGGAACCCTTACTAGAGTTTCTTCTGCAATTTTTTTACATCTAGTGTGTAAGCATGGAGCTGGACCTACAGGAACATGCATCCTCTTTTCCCTTAGTCTATGTTTTGGTATAGTTTTTTGATCATCCACTTATCTTTGGTAAGATCTGGACTTCTCTTTTTTTATTAATGGTTGAACTTCTGGTTTTCCAGATTACATTCCACATTTGCAAGGCGAAGGCGCATGGTGCTGTATATTTTATTTGTTTGGTTTCCTTCCTTTTTATAGCTTTTCTCGTGAGCAATTATGGGATTAGCCCAAGAATGCATGCACTTTTTTCCAGATCATGTAAGTGTCGTTTGTAGAAGCTGGACTTCCATGTTCTTTTATATGTGAACTTCTGCTTTTTCCTTCTTTGCAAAGTAATAAAGCAATCCGTGACCCCACTATCTATCTTAGGGTTTTTAGGGTTTAGGGTTATTATGTTTTAGGGTTATATATGAACTTCATCTGTTTTTGTACTTGAACTTCTACTTTTTGTTTCTTAGGGTTTAGTTATTCTCATGCCGTTACTTCTTTTATTAGAGTACTTGAACTTCTATTCTTTATTTTTTTGAACTTCTTTGTGTTGTTTTTTCAAGTGCATATTTATGTATGTATTTTTCTTCCTTTGGTAGTGCATTTGCCGTATATTTTTGGTTTTAAGGATATCAGCATTTTTGTTGTGTGAAGTTATCTCACTATAATAGATACATTCAAATGGTGCATTCATTCATTTATCTATAATGAGCAGGGGGTAAAACTGTAAATTCAATGGCGCTGTAATTCCCATGACAGATAGGCATTAAGTGAGCATCTCACTGGTCACCACCTGTCAGAAATCCCATGTCCCTCTGTCGCTCGCTCTCTTTCCCCTCTTCGTCGCTCCGCTGCCTTCCTCACCTCCAACTCCCCCGATTTCTCCGCCCCTTTCCCCTGCGCTCGTGCTGGAGTAACCGGCGCAGGCCCCTGCTTCTATTTCTCCCCCACGCCCCGCTCCCCCTTGCCCTGCCCGCTCTATTCTTCTCTGAAGCGAGGGCGGCAACTGCCTGCGCGGTTGCAAGGTGCGCGTGGCGTCGTGGGGAGTGGAAGAACCGCCGCGGATTCGTGTGTGCGGGGGTTGTTTCCAGAGGTACAAATGCTGCCCCCCCCCGTAATGCTTGCTTTTAGTTTCGCCAGATCTGTCGAGTCCGCCTCCTGTGTGCTCTCGCATCCCCATGCTACCCCCTTCTTCTGATGGTTTGTTGGGAGATTAGGTAGGGTTCTTGTGCGTGTGGTGGGTGGATTCCATTCCCCTGTGGTCAGATTTGTCTATGAGATGCTTGTGTGTGCTATTTCTCCGTTCAGAGTTGATTGGATTTTTCATTTCCCCTTTTGGTGATTTCAGCATTCTGATGCATGTAAGAGAGGGTGTGGTGTGATGGTTCACGCTGAATCTGATGTATCTAATTGTATTTTGTATTGTTGATTTTGAAGTCTAGATTGTGTCTGTGACATGCTAGTTAGTTTCTGGATTCTTTTTTTGTTTGTGGTTGCCTATATGTTCTACTGTTCATGTTTTCATAGTTGTTGGTATTATCTAGTTGTTTCATCCTAGGGTTTCATTTAGTTGTTTTTTGTATTTGTTGTATGATTTTCTACCTGCTAACTATATGCATTGTATCCCCTGTTTTTAGTAGGTTGTTCTAGGCTTTGGAGTTTCATTCGTCAAGGTGGTTGTCTTGTCATGGCTTCCAAACCTTCTCCAGGTATCTTAATGTAGTTTGATCTTGTATTTTAAAGCAGTATTCTTATATATGTCTTCACTTAGCTTGAGTATGTGTATGCTTTTTACTTAGTTTTCTTGTTGGACTAGCATTCTTATTAGTGTGAACTTCTATGAAAGGTTATGTGTATGCTTTTTTACCCTTAGCTTGAGTTAGTAGAGTGTTGCTTACTTTTTAGTTGATGATTTGCAGGTGAAACTGTGTCACCAAGTGTTGTTGGACTTCCCAAATGATTCATATTTATTGATATTTAGTTTGGCTGTGGAGTACTATTTGTGGTCATGCTACATATTTTTTATGTGCTATTTGCTTGGGTCACATAGTTGAACTTCTGGTTTTAATTAGTGTTTGTTCATAATGAAATTTGGTTGAACTTCTGTTATGCACATTTTGTGTTTAATACTCTGTTATATATCGTTGAACTTCTGGACATTCGTGTTTTATGTAGTAGCCCCTCTGAGTGTAGATTGTTTTTATAGTTAGTGTGTAGTTTTTAGTTTGATTGTTGTGTTTACTGCTTTGTTAGGTATTGTTGAACTTCTTGTTATTGGACATTATTGTGAAAGTAGAAGTCCCTTTGGTGTAGGATTGTGCATTAGAACTCACCTGCTTTTTTACATGCATTTTTTGTAGTTGGTGATGAGTTGAATAGTTCTGAAAAAAATGCCTGCGATCAAGATGGAACTTCAGAGGTTAATACTGATGCTCCAATATCTGATGCAGCTAAATCACCCATTATCCCTTTGACTTTGATTGCTAAGGTTGCTTCGAGCCTTGAGAATGTTTCAAGCCTCGAGGATCTTGCTTCTGCAGCTCTTGCTTCACCTAGTATGTGAAACCCCTTTTGTTTTCATTTTAAAGTTTTCAGCCATGTTTTTTTAGCTTGTTCATGTCGTTTGTTTTTGTTTTTGTTCATGACTTTTTTATTTTTTCCTTTGATTTTTTGTGTTCTTTGCAGATGTGTCCACAGAGGAGGAAGCCGTGAACACCATCAATGATGTTTTATCTAAGTTGGGTTTATCAGAAAACCCTGCTGCAGCTGAGGAGGGGGCTCCCTCGGTCGAAGGTTGTGATTCCGTTCCGGATCCTTTGTGCTCTCTTTAGATGTCAGAGACGCAGTCGCAGTTTGTTGATGGCACTGAACCTATGACGCAACCCGAGGATGTGCCTTGTCAGCTTTTGTTGGAGGACCAACGTAAGAGGAAGAAGCGAGAAGATTTTGACAAGAAGAGGGCGGCCTGCCTTGAGAAAGGTTCTGATGTTCCTGGATCTGTTCATGTGGTTGAGCTCACTGTTGAGGAAGATGTGCCGTGTCGCAGTGATGGCACGGTTGTCCCTATTAAGAAGAAAATTAAGAAGACTTTTTCGAGGAAGCTAGTAGTTGGTGAAGTTACTCCTTGGAGGAGCCCACGTGTTTCAAGGCCTGCAGAAGTTGTTGAAGATGAAGGGCTATGAGTTTGTGGTACGCCACGGCGTAGTCCTCGTGTTCTTGCCACTGCCGCGCCTACACCTTCTCCACTTGGTGCTGGTGCATCTGGTAAGGGGAAGAAATGCGGCGTGAAGCGCAAGGTTCCACCTGCAAAGGTCAACAAGGGTGTGAAGAAGCGTTCTCGTGTTAATCCCGAGGACAAGGATGATGCTGATTTCAATGCTAATGATGTGGATGACGACGATGATGATGCTGCCGCTAATCAGGTATGAATGTCTCATGTTTACTGTTTTTCAAGCATTTGTCGCTATTTCTGTAGTTTTATTGTTTTTAGCACTGCCTTGGCGTACATAGGTGACCTTCTGCTCCATCTCAATAGATGAATAAATTAGCCGACGTGCTTTTCTTTTATGGTATTTCTGCCTTTGAGTACATAGTTGGACTTCTGGGTATATACATGAAGAAATAAGCTTAACTTGTTGGTATACATGTTTTTGATTACTGCCTGTGAGTACATAGTTGGACTTCTGCTTTTTAAATTTCCAACATTTTTGAAAGCATGTTAACTTGTGGTCATACATGGTTGTACTGCCTATGTAGACATGGTTGGACTTCTGAGGTGTAGTGCGTATATGTAGGCATTAGTTGAATTTTGGTGAAGGTTGTGTGTCTTATTGTTCTGCCTTTTTTCCTTGTCAATGTATTTTTTTTTCAGTATCAGCTTGTGCAGCGGCCTGAGAGGAGGAAGAGAGGAGGCAAAGCGCCCGAAGAAGGTGGACAAGGAGGAGGTGAGGCGAAACGTTTTAACAAGACGGTTCGCTGCTCACTAGGAGAGGTCAAGACCTGTGCGAAAATGCTACAAGATAGGCACACGACGAGGGTTATCAAGGCTGGTTTTGGTTGTGTGTTTGACTTGAAGGTTGATTCCAACATTTCTCGTCCTTTGATGGGCAACATCTACACGAGGATTGACCCTTCAACCATGATTTTGGACATGGGTGAGGTGAACAAGGTTATACGTATTACAAGCGATGCTATTCACCATCTCTTTGGGTTCCCTCAAGGTAATCGTACCCCCCCTAGGCCCTCGAATGATGGTTTCGATGATGCTGTTATGAGGTTGAAGGGCAAGCTTGGGTATGCTAGGAGTGATGACATCAAGACAAAGGATTTGCGGAATATCCTCGCTGAACTTGTGAAGGATGAGACGAAGGATGATCTTGCTCTTCAGGTGTTTTATCTTATTGTTTTCATGAAGGTGGTTATCCCTGGAACGTCTACACGAGTGTCCAGGGAGGCAGCAATGGCCGAGAACCTTGTGTTTGAGGATATGGCAGACATGGACTACTGCTAGTTGGTTGTTGAAGATATTCGGAGTGCTGTTGTTAGGTATCAGCAAGGTACTAGCAGAGGAAAAGCTGTCATAGGCTGTGCCATCGCGCCGCTTCTTATGTATCTGGACTGCCTTATCATTGGCAAGACGCCTAATATTGACTTGAGGACCCCTCGCATCAATTTCATGGAGCAGGCCAAGCTTCTTGAGCTTGCTGCGGCTGACTTGGTCATGAAAGGTGATGATGACCCAGCCAACTGGGTGTTTGGGAGACTGCCTGTGAGTGTTTGTATGCATTATTCTTTCCTGTGTAGTTTACCTTGAACTTCTGGTATTGTCTTGTATATTTTTTGTTCCCATGTTCCTTCATTTGTTTTCTGACGCGTTGGCTTTTGTTTTTGTATGCAGTGGAAGACACAGGCTGAGGTTGTGTTCTTTAGTGTTATCGAACGTCCTGTTCTAACTATGCCTCGTTCTGCCGGCCTAGGGAGTGGAAGTTCACCAAGATTTGAATTCTCCCGGGATGTTAATACCGGTGCCCCCTTGTAGATCCAGGAGGTTCTTCTGCCCGTGTGACTGCTGCAGGTGGCGTTTCTTGCGAGGATTTGTTTGAAGCTGCCAATGGTTCTCTGGTTAGGATTGACAGTCTTCTTGAAACTGTTTGTGGGGAGTTGGCTCGTGTTCCTTCGACTGCTGAACATCTTAGTCGTGTTGATGGGATTCTTCCTCCCGGGCACGGGTTTGATGCTGAGTCTTCGAAGGAGGTCTTATGTATTGAAGCTAAATTTCTTGAAGAGCTTCGTCAGACCACTTCCCACCTCTGGAGTAGTGTTGTGCTGTTCAAGGAAATGCAGGATGCTCGTTGCAAGCCTTTTGAAGATGAGGCAAGTGTTGTTGTGAGACACATTCAGATGTAGGATTCTGTTCGTTTGGGTCGTGAAGGAGGTCACATGGAGCATACCAAAGAGGTTTGCACTAATGTTCAATGTTAAATGTTAGCTTTCAGTTATTACTATTTGTGTTCATAGGTGAGCGTTGTTGATTTGATGTGTCGTAAACTGTTTCTTTTTAGCACTAGTGTTCCTAGGTGACCTTATCTGTTTATTGAACCTGAACTTAAGCTGCTACAGCACCTAAACTTCCATGACTTCGATGACTGATCCTTTTTTGTTCCCTCTTGTATCTTAGAGTAGTTTGATACCTGACCTGCTATTTTTACTGTATCAGGACTTCCATTATGTGTCAGTTGTGATAGCTAACCTTCTGTGATTGTGCAATCTGAACTTCTGCTGATTAGGTATTTGTTTTCTAAATGATTTTTTTAGGCTGTTGATGATGATGCTAGGGTTGAGGAGGTTGTTTTACCTGCGCATGAAGCTGCTCCTGTGCATGAGGCTGCCCCTATGCATGAACCTGCTCCGGCTAGTGGCGTAATAGTTGATGAGGTTCATGGCAGTGAAAATGAGGTACCATTTTTCTTGTCCATTTGTCTTGTTGCTGCTAAGACAGACTTGCTGCTCCTGTGCATGAGGTTCAGTCAGCCCTTTGTAATGACTTTTATGTTTCTTTTTGCAGCAGCAGAATGATGATGTTAGTGTTCCTCCAGAGAATGTTGCGGACATGTCCGTCTCAGGCACCGGCTGCTCCGACGGGGTGGTCCTGACTGAACCTCAGTCGTCCATTGTCGCCGAGGTTTCAAATGCTGATCAGGGCAAGACAACTGGAGACATGATTTTGGGGAAAGATGTTGTTGAGTCTGCTGTTGAAACTGGTGGTAGTGCTGCTGCAAGCCCGAAGAAGTCTCCTACAGCAGAGCCATCAGTTGATGTTAATGTTGTACAGGCACAACCAAAAGTTTTTCTTGTTTCAGATTCTCCAGCTGCTCCAGCTGCTGCTGGTGTCCTTGCTGATGACGTTGCAACGTCTTCTGGAGAAGACGATGAAGATACGGATAGCGATAGCTATGGAGAGGAGGTTGATCATTCCAGTGCTGCCACTGATCTAGGCAAGGATCCATGAAGAGAGGAGCATGCTTCTCTCTTGTTTCCCCATTCCCTTCCCTCTTTGTTGTTTGGTTTAGTCCATGATATCCCATGTGAACTGCCTGTGTTGTGTAAGTTGAACTTCTGGTTTTGTTGTTTTGTTGTGTGGGTTGTAAAGAATGTTTAAGTGGACCTGTTTTCTATGTGGGTGGAGGTTTGTAATGCATGAGTTGTGATGTCTATGATGCTATGTTTTATCCTTTCTGATGTAGCAGCTGAGATGTGCTTATGTTTTGAATGTTTGTGCTCGAATGTTGGTCTTAATTGAAACTGTCGTGAATCTATGTGCTTTGAGTGTTGCTGTTAATTGCTATTTTTCTTTTTGGTGAGCAGATAGTGACCTTGATGTCGTGCGAAAGAAGGTTGATGACTTTTATTACAGTGTAACTAGGCTTAGGAACGACCGTTCCAAGAGGTGAGTGCAGCTGCTCAACATTTACATCATCCATGTACCCCCTGTGAGCTGCCCGTTGTTCCATACCTGAACTTCTCAACTATATGTACCTGAACTTCTTGTTTTTTTGCTTCTCTGGCGATGAACTTCTGGCCTCTTTTGCACTGTACTGCCTGTTGTGATATAGCTGAACTTCTTTGCTAACATGTGTTATGAACTTCCTGAGTTCCTGCTCCTGAACTTGTTTTTATTTCTATTCTGCTTGTTTTAGAGAAATGATTATGTTCCAAAACAAGGAGTGTGAAGCTACTGTTCAAGAAGTCGCAACATCTTTTGGTCCTCGCGGAATGCTTACATCTAATGTGGCTGAGTGTGCACTCTATTGTCTACGTGCGAAGTACCAGGGATCGGATAAACTCATCCTGCCGTATTGGGTTTGTGTAAGTTAACCATCCCTGGTAGCAAATATGTCTTTGTGTCCTTACCATTTTAGTTAAAACTTGTTCGTCTCATTTTTGCATTTTTTCATATGTTGGTGTTGTCTGCATTATTTCAGGACAAGATTTTTAGAGGTCAATTTGATTCCCGTGTGAGGAAGTACTTCATGGCGAGTGGTCCAAATAGCATGGATGCACATGATTCGGTATGGAATATCTTGTTCTTTGCCTTTGTATTAGTTTTGCAGTGCGATCTACTTTGTTAATATTTGATTTATTTTTCTTTTGTACCGTTTTGATATTAATTATCATTTTTAATGATTCGTGTGTCTATGATGCTTCAGGTTGTTTTCCCTACTTTTGACCCGCCTGAGGTTCCTGCTTCCATGGGTGGTGTCGGTCATTGGGTGTTGGTATTCCTTGACCTAAAGAATTCAAGGTTCCAGCTTCTCGATTCCTACTATGGACCAAAAGATGAATGTGCGTTACGCCTGTTTCGACGGATGACCGACAACATCAAGAGGCTTTGGAAGGATGCAAGCAACGACCGGGAGACACCCTTCAGTCCTATTAGCATCGACAATTTCGCTCCGGATTGGATTGATGTCCCCCAGCAGCAAAACAAGTATGAGTTCCGCTTTTTCTCTTTATCAGATCTGTTTAACTGTAGTTGTACTTAAGCTGCGACGTGTTTAATTCGTTTGGCTTTCATTTTCTGTCCTAACACTATTTCTTTTACTTTGTTTGATGGCAGTATCGACTGCGGATTCTTCATGCTTACGAATGTTAATTTGTATCATGACGGGGTTCTTGCAAATTATTCCCATGAGAATATCGGGGATATCAGGAAGACGTGGCTGTACTCAATCGCTTCTTCTGACCTATTTGAGACAGACTTCCAAGCTCTGTTTGGCTACTACACATGTAAGTTTTTTGGAACTTGTACTGCTTACCTGCACTGCATCTTTTATTCTACCTGAACTTCATATTTTTCTCTGAGCTTTGATTTCTGCTTGAGGTCTGGCTGGGCCGCTGGTTTCGGAAGGAGGGGAGCATTTTCTTTATACATGAACTTCATTTCTGTCTTTTTTAATTTTGCTTGTGTGTTTTGTTTTGCTTAAATGCACATGAGCATTTTCTTTTATAATTGATCTTCAGAGATGATGCCTCTCTATGGTTTTGTTAGCTGTAGTTGAATGATTTACAGTTCATCGTTTTATCTTGAACTATTCCTCTGGTTGTGCCTGAACTTCATTTAGTTTTTTACTGCGACTAATTTTTTTAGGCCAGCTTGAGCAGTAACCATGTCAAGTTTATTAGTTGGACTGCACATTGTGATGTTCCTGAACTTCAGTTCTATTTAATTGTGATTTTTTCTCTTCCTTTTTTCTTTGACAGTGGAACCGTTGGAGCTGACCGATTTCTACTACTCATTCCTCCGGTCACAGGAATACCAGCCTAGGGAGGAACCGGTGAGTACAGCTTCGATAGAAGATGATAGACCTCGGACCCTTATTCCTTCCAAGTTGGGGAAGCAGGCTGGTGGTATTCATGGTACTCCAAAAACCCCTTGCTACAGGAAGGCTGATGCAGTCGAAACAGCCGAAGCAGAAGTGATTTCGTCTGATGATGATTTTGAGAAGATTGCTTACCCGAAGAATGCTAAATCTGCTGCTGGTACTGTTGCTGGTAGAGGTGGGAAGAATGTTGTGATCACCAGGAGGAAACCGGCAGTTGAGTCTGGGAACATAACATCCTCCAAGAGAGCAGCAAGATTGCCTTTGAAGTGGCATTCTCCTGTCGCTCCCCTGAAAAAATACAGTTACCCTCATCTATCTGAGGCCCGGAAGGTGAAACAGTATGTGTTGAGTAAAGACGGTCTGGAGAAGAATTCTGAGTGAGTTACCCTCATCTGTCATTCCCTTGTCTTGTAGTTGTAGTGTCTGAACTTCTGTAGTTGTATTGTCTGAACGGCCTTTGTTGTAGTATCTGAACTTCTGTTTTATGTCTCCTCTTGCCTTTTGAGTTATATTGTCTGAACTTCTGTTTGTTGTTGTATCTGAACTTCTAATATTTTTTTACCATCCTTTTGTATTCTGCAGGACAAGCTACTGTATGTTTACCATCCCTGGGAATGTGATTGACCTCACAGGACGTGTCCTTTATACGCTTTTCGGTGAAGGGCAGCAGATGGAAGGAGACATTATGGATTATCTCATAAATGTGTGGAAGGATAAGCCGGAGACCGCTGAGATATTCTCTAGTGCTGACAGGGTTGTACTTAGTCCCTACTTCATACAGGTTTTAGTTCTTTGCACCTCTATCTCCTTCTTTTTGCCTTAGTTTTGTTGTAGTAGCATTTGGGAGGTGTTTTAATTGTGTTTTTGTGAATGCACAGTACTGCCTGGAGTATGATTTCTTCGGTGCAAAAGTTCCAAAGTTTGATGCAAAAAAATCTGCTGGTCTCCTCCCAATGTTTGTTCGCAAGGAAGAAGACCTTCTTAACGCAAAGCTGGTTAGGTTTTCATAACCCTTACTTTTTTTAGTTTCATGTGCATCCTTTTGCTGAGTTTGTCAAGAAGTTTTTGTTCATGCCTGTTCTTCAAAACATATGCTTTTATAGTTTGTGTTCACCGGTCCTTTCATTCTTGGCAGGTTTTCTTGATTCTATTCAAGCCAATTGGCACAATGGCACACTACAGTGTGTACGTGGTGAATAGATATCGTGGGAGCATTGACATCCTTGATTCACTTTCTTATGATAATATGGAAACTTCGCGATCGTGTTTCCACGGGGACTGCCAAAATATCGTGAGTGTTTCTTAGCCTGAACCTCCTTTCACATTCTCTTGTTTGACACGAAGTTTATTGTGCCTTGTGTTGACAAAATATGTTGCTCTCTCTGTTTTGGTAATACTGCTTGAACTGACTGTCATTTAGAAGTTGAACTTCTGCTATTTTGTTTTAGGTGGATCTTTTGCAAGTGTTGCTTTTTTATGTACCTGAACTTAACTATTTTGGTTAACATGTTTTTGACTTCGTCTGATTTTGTTATTTCCGGCAAATGAAGAGATTTGTAGGGTTGCTCGAGGAGGTGTACGGCAAGGCAGCATACAAGGCGAGCAAGCAGCCTAACTGGGTGACTATTGCAAAGAGGCCGACTTACATCGACGTTCCGAAGCAGAAGAGTAATGATTGTGTTTTCTTTGCCGTGACATTCAGCTCTTCGTATGATGGCGGTGAGGTTGTTGAAGATTTTGGTGATGTAGAAGTATGTTCTGTCTTTGTTCTCGTCTCATCATCCTTTGATTATTCTTGTGTTTTTTTGCTGGGACGCTCCTGCTTTGGTTTTAGATATCCGTTACTAAACCATCGTTTTCAACTTTCTTTGTTTGCAGGCTGCTGCAGATGACTGGAAGGCTGAGTTCATGCACACTCTGATTTTTAGTGAGAAGAATGAAGTCGTGCGTTCAGAGCTCCCTAAAGAGATCTAGTCCTTTGGCCCGTGAATTCGAAGCATTAGTTTCATAGTAGATTTGATTTCGTACAGATTTTTAGGTTTGATAATGATTGGAACAATTCCGTAAAGATTTGGTTGTAAGAATGTTTTTAGTGATTTGTGTATCTATAGGTGCAGCACTATTACTTATGATGTTTGTGGACAAATGCATTTGGTGTGAATAATGATTTGGCTTTGTGAATTTCAATGCACTGCGTCGTTTTTCAGTATCAGTGTGTTGAATGTTTTTGCCCCGACATATGTACCAGAACTTCTGCCATGGTTTTTGTTTGAACTGCTTGATTTTTTTGTGTTGTTTATCTTCGGGCTCCCAACATATGATTGTAGACTTGAAATTCTGATTTGAGATGTGTCTGGACTGCTGGTTTCAGATGGAGAGGATATTTTGTGTTGTGTAATGTATTGGTAATGCTCAACCCAACCAAACTGTATGCTTTTGCGTAGAATCTATATTTGTTTTTTTGTGTTTTTTTCAAGTGCGAACGTATTTCATATGTAAATCCGTGCAGAAATATTGTCGACGTTTCTTTATCTTTTGTCGGCATTGTACATGAACTTCTGCATGTATCCAACCAGAAATTCACATTTGAACGCGTTGTCTTAGGCTTGCTAACCTTAGTTTATGCTGTGCGGTGAAACTTTATTTTAACATCGATTTTGTATACCATAACTTCTTCTATAAACTGACCTGAACTTCAATACTATATAATTATTCGCTGGTTGCACTTTTATGGAATACAACACGAGCACCTCCTGCCGTAATATACCAGTAGTTCTGCAGTAAGCTTACTTGAACTTCACAGTATATGTATTTTTCATGTTTGTTCTTGCTTGGACTTTCATGCAAACCAGCACATCACTTCATCCCATAACATACCAGGACTTATGCAGTAATATTACTTGAACTTCACAGTGTATGTTTTTCATTTTATTACTGCTTGCTCTTTCATGCAGTACATCATCAGCACAACACTTCATCTCATAACATACCAGGACTTCTGCAGTAGTACTACGTGAACTTCACATTGTATGTTACTAGGACTTCTTCAAAAGTTCAACAGTAAAAGGGGATGACATAATATTCCTCGACATTGACATGACATAAGTTTGCGTTGTGTTAATTGACCTATTCTAACTGTTCATCAGCCTTGCGCTCCTCCTAGGCTTTGGTTGTATAGGTTTTTGCTTGACATGTACCTCTTCCTCTCAATCTTCCACTTCATCATCCTCTTCCTCTTCCTCTTCATTGTTCTCTTCCTCTTCTTCAACGGTGTCTTCGTCTTCCTCTTCCTCTTCTTCGACGGTGTCTTCGTCTTCGTCTTCCTCTTCCTCTTCCACCTCTTTCTTGTTGCTGGCTCTGGGTTTTGCTTTCTGTTTCTTCTCTGACTTTTTGCTTGTCTTTTCAGCATCTGCTCTCTTCGGGCATGTTCTTGCATTATGTGGTGCATACTCCTTGCATATGCTACAAAGTCTGGTGCTTGCTCTCTGTGGGTGTGGTCCATTCTTTTGTTCCATAACTTTGGTTTGCTTAACCTCCTCGGCATTGTTTCTTTCCAATAGTGTTGGACAGGTCAGCTTGTTGTGTCCCGCAACCTGCTTGCACACACTACATTTCCTGTGTCCAAGTGGCACTCCATTCTCATCGAGCACCACGACTCTTCCTGGAGGTGGTGCCTTTATTTGCGCTCTCTTGTCACTTTTCTTTGCTGCTGTAATTTTCTTCCTACCCTTTGTTTCAGAATACAGCGGCAGTTTCATCGCCTCTTGCTGTCGCTGCTCCATTGATTGGCCATCACCCTGCTTGCATTGGTTGGCTTCAGCGGCGGCGTTGAGCATTTCAGCTGCATAATAGTGAAGGTCATCTTCAATTTCAGCGTCCTCCTCAGCCATAATTTTGTCAGCATCCGCTCGATTTGCTGAATGCATTGCATCAAGCTCTTCCACGAGCCTCTTGAGAACATAGTAGGCTCTGTCATACTGCTGGTCACATCTCATCGCTTTCTTGTTAACCATCAAATTCAGCTGCAGCAAGATGTCTTGCTTCGATAGCCTTGAGCTGCCATCCGATGCGGTTGTGTTGTAGTCTCTTGTATTAAAGGCTGGCTGTGATTTTGCAGTCTTTGTGTACCGTTTGAGGATATACTTGTTTGGAAATTTGTCAGGCTTGAGGTAGTCCAGTATGTTCTTGATGTGAAGGCAGAACAGGCCTGCATTTTGTGATGAATGCAGAATACATAGTTTGTGAGCCAGTAATGAGTTTCATAAATTTTGATATGATACTACTAGTCTAGCTATTTTAATGAGTTTGTTTTCCCGCTCACCTGTGTGTGTCCAGAGTTTGCATTCACACTCGTATATTTCATTGTCTGGGTCAGCTACAACCTGGAATTCATGCTTTGACCAGGAAAATCTTTCTTCATCATCATGGCCAGGCTTGTTGTGGTAGTACACAAGGTACTTAGTGGGCTCTGCTGTACGCTTTGCGCGAAATAGCGTGGCCTTTCTCATCCTATTCCTCAACTCATTGTACACGGCTCTCGTGTACTTGATAGACATGTCTTCCTCGTAGCCGTAAGTTGTCTTTGTCATAGGATTGGTCTGCACATGTCAAAAAGTAAGATATTAGTCGAAGCAGAATCATGGGTTTCATTTTTTAAAATTGAAAGTGCGCATGTTGAAGGTAAACAGAACATGATGGTGGTGTTTTTGTACTTGTCATCATACCATGCTGGTCATTGTTTGCTCGTTCTCCTTCTACATCCGAGTTTGTATGCAAGCATTGACCCGCCTAGCAAACTTGTGTAGGTTCTGGGTCCCCTTGACAAACCCTTTCTTTAGCACGTGGTTCATGCTCTCGCTTCGTTGTGTGGAAGTCATTCTAGCACAGAAAATGTTCTTGTAATATGTTGAGATCCACATCTTCCTATCACTCCAGAGCTGCATCATCATTTGGTCGTTCTCCAGGTGGTACTTGTGCACGAGTTCAACCCAGGCATCTTTAAACTCCGTTGGCATCAGCGGCCAGTTCAATATAGCTGTGAACTCCTCTTTGAGTGTATCATACTTTTTGTACAGCAACGCAAGGTATTCCCTGTACTTCTTCAATATGTGCCAACAACATAGCTTGTGGATGGTGTTTGGAAATGATTGCGGTATAGTTTTCGCCATCGATGGGCACTGGTCTGATCGAATTAAAAAAATGAAACTTGATTCTTTTTTGTACTGATGGTGAACTTATGTTGCACAAGTAATTGAACTTCACATCTAGTAGTATGGCTATCTAAGAATGTCACATGTATTTTTTTTCTTATAGCAGTGTTGCTGAACTTCTGTGGTACGAGTGCTTGAACTTCACAGTTAGTAGTAGGACAAACTGGTAGTGTCACACTCAAAAATTTTCTTACAGCAGTGTTGTTGAACTTATGTGGTAGCAGTGATTGAACGTCACATAAATAACTATGTTTTCCTGAACATGCTACATATTTTTATCTAACAGATTCATGTACTTGAACTTCTATGATTCATGTACTTGAACTTCACATTCATAACTAATTTTTGCCTAAACATGTGACAGATAATTTTGCTTTCTTGTATTTGCTACTTGGACTTCTGTGCTAACAGTGGTTGAACTGCATTCTTTACATATTTTTCAGAAAAAACAAATGTACGCAACCAACAGAGACCCATACATAGACTGAAAAAGATGATGAAACTTGAGGAGTTTTTTTTGAACTCACCTGTGAGAATGCAAGTTGGGTGCTTGTTGTTCATGCACCGTAGAAATGTATCGAACAGCCACTTGAATGACTTTGCATCTTCGTCCCTTATCAGGGCAATGGCAAATATCGTTGACTGCAAGTGATGGTTTCTTCCAACAAACACTCCCAGGGGCATATGAAATCTGTTGGTCTTGTAAGTCGTGTCGAATGTTGCGCAATCACCGAAGTCTTGGTAGGCTCCTCGGCAGCTTGCATTGGACCAGAAAATGTTTTTAATTGACTTGTCCTTGTCCACTTGGATGTCATAGAAGAACTCATCATTTATTGCCTTCATACAAGATGCGTATATAAATATTTTTTGTTTCACTTACGTGCGTGTATGATCGCAACTCCGCCGGTGTCGGCTGCTATCCCTCTAGGATGGGGCATGGCGGAGTAATCATAGCAGGATGCAGCAGTGGATCACGAGGAGGAAGGAGGGCTGAAGATGGCCTCTCTCTTGTTTGCGTCCTTTTTGCTTGAGGTGGTTGTGGAGGTATTGCGATCCTGGTCCTGGTTTGCTCTATTGTTTTGTGAAGCAATCCATCTACCTTATGCCCCATAGAATTCTGACCTGTAGCAGCAGCAGGAGGATCAAACAGTGGTAGTGTGCATATCACTCTCCTCCTCGTGTGTGTTGCTGTTGGATTTGTCCTGGGATCCGGTTTAGTTGCTTCGCTTTGGCATTGATGAGGCACACCAGGATAACCTCCAGAGTTACATGCAGGACTTGAGCTAACCCCCTCCTCCATTGGCGTGCTTGGGAGTCTGCTGGTGGATACAAAGAATCCGCGGGGATTTCCGGCGTCACCCAATTAGGTGAAGGCGCAAACCTGTGCGGATAGGGCTGTGACCCAGCATCTTGGAAGTATCCGTGTGTTTCGGGTGTCATCCATTTTTGGTCTGGAGCAGGTTGGTAATGCTGTTGGTGCGTTTGAGGCGTGACCCATTGAGTGGGTGGTGCAACGCGTACAGGCTTTGGATTGTGCACTTGCTGCTGGGAACTTCTAAGCTTCTTCATGCGTCTATCGTCTTCCTGTTATAAAAGAAAAAATTGTGTACTAGCACACAAGTTATATCTACATATACATTTGTAACTGAACTTAGCATTATTCACAGCCTGAACTTCTGATATAAAAGTGGTGAGAGCCATCACACTATGCACTGAGCTGAGCATCTGCCAATGCCGCCTTGGTACTTGAACTGAGCACCCTTCACAGAATGAATTTCACATCCTGTTTTTTAAATATACAATATTTGATTACTTATATGTACCTGGACTGAGCACTCTCCACAAACTGAACTTCTTGTTTTGTAAAGGGGAAATACTGTCTACAATTAAAAAACCTGAACCTTCATGAGTTTTTGAATGGTTGGACTGCTAGTGCATACCAACCTGACCTTCATGTCATATCACATGCATGTTCTATTTTCCTTTTATTTTTTGCACAGAACCAGACACATACCAACCTGAACTCTAGCACACTTTCTAGTTCAACTTCACATGTGAATGTGAATGCAGGCAGATTTTATAGTGTTTGTAGCCTGGACTGAGGCTCACATACTACCTGAACTTCACATGGCTGTAAGAAGGCAGATTTTTACAATGATGTTTTTTTGTAGCCTGGACTGAGGCTCACACACCATCTGAACTTCACATGGTCGTAGGGAAATAACAAACCGAAGGAAGGAAGAAGTTCAACCATACCCTGGCTAGAAGTCCAGCCAATCTTTTTCCAGCAGCTGATAGGCCACCTTGAGAAAAATTCGTCATGAAGGTAGTAGAGGAATTCCATGGCAATCCATGTCTTGCAGGGGGCGCGAACTTCATCTGCACACAACGCAAGAAGGTCAGAGAAGGCAAGATTGAAGAAGAAGGCAAAATTGGGAGGAAGTTCATGTACTTCTGCCGCTGAATTTGAGGGCGCAGCCGATTCCGCCTCCGCGAAGGAGTTGCTCCGTTGGTCGCGCCGCTCGCCGTTGCTTACGTCGGGGCCGTCATCTGGTCTGCCAAGGCTTCGGGTGGTGACGATGGGACGAGGATGTGGCTTCCTGAAGTTCATGGCGGCTTCGCCGCGTCCAGGTGACGCGGGCTCCCTCCCGCCGGCGTCCGTCGTCGCTCGCTCGCCCGCGCTGGTGGCCGGCCAGGAGCTGGGGAAGGAGGGGTGGCCGGCCAGGAGCTAGGGAAGGAGGGGAGGCAGCGGATCCGGCCGGCCAGGAGCTGTAGACGGGGAGGAGGCGGTGGATCCCACGAAGATTGGCGACCAGGAGGGGAGGAGCGGCGAGGAGGGGGGCTCGGGATCGAGGGGACCAGGTGGATCCTGTCGAGGCGTCTTGGATCGGGTGGATCCTGTCGGGGCGACTCGGGTCGGGCCGGGCAGTTCAGGGAAGTTCGGGAGGGTCCTATATAGGGCTGCTGTGATCCAAATAGTTATTCTAATCCCATGATCATAATAGTGCCACTCTATATATATATATGTATATATATATATATATACTAATTACAGACTTCCTAAAAATTCCCACGTTAATTACAAATTACTAGCCGTACATCTACGGTGGGACCGAATTATTATAGTGTAGATTAACCTTGGTAAAAAAATAGCAGTTCGGTCGAAAGCAAATTGATTAGAAAGCCCAACACTCCAATGAGAGGCCCATAATACCCTCCGCCATCTCTTCCTCCCCAGGTGAAAAAAGCAGCGACATGACGCAATCTAATCTCTCATGTCTCTCTCTCTCATGATCTCACGTCTCTCTTCCTCCCTCACATCTCTCTTCCCCCCACATGGAAAACAGATCTGTTCTCTCATGATCTCACATCTCTCTTCTTCCCCATATGAAAACAGATACGTCTCATAAATAGGAGCAAAGAACTTGGGGTATGACCTACTCACGGATCTTACCACATTAATTTTTTGTTCCTCATCTAGTTCAGGTTTCTCTTCTCACACAGATTTGTTTTGATTTTTTTGCCGGATTATAATTGAATCGACTGTATATTTTTTGGTGGATTCAGACTCAATATTTTTCTATCATGCCTTTTAAAAGTGCTATACCTAGGGATCCAATTCCAAATCCTCTCACACTCTTTGGATAGCTCATGGAGATCAGCTCGGAGCACAGCTCGACCCATCAGGCTAGCTTATATATTCAACCTGTGGCCTAACACAAACTATCTTAACAAGTCAACATCAAGGAGCCTCCGTCGGTTGTCAATTGATCAAGCTTCTCATGTCAGGTACGATGGTTTTGTCTTTGCTCAGTTGCTTTATTGCCCATTTTTCTCAGCGATTATTTGTTCCGTTGGTTCAGTTATATTATTAGTCTATGCACCTCTTCATTCTTACTCCCACTGTAAGAAATATAAGAGCATTTAGATAACTAACATAGTGATCTAAATGCTCTCATATTTCATTATGGAGGGAGTACAAATTACATGACGACCATGAGCTTAGGCTATGCACGTCTTATTTCTTACAAACAACATGAAGACCATGAGCTAATCATTCTTTCCAATTAAGGCCTTGGAGTTGGCAGGGACTGAACAATTACTAATCTTAAAACTGTGTTCGCTTACAGGTCACTCCTTTTTTCCTTCAAAAATGATGGCATGTGATATGCTCCATGCGATTACCAATGGAAAGGAATCCTGGAAAGTGAAGGTCAGAGTAATTAGGCTATGTGATGCATTAACCTCAACAACAATGAACCTATTAGCCTTGACATGATACTACTTGATGAAAATGTCAGCTCATTGGTAAAAGAATATGGTTTTCCAACATAAATAGGCCACTATGAGTTATATACCGATGCATCTCCTCACTATATTATTATGTTTCAGGGCACTATGATACACGACATGCTAATGAAACATATGGTTAACAAGTTTAGGCCACTGGTCCAAGAATGATGATCACAGGATGGCTTTTGATGTTATAATATAATTAGTTGAATGTAGTCTCGACAAATTGATTTTTGTTTATAGATATGGTGGAACAGGGAAGACATTTTCGTGGAAAGCATCTACGACAAAATTAAGGTATGAAGAAAAGATACTTCTAGAAGTAGCTTCAAGTGGTATAGCAGCACCTCTTTTACAGGGTGGAAGCACAGCTCATTCAAGATTCCACACTCCACTAAAGATCACTAACAAGTACACATGCGACATCAAGCTAGGAACATGTTTTGCGGAGCTAATAACGAGAACTTCATTGATAATATGGGATGAAGCACCTATGACACACAAGCACTGACAAGAGTTTGAGAGACATACTTCGATTCACAAATGAGGATGCCGAGCATAAAACATTTGGAGGAATGACTATAGTCTTGGGAGGTGACTTCAGGCAAATCCTACCAGCTATACCAATGGGGAAAAGGGAACATGTTATTTCCGAATATATAAAGAGATCCTACCTATTGAAGAACTTTCAGGAGTACCGACTCACAAAAAATATGTGTCTGAGTTCATCTGAAGGTAGTCTAGTAAAGAAAGCAAACACGGCGGAATTTCCAAGCTGGATGCAAAACATCGGCAATGGCGCAACAACAACAACAAATGAAGAAGATTGAATTAGCATCCCAGAAGACCTTATTTTACATGAAGGAGATAACCCCAAAGCATCCATTGTTAATAGCATCTAATATCCCGACTTACAAAGCAGGTACACTCATAGAACATACCTAGAAGAAAGAGCAATCATGAGTCAAATTCCTGGAGAAGAGGTAACATATCTTAGTTCAGATACGACATGCAAACAAATGTCTATGGTGGAAGATGAATATATGTTGTACCCAGCTGAGTTTCTAAATGCTCTTAAATTTTCTTGAATACCAGACAAGAAATAAGGCTGAAAGTTGGATTTTCATGTAATGCTTATGAGAAAAATCAATCAAAGTGTGGGACTTTGCAATGGGACAAGACTAACAATAACACAGTTAGGAAGGCAGTTCATCGAAGGCCAGGTCTTAAACGGACCTAACATTGCTGAGAGAATACCCAATATTAGTGTGATTTTGCTATGACTATGAACAAAAGTCAGGGCAATCTCTCAAAAAGGTTGGGCTGTACTTATAAAGGTAAATGTTCACACATGGTCAACTATATGTTGCAGCGGATGAAGAGCATCCATTCGGCAGTGTTGCAAAAAACATTATTTACAAGGATGTATTATAGATATTTGATTTGTTGCCGCTATGATTAGAACAAGCAGAAACATTCTTATTTGTCTAAATGTAATGCGGACATGGCTGCCTTTTCTGTTTAAAATTATTGTCTCAGCAATATTATATTTGTGAACAAGGTACTTCTATCTGGATCTACATCTAAACAAAAATATTGGTGTAAGGGCTCACAACTGATTTGAGAAAACCAAGATGCTTATGTATGCATCACCATGTGTAGTTCAGACGAGGAGACAGACTCACTAAAGATTACTCTAAACGAAGTACTAAAGTTACATAAGCATGCATGAAGAAAGATCCTTTTCTCACTTCCTGTATCTCTTTTTTCTTAGATAGACCCAGCAATTCAGATCCAGTTTCCCAAATAATACGTGATTCCCAAATAAATTAATGAAACAACTAATTCGGAGCCATGCTATGCCAGCCCGCAGAACAGCTCTAACCGTGCAAGCTAGCTTCAGGACACCTTCCATCTGCCGCTAGATGAGGAAACTCCGCTTGACGATGCGAGCGTGGGAGTAGACTGCAGCTTTGATGGAGTTGCCGTACCACCACACAGGGGAACGGCTGGATGACCGGCGCCCCGGCCGCCACTACAATGGGATTTGCGAGGGCACATCTGCGGGCGCTAGCCAGGAGAGCCGCCAACGCAGCCGCTTCGCCGCTCAGACGGAGCGCAGTAGACTGGAGGCGCCATTAAATGCCGCCGCCGAACACGCCGACGATTCGTGACAAAATTAATCATCACAAATAAAAGTACGCACATCTCAATAGCCACGCGTCTTCATCTGACTGAGTACAAAAAATTAGAAAATACATCTGTTACCAAACTAATTTTTGTTTCATATTAACATAATACATGTCTAAAATTATATGAGGAGCAATACAAGTTAACTATCACAAAATATGCGCAATGAAAATGAAAATAATTATTTATGTTTTTGGCATTTTTTAAAATGAACTATGTCACTCGCTGCAAATAAAGCATTACTCCTCCGATCTATATTAATTGTTGTTGCTTTAGTATAACGTTGTTGTAGTAAAACAACGATAAATACAAAGTTATACTAAAGCAGTGATAAATAATATGGATCGGAAGGAGTATTACATTAAAAGAAAAATATTCTCCACTCTCACTACATAAGTCATGATATAAATAATACCCCCTTTGTTTATAAATATAAGCTTTTTTAGAGATTCCAATACAGACTAAATACGGAACAAAATGAGTAAATTTACACTCTAAAAATGCGTCCATATACATCCGAATGTAGTGCGTATTAAAATCTCTAAAAGTCCTTATATTAAAAAACGAAGGGAGTAACAATTTTTAATTATTGAATATCTAATATGTCTGTGTGTTTCAGAAAAGTTTCTAGGCCACCATCGAAGAGAGTTAGAAGTACACATAAGTATGCAAGGATGCAACGCAACTGCAAATTGAACTCCAGATTTTTATGGCAATTATAGTTGTGGCGAGGATGACAAATTTCTTCAGCAAACATGCAATTTTGTTTGCCAAGTACAGTTTTTTGCCTGTATTTACCATGCTTTCTATATGAAATTGACATCGTCATAGAAGTATAATTGCCATGAGAAACATTTGATTTTCCATGTTTAAAAATATGACATCAGATTTTTTATGTGATCAGTAAAAAAATAAAAAAAAAGAAGACTAGAAAGATGGAAACAACTCAATATGAGGAGAACAATGATTAATGTATAAAACAGTAATTTTATCACCAAGAAAACTTGAAGGTAACATCCCTAGATAAAAGAAATCTTTCACATTTCCAATTATACACTAAATCTGAGTGTTTCATATGTCCCAATGTTCAAACAATTAATAGAACAATTCAAGACTTTTATAACATATCTAAATCCATTAGTATGGGTATTTACCAAAATGGATACATGAATAAATATGCTAGCCCGTGCGAATGCACGGGTATACGACTAGTACTATGAATTACTCTGGTATCCGGATACTTACGATTTGGCCAGGGGCTTGGCCCTAAGCGGCCACTCCTCTTCGCCGTCGTCGGCGTCGATGGAGTAGTCCGGAGGAAGGGTTTTCCCTTTCTTGGACCCTTCGGCCTCCCCAGTTGGGGCGGCCTTCCTTTTCTTCCCTTCCCCCGCTGGAGGGGGAGGGGTCTCTTCTTCCTCCTCCTCGTCTTCATGGGAGGAGTACGTCTTGGAGTCGTCGGATGAGGGATCCGACACCTCCAGGCGCCGGGCACTCTTTCGAGTCCCCGTGGCCTTCTTCTTGGCCTTCTTCTCCAGCACCACATAGGGTGCCGGAACCAGCAGCTTCGCCAAACGAGCGTCCGCTGGGCCTTCGGGCAAAGGAGCCGGACAGTTGATCTGTCCGGACGTCTCCTGCCAATCCTGTCAAAGGTAAGGGAGCTTAGATCCCGCATGGAGTCAAACTATGAAAAACCGATACCCTGTAAAAGGAAAAAACAGCTTACCGCATGAGCGTGACGCTGCGTACTGAATCCACGATCCTCGGTAGCGGATGTGGGGGCCTCGGCGCCCTTGAAAAGCACCTTCCAGGCATTTTCGTACATCGTGTCGAAGAGCCTGCTCAGAGTTCGGTGCCGCGCCGGGTCGAACTCCCACAGGTTGAAAGCCCGTTGTTGACATGGGAGGATCAGGCGGATGAGCATAACCTGGACTATGTTGACAAGTTTGAGCTTCTTGTCCACCAGGGTTTCGACACATGTTTGGAGTCCGGTCAGCTCTCCTTTTTTACCCCGCGATAGGCTCATCTCCTTCCAGGAGGTGAGCCGCGTAGGGGGTCCGGATCGAAACGCGGGGGCTGCGACCCATTCGGGGTCGCGCGGCTCGGTGATGTAAAACCACCCTGATTGCCACCCCTTCAGGGTCTCCACAAAGGAGCCCTCGAGCCATAAGACGTTGGGCATCTTGCCCACCATGGCACCTCCGCACTCCTCCTAGTTGCCGCGCACCACCTTCGGCTTGACATTGAAAGTCTTGAGCCATAGGCCGAGATGGGGGCAGATGCGGAGGAAAGCCTCGCACACGAAGATAAACGCCGAGATGTTGAGGACAAAGTTCGGGGCCAGATCTTGGAAATCCAGGCCATAGTAGAACATGAGCCCTCGGATAAATGGGTGGAGAGGGAAGCCCAGTCCGCGGAGGAAATGGGGGAGGAACACCACCCTCTCATGGGGCCTACGGGTGGGGATGAGCTGCCCCTTTTTGGGAAGCCGGTACGCGATGTTGTTAGACAAGTATCCGGCCTTCCTCAGTTTTTTGATGTGTCCCTCCGTGATGGAGGAGACCATCCACTTGCCTCGTGCTCCGGACATGGCTGGAGAAGGTTGAGGTGGGGAGTGCGGGCTTGGGCGCTGGAGCTCGAGTGCGCGAGAATGGATAAGCAAGGGAGAAAGAAGGCGTAGGTGAAAAGGTGGATCCTTATCCCCTTATATGGGTGGACGCAGCTACGTGTCCCCACCAACCTGGTAAAACTCACCTATCTCCAAGCGTCGTAATCAATGGAGCGGTTGGGTTACCCACGCCCGTATTGATGAGAATCCCGGAATAAGGGGACACGATCTCTGCTTTAACAAGACGTGCCAAGGCAACCGCCTCGCATGACGTGCTGAGGTGGGATAATGAAACAACTCGGATAAAGGCTTGGTCGTGGTGTGTCACACTACGGAATACGTCAGCAGAGTAGATTTGTGTAAATATTATTCTCTCTATGGCAATATGTGGAAACTTATTTTGCAGAGCCGGACACTATCTTTGTGTTCAAAATCTTCTATGAAGTACTTGGAGGAGTAACCCACCTTACAATGCCGAAGACAATCTGCGCGCCGGACTTGTCGTCATTGAAGCCTGGTTCAGGGGCTACTGAGGGAGTCCTGGATTAGGGGGTGTTCGGATAGCCGGACTATACCTTCAGCCAGACTCCTGGACTATGAAGATACGAGATTGAAGACTCCGTCCCGTGTCCGGAAGGGACTTTCCTTGGCGTGGAAGGCAAGCTTGGCGATACGGATATGTAGATCTCCTACCATTGTAACCGACTTTGTGTAACCCTAACCCTCTCCGGTGTCTATATAAACCGGAGGGTTTTATTCCGTAGGACAACATACACCACAACAATCATACCATAGGCTAGCTTCTAGGGTTTAGCCTCTCCGATCTCGTGGTAGATCTACTCTTGTACTACCCATATCATCAATATTAATCAAGCAGGACGTAGGATTTTACCTCCATTGAGAGGGCCCGAACCTGGGTAAAACTTCGTGTCCCTTGCCTCCTGTTACCATCCGGCCTAGACGCACAGTTCGGGACCCCCTACCCGAGATCCGCCGGTTTTGACACCGACACTCCCCTTGCTAGCTGGGACCCAGTATAGTGGGAGGCTGACTTGTGGGCCTACTAAGTTAACGGGAACGGAGTGCTTTGTCAACTTAGTCAATATATGCACGATTCTAGCTCCTGTGACCGTACGATGTCCATCCAACGGCTGTAGTGCTTCTTCAACCTCTAGTCTTCTTGCTCCAGCCGCCCAAACCAGCGCCGATCGTGCCTCGTGCTCCTGCCTCCCGTGGCCGGCTGCGATGCCGCGGAGGCCTCACCGCCCTCTACTACTCCCACCGCTGGCCAGGCCATCCCTCTACTCACCCACACCCGTGTTATTCTGCGGCGATGGCAGCCTCACACCGCGGCGAACAAGTGAACCATCATACTCCTCTACGCGTGGGCATCCACTTCCATGTCTTCCTCAGCTCTGCATTGTCCCCTTACTAGGCCTCGCCGCCATCCACAGCCCTGGTGCTCTCGGCGCGGCATGGTCAACATGGTCAAGAAACGGCTTCCATCGGATGTGGACTGTACGTGGAGAGGCTGACAGCTGGGTCCATGGCCGTAGCAAGGAAGTGCCTCCTTATTACGCGGAAAATAATTATTCCTGCACCTGACAGCAGGGACCCACCAGACGGGCCACCGTATTTCGTGAAAAAACGTTCCCCCCTGACTACCAGGACCCACCAGCTACATCTTTGCACGCAAGGAAGTTCGTCCGAAAAAAACGATTCACCCCTGACTGCTGGGACCCACCAGCTATATCTTCGCACGCAAGGAAGTGCCTGACAGTCGGGTCCCACCTAGTCGAAGCGTATGTAGCATTGTTATTTTGGTCGTGAATATGTACGTACATACTGGTCCATGTAGAGGCGCGCATGTGTCATAGTAGAGGCGCGCACGTAGCATGTACATGTACGTACAGCGACCAGTGTGCAAGAAAGAAAATACGGCCACGTACGTACATACGGGCAGGGTCTCGAACGCCTACTCACGCATACATATGGCCAGGGCTCTTGTACATGGCTGGGTCAGAACGGAGAAACAACATCGTCGTCGTGTTCATGGGGAGCAAACCGGCTGGGTCGGAACGGAATGCGTCGTCGTGTTCATCGGGAGGGCTTGGATGGAACAGCCGATGGAAACGAGGCCTGGCGTACCGTACAACGGAGGAAATAGCCTTGTGTTCGACCGGCCATGTTCGAAATGGGATCCTGTTCATCGGGAGGGGTCTGGCGTACCACAAAACGGAGGAAATGGACCTCCTATGGTCGAAACGAGGGTCCTGTTCATCGGGAGGGGTGTGGCATACCGCAAAACGGAGGAAATGGACTTGTGTTGGAGCGTGACGGTCGAAACGAGGGTCCTGTTCATCAGGAGGTGTGTGGCGTACCGCAAAACGGTACTCCACGGGATACTGTTCATCTCCACCGTCGACCCCCTCCAGCCTCCACGGGCTACTGTTCATCCACCGTCCACCTCCTCCAGCCTCCACATGCGACTATTCATCAATGAGCTCCTGTCCATCCAGCCTCCACCGCGCGCTACTCCACCGGCTACTGTTCAACCAGCCCTCTCCACACGTGCTCCTGTTCAACCACCCCTCCATGGGCTACTATTCATCTAGCCCTCCACCGTCTACTATTCATCCAGCCCTCCACGGGGTCCTGTTCATCCAACCCCAACCGACTCGATCGATCGGGGTCCTGTTCATCCAGAGGCAACACCACGGGGTCCTGTTCATCCACCCCCACCGGGAACTGTTCATCCAACCCCCCCCCCCCCCAGCAACGCTCACTGTTCATCCAGAGGCAGCATCGATTGGCTTCAGTTAGCAGCAGTAGTGAAGGAATCGCTCGATCGGGTTCAGTTAACAGCCATCGATCGATCGCTCGGGTTCAGTAACGCGTAGCCTGCAGTGCAATCGCTCGGGTTCAGTAGGCGAACGCCTCACTCGGGTTCAGTTATAGCCCAATGCCTCACACCCGCGCGCGTGCGTATACGAGAGAAACACCCATCGCTCGGCCCTGACCACCCATCGTAACCGAGAACACCCCGATATTTTCCTCACCCTCGTTTATACCATGGTTTTTTCTGTCATGGACGGCCCAAAGAATGTCATGCAGCTGCGTCTCCGGCCCGCCCAGGACGAAAAGCCCATTTTCTGTCATGATTTTTTGTCATAGAAGTAGGAGCCCTCCACAACTATGATGATACCGGGTTTTGTCACAATTATCATCATAGAAGTGTCATAAGTATGACAGAAAAAAAATCGTTCGGCCCAAAATGTCACATATGTGTCTTTTTTTGTAGTGTAAACTACTCCTGGTCGTCGTCAGCGGCCTACACGTAGTAGTAGGCACCTCTAGTTTAGGAGTCATCGTTGACAATGGCGTCTGGCTCCGAGGCTCCAACATCTGGTCGTAACAACCAGGTATAGAAAGGGGGAAAAGGGGGAGCAAAGCAACCAAGAGTACTCATCCAAAGTACTCGCAAGCAAGGAGCTACACTACATATCCATTGGTATCAAATGAAAGGGGTAGTATATGTGGACTGAACCGCAGAATGCTAGTATAAGAGGGGGATAGCTTGTCCTATCGAAGACTACACTTCTGGCAGCCTCCATCTTGAGGTAGTAGAAGAGAGTAGATGGTAAGTTAACCCAATATCATCGCATAGCATAATCCTACCCGGCGATCCTCTCCTCGTCGCCCTGTTAGATAGCGATCACCGGGTTGTATCTGGCACTTGAAAGGGTGTGTTTCATTAAGTATCCGGTTTAGTTGTCATAAGGTTAAGGTACAACTTCGGGTCGTCCTTTTACCGAGGGACACGGCTATTCGAATAGATAAACTTCCCCGAAGGAATGCACCACATAACCCAACACGCTCGATCCCCTTTGGCTGGACATACTTTCCTGAGTCATGCCCGGCCTCGGAAGATCAACAAGTCGCAGCCCCACCTAGACACAATAGAGAGGTCAGCACGCCGATCTAAATCCTATGCACGCAGGGGTCTGGGCCCATCGCCCATTGTGCACCTACACGTTGCGAGCGCAGCCGGAAGCAGACCTAGCCTCCCTAATACAAGAGCAGGCGTTACAGTCCAATCCAGCACGCGTCACTCAATCGCTGATGTCAAGAAGGCTTCGACCGATACCATGACGTCGACTGCCCATAACTATTCCCGTGTAGTTGGTTAGTGTGTATAGGCCAGTGGCCAGACTTAGATCAAATACCAAGATCTCGTTAAGCGTGTTAATTGAAGTATCCACGGACGCCGACCTATGCCAGGCCCACCTCTCTCCTAGGTGCTCTCAACCTGCCCAGTCGCTCCGCCACAAAGATCCACTCAGAGGGCCATCGGGACAAACACCCTTTCGGTCCCAATCCATGAATCACTCGCGGGTACTCTACGAGCCGACCCGACTTCAGTCACCACATGCATCATATACTAGATATATAAGTATATACTCGTGATCAACTCCCGAGTGATCACGACCCGATAGTATAGAATGGCCGACAGACAAGAATGTAGGGCCACTGATGGAATACTAGCGTCCTATACTAAGAATTTAGGATTGAAGGGAAAGAAAACAACAGTAGTAGCAAAGACAGGCTATGCATCAGGATAGGATTAACGGAAAGCAGTAACTTGCCACACTACTCTAATGCAAGCAGTAGAGGGGAGAATAGGCGATATCTGGTGATCAAGGGGAGGGCTTGCCTGGTTGCTCTGGTAAGCAGGAGGGGTCGTCAACAACGTAGTCGATCGGGGCACCAGCAGCAACGTCAGTCTCGTAGTCTACCGGAGATAAGAAGGGGAAGAAACAATGAATACAATACAAACAGATGCATATCGATGCATGTCATGACAAGTAACGGTGCCAGGTGTGCCCTAATGCAGTAGGAGGTGATACCGGCGGAGGGCGGGGAACATCCGGAAAGTATCCCTGATGTTTTGCATTTTCGGACAAAGGAACCGGAGGGGGAAAGTTGCGTGTTCGCTATGCTAGGGATATGTGGCGGACGAACGGGATCGTTGTTCTGAGCAACTTTCATGTACAGAGTATGTTCATCCGAGTTACGGATTATTTACTATGTTTTTCGAAAGTTTTAATCATTTTCTGAATTTATTTATCTACTTAATTCTAACATTATCCAAAATAGTGTCTGCTGATGTCATCATGAGGCAATGCTGAGGTCATCAGTTAACAGTGCAGTTGACTGGGTCAATCTGACCTGTGGGTCCAGTGGGACCCACATGTCAGCTTCTGTTAGTCTAACAGTAATTTAAACTAAACTAACATGCTAATTAGAGGGGTGGGCCCCTGGTGTTAGTGACTAACTAATTACTAATTAATTAACATATTTAATTAGCTGATTTATTTATTCTTAAAACGTTTTAAACAAATGGGGCCCACATGTCTGTCTCACAGGGCAGCCTAGTCAGTAGTTGACTGGGTCAACCCAGTCAACTGGGCCACTAGGGCCCACTGGCCAGCGACCTAGGGGCGGGGCCCACTAGGCCACATCGGCGTCGGCGCCGGAGAGAGCTCCGGCGAGGCAAAACGTGGCAGAGGGCACCGGCGAGCCTCGGGATTTCGCCATGGTGGCCCAATACGGGTGTGGCTACTCGTGTTCGAAAGCTAGCGACTTCGCGCGTCGCCTGGTGCTACGGGTTGGTCTCGGGGATGACCGGAACGACGCCGACAAGCGGCAGAGGCGACAACGCATATGGGTCGATGACGGTGATGAGCCACAAGTATAGGGGATTTATCGTAGTCCTTTCGATAAGTAAGAGTGTCGAACCCAACGTGGAGCAGAAGGAAATGATAAGCGGTTTTCAGCAAGGTATTCTCTGCAAGCACTAAAATTATCAGTAACAGATAGTTTTGTGATAAGGTAATTGGTAACGAGAAACAAGTAATAAAAGTAAATAAGGTGCAATAAGATGGCCCAATCCTTTTTGTAGCAAAGGACAAGCCTGGACGAACTCTTATATGATGTAAAGCTCTTCCGAGGACACATGGGAATTATCGTCAAGCTAGTTTTCATCAGGATCATATGATTCGCGTTCGATACTTTGATAATCTTATATGTGGGTGGAACGGTGCTTGGGTGCTGCCCTTAATTGGACAAGCATCCCACTTATGATTAACTCCTATTGCAAGCATCTGCAACTACAAGACAAGTATTAAGGCAAACCTAACCATAACATGAAACATATGGATCCAAATCAGCCCCTTAGGAAGCAACGCATAAACTAGGGTTTAAGCTTCTGTCACTCTAGCGACCCATCATCTACTTATTACTTCCCAATGCCTCCCTCTAGGCCCAAACAATGGTTTAGTGCCATGTAGTCGACGTTCACATGATACCACTAGAACGATGACAACATACATCTCATCAAAATATCGAATGAATACCAAATTCACATGACTACTAATAGCAAGACTTCTCCCATGTCCTCAGGAACAAACGTAACTACTCACAAAGCATATTCATGTTCATAATCAGAGGGGTATTAATATGCACAATGGATCTGAACATATGATCTTCCACCAAGTAAACCAACTAGCATCAACTACAAGGAGTAATCAACACTACTAGCAACCCACAGGTACCAATCTAAGGTTTGGATACAAAGATTGGATACAAGAGATGAACTAGGGTTTGAGATGAGATGGTGCTCGTGAAGATGTTGATGGAGATTGACCCCCTCCTGATGAGAGGATCATTGGTGATGATGATGGTGATGATTTCTCACTCCTGGAGGGAAGTTTCCCCGGCAGAACAGCTCCGCCAGAGTCCTAGATTGGTTCCGTCAAGGTTCCGCCTCGTGGCGGCGGAGTCTCATCCCGAAAGATTGATTTTGATTTTTCCTTGACGAAAGACTCCATATAGCAGAAGATGGGCATCGGAGGGCCACCAGGGGGCCCATGAGGCAGGGGGGCGCGCCCAGGGTGTGGCCCCCTCTGGAACTTCTTGCTCTTAGTATTTTTTATATATTCTGGAAATAGCTTCCGTGAAGTTACAAGACTTTTGGAGCTATGCAGAATAGGTCTCTAATATTTGCTCCTTTTCCAGCCCAGAATTCCAGCTGCCGGCATTCTCCCTCTGGCTGTAAACCTTGTAAAATAAGAGGGAATAGGCATAAGTATTGTGACATAATGTGTAATAACAACCCATAATGCAATAAATATTGATATAAAAGCATGATGCAAAATGGACGTATCAACTCCGTCAAGCTTAGACCTCGCTTGTCCTCCAGCGAAAGCCAAAATTGAAAAATATGTCCACATGTTTAGAGATAGAGGTGTCGATAAAAATAAAATATGGACATGAGGGCATCATGATCATTCTTAGAACAACAACTTATATAATTATTGTCATATGATCTCTTATGCTAAAGTAATAATTCAATCACAATTTCGAGTATGAATCATAAACTTCATTGAGAACTAACAAACTATAATCTCAGTCATTGAAGCAATTGCAATTTATCATAACATAGGAAAGAGTCAATATAAGAGCTTTTCAGCAAGTCCACATACTCAACTGTCATATAGTCTTTCACAATTGCTAACACTCACGCAATACTTATGGGTATGAAGTTTTAATCCGACACAGAGAAAGATATGGGCTTATAGTTTTGCCTCCTAACGCTTTACCTCAAGGGTAATGTCAACAATAGTAGTTCATGAAAAATCACATCCAATTAGCTATAAATATCTGGATCTTTCCAACACATTGTGCTTGCCAAAGGATAAAATGTAAAAAGGAAACGTGAAGATCACCATGACTCTTATGTAAGGTAGAAGATAAAAGTAATAGATAGGCCCTTCGCAGAGGGAAGCAGAGGTTGTCATGCGCTTTTATGGTTGGATGCAAAAACTATTAATGCAAAAGAACATCATTTTATATTGCCACTTGTGATATGGAACTTTATTATGCAGTCCGTCGCTTTTATTTCTTCCATATCACTAGCTTATTTTTTCCGCACTAATAAGTCATACATATTTAAAGAGCAATTTTTATTGCTTGCACATATGACAACTTACTTGAAGGATCTTACTCAATCCATAGGTAGGTATAGTGGACTCTCATGGCAAGACTGGGTTTAGGGATATTTGGAAGCACAAGTAGTATCTCTACTTGGTGCGAAGAAATTGGCTAGCATGAGAGGGAAAGGCAAGCTCAACATGTTGGATGATCCATGACAATATAATTTATCTCATATGTAAGAAAACATAACCCATCATGTTGTGTTCCTTGTCCAACGTCAACTCTTAGCATGTCATACTTTAATGAGTGCTCACAATCATAAAAGATGTCCAAGATAGTATATTTATATGTGAACCTCTCTTTCTTTATCACTTTCTATTAATTGCAACGATGACCAAAACTATGTTTTCCAACTCTCAATAACTTTTATTCATCATACTCTTTATATGTGATCTCATTACTTTCCATAAGGTCCATACGATCTCTTTATTTCTTTTTATTCTTTCTCTTTTATTTTATTCCCTCAAGATCATAGAAAAATAATCAAGCCCTTGACTCAACACTAATCTTTATTATATATATATAGCTCACGGACTCGATTACATAGAGGGATCATAAAGCAAAACTCACAACTAGATAATACTAAAACTTTATTCCACTAGATCAAGATATTACTAAAAGGATCGAACTTAGAAAAACGGTAAAGATAAAGGTGATGGTGATACGATACCGGGGCACTCCCCCAAGCTTGGCAGTTGCCAAGAGGAGTGCCCATACCCATGTGTTTATGTCTCCCTCTTCGTAGGTGGTGATGTGATATTCTTGGTGATGATGCCCCTCAGGATATGATTCTCTTCTTCAAGTTTATTGACTTGCTGCTTGAGGCCCATTATTTCCTTTCGGAGCTTGCCCGTGACGGCTAAAGCTCCTTTCACCCATGGATGTTGCATACCTGCGGGAGAACAAGTAACATTCTTTTTAATATTTTCATAAGAAAGAAATCTAACATTGGAAGGAATGACCGAGTTTGGAATGGCTGAGCTTTGTAGTTCCCCCATCGTGAATCCAGATCAAAAATGAGAAGTAACTTCTTGATCCTCTACCATGGCATATATCCTTTTCAAATCGGCCTCCATCTCTTCTTCCGTTGATGGCCCAAAGTGGTCAGCATCACTGTTTGCTCTTGGTCCCAGTGTCGGATGAGACACCCGGCTCTCCCCGACTGACTCTTGAGAAGACATCTTGCTCTAAATCTGCAGCGGAAACAACTTGAAACAAAAACAGAAACTATTTGCATGATACGGTGGTCAAAACCTTCGAGAGATTATACAATGAAATTTTACCGACCGAAAGAAGTATCGTGCAAGAAAACGGAGTCCAGAGACCACACGAGGTACCCACGAGGTAGGGGGGCGCGCCTCCCACCCTCGTGGGAGCCTCTTGTCCTTTCCGGTCTACTTCTTATTTTTCTATTTTTCTAAAATTCCAAAGCGAAGAAATATTGCCATTAGAACTGTGTTGGAGTCGGTTTACTTACCGTACCACGTACCTATTCCTTTTCGGAGTCTGAAACATTCTGGAAAGTGTCCCTTATGTATTCCTCCAGGGTTACGGTTTCAATAATACTAGTTTCAACATTTATGGGATTACCTGAGATATAATGTTTTATTCTTTGACCGTTCACCACCCTCGGATTTGTGCCTTCGAAGTTGCTGATTTTTATGGCACCGGAACGGTAGACCTCCTCGATAACATAAGGACCATCCCATTTAGAGAGAAGTTTGCCTGCAAAAAATCTTAAATGAGAGTTGTATAGCAATACATAATCACCTACATTAAACTCCCATTTTTGTATCCTTTTATCATGCCATCTTTTAACTTTTTCTTTAAACAGCTTAGCATTTTCATAAGCTTGGGTTCTCCATTCATCAAGTGAGCTAATGTCAAATAACCTCTTCTCACCGGCAAGTTTGAAGTCATAGTTGAGCTCTTTAATGGCCCAATATGCCTTATGTTCTAATTCAAGAGGTAAGTGACATGCTTTACCATAAACCATTTTATACGGAGACATGCCCATAGGATTTTTGTATGCAGTTCTATAGGCCCATAATGCATCATCAAGTTTTTTGGACCAATTCTTTCTAGATCTATTAATGGTCTTTTGCAAAATTAATTTGAGCTCTCTGTTACTCAATTCTACTTGACCACTAGACTGTGGGTGATAAGGGGATGCAATTCTATGATTAACGTCAGACTTAGCAAGCATTTTACTAAAAGCACCATGAATAAAATGTGAACCACCATCAGTCATTAAATATCTAGGGACTCCAAACCTCGGGAAAATAACTTCTTTAAGCATCTTAATAGAGGTGTTATGATCAGCACTACTGGTTGGAATAGCTTCTACCCACTTAGTAACGTAATCAATAGCAACTAAGATATGTGTATACCCATTAAAGGAAGGAAAAGGTCCCATATAATCAAAGCCCCAAACATCAAATGGTTCAATAACAAGTGAATAATTCATAGGGATTTCTTGACGTCTACTAATATTACCAATTCTTTGACATTCGTCACAAGACAAGACAAACTTATGGGCATCCTTGAAGAGAGTAGGCCAATAAAAACCGGATTGCAATACCTTATGTGCAGTTCTATCTCCAGCGTGGTGTCCTCCATAAGCCTCGGAGTGACACTTCCGTAGGATCTGTTCCCGTTCATGCTTAGGTACACAACGTCTAATAATACCATCTACTCCTTCTTTATGAAGATGTGGGTCATCCCAAAAGTAATGTCTCAAATCATAGAAGAACTTATTCTTTTGCTGGTATGTGAAACTAGGTGGTATAAATTTAGCAACAATATAATTAGCATAATCATCATACCATGGAGCAGTTCGAGAAGCATTTATGACATTTAATTGTTCATCAGGAAAGCTATCATCAATAGGTAGTGGGCCATCAAGAACATTTTCTAACCTAGACAAGTTGTCTGCAACAGGGTTCTCAGCTCCCTTTCTATCAATAATATGCAAATCAAATTCTTGTAGCAAGAGAACCCATCTAATAAGTCTAGGTTTAGAATTTTTTCTTTTCCATTAGGTATTTAATAGCAGCATGGTCAGTGTGAATAGTTACTTTAGAATCAGCAATATAAGGTCTAAACTTATCACAAGCAAAAACAACTGCTAAAAATTCTTTTTTAGTTGTAGCATAATTTCTCTGGGCATTGTCTAGAATTTTACTAGCATATTGAATAACATTTAATTTCTTATCAACTCTTTGCCCTAGAACAGCACCTACAGCATAATCACTAGCATCACACATAATTTCAAAGGGTAAATTCCAATCAGGTGGCTGAACAATAGGTGCAGAAATCAATGCTTTCTTAAGTATTTCAAATGCTTCTACACAATCATCATCAAAGACAAAAGGAATATCTTTTTGTAATATGTTAGTCAGAGGCCGAGAAATTTTTGAGAAGTCCTTAATGAACCTCCTATAAAAACTGGCATGGCCGAGGAAGCTTCTTATACCATTAATGTCCTTGGGGCATGGCATCTTTCCAATAGCATCAACTTTAGCTTTATCTACTTCAATACCTCTTTCAGAAATTTTATGCCCCAAGACAATACCTTCATTAACCATAAAGTGGCATTTCTCCCAATTCAAGACAAGATTAGTTTCTTCACATCTTTGCAAAACTCGATCAAGGTTGCTCAAGCAATCATCAAAAGAGGATCCATAAACGGAGAAATCATCCATGAATACCTCACATATCTTTTCACAAAAGTCAGAAAATATAGCCATCATGCATCTTTGAAGGATAGCAGGTGCATTACATAAACCAAAAGGCATACGTCTATAAGCAAAAGTACCGAAAGGGCAAGTAAAAGTGGTCTTTGATTGATCATCAGCTGACACACGTATTTGAGAGAAGCCAGAGTAACCATCTAAAAAGCAAAAATGTGTATGTTTGGATAATCTTTATAGCATTTGATCAATAAAAGGAAAAGGGTAATGATCTTTTTAGCAGCCTTATTTAATTTGCGAAAATCAATTACCATCCTATAACCTGTAATAATTCTTTGTGGGATCAATTCATCTTTATCATTAGGAACAACAGTGATACCTCCCTTCTTAGGGACACAATGGACATGACTTACCCACTGACTATCAACAACGGGATAAATTATACCTTCCTCAAGGAGCTTTAATATTTCCTTTCTTACCACTTCTTTCATCTTAGGATTCAACCGTCGTTGATGATCAATAACTGGTTTGGCGTCTTCCTCCAAATTTATTCTGTGTTGACATAGAGTGGGACTAATGCCGTTAAGATCATCAAGAGTATATCCTATAGCAGCACGGTGCTTCTTTAGAGTTTTCAATAATTTATCTTCTTCCTTCTCTGAATGGTTAGCACTAATAATAACAGGATATATTTTCTTTTCATCAAGATAAGCATATTTAAGAGTATCAGGTAATGGTTTAAGCTCGAACATGGGATCACCCTTGGGTGGATGAGGATCCCCTAAGATTTCAACAGGCAAATTGTGTTTCAGAATAGGTCCCTGTTTAAAGAATACTTCATCTATTTCCCTTCTTTCATTCATGAACATATCATTTTCATGGTCTAGCAAATATTGTTCTAATGGATCGGTAGGAGGCACGGCAATAGAAGAAAGACCAATAATTTCATCTTTACTAGGCAATTCTTTGTCATGGGGTTGTCTACTAAATTTAGCAACATTAAACTCATGAGACATATCCCCTAAACGAACAGAAACAATATCCTTATTGCAGTCTATCTTACCATTGACAGTGTTCAAGAAGGGTCTACCAAATATAATGGGACAAAAGATATCTTGAGGGGAACCAAGAACAAGAAAATCAGCAGGATATTTAGCCTTCCCACACAAGACTTCAACGTCTCTAACAATCCCAGTTGGTGAAATAGTATCTCTATTAGCAAGCTTAATGGTAACATCAATACCTTCTATTTCAGCTGGTGCAGTATCATGCATAATTTCTTTGTATAAGGAGATAGGTATTGCACTAGCACTAGCACCCATATCACACAAGCCATGATAACAATGATCTCCTATTTTAAGAGAAATAACAGGCATGCCTACGACAGGTCTATGTTTATCCTTAGCACCAGGTTTAGCAATTCTAGCAGTCTCATTACAGAAGTAAATAACCTGCCCATCAATATTATCGGCCAAGAGATCTTTAACCATAGCAACATTAGGTTCAAATTTAACTTGCTCAGGGGGTTTAGTTGTCTTAATATTACTTTTGTTGACCACAGTTGAAGCTTTAGCATGATTCTTTATTCCAACAGGGAAAGGTGGTTTCACAACATAAGCAGTAGGAACAATAGGATCATTATAAGTGATGGTCTTTTCTTCAGCTTTAATAGGTGCAACTACTTTTACTTCAATGGGAGGATTATATTTAAACCACTTCTCCTTAGGAAGATCAACATGAGTGGCAAAGGATTCACAGAAAGAAGCTACTATCTCAGAGTGAAGTCCATATTTAGTGCTAAATTTACGGAAAACATCGGTATCCATAAAATATTTAACACAATAAAACTTAGGTGTTATACCTGACTCTTTACCTTCGTCGAGATCCCAATCTTCAGAGTTGTGTTTAATTCTCTCCAATAAATTCCATTTGTATTCAGAAAGGAACCAGTACAGGAAGTATCGAGCATGGAGCTATTGTTGCCAGAAAGCCGAGCATAAAAATTATGAATAATTATTTCTCTTGAGAGCTCATGATTGGGGCATGAATATAACATTGACTTAAGCCTCCCCCAAGCTTGAGCGATTCTTTCTCCTTCGTGAGGCGAAAAATTATATATATAATTATGATCACGATGAACAAGATGCATAGGATAAAACTTTTGATGAAATTCCAATTTCAATCACTTATAGTCCCATCATCCCATATCACCACATAGCCTATACCATGTCAATGCATCTCCCTTAATAGATAAAGGGAACCTTCTTCCTGATAACATCATTGAGCATACCTGCAAGCTTAAATAATCCACAAACCTCATCCACATAGATTAAGTGTAAGTTGGGATGCAATGTTCCATCTCCTGCAAAAGGATTAGCTAGCAGTTTCTCTATCATACCCAAAGGAATTTATAAGTAAACATTTTCATTTTTCAGTAGGTCTAGTAGGTTGAGGAGCAACTATTTTCTCTACTGGTCGGGGCAAAGATACCCCGAAGAAGCCCCTCAAAGGATTACTTTCCATAGTAACAAGTGACAGTAAATTTCATCACACTATATAAATTTTTCCTTACCAAATTCCACCTACCAAAGGCGCTTCACTCCCCGGCAACGGCGCCAGAAAGAGTCTTGATGACCCACAAGTATAGGGGATCTATCGTAGTCCTTTCGATAAGTAAGAGTGTTGAACCCAACGAGGAGCAGAAGGAAATGATAAGCGGTTTTCAGCAAGGTATTCTCTGCAAGCACTGAAATTATTGGTAACAGATAGTTTTGTGATAAAGTAATTGGTAACGAGCAACAAGTAATAAAAGTAAATAAGGTGCAGCAAGATGGCCCAATCCTTTTTGTAGCAAAGGACAAGCCTGGACAAACTCTTATATGATGTAAAGCGCTCCCGAGGACACATGGGAATTATCGTCAAGCTAGTTTTCATCTCGACCATATGATTCGCGTTCGGTACTTTGATAATCTGATATGTGGGTGGCCCGGTGCTTGGGTGCTGCCCTTACTTGGACAAGCATCCCACTTATGGTTAACTCCTATTGCAAGCATCGGCAACTACCAAAGAAGTATTAAGGCAAACCTAACCATAGCATGAAACATATGGATCCAAATCAGCCCCTTGCGAAGCAATGCAACTAGGGTTTAAGCTTCTGACACTAGCAACCCATCATCTACTTATTACCTCCCAATGCCTCCCTCTAGGCCCAAACAATGGTGTAGTGTCATGTAGTCGACGTTCACATGACACCACTACAGGGATGAAAACATACATCTTGTCAAAATATCGAACGAATACCAAATTCACATGACTACTAATAGCAAGACTTCTCCCATGTCCTCAGGAACAAATGTAACTACTCACAAAGCATATTCATATTCATAATCAGAGGGGTATTAATATGCATAATAGATCTGAACATATGATCTTCCACCAAGTAAACCAACTAGCATCAACTACAAGGAGTAATCAACACTACTAGCAACCCACAGGTACCAATCTAAGGTTTGGATACAAGAGATGAACTAGGGTTTGAGATGAGATGGTGCTGGTGAAGATGTTGATGGAGATTGACCCCCTCTCAATGAGAGGATCGTTGGTGATGACGATGGTGATGATTTCCGCCTCCCGGAGGGAAGTTTCCCCAGCAGAACAGCTCCGCTAGAGCCCTAGATTGGTTCAGCCTAGGTTCCGCCTCGTGGCGGCAGAGTCTCGTCACGAAAGCTTGTTTCTGATTTTTTTTCCTCGACGAAAGACTCCATATAGCAGAAGATGGGCATCGGAGGGCCACCAGGGGGCCCACGAGGCAGGGGGCATGCCAAGGGTGTGGCCCCCTCTGGAAGTTGTTGCGCTCAGTATTTTTTATATATATTCTGGAAATAGCTTCCGTGAAGTTTCAGGACTTTCGGAGTTGTGCAAAATAGGTTTCCAATATTTGCTCCTTTTCCAGCCCAGAATTCTAACTGCTGGCATTCTCCCTCTTCATGTAAACCTTGTAAAATAAGAGGGAATAGGCATAAGTATTGTGACATAATGTGTAATAACATCCCATAATGCAATAAATATTGATATAAAAGCATGATGGAAAATGGACGTATCAGACGGCGATGGCGAAACAATGTGCTACTAAGCAAATGAAGAGGCTCGGCAGGTTCTACGCGGTGCGGCGAAGCTGCTGGGCGCACACCCGTGACCATTTGGTCACCGGTGGTACGCTAGCGACGAGCACGGGTGGTGGTGCGTTCGGGCGCTCAACGAGCTAGGGGCTAGGCGCCATGGGGAAGCGCGTGCGCGGGTGCGTTGGGTCTTGGAAACGCCAGGAACACAAGGGCAGGCTCAGGCGAGCATGGAGACAGTTGTGGCGACGGCCACGAGCTCGTCGGTGGAGGACAAAGCACAGTCATGGCGGTGATTAGCTATGGGCGAACAGGCGAGCTACCAGTGAGATGGGAGAGAGGGAGAAGCTCACCGAGTGGCTAAGGAAAGCCGGTGACACATTAGGGGCATCAGAGGGTGGACGGAGTTGGAGAAGATCAACGGCGGCCGAGGCAGAATGGGGCGTCTCAATCCGCTCCCTGTAGTGGCTCCCGTCTCGGTCCGGTGGTTGCAGACGGTGTAGAGGAGGGAGGCAGAGCGAGCTGGCATGGTGGTGAGGCGAGGAGGTCGCGGTGGCCACGAGTTCTACGGCGGCGAGATCATGGCGGCACTCAGATGCGGTGGGGAAGGAGGAAGTGGCGAGGTGGATCTGAGGGGAGAGGGAGAGGCCAAGAGGGAGAGCGGGGGTGAGTTGGAGAGGGAACCGAGGAGGCGAGGGTGTGGTGACTTATCCCATCAGCGGGGACGACGAGGTGGTGCGACGGGGACGCGCCCTGTTCATGGCACGGTCGTGGGAACAACGCGCGGGGAAGGAGGCGACAAGGGGGGACGGGGGAGTGGGATGGCCCGAATGGGCCGGTTGTTGGCTAGCCGGGCCATTTGGCTCGGGGGGTTTGGGGGGGGGGGTTCTTTCTCTCTTTATTTCGGTTAGCTTTGTTTGTTTGTTTTTATTCTTTTCCCTTTTCTGTTTTACTTATTTTAGAGCATTCTAGCATTTTCTAAACATGTGTTTTCTTCACTATAATTACCTATGTAATATTTGGCACAAACCGAACATTTTTGTTTCAATGTTTGAAAACTTTTGTTGTTTGCCATATTATGAATTTGATTTTTGAACCAGTTTTGAACTAACGAGAGATTAGCAATAGTAATGGAGGTGACGTGGCATCATTAGCAGAGTTTCACTGTAGCTTAATTATCCGGGCGTTACACCGAGGATGATGTCAAGAAGAATGTCTTCCTATCTTTGAATGCAAAGGCATTGACATGGTATAGGCTATGTGATGCTATTGGATCTTGGGACTACAACCGATTGAAATTGGAATTTCATCAGAAGTTTTATCCTATGCATCTGGTTCATCGTGATTGGAATTATATATATATATAATGGTTGGCCTCGTGAAGGAGAAAGTATCGCTCAAGCTTGGGGGAGGCTTAAGTCAATGTTATATTCATGCACCAATCATGAGCTCTCAAGAGAAATTAGCATTCAGAATTTTTATGCTCGGCTTTCTCATAATGATCAATCCTTGCTCGATACTTCTTGTACCGGTTCTTTTATGAAGAGGACTATTGAATTCAAATGGGTTATTGGAACGAATTAAATGCAACTCTGAAGATTGGGAACTCGACAAAGGTAATGAGTCAAGTATAAACCTTAAGTTTCATTGTGTTAAATGTTTTATGGATACCAATGCTTTTCGTGAATTTAGCACTAAATATGGACTTGACTCTAAGATAGTACCTTCTTTCTGTGAATCATTTGCTACTCATGTTGATCTCCCTAAGGAGAAGTGGTCTAAATATCATCCTCCCATTGAAGTGAAAGTAGTAGAACCTATTAAAGTTGAAGAAGAAATGGTTACTTATAATGTTGATCATATTGTTCCTACTGCTTATATTGAGAAACAACCTTTTTCCTGTTAGGATTAAGGATCATGCTAAAGCTTCAGTTGTGATTCATAAGAGTTATACTAGAATACCTACACCCCCTGAACAAATTAAAGTTGAACCTAGTATTGTTATGGTTAAAGATATCTTGTTTAATAATATTGATGGGCATGTTATTTATTTCTATGATTGAGCTGCTAGGATTATTAAACCTGATGTTAAAGATAAACATAGACCTATTGTTGGCATGCTGGTTGTTTGTGTTAAAATAGAAGATCATTGTTATCATGGCTTATGTGATGTGGGTGCTAGTGTGACTGCAATTCCTTTTTCCTTATATCAAGAAATTATGAATGATATTGCACCTGCTGAGATCGAAGATATTGATGTTACTATTAAGCTTGCTAATAGAGATACTATATCACCAACTGGGATTGTTAGAGATGTTTAAGTCTTGTGTGGGAAAATAAAATACCCTGCTGATTTTTCTGTTCTTGGTTCCTCACAAGATGATTTCTGTCCCATTATATTTGGTAGACCTTTCTTGAACACTGTTAATGCTAGGATAGATTGCGAACAGGAAATTGTTACTGTAAGTTTTGGGGATGTGCCTCATGATTTTAATTTCTCTAAGTTTCATAGACAACCCCATGATAAAGAATTGCCTAGTAAGGATGAAATTATTGGTCTTGCTTCTATTGTCATGCCTCCTACTGATCCTCTAGAACAATATTTACTGGACCATGAAAATGATATGTTTATGAATGAAAGAAAGGAATTAGATGAAATTTCACTAACCAAATGCCTGTTTTGAAACACAATTTGCCTGTTGAAATCCTTGGAGATCCTCCTCCACCCAAGGGTGATCCCGTGTTTGAGATTAAACAATTACTTGATACTTTGAAATATGCTTATCTTGATTTAAAGAAGATATATCCTTTTATTATTAGTGCGAACCTTTCAGAGCATGAAGAAAAGAAATTATTGAAAACTCTGAAGAAGCATCTTGCCGCTATTGGACACACTCTTGATGATCTTAAGGGCATTAGTCCCACTCTATGTTAGCACAAAATTAATATGGAGCCCTATGCTAAATCAATTGTTGATCATCAACGACGGTTAAATCCAAAGATGAAAGAAGTGGTAAGAAATGAAATACTAAAGCTTCTGGAGGCAGGTATAATTTATCCTATTGCTGATAGTAGATGGGTTAGTCCCGTTCTTTGTGTCCATAAGAAGGGAGGTATTACTATTGTTCCTAATGATAAGAATGAATTGACTCCACAAAAGAATTAAACAAAGCTACTAGAAAAGATCATTACCCTCTACCTTTTATTGATCAAATGCTAGAAAGATTGTCCAAACATACACATTTTTCTTTCTAGATGGTTATTCTAGTTTTTCTCAAATACATGTGTCAAAAGAGGACTAAGAAAAGACCACTTTTACTTGCCCTTTCGGTACTTTTGCTTATAGATGTATGCCTTTTGGTTTATGCAATGCACCTGCTACCTTTCAAAGATGTATGACTGCTATATTCTCTGACTTTTGTGAAAAGATTGTTGAGGTTTTCATGGACGATTTCTCCGTTTACGGAACTTCTTTTGATAATTGCTTAAGCAACCTTGACCGAGTTTTCCAGAGATGTGAAGAAACTAATCTTGTCTTGAATTGGGAGAAGTTCCACTTTATGGTTAATGAAGGTATTGACTTGGGGCATAAAATTTCTGAAACAGGTATTGAAGTTGATAAAGCTAAAGTAGATGCTATTGAAAAGATCACGTGTCGTAAAGAAGTTTCCTTGGTCATGATGGTTTCTATACGAGGTTTATTAAAGATTTCTCTAAAATTTCTAGGCCCCTCACTAATCTCTTGCAAAAATATGTTCCTTTTGTTTTTGATGATGATTGTGTAGAAGCATTTGAAATACTTAGGAAATCCTTGATTTCTACACCTATTGTTCAGCCACCTGATTGGAATTTACCCTTTGAAATTATGTGTGATGCTAGTGATTATGCTGTTAGTGTTGTTCTAGGGCAAAGAGTTGATAAGAAATTGGATGTTATTCATTATGCTAGTAAAACTCTAGACAGTGCCTAGAGAAATTATGCTACTACTGAAAAAGAATTCTTAGCAGTTGTTTTTGCTTGTGACAAGTTCAGATCTTATATTGTTGATTCCAATGTAACTATTCACACTAATCATGTTGCTATTAAATATCTTATGGAAAATAAAGATGCTAAACCTAGACTTATTAGATGGGTTCTCTTGTTACAAGAATTTGATTTGCATATTATCGATAGAAAGGGAGCAGAGAACCCCGTTGCAGACAACTTGTCTGGGTAAGAAAATGTTCTTGCTGACCCACTGCCTATTGATGATATCTTCCCTGATGAGCAATTAGTGTTGGGAAACGTTGCATGGAAAAACAAAAAAAATTATACGCACGCGCAATGATCTATCCATGGATATGCATAGCAACGAGAGGGAGAGTGTGTCTACATACCCTCGTAGACCGTAAGCGGGAGCTTTTCACAACGCGGTTGATGTAGTCAAAATTTCTTCGCAATCCACCGATCGAGTACCGAATGTACGGCACCTCCGAGTTGTGCACACGTTTAGCTCGGTGACGTCCCTCACCTTCTTGGTCCAGCAAGACATCGAGGTAGTAGATGAGTTCCATTAGCATGACGACATGGTGACGGTGATGTTGAAGTGATCCTCGCAGGGCTTTTCCTAAGCACTACGAAAATATGACTGAGGGTGTAAACGATGGAGGCGGGTGCTGCACACGGCTAGGCAATTGTCCGGGCTGTGCTAGCCCCCCATATATATAGGTGGGAGGGAGATGGGAGGCAGCCAGGGTCCACCCCAAGTAGGATCCGAATCCTACTTGGGGTTTCCCCAAGTGGCGCCCCCCTTCCATATAACACCGGAGAGAAAAGGGAAGGGGGAAGAGAGAAGGAAGGGGGGCGAACCCCCTTTTTTTCTTCTCCCAATCGGCGTCCTTTAATAGGGGGGCGCCACCCCTTGTGGGCTGGTGTGCTCCCCACTCATGATATGGCCCACATATTCCCCCGGGTGTCTGGTAACCCCTCCAGTACTCCAATAAATACTCGATACCTTTCAGCACGCTTCCGGTGTCCGAATACCATCGTCCTATATATCAATCTTTACCTCTCGACCATTTCGAGACTCCTCGTCATGTCTGTGATCTCATCCGGGACTCTGAGCAACATTCGCTCACCAAATCACATAACTCATATAATACAATATCGTCATCAAATGTTAAGCGTGCGGATCCTACAGGTTCGAGAACTATGTAGACATGACCGAGACACCTCTCCGGTCAATAACCAGTAGCGGAACCTGGATGCCCATATTGGCTCCTACATATTCTATGAAGATATTTATCGGTCGAACTGTTATGACAACATACGCAATTCCCTTTGTCTATCGGTATGTTACTTGCCCGTGATTTGATCGTTGGTATCTTCATACCTAGTTCAATATAGGTGCCAGCAAGTATCCTTACTCATTATGTAATACATCACCTCGTGACTAACTCCTTAGTCGTTTGCTTGAAAGCTTATGATGTGTATTATCAAGAGGGCCCAGAGATACCGCTCCGATACTCGGAGTGACAAATCCTAATCTTGATCTATGCCAACTCAACAAACACCTTCGAAGATACCCATAGAGCATCTTTATAATCACCCAGTTACGTTGTGGCGTTTGATAGCACACAAGGCATTCCTTCGATATTCGGGAGTTGCATAATCTCATAGTCGAAGGAATATGTATTTGACATGAAGAAAGCAATAGCAATAAAACTTAACGATCATTATGCTAAGCTAACGGATGGGTCTTGTCCATCACATCATCTTCTTAATGATGTGATCCGTTATCAAATGACAACTCATGTCCATGGTTAGGAAACCTTAACCATCTTTGATCAATGAGCTAGTCAAGTAGAGGCTCACAAGGGACACAGTGCTTGTCTATGTCTTCACATATGTATTTAGGTTTCCGATCAATACAATTCTAGCATGAATAATAAACATTTATCATGAATAAGGAAATATAAAATAACAACTTTATTATTGCCTCTAGGGCATATTTGCTTCAGTCTCCCACTTGCACTAGAGCCAATAATCTAGATTACATTGTAATGAATCTAACACCCATAGATTCTTGGAGCTAATCATGTTTTGCTCGTGGAAGAGGCTTAGTCAATGGGTCTACTACATTCATATCTGTATACACTACAAAAAAGACACATCCGTGACATTTTGGGCCGAACAAGAAAAAATTCTGTCATACTTATGACACTTCTATGATGATAATTGTGACAAAACCCGGTATCATCATAGATGTGGTGGGGTCCTACTTCTATGACAGAAAATGGGCTCTTCTTCATGGGAGGGCCGGAGATGCAACTGCATGTCATTCTTTGGGCCGTCCATGATGGAAAAAACCGTGGTAGAAGCGAGGGCGAGGAAAATATCGGGGTGTTCCCGGTTACGGTGGGTGGTGGGGCCGAGCGATGAGTGTTTCTCTCGTACATGCACACGCGTGGGTGCGAGGCGTTGGGATCTAACTGAACCCGAGTGAGGAGTTGCGCTCTAACTGAACCCGAGCAATTGCACTGCAGACTACGCGTTACTGAACCCGAGCGATCGATCGATGGCTGTTAACTGAACCCAATCGAGCGATTCCTTCGCTACTGCTGCTAACTGAAGCCGACCGATTGATAACCCACAAGTATAGGGGATCGCAACAGTTTTCGAGGGTAAAGTATTCAACCCAAATTTATTGATTCGACACAAGGGGAGCCAAAGAATACTTTCAAGTATTAGCAGCTGAGTTGTCAATTCAACCACACCTGGAAACTTAGTATCTGCAGCAAAGTATTTAGTAGCAAAGTAATATGATAGTGGTGGTAACAGTAACAAAAGGTAACAGTAGTAAAAGTAATGTTTTTGGTATTTTGTAGTGACGATAGCAATAGCAACGGGAAAGTAAATAAGCGAGCAAAAATATATGGAAAGCTCGTAGGCAATGGATCAGTGATGGAAAATTATGCCGGATGCGGTTCATCATGTAACAGTCATAACCTAGGGTGACACAGAACTAGCTCCAGTTCATTGATATAATGTAGGCATGTATTCTGAACATAGTCATACGTGCTTATGGAAAAGAACTTGCATGGCATCTTTTGTCCTACCCTCCCGTGGCAGCGTGGTCCTTACGGAAACTAAGGGATATTAAGGCCTCCTTTTAATAGAGAACCGAAACAAAGCATTAACACATAGTGAATACATGAACTCCTCAAACTACGGTCATCACCGATAAGTATCCCGATTATTGTCACTTCGGGGTTAACGGATCATAACACATAATAGGTGACTATAGACTTGCAAGATAGGATCAATAACACTCATATATTGATGAAAACATAATAGGTTCAGATCTGAAATCATGGCGCTCGAGCCCTAGTGACAAGCATTAAGCATAGCAACGTCATAGCAACATCAATCTCAGAACATAGTGGATACTAGGGATCAAACCCGAACAAAACTAACTCGATTAAATGATGGATCCCATCCAACCCATCACCGTCCAGCAAGCCTACGATGGAATTACTCACGCACGGCGGTGAGCATCATGAAATTGGTGATGGAAGATGGTTGATGATGATGATGGTGACAGATTCCCCTCTCCGGAGCCCCAAACGGACTCCAGATCAGCCCTCCCAAGCAGTTTTAGGGCTTGGCAGCGGCTCCGTATCATAAAACGCGATGATTTTTTCTCTATATTTTTTTCTCCCCGAATCACAATATATAGAGCTGGAGTTGGAGTCGGAGAGGTACCAGGGGGCCCACGAGGTAGGGGGGCGCGCCCCCCACCCTCGTGGACAGGTGGTGGGCCCCCTCGGCCCTCATATTTTGCAGGTATTTTTTATATTTTCCAAAAAAGTTGCTCCGTGAAGTTTCAGGTCATTCCGAGAATGTTTGTTTCTGCACATAAATAACACCATGGTAATTGTGCTGAAAACAGCGTCAGTCCGGGTTAGTTCCATTCAAATCATGCAAGTTAGAGTCCAAAACAAGGGCAAAAGTGTTTGGAAAAGTAGATACGACGGAGACGTATCAACTCCCCCAAGCTTAAACCTTTGCTTGTCCTCAAGCAATTCAGTTGACAAACCAAAATTGATAAAGAAACTTTTACAAACTCTGTTTGCTCTTATAGTTGTAAATATGTGAAGCCAACATTCAAGTTTTCAGCAAAGACTATAACTAACCACATTCACAATAACGCTTAGGTCTCAAGTTTACTCATATCAATAGCATAATCAACTAGTGAGCAATAATAATAAATCTCGGATGACAACACTTTCTCAAAACAATCATAATATGATATAACAAGATGGTATCTCGATAGCCCTTTCTGAGACCGCAAAACATAAATGCAGAGCACCTTTAAAGACCAAGGACCAACTAGACATTGTAATTCATGGTAAAAGAGATCCAGTCAAGTCATACTCAATGTAAGTTAACAGTAATGAATGCAAATGACAGCGGTGCTCTCCAACTGGTGCTTTTTAATAAGAAGATGATGACTCAGCATAAAAGTAAATAGATAGGCCCTTTGCAGAGGGAAGCATGGATTTGTAGAGGTGCTAGAGCTCGGTTTTGAAACAGAGGTGAATAATATTTTGAGCGGTATACTGTCATTGTCAACATAACAACCAAGATATGGCGATATCTTCCATGCTACACACATTATAGGCGGTTCCCAAACAGAATGGTGAAGTTTATACTCCCCCTTCCACCAACAAGCATCAATCCATGGCTTGCTCGAAACAACGAGTGCCTCCAACTAACAAGAGTCCCATGGGGAGTTTTGTTTGCAATTATTTTGATTTAGTTTGCATAAAGCATGGGACTGGGCATCCCGGTGACCAGCCATTTATCTCGTGAGTGAGGAGCGGAGTCCAATCCTCTTGAGAATAACCCACCTAACATGGAAGATACAGACATCCCTAGTTGATACATGAGCTTTTCGAGCATACAAAACATGATATTTATTTGAAGGTTTAGAGTTTGGCACATACAAATTTACTTGGAACGACAGGTAGATACCGTATGTTGGTAGGTATAGTGGACTCATGTGGAATAACTTTGGGGCTTGTGGATTGGATGCACAAGCAGTATTCTCGCTTAGTACGGGTGAAGGCTAGCAAAAGACTAGGAAGCGACCAGCTAGAGAGCGACAACATTCATGAACATGCATTAAAATTAATCAACACCGAATGCAAGCATGAGTAGGATATAATCCACCATGAACATAAATATCGTGAAGGCTATGTTGATTTTCTTTCAACTACATGCATGAACATGCGCCAAGTCAAGTCACTTAAATCATTCATAGGAGGATACCACCCTATCATACCACATCATAACCATCTCAATAGCATGTTGGCATGCAAGGTAAACCATTATGACTCGTAGGTAATCAAGCATGGCACAAGGAACTATGATCTCTAGTTGTCATTGCAAACATGTTTATTCATAATAGGCTAAATCAGGAATGATGAACTAATCATATTTACAAAAACAAAAGAGGTCGAGTTCATACCAGCTTTTCTCATCTCAGTCATTCCATCATATATCATCATAATTGCCTTTTACTTTCATGACCGAATGATGTGAATAATAATAATAATAATAATAGTGCGCGTGCATTGGACTAAGCTGGAATCTGTAAGCATTCAATAAACAGGAGAAGACGAGGCAATATGGGCTCTTTTGTCAGATCAACAATAATGCATATAAGAGCCACTTCAACAATTTAATTATGGTCTTCTCCTATCGACCCCCAAAGAAAAGAAAAGCAATAAAACTGTTTACACGGGAAAGCTCCCAACAAGCAAAAGAAGAGCAAGAAATCTTTTTGGGCTTTCTTTTAATTACTACTACAAGCATGAAAGTAAACTAATTAAAAGCTACAACTAATTTTTTGATTTTTCTTAAGGTTTATTAAACACACAAGAAGAAAGCATAAAAAGGAAAATCAACTAGCATGGATGATACAATGAAAAAGTATGAGCACCGATATCTTGCAATGAGTGTGTGAACATGAATGTAATGTCAGTGGGAAATACGTACTCCCCCAAGCTTAGGTTTTTGGCCTAAGTTGGTCTATGGCCATGGCTGGCCTGGCTGATATAAATAATAATAGTTGGGGTCGTACTGCGAAGAAGAAGAAGACTCCGATTGCCACTGTTTGGCAATCATCTCCGGATCCCACTGGTAATTAGACTGTTGTGAAGGATCAACTTGTGGTTCCGGCTCTGGCTCCATGGCTGGTGCAGTGTTCTAGTAGGCGTGAATAGCCTCTAACGGAACAAGGTACTGGCCTGCAGATAAATCAAACAAAGAAGGAGCAGGCAGGGTAATAGTCTCAGGATGATGTTTATCAAAGAACAATTTGTATTTAAGCTCTCCTTCCCTATTCTTAACAATAAAATCATGTGCCACCATACTTTTATAGTCTAAATAAACACAAGGCAACACTTTTTCTTCCTTCTCATAATGCCTAATACTCCCTCCGTTCGGAATTACTTGTCGCAGAAATGGATGTATCTAGACGTATTTTAGTTCTAGATACATCCATTTCCGAGACAAGTAATTCCGAACGGAGGGAGTAGGTATTAAAATGCGCAGCTAGGCGTGAAGCATAGATGCCTCCAAAGATGGGGCCCTTTGTACTAACAGAGTTATCACCGTATAAACCATGGAGCAAAATAATAATATCAGGGCACTAAGGTTTCCATAGTTTCCATGACCAATTAAACAACGACTAGCAAATAATGCAAAATAGCGTAAAACAGGAAAATGTATGCTAGTGATTTGTGCATCGGAAACCTTCCTTTGTTTCCCCTACATTGATAGTATCAATAAACCCATCCACATCCTCGCGATGTGGTTCCTCTATCTTGCCCTCGAAAGGGACTAAACAAACCCGACAAAAATCATAAAGTGTCATCTCCTTATGCTCGTCATATAAATGAAACCCCATCGTAGGTGGTCAGTTCCTAGAATGGAAATGAAAGTTTTGCACAAAGATATTTGTGAGTAAGAGATACTGATCGCATTGGTCGTGGAGGAAAGCGGTGAGGCCTGCATTCTTAGCCATTTCATAAAAATCTTCATAAATCCCGGCTGCTCCCAAGAAATCATCGGAAGGCCATTCACATGACCGAACCTCCGTGGTGCGAGGCAGATTATGCTTAGGCTTCGGTGCCTTTTCCTTCGAGCTTCGACTCGATGAGCCCCTCAAAAGTCTCTTCATCATTTTCTGAAAAATTCTGAAATTTTTAGTAACTTCAAAATAAAAGTAAACCAAACTCAATAACATTGATAACAACTACTCCTACAAGTGCCTAGAGCCTATATCATGCATCAAAACTACTTTTGACCATATAAATTTGACATGCAAGCTCAAGAACAGGGTCACCTAAGCAGCAAAAATTTGCAATGAATAAATCACTAGAACAAAAACTAATTGGACCAATGGAGGAGTTACATACCAAGGAACAATCTCCCCAAGCAGTTTTGTGAGAGGTGCTTTGAGCAAGGAGATCGAAAATGGCAGCAAAACGAGCTTGGACTCGGGTTTGAGCTGGTTATTCGTGTTTGGGGGAGGAAGAAGGAGTGTATGGGTGAAAGGATAAGTGGAGGAGGCCCACTGTGGGCCCACGAGGCAGGGGGTGCGCCCAGGGGGTAGGGCGCGCCCTCCACCCTCATGGGCAGGTGGTTGACCCCCCTGCTGTGTTCTCAGTGCCAAACATTCTCAAATATTCTAAAAAAACATATTTAAATTTCAGGGCATTTGGAGAACTTTTATTTTCTGGGTATTGTTATATTGCACGAATAATCAGATAACAGACAGAAAAATATTTATTTTTATTTTATTTAATATAAATAATAGAAAGTAAAAGTGGGGTACAGAAGGCTGTGCTTTCTAATTTTATCCATCTCATGATCATCAATAGGAATCCACTAACAAGGTTGATCAAGTCTTGTTAACGAACTCATTCCGAATAACATGGAACCAGAGAAATTTCGAATAACACTATGTTACCTCAATGGGGATATGCACATCCCCAATAATAAGAATATCATATTTCTTCTTGATAGTAGGAAGAGGAAATTCAAAACCTCCAAATATAATCGATGGAATTTTTCCAATAGAGTTGATACTATGAACTTGAGGTTGTTTCCTCGGAAAGTGTACCGTGTGCTCATTACCATTAACATGAAAAGTGACATTGCCTTTAGTGCAATCAATAACAGCCCCTGCAGTATTCAAAAAGGGTCTTCCAAGAATAATAGACATACTATCGTCCCCGGGAATATCAAGAATAACAAAGTCCGTTAAAATAGTAATGTTTGCAACTACAACAGGCACATCCTCACAAATACTGATAGGTATAGCAATTGATTTATCAGCCATTTGCAAAGATATTTCAGTAGGTGTCAACTTATTCAAATCAAGTCTAAGTTACAAAGAGAGAGGCATAACACTAACACCGGCTCCAAGATCACATAAAGCAGTTTTAACATAGTTTCTTTTAATGGAGCATGTTATAGTGGGTACTACTGGATCTCCAAGTTTCTTTGGTATTCCACCCTTAAAAGTATAATTAGCAACCATGGTGGAAATTTCAGCTTCCAGTATCTTTCTTTTATTTGTAATAATATCTTTCATGTACTTAGCATAAGGATTGGTTTTGAGCATATCAGTTAATCGCATACGCAAAAAGATAGGTCTAATCATTTCAGCAAAGGGCTCAAAATCCTCATCATCCTTTTTCTTGGATGGTTTGGTAGGAAAAGGCATGGGTTTCTGAACCCAAGGCTCTCTTTCTTTACCATGTTTCCTAGCAACAAAGTCTTTCTAATCATAACGTTGATTCTTTGATTGTGGGTTATCAAGATCAACAGCAGGTTCAATTTCTATATCATTATCATTACTAGGTTGAGCATCATCATGAACATTATTATTAACATTATCACTAGTTTCATGTTCATTACCAGATTGTGTTTCAGCATCAGAAATATAAATATCATTTGGATTCTCAGGTGTTTCAACAATAGGATCACAAGAAGCATGCAAATTCCTATCATTTTTCCTTTTCTTCCTTTTAGAGGGGCTAGGTGCATCTATATTATTTCTCTAAGAATCTTGCTCAATTCTCATAGGATGGCCTTCAGGATACAAAGGTTCCCGAGTCATTCTACCACCTCTAGTCATAACTCTAATGACATTATCATTATTCTTACTATTCAATTCATTGAGCAAATCATTTTGAGCTTTAAGTACTTGTTCTACTTGAGTGGTAACCATATAAGCATGTTTACTAATAAGTTTAAGTTCACCTTTAACATTAGCCATATAATCACCCAAGTGTTCAAGCATATTTGAATTGTATATCAATTGTCTACCAAAATAAGCGTTAAAATCTTCTTGCTTAGCAATATATTTATCAAACTCATCTAAGCATGGGCTAGCAAATTTAGTAAATGTGATTTCAGCTTTATCATACCTATAGAGAGAATTTACCTTTACTACCTGTGTCGGGTAATCAGGACCATGAGTTTCTTCAATAGGTAAAGGATTAAGATCATATGTTTCTTCAACAGGCGGAAAATTAAGACCGTGTATTTCTTCAATAGGAGGTAAATTTTTAACATCTTCAGCTTTAATACCTTTTTCTTTCATAGATTTCTTTGCCTCATGCATATCTTTAGGACTGAGAAATAGAATACCCCTCTTCTTCGGAGTTGATTTAGGAATAGGCTCAGGAATTGGCTCCAGAGGTGTCCAATTATTTTCATTTGTGAACATATTATTCAATAGAATTTCAGCTTCATCCGGTATTCATTCCCTGAAAACAGAACCAGCACAACTATCCAGGTAATCTCTAGAAGCATCGGTTAGTCCATTATAAAAGATATCAAGTATTTCATTTTTCTTAAGAGGATGATTAGGCAAAGCATTAAGTAACTGAAGAAGCCTCCCCCAAGCTTGTGGGAGACTCTCTTCTTTAATTTGCACAAAATTATATATATCCCTTAAAGTAGCTTGTTTCTTATGAGCAGGGAAATATTTAGCAGAGAAGTAATAAATAATATCCTGGGGACTATGCACACAACCAGGATCAAGAGAATTAAACCATATCTTAGCATCACCCTTTAATGAGAATGGAAATATTTGAAGAATATAAAAGTAACGAGTTCTCTCATCAGTAGTGAACAGGGTGGCCATATCATTTAATTTAGTAAGATGTGCCACAATAGTTTCAGATTCATTGCCAAGAAAAGGATCAGCTTCAACCAAAGTAATTATATCAGGATCAACAGAGAATTCATAATCCTTATCAGTAACACAGATAGGTGAAGTAGCAAAAGCAGGGTCAGGTTTCATTCTAGCATTTGGAGATTGCATATTCCATTTAGCTAATAACCTTTTGTGTTCATATCTATCTTTGCAAGCTAAAATAGCTAAAGAAGCTTCTTGATCAAAAACATAACCCTTAGGAATAACAAGTGATTCTTCATCATCACTTCCATTAGTATTATAAGATTCAATATTTTCAATCTCTCTAGCCCTAGCAAGTTGTTCATCAAGAAAATCACCAAGTGGCACAGTAGTATCAAGCATAGTACTAGTTTCATCATAAGTATCATGCATAGCAGAAGTGGCATCATCAATAACATGCGACATATCAGAACGAATAGCAGAAGCAGGTGTAGGTGTCGCAAGCTTACTCAAAACAGAAGGTGAATCAAGTGCAGAGCTAGATGGCAGTTTCTTACCTCCCCTCGTAGTTGAGGGATAGATCTTGGTTTTTGGATCTCTCAAGTTCTTCATAATGATAAGCAGATATATATCCCAAGTGACTCAAAGAATAGAGCTATGCTCCCCGGCAATGGCGCTAGAAAATAGTCTTGATAACCCACAAGTATAGGGGGTCGCAACAGTTTTCGAGGGTAAACTATTCAACCCAAATTTATTGATTCAACACAAGGGGAGCCAAAGAATACTCTCAAGTATTAGCAGCTGAGTTGTCAATTCAACCACACCTGGAAACTTAGTATCTACAGCAAAGTATTTAGTAGCAAAGTAATATGATAGTAGTGGTAACGGTAACAAAAGGTAATAGTAGTAAAAGTAATGCTTTTGGTATTTTGTAGTGATGATAGCAATAGCAACGATAAAGTAAATAAGTGAAGAACAATATATGGAAAGCTCATAGGCAATGGATCAGTGATGGAGAATTATGCCGGATGCGGTTCATTATGTAACAGTCATAACCTAGGGTGACACAGAACTAGCTCCAGTTCATTGATATAATGTAGGCATGTATTCTGAACATAGTCATACGTGCTTATGGAAAAGAACTTGCATGGCATCTTTTGTCCTACCCTCCCGTGGCAGCGTGGTCCTTACGGAAACTAAGGGATATTAAGGCCTCCTTTTAATAGAGAACCGGAACAAAGCATTAACACATAGTGAATACGTGAACTCCTCAAACTACGGTCATCAACAGTAAGTATCTCGATTATTGTCACTTCGGGGTTAACGGATCATAACACATAATAGGTGACTATAGACTTGCAAGATAGGATCAAGAACACACATATATTGATGAAAACATAATTGGTTCAGATCAGAAATCATGGCACTCGGGCCCTAGTGACAAGCATTAGGCATAGCAAAGTCATAGCAACATCAATCTCAAAACATAGTGGATACTAGGGATCAAACCCTAACAAAACTGACTCGATTACATGATAGATCCCATCCAACCCATCACCGTCCAGCAAGTCTACGATGGAATTACTAACGCACGGTGGTGAGCATCATGAAATTGGTGATGGAGGATAGTTGATGATGACGATGGCGACGGATTCGCCTCTCCGGAGCCCCGAACGGACTCCAGATCAACCCTCCCGAGAGGTTTTCGGGCTTGGCGGCGGCTCCGTATCGTAAAACGCGTTGATTTTTCTCTTTGATTTTTTTCTCCCCGAAACACAATATATAGAGTTGGAGTTGGAGTCAAAGAGGTACCAGGGGGCCCACGAGGTAGGGGGCGCACCCCCCACCCTCGTGGACAGGTGGTGGCCCCCCTGGCCTTCATCTTTTGGAGGTATTTTTTATATTTTTGAAAAATTTGCTCCGTGAAGTTTCAGGTCATTCCGAGAATGTTTGTTTCTGCACATAAATAACACCGTGGTAATTCTGCTGAAAACAGCGTCAGTCCGGGTCAGTTCCATTCAAATCATGCAAGTTAGAGTCCAAAACAAGGGCAAAAGTGTTTGGAAAAGTAGATACAATGGAGAGTGAGTGTTGCTGCGGGGTTTTGGATGAACAGTTCTCGGTGGGGGTGGATGAACAGGACCCTGTGGTGTTGCCTCTGGATGAACCGTGAGCGTTGCTGGGGGGTTTGAATGAACAGTTCCCGGTGGGGGTGGATGAACAGGACCCCGTGGTGTTGCCTCTGGATGAACAGGACCCCCATCGATCGAGCTGGTTGGGGCTAGATGAACAGGACCCCATGAAGGGCTGGATGAATAGGACCACCCCGTCGAGGGAAGGATGAACAGTAGACGGTGGAGGGCTGGATGAACAGTAGCTCGTGGAGGGGTGGTTGAACAGGAGCCCGTGGAGAGGGCTGGTTGAACAGTAGCGGGTGGAGTAGTGCGTGGTGGAGGCTGGATGAACAGGAGCCCGTGGATGAACAGGAGCAGGTGGAGTCCGGAGGAGGTCAACGGTGGATGAACAGTAGCCCGTGGAGGCTGGAGGGGGTCGACGGTGGAGATGAACAGTATCCCGTGGAATCCCGTTTTGCGGTATGCCACACCCCTCCCGATGAACAGGACCCCCGTTTTGACCGTAGCGCTCCAACACAAGTCCGTTTCCTCCGTTTTGCGGTACGCCACACCCCTCCCGATCAACAGGACCCCCGTTTCGACCGTATGAGGTCTGTTTCCTCCGTTTTGCGGTACGCCACACCCCTCCCAATCAACAGGACCCCAGTTTCGACCATATGAGGTCTGTTTCCTCTGTTCTGCGGTACGCCAGGCCTTGTTTCCATTGGCTGTTCCGTCCAAGCCCTCTCGATGAACACGATGACGCGTTCCGTTCCGACCCAGCCGGTTGGCTCCCCATGAACATGACAACGACGCTATTTCTCCGTTCCGACCCAGCCATGTACACGAGCCATGGCCATACGTACGTGCGAGTTGGCATTCAAGACCCCGCCCGTATGTACGTACGTGGCCATATTTACTTTCTTGCACCCTGGCCACTGTACGTACATGTACATGCTGCGTGCATGCCTCTACTACGACACGTGCATGCCTCAACATCGACAAGTATGTACGTACATGTTCGCGACCGGAATGACAACACTACGTACGCTTCGACCAGGTGGGTCCCGACGCTCAGGCACTTCCTTGCGTGTGAAGATGTAGCTGGTGGATCCCAGCAGTCAGGGGGGTGAATCGTTTTTTTTGCCCGGACGCATTTCCTTGTGTGCGAAGATGTAGCTAGTGGGTCCCAGCAGTCAGGGGGAAATGTTTTTTTCATGAAATACGGTGGCCCGTCCGGTGAGTCCCCGCTGTCAGGTGGAGGAATAATTATTTTGCGCGTAATAAGGAGGCACTTCCTTGTTGCGGCCGTGGACCCAGATGTCAGCCTCTCCACATACAGTACTCTTCTGATGAAAGTCGTTCCTTGGCCACGTTGACCACGCCGCGCCGAGAGCACTAGGGTGGTGGACGACGGTGAGGCCTAGGAAGGGGACGACGCGGAGCCGGGGAAGACGCGGCAGTGAAGCCCGCACAGAGAGGAGTACGAGGGTTCACTGTATTTGGCTGCGGTGTGAGGATGTCGTCACTGCAGAATAGCAGGGAGTGTGGGTGAGTAGAGGGATGGCCTAGCCAGCGGTGGGAGTAGTAGGGGGCGGTGAGGCCTCCGCGGCATCGCAGCCGGCCACAGGAGGCAGGAGCACGAGGCACGACCGACGCTGGTTTGGGCGGCTAGAGCAAGAAGACCAAAGGTTGAAGAAGCACTACGGTCATTGGATGGACATCGTACGGTCAATGGAGCTAGAATCATGCATATTGACTAAGTTGACAAAGCCCTCCATCCCCGTCAACTTAGTAGGCCCACAAGTCAGCCTCCCACTATACTGGGTCCCAGCTAGCAGGGGGAGTATTCATTTTTGTGTGTGTAAGAAGCAGGCACTTCCTTGCGTGCGAAGATATAGCTGGTGGGTCCGAGCTGTCAGTGGTGGTAACGTTTTTTTCGCAAAATACAGAGGCCCTTTCGGTGGGTCCAAGATGTCAGGTGGAGGAATCATTTTTTGCGTGACCCAGCTGTCAGCCTCTCCACACACAGTCCACTTCAGATGCATGTCGGTCATTGACCACGTTGACCAGGCCTCACCGAGAGCACCAGGGCGGTGGACGACGGCGAGGCCTAAGAAGGGAACGACACGGAGCCAGGGAAGACTCGGCAGTTGTTTCCCACACGGAGGGGATTACGACTGTACGAGGGTTTACTAGTTCGTCTGCCATCGTCGGACAATAACAGCAGGTGTGGGTGAGTAGAGGGATGGCTAGGCCAGTGATGGGAGTACGGTGGGTCGGTGAGGCCTGCGCGGTAGCACAGCTGGCCGCGGGGAGGAGGGAGCAGGCAGTCCCACGGTGCTTGTTTGAGCGGCTGGAGCAGGAAGAGCAGAGATTGAAGAAGCATGACGGTCGTTCGATGGACATCCAACAGTCACTGCTTGTGCATCAACCTTTTTTTAGGAAAGCCTCAAATCTGTGGAAAATAGCATACAGCTCATCTGCCATTATTTCTAATAATTTATAGCCCATTTGCTAATTCTTAAGGTTTTTTTGGGGGCCCGTATTATTTTTGTTAGCATTACAGCCCATATTGTGGCCACGGTTAAAAAATTATATGAAATTTTGCATATTTCGGTGCGGTCCGAACTGTTTTTAATCCCGAAATTTCGAGTCACATTCAAACTGATTTTAAAAATAAATATATATCAATATAAAATCCAAAAAATGTCCACGCATAAAAATCAATGCAATTTAAAATCTCGAAATGAAAAAAAAGAAATTTGAAACTAATTGCCGATTTGATGTGTTTAAAAATGTACAACCCATTTCTCATTACTGATAGGCCATTTTCTCGGGCAACGGAATGAAGCACTCCTCGTCTTGAAAGATTTGCAGCCCAACAGGCCTGACAAAGCGACTTACTTGGCAAATCACAAAAAACTAGGTTGTGGCCGTGGACCCAGCTGTGAGCCTCTCCATGTACAGTACTCTTCCGATGGAAGTCGGTCGTTGACCACATTGACCACGCCGCGCCGAGAGCACCAAGGCGGTGGACGACAGCGAGGCCTAGGAAGGGGACGACGCGGAGCTGGGGAAGACACGGAAGTGGATGCCCACGCGGAGAGGAGTACGAGGGTTCACTGGTTCGGCTAGGCTGCCGTCGCCACAGGGCCTGGCTAGCGGTGGGAGTAGTAGGGGGCGGTGAGGCCTCAACAGCAGCACAGCCGGCCACTGGAGACACGAGCAGGCGGTCTCGCCGGTGCTGGTTTGGGCGGCTGGTGCAAGAAGAGCAGCGATTGAAGAAGCAGCAGGACCATTCGATTCAAATCCAACGGTTACTGCTGCTAGAATCGTTTGTTGACTAAGTTGACAAGCCCTGCGTACGCGTCAACTTAGTAGGCCCATAGGTCAGCCTGCCAACCGGTGCACCCCAGATGTCAGTGGGAGGAATCATTTTTTCACGTAATAAGGAGGCAGTTGATTGCATGCGGCCAACCCAGCGGAGGGAGTAGAGTGGGACGAGGAAGCCTGCGCGGCATCATAGCGGGCCACAAGAGGAGGGAGCAGGCAGTCCCGCCGGCGCTAGTTTAGGCGGTGGGAGCAGGAAGATCAGAGATTGAAAAAGCATGTCGGCCCTTGGATGGACATCCAACAGTCACTACTGCTAGAATGTGTGTTGACTAACAAAGCCTTGCGTAAACAAGTCAGCCTCGAAATCTATGGCGTGTACAGCCCATTTTCTATTATTTTTATAATTTTTACTCATTTTCTAATTCATATGGAATTTATTGCAGCCCGTTTTCCATTTTAAGAATTGCTGCCCATTTTCTGGTCAGTACTAAGGTTAAATATGTGGGAAATTTTGAGAATTCGCAATTTTTTGCTGGGGAAAAATATTTTTAATCCAAAAATTAGTAGCCATACTAAAACAAATTTAAGAATAAATTAGTACTATGTCATGTTAAATCCAATGAAATACTCCCTCCGTCCCAAAATTTTTGTCTTAGATTTGTCTAAATACGGATGTATCAAGTCACATTTTGGTATTAGATACATACGTATCTAGACTAATCTAAGACAAGAATTTTGGGACGAAGGGAGTATTAGATATCAGTGAAGAAAAAAAACAAAAAAAAGAAACTAATATCCCATTTGCTATATTTTTTTGGAATTTTCAACCCTTTTTATATTACTTTTAACAAACACTGACCATACTCTTTGGCCAGGCCGGAATGCATCCCTCCTCGTCTTGAAAGATTTGCAGCCCAGTAAGTCGGAGAAAAAATAGGCCTAGCTTGGGTATTCTTCAAAAATAAATACTAGGCTACCTATTTTCCCAATGAAAAAACTACTAGGCTGGTCATGTTGTTAGACGGGCCACAGGGACCGCACAACCCAGTTTATAGCCACCTCCTCCGAATTACTACTAAAAAAAGTTGTGCAATTCTGTCGTTAATTGACTATACATTGAAAATGATGTGGGTCCCAGATATTAGCAGGGTGGACTAGATTAAAAAACGAGGGGTTCATCTGAGTAGTAAAAGAGGCGCTTGCTTGTGTTCAGGAGTGGACCTGGTGGGTCCGTACTGTCATACTCACAACTACAGTCCTCTCCCGATTCACTATGTTGACAGGGACAGTTTCAAAAAAAACTATGTTGACAGGGCCGGACGGCGGCGCCGTGGCGAGTGCACCAAGGTGGAGGATAAAGTGATGTCGCCAATGTGCTGGGCTGGGTTGGACATTCTTATTGAAAATAAAAAATGGACCGGATCTATTTACGATGTTGACTACAATTTGCATGGGTCCGCTGGTTGAAGGAAGAAAATGCTGGGAGAAAGAAGACTGGTCGCTATCTTTGCCGAAGAATAATATCGACTGAATGTAATGACACTATCATAGGAAATAATATTCTCCTGTTAAATTGTGAATTTAAAGAACTGGTGCATGAGCATTTAGCTTTATTTATTTTTTTACTTATTTATGTTTAGGGGACCATGAGCATGTACCTGGGCCGGATTCATGTGAGCGCCTCCCTTCTAGTTAATTATGGGCTTCTCTATTGGGCCTTCATCAGTGGGCTGCATGTTATTAACAAGTGGAAAATGTGTTCCGTATGAAAAATAGTATGAGCTACGTATGGTACGGGGCACTAAAGGATCGAACCATGCAACGACTTCAAAAACATTGTGTTTGTCATTCTAACAAAACATTTATTCAATCAACAGACGAAATATACTACTGATTGTACATTGGAAACAGCAGCAGCAACAACCAGGGGGGGAACAGAAGCAGTAAGCAGGCCAGAAGAGTGAAGACGTAGCTCTCTCTTCCAAACCAAACATCAGCCATCATTACAAAAGGTCTACTAAAAAAGAACAAGTGTATGCATCAAACTAAATAAAGATCCTACTATACCAAGTGTATGCATCTTACTAATTGGCTCAGTTAGACATTACTATTTATTAAGGTGTGGAGATTGGCTGACAGCTTGAACCAGATGGGTGCCTGACGGGGGAAACTCCAGCCAGCAGGTCGAAGTCTGATACTTGCGACCCTCTCTCCTACTTTGGCTTGTAGAGCATGGCGGCACATATCAGGGTATGGTGCATGCAGAGACGCATGGTACACTGTGTACACATAGGTTTGCCCGATGAACAAAACCGCGCTCCCATCATGATCCTTGCCATCGGTTATCTCCTGGTTAATCGGATAATTCAGTCCGACAAACAGAGAGCATGTCCCAAGGCTGCTTACCAACCTCCAGTCAAAAATTCCTGAAGGCCTAGAGAAGCTAGGATCCGACTCAAAGACCTTGCAGTGATTGTGATTGTATTCCACGAAACAACACGTCCGGTACATGCGAACGACCATCAATCGTTCGCCGTCGTCTGATCGAGCCAGGAACCACCTACAACTGCCATGCCGCTTTTCTTTGAAAGGTTCTGGGATTAGGAAGGGTAGGGACACTAGGCAGCCTACAACATCATATCAAGTTGGAGTCAAATAACCCTAAAAAAAGTTGGAGTCAAATAAAAAAGGGCTCTTGATGTAGTCAATCTTAAGAACAACATGTTATGAACATGAATATTTTTTCAGTAAATGTTGACAGTAATATAAGCAAGCCATCATGATATCATAGGAAAGTAACATACTGCTGTAACAGCCATTTGTTGTAATTACTGGAGTAGACCAGCAATACGTCCAGCCATAGAAGGAGTGGACAGCGTAAATGAAGCCCTTGTGTTCAATGGCATCAGAGAACCATGGAGGATGTATGATCCTACGATGGACGTGCAGATTTATCCACTTACCGTAGTGACCTATCAGATAGGCGAGACCGCGGTTGAAGAACGCAATTAGCATGAAGTCTTTATAATTCGCAGATCTTGTTGGCACTTGGCAGATTACAACCTTGAGAAAATCAAACTTGGTATCATGTTGGCTACTGTAAGATTCTGAGTATTCTGGGTCGCGGTGCCGAAGCAGTGGAGTGTTAATCGAAGGAAGGGGGATCAATCGTCGGGTGTAGACCTCCACGGGCATCCAGCTGCCGCGACCGTCGACGAGCACCATCCAAGACGTGTTCATGCCGACCCAGTACATACCATGAATGTAGTTGAGGGTGACGGGGATCGGATCACAGTCAACGGGGTTGATGCTTGCCACCCTATGATCGTTATGTTGTGTGACACGCCGTTTCTGAAGATGAGGCGGCATCAGCAAGCAAGGAGCTAGCTTAAAAAGCTCCGGCCTGAGGGCTTTGAGTAAATAGTACAGCAACGATGAGCACGCGGCGAGCGGCTTGGTACTGAGATTGTCCACACGCGAAAGAATGAGCTTGATTACCTCTGTGTGGATTGAATTCCAGCCACTCTTTTGGCGGACACTTCTCGGTTTTTCCATTGTTAGTGCTTGCGTTTCGGACGAGGGGGAGGTGCCTTAGCGGGGATGGAAGATTGGACAAGGGGGGAGGCGCCTTAGCGGGGATGGAAGAGCGGACAAAGATGGAGAAGCGAATATGTGATGCGGGAAGTGTACAGGTGATGATGACTACAACACGCCGCTTGACTTACAAGACACATACTAGCAGCGTAGGGTCATATTGAAGTCAGACAACTTGCTTGAGTGATCACAGTACTGGTCCAATCATTGTTATATCAAAAGTAAACTGTTTGGAGTGAAACATAAGATATTTTTAGTGATATGTATATCAAAAGTAAACTGTTTTCTTTCAAATCTGTGAATATGTATTATTCTACTTTGGGTCCATTGCAACAGACGGGCTCATTGTTATAAAGGTTTATCTCTTACATTCTCCGCAACCAACACCTAGTGTACTGGTCCGGGCCGGATGCTTGCAGCGCGATGACCTGAGTTCGAATTATGTCCTAAACATTGGCTTTTTATTTTTTTTAATATATACTATACTTCTTTCGCCACTGTACTGGCAGTGGAACCCATAGAGTACTTAGAGTACAGGATTAAGGATGGATTTGTTTCTTTTTAACTTTCTATGCGTATCTGTAGCCAGCCTGCAAGTCATGTACACTGTACTAACAGTGGAACCCACAGAGTACTTAGAATACAAGATTAAGGATGCAATTAACTTTTTATAGAGGGAGAATCATACACGCAATTAACTCAAATGGATTGGACGTGACTCTATTATTCTCCAACGGCAACCGGCAAATTTCCTCCCGCGGGCCGGAGTAGGTTTCTTGGTTTGCATGCGGGTTTAACAGAGGGGTTTGATGGAGGCGAGGAGGCGTGTTCAGCCGGGCGTGCAGTGGATGGCGCAGTACTATTCGATTTGACAACTACAACTAGTATATTATAAAAAACAAAGAAGAGTAGTAGAGATAGAGATAATAATAGAGACTAGGGAGGAGCACCATCTACTGCTTCGTGGGCTACTCCTGCGCTCCATTCGGCGGCCGCAACCTCCCCTACAGCCACTCCCTCCCGCGCTCCATTCAGCGAGCGCTGTTGAAATTTGGGGAGCGCACTCTCGCGACTGCTAGCAGCGATGACTTCACCTACTACGACTTCTTCCCCGACCTCGGCAACCTCTTCCTCAACGACATGGGCGAAAACCTCAACGCCAATGGTGCTGCTCCCGTTGCACCGTATGTGTTTCTATCCTTCCTATTCGAAATCGTGGTAGAATTCATGTTTCTAGTCTGTGTCCTAGATTCGATCTGCTCATCTACTATGCTAGTCCGCATGATTAGTTTAATCTCTGTCATAGCTGTCATGATTTATTTTGAGCTTATTCGGACTAAATCTCGTAGTAACTTGCACATATATTCAACTAGCGGAACGTCCCCTACAGCCACTCCCGTTTCATGGATAGCCTGGTCGATGCCTCCAAGGAGCCCTTCGTCTACTGCTATGAGTGCCCGGTGCTGTTTTGGGGCTCGCTGGCGGACATCGTGCATCACCTGACGCAGGCGTGCGTCGATCACTACTGGCCCTTGGCGAAGAACATCAAGTACGAGACGTGCTACCCGTTCACTATGTCGGATGTCGCTGGAGGATCACCGTTGTCTGCTAGTCTCGTAGGAGGACGGCAGCGTCTTCCTCTTGATCGTGGGCACCGGCGAGGCCCGCACAGGCCGCCGCCCCATCTCTGTAGTGTGTGTCAGGGGCGACGCCGCTGACACTGACACTGACACGAGGCCGATGTATGGGTGTGTGCTCACTATTAATACCCCTCAGAGGTATGTGGGCGATGACACTGGCTACGTCATGCTGACTTGGACTCTGCCGAGCTGGGACCTTCCCGCCGATGTGGACATGGAAGACGCACGATATTATTTGACCCCCAACAATGTGCATGGGGACTCCAAGGAGGTTCACCTGGACATCTGCATTATCAAGTTAAATGTTGATCATTAGTCTTCGCTCAATGTAATCCGATGTCTAAGCTTGTCGAGACTTCCATGCATGATCTTGTTCTATTGGAGTCTCGCGCATGAATAAAAGTGTATCCATTTATGGTTTAGTCTAGAATCTTCCATGTATGAATTTTTACTACAATACTGGTGAAAGACTTATGATGAACCATTTCTTACATATCCTCTGCCCCCTTCCAAGTCATCCTAATTTAATCCCTCCGTCTAGGTGTATAAGGGCATCGTTAATACTTAAATAGTATAGCCAACTGTTGACTATAGGAAAGTGCCATGTCATCTGTAGACAACATGTATAACAATGGATATACAAAACCTATTCTTGATGATCATTTCTTGCAAAGCAAAATAAGAGATATTTCTTCACAAGTTTTGGATGCAGATTGAACAGTTGAATGCTTTTGTTTGCAAAAGCTACTTTTTATCTATTTCACCCGGATGTTTGTGAGCTCTAGAGATGACATAATATTCGAAGAAACCTATCGATACCCATTACACATGAGATGACCCCCACATCCTTAGTCAAAATCAACAACTCCCCGATCAATGCATTTCACTCTTTCGTGCAACGCACGGGCACATTACTATAGATTAGTACGACCACAAATTGAACTAACATTATATATAGTATGATAAATGATGATGCATGTCACCTAAAATTATATCATTGAAAACTATGTTCAAATATGAATCCAACGATATTGTTTTTGTTGACATGCACTAACATTTTGTCAGTTAAATCTTCAGTCAAATGGAATGGGGGATAAACCACGACCGATGTAGTAAACCACGACCGAGTACTAGTGTAGAGGGCGGCGTTGCACGGGAGTCCCACCCCGCTCGTGGCGCGGCAGTAAAGCCATCATATCACAAAACCCAACCACTCCCTGTAATAAGTGGCCTGGTAAAATAAACGGACAAGCAACCATCACATCCCTCTGTCTGTTTTGCATTTCATCTCTCTGCATTTACTTACTCCGGTTCATCTCGCACACTCGATCCCTAGCTACTACTCCTAGTATCCCTAGCTACAACTCCTAGGGCCAGTTCTTTTGGCGGCTTCCCTAGCTTTTCCCATAAGGCTAGTCACAGTGGAGAGTAACATTAAGGCGCCTCACTCGTTTATTTGGGCTTCTAAACTACTACTTGTAGTACCTCCATTCTGGTTTATTCCTCACCATTGTAATTTGTGCTAAATTTTGACCAAAGATAACATTTCATTAGTTAAATTTATGATAAAAATTTGACATAGATTACAATGGGGACTAATAAACCAGGACGGAGGTAGTAGTTATGGGATTACTAATCTAGAAGCCTAAAAGAACTGGCCCCTGGTACTCCTGCTAGTAGTAGTACTCAAGTTGGAATTCCAATTGCACGGCACAACTTGTTAGGCAAAAAATTCGATACAGGGTGTAGGAAGCGGTTTGGGAATTTGCATGCCTTTTCGACCAGTGAGATACTCCATACAAAGTACGACATAGAAATAACCACAGAGATGGAGGCTAAAAACGAGCATGTTTGCATTTGTTTTGCATTGAATCGTTTCACAAGCTTGACTAGTGCTGTTTTTCTACTTTTACAAAAACTGCATCATAATGTTAAAATGTGAATTTGCACGTACATAAGTAATAGTAGTACTCCCTCCATCTAGGTGTATAAATCTTCCCTCCTTGGTCACGGTGCACAACCAAAGATTACTTATTGACCTGGACGGAGGGAGTAGCGCAGTCTGCAAGCATATATAGAGAGAGACATGTAGTGCGATAGTATATAGTAAAGTTTGTGCTATATGCAGGTACTTACAAAATGCGTACGAATACACAAGGTTTCCAAACTTTCCCTTTTACATACTTAATTAAGGACGCTAATAATTCCTGAACGTTCAGGATTTATCATTTGCGTCCTAAAACCAATGAAATCGCCTTACGAAACAAAAATTATACTCCTACTAAAAGCGACAACGCTCGCAGGAGCGCTTGCGGTGCGCCACGAGTGCCCTGGTGCGCGGCCGTTTCCCAGCGCGCCGCAACGCCTCTTCCTCAGCCTCGCAACTCGCGAGGTGCTGATTGGCGGCTTGCCGGAGGGCGAGCGCGATCTCACCGGTGTGGTGATCCGGCGCCAACAGGTACTCCTCCTCGCTGGAAGCGTGCACCCGGTCGACGTACCGCCAAGCATAGATGAGGCGCTTGGGCCCGACTACACTCAGGGCTTCGGCACAGGCGTCCTCCGCCACCCTCACGGCCCTCGCACGAGCCTTCTGCCAAAGAGCCAATTTCCTGACTCTCTCGGACGCGACATAGGCCTGCCAGGCAGCTTGTTTCGCGTTGCACTTCTCTTCCTCGGCCTTCTTCTCCGCCTCTATTTTGGCGCGCTCTGCTGGAGGCAAAGCCTCCCACAAGGCGACATCCATTTCTTTCCAAAGCTCCTCAAGGTTAGGGGGCTCAGTGGGCGGCACGACATTCTCCTCATAGCGGGGAGCCGACGCGTCCTCCGACGCGCGTGCTGGCGAGATTGGGAACGCCGACGAGTCCACCTCAACGCGTCCTCCTCGCCTAGTGGCAGCGAGGAACAGAACGGCGCCGCGTCCACCTCGACGCGTCACAGCGAGGAGCGGAACGCCGATGCATCCTCCTCGACTAGTGGCAGCGAGGAATGGAACGGCGACGCGTGACCGTCCGCGCGGTGCAGTGAGGGGCGCCTAGGGCTTGGGAGGGGTGATGCCATGGTGGTCGACGTGAGAGGGAGGGGAGGAGATAGCGATGAACGTGAACATGAGGGGGAGGAGATAGCAATGTCGTGGGAGGCGTAGTATTTACAACGAGCAATGGCACACCTACGTAAGATATGGACTGAGCTGGACTGACTTCACTGCAGGTCCAGTTGCGTCACTGACATGTGGGCCCGACCCCTGTTGGGCCCATATGTCAGTGACCCAATTCACCTGCAGTTAAGTAAGTGAAGCAGCGTCCCGGAAGATATGTTGCGTGTAACAGCTACGTGGGCATATTTGTTGGAGTAAATTACGGGGGAGGGAAGGGGTGGAAATATTGCTGGTCACAACGGATTGGACGAGCGCGGGGGGAGGAGAGTCATGCATGCAGATTTTTTCCACACGGGGTGGAGTGGTGGGACCACCGGAGGGAGAAGGAGAGTCTGGCAGGCACATTGTTTCCACACATGGAGAGGAAAAGATTTGAGACGAACGGGCTTCCTGCAGGTATGGGGAACAGTGCATAATAATTCTCATCTTGCATGCCGGGCTAGGTATAGTCTCAAGTCATTAAAAACATACACACCCCACACATGTTCATATTTCAAGGTGCACTAAATTATTGCATGCGATGATTAAGGCTGGCCATAATGGTGGTATCTTAGTTGCTATCATGCACACAGGAATAGCAAACATGCTTATGTGGCAAAGAATTAAAGAAGAGAGGGGGTTAGAGTAACTAGTGTTCATGCATGCATTGGTAAACACATTTTTTGTGAATAACTACAAAAACAATTCCACTGCCTCTATCTTGCTAAGAGTAGGTGAAATTTTTGAATCGAGCCATTTAAACTAGAAGGGAGGTAGTAGTACTCTAATAGCTAACCTTGGCCCTGTTTGGATCCATGTGTTAGAGTTAGTTTGGATTAGTTTGAACTCAACTAACCCCAAAAAAATCTAACCCACCCAAGAGGTGCTTATTTGGGTCAGTTCTTCTCGGGACACTAAAAACACATTTTCTCTTGCTCTCCCCGCAGCAGATCCCTCCCCACTTCCTCGAAGCTTCTCGTCCTCTCCCTCCCTCCCTCCCTCCCTCTCGCACCGCCCATGAAGGCACCTCGCCGTATCCGCGCTCCATCTAACCCTCTCATCCAAACACCTCTTTCGCTAGAGTTACTTCAGGGTTAGTTCAGGATGAGAATCTTTAACTCATCTAATAGTAGTTCCTATAGTCATTATAATCAGTATTGTAGATATTGATATTTTTAGTATAAATTTGGTCAAACACTTTGCAAACGGTTGACAGAAGTAAAAAGGACCAGAGGGAGTATCATGCATGCGGAGTAGGCAACAAATTGCTCATTTATAGCCGGTCGAAGTCTCAAAGGGCGCGACCGCGCGAGGGAGGCGAAGGTCGTGGGAGGCGCGACGGTTGACAAAATTAAGTGAAGTTACTCACGCGCCGGCATGGCATGCGAACAGGCAGAAGATATACCGTCAGGCCTACGATATGGGTCTAGTAGACATGACATCTAGTGGGTCCTACATAGTTCTCGAGAACTCTTTGGGAGCTTGCAGCCGTTTATCCACCGGGCAAGCCAGCAACCCCATGTTGTTTGCACGCCCTACTCGTCCATGTCTTCTACTAGTATTGTACCTTACAATAGTTCACTCCCAGTCATCCCGTCCTTTCACATTACACTAGTTCAACTTCTCCTAACCCTCCTCCAAAATTCATGGCCTCCCAAATCTCCATGGTCGCCGCTGAGTACCAGGTTAGAGCCATCACCGGCAATGAGTACTTCGTCATCCTCACACGTGGATCCACGACAGTGAAAGCATGCCTTGCTTGCTTCCTACGCATGCCAGGAAGAGGGACGAGGACGAAGTCGAGGACGTGGACTCAGACTCCGAGTAGGTGGCAGTGCCGTCGCTCATGCTGATTCTACTGCAGTGTCAAGCGGACTAGTTGCTTAGTTTATTTTCAAGGGTGTGTTGTGCTGAGGCCCCAACAGAACTATGTTTATGTTCTTTCTCATTATTTGAACTATTTAGTACGTACAGTAGTACTAGTACTATGTCTTACTACTGTTCTTCTTGCAGTTGGTACTACTGCTCATATCTTCGTGTTCCTATTGTACTTAATATGTTCGTACTGGTAGTATAATTTGGGTCAGTCGATTTGTAAAAGAAGTTCGACGGAGCGAAGGAAAAAGATGGCAGAGAAGCTACCCCAGTATCTATATTAGGGTGGCAGGGTGGCCATGATCTATCTTATGAGTGTTGGGTGTGGAATGTAGTTTGCCGGAAAAAAATGGATCGTGCCCGGGGTTAAACGGATGGCGGGGGTGGGGGAGCATGGTGGTAGCAGGTGGTTCAGGGGAGGGCGTGGCGGCAGCGGCAGGCGGTTAGGCGTGTGGCGGGCTGAGAAGATGAACCGTGCATCAATTTTGGAGGTTGAAGAAGCCCTTCTAGCCATCCATGTCGCATCAAACGGCTCACAAGAGTCTACTGAGCCAAATTGCTCCTTCAGATTGCAGGATCCACGTGGCATTCAAGGTCTCAAAGGTAGATTCCGCATCCGCACCCGGTTGGCTCGATGCGCGCGCGACCGGCTTCCGCCACGGCAGCCACCATGCGCGCCTCTTCCACGCGGGCGAAGACGACAATGACACGCTAGTTCCTCCTCGCCGGCATGCTGGAGCATGCGCTCGTCCTCCTCTTCGTACGATGCATGCATAGATGCGGCTCCACCAGCTGCTCGCGTGCTTGGCAGCACGGCGGCATCGTGAGGAGGGACTGCAGACGACATGAGCGGGTGAGCCTTTGGCTTGGAGGCGACACAGCGGTGATGGGCAAGAAATTGTTGGCCAGAGTAGGCGGGCGCCGGCATGTGCAACGACGTCGGTGACATACTGATGAGTGCACGTATAGGAGCTTAGTTTAGTCTTATATAGGGTTGGTCAAACTTAAAAGAAAACCGTACTAGTACATGTAAACATTAGACTTAGGCAGCGCTTTTATTAGTTACCACAGCCATGACACGGAATCCTGTGCAAGCGCGTGAACCGCAGCCGCGCGGTCGATCGAATGGTGCGTCACCGTGTCGTGCTCGAAGGACATCCACCGAATCTTTTTGTGTGTGTGAAAACAATCCCCGAATATTACTCAACTTTTTTTCCGGGAAAAATTCTTGACGCTACAATATTTCCACATATTTGGATTTAGCTCCAATTTGTGTTTATTTGGATTTGGATGTTTTAGGTGCGCCCTAGTTTTTTTAATATTGATTTTGTGTGTGTGACTGAGAGAGAACGTGTGTATGTGTCCGTATGTGTGTTGTGGCGGAAGGGCAATGTGGAGACGGTGTGCGTGTGATAGAGACATAGAGAGGTGTGAATGTGCAAATGATCATGCATGAGTGAGACATAGACAGATGACGATACGTTGTGTGCTTGTGTATACATGAGAGAATGGTCTTCTATTTTACTTGTGTGTGTGTGTGTGAGAGAGCGAGGAGCATCCGTAACACAACAACCATCTCTCTCGGTTCGTCCATCCCCCGCACGATCACATGTAACACATGCATCAACGCGCACATTTTGACACCCTCATCCGGCCCCTGTCCACCTCAAGGCCCGCACATCGCTCTCTATCTCGCACGCACAATCTCTTCGTGAATACCCTGTTGAGCATGTAGCTTTCCGTCACTTACACACACATTTCTCTTCTTAGGTTTTTTCTCTCAATATCTGACACACACACACACAGCACACAACACACACACACCCCCTCCCCAAGCAAACAATTCATCCCCATCCAAGGTTATATGGCGACCACTCTCGCTTGTGCTTCTCTGCACCCCAGCATGCACAACACCTCAATCTTCAAGGAGGGCATCGAGGAGATCGAAGACGGCGACCACACTGCACTAGAGAATGCGGGGCCATTTGGAAGCAGGATGATGTGACGACGGCTGATTGACTCCTCCCCCCACCCTCTCTCTCTTGCACAAAATTACCAATCCCTCTCTCCCCCGCACAAATTTATCAATCCCTCAACCCACGAGATCCTTCCCCTCTCGTCCATGTTTTTCCAACTCTCTCATCAAACATGTTGTCTCTTCTCCTTCCACGTGTACAGAATCTGGATGCACACGCATCTCACGTATATTACATGTCTCCATCTTTCTCACAGACCTAACTTCTTCCTCTCTCTCTCTATCCCCCTCTCTCTGTTTCGTTAGGTTTGTCTCCTGCTCTCTCATCCACATACATACAATATTTCCAGCCCTATCTGCTCCATCTTCGCAAGCTCTCTCTGCATGTTTCATTCACACATTGGGATGTGTTCAAAATGTTGCTTTTATAATGGCTGATGTAGAGTTATTGTTGGTTTTGTTGCATCCTACAAAGTAATAACTATGAAATGCATTTTGATTGTCATTTGACTGGGATTATGCGAGTTTGAGCATTTGTGAAGTACTATAGATCTCGTATACATCTTGGAATTCGACAATGATTGTAACTATTGAATTGTATAGACCATTACATTCGAAGTCATTAGCCTAATATATTTATTTCACAATTTCAACAAATGATTAATTCACTACATACTAAGAAAAAAATGTGTACACCCTCCGTTTTTATTTAAGTTTGCGTATTAGCATTGGTCAAAGTCAAGTTTTGTAAACTCTCAGAAAGTTTATAACAAAAAATATTAACATATACAATAACAAATAAATACCATTAGATTCATTATTGAATGTACTTTCACATCATACATATCTGTTATGGTAAATGTTTATATTTTTCTATAAACTTGGCCAAACTTTAAGAAGTTTGACTTCTGTCAAACCTAATATGCGGAGTTTACTAGTACTACTCACTAGTTGCTTAGCCGAATCACCCAAAATGCCACACGGGGAGTTCAATGTCACAAGATTTTGAGGTCGGCGGGAAAATCTCCCGCAACCCTGATTCGAGCAGTGGGAAGTTACCATCATAGCCTTCAGAATAGGCCTATGGATAACGGTTCGTAGGGGGCTGTTTTCGTAACTTCAGGTTCACCCTACCTAGCCAACCCAACCCTGGCACCCAGAGTAGTACACCTGAATACTCCCCATTTTCTATCCCCACGGCAAAATAGACTTCTCCACGGCACCGCAGCCTTTGTGCTCCTCCTCTTCTACATCACCGCACTCGTCCACCGCAGCGCATCTGCCTCATCGATGACCTCGTATGACGCACTGGAGCCGGTCCACCGTCGTCGTACACAGAACCTCTTCCCCGGCACCGTCTTCCATGGTCTCGGATCTGCTTCCCGGAAGCCGACGCCAAGCGCAGAAGCACCACCGTCGTGGACAATGAACTGACTCCCATTGCCGACCATGACTCATAGAGCCTGCCGCGACCATCGTTCTCCTCCTCGATTGGTAATGTGTGTATTTAATCACTTAGCAGTACTTGTGTAGTTCCAATTTTGTTCATACCTACCCTTCAAATTTCATGGGTGCTATTGTTCCCGTAAAAGTAATTGCTTATAGCCTCCATTTTTCTTGCCATGTTAAGATTTTAAAATCACGAGTGCGAACATGCAGAGGAGCAATGAAGACCAAACACGGCATATTAGGGACATCTTCAAGGAGCGTGGCAAGTTAAAGAGGATCTGCACCGAACCTGTAAAACAAGCTTTGGTAAGTAACACCCTTTCAATTACGTTCGTTTAGCCTCGTGTTCTTCGATGTGTATATGTTGTAGTTTCTGTTTCTCTTAAGCCTCGTGTTCTTCGATGTGTCATAAGAAGAGTCTTAATCATCCTAATGCTTTCGTTTTAGCTTGATGTAGGAAGTGGGTGTTCTCACTTTGTAGTCTGTTTTTATATTTTTCTTTCCTTTTGAATTCACTTCTCCCAGTTTTGTTTATCTGTCTTCAACTAAATGGATCTGGGTTTCTCTGAGTATTGATCTAAAAAGAAGTAAGTCCATGTCAAGATGCAGTTCCTACGAGGAGGGAAGTATGGTCAACCTGGAGATCATGTTTCCAGAATGAGGCTGGATTACACACAAGGTGCCAGTTCCCTAATGATGATGGATTAGACACAAGGTGCAAATTCCCAGATGATGCTGGATTACACACAAGCCAGGTGGAGTCGTCAGTTATTCGTGTCCTCGTGGCTCTAGTAAAGGCTAAAAGAAAGAGTGCAGCAGGCCTTGAGAATGTAGCTGAGTTCTTGAAGAAGCGAAAAGAGCAATCAGGTGCCCAAAGTTGAGATGGAAGAAGCCAGAAATAAGATAGCAGAGGCAGAGCAGGCTAGGCATCTCCTGCTATCTAAAACTGTTGTCAATACAAAATTTCCTTCATTGTAGCTAGGTTCAAATGTTTATCTAGTCAGCATGCCTATTGTGATGTCCGTGCATCTACTGACGTGGCACATTTTTTTGGGGTCATGTAATAATAGCAATTACTTTCCAAACAATAACAGACGAAGCATTGGACATGGTATAGTTCATGCGCAAGCCCGGTATTCCAAGTTCAACTTCCACATCAAACTCACGTTCACAGATATCTTCATACATAATGTCCACAACCATGATTCACTTCGAAGCCAAAAAAATTGAGGAGAGTTATGAATAAATGAAAACCTCTAGTTCCTACTACCAGTGCGAGCACAACAAGTCTCGGAGTAATGGGACACGGATACCCCGAATACGGCAAGAAGATATTTCAAGACATCGGGGCTAGCAAAGCCCCTCAGTCCGACTGCGCCAACCAGTCGGCTGCCGACTGCAGCCCGACCTAACATCGACGAGACAACCATACCGCGATGCCATCATCTACAATGTACCGTGTCCCCTGGGTACTGATTTATAAAGTATCCCAGGGGACAAGCATGACATGTACCATGCCTCTAGCCATGCCTACATGGCTTGGCATGTAAGCTACCCAAGGTAGCTTACATCCAAGTCCACCACCAAGCTTACATGCTAAGCTACCTCACACTATATATATACCACACACCCATCCATCCAGGGGGGATGGACACACACACACACACACAAGCTAGCAAGCAAGCTAGCTATCCATCCATCCATCCATCCACATGAGCGCATATGCTCACGACCATGAGCATGGCTGGCCACTAGCATGCCTCATATAGGCATATACCAAGTCAGATGCCTATGGCACTGATCTTAGATACAACTCTAGGAGCGACTCTGTACCAGATATGCGTCCGACTGCTCCGCCTCGACCGCAGGCGTGCCTGCTGCCCAAGGCCGGCTCCTCGGCCCGAGCGGCAGCCGCCGGGTTCCTCCGCGCCGTGCTCGCCCTCTGCCCCGGGCTTCTCTGCTTTGAGCCGCCTCCGGTACTCGGCCGGTTGTCGGTGCCGGCCCTGCCGTCTCGCCCCCGCACCCGGCCGTCTGCTCCCGCGCCCGTTGCCTACCCGCCTCGCGGACTCCTCCGCCTGCGCGCCCCGTGGCCGGCTACGTCGCGCCAGTCGAAGGCCGGCTGAGCCCCGCGCCGACTCGTGCCTGCGACGGTCGCCTCCCGCCTCGGCCGTGGCCTTCGCTGGCCGGCTGCCCAGAAGACAGAGAAGGGGGGCCGGCTAGGGGAGGACGGCTAATCGGCTGAAGAAAAGAAGCAAAAAAAAGAGGGAGCCAGCTGTCTGGGAAAAAAGGGCCGAGTGCCCAATCCAGCGTAGAAGTAGCCGGCCAAAAAAAATGCGTCCGACTGCCAGATATGCGTCCGACCGCAGACTGTCTGGCCGGCTGCAAAGAGTCTGACTGCTATGTCGGGGTCCGCCCACCCAGCCGCCTGAAGAAGAAAAAGAAGAAGACAAAGTAGTTGCCGGAAGATCCGGCCCGACTGCTCAGCAGTCGGCCCGAATCTCGGGGGCTACACCCAGCGGGTGCGCTGACGCGCCCCCGCGAGAAAGAAGACAAAGTAGTTGCCGGAAGATCCGACCCGACTGCTCAGCAGTCGGCCCGAATCTCGGGGGCTACACCCAGCGGGTGCGCTGACGCGCCCCCGCGAGAAAGAAGACAAAGTAGTTGCCGGAAGATCCGACCCGAATGCTCAGCAGTCGGCCCGAATCTCCGGGGCTACACCCAGCGGGTGCGCTGACGCGCCCCCGTGAAGAAGAAGACAAAGTAGTTGCCGGAAGATCCAGCCCGACTGCTCAGCAGTCGGCCCGAATCTCGGGGGCTACACCCAGTGGGTGCGCTGGCGCGCCCCCACGGAAGACTGCAGACAAGAGAAGAATTTTGTCCGGCTCCGAACAGCCGGCAGAAGAGAAAAAGAAGAATAAAGGGCGTTGCAAGGCGCCTCGCCGCCTGGCCGGTCGAGCCTGACCGGCCAGGACCCCCTTCGAGCACCCGGGGGCTCGAGGTCTACACCCAGCGGGTGCGCCGACGCGCTCCGCGAGCGCCGAGTCGCGCCGGCTGTCTTCGGCGACCGCGACTACACAAAAATCAATGTGAGCTCCTCGCCCGCACATTTCTGCATCACGCAAGCATGGATAACCCCGAGCGATGCTCGGGTGCTATCTCCGCATTTTTTATTACAGTTGCATCACTATTCGCCCCGGTGCCAGCCAGAATTGGCCCGGGGGCTGGCCGCTTGGCCTGAGACGTTAATTCCTGCAGACGGCTTAGTAGCGTGCGCGGTACCAAAGGCACACTCTTAGTCACAGATCGAAGAGCGGCTGCCGACTAGCAAGAGTGAACGCTGGAGGCCACCCACGCGAAAAACGCCCGGGAAGAAAAATGTTCGGGCGACCCGGCCGTTTTCCTTTACAAGTATCTACTCGGTTGAATCTGCTCCTAGACTCTGAGTACTGTACACTCCACTTCGCGGTCCACTCTCAGCCACAGACTGCAGAGCGGCTGTCCGGCAAGCAAGAGCACAGGCCAAAGAGTGGAGGGAACACAAAAAAGATTGAAGGGGGCTCGGACAAAACCGAGTCGGCACCCTCCGCATAAAACTTGCAGTACTAAAAGCAAGCATATGATATATTTGCGTAGACTAACCTTGTCCTTTTTTATGATCATTTCCATGAACATTTGCCAAAAAAACCTCCGCCCAACTTTGCCAAGTTGCCCGGAGGCTTGGGGGCTACTGTCGGAGTAATGGGACACGGATACCCCGAAGACGGCAAGAAGATATTTCAAGACATCGGGGCTAGCAAAGCCCCTCAGTCCGACTGCGCCAACCAGCCGGCTGCCGACTGCGCCGACCAGTCAGCTGCCGACTGCAGCCCGACCCGACATCGACGAGATAACCATACCGCGATGCCATCATCTATAGTGTACTGTGTCCCCTGGGTATTGATTTATAAAGTATCCCAGGGGACAAGCATGACATGTACCATGCCTCTAGCCATGCCTACATGGCTTGGCATGTAAGCTACCCAAGGTAGCTTACATCCAACGCCACCACCAAGCTTACATGCTAAGCTACCTCACACTATATATATACCACACACCCATCCATCCAGGGGGGATGGACACACACACACACACACAAGCTAGCAAGCAAGCTAGCTATCCATCCATCCATCCATCCATCCACATGAGCGCATATGCTCACGGCCATGAGCATGGCCGGCCACTAGCATGCCTCATATAGGCATATACCAAGTCAGATGCCTATGGCACTGATCTTAGATACAGCTCTAGGAGCGACTCTGTCCCAGATGTACCAGATATACACAGACATGCAGGAGTAGGGGTATTATCTCTCTGGAGAGCCCCGAACCTGGGTAAACCACCGCGTGCTACCCGCATACCCGCTCCTGGCCCTATCAGCAGCAATCCTACCCACACACTAAGCCCTTGTGGCATCTGTCGACTCGCAAGCCCCCCGTGAGAAATACCATGACAACAAGTCAAGACCATGCGTAATTAATTATATTTTGGTCATTTTTTGTGTTCTAAAATGCCAGCCGGCTCACGGATGGACGTGTTGCCGGCACACATGCGGATTCAATGAAGGCAGGCGGGGCAGTCTGAAGCCGGTTGCATGCGGCGAGGAGGCATGTTCAGCCAGGCCTGTAGCGAGTGGGGCCCTCTTCCCTGGCGCGCCGGTTCAATGCCTGTGCTATGAGAGGTCGCGTCCGTGTCAGAGCAATCACTCCCTCCAGTCTTGCTTTGTTTGCGTATAACAAAATCTCTTTTCCATTCACATTTTACAAGTAAAATTCATGGACACACTTTGACCCAAAATACGATGGGGACTAGTAAACCAGAACGGAGGTAGTAGTTTTTTTAATCAAGGAAGGGTTTCCCACTTCCGATTTTCATTACTGAAAACCAACATCTAATTCTAAACCATAGTATTTTCCCTAGAACTACCAGGTTCCACATCTCACAACATAAACCCATACAACCATACACCAAGGAGGTACGTAGTACTATGAATTCCATTTTCGCTCCATACCAATCATTCTAAAAACTACTTAGTACTTATAATGCGCCATTGAAAATCGGAACTCTTAACCCCGCAAAAAATGATATTTTAAACATGGCTACTCGATGTGTGGCAACTGGTGAGCCACCGCCTCCAAGTCGTTCACCTGTGGTCCCGACCATCAACTCCTACGGATCAAATTATCACGTGAGCTGACTATTCCTACAAAGGTGCGCTCCGCCACGTACCCAGTACCTGTGAATGCAGCAATCGTGCACCTAGGGTTTTAGGATTTGTTTGTTAACATTGCCTTTACGTAACACTCATGTGTGCGAGACAGCGAGAGACCGACTGCATGCGTGCGCCTCTTCTCTTCGTATATGTACTCCACCGTTTGTCTGGTGTCCAAAAAATTATAATAACTACTAGCAATGTGCCAATGCGTTGCCACATGATCAGACTAGATTAATCCATATTCATCGATTTGATAGAAAAAGTCTAGTTTTGAAATATGTATATCACTAAAAATATGTTATGTTTCACTCAAAATATATTCCTTTGGCGGTTTTGATAAGATAAGGGAGGAATGTTGTTGGTTTCAAGATTCGAGAAGTGGTACATGTCTAATTTCTACTCTTACTAGCAAGATGCCCGTGCGTTGCATGGAACATCAAGATCTTGTGTGTGTGAGAGAGAGAGGGAGAGAGGAGGAGGATGGAGTGCATGTGTGACAAAGACACAAAGAGTGTGTGTGCGAGAGGTATCAGCTTAAAATGAGGCGATATTGTGTGTGTGCTTGATCGAGAGGGCGTGTCTCAAGAAGGGAAGAAAAATCTACATAGATACAAGGAGCGGGAGAGAGACATGTATGTGATAGTGGAAGCACGAGTGTGTGGGTGTATAAACCTATCTAGAGGCTAGTCGATAAATGTTTGTGAGAGAAATACGAGTTGGGGGTGTGAAAGCAAGAGTTTCATGTGTTTGAGAGAGAGACGGTAGTCGGGAAGGGGAGTGGAAGCAGGAGTTGTGTGTGTGTGTGAGAGAGAGAGGGGGGAGTTTTTCTCATTGGTAAACAAATGAATAATGTCAGTCTGGGATGGAGACGAAAAGGAGACCGCAACAAATGTTGTGTCTACAGGAGAGAGAGAAGAGAGAGAGAGTAATTTTAGTGGTATGATTCATATCTAGAGACATGTAAGGTGTGTGAGAGAATCCCACATAGAGAAAGACAAAGTGAAAGACGAGTGGAGACTGTGTGTGTGGTGGTGAAAAAGAAAGCTTAGGTACCTAGTGATACGAGAGAACGGTAGAGATGTGAGGGATAATGAAAATCGTGTAATGTATAAGGATAGGGAGAGTGTGACACTTATCAAGGGAGACGTCGAGAGACCATGTTTGCGAGGATAGGCGAAACATGAAGTGAGCGTGCGGGTGAGCTGGAGAAAAGAGAGTGATAGCTACATGAAGGAGCATGCATGCGACAGAGATGGGCGTGAAAGGAGTGAACATAAAAGGGATTCAAATATTTCAATTCGAGATGATGATACATGTAATCCATACTCGAACCAAAATTGATCTATAAACATGCATACTCATATGAATTCACGCGCATCTATGTTATTTAATATGTAGATATTACTGATCCATACATTTTAGTAGAACATAATTTGGTTTAATTTTTTGAATTCAACCTTATGATTTTGAGATCATTGTATTTGCAAATCATATTATACATATAAAGGAGCAGAATTCTTTGTTGTGCTTTTGAAAGTATATATAAAAAATGATGTATACAGAATTTTATTCGAATCTAAAATGGATCCCGCCGAGAAAACATAGAATACAAATGGGATTCGAATTGAGTTGGCACAGTAAACATGCACTCTGCAAAATTTGAGCGAAGCGGGGAAAGTCGCAGTAACTGCCCGAAACCAAAATCTGCGAGATGGAAATTACTACTGCCCATCCCTGCCATGCAAAGCCTATCTTCTCGATTTATATAGGTTTCGATAGTGGTAGGTTTGTAATTTCACTCAAACATGACATAACCGCCTCTCACTCAGATTCATACACGATGAGCGCCAAAACACAGTGTCCTAGGCCGAAATTGACTCCCTCCCTGATTCATACACGGTGGGCGCCAAAAACAAACTCTCGCTGACAAATATTCGGTGTATGCGAGATTACCGTCCTATCCCCAACCGACTAATATTGCTATGATGTAGGGAATTTGAAACGGGGCCTATGTTTGTAAATTTCCTCGCATTTGAGACAAGCGCGCCCTGAAGACATGGTTGCCCCCTTCCTCTCCACCTCCATTTCCCCATTCGTACTCCGTGGGCGCCAAAACACCATCTCCACCCCAGCCTCCTCCGTCCGCCACCCCATCCACCACCGTCCTCCTCCACCATGCCGGAGCTGATACCCCGACGCCGCCGTCCATTACAAGAGATCAACCTCTCTCATCCACGGCTTCAGACCGGGATCCTTGCATCCCGTCCTCTCGCTTCATCCCCGCCGCCGTCCACCTTGATGGCGTCACTCCTATGACCGTATCGTCCACCGCGCCTCGCCGCCACCGTCTACCCTCCTAGATCTGCTTCCACGCCGCCGACAACCATCGGTACCGCAACATTGTCAAATTCTTAGTAGATGCATACACGACGTCGTACCAGAGGCGGTACTCTTTCATATCTGCTCAACTTATTTATCACAGCAAGAAAATAGATCGCCACTGCTTTACTCTTATTTCTTGTCCATCACTTACTTGCTAGTTGAAAGCAAACATTGGTTGCGAAGTTGCCTTTGTCCGGTTTGCACCTTTAGATCCGCCATGGCACACTCGACACTATGCTCCCAATGCTTATGGTTTTCCCTTTTTATAACCACACTAGTTAAATCACAGTAGACTAAATTTCAAAATTGGGTCAGTCGATTTTTCAGAGCTCACCGGAGTTCGCCGATGCAAATGAAGGGGCTCAGGTGGGGACTTTGGTTGTCGAGGGGCGGTGGTGGGGCCTCGCCGAATGAAGAAAACTTGACGTGGGTGGGGGTAGGGGCGGGGTGGCGGAGGAACACAGGCGGTGGGGGCCGGTGGTCCAGCCGGCGGCCTGTGCGGTGTTCTGTATGGGAAGAATCGGAGACAAGGAAGAAGAAGGGTTAGGAGACATATGATCTTCATCCAACCACCTGAAATAGTCGATTGAGCCAAATGACAAAAGTCAGGCGACTTGCATGCAGACATGCCTTTATATTCAGTACCATCATCGTACCTGCTTAGCACTGCTCTTGAATCCATCAAGCTAAACAGCGTGCCATTCATAATTCCAAACTTGTTGCTCAACTATGAATCTGATATGATGCTGATATTACTAAAATAGATAACATTTAATTGGTCAGCTAATGTTCCTACTTTACTTTTGAAAAAGCACGCGCACCACATATAGAGAGACAGCAGGGAGTTGCTTTCTTAATGCGCTCTGGTTCTTCATGTGTGGGCACTACGCAACGAACATTTTATTATCCAAAATCTGCTTGCTCTTCTTTAGCATGTTCCTCTTTCGTTCTTCTTTAATAAGTACTCTCTCCGTTCCTAAATACAAGTCTTTGTATAGATTCCACCATGGACTACATATGGAGCAAAATGAGTGGATCTACACTCTAAAATATATCTGGATACATGTCTATGCGATCCATAGTGGAAATCTCTACCAAGACTTATATTTTGGAACGGAGGGAGTATGATAGTAGTACAGTATGTTCCTTGTAGTGAACATGAGCAGGGACATTTGTAGTGTAGAGGTCTATACGATCGGTTGGTATGGACACTTTGAACTCTTAGGGCCTCTTTGATTCGTAGGATTTTGTAAACTTCGGAATAGGATTTGTAGTGGCCTGCCCAGTTGAATCCTATAAGAATAGCAAGGAAATGCGGGGAGCTATGTCGCCTTTGAGAGTTACACTGATATTAATAGTACCACACCTTCAGTTGAAGAGAGCTGGTATCTGAAGCCTTTCTAGCCGTACCGGCAATACTAGCACATATATTCCAGCAAGTTCCACTTTGCTGATTTTACTCTGATGCTTACGGTTTCCCGTTATATCTACACTATGATCTGTGTAGTTGCTTTGTGTCGCACTAGCAGCAGTCCACTCTTGAAGCTAAATACCGCAATGACTTACAAAATTGGCACCAAGGCATTGAGTGCCATTCTGGATGCAATGAAACTCATACGCTCCCCACCTGTTGATTCTTGTTCAGAATATGATCCTAATAACTATTCTAACCTCGAGGAGTCAAAGGCAGATGGCCTGTCCTGTTCACCCATCAAGGTGCCTATTCTAATTTGGCAAGGTTGTATTGATTTCGCGTATCTTGCATATGTTGTCTTGCATTTCTTCTACTTTGTGGCACCGCCATCTGCTTAGTTTACTCATCATATATGTCGAGATGCCATGCCCATCCATTATCAATACATTTTCCATCTGTCATCATACCATGTTTTTTCACTCAAATGTTGTTCTTGTGCATCACACATCAAAAAGGAAGAGGGTGATTGCCGAACCTGAAGGAGCACCAGCAAAGTCCTTGAAAAACGTGGTTCTGCCGGAGAAATCAGACATCACCCCACTTATATTGGCTGTACAACCATTGACACAAAACGTAGGACCGACTCCAGTAGACTGTACCAATACTTCACTGGCCACACTGATACGTCTCCAATGTATCTATAATTTTTTATTGCTCCATGCTATATTATCTACTGTTTTGGACATTATTGGGCTTTATTATCCACTTTTATATTATTTTTGGGACTAACCTATTAACCGGAGGCCCAACCCAGAATTGCTGTTTTTTTGCCTATTTCAGGGTTTCGAAGAAAAGGAATATCAAACGGAGTCCAAACGGAATGAAACCTTTGGGAAAGTGATTTTCTCAACGAACAAGACCTAGGAGACTTGGACCCTATGTCAAGACACAAAAGAGGAGGCCACGAGGTAGGGGGCGCGCCTACCCCCACCCCCAGGCGCGCCCTCCACCCTCATGGGCCCCCTGTTGCTCCACCGACGTACTCCTTCCTCCTTGTCGGTGTCAAAAACCGGCAGATCTCGGGGAGGGGGTCCCGAACTGTGCGTCTAGGCCGATGGTAACAGGAGACATGGGACACGATGTTTTTACCCAGGTTCGGGCCCTCTCGATGGAGGTAAAACCCTACTCCTGCTTGATTAATATTGATGATATGGGTAGTACAAGAGTAGATCTACCACGAGATCAAGGAGGCTAAACCCTAGAAGCTAGCCTATGGTATGATTATTGTTCGTCCTACGGATTAAAACCCTCCGGTTTATATAGTCACCGGAGAGGGCTAGGGTTACACAGAGTCGGTTACAATGGTAGGAGATCTACATATCCGTATCGCCAAGCTTGCCTTCCACGCCAAGGAAAGTCCCTTCCGGACATGGGACGAAGTCTTCAATCTTGTATCTTCGTAGTCCAGGAATCCGGCCGAAGGTATAGTCCGGCTATCCAGACACCCCCTAATCCAGGCTCCCTCAGTAGCCCCCGAACTAGGCTTTAATGACGACGAGTCTGGCGCGCAGATTGTCTTCGGCATTGCAAGGCGGGTTCTCCTCCAAATTCCGTGTACCTGTTGAATAATGTCCAGTTTCTTGTTAATGTAGCGCTCCTTGGCTTCTACGCCCAATAATGGCCATCTTCCACATGTCAAACGAATACGAAAAGTCAGGGTATTTTTACATTTACACCCCAAGCCGCGTGAATGAGCCGCCTATTTAAGGGGACGAGGATTTAGATCCAAACAACACCTTCTCCCCTCCGCGAGTATTCATCAGAGCGTATCCGATAGAGGTCCATTCTATCATGGCCGGCCGCCGCAGCTCCTCCTCTCGCCCTTCCAGCCCTCAGCCTGGAGATTGGGAGAGATGCTCCATCCCGCATAGCGAGCTAGTGACGCTCCAGACCAAGGGATTTCTCCCCCCGGCCTATATGATCCCGGTTCGAGCCGGACTTGCCACATATAATGGCGGAGAGCAAGCGGAGAGCGCCCCCAATCCCTCCAAAGGAGAGCGGGTATGCCCTGTCCATTACTTAATAAGAGGGCTCGGATTTCCAATTCATCCGTTTTTCCGGGGGCTCCTGGAGTTCTATGGCCTCCAGCTGCACAACCTCACGCCTGCCTCCATATTGCATATCGCGGGCTTCGTAGCCCTTTGCGAGCTGTTTTTGGGTTGCGAGGCTCATTTCTGCTATGGAAAAGGCTATTCTGCCTTGGGCCCCGTTCTCAGAACGGGTCAATATATCAAGTGGGCGGAGCCGAAGTGTGGCGCATCGCCGGGACCGGATATCTATCCCGAACCCCAAAGAAGGCGTCCGAGGACTGGCCTTTAGAATGGTTTTATATAGAGGACGTCCCGCTGCCGGATCCTGTCTGGATCGGCCTCACTGAGTTCAACAGTGCTCCCCTAAAGAAGCACCTAAGCTAGCGTCCACGGAGCCCTCAGAGGGAAAGCGACAAGGACGTTCTTTACCTGATGGGCCGGATAAGATTGTTAGCTCATTCCGGACTGACCATGATCGAGATCATGGCCGTATGCATCATGCGAGGGGTGTAGCCGCTCCAGTATAGAGGGCACCCCATGTGGGACTTCAACGGGGAGGATGACGCCACCCGCCACGGCCGTAAGGGGCCGGATTCGGCTACCGCTCTAATAAAGATCTTGTCCGCTCTGTACAAGGGAGAAGAGGAGGAATTTCTCCGCGTCAACCAACAGGGTGGATTTTCTATGTACAATCCCCCAAGTTGGGTAAGTGGACAGTTTTACTTGCCCATCCGTTTTATATTCCCATTGTTAAATATTCAGTCTAACGACTTCAACGCAGGAACTGTGCCAGGCTGTTAAAGAAATAAACAGCCCTCCTCCACAACCCGAGGATCCGGGATGGTCCCTCGACCCGGCCTCTCAAGAGGATCCAGACTTATCTATGGAGCTGATTGATGGGGTGTTTCATCAATTGAGCAAGGACAATGCCTTGGTGGCCATTACGGCCGATTACCCAGGGCTACTCCCAGCCTCACAGGTAACTGAGACCGAAGTCCCAGCACTTTGAAAAGGGATCTATCCCTGCATGTTTTCGATTGCCATATGACAACCGTGTTTTGTAGGGGAGGTCCTTGAGACGGGAGGCCGAGCCTGCGGCGACTAGCCAACGAGGGGCGGCAAGGCCCCGCGGGCTGAAAAGAAGGGCGGTCTGGACTAAGACGCTGGCGCAATGGTATAGCGCGCCATCTTATTCCCAGGTGTTATTCCTTCAAGGCATATTAACGCTCGTGCTCTCTTCAGGACGAAGAGACCTCGCCGGACTATATCCGGAGAGGTTGCCAATCGCGCCTCCACCAGCCAGGCTCCAAAGCCTGGTCCGGAAGCGGAGGCGAACACCAGGCGCGCACCGGACGCTCCTCCGATAGAGGATGCGGCCAGGCTATCTGCCACCAATTCCGAGGTGGAGAGTGCCATGAACCACAGGCGTCGCTGGACAGTTCTTCGTGATGCTTGTTTCTCCCAAGAGGTATTGGATGCCTTCAAATCGGGAGATGCGTACCTCCGTGCTGCTCAAAATGGTCTAGCCAGAGCCACGGAGCAATATGTAAAAGACATACGGGTAAGAAATTTTTGGTAATTATATATATACCAGTAGCCCCCGAGACTTGAAACGGTTAGAATAACTGATTTAAGGATCATTTGTTATGCAGGTTCTTACAGAAAAGAATACCCTACTGTCCCAGGAGCTGGAAGAGTGCAAAGCCCAACTTGAGCCCGCACTAGCCGCGGCAAGGGAGCCCAAGGAGACCCCCTCTGGTAATATACGCTTCGAAAGACAAGTATTTTGCGAAGTGCGGCGTGGGTGCAAATCTGACAAATGAAATTGTAGATGGCGCCGGATTAAATCCGAAAAAGCAACAACTCCTACGCCAGCTGAAGGCTGGTGAGAGTGTGCTGACAAAGGTGAGGCGGGAGAAGAACGATCTCCAAGATGCCAACACCAAGTTGGGCGTTGAACTGAAGGATGTTCGTGCCCAGCTGTTGGACTCCGTTAAGGAGAATCAGCGGCTTCGACGCGACATATTTAGTAAGTGCTTGAACGAAATTTGAAAAAGAGTTCAGCGAGGAAGTCGACTAACAGAGTAATGTCTGTAGGTATGCTCACAGGTCGTCCTGCAGAGGAAATGCCTGGTTCTACGATTGACCTTCTTCCCGAGCTCTCACAACTGCTCGAGTGAGTTCGGCAGGTGATGCAAGGCGTCGCCCAGGCCTTGTGGCCATCCGTCTCCATGCCCGAAGGCCTTGGAGAGCTTGTAGAGAAGCTGAAGGGAGCGCGGCGGCGCTTCCGATTGTGGAAGATGTCGGCCTGCTGTCAAGGCGCCAGGGAGGCCTGGGCCATGGTGAAGATGCGGTACACGAAGGCTGACCCAAACCACATGGCCGAGGTCGGGCCCATGGGGCCTGGTGGAAGATGTCGAGATTGATGTTGCTATGACTTTGCTATGCTTAAAGCTTGTCACTAGGGCCCGAGTGCCATGATTTCAGTTCGGAACCTATTATGTTTTCATGAATATATGAGAGTTCTTGATCCTATCTTGCAAGTCTATAGTCACCTACTATGTGATATGATCCGGCAACCCCGAGGTGACAATAATCGGGACCACTCCCGGTGATGACCGTAGTTTGAGGAGTTCATGTATTCACTATGTGTTAATGCTTTGGTCCGGTACTCTATTAAAAGGAGGCCTTAATATCCCTTAGTTTCCAATAGGACCCCACTGCCACAGGAGGGTAGGACAAAAGATGTCATGCAAGTTCTTTTCCATAAGCATGTATGACTATATTTGGAATACATGCCTACATTACATTGATGAATTGGAGCTAGTTCTGTGTCACCCTAGGTTATGATTGTTACATGATGAAGCACATCCGACATAATTCTCTATTACTGATCCATTTCCTACGATCTTTCCATATATTGTTCTTCGCTTATTTACTTTTCCATTGCTATTGTTACCACCACTACAAAACACCAAAAAAAAATACTTTTGCTATTGTTACCTTTTGCTACCATTACCACTACTATCATATTACTTTGCTACTAAAAACTTTGCTGCAGATATTAAGTTTCCAGGTGTGGTTGAATTGACAACTCGGCCGCTAATACTTGAGAATATTCTTTGGCTCCCCTTGTGTCAAATCAATAAATTTGGGTTGAATAATCTACCCTCAAAAACTGTTGTGATCCCCTATACTTGTGGGTAATCAAGACTATTTTCTGGCGCCGTTGCTGGGGAGCATAGATCTATTCTTTGAGTCACTTGGGATTTATATCTGCTTATCATTATGAAGAACTTGAGAGATCCAAAAACCAAGATTTATCCCTCAACTACGAGGGGAGGTAAGGAACTGCCATCTAGCTCTGCACTTGATTCACCTTTTGTTTTGAGTAAGCTTGCGACACCTAAACCTGCTTCTGCTATTAATTCTGATATGTCTCATATTATTGATGATGCCACTTCTGCTATGCATGATACTTGTGATGAAACTACTTCTATGCCTGATACTACTGTGCCACTTGGTTAATTTCTTGAAGAACAACTTGCTAGGGCTAGAGAGAATGAAATTATTGAAACTGATAATACTGATGAAAGTGATTAAGAAGGCTCTCCTAATAAATATGAATTACCTTTTGTGCCTGAGGGCTATGTTATGGATGAAGAAACTAAAAGAGACTTTCTTGCTTGCAATGATAGAAGTGATCTTAAGAAATTATTAGCTAAGCTTAAACAAAAAACTCTAAATGCTAGAATGAAATATGATCCTGCTTGTGCTACATCACCTATCTTTGTTACTGATAAGGATTATGAATTCTCTATTGATCCTGAGATAATTACTTTGGTTGAATTTGATCCTTTTTATGGCTATGAATCTGAAACTGTTGTGGCACATCTTACTAAATTAAATGATATAGCCACCCTGTTCACTAATGATGAGAGAACTCGCTACTTTTATATCCTTAAAATATTTCTGTTCTCATTAAAGGGTGATGCTAAGATATGGTTTAATTCTCTTGATCCTGGTTGTGTGCTTAGTCCCCAGGATATGATTTATTACTTCTCTACTAAATATTTCCCTGCTCATAAGAAACAACCTGCCTTAAGGGATATATATAATTTTGTGCAAATTGAAGAAGAGAGTCTCCCACAAGCTTGGGGGAGGCTTCTCCAATTACTTAATGCTTTCCCTGATCATCCTCTTAAGAAAAATGAAATACTTGATATCTTTTATAATGGACTAACCCATGCTTCCAGAGATTACCTGGATAGTTGTGTTGGTTCTGTTTTCAGAGAAAGAACACCGGATGAAGCTGAAATTTTATTGAATAATATGTTGACAAATGAAAATAATTGTACACTTCCTCAGCCTATTCCTAAACCAACTCCGAAGAAAAGAGGTGTTCTATTTCTCAGTCCTGAAGATATGCTAGAGGCAAAGATATCCATGAAAGAAAAGGGTATTAAAGTTGAAGATGTTAAGAATTTACCTCCTATTGAAGAAATACATGGACTTAATTTACCGCCTGTCGAAGAAATTCATGGTTTTAATCCATCACCTATTGAAGAAACACACGATCTTGATAACCCGACATAGGTAGTAAAGGTAAATTCTCTCTATAGATATGATAAAGCTGAAATCCCATTTCCAAGTTTGCTAGCCCAAGCTTAGATGAGTTTGATAAATTTATGGTTAAGCAAGACTACTTCAATGCCTATTTTGGTAGAGAATTAAAACACAGTGTGATATGCTTGAACACTTGGGTGATTATATGGCTAATGGCAAAGGTGAACTTAAACTTATTAGTAAACATGCTTCTATGGTTACCACTCAAGTAGAACAAGTACTTAAAGCTCAAAATGATTTTCTCAGTGAATTGAATAGTAAGAATAATGACTATGCTGTTAGAGTGGCTACTAGCACTGGTAAAATGACTCAGGAACCTTTGTATCCTAAAGGCCACCCTAAGAGAATTGAGCAAGATTCTCAGAGAAATAATATAGATGCACCTAGTCCTTCTAAAAGGAAGAAAAAGAAAAATGATAGGACTTTGCATTCTTCTAGTGAACCTATTGCTGAAAAACCTAAGAATCCAAATGATGTTTCTATTTCTGATGCTGAAACACAATCTGGTAATGAACATGAAACTAGTGATAATGTTAATGTTAATGTTCGTGATGATGCTCAACCTAGCAATGATAATGATATAGAAATTGAACATGTTGTTGATCTTGATAACCCACAATCAAAGAATCAATGTTATGATAAGAGAGACTTTGTTGCTAGGAAACATCGTAAAGAAAGAGAACCATGGGATCAAAAACCCATGCCTTTTCCTCCCAAGCCATCCAAGAAAAAGGATGATGAAGATTTTAAGCACTTTGCTGAAATGATTAGACCTATCTTTTCGCGTATGCAATTAACTAATATCCTCAAAATGAATCCTTATGCTAAGTATATGAAAGAAATTGTTACTAATAAAAGAAAGATACCGGAAGCTGCAATTTCCACCATGCTTGCTAATTACACTTTTAAGGGTGGAATACCAAAGAAACTTGGAGATCTAGGAGTACCCACTATACCATGCTCCATTGAAAGAAACTATGTTAAAACCGCTTTATGTGATCTTGGAGCCGGTGTTAGTGTTATGCCTCTCTCTTTATATCATAGACTTGATTTGAATAAGTTGACACCTACTGAAATATCCTTGCAAATGTGTCGGATTTCGGGTTCCGGCTGACCCTTAAGGTTCGAACACTTGGGTGCGGGCGGAAATCTCGCCTTCAACCACTCCGTCTCGATGGGATCTAAACTACTAAAAGAGCTGCACGAAAGAGACAAGATTTATACTGGTTTGGGCCACCGATGTGGTGTAATACCCTACTCCAGTGTGTGGTGGATGGATTGCCTCCTGGGGCTGGTGTGGATGAACAATACAAGGAAGAATAGCCTCGCGAGGGTCTGTTCTTGGCTGTGGTGATGAACTGCTATGAAGAGTTCAGTCACCTTTCTCTCTCTTTCTCTCTCAGATCCCGGACCGAACAACCAGGAATCGAACCTCTTGCTATGTGGGTGGCTAGTCCTATTTATAGAGGCCCTGGTCCTCTCCCCAAATATTGAGCGGGAAGGGAACCAACAATGGCGGGCTAATTTGAAGGGGGCAGCGAGTACATCTATCCTGACAAAAGCAGTCTTCGCCTGCCAAAGGCTCTGGTGATGACGCCGCGCTGGGCTCCATGGTGACCGCCGTCTCATAGTCCTCCTGGTCTTGGTCTCGTTGCACCAAAGTGGCAACCTTTGCCTGATGCCTCGGTACTCCGCGGATACGCTTGCCCCCTTTGCACCAAAGAGGAAAGAGGGACGCTGCGCGCGCTGGCACCCGCCTGGTGCCCCGTGTCGTCATGGCTTGCGTCATGGGCACCTCGCGAGGTACCCCGCCTTGAACTCTCCGCCTCCTCACGAGCCAGCCTGACGAGGCCGTGCCTGAGGATGTGCCGCATCGTCCGCCTCATGAGGCTTGGCCCCTCGCGAGGGTCTTGAGCCTCGTGTTGATGAAGATGGGCCGCGCTGGGCCCCCACTTGAGCCACGCCGCAGGCAGGCAAGTCTGGGGACCCCCGTTCCCAGAACGCCGACAGTAGCCCCCGGGCCCAAGGCGCGCATGGACTTGGCCGTGCCGAGAGGCGAAAGGGCCCTAACAGCCTGCGGCCTTGGACGCCGCGTGGCGGTTGATTGGACGTGGGCGGCACCGTTCCCACATGCTCCCTTATTGTGTGCCCTGCTAGGCGGACTGGTAGTTGTACACAGCCGTCCCCTTTCCTGTTGCTCGGGTGTCCTCTGTTCTTCCTTCTTTCGAGCGCCTCCCCTGCCTTCAATCCAATCTCGAATCCCCCCTCCTTCCCATCGCCATGGCTCCGACGGGGAAGGAGAGAGCAGAGAAACCCATGCCTTCGTCTCGTGCGCCGCCAACGGTGGCCCCCCTTGTCGGCCGGTCGACTATGCTCAACCAAGAGTGCCTAGGCAGGGACAGCCTGGCCCTGGCCACCATCTTCAACGAGTGCAGAAGGACGATTGCCTGGCCCGCGTCCCACTTCTCCATTGATAGGACAGCCACTGAGGTCCCATGTTTTACCGATGCCTTATGGGCAGGTCTGGTTCCACCTTTCTCCGATTTCTTCAATGCCGTGCTTTCGCATTATCAGATCCACTTAATGCACCTAAGTCCTGAGTCCATCACCCTCCTTTCGGTCTTTGCCTTCGTTTGCGAAGCCATGGTGGGCATCCCTCCTTCGGTCGCCCTGCTGCGCCACTTCTTCTCGCTGCGTCTTGTCGATCCTTCCCAGCGCTGGGCATGCGCGAGCTTGGCTGCTGAGTCTGTGTCCGAGGCGTCTGGAATTGACTTCCAACTCCCCTAGCCCGTGGCCGGGTTCCGCGAGCGGTGGTTGTATGTGGACGCAGGGGTGCCCAGCCCCCTGCTATCGGAGCCGACCTTGCCTGCCGTCCCCAATTCGGGTTGGGGCCAGGAGACGCTGAAGAGCCCTCGGCTTGTCTTCGTCTGGCCTGGCTTCGCGCTCCTAAGGAAACTCAGCGTGACAGCGCCCAAAGTGGTGAAGGAGTTTCTGCTGTGTCGTGTTGCTCCCCTGCAGCGGCACTCTCGCCGAATGTGGGCCTTCCGGGGGCGTGAGGACGACATGAGGCTCCAGGAAGAAGACCTGGCTCCCGCGGCGCTGAAGTCGACGCTCCTGACTTTGGCCGGGGACCCCAATCCTGGCAACATCCGGCAAGGCGGGGCCTTGCTATATCTCTGTCAGAGCAAGGCTGACTTCGTGAAGCAGATGCCCGCCTTCGATGAGTGGGGGCTACGCCCCGCCGGTCTCCAAGGGCCTCGCGAGAACCCTGTAGTGGTGACTCCCCTCCCAATCGGCCAAGGCGACTCCTCCTCAAGTGGTGAAGAAGGGAGGCAGGAGGCGCCTAAGGCCGAGGGGGCTCCGGAGGAGGGGGCAGCGTTGTGCGCTTCTCGTGAGGAGGCAGCTCCTGAGGCCCGTACTGCTGCGGCTGAAGGTGGTAGGCAGCCGCTCCCAGCGCCTGGGGCTGGGGCCTTGGAGGCCCTGGTCCCGGCTTCTGACGAGGTGACTGGTGGCACGCGCCAGGCGGGCGCTCCCGGCGCGGGCCGTCCTGGTGCCTCGTCCTCGCAGCAGGTTGATCCTTGCGCTCTTCTCTTGGGACGCTTCCGCGTGGACTTCGAGGCCCTCCGGAGGAAGAGGGAGGCACTGGGTGTTGACTCCCCTTGTCGCGTGCTGAAGCGCAGGAAGTACTTCGCCACTGACGAGTAAGTCTTTTTCCTCTCTTACCCCCGATCCTCTTGTTGCTTTTGCTGATTCTTGCTCCACGGGCCCCTTCCAGCTAAGATCGCGGGAGTCGCCGAGGCACCACCTCCCTCGGCTTCGCCTCCTCCGCCATCCTCAAGTGCTCCGAGCAGCTCTGCCCTCGTGGTGAGGGCGTCTGATGGGGCGGATCATCCCGAGGTGCGCCGTGGCCCTTCATTCCCCGCGCTTCTCCTTCGCGGGCCTTCTCAGGGGATAGCCAGTCTGTCGGGTACCTCCTGTCTGGCCTTGGACTGCGACTGGTTGAGGCGCCACCTACGCCCCTCATCTGGAGGCGGGCTGGCCCTTGGTCGGGCTTCTGGTGTGGCGCGTCCGGCCGTTGCGAGGTCGCCAGCCCCCAGCCCCCTGCCCGGAGGGGGAACGATGACCCGCAGTCCCCGGCGCCTGCTTGGGGCGGATGATGACGTGGAAGATGTGCTCGAGCGCGCTTGGGAGCGCCGCTCTCGCTGCCAAGGGTTCCTTCGACGAGCGGCCGACGCGGTGGACCTGCTTGGGGAAGAGCTTGCCGCTGAAGATGCTCGCCTGGAGGCCGAGGGCCTGCACCTAACTGAAGGGAGGTGCGAGCTGGAGGCCGCCGTCGCCCTTGCGTGCCGCCAACGCGACCTTGATGATGAAGAAGCGAAGGCGTTGCTGGAGGCCTCCCGAGTGGCGCGCTCCCAGGCCATCGAGGACGCCCGGAGAGCTGACGGGTGGCGAGAGGCGGTGGAGGAGCGAGCTCACGAGCTCCTGGCCCGATGCCACTCGTTTGAGGAGCAAGCGGAGCTGCGCAAGGCAGCCCTCGTGTCAATGGAGGTGGCCTCCGGTGACCCAGCTGAGCTTCAGAAGCGCGAGGAAGCATTGGTGCTGGAGGCCGCCGAACGCTCCCGTGAGTACGAGAGGCTGGAGACGAGGGAGCGCCTAGTGACGCAGGCGGAGGACGACGTCGCTGCGCGGGAAGCACGTGTCATGGAGGTGGTTTGTCGTCGGGTGGCGATGGCGCGCCAAGGCCTCGAGCGCGAGTACGAGGGGAAGCTGGGGATGATCCAGGTCGAAGAAAAAGGCAGAACCGCAGCCCTGAGGACCCAACGGGACGAGGCGATGCGGCTGGCCGACGCCTCCCAGGCCGCCCTTGAGGCAGCGCAGAAAGAGTTGGCCGCCTCTCAAGCCGAGGTGCTCCGCCTTTGCCAACGGATGGAAGAGGCCGAGGCCGTCGAGCGCCAGAACGCCGATGAAATACGCCAGCGGCGGCTCCTGGAGCACGCGCATGGCCCAATGTTCACCACGCTCAGGGAGAGGGCCAATTTGGCCTTGGGCAACATCTGCGAGGCGTCCGTCGGTGAGCCACACACGATCAACTGCGTCGATAACCTGCAGTTCTTCACCGCCGTGGTGGCGCAGCTGGAGGCGCGGTCGGTTAGGGCCGACAGGTTGGTGGAGGAGAGGAGCCGCGCCTTGCTCAAGTGCACCTTCTCCCGTGTCTTCAGCCATCTTCAGAACTTGAATCCCCGCTTCGACTTCGACGCCGTCAACGCCCCAGTCCCCCAGGCCGTCCGGGACGACCTGTCGCGCTGGATGGAGGATAATGTGGACGCCCTCGTCAGGGCCTTCACTTCAGACGACAGCGACGTGGTCGTGGGTGCTGACGAGGATGGTGCGGCGAGCGGCCCTGACGCCGCCGGCAGCGAAGCAGGCGTCGATGGCGAGCTCGGCGACTCCGGCGAGGGCTCAGGAGGTGCTTCCGGGGACACATTGCGGGATTGGTCCGACTGAGAGCGTATTGCTCCTGTCTTTTTCACTCTGCATGAATAGAACTCAGGCCTTTGACCTGGTGGTGTGTGAGAGCATTTTGGGAGGGGAAGCCCCTCATGTAAAAACTTGTGTCTATCATATCAGTAGTAACCAAATTGCGCTCGTGCCTGACGGTGGGCTGGTTTACCTTTGTCCCACACTGGTTCCGAGGCGGCCTGCAGGAGGGCGCGGCGCCTTGGGTGCTTTCTAGCTGGGTCCTCAGGATGTGAGGTTGTCGCTGATGAGAAACTCCTCATGCGTTGGCCTTCTCCATGGGCCCTGGGCCTTCTCCCGAACACGATGACTTCACAAGCACTCGCCTTGCTTCGCAGGCTCCGGTCCTTTCCCTTGAGCACGAGAGCTTCACAGGCACTCGCCTTGCTTCACAGGCTCTGGGCCTTTTCCTCTAGCGCGAGAGCTTCACAGGCACTCGCCTTGCTTCACTGGCTCTGGGCCTTTTCCTCGAGCGCGAGAGCTTCACAGGCACTTGCCTTGCTTCACAGGCTCTGGGCCTTTTCCTCGAGCGCGAGAGCTTCACAGGCACTCGCCTTGCTTCACAGGCTCTGGGCCTTTTCCTCGAGCGCGAGAGCTTCACAGGCACTTGCCTTGCTTCACAGGCTCTGGGCCTTTTCCTCGAGCGCGAGAGCTTCACACGCACTCGCCTTGCTTCACAGGCTCTGGGTCTTTTCCGGATAGGACAACCTCCATAGGCACCCGAAAATCCTCCTAAGAGGGAGCAACAGCGGCAGCCTGGGCTGCGCACTTGCCTGGCCTGACCCGGCTTGTGAGGGGCTCGCGAGGGGAGGCAGCTATGACGAAGCGGCAACCAGAACGCGAGAACAGCTCGAGCGAGAACAAGCACCCCTCCCCCAAACACATGCAAATCTCAAATTCGAACCCAACTTAAATACAGCGAGAGAAAAGCTACAACCAAAGGGAAGGGCAACAAAAGGCAGACAAAAGGCCGCGTCCGGCACCTAATCTAGTCTTGGACGTCTTCTCACCAGCGCGGAGCTAAGTGCTATCCACTGGGCGTGGGAGGGAGCCCCAGGGCCTGAGGCCGGCACCCCTGAGACTCCGGGGCGTGTACAACCCCACTCATTATTACGTGAGAGTGTCACGGGGCAGCGAGCTTCACAGGCACTGGGCCTTCTTCATAGGTACTGGCCTTGCTTCATATCGCCAGACGAGGGCCCCGCCTTGCGCCACACTCTAGTGCCATCAGCAACGACCGGAACCCAGGACGCCGCCCGATGGGGTAGAGCGGTCGCCAGGGTTCCCCCGATGACCACGGGTCCTCTACCAGGGGCAGGCCCTGAGGCACCTCCCCAGCAGAGGGCCTACTTCCTAAGAACGCCTTGCTCCGAACGCCGCGGTGGTGATGTCGGATCCCGGCCCCTCCCCTGCAGCACCCTGCACCCTCCTCCCGAGGGGTGAGGGACTGTAGGAGTGGGGCAGCCGCTCGCCGCGGCGACCTGCACCTCCTGCGATCCACGGTTAGCATATACCTGCCCCTGAAGGGTTAGCGGCGCCCGGTGATCGCTGCCTCCAGCGTGGCCAGCGGGCTCGTCCTGGAGTGCCTGGATGGGCTCAGCCTCCATCACCTCGTCCCCCCAGCTGGGGCCGAGGAGTGAGCCCTGCCTGTCCTCATGAGGGTGTCCTTGGTCCATCATGAGGGGCATGTACTCTTCCGTCACCGTCATCCCGTACGCCATGTCGTGGCGCCCCGCATGCCATGCGGCCCCACCTGTCATGCCTGCCACTGGGTGGCAATGCGGCCGCCCTCCGGGACCGCGGGTCGCGTCGAGTCCTTCTCCTTCGCGGGCCGGGGGCGGGGGCAGCGCCTCCACCGGTCCAGTGCTGATAGCTTCGCTGGCGTCGGAGTAGCCTTGAAGCCCGCGGGCGCGCGCGGAGCCCCCCGTGCGGGTCACTCTAGGCTTGAGACAAGAGCTGGGTGGAGAAGGGGTGAGCCCCCGAGGCGGCGAAGCCCAGGAGCTCCGCCACTCGCTCTAGCAGCATGTCGTGGCCGCCCTCCAGCAACCTGCACCGCAGCAGCTCTCGGGCCACCGTGAGCGCGGCCCTCGAATTCGCCTGCTCCCGGCGGGTGTATGGTGTCGTTGTCGCAGCGTGATTGGCGGCCCTTGCTGCCGACCGAGCTTGCCGCGGCATAAGAGTTGCCGAAGTCTGTCCGCGTCGCCCACGGCCCGCAGCACCCTGCGGACCGCGAGCTGCCTGGGGCGCGCGGTCGCCCGAGGTGAGCGGTTCCGCGCGTTTGGGCCATGCAGCCCATGGGTCGGGGTTGACCTCCTGGTCACCGGGCAAGGCGATGAAGACGCGACGGGGCACGGAGTGGTGGAGGACGAATTCCGGTGCACCCCTACCTGGCGCGCCAAATGTCGGATTTCGGGTTCCGGTAGACCCTTAAGGTTCGAACACTGGGGTGCGCGCGGAAATCTCGCCTTCAACCTCTCCGTCTCGATGGGATCTAAACTACTAAAAGAGCTGCACGAAAGACACAAGATTTATACTAGTTCGGGCCACCGATGTGGTGTAATACCCTACTCTAGTGTGTGGTGGATGGATTGCCTCCTGGGGCTGGTGTGGATGAACAATACAAGGAAGAATAGCCTCGCGAGGGTCTGTTCTTGGCTGTGGTGATGAACTGCTATGAAGAGTTCAGTCACCTTTCTCTCTCTTTCTCTCTCAGATCCCGGACCGAACAACCAGGAATCGAACCTCTTGCTATGTGGGTGGCTAGTCCTATTTATAGAGGCCCTGGTCCTCTCCCCAAATATTGAGCGGGAAGGCATCCAACAATGGCGGGCTAATTTGAAGGGGGACAGCGAGTACATCTATCCTGACAAAAGCAGTCTTCGCCTGCCAAAGGCTCTGGTGATGATGCGCGCTGGGCTCCATGGTGACCTCCGCCTCGTAGTCCTCCTGGTCTTGGTCTCGTTGCACCGAAGTCGCAACCTTTGCCTGATGCCTCGGTACTCCGCGGATACGCTTGCCCCCTTTGCACCAAAGAGGAAAGAGGGACGATGCGCGCGCTGGCACCCGCCTGGTGCCCCATTTCGTCATGGCTTGCGTCATGGGCACCTCGCGAGGTACCCCGCCTTGAACTCTCCGCCTCCTCGCGAGCCATCCTAACGAAGCTGTGCCTGAGGATGCGCCGCGTCGTCTGCCTCGCAAGGCTTGGCCCCTCGCGAGGGTCTTGAGCCTCGTGTTGATGAAGATGGGCCACGCTGGGCCCCCACTTGAGCCACGCCGCAGGCCGCAGGCAGGCAAGTCTGGGGACCCCCATTCCCAGAACGCCGACAAAATGGCTGATAAATCAACTGCTATACCTATCGGTATTTGTGAGGATGTGCCTGTTGTGGTTGCAAACGTTACTATTTGAACGAACTTTGTTATTCTTGATATTCCTGAGGACGATAGTATGTGTATTATTCTTGGAAAACCATTTTTGAATACTGCAGGGGCTGTTATTGATTGCAACAAAGGCAATGTCACTTTTCATGTTAATGGTAATGAGCATACGGTACACTTTCCGAGGAAACAACCTCAAGTTCATAGTATTAATTCTATTGGAAAAAGACCATCGATTATTTTTGGAGGTTTTCAATTTCCTCTTCCTACTGTCAAGAAGAAATATGATAATTATTGGGGATGTGCATATCCCCGTCAAGGTAACATAGTGTTATTTGAAATATCGTCGGTTCCATGTTATTCGGAATGAGTTTGATAACAAGACTTGATCAACCTTGTTAATGGATTCCTTTTGATGATCATGAGATGGATGAAGTTAGAAAGCACAACCTTCTATGCCCACCTTTTACTTTCTGTTATTTATATTAAATAAAGTAAAAATAGTATTTTATGTCTGTTATCTGGATTATTCGTGCAATATAAAAATACCCCAAAAATAAAAGTTCTCCAAAAGCCCTGAAATTTAAATATGTTTTTTTCTGGAATATTTGAGAATATTTGGCACTGAGAACACAGCAGGGGGGCATCCACCTGGCCATGAGGGTGGAGGGCGCGCCCCCTGCCTCGTGGGCCCATGGTGCCCCTCCTCCACTTATTCCTGCACCCACACTGTAACACCCCGGATGTAACCTACCTTATTTGTACTCCAACTCTTACCGTTTCCGGCACTAAGTTATTCCATATCCTCGCTGTCGGGTTTTTGTCTCTGTATGTTTTGCCTTTGTCATGCATCTCTTATCATGTCATCATGTGCATTGCATTTGCATACGTGTTCGTCTCATGCATCCGAGCATTTTCCCTGTGGTCCGTTTTGCATTCCGGCACTCCTATGTCCTCCGGTGTCCCTTTCTACCTCTTTTCATCTGCGGGTGTTAAACGTTTTCGGATTGGACCGAGACTTGCCATGCGGCCTTTGTTTACTACCGGTAGACCGCATGTCAAGTTTCGTACCATTTGGACTTTGTTTGATACTCCAACGGTTAACCGAGGGACCGAAAAGGCCTCGTGTGGGTTGCAGCCGAACACCCTTCCAAAGTGGCCCAAAACCCACCTCAACCTCCTCCATCATCTAGGTCGTTCGATCACGATCGCGTGGCTGCAAACCGCAGCTCATTTGGAGCTTCCTAGCTCCCTCTACCTCTATAAATAGGCCTCTGCTTGAAAATCCCGGGTCTCCTACCACCCTAACCCTAGAGAAATCCCCTCTCCGCCGCCGGACAATGTCCGCCGCGCCGGACACCCCAGCCGCCGCCTCCCGCAGCCACTGAGGGGCTGCCACGTGTCCCCCGCCGGGTCTCCCACCGCCGCGGCCCGCCGCAGCCCACGCGGCGCCTTCCCGGCCCACGGGCGCCCTACCGCCCGTCGCCTGGGCGCCCCTCGCCGCGCCGCTTCCTCCGTACCCCGCGCCACCGCCCGGAGTGCTCGCCGACCGCGCCGGCCGGAGCTGCCCCTCGCCGGCGAGCTCGCGCCACCGCGCCGGCCTCCAGCGCCGCCCGACACCCGCAACTCCTCCGCCACGCCGGATCCATCCTCCCTTGCTCCGGTGGCTCCCAGGCCGGCCACCGCGCCCCTGTTCCAGACCAACCTCTGGCATCCTCGAACTCCGGCAGCTACAGTACCCGTCGCCGGATCCGATCGGGAGCTACAGTAACCCTAGATCCGGTTGACTTTTTCCCCTCTCCTCATGATATTTTTTGCTATCTTTGACATGCCATAACTTCCTCATCGTAGCTCCGATTCGTGCGTGTAGCATATCAAAATATTCGTCTCGACGAGTACATCATTTCATCTCATTGCATCATTTTCATTTGAGCTCATCTTGTTGTTAACGATGTTCCTACAAAAGTTCTTTTTGAAACTGGTGCATCACATTGTTTCATCTCAAGACCTTCTGCATCTAAGCATGAATTGGCTCTCCAAGTTTTGCCTAGACCGATAGCAGTTGTCTCTCCGGGTAAACGCATGAACGCTAACTCCATGGTTCCGGATGTTACTATCACGTTGGGCGACTACAAGTTTATGTCTTCTCCTACGGTTCTTGGTGACTCGGATATTGATCTTATTCTTGGAATGGACTGGCTTTCTAGGCACAAGGCTCAACTTGATTGTGCTGCTAGGCAGATTCAATTGACTCATTCATCTAAGGATGTAATTGTCTTTGCCGCACGGGATGATACCATTCGACTATTTTCGCTCAATGAGAAGGGTGAGCTGGATGCCACCTCTCAGATTCCGGACGTTTGCGAATATCAAGACGTCTTTCCAGAAGAGCTTCTAGGAATGCCTCCGCACCGGCCAGTTGAATTCGTCATCGATCTTGAGCCTGGGACGGAACCTGTTTGCAAACGTCCTTACAAGCTTGGACCTGAAGAGTTGAAGGAGCTGAAGAAGCAACTCGATATTCAAGAACGAATGGGTCTCATCCGACCTAGTTCTTCTCCGTGGGGTTGTGGAGTTCTTTTTGTGAAGAAGAAGGATGGAACGGACCGACTTTGTGTCGACCACCGTCCATAGAACAAGAAGACCATAAAGAACAAGTACCCACTTCCCAACATCAATGAGCTTTTTGAACAACTCAAAGGTGCTCAAGTATTCTCCAAGCTTGATCTCTGTATGGGCTATCATCAGATTCGCATTCGTGAACAAGAAATCCCCAAGACAGCATTCAGAACAAGCTATGGTTCTTATGAATACACTGTCATGTCTTTCGGCTACGTCAACGCTCCTCCAACGTTCTCTTGCATGATGAACTTCATCTTCAACGCCTACACAAATGACTTCGTCTTGGTCTACCTCAATGACATTTTGGTCTTTTCCAAAAACAAGGAAGATCATGCCAAGCACTTGCGTTTGGTGCTGGATAAACTAAGAGAACATCAGTTCTATGCGAAGTTTTCAAAGTGCGAGCTTTGGCTCGATGAGGTTCTCTACCTTGGACATATCTTCTCTGCCAAGGGCATAGCAGTGAATCCTGAGAAGGTGTCTGCAATTATGAATTGGGAACCACCTCAGAACGTGAAGCAACTCCACAGCTTCCTTGGTCTCGCAAGCTATTGTCGAAGGTTCGTTGAGAACTTCTCAAAGATCACAAACCTCTTTCCAACCTCCCGCAGAAGCATGTGAAGTATGTCTGGTCTCCTGAATGTGACATCGCTTTCAACACCGTGAAAGACAAGTTAGTCACTGCTCCAATTCTGACTCCTCCTGATGAATCCAAACCGTTTGAGGTCTTCTTTGATGCTTCCCTTCAAGGTCTTGGTGCAGTGTTGATGCAAGAGAAGAAAGTTGTGGCTTATACCTCTCGCCAGTTGAAGCCCAATGAAAAGAACTACCCCACTCATGACCTCGAGTTGGCGGAAGTTGTCCATGCTCTTTTAACTTGGAGGCATCTCTTATTGGGAAGAAAACTGGACATCTTCACTGATCATAAGAGTCTCAAGTACATCTTCACTCAGCCAAACCTCAACCTCAGACAGACTCGTTGGGTCAAAATGATTCAAGAGTATAATCCGAGTATCGAATATACTCCAGGCAAGGACAATGTAATTGCTGATGCTTTGAGCAGAAAGGCTTACTGCAACAGTCTGATTCGAAAGCCTTACCAACTAGAGCTTTGCGAAGCTTTCTGCAAACTCAACCTTCAAGTGGTTCCTCAAGGTTTCCTCGCCAACCTTCAAGTCTCTCCTACTTTGGAAGATCAGATTCGCGAGGCTCATCTTCTTGATGCTATGGTGAAGAAGGTGAAGATTGGGATTGCCAAGAGTCAACCTAAGTACAAGTGCTATCGCCTTGATGACAAGGATACTCTATTCTTCAAGGATCACATTGTTGTGCCTAAAGGTGACCTTCGTAAAGTCATTATGAACGAGGCACACCATTCACTCCTCTCTATCCACCCTAGAAGTACAAAGATGTACCATGACCTCAAGCAGTCGTACTGGTGGACTCGAATGAAGCGCGAGATTGCTCAATTCGTGAACGAATGTGATGTCTGCAGAAGAGTGAAGGCAGAATACCAACGACCAGCTGGTCTCCTCCAACCTCTTGCCATTCCAGAATGGAAGTTTTACCATATTGAGATGGACTTTATGACTGGATTTCCAAAGTCCAAGCGTGGCAATGATGCTATCTTGGTTGTCATCGACAAACTCACTAAAGTGGCTCATTTACTTCCTATCAAAGAATCTATCACAGCAGCTCAGTTGGCAGAGCAATATACCACCCGGATTGTCTCTCTACACGGCATTTCGCAGTTGATATCTTCAGATCGTGGCAGCATCTTCACCTCCAAGTTATGGGATTCTTTTTAGAAGGCCATGAGCACCAACATCCGTTTTAGCACAGCTTTTCATCCGCAAACTAGTGTCCAAGTCGAGCGTGTCAATCAAATTCTGGAATATATGCTCAGGGCTTGCGTCATCTCCTTCGATATGAAGTGGGAAGATTGTCTTCCATATGCCGAGTTCTCCTACAACAACAGCTTCCAAGCAAGTTCGGGCAAGGCCCCATTTGAGATTCTCTATGGTATGAAGTGTCGTACTCCTCTTAACTGGTCAGAGACTGGTGAACGTCAACTTCTTGGAAATGACTTGATCACAGAGGCAGAAGAGATGTGCAAAGTCATTCGTGATAATCTCAAAGCCGCGCAATCGCGCCAGAAGAGTTACTATGATAGAAAACATCATGACTTGGCTTTTGAGATCGGAGACCACGTCTACCTCCGCGTCTCTCCAATGAAAGGTACTCGTCGCTTCAGTATCAAAGGGAAGCTTGCCCCTAGATATGTTGGTCCTTTCAAGATCGTCAGCAAGAGAGGCGATCTCGCCTATCAACTTCAGCTTCCGTCCAACTTTGCAAACATGCGCGACGTGTTCCATGTCTCTCAACTCCGCAAGTGCTTCAAGACTCCTGACCGCACCGTCAACTTCGAAGACATTGATCTCTAAGAAGACCTTTCTTATCGTGAGCACCCCATTGCTATTCTTGAAGAAACTGAGCACAAGACTCGCAACAAGTCTATCAAATTCCTCAAAGTCAAGTGGTCACATTATTCCGACCATGAAGCCACCTGGGAACGCGAGGATCACCTCCATTCTGAGTACCCGGAGTTTTTCCAGTCCTAGATCTCGGGACGAGATCCTTTCGTAGTGGTGGAGTGTTGTAACACCCCGGATGTAACCTACCTTATTTGTACTCCAACTCTTGCCGTTTCCGGCACTAAGTTATTCTATTTCCTCGTTGTCAGGTTTTTGTCTCCGTGTGTTTTGCCTTTGTCATGCATCTCCTATCATGTCATCATGTGCATTGCATTTGCATACGTGTTCGTCTCATGCATCCGAGCATTTTCCCCGTTGTCCGTTTTGCATTCCGGCGCTCCTATGTCCTTTGGTGTCCCTTTCTACCTCTTTTCGTGTGCGGGTGTTAAACTTTTTCGGATTGGACCGAGACTTGCCATGCGGCCTTGGTTTACTACTGGTAGACCGCCTGTCCAGTTTCGTACCATTTGGGCTTCGTTTGATACTCCAACGGTTAACCGAGGGACCGAAAAGGCCTCGTGTGGGTTGCAGCCCAACACCCTTCCAAAGTGGCCCCAAACCCACCAAAACCTCCTCCATCATCTAGATCGTTCGATCATGATTGCGTGGCCACAAACCGCACCTCATTTGGAGCTTCCTAGCTCCCTCTACCTCTATAAATAGGCCTCCCCTTGAAAATCCCTGGTCTCCTACCACCCTAACCCTAGAGAAATCCCCTCTCCGCCGCCGGACAATGTCCGCCGAGCCGGACACCCCAGCCGCCGCCTCCTGCAGCCACTGAGGGGTTGCCACGTGTCCCCCGTCGGGTTTCCCACTGCCGCGGCGCGTCACAGCCCGCGCGGAGCCCTCCCGGCCCACGCGTGCCCCACAGCCCATCGCCTGGGCGCCCCTCGCCGCGCCCTTCCTCCGTACCCCGCGCCGCCGCCCGAAGTGCTCGCCGCCCGCGCCCGCCAGAGCTGCGCCTCGGCGGCGAGCTCGCGCCACCACGCCGCCCGACGCCCGCAACTCCTCCGTCACGCCGGATCCATGCTCCCTCGCTCCGGTGGCTCCAAGGCTGGCCACCGCGCCCCTGTTCTGGCCAAACCTCCGGTGTCCTTGAACTCCGACAGCTACAGTACCCGTCTCTGGATCCGATCGGGAGCTATAGTAACCCTAGATCCGGTTGACCTTTTCCCCTTTCCTCCTGATATTTTTTGCTATCTTTGACATGCCATAACTTCCTCATCGTATCTCCGATTCGTGCGTGTAGCATATCAAAATGTTCGTCTCGATGAGTACATCATTTCATCTCAGCGCATCATTTTCATTTGAGCTCATCTTGATGCTCGAAATGATGTTGGAAGAGGGCTATGTGATGATAGTTTCAGATCTGTTTCAGCAAATGCACTTTTGTCATTTTTACCATGATTAATGTGTGGATGCTATGATCTTGAGCTCTACATGTGTTTTGAAGAATGTAATGCCATCTTTACAGGGGTGTATGCCATGTATTTTTGTGATCTCTGTGGTGACTGGCACAAGCATGCAAATAGCTTACTCAATGATGCTGATTTCAGCGACTTAGAATTTCACCAAGTTCTTGCCCTGTCATTGTTTTTATGCCATATGTTCATGTTGTTTCCTAGTGATCCGTGCCTCTTTTGAGCATGATCAGTAAGGATGTTTTGTAGATAATGTTGTGATCTATCCATCCATGTCTTTGTTTGCAATTATGGAGCACCCTAACTTGAGTCAATCGAGCTCTACTTTTGCAATAAAATGTTCCTGGTAGATTGTTAACATGTTTAGCCGTTTTGCCAAGCTTGTTGTTGTTGATCCATGCATGCTATGATGTTGTTCTTGCCATGTCTAGCTTCTATGTCATGTCTATTGCCTGGGTGTATGCTTAGTTTGTCATGTAATGCCTCGTAGTGAGTGCATCGAGCTCGTAAACATGCCTACTCGTTATCTGTTTTGCCATGCTCCAGTTTTTCACTAAGTCTAAATCTGTTTATGTTTTTGCTATGTTCACATGCTTGCAATTGTATTTTCTGATCCCTTTTGGCTCATGGTCACTAAGGGACTGTTGTTGTATGCTTTGAGTATCTTCATGCCATGCCTTGCTTTGCCATGATAAGTTCCTGTAGCATACAGTTATCATGCTCTAAACATTGCTTCCTGATGTTAAATTCCTGACATGCTGTTAATTTCACCAAGTCTGAAACCTATTATCATTTGCACTTTTTCCATGCTTGTTTGAACCTGTTAGTGAGTGAATTAGCCGTAGCTCAGTGTTCATCTTTTGCCAAGCATCATGAGTGGATCCCTACCATGTATTTTGTTGTCATGTTGGAGTGCTGTAGCATGTTGTTCTTGATGCTTTTAGATGGTCTCGTGCTGATTATCGCAGACCGGTGCCATATTTGTTTTGCTTGCCATTTCCAAACCGTACATCCGATTCCGGTGATCTTTATATCGATTTCAACCGAAATCAACTCCTCTTTCCAGTGGCACTCTTGGTTTTCCAAGTTGAGGCCAGGTTCAATCATTCCTTTGCAAATCATGCATATGCATCACATATCGCATCCCGCATATCATACCATGTTTGCATCATGTTGTTTGAGCATTGCACGTGGTTGATTGTGTTCCTTTTTGCTTGATGTTCTTGCTTGGGTAGAGCCGGGAGACGAGTACGTGAACGAGGAGTCCGTTGAGTATGCCTACGAGGATCAAGGCAACTCTGAGAACTTTGCATGCAAGATGACCATACCCTCGAAATCACTTCTATCTTTGCTTGCTAGATGCTCGCTCTTTTGCTATGCCTATGCTACGATACCTACCACTTGCTTATCATTCCTCCCAAATTGCCATGTCAAACATCTAACCCACCATGTCCAAGCAAACCGTTGTTTGGCTATGTTACCGCTTTGCTCAGCCCCTCTTATAGCGTTGCTAGTTGCAGGTGAAGATTGGAGATCCTTCCTTGTTGGAACATGTTTATTGTTGGGATATCACCATATTATCTTGTTTATCTTAATGCACCTATACACTTGGTAAAGGGTGGAAGGCTCGGCCTTAGGCCTGGTGTTTTGTTCCTCTCTTGCCGCCCTAGTTTCCGTCATATCGGTGTTATGTTCCCGAATTTTACGTTCCTTACACGGTTGGGTTATAATGGGAACCCCTTGACCCTTTGCCTTGAATAAAACTCCTCCAGCATGGCCCAACATTGGTTCCACGGACTCAAGGGTCATCTTTATTTAAACCCCCGGGCCAGTGCTCCTTTGAGTGTTGGTCCAACATGTCAGCTGCCGGTGGCCACCAGGGGAAACTCTGGGCTGGCCTACCGGAACCTGGAACAATCCGGTGTGCCCTGAGAACGAGATATGTGCAGCTCCTTCGTGATTTGTCGGCACATTTGGGTGGCTTTGCTGGTTCAGTTTTACCATTGTTGAGATGTCTTGTAACCGGGATGCCGAGTCTGATCGGATTGTCTTGGGAGAAGGAATATCCTTCGTTGACCATGAGAGCTTGTGATGGGCTAAGTTGGGACTCCCTGCAGGGATTTGAACTTTTGAAAGCCGTGCCCGCGGTTATGGGCAGATGGGAATTTGTTAATGTTCGGTTGTAGAAAACCTGAAACTTAATTTAACTAAAATGCATCAACCGCGTGTGTAACCATGATGGTGTCTTCTCGGCGGAGTTCGCGAAGTGAACACGGTGTTGGATTAATGCTTGACGTAGGTTGTTCTAGGATCACTTCTTGATCATAATTGTTCGACCGTGCTTTTGCCTTCTCTTCTCGCTCTCATTTGCGTATGTTTAGCCACCATATATGCTAGTCGCTTGCTGTAGCTCCACATCATACCTTTTATCCTACCTATAAGCTTAAATAGTCTTGATCGCGAGGGTGTGAGATTGATGAGTCCCCGTGACTCACAGTTTACTTCCCAAACCAGATGCAGGGACCGATGATACCGTTCCAGATGTTATGACTGAACTCAAGTGGGAGTTCGATGAAGACTCTCGTCGTTACTATGTGTTTTTCCCAGATGATCAGTAGTGGTGCCCAGTTGGGGCGATCGGGGACTATGTTGCTTTTGGGGTTTATCTTCATTTTGGTTCCGTAGTCAGACCTTGAGTGTTTTTGGATGAATGTAATGTTATTTATGTATTTGTGTGACATGGCGAGTGTAAGCCTACTATGTTACTCTTATTCCCTTATTGTATTACATGGGTTGTTGTGAAGATTACCTCACTTGCGACATTGCTTTCAATGCAGTTATGCCTCTAAGTCGTGCTTCGACACGTGGGAGATATAGCCGCATCGAGGGCGTTACAAGTTGGTAATCAGAGCCTTCCCCGACCTTAGGAGCCCCCTACTTGATCGAATCGCTGGTGTTGTTGAGTCTAGAAAATGTTTTGAGTCATTTAGGAATTATATATATCGGACAGTGGGACTTCTTTTTACTCCTCAGTCCCTTCGTCGCTCTGGTGAGGCATCCTGATGTAGAGTTTTGACTCTTCTCTTCTCAAATTTCACTAAAAAAAAATTTAGGATCACGCGGGTATCTTGGAATCGTTCCAATGGTTTTGTGACGAGAACATTGTTCTTGGTGCCTCCTGGCATTTAGGGGTTGTGGCAGTGTCTCGGGGAGTTGAGCTCCGAGGTGTTGTCGTCACAATTTTATCATTACAATTCTGGAATACCTGAGTTTCGCCGACATCAAAAATCTCTTTTATGCAGTTGTTGGTGAGATAACCTTGACGCCACTCAGTACTGGGGCGGGAGTTCGGGAGTATTGCCATAACTCGTATAACGGATGCTTTTCGAAGGTTGAGGTAAATGATTTCTGAAGTTTTCTTGGTTATGTGTTGAAGGATGGATACAGCTAGATGTAGGATTTGCTAGCTTTGGGTGAGATATTATGCTTCCCCTGTATCCCCAACACCTGATTGCATAACTGGAAAGGTTTGGGAGTTTCATAGGTGGGAATTCATGTAGCTCTAGTTCTTCTTCTGCGGATATTTGGTTTGTGATTGGGTAATCCTCACCAAGTATTTGTTCTTGTCCGTACCTTGTTGTTTTATTCTTCTACCTCTATCTAAGTGGCTTCTCAATTTATGGAAATGTGACCATTTCAATTGGAATTCATTCGTTCATTTTGTTTGGATGTGAAGACTATATGTTGCAATTTCGATCCATTTGATTCAGCTTGAATTTATGTCTGTCAAGATGCTAACGGATGTCACCCTCTTCAAGATGGCTCCTGCTAAGGGTCAGAACCAAAATCAGGATCTGCCACCACCACCTCCACATTTGGAGGCATGGCAAGCTGTGATGGCCGCTACCAATGCAAACACGCAACTGATCATGCAAATTCTGCAAGAGCGCAACCAAGGGAATCATGGCCATGGCAACAATCAGAATCAGTTTGCTACACTCAACCAGTTCCTCGCTAACAAGCCAAAGACCTTCAGGAACTTTGTCAAGGCCTCAGACGCTGATGATTGGCTCGTGGATATCTACAAGCATTTCGAGTGCAGTAACGTCAGGCCTGAGGACTTTGTCAAGTTTGCCTCCTTACAACTCAAAGACCAAGCTGCAGAATGGTTTCAGTAATACAAAGATTCTAGAGGAGGCCGTGTGATTACCTAGGATGAATTCCGTCAAGACTTCAAAGCTCATCACATTCCTCGGAGTGTTGTTGAAAGCAAGGGTGAGGAATTCCGCAACTTGAAGCAAGGCAGCTTGTCTGTTTACCAGTATAACATTCTGTTCTAGAGGCTCGCTCGTTTTGCCAAGCAAGACGTCCCTGACGAGAAGAGCATGATTTATCAGTTCATGGGTGGCCTCAGAGAAGATCTCGAACTAGCTCTTGTCCTTTTTGAGCCGAAGAAGTACGATGAGTTCTACAATATGGCAATGAAGCAAGAGACTGCTCAACTCAAGTGCGATGCTTCCAAGAAGCGAGTCAGAGATGCAACTCCTTCTTCCTCTACTCAAGTGGCTAAGCAACAAAAGTATTGGCTACCTCCTCCTCCGTTCCGTCAGCCTTATCAGCAGAAGAGCAAAGGTGGCAGTGGATCTTCCCACCCACCCAACCCAGGTTTTCAGAACAAGACTTCGTCTCAAGCTCCAAGATCAAGTGCTCTGTATCACCATCCGCTTTCGGAGGTCACGTGCAACAAGTGTCAGCAGAAGGGTCACTATGCCAACAAATGCTTCAACCAGAGGCGTCTTCCTCCTCCTCCTGTGAGATCTGCTAGCAATGCAGTGGTCAAGCATAATCCCAAGCACGCCAAGGTCAACTTGATGAACGCAGCTCAGGCAGAGGACTCGTCAGATGTGATTATGGGTGACCTTCCTGTTAACGATGTTCCTGCAAAAGTTCTTTTTGACACTGGTGCATTGCATTGTTTCATCTCAAGACCTTTTGCATCTAAGCATGAATTGGCTCTCCAAGTTTTTCCTAGACCGATAGTAGTTGTCTCTCCGGTAAACGCATGAATGCTAACTCCATGGTTCCGGATGTTACTATCACGTTGGGCGACTACAAGTTTCTATCTTCTCCTACGGTTCTTGGTGACTCGGATATTGTTCTTATTCTTGGAATGGACTGGCTTTCTAGGCACAAGGCTCAGCTTGATTGTGCTGCTAGGCATATTCAATTGACTCATTTGTCTGAGGATGTAATTGTGTTTGCCGCAAGGGATGATACCATTCGACTGTTTTCTCTCAATGAGAAGGGTGAGCTGGATGCCATCTCTCAGATTCCGGTCGTTTGCGAATATCAAGACGTCTTTCCAGAAGAGCTTCCAGGAATGCCTCCGCACCGGCCAGTTGAATTCGTCATCGATCTTGAGCCTGGCACGGAACCTGTTTGCAAACGTCCTTACAAGCTTGGACCTGAAGAGTTGAAGGAGCTGAAGAAGCAACTCGATATTCAAGAACGATGGGTCTCATCCGACCTAGTTCTTCTCCGTGGGGTTGTGGAGTTCTTTTTGTGAAGAAGAAGTGTCGTGGTATTTCTCACGGGGGGCTTGCGAGTCGACAGATGCCTCAAGGGCTTAGTGTGTGGGTAGGACTACTGCTGATAGGACCGGGAGCGGGTATGCGAGTAGCACGCGGTCGTTTACCCAGGTTCGGGGCTCTCTGGAGAGATAATACCCCTACTCCCGCATGTCTGAGTATATCTGGTATATCTGGTACAGAGTCGCTCCTAGAGCTGTATCTAAAGCCAGTGCCATAGGCATCTGACTTGGTAAAAGTATGCATGTGGTATGCTAGTGGTCGTGAGAGCATGTGTGCTCTAGTGGCCATGAGAGTGTGTGTGCGTGTGGGAAATCCATCGTCCCTGGATGGATGGATGTGAGGCCATATATATAGTGTGGAGCTAGCTTGGGGTCTAAGCTATATGGGTAGCTTAGGAAGTAAGCTGGGTAGTGGCTTTGGATGTAAGCTACCTTGGGTAGCTTACATGCCAAGCCAGGTAGGCATGGCTAGAGGCACGGTACACGTCATGCTTGTCCCCTCGGATACTTTACAAATCAGTACCCAGGGGACGCGGTACACTGTAGATGACGGCATCGTGGTACGGTTGTCTTCGTCGATGTCGGGTCGGGCTGCAGTCGGCAGCCGACTGGTTGGCGTAGTCGGCAGCCGGCAGTCGGTAGCCGGCCGGGTAGTGCAGTCGGACGGGGAGCCGGCAGGAGCGGCCGGGCAGTCAGACTGAGGGGCTTTGCTAGCCCCGATGTCTTGAAATATCATCTTGCCGTCTTCGGCATATCCGTGTCCCATTACTCCGACAGTAGCCCCCAAGCCTCCGGGCAACTTGGCAAAGTTGGGCGGAGGTTTTTTGGCAAATGTTCATGAAAATGATCATAAAAAAAAGAAAGGACAAAGTTAGTCCATGCAGATATATCGAATGTTTGCTTTTAGCATTGCAAGTTTTATGCGGAGGGTGCTGACTCGGTTTTCGTCCGAGCCCCCTTAATCTTTTTCGTGTTCCCTCCGCTTTTTGGCTTGTGCTCTTGCTTGCCGGCCAGCCGCTCTGCGGTCTGTGGCTAAGAGTGGGCCGTAAAGTGGAGTGTACAGTACTCAGAGTCTGGGAGCAGATTCGACCGAGTAGATACTTGTAAAGGAAAACGGCCGGGTTACCCGAACGTTTTTCTTCCCGGGCGTTTTTCGCGTGGGTGGCCTCTAGCGTTCACTCTTGCTAGTCGGCAGCCGCTCTGCGGTCTGTGACTAAGAGTGGGCCTTTGGTACCGCACACGGTACTAAGCCGTCTGCGGGAACTAACGTCTCAGGCCAAGCGGCCAGCCCCCGGGCCAACTCTGGCTGGCGCCGGGGCAAACAGTGATGCTACTGTAATAAAATGCGGAGACAGCCCCCGAGCAACGCTCGGTGTTATCCGTGCTTGTGTAGTGCAAAAATATGTGGGTGAGGAGCTCACATTGATTTTCGTGTAGTCGCGGTCGTCGAAGATAGCCGGCGCGACTCGGCGCTCGCGGAGTGCGCCGGCGCACCCGCTGGGTGTAGGGCCAATTGCTGAGCAGTCGGGCCGGATCTTCCAGCAGCTATTTTGTCTTCTTTCTCGCGGGGGCGCGCCAGCGCACCCGCTGGGTGTAGCCCCCGAGATTCGGGCCGACTGCTGAGCAGTTGGGCCGGATCTTCCGGCAACTACTTTGTCTTCTTTCGCGGGGGCGCCCCAGCGCACCCGCTGGGTTTAGCCCCCAAGATTCGGGCCGACTGCTGAGCAGTCGGGCCGGATCTTCCGGCAACTACTTTGTCTTCTTCTTTCGCGGAGGCGCGTCAGCGCACCCGCTGGCTGTAGATTCGGGCCGACTGCTGAGCAGTCGGGCCGGATCTTCCGGCAACTACCTTGTCTTCTTCTTTCGCGGGGGCGCGTCAGCGCACCCGCTGGGTGTAGCCCCCGAGATTCGGGCCTACTGCTGAGCAGTCGGGCCGGATCTTCCGGCAACTACTTTGTCTTCTTCTTTCGCGGGGGCGCGCCAGCGCACCCGCTGGGTGTAGCCCCCGAGATTCGGGCCGACTGCTCAGCAGTAGGGCCGGATCTTCCGGCAACTACTTTGTCTTCTTCTTTCGCGGGGGCGCGTCAGCGCACCCGCTGGGTGTAGCCCCCGAGATTCGGGCCGACTGCTGAGCAGTCGGGCCGGATCTTCCGGCAACTACCTTGTCTTCTTCTTTCGCGGGGGCGCGTCAGCGCACCCGCTGGGTGTAGCCCCCGATATTCGGGCCTACTGCCGAGCAGTCGGGCCGGATCTTCCGGCAACTACTTTGTCTTCTTCTTTCGCGGGGGCGCGCCAGCGCACCCGCTGGGTGTAGCCCCTGAGATTCGGGCCGACTGCTGAGCAGTCGAGCCGGATCTTCCGGCAACTACTTTGTCTTCTTCTTTCGCGGGGGCGCGCCAGCGCACCCGCTGGGTCTAGCCCCCGAGATTCGGGCCGACTGCTGAGCAGTCGGGCCGGATCTTCCGGCAACTACTTTGTCTTCTTCTTTCGCGGGGGCGCGCCAGCGCACCCGCTGGGTGTATCCCCCGAGATTCGGACCGACTGTTGAGCAGTCGGGCCGGATCTTCCGGCATCTACTTTGTCTTCTTCTTTTGCGGAGGCGCGTCAGCGCACCCGCTGGGTGTAGCCCCCGAGATTCGGGCCGACTGCTGAGCAGTCGGGCCGGATTTTCCGGCAACTACCTTGTATTCTTCTTTCACGTGGCGCGTCAGCGCACCCGCTGGGTGTAGCCCCCGAGATTCGGGCCTACTGCTGAGCAGTCAGGCCGGATCTTCCGGCAACTACTTTGTCTTCTTCTTTCGCGGGGGCGCGCCAGCGCACCACTGGGTGTAGCCCCCGAGATTCGGGCCGACTGCTGAGCAGTCGGGCCGGATCTTCCGGCAACTACTTTGTCTTCTTCTTTCGCGGGGGCACGCCAGCGCACCCGCTGTCTGTAGCCCCCGAGATTCGGGCCGAATACTGAGCAGTCGGGCCGGATCTTCCGGCAACTACTTTGTCTTCTTCTTTCGCGGGGGCGCGTCAGCGCACTCGCTGGGTGTAGCCCCCGAGATTCGGGCCGACTGCTGAGCAGTCGGGCCGGATCTTCCGGCAACTACCTTGTCTTCTTCTTTCGCGTGGGCGCGTTAGCGCACCCGCTGGGTGTAGACCCCGAGATTTGGGCCGACTGCTAAGCAGTCGGGCCGGATCTTCCGGCAACTACTTTGTCTTCTTATTTCGCGGGGGCGCGTCAGCGCACCCGCTGGGTGTAGCCCCCGAGATTCGGGCCGACTGCTGAGCAGTCCGGCCGGATCTTCCGGCAACTACCTTGTCTTCTTCTTTCGCGGGGGCGCGTCAGCGCACCCGCTGGGTGTAGCCCCCGATATTCGGGCCTACTGCTGAGCAGTCGGGCCGGATCTTCCGGCAACTACTTTGTCTTCTTCTTTCGCGGGGGCGCGCCAGCGCACCCGCTGGGTGTAGCCCCTGAGATTCGGGCCGACTGCTGAGCAGTCGAGCCGGATCTTCCGGCAACTACTTTGTCTTCTTCTTTCGCGGGGGCGCCCCAGCGCACCCGCTGGGTGTAGCCCCCGAGATTCGGGCCGACTGCTGAGCAGTCGGGCCGGATCTTCCGGCAACTGCTTTGTCTTCTTCTTTCGCGGGGGCGCGCGAGCGCACCCGCTGGGTGTAGCCCCCGAGATTCGGGCCGACTGTTGAGCAGTCGGGCCGGATCTTCCGGCATCTACTTTGTCTTCTTCTTTTGCGAAGGCGCGTCAGCGCACCCGCTGGGTGTAGCCCCCGAGATTCGGGCCGACTGCTGAGCAGTCGGGCCGGATTTTCCGGCAACTACCTTGTATTCTTCTTTCGCGTGGCGCGTCAGCGCACCCGCTGGGTGTAGCCCCCGAGATTCGGGCCTACTGCTGAGCAGTCAGGCCGGATCTTCCGGCAACTACTTTGTCTTCTTCTTTCGCGGGGGCGCGCCAGCGCACCACTGGGTGTAGGCCCCGAGATTCGGGCCGACTGCTGAGCAGTCGGGCCGGATCTTCCGGCAACTACTTTGTCTTCTTCTTTCGCGGGGGCACGCCAGCGCACCCGCTGTCTGTAGCCCCCGAGATTCGGGCCGACTGCTGAGCAGTCGGGCCGGATCTTCCGGCAACTACTTTGTCTTCTTCTTTCGCGGGGGCGCGTCAGCGCACTCGCTGGGTGAAGCCCCCGAGATTCGGGCCGACTGCTGAGCAGTCGGGCCGGATCTTCCGGCAACTACCTTGTCTTCTTCTTTCGCGTGGGCGCGTTAGCGCACCCGCTGGGTATAGACCCCGAGATTTGGGCCGACTGCTGAGCAGTCGGGCCGGATCTTCCGGCAACTACTTTGTCTTCTTCTTTCGCGGGGGCGCGCCAGCGCACCCGCTAGGTGTAGCCCCCGAGATTCGGGCCGACTGCTGAGCAGTCGGGCCGGATCTTCCGGCAACTACTTTGTCTTCTTCTTTCGCGGGGGTCTTCTTCTTTCGCGGAGGCGCGTCAGCGCACCCGCTGGGTGTAGCCCCCGAGATTCGGGCCGACTGCTGAGCAGTCGGGCCGGATCTTCCGGCAACTACCTTGTCTTCTTCTTTCGCGGGGGCGCGTCAGCGCACCCGCTGGGTGTAGCCCCCGAGATTCGGGCCTACTGCTGAGCAGTCAGGCCGGATCTTCCGGCAACTACTTTGTCTTCTTCTTTCGCGGGGGCGCGCCAGCGCACCACTCGGTGTAGCCCCTGAGATTCGGGCCGACTGCTGAGCAATCGGGCCTGATCTTCCGGCAACTACTTTGTCTTCTTCTTTCGCGGGGGCGCGCCAGCGCACCCGCTGGGTGTAGCCCCCGAGATTCGGGCCGACTGCTGAGCAGTCAGGCCGGATCTTCTGGCAACTACTTTGTCTTCTTCTTTCGCGGGGGCGCGTCAGCGCACCCGCTGGGTGTAGCCCCTGAGATTCGGGCCGACTGCTGAGCAGTCGGGCCGGATCTTCCGGCAACTACCTTGTCTTCTTCTTTCGCGGGGGCGCGTTAGCGCACCCGCTGGGCGTAGCCCCCGAGATTTGGGCCGACTGCTAAGTAGTCGGGCCGGATCTTCCGGCAACTACTTTGTCTTCTTCTTTCGCGGGGGCGCGCCAGCGCACCACTCGGTGTAGCCCCTGAGATTCGGGCCGACTGCTGAGCAGTCGGGCCTGATCTTCCGGCAACTACTTTGTCTTCTTCTTTCGCGGGGGCGCGCCAGCGCACCCGCTGGGTGTAGCCCCCGAGATTCGGGCCGACTGCTGAGCAGTCGGGCCGGATCTTCCGGCAACTACTTTGTCTTCTTCTTTCGCGGGGGCGCGTCAGCGCACCTGCTGGGTGTAGCCCCTGAGATTCGGGCCGACTGCTGAGCAGTCGGGCCGGATCTTCCGGCAACTACCTTGTCTTCTTCTTTCGCGGGGGCGCGTTAGCGCACCCGATGGGCGTAGCCCCCGAGATTTGGGCCGACTGCTAAGTAGTCGGGCCGGATCTTCCGGCAACTACTTTGTCTTCTTCTTTCGCGGGAGCGCGCCAGCGCACCCGCTGGGTGTAGCCCCCGAGATTCGGGCCGACTGCTGAGCAGTCGGGCCGGATCTTCCGGCAACTGCTTTGTCTTCTTCTTTCACGGGGGCGCGCCAGCGCACCCGCTGGGTGTAGCCCCCGAGATTCGGGCCGACTGTTGAGCAGTCGGGCCGGATCTTCCGGCAACTACTTTGTCTTCTTCTTTTGCGGAGGCGCGTCAGCGCACCCGCTGGGTGTAGCCCCCGAGATTCGGGCCGACTGCTGAGCAGTCAGGCCGGATTTTCCGGCAACTACCTTGTATTCTTCTTTCGCGTGGCGCGTCAGCGCACCCGCTGGGTGTAGCCCCCGAGATTCGGGCCTACTGCTGAGCAGTCAGGCCGGATCTTCTGGCAACTACTTTGTCTTCTTCTTTCGCGGGGGCGCGCCAGCGCACCGCTGGGTGTAGCCCCCGAGATTCGGGCCGACTGGTGAGCAGTCGGGCCGGATCTTCCGGCAACTACTTTGTCTTCTTCTTTCGCGGGGGCGCGCCTATGCACCCGCTGGGTGTAGCCCCCGAGATTCGGGCCGACTGCTGAGCAGTCGGACCGGATCTTCCGGCAACTACTTTGTCTTCTTCTTTCGCGGGGGCGCGTCAGCGCACTCGCTGGGTGTAGCCCCCGAGATTCGGGCCGACTGCTGAGCAGTCGGGCCGGATCTTCCGGCAACTACCTTGTCTTCTTCTTTCGCGGGGGCGCGTTAGCGCACCCGCTGGGTGTAGCCCCCGAGATTTGGGCCGACTGCTGAGCAGTCGGGCCGGATTTTCCGGCAACTACTTTGTCTTCTTCTTTCGCGGGGGCGCGCCAGCGCACCCGCTAGGTGTAGCCCCCGAGATTCGGGCCGACTGCTGAGCAGTCGGGCCGGATCTTCCGGCAACTACTTTGTCTTCTTCTTTCGCGGGGGTCTTCTTCTTTCGCGGAGGCGCGTCAGCGCACCCGCTGGGTGTAGCCCCCGAGATTCGGGCCGACTGCTGAGCAGTCGGGCCGGATCTTCCGGCAACTACCTTGTCTTCTTGTTTCGCGGGGGCGCGTTAGCGCACCCGCTGGGTGTAGCCCCCAAGATTCGGGCCTACTGCTGAGCAGTCAGGCCGGATCTTCCGGCAACTACTTTGTCTTCTTCTTTCGCGGGGGCGCGCCAGCGCACCCGCTGGGTGTAGCCCCCGAGATTCGGGCCGACTGCTGAGCAGTCGGGCCGGATCTTCCGGCAACTACTTTGTCTTCTTCTTTCGCGGGGGCGCGTCAGCGCACCCGCTGGGTGTAGCCCCTGAGATTCGGGCCGACTGCTGAGCAGTCGGGCCGGATCTTCCGGCAACTACCTTGTCTTCTTTTTAGCGGGGGCGCGTTAGCGCACCCGCTGGGCGTAGCCCCCGAGATTTGGGCCGACTGCTGAGTAGTCGGGCCGGATCTTCCGGCAACTACTTTGTGTTCTTCTTTCGCGGGGGCGCGCCAGCGCATCCGCTGGGTGTAGCCCCCGAGATTCGGGCCGACTGCTGAGCAGTCGGGCCGGATCTTCCGGCAACTGCTTTGTCTTCTTCTTCCGCGGGGGCGCGCCAGCGCACCCGCTGGATGTAGCCCCCGAGATTCGGGCCGACTGTTGAGCAGTCGGGCCGGATCTTCCGGCAACTACTTTGTCTTCTTCTTTTGCGGAGGAGCGTCAGCGCACCCGCTGGGTGTAGCCCCCGAGATTCGGGCCGACTGCTGAGCAGTCGGGCCGGATTTTCCGGCAACTACCTTGTATTCTTCTTTCGCGTGGCGCGTCAGCGCACCCGCTGGGTGTAGCCCCCGAGATTCGGGCCTACTGCTGAGCAGTCAGGCCGGATCTTCCGGCAACTACTTTGTCTTCTTCTTTCGCGGGGGCGCGCCAGCGCACCGCTGGGTGTAGCCCCCGAGATTCGGGCCGACTGCTGAGTAGTCGGGCCGGATCTTCCGGCAACTACTTTGTCTTCTTCTTTCGCAGGGGCGCGCCAGCGCACCCGCTGGGTGTAGCCCCGAGATTCGGGCCGACTGCTGAGCAGTCGGGCCGGATCTTCCGGCAACTACTTTGTCTTCTTCTTTCGCGGGGGCGCGTCAGCGCACTCGCTGGGTGTAGCCCTCGAGATTCGGGCCGACTGCTGAGCAGTCGGGCCGGATCTTCCGGCAACTACCTTGTCTTCTTCTTTCGCGGCGCCGCGTTAGCGCACCCGCTGGGTGTAGCCCCCGAGGTTTGGGCCGACTGCTGAGCAGTCGGGCCGGATCTTCCGGCAACTACTTTGTCTTCTTCTTTCGCGGGGGCGCGCCAGCGCACCCGCTAGGTGTAGCCCCCGAGATTCGGGCCGACTGCTGAGCAGTCGGGCCGGATCTTCCGGCAACTACTTTGTCTTCTTCTTTCGCGGGGGTCTTCTTCTTTCGCGAAGGCGCGTCAGCGCACCCGCTGGGTGAAGCCCCCGAGATTCGGGCCGACTGCTGAGCAGTCGGGCCGGATCTTCCGGCAACTACCTTGTCTTCTTCTTTCGCGGGGGCGCGTCAGCGCACCCGCTGGGTGTAGCCCCCGAGATTCGGGCCTACTGCTGAGCAGTCAGGCCGGATCTTCCGGCAACTACTTTGTCTTCTTCTTTCGCGGGGGCGCGCCAGCGCACCGTTGGGTGTAGCCCCTGAGATTCGGGCCGACTGCTGAGGAGTCGGGCCTGATTTTCCGGCAACTACTTTGTCTTCTTCTTTCGCGGGGGCGCGCCAGCGCACCCGCTGGGTGTAGCCCCCGAGATTCGGGCCGACTTCTGAGCAGTCGGGCCGGATCTTCCGGCAACTACTTTGTCTTCTTCTTTCGCGGGGGCGCGTCAGCTCACCCGCTGGGTGTTGCCCCTGAGATTCGGGCCGACTGCTGAGCAGTCGGGCCGGATCTTCCGGCAACTACCTTGTCTTCTTCTTTCGCGGGGGCGCGTTAGCGCACCCGCTGGGCGTAGCCCCCGAGATTTGGGCCGACTGCTGAGTAGTCGGGCCAGATCTTCCGGCAACTACTTTGTCTTCTTCTTTCGCGGGGGCGCGCCAGCGCACCCGCTGGGTGTAGCCCCCGAGATTCGGGCCGACTGCTGAGCAGTCAGGCCGGATCTTCCGGCAACTCCTTTGTCTTCTTCTTTCGCGGGGGCGCGTCAGCGCACCCGCTGGGTGTAGCCCCCGAGATTCGGGCCGACCGCTAAGGAGTCGGGCCGGATCTTCCGGCAACTACCTTGTCTTCTTCTTTCGCGGGGGCGCGTCAGCCCACCCGCTGGGTGTAGCCCCCGAGATTCGGGCCGACTGCTGAGCAGTCGGGCCGGATTTTCCAGCAACTACCTTGTCTTCTTCTCTCGCGGGGGCGTGTCAGCGCACCCGCTGGATGTAGCCCCCGAGATTCGGGCCGACTGCTGAGCAGTCGGGCCGGATCTTCCGGCAACTACCTTGCGTTCCTCTTTTTCTTCAGACGGCTGAAGGGCGGACCCCGACACGGCAGTCGGGCTCTTTGCGGCCGGCCAGGTAGCCAACGGTCGGACATATATCTGGCAGTCGGACGCATTTTTTTTGGAGCAAGCCGGCCTGACTTTTTCTCTAGCCGACATCTCACTCGCTTCTTTTGAGCCAGCACACGGCCGCAGCAGTTGAGCAACGCGAGCCGGCCTGGGAGCGCAGAGAGGCCAGGGGGCGGGACCGGTCGGGTGGTGGCGGAGCCGGCGGGCGGCGAAGCCGGCCGTCCGGGTCGCGGTGGAGTCGGCGGGAGGCGGAGCCGGCCGTCGGGGTCGCGGTGGAGTCGGCGGGCGGCGAAGCCGGCCGTCCGGGTCACGGTGGAGTCGGCGGGCGGCGAAGCCGGCCGTCCGGGTCGCAGGAGGCACGGCGGAGCCGGCCAGCGTAGGAGCCGAGTCCGGCTGGGGAGCCGGTCACGGGCGCCTAGAGGCGCGAGACGGGGCGGAGCCGCGCGGAGGGACGCGGCGCAGTCGGCCAGGCGGGGCAAGGGCCCCGAGACGTTGGGAGGCGCGGGGAGCCGGCGCCCAAAGCACGCGGTCGCGCGCGACCGAGCCGGCATGGGGAGGCAGCCCGGCGGAGCAGGCGGAGCCGGTCCGGGGTGGCGGAGCGGGAGCCGTTACGGGGCCGGCCGGCGGAGCCGGCCGTTCGGGGTCAAGTGGCGGAACCGGCCCGGGAACCGCAGGTGCGTCGAGGAGGTGGTACGGGACTCAGAGTTGGACGGGGCTGACACGGATGCCGGCCAGCACGGGGCACGGCCGCGGGAAGCCTGGCGCTGGATGGCAACGCGGCTGGGCTCGGACGAGGCCGGAGCCGGCGAGGCACCTACGGGCGATGCCGGCTGGGTGCGGGATGACTGAGACTCGGGTGGGATGACGACGGGTGGTCCGGGTGCGGGCGAAGGCGCTGCAGGCGGCCAGGGGCACAGCGACCCGGAGCCGGCCGGGCAGGCGGCAATCCGGCGGGCGTGGGAGGCCGGCGCGGCAGGGAGGCCAGGGCCTGCGAGCGAGGAGGCGGAGCCGCGCGCAGGCGAATGCGGGAGGCGGCGAGGCCGGGTCACAGGGACCCAACGCGGGCGCACGGCCCCGAAGGGCCACCGGGGCGCTGCCGAGCGGAGGAGGCCACGGGGTGAGGTGCGGCGACGCCAGCCCGCGCTGTTGGTGGAGCGGCGCGTGCAAGGGAGTAGAGCTGCAGCCACGAGATGCCCGGGGCCCGAGCGCAGCGGATGGAGCCGCGCGGGCGGATACGGCCGGCGGGAGCCGCACAGCTGGAGCAGCGGGCAGGTGCCGCAGCAGACAAGCAAGCGCGAGGGTCAGAACAGAGGCGAGCGTTGCACGCGTGCGCGGATGGAGAATAGCAGAGGGTCCGACTTGCATCCGGCTTATGGCTGTATGGGGTAGTCTGGGTAGCATTTTGCTAGTGCATTTGGCTAATGGTTTGACCATTGTTTACTCGCATCTAGCTAGCTCGCAAAGATGGCATATGGAGAAGCTAATGAGCGCTCCGGCAAAGCAAGGCGTAGCATGGAGGGGAGCAAACGCGAGCGGCGCGTGGATGGCCACGGCCGACCGAAACGAGGCCCCGCGCGCGGCGCGCGCGCGTGCACGCACTGCCGGCATCGCAACGGTGGTGATGAAGAAGGCGAGGCCGACGGCGAGGACGCGCCACCCCTCGCGGCCGCTCCGGGGGCGGGTCGATGTCGAGCCCCAGACCGCTATCGGAGAGACGGCGCGACGTCATCGTGGTGAAGACGAAGACGCCGACGGCGAGGACGCGCCACCCCTCGCGGCTGCTCCGGGGGGCGGGTCGAAGTCGAGCCCCCAAGCGCTACCGGAGAGACGGCGCGACGCTGCGGCGGAGATGATGAAGATGGTCCCGCCCGGACAGCGAAACCAGCAGCAGCGTGGTAGCATAGTAGTAGTACCGCCCCATGGTGGGCGCCAAATGTCGGGTGGTAGGTGCGACATTTGCCAACGGGTGGCTTATCATTGTGGGAGCCAATAGAACGTCGCCGGTGCCTGGAAACGGGATAAGGCGGAGACATGCTCGCCGGCGAATCTTACCCAGCTTCAGGGCTCTCCGGGGAGATAACACCCCTACTGCTGCTCTGCGGGGTCTCCGCATGGTTACTAAATGAACAAGAAGCTACACAATGCTCCTCGAGCTGGTTTGGGTGGAAGGAGGAAGAAGGGCTCAGCTAGCGTGCTTCCTCTCCTTGTATGGTGTCTAGGTCTAACTTGAGAATCCAACCCCTTGCATGGGTGCACCGGGGGGTTTATATAGGCCTACCCCCCGGGGGTACAAAGGTAATCCAGCTGGGCGCGGGGCCTAGCTGTCTGTGACTGTGCTTGCCGGCTTCCGCGCCGGCTGCTTGGGCCCGCCGGCTGCCGGCTCCTTGGTCGACAGGCAGGCCCCACTGGCCAGGGCCTGGTCGGTGGCTGGTTACTGTTGCTTTGTGCTGTTGACGCGGGCTTGGTCGGGGTAAGCGTGGCTACAGTACCGCCGCCCTGGCGGGCGATTACTGTAGCCCCGCCGTATCATGTCTCTTTAATGAGCGTCTCCTTCGAGGATGATGGCGAACCGGCTACATGGGGCCGGCTCCTCATCAGGCCGACTTGGGAGGAGGGGCGGCCGCCTTCGGTATCTCTCTGCCCGAAGGGGCCCACCGCCTCGGGGGCCACGCTAGTGGCCCGTCGTGGACGGCGTCGGGGCCGCCGTGGCAACAGTGCCGCACCGAACGGGTCGTGGCCACCCATACGGCGCACTGTACCAGGAGTGCTCTGGGTTTTGGGGGTGGCAGACTCCACTGTAGCCACGCCCTGCTTCATCATTGCGGGGTGGACGCGTACTCTGCGGGTACGGCCTTGACCGCTTTATGGGAGCCGGCCTCTTGGAGTCGGCCTTGTTGCAGCCGGCTTCTCGTAGTCGGCCGTCCCACAACTTTCTTCATGAGGGTAAAGGGCGGGCCGCCCCCGAAGCCGGCCTAGAAGATAGCCGGCAAAGGGGGTAGGCGGCCCCAGCTCTTGAGTCTTCTTGAGAGCCGGACGGGCTCGTAAATTTTTCTGATGGGCCAGGGGAAGCCGGCTAGGCTACCCATGGTTATTTACTCCGACAGTAGTCCCCGAAGCTGGGCGAGCTTCGCGGCGGACAGAGGGACGAGAAGCTTGGCCAGCTTCATACCCTGAGGAGCCGACCTTGCCGTCATAGGCCGACTTCGGAGAACTTATTTGTTTATCAGTATGACCATGGTTGACCCGCGGGCGGCCGGCGGGCCCCACGACGGGCCACTTGGCGGAGAAGTCCTGCCGTCGCACGCGCGCGACAGGACGCCGCCGCAGGCCCGGGCCCGCCACTCCTCGGCCTCGGCCCGGGCGTAGATCTTCTGTGGCCCGAGGGGACTGCTCGCCTCCCCGCGGCCGTTTCTTCATGTCTTTAGTGCACAATAAACACGGGGCGTGGGGGAAGTGGGCACGATCGATCCCCACGATCCCCCACGCCGCGCCTCCTTGGCTCCGGCGCACGAGCCTACAAGTAGGAGGGTGATGGGGAGAGACAAAGGCTTGCTCGCTCCCCCGCTCCCTGTCCCTCCTTGTTCTCCTTTCCTTTCTTCTTCCTCCGCGCCCGGCGCAACCTCCCGTCGCAGCCTGCCCACGCCGCCATGTCCATGGCGCTGTCGAGCTCGTGGGACGGCTCCAACGTCCACGAAGATCACATAGAGTTTCTCCGCCGGACCCGGCGCCTGCCCGCCGCCAACCTCGTGTAGGCTCGTCTGGCACCGGAGGCAGAAATCTCGCCGGCGCCGGAGGAAGGCGAGCGCGTCTTCTTCCGCACGCATTTCCTGCGCGGCTTCGGCTTCCCGGCGAGTGGGTTCATGCATTCCTTCCTCGACTTCTACCGTCTCCAGCCGCATCACCTCAGGCCCAACGCGGTGATGCTGCTGTCGGCCTTCGTCTCCCTCTGCGAAGGCTTCTTGGGAGTGCTTCCCACGCTGGAGCTTTGGGCGGAGCTCTTCCAGAACAAGCTCGCCACCGTCACCGCCGGCGTGCCCGCCCCCTGCGGGGCCTTCATCGCGATGAAGAGGTCAGGCGAGAACAACCCCTTCCCGCACATCCCTTTAATCCAATCGGTGAAGCTCTGGCAAAAATCATACTTCTACGTCAAGAACATCGCCTCGCAAGGAGACCACGTTAATCTGCTGGCTGGGAGGCAGCCGTCTTGGGGCTTCAGATCCAAGTCCTTATCTCCGGCCGGAATGCCGCCATCTCCCGGCTTCGGGTAATGATCCCGTCGGAAGGCCTGCGCGGGGCCGACTTGGTGGCCGCCTTCGTCGAGCGCCGGATCCTTCCCCTTCAGAGCCAGCCCCACATGCTATGCCAGATGAGCGGCCGCTTCGACCCTTGCCGGCTGAGCACATGGGACATGCCCCATGCCGAGGTAGCGCTCATGGTGAACTACATCGCCAACCTGAAACTCGCCGATGATTGGCAATACGGCAAGGCGCCATACTCCCGCGCCCATCCACCGCCCATGGTAAGTCCTTCTTTCTACCTTCTTTCTGTCATCAGCCGGCTTTATGCCGGCCGGCTTCTGACCAGGCGGTTTCTTTTTATCAGAACCCTCTTCTTCCGCCAGCCGGGGCGGCAGGAGTCGAACGCCGGTATGCCCCGGACCGTACGGTAAACGATATTGACGACCCAGATTTGGGGGCGGCCGCCATGGAGGACGCCGCCACAGGGGACGTCGCCGAGCCCGGAGGCAAGGGGCTCTCGGCCAGTTTTGACGACTGGCCGGACGACGCCGACGCCGAAGAAATCCCGCGTCGCCAGCCGGCAACCGATCGCCACAACGCGGGCTCGTCCGCCGCGTCGGCTGCCGGTGGTGGAATGTCGAAGCGCCGGGCCGCGCTTCCTCTCTTCGGCAGCCGGCCGAAGAAAACGAGGGCCTCCGCCGCGGCAACGAAGCGAGACGAAGCGGCGGCGAAGGCGGCCCGTTTCTGGAAGGCGATGAAGCAACTTCCAGCGGTTTCATCGTAAGCCCTTTGGCCGCTTGCGTGCTTGTTTTTTGTTGTCTTCTTTTGTTCTAACCCTTCTCCGATTTCTGAGAAGGGCGCCGCTTTCCCTTGAGCGAGGCCCAGGCGGCTCTGTGGTTGGGTCGTGTGCTGGATCTTCAGGGCCCCACCGCGCGGACCACCGCGCCGATCTTGCGGAAGCCACGAAGCGGAACGCCCGCGAGGCACGAGAAGAGAGGGAGGCGGCGGAGCGGGAGGCCGCCCAGGCGGCGATGGAGCGAGCGGATGCGGCAGCCGAGACTTCATTGGAGCGGGCGACCGCGGAGGCGGAGGGCATGCGTAGCCGGCCTCTTCTTCTCGCCATCCCCCTCCGCACCGTGGACCCGGACATCCCGCTGCCCACGGCGGAGGAGATCACCCCCGATCAGCCGCCGGTGTAGAGGGATGAGCTCTTCGAGGGCTTCGCGGAGAGGACGCCGCCGGCAGCGCCAGCCGGAGCGGGCGAAGGCGGCCAGTCGTCAGCGGTGCCGGAGGAGCCGGCCCGGGGCGCACCCGAGGCCGGAGCCGGTCTTGAAATTCAGCTGGCGGCGAGCCAGCGCGCTGGAGGGAGCACGGCCCCGCCGGACACGCGCCAAGCCGCGGGTGCCAACCAGTCGGCAGAAGCCTTGGAGGCGGCCAGTTCCACCACGTCCGGGTGGATTCCCAGCGGAGGAAGTGGCGAGCTGAACGTGGCGGCCCAAGGGGTTCGGAGCCGGCTGCAGGCTCAGGCCGCCCTCCTGCAGCAATTTACTCAGGAGTTCTTGTCGACGCGGTCTGCAATCCGGGTAAGTTTTTTACTTGTTGACCGCTCTGGTCCTCTGATTTTTTCCGTGGGGGCGCACTAGCGCACCCACTGGGTGTAGTCCCCGAGATCCGGGCCGACTGCAGCGCAGTCGGGTCGGATCTTTCTCGACGACTATCTTAACTCTGTTTTCTGTCTGATCTTTAGGATTATCACAACTCTCGTGCTGCCGCCTTCAACTCCCAGGCTCGGGAGCTGAGCCGGAAGACCGAAGACCTGGCCAGCAGCCGACGTAAGTATATTGCTCTTATCTGTCTCTCGTGGGGGCGCGACAGTGCACCCACTGGGTGTAGTCCCCGAGATCCGGGCCGACTGCAGCGCAGTCGGGTCGGATCTTTCTTGATGACCTTTTCCTTATTGACTTTTTCTCTTTGTCTCTTGCTCATGTAGGGGCCAATGCCGACATGCGGAGGGAGCTCGGCGAGGCGCAGACCGCTCTTTGTGCCAGGGACGCCGAGTATGCCGACTTGGTTCAGGAGCGCGACCGCCTGGTCAAGAAACTGGCCGACCAGGAAGAGAGCCATAAGGCGGCCCTGCAGAAGGCGCAGGACAGCGAGGCTGCCCTGAAGGCGGAGTTTGAGAGCAAGGAGGCGAGCTGGGCCGAGATGCGCCAGTCGCTGGAGGAAGGTTTCGGACGAATCGAAGATCTGATCGATGGTAAGCCACTTTTCTTGCCCTTCCTCCATCTGCCGGCCGCCTGGGGTTTTATTCTGACTTGTGCTTGTTGCTTTGCGCAGATTACTTTCCCGGCCACTCCGTCCTCGCCACCCAAGCCATCGAGGCCCATCGCGAGGCGCGCCGTCAGGCTGGAGTTTTCATTGCGCCGGATGCAAATCGAACGCTATCGGAGCAGCTCATTACCGTCCAAGCGCGACTGCAACCGGCCCATCGGATGCTCCGCCGGCTCCAACGTGCCGGGGCGCAGGTGCTGGCCGCGCTCTGGCCCGGCCAGATGATTCCCCGCACCCCAAGTCGGACCACCGACTGGCTAGAAGTCGCAGTCGGCCGCTTCGAGGCTTGGAAGGCGTCGGCAGCCCGTCTCGGAGCCGGGCGTGCGTTGGAGTTCGTCCGCGCATGGTACCCAGGGCTAAGCCTGGACCAGCTGCGGACTTGGCGGCTGGAGGCCGACGCGGAGCTGGAGGAGGTACGGCCGGCGATCGCCCAGCGCGCCTCGACGATCGCCGAGTGTACCGACACCAGCGTCTTCGTGCCGGAACTCAATGACAACGGCATCGCCCAGCCGGAGGAGTGGTTCGGGCTGAACCCGGCGGAAGGCGAGGACTCGGCCGAGGAGATTGCCTCCAGCGACGAGGGCGAGGATGACGAGGAAGAGGACGGCGGAGACGCCGAGCCGGCTGGTGGAACGACCGACCGCCCTCAAGCCGACCGTGCCTCCAGCAACGAGCCGCACGGAAGCGCGCCCTCTGCCGGAGGCGGTGATCAGGCCGAAGTTGGCCAGCTGGCCGCTCCTTCAGCCGGCGCGACCGTCTCCACCGCCCAGCCCGGTTTGTCAGCGTCCCCGCCGGCTTGATCTGCCGTCATTGTTGTTCCTGCTTTTGCTTTTTCGAACAACTTTTAAGTTTCCGCAATTCCACCCACTGGGGGTGTATCAAACGATGTTGGATGCTGACCTCTTCTGGAGGTCCTTTGTGTAAATATTATTGTATGCATGTTTTGGTTTCCATTCGAGTGCACTTTTTATCCTTAGGCTTTTTCCTTTGCCGCCTTCCCTCTTTGGGAAGGCAAGTACTCGAGCTTTCTTGGATTTGAAGCAGACTGAATGCAAGCCGGCCGGCCGGCTACTCTGGTAGTTGGTCGGCGGGAGGCGGCAAGCCGGCTTTTGTTATATAAGTCCGTTAGTCCCTAGCCGTTTTTCATGTGCGCACCCTTTCCGGCTTATTACTCTTGCCAGCCGGGCAGTCGGTTCTTTGAACTGCGACTTTGGCAAGAGCCAAGCCTGGGTGTCGGCACATTACTTGTCTGACCGCGGGTAGGACTGCTAATATAACTCCAGTCGGCTAGTCCCCGGGCCGACTCGTCGAACCCGGTACCGGACGAAATAAATGAATGAACAGGCGATATCATACGCATGATAACTTTCATTCATAATATAAAAGATGGCAGTCCCCGAGTCCTCCTCAGGGAGCCTATTGTTTCGTACTTAATACAAAAGTGGACGTGATACATACTGCATTTTAACTATAAAATTTTCGAAGAAGATTGGCATTCCATGGTCGTTCCGACTCCTTGCCGGAGTCGTCTCTCTTGCGTGCCTTCGGCTTCTGCGCGTCGATGAGGTAGTAGGAATCGTTGCCTAGAGCTCTGCTGACGACGAAGGGGCCTTCCCAGGGGGCTGCGAGCTTGTGCTGGCCGGCTGTTCGCTGGATCAGCTGGAGCACAAGGTCGCCCTCCTGGAAGGATTTTGGCCTGGCCTTTCGGCTGTGGTAGCGGCGCAAACCCTGCTGGTAGATGGCAGACCGGCTGAGGGCTAACAGGAGGCCTTCTTCCAGCAGGTCGACGCCGTCTTCTCGTGCTTCTTTGGCCTCCGCCTCCGTGTACATGGTTACCCGAGGCGAGTCGAACTCGATGTCTGTTGGGATGACTGCCTCAGCACCATATACAAGGAAGAAAGGAGTGAAGTCGGTTGATCTGTTTGGGGTAGTACGCAGACTCCATAGGACAGCCGGCAGCTCGTCGAGCCAACAGCCGGCTGAACGCTCCAGAGGTACGACCAGTCGGGGCTTGATGCCGGACAGGATGAGGCCGTTTGCTCGCTCTACTTGGCCATTTGACTGCGGGTGGGCGACGGACGCAAGGTCCAGCCGGATACCTTGTGCAGCACAGAATCGTGCCAAGGCACCTTTGGCAAAATTCGTGCCGTTGTCGGTGATGATGCTGTGCGGTACGCCGTACCGGGTTGTTATATCTGCAATGAAAGTCACCGCAGTCGGCCCATTCAGCTTCTTGATCGGCTTTGCCTCGATCCACTTTGTGAATTTATCCACGGCGACGAGCAAATGTGTCATGCCGCCGCGCGCCGTCTTGAATGGGCCCACCATATCTAGTCCCCAGACGGCAAAGGGCCAGGTGAGGGGAATGGTCTTGAGTGCCGAAGCCGGCATGTGTTGCTTGGAGCTAAAAAGCTGGCAGCCTTTGCAGTGTTTGACTAGCTCTTTGGCGTCGTCCAAAGCAGTCGGCCAGAAGAAACCATGGCGGAAGGCTTTGGCGACAAGTGATCTTGAAGCGGCGTGGTGGCCGCACTCTCCTTGGTGTATATCTCTGAGGATTGCAATGCCTTTCTCCTGCTCGACGCATCACTGTAAGACTCCAGTGACACTGCGCTTGACAAGTTCTCTGTTGACGATGTGTATGCTCTGGCTCGACGTTGGACTTGTCTCGCTTCTATTTCGTCAGCCGGCAGATCTTGGTTCACCAAGAAGTTGAGGATGGATTGAGCCCATCATGGAGCTGCAACTTCCCCTACCGCCAATGTGGCTACAGCCACCAGGGTGGGCGGGCTGGGTGATGAAGTGCTGGAGTCGGATGCCGCTTGCTGTGCTGAAGAAGTCCCCGGGCCGGCTACCGCAGTCCCCGAGCCAGGTGCGCAGTCCCCGAGCCGGCTACTGCAGTCCACGAGCCGAGTACTGAAGTCCCCGGGCCGACTGCTTGATTCTTCGAGCCGGACCTGGCCCCATCGGGGTTAGGCGGCACGAAGATGGAGTCGGATTCCGGAGACGGCTTGATGGACGGCTTGAGGAGGCGTTGTAGGGCGACGCCGGTTGGTATTGCTTGCCGCGTGGAGCCTATTCGGGCCAGGGCATCTGCTGGCTCATTGTCGGCTCGCGGTACGTGGAGGAATTCGCATCCATCAAAGTACCCGCTGATTTGCTGCACTAGGAAGCGGTAGCTTTCCATGTTTGCGTCCTTGGCGTCCCAGTCGCCAGATGATTGCTGAACCACCAAATCCGAGTCGCCATAACACAGGATCCGGCGGATGCCGAGTTCCTTGGCAAGCCGGAGCCCATGTATGAGTGCCTCGTACTCGGCTACATTGTTGGAGGCGGCGAAGTGGATCTGCAGCGTGTATCTGAGCTTGTCGCCCTTAGGAGAGGTAAGGACGACGCCGGCTCCCAAGCCGGTGCGCATCTTGGATCCATCAAAGTGCATGCGCCAATGGGTGGAGTCGGGAGCTGGCGGTAAGTACTGGGTCTCAGCCCAGTCGACGAGGAAGTCGGCCAGTGCTTGTGACTTCATGGCGGTGCGGGGTTGGTAGAAGATCGTGTAAGGGGCCAGCTCGATGGCCCACTTAGCCACCCGGCCGGATGCATCCCGGCTGCCTATGATCTCGGCCAGCGGGGCAGTGCATACGACCGTGATGGGATGTTCTTGAAAGTACGGCTTCAGCTTCTTGTTGGTGAAGTACACGACGTAGCACATCTTCTGGTAGTGCGGGTAGTTCTATTTTTAGGCGGACAGCACCTCGCTCAGGTAATAAACTGGCCTCTGGACCGGCTGGGCTCGGCCTTCTTTGGGGCGTTGGACTACAATGACGGTGCTGACCACCCGGCTAGTGGCGGCAATATAAAGGAGCATGGGCTCTTTCTCAGTCGGCGCCGCCAAGACAGCCGGCGTGGCCAGCATTTTCTTCAGCTCGTGGAAAGCTTGGTCGGCCTGGTCATTCCACTCGAAGTGAGTGCTCTTCTTCATGAGGCGGTAGAGAGGGAGAGCTTTCTCTCCAAGCCGGCTGATGAAGCGGTTCAAAGAGGCCAGGCACCCGGTGAACTTCTGGATCTCTCTAAGCTTGGTTGGGACCGCCATCCTCTCGATGGCCTTGATCTTCACTGGGTTGCACTCGATGTCGCGTTCAGAGACCAGAAAGCCTAGGAGCTGGCCGGCTGGCACTCCGAACACGCATTTCTCGGGGTTGAGCTTGATTCGGAACCGACGCAGGTTCTCGAATGTCTCTTTCAGGTCTTCCAGCATAGTGCCGCGCTTCTCCGTCTTCACCACGATATCATCCACGTAGACGTGGGCGTTTTTGCCGAGCTGCATGAGGAGGCACTTCTGCATGCAACGCTGAAAGGTGGCGTCGGCATTCCTCAAGCCGAACGTCATGGTCAGGTAGCAGAAGGCTCCAAACGGCGTAATGAAGGCGGTCTTCAGTCGGTCATCCGGGTTCAGTTTTATCTGGTGGTATCCTGAATAAGCATCCAAAAAGCTCAACAGCTCGCATCCGGCTGTGGAGTCTATCACTTGGTCAATTCTGGGTAGGGCGAAGGGATCTTTGGGGCAGGCTTTGTTGAGGCTTGTGTAATCTATACACATACGCCACTTGTTATTCTTTTTCAGCACGAGAACCGGGTTCGCAAGCCACTCAAGGAAGAAAACTTCCATGATGAAGCCGGCTGCAAGAAGCCGGGCTATCTCCTCCCCTACGATCCCTCTCTTCTCTTCTGACAGTCGGCGGAGAGGCTGCTTGATCGACGCCGGGGTCATTTTCATGAACATTTGCCAAAAAACCTCCGCCCAACTTTGCCAAGTTGCCCGCAGGCTTGGGGGCTACTGTCGGAGTAATGGGACACAGATACCCCGAAGACGGCAAGATGATATTTCAAGACATCGGGGCTAGCAAAGCCCCTCAGTCCGACTGCCCGGCCGCTCCTGCCGGCTCCCCGTCCGACTGCACTACCCGGCCGGCTACCGACTGCCGGCTGCCGACTACGCCAACCAACCGGCTGCCGACTACGCCAACCAGTCGGCTGCTGACTGCAGCCCGACCCGACATTGACGAGACAACCATACCGTGATGCCATCATCTGTAGTGTACCGTGTCCCCTGGGTACTGATTTATAAAGTATCCCAGGGGACAAGCATGACATGTACCATGCCTCTAGCCATGCCTACATGGCTTGGCATGTAAGCTACCCAAGGTAGCTTACATCCAACGCCACCACCAAGCTTACATGCTAAGCTACCTCACACTATATATATACCACACACCCATCCATCCAGGGAGGATGGACCTTCACGCACACACACAAGCACTAGCTAGCAAGCTAGCTAGCTATCCATCCATCCACATGAGCACACACGCTCACGGCCATGAGCATGGCCGGCCACTAGCATGCCTCATATAGGCATTTACCAGATCAGATGCACTTGGCACTGATCCCAGATACAGCTCCAGGAGCACTTTGTATTGCCCGACTTACACCTCAGATATATAGTCAGACATGCAGGAGTAGGGGTATTATCTCTCCGGACAGCCCCGAACCTGGGTAAACCACCGCGTGCTACTCGCATACCCGCTCCCGGTCCTATCAGCAGCAGTCCTACCCACACACTAAGCCCTTGTGGCATCTGTCGACCCGCAAGCCCCCCGTGAGAAATACCACGACAAGAAGGATGGAATGGACCGACTTTGTGTCGACTACCGTCCATTGAACAAGAGGACCATAAAGAACAAGTACCCACTTCCCAACATCAATGAGCTTTTTGAACAACTCAAAGGTGCTCAACTATTCTCCAAGCTTGATCTCCGTATGGGCTATCATCAGATTCGCATTCGTGAACAAGATATCCCCAAGACAGCATTCAGAACAAGCTATGGTTCTTATGAATACACTGTCATGTCTTTCGGCCTCATCAACGCTCCTCCAACGTTCTCTCGCATGATGAACTTCATCTTCAACGCCTACACAAATGACTTCGTCTTGGTCTACCTCGATGACATTTTGGTCTTTTCCAGGAACAAGGAAGATCATGTCAAGCACTTGCATTTGGTGCTGGATAAACTCAGAGTACATCAGTTCTATGCGAAGTTTTCAAAGAGCGAGTTTTGTCTCGATGAGGTTCTCTACCTTGGACATATCATCTCTGCCAACGGCATAGCGGTGAATCTTGAGAAGGTGTCTGCAATTGTGAATTGGGAACCACCTCAGAACGTGAAGCAACTCCGCTGCTTCCTTGGTCTCGCAAGCTATTGCCGAAGGTTCGTTGAGAACTTCTCAAAGATCATGAAGCCTCTTTCCAACCTCCTGCAGAAGCATGTGAAGTATGTCTGGTCTCCTGAATGTGACATCGCTTTCAACACCCTGAAAGAGAAGTTAGTCCCTGCTCCAGTTCTGACTCCTCCTGATGAATCCAAACCGTTTGAGGTCTTCTGTGATGCTTCCCTTCAAGGTCTTGTTGTAGTGTTGATGCAAGAGAAGAAAGTTGTGGCTTATACCTCTCGCCAGTTGAAGCCCAATGAAAAGAACTACCCCACTCATGACCTCGAGTTGGCGGAAGTTGTCCATGCTCTTTTAACTTGGAGGCATCTCTTATTGGGAAGAAAACTGGACATCTTCACTGATCATAAGAGTCTCAAGTACATCTTCACTCAGCCAAACCTCAACCTCAGACAGACTCGTTGGGTCAAAATGATTCAAGAGTATAATCCGAGTATCGAATATACTCCAGGCAAGGACAATGTAATTGCTGATGCTTTGAGCAGAAAGGCTTACTGCAACAGTCTGATTCGAAAGCCTTACCAACTAGAGCTTTGCGAAGCTTTCCGCAAACTCAACCTTCAAGTGGTTCCTCAAGGTTTCCTCGCCAACCTTCAAGTCTCTCCTACTTTGGAAGATCAGATTCGCGAGGCTCATCTTCTTGATGCTATGGTGAAGAAGGTGAAGATTGGGATTGCCAAGAGTCAACCTAAGTACAAGTGCTATCGCCTTGATGACAAGGATACTCTATTCTTCGAGGATCGCATTGTTGTGCCTAAAGGTGACCTTCGTAAAGTCATTATGATCGAGTCTCACAATTCACTCCTCTCTATCCACCCTGGAAGTACAAAGATGTACCATGACCTCAAGCAGTCATATTGGTGGAGTGGAATGAAGCGAGAGATTGCTCAGTTCGTGAACGAATGTGATGTTTGCAGAAGAGTGAAGGCAGAACACCAACGACCAGCTGGTCTCCTCCAACCTCTTGCCATTCCAAAATGGAAGTTTGACCATATTGAGATGGACTTCATGACTGGATTTCCAAAGTCCAAGCGTGGCAATGATGCTATCTTCATTGTCATCGACAAACTCACTAAAGTGGCTCATTTCCTTCCTATCAAAGAATCTATCACAGCAGCTGAGTTGGCAGAGCTATATACCTCTTAGATTGTCTCTCTGCACGGCATTCCGCAGTTGATATCTTCAGATCGTGGTAGCATCTTCACCTCCAAGTTCTGGGATTCTTTTCAGAAGGCCATGGGCACGAACATCCGTTTTAGCACAGCTTTTCATCCTCAAACTAGTGGCCAAGTCGAGCGTGTCAATCAGATTCTTGAAGATATGCTCAGGGCTTGCGTCATCTCCTTCGGTATGAAGTGGGAAGATTGTCTTCCATATGCCGAGTTCTCCTACAACAATAGCTTCCAAGCGAGTTCGGGCAAGGCCCCATTTGAGATTCTCTACGGCAGGAAGTGTCGTAGTCCTCTTAACTGGTCAGAGACTGGTGAATGTCAACTTCTTGGAAATGACTTGATCACAGAGGCAGAAGAGATGTGCAAAGTCATTCGTGAAAATCTCAAAGCCGCGCAATCGCGCCAGAAGAGTTACTATGATAGAAAACATCGTGACTTGGCTTTCGAGATCGTAGACCACGTCTACCTCCGCGTCTCTCCAATGAAAGGTACTCGTCGCTTCGGTATCAAAGGGAAGCTTGCCCCTAGATACGTGGGTCCTTCAAGATCGTCAGCAAGAGAGGCGATCTCGCCTATCAACTTGAGCTTCCGTCCAACTTTGCAAACATGCACGATGTGTTCCATGTCTCTCAACTCCACAAGTGCTTCAAGACTCCTGACTGCACCATCAACTTCGAAGACATTGATCTCCAAGAAGACCTTTCTTATCGTGAGCACCCCGTTGCTATTCTTGAAGAACCCGAGTGCAAGACTCGCAACAAGTCTATCAAATTCTTCAAAGTCAAGTGGTCACATCATTCCGACCGTGAAGCCACCTAGGAACGCGAGGATCACCTCCATTCTGAGTACCTAGAGTTTTTCCAGTCCTAGATCTCGGGACGAGATCCTTTCGTAGTGGTGGAGTGTTGTAACACCCCGGATGTAACCTACCTTATTTGTACTCCAACTCTTGCTGTTTCCGGCACTAAGTTATTCTATTTCCTCGTTGTCGGGTTTTTGTCTCTGTGTGTTTTGCCTTTGTCATGCATCTCTTATCATGTCATCATGTGCATTGCATTTGCATACGTGTTCATCTCATGCATCCGAGCATTTTCCCCATTGTCCATTTTGCATTCCAGCGCTCATATGTCCTCCGGTGTCCCTTTCTACCTTTTTTCGTGTGCGGGTGTTAAACATTTTCAGATTGGACCGAGACTTGCCATGCGGCCTTGGTTTACTACCGGTAGACCGCCTGTCAAGTGTCGTACCATTTGGACTTCGTTTGGTACTCCAACGGTTAACCGAGGGACCGAAAAGGCGTCGTGTGGGTTGCAGCCAAACACCATTCCAAAGTGTCCCAAAACCCACCTAAACCTGCTCCATTATCTAGATCGTTCGATCATGATCGCGTGGCCACAAACCGCACCTCATTTGGAGCTCCCTAGCTCCCTCTACCTCTATAAATAGGCCTCCCCTCGAAAATCCCGGGTCTCCTACCACCCTAACCCTAGAGAAATCCCCTCTCCGCCGCAGGACAATGTCCGCTGCGCCGGACACCCCAGCCGCCGCCTCCCGCAGCCACTGAGGGGCTGCCACGTGTCCCCCGTCGGGTCTCCCACCGCCGCGGCCCGCGCGGCGCCCTCCCGGCCCACGCGCGCCCTGCCGCCCGTTGCCTGGGCGCCCCTCGCCGCGCCGCTTCCTCCGTACCCCACGCCGCCGCGCGAAGTGCTCGCTGCCCACGCCGGCCAGAGCTGCCCCTCGCCGGCGAGCTCGCGCCACCGCGCCAGCCTCCAGCGCCGCCCGACGCCCGCAACTCCTCCGTCACGCCGGATCCTTCCTCCCTCGCTCCGGTGGCTCCAAGGCCGGCCACCGCGCCCTTGTTCCGGCCAAACCTCCGGCGTCCTCGAACTCTAGCAGCTACAGTACCCGTCCCTGGATCCGATCGGGAGCTACAGTAACCCTAGATCCGGTTGAGTTTTTCCCCTTTCCTCCTGATATTTTTTACTATCTTTGACATGCCATAACTTCCTCATCGTAGCTCCGATTCGTGCATGTAGCATATCAAAATGTTCGTCTCAACGAGTACATCATTTCATCTCATTCCATCATTTTCATTTGAGCTCATCTTGATGCCCGAAATTATGTTGGAAGAGGGCTATGTGATGATAGTTTTAGATCTGTTTCAGCAAATGCACTTTTGTCATTTTTGCCATGATTAATGTGTGCATGCTATGATCCTGAGCTCTACATGTGTTTTGAAGAATGCCATGCCATCTTTACAGGGGTGTATGCCATGTATTTTTTGTGATCTCTGTGGTAACTAGCACAAGCATGCAAAGTAGCTTACTCAATGATGCTGATTTCAGGGACTTGAATTTCACTAAGTCCTTGCCCTGTCATTATTTTTATGCCATATGTTCATGTTGTTTCCTAGTGATCCGTGCCTCTTTTGAGCATGATCAGTAAGGATGTTTTGTAGATAATGGTGTGCTCTATCCATCCATGTCTTTGTTTGCAATTATGAAGCACCCTAGCTTGAGTCAATCGAGCTCTACTTTTGCTATAAAATGTTCCTGGCAGATTGTTAACATGTGTAGCGATTTTGCCGAGCTTGCTGTTGTTGATCCATGCAGGCTATGATATTGTTCTTGCCATGTCTAGCTTCTATGTCATGTCTATTTGCTGGGTGTATGCTTAGTTTGTCATGCAATGCCTCGTAGTGAGTGCATCGGTCTCATAAACATGCCTACTCGTTATTTGTTTTGCCATGCTCCAGTTTTTCACCAAGTCTGAATCTGTTCATGTTTTTGCTATGTTCACATGCTTGCAATTGTATTTTCTGATCCCTTTTGGCTCATGGTCACCAAGGAACTCTTGTTGTATGCTTTGAGTAGCTTCATGCCATGAATTGCTTTGCCATGATAAGTTCCTGTAGCATATAGTTATCATGCTCTAAACATTGCTTCCTGGTGTTAAATTCCTGACATGCTATTAATTTCACAAAGTCTGAAACCTGTTATCATTTGCACTTTTGCCATGCTTGTTTGAACCTATTAATGAGTTAATTAGCCGTAGATCAGTGTTCATCTTTTGTCAAGCATCATGAGTGGATCCCTTCCATGTATTTTTTTGTCATGTTGGAGTGTTGTAGCATGTTGTTCTTGATGCTTGTAGATGGCCTCGTGCTGATTATCGCAGACCGGTGCCATATTTGTTTTGCTTGCCATTTCCAAACCGTACATCCGATTCCGGTGATCTTTATATCGATTTCAACCAAAATCAACTCCTCTTTCTAGTGGCACTCTTGGTTTTCCAAGTTGAGGCCAGGTTCAATCATTCCTTTGCAAATCATGCATATGCATCACATATCGCATCCCGCATATCATACCATGTTTGCATCATGTTGTTTGAGCATTGCACGTGGTTGATTGTGTTCATTTTTGCTTGTTGTTCTTGCTTGGGTAGAGACGGGTGACGAGTACATGAATGAGGAGCCTGTTGAGTACGCCTACGAGGATCAAGGCAACTCTGAGAACTTTGCAGGCAAGATGACCATACCCTCGAAATCACTTCTATCTTTGCTTGCTAGATGCTCGCTCTTTTGCTATGCCTATGCTATGATACCTACCACCTGCGTATCATGCCTCCCAAATTGCTATGTCAAACCTCTAACCCACCTTGTCCTAGCAAACCATTGTTTGGCTATGTCACCGCTTTGCTCAGCCCCTCTTATAGCATTGCTAGTTGCAGGTGAAGATTGGAGATCGTCCCTTGTTGGAACATGTTTATTGTTGGGATATCACCATATTATCTTGTTTATCTTAATACACCTATACACTTGGTAAAGGGTGGAAGGCTCGGCCTTAGGCCTGGTGTTTTGTTCCTCTCTTGCCGCCCTAGTTTCCGTCATATCGGTGTTATGTTCCCGGATTTTGCTTTCCTTACACGGTTGGGTTATAATGGGAACCCCTTGACACTTCGCCTTGAATAAAACTCCTCCAGCATGGCCCAACATTGGTTTTACCATTTGCCACCTAGCCTCTTTTATCCTTGGGTCCGCGGACTCAAGGGTCATCTTTATGTAAACCCCTGGGCTAGTGCTCCTCTGAGTGTTGGTCCAACCTGTTAGCTGCCGGTGGCCACTAGGGGCAACTCTGGGCTGGCCTACCGGAACCTTGGACAATCTGGTGTGCCCTGAGAACGAGATATGTGCAGCTCCTATCGGGATTTGTCGGCACATTTGGGTGGCTTTGCTGGTTCAGTTTTACCATTGTCGAGATGTCTTGTAACCGGGATGCCGAGTCTGATCGGATTGTCTTGGGAGAAGGAATATCCTTCGTTGACCGTGAGAGCTTATGATGGGCTAAGTTGGGACTCCCCTGCAGGGATTTGAACTTTCGAAAGTCGTGCCCGCGGTTATGGGCAGATGGGCATTTGTTAATGTCCGGTTGTAGAAAACCTGAAACTCAATTTAACTAAAATGCATCAACCACGTGTGTAACCGTGATGGTCTCTTCTCGGCGGAGTACGGGAAGTGAACATGGTGTTGGAGTAATGCTTGACGTAGGTTGTTCTAGGATCACTTCTTGATCATAGTTGTTCGACCGTGCTTTTGCCTTCTCTTCTCGCTCCCATTTGCGTATGTTTAGCCACCATATATGCTAGTCACTTGCTGCAGCTCCACATCATACCTTTTATCTTACCTATAAGCTTAAATAGTCTTGATAGCGAGGGTGTGAGATTGCTGAGTCCCCGTGACTCACAGTTTACTTCCCAAACTAGATGCAGGGACCGATGATACCGTTCCAGATGTTATGACCGAGCTCAAGTGGGAGTTCAATGAAGACTCTCGTCGTTACTATGTGTCTTTCCCAGATGATCAGTAGTGGTGCCTGGTTGGGGCGATCGGGGACTATGTTGCTTTTGGGGTTTATCTTCATTTTGGTTCCGTAGTTGGACCTTGAGTGTATTTGGATGAATGTAATGTTATTTATGTATTTGTGTGACGTGGCGAGTGTAAGCCAACTATGTTACTCTTATTCCCTTATTGTATTACATGGGTTGTTGTGAAGATTACCTCACTTGCGACATTGCTTTCAATGCGGTTATGCCTCTAAGTCGTGCTTCGACACGTGGGAGATATAGCCGCATCGAGGGTGTTACACACACACACTCCTTCTTCCTCCCACAAACACCATTATCCAGCTCAAGCACGAGTTCTAGCTTATTTTGCTGCGATTTTTGATCTCCTTGCTCAAAGCACCTCTCACAAAACTGCTTTGGGGGATTGTTCCTTGGTATATGACTCCTCCATTGGTCCAATTAGTTTTTGTTCTAGTGCTTTATTCATTGCAAATTTGTGCTGCCTAGGTGACCATGTTCTTGAGCTTGCATGACAAATTTATATGGTTCCAAGTAGTTCTAATGCATGGTATAGGCTCTAGGCACTTGTAGGAGTAGTTGCTATCAATTTTTTTGAGTTTGGTTTACTTTTATTTTGAAGTTACTAAAAATTTCAGAATTTTTCAGAAAATAATAAAGATATTTTTGAGGGGCTCATCGAGCCGAAGCTCGAAGGAAAAGCAAAATGAAGAAGCAGAGAGGCCCAAATATAATCTGCCTCGCACCGCGGAGGTTCGGCCATGTGAATGGCCTTCTGATGATTTCTTGAGAGCAGCCAGGATTTATGATGACTTTGAATTGGCTAAGAATGCAGGCCTCACCGACTTCCTCCGCGAGCAACGCGAACAGTATCTCTTACTCACCAATACTTTTGTGCAAAACTTCTACTATTATCCTAGGGAATCACCTCCTTCAGTAGAGTTTCATTTATATGATGTGGTTAAGAAGATGTCACTATATGATTTTTGCAGGGTTTGCAAAATACCTTTCCAGGATAGCTTAGAGGAACCACAACGTAAAGATGTGGATGGGTTTATTGACACTATTACCATAGGGGAAACTAGGAAGGTTTCCGATGCAAGAATCACTAGCATACATTTTCCTGTTTTACGCTACTTTGCAATATTTGCTAGTCGTTGCTTAATTGGTCGTGGAAACTGTGGAAACCTTAGTGCTCCTGATATTTTTATTTTGTTCCATGGTTTATTCCGTGCCGACTCTGTTAGTATGGGCGGTATTATTGCTAAACGGTTAAGTCTGAACCGTACAAAGGGCCCCATCTTTGGTGGTATCTATGCTTCACGCCTTGCTGCATACTATAACATACCTATTAGGCACTATGAAAAAGAAGAAAAATTGTTGCCTGCTGTTTATTTAGATTATAAGAGTATGGTAGTGCATGATTTTATTGTAAAGAATAGGGAAGGGGAGCTTAAATACAAATTGTTCTTTGATAAACGTCATCCTGAGACTATCACCTTGCCTGCTCCTTCCTTGTTTGATTTATCTACAGGCCAGTACCTCGTCTTGTCGGAGGCTATTCACGCCTACCGGAACCCTATATCAGCCACAGAGCCAGAGTCAGAACCACAATTTGATCCTCCACGACAGTCTAATTACCAGTGGGATCCGGAGATGATTGTTAACCAGTGGCAATTAGAGTCTTCTTCTTCGCAGTACGACCCCAACTATTACTTTGGATATCCGCCAGGCCAGCCGTGGCCATAGACCAACTTAGGCCAAAAGCCTAAGCTTGGGGGAGTACGTATTTCTCACCAACATTACATTCTTGTTCACACACTCATTGCTAGTTGTCGGTGCTCATACCTTTTCACTGTATTATTCATGCTAGTTTATTTTCCTTTTTATGCTTCCTTCTTGTGTGTTTAATAAACCTTAAGAAAAACAAAAAAAATAGTTGTAGCTTTTAATTAGTTTACTTTCCATGCTAGTAGTAGTAATTAAAAAGAAAACCCAAAAAGATTTCTTGTTCTTCTTTTTGCTTGTTGGGAACTTTCCCGTCTAAATAGTTTTATTTCTTTTATTTCCTTTGGGGGTCGATAGGAGAAGACCATAATTAAATTGTTGAAGTGGCTCTTATATGCATTATTGTTGATCTGACAAAAGAGCCCATATTGTCTTGTCTTCTCATGTTTATTGAATGCTTGTAGATTCTAGCTTAGTCCAATGCACGTGCACTATTATTATTATCCACATCGTTCGGTCGTGCAAGTGAAAGGCAATTATGACGATATATGATGACCTGGTTGAGATGGGAGAAGCTGGTATGAACTCGACCTCTCTTATTTCTGTAAATATGATTAGTCCATCATTCCTGAATCGCCCTATTATGAATAAACATGTTTGCGATGACAAATAGAGATCATAGTTTCTTATGCCATGCTTAATTATCTAGGAGCTTATAATGGTTTACCTTGCGTACCAACATGCTATTAAAATGGTTGTGATGTGGTATGATAGGGTGGTCTCCTCTTTTGAATGATTTAAGTCACTTGACTTGGCACATGTTCACGCATGTAGTTGAAACAAAATCAACATAGCCTTCACGATATTTATGTTCATGGTGGATTATATCCTACTCATGCTTGCACTCAATGTTCATTGACTTCAATGCATGTTCATGGCTGTTGTCGCTCTCTAGTTGGTCGCCTCCCAGTCTTTTGCTAGCCTTCACTTGTACTAAGCGGGAATACTGCTTGTGCATCCAACTGCATAAACCCCAAAGTTATGCCATATGAGTCCACTATACCTACCTATATACGGTATCTACCTACCGTTCCAAGTAAATTTGTATGTGCCAAACTCTAAACCTTCAAATAAACATCATGTTTTGTATGCTTGAATAGCTCATGTATCAACTAGGGCAGTCTGTATCTTCCATGTTAGGCGGGTTATTCTGAAGAGTGGACTCCACTCCTCACTCATGAGAAAATGGCTGGTCACCGGGATGCCCAGTCCCATGCTTTATGCAAATCAAATCAAAATAATTGCAAACAAAACTCCCCCTGGGACTGTTGTTAGTTGGAGGCACTCGTTGTTTCGAGCAAGCCATGGATTGATGCTTGTTGGTGGAGGGGGGTATAAACTTTACCATTCTGTTTGGGAACCGCCTATAATGTGTGTAGCATGGAAGATATCACCATCTCTTGGTTCTTATGTTGACAATGAAAGTATACTGCTCAAAATATTATTCATCTCTATTTTAAAACCGAGCTCTGGCACCTCTACAAATCCCTGCTTCCCCCTGCAAAGGGCCTATCTATTTACTTTATGTTGAGTCATCACCCTCTTATTAAAAAGCACCCACTGGAGAGCACCTCTGTCATTTGCATTCATTACTGATTAGTTTACATTGAGTATAACTTAACTGGATCTCTTTTACCATGAATTACAATTTCTAGTCAGTCCTTGATCTTTAAAGGTGCTTTGCATTTATATATTGCGGTCTTAGAAAGGGGTAGCGAGATACCATCTTGTTATATCATTGCTACCTCTTGAGCACTGCATTGGTTTCCCCCGAAGAGGAAGGGATGATGCAGCAAAGTAGCGTAAGTATTTCCCTTAGTTTTTGAGAACCAATGTATCAATCCAGTAGGAGGCTACACGCGAGTCCCTCGTACCTGCACAAAACAAATAAATCCTCGCAACCAACGCAAATAGGGGTTGTCAATCCCTATAAGGCCACTTACGAGAGTGAGATCTGATAGATATGATAAGATCATATTTTTGGTATTTTTATGATAAAGATGCAAAGTAAAATAAAGGCAAAGGAAATAGCAAAGGAAATAACTAAGTAGTAGGAGGTTAATATGATGAAGATAGACCCGGGGGCCAGAGGTTTCACTAGTGGCTTCTCAAGAGCATAAGTATTCTACGGTGGGTGAACAAATTACTATTGAGCAATTGACAAAATTGATCATAGTTATGAGAATATCTAGGTATGATCATGTATATAGGCATCACGTCCAAGACAAGTAGACCGACTCCTGCCTTCATCTACTACTATTACTCCACTCATCAACCGCTATCCAGCATGCATCTAGAGTATTAAGTCAAAAACAGAGTAATGCCTTAAGCAAGATGACATGATGTAGAGGGATAGACTCATGCAATATGAAGAAAACCCCATCTTGTTATCCTCGATGGCAACAATACAATACGTGCCTTGCTGCCCCTACTGTCACTGGGAAAGGACACCGCAAGATTGAACCCAAAGCTAAGCACTTCTCCCATTGCAAGAAAGATCAATCTAGTAGGCCAAACCAAACTGATAATTCGAAGAGACTTGCAAAGATAGCCAATCATACATAAAAGAATTCAGAGAAGGTTCAAATGTTGTTCATAGATAGACTTGATCATAAACCCACAATTCATCGGTCCCAACAAACACACCGCAAAAAGAAGATTACATCGAATAGTTCTCCACAAGAGAGGGGGAGAACATTGTATTGAGATCCAAAAAGAGATAAGAAGCCATCTAGCTACTAACTATGGACCCGTAGGTCTGAGGTAAACTACTCACACTTCATCGGAGGGGCTATGGAGTTGATGTAGAAGCCCTCTGTGATCGATGCCCCCTCCGACGGAGCTCCGGAATAGGCCCCAAGATGGGATCTCGTGGATACAGAAAGTTGCGGTGGTGGAATTAGGGTTTTGGCTCCGTCTCTGATCGTTTGGGGGTACGTGGTATATATAGGAGGAAGGAGTACGTCGATGGAGCAACAAGGGGCCCATGAGGATGGAGGGCGCGCCTGGGGGGTGGGGGGGTAGGCGCGCCCCCTACCTCATGGCCTCCTCTTTTGTGTCTTGACGAGTCCAAGTCTCCTGGGTCTTGTTCATTGAGAAAATCACGTTCTCGAAGGTTTCATTCCGTTTGGACTCCGTTTGATATTCCTTTTCTTCAAAACCCTAAAACAGGCAAAAAAACAGCAATTTTGGGCAGGGCCTCCGGTTAATAGGTTAGTCCCAAAAATAATATAAAAGTGGATAATAAAGCCCAATAATGTCCAAAACAATATATAATATAGCATGGAGCAATCAAAAATTATAGATACGTTGGAGACGTATCAATCATATTATGATTGTTTTGAGAAAGTGTTGTCATCCGAGATTTATTATTATTGCTCGCTAGTTGATTATGCCATTGATATGAGTAAACATGAGACCTAAGCATTATTGTGAATATGGTTAGTTTATAATCTTTGCCGAAAACTTGAATGCTGGCTTTACATATTTACAACAACAAGAGAAAACCGAGTTTGTAAAAGTTTTTCTTTATCACTTTCAGTTTGTCAAGTAAATTGCTTGAGGACAAGCAAAGGTTTAAGCTTGGGGGAGTTGATACGTCTCCGTCGTATCTACTTTTCCAAACACTTTTGCCCTTGTTTTGGACTCTAACTTGCATGATTTGAATGGAACTAACCCGGACTGACGTTGTTTTCAGCAGAATTGCCATGGTGTTATTTATGTGCAGAAACAAAAGTTCTCGGAATGACCTAAAACATCACGGAGACTATTTTTGGAAATAATAAAAAATACTGGCAAAAATATCAAGACCAGGGGACCCACACCCTACCCACGAAGGTGGGGGCGCGCCCCCTACCTAGTGGGCCCCCTGGAGCTCCCCCGACCTCAACTCCAACTCTATATATTCACTTTCAGGGAGAGAAAAATCAGAGAGAAAGATTCATCGCGTTTTATGATACAGAGCCGCCGCCAAGCCCTAAACTCTCTTGGGAGGGCTGATCTGGAGTCCGTTCGAGGCTCCGGAGACGGGAATCCGTCGCCGTCGTCATCATCAACCATCCTCCATCACCAATTTCATGATGCTCTCCGCCGTGCGTGAGTAATTCCATCGTAGGCTTGCTGGACGGTGATGGGTTGGATGAGATTTATCATGTAATCGAGTTAGTTTTGTTAGGGTTTGATCCCTAGTATCCACTATGTTCTGAGATTGATGTTGCTATGACTTTGCTATGCTTAATTCTTGTCACTAGGGCCCGAGTGCCATGATTTCAGATCTGAACCTATTATGTTTTCATGAATATATGAGAGTTCTTGATCCTATCTTGCAAGTCTATAGTCACCTACTATGTGTTATGATCCGGCAACCCCGAAGTGGCAATAATCGGGACCACTCCCGGTGATGACCGTAGTTTGAGGAGTTCATGTATTCACTATGTGTAAATGCTTTGGTCCGGTACTCTATTAAAAGGAGGCCTTAATATCCCTTAGTTTCCAATAGGACCCTGCTGCCACGGGAGGGTAGGACAAAAGATGTCATGCAAGTTCTTTTCCATAAGCACGTATGACTATATTCGGAATACATGCCTACATTACATTGATGAATTGTAGCTAGTTTTGTGTCACCCTAGGTTATGACTGTTACATGATGAACCACATCCGGCATAATTCTCTATTACCGATCCATTGCCTACGAGCTTTCCATATATTGTTCTTCGCTTATTTACTTTTGCATTGTTATTGTTACCATGACTACAAAACACCAAAAATATTACTTTTTCTATTGTTACCATTTTCTACCGTTACCACTACTATCATATTACTTTGCTACTAAACACTTTGCTGCAGATATTAATTTCCAGGTGTGGTTGAATTAACAACTCAGCTGCTAATACTTGAGAATATTCTTTGGCTCCCCTTGTGTCGGATCAATAAATTTGGGTTGAATACTCTACCCTCAAAAACTGCTGCGATCCCCTATCCTTGTGGGTTATCAGTACACAGTGTTTGTCTATGTATTCACACATGTATTTAGGTTTCCGATCAATACAATTCAAGCATGAATAATAAACATTTATCATGAATAAGGAAATATAAAATAACAACTTTATTATTGCCTCTAGGGCATATTTCCTTCAAGTAGCTGTCATAAATGCTTCTCATAATACTCCTTGGTATGTTGATTATGGTAATTACATTGTTGCTAAATTTATACCACCTAGTTTCACATACCAGCAAAAAGAAAAAGTTTTTCTATGATATAAGACATTACTTTTGGGATGACACACACCTTTATAAAGAAGGAGTAGATGGTTGATTTCCAAACTCTTTTGACCTTGTTTTGGACTCTAACTTGCATGATTTGAATGGAGCAAACCCGGACTGACGATGTTTTCAGCAGAATTGCCATGGTGTTATTTCTGTGCAGAATAAAAAGTTGTTGAAATGACCTGGAAATCAACGGAGATTATTTTTGGAATTAATAAAAAATATTGGCGGAAGAATCAGCATTAGGGGGCCCACACCCTAGCCACAAGGGTGGGGGCACGCCCTCCGACCTTGTGGGCCCGATGGACCTGCACCGACCACTACTCCAACTAAATATATTCACTTCCAGGGAGAAAAAAATCAGGGAGAATGATTCATCATGTTTTACGATACGGAGCCACCGCCAAGCCTTGTTCTTCCTCGTCAGGGCAGATCTGGAGTCCGTTCGGGGCTCCGGAGAGGGGAATCCGTCGCCATCGTCATCATCAACCATCCTCCATCACCAATTCCATGATGATCACCGCCGTGTGTGAGTAATTCCATCGTACGCTTGTTGGACAATGATGGGTTGGATGGGATTTACCATGTAATCAAGTTAGTTTTGTTAGGGTTTGATCCCTAGTATCTACTATGTTCTAAGATTGATGTTGCTATGACTTTGCTATGCCTAATGCTTGTCACTAGGGCCCGAGTGCCATGATTTCAGATCTGAGCCCTTTATGTTTTCATCAATATATTTGTGTTCTTGATCTGATATTGCAAGTTATAGTCACCTACTACGTGTTATGACCCGGCAACCCTGGAGTGACAATAGTCGGGACCACTCCCGATGATGACCGTAGTTTGAGGAGTTCATGTATTCACTGAGTGCTAATGCTTTGGTCCGATACTCTATTAAAATGAGGCCTTAATATCCCTTAGTTTCCAATAGGACCCCGCTGCCACTAGAGGGTAGGACAAAAGATGGCATGCAAGTTCTTTTCCATAAGCACGTATGACTATATTCGGAATACATGCCTACATTACATTGATGAACTAGAGCTAGTTTTGTGTCACCCTATGTTATAACCTTTGCATGATGAATGCCATCGGACATAATTATCCATCATGGATCCATTGCCTACGAGCTTGTTACATATTGATCTTTGCTCCATTACTTTTGAACTGCTGCTGTTACAATTGCTACAATAATGCTACTGTTACTTTTGCCACCATTATCGCTACTTCCCTACTACTTTCCTACTAAATACTTTGCTGCAGATATTAGGTCTTTCAGGTGTGATTGAATTGAAAACTCAACTTCTAATACTCGACAATATCCTTTGGCTCCCCTTGTGTCGAATCAATAAATTTGGGTTGAATACTCTACCCTCGAAAACTGTTGCGATCCCCGATACTTGTGGGTTATCAAGACCTTTTTCTAGTGCCGTTACCGGGGAGCATAGCTCTATTCTCTAAGTCACTTGGGATTTATATCTTTTGATCACTATGAGGAACTTGAAATATCAAAGAACTAAGCTTTTTCCCCTCAACTACGAGGGGAGGTAAGGAACTGCCATCTAGCTCTGCACTTGATTCTCCTTTTGTTTGAGTAAACTTGCGACACCTACTCCTGCTATTGATTCCGATATATCGCATGTTATTGATGATGCCACCTCTACTATGAATGATGCTTATGATGATACTACTTCTATGCTTGATAATACTGTGCCACTAGGTGAATTTCTTGATGAACAACTTGCTAGGGTTAGAGAGAACAAAATTACTGAAACTGATGATATTATTGAAGATTATGATTATGATTCTCCACCTAGATATGAATTGCCTATTGTTCCTGAGAGTTATGTTATGGATGAAGAAACTGCTAGAGAGTTCTTTGCTTGTAATGATAGGGAGGATCTTAAGAAATTGTTAGTTAAGCTGAAAAAATACTTGAATGCTAGAATGAAATATGATCCTGCTTTTGCTACTTCACCTATCTTTGTTACTAATAAGGATTATGAATTCTCTGTCGATCCTGAGTTAATTACTTTGGTTGAATCTGATCCTTTCCATGGTTATGAATCTGAAATAGTTGTGGCATATCTTGGTAAATTGAATGATATAGCCACCCTATTTGCTCATGAGAAAAAATTCGCTATTACTATATTCTTAAATTGTTTCCTTTCTCATTAAAGGGTGATGCTAAGATATGGTTTATTTCTCTTGCTCCTGGTTGTGTGCGTAGTCCCCAGGATATGATTTATCACTTCTCTACAAAATATTTCCCTACTCATAAGAAACAAGCTGCTTTAAGGGAAATATATAATTTTGTGCCAATTGAAGAAGAGAGTCTCCCACAATCTTGGGGGAGGCTTCTCCAATTACTCAATGCTTTGCCTAATCATCCTCTCAAGAAAAATGAAATACTTGATATCTTTTATAATGGACTAACTGATGCTTCTCGAGACCACCTGGATAGTTGTGTTGGTTGTGTTTTCAGGGAAAGAACTGTTGAGCAAGATGAATTGCTATTGAATAATATATTGAGTAATGAAAATGATTGGACACTTCCTGAACCAACTCCGAAGCCAACTCCTAAGAAAAGGGGTATTCTGTTCCTCAGTCCTGAAGATATGCAAGAGGCAAAGAAATCTATGAAAGAAAAAGGTATTAAAGCTGAAGATGTTAAAAATTTACCACCTATTGAAGAAATACATGGTCTTGGTAACCCGACATAGGTAGTAGAGGTAAACTCTCTTCGTAGATTTGATGAAGGTGATATTCCTCATAATAAGTCTGCTAGACAATGCTTGGATGAGTTTGATAATTTTATTGTTAAACAAGAAAACTTCAATGCTTATGTTCGTAGATAATTGAAACGTAATTCTTTACATGCTTGATCACCTAAGTGATTATATGAATAGTACTGTTAATGATCTTAAGCTTATTAGTAAACATGCTTCGATGGTTACGACTCAAGTAGAACAAGTACTTAAAGCTCAGAATGATTTGCTTAATGAGTTGAATAGTAAGAATAATGATAATGTTGTTAGGGTTATGACTAGAGGTGGCAAGATGACCCAGGAACCTTTGTATCTTGAGGGGTATCCTAAGTGAATTGAGCAGGATTCTCAAAGAATCAATACTGATGCACCTAGTCCTCGTTCTAAAAAGAAAAATAAAACGGATAGGACTTTGCATGCTAGTGAACCTACTATGGACACACCTGAGAATCCCAATGATATTTCTATTTCTAATGTTGAGACACAATCTGGAAATGAACATGAACCTAGTACTAATGTTAATGATGATGTTCATGTTGATGCTCAACCTAGTAATGATAATGATGTAGAAATTGAACCCGCTGTTTATCTTGATAACCCACAATCAAAGAATCAATGTTACAATAAGAGAGATTTTGTTGCTAGAAAACATGGTAAAGAAAGAGAATCACGGGTTCAGAAACCCATGCCCTTTCCTCCTAAGCCATCCAAGAAAAAAGATAATGAGGATTTTCATCGCTTTGCTGAAATGATTAGACCTATCTTTTTGCGTATGTGTTTGACTGATATGCTTAAAATGCCTCCTTATGCTAAGTATATCAAATAAATTGTTACTAATAAAAGAAAGATACCAGAAGCTGAAATTTCCACCATGCTTGCTAATTATACTTTTAAGGGTGGAATACCAAAGAAACTTGGGGATCCGGGGTACCAACTATACCATGCTCCATTAAAAGAAACTATGTTAAAACGGCTTTATGTGATCTTGGAGCCGGTGTTAGTGTTATGCCTTTCTCTTTGTATCATAGACTTGATTTGAATAAATTGACACCTACTGAAATGTCTTTGTAAATGTCTGATAAATCAACGGTTATACCCATCGGTATTTGTGAGGATGTGCCTGTTGTGGTTGCAAATGTTACTATCTTAACGGACTTTGTTATTCTTGATATTACCAAGGATGATAGTATGCCGATTATCCTTGGTAGAAATTTTTTGAATACTGTAGGGGCTGTTATTGATTGCAAAAAAGGCAATGTCACTTTCCATGTTAATCGCAATGAGCATACGGTAAACTTTCGGAAGAAACAACCTCAAGTTCATAGTATCAATTATATCGGAAAAGATTCAACTATTACTATTGGAGGTTCTGAATTCTCTCTTCCTACTGTCAAAAAGAAATATGATATTCTTATTGTTGGGGACATGCATATCCCCGTTGAGGTAACCTAGTGTTATGCGAAAGTTCTCCGGTTTCATGTCATTCGGGAGAAGTTTATTAATAAGACTTGATCAACCTTGTTAATGGATTCCTTTTGATGAGCATGAGATGGATGAATTTAGAAGGCACAACTCTCTGTACCCATCTTTTACTTTCTGTTAATTAGTTTAAATAGACCAAAAATAGTATTTTTTGTCTGTTTTCTGAAATATCCATGTAATAAAAAATCACCCAAAAATAAAAGTTCTCCAAATGCCCTGAAAATTGGTTATGATTTTTTAGAACATTTTAGAATTTATGGTGCAAAGAACATACCAGGGGGCCTCACCAGCTGGCCACAAGGGTGGAGGGCGCACCCACCCCCCTGGGGCATGCCACCTGACCTTGTGGGACCCACATGGCCCCCGTCCACTTATTCCAGCACCCATCCTCTTCCTCTTCCTCCAGAAAAAATCACTCCATAGCACAAACCCGTGTTCTTGCTCATCTTGCTGCCATTTTCAATCTCCTTGCTCAAAGCTCCATTCACAAAACTGCTTTGGGGGATTGTTCTTCGGTATGCGACTCCTCCAATGGTCCAATTAGTTTTTGTTCTAGTGATTTATTCTTTGCAAATTTTTGCTGCTTTGGTGACCCTGTTCTTGATCTTGCATGTCAAATTCATATCGTCCAAGTAGTTTTGATGCATGATATAGCCTCTAGGCACTTGTAGGAGTAGTTGCTATCAATCTTGTTGAGTTTGGTGCACTTTTATTTTAAGTCACTAAAAATTCAGAAAAATTCAGAGGAAGAAAATGTTGAAGAGATTGTCGAGAGGCTCCTTGAGCCGAGGTTTGAACGAAAAGGAAAATGAGGAGAAGGAAAAGCCCAAGTATAATCTTCATCGTGCCGTGGAAATTTGGCCTTGTGAATGGCCATGTGATGCATTCTTACAAGCGGCCAGGATTTATGATAATTTCTATTATTTAGCTGGGAATGCAGGCATCATTGACTTCCTCCTCGACCGGTGCAATCAGTATATCTTACTCACTAATACTTTCGTGCAAAATTTTCACTTCCATGCTAGGAAATCACCACCCATGGTAGACTTTCACTTATATGATGAGTACAAAGAGATGATACTTTATGATTTTTGTGTGGTTTGCAATTTACCTTATGAAGGTAGCATCGAGGAACCACGTCCTAGAGATGTGGAAGGCCTTATTCATGAAATCACCGTAGGGGAAGGTAGAGGAGTGTCTGAAGCAAGAGTGACTTGTATTCATCATCCTGCTATACGCTATTACTCATTATTTGCTGGGAGATGTTTAATTGGTCCTGGAGAGAGTGGAGGCCTTAGTGCCCCTGACCTCGCTATTTTGCGACATGCTTTACGAAGAGATAAACTTACAGCTTGGGCGCTATGGTTGCTAGACAGTTGAGTATGAACTGTACAAATGGTCCTATTTTCGGAGGCATGTTCGCGTCCCGCCTTGCTAAACACTTTGAGATACCCATTAGGCACTATGAAAAAGAAGAGAAATTGCTACCCACTATATATTTAGATTATGACAGCATGGTAGCACATAAGTTTATTCGACATGATGAGGAAAAGAAACTTATTTATAACCTGGTATTTAGCGAGAGCACTATTTAGATTATTACCCTACAAGCACCTATTTTGTTCGATATGCATTCAGGCAGGTACATTGTTTTGCCCAAGGACATTCATGCATATTGGCAAGGGACACGATCCCCACCTCCTGAGCCAGAGTAATCACCTGATCCATACAAGTAGTCTATCTATCAGTGGGATCCACAGGAGCTCGCTAACTAGTGGAACCCCCAGGATCCTCCTCAGGGCTCTGGAGCGAACTACTTTGATCCATGGCCATAGACCAACTTAGGCAAAAAGCCTAAGCTTGGGGGAGTATGTATTTCTCACCGACATTATATTCATGTTCACACAATCATTCTAGTTGTCGGTGCTCATACTTGTTGATTGTATTATCCATGCTAGTTTATTTATTTTTTTGCTTTGTTCTTGTGTGTTTGATAAACCTTAAGAAAAACCATAAAATTAGTTGTAGTTAGTTTACTTTCTATGCATGCTTAGTAGTAGTAAAACTAACACAAAACCCCAAAAGATTTCCCGTTCTTCTTTTGCTTGTTGGGAGCTTTCCCGTCTAAAAAGTTTTTCTCGTTCTTGTTTTACCTTCCTTAGAAAAACAAAAACTGCAAAAATATTTCAGTGTGTTTCTTCGAAATTCTTTTCTTTTCTTTGGAGGTCGAGAGGAGAAGACCACGATGAAAATGTTGAGTGGCTCTCATATGCATTATTGTTGATCTAACAAAGAGTGCATCTTACCTTGTCTTCTCCGTTGAATAAATGTTTGCAAATTCCAGCTTAGTCCAATGCACGTCCACTCTTATTATTATCCACACCGTTCGGTCGTGCAAGTGAAAGGCAATAATGATGATATATGATAAAATGATTGAGATGAGGAAAAGCTGGTATGAGCTCGACCTATCTTGTCTTTGTAAATATGATTAGTTAATCGTTCCTGATTCAGCCTATTATGAATGAAACATGTTTGCAATGACAATTAGAGATTATAGTTACTCATGCCATGCTTAATTAGCTAGGATTTTATAATTGTTTACCTTGCATGCCAACATGGAAATTAAAATGACTGTGATGTACTATGATAGGATGGTATCCTCCTTTGAATGATTCGAGTGGTTTGACTTGGCACATGTTCACACATGTAGTTGAAACAAAATCAACATAGGCTCTACGATATTTATGTTCATGGTGATTTATATCCTACTCATGCTTGCACTCAATGTTGGTTAATCTCCATGCATGTTTATGACTGTTGTCGCTCTCTAGTTGGTCGCTTCCCAGTCTCTTTCTAGCCTTCACTTGTACTAAGCGAGAATACTGCTTGTGCAACCAATTACACAAACCCCAAAGTTGTTCCATATGAGTCCACCGTACCTACCTATATACGGTATCTACCTGCTGTTCCAAGTAAATTTGCATGTGCCAACCTCTAAACCTTCAAATAATAATCTGTTTTGTATGCTCGAATAGCTCATATACCAACTAGGATGGGCAATATCTTCTATGCTAGGTGGGTTATTCTCACGATGAGTGCACTCCGCTCATCATTCACGAGAAAATGGCTGGTAACTGGGATGCCCAGTCCCATGCTCATAGCAAATCAAATCAAATAATTGCAAACAAAAATCCCCGAGGGTTGTTGTTAGTTGGATGGTACCCGTTGTTTCGGACCATCCGTGGAGTGTGCTTGTTGGTGGTGGGGGATTATAAACTTTACCATTCTGTTTGGGAACCGCCTATAATGATGTACCATGGAAGATACCGAGATCTCTTAGTTGTTACATTGGCAATGAAAGTATACCACTCAAAATATTATTTATTCTCTATTTAAAAACTCGAACTCTGGCACCTCTACAAATCCCTGCTTCCCTCTGCGAAGGGCCTATCTATTTAGTTTTATTGTTGAGTCATCATCCTCTTGTAAAAAGCACCAGTTAGAGAGCACCATTGTCATCTGTATGCATTGTTATTAATTTATATTGAGGTATGACTGTGATTGGATCTCTTTTACCATGAATTACAATGTCAGTCAGTCCTTGATCTTCAGTGGAGCTCTGCATTTATGCTTTGCGGTCTCAGAAAGGGCTAGCGAGATACCACCTTGTTATATTATATCATGATTGTTTTGACAAAAGTGTTGTCATTCGAGATTTATTATTATTGCTCACTAGTTGATTATGCCATTGATATGAGTAAATGTGAGACCTAAATGTTATTGTGAATATGGTTAGTTCATAATCTTTGTGGAAAACCTGAATGTTGGCTTTACATATTTGCAACAACAAGATCAAACAGAGTTTGTAAAAGTTTTTCTTTATCACTTTCAGTTTATCAACTGAATTGCTCGAGGACAAGCAAAGGTTTAAGCTTGGGGGAGTTGATACGTCTCCAACATATCCACTTTTCCAAACTCTTTTGACCTTGTTTTGGACTCTAACTTGCATGATTTGAATGGAACTAACCCGGACTGACGTTGTTTTCAGCAGAATTACCATGGTGCTATTTTTGTGCAGAATAAAAAGTTCTCAGAATGACCTGAAAATCAACGGAGATTATTTTTGGAATTAATAAAAAATATTGGCGAAAGAATCAGTACTAGGGGGGCCACACCCTAGACACAAGGGTGGGGACGCGCCCACCCCCTAGGGCGCGCCCTCCGACCTTGTGGGCCCTTTGGACCCCAACCGACCTCAAATCCAACTCCATATATTCACTTTCGGGGAGAAAAAATCAGGGATAAGGATTCATCGCGTTTTATGATACGGAGCCGCTGTCAAGCCATGTTCTTCCTCGGGAGGGCAGATCTGGAGTCCGTTCCGGGCTCCGGAGAGGGGAATCCGTCGCCATCATCATCAACCATCCTCCATCACCAATTCCATGATGCTCACCACCGTGTGTGAGTAACTCCATCGTAAACTTGCTAGACCGTGATGGGTTGGATGAGATTTACCATGTAATCGAGTTAGTTTTGTTAGGGTTTAAACCCTAGTATCCACTATGTTCTAAGATTGATGTTGCTATGACTTTGCTATGCATAATGCTTGTCACTAGGAATAGAGTGCCATGATTTCAGATATGAACCCTTTATGTTTTCATCAATATATTTGTGTTCTTGATCCGATATTGCAAGTTATAGTCACCTACTACGTGTTATAACCCGGCAACCCTGGAGTGACAATAGTTGGGACCACTCCCGGTGATGACCGTAGTTTGAGGAGTTCATGTATTCACTAAGTGCTAATGCTTTGGTCTGGTACTCTATTAAAAGGAGGCCTTAATATCCCTTAGTTTCCAATAGAACCCCGCTACCACGAGAGGGTAGGACAAAACATGTCATGCAAGTTCTTTTCCATAAGCACGTATGACTATATTCGGAATACATGCCTACATTACATTGATGAACTGGAGCTAGTTTTGTGTCACCCTATGTTATAACCTTTGCATGATGAATGTCATCCGACATAATTATCCATCATGGATCCATTGCCTACGAGCTCGTTTCATATTGATTTTTGATCCGTTACTTTTCCACTGCTACTGTTACAATTGCTACAATACTGCTACTATTACTTTTGCCACTGTTATTGCTACTTCCATACTACTTTGCTACTAAATACATTGTTGCGGATATTAACTCTTTCAGGTGTGGTTGAATTGACAACTCAGCTGCTAATACTCAAGAATATTCTTTGGCTCCCCTTGTATCGAATCAATAAATTTGGGTTGAATACTCTACCCTCGAAAACTGTTGCGATCCCCTATACTTGTGGGTTATCAATGGTGTTATTAGACGTTGTGTACCTGAGCATGAATAGGAACAGTTCCTTCATAGGTGTCACTCGGAAGCTTACGGAGAACACCATGTTGGAGATAGAACTGCGCACAAGGTATTACCATCTGGTTTTTATTGGCCTACTCTCTTCAAATATGGTCGTAAGTTTGTTTTCTCTTGTGATGAATGCCAGACAATTGGTAATATTAGTGGATGTCAGGAAATGCCTATGAATTATCCACTTGTTATTGAACCATTTGATGTTTGGGGCTTTGATTATATGTGACCTTTTCCTTCCTCTAATGGGTATACACATATTTTAGTTGCTGTTGATTATGTTACTAAGTGGGTAGAAGCTATTCCAACTAGTAGTGGTGGTCATAACACTTCAATTAAGATGCTTAAAGAAGTTATTTTTCCGAGGTTTGGAGTCCCTAGATATTTGATGACTGATGGTGGTTCACATTTTATTCATGGTGCTTTCCGTAAAATGCTTGCTAAATATGATGTCAACCATAGAATTGCATCTCCATATCATCCTCAGTCTAGTGGTCAAGTAGAATTGAGCAATAGAGAAATTAAATTGATTTTGCAAAAGACTATTAATAGATCTAGAAAGAATTGGTCTAAGAAACTTGATGATGCATTATGGGCTTATAGAACTACTTATAAAAACCCTATGGGTATGTCTCCATATAAAATGTTTATGGAAAAGCATGTCACTTACCTCTTGAATTAGAACATAAAGCTTATTGGGAAATCAAAGAGCTCAACTATGATTTCAAACTTGCTGGTGAGAAGAGGTTATTTGACATGAGCTCGCTTGATGAATGGAGAACCCAAGCCTATGAGAATGCCAATTTGTTTAAAGAAAAAGTTAAAATATGGCATGACAAAAGGATACAAAAGCGTGAGTTTAATGTAGGTTATCATGTTTTGCTATACAACTCTCGTTTAAGATTTTTTGCAGGAAAGCTTCTCTCTAAATGGGAAGGTCCTTACATTATCGAGGAGGTCTATCATTCCGGTGCCATCAAAATCAACAACGCCGAAGGCACAAATCCGAAGGTGGGAAACGGTCAAAGAATCAAACATTATACCTCAGGTACTCCCATAAATGTTGAGATCAATATAGTTAATACCGTAACACCGTAGGAGTACATAGGGGACACTTTCCAGAATGTTTCAGACTCCGAAAAGGAATAGGTATGTCATACGGCAAGTAAACCGACTCCAAAAATGTTTTGATGGCAATTTTTCTCTATTTTGGTATATTTAAACATTTAGGAAAATTAAAAGTAGTCCGAAGAGTGCACGGGGAAGCGGCAAGGCAGGATGGCGCGCCTTGTACCTTGCCGCCACCTCGTCTGCCCTTCTTACTTAGTTTTCTTGCATAATACATCTTTTGGTCGGTAAAAAATTATTATATAATCATCCGAAGGTTTTGACCACCGTACCATGGCAATATCTCATGTTTTCGTTTTGAGTTGTTTCTGTAGCAGATTTAGGGCAAGATGTCTTCGCAAGAGTCAGTCGGGGAGAGTCATATCTCTCATCCGACACTAGGCCCAAGAGAAAATAGAAAAGCTGACCAGTTCGGGCAATCAACGGAGGAAGAGATGGAGGCTGACTTGAAAAGGGTGGATGCCATGGAGGAGGATTGTGACGCCCTCGATGCGGCTATATCTCCTACGTGTCAAAGCACGACTTAGAGGCATAACCGCATTGAAAGCAATGTCGCAAGTAAGGTAATCTTCACAACAACCCATGTAAATATATAAAAGGGGAAAGGATACATAGTTGGCTTACACTCGCCACGTCACACAAATACATGAATAACATTACAATCATCCAATACACTCATGGTCCGACTACGGTACCAAAATAAAGATCAACCCCCACATGCGACAAAGTCACTGATCGCCCCAACTGGGCACCACTACTGATCATCTGGGAAAGACACATAGTAACGACGAGAGTCTTCACCAAACTCCCACTTGAGCTCAAGCGCATCGTTTGGAGCGGAATCATCGGTCCCTGGATCTGGTTTGCAAGTAAACTATGAGTCACGGGGACTCAGCAATCTCGCACCCTCTCGATCAAGACTATTTAAGCTTATAGGTAAGGAAAGGTAATATGTGGAGCGGCGGCAAGCGACTAGCATATATGGTGGCTAACCTGTTCGCAAAAGAGAGCGAGAAGAGAAGGCAAACACAAACGAAGAACAATGATCAAGAAGTGATCCTATAACAACCTACGTCAAGCATTACTCCAACACCATGTTCACTTCCCGGACTCCGTCGAGAAGAGACCATCACGGTAACACACGCGGTTGATTCATTTTAATTAAGTTAAGTTTCATGTTATCTACAACCGGACATTAACAAATTCCCATCTGCCCATAACCGCGGGCACGGCTTTCAAAAGTTCAAATCCTTGCAGGGGAGTCCCAACTTAGCCCATCACAAGCTCTCACGGTCAACGAAGGATATTCCTTCTCCCGAGACATTCCAATCAGACTCGGCATCTCGGTATTACAAGACATCCTCGACAATGGTAAAACAAATCCAGCAACACCGCCCAAATGTGCCGACAAATCCCGATAGGAGCTTCACATATCTCGTTCTCAGGGCACACTCAGATGAAACATCCTACGAGTAAAACCAACCCTCAAGTTGCCCCGAGGTGGCCCCGCAGTCTACTCGGTCGGACCAACACTCAGAGGAGCACTGGCCTAGGGGGGTTTAAATAAAGATGACCCTTGGGCTCCGGAAACCCAAGGGAAAAAGAGTCTAGGTGGCAAATGGTAAAACCAAGGTTGGGCATTGCTGGAGGAGCTTTATTCAAGGCGGACTGTCAAGGGGTTCCCATTATAACCCAACCGCGTAAGGAACACAAAATCCGGGAACATAACACCGATATGACGGAAAACTAGGGCGGCAAGAGTGGAACAAAACACTAGGAAAAAGGCCGAGCCTTCCACCCTTTACCAAGTATATAGGTGCATTAAGATAAAGAAGATAATATGGTGATATCCCAATAATAAACAATGTTCCAACAAGGAACAATCTCCAATCTTCACCTGCAACTAGCAACGCTATAAGAGGGGATGAGCAAAGCGGTAACATAGCCAATCAACGGTTTGCTAGGACATGGTGGGTTAGAGGTTTGACATGGCAATTTGGGAGGCATGATAAGCAAGTGGTAGGTATCGTAGCATAGGCATAGCAAAAGAGCGAGCATCTAGCAAGCAAAGATAGAAGTGATTTCGAGGGTATGGTCATCTTGCATGCAAAGTTCTCAGAGTTGCCTTGATCCTCGTAGGCGTACTCAACTGGCTCCTCGTTCACGTACTCGTCTCCCGGCTCTACCCAAACAAGAACAGCAAGCAAAAAGGAACACAATCAACCATGTGCAATGCTCAAACAACATGATGCAAACATGGTATGCTATGCGGGATGCGGGATGTGATGCATATGCAAGATTTGACAAGGAATGGTTGAACCTGGCCTCAACTTCGAAATCCAAGAGTGCCACTGTAAAGGTGAGGTGATTTTGGTTGAAATCGATATAAAGATCACCGGAATCGGATGCACGGTTTGGAAATGGCAAGCAAAACAAATATGGCACCGGTCTGCGATAATCAGCAAGTAGCCATCTAAATGCATCAAGATAATTAAGCTACAGCACTCAAACATGACAACAAAATACATGGCAAGGATCCACTCATGATGCTTGACAAAAGATGAACACTGAGCTACGGCTAATTCATCCATTAACAGGTTCAAACAAGCATGGAAAAAGTGCAAACGGTAACAGGTTTCAGACTTGGTGAAATTAACACAAGTCTGGAATTTAACATCAGGAAGCACACTTTAGAGCATGACAACTATATGCTATAGTAACTTAACATGGCAAAGCAAGGCATGGAATGAAGCTACTCAAAGCACTTAACAAAAGTCCCTTAGTGACCTTGAGCCAAAAGGGATCAGAAAGTACAATTGCAAGCATGTGAACATGGCAAAACATAATCAGATTACAGACTTAGTGAAAAACTGGAGCATACAAATCAGTTAACGAGTAGGCATGTTCACAAGCTCGATGCACTCACTACCGAGCATGGCATGACAAACTAAGAATACACCCATCAAGAATACATGGCATACAAGCTAGAAATGGCAAGAACAACAACATAGCATGCACGGATCAATAACAACATCCTCGGCAAAATCGCTAACAAGTCAACAATCTGACAGGATTCACGAAATAGCAAAAGTAGAGCTCGATTGACTCAAGCTAGGGTGCTCCATAAATGCAAACAAAGAGATGGATGGATAGGGCACCAAAATGTTAAAAAATCATCCTTACTGATCATCCTCAAAAGAGGCATGGATCACTAGGAAACAACATGAACATATGGCATACCGACAAAATCAGGACAAGGACTTAGTGAAATTCTAAGTCCCTGAAATCAGCATTACCGATTACGCTAATTTGCAAGCTTGTGCTAGTCACCACACATATCAGAAAAATACATGGTAAGCACCTATGTAAATATGGCATGGCATATAACAAAACTCATGAAGAGCTCAGGAGCATATCGTGCACACATTAATCATGGCAAAAACGACAAATAGCTATTTGATGAAACAGATCTGACAATTTTATCACATAGCTCTCTTCCAACAGCATTTCGGGCATTAACATGAGCTCAAATAAAAATGATGCAATGAGAAGAAATGATGTACTCTCTGAGGTGAACATTTTGATATGCTACACGCGTAAATCGGAGCTACAGATGCGCAGTTATGACATGATGAAAATCGCAAAAAAACTAGGGTTACGGGATAAAAGTCAACCGTCAGATCTGAGATCTAGATCGGCCGAAACACTGTAGCAGGCGCGGTCACCGAGGTTTGTCGGAAAACGCGGACGCTACCGGAGAAGAAGCCGAGGGTCACCGGAGTCGAGGGAGGCCGGAGCTGTACTTGACGCGGACTTCGAGGGGCGGCGAGGCGGCGTCCTACAGCGTCGGCGACGTCCCGCGGTGGTTGAGGTGGCGGCGGAGGCGGCCGGTGGCAAGGTGGAACAAGGCGGCGGCAGGGCGGAGCGATGCTGGCGGACGGAGGCGCGGCGGCCGGAGCGGCGCCGGGCGCAGGGAAGAAGCAGGCGCGGGCGCGTTGGGCGGCTCGGCCCGGGAGGCGCGCGGGAGGGCCGGCGCTGGGCCTGGCGGGCCCGCGTCGGTGGGGAGGTGGCGAAGCGGTCCCCCGGGACAGGTGGCGCTTCAAGAGTGGACGGCGGTGAGGGCGAACATGTCCTGCCGACCGGATCTCGTCCGGCGGCGCGAGGAGGGGATTTTTTAGGGTTTCGTGGGAAAAGATCCGGGATTGGGAATGGGGGTCTATTTATAGACGTAGAGGGAGATAGGAAGCTCCAAATGGAGTGCAGTTTTTGGCCAAGCGATCGTGATCGAACGCTCTAGATGATGGAGAGGGTTTAGGTGGGTTTTGGGCTAGTTTGGAGAGGTGTTGGGCTGCAACACACATGAGGCCTTCTCGGTCCCTCGGTTAACCGTTGGAGTATCAAACGAAGTCCAAATGCCACGAAACTTGACAGGCGGTCTACCGGTAGTAAACCAAGGCCGCATGACAAGTCTCGATCCAATCCGGCAATATTTAACCCCCACACACGAAAAGAGGCAGAAAGGTCCACCGGAGGAGATAGGAGCGCCGGAATGCAAAACGGACAACGGGGAAAATGCTCGGATGCATGAGACGAACACGTATGGAAATGCAATGCACATGATGACATGATATGAGATGCATGACAAAGGCAACAACACACAGAGACAAAAATCCGAACCTGAGGAAATAAAATAACTTAGCGCCGGAAACGGCAAGAGTTGGGATACATATAAGGTAAATTACATCCGGGGTGTTACAACACTCCACCACTACAAAAGGATCTCGTCCCGAGATCTAGGACTGGAAAACGTCGGGTACTCAGAACGGAGGTAATCCTCGCGTTCCCAGGTGGCTTCACGGTCGGAATGGTGTGACCACTTGACTTTCAGGAATTTGATTGACTTATTGTGAGTCTTGCGTTTAGTCTCTTCAAGAATAGCAACGGGGTGCTCACGATAAGAATGGTCTTCTTGGAGATCAATGTCTTCAAAGTTGACGGTGCGGTCAGGGGTCTTGAAGCACTTGCGGAGCTGAGAGACATGGAACACGTCGTGCACGTTTGCAAAGTTTGAAGGAAGCTCGAGTTGATAGGCGAGATCGCCTCTCTTGCTGACGATCTTGAAAGGACCCAGGTATCTAGGGGCAAGCTTCCCTTTGATACTGAAGCGATGAGTACCTTTCATTGGAGAGACGTGGAGGTAAACATGGTCTTCGATCTCGAAAGCCAAATCATGATGCTTACTATCATAGTAGCTCTTCTGGCGCGATTGCGCTACTTTGAGGTTATCACGAATGACTTTGCACATTTCCTCTGCCTCTGTGATCAAGTCATTTCCAAGAAGTTGACGTTCACCGGTCTCTGACCAGTTAAGAGGAGTACGACACTTCCTGCCATAGAGAATTTCAAATGGGGCCTTACCCGAACTTGCTTGAAAGCTGTTGTTGTAGGAGAACTCAGCATATGGAAGACAATCTTCCCACTTCATACTGAAAGAGATAACACAAGCTCTAAGCATATCTTCGAGAATCTGATTGACATGCTCGACTTGACCGCTAGTTTTAGGATGAAAAGCTGTGCTGAAACGGATGTTGGTGCCCATGGCCTTCTGAATAGAATCCCAAAACTTGGATGTAAAGATGATGCCACGGTCTGAAGAGATCAACTGTGGAATGCCGTGCAGAGAGACAATCCGAGAGGTATAAAGCTCCGCCAATTGAGCCGCAGTGATAGACTCTTTGATAGGCAGAAAGTGAGCCACTTTAGTGAGTTTGTCGATGACAACGAATATAGCATCATTGCCACACTTGGACTTTGGAAAACCCTTCACGAAGTCCATCTCAATGTGGTCACACTTCCATTCTGGAATGGCAAGAGGTTGGAGGAGACCTGCTGGTCGTTGGTGTTCTGCCTTCAATCTTCTGCAGACATCACATTCATTCACGAACTGAGCAATCTCGCGCTTCATTCAAGTCCACCAATAAGCCTGCTTGAGATCCTGGTACATCTTCGTACTCCCAGGGTGGATGGAGAGGAGTGAATTGTGAGCCTCGTTCATAATGACTTTACGAAGGTCACCTTTAGGCACAATAGTGCGATCCTCGAAGAAGAGAGTATCCTTGTCATCAAGGCGATAGCACTTGTACTTGGGTTCACTCTTGGCAATCCCAATCTTCACCTTCTTCACCATAGCATCAAGAAGTTGAGCCTCGCGAATCTGATGTCCCAAAGTAGGAGAGACTTGAAGGTTGGCAAGGAAACCATGAGGAACAACTTGCAGATTGAGTTTGTGGAAAGCTTCACAAAGCTCGGGTTGGTAGGGCTCGAGAATCAGACTGTTGTAGTAAGCCTTCCTGCTCAATGCGTCAGCAATCACATTGGCCTTGCCTGGAGTATATTCGATGCTCGGATTATACTCTTGAATCATTTCGACCCAACGAGTCTGCCTGAGGTTGAGATTAGGCTGAGTGAAGATGTACTTGAGACTCTTGTGGTCAGTGAAGATGTCCACTTTTCTTCCCAATAAGAGATGTCTCCAAGTCAAAAGAGCATGCACAACTGCCGCCAACTCGAGGTCATGAGTGGGGTAGTTCTTCTCATTGGGCTTCAACTAGCGAGAAGAATAGGCCACAACTTTTTTCTCTTGCATCAATACTGCACCAAGACCTTGAAGCGAGGCATCACAGAAGACCTCGAATGGTTTGGATTCATCAGGAGGAGTCAGAACTGGAGCAGTGACTAATTTCTCTTTCAAAGTGTTGAAAGCGATGTCACATTCCAGAGACCAAACGTACTTGACGTGCTTCCGGAGAAGGTTTGAAAGAGGCTTCACGATTTTTGAAAAGTTCTCAATGAACCTTCGACACTAGCTAGCGAGACCAAGGAAGCTGCGGAGTTGCTTCACGTTCTGAGGTGGTTCCCAATTCACAATTGCAGACACCTTCTCAGGATTCACCTTAATGCCCTTGGCAGAGATGATATGCCCAAGGTAGAGAACCTCATCGAGCCAAAACTCGCACTTTGAGAACTTGGCGTAGAACTGATGTTCTCTGAGCTTATCGAGCACCAAACACAAGTGCTTGGCATGATCTTCCTTGTTCTTGGAAAAGACCAGAATGTCATCGAGGTAGACCAAGACGAAGTCATTTGTGTAGGCGTTGAAGATGAAGTTCATCATGCGAGAGAAAGTCGGAGGAGCATTGACGAGGCCAAAAGACATGACAGTGTATTCATATGAACCATAGCTTGTTCTGAAAGCCGTCTTAGGAATATCTTGCTCACGAATTCGAATCTGGTGATAGCTCATACGGAGATCAAGCTTGGAGAATACTTGAGCACCTTTGAGTTGTTCAAAAATCTCGTTGATGTTAGGAAGTGGGTACTTGTTCTTTATAGTCTTCTTGTTCAATGGACGGTAGTCAACATAGAGTCGGTCCGTTCCATCCTTCTTCTTCACAAAAAGAACTCCACAACCCCACGGAGAAGAACTAGGTCGGATGAGACCCATTCGCTCTTGAATATCGACTTGCTTCTTCAGCTCCTTTAACTCTTCAGGTCCAAGCTTGTAAGGACGTTAGCAAACAGGTTCCATGCCAGGCTCAAGATCGATGACGAATTCAACTGGCCGGTGCGGAGGCATTCCTGGGAGCTCTTCTGGAAAGACATCTTGATATTCGCAAACGACTAGAATTTGAGAGATGGCATCTAGTTCACCCTTCTCATTGAGAGAAAACAGACGGATTGTATCATCATGAGTGGCAAAGACAATTACATCCTCAGACGAATGAGTCAATTGAATCTGCCTGGCAGCACAATCAAGCTGAGCCTTGTGCTTAGAAAGCCAGTCCATTTCAAGAATAAGATCAATATCCGAGTTTCCAAGAACCACTGGAGAGGACAGAAACTTGTAGTCTCCCAACGTGATAGAGACATCGGGAGCAACCAAACTAGAAGTCAAAAGCTTGCCGGGAGAAACAACATGCATGCCTTTGGGCATAACCTCGGTATCAACATTGTGCTTCGGTGCAAATGGGAATGACAAGAAAGAATGTGATGCACCAGTGTCAAAAAGTACTTTTGCAGGAACATCGTTAACAGGAAGGTTACCCATGATGACATCTGACGAGTCCTCTGCCTAAGCTGCATTCATCAAGTTGACCTTGGTGTGCTTGGGGTTATGCTTGACCACAGTTGTACTTGCCGATCTCACAGGAGGAGGAGGAGGGAGACGCCTCTGATTGAAGCATTTGTTGGCATAGTGACCCTTCTGTTGGCACTTGTTGCACGTGACCTTTGAAAGCGGACGGTGATACAGAGCACTTGATCTTGGATCTTGAGAAGAAGTCTTGTTCTAAAAGCCAGGGTTGGGTGGGTGGGAAGATCCACTGCCACCTTTGCTCTTTTGCTGATAAGGCTGACGGAACGGAGGAGGAGGAAGCCAATACTTCTGCTGCTTAGACACTTGAGTTGAGGAAGAAGGAGTAGCATCTCTGACTCGCTTCTTGGAAGCATCGCACTTTAGTTGAGCAGTCTCTTGCTTCATTGCCATGTTGTAAAACTCATCGTACCTCTTGGGCTCAAAGAAAACGAGAGCTAGCTGGATTTCTTCTCTGAGACCACCCCTGAACTGGTATATCATGCTCTTCTCATCAGGGACGTCTTGCTTAGCAAAACGGGTGAGCTTCTGAAACATCTTGTTGTACTCGTAAATAGACATAGAGCATTGCTTCAGGTTGCAGAATTCCTCACGCTTGCTTTCAACCATGCTCTGAGGAATATGATAAGCTTTGAAGTCTTGACGGAATTCATCCCAGGTAATCACACGGCCTCCTCTGGAATCTTTGTACTGCTAAAACCATTCTGCAGCTTGGTCTTTGAGTTGGAAGGAAGCGAACTTGACAAAGTCCTCAGGCCTGATGTTACTGCACTCGAAATGCTTGCATATGTCCACGAGCCAATCATCAGCGTCTGTTGCCTCAACACAATTGCTGAAGGTCTTTGGCTGGTTAGCAAGGAACTGGTTGAGTGTAGCAAAGTGATTCTGATTGTTGCCTTGGCCCTGGTTCCCTTGATTGCGCTCTTGAAGAAGTTGCATGATCAGCTGCGTGTTTGCATTGGTAGCGGCCATCACAGCTTTCCATGCCTCCGGAGGTGGAGGTGGTGGCGGAGGATTAGGATTCGGAGTCGTGCGCGTTGCAGGAGCCATCCTGAAGAGGTTGACATCCATTAGCACTTTGACAGACAAATATTGAAGCTGAATCAAACGGGTTGAAATTGCAACATATAGTCTTCACATCCGAACACAATGAACGAATGCATTCCAATTGAAATGGTCACATATCCATAAATTGAGAAGCCACTTAGAATTTAAGTAGAAGAAAAAACAACACGGTATGGAACAAGAACGAATACTCGGTAAGGATCACCCAATCTCAAACCAAATATCCGTGGAAGAAGAACTAGAGCTACAAGAATTCCCACCTATGAAACTCCCGAACCTTTCCGGTTATGCAATCAGGTGTTGGGGATACAGGGGAAGAATAATATCTCACCCAAATCTAGAAAATCCTACATCCAGCTGTATCCATCCTTCAACATATAACCGAGAAAAAACTTCGGAAATCATCTACCTCAACCTTTGAAAAGAATCCGTTATACGAGTTATGGCAATACTCTCGAACTCCCGCCCCAGTACTGGGTGGCATCGAGGTTATCTCACCAACAACTGCATAAAAGAGATTTTCGATGTCAGCGAAACTCAGGTATTCCAGAATCTCAACGATAAAATTGTGACGACAACACCTCGGAGCTCAACTCCCCGGGACACTGCCACAACCCCTAAATGACAGGAGGCACCAAGAACAATGTTCTCATCACAAATCGATCGGAACGATTCCAAGATACCCGTGTGGTCCTAAAAAAATTTAGTGAAATTTGAGAAGAGAAGAGTCAAAACTCTACATCAGGATGCCTTACCAGAGCGATGAAGGGACTGGGAGTAAAAAGAATTCCTAAACTCTCCTATATATATAAACCTAAATGACTCAAAACATTTTTCTGGACTCAACAACACCAACGATTCGATCAAGCAGGGGGCTGCTAAGGTCGGGGAAGGCTCTGATTACCAACTTGTAACGCCCTCGATGTGGCTATATCTCCTACATGTTGAAGCACGACTTAGAGGCATAACCGCATTGAAAGCAATGTCGCAAGTAAGGTAATCTTCACAACACCCATGTAAATATATAAAAGGGGAAAGGATACATAGGCTTACACTCGCCACGTCACACAAATACATGAATAACATTACAATCATCCAATACACTCATGGTCCGACTACGGTACCAAAATAAAGACCAACCCCCACATGCGAGTAAGTCCCCGATCGCCCCAACTGGGCACCACTACTGATCATCTGGGAAAGACACATAGTAACAACGAGAGTCTTCATCGAACTCCCACTTGAGCTCAAGCACATCGTCTGGAGCGGTAGCATCGGTCCATGTATCTGGTTTGGAAGTAAACTGTGAGTCACGGGGACTCAGCAATCTCGCACCCTCGCGATCAAGACTATTTAAGCTTATAAGTAAGGCAAGGTAATATGTGGAGCGGCGACAAGCGACTAGCATATATGGTGGCTAACCTGTTCGCAAAAGAGAGCGAGAAGAGAAGGCAAAGCACGAACTAAGAACAATGACCAAGAAGTGATCCTATAACAACCTACGTCAAGCATTACTCCAACACCGTGTTCACTTCCCGGACTCCGCCGAGAAGAGACCATCACGGTAACACACGCGGTTGATTCATTTTAATTAAGTTAAGTTTCATGTTATCTACAACCAGACATTAACAAATTCCCATCTGCCCATAACCGGGGGCACGGCCTTCGAAAGTTCAAATCCCTGCAGGGAGTCCCAGCTTAGCCCATCACAAGCTCTCACGGTCAACGAAGGATATTCCTTCTCCCGAGACATTCCGATCAGACTCGGCATCTCGGTTTTACAAGACATCCTCGACAATGGTAAAACAAATCCAGCAACACCGCCCAAATGTGCCGACAAATCCCGATAGGAGCTGCACATATCTCATTCTCTGGGCACACTCAGATGAGACATCCTACGAGTAAAACCAACCCTCAAGTTGCCCCGAGGTGGCCCCGCAGTCTACTCGGTCGGACCAACACTCAGAGGAGCACTGGCCCAGGGGGGTTTAAATAAAGATGACCCTTGGGCTCCGAAAACCCAAGGGAAAAAGAGGCTAGGTGGCAAATGGTAAAACCAAGGTTGGGCATTGCTGGAGGAGTTTTATTCAAGGCGAACTGTCAAGGGGTTCCCAATATAACCCAACCGCGTAAGGAACACAAAATCCGGGAACATAACACCGATATGACGGAAAACTAGGGCGGCAAGAGTGGAACAAAACAATAGGCAAAAGGCCGAGCCTTCCACCCTTTACCAAGTATATAGGTGCATTAAGATAAACAGGATAATATGGTGATATCCCAATAAAAAACAATGTGCCAACAAGGAACGATCTCCAATCTTCACCTGCAACTAGCAACGCTATAAGAGGGGCTGAGCAAAGTGGTAACATAGCCAATCAATGGTTTGCTAGGACATGGTGGGTTAGAGGTTTGACATGGCAATTTGGGAGGCATGATATGCAAGTGGTAGGTATCGTAGCATAGGCATAGCAAAAGAGCGAGCATCTAGCAAGCAAAGATAGAAGTGATTTCGAGGGTATGATCATCTTGCCTACAAAGTTGTCAGAGTTGACTTGATCCTTGTAAGCAAACTCAACGGGCTGCTCATTCGCGAACTCGTCTCCCGGCTCTACCCAAACAAGACAAACAAGCAAAAGGAACACAATCAACCACGTGCAATGCTCAAACAACATGATGCAAACATGGTATGCTATGCGGGATGCGGTATGTGATGCATATGCAAGATTTGACAAGGAATGGTTGAACCTGTCCTCAACTTGGAAATCCAAGAGTGCCACTGGAAAGGTGGGGTGATTTTGGTTGAAATCGATATAAAGATCACCGGAATCGGATGCGCGGTTTGGAAATGGCAAGCAAAACAAATATGGCACCGGTCTGCGATAATCAGCAAGTAGCCATCTAAATGCATCAAGATAATTATGCTACAGCACTCAAACATGACAACACAATACATGGCAGGGATCCACTCATGATGCTTGACAAAAGATGAACGCTGAGCTACGGCTAATTCATCCATTAACAGGTTCAAACTAGCATGGAAAAAGTGCAAACGGTAACAGGTTTCAGACTTGGTGAAATTAACACAAGTCTGGAATTTAACATCAGGAAGCACACTTTAGAGCATGACAAATATATGCTAAAGGAACTTAACATGGCAAAGCAAGGCATGGAATGAAGCTACTCAAAGCACTTAACAAAAGTCCCTTGGTGACCTTGAGCCAAAACGGATCAGAAAATACAATTGCAAGCATGTGAACATGGCAAAAACATAATCAGATTACAGACTTAGTGAAAAACTGGGGCATACAAATCAGTTAACGAGTAGGCATGTTCACAAGCTCGATGCACTCACTACAGAGCATGGCATGACAAACTAAGCATACACCCATCAAGAATACATGGCATAGAAGCTAGACATGGCAAGAACAACAACATAGCATGCACGGATCAATAGCAACATCCTCGGCAAAATCGCTAACAAGTCAACAATCTGCCAAGATTCACGAAATAGCAAAAGTAGAGCTCGATTGACTCAAGCTAGGGTGCTGCATAAATGCAAACAAAGACAAGGATGGATAGAGCACCACAATGTTAACAAATCATTCTTACTGATCATCCTCAAAAGAGGCACGGATCACTAGCAAACAACATGAACATATAGCATACCGACAAAATCAGGACAAGGACTTAGTGAAATTCTAAGTCCCTGAAATTAGCATTACCGATTACGCTAATTTGCAAGCTTGTGCTAGTCACCACACATATCACAAAAATACATGGTAAGCACCTCTGTAAAGATGGCATGGCATATAACAAAACTCATGAAGAGCTCAGGAGCATATCGTGCACACATTAATCATGGCAAAAATGACAAATAGCTATTTGATGAAACAGATATGACAATTTTATCACATAGCCTTCTTCCAACAGCATTTCGGGCATCAAGATGAGCTCAAATGAAAATGATGCAATGAGAATAAATGATGTACTCTCTGAGGCGAACATTTTGATATGCTACACGCGCAAATCGGAGCTACGGATGCGGAGTTACGACATGATGCAAATCGCAAAAAAACTAGGGTTACGGGATAATAGTCAACCGTCAGATCTGAGATCTAGATTGGCCGAAACACTGTAGCAGGCGCGGTCACCGAGGTTCGTCGAAAAACGCGGACGCTGCCGGAGAAGAAGCCGAGGTTCACCGGAGTCGAGGGAGGCCGGAGCTGTACTTGACGCGGACGTCGAGGGGCGGCGAGGCGGCGTCCTACAGCGTCGGCGGCGTCCTGCAGTGGTTGAGGTGGCGGCGGAGGTGGCTGGCGGCGAGGTGGAACAAGGCGGTGGCAGTGCGGCGCGACGCTGGCGGACGGAGGCACGGCGGCCGGAGCGGCGCCGGGCGGAGGGAAGAAGCAGGCGCGGGCGCGCTGGGCGGCTCGGCCCGGGAGGCGCGCGGGAGGGCCGACGCTAGGCCTGGCGGGCCCGCGTCGGTGGGGAGGCGGCGAAGCGGTCCCCCGGGACAGGTGGCGCTTCAAGAGTGGACGGCGGTGAGGGCGGACATGTCCGGCCGACCGGATCTCGTCCAGCGGTGCGAGGAGGGGATTTTTTTGGGTTTCGTGGGAAAAGATCCGGGATTGGGAATGGGGGTCTATTTATAGACATAGAGGGAGCTAGGAAGCTCAAAATGGAGTGCAGTTTTCGGCCACGCGATCGTGATCGAACGCTCTAGATGATGGAGAGGGTTTAGGTGGGTTTTGGGCCAGTTTGGAGAGGTGTTGGGCTGCAACACACACGAGGCCTTCTCGGTCCCTCGGTTAACCGTTGGAGTATCAAACGAAGTCCAAATGGCACGAAACTTGACAGGCGGTCTACCGGTAGTAAACCAAGGCCGCATGACAAGTCTCAGTCCAATCCGGCAATGTTTAACCCCCACACACGAAAAGAGGTAGAAAGGTCCACCGGAGGAGATAGGAGCGCTGGAATGCAAAACGGACAATGGGGAAAATGCTCGGATGCATGAGACGAACACGTATGCAAATGCAATGCACATGATGACATGATATGAGATGCATGACAAAGGCAACAACACACGGAGACAAAAACCCGAACCCGAGGAAATAAAATAACTTAGCACCGGAAACGGCAAGAGTTGGGATACATATAAGGTAAATTACATCCGGGGTGTTACAAGGATCAAGAAGTTACCTCTCATCTTCAACCTGGATTCATGCTGGAGGAACTCGAGAGCTCAATGATACCAAATTTGGTCATCCCTCCCAATGCTAGATTTCTCTCTTATGAAATTATGAAAAGAGTGTTGCTTTTTCCCCCGTAGCTACGAAACATCCATTGGTAATTGGAGCTCTAGCAGTCACGGGTAAACTGCGCAAGGAAATAATGGATCTTAAGAAGCAAAATAATAAGCTTGAGGGGGAGAATCGCATCCTAAGGGGCATCATCGCCAAGAATATCACATCACCTCCTCCGAAGAAAGAGACCTAAATACATGGGTATGGGCACTCCCCTTGGCAACTGCCAAGCTTGGGGGAGGTGCCCCGGTATCGTATCACCATCACACCTTTACTTTTATCATTTTTATTAGTTCAATCCTTTTGGTTATATCTTGATCTAGTAGAATAAAGTTTTTTAGTATGATCTAGCTTTGAGTTTTGTTTCGAGATATATCTATGTAATCGAGTCCATGAGTTATATAATAAAGAGTAGTTTTGAGCCGAGGGCTTTGCTTTCTGTCTATGATCTTGAGGGAATAAAATAAGAGAAAGAATAAAAATATCATATAATGATCTTATGGAGAGTGATGACTTCACATATAAAGAGTAATAAAGAAAGAGAGGCTTCACATACTAAAAAGTTGTTGAGAGTTGACAAACATAGTTTTGGTCATTGTTGCAATTAACAGGAAGTAATAAAGAAAGAGAGGCTTCACATATAAATATACTATCTTGGACATCTTTTGTAATTGTGAGCACCCATTAAAATATGACATGCTAAAAAGTTGATGTTGGACAAGGAAGACAACATAATGGGTTATGTTTTCTTATACCCAAATAGAAGTTATATTGTCATGGATCCTCCAACATGTTGAGCTTGTTTTTTCCTCTTTTTCTAACCAAATCCTTTGCACCAAGTATAGATACTACTTGTGCTTCCAAACATCCCTTAACCCAGTATTTCCATGATAGTCCACCATACCTACATGTGGATTGAGTAAGATCCTTCAAGTAAGTTGTCATCGGTGCAAGCAATAGAAATTGCTCTCTAAATATGTATGATCTATTAGTGTGAAGAAAATAAGCTTTATACGAACTTGTGATAAGTAATAAATAAAAGCGACAGACTGCATAATAAAGTTCTTTATCACAAGAGGCAATATAAAGTGACGTTCTTTTGCATCAAGATTTTGTGCATCCGACCATAAAAGCGCATGACAACCTCTGCTTCCCTCTGCGAAGGGCCTATCTTTTACTTTTATTTTCTATCCCTATACAAGAGTCATGGTGATCTTCGCCTTTCCTTTTTACACTTTTTCTTTTTCGCAAGCACTATGTGTTGGAGAAAGATCCAGATATATATATACCACTCAGATGTAGGTCACCGTAAAGTATTATTGTTGAAATTACCCTTGAGGTAAAAGGTTGGGAGACGAAACTATAAGCCCCTATCTTTCTCTGTGTCCGACTAAAACTTTGAACTCATAAGTATCGCGTGAGCGTTAGCAATTGTGAAAGATTAAATAATAGTTGGGTATGTAGACTTGCTGAAAAGCTCTTATATTGACTCTTTCCGATGTTATGATAAATTGCAATTGCTTCAATGCTTGAGATCATGGTTTGTTAGTTTTCAATGAAGTTTTTGATTCATACTTTACCTTGTGAATGAACTATTAATTTGGCATTAGAAGTTATATGACAACATTTTTTGTTGTTCCAGAGATGATCATGATGCCCTCATGTTTGTATTTTATTTTATTGACACCTCTTTCTCTAAACATGTGGACATATTTTTTGATTTTGGCTTTCGCTTGAGGACAAGCGAGGTCTAAGCATGGGGGAGTTGATACGTCCATTTTGCATCATGCTTTTATATTGATATTTATTGCATTATGGGATGTTATTACACATTATGGCACAATACTTATGCATTTTCTCTCTTATTTCACAAGGTTTCCGCAAAGAGGGAGAATGCCAGCAGCTGCAATTCTAGACTGGAAAAGGAGCAAATCCGAGAGACCTTTTCTCTCTAGAAGAATTATTTTGGAATATATAAAAAATATTGGGTGAAGAAAGTACCATAGGGGACCCACCAGGCATGCACAAGGGTGGAGGGTGTGCCCTACCCCGCTAGGTGCGCCCCCTACCATGTGAGCCACCTGGCAGGCCCCCGGTGCCCATATTCTGCTATATGATGTGTTTTGACACTACAAAAAAATACACTTCCGTGATGATACGTGTTTGTCACAGTAGGTCACGTTATCTGTCATGCATGTACATCCATGATGATTTTATGACAGAATCAAGATAGTCATACCTATGCTGTCGTAGAAGTGTTCCATGACATTACCAAAATTATCATCACAGAAGTGTTCACTTCCATGACGATAAATGCCGCGTCATGGAAGTGCTTTCGTCAAGGGTGACCGACACATGGCATCCACCGTAACGGGTCGCCCTTAAGCTATCGGGTCCGGTTTTGGATCCGATAACCCGCTAACAGCCATGACCAATGCCAATTTTCCACGTGTAAAATTCTCATTAGCCGACGGAACCACGTGTCACCTCCACGTTGGCACAGGTGTCACTCATCCAATGGGCGAGATGCACCCATGATATGTCGACACGTGGACTGGCCCAACAGTGGCCCATTCAGGTTAAAAGGCCGGGCCTATCAAAATATGCGAGACGGCCCATTAGTGGCCTACTTGTCAGGCCCATTTACAAGCACGACCCATACAAGTTACACAGAATAGGCCCATCAAAGGCCCATTCTACATTTGACAATTTCCAGCCCATCGTCAGTTTTAGCCCGTTAATGGTCCCTTATGTCTTTGGGCCCAATCACGACCCGATCTTCTTTCGGCCTGTTAGTGGCCCATCGTCAGTTCCAGCCCGTTAACGGCCCGAAACATCTTTCAGCCTTTTCTCGGCCCATTCTGCAGTTGGGCTAATTCTAGACCCCTGTGACTTTAGGCCTGTACTCGGCTCGTTAGGTAAATGGGCCAACTCCTAGCCCATTTTGTCTCTCGGCCTGTTAACAGCCCGCACAACAGTTGGGCCTTTGACTATAGGTCCATTAGGGGCCCACGTTCCGCAGGGTATCATTTCAGCCCAACGCGACTTTCGGCCTGTTAAAAGCCTAGTTTGCAAATTGGGCCTCCTCTGCCCCATAACACTTTCTGCCCTCTTACTGGCCCGTAAAGTAAAAGGGCCAAGACAAAATTGACATCTATTTCAGCCTGCTAAAGGCCCGCGGGCCATTTCCATTTATACAGCCCTATCGAGCTTTTGGCATGTTAACGGCCTGCTAAAAGCTGTTGTTACGGTGGGCCACATCATTTGGGATCCACTTAATATTATTTTGACCATCCAACTAAGGCCCGCTTTGACTACACATGTTTGTCCATTTGTATGGCGTCCAGGAAATGTTTGGCCGTGTAGGCCCCTGTTTCAACGATATAGCATATCCAAGAATTATCCTACTCTATACTATTTCCTCTAAAAACATACACTATACAATAAAAAGACTAAGGCATAGAAACGCAGAATAATCCTACACTATACAATAAAGAAATTACAGCTGAATATACCCACTGGGCATTATAGTTCAGCACCAGTGATAATAAAGTGTACACAAACAGCAAATTACATACACTGGACAAATAAAGCGTGTACATCATGGACACGCATCAACAGAACTTAACATTTGAACTATAATCTCGTCAGAAAATAGGATTGGCCGGATTCAGATAGCACAAATTTCAGTCTGCAAAATCTCCAATTCCTTCGTGGTTACCTCAGTGTCTTGTTTCATTTTTTTTGACTCCTGCATCTAATACCTGGATGTCCAGTCTCAACTAGTTGATTGTATGTTGAGAATCACGTACACGTTGTCTTGCCACCTCTAGTTAATGCTCGAGAACATCAGCACATTCCAATTCCAATCCATAATCATTCGGTAATGGCCATGTCGTACTTCTCGTAGATCTTTGTGTTGATGTCACTTCATCCTAAAATGTTTCTGTAAGTACACATGACTAGGGCAAAAATATAGTTACAACAGTGAAGCGAGCAAGATAGACTATTTTGTACATGGCTAAATAGGACTAACAATAATATTACACGTCATGAAGCATAAGCATGTGATATTTTAAAAATTATAAAAATGGTAGTTTGTGCAGCCTGCATAAAGAAATGTCTCTTAGCTCACCAGAGGAGCATGATGTTGGGGCCAAATCCAAAACACAGACAAGTTACAAATTTAGACAACACGTTGTGTATAAGTAAGCAAGCAGTTGGCCATTCTGTAGCTCAATTAAAGTCTTAGGGATCAAAATGAATAGCAGAGGGATTCATACAAACCTACTACAGCAAGTAAAGCTATGCGATCATTAGCCTAGTATAAACTAGATTGTGAGCCTCATGTAGTAATAGTTGGTTAATAGACTTCAAAGCTTCAGGCACACTTCGCCAGAGTAATTAAATGGTAAGGCCTTTAATTATGTCAACTAATAGTTATACAAGTACCCAACATCAGGCATCATTGTTTGGGCATATCATTAACTGAGGACAAATAAAGCAATTGAAAAGAGCAAATTAACTATGCCTGAAACAAACAAGGAATTGAACTGTTGAGTTGGATACAGTGACTTACCTTAACTGGTTGAACAGGCTCAACGCTTCTCCTACTTCTCTTGCAAGGCTGCTTCCTAACATCTTGTACATGGAAATCCTCAATCTTATCTTCATTGCATCCCCTCTGGAAGGTGACACAAACTAGTTACTCGTCTCCTTAGAAGATAAATATGCATACTTTCCAGTCTGTGAACAACACAAAAGGATGAGATTATAACAAAACAACACCACATAATGAAACATGCCACATCTCTTGCACTTGCACATAATGAAATGAGCATTTACTATGTATGCACTATGTAAAAACTAGGCATACCTTCGAACTGGATCTCCAGGTACTCTTGGAGAGCCTACTTTAGTGTACAGGCAAACCTTTATGTCACCTATGAGTTAGACAAGCCCCCACTATAGCGGCCCTTAGTGTTTAAATCGTTGACAAGCTCTGTTAGAGTGTTAGGTCAAGAACAACAAGTAATCAAATCAAACAGTTCTGGTATGGGTGGCTGATGCAAACAAGCAATTGAACAGATGTATCAAGAAAAGAAGCAAAGAAGGAGGCTTAAAGACCATCACTTGATTGACCAGATTTAAGGGGCATTTAAACATCATGTGCCACATATGAACTAACATAAACATTGCATATTCCAGATTCTACAATGGAATGCACATGTATTGGGTTATGCCATGTATGATGATGCCTAAATGTACACTATAGCAGGCAGGAGTGATTCACCATTGCACACACAATTGAATTGCAGGTTAAGGGCCAGTTCTATTCTGCCTTTTTAGAGCTTATTGTCAAAATAAGCCATAAAAGATCTAAAGAATTCATTTTTGAGTTACGGGCTTGGGCTTACTTATTTCGCTTTGGACGGGGGTGTTTCGGGTAGAAGCTTACTAAAAATTGAAGGGAAGGGGAATAGTGAAATGACTCTGTTGTCTGCCTATATTACACTCAAAATGCAATTTCCCTACCTGCTTGCATATCATCTCCCCTTTCCCTCTACCTCGATCCCCTGCCTGCAGCGCTAGGGTTCCTCCAGCTTGCTATCACCACTGGTCCCATCTGGCCTGGTCCTCGACGATGCTCTGTCCAACTAGGCTACGTGGCCGGCGGGTCGGGCGAAATCTCCCCGGCTGCTCCTCCCTTTGGCATCGCCCCTCATTCTCATGGTCTCCAGCAACTACTCCACTATGGTCCGTCCAACGCACTACTCCGGCGGGCGCTGCACAACTATGGCTGATGCCACACTGCGGCAGAAGGCACCTTATTCCCCCTCCCCTCATCCCCTATTATGGCCTTGAGGTACTGTTGAAGGATGAGCTCATCCAACAAGGTGAGGATCTCCTATGATTTTTTACCAAATTTCCATTCTGATCCACTATATGATGAATTGTTTGTTGGGGAACGCAGTAATTTCGAAAATTTTCCTACGCACACGCAAGATCATGGTGATGCACAGCAACGAGAGGGGAGAGTGTTGTCTACGTACCAACGCAGACCGACTGCGGAAGCGATCACACAACGTAGAGGAAGTAGTCGTACGTCTTCTTCCCGATCCGACCGATCCAAGCACCGTTACTCCGGCACCTCCGAGTTCTTAGCACACGTTCAGCTTGATGACATTCCTCGGGCTCCGATCCAGCAAAGCGTCGAGGAAGAGTTCCGTCAGCACGACGGCGTGGTGACGATCTTGATGTACTACCGACGCAGGGCTTCGCCTAAGCACTGTAACGGTACGATCGAGGTGGAATTTGGTGGCAGGGGGCACCGCACACGGCTAAGGAACGATCTCAAGGATCAACTTGTGTGTCTTGGGGTGCCCCCTGCCCCCATATATAAAGGTTGGAGGAGGGGGAGCCGGCCGGCCAGGGAGAGGGAGGCGCAGAGGGAGTCCTACTCCCACCGGGAGTAGGACTCCCCCCTCCAATCCTAATCCTATTAGGACTCCCGGGGGGGAAAGGAGAGAGAGGGGGGCCGGCCCCTTCTCCTAGTCCTACTAGGACTTGGGGAAGGGGGGAGCGCGCGGCTAGGCTGTGGGCTGCCCCTTCTCTCTTTTCCACTAAGGCCCAATAGGCCCATTAGTCTCCCGGGGGGTTCCGGTAACCCTCCCGGTATTCCGGTAAAATCCCGATTTCACCCGGAACACTTCCTATGTCCAAACATAGGCTTCCAATATATCAATCTTTATGTCTCGACCATTTCGAGACTCCTCATCATGTCCGTGATATCATCCGGGACTCCGAACAACCTTCGGTACATCAAAATGCATAAACTCATAATAACTGTCATCGTAACGTTAAGCGTGCGGACCCTACGGTTCGAGAACAATGTAGACATGACCGAGAAACGTCTCCGGTCAATAACCAATAGCGGGACCTGGATGCCCATATTGGCTCCTACATATTCTACGAAGATCTTTATCGGTCAGACCGCATAACAACATACGTTGTTCCCTTTGTCATCGGTATGTTACTTGCCCGAGATTCGATCGTCGGTATCCAATACCTAGTTCAATCTCGTTACTGGCAAGTCTCTTTACTCGTTCCGTAATACATCATCTCACAACTAACATATTAGTTGCAGTGCTTGCAAGGCTTATGTGATGTGCATTACCGAGAGGGCCCAGAGATACCTCTCCGACAATCGGAGTGACAAACCCTAATCTCGAAATACGCCAACCCAACATCTACCATTGGAGACACCTGTAGTACTCCTTTATAATCACCCAGTTACGTTGTGACGTTTGGTAGTACCCAAAGTGTTCCTCTGGTAAACGGGAGTTGCATAATCTCATAGTTACAGGAACATGTATAAGTCATGAAGAAAGCAATAGCAACATACTAAATGATCGGGTGCTAAGCTAATGGAATGGGTCGTGTCAATCAGATCATTCTACTAATGATGTGACCTCGTTAATCAAACAACAACTCTTTGTTCATGGTTAGGAAACATAACCATCTTTGATTAACGAGCTAGTCAAGTAGAGGCATACTAGTGACACTCTGTTGGTCTATGTATTCACACATGTATTATGTTTCCGGTTAATACAATTCTAGCATGAATAATAAACATTTATCATGATATAAGGAAATAAATAATAACTTTATTATTGCCTCTAGGTCATATTTCCTTCAGTCTCCCACTTGCACTAGAGTCAATAATCTAGATTACACAGTAATGATTCTAACACCCATGGAGCCTTGGTGCTGATCATGTTTTGCTCGTGGAAGAGGCTTAGTCAACGGGTCTGCAACATTCAGATCCGTATGTATCTTGCAAATCTCTATGTCTCCCACCTGGACTAAATCCCGGATGGAGTTGAAGCGTCTCTTGATGTGTTTGGTTCTTTTGTGAAATCTGGATTCCTTTGCCAAGGCAATTGCACCAGTATTGTCACAGAAGATTTTCATTGGACCCGATGCACTAGGTATGACACCTAGATCGGATATGAACTCCTTCATCCAGACTCCTTCGTTCGCTGCTTCCGAAGCAGCTATGTACTCCGCTTCACATGTAGATCCCGCTACGACGCTTTGTTTAGAACTGCACCAACTGACAGCTCCACCGTTTAAAGTAAACACGTATCTGGTTTGCGATTTAGAATCGCCCGGATCAGTGTCAAAGCTTGCATCAACGTAACCTCTTACGGTGAGCTCTTTGTCACCTCCATATACGAGAAACATATCCTTAGTCCTTTTCAGGTATTTCAGGATGTTCTTGACCGCTGTCCAGTGATCCATTCGTGGATTACTTTGGTACCTCCCTGCTAAACTTATAGCAAGGCACACATCAGGTCTGGTACACGGCATTGCATACATGATAGAGCCTATGGCTGAAGCATAGGGAACATCTTTCATTTTCTCTCTATCTTCTGCAGTGGTCGGGCATTGAGTCTTACTCAACTTCATACCTTGTAACACAGGCAAGAACCCTTTCTTTGCTTGATCCATTTTGAACTTCTTCAAAATCTTGTCAAGGTATGTGCTTTGTGAAAGTCCAATTAAGCGTTTTGATCTATCTCTATAGATCTTTATGCCTAATATGTAAGCAGCTTCCCCGAGGTCTTTCATCGAAAAACTTTTATTCAAGTATCCCTTTATGCTATCCAGAAATTCTATATCATTTCCAATCAGCAATATGTCATCCACATATAATATTAGAAATGCTACAGAGCTCCCACTCACTTTCTTGTAAATACAGGCTTCTCCAAAAGTCTGTATAAAGCCAAATGCTTTGATCACATTATCAAAGCGTTTATTCCTACTCCGAGATGCTTGCACCAGTCCATAAATGGATCGCTGGAGTTTGCATACTTTGTTAGCTCCCTTTGGATCGACAAAACCTTCTGGTTGTATCATATACAACTCTTCTTCCAGAAATTCATTCAGGAATGCAGTTTTGACATCCATCTGCCATATTTCATAATCATAAAATGCGGCAATTGCTAACATAATTCTGACGGACTTAAGCATCGCTACGGGTGAGAAGGTCTCATCGTAGTCAACTCCTTGAACTTGTCGAAAACCTTTTGCGACAAGTCGAGCTTTATAGACAGTAATATTACCGTCAGCGTCAGTATTTTTCTTGAAGATCCATTTATTCTCAATTGCTTGCCGATCATCGGGCAAGTCAACCAAAGTCCATACTTTGTTTTCATACATGGATCCCATCTCAGATTTCATGGCCTCAAGTCACTTTGCGGAATCTGGGCTCACCATCGCTTCTTCATAGTTCGTAGGTTCATCATGATCTAGCATCATGACTTCCAGAACTGGATTACCGTACCACTCTGGTGCGGATCTCACTCTGGTTGATCTACGTGGTTCAGTAATATCTTGTTCTGAAGCTTCATGATCATCATCATTAGCTTCCTCACTGATTGGTATAGGTGTCGCAGAAACAGTTTTCTGTGATGTACTATTTTCCAATAAGGGAGCAGGTACAGTTACCTCGTCAAGTTCTACTTTCCTCCCACTCACTTCTTTCGAGAGAAACTCCTTCTCTAGAAAGTTTCCGAATTTAGCAACAAAAGTCTTGCCTTTGGATCTGTGATAGAAGGTGTATCCAATAGTTTCCTTTGGATATCCTATGAATACACACTTCTCTGATTTGGGTTCGAGCTTATCAGGTTGAAGCTTTTTCACATAAGCATCGCAGCCCCAAACTTTAAGAAACGACAACTTTGGTTTCTTGCCAAACCATAGTTCATAAGGTGTCGTCTCAACGGATTTTGATGGTGCCCTGTTTAACGTGAATGCGGCCGTCTCTAAAGCATAACCCCAAAACGATAGCGGTAAATCAGTAAGAGACATCATAGATCGCACCATATCTAGTAAAGTACGATTACGACGTTCAGACACACCATTACATTGTGGTGTTCCGGTTGTCGTGAGTTGCGAAACTATTCCACAGTTTTTCAAATGTACACCAAACTCGTAACTCAAATATTCTCCTCCACGATCAGATCGTAGAAACTTTATTTTCTTGTTATGATGATTTTCAACCTCACTCTGAAATTCTTTGAACTTTTCAAACGTTTCAGACTTATGTTTCATTAAGTAGATATACCCATATCTGCTTAAATCATCTGTGAAGGTGAGAAAATAACGATATCCGCCACGAGCCTCAATATTCATCGGACCACATACATCGGTATGTATGATTTCCAATAAATCTGTTGCTCTCTCCATAGTATCGGAGAACGGTGTTTTAGTCATCTTGCCTATGAGGCACGGTTCGCAAGTACCAAGTGATTCATAATCAAGTGGTTCCAAAAGCCCATCAGTATGGAGTTTCTTCATGCGCTTTACACCGATATGACCTAAACGGCAGTGCCACAAATAAGTTGCACTATCATTATTAACTTTGCATCTTTTGGCTTCTACATTATGAATATGTGTATCACTATCTTCGAGATTCAACAAGAATAGACCACTCTTCAAAGGTGCATGACCATAAAAGATATTATTCATATAAATAGAACAACCATTATTCTCTGATTTAAATGAATAACCGTCTCGCATTAAACAAGATCCAGATATAATGTTCATGCTCAACGCTGGCACCAAATAACAATTATTTAGGTCTAATATTAATCCCGAAGGTAGATGTAGAGGTAGCGTGCCGACCGCGATCACATCGACTTTGGAACCGTTTCCCACGCGCATCGTCACCTCGTCCTTTGCTAGCGTCTGCTTATTCTGTAGTCCCTGTTTCGAGTTGCAAATATTAGCAACAGAACTAGTATCAAATACCCAGGTGCTACTGCGAGCTCTAGTAAGGTACACATCAATAACATGTATATCACATATACCTTTGCTCACTTTGCCATCCTTCTTATCCGCCAAATACTTGGGGCAGTTCCGCTTCCAGTGACCAGTCTGCTTGCAGTAGAAGCACTCAGTTTCAGGCTTAGGTCCAGACTTGGGTTTCTTCTCCTGAGCAGCAACTTGCTTGCTGTTCTTCTTGAAGTTTCCCTTCTTCTTTCCTTTGCCCTTTTTCTTGAAACTAGTGGTTTTGCTAACCATCAACACTTGATGCTCCTTCTTGATTTCTACCTCCGCAGCTTTCAGCATTGCGAAGAGCTCGGGAATAGTCTTGTTCATCCCTTGCATATTATAGTTCATCACGAAGCTCTTGTAGCTTGGTGGCAGTGATTGGAGAATTCTGTCAATGACGCAATCATCTGGAAGATTAACTCCCATCTGAATCAAGTGATTATTATACCCAGACATTTTGAGTATATGCTCACTGACAGAACTGTTCTCCTCCATCTTGCAGCTATAGAACTTATTGGAGACTTCATATCTCTCAATTCGGGCATTTGCTTGAAATATTAACTTCAACTCCTGGAACATCTCATATGCTCCATGACGTTCAAAACGTCGTTGAAGTCCCGATTCTAAGCCGTAAAGCATGGCACACTGAACTATCGAGTAGTCATCAGCTTTGCTCTGCCAGACGTTCATAACATCTAGCGTTGCTCCAGCAGCAGGCCTGTCACCCAGTGGTGCTTCCAGGACGTAATTCTTCTGTGCAGCAATGAGGATAATCCTCAGGTTACGGACCCAGTCCGTGTAATTGCTACCATCATCTTTCAACTTTGCTTTCTCAAGGAACGCATTAAAATTCAACGGAACAATAGCACGAGCCATCTATCTACAATCAACATAAACAAGCAAGATACTATCAGGTACTAAGTTCATGATAAGTTTAAGTTCAGTTAATCAAATTACTTAGGAACTCCCACTTAGATAGACATCCCTCTAATCTTCTAAGTGATCACGTGATCCAAATCAACTAAACCATAACCGATCATCACGTGAGATGGAGTAGTTTTCAATGGTGAACATCGTTATGTTGATCATATCTACTATATGATTCACGCTCGACCTTTCGGTCTCCGTGTTCCGAGGCCATATCTGTATATGCTTGGCTCGTCAAGTATAACCTGAGTATTCTGCGTGTGCAACTGTTTTGCACCCGTTGTATTTGGACGTAGAGCTTATCACACCCGATCATCACGTGGTGTCTGGGCACGACGAACTTTGGCAACGATGCATACTCAGGGAGAACACTTCTTGATAATTTAGTGAGAGATCATCTTATAATGCTACCGTCAATCAAAGCAAGATAAGATGCATAAAAGGATAAACATCACATGCAATCAATATAAGTGATATGATATGGCCATCATCATCTTGTGCTTGTGATCTCCATCTCCGAAGCACCGTCATGATCACCATCGTCACCGGCGCGACACCTTGATCTCCATCGTAGCATCGTTGTCGTCTCGCCAATATTATGCTTCCACGACTATCACTACCGTTTAGTAATAAAGTAAAGCATTACATCGCAATTGCATTGCATACAATAAAGCGACAACCATATGGCTCCTGCCAGTTGCCGATAACTCGGTTACAAAACATGATCATCTCATAAAATAAAATCAGCATCATGCCTTGACCATATCACATCACAACATACCCTGCAAAAACAAGTTAGACGTCCTCTACTTTGTTGTTGCAAGTTTTACGTGGCTGCTACGGGCTTAAGTAAGAACTCATCTCACCTACGCATCAAAACCACAATGATAGTTCGTCAAATAGACTCCGTTTTAACCTTCTCAAGGACCGGGCGTAGTCACACTTGGTTCAACTAAAGTTGGAGAGACAATCTTCCGCAAGCCATCTGTGTGCAAAGCACGTCGAGGGAACCGGTCTCGCGTAAGAGTACGCGTAAGGTTGGTCCGGATCGTCTCACCCAACAATACCGCCGAACCAAAGTATGACATGCTGGTAGGCAGTATGACTTGTATCGCCCACAACTCACTTGTGTTCTACTCGTGCAAATAACATCAAACCATAAAAGCTAGGCTCGGATGCCATTGTTGGGGAACGCAGTAATTTCGAAAATTTTCCTACGCACACGCAAGATCATGGTGATGCACAGCAACGAGAGGGGAGAGTGTTGTCTACGTACCAATGCAGACCGACTGCGGAAGCGATCACACAACGTAGAGGAAGTAGTCGTACGTCTTCTTCCCGATCCGACCGATCCAAGCACCGTTACTCCGGCACCTCCGAGTTCTTAGCACACGTTCAGCTCGATGACGTTCCTCGGGCTCCGATCCAGCAAAGCGTCGAGGAAGAGTTCCGTCAGCACGACGGCGTGGTGACGATCTTGATGTACTACCGACGCAGGGCTTCGCCTAAGCACTGTAACGGTACGATCGAGGTGGAATTTGGTGGCAGGGGGCACCGCACACGGCTAAGGAACGATCTCAAGGATCAACTTGTGTGTCTTGGGGTGCCCCCTGCCCTCGTATATAAAGGTTGGAGGAGGGGGAGCCGGCCGGCCAGGGAGAGGGAGGCGCAGAGGGAGTCCTACTCCCACCGGGAGTAGGACTCCCCCCTCCAATCCTAATCCTATTAGGACTCCCGGGGGGGAAAGGAGAGAGAGGGGGGCCGGCCCCTTCTCCTAGTCCTACTAGGACTTGGGGAAGGGGGGAGCGCGCGGCTAGGCTGTGGGCTGCCCCTTCTCTCTTTTCCACTAAGGCCCAATAGGCCCATTAGTCTCCCGGGGGGTTCCGGTAACCCTCCCGGTATTCCGGTAAAATCCCGATTTCACCCGGAACACTTCCTATGTCCAAACATAGGCTTCCAATATATCAATCTTTACGTCTCGACCATTTAGAGACTCCTCGTCATGTCCGTGATCTCATCCGGGACTCCGAACAACCTTCGGTACATCAAAATGCATAAACTCATAATAACTGTCATCGTAACGTTAAGCATGTGGACCCTACGGTTCGAGAACAATGTAGACATGACCGAGACACGTCTCCGGTCAATAACCAATAGCGGGACCTGGATGCCCATATTGGCTCCTACATATTCTACGAAGATCTTTATCGGTCAGACCGCATAACAACATACGTTGTTCCCTTTGTCATCGGTATGTTACTTGCCCGAGATTCGATCGTCGGTATCCAATACCTAGTTCAATCTCGTTACTGGCAAGTCTCTTTACTCGTTCCGTAATACATCATCTCACAACTAACATATTAGTTGCAGTGCTTGCAAGGCTTATGTGATGTGCATTACCGAGAGGGCCCAGAGATACCTCTCCGACAATCGGAGTGACAAACCCTAATCTCGAAATACGCCAACCCAACATCTACCATTGGAGACACCTGTAGTACTCCTTTATAATCACCCAGTTACGTTGTGACGTTTGGTAGTACCCCAAGTGTTCCTCCGGTAAACGGGAGTTGCATAATCTCATAGTTACAGGAACATGTATAAGTCATGAAGAAAGCAATAGCAACATACTAAACGATCGGGTGCTAAGCTAATGGAATGGGTCATGTCAATCAGATCATTCTACTAATGATGTGACCTCGTTAATCAAACAACAACTCTTTGTTCATGGTTAGGAAACATAACCATCTTTCATTAACGAGCTAGTCAAGTAGAGGCATACTAGTGACACTCTGTTGGTCTATGTATTCACACATGTATTATGTTTCCGGTTAATACAATTCTAGCATGAATAATAAACATTTATCATGATATAAGGAAATAAATAATAACTTTATTATTGCCTCTAGGGCATATTTCCTTCATTGTTGTGAGCTGCTTCTGCTGCTCCAATATGATGCATTGCTATGAGTTTCTCCTCTTGCTACTATATGATGAATTGTCATGAGCTGCTGCTACTGTATGATGAATTGCTATGAGCTGCTACTGCTATATGATGAGTTGCTATAAGCTGCTCCTGCCGCTACTATATGATGAATTGCTATGAGCTGCTTCTACTACTACTATATGATGAATTGCTATGAGTTGCTCCTGCTGCTGCTATATGATGAATTGCTATGACCAGCTGCTGGTATATGATGAATTGCACACTTCTGCTACTGCTGTATGATGAGTTGCTATGAGCTGCTGCTGCTATATGATGCTTTCAGGTTGTGCTGCTATATGATAATAACCAGCCACTTGGACCATCGAATTTCAATAAATAATTGTTCTTCATTTAAATGTGGTTCATGTGTTCTTCATTTAAATTAGGCAGTGGGATCTCTACGGAAGACATTAACCAAAGTAGATTGTGCCAAGTAGATGGTATCTTTGTATTTGCATTTTGAACAAATAGCGATGGTTTGTTTTCCTATCATATTAATTATTGCAGTGGGTTCAATTTGTGATGTTTGCAAGTCAAATTAATTTTCATATGGGCAGAAAAAATGACAAAATATAATGCAATCTAGACTTTTCACTGATCATACCAAAGGTAAGCTGAAAAGGAAGGCAAGGAAAAGAATTGATTGGTTAATTACCTTGAGCTTATATTCACATGTGCTTATTTTCTTAGGATAACTCATAATAATTGTCCCTAAGAAACTTGGCCAATAGAACTGACATACAAATTACATGTCAAGATGAATGCAATGGAGGACTGACCTACCATAGCACACTATGTAGGCTCACCGCTGCCTCTCTTTTTTGCGATGTTCCATGAAATTTCCACATACATCTTGTACTTTTTCATTGTGTAACCCTATCTGCAAGTTGACACGGCTAATTCCAGACATCTCTACATGATAATACATTGCATATCCCTTACGCATATTTAAACAACCAATTAACGATTGTGTGCGTAGCATAAACTAGCCATGACTATGTGTGCTGGACTAGCAGGCACTATAAGGGAGCCTAATGTAGTGCCCTGGAATTCCTACATGCCACCTACGATTTTGTGTAATGTACTACCTCTGTTCCCAAATATATGTCTTTGTACAGATTCTAGTATGGACCACATACAGATGTATACAGATGCATTTTCGAGTGTAGATTCACTCATTTTGCTCCGTATGTAGCCTATAGTGGAATCTCTAGAAAGACTTATATTTAGGAACAGAGGTACAAGGTAGTATCCTGTATGACATCTACATATCTAATTTAGCAGCCAGTAGTAGAAATCATTGTCTGCACAAAGGGATTACTGGTCAAAAATCCTAGCAAAGCACGCTGGCGGGCACACAACAATACAAGAGAGGGGGAGAGAGAGAGAGAGAGAGAGAGAGAGAGAGAGAGAGAGAGAGAGAGAGAGATGCACTTACAAGATCATAGCAATGCCTCAGTCCAGGATCTTGGTTGGTCAAGCTGTTAGATCTAGAAGAAACATCGTCCTTGTAGTTTTTGCCAGCTGCATAATAGGTAACAGCGCCATGTTAGTATATTTGAAGTACATCGGGCAGGTGATGCTGGATGGGTTTAAAGGTGAAGTACATAGGCCGTGGCGGGTGCTTGGCATCTTGCCAGACAGCGGGAATCAGGTTAGAAACGTCAAGGGTGATGGCGTTGTGCTGGCTGTCGGGGTCTGGTAAGGAGATCTAGAACCGTCGAGTAGGGTGTTTGTGGAGCGGCTCCGGTAGGGTGGACTATGGTGTGGGCGAAGCGGATCTGTGGCCGTGGACGAGGGCGTCGGTGAAGCTGCTCCGGTGGTTAGGTTAAGGATGATGTCGATGATGCGGATCTATGGCTGTGGACGGGGCGTCAGAAGCTGCTCCGGCAGGTTGGATGAGGGTGCGACGAAGCGGATCTGTGGCCGTGGACTTGTGAGTTGGCAAAGAGGCCCCGGTAGGGTTGAGAATGGTATAGGCGAAGCTACTCTAGTAGGGTTAACGATGGTGTCAGCGAAGAGGCTCCTGTAAGGTTGAGGAAGGTGTCGGCAAAGGGTATCAGAGGCCGTCGACGGGTGCATTGGTGGGGCGGCTCCTGGGGGTTTGGGCGAAGCATCTCCGGTGGGGAGTACGAATGAGCCGCTGCAGATGCGCTATGGTTGATGAGAGTACCGGCGAAGCAGATCTGGCGCCATGGACAAGGCCGACACTGATGGGTTGTGGTACAGTGGTGGATGAGTAGTCCACTTGTTTCTAGTGGAGGTGGGAGGGGTAGATGCGGCCGCAGAAGCAGATCCGGCGAGGTAGACGCCGCTGGCAGTGAATGGGCTCTGGTACGCCGGTGGATGAGCAGTCTAGGGTTTCGAGAGGGGAGGGGTAGAAAGGTCGATGACGGACGGCGTGATCTAAGATGCTCTAGTGCTGTGGAGTTAGTCATTTTTCCAGGAGGAGGAGAGGAAATGGGGGTGCCGTGTGGTGGGGGGAACCAGAAGTTACCAAAGCAGCCATGGCTTATTGTGTAGATGAGGGCGGTATTTTAAATGTTGTTCTCCGTGCACCAAGGACAAAAGTGGAATTTTGCATGCTAAAGACTAGGTGGCGGAAATTTTAGAAGGAGGCGGGAGATTTTGCTGCCCGCGGGGTCGTTCGTATCCAGTTTCAACTAATTTTGGACCGTTCTAGCAGGAAGGTCATGCGAGACTGTGTACACGGGGCATGTGTCAGCATTTAATAACAGGTGCGAAGTCCACCCCAGAAAAAATACAATACCTTGAATGATGCACCGATAACTTGGACGTTCTCACGGGTGCGGCCAATCGTACGGGTGTAGAGGCGCGTTCACAAAAAAAGGGATCAAGCGTTCAGCCTATGCATTTCTCATGTAAATAGATAATTTAGTGTCATTGGTTATTTACTTTAAACATAATGCATTGACGTGTTAGTGTAGAGGCGCACATAAAGAAATGGATATTGTAGTCCCACAAAAGAAATGGATATTGTAGTCCACTACTTAGAAGTGTTACCTCATATGATTACATAGCCTCCATTTCATAAATTGTGTACCCGTTGAAATCATATATGAATATTACATGTATTACTTCATAATAGAACCTTAAATCATCCAAGACTAATGAATTTGAATGAAAGAGTAACAATGGTGCATGTACACGATAGCTACATTGGTTGTTTGAAGAAACATCATTGTAACTTTGGTATGCACAATTGAAAAGGTTTATTTCGATAGAAACAATGTGATATGTGAGTGTCCAATCTTTATAGCGTTGAATCCATATTGTACCTTTGGCCACGATACGAAGTAGATATTGATTTATGTTCAAGCGATGCAAGTCCATGATCACTAGATAGTGATACGTGAATGAATTTTGCAATCTCTCTCACACACATACATATCTCATTTCCCCGTGGGCATCGGAATCACACACGCGCACTTCGTATATTTCTCTCCCTCCGTCAACGTTAGAATTCGTCTTTCTACCCCGTCCTATAAGTCTCTCACACAGAAACACACACACTCTCTCTCTGTCAAACACGCCCACCCCTTTAATTCCGCCCACCCACAACCACTAATGTCTCAAAGGATAATTATGTCTCTCACACATATGCCTAAGGTTAACCCGAGTTCTGGAACCATATGAATACATACAATGGGATTCCAGTATAGCACCTTTTGTTTTGAGATCTCTCTCTCTCTCTCTCTCACACACACACACGCACGCGTGCGCTCGCGCATAGACATTGTTTATCGCTTCATTTTTTGGCACTTGCATGCACACCATTTGTTTATCCCGGTGATGCTTTAAGTATGCCTCGCACACATGCTATCTACCTATCCCTTAATATATATATAGGTATGTGTCACACAAACTCCTTCTCCCTACTAGCAAGATGCCCATGCGTTGCACGGAACATCAAGATGCATTTGTATGAGTAGTTTATATTGTGGGAGAAAATGATGAACGAGGGAATGCCTTATTTGCAAATGTGGAGAGGGTGTGGGTATCTTTTTGCAAAATTGCCATAGTTTCCTTCCTATCCATCAGATATAAATCGGATGGCCTATATTGTAGGATGGCAGGAACACCATCATCACCAACTCTTTTTTTATAAGAGTCGAGATATGTAAGTGTCACTGCCCCCCCCCCACACACACACACTTCCTGACACCGAAGGAGTTGGGTGACACCTCGATCTTGATACTAATCTATCGACTGGCTTCTCTCTCAAACACACACACACACACACACACACACACACTACGCGACACCGAAGGAGTAGGGTGGCACCTCGATCTTGATAGTAATGTACCTACTCCTCTTTCAAATGCACACACACACACATTCGCTAGTTGTGCCACTGTGCCTACCTCGCACACTCTCGATACGTCTTTCTCTCCCTCGCCCTTCCCACCCCCCCCAACCCAAACAATGATAGCATAAGGGTGACAACTTGATATGATCTTAATCTGTCAATTGGTTTCTCTCTCAAACATTGTGTCTCTGTGCCTCGCTCAGACACACTCTATACGTATTTGTCTCTGTAGCCTGCTCGATATGTAGACTTCTCGTGCGTGCATAGCTGTAGTGATGATGACACTGAACCCAGTGTGCCTTGTTTTTACCGGCTGCTACCTCTTGAGCATGCGTTGGTTTCCCCTTGAAGAGGAAAGGGTGATGCAGCAAAGTAGCATAAGTATTTCCCTTGGTTTTTGAGAACCAAGGTATCAATCTAGTAGGAGACTACACGCAAGTCCCTCGTACCTGCACAAACAAATAAGAACCTTGCAACCAACGCGATAAAGGGGTTGTCAATCCCTTCACGGCCACTTGCAAAAGTGAGATCTGATAAAGATAAGAAGATAAATATTTGTGGTATTTTTGGGGTATAGATAAAGATTGCAAGATAAATAGGAAACTAGAATTGTAGATTGAAAACTTATATGATGTAAAGTAGACCCGGGGACCATAGGTTTCACTAGTGGCTTCTCTCAAGATAGCATGTATTACGGTGGGCGAACAAATTACTGTCGAGCAATTGATAGAATAGTGCATAGTTATGATGATATCTGAGGCAATGATCATGAATATAGGCATCATGTCCGTGTCAAGTAGACCGAAACGATTCTGCATCTATTACTACTACTCCACACATCGACCGCTATCCAGCAAGCATCTAGAGTATTAAGTTCATAAGAAGGGAGTAACGCATTAGGCAAGATGACATGATGTAGAGGGATAAACTCAAGCAGTATGATATAAACGCCATCTTTATATCCTCGATGGAAACAATACAATACGTGCCTTGCTGCCCCTTCTGTCACTGGGAAAGGACACCGCAAGATTGAACCCAAAGCTAAGCACTTCTCCCATTACAAGAAAGATCAATCTAGTAGGCCAAACTAAACCAATAATTCGAAGAGACTTGCAAAGATATCAAATCATGCATATAAGAATTCAAAGAAGAATCAAATAATATTCATAGATAATCAAGTTCATAAACCCACAATTCATCGGATCTCGGCAAACACACCGCAAAAAGAGTTACATCGAATAGATCTCCAAGAGAATCGAGGAGAACTTTGTATTGAGATCCAAAGAGAGAGAAGAAGCCATCTTGCTAATAACTATGGACCCAAAGGTATGTGGCAAACTACTCACGCATCATCAGAGAGGCCATGGTGTTGATGTAGAAGCCCTCCGTAATCGATTCCCCCTCCGGCAGAGCGCCGCAAAAGGCCCCAAGATGTGATCTCATGGGTACAGAAGGTTGCGCAGTGGAAATAGGATTCTGTGGTACTTCTGGATGTTTTCAGGGTATATGAGTATATATAGGCGAAAGAAGTAGGTCGGTGGAGCCATGAGGGGCCCATGAGGGTGGGGGTGCGCCTACCCCCCTGGTGCGCCCTCCTACCTCGTGGCCGCCTCGTTGCTTCCTTGACGTCCACTCCAAGTCTCCTAGATTGCGTTTGTTCCAAAAAATGATCCTCGCGAAGGTTTCATTCCGTTTGGATTCCGTTTGATATTCCTTTTCTGCGAAACACCGAAATAGGCAAAAAAAACAGCAATTTGCACTGGGCTTTCGGTTAATAGGTTAATCCCAAAAATAATATAAAAGTACATAATAAAGCCCATTAAACATCCAAAAAAGATAATATAATAGCATGGAACAATCAAAAATTGTAGATACGTTGGAGACGTATCAAGCATCCCCAAGCTTAATTCCTGCTTGTCCTCGAGTAGGTAAATGATAAAAACAGAATTTTTGATGTGGAATGCTACCTAACATAATTGTCAATGTAATTCTCTTTATTGTGGCATGAATGTTCAGATCCAAAAGATTCAAGATAAAAGTTCAATATTGACATAAAAATAGTAATACTTCAAGCATACAAGCCAAGCAATTATGTCTTATCAAAATAACATAGCCAAAGAAAGCTCATCCCTACAAAATCATATAGTTTGGCCATGCTTCATTTTCGACACACAAAATGCTCTCTTTATGCATAACCCCGATGACAAGCCGAGCAATTGGTTCATACTTTTTAACGCGCTTCAGCCTTTTCAACCCCTAGGCAATACATGAGCGCAGGCCATGGATATAGCACTATAGGTGGAATAGCATATGATGATGGGGTTTATGAGAGAAGACAAAAAGGGAGAAAGTCTCACATTGACGCGGCTAATCAACGGGCTATGGAGATGCCCATCAATTGATGTCAATGCGAGGAGTAGTGATTGCCATGCAACGGATGCACTAGAGCTATAAGTGTATGAAAGCTCAAACTGAAAACTAAGTGGGTGTGCATCCAACTTGCTTGCTCACGAAGACCTAGGACATTTGAGGAAGCCCATCGTTGGAATATACAAGCCAAGTTCTATAATGAAAATTTCCCACTAGTATATGAAAGTGACAAAACAAGAGACTCTCTATCATGAAGATCATGGTGCTATTTTGAAGCACAAGTGTGGAAAAGGATAGTAACATTGTCCCTTCTCTCTTTTTCTCTCTTTTTTTGTTTGGGCTTCTTTGGCCTCTTTTTTATTTGGGCTTCTTTGGCCTCTCTTTTTTTTGTAGTCTTTCCTCACATGGGACAATGCTCTAATAATGATGATCATAACACTTCTATTTACTCATAACTCAATGTTACAACTCGATACTAGAAAAAAAAATATGACTCTATGTGAATGCCTCCGGCGGTGTACCTGGATATGCGATGAATCAAGAGCGACATGTATGAAAGAATTTATGAAAGTGGCTTTGCCACAAATACGATGTCAACTACATGATCATGCAACGCAATATGATAATGATGGAGCGTGTCATAATAAACTGAACGATGGAAAGTTGCATGGCAATATATCTCGGAATGGCTATGGAAATGCCATAATAGGTAGGTATGGTGGCTGTTTTGAGGAAGATATAAGGAGGCTTATGTGTGACAGAGCGTATCGTATCACGGGGTTTGGATGCACCGGCGAAGTTTGCACCAACTCTTAAGGTGAGAAAGGGCAATGCACGGTACCGTAGAGGCTAGCAAATTGCGGAAAGGTAAGAGTGTGTATGATCCATGGACTCACATTAGTCATAAAGAACTCATATACTTATTGCAAAAGTTTATTAGCCCTCGAAGCAAAGTACTACTACGCATGCCCCTAGAGGGATAGATTGGTAGGAAAAGACCATCGCTCGTCCCCGACCTCCACTCATAAGGAAAGCACTCAAAGAACACCCCATGCTTCAAATTTGTCACATAACGTTTACCATACCTGCATGCTACGGGACTTGCCAACTTTAACGCAAGTATTTCTCAATTTCACAATTACCCAACTAGCATGACTCCAACATTACCACCTTTATATCTCAAAACCATTATCAAGTATCAAATTTATCATAGTATTTAATGCACTCTATATGAAAGTTTTTATCATATGCATCTTGAATGCCTATCATATTAGGACTAATTTTATAGCCAAAGCAAATTACCATGCTGTTCTAAAAGACTCTCAAAATAATATAAGTGAAGCATGAGAGATCAATAATTTCTATAAAATAAAACCACCACCGTGCTCTAAAAATATAAGTGAAGCACTAGAGCAAAATTATCTAGCTCAAAAGATATAAGTGAAGCACATAGAGTATTCTAATAAATTTCGATTCATGTGTGTCTCTCTCAAAAGGTGTGTACAACTAGGATGATTATGGTAAACTAAAAAGCGAAGACTCAAATCATACAGGACGCTCCAAGCAAAACACATATCATGTGGTGAATAAAAATATAGCCTCAAGTAAAGTTACCGATAGACGAAGAAGAAAGAGGGGATTCCTTCCGGGGCATCGCCAAGATTAGGCTTTTGGTTGTTGTAATAGCCTGGATTTTGGCCCTTTTCTTTTTCTTTTTGATTTATTGGTTGTTGCTCTGTTTTCCATTTTGGAGTGGTTCTGTGGCCTTGTCACCTGGGAAATCATCTTCATTTCCCCTCCCAAGTGGATCATCATCCTAAAAACTTTGCCAAGATCTTGTCACTACCCTGCTTGACCAAACCCTAATTTCTTTTCTAGGGAAAATTCCTTTTTCTATTAAAGGAATAACCCTATCTGCCCTAGGTTGTGAAGCACCCTATATTTCTGCCCATCCAAAACTCCCCAAATAATTATTATAAATTGTTTGGGTCATATCTTCATCAAATATGGCAAAATATTTCATTGGCCATATTTCTCATCATGCTCAATAAATTCATTTCCTATTCTGTCATAAATGGCACATTATGAAGCAAGTGCTATTTATCTTTTCCCATTGGACCTCAAACTTTTTGCACATCTTCTCTGTCCAAATAATTGACATGTGCCAAAATTCAACTTTATTTGCCTAGCCAAACTTCCTTAGTGATTTTTCAAAGTTCCTGTCTGAGGGAAGCCTTTGGGAAGGAAGTGTTAGCTACAGTTATCCAAATGAGCTGAAATTTTGCACACTACTTCATGTGCTCATATAATTACACTCCTCAAAAATGCAGCCCCATCCAATCATCTATGTGATCACAGGACCAAATCTTTGCTTCTGGTAAAATTTTCAGGTTGTGAAGCAAGTATGATTTATATTGCTTCAAAAATCCTGATAAATTACCAGACTGTTCTCCTACCTATAACTTCTCTCCACAAAATTTGGCACCATTTCACCTAGCCAATATTTCTCCAAATATTTTGCAAGATTCTGGACAGAGGGAATAGCTGTGAAAGAAGTACCATTTTGGTAAAACCAATTGGTATGAAATTTTTACAACACCTTTATCTGGTCAAATCACTAAGCCCTGTCAAGTTTTACCTCAAGTGGTTACTCCATGTGAGTGCATCATCTAAATCTTGATTCCGGACCCATAATGTGAGTTACAAAGCAACTGTATTAGTTTGTGCTCCATTATGCCTCAAAACCTCCAGGATCATAGTCCTTCCTTAGTTAATCACCCCAGACAAACTCTTTGGCGCCAGTGAAATCCCTGTTGATCACCAGTGTTCACCCAAGTTTACTGCAGTAAACTTCAGAGGGTGATTACCTTTTAACCATATCACTTCTCACTGATCTACCACCTTAGTTGCAACCTACCCTGGATGAACTACCCACTAGACAACATGGTCAAGCCCCTCTCCCTCGCTACCTGCCAGTGCACGCGGTGACCGCGTTAATGGCACCACAGCCTCTCGATGCCTTCGCGCGCATGAGTGTGTCCAATAGCTGGCCCACGTCGTCGCCGTTCCCCTGGACCCCTCTCCCCCTCCGTCTGTTTCCTCACCGACGCCCATCGACGCTCGCCGCCAAAACGCCCACGGGAGCACAGTGCCCCGACATGTTTTAATGCCGCTCGGCTTCTTCCTCTGTTTCTCCTTTGGCCTCCTCTTCCCCGTGAGATTTCTTCTTGTGCCTCCATTGTCGCCTACCTCCTAGCTCGCGAGCGTGGGCACGCGTCCGTGGCGCCAGACACGCGCCCGCGGCAACGCCAGCTCAACCTCACTCGCCCTTCCTATATAAGGCCAGCCCGTCTCTGTTTCTCCTCACCACTGGCCTCCCTCGCATCCTAGAAGCCTCCCCGAGCACTCCCCGGAGCTCGAGCGCCTCCCTTCCCTTCCCCATGGCCGCCGTGCCCGCCTCGGCCTCGGCCTAAATTCGCTCGATGCCGAGCTCCTCCCTCCCTATCTACACCACCAGAGACCTCCATCCTCACCCCGGAGCCACCCCAGCACCTCTCCTCCTCCTCTCCTGGTCGTTTGCCACGCACTCCCTGGCGGCCGAAGCTCTCGTCCGCCGCGGCTCCCCGTTCCGCCTGCTCCGCTGCTCTCCGACGTGGGCAGACTCATCACGCGGATGCAGCTCCTCGTGTTGGTCACTTCAGTGGTCCGAGCTCCACCGGAGGTGGCTGGAGCTGATCGGGCGAGCGCCGGTGCCGGCGGTCCTCCTCCATGTAGCGGGCGCACGTCGGGGGAGAAGAAGGAGAAGGCCATGAGGAGAGAGACGCTGCGCTGGACCCACATGTTAGTGACACAAGGCCCAGCCCCACCCCCTCGCTGACGTGGATAAGTGGACGCGGGATTTGCCCATGTGCGCTTTCCCCTTCTAAAAGCGTACTTTGTTCTTCTTCGGGCCAAAATTACGTTTTCCGCTCTGGAAAACGTATTTCCTGAGAAGACGCCTTCTCTTTTTCGTTCTAGACCCAGTTTGTAAACATTTTTCTTGCAGATGGGTCCCTAGCAGAAAAACCCTTGTATCTTTTTACTCCCAACTCCAAATTAGGTGATTCCAAAGCCACTTCTTCATTTCGTCGAGCCCGTTCTATTGGTAAAATTTTCATGATGTTTGGACATTCTGAAAATGACCATTTTGCCCTTACGCTTAATCAGCACCCTCCGAGAGAGAGCATTTTCCGGCAATTCCTTCCGCGAGCTTCTCGCACTTCTTCCCGGTGATTTCTTCCACCCCAGGCAAGCCACACCCTCCATAGGCATGATTGCAATGCAGTGACATGGTTTATTTATTGAACTTGTTTAAAACATTGCATTAGCTATGTATGATCTGTTCATGGCATGTCTTGGAGTATTGTTTTGATGTTGATATTGCCATGATAGTGCTTGGAGTTCTAGGACTTATATTTTGATGATTATGTGGATGGCATGTGCCTTTGGGTTCTTAGTGGCTATTATGATTACGTTCATGATGGTAATATGCTTTGGAGTATTACTTTGGATGACATGTTGCCTTTGGATTCTTAGTGGCTAGTATGATTATTGTCATGATGGTATCTGTTATTATCTTGGAGCACTACTTTGAATATCATGTTGCCTTTGGATTATTAGTGGCTAGTGTTATTTTCCATCAGGATGCTAGTTGATATTATGTTATGGAATATGATGATGGAGATGATGCTTGCATGTGGATCATAGTTGGATAGTTATTTGAGTAGTAGTATTATCGTTCTTGGGTTCATCATGATAGTAGTGTTATACTGTCCTCAGAGTATTTTGGTATGATGATATGAAGCTTTGGATAAATCGTTGGATATTGCTATGACTTGGATTATAGGTTGATAAATGATATCGGAGTACCAGTCATCACAGTTATATTTTTTGGGATAAATTATGTCATTAAGTTGGTCAGGTGCCACCGAACCGGGCTTTTCTAGTGCAACCACATTTGCCTTTATGGGAAGGCCCTAATGCGATCTATTGGCGTGCCTCTCGCTGGTGCCTCCAACTAGGGAAGGTTATGGGCACACACTACCCTGATCAGGTAGGCGGACATAAGCCTTGTGTGCACGTTGTTGTTGTTATGTGCACGGTCCCCATGAGGGACGTTTTGGCCACGACGGTGGTTGTTGTGTCTTTGGTAGACACGCAGCTACCCAGGAATAGCCCAGTTGGGAGTGGCCAGGAGAGTGTCATGGCAGTAGATCGGTTTTGTCGGAACGCCGTTGGTCCACCCAAATGGGAGTGCGAGGCCATGGGTTGCGTGGTGTGGGTAAAGTGCGCTACCTCTGCAGTGTGTGTATTTAAATCTATTGATAGCCGCGTCCTCGGTCATGGGCATGGGTTCGTACTAGGTCACACCGTTCGATCAACACTCACATGACGGAATGAGTTATAGGTGATATATTTATATGTGGATATGTTGAGCAGTACAGATTGGCAGGATGTTGATGATGATGTTGGAGACCAAGTGTTGGTCGTGGTAGTTGTCGGTGTACTAGAGTAGGGGTACCCTAGTATCCCGAACTTGTGCACGGGCAGTCGCAGCATCCCGCGGCAAGGCTTGCCGGGTGACCGCCAAGGTCTTCCGTGGTTCCTTTGGAGCCATTCAAGGACAAAGTATCCAAGCCAAGGAGACAAGACCCCGGCAAGAGGAGCTTGCCGGGAAGGCCAACCAAGGCATCTCAAGGAACTTGCTGCGACGCGCCACGCGTCCCGGCAAGGCCCGGTGAGCGACAAACTCGCGGACGCGACAAGACAACGACCACGGCAAGGCACTTGCCGCGGCAAGCCACCACTCTGTACCCGCGCTCCAGCACAACCACCAACGTGTCTCTCTGGGACCTGTAACGCCCTCGATGCGACTATATCTCCCACGTGTCGAGGCACGACATAGAGATATAGGTGCATTGAAAGCAATGTCGCAAGTCGGGAAATCATCACACATCCCATGTACATAAATAATATAAAGGGGAATAACATAATTGGCTTACACTCGCCACGTCACATCAAATTACATAAATAACATCCATCATACAATCACTCATGGCCCGACTACGGCGCCAAAATAGAAAAGACCCCCAACATGCGACAAGGCCCTGAATCTAACCCCCGAATAGGCACCACTACTGATCATCAGGAAAAGACACATAGTAACGCTAAGAGTCCTCGTCGTACTCCCACTTCAGCTCGAGCGCGCCATCTAGAGCGGTACCATCTGTCCCTGCATCTGGTGTAATAGTAATCTGTGAGCCACAGGGACTCAGCAATCTCGCACCCTCGCGATCAAGACTATTTAAGCTTAATAGGTAGGAAAGGGGTAATGTATAAGTGGAGCTGCAGCAAGCGACTAGCATATATGGTGGCTAACTTATTCGCAAAAGAGAGCGAGGAGAGAGAGAGAGAGCAAAGCGCGAGCGAGGAACTAGGGAACAACCTGCGCAAACATAACTCCAATGCCGTGTCCACTTCCCGGACTCCACCGAGAAGAGGCCATCACGGCAACACACTCAGTTGATTCATTTTAATTAATTAAGGTTCAAGTTATCTACAACCGGACATTAACAAATTCCCATCTACCCATAACCGCGGGCACAGCTTTCGAAAGATCAATCCCTGCAGGGGGGTCCCAACTTAGCCCATAACAAGCTCTCACGGTCAACGAAGGAATAGACCTCCACCCAAGACACACCGATCAGACTCGGTATCTCGGTACAACAAGATGATTCGACAGGTCAAAACTAGTCCAGCAACACCGCCCGAATGTGCCGACAAATCCCGATAGGAGCTGCACATATCTCTTTCTCAGGGCACACTCGGATGAACACTACGTACAACTAAAACCAACCCTCGAGTTGCCCCGAGGTGGCGCTGCAAGTGGCTCTGTTCGGACCAACACTCAGAGGAGCACTGGCCCATGGGGGGCTAAAATAAAGATGACCCTCGGGCTCCGGAAACCCAAGGGAAAAAGGGGTAGGTGGCAAATGGTAAAACCAATGTTGGGCATTGCTGGAAAAGCTTTAATCAAGGCGAACTATCAAGGGGTTCCCATTATAGCCCAACCACGTAAGGGACGCAACAATCCGGGAACATAACACCGATATCACGGAAACTAGGGTGGCAAGAGTGGAACAGAACACTAGGCGAGAGGCCGAGCCTTCCACCCTTTACCAAGTATATAGATGAATTAAGATAACATAGCAATATAATGATATCCCAACAAGTAAATAAAGGTTCCAACAAGGAACGGCTCCAATCTTCACCTGCAACTAGCAACGCTATAAGAAGGGGCTGAGCAACGCGGTAACATAGCCAATCAATGGTTTGCTAGGACAAAGGTGGGTTAGAGGCTCAATCATGGCAATTAGGAGGCTGACAAGCAAGTGGTAGGCATCGTAGCATTGGCAAAGCAAAAGAGCGAGCAAACTAGCATAGCAAAGATAGTAGTGATTTCGAGGGTATGATCATCTTGCCTGCACAGTTGTCAGAGTTGACTGGATCCTCAAAAGCAAACTCAACGGGCTCCTCGTTAGCGAACTCGTCTCCTGGCTCTACCCAACAACACAAACAAGCAACAAGGATGCAATCAACCACGTGCAAGGGCAACCAAAAGTATGCAAAGATGGTATGCTATGCGGGATGCGTGCGGGATGCAAAATGCAAGACGTGATAGGAAATGCATGAACCTGGCCTCAACTTGGAAAACCAAGTGTGCCACTGGATAGAGGGGAAGAAATCCCCTGAAAACGATATAAAGATCAAAGGAATCGGAGCTACGGTTTGGAAATGGCAAGCGTTTTACGAAACGAGTCGATCTGCGATTTACAGCAAGTAGGCTCCTAAATGCAACAAAATGAACATGCTACAGCCACCAAACATGAAAACAAATTGCATGGAAGGTATGTACACAAGAAGCTTAACAAATCACCAGGACTGAGCCATAGGCAAATTCATCCATTAAGGGGTTCAAACAAGCATGGCAAAACTGAATAAGCAAAACAGATTTCAGACTTAGCGAAATTAACGCTAGTCTGGAATTTCAGACCACGATGCTCTATTCGGAGCAGCAAAACAACATGAAACACAACCTGAACATGGCAAGTAAGAGCATGGTATGGAGCTACTCAACAAGCTTAACAAAACACCCAAAATGATCTGGGGCCAAAAGGGTTCACAAAATACACTACCGAGCACACGAACATCGATGAAACACAATCAGTTTTCAGACTTAGTGAAAAGTGGGACATGCTGAAATTATAACTCACGGAGGCATGTAAACGAGCTCGATGCACTCACTACGGTGCAAGTCATGGCAAGGCAAGCACATATCCATAAAGAATGCACAAAATGCTAGCTAGACATGGCAAGAACACTGGCATAGCATGCATGGATCACTAGCAATAACACCGGCAAAATCGCAAAAGAGTTCACGATCTGCCCAAATTAACAACTATGCAAAAGTTGAGCTCGATTGAGTCAACCTACGGTGCTCCAACATAACAAGTAAAGACATGGATGGATAGAGCACAACAAGCATAACAAACCACTCTTACTGATCATCCTCAAAAGAGGCACGGATCACTAGGAAACAAGCTGGACATATAGCATCATGAACTAAAACATCCCAGACTTAGTGATTTTCACTAAGTCCCTGAAATCAGCAAACTCAGGTACCCCTCTTTGCAAGCTTGCACAAGACAACACACACATCCCAAAAATGCATGGGTGGCACCTCTGGAAAGAAGACAAAATGCTTAACAATTCATCCCAAAGGGGCACAGGCATATCATGCACACAATAATCATGGCAAAAATGACAAAAGTCAATGTTGAGCTAACGGACCTGCAATTTAACTCATGATGCCTCCTTCTAACAGCATTTTGGGCACCAAGATGACCTCAAATGCAAATGATGCAATGGAATGAAATTATGTACTCGTCGAGACGAAGATTCTGATATATCATATGTCCAAAACGGAGCTACGGATGCGGAGATATGAGCAGTCAAAGATTGCATAAAATCTGGGAGTTAGGAGAAAAGTCAACCCCGATTAGGGTTACTGTAGCACCGATCCGGATCAGATCTCGCGGCACGCCTCCCGAGGCTGGATCCGGCGAGGTCACTCGCCGGCGACGATGGCGGTGGCGGCCGGGGCTTGCCGGAGCCGGGGAGGCGGCGCCGGACGGCGAGGACGCGGCGGCCGGGGGCGGCGAGCAGCGCCGCGGGGCGGCGCGGCGACCCGGGAGGAGAGGCAGCGAGAGGTGGCCGGCGGGCGAGGTGAGGCAGCGGCGGCCGGCGATGGCGTCCGCGGTGGCGCGCGGTCCCCGGCGCGGCGGAGCGCGGGAGGAAGACGGCGCGGGGCGGCGGCTCGCCCCGATGGGCTTCGGGGGCCGGCTGCGGGCCGGGCGGGCCGCGGCGGTGGAGGCCACCGGGTTGCCACGTGGCGCGACGGGGCTGGCTGGGCGCGGTGTGTCCGGCCGGGTCGGACACGTCCGGCCGGCGCAAGAGTGATTTTTAGGGTTTCGAGGTGGAAGACGAGATCCGAAATGGAGGGGGTATTTATAGGCGTAAGTGGAGCTAGGAGAGTCCAAATGAGGTGCGGTTTTCACCCACACGATCATGATCGAACGACCGAGACGATGGAGCAGAGTTTGGTGGGTTTTTGGGCCAAATTGGAGGGGTGTTGGGGTGCACACACACGAGGCCTTTTCGGTCCCTCGGTTAACCGTTGGAGTATCAAACGAAGTCCAAATGACCCGAAACTTGACAGGCGGTCTACTGGTAGTAAACCAAGGCCGCATGGCAAGTCTCGGTCCAATCCGGAAATGTTTAATCCCCACACACGAAAGAAAGCTAGAAATGGCCACCGGAGGAGAATGAAGCGCCGGAATGCAAAACGGACAACGGGGAAAATGCTCGAATGCATGAGATGAACATGTATGCAAATGCAATGCACGTGATGACATGATATGAGATGCACGAAAACAAAAACAACACACGGAGACAAAGACCCAAACCCAAGAAATAAATATAACTTAATGCCGGAAATGGCAAGAGTTGGAGTACAAATTGGGAAAGTCACATATGGGGCGTTACAGGACCCTTCCAGGCGTACGTGGCGGGAGGCTTTGCAGCCAGCGGTGCGCGGTGGCAAGCGGCGCTGACAAGATTGCCATCGTGGCGAGCGGTGGCGTCCCTGATGGTCCCTTTTGTACTATTTGGGCGACGTAGACGGGCATTTAATGCCCTTGTCCCCTGCCGTCAAGGTTAGGTATGATACACTGTAGCAGGTAGCTGTACCAACCGCAACACCTTTCCATTTTTACCCTTGTCTACGTTGCCACCTGTCGGTGACCCCTTGAGCATATAAAAGGAGGCCCATGTGCAACGTAGAGGGGGGTGGGAAGGAGAGAACACTCACGCTCGGTCTCATTAGCTGTTGGTGGGTACTGTAGCACTCAGCGCTCCCGAGCAAGAACTCAATACAAACCACAAAGCAGGAGTAGGGTTTTACGCATCCGTGCGGCCCGAACCTGGGTAAACTGCTCGTGTGTTTCGCCTTGATCTGCTCTTCGTGCGATCTCCGCCCCCTCCCCCCCCCCTGCCGAACCGAAAGGGGCTAGGTCCGCCGGTCCCATAGGTGCTCGTGGATTAGTTCCCCGACATCTTTGCCGCACCAGGTAGGGGGTGCGTCGAGGTTGTGTGAACCTGATCCGGCGTTCACACGAGCTAAATCTTCATCGTCTTCATCGTCTTCATCGACATGCCGCCGAAGAAGAAGGCTTCGGAGGCGGCTGCTCCGTCCGCGCCGAACCCACCACCGCCGGAGCAAACGGTTGGTGGGATAGACGCCGGCGGAAGAACGGGCGTCGACGAGGGAGCTCACGGTGCTGCCAGGTCCAAGGACAAGGCTGCGCTGCCCATCGGCGGCGCAGTCGGCTCCCACAACGACCGGGCGCACTCCAAGACCTCGGCGTCCGTACATGCACCGCGCCCATCACAGGAGGCGCGGGACCGGCAGCGTCATGTTACTCACGGTACCATACGTTTGCCGGACCAAGATCGAGCTAGTGGATCTCGGAGTGCTCAAGACCAGCATGCACGCCAACATGCTGGCACGAGCGGGGCACGGTCGCCTGGACGAGATACTGCTCCTTCTAACATAGTTAGAAGTCCGAACATATCCCTCTCCTCACACCGTTCGCCGCCGCCACCCGCCACTTCAGCAGAAGCTTTGGCGCGAGCTCAACTGCTCCTAGACTACCCTCCAACGGCAGACAAGATCGATGACTGGAGGGCCACCATTCAGAGTCTCATCGGCTTCGCCAACGGCGACACTCCACGGCAGCCGAGTACATCGCAGCCGCGGCAAGTCAGCCAGGCACGAGCCGGTGGCGACAAGACCGGTGGGGGTGCAACCACCGTGCACTCTCCGCCCCGAAGGCCAAGATCGCCGACTCGCCGGATCCACCTCGACAGCGACTCCACCGCATCATCAGATCCACGAGCTCGTCGCGATCAGCACCAAGTTCTTCACGAACGACAGCAAGAAGACGCTCGTACTCGCATCGAGCGCCGAAGAGAAGCGCGGTCTCAATCAGACCAGCACGCTGGGCCCTCTGTCGACATGCATGCGCCAGGGGAACCAGGCGACTTGCCGTACGCGGTAGGTTGCCCTGCGTTTACTCGTGAGCTGCGGCAAGTCCAGTGGCCCAGCAAGAAGAATTTCAAGCCAGACGTACCAGAGAAGTAGACGGCAAGTCGCATCCATCAGAGTTCCTCAGCATCTACACCATCGCGGTGCAAGCTGCCGGGGGGCGGGACGACAAGATCCTTGCCAACTACTACCCGCTGGTGCTCAAGCCCAACGTCAGGTCCTGGCTCATGCATTTGCCGGACAACTCCATATCCTCCTGGGCAGACTTATGCCATCAGTTTGTCGGCGCCTTTACAGGCGGCCACAAACCTCATGGCCAAGAGAGTGACCTTCACCTGCTCGCCCAGAAGGAAGGAGAGCCCCTGCGCAAGTACATTCAGAGATTCAGCCGTGTACAGCACAACATCCCAGATGTCCACCCTGCCGCGGTCATCAGCGTGTTCCATCAGAACATGCGTAACCGCAGGATGCGGGAGGAGATGGCGATGTGCAAGATCAGAGACGTCAGTGAGCTATATGCCTTGACCGACAAGTGTGCACGTGCTGAGGAAGGGAGGAAACTCCCCGGAGAGAATACAGGAGCAGGAGGATCTAACAGCGAGGATGTTGCCCCGGCAAAGAAAAACCGGCGGCGGAACAACAGGAAGAAGAAAGGCAAAGATGTGCTAGTCATTGAGAAGTCTGGCAACGAAGGTGGCGCCAAGAAAGACAAACCTGGTAGCTCCGGCAAGGAGATTGCCGCATGCACCAACTGCCAGGCTGTGGCGGTCGCCGACAAGCCGGACGGCACCGACAAGCAGTACTGCAAGATCCATCGCACCAAGGGCCATGACCTCCAGATCTGCAAGAAGGTCGAGCAGCTTGTCCAGCAGCAAAAGGCTGAATACGAGCGACGCGACAAGGAGAGGGCCCAAGGAGGCGCTGGAGAATCCGGCAAGAAGCGCGCCGGCCGGGGAGGACGCCGCGGCAAGGCCAAGCAGCAGCAAGGAGACAGACCTCCCCGCGGCCGCGACAAGGATGAAGATGACGACGACGACGAAGACATGGATGATGTCGAGACCAGTGAGCAGGAGTTCCAGAAAGCCACAGAGGTCTTGTGCATTGACGGCGGTGCTTCTCTGCATACTTCACACCGCCAACTCAAGCAATGGGTGCGGGAAGTCAATGCGGCAGAACCACCTGTCGAGTCACGCAAGCTTCTGAAATGGTCCAGCACGCCTATCATCTTTGATATTGAGGACCACCCTGATCGCACAACTGCGGTCGGGTGCTTGCCAATGTTGGTTTCACCAACTATCCGCAACCTCAAGGTCACTAAGATGCTAGTTGACGGCGGGGCCGGCTTGAACCTGATCTCCTCCGCTGTACTCCAGAAACTCCAGATCCCTGACAGCGAGCTTGAAGAGACCGACACATTCCAAGGAATCAACCCGGGAAGGAGCAAGCCGAAGGGGAAGGTCACGTTGCCAGTAACATTTGGCGGCGAGTTGAACTTCAGGACTGAGAGGGTCACTTTTGACGTTGCCGATTTTCCATTGCCTTACAATGGGATACTCGGCCGTCCAGCACTCGCCAAGTTCATGGCAGCCTCTCACTACGCATACAACATGTTGAAGATGCCAGGCCCGATAAGCGTCATCTCTGTCCCTGGCGACAAGAAGGATGCTCTTATCTGCGCCGACAAGATCTACCGGGAAGCGGCAGCCGCAACAGATCGCAAGTCACCTGCCGTTGAAGCTCCCGGGGGGAAGAAGAAGACCAAGTCCGGCAAGAGTTCTGATGCCCACTCTGGCAAGCGCACCTCTTCAGAGTGTTGCGCTACCGTCGAGGACGCACCATCGAGCTCCACCAGCAAGTGTAAGAAGACAATGGCAGCTCCGCCAGAGACCAAGAAGGTGTCCGCCAAGGAGGACGGCACTGGTGGTACCTTCACCATCAGTGCCACTCTTGACCCTAAATAGGAAAGCGCACTCATTGCTTTCCTGCGGGCGAACGTCGACGTGTTTGCGTGGCAACCGTCTGACATCCCCGGTGTTCCCAGGAAAGTAATTGAGCACCATCTTGCCGTTTGTCCTCATGCGCGGCCCGTCAAGCAGAAGGTCAGGAAGCAAGCAGTGGAGCACCAAGAATTCATCGCAGAAGAGATCAAGAAATTGGAAGCAGCAGGCCTTGTCAGAGGAGTGCTCCATCCTACGTGGTTGGCCAATCCTGTAGTCGTGCGCAAGGCAAACGGGAAATGGAGGCTTTGCATCGACTTTACCGATGTTAATAAAGCTTGTCCCAAAGACCCATTTCCCTTGCCGCACATTGACCAGATTGTTGACTCCACGACCGGATGTGACTTGCTTTCATTTCTTGACGCATACTCAGGATACCATCAAATCTTCATGACAGAAGAGGATGAGGAGAAGACCGCATTCATCACTCCATGTGGCACGTACTGTTTCATACGGATGCCTTTCGGTTTACAAAATGCTGGTTCAACATTTGCAAGGGTAGTCCATGTCGCTCTTGAGCCACAAACACACAGAAATGTGGAAGCCTACATGGATGACATAGTGGTCAAGAGCAAGGACAAGGCAACTCTGATTCAAGATTTAGACGAGACCTTTGCAAATCTGCGCAAGATCGGCCTCAAGCTCAACCCCGAGAAGTGTGTGTTTGGTGTCCCCTCCGGCAAGCTTCTCGGGTTCTTCGTGTCTCAGCGGGGAATTGAAGCCAATCCCGACAAGATCAAGGCCATTGAGCAGATTGAAGCACCAAAGCGCGTCAAGGATGTACGAAGACTTGCCGGTAGCGTGGCTGCTCTCAGCAGGTTTATCTCTAGGTCTGCTGAGCACGCCCTGCCGTTTTTCAAAATATTAAAAAAGGCAGGTCCAATGAAATGGACTCCGGAAGCGGAGGCTGCGCTGCAAGACTTGAAGAGATACCTGTCCTCCACTCCAACACTTGTCGCACCTAAGCCACAAGAGAAGTTGTTGCTGTATATAGCAGCAACCAATCAAGTGGTTAGTGCTGCGTTAGTAACAGAGAGGGAGGCAGATGACGAGCCAGCAACCATGGCAGGTGCATCCAGCGACAAGCAGGGGGCTTCCCCGACAAGCTCTGGTCCCGACAAAGATGGATCTGCGCAGGCGCGCGAGGAGATACAGAAGAGAATGGTACAGCGCCCAATTTACTTTGTCAGTTCCCTTCTGTAGGGGGCTAGGTCAAGGTACTCTGGTGTGCAGAAATTGCTTTTCGGCCTTCTCATGGCCTCGAGAAAGCTGCGCCATTACTTCCAAGCACATGAGATCACAGTTGTCACTCGTTTTCTGCTGAAGAGGATACTACAGAATCCAGAAGCAACAGGCAGGATTGTTGAGTGGGCACTGGAACTATCAAGCTTTGGCCTCAAGTTCGAGAGTACTTCAACTATCCAAAGCAGAGCATTGGCAGAATTCATAGCAGAGTGGACGCCAACACCAGATGAAGAAATTCCAGAAACGAGCATCCCCGTCGAGGAAGCAAGCAAAGAGTGGCTGATGTACTTTGATGGTGCCATCTCACTACAAGGCGCTGGCGTGTTGCTTGTCGCACCCACCGGAGAGCACCTCAAGTACGTAGTCCAGATGCACTTTCCCAAGGAGCAAGCAACAAACAATACTGCAGAGTATGAAGGCTTGCTTGCTGGTCTCAGGATTGCGGTAGACCTTGGGATCCAGAAGCTCATTGTCACGGGTGACTCGCAGATTGTCGTCCGCCAAGTGAACAAGAGTTATCAGAGTCCGTTGATGGAAGCCTACATTGACGAAGTGAGAAAGCTAGAAGAGCACTTTGACGGCCTATAGATGGAGCATGTTCCAAGAGCTCAGAACGACATTGCCGATGGCCTAACAAAGTGCGCCGCACTTAAGTTACCTGTGGAAACAGGGATCTTTGTGCTCAAGTTGACTCGACCGTCCGTAACGCCATCAACTGGACAGAGCAAGAAGAGGAAGTTGATTTCTGGTGACTATTTTTTGGCAGAGCTTCCCGAAGCCGCCGCCAAGAAGGTCCCCAAGATCAACACCAAGAGTGCTGAGGAGCAGTCTGCTCCGGCAAGCCCTAGGGTTTGTTCCGTTGAAGCAGAGGCTCCCGACAAGTTTTGCTCAGGCAAGCTTGCCGGGGAACGTCAAGCTCCGGCTGAGCCGCAGGTTCTCGCCATAGAAGCGGATGTTCCCGCAGCAGCAGATGTGCCTTTAGTCCTTGTTGTCGAGCCACAAGCTCCAGCATGGGCACAGCAGATTGTCCGTTTCCTTCAGACAGGAGAACTTCCCGAAGAGCAAGAAGAAGCGGAAAGAGTAGCCCGGTAGTCAAGTATGTACCAGTTTGTCGACAACACACTGTATAGAAGAAGACTCAACGGTGTGAAATTGAAGTGTATTCACCGAGAAGATGGACAAAAGCTGTTGGCAGAGATACATGGAGGCATATGTGGTCACCACATTGGCGCAAGAGCACTTGCCGGCAAAGCATTTAGGCAAGGTTTCTTTTGGCCGACAGCCCTCCAGGATGCAACTGCACAAGTAACCAAGTGTGAAGCGTGCCAGTTCCATTCCAAGCAGATACACCAGCCAGCTCAAGCTCTCCAGACGATCCCTTTATCCTGGCCATTTTTGGTCTGGGGGCTTGACATCCTCGGCCCCTTTCCCTGAGCAGTCGGGGGCTTTGAGTACTTGTACGTTGCAATCGACAAGTTCACAAAGTGGCCGGAAGTGGAAGCAGTGAGGAAGGTGATAGCACAGTCAGCAGTCAAGTTCTTCAGGTCGATTGTTTGCCGCTTCGGGATCCCTAACAGGATAATCACTGACAACGGTACGCAATTCACGAGCCGCACCTTCATGCAGTACGTCCAAGATCTTGGCGCCAAGGTCTGCTTCGCTTCTGTTGCTCACCCGAGAAGCAACGGTCAAGCGGAGAGGGCAAATGCTGAAGTGCTGCGTGGGCTCAAGACCAGGACTTTCGACAGGCTGCACAAGTGCGGAAGAAACTGGATTGAGGAGCTGCCGGTGGTTCTTTGGTCGATCAGGACGACGCCAAATTGAGCCACTGGCCAGACACCTTTTGCTCTAGTCTATGGAGCAGAGGTAGTTCTCCCCATGGAACTCGTATACGGGTCACCTCGAGTGCTCGCTTATGATGAGCTTGAGCAAGAGCAGCTGCGACAAGATAATGCGCTGCTCCTTGAGGAAGACCGTCTTCAGGCTGCTGTACGAGCTGCTCGCTACCAGCAAGCTTTGCGCCGCTACCATAGCCGCAAAGTTAATGCCTGAAGTCTCGAGGAAGGCGACCTTGTTCTTCGGCATGTTCAGTCCGCCAAGATTTCCAACAAGTTGACGCCGGAGTGGGAAGGCCCTTACAGGGTGAAACGAGTCACTAGGCCTGGCGCTGTCCGCCTTGAGACCGAAGATGGCATTCCGGTGAGCAACTCCTAGAACATTGAGCATCTTCGTAAGTTTTACCCGTAAGGCGCGGTTGCCGGAACCCGTTCCGGCAACCACCTTTTGTACAAGTCTTGCCGCTGTTGCATGTAATCCTTTGTACAAAGCCGGGCGCAGACCCCGTGCATAAAGCTCATGTGCTCCGCACATCTTGTCAATTTCATGCTTTCTATTTTTTGCATGTGTTATCTGACACTTTGTGCAGCACCTACCCCCCGGTAAGCAACAACGAGCCATAAGGCTCCATATCTTTATTTTCTCCTCTTTCTTTTTTCTCAAGGAAAGGAAGGTTCCCTCGCCCACAAGTTTCCCGGGGGGGAAAGGAGAAGATAATGGTATGGACTAGGCGTCGTTCAAGAAAGTTTCGCCTTACCGGGAAGCAAACAACAGAAAAGCTAAGTTGCCAAAGTTTGAGTAATCAGATTTTTTAAATTTTTAAGTTATCTTCCTTGAACGACCGCGCTTTGTATGGAAAACCTGTGCGCGGAGGAACCAACTCATAGCTAGTTGCGCCCTTACTTTGTTTCGAGTCCGCTCAACAACTTAAGTGTGCTGCGACTAGTTGCGACAAGGTTTCTTGTCGGTAGCGGCACCACCAGCAGGCTGCTGACGTCCCGCACTCAGCGCTCGCGGCTAAGGTGCCTGCGCCAGCAAGTTCCCTAAAAGCGTAGGGCAAAAACATACAAAGGAAGGAATCAAGTAAAGGAAATAACATTGCAATCATTACCCAGAATAAAGTTAGATTAAAAGGTAGCTTGTCGCGGCTCTAATAGATTGTTCTCATAACATGACCAGCAGCGACAAGAAAAGAAGAAAACGGGCGGCCTAGTCTACGCGATCGCCCTCAATCCTCTTGATCCCGCTCACCTTGTCCACAATGGGTGCGACAAGGGTCTTGAGCGCCTCCAGATCAGCATCCGGCGACAGGGTCTTAAGGACGTTGGTGAGGTTGAGGCCCGGGTTGCGGAAGGCCACCTTCACCAACACCTTTTGAAGAGCTCCCGCGCAGATCTTGCGCGACTCGTCGGCCAGCTGCTTTGGGATCCTCTCCCGGAGTCGCTGGAGGGCCGTCGCCACGCCTTTGAAGAATGAGGTGAGCTTGGCGCTAGGCTGGAGATTCTCATTGAAGGGATACCCGAGATCCTCCATCCCCAGCTGCGCCAGCTCCCTGTCAATGTCTGCGACAACATTCACGAGACCCTCCGTCCAGTGCTCCACATTCCCCCTAAAAGTGTTCTCGGCGGCAGCAGCACTCACCAGCAGCGCTTTGTCGGCCTTGACCTCCTCCTTCAAGGCCGCCTCCTGCTCCCTGGCGCCGTCCAGCGTCTTGGTCAAAGTAGTCAGCTTCAACTCAAGATCTGCGTTGGAGTCCTTGGCGGCACTAAGCTCCTTGCCCTTCTCGGCGAGACGAGCCTGCAGCTCTGAGTGGCTATAGGCGTCCTTCTCCCGCTCACGCTTGAACACGGCAAGCCCTTCATCGCTCGCCTTGAGATCAGCCTCCAGCTGCGCCACCTTCGTCTCCAGCTCCTTCTTGGCGGCCTCGGCAGCTGCGGTAACATCCTCTGCTTGCTTGAGGGCTCCGCCGAATGTTCGCTCGCGCGCGGGAAGCTCCTCCTCATGGCCGTCAAGGTTGACCTTCCGCTGCGCTAGCTCGCCCTCCTGCGCAGACAGCTTTTCAGCGGCAAGCCGCTGTTGCTCTTCGACTTCAGCCCTCTCGAGGAGGAAGGCCTTCTGCTCCTCGGCGAGTTGCGCCCGCTCCTCTGCCAGGGACCGGAGAGCTTCCTGGTTGAGACCCCGAAGCACCTCCATGCGCTTTTCAATGTCCACTCCCGCCTTCGCAACAAGCGCCTCGCGGGATTCCAGCTTGGCTTGCCGAGCACGGTAGAGCGACACCAGCTTCCGCAGCAGCCGCTCCTCCTCAGGCTCGCTGCTGCTGCTCGGTGCGTCAACCAGCGTCAACCCAGCGGAGGCGAGCACCTCTCCGTCGAAGCTCTCTCCTTCGACCGGCGTCCTGGAGCTTGACGCCCAGGGGAGGTTGATGAAGACGCCATTGCCGGCCTTCAAGTAGATGCCTGGCTGGGGCTCTTTGGAGCCTGATGCTGCGGCAGCGGCGGAGGGATCGGCGGTCGGCGTAGCGCCTGGCGCTCCTGCGGCCTCAGGGCCGTCAGTGCGATCGCCAGACCCCCTGCCTGCTTCTGCGGCGGCAGCTTTGGCGGCCTCTGCGCTGGCGGGGTCGTCAGCGCCGGCTGCTTCTTCGGTGGCAGCGGCGTCGTCGGCGGCAACCTCGGTCTCCATCGGCTCCGCAGCAGATGGGTCTGACGGCCGGAAAAGGGAGAAGAGTCAAGCAAATATCCAAAAAAGAAGATCAAAAGAAGAAGAACCCAAGGGAAGTTTTGAAGCGAGAGGATTACCTGTACCGGGTTCTGCAGTCATGGTCTCCGCCGTCGGGGGGCCGCTGGTGCTGTCCCTTGCCGGAGGACTCTTCCTTGCCGGAGACTTCTCCCTTGCCGGAGAACTCTCCCTTGCCGGAGACCTCTCCCTTGCCGGAGGACTCTCCCTTGACATTTCGGGGGCGGCCTCCGGGCGCTCCTGGTGGGGCTGCTCTGCTCCTACACAAACCAACAGTCAGATGTCAGCAAAGAAAGAGTATCCATGCACGCCTAAGAGCGGAAAGCGAACCATATACTTACACTAGGGGCTGCTCTGGAGAATAGTTGCCGGGTCCAGCAAGGTTGTCTCGGACGCACCCCCTGCTGTCGCGGTGGGTTCGTCCTTGATGATAATCACCGGGACCTTGGCTCTCTTCGCTGCTCTCTGGGCCAGAGTCCTAAAAGGAATAAGTTCAGAGTAAAGCAAATGAGATACAAGACAAAACAGCAAGAATTGAAGAACTACAAGTACAACAAGAGAATCTTACTCTTCTTCTTCCTCGTCGAAGCTAAACGCGGAGAAGTCGAAGTCCGGCTCACGTCAGGCGCGAGGAGGCGGAGGAGTAGGTTCCCTTGGCCGCTTGGCGGGAACAGTGGCGGTGATCTGAGACGACCCCGCTCCGGCTGCCGCAGCGGCGTGAGAAGCGGCAGGAGCAGAAGCGATGGTCCGGGTGGACCCAGCTCCAGTTGCCGCAGCAGCATGAGGTGCTCCCTTGGCAACAGTGCTTGCCGCGGTGGAGCGTGTCACGCGGCGCGGCGACTGTCGACTCGCCCGCCGCCCCGCTACGTCCTCGGCCTTGCGGAGACGCCTTCTTGGTGGAGCTGGGGGCTCTGCTTGCGGCGAGCTGTCTGAGGATGAGGAAGAAGAGGAGTTGATCTCCAACGATCCGCTCGTATCCTCGGCGGGCTCGCTCGACTCGACGTCATGCCCGGCAAGCTCTTCCTCACCGGCAAGCTCCTCTCGCTCGGTACGGCTTGCCGCCTCTGCTGCCTCTGCCTCCTCCACGGTGAATCCAAACTCGCCCGCGGCTGCGGCTGCCGCCGCCTCTTCCAGCCTGGTGGCGATGCGTTTCATCTCCGCATCGGTGGTGTCGTGAGTGAGGCTTTTCTTTTCGTCGGAACGGACCGTCACTTCTACCAAGCTGTCAAAGAACTCATGCACGATGTCATGTGCAGGCTCTTGCCAAGTTGGGACAATTCCATGCGAATCGCACAGCGGCATCATTGCATGGATGCGGTCGAGCGCGGAGTTGTTGCACGGTAGAACGACACCCTTCGGCAACCTGAACACTTCGGGATGTTGAGGGTCGTACTTGAACAGCTCCTGGAGCATCGTGTTAAGCTCTAGAATAGTGAAGTTGAAGTTGAGGCCCGGACACAGCCTCATGATATCCGCCGCATTCTTGAATTCCCAGGCGGGTCTCCTCCGTTCCTACAGGGGGGCGATGCGGCGGCGAAGAAAATCTGCGCCAACAGCGCCTACAGTGAGCCCGGCAAGCCTGAGGCGTTGGATCCGGGTGATGGCAATCTTCAGCCTATCGTCTTCCGGGGCCACATTGCTCCAATCGCTGCCGCGTGCTACTGGGGCTTGGCGCCGGGCGGTAAACGGCTGCGGGTTCTCCTCGACAATCCAGCACCAGTCTGCTCTCCATTCCTCCCACTTCTCGCGGAACTCTCCCTCCAGATAAGCGTCCTTCTTGCCGGCCCTCGAGATCCAGGTGATTCCGCCGGATAAAGGCTCTCCTCTCTCTACTCGGGGCATAAAGAAGTGGCGAAAAAGGGCTACATTTGGATAGACTCCGACAAAGTTTTCGCAGAGATGTGCGAAAACTGCCATGGTCAGAACAGCATTGGGGGTGAAGTCAAGGAGGCGGAACCCGTAGGTGTTCATAATATCACAGAAAAACTCAGAGAAAGGCGGGCAGAGCTCGCAGTAGAAGAACAAGGCGAAGAAAGGATATCCATTTGGAGCCATTTTCCAAGCGACGGCTGGAAGTACCTTCGTGCGCGGATGCGCTCACGTCTCCGTCGACCAGAAGAGGTAGTAATACTCCCTCAGCTCCCTCGCGGCGAGCTTGGGGGGGAGATTGCCCGCTCCTTTCGCAACGCCGCAAGCCGCTGCGCCTCGGTCAACTTCACAACCTTCCCCTTGTCGGCTTTCGGAGCCATGGCGGAAGTGGTGGAGGAGGTCGACGGCATTGGTGGTGCTGGTGGCGATGGGGGGCAGGGCGCTGCTCTCTTTCAGCTTTGGGAAGACGGGGGAGCGGCGGAAGTTTCTGAGATTGGAGTAGCAACCGGCGAATGGGCGAACTACCCCTGTTTCCCCTTCTTATAAAGAGGGAGGGGCGGACGTTCCGCCTTTCCGAATAAAGAAACCACCCATGATCTCTCCCACGACGCCGCATTCAACACGTGCCGTTCTGGGAGGGCGCGGTGGATACGGGGAGAGATACGGCGTAACCCAGGCCGCGCGTGCCCGTGCCCTGTTTTGGGCCTGGCCCAACAGCGCTCGGCACCGTGTATGGCCCAGGCCCGGGGGCTCCTGTCAGTGTACTAGAGTAGGGGTACCCTAGTATCCCGAACTTGTGCACGGGCAGTCGTAGCATACCGCGGCAAGGCTTGCCGGGTGACCGCCAAGGTCCTCTGTGGTTCCTTTGGAGCCATTCAAGGACAAAGTATCCAAGCCAAGGAGACAAGACCCCGGCAAGAGGAGCTTGCCGGGAAGGCCAACCAAGGCATCTCAAGGAACTTGCCGCGACGCGCCACGCGTCCCGGCAAGGCCCGGTGAGCGACAAACTCGCGGACGCGACAAGACAACGACCACGGCAAGGCGCTTGCCGCGGCAAGCCACCACTCTGTACCCGCGCTCCAGCACATCCACCAACGTGTCGCTCTGGGACCCTTCCAGGCGTACGTGGCGGGAGGCTGTGCAGCCAGTGGTGCGCGGTGGCAAGCGGCGCTGACAAGATTGCCATTGTGGCGAGCGGTGGCGTCCCTGACGGTCCCTTTTGTACTATTTGGGCGACGTAGACGGGCATTTAATGCCCTTGTCCCCTGCCGTCAGGGTTAGGTATGATACACTGTAGTAGGTAGCTGTACCAACCGCAACACCTTTCCATTTTTACCCTTGTCTACGTTGCCACCTGTCGGTGACCCCTTGAGCATATAAAAGGAGGCCCATGTGCAACGTAGAGGGGGTGGGAAGGAGAGAACACTCACGCTCGGTCTCGTTAGCTGCTGGTGGGTACTGTAGCACTCAGCGCTCCCGAGCAAGAACTCAAAACAAACCACAAAGCAGGAGTAGGGTTTTACGCATCCGTGCGGCCCGAACCCGGGTAAACTGCTCGTGTGTTTCGCCTCTATCTGCTCTTCATGCGATCTCCCCCCCCCCCCCCCCCCCCCCGCCGAACCGAAAGGGGCTCGGTCCGCCGGTCCCATAGGTGCTCGTGGATTAGTTCCCAGACAGTAGTGATCACCGGAAGGATCACGTTTGAGGCCAAGTGTTGGTTGTGGCAGTGCTCGCCGGAATGATCACCGTTTGGTTTGGATCATGAGGTGATCGAGATGGTATATTGCTTGGTCGGTTGGCCAAGAGAGACATGGTTATGAAGATCTAAGATGGTGATTTACTAGTATTGTATCAGTTTCATACCATGTTTAGTAGTTGTTTCATCATAATAGTTGTTAAATTAATTTAACCTGTTAAATGCTATGTTATTGTCTTGCCTTGATGTTATGGTTGTTGTGATCTTGCAAGTACATTCAATGTACTGACCTGGCATGTCATGCCAGATTGCAGGTGATGCCATGATTGCTTGATTGCTTGTCGATGGTTGCCATGCGTGCGAGCTAGATCGTGTCCCAGCCAGAGTCCCTGCGGAGTGGAGTTCACCACCTTCATCGTTGTTCCGCTGCTACGAGTTGTTCTGCTGCTAGCATAGAGGAAGTATAGTATCGAAGGCGTAGTGTCGCCATGCTGATGTGCTTCTTGGTAACATCAGACCCTTGTATTATTTTTCTTGTAATAAGAGCTGATTTGTTCTAAGCAGTGTCGTATTCCAGAGACTTCTCCTCGATCTCTGGGCTGGAATACGGGGCGTTTCGGTTTCTCTGAGCCGGGGTGCCACAGGCTTGGTATTAGAGCAAGTCTGTCTGTAGGACGCCCTAGTCAATGCGTGCGGTAGAAACCGATAGAAATTGATAGTATAGAGTCTGGCTTGTTTATTGCACTTGGTTGCTGCATTTGTTTGTTGCACAACATGCATATATCCTTAGTATTGGCTGCTGACGATTTATTTGGTGAGTGTAGATGGCATCGGTTCGGATCCACTACAGCTCAGTCTTTGCATTCCCCTAGTTTTCTTTTCTTGCTTGTTCTTTGGTGTTTGGTGTCATTTCTGTCCCAGCAGAGTGATGCCAAGTGAACCCGACACTGTCTGCAAAAATGGTGCGTAGGTATCTCGCCGATAACCTCCTTTTAGCCCCGCCGATCATTTCGGTGATAGACATGCTTCTACCCTGGATCGTCCTTTTTATTGTCGTGTTCGCAACCCTTAACGATCTTAGTCATCAAGAAAGGGCAATGCCAACAGACTCAGTTTTTCCCCGCTATCCTATTTCTTGGACGAGTACGGATATTTTTCGTCCGCTTGATAATAATGTGGTCGCGACATTCGTGTCCTGCTACATGGTTACCAAGTACGTCCTCGCCTCCGAGCTAGTCCAGGTTACTACCTGGCTAAGCTAGCACTTGGTGTAGCGCTGTTTACACCGATTCTTCCACACATTTATTCGTCCTCGTGCACATCGTCACAGCATGCTAGATCGTAGAACCGGAGATCCCGCGAGATTTGTGTGCTTAAGTAGGCATGCATATTGCGTGACTAGCAGTAATATGTGACACTGATTGAGTGTGAATTGATTGTTGGTGTGTTCTTTTATTTAGTTGAGTTTTCTTTTGCTTCTTTCTTTTGGGCCCTGGTGTTACATTTTTTCCCTATAAAGAGTTGGTCATCATCTGACACCGGACTCAAAGAAGTAATAAGGAGTTCAAATATTTGGAAGCTCAGCTAAACAAAATGGAATTCTCAGACGACTGCAGTAAAATGGGGAATATCTGATCATGAGGCTGATAATCAAACTTTGCATTAGTGTGCACTCCTCACAACAGTACTGATAACTCAATACTGTATTAGTATAAAATCCTCACAGCAGTAATGATCCAGCCAGCAGAAAGGCGAGTCAGGTACAAGATCAACGGTTTATTTTCAGTCAAAGGTATGGGTCATATACAAAATTTTGGCTCAGCAATGCATGATGCTTGAAATATGTTATCATCCGAGATACAGTCAGAATGTGATATGCTCAAGGAAGACAGTTAAACAAATTTTCTCATGCAAATATTCAGCCACAGAATATTATGGGTGTCTGCATGTGTGGATCTTAGTCTGCATATCAGTACGAAGTACTGGATATAAGAAACTCAGTATCGGAAGAAATTTATGATGCAAGGCCCCTCTACATGATATGTGAATAATTTTCGGTCCAGGATACCCAGTCTTTCTCAACAAGATACCTCGATAAAAGCTTCTGACCGACAAAAATGAAATTTTCTCAACAAGCAAAACCAAGGAGAAGCTTCTCAAGTGCAGAACTCAGACTTCTCCTGCACAATACTCATGTCAAGCTTCGTGTGTAAGCTATCGAGGCTTCTTCTACACGCTACCCAGACAAAGGCTACGAGCAGAAGCTAACGAGTCTTCCTCAGCAAGCTATTCGGATGGCTTCTCTTGTAAGCCACTCAGTCCGCGCTAGTATCACAATATTGCACTAATCACGTCCATGGCCATACGAAGAATCAAGGACAGGTGTGGCCAAGTTATTCCAGTAAGGTATCCTCACAAAGAAAATCATGACCGTTATTGGGTGAGACTGACAACAAAGTAAGATGATTTTTGCATGACCATCAGGGTCCGGATACCCAAATCAGTTAGAGGCCATAATTCCCTATGGATCCACAAATGCATACCCTCAGAGGTCTACTTGGTGTTACAAGAATTCCATATCCCGCTGACCCGCTTGGAATGGTTAGTGTGGAATATCCAAGTCTGTTCTGTCAGCTCCAAGATTCTTTTGCAACCTCAACAGTTTGACCTCAGTGGCAGTGTTAAAACATATCACAGCGCATTACCAAAGGTGGGTATACCAACGAAATGAGAAAGTCAAAAGCCGAACAATTAGCTCAGACCCGGCCTACTCGCCGATGAAATCAAGTACATGGTCAGTCAGTCAGGAAAAGCATTTCGCTGTCAGCCCCCTGTCGGGAAAGGTCTCAAGATGAAAATATTTGAGGCGTGATATATCTATAACTCCATACACCGTTATATTACTCCTGACAAAAGGCAGTCAGATATTTGGTACATATCTCATGCTCGAGCCAAAGGAGTAAATCAAATTAAAACTATACCACCTATGAGCAGTCAGATCCCGTCAGAAGATGGCCATGATTAATTCTAAGCATTTATTGAAACCAGAAGGCCTGCATTTATTTGAAGCAAACCCATGACAGAAGTACTAAGGTTTTCAGGACAAAAGGAAATTTATGCTCAGATCCATTGGATACCACCACAGGTATGGAGAATCAACATCAGTAAAAATAAATTGGTATATGAGCAAAGACCTGTCAGGATTTGGAGAAAGGTGAAGCAAACCACCCCGAGCAAAGATAACCAAATCATCTAAAATTCTTGAGGGAACAATAAATAAAGGACATAGGATACCTGAGTTGGAAACGGTGTCCTCAAGACATACTTGTTCCTGGAGAAACTAAATCTCGAGGACGAGATTTCTTTAAGGGGGTAAGAGTTGTAACAGCCTGGATTTTGGCCCTTTTCTTTTTCTTTTTGATTTATTGGTTGTTGCTCAGTTTTTCATTTTGGAGTGGTTCTGTGGCCTTGTCACCTAGGAAATCATCTTCATTTCCCCACCCAAGTGGCTCATCATCCTAAAAACTTTTCCAAGATCTTGTCACTCCCCTCCTTGACCAAACCCTAATTTCTTTTCTAGGGAAAATTCCTTTTTCTATTAAAGGAATAACCCTATCTGCCCTAGGTTGTGAAGCACCCTATATTTCTGCCCATCCAAAAATCCCTAGATAATTCTTATAAATTGTTTGGGTCATATCTTCATCAAATATGGCAAAATATTTCATTGGCAATATTTCTCATCATGCTCAATAAATTCATTCCTATTCTGTCCTAAATGGCACATTGTGAAGCAAGTGCTATTTATCTTTTCCCATTGGACCTTAAACTTTTCGCACATCTTCTCCTGTCCAAATAATTGACCTATGCCAAAATTCAACTTTATTTGCCTAGACAAACTTCCTCAGTGATTTTTCAAAGTTCCTGTCTGAGGGAAGCCTTTGTGAAGGAAGTGTTAGTGTAACACCCCGGATGTAATTTACCTTATCTGTACTCCAACTCTTGCCGTTTTCGGCGCTAAGTTATTTTATTTCCTCGTTGTCGGGTTTTTGTCTCCGTGTGTTGTTGTCCGTGTCATGCATCTCATATCATGTCATCATGTGCATTGCATTTGCATACGTGTTCGTCTCATGCATTCGAGCATTTTCCCCGTTGTCCGTTTTGCATTCCGGCGCTCCTATGTCACCCGGTGTCCCTTTCAACCTCTTGTCATGTGTGGGGGTTAAACATTTTCGGATTGGACCGAGACTTGTCATGCGGCCTTGGTTTACTACTGGTAGACAGCCTGTCAAGTTTCGTGCCATTTGGACTTCGTTTGATACTCCAATGGTTAACCGAGGGACCGAAAAGGCCTCGTGTGTGTTGCAGCCCAACACCCTTCCAAACTGGCCCAAAACCCACCTAAACCCCTTCTATCATCTAGAGCGTTCGATCATGATCGCGTGGCCGAAAACCGCACCTCATTTGGAGCTTCCTAGCTCCTCCTACCTATAAAACTAGGTCTTCCCCAAAAATTCCGGATCATTTCCCCCCTAAACCCTAGTCCCACCACCTCCGCGCGGCCGGACACGTCCGGTCCGGCCGGGCGCAATCGCCGCCGACCATTCAGCCTTCGCCACCTGTCCCGGGGGGCCCGCATCGCCGCCTCCCACCGACGCGGGCCCGCAGGCCCAGCGCCGGCCCTTCCCCGCGCCCGCCCGGGCCGCGTTCCTGTTCGCCGAGCGCCGCACGCCTCCCTGCTGCTCCTCCGCACCAGCCTGCTGCTCCGGCGACGCCGAGCTCCGGCGGCCTCGCCGCCCTTCGCCGCCCGGCGCCGCCCGCCGCCTCGCCGCGCCCCTCACCGTCCTCGCCCGCGCCGCCTCTTCCTCCCTCGCCGGCGTCAAGGTCAACTCCGGCCGGTGCCTCCATCCCCGGCGACTCCAACCTCTGACAAACCTCGGCCTCCGCGCCCTGCTACAGTGTCTCCAGCCAGATCTGGATCTGAGACATCTCCTCGGTTGACTTTTTCATCCCGAAACCCTAGCTTTTTAGCATTTTTTTTGCATGCCATAACTCTGCATCTGTAGATCCGATTCGTGCGTGTAGCATATCAAAATGTTCGTCTCGACGAGTACATCATTTCATCTCATTGCATCATTTTCATTTGAGCTCATATTGATGCCTGAAATGTTGTGGAACAGGGCTATGTGAGGAATTTGTCAGATCCGTTTCAGCAAATGGCCTTTTGTCATTTTTGCCATGATAAATGTGTGCATGCTACGACCCTGAGCTCTACATGTGTTTTGTAGAATGCCATGTCATCTTTATAGGGGTGTATGACATGTATTTTTTTGATCTTTGTGGTGACTAGCACAAGCTTGCAAAGTAGCATAATCGTTGATGCTGATTTCAGGGACTTAGAATTTCACTAAGTCCTTGTCCTGATATTGTTTTTATGCCATATGTTCATGTTGTTTCCTAGTGATCCGTGCCTCTTTTGAGGATAATCGGTAAGGATGTTTTGTTAATATTGTGGTGCTTTATCCATCCATGTCTTTGTTTGCAATTATGGAGCACCCTAGCTTGAGTCAATCGAGCTCTACTTTTGCTATAAAATGATCCTGGCAGATTGTTGACATGTTTAGTGATTTTGCCGAGGATGTTGCTATTGATCTGTGCATGCTATGTTGTTGTTCTTGCAATGTCTAGCTTCTATGCCATCTCTTCTTGATGTGTGTATGCTTAGATTGTCATGACATGCTCTATAGTGAGTGCATCGAGCTCATAAACATGCCTACTCGTTAACTGTTTTGCATGCTCCAGTTTTTCACTAAGTCTGAATCTGTTTATATTTTTGCCATGTTCACATGCTTGCAATTGTATTTTCTGATCCCTTTTGACTCAAGGTCACTAAGGGACTTTTGTTAGTTGCTTTGGGTAGCTTCATGCCATGCCTTGCCTTGACATGTTAAGTTCCTGTAGCATGTAGTTTTCATGCTCTAAAGATTGCTTCCTGCTAATAAATTCCAGACTTGTGTTAATTTCACAAAGTCTGAAACCTGTTATCATTTGCATTTTTTCCATGCTTGTTTGAACCTGTTAATTAGTGAATTAGCCATAGCACAGTGTTCATCTTTTGTCAAGAATCATGAGTGGATCCCTTCCATGTATTTTTTTGTTATGTTTGAGTGTTGTAGCACATTTATCTTGTTGCCTTTAGATGGTCACTTGCTGATTATCGCAGACCGGTGCCATATTTGTTTTGCTTGCCATTTCCAAACCGTGCATCCGATTCCGGTGATCTTTATATCGATTTCAACCGAAATCACCTCACCTTTCTAGTGGAATTCTTGGATTTCCAAGTTGAGGCCAGATTCAATCATTCCATTGCAAATCTTGCATATGCATCACATACCGCATCCCGCATAGCATACCATGTTTGCATCATGTTGCTTGAGCATTGCACGTGGTTGATTGTGCTCCTTTTGCTTGTTGTTCTTGTTTGGGTAGAGCCAGGCAACGAGTTCGTGAACGAGGAGCCCGTTGATTTCGCTTACGAGGGTCAAGGCAACTCTGAAAACTTTGCAGGCAAGATGACCATACCCTCGAAATCACTTCTATCTTTGCTTGCTAGATGCTCGCTCTTTTGCTATGCCTATGCTACGATGTCTACCACTTGCTTATCATGCCTCCCATAATGCCATGTCAAACCTCTAACCCACCATGTCCTAGCAAACCATTGATTGGCTATGTTACCGCTTTGCTCAGCCCCTCTTATAGCGTTGCTAGTTGCTGTTGAAGATTGGAGATCGTTCCTTGTTGGAACACGTTTATTGTTGCGATATCACAATATTATCTTGTTTATCTTAATGCACCTATATACTTGGTAAAGGGTGGAAGGCTCGGCCTTATGCCTGGTGTTTTGTTCCACTCTTGCCGCCCTAGTTTCGGTCATATCGGTGTTATGTTCCCGTATTTTGCATTCCTTACACGGTTGGGTTATAGTGGGAACCCCTTGACAGTTCGCCTTGAATAAAACTCCTCCAGCAACGCCCAACCTTGTTTTTACCATTTGCCACCTAGCCTCTTTTTCCCTTGGGTTTCCGGAGCCCAAGGGTCATCTTTATTTAACCCCCCCCCCCCGGGGCCAGTGCTCCTCTGAGTGTTGGTCCAAACAGAGCTACTTGCAGCGCCACCTTGGGGAAACTTGAGGGTTGGTTTTAGTTGTACGTAGTGTTCATCTGAGTGTGCCCTGAGAACGAGATATGTGCAGCTCCTATCAGGATTTGTTGGCACATTCGGGAGGTGTTGCTGGACTTGTTTTACCATTGTCGAGGATGTCTTGTAACCGGGATGCCGAGTCTGATCGAATTGTCTTGGGAGTAGGAATATCCGTCGTAGACTGTGAGAGCTTGTGATGGGCTAAGTTGGGACTCCCCTGCAGGGATTTGAACTTTCGAAAGCCGTGCCCGTGGTTATGGGCAGATGGGAATTTGTTAATGTCCGGTTGTAGATAACCTGAAATTTAACTTAATTAAAATGCACCAACCGCGTATGTAACCGTGATGGTCTCTTCTGGGCGGAATCCGGGAAGTGAACACGGTGTTGGAGTAATGCTTGACATAGGTGGTTCTGGATCACTTCTTGATCATAGTTGTTTGACCGTGCTTTTTCCTTCTCTTCTCGCTCTCTTTTGCGATTATGTTAGCCACCATATATGCTAGTCGCTTGCTGCAGCTCCACATCATACCTTTGCTTTACCTATAAGCTTAAATAGTCTTGATCGCGAGGGTGTGAGATTGTTGAGTCCCCGTGACTCACAGATTCCTTCCTAAACCAGATGCAGGGACCGATGATACCGTTCTAGATGACATGACCGAGCTCAAGTGGGAGTTCGATGAAGACTCTCGTCGTTACTACGTGTCCTTCCTAGATGATCAGTAGTGGTGCCCAGTTGGGGCGATCAGGGACTTTGTCGCATTTGGGGGTTGGTCTTTATTTTGGTACCATAGTCGGACCATGAGTGTCATGGATGAATGTAGTGTTATTCATGTATTTGTGTGAGTGGCGAGTGTAAGCCAACTATGTATCGTTTCCCCTTTAATTATTTGCATGGGTTGTTGTGAAGATTACCTCACTTGCGACATTGCTTTCAATGTGGTTATGCCTCTAAGTCATGCTTCAACACGTAGGAGATATAGCCGCATCGAGGGCGTTACAAGTTGGTAATCAGAGCCTTCCCCGACCTTAGGAGCCTCCTGCTTGATCGAATCGTTGGTGTTGTTGAGTCTAGAATAATGTTTTGAGTCATTTAGGATTTTATATATCAGAGAGTTAGGAATTCTTTTTACTCCTCAGTCCCTTCGTCGCTCTGGTGAGACATCTTGACATAGAGTTTTGACTCTTCTCTTCTCAAATTTCACTAAAAAAATTTAGGATCACGCGGGTATCTTGGAATCGTTCTGATGGTTTTGTGACGAGAACATTGTTCTTGGTGCCTCCTGTCATTTAGGGGTTGTGGCAGTGTCCCGGGGAGTTGAGCTCCGAGGTGTTGTAGTCATAATTTTATCGTTGAGATTCTGGAATACCTGAGTTTCGCCGACATCGAAAATCTCTCTTATGCAGTTGTCGGTGAGATAACCTCGACGCCACCGAGTACTGGGGTGGGAGTTCGGGAGTATTGCCATAACTTGTATAATGGATGCTTTTCGAAGGTTGAGGTAAATGATTTCCGAAGGTTTCTTGGTTATGTGTTGAAGGATGGATACAGCTGGATGTAGGATTTGCTAGATTTGGGTGAGATATTATGCTTCCCCTGTATCCCCAACACCTGATTGCATAACCGGAAAGGTTCGGGAGTTTCATAGGTGGGAATTCTGGTAGCTCTAGTTCTTCTTCCGCAGATATTTGGTTTGGGATTGGGTAATCCTCACCAAGTATTTGTTCTTGTCCGTACCTTGTTGTTTTTCTTCTACCTCAATTCTAAGTGGCTTCTCAATTTATGGAAATGTGCCCATTTCAATTGGAATGCATTCGTTCATTTTGTTCGGATGTGAAGACTTTATGTTGCAATTTCAATCCGTTCGATTCAGCTTGAATATTTGCCTTTCAATATGCTAATGGATGTCGCCCTCTTCAGGATGGCTCCTCCAACGCGCACGACTCCGAATCCTGATCTGCCACCACCACCTCCACCTCCGGAGGCATGGCAAGCTGTGATGGCTGCTACCAATGCAAACACACAGCTGATCATGCAACTTCTTCAAGAGTGCAACCAAGGGAACCAGGGCCATGGCAACAATCAGAATCAGTTTGCTACACTCAACCAGTTCCTTGCTAACCAGCCAAAGACCTTCAGCAATTGTGTTGAGGCAACAGACGCTGATGATTGGCTCATGGACATATGCAAGCATTTCGAGTGCAGCAATGTCAGGCCTGAGGACTTTGTCAAGTTTTCCTCCTTCCAACTCAAAGACCAAGCTGCAGAATGGTTTCAGCAGTACAAAGATTCCAGAGGAGGCCGTGTGATTACCTGGGATGAATTCCGTCAAGACTTCAAAGCTCATCATATTCCTCAGAGTGTGGTTGAGAGCAAGCGTGTGGAATTCCGCAACCTGAAGCAAGGCACTATGTCTGTTTACCAGTACAACATCATGTTTCAGAAGCTTGCCCATTTTGCTAAGCAAGACGTCCCTGACGAGAAGAGCATGATATATCAGTTCAGGGGTGGTCTCAAAGAAGAACTCCAGCTAGCTCTCGTCCTCTTTGAGCCCAAGAAGTATGATGAGTTCTAAAACATGGCAATGAAGCAAGAGGCTGCCCAACTAAAGTGTGATGCTTCCACGAAGCGAGTCAGCGATGCAACTCCTTATTCCTCAACTCAAGTGGCTAAACAACAAAATTATTGGCTACCTCCTCCTCCGTTCCGTCAGCCTTATCAGAAGAAGAGCAAAGGTGGCAATGGATCTTACCACCTACCCAACCCTGGCTTTCAGAACAAGACTTCGTCTCAAGCTCCAAGATCAAGTGCTCCGTATCACCGTCCGCTTTCAGAGGTCACGTGCAACAAGTGCCAACAGAAGGGTCACTATGCCAACAAATGCTTCAATCAGACGCGTCTCCCTCCTCCTCCTCCTGTGAGATCTGCAAGTATAGTTGTGGTCAAGCATAACCCCAAGCACGCCAAGGTCAACTTGTTGAACGCAGCTCAGGCAAAGGACTCGCCAGATGTGATTATGGGTAACCTTCCTGTTAACGATGTTCCTGCAAAAGTACGTTTTGACACTGGTGCATAGCTTTCTTTTATTTCAAGACCATTTGTTGCCAAGCATGATTTTGTGACCGAAAGGATTCCTTTCCTGTTGAAGATTGTGTCCCCGGGCTAGCAAATGACATCTAACAATTGCGTCCCGGATGTTACTATCACGTTGGGTGACTATAAGTTTCGATCCTCTCAAGTGGTCCTTGGTAACTCGGATATTGATCTTATTCCTGGAATGGACTGGGTTTCTAAGCACAAGGCTCAGCTTGATTGTGCTGCCAGGCATATTCAAGATGACTCATTCGTCTGAGGATGTAATTGTCTTTGCCGCAAGGGATAATACCATCCGTCTATTTTCTCTCAATGAGAAGGATGAGCTGGATGCCATCTCTCAAATTCTAGTCGTTTGCGAATATCAAGACGTCTTTCCAGAAGAGCTTCCAGGAATGCGTCCGCACCGGCCAGTTGAATTCATCATCGATCTTGAGCCTGGCACAGAACCTGTTTGCAAACGTCCTTACAAGCTGGGACATAAAGAGTTGAAGGAGCTGAAGAAGCAACTCGATGAAAAAGAGCGTATGGGTCTCATCCGACCTAGTTCTTCTCCGTGGGGTTGTGGAGTTCTTTTTGTGAAACAAGAAGGATGGAACGGACCAACTGTTGGAAATATGCCCTAGAGGCAATAATAAATTGATTATTATTATATTTCCTTGTTCATGATAATCGTTTATTATCCATGCTAAAATTGTATTGATAGGAAACTCGGATACATGTGTGGATACATAGACAACACCATGTCCCTAGTAAGCCTCTAGTTAACTAGCTCGTTGATCAATAGATGGTTACGGTTTCCTGACCATGGACATTGGATGTCGTTGATAACGGGATCACATCATTAGGAGAATGATGTGATGGACAAGACCCAATCCTAAGCATAGCACTAGATCGTGTAGTTCGTATGCTAAAGCTTTGCTAATGTCAAGTATCATTTCCTTAGACCATGAGATTGTGTAACTCCCGAATACCGTAGGAATGCTTTGGGTGTGCCAAACGTCACAACGTAACTGGGTGGCTATAAAGGTACACTACAGGTATCTCCGAAAGTGTCTGTTGGGTTGGCACGAATCGAGACTGGGATTTGTCACTCCGTGTGACGGAGAGGTATCTCTGGGCCCACTCGGTAGGACATCATCATAATGTGCACAATGTGATCAAGGAGTTGATCACGGGATGATGTGTTACGGAACGAGTAAAGAGACTTGCCGGTAACGAGATTGAACAAGGTATCGGGATACAGACGATCGAATCTCGGGCAAGTATCGTGCCGATAGACAAAGGGAATTGTATACGGGATTGATTAAGTCCTCGACATCGTGGTTCATCCGATGAGATCATCATGGAACATGTGGGAGCCAACATGGGTATCCAGATCCCGCTGTTGGTTATTGACCGGAGAACATCTCGGCCATGTCTGCATGTCTCCCGAACCCGTAGGGTCTACACACTTAAGGTTCGATGACGCTAGGGTTATAAAGGAAGTTAGTATGTGGTTACCGAATGTTGTTCGGAGTCCCGGATGAGATCCCGGACGTCACGAGCAGTTCCGGAATGGTCCGGAGGTAAAGATTTATATATGGGAAGTCATGTTTTGAACACCGGAAAAGTTTCGGGGTTTATCGGTAATGTACCGGGACCACCGGGAGGGTCCCGGGGGTCCACCAAGTGGGGCCACCAACCCCGGAGGCTTGCATGGGCCAAGAGTGGTGAGGGACCAGCCCCTTAGTGGGCTGGTGCGCCTCCCATAAGGGCCCATGGCGCCTAAGAGGTGGAAAGGGGGCAAACCCTAGGGGATATGGGCCTTAGGGCCCATATTGGTGCGCCTCCCTCTCCTCTCCCCCTCTTGGCCGCCACCTTTGATCCCCATCTAGGGCTGCCGCCCCCCCTAGGGGTGGGAACCCTAGAGGGGGCGCAGCCCCTCCCCTTCCCTATATATATGAGGCCTAGGGCTGCCCATAACACACGCGATTCAATCTCTCTTGGTGCAGCCCTGTGTCTCTTCTTCCTCCTCTTCTGTGGTGCTTGGCGAAGCCCTGCAGGATAGCCACGCTCCTCCACCACCACCACGCCGTTGTGCTGCTGTTGGATGAAGTCTTCCTCAACCTCTCCCTCTCTCCTTGCTGGATCAAGGCGTGGGAGACGTCACCGGGCTGTACGTGTGTTGAACGCGGAGGTGCCGTCCGTTCGGCACTAGGACGATCGGTGATTTGGATCACGACGAGTACGACTCCATCAACCCCATTCTCTTGAACGCTTCCGCTTAGCGATCTATAAGGGTATGTAGATGCACTCTCCTTCCCCTCGTTGCTAGTCTCTCCATAGATAGATCTTGGTGACACGTAGGAAAATTTTGAATTTCTACTACGTTCCCCAACAGTGGCATCATGAGCTAGGTCTATTGCATAGATTCTATGCACGAGTAGAACACAAAGTAGTTGTGGGCATTGATTTTGTTCAATATGCTTGCCGTTACTAGTCTTATCTTGATTCGGCGGCATCGTGGGATGAAGCGGCCCGGACCAACCTTACACGTACTCTTACGTGAGACCGGTTCCACCGACAAACATGCACTGGTTGCATAAGGTGGCTGGCGGGTGTCTGTCTCTCCCACTTTAGTCGGATCGGATTCGATGAAAAGGGTCCTTATGAAGGGTAAATAGCAATTGGCATATCACGTTGTGGTCTTTGCGTAGGTAAGAAACGTTCTTGCTAGAAACCCATAGCAGCCACGTAAAACATGCAAACAACAATTAGAGGACGTCTAACTTGTTTTTGCAGGGTATGCTATGTGATGTGATATGGCCTAAGGATGTGATGAATGATATATGTGATGTATGAGTTGATCATGTTCTTGTAATAGGAATCACGACTTGCATGTCGATGAGTATGACAACCGGCAGGAGCCATAGGAGTTGTCTTTATTTATTTATGACCTGCGTGTCAACTTAAACGTCATGTAATTACTTTACTTTATTGCTAACCGTTAGCTATAGTAGTAGAAGTAATAGTTGACGAGACAACTTCAAGAAGACACGATGATGGAGATCATGGTGTCATGCCGGTGATGATGATGATCATGGAGCCCCGAAGATGGAGATCAAGAAGAGCAAAGTGATGATGGCCATATCATGTCACTATTTGATTGCATGTGATGTTTATCATGTTTATACATCTTATTTGCTTAGAACGACGGTAGTAAATAAGATGATCCCTTACAACAATTTCAAGAAGTGTTCTCCCCTAACTGTGCACCGTTGCGACAGTTCGTGTTTCGAAGCACCACGTGATGATCGGGTGTTAGATTCTAACGTTCACATACAACGGGTGTAAGACAGATTTACACACGCGAAACACTTAGGGTTAACTTGACGAGCCTAGCATGTACAGACATGGCCTCGGAACACAGAAGACCGAAAGGTCGAGCATGAGTCGTATAGAAGATACAATCAACATGAAGATGTTCACCGATGATGACTAGTCCGTCTCATGTGATGATCGGACACGGCCTAGTTGACTCGGATCATGTAATCACTTAGATGACTAGCAGGATGTCTATCTGAGTGGGAGTTCATAAGATGAACTTAATTATCCTGAACATAGTCAAAAGGATTTTGCAAATTATGTCGTAGCTCGCGCTTTAGTTCTACTGTTTAGATATGTTCCTAGAGAAAAATTAGTTGAAAGTTGATAGTAGCAATTATGCAGACAGCAGAAGGCTTATGTCCTTAATGCACCGCTCAGTGTGCTGAACCTCGAACGTCGTCTGTGGATGTTGCGAACATCTGACATACACATTTTGATAACTACGTGATAGTTCAGTTAACGGTTTAGAGTTGAGGCACCGAAGACGTTTTTTTTTTTTGAAACGTCGCGAAACATATGAGATGTTTCGAGGGCTGAAATTGGGATTTCAGGCTTGTGCCCACGTCAAGAGGTATAAAACCTCCGACGATTTTCTTAACCTGCAAACTAAGGGAGAAAAGCTCAATTGTTGAGCTTGTGCTCAGATTGTCTGAGTACAACAATCACTTGAATCGAGTGGGAGTTGATCTTCCAGATGAGATAGTGATGTTTCTCCGAACTCATTACCACCAAGCTGCTAGAGCTTCGTGATGAACTATGATATATCAGGGACATATATGATGATCCTTGAGATATTCGCGATGTTTGACACCGCAAAAGTAGAGATCAAGAAGGAGCATCAATTGTTGATGGTTAGTGAAACCACTAGTTTCAAGAAGGGCAAGGGCAAGAAGGGATACTTCATGAAACGGCAATTCAGCTACTGCTCTGGTGAAGAAACCCAAGGTTGAACCCAAACCCGAGACTAAGTGCTTCTGTAATAAGGGGAACAGCCACTGGAGCAGAATTACCCTAGATACTTGGTAGATGAGAAGGCTGGCAAGGTCGATAGAAGTATATTGGATGTACATTGTGTTAATGTGTACTTTACTAGTACTCCTAGTAGCACCAGGGTATTAGATACCGGTTCGGTTGCTAAGTGTTAGTAACTCGAAATAAAAGCTGCGGGATAAACGGAGACTAGCTAAAGGTGAGATAACGATATGTGTTGGAAGTATTTTCAAGGTTGATCAAATATCGTACGCTCCCTCTACCATCGAGATTGGTGTTTGCGTTGAGCATAGACATGATTGGATTATGTCTATCGCAATACAGTTATTCATTTAAGAAGAATAATGGTTACTCTGTTTATTTGAATAATACCTTCAATGGTCTTACATCTAAAATGAATGGTTTATTGAATCTCGATCGTAGTGATACACATGTTCATGCCAAAAGATAGTAATGATAGTACCACCTACTTGTGGCACTGCCACGTAAGTCATATCGGTATAAAACGCATGAAGAAGCTCCATGTTGATGGATCTTTGGACTCACTCATTTTTGAAAGGATTGAGACATGCGAACCATGTTTGTTGGTAGATATGCATGAAGAAACTCTATACAGATGGACCGTTTGGACTCACTTGATTTTGAATCACTTGAGACATGCAAATCATACCACTTGGGCAAGATGACTGAACGCCTCGGTTTCAGTAAAATGGAACCAGAAAGCAACTTGCTGGAAGTAATACATTTTGATGTGTGCAGTCCAATGAGTGCTGAGGCATGTAGTGGATATCGTTATGTTTTAACTTCACAGATGATTTGAGTAAATGTTGAGTGTATTTACTTGATGAATCACGAGTCTAAATTATTGAAAGGTTCAAGTAATTTCAAGGTGAAGTTGAAAGATCGTCGTGACAAGAGGATAAAATATCTATGATATAATCATAGAGATGAATATCTGAATTACGAGTTTGGCACAGAATTAAGACATTGTGGAAATTGTTTCACAACTGATACAGCCTGGAACACCATAGTGTGATGGTGTGTCCGAACATCATAACTGCACCCTATTGGATATGATGCATACCATGATGTCTCTTATCGAATTACCATGATAGTTTATAGGTTAGGCATTAGAGACAACCACATTCACTTTAAAAAGGGGGCACCACGTAATTCCGATGAGGTGACACCGTATGAACTATGGTTTAGAGAAACCTAAGCTGTCATTTCTTAAAAGGTTTGGGGCTGCGATGCTTATGTGGAAAAGTTTCAGGCTGATAAGCTCGAACCCAAAGCGGATAAATGCATCTTCATAGGACACCCAAAATAGTTGGGTATACCTTCTGTCTCAGATCCGAAAGCAATAAGGGATTGTTTCTAGAATCGGGTCCTTTCTCGAGGAAAAGTTTCTCTCGAAAGAATTGAGTGGGAGGATGGTGGAGACTTGATGATCGGATCAAGTCACTCCCAAACCTCGTCGGATGACAAGGATGCATACTACTTCAGAGTGGTACATAATCCTGTCTTGGAAGTCATGTTGCTAGACAACAATGAACCTACGAGCTATGGAGAAGCGATGGTGGGCCCGGATTCCGATAAATGGCTCGAGGCCATAAAATCCGAGAGAGGATCCATGTATGGAAACAAAGTGTAGACTTTGACAGAACAGCTCAATGGTCGTGAGGCTGTTGAGTATAGATGGATTTTAAAGGAAGACGGACAATGATGGTAAATGTCACCATTAAGAAAGCTCGACTTGTCGTTAGAAGTTTCCCGACAAGTTCAAGGAGTTGACTACGATGAGACTTTCTCACTCGTAGCGATGCTAAGAGTCTATTGGAATTATATTAGCGATTACTACATTATTTATGAAATCTTGCAGATAGGATGTCAAAACATTGTTTCCTCGACGATTTTCTTGAGGCAAAGTTGTATGTGATACAACCGGAAGTTTTTGTCAATCCTGAAATATGCTAATAAGTATGCAAAGCTCCAGCAATCCTTCTAAGGACTGGAGTAAGCATCTCGGAGTTGGAATGTGTGCTTTGATGAGATGATCAAAGATTTTGGTGTATACAAAGTTTATGAGAAACTTGTATTTCCAAAGAAGTGAGTGGGAGCACTATAGAATTTCTGATGAGTATATGTTGTTGACATATTGTTGATCAGAAATGACGTAGAATTTCTGGAAAGCATATAGGGTTATTTGGAAAGTGTTTTCAATGGAAAGCCTGGATTAAGCTACTTGAACATTGAGCATCAAGATCTATAAGGATAGATCAAAAACACTTAATGGTACTTTCAAATGAGCACATACCTTGACATGATCTTGAAGGTGTTCAAGATGGATCAGTCAAAGAAGGAGTTCTTGCCTGAGTTGTAAGGTATGAAGTTAAGACTTAAAGCTCGACCATGGCAGAATAGAGAGAAAGGACAAAGGTCGTCCCCTATGCTTAAGACGTAGGCTCTACAGTATGCTATGCTGTGTACCGCACCTGAAGTGTGCCTTGCCATGAGGGGTACAAGAGTGATCCAAGGACAGCGGTCAAAGTTATCCTTAGTAACTAGTGGACTAAGGAATTTTTCTCGATTATGGAGGTGGTAAAAGAGTTCGTCGTAAAGGGTTACGTCGATGCAAGCTTAACACCTATCCGGATAGCTCTGAGTAGAGATACCGGATACGTATAATGGAGCAACAATTTAGAATAGCTCCAAGTAGAACAGTTATTTGGAATAGCTCCAAATAGAACGTGGTAGCTACATCCAGGAGATGACATAGAGATTTGTAAAGCACACACGGATCTGAAAGGTTCAGACCCATTGACTAAAACCTCTCTCACAAGCAACATGATCAAACCTAGAACTCATTGAGTGTTAATCACATAGTGATGTGAACTAGACTACTGACTCTAGTAAACTCTTGGGTGTTGGTCACATGGTGATGTGACCTGTGAGTGTTAATCACATGGCGATGTGAACTAGATTATTGACTCTAGTGCAAGTGGGAGACTGTTGGAAATATGCCCTAGAGGCAATAATAAATTGATTATTATTATATTTCCTTGTTCATGATAATCGTTTATTATCCATGCTAGAATTGTATTGATAGGAAACTCAGATACATGTGTGGATACATAGACAACACCATGTCCCTAGTAAGCCTCTAGTTGACTAGCTCATTGATCAATAGATGGTTACGGTTTCCTGACCATGGACATTGGATGTCGTTGATAACAGGATCACATCATTAGGAGAATGATGTGATGGACAAGACCCAATCCTAAGCATAGCACTAGATCGTGTAGTTCGTATGCTAAAGCTTTGCTAATGTCAAGTATCATTTCCTTAGACCATGAGATTGTGTAACTCCCGGATACCGTAGGAATGCTTTGGGTGTGCCAAACGTCACAACGTAACTGGGTGGCTATAAAGGTACACTACAGGTATCTCCGAAAGTGTCTGTTGGGTTGGCACGAATCGAGACTGGGATTTGTCACTTCGTGTGACGGAGAGGTATCTCTGGGCCCACTCGGTAGGACATCATCATAATGTGCACAATGTGATCAAGGAGTTGATCACGGGATGATGTGTTATGGAACAAGTAAAGAGACTTGCCGGTAACGAGATTGAACAAGGTATTGGGATACCGACGATCGAATCTCGGGCAAGTATCGTACCGATAAACAAAGGGAATTGTATACGGGATTGATTAAGTCCTTGACATCGTGGTTCATCCGATGAGATCATCATGGAACATGTGGGAGCCAACATGGGTATCCAGATCCCGCTGTTGGTTATTGACCGGAGAACGTCTCGGCCATGTCTACATGTCTCCCGAACCCGTAGGGTCTACACACTTAAGGTTCGATGACGCTAGGGTTATAAAGGAAGTTAGTATGTGGTTACCGAATGTTGTTCGGAGTCCCGGATGAGATCCCGGACGTCACGAGGAGTTCCGGAATGGTCCGGAGGTAAAGATTTATATATGGGAAGTCATGTTTTGAACACCGGAAAAGTTTCGGGGTTTATCGGTAATGTACCGGGACCACCGGGAGGGTCCCGGGGGTCCACCAAGTGGGGCCACCAACCCCGGAGGCTTGCATGGGCCAAGAGTGGTGAGGGACCAGCCCCTTAGTGGGCTGGTGCGCCTCCCATAAGGGCCCATGGCGCCTAAGAGGTGGAAAGGGTGCAAACCCTAGGGGATATGGGCCTTAGGGCCCATATTGGTGCGCCTCCCTCTCCTCTCCCCCTCTTGGCCGCCACCTTTGATCCCCATCTAGGGCCGCCGCCCCCCCTAGGGGTGGGAACCCTAGAGGGGGCGCAGCCCCTCCCCTTCCCTATATATATGAGGCCTAGGGCTTCCCATAACACACGCGATTCAATCTCTCTTGGTGCAGCCCTGCGTCTCTTCTTCCTCCTCTTCTGTGGTGCTTGGCGAAGCCCTGCAGGATAGCCACGCTCCTCCACCACCACCATGCCGTTGTGCTGCTGTTGGATGAAGTCTTCCTCAACCTCTCCCTCTCTCCTTGCTGGATCAAGGCGTGGGAGACGTCACCGGGCTGTACGTGTGTTGAACGCGGAGGTGCCGTCCGTTCGGCACTAGGATGATCGGTGATTTGGATCACGACGAATACGACTCCATCAACCCCGTTCTCTTGAACGCTTCCGCTTAGCGATCTATAAGGGTATGTAGATGCACTCTCCTTCCCCTCGTTGCTAGTCTCTCCATAGATAGATCTTGGTGACACGTAGGAAAATTTTGAATTTCTGCTACGTTCCCCAACACCAACTCTGTGCAGACTACCGTCCATTGAACAAGAAGACTATAAAGAACAAGTACCCACTTCCCAACATCAACGAGCTGTTTGAACAACTCAAAGGTGCTCAAGTATTCTCCAAGCTTGATCTCCGTATGGGCTATCACCAGATTCGCATTCGTAAAGAGGATATCCCCAAGACAACATTCAGAACAAGCTATGGTTCATATGAATACATTGTCATGTCTTTCGGCCTCGTCAACGCTCCTCCGACTTTCTCTCGCATGATGAACTTCATCTTCAACCCCTACACAAATGATGCTATATTCGTTGTCATCGACAAACTCACTAAAGTGGCTCATTTCCTTCCTATCAAAGAGTCTATCACTGCAGGTCAATTGGCGGAGCTTTATACCTCTCGGATTGTCTCTCTACACGGCATTCCGCAATTGATTTCTTCAGATCGTGGCAACATCTTCACCTCGAAGTTTGGGGATTCTTTTCAGAAGGCCATGGGCACCAACATCCGTTTCAGCACAGCTTTTCATCCTCAAACTAGTGGCCAAGTCGAGCGTGTCAATCAGATTCTTGAAGATATGCTCAGGGCTTGCGTTATCTCTTTCGGTATGAAGTAGGAAGATTGTCTTCCATATGCCGAGTTCTCCTACAACATCTTCCAAGCGAGTTCGGGCAAGGCCCCATTTGAAATTCTCTATGGCAGGAAGTGTCGTACTCCTCTTAACTGGTCAGAGACTGGTGAACGTCAACTTCTTGGTAATGACTTAATCACAGAGGTAGAAGAGATGTGCAAAGTCATTTGTGATAATCTCAAAGCAGCGCAATCGCACCAGAAGAGCTACTATGATAGTAAGCATCATGATTTGGCTTTCGAGATTGGAGACCATGTTTACCTCCGCGTCTCTCCAATGAAAGGTACTCGTCGCTTTGGTATCAAAGGGAAGCTTTCCCCTAGATATGTGGGTCCTTTCAAGATCGTCAGCAAGAGAGGCGATCTCGCCTATCAACTTGAGCTTCCCTCCAACTTTGCAAACGTGCACGACGTGTTTCACGTGTCTCAACTCCGCAAGTGCTTCAAGACCCCTGACCGCATCGTCAACTTTGAAGACATTGAACTCCAAGAAGACCTTTCTTATCATGAGCACCCAGTTGCTATTCTTGAAGAAACTGAGCGCAAGACTCGCAACAAGTCAATCAAATTTCTCAAAGTCAAGTGGTCACATCATTCCGACCGTGAAGCCACCTGGGAATGCGAGGATCACCTCCGTTCTGAGTACCCGGAGTTTTTCAAGTCCTAGATCTCGGGACAAGATCCTTTCATAGTGGTGGAGTGTTGTAACACCCTGGATGTAATTTACCTTATTTGTACTCCAACTCTTGTCGTTTCCGGCGCTAAGTTATTTTATTTCCTCGTTGTCGGGTTTTTGTCTCCGTGTGTTGTTGTCTTTGTCATGCATCTCATATCATGTCATCATGTGCATTGCATTTGCATACGTGTTCGTCTCATGCATTCGAGCATTTTCCCCGTTGTCCGTTTTGCATTCCGACGCTCCTATGTCACCTGGTGTCCCTTTCCACCTCTTTTCGTGTTTGGGGGTTAAACATTTTCGGATTGGACCAATACTTGTCATGCGGCCTTGGTTTACTACCGGTAGACCGCCTGTCAAGTTTCGTGCCATTTGGACTTCATTCGATACTCCAACGGTTAACGAGGGACCGAAAAGGCCTCGTGTGTGTTGCAGCCCAACACCCTTTTAAACTGGCCAAAAACCCACATAAACCCCTTCTATCATCTAGAGCGTTCGATCACGATCGCGTGGCCGAAAACCGCACCTCATTTGGAGCTTCCTAGCTCCTCCTACCTATAAAACTAGGTCTTCCCCAAAAATTCCGGATCATTTCCCCCCTAAACCCTAGTCCCAGCACCTCCGCGCGGCCGGACACGTCCGCTCCGGCCGGACGCAATCGCCGCCGCCCATTCGGCCTTCGCCACCTGTCCCCGGGGGACCGCATCGCCGCCTCCCACCGACGCGGGCTCGCAGGCCCAGCGCCGGCCCTTCCCCGCGCCCGCCCGGGCCGCGTTCCTGTTCGTCGAGCGCCGCCCGCCTCCCTGCCACTCCGCCGCGCCGGCCTGCTGCTTCGGTGACACCGAGCTCTGGCGGCCTCGCCGCCCTTCGCCGCCCGACGCCGCCCGCCGCCTCGCTGCGCCCCTCACCGGCCTCACCCGCGCCGCCTCTTCCTCCCTCGCCGGTGTCAAGGTCAACTTCGGCCGGGGCCTCCATCCCCGGCGACTCCAACCTCCGATGAACCTCGGCCTCCAAACCCTGCTACAGTGTCTCCAGCCGGATCTGGATCTGAGACATCTCCTCGGTTGACTTTTTCATCCCGAAACCCTGGCTTTTAGCATTTTTCCGCATGCCATAACTCTGCATCCGTAGCTCTGATTCGTGCGTGTAGCATATCAAAATGTTCGTCTCGATGAGTACATCATTTCATCTCATTTCATCATTTTCATTTGAGCTCATATTGATGCCCGAAATGTTGTTGGAAGAGGGCTATGTGAGGAATTTGTCAGATCTGTTTCAGCAAATGGCCTTTTGTTATTTTTGCCATTATTAATGTGTGCATGCTATGATCCTGAGCTCTACATGTGTTTTGTAGAATGCCATGTCATCTTTACAGGGGTTTATGCCATGTATTTTTTTTTATCTTTGTGGTGACTAGCACAAGCTTGCAAAGTAGCGTAATCGTTGATGCTGATTTCAGGGACTTAGAATTTCACTAAGTCCATGTCCTGATATTGTTTTTATGCCATATGTTCATGTTGTTTCCTAGTGATCCGTGCCTCTTTTGAGGATGATCGGTAAGGATGTTTTGTTAATATTGTGGTGCTCTATCCATCCATGTCTTTGTTTGCAATTATGGAGCACTCTAGCTTGAATCAATTGAGCTCTACTTTTGCTATAAAATGATACTGGCAGATTGTTGACATGTTTAGTGATTTTGCCGAGGATGTTGCTATTGATCCGTGTGTGCTATGTTGTTGTTCTTGCCATGTCTAGCTTCTATGCCATGTCTTCTTGATGGCTGTATGCTAAGTAGATTGTCATGCCATGCTCTGTAGTGAGTGCATCGAGCTCGTAAACATGCTTACTCGTTAACTGTTTTGCATGCTCCAGTTTTTCACCAAGTCTGAATCTGTTTATGTTTTTGCCATGTTCACATGCTTGCAATTGTATTTTCCGATCCCTTTTGACTCAAGGTCACTAAGGGAATTTTGTTAGTTGCTTTTGGTAGCTTCATTCCATTCCTTGCCTTGCCATATTAAGTTCTTGTAGCATGTAGTTTTCATGCTCTAAAGATTGCTTCCTGCTGATAAATTCCAGACTTGTGTTAATTTCACTAAGTCAGAAACATGTTATCATTTGCATTTTTGCCATGCTTGTTTGAACCTGTTAATGAGTGAATTAGCCATAGCTCAGTGTTCATCTTTTGTCAAGCATCATGAGTGGATCCCTTCCATGTATTTTTTTTGTTATGTTTGAGTGTTGTAGCATATTTATCTTGTTGCATTTAGATGGTCACTTGCTGATTATCGAAGACCGGTGTCATATTTGTTTTGCTTGCCATTTCCAAACCGTGCATCCGATTCCGGTGATCTTTATATCGATTTCAACAGAAATCACCTGACTTTCCAGTGGCACTCTTGAATTTCCATGTTGAGGCCAGGTTCAATCATTCCTTTGCAAATCTTGCATATGCACCACGTACCGCATCCCGCATAGCATACCATGTTTGCATCATGTTGCTTGAGCATTGCACGTGGTTGATTGTGCTCCTTTTGCTTGTTGTTCTTATTTGGGTAGAGCCGGGAGACGAGTTCGTGAACGAGGAGCCCGTTGAGTTCTCTTACGAGGATCAAGGCAACTCTGAAAACTTTGAAGGCAAGATGACCATACCCTCGAAATCAATTCTATCTTTGCTTGCTAGATGCTCGCTCTTTTGCTATGCCTATGCTATGATGCCTACCACTTGCTTATCATGCCTCCCATAATGCCATGTCAAACCTCTAAACCATCATGTCCTAGCAAACCATTGTTTGGCTATGTTACCGCTTTGCTCAGCCCCTCTTATAGCGTTGCTAGTTGCAGGTGAAGATTGGAGATTGTTCCTTGTTGGAACATGTTTATTGTTGGGATATCACAATATTATCTTATTTATCTTAATGCACCTATATACTTGTTAAAGGGTGGAAGGCTCGGCCTTATGCCTGGTGTTTTGTTCCACTCTTGCCGCCCTAGTTTCCATCATACCGGTTTTATGTTGCCGGATTTTGCGTTCCTTACACGGTTGGGTTATAATGGGAACCCCTTGACAGTTCGCCTTTAATAAAACTCCTCCAGCAACGCCCAACCTTGGTTTTACCATTTGCCACCTAGCCTCTTTTCCCTTGGGTTTCTGGAGCCCAAGGGTCATCTTTATTTACCCCCCCCCCCCCGAGCCACTGCTCCTCTAAGTGTTGGTCCAAACAGAGCCACTTGCAGCGCCTCCTCGACGAAACTTGAGGGTTGGTTTTAGTTGTACATAGTGTTCATCTGAGTGTGCCCTGAGAACGAGATATGTGCAGCTCCTATCGGGATTTGTCGGCACATTCGAGCGGTGTTGTTGGACTTGTTTTACCATTGTCAAGGATGTCTTGTAACCGGGATGCCGAGTCTGATCGGATTGTCTTGGGGAAGGAATATCCTTCATTGACCGTGAGAGCTTGTGATGGGCTAAGTTGGGACTCCCCTGCAGGGATTTGAACTTTCGAAAGTCGTGCCCACGGTTATGGGCAGATGGGAATTTGTTAATGTCCGGTTGTAGATAACCTGAAATTTAACTTAATTAAAATGCACCAACTGCATATGTAACCGTGATGGTCTCTTCTCGGCGGAGTCCGGGAAGTGAACACGGTGTTGGAGTAATGCTTGACGTAGGTTGTTCTAGGATCACTTCTTAATCATAGTTGTTCGACCATGCTTTTTCCTTCTCTTCTCGCTCTCCTTTGCGATTATGTTACGCACCATATACGCTAGTCGCTTGCTGCAGCTCCACATCATACCTCTGCTTTACCTATAAGCTTAAATAGTCTTGATCGCGAGGGTGTGAGATTGCTGAGTCCCCGTGACTCACAGAGTCCTTCCTGTGACACCGTTCTAGATGACATGACTGAGCTCAAGTGGGAGTTTGATGAAGACTCTCGCCGTTATTACGTGTCCTTCCCAGATGATCAGTAGTGGTGCCCAGTTGGGGCGATCGGGGACTTTGTCGCATTTGGGGGTTGATCTTTATTTTGGTACCGCAGTCGGACCATGAGTGTATTGGATGAATGTAATGTTATTCATATATTTGTGTGACGTGGCGAGTGTAAGCCAACTATGTATCTTTTCCCCTTTAATTATTTACATGGGTTGCTGTGAAGATTACCTCACTTGCGACATTGCTTTCAATGCGATTATGCCTCTAAGTCGTGCTTCGACACGTAGGAGATATAGCCGCATCGAGGGCGTTACAGTTAACTAGGGTTATCCAAATGAGCTGAAATTTTGCACACTACTTCATGTGCTCATATAATTCCACTCCTCGGAAATTCAGCCCCATCCAATCATCTATGTGAGCACAGGACCAAATCTTTGCTTCTGGAAAATTTTCAGGTTGTGAAGCAAGTATGATTTATATTGCTTCAAAAATCCTGATAAATTACCAGATTGTTCTCCTACCTATATAACTTCTCTCCACCAAATTTGGCACCATTTCACCTAGCCAATATTTCTCCAAATATTTTGCAAGATTCTGGATAGAGGGAATAGCTGTGAAGGAAGTACCATTTTGGTAAAACCAATTGGTATAAAAAATTTACAACACCTTTATCTGACCAAATCACTAAGCCCTGCCACGTTTTACCTCAAGTGGTTACTCCATGTGAGTGAATCATCCAAATCTTGATTCTGGACCCATAATGTGAGTTACAAAGCAACTGTATTAGTTTGTGCTCCATTATGCCTCAAAACCTCCAGGATCATAGTCCTTCATTAGTTAATCACCCCAGACAAACTCTTTGGCTCCAGTGAAATCCCTGTTGATCGCCAGTGTTCACCCAAGTTTACTGCAGTAAACTTCAGAGGGTGATTACCTTTTAACCATATCACTCCTCAATGATCTACCACCTTAGTTGCAACCTACCCTAGATGAACTACCCACTAGACAACATGATCAAGCCCCTCTCCCTCGCTACCTGCCAGTACACGCGGTGACCGCATTAATGGCACCACAGTGCACGCGCTCTATGTGCAGTGGTCGTTTGTGCATCGGCAGCTCCTCCTCTTGTCGCCTTCACGCGCGTGAGCGTGTCCAGCAGCTGGCCCGCGTCGTCGCCGTTCCCCTGGACCCCTCTCCCCCTCCGTCTGTTTCCTCATCGACGCCCACCAACACTCGCCGCAGAAACGCCCATGGGAGCACAGTGCCCCGACATGTTTTAATGGCACTCGGCTTCTTCCTCTGTTTCTCCTTTGGCCTCCTCTTCCCCGTGAGCTTCCTTCCTGTGCCTCCATCGTCACCTACCTCCGAGCTCGCGAGCGTGGGCACGCGTCCGCGGCGCCAGACACGCGTCCGCGGCGACGCCAGCTCAACCTCCCCCGCCCTGCCTATATAAGGCCACCCCGTCTCCATTTCTCCTCACCACTGGCCTCCCCCGCATCCTAGAAGCCTCCCCGGACCTCAAGCGCCCCCCTTCCCTTCCCCATGGCCGTCGTGCCCGCCTCGGCCTCGGCCTAAATTCGCTCAACGCCGAGCTCCACCCTCCCTCTCTACACCACTAGAGACCTCCATCCTCAACCCGGAGCCACCCCAGCACCTCTCCTCCTCCTCCCGTGGTCGTTTGCCACGCACTCCTCAGAGCCCGAAGCTCTCCTCCGTCGCGGCTCCCCGTTCCGCCTGCTCCGCTGCTCTCCGACGTGGGCAGACTCATCAGGCGGGTGCGGCTCCTCGCGCTGGTCACTCCGGTCCTCCTCTGTGCAGCGGGCGCGCGTCAGGGGAGAAGAAGGAGAAGGCCAGGAGGAGAGAGACGCCGTGCTGGACCCACACGTCAGCGACACAAGGCCCGGCCCCGCCCCCTCGCTGACGTGGATAAGTGGACGCGAGATTTGCCCGTGTGTGCTTTCCCCTTCTAAAAGCGTACTTTGTTCTTCTTCGGGCCAAAAGTACATTTTCCGCTCTGGAAAACGTATTTCCTGAGAAGACGCCTTCTGTTTTTCTGTCCAGGCCCGGTTTGTAAAGATTTTTCTTACAAATGGGTCCCTGGCAGAAAAACCCTTGTATCTTTTTACTCCCAACTCCAAATCAGGTGATTCCAAAGCCCACTACTTCGTTTCATCGAGCCCGTTCTTTTGGTAACATTTTCATGATGTTTTGACATTCTGAAAATGACCATTTTGCCCTTACACTTAATCAGCCCCCTCCGAGAGAGAGCATTTTCCGGCAATTTCTTCAGCGAGCTTCTCGCACTTCTTCCCGGTGATTTATTCCACCCCAGGCAAGCCACACCCTCCATTTGCATGATTGCAAATGCAGTGACATGGTTTATTTATTGAACTTGTTTAAAACATTGCATTAGCTATGTATGATCTGTTCATGGCATGTCTCGGAGTATTGTTTTGATGTTGATATTTCCATGATATTGCTTGGAGTTCTAGGACTTATATTTTGATGATTATGTGGATGACATGTGCCTTTGGGTTCTTAGTGGCTATTATGATTATGTTCATGATGGTAATATGCTTTGAAGTATTACTTTACATGTTGCCTTTGGATTCTTAGTGGCTAGTATGATTATTGTCATGATGGCATCTGTTATTATCTTGGAGAACAACTTTGAATATCATGTTGCCTTTGGATTATTAGTGGCTAGTGTTATTTTTCATCAGGATGCTAGTTGATATTATGTTATGGAATATGATGATGGAGATGATGCTTGCATGTGGATCATAGCTAGATAGTTATTTGAGTAGTAGTATAATCGTTCTTGGGTTCATCATGATAGTAGTGTTATACTGTCCTCGGAGTATTTTTGTATGATGATATTAAGCTTTGGATAAATTGTTGGATATTGCTATGACTTGGATTATAGGTTGATAGATGATATCGGAGTACCAGTCATCACAGTTATATTTTTGGGGATAAATTCCGTCATTAAGTTGGTCAGGTCCCACCGAACCGGGCTTTTCCAGTGCAACCACATTTTCCTATATGGAAAGGCCCTAATGCGATCTATTGTCATCCTCTCGCCGGTGCCTCCAACTAGGGAAGGTTATGGGCAAGCACTACCCTGGTCAGGTAGGCGGACATAAGCCTTGTGTGCCTTTTGTTGTTGTTATGTGCACGGTCCCCGTGAGGGACATTTTGGCCACGATGGTGGTCGTTGTGTCTTTGGTAGACACGGGGACACCCAGGACTAGCCCAGTTGGGAGTGGGTCGGCGTGGCCGGGAGAATGTCATGGCAGTAGATCGGTTTTGTCGGAACGTCGTTGGTCCACCCGAATGGGAGTGCGAGGCCATGGGTTCCGTGGTGTGGGTAAAGTGCGCTACCTCTGCAGAGTGTGTATTTAAATCTATCGATAGCCGCGTCCTCGGTCATGGGCATGGGTTCGTACTAGGTCACACCGTTCGATCAACACTCACATGACGGAATGACTTATTGGTGATATATTTATATGTGGATATGTTGAGCAGTATAGATTGGTAGGATGTTGATGATGATGTTGGAGACCAAGTGTTGGTCATGGTAGTGATCGCCGGAAGGATCACGTTTGAGGCCAAGTGTTGGTCGTGGCAGTGATCACCGGAATGATCACCGTTTTGTTTGGATCATGAGGTGATCGAGATGGTATATTGCTTGGTCGGTTGGCCAAGAGAGACATGGTTATGAAGATCTGAGATGGTTATTTATTAGTATTGTATCAGTTTCATACCATGTTTAGTAGTTGTTTCATCATAATAGTTTTTAAATTAATTTAACCTGTTAAATGCTATGTTATTGGCTTGCCTTGATGTTATGGTTGTTGTGAGCTTGCAAGTACATTCAATGTACTGACCTGGCGTGTCATGCCAGATTGCAGGTGATGCCATGATTGCTTGATTGCTTGTCGATAGTTTCCGTGCGTGCGAGCTAGATCGTGTCCCAGCCAGAGTCCCTGTGAAGTGGAGTTCACCACCTTCGTCGTTGTTCCGCTGCTAGAAGTATGCCGCTGCTACGAGTTGTTCTGCTGCTAGCATAGAGCAAGTATAGTATCACAGGCGTAGTGTCGCCGTGTTGATGTGCTTCTTGGTAACATCAGACCCTTGTATTATTATTCTTGTAATAAGAGCTGATTTGTTCTATGTCAAGCAGTGTCGTATTCCAGAGACTTCTCCTCGATCTCTGGGCTGGAATACGGGGCATTCCGGTTTATCTGAGCCGGGATGCCATAGTTGTCCTTGAATTTTACCTTGGGGTGCCTTGGGCATCCCCAAGCTTAGGCTCTTGCCACTCCCTATTCCATAATCCATCAAATCTTTACCCAAAAACTTGAAAACTTCACAACACAAAACTCAACAGAAAATCTCATGAGCTCCGTTAGTATAAGAAAACAAGCCACCACCTTAAGGTTCTGTGATGAACTCATTCTTTCTTTATATTGGTGTTAAACCTACTGTATTCCAACTTCTCTATGGTTCATACCCCCCGATATTAGCCATAGATTCATCAAAATAAGCAAACAACACACGAAAAACAAAATCTGCCAAAAACAGAATAGTCTATAGCAATCTAATTCGTTTGAATACTTCTGTAACTCCAAAAATCCTGAGAAATTGGGACATCTAAATAATTTGTATATTGATCTACTTCAATTGGAATCAGTATTTTATCTCTCTCTGGTAAAAAATAAAATTATTCTCGTGAGCACATACTTTCTTTTTTCAGCAAGATCAAATAACAGTCATCCAAGAAGATCCTAAAGGCTTTACTTAGCACAAACACTAATTAAAACATAAAAAAACAATCATAAAAGAAGGTAGATGATTTATTTATTACTAAACAGGAACAAAAATAAAATTGGGTTGCTCCCAACAAGCGCTATCGTTTAACGCCCCTAGCTAGGCATTGATAATTTCAATGATGCTCACATGAAAGACAAGAATTGAAGCACAAAGAGAGCATCATGAAACACGTGACAAATACATCTAAGTATAACATACTTCCTATGCATATGCATCTTATAGGCAAACAAATCATCATAGCAAGCAAAAACTAGCATATGCAAGGAAGAGGAAAGAAACAATAGCAATCTCAACATGACGAGACGTAATTTAGCAACATGGAAATCTCTACAATCATATTTTCCTCTCTCATAATAATTACATGTGGGATCATAAGCAAATTAAACAAAATAGCTATCACATAAAATATTTTCAACACGATCCACATGCATGCAAAGTTGACACTCTTCCAAAATAGTGGGATTAACATTAACTAAAGTCATGACCTCTCCAAACCCACTTTTATCAAAAATTTCATAAGATTGAACATTCTCCAAATATGTGGGATCTAAAGTTGACACTCTTCCAAACCCACTTTAAATATTAGTGCAAACATTATTATCAATCTCATATTCATCATGGGGCTTAAATAAATTTTCAAAATCATAAGAAGAATCACCCCAATCATGATCATTGCAACAAGTAGTGGACATAGCAAAACTAGCATCCCCAAGCTTAGGGTTTTGCATATTATTAGCACAATTGACATTGATAGAATTTATGATAACATCATTTCAATCATGCTTTTTATTCAAAGATCTATCGTGAATCACTTCATAAAGCACTTCATCACAATTATTAGATTCACGAATTTCAAGCAAAATCTCATAAAGATAATCTAGTGCACTCAACTCACTAGCAATTGGTTCATCATAATTGGATCTTTTAAAAAGATTAGCAAGAGGATGAGGATCCATAACAATAGATTTTTAGCAAGGAAAGATGCAAGCAAATAGAAGGCACATGGTAACACGAGCAAACAGAAGGACAAACGGAAGAGGGGTGAAGAAAAGGCAAAGGTGAAGTGGGGGAGAGGAAAACAACAGGCAAATGGAAAATAATGTAATGCGAGGGATAAGAGTTTGTGATGGGTACTTGGTATGTCTTGACATGGCGTAGATCTCCCCGGCAACGGCACCAGAAATCCGCACGTTGGCGGGAGATCAAATCTTGACTTGACTTGGTGTAAGCCTCCCCGACAACGGCGCCAAAAATCCTTCTTGCTACCTCTTGAGCATGCGTTGGTTTTCCCTTGAAGAGGAAAGGGTGATGCAACAAAGTAGCATAAGTATTTCCCTCAGTTTTTGAGAACCAAGGTATCAATCCAGTAGGAGACTACACGCAAGTCTCTCGTACCTGCACAAACAAATAAGAACCCTTCACTGCCACTTGCAAAAGTGAGATCTGATAAAGTTAATAAGATAAATATTTTGGTATTTTTGTGGTATAGATAAATATTGCAAGATAAATAGTAAACTAGAATTGTAGATTGAAAACTTATACGATGTAAAGTAGACCCGGGGGCCAGAGGTTTCACTAGTGGCTTCTCTCAAGATAGCATGTATTACGGTGCGTGACCAAATTACTGCCGAGCAATTGATAGAATAGTTCATAGTTATGATGATATCTAAGGCAATGATCATGAATATAGGCATCACGTCCGTGTCAAGTAGACCGAAACGATTCTGCATCCACTACTATTACCCCACAAATCGACCGATATCCAGCATGCATCTAGAGTATTAAGTTCATAAGAACGGAGTGACGCATTAGGCAAGATGACATGATGTAGAGGGATAAACTCAAGCAATATGATTTAAACCCCATCTTTTTATCCTCTATGGAAACAATACAATACGTGCCTTGCTGCCCCTACTGTCACTAGGAAAGGACACCGCAAGATTGACCCCAAAGCTAAGCACTTCTCCCATTGCAAGAAAGATCAATCTAGTAGGCCAAACTAAACCGATAATTCGAAGAGACTTGCAAAGATATCAAATCATGCATATAAGAATTCAGAGAAGATTCAAATAGTATTCATAGATAATCAAGTTCATAAACCCACAATTCATCGGATCTCGGCAAACACACCGCAAAAAGAGTTACATCGAATAGATCTCCAAGAGAATCGACGAGAACTTTGTATTGAGATCCAAAGAGAGAGAAGAAGCCATCTGGCTAATAAATATGGACCCGAAGGTCTCTGGTAAACTACTCACGCATCATCGGAGAGGCCATGGTGTTGATGTAGAAGCCCTCCGTGAACGATTCCCCCTCCGGCAGAGCACCAGAAAAGGCCCCAAGATGGGATCTCATGGGTACAGAAGGTTGCAGCAGTGGAAATAGGGTTTCGTGGTATTCCTGGATGTTTTCAGGGTATATGAGTATATATAGGCGAAAGAAGTAGGTCGGTGGAGCCATGAGGGGCCCACGAGGGTGGGGCCACGCCTACCCCCCTAGGCGCGCCCTCCTACCTCGTGGCTGCCTCGTTGCTTCCTTGACGTCCACTCCAAGTCTCCTGGATTGCGTTTGTTCCAAAAACGATCCTTGCGAAGGTTTCATTCCATTCGGATTCTGTTTGATATTCATTTTCTGCGAAACACTGAAATAGGCAAAAAAAACAGCAATTTGCACTAGGCTTTCGGTTAATAGGTTAGTCCCAAAAATAATATAAAAGTACATAATAAAGCCCATTAAACATCCAAAACAGATAATATAATAGCATGAAACAATCAAAAATTATAGATACGTTGGAGACGTATCACCGGCCTCATGTGATAGTTTTCAGCCTATTTTATGTTAATTAACAAGACAACCTTTTCTTTGTTACTACTGGTGAATCTAAAATCATTCGGGGCAGACATAAAATATATCACTTCAACCCAATTATCGTAGTAATTATTTTAAAAGAAACTAGCTAGATGCATGTGCGTTGCACGGAACATCAAGATGCATTTGTATGAGTAGTTTATCTTGTGAGAGACTAGCAAGATGCCCATGCATTGCACCGAACATCAAGATGTATTTATATGAGTAGTTTATCTTGTGAGAGAAAAGGATGAACGAGGGAAGGCCTTATTTGCAAATGTGGAGAGGGTGTGGGTATCTTTTTGCAAAATTGCCATAGTTTCCTTCCTATCTATCAGATATAAATCAGATGGCCTATATTGCAGGATGGCAGGCACACCATCATCACCAACTCTGTTTTTTATCTCTACTCCTATAAAAGACTCAGTTAGTGATGATGGTGTGTCTGCCATCCGTCATTTCTGACCATCGGATCTGCATCTAACGACTATGATGTAAGTCGTGGCATTTTTGCAACAAGACCCCACTTCTCTGCTCCAATTTGCAGAAACCCCTTAGTATCTTGAAACCAACCACATCCCTCCCCCACCTCATCAAAACAGCCACAAGGAATATATTTTGAGTGAAACCTAATACGTGTATATTTTTAGTGATATATACATCAAACTAGAGTGTTTTTCTTTCAAGTTTGTGAACATGTATTATTCTATTTTGGATCCGTTGCAATGCACGGGCAAATTGCTAGTAAGAGTAGAGAAAAGGATGAACGAGGGAAGGCCTTATTTGCAAATGTGGAGAGGGGTGTGGGTATATTTTTGCAAAATTGCCATAGTTCCATCCTAGCCGTTAGATATAAATCCAACGGCCTATATTGCAGGATGGCACGCACACCATCATCACCAACTCTATTTTCTACTCCCTCCATTCCTAATTATTTATCTTTTTTAAAGATTTGAATAAGTGACTACATACGAAGCAAAATGAGTGAATCTACACTCTAAAATATGTCTACATACACATTTGTATGTGGTAGTCCATTTAAAATCTGAAAAAGACAAATATTTAGGAACAAATGGAGTATAAGAGTAGACATGGAGATATATCTCCAGCATGGTCTACAACAAAAATGTGCTGGACTGGTTAGCGCCAGATGCTCGCAACGCGATGACCTGAGTTTGAATTCTATCTTTAACTTTATATTTTTATATTACATATTACTTATTTAATATATATATACTTCTTTCGCTACTGTACTGACAGTGGAACCCACAGAGTACTTAGAATACAAGATTAAGGATGGACTTGTTTCTTTTTAACTTTCTGTAGGAAGCTGTAGCCACCCTGCAAGTCGCGTGTACACTCTACATGCAATTAACTTTTTATAGAGGGAGAATCATACACACAATTAACTCAAATGGATTGGATGTGACTCTATTATTTCCAGCATAAGAGCATCTCCAACGGCAGCCAGCAAATTTCCTCCCGCTTCCTTCCGCGGAGGACGACATCAAATGCCAGCAGCATACATTTTCACAACTCTAACCAACCAGATGAAATTCGTGCCAACACGGACTGTTTTCATATAAGCATGACGGATTTTGTATAAAAAAGTCGGATCTTCATATAAACACGATGGATTTCATTACATTTACATGAACTAAGCGGTGCTAATCTGGCTCTCTTGGTATAATTAATACTCCCACCATCCGAAAATACTTGTCCTGGAAATGGATGTATCTAGACTTATTTTAGTTATAGATACATCCAATTTATCCATTATTAGAAAAAATATTTCCCGTCAGCCAGAGAGGGAGTACCTAATCTAAATGGCCGCCCGTGGATCCCTTTGTCTTCCTCATGTCCAACAGACACTTGCAGGGTCGACGAAGGTCCTCGGAAGAGATGAAGCAACAAAGAAACCACCTAAATGCGCAGTCGTCGCCTCGTTGATGGCCTTTATGGGACTCAAGTGGCGGTAGCCTCCCGTGTTCTACTTCTCCACGATGATGGCAGTGGACATGGAGAAGCTGGCCACCGACTCGTCGCTCTCCACGCACCCGGGTTCTGTCTCTACCTGCATGGCATTGCCGCAGGCACGGGAGGCGCGACCGTAGGCACGGGAGGCACGCCCACAGACATGGGAGGCACGACCACTGCAGACACTGGTGGCACGGTACGACGCGGCAGCGACGACAACCGTACCGGCGTGCTTGCCGCCGTGCCGGCGTGGAGCAACTCGCCACTCCTCATCGAGCTGAACTGGAGCGGCAAGTTGCTAAACCACGCGCCGGATTGGGGCGGCAACTGGCTCCATTGGGCCAAGCGAGGTTGGTGAAGCACCGAGCGGCCTCGCCCGTATCTGGAGGGCTCGGCAGGCCACCCAGTCGGGTAGTATGCCGTAGAACGGCTCCTCAGAAGCCATCGGAAGAGTGGAGAAAATGGTGAAGGAGGAGATGGGGGAGCGGCGGAGGGGTGCGATTCTTGCCCGTTGTCTATCTGGCCTCGTTTAAATAGAGGGCGGACAGTAGGAGCTTGGTGTAACGCCAAGATGCGGCTATATCTCCTACGTGTCGAGGCACGACTTAGAGGCATAACCGCATTTTGGTACGATCGCAAGAAGGGTCATCTTCACACATTCCCATGTAAATGGACAAGGAAGTAAATAGTTCACTTACAATCACCACATCACACAATGATCAAATTATTCGTACATCAATCAGAGTACACACAAGGTCCAACTACGGACGGATCCAAATGAAAAGAATTCAACCAGCCCATGCTAAGTCCCGATCGTCCCTACTGGGCACCACTACTGATCATCCGAAAAGGAAACATAGTAACGGCCAAGTGTTGGGGAATGTAGTAATTTCAAAAATTTCCTACGCACACGCAAGATCATGGCGATGCATAGCAACGAGAGGGGAGAGTGTTGTCCACATACCCTCGTAGACCAAAAGTGGAAGCGTTAGCACAACGCGGTTGATGTAGTCGTACGTCTTCACGATCCGACCGATCAAGTACCGACGCACGGCACCTCCGAGTTCTGCACACATTCAACTCGATGACGTCCCCCGAACTCCGATCTAGCCAAGTGTTGAGGGATAGCTTCGCCAGCACGACGGCATGGTGATGATGATGATGTTCTACCGACGCAGGGCTTCGCCTAAGCACCGCTACGATATGATCGAGGTGGATTATGGTGGAGGGGAGCACCGCACACGGCTAAGAGATCAAGAGATCAATTGTTGTGTCTATGTGGTGCCCCCTGGCCACGTATATAAAGGAGTGGAGGACGGGAGGGGCTGGCCCTCCCTATGGCGCGCCCTAGGGCAGTCCTACTCCCACCGGGAGTAGGATTCCCCCTTTCCTAGTAGAACTAGGAGCCCTTCCAAGTAGTAGGAGTAGGAGAGAAGGAAAGGGAAAAGAGAAGAGAAGGAAGGAGGGGGCGCAGCCCTTCCCCTAGTCCAATTCGGACTAGGCCTTGGGGGACGTGGCCTGCCTCTCTCTCTTTCCCCTAAAGCCCAATAAGGCCCATACACTCCCCCGCGAATTCCCGTAACTCCCCAGTACTCCGATAAATACCCGAATCACTCGGAACCTTTCCGATGTACGAATATACCCATCCAATATATCGATCTTTACGTCTCGACCATTTCGAGACTCCTCGTCATGTTCCCGATCTCATCTGGGACTCCTAACTACCTTCGGTACATCAAAACACATAAACTCATAATATTACCATCATCGAACTTTAAGCGTGCGGACCCTACGGGTTCGAGAACTATGTAGACATGACCGAGACACATCTCCGGTCAATAACCAATAGCGGAACCTGGATGCTCATATTGGCTCCTACATATTCTACAAAGATCTTTATCGGTCAAACCGCATAACAACATACGTTGTTCCCTTTGTCATCGCTATGATACTTCCTGAGATTCAATCGTCGGTATCTCAATACCTAGTTCAACCTCATTACCGGCAAGTATCTTTACTCGTTCTGTAATACATCATCCCGCAACTAACTCATTAGTTGCAATGCTTGCAAGGCTTATAGTGATGTGCATTACCGAGTGGGCCCAGAGATACCTCTCCGACAATCGGAGTGACAAAACCTAATCTCGAAATACGCCAACCCAACAAGTACCTTTGGAGACACCTGTAGAGCACCTTTATAATCACCCAGTTACATTGTGATGTTTGGTGGCACACAAAGTGTTCCTCCGGTAAACGGGAGGTGCATAATCTCATAGTCATAGGAACATGTATAAGTCATGAAGAAAGCAATAGTTACAAACTAAACGATCAAGTGCTAAGCTAACGGAATGGGTCAAGTCAATCACATCATTCTCCTAATGACGTGATCCCGTTAATCAAATGGCAACTCATGTCTATGGTTAGGAAACATAACCATCTTTGATCAATGAGCTAGTCAAGTAGAGGCATAGTAGTGACACTCTGTTTGTCTATGTATTCACACATGTATTATGTTTCCGGTTAATACAATTCTAGCATGAATAATAAACATTTATCATGATATAAGGAAATAAATAATAACTTTTGCCTCTAGGGCATATTTCCTTCAGTATGCCACTTGCACTAGAGTCAATAATCTAGTTCACATCGCCATGTGATTTAATACCAATAGTTCACATCACCATGTGATTAAAACCCATAGTTCACATCGACATGTGACCAACACCCAAAGTGTTTACTAGAGTCAATAATCTAGTTCACATCGCTATGTGATTAAAACCCAAAGAGTACTAAGGTGTGATAATGTTTTGCTTGTGAGAGAAGTTTTAGTCAACGGGTCTGCCACATTCAGATCCGTAAGTATTTTGCAAATTTCTATGTCAACAATGCTCTGCACGGAGCTACTCTAGCTAATTGCTCCCACTTTCAATATGTATCCAGATTGAGATTTAGAGTCATCTGGATCAGTGTCAAAATTTGCATTGACGTAACCCTTTACGACGAACCTTTTTGTCACCTCCATAATCGAGAAACATATCCTTATTCCACTAAGGATAATTTTGACTGTTGTCCAGTGATCTACTCCTAGATCACTATTGTACTCCCTTGCCAAAAAATAGTGTAGGGTATACAGTAGATCTAGTACATAGCATGGCATATTTTATAGAACCTATGGCCAAGGCATAGGGAATGACTTTCATTCTCTTTCTATCTTCTGCCATGGTCGGGCTTTGAGTCTTACTCACTTTCACACCTTGTAACACAAGCAAGAACTCATTCTTTGACTGTTCCATTTTGAACTACTTCAAAATCTTGTCAAGGTATGTACTCATTGAAAAACTTATCAAGCGTCTTGATATATCTCTATAGATCTTCATGCTCAATATGTAAGCAGCTTCGCTGAGGTCTTTCTTTGAAAAATTCCTTTCAAACGCTCCTTTATGCTTTGCAGAATAATTATACATTATCTCTGATCAACAATATGTCATTCACATATACCTATCAGAAATGATGTAGTGCTCCCACTCACTTTCTTGTAAATACAGGCTTCACCGCAAGTCTGTATAAAACTATATGCTTTGATCAACTTATCAAAGTGTATATTCCAACTCTGAGATGCTTGCACCAGTCCATAGATGGATCACTGGAGCTTGCATATTTTGCTAGCACCTTTAGGATTGACAAAACTTTCTTGTTGCATCATATACAACTCTTCTTTAATAAATCCATTAAGGAATGTAGTTTTGTTTATCCATTTGCCAGATTTCATAAAATGTGGCAATTCCAACATGATTCGGACAGACTTAAGCATGGATACGAGTGAGAAACTCTCATCCTAGTCCACACCTTGAACTTGTCGAAAACCTTTTGTGACAATTCTAACTTTGTAGATAGTAACACTACTATCAGTGCCCGTCTTCCTCTTGAAGATCCATTTAATCTCAATGGCTCACCGATCTTTGGGCAAGTCAATCAAAGTCCATACTTTGTTCTTATACATGGATCTCATCTCAGATTTCATGGCCTCAAGCCATTTCCTGGAATCTGGGCTCATCATCGCTTCCTCATATTCGTAAGTTTGTCATGGTCAAGTAACATGACCTCCAGAATAGGATTACCGTACCACTCTATTGCGGATCTCACTCTGGTTTACCTACGAGGTTCGGTAGTAACTTGATATGAAGTTACATGATCATCATCATTAGTTTCCTCACTAATTGGTGTAGTAGTCACAGGAACAGATTTCTGTGATGAACTACTTTCCAATAAGGGAGCAGGTACAGTTACCTCATCAAGTTCTACTTTCCTCCCACTCACTTCTTTCGAGAGAAACTCCTTCTCTAGAAAGGATCCATTCTCAGCAATGAATATCTTGCCTTCGGATCTGTGATAGAAGGTGTACCCAACATTTTCTTTTGGGTATCCTATGAAGACGCACTTCTCCGATTTGGGTTTGAGCTTATCAGGTTGAAACTTTTTCACATAAGCATTGCAACCTCAAACTTTAAGAAATGACAGCTTAGGTTTCTTGCCAAACCATAGTTCATACGGTGTCATCTCAACGGATTTAGATGGTGCCCTATTTAACGTGAATGTAGCTGTCTCTAATGCATAACCCCAAAACGATAGTGGTAAATTGGTAAGAGACATCATAGATCGCACCATATCTAATAAAGTACGGTTATGACATTCGGACACACCATTACACTGTGGTGTTCCAGGTGGCGTGAGTAGTGAAACTATTTCACATTGTTTTAACTGAAGGCCAAACTCGTAACTCAAAAATTTTACTTATGCGATCATATCATAGAAACTTTTATTTTTGTTACGATGATTCTCCACTTCACTCTAAAATTCTTTGAACTTTTCAAATATTTCAGACTTGTGTTTCATCAAGTAGATATACTCATATCTGCTCAAATCATCTGTGAAGATCAGAAAATAATGATACCTGACGCGAGTCTCAATATTCATCGGAAAACATACATCAGTATGTATGATTTCCAACAAATTTGTTGCTCGCTCCATTGTTTCGGAGAACGGAGTCTTAGTCATCTTGCCCATGAGGCATGGTTCGCAAGCATCAAGTGATTCCAAGAGCCCATCGGCATGGATTTTCTTCATGCGCTTTACACCAATATAACCTAAACGGCAGTGCCACAAATAAGTTGCACTATCATTATAAACTTTGCATCTTTTGGCTTCAATATTATGAAAATGTGTATCACCACGATCGAGATCCAACAAACCATTTTCATTGGGTGTATAACCATAGAAGGTTTTATTCATGTAAATAGAACAACAATTATTCTCTAACTTACATGAATAACTGTATTGCAATAAACATGATCCAATCATATTCATGCTCAACGCAAACACTAAATAACATTTATTTTAGGTTTAACACTAATCCCGAAAGTATAGGGAGTGTGTGATGATGATCATATCAATCTTGGAACCATTTCAAATACACATCGTCACTTCACCCTTAACTAGTCTATGTTCATTCTGCAACTCCCATTTCGAGTTACTATTCTTAGCAACTAAACTAGTATCAAATACTGAGGGGTTGCTATAAACACTAGTAAAGTACACATCAATAACATGTATATCAAATATACCTATGTTCACTTTTCCATCCTCCTTATCCGCCAATTACTTGGGGTAGTTCTGCTTCCAGTGACCAGTCCCTTTGCAGTAGAAGCACTTAGTTTCAGGCTTAGGTCCAGACTTGGGTTTTTTCACTTGAGCATTAAATTGTTTGCCGTTCTTCTTGAAGTTCCCCTTTCTTCCCTTTGTCCCTTTACTTGAAACTAGTGGTTTTTTTACCATCAACACTTGATGCTTTTCTTGATTTCTACCTTCGTCGATTTCAGCATCACGAAGAGCTCGGGAATCGTTTCCGTTATCCCTTGCATATTATAGTTCATCGCGAAGTTCTACTAACTTGGTGATGGTGACTAGAGAATTCTGTCAATCACTATTTTATCTGGAAGATTAACTCCCACTTGATTCAAGCGATTGTAGTACCCAGACAATCTGAGCACATGCTCATTGCTTGAGCTATTCTCTTCCATCTTTTAGCTATAGAACTTGTTGGAGACTTCATATCTCTCAACTCGGGTATTTACCTGAAATATTAACTTCAACTCCTGGAACATCCCATATGGTCCATGACGTTCAAAACGTCTTTGAAGTCCCGATTCTAAGCCGTTTAAGCATGGTGCACTAAACTATCAAGTAGTCATCATATTGAGCTAGCCAAGCGTTCATAACATCTGCATCTGCTCCTGCAATAGGTTTGTCACCTAGCGGTGCATCAAGGACATAAGTCTTCTGTCCAGCAATGAGGATAAACCTCAGATCACGGACCCAATCCGCATCATTGCTACTAACATCTTTCAACTTAGTTTTCTCTAGGAACATATCAAAAATAAAACAGGGGAGCTAAACGAGAGCTTTTGATCTACAACATAGATATGCTAATACTACCAGGACTAAGTTCATGATAAATTTAAGGTCAATTAATCATATTACTTAAGAACTCCCACTTAGATAGACATCCCTCTAATCCTCTAAGTGATCACGTGATCCATATCAACTAAGCCATGTCCGATCATCACGTGAGATGGAGTAGTTTCAATGGTGAACATCACTATGTTGATCATACCTACTATATGATTCACGGTCGACCTTTCGGTCTCAGTGTTCTGAGGCCATATTTGTTATATGCTAGGCTCGTCAAGTTTAACCTGAGTATTCTGCGTGTGCAACTGTTTTGCACCTGTTGTATTTGAACGTAGAGCCTATCACACCCGATCATCACGTGGTGTCTCAGCACGAAGAACTTTCGCAATGGTGCATACTCAGGGAGAACACTTGTACCTTGATAATTAGTGAGAGATCATCCTATAAAGCTACCATCGAACTAAGCAAAATAAGATGTATAAAAGATAAACATCACATCCAATCAAAATATGTGACATGATATGGCCATCATCATCTTGTGCCTTTGATCTCCATCTCCAAAGCATCGTCATGATTTCCATCGTCACTGGCATGACACCATGATCTCCATCATCTTGATCTATATCAATGTGTCGTCACATGGTCGTCTCGCCAACTATTGCTCTTGCAACTATTGCTATCGCATAGCGATAAAGTAAAGCAATTATTTGGCGCTTGCATCTTATGCAATAAAGAGACAACCATAAGGCTTCTGCCAGTTGCCGATAACTTCAACAAAATGTGATCATCTTATACAAAAACATATATCTATCACGTCTTAACCATATCACATCACAACATGCCCTGCAAAAATAAGTTAGACGTCCTCTACTTTGTTGTTGCAAGTTTTATGTGGCTGCTATGTGCTGGGCAAGAACTGTTCTTACCTACGCATCAAAACCACAACGATAGTTTGTAAAGTTAGTGATGTTTTAACCTTCTCAAGGACCGGGCGTAGCCACACTCGAATCAACTAAAGTTGGAGAAACTGACACCCGCTAGTCACCTGTGTGCATAGCACGGCGGTAAAACCAGTCTCGCGTAAGCGTACGCGTAATGTCGGTCCGGGCCGCTTCATACAACAATACCGCCGAACCAAAGTGTGACATGCTGGTAAGAAGTATGTCTTATATCGCCCACAACTCACTTGTGTTCTACTCGTGCATATGACATCTACGCATAAAACCTGGATCGGATGCCACTGTTGGGGAACGTAGTAATTTCAAAAATTTCCTACGCACACGCAAGATCATGGTGATGCATAGCAACGAGAGGGGAGAGTGTTGTCCACGTACCCTCGTAGACCATAAGTGGAAGCGTTAGCACAACGCGGTTGATGTAGTCATATGTCTTCATGATCCAACCGATCAAGTACTGAAGGCACGGCACCTCCGAGTTCTGCACACGTTCAACTCGATGACGTCCCTCGAACTCCGATCCAGCCGAGTGTTGAGGGGGAGTTTCATGAGCACGACGGCATGGTGATGATGATGATGTTCTACCAACGCAGGGCTTTGCCTAAGCACCGCTATGATATGATTGAGGTGGATTATGGTGGAGGGGAGCACCACACACGGCTAAGAGATCAAGAGATCAATTGTTGTGTCTATGGGGTGCCCCCTGGCCACGTATATAAAGGAGTGGGGGAGGGGAGGGGTCGGCCCTCTCTATGGTGTGCCCTAGGGGAGTCCTACTCCCACCGGGAGTAGGATTCCCCCTTTCCTAGTAGAACTAGGAGCCCTTCCAAATAGTAGGAGTAGGAGAGAAGGAAAGGGAAAAGAGAAGAGAAGGAAGGAGGGGGCGCAGCCCTTCCCCCTAGTCCAATTCGGACTAGGCCTTGGGGGGTGCGCGGCCTGCCTCTCTCTCTTTCCCCTAAAGCCCAATAAGGCCCATACACTCCCCCGCGAATTCCCGTAACTCCCCGGTACTCCGATAAATACCCGAATCACTCGGAACCTTTTCGATGTCTGAATATAGTCGTCCAATATATCGATCTTTACATCTCGACCATTTCGAGACTCCTCGTCATGTCCTTGATCTCATCCGGGACTCCGAACTACCTTCGGTACATCAAAACATATAAACTCAAAATATAACTGTCATCGAACTTTAAGCATGCGGACCCTACGGGTTCGAGAACTATGTAGACATGACCGAGACACGTCTTTGGTCAATAACCAATAGCGGAACCTGGATGCTCATATTGGCTCCTACATATTCTACGAAGATCTTTATCGGTCAAACCGCATAACAACATACATTGTTCCCTTTGTCATCGGTATGTTACTTGCCTAAGATTCGATTGTCGGTATCTCAATAACTAGTTCAATATCGTTACCAGCAAGTATCTTTACTCGTTCCATAATACATCATCCCGCAACTAACTCATTAGTTGCAATGCTTGCAAGGCTTATAGTGATGTGCATTACCGAGTGGGCCCAGAGATACCTCTCCGACAATCGGAGTGACAAATAATAATCTCGAAATACGCCAAGCCAACAAGTACCTTCGGAGACACCTGTAAAGCACCTTTATAATCACCCAGTTACGTTGTGACGTTTGGTGGCACACAAAGTGTTCCTCCGGTAAACGGGAGTTGCATAGTCTCATAGTAATAAGAACATGTATAAGTCATGAAGAAAGCAATAGCAACAAACTAAACGATCAAGTGCTAAGCTAACGGAATGGGTCAAGTCAATCACACCATTCTCCTAATGACGTGATCTCGTTAATCAAATGACAACTCATGTCTATGGTTAGGAAACATAACCATCTTTGATCAACGAGCTAGTCAAGTAGAGGCATACTAGTGACACTCTGTTTGTCTATGTATTCACACATGTATTATGTTTCCGGTTAATACAATTCTAGCATGAATAATAAACATTTATCATGATATAAGGAAATAAATAATAACTTTATTATTGCCTCTAGGGCATATTTCCTTCACCAAGCTCTTCGTCGAACTCCCACTTGAGCTTGGTGGCATCACCTGCATCGGTATCATCGGCACCTGCAACTGTGTTTGTAGTAACTGTGAGCCACGAGGACTCAGCAATCTCAAAACCCACAAGATCAAGACTATTTAAGCTTAAAGGTAGGATGTGGTTATAAGGTGGAGTTGAAGCAAGCACTAAGAAAATATGGTGGCTAACATACGAGTACGAGAGTAAGATGAGAAACTACGCAACGGACGCAGAGCTAGAAGTGATCAAGAAGTGATCCTAAACTACTTACGTTTAGACATAACCCCACCGTGCTCTCTTCCCCAACCTCATCGTAAAGAGACCATCATGGTTACACATGCGGTTGATGTATTTTAATTAAGTCAAGTGTATATCTCTACAATCGGATATTAACAAATTCCCATCTGCCACATAACCGCGGGCACGGCTCTCAAAAGTTTAAACCCTGCAGGGGTGTCCCACCTTATCCCATGACAAGCTCATGATCCACGAATTCAATCCTCCATCGCGGGACCCTCCGATCAGACTCAGAATCCCGGTGCACAAGACATTTTGACAATGGTAAAACAAGTACAGCAAGACCTCCCGACGTGTCGACACCCTGATAATAGCAGTGTGTATGTTGTCTCAGGCCACAATTGGAAGGGAAAGCCTACGAGTAAAACCATACCTCGAATTGCCCCGTGGTGGCCCCGCGGTCTGCCCCTTTTTGACTAACACTAATGAGGAGCATTGGCCCGGGTTGTTGATTAGAATCCTCGGGTTAATTACTCCCTATGCAAAGTTTAGTTGTTATTAGGCAAATGGTAAAACCAATGTTGGGCCTTACTAGAAGAGTTTTATTCAAAACGAACTGTCAAGAGGGGCCCATAAACCCTCATCATGTTAGGGACGCAAAATTCAAGGAACATAACACCGGTATGACGGAAACTAGGGCGGCAAGAGTGGAACAAAACACCGAGCAAAAGGCCAAGCCTTCCACCCTTTACCAAGTATATAGATGCGTTAATTAAATAAGAGATATTGTGACATCCCGACATATCCATGTTCCAACATGGAACACCTGCAAGGCACCTGCAATTAGCAATGCTATAAGAGGGGGCTGAGCAAAAGCGGTAACATAGCCAGACAACGGTTTGCTAGGAAGGTGGGTTAGAGGCTTGACATGGCAATATGGGAAGCTTGATCAACCAGTGGTAGGTAGCGCGACATAGCGATAGAGCGAACAACTAGCAAGCAAAGATAGAATTGATATCAGGGGTAATGATCATCTTGCCCGCAAAGTTCTCAGGGTTGTCGAAACCTTGCTCCTCGTAAACGTACTCGACAGGTTCCTTGTTCATGAACTCGTCTCCCGGCTCTACCCAAAGTAAGAACACAAGCAACGTAACAACAATCAATTATAGTGCAATGCACAAGCAACATGATGCAATACATGGCATGGAATGCAATATATGATGTGCAATGCATATGGGTACTTCGGAAGGGAAAATATGATCATGTCATCAACTTGGCAAACCAAGGATGGCACTGGATAGGTTGGGAGATTTCGGTTGAAATCGATATAAAGATCACCGGAAACGGATGCACGGTTTGCAAATGACGAGCAAAACAATAATAATGCAAAGATGCGCTTAACAGCAACATAGCACCTAAGATGCATCATGAAAATATGCTACAGCACTCCAACATAAAAAACACATGGCAGTGAAGTACAGGTGAAGCTCTACAAATCATGAACACTGAGCTACTACTAGAACTCACTAGAACAAGTCTAAAACAGCATGGCAAAAATGCAAATGATAACAGTTTACAGACTTAGGAGTTTTTCACTGATCATGGCAGAAATGGCATCAGGTAGCAATGTTTAGCACTAGTAAACTACATGCTACAGAAATGGCATGAAGATGCTCCTAAAATAAGTTGACATGATGTTCAAAAGACAAACACACAAAATGCTATGAAAAAGACAAATCAGCAAGTTATGATAGTTTCCAGCAGATAACATCATTTAGCACTTTTGCAACAAAGATTAGGGCATCAATATGGACAGTAACATGCATGCAAATGACACTAGAATGTAAAGCATCATGAGATAAAGATTTTGACATATCACACGCTCAAATCGGAGCCACGAGCACGAAGTTATGGCGTGATGAAGGGGCACACATGAAGTTTTTTAGAAAAAGACTTAGGCGAAATTTATTCCCTGCGGAAGTCCATGAAGCGGTTTGCGAGTCAGCTCGGTGGAGGTGGAGCAGGTCGGACCATACGCGGTTCCGGGTGGTGAGGGCTCATCGGCGAGGTCGTCGCCGGCGGCGAGCTCGGGGGTGGCGGATCCGGCCGTTCCCCGTGCGGATCTGGCCAGAGGAGAGGCCGGCGACGGGAGTCCGGCGGCGACGCTGCTGGCACATGCGGGCGGTGGGAGGCGCGCGTGGCAGAGCGGTGAGGTGGCAGCGCGGCGGGGTGAGTGGGAGGCGAAGGCGCGGCGGCGGCGGAGCACTGCGGCGGCGGGGCGCGCGCGGGGGGCTCGGGCACTCGCCGGAGGGGCGGTGGTGGCGACCTGGGCCAGGAGGGCCCCGCCTGGGCTCGGCGGGCCGCGTGGGCGACGCGGTGGAGGGGGCGGCACGGGGTGATGTGGCGGCATGTGCTTGGTCCGGGGCGGCGGCTGGACGTGTCCGGCGTAGAGGGAGAAGATGGAACTAGGGTTTGCCCGTGAATTTCGGAGGAGGAGGCATATTTATAGATTTTGGGAGCTAGGAGAGGGCTATTGAGGTGCGGTTTTTGCCCACACGATCGTGATCCAACGACAGAGATCATGGAGGGGGTTTAAATGGGCTAGTGGGCATTTGTGGAGGGGTGTTGGGCTGCAAATAGAGAGGGGTTTGGGCGGTTACAGGGTTAACCCTTGGGTATCAAATGACCTCCAAATGGAACGAAATTTGACAGGCGGCCTACCGGCTACGTACCAAGGCCACTCGACAAATCCCGGCCCATTCCGAGAATGTTTTTCTCTCGCTCATGAAACGAGATCTGAGAGGTGCAACGGGTGCATGTGTGAGTGTCGGATCCCGAAACGGACAATGGGGAAAAAGACCAGGTGCATGAGACGAACACGAATGCAAATGAGATGCACATGCTGACATGAGATGAAATGCATGACATGAACAAAATGCAAAACGAGGACAAAACCCAACCATGGAGGATATAACATATAACATAGCCGGAAATGGCAAAAGTTGGTGTAACAATTATGGGATGTTACATCCGGGACGTTACAACTCTCCACCACTACAAGAGGATCTCGACCCGAGATCTAGGACTGAAAGAATTCTGGATATTTGAAACGGAGGTGATCCTCGCGCTCCCAAGTAGCTTCTCAGTCAGAATGGTGAGACCACTTAACTTTCAAGAATTTGACCGACTTGTTGCGAGTTCTGCGCTCGGTTTCTTCAAGAATTGCAACGGGATGCTCATGATAACACAAGTCTTCTTGGGGGTCAATCTCTTCGAAGTTGATAGTGCACTTAGGCGTCTTGAAGCACTTGTGAAGTTGTGACACGTGAAACACATCATGCACATTTGAGAAGTTAGACGGGAGCTCAAGTTGCTAGGCGAGGTCGCCTCTTTTGCCAATGATCTTGAAAGGACCCACATATCTAGGGGCAAGCTTCCCTTTGATACCGAAGTGTTGAGTGCCTTTCATTGGAGAGACGCGGAGATAGACATGGTCTCCAATCTCGAAAGCCAAGTCACGGTGCTTGCTATCATAGTAACTCTTCTGGCGCGATTGCGCGGCTTTGAGATTTTCACGGATGACTTACACATTTCTTCACCTTCTATGATCAAGTCATTGCCAAGAAGTTGGCGTTCACCAGTCTCAGACCAATTGAGAGGAGTACAACACTTTCTGCCATAAAAAATTCGAATGGGGCTTTGCCCGAACTTGCTCAGAAGTTGTTGTTGTAGGAGAACTTGGCATATGGGCGGCAATCTTCCCACTTCATACCGAAAGAGATGACACAAGCTCTAAGCATGTCTTCGAGGATTTGGTTGACTCTCTCGACTTGGCCACTTGTTTGAGGATGGAAAGTCGTGCTGAAGCGAATATTGGTGCCCATGGCCTTCTGGAAGGATGATACGTCTCCAACGTATCTATAATTTTTTATTGCTCCATGCTACATTATCTGCTGTTTTGGACATTATTGGGCTTTATTATCCACTTTTATATTAATTTTCGGACTAACCTATTAACTGGAGGCCCATCCCAGAATTGTTGTTTTTTTTGCCTATTTTAGGGTTTCGAAGAAAAGGAATATCAAACGGAGTCCAAACAGAATGAAACCTTCGGGAACGTGATTTTCTCAACGAACAAGACCTAGGAGACTTGGACCCTACGTCAAGCAACCAATAGGGAGGCCACGAGGTAGGGGGCGCACCTACCTCCCCCCCCCCCAAGCGCCCTCCACCCTCGTGGGCCCCCTGTTGCTCCACCGACGTACTTCTTCCTCCTATATATACCTACGTACCCCCATAAGATCAGATACGGAGCCAAAACCCTAATTCCACCGCCGCAACTTTCTATATCCATGAGATCCCATCTTGGGGCCTGTTCCGGAGCTCCGCCGGAGGAGGCATCCATCATGGAGGGCTTCTACATCAACACCATAGCCTCTCTGATGAAGTGTGAGTAGTTTACCCCAGACCTTCGGTTCCGTAGTTATTAGCTAGATGGCTTCTTCTCTCTTTTTGGATCTCAATACAATGTTCTCCCCCTTTTTTGTGGAGATCTATTCGATGTAATCTTCTTTTTGCGGTGTGTTTGTTGAGACCGATGAATTGTGGGTTTATGATCAAGATTATCTATGAACAATATTTGAATCTTCTCTGAATTCTTTTATGTATGATTGGTTATCTTTGCAAGTCTCTTCGAATTATCAATTTTTTTGGCCTACTAGATTTATCTTTCTTGCAATGGGAGAAGTGCTTAGCTTTGGGTTCAATCTTGCGGTGTCCTTTCCCAGTGACAGTAGGGGCAGCAAGGCACGTATTGTATTGTTGCCATCAAGGATAAAAGGATGGGGTTTTATCATATTGCATGAATCTACCCTCTACATCATGTCATCTTTCTTAAGGCGTTACTCTGTTTTCATGAACTTAATACTCTAGATGCATGTTGGATAGCGGTCGATGAGTGGAGTAATAGTAGTAGATCAGGCAGGAGTCGGTCTACTTGTCTCGGACATGATGCCTATATACATGATCATACCAAGATATTCTCATAACTATGCTCAATTTTCTCAATTGCTCAACAGTAATTCGTTCACCCACCAAAAAATACTTATGCTCTTGAGAGAAACAACTAGTGAAACCTATGGCCCCCGGGTCTATCTTCGTCATATTAATCTTCCAATACTTAGTTATTTCCTTTGATTTTTACTTTTCTTTTATTTTACTTTGCATCTTTATTACAAAAATACCAAAAATATTATCTTATCATATCTATCAGATCTCACTCTCGTAAGTGACCGTGAAGGGATTGACAACCCCTTATCGCGTTGGTTGCGAGGAGTTATTTGTTTTGTGCGGGTACGAGGGACTCGCACGTAGCCTCCTATTGGATTGATACCTTGGTTCTCAAAAACTGAGGAAAATTGTGACACCGCAGATTCAATCGTACACTAATCATACACGCAAACGTGTATGATCAAGATCAGGGACTCAAGGGGAGATATCACAACACAACTCTACAAATAAAATAAGTCATACAAGCATCATATTACAAGCCAGGGGCCTCGAGGGCTCGAATACAAGAGCTCGATCATAGACGAGTCAGCGGAAGCAACAATATCTGAGTACACACATAAGTTAAAAAAGTTTGCCTTAAGAAGGCTAGCACAAACTGGGATATAGATCGAAAGCAGCGCAGGCCTCCTGCCTGGGATCCTCCTAGACTACTCCTGGTCGTCGACAGCGGGCTGCACGTAGTAGTAGGCACTTCCCGAGTAGTAGTAGTCGTCATCGACAGTGGCGTCTGGCTCCTGGGCTCCATCGTCTGGTCGCAGCAATCGGGTATAGAAAAAGGGGGGAAAGAGGAAGCAAAGCAACTGTGAGTACTCATCCAAAGTACTCGCAAGCAAGGAGCTACACTACATATGTATGCGTTGGTATCAAATGGATTAAGGGTATCATATGTGGACTGAACTGCTGAATGCCAGAATAAGAGGGGGATAGCTAGTCCTTTCGAAGACTACGCTTCCGATAACCTCCATCTTGCAGCAGGAGAAGAGAGTAGATGGTAAGTTCACCAAGTAGCATCGCATAGCATAATCCTAACCGATGATCCTCCCCTCGTCGCCCTATGAGAGAGCGATCACCGGTTGTATCTGGCACTTGGAAGGATGTGTTTTATTAAGTATCCGGTTCTAGTTGTCATAAGGTCAAGGTACAAGTCCAAGTCGTCCTGTTACCAAAGATCACGGCTATTTGAATAGATTAACTTCCCTGCAGGGGTGCACCACATTTCCCATCACGCTCGATCCCCTTTGTCCGGACACACTTTTCTGGGTCATGCCCGGCCTCAGAAGATGAACACGTCGCAGCCCTACCTAGGCACAACAGAGAGGTCAGCACGCCGGTCTAAATCCTATGGCGCAGGGGTCTGGGCCCATCACCCATTGCACACCTGCACGTTGCGAGGGCGGCCGGTGAGCAGACCTAGCAACCTCCATTACAAAGGAAGTTGCGTTTCGTGATCCAACCCGGCGCGCGCCGCTCAGTCGCTAACGTCACAAAGACTTCGGCTGATACCATGACGTCGAGTGCACATAATTATCCTCGCGTGGATGGTTAGTGCGTATAGGCCAATGGCCAGACTCAGATCAAATACCAAGATCTCGTTAAACGTGGTATCTAGAAATAACCGCGAACGCCGACCAGGGCCAGGCCCACCTATCTCCTAGGTGGTCTCAACCTGCCCTGTCGCTTTGCCACAAAGATTCACACAGAGGGCCATCGGGACAAAGGTCCTTTCAGCCCCCAATTCATGAATCACTCGCGGGTGCTCCATGATCCGACCTGACTTTAGTCACCACATGTATCATGTATGAAGTATATAGTATATACCCGTGATCACCTCCTGAGTGATCACGGCCCGATAGTATAGCATGGCAGACGGACAAGTAGGTAGGGCCACTGATTATAAACTAGCATCCTATACTAAGCATTAGGATTGCAGGTACAGGTAACAACATTAGTAGCAAGGACAGGCTATGCATCAGGATAGGATTAACGGAAAGCAGTAACATGCTACACTACTCTAATGCAAGCAGTATAGAGAAGAGTAGGCGATATCTGGTGATCAAGGGGGGGGGCTTGCCTGGTTGCTCTGGCAAGAGAGAGGGGTCGTCAACAACGTAGTCGTACTGCGTAGCAGCGGTGTCGGTCTCGAAGTCTACCGGAGAGAAGAGGGGGAAGAAACAATGAATACAATGCAAACAGATGCATAACGATGCATGACAAAGCAAACAGCGGTGCTAGGTGTGCCCTAACGCGGTATGAGGTGGTACCGGTGAAGCGGGGAAACATCCGGGAAAATATCCCCAGTGCTTCGCGTTTTCGGACGGATGAACCGGAGGGGGAAAGTTGTGTGTTCACTATGCTAGGGATGTGTGGCGGATGAACGGGCTACGTATCTGGATTCGTCTCGTCGTTCTGAGCAACTTTCATGTACAAAGTTTTTCCATCCGAGTTACGGATTATTTTATATTCATTTTCAAAGTTTATTGCATTTTCTAGAATTTAATTTAATTCAAAAATAAAACAGATTATAATTTTGTCACCAAGTGCTATGGTAGCCATAGTGTATGACAGGTAGGGCAGTGGGGTTGGGTTGACCCGGTCAAATGTTGACTGGTCAACATATGAATAGTGTAAGTGGGTCCCACATGTCATTGTCACAATAACCAAATTAACCTATTAATTTGTTCAATTAGCTAATTAGGTTAACTAATCTTTAATTAGATTAATTAAATAGGATTAATTAAGTTAATTAATTATCCAATTAATTAACTCATATTTTTATTTATTTTTCATTCTAATTTTTCTGGGGCATGGGCCCCGGCTGTCTATGTCATAGTGGAGGCAACGGGGCGGGTTAGCGGGCGCGCGTGCAATGAAGCCCCGGGAAATCCAACGCGGTCGTGGTACGCGGGTAGCCGGCGCAAGGGAGCGTGTGCGCGCTCGCGTATGGCGGGGCAGCGGCGCTGTGGCAGGGGGAGCGGTGCGTGGCCCTGGGCGGCAGCAGGCGCCAGCGGCGCAGAAGCCAAAGGCGGGCGCGCGGGGCCAGCGGAACAGGGAGCTGCGTGGGGCAGGGCACGCCAACGGGCGCCGGGTGCAGGCGCATGCGGTGGGGCAGGACGCGACGTCGAGCTCGCGCGTGCGAGGCGGGACGGTGCGGGGCCACGGTCGTGCGGCGCAGGCGGCGAGCGAGGAAGGCCGGGGTGGGACACGACGGTCGGTTGGAGCGGGGTTCGCGAGCGGGACAGAGGGAGTGGGCGGGGAGGCCGGTGTCGGGGCACACGTAGACGTCAGCAAGCGGCAACGGCAGAGGGAGGCGGGCCTGCGGTGGAGGGCGCCGGCAGGGGGCTGCACGGGAAGGGCAGCCGGGAGCAAGGCAGCAGCAAGGGTAGGGAACGCCGCGGGGCGGCGCGCAACAGCTCTGGACGCAGGCGCGTGCGCGTTCGGTGACGAGCGAGCAGAGGGGGGAAGGGGATCGTGCTCACTGCGGGTCGTGGGGATCAAGGCGGCGGGGCGCGAGGTGGACGTTGGAGACGTCGTACGTAGGGAAGGCAGACCGGCGGGAAGGCAGCGCCGGCGAGGTAGAGGCGGGGGAGGTCCGGCGACGATGACGAGCGTCGGGGCGCGGTGGCGTTGTCGGGCTCTGCAGCCCCGATCCAGATGGGATCGGGAGAGAAGGGGGGAGTGGGGAACGTGGGTGTCGGTGGGGGAGATTAATGGGAGCGGGAGGGAGGGGGCCGGCTGGGCCGACCTGGCAGTCCAGAGACCAGCTGGGCCGAGGCCCGGCGGGGAGGTGGGAGCCGGTCTTTGGTTCTCGTTTTTTTTCATTTTGTTCTGTTTGCACTTTGGCCAATAATTCACTTTAGTAAAATGTGTGGCTGTTCTCTATATTTAGTATTCAAAATACCTCACTGTAACAAAAAGTTTGGGAGTGATTTAAAAGTTGTTTGTATTTTTTATTAAATGGGAATGACCTAAATGTAGTTGCTTGGGTACTGTTCTCATATCTAGTGGCATTTTAAACCTTTAGAAAATTGTTGGTTAATGCATGAAAATTTTTAAATGAATATTTGTAACCTAATGAACTTTTTTTAATTCACTGTTTTATGAAACGATAATTTGACTTGCCATTTGAATTTGTATTTAGAACTATTTTAGAAACGAGTGAGGTTTAGCAAAATTTTAATTACGATGACCTGGCATCATTAAGAGGGGTTTACCGTAGCTTAACTATCCGGGCGTCACAATTCTCCTCCACTACAAGAAATCTTGTCCCGAGATTTAAGAAGGGGGTAAGGGGGAAAGTTCTGGTTACGAAATTCTAACGGATCTTCACATTCTTGGTTGCTCTTCTTGAATAGGTCGGCCCATTACGCTGATGTCTTCAATTCCTTATTCCAATGCATCATGATGAAGTTGTCTTCCTTCGGGAACTCCATCGTACTTACGAAAAGGTAAGGGGTATTACGGAAGACCGGGCCGCTACAATGTTTGCTTATCTAGTAGATAACATCAAAGAAGGTGGCGGAAATTCACCCTCGAATTGAAACTTAAGAAGATATCGAGAGCAAAGTAAGGAGGTACCACAAGAAGTTTCAAGCGGGCAGGCAATCGTTCGATGCCCGAAACAGGGTGTGAAAAGGGTTCAAAGCAATGGGAATAAGTATTATGTCTGATACCAGAATTGATGATCTCTCGTAGGGTGGCTCGTGCATTACATATGAGGTCACGCGCGAGGAATAACTTTGGAAACCAGGGGTGTACATGAGAGTCGGGTTTCGATCCTGGGACCTGTGGGTTATGGGCCCACCATGTGGGTTAAAAGTAGGAGGAGCGGTGACATCTCACATGGTCATGATAGTAATGCATGTCAGAGGGTAGCCTGTCGATTATGTCGGCAACAACGTCGGTACCAAGGGCGAGGGACGAAGAGAACCATTTTCCTGCTCGTTGAACGAGGCGGGCTAATAGGCAAGGTTCTCGTCCATCAGTGGCTACCAGAATGTCATCAACAATAGTAACAGGGTCTTACTGACAAAGTTGTACACCAAGGTGTTTACATAAGCAGGGAATTATCACTGCTCAGTTAAGTAGATTACAAGAAAGGTTAAACAAAACAATGGAAGGAAAAAATGCGTTTAAACACATATCTCAGGGGTATATCCTTCCCAAGAACAAGCAGAGTATGATATCCAAGACCGGATAGAAGGTAGAAAACCACTTAAGTAAGGGGGGAGCTCATGATATTACCCATAGAATGGTGTTTGGATAATTGAGCATGAAACATTTAACATTAACTTCAATGTTCTTGTTGAAAATCGGAATACCATAGACATGCTTCGAGATAGCATTGACATGGTCAACAGGTGAAGATCAGACTCTGGAGACACAAAGGATCCATCAGGAATAACTTGAAGAATAGGTCTTACAATTCCCTCATGGAAGAAGGGATAACTTTGCTGAAAAGGAATCTATAACAACAAGTCCTCCGGCCAGGTGTGATAGGAATGACATCACCTTACCGATATATAAGGACCAATGTAATAATTCTTGAAAATATGTTCCGACCATCATATCTAACCGAGATTCAGATCTGATTGGTGCCAGGATGCCTCAGACTCGGGATGCCTGAGAAGAAAAGGTACAACACAATTGACGAGACGACATTGTAAGATTCTCGGGAAATGTACTATGGAAGCGAGTTCCGAAACAAGAGTTCATCATTAAAACCAAGGAGAGGATGAAGAGGTGGCTGATGAACTAAGCGACAATTCATTGAGATCTTCAAAAGATGGATTTCCACACTTATGTGAACAAGGAGATAACATTTGTCGGATCAAATGATATAAGGATGTATGCTCGAGGAAAACATACACAATTAAGCATTCACTACTAGAAAAAGGGCTATAGATGGGATTGACACTAATGGCGCACCATCATCTGGTACACCATTAGAGTTGAAACTACTAATGGCGCACCTGGCACAGGGTGCGCCATTAGTATCAAAAAAAATTGGAACTAGTGCGCCTGTCCAAACATACTAATGGCGCATCCAGACAAAGTGCGCCATTACTAGTTGTAACTAGTAATGGCGCACCTGTCGGAAAGTGCGCCACTAATGTTGTTTTTTTAATTATATTTTTATTCCCTTTTTTGCAAAACTACTAATGGCGCACTGTTGCACCGTGCGCCATTACTAGTTCAAACTAGTAATGGCGCACTGGAGGACAGTGCGCCATTAGTAATTTTTTTTTGCAAAACTACTAATGGCGCACCACCAGATGGTGCGCCATTAGTAACCTAGATTACTAATGGCGCATTTGGAGTTGGTGCGCCATTAGTAAGTGGGCAGCAACAAGATATTTTGGGGAGCCTCTCCTACCCACACTCACTTTCTCCCCACTTCATTCTCTCCACCTCCTCCTTGTCTCGGGTGCCTCCTCTTTTTCACCTCATTTCCACCATAGATTCATTCAATTTAAGTGGTTAAATTACCTTGTTTTGATAGGTAAGTAATGGGGGAAGCTATATTTATGTATTTCTCCCTACAACAATGTGCACATATGCACTTTTTATGGCCTAGCTAGATCTATGTATGTTCGTGGTGTTGCATATGTTTGTGGTGTTGCATATGTGTTTGTGTTTGGAGGTGTACCGGTATTTGAAATGCGATAGTTGCCAATATTTTGCCGGAATGTTGATTCATTTCCGTTTCGGCGAGAATTTTGGCATTAAGCATTCTTTTTGGTCCTATTTTTAGGGGAAGTCATGCCAAATTTTTTCTTGGTTCTAAAATATCGTTTTGCTCTACCCCGCAGGCGACCATGGTCCGCATGATGACCGAAGGCATCGTGAATAGGTTTTTGAGGTCCGCGAAGGCCGAGATGCTTCAAAAGAACGAGACGGAGATAAGATGTCCATGTCGAAGATGTAAGCTGAAGAGCCTTATTGCGCCCCCGGAATCCGGGCAGGTGCGGGACCACCTGCTCTTGCGTGGTTTCATGGATGGCTATCGGTGGCAAGGTGATGAAGATGACTACGAAGTCATTCATGGGGGCCGGGCAAGAAATGAGGAAAGGCAGCAAGACAACCACCGCGGCTCGGGCGGGCGAGAAGACGAAGAATCCCCAGGAGATGATCACGACGGTGATGTTGTACACAGTCATCATGTAGAAGACGCAGGACATGATGATGAGGAAGATGCCAGAGAAGACGACGCTGGACCATCGATGGGCTGGGTGCAGGACCCTCATATTCAAGAGCTGCTTCTCAAGCAGACGGATAACGCAAGAGCTGCCGCCCGAGAGAAAGCCAAGATGGATCAACTTGAGTTAGACGCGGTCACTCCATTGTATGAAGGATGCAGGCCCGAGGATACCCGCCTGAAAGTAACGCTCATGGCTCTGGGATGAAGGTAAAACACAAAATGACCGACGCATGCTTCGACGAGAACATGTCATTCTGGCACGAACGTCTTCCCAAGGGGAACAAGTGCCCGACCAGTTTGGAGGAGGCGAAGAAAATCGTGTGTCCTCTGGATTTACCGCACGTGAAATACCATGTGTGCATGAACAATTGCATCATTTATCGGGACGAGCACGCGGAGTCTACCATATGTCCGGTGTGCGGCGTCACTCAATACAAGAAGAGGAAGAAAGCTCCTCGAAAAGTGGTGTGGTACTTTCCGATCACTCCTCGTCTGCAGCGGTATTTTGCGGACCCTAAGGTAGCAAAGCTCCTGTGTTGGCACGCGGATAGGGAGGAGAAGAAGCGAGAAGATGACGCAAATGATCCGGAGATAGATAAAAAAGACAAGATGCTGAGTCACCCTAAGGATGCGAGCCAGTGGCAAGCGTTGAACTTCGAAGACCCAGAATTTGGGAACGATCCAAGGAACATCATGCTGGGCGCGAGCACCGATGGAGTCGATCCATTTGGCAGCCAGAGAAGCACACATAGCACCTGGCATGTGTTTGTGTGGATGTACAACCTTCCCCCCTGGTTGTGCATGAAGAGGAAGTACATTCACATGAGTATGCTAATTGAAGGACCGAAACAACCAGGGAACGACATCAATCTGTATCTGGGGCTGCTAAAAGAGGAGCTTGACACGCTGTGGAAAACTCCAGCCAATACGTGGGACGCCGCAGAGAAAGAATATTTCCCTATGAGAGCCGTGCTGCTCACGACGGTGCACGACTATCTCAGTTACGGATATGTCGCGGGGCAGGTGGTCCACGGATTTTCTGGATGCGCCAGGTGCATGGATGACACAACGTATCGCCAGCTAGATAGAGATCCCGGGTCTTCGAAAACCGTGTTCATGGGACATCGAAGGTGGCTTCGCGATGATGACCCGTGGAGAAAACGCTAGGATCTGTTCGATGGTGAAACCGAACCCCGAGGACGCCCGCGTACGAGGAGTGGCGAGGAAATAGACGAGCTGTTGAAAAATTGGAAAGACTGCCCACTACCGGGAAAGAAGCAAAAGGCGTCAGAGCCGGGAAAAAAGCGAAAGGCGCCAGAGCCGCTGCTGAAGGTATGGAAAACGAGGTATGTTTTCTGGGACTTGCCGTACTGGAAGATCCACCGTGTGCCTCACAGCCTTGATGTCATGCATATCACGAAGAACGTGTGCGAGAGTCTGCTTGGTACCCTGCTCAACATGCCAGAGAGGACCAAAGATGGGCCGAAAGCAAGGGCAGACTTGAAATCAATGGGCATCAGGCAGGAGCTTCACACTATATATGATGATCATGATGATGAGGCGAAGCAGGACACGGAAAGTCGTCGCAAAGGCAAGAAGGCCAAGAAGACCAGAAATGACTACCCTCCCGCATGCTTCACTCTAAGTCAGGAGGAGATCGAGCAGTTTTTCACCTGCCTCGTAGGAGTAAAACTTCCTTACGGTTACGCGGGGAAGATAAGCAGATACCTAGACCCAGCGAAGCAGAAGTTCAGCGGGATGAAGTCTCACGACTGTCATGTGCTGATGATGCAGATACTTCCAGTTGCAATCCATGGGATCATGGACGCGCAAGTCCGTGAAACCCTATTTGGCCTATGCAATTTTTTCAACGTCATCTCTCGGAAGTCTGTTGGCGTGAGGCAACTCAGAAGGCTACAGGAAGAGATCGTGGTGATACTATGCGAGCTTGAGATGTACTTCCCGCCCGCATTCTTCGACGTTATGGTGCATCTGCTGGTCCATATCGTGGACGATATCATCCAACTCGGGCCGACGTTCCTGCACAGCATGATGCCGTTCGAAAGGATGAATGGTGTCATCAAAGGATACGTTCGCAACATGTCACGTCCAGAGGGAAGCATAGCCAAGGGCTTTCTGACCAAAGAGTGCATCTCCTATTGCACGAATTATCTAGGCATCGAGAACCCCGTTGGTCTGCCCGTCAACAGGCACCTCGGCGGGCTCGCTGGATGGGGTCACCGTGAGGGTCATCGCGAAATGCATGTCGACTTCGAGGGTCGACTCGCCGACTTTGAAAGAGCAAACCTAGTCGCGCTACAACACATAGACGTGGTCGATCCTTGGGTGGTACAGCACAAAACCTTTATTAAGAAGACGTACAATGACCGAGGCCAACAGAGGACGGACGGAGATATACTCAAAGAGCACAACTCATGTTTCACGCGTTGGTTCAAGCAGAAGCTTCTGCCGTACCCTTTACATGAGGATTCTTCCGCGGAAGAACAACTCATATTCGCCTTGTCACAGGGCGCCGAGCACAACCTGATGACCTATGAGGCGTACGATATCAACGGCTACACATTCTACACCGAGGCCAAGGACATGAAGAGCGATGGTTATCAGAACTCCGGGGTAACGATGGAATCCTACACCGGTAACGACAAGGATAGATACTATGGAAGGATCGAGGAGATCTGGGAGCTGAGCTACGCTGGAGAGAAGGTCCCGATGTTCCGTGTCAGATGGGCCAAGAGCGTCCTAAAAGAAGACCGGTATTTCACCACCATGGTTATACCCGAAGCCAAATCCAAGACCGCGGGCGCAAACGTCACCGCGAAAAATGAGCCATGGGTACTGGCTTCCCAAGTGGACCAATGCTTCTTCATTACCGACCCGTCAAAGCCCAGTCGTGTTGTCGTGAGGAGAGGCAAAAGGAAGATCATCAGAATGGATGGAGTAGCCAATGAGCAAGACTTCGACAAGTATGGCGACCCGAGGATCGAACATGACGACGATGATGAAGTAGCAGCATACACCACAAGAAGAAGCAGGACCACCCTACCTAAAGGACATCCGTTCCACAGAAGAACTCCATTTGCGAAAAAGAAGGGCAAGAAGATTGTGAACAGATAGCTAGCTAAGATCGATTGTATTTAAATCGTAGCCTTCATTTCTCGATTGTATTTCATGGGCACTTTTTGAACTATCATGAATATTTTTAAATTTCATGGGCACTTTTTGAACTCATGAATATATTTTCAAATTTGATCTCTATCCCCTCCATCTCGATCGCTATCCCCCTCCATCTCGATCTCGAACCCCCCCCCCCCCCCCCCCGCACCCCCCCCCGCTAGCTCCACCGCCACCGACGACCCACCGCACCCTCCCCGGCCGGCTCAACCGCCGCCGAGCACCTCCCGCACCCTCCCCCGCTCCACCGCCGCCGACGACGCACCGCACCCTCCCCGACCCGCTCCATTGCCGCAGAGCACCCCCCGCACCCTCCCCCGCTCCACCGCCGCCGACGACCCACCGCCGCCGAGCACCCCCATTTTCAAATAACAAATTTGATGATATTTTTTTCATATTCATAAAAAAATTATTACTGTTTTTATAAAAAAATTATTATTGTTTTTATAAAAAATATATTAAAAAATAGCAACAAATAATAATAATAATAATAATAATAATAATAATAAACATTCTAATGGCGCACCGCTCCGGTAGTGCGCCATTGCTATCTAAAAAAACATTCTAATGGCGCACCACTCGGGGGTGCGCCATTGCTATCTAAAAAAACATTCTAATGGCGCACCGTTCGGGGGTGCGCCATTGCTATATAAAAAAACATTCTAATGGCGCACCGCTCGGGGGTGCGCCATTAGTAATCTTCCACCTAGCTCTAACTCCCCCGACCCCTTCGTCCCTCCCTCTCGCCAGATCCACTTCCCCCTAGCTCTGCCCCAACGCACGACGCCGCCGCTCCCGCGCCCCCCACCACTACAGCTCCGCCATCGCCGACGCCTCCGCGACCTCGCCGTCGCCGATAGCCTCCCCGCGTCGGCCCCTGCCCTGCGCCGCCGCCGGCCTCCCCACGACCAACAGAGGCATCCCTTCGACGCCGCCGCCGCCGCCGACCGCGACCCCAACCCTGACCCCAACCCCTCCGGCGACCGGCCGCGCCCGCCCAGGTACCTCTCCTCCTTCCTCCTTCCTCCCTCTCCAACCTTCCTCCCCATTCCCTGCCCATGGGCGATCACCCCTCCCATCATGTGCATTTGTTGTCTCTTTTAGCCATTGCTGCGGATTTACCATTTCACTAGGCAGTGGTCCATAGGAGGGGTCGATCTCTATTTTTGGTTACAATGAGAAATTATTGAAAGGGATTCATTCATGCTAATTACAGACGGTGTATTTGGTTCTGTCGACTAAACTATAGAGCATGTATTTGTCATGTCCAATCGATTTTTTTCTTCTACTATCATAGTGTCCTTGATATATGAAAATCATATCTATCAATGTTCCTGTGTGCTTCCTAGCTAGTTTATGATATATTACCTTAATCTCTTGAGCAAGAAGGTGGTGTTGCTGACTGTGATCTTAAACAAGAATAGACCGGCATCCGTTCGATCTAGCGTCGACGAATTTTGCAGATTTAAATTCTTTCATGTTGAAGCATTCGCATATCCCCTCGCAGATCTCACTGTCCTCTCTCAAGTTTCTGCTTGAATCTCTGCAAAAAGGGAAAGCCGCACGAAAAACTACCTTCTTTCCCCACTTCCATCTGAAGTTCTGAACATTGTGAAGGTCATTTTTAAGTAGAACAAAGACGAAGATCATTCATTCCTGTCAACATCATGCAGCAGTGCTTACATTTGTTTTACATCGCCGCCTATTTTTCTGAAAATGAAGCATGTGGCTCTACTTTATTTTGGAGTAGTATATTACAAATACTTGACTAAAATTATGTGCATATGTGACCATGTGAGACATTTTCTGCTAGATATTCACTACAACCCTTTATTATATTTTAAACTTGGCAAGAAAAATAATAATTACTAATTTGTTTTGAAGTTGATACCCAACTAATTAAGTGACTGGCAATATCACCAACAGTTATTTGTATAAAATCACATCTATTATTTCGTTATTTTTGTTCTGATATTAGTTGTGCTTCTATTAAAAGAATTGGGAGTTACTCACTGTACTAGAACTCTGTAGGTTCACTTTGAGAATGTACACCTATTATTGCTACTGATATCATTGGCTCATTGCTGCCTTTGTGCAATGTACACCCCCCGGTACTGCTACTAATTTGATGCTTGCTATTTTAGGCCGCTGCTTGGTATGTGCTCTGTATGCAACGCATGCTTTTATTCAGTTTTTTCTTCAGTTTTGGCCACTATTGATCTTTCGTTCGATCGAACTGAGAGTGGTTTCGTGCGCTTTAGATCAGCGGATCTCTTAGTTGAGTTCTGATTTAAGAGCCCGTGAGTGGAAAGTGGAATTGAACAATCTAGACCTGAAACTGAGGCAGTTTTACACGAGTTTGTTTGTTGGTCTTTTAACCCTATCATTTCTCTTGTAGCCAGCATGTCTGTGCGCTTAAACTTGTTTAGCTAGTAATTTCCCCCAATTTGGCCATTACATGTGTAACGTAACTTAGCTTGTCAAAGCATGCTTCCTTGCGAAGAAGGGGGTTATGCTGAAAATTGAAAAATATTGTGAGACATTGGTTGGACTTTGAATTGGTATACAGCCAATGTATTTTCCATGTTGTGATGAAGGCCTTTTTTGCCTTGTCCACCCGAGAGGCCCTTGAGTTTGCTGGAATGTCGATTAACTTCCATTCCGGCAAATTCGGGTACTCCATATGTCCTATTTTCAGCAAAGGTCATGCTGAAATTTTCCGTGAATTTTAGCATGACTTTGCTAAAAATAGGACATATGGGGTACTTGTGACTAATGTATGGCCCGGGGTATCTTAGTAGTTAATTAAGTAGGATCAAGTGCCCCTTTATTCTAGCTGCATTAAACCATAGGCGGCAATAGAGCCAAGTGATTAGGCCCAACTTAGAATTCTCCTCGGTGTCGACAAACCCTAAATGATGAGACCATGATCTTGTTCCTTGACAATAACCAACTTTTTGACCAAACTTTGTTCCTATTTAGAGAGAAACATGGCCAACAACGATGACGCCGGGGGTTCGGGCGTCAAGGCATTCTGGGAGCTGTCCCAGGAGATGGAGGAACAACCTCACTTGTATGAGGCCGCCGCCTTCCCCACCGATCCTGAGACCACTGATGGTACCGCCGAGGATGACCCCACTGATGCCACCACTGATGGTGCCGCCGAGGATGCCACCACTGATGATGGCGGCGCACGCACAGATGGCAGCCAACCGAAGAGGCAACGGAAGGACCGGCGCCCGACCGTGCTCCGCACCCTCAAGGAGGAAGTTACTGAAGTGGACTCCGACGGGAATCCAACGGCGCCCGAACGAATAGTCAAGGGGTACTCGCTTCAGCTCGGGTGCATTCTCCGGAGCACCGTCTCGATCAACACCGAGAACCTCAGGCATCCTGACCGAGGGAATTTGCGCAACCTCCTCTTCACGAAGCTGCACGAATGATACAAGTTCCCCGCTGAATTTGAAAACACAAGCCTCAAAGGGAATAAAGTGAACAATGCTGCCCTCACGAAGATGAGCACGGCCCTGTCTACTTGGAAAAGCAATGTGAAGAGAATGATCCAGAAAGGTGAGAGTTATGAGAAGATCAAGGAGAAAAATCCTTCGATCACCGAAGATGACTACAGCGACTTCAAGATCAATTGCTCGAGCACCGCAAGCTCCGATTCAAGTAAGTGGGGGAAAGAAATGCGGGAGCTGAACTTAGGGGAACACACACTCGTTCCCGGCGGTTACAGAGTGGCGGAGCCTATATGGGACAAGGAGGATCCGGACCATGCCGAGCAAGGCCTACCGCCCCTCTTCGATAAATACGATGACAAGCAGACCAGGAACTTTGTCAGGGCCCGGTACAAGAAGGACCAGAAAACAAAGGAGCTTACCACGGATCCGAAGACCAGGGAGCTTGAGCTTGTTCTGGTAAGGAATACACCCCCACGTAATTAGCTTCATATGGTTGCATTCTAATTAATGAAGCCAAATTTCTAAATGGTTCACATTCCTTCCGCAGGCGACTGAAAGCAGTAGCGCGGGGTCGACTAAGAGCAACCCTTGGGAAACCACTCTAAATAGGGCGTTGAATGTAATGAAGAACAAGGATAAGCTCAGTAAGCCGACGTCAGCTGGTCGTGTGGCCGGCAAAGGCTTGTCGACAAAATGGTCGTCATACTATAACACTGGTGGGCGAAAGGAGAAAAAGACCAGCTCAGAAAGCCAGGCGCGCGAGGTTCAAGAACTCAGGGCACAGGTGGCGCGGATTCCGGAGATGGTCCAAGAGCAAGTGGAACAACAACTCGGAAGGACGATCACCGCCATTGTGCCTACCTTGATCCAGGGGATTAGTGCGTGGATTGCGGGCGGCCAACAGGGGCCGCCCTCGATTCCTAGCTTCACGTCCAGCAACTCGCAGAACGCGATGGCGGGGCCATTGGTGTCTCCGACGGAGGCGGCATTGGTGTCTCCGACGCCGGCACGGGAGCTTAATGCACCCGGGTGTACGCCAGCCGGCACCTCTGCAGCAAGCGGCCCCTCCGTCAACTGCACGCCCGTCGTTGGCGGTGCCTCGACATTAGCCGAGCTGGACGCCATCATCATGGTAACTAATTAAGCCTCTCTTGGCCGAGGACTTCATCTCCTTGCCTTTGACTGGGCATCCCTGACGCCCTACATGTTTTTGCAGGGTGCCGCCGATGTTCCGTGCACTCTCCTGCACTTCGTGAACAACGAGTTGGTCGATGTCGCCAAGGGCAAAATCGTTCAACCGGGCAACCCCTTGTTCCACGGTACCCAGATGCCACCCAACTTGTTTAGGGTTCAACTGGTTCGGGTGCTGCCAGGCTGCGACGAGTTGTTACCTCCGATTCGACCCGTCGGGGCCGACGATGATGACGTGATGACCCTCAGCGCCTGCCTGAGCTGGCCCCTGCTTTGGCCGAAGAGCCAGATTCGTTTGGGGGCGGGGGACACCACCCCAAAGACAACACCGCTAGTTGTGCCGGCGCCAAGTCGGCCCCATGGCAAGACCGCCGCAACGGTGCCGGACATCCCTATGCCACTGGATCCAAACATGCATATGGCACAGGATCAGAATGATGACGACGACGATACATTTGCCAACGTCGATCAGTACTTTGCCGATCATGGGTACGGTGGCGACTTCATGGGGCCTCCTTCTCAAGAACCCAACCCAACAAAAGACGTGCGCGATCTAGCTGGTACCGCGGAGAAGCCAAGTTGCAACAGGCGTCGTCTAGCGTTCAGCTCTCAGGAGACGCCTCCAGCTGCCGACTTCACCGAGCCTTAGATAGGCGAGGAGCAAAATATTATCAGCCCCAACACACTCAAGAAGGCGGTCTATGAGCAGAACTCGGTCCCATTACAGGAGAAGAAGAAGGCACGCAAAAGAAAGACTAACAAGGGTGCGGGCCAGCCGGCACCGAGTACGATCCGTGCTCAGGACGGGCCACCTGCACCCGAGGATATCTCCAGGAGGGTGCATGTGGCGGGTAGGCCGATGCTACCGAGAAATATGCTCGATGCTGCAACCGGTGCTATGCGGAGTCTGCATGACAGTGTTCTTTCTTTGGAGAAGCGGCGTCTCGGAGAGAAGGATGTGGCATACCCGGTTTTCGCGGCCAAGGTGCCAGAGGGCAAGGGCTTTGTGGATAACTCCATCGGGGGTACGATCGTCCTGCGGTTTGATGACATCCACGCTATGTTGAACCTTCATCCGCTGCACTACACCTTTGTTCGGCTATTTTCGCTGAGTATGGAGATGCGGATCATTCGCGACAAGACCCCGGACATCGTGATAGTCGACCCCTTCTACATGCGTGCCAAGATCTTGGGCAGCGCTGGGGACCGGCAAGTCGCGAGTTCTTACCTCGAAGACGTCATTCTGGCAAACCAAGATAAGGATAACTTCCTCGTGCCTTACTTTCCCGAGTAAGTCCTCCCCTCAGCCGCCCCGTAACATATGAATTCTTAGATTTCGATCGTTTTTCTTTTAACATTCCGTGTTTTCTGCAGTGACACACGTTGCACGCTCATCCTCCTAAGCCCCAAATATTCCATGGCCACATATTTCGACCCGGACCGTCAGTCGAACGTAGACTACACAAATGTCAAGAAGGTTCTTGATGATGTTCTCCCCGGCTACGTCAAATCTGGAGGCACCTTCACCAGGCCTATTCGTAAGTACGGCAAGCACGTGTTCTCCCACAATACGATGTTCTGCTGCGTCAAGCAGCCAACTGGCGGTCAGAAGGGTGCCTACTACACCATCCATCACATGCGGGCGATCGTACGGGACCATCATCAACTTCTGCTACCGAGTAGACTCAAAGATTGGGCCACGAGCGTGTCGGCAATCCAGGACGCGGACATCAGACAAGAATTCTTTCGCATCCAGTCGGAGTTTGCGGAAATCATCCATCAAGATGTCCTTCGTACCTTGGGGCAGTTCTACCTCAGAAATCAACCGTCCAACAGTGACATCGACACAATCCTACAAATGCAGGCTGACAACGCCCGTTGTTTCATGACTCCCACGATAGACGGCGGCTTCATCCACGCTCTGGTCCCTTGAGTCTAGTCGAAAACAGTGATGCTGTGTCTAGTTCTGAAACATCGATTGGCTCATATGTTGTAATTAAACTTTAATGAAATTGTAGCATGTCTCTTTGGTTTCGAGAGTCATTCAACTTAGATGTAATCGATGCTATTAATGTTTTGCTTTTCTCTTCCGATCGTTCTGTTGCATACTTATATGTTGCTTATGTATTGTCTGTGAATTGGTACTAACGTTTCGTTTGGCTACTGCATAGCGATGCCGTGGTATGTCGTGTACAAGGGTAAGGTTCCCGGAGTCTACAACGACTGGGAGGAGTGCCGGAGACAGGTTCACCGATTCAGCGGTAACAGTTACAAAGGGTACACCACTAGGGCCGAGGCCGAATCTAGATACGCCCGCTATCTAGCGGGAGAGGGGAGGGAGCGTTGGAGGAAACGGATGAAGACGAGTTTCATCGTGATGATGCTCATCGTGATGACCGCAGCTCTCTTCTATGTGATGGTAGTTTAGATGATCGATATCGACTTGTAATGTGAAGACAAACTCGCGGTCTCGAGACTTGTAATATAATGTTCTATCTTTGTTCGGTCTTTTCAATTCGGAGACTAATATGATGAATTGTATTCGGAGACTAAAATGATGAATTGTATTCAGAGACTAATCTTCTATTTTATTCGATGAATCTGTTGTTGATGTGTGCTGTCTATATTTTGTCCAATTATACATTTTGTAACCTGTGCAAAAAATAGAAAATTAAAAAACAAAAAAAACCTAATATTCATACTAATGGCGCATCACATCATAGTGCGCCATTAGTGTGCCAAAGGATACTAATGGCGCATCATTAAACAGTGCGCCATTAGTATGCCGAAGTTACTAATGGCGCATACTGTTGTTGTGCGCCATTAGTATGCCAAAGCACCTGGGTATACATGGCCCCCTGGGAGGCATACTAATGGCGCACCGTGGACTATACTAATGGCGCAACTAATGGCGCACCACTAATGCGCCATTAATGGCCAAATTAGGTGCGCCATTAGTAGGCCTTTTCCTAGTAGTGATTGGTTGAAAAGTGGACCCAAAATATGGTCTTAGGTAGCATGATCAATGTTAGAAAGGTGATTCAACAAGTAATAGTCTAGGAATGAAATATCGACCATTAACTTGAAAGCAATAGGGTTGCTAGAAACACGAACAAGTTTGTGTTGAACGGAAGGCAATAAAGTGGTCGATGATAACACAAATCATTGAGGGCAAGGAGGGTACTTCTCATCATGAATTCAATTGATATCTTGGAAGGGGTCAAAATGTTGATGATGATCACGACACATTTGTGAGAGGTTTCAAGAAGATGTAACTGATCGGCGATGACATCAAGTTAACGGAATGATGAAGTGGGAAGTTATTGAAACCGTAGGTACGACACAAACTTGAAATCAAGCTTGTCATTCAAGGACAATTGTTATGACGAGGAAGATCGACGTAAGATTAGCTCACCTCAAAAAAAATTTCTCTAGGAAGAAGGACCAGGTAGCACAATTAAAATCGGCATGACAAGGATATAGCCAAGCAGGCTAGGAATGACGTGATCAAGTTCAAACTCGTTAGTCATGAAGGTTACCACGATTTGTTTAATCATGGTGCAGACTTCAGTCAGTTATCGGTGTCTTTGAGTGTTTAATAACGCAGAGCCCGTGAAAATTGGAATTAGTGAGAATGTAGCACTTGATGAAGAACTCATAAGAAGTATGAAGTTCCATGATAATCCCGAGATACCAGGGGGTAATACTCAACGACAGATCATAGTAGAGGTTGGACTAGGGTAATGCTCTGCAGAAGACAAGTGCTCAAACTTGCACGAGAAATGGAATCAAGGAGAAACATGGTCGGAACCATGTCCACAGATACAAGATGAACTTATAACAAGGGGATAATTATTTTAAGAGAAGCTTCCATGATAAGGTATACATCGTTTCCATGGGCATGAACACAGGGTTCAAGGTCGACTCCCACTTGTTCAACGCATAACCTTTCATTCACCTCTCGTATTTTGAAAATGACATTAGTTGTTGAAAGTTTTACCTGGTGCAATACTAGATAAGTATGACCCATGAAATCTTCTGGGTTTGCACAGATTAGGGAAGGCATTAGTTCAAACCATCAGGTATCTTAGGAACATATATCACAAACTTCAGGAGTAAATAACACAAGCTCGAAAGTAGAGCATGGTTGACAAGGCAGAGGATACAATTTACCAAAGGCATTATATACCTGTGGAAAGGCTCACAAGGTTATTGAATATTAAGGACGATGTCGGATGAAATCCAACAATGGATCTGACGATCCACAACGGAGTTGATGTGAGTATCGGTACTCTACCAGAAGAAGAAAGAATGCAAGGGGATCAGATGATAGAAACAACTGACTAACTCAAAGCTCAATTGCATAGGAATTATGATTCCAAGATAAGGGATCAAAAGCAATGCTCTGAATAGGGATGGATAAGTTGAATAGTCTTAGAGGTACAATCGTCGGCAATTTGATTGGCCGAGAACCAGCTCAGGTTCAAAATGACGTTCGAGCCGGAAGGATAATTTTTACGGAATAACTGATGATTGTGTGCATTCACACACAAGTTGAATCAATGGGATCAGATTGTCGATCACAAAGTATTTTAATGAATATTACTTACATATGGAAGTAACCATTAGGCAAGCAGGTAAAGAAGATCAAGAGCATTAGACTACTGAGGATTTCAGAAGTTCGAATGGCATTTCGAAGAATTTTGTGAAACACCTAAACAACTGGGAACGAACGGATCCCCGGTAAGTGCGAGAAATTGTCTGTAGGGGTATTCATGTGGCAAAGAACAACATGGTAGTAAGCTCAAAGGATTCTCGGGACAATAGAGAGTATTTTGGGGCATCTTGTACGGGGAATGTTGGTATTTATGGCAAGTGTATGTAGTTTCCCATAGGGTTGACGGTGGAAGGAAATCGCAAAAGCGATGAGCACAAGTTCTCGGGTGAATATCAAAGAGTATCTTTTGAATCTTCTGGTGCAACACGCGATCATCTGTAATAAGGGGCACTCTGGAAGAAAGTACTTACAAAAACCTAGAGTTAGAGTTAGTAAAAATCTTTTAACCCGAATAGAAGAGAGATCAAAGTCCCAGAGTATAGATGAGGAATAAAAGATCCTAATACCACCCAAATGGCGACGTGGGCCCATAAGGCACACAACCATGTTAGTAAAAGTTTTGCAATGTCTAGACTCGACTTCGGCCAAGGAGTGTAGAAGGGGGATTCCTACAGGCAGTCGGCTCTGATACCAACTTGTGACGCCCCCGATTCAATCGTACACTAATCATACACGCAAACGTGTACGATCAAGATCAGGGACTCATGGGAAGATATCACAACACAACTCTACAAATAAAATAAGTCATACAAGCATCATATTACAAGCCGGGGGCCTCGAGGGCTCGAATACAAGAGCTCGATCATAGACGAGTCAGCGGAAGCAACAATATCTGAGTACAGACATAAGTTAAACAAGTTTTCCTTAAGAAGGCTAGCACAAACTGGGATGCAGATCGAAAGAGGCGCAGGCCTCCTACCTGGGATCCTCCTAAACTACTCCTGGTCGTCGATAGCGGGCTGCACGTAGTAGTAGGCACTTCCCGAGTAGTAGTAGTCGTCATTGACAGTGGCGTCTGGCTCCTGGGCTCCATCGTCTGGTCGCAACAATCGGGTATAGAAAAAGGGGGAAAAGAGGAAGCAAAGCAACCGTGAGTACTCATCCAAAGTACTCACAAGCAAGGAGCTACTCTACATATGTATGCATTGGTATCAAATGGATTAAGGGTATCATATGTGGACTGAACTGCAGAATGCCGGAATAAGAGGGGGATAGCTAGTCCTTTCGAAGACTACGCTTCTGGTAACCTCCATCTTGCAGCAGGAGAAGAGAGTAGATGGTAAGTTCACCAAGTAGCATCGCATAGCATAATCCTAACCGATGATCCTCCCCTCGTCGCCCTGTGAGAGAGCGATCACCAGTTGTATCTGGCACTTGGAAGAATGTGTTTTATTAAGTATCTGGTTCTAGTTGTCATAAGGTCAAGTTACAACTCCAAGTCGTCCTATTACCGGAGATCACGGCTATTCGAATACATTAACTTCCCTGCAGGGGTGCACCACATTTCCCAACACGCTCGATCCCCTTTGTCCGGACACACTTTTCTGGGTCATGCCCGTCCTCGGAAGATCAACACGTCGCAACCCTACCTAGGCACAACAGATAGGTCAGCACGCCGGTCTAAATCCTATGGCGCAGGGGTCCGGGCCCATCGCCCATTGCACACCTGCACGTTGCGAGGGCGGCCGGTGAGCAGACCTAGCAACCTCCATTACAAAGGAAGTTGCGTTACGCGGTCCAACCCGGCGCGCGCCGCTCAGTCGCTGACGTCACGAAGGCTTCGGCTGATACCACGACATCGAGCGCCCATAACTGTCCCCGCGTAGATGGTTAGTGCGTATAGGCCAGTGGCCAGACTTAGATCTAATACCAAGATCTTGTTAAACGTGTTATCTTTAAATAACCGCGAAAGCCGACCAGGGCCAGGCCCACCTCTCTCCTAGGTGGTCTCAACCTGCCCTGTCGCTTCGCCACAAAGATCCACACAGAGGGCTGTTGGGACAAAGGTCCTTTCAGCCCCCAATCCATGAATCACTCGCGGGTGCTCCACGAGCCGACCCGACTTTAGTCACCACATGTATCATGTATAAAGTATATAGTATATACCCGTGATCACCTCCCGAGTGATCACGGCCCGATAGTATAGCATGGCAGACGGACAAGTAGGTAGGGCCACTGATGATAAACTAGCATCCTATACTAAGCATTGGGATTGCAGGTAAAGGTAACAAAAGTAGTAGCAAGGACAGGCTATGCATCAGGATAGCATTAACGGAAAGTAGTAACATGCTACACTACTCTAATGCAAGCAGTATAGAGAAGAGTAGGCGATATCTGGTGATCAAAGGGGGGCTTGCCTGGTTGCTCTGGCAAGAGAGAGGGGCCGTCAACAACGTAGTCGTACTGCGTAGCAGCGGCGTCGGTCTCGAAGTCTACCGAAGAGAAGTGGGGGAAGAAACAATGAATACAATGCAAACAGATGCATAACGATGCATGACAAAGCAAACAGCGGTGCTAGGTGTGCCCTAACGCGGTATGAGGTGGTACCGGTGAAGGGGGAAACATCCGGGAAAATATCCCCGGTGTTTCGCGTTTTCAGACAAATGAACCGGAGGAGGAAAGTTGCGTGTTCACTATGCTAGGGATGCGTGGCGAACGAATGGGCTGCGTATCCGGATTCGTCTCGTCGTTCTGAGCAACTTTCATGTACAAAGTTTTTCCATCCGAGTTACAAATTATTTTATATTCATTTTCAAAGTTTATTGCATTTTCTAGAATTAATTTAATTCAAAAATAAAACAGATTATAATTTTGTCACCTAGTGCTATGGTAGCCATAGTGTATGACAGGTGGGGGCACTAGGGTTGGGTTGACCCGGTCAAATGTTGACGGGTCAACATATGAATAGTGTAAGTGGGTCCCACATGACATTGTCACAATAACCTAATTAACCTATTAATTAGTTTAATTACCTAATTAGGTTAACTAATCTTTAATTAGATTAATTAAATAGGATTACTTAAGTTAACTAATTATCCAATTTATTAACTAATATTTTATTTATTTTTCATTCTAATTTTTCTGGGGCGTGGGCCCCGGCTGTCTGTGTCACAGTGGAGGCAACAGGGCGGGTTAGCGGGCGCGCGTGCAACGAAGCCCCGGGGAATCCAACGCGGCCGTGGTGCGCCGCTAGCCGGCGCAAGGGAGCGTGTGCGCGCTCGCGCACGGCGGGGCGGCGGCGCTGTGGCAGGGGGAGCGGTGCGTGGCCCTGGGCGGCAGCAGGCGCCAGCGGCGCAGAAGCCAAAGGCGGGCGCGCGGGGCCAGTGGAGCAGGGAGCTGCGCGGGGCAGGGCACGCCAGATGGCACCGGGTGCAGGCGCGTGCGGCGGGGCAGGACGCGACGTCGAGCTCGCGCGTGCGAGGCGGGACGGTGCGGGGCCGCGGTCGTGTGGCGCAGGCGATGAGTGAGGAAGGCCGGGGTGGGATGCGGCGGTCGGTTGGAGCGGGGTTCGCGAGCGGACAGAGGGAGTGGGTGGGGAGGCCGGTGTCGGGGTGCACGCGGACGTCGGCAAGCGGCAACGGCAGAGGGAGGCGGGCCTGCGGTGGAGGGCGCCGGCAGGGGGGCTGCACGGGAAGGGCAGCCGGGAGCAAGGCAGCAGCAGGGGTAGGGAACGCCGCGGGGCGGCGCGCAACGGCTCTGGACGCAGGCGCGTGCGCGTTCGGTGACGAGCGAGCAGAGGGGGAAGGGGATCGTGCTCACTGCGGGTCGTGGGGATCAAGGCAGTGGGGCGCGAGGTGGACGTTGGAGACGTCGTACGTAGGGGAGGGAGGCCGGCGGGAAGGCAGCGCCGGCGAGGTAGAGGCGTGGGAGGTCCGGCGACGACGACGAGCGTCAGGGCGCGGTGGCGTCGTCGGGCTCTGCAGCCCTGATCCAGATGGGATCGGGAGAGAAGGGGGAGTGGGGAACGTGGGTGTCGGTGGGGGAGATTAAGGGGAGCGAGAGGGAGGGGGCCGGCTGGGCCGACCTGGCGGTCCAGAGACCTGCTGAGCCGAGGCTCGGCGGGGAGGGGGGAGCCGGTCTTTGGTTCTCATTTTTTTTTCATTTTTTTCTGTTTGCACTTTGGCCAATAATTCACTTTAGTAAAATGTGTGGCTGGTCTCTATATTTAGTATTCAAAATACCTCACTGTAAAAAAAAGTTTGGGAGTGATTTAGAAGTTGTTTGTATTTTTTATTAAATGGGAATGACCTAAATGTAGTTTCTTGGGTACTGTTCTCATATCTAGTGGCATTTTAAACCTTTAGAAAATTGTTGGTTAATGCATGACAATTATTAAATGAATATTTGTAACCTAATGAACTTTTTTTAATTCTCCGTTTTATGAAACTATAATTTGACTTGCCATTTGAATTTGTATTTAGAACTAATTTAGAAATGAGTGAGGTTTAGCAAAATTTTAATTACGATAACCTCACATCATTAACAGGGGTTTACTGTAGCTTAACTATCCAGGCGTCACAGAAATACTTACGCTACTTTGCTGCATCTCCTTTCCTCTTCAAGGAAATCCAACGCAGTGCTCAAGAGGTAGCAAAGGAGTCCCAGAACTTGGAAGTGAAAATGCTTCCGCGGTCTGAAGAGGTCAATTGCAGAATTCCGTCGGATACGTCCATTTTGCATCATGCTTTTATATCAATATTTATTGCATTATGGGCTGTTATTACACATTATGTCACAATACTTATGCATACTCTCTCTTATTTTACAAGGTTTACATAAAGAGGGAGAATGCCGGCAGCTGAGATTCTGGGCTGGAAAATGAGCAAATATTAGAGACCTATTCTGCACAGCTCCAAAAGTCCTGAAACTTCATGGATGATGTTTTCCAAATATATAAAAAATACTGAGCGCAAGAACCTCACCAGGGGGGCACACCCTTCCCACGAGGGTGGGGGCGCGCCCTACCCCCTAGGGCGCGCCCCCTACCTCGTGGGCCCCCTGGTGGCCCTCCGATGGCCATCTTCTGCTATATGGAGTCTTTCGATGGGAACAAATCATACGCCATCTTCTCGGACGAAACTCCGCCGCCACGAGGCGGAACCTTGGCGGAATCAATCTAGGGCTCTGGTAGAGCTGTTCTGCCGAGGAAACTTCCCTCCCGGAGGGGGAAATCATCGCCATCGTCATCACCAACGCTCCTCTCATCGGGAGAGGGAAATCCCCATCAACATCTTCATCAGCACCATCTCATCTCAAAACCCTAGTTCATCTCTTGTATCCAATTCTTGTCTCCAAGTCCGGGATTGGTGCTAGTAGGTTGCTATTAGTGTTAATTACTACTTGTAGTTGATGCTAGTTGGTTTAATTGGTGGAAGATCATATGTTCAGATCCTATATGCATATTAATACCCCTCTGATTATGAACATGTTTATGCTTTGTGAGTAGTTACTTTTGTTCCTGAGGACATGGGAGAAGTCTTGCTATTAGTAGTCATGTGAATTTGGTATTCGTTCGATATTTTGATGAGATGTATGTTGTGTCTCCTCTAGTGGTGTTATGTGAACGTCGACTACATGACACTTCTCCATTATTTGGGCCTAGAGGAAGGCATTGGGAAGTAATAAGTAGATGATGGGTTGCTAGAGTGACAGAAGCCTAAACCCTAGTTTATGCGTTGCTTCGTAAGGGGCTAATTTGGATCCATATGTTTCATGCTATGGTTAGGTTTACCTTAATACTTTTGTTGTATTTGCGGATGCTTGCAATAGAGGTTAATCATAAGTGGGATGTTTGTCTAAGTAAGGGCAGCACCCAAGCACCGGTCCACCCACATACCAAATTATCAAAGTACCGAACGCGAATCATATGAACGTGATGAAAACTAGCTTGACGATATTCCCATGTGTCCTCGGGAGCGCTTTGCATCATATAAGAGTTTGTCTAGGCTTGTCCTTTGCTACAAATGGATTGGGCCACCTTGCTGCACTTTATTTACTTTTGTTACTTGTTGCTCGTTACAAATTATCCTATCACAAAACTATCTGTTACCACTTATTTCAGTACTTGCAGAGAATACCTTGCTGGAAACCGCTTATGATTTCCTTCTGCTCCTTGTTGGGTTCGACACTCTTACTTATCGAGAGGACTACGATAGATCCCCTATACTTGTGGGTCATCACCGTCCAACGAGACAATTCTGGAGGTATATAGCTCTGCCAACTGAGTTGCCGTGATAGATTCTTTGATTGGAAGGAAATGAGCCACTTTTGTAAGCTTGTCAATGACAACGAAGATAGCATCATTCCCACGCTTGGACTTTGGAAAGCCAGTGACAAAGTCCCTTTCGATATGATCAAACTTCCATTCTGGAATAGCAAGAGGTTGGAGGAGACCAGTTGTTCGTTGATGTTCTACTTTCACCCTTCAACAGACATCAAATTCATTCACGAATTGAGCAATCTCTCGCTTCATTCGAGTCCACCAATACGACTGCTTGAGGTCATGGTACATCTTCGAACTGCCTAGATGGATGGAAAGAAGAGAATTGTGCGCTTCGTTCATTATGACCTTCCTTAGATCACCTTTAGGAACCACAATCCGGTCCTCGAAGAATAAGGTGTCCTTGTCATCTATGCGATAGCACTTGTATTTGGGTAAGCCCTTGGCAACACCATGTTTCCCCTTCTTCGCCATGGTATCAAGGAGTTGTGCCTCACGAATTTGGTCTTCCAAAGTTGGAGTGACTTGAAGGTTGGCAAGAAAACCTTGAGGAACAATTTGGAGGTTGAGCTTGCGGAAAGCTTCACAAAGATTTGGTTGGAAGGGCTTGAGAATTGAGTTGTTGCAATAAACCTTTCTGCTCAATGCATATGCAATCACATTAGCCTTGCCTGGAGTGTATTCAATACTTGGATTGTACTCTTGAATCATTTCGACCCAACGAGTTTGCCGGAGGTTGAGGTTGGATTGAGTGAAGATGTATTTGAGGCTCTTGTGATCGGTGAAAATGTCCACTTGCCTTCCCAACAAGAGATGTCTCCATGTTATTAGTGCATGGACAACTGTTGCCAACTCAAGATCATGAGTGGGGTAGTTCCTTTCATTTGGCTTCACCTGATGAGAAGTATAGGTCACAACTTTCTTCTCTTGTATTAACACAGCATCAAGACCTTGCAACGAGGCATCACAGAAAACTTCAAAGGGTTTGGACTCATCAGGAGGAGTTAGGACTGGAGCTGAGACGAGTTTCTCTTTGAGAGTGTTGAAAGCAACGTCACACTCAGGAGTCCAGGAATACTTGACATGCTTCTGGAGGAGGTTAGAAAGAGGTTTAGCAATTTTTGAGAAGTTCTCAACAAATCTTCGGCAATAGCTTACAAGCCCAAGGAAGCTGTGGGGCTGCTTGACATTCTGAGGAGGCTCCCAGTTCACAGTTGCAGAACCCTTTTCCGGATTAACAGCAATGCCCATGGCAGAGATGATGTGGCCAAGGTAAAGAACTTCATCAAGCCAAAACTCACATTTGGAGAACTTTGTGTAGAATTAATACTCTCTGAGCTTGTCGAGCACCAATCGCAAATGCTTGGCATGATCCTTCTTATTCTTGTAGAAAACCAGGATATCATCGAGATACACTAGGATGAATTCTTTGGTGTAGGGGTTGAAGATGAAGTTCATCATGCGAGAGAATGTTGGAGGGGCATTGACAAGCCCGAAAGACATGACAGTATATTCATAAGAACCAAAGCTTGTTCTGAATGTTGTCTTTGGGATATCTTCTTCACGAATGTGAATCTGATGATAACCCATACGGAGGTCGAGCTTGGAAAACACATTTGCACCTTTGAGTTGCTCGAATAGCTCATTGATGCTGGGAAGTGGGTACTTGTTCTTGATTGTCTTCTTGTTCAATGGGCGGTAATCGACGCAAAGTCGGTCCGTGCCATCCTTCTTCTGGACAAAAAGAACACCACAACCCCATGGAGATGAACTTGGTCTGATCAGACCCAGACGCTTTTGTTCATCGAGCTGTTTCTTCAATTCTTTCAGCTTTTTTGGCCCAAGCTTGTATGGCCGCTTGCAAACGGGTTCTGTACCGGGCTCAAGATCAATAACGAACTCGACTGGCCGGTGAGGAGGCATACCCGGAAGCTCTCCTGAAAGACATCTTGATACTCACAAACAACTGGAATCTGAGAAATAGCGTCTAACTCGCCTTTCTCATTGAGAGAGAACAACCAAATGGTTTCATCATGAGCGGCAAAGATGATCACGTCATCAGAAGGGTGCATCAATTTAATCTCCTTGGCAGCACAATCAAGAAAGGCCTTGTGCTGAGAAAGCCAATCCATGCCGAGAATGAGATCAATATCAGAGTTGCCAAGAACAATTGGGGAAGCCAGGAATATATAATTGCCCATCTTGAGAGTAACATCCGAAGCCACCAAATGGGAACTCATGTTCAAACCCAGAGAAACGACGTCTAAAGGTCTTGACAAGATCTTCTTATGCAAATTGTGCTTGGATGCAAACAAATATGACATGAAACAAAGCGATGCACCAGTATCAAATAAAACTTTTGCAAGAATATCATTAACTAGGAGATTACCCATGATCACTTCTGAAGATTCTTCTGCTTGAGCTGAATTCATCAAGTTCACCCTTGCGGACTTGGGATTGTGCTTGACAGTTGCATTGCTTGCTGACTTGACCGGAGGAGGAGGCGGAAGGCACTTTTGGGTCACTTGTTTGAGTAATGCCCTTTCAAACCACACCTGTGACAAGTGACCTCTGAAAGCAGACGGAAATGTGGAGGAGGAGGACCACCTGTCCTCGGAGCCTGATACTTGTTCTGATAGCCTGGGTTGGGTGGGTGGGAAGATTCACGACCACCTGAGTTCTTCTGCTGGTAGGGCTAACGAAACTGAGGAGGTGGAGGACGCCAGAACTTCTGTTGCTTAGCTGCCACTTGTGAGGAAGAAGAAGACTAGACTGCATCCCTGATTCTCCTCTTTGAAGCCTCACACTTGAGCAAAGCAGCTTCTTGCTTGAGGGCCATGTTGTAGAACTGATCGAACTGAGTAGGCTCAATGAGAACAAGAGCTAACTGCAGATCCTCTCTGAGGCCACCCCTGAAGTGATAGATCATGCTTTCATCAGGAACGTCCTGCCTTGCGAAGCGAGCAAGCTTCTGAAACTGGATGTTGTATTGATACACGGACATGCTTCCTTACTTGAGATTGCGGAATTCCTCACGCTTGCTCTCGACAACACTTGTTGGAATATGATGAGCTCAAAAGTCCCGGCAGAAGTCAGTCCAGGTAATCACTCGGCCTCCTTTGGAATCTTTGTACTGCTGATACCAATCAGCTGCTTGGTCTCTGAGCTAAAAATAAGCAAACTTGACGTAGCCCTCGGTCCTGACATTGCTACATTCAAAATGCTTGTTGATGTCCACAAGCCAATCATCAGCGTCCATGGCCTCGGCACAAGCGCTGAAAGACATTGGTTGATTTGCAAGAAACTGGTTGAGGGTAGCAAACTGAGGTTGATTGTTGAATTGCCCTTGACCTTGATTTCGTTGGTTGCCTTGGCCTTGGTTGCGCTCTTGCAAGAGCTGCAAAAGCATTTGGGTATTGGCGTTGGTGGCCGCCATCACAGCTTGCCAAGCCTCCGGAGGTGGCGGAGGTGGAGGGTTCGACTGCTCTCCATCGGTACGTTGCGGATTCAGACGCGTTGGGGGAGCCATCCTGAAGCGGGTGACATCCATTAGAACCATCATAGACAAGATGAATCAACAGATAGATATGTGCAAAGAAGTCTTCACAATAAACATTCAAACAGAGATTGAATGAATGAATTCCAAAGTTGACATTACACGACCATTAAGGCGAGAAGCCACTTAGACAAAGGTTGACCAATGAAACAACAAGGTACGACTGGAACAAATAAGTGGTAAGGATCACCCAATCCCATACCAATTATCTGCCCGAAGAATAACTAAGAGCTACTTGAATTCCCACCTAATAACTCCCGAAACTTTCTGGTTATGCAATCTGGTGTTGGGGATACAGGGAGGCACAACATATATCACACAACTAATAAGCCCTACGCTCCACTGTATCCATCCGTCAACACATAACCAAGAAAACTCCGGAAATCATGTACCTCGACCTTCGAAAAGCGTATGTTATACTAGCTGTGGCAATACTCCCAAACTCCCTCCCCAGTACTAGGTGGCGTCGTGGTTATCTCACCACTAACTGCATAAAAGAGATTTTTTATGCCGGCGAGCTCAGGTATACCAGAACTGCAACAATAAAATTGTGACGACAACAACTCGGAGCTCAACTCTCGGGGACACTGCCACAACCCCTAAATGTCAGGAGGCACCAAGAACAATGTTCTCGTCACATCAATATCAGAACGATTCCAAGATACCCGCGTGATCCTAAAAAAATAGTGAAAAAGAGGAGAGAAAAGTCAAAACATTTACGTCAGGAGTCCTTACCAGAGCAACGAAGGGGTTGAGGAGTAAAAAGAATCCTACTCTCCGATATATATAATCCTAAGACTAAAAATAGTTTTGCTCTAGACTCAACAACGTCAGCGGTTCGATCAAGCAGGGGGGTCCTAAGTCGGGATGGCTCTGATTACCAACTTGTAACGCCCAAGATGCAACTATATCTCCTATGTGTCGAGGCACGACTTAGAGGCATAACAGCATTTTGGTATGATCGCAAGAAGGGTCATCTTCACACATTCCCATGTAAATGGACAAGGAAGTAAATGGTTGGCTTACAATCGCCATGTCACACAACGATCAAATTATTCATACATCAATCAGAGTACACACAAGGTCCGACTATGGACGGATCTAAATGAAAAGAAGCCAACCACCCATGCTAAGTCCAGATCATCCCTACTGGGCACCATTAATGATCATCCGGATAGGAAACATAGTAACGGCCAAGGTCTTCATCGAACTCCCACTTGAGCTCGGTGGCATCACCTGCATCGGTATCATTGGCACCTACAACTGTGTATGTAGTAACTGTGAGCCACGAGGAGTTAGCAATCTCAAAACCCGCGAGATCAAGACTATTTAAGCTTAAAGGTAGGATGTGGTTATAAGGTGGAGTTGCAGCAAGCACTAAGTAAATATGGTGGCTAACATATGAGTACAAGAGTAAGATGAGAAACTACGCAACGGACGCAGAGCTAGAAGTGATCCTGAACTACTTACGTTCAAACATAACCCACCGCGTTCTCTTCCCGAACCTCGTCGAAAAGAGACCATCACGGTTACACATGCGGTTGGTGTATTTTCATTAAGTCAAGTGTCAAGTTATCTACAGCCGGATATTAACAAATTCCCATCTGCCACATAACTGCGGGCACAACTCTCGAAAGTTTAAACCCTGTAGGGGTGTCCCAACTTAGCCCATGACAAGGTAACGATCCGCGGAGACAATCCTCCATCGCGGGACCCTCCGATCAGACTCGAAATCCCAGTGCACAAGATATTTCGACAATGGTAAAACAAGTCCAGCAAGACCTCCCGATGTGCCGACACCCTAATAATAGCCGTGTGTATCTAGTCTCAGGCCACAATCGAATGGGAAAGCCTATGAGTAAAACCAGACCTCGAGTTGCCCCGTGGTGGCCCTGCAGTCTGCCTACCAACACTCAGAAGGAGCATTGGCCCGGGTTGTTGATTAGAATCCTCGGGTTAATTACTCCCTATGCAAATTTTAGTTGTTATTTGGCAAATGGTAAAAACAATGTTGGGCCTTGCCGGAAGAGTTTTATTCAAAGCGAACTGTCAAGAGGGGCCAATAAACCCTCGCCGTGTTAGGGACGCAAAATTCAAGGAACATAACACCGGTATGACGGAAACTAGGGCGGCAAGAGTGGAAGAAATAATCGAGCAAAAGGCCAAGCCTTCCACCATTTACCAAGTATATAGATGCATTAATTAAATAAGAGATATTGTGATATCCCGACATATCCATGTTCCAACATGGAACAACCAGCAAGGCACCTGCAACTAGCAACGCTTAAGAGGGGGCTGAGCAAAAGTAGTAACATAGCCAGACAACGATTTGCTAGGAAGGTGGGTTAGAGGCTTGACATGGCAATATGGGAGGCTTGATAAACCAGTGGTAGGTAGCGCGGCATAGCGATAGAGCAAACAACTAGAAAGCAAAGATAGAAGTGATATCAGGGGTAATGATCATCTTGCCTGCAAAGTTCTCAGGGTTGTCGAAAGCTTGCTCCTCGTAAACGTACTCGACGGGTTCCTCGTTCACGAACTCGTCTCCCGGCTCTACCCAAAGCAAGAACACAAGTAACAGAACAACAATCAATCACGGTGCAATGCACAAGCAACATGATGCAATACATGGCATGGAATGCAATATATGATGTGCAATGCATATGGGTACTCCAAAAGGGAAAAGATGATCATGGCATCAACTTGGCAAACCAAGCATGCCACTGGATAGGTTGGGAGATTTCGGTTGAAATCGATATAAAGATCACCGGAAACGGATGCATGGTTTGCAAATGACGAGCAAAACAAGAATAATGCAAAACTGCGCTTAACAGCAACATAGCACTTAAGATGCATCATGAAAATATGCTACAACACTCCAACATAAAAAACACATGGCAGTGAAGTACAGGTGAAGCTCTACAAATCATGAACACTGAGCTCCTGCTAGAACTCACTAGAACAAGTCTAAAACATCATGGCAAATATGAAAATGACAACAGTTTACAGACTTAAGCAGTTTTTCACTGATCATGGCAGAAATAGCATCAGGTAGCAATGTTTAGAGCTAGTAAACTACATGCTACAAGAACATATCATGGCAAACTTGAGCATGGCATGCTAGTACTAAAGGCAATGAACAAAACTCCCTTACTGAACTTGAGCCAAAGATCCACAGAAAAGATGGTAGCATCAATGCAAACATGGCAAGTGGTATGAACAGATTTCAGACTTAAGAGGAAAATCATGCATGGCAGAAACAGATTCATGATAGCAACTTTGCAAGCTTGCGCAACTCACTACAAAGAATTTCATGGCATAAGAAAGCAACCAACAGTAAGAAGACACATTTATGAATCTAAACATGACAAGAGCATGGTCATAGGGTGCATGGATCACTAGCAAAACGCATGGCAAAAATGCACTTCCTGTTAACAGACTGACAGCAATAATATTTGGCAAAATGAGAGCATGGTAATGACAAGCTAAAGCACCCCATAATTTCAAACAAAGGCATGGATAGATAGAGCATAGCAATATATTCAAAAACCCTTATCGAGCCTCATAAAAATATGCATGGATTCACTTGTGGCATCAAGTTAACATGGCAACATAATGTAGCAGGAAAATACTTAGCAGAAAAACACTAAGTCCCTGAAAATAGCAAAATCAAGTGGGCTACTTGGCATGGATAGATAGAGCATAGCAATATATTCAAAAACCCTTACCGAGCCTCGTCAAAATATGCATGGATTCACTTGTGGCATCAAGTTAACATGGAAACATAATGTAGCAGGAAAATACTTAGCAGAAAAACACTAAGTCCCTGAAAATAGCAAAATCAAGTGGGCTACTTGGCATGCTTGTGCTAGTCGCCACAAGCACATGAAAGTACAAGGATTGCACCACTATAAAGATGGCATGAAGATGCTCCTAAAACAAGTTGACATGATGCTCAAAAGACAAACACACAAAATGCTATGAAAAAGACAAATCGGCAAGTTATGATAGTTTCCAGCAGATAACATCATTTAGCACTTTTGCAACAAAGATTAGGGCATCAATACGGACAGTAACATGCATGCAAATGACACTAGCTTGTAGAGCATCACGAGATGAACATTTTGACATATCACACGCTCAAATTGGAGACACGAGCACGAACTTATAGCATGATGAAGGGGCACACATGAAGTTTTTCAGAAAAAGACAGGCGAAATTTATACCCCGCGAAAGTCAACAGAGCGGTTTGCGGGTCGGGTCGGTGGAGGCGGAGCAGGACGGAGCAGACGTGGGTCCGGGTAGTGAGGGCTCTCCGGGGAGGTCGGCAGCGGTGGCAAGCTCAGTGAGGGAGTCCTAGACTAAGGGGTCCTTAGGCGTCCGGCCCGTTGGACATGAGCCGGACTGATGGGCTATGAAGATAAAAGACCGAAGACTCTCTGCCATGACCGGATGGGACTCTCCTTGGCATGGATGGAAAGCTTGGCGTTTGGATATGAAGATTCCTTTCTCTGTAACTGACTTTGTATAACCCTAGTCCCCTCTGGTGTCTATATAAACCGGAGGGTTTAGTCCATAGAGGCAATCATAATCATATAGGCTAGACTTCTAGGGTTTTAGCCATTACGATCTCGTGGTAGGTCAACTCTTGTAATACTCATATTCATCAAGATCAATCAAGCAGGAAGTAGGGTATTACCTCCATAGAGAGGGCCCGAACCTAGGTAAACATCACGTCCCCTGTCTCCTATTACCATCGACCTTAGACGCACAGTTCGGGACCCCCTAGCCGAGATCCGCCGATTTTGACACCGACATTGGTGCTTTCACTCAGAGTTCCTCTGTGACATCGCTAGAAGGCTCGATGACTCTGTCAATCATCTACAATGAGGCGGCCTTGAGGGAGGTCTTTCTGCCTGGCCAGATCTTCATATTCGGCGGCTTCACACTGCGGGCCAACTCGCTTGGCCATCTAGAGCAGATCGACAGCTATGCCCTTGGCCATCAGGTCAGGTTTGGAAGCTTGAACTACGTTGCTGATATCTGTGGAGACTTGATCTTCGACGGATTCGAGCCCACGGCATCCGCTCCCTAACACAGCGATGAACATGACCTAAATCTGTCATCGGACCATACCCAGGAGATAGCACCTGTAGGTGCTCCGGCCCTAGATCCGAAGCAAATAGCGCCATTCGGGGACGGGACGCTCAGCCCCGCCACGGAAGCCGTAGACTCAGCGGCGTTGGAGCCACACATAGACCCAACCTCGAGCAGGATCTGCGTCACCGGAACCTCGGATTCGTCTCCGACCACAGGTTCCGAGCCACGCGCATTCGCGTCCGTCGAGCCAGATCAGGCGCTGGTCATCGAATTCAGCTCCGCGGATATCTTCCGGCACTCACCCTTAGGCGATGTGCTAAACTCATTAAAAACCCTCTCCTTAGCAGGGGACTCATAGCCTAACTATATTCGGTTTGAACTGGGGACTGATGGCGGGGAATTTCGCTTGCCACCCACCTCCCACTTAATAGCCACCGTCGAAGATTTAACCGACATGCTCGATTACGGCTTCGAACACATCGAAGGTATGGACGATGATGCCGAAGAGGAGCAGGCCCAAAACCCACCGTTTATCGGGCGCTGGATGGCCACCTCCTCATATGACGTATACATGGTGGATACACCCAAAGAAGTTAATGGCGATGACAAAGAAGACCTAGTGGAAGATAAACCTCCTGAGATACAGCCAAAGCACCGACGACAGCGGCGCCGCTCTAAGTCACGCGGTGGAAAAGATAGCAATACCGAAATAGGAGAAAATAGTACTCTAGACGATGCCGAAGACAATGAAGACCCCGTTGAGCCAACTTCCGAACAGGATGAACAAGAAGATGGGCGAGTCGGCCCTGATGAACAGGCCATAAACGAAGACTCAGAGGACAGCAATTATCTTCCGCTCTCCGAGGACGAGGTGAGCCTCGGCAACAAGGATTTTATCGTGCCTGGGGAAGCTCTCGAGCAGGAGCACTTTAAGCACCGGCTAATAGCCACTGCAAGGAGTCTGAAGAAGAAGAAGCAACGGCTTCAAGCTGATCAGGATATGCTCAATGATAGATGGACTGATGCCCGGGCAGCCGAGCAATACGGTCTCGAGCGCCCAACCAAAAGTTACCCGAAGCGCAAATTGCTACCTCAATTCGATGACGAGCCGCTAGAGCCCATGCCATCAGTGCGTAGTACGGCCGACCGGCCACCACGTGGCCGGGACAAAGCGGCAACTGAAGCCGAATATCAGCCTGTAGTACCTCGCCGTAAGGGTAGAGATATCATAGCTCGAGGACATATATACGACCTGCGGCAAGACCTGGATAGTAGAGCAGGACATACCAGATCGATCTACGGATCGTGGGGGCGTGCCCTGAAATGTGACGATGGCTATCTATTCGGACGTGACAAGCCTAATCACGCCCGGGCCGAATACCGCGGACGAACTTCATCCGAACTATGTCGCGATGTGGCCTGATATAGAGGTGTCGCACACCCTCTTTGCTTCACCGATCAAGTAATGGGGCATGAATTCCCCGAAGGGTTTAAACCCATGAACATCGAATCATACGATGGAACAACAGATCCCGCGGCATGGATTGAAGATTTTTCTTCTCCATATTCACATGGTCCGCGGTGATGATCTCCACGCCATCAAATACCTCCCACTAAAACTCAAGGGACCAGCTCGGCACTGGTTGAACAGCCTGCCTGAAAACTCCATTGGCAGCTGGGAAGACTTGGAGGACGCCTTGTGTGATAACTTCCAAGGTACATATGTCTGACCTCCGGATGCCGATGACTTGAGTCATATAGTTCAACAACCTGGAGAGTCGGCCAAGAAATTCTAGACTCGGTTCTTAACTAAAAAGAACCAGATCGTCAACTATCGGGATGCCGAAGCCCTAGCATCCTTTAAGCATAGCATCCGCGACGAATGGCTCGCCCAACACCTCGGCCAAGAAAAGTCAAAGTCCATGGCAGCCCTCATAGCACTCATGGCCCGCTTTTGCACGGGCAAGGATAGTTGGCTAGCCCATAGCAATAATAATGCAAGCAAACCTGGCACGTCTGAAGCTAGAAATAGCAACGACAAGCCCCGATGCAACAGACACAAGTGTCGAAGCAACGGTGATCATACCGATGACACGACGGTCAACGCCGGGTTCAGCGGCTCCAAGTCCGGCTAGCAGAAGAAGCCATTTAAAAGGAACAATCTGGGCTCATCCAGCTTGAACCGCATACTCGATTGTCCATGTCAGATACACGGCACCCCTGATAAGCTAGCAAATCATACCAACAGAAGATGTTGGGTCTTTAAACAGGCCGGCAAGTTAAATGCCGAGAACAAGGAGAGGGGTCGCAAAGTGAGGACGATGACGAGGAGTCCTGTCCACCGAACATAGGAGGACAGAAGAAGTTTCCCCCTCAGGTTAAAAAGGTGAACATGATATACACTACCCATATCCCCAAGAGGGAGCGCAAACGTGCACTCAGGGACGTCTATGCGATAGAGCTAGTCGCCCCAAAATTCAACCCATGGTCGTCCTGCCTGATCACTTTCGATCGGCAAAGACATCCGACCAGTATCCGTCATGGCGGTTCAGCCACACTGGTCCTTGACCCGATAATTGATGGATTCCACCTCAAGCGAGTCCTTAAGGACGGTGGCAGCAGCCTCAACCTGCTCTATCAGGACACAGTGCGCAAAATGGCATCGATCCATCAAGGATCAAGCCAACCAAAACTACCTTTAAAGGAGTTATTCCAAGTGTAGAGGCCCGCTGTACGGGCTCAATCACACTGGAAGTTGTCTTCGGATCCCCGGACAACTTCCGAAGCGAAGAGTTGATCTTCGACATCAACCCCTTCCGCAGTGGCTTTGACACACTGCTCGGACGAACCGCATTCACTCGCTTCAATGCGGTGCCACACTATGCTTATCTGAAGCTCAAGATGCTTGGACCTCGCGGTGTCATAACAGTTAATGGAAACACAAAGCACTCCCTCCATACCGAGGAGCACACCGCTGCCCTAGCAGCAGAAGTACAGAGCGGCCTTTTTAAGCAGAACCTTAATTCGGCGGCCAAGCTCCTGGACACTGTCAAACGAGTCCGGAATACTCTGCAGCAGGACAGTCCAGCTCATCAATAGCTCGACTAGCAATTCAGCCTCCGTCCCTGTCCCGATCAAATGGCGGTGTTCGTGCCGCGCGTACATAACTACGCACTCAAAATACCATGGGCATAGACGGAGGCATAACTAGATTGTGGTCCATAATATGGCTCGACCTCCCCTGGAGTCCTGGACACACATACTTTCACATCGTACTTTTTCATCCTTTTGAGGTTTCTTTCCCATAGGCCTTTCCTGATGGTCTGATCATCGGTCCCTTCGAAGGATAGATACACCAAGACTGCAAGGAGCATTGACATATAAGGGAACCCCTAGGTGGCCTTTTTTACGATTACTCTACCTGTTTTCAGGACCCGCACGCAGCTCTCCCTTGGTTGTGGCATGTTAAATAGCCATGTTGCTTATCGCACTACCTGTACAAATACGCTTTGACATATTAATATAATGGAAACAGTTTGCGGCCCAACTTTTGCGGCACTAGCTTACTACTTCATTTTTTATAATCTTATCAATTGCATCCGTGCACTTTGGTACGCCTTAATTCGCCAGGGGCTTCATTGCGCCCCATACTACGGCAATAAAGTCTGAACACTTTTCATAGTATAGTTCGGCACCCCGAATTTAGCATTACATGCATTGGCTCTGAATCATGTCTTTGGTCAATAGTTGGGTTGCCCGGCTCCTGTGCTTACTACCTTACGTTCCGCTATATCGGCTAAGGTATTAAAGGAAGAACTACTGCGATTGTGTCCTGGTTTATCTGGATGAGCACCTCAGTAGAGAAAGCCGATGCGGCATGAGCCGGTCAGCTATTCGGAGGTTACAAATCTTTTGTGATTTTTTCTGCATTATGCGACGAATCGGTCTTTACCCGATCAGGTGTTTACAGCACCCTAGTTCGGACTCACGAATACTAGGGGTTGCACCTAAATTTCTATTGTCAAACTCATATGGCTAAGTGAGGGTGATAAAGCCACATAGTCCGATTGCTTGGTCCGTTGCGCTAAAAACCTCCTTCAAGGACCAAATTTCTGGATAAAGAGTGTTTAGATACCATCCCGAACACCCTTGCGCTAAAAACCTCCTTCAAGGACCAAATTTCTGGATAAAGAGTGTTTAGATACCATCCCGAACACCCCCGTACTACCTACGTGGGGGTTGAAGCCGATGACTGGCCAACTCTCATATTTAATAAAAACGGCTGCACAGGAGGTAAAATCTTAAAATAACAAGCATTATATTACACAATGGCTATGTTTCATAATAGAGGAAGGGACAATATGAATGATTTCATTCAAAGATAATGTCTTTTGAACACTGCCCTTCTACAATACGGGATCCTTTCAGGACATCTTCAAAATACCGCTCGGGCGTGTGGTGCTCCTTGCATGCGGGCGGTCCTTCGGTCGCGAGCTTGACGGTGTCCATCTTCGCCCAGTGTATCTTGACACGGGTAAAGGCCATCCGCGCACCTTCTATGCAGGCCGATCGATTGATGGCATCAAGCCGAGGGCAGGCATCGACCAGCCACTTCACGAGCCTGAAGTAGCTGCTGGGTACGGCTTCGGCAGGCCATAGCCGGATTATCAAATCCTTCATGGCTAGTTCGACCACCCTATGCAGCTCGACCAGCTGTTTAAGCTGATCGCTAAAGGGCATCGGATGTTCTAGCACAAGGTATTGCCACCAGAATAGCTTCTCCGTTGAGCTCCCCTCTCCGGCTCAAAAGAATTCTGCAGCGTCAGAAACACTGCACGGCAGATCCGCAAACACCCCTGGAGAACTCCAAATCCGGGTTAGTAAGAGATACCTCTTCTTCACATACTTGCTTTGCATAATGAAAGCCTTACCCGCCATGATTTTCTTGGCCTCTTGGATTTCCTGGAGGGCGCCTTAGGCTTCAGCCCAGGCCTCTTGTGCGCTTTGGCGGGCCTTAGCAAGTTCGAACTCTTGGTCTTCATTCTTGCACTCCAAGGACTCGCATTTCTTCACGACGTCCTGGAGCTCCTGCTGGACCTCACCAACCCTAGCCTCGTGCTTTTCATGGGCGGCTTGTTCCTTTGCCGCTCTCTCCTCGGCCTCGTCCAGCGCCTTCTTGAGGGCCTCCACCTTGGTCGCCGCCCCTAATAAATATCATAGCATTGTGGTCAGCACAAAAACATTCATCCTTTCCAGACATGCACAAGGTCATTGCATACCTTGATTGTCCTCCAGTTGCTTTTTTACACGGCCGAGCTCTTCCTCGGCCCGTCCAGACTCTTCTTTAGTCCGGAGACCTCAGCAGCATGAGAGGTTGCGGCCAGCAACGATGCCTGCTTATTCACATAAGACATGTTTAGTTAGTCTCCTGCGAAAATTACTTGATCCTTTGTCCGACTTTTCTCCGAACACCAGACAGAGTCTCAGGGGCTACTGTCTATACTATGACACTCTTTTTATACAATTGCGTCGCTTACCTCAAAGCATGTTAGAAGACTTGTGCAGGCTTCGGTCAGTCCGCTCTTTGCAGACTGAATCCTCTCAACCACCGCACCCATGAGGGTACGATGTTCCTCAACAATAGAATCATTTTGTAGCGCTTCCAGTAGAGTATCCGGTACCTCTGGTTGGACAGAGGTCACCGGCGGAATGGGCACACCTCCTTCTTTCGAAGGAAGCTGCTTGCTGGATTCCGGAGCCATATAGGTCTCTGAGGCCGTACTCGGCTGGGGGCTGAATTGGATATGGCCCCCATCGCCAGTCTTCATGGGGATTAGCTCTCCCATGTGTCCGGCGGCCGAGGTTTCACCCTCTGGCGCCACCCGGACGGCCTCCTGCGTCTCTCCCTGGCCTGGGGTCCTTCGGGACAACACCTCGGTGTCATCCATGGCCCTGGGAGAGGAGGCCGCTGGAAGGGACCCGTTGTCCATCACCTTCGGGTCTAGCGAATTCCCCGAATATGAGGATCGCTCGAGGTCGGAACGAGCCGGACTGCAAGTGCATGATTCAACATGGTAAAACCATGAAGTAAAGAGGCTAATATATGAATGCGTCAATGTCTTTGGATACTCACGATTTGGCCAGGGGCTTATCTCGGGGGCGCCGCTCTGGGCTGCTGTCGATGTCCCACGTGGAGTTATCCGCGAGGGATACCTTCCCCTTCTTGGACGCCTCTGCCTCCACATTTGTGGAGGCCGCCCTCTTCTTCCTTCCCTCCTTAGTGGGAGAATTGCTTTCCTCATCATCATCATCATCTTCAGCGGTAGATGAGTGATTTTCGGCGTCTTCAGACGCCATGTCCGGAGTGCCCTTGTGACGGAGGCTGCCTCTGGTCCCCTTAGCTCTCTTCTTGGCCTTCTTCTCCGGTGCCTTGTAGGGCGCCGGAACTAGCATCTTCGTCAAAAGTGGGATGGCTGGTTCCTCGGGCAACGGAGCCGGAACTGTATCTGCTCCGCCTTCTTCGTCCAGCCCTGAAAAAATATATAAGGAGGCTTAGGCTCCTTCTTTGAAAAAGCAAGTAAAGGTTACACCTTTAAATGTGAAAGACTTACCGGACTGGCGGGATGGGCCAGGTCGTGCCCATGGTCCTTGGTCGTCTTCCGCCACGTCTCATTGGCCTTGAAGATCACCTTCCAGATTTCTTCATGCGTAGTTCCAAAGAACTGTTGCAAGGTCTGGTGCTCGGCCGGATCGAACTCCCATAGGTGGCAAGCCCGGCTCTGGGATGGAAGGATCCAGCGAACTAGCATCACCTGAATCACGTTGACGAGCTTGACGTTCTTGTCCACCATGCGCTAGATGCGTGTCTGCAGTGCTGTTAGCTCGTCTCACAAAACCCAATTTAGGCCCTTCTCTAGCCAGGAGGTGAGCCGCATTGGGCGCCGGACTTGAATTCGGGAGTCGCGGCTCAGGTGGCGTCACGGGGCTCCATGATATAGAACCACATTTGCGGCCACCCTTTGACGGTCTCCATGATGGAGCCTTCGGGCCATGTGACGTTGGGCATCTTGCTCACCATGGCGCCTCCGCACTCTGCGTGTTGGCCACCCACCACCTTCGGCTTCACATTGAAGATCTTTAGCCACAATCCAAAATGGGGTGGGATGCAGAGGAAAGCCTCACACACGACAATAAATGTCGAGATGTTGAGGATGGAATTTGGGGCTAGATCATGGAAATCTAGCCCATAATAAAACATAACTCCGTGGACGAATGGGTCGAGTGGAAATCCCAGCCCGCGGACGAAGTGGGGGATGAAAACTACCCTCTCATGGGGATCCGAGGTAGGGACGATATGTCCCTCAGTCGAAAGCCGATGGGCGACTTCCTTGGCCAAATATCCGGCCTCCCGGAGCTGGGTGATGTCCTTCTTGACGGAGGAGACCATCCACTTGCCCTGCGCTCCGGATCCGAACATGGTCGTAGTGCTTTTTTGAGGCGGAAAAGATGAGAACTTGGGCGCTGGAGCTCGAGAGTGGGTAGGCAGAGAGAGAACGCGTGGGTGAAAGAGGGTGAATCCTTATCCCCTTATAAAGGCAGCGAATATCAAGCGCCTCCCCACTAGCCTTAAAACTCGCCTGTTTCCCAAGAGCCGCGCAGACGGCACGGTTGGGTTACCCACGCCTGCATTGATGAGAATCCCGTAATAAGGGTACATGATGTCTGCTTTGACAAGACGTGCCAATAAAACCACATCTCAAAACATGGAGCGGCAGGCCGAAAAATGGTTCAAATAATGACCGGGTGGTGACGTGGCATCACGCTATGAAAAGTTGTCAGTAGATTGGTCTCCTGAAATATTATACTCTATGCGGTTGTGTGTGGTACTTGTTTTGTAGAGACGGACACATTCTTTGTGTTCGAAGGCTGTTTTGAAGTATTCGGAGGAGGAACCCGCCTTGCAATGCGGAAGACAATCTGCACGCCGAACACCTCGTCATTGAAGCCTGGTTCAGGGGCTACTGAGGGAGTCCTGGACTAAGGAGTCCTCGGGCGTCCGGCCTGTTGGACATGGGCCGGACTGATGGGCTGTGAAGGTATAAGACTGAAGACTCTCTCCCATGTCCGGATGGGACTCTCCTTGGCGTGGATGGCAAGCTTGGCATTCGGATATGGAGATTCCTTTCTCTATAACCGACTTTGTACAACCCTTGTCCCCTCCGGTGTCTATATAAACCAGAGGGTTTAGTCCGTAGAGGCAATCATAATCATATAGGCTAGACTTATAGTGTTTTAGCCATTACGATCTCGTGGTAGATCAACTCTTGTAATACTCATATTCATCATGATCAATCAAGCAGGAAGTAGGGAATTACCTCCATAGAGAGGGCCCGAACCTAGGTAAACATCGTGTCCCCTGTCTCCTGTTACCATCGACCTTAGATGCACAGTTCGGGACCACCTACCCGAGATCCGCCGGTTTTGACACCGACACTCGGGGGCGGCAGATCCGGCTGTTCCCCGCACGGATCTGGCCGGAGGAGAGGCCGACGATGGCGCATGCGGGCAGCGGGAGGCGCGCGCGGCAGAGCGGCGAGGTGACGGTGCGGTGGGGTGATACGTCTCCGTCGTATCTACTTTTCCAAACACTTTTGCCCTTGTTTAGGACTCTAACTTGTATGATTTGAATGGAACTAACCCGGACTGACGCTATTTTCAGCAGAATTACCATGATGTTGTTTTATGTGCAGAAAACAAAAATTCTCGGAATGACCTGAAACTCCACTGGAGGTCTTAGAAAAAATAATAAAAAATCCTCGCCAAATATGAAGACTAGGGGGCCCACACCCTTTCCACGAGGGTGGGGGGCACCCCCCCCCCTAGGGCGTGCCCCCCTACCTCGTGGGCCCCCTGTTGACCCTCCGACGCCAACTCCAACTCTATATATTTTCTTTCGGAGAGAAAAAAAATCAGAGAGAAGAAATCATCGCGTTTTACAATACGGAGCTGCCGCCAAGCCCTAAAACCTCTCGGGAGGGCTGATCTGGAGTCCGTTCGGGGCTCCGGAGAGGGGGATTCGTCACCGTCGTCATCATCAACCATCCTCCATCACCAATTTCATGATGCTCACTGCCGTGCGTGAGTAATTGCATCATAGGCTTGCTGGACGGTGATGGGTTGGATGAGATTTATCATGTAATCGAGTTAGTTTTGTTAGGGTTTGATCCCTAGTATCCATTATGTTCTGAGATTGATGTTGCTGTGACTTTGCTATGCTTAATACTTGTCACTAGGGCCCGAGTGCCATGATTTCAGATCTGAACCTATTATGTTTTCATGAATATATATGAGTTCTTGATCCTATCTTGCAAGTCTATAGTCACCTACTATGTGTTATGGTCCGGCAACCCCGAAGTGACAATAATCGGGACCACTCCTGGTGATGACCATAGTTTGAGGAGTCCATGTATTCACTATGTGCTAATGCTTTGTTCCGGTTCTCTATTAAAAGGAGGCCTTGATATCCCTTAGTTTCCAATAGGGCCTCGCTGCCACGGGAGGGTAGGGCAAAAGATGTCATGCAAGTTCTTTTCCATAAGCACGTATGACTATATACGGAATACATGCCTACATTACATTGATGAATTGGAGCTAGTTCTGTGTCACCCTATGTTATGACTGTTACATGATGAACCACATCCGGCATAATTATCCATCATTGATCCGGTGCCTATGAGTTTTCCATATACTAGTTTACGTTTATTTACTTTTCTGTTGCTACTGTTACAATCACTACAAAATACCAAAAACATTAATTTTGCTGTCTTTACTTTTGTTGCCGCGACCACCACTATCATATTACTTTGCTACTAAACACTTTGCTGCAGATACTAAGTTTCCAGGTGTGGTAGAATTGACAACTCAGCTGCTAATACTTGAGAATATTCTTTGGCTCCCCTTGTGTCGAATCAATAAATTTGGGTTGAATACTCTACCCTCGAAAGCTGTTGTGATCCCCTATACTTGTGGGTTATCAAGACAAATTTCTGGCGCCGTTGCCAGGGAGCATAGCTCTATTCTTTGAGTCACTTGGGATTTATATCTGCTGGACACTATGAAGAACTTGAGAGATCCAAAAACCAAGATCTATCCCTCAACTATGAGGGGAGGTAAGGAACTGCCATCTAGCTCTGCACTTGATTCACCTTATATTATGAGTAAGTTTGTGACACCTGCACCTACTTCTGCTATTCGTTCTGATATGTCGCATGTTATTGATGATGCCACTTCTGCTATGCATGATACTTATGATGAAACTGCTTTTATGCCTAATACTATTGTTCCCCTTAGTGAATTTCTTGATGAACAAATTGCTAGGGCTAGAGAAAAAGAAATTATTGAATCTGAATACGATGATGAGAGTGATGATGAAAATATGCTTGTTATTCCTAAAGGTTATCTTTTTGATAGGGAATCTTCTGCTGCTATTTCTACTTGCAAAGATAGATATGAGCTTAAGAGGTTATTAATTAAATGGAACAAAGAATCACTAAGAGATAGAATGAGACACGACCCTGCTTTTTCTACTTCACCTATATGTGTTCCTGATAAAGATTATGAATTCTCTGTTGATCCTGATATAATTACTTTGGTTGAATCTGATCCATTTTATGGCTATGAATCTGAAACTGTTGTGGCACATCTTACTAAATTAAATGATATAGCTGCCCTGTTCGCTAATAATGAGAGATCATGTTACCTCTATTTACTCAAAATATTTCCGTTCTCATTAAAGGGCGATCCTAAGATATGGTTTAATTCTCTTGATCCTGGTTGCGTGCGTAGTCCCCAGGATATGATTTATTACTTCTCTGCTAAATACTTCCCTGCTCATAAGAAACAAGCTGCTTTGAGGGAAATATACAACTTTGTGCAAATTAAAGAAGAGAGCCTCCCGCAAGCTTGGGGGAGGCTTCTCAAGTTACTTAATGCTTTGCCTGATCATCCTCTTAAGAAACCTGAAATACTTGATATCTTTTATAATGGACTAACCGATGCTTCCAGAGATTACCTGGATAGTTGTGTTGGTTCTCTTTTCAGGGAAAGAACACCGAGTGAAGCTAAAATTCTATTGAATAATATGTTGACAAATGAAAGTAATTGGGCACCTCCTGAGCCAGATCCCGAGCCAACTCCTGCTCCAATTACTGAGCCTATTCCTAAACCAACTCCGAAGAAGAGAGGTGTTTTATTTCTCAGTCCCGAAGATATGCAAGAGGCAAAGAAACCTATGAAATAAAAAGGTATTAAAGTTGAAGACGTTAAGAATTTACCTCCTATTGAAGAAATACATGGTCTTAATTCACCGCCTGTTGAAGAAACTTATGATCTCAATTATTTATTTACTGAAGAACCTCCTGATCCTGATATCCCGACATAGGTAGTAAAGGTAAATTCTCTCTATAGATATGATAAAGCTGAAGTCCCTCCTACTAAAATTGCTAGTCAGTGCTTGAATGAGTTTGATAACTTTATGTTTAAGCAAGACGACTTCAATGCTTATTTTGGTAGACAATTAAAAGAAACTGCTTATATGATTAGACGCTTGGGTGATTATATGGCTGATATTAAAGGTGAACTTAAACTTGTTAGCAAACATGCTTCTATGGTTACCACCCAAGTAGAACAAGTACTTAAAGCTCAAAAAGAAGTGCTTGATGAAATGAATAGTAAGAAAAATGATTATGCTGTTAGAGTGGCTACTAGAACTGGTAGAATGACTCAGGAACCTTTGTATCCTGAAGGCCACCCTAAGAGAATCGAGCAAGATTCTCAAAGAAATAATATTGATGTTCCTAGTTCTTCTAAAAAGAAGAAGAAGAAGAAAAATGATAGAACTGTGCAAACTTCTAGTGAACCTATTGCTGAACCACCTGATAATCCAAATGATATATCTATGTCTGATGCTGAAACACAAGCTGGTAATGAGCATGAACCTAGTAAAAATATTAATGATGATGTTCATGATGATGCTCAACCTAGTAATGATAGTGATGTAGAAATTGAACCTGCTGTTGATCTTGATAACCCACAATCAAAGAATCAACGTTATGATAAAAGAGACTTTGTTGCTAGGAAACATGGTAAAGAAAGAGAACCTTGGATTCAGAAACCCATGCCTTTTCCTCCGAAACCATCCAAGAAAAAGGATGATGAGGATTTTGAGCGCTTTGCTGAAATGATTAGGCCTATCTTTTTGCGTATGAGATTAACTGATGTGCTCAAAAGAAATCCTTATGCTAAATATATGAAAGATATCATCACTAATAAAAGAAAGATACCCGAAGATGAAATTTCCACCATGCTTGCTAATTATACTTTTAAGGGTGGAATACCAAAAAAACTTGGAGACCCCGGAGTACCTACTATACCTTGCTCCATTAAAAGAAATTGTATTAAAACTGCTTTGTGTGATCTTGGAGCCGGTGTTAGTGTTATGCCTCTCTCTTTATATCATAGACTTGACTTTAATAAGTCGACACCTACTAAAATATCTTTGCAAATGGCTGATAAATCAACTGATATACCTGTCGGCATCTGTGAGGATGTGCCCGTTGTGGCTGCAAACGTTACTATTTTAACGGACTTTGTTATTCTTGATATTCCTGAGGATGATAGTATGTCTATTATTCTTGGAAGACCTTTTCTTAATACTGCAGGGGCTATTATTGATTGCAACAAAGGCAATGTCACTTTTCATGTTAATGGTAATGAGCATACGGTACACTTTCCAAGGAAACAACCTCAAGTTCATAGTATCAATTCTATTGGAAAAATTCCATCGATTATATTTGGAGGTTTTGAATTTCCTCTTCCTACTGTCAAAAAGAAATATGATATTCTTATTATTGGGGATGTGCATATCCCCGTTGAGGTAACTTAGTGTTATTCAAAATTTCTCCGGTTTCATGATTATCGGAATGAGTTTGTTAACAAGACTTGATCAACCTTGTTAGTGGATTCTTTTTGATGAGCATGAGATGGATGAAACTAGAAGCACAAACTTCTGTACCCTCTCTATATTTTCTGTTATTTATATTAAATAAAGTAAAACTAGTATTTTCTGTCTGTTTTTTGACTTATCCATGCAATATAAAAATATCCCGAAAATAAAAGTCCTCAGAATGCCATGCCAATTTAATATGATTTTTTCGAGAATATATGAAGATTTAATGTGCAAAACTTACCGCGGGAGGAGCTGCCACCTGGCCACGAGGGTGGTGGGCGCCCCCCCCTATAGGGTGTGCCCCCTGCCTCGTGGGCCCACGGTGGCCCTCCTCCACTTATCCCAGCACCCATCTTCTTCCTCTATCGCACACAAACCCGAAAAACCAACTCAAGCACGAGTTCCAGCCACTTTTGCTGCGATTTTCGATCTCCTTGCTCAAAGCACCTCTCGCAAAACTGTTTGGGGAGATTGTTCCTTGGTATGTGACTCCTCCATTGGTCCAATTAGTTTTTGTTCTAGTGCTTTATTCATTGCAAATTTGTGATGTATAGGTGACCATGTTCTTGAGCTTGCATGTGAAATTTATATGGTTCCAAGTAGTTCTAATGCTTGATATAGGCTCTAGGCACTTGTAGGAGTAGTTACTATCAGTTTTATTGAAGTTGGTTCATTTTTGTTTGAAGTTACTAAGAATTTCAGAATTTTTCAGAGAAAAACAATATGTTTAGGAAGATGTTCCAAGGTGGTTCCTCTAAGAAGCAAGGACCCAGGATTGCTATGCGCGATGCTGACGAGGATCCACCAAGAGACGCTCCAGTACGGCCTTGCGAATGGCCGTTGGAAAATTCTATGGACCTTGCGGGAATTAAAGAAGAATTCAAAGCATATTTACGCAATGCCGGTCTTGAGGATTTTGAGGCTAACAAATGCCACCAGTATCATGATCTCACAAGTTCATTCGTGAGGAGGTTTGACTATTCATCTTCGCGTAATTCTCCTTCAGTCATGTTTGATCTTTATGACAAATCTTATACCATGGACCTAGAGGATTTCACTCTTGCATGCAATCTTCCATCATGGGGTAGTGTTAGGGATCCCCCTAAATCTGAATTTAGAAACTTTCTTGCTAGTATAACTGTGGGGGAATCTAGAGATATAACGCAGGCTACCATAGGGAGCATTCACTTTCCTGCTATACATTATTTTGCTCTCTTCATCGGTAGATGCATAAATGCTAAGGATGAAGCATGCCACATGTGTGTCCCTGATCTTAGCATTCTTAGGAGTGCTGTGTTAGGAGACCAATCTTATCATATGGGAGCCATTGTAGCTCGTAGGTTGCATCATAATAGACATAATGGAGATTTCTTTGGAGGAATTTATGCAACCCGCTTAGCTCATTTTCTTGAGATAGACATTCGTGAGGGTGATATGGAGTTGCCTCCTGCATATTTAGATTATAACTCTATGGCTTCGCACCAGTTTGTCGAGAGGCCTGAATCACCTCTCTTATATCGCTTAATTTTTTATAAACGACGTGTTTTCCGTATTACTCTCCCTGCTCCTGCCTTCTTTGATTCACAGACAAAAGGAGGATATGTTATTACCAGAGAGGAGGCAGAAGAGTACGAGAGGAGAGCGGAGGCAGCTCGACTTCACGCCGTAGCTCAGCAGGTGATAACCGCTGCACATCAGTATGATCCCAACTATTCCTCCTCATCACAGTACGACCCCAACAACTATTATTATGGATATCCGCTAGGCCAGCCGTGGCCATAGACCAACTTAGGCCAAAAGCCTAAGCTTGGGGGAGTACGTATTTCTCACCGACATTACATTTATGCTCACACACACTCAATGCTAGATGTCGGTGCTCATACTTTTTCACTGTAATATCCATGCTAGTTTATTTTCCTTTTCCTGCTTTCTTCTTGTGTGTTTGGTAAACTTTAAGAAAACCAAAAAAATAAGTAGTAGTTTATTTTTCTGCTGTAGTAGTAATAACTAAAAAGAAAACCCAAAAATATTTCCCGTTCTTCTTCTGCTTGTTGGGAGCTTTCCCGTGTAAATCGTTTTATTTCTTTCCTTTTCTTTGGGGGTCAGTAGGAGAAGACCATAATTAAATTGTTGAAGTGGATCTTATATGCATTATTGTTGATTTAACCAAGAGCCCATATTGCTTTGTCTTCTCCTGTTTATTGAATGACTCACAGATTCCAGCTTAGTCCAATGCACGTGCACTCTTATTATTATTCACATCGTTCGGTTGTGCAAGTGAAAGGCAATTATGATGATATATGATGGACTGACTGAGATGAGAAAAGCTGGTATGAACTCGACCTCTTTTGTTTTTGTAAATTTGATGAGCCCGTCGTTCTTGATTCAGCTTATTATGAATAAACATGTTTGCAATGACAATTAGAGATCAGAGTTGCTTGTGCCATGCTTGATTAGCTAGGAGTTATAATGATTTACCTTGTATGCCAACATGCTATTAAGATGATTATGATGTGGTGTGATGGGGTGGTATCCTCCTTTGAATGATTTAAGTGACTTGACTTGGCACATGTTCACGCATGTAGTTGAACCAAAATCAACATAGCCTTCACGATATTTATGTTCATGGTGAATTATATCCTACTCATGCTTGCATCCAATGTTTATTAATTTTAATGCATGTACATGTCTGTTGCCGCTCTCTAGTTGGTCACTTCCCAGTATTTTGCTAGCCTTCACCTGTACTAAGCGGGAATACTGCTTGTGCATCCAATCCCTTAAACCCCAAAGTTATTCCAGATGAGTCCACTATACCTTCCTATATGCGGTAACTACCTGCCGTTCCAAGTAAATTTGTATGTGCCAAACTCTAAACCTTCAAATAAACATTCTGTTTTGTATGCTCGAATAGCTCATGTATCAACAAAGGTTGTCCTTATCTTCCGTGTTAGGCGGGTTATTCTCAAGAGGAGTGGACTCCACTCCTCACTCACGAGAAAATGGCTGGTCACCGGGATGCCCGGTCCCATGCTTTATGCAAACTAAATCAAAATTAATTGCAAACAAAACTCCCCCTGGGACCTGATGTATGTTGGAGGCACTCGTTGTTTTGAGCAAGCCATGGATTGATGCTTGTTGGTGGAGGGGGAGTATAAACTTTACCATTCTGTTTGGGAACCGCCTATAATGTGTTTAGCATGGAAGATATGGCCATCTCTTAGTTGCTACGTTGACAATGAAAGTATACCGCTCAAAATACAATTTATCTCTATTTCAAAACCGAGCTCTGTCACCTCTACAAATCCCTGCTTCCCTCTGCGAAGGGCCTATCCATTTACTTTTATGCTGAGTCATCACCCTCTTATTAAAAAGCACTAGCTGGAGAGCACATCCGTCATTTGCATTCATCACTGTTAATTTATGTTGGGTATGACTATGATTGGATCTCTTTTACCATGAATTACAATGTCTAGTCAGTCCTAGATCTTTAAAGGTGCTCTGCATTTATGTTTTGCGGTCTCAGAAAGGGCTAGCGAGATACCATCTTGTTATATCATATTATGATTGTTTTGAGAAAGTGTTGTCATCCGAGATTTATTATTATGACTTGCTAGTTGATTATGCTATTGATATGAGTAATGATGAGACCTGAGAATTATTGCAAGTGTGGTTAGTTATGATCTATGCTGAAAACTTGAATGCTGGCTTGACATAGTTACAACATCAAGAGCAAACAGAGTTTGTAAAAGTTTTTCTTTCTTTCTTTCAGTTTGTCAACTGAATTGCTTGAGGACAAGCAAGGGTTTAAGCTTGGGGGAGTTGATACGTCTCCGTCGTATCTACTTTTCCAAACACTTTTGCCCTTGTTTTGGACTCTAACTTGTATGATTTGAATGGAACTAACCCGGACTGATGCTGTTTTCAGCAGAATTGCCATGATGTTGTTTTATGTGCAGAAAACAAATATTCTTGGAATGACCTGAAACTCCACGGGAGGTCTTAGAAAAAATAATAAAAATCCACACCCTTTCCACGAGGGTGGGGGGCGCCCCCCCTAGGGCGCGCCCCTACCTCATGGGCCCCCTGTTGACCCTCCGATGCCAACTCCAACTCTATATATTTGCTTTCGGAGAGAAAAAAATCAGAGAGAAGAAATCATTGCATTTTACGATACGGAGCCGCCGCCAAGCCCTAAAACCTCTCGTGAGGCTTGATCTGGAGTCCGTTCGGGGCTCCGGAGAGGGGGATTCGTCGCTGTCGTCATCATCAACCATCCTTCATCACCAATTTCATGATGCTCACCGCCGTGCGTGAGTAATTGCATCGTAGGCTTGCTGGACGATGATGGGTTGGATGAGATTTATCATGTAATCGAGTTAGTTTTGTTAGGGTTTGATCCCTAGTATCCATTATGTTCTGAGATTGATGTTGCTATGACTTTGCTATGCTTAATGCTTGTCACTAGGGCCCGAGTGCCATGATTTCAGATCTGAACCTATTATGTTTTCATGAATATATGTGAGTTCTTGATCCTATCTTGCAAGTCTATAGTCACCTACTATGTGTTATGATCCGGCAACCCCGAAGTGACAATAATTGGGACCACTCCCGGTGATGACCATAGTTTTAGGAGTTCATGTATTCACTATGTGCTAATGCTTTGTTCCGGTTCTCTATTAAAAGGAGGCCTTAATATCCCTTAGTTTCCAATAGGACCCCGCTGCCACGGGAGGGTAGGACAAAAGATGTCATGCAAGTTCTTTTCCATAAGCACGTATGACTATATACGGAATACATGCCTACATTACATTGATGAATTGGAGCTAGTTCTGTGTCACCCTATGTTATGACTGTTACATGATGAACCGCATCTGGCACGGGGCGAGAGGGAGGCGAAGGCGCGGTGGCGATGGAGCGCTGCGGCGGTGGGGGCGCGCGCGCGAGGCTCGGGCGCCCGCGGGAGGGGCGACGGCGGCGACCCGGGCCGGGAGGGCCCTGCCTGGGCCCGGCGGGCGGCGTGGGGTGACGTCGCGGTGTGTGGTTGGTGCAGGGCAGTGGCTGGACGCGTCCGACACCGGCGGACGTGTCCGGCGCGGAGGGAGAAGATGGAACTAGGGTTTGCCCGTGAATTACGGAGGGGAAGGCCTATTTATAGATTCTGGGAGCTAGGAGAGGGCCATTGAGGTGCGGTTTTCGCCCACACGATCGTGATCCAACGACGGAGAGCATGGTGGGGGTTTAGATGGGCTAGTGGGCTATTGTGGAGGGGTGTTGGGCTGCAAAGAGAGAGGGGTTTCGGCGGTTACACGGTTAACCGTTGGGGTATCAAACAACCTCCAAATGGAACGAAATTTGACAGGCGGCCTAGCGGCGATGTACCAAGGCCACTCAACAAATATCGGCCCATTCCGAGAACGTTTTGTGCCCGCTCATGAAACGAGATACGAGAGGTGCAATGGGTGCATGTGTGAGTGTCAGATCCCGAAACGGACAACGGGGAAAAACACCGGATGCATGAGACGAACACGAATGCAATTGAGATGCACATGATGACATGAGATGAAATGCGTGACATGAAAAAAAAATGCAAAGCGAGGACAAAACCCAACCACGAAGGATATAACATATAACATAGTCGGAAATGGCAAGAGTTGGACTTACAATTATGGAATGTTACACCTGTTACGTTACACTTGGTCGGCGTCTGGCCTTGTTTAAACTGAGGGCGGATGGGAGGAGGTCGGCTGGTGTTGCGTTTAATTCCGGTCCGCTCATGAACGGACGTGTGGCCGGAGTAGGTTTCTCGGTTTGTGTGCAGGTTTAACAGAGGGGTTTGATGGAGGCGAGGAGGCGTGTTCAACTAGGCGTGCAGTGGGCAGCGCAGTACTATTCGATTTGACAGCGGGCAGCGCAGTTCCCGATACGGCTTTAATGCGGATGAGGGAGGGGTAGCGGTTCCTAAAATGTTGAACGGCCAATGATGCATCCTCCTTTAGTTAGCATCGTGAATGCATGAGGGAAGTAATGGGAGGAGGACCGGGAAAAGAAGCCGCACGATGTGAATGCAATGCAGTTTGCACTCATATAAAGGCGCCCCTCCATTCCAATGCATCTACCACATCGTACGCACCTAAGCATTTGCCTAAGCACCTACACTAAGCGCAAAAGTGCTCACTCCAAACCCATGGCAGTGATGCGTGCGAGCGGCCAGCGGCTGTGCCAGATGGTCCACGACGTCGGCCCGCGGCATGGTGCCGAGGATCGTCTCCAGACGGTGTTCGCGACCGGCTGGTGGATGTTCGCCGCCAACGCCAACTACGACTCTCAATTGGACCAGATGATCGTTTCCACCACCAACAAGTTCACCGTCCTCAAGAAGCTCGGGGACAACATCGCCGTACTCGTCCAGCCTGCGTGCCCAGGATCCTCATTGCCTGCGACCCTAATCGGCCTCCATGGCTGGAACCTCTTTCAATCACTAGTGGCCCAGCGACTGCCCGCCGACGCCACGAAGAATGTCCACCTAGAGGTCACGCTCGCCGCGAGGCACCTCGCCTTGCAAGAATTCGTCGACCTACGCATCCACGCGTACCAGCAAATCATGTGCATAGGTATCTACAAGGCCATTGAGGACGCTACGATGTTGGCCTTCCTCAACCGGCTGGAAGCCTTGGATGCCTTTGCTGAGAAGCACCTTGACCTCGCCACAAAAGCCGCCGCTCCTTGGCCACCACTTGATGGCCCAGCACACTAAGTTGAGGAGGAGGAGGTCGTACATTGATGGATGCATCTTTCTTCTTGCCTCCTGTAACCACAACTGCGATTGCATCATCGTGGCCTTAATTCTTATTGTGCTATTGCATTCTCATTCCAGTCAATACCAACATGTGCGGTCCCTTTGCTTTTATTCATCACTGTAACTAATACTCCATCCATCAATTTATAAGTTGTGCTTACCTTTTCCATCAACTTCGTGCAATGCATGGGCATCTTGCTAGAAACACTAGAACATGTCGAACCACATGTGACCAAACCGACGATGCGCCAACCTAGCTACTATGTACCCTGCTTATCTGGAGGAAATAGCCCTGCCCTAGCGTTTCCAATCGTTATTTCTATATATCGATCGTGCCAAGGAGTAGAACCAAATGTTACAATTTATACATTTTTCTCTACTCCTACTCCTATAAAAGACTCAGTTGGTGATGGTGGTGTGTATGCCATCCTTCGTTTCTGACGATTAGATCTGCATCTAACGACTATGAGGTAAGTTGTGGAAGTTTTGCAACAATAGCCCACTTCTCTGCTCCAATTTGTAGAAAACCCCTTATTATCTTGAAAGCAACCACATCCCTCCCTCACCTCATCAAAACAGCCTGAGAAATATATTTTGAGTGAAAAGTAATATATTAGGAGTATATCAAAACAAGAGTGATTTCTTTCAAGTTTGTGAACAAGTACTACTATTCTACTGCTTTGGATCCATCGCAACACATGGGCACATTGCCAGGAAAAGGAAAAGGCATGCCGCGTTTGCGTTGCACCCCCACACGCCCGGGAATCGGGAGTACTCGACGGCCCGTCCGGCATGCCACATAGCTAGGGAAGGCGTGTTGCCTAGCATTTTCGCTTTCATGTGGGACCGCTGTTGAGCAAACCGACTATTGGCAAACCGCACCCGCCCGCCGCCGGGATGGAAAACAGAAACGAGGGGAAGATCTAGCTGTAGCACGGAAGCCAAGAAATTTGGTGTCTGATGGGGCTCATTGGTAGAGTGTTAGAGCATAGTTAATAGTATATCCAACTGCTAACTATAAGCCATTGCTATGTCATATATAGCCCATCTTATAGCCAATACATACAATAGTTGATTAGAAGAGTGTACTACCTTTTATTATATGGCCCACCTTTCACTCTCACAAAAGTGCCTAGGAGCACGTGCTAGAGCTGGCTCTTCACCAAGATCCCGCTTACCTTCTCTCTCTTGTTTTCTTTCCTCCAACTAAGCAAGAATATACTAGTTTATTTCTTATAGCCAGATGACTCAGCTCTATTGTACTTGCTCTTATTTATTCATAACTAGCAAGATGCCCATGCATTGCACGAAAAATCAAGATGCATTTGTATGAGTAGTTTATGTTGTGGGAGGAAAGGATAAATAAGAGAAGGCCTTATTTACAAATGTGGAGAGGGGTGTGGGTATCTTTTTGCAAAATTTCCATAGTTTCCTTCATATCCGTCAGATATAAATCGGATGGCCTATATTGGAGGATGGCAGGCACACCATCATTACCAACTCTGTTTTTTATAAGAGTAGAGAATAGAGATTTGGTTACCAAATCTCACGCGTGCAATGCACGTGTACCTTACTAGTTGGTAGTAGTAAGAAACAAATTCCGGGTTTGGCATGAGCTCGTACTACGGGAGCACCACAAGGTCTGCCACGGGAGTTACATTTCCCTCTCAGTGCCCACGGGACTGAGCTTTAGTGGCTTAGTGCACCGGCCTATGAGTCAATGGCATGTGGACTAATGACCCACAAGTCTAGGGGATCTATCGTAGCCTTTTCGATAAGTAAGAGTGTAGAACCCAACGAGGAGCAGAAGGAAATGATAAGCGGTTTTCAGCAAGGTATTCTCTCCAAGCACTGAAATTATCGGTAATAGATAGTTGTGTGATAAGATAAATTGTAATGAGCAACAAGTAATGAAAGTAAACAAGGTGCAGCAAGATGGCCCAATCCTTTATTTAGCAAAGGACAAGCCTGGACAAACTCTTATATGAAGGAAAGCGCTCCCGAGGACACATGGGAATTATCGTCAAGCTAGTTTTCATCACGCTCATATGATTCGCGTTCGGTACTTTGATAATTTGATATGTGGGTGGACCGGTGCTTGGGTACTGTCCTTACTTGGACAAGCATCCCACTTATTATTAACCCCTATTGCAAGCATCCGCAACTACAATAGAAGTATTAAGGTGAACCTAACCATAGCATGAAACATATGGATCCAAATCAGCCCCTTACGAAGCAACACATAAACTAGGGTTTAAGCTTCTGTCACTCTAGCAGCCCATCATCTACTTATTACTTCCCAATGCCCTCCTCTAGGCCCAAACAATGGTGAAGTGTCATGTAGTCGACCTTCACATGACACCACTAGAGGAAAGACAACATACATCTCATCAAAATATCGAATGAATACCAAATTCACATGACTACTTATAGCAAGACTTCTCCCATGTCCTCAGGAACAAACGTAACTACTCACAAAGCATATTCATGTTCATAATCAGAGGGGTATAAATATGCATAGTGGATCTGAACATATGATCTTCCACCAAGTAAACCAACTAGCATCAACTACAAGGAGTAATCAACACTACTGCAACCCACAGGTACCAATCTGTGGTTTGGATACAAAGGTTGGATAAAAGAGATGAATGAGGGTTTGAGATAAGATGGTGTTGGTGAAGATGTTGATGGAGATTGACCCCCTCCCGATGAGAGGATCGTTGGTGATGGCGATGGTGATGATTTCCCCCTCCCGGAGGGAAGTTTCCCCGGCAGAACATCTCCGCCGGAGCCCTAGATTGGTTCCGCCAAGGTTCCGCCTCGTGGCAGCGGTGTCTCGTCCCGAAAGCTTGCTTCTGATTTTTTTCCTCAACGAAAGACTCCATATAGAAGAAGATGGGCATCGGAGGGCCACCAGGGGGCCCACGAGGCAGGGGGCACACCCAGGGTGTGGCCCCCCTCTGGAACTTCTTGTGCTTAGTGTTTTTTATATATTCTGGAAATAGCTTCCGTGAAGTTTCAGGACTTTTGGAGCTGTGCAGAATAGGTTTCTAATATTTGCTCCTTTTCCAGCCTAGAATTCCAGCTGCCGGCATTCTCCCTCTTCATGTAAACCTTGTAAGATAAGAGGGAATAGGCATAAGTATTGTGACATAATGTGTAATAACAGCCCATAATGCAATAAATATTGATATAAAAGCATCATGCAAAATGGACGTATCAGACGGTGATGGCGAAACAGCGTGCTACGGAGCAAATGAAGAGGCTGGGCAGGTTCTACACGGTGCGGCGAAGCTGCTGGGCGCGCACCCATGACCATTTTGTCACCGGAGGTACGCCGGCGACGAGCACGGGCGGTGGAGCGTTCGGGCGCTCAACGAGCTAGGGGCTAGGGGCCACGGGGAATATATATGTGTTGGGGAACGCAGTAATTTCAAAATTCTCCTATGCACACACAAGATCATGGTGATGCATAGCAACGAGATGGCAGAGTGTTGTCTACGTACCCTCATAGACCGAAGCAGAAGCGTTGACGCAACGTAGAGGAAGTAGTCGCACGTCTTCCCGGTCCAACCGATCCAAGCACCGTTACTCCGGCACCTCCGAGTTCTTGGCACACGTTCAACTCGATGACGCTCCCCGGGCTCCGATCCAGCAAAGCTTCGGGGAGGAGTTCCGTCAGCACGACGGCGTGGTGATGATCTTGATGTTCAACCGTCGCAGGGCTTCGCCTAAGCACCGCTACAATATGACCGAGGTGTAATATCGTGGAGGGGGGCACCGCACACGGCTAAGGAATGATCACGAAGATCAACTTGTGTGTCCTAGGGTGCCCCCCTGCCCCCGTATATAAAGGAGCAAGGGGGAGGCCGGCCGGCCCTATGGGGCGCGCCAAAGGGAGGGGGAGTCCTCCTCCTAGTGGGAGTACGACTCCCCTTTCCTAGTCCAACTAGGAAGAAAGAGGGGGAAGGAAAGAGAGGGAGAGGGAGAGGGAAAGAGGGGCCGCGCCCCCCTCCCTAGTCCAATTCGGACTCCCCATGGGGGGGCGCCACCTCCTGGGCTGCTGCCCTCTCTCTCCCCTCAGGCCCACTAAGGCCCAATACTTCCCCGGGGGGTTCCGGTAACCCCTCCGGCACTCCGATTTTCTCCGAAATCACCCGGAACACTTCCGGTGTCCGAATATGGTCGTCCAATATATCGATCTTTATGTCTCGACCATTTCGAGACTCCTCGTCATGTCCGTGATCACATTCGCGACTCTGAACAACCTTCGGTACATCAAAATACATAAACTCATAATGAAACTGTCATCGTAATGTTAAGCGTGCGGACCCTACGGTTCGAGAACAATGTAGACATGACCGAGACATGTCTCTGGTCAATAACCAATAGCGGAACCTGGATGCTCATATTGGTTCCTACATATTCTACGAAGATCTTTATCGGTCAGACCGCATAACAACATACGTTGTTCCCTTTGTCGTCAGTATGTTACTTGCCCGAGATTCGGTCGTCGATATCTCAATACCTAGTTCAATCTCGTCACCGGAAAGTCTCTTTACTGGTTCCGTAATACATCATCTCACAACTAACTCATTAGTTGCAATGCTTGCAAGGCTTATGTGATGTGCATTACCGAGAGGGCCCAGAGATACCTCTTCGACAATCGGAGTGACAAATCCTAATCTCGAAATACGCCAACCCAACAAGTACCTTTGGAGACACCTGTAGAGCACCTTTATAATCACCCAGTTACGTTGTGATGTTTGGTAGCACACAAAGTGTTCCTCCGGCAAACGGGAGTTGCATAATCTCATAGTCATAGGAACATGTATAAGTCATGAAGAAAGCAATAGCAACATACTAAACGATCGGGTGCTAAGCTAATGGAATGGGTCATGTCAATCAGATCATTCAACTAATGATGTGATCCTGTTAATCAAATAACAACTCTTTGTTCATGGTTAGGAAACATAACCATCTTTGATTAACGAGCTAATCAAGTAGAGGCATACTAGTGATACTGTTTGTCTATGTATTCACACATGTATTATGTTCCGGTTAATACAATTCTAGCATGAATAATAAACATTTATCATGATATAAGGAAATAAATAATAACTTTATTATTGCCTCTAGGGCATATTTCCTTCAGTTTCCCACTTGCACTAGAGTCAATAATCTAGTTTACATCGCCATGTGATCCAACATCAATAGTTCACATCTTTATGTGGTTAACACCCATAGTTCACATCGATATGTGACCAACACCCAAAGGGTTTACTAGAGTCAGTAATCTAGTTCACATTGCTATGTGATTAACACCCAAAGAGTACTAAGGTGTGATCATGTTTTGCCTGTGAGAGAAGTTTAGTCAACGGGTCTGCCATATTCAGATCCGTAAGTATTTTGCAATTTTCTATGTCTACAATGCTCTACACGGAGCTACTTTAGCTAATTGCTCCCACTTTCAATATGTATCCAGATGAAGACTAAGAGTCATCCGGATCAGTGCCAAAACTTGTATCGGCGTAACCCTTTTACGACGAACCTTTTGTCACCTCCATAATCGAGAAACATATCCTTATTCCACTAAGGATAATTTTGACCACTGTCCAGTGATCTACTCCTAGATCACTATTGTACTCCCTTGCCAAAATTAGTGTAGGGTATACAATAGGTTTGGTACACAGCATGGCATACTTTATAGAACCTATGGCCAAGGCATAGGGAATGACTTTCATTCTCATTCTATTTTTTGCCGTGGTCGGGCTTTGAGTCTTACTCAACTTCACACCATGTAACACAGGAAATAACTCTTTCTTTATTTTGAACTACTTCAAAAATCTTGTCAAGGTATGTACTCATTGAAAAAACTTATCAAGCGTCTTGATCTATCTCTATAGATCTTGATGCTCAATATGTAAGCAGCTTCACCGAGGTCTTTCTTTGAAAAATCCTTTCAAACATTCCTTTATGCTTTGCAGAATAATTCTACATTATCTCTGATCAATAATATGTCTTTCACATATACTTATCAGAAATGTTGTAGTGCTCCCACTCACTTTCTTGTAAATACAGGCTTCACCGGAAGTCTGTATAAAACTATATGCTTTGATCAACTTATCAAAGCGTACATTCCAACTCCGAGATGCTTGCACCAGTCCATAGATGGATCGCTGGAGTTTGCATATTTTGTTAGTACCTTTAGGATTGACAAAATCTTCTGGTTGCATCATATACAACTCTTCTTTAATAAATCCATTAGGGAATGGAGTTTTGTTTATCCATTTGCCAGATTTCATAAAATGCGGCAATTGCTAACATGATTCGGACAGACTTAAGCATAGATACGAGTGACAAACTCTCATCGTAGTCAACACCTTGAACTTGTCGAAAACCTTTTTGCGACAATTCTAGCTTTGTAGATAGTAACACTACTATTAGCGTCCGTCTTCCTCTTGAAGATCCATTTAATCTCAATGACTCGCCGATCATTGGGCAAGTCAATCAAAGTCCATACTTTGTTCTCATACATGGATCTTACCTCAGATTTCATGGCCTCAAGCCATTTCACGGAATCTGGGCTCATCATCGCTTCCTCATAGTTTGCAAGTTCGTCATGGTCTAGTAACATGACTTCCAGAACAGGATTACCGTACCACTCTGGTGCGGATCTCACTCTGGTTTACCTACGAGATTCGGTAGTAACTTGATATGAAGTTACATGATCATCATCATTAGCTTCCTCACTAATTGGTGTAGTAGTCACAAGAACAGATTTCTGTGATGAACTACTTTCCAATAAGGGAGAAGGTACAATTACCTTATCAAGTTTTCTACTTTCCTCCCACTCACTTCTTTCGAGAGAAACTCCTTCTCTAGAAAGGATCCATTCTTAGCAACGAATGTCTTGCCTTAGGATCTGTGATAGAAGGTGTACCCAACAGTCTCCTTTGGGTATCCTATGAAGACATATTTCTTCGATTTGGGTTTGAGCTTATCAGGATGAAACTTTTTCACATAAGCATCACAACCCAAAACTTTAAGAAACGACAACTTTGGTTTCTTGCCAAACCATAATTCAGATTGTGTCGTCTCAATGGATTTAGATGGTGCCCTTTTTAACGTGAATGCAACTGTCTCTAATGCATAACCCCAAAACGATAGTTGTAGATCGGTAAGAGACATCATAGATTGCACTATATCCAATAAAGTACGGTTATGACGATCGGACACACCATTATGCTATGGTGTTCCAGGTGGCATGAGTTTGTGAAACTATTCCACAATGTTTTAATTGAAGACCAAACTCGTAACTCAAATATTTGTCTCCGCGATCAGATCGTAGAAACCTTATTTTCTTGTCACGATGATTTTCCACTTCACCCTGAATTTATTTGAACTTTTCAAATGTTTCAGACTTATGTTTCATCAAGTAGATATACTCATATCTTCTCAAACCATCTGTGAAGGTCAGAAAATAACGATACCCGCCGCAAGCCTCAACACTCATTGGACTGCATACATCAGTATGTATTATTTCCAATCAAGTTTGTTGCTCGCTCCATTGTTCCGGAGAACGGAGTCTTAGTCATCTTGCCCATGAGGCATGGTTCGCAAGTACCAAGTGATTCATAATCAAGTGGTTCCAAAAGTCCATCAGTATGGAGTTTCTTCATGCGCTTTACACCGATATGACCTAAACGGCAATGTCACAAATAAGTTGCACTATCATTATTAACTTTGCATCTTTTGGCTTCAATATTATGAATATGTGTAACACTACGATCGAGATCCAACGAACTATTTTCATTGGGTGTATGACCATCGAAGGTTTTATTCATGTAAACAGAACAACAATTATTCTCTGACTTTAATGAATAACCGTATTGCAATAAACATGATCAAATCATATTCATGCTCAACGCAAACACCAAATAACACTTATTTAGTTTCAACACTAATACCGAAAGTATAGGGAGTGTGCGATGATGATCATATCAATCTTGGAACTACTTCCAACACACATCGTCACTTCACCCTTAACTAGTTTCTGTTCATTCTGCAACTCCCGTTTCGAGTTACTACTCTTAGCAACTGAACAAGTATCAAATACCGAGGGGTTTCTATGAACACTAGTAAAATACACATCAATAATTTGTATATCAAATATACCTTTGTTCACTTTGCCATCCTTCTTATCCGCCAATCACTTGGGGTAGTTCCGCTTCCAGTGACCAGTCCCTTTGCAGTAGAAGCACTTAGTCTCAGGCTTAGGACCAAACTTGGGCTTCTTCACTTGAGAAGCAACTTTCTTGCCGTTCTTCTTGAAGTTCTCCTTCTTCCTTTTGCCCTTTTCTTGAAACTAGTGGTCTTGTCTACCATCAACACTTGATGTTTTTCTTGATTTCTACCTTCATCGATTTTAGCATCACGAAGAGCTTGGGAATCGTTTCTGTTATCCCTTGCATATTATAGTTCATCACGAAGTTCTACTAACTTGGTGATGGTGACTAGAGAATTCTATCAATCACTATCTTATCTGGAAGATTAACTCCCACTTGATTCAAGCGATTGTAGTACCCAGACAATCTGAGCACATGCTCACTAGTTGAGCGATTCTCCTCCATCTTTTTAGCTATAGAACTTGTTGGAGACTTCATATCTCTCAACTCGGGTATTTGCTTGAAATATTAACTTCAACTCCTGGAACATCTCATATGGTCCATGACGTTCATAACGTCTTTGAAGTCCCGATTCTAAGCCGTTAAGCATGGTGCACTAAACTATCAAGTAGTCATCATATTGAGCTAGCCAAACGTTCATAATGTCCGCATCTGCTCCTGCAATAGGTCTGTCACCTAGCGGTGCATCAAGGACATAATTCTTCTGTGCAGCAATGAGGATAAACCTCAGATCACGGATCCAATCCACATCATTGCTACTAACATCTTTCAATACAATTTTCTCTAGGAACATATCAAAATAAACACAGGGAAGCAACAACGTGAGCTATTGATCTACAACATAATTTGCAAAATACTACCAGGACTAAGTTCATGATAAATTAAAGTTCAATTAATCATATTACTTAAGAACTCCCACTTAGATAGACATCCCTCTAATCCTCTAAGTGATCACGTGATCCAAATAAACTAAACCATGTCCGATCATCACGTGAGATGGAGTAGTTGCAATGGTGAACATCACTATGTTGATCATATCTACTATATGATTCACGCTCGACCTTTTGGTCTCCGTGTTCCGAGGCCATATCTGTATATGCTTGGCTCGTCAAGTATAACCTGAGTATTCCGCGTGTGCAACTGTTTTGCACCCGTTGTATTTGAATGTAGAGCCTATCACACCCGATCATCACGTGGTGTCTCAGCACGAAGAACTTTCGCAACGGTGCATACTCAGGGAGAACACTTCTTGATAATTAGTGAGAGATCATCTTAAAATGCTACCGTCAATCAAAGCAAGATAAGATGCATAAAAGATAAACATCACATGCAATCAATATAAGTGATATGATATGGCCATCATCATCTTGTACTTGTGATCTCCATCTCCGAAGTACAGTCATGATCACCATCGTCACCGGCGCGACACCTTGATCTCCATCGTAGCATCGTTGTCGTCTCGCCAATCTTATGCTTCCACGACTATCGCTACCGCTTAGTGATAAAGTAAAGCATTACAGCACGATTGCATTGCATACAATAAAGCGACAACCATATGGCTCCTGCCAGTTGCCGATAACTCGGTTACAAAACATGATCATCTCATACAATAAAATTTAGCATCATGTCTTGACCATATCACATCACAACATGCCCTGCAAAAACAAGTTAGACGTCCTCTACTTTGTTGTTGCAAGTTTTACGTGGCTGCTACGGGTTTATGCAAGAACCAATCTTACCTACGCATCAAAACCACAACGATAGTTTGTCAAGTTGGTGCTGTTTTAACCTTTGCAAGGACCGGACGTAGCCACACTCGGTTCAACTAAAGTTGGAGAAACTGACACCCGCCAGCCACCTATGTGCAAAGCACGGCGGTAGAACCAGTCTCACGTAAGCGTACGCGTAATGTCGGTCCGGGCCGCTTCATCCAACAATACCGCCGAACCAAAGTATGACATGCTGGTAAGCAGTATGACTTATATCGCCCACAACTCACTTGTGTTCTACTCGTGCATATTACATCAACGCATAAAACCTAGGCTCGGATGCCACTGTTGGGGAACGTAGTAATTTCAAAATTTTCCTACGCACACGCAAGATCATGGTGATGCATAGCAATGAGATGGGAGAGTGTTGTCTACGTACCCTCGTAGACCGAAGCGGAAGCGTTGACACAACGTAGAGGAAGTAGTCGTACGTCTTCCCGGTCCAACCGATCCAAGCACCGTTACTCCGGCACCTCCGAGTTCTTGGCACACGTTCAGCTCGATGACGCTCCCCGGGCTCCGATCCAGCAAAGCTTCGGGGAGGAGTTCCGTCAGCACGACGGCGTGGTGACGATCTTGATGTTCAACCGTCGCAGGGCTTCGCCTAAGCACCGCTACAATATGACCGAGGTGTAATATCGTGGAGGGGGCACCACACACGGCTAAGGAACGATCACGAAGATCAACTTGTGTGTCCTAGGGTGCCCCCTGCCCTCGTATATAAAGGAGCAAGGGGGAGGCCGGCCGGCCCTATGGGGCGCGCCAAAGGGAGGGGGAGTCCTACTCCTAGTGGGAGTAGGACTCCCCTTTCCTAGTCCAACTAGGAAGAAAGAGGGGGAAGGAAAGAGAGGGAGAGGGAGAGGGAAAGAGGGGCCGCACCCCCCCTCCCTAGTCCAATTCGGACTCCCCATGGGGGGCGCCACCTCCTGGGCTGCTGTCCTCTCTCTCCCCTTAGGCCCACTAAGGCCCAATACTTCCCCGGGGGGTTCCGGTAACCCCTCCGGCACTCCGGTTTTCTCCGAAATCACCCGGAACACTTCCGGTGTCCGAATATAGTCGTCCAATATATCGATCTTTATGTCTCAACCATTTCGAGACTCCTCGTCATGTCCGTGATCACATCCGCGACTCTGAACAACCTTCGGTACATCAAAATACATAAACTCATAATGAAACTGTCATCGTAATGTTAAGCGTGCGGACCCTATGGTTCGAGAACAATGTAGACATGAACGAGACATGTCTCTGGTCAATAACCAATAGCGGAACCTGGATGCTCATATTGGTTCCTACATATTCTACGAAGATCTTTATCGGTCAGACCGCATAACAACATACGTTGTTCCCTTTGTCATCAGTATGTTACTTGCCCGAGATTCGATCGTCGATATCTCAATACCTAGTTCAATCTCGTCACCGACAAGTCTCTTTACTCGTTTCGTAATACATCATCTCACAACTAACTCATTAGTTGCAATGCTTGCAAGGCTTATGTGATGTGCATTACCGAGAGGGCCCAGAGATACCTCTCCGACAATCGGAGTGACAAATCCTAATCTCGAAATACGCCAACCCAACATGTACCTTTGGAGACACCTATAGAGCACCTTTATAATCACCCAGTTACGTTGTGACGTTTGGTAGCACACAAAGTGTTCCACCAACAAACGGGAGTTGCATAATCTCATAGTCATAGGAACATGTATAAGTCATGAAGAAAGCAATAGCAACATACTAAACGATCGGGTGCTAAGCTAATGGAATGGGTCATGTCAATCAGATCATTCAACTAATGATGTGATCACGTTAATCAAATAACAACTCTTTGTTCATGGTTAGGAAACATAACCATCTTTGATTAACGAGCTAATCAAGTAGAGGCATACTAGTGACACTCTGTTTGTCTATGTAATCACACATGTATTATGTTTCCGGTTAATACAATTCTAGCATGAATAATAAACATTTATCATGATATAAGGAAATAAATAATAACTTCATTATTGCCTCTAGGGCATATTTCCTTCAATATGTTGATGTTATAATAGTTCATGAAAACTCACATACAATCAAGATCTTTCCATCAGATTGTGCTTGCCAAAGGATAAAATGTAAAAAAGGAAAGGTGAAGATCACCATACTCTTGCATGAAGTATAAGACAAGAATAAAAGATAGGCCCTTCGCAGAGGGAAGCAGAGGTTGTCATGTGCTTTTATGATTGGATACACAAAATCTTAATGCGAAAGAATGCCACTTTATATTGCCACTTGTGATATGGACCTTTATTGTAATATCCCAAATTTTCAATTTGGGATGTTATACATTATATCATCATGCATATCATATTTTATTTTGCTTTTGGTTTTGATCCTAGAAAATCCTAAGCAACTCAAGGACCCACGGAGAGAGTTGAGGATTTCGTTATTTACATATTTGAGTTTTCTCAAATTTTGTAAACAGGATCATTTGATTTTATTTATTTTATCATCAATTATTTCTATTACAAAGATATGAGAGAGGGAATAAAATGACTTTCCCAAAATATAGAAATATTGAGGATTTAATAAAAAAATCAAATAAGTTTTATTTCGGAGTTTTTCAGTATTTTTAATTAAATTTAGGAAAAATACGCGTTTTTCAAAGTTGTATTTTGGGCCCAAGTAAATGTTCACTTTATCGGGCTTGATTTTAGAAACCCAGAAAAATTTATTTCATAATTCTTGAAGTCCGTTTAGTATTTCTTTTTATTTTTCTTCCGAGCATAATTATTTTAAAAAAACGAAACCGACTATGGGCCGTACCCGAGCGGGACTCCGCCCGGGGGCACCTTTAAATAGCGAGGCACCCGGCGCCCGGCCCATAACCGCGCCCGCGCCCACCGCCGCCGGACCCGCCGCCGACTCGCCGGAGCTGCACGCCGCCTGAGATTCGCCGCCGCCTCGACTTCCGTGCCAATTTTTAAATATATATATATATATATATTCGTCGGTTTTATTTTCGTTTTTTTTATTTTAATATTATTTAATTATTTTAATTATTTTCGGATTAGGTTAATTAACGATTAATCTGTTCGTCGTTTTTCTTTTTCGTCGGATTTTCCGCGGTTATTTTCTGATCGCGATTTCTGATCCGATTTTCGTTTTAGTATAACTTTCCGCTCGTTTATCGGAATCAGGCGATTCAAGCGCCTGGAGTTTCGTCTCGAAACCCTCTTTCCGAATAATCAACTTAAATAAGTTTTTGCTACTGTAAAATTTGACTTAGATCCAGATTACTAGAACGAAGTTGATTTCTTTCGCCGTTTGATTTCTTTTGCTTCGTTCGATTTGATTCTTTTTGCAAACCAGGGTTCTTAAGTTGAACTTTCTGGTTAGATCTTCTATTTGAGTTTTACCTGTGCATTAGGTGAGTACTTATTGTATGCTTGTTTGTTTGTCTGCGATAGAATACCCGGAGTGCGCCGCCTGTTAGTTCGAATCGTTAGGTTTCGCGGATCATCAGCAAGGCAAGTAACACTTTGATCATACTTTTCTACAACCCAGTTTTATTGCATTAGATCAATCCTCACACATTGCATGATTAGGATCTAATTAAATTGTGGGATGGGAAGTAGATGAGGTAGTACCTATTACCTGTTTATTATCAAACCTTTGGGAGTTATTTCTACGTTTGCTTATTATGCCATGCTATGCTAGTAGACGTGGATTGGGTGAGTGATATCCATGACAGATGTGAGATTGTTAATTAATGGTTTATCTAAGGTGGCAACCTAAACACACATCTGGGTGGATTGAGGCACCTGGGTATTCCAGGACTTGCCTGTTTTTCTTTTGGACCGCCACCCAGGCTCAAAGGGATCATGATATTATTCATACTAGAAACTTCCGTGTGCAGCCACAAGCCATTATGGGCTCTGGCATAGTTGATTAAGTCGTGCGAACTCTTACAAGGTAGACTAGCAGATGTAGGGGAAAGTAGGTGTACCGGTCTATCCATCGTAAGGTGCTAGCACTTCTGAAAGACTGTGTCTTGCTCATCCGTTTCTCAAACACCATGTAGTGCGAGAAATCCAACGGAGGCGATCGAGTCTTGTGGGGAAAAGTGCACAAACCTCTGCAGAGTGTAATAAACTAATCATGGGTAGTCGTGTCCCCGGTTATGGACATCTTGAGTATCTAGTACCTGGATTATCATGTGAATCTCAACATGTTACTCTAAAGTTAATTTTGTTGGGTTTGTTAAAGGATGATGCTTAATTGGGATTGGGAATGCTGTCAACCATTCTCAATGTTTAACAACCACCATGATAGTAATTAAATTATTCCTCTGAAGTAGGGAAAAATTGGCTTTACGCAAAACTGTAACCATAGAGCTTTCCACCAGCCAAATATGCATATAGTACAGTTGTTTCATTCCATTACTCTCTATGTGTTACCTTGCCAGCATATTCCATGTGCTGACCCGTTCTCGGGCTGCAACGTTAATGTTGCAGACTTTTCAGACGACGATTAAGGAGTTTTAGGTCGTGGTTCTATACTCAGTGATGCCGTTGGAGTTGATGGACTCACTTATCTTCCAAGCCTTCTGCTGTTGTCGTTATTAGATGGCCTTAAGCCATATTTATTGTAATAAGTTCTCTTTTGAGACACTTGATGTAATAAGTGTGTGATTGCTACTCTGCTATAAATCCTCCGAGTACTGTGTGGTGTCAGCATTACTGATCCAGGGATGACACCAGAGCACAGAGATCAGACTATTTGAGGTCTGGTCGCTACAGAGATGGTATCAGAGCACATGCTGACTGTAGGACACGACCACTAAGCTAAAAGACCTAGATCACTACTCACTCTCTTCTCTTCTGACCTCTCATCTTTTCTACTCTTTAGGATGGCGGATGCAAGGAACAAGTTCACACAACCAGATGAAGATACACCCTTTGGACGCCACTTGAAGGAAGTCACTAGATACCTGAACATAGGAGTACCAAGATTCATGGGAACCTACAACGCCACTTTACCTGAAGAAGAGCGCTGGATGATTCAAGTTCAAGTTCCAGGAAGGACGTTCATGCTAGTCACTGAGCCAATAGAGTTTTCTTTTGATGCACCAACTTGGAGTCTAGGAAAGAGTATGTCAGCTCATATTGCCATGGGACACATTGGAGAAGTCTACCGCAAGGATCTCAAGGATACTATCTACCAGATTTGCGGACGCCGAGATGAACACTAGGAGATGATCAGCACCAGGAAAGATAGATCAATTGCAGCTTTTATCCAGGAGTTACACCAGCACATTCGACGACAGGAGAATCAGATGTGCGCCGACATGATAGATCTGAAGAAGGCTAAGACTAGGATCAAGGAACTGGAGGAAGAACTCAAGGCTACACGTGAAGATTATGAAGAAGAAATTGAAGTATTGGTGGAGAAGAATGACGACCTGATCAAGAAGATTGGAATATTTATGGGAGGCCCAACACCAGTAGATGAAGACGAAGAACCCAAGGAGATTAGCCCGGAAGACTACATCATCATCGACGGCACCGACTCGGAAGCAGATAGTAGCGATGATGACTATGTTGATGAAGCTAGAGCCGATATCATGGAGTCTACAACCATAGAATATTTCTAGTAGACCACCTCACCAGTAGTAGTAGTCCACCATGTAAATTTAGTAGTCCGAGCACTTTTGCGATAGCTAGATCGATTGTATGCCTTTGTTTGATTGAATGAAGTGAATTGTTTGCTTTTGCATCATGTGCCTATGGGTAGTGTTTTCTCTTCAGACCCCCTCTATTCTTATATCTCATCTTTTCTAAACCCTCAGATGCCTCCGAGACGTGACCCCGGATTTGCCTTTCCGCCGAAGCTCACCCAGTTGATCTAGCAGCAGAACACCTTGATGCAGTTGCTAGTTCAGAATCAGAATCAGGGAAACCACAACAACAACCCACCACCACCACCACCTGTTGACCACTTAGCCCGTTTTCTTAGGCTGAATCTGCCGGTGTTTTCCAGTAGCACTGAGCCGATAGTAGCAGATGATTGGCTCCGCAAGACAGCTAGGGAGTTGACCACAACAGGATGCACAGATGCGGAGAAGGTGAAGTTTGCCGCACATTAGTTAGAAGGACCCGCAGCATCATGGTGGGAGAATTTCACAGCCACCTTCCCAGTCGACACTGTCACATGGGACCAGTTTCAGCAGGCTTTTCGTACTGCCCATGTTTCAGCAGGAGCAATGGCCATGAAGAAGCGTGAGTTTCGTAACTTGCGCCAAGGAGGACGGACAGTTGGCCAGTATGCAGAGGAGTTTAGTAAGCTAGCACGTTACGCCCCAGATGACGTTGCTACGGATGCAGCTAAGCAGGAGAAATTCCTGGAAGGACTGAATGATGAGTTGAGTATGCAGTTGATGGTAGCCACCTTCAACAACTACCAGGAGTTGGTAGATCGTGCTCTTATGATTGAAGGGAAGCAGCAGCAAATTGAGAACCGCAAGAGGAAGTATGGACAAGGAAAGTATAATTCAGGAGCTCAGCAGAAGCCACGTTTTACCCCTAGACCGGGAGGACATTTTCAGCATACCCATGGAGTAGGTAGCTCGCACAATCACAATGGCACCAAGAATGGTAATGGGAATGGAGGAAGCAATGGACAGAACCGCAACACCCCATCAACCCCAGCCAAGAGAGATCTGAGTCAAGTCACCTGTTTCAAGTGTTCCAAGACCGAACATTATGCCAATGAATGTCCTAAAGGCCAAAACGGCAATGGAAGCTCTGGAAAGAAGTCGAACCCTTTCAACAGGGGACAGGTGAACCACGTTAACGTGGAGGAGGTTGAAGCTCAGCCTGATGCAGTAATAGGTAAGTTTTTGGTTAAGTCATTTACTGCACTCGTTCTTTTGATACTGGCGCATCGCATTCATACATATCAAGGGGATTTGTGGAAAAGTATAGCCTGCCCACTAGGGTTCTTAAAACACCTATGCTAGTAAGCTCGCCAGGAGCAGATTACATGGCCGGACAAGGATGTTTTCAAGTGCCATTAAGTATAGGAAGGCATGTTTTCCCAACGGATTTAATTATTCTGGAATCCCAAGGTTTGGATGTAATTTTGGGTATGGATTGGCTGTCGATGTATGGAGGAAACATCGATTGCGCCAGTAAGACAATTTCGCTCACAACGCCAGAAGGAAGAAGGATCAAGTATGTATCCCGACATGCACCAAACAGGACACAAGTAAATTCCTTATCAGGAGTTGTGCAAGAGGAAGTACCAGTGGTAAAGGATTTTCCTGACGTATTCCCAGAAGAGTTGCCAGGCATGCCATCGGATAGAGACATTGAGTTTTTGATTGAGCTTTTGCCAGGCACTGGGCCAATATCGAAGAGACCATACAGGATGCCCGCAAAGGATTTGGTGGAAATAAAGAAGCAGATTAAGGAGTTACTGGATAAAGGTTACATTCTCCCAAGTTCTTCGCCTTGGGGATCACCAGTACTTCTAGTGGAGAAGAAGGATGGATCATTAAGAATGGTTGTTGATTATCGAGGATTGAACGAAGTAACAATCAAAAACAAGTACCCGCTACCAATGATCAATGATCTGTTTGATCGATTGCAAGGGGCTAAAGTGTTTTCCAAGATCGATTTGCGATCAGGGTACCATCAGTTGAAGATTCGAGAGCAGGACATACCTAAGACAGCATTCACCACAAGATATGGACTGTATGAGTATACCGTTATGTCATTTGGACTGACTAACGCACTTGCCTATTTTATGAACATGATGAACAAAGTGTTTATGGAGTTTTTGGATAAGTTTGTCGTGGTTTTCATCGATGATATTCTTGTATTCTCAAAGAATGAAGAGGAGCATAAAGAACATTTGCGATTGGTACTTGAGAAGCTCAGAGAACATCAGTTATATGCCTAGTTCAGCAAATGTGAGTTTTGGTTGAAGGAAGTTGGATTCCTCGGACATGTTATATCCGGAGAAGGAATAGCAGTTGACCCCACCAAGGTTATCACTGTGACCAATTGGGAAGCACCAACAATAGTTGGAGAGATCCGGAGTTTTCTAGGACTCACAGGATACTACCAGAGATTTTTGAGAACTTCTCAAAGATTGCGAAGCCTATGACGGAGTTGCTGAAGAAGGATACTAAGTTCAAATGGACTGAGGAGTGTGAGGCTAGTTTCCAGGAATTGAAGAAACGTTTGGTTACCTCACCAGTGTTGATTTTGCCAGATCAAACCAAGGATTATGAGGTATATTGCGACGCTTCACGTCGAGGACTTGGAGCAGTGCTTATGCAGGAGGGAAGAGTTGTTTCGTATGCTTCACAACAACTGAAGCATCACGAATTGAATTATGCCACGCATGATTTGGAGTTAGCAGCCGTAGTGCATGCATTGAAGACGTGGAGACATTTCCTCATTGGAAATCATTGTGAGGTGTACACGGATCACAAGAGTTTGAAGTACATTTTCACGCAGAAGGAGTTGAACCTCAGACAAAGGAGATGGTTGGAGCTCATCAAGGATTATGATATGAGATTGCATTACCATCCCGGAAAAGCTAATGTAGTAGTTGACGCATTGAGCCGTAAGAGCCATGTCAATACGTTAATGATGGGAGAAATACCCAAGGAGTTAGCAGAAAACCTTCGTGAACTATGTTTGGAAATAGTTCCGAGAGGCTATGTAGCAGCGTTGGAAATTCAGTCAACTTTGACGGACATAATCAGGGAAGCTCAGAAGACTGACAAGGAGATTGCTTCCATAAAGGAGAAAATGAGACAAGGAAAAGCTAAGGGATTTCGTGAGGATGAGCACGATACCCTATGGTTTGAAGACCGTGTTTATGTACCCAATGACCCGGAGATCAGAAAGTTGATTCTGCAAGAGGCACATGATTCACCGTATTCGATTCACCCAGGAAATACCAAGATGTATTTGGATTTGAAGGATATTTTCTGGTGGACCGGAATGAAGAAGGATATTGCGGAGTATGTAGCAGTTTGTGACGTATGTCAGAGAGTAAAGGCAGAGCATCAGAAGCCAGCAGGATTGTTGCAACCATTGCCGATACCCGAATAGAAGTGGGATAAGCTAGGCATGGATTTTATCACGGGATTACCAAGGACTCGTTCAGGCTATGACTCAATTTTGGGTTGTAATTGATCGATTGACAAAGGTAGCTCATTTCATCCCAGTAAAGACCACTTACACCAGTGCTAAGTTGGCAAAGATATATATGACAAGAATCGTATGTCCGCATGGAGTTCCTAGGAGCATCGTATCAGATAGAGGAACCCAGTTTACCTCAAAGTTCTGGAAGCAGTTGCATGAGACTTTGGGTACTAGGCTAGAATTTAGTACAACTTTTCATCCGCAGACAGATGGATAGACCGAGTGAGTCAATCAGATTTTGGAGGATATGCTGAGAGCTTGTGCGCTAGATTATGGATCTAGTTGGGACGATAATTTGCCATATGCAGAGTTCTCTTACAATAATAGCTATCAGACCAGTTTGAAGATGGCCCCATTCGAAGCTTTGTACGAAAGGAGGTGCAGGACACTGTTGTCATGGGACGAAGTTGGAGACCGCCAGTTGTTTGGACCAGATCTGATTAAAGAGTCTGAACAGAAGGTGAAGTTGATTCGCGATAGGCTCAAAGTAGCCCAGTCCAGGCAGAAGAGCTACGCAGATTCTAAACGCAAGGAGATAGTTTACGAAGTCAGAGATAGAGCTTATCTTTGAGTATACCCACTTCGAGGGATTAAGCGCTTTGGAGTTAAGGGGAAGTTAGCGCCACGATTTGTAGGGCCATATTGAGTTTTGGAGCGTATGGGAGAAGTGGCCTACAAGTTGGAATTGCCAGAAGGATTGACAGGAGTTCATGACGTGTTCCACGTTTCTCAGTTGAAGAAGTGTCACGCGGAGATGGCTGACATACCTTTGAGAGACAGTACCATTGGAAGCAATTCAGTTGGATAACAATTTGACCTATGAGGAGAAACCAGTCAAGATTCTCGAGTTTGCCAGCCGAGTCACTCGCAGCAAAGTTATCAAGTTTTGCAAAGTTCAGTGGAGCCACCACACGGAGGATGAAGCCACTTGGGAGCAAGAGGAAGATTTGCTCAAGGACCACCCTCACCTATTTTCTAGCCAACCCGAATCTCGAGGGCGAGATTCATCTTAAGGGGGGTAGGTTTGTAACATCCCAAATTTTCAATTTGGAATGTTATACATTAGATCTCATGCATATCATATTTTATTTTGCTTTTGGTTTTGATCCTAGAAAATCCTAAGCAACTCAAGGACCCACGGAGAGAGTTGGGGATTTTGTTATTTACATATTTGAGTTTTCTTAAATTTTGTAAACAGGATCTTTGATTTTATTTATTTTATCGTCAATTATTTCTATTACAAAGATATGAGAGAGGGAATAAAATGACTTTCCCAAAATATAGAAATATTGAGGATTTAATAAAAAAATCAAATAAGTTTTATTTCGGAGTTTTTCGGTATTTTTAATTAAATTTAGGAAAAATACACGTTTTTCAAAGTTGTATTTTGGGCCCAAATAAATGTTCACCTTATCGGGCTTGATTTTAGAAACCCGGGAAAATTTATTTCATGATTTTTGGAGTCCGTTTAGTATTTCTTTTTATTCTTTTTTCCGAGCGTAATTATTAAAAAAACGAAACCTACTATGGGCCGTACCCGAGCGGGACTCCGCCCGAGGGCGCCTTTAAATAGCGAGGCACCCGGCGCCCCAGCCCATAACCGCGCCCGCCGCCGCCGCCGGACCCGCCGCCGACTCGCCGGAGCTGCACGCCGCCCGAGGTTCGCCGCCGCCTCGACTTCCATGCCGATTTTTTTTAAAAAATATATATTTTTTTCGTCGGTTTTATTTTAGTTTTTTTATTATTTTAATATTATTTTATTATTTTAATTATTTTCGGATTAGGTTAATTAACGATTAATCTGTTCGTCGTTTTTCTTTTTCGTCGGATTTTCCGCGGTTATTTTCTTATCGTGATTTCTGATCCGATTTTTGTTTTAGTATAACTTTTCGCTCGTTTATCGGAATCAGGCGATTCAAGCGCCTGGAGTTTTGTCTCGAAACCCTCTTTCCGAATAATCAAATTAAACAAGTTTTTGCTACGGTAAAATTTGACTTAGATCCAGATTACTAGAACGAAGTTGATTTCTTTCGCCGTTTGATTTCTTTTGCTTCATTCGATTTGATTCTTTTGGCAAACCAGGGTTCTTAAGTTGAAATTTCTGGTTAGATCTTCTATTTGAGTTTTACCTGTGCATTAGATGAGTACTTATTGTATGCTTGTTTGTTTGTCTGCGATAGAATACCCGGAGTGCGCCGCCTATTACTTCGAATCGTTAGGTTTCGTAGATCATCAACAAGGCAAGTAACACTTTGATCATACTTTTCTACAACCCAGTTTTATTGCATTAGATCAATCCTCACACATTGCATGATTAGGATCTCATTAAATTGTGGGATGGGAAGTAGATGAGGTAGTACCTATTACCTGTTTATTATCAGACCTTTGGGAGTTATTTCTACATTTGCTTATCATGTCATGCTATGCTAGTAGACGTGGATTGGGTGAGTGATATCCATGACAGATGTGAGATTGTTAATTAATGGTTTATCTAAGGTGGCAACCTAAACACACATCTGGGTGGATTGAGGCACCTGGGTATTCCAGGACTTGCCTATTTTTCTTTTGGACCGCCACCCAGGCTCAAAGGGATCATGAGATTATTCATAGTAGAAACTTCCGTGTGCAGCCACAAGCCATTATGGGCTCTGGCATAGTTGATTAAGTCGTGCGAACTCTTACAGGGTAGACTAGCAGATGTAGGGGAAAGTAGGTGTACCGGTCTATCCATCGTAAGGTGCTAGCGCTTCTGAAAGACTATGTCTCGGTCATTCGTTTCTCAAACACCATGCAGTGCGAGAAATCCAACGGAGGCGATCGAGTCTTGTGGGGAAAAGTGCGCAAACCTCTGCAGAGTGTAATAAACTAATCATGGTTAGCCGTGTCCCTGGTTATGGACATCTTGAGTATCTAGTACCTGGATTATCATGTGAATCTCAACATGTTACTCTAAAGTTAATTTTGTTGGGTTTGTTAAAGGATGATGCTTAATTGGGATTGAGAATGCTGTCAACCATTATCAATGTTTAACAACCACCATGATAGTAATTAAATTATTCCTCTGAAGTAGGGAAAATTGGCTTTACGCAAAAACTGTAACCATAGAGCTTTCCACCAGCCAAATATGCATATAGTACAGTTGTTTCATTCCATTACTCTCTATGTGTTACCTTGCCAGCATATTCCATGTGCTGAACCGTTCTCGGGCTGCAACGTTAATGTTGCAGACTTTTCAGACGACGATTCAGGAGTTTTAGGTCGTGGTTCTATACTCAGTGATGCTGTTGGAGTTGATGGACTCACTTATCTTCCAAGCCTTCCGCTGTTATCGTTATTAGATGGCCTTAAGCCATATTTATTGTAATAAGTTCTCTTTTGAGACACTCGATGTAATAAGTGTGTGATTGCTACTCTGCTATAAATCCTCCGAGTACTGTGTGGTGTCAGCATTACTGATCCAGGGATGACACCGGAGCACAGAGATCAGACTGTTTGAGGTCTGGTCGCTACATTTATTATACAGACTGTCGCTTTTATTTCTTCCACATCACAAGATCGTATAAAGCTTATTCTCTCCACACTAATAAGTCATACATATTTAGAGAGCAATTTTTCTTGCTTGCAACAATGACAACTTACTTGAAGGATCTTACTCAATCCATAGGTAGGTATGGTGGACTCTCATGGAAAAAATGGGTTTAAGGATATTTGGAAGCACAAGTAGTGTCTCTACTTGGTACAAAGAATTTGGCTAGCATGAGTGGGAAAGGCAAGCTCAACTTGTTGGATGATCCATGACAATATAATTTATTTTAGATGTAATAAAACATAACCCATTACGTTGTCTTCCTTGTCCAACATCAACTCTTTAGCATGTCATATTTTAATGAGTGCTCACAATCATAAAAGATGTCCAAGATAGTATATTTATATCTGAAAACCTCTCTTTCTTTATTACTTCCTATTAATTGCAACGATGACCAAAACTATGTTTGTCAATTCTCTACAACTTTTATTCATCATACTTTTATATGTGAAGTCATTACTCTCCATAAGATCCATATGATCTCTTTAATTCTTTTTATTCTTTCTCTTTTACTTTATTTTATTCCCTCAAGATCATAGAAAGATGGAAAAGCCCTTGACTCAACACTAATCTTCATTATATATAGCTCACAGACTTGATTACATAGAAGGATCATAAAGCAAAACTCAAAACTAGATCATACTAAAACTTTATTCTACTAGATCAAGATATTACCAAAAGGATCGAACTAAGAAAAATGGTAAAGATAAAAGTGTGATGGTGATACGATACCTAGGCACTCCCCCAAGCTTGGCAGTTGCCAAGGGGAGTGCCCATACCCATGTGTTTATGTCTCCTTCCTCGACGGTGGTGATGATAGAGTTATTGATGATGTAGGCTTGTCGTCCATCTTCCAAGGCATAGGCTCACCATCATAGAAGGATGATCGAGTCTCTGGAATCCTTGAATCTGCAGCCAAACTCATCCTCTCGAATCTATATTCACACTCACAGTTTTGGTTTTGCAGGTCATAGATCTGGGCTTGGAGATGCTCGATTTTCTCGTGAAGCTTGAAGATGGTCTCCCCGATGTTCTTGGCTTCTAGCTTGGTGGTTGTCGGTGTCAAAACCGGCGGATCTTGGGTAGGGGGTCCCGAACTGTGCGTCTCAGGTGGATGGTAACAGGAGGCAGGGAACACGATGTTTTACCCAGGTTCGGGCCCTCTTGATGGAAGTAAAACCCTACGTCCTGCTTGATTTATTCTTGATGATATGGGTATTACAAGAGTTGATCTACCACGAGATCGGAGAGGCTAAACCCTAGAAGCTAGCCTATGGTATGATTGTATGTTATTGTGTCCTACGGACTAAAACCCTCCGGTTTATATAGACACCGGAGGGGGCTAGGGTTACATAAGGTCGGTTACAAAGGAGGAGATATACATATCCGTATTGCCTAGCTTGCCTTCCACGCCAAGTAGAGTCCCATCCGAACACGAGACGAAGTCTTCAATCTTGTATCTTCATATTCCAACAGTCCGGCCAAAGGATATAATCCGGCTGTCCGGATACCCCCTAATCCTGGACTCCCTCAGTAGCCCCCGAACCAGGCTTCAATGACGATGAGTCCGGCGCGCAGTATTGTCTTCGGCATTGCAAGGCGGGTTCTTCCCCAATTTCCAAGTGTCTGTAAGCGGTGTACGGCCCCATAAATGTTGAATCTCTTGGCTTCAGTGCCCAATAAGGGCTATCTCCCATGCATTGAATGAATACGAGGTGTCAGGGCATTTTTACATTTGCCCCCTAGCCAGATAAATAGATTGTCTACTAAAGGGATAGGGATTCTTAGATCCGATCCACACCATCCTCCCCTCAGCGAGAATCCATAAGAGCGTGTTTCGGAAAGATCCATTCCAGCATGGCCGACCTCCGCAGGTCCTCCTCCCGCCCCCGTAGCCCTAAGCCCGGTGATTGGGAGAGGTGTTGAGTCCCACACAGTCAATTGGTCGAACTACAGACCAAGGGATTTCTCCCTCCGACGTATATGGTGCCCGTTCGAGCCGGGCTTGCCACCTACAATGGCGGGGAGCAAGCGGAGAGCTTTCCCTGTCCCTCCATGGGGGAACGGGTCTGCCTTGTTCCTTATTTACTATGGGAACTCGGATTTCCAATTCATCCGTTCCTCCACGGGCTCCTGGAGTTCTACGGCCTCCAATTACACAATTTCACCCCTGCCTCCATTCTACATATCGCCGGCTATGTTGCTCTTTGCGAGTTGTTCCTGGGCTGCGAGGCTCACTTCGAGCTGCGGAAAAGGCTATTTTGCCTCGTCCCTTGCACACAGAGGGGATCACTTTATCAAGTGGGCGGAGCTGAAATATGGCGCATCGCCGATACTGGATACCTGTCCGGTACCCCAAAGAAGTCGTCCGAAGACTGGCCTTCAGAATGGTTTTATATGGAGGACGTTCCCCTCCCGGACCCTGTTCGGCAGGGTCTTCCTGAGTTCAATAATGCTCCTCTGAAGAAGCGCCGAAGTTGGCGCCCATGGAGCTCCCAGGTGGAAGACAGCAGAGAATTCCTCTATCTGATGAACCGGATCAAAGCTCTGGCTCAATCAGGATTGATAATAATCGAAGTTATGTCAATTTGCATAATGCGGGGAGTGCAACCACTTCAATATCGTGGGCACCCCTTGTGGTGTTATAACGGGGCGGATGACGCCACCCGCTACGGGCGTAAGGGTCCGGACAATGCTGCCACTTTAGCGAAAATTCTGTACGATTTGTTCAAGGGTGAGGAAGAGGAGTTCACCCGCATCAAGCCACGGGATGGATTCTCCATGTACAATCCTCCAAGATGGGCAAGTTATATCTCCCTGCTCCCATTTTCCCGCATTCTTTGTCATAAGTATTCACCTTGCCACTTTGTGGCAGGAACTGCGAAAAGCCATAAAGGAGGTCAGCAGCCCTTCTCCACAACCAGAGGACCCTGACCAGGCCCTCGACTCCGGACTCGAAGAAGATTCGATTATATCCGTGGAGCTGATAGACCGGCAGTTCTATCAGTAAAGCTGCGACGATGCCATGGTGGCCATTATGGCTGACTATCCCGGACTGCTCCCTGCATCGCACGTAAGAAAAATCAAAAATCCCAAATCCAAAACTAGGATCCCCTTTTAGACACTTCACCCACCATATACACATGGCATTTTACAGGGAGGGCATTCGGGACACCCTGCCGAACCCGCAGCAACGCGCCAACAGGAGGCACCGAGGCCGGGTAGGCCAAAAAGGAAGGCGGTCAGGACGAAGACACCGGCGCAAAGGTATAACAAACCCCGCTCCGTGGTTGTTGTCTTTCTTGAAATATAATGATGCACGTGTTTCTTTAACAGAAAAAACGCTCGCCGGAATATGTCCGGCGATGTTACTAACCATGCTTCCACTAGCCGGGCGCCAGGACCGGACATAGAGGCGGAATCCGATATGGGGCGGGCGCCGGATAATCCCCCTACAGAGGATGCAGATAGATTATCCGCTACAAACTCAGAAGTGGAAAGCGCCATGAATCATAGGCGCCGCCGGGCCGTACTCCGTGATGCTTGTTTCTCACCAGAGGCATTTGATGCCTTCAATTCTGGAGAGGCGTACCTCCGAGCTGCTCAAGATGGTCTAGCCAGAGCCACGGATCAGTATGTAAGGGATGTACGGGTAAGTAAATCTGATGATTTATATGTATCAGTAGCCCTTGAGACTTAAAACAGTTAGCAGAACTGATTTAAGGATCATCTTTATTATGCAGGTTCTTACAGAGAAGAATACTAGGCTGTCACAGGAGCTAGAGGAATGCAAGACCCAACTGCGGGCTGCTGTGGCCGCATTGCAGGAACCGAAAAACTCCCCTGCTGGTAACATTTACTTTAAAGAATAATGGTTACCATATAATGTGCGGCAGGGCCGCAGATCTAACAACAGATGTTGCAGATGAATCTGGAGGACCAGCATGTTATGCGATAGCTAGAGGCCGGCAAACGCGTGCTGACTGAGGTTAGGCGGGAGAAAAACAATCTCCAAGACGCCAATATTAAGCTGAGTGTGGAACTAAAAGACGTTCGGGGCTAGCTTGCAGACTCCGAGAAGGAGAATAAGCGGCTTCGGCGCGGCATTTTCAGTAAGTGCTTGAACGAATCCTTTTTAAAGGAGTTCGGTGAAGAAGCTGACTAACATCATTATGTCTGTTGGTATGCTGACGGGTTGTCCCACGGAGGAAATGCCCGGGTCTGCGGGTGATCTTCTATCCGAGCTGTCACATCTGCATGAACAAGTTCGGCAGGTGATGCAGGGTGTTGCCCAGGCCTTGTGGCTGTCTGTCTCCCTGCTAGAAGGCGTTGTAGAGCTTGCGGAGAAGCTCAAGGGAGCATGGCGGTGCTTCCGATGATGGAAGATATCAGCCTATCGATAGGGTGCTAGAGAAGCCTGGGCCATGGTGAAGACATGGTATACCAAGGCAGACCCAAATCACATGGCCGAGGTCGGACCTGTGGGGCCCGACGGAAAAGAGATCCACGTTAGCTTAGTTTATGGGCAAGTAGAATTAGCCGCAAAGTATTCCCAACAGGATTGTAAGCTAGGCCGCATGTTGGATGGTGTAGAAGAGGAATTTAGTCAGTCTGCATGACTATGTAATGAAAGTGACATGTATAATGCCTTCTAGCCGGATTGTAGATCATTTGTCTTGGTGGACCTTTTCGCTTCAACCTCGGGACCCGATAGTCCGGAGTGTATCTGAATACCCGCACAATTATATAAGAACCGGGGCATGCTTGGAGACCAGGCGTAGGGGTGTTGGGGAACGCAGTAATTTCGAAAATTTTCCTACGCACACGCAAGATCATGGTGATGCACAGCAACGAGAGGGGAGAGTGTTGTCTACGTACCAACGCAGACCGACTGCGGAAGCGATCAACAATGTAGAGGAAGTAGTCGTACGTCTTCTTCCCGATCCGACCGATCCAAGCACCGTTACTCCGGCACCTCCGAGTTCTTAGCACACGTTCAGCTCGATGACATTCCTCGGGCTCCGATCCAGCAAAGCGTCGAGGAAGAGTTCCGTCAGCACGACGGCGTGGTGACGATCTTGATGTACTACCGACGCAGGGCTTCGCCTAAGCACTGTAACGGTATGATCGAGGTGGAATTTGGTGGCAGGGGGCACCGCACACGGCTAAGGAACGATCTCAAGGATCAAGTTGTGTGTCTTGGGGTGCCCCTGCCCCCGTATATAAAGGCCAGGGGCAGGGGGTTCGGCCGGCAAGGGGGGAGGCGCAGGGAGGAGTCCTACTCCCACCGGGAGTAGGACTCCTCCCCTCCAATCCTATTCCAACTAGGACTTTTGGGGGGAAAGGAGAAAGAGGGGGCCGGCCCACCTCTCCTAGTCCTACTAGGACTTGGGGAAGGGGGGGCGCCGGCTAGGCTTGTGGGCTGCCTCTTCTCTCTTTTCCACTAAGGCCCAATAGGCCCATTTGCCTCCCGGGGGGTTCCGGTAACCCTCCCGGTAATCCGGTAAAATCCCGATTTCACCCGGAACGCTTCCGGTGCCCAAACATAGGCTTCCAATATATCAATCTTTACGTCTCGACCATTTCGAGACTCCTCGTCATGTCCGTGATCTCATCCGGGACTCCGAACAACCTTCGGTACATCAAAATGCATAAACTCATAATAACTGTCATCATAACGTTAAGCGTGCGGACCCTACGGTTCGAGAACAATGTAGACATGACCGAGACATGTCTCCGATCAATAACCAATAGCAGGACCTGGATGCCCATATTGGCTCCTACATATTCTACGAAGATCTTTATCGGTCAGACCGCATAACAACATACGTTGTTCCCTTTGTCATCGGTATGTTACTTGCCCGAGATTCGATCGTCGGTATCCAATACCTAGTTCAATCTCGTTACTGGCAAGTCTCTTTACTCGTTCCGTAATACATCATCTCATAACTAACATCTTAGTTATTATGCTTGCAAGGCTTATGTGATGTGTATTACCGAGAGGGCCCAGAGATACCTCTCCGACAATCGGAGTGACAAACCCTAATCTCGAAATACGCCAACCCAACATCTACCATTGGAGACACCTGTAGTACTCCTTTATAATCACCCAGTTACGTTGTGACGTTTGGTAGTACCCAAAGTGTTCCTCCGGTAAACGGGAGTTGCATAATCTCATAGTTATAGGAACATGTATAAGTCATGAAGAAAGCAATAGCAACATACTAAACGATCGGGTGCTAAGCTAATGGAATGGGTCATGTCAATCAGATCATTCTACTAATGATGTGACCTCGTTAATCAAATAACAACTCCTTGTTCATGGTTAGGAAACATAACCATCTTTGATTAATGAGCTAGTCAAGTAGAGGCATACTAGTGACACTCTGTTGGTCTATGTATTCACACATGTATTATGTTTCCGGTTAATACAATTCTAGCATGAATAATAAACATTTATCATGATATAAGGAAATAAATAATAACTTTATTATTGCCTCTAGGGCATATTTCCTTCAGTCTCCCACTTGCACTAGAGTCAATAATCTAGATTACACAGTTATGATTCTAACACCCATGGAGCCTTGGTGCTGATCATGTTTTGCTCGTGGAAGAGGCTTAGTCAACGGGTCTGCAACATTCAGATCCGTATGTATCTTGCAAATCTCTATGTCTCCCACCTGGACTAGATCCCGGATGGAGTTGAAGCATCTCTTGATGTGTTTGGTTCTTTTGTGAAATCTGGATTCCTTTGCCAAGGCAATTGCACCAGTATTGTCACAGAAGATTTTCATTGGACCCGATGCACTAGGTATGACACCTAGATCGGATATGAACTCCTTCATCCAGACTCCTTCGTTCGCTGCTTCAGAAGCAGCTATGTACTCCGCTTCACATGTAGATCCCGCTACGACGCTTTGTTTAGAACTGCACCAACTGACAGCTCCACCGTTTAAAGTAAACACGTATCCGGTTTGCGATTTAGAATCGTCCGGATCAGTGTCAAAGCTTGCATCAACGTAACCTCTTACGGTGAGCTCTTTGTCACCTCCATATACGAGAAACATATCCTTAGTCCTTTTCAGGTATTTCAGGATGTTCTTGACCGCTGTCCAGTGATCCACTCCTGGATTACTTTGGTACCTCCCTGCTAAACTTATAGCAAGGCACACATCAGGTCTGGTACACAGCATTGCATACATGATAGAGCCTATGGCTGAAGCATAGGGAACATCTTTCATTTTCTCTCTATCTTCTGCAGTGGTCGGGCATTGAGTTTGACTCAACTTCACACCTTGTAACACAGGCAAGAACCCTTTCTTTGCTTGATCCATTTCGAACTTCTTCAAAATCTTGTCAAGGTATGTGCCCTGTGAAAGTCCAATTAAGCGTTTTGATCTATCTCTATAGATCTTTATGCCTAATATGTAAGCAGCTTCCCCGAGGTCTTTCATCGAAAAACTTTTATTCAAGTATCCCTTTATGCTATCCAGAAATTCTATATCATTTCCAATCACCAATATGTCATCCACATATAATATCAGAAATGCTACAGAGCTCCCACTCACTTTCTTGTAAATACAGGCTTCTCCAAAAGTCTGTATAAAGCCAAATGCTTTGATCACACTATCAAAGCGTTTATTCCAACTCCGAGATGCTTGCACCAGTCCATAAATGGATCGCTGGAGTTTGCATACTTTGTTAGCTCCTTTTGGATCGACAAAACCTTCTGGTTGTATCATATACAACTCTTCTTGCAGAAATCCATTTAGGAATGCAGTTTTGACATCCATCTGCCATATTTCATAATCATAAAATGCGGCAATTGCTAACATGATTCTGACAGACTTAAGCATCGCTACGGGTGAGAAAGTCTCATCGTAGTCAACTCCTTGAACTTGTCAAAAACCTTTTGCGACAAGTCGAGCTTTGTAGATAGTAACATTACCATCAGCGTCAGTCTTTTTCTTAAAGTTCCATTTATTCTCAATTGCTTGCCGATCATCGGGCAAGTCAACCAAAGTCCATACTTTGTTCTCATACATGGATCCCATCTCAGATTTCATGGCTTCAAGCCACTTTGCGGAATCTGGGCTCACCATCGCTTCTTCATAGTTCGTAGGTTCATCATGATCTAGTAGCATGACTTCCAGAACAGGATTACCGTACCACTCTGGTGCGGATCTTACTCTGGTTGACCTACGAGGTACAGTAGTATCTTGATCTAAAGTTTCATGATCATCATCATTAACTTCCTCTCTTATTGGTGTAGTTCTCACAGAAACAGTTTTCTGTGATGTACTATTTCCCAATAACGGAGTAGGTACAGTTACCTCGTCAAGTTCTACTTTCCTCCCACTCACTTCTTTCGAGAGAAACTCCTTCTCAAGAAAGTTTCCGAATTTAGCAACAAAAGTCTTGCCTTCGGATCTGTGATAGAAGGTGTATCCAATAGTTTCCTTTGGATATCCTATGAAGACACACTTCTCCGATTTGGGTTCGAGCTTATCAGGTTGAAGCTTTTTCACATAAGCATCGCAGCCCCAAACTTTAAGAAACGACAACTTTGGTTTCTTGCCAAACCATAGTTCATAAGGCGTCGTCTCAACAGATTTAGATGGTGCCCTATTTAACGTGAATGCGGCCGTCTCTAAAGCATAACCCCAAAATGATAGCGGTAAATCAGTAAGAGACATCATAGATCGCACCATATCTAGTAAAGTACGATTACGACGTTCGGACACACCATTACGTTGTGGTGTTCCGGGTGGCGTGAGTTGCGAAACTATTCCACAATTTTTCAAATGTACACCAAACTCGTAACTCAAATATTCTCCTCCACGATCAGATCGTAGAAACTTTATTTTCTTGTTACGATGATTTTCAACTTCACTCTGAAATTCTTTGAACTTTTCAAATGTTTCAGACTTATGTTTCATGAAGTAGATATACCCATATCTGCTTAAATCATCTGTGAAGGTGAGAAAATAACGATATCCGCCACGAGCCTCAATATTCATCGGACCACATACATCGGTATGTATGATTTCCAATAAATCTGTTGCTCTCTCCATAGTACCGGAGAACGGTGTTTTAGTCATCTTGCCCATGAGGCACGGTTCGCAAGTACCAAGTGATTCATAATCAAGTGGTTCCAAAAGCCCATCAGCATGGAGTTTCTTCATGCGCTTTACACCGATATGACCTAAACGGCAGTGCCACAAATAAGTTGCACTATCATTATCAACTCTGCATCTTTTGGCTTCAACATTATGAATATGTGTATTACTACTATCGAGATTCAATAAGAATAGACCACTCTTTAAGGGTGCATGACCATAAAAGATATTACTCATATAAATAGAACAACCATTATTCTCTGATTTAAATGAATAACCGTCTCGCATTAAACAAGATCCAGATATAATGTTCATGCTCAATGCTGGCACCAAATAACAATTATTTAGGTCTAATATTAATCCCGAAGGTAGATGTAGAGGTAGCGTGCCGACCGCGATCACATCGACTTTGGAACCGTTTCCCACGCGCATCGTCACCTCGTCCTTTGCTAGTGTCCGCTTATTCTGTAGTCCCTGTTTCGAGTTGCAAATATTAGCAACAGAACCAGTATCAAATACCCAGGTGCTACTGCGAGCATTAGTAAGGTACACATCAATAACATGTATATCACATAAACCTTTGTTCACCTTGCCATCCTTCTTATCCGCCAAATACTTGGGGCAGTTCCGCTTCCAGTGACCAGTCTGCTTGCAGTAGAAGCACTCAGTTTCAGGCTTAGGTCCAGACTTGGGTTTCTTCTCTTGAGCAGCAACTTGCTTGCCGTTCTTCTTGAAGTTCCCTTTCTTCTTTCCTTTGCCCTTTTTCTTGAAACTAGTGGTTTTGTTAACCATCAACACTTGATGCTCCTTCTTGATTTCTACCTCCGCAGCTTTCAGCATAGCGAAGAGCTCGGGAATAGTCTTGTTCATCCCTTGCATATTATAGTTCATCACAAAGCTCTTGTAGCTTGGTGGCAGTGATTGGAGAATTCTGTCAATGACGCAATCATCCGGAAGTGTAACTCCCAATTGAATCAAGTGATTATTATACCCAGACATTTTGAGTATATGCTCACTGACAGAACTGTTCTCCTCCATCTTGCAGCTATAGAATTTATTGGAGACTACATATCTCTCAATCCGGGCATTTGCTTGAAATATTAACTTCAACTCCTGGAACATCTCATATGCTCCATGACGTTCAAAACGTCGTTGAAGTCCCGGTTCTAAGCCGTAAAGCATGGCACACTGAACTATTGAGTAGTCATCAGCTTTGCTCTGCCAGACGTTCATAACTTCTGGTGTTGCTCTTGCAGCAGGCCTGGCACTCAGCGGTGCTTCCAGGACGTAATTCTTCTGTGCAGCAATGAGGATAATCCTCAGGTTACGGACCCAGTCCGTGTAATTGCTACCATCATCTTTCAATTTTGCTTTCTCAAGGAACGCATTAAAATTCAACGGAACAACAGCACGAGCCATCTATCTACAATCAACATAAACAAGCAAGATACTATCAGGTACTAAGTTCATGATAAATTTTTAAGTTCAGTTAATTTACTTAAGAACTCCCACTTAGATAGACATCCCTCTAATCCTCTAAGTGATCACGTGATCCAAATCAACTAAACCATAACCGATCATCACGTGAGATGGAGTAGTTTTCAATGGTGAACATCAATATGTTGATCATATCTACTATATGATTCACGCTTGACCTTTCGGTCTCCGTGTTCTGAGGCCATATCTGTATATGCTTGGCTCGTCAAGTATAACCTGAGTATTCCGCGTGTGCAACTGTTTTGCACCCGTTGTATTTGAACGTAGAGCCTATCACACCCGATCATCACGTGGTGTCTCAGCACGAAGAACTTTTGCAACGGTGCATACTCAGGGAGAACACTTCTTGATAATTTAGTGAGATATCATCTTATAATGCTACCGTCAATCAAAGCAAAATAAGATGCATAAAAAGATAAACATCACATGCAATCAATATAAGTGATATGATATGGCCATCATCATCTTGTGCTTTGTGATCTCCATCTCCGAAGCACCGTCATGATCACCATCGTCACCGGCGCGACACCTTGATCTCCATCGCAGCATCGTTGTCGTCTCGCCAATCTTATGCTTCCACGACTATCACTACCGCTTAGTAATAAAGCATTACATCGCGATTGCATTGCATACAATAAAGCGACAACCATATGGCTCCTGCCAGTTGCCGATAACTCGGTTACAAAACATGATCATCTCATACAATAAAATCAGCATCATGCCTTGACCATATCACATCACAACATGCCCTGCAAAAACAAGTTAGACGTCCTCTACTTTGTTGTTGCAAGTTTTACGTGGCTGCTACGGGCTTAAGTAAGAACTCATCTCACCTATGCATCAAAACCACAACGATAGTTCGTCAAATAGACTCCGTTTTAACCTTCTCAAGGACCGGGCGTAGTCACACTTGGTTAAACTAAAGTTGGAGAGACAGTCTTCCACAAGCCATCTATGTGCGAAGCACGTCGAGGGAACCGGTCTCGCGTAAGAGTACGCGTAAGGTTGGTCCGGATCGTCTCGTCCAACAATACCGCCGAACCAAAGTATGACATGCTGGTAGGCAGTATGACTTGTATCGCCCACAACTCACTTGTGTTCTACTCGTGCATATAACATCAATCCATAAAAACCTAGGCTCGGATGCCACTGTTGGGGAACGCAGTAATTTCGAAAATTTTCCTACGCACACGCAAGATCATGGTGATGCACAGCAACGAGAGGGGAGAGTGTTGTCTACGTACCAACGCAGACCGACTGCGGAAGCGATCAACAACGTAGAGGAAGTAGTCGTACGTCTTCTTCCCGATCCGACCGATCCAAGCACCGTTACTCCGGCACCTCCGAGTTCTTAGCACACGTTCAGCTCGATGACGTTCCTCGGGCTCCGATCCAGCAAAGCGTCGAGGAAGAGTTCCGTCAGCATGACGGCGTGGTGACGATCTTGATGTACTACCGACGCAGGGCTTCGCCTAAGCACTGTAACGGTATGATCGAGGTGGAATTTGGTGGCAGGGGGCACCGCACACGGCTAAGGAACGATCTCAAGGATCAAGTTGTGTGTCTTGGGGTGCCCCCTGCCCCCGTATATAAAGGCCAGGGGCAGGGGGTTCGGCCGGCTAGGGGGGAGGCGCAGGGAGGAGTCCTACTCCCACCGGGAGTAGGACTCCTCCCCTCCAATCCTATTCCAACTAGGACTTTTGGGGGGAAAGGAGAAAGAGGGGGCCGGCCCACCTCTCCTAGTCCTACTAGGACTTGGGGAAGGGGGGGCGCCGGCTAGGCTTGTGGGCTGCCTCTTCTCTCTTTTCCACTAAGGCCCAATAGGCCCATTTGCCTCCCGGGGGGTTCCGGTAACCCTCCCGGTAATCCGGTAAAATCCCGATTTCACCCGGAACGCTTCCGGTGCCCAAACATAGGCTTCCAATATATCAATCTTTACATCTCGACCATTTCGAGACTCCTTGTCATGTCCGTGATCTCATCCGGGACTCCGAACAACCTTCGGTACATCAAAATGCATAAACTCATAATAACTGTCATCGTAACGTTAAGCGTGCGGACCCTACGGTTCGAGAACAATGTAGACATGACCGAGACATGTCTCCGGTCAATAACCAATAGCGGGACCTGGATGCCCATATTGGCTCCTACATATTCTACGAAGATCTTTATCGGTCAGACCGCATAACAACATACGTTGTTCCCTTTGTCATCGGTATGTTACTTGCCCGAGATTCGATCGTCGGTATCCAATACCTAGTTCAATCTCGTTACTGGCAAGTCTCTTTACTCGTTCCGTAATACATCATCTCATAACTAACATCTTAGTTATTATGCTTGCAAGGCTTATGTGATGTGTATTACCGAGAGGGCCCAGAGATACCTCTCCGACAATCGGAGTGACAAACCCTAATCTTGAAATACGCCAACCCAACATCTACCATTGGAGACACCTGTAGTACTCCTTTATAATCACCCAGTTACGTTGTGACGTTTGGTAGTACCCAAAGTGTTCCTCCGGTAAACGGGAGTTGCATAATCTCATAGTTATAGGAACATGTATAAGTCATGAAGAAAGCAATAGCAACATACTAAACGATCGGGTGCTAAGCTAATGGAATGGGTCATGTCAATCAGATCATTCTACTAATGATGTGACCTCGTTAATCAAATAACAACTCCTTGTTCATGGTTAGGAAACATAACCATCTTTGATTAACGAGCTAGTCAAGTAGAGGCATACTAGTGACACTCTGTTGGTCTATGTATTCACACATGTATTATGTTTCCGGTTAATACAATTCTAGCATGAATAATAAACATTTATCATGATATAAGGAAATAAATAATAACTTTATTATTGCCTCTAGGGCATATTTCCTTCAAGGGGTCATAAGTGCTTGAACAGACAAGTGCCCAACTAGTTATGTTATATTACATGGGTAGTAAGAAACATCTTCCAGGGAGAATAGTTCCGTTAAGGGTTCCTTTCCCTGGGTAAGCATGCCCTAAAGTGCATGTCCGGACTGCGATAGGAAACGCAGGAAAAACATCTGGGGGCAGGTTTGGAAAATAACTAAAAATCATCTTTTGTTCACCGACTGAATATTCCCTTAAGAACACTAGCTTTCGACTTCACCCAGTCTGAGGTACACATCCGGCTGACCCGGCAGTAACAATCGCAGAGGTGCTCCCCTTATGCCCTAGCCGAATTAACGAGAATGTAGGGCATAAATACAAGAGCCAGGCAACCCAGCTTGGCCAAAACTTAAGTCATATCGATGCATATAATGGCGAAAAAGGTACATGTGGAAGCATAACACATGTGCGGGGCACGAGGCCCAAATAAATAATTAAGCTTCTGTGAAAGAAGCCCCCAGGTATGATGAGCGCGGCCGGCGCATCTATAATGTGCAAGCGAGGCACAAGTTGGCCCTTGAAGGCCTAGAGAAAGAATAAAAGAAAGGAAGAAAGAAAAACAAGACAGATGATGTATATGCAAAAAATGGTCAAAGGGAGGGGATGAACATAGAGTCCGGTGCTAGGCGTAGAATCTTCGGAGCCTGGCCGTGTTCCATGGGTTCGGCTCGAGTCGACTAGTCGATGCATCCCGCAGTCGGTACGCTCCACCGGTCAGAACTTGGTCAATAATGAAGGGTCCTTCCCATTCGGGCTCGAGCTTGTTCTTTTTCTTATCCGACAGGCGTAGAACTAGTTCGCCAACGTTATAAGTTTTGGCCCGTACTTCTCTGCTTTCGTATCTGCAAGCCTGTTGCTGATAAAATGTGGAACGGGCTTTGGCTACGTCACGCTCCTCCTCCAGGGTGCCCAGACTATCCTGCCGATCGAGCTCGGCTTCTCTTTTTTCGTACATGCACACTCAAGGTGAGTCATGAATTATGTCACAGGGCAAGACTGCCTCTGCGCCGTACACCATAAAGAAGGGTGTATATCCGGTACTACGATTCGGCATGGTCCGCAGCACCCAGAGTACGGAGTCGAGCTCCTCTACCCAGTGCGTGTGAGACTCCGTTAAGGAACGCACTAATCTGGGTTTAATGCTGCTCATTATAAGACCGTTTGCTCGCTCGACTTGACCGTTGGTTTGTGGGTGATAGACTGAAGCATAATCGAGCTTAATGCCCATTTTGCTGCACCAGAGTTTTACCTCATCGGCTGTGAAGTTTGTGTCGTTGTCAGTGATGATGCTGTGGGGGACGCCATAACAGTGTACGACCCCAGATATGAAGTCTATCACTAGTCCGGATTCGGCTGTTTTAACAGGTTTGGCCTCTATCCATTTGGTGAATTTATCCACCATGACCAGTATGTATTTTTTCTTGTGGGTTCCCCCTTTAAGGGGTCCAACCATGTCAAGCCCCCAGACCGCGAAGGGCCACATAATGGGGATTGTTTGGAGGGCGGTGGGTGGCATGTGGCTTTGATTTGCAAAGAGTTGGCAACCGGCGCAACGTTGGACCAAGTCCTGTGCATCTGCCAGGGCCGTTGGCCAATAGAATCCTGTACGGAAGGCCTTGCTTACAAGAGCCCAGGCTACGGCATGGTGACCGCCGAGTCTGGCGTGGATTTCTGCCAAAAGGTTCCGCCCTTCCTCTTCGGAGATGCACCTTTGAAGGACTCCGGTAGTGCTTTTTTATACAATTCTCCCTTGTGGACCCTGTAGGCCTTAGATCGCCGCACTATGCAGCGTGCCTCATTTTGGTCCTCCGGAAGTTCCTGCCTAGTTAGGTAGGCCGGGAATGGTTCTATCCACGGGGCGATAATGGCCATTATTATGTGGGCTGAAGGTGTTATTTCGGTGGCGGAGTCTCCGATTGTGTCAGAGTATTCGGTATCGGGCATTTTGACCGGGTCCGGACTATTGTTACCGGTGTCCCCTTCCCACACTATGGATGGCTTGAACAACCTTGCTAGAAATATGTTGGGGGGACCGCGTCGCGTTTTGCGCCGATGCGGGCGAGGATATCCGCCGCTTGATTGTTTTCCCGAGCCACATGGTGAAATTCGAGTCCCTCGAGCTGAGCTGACATTTTTAGGACGGCGTTTCAGTAGGCCGCCATTTTCGGATCCTTGGTGTCAAAGTCTCCATTTATTTGGGATATTGCAAGGTTTGAATCCCCACGCACCACCAGGCATTGAATGCCCATGGAGACTGCCATCTGAAGACCATGCAACAGAGCTTCGTATTCGGCTGCGTTGTTGGAGTCTGTATACAATATTTGCAGTACGTACTGAATGGTATCTCCGGTTGGGGACGTCAGGATGACGCCAGCCAGCATTTTAGAACCGTCGAAGTGCATGATCCAATTGGAGTATGCGCCGTACTCTTTAGGGAGTTTGTCCTCCGTCAATTCGGCGACAAAGTCGGCCAATACTTGCGACTTAATGGCTCATCGAGGTTTGTATGTTATGTCGAACAGGAGGAGCTCAATGGCCCATTTAGCAATCCGGCCCGTAGCGTTGCGGTTGTTTATAATATCATTAAGTGGCACTTCCGAGGCTACCGTAATCGAACACGCTTGATAGTAGTATCGCAGCTTCCGGGATGCCATGAATACCGCATAGGTTATCTTTTGATAATGTGGGTACCGTGATTTGCATGGAGTGAGGACAGTAGATACATAGTATACCGGCTTTTGAAGAGGGAATTTATGTCCGGCAACTTCTCGTTCGACGACGAGCACTGCGCTTACAACTTGATGAGTTGCCGCAATGTACAACAGCATTGGTTCGCCGATGTTTGGCGCGGCCAGGATTGGGTTGGTTGCCAAAATGGCCTTTATTTCTTCCAATCCGGCTATGGCAGCGTCCGTCCACTCAAAGTGTTTGGTGCGCCGAAGGAGGCGATAAAGGGGTAAAGCCTTTTCTCCTAAGCGAGAGATAAAGCGGCTTAGGGCCGCCATGCATCCAGTTAACTTCTGGATTTGTTTGAGGTCTGTTGGGGTAACCAACTATGACAAAGCTTGGATTTTGGCCGGATTAGCTTCAATACCTCTACTGGAGACAATGGAACCCGGGAGCTTTCTGGCTGGTACGCCGAAAACGCATTTTTACGGATTGAGCTTGATGTCGTATGTTCGGAGGTTGTCGAATGTGAGCCTCAAGTCGTCTACCAAAGAGTCGACGTGCTTGGTTTTGACGACCACATCGTCTATGTATGCCTCTACTATTTTGCTGATTTGTTTCTCCAGACATGTCCGAATCATGCGCTGGTATGTTGCACCGGCGTTTTTGAGCCCAAAAGGCATTGTGTTGAAACAGAAGGGACCGTATGGTGTGATGAATGCCGTTGCGGCTTGGTCGGACTCCGCCATATTGATTTGGTGGTAACCGGAGTATGCATCGAGGAAACAAAATGACTCGTGTCCTGCGGTGGCATCGATAATTTGATCAATGCGGGGGAGGGGGAAGGGATCCTTTGGGCAAGCTTTATTGAGGTCCTTGAAATCGACACAAAGGCGCCAGGATTTATCCTTATTTGGTACCATCACCAAGTTTACTAGCCAGTCCGGTGTTTTATTTCTCTAATGAATCCGGCCTCCAATAACTTGGCTAGTTCCTCTCCCATGGCTTGTCTCTTAGGTTCCGAGAAACGCCGAAGAGCCTGTGTCGGTGTCAAAACCGGCGGATCTCGGGTAGGGGGTCCGAACTGTGCGTCTAAGCGGATGGTAACGGGAGGCAGGGGACACGAAGTTTTACCCAGGTTCGGGCCCACTTGATGGAGGTAAAACCCTATGTCCTGCTTGATTAATATTGATGATATGAGTAGTACAAGAGTAGATCTACCACGAGATCAGAGAGGCTAAACCCTAGAAGCTAGCCTATGGTATGATTGTATGTTGTCCTACGGACTAAAACCCTCCGGTTTATATAGACATCTGAAAGGGCTAGGGTTACACAAGGTCGGTTACAAAGGAGGAGATATACATATCCGTATTGCCTAGCTTGCCTTCCATGCCAAGTAGAGTCCCATCCGGACACGAGACAAAGTCTTCAATCTTGTATCTTCATAGTCTAACAGTCTGGCCAAAGGATATAGTTCGGCTGTCCGGAGACCCCCCAATCCAGGACTCCCTCAGTAGCCCCTGAACGAGGCTTCAATGACGATGAGTCCAGCGCGCAGTATTGTCTTCGGCATTGCAAGGCGGGTTCCTCCTCCGAATACACCACGGAAGAATTTGAATACAAGGATAGTGTCCGACCCTGCAAAATAAGTTCCACATACAACCGTAGAGAGAATAATATTTCCACAAATCTAATTTGCTGACTTGTTTTGGCAACACAACCTTATGCCATGGCCTGGTGATTATTCGAACCGTTTCCTTTAACTAGCCCTGCACATAACGCGAGGCAGTTTTTGACACGTCTTGTCAAAGCACAGATCGTGTTCCCCTAATTACGGGATTCTCATCAATATGGTCATGGGTAACCCAACCGTGTCTAGGACTCCTAGATTATAGGCAAGTCCCAAACGGCTACGGAGAGGACGCTTGCTATTCACCTGATAACCCACAAGTATAGGGGATCAATTGTAGCCTCTTTCGATAAGTAAGAGTGTCGAACCCAACGAGGAGCTAAAGGTAGAAGAAATATTCCCTCAAGCTCTATCGACCACCGATACAACTCTACACACACTTGACGTTCGCTTTACCGGAAACAAGTATGAAACTAGAAGTACTTTGTAGGGTTTGTTGGATAGGTATGCAAGATAATAAAGAGCAAGTAAATATAAAGTAGGGGCTGTTTAGATGAAGACACAACTAAATTAGTTTTAGTAAAGATATTTTGTCAACAAGAAGGTTATTTGTCCCTAGGCAATCGATAACTAGACCGGTAATCATTATTGCAATTTTATTTGAGGGAGAGGCATAAGCTAACATACTTCCTCTACTTGGATCATATGCACTTATGATTGGAACTCTAGCAAGCATCCGCAACTACTAAAGATTCATTAAGGTAAAACCCAACCATAGCATTAAAGCATCAAGTCCCCTTTATCCCATACGCAAACAACCTACTTACTCGGGTATGTGCTTTTGTCACTCACGCCACCCACCATAAGCAAATCATAAACATATTGCAAACCCTACAGCGGGAATCCCTCATGCTTGTGCGACACGGAGAGCACCATAGGACAGCACCAATAATAAAACATACAACTCAAACCAATCACGATCATCAAATAGCCATTAGGACAAAAACAGATCTACTCAAACATCATAGGATAGCCATACATCATTGGGAAATAATATATAGAGTTGAGCACCATATTTAAGTAGAGATTACAGCGGGTAAGAGAGAGGTTACACCGCTGCATAGAGGGGGGAAGAGTTGGTGATGATGGCGGTGAAGTTGTTGGTGAAGATCGCGGTGATGATGATGGCCCCCGGTGGCACTCCGGTGCCACCGAAAGCGAGGGGGAGAGAGCCCCCCTCCTTCTTCTTGCTTGACCTCCTCCCTAGATGGAAGAAGGGTTTCCCCTCTGGTCCATGACCTCCATGGCGTGGGAGGGGCGAGAGCCCCTCCGAGATTGGATCTATCTCTCTGTCTCTCTCTATTTCTGCGTTCTGTTATGGCTCTGTTTCACCATTTCATATATATATATATGGAGATCCGTAAGTCTGATTGGCCTGAAACCTTCGCCGTGATTTTTTTTCCGAATATTAGCTTTCTTGCGGCAAAAGAAGAGTGTCAACCACCTTACGGTGGGCTCACGAGGGTAGGGGCGCGCCCTAGGGGGGCGCCCCCTGTCTCGTGACCACCTCGGGCACTAGTTCGCGTTGATTTTCCTTCAGAATTTTCCATATTTTCCAAAAATAAGCTTCGTCCGTTTTTATCCCGTTTGGACTCCGTTTGATATGGATATTCTGCGGAACCAAAAACATGCAACAGATAGGAACTGGCACTGGGCACTGGATCAATATGTTAGTCCCAAAAATAATATAAAAAGTTGCCAAAAAGTATATGAAAGTTGAATAATATTGGCATGGAACAATCAAAAATTATAGATACGACGGAGACGTATCAGCATCCCCAAGCTTAATTCCTGCTCATCCTCGAGTAGGTAAATGATAAAAAAATTGATGTGGAATGCTACCTAGCATAATCTTGATCATATGTCTAATCATGGCATGAATATTAAGACACGAGTGATTCAAAGCAATAATCTATCCTTTGACATAAAAATAATAATACTTCAAGCATACCAACCAAGCAATTATGTCTTATTGAAATAACATAGCCAAAGAAAGCTCATCCCTACAAAATCATATAGTTTGGCTATGCTCCACCTTCACCACACAAAGCATTCACATCATGCACAACCCCGATGACAAGCCAAGCAATTGTTTCATACTTTTAACGTTCTCAAACCTTTTCAACTGTCACACAATACATGAGCGTGAGCCATGGACATAGCACTATAGGTGGAACAGAATGGTGGTTGTGGAGAAGACAAAAAGGAGAAGATAGTCTCACATCAACTAGGCGTATCAACGGGCTATGGAGATGCCCACCAATAGATATCAATGTGAGTGAGTAGGGATTGCCATGCAACGGATGCACTAGAGTTATAAGTGTATGAAAGCTCTAACTGAAACTAAGTGGGTGTGCATCCAACTTGCTTGCTCATGAAGACCTCGAGCATTTGAGGAAGCCCATCATCAGAATATACAAGCCAAGTTCTATAATGAAAATTGCCACTAGTATATGAAAGTGATAACTCAAGAGACTCCCTAAATGAAGAACATGGTGCTACTTTGAAGCACAAGTGTGGAAAAGGATAGTAGCATTGTCCCTTTTAATTTTTTAATTTTTTTGGCCTTCCTTTTTTATTTGGCCTTTATTTTTTATTTGGCCTTTCTCTTTTTTTGGGACAATGCTCTATTAAATGATGATCATCACACTTCTATTTACTTACAACTCAATATTACAACTCGATACTAGAACAAAGATATGACTCTATATGAATGCCTCCGGCGGTGTACCGGGATGTGCAATGATCTAGCGTAGCAATGACATCAAAAAATTGACAAGCCATGAAAACATCATGCTAGCTATCTTACGATCATGCAAAGCAATATGACAATAATGCTCAAGTCATGTATATGATGATGATGGAAGTTGCATGGCAATATATCTCGGAATGGCTATGGAAATGCCATGATAGGTTGGTATGGTGGCTGTTTTGAGGAAGGTATATGGTGGGTTTATGGTACCGGCGAAAGTTGCGCGGTACTAGAGAGGCTAGCAACGGTGGAAGGGTGAGAGTGCGTATAATCCATGGACTCAACATTAGTCATAAAGAACTCACATACTTATTGCAAAAATATATTAGTCATCGAAACAAAGTACTATGTGCATGCTCCTAGGGGGGTATATTGGTAGGAAAAGACCATCGCTCGTCCCCGACCGCCACTCATAAGGAAGACAATCAATAAACACCTCATGCTCCGACTTTGTTACATAACGGTTCACCATACGTGCATGCTACGGGACTTGCAAACCTCAACACAAGTATTTCTCAATTTCACAATTACTCGACTAGCATGACTCTAATATCACCATCTTTATATCGCAAAACTATTGCAAGGAATCAAACATATCATATTCAGCGATCTACAAGTTTATGTAGGATTTTATGACTAACCATGTGAATGACCAGTTCCTGTCATCTCTCTAAATAGATATAAGTGAAGCACGAGAGTTTAATTCTTTCTACAAAAGATATGTCCGTGCTCTAACAAATATAAGTGAAGCAAAAGAGCATTCTACAAATGGCGGTTGTCTATGTAAAGAGAAACATGCAATCCAAACTTCAAATGATATAAGTGAAGCACATGAATCATTCTATAAAGCCATACTCAAAAGATATAAGTGAAGTGCAAAGAGCATTCCATAAATCAACCAAGGACTATCTCATACCAGCATGGTGCATAAAAAGAAAAATAAAAACCTAAATGCAAAAGACGCTCCAAGACTTGCACATATCGCATGAACGTAACGAATCCGAAAACATACCGATATTTGTTGAAGAAAGAGGGGATGCCTCCCCAGCATCCCCAAGCTTAGATGCTTGAGTCTCCTTAAATATTTACTTGCGGTGCCTCGGGCATTCCCAAGCTTGAGCTCTTGCCTCTCTTCCTTCTTCTCACATCGAGACCTTCTCAATCATCGAACACTTCATCCACACAAAACTTCAACAGAAAACTCGGTAAGATCCGTTAGTATAATAAAGCAAATCACTACTATAAGTACTGTTGCAAAACAATTAATATTTTGTTTTTTCATTGTGTCTACTGTAATACAAATTTTTCATGGCTTAATCCACTGATATAAATTGATAGTTTCATCAAAACAAGCAAACTATGCATCAAAAACAGAATCTGTCTAAAACAGAACAGTCTGTAGCAATCTGAACATTCACCATACTTCTAATACTTGAAAAATTCTACCAAAATTAGGAAAAATAGACAATTTGTATAGGAATACAGTGCAAAAATAATCAAAACCATTCGACGTTCCAGCTAAAAATGTAAAATCGCGCACTACAGACAAAGTTTCTGTCCTGCATCGTACAAACCATCAAGGAAATGTAAACATCCTAAAGGCAAACCTTGGCACATTATTTTTACAATACAATGGAATTATACAAGGGGATAATTATTTTTGTTGAAAGGTTTCTGTAATTAAGATTCACAAAGTTCCCATGGGCATGAACAAAGTTCAAGGACGTCCCCCACTTTCACAATGCTCGTTTCTCTCACTTTCACTTTTCTTTTTGAAAAAGTTTTGGGTTCCCCTCTTTATTTTTGTTGTTTTTAAACTATATGAAAGCACTCAACAGAAATAAATGACTCTCTAAAACTTCCGGGTTGTCTCCCTGGCAGCACTTTCTTTAAAGCCATTAAGCTAGGCATATAGTGCTCGAGTAGTGAATCCACCCGAATCCCAAGGTATATCAAAGCCAATTTTTATTAAAAATGATTTGTAATTTAGTAGTGAGCACAAAGTAAACTATATCATGTAACAACGAAGTCTAACTCTCTTCCTATGCATCGGCATGTCATAAAAGAACAATTCATGCACACAAAGTAAAGGCCAATGCATAGTATAAACAGTTTCTTGCAATTTTATCGTATTGGAAACATAGAGAGGTGGAGATATAGTTCCTCTCTCATAATAATTGCAAGTAGGAGCAGCAAGCACATGCATATTATATCTATCAAAATCATCATGTGCAATGGTAGAAGGCAACCCATTAATGTAATCCTTAATAAGTGCAAACTTCTCCGATATAGTGTAATCACGAGAATTCAAAAAGATAATAGGACTATCATGCGTGGGTGCAATTGCAACAATTTTTTTATCATAAGGAACTATAGCAAGTTCATCTCCATACGCATAATTCATATTGGCATCTTGGCCACAAGCATAGCAAGCATCATCAAAAAGGGATATTTCAAAAGAATCAACGGGATCATAACAATCATCATAGCAATCATCCTCCGGTAAGCACGAAGGGAAATTAAACAATGTATGAGTTGAAGAGTTACTCTCATTAGAAGGTGGGCATGGGTAGCTAATCCGCTCTTCCTCCTTTTGTTCTTCGCTCTCCTCATCATCTTTTTCATCCAATGAGCTCACAGTTTCATCAATTTATTCTTCCATAGACTCCTGCAAAATATTAGCCTCTTCTTGGACAGCGGAGTAGTACTCAATATATGGTTCAACATAGGCATTAGAAGCATAATTATCATAGCAATATTTAAATATGGCAAAATTTTCAGATTTGTGAAGAGTAGCATCATACTTTTCAATCAAAGAAGAAATTTCAAAAGCACCCTTAAAAGCAATAAATTCTTCAATTTGTTGAACATCATAGTAATTATAAACACCCTTAGCATATGACGATAAGATTCCATTATCAATAAACTCACATTCGTAGGGAAGGTGTTTCTTAGGGTTTTCAGAACAACAAGTAAAATCATATATTTCACATAAATTCCAAGCATAGCATTGCAAACGTTGAATTTGACCCCATAAAAGTTTCCCTTTTTCAGATATTCGGTGCCATACATAACAAGCATGCTCATCTAAGGATTTGCCCTCAAATAATCTAGTGGGGGTTTCAGCACAAGCACATAGGGATCGAAGATGATCCAAGTAATAAGCTTCAGCAGTGTGATAGATTTTGAGTGGTTCTTCAACCATTGGTTTAGTAGGTACAACTAATTTTTTTGGTATTTTGTGTTTCCTACCCATAACTAAATATAGGAAACAACTAAGAACAACAAATAAAAATTACTTAGTGATAAAGCAAACAAGCACACACGAGAATATTCACCCCACGCTATTGCTCCCCGGCAATGGCGCCAGAAAAAGGTCTTGATAACCCACAAGTCTAGGGGATCAATTGTAGCCTCTTTTGATAAGTAAGAGTGTCGAACCCAACGAGGAGCTAAAGGTAGAACAAATATTCCCTCAAGTTCTATCGACCACCGATACAACTCTACGCACACTTGACGTTCGCTTTACCGGAAACAAGTATGAAACTAGAAGTACTTTGTAGGGTTTGTTGGATAGGTATGCAAGATAATAAAGAGCAAGTAAATATAAAGTAGGGGCTGTTTAGATGAAGACACAACTAAATTAGTTTTAGTAAAGAGCTTTTGTCAACAAGAAGGTTATTTGTCCCTAGGCAATCGATAACTAGACCGGTAATCATTATTGCAATTTTATTTGAGGGAGAGGCATAAGCTAACATACTTTCTCTACTTGGATCATATGCACTTATGATTGGAACTCTAGCAAGCATCCGCAACTACTAAAGATTCATTAAGGTAAAACCCAACCATAGCATTAAAGCATCAAGTCCCCTTTATCCCATACACAAACAACCTACTTACTCGGGTATGTGCTTCTGTCACTCACGCCACCCACCATAAGCAAATCATAAAAATATTGCAAACCCTACAGCGGGAATCCTTCACGCTTGCGCGACACGGAGAGCACCATAGGACAGCACCAATAATAAAACATACAACTCAAACCAATCACGATCATCAAATAGCCATTAGGACAAAACAGATCTACTCAAACATCATAGGCTAGCCATACATCATTGGGAAATAATATATAGCGTTGAGCACCATGTTTAAGTAGAGATTACAGCGGGTAAGAGAGAGGCTACACCGCTGCATAGAGGGGGGAAGAGTTGGTGATGATGGCGGTGAAGTTGTTGGTGAAGATCGTGGTGATGATGATGGCCCCCGGTGGCACTCCGATGCCACCGGAAGCGAGGGGGAGAGAGCCCCCCTCCTTCTTCTTCTTCCTTGACCTCCTCCCTAGATGGGAGAAGGGTTTCCCCTCTAGTCCATGGCCTCCATGGTGTGGGAGGGGCGAGAGCCCCTCCGAGATTGGATCTATCTCTCTGTCTCTCTCTGTTTCTGTGTTCTGTTCTGGCTCTGTTTCACCGTTTCGTATATATATGGAGATCTGTAACTCCGATTGGCCTGAAACCTTCGCCCTGATTTTTTTCCGAATATTAGCTTTCTTACGGCAAAAGAAGAGCGTCAACCGCCTTACTGTGGGCTCACGAGGGTAGGGGGCGCGCCCTAGGGGGAGCACCCCCTGTCGCGTGACCACCTCGGGCACTGGTTCACGTTGATTTTCCTTCTGAATTTTCCATATTTTCCAAAAATAAGCTCCGTCCGTTTGTATCCTGTTTGGACTCCGTTTGATATGGATATTCCGCGAAACCAAAAACATGCAACAGACAGGAACTGGCACTAGGCACTGGATCAATATGTTAGTCCCAAAAATAATATAAAAAGTTGCCAAAAAGTATATGAAAGTTGAATAATATTAGCATGGAACAATCAAAAATTATAGATACAACATAGACGTATCATCACCCTCTTTATAAAGGGACAATGCTTTTACTTTTTTCCCTCCCATGCTCAATCGAATCCTTCCCCCGCCTCGAGTTCTAACACCCAAAGCCCAGGTCAGGTGCTCCGGACCTTTAATCATGTCCGGATCTAGCCTTCAAGGCCGGTGGATGCCCCCTTCCGTTACGGAAGAAGACATCAAGAAGTTGACGGAGGCTAGATACCTGACCGCCGAGGTTTCGCATCGGCTGCCTTCCCGAGGGCAGGTCGTCCCTACTCCTGAACCCAACGAAGATGTCGTGTTCATCTCCCACTTCCTACGAGGTCTAGGCCTCACTCTGGATCCCTTCGTTAGGGGGTTGATGTTTTATTACGGGCTAGATTTCCACGATCTAGCCCCAGACTCCTTTCTCCATATCTCGGCATTTATTGTAGTATGTGAGGCCTTCCTCCGCATTACCCCTCACTTCGGCCTGTGGCTCAAGACCTTTGATGCGAAGCCGAAGATGGTCGAGGGGCAGCATGTAGCGTGCGGAGGCGCATTAATAAGCAAGATCGCTGGAGCTCCATGGCCAAAGGGTTCCATTCCAGAGGTGTCCGGATTATGGCAACGGGAGTGGTTTTACATCACAGCGCCCCGAAGTGCCAAGTGGGCGGCTGCCCCTGCGTTCCGCTCAGGCCCTCCACCACAAGTGATGTCATGGATTAGTAGAGGGCTGAGCTGGGGTCCATCCAAGGACGTGCCTGTACTGCAGAGCCGCATTCAAGATATCTTCGAAGGAGATTTTAGTTTGATTATGGTAATGCAAGTCATGCTGGTTCGACGAATCCAGCCATGCAAATGTCGGCCCCTCCGCATGTGGGAGTTCAACCCAGAAGGACCGCGCGCTATTCAGAATTTCCTCGGCCTGACGCACGAGGAGATGTATAAATCATTCTTTGGACCCCAGATAGAGTGCCCGGACACTACCGAGGACGTGGGCCTGAGCAGTAACCGCACCACCGACCAAGTAAGTTATCCTCTAGCCAAACACACCATCTTTCATTTATCATGACATCATTATGAGAAATCGCTCTTTGACCAGGACTGGATAACAAAGGCAAAGATGATCCGGTGTTCGGCCCCCCTTCGGGAAGGCTTGGAGAGTCCGGTGCTGGAAAAGATGCTTGAGCTAGCACCTTGCCCGGAGCCCTCACAGGAAGATAAAGGGGGAATAAAGGGGGCGAAAGAGGGCCTCCACCGCTACCCATTCCGACCGAGGGAACGGGCGCCTCCGTGAGGGAGGATAACCTAGGGGAGGAATCTGGTATTCTCTCACCCTGGGGAAGGAAGAGGACTACCCCTGAAGATCCGGAAACCACGGTTTCCAAATGGGAGAAGAAGTCTCCACCAGAGGGTCCTGCCTTGGAGGGTGCTCTTGCCGCACAAAGTCCGCGCGGGGATCTGCCCTCTAACGAGCTGTAAGTAATCAAAAAGTACTTTAATAGTGAAGATATACTACTTCATTTCTGAGGAAAATAACCGAAGCATTTATCTTGTAGTTCAGACCTTAGCCCTTCTCAGCAGAGCTCGTCTTCGGGGGATCTTCTTCCGGAGAAGATGGAGAGCGAAACGCCTCCCCCGGACTCCCCCGCTCAAGAAGCGGGCGACCTTGAAGTGTCATCACGGAGGGCCTCTCCGGATCCGGTGAGGCCAGAAGATAATCCTATAGTCACGCGAAGTCCTCAGCGTTCGGCTCTTGAAGAGATCAAACAAAGGAGTCTGGCACCGTCTGGTATGCGGTCGGACGTACTGAGGGAGCTGTTGGAGCGAGCGGCCATCTCAGAAGAACACCGTACGTTAATGGGTACGGTGATGGAAAGAATTTCATCCGCCAAAAGCGAATTGCATGAAGCCTTTATGAGTCTACTGACAGGCTTTGAGGTACGTGATACTTTTTGATAGTACCACACATTTTTAGGTATGCCCTATGTAGATAGTACCCCTGAGACTCTGGTTGTCGTCAAGAACGGCGGCGAACAGAGGATCGTAGTCCCAGGTAGTAACCAAACCTCCTTTATGTGCAGGTGGTGGAAGCTCCGGTGGCTAGCTGGACTAATGAGTTTGCCGAACTAAAGCGGCAACTGGATGCGGCAGATGCCGACATCGAGCTTGTTAACAGGCGGCTTGACGAGGCACAGGGTAAGTAATGCTTTCTGGTGAATGTCACATAGTAAGAGCAGCATGATGCCAGTATCTTTAATATATTGTGACTGCAGATGGAGCTGCCACCGTGGAGACCCTTCGGGCAGAACTTGCCCGAGCCAAAGAACAAGCAAGGAGTAGTAATGCGGCTGCTTTGAAGGCGGCCGAAGAGTTGAGGGCCGAGAAGGCCGCGCATTGCAAGAGCAAATAGAAAATGGCCAAGATGGCTGTAAAGTTAAAAGACACTGCCGACCATTGCCAGTTCCTTGAAGAAGAAAACCGAGTGAAGGCGACGGACCTTGAAAAGGCCACGATGATGACCAAAGACACCCGCTCTGCTATGAGAGCGAAGAAGGAGGATCTGCGTGAAGCCGGGGATATTGTGGCTGGGAAGCCCTTCATGCTGCGGAGGAAGTTCGGAGATCCACGGTATGCCCCTCTGGATCGGCTGTGGAGTTCGGCAGACGCATATATGGACTAGGCGGCGAGCGCTGTCGATGCGGCCAAATACTTCCAAGATCAAACAGATCGTGAAGTGGACAAGCTGTTATGGTCGCAATTTAACGTTCCAAACGTCCGCTTCCATTGACTGATCAGCTAGCCGAATGGGCCGAACTCAATAGGTTGTCCGGACTCGCCATGAGGTCTGTCGTGGATCAGCTATGGCCGAAAAAACCGAAGCCGAATAGGTATTTCATCTTAGTGCAGCAGTTCCTTGGTGAGGTGCCGCACATCAATGCGATGAAGAGGTCGGCGTGCATAGAAGGCTCGCGGATGGCCCTTGCCCGTGTTAAAGCATACTAGGCGGAGATGGATGCTACCACTGTTGCGGCGTAGGGTTCGGCCATAGGCCGAGTGGCTGCCGAGCACTATTTCAAAGAGGTTCTCGAGGGTGATCGTTTGATAGAGGCCCAGTGCTCGAAGAATATTATGTTTGAGTGAGATGTATTCCCATTGTAAACACAATGTTTTTATGAAATTTATTAAGGCTGTGTTTATGCTTTTGCCTGAAAGTAATATGATGCCTCCTGTGCGGCCTTTTATGTATACCTGTGTATAACCTGAAAGATTGCAGTCGTCGGCTTCAGCCCCCACGCATATAATGCGGAGGTGTTCGTAGAAGACGCGTGTTCACACTTAACCCAACGTCTTGGCCCTATTAAGGAGGTGATAGCGCAGCAAACGAGGCAACCAGACTATAATGCTTTAACACTTTCACTTAGCCATGGGAGTTTGACGGTGGGGCTACTATATAACCCCTGGTGGCTCCGCACTCTCCCGAATTCGGGGCGCGTACATGCCTGGCTGGGAAACGGCCCTTTGTTAAGGCGGAGGAATTCTAACATTCCGATAGGTCATCGAGTGGTTGACCAGTCTCACGCTATGTCATGATAGTCAGTTTTTGGCTTTCTCTACTGAGGTGCTCGTCTGGATGACCCGAGGCACAATCGCAGTAGTTCTCCTAGTGCTACCTTAGCCGATAGAGCGGAACGTAAGGTACCAAAACATAGGAGCCGGGCAAACCCAACATTTGACCAAAGACATGATTCGGAGCTGATGCATATAAGGCCAAACTCGCGACGCCGAACACTCCCTAAGGTATTCGGTCTTTATGGTATAAATCGGGCCTAAATAGTGCCCTTTGTAAGAAGCCCCTGGTGTCCAGGTACATGCATTATTCTGACGTGGCCACATGCCAAGACGCCAGCATCCTTCTCAATTGTACTGAGAATCCGAGGGATGTGTATCAACAAGAGACAGTAAAAAAGGTTCATGCAAGGTCTTAATCTAAAAAGAATCCTTGGTACGGGTCCCTGCTGCACGTCTGCGCCTGTGTCTCCATTGTGCCGTATCCTGGACGGGTGTAGCACGGTGGTCTTTTGTAAAAGAGAGGAACTTAGGTGAAAAGTTGTCGTGCAAAGAGGTAGGTTTTAAAGAAACCATGTAAATTTCAAGATGAGTAAAAATTGCCACTTGTTTGCGCGCGTTGAGCCCCTTGTGTTTGTGATAGGGGTGTGACCATCAAACCTGTACGAATTTCATATAGCTGCACCGAACTCGTCGAAGCGTGTCTGTGGTCTTGACGACCTATCGAATACTTTAGTTGGTGAGGCCGTTTTAGTGTTTGGCTGCCGAGGCAGCCGCACCCTCCTCGGTGCGCAGGGATCGCTCAATATTTCCTTGTACTGTAATGATGCCATGTGGACCGGGCATCTTAAGCGTGAGGGAAGCGTAATGCGGTATTGCATTAAAGCGAGCGAAAGCTTCGCGTCCAAGTAGTGCTTGATAGCCACTTTGGAATGGAGCAATGTGGAAGGTTAAATTTTCGCTACTGAAGTTATCGGGGAAGCCGAATATAACTTCTAGTAGCAGGGATCCCGTGCAATGAGCCCCTGGGCCTGGCGTTACTCCTTTAATGGTAGTATTGTTGAGGCAAATTTTCGTTGGGTCTATCCCCATTTTGCGGATTGTGTCCTGATATATCAGGTTTAGACTGCTACCACCGTCCATCAGGACTCGTGTGAAGTGGTATCCGTCAATTATTGGGTCTAATACCAAGGCAACCCATCTTGCACGCCTGATACTTGCTGAGTAATCCCGATGGTCAAAAGTGATCGGTTGAGACGACCAGTGGCAGGACTCCGCGGTGATAGGCCCTTGGGCATATTTATCTGGGAGTGCCGCTTTGTTTCTCCCCTTGATCACGTGTAACACATTTACTATTTTGACTTCTGGTGGAAATTTCTTTTGTTCACCAGTGTCTTGCTTGAGAGGCTCATCCTCGTCTTCGCTTGGTTTATCCTCCCCCTTGTGTACGGCGTTGAGCTTGCCGGACTGCTTGAAGACCCAACACTCTCTGTGGGTATGATTAGCGGGTTTACCAGGGGTGCTATGGATCTGACATATTTGGTCCAGAATTTTGTTGAGACTGGAAAGTTCATCTCTGGCGCCTTTAGAGGGCGGCTTTTGCTGACCTGGCCAAGAGCTTCTGAATTCGGCATTTACCGTCCTGCTCTTCGGGCTGTCTTCTTTATTCCGGCGCTTATTATTTTTGTTGCATCGTGATTCCCCATTTTCATCTCTAACTTCGAATGTACTTGGGTCGCTGGTGCTGCATCTGGCTAGCCAGCTGTCCTCGCCCACGCAAAAGCGGGTCATGAGGCTTGTTAATGCTGCCATTATTCTCGGCTTTTCTTGGCCGAGGTATCTGGCAAGCCATTCGTCGCGGACACTATGCTTAAAAGCTGACAAGGCTTCGGCGTCCGGACAGTCAACTATTTGGTTCTTTTTAGTAAGGAACCTGTTCCAAAGCTTTCGGGCTGACTCTCCGGGCTGTTGAGTGATATGACTCAAATCGTCCGCATCCGGAGGTCGGACATAAGTCCCTTGAAAATTTGCCTGAAAAGCGTCTTCGAGCTCTTCCCAGCTTCCAATGGAGTTTTCGGGGAGGCTTTTAAGCCAGTGCTGAGCTGGCCCTTTGAGCTTGAGGGGTAAGTACTTGATGGCGTGGAGATCATCTCCTCGAGCCATATGGATATGGACGATATAGTCCTCAATCCAGACCCCGGGGGTCTGTTGTTCCATCATATGCCTCTATGTTTACGGGTTTGAATCCCTCTGGAAATTCACGGTCCAGCACCTCATCGGTGAAACATAGGGGGTGTGCGGCACCCCTGTATCTGGGTGTACCGCGTTGTTCGGATGTTTGTTTTGTTGCATCGTATGCTGGAGCACGCTTGTGTGGTCCATATATGGATCTGGTTGCGTCGTCCTTTTGATGCGAGCCCTCGCGTGGATCGCGTATTGGCTTATGTGTGGCGTTGTTTGCCGCTCTATGTTGGTCGTGAGGACGTCCATCCGGCCAGGTGGCCGTTTTGATTTTTGGTTGCGAGGGATCTAAGGCCTCCTCATCGAATTCAGGTAGCAACTTCCGCTTCGGGTAGCTCTTGGTGGGGCGACTACCGCCGTACTTCGCTGCTGCATTGAGTACTTTGCTCCATCTGATTCTGAGTGTGTCTTGTGCAGCCTTGAGTCTTTGCTTCTGCTTTTTTAGACTCCTCGCGGTGGCAACAAGCCTTTGATGGGCATTTTGTTGCTCCGGGTGTTTGTCCGGTGTGAGGTCGTCCGGACTATTATCTTTGACAGAGTCAGGTTGTTCAGTTTGATTCTCCGTGTTGCCATGGTCCGGCGATGGTTCGCCCTGCTCTAACGCTGGGTCTATATGATAGTTGTTTCTGTCGAGGCGGGATTTGGAGCGGCGCTTACGCTGCCGCTTTGACTGCTTCTCGAGGGGACAACCCTTCGTTGCATCCTTCCGTTCCTCATCATCGTTTTCTTTTGGTGTGTTCACCATGTATACGTCATGTGATGAAGTGGGCGTCCAGTGCCCTGTGGGCAGTGGTTCCTGTTCGTCTCCTGCATCGTCGCCCATACTGTTGATGTCTTCGGAGTCGAGGTCGAGCATGTCGGTTAATTCATCGACAGTGGCTACTAAGTGGGTGGTGGGTGGGCGGCGAATTTCTTCGTCATCCGCATCCCAATCCCGCCGGAAATAGTTCGGCCAGGATCCTCCTGACAAGGAGAGGGACCTTAATGTGTTTAGTATGTCGCCAAGGGGCGAGTGCTGAAAAATATTCGCGGATGTAAACTCCATGATCGGCGCCCAATCGGATTCAATAGGATCGGGCGCAGGCGGTTCGGAGTCCGTGGCCAGAGAAAGATCCGGCAGTTTAACAATACGGCTCTCGTGCAAGGTAAGGTCGATATTCGGCTCGATCGCCGCTGAGAGTAAGGCCTCCGTGGCGGTGTCCATCCATCTGTCCATGGACGACGCAACTGGCTCCGAATTGAGGATCGGAGCGGCTGCCGGTGCAAACTCCTGAACACTGTCTGATGGTAGAGCTAAATTGTACTCATCACGACCGCGTGACGCACAAGGCAGAGGCTCGAATCTGTCAAAGATCAAGTCTTCGCGGACATCGACCGTGTAGTTTAAGCTTCCAAACCTGACATGGTGGCCAGGGGCGTAGCTTTCAATCTGCTCCAGATGGCCAAGCGAATTGGCCCGCAGTGCAAAGGCGCCGAACACAAAGATCTGTCTGGGGAGGAAATTCTCACCCTGGACTGCATCGCTATCGATGATAGTAGGAGCCATCAAGCCTAACAGCGACGACACAAAGGAACTCTCAATGAAAGCACCAATGTCGGTGTCAAAACCGGCGGATCTCGGGTATGGGGTCCCGAACTGTGCGTCTAGGCGGATGGTAATAGGAGGCAGGGGACACGAAGTTTTACCCAGGTTCGGGCCCTCTTGATGGAGGTAAAACCCTACGTCCTGCTTGATTAATATTGATGATATGGGTAGTACAACAGTAGATCTACCACGAGATCAGAGAGGCTAAACCCTAGAAGCTAGCCTATGGTATGATTGTATGTTGTCCTACGGACTAAAACCCTCCGATTTATATAGACACCGGAAAGGGCTAGGGTTACACAAGGTCGGTTACAAAGGAGGAGATATACATATCCGTATTGCCTAGCTTGCCTTCCACGCCAAGTAGAGTCCCATCCGGCCACGAGACGAAGTCTTCAATCTTGTATCTTCATAGTCTAACAGTCCGGCCAAAGGATATAGTCCGGTTGTCCGTAGACCCCCCAATCCAGGACTCCCTCAGCCTACTTGACCGGCTTGAATCCCTTTAGAACATTGAGGCTGTGCTCGGCCAGCCTGCGTGGGATTCCTGGCATGTCTGAAGGGTGCCAGGCAAAAATGTCCCAGTTCTCGGTAGGAACTCTCGTAGTGCGGCATCTACGTCAGGGTTTAATTGTGCCCCGATGGAAGCTATTTTTGTAGGGTCCGTTCGATGGACTTGGAATTTGACTATTTCATCCGCCGATTTAAAGGTGGTGGACTTGGATCTCTTATCGAGTATCACATTGTCCCTGTTCACCGTGGAGCGCAGCGCAGTCAGTTCCTCAGCCGCTAGGGCTTCGGATAGGGCCTCAAGGGCCAGTGCGGCTGTCTTGTTTTGGGCGCGGAGTGCTGTGTCCGGATGACTAGCAAGAGTGATAATTCCGTTGGGCCCGGGCATTTTGAGCTTCATGTACCCGTAATGGGGTATGGCTTGGAAGATTGTGAACGCCTCCCGCCCTAACAGGGCGTGGTAACCGCTACTGAACGGGGCCACTTGGAACGTAATCTCTTCAAACCTATAATTCTCCGGTGTGCCAAACACCACATCTAGTGTGATATTGCATGTACAGCGCGCTTCCCGACTGGGGATTATTCCTCTAAAGGTTGTGCTGCTTCACTTGATGTGGTTCCAGTCTATTTCCATTTTTTTGAAGGGTTTCCTCATAGATGAGGTTTAATCCGCTGCCGCCGTCCATGAGTACCTTGGTGAGTCGAAAGCCGTCCACAATTGGGAGAAGAGGCAGGGCTGGCTGCCTGGATGTGCTCTAATTTGAGGTAACAATGAAATCTTGTCAGATACTGTACTAGTTAAATCCGAGCTATGGGTGTGAAGCACTAATGTGCCAGTACATTTGATTGTGACTGTTCTATTTTTTACATGAACTTTTTTTAGAAAGGGTTGTACATCAACTTAATGTTCTAGTAGAACTTATATATTATGTTGTCTATCTGTTTTCTTTGCACAGCATTCAAGATATTTCCCCGTCATTGATAAAGACGATGAACCGTCATGTATGAGTTTGTTGGTTTCAACATAGCCCTAGCCGTAGCGATCCACTATTTCCACCCTGATTGTGCCGCCTGCATGAAGTTTTTGTATGCAAGTTCAGTGTGCTATGATGTTCTATATGATTGTGTCAACTATATAAGTTTTTTACTGAGCATCATCAATGCATATGGCTGAAAGATGTATTTACGAGCATCGACCGATGGGTTTCTCTCTCACACACACACGCACACACACAAACACACACACACGTGCACACACACACAAACACACACACACATGCACACACGCACAAGTGGGACCCGTTGAATTATTTCTTCGCTCGTGACAGCTTTTAATTAGGTTCCACTGTACTCTAACTTTTTCCTTAAGTTATTAATTGGGCTCAGTGACTTCAAAAAGTTGTACACAAGCCTTGTCTGGGCCTCTCCGGCATCGCTGAATGTGCGCTGAGTAGCCATGTAAGGTTGTACTATACTACACAAGCCTTTTTTCAACATCAGCAATGCAACTGGGCCGACAGTTGTACACAATCCGGGTCAACTTGTTATTCGCCGCCCCGTTGGGCTGCAAATCTTTCCTAGGAGGGATGCATTAGGCGTAACAAGAAAATGGGCTTTAAGAAATAATAAATGGGATGTAATTATAAAAACTGGATAGTAACTATAAAAAAATGCACCAAACACGTAATTAGTTATAAAATATTACTTTTTGATTTTGAAAATTTTAATTTCATTAATTGTTGCGTGTGTAATGTTTCGTTGGATTTTTACGTAATACAAATTTATATTGAAATTGTATTTAATCTGACTAGAAATTTCGAGATAAAAATATTTCGGATCCCATTAAAATGTGGGAAATTTAATTGAATTATGTTTTGAACGGTTGGTTGAAATTATTAATCGTTGTCCTAGTTAGAAAATGGGATGTACTTTTAACAAACTGTAAATGGGCTGTAGTAAATTGCATTAGAGTTTAAAAATGGGTTGTACATTCTTACAAATCGCAAATGGGCTATAAGTTCTCTGCCACACACTTGTGGGCCTACTAAGTTGACGCGTCCCCTAAAAAAAGTAAGTTTGACGCATATGCAAGGCTTTGTCAACTTATAGTCAACATACGGTTCTAGCAGCAGTGGCCGTTGGATGTCCATCCAATGGATGTCGTGCTTCTTCTTCAATCTCGGATATTCTAGCTTCAGCCGCCCAAAATATGATTCCTCCCCCTGACATCTGGGTCGCATCATTTCGGAGGCTGGCCTATAGGCCTACTAAGTTGACGCGTACCAAGGGCTTTGCCAACTGAGTCAATATAAACGATTCTAGCTGTAGAGACCGTACGATGTCCATCCAACGGCCGTAGTGCTTCTTCAACCTCTGGTCTTCTTGCTCGAGCCGCCCAAACCAGCGCCGATGGGACTGCCTGCTCCTGTCCCCCGTGGTCGGCTGTGCTGCCGCACAGGCCGCACTGCCCCACCGCCGGCCAGGCCATCCCTCCACCCATCCACACCTCATGTTCTTCTCCATCGACTATTGAACCACACCGCACCAGAACCAGTTAACCCTCGTACACCTCTCCGTCAACGACTCCACTCCCACGCCTTCCCATCTCTAGCTCGTTGCTATCCGGGGCCTCACTGTCGTCCACTACCTTGGATGCACTCGGCGTGCCGTGGTCAACATGGTCAACGAATGACTTCCATCGGAAGTGGACTGTACGTGGAGAGGCTGACAGCTGGGTTCATGGCCGCACACAAGGAAATGCCTCCTTATTACGCGCAAAATAATGATTCCTCCACCTGACATCTCGGACCCACTGGAAGGGCCCCTGTATTTTGCGAAAAAACGTTCCCGCCGCTGACAGCTCGGACCCACCAGCTATATCTTCGCACGCAAGGAAGTGCTTCCTTATTACGCACAAAAAATGGATACTCCCCCTGCTAGCTGGGACCCACCATATGGGAGGCTGACTTGTGGGCCTACTAAGTTGATGCGGACGGAGGGTTTTTTCAACTTAGTCAATATGAACGATTCTAGCTCCAATGACCGTACGATGTCCATCCAACGGCCGTAGTGCTTCTTCAACCTCTGGTCTTCTTGCTCCAGCCGCCCAAAGCAGCGCCGGTCGTGTCGCCTGCTCTTGCCTCCCATGGTCAGTTGTGCTGCCGCGGAGGCCTCACCGCCTCCTACTACTCCCTCCGCTGGCCAGGCCATCCCTCTACTCACCCACACCCCCTACCATGTACACGAGCCCAGGCCACACGGGCTGGGTTGGAACAGAGAAACTGCGTCATCGTCGTGTTCATGGGGAGGCAACGGAATGCGCCGTGTTCATCGGGGGGCAACAGAATACATCGTGTTCATCGGGAGACAACTGGCTTGGACGGAATAGCCGATGGAAACGAGGCCTGGCGTACCGTAGAACGGAGGAAACGACCTTGTATTCGACCGGCCACAGTCGAAACGGGATCATGTTCATCGGGAGGAGTCTGGCGTACTACAAAACGGAGGAAACGGACTTCTCGTGGACCTCCTACGGTCGAAACAGGGTCATGTTGATCGGTAGGGGTGTGGCGTACCGCAAAATGAAGGAAATGGACTTGTGTTGGAGTGCTACGGTCGAAACATGGGCCCTATTCATTGGGAGGTGTGTGGCGTACCGCAAAAGGGGACTCCATGGGATACTGTTCATCTCCACTATCGACCTCCTCCAGCCTCCACGGGCTACTATTCATCCACCGTCGACCTCCTCCAGCCTCCACCTGCGACTGTTCATCCACGAGCTCCTGTTCTTCCAGCCTCCGCCGTGCGCTCCTCCACTGGCTACTGTTCAACCACCCCTCTCCACAGGGTCCTATTCAACCACCCCTCCATGGGCTACTGTTCATCTAGCCCTCCACCGGCTACAATTCAACCAGCCCTCCACGGGGTCGTCTTATTCATCCAGCCCTCCACGGGGTCCTGTTCATCCACCCCTCCATGGGGTCCTGTTCATCTACCGACTCGGTCGGGGTACTGTTCATCCAGCGGCAACACCACGGGGTCATGTTCATCCAACCCCCCACCAGGAACTGTTCATCCAAACCCCCAATACCACTCAATGTTGATCAAGAGGCAGCATCGATCGGCTTCAGTTAGCAGCAGTGGTGAAGGAAACACTTGGGTTCAGTTAACAGCAAGGGATCGATCGATCGTTCGGGTTCAGTAACACGTAGCCTACAGTGCAACCGCTCGGGTTTAGTTAGAGCCCAACGCCTCGCTCAGTTTCAGTTAGAGCGCAACGCCTCGCACACATGCACGTATGTATGAGATAAATGTGCATCGCTCGGCCCCCGGCCACCCACCGTAACCGGGGACTCCCCCGATATTGTCCTTGCCCTTGCTTCTACCACGGTTTTTCCTGTCATGGACGGCCCAAAGAATGTCATGCAGCTGCGTCTCCGGCCCGCCCAGGACGAAAAGCCCATTTTCTATCATGATTTTTTGTCATAGAAGTAGGAGCCCACCACATCTATGATGATACCGGGTTTTGTCACAATTATCGTCATAGAATTGTCATAAGCATGACAGGAAAAAATTCGTTCGGCCCAAAATGTCACGGATGTGTCTTTTTTTTGTAGTGTGACCTGGAAAAAATCAAGAGGAAGCTATCGAGACGAAGCGCCGCGGTCTTGAGGCGGAACTTGGCTAGAACCAATCTAGGGCTCTGGCAGAGTTGTTCTGCCGGGGAAACCTCCCAGAGGGGGAAATCGAAGCCATCGTCATCACCAACGATCCTCTCATCGAGAGGGGATCAATATCCATCAACATCTTCACCAGCACCATCTCCTCTCAAACCCTAGTTCATCTCTTGTATCTGATCTTTGTCTCAAAACCTTAGATTGGTACATGTGGGTTGCTAGTAGTGTTGATTACTCCTTGTAGTTGATGCTAGTTGGTTTATTCGGTGGAAGATCATATGTTCAGATCCTTAATGCTATTCAATACTCCTTTGATTATGAACATGAATATGCTTTGTGAGTAGTTACATTTGTTCCTGAGGACATGGGAGAAGTCTTATTATAAGTAATCATGTGAATTTGGTATTCGTTCGATATTTTGATGAGATGTATGTTGTCTCCCCTCTAGTGGTGTTATGTGAACGTCGACTACATGACACTTCACCATGATTTGGACCTAGGGGAAGGAATTGTGAAGTAATAAGTAGATGATGGGTTGCTAGAGTGACAGAAGCTTAAACCCTAGTTTATGTGTTGATTCGTAAGTGGCTGATTTGGATCCACATGTTTCATGCTATGGTTAGATTTATCTTAATTCTTCCTTCATAGTTGCGGATGCTTGTGAGAGGGGTTAATCATAAGTGGGTGGCTTTCCCAAGTAAGGGCAGCACCCAAGCACCGGTTGAGGGAGTCCTGGATTAGGGGGTCCTCGGACAGCCGGACTATATCCTTTGGCCGGACTGTTGGGCTATGAAGATGCAAGATTGAAGACTTTGTCACGTGTCCGGGTGGGACTCTCCTTTGCGTGGAAGGCAAGCTTGGCAATTCGGATCTATAGATCTCCTCCCTTGTAACCGACTCTGTGTAACCCTAGCCCTCTCCGGTGTCTATATAAACCGGAGGGTTTAGTCCGTAGGACAACAACAATCACAATCATAGGCTAGCTTCTAGGTTTTAGCCTCTACAATCTCATGGTAGATCAACTCTTGTAATACTCATATCACCGAGATCAATCAAGCAGGAAGTAGGGTATTACCTCCATCGAGAGGGCCCAAACCTGGGTAAACATTGTGTCCCCCGCCTCCTGTTACCATCCGCCTTATATGCACAGTTCGGGACCCCCTACCCGAGATCTGTCGGTTTTGACACCGACATTGGTGCTTTCATTGAGAGTTCCACTATGTCGTCACCATAAGGTTTGATGGCTCCTTCGATCATCGGCAACGATGCGATCTAGGGTGAGGTTTTTCTCCCTGGACAGATCTTCATATTCGACGGCTTCGTACTGCAGGCCAACTCGCTTGGCCATCTGGAGCAGATCGAGAGCTACGCCTCTGGCCATTAGGTCAGGTTTGGAAGCTTGAACTATACTGCCGACATCCAGGGAGACTTGATCTTCGACGGATTCGAGCCCATCTCAGGTGCGCCGCACAGTCGCAACGAGCATGACTTAGCTCTGCCGCCAGACGGTGTTTGGGAGATCACACTTGTGGCTACTCCGGCCCTCAATCCAGAGCAGTTCGTGCTTTTCGAGGACGGGTGGATGGACCCTGCCATGGAGGCCGCACACCCAGCGGCGATAGAGCCGAATACTGACTTCACCTCCTGTGAGACCTGTGTTGCCGGACCCTTGGATTCGTCCCCGGCCACAGGCTCCGAGCCGCCTGCGTCTGTGCCTACTGAATCTGATTGGGCACCGATCATGGAGTTCACCTCCGCGGATATCTTTCAACACTCGGCCTTGGGCGACGTGCTAAATTCATTAAGGTCTCTCTCATTGTCAGGAGGCCCTTGGCCGAACTGTGTCCAGCTCAAGTGGGAAGCGGACGACGAAGAAATTCTTCCCCCACCCACCACCCACTTAATAGCCACTGTCGACGACTTAACTGACATGCTTGATTTCGGCTCCGAAGACATCGACGGTATGGACGATGGTGCAAGAGATGAATATGAACCACCGCCCACAGGGCGCTGGACAACCACCTCATCATATGATATATACATGGTGGACACCCCCAAAGAAAGCGATGGCAATAAGGCAACGGAGGGTAATCCCCTCGAGAAGCAATCTAAGCACCAGCGTCATCGGCGCCGCTCTAAGCCCCATCATAGCAAAAGCAGTGATATTGGCACAAGAGACAATAATGTTGCAGACAGTGCCGAAGACAATCCCCCCGCCCCAGCCAGGCTTCGAGCGGGAGGATGGGCAAGCTAGCCCTAAGGAACAGGCGGCAGACGGAGAATCAGAGGATGACAATTACATGCCTCTCTCCAATGACGAGGTGAGCCTCGGCGATGAAGAATTTATCGTGCATGAGGATCCCGTCGAGCAGGAGCGCTTCAAGCACCGGCTTATAGCCACAGCAAAAAGCCTGAAGAAAAAGCAACAGCAACTTCAAGCTGATCAAGATCTGCTAGCGGATAGATGGACTGAGGTGCTGGCAGCCGAGGAATACGAACTCGAGCGCCCAACCAAAAGTTACCCAAAGCGCAGGTTGCTACCCAACTCGAGGAGGAAGCATTAAAGCCTACACTAACAGCGTATGATGCGGCTGACCGGCCACCTCATGGCTGAGACAAAGCGGCGTATCAGCCCGAAGTCCAGCCCGCACCCCGTCGCCAGTCAAACAAAAGCACCAAGGCCCGGGGAAACACGCAAGACCTGCGAGACGCATTGGAGAACAAAGCAGGACATACAAGATCGATCTACGGATCATGGGGGCGCGCCCCAATGCATGACGACGACTGTCATGTCGGATATACTAAAAGCAAATCTGGCCGGGCCGAATATAGCAGACAAGACTCGTATGAACTGCGTCGTGATATTGCCCGGCACAGAGGCGCCATACACCCCCTATGCTTCACTAACGAAGTAATGGATCACAAATTCCCAGAAGGTTTTAAACCCGTGAATATTGAATCATATGATGGCACAACAGACCCCGCGGTATGGATCGAAGATTTCCTCCTCCACATCTACATGGCCCGCGGTGACGATCTACATGCCATCAAGTACCTCCCATTAAAACTCAAAGGACCTGCTCGGCATTAGCTCAATAGCCTGCCGGCAAACTCCACTGGCAGTTGGGAGAATTTGGAGGACGCATTCCTTGACAACTTCCAGGTCACTTATGTGCGACCACCGGATGCCGATGACTTGAGTCACATAACCCAACAGCCAAGGGAATCAGCCAAGAAATTCTGGACTTGGTTCCTAACTTAAAAGAACCAAATCATCGACTGTCCGGATGCCGAGGCCTTAGCGGCATTTAAGCATAACATCCACGACGAGTGGCTCGCCCGACACCTCGGCCAAGAAAAGCCGAAATCCATGGCAGCCCTCACGACACTCATGACCTGCTTTTGGGCGGGCGAGGATAGCTGGCTGGCTCGCAGCAACAACACATCAAGAAACCCTAGCAATTCAGATGCCAAAGATAGCAATGACAGGCCACGTCGCAACAGACACAAGCGCTGGAACAACGGCGACAACGCCGAAGACACGGCAGTTAATGCCGGATTCAGTGGCTCTAAATCCGATCAGCAGAAAAAGTCGTTCAAAAGAAGCAATCCGGGCCCATCCATCTTGGACCGCATACTCGATCATTCGTGTCAAATTCACGGCACCCCCGATAAACCAGCCAACCACACCAACAGAGAATGCTGGGTGTTCAAACAGGCCGGCAAGTTGAATGCCGAAAACAAGGAAAGGGGCTGCATAGCAACGACGAGGAGGAGCCTCGGTCGCCGAACACAGGAGGACAGAAGAAATTTCCTCCCCAAGTGAAAACGGTAAACATGATATATGCAACCCATATTCCCAAGCGGGAATGGAAGCGTGCACTAAGGGATGTCTATGCGATGGAGCCAGTCGCCCCAAAGTTCAACCCATGGTCTTCTTGTCTGACCACCTTCGATCGCAGGGACCACCCCACCAGTACCCATCATGCCGGTTCTGCCGCATTGGTCCTTGACCCCATCATTGACGGATTTCACCTCACTCGCGTCCTTATGGACGGTGGCAGCAACCTGAACCTGCTCTATCAGGATACAGTGTGTAAAATGGGCATAGACCCCTCGAGGATCAAACCCACCAAAACCACCTTTAAAGGTGTCATCCCAGGTGTAGAGGCATGTTGCACGGGCTCAATCACACTGGAAGTGGTCTTCGGATCATCGGACAACTTCCGAAGCGATGAGTTAATCTTCGATATCGTCCCCTTCTGCAGTGGCTATCACGCACTGCTCGGATGAACCGCATTTGCCAGATTCAATGCAGTACCGCATTATGCATACCTCAAGCTCAAAATGCCAGGACCTCGCGGGTTTATAACAGTTAATGGAAACACAGAATGCTCGCTCCGCATGGAGGAGCACACTGCGGCCCTCGCAGCAGAAGCGCAAAGCAGCCTTATGAGGCAAACCGCCAATTCGGTGAAAAAGACCCCGAACACCTTCAAGCGAGTCCGGAGTACCCTGCAAGAGGATCGCCAGGCACGTCTAGAGCTCGCCTAGCAATTCAGCCTCCGTCCTAGTCCCAGTCAAGCGGCAAAATTTGCGCCGCGCGTACATAATTACGCACTCAAGATACCATGGGCATAGGCGGAGGCACGGCCATGGCACGGCCCACAATGCGGCTCAACCGCTTCAGGACCCATATACCTTTAACATTTTCTTCCTTTCAGGCCCCAATTCTCTGAAGGCCCTCTCTGATCGTTTGATTATCGGACCCGTCACGGGAAGGAAACACCAAGGAAGCAAGAAGCTTTGACGCACAAGGGAATCCTCATGTGGTATCTGATAACGATCGATATACCTATTTTGCATACCCACACGGAGCTTGACCTTGGATAGGACATGTCAAATAGTCCTATCTTTTACTTATCGCACTACATGTATGCATACGCTTTGATGTATCATTTAAATAATAATGTACAGCTCATTATTGCATTCCTTTATCTTTTTCCATGTCTGCTTATTTACGACAAATCGCACTCATACATTCTGATACGACCAGTGTGCCAGGGGCTTCAGTGTACCCCATAACATGGCATGAAAAGTCCGAACACTTTCGACAGTGCGGCACCCCGAACTTATAGCATTATATGCATCAGCTGCGAATCATGTCTTGGGTCAATACTTGGGTTTGCCCGCCTCCAATGTTTTGGTACCTTACGTTCCGCTATATCGGCTAAGGTAGCACTGGGAGAACTACTGCGATTGTGTCCCGGTTCTTCCGGACGAGCACCTCAGTAGAGAAAGCCGAAAACTGACTGTCATGATGCGGCGAGAGCTGGTCGCTATTCGAGAGGTCTCAGATCCTTAAAGATGTTTTCCGCTTCGGGCAAGGAGTCGGCCTTGTGTGATTTAGGCGTACATAGCGCCCCAAGTTCGGCCTTTCGAATACTAGGGGCTTCGCCAAAATTTAAAATTGTAGACTTCTATGGCTAAGTGAGAGTGATAAAGCTTTATAGTCCGATTGTCTGGTTCGTTGTGCTGAACACCTCCTTCGAAGGACCCAAAACTAGGATAAAGAGTGATCAGGTTTATCCCGAACACCTCAGTACTAGTTACATGGGGGCAGAAGCTGACGATAGGCCAACTCTCAAATTTTATAAATGGCCGCACAGAAGGTAATATTTTAAATTAACAAGCGTTACATAGCGCACATGAACTCGTTTCACATGAGTACATTCATTCAAATATTACATCCTTAGCACATTCCTCTGCCACAAGGTGAGCACACTTCAGGACTCTGTCATAATACTTTTCGGGGTGGAGATGCTCCTTGCCCTACGGCGGCCCCTCCTTCACCAGCTTTTCGGCGTCCATCTTTGCCCAGTGCACTTTCGCCCGGGCAAAAGCCATGCGCGCACCCTCAATGCAAACGGACCGCTTTATGACTTCAAGCCGGGGGCAGGCATTCACAAGCCGCCTTACCAGGCCGAAATAGCTGTCTGGCAGGGGCTCTCCAGGCCACATCCGGACTATGAGGCCCTTCATGGCCAGTTCGGCCGCCTTGTGAAGCTCGACCAGTTGCTTCAAGTAGTCGCTCAAGGGCATCGGATGCTCAGTCCCAGTATACTGAGACCAGAACAACTTCTCCGTCGAGCTCCCTCACTCGGCCCGGTAGAACTCCGCGGCATCTGACACACTGCTGGGTAGATCTGTGAATGCTCCTGGAGAGCTCCGAATTCGGGTAAGTAAAAGGAAAGTTTCCTTCACATGCTTGCTTTGCATAAAGAATGTCTTACCCGCTGCTATCTTCCTGACCACCTCAATCTCCTGGAGGGCCTTTTGGGCTTCGGCGTTGGCATTTTGTGCGTTCTCGAGGGCCTTCGCAAGCTCGGACCCTTGCATCCTAGAGTCATGCTCCAAGGACTCGTACTTCTTGACAAACTCCTGGAGCTCTTGCTGAACCTCACCGACTCGGGCCTCTTGCTTCTCGTGCTCGGTGCGCTCCTTGGATGCTTTGCCTTTGGCCTCAGACGGCGCCTTTTTCAGGGTCGCCACTTCAGTCGTGGCCCCTAGCAAAATTCATGACGATCCTGTGATCTAACAACCAGTTTCCTTTTTCTTTATCAATAAACAGACGAGGTATCACTTACCTTTGTTCTCTTCGAGCTGCCTCTTGGTAAGGCCAAGCTCTTCCTCGGACCGCTCAAGGTCCCGCTTCAATGCGGAGACCTCCGCCATATGAGCGGCAACGGCCAACAGTGAAGCTTGCTTATTCACATAGACATATTCTGATTAGACTCCTGTGATTACTATTTTATCCTCTGTTTGGCTTTTCTTCCGAACACCAAACAGAGCATCAGGGGCTACTGTCTATGCTGTAACATTTTCTCATAATTTGATTACTTACCTCGAAGCCTGTTAGGAGGCTGGCATAGGCTTCAGTCAGTCCGCTTTTGGCGGACCGAACCTTCTTGACCACCGCACTCATGATAGTGCGGTGCTCTTTGTCAATGGAAGCGCCACGAAGCGCTTCCAGCAAATTGTCCGATGCCACTGGATGGACAGAGGCCATCGGCACAGACAGCTTGTCCCTCTTAGACTTGCTTCCCCCGGCATTAGAGCCCATGGGAGTCTTGCCCCTCGTGCGCCCAGTGTCTGGAATGTCGCCTTGGGGCGCCTCCGGAACTGTCTCCCCTTGGTTCAGTACCCTTTGAGACAACACCTCGACGTCGTCTGTAGGGCGGGGGGAGGAGGCGGTCGGGAGTGAATCGATGTTCATCTCCGACGGGCCCTGTCGGTGTCAAAACCGGTGGATCTCGGGTAGGGGGTCCCGAACTGTGCGTCAAGGCCGGATGGTAACAGGAGACAAGGGACACGATGTTTTTACCCAGGTTCGGGCCCTCTCGATGGATGTAATACCCTACTCCTGCTTGATTAATATTGATGATATGGGTAGTACAAGGGTAGATCTACCATGAGATCAAGGAGGCTAGACCCTAGAAGCTAGCCTATGGTATGATTGTTGTATATGGAGTTGATGTGTATGTTATATCGACTAGCCTGGCCCTGGTTTATATAATGCACAAGAGGCCTAGGTTAACAAGAGTCCTAGTCGAATACGTCGGTGGGGAGAAGTCCTTGTCTTGATCGCCAAGTCTTGTGGAATCTTCCATGTATGCGGCAGTTGTCCGAACTGGCCCATGAGTATACGGCCACGGGAGTCCTCGGCCCAATCTAATAGATCGGGAGACGACATGTGGAGTACCCCCTAGTCCAGGACACCATCAGTAGCACCCTGAACCGGTCTTCAAGTTAGGGATGCTCCTCGATTCTTCCGAACTGTTCTTCATCTTCGGTTGACGGTCTTGAAAACTGGTTCAACAAATCTTCTCATCTTCGATCTTGAGGATCGCCGAAATGCATTCGGCGAGTTTACACGTCGGGTATCCGAGGAGCCCCTTTAAGTTTCCGGCCTTTATCAATGCCTTGTTATTTTTATGCCACACCTTGGGTTTGAAGTTGCTCCCGGGAGGCAGTGTCCTCTTGCGTCCGAGCTCTAACGCCGAACTGCATTCGAGGTATCTTTTGCGGCCGAGCACCAATGTCGGACCGCTTCCCAGCTCTAACACCGGAATGTATCCGAGCTCCAACGCCGGACTATGTATCCGAGCTCCAACGCCGGACAGTGTCCCTAGCTCCAACGTCGGACTATATCCGAGGTGTCATATCACCTTGGTTCAAAAAAGTTGAAGGAGTTTAGCCGAGCTTAATACCAGAAATGCCCTCTATGGAGCCAGCCACTAGCGCCCGAGCTTTATGCTGGACTGCTTCCGAGGTGGTGCACCACCCCGACTGTGGGCTGATTTTTCATCAATATTTTTTATTGGTGCAATTTATTCTCTACCGAGATATATCCAGTAGCCCTCAAGGTGTGTATCGGTCTAAAACCCGAGATGCACCTGAAGGATGACGTAAGACCGCTGATCCCAGTAGCCGCTGAGACTCAGGTTGATTTGCAAAATCGGCCTGAGGATCAAGTCCTAGCTCGGCAGAATACTTCGGGACATGAAAAGCGGCGTGCTCAGTCCTCGAGACTCAGGTTGGGTGCGGCCGACCAACCTGAGGATCAAAATCTCCTCGGAAACTGTATTGTAATTAAAATTTTCTGCATTGAACAGGCAATGCAGTAGCCCCCGAGACACTAGTCGGGTGGCAACACCAGATCAAGGGATCGATGTGCCCCTTTAATATTTGTAAATAATAAGGCCGAAGCCCAGTAGCCCCCGAGCCTTAATGCGGGCACGGGTGGCCAAATTAAGGATCGATATCCATAGTAAAATCACAAATTATGTGTAATGACTCTATGTATCCAAGTACTTTACGTCATTAATGCTTGGATCCGCATTGTACAAAACTTTGTTGACCGACCATCGGCTTCCACCTCCTCGGCTAGTAGCCGAGGAGTGTTTGTCCTACTTTATAAAGCCTTTATGAGGGCAAAGATTTACGACAAACAAGGCAATCTGGCCATACAGTTTTATGAACAAAGGTACGCAGAGAGTTATATTACTGTTTAACAGAAGAAATGTCTTCCAAAGAAAATAGTCCCGCTATCGGTTCCTTTCTTTGGGTTGTCATGCTAAGCATGATCATTAAACCTCAGCTCTAATGTAAGAGCAAAATATTGTGGATTTAGTTTGGGAGGCCAGTTAATAGCCCCCGGTAGTGTTCGGCTCCAGTCGGGGCCAAGCCGTAAACACTTCGGCCAATGTTATGAACGGCCCATCATTTAACATAGTCATCGGATCGCTAACTAGTTTACACTTATTGTGAAAGTCAGTTTTCGGCTTTCTCCACTGAGGTGCTTAACCATGTTAGCTGGAAGCACAATCGCAGTGGTTCTCCCTTTGCATGCCTAGCCGAACAAACCGGAACGTAGGAAGCAAGTGCAGGAGCCGGGCAACCCAACTATTGACCAAAGACACAATTCGAAACCGATGCATATATAGCAATATCTGAGAATGTTTTTGCCGAATCTGTCGCGACCGGTTTTCCGGGCATTGAATTCCCAGAAAATGGCCACTGTACTCACCAGCCCCAGGATTACTGTTAGCTGGTGAGGCATCAACTTGATATAGAAATTCCAAGCAAAAGGTACAAAATGAGCAGTACAAGACCATTGTGGCCTATGAGTACATCAAATGGTTTTCTAGTGGTCGATGGCGGAAGCGGTTTGTGAATCATCAGTGTATGGGACTCCATTTCCCACGGGAACAGCTGACCAGGTTAACTCCTATCTTCGCGAGGCTGCTATCACCGTTGCTTAATTTCCGGGGCTGTCATCGCATCGCTCCTTTCCATACGAATATCTGGCCAAGACAATAGCCAGGGACAAGCCAGTGAGTACTCTGAATGTACTCGCAAACATTAAGAACACTGGAATAATATAATTGATAATTATGCACTTAAATATTCTATGATCACATCGTTAGCCACAAATAAAATATCTTTTATGCATGCAAGTGGTTATTAATATGCAACATAAATAAGCAATAATGGAGTGGAAATAAAATGCCTGTCTTAGCGGCACCACAAAAAGGGTTTTACCAGAAATGCCACAGTCGGACGTCTAAGCGACATCACAGAAAGGGCTTTAAAAGAAATGCCACAGTCGGACGTCTGAGCGACATCACAGAAAGGGCTTTAAAAGAAATGCCACAGTCGGACGTCTAAGCAACATCACAGAAAGGGCTTTAAAAGAAATGCCACGGTCAGACGTCTAAGCGACATCACAGAAAGGGCTTTAAAAGAAATGCCACAGTCGGACGTCTAAGCGACATCACAGAAAAGGCTTTAAAAGAAATGCCACAGTCGGACGTCTGGGCGACATCACAGAAAGGGCTTTAAGTCACAAATAAATAATACTCATAATAAATATTCAGTTCATGATAATAAAAGGGTTAGTCCATCCACAGGAGTAAACATTTAACCGGGCTTAGAAAATAAATAATCACCATGAATATCCAGGGGATAGAACCATCCCAGGGATACTCGATAATACAAATATACAACAGGTTAGTCCATCCTAAAATAATAATCATGGTCCTTGCAAGTCATCGATTAGTATCCAAGTTTGGCTTAACAATTTCACCTCCGAAGACCGACACTAAGACCAACACTTGACCCATCCCAGACTGTAATCCTTAACCATGGACATGGCTATTCGAATAGGCTTTATTCTCTGCAGAGGGTGTACTCTTTACCCACGAGTAACAGATTCCTTTAGTCCATCGGGACTAATTCCATCTACGGCCTTTTAGTTGAAAACACGCCTAACCTTGCACACACCAGCTTAACTCATCGGTGTCTAGAATCACCCACGACACTTGTTAAGCAAAACTCTAAGTGGGGAGGCTACAACCTCGCGTAGCATGGGATCGAATTTGTATCGCGCGCTCTAAGGGGTGGCCTCCCCTCTCGGTCCCAACCGGAAACACCCATGCCCCCGGACCAGGTGGCATGCCTACCGGCTACAACCGATATCTTCCACCATGGCCTCTCTGTACGGTGTGTGCTGGAAAGGGGTTGACGACTTACTGAACCGTACCCTACCTGCGGCAGGGACGAGTGGTAGTACGAGGCAAGTATGGGGGTTAATGGGACAAGACTCGATCTGCGGTCGATTCAGGAGGTTTATAAGTTCCCTGTATGACATGTATATCAAAAATATAACCACCAACGAAATCATCACTCAATATACCTTACCATGCCATACCGGACATAACCGTCCCGACGGGGACCGGTGACAAGCTCACGCCTACCCAAGGCCAAGGCTTTCCCAGATTCCTTTCCGGCATGCATGCAAGGCACATGAGGATGAATACCATCACAAAAATATTCATTTCCAACAGCAAGGAAATCACTAATATGCTTCCATGCATATGATCATATCACATGAAATAACAAGTCCTCCGAAATAAGGTGGTGTTATAAACGTGTCAAATAACACACCAAAAACATTATGCCAGAGTTCAGAATGCTTGCCTTCAAGTTGTGGAGGGGTGAGGTGCTCTCCAAAACTTTTGAAAGTTCATTCTCTCTCTCCGAAATCCTATTTTCAAAAATATATTTGAATCAACACACATTTCAAAAACAGTACGAAAAGTTGTTTGGAAAATTTTCAAATAAATCTTAAAATAAACTAGACCAAATTTGAGGAAGGTAGGAAAAAGAATCAATTCATTTGGAGTTATATTTAAAAAGTTATAGCCAGTCAAAGTTCCGGTCAAAACTGTTTTTAAAAAAAAGAAAAAGAAGACGTTTCAAACGAGATGACGCTTTCGGTGCAGAGAAAACGTATTTGCGCCCTTTACGCCTCCACTTAACCATGTGGACCGGCGCTGGGTCTCTGATGGTGGGCCCGCCTGGCCCACTGGTCAGGTTTGACCAGTCGCCCGCGTCGTCTCCCTCCTCTGCCCGAGTGGAGTGGGGCTCCGGCGATCATCGCCGACAAACGGTGGCTCCGTTCGGAAAGCTGAGGCCACCAGCGAACTCAGGGGGCCGAGGTGGTCACTCCTATAGTCATAGGGTCGTCGGAGGTGGAGGAAATCGCCGGCGGCGAGCTCCGCGGCAGACAGAAGCTTCGGGAGCAAGGTGGATTTGGGGCTACAGTGGTTCCCGATCAAGATTGAGTAGGGGGATGGGTTCACGGGAGGATGAGGAAGTTTCTGGCGAAGAGAATGGAGAGGGGGAGGCCCTGGTGGTGCCGGAATGGCCGGGGCGGTGGCGGCGGCTGCGGTTGCCGGAGATGAGGAAGGAGGCCTCCCCGGGTCGATTGGCTGCCAATGGGGGTCCTCAGGACGTGGCTTGGGACTGCCTGCGTGCGGAGATGAGCTCGGGGCTCCTTAAATAGGCGAGTCGAGGCGGTTCAGCGGCGGCCGCGGATGAGCTCGTCGGCGACCGTCTTTCTGTAGCTGCTGGGCATCGTGGCGGCGACGAGCGCTAGCGGACATGGCTGCGGATGAGCTCGCGCTGTTCCAGGGGCCAGGTGGCGAGCGGGAGGGGCTTGGGCGGCGCTGCCCGTGGCTGGAGCCGCTGCGGACGCCGGTGTGCCGCCAAAATGCCCTGGTGGCGGCGTTGTAGCATGCCAGGGTGGCTTGGCGCGTTGCTGCAAGGCGGGGAGTGCGTGGCGAGGTGCTGCCGAGTGGGCCAAAGCCAGGGGGCCAGCGTGTCGGCTCGGGCGCGGCATCGTGCAATACGCGCGCTCTGGGCGCGTCCAGTGCACGCACGGGAGATGTTCGACACAATGCCGCGACATGCTACAGGTCGCAGGTGAGGTTGGGGTTTACCAGATCGAGGTTAGGAGCAACTGGGAGTCTAGTGGACAGGTTAGTTTGATCCAAGGTGCAAGCTCACAGTGCAATGCCAAAACTCATGTCAAAACTGGTCATGCCTACAGGGTGCTCGATAGAATGCCACATGCACCTAGGCAACTCTTGGGGTGGCCAAAACTTCCAGATTGGGGTCTCTTTAGATGGACAAGAGGGTGGTGAGGTTAGTTGGTCAAATGCAGCAACTTGTTAGTGCAAGTTTTACAAAACTACAATTCTGGACAGGAAATAAATGGCATTATTTCATGAACCAAAAGTGATCCAAAAAGGTGCATGCTCCTGGACTTAAGGGTTTAACATGGAGGACTACAAGTAGGAGAAAGAATCAAGGGTTAAAGAGCAAACAAAAATATGGTTGCTGCACAAACCATCAAGTTGGTCCAGAATGAAAATGAGGTTGATTCACTCAAATTTTGCAAATAACACCACTGGGTTTTTGCATAAAGTGAAATCATATGATACTACTAACATCCCAAAATTTTGGTGGAGGCTAGAAAGAATTATTTAAATGGGTTGCAGTGCAAAATGCCCACTGGACCAGAGAAGAAGAATTTGTTGTAGAACTCAAAATATTTCAGGAAATAAAGATGTTATTGCACAAAAGTTATTTAATAACATCACATGACTTCTCCAAATTTTTGTGGGAATTTTAAGTGAATTTATCAAATGGTTGTAGTTCAAATATGGACATTTAACCTTGAAAACCCATTTTCAATAAAGCAAGGATTTAGCAAATTAATTATGTAATTAGTTATATTAAATAAGGAAAAGTTTCTCTTGAGAGATTAAATAAGTCCAATAACATATTTGAAAAGTTTTCTCTTTGGGAAAACTCATCATAACAGGGAAGGAAAAGATTTAAAAAAAACAAAATGGAGCTCAGAAATTCAAAGTTTTGATTCCTGGCAATTTTTTTTAATTCACTAAAACAAGGCCAAATTCTTGGGGTGTCACAACACTACCCCCCTTAAGAAAAATCTCGTCCTCGAGATTTGATAAAAGCTGTTTTAAGAAAAACTATAAATAGAAAAATGTGGCTACAGTGAGAGGGCAATAAGTGGTGTAAAACCACTGTGTGGATACTAGTGCTGCGTGAGAAATCTACGGTTCGGGACAAAACGTGAGATTTTTACGCTGGATATAAATTTAGAATAACTTCTAAATTTAAATATACGCTGGTCGTACCCGAGAGCACAGTGCTCTCCCTGGCCGACAGGTGGACCCGAGGCCCACTGTCAGCCTCTTCTTCTCCCTCTGGTTCTCTCTTCTTCCTCTCTCTCGCGCGCTTCCCCGCGCTTTCTCCACCGGCGACGTTTAGCGCGTAGGGTATCTAGGCCGTACCGCGGTAGTGCGCGGTGTGCTAGCTGCCGGTGCAGCGTGCACTCACCTCGCGGGCCAGCATGCTGTCGGCACTGCTTGCGGATTCGTCTCCAAACACCGGCGATCGGCGACGAGCGGCGTTGGTGGACTTCGCCCACCGTACACCGAGCTCGAGCTATAAAATGGCCGGGGTGTTCCCCTCTCTTCTTCCTCACACCTGGCCTCACTTCTCCTCCTCCTTCTTCTTCCATTACTGCTTACAGAAGCTCGGGTGAGGCTCTGATGGCGGAGGCGATGCCGGACTAGTTTGCGATCCTGATATTCGGAGGGCTGGCGACACTACTGGGGCTCTCCGTGCTCCTGTGCGCGATGATCCTCGACGATCGTCGCGACGCTGCTGCTCGGGTGTTGGCTCTCCGTGGTGGTGGTGATCACGAGGAGTAGATGGGGTGTGCTAGGTGCTAACCGTTGTTAGGGGGTGATTAGCTGGATGCAACACCGTTGCAAAGTTTTGCAAACAGTGTATGTGCTCGAATGATTATGGTTGTGAGTTGCTGCCGTGGTGTTGTGTGAAATTAATAAATCCACGCCGCGAGAAAGTGTAGATGTGGCAACTCAGGAAAAGGAAATCTCACTCCAGGATTTTGCGAGAAAAGCAGTTAATTTAGAAGAGCATAAACCACAACAAAAACTACATCCATTAGTAGAAGCCAATTAATTAACTTGTCGTACAAACTCAGGGCATTACGCATAAGTCACACACATAAATAAGTGTTGTAATAGTGAACACCGCAGCAACGTCTAAAATGGAAACGGTAATTGGACGGGGTCCCTAGAAAACGTCTCTGGTACTGGGATACACTCCTCTTCTATCGAAGAAAGTGGATTGACCAGTCGATGCACGTGTCTCTCCCGGTCGGGCCTTAGTGCTCTGCCTATGGCGATTTGAGGATTTAAATCTGCGAGGCTCTGGAGATAACCCATCACACGTTGGGTTAAACGCTCTTGAGCGATGACGTACTGGACAAGGTTGGCCAGGACTGGGTCTCTCTCAATTCGTCCACCAGGAAAAGATGTCACTCCTCCGGGTTCTACACGGCTCGGAAAGTAATAGTATCCTCGTTCGCTGGCATAAGGCAGTGCGAATCGAAGGCGAGCAAGCGCTTCGTATGCAGCAGCTTCCACGGCCATCTGTGGGGTTGGCATAGATTTCCCCACGAAGGAGACCTTTGTGGGGTCTTGGTTTGAGTTTACGGGAGGGATGTGCACTGCTGCCCAATATCTTGAGGTGGAAGAGGTGATCCTCGATTTGAACAGCTCGTACTGGGGTGGCTGGGTAGCGCCCATGGTACTGCAGGTAAAATCCCACAATAACTTGACAAAACTACCCGGGGTTGCATCTGGGGTTCTCAGGTAAATGCTGGGGCTCGGCATGGCAAGAAATGGTTGTGAGGATGGTGCACAAGATGAGGGGTGCTTGGCAAGGTCACGCGGTGGCCTTTTATAGCACTGGAGCTGGGTCATTTTTACCGTGGTGAATGGTAAAGAAAATTTTCAGCTCTGTTCCAAGGGTCGAGGTCAAGCCACAGATTCACACATTTCACTATAGTGATGTGTTACTGTGGGGGTTGACGGGGTGATTTTTGGTAACTGTGTCCGGGATAGAAATCTTATACTGCATACTGGCGTATCCAGACAAGGATACTATTTAAAACAGAGGTACGACAACAGGCGTCGTTTAAAAACAAGGCCACATGATTACAAAGCGAGGGTACACTGGGACTCGATACGACTCGGGTGACTTAGTCTACCGCGTTTACATCCAAGCGGGCGTGCCTTGAGGCTCCTCCACGGGTCTCGTCGTCTGAATTAACTGGAGTGGTCTGAGGGGCTGCAGTCTCGGGGTAGCGATGATGACCATCTCGAGGATTGTTGGCCACAACCCCGTTGGAGTGTGCTTCCAAAATGCGGCGAAGCACTTCTGGGGTTATCGCGGCAACTTGACCGATGGCTGGGGCAGATCTCCGGGGCTCGATCGGGTGTCCAAACAGCACGACTGGGTTGTTGATGTTGGGCTCGATCTCTTCTCTCGCCGGGGTTCGACGAACCAGCTCTCCACGAGCTGCGATTAGGTCAATCGTGATTTGATCGCATAGTTCCTCTAGTGCACTTACATAGCGCACTAGGTTCAACAATGCAGGATCTGTCTCGTGATCTCCGTTGCCAACTTGGGGTGGTCTACCATACCCTTCACGTCTGGGGTAGTAGTGGAACGAGCGACAGTTAACTCTGGGCGACAAGTGCCGGAGATGAACTATAGCTTCTCGAGCAGCTAGTTGGATGGCTTGTGGCTCAAAGGAAGTTGTCCTTCCAGTGAACCTGTAGGGGCGCTCGGGCTCTAGTCCCCTACCATAAATGTGCACAGTGGCCCAGAATTGACGGCTCTCACCGCTCATGGGTCCTTGGTGAAGGAAATATGCCCTAGAGGCAATAATAAAGTTATTATTTATTTCCTTATATCATGATAAATGTTTATTCTTCATGCTAGAATTGTATTAACCGGAAACATAATACATGTGTGAATACATAGACAAACAGAGTGTCACTAGTATGCCTCTACTTGACTAGCTCGTTAATCAAAGATGGTTATGTTTCCTAACCATGAACAAAGAGTTGTTATTTGATTAACGAGGTCACATCATTAGTTGAATGATCTGATTGACATGACCCATTCCATTAGCTTAGCACCCGATCGTTTAGTATGTTGCTATTGCTTTCTTCATGACTTATACATGTTCCTATAACTATGAGATTATGCAACTCCCGTTTACCGGAGGAACACTTTGGGTACTACCAAACGTCACAACGTAACTGGGTGATTATAAAGGAGTACTATAGGTGTCTCCAATGGTGGATGTTGGGTTGGCGTATTTCGAGATTAGGGTTTGTCACTCCGGTTGTCGGAGAGGTATCTCTGGGCCCTCTCGGTAATACACATCACATAAGCCTTGCAAGCATAATAACAAAGATGTTAGTTATGAGATGATGTATTACGGAACGAGTAAAGAGACTTGCCAGTAATGAGATTGAACTAGGTATTGGATACCGACGATCGAATCTCGGGCAAGTAACATACCGATGACAAAGGGAACAACGTATGTTGTTATGCGGTCTGACCGATAAAGATCTTCGTAGAATATGTAGGAGCCAATATGGGCATCCAGGTCCCGCTATTGGTTATTGACCGGAGACATGTCTCGGTCATGTCTACATTGTTCTCGAACCGTAGGGTCCGCACGCTTAACGTTACGATGACAGTTATTATGAGTTTATGCATTTTGATGTACCGAAGGTTGTTCGGAGTCCCGGATGTGATCACGGACATGACGAGGAGTCTCGAAATGGTTGATACGTAAAGATTGATATATTGGAAGCCTACGTTTGGACACCGGAAGTGTTCCGGGTGAAATCAGGATTTTACCGGAATACCGGGAGGGTTACCGGAACCCCCCGGGAGGCAAATGGGCCTATTGGGCCTTAGTGGAAAAGAGAAAAGGGGCCCACCGCTGGCCGCGCGCCCCCCTTCCCCAAGTCCTAGTAGGACTAGGAGAAGGGGCCGGCCCCCCTCTCTCTCCTTTCCCCCTTGGAATCCTAGTTGGAATAGGATTGAGGGGGGGGGAGTCCTACTCCCGGTAGGAGTAGGACTCCTCCCGCACCCTCTCCCTAGCCGGCCGAACCCCCTCCCCCTGCTCCTTTATATACGGGGGCAGGGGGCACCCCATAGACACACAAGTTGATCATTGTTGATCGTTCCTTAGCCGTGTGCGGTGCCCCCTGCCACCAAATTCCACCTCGGTCATATCGTTGTAGAGCTTAGGCGAAGCCTTGCGTCGGTAGTACATCAAGATCGTCACCACGCCATTGTGCTGACGGAACTCTTCCTCGACGCTTTGCTGGATCGGAGCCCGAGGATCGTCATCGAGCTGAACGTGTGCTAAGAACTCGGAGATGCCGGAGTAACGGTGCTTGGATCGGTAGGATCGGGAAGAAGACGTACGACTACTTCCTCTATGTTGTGAGATCGCTTCCGTAGTCGGTCTGCGTTGGTACGTAGACAATACTCTCCCCCTCGTTGCTATGCATCACCATGATCTTGCGTGTGCGTAGGAAAATTTTCGAAATTACTATGTTCCCCAACACTTGGTACACAACATATTCTGGGGGCTCTTCTAACTCGTAGGCACGACGGGTGAAGTTTGCGAGTATGGTCACAAAGCCTCCAAGGTTGGTTGTTGTGGTCTCATTGTGCACGACAGGGCCGGGCATTGTGGCTTCGTTTGGGGTAGAGGCTGTGCTGTGCTGAGTTGAGGCTAGCGTGCCCTTTTTATAGGAAAAAGGGGACGGAGTCTTCCTTCGCACGCTTGGCAAAAAGGACTATTTAGGACTTGATCACTGGTGCAAGATTGACTGGTTAGATGGATAGGTTGGGCACCGACTGCCAAAAAGGTGTCGGGTCACGGTGTGGCTATCTTGCAAGGGAAGCTTGACTGGGGTTTGGTCAAGGTCTGGTGGGTTGGTTTACCTAAGTTCATTGACCTGGCTAAGATAGGATTAGCCAATGGTCAGCCTGGCTCTGATACCAAGCCTGTCGCGACCGGTTTTCCGGGCATTGAATTTCCAGAAAATGGCCACTGTGCTCACCAGCCCCAGGATTACTGTTAGCTGGTGAGGCATCAACTTGATACAGAAATTCCAAGCAAAAGGTACAAAATGAGCAGTACAAGACCATTGTGGCCTATGAGTACATCAAATGGTTTTCTAGTGGTCGATGGCGGAAGCGGTTTGTGAATCATCAGTGTATGGGACTCCATTTCCCAGGGAATAGCTGACCAGGTTAACTCCTATCTTCGCGAGGCTGCTATCACCGTTGCTTAATTTCCGGGGCTGTCATCGCAGCGCTCCTTTCCATACGAATATCTGGCCAAGACAATAGCCAGGGACAAGCCAGTGAGTACTCTGAATGTACTCGCAAACATTAAGAACACTGGAATAATATAATTGATAATTATGCACTTAAATATTCTATGATCACATCGTTAGCCACAAATAAAATATCTTTTATGCATGCAAGTGGTTATTAATATGCAACATAAATAAGCAATAATGGAGTGGAAATAAAATGCCTGTCTTAGCGGCACCACAAAAAGGGTTTTAACAGAAATGCCACAGTCGGACGTCTAAGCAACATCACAGAAAGGGCTTTAAAAGAAATGCGACAGTCGGACGTCTGAGCGACATCACAGAAAGGGCTTTAAAAGAAATGCCACAGTCGGACGTCTAAGCGACATCACAGAAAGGGCTTTAAAAGAAATGCCACTGTCGGACGTCTAAGCAACATCACAGAAAGGGCTTTAAAAGAAATGCCACAGTCGGACGTCTAAGCGACATCGCAGAAAATGCTTTAAAAGAAATGCCACAGTCGGACGTCTGAGCGACATCATAGAAAGGGCTTTAAGTCACAAATAAATAATACTCATAATAAATATTCAGTTCATGATAATAAAAGGGTTAGTCCATCCACAGGAGTAAACATTTAACCGGGCTTAGAAAATAAATAATTACCATGAATATCCAGGGGATAGAACCATCCCAGGGATACTAGATAATACAAATATACAACAGGTTAGTCCATCCTAAAATAATAATCATGGTCCTCGCAAGTCATCGATTAGTATCCAAGTTTGGCTTAACAATTTCACCTCCGAAGACCGACACTAAGACCAACACTTGACCCATCCCAGACTGTAATCCTTAACCATGGACACGGCTATTCGAATAGGCTTTATTCTCTGCAGAGGGTGTACTCTTTACCCACGAGTAACGGATTCCTTTAGTCCATCGGGACTAATTCCGTCTACGGCCTTTTAGTTCAAAACACACCTAACCTTGCACACACCAGCTTAACTCATCGGTGTCTAGAATCACCCACGACACTTGTTAAGCAAAACTCTAAGTGGGGAGGCTACAACCTCGCGTAGCATGGGATCGAATTTGTATCGCGCGCTCTAAGGGGTGGCCTCCCCTCTCGGTCCCAACCGGAAACACCCATGCCCCCGGAGCAGGTGGCATGCCTACCGGCTACAACCGATATCTTCCACCATGGCCTCTCTGTACGGTGTGTGCTGGAAAGGGGTTGACGACTTACTGAACCGTACCCTACCTACGGCAGGGACGAGTGGTAGTACGAGGCAAGTATGGGGGTTAATGGGACAAGACTCGATCTGCGGTCGACTCAGGAGGTTTATAAGTTCCCTGTATGACATGTATATCAAAAATATAACCACCGACGAAATCATCACTCAATATACCTTACCATGCCATACCGGACATAACCGTCCCGACGGGGACCGGTGACAAGCTCACGCCTACCCAAGGCCAAGGCTTTCCCGGATTCCTTTCCGGCATGCATGCAAGGCACATGAGGATGAATACCATCACAAAAATATTCATTTCCAACAGCAAGGAAATCACTAATATGCTTCCATGCATATGATCATATCACATGAAATAACAAGTCCTCTGAAATAAGGAGGTGTTATAAACGTGTCAAATAACACACCAAAAACATTACGCCAGAGTTCAGAATGCTTGCCTTCAAGTTGTGGAGGGGTGAGGTGCTCTCCAAAACTTTTGAAAGTTCCTTCTCTCTCTCCGAAATCCTATTTTTAAAAATATATTTGAATCAACACACATTTCAAAAACAGTACGAAAAGTTGTTTGGAAAATTTTCAAATAAATCTTAAAATAAACTAGACCAAATTTGAGGAAGGTAGGAAAAAGAATCAATTCATTTGGAGTTATATTTAAAAAGTTATAGCCAGTCAAAGTTCCGGTCAAAACTGTTTTAAAAAAAAGAAAAAGAAGACGTTTCAAACGAGATGACGCTTTCGGTGCAGAGAAAACGTATTTGCGCCCTTTACGCCTCCACTTAACCACGTGGACCGGCGCTGGGTCTCTGACGGTGGGCCCGCCTGGCCCACTGGTCAGGTTTGACCAGTCGCCCGCGTCGTCTCCCTCCTCTGCCCAAGTGGAGCGGGGCTCCGGCGATCATCGCCGGCGAACGGTGGCTCCGTTCGGAAAGCTGAGGCCACCAGCGGACTCAGGGGGCCCAGGTGGTCACTCCGGTAGTCGTAGGGTCATCGGAGGTGGAGGAAATCGCCGGCGGCGAGCTCCGCGGCGGAGGGAAGCTTCGGGAGCAAGGTGGATTTGGGGCTACGGTGGTTCCTGATCAAGATTGAGTAGGGGGATGGGTTCACGAGAGGACGAGGAAGTTTCTGGCGAAGAGAATGGAGAGGGGGAGGCCCTGGTGGTGCCGGAATGGCCGGGGCGGTGGCGGCGGCTGCGGTTGCCGGAGATGAGGAAGGAGGCCTCCCCGGGTCGATTGGCTGCCAATAGGGGTCCTCGGGAGGTGGCTTGGGACTGCCTGCGTGCGGAGATGAGCTCGGGGCTCCTTAAATAGGCGAGTCGAGGCAGTTCAGCAGCGGCCGCGGATGAGCTCGTCGGCGACCGTCTTTCTGTAGCTGCAGGGCATCGTGGCGGCGACGAGCGCTAGCGGACATGGCTGCAGATGAGCTCGCGCTGTTCCAGGGGCCAGGTGGCGAGCGGGAGGGGCTTGGGCGGCGCTGCCCGTGGCTGGAGCCGCTGCGGACGCCGGTGTGTCGCCAAAATGCACTGGTGGCGGCGCTGTAGCGTGCCAGGGTGGCTTGGCGCGTTGCTGCGAGGCGGGGAGTGCATGGCGAGGTGCTACCAAGTGGGCCAAAGCCAGGGGGCCAGCGTGTCGGCTCGGGCGCGGCATCGTGCAATACGCGCGCTCTGGGCGCGTCCAGTGCACGCACGGGAGATATTCGACACAATGCCGCGGCATGCTACAGGTCGCAGGTGAGGTTGGGGTTTACCAGATCGAGGTTAGGAGCAACTGGGAGTCTAGTGGACAGGTTAGTTTGATCCAAGGTGCAAGCTCACAGTGCAATGCCAAAACTCATGTCAAAACTGGTCATGCCTACAGGGTGCTCGATAGAATGCCACATGCACCTAGGCAACTCTTGGGGTGGCCAAAACTTCCAGATTGGGGTCTCTTTAGATGGACAAGAGGGTGGTGAGGTTAGTTGGTCAAATGCAGCAACTTGTTAGTGCAAATTTTACAAAACTACAATTCTGGACAGGAAATAAATGGCATTATTTCATGAACCAAAAGTGATCCAAAAAGGTGCATGCTCCTCGACTTAAGGGTTTAACATGGAGGACTACAAGTAGGAGAAAGAATCAAGGGTTAAAGAGCAAACAAAAATATGGTTGCTGCACAAACCATCAAGTTGGTCCAGAATGAAAATGAGGTTGATTCACTCAAATTTTGCAAATAACACCACTAGGTTTTTGCATAAAGTGAAATCATATGATACTACTAACATCCCAAAATTTTGGTGGAGGCTAGAAAGAATTATTTAAATGGGTTACAGTGCAAAATGCCCACTGGACCAGAGAAGAAGAATTTGTTGTAGAACTCAAAATATTTCAGGAAATAAAGATGTTATTGCACAAAAGTTATTTAATAACATCACATGACTTTTCCAAATTTTTGTGGGAATTTTAAGTGAATTTATCAAATGGTTGTAGTTCAAATATGGCCATTTAACCTTGAAAAACCATTTTCAATAAAGCAAGGATTTAGCAAATTAATTATGTAATTAGTTATATTAAATAAGGAAAAGTTTCTCTTGAGAGATTAAATAAGTCCAATAACATATTTGAAAAGTTTTCTCTTTGGGAAAACTCATCATAACAGGGAAGGAAAAGATTTAAAAAAACAAAATGGAGCTCAGAAATTCAAAGTTTTAATTCCTGGCAAATTTTTTTAATTCACTAAAACAAGGCCAAATTCTTGGGGTGTCACAGAATCCCTAAAGGTGTCCGGCATTGCATTGCGAGACTAATGCTGGAAAAGCACAAATAGTTTAAAAGTGCCAAAAAAAAGCTTGGAAACCCAAGAAACGTCAGTAAAAACATGACGTCCGAACAAGATCAAGTGTTCGGTGCCAATCCGAAAATTGGTCTTAGAAAAAAGAAGTGCGTCTGTCATGCTTTAACATGATACATCCTATCTCAAGACTTCGAGCGGGTCAGCCTACGGCTTCAACCTCCCATCCCGAGGGCGGAGTACTTCTCATCAGGCCAGTTTAGCAAACTAAACTCTAGCGGCTTTGAGAGAGAAATTAGGCTCCCCGGCTAGTGACCGCACACTCGTGTCGAAAAAAGGAGTGATAAATAATAATAAAAAAACTTTGCAACGACTAAGAAGAAGAACACTTATTATAAAACGGCTCAAATAAACTTAAGAGCCCCCAAGTGACTTGGGTAGAAGAATGATTGCATGTACCGAAGTACTTATATCATATATATGTTCAACCAAACTTTAAATGCGTCTTAACCGACCGTCGGCTTCTCCCTCTTCGGTCAAGGACCGAAAAGTGTTATGTACTCCATCGGTCGAGAATATCGACGGTGTTTCCAATAACCAGGAAATCAGGCCATAAGGTTGTAACAGACAAAGCGCGCTCAGGGAACTTATGCTATATTACTGCGAAGAGTAAGAAGCATCTTCGAAGAAAATAGTACCCCCACCGATACCTTTCTTCAGTGCTCATTGTTATTATGAGACTTGTGCAATAGATTTTTTGTACTCATGAGTTCCGTTGTGTGCCGACCATCATTGAAAACTATAAGAGTGCTAGCTTTCGGCTTCACCCAGTCTGAGGTCCGGCTCAGGCGACCCGGCCATGACAATTGCAGAGGTGCTCCCTTTACTCCCTAGCCGAACAATCGGGAACATAGGGGTAAACACAGGAGCGAGGCAACCCAGCTTGCAAATCGCTTAAGTCAATATGGTGCATATTGTGGCGTAATACACGAACAAGGAACGAAGCCGTACAAGTATAATCATATGCAAGAGGCAAAACTTCATGAAGGAAGCCCCCAAATGAATTGGGTATTTGAATTTATGCGTCACAAACAAAGTTTGGACAAGGAAATTTTTTACAAGCAACTTTTTTACAAAAAAAGTATAATGCTTGGTCGAACCGAACACAAGTTAGAAATTAAAGCTTTGAGCATGAAAGCGACTTAGCTGGTTAATGTGTGCGGTATTGATGATGCGGTCCGAGCTTGATGCGGGGCAAGGTTCCATCCCCCAAGCTGGTCCCGAGGTGGCGGAGCGGAGAGCTCGACACGCTGAAGTGGTGACATAGCACGGTCAATGCAGACCGGCAGAGTGACGCCGAAGTCCCCGGATCATTTTCCTGTGCACAATAAATAATTTATGCAAAGTGAGGAATAGAAGAAATATGGCCTGGCACCGAAGTCAATGTCGATGTAGGGTGTCGGCGTGATGTAGTAAAGGCGTGGCAAAGCCTGAATTCACATGTCGGTCCGAGCTCCGGATGCGGCGTTCGCCGGACTATGTATGGAAACTGATCGAACCACCACGCGACCGTCGTTAATGCGGTCACCATCTGATAGACCTATGTACATATCATGGACAAACCAGAGTAATAATTCCTTGGGAAAAATGAACCCAAACAAGCAAAAAAAATACTGGGATTAATAGCACCTGGTTTATTTGTTGTAGCAATCCGAAGGAAGGTGATTCCCAAAATTGGGACTCGCTCCGCACACCCCTGATGGGCGATAAAACGACGGCATGGCAATGCTGGTAAAGGTTGACTCGCCGAGGCAAAGCCCTCGGCCCAGCTAACGTGACGGAGCTAGTCGGCTAGTGACGACGAAGTGTCTGAAGTAGGTTGATGAAGAGATGTCGAAGCCCCCGGTCCAGCCGAGATGTCGAAGCCTCGACGTCAGCCGATGAGTCGAAGTAGGTCGGCGTGATTGACACCAGCTTGAAGAAGCAATAGTGTGGCCCTGTCGATGCAGGTCGTGACGTGGTCGATGCCGGCTTGATGAAGCGACCATGCGGCGATGCCGGTATGCCCGCTCCGTGTGATCCGTGGGGCGGCAATGTTGATGATGATTTATCCTTCGCGATGCCGGACTCTTGTTCGGCTTGCCGAGATGATGATCCGAAGAAGTTGAGCTCGGCTAAAGTGACGACGTGTCTAGCGCAGGTCGGCAGCCATGGAGTAATATTGCCGGACTGGTTTGACACCAGCATGATGTTGAAGATCATGTTCAAAAGATCTTAAAGTTAGTGGGATGTATTCGAGAACAAAACACAATACCCCATACAAAACTTCCTTCAAAAGGGATGTCCGAAATCCCGTTCATAAAAAAGATGAACTCGGGTCGGATTCGTTTTCACGCGGAAAACAGATCCGAAAAGTGATGCACTAATCGGAAGGTTCCCGGAGTTTGGGCGGTCGGATCGAGCTGAAATTTTGAGAGGTGGTAGATATAGGAATTCCACAGCCGATCAACGGTTGGATCTTCCAAAGAACGTCCGAGCTAGAAGCTGGACACCACGCCCTAAACTCATCCAAATTCTCATCCAGATTTGACAGGGCTCCGGTATATCGTGGATTGCCAGAGATTCCTCCATCGGAACTTGACGAAATTTTCCAGGGTTGTTATAGACTCAATTCCGCACAATTCCACTAAAGCGATCGTCAAAGCGATACTCAAGGAGGTGGTGGCGGCAGATACGAGTTTGTTGTCCAGAAAAACAGCACGGTCGATTGAGGGCAATGTTGACGTTGAGCCCCCGAGCTCCATGGATGATTCCTCCATGATCTTGATAGAGATCAGAGTTGATGTTCGATAAAGGCCCCCGTCTGGACATGGTGATCCGAACACGGGGCGCAGTTCTTGGTCAAACCAAGGTGACCAGTCGAGCTGATAACGAAGATGCCGAAGTCGCAGTTGATCTGCAGGCAAGCCATCGATCCTTTTATCGATCACACAGCGGAACTCTCAATGAAAGCACCAATGTCGGTGTCAAAACCGGCGGATCTCGGGTAGGGGGTCCCGAACTGTGCGTCAAGGCCGGATGGTAACAGGAGACAAGGGACACGATGTTTTTACCTAGGTTCGGGCCCTCTCGATGGAGGTAATACCCTACTCCTGCTTGATTAATATTGATGTGGGTGGTACAAGAGTAGATCTACCACGAGATCAAGGAGGCTAGACCCTAGAAGCTAGCCTATGGTATGATTGTTGTATATGGAGTTGATGTGTATGTTATATCGACTAGCCTGGCCCTGGTTTATATAATGCACCAGAGGCCTAGGTTAACAAGAGTCCTAGTCGAATACGCCGGTGGGGAGAAGTCCTTGTCTTGATCGCCAAGTCTTGTGGAATCTTCCTTGTATGCGGCAGCTGTCCGAACTGGCCCATGAGTATACGGCCACGGGGGTCCTCGGCCCAATCTAATAGATCGGGAGACGACATGTGGAGTACCCCCTAGTCCAGGACACCGTCAGGCCCAAAGACTCATCCGAAGAGGATACGTCGATACGGGCTTTGGATGGGTTGCATGATCATGTTCAGCATCATAAGAAGTAATAAAATAAAAGCTGCCAAGAACTATCATGGTATCCGAATACTTATGACTTCGCCAGGGGCTTGTCCCTCGGTAATGATACGTCCATTTTGCATCATGCTTTTATATCGATATTTATTGCATTATGGGCTGTTATTTCACATTATGTCACAATACTTATGGCTATTCTCTCTTATTTTATAAGGTTTACATAAAGGAGGGAGAATGCCGGCAGCTGGAATTCTGGGCTGGAAAAGGAGCAAATATTATAGACCTATTCTGCACAACTCCAAAAGTCCTGAAACTCCACGGAATACCTTATAATAAATAATGAAAAATCCTTACCAAAGATGAAGACTAGGGGGCCCATACCCTTTCCATGAGGGTGGGGGGCGCCCCCCCCCCCCTCCCCCGTAGGGCGCGCCCCCTACCTCCTAGGCCCCCTGGTGGCTCTCTGATGACCATCTTCTGCTATATGAAGTCTTTCGTCGAGAAAAAACTAGAAGAAACCTTTCGGGACGAAACTCCGCCGCCACGAGGCAGAACCTTGGCGGATCCAATCTAGAGCTCCGGCAGAGCTGTTCTGCCGGGGAAACTTCCCTCTCGGAGGGGGAAATCATCGCCATCGTCATCACCAACGCTCCTCTCATCGGGAGAGGGCAATCTCCATCAACATCTTCATCAGCACCATCTCATCTCAAAACCCTAGTTCATCTCTTGTATACAATTCTTGTCTCCAAGCCCGGGATTGGTGCTAGTAGGTTGCTAGTAGTGTTAATTACTCCTTGTAGTTGATGCTAGTTGGGTTAATTGGTGGAAGATCATATGTTCAGATCCTTTATGCATATTATTACCCCTCTGATTATGAACATGAATATGCTTTGTGAGTAGTTACGTTTGTTCTTGGGGACAAGGGAGAAGTCTTGCTATTAGTAGTCATGTGAATTTGGTATTCGTTCGATATTTTGATGAGATGTATGTTGTCTAGCCTCTAGTGGTGTTATGTGAATGTCGACTACATAACACTTCACCATTATTTGGGCCTAGAGGAAGGCATTGGGAAGTAATAAGTAGATGATGGGTTGCTAGAGTGACAGAAACTTAAACCCTAGTTTATGCGTTGCTTCGTAAGGGGCTGATTTGGATCCATATGTTTCATGCTATGGTTAAGTTTACCCTAATACTTTTGTTGTAGTTGTGGATGCTTGAAATAGAGGTTAATCATAAGTGGGATGCTTGTTCAAGTAAGAACAGCACCCAAGCACCGGTCCACCCACATGTCAAATTATCAAAGTACCGAACGTGAATCATATGAACGTGATGAAAACTAGCTTGACGATATTCCCATGTGTCCTCGGGAGCGCTTTTCCTTATATAAGAGTTTGTCCAGGCTTGTCCTTTGCTACAAAAGGGATTGGGCCACCTTGCTGCACTTTATTTACTTTTGTTACTTGTTGCTCGTTACAAATTATCTCATCATAAAACTATCTGTTACCACTTATTTCAGTACTTGCAGAGAATACCTTGTTGAAAACCGCTTATCATTTCCTTCTGCTCCTCGTTGGGTTCGACACTCTTACTTATCGAAAGGACTACGAGAGATCCCCTATACTTGTGGGTCATCAAGACTCTTTTCTGGCACCATTGACGAGGAGTGAAGCGCCTTTGGTAGGTGGGATTTGGTAAGGAAAAATTTATATAGTGTGCTGAAATTTACTGTCACTTGTTACTATGGAAAGTAATCCTCTGAGGGGCTTGTTCGGGGTATATTCACCCCGACCAGTAGACCAAAGAGTTGCTCCTCAACCTACTGAACCTATTGAAAATGAAATTCCTTATGAGTATCCTTCGGGTATGATAGAAAAACTGCTAGCTAATCCTTTTATAGGAGATGGAACAAAGCATCCTGATGAACACCTAATATATGTGGATGAAGTTTGTGGATTATTTAAGCTTGCAGGTATACCCGATGATGTTGCTAAGAAGAAGGTTTTCCCTTTATCTTTGAAGGGAGACTCATTGACATGGTATAGGCTATGTGATGATACGAGATCATGGAACTATATAAGATTGAAATTGGAATTTCATCAAAAGTATTACCCTATGCATCTTGTTCATCATGACCGCAATTATATATATAATTTTTGGCCTCACAAAGGATAAAGCATCGCTCAAGCTTGGGGGAGGCTTAAATCAATGTTATATTCATGCCCCAATCATGAGCTTCCAAGAGAAACAATTCTTCAAAAAATTTATGCTCGGCTTTCTGAAAATAATCGCACCATGCTCAATACTTCTTGTGCTGGCTCTTTTATGATGAAGACTATTGGATTTAGATGGGATTTATTGGATAGAATTAAACGCAACTCTGAAGATTGGGACCTCGACAATGGTAAGGAGTCATGTATGACACCTAGTTTTGATCGTGTTAAACCTTTTATGGATACCAATATTTTCCATAAGTTTAGCACTAAATATGGACTTGATTCCGAGATAGTAGCTTCTTTCTGTGAATCTTTTGCTACTTATGTTGATATCCCTAAGGAGAAGTGGTTTAAATACCATCCTCCCATAGAAGTAAAAGTAGTTGCACCTATTAAAGTTGAAGAAAAGATTGTCACTTATAATGATCCTATTGTTCCTACTTGTTATGTTGAGAAACCACCTTTCCCTGTTAGGATAAAGGATCATGCTAAAGCTTCAACTGTGGTTTGTAGAAGCAATATTAAAACATATACACCTCCTGAGCAAGTTAAAGTTGAACCTAATATTGCTATTGTTAAAGATCTCTTGTCTGATAATATTGATGGGCATGTTATTCAGTTCTGCGGTGAAACTGCTACAATTGCTAAACCTTGTGCTAAAGATAAAAATAGACATGTGGTAGGCATGCCTGTTATTTCTGTTAAAATAGGAGATCATTGTTATAATGGCTTATGTGATATGGGTGCAAGTGCTAGTGCAATACCTATTGACTTATGCAAAGAAATTATGCATGACATTGCACCTGTTGAGTTAGAAGAAATTGATGTTACTATTAAACTTGCTAATAGAGATACTATTTCACCAATGGGAATTGTTAGAGATACTGAAGTCTTGTGTGGGAAAACTAAATATCCTGCTGATTTTCTTGTTCTTGGTTCCCCACAAGATAGCTTTTGTCCCATTATATTTGGTAGACCCGTCTTAAATACTGTTAATGCTACCATAGATTGCACAAGGGATGTTGTTACTGTCGGCTTAGATGATATGACTCATGAGTTTAATTTCTCTAAATTTAGTAAACAACACCGTGAAGAAGAATTGCCTAGTAAGGATGAAATTATTGGTCTCGCTTCTATTGCCGTACCTCCTAGTGATCCTTTAGAACAATATTTCCTAGACCATGAGAATGATATGTTTATGAATGAAAGAAAGGAAATAGATGAAGTATTCTTTAAACAGGAACCTATTCTGAAACACAGTTTGCCTGTTGAAATCCTAGGGGATCCCCCTCCACCTAAGGGTGATCCCGTGTTTGAGCTTAAACCGTTGCCTGATAATCTTAAATATGCTTATCTTGATGAAAAGAAGATATATCCTGTTATTATTAGTGCTAACCTTTCAGAGCATGAAGAAGAAAGGTTATTGAAAACTCTGAAGAAGCACTGTGCTGCTATTGGATATACTCTTGATGATCTTAAGGGCATTAGTCCCACTCTATGTCAACATAAAATAAATTTGGAAGCAGATGCCAAACCAGTTCATGATCCTCAACGACGTTTGAATCCTAAAATGAAAGAAGTGGTAAGAAAAGAAATACTAAAGCTTCTGGAGGCAGGTATAATTTATCCCGTTGCTGATAGTCAGTGGGTAAGTCCTGTTCATTATGTCCCTAAGAAGGGAGGTATTACTGTTGTTCCTAATGATAAAGATGAATTGATTCCACAAAGAATTATTACAGGTTATAGGATGGTAATTGATTTCCGTAAATTAAATAAGGCTACCAAGAAAGATCATTATCCTTACCTTTTATCGATCAAATTCTAGAAAGATTATGCAAGAATACACATTACTGCTTTCTAGATGGTTATTCTGGTTTCTCTCAAATACCTGTGTCGGCTAAAGATCAATCAAAGACTACTTTTACATGCCCTTTTGGTACTTTTACTTATAGACGTATGCCTTTTGGTTTATGTAATGCACCTGCTACCTTTCAAAGATGCATGATGGTTATATTCTCTGACTTTTGTGAAAAGATTTGTGAGGTTTTCATGGACGACTTTTCCGTCTATGGATCTTCTTTTGATGATTGCTTGAGCAATCTTGATCAAGTTTTGCAGAGATGTGAAGAAACTAATCTTGTCTTGAATTGGGAAAAGTGCCATTTTATGGTTAATGAAGGTATTGTCTTGGGGCATAAAGTTTCTGAAAGAGGTATTGAAGTTGATAAAGCCAAGGTTGATGCTATTGAAAAGATGCCATGTCCCAAGGACATCAAAGGTATAAGAAGTTTCCTTGGTCACGCCGGATTTTATAGGAGGTTCATTAAGGACTTCTCAAAAATTTCTCGGCCTCTGACTAATTTATTACAAAAAGATATACCATTTGTCTTTGATAATGATTGTGCAGAAGCATTTGAAATACTTAAGAAAGCATTAGTCTCTACACCTGTTGTTCAGCCACCTGATTGGAATTTACCCTTTGAAATTATGTGTGATGCTAGCGATTATGCTGTAGGTGTTGTTCTAGGGCAAAGAGTTTATAAGAAATTAAATATTATCCATTATGCTAGTAAGACTCTAGACAATGCTTAAAGAAATTATGCTACTACTGAAAAAGAACTTTTAGTAGTTGTATTTGCTTGTGATAAGTTCAGACCTTATATTGTTGATTCTAAAGTAACTATCCACACTGATCATGCTGCTATTAAATATCTTATGGAGAATAAAGATGCTAAACCTAGACTTATTAGATGGGTTCTCTTGCTACAAGAATTTGATTTGCATATTGTTGATAGAAAAGGAGCTGAGAACCCCGTTGTAGACAACTTATCTAGGTTAGAGAATGTTCTTGATGACCCACTACCTATTGACGATAGCTTTCCTGATGAACAATTAAATGTCATAAGTACTTCTCGTAGTACTCCTTGGTATGCTGATTATGCTAATTACATTGTTGCTAAATTCATACCACCTAGCTTCACATACCAACAAAAGAAAAAGTTCTTCTATGATTTGAGACATTACTTTTGGGATGACCCACATCTTTATAAAGAAGGAGTAGATGGTGTTATTAGACGTTGTGTACCTGAGCATGAACAGGAACAGATCCTACGCAAGTGCCACTCCGAAACTTATGGAGGACACCACGCATGAGATAGAACTGCACATAAGGTATTGCAATCCGGTTTTTATTGGCCTACTCTCCTCAAGGATGCCCGTAAGTTTGTCCTATCTTGTGATGAATGTCAAAGAATTGGTAATATTAGTAGACGTCAAGAAATGCCTATGAATTATTCACTTGTTATTGAACCATTTGATGTTTGGGTCTTTGATTATATGGGACCTTTTCCTGCCTCTAATGGATATACACATATTTTAGTTGATGTTGATTACGTTACTAAGTGGGTAGAAGCTATTCCAACTAGTAGTGCTGATCATAACACTTCTATTAAAATGCTTAAAGAAGTTATTTTTCCAAGGTTTGAAGTCCCTAGATATTTAATGACGATGGTGGTTCACATTTTATTCATGGTGCTTTCCGTAAAATGCTTGCTAAATATGACGTCAATCATAGAATTGCATCTCCGTATCACCCACAGTCTAGTGGTCAAGTAGAATTGAGTAATAGAGAACTCAAATTAATTTTGCAAAATACTGTCAATAGATCTAGAAAGAATTGGTCCAAGAAACTTGATGATGCATTATGGGCCTATAGAACTACATATAAAAATCCTATGGGTATGTCTCCGTATAAAATGGTATATGGAAAAGCATGTCACTTACCTCTCGAACTAGAACATAAGGCATATTGGGCTATTAAAGAGCTCAACTATGATTTCAAACTTGCCGGTGAAAAGAGGTTATTTGATATTAGCTCACTTGATGAATGGAGAACCCAAGCTTATGAAAATGCCAAGTTGTTTAAAGAAAAGGTTAGAAGATGGCATGACAAAAGGATACAAAAGCGTGAGTTTAATGTAGGTGATTATGTATTGCTATACAACCCTCATTTAAGATTTTTTGCAGGAAAACTTCTCTCTAAATGGGAAGGCCCCTATGTTATCGAGGACGTCTATCGTTCCGGTGCCATAAAAATCAACAACTTCGAAGGCACAAATCCGAAGGTGGTAAACGGTCAGAAAATTAAACATTATATCTCAGGTAATCCCATAAATATTGAAACCAATATTATTAAAACCGTAACCCCGGAGGAATACATAAGGGACACTTTCCAGAACATTTTAGACTCCGAAAAGGAAAATGTATGTGGTACGGTAAGTAAACCGACTCCAAAACAATTTTTAAGGCAATATTTCTCCGTTTTGGAATATTTAGAAAAATAGAAAATTAAGTAGCAGTCCGGGAAGGACACGAGGGTGGAGGGCGCGCCCCCCTACCTCGTGAGCGCCTCGTGTGCCTTCCGGACTCCGTTATCTTGCACAATACGTATTTTGGTCGGTAAAAAATCACTATATATTCTCCCGAAGGTTTTGACTCCCGTATCACGCAAACATTCTCTGTCTTTGTTTCGAGCTGTTTTTTTGACAGATCTAGATTATCATGACGTCCCCAAGTGCTTCCAAGGACAAGTTCTTCGAGAAGGTCATCAACCCATACCTCGCGGAGGTGTTGCGACACCCTCAAACCATTGAGATGTGTGATGGGTTGCTGCACATCCGCGATGCTGAGGGACCAAAGGGAACCGGAAGCGTGGAGACGAGGCTCGAAGCAATGGAGCAACAAGTTTTCAAGTGCCAGGGGATGGTGGAGCGTGGAATCAACGCTAGCCACACGATGCTCGCGGAGTTCACTAACAACTACAAGCCGGATGCCAAGAACACCGAGGAGGCCATCTTCAAGCTACATGAGAAGATCGAGCACCTCCAAGCCCAAATCTATGACCTGCAAAACCAAAACTGTGAGTATGAATATAGATTCAAAAGAATGAGTTTGGCTGCAGATTCGAGGATTCCGGAGACTTGATCATCCTTCTATGATGGTGAACCTATGCCTTGGAAGATGGATGACAAGCTCGCATCATCAACAACACCTCCACCTTCTTCACCAACCAAGGAGATATAATCACATGGGTATGGGCACTCCCCTTGGCAACTGCCAAGCTTGGGGGAGGTGCCCCGGTATCGTATCACAATCACAACTCCTATCTTTACCGTTTTCCTTAGTTCGATCCTATTAGTAGTATTTTGATCTAGTAGAATAAAGTTTATGGCATGATCTAGTTTTGAGTTTTGCCTTATGATCTCTCTATGTAATCAAGTATGTGAGCTATATAATAAAGATTAGTGTTGAGTCAAGGGCTTGATTTTCTTGCTATGATCTTGGGTGAATAAAAGAAAAGAGAAAAAGAATAAGAAGAAACAAAAGTTCATATTGATCTTATTGATAGTAATGACTTCACATAGAAAGAGTGTGATGATTAAAAGTTGTTGGGAGTTGGCAGACACAGCTTTGGTCATCGTTGCAATTAATAGGAAGTAATAAGGAAAGAGAGGTTTCACATATAAATATACTATTATTGACATCTTTTATGATTGGGAGCACTCATCAAAATATGACATGCTAAAGAGTTGATGTTGGACAAGGAAGACAACGTAATGGGTTATGTTTTCTTATATCTGAGATAAAGTATGTTGTCATGGATCATCCAACATGTTGAGCTTGCCTTTCCCCCTCATGCTTGCCAAATTCTCAGCACCAAGTAGAGATACTACTTGTGCTTCCAAATACCCTTAAACCAGTTTTGCCATGAGAGTCCACCATATCTACCTATGGATTGAGTAAGATCCTTCAAGTAAGTTGTCATCGGTGCAAAGCAATAAAAATTGCTCTAAATATGTATGATTAGTGTGGGCGAAATAAGCTTTATACGATCTTGTGATGTGGAAATAATAAAAGCGACAGACTGCATAATAAAGGTTCATATCACAAGGGGCAATATAAAGTGACGTTCTTTCGCATTAAGATTTTGTGCATCCAACCATAAAAGCGCATGGCAACCTCTGCTTCCCTCTGCGAAGGGCCTATCTTTTATTATTATCTTCTACCTTATGCAAGTGTCATGGTGATCTTCACCTCCCTTTTTCATTTTATCCTTTGGCAAGCCTAGCATGTTGGAAAGAACCTGATATATATATATATATATATATATATATATATATATATCTAATTGGATGTAGGGGGACATGAGTTATTATTGTTGACATTACCCTTGAGGTAAAAGGTTGTGGGGCGAAACTATAAGCCCCTATCTTTCTCTGTGTTCGATTAAAACTCTGCAACCACAAGTATTGCGCGAGTGTTAGCAATTATGAAGGACTAGATGATAGCTGAGTATGTGGACTTGCGTTTTAGCTCTGACACAGACTCATTCTGATGTTATGATAAATTGCAATTGCTTCAGTGACTGAGGTTATAGTTTGTTGGTTCTCAATACGGTTTCTGATTCATACTTTTGCATTGTGAATAGATCATCACTTGAACATAAGTAATCATATGACAATATCTATATATGTTGATGTTATGAGAATAATCATGATGCCCTCATGTCCGTATTTTATTTTTATCGATGTCTCTACCTCTAAACATGGGGACATATTTATTGTTATCGGCTTTCACTTGAGGACAAGCGAGGTCTAAGCTTGGGGGAGTTGATACATCCATTTTGCATCATGCTTTTATATCGATATTTATTGCATTATGGGCGGTTATTTCACATTATGTCACAATACTTATGGCTATTCTCTCTTATTTTATAAGGTTTACATAAAGGAGGGAGAATGCCGGCAGCTGGAATTTTGGGCTGGAAAAGGAGCAAATATTATAGACCTATTCTGCACAACTCCAAAAGTCCTGAAACTCCACGGAATACCTTATAATAAATAATGAAAAATCCTCGCCAAAGATGAAGACCAGGGGGCCCACACCCTTTCCATGAGGGTGGGGGCGCCCCCCCCCTCCCCCTAGGGCGCGCCCCTACCTCCTAGGCCCCCTGGTGGCTCTCCGATGACCATCTTATGCTATATGAAGTCTCTCGTCGAGAAAAAAACCAGAAGCAACCTTTCAGGACGAAACTCCACCGCCACGAGGCGGAACCTTGGCAGATCCAATCTAGAGCTCCGGCAAAGCTGTTCTGCCGGGGAAACTTCCCTCCCGGAGGGGGAAATCATCGCCATTGTCATCACCAACGCTCCTCTCATTGGGAGAGGGCAATCTCCATCAACATCTTCATCAGCACCATCTCATCTCAAAACCCTAGTTCATCTCTTGTATCCAATTCTTGTCTCCAAGCCCGGGATTGGTGCTAGTAGGTTGCTAGTAGTGTTAATTACTCCTTGTAGTTGATGCTAGTTGGTTTAATTGGTGGAAGATCATATGTTCAGATCCTTTATGCATATTATTGAAGGAAATATGCCCTAGAGGCAATAATAAAGTTATTATTTATTTCCTTATATCATGATAAATGTTTATTATTCATGCTAGAATTGTATTAACCGGAAACATAATACATGTGTGAATACATAGACCAACAGAGTGTCACTAGTATGCCTCTACTTGACTAGCTCGTTAATCAAATATGGTTATGTTTCCTAACCATGAACAAAGAGTTGTTGTTTGATTAACGAGGTCACATCATTAGTAGAATGATCTGATTGACATGACCCATTCCATTAGCTTAGCACCCGATCGTTTAGTATGTTGCTATTGCTTTCTTCATGACTTATACATGTTCCTATAACTATGAGATTATGCAACTCCCGTTTACCGGAGGAACACTTTGGGTACTACCAAACGTCACAACGTAACTGGGTGATTATAAAGGAGTACTACAGGTGTCTCCAATGGTAGATGTTGGGTTGGCGTATTTCGAGATTAGGGTTTGTCACTCCGATTGTCGGAGAGGTATCTCTGGGCCCTCTCGGTAATGCACATCACATAAGCCTTGCAAGCACTACAACTAATATGTTAGTTGTGAGATGATGTATTACGGAACGAGTAAAGAGACTTGCCAGTAACGAGATTGAACTAGGTATTGGATACTGACGATCGAATCTCGGGCAAGTAACATACTGATGACAAAGGGAACAACGTATGTTGTTATGCGGTCTGACCGATAAAGATCTTCATAGAATATGTAGGAGCCAATGTGGGCATCCAGGTCCCGCTATTGGTTATTGACCAGAGACGTGTCTCGGTCATGTCTACATTGTTCTCGAACCGTAGGGTCCGCACGCTTAACGTTACGATGACAGTTATTATGAGTTTGTGCATTTTGATGTACCGAAGGTTGTTCGGAGTCCCGGATGAGATCACGGACATGACGAGGAGTCTCGAAATGGTCGAGACGTAAAGATTGATATATTGGAAGCCTATGTTTGGACATAGGAAGTGTTCCGGGTGAAATCGGGATTTTACCGGAATACCGGGAGGGTTACCGGAACCCCCCGGGAGACTAATGGGCCTATTGGGCCTTAGTGGAAAAAGAGAAAAGGGGCAGCCCATAGCTGGCCGGCGCCCCCCCTTTCCCCAAGTCCTAGTAGGACTAGGAGAAGGGGCCGGCCCCCCCTCTTTCTCCTTTCCCCCCGAGAGTCCTAATTGGAATAGGATTGGAGGGGGGAGTCCTACTCCAGGTGGGAGTAGGACTCCCCTGCGCCTCCCTCTCCCTGGCCGGCCGGCCCCCTTCCTCCAACCTTTATATACGGGGGCAGGGGACACCCCAAGACACACAAGTTGATCCTTGAGATCGTTCCTTAGCCGTGTGCGGTGCCCCCTGCCACCAAATTCCACCTCGATCATACCGTTGTAGTGCTTAGGCGAAGCCCTGTGTCGGTAGTACATCAAGATCGTCATCACGCCGTCGTGCTGACGGAACTCTTCCTCGACGCTTTGCTGGATTGGAGCCCGAGGATCGTCATCGAGCTGAACGTGTGCTAAGAACTCGGAGGTGCCGGAGTAACGGTGCTTGGATCGGTCGGATCGGGAAGAAGACGTACGACTACTTCCTCTACGTTGTGTGATCGCTTCCGCAGTCGGTCTGCGTTGGTACGTAGACAACACTCTCCCCTCTCATTGCTGTGCATCACCATGATCTTGCGTGTGCGTAGGAAAATTTTCGAAATTACTACTTTCCCCAACAGTGGCATCCGAGCCTAGGTTTTATGGTTTGATGTTATTTGCACGAGTAGAACACAAGTGAGTTGTGGGCGATACAAGTCATACTGCCTACCAGCATGTCATACTTTGGTTTGGCGGTATTGTTGGGTGAGACGATCTGGACCAACATTACGCGTACTCTTACGCGAGACCGGTTCCCTCGACGTGCTTTGCACATAGATGGCTTGCGGAAGACTGTCTCTCCAACTTTAGTTGAACCAAGTGTGACTACGCCCGGTCCTTGAGAAGGTTAAAACGGAGTCTATTTGACGAACTATCGTTATGGTTTTGATGCGTAGGTGAGATGAGTTCTTACTTAAGCCCGTAGCAACCACGTAAAACTTGCAACAACAAAGTAGAGGACGTCTAACTTGTTTTTGCAGGGCATGTTGTGATGTGATATGGTCAAGGCATGATGCTGATTTTATTGTATGAGATGATCATGTTTTGTAACCGAGTTATCGGCAACTGGCAGGAGCCATATGGTTGTCGCTTTATTGTATGCAATGCAATCGCGATGTAATGCTTTACTTTATTACTAAGCGGTAGTGATAGTCGTGGAAGCATAAGATTGGCGAGACGACAACGATGCTACGATGGAGATCAAGGTGTCGTGCCGGTGACGATGGTGATCATGACGGTGCTTCGGAGATGGAGATCACAAGCACAAGATGATGATGGCCATATCATATCACTTATATTGATTGCATGTGATGTTTATCCTTTTATGCATCTTATCTTGCTTTGATTGACGGTAGCATTATAAGATGATCTCTCACTAAATTATCAAGAAGTGTTCTCCCTGAGTATGCACCGTTGCCAAAGTTCGTCGTGCCCAGACACCACGTGATGATTGGGTGTGATAAGCTCTACGTCCATCTACAACGGGTGCAAGCCAGTTTTGCACACGCAGAATACTCAGGTTAAACTTGACGAGCCTAGCATATGCAGATATGGCCTCAGAACACAGAGACCGAAAGGTCGAGCGTGAATCATATAGTAGATATGATCAACATGACGATGTTCACCATTGAAAACTACTCCATCTCACGTGATGATCGGTTATGGTTTAGTTGATTTGGATCACGTGATCACTTAGAGGATTAGAGGGATGTCTATCTAAGTGGGAGTTCCTAAGTAATTTGATTAAACTGAACTTAAACTTATCATGAACTTAGTACCTGATAGTATCTTGCTTGTTTATGCTGATTGTAGATAGATGGCTCGTGCTGTTGTTCCGTTGAATTTTAATGCGTTCCTTGAGAAAGCAAAGTTGAAAGATGATGGTAGCAATTACACGGACTGGGTCCGTAACCTGAGGATTATCCTCATTGCTGCACAGAAGAATTACGTCCTGGAAGCACCGCTAGGTGACAGGCCTGCTGCTGGAGCAATGCCAGATGTTATGAACGTCTGGCAGAGCAAAGCTGATGACTACTCGATAGTTCAGTGTGCCATGCTTTACGGCTTAGAATCGGGACTTCAACGACGTTTTGAACGTCATGGAGCATATGAGATGTTCCAGGAGTTGAGGTTAATATTTCAAGCAAATGCCCGAATTTAGAGATATGAAGTCTCCAATAAGTTCTATAGCTGCAAGATGGAGGAGAACAGTTCTGTCAGTGAGCATATACTCAAAATGTCTGGGTATAATAATCACTTGATTCAGATGGGAGTTAATCTTCCAGATGATTGCGTCATTGACAGAATTCTCCAATCACTGCCACCAAGCTACAAGAGCTTCGTGATGAACTATAATATGCAAGGGATGAACAAGACTATTCCCGAGCTCTTCGCAATGCTGAAAGCTGCGGAGGTAGAAATCAAGAAGGAGCATCAAGTGTTGATGGTTAGCAAAACCACTAGTTTCAAGAAAAAGGGCAAAGGGAAGAAGAAGGGAAACTTCAAGAAGAACAGCAAGCAAGTTGCTGCTCAGGAGAAGAAACCCAAGTCTGGACCTAAGCCTGAAACTGAGTGCTTCTACTGCAAGCAGACTGGTCACTGGAAGCGGAACTGCCCCAAGTATTTGGCGGATAAAAAGGATGGCAAAGTGAGCCAAGGTATATGTGATATACATGTTATTGATGTGTACCTTACTAGAGCTCGCAGTAGCACCTGGGTATTTGATACTGGTTCTGTTGCTAATATTTGCAACTCAAAACAGGGACTACGGAATAAGCGGACGCTAGCAAAGGACGAGGTGACGATGCGCGTGGGAAACGGTTCCAAAGTCGATGTGATCGCGGTCGGCACGCTACCTCTACATCTACCTTCGGGATTAATATTAGACCTAAATAATTGTTATTTGGTGCCAGCGTTGAGCATGAACATTATATCTGGATCTTGTTTAATGCGAGACGGTTATTCATTTAAATCAGAGAATAATGGTTGTTCTATTTATATGAGTAATATCTTTTATGGTCATGCACCTTTGAAGAGTGGTCTATTCTTGTTGAATCTCGAAGATAGTGATACACATATTCATAATGTAGAAGCCAAAAGATGCAAAGTTAATAATGATAGTGCAACTTATTTGTGGCACTGCCGTTTAGGTCATATCGGTGTAAAGCGCATGAAGAAACTCCATTCTGATGGGCTTTTGGAACCACTTGATTATGAATCACTTGGTACTTGCGAACCGTGCCTCATAGGCAAGATGACTAAAACACCGTTCTCCGGTACTATGGAGAGAGCAACAGATTTATTGGAAATCATACATACCGATGTATGTGCTCCGATGAATATTGAGGCTCGTGGCGGATATCGTTATTTTCTCACCTTCACAGATTATTTAAGCAGATATGGGTATATCTACTTAATGAAACATAAGTCTGAAACATTTGAAAAGTTCAAAGAATTTCAGAGTGAGGTTGAAAATCATCGTAACAAGAAAATAAAGTTTCTACGATCTGATCGTGGAGGAGAATATTTGAGTTACGAGTTTGGTGTACATTTGAAAAATTGTGGAATAGTTTCGCAACTCACGCCACCCGGAACACCACAGCGTAATGGTGTGTCCGAATGTCGTAATCGTACTTTACTAGATATGGTGCGATCTATGATGTCTCTTACTGATTTACCGCTATCGTTTTGGGGTTATGCTTTAGAGACGGCCGCATTCATGTTAAATAGGGCACCATCAAAATCCGTTGAGACGACACCTTATGAACTATGGTTTGGCAAGAAACCAAAGTTGTCGTTTCTTAAAGTTTGGGGCTGCGATGCTCATGTGAAAAAGCTTCAACCTGATAAGCTCGAACCCAAAGCGGAGAAATGTGTCTTCGTAGGATACCCAAAGGAAACTGTTGGGTATACCTTCTATCAAAGATCCGACGGCAAGACATTCGTTGCTAAGAATGGATCATTTCTAGAGAAGGAGTTTCTCTCGAAAGAAGTGAGTGGGAGGAAAGTAGAACTTGACGAGGTAACTGTACCTACTCCCTTATTGGAAAATAGTACATCACAGAAAACTGTTTCTGCGACACCTATACCAATCAGTGAGGAAGCTAATGATGATGATCATGAAGCTTCAGGACAAGATACTACTGAACCACGTAGATCAACCAGAGTGAGGTACGCACCAGAGTGGTACGGTAATCCAGTTCTAGAAGTCATGCTACTAGATCATGATGAACCTATGAACTATGAAGAAGCGATGGTGAGCCCAGATTCCGCAAAGTGGCTTGAGGCCATGAAATCTGAGATGGGATCCATGTATGAGAACAAAGTATGGACTTTGGTTGACTTGCCCGATGATCGACAAGCAATTGAGAATAAATGGATCTTCAAGAAAAAGACTGACGCTGACGGTAATATTACTGTCTATAAAGCTCGACTTGTCGCAAAAGGTTTTCAACAAGTTCAAGGGGTTGACTACAATGAGACCTTCTCACCCGTAGCGATGCTTAAGTCCGTCAGAATTATGTTAGCAATTGCTGCATTTTATGATTATGAAATATGGCAAATGGATGTCAAAACTGCATTCCTGAATGGATTTCTGGAAGAAGAGTTGTATATGATGCAACCATAAGGTTTTGTCGGTCCGAAGGGAGCTAACAAAGTGTGCAAACTCCAGCGATCCATTTATGGACTGGTGCAAGCATCTCGGAGTTGGAATAAACGCTTTGATAGTGTGATCAAAGCATTTGGCTTTATACAGACTTTTGGAGAAGCCTGTATTTACAAGAAAGTGAGTGGGAGCTCTGTAGCATTTCTGATATTATATGTGGATGACATATTGCTGATTGGAAATGATATAGAATTTCTGGATAGCATAAAGGGATACTTGAATAAAAGTTTTTCGATGAAAGACCTCAGGGAAGCTGCTTACATATTAGGCATAAAGATCTATAGAGATAGATCAAAATGCTTAATTGGACTTTCACAAAGCACATACCTTGACAAGATTTTGAAGAAGTTCAAAATGGATCAAGCAAAGAAAGGGTTCTTGCCTGTGTTACAAGGTGTGAAGTTGAGTCAGACTCAATGCCCGACCAATGCAGAAGATAGAGAGAAAATGAAAGATGTTCCCTATGCTTCAGCCATAGGCTCTATCATGTATGCAATGCTGTGTACCAGACCTGATGTGTGCCTTGCTATAAGTTTAGCAGGGAGGTACCAAAGTAATCCAGGAGTGGATCACTGGACAGCGGTCAAGAACATCCTGAAATACCTAAAAAGGACTAGGGATATGTTTCTCGTATATGGAGGTGACAAAGAGCTCACCGTAAGAGGTTACGTTGATGCAAGCTTTGACACTGATCCGGACGATTCTAAATCGCAAACCGGATACGTGTTTACTTTAAACGGTGGAGCTGTCAGTTGGTGCAGTTCTAAACAAAGCGTCCTAGCGGGATCTACATGTGAAGCGGAGTACATAGCTGCTTCGGAAGCAGCGAACGAAGGAGTCTGGATGAAGGAGTTCATATCCGATCTAGGTGTCATACCTAGTGCATCGGGTCCAATGAAAATCTTCTGTGACAATACTGGAGCAATTGCCTTGGCAAAGGAATCCAGATTTCACAAAAGAACCAAACACATCAAGAGTCGCTTCAACTCCATCCGGGATTTAGTCCAGGTGGGAGACATAGAGATTTGCAAGATACATACGGATCTGAATGTTGCAGACCCGTTGACTAAGCCTCTTCCACGAGCAAAACATGATCAGCACCAAGGCTCCATGGGTGTTAGAACCATTACTGTGTAATCTAGATTATTGACTCTAGTGCAAGTGGGAGACTGAAGGAAATATGCCCTAGAGGCAATAATAAAGTTATTATTTATTTCCTTATATCATGATAAATGTTTATTATTCATGCTAGAATTGTATTAACCGGAAACATAATACATGTGTGAATACATAGACCAACAGAGTGTCACTAGTATGCCTCTACTTGACTAGCTTGTTAATCAAATATGGTTATGTTTCCTAACCATGAACAAAGAGTTGTTGTTTGATTAACGAGGTCACATCATTAGTAGAATGATCTGATTGACATGACCCATTCCATTAGCTTAGCACCCAATCGTTTAGTATGTTGCTATTGCTTTCTTCATGACTTATACATGTTCCTATAACTATGAGATTATGCAACTCCCGTTTACCGGAGGAACACTTTGGGTACTACCAAACGTCACAACGTAACTGGGTGATTATAAAGGAGTACTACAGGTGTCTCCAATGGTAGATGTTGGGTTGGCGTATTTCGAGATTAGGGTTTGTCACTCCGATTGTCGGAGAGGTATCTCTGGGCCCTCTCGGTAATGCACATCACATAAGCCTTGCAAGCACTACAACTAATATGTTAGTTGTGAGATGATGTATTACGGAACGAGTAAAGAGACTTGCCGGTAACGAGATTGAACTAGGTATTGGATACCGACGATCGAATCTCGGGCAAGTAACATACCGATGACAAAGGGAACAACGTATGTTGTTATGCGGTCTGACCGATAAAGATCTTCGTAGAATATGTAGGAGCCAATATGGGCATCCAGGTCCCGCTATTGGTTATTGACCGGAGACGTGTCTCGGTCATGTCTACATTGTTCTCGAACCGTAGGGTCCGCACGCTTAACGTTACGATGACAGTTATTATGAGTTTATGCATTTTGATGTACCGAAGGTTGTTCGGAGTCCCGGATGAGATCACGGACATGACGAGGAGTCTCGAAATGGTCGAGACGTAAAGATTGATATATTGGAAGCCTATGTTTGGACATAGGAAGTGTTCCGGGTGAAATCGGGATTTTACCGGAATACCGGGAGGGTTACCGGAACCCCCCGGGAGACTAATGGGCCTATTGGGCCTTAGTGGAAAAAGAGAAAAGGGGCAGCCCATAGCTGGCCGGCGCCCCCCCTTTCCCCAAGTCCTAGTAGGACTAGGAGAAGGGGCCGGCCCCCCCTCTTTCTCCTTTCCCCCGAGAGTCCTAATTGGAATAGGATTGGAGGGGAGAGTCCTACTCCAGGTGGGAGTAGGACTCCCCTGCGCCTCCCTCTCCCTGGCCGGCCGGCCCCCCTTCCTCCAACCTTTATATACGGGGGCAGGGGACACCCCAAGACACACAAGTTGATCCTTGAGATCGTTCCTTAGCCGTGTGCGGTGCCCCCTGCCACCAAATTCCACCTCGATCATACCGTTGTAGTGCTTAGGCGAAGCCCTGCGTCGGTAGTACATCAAGATCATCATCACGCCGTCGTGCTGACGGAACTCTTCCTCGATGCTTTGCTGGATCGGCGCCCGAGGATCGTCATCGAGCTGAAGGTGTGCTAAGAACTCGGAGGTGCCGGAGTAACGGTGCTTGGATCGGTCGGATCGGGAAGAAGACGCACGACTACTTCCTCTACGTTGTGTGATCGCTTCCGCAGTCGGTCTGCGTTGGTACGTAGACAACACTCTCCCCTCTCATTGCTGTGCATCACCATGATCTTGCGTGTGCGTAGGAAAATTTTCGAAATTACTACGTTCCCCAACAATTATTACCCCTCTGATTATGAACATGAATATGCTTTGTGAGTAGTTACGTTTGTTCCTGAGGACAAGGGAGAAGTCTTGCTATTAGTAGTCATGTGAATTTGGTATTCGTTCGATATTTTGATGAGATGTATGTTGTCTAGCCTCTAGTGGTGTTATGTGAACGTCGACTACATAACACTTCACCATTATTTGGGCCTAGAGGAAGGCATTGGGAAGTAATAAGAAGATGATGGGTTGCTAGAGTGACAGAAGCTTAAAACCTAGTTTATGTGTTGCTTCGTAAGGGGCTGATTTGGATCCATATGTTTCATGCTATGGTTAGGTTTACCTTAATACTTTTGTTGTAGTTGCGGATGCTTGCAATAGAGGTTAATCATAAGTGGGATGCTTATTCAAGTAAGAACAGCACCCAAGCACCGGTCCACCCACATGTCAAATTATCAAAGTACCGAACGCGAATCATATGAACGTGATGAAAACTAGCTTGACGATATTCCCATGTGTCCTCGGGAGCGCTTTTCCTTATATAAGAGTTTGTCCGGGCTTGTCCTTTGCTACAAAAAGGATTGGGCCACCTTGCTGCACTTTATTTACTTTTGTTACTTGTTGCTCGTTACAAATTATCTCATCACAAAACTATCTGTTACCACTTATTTCAGTACTTGTAGAGAATACCTTGCTGAAAACCACTTATCATTTCCTTCTGCTCCTCGTTGGGTTCGACACTCTTACTTATTGAAAGGACTATGATAGATCCCCTATACTTGTGGGTCATCGGGTAACCACTCCTCGTCGCTAAAAGCGGCCGCCGTGGAGTAGCCCGGAAGAAGATTCCTTCCCTTCTTGGACCCTTCGGCCTCCCCTGACGGGGCGACCTTCCTTTTCTTGTCTCCCCCGGCTGGTGGGGGGGGGGACTTTCCTCTTCCTCATCCTTGTTTTCATGGGAGGGGGCGCCTCGATGTTATCGAACGATGAGTCCGATATGACCTTGCACCGGAGACCTTTCCTGGTCCCTGTGGCCTTCTTCTTGGCCTTCTTCTCCGGCGCCTCATAGGGCGCCGGAGCCAGCATCTCCGTTAAGGGAGCCCCGCTGGATCCTCGGGCAGTGGGGCCGGACAATCGATTTGCTCCGCCGTCGTGACCCATTCCTATTAAATGGCGTGGAGGATTAGATCCCCCACATGATTATACTGGGAAAAGAAACATCTTATGAGATATAAGGAGCTTACCGGATTGGTAGGGCGCTTTGCACTGAGTCCGCGATCCTCAGTAAGGGTAGGAGGTACCTCGGCGGACTTGAACAGCACCCTCCAGATGTCCTGGTGTGTCGTGTCGAAGAGCTCTCGCGGCGCATGGTGCTTAGCCGGGTCGAGCTCCCACATATTGAATGCCCGTCTTTGACACGGGAGGATCCGGCGGAAGAGCATGACCTGGACCACGTTGACAAGCTTGATTTTCTTGCTTATCATGTTTTTAACACAGTTCTGGAGTTCGGTCAGCTCCACCGATGAACCCCAAGATAGGCCCTTCTCTTTCCAGGAGGTGAGCCGCGTGGGGATGTCAGTTGGTGTCACGCTGCTCGGTGATGTAGAACCACCCTGATTGCCACCCCTTCACTGTCTCCACATATGAGCCTTTGAGCCAGGTGACATTGGGCATTTTTTCCACCATGGCGCCTCCGCACTCCGCTTGCTGGGCGACCATCACCTTCGGTTTAACATTGAAGGTCTTCAACCACCGGCCGAAGTGGGGCTTGATGCGGAGGAAGGCCTCGCACACGACGATAAACGCCGAGATGTTGAGGATGAAATTGGGGGCCAGATCTTGGAAATCCAGCCCATAGTAGAACATGAGCCCGCGAACAAATGGGTGGAGGGGAAATCCCAGCCCGCGGACAAAATGGGTAAGGAATACAACCCTTTCGTGGGGTTCCAGGGTAGGGACGATCTGCCCCGCGTCTGGGAACCGGTGCGCGATATCTGCGGCCAGGTATCCGGCTTCCCGGAGCTTCGTAATGTTCTCCTCCGTAACGGAGGAGACCATCCACTTGCCTCCCGCTCCGGACATGTTTGGAGTGGTTTTACGGAGAAAATGCGAACTTGGGTGCTGGAGCTCGAGTGCGCAAGAATGGATGGGCAGGGAAGAAGAAGGCGTGGGTGAACAGGAGGAGCCCTTGTCCCTTTATAAGGGCAGAAGAAACTGTGCGTCTCCCCACCTGCCTAGTAAACTCGCTCATTCCCCAAGCGCCGTGATTGATGGTGCGGTTGGGTTACCCACACCCGTATTGATGAGAATCTCGTGATAAGGGGACACGATCTCTGCTTCGACAAGACGTGCCAAGAAAACCGCCTCGCAATATGTGTAGTAGCTGGTTGAGAAAAACGGTTCAAATAATGACCGGGCCATGGCGTGATGTCATGTTATGGAAAGCTGTCAGCAGATTAGATTTGTGGAATAATATACTCTCTACGGTGGTATGTGAATTTGTTTTGCAGAGCCGGACACGATCCTTGTGTTCAAAATCTTCTATGGAGTATTCAGAGAAGGAACCCGCCTTGCAATGTCGAAGACAATCTGCGTGCTGGACTCGTCGTCATTGAAGCTTGGTTCAAGGGCTACTGAGGGAGTCCTGGATTAGGGGGTCCTCGGACAGCCGGACTATATCCATTGGCCGGACTGGTGGGCTATGAAGATGCAAGATTGAAGACTTCGTCACGTGTCCGGGTGGGACTCTCCTTTGCATGGAACGCAAGCTTGGCAATTCGGATCTATAGATCTCCTCCCTTGTAACCGACTCTATGTAACCCTATCCCCCTCTGGTGTCTATATAAATCGGAGGGTTTAGTCCGTAGGACAACAACAATCACAATCATAGGCTAGCTTCTAGGGTTTAGCCTCTACGATCTCGTGGTAGATCAACTCTTGTAATACTCATATCATCAAGATCAATCAAGCAGGAAGTAGGGTATTACCTCCATCGAGAGGGCCCGAACTTGGGTAAACATTGTGTCCCCCGCCTCCTGTTACCATCCGCCTTAGACGCATAGTTCGGGACCCCCTACCCGAGATCCGCCGGTTTTGACACTGACACCAGTCCACCCACATATCAAATTATCAAAGTAACAAACGCGAATCATATGAGCATGATAAAAACTAACTTGACAGTAATTCCCACGTGTCCTCGGGAGCGCTTTGCATTATATAAGAGTTCGTCCAGGCTTGTCCTTTGCTACAAAAAGGATTGGGACACCTTGCTACACCTTAGGTACTTTGTTACTTGCTTCCCGTTTCGAATTATCTTATCACACAACTATCTGTTACCGATAATTTCAGTGCTTGCAGAGAATACCTTGCTGAAAACTACTTGTCATTTCCTTCTGCTCCTTGTTGGGTTTGACACTCTTACTTATCGAAAGGACTACGATAGATCCCCTATACTTGTGAGTCATCATTTATCAATCCAGTAAGAGAACCACGCAACACCTCGTTCATAGTACCTACACACAAAATAGCAAATACTTGCACTCAATGCGAACAAGGGGTTGTTAATCCCTCGGCGCTTAATTACAAGGATCAAATATCATAGTGATAGAGAGATAAATAAAACACAAAATAAAGCAAAGTAAATAAAATTGCAACAAGGTATTTTGGGATTTTGATATATAATAAAAATAGACCCGATGTCCATAGTTTTCACTAGAGGCTTCCCTCTTGAAAATAGCATACGACGGGCAAACAAATTACTATTGGGTAACTGATAGAAAAGTGAATAATCATGACGATATCCAAGGCAATGATCATGTATATAGGCATCACGTCCGAGACAAGTAGGCCGACTCCTGCCTGCATCTACAACTATTAATCCACACTCGACTGCTATCCAGCATGCATCTCGAGTATTAAGTTCATAAAGAACGGAGTAACGCCTTAAGCAAGATGACATGATGTAGACAAAGTAAACTCACGCATGAATAAACCCCACCGTTGTAACCTTAATGGCAACCATACAAATATGTGTATTTTCCCTTCCTCTCACTGGGATATAAATCACCGCAAGATTGAGCCCGTCACAAAGCACCTCTCCCATTGCAAGAAAATTTGATCTAGTTGGCCAAACCAAATCAATAGATCAGAGAGAAATACAAAGCTATAATAGTCATGCATAGAAGAGTTCAGAGAAGACCCAAATAATATTCATGGATAATCTGATCATAAACTCACAATTCATCGGATCCCAACAAACACACCACAAAAAGTGATTACATCGAATAGATCTCCAAGAACATCGAGGAGAACATTGTATTGAAGATCAAAGAGAGAGAATAAGCCATCTAGCTACTAGCTCTGGACACATAGGTCTGTGGTAAACTACTGTAACGCCCTCGATGCGGCTATATCTCCTACGTGTCGAAGCACGACTTAGAGGCATAACCACATTGAAAGCAATGTCGCAAGTAAGGTAATCTTCACAACAACCCATGTAAATAGATAATAAAGGGAAAGGTACATAGTTGGCTTACACTCGCCACGTCACACAAAGTACATAAATAGCATTACATCAACCAATACAATCATGGTCCGACTATGGTACCAAAATAAAAGATCAACCCCAACATGCGACATGGTCCCGATCGCCCCAACTGGGCACCACTACTGATCATCAGGGAAAGACACATAGTAACGGCATGAGTCTTCGTCGAACTCCCACTTGAGCTCAAGCGCATCATCTGGAGCGGAGTCATCAGGACCTGCATCTGGTTTGGAAGTAATCTGTGAGCCACGGGGACTCGGCAATCTCGCACCCTCGCGATCAAGACTATTTAAGCTTATAGGTAAGGCAAGGTAATATGTGGAGCTGCAGCAAGCGACTAGCATATATGGTGGCTAACCTGTTCGCAAAAGAGAGCGAGAAGAGAAGGCAAAGCACGAACGAAGAACTAGAGAACAACCTACGGCAAAGATTACTCCAACACCATGTTCACTTCCCGGACTCCGCCGAGAAGAGACCATCACGGTAACACACTCAGTTGATTCATTTTAATTAAGTTAAGGTTCAAGTTATCTACAACCAGACATTAACAAATTCCCATCTGCCCATAACCACGGGCACGGCTTTCGAAAGTTCAAATCCCTGCAGGGGAGTCCCAACTTAGCCCATGACAAGCTCTCACGGTCAACGAAGGATATTCCTTCTAGCGGGAAGACCCGATCAGACTCGGAATCCCGGTTACAAGACATTTCGAAAAGGTAAAACTAAACCAGCAACACCGCCCGAATGTGCCGACAAATCCCGATAGGAGCTGCACATATCTCTTTCTCAGGGCACACTCAGATTGTCCAAGGTACGGGTAGGCCAGCCCAGAGTTGCCCCTGGTGGCCACCGGCAGCTGACAGGTTGGACCAACACTCAAAGGAGCACTGGCCCGGGGGGTTTAAATAAGATGACCCTTGGGCTCCGGAAACCCAAGGGAAAAAGAGGCTAGGTGGCAAATGGTAAAACCAAGGTTGGGCATTGCTGGAGAAGTTTTATTCAAGGCGAACTATCAAGGGGTTCCCATTATCACCCAACCGCGTAAGGAACGCAAAATCCGGGAACATAACACCGATATGACGGAAACTAGGGCGGCAAGAGTGGAACAAAACACTAGGCAAAAGGCCGAGCCTTCCACCCTTTACCAAGTATATAGATGCATTAAGATAACAAGATAATATAATGATATCCCAACAAGAAAATAATGTTCCAACAAGGAACGATCTCCAATCTTCACCTGCAACTAGCAACGCTATAAGAGGGGTTGAGCAAAGCGGTAACATAGCCAATCAACGGTTTGCTAGGACATGGTGGGTTAGAGGTTTGACATGGCAATTTGGGAGGCATGATAAGCAAGTAGTAGGCATCGTAGCATAGGCATAGCAAAAGAGCGAGCATCTAGCAAGCAAAGATAGAAGTGATTTCGAGGGTATGATCATCTTGCCTGCAAAGTTGTCAGAGTTAACTGGATCCACGAAAGCAAACTCAACGGGCTCTTCGTTAGCGAACTCGTCTCCCAGCTCTACCCAAACAAGACAAACAAGCACAAGGAACACAATCAACCACGTGCAAAACTCAAACAACATGATGCAAACATGGGATGCTATGCGGGATGCGATATGTGATGCATATGCAAGATTTTACAAGGAATGGTTGAACCTATACTCAACATGGAAATCCAAGTGTGCCACTAGAAAGGTGAGGTGATTTCGGTTGAAATCAATATAAAGAACACCGGAATCGGATGCACGGTTTGGAAATGGCAAGCAAAACAAATATGGCACCGGTCTGCGATAAATAGCAAGTAGCCATCTAAATGCAACAAGTTAAATATGCTACAGCACTCAACCATAGCAACAAAATACATGGCAGGGATCCACTCATAAAGCTTAACAAAAGATGAACACTGAGCTACGGCCAATTCATCCATTAACAGGTTCAAACAAGCATGGCAAAAGTGCAATTGATAAACAGGTTTCAGACTTGGTGAAATTAACACAAGCCTGGAATTTCAGATCAGGTGGCACATTTGGAGCATGAAAACTATATGCTACAGGAACTTAACATGGAAAAGCAAGGCATGGCATGGAGCTACTCAAAGAGCTTAACAAAAGTCCCTTAGTGACCTTGAGCCAAAAGGGATCAGAAAATACAATTGCAAGCATGTGAACATGGCAAAAACATAATCAGCTTACAGACAGAAAAACTGGAGCATGCAAATATCTTAACGAGTAGGCATGTTCACGAGCTCGATGCACTCACTACAGAGCAAGGCATGACAATCTAAGCATACACCCATCAAGAACACACATTATATAAGCTAGACATGGCAAGAACAACAACATAGCATGCACAGATCAACAACAACATTCTCGGCAAAATCGCTAACAAGTAGACAATCTGCCAGGATTCATGAAATAGAAAAAGTAGAGCTCGATTGACTCAAGCTAGGGTGCTCCATAAATGCAAAAAAAGACATGGATGGATAGATCACCACAAGATTAACAAATCATCCTTACTGATCATCCTCAAAAGAGGTACGGATCACTAGGAAACAACATGAACATATGGCATATTGATAAAAACAGATCAAGGACTTAGAGAAATTCTAAGTCCCTGAAATCAGCATTAACGAATGCACTACTTTGCAAGCTTGTGCTAGTCACCACACACATCACAAAATGCATGGCAAGCACCTCTGTAAAGATGGCAAAGCATATAACAAAACTCATGTAGAGCTCAGGAGCATATAATGCACACAATAATCATGGCAAAAATGACAAATGGCTATTTGGTGCAGCAGATTTGACAATTAACTCAAATAGCACTCTTCCAACAGCATTTCGGGCATCAATATGAGCTCAAATGAAAATGATGCAATGAGATGAAATGATGTACTCTCTGAGACGAACATTGTGATATGCTACATGCCCAAAACGGAGCTACGGATGCGGAGATATAGCATGATGAAAAATGCAATATAGTTAGGGTTTCGGGAGAAAGTCAAACGAGGCAAAGTTCCAGATCTAGATCTGGCCGGCGCGCGAAACGAGGATCGCCGAAAAACTTGAGGTCGCCGGAGATGGTCTTGCCGCGGAGGAGAGGCCGGTCGGAGGAGGAGGCGCGGGGCCGGAGCCGCAGCGGTGGTGGCCGGAGTTGCGGTGTGGCGGGGCGGAAGCGGCGCGGTGGGGCGGCGGCGGGGCGAGGAGGTGGCGTCGGGCGGCGATGGCACAACGGCGGCGCGGCGGCGCCGGCCGGCGAGGCGGCTCGGCCGCGGGGAAGAAGGGGCGCGGGGCACGCGCGAATCTGGCCCGGGCGATGCGGCGGAGGGCCGGCTTCGGGCCGGGACGGACCGGCGGCGGGAGGAGGAGGCGATGTGGGCGCGCTGCCCACGTGGCGCTTCCCGATTGGCAGCGGCGGGTCGGGTGGACGCTGTCCGGCGCGGGCCGGACATGTCCGGTTGCGCGGAAGAGTGGATCTAGGGTTTAGGGGGGAGGAACCGTGAATTTCGGAGGGGAACCTTTAAATAGGCATAGAGGGAGCTAGGAGTGTCCAAATGAGGTGCAGTTTTCGGCCACGCGATCGTGATCGAACGCTCTAGATGGTGGAGAGGGTTTTGGTGGGTTTGGGCCAAATTGGAGGGGTGTTGGACTGCAACACACACGAGGCCTTCTCGGTCCCTCGATTAACCGTTGGAGCATCAAACGAAGTCCAAATGGTACGAAACTTGACAGGCGGTCTACCGGTAGTAAACCAAGGCCGCTTGTCAATTCTCAGTCCAATCTGGAAATGTTTAACCACCACACATGAAAGGAAGGTAGAAATGACCACCGGAGGAGATAGGAGCGCCGGAATGCAAAACGGACAACGGGGAAAAAGCTCGGATCCATGAGAAGAACACGTATGCAAATGCAATGCACATGATGACATGATATGAGATGCATGACAACGACAACAACACACGGAGATAAAAACCCAAACCCGAGGAAATAAAATAACTTAGCGCCGGAAACGGCAAGAGTTGGAGTACATATTAGGTAAATTACATCTGGGGTGTTACAACTACTCACACGTCATCGAAAGGGTAGCAAGGTTGATGTAGAGCCCCTCCGTGGTCGATTCCCCCTCTGGAAAAGTGACGGGGAAGGCCCGCAAATGGGATCTCACGAGAACAGAAACTTACGGCGGCAAAAAAAGTATTTTGGGTGGCTCTTTGATGTCAGGGGAATATTTGAGAATTTATAGAGGCGGAATTAGGTCAAGAGGTGCCACGGGGGGCCCACAAGCCTGGGGGCGTCCCCCATGGGGCGCGCCTCCCGAGCTTGTCGCTCCCTCGTGGCTTGTCGGGTCTTCTCCCAAACCTTCTAGAGTCTCTTTTGGTCCAGAAAAAATTATTCCAAAGTTTTTTCCTCCTTTTTGACTCTGTTTGATATTGATTTCCTGAAAAGCCAAAAACAAGCAAAAATAGCAACTGGCACTGGGCACTAGGTTAATAGGTTAGTCCCAAAAAATGATATATGATTGCATAATAAACATCCAAGATTGATACTATAATAGAATGGAACAATCAAAAATGATAGGTATGTTGGAAACGCATCATTCCCTATCGGCTTGTCTCGCCCCCTAGGAGGACGATCAGGTTGATCAGCTCGACCGTGCTTGAGTGGCACATTCTCGGTTGCTTCATCGTTCAAATCAAGCAACACCTTTCTACACTAGTAGGACTTCAGTTGCCCCTCACGTCGTGCCTCGAGGTCCTGCTCGATGGCGAAGATCTCGACCCAATTTTCGTTGAGTGTATTTTGGTCGGCATGAAGTTGTTGTTGTTTTTCATGCTCTGAGCGGTCGCAATGAGGCGTCGTCGGAATCTCTCCTGTTGTAATGGGTCCTCAGGGACTACGAAGTCCTCGGATCCGAGGCTAACGTCATCCTCGTATTTTGGGAGGTAATCACTATCGGACATTCCAGTGGGGATGTCAACCTGAGCGGGCATGGTGTTAGTGTCGTTGCCCAGGTCATCTATGTTATCAGGGATGGAGCCATCGCTTGTGGCTCCCGAGTTGATGGTATGGCTCTCCTTTCCTTTGCCGGCGCCCTTGGGTTGCCTCCTGGAATGTCGGCGTTTGAGGAATCTCTTTTCTTTTCCTCGTCACCCTTAGGTTTCGACGCCCCTTTAGGGGTGTCAACCATGTAGATGTTGTGAGTGGAGGTTGCAACCCAGCTGTCGGTATATGGAATGTCGTTGACATCTTCATACATGATTGTTGCCTCTTTGGAGGTGTAGTTGAGTGAAGGAAATATGCCCTAGAGGCAATAATAAAGTTATTATTTATTTCCTTATATCATGATAAATGTTTATTATTCATGCTAGAATTGTATTAACCGGAAACATAATACATGTGTGAATACATAGACAAACAGAGTGTCACTAGTATGCCTCTACTTGACTAGCTTGTTGATCAAAGATGGTTATGTTTCCTAACCATAGATAGGAGTTGTCATTTGATTAATGGGGTCACATCATTAGCGAATGATGTGATTGACTTGACCCATTCCATTAGCATAGCACTTGATCGTTTAGTTTGTTGCTATTGCTTTCTTCATGACTTATACATGTTCCTATGACTATGAGATTATGCAACTCTCGTTTACCGGAGGAACACTTTGTGTGCTACCAAACGTCACAACGTAACTGGGTGATTATAAAGGTGCTCTACAGGTGTCTCCGAAGGTACTTGTTGGGTTGGCGTATTTCGAGATTAGGATTTGTCACTCCGATTGTCGGAGAGGTATCTCTGGGCCCACTCGGTAATGCACATCACTATAAGCCTTGCAAGCATTGCAACTAATAAGTTAGTTGCGGGATAATGTGTTACGGAACGAGTAAAGAGACTTGCCGGTAACGAGATTGAACTAGGTATTGAGATACCGACGATCGAATCTCGGGCAAGTAACATACCGATGACAAAGGGAACAACGTATGTTGTTATGCGGTTTGACCGATAAAGATCTTCGTAGAATATGTAGGAGCCAATATGAGCATCTAGGTTCCGCTATTGGTTATTGACAGGAGAGTGTCTCGGTCATGTCTACATAGTTCTCGAACCCGTAGGGTCCGCACGCTTAAAGTTCGATGACGGTTATATTATGAGTTTATGTGTTTTGATGTACCGAAGGATTTCAGAGTCCCGGATGAGATCGGGGACATGACAAGGAGTCTCGAAATGGTCGAGACGTAAAGATCGATATATTGGACGACTATATTCGGATATCGGAAAGGTTCCGAGTGATTCGAGTATTTTCGGGAGTACCGGGGAGTTACGGGAATTCGTATTGGGCCTTAATGGGCCATACGGGAAAGGAGAGAAAGGCCTCAAAGGGTGGCCACACCCCTCCCCATGGGCTGGTCCGAATTGTACTAGGGAGGGGGGCGCCCCCTTCCTTCCTTCTCGTTTTCCCTTCCCTTTCCTTCCCTCCAACTCCTACTACATGGAAGGGCTCCTAGTTCTACTAGGAAAGGGGGAATCCTACTCCCGATGGGAGTAGGACTCCCCTAGGGCGCGCCATAGAGAGGGCCGGCCCTCCCCTCCTCCACTCCTTTATATACGGGGGCAGGAGGCACCCCAAAGACACACAAGTTGATCAAGTTGATCGTCTTTTAGCCGTGTGCGGTGCCCCCATCCACCATAATCCACCTCGATCATATCATAGCGGTACTTAGGCGAAGCCCTGCGTCGGTAGAACATCATCATCGTCACCACGCCGTCGTGCTGACGAAACTCTCCCTCAACACTCGGCTGGATCGGAGTTCGAGGGACGTCATCGAGTTGAACGTGTGCAGAACTCGGAGGTGCCGTGTGTTCGGTACTTGATCGGTCGGATTGTGAAGACGTACGACTACATCAACCGCATTGTGCTAACGCTTCCGCTTTTGGTCTACGAGGGTACGTGGACAACACTCTCCCCTCTTGTTGCTATGCATCACCATGATCTTGCGTGTGCGTAGGAAATTTTTTGAAATTACTACATTCCCCAACAGTGGCATCAGAGCCTAGGTTTTATGCGTTGATGTAATATGCACGAGTAGAACACAAGTGAGTTGTGGGCAAAGCGGGCGAGCTTCTGGAACAACTTGTTGTGGTCATAGACAGACAAAGAGCCTTGCTTCAGATTGCGGAATTCTTGACGCTTACTTTCAACCACACTTTGAGGGATGTGATGAGCTCGGAAATCTTGACGGAAATCATCCCAAGTGATCAGACGTCCACCTCTGGAATCCTTGTACTGCTGGAACCATTCTACAGCTTGATCTTTGAGTTGGAAGGAAGCGAACTTGACGAAATCTTCAGGCCTGACGTTGCTGCACTCAAAATGCTTACCCAGATCCACAAGCCAATCATCAGCATCGGATGCCTCAACACAATTGTTGAACGTCTTTGGCCCATTAGCAAGGAACTGGTTCAATGTAGCAAAATGATTCTGATTGATGCCTTGATTCCCTTGACTGCCTTGATTGCGCTCTTGGAGGATTTGCATGATCAACTGTGTGTTTGCATTGGTTGCGGCCATCAAAGCTTGCCATGCCTCCGGAGGAGGTGGAGGTGGTGGTGGATCTTGATTCTGGTTCTGACTGGTGCTCTTAGCGGGAGCCATCCTGAAGAGGTTGACCACCATTAGCACATAGACAGATAAATGAAGCTGAAACCAACGGAATGAAAATTGCAACATAAAGTCTTCACATCCGAACAAAATGAACGAATGCATTTCTCTTGAAATGGTCACATATCCATAAATTGCGAAGCCACGGAGAATTAGGTAGAAGAAGTAAATCAACAAGGTACGGCTCAAGAACGAATAATCGGTAAGAAAACCCAATCTCAAACCAATATCCGTGGAAGAAGAACTAGAGCTACGAAAATTCCCACCTATGAAACTCCCGAACCTTTCCGGTTATGCAATCAGGTGTTGGGGATACAGGGGAAGCATAATATCTCACCCAAATCTAGCAAATCCTACATCCAGCTGTATCCATCCTTCAACACATAACCAAGAAAGCTTCAGAAACCATCTACCTCAACCTTCGAAAAGCATCTGTTATCCAAATTATGGTGATACTCCCGAACTCCCGCCCCAGTACTGGGTGGCGTCGAGGTTATCTCACCAACGAACTGCATAAAAGAGATTTTCGATGTCGGCGAAAATATCTCAAGTATTCCAGAATTGCAACGATAAAATTATGATGACAACACCTCAGAGCTCAACTCCCCGGGACACTTCCACTAAACCCCTGACAGGAGGCACCAAGACAATGTTCTCATCATAAAACCATCGGAACGATTCCAAGATACCCGTGTGATCCTAAAAAAAATTTAGTGAAATTTGAGAAGAGAAGAGTCAAAACTCTACGTTAGGATGCCTTACCAGAGCGATGAGGGGACTGGGAAGTAAAAAGAATTCCTAACTCTTCGATATATAATTCCTAAATGACTCAAAACATTTTTCTAGACACAACTCGGCTGCTAAAATGATCAAGCAATGGGGCTCCTAAGGTCGGGGAAGGCTCTGATTACCAACTTGTAACACCCTCGATGCGACTATATCTCCCACGTGTCGAGGCACGACTTAGAGGCATAATCACATTGAAGGCATAGGTCGCAAGTCAGGTAATCATCACAAACATCCCATGTAATAAAGATGATGAAGAGGGATAACATAGTTGGCTTACACTCGCCACGTCAATCAAGTACATAAATAACATACATCATCCAAACACTCATGGCCCGACTACGGCGCCAAAATAGAAGAAAACCCAACATGCGACACGGTCCCGATCACCCCCAACTGGGCACCACTACTGATCATCAGGAAAAGACACATAGTAACACTGAGAGTCCTCGTCGAACTCCCACTTGAGCTCGTACGCGTCACCTGGAGCGGAATCACCTGGACCTGCATCTGGTGTAATAGTAATCTGTGAGCCACAGGGACTCAGCAATCTCGCACCCTCGCGATCAAGACTATTTAAGCTTATAGGAAGGGGTAAGGCAAATATATGTGGAGCTGTAGCAAGCGACTAGCATATATGGTGGCTAACTTATTCGCACAAGAGAGCGAGAAGAGGAGGCAAAGCGCGAGCGAGAATCTAGAGGAACAACCTGCGCAAGCATTACTCCAACACCGTGTCCACTTCCGGAACTCCACCGAGAAGAGGCCATCACGTCAACACACTCGGTTGATTCATTTTAATTAAGTTAAGGTTCAAGTTATCTACAACCGGACATTAACAAATTCCCATCTGCCCATAACCGCGGGCACGGCTTTCGAAATTTCAATCCCTGCAGGGGAGTCCCAACTTAGCCCATGACAAGCTCTCACGGTCAACGAAGGAATAGACCTCCACCCGAGACGTTCTGATCAGACTCGGTATCCCGGTACAACAAGACATTTCGACAGGTCAAAACTAATCCAGCAACACCGCCCGAATGTGCCGACAAATCCCGATAGGAGCTGCACATATCTCTTTCTCAGGGCACACTCAGATGAACACAACCTACAACTAAAACCAACCCTCGAGTTGCCCCGAGGTGGCGCTGCAAGTGGCTCTATTTGGACCAACACTCAGAGGAGCACTGGCCCGGGGGGGTTTAAATAAGATGACCCTCGGGCTCCGGAAACCCAAGGGAAAAGAGGCTAGGTGGAAAATGGTAAAACCAAGGTTGGGCATTGCTGGAAAAGCTTTAATCAAGGCGAACTATCAAGGGGTTCCCATTATAACCCAACCGCATGAGGAACGCAAAATCCGGGAACATAACACCGATGTGACGGAAACTAGGGCGGCAAGAGTGGAACAAAACACTAGGCGAGAGGCCGAGCCTTCCACCCTTTACCAATTATATAGATGCATTAAGATAACATAGCAAAATAATGATATCCCAACAAGTAAATAAATGTTCCAACACGGAACGGCCTCCAATCTTCACCTGCAACTAGCAACGCTATAAGAGGGGGCTGAGCAAAGCGGTAACATAGCCAAACAATGGTTTGCTAGGACATGGTGGGTTAGAGGTTTAACATGGCAATTGGGAGGCTGACAAGCAAATGGTAGGCATCGTAGCATTGGCATAGCAAAAGAGCGAGCAAACTAGCATAGCAAAGATAGTAGTGATTTCGAGGGTATGATCATCTTGCCTGCAAAGCTGTCAGAGTTGACTGGATCCTCAAAAGCAAACTCAACGGGATCCTCGTTAGCGAACTCGTCTCCCGGCTCTACCCAAACAAGACAAACAAGCAACAAGGATACAATCAACCACGTGCAAGCTCAAACAATAAGATGCAATGATGACATGCTATGCGGGATGCGATGCGGGATGCAAAACGCAAGATATGACAAGAAATGTATGAACCTGGCCTCAACTTGGAAAACCAAGTGTGCCACTGGAAAGATGGGATGAAATCGCTTGAAAACGATATAAAGAACTCCGGAATCGGAGTTACGGTTTGGAAATGGCAAGTGATTCAAAATTGGCACCGGTCTGCGATTTACAGCAAGTGGGCCTCTAAATACAATAAAATGAACATGCTACAGCACTCAAACATGGCATCAAAATACATGGCAGGGAAGCATTCAAGATGCTTAACAAAAGACTAGCACTGAGCCACGGCCAATTCATCCATTATGAGGTTCAAACAAGCATGGCAAAAACGCAAATGGAAAACAGATCTCAGACTTGATGAAATTAACACTTGTCTGAAATTTCAGATCATGAAGCCCTCTTCGGAGCAACAAAACAACATGCTACAGGACCTGAATATGACAAAGAAGAACATGACATGGAGCTACTCAACAAGCTTAACAAAAGTCCCTTAGTGACCTTGGGCCAAAAGGGATCACAAAATATACTAACAAGCACACGAACATAGTTAAAACATAATCAGTTTTCAGACTTAGTGAAAACTGACACATGCTGAAATATAACTCACGAAGGCATGTTAACGAGCTCGATGCACTCACTACGGTGCAAGTCATGGCAAGGCAAGCATACATCCATTAAGAAGGCACAAAATACAAGCTAGACATGGCAAGAACAATGACATAGCATGCACGGATCAACTACAATAACAACGGCAAAATCGCAAACAAGTTGACAATCTGCCCAGATTCACAATGAAGCAAAAGTAGAGCTCGATTGACTCAAGCTAGGATGCTCCATAATTGCAAACAAAGACATGGATGGATAGAGCACTACAATATTAACAAAACTCCTTTACTGATCATCCTCAAAAGAGGCACGGATCACTAGGAAACAGCATGAACATATGGCATCATGAACTAAACAATCGCAGGACTTAGTGAAATCTCTAAGTCCCTGAAAACAGATTTACCGGGTGCCTCACTTTGCAAGCTTGCACTAGGCACCACACACATCACAAAAATGCATGGGTTGCACCTCTGGAAAGATGACAAAACCCTTAACAAAACATATGTAGGGCTCATGGGTATATCATGCACACAACAATCATGGCCAAAATGACAAAAGTCTAAGATGAACTAGCAGATCTGACAATTAACTCACAAAGCCCTCTTCTAACAGCATTTCGGACATCAAGATGAACTCAAATGAAAATGATGCAATGGAATGAAATGGTGTACTCATCGAGACGAACATTTTGATATACTATATGTCCAAATCGGAGCTACGGATGCGGAGATATCACAAGTCAAAGTTTGCATAAAAATTAGGGTTTCTGAGGAAAAAGTCAACCGTTCGGGATTCAGATCCAGATCTGGCACAGATAACGAGGATAGCCGGATTCACTGTTCACGCCAGAGTTCTCGCCGGAGATGGAGGAAACCAGCCGGAGAGGAAGAAGACCGGGGCATGGGGCGGCGGTGGTGGCCGTGGGGGCGGCGCCGCTGTGGAGGGAGTCGGCGGGGACGCGGTGGCCGCGGGCGGCTCGGGCAGCGGCCGGGCCGGGCGGCGGGCGGCGGCGCGCGCCGGTGACTACGGCGAGGCGGCGGAGAGGCGGCTGGCGTCGGGGCTGGGGAAGACGGCCGGGAGCCCGCGGGGCGGCGGCGGCCTCACGCGGGCCAGGGAGGGCTCGCTGCGGGCCTCCCGGGCCGGCGGCGCGCGGAGTGTGGCGGCGACAGGTGGCGGTTGGTGAGTGGCGGCGGGGTGGATCGGACGTTGTCCGGCGCGGGCCGGACACGTCCGGTGCGGCGGAGATCTGCTTTTTTAGGGTTGCAGGAAGGGGATCCGCGAATTTTTGGAGGGGGTGTATATATAGGCATAGGGGGAGCTAGGAGAGTCCAAATGAGGTGCGGTTTTCGGCCACGCGATCGTGATCGAACGATCTAGATGATGGATCCGAGTTTGGTGGGTTTTGGGCCAAAATGGAGGGGTGTTGGGCTGCAACACACACGAGGCCTTTTCGATCCCTCGGTTAACCGTTGGAGTATCAAACGAAGTCCAAATGGTATGAAACTTGACAGGCGTTCTACCGGTAGTAAACCAAGGCCGCTTGGCAAGTCTCGGTCCAATCCGGAAATGTTTAATCCCCACACACGAAAGAAAGGTAGAATTGACCACCGGAGGAGAACGAAGCGCCGGAATGCAAAACGGACAACGGGGAAAATGCTCGAATACAAGAGATGAACACGTATGCAAATGCAATGCACATGATGACATGATATGAGATGCATGACAACGAAAACAACACACGGAGACAAAGACCCGAACCCGAGAAATAAATATAACTTAACGCCGGAAACGGCAAGAGTTGGAGTACAAATTGGGAAAGTTATATCCGGGGCGTTACACTGATCCAGATGACTCTAAATCTCAATCTGGATACATATTGAAAGTGGGAGCGATTAGCTAGAGTAGCTCTGTGCAGAGCATTGTTGACATAGAAATTTGCAAAATACTTACGGATCTGAATGTGGCAGACCCGTTGACTAAACTTCTCTCACAAGCAAAACATGATCACACCTCAGTACTCTTTGGGTGTTAATCACATAGCGATGTGAACTAGATTATTGACTCTAGTAAACCCTTTGGGTGTTGGTCACATGTCAATGTGAACTATGGGTGTTAATCACATGGTGATGTGAACTATTGGTATTAAATCACATGGCGATGTGAACTAGATTATTGACTCTAGTGCAAGTGGGAGACTGAAGGAAATATGCCCTAGAGGCAATAACAAAGTTATTATTTATTTCCTTATATCATGATAAATGTTTATTATTCATGCTAGAATTGTATTAACCGGAAACATAATACATGTGTGAATACATAGACAAACAGAGTGTCACTAGTATGCCTCTACTTGACTAGCTCGTTGATCAAAGATGGTTATGTTTCCTAACCATAGACACGAGTTGTCATTTGATTAATGGGGTCACATCATTAGAGAATGATGTGATTGACTTGACCCATTCCGTTAGCATAGCACTTGATCGTTTAGTTTGTTGCTATTGCTTTATTCATGACTTATACATGTTCCTATGACTATGAGATTATGCAACTCCCATTTACCGGAGGAACACTTTGTGTGCTACCAAACGTCACAACGTAACTGGGTGATTATAAAGGTGCTCTACAGGTGTCTCCGAAGGTACTTGTTGGGTTGGCGTATTTTGAGATTAGGATTCGTCACTCTGATTGTCGAAGAGGTATCTCTGGGCCCACTCCGTAATGCACATCACTATAAGCCTTGCAAGCATTGCAACTAACAAGTTAGTTGCGGGATGATGTGCTGCGGAACGAGTAAAGAGACTTTCCGGTAACGAGATTGAACTAGGTATTGAGATACCGACGATCGAATCTCGGGCAAGTAACATACCGATGACAAAGGGAACAACGATGTTGTTATGCGGTTTGACCGATAAAGATCTTCGTAGAATATGTAGGAGCCAATATGAGCATCCAGGTTCCGCTATTGGTTATTGACAGGAGAGTGTCTCGGTCATGTCTACATAGTTCTCGAACCCGTAGGTTCCGCACGCTTAAAGTTCGATGATGGTTATATTATGAGTTTATGTGTTTTGATGTACCGAAGGAGTTCGGAGTCCCGGATGAGATCGGGGACATGACGAGGAGGCTCGAAATGGTCGAGACGTAAAAATCGATATATTGGACAACTATATTCGGACATCGGAAAGGTTCCGAGTGATTCGGGTATTTTCGGGAGTACCCGGGAGTTACGGGAATTCGTATTGGGCCTTAATGGGCCATACGGGAAAGGAGAGAAAGGCCTCAAAGGGTGGACGCACCCCTCCCCATGGGCTGGTCCGAATTGGACTAGGGAGGGGGGCGCCCCCTTCCTTCCTTCTCCTTTTCCCTTCCCTTTCCTTCCCTCCAACTCCTACTACATGGAAGGGCTCCTAGTTCTACTAGGAAAGGGGGAATCCTACTCTCGGTGGGAGTAGGACCCCCTAGGGCGCGCCATAGAGAGGGCCGACCCTCCCCTCCTCCACTCCTTTATATACGGGGCAGGGGGCACCCTAAAGACACACAAGTTGATCAAGTTGATCGTCTCTTAGCCGTGTGCGGTGCCCCCCTCCACCATAATCCACCTTGATCATATCGTAGTGGTGCTTAGGCGAAGCCCTACGTCGGTAGAACATCATCATCGTCACCACGCCGTTGTGCTGACGAAACTCTCCCTCAACACTCGGCTAGATCGGAGTTCGAGGGACGTCATCGAGTTGAACGTGTGCAGAACTCGGAGGTGTCGTGTGTTCGGTACTTGATCGGTCGGATCATGAAGACGTATGACTACATCAACCGCGTTGTGCTAATGCTTCCGCTTTCGGTGTATGAGGGTACGTGGACAACACTCTCCCCTCTCGTTGCTATGCATCACCATGATCTTGCGTGTGCGTAGGAATTTTTTTGAAATTACTACGTTCCCCAACATTGAGAACGTTGGTTAAATCCTCGACGGTGGCCACTAGGTGGTTGGTGGGCGGGTTCTAAATTTCCCTAGTATCGTCTTTACATCTTATGTGGTCGTAAACCGAGGATGAGATTGCGAGATTTTGAATCCGGTTCAACATCTCATTTAACTGTGAAAGCTCCTCTGTATCCATGTCCTGGTTGAAGGTCGGACTGATATGAAATATGATGTGTGGGTTGCTTAACACGACACTAGAGTCTTGGTCGGTCGAGTTTAACTCATGGTCAGCTTCCGGGGAGATCGGATCCGAATCTAATATCGGTTCCGAGCGCGGATTTGACTCGAGGTCAAGATCTGGTGAGATCATGGTTGGGAATGTGCTTAAAGTCATGTATGTTGCTGTGATGGATAGATCCACACTCGAAGCAGACTCTAGGAAGAGATCCGCTCCAAGGATTTGGTCAGTGGTCGGCCCCAAGGTCGGAGACGCGGTGTTCGAGAGGTTCCCGAGCCAATCTGGCATCCAGCTGGAAGGGCGAGTCGCCACGGGAGTCGGCGGTGTACTCTAGGCTTCTGAACATGATTACGTGGTTCGGGACAAAGATTTCGACGCGATCGAGGCGGCCGACTGGATTGGTATGCAGGACAACGCTGCCGAAGGCGAAGAGCTGGTCGGGGACGAGGATGTCACCACAACCGATGTCACAGTTGATCTGCAGGCGAGCCATCAATCCTTTTTTATTGCACAATGGGGCTCTCAATGAAAGCACCAATGTCGGTATTAAACCCGCCAGCCCTTGGGCAGGGGGCCTTGAGCTGTGGATCTCGGATCGATGGGTAACAGGAGACGAAGGGGGCAGTATTTACCCAGATTCGAGCCCTCTCAAAGAGGTAAAACCCTGCGTCCTGCTTTGATTGTATTGATGATAATGTATCGAGTACATGCTTGAGCTACCTCGAGGTCGTATGTTGTGTTCTAACCCTAAGGTGGGCAATGAGGAATCCCCCTTTACGGACTAAAACCCCCAGCTTATATAGGCACCGGGGTTATCTAGGGTTACATACGGTCGGTTGCTAGCTATAGAAACGCACGCTAACTATCGAAGCAATCCTTGGGGTACACGCCAAGTCTTCGGCAAAGTCCATCTCCACCACGCTAGGGTTCGAGGCCTCCGGAGTCCTTCCTTATGCAACCAGTGGGCCTTAAGCTCCGCCCATGGACTATGGGCCAACTAGGTTGGTACCCCCTAGCCCAGGACACCGTCACCTGGCATATATGGAAGATTTTAAGGACAATAATTGGGCCAAGGGCAAATTAATCTGGGCTGAGAAACATTTCAGGCTATAATGCAAGCGGCTGAGCACTCGTCCTTACCGAGACGGATCTCGGTCTCGCCTCTAGGCAAGGAGTAGGCCAACCAAGTATTGTAACCCATGTGGCTTGAATATTTACTTACTGTTTTTTACCATTAGCATAGTTTATCGTTGGTTTTCTCCAGGGTTTTCTCTCTTCTTTTTACTTTTTCAGTTTTTTTGTTTCATTTAAATAAAATCTCAAATTTTAACCCATGTCTACATTTTTCCTACAAATTGTACATTTTGTTATACATTGGGAACATATTTTCTACATGTTTAACATTTTTTACAATACTTGATCAATTATTTTCAAATATATGTTTTGATGTCAACTTTTTCCATACACATTGCACATTTTTCGTACACATCTAATATATTTTTATACATCTTTAACATTTTTTTCAAAGCCATGTCTTTGAACATTTTTTATAATGTGTGTTAAAAAAATTCAAATAAACGTTGAAACCCAATTTTGAACAATACAGACCATTCCTTTTCAACTATGCAGTTCTTCTACATTGTATATAATAATTTGTAAATGTCGGAAACATCTTTTGTAACAAGTGAACATTTTTTAAAATGGAACATACAATCTTTGTAATGGTACGAACCATTTTTTAAAAAATTGCAAGAACATTTCGTGTACAATGTATAAACATTTTTTTATTTTACATATATTTTTCTTAAATGCGGGAACATTTGTTAAAATGATACGACCATTTTTGTAATGCTAAGAATATTTTTTCAAAACTAAGCTAACAAAGAAATTACACCATGTTAACATTTTTCAAATTTATGTTCTTTAATTTTTTTAAATTTCGGAATATTCGTATTTAGAATATCTCTATCAAAAACCTGAACAAAATAAAAAAGTAAAACGAACTAACCAACAAAGGGCTAATTTGGGCGAGCAATAGTAGCGACGGGGTGGGCACATTGACTCACCCGCTAGGCCGGCCCACGAGGGAACTGCCAGCGGTGAAAAATAACAAAAAAAATATACGGCAACACCCTCTGGTGGGTGCACACAGCTAGCCAGTGGAGCTGGTCAGTGTTCTGCCCGACATAATCTGTATCCCATAAATGTTTGACTTTAATAAAGGATGCAGTTCTTAAAAAAAACATTAGCCACTGGAGTTGGTCAGTCTTTTTCGTCATGCGTACGTCGTGCGAATAGTTTAGAACAAACAATTTTCACCCTATATTTTTTTCTTTGTCAAAAAACTATTCTTGCTTTTCAAAATAAAAAATGTTCAGTTTTTTAAAAAATGTCAGAAATTATAAAGATGTTCACATTTTAAAAAAGTGTAAAAATAATTTAAAAAAAGTTCAGGATGACAAAATATAATTTTTCAAAAAAAAAATTTGAAAACACGCATTATTTGAAAAAGTGAAACAAAATTTGGAGTCTAAGATAATTTTTAAAAAAGGAGGAATAAAATGTTTCAACACAAAAGTTTCTTTAACTTTCCTGAATATTTTTTAACTGCGATCAAATTTTTTTTTAAATGAAACATTTCTTCAATTCTGAAAAGAAATTGAAAGAAACTTATTTTTGAACGAGCATTTTTGAATTTGTGAACCAAATTTGAAAGCACAAACATCTTCTGAATTTTATCCAAATTCGAAAAAGGGATTTTTTTTCTGAAATTGTGAACAAAATATTGATACTGTGATTTTTTTTTAATTCCTCAACATTTTTTAAACTCGGGCATTTTTTAAAATTGTGAACAAACTTGAGAACAGGAACATTTTTTAAATTGTGAAAATAAAACTTGGAACAAGTTTTATAAGAAAATAAAACTATTTTTTAAACGAAAAAGGAGAAGAAAAACTAAAAACTAAAGTTCAGGGACGGTTCAAAAACCCGGTCAGGTAAAAAAAGGCTCCTAAAACCGCACACTGTAGCGTGTTCGTTAGGGCCGGACCATCTCGTTGTGCGAAACAGTGACAGATAGGAATTTCCATTTTTCTCAACATCATATCAGGCGTAGGCACCTCTGTTTTTTTATTACATTTTTTGTTCTTTGCCTCAATAGTTTTTACGTTTTTGTTCTTATTTTTTCATTTTTACTTGATCTTTAAAATAAAATTTGGGCTGTATGAAAATTCTGAATTAAAGAAAACCTGAATTTGAATGTTTGCAAATTCAGGCTTTTAATTTCGTTTGCAAATTTGGGCTTTTTTGTTTTCCTTTTTTGAAAAACAGAATGTTTGTAAATTCAGAAAATGTTCACAGTTTTGAAAAATGTTTGCATATTAAAAAACTGTCCGTGAATTCATTTTTTTGACCAAATTATTCAAAAAAGTTTCATAAATTATAAAATGTTCTTTATTTGTAAAATATTTGTGAATTCAGAAAATATTCTCGAATTCCAAAAGATTCGTGAATTCATTTTATTTAAGATTCGTCAACGGGAGGCTTTTGCTGGGGAGTTTACTTCCGTACGGCGGTACGCCACCGTGTGTTTGAGGCCCAATTCCGTGCACTAAAGAGCCATTTACTTGAATGGGGGGCATTACCGAAATTCAAAATGCAAAGTCTGTTGCATGTATTGCTAAAGGCCTAAAGGAATCTATTTCATGACTTCTCAAAAAAAAACTATTTCATGTAGCACTCCAATCCTTTCAGTCTCCTCAAAAGGGGAAAATTGCTGAGTAAATAGGCAATTTTTCGACTAATTTAATTCATAAATAAATTACTAGCATGGCATTGACAGAATTAAGAACATGCTGATATTGGATCACGCAAGCACATGCTACGCTAATGGTAGATACATCTACGTTTAACGCTAGTATAGCTATAACAGAAAACAGTAGGAGCGGGATAAACGAGTTATACCCTCCAGTAGGCCCTGCAGAAGCCGCCGCGGCGGTGGCGGCAGCAGCGGTGTCCTCGGTGACCTTCTTGTCGGCCTCGAGATTTTCAACGACGGCACGTTCGGCGTCGGTGGACTTGGTGATGATGAGGGCGACGCAGACGTAGAGGAAGTAGTGGATCAAAAGCGAGCAGTTACGTAGTCGTTGTCCAAAAACCTATTCGCCCCTCACCCGTACAGGAACCAGAAGGGTGTGGTTTCGGAGACCTGCTCTCCCGTTGACCGTGTACGCGGCGGACGGGGTAGAGTCACCGGCGGCAGCAGCAGCAAGGGAACGACGTTGGGTGTGCGCGTGAGCAGATGAGATCTGTTCGTGGCGGCTAGGGTTGGGAGACACCGCACACTTATATAGGCGCAGCCGCATGGAGAGACGTGGGCTCGACCCACGTCCATGACAGCCCATGATCCGATGTCTCAGATCGTGGCCCAACTGTCAGAAACTCTCCGTTAGTGTGGCAAAAATAAGCGTGTAGGTGTGAGCTCGGCTCGGCTCAATCCCGCAACCCGCGACGCGTCGTGACGAGGCAGGCGGCGGAGGAGGAGCGCGCGAGGGCCTCTTCTATTCTTAAGCTCCAATAGCATGTGAAAGAACATCCCTTATAAATAGGTCCAACTCCTCTTCCATTTCCTGGGTGGGACTAAACTTCCCACCTCCACCTAGTGTCAATAAAGCTACATGGGCCCTTAGAGATTTTCAGAAATTGCTACATGGGCCTAAAGCCCATCTCAAATTTCAGCAATCCCCCACCAGATCTCGAGGGCCCATTGTGTCCTCTGTTCCAATTGCTGTTTCGATATACCAGTGTTTCAGTGAAGACCTGTTAAGGTTGAGCTTCACCTAGAGCAAGTAGATACACTTCTTCACAACTGAACAATGGACTATGCCTTGAATTATCAGTTTGGCGTAAAGAACCTTCACCACATGTCTTACTAGTACCGGGCTGCCGAAGGCTGACCCCTCGGGTGGAGCATATAAGTCACACTCCTGACCTATTCATGAGCTTACTAGAGATCTGAAGGAAATATGCCCTAGAGGCAATAATAAAGTTATTATTTATTTCCTTATATCATGATAAAGGTTTATTATTCATGCTAGAATTGTATTAATCGGAAACATAATACATGTGTGAATACATAGACAAACAGAGTGTCACTAGTATGCCTCTACTTGACTAGCTCGTTAATCAAAGATGGTTATGTTTCCTAACCATGGACAAAGAGTTGTCATTTGATTAACGGGATCACATCATTAGTTGAATGATCTGATTGACATGACCCATTCCATTAGCTTAGCACCCGATCGTTTAGTATGTTGCTATTGCTTTCTTCATGACTTATACATGTTCCTATGACTATGAGATTATGTAACTCCCGTGTGCCGGTGGAACACTTTGTGTGCTACCAAACGTCACAACGTAACTGGGTGATTATAAAGGTGCTCTACAGGTGTCTCCAAAGGTACATGTTGGGTTGACGTATTTCGAGATTAGGATTTGTCACTCCGATCGTCGGAGAGGTATCTCTGGGCCCTCTCGGTAATGCACATCACTTAAGCCTTGCAAGCAATGCAACTAATAAGTTGGTTGCGAGATGATGTATTACGGAACGAGTAAAGAGACTTGCCAGTAACGAGATTGAACTAGGTATTGGATACCGACGATCGAATCTCGGGCAAGTAACATACCGATGACAAAGGGAACAACGTATGTTGTTATGCGGTCTGACCGATAAAGATCTTCGTAGAATATGTAGGAGCCAATATGGGCATCCAGGTCCTGCTATTGGTTATTGACCGGAGACGTGTCTCGGTCATGTCTACATTGTTCTCGAACCCGTAGGGTCCGCACGCTTAAACGTTACGATGACAGTTATTATGAGTTTATGCATTTTGATGTACCGAAGTTAGTTCGGAGTCCCGGATGTGATCACGGACATGACGAGGAGTCTCGAAATGGTCGAGACATAAAGATTGATATATTGGAAGCCTATGTTTGGATATCGGAAGTGTTCCGGGTGAAATCGGGATTTTACCGGAGTACCGGGAGGTTACCGGAACCCCCCGAGAGCTATATGGGCCGTAGTGGGCTTTAGTGGAAAGGAGAAAGGGGCAGCCCAAGGTGGGCCACGCGCCTCCCCCCTCCCCTAGTCCTATTTGGACTAGGAGAGGTGGTCGGCCCCCTCTCTCTCTCTTTCCCTCCTCAAGGAATCCTATTCCAACTAGGATTGGGGGGGGGGGGAATCCTACTCCCAGAGGCAGTAGGACTCCCTTGGCGCGCCCTCCATGGCCGGCCGCCCCCTCCCCCTTGGCTCCTTTATATACGGAGGCAGGGGGCACCCTAGAACACACAAATTGATCATTGAGATCGTTCCTTAGCCGTGTGCGGTGCCCCCTGCCACCATATTCCACCTCGATCATATTGTAGCGGTGCTTAGGCGAAGCCCTGCGACGGTAGAACATCAAGATCGTCACCACGCTGTCGTGCTGGCGGAACTCCTCCCCGACGCTTTGCTGGATCGGAGTCCGGGGATCGTCATCGAGCTGAACGTGTGCTAAAACTCGGAGGTGCCGTAGTTTCGGTGCTTGATCGGTCGGGCCGTGAAGACGTACGACTACATCAACCAAACGCTTCCGTTGTCGATCTACTAGGGTACGTAGATCACACTCTCCCCTCGTTGCTATGCATCACCATGATCTTGCGTGTGCGTAGGAAAATTTTGAAATTACTACGTTCCCCAACAGTGGCATCCGAGCCAGGTTTTATGGTTTGATGTTATATGCACGAGTAGAACACAAGTGAGTTGTGGGCGATATAAGTCATACTGCCTACCAGCATTTCATACTTTTGTTCGGCAGTATTGTTGGACGAGACGACCCGGACCAACATTACGCGTACGCTTACGCGAGGCCGGTTCCCCCGACGTGCTTTGCACATGGGTGGCTTGCGGGCGACTGTCTCTCCAACTTTAGTTGAACCAAGTGTGGCTACGCCCGGTCCTTGCGAAGGTTAAAATGGAGTCTATTTGACAAACTATCGTTGTGGTTTTGATGCGTAGGTGAGATTGGTTCTTGCTTAAGCCCGTAGCAGCCACGTAAAACTTGCAACAACAAAGTAGAGGACGTCTAACTTGTTTTTGCAGGGCATGTTGTGATGTGATATGGTCAAGGCATGATGATGAATTTTATTGTATGAGATGGTCATGTTTTGTAACCGAGTTATTGGCAACTGGCAGGAGCCATATGGTTGTCGCTTTATTGTATGCAATGCAATCGCGATGTAATGCTTTACTTTATCACTAAGCGGTAGCGATAGTCGTGGAAGCATAAGATTGGCGAGACGACAACGATGCTACAATGGAGATCAAGGCGTCGCGCCGGTGACGATGGTGATCATGACGGTGCTTCGGAGATGGAGATCACAAGCACAAGATGATGATGGCCATATCATATCACTTATATTGATTGCATGTGATGTTTATCTTTTATGCATCTTATCTTGCTTTGATTGACGGTAGCATTATAAGATGATCTCTCACTAAATTATCAAGAAGTGTTCTCCCTGAGTATGCACCGTTGCGAAAGTTCTTCGTGCTGAGACACCACGTGATGATCGGGTGTGATAGGCTCTACGTTCAAATACAACGGGTGCAAAACAATTGCACACGCGGAATACTCAGGTTATACTTGACGAGCCAAGCATATACAGATATGGCCTCGGAACACGGAGACCGAAAGGTCGAGCGTGAATCATATAGTAGATATGATCAACATAGTGATGTTCACCAATGAAACTGCTCCATCTCACGTGATGATCGGACATGGTTTAGTTGATTTGGATCACGTGATCACTTAGAGGATTAGAGGGATGTCTATCTAAGTGGGAGTTCTTAAGTAATATGATTAATTGAACTTAAATTTATCATGAACTTAGTCCTGGTAGTATTTTGCAAATTATGTTGTAGATCAATAGCTCGCGTTATTGCTTTCATATGTTTATTTTGATATGTTCCTAGAGAAAAATTGTGTTGAAAGATGTTAGTAGCAATGATGCGGATTGGATCCGTGATCTAAGGTTTATCCTCATTGCTGCACAGAAGAATTAAGTCCTTGATGCACCGCTAGGTGACAGACCTATTGCAGGAGCAGATGCAGACATTATGAACGTTTGGCTAGCTCAATATGATGACTACTTGATAGTTTAGTGCACCATGCTTAACGGCTTAGAATCGGGACTTCAAAGACGTTTTGAACGTCATGGACCATATGAGATGTTCCAAGAGTTGAAGTTAATATTTCAAGCAAATACCCGAGTTGAGAGATATGAAGTCTCCAACAAGTTCTATAGCTAAAAGATGGAGGAGAATCGCTCAACTAGTGAGCATGTGCTCAGATTGTCTGGGTACTACAATCACTTGAATCAAGTGGGAGTTAATCTTTCAGATAAAATAGTGAATGACAGAATTCTCTAGTCACCATCACCAAGTTAGTAAAACTTCGTGATGAACTATAATATGCAAGGGATAACGAAAACAATTCCCAAGCTCTTCGTGATACTGAAATCGACGAAGGTAGAAATCAAGAAAAACATCAAGTGTTGATGGTTAACAAAACCACTAGTTTCAAGAAAAGGGCAAAGGGAAGAAGGGGAACTTCAAAAAGAACAGCAAGCAAGTTGCTGCTCAAGTGAAGAAGCCCAAGTCTGGACCTAAGCCGGAGACTGAGTGCTTCTAATGCAAAGGGACTAGTCACTGGAAGCGGAACTACCCCAAGTGATTGGCAGATAAGAAGGATGGCAAGGTGAACATAAGTATATTTGATATACATGTTATTGATGTGTATTTTACTAGTGTTTATAGCAACCCCTCAGTATTTGATACTAGTTCAGTTGCTAAGATTAGTAACTCGAAACGGGAATTGCAGAATAAACAGAGACTAGTTAAAGGTGAAGTGACGATGTGTGTTGGAAGTGGTTCCAAGATTGATATGATCATCATCGCACACTCCCTATACTTTCGGGATTAGTGTTGAACCTGAATAAGTGTTATTTGGTTTTTGCGTTGAGCATAAATATGATTTGATCATGTTTATTGCAATATGGTTATTCATTAAAGTCAGAGAATAATTGGTGTTCTGTTTACATGAATAAAACCTTCGATGGTCATACACCCAATGAAACAAGTTCGTTGGATCTCAATTGTAGTGATACACATATTCATAATATTGAAACCAAAAGATGCAAAGTTAATAATGATAGTGCAACTTATTTGTGGCACTGTCATTTAAGTCATATTGGTGTAAAGCGCATGAAGAAACTCCATTCTGATGGGCTTTGGAATCACTTGATGCTTGCGAACCATGCCTTATGGGCAAGACGACTAAAACGATGTTCTCCGGAACAATGAAGCAAGCAACAGATTTGTTGGAAATCATACATACTGATGTATGTGGTCCGATGAATATTAAGGCTTGCAGCAGGTATCATTATTTGACCTTCACAGATGATTTGAGCAGATATGGGATATCTACTTGATGAAACATAAGTCTGAAACATTTGAACAGTTCAAAGAATTTCAGAGTGAAGTGGAAAATCATCATGACAAGAAAATAAAAGTTTCTATGATATGATCGCAGAGGTAAAATATTTGAGTTACGAGTTTGGCCTTCAATTAAAACAATGTGAAATAGTTTCACTACTCACGCCACCTGGAACACCATAGTGTAATGGTGTGTCCGAACGTCATAACCATACTTTATTAGATATAGTGCGATCTATGATGTCTCTTACCGATCTACCACTATCATTTTGGGGTTATGCATTAGAGACAGCTGCATTCACGTTAAAGAGGGCACCATCTAAATCCGTTGAGACGACACCGTGTGAACTATGGTTTGGCAAGAAACCTAAGCTGTCGTTTCTTAAAATTTGGAGTTGCGATGCTTATGTGAAAAAGTTTCATCTCGATAAGCTCAAACTCAAATCGGAGAAATATGTCTTCATAGGATACCCAAAGGAGACAGTTGGGTACACCTTCTATCATAGATCCGAAGGCAAGACATTCGTTGCTAAGAATGGATCCTTTCTAGAGAAGGAGTTTCTCTCGAAAGAAGTGAGTGGGAGGAAAGTAGAACTTGATAAGGTAATTGTACCTTCTCCCTTATTGGAAAGTAGTTCATCACAAAAATCTGTTCCTGTGACTACTACACCAATTAGTAAGGAAGCTAATGATGATGATCATGTAACTTCAGATCAAGTTACTACCGAATCTCGTAGGTAAACCAGAGTGAGATCCACACCAGAGTAGTACGGTAATCTTGTTCTGGAAGTTATGTTACTAGACCATGACGAACCTACGAACTATGAGGAAGTGATGATGAGCCCAGATTCTGCAAAATGGCTTGAGGCCATGAAATCTGAGATGGGATCCATGTATGAGAACAAAGTATGGACTTTGGTTGACTTGCCCGATGATCGGCAAGCCATAGAAAATAAATGGATCTTCAAGAGGAAGACGGACGCTGATAGTAGTGTTACTATCTACAAAGCTAGAATTGTCGCAAAAGGTTTTCGACAAGTTCAAGGTGTTGACTATGATGAGAGTTTCTCACTCGTATCTATGCTTAAATCTGTCTGAATCATGTTAGCAATTGCCGCATTTTATGAAATCTGGTAAATGAATAACAAAACTGCAATCCTTAATGGATTTCTTAAAGAAGAGTTGTATATGATGCAACCAGAAGTTTTTGTCAATCCTAAAGGTGTTAACAAAATGTGCAAACTCCAGCGATCCGTCTATGGACTGGTGTAAGCATCTCGGAGTTGGAATATACGCTTTGATAAGTTGATCAAAGCATATAGTTTTATACGGACTTGCGTGAAGCCTGTATTTACAAGAAAGTGAGTGGGAGCACTACAGCATTTCTGATAAGTATATGTGAATGACATATTGTTGATCGGAAATAATGTAGAATTATTCTGCAAAGCATAAAGGAGTGTTTGAAAGGAGTTTTTCAAAGAAAGACCTCGGTGAAGCTGCTTACATATTGAGCATCAAGATCTATAGAAATAGATCAAGACGCTTGATAAGTTTTTTCAATAAATACATACCTTGACAAGATTTTGAAGTAGTTCAAAATGGAACAGTCAAAGAAAGAGTTTCTTGCCTACGTTACAAGGTGTGAAATTGAGTAAGACTCAAAGCCCGACCACGGCAAAAGATAGAAAGAGAATGAATGTCATTCCCTATGCCTTGTTCATAGGTTCTATAAAGTATGCCATGTTGTATACCAGATCTATTGTATGCCCTACCACTAAGTTTGGCAAGGGAGTACAATAGTGATCTAGGAGTAGATCACTAGACAGCGGTCAAAATTATCCTTAGTGGAATAAGGATATGTTTCTCGATTATGAAAGTGAAAAAAGGTTCGTCGTAAAGGGTTACGCCGATGCAAGTTTTGACACTAATCTAGATGACTCTAAGTCTCGGTCTAGATACATATTGAAAGTGGGAGCAATTAGCTAGAGTAGCTCCATGCAGAGCATTGTTGACATAGAAATTTGCAAAATACATGCGGATCTGAATGTGGCAGACCTGTTGACTAAGATTCTCTCACAAGCAAAACATGATCACACCTTAGTACTCTTTGGGTGTTAATCACATAGCAATGTGAACTAGATTACTGAATCTAGTAAACCCTTTGGGTGTTGGTCACATGGCGATGTGAACTATGGGTGTTAATCACATGATGATGTGAACTATCGATGTTAATCACATGGTGATGTGATCTAGATTATTGACTCTAGTGCAAGTGGGAGACTGAAGGAAATATGCCCTAGAGGCAATAATAAAGTTATTATTTATTTCCTTATATCATGATAAAGGTTTATTATTCATGCTAGAATTGTATTAATCGGAAACATAATACATGTGTGAATACATAGACAAACAGAGTGTCACTAGTATGCCTCTACTTGACTAGCTCGTTAATCAAAGATGGTTATGTTTCCTAACCATGGACAAAGAGTTGTCATTTGATTAACGGGATCACATTATTAGTTGAATGATCTGATTGACATGACCCATTCCATTAGCTTAGCACCCGATCGTTTAGTATGTTGCTATTGCTTTCTTCATGACTTATACATGTTCCTATGACTATGAGATTATGTAACTCCCGTGTGCCGAAGGAACACTTTGTGTGCTACCAAACGTCACAACATAACTGGGTGATTATAAAGGTGCTCTACAGGTATCTCCAAAGGTACATGTTGGGTTGACGTATTTCGAGATTAGGATTTGTCACTCCGATCGTCAGAGAGGTATCTCTGGGCCCTCTCGGTAATGCACATCACTTAAGCCTTGCAAGCAATGCAACTAATAAGTTAGTTGCGAGATGATGTATTACGGAACAAGTAAAGAGACTTGCCAGTAACGAGATTGAACTAGGTATTGGATACCGACGATCGAATCTCGGGCAAGTAACATACCGATGACAAAGGGAACAACGTATGTTGTTATGCGGTCTGACCGATAAAGATCTTCGTAGAATATGTAGAAGCCAATATGGGCATCCAGGTCCCGCTATTGGTTATTGACCGGAAACGTGTCTCGGTCATGTCTACATTGTTCTCGAACCCGTAGGGTCCGCACGCTTAAACGTTACGATGACAGTTATTATGAGTTTATGCATTTTGATGTACCGAAGTTAGTTCGGAGTCCCGGATGTGATCACGGACATGACAAGGAGTCTCGAAATGGTCGAGACATAAAGATTGATATATTGGAAGCCTATGTTTGGATATCGGAAGTGTTCCGGGTGAAATCGGGATTTTACCGGAGTACCGGGAGGTTACCGGAACCCCCCGGGAGCTATATGGGCCTTAGTGGGCTTTAGTGGAAAGGAGAAAGGGGCAGCCCAAGGTGGGCCGCGCGCCTCCCCCCTCCCCTAGTCCTATTAGGACTAGGAGAGGTGGTCGGCCCCCTCTCTCTCTTCCCCCCCCCCCTCAAGGAATCATATTCCAACTAGGATTGGGGGGGGGATCCTACTCCCAGAGGGAGTAGGACTCCCTTGGCGCGCCCTCCATGGCCGGCTGCCCCCTCCCCCTTGGCTCCTTTATATACGGAGGCAGGGGCACCCTAGAACACACAAGTTGATCATTGAGATCGTTCCTTAGCCGTGTGCGGTGCCCCCTGCCACCATATTTCACCTCGATCATATTGTAGCGGTGCTTAGGCGAAGCCCTGCGACGGTAGAACATCAAGATCGTCACCACGCCGTCGTGCTGACGGAACTCCTCCCCGACGCTTTGCTGGATCGGAGTCCGGGGATCGTCATCGAGCTGAATGTGTGCTAAAACTCGGAGGTGCCGTAGTTTCGGTGCTTGATCGGTCGGGCCGTGAAGACGTACGACTACATCAACCAAACGCTTCCGTTGTCGGTCTACTAGGGTACGTAGATCACACTCTCCCCTCATTGCTATGCATCACCATGATCTTGCATGTGCGTAGGAAAATTTTGAAATTACTACGTTCCCCAACAAGATCACCCCAATCTCATAGACTGTGAATAGCAGTCAGACTCACATAGGTGTGTTCCTCCAAAGATTGCTTTGTAGGAAAGCATCTTGCTTACATAAGCTTTGAAACTCATTAAGACAATAGTCATCCTACCATATAGTCTTGAGAGTATTGCATCTTCAACGGAGTCGGTTAGTATAGTTACTCTTCTCAGTTCACCACTGGCTTGTTTTCCCAGGTCCTACTTCACGGGATCTCCGATCACATAGGTTGGGTTACCACCATGGCAACTCATGTGAGTCTCATACCCATCTCCCTTGATGCATTATCTATCATAACACGTGATAGCCCTTTCATAAAGGGATTTTCCAGATTCTTAGCCATATAGACATAGTCCAACGCTATCACTCCGGAGTTTCTTAATTTTCTGACAACTTTTAATCTCATTCTTATGTGTTTGTTGGACTTCATGTTGTCCTTTGAACTCTTCACCTTGGTGGTGATAGTCTGATTTGTCACCGTTCATAAGGATAGCCGGAACCGGTATATCAATCAATGGCAAGTCCATCAAAAGATCTCGAAGCCATCCCGCTTCAACACCAGATGTGTCTAATACCGTTAATTCTGCTTCCATTGTCGATCTCGTTAAGATTGTTTGCTTGCAAGACTTTCAGAAAACAGCGCCACCTCCAAGAGTAAACATTTACCCAGTTGTGGCCTTCATCTCATCAGCATCAGAGATCCAATTTGCATCACTATACCCTTCAAGTATTGACGGGTCTCCGGTATAGTGAAGTCCATAGTTCATAGTACCTTTCAGAGAGCGCATAACTCGTTCAACAGCATGCCAATGTACATCACCCGGTTTGGAAACAAACCGGCTCAGTTTGCTCACAACAAACGCGATGTCAGGCCTTGTTGTGCTCGCTAGGTACATCAGTGAACCAATGATTTGAGAGTATTTCAGTTGATCTATAGTTGTGCCTTTGGACTTTCGAATCAACACGCTAGGATCATATGGTGTTTGAGATGGTGTGCAGTCCGAATATCCAAAATGACTCAACACCTTCTCAACATAGTGGGATTGCAGAAGTGTAATCCCACCCTCATTATCTCTTACTAGCTTGATGCTCAAGATAACATCAGCCACACCAAGGTCTTTCATCTAAAAGTTCTGAGACATAAACGACTTGACCTCCTCAATGACTTTGAGGTTGGTTATGAATATCAGTATGTCATGAACATACAAGCACAGTATAACTCCTTCGCCCCCACCATGGCGATAGTATACACATTTGTCAGCCTCATTAACAACGAAACCAACAGATGTCAGAGTTGTATTAAACTTATCATGCCATTGATTAGGTGCTTGCTTCAGGCCATATAAAGATTTCAGCAACCTACACGCCTTTCTTTCCTCACCATCTATCACAAAGCCATCTGGCTGTTGCATGTAGATTTCCTCGTTTAGCTCTCCATTCAGAAAAGCGGTCTTAACATCCATCTGGTGGACGAGAAGACCATGCGAGGCCGCCAACGAGAGTAATACTCGAATGGTGGTCAGTCTAGCCACAGGTGAATAAGTGTCGAAGAAATCTTCCTCTTCTTTCTGGTCATAGCCCTTGGCCACAAGCCTAGCCTTGTGTTTTTCAATCGTACCATTGGACCTAAGCTTCTTTTTGAACACCCACTTACATCCTAATGGTTTGCAACCATAGGGACGCCCAGTGATCTCCCATGTCCCATTAGCCATGATGGAATCCATCTCACTACGGACCGCATCCTTCCAGTAGTCAGCTTCTGGAGAGGCATACGCTTTTGAAATAGAAGTGAGAGTATTATCCACAAGGTACACAAAGAAATCATCACCAAAGGTCTTTGCAGTCCTTTGTCTGTTGCCCCTACCAAGGGTTTCCTCGTCATCCTCCTCTGGATTTTCATCATGTGTTTGTTCATAATAATCCATAGGAATGGCAGGCTCGGGAGTCTCCTAAGATTCCTGTATAGAAGTGCTTTGCATATCTCTCATAGGAAAAATATCCTCAAAGAATGTAGCATCCTTAGACTCCATAATTGTACCGACCTTCTGGTTAGGTACCTCAGATTTCACTACTAGAAATCTATAGCCAACATTGTTCTTAGCATAGCCCAAATTAACGCAATCTATAGTCTTGGGTCCAAGCTTACGCTTTTTGGGGATCGGCACATTGACTTTCACCAAACAGCCCCAAGTACGCAAGTACGAAAGTGTTGTCCTTCTCTTCGCCCATTTCTCATAGGGAGTGATCTCATTATCCTTTGTCGGAACTTTATTCAGGACATGACATGCCGTCAATATAGTCTCCCCCACCATGCCTTGGATAAACCCGATGTATCTAACATGACATTAACCAAATCAGTTAGAGTACGGTTTTTCCGCTCGGCAACCCCGTTTGACTAGGGTGAATAGGGAGGCATCCTCTCATGAATAATGTCGTGTTCCACACAAAAGGAATCAAACTCACTCGAGAAGTACTCTCCACCACGATCTGATAGGACTCGTTTAATTTTCTTTTCAAGTTGATTCTCAACTTCTGCCTTATAGATTTTAAAGTAGTGTAGAGCCTCATCTTTAGTATTTAACAGATACACATAGCAATATCTAGTGGAATCATCTATCAACATCATAAAGTATTTCTTTCCACCTTTAGTCAACACACCATTCATCTCACAAAGATCAGAATGTATGAGTTCTAATGATGCCAAGTGTCTCTCCTCTGCGGCCTTGTGAGGCTTGCGAGGTTGCTTAGCTTGCATACATGAAAGGCACTTAGAACCTTTGGCTAAGGTGAAACTCGAGATTAAATCCAACTTGGCTAGCCGCGTCATAACACCAAAACTAATGTGACAAAGACGTGGATTCATTAACATTCGAATGAACATTGTTCATGACTTTATTACAAAAACCTGCGAGAGAAAGGCGGAACATCCCTCCGTTCTCATAACCTTTTCCAACAAAGAGTCCATATTTCGTAACAACTAATTTATTAGACTTGAAAACCAACTTAAACCCTTCTCTACATAGAAGGGAGCCACTAACGAGGTTCTTCTTGATGGCGGGGACAAGCTGCACGTTCTTCAGCTGCACGATCCTTCCCGAAGTAAACTTCAGATCGACCGTGCCAACACCATGAACAGAAGCACTCGCGCCATTCCCCATCAATACGGACCCGTGGCATGTGACCTGGTAAGAAGAAAATAATGAAATGTCAGCACACACATGAACACATGCACCTGTGTCCACCCACCAATCGGTGGACTGAAACACTGAAAAAACAGTAAATAAATTACCGTACCCAGGTGCACCATTCTCATTGTTGCCCACAATCATGTTGACAGACTTGGAGTCCTGTCCTGGCTTCTTGTACTTGTTAGGGCACTTGTTTGCCCAGTGTTCAACCGAACCACAAGTAAAGCAGCCCTCATCCTTCTTGTTCTTCTTGAAGGTCTTCTTACCCTTCTTTTTAAGGTCGGTATTGTGTTGGACACCGTTCTTTCCCTTGGGCTTGTGGGAGTTATGGTTCCTATGGTTAACCATGTTGGCAACAGAAGATCCTTCGACCCATTTTCCGTGTGAGTCATTTGCCCTTGAATTCTGCTCAACACTCAGATGGCCAATGACATCCTCAACGGAGATTCATGCCTCTGATGTTTCAGAGTGGTGGCAAAGTTCCTCCAGGAATTAGGGAGCTTAGCGATTATGCAGCCTGCGACAAACTTGCCCGGTAACTCGCACTTGAGAAGCTCAAGCTCCTTAACAATGCATATTATCTCATGAGCCTGCTCCAATACAGGACAATTTTCAACCATCTTGTAATCGTGAAACAGCTCTATAATATACATCTCGCTTCCGGCATCGGCGGCCCCGAATTTAGATTTGAGCGCCTCCCACAAGTCCTTGGCGACATGCACATGTAAATATGCGTCGACCAGTTTATCTCCGATCACGCTAAGAACTACTTCAAGAAACACAACGGTGGCCTTCTTAAACGCCTTCTCCTGTTCAGGAACAATCATTCTCGTGGGAGTCACGCGGCGGAGGAGCGCGCGAGGGCCTCTTTTATTCTCAAGCTCCAATAGCATGTGAAAGAACATCCCTTATAAAGAGGTCCAACTCTTCTTCCACTTCCGGAATGGGACCAAACTTCTTACCTCCACCTTTTTTTGAGACAACTTCCCACCTCCACCTAGTGCCAATAAACTCATATCGGCCCTTAGAAATTTTCAGAAATTGCTACATGGGCCTAAAGCCCATCTCAAATTTCAGCAAAAATAAGACAAACAAAGGAATGGGATTGAAGACGCCTACCAAAACCAATCTGAAAGAGAAACACGCTGCTCTGCTTGCATCAAATTTGCGCACATTTGGTGCAAGAACTGAGCAGTTTTACTTGGAATAATACCATCGGAAAGCTAAAGCCTAGCATATGCTCTAACATAGGAGTATAGATAGAAACTCCTCCTCGTGGCACAGCGCGCTCGTGCTCCGTGAAGTTCTTCCCTGGGAGACACGACGCCTGCAAATGCAGGAGTACCGGTGAACAAACGACAACACGCACCCCACACGCCCGCAGATACAAAATGTCAACTCTTTTTAAAATCGAGCCGGCCAGCCAGAGCACGACTCACGAGCCAGCTGTTGGTTAACCCAAGAGAAATGTGAAACCTCCTTGCGACGCATATGGTCAACTCAAACCAAATATTTTTATCAAAAAAAGAAAAAAAAATGGAGACACACAAACACAAGACATCCGCTTATCTTGTGGCGTTAATGGCGGCTACGTGCCATGCACGTACACCTACCCGTACCCGGTAACATGCGCCCCAAACGAGAGACTCTGCGAGCAGGGGAGCATCGTGACGGCCACGCAGTGCGCACGACTAGCTACCTACCTAGCCCAAACATAGACTATTAATAGTATTGCTGGCTAATCAAACGGAGAGACGGAAAACGTTTTGACATCAAGCTATATATATATATATATATATGAAAAGATCAAACAATTATGAAACTATTTTGTAATGAATATGGTCTAGTTTTATAATCACGTGTAAAGTTTCACCAAAAATGAATTTTATGGTCTTCTGCAGGAAGAAAATAAAATCGGTTTTGTGAAAAGGTTACTGTTCAAGTTTTTTGAGTTGCAATTTGTTTTTCCGGCAAGAACACCCAAGCCGTTTCTTCGCGAAACTTCATATGTGAGCAGAACACCCGAACATGTTTGTCACAAGCAAGTTTCAGTATTGTTTTATTTCCATACACACTTTAATAAAATTGAAATGCTATATAGAGTGCGCCTGGAACCATGTCCCAAAAATACACACCGCAAAGCTCTACCGACCTGCGAGTAACTCGGATGGTTAGGGCATCTTCAACGCCGACCCTCAAAACGAACACACTATTTGTCTGTGAACTTGTCCGCAGACATGGATACAAGAGCCAGACATCCAACTATGCACCCTAAATGTCCAACCCTATTTTTTTTCTTTAAGTCTACAAAACTCAAAATAATTATAAAAAGTAGCACAATTCATCCATAAATAACTTGTAAATATCCCTAGTACAATAATAGTTCAAATGTAAATATATATCCGAGATAACCGGATGTTCAACAAATTTCTCGAATTCACCGATTTCAAATTCAACGATACTCGAGTCAAAATCCGCACAACTCCTTCCACTCACTGCAACAAAAAGCAAAAGTTACGATCTCTATGGTTAACGAGCTCAGTGGCCACATTGTCTCCACTCATGCAACCGCACCACAAATTTTCATGAGGGAGTTGGAGATGGTGTTGCACCGATCATTTCTCATGTGTAAGTCATTGTATGTGAAGTGTTTTTGCTTATGAAACGAAGCCCGCACGTTTTGCCAAACACATCAACCCCCTTGCCTCATGCCTACAAAGTCTGCAGATACAAGCTTCCATGCATTGTATATCAACTCATCCTCCGTCACCGAGTACCCCACCATCGTACTTACTCTAGTAAATAACAAGTTCAACAAAAAAAAGTTGTGTGTGGTATACGCCATGGATGGTGTCAGCAGGGGCGGAGGGTACTCGGTGACGAGGAGAGTGTGGATGCAGAGCAAGGGAAGAGCATGAGCAGAGTGGAAGAATAGTGACCGGGATGGGGATTTGAGTATGCCCGGGGTGTCAGATTCCTACATGGTGGTTGTCCGGACTCCTGCAAAGCTCCCTCGGTTTGTGTCCAGTCTGCGGGGACTCGAACAAGCATCAACTCCACTGACAAATAGGGGTCCGCTTTGGTTGACAAACTACATCCGAGCAGCTTGGTCCGGATGCATGCAGGCGTTTTGAGGGTCCACGTTGGACATGCCCTTAGGTTTTTTGTAGTGAAACCAGCCCACCAAAATTCAAGTCCTAAACTTACTGATGCTCACATTTTTCTGGATTTATTCAGTCTTTCGGCAAATATTCGTTCAATGGGAGGAGGCGTTTCCGTTGATACGAAGCGCCTCCGGTAACTTCATCAGTCTCAAATGTTGCGTCAGCTTACAATCATGGAGATGCTCATAGAGTTAGGATATACGTGTGTGCGTTCATAAAAAATAAGGGTATGTGCATGTATTTGAGCATTTTCCTTTGTTATGTCCTAAAAGAAAAACTTTACATTTCTTTAAGAAATACTATTCCCTCTATTACATAATAAATGTCTTATACATTATAAGACGGAGGGAGTACATAATACTGGGGATGAGCTAAACGGCCAGCTGATTCAATTATTGAGAAAAAAATCTAATTAATTCATCACAAGATTACTTCGTTTCTTCTTCAAATTTGTCTCTTCTTATATAAAAAGAAAACAGTTTTGCTAAAGCACATCTAGATGTGCTATAAGTATTGCACATCTAAGTCCTATGTCATTAATCTTACGTTAAGATTCGTGTGGATATTTTCTTTTTTTTTTCCTCTTTATGCTTAATTCACTCATTTAGATGTGCAATAACTAGAGCACATCTAGATGTGCCCTAGACACACCCGTAAGAAAAAATAGACCCACCGTGTCCTTGATCTTCGCACCGTCCATCCATGATCCATGATCACGCCACGGCTTGGGAGAAAACCTGCTTGCGTCGTGCAAGGGTTGAAGGGAGCTTTGGCCACTCTGCACGCAAAGTTGACACTACTACAGCTAGACGCAAATAAATGGACATTTTCATCTTCCATGGCATAAATCACGCCGCATTAGCGACCTGCCCCTACTGCTAATATACTACCACCGCCCTAACTGGATTAAAATTATACTACTATCGTGAACGCTTAGCTATAGCTTAGCCGTACGTGCACCATCATTTGTAATGTGACCAACTAACCCCAAGCACCCTCTTCTGTTGCACGGCCCGCTAGGCCATGGTAACCCGCTCTTTCCAGCTCACTAATCTTTACTGTCCTCCAATCATTTGTGACACATGTGATGTGGTTGTGGTGCATTCTGTCTTCTAGAAAGAAAGAAAAATCTAGAGAGCCCACACCGAAATCGTGCATTGCAACGTGATTGAACGCGCAGAGGAAAAGGGGTCTAGGAGATGGAAGGAGGAGAAGAAGGGGAAGTGGGACGAACGACGGTGCGAGGAGGAGGAGGACGACGATGAAGTGAAGCGAGTGGAAGGGAAGACTTCACCTTTTACCCCTAAGTTCCACGTCTGTGACAACAGTTACCCTATTCAGTAGATTATTCACATTTTTAGCACAGGTTTGCTTAAATGGGGTAAAATGTGGCATAAATTTGCTTTAATGGAGTGAAATGCGAAAAATCTGCTAAATGAGACATTGATGTCACAAACGTAAAACTTAGGGATACAAAGTGCAATTAACTCGACGTGGAAAATTGATTTCCACTGCAATGCCAAACAGAGCCTCGGTGTCTAAAATGCCCATTTCTAGTTTTGTAGTAGGTTGCAAGGTATTTTCGTTCACTTTTCTCGATCAAAGGATTATCTGTGTTATTTCCGTGTCATTTAAACATGCATTGTGTGGTATAATGCTTAAAATGTGTAACTGGAAAGCATAAGCCAGCTTGGAGTCGACACAAACATTTCCCCCTCTTCTTTTGTCTGTCCAATAAACAGAATATTATACTACATCACAAAGATTAGCAATGATCCAGCCCACCAATACCATGGTTGACTATCCCTTAATTTCAGACACGCAAACATAATCCTGCCCCGATTTCTTTAGACAGACACTTCCATCCCACGACCAATAAAATATGGAAAGAAATCACTAATCTCTCCTACGGAGAAACATACCATCCATTGCTCACATTGCCGCTTCTCCCCTCTGCAAACGTTGCCATTGTTGAGAGAGAGAAAAAAGGAAACCTGCCAGAGCAGAGAGAAAGCTGGTAGAGGGAACACTTAGAGAGAACACAAGATCTTTTCTTCCTCCAATGCATATGGCAAGGACAAGGAGATCATTGGCTTAGGGATCAAATCAGCGGCACAAAAGGTAATTTGCTTAACTTCCTTCCCATTTGATTCCTTTGATTTGCATCCAGCAGCCAAGAAGAATGTGCGGTGGAATTGCGAAAAGCCGTGCTTGTTTTCTTCCAATGCATCTAAAGAAGATTCAAAAGCAAAAGCATTTCAATGGCTACTTTCTTGCGATCTGCATCGCATGCTCAAGCAGCCATGGATTGGCATGGAGTCACCTCGCCATCGTCTAAAAAGCAGCAGATCAAGATGTTAAAAACAAGAATGAATCGCTCGAATTTCGGGAAATGCGCTTAAATTTTGTGTTAACGCACAGGAGTTCAAATTTTGTCCAGTGCTCCCATTTCGATGGATTTGTCGCGAGAATTCACCGGGACCCTTTCCTTATAAAGCAGGACTAGCTAACTGTACTGCACGAAGGAAGCAAGAAAGGAAGGAGGGAAGCCAAAATCATGGCTGACAGCAGCACCAGCCCGTCGACCTCGGTGTCCGACGAGAGCTCCGAGGCGGAGGCGCAGTGCTGCTCGTCGTCGTCCACGGCGCCGAGCCTGCACGACACGGTGGACTTCAGCCGCACCGCCTCGGACGTGTCCACCTTCTCGGAGCGCAGCGTTGACCACAGCGGGCCCTTCGGGACGGCCGCCGTGTCCAAGCTCATCGGCGGCCGCGGCTCCCCCGCCGCCGCGCTCAGCCGGCTCAGCATGAAGCCCCGCGCCGACGTGCTTGACCGCCGCTCCGCCGAGGACGAGCTGGACCTGGTCAAGGAGAGGTTCTCCAAGCTGCTGCTGGGCGAGGACATGTCCGGCGGCGGCAAGGGCGTGTGCACCGCCGTCGCCATCTCCAACGCCATCACCAACCTCTACGCCACGGTGTTCGGGAACTGCCACAAGCTGGAGCCGCTGCCGGCGGGGAAGAAGGCCATGTGGAGGAGGGAGATGGACTGCCTCCTCGCCGTCTGCGACTACATCGTCGAGTTCTACCCCTCCACGCAGCCGCTCTCCGACGGCACCCGCGTCGAGGTCATGGCCACCAGGCCAAGATCCGACATCTACATCAACCTCCCCGCCCTCGAGAAGCTCGACGCCATGCTCATCGTAAGTACAGTAGATGATCTTTCTTCCGACGACGAGGTGATGATCTTTCTTTGTTCCGAGTTCTGATCAGTGCCAACGAAATGTGTCGTTGACATGCGCAGGAGATCATGGACAGCTTCCAGAAGGCGGAGTTCTGGTACGCGGACGCCGGGACGAGGTCGTTCGGGTCGGTGACCTCGTCGTCCTCGCCGTCGTCGTCGTTCCGGCGGTCTACGACGACGGCCCACCGGAACGAGGACAAGTGGTGGGTGCCGGTGCCGTGCGTCCCGGAGGGCGGGCTGTCCGTGAAGGCGCGCAAGGAGCTCCGGCAGAGGCGCGACTGCGCGAACCAGATCCACAAGGCGGCCGTGGCCATCAACAGCGGCGTGCTGAGCGACATGGAAGTGCCGGAGTCGTTCATGGCGCTGCTCCCGAAGAGCGGCAAGGCGAGCGTGGGGGACGCGGTGTACCGCGCCATGCACAGCTCCGACAAGTTCTCGCCGGACTACCTGCTGGACTGCGTGGACGTGTCGTCGGAGCACGAGGCGCTGGCGCTGGCCGACCGGGTGGAGGCGGCCATGTACGTGTGGCGGCGCAAGGCGACCGCGAGCCACGGCGTCGGCAGGTCGGCGCAGTGGAGCCGGGTGAAGGAGCTCGCCGCGGCCGCCGACGACGGCGGCGAGGGCGGCAAGAACGTGGCGCTGGCCGGCAGGGCCGAGAGCCTCCTCCTCTGCATCAAGCACCGCTTCCCCGGCCTCTCCCAGACCACCCTCGACACCAGCAAGATCCAGTTCAACAAGGTATCCAATCAAATCAAGAACAGCATCCCGTATCTGCATCATCTGAACTTGACATCATCATTTCTATCTGAACTTGACATGATCATCAGTTCATCACACACACTTGATCTTGATGTAGGTGAAATGCTGTTTTCTGATCGAATGGGATGGATGATTTTCATTTTGCAGGATGTTGGGCAGGCGATCCTGGAGAGCTACTCGAGGGTGCTGGAGAGCCTGGCGTTCAACATCGTCTCGTGGACGGACGAGGTTCTTTTTGCCGACAAGGCTGCCAGGAAATGAACAGTGAGCGACGGACCAAACCTGACGGACGGATTCGTCGAGAGAACGAACGAACGAACGCTCTTATATAAGAGCAAAATGTACTTACTTTCGAGCCTTGTTCCCAGCTCTCTGTGATGGGAAACGGCGTAGATTAGGATGATGATGATCTTACGGTAACTTTTGTACCGTGAGATTTCTACTACTGACGTAGTCGAGGATTTGTAAGGTTTATATATCTTGCAAAGAGAATATGCAGAGTTTGTCTGACCAACAGTGAGTCCTGTAAGATATTTTTGGCTTTTTCATCTGATTTCATGTTGTGCCTGACCAACAAAACAGTGTGTAAGCTAATAAGGACCAAGTGCGATGCTTGGCAAAGAGGACTTTCAAAAAGATTGCTGTATATCCTCAAGAGTTCAGACTCAAACATCCAACTTAACAAGAAATAATACTCGACTCTCTATAAACCATAGAGAAAAGTTGAATTTACTGTGATAACATTAGAAAAGCTTGTGATCAAATGCACTGCACTTCACACACACACATATAGTTGGCAGCTGCTTTGAGTAACAGCAAATACAGTTAGCGCACATGTTTAATCCAAGGAAACAAAGTGTTGTCTAACTTTACTGAAAATACACCGGTGTTTCGCAAAATGAGAACATGAAGTAGCATTTGATCTGTCATATATTATGGTAACGGTTACACATGTGTGATTCTTGAAAAACTATTACACATGTACACACAAACACAGAGAAAAAATATACATGTGTGATCACCTCTGATCACAATGTACAAGAGGAAAATCCGCAAAGCCTTCAGACTGCCATGCATTTTAGCTGTCCAAGAGGCATGGCTGTGACAAACTGCACAGCTGGGAGGTTTGCAGGTTGAAACTTTAGCTGTCATGCATCAGAAAAGTTTCTTCCGCTGCAGTTATACACACTTCGACGAGCAAAACGTCGTCGAAGTTCACACTCTCATTACTTTACTCGAACGGGCCAAACAAAACAGCCCGTGTTATTCTGCCACGTAAAACGGTGTTATTGTCAGCATGAAAACCTCTACAGTTATACCTAGTGTATATACCCCTCACAAAGCACCACCGACAGGGGACCTGATCAGAGCTTCAAATCCACAAATCAAAAACAGCCTCATCGATAAGTTCGTCTAACACAAACTCCCATATCTCCACAACGATCCCTTCAGTCTTCGACCGAATGTCCATCCATGTCCGAACTTCGAAATCCTTTTTTATTGTATGATCTAATGTACTTTGAAAACTATGTCGGAGGTAATCATCAACATATTTGTCAACTTCTGCGACGAGGTCTTCTCCCATTGGAGGTGCCCGTATGTCGTGTTTGAGAAACGACAACCAAGAAGAGAGTCTAAAATATCTCTCCTGGATCTCTGTTAGAGCTTCGCAGATACAGTCAAACAGAATTTTCAGATCGTCTATTTGATCACCTTGATTTGGTAGTTCTTCCAACAGGCAAGGGCTGATTAATTCATCCTCCAGATACCATACCTCTAAATTCTGTTCAGCACATAATTCTGAGAGCTCCAAAACCAACTTTATATAATCTAACCGGACGCTCTTGTCCTCCCAAAAGACCTTTAGATCTGATTCGTTATCTGGGAAGTACAGAGCTCCACGCAATTCTTCATGCAGATCACCTGTATGTCACAAACGGGTTAAGTCATGCAGATCTATTTGAACAGATTGTTTTTTTACTGGGAAAACGTAAAAAAAAAAGGTTGCATCTATTCATGTAAATTGGGCTCACATTGTTTAATGTTTTCGCATTCAGGATCTGCAACATCTTCATAGAATGAATCAAGAACAGATATAGGACTGGGTTGTTCTTGCTTGTCATGGCTTAGCTCAGGGGAACAATCTGAGATAAATTTGGTCGATGTTTTTGGTTCAGGTGTTCCTGGTTCTTGCTGCTCCAATTCAACAATGCTTTCAGGATAGCTCAACAAGATTTGAACAGGTTCGTTTCCTTGCTCTGCTTCCTCTAACATATCCTATAAATGAAACATGCGACAGTTAACATGATATCGCAACAAAAACATGAAACAGTGCTATGTTTTTTGGGGGGAGCTTACTGGCCGCGGGCTATCTCTGCATAGTTCTTCTGGGATGCAGACGATTTCAGAACAGTCTATTTTGCCAATTCCTTCAATAGATATGGCGTCTACTACATCAGTAACATCTCGTTGTCCTGCACAAGATTCTAGAGTTATTTCTGTTTGAAGATAAAAAAAATGTACCACTCAATTCACCCTGATGATTCATGCAACCATAGAAGGTTACCTTGTGGTTCTTTCATGCTACATTTGTCCTGAGCAACCACCTGATCATCAACTGCTACACTAGTACAATGTGCAGTGCTGCTCCGAGGGTCGTCCCATGATTGACTCCTCTCTTGTGTGGATTCTTCACTGTCAACCATGGGTACAAGGCAAGAGTCTGTCTCTTCAGGTGAGAGATCAGTGCGGCGTTTTCCACTAGGGCTACTCCTAGGAGAAGACACATCACAGTGAGGGAGCAAAAGCATTCCTTCCAAGGATTTTGAGGACTGGGCTGTTGGATGGTTGCCAGACACATTATTATCCTTTAGCATATCCGTTAAATGCTTCTTAGCCTCCTTGTAGAAGATAGAACCATCTTGTGGAGCTACTATACGCCCACTAATTTCAGTCTCGCTGCCATTTTGTTGCTTTTGCTTGCTGCTGGTTGAAGGTCTGGCGATGTCGTTCTTAAAACTTGATGCAGATTTGTCTGCCAAGCTCCCTTGCGTGTGATGCCCTGAACCCTTCTTAGTTGCAATCATGGAATGCCAACGTGAGACTCTTTGAAGGTCATCTGCAGGTGCTGCATTTCTTTCTCTTCTTGTCTCACCGGTCACAATTCTGAATCTCCTCCTAACTTCTTTGATTGAAAATTTCGAACTTTCCCTCCCACTGTACTCTGGAGTTTGAGAGGTACTAGGTTCCTGATGTAAATATCTTGCACTGCTTGTCACCGTCTGATCAATTCCTTTTCCTGGATTTGGCCTCAGAATAACTATTTTGCTAACAGGCTGAGATCCGTTGATTCCTTCTGGCAGCGTCTGCTTTATTTTTGACTTGTCTTTCCTCCAGAAGAACATATGTTTGCTCTCCTTAGCCTGTGCCGGTGCAGACAAGTCATGATTTGAGCCCCTTGTCTCTTCAACAAAATTAGTTTCTCCAAGATTTTTATTGGGCTCTAACTTGGTTGTCAATCTACTATTTTGGTGGTTTCTGATATTGTCCAACATATGTGAATTAGGCTTCTGAAGCACCTTCAGGAAAAGTTCCTTGTTTGAACCCAGTATCTCCAGTGCATCCTTGAATTCCTTGGACTGAACTGTCCTGCTGCTAGAAATGCCATTACCACCCAGTAGCTTTTCTCCCTTGCTCTCTTGAGGTTGCTCACAATCAATATTGGATTGAAGATTGCTTAAGTCATTAAGCTTCTTATGGATTAGGGACTTCAGTGAAGGACACAATTCACTGCTACTCTTGCAATCATCATGTGGACATTCACTGTGGCACCTATAAATCTCACCTAAGAAGCTTGCCAAGACAGATTCGAGATCATATTCACTGTGGTTCAAGCTCTTGGAACCCTCAGAATCCACTGATCCAGATAAACGAGACACGGAGATATCCGTGCTGTCATTTAAAGTTCGTGTTGTGTTATTTGTATGCTCTGAATTTCTATCAAGAGATAGATCATTTCCCAGATCAGCCAATCTTCTCTGAACCTCATTATTTGGAACTGTCCTCAAAAGATTCACACGCCCCAATTCATCCTCCATAAGTTTTTTGACGGTTGGTTGCTGCAAAGGGCCGTTTTCTATGTTCTGAAAAACAGAGAAAGTAAAATAGAACCGTTTTAGGAAAACCAATGTTTCTGTATGGATCCATGATACTTGCAGATTTGAAAAATAATGGTTTCATTCACACACGGTAGTCAATCAAATATGAAAGCGGATTTACTCCTGAGACCTTAATTTTCTTTGTTTCGTTAACTCACATCATCTTTTTCTATTTCCTCAAAATCCCTAGGCCTTTTCCCCAAGTCCCTTCCGTCTGAAAAAGAAATATAGTGTCCATGATCAGAATATTGTGCAATAGCATAACAAGTCAAGAGAAAATTCACGCTGCACATTCAATTGCCGAACTATCTTAAACATTCATCGTTTACTAGTTCTTGATTGGGCATCAGATGCAGTGACCGATCTTCTTTAACTCAACCTAAAAGTAGGGCAAGGAATGACAAAACAAACTCATCCAGCCACACAGGTTGCACTTCGAAGCTGTAAGTATAATTATGTGAAACAAGCCAGTGAAAGCAACCGAGCAAAATGATCAAGGAACTGATAGTATCAGCATCTCTTATGATTTTCTTATAACACTACGCAAAATCGTTGTGTGGTTTTCGTATAAAACTAGTAACTTTACTGGATAAGCGACAGCACCTGAAATTCAAAAGCAACTTGAACCATCTGAATTTGGTAGCAGCAATGAGCCTATGATGCGTAAAAGAGATGATTTTATTTTTACCTGTGATCTCCCGGAGCTTATGCCTCCCGCCGGCCTGCTTCGCGTCCATCAAGAATCTGGGGTCGCGGCGAAAATAGACCATGCGCATTAGGCCCCAGACGCAGCCAACATTGGTATCGTCTTGCGCCGCGGACCGCCTGTTGCTTCGCTTCCCCATTTCAGAAAACTCTGTTCGTTCTTGTCTTTTCTAAAGTTTTGTACAGTTAATAATTTCTTGGGTCACTGCACGTAGGTAGATCAACACAAGTTATCAGCCGGATTTTCAATGGGGAAGGAATGATATCTCTCTGAACTATGAAGACAAGATGAGTAGAACTGGGACTGTTCAGCCGCAAAAACAGGGGGGATTAGCGGATATCTGATGAACCCAATAATCAATCAAGCTAATACAGTAAATCCTAATGTCACTTTGATGAACTAATACAGTAAATCCTAATCAGATATAATCAATCAAACTAGTACAGTGAGTAAATCTTAACGAAGCAAATGGAAGTTCCTGATAAAAAAAAGCCACTTTGATGAACAAATCCAGCTAATTAGTGGCTACTCAACAAGAGTATATCTGACAAGCTCACATCTTGTTGCAAGCATGAGAACTCACCAGACTGTGAATTGGTTAAAACTTAAAACAAGAGGGGAAATGAACCCGAACAACCAAAACGAATCCCCACCAACAGAAAACACCGCAGATCCCAACCAACGAACACACCCACCCACCCATCCGTCCAAGAGAGATCACGGGGAACCTACCTGAGGAATGAATCACAGATCACGACCGGGGGGAAGCCTCAGCAGCCGGCCGCTTTCCCCTTCTCTCTCCGGCCTCCTCCTCTCTCTCCCTCCCGCATAGAAAGAAAAGAAAGAAAAACAGCCAGCTGGAGAATCGATCCTCACAGCGTCGCCCGGGTCTGGGTCGGCCCTGCGCTGTCGCCCATCCTCTGGCTTTGGGCGGGCGGGGAAGAAAGGAATCGGCGGAGGCTGCTTTGCTCTTGTTTTCTTTTCTTTTCTTTTCTTTTCTTTTCCGTGGAGCGGGAATCAGCTCGCCCAACCCAAGCTACCCCTGGTGAGGGTGGTCAGCGTCGGCTCCGCTTTGGTTGCTTCCTTGGTGGAAAGGAAAGGAATGGAACGGAACTGGACGGTGTGGATGGGAAGGAGCGCACCGGGAGGGGGGCGGGGCTACGGCACGGTAGCAGGCCGCCCACCACATGCCACTTTCGGCGAGTGCGCCAGCATTTTCTCGCTCGCGCGGAGAAAAAGCGGAGTGGAGGTAGGCGACGCCCGCAAGCAAGCAAAGCTGGAGGCGCTCCGATCTGGTACCTCGCCTGTCTCTCCACTGCACTAGTATTATTTGAGTAGTAGTAGTACCCCAGTATCAGATAGAGTATTGGACAGAGTGGTCTTAAAAAAGAGGGGATTGTACAGGCTGCGTTAACCAAGAAGGCGATGATTATCGGAGGCGGAGGGGGTTTCGACCTGGAAATTCTCTGAAATATACAAACGGGGTAAACATGTGCTCGCAACCCAACCCAACCCGACCACACGCGTGAGGGATACCGTCATGGTTATCGGATAACGATGCCGACGGTGATGGTTTGTTACCTATCAGCTGTCCCAGGCCGCCGGCCTTTTATTCCCCGGAAAGAAAAGAGGTGCTGCCCCACTCCAATCCTCATAACAGTTGTGTAGTTTATGCACAGACAATTTAAACGATGTTTCTTTGTTTTGCCGGCACTATTAGCAATCAATCAAACTGCTGGTCAGTCATGTGGTGTGCTTCACTTTAGCCATCTTGTTACAATAATGTGTTTGCAGAATTTCTTTTGGAGCGTACGAGCTACAGGAATTGCCTCCAGAGTACTATCTAGACAAAATTCATTTTGAATAATGCCGTTTTGGCACGTTCAAATCTTCAGTTGGTGATCTTATATGGTGAGGCGGGATTTGATCGGGGTTTAGGGTCGTATGGAACATGTTTGGTTCGATGAGATTCCATAGATTTTTTTAAAGGAAAATGTTTGTGTTGTTTGGTCTGTAGGATTATAAATCGTAGGACGTACTCCTATATGGTGCATTTTGCATGCAGTTTCGAAGGACAAATTCTATTGAGGTGAACCTCATGCATTTTTTCTATGACAATTATGCCATGCGCATGATGATGTGTCAAAGTTCATGCATTTTTTCCGCAATGCAACTTAGCGGTTTCTATTACGAAATCTTGTGTTCTTACTTCTGTAGGTTTCGACATCTCATGATATTTCAATCGTGCCCTTGTAAGATGTTGAAGGGCAATACAGACGTTCGGTGTTGTCAATCGGGAAGGTACGTTGATGCTAGCTCGGCGAGTGGGGGGCGCAACACATGGTGACTTCGGTTTGTCGTTGCTCCTTGAGTATCGATTCTAGAGCTCTGGCGTGAAAACTCTAGACCTAATCTTTATTGCTCATATCATTTTCTTGTTGAATGCACTCGCTGGAAGATTGGCCAAGCTTGCTTTACATGGTAAAAAAAATCCATGACGGTGGTAAGATGTGGTGACGACGACACTCGCATGCCTTTCTCTTACTGGAGGTGCGGCTTTGGAAAACCTTTATCGCCATATGGACCCCGCCAACAATGGTGATTGATGTTGGGGTTTTTCTATCGTGCCTCGGTTTATTTCTTCGGCATACATGTTGTGTCATGCCATTTTGTTCTTTCTACTTTTTTGTAATAGTTTTTTTCTCTTTTTTTTGACATAAAGACTCTAAGGGAGGCTCCTATAGTATAAATTAGTGCAACAAACCTAAATTGTGAATACCGCGCCTTAAATCTGAGTGGGTGGAAAATCACCAGCCTTTTCATCATTAGGCTATGCCTTAGTCTGTGTTTTTTGTGATGGTTGGCCGTGCGCATCAGGGATATATCAATGAGCTCTTGATGTTGTATTATTGCAAATACCAGTTATTTTTCATATCAACTTGATCCTATCACACAGGCAGCTCATTCTCATCTGTAGAACAGAAGAAGAAAAAACAGCGCCCATTTCCCAAGAACCAAGATGCGGTTTGTTACTGTATTCAACTGGCACTAGCTAGAGACAGGAGGTAGTGGTTGAGATGGGATCTGTCCGGGTGGGCCTGGCAAGCAGTGAACTTTACACCTGCAGTCTGATTCAGAAAAGAGCCAGGCCCAGCTGCCAGTAGGCAGTAGCGGAGCCAGACCCACTGTTGCAACAGGGAGGGGGTCGTTAGGTCTAGGTCAGGGACTTGACAGTCGTTAGGTCTACGTTGCGTTGCACGACAGCGAGTGCGGAGTGCCCTAAACCCAGACGCATCTGATCTGAGTCAGATGGCAACCTTTTGGCATCGCCTCGCCTCGCCGTGTTCCGTTTGGTTTGCCTTGCCTTGCGCGATGTCACCGTCGATCCCGCGTGGTGTCTGCTTGAAGACACCCTACTTGCCATTTTATTCCTCTTGTCCTGAAATGGACATATTCGTGGATGGAACCATCAGCTGTAAAATCGTGTGATTCTTTTTTCTTTGGCGGTTGAAAAGGGATTTTTACAAAGGTCGGCGACATCACCTGGCCCTGATCCCAGCCACACCACCGTGCGGCCCTCGGTTCTACCAAAGGTACCAGATGGTTCTTTTCAAAAAAAAAGGTACCAGATGGTTATCGGTGCCGGAAGGTTGGACTGACGAACGGATAAGGATTTATTCAGAAAAATGCAGCCTCTGTTTTCCTCCGATGGCCTCTAAAATGACAGTACCTTTTTGCAACGACTATGTAATAATGCAGGCATGTGCGGCTTGGGAGTTTTTGCGCTTCCATTATGCAAAGCGAACGCCGGACGCGTCGATGAAATTTAGTGCGGCATTGGCCTAGGTAGGATAGGACTGTGGGAGTACTGTACTGTCCCCGTGTACGTACAGGTACAGCTGAGCCGCTTGGGATGGGATGGATATTATTCCCGATCTGCACCTACCCAAATCGGGCAACCTATTTCAGCCCTTTATTGAGTCACTGGATCGGACTCACCTATCTCTTCTGGCTGTTTAAATTGGATCTTGGAACGCAGACGCACACACCGCTCAGTCGTAAAGTCTGGTAGGATCTTGAAACCAAAAAAAACAGAGATTGGTGCATACTGCTCAGTCGTCGAGTTGGGTAGGATCTTCAATCAAACTAGAAAAGCGGTACGTAGCAGACAAAGCAAAATGCAGCGCGTAATGTTGGTGTTAAGCCGGGCGTCGGTGGACCCTGCACTGGCTAACACCGAGCTAGAGGGTGGAGTGGTACGACAAGCGCGTTTGCAGTGCACGTAGGCAAAAGTCGCTGTCGATTCGGTAAGCATTTGGCATGATGGTGATGATGATGATGATGATGGCCGTGTACTACGTGGTAGCTACGTCGCCTCCCGTGATGAACGTACGGTCCAGATGGATATTGCCCTCCTCGTATCGATGCAAACAACTACTCGCTCTGTTTCTATATAAGTCTTTGCAGAGATTTCATTATATATCATATATGGATGTATGTAGATGCATTTTAGAGTATAGATTCGCTCATTTTGCTTTATATGTGCTTCCTCTGTCTCTAAATACTTGTCTTTCTAGGCATTTCAACAAGTGACTACATACAAAGCAAAATGAGTGAATCTACTCTAAAATATGTCTACATACATTTGTATGTAGCAGTCATTTGAAATGTCTAGAAAGACAAATATTTAGGAACGGAGGGAGTAGTTCATAGTGGAATCTTTTCAAAAACTTATACTACTCCCTCCGTTCCGAATTATTTGTCTCGGATATGGATGTATCTAGGTGTATTTTAGTTTTAGATATATCCATTTATATGACGAGTAATTTAAAACGGAGTAGTATTTAGGAACAAAAGGAGTAACAGTCTATAGCATTTCCTCTTAGAACGCAGGGTGGGCACACGAACTGTGGACTCGTAGCGACCGTTTGTGATGCCAACCGCCAGGTCCGTCCAGCACAAACGTGACAGCCTAGATATATGAAGGGGCAGTGATAAAGAGTGCCAGCCATTGTGCAACATTCGCCAGCTTGGTTTTTCGACAAGGTCGTGTTTCTCCTTGAGCTCTTTTATTACGGCAAGGAGCAGTACATCATACGACTGCGGCAAACCAAGCTCTTATTCATATTATTATCACAAGCCAAGCTACTCCAATGTCCTCCAAAAAAAAAGCAAGAAACCCGATATGGAAAGTATAAGGATTTATCCTACTTTACATTGCTCACTAGTCACCACAAAGGCTACGGTTTCCAGTTCAAAAACATTGATAAACCTCAAAAAAGGCGCATTCGCGGAGAGGCTGCGCAATCTTATGCGCCAGCATCTACAGATGCACACTGGGACGCCACTTGGGCAGGGCCTACAAAACTGACTGAAGATACACAAGACCTTGCAACCCCATCACACATCATGTTTTATTAGTCTAGGCCAAGAACACGATGAACCCATCGGCGCGGCGATGGCAGGCAAACATTGTTGGCTAGTTCAGTTGCACGGTCCAGCCCATGGGGTCCTCCACCTGGCCCATCTGGAGGCTTGTTAGCGAGGTGTACAGTTGTCGAGACACCGCGCCGACTCCTTGCTTGCCAGCATACTCTATCCTGCAAAGCACAAGCCAGTGAATGGGCATCAGATCTCGTGTGCTACCGTGGAGGAATGAATATCCGAGTTCGTTCGAGAGACAAGTTGGATTTTGATCCAAGGAAGCACACGTTTCACCTAGGAGCTCAAGCTCTCAAGGAACAAACAGAGGTGGTTTTACCTTTTCCCTTGATATGTAATGCTACCTACGGGGGACACTACGACGGCGGTCCCTGTGCAGAATACTTCGTCGGCATCGAGCAACTCATCCACCGACACAAGCCGCTCCTCGACCTTCCAAAAACCAAAATACATGCAAAAGTGTTAAACAGAATTTGACAACATGCTTTCAGATATTTTCAGTAGCAGTTTCAGAACAGTATTTTGCTTCTTCTACTTGGATCCACGCCGCTAGGAGAAATGAGCTATATTTTCACAAATGTATTATTCGTACAAGAAAAATGTCCGCTGTTGATATTCATTCATAACGGAAGGTGAAGGATTGAGGAATACGATTAAAAAAACATGGATGTTCCTAACAAGAGCGGATTTTTGGCTCCTAAACCCCAGTGATCATTTATTTTGAAATTTTCACAAAGTGCATTTACAGGCTAAAAATAGTATCTCCACATATACATGTTAAAACGTACCGTGGATTTATGAATCTTAAGGAGAAATGCGCTGCACAAAAAGATAAATATGGTGATCTATAATAGCAAATAGCAATGCTACCGTTTGCTTCTTCGTGCATCGCACAAATAGATGCATTTTTCATGATTTTTGTAGGTTCATAGTGAATCCTCCTCCAATATAGAGCTGTTTTTTTTGGAATAATTTAAAACTTGCAAAGGCACTTTAAAAAATTATAAACAAAGGGATATCCTGGAGATTGGGATACAAAAGCAATTACCAGTTTACCACTACCTAGCACACTTAAATATGCTCACTATTCATCACACCATGCTATAGTTAACTGCCAATCACAGGAAACTATCTAGACAAACTGATCGGCAACATAACGATCTCGACTTTCGATTCATAGGATTAACAAATAATACCTGGAAGCCTTTGCTCAGAGCAACATCAATTATACTTTTCCTTGTGATGCCCGGCAATATTGTTCCTTTTATTGCTGGAGTTGAAATAACATTGCCCTGGTCCAAATAGCAAGAAAAGAAACATGATCAAAGCTACAAACGACATGCATAAAATAGACATGAATTGTGCTAAAATAACTGTGTGTAATCAGTCTCATCATTCTGATGATGGCATTGTTCTGCAACATTTATAAGAAACCAAGGTGATAGGTAGAGAACCATGCCAAACATAACAGGTGTAGATCAGTCAGATGGTGCTATATCTTAAGGAACAGTCATGATGCTGCTATATTACTAGGATATCCAAATCGTTATCTATGAAATAATGCTGATCTGTTGACGGATTCCACAAAGTAATCTGTTCAAAGGTATGAAATTTATTCCTTTATCAGCTAATATTCCGTAAGTGGAAGGGCCATGCTAATGGATGTTGCTATCAACCACGTGCTCATAAAAACCATAATGTTTTGGTTTCCATAGCTGATATGGTAGGCACATGTGCTTAGAGCCAAAAGTATTTTGAAATCAAGATATCTACTCCAGTTTAACAATTCCGCATATAATTTAGTCTTCACCTTTTTTCCTTTTACGTACAAAAGATAAATATGCTCTTTAAGCAAAATATGTTAAGTTCGAGTGAAGATGGTACTAGGATATCCAGACATCTAACCATAGTAGTAGCTTTCAGAATTAAGCAGTGTTACCTGAACTGATTGAAGATTATTTTTATCCAAAATAGCAAGCATATCTGACAGTGACAGCGATGTCTTACCTTCACAACAAAAATATTACACGAAGATACTTCTTCAAGATACTTTTTCTCAACAGCATCCAAGTAGAGAACATCAGAATAACCTTTCTCCTTTGCAATCTTCTGTGCCATCAAGACCTATGCAACATAAAGGACACATACTGATAATGAAGAAGCCATGAATACATGAATACACAAGTTCAACACAATTAGCAGAACCTTTTAGCAGAGAAGATAGCAGAAGATGTTTACGATTACAGATTTCAGCTAGTGAATAGACTGGCCACTCCAGCCTTATAACCCAACGCATCTATATTCTATAGGCTTTGACCACAATTTAAACAACCGGAAGATAGTGGACTTGAGGATAAATGAGCATTCACAATCATAACAAATAGGCTTTACCATTATAACACATATGCTTTCCAATTCCAATATGTATTCAATCCATCAACATTTTTTCTAAAAGCTAAGTAGAAAATGTTGTATTTGAAGTCCCAGCAGAAGAATTCAATGTGTGTGTGAATTCTACTACAAAATAATTAACTGTAGAAGTGACTACGACAGATTTAAAGGGTAAAGATGCATAGTATAATTATCTATGTTACAGTATTCCACTTTGAAAAATATCTCCAACGACCTTATTCCATTTTAACTTTTCAAGTGTATGCTATGCTTAAGCTTTGTCATATCAGATTTAACAGCAATAAAATAATTGCACTGATGGCATAGCCTATTTCAATCAGAACATGATATTGTTCTTTTGTATTTTGAACTTTAAACACTGAAAGCCCAAAATCATCAAATAAAAATAGAAATAAAAACAAATCAAGACATCAGAAACAGAAATATCAGAAATTCAAGATGCAAAGTCAAATTCCTGTAGGTACAAACTTGCATCGCAAAGTTGTTGTCGATTCAAGCCAACAAATCATAAACAATGGACCTAAAGTTAACAGCATAATTACCGATGCATAATTCCCAATGGTCTTAACACCTCCAGTTCCACCAGGGGTGGCCCGATGAAACTTGTCTTCAACTATCAAATTTATTGGCGCTAATCCTTCCTGCAGATATCACTGAAAAAATTGAATGGGCACTGAAAAAACTAAACGGGAACAATCGTACATAAATGAGTTGGAATTCCACATCTGATTCATGATTAGTGTATCATCAATCAAAAAGGCAAAAACAGTACTACAAATAAATGTAATTATAGTCGCTACATAATTTCTAGTCTGAAATATGTTGCCATGCAAAGTGGAAAGTACAACAATGTATATAGCCCAATTATTATTTTTATTTGGGGAAAAATATCTCATGAAAGTAGTGGACAAAGAAGTTCAAGCTTTTGATGCAAACCTTGAAGTAGTTCCCAACAGGGGAGGCAAAAATAAGGAATGTGTACTCAGGAGCAGGTGCGAGACCAAGAACAGCCCCACTTCCCACGAGTAGAGGCCTAATGTACAAAGAACCTTTACCGGTAGGAGGCACCTGGATGCATAAGATATTTGGCAAATGATCAAATCGCCCACATAAACAATGACATGGCACTATGGCAATGACCCAACATTTTAGATAGATGACTGACCCATCTCTTGTTTGCTAAAACGGTTTGTTTTACTGCATCCACAAATTGCTCGACAGGAGGTGCAGGCATGCACATCCTCTCGGCACCAGTTTGCATCCTCATTGCATTTTCCATTGGGCGAAACAACAGGATGGAGCCATCAGTTTTTCTATACGCCTTTAGGCCTTCGAACAACCCCTACAAATCATAACCAATACAATTTCAGAACAAGAAGATTTAGGCCTTCAGAACATTACTACAGTCTGCCAGAGACACGAATAAAGGAGTTTCTACCTCCCATACAAACCTGTCCATAATTCAGGACTCCGGATGCTGGGTTCATTTCTATCGGCCCAAACGGCACCATTCCACCCTTGTCAAAGTTCCCATCTGGCCCACATTTTGTAGTATACATATAGTCAGTTTGCACGAGTCCAAAACCAAGGTTCTCCCAATCCAAATCAGCAAACTCTGATGTCTGCCTGCCAAGCCACGAGATTCCCATCAGAACTATTTTGACACGACCAACACATTGCCACAGACAATCTAGCAGATTAGCACAAGCAAATTGGCGTGCGCTGCATGGCAGTGGTACAGTCTAACAAGGCATGCGATGCAGTTCACAGTGGAACACATACGTGTAGTTACTTGCTAGAGAAGCCTCGCATCTTCCCATGCCTCGGGCCTTTGGGAGCCGAAGCAGTGACATCGAATAAAGTCGATTCCGAATCTGCATCAACGACAATAAAGTACCACACATTAGATTATTCAATTCAATACACATCAACACAAGAAACAACGACGGTTCCTTGCATTTTCCAATGTTCAACTTTCAGAAATCCTTTCCAAAGAGAAAAAAAAGGTTTTTAATCCCAACTTTCCCATCAAATCGCACATCAGCACATGCTGATTAGCTCTGCTCTCTAAGAATCTTACAACAGAAGGCCGTATCGGCCCGTGCAGGAGAACGCCGGCGAGATCTGAACAAGGACCTGAATGGACAGCGTCGACGGCGGCGGCGAGAAGAGCAGCAGCCGGGGCCGCTGGCTGGGGAGCGGCGCGGCGGCGAGCAAGACGCCGAGCGAGGCCGTGCCGCAATCCATGTTGTATGACACTCGCTAATGGAGCTCACGCTCGCTCGCGACGGTCTAGGGTTTCGCGGCGGCGGACGGGCGGGGATAGGTTTGTAGAGGAGGAACCGAGCAAGGGAGACGACGACGACTGCCAGATCGGACGCGGTGGTGGCTCGTTGCGCGCACGCAGAACCTCCGTAAGATTCATGCCACGGAAGCAGACATTTGGGTCCCACCGCCATTTTGTCCACATGTCAGTGACTCCGTTCTTTGCTGCCTTCTCGCGTTCAGCTGGATAACCAAACCAAAACAGGGGCGCCACGTATTGCGGCAGTTGGAAAAGTTTTATCCACATGCTTCTCTAGCCGAGCATGTGGGGGTGCCCTGGATGCCACCCCTCCAAAGTTGCAAAAGGCCAAATCTAGTGAGCGGCCGGCCTAAAATAAAAATTTTGTGTTCTTTTAGGTAATCATCCTAATTTAAGAAACTTTTACATCCGGTCTTTAAATATCTGCACAGTTATCTCTTTTATGCATGCGTTTTATTCTTTCGTATATTTAATTTGTGGTTTTAAAAACTAAAAAAACATAACTTTTAATCCGCGTGTCAGAATTAAGATCCGTTTTCACCGTTGGAATCCTCGCGACGTGCTCTTCGAAACTAGATCCCGCACGGGGATGTTTCGACGAACTAGTCTTCCTGCCAACTAAACATCAATGTGTGTGCAACTAGACTAGATTGCCGCGCCAACTGAGCATATGTGTGTGCCAAAAAAGTCCTGCCAACTAAACATCAATGTGTGTGCAATTAGACTAGATTGCCGCGCCAACTGAGCATATGTGTGTGTGCCAAAAAAAGTCCTACCAACTAAACATCAATGTGTGTGCAACTAGACTAGATTGCCGCGCCAACTGAGCATATGTGTGTGCAACTAGTGTCCTGCCAACTAAACATCAATGTGTGTGCAACTAGACTAAACTACAATCCAACTAAGCATATTTGTGTGTAACTAGTCTTCATGCTAACTAAACATCAATGTGTGTGCAACTAGGAGGGTGCTTGGATACGTTTTAGTCCCATGACTAAAAGTAGTGGGACTAAAACTTGCTAGCTTCACCCATGCTTGGATCCAAATAATAAAGAGACTAAAATCAAGTTATTGAGCATTTATTATTCTCCAAACCCTCCAATCCAGAACTCGCATGTGTTAAAGGAGAGTAATTGAATGAGGAAAGAGAGGGCTACATATTTTAGTAGGTTTCCTATGACTAAAAAATTTTAGCCTCAAGATTAGTCATAGCCTCTCTTTAGTCAGGGGTGCTTGGAACTTTAGCCTCTAAAAGAGACTATTTTTTAGTCACTAAAAATAGTCCCTAGGATCCAAGCACCCTCTAGACTACATTAGAAGTCAACTAAACATCAATGTGTGCAACTAGACTACATTACAAGCCAACTAAACATCAATATGTGTGCAACTAGACTACATTACAAAAGTAGGTTGCACATCAACTTTCGTCGAGGCAATAGACTAGTTGCACATCAAAGTTGTCGTGGTTGCTAGGTTGCAACCTCATACGAAGGTGTAGCTCCAAACATTAGTTTTGAAAAAAAATTGCACGATGTAGTAATAAAGTTGCACAATACAGTAATAGAGTTACACTATATAGCTTCAAAGTTGGCATCGAAAAAAATTCGTCAAAATATACCCATGCGGCATCTAGTTTTAAAGATCTCGTTGCGAGGATTCCAATGGTGAAAACGGATTTGAATTCCGACACGCGGTTTGAAAGATATAGCTTTTTGAATTTTTGAAAACCCAAAATAAATACAGATGGATCTGTCTTTCTCAAACTATAGGAGTAGTGTGAACGCATTTAATGTCACGCCTACATGCACTAGCAGACAAATAAATTAACACGTGCATGCGCTGTGAGAGCGAGGCCGCTCATTTTGTCTAAAAAGTGCGCGTGCACTTTGAAGAATTTAGGAATAAATTTTACTATATACTCCCTCCATAAAAAAATATGAGAGCGTTTCTCTACACCTAATGGACGAGTTGGTTAAATGGTACGGTTTATTTTTTTCCCACCACTTTCAACCGTTTTTTTGCTGGGTTTTTTTCGTCTCCGCTACCCCCGCAAACGCACCAAAAAACCCTCACGATTCCCGTCCCTATGAGACATCGAATTCCCTCCAGTACGTACGACATCCTTCGCCGCCGCCACGTCTGCGATCTCCTTGCCGCCGACCCCTGTGTCCGACCATGGAGGGACTTCGATTCGTAGATAAGCCGCCGTCGAGACGCCGCCGACGCGCCTCCAGGGCGGGGCGGTTTGTGTTGGGGAACGTAGTAATTTCAAAATTTTCCTACGCACACGCAAGATCATGGTGATGCATAGCAACGAGGGGAAGAGTCTGATCTGCGTATCCTTGTAGATCGCAACGGAAGCGTTGACACAACGTAGAGGAAGTAGTCGTACGTCTTCTTCCCGATCCGACCGATCCAAGCATTGTTACTCCGGCACCTCTGAGTTCTTAGCACACGTACAGCTCGATGACGATCCCCGGGCTCCGATCCAGCAAAGCTTCGGGGAGAAGTTCCGTCAGCACGACGGCGTGGTGACGATCTTGATGTTCTACCGACGCAGGGCTTCGCCTAAGCACTACAACGATATGATCGAGGTGGAATATGGTGGCAGGGGGCACCGCACACGGCTAAGGAACGATCTCAAGGATCAACTTGTGTGTCTTGGGGTGCCCCCTGCCTCCGTATATAAAGGAGCAAGGGGAGGAGGCCGGCCGGCCAGGTGTGGCGCGCCAAGGAGGAGTCCTCCTCCTAGTAGGAGTAGGACTCCTACTAGGAGGGGGAAAGAGGTGGAGTGGGAGAAGAAAAGGGGGGGCGCCGCCCCCCTCCCCTAGTCCAATTCGGACCAGGGAGGAGGTGGCGCGCAGCCCACCTCTGGCAGCCCTTCTCTCTCTCCACTAAAGCCCATATGGCCCATTACTTCTCCCGGTAGGGTTCCGGTAACCCTCCGGCTCTCCGGTTTTCTCCGAAATCACCCGGAACACTACCGGTGTCCGAATATAGTCATCCAATATATCAATCTTTATGTCTCGACCATTTCGAGACTCCTCGTCATGTCCGTGATCACATCCGGGACTCCGAACTAGCTTCGGTACATCAAAATGCATAAACTCATAATAACTGTCATCGTAACGTTAAGCGTGCGGACCCTACGGTTCGAGAACAATGTAGACATGACCGAGACACATCTCCGGTCAATAACCAATAGCGGGACCTGGATGCCCATATTGGCTCCTACATATTCTACGAAGATCTTTATCGGTCAGACCGCATAACAACATACGTTGTTCCCTTTGTCATCGGTATGTTACTTGCCCGAGATTCGATCGTCGGTATCCAATACCTAGTTCAATCTCGTTACCGGCAAGTCTCTTTACTCATTCCGTAATACATCATCTTGCAACTAACTCATTAGTCACAATGCTTGCAAGGCTTATGTGATGTGCATTACCGAGAGGGCCCAGAGATACCTCTCCGACAATCGGAGTGACAAATCCTAATCTCGAAATACGCCAACCCAACATCTACTTTTGGAGACACCTGTAGAGCTCCTTTATAATCACCCAGTTACATTGTGACGTTTGGTAGCACACAAAGTGTTCCTCCGGTAAACGGGAGTTGCATAATCTCATAGTCATAGGAACATGTATAAGTCATGAAGAAAGCAATAGCAACATACTAAATGATCGGGTGCTAAGCTAATTAAACGGGTCATGTCAATCAGATCATTCAACTAATGATGTGACCTCGTTAATCAAATAACAACACATTGTTCATGGTTAAGAAACATAACCATCTTTGATTAACGAGCTAGTCAAGTAGAGGCATACTAGTGACACTCAGTTTGTCTATGTATTCACACATGTATTATGTTTCCGGTTAATACAATTCTAGCATGAATAATAAACATTTATCATGATATAAGGAAATAAATAATAACTTTATTATTGCCTCTAGGGCATATTTCCTTCAGTCTCCCACTTGCACTAGAGTCAATAATCTAGATTATACAGTAATGATTCTAACACCCATGGAGCCTTGGTGCTGATCATGTTTTGCTCGTGGAAGAGGCTTAGTCAACGGGTCTGCCACATTCAGATCCGTATGTATCTTGCAAATCTCTATGTCTCCCACCTAGACTAGATCCCGGATGGAATTGAAGCGTCTCTTGATGTGTTTGGTCCTCTTGTGAAATCTGGATTCCTTTGCCAAGGCAATTGTACCAGTGTTGTCACAAAAGATTTTCATTGGATCCGATGCACTAGGTATGACACCTAGATCGGATATGAACTCCTTCATCCAGACTCCTTCGTTCGCTGCTTCCGAAGCAGCTATATACTCCGCTTCACATGTAGATCCTGCTACGACGCTTTGTTTAGAACTGCACCAACTGACAGCTCCACCGTTTAATGTAAACACATATCTGGTTTGCGATTTAGAATCGCCCGGATCAGTGTCAAAGCTTGCATCAACGTAACCTCTTACGGTGAGCTCTTTGTCACCTCCATATACGAGAAACATATCCTTAGTCCTTTTCAGGTATTTCAGGATGTTCTTGACCGCTGTCCAATGATCCACTCCTGGATTACTTTGGTACCTCCCTGCTAAACTTATAGCAAGGCACACATCAGGTCTGGTATACATCATTGCATACATGATAGAGCCTATGGCTGAAGCATAGGGAACATCTTTCATTTTCTCTCTATCTTCTGAAGTAGTCGGGCTTTGAGTCTGACTCAATTTCACACCTTGTAACACAGGCAAGAACCCTTTCTTTGCTTGATCCATTTTGAACTTCTTCAAAATCTTGTCAAGGTATGTGCTTTGTGAAAGTCCAATTAAGCGTCTTGATCTATCTCTATAGATCTTTATGCCTAATATGTAAGCAGCTTCACCGAGGTCTTTCATTGAAAAACTCTTATTCAAGTATCCCTTTATGCTATCCAGAAATTCTATATCATTTCCAATCAGTAATATGTCATCCACATATAATATCATAAATGCTACAGAGCTCCCACTCACTTTCTTGTAAATACAGGCTTCTCCGAAAGTCTGTATAAAACCAAATGCTTTGATCACACTATCAAAGCGTTTATTCCAACTCCGAGAGGCTTGCACCAGTCCATAAATGGATCGCTGGAGCTTGCACACTTTGTTAGCTCCCCTTGGATCGACAAAACCTTCCGGTTGCATCATATACAACTCTTCTTCTAGAAATCCATTCAGGAATGCAGTTTTGACATCCATCTGCCAAATTTCATAATCATAAAATGCGGCAATTGCTAACATGATTCGGACAGACTTAAGCATCGCTACGGGTGAGAAGGTCTCATCGTAGTCAACCCCTTGAACTTGTCGAAAACCTTTTGCGACAAGTCGAGCTTTATAGACAGTAACATTACCGTCAGCGTCAGTCTTTTTCTTGAAGATCCATTTATTCTCAATTGCTTGCCGATCATCGGGCAAGTCAACCAAAGTCCATACTTTGTTCTCATACATGGATCCCATCTCAGATTTCATGGCTTCTAGCCACTTTGCGGAATCTGGGCTCACCATCGCTTCTTCATAGTTCGTAGGTTCATCATGATCTAGTAGCATGATTTCCAGAACTGGACTACCGTACCACTCTGGTGCGGATCTCACTCTGGTTGATCTACGAGGTTCAGTAGCATCTTGTTCTAAAGTTTCATGATCAGGATCGTTAACTTCCTCACTTATTGGTGTAGGTGTCGCAGAAACAGTTTTCTGTGATGTACTACTTCCCAACAAGGGAGCAGGTACAGTTACCTCGTCAAGTTATACTTTCCTCCCACTCACTTCTTTCGAGAGAAACTCCTTCTCTAGAAATGATCCATTCTTAGCAACGAATGTCTTGCCTTCGAATCTGTGATAGAAGGTGTACCCAACAGTTTCTTTTGGGTATCCTATGAAGACACATTTCTCCGATTTGGGTTCGAGCTTATCAGGTTGAAGCTTTTTCACATAAGCATCGCAGCCCCAAACTTTAAGAAACGACAACTTTGGTTTCTTGCCAAACCATAGTTCATAAGGCGTTGTCTCAACGGATTTTGATGGTGCCCTATTTAACGTGAATGCGGCCGTCTCTAAAGCATAACCCCAAAACGATAGCGGTAAATCAGTAAGAGACATCATAGATCGTACCATATCTAGTAAAGTACGGTTACGACGTTCGGATACACCATTACTCTGTGGTGTTCCGGGTGGCGTGAGTTGCGAAACTATTCCACAATTTTTTAAATGTACACCAAACTCGTAACTCAAATATTCTCCTCCACGATTAGATCGTAGAAACTTTATTTTCTTGTTACGATGATTTTCAACTTCACTCTGAAATTCTTTGAACTTTTCAAATGTTTCAGACTTGTGTTTCATCAAGTAGATATACCCATATCTGCTTAAATCATCTGTGAAGGTGAGAAAATAACGATATCCGCCACGAGCCTCAATATTCATCGGACCACATACATCAGTATGTATGATTTCCAACAAATTTGTTGCTCTCTCCATAGTACCGGAGAACGGTGTTTTAGTCATCTTGCCCATGAGGCACGGTTCGCAAGTACCAAGTGATTCATAATCAAGAGGTTCCAAAAGCCCATCAGCATGGAGTTTCTTCATGCGCTTTACACCGATATGACCTAAACGGCAGTGCCACAAATAAGTTGCACTATCATTATCAACTCTGCATCTTTTGGCTTCAACATTTTGAATATGTGTGTTACTACTATCGAGATTCATCAAAAATAGACCACTCTTCAAAGGTGCATGACCATAAAAGATATTACTCATATAAATAGAACAACCATTATTCTCTGATTTAAATGAATAACCGTCTCACATCAAACAAGATCCAGATATAATGTTCATGCTTAACGCTGGCACCAAATAACAATTATTTAGGTCTAATATTAATCCCGAAGGTAGATGTAGAGGTAGCGTGCCGACCGCGATCACATCGACTTTGGAACCGTTTCCCACGCGCATCGTCACCTCGTCCTTCGCCAGTGTTCGCTTAATCCGTAGTCCCTGTTTCGAGTTGCAAATATTAGCAACAGAACCAGTATCAAATACCCAGGTGCTACTGCGAGCTCTAGTAAGGTACACATCAATAACATGTATATCACATATACCTTTGTTCACCTTGCCATCCTTCTTATCCGCCAAATACTTGGGGCAGTTCCGCTTCCAGTGACCAGTCTGCTTGCAGTAGAAGCACTCAATTTCAGGCTTAGGTCCAGACTTGGGTTTCTTCTCCTGAGCAGCAACTTGCTTGCTGTTCTTCTTGAAGTTCCCCTTCTTCTTCCCTTTGCCCTTTTTCTTGAAACTAGTGGTCTTGTTAACCATCAACACTTGATGCTCCTTTTTGATTTCTACCTCCGCAGCTTTCAGCATTGCGAAGAGCTCGGGAATAGTCTTGTTCATCCCTTGCATATTATAGTTCATCACGAAGCTCTTGTAGCTTGGTGGCAGTGATTGGAGAATTCTGTCAATGACGCAATCATCTGGAAGATTAACTCCCATCCGAATCAAGTGATTGTTATACCCAGACATTTTGAGTATATGCTCACTGACAGAACTGTTCTCCTCCATCTTGCAGCTATAGAACTTATTGGAGACTTCATATCTCTCAATCCGGGCATTTGCTTGAAATATTAACTTCAACTCCTGGAACATCTCATATGCTCCATGACGTTCAAAACATCGTTGAAGTCCCGATTCTAAGCCGTAAAGCATGGCACACTGAACTATCGAGTAGTCATCAGCTTTGCTCTGCCAGACGTTCATAACATCTGGTGTTGCTCCAGCAGCAGGCCTGGCACCCAGCGGTGCTTCCAGGACGTAATTCTTCTGAGCAGCAATGAGGATAATCCTCAAGTTACGGACCCAGTCCGTGTAATTGCTACCATCATCTTTCAACTTTGCTTTCTCAAGGAACGCATTAAAATTCAACGGAACAACAGCACGAGCCATCTATCTACAATCAACATAAACAAGCAAGATACTATCAGGTACTAAGTTCATGATAAGTTTAAGTTCAGTTAATCAAATTACTTAAGAACTCCCACTTAGATAGACATCCCTCTAATCCTCTAAGTGATTACGTGATCCAAATCAACTAAACCATAACCGATCATCACGTGAGATGGAGTAGTTTTCAATGGTGAACATCGTTATGTTGATCATATCTACTATATGATTCACGCTCGACCTTTCGGTCTCCGTGTTCCGAGGCCATATCTGCATATGCTAGGCTCGTCAAGTTTAACCTGAGTATTATGCGTGTGCAAAACTGGCTTGCACCCGTTGTAGATGGACGTAGAGCTTATCACACCCGATCATCACGTGGTGTCTGGGCACGACGAACTTTGGCAACGGTGCATACTCAGGGAGAACACTTCTTGATAATTTAGTGAGAGATCATCTTATAATGCTACTGTCAATCAAAGCAAGATAAGATGCATAAAAAGATAAACATCACATGCAATCAATATAAGTGATATGATATGGCCATCATCATCTTGTGCTTGTGATCTCCATCTCCGAAGCACCGTCATGATCACCATCGTCACCGGCGCGATACCTTGACCTCCATCGTAGCATCGTTGTCGTCTCGCCAATCTTATGCTTCCACGACTATCACTACCGCTTAGTAATAAAGTAAAGCATTACATCGCGATTGCATTGCATACAATAAAGCAACAACCATATGGCTCCTGCCAGTTGCCGATAACTCGGTTACAAAACATGATCATATCATACAATAAAATTTAGCATCATGTCTTGACCATATCACATCACAACATGCCCTGCAAAAACAAGTTAGACGTCCTCTACTTTGTTGTTGCATGTTTTACGTGGCTGCTACGGGCTTAAGCAAGAACCAATCTCACCTACGCATCAAAACCACAATGATAGTTTGCCAAATAGACTCCGTTTTAACCTTCTCAAGGACCGGGCGTAGCCACACTCGGTTCAACTAAAGTTGGAGAGACAGTCGCCCGCAAGCCATCTATGTGCAAAGCACGTCGAGGGAACCGGTCTCGCGTAAGCGTACGCGTAATGTTGGTCCGGGTCGTCTCGTCCAACAATACCGCTGAACCAAAGTATGACATGCTGGTAGGCAGTATGACTTGTATCGCCCACAACTCACTTGTGTTCTACTCGTGCAAATAACATCAAACCATAAAACCTAGGCTCTGATACCACTGTTGGGGAACGTAGTAATTTCAAAATTTTCCTATGCACACGCAAGATCATGGTGATGCATAGCAACGAGGGGGAGAGTCTGATCTACGTACCCTTGTAGATCGCAACGGAAGCGTTGACACAACATAGAGGAAGTAGTCGTACGTCTTCTTCCCGATCCGACCGATCCAAGCACCGTTACTCCGGCACCTCCGAGTTCTTAGCACACGTACAGCTTGATGACGATCCCCGGGCTCCGATCCAGCAAAGCTTCGGGGAGGAGTTCCGTCAGCACGACGGCATGGTGACGATCTTGATGTTCTACCGACGCAGGGCTTCGCCTAAGCACTACAACGATATGATCGAGGTGGAATATGGTGGCAGGGGGCACCGCACACGGCTAAGGAACGATCTTAAGGATCAACTTGTGTGTCTTGGGGTGCCCCCTGCCTCCGTATATAAAGGAGCAAGGGGAGGAGGCCGGCCGACCAGGTGTGGCGCGCCAAGGAGGAGTCCTCCTCCTAGTAGGAGTAGGACACCTACTAGGAAGGGGAAAGAGGTGGAGTGGGAGAAGGAAAGGGGGGCGCCGCCCCCCTCCCCTAGTCCAATTCGGACCAGGGAGGAGGTGGCGCGCAGCCCACCTCTGGCAGCCCTTCTCTCTCTCCACTAAAGCCCATATGGCCCATTACTTCTCCCGGTAGGGTTCCGGTAACCCTCCGGCTCTCCGGTTTTCTCCGAAATCACCCGGGACACTTCCGGTGTCCGAATATAGTCATCCAATATATCGATCTTTATCTCTCGACCATTTCGAGACTCCTCGTCATGTCCGTGATCACATCCGGGACTCTGAACTAGCTTCGGTACATCAAAATGCATAAACTCACAATAACTGTCATCGTAACGTTAAGCGTGCGGACCCTACGGTTCGAGAACAATGTAGACATGACTGAGACACATCTCCGGTCAATAACCAATAGCAGGACCTGGATGCCCATATTGGCTCCTACATATTCTACGAAGATCTTTATCGGTCAGACCGCATAATAACATACGTTGTTCCCTTTGTCATCGGTATGTTACTTGCCCGAGATTCGATCGTCGGTATCCAATACCTAGTTCAATCTCGTTACCGGCAAGTCTCTTTAGTCGTTCCATAATACATCATCTTGCAACTAACTCATTAGTCATAATGCTTACAAGGCTTATGTGATGTGCATTACCGAGAGGGCCCAGAGATACCTCTCCGACAATCGGAGTGACAAATCCTAATCTCGAAATACGCCAACCCAACATCTACTTTTGGAGACACCTGTAGAGCTCCTTTATAATCACCCAGTTACGTTGTGACGTTTGGTAGCACACAAAGTGTTCCTCCGATAAACGGGAGTTGCATAATCTCATAGTCATAGGAACATGTATAAGTCATGAAGAAAGCAATAGCAACATACTAAACGATCGGGTGCTAAGCTAATTAAATGGGTCATGTCAATCAGATCATTCAACTAATGATGTGACCTCGTTAATCAAATAACAACACATTGTTCATGGTTAGGAAACATAACCATCTTTGATTAACGAGCTAGTCAAGTAGAGGCATACTAGTGACACTAAGTTTGTCTATGTATTCACACATGTACTATGTTTCCGGTTAATACAATTCTAGCATGAATAATAAACATTTATCATGATATAAGGAAATAAATAATAACTTTATTATTGCCTCTAGGGCATATTTCCTTCAGTTTGATCCCCTGCCGTCGCTGACGTACGGGCGTCGCCGCCGACGTACTGGATCGACGTCGTCGTTGCCGTCCGAGGGCAGTGCGCTTTCAAATATCAGGTACACTGCCTAGATCTCATCTGCGCTTTCAATATCAGGTATGCTGCCTAGATCTCATTCGGGGCCAACACATCTGTTTGTCTTGGGTAATCATTCTGTACAAACTTGATTCATCGTGGTCATGACCTGGACGTAATAAACTTTATTCGGTCAAAACGGCACCTGATGGATTACATCACAGGATGCCATAAACTTTAGCCTGGCATAAGGTTGGTCGTCTTGGACATCCGTATCTAATAAAACACTTTTTGTATGTGGGCATTGCCAGTTCCCAGTTGATAGTTTGATCCACTTCCCCAACTAAAGACTTCCGTTCCAACTAAAATGGAAAAAGGTAAGGAGGATTTGTAAGCGCATCCTACATAGTTATAGACAAATTAACTGTCTCCTGAAATAGAAGAGAGGCATGCTACCTGAATTGGGAGAATCCCCATTAGTCTGTGATACAGGGGCAGAGAGAAGATCAAATAGGTATACGACCCTTGGTGTCCTCCAAATTTAGCTTGGAACGACGACGGACGGCCTCGGCTGCGACCTCGTTAATGCCGGTGCAAATTGGCCATGAGGTACAATGGTGCAAATTGGTGACCCATCTTCTCAGCCGCCATGGAGGAAGCCAAAGGAACCACCAGAGATGGGGAAGCGGTGCTGGGGTAGATCTCTTGTGCTGGAAAAGGACAGGAATAGTAATTCAGGTTACCCAGAAAGCTGAATGTATACTTCAAGAGGAAAATCAGGTGTGCTTATTATACTTCAAGAGGAAAATCTGGGTACCCAGAAAACTGAATGCAAACAGGTAAGTAATTCATGCAAGTATCTAAGCAAAATCAGGTGTGAAAAATCAAGTTTGCTTAGTATACTTCCATAGGAGACTCAGTCTACCCAGAAAACTGAATGCAAACGGATAAGTTATATGGAGTCTATATGAAGTACTGAAATTTCACATGAAGTGTATATGAAATACTGAATGCAAACAGGTAAGTTATATGAAGTCTATATGAAGTACTGAAATTTCACATGAAGTGTATATGAAGTACAGAATGCAAACAGGTAAGATATATGAAGTCTATATGAAGTAACTAAGCAAAATCCCTACTGAAAATGGTGACAACCAAAATCTATATATGAAGTACTATACACACATCAAGTGTTTGTGCTCTTCAGCAACCGTTGGCAATTTGTACTTACATGTTTGCAATATCATAAATAAGAAAGTCCATTCATAAAAATCGTATCACAAACCAGTAGCCATCTTGAAGTCGGATGGCACGATCTGATGAATCTCTATTTTTTTGCTGTCAGTTCATAGGTACATATGGGGAATCCACAAAGCAAAGCAGCGGGACAAATAACTTTGTCAGATGTACCTCCAGGTATAACTTCGTCTATAAAACTTGCTATACATGTCAAGCACTATCCCGCGCTGCTTTGCTGATGAGTAATGAAGTTGTTGCAGATCAGATGGAGGGGACAAATGGTCATGAGATTTACCCAAGTAGTCCAGGTATGAGTTTGTGCGGATATATTAATCATAATTTTATGGTTTTAATGTGATCTATTATACCCACGGTTGTACGAACATCCTTAAGAACGGAGGATACTTGAACAGACCGAACAATCGGTTCTTCCCCAACCCACTGATGGTGATACCACAAATGCTCAACGACCTTCCCATCTGATTTCAGGTGAGTATTAAACATAAAATGCTTAATTGACACTCTTCAATTAGTAGTACACTGACTCGTTCTGTCTAATAACTGTTATTTTTACATCAAGCATACAACCCCGCAAAATGGGAAGAACCTTCGTTTGTGCCTCCCAGTTGTCTCACACAAGTTTGTGCCACAGATGTAGCACAAACTTCAAATGGTATTAACTGACGACGACATTTCTATGTAAACCGTATATCATGCCCACAGGGGTATCAACCCAGCTTATGGCTTTTGTGTTGTTCTAGTAGCTCTAGATGCGTCTCATATAGATGGAGGAAGACATGTGGGGATTAATGCGTCAATGCGTGATGCCTTACAAGTTTTACCCGTGTCCGATGCAACATCCAATTACATGACTACAACATCTGGAGTGAATATCGCCAAACAAACTATGAAAGGTAACTTGTCTGACGAAAAAAGGGAGCAGATAAATGCCAAGAGACGAGCTGCTTATCGGAAGAAAAAAGAGGATGATGCGGTCAAACTCCATGGTAACATTCAAACTTCCCTTACAATGTCAGGTATGAATGTTTGTTTTTAATCAATACAGATGAACAATTAATACATCATGCTTTTTTGGTTCGACAAGTCTCACATGTTGCTCCTTCAATGACAATTAACTAGCTAGCATGCAACATAATAACAATGAAAAGAGGGAGATAATAAACACGCAGAGGCGGGCAGCTTATCAGAAGAAAGATGATGAGGTTGAAGGAAATATGCCCTAGAGGCAATAATAAAGTTATTATTTATTTCCTTATATCATGATAAATGTTTATTATTCATGCTAGAATTGTATTAACCGGATACATAATACATGTGTGAATACATAGACAAACTGAGTGTCACTAGTATGCCTCTACTTGACTAGCTCGTTGATCAAAGATGGTTATGTTTCCTAGCCATAGACATGAGTTGTCATTTGATTAATGGGATCACATCATTAGGAGAATGATGTGATTGACTTGACCCATTCCGTTAGCTTAGCACTTGATCGTTTAGTTTGTTGCTATTGCTTTCTTCATAACTTATACATGTTCTTATGACTATGAGATTATGCAACTCCCGTTTATCGTAGGAACACTTTGGGTGCTACCAAACATCACAACGTAACTGGGTGATTATAAAGGTGCTCTACAGGTGTCTCCGAAGGTACTTGTTGGGTTGGCGTATTTCGAGATTAGGATTTGTCACTCCAATTGTCGGAGAGGTATCTCTGGGCCCTCTCGGTAATGCACATCACTTAAGCCTTGCAAGTATTGCAACTAATGAGTTAGTTGCGGAATGATGTATTACGGAACGAGTAAAGAGACTTGCCGGTAACGAGATTGAACTAGGTATTGGAATACCGACGATCGAATCTCGGGCAAGTAACATACCGACGATAAAGGGAACAACGTATGTTGTTATGTGGTCTGACCAATAAAGATCTTCGTAGAATATGTAGGAGCCAATATGAGCATCCAGGTTCCGCTATTGGTTATTGACTGGAGACGTGTCTCGGTCATGTCTACATAGTTCTCGAACCCGTAGGGCCCGCACGCTTAAAGTTCAGTGACAATTGTAATTAGGGTTTTTGTGTTTTGATGTACCGAAGGTTGTTCAGAGTCCCGGATGTGATCATGGACATGACGAGGAGTCTTGAAATGGTCGAGACATAAAGATTGAGATATTGGAAGCCTATATTTGGATATCGAAATCGTTCCAGGTGAAATCGGGATTTTACCAGAGTACCGGGGGGTTATTGGACCCCCCCCCGGGGGGGGGGGGGGTTAATGGGCCTACATGGGCCCTAAGGGAGAAGAGGAGGGCCGACTAGGGCAGGCCGCGCGCCCCCTCCCCCTAGTCCGAATAGGACAAGGAAGGGGGGGGTGGGCGCCCCCCTTTCCTCTTTCCCCCTTCACCTTTCCTTCTCCAACAAGGCAAGAGGGGGGAGGGGAGTAGGACTCCTCCAGGCGCACCCCTAGGGGCCGGCCGCACCTCCCCCTCCCTCCTTTATATACGGGGGCAGGGGGCATCCAATGACACACAAGTTGATCTTCGTGATCGTTCCTTAGCCGTGTGCGGTGCCCCCTTCCACCATATTCCACCTCGGTCATATCTTAGCAGTGCTTAGGCGAAGCCCTGCGTCGGTAGAATAGCATCACTGTCATCACGTCGTCGTGCTGACGAAACTCTCCCTCGACACTCGGCTGGATCGGAGCTCGAGGGACGTCACCGAGTTGAACGTGTGCAGAACTCGGAGGTGCCGTACGTTCGTTACTTGGATCGGTCGGATCGGGAAGGCGTACGACTACTTCCTCTATGTTGTGTCAACACTTCCGTTGCCGGTCTACGAGGGTACGTAGACAACACTCTCCCCTCTCGTTGCTATGCATCACCATGATCTTGCGTGTGCGTAGGAAAATTTTGAAATTACTACGTTCCCCAACAGTGGCATCCGAGCCAGGTTTTATGCATTGATGTTATATGCATGAGTAGAACACAAGTGAGTTGTGGGCGATATAAGTCATACTGCTTACCAGCATGTCATACTTTGGTTCAGCGGTATTGTTGGATGAAGCGGCCCAGACCGACATTACGCGTACGCTGACGTGAGACTGGTTCTACCGACGTGCTTTGCACATAGGTGGCTGGCTGGTGTCAGTTTCTCCAACTTTAGTTGAATCGAGTGTGGCTACGCCCGGTCCTTGCGAAGGTTAAAACAACACCAACTTGACAAACTATCATTGTGGTTTTGATGCGTAGGTAAGAACGGTTCTTGCTAAGCCCGTAGCAGCCACGTAAAACTTGCAACAACAAAGTAGAGGATGTCTAACTTGTTTTTGCAGGGCATATTGTGATGTGATATGGTCAATACATGGTGCTAAATTTTATTGTATGAGATGATCATATTTTGTAACCGAGTTATCGGCAACTGACAGGAGCCATATGGTTGTTGCTTTATTGTATGCAATGCAATCGCGCTGTAATGCTTTACTTTATCACTAAGCGGTAGCGATAGTCGTGGAAGCATAAGATTGGCGAGACAACAATGATGCTACGATGGAGATCAAGGTGTCGCGCCGGTGACGATGGTGATCATGACGGTACTTCGGAGATGGAGATCACAAGTACAAGATGATGATGGCCATATCATATCACTTATATTGATTGCATGTGATGTTTATCTTTTATGCATATTATCTTGCTTTGATTGACGGTAGCATTATAAGATGATCTCTCACTAAATTTCAAGATAAAAGTGTTCTCCCTGAGTATGCACCGTTGCCAAAGTTCGTCGTGCCCAGGCACCACATGATGATCGGGTGTGATAAGCTCTACGTCCATCTACAATGGGTGCAAGCCAGTTTTGCACACGCAGAATACTCAGGTTAAACTTGACGAGCCTAGCATATGCAGATATGGCCTCGGAACACTGAGACCGAAAGGTCGAGCGTGAATCATATAGTAGATATGATCAACATATTGATGTTCACCATTGAAAGCTACTCCATTTCACGTGATGATCGGTTATGGTTTTGTTGATTTGGATCACATGATCACTTAGAAGATTAGAGGGATGTCTTTCTAAGTGGGAGTTCTTAAGTAATATGATTAATTGAACTTAAATTTATCATGAACTTAGTACCTGATAGTATATTTCTTGTCTATGTTTGATTGTAGATAGATGGCTCGTGCTGTTGTTCCATTGAATTTTAATGCGTTCCGTGAGAAAGCAAAGTTGAAAGATGATGGTAGCAATTACACGGACTGGGTCCGTAACTTGAGGATTATCCTCATTGTTGCATAGAAGAATTACGTCCTGGAAGCACCGCTGAGTGCCAGGCCTGCCGCTGGAGCAACACCAGATGTTATGAACATCTGGCAGAGCAAAGCTGATGACTACTCGATAGTTCAGTGTGCCATGCTTTACGGCTTAGAATCGGGACTTCAACGACGTTTTGAACATCATGGAGCATATGAGATGTTCTAGGAGTTGAAGTTAATATTTCAAGCAAATGCCCGAATTGAGAGATATGAAGCCTCCAATAAGTTCTATAGCTGCAAGATGGAGGAGAATAGTTCTGTCAGTGAACATATACTCAAAATATCTGGGTATCATAATCACTTGACTCAACTGGGAGTTAATATTCCTGTTGATAGTGTCATTGACAGAGTTCTTCAATCACTGCCACCAAGCTACAAGAGCTTCGTGATGAACTATAACATGCAAGGGATGGATAAGACGATTCTCGAGCTCTTCGCAATGCTAAAGGCTATGGAGGTAGAAATCAAGAAGGAGCATCAAGTGTTGATGGTCAACAAGACCGCCAGTTTCAAGAAAAAGGGCAAAGGGAAGAAGAAGGGGAACTTCAAGAAAAACAGCAAGCAAGTTGCTGCTCAGGAGAAGAAACCCAAATATGGACCTAAGCCTGAAACTGAGTGCTTCTACTGCAAGCAGACTGGACACTGGAAGCGGAACTTCCCCAAGTATTTGGCGGATAAGAAGGATGGCAAGGTGAACAAAGGTATATGTGATATACATGTTATTGATGTGTACCTTACTAGAGCTCGCAGTAGTGTTGGGGATCGTAGCAAAAATTTAATATTTTCTACGCATCACCAAGATCAATCTATGGAGTAATCTAGCAACAAGGGGAAGGAGAGTGCATCTACATACCCTTGTAGATCGCTAAGCGGAAGCGATGCAAGAACGCAGATGAAGGAGTCGTACTCGTAGTGATTCAGATCGCGGTTGATTCCGATCTAAGCGCCGAACCACTACGCCTCCGCGTTCAACACACGTGCAGCCCGGTGACGTCTCCTACGCCTTGATCCAGCAAGGGGAGAAGGAGAGGTTGGGGAAGACTCCGTCCAGCAGCAGCACGACGGCGTGGTGGTGGTGGAGGAGCGCGGAACTCCAGCAGGGCTTCGCCAAGCACTACGAGAGACGAGGAGGGAGAGAGGTAGGGCTGCGCCAAGAGGGAGATGATCTCCCGTGTGTTGCAGCCCCCAATACCTCAAGTATATATAGGGGAAGGGGAGGGGCTGCGCCCCCATCTAGGGTTCCCTCCCTAGGGGTGGCAGCAGCCCCAAAACCCATCTAGGGTTGCAGCCAAGGGGGAGAGAGAGGAGGCGCACCTAGGGTGGGCCTTAAGGCCCATCTGCCGTAGGGTTTGCCCCCTTCCCTCTAGGAGGCGCCTTGGGCCTTGGTGGGAGGTGCCCCAGCCCACCTAGGGCTGGTCCCTTCCCACTATTGGCCCATGTAGGCCTCCAGGGCTGGTGGCCCCACCTGGTGGACCCCCGGACCCCTCCGGTGGTCCCGGTACACTACCGGTGATGCCCGGAACACTTCCGGTGGCCAAAACCATACTTCCTATATATCAATCTTTACCTCTGGACCATTCTGGAACTCCTCGTGACGTCCGGGATCTCATCCGAGACTCCAAACAACATTCGGTTACCGCGTACATACTTTCCCTATAACCCTAGCGTCATCGAACCTTAAGTGTGTAGACCCTACGGGCTCGGGAGTCATGCAGACATGGCCGAGACAACTCTCTGGTCAATAACCAACAACAGGATCTGGATACCCATGTTGGCTCCCACATGCTCCATGATGATCTCATCGGATGAACCACGATGTCAAGGATTCAATCAATCCCGTATACAATTCCCTTTGTCTATCGGTACGATACTTGCTCGAGATTCGATCGTCGGTATCCCGATACTTTGTTCAATCTCGTTACCGGCAAGTCTCTTTACTCGTTCCGTAACACATCATCCCGTGATCAACTCCTTGGTCACATTGTGCACATTATGATGATGTCCTACTGAGTGGGCCTAGAGATACCTCTCCGTTACACGGAGTGACAAATCCCAGTCTCGATTCGTGCCAACCCAACAGACACTTTCAGAGATACCTGTAGTGAACCTTTATAGCCACCCAGTTACGTTGTGACGTTTGGCACACCCAAAGCACTCCTACGGTGTCTGGGAGTGGCATAATCTCATGGTATAAGGAAATGATACTTGACATTAGAAAAGCTTTAGCATACGAACTACACGATCTTGTGCTAGGCTTAGGATTGGGTCTTGTCCATCACATCATTCTCCTAATGATGTGGTCCCGTTATCAACGACATCCAATGTCCATGGTCAGGAAACTGTAACCATATATTGATCAACGAGCTAGTCAACTAGAGGCTTACTAGGGACATGGTGTTGTCTATGTATCCACACATGTATCTGAGCTTCCTATCAATACAATTCTAGCATGGATAATAAACGATTATCATGAACAATGAAATATAGTAATAATAATAACTAATTTATTATTGCCTCTAGGGCATATTTCCAACAGTCTCCCACTTGCACTAGAGTCAATAATCTAGTTCACATCGCCATGTGATTAACACTCACAGGTCACATCGCCAGGTGACCAACATCCAAAGAGTTTACTAGAGTCACTAATCTAGTTCACATCACTATGTGATTAATACTCAATGAGTTCTGGGTTTGATCATGTTATGCTTGTGAGAGAGGTTGTAGTCAACGGGTCTTGCCATATTCAGATCCCTATGTATTTCGCAAAACTTTATGTCATATCATAGATGCTGCTACCATGTTCCACTTGGAGCTATTCCAAATTGTTGCTCCATTATACGTATCCGGTATCTCTACTTAGAGCTATCCAGATAGGTGTTAAGCTTGCATCGACGTAACTCTTTACGTCGAACTCTTTATCACCTCCATAACCGAGAAACATTTCCTTATTCCTCTAAGGATAATTTTGACCGCTATCTGGTGATCCAATCCTAGATCACCTTTGTACCCTCTTGCCAGACATGTGGCAAGGCACACATCTGGTGCGGTACTCAGCATGGCATACCGTATAGAGCCTATGACAAAAGCATAGGGGACGACCTTCGTCCTTCCTCTTTCTTCTGCCGTGGTCAATATTCGAGTCTTACTCAACTTCACACCTTACAACTCAGGTAAGAACCCCTTCTTTAACTGATCTATTTTGAACTCCTTCAAAAACATGTCAAGGTGTGCGTTCTTTGAAAGTGTCATCAGGCGTCTTGATCTATCTCTATAGATCTTGATGCCCAATATGTAAGCGGCTTTATCCAGGTCTTCCTTTGAAAAACACCCTTCAAACAACCGTTTATGCTTTCCAGAAATTCTACATTATTTCGGATCAACAATATGTCATCCACATATACTTATCAGAAATGTTGTAGTGCTCCCACTCACTTTCTTGTAAATACAAGTTTCTAACAAACATTGTATAAACCTAAAAGCTTTGATCACTCCATCAAAGCATATATTCCGATTCCGAGATGCTTGCTCTAGTCCATAGAAGGATTGCTGGAGCCAGCATACCTTTTAGCATCTTTAGGATCGACAAAACCTTTTATTGCATCACATACAACTTTTTCTTATGAAAACTCGTTTTGACATCCATCTGTCAGATGCTAACATGATTTCGACGGACTTAAGCATCGCTATGGGTGAGAAATTCTCATCGTAGTCAACTCCTTGAACTTGTGAAAAGACTCTTTCCCATAAGTCGAGCTTCATAGACGGTAACATTACCGCCCACGTCCGTCTTCTTCTTAAAGATCCATTTATCTCAATGGCTTGCCGATCATCGGGCAAGTCCACCAAAGTCCATACTTTGTTCTGATACATGGATCCTATCTCGGATTTCATGGCTTCTAACCATTTGTCGGAATATGGGCCCACCATCGCTTCTCCATAGCTCGTAGGTTCATTGTTGTCTAACAACATGATATCTAAGATAGTATTACCGTACCACTTAGGAGTAGTACATATCCTTGTCAACCTACGAGGTTCGATAGCAACTTGATCCGAAGCTTCATGATCACTGTCATTAACTTCCTATTCAACAGACGTAGGCGCCACAGAAAACATCTTTCTGTGTTGCATCACTCTCTGGTTGAAGTAAAGGTTCGACAACCTCATCAAGTTCTATCTTTCTCCCACTCAATTCTTTCGAGAGAAACTCCTTCTCGAGAAAGGACCCGTTCTTAGCGAAATAATTTGCCCTCGGATCTGAGATAGAAGGTGTACCCAACTGTCACCTTTGGGTATCATATGAAGATGTGTTTGTCCGCTTTGGGTTCGAGCTTCTCCGGCTGAAGCCTTAAGCATCGCAGCCCCAAACATTAAGAAGTGACAACTTTGGTTTCTTGCCAAACCAATGTTCGCACGACGTCGTTTCAACAGACTTAAATGGTGTCCTATCTAAAGTGAATGCATCTGTCTCTAACGCATAACCTCAAAATGAAAATGGTAGATCGATAAGAGACATCATAGATCGCACCATATCTCATAAGGTTCGATTACGACGTCCGGACACACCATTACCCTGTGGTGTTCTAGGTGGATTCAACTGTGAAACAATTCCACAATGTCTTAAGTGATTGCCAAACTCATAACTCAGAAAATCCCCTTTTGATCAGATCGTAGGAACATGATCTTCTTTGTTATGACGATTCTTAACTTCACTCTGAAATCGCTTGAACTTTTCAAACGTTTCAGACTTGTGCTTCATTAAGTAAATATACCTATATCTACCCAAATCGTCAGTGAAGATGAGAAAATAGCGATATCCACTGCACGCTTCAATTCTCATTGGATCACACGCATCAGCATGCATGATTTCCAACAAGTCACTTGCCCGTTTCATTGTACCTGAAAACGAGGTCTTAGTCATCCTGCCCATGAGGCATGGCTCGCATGTGTCAAGTGATTCAAAATCAAGTGACCCCAAACATCCGTTGACATGGAGTTTCTTCATGCATCTTATGCCAATATGACCTAAGCGGCAGTGCCACGAGAAAGTGGTACTATCATTACTAACTCTACATCTTTTGGCGTGAACATGTGTATTACCACGACCGAGATTCAATGAACCATTCACATAGGGTGCATGACCATGAAAGGTATCATTCATGTAAACAGAATAACCATTATTCTCTAACTTAAATGAATGACCGTATTGCAATGAACATGATCTAATCATATTCATGCTCAACGTAGACACCTGATAACATTTATCTAGGTTCAATACTAATCCCGAAGGCAGATGGAGCGTGCGATGGTGATCTCATCAACTTTGGAAACACTTCCAACACACATCGTCACCTCGCCCTTAGCTAGTCTCCGTTTAGTCCGTAGCTTTTGCTTCAAGTCACCAATAATAGTAACTGAACCGGTATCCAATACCCAGGTGCTACCAGGAGTACTAGTGAGGTACACATTAATAACACGTATATACTTTGAAGTTGCCAGCCTTCTTATCTACCATGCATTTGGGGTAATTCCGTTACCAGTGACTGTTCCCCTTACAATAGAAGCACTTAGTCTTGGGTTTGGGTTCAACCTTGGGTTCCTTCACTGGAGCGGCAACTGGTTTGCCATCCATGAGGTTTCCCTTCTAGCCCTTGCCCTTCTTGAAACCAGTGGTCTTGTTAAACCATCAACACTTGATGCTCCTTCTTGATTTCTACCTTTTGCGGTCTTAAGCACCGCGAACAGCTCCGGGATCAATTCCATCCCTTGCATGTCATAGTTCATCACGAAGATCTAGTAGCTTAGTGATAGTGGCTAGAGAACTCTATCAATCACTATCTTATCTGGAAGTTTAACTCCCACTTGATTTAAGTGATTGTAGCACCCAGACATTCTGAGCACATGCTCACTAGCTGAGCTATTCTCCTCCATCTTGTTGGCAAAAGAACTTGTCAGAGGTCTCATACCTCTCAACACGGGCATGAGCCTGAAATCCCAATTTCAGCTCTTTGAACATCTCATATGTCTTATGGCATTCAAAACATCATTGGAATCCTGATTCTAAGCTGTGAAGTATGGTGCACTAAACTATCAAGTAGTCATCAGGATGTGTCTGTCAGGTGTTCACAACATCCACAGACAACGTTGTAAGGGTTTGCACATCGAGCGGTGCATCAAAGATGTAGGCCTTCTGTGTAGCAGCGAGGACACTCCTCGGACTACAGACCCAGTCCGCATCATTGCTTACAATATCTGTCAACTTGGTCTTTCTCTAGGAACGTATTGAAACAGGGAGCTACAACGTGAGCTATTTATCTACAACATATTTGCAAAGACAATTTAGACTACATTCATGATAACTGAGTTAATCTAATCAAATTATTTAATGAACTCCCACTCAGATAGACATCACTCTAGTCATCTAAGTGAAACATGATCCGAATCGACTAGGCCGTGTCCGATCATCACGTGAGACGGACTAGTCATCAACGGTGAACATCTCATGTTGATCGTATCTTCTATACGACTCATGTTCGACCTTTCGGTCTTCCGTGTTCCGAGGCCATGTCTGTACATGCTAGGCTCGTCAAGTCAACCTGAGTGTTTCGCATGTGTCCCGAGGCCATGTCTGTACATGCTAGGCTCGTCAACACCCATTGTATTCGAACATTAGAATCTATCACACCCGATCATCACGTGGTGCTTCGAAACAACAAACCTTCGCAACGGTGCACAGTTAGGGGGAACACTTTTCTTGAAATTTTAGTGAGGGATCATCTTATTTAAGCTACCGTCGTTCTAAGCAAATAAGATGTAAAACATGATAAACATCACATGCAATCAAATAGTGACATGATATGGCCAATATCATTTTGCTCCTTTTGATCTCCATCTTCGGGGCTCCATGATCATCGTTGTCACCGCATGACACCATGATCTCCATCATCGTGTCTTCTTGAAGTTGTCTCGTCATCTATTACTTCTACTACTATGGCTAACGCTTTAGCAATAAAGTAAAGTAATTACATGACGTTTATGTTGACATGCAGGTCATAAATAAATTAAGACAACTCCTATGGCTCCTGCCGGTTGTCATACTCATCGACATGCAAGTCGTGATTCCTATTACAAGAACATGATCAATCTCATACATCACATATATCATTCATCACATCCTTTTGGACATATCACATCACAAGGCATATGCTGCAAAAACAAGTTAGACGTCCTCTAATTGTTGTTGCAAGTTTTTACGTGGCTGCTATAGGTTTCTAGCAAGAACGTTTCTTACCTACGCGAAAACCACAACGTGATATGCCAATTTCTATTTACCCTTCATAAGGACCCTTTTCATCGAATCCAATCCGACTAAAGTGGGAGAGACAGACATCCGCTAGCCACCTTATGCAACTAGTGCATGTCAGTTGGTGGAACCAGTCTCACATAAGAGTACGTGTAAGGTCGGTTCGGGCCGCTTCATCCCACGATGCCGCCGAATCAAGATAAGACTAGTAACGGCAAGTAAATTGACAATATCGACGCCAACAACTGCTTTGTGTTCTACTCGTGCATAGAAACTACGCATAGACCTAGCTCATGATGCCACTGTTGGGGATCGTAGCAGAAATTTAAAATTTTCTACGCATCACCAAGATCAATCTATGGAGTAATCTAGCAACAAGGGGAAGGAGAGTGCATCTACATACCCTTGTAGATCGCTAAGCGGAAGCATTGCAAGAACGCGGATGAAGGAGTCGTACTCGTAGCGATTCAGATCGCGGTTGATTCCGATCTAAGCGCCGAACCACGACGCCTCCGTGTTCAACACACGTGCAGCCCGATGACGTCTCCTACGCCTTGATCCAGCAAGGGGAGAAGGAGAGGTTGGGGAAGACTCCGTCCAGCAGCAGCACGACGGCGTGGTGGTGGTGGAGGAGCACGGAACTCCAGCAGGGCTTCGCCAAGCACTACGAGAGACGAGGAGGGAGAGAGGTAGGGCTGCGCCAAGAGGGAGATGATCTCCCGTGTGTTGTAGCCCCCAATACCTCAAGTATATATAGGGGAAGGGGAGGGGCTGCGCCCCCATCTAGGGTTCCCTCCCTAGGGGTGGTGGCAGCCCCAAAACCCATCTAGGGTTGCGGCCAAGGGGGGAGAGAGAGAGGAGGCGCACCTAGGGTGGGCCTTCAGGCCCATCTGCCCAAGGGTTTGCCCCCCTCCCCTCTAGGAGGCGCCTTGGGCCTTGGTGGGAGGTGCCCCAGCCCACCTAGGGGCTGTTCCCTTCCCACTATTGGCCCATGTAGGCCTCCGGGTCTGGTGGCCCCACCTGGTGGACCCCAGGACCCCTCCGGTGGTCCCGGTACACTACCGGTGATGCCCGGAACACTTCCGGTGGCCAAAACCATACTTCCTATATATCAATATTTACCTCCGGACCATTCCGGAACTCCTCGTGACGTCCGGGATCTCATCCGGGACTCCGAACAACATTCGGTTACCGCGTACATACTTTCCCTATAACCCTACCGTCATCGAACCTTAAGGGTGTAGACCCTACGGGCTTGGGAGTCATGCAGACATGGCCGAGACAACTCTCCGGTCAATAACCAACAGCGGGATCTAGATACCCATGTTGGCTCCCACATGCTCCACGATGATCTCATCAGATGAACCACGATGTCAAGGATTCAATCAATCTCGTATACAATTCCCTTTGTCTATCGGTACGATACTTGCCCGAGATTCGATCGTCGGTATCCCGATACTTTGTTCAATCTCGTTACCGGCAAGTCTCTTTACTCGTTCCGTAACACATCATCCCGTGATCAAATCCTTGGTCACATTGTGCACATTATGATGATGTCCTACCGAGTGGGCCCAGAGATACCTCTCCGTTACACGGAGTGACAAATCCCAGTCTCGATTCGTGCTAACCCAACAGACACTTTCGGAGATACCTGTAGTGAACCTTTATAGCCACCCAGTTACGTTGTGACGTTTGGCACACCCAAAGCACTCCTACGGTGTCCGGGAGTTGCACAATCTCATGGTGTAAGGAAATGATACTTGACATTAGAAAAGCTTTAGCATACGAACTACACGATCTTGTGCTAGGCTTAGGATTGGGTATTGTCCATCACATCATTCTCCTAATGATGTGATCCCGTTATCAACGACATCCAATGTCCATGGTCAGGAAACCGTAACCATCTATTGATCAACGAGCTAGTCAACTAGAGGCTTACTAGGGACATGGTGTTGTCTATGTATCCACACATGTATCTGAGTTTCCTATCAATACAATTCTAGCATGGATAATAAACGATTATCATGAACAATGAAATATAATATAATAATAACTAATTTATTATTGCCTCTAGGGCATATTTCCAACAAGTAGCGCCTGGGTATTTGATACTTGTTCTGTTGCTAATATTTGCAACTCGAAATAGGGACTACGGATTAAGCGAACACTGGCGAAGGACGAGGTGACGATGCGCGTGGGAAATGGTTCCAAAGTCGATGTGATCGCAGTCTGCACACTACCTCTACATCTACCTTCTGGATTAGTACTAGACCTAAATAATTGTTATTTGGTGCCAGCGTTGAGCATGAACATTATATCTGGATCTTGTTTGATGCGAGACAGTTATTCATTTAAATCAGAGAATAATGGTTGTTCTATTTATATGAGTAATATCTCTTATGGTCATGCACCCTTGAAGAGTGGTCTATTTTTGATGAATCTCGATAGTAGTGATACACATATTCATAATGTTGAAGCCAAAAGATGCAGAGTTGATAATGATAGTGCAACTTATTTATGGCACTGCCGTTTAGGTCATATCGGTATAAAGCGCATGAAGAAACTCCATACTGATGGACTTTTGGAATCACTTGGTACTTGCGAACCGTGCCTCATGGGCAAGATGACTAAAACGCCGTTCTCTGGTACTATGGAGAGAGCAACAGATTTGTTGGAAATCATACATACAGATGTATGTGGTCCGATGAATGTTGAGGCTCGTGGCGGTTATTGTTATTTTCTCACCTTCACAGATGATTTAAGCAGATATGGGTATATCTACTTAATGAAACATAAGTCTGAAACATTTGAAAAGTTCAAAGAATTTCAGAGTGAAGTTGAAAATCATCGTAACAAGAAAATAAAGTTTCTACGATCTGATCGTGGAGGAGAATATTTGAGTTACGAGTTTGGTCTACATTTGAAACAACGCGGAATGTTTCGCAACTCACGCCACCCGGAACACCACAGCGTAATGGTGTGTCCGGACATAGTAATCGTACTTTATTAGATATGGTGCGATCTATGATGTCTCTTTACCGATTTACTGCTATCGTTTTAGGGTTATGCTTTAGAGACGTCTGCATTCATGTTAAATAGGGCACCATCGAAATCCGTTGAGATGACGCCTTATGAACTGTGGTTTGGCAAGAAACCAAAGTTGTCGTTTCTGAAAGTTTGGGGCTGTGATGCTTATGTGAAAAAGCTTCAACCTCATAAGCTCGAACCCAAATCGGAAAAATGTGTCTTCATAGGATACCCAAAGGAGACTGTTGGGTACACCTTCTATCACAGATCCGAAGGCAAGACATTCGTTGCTAAGAATGGATCCTTTCTAGAGAAGGAGTTTCTCTCGAAAGAAGTGAGTGGGAGGAAAGTAGAACTTGATGAGGTAACTGTACCTGCTCCCTTATTGGAAAGTAGTACATCACATAAACCGGTTTCTGTGACACCTATACCAATTAGTGAGGAAGCTAATGATAATGATCATGAAACTTCAGATCAAGTTACTACCGAACCTCGTAGATCAACCAGAGTAAGATCCGCACCAGAGTGGTACGGTAATCCTGTTCTGGAAGTCATGCTACTAGATCATGATGAACCTACGAACTATGAAGAAGCGATAGTGAGCCCATATTCCGCAAAATGGCTAGAAGCCATGAAATCTGAGATGGGATCCATGTATGAGAACAAAGTGTGGACTTTGGTTGACTTGCCCGTTGATCGGCAAGCAATTGAGAATAAATGGATCTTTAAGAAGAAGACTGACGCTGACGGTAATGTTACTATCTACAAAGCTCGACTTGTTGCGAAAGGTTTTCGACAAGTTCAAGGGATTGACTACGATGAGACCTTCTCACCCGTAGCGATGCTTAAGTCTATCCGAATCATGTTAGCGATTGCCGCATTTTATGATTATGAAATTTGGCAGATGGATGTCAAAACTGCATTCCTAAATGGATTATTGGAAGAAGAGTTGTATATGATGCAACCGGAAGGTTTTGTCGATCCAAAGGGAGCTAACAAAGTGTGCAAGCTCCAGTGATCTATTTATGGACTGGTGCAAGCCTCTCGGAGTTGGAATAAACGCTGTGATAGTGTGATCAAAGCATTTGGTTTTGTACATACTTTTGGAGAAGCCTGTATTTACAAGAAAGTGAGTGGGAGCTCTGTAGCATTTCTGATATTATATGTGGATGACATATTACTGATTGGAAATGATATAGAATTTCTGGATAGCATAAAAGGATATTTGAATAAGCGTTTTTCAATGAAAGACCTCGGTGAAGCTGCTTACATATTGGGCATTAAGATCTATAGAGATAGATCAAGACGCTTAATTGGACTTTCACAAAGCACATACCTTGACAAAGTTTTGAAGAAGTTCAAAATGGATCAAGCAAAGAAAGGGTTCTTGCCTGTGTTACAAGGTGTGAAGTTGAGTAAGACTCAATGTCCGACCACCACAGAAGATAGAGAGAAAATGAAAGATGTTCCCTATGCTTAGTCATAGGCTCTATCATGTATGCAATGTTGTGTACTAGACCTAATGTGTCCCTTGCTATAAGTCTAGCAAGGAGGTACCAAAGTAATCCAGGAGTGGATCACTGGACAGCGGTCAAGAACATCCTTAAGTACCTGAAAAGGACTAAGGATATGTTTCTCGTATATGGAGGTGACAAAGAGCTCATCGTAAATGGTTACGTATATGCGAGCTTTGACACTGATCCGGACGATTCTAAATCGCAAACTGGATACGTGTTTACATTGAACGGTGGAGCTGTCAGTTGGCGCAGTTCTAAACAAAGCGTCGTGGCGGGATCTACATGTGAAGCGGAGTACACAGCTGCTTCGGAAGCAGCAAATGAAGGAGTCTCGATGAAGGAGTTCATATCCGATCTAGGTGTCATACCTAGTGCATCGGGTCCAATGAAAATCTTTTGTGACAATACTGGTGCAATTGCCTTGGCGAAGGAATCTAGATTTCACAAGAAAACCAAGCACATCAATAGACGCTTCAATTCCATTCGGGATTTAGTCCAAGTGGGAGACATAGAAATTTGCAAGATACATACGGATCTGAATGTTGCAGACCCGCTGACTAAGCCTCTTCCACGAGCAAAACATGATCAGCACCAAGGCTCCATGGGTGTTAGAATCATTACTGTGTAATCTAGATTATTGACTCTAGTGCAAGTAGGAGACTGAAGGAAATATGCCCTAGAGGCAATAATAAAATTATTATTTATTTCCTTATATCATGATAAATGTTTATTATTCATGCTAGAATTGTATTAACCGGAAACATAATACATGTGTGAATACATAGACAAACTGAGTGTCACTAGTATGCCTCTACTTGACTAGCTCGTTGATCAAAGATGGTTATGTTTCCTAGCCCTAGACATGAGCTGTCATTTGATTAACGGGATCACATCATTAGGAGAATGATGTGATTGACTTGACCCATTCCGTTAGCTTAGCACTTGATCGTTTAGTTTGTTGCTATTGCTTTCTTCATAACTTATACATGTTCCTACGACTATGAGATTATGCAACTCCCGTTTACCGGAGGAACACTTTGTGTGCTACCAAACGTCACAACGTAACTGGGTGATTGTAAAGGTGCTCTACAGGTGTCTCTGAAGGTACTTGTTGGGTTGGCGTATTTCGAGATTAGGATTTGTCACTCCGATTGTCGGAGAGGTATCTCTGGGCCCTCTCAGTAATGCACATCACTTAAGCCTTGCAAGCATTGCAACTAATGAGTTAGTTGCGGAATGATGTATTACGGAACGAGTAAAGAGACTTGCCGGTAACGAGATTGAACTAGGTATTGGAATACCGACGATCGAATCTCGGGCAAGTAACATACCGATGACAAAGGGAACAACGTATGTTGTTATGCGGTCTGACCGATAAAGATCTTCGTAGAATATGTAGGAGCCAATATGAGCATCCAGGTTCGCTATTGGTTATTTACCGGAGACGTGTCTTGGTCATGTCTACATAGTTCTCGAACCCGTAGGGCCCGCACGCTTAAAGTTCGGTGACGATTGTAATTAGGGTTTTTGTGTTTTGATGTACTAAAGGTTGTTCGGAGTCCCGGATGTGATCACGGACATGACGAGGAGTCTCGAAGTGGTCGAGACATAAAGATTGATATATTGGAAGCCTATATTTGGATATCGGAATCGTTCCGGGTGAAATCGGGATTTTACCAGAGTACCGGGGGTTACCGGAACCCCCCCCGGTGGTTAATGGGCCTACATGGGCCCTAAGGGAGAAGAGGAGGGCCGGCCAGGGCAGGCAGCACGCCCCCTCCCCCCCTAGTCCGAATAGGACAAGGAAGGGGGGGTGGGCGCCCCCCTTTCCTCTTTTCCCCTTCCCCTTTCCTTCTCCAACAAGGCAAGAGGGGGGAGTCCTACTCCCGATGGGAGTAGGACTCCTCCAGGCGCACCCCTAGGGGCCGGCTGCACCCCCTCCCTCCTTTATATACGGGGGCAGGGGCACCCCATGACACACAAGTTGATCTTAGTGATCGTTCCTTAGCCGTGTGCGGTGCCCCCTTCCACCATATTCCACCTCGGTCATATCGTAGCGGTGCTTAGGCGAAGCCCTGTGTCGGTAGAACAGCATCACCGTCATCACGCCGTCGTGCTGACGAAACTCTCCCTCAACACTCGGCAGGATCGGAGCTCGAGGGACGTCACCGAGTTGAACGTGTGCAGAACTCGGAGGTGCCGTACGTTCGGTACTTGGATCGGTCGGATCGGGAAGACGTACGACTACTTCCTCTACGTTGTGTCAACACTTCCGTTGCCGGTCTACGAGGGTACGTAGAAAACACTCTCCCCTCTCGTTGCTATGCATCACCATGATCTTGTGTGTGCGTAGGAAAATTTTGAAATTACTATGTTCCCCAACAGAGGTTACCGTTGATCTTGAAGCAGTTGTGCAAAATGTTCTCCGGGCCCCTCTCGGTGATATCACTAATGGATATCAACCAACCTCTGTGGACCTTGACGAAAAAAGGAGCAGCTAAAAGCTCGGAGGCAAGCTACTTATCATAAGAAAGAAGAGGACGCTGCCGTCAATCATCTACATGAAAATCTGCCTGCCCTTGCGATATCAGGTATGAATATTGTATGTTTCAGCAGTACGATAATATATATAAGCCCGCCTCCGCAAACTATAAGCTTAGTATCGGAAGATAAATGATGAGTGTACCACCTTCAATATACAAAACAGATGTGCAAAATGTTCCACGGCCCTCTCTCAGTGATATCACTAATGGGTGTAAACCATCTTCTGTGGACCTTGATGATAAAAGGGAAGAGATAAACGCTCGGAGGCGAGCTACTTATCGAAATAAAAAAGAGGAGGCCGCCGTCAAGCATCTACATGAAAATGTGCCTGCCCTTACGATATCTGGTTAGAATGTTTTCTGTTTCAGCACTGCGATTATATTACATACCCGCTCTGTTTCAGAATATATGGTTAATATATTTTCATTAAACTCAACCATTTGAATCTTTGTCCAACATTATAAAATAAAACAACAGATGAAACAAACTTTGTATTGTCGATATTGATATTTGTTGAGATTATACTAGCTTCGTTCTTGTTGACCAATGAAGTTCTGATTATGTTTTCACACTGCTATATTACCAGCCAACCCAACTGGGTCGAGCAATACATCATTGTCACATGATGATGCAGTATTGCCTCATTCCACTACACTCACATCTGGTGTCTTAATAAATGAGAAAATTGAGCAGAGAAACGCACGGAGGCGAGCAAGTTATCGAAAAAAGTGGGTGTCGGAACGATCGATCTTCAAGAAAGAAATCAGAAGCTGCGAGAATGGCGCATGCAACACCCTAAAACCATGACTTCAGATGAGAGGGGGGAGTCAAGTGCAAAGAGAAAGGCAAAGTATGCTGCAAAGAAAAACACCCTGTGTGCTGAATCGATCGCAATGCCACGTCCAGATCTAACTAGCACATTGTCAAAACCTCATGCACATTGTCCGACTCTCACGCTTTCAACCCTCACGCAACAATACAGTGAACAAACAGAACATGCTCCTGTTGTCAATGCGGCTCCTAATGGACGAGTTCGTTGAATGGTATGGTTTATTTTTGTCCCACCACTTTCAACCGTTTTTTTCGCTGGCTTTTTTTCCCGTCTCCGCTACCCCCGCAAACGCACCAAAAAAACACTCACGATTCCCGTCCCTACGAGACATCGAATTCCCTCCAGTACGTATGACATCCTTCGCCGCCGCCATGTCTGCGATCTCCTTGCCGCCGACCCTTGCATCCGACCACGGAGGGACTTTGATTCGTAGATAAGCCACCGTCCGAGACGCCGCCACCGCTCCTCCAGGGTGGGGCGGTTTGATCCCCTACCGTCGCCGGTTTGATCCCCTGCCATCGCCGACGTACGGTCGTCGCCGCCGACGTACTGGATCGACATCATCGTCGCCGTCCGAGGGCAGTGCACTTTCAAATATCAGGTATGCTGCCTAGATCTCATCTGCGCTTTCAATATCAGGTATGCTGCCTAGATCTCATCCGGGGCCAACACGTCTGTTTGTCTTGGGTAATCATTCTGTACAAACTTGATTCATTGTGGTCATGACCTGGACGTAATAAACTTTATTCGGTCAAAACGGCACCTGATGGATTACGTCTCAGGATGCCATAAACTTTAGCCTGGCACGAGGTTGGTCGTCTTGGACATCCGTATCTAATAAAACACTTTTTGTATGTGGGCATTGCCAGTTCCCAGTTGATAGTTTGATCCACTTCCCCAACTGAAGACTTCCGTTCCAACTAAAATGGAAAAAGGTAAGGAGGATTTGTAAGCGCATCCTACATATTTATAGACAAATTAACTGTCTCCCGAAACAGAAGAGAGGCAAGCTACCTGAATTGGGAGAATCCCCATTAGCCTGTGATACAAGGGCAGAGAGAAGATCAAATAGGTATACAACCCTTGGTGTCCTCCAAATTTAGCTTGGAACGACGACGGACGGCCTCGGCTGCGACCTCGTTAATGCTGGTGCAAATTGGCCATGAGGTCCAGTGGTGTAAATTGGTGACCCATCTTCTCAGCCGCCATGGAGGAAGCCAAAGGAACCACCAGAGATGGGGAAGCGGTGCTGGGGTAGATCTCTTGTGCTGGAAAAGGACATGAATAGTAATTCAGGTTACCCAGAAAACTGAATGTATACTTCAAGAGGAAAATCAGGTGTGCTTATTATACTTCAAGAGGAAAATCTGGTACCCGGAAAACTGAATGCAAACAGGTAAGTAATTCATGCAAGTACCTAAGCAAAATCAGGTGTGAAAAATCAAGTTTGCTTAGTATACTTCCATAGGAGACTCAGTCAACCCAAAAAACTGAATGCAAACGGATAAGTTATATGAAGTACTGAAATTTCACATGAAGTGTATATGAAGTACTAAATGCAAACAGGTAAGTTATATGAAGTCTATATGAAGTACTGAAATTTCACATGAAGTGTATATGAAGTACTGAATGCAAACAGGTAAGATATATGAAGTCTATATGAAGTAACTAAGCAAAAACCCTACTGAAAATGGTGACAACCAAAATCTATATATGAAGTACTATACACACATCAAGTGTTTGTGCTCTTCGGCAACCGTTGGCAATTTGTACTTACCTATTTGCAATATCATAAATAAGAAAGTCCATTCATAAAAATCATATCACAAACCAGTAGCCATCTTGAAGTAGGATGGCACGATCTGATGAATCTCTATTTTTTTGCTGTCAGTTCATAGGTACATATGGGGAATCCACAAAGCAAAGCAGCGGAACAAATGACTTTGTTAGATGTACCTCCGGGTATAACTTCGTCTATAAAACTTGCTATACATGTCAAGCACTATCCCGCGCTGCTTTGCTGATGAGTAATGAAGTTGTTGCAGATCAGATGAAGGGGACAAATGGTCATGAGATTTACCCAAGTAGTCCAGGTATGAGTTTGTGCGGATATATTAATCATAAGTTTGTGCTTTTAATGTGATCTATTATACCCACGGTTGTACGGACATCCTTCAGAACGGAAGATACTTGAACAGACCGAACAATCGGTTCTTCCCCAACCCATTGATGGTGATACCACAAATGTTCAACGACCTTCCCATCTGATTTCAGGTGAGTATTAAACATAAAATGCTTAATTGACACTCTTCAGTTAGCAGTACACTAACTCGTTCTGTCCAATAACTGTTATTTTTACATCAAGCAGACAGCCCCGCAAAATGGGAAGAACCTTCGTTTGTGCCTCCCAGTTGTCTCACACAAGTTTGTGCCACGGATGTAGCACAAAATTCAAATGGAATTAACTGACGACGGCGTTTCTATGTAAACCGTATATCATGCCCACAGGGGTATCAACCCAGCTTATGGATTTTGTGTTGTTCCAGTAGCTCTAGATGCGTCTCATATAGATGGAGGAAGACACGTGGGGATTAATGCGTCAATGTGTGATGCCTTACAAGTTTTACCCGTGTCCGATGCAACATTCGATTACATGACTACAACATCTGGAGTGAATATTGCCGAACAAACTATGAAAGGTAACTTGTCTGACGAAAAAAGGGAGTAGATAAATGCCAAGAGACGAGCTGCTTATCGGAAGAAAAAAGAGGATGATGTGGTCAAACTCCATGGTAACATTCAAACTTCCCTTACAATGTCAGGTGTGAATGTTTGTTTTTAATCAATACAGATGAACAATTAATACATCATGCTTTTTTGGTTCGACAAGTCTCACATGTTGCTCCTTCAATGACAATTAACTAGCTAGCATGCAACATAATAACAATGAAAAGAGGGAGATAACAAACACACGGAGGCAGGCAGCTTATCGGAAGAAAGATGATGAGGTTACCGTTGATCTTGAAGCAGTTGTGCAAAATGTTCTCCGGGCCTCTCTCGGTGATATCACTAATGGATATCAACCAACCTCTATGGACCTTGACGAAAAAAAGGAGCAGCTAAAAGCTCGGAGGCGAGCTACTTATCATAAGAAAAAAGAGGACGTTGTCGTCAATCATCTACATGAAAATCTGCCTGCCCTTGCGATATCAGGTATGAATATTGTATGTTTCAGCAGTACGATGATATATATAAGCCCGCCTCCGCAAACTATAAGCTTAGTATCGGAAGATAAATGACGAGTGTACCACCTTCAATACACAAAACAGATGTGCAAAATGTTCCATGGCCCGCTCTCAGTGATATCACTAATGGGTGTAAACCATCTTCTGTGGACCTTGACGATAAAAGGGAAGAGATAAATGTTCGGAGGCGAGCTACTTATCGAAAGAAAAAAGAGGAGGCCGCCGTCAAGCATCTACATGAAAATGTGCCTGCCCTTACGATATCTAGTTAGAATGTTTTCTGTTTCAGCACTGCGATTATATTACATACCCGCTCTGTTTCAGAATATATGGTTAATATATTTTCATTAAACTCAACCATTTGAATCTTTGTCCAACATTATAAAATAAAACAATAGATGAAGCAAACTTTGTATCGTCGATATTGATATTTGTTGAGATTATACTAGCTTCGTTCTTGTTGACCAATGAAGTTCTGATTATGTTTTCACACTGCTATATTACCAGCCAACCCAACTGGGTCGAGCAATACATCATTGTCACATGATGATGCAGTATTGCCTCATTCCACTACACTCACATCTGGTGTCTTAACAAACCAGCAAATTGAGCAGAGAAATGCGCGGAGGCGAGCAAGTTATCAAAAAAAAAGTGGGTGACGGAACGATCGATCTTCAAGAAAGAAATCAGAAGCTGCGAGAATGGCGCATGCAACACCCTAAAACAATGACTTCAGATGAGAGGGAGGAGTCGAGTGCAAAGAGAAAGGCAAAGTATGCTGAAAAAAACACCCCGTGTGCTGAATCGATCGCAATGCCACGTCCAGATCTAACTAGCACATTGTCAAAACCTCATGCACATTGTCCGACTCTCACGCTTTCAACCCTCACGCAACAATACAGTGAACAAACAGAACATGCTCCTGTTGTCAATGCGGCTCCTAATGGACGAGTTGGTTGAATGGTATGGTTTATTTTCGTCCCATCACTTTCAACCATTTTTTTCGCTAGTTTTTTTGTCTCCGCTACCCCCGCAAATGCACCAAAAAAACCATCACGATTCCCGTCCCTATGAGACATCGAATTCCCTCCAGTACGTACGACATCCTTCGCCGCCGCCACGTCTGCGATCTCCTTGCCACCGACCCTTGCGTCCGACCACGGAGGGACTTCGATTCGTAGATAAGCCGTTGTCCGAGACGCCGCCGCCGCGCCTCCAGGGCGGGGCGGTTTGATCCCCTGCCATACGATTCCAATTGTTGGTGTGTACCTACCTAATCCGGTGTTCTCTCATGGTCAACTCTATGTCGCATTGTCTCGAGCAACCGCAAAGAGAAATATAAAGATCCTCATTGAGAAGGAGAAGGAGACGGAGAATGCCAAGAAGCAAAGCGGTAAATCTAAGAAGCGAAAAGGATATGCCTTGTCCTTACAGACCTCGATGAAGACCATCGTCTATAAGGAAGTCCTTACAGGCTGAAGTCCGCTCTTAAATATGTGCGAGGATTTACTCTTATGCTATAGGTAATTTGGTGCTCTTTGGTGTCTTTGTACATATCTCTATCTTTCGATGTTTGCAATTGAACTTTATTATGTTTATACTACAAGGCAAGTATTAATAATATTTCCTCGGATTTGTGACTTTGCAAGTTGCAAAATTTTGCTGTATGTGACATTATTTATCGTTTTGTCGGTTTGCTTATGTATATTATTCTTTTGTTGTTTTGTAATCAATCATCTACTACATCTAAACCCGACTTTGTTTTCCTACACAAATATTGCACACTGCCTTGATCACTCCGTTCTTGTAAAACTAGACTCCACTGGAGTGTTCTACATTAGAGAAATATTTATGATGTGGCCCCAAATAAGGCACAATCAATGTTATTTATTTTTGTTTACTATGTCATTTTTTGACTGATGAGTATCTTGGTATTAGAACTCCAGTTACACCAATTGGTTATTTGCATCTCAAGTTAAATTAGTCACTGTTAATCAAAATGAAATGTGGCCATTGGTTCTTCAATAATTGATGGTACAGATGGTCAAAGCAATAATGATATACCCCACTAGATTAATGGTATAGAAGTAGCTTATTTGTGTTTGTTCCTTTTCCTTTACTCCTGGGCCATGAACAGATGAGGGCATGAACAGAAGTGCTAGGTGCATATAAATTCAGAGGGCACTTTGCTCAAGTTATATGCACGGTGCACCAACAAAGTGCTTCTACAAGTACTCCTAGCAGTTCAGAACTTCAAATACTCCTACTGCAAACAAAATTCAGTAAATTTCAGTCCATCTACTACAAACTAAATTCAGTGCATCAACTCCATGTACTCCTAGAGTACTCTTTCTTTGAAATTCAGTGCATCTACTGGAAACAAAATTCAGTAAATTTCTAGCAACTACTCCTACTGCACAAAAAAATGAGTGAATTAAGCATGCAGACATACCTGATGCTCCAGGGGCATAAAACGATAATCTTCAGAGATGTTGCAAATTGGATCAGAATCCAATTCTCAGTGTCAATCCCATATTTAATCATAAAATCCTTAAGAAGAAGGCGCAAGAACTTCAAATGTTCCTTTTTACGCAATTCGATTTGATGCAAGCAATGAGCTTCCTTAACAATAATCGTTAACCTGGATAAAGAGGAGCATTTGCTTTAGGTAAAAAAAACAAAAATAAAGGTTAAAAATTTCTAGAAGGTGGTACAACGCTGAATATAACAAAATGAGGTTCTCAATTGTCAACTTACAGTACGGTATGTCTATGAAAATAAAGTACACAATAAGTCAGGAAATCTTAGCGTCGCATAACCAAAGGAGATTTATTAATGCTTGCTATAGAAGATGAGAACAGCAGGAAAGAAGATAAAGTACTAACATTGACAAGGGAGAACATCAACTTGTGAGAAATAAGGAAGGACAAGAGGTAAGCTCACCGTCTCGAGCTAGCAAGTAATGTCATGTTGATGTAAGAATATCGTTGAAAGTAGGATCTGATAGTCTTTTAGGCGATAAAGTATGCATGGGCTTCTTCTGAGTGCAAATTCTCATCTCACAATCCGGAACGTCAACATGCAGACATGTTATTCCCTGAAAAATCAAATCGTGATCAATATATTGTTCACCGTGACAAGCAACAAGAAAGCTTATAAAGTTATACTAACCAGGTTCTTTTCAATTATTACTTTACATTCAGTACACCCTACAACTAATTTCTTCTCATAACCACACAAGTTGGTGAGCCTCTTGGCCAGGTGATCGTCAATAGCATTATTAGCTATGTCAACTGGGGAGGGCACCGTCTCATTTCATCGAATTCTTTAAGACTCTGAGAAATAAACACATAAGATAATTAAGAAGCTTGTCAAATACAGTATAACGCAAGTGTCTAAATCATGAAAGGAGTCAGGATCATTGATTAAAAAATGGGAGCATTACTAACAAGCGGTGGCAAGCATTACCAAAAGTCCTGTTGAAAAAGCAGAGTAATCGATTAGATGATCTTGAGTTTTTCATTGATGACAGCCAAATCTTAAGGAGCATTAGCAAGGAAAAAATAAGAACCTTTGCTGAATCATTGAGGTAGTCCCCATCAAAAGAGAAAATTGCAATGCCAATGGGTGCTTCATATAGCAGCACAATAGTCATGTCTCCTGTCGGGAAACCAAGTAAAGTACGCACGAGATTCATCTGACTCCAAATTATGATCTCACAATCCGGAACATCAACATAAAGACAGGTTATTCCCTGAAAAAGCGGGTGGTGGTCAGTACTGTTCACCCAGATAGAAGCAACAAGAAAGCTTACAAAGTATACTAATGTAACGCCCACGATGCGGCTATATCTCCCACGTGTCGGAGCACGACTTAGAGGCATAACCGCATTGTAAGCAATGTCGCAAGTGAGGTAATCTTCACACAACACATGCAATACATAAGGGAAAGAGATACATAGTTGGCTTACAATCACCACTTCACACAATACATGAATAAAGCATTACAATCATCCAGATACAATCAAGGTCCGACTACGGAACCAAAATAAAGAAGACTACCCCTAATACTACAGATCCCCAATCGCCCCGACTGGGCTCCACTACTAATCAACTGAAACGAAACAACACAACGAACAAGATCTTCATCGAGCTCCTCCTTGAACTCGGTCGCATCACCTGCACGGTCTTATCGGCACCTGCAAGCTGGTTTTTGGAAGTATCTGTGAGTCACGAGGACTCAGCAATCTCACACCCTCGTGATCAAGACTATTTAAGCTTATGGGAAGGGTAAAAGGTATGAGGTGGAGCTGCAGCAAGCACTAGCATATATGGTGGCTAACATACGCAAATGAGAGCGAGAAGAGAAGGCAAGGCACGGTCGAGAAACTATGATCAAGAAGTGATCCAAGACTACTTACGTCAAGCATAACTCCAACACCGTGTTCACTTCCCGGACTCCGCCGGAAAGAGACCATCACGACAACACACGCGGTTGATGCATTTTAAATAAGATAAGTTTCAGGTTTTCTACAACCGGATATTAACAAATCCCCATCTGCCCATAACCGCGGGCATGGCTTTCGAAAGTTCAAATCCCTGCAGGGGTGTCCCAACTTAGCCCATCACAAGCTCTCATGGTCAACGAAGGATATTCCTTCTCCCAGGAAGGCCCGATCAGGCTCGGAATCCCGGTTACAAGACATCTCGACAATGGTAAAACAAGTCCAGCAAGACCGCCCGATGCGCCGACATCCTGAAAGGAGCTGCACATATCTCGTTCTCAGGGCAACACCGGATGAACACTACGTACAGCTAAAACCAGCCCTCAAGTTTCCCCGAGGTGGCGCCGCAAGTGGCTCTGTTTCGGACCAACACTTAGACAAGCACTGGCCCGGGAGGGGTTAAAATAAAGATGACCCTTGGGCTGGCCTAACCCAGGGGAAAAAGAGGCTAGGTGGCGAAAGGTAAAACCAAGGTTGGGCCTTGCTGGAGGAGTTTTATTCAAGGCGAACCGTTAAGGGGTTCCCATTATAACCCAACGGTGTAAGGAACACAAAATCCGGGAACATAACACCGATATGGCAGAAACTAGGGCGACAAGAGTGGAACAAAACACCAGGCATAAGGCTGAGCCTTCCACCCTTTACCAAGTGTATAGATGCATTAATATAAATAAGAGATATTGTGACATCCCAACAAAATATTCATGTTCCAACAAGGAACAAACTCCAATCTTCACATGCAACTAACAATGCTATAAGAGGGGCTGAGCAAAAGCGGTAACATAGCCAAACAATGGTTTGCTAGGACAAGGTGGGTTAGAGGTTTGACATGGCAATATGGGAGGCATGATAAGCAAGTGGTTGGTATCGTAGCATAGGCATAGCAAAAGAGCGAGCAACTAGCAATCAAAGATAGAAGTGATTTCGAGGGTATGGTCATCTTGCCTGAGATCCCGCAAGGAAGAAGAACGAGTCCATGAGGAATACAAACAGACGTAGTCGAACGAATCCTCACAACTCCGGAACGAAACCGAAGCTAACGCGAGAAGTAACCCGGAAAGAAGCAAACAACATAGTAAACAACCATCACATAACCATGGCATGATGCACAAGCAAGTATGATGCATGTCCGGTTTAATGAAGCATGGCATGGCAAAATGCACAAACAATCCTACAAATTAAGTGGAGCTCAACATGCAACTCCGTTGCATATTGACAAAACACCACATTCAAGTTATTTAGTTCGATCTTGTTTATGTACCCAACAATATAAAATGTTGTTAAGCATGTCAAGAGGTGAAGCAAAAGTAAACTAAACATTTAGGCAAGTTTAAATGAGGCCGGAAATAACAACAACAATTCCGGTAAATCCCCATATGCATTTATCAATTTGGTGCAACAACAATTTAAACATTTTAATTGTTGTTATCATGATGCGGATGACGTGAACAAGTTTTATGCAATTATTATTAAAAGTTGACAAGAGCATTAAGAAGCATTTGTCATCGTGGCGGAAACGAAAGGGGTGCCACGACAATGACAACAGAAATGGTGCCACGGCAACATTCCGGTTCCGATAGCTCACGGAGATACCGGTGCAAAAGGAAAAGTGACGGGAGCGTGACATGCGATAGAAGGTGGGGTGATCCCGGTAACCGGGTTCCCACGAGACGACGGCATGGCAATGGGGAACATGCAAGAAACACGTCGGGCATGGTGCAACCGCGAGCATTTCATACAACATATGCATTCGTCCACGGGCGGCCGTTTCGGGGTTATACCTTCGAAGCGTGTGTTATCGGAGCGGTTCGGGTCAAGCGGTGTAGTCGTTCACGATCGTCATGGGAAGTAGTGGTACTCGGCGATGGTAGAGGAAGTAGTTTGTTCACGCGACGGTATTCGAACTTGACAGTTCCGAGCTCTTCGAGGGTCGTCGTGGTACTCGAGGTCTTCGGACCCGCCGGTCTCGTTCTTGCGACGTTAGTTGAACTTGACATATCCGAGGGATCTGGGTGTTGCGGTACTTGGCGTTCTTGAAAAATCCGAAGACGGCGGTAGATGTACTTGGTGCCAATATGGTCTTCATGTACTTGACGACTCCGGACGGGGCAACAAAACATAGTCGAACTTGACGTTTCGGTGTTGTAGTGGAACGAACGTCCGTGTAGCCTTGCCGGTGTAGGTACTTGACGGTATCCGTGCGTAGAGGTACTTGGCAGTTTCACGTAGACGAACTTGGGGTACTTCGGGGCAGAGGTCGCGACGTTGCAACGATGGTCTCGACGCATCCAGATCGAAACAAGGCCAAGTGGCCTCGGGCATCGCAGATCGAAGTAGCGGTCGTACTCATCCTCCCGCGAGCAGAGACGAGGGCACCATGAAGACCTACGAGGAGCAGCAACAGCAAGGGCGTCGGGGAGGCCTAGCGCGGCACCGGAGACGGAAACGGGTGGAAAACGAGGTTCCCCGGCAGCAGGGACGACATCTGGCGATCCCTGGCCCGGTGGCTCGATGCAGGGCGCGGGAGGAGGCAAAAAAATGGCGCTGCGGTGGCCTACTGGTCTTGGACGACGGCAACTAACAGGAGAAGGAGGAGGGCAGCAGCGGGCAACGGCGGCCATGGGCCTCAGCAGCAGGGGCGCGGTCATGGCGGGGCTATGATGTGGAAGAGGTGAGGTCGGGTCGAGGCGCAGGGGCCCTTGGCGAGGAGAAGCAGAGGCGGCAAGGTAGTGGAGGTGCGGCACCGGGGCACTCAAGACCGAGCGAGGAAGGCTACGGGCACAGGACGGAGGAGGTGCAGCGCGGGGCAGGGGTGGCGCTGGTTTGGGCGGAGGCGAGGCGCTCTCCTGGCACTAGAAGTGTGCGTGTGTGCGGCGCTGCGGGCGAGGGAAGAACGGGGAGATGGGGATCGATGGAGAAGTGGCTGCGGGCTAGCGAGCGAGAAGAGTGGCGGCATGAGGGAAGCAAGAGGGGATCGAGAGAGTTGAGGATCGGGCGCTGCGTGCAGGCTAGGGATCGGTAGACAGGGGCCGGATGGGCCTTAGAGGCCGACGGCTGGGCCTTAGGCCACTTAGGTGGGGAGAGGGAAAAGATCAGGTGGCCTGCTGGCTGTTGGGCTCCTTCTCTCTCTCTCTCTTACTCTTTTCAAAACAAAAAATAAAGAGAAAGAAAAAGGGAAGAAAAGAAAGGTTAGAGAAAGAGTTGGGCACAGGGGTAATTTTCACGGACTCATAAAAATATGCATGGTCCGAGAAAATTAGAAGTGGCAAGATCGGAAGATATGAATTCAAACTCATTTGATTTTAATCAAATGGTCTGAACTAGGGCTAGGGTTTTGAAGTGCACCAGAAATGTTGAGAATTTAGGTGGAGCTCGGGGAAGTGACGAAAGAAATTACAGGAAAAGTTTGGGGACCGAACTTGAAGCGGAAAAGGGCATGTGATAAATTGCAAGTGTGTTATAGGTGAATTCCAAAAGAATGGAAATATTTAATATAGCTCCCTAATATCGGGAGGATAAGTTATATAGAGAAATCACCATGTGAGTTCCCTCGATTTAAATGGACCGAAGATCCATTGCAATTTATTTAGTTGAGTTAAGTACAAGAAATGACATGATGGCATGATGACATGATGCAATGCAGAAAATAAAAGAGCAAGCACACATGAAACACACCGCGAAACCCGGAACATATGGAAGTCTTCTCGAGCATCGGTCTTGGGGCGTTACAACACTCCACCACTACGAGAGGATCTCGTCCCGAGATCTAGAATGGCACCGGAGGGAAAACAGAAGAGAAAGAGAAGAGGTAAAACTAAGTTTCTTCTTTGACGAATGAGTGAAACCAAAGAACCTTGCGAGGTTGAACAAATTCGAGAAAGAAAACAACGAAGGTGAACAAAGTCGAAAACACTCCGTTAGAAAAGAGGAACAAAGAACATAGCGAAAACCGTGAGGTTGAAGGGCAAGATATATATTGAAACCACTCCGGTTAAAACAAGATAGAGAAGGATTAAGAATGATATAATTTGGACAGCACTCCGACTGAAAAGAGAAGGAATTGAATAAGAACTTGATAAGATGAGAAGATACTTGATGAAATCAACAACACACTGCCTCCAGAACTATTGAAAGAATGGCACAAGGGGTAAGAACGATTTTAGACAGCACTCCGGTTAAATGGATAAGCAAAGGAAAGGAAAATGATCTTGACAAAACAAGTAGATGGGTTGAAGAGAGCAACATCGCAATGCCTCCGGAACAAAAGTAAGAATGGGATGGAATGAAGGAGGAAACAAAATCTTGGGAGAGGACGCTTACAACATATTCTCGAATGGAGTTGTTGGATTATCAACAATGAAAGGATAAGCTTGATGTGGGCTTATGGAAGACATCTCAAAATTATGAGCTAAAATTCTGCCAATAACGGAAAACAATAGATTGGATTGATATGAGGAAGAAGACGAGAAACTATTTCACCGGGAGGATAAAAAAAGAACTTGGATCATGTATAAGCACCATAATTGCAACAAACCTCAGGGAAGGCTTTAGGTGAAATATAACCCAAGAAAACTCCAATGATGAGATTGATGGATTTAAAATATCTCATTCTTAACAACATGTGAATCATGAAACATGAACTCAAATCATCAAGAATGACATAATACCACCTCCAATGATACGGAAGAAAGAATTGCACTCTGAATTGCAAGATGAAGAATGCTTGAGCTCCTCTTAAAAGAATCTTGATGAACACTTCGAGAAGGATTTAAATCCTTGATGAACCATCATGTAGAGCCTCCATGAAGAACTCCGGTCAACAAAACACTGATCAAACGAAAGGAAAGAGAAGTTGAAAACACAAGGTGAAGCCTTGCGATGATTTAGATGGAGCTTCGCGATGAGATAATGGGGAAAAGCTTGGAACTCCGAAAAAGAAAGATGAAACAAATGAAACCGAGAATTTGATGAGCCTCCAGAATAAGGAATTAATCACTTGGATGGAGCAAGAATAAGAATTACGTTATGCGTATCCTTCACCAATTTAAATTGATGACAAATAATGAATTTGGCATACTACTTATTCTCATAGAAAAGATTAAGATAGATATAGCGCAAACTTGAGAAGGTCTTCGACGAACCACCGGTAGGATTGGAAAGAATGAATGAATTGATATGATAACCAAGTTTGAGTACTCTTGAACGAACCACCGAAAGAATTGAAAATGAATGAAGAAAAGATAAGGAAACACCAGGAAGAATTAGCAAATAAACAAAGATGATTGAGAGAATATAAATACATGAGAACGAAGAGATGACGAGATGATTAGAGAACACTTGAACGATGCACCGGTAAGATTTGGATAACGAGAGATGAGAGCTGGAAAGAAAAATCCTGAAATGATGGCCTTCAAATAAACAAACTAAAAAGACTCCTGAATTACTCCAGAAGGGTGAAAAGAATTCTCACATTCAAAACAATTATGAGAGGATGGCCTCAAACTAGAACCACGAATCTCTGAGAGAACGGATAAGATTTGAGAGAAACTCTTCTTCGTCTTCAAGATTCGAGAATGACGATGAGAAACACCACCATGAATTGTTGAAGCACTCTGGAATGAATCAAAAGCGAAGAGGTTGAACCAACGATGAAAAGAATTTGAAAGATCTTGGAGAAATACATATGACTGATGATGAATCATTCTTACGTCAAACTTGGAGAAGAATTTGAGAAGCTCCGGGAGAATTAGAAGAGTCGGGTAAGATCCTGGGAAAAGACCTGTGTGTTAGGGCCCACTCAAAAGATACACCATTGAACGATTTAAAAGAGAGATTGCACCAGTTGAATTAAATGTCTTGAATGAGATAACCACCTCGAAAGAGCTTGAACGAATGTAGAGTGGAAACATGAATCTTCGAGATATCTTGAGCACTCCAGAACAATTGAATAGCAAGCAGGGAAGATTAAGAGGTGCACCGGCATGAGAAGACATTTGAAATGAGGAAAAAGGATATGATCAACACCAAAGCTTGATTTGAATCCACCGGAGAAGGAAAAGAATGACGAATGATGAACTTGAAGCTCCGTTAGAATCTTCATGAGAAACATCAGATTAGAATATTGACGGAAAAGAATGGAGAGACTTCACATGAATAAAATGGATAGTTGATAAAGAAATCCGAGTCCTTGAAGAAACAAGGGTTGGGTGGGCGGGAAAAACAAAGGTAACTTGGGACGTATGAAGCAAACAACGTTGAGAAGAACTAAGATTGGATCTTACAAATGTTGAAATGATCGGATCCACTTGAAGAGAAAGATGCCGGTAGAGAAGGAATTTATATGACAATCTCGATGATCAAGAAGGATTAGCATTCACATAGATATATGAGAACACCGCTCAGGAAAGGTATGGAATCAACACTTGACATTGAAGCAAACTTGAATACCACAATCAAATTTCATCAAATTGACCAAAGTCCACCAAACACATCGCCCTCCTCCCAAGTCCATCCTCCATTTTTCATGTTCAAGTCGTCGCTGTCCTTCATTTTCCGCGCCCAAGTCATCATCTTCCTCCATTTCCCATGTCTGAGTCATCACCATTGAGGGAGTCCTGGATTAGGGGGTGTCCGGATGGCCGGACTATACCTTCAGCTGGGCTATACCTTCAGCCGGACTCCTCGACTATGAAGATACAAGATTGAAGACTTCGTCCCGTGTCCGGAAGGGACTTTCCTTGGCGTGGAAGGCAAGCTTGGCGATACGGATATGTAGATCTCCTACCATTGTAACCGACTCGATGTAACCCTAACCCTATCCGTGTCTATATAAACCGGAGGGTTTTAGTCCGTAGGACAACATACACAACAACAATCATACCATAGGCTAGCTTCTAGGGTTTAGCCTCTCCGATCTTGTGGTAGATCTACTCTTGTACTACCTATATCATCAATATTAATCAAGCAGGACGTAGGGTTTTACCTCCATCGAGAGGGCCCAAACCTGGGTAAAACTTCGTGTCCCTTGCCTCCTGTTACCATCCGGCCTAGACGCACAGTTCGGGACCCCCTACCCGAGATCCACCGGTTTTGACACCGACATTGGTGCTTTCATTGAGAGTTCCTCTGTGTCGTCGCCGTCAGGCTCGATGGCTCCTATGATCATCGATAGCGATGCAGTCCAGGGTGAGACCTTCCTCCCCGGATAGATCTTCGTCTTTGGCGGCTTCGCACTGCGGGCCAATTCGCTTGGCCGTCTGGAGCAGATCGAAAGCTATGCCCCTGGCCATTAGGTTAGATTTGGATGTTTAAACTACACGGTTGACATCCATGGGGACTTGATCTTCGACGGATTCGAGCCACTGCCGAGCGCGCCACACTGTCACGACAAGCATGATCTAGCTCTGCCGCCGAACAGTGCCCTGGAGGCCGCACCCGCATCGGCTCTGACCCTTAATTCGGAGCCAACTGCGCCAATCGAGGATGGGCGGTTGGACGCCACCCCGGGGACTGCGACCCCAACGGCGATTGAGCCGAACACCAGCCCCGTACTCTGCGAGACTCGTGACTCCAAGGAGCTAGACTCCTCTCCGGACTCCGAACCCTCCGCGCCCCTGCCGATCGAATCCGATTGGGCGCTGATCATGTAGTTCACTGCCGCGGACATCTTTCAGCACTCGCCTTTCGGCGATATCCTGAAGTCACCGAAGTCTCTCTCTTTATCAGGAGAGCCCTGGCCGGACTACGGTCAGCAAGGTTAGGGTACGGACGATGACGAAATTCAAAGCCCACCCACCACCCACTTTGTAGCCACTGTCGACGACTTAACCGACATGCTCGACTTCGACTCCGAAGACATCGACGGTATGGACGCTGATGAAGGAGATGATGAAGAACCAGCGCCTACTAGGCCCTGGAAAGCCACCTCGTCATATGACATATACATGGTGGACACCCCAAAAGAGGGAGATGGCGATGGAACAGCGGAGGATGACCCCTCCAAGAAACAGCCTAAGCGTCGGCGTCAGCGGCGCCGCTCAAAATCCCGCCAAAACAAATACGGTGATTCCAGCACGGGAGATAATAATACTCCGGAAAGTGCCGAAGAAAACCCCCTCCAGCAAGACTTGGCACAGGAGGATGGAGAAACCAGCCCTCATGAGAGAGCGGCAGACAGAGAGGTCGAGGACGATAATTATATGCCTCCCTCCGAAGAGGAGGCAAGCCTCGACGACGACGAATTCGTTGTCCCAGAGGATCCCGTCGAGCAAGAGTGTTTTCAACGCAGGCTTATGGCCACGGCAAGAAGCCTCAAGAAAAAACAGCAACAGCTTAGAGCTGATCAAGATTTGCTGGTCGACAGATGGATTGAAGTCCTTGCGGCCGAAGAGCATAAACTCGAACGCCCCTCCAAGAGATATCCAAAGCGCAGGTTGCTACCCTGATTAGAGGAGGAAGCACTTGATGCTGCCGACCGGCCACCTCGTGGCCGCGACAGAGAGGCCTCCCGGCCTTCCACTCAAGCCGCACCCCATACCAAGGCACGGGAATATGCGCCGGACTTAGGAGACATGTTGGAGGACAAGGCAAGGCAAACACACTCGATCTACGGATCGCGTGGGCGCCCCACGGCTCGAGATGGTAACCGTCACGCCGGCCACAAATTCGGCAGGGCCGAACACAGCTCATTGGAGCTACGTCATGATATCGCCCAGTACAGAGGCGCCACACACACACTATGCTTTACAGACAAAATAATGGATCATCAAATCCCCGAGGGTTTCAAACCCGTAAACATCGAATCATATGATGGCACAACAGATCCTGCGGTATGGATCAAGGATTATCTCCTTCATATCCACATGGCCCGCGGCGACGATTTCATCAAATACCTCCCACTCAAGCTTAAAGGACCAGCTCGACATTAGCTTAACAGCTTGCCAACAGGATCAATCAGTTGTTGGGAGGACCTGGAAGCTGCATTCCTCGACAATTTCCAGGGCACTTATGTGCGACCCCCAGACGCCAATGACCTAAGTCACGTAATTCAGCAGCCAGAGGAATCGGCCAGGAAATTCTGGACACGGTTCCTAGCAAATTAAAATCAAATAGTCGACTGTCCGGACGCTGAGGCCCTAGCAGCCTTCAAGCACAATATCCGTGACGAGTGTCTGGCCCGGCACCTTGGACAGGAAAAGCCGAAATCTATGGCAGCACTCACGACACTCATGACCCGCTTTTGCGCGGGAGAAGACAGCTGGCTTGCTCGTAGCAACAATATGGCCAAGAACCCTGGTAATTCGGACACCAGGGACGGTAGTGGCAGGTCGCGTCGCAACAAGCAGAAGCGCCGCATTAACGACGACAATGCTAAGGATACGATAGTTAGTGCCGGATTCAGAGGCTCTAAATTCGGTCAGCGGAAAAAGCCATTCAAAAGGAATTCTAGGGGCCCGTCCAGTTTGGACCGAATACTCGACCGCTTGTGCCAGATACATGGCACCCCCGAAAAGCCGGCCAATCACACCAACAGGGATTGTTGGGTGTTCAAGCAGGCAAGCAAGTTAAACGCCGAAAATGAAGACAAGGGGCTGCATAGCGATGACGACGAGGAACCCCGGCCGTCGAACAACAGTGGACAGAAGGGTTTTCCCCCACAAGTGCGGACGGTGAACATGATATACGCAACCCACGTCCCCAAAAGGGAGCGGAAGCACGCGTTAAGGGACGTATACGCGGTAGAGCCAGTCGCCCCAAAGTTCAACCCATGGTCCTCCTGCCCGATCACCTTTGATCGAAGGGACCATCCCACTAGCATCCGTCATGGCGGATTTGCCGCATTCATATAGAGTCATATCTTGTTCTAGTATCGAGTTGTAATCATTATGTTTTAATCAATAGAAGTGTGATGATCATCATTATTAGAGCATTGCCCAATCAAAAAAAAGAGAGAAAGGCCAAAAAGAAAAAAAAAGGCCCAAAAAAAGAGAAAATAAAAAGGGCAATGCTACTATCTCTTTTTCCACACTTGTGCTTCAAAGTAGCACCATGATTTTCATATAGTGAGTCTCATAAGTTGTCTTGTTCATACTAGTGGGAAATTTTCATTATAGAACTTGGCTTGTATATCCCAACGATGGGCTTCCTCAAAATGCCCTAGGTCTTCATGAGCAAGCAAGTTGGATGCACACCCACTAGTTTTCTTTTGTTAAGCATTCTTAGCTCTAGTGCATCTGTTGCATGGCAATCCCTACTCCTTGCATTAACATCAATTGATGGGCATCTCCATAGCTCATTGATTAGCCTCGTTGATGTGATACTTTCTCCTTTTTTGTCTTCTCCACACAATCCCCATCATCATATTCTATACCACCCATAGTGCTATGTCCATGGCTCGCGCTCATGTATTGCGTGAAGGTTGAAAAAGTTTGAGATTATTTGAGTATGAAACAATTGCTTGGCTTGTCATCGGGGGTATAGAAGTTGGGAACATCTTTGTGTGACGAAAATGAAGCATAGCCTAACTATATGATTTTGTAGGGATGAACTTCCTTTGGCCATGTTATTTTGAGATGACATAATTGTTTGATTAGTATGCTTGAAGTATTATCATTTTTATGTCAATATGAACTTTTGTCTTGAACCTTTAGGATCTGAATATTCATACCATTATTAAGAAGATTTACATTGAAATTATGCCAAAGTATCACTCCGCATCAAAAATTCTCCTTTATCATTTACCTACTCGAGGACGAGCAGGAATTAAGCTTGGGGATGCCTGATACGTCTCCAACGTATCTATAATTTTTGATTGCTCCATGCTACTTTATCTACTGTTTTGGACTATATTGGGCTTTATTTTCCACTTTTATATTATTTTTGGGACTAACCTATTAACCGGAGGCCCAACCCAGAATTGCTGTTTTTTGCCTATTTCAGTATTTCGAGGAAACAGAATATCAAACAGAGCCCAAACGGAATGAAACCTTCGGGAACGTGATCTTCTCACCGAACGTGATCCAGGAGACTTGGACCCTACTCCAAGAAGTTTCCGGGGAGGTCACGAGGGTGGAGGGCGCCCCCTGGGCGCGCCCCCTGCCTCGTGGGCCCCTCGGAGCTCCACCGACGTGCTTCTTCCGCCTATATATCTCCATATACCCTAAAAACATCAGAGAGCACAATAGATCGGGAGTTCCGCCGCCGCAAGCCTCCAGAACCACCAAAAACCAATCGGGACCCCTTTTCGGTACCCTGCCGGAGGGGGGATCCATCTCCGGTGGCCATCTTCATCATCCCGGTGGTCTCCATGACGAGGAGGGAGTAGTTCTCCCTCGGGGCTGAGGGTATGTACCAGTAGCTATGTGTTTGATCTCTCTCTCTCTCTCTCTCTCCCTCTCTCTCGTGTTCTTGATTTGGCACGATCTTGATGTATCGCGAGCTTTGCTATTATAGTTGGATCCTATGTTTCTCCTCCCCCTCTTCTCTCTTGTAATGAATTGAGTTTCCCCTTTGAAGTAATCTTATCGGATTGAGTCTTTAAAGACTTGAGAACACTTGATGTATGTCTTGCCGTGAATATCTGTGGTGACAATGGGATATCACGTGCCACTTGATGTATGTTTTGGTGACCAACTTGCGGGTTTCGTGACATTGGGAACCTATGCATAGGGGTTGGCACACATTTTCATCGTGATTCTCTGGTAGAACTTTGGGGCACTCTTTGAGGTCTTTTGTGTTGGTTGAATAGATGAATCTGAGATTGTGTGACGCATATCGTATAATCATACCCACGGATACTTGAGGTGACATTGGAGTATCTAGGTGACATTAGGGTTTTGGTTGATTTGTGTCTTAAGGTGTTATTCTAGTATGAACTCTAGGGCTGTTTGTGACACTTATAGGAATACCCCAACGGATTGATTGGAAAGAATAACTTTGAGGTGGTTTCGTACCCTACCATAATCTCTTCGTTTGTTCTCCGCTATTAGTGACTTTGGAGTGACTCTTTGTTGCATGTTGAGGGATAGTTATGTGATCCAATTATGTTAGTATTGTTGAGGGAACTTACACTAGCGAAAGTATGAACCCTAGGCCTTGTTTCCTAGCATTGCAATACCGTTTACGCTCACTTTTATCATTAGTTACCTTGCTGTTTTTATATTTTCAGATTACAAAAACCTTTATCTACTACCCATATACCACTTGTATCAACATCTCTTCGCCGAACTAGTGCACCTATACAATTTACCATTGTATTGGGTGTGTTGGGGACACAAGAGACTCTTTGTTATTTGGTTGCAGGGTTGCTTGAGAGAGACCATCTTCATCCTACGCCTCCTACGGATTGATAAACCTTAGGTCATCCACTTGAGGGAAATTTGCTACTGTCCTACAAACCTCTGCACTTGGAGGCCCAACAACGTCTACAAGAAGAAGGTTGTGTAGTAGACATCAGTGAGCCGCTCGACGACGCGTCGAGCCAGTCTTTGGGTGGGCTGCATAAACATATTCGACGTAAGGGAAAGCTGTGCAATAAACGAATACTATGAATTACTCTGGTATCCGGATACTTACGATTTTGCCAGGGGCTTGGCCCTGGGCTGCCACTCCTCTCCGCCGTCGGCGCCGGTGGAGTAGTTCGGAGGAAGGGTTTTCCCCTTCTTGGACCCTCCGGCCTCCCCAGAGAGGGCGACCTTCCTTTTCTTCTCTCCTCCCGCTGGAGGGGGAGAGTTCTCCTCATCTTCCTCCTCGTCTTCACGGGAGGAATGCGCCTCGGAACCATCGGATGATGGATCCGACACCTCCTGGCGCCGGGCATTCTTTCGAGTCCCCGTGGCCTTCTTCTCCGGCACCACATAGGGTGCCGGAACTAGAAGCTTCGCCAAGCGAGCGTCCGCTGGGCCTTCGGGCAAAGGAGCCGGACAGTTGATCTGTCCGAACGTCACCTGCCAATCCTGTCAAAGGTAAGGGAGCTTAGATCCCGCATGGAGTCAAACTATGAAAAACTGATACCCTATAAAAGGAAAAAACAGCTTACCGCGAGAGCGTGACGCTGCGCACTGAATCCGCGATCCTCGGTAGCGGATGCGGGAGCCTTGGCGCCCTTGAAAAGCACCTTCCACGCATCTTCGTAAGCCGTGTCTAAGAGCCTGCTCAGAGTTTGGTGCCGCGCCGGGTCAAACTCCCACAGGTTGAAAGCCCGTTGTTGACACGGGAGGATCAAGCGGATGAGCATAACCTGGACTACGTTGACAAGTTTGAGCTTCTTGTCCACCAGGGTTTGGATGCATGTTTGGAGTCCGGTCAGCTCTTCTTTTTTACCCCACGACTGGCCCATCTCCTTCCAGGAGGTGAGCTGCGTAGGGGGTCCGGATCGAAACTCGGGGGGTGCGACCCATTCGGCGTCGTGCGGCTCGGTGATGTAAAACCACCCCGATTGCCACCCCTTCAGGGTCTCCACAAAGGAGCCCTCGAGCCATAGGACGTTGGCCATCTTGCCCACCATGGCGCCTCCGCACTCCGCCTGGTTGCCGCGCACCACCTTCGGCTTGACATTGAAAGTCTTGAGCCATAGGTCGAAATGGGGGCGGATGGGGGGGGGGGGGAAGCCTCGCACACGGCGATAAACGCTGAGATGTTGAGGACAAAGTTCGAGGCCAGATCGTGGAAATCCAGGCCGTAGTAGAACATGAGCCCCCAGACAAATGGGTGGAGAGGGAAGCCCAGTCCGCGGAGGAAATGGGGGAGGAACACCACCCTCTCATGGGGCCTGGGGGTGGGGATGAGCTGCCCCTTTTCGGGAAGCCGGTACGCGATGTCGTTAGACAGGTATCCGGCCTTCCTCAACTTTTTGATGCGTCCCTCCATGACGGAGGAGACCATCCACTTACCTCCCGCTCCGGACATGGCTGGAGAAGGTTGAGGTGGTGAGTGCGGACTTGGGCGGTGGAGCTCGAGTGCACAAGAATGGATAGGTGAAGGAGGAAGAAGGCGTAGGTGAAAAGGTGGATCCTTATCCCCTTATATGGGTGGACGCAACTACATGTCCCCACCAGCCTGGTAAAACTCGCATATCTCCAAGCGCCGCAATCAATGGCGCGGTTGGATTACCCACGACCGTATTGATGAGAATCCCGGAATAAGGGGACACGATCTCTGCTTTAACAAGACGTGCCAAGGAAACCGCCTCGCATGACGCGCTGAGGTGGGATAATGAAACGACTCGGATAAAGGCTTGGCCGTGGTGTGTCACGCTATGGAATACGTCAGCAGATTAGATTTGTGTAAATATTATTCTCTCTACGGCAATATGTGGAAACTTATTTTGCAGAGCCGGACACTATCTTTGTGTTCAAAATCTTCTATGAAGTACTTGGAGGAGGAACCCGCCTTGCAATGCCGAAGACAATCTGCGCGCCAGACTCGTCATCATTGAAGCCTGGTTCAGGGGCTACCGAGGGAGTCCTGGATTAGGGGGTGTCCGGATGGCCGGACTATACCTTCAGCCGGACTCCTGGACTATGAAGATACAAGATTGAAGACTTCGTCCCGTGTGCGAAAGGGACTTTCCTTGGCGTGGAAGGCAAGCTTGGCGATACGGATATGTAGATCTCCTACCATTGTAACCGACTCTATGTAACCCTAACCCTATCCGGTGTCTATATAAACCGGAGGGTTTTAGTCCGTAGGACAACATACACAACAACAATCATACCATAGGCTAGCTTCTAGGGTTTAGCCTCTCCGATCTCGTGGTAGATCTACTCTTGTACTACCCATATCATCAATATTAATCAAGCAGGATGTAGGGTTTTACCTCCATCGAGAGGGCCCGAACCTGGGTAGAACTTCGTGTCCCTTGCCTCCTGTTACCATCCGGCCTAGACACACAGTTCGGGACCCCCTACCCGAGATCCGCCGGTTTTGACACCGACAACCGTCGTCCACTCTTGCTTCCCCATCCGCGTCGTGAACCTCGTCTGTCGCCCTAGATGTCGTCGCTGGGTACCCCGCCCCACTGCCAGCATGGATGATGCCTCGGCATCGTCTGTGGGGATCCCGACCATGGGGGTGAGCTGCAAGGTCGATACGTCGCCAGGAGGGAGCAAAGAAGGAAGCAGTGCGAACTTGAAGCAGCGGCGAAGAAAGTTTCGACAAAGGATGTTGTGGATGTTGGGGAGGATGTGTCCCCTTGCCTCCCCCATGTCCGTCCGCCCTGCTGCCGACAAGGAAGCATCCATCCCGCCCCACCCACGACTGGTGATGATCTGACCTCCAGCTGGGCGATTTTGGACGCCCTTACGCACTCAGAGGTGTCGGAGACGTTGTGCGACTTGTTGTAACTCTAACGGGCGCGAACAAGCACGGGCAAACCTGACGCACTGCTCTGCCCAGGTCCTGTTCGATAGAATGTTGCAGCAGGACACAATAATTCAAATATAGATATTACAATCCAAAAATGAAGTTTTGTAATAAAATAATTCAACATATTTGTATTTCTCTCCTTGAAGTGCCCACAAAGACTCAACCAGATCATTCTAAATCTGCTCACGAGTTTCTCGATGGCAAATTTGTTGATGCATTTGGATAAATACCTCAAATGTCGTCGGATTCTGCTTTGGAAGTTTGATAGGATCACCTATCTGCTCAAACCATGGAGAACTCCGTCACCCTCATCTTTCACAATCTTTTTGTACATGATAACACAAACTGTCATCATCTCCCACAACATTTCTGAATCACATATTTTTGTAGGGACCTCAAATAATATTGGGGTATTTATAGAGCAAAGAGGCGGTGCGGGAGGCGGCCGAGGAGGGCACAACCCACCTGGGCGCGCTTGGGCCCCCAGGCATGCCATGGTGGGTTGTGCTCCCCTCGGAGCACCTCTCTGATACTTCTTTGGCCCAACAGGTGTCTTCTAGTACAGAAAAAATCACCAAAAAGTTTCACTGCGTTTGGAATCTGTTTGGTATTGATTTTCTACGAAGTAAAAAACAAGCAAAAGGCAGCAGCTGACACTGGGCACTATGTCAATAGGTTAGTCCCAAAAAATGATATAAAGTTACGATAAAATGATTGTAAAACATCCAAGAATGATAACATAGCAACATGAAACAATCAAAAATTATAGATACGTTGGAGACGTATCGAATCACAACCGAGAGAGCGGTCATTTCCTTCTTTGGAAGGACTACTTTGACACAACCAACCCGCTGTTCAAACATCAGGAATTCCGGCGGCATTTCATATGAGTAGGCATCTTTTCAACCGTATTAGAGAGGGGGTAGTCGGATACGATGCCTATTTCGAGTGCAAAGAGGATGCCGTTGGAAAGATTGACTTCTCATCTTACCAGGAAATGCACTGCAGACATCCGAATGTTTGCATACGGAGTGCCCGGTGATCTCATTGATAAGTACGTCCGTATGGGCGAGTCTACATGTCTAGACTCCATGCAAAAGTTCTGCATAACTGTGATTGTTGTGTTTGGCCCTGAGTACTTGAGAGAGCCCACTGCTGAAGATACATCCCGCTTGTTGGTGATGAATGCCAGCAGAGGATTCCCAGGGATGCTTGGCAGCATAGACTACATGCACTGGGAGTGGAAGAACTGCCCTTCTGCTTGGCAATGGCGGTATAAGGGCCACGTCAGGGCTTGCACTATCATACTTGAGGCCGTGGCCTCACAAGATCTCTGGATCTGGCACTCTTTCTTTGACATGGCCAGATCACAGAATGATATCAACGTGCTTCAGCGCTCGCCGGTGTTTGCTAGGCTTGCTGAAGGCAACAGCCCATCGGTGAACGTTACCATCAACGGCCACAACTACGATAAAGGATACCACCTAGGTGACGGTATCTATCCTCAATGTAACACTATTGTGAAGACAATCCCCAACCCCGTCGGAGAGAAGAAGAAAAGATTTGCCCAAGAGCAAGAGAGTGCTAGGAAGGACATCGAGCGTGTCTTTGGTGTTTTGCAATCTCGATGGGGCATCGTTCGATATCCTGCTAGGACTTGGAGCATGAAGAAGCTGTGGGAGATGATGACTGCTTGTGTGATCATGCACAATATGATCGTAGAAGACGAGCGCCCGGAACGTATCTACGATTAAGGGTTTCAGTTTTCAGGGTGAGAATGTTGTGCCTGAGTATGGAGGAGCGGCAATGTTTAAACAGTTCACCCAATTTCACCATGACATGCGTGATTGGAAAACTCACATGCAATTGCAAAATGATTTGGTTGAGCATATGTTGGCTCATGTTGAGAATCAATAGATGTATCTTTTTTATTCGGCTTGCAAAACTATGTGTCGTGAAATTGTCACGGCAGATGTCCTAACAGAAGGACTTAGTCGTGGAGCCATCGCAACAGGGTTAGCTTAAAAGGGGTTAAACGGGACAAAGGACACAAGGAGTTTATACTGATTCGGCCCCTTGTGGTGAAGGTAAAGGCCTAAACCAGTTTGAGGTGGTATTGATTATGTCTCGATTACTTGGGAGCGAGTACGCTTGATCTAGCTTTCGATCTGTTGCTTCTTGCCCTAAGCCGCCACCGGGTCGTTCCTTTATATACACACGTTGACGCCCGACGTCTTACAGAGTCCCGTCCGGCTTATAAACAATGTGTCCAGTCCGGTGACTAATTACACTTGCCTTATAATACAAGTCATACATATATAGCGGTTTACACCTATGAGCCTTAAGCCGCCTTTGGGTTTTGGGCCCTTTAGTAAGTCTGCTTCATGAACCGCCATCTTCAACATCTTCATGGGTTTTGTTTTGATAAACCGCCATTGGGATAACCCGACCCCTCCTGGACAGGTCATACCCAATAGTCATATTCCAACACTACGTGACATTATTTTATTTTTATTCGGCTTGTAAATCTATGCTATTTATTTGGTTTGAAACTATATGTTTGTTTGCGAAAATTTGTGCATATTTGTTGAAAAAGGACGGCCAGCCATCCTCGCCGTCAAATATGGGTCGACGCGTTGGGCGCACTGCCGACCTAAATCTCAAACCCGATGGACGCCGAGCGGGCGGCCGACACAAACGAATAAAAAAAGAAAAAAAACTCGTTTGGACATGCGTTGGAGTTGCTCTGAGTACTTTTTTTAGACAATTTTTTGAGTAACTTTTTGTGAGGTAATTCTTTTGAGAACTTGCAACTTTTTGTGAGGGAGTAGCTTCGTTCATTAATTTGCTCAGCCGGGCGTACGAAATTCAAAAGTCAGCCCACCAATCCGGCCCGAAGCAACACCGCACCTCATCGGCTCATCCCCGTCTTCCCCAATCCAAAACCTCCCCACCTTTCCCGTTGTCAGCGACGCAAACCCCCACAGTCTCGTCTCCCATGGCCACGGCGCCGCACCTCGCCTTCCACCTCCCCTTCCCCTTCCCCTCCACCTCCCGCCCACCGCCCCGAGCCCTAGCACCCCCGCCCCCGCGCCGGGTCCCTCTCCGCCTCGCCGCGGGGCGCCGCTTCCGGCCTCCCACCGCGGACGACGAGCCCCCCGAGGCCGCCGAGGACTCGTCCCACGGTCTCAACCGGTACGACCAGCTCGCGCGCCACGTGGAGCGAGCGCGGAAGCGGCAGCAGGCCGACCAGCCGGAGGTCACCGCCGACCACCCGCTCTTCTCGTCCCCTCCCCGGGCCCCCGCCGGCGGGAGCTATGACCCCGACGACGAGTTCTTCGACGAAATCGACCGCGCTATTGCCGAGAAGAGGGAGGAGTTCACGCGGCGCGGGCTCATTAAGCCCACCCCGCCTCCGCCGCCCGAGGTGGACGTGCCCGCCGACGAGCTGTCCCCCGAGGAGGCCATCGACCTCGACGAGATCCGGAGGCTGCAGGGCCTCAGTGTGGCGTCCGTGGCCGACGAGGAGGACGACGAAGCCGAGGAGGAGTACGGCGACGAGGGCTTGCCGCTCGACGAAGACGGCGAAGCCTTTGATGTGGCGGACGAGCTCGGCTTAGAGGGGGACAGGATACGGCAGCCCGCCTTCCGCATGACGCTGGCCGAGCTCCTCGACGAGAGCAAGCTGGTCCCGGTAGCGGTGACGGGCGACCAGGACGTCGCGCTCTCGGGGGTGCAGAGCGATGCCACCCTCGTGGCTGCCGGGGACCTCTTCGTGTGCGTCGGAGAGAGCGGACTTGCTGGGCTTACTGAGGCTGACAAGCGCGGTGCCGTTGCCGTCGTGGCCGACCAGGACGTGGACATCGAGGGCACCCTGGCCTGTCGCGCTCTGGTCATCGTCGATGACATCACGGCCGCTCTCCGCGTGCTCCCTGCCTGCCTCTACCGACGGCCCTCCAAGGACATGGCCGTTATTGGCATCACGGGCACAGACGGGGTCACCACCACGTCCCACCTCGTCAAAGCAATGTACGAGGCCATGGGTGTCAGGACCGGCATGGTAGGCGTTCTTGGAGCCTATGCCTTCGGCAGCAACAAGCTGGATGCGCAACCTGCTGCATCAGGTGATTCGATGGCCGTGCAGAAGCTGATGGCAACGATGTTGCACAATGGCGCTGAAGCCGTTGTGTTGGAGACGACCACTGATGAGATGCTACCATCAGGTGTGGACAGTGAGATAGATTACGATATCGCCGTGCTGACCAATGTTAGGCATGCCAATTTAGAGGCTAGCATGACATACGAGGGGTACATGAGCAGCATGGCCTCCCTTTTCTCCAGAATGGTGGATCCTGAGCGCCACCGTAAGGTGGTAAACATCGATGATCCGAGCGCACCATTCTTCGCCGCCCAAGGGGGGCATGGTGTCCCGGTGGTGACATATTCATTTGAGAACAAGAAGGCTGATGTGCACACTCTCAAGTACCAGCTTTCCCTGTTTGAGACGGAGGTTCTCGTACAGACACCGCACGGAATCCTTGAAATCTCCTCTGGACTGCTTGGAAGAGACAACATCTACAATATCCTTGCAACTGTGGCAGTTGGTGTTGCAGTGGGTGCGCCATTGGAGGACATAGTGAAAGGTATTGAAGAGGTGGATGCAATCCCAGGTCGGTGTGAGCTAATTGATGAGGAGCAAGCCTTTGGGGTGATCATTGATCATGCGAGGACACCGGAAGCTCTGTCAAGGCTTCTTGACAGTGTAAAGGAACTAGGCCCACGGCGTATTGTCACTGGTATGATACTTTCTCTCATACAATAGTTCTCATTAACACACCGCCTCCACAAAGTTTATACTGGTTTCAAACTGTTAATTTGCTGTACGTTTTGCTATATATTCTTTATTCTGGTTGTGGTATTACAAACTGAGCCTCCTGGTATGTTGTTCTCTGTAGTTGTTGGATGTTGCGGTGAGAAAGAAAGAGGGAAGAGGCCGATGATGACAAAGATTGCTGCTGAGAAAAGTGATGTTGTTATGTTGACATCCGACAATCCAGCAAGTGAAGATCCATGTATGGTCCTTAGTATATTTCGTTATGAGATCCTAATGTTATTAAATAAATGAGTGAGCTGAAGTTTACACATTTCTTGGTCTATTCTGAGCAGTGGATATCCTGGACGATATGTTGTCTGGTGTAGGATGGACCATGGAAGAATACTTGAAGCATGGTGCAAATGATTATTATCCGCCCCTACCAAATGGTCACAGACTCTTCTTACATGATATTAGAAGAGTTGCAGTGCGAGCTGCTGTTGCAATGGGCGAGCAAGGCGATGTTGTTGTAAGTTTTCTATGATTTTCTTCACTATAAGGAAAGCTTTGCTGCTGTCCATAGTCACCGTATAATCCTATATGAACAAATTGTTGAAATATGCTACACTTGAATCTCCATGCGTAGGATCCTGTGTAAAAATGCTTATTGAAGCTGATCTTGGCTCTTGTCAGATTTTAATTATAATGATTTCAAAGATCTAATCCCCAAATGCATTAATCTATAAGAATGTAGAACATGCTCAGAAAGATTGAAAGTAGATTGATGTGTTACTATCTGCAGTTAACTTAATATGCTAGTGAACAACTAAGAAGTTGCATTAATGTTATGAGATAGAAGGCTTGACCCTCTAGGTGATAGCATGTATTACATTTTTACTGCTGACCATCTTCCACATGTTGGTCCATCTTGGTCCTTATTCCTGATTGCTTTTGTTCATCCTTCAGGTTGTCACTGGAAAAGGGAATGATACTTATCAGATGGAAGGCGATAAGAAGGAGTTCTTTGATGACAGGGAAGAGTGCCGAGAAGCACTGCAATACGTTGATCAATTGCATCGATCTGGAATAGATACCTCTGAGTTTCCATGGCGGTACGTTTCGTTCTAAATCACTTTTGCCCTGTTCTCAGGGCTTCATCCCTCATGATTCATGAGTATGTACTTGTTGCCATAAGGTTGTGCCTTAACACTTTGGCCTTGCCTCTGTTTTTTCATGTCCTATTGAAAATACAAGCCTCCACCAAAACACCCAAAGGAATCACACGATATAAATTCCAGTCCAATTCTTGTGATCTACCTTGCATTTTGTGATTTTTGCACAACTTGCCCTGACCGCATTGTATTGCATCAGAGATTCTGCTGTACCAGATTTCCTCTTTTGCAATGTCGTTTCACATGAAAACCACAGATTTACTGATCTCGCTTCTCTCTGTCTGCCACAGGTTACCAGAAAGCCACTGATTGTGATGTACCCAAGATGGCCGAGCTTCTCAAAGATAGACTAGCCGATCTGATCCAGCTTTTGCTCAAGGTTCTAACCTCGGCTGCTGACTGCTAACAAACAACTAGCTTATGATCATCATTGATGATTGCTGCAGAGTAGATAAGTTGATGGCCTTGAAAATTGTAAGTTATTTTACGGTACATTAAAGGCACACCGGAATGGAAAAAAGCAATTTCCCCAGTGTTAGTTTTCATGAAAAATAGACAAATAAACGTCCGGGTTCTTCATGTGCAATTTTTTTATGAAGTGTGCTACAATCCAGAGGGCACACATTTCTCCGACCGCGTTTGGTACCTTGAAAAATATAAGTGGCGTTTGCATGGCACACATTTAATGTTGGACAAAGGAGAGAATCGGTTCTTTCCATTTAACAAAGAAATCAATCGGCGTCGCCCCACAGATTAAATCTTTGGGAGGAGGATTACATTCCATATTTCATCTCTGAACATATTCTCTTCCATATTTTCCATTCCGATTTTGATTATGGGCTGCCGCGGGGCCGGCGCAATCGAGGGAGCACCGGTATGATAAGAGATCTCCATATAAAGAGGTTGCCATACGTACTTCTAGACCAGAAAAATATTGCTCTCTCTTTGTTGTCTCCAACATGTCTCGACTTCATTTAGAAGTACACATCTTGTTCTTGTGCAGCGTTCTTCTTGCACATCAAATCCTTGGAGGCCGAGTTCATCAGCTCAATCAGGAGGTAAGTTAAATTGATCAATTTAGTCATGCAATGGCATTGTTTTTTACATGCATCGACCCAGACATCACACGTATCTGCTTACGGATCAGGCTTAGATACACCGGACATATCATCTCTTATCATGCAGCCTCTAACCGCAGATTGGTGTTCTAGTTTTCATCTAGTTTTTTTTTGCGGGGTATCTTGTTTCTTGTTTTGAAAGTTCAAAACTTCATAACTTGTAACATGGCTGGGTAGTTAGTAAACTGAATCCTCTGCACTGCTTCAAATAGAATATTCACTAACGAGTAGTATATGCTACCCTAATTATGCCTTGAAGAAAAATGCGGGTGCCAGCATGGAAGCGGGAGCATCAAGTTCATCACGTTCACGGAGCTCCGATCATCTTCAGCTCCCATACATTGAGCTCCCACCCAAGCATGGTGGCACTGTTCAGCCATACGTGAGTTCCTTTGCTTGGCCCTCTGTTTACCGACTAATAGTTTTTTGCGAGAATATTTACTGACTAGTCTAGCGTCATGTATTAAATTTCAGGAGGCTGTTTATATTAAAAGCACTGACAGGGACAGTGGATATTATGGAGTATCTGCTACCCTGGATGTCTATGGATACAATCTCAAAGATGGCCAAGTGAGCGGGGCAGCAATTTCGATAAGTAACTTTGAGGCTGATTTTAGCAAGAACGTCAGTGCAATTACCGTTGGATGGGTGGTAAGTTGCCTTCCTATGCTCTGTAGATTTGCATTGTTATTGCGATGGCTTTTCTCTACTTGAACCTTTCTCACTTATCCATGGAAAAATATGTAGGTGTGGCCGTCTTACTTTAATGACTCGCAAACTTACCTTTATACGGCTTGGACGGTAAATGTGTCCTTCAAATTGATCTTGTGATGATGATTTTTAGAAGCTCGCAAACTACGTACACCGACTTCTTTCTTCATCGAAATAGGATTTTAGTAAGCTTGTGATGTGATTAAATCATGACATGAATGTAACTGCAGAAAGACAGCCGGCAGAGCACAGGGTGTGTCAACTATGATTGTCCTGGTATCCAGCTTGTGAGCGGGTCTCCAATATTCCCCGGGGATGTCATAGCCCCAGTATCCCAGGCTAACGGGACACGGCAAACTATCACCATTAAGCTGTTCAGGGTACGTACGTATGTGTTCACTTGCAAGTTTTTCACTCACCAGGCACGTGGAATATATAGTTAAAACTCTAATGCAGTCGTCTTCTTCTCCATGAAACATGTAAAAATTACAGACCAAGTTGAACGGGAACTGGTGGTTGCACGCTGGTGTAAACGACGAGGACCCGATCCCGGTCGCCTACTTCCCGGCGTCACTATTCGACGACTTTTTCTACAAAGCAACTCAAGTCGTGTTGGGTGGCCATGCTCTCAAGTCTAAAACTACCACACCTCCTCCGATGGGCAGTGGAGCCTTCGGCTCTGATTGGGGCAATGCGGCGAAGATCCGAGACATTCATGTCATCATGGAGGATGGGAGGAGCAACTTTATCGACGACGACCTGTCCACCGATGTCACTGACGTCAAGCTTTACTCTCTTTGGCCAATTTCAGCAGGACAATTCGCTTACGGAGGACCAGGAAGGAAGAACTAGTAGCAATATTAACCTCGTATGTGTGTTGCTATGCTATACTTGTGCAATGTGTTGATGGATGAATGGATAACGAGCTCGAATTGCATGATATGTGTGTTTTGGCGATGGATGAATAAAGACTTGATATGTGCATGTGCTCAAATCAGTGTTGTTGCCAACTTTGTTATAGTGAGAAACAGGGGTTTCAGACGCATCTGCAAAAGTAAAATTTGAAACCTACACTTGCTATTTTGTAATGAAACAGGCGCACGGGGTTGGGTGGTCAGAATCGCTGGGTGTTGTACGCAATGAGCTTACAGACAGAGGGAAAATATGACCCGCAACCTCAATTTTTTGAAGAAATGGCACTGGACCATTTCGCGTGTGAGAAACACTTTGCTTCATTTGCGAGCTTGGCAGGCAGGTTACCCGTGTGTTTCTATCAAGTCAGAAAGTGTCTAGAAATCGATGTGGAGGTACTGTTGGTATGAGCATGGGTGTGTGAAAGCTAAAATTTATACCACCTCATGACAAGCGTCCATGTCCTTGTCTCCTCCTCCCACCTTGCACCTCTTTGTTTTTTTCCTTGGTGCATATTTTTCTAGAATTGCCGCGCGGGAGAGGGGGGGGGGGGGGGGGCTCCCCCACCTAAATATATTGCTCAAAAGCGGCAAGCCGCAAGCACATCCACAAAGATTACATAGGCACACAAATGTACGAGAGGAACAACTGCCACGAGAAGACATCGTCCTTATCACATTGCTTGTGTAAGCGATGTGACCACAAATCTAAGTGAGACAATATGTTTTAGAGTGAGGGAGGGGTGAGAGTCAAGGTTCAAACCTTTGCATTTCTGTCATCCCAAATACATCAGAGAATCGCCAGTAGGATAAAAGGCCATACACGGTCGTTCAGTCCGTGTGGCGTCGTTGCATCCCAAAGAATTGAGGTGTCGGTGGAATGGAGGTAGGTGTGAGCCGCTATTAAATCCTATCTACGGCTGGACATGAGATGAAGAGGTGATCCGTGTCCTTCGTTTGATGAGAACATCTGCGGCAGTCCTTGACATGTGTGCAAGGTTGGCCATTTTATTTAGCCTTCCTTTGAAGACCAACCATGCTAAAAGCTTGATCTTATTTGGCACCTTGGCCTGCTATATGCGTTTGGCATTATATCTTCGTCAGTCTCCTTAGAATCTTATAAGATTTTTTTTTGTTGAGAAGTCATGTTGAGGAAGCGATAGTCTTGCTCATTTGAAACTATAAAGTCTTGCAGCAAAGAAAAAAGAAAAATTAATTCTATGGAGGCAACAGAAGTTAGGCGATTACACAGGTTAAATTCTAAATCAAAACACATAATGTTTCCCACTCGAACAAAGGGCAAAACGGAATGCGAGAAAAGGCAAGGCTTTTTTAATAGGTTGTGGAGTGAGCCAAGTATCAAGCCAAAAGAAAGTAGAGGACCCGTTGTTTGTAAGAACAAAAGAAATATTATGTAGTGAGGGCAATTGGGAGTTTATAGTTTTGCAGAGAAAATAATTGTGGGTAGTAGGGGCTACAAAAGCATTTGGGTATTGAAGAGAAAGCTAGTCAAGGCAAGGGGTAGGGGAAGGAAGTAGAGCCTTAACGGCAAATTTCATGAGAATGCATTTATTTTGTAGATGCAAGTTTTTAATGCCTAAATAACCGAACTTTTTAGGTTTACATACATTATCCCAAGCAATGAGACATTGAGCCTCTGAACAAGTGTCCTCTGCTGTCCAAAAGAAAGTACGTCTAAGAGCATCAACTTGTTTGCAAAAGGGAAATCAAGCATGAAGTAAATAAGCAAGGATTCAAGAATGTTCGTGATGAGCGCCAACCTCAGAGGTTGGACAGAAGGTTGGCATGCCAACCTGAGAGGAATTTTTGTGCAACGTTCTAGAATTGGGAGAAAATGGTTGGGTGAAAGCGGTAGACCTAAATAAATTTGTGAGAAGGAAGAGATTGGGCAAGCAAAGATGGATGCAATTGTGTTTTGAATAGTGGGAGGAGTGTGCAGAGGGACAAAGCATGTTTTGAAGAAGTTAATGTGGAGGCCAGTGGCAAGCAAGAAATATTGAAGCACCCCTTTCAAAGTTGAGGCCGTCGAGGGCGAGGTCGTGGCAATAATTAACATGTTGTCTACGTACTGAAGTGTTGTGGGTGGTAAGTGAGCAAAGAGTGGGTAGTGTAGCAGAGAAAGATGAAGATGTCGCGAAATGAGTTACTGCAATACGTCTATCACGATGATGAACATATATGGAGAGAGAGGATCGACCTGCCTCAGCCCATTTTTACATGTGATCCAAGGCTGTGGGAAACCATTAAGAAGAATGACAGTTTTGCTAGTTGAGAGGATGTTGTGTATCCAAAGTCTGAATTTAGAAGGAAAACCCCTTAAGCATAGGATTTTGTCGAGAGAAACCCACGAGATAGAGTCGAACGCTTTCCTAAAATCCCGTTTGAGAACCATAGTAGGAACTTTCCTATTATAGGAGGTGCTGATGAGATCAACAGCGTAAACAAAGTTTTCCACAATGTTCCTTCCAAAGATAAAGCCAATTTGGTCACCATGGACTAGGCTAGGGATATTTTTTAACCTATTAGTAAGAAGTTTTGCGATCGTCTTGATTGGACAATTTTGAACGGAGATTGTGCAGCATGAATCCGGACAATTTTGCAATTAGGAAGGTGCGGCAGCAACAATGGCAACTCATCCGTTGACGGCATCCATGGCTCCGACGATGAGGTGGAGCCGCCACGGTAGCAGTCGACAACCTCATGCTCATTCAACGGCGGGGCGAGTGACGGGAGCAAGTTCTGATTTCTGATGGCCTTTCTGTGAGCGAATCATGTAGTATGAGCTTAATTAGCTTCAATCCCGCGGTGTCAAGTATGTAGACTCATTAGCTGATGCTGCGTTAAGCAGTGGCAGAGCTCAATGAGTGCCAAAGGGGGGACATGTCCCCCAACAATTTTTTACATAAACATGTAATATTTAACACTATTTGGGCCAAATTTAACATAATACCCCCTCAGTACGGTCTCACATTCCTTTGCCACTCAAATGTACGACATCTGCCGTGCTTAGGCCCCTTCTTCCCTTCCCTAATCCAAAAATGAGTCCACCGCCTGCCTGGCATTGTATGGGTATAGGTATGGCGTGCAGGCCAGCCTCCCTTGGATTTTAGGTGATTAACTACGGAAGCGAAGAAAAGGCTGGATCGACAAGTAATATGGATCGGAGAGAGTACATTAGATTAGCCCCCTCAACATTATTTAAGATTCATTTAGCCCCTCTCAAATCGTGTTGAAACTCCGCCAGTGCCGTCAAGGTCCATGAGTGGATGATGGGTGTGTGAGAAACGTCAGGAAGCGCCCGACTTAATAGGTTCATCTATTATGTTTATTAAGGTTCATCCCCTGTGTTAACATGTATTAGAAGAACCATACTTCCTCCGTCCAAAAATAAGTGTCTCAACTTTGTATTAACTTTAATATAAAGTTGTATTAAGATTGAGACGCTTATTTTGCAATGGAGGGAGTAGCTTTTTACTGGATGGTTTGCGTGTGTGTATGTGTGTGTTTTGAAAAGTGCTTCACACATATTTATGCACATATGCACAGCCAATCACAACGAAAACTATGCTTCACTTAAATGGCATACACGCTCCCTGAATGGAAGAACATATCATGTGAAACAAAGAAATCTGTGCACCCAATGCACAATGTGATTCTCGGTCTTTGGTGGAAACCAACGGACACGGTTTGACTACATATCAGTTGTTGGCAATTTGCAAATGGACCTCGGATTTTGATGAAATCAACCTGCGCTCAAACATGGTCTAGCTCAATGTTATTAAAACACTTACGTTTCACCAAAATCAATCCAATGCAGTGAAATCACAGTGCAAGTTATGAAGGAAATATGCCCTAGAGGCAGTAATAAAGTTGTTATTTATATTTCCTTATATCATGATAAATGTTTATTATTCATGCTAGAATTGTATTAACCGGAAACTTAGTACATGTGTGAATATATAGACAAACAAAGTGTCACTAGTTTGCCTCTACTTGACGAGCCCATTGAATCAATGATGGCTATGTTTCCTAACCATAGACATGAGTTGTCAATTGATTAACGGGATCACATCATTAGAGAATGATGTGATTGACTTGACCCATCTGTTAGCTTAGCATAATGATCGTTTAATTTGTTGCTTTTGCTTTCTCCATAACTATACATGTTCCTATGACTATAAGATCATGCAACTCCCGAATACCGGAGGAACACTTTGTGTGCTACCAAAAGTCACAACATAACTGGGTGATTATAAAGGTGCTCTACAGGTGTCTCCGGAGGAACACTTTGTGTGCTACCAAATGTCACAACGTACTTAGTACCTGATAGTATTTTGCATGTCTATGTTGTTATAGATAGATGGCCCGTGCTGTTGTTCCATTGAATTCTAATGCGTTCCTAGAGAAAGCTAAGTTGAAAGATGATGGTAGCAACTACACAGACTGGGTCCGTAACTTGAGGATTATCCTCATTGCTGCACAGAAGAATTACGTCGTGAAAGCACTGCTAGGTGACAAACCCACTGCAGGAGCAACGCCGGATGTTATGAACACCTGGCAGAGCAAAGCTGATGACTACTCGATAGTTCAGTGTGCCATGCTTTACAGCTTAGAACAGGGACTTCAACGACGTTTTGAACATCATAGAGCATATGAGATGTTCCAGGAGTTGAAGTTAATATTTCAAGTAAATGCCCAGATTGAGAGATATGAAGTCTCCAATAAGTTCTACAGCTGCAAGATGGAGGAGAATAGTTCTGTCAGTGAACATATACTCAGAATGTCTGGGTACCACAACCACTTGACTCAACTGGGAGTTAATTTTCCCGATGATAGTGTCATTGACAGAGTTCTTCAATCACTGCTGCCACCTCTTGAGCACTTGCGTTGGTTTTCCCTTGAAGAGGAAAGGGTGGTGCATCAAAGTAGCGTAAGTATTTCCCTCAGTTTTTGGGAACCAAGGTATCAATCCAGTAGGAGGCTACGCGCCAGTCCCTCGCACCTACACAAAACAAATAAATCCTTGCAACCAATGCGATAAGGGGTTGTCAATCCCTACACGGTCACTTACGAGAGTGAGATCTGATAGATATGATAAGATAATATTTTTATGATAAACATGCAAAGTAAAATAAAAGACAATGAAAATAACTAAGTATTGGAAGATTAATATGATGAAGATAGACCCGAGGGACATAGGTTTCACTAGTGGCTTCTCTCAAGAGCATAAGTATTTTACGGTGGGTGAACAAATTACTGTTGAGCAACTGACATAATTGAGCATAGTTATGAGAATATCTAGGTATGATCATGTATATAGGCATCACGCCCGAGACAAGTAGACCGACTCCTGCCTGCATCTACTACTATTACTCCACACATCGACCGCTATCCAGCATGCATCTAGAGTATTAAGTTCATAAGAACAGAGTAACGCCTTAAGCAAGATGACATGATGTAGAGGGATAAATTCATGCAATATGATAAAAACCCCATCTTGTTATCCTCGATGGCAACAATACAATACGTGCCTTGCTGCCCTTACTGTCAATGGGAAAGGGCACCGCAAGATTGAACCCAAAGCTAAGCACTTCTCCCATTGCAAGAAAGATCAATCTAGTAGGCCAAACCAAACTGATAATTCGAAGAGACTTGCAAAGATAACCAATCATACATAAAAGAATTCAGAGAAGATTCAAATATTGTTCATATATAAACTTGATCATAAACCCACAATTCATCGGTCTCAACAAACACACAGCAAAAGAAGATTACATCGAATAGATCTCCACAAGAGAGGGGGAGAACTTTGTATTGAGATCCAAAAATAGAGGAGAAGCCATCTAGCTAATAACTATGGACCCGAAGGTCTGAAGTAAACTACTCACACTTCATCGGAAGGGCTATGGTGTTGATGTAGAAGCCCTCCGTGATCGATGCCCCCTCCGGCGGAGCTCCGGAACAGGCCCCAAGATGGGATCTCGTGGATACAGAAAGTGACGGCGGTGGAATTAGGGTTTTGGCTCCGTATCTGATCGTTTGGGGGTACGTAGGTATATATAGGAGGAAGGAGTACGTCAGATGAGCAACAGGAGGCCCACGAGGGTGGAGGGCGCACCTGAAAGGGCATTTCCCTACTTTATGTTTTGGATGATGATGACAACTGTAACGCCCCGAGACCATTGTGCCAGGTGTCATGCAGTTATTCGCTGGTGTTGCCTTGTCATTGCTTGCGTGTCATGCATTGCATATCATGTCATCATGTGCATTTCATTCGCATACGTGTTCGTCTCATGCATCCGAGCATTTTCCCCGTTGTCCGTTTTGCAATCCGGCGCTTCGTTCTCCTCCGGTGGTCATTTCTACCTTTCTTTTGTGTGTGGGGATTAAACATTTCCGGATTGGACCGAGACTTGCCATGCGGCCTTGGTTTTCTACCGGTAGACCGCCTGTCAAGTTTCGTACCATTTGGACTTCGTCTGATGCTCCAACGGTTAACCGAGGGACCGAGAAGGCCTCGTGTGTGTTGCAGCCCAACACCCCCCCAATTTGGCCCAAAACCCACCAAACTCTGCTCCATCATCTCGGTCGTTCGATCACGATCGCGTGGCCGAAAACCGCACCTCATTTGGACTCTCCTAGCTCCCTCTACCTATAAATATGTGGGCATCCCCAGAAATTCGTGGATGAACCCTATCCATCTTCCTCGCCGCGCCACCGGACCAAAATCTCCGCCCGGACATGTCCAGCCGCCCGGCCACCTCACTTCGGCCAATCAAAGTGCGCCACCTCAGCCCCGCCGCCGCTCTCCTCCAACCCGTGGCCGCCACTTGTCCCAGCCGGCTTCCCTGCCGCCGCGCCGCACCCGCCGGCCCGCCAGGGCCCGCGTGGGGCCCTCCGGGCCCGATCTGCCCCGCCGCCGCTCGGCCGCGCGCCCGAGCCGCGCGAGCCTCGCACCGCCGCCGTGCCCTCGCCGCCTGCGCCGCCGCCCGACCGCCGCCATGCGTCGCCTCCGCCCGCCGTGCGCCGCCCCGCCGCCTTGCACCGCCACGCCTCCTAGCCGCCGGCCGCCTCGGTCGACGTGCGCCGCCGCCTCGCTCCCCGGCGTCCTCCACCGCTGCCTCGCCGGCGTCGTTCTCCGGCCTTCCTCCGGCCGTCTCCTCCGTCTCCGGCGCCCGTCTCCGGCGAAATCCACGAAGCGGGATCAGATCCACCACTTCCCCGATCCAAACGCCGTCGTCCAGATCCGGATCCCTCCGTCCCGGATATCTCCGTCCCGCGTTGACTTTTCGCGGAGGTAAAATTTGGCTAAGTCCCTAGATTCCCAGATCCATGATGCTCTGTTCGAGGCCTCGTATCTTTGCATCCGTAGCTCCGGTTCATGCATATGATATATCAAAATCTTCGTCTCGACGAGTACATCATTTTGTTCCATTGCATCATTTGCATTTTAGTTCATCTTGATGCCCGTATTGCTGTTAGAAGGAGGCATCATGAGTTAAATTGCAGATCCGTTAGTTCAACATGCACTTTTGTCATTTTTGCCATGTTTAATCCGTGCATGATATGCCTGTGCCCCTTTGGGATGAATTGTTAAGCATGTTGTCTTCTTTCCAGAGGTGCCTCCCATGCATTTTTAGGATGTGTGTGGTGTCTTGTGCAAGCTTGCCAAGTAGGGTACCTGAGATTGCTGATTTCAGGGACTTAGTGATTTTCACTAAGTCTGGTATGTTTTAGTTCACGATGCTATATGTCCAGCTTGTTTCCTAGTGATCCGTGCCTCTTTTGAGGATGATCAGTAAGAGTGATTTGTTATGCTTGTTGTGCTTAATCCATCCATGTCTTTACTTGTTATGTTGGAGCACCCTAGGTTGACTCAATCGAGCTCAACTTTTGCATAGTTGTTGTTTTGGGCAGATCGTGAACTCTTTTGCGATTTTGCCAGAGTTATTGCTAGTGATCCATGCGTGCTATGCCATTGTTCTTGCCATGTCTAGCTAGGATTTTGTGCCTTATTAATGGATATATGCTTGCCTTGCCATGACTTGCACCGTAGTGAGAGCATCGAGCTCGTTTACATGCCTCGGTGAGTTATTATTTCAGCATGTCCCAGTTTTCACTAAGTCTGAAAACTGATTGTGTTTCATCGATGTTCGTGTGCTTGGTAGAGTATTTTGTGAGCCCTTTTGGCCCCAGGTCATTTTGGGTGTTTTGTTAAGCTTGTTGAGTAGCTCCATGCCATGCTCTTACTTGCCATGTTCAGGTTTTGCTTCATGTTGTTTTGCTGCTCCGAAGAGAGCATCGTGGTCTGAATCCCAGACTAGCGTTAATTTCGCTAAGTCTGAAATCTGTTTTGCTTATTCAGTTTTGCCATGCTTGTTTGAAGCCCTTAATGGATGAATTTGCCTATGCCTCAGTCCTGGTGATTTGTTAAGCTTCTTGTGTAAATCCCTGCCATGTATTTTGTTTTCATTTTTGGTGGCTGTAGCATGTTCATTTTGTTGCATTTAGGAGCCTACTTGCTGTAAATCGCAGATCGGTTCGTTTCGTAAAACGCTTGCCATTTCCAAACCGTAGCTCCGATTGCCATGATCTTTATATCGTTTTCAGGCAATTTCTTCCCCTCTATCCAGTGGCACACTTGGTTTTCCAAGTTGAGGCCAGTTTCATGCATTTCCTGTCATGTCTTGCATTTTGCATCCCGCTGTTGGGGAACGCAGTAATTTCGAAAATTTTCCTACGCACACGCAAGATCATGGTGATGCACAACAATGAGAGGGGAGAGTGTTGTCTACGTACCAACGCAGACCGACTGCGGAAGCGATCACACAACGTAGAGGAAGTAGTCGTACGTCTTCTTTCCGATCCGACCGATCCAAGCACCGTTACTCCGGCACCTCCGAGTTCTTAGCACACGTTCAGCTCGATGACGTTCCTCGGGCTCCGATCCAGCAAAGCGTCGAGGAAGAGTTCCGTCAGCACGACGGCGTGATGACGATCTTGATGTTCTACCGACGCAGGGCTTCGCCTAAGCACTGTAACGGTATGATCGAGGTGGAATTTGGTGGCAGGGGGCACCGCACACGGCTAAGGAACGATCTCAAGGATCAACTTGTGTGTCTTGGGGTGCCCCCTGCCCCCGTATATAAAGGTTGGAGGAGGGGGAGCCGGCCGGCCAGGGAGAGGGAGGCGCAGGGGAGTCCTAACTCCTCCCTCCAATCCTAATCCAATTAGGACTCTCGGGGAAAAAGGAGAGAGAAGGGGGGCCGGCCCCTTATCCTAGTCCTACTAGGACTTGGGGAAAGGGGGGCGCCGGCCAGCTATGGGCTTGTCCCTTTTCTCTTTTTCCACTAAGGCCCAATAGGCCCATTAGTCTCCCGTGGGGTTCCGGTAACCCTCCCGGTATTCCGGTAAAATCCCGATTTCACCCGGAACACTTCCTATGTCCAAACATAGGCTTCCAATATATCAATCTTTACGTCTCGACCATTTCGAGACTCCTCGTCATGTCCGTGATCTCATCCGGGACTCCGAACAACCTTCGGTACATCAAAATGCATAAACTCATAATTACTGTCATCGTAACGTTAAGCGTGCGGACCCTACGGTTCGAGAACAATGTAGACATGACCGAGACACGTCTCCGGTCAATAACCAATAGCGGGACCTGGATGCCCATATTGGCTCCTACATATTCTACGAAGATCTTTATCGGTCAGACCGCATAACAACATACGTTGTTCCCTTTGTCATCGGTATGTTACTTGCCCGAGATTCGATCGTCGGTATCCAATACCTAGTTAAATCTCGTTACTGGCAAGCCTCTTTACTCGTTCCGTAATACATCATCTCACAACTAACATATTAGTTGCAGTGCTTGCAAGGCTTATGTGATGTGCATTACCGAGAGGGCCCAGAGATACCTCTCCGACAATCGGAGTGACAAACCCTAATCTCGAAATACGCCAACCCAACATCTACCATTGGAGACACCTGTAGTACTCCTTTATGATCACCCAGTTACGTTGTGACGTTTGGTAGTACCCAAAGTGTTCCTCCGGTAAACGGGAGTTGCATAATCTCATAGTTATAGGAACATGTATAAGTCATGAAGAAAGCAATAGCAACATACTAAACGATCGGGTGCTAAGCTAATGGAATGGGTCATGTCAATCAGATCATTCAACTAATGATGTGACCTCGTTAATCAAATAACAACTCTTTGTTCATGGTTAGGAAACATAACCATCTTTGATTAACGAGCTAGTCAAGTAGAGGCATACTAGTGACACTCTGTTGGTCTATGTATTCACACATGTATTATGTTTCCGGTTAATACAATTCTAGCATGAATAATAAACATTTATCATGATATAAGGAAATAAATAATAACTTTATTATTGCCTCTAGGGCATATTTCCTTCACCCGCATCGCATCCCGCATCTCGCATATCATACCATGTTGATGTGTTGGTTGTTTACTATGTTGTGTGCTTCTTTTCCGGTGATTGCTTCTTCGGGTTGGTTCCGGTAACGTCGTGTTGTGAGGATCCGTTCGTCTACGCCCGTTTGTCTTCTTCATGGACTCGTTCTTCTTCCTTGCGGGATTTCAGGCAAGATGATCATACCCTCGAAATCACTACTATCTTTGCTATGCTAGATGCTCGCTCTTTTGCTATGCCATTGCTACGATGCCTACCACTTGCTTGTCAGCCTCCCAGATTGCCATGTTCAACCTCTAACCCACCATGTCCTAGCAAACCGTTGATTGGCTATGTTACCGCGTTGCTCAGCCCCTCTTATAGCGTTGTTAGTTGCAGGTGAAGATCGAAGTCTGTTCCTTGTTGGAACATGGAGATTGTTCCTTGTTGGAACATTTATTTACTTGTTGGGATATCACCATATGTCTTATTTAATTAATGCATCTATATACTTGGTAAAGGGTGGAAGGCTCGGCCTTATGCCTGGTGTTTTGTTCCACTCTTGCCGCCCTAGTTTCCGTCATATCGGTGTTATGTTCCCGGATTTTGCGTCCCTTACGCGGTTGGGCTATAATGGGAACCCCTTGACAGTTCGCCTTAAGTAAAGCTTCTCCAGCAATGCCCAACATTGGTTTTACCATTTGCCACCTAGCCTTTTCTTTTCCCTTGGGAGTCGCGCTCCTGAGGGTCATCGTTATTTTAACCCCCCTGGGCCAGTGCTTGTCTAAGCGTTGGTCCAAACTGTCAGCCGCCGGTGGCTACCAGGGGCAACTCTGGGCTGGCCTACCGGAAGTTTAGACAATCCGGTGTTGCCCTGAGAACGAGATATGTGCAGCTCCCATCAGGATGTCGGCGCATCGGGCGGTGTTGCTGGTTTAGTTTTACCCTGTCGAAATGTCTTGTTGTACTGGGATACCGAGTCTGATCGGAATGTCTCGGGTGGAGGTCTATTCCTTCGTTGACCGTGAGAGCTTGTGATGGGCTAAGTTGGGACACCCCTGCAGGGATTTGATCTTTCGAAAGCCATGCCCGCGGTTATGGGCAGATGGGAATTTGATAATGTCCGGTTGTAGAAAACCTGAACTTGACCTTAATTAAAATGTATCAACTGCGTGTGTAACCGTGATGGTCTCTTTCCGGCGGAGTCCGGGAAGTGAACACGGTTGTTGGAGTTATGCTTGACGTAGGTAGTCCAGGATCACTTCTTGATCATACTTTTATCGACCGTGCTTTGCCTTCTCTTCTCGCTCTCTTTTGCGAATAGGTTAGCCACCATATATGCTAGTCGCTTGCTGCAGCTCCACCTCATACCTTTACCTTACCCATAAGCTTAAATAGTCTTGATCGCGAGGGTGCGAGATTGCTGAGTCCCTGTGGCTCACAGATTACTTCCAAAACCAGCTTGCAGGTGCCGATGAGTCCGAGCAGATGACGCAACCCAGCTCAGGAGGAGCTCGATGAAGATCTTGTCCTTCGTGTTGTTTCGTGTTAGTTGATCAGTAGTGGAGCCCAGTTGGGGTCGACCGGGGACCTTTGTCGCATTTGGGGTTCTTCTTTTATTTTGGCTCCGTAGTCGGGCCCTGATTGTACTTGGTTGATGTAATGCTTTATTCATGTTTTTGTGTGAAGTGGCGATTGTAAGCCAACTATGTATCTTTTTCCCCTATTATATTACATGGGTTGTGTGAAGATTACCTCACTTGCGACATTGCCTTCAATGCGACTATGCCTCTAAGTCGTGCCTCGACACGTGGGAGATATAGTCGCATCGAGGGTGTTACAAGTTGGTATCAGAGCCTTCCCCGACCTTAGGAGCCCCCACTGATTGATCGTTTTTAGCGGCCGAGTTGTGTCTAGAAAAATGTTTTGAGTCATTAGGAATTATATATCGGAGAGTTTAGGAATTCTTTTTACTCCCCAGTCCCTTCGTCGCTCTGGTGAGGCATCCTGACGTAGAGTTTTGACTCTTCTCTTCTCAAATTTCACTAAATTTTTTTTAGGATCACGCGAGTATCTTGGATTTGTTCCGATGGCTTATGATGAGAACACTGTCTTGGTGCCTCCTGTCAGGGGTTTAGTGGAAGTGTCCCGGGGAGTTGAGCTCTGAGGTGTTGTCATCATAATTTTATCGTTGCAATTCTGGTATACTTGAGATATGTTCGCGACATCGAAAATCTCCTTTATGCAGTTCGTTGGTGAGATAACCTCGACGCCACCCAGTACTGGGGCAGGAGTTCGAGAGTATCGCCATAACTTGTATAACGGATGCTTTTCGAAGGTTGAGATAGATGGTTTCCGAAGGTTTCTTGGTTATGTGTTGAAGGATGGATGCAGCTGGATGTAGGATTTGCTAGCTTGGGTGAGATATTATGCTTCCCCTGTATCCCCAACACCTGATTGCATAACCGGATAGTTTCGGGAGTTTCATAGGTGGGAACTCAAGTAGCTCTTAGGATATCTTTCCAACAGATGTATGATATGAAATTGGGGTTTGACGTCTAGTGGTTCGCCTATTCACGGTCGATTTTACAGTGGTCTCGTTGTGTCTTAAAGAGTCCTTGGCTATGCTGACTCGGGGACGCTTCGTATGTCATGTGCACTGCCTTGTACATGATGGTGCTGTACGATCGAGCCCGTGTAGGTCCCACCACGAAAACTTCGGACGAAATCTCTATCATATGTTTGTTCCGGCTTATTCTGCAAGCCAATCCTTTGTTTTTGTTTGGAGTTGTGGTATTCGAGTTGCTTCAATGTCAAGTGTTGATTCCATACCTTTCCTAAATGGTGTTCTCATACCTCTATGTGAATACTAATCCTTCTGGATAATCGAGATTGTCATGCCAATTTCTTTTAAACCGGCGTGTTTCTCTTCAAGTGGATCCGATCATTTCAACTCCCGCAAGATCGAGTATCAGTTCTTCTCAACGGTGTTCGTGTCATCCATCTCAAGTGGCATTTGTTTTCCCGCCCACCCACCCTTCTTCTTCGACGACTCGGATTTCTTAATCAAGTATCCATTTTACTGATGTGAGTCTCTCCATTCTTTTCTATCAATATTCTTATCCGGTGATTCTCATGAATATTCTAACGGAGCTTCAAGTTCGTCATTCGTCATCCTTTTCTTCTCCGGTGGAACCAATTCAAGCTTTCGGTGTTTGATCATATTCTTTTCCTCATTTCAATCCCTTTCCATACCGGTGCACCTCTTAATAATTAATTTATCGCTATTCATTTATTCCGGAGTGCTCAAGATATTTCGAAGATTCGTGTTTCCACTCTTAATCCGTTCAAGCTATTTTGAGGATGTTATCTTATTCAAGCCTTTTTATTCAACCGGTGCAATCTCTCCTTCTAATCGTTCTACGGTGTTTCTTTTGGGTGGGCCTAACCCACAGGTCTTTTCCCAGGATCTTACCTGACTCTTCTTATTTTTCCGGAGCTTTTCAAATTCTTTTCTAAAGTTTGACGTAAGAATGAAGTTTTTCATCAGTTAGATGTATTTCTCCAAGATCTCTCAATTTCTTATCATCGTTGGCTCAACTTTTCCATTCTTCGTTCCGGAGTGCCTCAATAATTCAAGGTGGTGTTTCTCGTCGTCTTTCTCATCATTGGAAGACCGAAGAAGATTTTTACCCCCATATCTTGCTCCATTCTCTTCAAGATCCGTGATTCTAGCTTGTTGCCATTCCCTCATAATTATTTGCGATTGTGAGATATTCTTTTCACCCTTCCGGAGCAATTTAAGAGTCTTCTCAGTTGTTATCCGGAGCCCATCATCTAAGATTTATTCATTCTCAGCTTTCAGCTCTCGTTCTTCAATTTTTACCGGTGCATCAAGCGTTCCCTAATCAGTTCGTGATCTCCTCGTTCTCTTGTATGTAAATCCTCTCAAGCACCTTCGTTCATTTTATAATTCTTCCCGGTGTGTTCTTTATCTTCTCTTTGTTCATGCTTAATTCTTACGGTGGTTTGCTCAAGATTTCTCTTCCTTTGTGATTGTAACGATTCTTTTGTTGTTCCAATCCTATCGGTGGTTCATTGAAGACGTTCTCAAGATTATGTTGTATCTCTCTTAATCCTTGATACAAGAATAAGTAATATGCCAGATCCGTTGATTGTCATCAATTTAATTGATGAAGGATAAGCATAATGTAATTCTTACTCTTGTTCCATCCAAGTGATTTAATCCCTTTTTCCGGAGGTGCATTATATCACATTCTTGGCTCGAGACGCTTTATCTTTTCTTTCCCAAGAGTTCCAAGCTTTCACAATTACATCTCCACGGAGGTCCATCTAAATCAATGCAAGGATTCACCTTGTGTTTTCAACTTCTTTTTCCTTCCGTTTGTTCATTCTTTTGTTTACCGGAGTTTGTTCTCGATGATTAAATTCTTGGTTTCATTTGTTTCATCTTCTCTTTTTCCCGAAGTTCCAACCTCTTTCAATTATATCACCACGGAGATTCATCTAAATCATTGCGAGGCTTCAATCTTATTCTTTTCATCATTCAATTATTTTGGATCATTCTTTTATTACCGGAGTTCTTCATGGAGGTTCCGCATGATGGTTCATAAAGGATTTAATCCCTTCTCGAAGTTTTCATCGAGATTCTTTTCTAAGGAGCTCAAGTTTTCTTCATCTTGCAATCTGGAGTGCATTTCTTTCACGCATATCTTTTGAGGTGGTATTATGTCATTCTTGATAATTTGAGTTCATATTGTCATGAATCACATGTTGTCAAGATTGGGATATTTTAAATCCATCAATCTCGTCAGTGGAATTATCTTGGGTTATATTTCACCAAAGCCTTCCCTAAGGATTGTTGCTATTTATGGTGCTTATAAGTGATCCAAGTTCTTCATTTATTCTCCCGGTGAAATAGTTTCTTGTCTCCTTGTTCTTACCAATTCAATTCTTTTCCCGTGAGTGGCAGGTTTTCATCTCTTAATTTGAGAGGTATTCCATAAGACCATATCAAGCTTATTATTTTCGTTGTTGGTTTTCCAACAACTCCGTTCTAGCTTCTGTTGTAACCGTGCTCTCTCAAGATATTGTTTCCCTTCGTTCATCCCATTCCATTCTTACTTTTGTTCCAGAGACATTGTGATGTTTTTCTGTTCAACCTTCTTCTTGTTCTTGTCAGGATCATGTTCTTTTCATGTTTATCCAGTTAACCGGAGTGTTGTGTCCTCTTGTCAAGTATCCTCTCATCTTGTCTTGTTCAATTCCTTCCATTTACAGAGGGAGTGCTGTCCAAATGATGTCACTCTTATTCCTTCCATATCTTGCTTAACCAGAGTGTGGTGCCATTTTGTTCAGTTCTTTTCGCCTTATCAAGTCTTGCATACCTTTCTTAACCGGAGTGCTGCCCGAATTTGGTTTTTCCTTGATCCCCTTCCTTAACCGGAGTGTTTTTTCTATATATATCTTCCCTTCAACCTCAAGGTTTCGCAATGCTCTTTGTCCCTCGTTTCTAATGGAGTGTTTTCGACCTAGTTCACCTTCGTGGTATTCTTTTCTCGAATTTGTTCAACCTCGCAAGGTTCTTTGGTTTCACTCGTTTGTCAAAGAAGCAACTTAGTTTTACCTCTCCCCTTTCTCCTCCGTTTACCCTCCGGTGCCATTCTAGATCTTGGGACGAGATCCTCTCGTAGTGGTGGAGTGTTGTAACGCCCCAAGACCGTTGTGCCAGGTGTCATGCAGTTATTCCCTGGTGTTGCCTTGTCATTGCTTGCGTGTCATGCATTGCATATCATGTCATCATGTGCATTTCATTCGCATACGTGTTCGTCTCATGCATCCGAGCATTTTCCCCGTTGTCCGTTTTGCAATCCGGCACTTCGCTCTCCTCCGGTGGTCATTTCTACCTTTCTTTTGTGTGTGGGGATTAAACATTTCCGGATTGGACCGAGACTTGCCATGCGGCCTTGGTTTTCTACCGGTAGACCGCCTGTCAAGTTTCGTACCATTTGGACTTCGTCTGATGCTCCAACGGTTAACCGAGGGACCGAGAAGGCCTCGTGTGTGTTGCAGCCCAACACCCCTCCAATTTGGCCCAAAACCCACCAAACTCTGCTCCATCATCTCGGTCGTTCGATCACGATCGCGTGGCCGAAAACCGCACCTTATTTGGACTCTCCTAGCTTCCTCTACCTATAAATATGTGGGCATCCCCGAGAAATTCGCGGATGAACCCTATCCATCTTCCTCGCCGCGCCACCGGACCAAAATCTTCGCCCGGACATGTCCAGCCGCCCGGCCACCTCACTTCGGCCAATCAGAGTGCGCCACCTCAGCCCCGCCGCCGCTCTCCTCCAACCCGTGGCCGCCACCTGTCCCAGCCGGCTTCCCCGCCGCCGCGCCGCACCCGCCGGCCCGCCAGGGCCCGCGCGGGGCCCTCCGGGCCCGATCTGCCCCGCCGCCGCTCAGCCGCGCGCCCGAGCCGCGCGAGCCTCGCACCGCCGCCGTGCTCTCGCTGCCTGCGCCGCCGCCCGACCGCCGCCATGCGTCGCCTCCGCCCGCCGTGCGCCGCCCCGCCGCCTTGCGCCGCCACGCCTCCTAGCCGCCGGCCGCCTCGGTCGACGTGCGCCGCCGCCTCGCTCCCCGGCGTCCTCCGCCGCTGCCTCGCCGGCGTCGTTCTCCGGCCTTCCTCCGGCCGTCTCCTCCGTCTCCGGCGAGATCCACGAAGCGGGATCAGATCCACCACTTCCCCGATCCAAACGCCGTCGTCCAGATCCGGATCCCTCCGTCCCGGATATCTCCGTCCCGCGTTGACTTTTCGCGGAGGTAAAATTTGGCTAAGTCCCCAGATTCCCAGATCCATGATGCTCTGTTCGAGGCCTCGTATCTTTGCATCCGTAGCTCCGATTCATGCATATGATATATCAAAATCTTCGTCTCGACAAGTACATCATTTCGTTCCATTGCATCATTTGCATTTGAGTTCATCTTGATGCCCGTATTGCTGTTAGAAGGAGGCATCATGAGTTAAATTGCAGATCCGTTAGTTCAACATGCACTTTTGTCATTTTTGCCATGTTTAATCCGTGCATGATATGCCTGTGCCCCTTTGGGATGAATTGTTAAGCATGTTGTCTTCTTTCCAGAGGTGCCTCCCATGCATTTTTAGGATGTGTGTGGTGTCTTGTGCAAGCTTGCCAAGTAGGGTACCTGAGATTGCTGATTTCAGGGACTTAGTGATTTTCACTAAGTCTGGGATGTTTTAGTTCACGATGCTATATGTCCAGCTTGTTTCCTAGTGATCCGTGCCTGTTTTGAGGATGATCGGTAAGAGTGATTTGTTATGCTTGTTGTGCTTAATCCATCCATGTCTTTACTTGTTATGTTGGAGCACCCTAGGTTAACTCAATCGAGCTCAACTTTTGCACAGTTGTTGTTTTGGGCAGATCGTGAACTCTTTTGCGATTTTGCCGGAGTTATTGCTAGTGATCCATGCCTGCTATGCCATTGTTCTTGCCATGTCTAGCTAGGATTTTGTGCCTTATTAATGGATATATGCTTGCCTTGCCATGACTTGCACCGTAGTGAGAGCATCGAGCTCGTTTACATGCCTCCGTGAGTTATTATTTCAGCATGTCCCAGTTTTCACTAAGTCTGAAAACTGATTGTGTTTCATCGATGTTCGTGTGCTCGGTAGAGTATTTTGTGAGCCCTTTTGGCCCCAGGTCATATTGAGTGTTTTGTTACGCTTGTTGAGTAGCTCCATGCCATGCTCTTACTTGCCATGTTCAGGTTTTGCTTCATGTTGTTTTGCTGCTCCGAAGAGAGCATCGTGGTCTGAATCAGACTAGCGTTAATTTCGCTAAGTCTGAAATCTGTTTTGCTTATTCAGTTTTGCCATGCTTGTTTGAAGCCCTTAATGGATGAATTTGCCTATGACTCAGTCCTGGTGATTTGTTAAGCTTCTTGTGTACATCCCTGCCATGTATTTTGTTTTCATGTTTGGTGGCTGTAGCATGTTCATTTTGTTGCATTTAGGAGCCTACTTGCTGTAAATCGCAGATCGGTTCGTTTCGTAAAACGCTTGCCATTTCCAAACCGTAGCTCCGATTGCCATGATCTTTATATCGTTTTCAGGCGATTTCTTCCCCTCTATCCAGTGGCACACTTGGTTTTCCAAGTTGAGGCCAGTTTCATGCATTTCCTGTCATGTCTTGCATTTTGCATCCCGCATCGCATCCCGCATCTCGCATATCATACCATGTTGATGTGTTGGTTGTTTACTATGTTGTGTGCTTCTTTTCCGGTGATTGCTTCTTCGGGTTGGTTCCGGTAACGTCGTGTTGTGAGGATCCATTCGTCTACGCCCATTTGTCTTCTTCATGGACTCATTCTTCTTCCTTGCGGGATTTCAGGCAAGATGATCATACCCTCGAAATCACTACTATCTTTGCTATGCTAGATGCTCGCTCTTTTGCTATGCCATTGCTACGATGCCTACCACTTGCTTGTCAGCCTCCCAGATTGCCATGTTCAACCTCTAACCCACCATGTCCTAGCAAACCGTTGATTGGCTATGTTACCGCGTTGCTCAGCCCCTCTTATAGCGTTGTTAGTTGCAGGTGAAGATCGAAGTCTGTTCCTTGTTGGAACATGGAGATCATTCCTTGTTGGAACATTTATTTACTTGTTGGGATATCACCATATGTCTTATTTAATTAATGCATCTATATACTTGGTAAAGGGTGGAAGGCTCGGCCTTATGCCTGGTGTTTTGTTCCACTCTTGCCGCCCTAGTTTCCGTCATATCGGTGTTATGTTCCCGGATTTTGCGTCCCTTACGCGGTTGGGCTATAATGGGAACCCCTTGACAGTTCGCCTTAAGTAAAGCTTCTCCAGCAATGCCCAACATTGGTTTTACCATTTGCCACCTAGCCTTTTCTTTTCCCTTGGGAGTCGCGCTCCTGAGGGTCATCGTTATTTTAACCCCCCCGGGCCAGTGCTTGTCTAAGCGTTGGTCCAAACTGTCAGCCGCCGGTGGCTACCAGGGGCAACTCTGGGCTGGCCTACCGGAAGTTTAGACAATCCGGTGTTGCCCTGAGAACGAGATATGTGCAGCTCCCATCAGGATGTCGGCGCATCGGGCGGTGTTGCTGGTTTAGTTTTACCCTGTCGAAATGTCTTGTTGTGCTGGGATACCGAGTCTGATCGGAATGTCTCGGGTGGAGGTCTATTCCTTCGTTGACCGTGAGAGCTTGTGATGGGCTAAGTTGGGACACCCCTGCAGGGATTTGATCTTTCGAAAGCCGTGCCCGCGGTTATGGGCAGATGGGAATTTGATAATGTCCGGTTGTAGAAAACCTGAACTTGACCTTAATTAAAATGTATCAACTGCGTGTGTAACCGTGATGGTCTCTTTCCGGCGGAGTCCGGGAAGTGAACACGGTTGTTGGAGTTATGCTTGACGTAGGTAGTCCAGGATCACTTCTTGATCATACTTTTATCGACCGTGCTTTGCCTTCTCTTCTCGCTCTCTTTTGCGAATAGGTTAGCCACCATATATGCTAGTCGCTTGCTGCAGCTCCACCTCATACCTTTACCTTACCCATAAGCTTAAATAGTCTTGATCGCGAGGGTGCGAGATTGCTGAGTCCTTGTGGCTCACAGATTACTTCCAAAACCAGCTTGCAGGTGCCGATGAGTCCGAGCAGATGACGCAAGCCAGCTCAGGAGGAGCTCGATGAAGATCTTGTCCTTCGTGTTGTTTCGTGTTAGTTGATCAGTAGTGGAGCCCAGTTGGGGTCGACCGGGGACCTTTGTCGCATTTGGGGTTCTTCATTTATTTTGGCTCCGTAGTCGGGCCTTGATTGTACTTGGTTGATGTAATGCTTTATTCATGTTTTTGTGTGAAGTGGCGATTGTAAGCCAACTATGTATCTTTTTCCCCTATTATATTACATGGGTTGTGTGAAGATTACCTCACTTGCGACATTGCCTTCAATGCGACTATGCCTCTAAGTCGTGCCTCGACACGTGGGAGATATAGTCGCATCGAGGGTGTTACAACAACCCCTTGTGATCTAATCGTGTGCTATATGTTTCAGGTTCTCGATGCATAGGCTTACATCGGATTGCTATTGCCTCTCGAAGGAAAAGATCAAAGACGTGTCCTCTACGCTTTTATTTTCTTTGGTCGTAGAGTACCCGTACTATCAAGAGGGAATCCTCATTAGGAAGCTCTGGGGGAATCAGTTCACGTACACTTTTCTCGCCCTCTCTTTGCCTTCCTCAGGTGTGTGTGTGGGAGAGAGTTTTCCTTGCCTCTTCCCATCTTTCCTGCTCACTGTTTCTGCCCAGCGGTTGTACCGCTCTCTGGAGCGGTTGTACCGCTGGGTCTTGTCACTCACCAGCTTTGCTCGAGCGGTTGTACCGCTGCCTCCGGGCGGTGGTACCGCCACCATGCTCTACAACAGCTGGGGCGGTGGTTCCGTCCATGCACCGCTCAAGTACCGCTCCCGCTTCTGGTTTGATGCGGTTCTTGGGCGGTAGTGGACCGGTTGGTCCGGTCGTTCCACGATGACCGTTACCACCGGTGGTCTGAGCGGTTCTTCCGCTCAGAACTTAGCCGCCCAAGAGCTCAAGGCCATGCAGTTGTTCCGGCCAGGCACCGCCCAAGTACCGGTCAAGCTCCTGTTTTGATGCGGTGGTTGTGCGGTAGCCAGGCGGTTAGTCTGGTTATTTTTCTTAGTCGGTACTACCACCCGCCTGTCCGGTTGTACCGCTTGGTAGGGTTCTGCAGTTACACCGTGAGTCCCGGTTGTACCGGGATGAGGACCGGTTGTACCGCTGCAGTGCAAAAAACGCAGTAACGGTTGGAAATGTGGGTGACTATTTAAGGGAGCTTCTCCCACCTACCACTCCCACCTTTGACCTCTCTCGCTCCATCATTAATGCCCTTAAATCTCTCTTGCCCGATCTCTCTCTCTAGCCACTCAAACTTGTTGATTTGCTAGGGATTGAAGGAGGAGACCTAGATCTACACTTCCACCAAAGGATATTTGCTTCCCCCATACTTTCTTGTGTGGATTTTGTTACTCTTGGGTGTTTGAGCACCCTAGACGGTTGAGGTCACCTTGGATCCATATTCCATTGTGGTGAAGCTTCATGGTTTTTGTTGGGAGCCTCCAATTAAGTTGTGGAGAGAGCCCCAACCTTGTTTGTAAAGGTTCGGTCGCCGCCTTCAAGGGCACCAATAGTGGAATCACGGCATCTCGCATTGTGTGAGGGCGTGAGGAGAATACGGTGGCCCTAGTGGATTCTTGGGGAGCATTGTGCCTCCACACCGCTCCAACGGAGACATACTTCCTCTCAAAGAGAAGGAACTTCGACAACACATCCTCGTCTCCACCGTCTCCACTCTTGGTTATCTCGTGCCTTTACTTGAGCAAGCTTACTTGTTTCATATCTCTTGCTTGCTTGTGTACCTATCCTCATTGCATCATATAGGTTGCTCACCTAGTTGCATATCTAGACAACCCACTTTGATGCAAAGTTTAAATTGTTAAAGAAAAGCTAAAAATTGTTAGTTGCCTATTCACCCCCCTCTAGTCAACCATATCAATCCTTTCAATTGGTATCAGAGCCTCGTCTCTTTATTAAGGACTTTACCATCCAAAGAGTATGGTTGATACCGTAGACGGTGTGGAGGAACACTCCAGTATGAATCCGATCTCCTCTACGGGAGATGGGGGAACTTCGGTCTCTCGTGAGGAGTTCAATGTGGCCTTGGAGACATTGAAAACCTCCATGATGACCGAAGTCGAAAGCATGTTTACTAAATTTCTTGAGGGGCTTAAACTATCCACCGCACCATTGAAAGTGGGTGATCCCACCAACAAGGTGACGGATGCTATCACCGACAAGGGGGAAGCTAGTAGTGAAAAGGCTCCTTCTTCTAGTGGCAAGAATGGCACCGGCATCTTTGCCCATGTGGAACCACCACTTGTTTATGGTGGAACGGTTCCTTCCACTCATTTGAATCATGCCGGTCCTCCCCCTAAGATTGTGAAAAATGAGGATTTTGATTCTTGGGTTTACCGCTTTAAACGTCATTTAAATCATGTGAACACTAACCTTTGGAGAATCATTGAAGAAGGTTTCTATCCACATGATCCAAGCAACTTCACTCCTCGAGAAGCCGTGGACAATCAATTCAATGAGAATGCTCTCTTCATCATTCAAGATGCAATTCCACCTGAAGACCTACCTCATCTTCGTCCTTTCGCCTTGGCCAAAGATGCATGGCATTGTGTCGTGTCTCTCTACCGGGGAAGCGCAAGCATTCAACACTCCAACTATGAAGTGGTACAAGATGAGGCCGATGAGTTTGCAATGAAGGAAGATGAAGAACCTCGTGAGCTCTATCAGAGAGTAACCAAACTCGCGGTCTCACTACGAGATCACGGGAGCAAGGACACGGATGACAATTGGATCAAGCGCAAATTCCTCAAGGCAATGATGCCCTATCACAAGGCCATGTCCTCCGTCATTCGTCAAAGACCGGACTTCCACACTTTGACCTCAAGCGAAGTGTTGGATGAGTTTGTGGCCATGAACATTTTGGACAAGACCACCGACAATGCGGTGCTCCATTCTCAACGGGCAAAGAAGCCTAACCTTGCATTGAAGGCCAAGCTCATCGTGGAAGATGAAGAAGAGGAAGAAGAGGAGAGCAACCCCGAAGATACGAAGTATGCATATCATGAACACATGGCACTTGCTTCAAGGCAATTTTGGAGCAAGAAAAACTCGAGGCCAAACTTTAGCAAAAACAACTCGAGTGGTACAAGGGGCAAGCAATGTGTAAGGACTTGCTACAATTGCGGCAACGTGAGTCATTTCGTCGCGGAATGCCCGTATGAGAAGAGGGAAGACAATGGTGGCAAGCTCATCCAAAAGGACAAGGCCAAGTCGTTCCCCAACAAGAACAACTTCTCCAAGAACAATCCTCCCAAGGCTTTGGTTGTGCAAGAAGAGTACAATGAGGATGATGACGATGATGGAGATGATGAGTCGGTTGCCATGGCCTCCGTTGCCATTGCAACAACGTCACGGGTGTCTCTCTTCGACTCACCCAACGAGAGCATCACCGCCAAGTGCCTCATGGCTAAAGCCACCAACAAGGTAACCTCCAACATCAAAACTACCATCATTAATCATCCTTCCCCGATGGATTGCATTAATGAACTTGAGGGAGCTAATGTGGAGGCTAACGAGTTTGAGGCCTTTATGGGCAAACTCAAGGGAAAATCCAAGAAGCACTTTGTTGCTCTCTTGGAACAACTTGGTGAAGCCAATGACATGATCGAGGCTCACGAGGACACCATCTCTAAGATGGAAGGGCATAGTCGTGACTATGCCGATGAGATCTCGGATCTTTCCAATGCTCTTGAGGAAGAGCGTGGTCTTCGTTTAGCTCTTGAGGAGTCACACAACATTGATCATGCTAAGTTAAAGAAAGATTATGATCATGTCCTCATTGTTTCTCGTGTGCTAAATTCCGAGAAGGCCAAACTCGGGGTTGATCTTGCTAGACTCAAAGAGGAGTTTGATATACTTGACAAGGCCCACAAGGCCTTGAAGGGTATTCACGCTAGTCTCAAGGAGTCTCATGATCAACTCCAAGTGAAGCTAACTAAGGAGAAAGCAACTTTTCCTCATATGGTTTTAATTGATAATGCAAATGCTACTAACCCGTGTTGTGAGCATATACATCTTGTTGAGGAAAATGCTAAGTTGAAGGAGCAACTTGAGAGAGGTCTTGCGACTTGCATACAAGGCAAGAAGAACCTCAACAATCTGTTGATCAACCAAAAGGGAGTTGTGGCCAAGGAAGGGGTTGGGTACGTGCCGACTCCAAGAACAAGAAGAAGAATGACAAGACCAAACGACCTCCTCCTCTCATGCAAACCTTTGTGAGGGAGGGAGAGAGTGCCCCCGAGGAGAAGAAGAAGAACAATGTCAAGAAGGGCAATGTCACCCCTCCCAACAAAGTCGGCGATTTTAATCCTTCTTATGTGTTATGCCGTGCTAGTGATGGGCATGTTTATGCCAAATTTGTTGGTTCTCTTCATGAATACATTGAATGGTCTATTTGGGTTCCTAAGACCCTTGTTACTAACATCAAAGGACCCATTACAAAATGGGTACCTAAAACCAAGCATTGATCTCTTGTAGGTGTTTGCTTCCGGTGGTGGATCATGGTTGCTCGATAGCGGAGCTACAAATCATATGACCGGAAGCAAGGACTTGGTGGTGGACGTGCACAAGGTTCCATCTATGCCCACCAATGTCGAGTGGGGTGACACCTCATCTTCTAAGGTATTGGGACTTGGCAAGGTGGTCATCTCTCATGATCTCACGATCGAGAAGGTCATGCTTGTTGAGTCCCTTGCATACAATTTACTTTCCGTTCGTCAACTTGCAATCATGGGCTTTGCCACTTTCTTTGATATCGATACCGTGGCCCTCTTGTGGAGCAAGACTCTTAAAGTAGCCTTTGTTGGGCATGTCGAGAACGGTCTATATGTGATTAACTTTTCGGAGCGACCCACTAAGACCACGACATGCCTAATGGCTAAAGTTGATGTGGGATGGATTTGGCATCGTCGTTTAGCCCATGTCAATATGAGATCTTTGCAAAGTCTCCTCAAAGGGGACCATGTCCGTGGACTAACGAATGTTAGTTTTGCTAAAGATCGTGCTTGCAGTGCCTGTATCGAAGGAAAGCTACATGAGAAGGCTCACCCTCCCATGACTATCATTTATTAAAAGAGGCCTTTGGAGCTCCTTCACATGGATCTCTTTGGGCCTCCATCCTTCAATAGTCTTGGAGGTAGGAAGTATTGCTTGGTGATTGTGGATGACTACTCAAGGTACATGTGGGTGTATTTCTTCAAGAGGAAGAGCGAGACCCAACAAACCGTCATTGACTTTGCAAATGAAGCACAACGTCAACACAATGCAAAGATCTTCACAATAAGAAGTGACAACGGCACCGAGTTCAAGAACTACACCTTGGATGAATTTCTTAGTGATGAGGGAATCAAGCATCAATATTCCGCACCATACACCCCTCAACAAAACGGTGTTGCGGAGAGGAAGAACCGGACGTTGATGGATGCGGCAAGGACCATGATGGCGGAGTTCAAGTCTCCGTACAACTTTTGGGCCGAATCCATCAACACCGTGTGTCATGCATCCAATCGGCTCTACCTCCGCAAGGACTTGAACAAGACTCCATATGAGATACTCACCGGTAACAAGCCCAACCTCAAGTACTTCCGGGTATTCGGGTGTAAGTGTTTCATTCTCAAGAAAGGTGTTCGGTTGTCTAAATTTGAGGCTAGACCTCATGAGGGCATATTTGTTGGTTATGCTACAAACTCTCATGCTTACCGTGTCCTCAATAAATCCACGGGACTTATTGAGGAGACGTGTAACATGGAGTTTGATGAGAATAACGGCTCCCAAGTGGAGCAAAGTGGCGCTTGTGATGTAGGTGATGAAATTCCTCCTGAAGCCATAAGAAGAATGGGTGTTGGTTTTATCCTACCCATTGAGGAACCCCTTGTGGCCGAAGGAGAAGGACAATGCTCCACTCAAGTGGAGCCATCACCAACCCAAGGCCCACACGCTTCCGAAGAACAAAGTGAAGGCCCTCAACCTCATAAACAAGACCAAGGGCAAGATCATACTCAAGACGGTGTTGACACACCAAGTGATGCCCAAGGTCAAGTTCTCTCCCCCGAGCAAGTTCAAGATCAAGAACAAGTTCATGACGGCGCTCAAGATGATCAAGTAACCGCTCCTCAACTCACCACCGAGGAGGAATTAGAGCGTCGTGCCGCCAAGATTGCATCCAAGCTCTCCACCAAGGATCATCTCATGACGAATGTGCTTGGAAGCTTAAGAAAGGGGGTAAGCACTCGTAGACAATTAGCAAATTATTGTGAGCATCACGCGTTTGTCTCTTGTGTGGAACCCCACAATGTCTATGAGGCGCTAGAAGATCCGGATTGGCTCAATGCCATGCATGAAGAACTCAACAACTTCGAGCGCAACAAAGTGTGGAGATTGGTGCCAAGGCCAACGGGGAACCACAATGTCATTGGAACCAAGTGGATATTCAAGAACAAGCAAGATGCCCATGGGATTATCATTCGCAACAAGGCTCGTTTGGTAGCACAAGGCTACTCCCAAGTCGAGGGTATCGACTATGGTGAAACCTTTGCTCCCATTGCTCGTCTTGAATCCATTCGCATGTTGATTGCATATGCTTCTCATCATCACTTTAAGTTACAACAAATGGATGTGAAGAGTGCTTTTCTTAATGGTCCCATTAATGAATTGGTTTACGTCAAGCAACCCCCTGGGTTCGAGGATCCCTACTTTCCCGATCATGTGTATCAACTCGATAAGGCGCTCTATGGCCTTAAACAAGCCCCATGTGCATGGTATGACCACCTTCCCGAGTTGTTACAAGACCGTGGTTTTGAAGTTGGGCTAATCGACCCCACTCTTTTTACTAAGAAGGTCAAAGGGGAGTTGTTTGTGTGCCAATTATATGTTGATGATATTATCTTTGGTTCTCCTAACAAAGCTTTCAATGAGGAATTTGCCGCTCTCATGACCTCAAAGTTCGAGATGTCCTCCATGGGAGAGTTGAAGTTCTTTCTAGGGTTCGAAGTGAAGCAAAGAAGAGAAGGAACCTTCATCAATCAATCCAAATACACTCAAGACATGCTCAAGAGATTCAAGCTAAGTGACGTCAAGCCGACTTCCACTCCAGTGCCCACCAAGTGCCAACTTGACTTAGATCCCAATGGTAAAGTGGTGGATCAAAAGGTATATCGTTCCATGATTGGATCCTTGCTTTACCTTTGTGCATCTAGACCAAACATCATGTTGAGTGTGGGAATTTGTGCATGGTTTCAAGCCGCACCTAAGGAAAGTCACTATGTGGCGGTCAAACGAATCTTTCGATATTTGGCTCATACCCCAAACTTTGGCCTATGGTACCCCAGAGGATCAAACTTCAAGCTTGTAGGGTACTCGGATTCTGATTGGGCAGGAGACAAAGTGGATAGGAAGTCCACTTCCGGAGGGTGCCAATTCCTTGGTTGCTCTTTGGTAAATTGGTCTTCCAAAAAGCAAAGTTGTGTGTCTCTCTCGTCCACTGAGGCAGAGTATGTTGCCGCCGGTAGTTGTTGTGCTCAACTCCTATGGATGAGGCAAACTTTAAAGGATTACGGTGTCACTTGTGACAAAGTGCCTCTTTGGTGTGACAATGAAAGTGCCATCAAGATCTCTCTCAATCCGGTGCAACATTTCAAGACGAAGCATATTGAGATCCGGTATCACTTCATCCGGGATCACATTAGACGAGGAGAGATCGAGCTCAACTATGTCAACACTCATGACAACATTGCAGATATTTTCACGAAGCCCTTGGATGAAGCAAGATTTCGCGAGTTAAGGCATGAGCTAAATATCATTGATTCGAGCAATGTGGCTTGAACCCTTGCACACCCTACCATGCTCAATTTGTTGTCTAGTTTAGGTGTAGGCATGGACTTAGGGGGAGTGTTGTTCTCTCTATGAACTCTCCCTCCCCCCATTATGCATAAATTGATCGTGTCTTTCACATTAGCCTTATTTGATGGTACTTGTGCTTCAAAGACGAGTTTTGGTCATGGACCCAAGGATAATTCTACATGGTGCCATACCAATGTTGGAAATATGCCCTAGAGGCAATAATAAAAGCATTATTATTATATTTCCTTGTTCATGATAATTGTCTTTTATTCATGCCATAATTCTGTTATCCGGAAATCGTAATACATGTGTGAATAATAGACACCAACATGTCCCTAGTAAGCCTCTAGTTGACTAGCTCGTTGATCAACAGATAGTCATGGTTTCCTGACTATGGACATTAGATGTCATTGATAACGAGATCACATCATTAGGAGAATGATGTGATGGACAAGACCCAATCCTAAACATAGCACAAGATCGTATAGTTCGTTTGCTAGAGTTTTCCTATGTCAATTATCCTTTCCTTAGACCATGAGATGGTGTAACTCCTGGATACCGTAGGAGTACTTTGGGTGTACCAAACGTCACAACGCAACTGGGTGACTATAAAGGTATACTACGGGTATCTCCGAAAGTGTCTGTTGGGTTGACACGGATCAAGACTGGGATTTGTCACTCCGTATGACGGAGAGGTATCACTGGGCCCACTCGGTAATGCATCATCATTATGAGCTCAAAGTGACCAAGTGTCTGGTCACGGGATCATGCATTACGGTACGAGTAAAGTGACTTGCCGGTAACGAGATTGAACAAGGTATTGGGATACCGATGATCGAATCTTGGGCAAGTAACATACCGATTGACAAAGGGAATTGTATACGGGGTTGCTTGAATCCTCGACATCGTGGTTCATCCGATGAGATCATCGAGGAGCATGTGGGAGCCAACATGGGTATCCAGATCCCGCTGTTGGTTATTGACCGGAGAGCAATCTCGGTCATGTCTACATGTCTCCCGAACCCGTAGGGTCTACACACTTAAGGTTCGGTGACGCTAGGGTTGTAAAGATATGTATGTGCAGTAATCCGAAAGTTGATCGGAGTCCCGGATGAGATCCGGGACATCACGAGGAGTTCCGGAATGGTCCGGAGGTAAAGAATTATATATAGGAAGTGCAGTTTCGGCCATCGGGAAGGTTTCGGGGGTCACCGGTATTGTACCGGGACCACCGGAAGGGTCCCGGGGGTCCACCGGGTGGGGCCACCCATCCCAGAGGGCCCCATGGGCTGAAGTGGGAGGGGGAACCAGCCCTTAGTGGGCTGGTGCGCCCCTCTAGGCCCACCCCCTGCGCCTAGGGTTGGAACCCTAGGGTGTGGGGGGGGGGCGCTCCACTTGCCTTGGGGGGCACTCCACCCCCTTGGCCGCCGCCCCCCTTGGAGATTGGATCTCCCAAGGGCCGGTGCCCCCCAGGGGGCCTATATAAAGGGGGGGAGGGAGGGGGCAGCCGCACCCTTGCATCTTGGCGCCCCCTCTCCCCTGCTACACATCTCCCTCTCGCGTAGACGCTCGGCGAAGCCCTGCTGCACGTGACAACTGCATCCACCACCACGCCGTCGTGCTGCTGGATCTTCATCAACCTCTCCCTCCCCCTTGCTGGATCAAGAAGGAGGAGACGTCATCCGCTCCGTATGTGTGTTGAACGCGGAGGTGCCGTCCGTTCGGCGCTTGGTCATCGGTGATTTGGATCACGGCGAGTACGACTCCATCATCCACGTTCTAGTGAACGCTTCCGCTCGCGATCTACAAAGGTATGTAGATGCATCCGATCACTCGTTGCTAGATGAACTCATAGATGGATCTTGGTGAAACCGTAGGAAATTTTTTGTTTTCTGCAACGTTCCCCAACAGTGGCATCATGAGCTAGGTCTATGCGTAGTTCTCTTTGCACGAGTAGAACACAATTTGTTGTGGGCGTTGATGTTGTCAACTTTCTTGCCGCTACTAGTCTTATCTTGGTTCAACGGTATTGTGGGATGAAGCGGCCCGGACCAACCTTACACGTACGCTTACGTGAGACCGGTTCCACCGACTAACATGCACTAGTTGCATAAGGTGGCTGGCGGGTGTCTGTCTCTCCCACTTTAGTTGGAGCGGATTCGATGAAAAGGGTCCTTATGAAGGGTAAATAGAAGTTGACAAATCACGTTGTGGCTTTCACATAGGTAAGAAAACGTTCTTGCTAGAACCCTATTGCAGCCACGTAAAACTTGCAATAACAATTAGAGGACGTCTAACTTGTTTTTGCAGCAAGTGTTTTGTGATGTGATATGGCCAAAGTTGTGATGAATGATGAATGATATATATGTGATGTATGAGATGTTCTTGCTATTGTAATAGGAATCACGACTTGCATGTCGATGAGTATGACAACCGGCAGGAGCCATAGGAGTTGTCTTTATTTTTGTATGACCTGCGTGTCATTGAGAAACGCCATGTAAATTACTTTACTTTATTGCTAAACGCATTAGCCATAGTAGTAGAAGTAATAGTTGGCGAGCAACTTCATGGAGACACGATGATGGAGATCATGATGATGGAGATCATGGTGTCATGCCGGTGACAAGATGATCATGGAGCCCCAAGATGGAGATCAAAGGAGCTATGTGATATTGGCCATATCATGTCACTTTTATTATTTGATTGCATGTGATGTTTATCATGTTTTTGCATCTTGTTTACTTAGAACGACGGTAGTAAATAAGATGATCCCTCATAATAATTTCAAGAATGTGTTCCCCCTAACTGTGCACCGTTGCGACAGTTCGTTGTTTCGAAGCACCACGTGATGATCGGGTGTGATAGATTCCAACGTTCACATACAACGGGTGTAAGACAGATTTACACATGCAAACACTTAGGTTGACTTGACGAGCCTAGCATGTACAGACATGGCCTCGGAACACAGAAGACCGAAAGGTTGAGCATGAGTCGTATAGAAGATACGATCAGCATGAAGATGTTCACCAACATTGACTAGTCCGTCTCACGTGATGATCGGACACAGCCTAGTTAACTCGGATCATGTTATACTTAGATGACTTGAGGGATGTCTATCTGAGTGGGAGTTCATTGAATAATTTGATTAGATGAACTTAATTATCATGAACTTAGTCTAAAATATTTGCAATATGTCTTGTAGATCAAATGGCTAACGTAGTCCTCAACTTCAACGCGTTCCTAGAGAAAACCAAGCTGAAAGACGATGGCAGCAACTACACGGTCTGGGTCCGGAACCTGAGGATCATCCTCATAGCTGCCAAGAAAGATTATGTCCTACAAGCACCGCTAGGTGACGCACCTGTTCTCCCTGCAGAACAAGACATTATGAACGCTTGGCAGGCACGTACCGATGACTACTCCCTCGTTCAGTGCGGCATGCTTTACAGCTTAGAGCCGGGGCTCCAAAAAACGTTTTGAGAGACACGGAGCATATGAGATGTTCGAAGAGCTGAAAATGGTTTTCCAAGCTCATGCCCGGGTCGAGAGATATCAAGTCTCCGACAAATTCTTCAGCTGTAAGATGGAGGAAAACAGTTATGTCAGTGAGCACATACTCACTATGTCTGGGTTGCATAACCGCTTGACTCAGCTGGGAGTTAATCTCCCGGATGACGTGGTCATTGACAGAATCCTTCAGTCGCTTCCACCGAGCTACAAGAGCTTTGTGATGAACTTCAATATGCAGGGATGGAAAAGACCATTCCTGAAGTATTTGCTATGCTGAAATCAGCAGAGGTAGAAGTCAAAAAGGAACATCAAGTGTTGATGGTGAATAAAACCACTAAGTTCAAGAAAGGCAAGGGTAAGAAAACCTTCAAGAAGGACGACAAGGGAGTTGTCGCGCCCGGCAAGCAAGCTGCCGGGAAGAAGCCAAAGAATGGACCCAAGCCTGAGACTAAGTGTTTTTATTGCAAGGGAAGTGGTCACTGGAAGCGGAACTGCCCCAAATACTTAGTGGACAAGAAGGCCGGCATCACAAAAGGTATATGTGATATACATGTAATTGATGTGTACCTTACCAGTACTCGTAGTAGCTCTTGGGTATTTGATACCGGTGCAGTTGCTCACATTTGTAAAATGTTCGGTGGTTGCCAAATATTACAAAGATAATTATGGTGTATGGTTCACAATTTTATAAAATGCCTAAGTGTTTATAAATAAATAAAAACAGAAAAGAAAATAAATAAAAAGAAAACAGAAAGCAAATCAAAAAAAAAGGATAGACCCCCCCCCACACTGGGCCTCGGCCCAGCTGGCCACCCACCCTCGGCCCAGCCGGTGGCCTGCCAGGCCGGCCCACTCCCCCCTAGCCTATAACCCCGTGGGGGCAAGGAACCCTAGCCCGACCCCCACTCGCACCCCCACTCCCCACGATCCCCTTTTCCCCATCTCGAACGAGATCGAGATCGGGCCAACGCCCGATCGCCGCCGCCCCCAACACCGCCGCCTCCCCGACACGGTGCTCCACCGGAGCCCCGCCCCGTCGCTGGGCCACCCCGCCACCGCCGGCCGCCTCCCTGGCTCCCTCCCTCACCGCCTCTCCCGTCCCCATGTGAGCTGCTCGCCGCCCCGCTCGCCCCTTTTCCTCCCAGTCGCCGCGCCCCTCCACGCCGTCCGTGGCCACCGCACCGGCCGAGCGCAACACGCCCTGGCCGCGCCACCGCGTCGTCCCCTCCGGCCACGGCAACCGGCGGCCGCGCCCCGCTCCCGCTCGCCCGCACATGCCCCGCTTGCCCCCTGCTGGCCTCGGCCACCGCCGCACGGCCACGCGTCGCCGGGCCATGCCACCCGGCCGCCCGCTGCTCCGGCCGACCCCCCGCCACCTCGCCTGCCTCCGCCCAGCAGCCCCCCTTGACCCCTTTCAGCACCCCAGCGGCTACCGCACCGGCCGGCTCGGCCATGGCCACTGGCCGCGTGCGTGCCCCGCCCAGCCCGGACATGTCCGGCGCGCCAAAGGGTGTGGCCTGGACATTGTCCGGCCATGTGTGGTGCTGCCCTGGACGTGTCCGGCTGGACACTGTCCAGTGGCCCAGTACTACTGTCACAAAAAAATAATAATAATAAAAATAATAATGTTAATTAATCATTTAATTAGGTATTTTAATTAAGTTAATTATTCCGTTAATTAGTCTAACTAATATTAGCTAACCTAATTAGTTAGATATTCTATTAGTTAGTGTTTGAGGCAATGACATGTGGGTCTGTTGACCCTGTTGTCCAGTCAACTCTGTTGACTGTTGACCATTGACCAGTTTATTAAAATTAATTCTAAATGCTTAAAACTTCAGAAAATAATATAAAATAAACCGTAGCTCGGATCGAAAAACTTTGAACATGAAAGTTGCTCAGAACGACGAGACGAATCCGGATACGCAGCCCGTTCGTCCACCACACCTCCCTAACCTATCGAACTCGCAACTTTCCCCCTCCGGTCCTCTGCCCGAAAACGCAAAACACCAGGGGTACTTTCCCGAATGTCATCCCCCTTCCCCGGTATCACCTATTACCGCGTTAGGGCACCTCTAACGCCGTTACTTGTCATGTCATGCATCACTATGCATATGCTTGCTTAAATATTTATTGTTTCTCCCCCCTATTCTCTCGATAGACACCGAGACCGACGCCGCTGCTACCCAGTACGACTACGGAGTTGACGACCCCTCTCTCTTGCCAGAGCAACCAGGCAAGCCCCCCCCTTTGATCACCAGATATCGCCTACTCTCCTCTATACTGCTTGCATTAGAGTAGTGTAGCTTGTTACTGCTTTCCTTTAATCCTATCCTGATGCATAGCATGTCCTTGCTACTACTGTTGATACCTTACCTGCAATCCTAAATGCTTAGCATAGGATGCTAGTTTATCATCAGTGGCCCTACATTCTTGTCCGTCTGCCATGCTATACTATCAGGCCGTGATCACTCGGGAGGTGATCACGGGCATATGCTATATACTTTACACGGTTACATTACCGGAGAAATTGTTCGGAGATGGGGGCTGAAGGGACAGGTGGCTCCATCCCGGTAGAGGTGGGCCTGGGTTCCCGATGGCCCCCAACTGTTACTTTGTGGCGGAGCGACCGGGCAGGTTCCGACCACCTAGGAGAGAGGTGGGCCTGGCCCTGGTCGGTGTTCGCGGATACTTAACACGCTTAACGAGATCTGGGTATTTGATCTGAGTCTGGCCATTTGGTCTATACGCACTAACCATCTACGTGGGAGTAGTTATGGGTATCCCGGCGTCGTGGTATCAGCCGAAGCCTTCTTGACGTCAGCGACGGAGCGGCGCGCGCTGGATTGGACTGGAACGCCACTAGGCTAGGTCTGCTTCCGGCCGCCCTCGCAACGTGCAGGTGTGCTAAGGGCGATGGGCCCAGACCCCTGGGCGCTTAGGTTTAGACCGGCGTGCTGACCTCTCTGTTGGTCTAGGTAGGGCTGCGACGTGTTGATCTTCCGAGGCCGGTCATGACCCAGAAAAGTGTGTCCGGCCAAATGGGATCGAGCGTGTTGGGGTATGTGGTGCACCCCTGCAGGGAAGTTTATCTATTCGAATAGCCGTGTCCCTCGGTAAAAGGACGACCCGGAGTTGTACCTTGACCTTATGACAACTAGAACCGGATACTTAATAAAACACACCCTTCCAAGTGCCAGATACAACCGGTGGTCGCTCTCTCACAGGGCGACGAGGGGAGGATCATCGGTTAGGATTATGCTATACGATGCTACTTGGAGGACTTCAGTCTACTCTCTTCTACATGTTGCAAGACGGAGGCTGCCAGAAGCGTAGTCTTCGAAAGGATTAGTTATCCCCCTCTTATTCTGGCTTTCTGCAGTTCAGTCCACATATGATACCCTTACTCCATTTGATACCCATGCATATGTAGAGTAGCTCCTTGCTTGCGAGTACTTTGGATGAGTACTCACGGTTGCTTCCTTCCCCCTTTTCCCCCCTTTCCTTTCTTTCTGGTTGTCGCAACCAGATGTTGGAGCCCAGGAGCCAGACGCCACCGTCGACGACGACCCCTACACCGGAGGTGCCTACTACTACGTGCTGCCCGCTGACGACGACCAGGAGTAGTTTAGGAGGATCCCAGGCAGGAGGCCTGCGCCTCTTTCGATCTGTATCCCAGTTTGTGCTAGCCATCTTATGGCAACTTGTTTAACTTATGTCTGTACTCAGATATTGTTGCTTCCGCTGACTCGTCTATGATCGAGCTCTTGTATTCGAGCCCTCGAGGCCCCTGGCTTGTAATATGATGCTTGTATGACTTATTTTATTTGTAGAGTTGTGTTGTGATATCTTCCCGTGAGTCCCTGATCTTGATCGTACACATTTGCGTGCATGATTAGTGTACGGTCGAATCGGGGCGTCACAAGTTGGTATCAGAGCCAACTGCCTGTAGGAATCCCCCTTCCACACTTCTTGGCCGAAGTCGAGTCTAGACATTGCAAAACTTTTTACTAACCTGGCTGTGTGCCTTACGGGCCCACGTCGCCATCGGGTGATATTAGGATCTTTTACTCCTCGATCCTTACTCTGGGACTCTGATCTCTCTTCTACTCGGGTTAAACGAATTTACTAACTCCGACACTAGGATCCCGTTACGACATTCACCCCAAAGTTGGATAAGACCTAGTTATTCTTTAGAGTAGTATTTGAACATTGTCCACCTTGTCATTTGACTCCTGTGAAAACATCTTTGTTTTCAGATGGAACCCACGAGGCAGGTCGTGCGCCACACGACGGCCATTGGTGCCTCAGGATCACCTGCTGTGTTGGTTGAGATGATGACCTATCTGGGTTATCGCTGGCACCCTGAGTACACCGTCTATGAGGAGTATCAGGATTTCAACCAGGAGCAGTACCGTGCCGTCGTCCACCTCTACTCTCGGGAGTATGACTCCACTACTGTGCTGCACACTGCTCATGGTGTTGGAGTGACTATCGATATGGCGGTCCACGATGCTGCTTATGCTGCTCTGACACGTCTTCGTGGTGAGTATCAGGAGTTGGACACCTCCCCCTTCAGGCATATTGCTATCGCATCCGATGTTGGTGCGGAGGGTTACTACACTGCGGCCTACTCCACTGTCACCCGCGAGCCCTTCTACCATCAGAACCTGGTTCTGCATGCTGATGGGCTAGATAGAGCTAACCGAGCTCTTCGCCACGAGTTGTACACCACTCGTCAGCACCTCTACCGTGCTTTGACGATGTTACACCCCTTTGTTGGATCTGGGGAGCTGCCACGTTCTGCTATCTACCCCGCCAGGACCGTGATGCCTCAGGGTGTCGGTTGGCCAGAGGTGGGAGGCTACTCTCCTGCATTTGGTCCTCTCCTGCCACCTGAGCATCGGGTTCCGCACCAGAGCATCCGCGGATCCCAGGCTACTCACGTGGAGGTCTTCCCTTCGCGTCACTACCAGCTGTCGGGCTACACCTACCTCCACAGTACCGCGTGGGACTGACGTAGACTTGCTTGTTAGTGTTAGATGCATTCGCCGCGAGCCTGTGTGCCGCCTATGATGTCTTAGTCTATGTATTGAATACTGTGTAACGAACTCTATGCATGATCTCTTTTGTAAGATATGCCGACTACTATGTGGTATCTATCGTGCTGCTTTCGTTGTGCATGTTTCATCGTGAATGATGCTTGTTTTTACAATTCCTCAATGCTGAACTACCCCTGTTAAACATTGGCAGGATGGTTAGACCAGGTGGTCGTGGTCGTGGTGGCAACGCCCCACCACCGCCTGAGTACATGGCTGGTATGATCCAACAGTTTGAGCTGAATCATCAGTTCATGGAGAATATGATGGCTCAGTTTCCTCGCCCCAATATGAACCAGCAGCCAACCCCAGTAACTCTGCAGGATTTCATGCGCCTGAACCCAACAGTGTACCGCAGCTCAACCCAGCCTCTGGATGCTGATGACTGGCTCCGTGACATCACCTATGAGATGGAGTCTGCTGATGTAGCCCCTGCCAGCTATGTCACCTTTGCTTCCTTCTTCCTGAAGGGACCCGCAGCTCAATGGTGGGACAGCCACAGGCGTACACTGCCAGCTGGAACAATCATCACCTGGCCAGACTTCCAAGCTGCCTTTCGTGCTCGCTTCATTCCTCAGGGAGTCATGGACCGGAAGAAGCGTGAGTTCCGCAACCTCACCCAAGGCAACAAAACTGTGGAAGCTTATCAACGGGAGTTTCTGGACTTGTCCCGCTATGCTGAAGAAGACATTGCAACTGATGCACGCAGACAGGAGAAGTTCCGTGATGGCCTTCAAGCTGACATCAAGCTCGCACTTCTAGTGCATGACTTTATTGATTTCGCCACCTTGGTGAACAAGGCCATCAACGTCGAAACTGGTCTGCAGGAATACCAGAGCTCTCACAGGCGCAACCGTGACACGGGCTCATCTTCGGGCCCGTCCTCGCAGAAGCGCAAGATATGGATTCCCAATAGCTTGTACCAGCCGGATGCACCTACCCCAAGGCAGACCTATGCTGCACCTCGTCTGCCTACTCCTCCGACTAGGCGGCCAAGACTCCCACCTCCACCACCACAAGCTCCTGTTCCCACTCCCAATAATGGATTGTGCTTCAGGTGTGGACAACTAGGACATCGTGCTAGGGAATGCAACCAGAACCCGAATCAACTGGCCCTTCCAGCAACTGGCCGTGGAAGCAACCAGCCCCGCAGCAACAATGCCAAGTCTTATGGTCGTGTTCATGCCAACCACGTTGATCTGAGCGAAGCTCAAGACCAGCCTGCTACTGTGATGGGTACCCTCCTCGTAAATTCAGTACCAGCATCCGTTTTATTTGATACAGGTGCATCTCATTCATTCATGTCAGAAGGTTTTGCATGCTTGCACGACATTAAATGTGAGAACATGGATGCTTCACTATTAGTACACACCCCTGCGGGCCAATGCCGAACCTCCATGATTTGCAACGACGTCCCTGTAGAAATCGAAGGACTGGAATTCCTTGTCTCTCCCATCGTACTGAAGTCCTGTAGCATTGATCTCATTCTGGGGATGAATTGGTTAAAGGCGCATACTGCTTCTATAGTTTGCGCCACTAAGGTCGTCCATTTACTACACCCTTTTGATGAAATAATAGCTTATCAAGCTCATCTAGTTCAGAACGCCGAGGCACGGCTTTATGCCTTGAATGCGTTGAACGCTGCACCACTCGAGGGCATTGAAAACATTCTCGTCGTTCGTGAATTCCAAGATGTCTTCCCAGAAGAACTTCCAGGGATTCCCCCTGCTAGAGCTGTCGAATTCATCATCGACTTGAAACCCGGCACCACCCCTATAGCTAAACGACCCTATAAGATGCCGCCGCATGAACTCATTGAGCTTAAGGAGGAAATCGACAAATCTCTTGTCAAAGGTTTCATTCGCCCAAGTTGCTCTCCTTGGGGAGCACCTTCTCTCTTTGTTAAGAAGAAGGATGGGACAAACCGATTAGTCCAAGACTACCGTCCTATAAACCAAGCTACCATTCAGAATAAATACCCTCTTCCTCGGATCAATGATCTTTATGATCAACTGGCTGGTTCATCAGTGTTCTCCAAACTCGACTTGAGGTTGGGTTACCACCAGATCCGTGTTCGTGAAGGGGACATCCCAAAAACCGCCTTCGTGACTCGGTATGGGTCATATGAGTACACCGTCATGTCATTCGGTTTAACGAATGCTCCAGCCACCTTCTCTCGTCTGATGAATTATATATTCATGGATTACCTCGACAAGTTCGTCGTGGTTTATTTGGACGATATCCTTGTATTTTCCAAGAACAAGGAGGAGCATGCTGAACACCTTCGTCTTGTGCTGGAAAAACTTCGAGAACATCAGCTGTATGCTAAGTATTCCAAGTGTGAATTCTGGCTTCCCGAAGTAACCTATCTTGGGCATGTCATCTCCAAAGATGGTATTGCCGTCAACCCTGAACGAGTTCAGGCTATTCTCGATTGGACTCCTCCGAAGAATGTGAAGCAAGTCCGAAGTTTTCTCGGTCTCGCCAGCTATTGCCGTCGATTCGTCGAGAACTTCTCCAAGATTGCCAGGCCTCTGACTAATTTATTGCATAAGGGTGTCAAGTTCGACTGGACAGACAAGTGTCAGGAAGGTTTCCAGGCGCTCAAAGACAAATTGACTTCTGCCCCTGTGCTTGCACCACCTGATACTAAGAAGGACTTCGTCATTTACTGCGACGCTTCCCGTCAAGGATTAGGCTGTGTCCTGATGCAAGAGCGCAGAGTGATTGCTTATGCCTCTCGTCAATTGCGCCCTCACGAAGAAAACTACCCAGTTCACGACCTCGAGCTTGCTGCTGTCATTCATGCACTGAAGCAGTGGCGACATTACCTTCTCGGTAATCGTTGCGAGATCTTCACCGACCATCAAAGTCTGAAGTATCTGTTTACTCAGCCAGATTTGAACCTACGTCAGCAAAGATGGATGGAGACTGTTGCAGACTTTGACGTGGATATATCATATACCCCCGGCAAGGCTAATGTGATGGCTGATGCCTTGAGCCGCAAGTCTTACTGCAACCACCTCCAGGTTCATAAAGTTCAGCCCGCGCTTACCGAAGAATTTAGGAGGCTGAACCTCCATATTGTTCCTCCGGGATCACTCGCTCCCCCTCCCGAAGGTTTCCCCAAACAGAACCTCCATGTTGTTTCCAAGGGTTCTCTCAATACCCTGGTTGCGAAACCAGATCTTGTGGACACCATCAAATGGATACAGAAGTGTGACGATGAAGTCCTCAAGATTAAGCGCGACCTCAAAAAAAGGAAAGCCCTCATTCTTCACTGTTGCTAACGATGGCGCCTTGTATTTCAAAGACCGCCTAGTGGTACCTTGTTCGAAGAAAAACCTGGATAAGACTAAAAGGGTTATGCAAGAAGCCCATGATACGCCTCTGTCCATCCATCCTGGTAGTACAAAGATGTACCAGGATATTCGTCAAAGATTCTGGTGGTCTAATATGAAGCAGGACATTGCTCGTTATGTTGCGGAATGTGACGTTTGTCGCCGAATCAAAGCAGAGCATCAAAGGCCTGCTGGAACTCTGCAACCTATCTCTATTCCTGAATGGAAATGGGACCATGTTGAAATGGACTTTGTCACTGGATTTCCCAAATCTCAGAAAGGTAATGATGCTACTCTTGTCGTCATTGACCGGCTTTCCAAAGTTGCCCATTTTCTGGCGGTCAAAGAGACAATCACTGCTAGTCAGCTTGCTACTCTCTACATGGCCAGAATTGTTTCACTTCACGGTATTCCACTGGTTATCAGTTCAGACCGTGGCAGCCTATTCACTTCAAGGTTTTGGGCGAGTTTCCAAGAAGCTATGGGAACTCATCTGTCGTTCAGTACTGCGTTTCATCCTCAGTCGCAAGGACAGGTTGAACGTGTCAACCAAGTTCTCGAAGACATGCTTCGAGCTTGTGTAATCTCATTCGGCAAGAAATGGGAGGAATCTCTTCCATATGCCGAGTTCTCTTATAATAATAGCTATCAAGCTAGTCTGAAGATGTCCCCCTTCGAAGTGTTATATGGACGAAAGTGCCGAACCCCTCTGAACTGGTCAGAAACTGGGGAACGTCCACTCTTCGGTCCGGATATTATCCAACAGGCCGAAGAACAAGTTCGCATTATTCGCGAGAATCTCAAGACTGCTCAGTCACGTCAGAAAAGTCAGTATGACCGTCATCACCAAGACATGGTCTATCAACCTGGCGAAAAGGCTTATCTTCGAGTTACACCAATGAAGGGTGCTCACCGCTTCGGGATCAAAGGGAAGCTAGCTCCCCGCTATATTGGCCCATTCACTATTCTGGAAAGGCGTGGAAAGGTGGCATATCAACTGGAGCTTCCGCCGAACCTTTCTCAGGTTCACGATGTGTTCCATGTGTCACAACTCCGCCGTTGCTTCAAGGATCCAATCCGAGCGGTGGATCATGAAGTGCTCGAATTGCAACAGGACCTCTCTTATAAAGAGCATCCGGTCCGCATTCTTGACCAAGCTGAACGCCGCACACGTCAGAAGGCGATCAAATTCCTCAAGGTCCAGTGGTCGAATCACTCCGAGGACGAAGCCACCTGGGAACGCGAGGATCGCCTGCGTGATGAATACCCCGCATTGTTTCCTTCTACCTCCTAAATCTCGGGACGAGATTTCTTGTAGTGGAGGAGATTTGTGACGCCCGGGTAATTAAGCTACAGTGAACCTCTGCTAATGATGCCACGTCACCTCGTTTATAGTTGCTAATCTCGAGTTAGTTCGAAACCGATTCAAATTTCAAATTCAAAAATAGGCAAACAATAAAAGTTTTCAAAATTTAAAACAAAAATGTTCGGTGGTTGCCAAATATTACAAAGATAATTATGGTGTATGGTTCACAATTTTATAAAATGCCTAAGTGTTTATAAATAAATAAAAACAGAAAAGAAAATAAATAAAAAGGAAACAGAAAGCAAATCAAAAAAAAAGGAAAGACCCCCCCCCACACTGGGCCTCGGCCCAGCTGGCCACCCACCCTCGGCCCAGCCGGTGGCCTGCCAGGCCGGCCCACTCCCCCCTAGCCTATAACCCCGTGGGGGCAAGGAACCCTAGCCCGACCCCCACTCGCACCCCCACTCCCCACGATCCCCTTTTCCCCATCTCGAACGAGATCGAGATCGGGCCAACGCCCGATCGCCGCCGCCCCCAACACCGCCGCCTCCCCGACACGGCGCTCCACCGGAGCCCCGCCCCGTCGCTGGGCCACCCCGCCACCGCCGGCCGCCTCCCTGGCTCCCTCCCTCACCGCCTCTCCCGTCCCCATGTGAGCTGCTCGCCGCCCCGCTCGCCCCTTTTCCTCCCAGTCGCCGCGCCCCTCCACGCCGTCCGTGGCCACCGCACCGGCCGAGCGCAACACGCCCTGGCCGCGCCACCGGGTCGTCCCCTCCGGCCACGGCCACCGGCGGCCGCGCCCCGCTCCCGCTCGCCCGCACATGCCCCGCTTGCCCCCTGCTGGCCTTGGCCACCGCCGCACGGCCACGCGTCGCCGGGCCATGCCACCCGGCCGCCCGCTGCTCCGGCCGACCCCCCGCCACCTCGCCTGCCTCCGCCCAGCAGCCCCCCTTGACCCCTTTCAGCACCCCAGCGGCTACCGCACCGGCCGGCTCGGCCATGGCCACTGGCCGCGTGCATGCCCCGCCCAGCCCGGACATGTCCGGCGCGCCAAAGGGTGTGGCCTGGACATTGTCCGGCCATGTGTGGTGCTGCCCTGGACGTGTCCGGCTGGACACTGTCCAGTGGCCCAGTACTACTGTCACAAAAAAATAATAATAATAAAAATAATAATGTTAATTAATCATTTAATTAGGTATTTTAATTAAGTTAATTATTCCGTTAATTAGTCTAACTAATATTAGCTAACCTAATTAGTTAGATATTCTATTAGTTAGTGTTTGAGGCAATGACATGTGGGTCTGTTGACCCTGTTGTCCAGTCAACTCTGTTGACTGTTGACCATTGACCAGTTTATTAAAATTAATTCTAAATGCTTAAAACTTCAGAAAATAATATAAAATAAACCGTAGCTCGGATCGAAAAACTTTGAACATGAAAGTTGCTCAGAACGACGAGACGAATCCGGATACGCAGCCCGTTCGTCCACCACACCTCCCTAACCTATCGAACTCGCAACTTTCCCCCTCCGGTCCTCTGCCCGAAAACGCAAAACACCAGGGATACTTTCCCGGATGTCATCCCCCTTCCCCGGTATCACCTATTACCGCGTTAGGGCACCTCTAACGCCGTTACTTGTCATGTCATGCATCACTATGCATATGCTTGCTTAAATATTTATTGTTTCTCCCCCCTCTTCTCTCGATAGACACCGAGACCGACGCCGCTGCTACCCAGTACGACTACGGAGTTGACGACCCCTCTCTCTTGCCAGAGCAACCAGGCAAGCCCCCCCCTTTGATCACCAGATATCGCCTACTCTCCTCTATACTGCTTGCATTAGAGTAGTGTAGCTTGTTACTGCTTTCCTTTAATCCTATCCTGATGCATAGCATGTCCTTGCTACTACTGTTGATACCTTACCTGCAATCCTAAATGCTTAGCATAGGATGCTAGTTTATCATCAGTGGCCCTACATTCTTGTCCGTCTGCCATGCTATACTATCGGGCCGTGATCACTCGGGAGGTGATCACGGGCATATGCTATATACTTTACACGGTTACATTACCGGAGAAATTGTTCGGAGATGGGGGCTGAAGGGACAGGTGGCTCCATCCCGGTAGAGGTGGGCCTGGGTTCCCGACGGCCCCCAACTGTTACTTTGTGGCGGAGCGACCGGGCAGGTTCCGACCACCTAGGAGAGAGGTGGGCCTGGCCCTGGTCGGTGTTCGCGGATACTTAACACGCTTAACGAGATCTGGGTATTTGATCTGAGTCTGGCCATTTGGTCTATACGCACTAACCATCTACGTGGGAGTAGTTATGGGTATCCCGGCGTCGTGGTATCAGCCGAAGCCTTCTTGACGTCAGCGACGGAGCGGCGCGCGCTGGATTGGACTGGAACGCCACTAGGCTAGGTCTGCTTCCGGCCGCCCTCGCAACGTGCAGGTGTGCTAAGGGCGATGGGCCCAGACCCCTGGGCGCTTAGGTTTAGACCGGCGTGCTGACCTCTCTGTTGGTCTAGGTAGGGCTGCGACGTGTTGATCTTCCGAGGCTGGTCATGACCCAGAAAAGTGTGTCCGGCCAAATGGGATCGAGCGTGTTGGGGTATGTGGTGCACCCCTGCAGGGAAGTTTATCTATTCGAATAGCCGTGTCCCTCGGTAAAAGGACGACCCGGAGTTGTACCTTGACCTTATGACAACTAGAACCGGATACTTAATAAAACACACCCTTCCAAGTGCCAGATACAACCGGTGGTCGCTCTCTCACAGGGCGACGAGGGGAGGATCATCGGTTAGGATTATGCTATACGATGCTACTTGGAGGACTTCAGTCTACTCTCTTCTACATGTTGCAAGACGGAGGCTGCCAGAAGCGTAGTCTTCGAAAGGATTAGTTATCCCCCTCTTATTCTGGCTTTCTGCAGTTCAGTCCACATATGATACCCTTACTCCATTTGATACCCATGCATATGTAGAGTAGCTCCTTGCTTGCGAGTACTTTGGATGAGTACTCACGGTTGCTTCCTTCCCCCTTTTCCCCCCTTTCCTTTCTTTCTGGTTGTCGCAACCAGATGTTGGAGCCCAGGAGCCAGACGCCACCGTCGACGACGACCCCTACACCGGAGGTGCCTACTACTACGTGCTGCCCGCTGACGACGACCAGGAGTAGTTTAGGAGGATCCCAGGCAGGAGGCCTGCGCCTCTTTCGATCTGTATCCCAGTTTGTGCTAGCCATCTTATGGCAACTTGTTTAACTTATGTCTGTACTCAGATATTGTTGCTTCCGCTGACTCGTCTATGATCGAGCTCTTGTATTCGAGCCCTCGAGGCCCCTGGCTTGTAATATGATGCTTGTATGACTTATTTTATTTGTAGAGTTGTGTTGTGATATCTTCCCGTGAGTCCCTGATCTTGATCGTACACATTTGCGTGCATGATTAGTGTACGGTCGAATCGGGGCGTCACAATATGAGATGTTCGAAGAGCTGAAAATGGTTTTCCAAGCTCATGCCCGGGTCGAGAGATATCAAGTCTCCGACAAATTCTTCAGCTATAAGATGGAGGAAAACAGTTATGTCAGTGAGCACATACTCACTATGTCTGGGTTGCATAACCGCTTGACTCAGCTGGGAGTTAATCTCCCGGATGACGTGGTCATTGACAGAATCCTTCAGTCGCTTCCACCGAGCTACAAGAGCTTTGTGATGAACTTCAATATGCAGGGATGGAAAAGACCATTCCTGAAGTATTTGCTATGCTGAAATCAGCAGAGGTAGAAGTCAAAAAGGAACATCAAGTGTTGATGGTGAATAAAACCACTAAGTTCAAGAAAGGCAACGGTAAGAAAACCTTCAAGAAGGACGACAAGGGAGTTGTCGCGCCCGGCAAGCAAGCTGCCGGGAAGAAGCCAAAGAATGGACCCAAGCCTGAGACTAAGTGTTTTTATTGCAAGGGAAGTGGTCACTGGAAGCGGAACTGCCCCAAATACTTAGTGGACAAGAAGGCCGGCATCACAAAAGGTATATGTGATATACATGTAATTGATGTGTACCTTACCAGTACTCGTAGTAGCTCTTGGGTATTTGATACCGGTGCAGTTGCTCACATTTGTAACTCAAAGCAGGAGCTGCGGAATAAGCGGAGACTGGCGAAGGACGAGGTGACGATGCGCGTCAGGAATGGTTCCAAGGTCGATGTGATCGCCGTCGGCACGCTGCCTCTTCATTTACCTACGGGATTAGTTTTGAACCTTAATAATTGTTATTTAGTGCCAAGTTTGAGCATGAACATTGTATCAGGATCTCATTTGATACGAGATGGCTACTCATTTAAATCCGAGAATAATGGTTGTTCTATTTATATGAGAGATATGTTTTATGGTCATGCTCCGATGGTGAATGGTTTATTCTTAATGAATCTCGAGCATAATGCTACATATATTCATAGTGTGAGTACCAAAAGATGTAAGGTTGATAATGATAGTCCCACATACTTGTGGCACTGCCGCCTTGGTCACATAGGTGTCAAACGCATGAAGAAGCTCCATGCAGATGGACTTTTAGAGTCTCTTGATTACGAATCATTTGACACGTGAGAACCATGCCTCATGGGTAAAATGACCAAGACTCCGTTCTCAGGAATAATGGAACGAGCAACCAACTTATTGGAAATCATACATACTGATGTGTGCGGTCCAATGAGTGTTGAGGCTCGCGGTGGCTATCGTTATGTTCTCACCCTCACTGATGACTTGAGTAGATATGGGTATATCTATTTGATGAAACACAAGTCTGAGACCTTTGAAAAGTTCAAGGAATTTCAGAGTGAGGTTGAAAATCAACGTGACAGGAAAATCAAGTTCCTACGATCAGATCGTGGAGGAGAATACTTGAGTCACGAATTTGGCACACACTTAAGAAAATGTGGAATAGTTTCACAACTCACGCCGCCTGGAACACCTCAGCGTAATGGTGTGTCCGAACGTCGTAATCGCACTCTATTAGATATGGTGCGATCTATGATGTCTCTTACCGATTTACCGCTATCTTTTTGGGGCTATGCTTTAGAGAGTGCCGCATTCACTTTAAATAGGGCTCCATCGAAATCCGTTGAGACGACACCGTATGAATTATGGTTTGGGAAGAAACCTAAGCTGTCGTTTCTAAAAGTTTGGTGATGCGATGCTTATGTCAAGAAACTTCAACCTGAAAAGCTCGAACCCAAGTCGGAAAAATGTGTCTTCATAGGATACCCTAAAGAAACTATTGGGTATACCTTCTACCTCAGATCCGAAGGCAAGGTCTTTGTTGCCAAGAATGGATCCTTTCTAGAGAAGGAGTTTCTCTCGAAAGAAGTAAGTGGGAGGAAAGTAGAACTTGATGATGTATTACCTCTTGAACCGGAAAAGGGCGCAACTCAAGAAAATATTCCTGAGGTGCCTGCACCGACTAGAGAGGAAGTTAATGATGATGATCAAGATACTTCTGATCAACCTCCTACTGAAATTCGTAGGTCCACAAGGACACGTTCCGCACCAGAGTGGTATGGCAACCCTGTCTTGGAAATCATGTTGTTAGACAACGGTGAACCTTCGAACTATGAAGAAGCGATGGCGGGCCCGGATTCCGACAAATGGCTGGAAGCCATGAAATCTGAGATAGGATCCATGTATGAAAACGAAGTATGGACTTTGACTGACTTGCCCGTTGAGCGGCGAGCCATAGAAAATAAATGGATCTTTAAGAAGAAGACAGACGCGGATGGTAATGTGACCATCTATAAAGCTCGGCTTGTCGCTAAGGGTTATCGACAAGTTCAAGGGGTTGACTACGATGAGACTTTCTCACCGGTAGCGAAGCTAAAGTCCGTCCGAATCATGTTAGAAATTGCTGCATTCTACGATTATGAGATATGGCAAATGGACGTCAAAACGGCATTCCTTAATGGTTTCCTTAAGGAAGAATTGTATATGATGCAGCCGGAAGGTTTTGTCGATCCTAAGAATGCTAACAAGGTGTGCAAGCTCCAACGCTCGATTTATGGGCTGGTGCAAGCATCTCGGAGTTAGAACATTCGCTTTGATGAGATGATCAAAGCGTTTGGGTTTACACAGACTTATGGAGAAGCCTGCGTTTACAAGAAAGTGAGTGGGAGCTCTGTAGCATTTCTCATATTATATGTAGATGACATACTTTTGATGGGAAATGATATAGAACTCTTGGACAGCATTAAGGCCTACTTGAATAAGAGTTTTTCAATGAAGGACCTTGGAGAAGCTGCTTATATATTAGGCATCAAGATCTATAGAGATAGATCAAGACGCCTCATAGGTCTTTCACAAAGCACATACCTTGATAAGATATTGAAGAAGTTCAATATGGATCAGTCTAAGAAGGGGTTCTTGCCTGTGCTGCAAGGTGTGAAATTGAGCTCAGCTCAATGTCCGACCACGGCAGAAGATATAGAAGAGATGAGTGTCATCCCCTATGCCTCAGCCATAGGTTCTATTATGTATGCCATGCTGTGTACCAGACCCGATGTAAACCTTGCCGTAAGTTTGGTAGGAAGGTACCAAAGTAATCCCGGCAAGGAACACTGGATAGCGGTCAAGAATATCCTGAAGTACCTGAAAAGGACTAAGGAAATGTTTCTCGTTTATGGAAGTGACGAAGAGCTCGTCGTAAAAGGTTACGTCGATGCTAGCTTCGACACAGATCTGGATGACTCTAAGTCACAAACCGGATACGTGTATATTTTGAATGGTGGGGCAGTAAGCTGGTGCAGTTGCAAGCAGAGCGTCGTGGCGGGATCTACATGTGAAGCGGAGTACATGGCAGCCTCGGAGGCAGCGCATGAAGCAATTTGGGTGAAGGAGTTCATCACCGACCTAGGAGTCATACCCAATGCGTCGGGGCCAATCAAGCTCTTCTGTGACAACACTGGAGCTATTGCACTTGCCAAGGAGCCCAGGTTTCACAAGAAGACAAGGCACATCAAGCGTCGCTTCAACTCCATTCGTGAAAATGTTCAAGATGGAGACATAGATATTTGTAAAGTGCATACGGACCTGAATGTAGCAGATCCGTTGACTAAACCTCTCCCTAGAGCAAAACATGATCAACACCAGAATTCCATGGGTGTTCAATTCATCACAATGTAGCTAGATTATTGACTCTAGTGCAAGTGGGAGACTGTTGGAAATATGCCCTAGAGGCAATAATAAAAGCATTATTATTATATTTCCTTGTTCATGTTAATTGTCTTTTATTCATGCTATAATTGTGTTATCCGGAAATCGTAATACATGTGTGAATAATAGACACCAACATGTCCCTAGTAAGCCTCTAGTTGACTAGCTCGTTGATCAACAGATAGTCATGGTTTCCTGAATATGGACATTAGATGTCATTGATAACGAGATCACATCATTAGGAGAATGATGTGATGGACAAGACCCAATCCTAAACATAGCACAAGATCGTATAGTTCATTTGCTAGAGTTTTCCACTGTCAAGTATCCTTTCCTTAGACCATGAGATCGTGTAACTCCCGGATACCGTAGGAGTACTTTGGGTGTACCAAACGTCACAACGTAACTGGGTGACTATAAAGGTATACTACGGGTATCTCCGAAAGTGTCTGTTGGGTTGACACGGATCAAGACTGGGATTTGTCACTCCGTATGACGGAGAGGTATCACTGGGCCCACTCGGTAATGCATCTTCATTATGAGCTCAAAGTGACCAAGTGTCTGGTCACGGGATCATGCATTACGGTACGAGTAAAGTGACTTGCCGATAACGAGATTGAACAAGGTATTGTGATACCGACGATCGAATCTCGGGCAAGTAACATACCGATTGACAAAGGGAATTGTATATGGGGTTGCTTGAATCCTCGACATCGTGGTTCATCCGATGAGATCATCGAGGAGCATGTGGGAGCCAACATGGGTATCCAGATCCCGCTGTTGGTTACTGACCGGAGAGCAATCTCGGTCATGTCTACATGTCTCCCGAACCCGTAGGGTCTACACACTTAAGGTTCGGTGACGCTAGGGTTGTAAAGATATGTATGTGCAGTAATACGAAAGTTGTTCGGAGTCCCGGATGAGATCCCAGACGTCACGAGGAGTTCCGGAATGGTCCAGAGGTAAAGAATTATATATAGGAAGTGCAGTTTCGGCCATCGGGAAGGTTTCGGGGGTCACCGGTATTGTACTGGGACCACCGGAAGGGTCCCGGGGGTCCACCGGGTGGGGCCACCCATCCCGGAGGGCCCCATGGGCTGAAGCGGGAGGGGGAACCAGCCCTTAGTGGGCTGGTGCGCCCCCCTAGGCCCACCCCCTGCGCCTAGGGTTGGAACCCTAGGGTGGGGGGGGGCGCTCCACTTGCCTTGGGGGGCACTCCACCCCCTTGGCCGCCGCCCCCCTTGGAGATTGGATCTCCCAAGGGCCGGCGCCCCCCAGGGGGCCTATATAAAGGGGGGAGGGAGGGGGCAGCTGCACCCTTGCATCTTGGTGCCCCCCTCTCCCCTGCTACACATCTCCCTCTCGCGTAGACGCTCGGCGAAGCCCTGCTGCACGTGACAACTGCATCCACCACCACGCCATCGTGCTGCTGGATCTTCATCAACCTCCCCCTCCCCCTTGCTGGATCAAGAAGGAGGAGATGTCATCCTCTCCGTACGTGTGTTGAACGCGGAGGTGCCGTCCGTTCGGCGCTTGGTCATCGGTGATTTGGATCACGGCGAGTACGACTCCATCATCCACGTTCTAGTGAACGCTTCCACTCGCGATCTACAAAGGTATGTAGATGCATCTGATCACTCGTTGCTAGATGAACTCATAGATGGATCTTGGTGAAACCGTAGGAATTTTTTTGTTTTCTGCAACGTTCCCCAACAACCGATTGACTCAAACATAGGTGGCCTCGGCCACCGTCCTCTCTTCGGGAGGTTGGAGTTAGCCTTGTTGTTCTCGTGTTGTTTTCTTTCTTTCTGTCTTTGCTCTTTGTGTTAGGTTCTCCTAGGGTGTTGTTTCTCTCCTGTTTTGTGCCCCTTCTTCCTCCCTTCGGATTGCACTCATTTGATCTTGGCTTGGGCTTAGGTGGTCGGGCGGTACAACTGGTACCACGAGTGGTTCTACCGCTGGTACCGGGTTGTGCCATCCCAAGGGTCTCCGTTCGGTGCTTGGGCGGTTCCACCGCACAAACCCATGGTAACCCACGTCCGGTACTACCGGTTGATGCCGTGCGGTACTACCGCTGCCTCCCACGCATCGGAAGTACCGCCTCTATCCACCGGTCTGTACCAGACAAGTGGTAAAACTGCTCCCCTAAGCGGTTCTACCGGGGCGTGTGTACGGGCCTATATATTCTCGACGGGGCTGAAGGGTCGTCCTTTTCCCTTCGTCCTTGTTTCTCTTCTTTTTGCCCTAGCAGCCGGACATCTCTACCCCTGCCCCGGAGTGCGTCTCGCGCTTCGGATCCTTGGGTCTCCGTGGATTCTCTCCGTGGAGGCCTCCCGATCTCTTCCCATGGATGGTGGTAATGCCTCGTGTTCTTTGCCTCTAGATTTTTCTTAGGGTTCTTCCTTGTCTAGCGCTTTACTTATCTTTCCGCGTTTAGTGTTCGATCTATGGCTTAGAAGAGTTCTTTGTTAGCCTCCTGTCTTGTTTGCAATGCTTAGAATTCGAAATATTACTTGTGTGATTCGTATGCCTTGGTTAGATCTATCTTCCCTGGTAGTGCCACTGTCAGCGGTTCTACCGGCGGAAGATCCGGTACAACCGGAGTATATCAACCACTAAGCACTGTTCTATCTTCTCTGTTGTTGCAACTTGTTCCTTTTCTGCTAGTGGGTGCAATCCTCTCATCCTTTTTGGGTTTTTGTGTGTTCTTTTCATGTGTATGTGTTCAGGTGGCTCTAGTTCTCGCTTTGCTCCTCGCAAGACCAAAAAGAGGGCACGAAGGACCTTGCGCCCGGTTGTGTTTGATGATGAAGAAGAAGTTGTGATTCCCACCAAGCCCACTCGTCGTATAAAGTCTGTAGCTGCTAAGCAATGTGTGGTTATGCCGTTGCATCGTTGGAAAGCCAAGGATTGGGAAGCCTTCCGCTCAAAGAATCCGTATGAGGTTCCCATTGCCCCCTGTTGGACCACTATTCAGTTTCAGAATGAGATGCAAGTGCGGATTGTTCATGAACTATTTGAGCACAACAAGAACAGATATGCCAAGCAGTGGAGAATTGATTTTGATCATTGGAGAAACAACATGGAGTATTTTGGTGAGGCGCTAGCTCTCTGCGAGGAGTTTGATCTTGTCAAGATCATGTCAGTCAACTGTGACTTTGATGTTCAACTTATCCATCAGTTCTATGCCACGGTTCATTTTGGGGAAGATGATGCACGCACTCTCACCTTCATGTGTCGCGATGAATTGTTTCACGTTCCCTGGAGGGCTTTCTACAATGCTATTGGGTACGAGGATACCGGTCTGGAAGGAAGGGGTGGCATTCGCCCTCATGATTTTCCTGAGTCCATGCCTAAGGAGAAGCTTGCCCCTCTGTACATTCGGGGCCGTGGGACTATCGGAGAATCCAAGGATTTGGAGAAGGTCTATGACATCATGCACCGAGTGTTCCGCAATGTGCTCTTGCCCAAGGTGGGCAATCAGGATGAGATTCATGGCTATCTGGTTGATTTGATGGTTGCTATGAAGACCATGGTGGGGATAGGGGCAACGTTTGATGTGTCAAATTGGTTGTGGCATGAGATGTACAACATGGTCATCTACCGTAAAGTCCCAATCTACGCTCCGTTTGTCATGTGCTTTCTGAACTCTGTGTGGGCAGTTCGTCGTCCTGGAGAGCTCCTCACTTCTCCAGACAACCTCACTGTTCATGAGGTCAAGCTCCTTAAGAAGAAGAAGCATGCTGAGCCTCGCTTCCCTGAACATTCTCCTGAGGATGTCTATGCTACTTCTGACGATGAGGACTTTGAGCTGGAGCCAGGGGCCAAGCCTTCGTGGGTGGCCAAACTTACTGCCAAGGTAAACAAGACCTTTTGTCTCCAGGCTGACATCCAGAAGAAGATGTATGAGGCACATGTCAATGAGAAGCTTGCACGGCGTCGCCAAATTGCAATGATGAAACACCTCAACATGCAGGTTCAGAGTGGCTCTAAGAAGAGCATCACTCCAGAGGAGCGTTGGATCTCTACCCATAGCAACTGGACTGATGATGAAGCCCCTCCCCAGCCATCATCCTCGTTTGCAGCAACTGACAATGCCATGGAAGAATCTGATCACGATGACGATGACGACTCTGATGATGAAGATCCAGATGCGACCGAGGAGTCAGAGGAGGACGCCTAAGCTTTGGGTCGCTAGCTTTGCTCTTTTCCTTTTTGGTGCCTTGATGCCAAAGGGGGAGAGGGTTCTATAGGTCTCGGGGATTTGCTTGGGTTTTTCTCTTATTCTCGTGTTTTGTGTTTGTTTGTGGACTTGTTTCGTTCCGTGCTGTGTGTGAGACTTGTTTCTCCGTTTACCTTTCCGTTCGTAGGTCGTTATCGTTATTATTGCCTCTAAGTATTATATTGTCTATCCTTTTGAGCTCAGAGTGACGAGTCTATAAAATCTAGGGGGAGTCTAGTCCTGAAAGTGTGCCCATGCCTTCTAACAGCTAGTACTTGTTGGGGCACACATTCAGGGGGAGTTCCGTCTAGATTTTATTGACTTATCTCTTGCAAATCGTGTTGTTGTCATCATCCACCAAAAAGGGGGAGATTGAAAGGACATTTCCCTACTTTATGTTTTGGATGATGATGACAACCCTTTGTGGTCTAATCGTGTGCTATATGTTTCAGGTTCTCGATGCTTAGGCTTACATCGGATTGCTATTGCCTCTCGAAGGAAAAGATTGAAGACGTGTCCTCTACACTTATATTTTCTTTGGTCGTAGAGTACCCGTACTATCAAGAGGGAATCCTCATTAGGAAGCTCTGGGAGAATCAGTTCACGTACACTTTTCTCACCCTCTCTTTGCCTTCCTCAGGTGTGTGTGTGAGAGAGAGTTTTCCTTGCCTCTTCCCATCTTTCCTGCTCACTGTTTCTGCCCAGCGGTTGTACCACTCTCTGGAGCGGTTGTACCGTTGGGTCTTGTCGCTCACCAGCTTTGCTCGAGCGGTTGTACCGCTGCCTCCGGGCGGTGGTACCGCCACCATGCTCTTCAACAGCTGGGGCGGTGGTTCTGTCCATGCACCGCTCAAGTACCGCTCTCGCTTCTGGTTTGATGTGGTTCTTGGGCGGTAGTGGCCCGGTTGGTCCGGTCGTTCTACGATGACCGGTACCACCGGTGGTCCGAGCGGTTCTTCCGCTTAGAACTTAGCCGCCCAAGAGCTCAAGGCCATGCGGTTGTTCCGGCCAGGCACCGCCCAAGTACCGGTCAAGCTCCCGTTTTGATGCGGTGGTTGTGCGGTAGCCAGGCGGTTAGTCCGGTTATTTTTCTTAGTCGGTACTACCGCCCGCCTGTCCGGTTGTACCGCTTGGTAGGGTTCTGCAGTTACACCGTGAGTCCCGGTTGTACCGGGACGAGGACCGGTTGTACCGCTGCAGTGCAAAAAACGCAGTAACGGTTGGAAATGTGGATGACTATTTAAGGGAGCTTCTCCCACCTACCACTCCCACCTTTGACCTCTCTCACTCCACCATTAATGCCCTTCAAGCTCTCTTGCCTGATCTCTCTCTCTAGCCACTCAAACTTGTTGATTTGCTAGGGATTGAAGGAGGAGACCTAGATCTACACTTCCACCAAAGGATATTTGCTTCCCCCATACTTTCTAGTGTGGATTTTGTTACTCTTTGGTGTTTGAGCACCCTAGACGGTTGAGGTCACCTCGGAGCCATATTCCATTGTGGTGAAGCTTTGTGGTTTTTGTTGGGAGCCTCCAATTAAATTGTGGAGAGAGCCCCAACCTTGTTTGTAAAGGTTCGGTCGCCGCCTTCAAGGGCACCAATAGTGGAATCACGGCATCTCGCATTGTGTGAGGGCATGAGGAGAATACGGTGGCCCTAGTGGATTCTTGGGGAGCATTGTGCCTCCACACCGCTCCAACGGAGACATACTTCCTCTCAAAGAGAAGGAACTTCGGCAACACATCCTCGTCTCCACCGTCTCCACTCTTGGTTATCTCGTGCCTTTACTTGAGCAAGCTTACTTGTTTCATATCTCTTGCTTGCTTGTGTACCTATCCTCGTTGCATCATATAGGTTGCTCACCTAGTTGCATATCTAGACAACCCACTTTGATGCAAAGTTTAAATTGTTAAAGAAAAGCTAAAAATTGTTAGTTGCCTATTCACCCCCCTCTAGTCAACCATATTGATCCTTTCAGCGCTTGGGGGGGGGGGGGAAGGGGGGGGGGGTAGGCGCGCCCCCTACCTCGTGGCCTCCCTGTTGGTTGCTTGACGTAGGGTCCAAGTCTCCTGGATCTTGTTCGTTCCAAAAATCACGTTCCCGAAGGTTTCATTCCATTTGGACTCTGTTTGATATTCCTTTTCTTCGAAACCCTAAAATAGGCAAAAATAGCAATTCTAGGCTGGGCCTCCGGTTAGTAGGTTAGTTCCAAAAATAATATAAAAGTGAATAATAAAGCCCAATAATGTCCAAAACAGAAGATAATATAGCATGGAGCAATCAAAAATTATAGATACGTTGGAGACGTATCAAGCATCCCCAAGCTTAATTCCTGCTCGTCCTCGAGTAGGTAAATGATAAAAACAGAATTTTTGATGTGGAATGCTACTTGGCATAATTTCAATGTAATTCTTCTTAATTGTGGTATGAATATTCAGATCCGAAAGATTCAAGACAAAAGTTTAATATTGACATAAAAATAATAATACTTCAAGCATACTAACTAAGCAATTATGTCTTCTCAAAATAACATGGCCAAAGAAAGTTATCCCTACAAAATCATATAGTCTGGCTATGCTCTATCTTGACCACACAAAGTATTTAAATCATGCACAACCCCGATGACAAGCCAAGCAATTGTTTCATACTTTTGGTGTTCTCAAAATTTTCAATCTTCACGCAATACATGAGCGTGAGCCATGGACATAGCACTATAGGTGGAATAGAGTGGTGGTTGTGGAAAAGACAAAAAGAGAGAAGATAGTCTCACATCAACTAGGCGTATCAACGGGCTATGGAGATGCCCATCAATAGATATCAATGTGAGTGAGTAGGGATTGCCATGCAACGGATGCACTAGAGCTATAAGTATATGAAAGCTCAACAAAAAGAAACTAAGTGGATGTGCATCCAACTTGCTTGCTCACGAAGACCTAGGGCATTTTGAGGAAGCCCATCATTGGAATATACAATCCAAGTTCTATAATGAAAAATTCCCACTAGTATATGAAAGTGATAACATAGGAGACTCTCTATCATGAAGATCATGGTGCTACTTTGAAGCACAAGTGTGGTAAAAGGATAGTAGCATTGTCCCTTCTCTCTTTTTCTCTCATTTTTTATTTGGGCTTCTTTGGCCTCTTTTTTTTGTCCGGAGTCTCATCCCGACTTGTGGGGGAATCATAGTCTCCACCATCCTTTCCTCACTTGGGACAATGCTCTAAAAATGATGATCATCACACTTTTGTTTACTTACAACTCAACAATTACAACTCGATACTCAGAACAAAATATGACTCTATGTGAATGCCTCTGGCGGTGTACCAGGATATGCAATGAATCAAGAGTGACATGTATGAAAGAATTATGAACGGTGGCTTTGCCACAAATACAATATCAACTACATGATCATGCAAAGCAATATGACAATGATGGAGCGTGTCATAGTAAACGGAACGGTGGAAAGTTGCATGGCAATATATCTCGGAATGGCTATGGAAATGCCATAATAGGTAGGTATGGTGGCTGTTTTGAGGAAGGTATATGGTGGGTATATGATACCGGCGAAAGGTGCGCGGTATTAGAGAGGCTAGCAATGGTGGAAGGGTGAGAGTGCGTATGATCCATGGACTCAACATTAGTCATGAAGAACTCATATACTTATTGCAAAAATCTACAAGTTATCAAAGCAAAGTATTACGCGCATGCTCCTAGGGGGATAGATTGGTAGGAAAAGTCCATCGCCCGTCCCCGACCGCCACTCATAAGGAAGACAATCAATAAATAAATCATGCTCCGACTTCATCACATAACGGTTCACCATACGTGCATGCTACGGGAATCACAAACTTTAACACAAGTATTTCTCAAATTCATAACTACTCAACTAGAATGACTCTAATATCACCATCTCCATATCTCAAAACAATTATCAAGTATCAAACTTCTCATAGTATTCAACACACTCATAAGAGAATTTTATTATTAATCTTGTATACCTAGCATATTAGGATTATTTAAGAAAATTACCATGCTATTTAAGAGTCTCAAAATAATCTAAGTGAAGCATGAGAGATCAATAGTTTCTATAAAACAAGTCCACCACCGTGCTCTAAAAGATATAAGTGAAGTACTAGAGCAAAACTATATAACTCAAAAGATATAAGTGAAGCACATAGAGTATTCTAATAATTTCCGAATAATGTGTGTCTCTCTCAAAAGGTGTGTACAGCAAAGATTATTGTGGTAAAATAAAAATCAAAGACTCAAATCATACAAGACGCTCCAAGCAAAACACATATCATGTGGTGAATAAAAATATAGCTCCAAGTAAAGTTACCGATGGAAGTAGACGAAAGAGGGGATGCCTTCCGGGGCATCCCCAAGCTTTGGCTTTTTGGTGTCCTTAGATTATATTGGGGGTTCCATGGGCATCCCCAAGCTTAGGCTCTTGCCACTCCTTGTTCCATAATCCATCAAATCCTTACCCAAAATTTGAAAACTTTACAACACAAAAATTAAAGTAGAAAATCTTCTGAGCTCCGTTAGCGAAAGAAAACAAAATACCACTTCAAGGTACTGTAATGAACTCATTCTTTATTTATATTGGTGTTAAACCTACTTTATTCCAACTTCTCTATGGTTTATAAACTATTTTACTAGCCATAGATTCATTAAAATAAGCAAACAACACACGAAAAACAGAAATATGTCAAAAACAGAACAGTCTGTAGTAATCTGTAACTAGCGCAAGATCTGGAACCCCAAAAATTCTAAAATAAATTTCTGAACGTGCAGAATTTATATATTAATCATATTCAAAAATAATTAACTAAGTATCACTTTCCAAATAAAAATGGCAGCAGTTCTCGTGAGCACTAAAGTTTCTGTTTTTTACAGCAAGATTAACAAGACTTTCCCCAAGTCTTCCCAACGGTTCTACTTGGCACAAACACTAATTAAACACAAAAAACACAACCAAAACATAGGATAGATAAATTATTTATTACTAAACAGGAGCAAAAAGCAAGTAATGAAAATAAAATTGGGTTGCCTCCCAACAAGCGCTATCGTTTAACGCCCCTAGCTAGGCATAAAAAGCAAGGATAGATTTAGGTATTGCCATCTTTGGTAGGCAATCCATAAGTGGCTCTCATAATAGATTCATAAGATAATTTAATTTTCTTTCTAGGAAAGTGTTCCATGCCTTTTCACAACGGAACTTGGAATCTAATTTTCCTTCCTTCATATCAATAATTGCACCAATCGTTCTAAGGAAAGGTCTACCAAGAATAATAGGACATGAAGGATTGCAATCTATGTCAAGAACAATAAAATCTACGGGCACATAGTTCCTATTTGCAACAATAATAACATCATTAATTCTTCCCATAGGTTTCTTAATAGTGGAATCCGAAAGGTGCAAGTTTAAAGAACAATCATCAAAATCGCGGAAACCTAGTAAATCACACAAAGTCTTTGGAATCGTGGAAACACTAGCACCCAAATCACACAAAGCATAGCATTCATGATCTTTAATTTTAATTTTAGTAGTTGGTTCCCACTCATCATAAAGTTTTCTAGGGATAGAAACTTCCAACTCAAGTTTTTCTTTATAAGATTGCATCAAAGCATTAACGATATGTTTGGTAAAAGCTTTATTTTGACTATAAGCATGAGGAGAATTTAGCACAGATTGCAACAAAGAAATACAATCTATCAAAGAGAAATTATAATAATTAAATTCCTTGAAATCCAAAATAGTGGGTTCATTAACATCTAGAGTTTTGATCTCTTCAATCCCACTTTTATCAAATTTAGCATCAAGATCTAAAATCTTCGAATTTTTGGAACGCCTTCTTGGTAAAGGTGGATCATAATCAGTCCCATCATTATCAAGATTCATATTGCAAAACAAATATTTAATAGGGGGCACATCAATAACTTTTAGATCTTCATATTTATTTTCATGGAAACTAGAAGAACACGCTCTTATAAAGGAATCTTTCTTAGCACGCATCCTAGCGGTTCTTTATTTGCACTCATCAATGGAAATTCTCATGGGTTTGAGAGACTCATTGATATCATGATTAGGTGGAATAGATCTAAGTTTCAAAGAATCAACATCAAGAGAAATTCTATCAACGTTCCTAGCCAACTCATCAATCTTAAGCAATTTTTCTTCAATCAAAGCATTGAAATTCTTTTGCGAAGTAATAAATTCTTTAATATTAGATTCAAAATCACAAGGCATCTTATTATAATTTCCATTAGAATTGTTGTAGGAATTACCATAATTATTAGAGGAATTGCTAGGATAAGGCCTAGGATTAAAGTTTCCTCTATACGCGTTGTTACCAAAATTGTTCCTACCAACAAAATTCACATCCATAGATTCATTATTATTCTCAATCAAAGTAGAAAAAGGCATATCATTAGGATCAGAAGAAAAACTTTTATTAGCAAATAATTTCATAAGTTCATCCATCTTTCCACTCAAAACATTAATTTCTTCTATCGCATGCACTTTCTTATTAGTAAATCTTTCAGTGTGCCATTGAGAATAATTAACCGTAATATTATCTAGGAGTTTAATAGCTTCTCCTAAAGTGATTTCCATAAAAGTGCCTCCCGCGGCCGAATCTAAAAGATTTCTAGAAGCAAAATTCAATCCGGCATAATTTTTTTGTATAATCATCCACAAATTCAAACCATGTGTTGGGCAATTACGTATCATTAATTTCATCCTCTCCCAAGCTTGTGCAACATGTTCATGATCAAGTTGCTTAAAATTCATAATATCGTTTCTAAGAGAGATGATCTTAGCGGGAGGAAAATACTTAGAGATAAAAGCATCTTTGCACTTATTCCAAGAATCAATACTATTTTTAGGCAAAGACGAAAACCAAGCTTTAGCATGATCTCTAAGTGAAAAAGGAAATAGCTTCAATTTAACAATATCATTATCAACATCTTTCTTCTTTTGCATATCACACAAATCAACGAAGCTATTTAGATGGGTAGCGGCATCTTCACTAGGAAGGCCGGAAAATGGATCTTTCATGACAAGATTCAGCAAGGCAGCATTAATTTCACAAGATTCAGCATCGGTAAGAGGAGCAATTGGAGTGCTAATAAAATCATTGTTGTTGGTATTGGTAAATTCACACAATTTAGTGCTATCTTGAGCCATCGTGACAAGCAAGCGATCCAATACACAAGCAAACGAGGAACGGGCAAAAAGAGGCAAATAGAGAAAGAGAGGGAGGATAGAGAGAGAGGGCAAATAAAATGGCAAGGGTGAAGTGGGGGAGAGGAAAATGAGAGGCAAATGTCAACTAATGTAATGCGGGAGATAAGGGTTATGATGGGTACTTGGTATGTTGACTTTTGCATAGACCTCCCCGGCAACGGCGCCAGAAATCCTTCTTGCTACCTCTTGAGCACTTGCGTTGGTTTTCCCTTGAAGAGGAAAGGGTGGTGAAGCAAAGTAGCATAAGTACTCCCCTCGGTTTTTGAGAACCAAGGTATCAATCCAGTAAGAGGCTACGCTCCAGTCCCTCACACCTACACAAAACAAATAAACCCTCGCAACCAACACGATAAGGGGTTGTCAATCCCTACACAGTCACTTACGAGAGTGAGATCTGGTAGATATGATAAGATAACATTTTTGGTATTTTTATGATAACGATGCAAAGTAAAATCAAAGACAATGAAAATAACTAAGTATTGGACGATTAATATGATGAAGATAGACTCGGGGGCCATAGGTTTCACTAGTGGCTTCTCTCAAGAGCATAAGTATTTTACGGTGGGTGAACAAATTACTGTTGAGCAATTGACAGAATTGAGCATAGTTATGAGAATATCTAGGTATGATCATGTATATAGGCATCACGTCCGAGACAAGTAGACCGACTCCTGCCTGCATCTACTATTATTACTCCACACATCGACCGCTATCCAGCATGCATCTAGAGTATTAAGTTCATAAGAACAGAGTAATGCCTTAAGCAAGATGACATGATGTAGAGGGATAAATTCATGCAATATGATAAAGCCCCATGTTGTTATCCTCGATGGCAACAATACAACACGTGCCTTGCTGCCCCTATTGTCACTAGGAAAGGACACCGCAAGATTGAACCCAAAGCTAAGCACTTCTCCCATTGCAAGAAAGATCAATCTAGTAGGCCAAACCAAACTGATAATTCAAAGAGACTTGCAAAGATAACCAATCATACATAAAAGAATTCAGAGAAGATTCAAATATTGTTCATATATAAACTTGATCATAAACCCACAATTCATCGGTCTCAACAAACACACCACAAAAGAAGATTACATCGAATAGATCTCCACAAGAGAGGGGGAGAACTTTGTATTGAGATCCAAAAAGAGAGAAGAAGCCATCTAGCTAATAACTATGGACCCAAAGGTCTGAAGTAAACTACTCACACTTCATCGGAAGGGTTATGGTGTTGATGTAGAAGCCCTCCGTGATGGATGCCCCCTCCGACGGAGCTCCGGAACAGGCCCCAAGATGGGATCTCGTGGATACAAAAAGTTACGACGGTGGAATTAGGGTTTTGGCTCCGTATCTGATCGTTTGGGGGTACGTAGGTATATATAGGAGGAAGGAGTACGTCGGTGGAGCAATAGGGGGCCCACGAGGGTGGAGGGCACGCCTGGGGGGGGGGTAGGCACGCCCCCTACCTCGTGGCCTCCCTGTTGGTTGCTTGACGTAGGGTCCAAGTCTCCTGGATCTTGTTCGTTCCAAAAATCACGTTCCCGAAGGTTTCATTCCGTTTGGAATGCGTTTGATATTCCTTTTCTTCAAAACCCTAAAATAGGCAAAAAAACAGCAATTCTGGGCTGGGCCTCCGGTTAGTAGGTTAGTCCATAAAATAATATAAAAGTGAATAATAAAGCCCAATAATGTCCAAAACAAAAGATATATAGCATGGAGCAATAAAAAAATTATAGATACATTGGAGACGTATCAACTGCCACCAAGCTACAAGAGCTTCGTGATGAACTATAATATGCAAGGGATGGATAAGACAATTCCCAAGCTCTTCGCAATGCTAAAGGCTGCGGAGGTAGAAATGAAGAAGGAGCATCAAGTGTTGATGGTCAACAAGACCACCAGTTTCAAGAAAAAGGGTAAAGGAAAGAAGGGGAACTTCAAGAAGAACAACAAGCCAGTTGCTGCTCAAGTGAAGAAACCCAAGTCTGGACCTAAGCCTGAAACTGAGTGATGTATACTACACAACCTTCTTCTTGTAGACGTTGTTGGGCCTCCAAGTGCAGAGGTTTGTAGGACAGTACCAAATTTCCCTTAAGTGGATGACATAAGGTTTATCAATCCGTAGGAGGCGTAGGATGAAGATGGTCTCTCTCAAGCAACCCTGCAACCAAATAACAAAGAGTCTCTTGTGTCCCCAACACACCCAACACAATGGTAAATTGTATAGGTGCACTAGCTCGGCGAAGAGATGGTGATAGAAGTGGTATATGGATAGTAGATAAAGGTTTTTGTAATCTGAAAATATAAAAACAGCGAGGTAACTAATGATAAAAGTGAGCACAAACGGTATTGCAATGCTAGGAAACAAGGCCTAGGGTTCATACTTTCACTAGTGCAAGTTCTCTCAACAATAATAACATAATTGGATCACATAACTATCCCTCAACATGCAACAAAGAGTCACTCCAAAGTCACTAATAGCAGAGAACGAACGAAGAGATTATGGTAGGGTACAAAACCACCTCAAAGTTATTCTTTCCAATCAATCTGTTGGGCTATTCCTATAGGTGTCACAAACAGCCCTAGAGTTCGTACTAGAATAACACCTTAAGACACAAATCAACCAAAACCCTAATGTCACCTAGATACTCCAATGTCACCTCAAGTATCCGTGGGTATGATTATACGATATGCATCACACAATCTCAGATTCATCTATTCAACCAACACATAGAACCTCAAAGAGTGCCCCAAAGTTTCTACCGGAGAATCACGACGAAAACGTGTGCCAACCCCTATGCATAGGTTCATGGGCGGAACCCGCATGTTGATCACCAAAACATACATCAAGTGAATCACATGATATCCCATTGTCACCACAGATACGCACGGCAAGACGTACATCAAGTGTTCTCAAATCTTTAAAGTCTCAATTCGATAAGATAACTTCAAAGGGGAAACTCAATCCATTACAAGAGAGTAGAGGGGGGGAGAAAACATCATAAGATCCAACTATAATAGCAAAGCTCGCGATACATCAAGATCGTATCACCTCAAGAACACGAGAGAGAGAGAGAGATCAAACACATAGCTACTGGTACATACCCTCAGCCCCGAGGGAGAACTACTCCCTCCTCATCATGGAGAGCACCGGGATGATGAAGATGGCCACCGGAGAGGGATTCCCCCTCCGGCAGGGTGCCAGAACGGGTCTAGATTGGCTTTCGGTGGCTACGGAGGCTTCTGGCAGAGGAACTCCCGATCTATTGTGCTCTTCGATCGTTTTAGGGTATATGGAGATATATAGGAGGAAGAAGTACGTCAGGGGGGCCACGAGGGGCCCACGAGGGTGGAGGGCGCGCCCAGGGGGGTGGGCGCGCCCCCTACCTCGTGGCCTCCTCGAAGCTTCATTGACGTAGACTCCAAGTCTCCCGGGTTGCTTTCCTTCCAAAAATGAGTTCCGTGAAGTTTCAGGTCAATTGGACTCCGTTTGATTTTCCTTTTCTGCGAAACACTGAAACAAGGGAAAAAAACAGGAACTGGCACTGGGTTCTAGGTTAATAGATTAGTCCCAAAAATAATATAAAAGTGCATAATAAAGCCCATAAACATCCAAAACAGATAATATAATAGCATGGAACAATCAAAAATTATAGATACGTTGGAGACGTATCAGCATTCCCAAGCTTAATTCCTGCTCGTCCTCGAGTAGGTAAATGATAAAAACAGAATTTTTGATGTGGAATGCTACCTAACATATTTCTCCAAGTAATTCTCTTTATTGTGGCAATAATATTCAGATCCATAAGATTCAAGACAAAAGTTTAATATTGACATAAAAAATAATAATACTTCAAGCATACTAACTAACCAATCATGTCTTCTCAAAATAACATGGCCAAAGAAAGTTCTACAAAATCATATAGTCTGGCTATGCTCTATCTTCACCACACAAAATATTTAAATCATGCACAACCCCGATGACAAGCCAAGCAATTGTTTCATACTTTTGATGTTCTCAAACTTTTTCAATCTTCACGCAATACATGAGCGTGAGCCATGGACATAGCACTATAGGTGGAATAGAATGGTGGTTGTGGAGAAGACAAAAAGGAGAAGATAGTCTCACATCAACTAGGCGTATCAACGGGCTATGGAGATGCCCATTAATAGATATCAATGTGAGTGAGTAGGGATTGCCATGGAATGGATGCACTAGAGCTATAAATGTATGAAAGCTCAACAAAAGAAACTAGTGGGTGTGCATCCAACTCGCTTGCTCACGAAGACCTAGGGCATTTTGAGGAAGCCCATCATTGGAATATACAAGCCAAGTTCTTGTAACGCCCCGAGACCGTTGTGCCAGCTGTCGTCCAGTTATTCGCTGTTGTTGCGTTGTCATTCGCTTGCGTGTTGCATCTTGTCATGTCATCATGTGCATTGCATCATCAGGTTTTTCAAAACTTGCATTCGTCCGGTTTTCCCCAGTGCCATCCGTTGTCCGTTCTGAGCCCAACCACACTTGCACGCGCCCGCGGCATGTCCGAAATAGTATTTTATAAGTGGTCAGAAAATGTTCTCGGAATGGGATGAAAGTTGGTGTGTGGTCTTATTATAGTGTAGATAGACCGCCTGCCAAGTTTCATCACATTCGGAGTTTGTTTGATGCCCCAACGATTAACTATTGCGGAAGTATAGCCGGTCTAACGTCGAACGTTTTCGGTCTCCGGAAACAGTCGTCGGGCCTCCCTCTCTTCTCTCCTCTCAGCTCGAGACCGTCTACACAGCCCACGACCTACCGCCAGGTCCAACCTAACCTCTCTCGTCACAGTGCACCGACCCCTCGCGCGCGCGTCCGAAATCTGTCCCGGACCCGACCCGAGCAATTGTGACCGATGGATCCGGATCATCTCCAAACGTCTACAAAACGTCTCCATTTTCTTATTTGGACTTCCTAGCTATTTTATTCACGATCGTTCCTTTGCGATCGGAGGGCCGATATGCCCCTAAGTCAACCCACTTGCTATATATATTAGCCTAACCTAGACCAAATCCCTAATTCCTAGGGATCCTCCCAGCCGCCGCCGCCGCACTCATTCCCCCCTGCACCAACCAGCTTCTTTTCCCCCGATCCAATCCAGCCCACACAGAGCCCCTGTTTTCCCCTCATCGTGAGCCAGGGAGGGAAGCTCCCTGTCGCCTCGCTGCTCGGATCCTCACGTCCCCGCCATTCACGTGCCACCAAAGGTCACCTCCCTATCAAGCTCGCCGCCGCAGCCCCCCGGCTACCTCCAGGCGCCGCCTTGTCCCTCTCCTAATGCCTTTGGTTCTCCCTCTCCTCCCCCCTCATGTTCTCTCTCTCTCCCGCAGGCTCCAGCCGCCGCCATGGGGCGTCGCCTCCCCGAGCTCCATCCATCGCCGGGAATGGGATCCCCGGGGCCGGATCTGCCCAGCTCTGGCGTGGATTCGTCGTCCCTGACCTCCGCTCGCTCCGGTTGCCGTTCATCCGAGTCCGGCGAGCTCCTGCCGCGTCGCCTTTCCTCCCTGCATCGGGCTGTGCATGGAACCGAGCCTGTCCCGCTCGACTGCGTTGACCACACCCTCCCCGCCGTGCACCTGACCTGCCTTCCAGCACCGCCATCCCCTCGTCGTCAGCCGCAGGAGCAGCGTGGCCTCTCCTTCTGTTCGAGCCATGGAGACGAGCGCATGCGTGCATCCTCTGCATCGCGATGCTGCGCCGCTATGCGCCCGTTGACTCCGCCCGAGCTGCTGCCTCGCTTGCGCGGCCCAGGATCCAGCCGCAGCGCGCCAAGGCCCAGCGCCAAGCCAGCCGGCCTCCATATCCACCAAACTAGGCCACCTCCATCGACAAGCGCCAAGGCCCAGCGCCACCCCAGCTTCATCTGGCCCAGCGCACGGCCCGAGGCCCAGAAACGCTATCGCCGGCCTCCTCTGCTTCCAGCTGGGCCGAAGCCCATGGTGAGCTGCCCCCACCTATACATCGCACTGGGCGCAACATGCTATTCCGCGCCCATGCTCCTATTCTAGGATTCGGCCCGTGATGTTTTTTTTCCAGCGCCTGGGATTTTCCTATTTATCCCGAGACAGCAGTTTTGCAGTTTAGCCCCTAAACTCCATGCATATAACAACTCATTAACAGTGCATCATATGTAAAAACTTTATATATGAAACTTGCTCAGAATTTTGTCTAGTTTAATAATACGCAACTTTCATCCATGTCTAAAGTGCTTAAAATGTTGTTTGATTAATTTTTGCTCTATGTCATGTTAAAATGATTTAATTCATAACTATTAAACCGTAGCTCCGAATTTAATAAAATTTATATGTAAATGGGGTAGAATTTTGCCTAGTTTAACATGGTGGCCTTATTTTGCATGCTTAACAACTCTAAAATTATGTTTAGGGCAGAACAGCACCAAACCTAATTTATGCACATGAGGAGTTTCCGGAATTGTTGTTCGTTGCTTCTGGCCTCATTTAACCTTGACTAGATAGGTAGTTTTCATTTGCTTCACCTCTTGACATGCTAACAACATTTAATCTTGTTGGGTACATAAATGAGATCGAACTAAATAACTTGTCGTGGTGTTTCGTCAATATGCACCGTTGCATAGTGAGCTCCACTTAATTTGTAGAATTGCTTGTGCACTTTGCCATGCCATAATTCATTAAACCGGACATGCATCATATTTGGTTGTGCATCATGTCATGCTTATGTGGTGGTTGTTTACTATGGTGTTTGCTTCTTCGGGTTGGTTCCGATAACGTCGTGTTTGTGAGGAACCGTTCGACAACGTCCGTTTGTCTTCTTCATGGACTCGTTCTTCTTCCTTGCGGGATTTCAGGCAAGATGATCATACCCTCGAAATCACTTCTATCTTTGCTTGCTTAGTTGCTCGCTCTTTTGCTATGCCTATGCTGCGATACCTACCACTTGCTTATCATGCCTCCCATATTGTTGAACCAAGCCTCTAACCCACCTTGTCCTAGCAAACCGTTGTTTGGCTATGTTACCGCTTTGCTCAGCCCCTCTTATAGTGTTGTTAGTTGCAGGTGAAGATTGAAGTTTGTTCCTTGTTGGAACATGGAGATGTTGTTCCTTGTTGGAACATGTTTATTTGTTGGGATATCACAATATATCTTATTTAATTAATGCATCTATATACTTGGTAAAGGGTGGAAGGCTCGGCCTTATGCCTGGTGTTTTGTTCCACTCTTGCCGCCCTAGTTTCCGTCATATCGGTGTTGTGTTCCCGGATTTTGCGTCCCTTACGCGGTTGGGCTATAATGGGAACCCCTTGACAGTTCGCCTTAAGTAAAGCTCTTCCAGCAATGCCCAACATTGGTTTTACCATTTGCCACCTAGCCTTTTCTTTTCCCTCGGGAGTCGCGCTCCTGAGGGTCATCATTATTTTAACCCCCCGGGCCAGTGCTCCTCTGAGTGTTGGTCCAACTGAGTGATGTCCGAGGCTACCAGGGGCAACTCTGGGTTGGCTTACCCGACGTCTGGCTCATCTGAGTGTGCCCTGAGAAAGAGATATGTGCAGCTCCTATCGGGATTTGTCGGCACATTCGGGCGGTGTTGCTGGTTTAGTTTTACCCTGTCGAAATGTCTTGAAGAACCGGGATACCGAGTCTGATCGGAATGTCTCGGGAGGAGGTCTATTCCTTCGTTGACCGTGAGAGCTTGTGATGGGCTAAGTTGGGACACCCCTGCAGGGATTTGATCTTTCGAAAGCCGTGCCCGCGGTTATGGGCAGATGGGAATTTGCTAACGTCCGGTTGTAGAAAACCTAAAGTTGACCTTAATTAAAATGAATCAACTGCGTGTGTAAATGTGATGGTCTCTTTCCGGCGGAGTCCGGGAAGTGAACACGGTTGTTGGAGTTATGCTTGACATAGGTTGTTTTAGGATCACTTCTTGATCATACTTTTATGGACCGTGCTTTGCCTTCTCTTCTCGCTCTCATTTGCGTATGTTAGCCACCACATATGCTAGTCGCTTGCTGCAGCTCCACCTCATACCTTTACCTTTCCCACAAGCTTAAATAGTCTTGATCGCGAGGGTGCGAGATTGCTGAGTCCCCGTGGCTCACAGATACTTCCAAAACCAGCTTGCATGTGCCGATGAGTCTGTGCAGATGACGCAACCAAGCTCAAGGAGGAGCTCGATGAAGATCTTGTCCTTTGTGTTGTTTCGTTCTAGTTGATCAGTAGTGGAGCCCAGTTGGGGTCGATCGGGGACCGTGTCGCAATTGGGGTTCTTCTTTTATTTCGGTTCCGTAGTCGGACCTTGATTGTATTTGGATGATGTAATGCTTTATTCATGTAATTGTGTGAAGTGGAAATTGTAAGCCAACTATGTATCTTTTGCCTTATGTATTACATGGGTTGTGTGAAGATTACCTCACTTGCGACATTGCTTTCAATGCGGTTATGCCTCTAAGTCGTGCTTCGACACGTGGGAGATATAGCCGCATCAAGGGCGTTACAGGTTGGTATCAGAGCCTTCCCCGACCTTAGGAGCCCCCACTGCTTGATCGTTTTTAGCAATCGTTGTTGAGTCTAGAAAAATGTTTTGAGTCATTTAGGATTATATATATCAGAGAGTTTAGGAATTCTTTTTACTTACCAGTCTCCTCATCGCTCTGGTAAGGCATCCTGACGTAGAGTTTTGACACTTCTCTTCTCTAATTTCACTGAATTTTTTGTAGGATCACGCGGGTATCTTGGAATCGTTCCGATGGTTTTATGATGAGAACATTGTCTTGGTGCCTCCTGTCAGGGGTTTTGTGGAAGTGTCCCGGGGAGTTGAGCTCTAAGGTGTTGTCATCATAATTTTATCGTTGCAGTTCTGGAATACCTGAGTTTAGTACGCCGACATCGAAAATCTCTTTTATGCAGTTCGTTGGTGAGATAACCTCGACGCCACCCAGTACTGGGGTGGGAGTTCGGGAGTATCGCCATAACTTGTATAACGGGCGCTTTTCGAAGGTTGAGGTAGATGGTTTCCGAAGGTTTCTTGGTTATGTGTTGAAGGATGGATACAGCTGGATGTAGGATTTGCTAGTTTTGGGTGAGATATTATGCTTCCCCTGTATCCCCAACACCAGATTGCATAACTGGGAAAATTTTGGGAGTTTATAAGTGGGAATTCAAGTAGCTCTTAGGATATCTTTCCGACAGATGTATGATACGAAATTGGGGTTCGACGTCTAGTGGTCCGCCTATTCACGGTCGGTTTTATAGTGGTCTTGTTGTGTCTTAAAGAGTCCTTGGCTATGCCGACTCGGGAATGCTTCGTATGTCATGTGCACTGCCTTGTACATGATGGTGTTGTACGATCGAGCCCGTGTAGGCCCCACCACGAAAACTTCGGACGAAATCTCTATCAGATGTTTGTTCCGGCTTATTCTGCAAGCCAATCCTTTGTTTTGTTTTTCAGTTGTGGTATTCGAGTTGCTTCGAAGTCAAATGTTGATTCCATACCTTCTCTAATGGTGTTCTCATACTCCGATGTGGATACCAATCCTTCTTGATCATCAAGATTATCTTGTCAATCCTTTTTTCACCGGTGTGTTTCTCTTCTAGTGGTTCCGATTATTTCAACATCAGCAAGTTCAAGTATCAGTTCTTCTCAACGTTGGTTGTTTTCATCCGTCTCCAAGTTGCCTTTGTTTTTCCCGCCCTCCCTCCCTTGTTTTTCTTTAAGGACTCAAATTTCTTAATCGAGTATCCATCTTATTGATGTGAAGCCTCTCCATTCTTTTTCTTCATGTTCTTAACCGGTGTTTCTCATGAAGATTCTAATGGAGCTTCAAGTTCGTCACTCTTCACTCGTTTTCTTCTCCGGTGGATTCAAATCAAGCTTTCGGTGTTGATCTCATATCCCTTTTTCCTCGTTTCAAATACCTTCTCATGCCGGTGCACCTCATAATCTTTCACTTCTCGCTATTCATTTGTTCCGGAGTGCTAAAGATATCTCAGAAGATTCGTGTTTCCACTCTGCTTTCATTCAAACTCTTTCGAGGATGTTATCTCATTCAAGTCATTTAATTCAACCGGTGCAACCTCTCTTTTAAATCTTTTCAACGGTGCTTATTTTGAGTGGGCCCTAACCCACAAGTCTTTTCCCAGGATCTTACCTGACTCTTCTATTTTCCCGGAGCTATTCCCAAATTATTTTCGAAGTTTGATGTAAGAATGATTTGTCATCAGTCAAATGCCTTTCTCGAAGATCGGTTAAATTCTTTTCATCGTTGGCTCAACCTATTCGTTGGAATTATCTTGAGTTATATTTCACCTAAAGCCTTCCCTAAGGATTGTTGCTATAATGGTGCTCATCTATGATCCAAGTTCTTCATCTACCCTCCCGGTGAAATAAGCTTCTCGTCTCCTTGTTCATTCCAATCAAATTCTTTTCCGTGAGTGCCAGGTTTTCATCTCTTAATTTGAGATGTATTCCATAAGCCCACATCAAGCTTATCCTTTCGTTGTTGATAATCCAACAACTCCGCTCTAGCATTTTTTGTAAGCGTGATCTTACAGATCTTGTTTCCTTCCGTTCATTCCATCCATTCTTTCTTTTCTTCCGGTGGCATTGTGATGTTTCTCTCTTCTCTCATCATCTCAAGTTGTGAGGATCTTCTTCTTTTCGTGCCTATCCATTTAACCGGAGTGTTGTATCCTTTTGCTCAAGCTCTTTCATTTTATCAAGTCTTTCATCTCTTTTCTACCGAAGTGCTACCTGAATCGGTTCTTTCTTTTCCTTTTTCTTAACGAAGTGCTTTCAACTTCGTTTATCTCCGTTGCTTTCTCTTGGTCTATGGCTTATCCTCTTCAAGGTTCTTTGGTTTCACTCGTTTGTCAAGGAGCAATTTGTTAACCTCTTCTCTTATTTCTTCCGTTTTTCCCTCCGGTGCCATTCTAGATCTTGGGACGAGATCCTCTAGTAGTGGTGGAGTGTTGTAACGCCTCGAGACCGTTGTGCCAGGTGTCGTCCAGTTATTCGCTGTTGTTGCGTTGTCATTCGCTTGCGTGTTACATCTTGTCATGTCATCATGTGCATTGCATCATCAGGTTTTTCAAAACTTGCATTTGTCCGGTTTTCCCCAGTGCCATCCGTTGTCCGTTCTGAGCCCAACCACACTTGCACACGCCCGCGGCATGTCCGAAATAGTATTTTATAAGTGGCCAGAAAATGTTCTCGGAATGGGATGAAAGTTGGCGTGTGGTCTTATTATAGTGTAGATAGACCACCTGTCAAGTTTCATCACATTCGGAGTTTGTTTGATGCCCCAACGATTAACTATAGCGGTAGTATAGCCGGTCTAATGTCGGACGTTTTCGGTCTCCGGAAACAGTCGCCGGGCCTCCCTCTCTTCTCTCCTCTCAGCTCGAGACCGTCTACACAGCCCACGACCTACCGCCAGGTCCAACCTAACCTCTCTCGTCACAGTGCACCGACCCCTCGCGCGCGTGTCCGAAATCTGTCCCGGACCCGACCCGAGCAGATGTGACCGATGGATCCGGATCATCTCCAAACGTCTACAAAACGTCTCCGTTTTCTTATTTGGACTTCCTAGCTATTTTATTCACGATCATTCGTTTGCGATCGGAGGGACGATATGCCCCTAAGTCAACCCACTTGCTATATCTATTAGCCTAACCTACACCAAATCCCTAATTCCTAGGGATCCTCCCAGCCGCCGCCGCCGCACTCATTCCCCCCTGCACCAACCAGCTTCTTTTCCCCTGATCCAATCCAGCCCACGCAGAGCCCCTGTTTTCCCCTCATCGTGAACCAGGGAGGGAAGCTCCCTGTCGCCTCGCTGCTCGGATCCTCACGTCCCCGCCATTCATGTGCCGCTGGAGGTCACCTCCCTATCAAGCTCGCCGCCGCAGCCCCCCCGGCTACCTCCAGGCGCCGCCTTGTCCCTCTCCTCCTGCCTCTGGTTCTCCCTCTCCTCCCCCCTCATGTTCTCTCACTCTCCCGCAGGCTCCAGCCGCCGCCATGGGGCGTTGCCTCCCCGAGCTCCATCCATCGCCGGGAATGGGATCCCCGGGGCCGGATCTGCCCAGCTCCGGCATGGATTCGTCGTCCCCGACCTCCGCTCGCTCCGGTTGCCGTTCATCCGAGTCCGGCGAGCTCCTGCCGCGTCGCCTTTCCTCCCTGCATCGGGCTGTGCACAGAACCGAGCCTGTCCCGCTCAACCGCGTTGACCACGCCCTCCCCGCCGTGCACCTGACCTGCCTTCCAGCACCGCCATCCCCTCGTCGTCAGCCGCAGGAGCAGCGTGGCCTCTCCTTCTGTTCGAGCCATGGAGACGAGCGCGTGCCTGCATCCTCTGCATCGCGATGCTGCGCCGCTGCGCGCCCGTTGACTCCGCCCGAGCTGCTGCCTCGCTTGCGCGGCCCAGGATCCAGCCGCAGCGCGCCAAGGCCCAGCGCCAAGCCAGCCGGCCTCCAGATCCACCGAACTAGGCCGCCTCCATCGACAGGCGCCAAGGCCCAGCGCCGCCCCAGCTTCATCTCGCCCAGCGCATGGCCCGAGGCCCAGAAACGCTATCGCCGGCCTCCTCTGCTTCCAGCTGGGCCGAAGCCCATGGTGAGCTGCCCCCACCTATACATCTCACTGGGCGCAACATGCTATTCCGCGCCCATGCTCCTGTTCTAGGATTCGGCCCGTGATGTTTTTTTTTCAGCGCCTGGGATTTTCCTATTTATCCTGAGACAACAATTTTGCAGTTTAGCCCCTAAACTCGATGCATATAACAACTCATTAATAGTGCATCATATGTAAAAACTTTATATATGAAACTTGCTTAGAATTTTGTCTAGTTTAATAATATGCAACTTTCATCCATGTCCAAAATGCTTAAAATGTTGTTTGATTAATTTTTGCTCTATGTCATGTTAAAATGATTTAATTCTTAACTATTAAACCGTAGCTCCGAATTTAATAAACTTTGTATGTAAATAGGGTAGAATTTTGCCTAGTTTAACATGGTGGCCTTATTTTGCATGCTCAACAACTCTAAAATTATGTTTAGGGCAGAACAGCACCAAACCTAATTTATGCACATGAGGAGTTTCCGGAATTGTTGTTCGTTGCTTCCGGCCTCATTTAACCTTGACTAGATAGGTAGTTTTCATCTGCTTCACCTCTTGCCATGCTAACAACATTTAATCTTGTTGGGTACATAAACGAGATCGAACTAAATAACTTGTCGTGGTGTTTCGTCAATATGCACCGTTGCATAGTGAGCTCCACTTAATTTGTAGAATTTCTTGTGCACTTTGCCATGCCATGCTTCATTAAACCGGACATGCATCATATTTGGTTGTGCATCATGTCATGCTTATGTGGTGGTTGTTTACTATGGTGTTTGCTTCTTCGGGTTGGTTCCGATAACGTCGTGTTTGTGAGGAACTGTTCGACAACGTCCGTTTGTCTTCTTCATGGACTCGTTCTTCTTCCTTGCGGGATTTCAGGCAAGATGATCATACCCTCGAAATCACTTCTATCTTTGCTTGCTTAGTTGCTCGCTCTTTTGCTATGCCTATGTTGCGATACCTACCACTTGCTTATCATGCCTCCCATATTGTTGAACCAAGCCTCTAACCCACCTTGTCCTAGCAAACCGTTGTTTGGCTATGTTACCGCTTTGCTCAGCCCCTCTTATAGCGTTGTTAGTTGCAGGTGAAGATTGAAGTTTGTTCCTTGTTGGAACATGGAGATGTTGTTCCTTGTTGGAACATGTTTATTTGTTCAGATATCACAATATATCTTATTTAATTAATGCATCTATATACTTGGTAAAGGGTGGAAGGCTCGGCCTTATGCCCGGTGTTTTGTTCCACTCTTGCCGCCCTAGTTTCTGTCATATCGGTGTTGTGTTCCCGGATTTTGCGTCCCTTACGCGGTTGGGCTATAATGGGAACCCCTTGACAGTTCGCCTTAAGTAAAGCTCTTCCAGCAATGCCCAACATTGGTTTTACCATTTGCCACCTAGCCTTTTCTTTTCCCTTGGGAGTCGCGCTCCTGAGGGTCATCATTATTTTAACCCCCCCTGGGCCAGTGCTCCTCTGAGTGTTGGTCCAACTGAGCGATGTCTGAGGCTACCAGGGGCAACTCTGGGCTGGCTTACCCGACGTCTGGCTCATCTGAGTGTGCCCTGAGAAAGAGATATGTGCAGCTCCTATCGGGATTTGTCGGCACATTCGGGCGGTGTTGCTGGTTTAGTTTTACCCTATCGAAATGTCTTGAAGAACCGGGATACCGAGTCTGATCGGAATGTCTCGGGAGGAGGTCTATTCCTTCGTTGACCATGAGAGCTTGTGATGGGCTAAGTTGGGACACCCTGCAGGGATTTGATCTTTCGAAAGCCGTGCCCGCGGTTATGGGCAGATGGGAATTTGTTAACATCCGGTTGTAGAAAACCTAAAGTTGACCTTATTTAAAATGAATCAACCGCGTGTGTAACCGTGATGGTCTCTTTCCGGCGGAGTCCGGGAAGTGAACACGGTTGTTGGAGTTATGCTTGATGTAGGTTGTTTTAGGATCACTTCTTGATCATACTTTTATCGACCGTGCTTTGCCTTCTCTTCTCGCTCTCATTTGCGTATGTTAGCCACCACATATGCTAGTCGCTTGCTGCAGCTCCACCTCATACCTTTACCTTTCCCATAAGCTTAAGTAGTCTTGATCGCGAGGGTGCGAGATTGCTGAGTCCCCGTGGCTCACAGATACTTCCAAAACCAGCTTGTAGGTGCCGATGAGTCCGTGCAGATGACGCAACCAAGCTCAAGGAGGAGCTCGATGAAGATCTTGTCCTTTGTGTTGTTTCGTTCTAGTTGATCAGTAGTGGAGCCCAGTTGGGGTCGATCGGGGACCGTGTCGCAATTGGGGTTCTTCTTTTATTTCGGTTCCGTAGTCGGACCTTGATTGTATTTGGATGATGTAATGCTTTATTCATGTAATTGTGTGAAGTGGCGATTGTAAGCCAACTATGTATCTTTTGCCTTATGTATTACATGGGTTGTGTGAAGATTACCTCACTTACGACACTGCTTTCAATGCGGTTATGCCTCTAAGTCGTGCTTCGACACGTGGGAGATATAGTCGCATCGAGGGCGTTACAGTTCTATAATGAAAGATTCCCACTAGTATATGAAAGTGACAACATAGGAGACTCTCTATCATGAAGATTATGGTGCTGCTTTGAAGCACAAGTGTGGTAAAAGGATAGTAGGATTGTCCCTTCTCTCTTTTTATCTCATTATTTATTTTTTTATTTGGGCCTTCTCTTTTTTTATGGCCTCTTTTTTTTATTTGGGCTTCTTTGGCCTCTTTTTTTTCGTTTGGAGTCTCATCCCGACTTGTGGGGGAAGCATAGTCTCCATCATCCTTTCCTCACTGGGACAATGCTCTAATAATGATGATCATCACACTTTTATTTACTTACAACTCATGGATTACAACTCGATACTTAGAACAAGATATGACTCTATATGAATGCCTCCGGCGGTGTACCGGGATGTGCAATGATGCATGAGTGACATGTATGAAAGAATTATGAATGGTGGCTTTGCCACAAATACGATGTCAACTACATGATCATGCAAAGCAATATGACAATGGTGAAGCGTGTCATAATAAACGGAACGGTGGAAAGTTGCATGGCAATATATCTCGGAATGGCTATGGAAATGCCATAATAGGTAGGTATGGTGGCTGTTTTGAGGAAGGTATATGGTGGGTTTATGATACCGGCGAAAGGTGCACGGTATTAGAGAGGCTAGCAATGGTGGAAGGGTGAGAGTGCGTATAATCCATGGACTCAACATTTGTCATTAAAGAACTCACATACTTATTGCAAAAATCTATTAGTTATCGAAACAAAGTACTACGCGCATGCTCCTAGGGGGATAGATTGGTAGGAAAAGACCATCGCTCATCCCCGACCGCCACTCATAAGGAAGACAATTAATAAATAAATCATGCTCCGACTTCATCACATAACGGTTCACCATACGTGCATGCTACGGGAATCACAAACTTTAACACAAGTATCTCTCAAATTCACAACTACTCACTAGCATGACTCTAATATTACCATCATCATATCTCAAAACAATCATCAAGTATCAAACTTCTCATAGTATTCAATGCACTTTATATGAAAGTTTTTATTACATCCCTCTTGGATGCCCATCATATTAGGACTAAATTCATAACCAAAGCAAATTACCATGTTGTTCTAAAAGACTCTCAAAATAATATAAGTGAAGCATGAGAGTTCATCTATTTCTTCAAAATAAAACCACCGTCGTGCTCTAAAAAGATGTAAGTGAAGCACTAGAGCAACAACAAACTACTCTGAAAGATATAAGTGAAGATCAATGAGTAGTTGAATAATTATGCAACTATGTGAAGACTCTCTAACATTTAATAATTTCAGATCTTGGTATTTTATTCAAACAACAAGCAAAACAAAAGTAAATAAAATGACGCTCCAAGCAAAACACATATCATGTGGCGAATAAAAATATAGCTCCAAGTAAAGTTATCGATGAACGAAGACGAAAGAGGGGATGCCTTCCGGGGCATCCCCAAGCTTAGGCTCTTAGTTGTCCTTGAATATTACCTTGGGGTGCCTTGGGTATCCCCAAGATTAGGCTCTTGCCACTCCTTATTCCATAGTCCATCGAATCTTTACCCAAAACTTGAAAACTTCACAACACAAAACTTAACAGAAAACTCGTGAGCTCCGTTAGCAAAAGAAAGCAAAACACCACTTCAATGTACTGTAATGAACTCATTCTTTATTTATATTGGCATTAAACCTACTGTATTCCAACTTCTGGCGGCGGAACGGGTCTAGATTGGCTTTCGGTGGCTACGGAGGCTTCTGGCAGCGGAACTCCTGATCTATTGTGCTCTCCGATCGTTTTAGGGTATATGGAGATCTATAGGAGGAAGAAGTACGTCAGGGGGGCCACAAGGGGCCCACGAGGGTGGAGGGCGCGCCCAGGGGGGTAGGCGCGCCCTACCTCGTGGCCTCCTTGAAGCTTCCTTGACGTAGACTTCAAGTCTCCCGGGTTGCTTTCCTTCCAAAAATGAGTTCCGTGAAGTTCCAGGTCAATTGGACTTCGTTTGATTTTCCTTTTCTGCGAAACACTGAAACAAGGAAAAAACAGGAACTGGCACTGGGCTCTGGGTTAATAGGTTAGTCCCAAAAATAATATAAAAGTGCATAATAAAGCCCATAAACATCCAAAACAGATAATATAATAGCATGGAACAATCAAAAATTATAAATATGTTGGAGACGTATCACTGAGTGCTTCTACTGCAAAGGAACTGGCCACTAGAAGTGGAACTGCCCCAAGTATTTGGCGGAGAAGAAGGATGGCAAAGTGAAAGGTATATTTGATATACATGTTATTGATGTGTACCTTACTAATGCTCACAGTAGTGCCTGGGTATTTGATACTGGTTCAGTTGCTAACATTTGCAACTCGAAACAGGGGCTATGGATTAAGCGAAGATTGGCTAAGGACGAGGTGACGATGCGCGTGGGAAATGGTTCCAAAGTCGATGTGATCGCCGTCGGCACGCTACCTCTACATCTACCTTCGGGATTAGTATTAGACCTAAATAATTGTTATTTGGTGCCAGCGTTGAGCATGAACATTATATATGGATCTTGTTTGATGCGAGATGATTATTCATTTAAATCAGAGAATAATGGTTGTTCTATTTATATGAGTAATATCTTTTATGGTCATGCACCCTTGCTGAGTGGTATATTTTTACTAAATCTTGATAGTAGTGATACACATGTTCATAGTATTGAAGCCAAAAGATGCAGAGTTGATAATGATAGTGCAACTTATTTGTGGCATTGCCGTTTAGGTCATATTGGTGTAAAGCGCATGAAGAAACTCCATTTCGATGGACTTTTGCAATCACTTGGTACTTGCGAACCATGCCTCATGGGCAAGATGACTAAAACTCCGTTCTCCGGAATAATGGAGCGAGTAATAGAGTTATTGGAAATCATACATACTGATGTGTGTGGTCCAATGAACATTGAATCTCGCGGCGGATATCGTTATTTTCTCACCATCACCGATGATTTAAGCAGATATGGGTATATCTACTTAATGAAACATAAGTCTAAAACATTTGAAAAGTTCAAAGAATTTCAGAGTGAAGTGGAAAATCATCGTAACAAGAAAATCAAGTTTCTACGATCTGATCATGGAGGTGAATATTTGAGTTATGAGTTTGGACTTCATTTGAAACAATGCGGAATAGTTTCGCAACTCACGCCACCTGGAACAACATAGTGTAATGGTGTATCCGAACGTTGTAATCGTACTTTACTGGATATGGTGCGATCTATGATGTCTCTCACTGATTTACCGCTATCGTTTTGGGGTTACGCTTTAGAGACGGCTGCATTCACGTTAAATAGGGCACCATCTAAATCCGTTGAGAGGACACCTTATGAACTGTGGTTTGGCAAGAAACCCAAGTTGTCGTTTCTTAAAGTTTGGGGCTGCGATGCTTATGTGAAAAAACTTCAACCTGATAAGCTCGAACCCAAATCAGAGAAATTTGTCTTCATAGGATACCCAAAGGAGACTCTTGGGTACACCTTCTATCATAGATCTGAAGGCAAGATATTCGTTGCTAAGAATGGATCCTTTCTAGAGAAGGAGTTTCTCTCGAAAGAAGTGAGTGGGAGAAAAGTAGAACTTGATGAGGTAATTGTACCTTCTCCCTTATTGGAAAGTAGTACATCACTGAAATCAGTTCCAGTGATTCCTACACCAGTAAGTGAGGAAGCTAATGATGATGATCATGAAACTTCTGATCAAGTTACTACCGAACCTCGTAGGTCAACCAGAGTAAGATCCGCACTAGAGTGGTACGGTAATCCTGTTCTGGAAGTCATGTTACTTGACCATGACGAACCTACGAACTATGAGGAAGCGATGATGAGCCCAGATTCCGCAAAATGGCTTGAGGCCATGAAATCTGAGATGGGATCCATGTATGAGAACAAAGTATGGACTTTGATTGACTTGCCCGATGATCGGCATGCCATAGAGAATAAATGAATCTTCAAGAAGAAGACTGACGCCGACGGTAATGTTACTATCTACAAAGTTCGACTTGTTGCGAAAGGTTTTTGACAAGTTCAAGGAGTTCACTATGATGAGACCTTCTCACCCGTAGCGATGCTTAAGTCCATCCGAATCATGTTAGCAATTGCCGCATTTTATGATTATGAAATTTGGCAAATGGATGTCAAAACTGCATTCCTTAATGGATATCTTAAAGAAGAGTTGTATATGATGCAACCAGAAGGTTTTGTCGATCCAAAAGGTGCTAACAAAGTGTGCAAGCTCCAGCGATCCATTTATGGACTGGTGCAAGCCTCTCGGAGTTGGAATATATGCTTTGATAGTGTGATCAAAGCATATGGTTTTATACAGACTTTTGGAGAAGCATGTATTTACAAGAAAGTGAGTGGGAGCTCTGTAGCATTTATGATCTTATATGTAGATGACATATTGTTGATCAGAAATGATATTGAATTTCTGAATAGCATAAAAAGATACTTGAATAAGATTTTTTCAATGAAAGACCTCGGTGAAGCTGCTTATATACGGCATCAAGATCTATAGAGATAGATCAAGATGCTTAATTGGACTTTCACAAAGCACATACCTTGATAAAGTTTTGAAGAAGTTCAAAATGGATCAAGCAAAGAAAGGGTTCTTGCCTGTATTACAAGGTGTGAAGTTGAGTCAGACTCAATGCCCGACCACTACAGAAGATAGAGAGAAAATGAAAGGTGTTCCCTATGCTTCAGCCATAGGCTCTATCATGTATGCAATGCTGTGTACCAGACCTGATGTGTGCCTTGCTATAAGTTTAGCAGGGAGGTACCCAAGTAATCCAGGAGTGGATCACTGGACAGCGGTCAAGAACATCCTGAAATACCTGAAAAGGACTAAGGATATGTTTCTCATATATGGAGGTGACAAAGAGCTCATCGTAAACGGTTACGTCGATGCAAGCTTTGACACTGATCCGGATGACTCTAAGTCACAAACCGGATACATGTTTTTATTAAATGGTGGAGCTGTCAGTTGGTGCAGTTCCAAAGAGAGTGTCGTGGCGGGATCTACGTGTGAAGCAGAATACATAGCTGCTTCAGAAGCAGCAAATGAAGGAGTCTGGATGTAGGAGTTCATATCGAATCTAGGTGTCATACCTAGTGCATCGGGTCCAATGAAAATCTTTTGTGACAGTACTGGTGCAATTGCCTTGGCAAAGGAATCCAGATTTCACAAGAGAACCAAGCACATCAAGAGACGCTTCAATTCCATCCACGATCAAGTCAATGAGGGAGACATAGAGATTTGCAAGATACATACAGATCTGAATGTTGCAGACCCGTTGACTAAGCCTCTCTCACGAGAAAAACATGATCAACACCAAGACTCCATGGGTGTTAGAATCATTACAATGTAATCTAGATTATTGACTCTAGTGCAAGTGGGAGACTAAAGGAAATATGCCCTAGAGGCAATAATAAAGTTGTTATTTATATTTCCTTATATCATGATAAATGTTTATTATTCATGTTAGAATCGTGTTAACCAAAAACTTAGTACATGTGTGAATATATAGACAAACAAAGTGTCACTAGTTTGCCTCTACTTGACTAGCCCATTGAATCAATGATGGTTATGTTTCCTAACCATAGACATGAGTTGCCAATTGATTAACGGGATCACATCATTAGAGGATGATGTGATTGACTTGACCCATCCGTTAGCTTAGCACGATGATTGTTTAGTTTGTTGCTTTTTCTTTCTCCATAACTATACATGTTCCTATGACTACGAGATAATGCAACTCTCGAATACCGGAGGAACACTTTGTGTGCTACCAAACGTCACAACGTAACTGGGTGATTATAAAGGTGCTCTACAGGTGTCTCCGATGGTGTTTGTTGAGTTGGCATGGATCGAGATTAGGATTTGTCACTCCGATTGTTGGAGAGGTATCTCTGGGCCCTCTCGGTAATGCACATCACTATAAGCCTTGCAAGCATTGTGACTAATGAGTTAGTTGCGGGATGATGCATTACGAAATGAGTAAAGATACTTGCCGGTAACGAGATTGAACTAGGTATTGAGATACCGACAATCGAATCTCGGGCAAGTAACATACCGATGACAAAGGGAACAACGTATACCGTTATGCGGTTTGACCGATAAAGATCTTCGTAGAATATGTAGGAATCAATATGAGCATCTAGGTTCCACTATTGGTTATTGACCGGAGATGAGTCTCGGTCATGTCTACATAATTCTCGAACCCGTAGGGTCCGCATGCTTAACATTAGGTGACGGTCGGTATTACAAGTTTATGTGTTTTGATGTACCAAGGTAGTTTGGAGTCCCGGATTTGATCACGGACATGACGAGGAGTCTCGAAATGGTCGAGACATAAAGATTGATATATTGGAAGCCTATATTTGGACATCGGAATGGTTCCGAGTGGTTCGGGCATTTTTCCGGAGTACCAAGAGGTTACCGGAACCCCCCGGGGAGTATATGGGCCTGATTGGGCCTTAGTGAAATAGAGGAGAGGGAAGGGAAAATAGGGAAGCACGCCCCCAAGCCCAATCCAAATTGGGAGGGGGGCGGTGACGGTGTCCTGGACTAGGGGGTACTCACCACATCGTTTCCCGGTCAGTTAAATTGGGTCGAGGACCCCCATGGCCGTATACTCATGGGCCAGTTCAGACAGCTGCCGCATACAAGGAAGATTCCACAAGACTTGGTGATCAAGACAAGGACTCCTCCTTATGTAACCAACTCCATGTAAACCCTAGATCCCTTCGGTGTCTATATAAACCGAAGGGGATAGTCCGGAAAGGACATCATATATACTCATTACCATACCCACATAGGCTAGACTTCTAGGGTTTAGCCATTACGATATCATGGTAGATCCACTCTTGTAACACTCATATTCATCAATATCAATCAAGCAGGACGTAGGGTTTTACCTCCATAGAGAGGGCCCGAACCTGGGTAAGCATTGTGTCCCCCGCCTCCTATTACCATCGATCCTAGACGCACAGTTCGGGACCCCCTACCCGAGATCCGCCGGTTTTGACACCGACATTGGTGCTTTCATTGAGAGTTCCACTGTGTCGTTGACAAAAGGTTCGGTGGCCCCCTCAATCGTCAATAATGACGCTGCCCGAGGAGGAACCTTCCTTCCCGGACAGATCCTCGTATTCGGCAGCTTCGTACTACGGGCCAACTCGCTTGGCCATCGGAGCAGATCGACAGCTACGCCCCTGGCCATCAGGTCGGATTCGGAAGCTTGAACCACGCCACGGTTGTCCGTGGAGACTTGATCCTCAAGGTACTTGAGCCCGCGGCGATCGCTCCCCCTCATCCCGATGAACGTGACTTAAATCTGTCATCGGATCACACCCAGGAGATGGTTCCTGCGGCTGCAACGACCTTAGAGCCGAAGCAGATCGAGCCATCCGAGGCCTCAGAGTCTACGGCGTTGGAGCCGCACATGGACTCGACGCCCTGCAATATTCGCTTTAACGGAACTTTGGACTCGTCTCTGGCTATAAGTTTCGGACTGTGTACGCCCGCGGACACCGAGCTAGATCAGTTATCGATCTTCGAGTTCAGCGCCGCTGACGTTTTCCAGCACTCGCCTTTGGGTGACGTGCTAAAATCTTCAAAGAATCTGTCCTTGGAGAAGGACTCCCAGCCGAACTATGTCCGGTTCGAGCTAGAGACGGATGATGAGGAATTGGGCTTCCCACCCGCCACCCACTTCATAGCCACCGTCGATGACTTAACCGACATGCTTGACTATGGCTCCGAAGACATCGACGACATGGACGACGATGCTGACAAGGAGCAAGGCCAATACCCGCCATTCACTAGATGTTGGACGGCTACCTCTTCATACGACATGTACATGGTTGAGACACCTAAAGGATCTGGCGACGACAAAGAAGAGCCAGATGCGAAAAAAACCCTCTGAGACACAGTCCAAGCGCCGGCGGCCCGAACGCCGCCCTAAGCCCCGTTGCTCAAAGGACGACAACACTGGCACTGGAGAAAATAGTACTCTGAGCGACACCGAAAACAGTGAAGACCCCGCCGGGGCTACATCCGAACAGGAACACGACAGCAGGCAAGACAACACTGACGAACAGGCCATAGAAGATGACCCGGAGGATGATAGTTATCGTCCACCCTCCGAGGAGGAGACAAGCCTTGGCAACGAAGACTTCATCGTGCCTGAGGATCCTCTCGAGCAGGAGCGCTTCAAGCTTCAGCTCATAGCCACTACAAGGAACCTAAAAAATAAACAACAACAGCTTCAAGCTGAACAAGACCTGCTCGTCGACAGATGGACTGATGTCCTGACAGCCGAGGAATACGACCTCAACCGTCCATCCAAGAGCTACCTGAAACGTGGACTACTACCTCAATTCGATGAGGAGGCGCTGGAGCATATATCTCCCTCATGCAATGCGGATCGACCACCACGTGGTCGGGACAGGACGGTGGAACGGCCAACCCGTGGTCGAGATAAAGCGGCAACTCAGGCCGAACAACAGAACGCCCCACCATCCCATCAAAATAGGGACAGAAGAGTTCGGGGCCATACGTACGACCTACGACAGACCCTGGATAGTAGAGCAGGACACACAAGATCGATCTACAGATCACGAGGACGTGCCTCGAGGTGCGGTGATGGCTACGTATTCGGACGTGACAAACCTAACCACGCTCGAGCCGAATGCAGACGGACTCCTTCAGAGCTCCGCCACAATGCAGCCCGATATAGAGGCGCCGCACACTCGCTCTGCTTCGCAGATGAAGTACTGGATCATGAATTCCCCGAGGGGTTCAAGCCCGTCAACATAGAATCATACGACGGCACAACCGATCCTGCAGTATGGATCGAGGATTTCATTCTCCACATCCACATGGCCCGAGGAGACGACCTCCACACCATCAAATACCTCCCATTAAAACTCAAAGGACCAGCTCGGCACTGGTTAAATAGCCTACCTAAGAACTCAATCGGCAGCTGGGAGAACTTGGAAGAGGCTTTCCTCGACAACTTCTAAGGAACTTATGTCCGGCCACCAGATGCCGATGACCTAAGCCACATAGTCCAACAACCCGGAGAATCGGCCAGAAAATTTTGGACTAGGTTCCTAACCAAAAAGAACCAGATTGTCGACTGTCCGGACGCCGAGGCCCTAGCAGCCTTCAAACACAGCATCCGGGACGAATGGCTAGCACGCCATCTTAGACAAGAAAAGCCGAAGTCAATGGCAGCCCTTACGGCACTCATGACCCGCTTTTGCACAGGCGAGGACAGCTGGCTGGCTCGTAGCAAAAACATAGCCAGCGAGGCAGGCCCTACAGAGGCTAAGAACAGCACCAGCAAGCTTCGGCGCAATAGACACAAACGCAGAAGCAATGGCGACAACATCGAAGACACCACAGTCAACGCCGGATTCAATGGCTCCAAGTCCGGCCAACGGAAGAAACCCTACAAAAGAAACAACGAAGGACCTTCCAGCCTGGACCGCATACTCGACCGCCCGTGTCAAATTCACGGCACCCCGGATAAACAAGCCAATCACACCAACAGGGATTGTTGGGTCTTCAAGCAGGCTGGCAAGTTAAATATCGGAAACAAAGAAAAGGGATCACAAAGCGAGGACGAGGATGAAGAGCCCCGGCAACTGAACACCGGGGGACAGAAGAAATCCCCCCAAGTCAAAACGGTGAACATGATATACGCCATGCACATCCCCAGAAAGGAGCGCAAACGAGCACTCAGGGACGTCTACGCAGTAGAGCCAGTCGCCCCAAAGTTCAATCCATGGTCATCATTTCCGATCACCTTCTATCGACGAGATCATCCGACTAGTATCCCCATGGTGGTTCGGCCGCACTAGTCCTAGACCCAATCATCGACGGATTCCACCTAACACGAGTCCTGATGGATGGCGGAAGCAGCCTCAACCTGCTGTATCAGGATACAATATGGAAGATGGGCATTAATCCCTCGCGAATCAAACCAACAAAAACTACCTTTAAAGGAGTTATACCAAGTGTAGAGGCCCGCTGTACGGGCTCAATCACGCTGGAGGTGGTCTTCAGTTCTCCGGACAACTTCCGAAGTGAAGAGTTAATCTTCGATATCGTCCCCTTCCGCAGCGGCTACCACGCACTGCTCGGACAAACCGCGTTTGCTAGATTTAACGTAGTGCCACACTATGCTTATCTCAAGATCAACATGCCCGGTCCACGCGGCGTCGTAACAGTCAATGGCAATACGGAACGCTCCTCCGAACAGAGGAGCAGACCGCCGCCCTAGCAGCTGAAGCACAGAGTGGCCATCTCAAGGAGCATTATAACCCAGCTGCCGAGCCCCTGGACACCATCAAGCGGGTCCGGACTACACTGAGGACAGCGCGGCTCGTCAAGAGCTCGACTAGCAATTCGACTTCCGTCCCAGCCCCAATAAGGTAGTGGCATTCATACCACGCGTACACAATTACGCACTCAAAATTCCATGGACATCAACGGAGGCACGAGATGACCCAGGGTTTACAATCCGGCCAGACCGATCCCAGACACACATACTTTTACTTCTTTTTCTTATTTCAGGCACCTTTTTTCGCGGGCCTGATGTCAAGTCCTTTAGAAGGACTGAAATACAACGGAGGCAAGCAACACAGGTGTGTAGGGTAACCTTTATATGTTCTTCTTGACGACATTCATACTTATTTCTCAGGACCCGCACGCTGCGCCTAATTGGTGCCGGCATGTTAAATGGCTGGATACTTCTCGCACCACCTGTACAAGATACACCTTGACGTATCCATCCAGTTATAATAAAATGATTCGTGGCCCAGTCCCTGTGGTTTCCGCTTCTTACTTCGTTCTTATTTTCGATCTGCTTATTTAGTGCATCAACACTCTTTTACGTTTAATATTCGCCAGGGGCTACCTGTCGCCCCACAATACGGCAGCACAGTCCAAACACTTTTTATATATGTTCGGCACCCCGAATTTAGCATTATATGCATTGGCTCCGAATCATGTCTTTGGTCAATAGTTGGGTTGCCCGGCTCCTATGCTTGCTACCCTACGTTCCGCTCCATCAGCTAGGGTAGTAAAGGGAGAACTACTACGATTGTGCCCTGGCTTTGACCAGACGAGCACCTTAGTAGAGAAAGCTGAAAACTGGCTGTCATGATGTGGCGAGAGCCGGTCAGCTACTCAAGGGTTACAAATCGTTGGAGATTTTTTCCGCGTTACGCGAGAGATCGGCACTTCCCGATCATATGCAGACAATACTCTGGATTAAACCAGGGGCTGCGCCCATGCTTTATTATAAAACTCCTATGGCTAAGTGAGGGCGTTAAAGCAATAAAGTCTGATTGCCTTGTTTGTTGCACTAAACAACTCCTTCAGGGACCATGTAATTGGATCAAGATTGTTTAGATTCCATCCCGAACACCTCCGTACTATCTACGCGAGGGCAGAAGCTGACGACCGGCCAACCCTCAGATTACACACAACACGGCCGTACAGGAGGAAACAATTCAAAGCATAATAAAATTACTTTACAAAACTGGCTTTGTTCCGATAATACAAGATAAAGGCAACATGAATACATTTATTCAAATACAATGTCCTGCGAACATTGTGCCGCTACAAGTCAAGACCCTTCTACAACATCCTCGAAATATCGCTCGGGTGTGCGGTGCTCCTTGCCCTCTGGCGGCCCGCTGGCGACTTCAACATTGTTCATCTTCGCCCACCACATCTTGCAGCGAGCGAAGGCCATACGGGCACCTTCAATACAGATAGAGCGCTTGATAACGTCCAGCCGAGGACATGCATCCACCATCCGCCTCACGAGCCCGAAGTAGCTACCAGGCATAGCTTCAGCTGGCGACAACCGGATTATCATAGCCTTAATGGCTAGTTCGGCCACCCTATGCAGCCCCACCAGCTGTTTCAGCTGATCGGTGAAGGACACGGGATTCTCTGGTGCCGCATACTGCGACCAGAAGAGCCTCTCTGAAGAACCCCATCCTTCGGCTCGATAGAACTCCACGGCGTGTGATACACTGCGTGGCAAATCCGCAAAAGCCCCTGGGGAACTCTGAACCCGGGTTAGTAAAAGGTACTGCTTCTCCCCATACTTGCTTTGCATCTTAAATGCCTTACCCGCTGTGATCTTTTTGGCCTCCTGGATCTCCTGGAGGGCGGCCTGGGCCTCATTCCATGCGGTCCCTCGAACCGACACATCATGCTCCAAGGCCTCGCATTTTTTCACCGCATCTCGGAGCTCCTGGTGGACTTCTTTGACCCGGACATTTAGCTTCTTATGGGCGGCTTGCTGCTGGACAGCCTGCTCCTCGGCCTCGCCCAAGGCCTTCCTCAGGGCCTCGACTTCGGTCGCGGCTTCTGCATATATCACAATACCGCTGTCAATATACAATGTTTATCCCTTCCCGAACATATAGCAAGTCGTTCCTCACCTTGCTTCTCCTGGAGCCGAACCTTAACCTCGCCGAGCTCGTTCTCGGTCCGCTCCAGCCTCCGCTTCAGCTCGGATACCTCGGCAGCATGCGAGGTCGCGGCCAACAGGGACGCCTGCTTATAAATACATATCCAATCAGCCTCTTATAATTAAGGATTGATCCCCTGTCCGGTCCTCCTCGCCGAACACCGGACAACGTCTCAGGGGCTACGGTCTATACGGGGTTTTTCTCTTTCTTACCTCGAAACCTGTTAACGGGTTGCTGCAGGCTTCATTCAGTCCGCTCTTGGCGGACTGAACCTTCTCAATCACCGCACCCATGAGGATACAGTGCTCGTCAACGACGGAGGCGCTTCGGAGCGCCCCCATCAGGTCATCTGACGCTCCTGGATGGACAGGAGCCACCGGTGGAGGCGACGCACCCCCCTCTTTCAAAGGGGTCTGCTCGCCCGATTCCGGAGCCACATGGGTCTCCAGAATCATATTCGGCTGAGGGCCGAACTGGATACGACCCTCTTCGCCAGTCTCCATGGGGATTGACTCCCCCATGTGTCCAACAGTGGAGGTCCCGCCTTGTGGCGCCTCCCGGACAACGTCCTGGGCTCCTCCCTTCGGAGCAGTCCTCAGGGATAACACTTTGGTGTCATCCCTGGCCCCGGGGGAGTAAGCAGGCGGTGGCGACATGCTCGCCATCTCCGACGGAGCCAACGAACCTCCAGATGAGGATCGCTGGATAAGGTCACGGGCCGGACTGCAATAGTATGGATTAACCATGTTAGAATAATAAAAAGAAAGGGCTGGATGTGCACATAAATAATTCATGTCACTTACGATGCGGCCTGGGGCCCGGTATGGGGGCGACACTCCGGACTACTGTCGAGGTCCCACACGGTGTCAACCGCTAGGGTGCCCTTACTCTTTTTGGGCGCTTGCGCCTCCAGATGTGTCGAGGCCACCCTCTTTTTCTTCTTCTCCTCAGAGGAGGGTTGTTTTCCTCCTCCTACTCCTCTTCCTCTTCATTGTCCTCAGGGACAGAGGAATGGGCCTCGTGGTCTTCGAACGCCGCGTCCAAAGTACCCTTGCGACGGGGGCCGCTCTTGGCCCGCTTGGCTTCTTCTTAGCCTTCTTCTCCAGCGCCGTATATGGCGCCGACACCAGCATCTTCGCCAGGCACGGGATGACTGGTTCTTCGGGCAACGGAGCCGTACACTGGATCCGCTTCGCCCTCTCCACCCAGTCCTGGGGAAGCAATACTAAAATCTCAGACATCATCCTCGAAACATTTAAGTTGGGAGTACATCAAAAGTAACATACCTCTTTGGCGGAGCGGTTATAGTTGTGACCACGATCTGAGTCCGTGGCTGGTGGCCTCTCGTTGCCCTTAAAGAGCAACTTCCAGGCCCCTTCGTGAGAAGTGTCGAAGAGCCCTTTCAGGGTCTGGTGCTTCTTCGGATTGAATTCCCATAAAGGGCGGCTGCAGCGCTGGCATGGAAGAATCCGGTGGATTAGCATCACCTGGATAACGTCGACGAGCTTGATGTCCTTGGTCACCATACTTTGAACGCGCGTCTGCAGCGCTATCAGCTCATCAGGTGCGCACCAGTCCGGACTCTTCTCGACCCAGGAGGTGAGTCACATGGGAGCGCTGGAGCGGAATTCAGCAGCGGCATCCCAGGTGGTGCCGCAAGGTTCTGTAATATAGAACCACTGCTTCTGCCATTCCTTTACTGTCTCAATAAAGGTGCCTTTGGGCCATGAGACGTTGGATAGCTTGCTCACCATGGCCCTTCCGCACTCCGCATGCTATCCCTCCACCACCTTCGGCTTCACGTTGAAGACTTTGAGCCATAGCCCGAAGTGGGGATGGACACGGAGGAAGGCCTCGCACACGACGATGAACACCGAGATGTTGAGGAAGGAATTCAGGGAAAGATCATGGAAGTCTATCCCGTAGTAATACATCAGCTTGCGAATGAAAGGGTGGAGTGGAAACCCTAGCCCGCGGAAGAAATGGGGGATGAATACCACCCTCTCTGTGGGCTCCAGCGTGGGGACAAATTGTCCCTCGACTAGCAGACGATGGGCGATCTCCTTCGCCAAATATCCCACCGCCCGGAGCTTAGTAATGTCCTCCTCCTTGACGAAAGAGACCATTCACTTGCCCCGACCACCAGATCCAGACATGGTTGCTTGAGTGGAAAGGAGATGAGAGTTTGGGCGTTGGAGCTTGAGGTTGGAAAGACGGAGGCAGAGAGAGAGAGAGAGCGTGAGGAGAGGAAGAGGGAATCCTTATCCCCTTATAAAGGCAGTAAATATTAAACGCCTCCTCACTCGCCTTAGGATTCGCCTATTCCCTAGGACTGTATAAACGGCGCGGTTGAGTTACCCATGCCCGCATTGATGAGAATCCCGCAATAAGGGGACACGATCTCTGTTTTGACAAGACGTGCCAGTAGCAACCACGCCTCGTAGTGTGGGTTGGCTGAAGAAAAATGGTTCGAAATTATAACCGGACATACGTGATGTCGTGTTGGGAAAAAGCTGTCAATAGATTAGATTCGTGCAAATATTATATTCTCTCTACGGTTGTTTGCGTGACAGGTCCGGATACCATCATTGCATCCGAAGAATATCTTGGAGTTCGGAGAAATGGGAACCCGCCTTGCAATTCTGAAGATAATCTGCATACCGGACTCCTTGTCATTGAAGCCAGGTTCAGGGGCTACTGAGGGAGTTCTGGACTAAGGGGTCCTCGGGTGTCCGGCCTGTTATTTATGGGCGGGACTGATGGGCTGTGAAGACATGAAGGCCAAAGACTGCACCGTGTCCGGATTGGACTCTACTTGGCGTGGAAGGCAAGCTTGGCGACCGAAGATTCCTCCTTATGTAACTGACTCCATGTAAACTCTGGATCCCTTCGGTGTCTATATAAACCGAAGGGGATAGTCCGGAAAGGACATCATATATACTCATTACCATACCCACATAGGCTAGACTTCTAGGGTTTCGCCATTACGATCTCGTGGTAGATCCACTCTTGTTACACTCATATTCATCAATATCAATCAAGCAGGACGTAGGGTTTTACCTGCATAGAGAGGGTCCGAACCTGGGTAAACATTGTGTCCCCCGCCTCCTGTTACCATCGATCCTAGATGCACAGTTCGGGACCCCCTACCCGAGATCCGCCGGTTTTGATACCGACAGGCACCCCATAAACACACAAGTTGATCAGTTGATCTTTTAGCCGTGTGCGGTGCCCCCTCCACCATAATCCACCTCGATTATATCGTAGCGGTGCTTAGGTGAAGCCTTATTCCAGTAGCAACATCATCACTGTCATCACGCCGTCGTGCTGACGAAACTCTCCCACGAAGCTCTATTGGATCGTGAGTTCGCAGGACGTCACCGAGCTGAACGTGTGCAGATCGCGGAGGTGCCGTACATTCGGTATTAGGATCGGTCGATCGTGAAGACGTACGACTATATCAACCGCGTTGTCATAACGCTTCTGCTTATGGTCTATGAGGGTGTGTAGACAACACTCTTCCCCTCTCGTTGCTATGCATCTCCATGATGTTGCGTGTGCGTAGGAATTTTTTTGAAATTACTGCATTCCCAACAAGCTAAACTGTGGGTTAATTTTGACGAAATAAATTTTCTGTTTGCAAAATATGTTCACAGCCACGAGTTTGCCTCAATCTTCCATCGACTTTTCATAGAACGGCCGAAAACGCTGTGGTGAATTTGGGAGCACAGGTACATTCATTTCATAGTATATGTTCTGCCCCCAGATGCAGCTATCTGCCATGATATGAGACCATCACATCACATGCTTGTTCACAGAGTTCACGGGCCTCTCCTCCTTATCTTTGGAATCGGACGACAAAAAGAAATTAGCCAACAACCAATATACTCCCCATTTTCGGTTAGATCAGGGCTCAAATTTGAAGTCTCAACAACCGTAGATGGTGAGTGGATGGCACGAGTTTTGTGAATACAAAACTACCTAATAAAATATTTCTCACATGTTCGACTATCGAAGCAATAAGACTAGCCACAGTGGGAGTAATTTCAGCAGTAACATCAAGTTCAACTCAGCAAATTTGCTTATGTGGCAATGAGTTAATGATGAGAGAGGTAGTTTGAGTAACTTAGCTAGTTATTGTAACATCACATGTCTCAATGCAATATGAGTCTATAATCTAATAAATGAGGCTTTGCATGTTACTATGTTACTACCCACTATGAAAGTAGTAACTTAGCTAGTTACTGTAACATCACATGTTCCAATGCAATATGAGTCTAGAGATATGTGTATGTTACTCTCCATTGTGGCTAGTTTAAGTGCAACATCCTCCCTCTAAAATTGGACTTGCATGAAGCACATAAAATAAGATGCATGCAAGACCACTAATTTCATCTGTCTCATCTCTAGGAATTAAATAAGGCATGAGACTCAAAGCACTTTAAATTTTTTGAGATGAGCTCTTTAAATTAAACCAAAAAAGAGGGAGCATGTAGCCGACGAATCGTGGCACATGTGAGGCTGGTCGTTTTCTTTCTTCCAAGGAAAGAAAGAGGACCCTTTGGCTAGGGTTTTCTATGCCTCTCGCCGATGTCGTCGTTGGTCTACCTCGTCTTGTGTGGTCTTAGTGCCATGGAGGCGTGGTGGTTCCCGGCCCTTGCCGGCGGAAGGGCTTCGTTTTTTCATGCTCTTTTGAGTTTTGTTAGGGTTTGTGTCCTGTTCAGAGAGAGGAGGCGACGGTGGCTATTTAAAGATGGAATACGTTTCTCCCCTCCTTGTTCTCGTTCCGGTGGTGTTTTTAGCATTGTCGTAGGGCGTGTGAAGATTTGTCTCCGGCGAATTTTGCGGGATTCGGTCGGTGTTTGTCTTCGGTAGATCCACGTGGATCTTGTCTTTGTTTGTCTATATTCGTGTGTTTACAAATTAGATCTTTCCAATCTACGCTTCTCTTCATCGGCGTCGGTTGCTATTCTGGCGCGCTGGTCCTATGGAATCTTAGCACGACGACCTCCCGACTGTCTTACAATAAGGTTTGCTCGGCTTCGACGAGGGAGGGCCCAAGACGGCGGCACGCCTTCGGCTCGCTCCCGTGCGAGTGGTCATCGCTAGGTGGTCTACGAACGTAGGTGTATTTTTACTTCTGGCGTTCTTTGTACTGCCTTGACAGTTGATAAATAGATTGAAAGTCATCCTCGCAAAAAAAAAAGAATCGTCTTTCCCAACACCGAATGCCCAGGGATACATTGGATCTTTTGCCCCACTTTACATAGGGTTTGATGATTTACCTCAGGCTTGTCTCAATGGCAAGTGGTCCGGGCCCCATCCGTCACGTTTAAAGTTAGAAAAAAAAGTGAGGCAAAAGATCCAATTTCTCCAGACCAACACCGAACGTTTTGTATCGACGGTGCCGCGCACGCATGCCATGGATCGCGAGAGTATACCACATGCAGATGCAGGGGTTCACTGACACGTTGTTGCACGTCGATGATAAGTGCAGGGGATAATGTTCCAGCCACGGGTAAGTATAGCTAGGAATCGCGTAAATCCATCCATCCTGGCCTGCGTTACCGCGGCACAATATTTACTACGAGTAGGTTTCCTAATGTAAATGCAGAATCTACAGATCGAGAACGGAATAAACTGCGAGTCGGTTTTCTAGCTAGCTGTGAACTGGTCGTCGTCGCGCGCGCGCATGCGCAGCACCAACGCATGACCAAACCGCCGCTCCGCCGATCGCGTCGCCGCCCCGCCGCCGCGCGCGCGCGCGCTGACGCAGCCGCTGATCCATCCGTCTCGCCTACAAATACCGCCCGCCGCCGCACGGCCCTTCACCACCTACTGACACTCACACGCAACAACACACGAGTCCATCGATCGATATGGGCTCCGTCTCCTACGTCCTGGCGGCGGCCGTCCTGGCGGCGCTGGTCTCCGGCGGCGCGTGCATCCCCAGGGTGCCGCCGGGCCCCAACATCACCACCAACTACAACAACCAGTGGCTCCCCGCCAAGGCCACCTGGTACGGCAAGCCCACCGGCTCCGGCCCCAAAGACAACGGTACGACGTAATATCCATGCATTCCGTTTTCTTGGATCGCGATCTTGCACGGAGCCAGTGCTTACGTCTAGGTGCATGCAGGCGGCGCGTGCGGGATCAAGGACGTGAACCTGGCTCCCTACAACGGCATGATCGCCTGCGGCAACGTCCCCATCTTCAAGGACGGCAAGGGATGCGGCTCCTGCTACGAGGTACGTACCACGTCTACTCCATCCACGTCGTTTACTAGATCTTCTACTTGATCGGCTGAGCGAGCGCCAAAGTACGTGCGTGGATGGGTCGCAGATCAAGTGCCAGAAGCCGTCGCCGTGCTCCGACAAGCCCGTCACCATCTTCATCACCGACAAGAACTACGAGCCCATCGCGCCGTACCACATCGACCTCTCCGGCAAGGCCTTCGGCGCCATGGCCCCGCCCGGGAAGGAGCAGACGCTCCGCTCCTTCGGGGAGCTGGAGCTGCAGTTCAGGAGGGTGCGCTGCAAGTACGCGCCCGGCACCAAGATCACCTTCCACGTCGAGAAGGGCTCCAACCCCAACTACCTGGCCGTGCTCGTCAAGTTCGTCTCCGACGACGGCGACGTCGTGCAGATGGACATCCAGCAGAGCAAGTCGCCCGCGTGGATTCCGCTGACCTTGTCGTGGGGCGCCATCTGGAGGTGGGACGGCGCCACGCCGCTCAAGGGCCCCTTCTCCATCCGCGTCACCAGCGAGTCCGGCAAGAAGCTCATCGCCAAGGACGTCATCCCCGCCAACTGGAAGGCCGACACCGTCTACCCGTCAAATATCCAGTTCTAGAGCCTCTGCAACTCAGTGCCTCAGATCCATTTAGCCCAGTGCCAATCCTCTTTTTGTTTAGGCTTTCTTTTCTTTTTTGGCTATTTCATTTACTATAGCCACATAAACTAAAATCATGTACGTAGATTCATGTGCACGTCGTGCTTTTATCTTGTTTAGGATTCTAGTTTTGTACTCCATAGGATCCTACGATTATATTTGTTCTAATTTAGTTGAGTTTGGTCCATTTCTTACCACCAGCCGTGATCTGCTGACGGTCATTGCCATTTCATTTGGAACAATGGCCGCACCTGATTCTAACTTGAGCCACACCCCTACCTGATTCACAAATCACAAGGTGCAACTAGGTTATGTTTAGGGTTGAACGACTAGCATCGACCAAAGCTTTGAAGCGGCAACTACTACTCCCTCCGTCCCAAAATAAATGCCTTGAGCTTAGTATAAATTTATACTAGAGCTAGTACACAGTTGAGACACTTATTTTGGAACGAAAAGAGTACTTTGTAGCTGTGTTCAAGGGATGTCCGGCAACCACTAACCTTCTCTGTTTATATATACATATTTAAAAAGACATAAAGTTTCATATTTCGCCCATGAGCGTTTCGCTCACTATCATCGTCCAAGCCCACTAGTTTTTCCACCAGTTTTCGTTCAAACCCAAACACATCTTATTGATTTACCAAATGAAATCGTGTCTTATTTAGCAAGTCAATAAGCATTGACTTCTTTTTAAGAAAGCGTTGATTCAATTGCCAGCTAAAGTATATTTTTTGGTATGTAATCATGATGATTGTGTATAAAATACATACGGGCAATTATCTATAGAAGTATAGCGTTGTAGACAATCCTAGAGACAGAAGGATGGAGATTGTTCTTGACCAAGAACTTCCTATCACTTGAGCATCTCCAATCAGCCTCGTTGTTACCAAACTATTTGCATGCTCTTTCTTTCCTACTAGTACTACTATATATCCCAATCCAATCGGATGATATGGTTTGGAGCCTATGTACCAAAAATAAAAAGTAGCACATTCTATCTTTATCAAGGTTTTGAACAGCTAAATTTCAAAATAGCATCATCTTGTAGTAATCTAGAACTCTCAAAGTTCAAATTGCTAGAGAAATGGGGTTGCACAATCAGCCTAGGAGAAGCCGTGGTGTTTCTTCTCTGTAAGTCTTTAATATGTATTCGACATTTTTTCAAAAGGAGGTTGAAACCCCCGACCTCTTCATCAATAGATGCATAAAACCATATTTATTAAAGTATTCAACAAAGGTCTAACAAGAACATATGATTCTTCCATTCTAGGAATTTTCTCGCTATGGGCTTCCGGGGTGGAATTAAGAGTTGAAATTTTCTCACTACGCTCCTTTGAGGTGTTCGATTTCAGGAGGCTATACAATGCTGAGTTCTTGGTGTCACCAAGTTATGCTCATATGACGCTCAAGATACCCGGGCCTAAATCAGGCATCATCCTGCAGGGCTCTCTGCAAAATGTGGTGGAGTGTGACAGACGAAGTGACAATCACCCAATACTTAGATATAGTCATGGAGGACAACGTCGGCTCTCTGGACTTAGGGTTTTGGCCGGACCGACTACTCGAAGTCCAACCTCTACAGGGGCGCACCATGTAGCAGTGTAATAATTTGATGTGCAATGCTACACTTATGAAAAGATTCTCCTGGGGTGGGGGTTATTTAAGGGGTAACTTGGAGGCCCGGAGAGAAATTAGGAGGGTTTAGTTTAAAATCTCTATCTCTACTACTTAAAAAGAACTTAAGGTTCCATCTTTCACTCAATTTTCTTCCCACCACCCCTTCACCCAACCTTTCACATATGCCTATCCTCTTCCACCGATTTTTACCCCTTTAATCTACTATTAAATCGCTTTTACCCCACCGATCTATTTAAACCGGTTTTATCTGTCAAAACAAATCAATCTTTAGTATATTTGGTAATGTCTTTATAGGAAGGAATCAATCACGGCCAATTTCTAATCAACCTCTACAAATATTTGGTAACATCACATATCAAGCACACATATCATGGTCAGTCTCTACCAATATTTGGCAACACCACATATAAGGCACACATATTACCGAAATGAATATTAGGCATAAATATTCAGCCCATTAACATTAAGAAAAGGAATCAATCACGTCGAATCTCTACAAATACTGTATGAGTTAGATATAAATGATGTTGAATCATATACTGAGTAATATGTATGTCCCCGTTGCAATGTACGAACACTTATGTAGTTAGAAGAAGAAAAAATGAGTTGAGCATAGGAGGAACTATGCTCAAATTAATAGATAGAGGCGAGGCTTGAACCTGGGCTGACTAGCACACAAATGTGTGTTCCTAGCCAGTAAGACTCCAGACCTTTCTCTTAGTTCAGAATTAGGAGGCTTTAGCTCGAATTCAGGGTGGGACTAATAGGTAGATCACGTTTCCAGGAGATATTCTATAGGTTTAGTATTCTTACAATTCAATGATAATCATGTCAACAAAAATCCATCGGTGTTTGAAAGCATGCACAGTAGATCTCATTTTGCAACTCACGAACGAAAAAATAACAATGTACTACCAATATATACACCAAATGTGGGGCTGACTTCTAAGCAAGGACACAGAACGATGAACTTCTGACGTCAAGAATGCATCAAGTTGACCGGACCGATCACGGTGGCATCTTTTGTTGATGCTGCTGCATATAATTCTGTATGGCGGAGCGAAGAGCGTAGCTCGGGGTGACATGACGGTGCGCGAGAGGCATCTTCGTCATCGGGGACGTCTCGTGCCCGCTATCGAGCCACCCCTTGATTGCCTCCGCCTCGTAGGTGTAGCCGTCTGCTGCCGTGTGAGGATTCCTCATAACTTCCTGCAATTTTGTACCAATGAAATGGGGCATCAGTGAAGTGTGTGCGTGCATGTATGCGAGTGTTTGTGTTTTTATCATGTTCCTCAATAAAAAGATTACCGGTAGAAATGATCACCACTCATAAATGTCAGTTTTTTCCATTTGTATTTTTTCTACCATGCCTTGAATCTAGGTGGGCGGCATCAACCTCTTACCACCACTAGGCTACACTTTAGTCTACTTTTTTCCGCATTTGTAGCGCAAACGATTCAAATTATATTCGATGGAATTCAAGTAAAATTGGTCATAGCATTGCCTAAACCTGTATTTTGTGCTGGCCACTACACCAAGCACAAAGGCAAACTTGAAATCACAAAGTATACGTAATGTAAAAAAGACTAATACACTCTTTAAAATGGGGAACTCAGCAATATACCTGAGAAATTGGGCAGATGAAGTAGGACGGCATGTGGCTCTCACCGAACGAATGCACAAGAGACTCTGGTGCGACTGGCATGGAAGCCGCCTTCGCCAGAGGCTCGACGACCCTCCACACCTGGCTCATCCGCGCGGGGCGCTTCCTGCTGCTGAGCTCGGCGCACTGCAGCCCGAGCAGCATCAGCTTCTCGGCCTGCGGGAACGGCCACTCCCCGGCCGACCGGTCGACGAGCGCCTCCATCTCGCCCTTCTCCAGCGCCTCCTCCACCTTCCTCGCGATGCCCAGCGCCGGCTGCCCCGTGACCAGCCGGAGCACGACGACGCCGAAGGAGTACACGTCAGAGTCCGCCGTCAGCTCCCCGGTGATCAGGAGCTCCGGGTCCGTGCATGGCGAGCTGCCGGGGTTGGTCATGGTCGGGAGGCGGGAGGCGCCGTAGTCGCCGAGCTTGCTGACCAGGTTGGCGTCGAGGAGGATGTTGGCCGGGTTGAGGTCGCCGTGGGTGACCGGGCGGGGCTCGCACGAGTGGAGGAAGACGAGCGCGGAGCACACCTCGCCGATGATCCGCGTGCGGGCCTGCCAGGACAGCGGCGGCGTGTCGTCTCGACGGGCGAGGCGGTCTTCCAGGTTCCCGTTTGGCAGGAACTCGAAGACGAGAGCTGAAGCCTCCGGGCAACAGCCCATCAGCGTCACCAGGTTTGGGTGCCTCACTCTGCTTACAACACCAACCTGCACCAGTAACATCTAGAGCTTCAGCATTGTTTACCCTCTGTCTCTCAAGAGCCTTTGAATTTTTGTCTCTCAAGAGCTGAAGCAAATGCACAGACAAGTACACGAGGGGGTACAATTCAGTTTACCTCTTGCTGGAACTGTGACGAGCTATGAGAGTGGAGCATCTTGATCGCCACAGTGGTGTCGCGCAGCACCCCTCTGTACACGCCGTCGCCGACCTTGGTGGCGTCGCTGAAGTTCCGCGTCGCCTGCCGCAGCTCCGACAGGGAGAACTCGCTGCACCATGCGAAATCCAAGCCTGGCCCCGTGGTGCGCGTCTCCTCCGCGAGCCTGAGCTGCGAGTCGAGGAGGGATGTTCGCTCCTCGAGATCAATGACTCGCTGCTCCAGTTCTGCCTTGGCTTCACCGGCTTCGGAGAGCTTTCGGATGGCGTCGTCACGTTCGCGTTTGAGTGCCTCCACCTCTTCCTTGGACAGTGGCATGTCCTCTTGTACCTTGGCTATGTCCTCCTTCAGCTTGGGCACATCCTCGGTTTTCTTGGCCTGCAATCAATCAGTCATTACATCACAACGCTGTGTCGAAAACAAATGCACCTGAATCTGTCCATGCTAGTGCTAGCTGATTAAGGCGCAGGGTTTTGTTAAAAAGCAAACAACCTGATCATCGTGGCACGGTGCAATGTTGTGATGGATCACGAAGACGTCGTCTATCGGCAGTTCGAAGGAGCTGGAGGAATCGCTCGGCGCCTCCTCGCGGCACGAGCTCGGGACGCTATCTCTTGGGTTGCTGTCCCAGGAGCCCACGGAGACGTGCTCCATGCTGAGGATGCTAAGAGTTCTTCGTATGGCTGACCGACAAGGCAGCCATAAGGGCGATACTTTCTCGGACATGGACCTCTGGATCAAGCTATCAACTGCATTATTACTGCTCGCGTATCGGTTTCGACGTGCGGACACAATAGATGAAGCTGGTATCGGGCTTCGACGTGCCGGTACGATAGCCGGAGTTGGTATCGGGCTTCTGAGAGTACCATCCTCCCTGCGCACAGTTTGAACGAAAGATGGTTTGAATTTATGGGCCGGACTAAAAAGTCATGAATCTGAAAGCTTCATAGGTCAGAACCTCATAAATCATGAATTACTTGAGCTGCTATGTATAACTGAAGAAATCAAGTGTGTGATGCTACTTATTTATTCGTACTTATATAGTAGTACCTGATGCTTATGAGATGCTCCCTGCATACAAACCAAATCTTGCATGAAGGATGAGCCTTGTGCATGACTTCAAGTGCCGTCTTGGACCTTGGCACCAACATTTTGCTGGGATTTCTGTCATGTATTTGAAACATGCATTAATTCCTGATGCAATTAACAGACTGACGAAATATATGAAAAATATGTGCTCCATAGCCACACATGTTATATATACCTAGGGAAGTGCTTGTCAGCGGCTGCTCCCATGACGAGCTTGCTCGCACCGTGCAGCGAAACGAGCTCCGTGATCCCCTTCACGACGTCTTCGCTCTCGATCACAAGCTTCTCACACTTGATCTGACAAGAAAATATGAAGGGCAATTTAGTTTGGTCAGTACTCCCCGCGTTCCTGCAGATTGATTCTGGGAACTGGAAGGTCGAGAAATGAAGATGGATTGGCTGTTTGCACCTTCACTGTGGAGTACTGGCGAATGTACTCCTCGAGGTGCTTGTCCACCTTGGACCTTTCGCGCTGCCTGTAGGCGCTCACCAGGTCTGCTCTCAGCTTGCTTGCGTGGAACTTGCTTCCCACTGCCAGTCAAAGCCATTAGACTCCAGATGAGGTTAGCTATAACAAACTAACGAACTGTGATTTGATCTGAAACAAAATATGTACTCTAGTCAACAAAACAGACCCGAGATTGCAAGTGCGCATTTCAGTCAGACTTGTGCCGATCACGAACTGATCTTTCTATTTTTTGTTGTATAATTAAGATTGGCTACTTGGTCGATCTCTACCGAAGAAACCTCCAACTCGATCAGTTATGAAGTGATCTCACAGGTCGCGCTGGTAGAGGAGAAGGAAGTGATCGGGCGCCGGTACGTACTCACGGGGATGGTCTGCGCCGGCACGTGGACGTGCGCGACCACCACCATCACGTCGGCGGCCGCGGGGGCCACATCGGCGAGGTTGCGCAGCGCCCAGGCGAGCGTGAGCTGGCCGTCCTTGTGCTGCTCCGGAACCGCCACGAACACCTTGACGGTCTCCTCCCCGCCGCCGGCCGCCTCCTCCTCCTCGGCCGCCGCCGCCGCCGCGGGCTCCCCGTCGCTCCGCGCGCTCGCCGTCTCAGACATCGGCCGCATGGATGATGCTTGCGGAATGGCGCGGGCGTTCGGCATAGGCTAGGCCGCGGTACAGATCGTACTACCAGTCAACCTATCCTATATACGCGCAAGAATCTTGATAGGCGCTCGCGCGCGCGTGCGCGTACGTCGCAACTGAAAATCGGCTTTAGTTATCCGCCTAACAGGAACAGGAGGAGAAATCTAGATCAACCAGTGGTCGCGCGGGGCAAAGCCGCTCGCTGCCGCTGGCAAGCGGGTCCCAGTTCCCGAACTTGCAACGTGTACCCTCCGCCTTCGCAGTGTCACAAGTTCGTATGGTACTACAAAATCGTAACAGGTCAGGTTCTTTATCATACAAGCTCGCCACGTTTGATTTATCCTTCCAAGTTCGCCACCAACATGTTTGCTCGGACCTTGCGGTTACGTTGGCTTTGGTATTGGTATAAGGTTCCCCAAAAAGAAAGCTTTGGGTAGGTTTGAGAAAACACCTGTGACAAGGTGGACCTCGGCCTCTTCATTATGAGCTTTTATAGCCTGCCAGAGACGCTTCATCATGAGATTGTCAGAATGCAGGGCCTTTTTTTTTGGGCTGACAAGGGCGATAAGCAGAAGTACCACATGGTTCGGTGGACTGAGATCTGTAAGCCTCGCGACCGGGGTGGCCTCGGGATCATGTCCACGAAACGGTTAATTTTTTTTAAATAATACATTTTTAATTAATTTTCATAAATATTACGCCAGATATATTAATTTCAAAAATAATACACTATCAGCCCGCTGCGACCGGGCCTAGTCAGCCCACAGCAGGCCGACTGGGCCTAGTTAGCCACCAGCCAGCCAACAGTCGGCCCGTCGGCCACATGCAGCCCGACCAGTGGCTAGGCCACGTCGCGAGGGGGCTGTCAGCGCGGCTCGCTCACGGGGCGCCCCTGTCGGCCTCCTGTGGACTGATCGGCCAGCTGCTGGCCGACAGGGTGCGGGTCCCACACCGTCTGCCTTCTTCCTCCTTTCTCCTTCTCCTTGCTCTGTTCTTTCTTTCTTCTCTTTCTAACACGAAACGCCTCCAATTTCTACACCAAAATGAGCCAATTTTTTTGCGGATTTGGCACTGTGAATGGGCTGTACATAGTTAGGGGAGCCAAGGGAGACCTTGATCTACTGATGAGGTAGCTCATGGTGGTCACGGTGAGCATTTTGTTGGAGCTTTTTTTAGCACACTGGTCGAGGTTGTGGCGGCGGTGGAGGTGGAGGTGGTGAAGCTAGGGCAGTGTGCTGGAGGTGGTGGAGGTGAAGCTCTGACAGTTTGGTGGAGTTTCCGGCTCCGGTTCCGGTGATTGAAGGCCGCCATTCGACGTTCGCCCGCATGCTTCAAGGGTATATTTCAACACACATTTTATTTTTCATAGTTGCTTCGGTAGTATTCGGTAATATGTTTTGATGTGAAATAAATTAGGTGTGCGGTTATTGTTATTTGCTCCGGTAGTATTCGTAAATATATTTAGATGTCAACTATTTAGTTGTGTGAAAATTTGAAGTTGCTCCGGTAGTATTCCGTACTATATGTGGATGTCAAATGTTTAGGTGTGTCAGTATTTGGAGTTGCTCCGGTAATATCCGTAATATATGTAGATGTCAAATATTTAAATCTGTCAATATTTGTAGTTGCTCTGGCAAATATTCGTAATATATTTGCAGGTGTGTGAATTTTTTTAGTTGCTCCGTTAATATTCTGTAATATATATATACATGTCAAATTTTTAGGAGTGCGGATATTTTAAGTTGTTGCTTAATACTTTTATGTCATTGTTGGAAAAAATTTAGGTGAGCCGAGATGTCTGATGTAGTGAAGTTCATATTTTACTACGGTTTTGATACTGTCCAAACAACCGAGATGGGAGCTGATCTGAGTGAATTTACTCACATAGAGGTGCCAATAAGCGCACCTCAAACATGGTGAGTCGGTCATTTGAAAGAATGGATTACAACAAGTTTAAGGCTTGATACTGAAACACACACCATCGGTGTTCATGCATTGTGGACACGGTCAAGTTTAATAATTTACTTTTATTTGAGGCCAATAGAGCGAGACTCCGAGTGGGTGCGGTGGTTACAAGGCTGTGAACGCAGGGCATGCGATCATGTTGCCTTAGTGCTTCCTGTCGTGAAGGAGGTCACTGCACATGAAGGCGAGGGTGGCTATGATCCTGGGCAGAGCAGTGGAGGGAGGCAGTTATCTATGTCAAATTCTGGAGATGATGGTTACGAACCAGGATAGAGCAGTCAGGTAGAAGGAGGAAATGCTGATAGTTACGAACCAGGGCAGAGTAGTCAGGTAGAAGGAGGAAATGCCGACGGTGATTATAGTGGCGAGGTGGACGCTGACGAGGTGTGACGCCCCCGATTCAATCATACACTAATCATACACGCAAATGTGTACGATCATGATCAGGGACTCACGGAAAGATATCACAACACAACTCTGGACACAAATTAAAATAATACAAGCTTTATATTACAAGCCAGGGGCCTCGAGGGCTCGAATACATAAGCTCGAATACACAAGAGCCAGCGGAAGCAACAATATCTGAGTACAGACATAAGTTAGACAAGTCTGCCTTAAGAAGGCCAGCACAAAAGCAACAACGATCGAGAAGGCAAGGCCTCCTGCCTGGGAGCCTCCTAACTACTCCAGGTCGTCAGCAGCCGTCACGTAGTAGTAGGCACCCTCGGGGTAGTAGTAGTCATCAGTGGTGTCGTCTAGCTTCTGGGATCCGTCATCTGGTCGCAACAATTGGGTATGGGGGGAAAGAGGTAGCAAAGCAACATTGAGTACTCATCCAAAATACTCGCAAGACTTACATCCGACCTAAACTAAATATGCATCTGTATCAAAGAAATGGGTTGTATCTGTGGACTAAACTGCAGAATGCCAGAAGAGAAGGGGAAAGCCTAGCCTATCAAAGACTAGCATCTTCAAGCAGCTCCAAGCATCTTGCAGCATTCAGAAGAGTATATAATAGCAATTTATATTTAGCAAACATGTTGTAACATTAGCGCCCAGAGATCACTTCCTCAACTCCCTGCGAGGAAACAATCCTGGAGCCATCATATCCATTACATGCCTCAGCATCCAGTGTCCAGTTCTAGTTGTATCGATCGGGATACAACTTCGAGCGCCCTTACCATGGACAAGGCTATTCGAATAGAACAATTGTCCCTGCAGGGGTGCACCAACTTACCCAACACGCTCGATCAACTCCGGCTGGACACACCATCAGGTCATGACCAGCCTCGGCCGATCAACACACCACAACCCTACCTAGGCTCGTCAGAGAGGTCAGTACGCAGGTCTAAATCCTAAGTGCGCAGGGGTCTTGGGCCCATCGCCCTTTGCACTCCTGCACATTGCGTACGTGGCCGGTGAGCAGACCTAGCTACCTCCTTTAACAAGGCAGGTGCTTACGAAGTCCAACCCGGCGCGCGCTACTTAGTCGCTGACGTCTGGAAAGCTTCGGCTGATGCATACGACGCAGACTGACCATACTGAAAGTGCTAGTTATCGACTAGAGGGGGGGGGTGAATAGGCGATTTTTATGAAAGTCTTCAAAACATGGAAGTTTCGAAGACAGACGATAGAAATGAACCTATTAACATGCAGCGGAAGATAGACTACACTAGGCAAGCTATAGTCAAGTATTCAATGAAGTGAAAGCACGCAGACTATTAGCAGCTAGGCAGTATGGATCAGGATGGAAGCTAGTATGAAGGCAATCAGAACAAGTAGTCACACACTGAAGTCAAACAGATAATACAAGCAGGCAATGACTTCACGAAGACAAACTGTAAGTAAAGAGAAGGAAGAGATAGAACCAGTTGCTTGGTGAGGACAGGTATTTGTTGGACCAGTTCTAGTTGCTGTGACAACTGTACGTCTGGTTAGGGAGGCTGAGATTCAACTCAGAAGACCGGGTCTTCACCTTATTCCCCTTGAGCTAAGGACACACAGTCCTCGCACAATCACTCTGGTAAGTCTTCAAGGTAGACTTCCAAACCTTCACAGACTTTGTTCACCGACGATCCACAATGAATCTTGGATGCTCAGAACGGACGCCTAACCGGCTGGAGGATTCACAATCCTCAAGTGTAACAAGTCTTCAAATCACACAGACGGAAAGACTTCAGTGATGCCTAACACTCTTTGGCTCTGGGTGTTTAGGGATTTGTCCTCGCAAGGATTTATCTCTCAAAGGCTTCGAGGTGGGTTGCTCTCAAAGGACAAAAGCCGTGCACTAACTCTGAGCAGCCACCAATTTATGGTGTAGGGGTGGGCTATTTATAGCCACTAGGCAACCCGACCTGATTTTTCCGAAATGACCCTGGGTCACTAAGGAACTGACACGTGTTCCAACGGTCAGATTTCAAACACACGCGGTGTTGGGGAACGTAGTAATTTCAAAATTTTCCTACGCACACGCAAGATCATGGTGATGCATAGCAACGAGAGGGGAGAGTGTAGTCTACGTACCCTCGTAGACCGAAAGCGGAAGCGTTATAACAACGCGGTTGATGTAGTCGTACGTCTTCACGGACCGACCGATCAAGCACCAAAACTACGACACCTCCGAGTTCTAGCACACGTTCAGCTCGATGACGATCCCCGGACTCCGATCCAGCAAAGTGTCGGGGAAGAGTTCCGTCAGCACGACGGCGTGGTGACGATCTTGATGTTCTACCATCGTAGGGCTTCGCCTAAGCACCGCTACAATATTATTGAGGAGTATGGTGGAGGGGGGCACCGCACACGGCTAAGAGAACGATCACGAAGATCAACTTCTGTGTCTATGGGGTGCCCCCTGCCCCCGTATATAAAGGAGTGGAGGAGGGGAGGGCCGGCCCTCTCTATGGCGTGCCCTAGGGGAGTCCTACTCCCACCGGGAGTAGGATTCCCCCTTCCTAGTCCAACTAGGAGTCCTTCCATGTAGTAGGAGTAGGAGAAAAGGAAGGGGAAGAGGGAAGAGAAGGAAGGAGGGGGCGCCACCTCTCCCCCTAGTCCAATTCGGACTAGTCAATGGGGGGGGGGGGCACGCGGCCTGCCTCTCCCTCTCCCCTAAAGCCCAATAAGGCCCATATACTTCTTCCCCCGTATTCCCGTAACTCCCCGGTACTCCGAAAAATACCCGAACCACTCGGAACCTTTCCGATGTCCGAATATAGTCGTCCAATATATCGATCTTTACGTCTCGACCATTTCGAGACTCCTCGTCATGTCCCCGATCTCATCCGGGACTTCGAACTCGTTCGGTACATCAAAACTCATAAACTCATAATATAACTGTCATCGAAACCTTAAGCGTGCGGACCCTACGGGTTCGAGAACAATGTAGACATGACTGAGACACGTCTCCGGTCAATAACCAATAGCGGAACCTGGATGCTCATATTGGCTCCTACATATTCTACGAAGATCTTTATCGGTCAGACCGCATAACAACATACGTTGTTCCCTTTGTCATCGGTATGTTAATTGCCCGAGATTCGATCATCGGTATCTCAATACCTAGTTCAATCTCGTTACCGGCAAGTCTCTTTACTCGTTCCGTAATACATCATCTCGCAACTAACTCATTAGTTGCAATGCTTGCAAGGCTTATGTGATGTGCATTACCGAGAGGGCCCAGAGATACCTCTCCGACAATCGGAGTGACAAATCCTAATCTCGAAATATGCCAACCCAACATGTACCTTTGGAGACACTTGTAGAGCTCCTTTATAATCACCGAGTTATGTTGTGACGTTTGGTAGCACACAAAGTCTTCCTCCGGTAAACGGGAGTTGCATAATCTCATAGTCATAGGAACATGTATAAGTCATGAAGAAAGCAATAGCAACATAGTAAACGACCGAGTGCTAAGCTAACGGAATGGGTCAAGTCAATCACATCATTCTCCTAATGATGTGATCCCGTTAATCAAATAACAACTCTTTGTCTATGGTTAGGAAACATAACCATCTTTGATTAACGAGCTAGTCAAGTAGAGGCATACTAGTGACACTCTGTTTGTCTATGTATTCACACACGTATTATGTTTTCGGTTAATACAATTCTAGCATGAATAATAAACATTTATCATGAAATAAGGAAATAAATAATAACTTTATTATTGCCTCTAGGGCATATTGTCACACCCTAGCTAGTCCATGCATTAGAGTGTGCATCATGTTTACTTTTCATCAGAAACTTGAAATGGGGAAAGCAAAACCCCCAACACCCTTTTGAAATCAACTAGGGTTTACTAAAAATAATTTCAATGAACCTGAAATGCCCTTCTAAAATGTTCACCCTCTTTGTCTTAGGTTAGAACCTCTGGCAAAATTGGTGCACAATTTTCTAGGTCAACAGAAGGTCATTGAATTAAATCATAAGTATTTGAATTTGGGCATTTAAATGCTATAAAATAATTTAAATGCTCAAATAATTCTGGGAGTAAATGTTTCCTGTTGGAAATAGTCTAAACAGAGGCCACATTTATTTTCAGGAATTTTGGAAATGTTTTGGTATTTTAAATAAAGCTAAACAGTTGCAATTAAATAGAAAACAGAAACTAAATCAAAAAAAGGAGAAAGAAGCCCACCTGGGCCTTACTTGGCTCGGCCCAGCCTACTGGCTCGGCCAGTCACCCCCTACCTTGCGCCAGGAGGCAGGGGCGCGTGCTCGCCGGGCGCCGGCCATGCGCCGGCCACCTCCTGCTTCTGCCGACACCGGGAGACGCCCAGAGGACGCCACGCGACCCCAACGTCTCCCTCTCATCCTCTCTCACTCTCCCCCTCGTCTCCCTCATCCTCTCCCGCGATGGCCGAGCGCGGACCTCGCCGCCGATCGCCGTAGTTGCCACCACAGCCACTCCCTCGTCCCTCCGACGAGCCCATCAGCTCCGCCTCGACTCCCTCTTCGTCCCCACCGAGCCATGCTTCGCCGGAAGCCCTGCAACGCCGCCTTCGCCCTCCTCTTCAACCTCGGGCATCCGAGATCGCCGGCGACCGCACCTCTTCTCCAGCCCGTCCCCGAGCCCGCTGACCCCCTCTCCGACCCCGCTGTGAGCTCCTCTTCCTCTTCCCCTGGCTCCCGTGCTCGTTCGGCCCCTGTAGCCGCCGTTTCCATTGCACCCGAGAGCTCCCCGCCGCCGGCCATGGCGCAGCCGTGGCCACAGCCGTGCAAGCTCACAACAGAGCGCCTCACCGTGCTCAGTGCAGCACCAGGAACCCGTAGCCACCACCAGCTCTTCCTCCCGTGCACCGTAGCGTCGAAACCGACCTCGCCCGAACTCCGGCCGCCGCCATGAGCTCGATTCCGGCGAGCTCTCTCCACCCCAGCTCCCCACACTTGCTCCATTGGATGCGCGAGAGCCTGGGCTTCGCACGGGTGGTCTTCGCCATCGATTTGGTCGCCGGAGGGCGTTTTCCGAGTCGCGCCGCCGTCTCGGGCCTCGCCGGCGTCGAGCCGCCAGCGAGTTGACCCAGTTTGACCCCTGGGTGAGCCCAGGTAGACCCCCCTGAGTCTATGACAGGTGGGGCCGGTCTGTTACCTAATTTAGGTTTAGTTTTAATTAATTTTAATTAAATCAGTCATTGACATGTGGGCCCAGGCCCCACTGACAGCTAATTAGTGTTAATCTAATTCTGCTAATTAACTGAGAGGCTGACAGAAGGGGCCCACCAGTCAGGTATGACCTGGGCTGGCGCCTTTGACCTGCTGAGGTCAGCATGACGCAATGCTGACGCAGTAATTGAATTTCTGGAATTATTTTTATTCAGGAAATTCCAGAAAATAGTTCAAACTTCAAAAATTCATAGAAATTCAACCGTAACTCCAAATGAAATAATTTATATATGAAAAATTATCAGAAAAATTCAATCTATCCATTTGTAATGGTTTCATGCATGATAAAACAAGTTTACCTTGCTGTTTAAGCATATTAAGGTAATGCACTATAAATGCCATGTTTAATGAGCTAATATTTGAATCTTTGATTCAAATGAGTTCATCCCTTCCTATTTTAGCTTGCATTAGGCCAAGACACAATCATATTGCCATGTCATAGCATGCATCATATTGTTGCACATCATCATGTGTTGATTGTGTTCCGATGTGTTCTCCGTGGTAGGTTCTGCCTCTAAGGATATTCACGAGTATCCAACTGAAGGGCAGTATCCCGCTACCACTCCATCACGCAAGCATCCATTGATCATTCTGATACAAACCCATGTTCTCGCTTCTGCTCTTGTTTACTACATTAAGACAACGCGATTCAAACTGCGGTGTGCTACGGTAGTTGAACCCTTATCCTCTGCATGACCTGTCATTGCCACAGTTACTAGACGAAACCCACTAGCATGTGTAGGAGTTGATTGAGCCATGTTTTGTGATTCCTACCTTGCTATGCCTGCTATGCTTAGAGTTGTGTCAGGTCTGGTTCATCTGGGTGATGGGCTAGAGTGAAATGCTTATGTCGGTAATGTGAGGGATGTGTTGAACATGTTTTGGTAAAGGTATCGATGAGAGGCCATGTAGGAGTACATGGTGGGTTGTTTCATTGAGGCCGTCCCTAAGAAATGAGATCTGTATGTGTGATTTAAGATTCAGCTACTACCGTGCATTGGGATCCTTAATTGACCCTCTCGGCTTCTTAATCACCCTAGTACTCTGTCCAGGAGTTGCAAATAGTTTCTGGTGTTTGTGGGTTATGTGTTGGCGGCCATGCGTAGCGCTGACCCTAGGGGTGGGCTATGTTGCGGTAGATACACCGTGGCCGGGTGTACCGAGTCACCCGTTTGGTGTCTCGGGAACCCTGTTCACATCGTTCGGGGCCGTATGTGGAAACCTCGGCCGGACTCCCTGTGGATGGAACCTAGATAGGCGACAAACCTGGACTAGAGACTTAAGTGTTTAGGTAGGCCGTGGCCGACACCCTCGCTGGGCTTCCGCTTGAAGGTTGCCGAGTACATGTCGTGTAAACGGCGGTAAGTGGTGAAAGCGTGTATGACGAAGTACACCCCTGCAGGGTATAAAACTATTCGAATAGCCGCGTCCGCGGTAAAGGACTACTTGGTTGCCTATACAGTTCATAGACAAGTTAATGGATACTACTAAAAGACTCAAGATAAGTGTGAGTACCGAGGATGGCCCTCTCATAGGATGACGAGGGAGGATCCCCGGTGGAGTATTGTGTTGGTGAGTAGTGGACTCGTGTGCGAAAACTATTTTACTAGAGAGGTTTCGTAGGATAGCTTAGCCAAGAGTCAAAGCTGGCTTGCTGCATAACCCCACCACCTTCTTGAGAATAAGCATGTATAGTAGGTTCTGATGTAAGACTTGCTGAGTACCTTTGTACTCATGTTTGCTTATTTATTGTTTTCAGACGACAACACTGCCCCCTCCGATGGGTTTTATGTAGACCTTGACGTCGACGAGTGACTAGCCACCCAGGTGGTGATCCTGGCCATGGAGGGCCCTATGTAGATAGACATGCCTCGAGGAGCCTTCTTTCTTTCTAGTGTCTGTACTCAGACCGGTTGCTTCCGCATGTGCTTGTATGATTGTATGACTTGAGTGTCAGGTCATGTGACCCCTATCTGTATGAACATGTTATGTATGGCTCTCTGGAGCCTTTAAATAAAGTACTTGAGTTGTAGAGTTTTGTTGTGATGCCATGTTGTATGTACTCATATCGGGCATATTGTGTGTATGATTGAAATGCTTGGTATGAGTGGGATCCGACAATCTAGTTGTTTATCCTTGGCAGCCTTTCTTATGGGGAAATGTAATCTAGTGTTCCTCAAGCCATAGTAGTCCGCTACAGCCCGGTTCACCGGAGTCCTGCTAGCCCAGCACTACTGCTTAGGACACTTGACTGGCCGGCATGTGATTCACTTCGTTCCTATGTCTGTCCCTTCGGGGAAATGTCATGCGGTGACTTCCGGAGTCCTGCCTAGCCTGCTACAGCCCGGGTTCCCCGGAGTCCTGTTAGCCCAGTGCTACAGCCCAGAATCACCCGCCGATGACCGACATGCTCGATGTGATTCATGTATGCCTGTCTCTATAGGTCTGTGCCGCTTTGGGTTCATGACTAGCCATGTCGGCCCGGGTTCTCTGTCATATGGATGCTAGCGACACTATCATATACGTGAGCCAAAAGGCGCAAATGGTCCCGGGCCATGGTAAGGCGAAACCCATGGGATACCGTGCGTGAGGCCGCAAAGTGATATGAGGTGTTACCGGCTAGATCGATGTGTCTTGGAATCGGGGTCCTGACAGCGTTGGTATCAGAGCCGGACTACCTGTAGGTTCATTGAGCCAAACTGGTCGATGTCGAGTCTAGAAATGCTCTAGTTATATGTAGGGGAATTGATTGTGGGAGGGAATGTAAGGTTTTTTTTACTCCTTTACCCTATGCCTCTGATCTGAGTCATTCTCTTCTCATTCAACGTGGGTTAAGGACTAGGCTCTCTTCTTCTATCAGGTTCACGTGTTACTAATCCGTAGTAGCTTATAGGATTATTGTTACAAGTCCCAGTTCAGTTTCTACTATTCCTAGTATGTTGCTAATTGAATCAGAACCTTGATATGATGTTGTTGAGCGGTATTGTGAACTGTTGTGGATGTCTCAAATCTTTTTCTGAGCATTTACAGCCGTTATGCTATCCAATTTTCCCTAGAAATTCTAATGTCTTAGCATTGTGGCTATGCTTTCAGATGGCCAACCGTGTTCAAAACCAAGTGGTTCGCCTGACCAGGTGCCTCGACGTGCCCGGTCATACTGCTATGTTAGTCCGGGTCATGATCGAGATGGGTTACCGTTGGTACCCCGAATACACCGTCCAAGAGCAGTTCCGCGACTTTAATCAAAGCCAGTATTTCTGCACCGTCAGGATATTTCCTTCTTATCCTGGATCTACCGAGCCCCTTCACTGTTCCTATGGACTTGGGGTTAGCGTTGAGATGGCTGTGCAGGATGCTGCCTATTCCATGATGACCATCTTGCGAGTCCGGACTGGCCTGCTTCGAAACACTGACTTCCGTTACATGCCAGCTTCACTTCCGGGAGCGCAAGGGTATCTGCAGGCTATCTATGCTGACTCCACTCAGGAGGACTCATTAACTCGTACCACTGCCAAGATGCTCAAAGATAAGGACCGAGAGAATCGGGCCTTGAGGCTGGAGCTTTTCAATACCCGTGCTGATCATTGGGCCACGTTGACTCGGTTTGCACCTGCGGTGCAAGCTGGATGTATGGATACAAGGGATCTATATCCTGTGAGATCAGCTCTGCCAGACATGGTGGAGTGGCGTGATGTGGGAGGCATCACCCCACCCCGTGGTCCCCGCAGGCCACCGTTTGTTGGTCCAAGACCTCATCCTAGCCCCTATGGTCCACAGGCTCCTCAGGACCGTTTGTTCCCGGATGGTCACGTTGAACTTCCAGGCTATGGAGGTGACTTCTATGAGGACTACTATGGAGCTGTCTGAGTTAGTAGTAGTACCACTAGTATTGTAGTAGTTGTATCTCCATTGTCCTGCATGACTTGTGGAATATGACTTTGCGTGTAATCGACTCCGGAGGTGTAGACAAATAATGTATAGGAGCTTGGAATGCCTCTGATGAGATGTAACGTCTTTCATCATAGTTGTACTGTAGCCTGGGCTTGTACTAAACTATGTATGATGTGTATGACTATTGGTATATATATGGCAGTTTTATATTACCATGACATACGGATGAACATCTCCGCATTCCGTGTTATCCATTACATTCTGCACTTCCTTGCTAAGTTTGAGCCATCCTTGTCTAAACCGTTGTCTTGTTTTCTCCTAGGATGGTCAACACCCGCAGCAACCCTACTGCCCCGGAGCAGGGGGAAGCCAGTGCAGCTAGAGGTGAAAATCTGCCTCACCCGCCTTCTTTGGCCGAAGTAATGCTGGAGGCGGAAAGAAACAAGCGTGAGACTAACCGCCTGCTAGAGCGGATTGAGCAGAACACAACACGCCACCCACGAAATGACTTGGTGTCCATCAATGACTTTATCAAGCTGTACCCACCAAAGTTCAACCATTCCATCGAACCCCTCGACGCGGATGACTGGCTTCGCAGCATCACCCACAAGCTATGTTCTGCCAACGTAGCCGAAGCCGACAAGGTTACTTATGCTGCCTATCACCTCGAAGGCCCTGCTAGCCATTGGTGGGAAAACTTCGAAGCTATGCGCCCGGTCGGTCAAATCACTACTTGGGCTGAATTCAGTGAGGCTTTCCGTGAGCATCACATTCCGGAAGGTCTCATGGATCGCAAGAGGGAGGAGTTCTGCAACTTCACCCAAGGAAGACTGACTGTGGATGCATATAGTCGTGAATTTGGGAACCTGGCACGTTATGCCCCTGAAGAAGTATCTATTGACGCTAAGAAGCAGGCAAGGTTCCGCAAGGGACTTAGCCCTGAGCTTCGCCGCGATCTCCGTCTGCACGAGTGCACATCCTTTCAGAAGTTGGTCAATAAAGCCATCAGTGCTGAGACAGGCCAGACTGATTATGACGCTTCACGCAAGCACTCCCGTGATTTTGGCTCTTCATCCGGCTCTGGAGCTCAGAAGCGCGGGGTGTGGATTCCAAGCACGACACTGCCACCCAGGTTCATCCCAAGGCCATCCTTTGAGGCGCCTCGTCCCAACCAGCAATTTGCACCGCCCAAGCCCTATGGTGGCCCTGCTGCTAATGCTGCTCCACGCCCCAATGTGGTAACATGCTTCAAGTGTGGAGAGCCGGGTCATTATAGCTGAGAGTGTCCCCAGAAGAACAACCCCAATCAAACTGGAAAGTCCATTGGCCGTGGTAAGCCAGCGGGAAAGACTTTCTACGCCAAGCCGGCCACCACTGCACGTGGCCATGTCAATTATGTTTCAGCCGAGGAGGCTCATGAGGATCCTAATGTCGTCCTTGGTACGCTCCTTGTTAACTGCCATCCGGCATTTGTTCTTTTCGATACTGGAGCATCTCATTCATTCATATCCGAGAACTATGCTCGATTGCATAACACGACATTCTGTGACATGCCCTCTACCATGGAAATTCAAACCCCTGGCTCTAGATGGCAAACTTCTAGAGTAAGCCATGGGAACGAAATTCTTGTCGATAGACTTGTCTTCCTTGCATCCTTAATAGCTCTCAAGTCCTCCGACATAAACATCATCTTGGGTATGGACTGGATGTCATCTCATTATGTTAAGATCGATTGTGCCACTAGAACCGTTCAACTTACTCACCCCTCGGGCAAGACAGTTAATGTCTTAACTCGAGTGGCCAAGCGCCAACTTTACTCCCTAAATGCCAACCCCCTTCCAGACCTTGAGGATGTTCCGGTAGTCCGAGACTTTCCGGATGTCTTTCCAGAAGAACTGCCAGGTGTTCCACCTGACAGGGATGTCGAGTTTGCGATAGACCTTGTTCCAGGAACCGTTCCAATTTCCAGAAGACCCTATAAGATGGCACCCTTAGAACTGGCCGAGCTTAAGAACCAACTCGATGAGTACTTGAACAAGGGTTTCATCCGTCCTAGTTCCTCTCCTTGGGCTTGCCCCGTCCTCTTTGTCAAGAAGAAGGATGGAACGGATCGAATGGTTGTGGATTACCGACCTGTCAACTTGGTCACCATCAAGAACAAATACCCGCTTCCCAGGATCAACGATCTGTATGATCAGCTCGCTGGATCCTCAGTCTTCTCCAAGATGGATTTGAGGTTGGGTTACCATCAAATCAAAATCAAAAATGGGGACATTCCCAAAACGGCCTTTGTTACTCGTTATGGCCAATATGAGTACACCGTTATGTCCTTCGGTTTAACCAATGCCCCAGCCACCTTCTCTCGGTTAATGAACTCGGTTTTCATGGAGTACTTGGATAAATTCGTCGTAGTATACCTCGATGACATACTCATCTACTCCAAGAATGAAGAGGAACATGCCGAACATCTAAGGCTGGTATTGATGAAACTTCGAGAGCATCGCCTTTATGCCAAATTCTCCAAGTGTGAATTTTGGTTGCCAGAAGTAACCTATCTAGGCCATGTAATCTCTGGTAAGGGTATTGCTGTCAATCCCGAGCGAGTTCAAGCCGTCCTTGATTGGACTCCACCTGAGACGGTTAAGCAAGTTCGGAGTTTCCTTAGCTTAGCGAGCTATTGCCGCCGCTTCGTCAAAAATTTCTCCAAGGTTGCTAAACCTCTAACTGAACTCCTCAAGAAAGATAAAAAGTTCGAGTGGACTCCACAGTGCGAGTTCAGTTTTCAGGAACTGAAAAGACGCCTGACATCTGCTCCCGTACTGGTACCACCAGACTTCTCCAAGGACTTTATTATCTATTGCGACGCCTCGCGACAAGGACTAGGTTGCATACTCATGCAAGATCGTCAGGTAATTGCCTATGCTTCACGGCAATTACACCCACATGAGGAAAATTATCCCACACATGATCTAGAGCTTGCATCTGTAGTCCATGCACTTAAAACTTGGCGACATTACCTTCTCGGTAATCATTGCGAGATCTTCACCGATCACCAAAGCTTGAAATATATCTTCACCCAACCAGATTTGAATCTCAGGCAAAGACGTTGGGTTGAGTTGATCTCGGACTATGACTTAGGAATAACTTACACCCCGGGCAAAGCCAATGTCATGGCTGATGCGCTAAGCCGTAAGTCCTATTGTAACAACCTGATGTTACAACAAAGTCAACCACTTCTCCATGAGGAATTTCGTAAGCTAAATCTTCACATTGTTCCTCGAGGATTCCTATCCACCCTGGTGGCGAAACCTACCCTTATGGATCAAATCATAACCGCCCAGCGGTATGACAAGGGCATATCCCGGATTAAGGAAAACATTGCTAGCGGAGTTGCTAAATGTTTCTCCATGGATGAGCGAGGTGCTGTCTTCTTTGAGAACCGTCTGGTGGTTCCCAAGAAACAACATATGCGCTAGCTGATCCTTAAGGAAGCTCATGAATCCCCTCTCACCATTCATCCCGGTAGTACTAAAATGTATCAAGACCTACGCCAGAGGTTTTGGTGGACTAGGATGAAGAGATAAATCGCTCAATACATTGCTAATTGCGACGTTTGTCGTCGTGTTAAAGCAGAGCACCAATGGCCTGCTGGCACCCTTCAACCTTTGGCTATTCCTGAATGGAAATGGGATAAAATCAGTATGGATTTCATCACTGGGTTTCCCAGGACCAAGAGAGGGAATAATGCCATCTTCGTTGTGATCGACCGACTTTCCAAAGTAGCCCATTTTCTGCCTGTTCGTGAGAGTGTCACCACTAGCCAGCTAGCCGATTTATACATCTCCCGAATAGTGTCTCTCCATGGTGTTCCATTGGAAATTAACTCAGACCGTGGGAGTCTCTTCACCTCTCGATTTTGGGGAAGTTTCCAAAATGCTATGGGAACTCGTCTCTCTTTTAGCACCGCCTTCCATCCTCAATCAAGTGGTCAAGTAGAGCGAGTCAATCAAATTCTGGAAGATATGCTCCGAGTTTCTGTCATCTCGTTCGGAATGAGTTGGGAGAAATGCCTTCCATTCGCAGAGTTTGCGTATAACAATAGTTATCAAGCCAGCTTGGGCAAGGCTCCTTTTGAAGTTCTCTATGGACGAAAATGTCGAACGCCTCTTAACTGGTCAGAAACCGGGGAAAGACAACTCTTTGGCCCGGATATGATTCAGGAAGCAGAAGAGCAGGTTTGCGTTATTCGTGAGAAATTGAAAACAGCCCAATCTCGTCAAAAGAGTCAATATGATCTTAAACATAAGCCTATGACTTATGAAGTTGACGAGAAGGCTTACCTTCGGGTTACTCCGTTAAAGGGAACCCATCGTTTCGGTATCAAAGGCAAGTTGGCTCCTCGTTACATTGGACCCTTCCGCATTCTTGCCAAACGAGGAGAAGTTGCCTACTAATTGGAACTACCTCCGCATCTTTCCAGAGTTCATGATGTCTTCCACGTTTCACAACTCGGGCGTTGCTTCGCGGATCCTATCCGTGGAGTGGACCACGAAACGCTTGATCTACAAGATAACCTCTCTTATCGGGAATATCCCGTTTGTATCCTTGATCAAGCCGAGCGTACCACTCGACGTCATAATATCAAGTTTCTCAAGGTTCAATGGTCACAGCATTCCGAGAAAGAAGCCACTTGGGAAAGGGAGGATCGTCTTCGACTCGAGTACCCCACCTTCTTTCTAGAGGATCCTAAATCTCGGGACGAGATTCTTTTGAGTGGGGGTGGGTTGTCACACCCTAGCTAGTCCATGCATTAGAGTGTGCATCATGTTTACTTTTCATCAGAAACTTGAAATGGGGAAGGAAGAACCCCCAGCACCCTTTTAAATCAACTAGGGTTTACTAAAAATAATTTCAATGAACCTGAAATGCCCTTCTAAAATGTTCACCCTCTTTGTCTTAGGTTAGAACCTCTGGCAAAATTGGTGCACAATTTTCTAGGTCAACAGAAGGTCATTGAATTAAATCATAAGTATTTGAATTTGGGCATTTAAATGCTATAAAATAATTTAAATGCTCAAATAATTCTGGGAGTAAATGTTTCCTGTTGGAAATAATCTAAACAGAGGCCACATTTATTTTCAGGAATTTTGGAAATGTTTTGGTATTTTAAATAAAGGTAAACAGTTGTAGTTAAATAGAAAATAGAAACTAAATAAAAAAAAGGAGAAAGAAGCCCACCTGGGCCTTACCTGGCTCGGCTCAGCCTACTGGCTCGGCCAGTCACCCCCTACCTCGCGCCAGGAGGCAGGGGCGCGTGCTCGCCGGGCGCCGGCCACGCGCCGGCCACCTCCTGCTTCTGCCGACACCGGGAGACGACCAGAGGACGCCACGCGACCCCCATGTCTCCCTCTCATCCTCTCTCACTCTCCCCCTCGTCTCCCTCATCCTCTCCCGCGATGGCCGAGCTCGGACCTCGCCGCCGATCGCCGTAGTTGCCACCATAGCCACTCCCTCGTCCCTCCGACGAGCCCATCAGCTCCGCCTCGACTCCCTCGTCCTCCCCACCGAGCCATGCTTTGCCGGAAGCCCTGCAACGCCACCTTCGCCCTCATCTTCAACCTCGGGCATCCGAGATCGCCGGCGACCGCACCTCTTCTCCAGCCCGTCCCCGAGCCCGCTGACCCCCTCTTCGACCCCGCTGTGAGCCCCTCTTCCTCTTCCCCTGGCTCCCGTGCTCGTTTGGCCCCTGTAGCCGCCGTTTCCATCGCACCCGAGAGCTCCCCGCCGCCGGCCATGGCGCAGCCGTGGCCACAGCTATGCAAGCTCACAACGGAGCGCCTCACCATGCTCAGTGCAGCACCAGGAACCCGTAGCCACTACCAGCTCTTCCTCCCGTGCACCGTAGCATCGAAACCGACCTCGCCCAAACTCCGGCCGCCGCCACGAGCTCGATTCCGGCGAGCTCGCTCCACCCCAGCTCCTCACACTTGCTCCATTGGATGCGCGAGAGCCTGGGCTTCGCACGGGTGGTCTCCGCCGTCGATTTGGTCGCCGGAGGGCGTTTTTCGAGCCGCGCCGCCGTCTCGGGCCTCGCCGGCGTCGAGCCACCGGCGAGTTGACCCAGTTTGACCCCTGGGTGGGCCCAGGTAGACCCCCCCTGAGTCTATGACAGGTGGGGCCAGTCTGTTACCTAATTTAGGTTTAGTTTTAATTAATTTTAATTAAATCAGTGACTGACATGTGCGCCCAGGTCCCAATGACAGCTAATTAGTGTTAATCTAATTCTGCTAATTAACTGAGAGGCTGACAAAAGGGGCCCACCAGTCGGGTTTGACCTGGGCTGGCGCCTTTGACCTGCTAAGATCAGCATGACGCAATGCTGACGCAGTAATTGAATTTCTGGAATTATTTTTATTCAGGAAATTCCAGAAAATATTTCAAACTTCAAAAATTCATAGAAATTCAACCGTAACTCCAAATGAAATAATTTATATATGAAAAATTATCAGAAAAATTCAATCTATCCATCTGTAATGGTTTCATGCATGACAAAACAAGTTTACCTTGCTGTTTAAGCAGAACAAGGTAATGCACTATAAATGCCATGTTTAATGAGCTAATATTTGAATCTTTGATTCAAATGAGTTCATCCCTTCCTATTTTAGCTTGCATTAGGCCAAGACACAATCATATTGCCATGTCATAGCATGCATCATATTGTTGCATATCGTCATGTGTTGATTGTGTTCTGATGTGTTCTCCGTGGTAGGTTCTGCCTCCGAGGATATTCACGAGTATCCAACTGAAGGGCAGTATCCCGCTACCACTCCATCAGGCAAGCATCCATTGATCATTCCGATACAAACCCATGTTCTCGCTTCTGCTCTTGTTTACTGCATTAAGACAACGCGATTCAAACTTCGGTGTGCTACGGTAGTTGAACCCTTATCCTCTGCATGACCTGTCATTGCCACAGTAACTAGACGAAACCCACTAGCATGTGTAGGAGTTGATTGAGCCATGTTTTGTGATTCCTACCTTGCTATGCCTGCTATGCTTAGAGTTGTGTCAGGTCTGGTTCATCTGGGTGATGGGCTAGAGTGAAATGCTTATGTCGGTAATGTGAGGGATGTGTTGAACATGTTTTGGCAAAGGTATCGATGAGAGGCCATGTAGGAGTACATGGTGGGTTGTTTCATTGAGGCCGTCCCTAAGAACTGAGATCTGTATGTGTGATTTAAGATTCAGCTACTACCGTGCATTGGGGTCCTTAATTGACCCTCTCGGCTTCTTAATCACCCTAGTACTCTGTCCCGGAGTTGCAAATAGTTTCTGGTGTTTGTAGGTTATGTGTTGGCAGCCGTGCATAGCGCTGACCCTAGGGGTGGGCTATGTTGCGGTAGATACACCGTGGCCGGGTGTACCGAGTCACCCATTTGGTGTCTCGGGAACCCTGTTCACATCGTTCGGGGACGTATGTGGAAACCTTGGTCGGACTCCCTGCGGATGAACCTGGATAGGCGATAAACCTGGACTAGAGACTTAAGTGTTTAGGTAGGCCGTGGCCGACACCCTCGCTGGGCTTCCGCTTGAAGGTTGCCGAGTACATGTCGTGTAAACGGCGGTAAGTGGTGAAAGCGTGTATGACAAAGTACACCCCTGCAGGGTATAAAACTATTCGAATAGCCGCGTCCACGGTAAAGGACTACTTGGTTGCCTATACAGTTCATAGACAAGTTAATGGATACTACTAAAAGACTCAAGATAAGTGTGAGTACCGAGGATGGCCCTCTCGCAGGATGACGAGGGAGGATCCCCAGTGGAGTATTGTGTTGGTGAGTAGTGGACTCGTGTGCGAAAACTATTTTACTAGAGAGGTTCCGTAGGATAGCTTAGCCAAGAGTCAAAGCTGGCTTGCTGCATAACCCCACCACCTTCTTGAGAATAAGCATGTATAGTAGGTTCTGATGTAAGACTTGCTGAGTACCTTTGTACTCATGTTTGCTTATTTATTGTTTTCAGACGACAACACTGCCCCCTCCGATGGGTTTTATGTAGACCTTGACGTCGACGAGTGACTAGCCACCCAGGTGGTGATCCTGGCCATGGAGGGCCCTATGTAGATAGACAGGCCTCGAGGAGCCTTCTTTCTTTCTAGTGTCTGTACTCAGACCGGTTGCTTCCGCATGTGCTTGTATGATTGTATGACTTGAGTGTCGGGTCATGTGACCCCTATCTGTATGAACATGTTATGTATGGCTCTCTGGAGCCTTTAAATAAAGTACTTGAGTTGTAGAGTTTTGTTGTGATGCCATGTTGTATGTACTCATATCGGGCATATTGTGTGTATGATTGAAATGCTTGGTATGAGTGGGATCTGACAATCTAGTTGTTTATCCTTGGCAGCCTTTCTTATGGGGAAATGTAGTCTAGTGTTCCTCGAGCCATAGTAGTCCGCTACAGCCCGGTTCACCAGAGTCCTGCTAGCCCAGCACTACTGCTCAGGACACTTGACTGGCCGGCATGTGATTCACTTCGTTCCTATGTCTGTTCCTTCGGGGAAATGTCACGCGGTGACTTCCGGAGTCCTGCCTAGCCTGCTACAGCCCGGGTTCCTTGGAGTCCTGTTAGCCCAGTGCTACAGCCCGGAATCACTCGCTGATGACCGACATGCTCGATGTGATTCATGTATGCCTGTCTCCATAGGTCTGTGCCGCTTTGGGTTCACGACTAGCCATGTCGGCCCGGGTTCTCTGCCATATGGATGCTAGCGACACTATCATATACGTGAGCCAAAAGGCGCAAACGGTCCCGGGCCATGGTAAGGCGACACCCGTGGGATACCGTGCGTGAGGCCGCAAAGTGATATGAGGTGTTACCGGCTAGATCGATGTGGCTTGGAATCGGGGTCCTGACACATATTTCCTTCACGCGGCAGCTCTACTTGGGCTACAAGTAAAGCTGACTCATCCAGCTCTGGATAAGATTTGCTCTCATTGTCTTCGCTCGAAGACTTAGGATTTGGTTAAGCATCACTTCAGTCACTCTAACTTTGTTCACTTGGACCCCACTTAACAGTACGGTGGTTCCTATGACTCAACAAAGAAGAAAAGGAAACTATGAAACAACTATGTCTTCGCAATCCATAGTCTTCATACGATGTCTTCTCATGTCATAGTCTTTAATGTGAAACTCTTCACAGACCACCTTTGTCTTCAATGTCTTCACACATTTTTAGGGGTCATCTCTGGTAGGTAAACCGAATCAATGAGGGACTACTACCTGTGTTATCCTGCAATTCTCACAAACACATTAGTCCCTCAACCAGATTTGTCGTCAATACTCCAAAACCAACTAGGTGTGGCACTAGATGCACTTACAATCTCCCCCTTTTTGGTGATTGATGACAAACTGGTTGAGGTTTTCAACGGGGATAAAAGTATGTGAAATTGTAAAGGATAAGGTATTGTCTTCATAAGTAGCAAAAGGCCCCCCCTAAAGATGTGCATATAAGTATTTTGCTTTCGAATACAAATGCACATGGCAGGTTGTACTTGTGGAGATCCTGTTCAACTTATGAAGACAATTCATCATGCATGAAAAGATATAACGAAGATAGTGACATGCATAATGATAAATGGACATCTGCAAAATGACTTCGTGCGGAATTTATCATCGCACATGCGGAATTTACCATCGCATCACATAGTTGACAGAAAAGGTAGCAGACGACCATCAAGTTTAAGTGTTACAACTCAAAAGAACCAAATGTATCGAAAGCGAGAGTTGTAAGCACTTGGCAAAAGTATAGCAACCACCCTTATGGACCCGCTTGAAGACTATCAACCCATACGCTTCTCCCCCTTTTGTTAGTGACGACCAAAAAGGATTGAAGACATAGAGCTTTCTACTCATTCCCATGAGGAGTAGGCGAAGCAGCAGGGTCGTCGTTGAGGTTTGGTGGTGCAGAAGAACTTGGTGCAGTGTCGATACGCGCCGAGGTTGGAGTTGGTGAAGTGGCATCATCTTGGTCATCAATGACTCTGGCATTAACAGTTGAAGTTGAGGAGGAATAGTCAGAATCTTCGAGTGAGGGAGTACGACGCAAGTGAGCGTTCCAGGGAGGAGTGGAATCAAAGTTGAATCTCTCAGTGAAGCCATCCCGTTGAAGATCATCTTCAGAGCTAAGCAAAGTCAGACTCTTCCACAACCGGTGACAGGTTTCATGAGTGATAAATGCATTCTTGGTGGCAAGGTTGCGAATGCGATTAACATCCACCAAGAGGCTCTGCATCTGACGCTTGAGCTAGTCATGATGCTTATCCTGTTTTTGATGCAGGGCGACGAGAAGCTCTCGGTCATTGAGAACACGAGATCGCTTCCAAGGCCTTTGGGCAGTTGTGCTTTCAGTGGCTTCAGTATGGGCACGAGGTGCACGTGTATTTCCAGACAAAGGATAAACATGATATGCAGCAAGAACTCCTTCAATGGGTTGAGTGAAACTTTGACGATCGATGTTGTGAAGATAAATTGGCTCCTTGGCAGGCTCTGGGTATATGGCTTCGACAGACAGATCAACCTCTGGCAAGAATATGAGATGATTGCGCGTAGAAGGCTGATAGTTGATATCAGAGTGAAGCTTGATGAGGCGCATTACCCATGTAGCATAGAACTTCAGACCAAATATATCGGAGCCAGATGCAGCCAATTGCCTGATGAAGAAGTCTTGAGCATTGAAGCTGATGCCATTGAAGATATAGAAAACCAATGTCTTCATTGCTCCTTCAAGCTTCGCTGCAGGAGAATGTCCTTTGACAGGCCAGAGAGTTTGCCTGATAATATGATAAATAGTGCGGGGCAGATACTCTAGGTCTTCAACAAAGAACTCCTTAGGATAGTCAGCATCTTGGGACAGTGGCTTCATCATGCTCAACATTTGGCTCATGTTTGCCTCTGGCTTTTGGAAGATGCTCTCCAAAGCATTTTGGTGTAGCTGAAAACCTGGTTCATAGTGTTCACCAGGAGTGGGCAGGGCAGTAAGCTCAATGATGTCTTGGGCTTTGGCTTCATGGTGTACATCGCCTGTCATCCACTCAAGGACCCAAGTCTTTGGATCCCTGTAGTAGCCGCGAATGTGAAGAGTTGCATAGAATTGCAGCAGAAGCTCTTCATTCCAGTGCTCTTTATCGGTCACAAACTATAGAAGGCCAGCATCTCTAAAACAATCAAGGGCTTCTTCTAGGCAGGGCAGGCCAGCCATGGCTTCATAGTCTAGACGCATATGAGGAAAAATGTGCCCCTGATTGTATAGTATGCAGGAGTAGTAACTGCATTGCTGATAACTCCAGAACCTATCAGATGATATTCTTGGCTTGGAATATGGGTTCTTGACGCTATCAAAGAAGGTGTTGTGTGCTATGAAGCCATTCACATTAAACGATCCTGGTGAAGTTGCAGTACCTGGAAACCTTGGCAGCCTTGGCTTTGCTTCTGGACCTAAGGCCGGCGCTCCACATGATAGTCAAACTGTGGTCTATGAGTGGGCGGAGGAACCAGAATGGGCCAGCGGGCGGTGGTAAGTTGACCTTGATAGAACGCTTGCTCAATGGTGTGAGGCCTTGGAGGTGGTACAGGAGCAGAGGCATTGACATTGGCTTCGAGCTCCACAATGGCTTCAGATGCAATATTGGCTTCAGGAGTCTCATTCATTTCTGGCGCCACATTAACTTCAGGTGCCACATTTGCTTCTAGTCATGACAACGTCATTGGCTTCAGTGTTGTTGTTTGTGGCCGCTTCATTATTTTCAACCTCCACTTGAGTAGCTGGAGGGTCTGGCACAGACTCGTTCTCCTCGAGAACTTCTTGGTTGGTAGGGGGTGTGGCAACTCGCTCTTCTGCTTGACGGGGTTTTGGTGGTTCTTGTTGATCATCGGCTAATGCAGCCGGAATGTCTTCAGCAGCTTTTGCTTCGGACTCAGAGACAGTCGTAGTTGGAGTGGCGTCAGGGAACACCAGTCGTGCCACTGAGTTATGTTGCTCTTCTCCTTCTGGAACACTCGATAGAGTGACTTGTGGCCTTGGTCCTTTGCGAAGCCTGCAGAGTGCGGGTGACGCATTTGGAGAGGGAGTTGTCTGGGCCACAAAGTCTTCATCATCAAGCACCAGAGTGGTGACTTGAGTTGGGGGAGTACGTGGTGATTCTTCTTGACGGGGGGGGGGGGGGGAGACTTGAGGGTGATTAGCCCATGAATCATCCTGAGCAATTGGCATCAAAGGACGACCAATGCTGATGAGTTCGCTGTTCGTGAGAACAAGCGATGATACCATGTTGTGCTCGATCTGAGGAATGACTTCATCATCTTCTGCATTGTCCTGGGGACCAATGTCTTCAGCTGCGGTGGGGTCGACAGCTGGAATGTCTTCAGCTTCAGGAGCCTCTGAGGAAGCAGGCTCATGAACTATTAACTAATGCTCTCGGTGTTCGGATGCAGGACGAGCAACTGAGATTGGCTCGATGACAAGGGGTTCTGTGGGAGCAGCCTGATCTTTCTTCTTTTTCTTCCTCATCTTGGTCGGTGGAAAATCATCAGTGGTGTTCTTGGTCTTGCGCTTTCGGGCTTCGGCTTCAGCTGCCCTTGTTTTCTTGAATTCTGAAGCAGTTGTGGGGACCTTAGGCTTCGAGCCTGTCATACTGGCAGGGAAGACAATGCGAGGTTCTTCCCGCCTTGATGCTTCAGCTTGGGCCACAACAGGCTTCTTCTTCTTCTTGGCAGCCATTCTGGGGTCGATGCCAGGGCGCCCCAGAGCCTTGCGCTTTTCTGCTTCATTGTGAGCTTGAACACTTTTCTCAGCAAAGTACTTCATTCTTTCTCTTGAACCTTTTGCTTCCTGGCGTTTCTGGTGGAACTGCTCCTTGAGCTCATGCAGCGTCTGCTTGAAGCTTTGAACATCAGCCATGCTGAGGTTTGCCATGTTCTTCTTGAACTGAGCTTTCTCATAATCAATCTTGTTCTTCAGTTCAACAATCTTCTGAGCCAGAGCCAGAGCCAGCTCAGTAGCAATGGCACTATGGAAAGAGACACTGATGCCAATTGGAAGCTCAAGGTCATCGAGGTTGATGCTGGGGTTTTCAAACCACCCATCAGTGAAGTTGTTCAAGATGTCCACATCGAAAAGGGGTAGATCATTGAAGATCTCCGCCTCTTCCTTGCTCTTTATCAATAGCTCAAGAGCATCATCGCCAAGATCGCCGTCACTTGACAGATCAATGGCTTCATCTTCGTTCCTCAGAACGCAGCTGGGGTCAGTGCTTAACCGGAAATCTGGATGAGCTTCTTCTTCTTCTCAGTCTTGGAGATGCGGGAGAGATCTTCAGACTGCACACTGGCTTCAGGAGGTGCAGTGGCCAGAGGCTTCACACGCGAAGTTTTTGGTGTAGTGGAGGGCTTTGAAGCCTTTGGTTTCTTCTGCTTCTGAGGCTTGGGAGGAGCAGGTGCTTCATCAGAATCAGCGTTGTCTACTGAGTGATCCACGGCGGCCCCTTGAACCATGATGTGAGTGATGAGACCCTCGAGGTTGTAGAAGGTCCCAACAATATTGGGTTCAGCATCGCGTGTGCCATCATCCCAAGGAGCAGATGGACCCGGGTTGAAGTCTAGACCAAGGTCCTTCTTGTTCTTCTTTGCAGACTCTTTGGCAAACTGGAAGTTGTGCTTGAAGAGATTGTCTTCACGACACCATAGCAGACTAGATGGGTCGGCATTAGTAGGCTGAGGTCTAGGGACCATGCAAGGGTAGAAGCCTTGAGCAATGGCTCCGGACTTGGACTTGGGTTGCAGACCTTTGTATACAATATCTCCCCAGGGGCCCTTGATGGCATTCTTTTCAGCATATTCATCAGTGACAAATTTGTACTTGAACCATTCCTCTGCCCAATGTCTTCGAATCCATTGGATTCGGTTCTTGCATTCCCCATAGGTCTCTTCAGAATCTGACTTGTATAGTTCATAGAGATCTGGTGGCAGGTCCTTTGCTATGTTGCCACGGCGCTGTCTGCTGCCCTTCCTGACTGATTTCTCTGTCGTCATGAAGTTCAGACTGAATGGCTTCAGAACTTGCAAAGGCTCCCATCTGCTGGTTAGACAGGAACTGGCTTCGGGAGAATTGATGTGACGCTGTAAGAACTCTGCAAATGAATGCAGACTATGAGAACCAAGGGATTCTCCCACGGACATGTACCTGTGACAGCATTAGAGATGCGAGAGAAGGGGAAGAGATCATATGCATTCTTAGAAGATTTTGAAGATAAATCAGTTTGAAGACATTGACCTCATAGCGCGAAGACATTCACTTATATGATAAGAGTTGGTTCCAGATTTGTATGAATCCAAGAATTGGTACAAGTGAGGAATCTAACGACGTGTGAAGCATAAGTGAATATACTAGGCATATCATGAGATGCAGAACAGGATAGATCCAAATTTGTGGAGGCAAAAAGTACTTTTGGCGAGGAAGGATGAATTTATCGGATCAAAAAGGAGGTAAAAAGTAAGTTTTATTTTACCACACAATGAGCTGCTAGACAGAGTAGAAGATGAGGCTGAGCAGTTCGATCTTTCGTGCCCTAACTTGGCGACAGAGGACACCTACGTCGGCGGCGGAGAAGACGATGTCTGCGACCGGCGTAAGGACGTCGTCAGTGAGGTCGCGGCAGCTAAGCGCTTCGTCGCCGGCGTCGTCAAGAGCTAGCGGTGGCGCTAGGGTTTGTGGAGAGGTGGAAGAAAAGATAATGACTGGGGTGTGGTGTGTATTTATAAGGACAGGGACGACACAATGTTATTACGTAGGTGCCCCTGGCGGTTCACATCTAAGGGACACATGGCAAACATGCAACACATTGGAAGTTGTTCCATGTTCCCACGCACGCCTGGATTGTCGGGTGGTTGTTCCCGCTTCTCCGTGTTTCAGGCAATACAGATTGAGCATTTAAAACAGATTTAATGTTTGTCTCTGTATCTTCTGCTGACAAGGACGCAGAGAAGACATTCGACGGTTTCAACAGAATGCATATGATTTGGACAGATAGATTTGAGAAGGAAGCACAAAGAGGTTAGGGTCCGATCACATTCACTTAGTTCAAAAGATTCAAATGAGAAGACATAGCTATAAGTGAATGCTATAGAGGACAGAACACTAATATATGTACATATCAATATGATACCAAATCAACATTGTGAAGATAAACACGAAGACGAATCAATGTTGAAGACAAACCAAATGCGAAGACTATGCAAATGAGATGTCAAATGAAAAACACTTTAAACAAGAGGCCGGTGGTGGCATTACCCACCGTATAGGAAGTATTAGACCCAGACACGGTGCACAATTATCGTGGCACTCTAAAATCAATTTTTGCATTAACGTATTCACACTTAGAGTGTATGTCTCCATTGTTTGAAGATATATGTTACTTCGTGTGTTGCACATCTAAGTCATCACATGCATAAGCAATAGGATGTGTGTCCAATTACAAGACATTCAAGGATTCTAAGATATTTAGCTCACACCGCAACTTGCAAAACCTTTTCTCATCTAAGGGCTTTGTGAAGATATCTGCCAATTGCTCTTCAATGTTGACGTGAATGATATCAATATCTTCCTTCATGACATTGTCGGGTGGTTGGTGCGACATATGCCAATGGATGGCTTATCATTGTGGGAGCCAATAAAACATCACCGGTGCCTGGAAACGGGATAAGGCGAAGACATGCACGCCGGCAAATCTTACCCAGCTTCAGGGCTCTCCGTGGAGATAACACCCCTAATGCTGCTCTGCGGGGTCTCCGCATGATCACTAGCTCGGTGGCTTACTACAGAATACTCCTTGAGTTGTTCGGTGAAAGGTTGAGGGAGGGCCAGGCTAGCCCGCTCCTCTTCTCCTTGTGGTGTCTAAAATCTATCCAAAGAGTGATCTCCCTTTGCATGGGAACCCTGGGGGATTTATATAGGCCTACCCCCAGGGGTACAATGGTAATCTGGCTGGGTGTGGGCCCCAACCGTCTGTGTCTACGCCCGCCGGCTTCTCCGCTGACTGGTGGGGCCCGCCGGCTGCCGACCCTTTGGCCGACAGGCTGGCCCCACTGCTTGGGGGTCTTGTTGGGGGCTAGTTACTGTTACCTTGCCCCTGGTGACGATGGCTTTGTCATGGTAAGCATGGCTACAGTGCCGCCGCGAGGCGGCTCATCACTGTAGCCTTAACTTCTCTTGTCTCCTTAATGAAGCACCTCCTTGGAGGGAGAGAGCTGGCCGGCTATTGGAAGCCGGCCATACCCTTGGCCGACTGTGGGAAGGCCTGCCGCCTTCGGGATCTCCCTGACCGAGGGGGCCCGCCACCCACGGGTCGTACTGACCCCTCGCCGTGGGTGAAGTCATGATCATCGTGGCAACAGTGCTGCGCCGGACGGGGATGGCCGCCCCGTACGGTGCACTGTTGCCATGCGTGCGCCGGGATTCGTGGGTGGCAGGCTTTACTGTAGCCACGCACCGTCTTGTCGCCGTTATGTGGGTGCAGACTCTTAGGGCAAGATCTTTGCCGCCTGCTGAGGGGCCGGCTCCTGGGAGTTGGCCCTTTTATGGCCGGCTTCGGGAAGTCGGCCTTCTTGTGGTCTTGTTTCCCAAGGATTTCAGGGCTGGGCTGCCTTTGCGCAGCCGGTTTGAGAGGTAGCCGGCTGGGGGAAGACAGCCCCATGTCCTGGAAGCTTGGAGGCTTGTTTGGCCTGTAATTTTTCTGAAGTGCCAGGGGAAGCCGGCTAGGCTACCCGTGGTCATTTACTCCGAAAGTAGTCCCCGAAGCTGGTTGGGCTCCAAGGCAGAAAAAAGTCGAGGAGCCCAGTCAGCTTCCTATCTTGAGGAGCCGGGAACCGGAAGCCGGTTTTGACTAGGCGCACCGTCTCTTAGAGATCTCAAAGTTTGAAGGCGGGTGCCAGTCGGCACGCGAGTCCGGCTGTGACCTGACCGCTCGTCGTCTGCGCGCCACGTGGCATCCTCCGGCTGGAGGGGCCTGCTAGCCCACGCGCACGATGGGACGCCGCCGCAGTCTGGGGCCCGCCACTACAGGGCCTCGGCCCACGCACGGATCTTCTACGGCCTGGACGGACCGCACGCACCCCAGTGGCGGTTTCCCCACGCCGTAATGGCCCAATAATCGCGGGGCGTGGGGGGAGTGGGTGCAGTTAATCCCACGCCTCCCACGTCCTGCCTCCTCGGCTTCGCCGCACGAGGCTATAAGTAGGGATAGAGGAGGGGGCGCCAAAACACTCGCGTGCTCTCCCTCGCTCCGCCCCCTCCTTCTTCTTCCTCCTCTCGTCACGACAGCCACCTGCCGCCGCTCGGCCTTCCTGCCAATCTTCTTGGCTCGCCGCCGCTTCGTTGCAGCTGGGTCGTGTGCCCTCCTTTCGTCGTACCTTCCTCGCTGCCGCGCCGTCCCCATGGCATTGTCGAGCTCCTGGGACGGCTCCAACGTCCATGACGACCACGTCGACTTCCTCCGTCGGACGCGGCGGTTGTCGGGCGCGGATCTCATACGGGTCCGCCTCATGCCGGAGAGGGAGATCTCGTTGGCGCCAGAAGAGGATGAGCGGGTGATCTTCCGCTCACACTGCCTGCGCGGCTTCGGCCTGTCGGCGAGCGGGTTCCTCCGCTCGTTCCTTGAATTTTATCATCTCCAGCCGCATCACCTCACTCCCAACACGGTGATGCTGCTGTCGGCCTTCGTCACCCTGTGCGAGGGTTTTCTCGGTGTCCTCCCCACTCTTGAACTATGGGGGGAGTTCTTTCAGTGCATGCTCGGCACCGTCGTCGCGGGCATGCCCGCCCCATGTGGTGCCTTCATCACTATGCGGAGGGCGAGCGACAACAACCCGTTTCCGCTCATCCCGCTGATCCAGTCGGTGAAGCTCTAGAAGAAGTCCTACTTCTATGTGAAGAATATTGCTCCGCAAGGCGACTTCGTCAACCTGCCGGCTTACATAGCTGGCCCGCCGGCTGGGAGGTAGCCTTCATGGTCCTTCCGGTCCAGGTCGCTGTCTTTGGGCGGGTCCACCTCTGTTGCCTGGCTCCGGGTGATGATCCAGTTGGAGGGTCTGTCCGGGGCCGACCTGGTCGCCGCCTTCGTGGAGCGCCGGGTGCTCCCACTCTAGGGCCGACCTCATATGATCTGCCAGAAGAGCGGCCGCTTCGAGCCGTGCCGGCTAAGCACCAAGGAGATGCCTCACACTGAGGTGTCTTACATGGCGAACTACATTTCCAACTGCAAGCTCACCGAGGAGTGGCAGTATGGCAAGGTGCCGTACTCTCTCGCCAATCCTCCGTCGGTGGTAAGTTTCTCTTCCTCTTTGCTCGTTGCCGAGTTCATGGTGGCCGACTCCTGACCAGCCGGCCTTTCATTGGCAGAACCCCATGCTTCCGCTAGCGGCCGGGGCCGCAGGGGTGGAACGCCAGTTCCTCCCCGACTGTACGATGGACGATGTAGACGACCCAGACCTGGGGGCGGCCGCCATGGAGGACGACGTCGCGGGGGAAGGCGGCGACGCAGGCGGGTCCGGGCTCGGGGCCGGCTTCGAGGACTGGCCAGATATCGACGAGGCCAAAGTCATTGCGCGCCACCGACCGGCGCCCAAGCACCATGGTGCGAGTCCATCCGCCGGGCCGACTGCCCAGGGCGGCGCGCAGAAGCGCCGGGCCGCATCGACCCACTTCGGCAGTCGGCCGAAGAAGCCCAAGAGTACCGCGGCAGTGACCAAACGGGACGAGGCGGCCACGAAGGCAGCCCACTTCCGCAAGGTGGTGAAGCAGCCGCAGGCGGTCTCAGCGTAAGTGTCGCTGTTCTTATGCCTTTCTTTTTTCTTCTTCTTCAGTTGATGTTTTTACAAACCCTTTTTTCTCAATTTATCAAACAGGCCCCCCTTTCCCTTGGGCGAGTCCCAGCCGCCTCCATAGTCGGAGCCGTAGGAGGGTCTTCAAACTCGCGCCGGGTAGATCCCCGTGCCGACCTCCTAGAGGCGACAGAGCGAAACGCACGGGAAGCGCTAGAGGAGCGGGAGGCGGAGGAGCGGAGGGCGGCTTGGGAGGCAGAGCAGAAATCGGCGGAGGCGCCAGCCGTTGCAGCCGCCAAGGCCCAGGCGGAGGCCGCAGACACGGAGAGGGAGGTGGAGGCCTTGCAGAACCAGCCTCCACAGTTCGTCATTCCCCTCCGTGCCGCGGCTCCTGACACCCCTGTGCCCCCGTTGGAGGAAGCCGGCCGCGGCCAGCCAGAGATGGAGAGGGAGACGACGCCATCGCCGTCGACTGTAGCGGGCCGAGGAGGCCGGCCTGAAGTGCCGCCAGCGCGTCCGGCTGGGGGCGAGCCGACCGTGGGAGGGGATCTTGTGATCTCATCACCGCTTCGCCGGCACGCGGGGAAGGCGACTTCAGCGCCAGACGCGCAGAAGACCGTGGACACCGGCTCGTCTGCCCAGGACCTAAAAGCGGCCAGCGAAAGCTCGTCCGGGTGGACGCCGGGCGGCGGGACAGCCGTGCTGAATGTGGCGGCGCAGGACGTCCGGAGCCGGCTTCAGGCCCAAGCCACCGCGCTGAAGCAGTACACCCAGGAGTTTCTCACGACGCGGTCGGTTATTCGGGTGAGTCCTCCTGCTCCTTTGATTGCTTTTAATTTCTTCCGTGGGGGCGCGTCAGCGCACCCACTGGGTGTAGTCCCCGAGTTCCGAGCCGACTGCTGAGCAGGCGGCTTGGAACTTATTGGAAAGCTTGATTACCATCTTGTTCTTACTCACGTCCCTTGTCTTCTCTGCAGGAGTACCATAACCTCCGCGCGGCCGCCTTCAACTCCCAGGCCCAGGAGTTGAATCAAAAAGCCACTGATCTGACCGAGAGCCGGAGTAAGCACTCCGTTTTTCTTTTAAGTGGGGGCGCGTCAGTGCACCCACTGGGTGTAGTCACCGAGATTCGGGCCGACTACCGAGTAGTCGGGTCGGATCTTTTCCTGACGACTTCTTTCTTTATATTGCAGGGGCCAATGCCGACTTGAGGAGCCAGCTGAGCAGTGCCCAGACTGCCCTTCATGCCAAGGAGGCCGAGTGCACCGCCCTGGCTCAAGAGCGTGACCGCCTGGCCAAGAGGTTGGCCGACCAGGAGGAGAGCCACAGGGCGGCCCTGAAGGCGGCGCAGGACAGCGAGGCCGCCCTCAAAGCCGAGTATGAGACCGAGGCGGCAAATTGGGCCGAGATGAGGTAGGCGTTGAGCCAAGGCTATAGCCGGGTGGAAGACTTGATTGACGGTAGGCCGCCTTCTTCTTTGCTTCCTTGCCTGCCTTCTACTATCTGATTCATTTTTTGATTTTTGTGTCGCTGCTTTCCTCTTTGCACAGATTACTTCCCCGGCTACTCAGCCGCCGCCACCCAAGCCATCGAGGCCTACCGCGACACGCGACAGCAGGCGGGGACCGAGATTGCGCCGAATGCTAGCCGGTCACTTGAGGAGCAATTCTGGGGCTTCAAGCCCGCCTGTAGCCGGCCCGTCACATGCTCCGCCGTCTTCAGCGCGCCGGAGCGCAAGTGCTAGCTGCCCTCTGGCCTGGCGAGGTGATTCCGTGCACCCCAAGTCGGACCGCCAACTGGCTGGAGGTCGAAGTCGGCCACTTTGAGGCTTGGAAGGCGTCAGCGGCCCGCTCCGGCGCTGGGCGGGCTCTGGAGTTCGTCCGGGCTTGGTATCCTGGGCTGAACTTGGACCAGCTGAGCACCTGGCGGCAGGAGGCTGCCGTGGAGCTGGAGGCGGTGCGGCCGACTATCATCTAGCGCGCCTCGGTGATCGCCGAGTATACCGATACCAGCGCCTTTGCTCCTGAGGTGGATGACGCCGGCGTCGCTCAGCCGGAGGAGTGGTTCGGACTGAACCCGGCCAAAGGTGAGGACTCGGCGGAGGAGATTGCCTCCAGTGATGAGGGCGAAGAGGAAGAGGGAGAGGATGACGAAGACGCTATGCCGGATGGTGAAGCGACCAGCCCGCCTCAGCCCGATCGTGCTTCTAGCAACGATGCTGAGACTCGCCAGCCGGTCACTCCTCCAGCGGGCACCGCCGACTCCGCCAACCTGCCCCACTCGCCTGTTGCTCCCCTGGCTTGATCCACCGTCCTAGCTTTCCTGCTTGTTACTTCTTTGAACAATCTTTAAATTTGCGCAGTTCCACCTACTGGGGGTGTATTCAGACTATGTTGAATGCTGGCCTTTCGAAGGTCTTTTGTGTAAATATTATGCATGTGTTTGGCTTCCGCTTATGTTTGCTTTTTATCCTTTGGCTTTTTCCTTTGCCGCGTTCCCTTGGCCGCCGCCTTCCCAGCCGGACAGCTGCTCTGCAGCCTGTGGCCGGAGAAGGACTTGGTCGTTTTTGGGAAGGCAAGTACTTGAGCTTTCTCAGATTGCAGCAGGGTGAGTGGGAAGCCGGCCAGCCGACTGCTCTAGTAGTCGGCTGGCGGGGTGGGAGGCCAGCTCGTGTTATATAAGTTCGTTAGTCCTTAGCCGTTTTTTCGCGTGGGCATCCTTTCCTGCCCTTGGCTCTTGCCAGTCGGACAGTCGTTTCTTCGAGCTGCGACTTTTGGCAAGAGGGGGCTTGGGTGCCGGCACACTACTTGTCTGGCTGCAGGTGGAACTTCAGATATAACTTGAGGCGGCGAGTCCCCGGGCCGACTGGTCGAACCCGGTGCCGGACGAAGAAAGCAAGTGTAGCAACATAATCGTATGCGTGATACTCATCTTTCATAGATAAAAGAGGGTAGTCCCCGAGTACTCCTCGGGGCACCCCTTGTCTCATACTTAGTAAGAAAGGTAGCATGCTACGTACTGCTTTTTTAACTGTAAAATCTTCGGAGGAGATTGGCGTTCCATGGTCGGTCCAACTCCTTGCCGGAATCGTCTCTCTTGCGTGCCTTCGGCTTCTGCGCGTCGATTAGGTAGTAGGAGTCGTTGCCTAAAGCTCTGCTGATGACGAAGGGGCCCTCCCAAGGGGCTAAGAGCTTGTGCTGGCTGGCTGTTCGCTGGATCAGCCGGAGCACAAGGTCGCCCTCTTTGAAAGATCTTGGCTTGACCTTCTGGCTGTGGTAGTGGTGCAGACCCTGCTGATAGATGGCGGACCGACTGAGAGCTAACAGCCGGCCCTCTTCCAGCAGGTCGATGCTGTCTTCTCATGCTTCCTTGGCTTCCGCTTCCGTGTACATGTTGACCCGAGGCGAGTCGAACTCGATGTCGGTTGGGATGACGGCCTCGGCACCATATACAAGGAAAAAGGGGTGAAGCTGGTCGATTTGTTTGGGGTAGTGCGCAAACTCCAGAGGACGGCCGGCAGCTCGTCGAGCCAGCAGCCGGCCGAACGCTCCAGTGGCACGACCAGTCGGGGCATGATGCCAGAGAGGATGAGACCGTTTGCTCGCTCGACCTGGCCGTTTGACTGTGGGTGGGCAACGGACGCTAGGTCTAGCCGGATGGCGTGTGTTGCGCAGAAACGTGCCAGTGCTCCCTTTGCAAAATTTGTGCCATTGTCGGTGATGATGCTATGCGGTAGGCCATACCGGGTTATAATATCTGCGATCAATGTGACGGCAGTCGGCCCATTTAGCTTTTTGATCGGCTTCGCCTCAATCCACTTGGTAAATTTGTCGACACCGACGAGCAGATGTGTCATGCTGCCACGTGCCGTCTTGAACGGGCCCACCATGTCCAGCCCCCAGACGGCAAAGGGCCAGGTGAGGGGGATGGTCTTGATTGCAGAAGCCGACAGGTGTTGCTTGGGGCTGAAAACTTGGCACCCTTTGCAGTTTTTGACTAGTTCATTGGCGTCTTCCAAGGCAGTCGGCCAGAAAAATCCGTGGCAAAAAGCCTTGGCGACGAGTGATCTTAAGGCTGAGTGGTGGCCGCATTCGCCTTGGTGGATGTCCTTGAGGATTTCTGTGCCCTTCTCTATTTCAACGCAGCGCTGGAAGACTCCAGTGATGCTGCGCCTAACAAGCTCTCTGTTGACAATTGTGTAGGCTCCGGCTTGGCGTTGAACTTGTCTTGCCGAGATCTCGTCGGTTGGCAGCTCTCTGTTTACTAAGAAGTTGAGGATGGGCTGGGCCCAGGATGGAGCTGTGACTTCTTCTATTGTCAGGACTGCCACTGTGATAGGGGCGGGTGGGCTGGGTAGTGAAGAGTTGGGGTCGGAGTCGGCCATCGCCTGTTGTGTTGATGTAGTCCCCAGGCCGGCTGCAGTAGTCCCCGGGCCGAGTTCTGAATTCCCCGGGGCGGGTGCGACTATGGCAGTCCCCGGGCCGCCTGTTGGAGTCCCCGCGCCACCTCCTTGGTTTCCCAAGTCGGATCCGACTGCGTTGGGGTCAGGCGGCACGAAGATGGAATCAGATTCTGGAGACGGCTTGATAGACGGCTTGAGGAGTCGGTGGAGAGAAACGCCGGCTGGTATGGCTTGCCGGGTGGATCCTACTCATGCTAGGGCATCCGCTTGCATGTTGTCGGCACGTGGTACATGAAGGAACTCACATCCCTCAAAATATCCACTGATTTGCTGGACGAGGAAACGATAGCTCGCCATGTTTGCGTCTTTGGCGTCCCAGTCACCGGATGACTGTTGGACCACCAAATCCGAGTCGCCATAGCACAAGATCCGGCAGATGCCGAGTTCTTTGGCTAGCCGGAGCCCGTGTATGAGCGCCTCGTACTTGGCCACATTGTTGGAGGAGGCAAAATGAATTTGCAATGTATACTTGAGCTTGTCGCCCTTGGGAGAGGTGAGGACGATGCCGGCTCCCAAGCCGGTGTGCATCTTGGACCCATCGAAGTGCATCCGCCAGTGAGTGGAGTCGGGAGCCGGTGGCAGGTATTGGGTTTCGGCCCAATCGACGAGGAAGTCGGCCAGTGCCTGGGACTTAATGGCGGTGCGGGGCTGGTAGAAGATCGCATAGGGGGCCAGCTCAATGGCCCATTTGGCCACTCGGCCGGATGCATCCTGGCTGCCTATGATCTCGGCAAGCGGGGCAGTACATACGACTGTAATGGGGTGCTCTTGAAAATAGGGCTTGAGCTTCTTGGCGGCAAAGTACACACCATAGCACATCTTCTGGTAGTGTGGGTAGTTCTGCTTTGAGGTGGATAAGACTTCGCTTAAATAATACACCGGCCTCTAAACCGGCTGAGCCCGACCTTCTTCTGGGCGTTGGACTACGATGACAGTGCTGACCACCCGGCTAGTAGCGGCAATGTAAAGGAGCATGGGCTCCTTTTCAGCCGGTGCCGCCAAGACAGGCGGCATGGTTAGCATCTTCTTTAGCTCATGGAAGGCTTGGTCCACCTGGTTGTTCCACTCGAAATGAGTGGACTTCTTCATGAGTCGGTAGAGGGGGAGGGCCTTCTCTCCGAGGCGGCCGATGAAGCGGTTCAAGGAAGCCAAGCATCCGGTGAACTTTTGGACATCCCGCAGCTTGGTGGGAATCTCCATTCTCTCTCTGGCCTTGATCTTTATTGGATTGCACTCGATGCCGCGTTCGGAGACCAGGAAGCCTTGGAGCTGGCCGGCTGGTACTCCGAACACGCATTTCTCGGGGTTGAGCTTGATTTGGAATCGGCGCAAGTTTTCAAATGTTTCTCTGAGGTCTTCCAGCAAGGTGCCGCGCTTCTCCGTCTTCACCACAATATCGTCTACATAGACGTGAGCATTTCTGCCGAGCTGCATGAGGAGGCATTTCTGCATGCAACGCTGAAAAGTGGCATCAGCATTTCTCAAGCCGAATGTCATAGTCAGGTAGCAGAAGGCTCCGAATGGTGTGATGAAGGCGGTTTTCAGGCGGTCAGCTGGATCCAGCTTTATCTGGTGGTAGCCCGAGTAAGCATCCAAGAAGCTCAACAGCTCACATCCGGCTGTGGAGTCTATTACTTGATCAATCCTTGGCAAGGCAAAGGGATCTTTGGGGCAAGCCTTGTTGAGGCTAGTGTAGTCTATACACATGCGCCACTTGTTGTTTTTGTTCAGCACGAGGACCGGGTTGGCGAGCCATTCTGGGAAGAAAACTTCCATAATGAAGCCGGCTGCCAGAAGCCATGCTATCTCTTCTCCCACAATCCTTCTCTTCTCCTCCGATAGTCGGCGGAGAGGCTGTTTGACTGGTTTCGCACCTTCTCGGACATGTAGCTTGTTCTCCTCAAATTCCTTCGGCACACCCGATGTGTCCTTGGGGGACCATGCGAAAATGTCCTGATTCTCATGGAGGAAATCGGCGAGCTCGCCTTGCTATTTTCTGTCCAGGTTTGCCCCGATGGTGGCAAACCTTTCTGGGTGATCTGGGTCCAGAGGTACCCTCTTTGTTTCTTTGGCCGGCTGAAAGGAACCTTGGGCACCACACTCCTTGGGGTCGGGGGACAGGGCCGGCTGCTTGCCGGTCATGGTCACGACTCGGTCCAGTATCTTCTTCTCTTCAGCAATTACAAGGGACTCGGCCAGCCGGCTGCTGGCAGCCGCGCTCTCGGAGGATTTCTTGTAGTCTCCGGCTATGGTGATGATGCCCTTGGAACTTGGTATCTTCATCTTGAGGTAGGCGTAATGGGGTACAGCCATGAACTTGGCCAGGGCAGGTCGGCCAAGCAACGCGTAGTAAGGGCTCTCTAGATCCACCACTTCAAACCACACCGCCTCTCGGCGGAAATGATCCTTGTCCCCAAAGAGGACATCTATCTTGATCTTGCCGATTGGGGAGCAGGACAAGCCGGGTATGATGCCATGGAACATAGTCCGGCTGGGCATGAGCTGCTTTGTCTTGATGCTCAGCTTCTCCATGGTGTCACGGTATAGGATATTGATGCTGCTCCCACCATATATATAACACCCTCGATGCGAATATATCTCCCACATGTCAAGGCACGACTTAGAGGCATAATCGCATTGAAGGCATATGTCGCAAGTGAGGTAATCTTCACACAACCCATGTAATATAATAAGGGAAGAGTTACATAGTTGGCTTACACTCGCCACTTCACACAATTACATGAATAAAACATTACATCAACCAAGTACAATCAGGGCCCGACTACGGAGCCAAAATAAAGAAGAACCCCAAATGCGACAAAGGTCCCCGATCGACCCCAACTGGGCTCCACTACTGATCAACTAGAACGAAACAGCACAAATGAACAAGGTCTCCAACGAGCTCCTCCTGAGCTGGGTTGCGACATCTGCACGAACTCATCGGCACCTGCAAGCTGGTTTTGAAAGTATCTGTGAGCCACGGGGACTCAGCAATCTCGCACCCTCGCGATCAAGACTATTTAAGCTTATGGGTAAGGTAAAGGTATGAGGTGGAGCTGCAGCAAGCGACTAGCATATATGGTGGCTAACATACGCAAATGAGAGCGGGAAGAGAAGGCAAAGCAGGGTCGATAAAAGTATGATCAAGAAGTGATCCTGGACTACCTACGTCAAGCATAACTCCAACAACCGTGTTCACTTCCCGGACTCCGCCGGAAAGAGACCATCACGGTTACACACGCGGTTGATTCATTTTAATTAAGGTCAACTTTAGGTTTTCTACAACCGGACGTTAACAAATTCCCATCTGCCCATAACCGCGGGCATGGCTTTCGAAAGATCAAATCCCTGCAGGGTGTCCCAACTTAGCCCATGACAAGCTCTCACGGTCAATGAAGGAATAGACCTCCACCCGAGATATTCCGATCAGCCTCGGTATCCCAGTACAACAAGACATTTCGACAGGGTAAAACTAAACCAGCAACACCGCCCGAATGTGCCGACAAATCCCGATAGGAGCTGCACATATCTCTTTCTCAGGGCACATTCAGATGAGCGCTCCATACAACTAAATCCAAACCTCGAGTTTCCCCAAGGGGGCGCTCCACAGGACTCTAGTTCGGACCAACACTTAGAGGAGCACTGGCCCAGGGGGGGGGGGTAAAATAATGATGACCCTTGAGCCGGCCGACTCAAGGGAAGAAAAAGGCTAGGTGGCAAATGGTAAAACCAATGTTGGGCATTGCTGGAGAAGCTTTACTTAAGGCGAACTGTCAAGGGGTTCCCATTATAGCCCAACCGCGTAAGGGACGCAATATCCGGGAACATAACACCGATATGACGGAAACTAGGGCGGCAAGAGTGGAACAAAACACCAGGCATAAGGCCGAGCCTTCCACCCTTTACCAAGTATATAGATGCATTAATTAAATAAGATATATGGTGATATCCCAACAAGAAAACAATGTTCCAACAAGGAACGATCTCCATGTTCCAACAAGGAACAAACTTCAATCTTCACCTGCAACTAACAACACTATAAGAGGGGCTGAGCAAAGCGGTAACATAGCCAATCAACGGTTTGCTAGGACAATGGTGGGTTAGAGGCTGAACATGGCAATTGGGAGGCTGACAAGCAAGTGGTAGGCATCGTAGCAATGGCATAGCAAAAGAGCGAGCAAACTAGCATAGCAAAGATAGTAGTGATTTCGAGGGTATGATCATCTTGCCTGAAATCCCGCAAGGAAGAAGAACGAGTCCATGAAGAAGACAAACAGGCGTAGACGAACGGATCCTCACAAACTCGACGTTATCGGAACCAACCCGAAGAAGCAAACACCGGAAAAGAGCAAACAACATAGTAAACAACCAACACATCAACATGGCATGATGCATGTCCGGTTTAAAGAGGCATGGCATGGCAAAATGCACAAACAATCCTACACATTAAGTGGCGCACAATATGCATCGGGATGCATATTGACAAGACACCACATCAATTATTTAGTTCTCCCTCGTTTATGTACCCAACAATATTAAATGTTGTTAAAACATGGCAAGAGGGTGAAGCAAAACAAAACTACCTATCTAGTCAAGGTTAAATGAGGCCGGAAGCAACGAACAACAATTCCGGTAAATCCCCATAGCATATTTTTGATTTGGTACTGATCTGCCCTAAACACAATTTTAGAGTTGTTTAACATGCAAATAAAGGTCACCACGATAAACTAGGCATTTTTCTACCCCATTTACATATAAAGTTTATTAAAATCGGAGTTACGGTTAATTAGATATGAATTAAAGCATTTTTATCATGGCATTTAAGCAAATTTTACAAAACATCAATTTAAACAATTTTAATTGTTGTTATCATGATGCGGATGACATGAACAAGTTTTAAGCAATCTATGCAAAATGTTGATAAGAGCATTATGAAGCATTGTCACCGTGGTGGAAGGAAAAAGGGGGTGCCACGGCAACGAATCCGATAATGATGCCACGGCAACATATCGGTTCCGGTAACTCGATTGAGATCCCGGTGCAAACGGAAGTGCGGCGGGAGTGTGACACGCGATAGGTGGTGGGGTTATCCCGGATACCGGGTTCCCACATGACGGTGGCAAGGCAAAAGAGGGGCGACGTTATCGAACAAGGGTGCATCTCATTTAACATGCATTCATTCACGAGCATCGTTCCGGCGGTTATACCTTTGAAGCGAGCATCATCGAAACGGATCGAGTTCGGCGGTAGGGGTACACGTGTCAACGAGGAAGTAGTTGTTCACGGGGTCGTCATGGGAAGTAGGGGTACATGACGACGTAGAGGTACTCGCGACGGTAGTCGTTCACGTTCATGTTTCACGGGTCTTCGGCGATGGTCGTCGTACATGGTTTGGAGTGGTACTTGCGACGGTAGTGGTACATGTTTCGTAGACGTTCGAGCCATATCGGTAGCGGTACTTGATGAATCCCGAAACGGACTTGGCGTCTTCGTGCGTAGGGGTACTTGGCGTTTCCGGAGACGACGGTAGAGGAACACGTTTCGAAGGGGTACTTGGGGTCCTCGGACTTGCCGATCTCGTCATCTCGAAGGGGTGCTTGACATCCAAAGTGTTCATCGGTTGTATAACTTGGCGGTCTTGACGGTCGTCGTGGTACTTGACGTCCATTGGTACTTGGCGTTGTTCCTGTCATCACGCGAGGATGCTCCTGACGCTCGCGGATGGCGTGGTTCCTGGTGGCGGGTCGAGGAGGCGATGGCAGACGGCAAAGGCTTGGCAGCAGGGACAAAACGGAGGGAGGCCGGGCACTTGAGGGCGTGGTGCGGCTAGACGGCGCCATGGATGAGGTGCAGGAGAGGCGGCACTGGCCTTGCCGAGGCCAACAACAGGCCACAGGGACTCATCTCCACGCGCAGCTCGGGCGTGAGGGAGTCAAGAGGAGCAGAGGAAGGGGAGGCCGGAGATCGCGGAGGTGGCCGGCCGGCAACTCCGATGGCCGGCCGACGAGGCCGTGGCATTGGCGCAGAGGAGAGGCGCAACTGCCCTTGTGGGGATGCGGCTTCGCAGCAGCTCGCACGAGAGGACGAAGAAGGATGCGGAGGAGAGGACGGCGCGGGGTCTGCAGGATCCGGTGAGGGGCGGCGGCGTCTTGAGCTCCTGGTGGCCGGGAGACAGAGCACAGGCAGGAGGGGAGGGCGACGGGATCTGGAGGAGGACGAGCGAGGGGGTCTTCTCTCCCTAGCGATGCGTGCGGGTACTCTGGCGGCGCGGGAGGAGAACGAAGGGAGATGAGGGAAGAGGGAGATCGGGCTAGGGTAGCGATGCGGGAGCGCTAGGGTTAGGTAGTGGGCTGCGGAAGAGAGTGCGGCTGGGCTTGGGAGGCCCGGGTGGGCAGGGGCGCGGCAGGGCCTTAGAAGGCTGCGGCCTGCTGGTTCTCTCTTCCTCTCTCTCTTTCTTCCCTTATTTTTAGCAGAAAACGATTAAAGAGAAAGAAAAGAAAGAGGAGGTTAGGGGAAGAAGGTGGACACGCGAATAATTTTCCCGGACTCACAAAAATGCACTTGTTCCGAGAAAAATGAAGTGGGCAAGATTGCAAGAATTAAATTTAAAGTCATTTGAATTTAATTAAAAAGGTTTGCACAAGGACTAGGATTTAGAAGAGTCCAAAAATGTTGAGAATTTAGGAGGAGCCTCGATAAATGGGAAAAGAAATGTTGGCAAAGTTTGGGGACCAAACTTGAAGTAGAAAGGGAGTGGGGATTTTTGCAAGTGTGTTTTGGTTAATACCGAAAGAATGGAATATTTTATAATAGCCCCACTAATATCGGGAGGATATGTTATAAAGAGAAGTCATCCTTCCCTCGATTTAAATGGATCGAAGATCCATACGAATTATTTAGTTGAGATGCAAAAGATTATGACATGATGACATGATGACATGATGCAATGCACATGATGACGTGACATGATGCAACACGCAAGCACATGACAACGCAACAACATCGAATAACTGCACGACACCTGGCACATCGGTCTCGGGGCGTTACAACACTCCACCACTACGAGAGGATCTCGTCCCGAGATCTAGAATGGCACCGGGGGGAAAACGGAAGAGAAAGAGAAGAGGTAAAAATAAGTTGCTTCTTTGACAAACGAGTGAAACCACGAACCTTGAAAAGGTTGAGCCATTTCGAGAAAAGAATACAATGGGGATGAACAAAATTGAAAACACACCGATAGAAAAGAGGAAGAAAGAACATTGCGAAAACCATGAGGTTAAAGGAAAAATATTTATTGAAACCACTCCGGTTAAGACAAGATAGAGAAGGAATAAGATTTATATAGTTTGGACAGCACACCGGTTGAGAAGGGATGCAAAAAAAATTGATAAGATGAGAAAGCTCGAAAGAAAACACGACACTCCGGTTGAATGGATAAGCAAATAATTGATGTGGTGTCTTGTCAATATGCATCCCGATGCATATTGTGCGCCACTTAATGTGTAGGATTGTTTGTGCATTTTTCCATGCCATGCCTCTTTAAACCGGACATGCATCATGCCATGTTGATGTGTTGGTTGTTTACTATGTTGTTTGCTCTTTTCCGGTGTTTGCTTCTTCGGGTTGGTTCCGATAACATCGAGTTTGTGAGGATCCGTTCGTCTACGCCCGTTTGTCTTCTTCATGGACTCATTCTTCTTCCTTGCGGGATTTCAGGCAAGATGATCATACCCTCGAAATCACTACTATCTTTGCTATGCTAGTTTGCTCGCTCTTTTGCTATGCCATTGCTATGATGCCTACCACTTGCTTGTCAGCCTCCCAATTGCCATGTTCAGCCTCTAACCCACCATTGTCCTAGCAAACCGTTGATTGGCTATGTTACCGCTTTGCTCAGCCCCTCTTATAGCGTTGTTAGTTGCAGGTGAAGATTGAAGTTGGTTCCTTGTTGGAACATGGAGATCGTTCCTTGTTGGAACATTGTTTTCTTGTTGGGATATCACCATATATCTTATTTAATTAATGCATCTACATACTTGGTAAAGGGTGGAAGGCTCGGCCTTATGCCTGGTGTTTTGTTCCACTCTTGCCGCCCTAGTTTCCATCATATCGGTGTTATGTTCCCGGATATTGCGTCCCTTACGCGGTTGGGCTATAATGGGAACCCCTTGACAGTTCGCCTTAAGTAAAGCTTCTCCAGCAATGCCCAACATTGGTTTTACCATTTGCCACCTAGCCTTTTTATTCCCTTGAGTCGGCCGGCTCAAGGGTCATCATTATTTTACCCCCCCGGGCCAGTGCTCCTCTGAGTGTTGGTCCGAACTAGAGTCCTGTGTAGCGCCCCCTCGGGGAAACTCGAGGTTTGGTTTTAGTTGTATGGAGCGCTCATCTGAGTGTGCCCTGAGAAAGAGATATGTGCAGCTCCTATCGGGATTTGTCGGCACATTCGGGCGGTGTTGCTGGTTTAGTTTTACCCTGTCGAAATGTCTTGTTGTACTGGGATACCGAGTCTGATCGGAATATCTCGGGTGGAGGTCTATTCCTTCGTTGACCGTGAGAGCTTGTCATGGGCTAAGTTGGGACACCCTGCAGGGATTTGATTTTTCGAAAGCCGTGCCCGCGGTTATGGGCAGATGGGAATTTGTTAACGTCCGGTTGTAGAAAACCTAAAGTTGACCTTAATTAAAATGAATCACCCGCATGTGTAACCGTGATGGTCTCTTTCCGGCGGAGTCCGGGAAGTGAACACGGTTGTTGGAGTTATGCTTGACGTAGGTAGTCCAGGATCACTTCTTGATCATACTTTTATCGACCCTGCTTTGCCTTCTCTTCCCGCTCTCATTTGCGTATGTTAGCCACCATATATGCTAGTCGCTTGCTGCAGCTCCACCTCATACCTTTACCTTACCCATAAGCTTAAATAGTCTTGATCGCGAGGGTGCGAGATTGCTGAGTCCCCGTGGCTCACAGATACTTTCAAAACCAGCTTGCAGGTGCCGATGAGTTCGTGCAGATGTCGCAACCCAGCTCAGGAGGAGCTCGTTGGAGACCTTGTTCATTTGTGCTGTTTCGTTCTAGTTGATCAGTAGTGGAGCCCAGTTGGGGTCGATCGGGGACCTTTGTCGCATTTGGGGTTCTTCTTTATTTTGGCTCCGTAGTCGGGCCCTGATTGTACTTGGTTGATGTAATGTTTTATTCATGTAATTGTGTGAAGTGGCGAGTGTAAGCCAACTATGTAACTCTTCCCTTATTATATTACATGGGTTGTGTGAAGATTACCTCACTGGCGACATATGCCTTCAATGCGATTATGCCTCTAAGTCGTGCCTCGACACGTGGGAGATATATTCGCATCGAGGGTGTTATAAGTTGGTAATCAGAGCCTTCCCCGACCTTAGGAGCCCCATTGCTTGATCGTTTTTAGCGGCCGAGTTGTGTCTAGAAAAATGTTTTGAGTCCTTTAGGAATTATATATCGGAGAGTTTAGGAATTCTTTTTACTTCCCAGTCTTCTCATCGCTCTGGTAAGGCATCCCGACGTAGAGTTTTGACTCTTCTCTTCTCAAATTTCACTAAAAAATTTTTTTTAGGATCACGCGAGTATCTTGGTTTTGTTCCGATGGCTTATGATGAGAATACTGTCTTGGTGCCTCCTGTCAGGGGTTTAGTGGAAGTGTCCCGGGGAGTTGAGCTCTGAGGTGTTGTCATCATAATTCTATCGTTGCAATTCTGGTATACTTGAGATATGTGCGCGACATCGAAAATCTCCTTTATGCAGTTCGTTGGTGAGATAACCTCGACGCCACCCAGTACTGGGGCGGGAGTTCGGGAGTATCGCCATAACTCGTATAACGGATGCTTTTCAAAGGTTGAGGTAGATGGTTTCCGAAGGTTTCTTGGTTATGTGTTGAAGGATGGATACAGCTGGATGTAGGATTTGCTAGTTTTGGGTGAGATATTATGCTTCCCCTGTATCCCCAACACCTGATTGCATAACCGGAAAGTTTCGGGAGTTTCATAGGTGGGAATTCAAGTAGCTCTTAGGATTTCTTTCCGACAGATGTATGATATGACATTGGGGTTCGACATCTAGTGGTTTGCCTATTCATGGTCGATTTTACAGTGGTCTCGTTGTGTCTTAAAGAGTCCTTGGCTATGCTGACTCGGGGACGCTTCGTATGTCATGTGCACTGCCTTGTAAATGATGGTGTTGTACGATCGAGCCCGTGTAGGTCCCACCACAAAAACTTCGGACGAAATCTCAATCATATGTTTGTTCCGGCTTATTCCGCAAGCCAATCCTTGGTTTTATTTTGAGTTGTGGTATTCGAGTTGCTTCGAAGTCAAATGTTGATTCCATACCTTTTCCTAAATGGTGTTCTCATACTCCGATGTGGATACCAATCCTTCTTGATCATCAAGATTGTCTTGTCAATCCTTTTCACCGGCGTGTTTTCTCCTCAAGTGGATCCATCCATTTTCAACACCCGCAAGATCGAGTATCAGTTCTTCTCAACGGTGTTCATTTCTTCCATCTCCAAGTTTCCCTTGGTTTTCCCGCCCACCCACCCTTTTTCTTCAAGGACCCAGATTTCTTTATCAAGTATCATTTTATTCTTGCGAAGTCTCGCCATTTTGTTTCCATCAATGTTTTTACCCGGTGTTTCTCATGAAGATCCTCTACTCGTTCTTCTTTCTCCATTCTTTTCCTCTCCGGTGGAACCAAGTCAAGTTTTTTTGATCATACCCTTTCCTCATGACAATGTTTTCTCATGCCGGTGTAATTCTTAATCATTCACTTCTCGTTATTCAATTGTTCCGGAGTGCTCAAGATATCTCGAAGATTCGTGTTTCCACTCTACTTTCGTTCAAGTTCTTTCGAGGATGTTCCCTCATTCAAGTCATTTAATTCAAGCGGTGAAATCTCTCTTTTAATCATTCTAACGGTGTTTTCTCTTGAATGGGCCCTAACCCACAGGTCTTTTCCCAGGATCTTACTTGACTCTTCTTATTTTCCCGGAGCTATCCTAAATTCTTTTCGAAGTTTGACGTAAGTATGAGTTATCACCAGTCAAATGTTTTCTCCAAGATCTTTCAAATTCTTTTCATCGTTGACTCAACCTCTTCGTTTTGATTCTTCCGGAGTGTCTAAATAATTCTTGCTGGTGCTTCTTGTTGCCATTCTCATCATTTGAAGACCGAAGAAGACTTTTTCCTCCATATCTATCTGTTCTCTCTGACATTCTTGATTCTAGCTTGTTGCCATCCTCTCGTAATTGTTTTGGTCATGAGAATTCTTTTCACCCATCCGGAGCAACTCAGGAGTCTTTTCAGTTTGATTCTCCGAAGGCAATCATTTCGGGATTATTCATTCTCAGCTTTCAGCTATCATTCTCCAATTTTACTGGTGCTTCGTTCAAGTGATCTTTAATCGGCTTGTGATCTTTTCGTTCTCTTGTATCTAAATTCTCTCAAGCATCTTTGTTCATTTTATAATCCTTCCCGGTGTTCCTTTATCTTTTCTTCGTTCATTTTAATTCTTATGGTGGTTCGTTCAAGTTTTATCTTCCTTTCTTGTCATATCAATTTTATTCGTTGCTTCAACCCTTCCGGTGGTTCGTTCAATACCTTCCCAAGTCTGATGTTATATCTCTCTTAATCTTTTCTACGAGAATGAGTAGTGTGCCAAATCCATTGATTGTCATCAATTTAAATTGGTGAAGGATAAGCATAACATAATTCTTATTCTTGTTTCATCTTTTCTTTTCCGGAGTTCCAAGTTCTCTCAATTATATCATCTCGGAGATCCATCTAAATCATTACAAGGATTCACCTTGTGCTTTCAACTTCTTTTTTTCCTTCCGTTTGTTCATCCTTTTGGTTACCAGAGTTTGTTCTCGATGATTAAATTCTTGGGTTCAAGTGCTCATCTTTCTTTCCCGGACTTCCAACCTCTTTCAACTATATTATCACGGAGTTCTCTATTTAAATCTTTGCGAGGCTTCAATCTTATTCTTTTCATCATTCAATTATTTTTGGATTTTTATTTTGTTTACCGGAGTTTCTTCTTGGAGGTTCTACATGATGGATTTATCAAGGATTTAATTCCTTCTCGAAGTGTTCTGTGAGATTCTTTTCAGTGGAACTCAAGCTTTCTTTATCTTGCTATCCGGAGTACAATTTCTTTCTACCGTATCTTTGGAGGTGGTTTTACATCATTCTTGATAATTTGAGTTCATGATTCACATGTTATTAAGAAATGAGGTATTTTAAATCCACCAATCTCTTCTTTGGAGTATCTTGGGTTATATTTCACCTAAAGCCTTCCCTAAGGATTGTTACTATCTATGGTGCTCATAAATGATCCAAGTTCTTCATATATCCTCCCGGTGATATAGTTTCTCGTCTACTTGTTCATATCAATACAATTCTTTTCCCGTGACTGGCAGGTTATCACCTCTTGTTTCGAGATGTTTTCTATAAGCCCACTACAAGTTTATTCTTTCATTGTTGGTTTTTCCAACAACTCCATTCTAGCATTTGTTGTAACCGTGCTCTCTCAAGATCTTGTTTCCCTTCGTTCCGGAGGCTTGTGATGTTGCTCTCTTCAACCCATCTTCTTGGTTTGTCATGATAGTATTCTTTTCTTTAGTTCTCTCTCGTTTATGTACCCAACAATATTAAATGTTGTTAAAACATGGCAAGAGGGTGAAGCAAAACAAAACTACCTATCTAGTTAAGGTTAAATGAGGCCGGAAGCAACGAACAACAATTCCGGTAAATCCCCATAGCATATTTTAGATTTGGTACTGATCTGCCCTAAACACAATTTTAGAGTTGTTTAACATGCAAATAAAGGTCACCACAATAAACTAGGCATTTTTCTACCCCATTTACATATAAAGTTTATTAAAATCGGAGTTACGGTTAATTAGATATGAATTAAAGCATTTTTATCATGGCATTTAAGCAAATTTTACCAAACATCAATTAAACAATTTTAATTGTTGTTATCATGATGCGGATGACATGAACAAGTTTTAAGCAATATATGCAAAATGTTGATAAGAGCATTATGAAGCATTGTCACCGTGGTGGAAGGAAAAAGGGGGTGCCACGGCAACGAATCCGAAAATGATGCCACGGCAACATATCGGTTCCGGTAACTCGATTGAGATCCCGGTGCAAACGGAAGTGCGGCGGGAGTGTGACACGCGATAGGAGGTGGGGTGATCCCGGATACCGGGTTCCCACATGACGGTGGCAAGGCAAAAGAGGGGCAACGTTATCGAACAAGGGTGCATCTCATACAACATGCATTCATTCACGGGCATCGTTCCGGCGGTTATACCTTTGAAGCGAGCATCATCGAAACGGATCGAGTTCGGCGGTAGGGGTACACGTGTCGATGAGGAAGTAGTTGTTCACGGGGTCGTCGTGGGAAGTAGGGGTACATGCCGACGTAGAGGTACTCGGGACGGTAGTCGTTCACGTTCACGTTTCACGGGTCTTCGGCGACGGTCGTCGTACATGGTTCGGAGTGGTACTTGCGACGGTAGTGGTACACGTTTCGTAGACGTTCGAGCCATATCGGTAGCGGTACTTGATGAATCCCGAAACGGACTTGGCGTCTTCGTGCGTAGGGGTACTTGGCGTTTCCGGAGACGACGGTAGAGGAACACGTTTCGAAGGGGTACTTGGGGTCCTCGGACTTGCCGATCTCGTCATCTCGAAGGGGTACTTGACGTCCAAAGCGTTCATCGGTGGTATAACTTGGCGGTCTCGACGGTCGTCGTGGTACTTGACGTCCATGGGTACTTGGCGTTGTTCCTGTCATCACGCGAGGATGCTCCTGACGCTCGCGGATGGCGTGGTTCCTGGTGGCGGGTCGAGGAGGCGATGGCAGACGGCGAAGGCTTGGCAGCAGGGACAAAATGGAGGGAGCCGGGCACTTGAGGGTGTGGTGCGGCTGGACGGCGCCATGGACGAGGTGCAGGAGAGGCGGCACTGGCCTTGCCGAGGCCAGCAACAGGCCACGGGGACTCATCTCCACGCGCAGCTCGGGCGTGAGGGAGTCAAGAGGAGCAGAGGAAGGGGAGGCCGGAGATCGCGGAGGTGGCCGGGCGGCAACTCCGATGGCCGGCCGACGAGGCCGTGGCATTGGCGCAGAGGAGAGGCGCAACTGCCCTTGTGGGGATGCGGCTTCGCAGCAGCTCGCACGAGAGGACGAAGAAGGATGCGGAGGAGAGGACGGCGCGGGGTCTGCAGGATCCGATGAGGGGCGGCGGCGTCTCGAGCTCCTGGTGGCCGGGAGACAGAGCACAGGCAGGAGGGGAGGGCGACGGGATCTGGAGGAGGACGAGCGGGGGGGGGGGGGGTCTTCTCTCCCTAGCGATGCGTGCGGGTACTCTGGCGGCGCGGGAGGAGAACGAAGGGAGATGAGGGAAGAGGGAGATCGGGCTAGGGTAGCGATGCAGGAGCGCTAGGGTTAGGTAGTGGGCTGCGGAAGAGAGTGCGACTGGGCTTGGGAGGCCCGGGTGGGCAGGGGCGCGGCAGGGCCTTAGAAGGCTGCGGCCTGCTGGTTCTCTCTTCCTCTCTCTCTCTTTCTTCCCTTATTTTTTAGCAGAAAACGATTAAAGAGAAAGAAAAGAAAGAGGAGGTTAGGGGAAGAAGGTGGACACGCGAATAATTTTCCCGGACTCACAAAAATGCACTTGTTCCGAGAAAAATGAAGTGGGCAAGATTGCAAGAATTAAATTCAAAGTCATTTGAATTTAATTAAAAAGGTTTGCACAAGGACTAGAATTAGAAGAGTCCAAAAATGTTGAGAATTTAGGAGGAGCCTCGATAAATGGGAAAAGAAATGTTGGCAAAGTTTGGGGACCAAACTTGAAGTAGAAAGGGAGTGGGGATTTTTGCAAGTGTGTTTTGGTTAATACCGAAAGAATGGAATATTTTATAATAGCCCCACTAATATCGGGAGGATATGTTATAAAGAGAAGTCATCCTTCCCTCGATTTAAATGGATCGAAGATCCATACGAATTATTTAGTTGAGATGCAAAAGATTATGACATGATGACATGATGACATGATGCAATGCACATGATGACGTGACATGATGCAACACGCAAGCACATGACAACGCAACAACATCGAATAACTACACGACACCTGGCACATCGGTCTCGGGGCATTACAATCTATCAGCACACAGGAGAAACGGGCGGCTCGGCCTTCCGTAGCGAGGGTGGCGTCCAGAACCAATGCGTAGGAGCCGGGAGACGGCATCACCTCTGGGTGATCTGTCTAGCTCCAGCTAATAGGCCTTTCTGACCAGTGCATGAATTTTGGGTTGTTGGAGGCGACTGCGTTGACTTCTTGGTGTTGTCGGCGCCGGCTACGCTGATCTTCTGGCTGGCTGGTGAAGACGACGTAGGATGCATGCTCGTCGGGGTACTCGTCTTGAACTGCCCCGACCGCTGGTCGAGTGGCCGGCTGCGGAGGAGCCGGAGGCGGCTGACCAGCAGGCGGAGGCGGCGCCATCCCCTCACCTCTGGAGATCCGAGTGAGCCATTGGCATTTTCTAGTCGTGTGGTTTGAAGGCTTTGCACCGCTGTGAAACTTGCAGGGGGCATCAAGTGCTTGCTCGTAGGAGAAAGCAGGCTGCCAAGCCGTCCTGCCGCCCTTCTGCTTCTTGGGTGCGGGCCGTCCTTTGGGTTGTTCGTCTTCAACTGTGGCCACCTGCCGACTAGTGGAAGGCGGCAGGGGAGCCTTGTGCTTGTGGTCGTTCTGGTGCGGTGTCGGCTAGATTCTCCAGCCGGTATCTTGGGACTCGGAGCGAGCACCTTCTCGGAGGCGTCTACTCGGAGCTCGGTCTTCATCGAGGAATTGGCCATGGCATATTTATCAGCTATGACCAGTAGCTCGTCAAGCGTAGTCGGCTCGTCACAGAGGAGTCGGTGCTTGAGGAGGGTGCCTTCTCGGGACCCGGCGGTGATATACTCTATAGCTTGGACCTCGTGCACTCCCTCGCAGGAGTTGCGGAGCTCGGCCCACCGCGTGAGGTAGTCGCGAGTCGATTCGTTGGGCCCTTGGACGCACAAGGAGAGCTGTCGTGGCTTAGGAGCCTGCTTGTAGGTGCTGGTGAAGTTGCGTATGAAGGCTTTAGTGAAGTCTAGCCAGCTGTTGACACTGTAAGGCTTGAGGCTGTTAGGCCAGGTGCACACCGTGCCTTGGAGCATGAGGGGCACATATTTTACGGCAACACGACTGTTGTCGTTTGCGATGCTAACCGCGGTGGAGTAGTCGATCAACCAATCTTCCGGCTTCACTAAGCCGTTGTACTTGGGCGTGTCTCTTGGGAGCGAGAACCCTTTGGGGAAGGGCTCGTCACGGATGCGAGGGCCGAAGCAAGACGGGCCGACATCATCTTCTTCTTCTAGGGCCAAGGATCACGCAAGGCGGTCGATCCGGTGGCAGGCATCATTCTCGCCGACTCCTTCGCGGCGACCCAGCCGCCGCTGAGAGTCGGGTGCGTGATAGGCGGCGGGGTAGGGTATCTCTCTCCACGAGGCAGAGGAGGAGGAGGGTTGCCCCACCACTCCACGGCTCGAGGGCGGCCCTCAGCGTCACGCTCGATGGAGATTCGAGTCCGGCTGCGGCTGGCTGCCGACTCCTTTTCTTTTCTCACGCGGGTCTTGCCCGCGGTCGGTGTTCGGAACGTCGCGCCGTGCTCTCGGCGCGGGGGAGGACTCTCAGCGCGGACGCCGGCTTCATGCCGCTCTGTGGCCGCGTCGATAAGTTGCTGGATGTGTCTGGTCATGTAAGGGAGCTCATCAGGCCCCAGCCCATTCAACTCATCTGCGGCCGCCTGGGCGGCGCGCAAGTTCTCGAGGGGCGTGGCATAGACTGGGCGGTCTACTCCCAGCATGTTGGCGATAGCCGCGCCGTGTTTCTTAACGATACCGACGCAGCTCGGCCCGTCGGGAGGCGGCGTGCCGAAGGCAGCTCGGCCGACCTCACGCTGGTGAGCCTCGGTGAGGCGTCTCATGGTGGCGAGCCTCTGGCCCTCCGCAAGAAGGGCAAGGCGGCGCACCTCCAATGTCTGGGCGTCTGCGTCGGCCGGGACGGGGACGGACAAGTCGTGCAGCGCCGCCTGCAGAGCGTCGTGGGCGTTTTCGCCTGAGGAGGCGCCGTGGCTGATAACCAGCACCTCGGTAATGGCACTGCCGCTGCTGTCGGCTTGAGGAAGAGGGTCGTTGATGACCACCACGTTGGTGGGGAAGGCGTCAAGGGATGCGTGTCGGAGTCGACAAGCATCAGGTCGGTGGAGCCAACCGAATCCAAGTCCGCGGCAAGCTTGCCAGAGACATGGAGTTGATCGAGGAGGCTGACGAGGTGGCTCTCGGGGGCAGTCTGTGCCCGTGTCGGATGCGGGCTCGTCAGAGATGCGAGCCTCGCCAAGAAGATCGGCGAGGCAGCTCGCCGCGCAGGCGTCGGCGACGTCTTGCAGCGCGTCGGGGGAAGCGCCATCGGGCGAGCCAGGCTGGCTATGCACGTTGGGAAGGAAGAGGGTTCCCGTCCAGAGCAGGTCTCCGGACGACGGTGCACCTGGCCCCACGGTGGGCGCCAAAAGTCGGGTGGTTGGTGCGACATATGCCAATGGATGGCTTATCATTGTGGGAGCCAATAAAACATCGCCGGTGCCTGGAAACGGGATAAGGCGAAGACATGCACACCGGCGAATCTTACCCAGCTTCAGGGCTCTCCGTGGGGATAACACCCCTAATGCTGCTCTGCGGGGTCTCCGCATGATCACTAGCTCGGTGGGTTCCTACAGAATGCTCCTTGAGCTGTTCGGTGAAAGGTTGAGGGAGGGCCAGGCTAGCCCGCTCCTTTTCTCCTTGTGGTGTCTAAAATCTATCCAAAGAGTGATCTCCCTCTACATGGGAACCCTGGGGTGTTTATATAGGCCTACCCCCAGGGGTACAATGGTAATCCGGCTGTGCGTGGGCCCCAGCCATATGTGTCTACGCCCGTCGGCTTCTCCACCGACTGGTGGGGCCCGCCGACTGGTGGGCCCGCCGGCTGCCGACCCTTTGGCTGACAGGCCGGCCCCACTGCTCGGGTGGTCTTGTCGGGGGCTGGTTACTGTTACCTTGCCCCTGGTGACGATGGCTTTGTCGTGGTAAGCATGGCTACAGTGCCGCCGCGAGGCGGCTCATCACTGTAGCCTTACCGTCTCTTGTCTCCTTAATGAAGCACCTCCTTGGAGGGAGAGAGCTGGCCAACTATTGGAAGCCGGCCATACCCTTGGCCGACTGTGGGAAGCCCAGCCGCCTTCGGGATCTCCCTGACCGAGGGGGGCCGCACCCATGGGTCGTACTGACCCCTCGCCATGGGTGATGTCACAACCATCGTGGCAACAGTGCCGCGCCGGACGGGGATGGCCGCCTCGTACGATGCACTGTTGCCATGCGTGCGCCGGGATTCAGGGGTGGCACGCTTTACTGTAGCCACGCCCTGTCTTGTCGCTGTTATGTGGGTGCAGACTCTGAGGGTAAGATCTTAGCCGCCTGCTGAGGGGCCGGCTCCTGGGAGTCGGCCCTTTTATGGCCGGCTTCTGGAAGTTGGCCTTCTCGTGGTCTTGTTTCTCAAGGATTTCAAGGCTGGGCTGCCTTTGCGCAGCCGTTTTGAGAGGTAGCCGGCTGGGGGAAGACGACCCCATGTCCTGAAAGCTTGGAGGCTTGTTTAGCCTGTAATTTTTCTGAAGTGCCAGGGGAAGCCGGCTAGGCTACCCGTGGTCATTTACTCCGACAGACATGATCTCTGAGAAAGTGATGACGGATCTGAATGTGCTTTGTCTTCGAGTGCCGAACTGGGTTGTTGGCAATCTTGATGGTGCTTTCATTGTCGCAGTAGAGTGGCACATGCTTCAAATGGATGCCGTAGTCCTTAAGAGTTTGCTTCATCCACAGAAGCTGAGCACTGCAAGATCCAGCTGCAATGTATTCAGATTCAGCAGTGGAGAGAGATACACAGTTCTGCTTCTTTGAAGACCAACAGACAGGAGATCGTCCAAGAAAGTGACATGTGCCTGATGTAGACTTGCGATCAACCTGGTCACTAGCATAATCAGCATCTGAGAATCCAACTAGATCAAACTCTGAGCCCTTTGGATACCATAATCCTAGTGTTGGGGTGTAAGCCAAATATCGAAGAATTCGCTTCACAGCTAAGTGATGTGATTCCTTTGGTTCCGCTTGGAATCGGGCACACATGCAAACGCTAAGCATGATATCTGGCCTACATGCACACAAATAAAGTAAAGAACCAATCATGGAGCGGGATACCTTTTGATCGAACTCTTTACCATTGTCGTCGAGACCCAGATGACTTTTGGTTGGCATTGGCATTGTGTAACCTTTGCATTCTTGCATTCCAAACCTCTTCAGGCAGTCTTTGAGGTATTTCTCTTGAGATATGAAGATGCCGTTGCTTTGCTGACGGATTTGAAGACCAAGAAAGAACTTCAGGTCACCCATCATGGACATCTGATATTGCTCTTGCATCATGTGTCTAAGCTCATCATTGTATTTTTGATTAGTGCATCCGAAGATAATGTCATCCACATATATTTGGCACACAAACAATTCACCATCATATGTCTTCATGAAGAGTGTGGGATCCAGGGAGCCAGGTTTGAAGCCTTTGCTCTTCATAAAATCTTTGAGTGTGTCATACCAGGCGCGAGGGGCTTGTTTGAGGCCATATAGTGCCTTATTGAGCTTGTATACCATATCAGGATGTTTTGGATCTTCAAAGCCAGGCGGTTGTGCAACATACACTTCTTCTTCAATCTTGCCATTGAGAAAGGCAGTCTTCACATCCATTTTATACAGAAGGATGATATGATGATTTGCGTAGGCTAGCAGTATGCGAATGGCTTCAAGCCTAGCCACGGGAGCAAATGTTTCATCGAATTCAATCCCTTCAACTTGAGTGTATCCTTGAGCAACGAGACGAGCCTAGTTTCTGACAACTTGACCATGCTCATCTTGCTTGTTGTGATATATCCATTTAGTGCCTATGATATTGTGTTTACGAGGATCAGGACTCTTGACCAATTCCGACACATTGTTCAGCTAGCTTGAATCCATTCAGGTTCCATGAAGGCATCAGCAACTTTCTTGGGTTCAGATATTGAGACGAATGCAAAGTGCTCACAGAAATTTGCTAGTTGTGTTGCTCTTGAACGAGTGAGTGGACCAGGTGCATTGATGCTATCAATTATCTTCTCAATCTGTACTTCTGTAAGTGCATCTATTGCCACCCCTAGTTGGTTTTGGAGTATTGACGACAAACCTAGTTGAGGGACTAATGTGTTTGTGAGAATTGCAGGATAACACAGGTAGAAGTCCCTCATTGATTCAGTTTTCCTACCAGAGGTGACCCCTAAAAATGTATGAAGACATTGAAGCCAAAGGTGGTATGTGAAGACATTCACATTGAAGACTATGACAAGAGAAGACATCGCGTGAAGACTATGGAGCGCGAAGACTTAGTTGTTTCGTCGTTCTTTTTCTTCTTTGTTGAGTCATAGGAACCACCGTACTGTAAAGTGGGGTCCAAGTGAACCAGTCAGAATGACTAAAGTGATGCTTAACCAAAATCCTATGTCTTCGAGTGAAGACAATGAGAACAAATCTTATCCAGAGCTGGATAAGTTAGCTTTGCTTGTAGCCCAAGTAAAGTTGCCATGTGTGTTTGAAATCTGCTCGTTGGAACACGTGTCAGTTCCTTAGTGACCCAGGGTCATTTCAGACAAATCAGGTCGGGTTGCCTAGTGGCTATAAATAGCCCACCCCCTACAACCATAAACGGTTGGCTGCTCAGAGTTAGTGTACGGCTTTTGTCGTTTGAGAGCAACCCACCTCGAAGCCTTTGAGAAATAATTCCTTGTGAGGACAAAGCCCTAAACACCCAGAGCCAAAGAGTGTTAGGCATCACTGAAGTCTTCCTGTGTGTGTGATCTGAAGACTTATTACACTTGAGGACTGTGTATCCTCCAGCCGGTTAGGCGTCGCGTTCTGAGCATCCAAGAGTCATTGTGGATCATCGGTGAATGAAGTCTGTGAAGGTTTGGAAGTCTACCTTGAATACTTACCAGAGTGATTGGGCGAGGACTGGGTGTCCTTAGCTCAATGGGAATAAGGTGAAGACGCGGTCTTCTGAGTTGAATCTCAGCCTTCGAAACCAGACGTACAGTTGTCACAGCAACTGGGACTGGTCCAACAAATCATTGTCTTCAACAAGCCACTAGTTCCATCCTTCCCATCTCTTTACTTTCAGATTGGTCCTTGTGAAGTCATCGCCTGTCTGCATTATCTATTTGTATTCACTGTGTGACTACAGTTCTGATTGGCTTCATACTATCTTCCATCCTGATCTATACTGCCTAGATGCTATTAGTTCTTGTGCTTTCATCTCATTGAATACTTGACTATGGCTTGCTTAGTGTAGTCTACCTTCCGCTGCATGGTAATAGGTTTGTTCCTATCGTTTGTCTTTGAAACTTCTATGTTTTGAAGATTTTCATAAAAATCGCCTATTCACCCCCCTCTAGTCGATAACTAGCACTTTCAATTGGTATCAGAGCAAGGTGTTCCCTTGTTCTGTGTGATTCGGTTTAACCACCTAGAGTTTTAGCTATGTCGACTGCAGGGATAATCAAAGTCTCCGCCGCGTGCCCAGTCTTCGATGGAACTGAATATCCATACTGGAAGAATAAGATGCGCATGCATCTTAAAGCCATTGATGTCAACCTCTGGTATGTCGTCAAGAATGGCGTCCCCAAGGCTGGTGAAGGTGTCACCGCTGCTGATGTCAAGAAGTTCGTTCAATTGGATTCCACTGCCAAGAACATCATCTGTGGTCATCTGACCAAAGGGCAGTATGGCCGTGTGAGTGCTCTGGAAACATCCAAGCTAGCCTGGGACTGGCTCTCCAAGGTCAACGAAGGCGTATCAACCCAGAGAGATCAAAGAATCAGTGTCCTTCGCAACCTCTTCAACCGCTTCAAGAGAAACAACAATGAGAATGTTCAGCTTACGTTTGATCGACTCACTGACATCACAAATGAGCTTCAAGCCCTCAGTGCTACTGAGATCACCAAGCATGAAGTCGTCAAGACACTCCTGAGATCACTTGACAGCTCGTTTGACACCCTAGCCCTGATGATTCAAGAATGCCCTGACTTCAAGACACTCGATCCGTCTGATATATTGGAAAGGCTCAACACACATGAGTTTCAGCTTTCTGAGAAAAGAGACATCTACGGTCCCAACCATGGGCGAACTCGTGCTTTGAAGGAAAAAGCTATTTCCTCATCTAAAGAAGAATCTGATTGCAGTTCTGATGATCCTGAAGACATTGGAAAGGAGCTTGCTATGCTTGTAAAGAATCTCTAGAAATTCACCAAGAAGAAAGTCTTCAGAAAGTCCTCACGATCTAGCTCAAGGAATGATGAAGCTTCTGCTCATGACTACAAGAAGAGAACATGCCACAAGTGCAAGAAACCTGGCCACTACATCTCTGAGTGTCCTCAATGGGACAATGAGAACAACAACAAGAAGAAAAGCAAGGAATATGATTTTGACGACAAGAAGAAGTAGAAATACTCAAAGTCATCTTCCAAGTCTTCATCAAAGTCTTCATCACACAAGAAGACCTCATCTGGCAAGGCTCATGCGTTTGTTGGCAAGGAAATGGATTCAAAGGAGGAGTCTGCTTCTGAGGAGGCGGAGGTGGAGTCCGAGGAGGAGTCCGATTCTGGCATTGCGAGTCTAGCTACAGCCTACGTTGCCAAGTCCGTCTTCAACATTGAAGACAATGACTCCATCACTGACGCCAATGCTGATGACTGATACGTCTCCAACGTATCTATAATTTTTGATTGCTCCATGCTATATTATCTACTGTTTTGGACTATATTGGGCTTTATTTTCCACTTTTATATTATTTTTGGGACTAACCTATAACCGGAGGCCCAGCCCAGAATTGCTGTTTTTTTGCCTATTTCAGTATTTTGGATAAACGGAACATCAAACGGAGTCCAAACGGAATAAAATTTTCGGGAACGTGATTTTCTCACCGAACGTGATCCAGGAGACTCGGACCCTGCTCCAAGGAACAAAAGAGGCGGTCACGAGGGTGGGGGGCGCGCCCTAGGTGGGCCCCTCGTTGCTCCTCCGGCATACTTCTTCCTCCTATATATACACACGTACCCCAAATGATCAGAAGATGAGCAAAAAACCTAATTCCACCGCCGCAACTTTTTGTATCCACGAGATCCCATCTTGGGGCCTGTTCCGGAGCTCCGCCGGAAGAGGGTCGTCATCACGGAGGGCTTCTACATCATGCTAGCCCCTCCGATGAAGTATGAGTAGTTTACCTCAGACCTTCGGGTCCATAGTTAGTAGCTAGATGGCTTCTTCTTTCTCTTTGAATCTCAATACAAAGTTCTCCCCTTCTCTTGTGGAGATCTATTCGATGTAATCTTCTTTTTGCGGTGTGTTTGTTGAGACCGATGAATTGTGGGTTTATGATCAAGTCTATCTATGAATAATATTTGAATCTTCTCTGATTTTTTTATGTATGATTGGTTATCTTTGCAAGTCTCTTCAAATTATACGTCTGGTTTGGCCAACTAGATTGGTAGTTCTTGCCATGGGGGAAGTGCTTAGCTTTGGGTTCGATCTTGCGGTGTCCTTACCCAGTGACAGAAGGGGCAGCAAGGCACGTATTGTATCATTGCCATCGAGGATAACAAGATGGGGTTTATTTCATATTGCATGAATTTATCTCTCTACATCATGTCATCTTGCTTAAGGCGTTACTCTGTTTTTAACTTAATACGCTAGATGCATGCTAGATAGCCGTCGATGAGTGGAGTAATAGTAGTAGATGTAGAATAGTTTCGATCTACTTGTCACGAACGTGATGCCTATATACGTGATCATGCTTAGATATTCTCATAACTATGCTCAGTTCTGTCAATTGCTCAACAGTAATTTGTTCACCCACCGTAGAATACTTATGCTCTTGAGAGAAGCCACTAGTGAAACCTATGGCCCCCGGGTCTATTCTCATCATATCAATCTCCATCACTTTAATCTTGTTTTGCTTTTTTACTTTTCTTTTACTTTTTACTTTGCATATTTATACCAAAAATACCAAAAATATTCTATCTATCAGATCTCACTCTCGTAAGTGACCGTGAAGGGCTTGACAACCCCTAATCGCGTTGGTTGCGAGTAGCTATCGCTTTGTGCAGGTACGAGGGACTTGAGTGTGGGCTCCTACTGGATTGATACCTTGGTTCTCAAAAACTGAGGGAAATACTTACGCTACTCTGCTGCATCATCCCTTCCTCTTCGGGGAAAACCAACGCAAGCTCAAGACGTAGCAAGAAGGATTTCTGGCGCCGTTGCCGGGGAGTCTACGCAAAAAGTCAACATGCCAAGTACCCATCGCAATCCCTATCTCTCGCATTACATTATTTGCCATTTGCCTCTCGTTTTCCTCTCCCCCCAATTCACCCTTGCCGTTTTATTCGCCCTCTCTCTCTATCCTCCCTCTCTATTTGCCTCTTTTTGCCCGCTTGCTTTTTGTTTGCTCGTGTGTTAGATTGCTTGTTTGTTGCGATGGCTCAAGATACTACTAAATTGTGTGACTTCACCAATACCAATAATAATGATTTCCTTAGCACTCCAATTGCTCCTCTTACCGATGCTGAATCTTGTGAAATTAATATTGCTTTGTTGAATCTTGTTATGAAAGATCAATTCGCCGGCCTTCCTAGTGAAGATGCCGCAACTCATCTGAATAGCTTCGTTGATTTATGTGATATGCAAAAGGAAAAAGATGTCAATAATGATGTTGTTAAATTGAAGCTATTTCCTTTTTCGCTTAGAGATCGTGCTAAAGCTTGGTTTTTTATCTTTGCCTAAGAATAGTATTGATTCATGGAACAAGTGCAAAGATGCTTTTATCTCTAAATATTTTCCTCCCACTATGATCATCTCTCTTAGAAACGATATTATGAACTTTAAACAACTTGATCATGAACATGTTGCACAAGCTTGGGAGAGAATGAAATTAATGATACGTAATTGCCCTACTCATGGTTTGAATTTGTAGATGATTATACAAAAAATTTATGTCGGATTGAATTTTGCTTCTAGAAATCTTTTAGATTCGGCCGCGGGAGGCACTTTTATGGAAATCACTTTAGGAGATGCTACTAAACTCCTAGATAATATTATGGTTAATTATTCTCAATGGCATACTGAAAGATCTTCTAATAAAAAAGTGCATGTGATAGAAGAAATTAATGTGTTGAGTGGAAAGATGGATGAACTTATGAAATTATTTGCTACTAAGAGTGTTTCTTCTGATCCTAATGATATGCCTTTGTCTATTTTGATTGAGAATAACAATGAATCTATGGATGTGAATTTTGTTGGTAGGAATAATTTTGGTAACAACGCTTATAGAGGGAATTTTAATCCTAGGCCATATCCTAGTAATCCTTCTAATAATTATGGGAATTCCTACAATAACTCTTATGGAAATTATAATAAGATGCCCTCTGATTTTGAATCTAATATTAAAGAATTTATTTCTTCACAAAAGAATTTTAATTCTATGATTGAAGAAAAATTGCTTAAGATTGATGATTTGGCTAGGAACATTGATATAATTGCTCTTGATGTTGATTATTTGAAACTTAGATCTATTCCACCTAAGCATGATATCAGTGAGTCTCTAAAAGCCATGAGAATTTCAATTGATGAGTGTAAGGAAAGAACCGCTAGGATGCGTGCTTCCAAAGATGCCTTTATTAAAGCATGTCCCTCCAATTCCTATTAAAATCAAGACGAAGATCTAAAAGTTATTGATGTGTCCCCTATTAAATCTTTATTTTGCAATGTTAATCTTGATGAAACTGAATATGATCTTCCTTTACCTAGAAGGCGTTCTAAAAATTCGGAGTATTTAGATCTTAATGATGAAATTGATGAAAGTGGGATTGAAAGAAATAAAAATCTAGATGTTGCTAAACCCACTATATTGGATTTCAAGGAATTTAATTATGAAAGTTGCTCTTTAATTGATTGTATTTCCTTGTTGCAATCCGTGCTAAATTCTCCACATGCTTATAGTCAAAATAAAGCCTTCACCGAACATATTGTTGATGCCTTGATGCAATCTTATGAAGAAAAACTTGAGTTGAAAGTTTCTATCCCTAGAAAACTCTATGATGAGTGGGAACCAACTATTAAAATTAAAATTAAAGATCATGAGTTTTATGCTTTGTGTGATTTGGGTGCTAGTGTCTCTACTATTCCCAAGACTTTGTGTGATTTACTAGATTTCCGTAACTTTGATGATTGCTCTCTAAACTTGCATCTTGCGGATTCCACTATTAAGAAACCTATGGGAACAATTAATGATGTTCTTATTGTTGCAAATAGGAATTATGTGCCCATAGATTTCAGTGTTCTTGATATAGATTGCAATCCTTCTTGCCCTATTATTCTTGGCTGACCTTTCCTTAGAACGGTTGGTGCGATTATTGATATGAAGGAAGGGAATATTAGGTTTCAATTTCCATTAAAAAAGGGCATGGAACACTTTCCAAGAAAGAAAATAAAATTACCATATGAAACTATCAGGAGAGCCAGTTATGGATTGCCTACCAAAGATGGCAATACCTAGACCTATCCTCGCTTTTATGCCTAGCTAGGGGCGTTAAACGATAGCGCTTGTTGGGAGGCAACCCAATTTTATTTTTGTTACTTGCTTTTTGCTCATGCTTAGTAATAAATAAATTATTTAGCCTCTGTTTTGGTGGTGTTTTTTGGTTTAATTAGTGTTTGTACCAAGTAGAACCGTTGGGAAGACTTGGGGAAAGTCTTGTTGAACTTGCTGTAAAAAACAGAAACTTTAGCGCTCACGAGAACTGCTGTCATTTTTATTTGAAGAGTGTTATTTAGTTAATTCTTTTTGCAGATGATTAATAGATAAATTACTGAAGTCCAGAAGTTTATTTTAGAATTTTTTGGGTTCCAGATCTTGCTCTAGCTACAGATTACTACAGACTGTTCTGTTTTTGACAGATTCTGTTTTTCGTGTGTTGTTTGCTTATTTTGATGAATCTATGGCTAGTAAAATAGTTTATAATCCATAGAAATGTTGGAATACAGTAGGTTTAACACCAATATAAATAAAGAATGAGTTCATTACAGTACCTTGAAGTGGTCTTTTGTTTTCTTTCGCTAACGGAGCTCACGAGTTTTCTATTTTGAGTTTGGTGTTGTGAAGTTTACAAGTTTTGGGTGAATTCTTTTGATGGATCATGGAACAAGGAGTGGCAAGAGCCTAAGCTTGGGAATGCCCAGGGCACCCCCAAGATAATCCAAGGACACCAAAAAGTCAAAGCTTGGGGATGCCTCGGAAGGCATCCCCTCTTTCGTCCACTTCCATCGGTAATTTACTTGGAGCTATCTTTTTATTCACCAACATGATATGTGTTTCGCTTGGAGCGTCTTGTACTATTTGTGTCTTTGTGTCTTAGTATGCCACAATCATCCTTGCTGTACACACCTTTTGATAGAGCCATACATGAATTAAAATTTGATAGAATACTCTATGTGCTTCACTTATATCTTTTGAGCTAAGTAGTTTTACTCTATGTGCTTCACTTATATCTTTTGAGCTAGATAATTTTGCTCTATGTGCTTCACTTATATCTTTTGAGCGCTATAATTTTGCTCTATGTGCCACACTTAGATCTTTTAGAGCACAGTGGTGGATTTGTTTTAAAGAAACTATTGATCTCTCATGCTTCACTTAAATTATTTTGAGAGTCTCTTAATAGCATGGTAATTTGCTTAATAATAATATGCTTGGTATTCAAGATTTGTGAAACTTTCTTTTGAGTGTGTTGAATACTAAGAAAAGATTGAAGCATGATAATTGTTTTGAGATATGGAGGTGATAATATTAAAGTCATGCTAGTTGAGTAGTTGTGAATTTAAAGAATACTTGTGTTAAGGTTTGTGATTCCCGTAGCATGCACGTATGGTGAACCGTTATGTAACGAAGTCGGAGCATGATTTGTTTATTGATTGTCCTCCTTATGAGTGGCAGTCGGGGACGAGCGATAGTATTTTCCTACCAATCTACCCCCTAGGAGCATGCACGTAATACTTTGCTTTGATAACTTCTAGATTTTTGCAATAAGTATATGAGTTCTTTATGACTAATGTTGAGTCCATGGATTATACGCACTCTCACCCTTCCACCTTTGCTAGCCTCTCTAATACCGTGCACTTTTCGCCGGTATCATACACCTACCATATACCTTCCTCAAAACAGCCACCATACCTACCTATTATGGCATTTCCATAGCCATTTCGAGATATATTGCCATGCAACTTTCCGCCATCTAGTTCATCATGACACATTCATCATTGTCATATTGCTTAGCATGATCATGTAGTTGACATAAGTATTTGTGGCAAAGCCACCGTTCATAATTTCTTCATACTTGTCACTCTTGATTCATTGCATATCTCGGTACACCACCGGAGGCATCCATATAGAGTCATACTTTGCTTTAGAATCATGTTGTAATCATTGAGTTGTAAATAAATAAAAGTGTGATGATCATCATTCAATAGAGCATTGTCCCAATAAAAAAAAGAGAAAGGCCAAAGAAAAAAAAGAAGGCCCAAACAAAAGAAAATAAATAAAAAGGGGCAATGCTACTATCCTTTTTTCCACACTTGTGCTTCAAAGTAGCACCATGATATAGCGAGTCTCATATATTGTGCTTCAAAGTAGCACCATGTTCTTCATATAGAGAGTCTCACATGTTGTCACTTTCCTATACTAGTGGGAATTTTACATTGTAGAACTTGGCTTGTATATTCCGATAATGGGCTTCCTCAAATTGCCCTAGGTCTTCATGCGCAAGCAAGTAGGATGCACACCCACTAGTTTCTTTTGTTGAGCTTTCATACATTTATAGCTCCAGTGCATCCGTTGCATGGCAATCCCTACTCACTCACATTGATATCTATTGATGGGCATCTCCATAGCCCGTTGATACGCCTAGTTGATGTGAGACTATCTTCCCCTCCTTTTTGTCTTCTCCACAACCACCATTCTATTCCACCTATAGTGCTATATCCATGGCTCACGCTCATGTATTGCGTGAAGATTGAAAAAGTTTTGAAAAAGTTAGAGTATGAAACAATTGCTTGGCTAGTCATCGGGATTGTGCATGATTTAAATACTCTTTGTGGTGAAGATGGAGCATAGCCAGACTATATGATTTTGTAGGGATAACTTTCTTTGGCCATGTTGTTTTGAGAAGACATAATTGCTTTGTTAGTATGCTTGAAGTATTATTATTTTTTATGTCAATATAAACTTTTGTCTTGAATCTTTCTAATCTGAATATTCATACCACAATTAAGAAGATTTACATTGAAATTATGCCCAGTAGCACTCCACATCAACAATTCTCTTTTTATCATTTACCTACTCGAGGACGAGCAGGAATTAAGCTTGGGGATGCCTGATACGTCTCCAACGTATCTATAATTTTTGATTGCTCCATGCTATATTATCTACTGTTTTGGACTATATTGGGCTTTATTTTCCACTTTTATATTATTTTTGGGACTAACCTATTAACCGGAGGCCCAACCCAGAATTGCTGTTTTTTTTGCCTATTTTAGTGTTTCGGATAAACGGAATATCAAACGGAATAAAATCTTCGGGGACGTGATTTTCTCACTAAACGTGATCCAGGAGACTTGGACCCTGCTCCAAGGAACAAAAGAGGCGGTCACGAGGGTGGGGGGCACCCCCCTAGGGCGCGCCCCCTGCCTCGTGGGCCCCTCGTTGCTCCTCCGGCGTACTTCTTCCTCCTATATATACACACGTACCCCCAAATGATCAAAAGAGGAGCAAAAAACCTAATTCCACCGCCGCAACTTTCTATATCCACGAGATCCCATCTTGGGGCCTGTTCCGGAGCTCTGCCGGAAGAGGGCCGTCATCACGGAGGACTTCTACATCATCCTAGCCCCTCCAATGAAGTGTGAGTAGTTTACCTCAGACCTTCGGGTCCATAGTTACTAGCTAGATGGCTTCTTCTCTCTCTTTGAATCTCAATACAAAGTTCTCCCCCTCTCTTGTGGAGATCTATTTGATGTAATCTTCTTTTTGCGGTGTGTTTGTTGAGACCGATGAATTGTGGGTTTATGATCAAGTCTATCTATGAATAATATTTGAATCTTCTCTGAATTCTTTTATGTATGATTGGTTATCTTTGCAAGTCTCTTCGAATTATCCATTTGGTTTGGCCAACTAGATTGGTAGTTCTTGCCATGGGAGAAGTGCTTAGCTTTGGGTTCGATCTTGCGGTGTCCTTACCCAGTGACAGAAGGGGCAGCAAGGCACGTATTGTATCGTTGCCATCGAGGATAACAAGATGGGGTTTATTTCATATTGCATGAATTTATCTCTCTACATCATGTCATCTTGCTTAAGGCGTTACTCTGTTTTTAAATTAATACTCTAGATGCATGCTAGATAGCGGTCGATGAGTGGAGTAATAGTAGTAGATGCAGAATCGTTTCGATCTACTTGTCACGGACGTGATGCCTATATACATGATCATGCTTAGATATTCTCATAACTATGCTCAATTCTGTCAACTGCTCAACAGTAATTTGTTCACCCACCGTAGAATACTTATGCTCTTGAGAGAAGCCACTAGTGAAACCTATGGCCCCCGGGTCTATTCTCATCATATCAATCTCCATCACTTTAATCTTGTTTTTCTTTTTACTTTGCTTTAACTTTTTACTTTGCATCTTTATACCAAAAATACCAAAAATATTATATCTATCAGATCTCACTCTTGTAAGTGACCGTGAAGGGCTTGAAAACCCCTAATCGCGTTGGTTGCGAGTAGCTATCGCTTTGTGTAGGTACGAGGGACTTGAGCATGGGCTCCTACTGGATTGATACCTTGGTTCTCAAAAACTGAGGGAAATACTTATGCTACTCTGCTGCATCATCCCTTCCTCTTCGGGGAAAACCAATGCAAGCTCAAGACGTAGCAATGACCAGGATGACTCTGCTCCCACCTTCTGCTTCATGGCACGCGGTGCCAAGGTAAACTCACGCACTACTCACTATCAAGCATCCAGTGAAGATGACTCTGATTGTGGTTCCAAACCCAGCTACAAAACACTTGCTAAAATTGCAACTGAACAACAGAAAGCTATGGAACATATTCAAAAACTGTTAGACAAAAGCGATGACCTGTTAGATGCTGAAATGACTCGATCTCAGTCCTTAATTGAAGACATAAAAAATCTTCACATTAAGTATGAGGAACTTGAAAGTCGTCATGAAACACTCTCAACAACTCATGAAAAGCTCTCCTGTGATTATCTTCAAAGGAAGCATGATCATGAGAAATTGAGAGCGGCTCATGAAGATCTTCAAAAGGAAAATGAGTCACTTCACGCCAAACAGATCAGTCCCGCTCAGGAAGAATTTGAACCACCATGTCTTAAATGCATTGAGCGTGATAACGCTACTTCTATTGCTGGATATTCTACTGCTGCTACTGTTGCAATATCTTCAACTGTTGATGTGGTAACTAACCCCTCTGCTGAGGATGCCACTGCTATTGCTGATGAAAAATGCTAGGTTGAAGACATTGCTTGAAACAGGGATGTACAAAAGTCTCAAAGGACATCAGACACTGCGTGATGTCCTCAAAAGGCAGATCCTGAACCGAAACCCTAGGAAAGAGGGTGTTGGGTTCGAAAGGAAAATGAATGCTGATGGCTCTTACTGGAAACCTGAGCAGTACCCCAAAACCACATGGGTTGCTGCAAAGGAATCTTCAGTAGATCCATCCACCCTATCTGGCTTCACTTGTGCTAATCCCATTGTTATTGATGAATCCTTTGATGCAAACTATAAACTGTTTAAGCATCAGAATGGTAAAGTGTTTGCCAGGTATATTGGTACTAACTGCAGGAATGGGCCACCTATGAAGAAAGTCTGGGTGCCAAAAAGGTGTCTGGAGAATCTTCCTGTAAATGTCATCATGACACCACAAGTGAAGAAGACAAACCCCAAACCACATGCTTCATATGGTCCAAAGGCTTCATATCGATAGAGGGCTCACCTGAGTCACACTAACACACATGTTTTGCAGGGAAACCATACTCAGGCCTATGAATATGAGCGCGTTTCATCAAACCGCCATGTTCATAAGACCAAGAACTACCCTGTTTATTCTTATGAGTACTATTGCCCTCCTGCAAGACTATATACTAGGGCTTCAAAGCCAAAATTCTCAGATGCCGCACTTAGACTCATTGCTTCGAAGCCACCCTTGAAGGTGTGGGTGGCTAAGAAAGCTTAACTCTCTTTTGCAGGGAAGGGTCTCCAGTCAAAAATCAAATTCGTCTAAAGCTATTGCTCGGGATCTTAAACTTCTTGTAGGGCGCAAGATCAAATCCCTGAATGGTCTTATTATGTATTTTGTTCCTGAGTCGCTTGCTACTTTCCCTATCAGTCCTAACCTCAATCTAAGCTTTCATAATCCACTTGCTCGTCAAATGTTTATGCTTCACAATTCTCTTCGTGAAGCGTATTCCCCTAACTGCACTGTAGGGTATGACACCAGCTGCTTCAGAATTGGGTGTACTAATCACATGACTGGAAAGCGAAGTCTTCTCATGGACTCAACTTTACGTCCATCTGACAAGAGTCACATCACATTTGCTGATACTGGTAAAAGCAAGGTATTGGGTCTAGGTAGAGTTGCAACCTCAAGGGATCAACACATGGATAAAGTGATGCTTGTTGAATCCCTTGGTTTCAACTTAATGTCTGTCTCAATGCTTTGCGATTTAAACATGATTGTGATATTTGGAAAATATCGTTGTCTTGTTCTTATGGAATTTGACAAGTCTCTAGTCTTTGAAGGGTATCGAAAAGATGATTTGTACGCAGTAGATTTCTCAGCAGGGCCACAGCTTGTCGTATGTCTTCTAGCAAATGCTTCAGAATGCTGGCTCTGGCATCGGAGGCTAGGGCATGCTGGCATGAGGAACTTGCACACTCTTGCGAATAAGAAGCATGTCATAGGCATCGAGGGCATCAAGTTCAAGAAAGATCACCTATGCGATGCCTGTGAAGCTCGAAAGATGACGAGAGCCAAGCATCCCTCGAAGACAATCATGACAATGACTCAACTCTTACTACTACTGCTTGTCTCTATGGCTTCGTCATTATTGATGATTATTCAAGATATACATGGGTGCATATAATCCTCTATAAGACTGAAGTGCAGGATGTCTTCAGACGCTTCGCCAATCGAGCCATGAACAACTATGGCGTCAAGATCAAGCACATCAGAAGTGACAATGGCACTGAATTCAAGAACACTGGCCTCGACACTTATCTTGATACTTTGGGCATCACTCATGAGTTCTCAGCTCCGTACATGCTGCAGTAGAATGGCGTCATGGAACGCAAGAACAGAACACTTGTTGAGATGGCTCGGACGATGCTCGATGAATACAAGACTCCAAGAAAGTTCTGGCCTGAAGCCATTGATACTACATGCCATATTATCAACCGTGTTTATCTTCACAAGCTTCTGAACAAAACATCCTATGAGCTCCTCATTGGTAAGAAGCCAAATGTCAGTTACTTCAGAGTATTTGGTGCCATGTGCTGGATCAAGGATCCACATCACACTTCAAAATTTGCACCAAAAGCACATGAAGGTTTTATGCTTGTATACGGAAAGGATTCGCACTCCTACAGAGTCTTCAACCTCTTTCACTATAAAGTGGTTGAAACTGTGGATGTGCGGTTCGATGAGACTAATGGCTCGCAAAGAGAGCACCTGCCAAATGTGCTAGATGAAGTTCCATACAATGAAACCATCAAGCTTATGGGAACTGGAGAAATCATACCGTCTGAAGCTCAACCTGAAGAGGAACTCATCATCTCTACACCTGATCAACCTGAAGACAATGCTCAGCTTGAAGACGATCCTTCTAACGATGACAATGATCAGCAAGAGCAAAATCTTCGTCCTGTTCATCCTCGTGTTGCAAATGAAGTACAGATTGAGAGAATAATAGACAACATCAATGCACCTGGTCCACTCACTCGTTCAAGGGCAACACAACTAGCAAATTTCTGTCGACACTTCACATTCGTCTCAATATCTGAACCCAAGAAAGTTAATGAAGCCTTCATGGAGCCTGAGTGGATTCAAGTAATGCAAGAAGAGCTTCAACAATTTGAGCTGAATCATGTGTGGGAACTGGTCAAGCGTCCTGATCCTCGTAAGCACAATATCATAGGCACTAAATGGATATATTGCAATAAGCAAGATGAGCATGGTCAAGTTGTCAGAAACAAAGCTTGTCTCGTTGCTCAAGGATACACTCAAGTTGAAGGAATTGACTTCGATGAAACATTTGCTCCCGTGGCCAGGCTTGAAGCTATACACATACTGCTGGCCTATGAAAATCATCATAACATTCTTCTGTATCAAATGGATGTGAAAAGCGCTTTTCTCAATGGCAAGATTGAAGAAGAAGTGTATGTTGCATAACCGCCTGGCTTTGAAGATCCAAAACATCATGACATGGTTTATAAGCTCAACAAGGCACTATATGGCCTCAAACAAGCCCCTCGTGCCTGGTATGACACACTCAAGGACTTCCTGAAGAGCAAAGGCTTCAAACCTAGTTATTTGGATCCCACACTCTTCACGAAGACATATGATGGTGAACTGTTTGTGTCAAATATATGTGGATGACATTATCTTCGGCTGCACCAACCAAAAATAGAGTGGTGAGTTTGGATATATGATGCAAGAGCAATATCATATGTCCATGATGGGTGAACTAAAGTTCTTCAAAGGTCTTCAAATACGACAACAACGCAACTCCATCTTCATATCTCAAGAGAAATACCTCAAAGATTGCCTGAAGAAGTTTGGAATGCAAGACTGCAAAGGTTACACTACGCCAATGCCAGCTAAACACCATATGGGTCCCGACGACAATGGTAAAGAGTTCGATCAAAAGGTATACCGCTCCATGATTGGTTCTTTGCTTTATGTGCATCTAGGCCAGATATCATGCATAGTGTTTGCATGTGTGCCCGATTTCAAGCGGCACCAAAGGAATCGCATCACTTAGCTGTGAAGCGAATTCTTCGATATTTGGCTCACACCCCAACACTAGGATTATGGTATCCAAAGGGCTCAGAGTTTGATCTAGTTGGATTCTAGGATGCTGATTATGCTGGTGACAAGGTGGATCGCAAGTCTACATCAGGCACATGTCACTTTCTGGGACGATCACTTGTATGTTGGTCTTCAAAGAAGCAGAACTATGTATCTCTCTCCACTGCTAAATCTGGATACATTGCTGCTGGATCTTGCTGTGCTCAGCTCCTATGGATGAAGCAAACACTCAAATACTATGGCATTCATCTGAAGCAAGTGCCACTCTACTGCGACAACGAAAGCGCCATCAAGATTGCTAACAACCTAGTTCAGCACTCGAAGACAAAAGCACATTGAAATTCGTCATCACTTTCTCAGAGATCATGTCATGAAGGAAGATATTGATATCATACACGTCAACATTGAAGAGCAACTGGAAGATATCTTCACAAAGCCCTTGGATGAGAAGAGGTTTTGCAAGTTACGGTGTGAGCTAAATATCTTGGAATCCTCAAATGTCCTGTGATCAAGCACACATCCTAACACTTATGCATGTTGATGACTTAGATGAGCAACACATGAATTAAAGTATGTCTTCAATCAGTGAACACTTACATTCTGAGTGTGAATACATTAACGTGGAATTTGACTTCGGAGAGCCACGTAATTGTGCGCTGTGTCTGGGTCTAATATTTCCTATACGGTGGGTAACACCACCACCAAACTCCTGTTTGGAATACTCTCTGTTGGTATTACATTGCAAAGTCTTCGCATTTCGTTTGTCTTCAATGTCAACATGGCTTCTTGTTTATCTTCAATGTACTGATTTGGTTTCTGTCCTCTATAGCATTCACTTATTGCTATGTCTTCTTGTTGAATCTTTTGAACTAAGTGAATGTGATCGGACCCTAACCCTTCTATGCTTCTATCTATCCAAATCATATGCATTCTATTGAAACTGTCAAAACGTCTTCTCTATGTCCTTGTCAGTAGAAGATACAGAGACAAACATTAATCTATTTTCAATGCTCAATCCTTTTTGCCTGAAACCCGGAGAATCGGGAACGACCACCCGAAAATCCAGGCGTGCATGGGAATGTGGAACAACCTCTCATGTGTTGCATGATCGCCACATGTCCTTCAGATGCGAATCGCCAGGGGCACCTTTGTAATAACACTATGCCGTCCCTGTCCCTATAAATACATGCCTCACCCCAGTCATTATCTCTTCTTCCACTCTCGCACAAACCCTAGCGCCACCGCTAGCCCTCGACAACACCGGCGACGAAGCGCTTAGCTGCCGCGACCTCACCGACGCCGTCCTCACGCCGGCCGCGGACATCGTCTTCTCCGTCGTCGTCGTAGGTGTCCTCCGTCGCCAAGTTAGGGCACGGAAGATCGAACTACTTGGCCTCCTGTCCCACTCCGTCTAGCAGTTCCTCATGTGGTAAATAAAATCTCCTTTTACAGTCTTTTTGATCCGATAGATTCATCCTTTTCAACCACAAGTAGTTTCTGTTCACACAAGTTCGATCTATCTCATACTGCATCTCATAACATGCCTAGTATGTTCACTTATGCTTCAAAAAGTAGTTAGATTCCTCACTTGTACTTATTCATGGATTCGTACAAATCTGGAACTAACTCTCTACCTATGAGTGAATGTCTTCGCACTATGAGGTCAATGTCTTCTAAACTGATTTATCTTCAAAATCTACTAAGAATGCATATGACCACTTCCCCTTCCCTCGAACCTTTAATGCTGTCACAGGTACATGTCCGTGGGAGAATCCCTTGGTTCTCATAGTCTGCATTCATTTGCAGAGTTCTTACAGCATCATATAAATTCTCCTGAAGCCAGTTCTTGTCTGACCAGTAGACGAAAGACTTTGACAGTTTTGAAGCCTTTCAGTCTAAACTTCATGGCACCAGAAAATCTGCAAGGAAGGGTGGCAGACAACACCGTGGAAACACCTCAAGAGATTTGCCTCCTGACCTCTATGAGCTGTACAAGACAGATCCAGAGGAGGACTACAATCAGCGGAAAACCCGAATCCAATGAATTCGAAGATATTGGGCAGAACAATGGTACAAGTACAGGTTCGTGACCCAGGAATATGCTGAGAAGAATGCCATCAAGCGACCGTGGGGAGACATCTTGTATAGAAATCTTTAACCCAGGTCCAGAGCCGAAGCCATTGAACAAGGCTTCTATCCTTGCATGGTCTGTGGACCACAGCCTGCAGATGTAGACCCATCTTCATTACTATGGTGCCGTGACGATAATCTGTTCAAGCGCAACTTCCAGTTTGCCAAGAACTTGGCCAAAGAAAACAAGAAGTCGTGGGGATTAGACTTCAATCCAGGGTCCTCTGCTCCTCGTGCCGATGGCACTCGCGAAGCTGAACCCAATCTTGTTGGGCCCTTCTACAACCTAGATTGTCTCATCTCTCATATTATGGTTCAAGGGACAGCCGTGGATGAACCTGCAGACGACGCTGATTCTGACGAAGCGCCTGCACCACCGAAGCCAAAGAAGCTGAAGAAACCTAAAGCTTTGAAGCCTTCCCCTGCACCAAAGGTTTCATGGGTGAAGCCTCTGGCCACTACACCTCCTGAAGACAGTGTGCAGTCTGAAGATCTTTCACGCATCTCCAAGCCCGCCAAAGTGAAGATGCCCATGCAACCCACTAGCCACGAACTGACCCCTGCTGCTGTTCTGCGCAACGAGAATGATGCCATTGATCTGTCCAGCAACGATGATCTTGGCGATGACGCTCTTGAGCAGTTGATCAAGAGCAAGCAAGAGGCGGAAATCTTCAATGACCTTCCTCTCTTTGATGTGGAAATCTTAAACAAGTTCATTGATGAGTGGTTTGACAGCCCAAATGTCAGCTTTGATGATCTTCAGCTTCCCATTGGCCTCATCGTCGCCTTCCACGGAGCCATTGCTGCTGAGCTGGCTCTAGCACAAAAAATTGTTGAGCTGAAGCATAAGATAGATTATGAAAAGGCTCAGTTCAAGAAGCATATGGCCAAGCTCAATGTTGAAGACATTCAGAACTTCCAAGTCATGATGCATGAGCTCAAGGAAGCATTCCGCACGAAACGCGAAGAAGCCAAATGTTCTTGTGAGTGCATGAAGGATCTTGATGCTAAATGTGTTCAGGGATACAATGAAGTTGAAAAGCGCAAGGCTTTGGGGCGACCAGGCATCGACCCCCGAATGGCGGCCAAGAAGAAGAAGCCAGCTGTGGCAGAACCTGAAGCACCAAGGCAGGAAATACATCCAAGTGTCTTCCCAGCCAGTATGACAGGCTCGAAGCCTATGGTCCCCACAGTGGCTTCAGAACTCAAGAAAACAAGGGCAGCTGAAGCCGAAGCAAGAAAATGCAAGACCAAGGCCACCACTGATGATGCTCCCCCAACCAAGAAACGGAAAACCAAGAAGAGAGACCGGGCTGCTCCAACAGAGCCCCATGATGTCGAGCTAATCTCAGTGGCTCGTCCTGCGTCTGAACATCAAGAATGCCAAGTGATAGTTCATGAGCCTGCTTCCATAGAGGCTCCTGAAGCTGAAGACAATCCAGCTGTTAACCCCACCGCAGCTGAAGACATTGGTCCTCATGACAATGTTGAAGATGATGAAGTCCTTCCTCAGATTGAGCACAATTTGGTATCATCGCCTGTGCTCACGCACAGCGAACTCATCAGCATTGGTCGTCCTCTGACGCCAACTGCTCAGGATGCTTCGTGGGCTGATCACCCACAACAACAAGACACCCCAAGTGCTCCCCAACCACAAGATGATGATGACTTTGAGGCCCAGCCAACTCCATCTCCACAAGCGTCGCCAGCATTACGCAGGCTTCGCAAAGGACCAAGGCCCCAAGTCCCTTCCACTGTGCATGTTTATGAGTCTGAAGCCAAAACGGTTGAAGATATTCCGGCTGCATCAGCCGATGAAGGAGAAGAACCAAGATTTGAAGTAGAAAGAGTTGCTACACCCCCATCCCACCAAGATGTTGTTCTCTAGGAGAACGCGTCCGACCCTCCAGCTCCTGAAGTGGAGGTTAACAATCCTGAGGCGGCCACCAACATCAACACTGAAGCCAATGCCGTTGTCATGGCTAAAGCTAATGTGGCGCCTGAAGCTCATGCGGTGGCAGAAGTGCATGCACCTGAAGCCACTGCAGTGCCCGAAGCCAATACTGAAGCTCCTGAAGCCAATGTGGCCCCTGAAGCCCATGTCAACGACAATGCCAATGCTCCTGTACCCCCTCCAAGACCTCATACAATTGAGCTGGCATTTGATCGTGGTCAGCCTATTATGGTCCGATGGCCCATTCTGGTTCCTCCACCTGCCGTGGGTCCCCAATTTGACTATCATGTCGAGCACATACCTCATGTCCAGAAGCCCAAGCCAAGACTTCCCAGATTCCCAGGCACTACAACCTCTCCTGGGGTCTTCAATGTGAATGGCTTCGTGGCACATAACACCTTCTTCAACAGCGCCAAGAACCCTTACACCAAACCCCGTATTTCCTGCGTCTTATACAATCAAGGGCGCATATTTCCACATATGCGTCTCGACACTGAAGCTATAGCTGGCCTGCCCTATCTAGAAGAGGCATTGGATTTCTTCAGAGACGCTGGACTCCTGCAGTTTGTCACAGACAAGGAACACTGGAATGAAGAGCTTCTGCTACAGTTCTATGCAACTCTTCACATTCGAGGCTACAACAGGGATCCAAAGACTTGGGTCCTTGAGTGGATGATAGGCAATGTCCATCATGAAGCCAAAGCTCTTGATATCATTGAGCTCACAGGCCTGCCCACTCCTGGTGAATACTATGAACCAGGTTGTCAACAACACCAGAATGCTTTGGAGAGCATTTTTCAGAAGCCAGAACCCAACATGAGCCAAATGTTGAGCATGATGAAGCCTTTGCCTCACGACGCTGACTACCCATCTGAATTCTTTGTTGAAGACCTAGAGTATTTGCCTCGCACCATTTATCATATCATCAGAAAAACTCTATTGCCTATCAAAGGACATTCATCTGCAACGAAGCTTGAAGGAGCAATGCAGACCTTGGTTTTCTATATCTTCAATGGCATCAGCTTCAATGCTCAAGACTTCTTCATCAGGCAGTTGCCTGCATCTGGATCCGGCATTTTTGGTTTGAAGTTTTATGCTCCATGGGTAATGTGCCTTATCAAGCTTCACTCTGCCATCAACTAACAGCCGTCTGCGCGCAATCATCTTGTATTCTTTCCAGCGATTGATCTGTCTGTTGAAGCTATTTACCCAGAGCCTGCTAAGGATCCCATTTATCTTCACAATGCTGACCACCAAAGCTTCACCCAGCCCATTGAAGGAGTTCAGGCAGTCTCGTGTGTTTATCCCTTGGCTAGCAATACACGTGTCCCTCGTGCTCAAACTGACACCACTGGAAGCACCATTGCCCAAAGGCCTCGGAGGCGATCTTGCGTTCTCAATGACCGAGAGCTTCTCGTCGCGCTTCATCAGAAACGGGACAAGCATCACAACTGGCTTAAGCGTCAGATGCAAAGCCTCTTGGTGGATGTCAATCACATTCGCAATCTTGCCACCAAGAATGCCTTTGTTACTCATGAAACTTGTTGGAGGTCTTGGAAGAGTTTGACATTGCTTAGTGCTGAAGCTGATCTGCAGGACGATGGCTTCACCAAAAGATTCAAGTTTGACTCAACTCCTCCAAGGAATGCTCACTTGCGTCGGACTCCCTCACTTGAAGACTCTGACTATTCGTCCTCAACTGTGACAGTGAATGCCAGAGTCATCGATGACCAAGATGATGCAACTTCACCTCCTCCAACTTCAACGCGTGTCAACACTGCACCAAGTTCTTCTGCACCACCGGACCTCAACGACGACCCTGCTGCCTCGCCTGCACCTCACGGGAATGAGTAGGCGCTCTATGTCTTCAAACCTTTTTGTTCTTTACTAACAAAAGGGGGAGAAGCATATGAGTTGATAGTCTTGAAGCAGGTCCATATGGGTGGTTGCTTTACTTTTTGCTACTTTTTGCCAAGTGCTTACAACTCTCGCTTTTCGATACATTTGGTTCTCTGAGTTGTAACACTTAAACTCGATGGTCGTCTGCTACTTATTTGCTATTCTGTGATGCGATGATAAATTCCGCATGTGCGATGATAACTTCCGCACTTAGGTCATTTTGCAGACGTCCATTTTTCATTATGCATGTCATTATCTTTGTTACATCAAATCATGCATGATGAATTGTCATCATAAGTTGAAGAGGATCTCCACAAGTACAACCTGCCATGTGCATTTGCATTCCAAAAGCAAATTACTTATATGCACATCTTCAGGGGGAGCCTTTGCCACTTATGAAGACAATACCCTATCCTTTACAATTTCACATATTTTCCCCCGTTGAAAACTTCAACCAGTTTGTCATCAATCACCAAAAAGAGGGAGATTGTAAGTGCATCTAGTGCCACCCCTCGTTGGTTTTGGAGTATTGACGACGAACCTGGTTGAGGGACTAATGTGTTTGTGAGAATTGCAGGATAACACAGGTAGAAGTCCCTCATTGATTCGGTTTTCCTACCAGAGATGACCCCTAAAAATGTATGAAGACACTGAAGCCAAAGGTGTTATGTGAAGACATTCACATTGAAGACTATGACAAGAGAAGACATCGCATGAAGACTATGGAGCGTGAAGACTTAGTTGTTTCGTCGTTCTTTTTCTTCTTTGTTGGGTCATAGGAACCACCGTACTGTAAAGTGGGGTCCCAGTGAACCAGTCAGAATGACTGAAGTGATGCTTAACCAAAATCCTATGTCTTCGAGCGAAGACAATGAGAGCAAATCTTATCCAGAGCTGGATAAATAAGCTTTTCTTGTAGCCCAAGTAAAGTTGCCGTGTGTGTTTGAAATCTGACTGTTGGAACACGTGTCAGTTCCTTAGTGAGCCAGGGTCATTTTAGACAAATCAGGTCGGGTTGCCTAGTGGCTATAAATAGACCACCCCCTACAACCATAAATGGTTGGCTTCTTAGAGTTAGCATACGGCTTTTGTCATTTGAGAGCAACCCACCTCGAAGCCTTTGAGAGAAATTCCTTGTGAGGACAAAGCCCTAAACACCCAGAGCCAAAGAGTGTTAGGCATCACTGAAGTCTTCCTATCTGTGTGATCTGAAGACTTATTACACTTGAGGACTGTGTATCCTCCAGTCGGTTAGGCGTCGCGTTCTGAGCATCCAAGAGTCATTGTGGATCACCGGTGAACGAAGTCTGTGAAGGTTTGGAAGTCTACCTTGAAGACTTACCAGAGTGATTGGGCGAGGACTAGGTGTCCTTAGCTCAAGGGGAATAAGGTGAAGACGTGGTCGTCTGAGTTGAATCTCAGCCTCCCTAACCAGACGTACAGTGGTCACAACAACTGGAACTGGTCCAACAAATCATTGTCTTCAACGAGCCACTGGTTCCATCCTTCCCATCTCTTTACTTTCAGATTGGTCCTTGTGAAGTCATTGCATGTTTGCATTATCTATTTGTCTTCACTGTGTGACTACTGTTCTGATTGGCTTCGTACTATCTTCCATCCTGATCTATACTGCCTAGCTGCTATTAGTCCTTGTGCTTTCATCTCATTGAATACTTGACTATGGCTTGCTTAGTGTAGTCTACCTTCTGTTGCATGGTAATAGGTTTGTTTCTATTGTTTGTCTTCGAAACTTCTATGTTTTGATGACTTTCATAAAAATCGCCTATTCACCCCCCCTCTAGTTGATAACTAGCACTTTCAACTTTAATTTCAACACGAGGATGAACTGGACGAAGATTTTGCTCTTGCTGATCATTGTCATCATTAGGAGGATTGTATTCAGGCTGAGTATTGTCTTCATGTTGATTAGGTGTAGAAATGATAAGTTACTCTTCAGCCTGAGCTTTAGACCGTATGATTTCTCTAGTTCCCATAAGCTTGATGGATTCACTAGGTGGAACTTCATCTAGAACATTTGGGAGGTGCTCTCTTTGCGAGCCGTTAGTCTCATCGAACCGCACATCCACAGTTTCAACCACTTTATAGTGAAAGAGGTTGAAGACTCTGTAGGAGTGCGAATCATTTTCGTAACCAAGCATAAAACCTTCATGTGCTTTCGGTGCAAATTTTGAAGTGTGATGTGGATCCTTGATCCAGCACCTGGCACCAAATACTCTGAAGTAGCTTACGTTTGGCTTCTTACCAGTCAGTAGCTCATATGATATCTTCTTTAGAAGCTTGTGAAGATAAACACGGTTGATGACATGGCATGCAGTATCAATAGCTTCAGGCCAGAACTTTCTTGGAGTCTTGTACTCATCAAGCATCATCCGAGCCATCTCAATGAGTGTTCGATGCCATTCTATGAGGTGTGTATGGAGCTGAGAATTCATGAGTGATGCCCAATTTATGAAGATAAGTGTCGAGGCTGGTGTTCTTGAACTCTGTGCCATTGTCACTTCTTATGTGCTTGATCTTGATGCCATAGTTCGTCATGGCACGATTTGTGAATCTTCTGAAGACATCCTGCACTTTAGTCTTGTAGAGAATTATATGCACCCAGGTATATCTGGAGTATTCATCAACTATAACGAAGCCATAGAGACAAGCAGTAGTAGTAAGAGTGGAGTAATGAGTAGGGCCAAATAAGTCCATATGTAGCAGCTCGAAGGGTTGAGATGTCTTCATGATTGTCTTCGAGGGATGCTTGGCCCTCGTCATCTTTCCAGCTTCGCAGGCACCGCATAAGTGATCCTTCTTGAACTTGATGCCCTCGATGCCTATGACGTGCTTCTTCTTTGCGAGAGTATGCAAGCTCCTCATGCCAACATGCCCTAGCCTCCGATGTCAGAGCCAGCACTCTGAAGCTTTTGCAAGAAGACAAATGCAAGCTGTGGTCCTGCTGAGAAATCTACCATGTACAAATAATCTTTCCGATACCCTTCAAAGACTAGAGACTTGTCAGATTCCATTAGAACAAGGCAACGATATTTTCCAAATATCACAATCATTTTCAAATCGCAAAGCATTGAGACAGACATTAAGTTGAAGCCAAGGGATTCAACAAGCATCACTTTATCCATGTGCTGATCCTTTGAGATTGCAACTCTACCTAGAACCATTACCTTGCTTTTACCAGTGTCAGCAAATGTGATGTGACTCTTGTCAGATGGACGTAAGGTTTAGTCCATGAGAAGACTTCGATCACCAGTCATATGATTAGTGCATCCGCTGTCCATAATCCAGTCTGAAGCAGCTGGTGTCATACCCTACAATGTAGTTAGGGGGATAGGCTTCACGAAGAGTATTGTGAAGCATAAACATTTGATGAGCAAGTGGATTATGAAAGCTCAGATCCAGGTTAGGACTTATAGGATAAATGACAAGTGACTCAGGAATGAAATACATAATAAGACCATTTGGGCATTTTATCTTGCGCCCACAAGATGTTTTAGGTCCCCAGCAATAGCATCTGACGCCTTTGATTTATGGCCAAAGACCTTTCCCTGCAAAAGAGAGTTAAGTCTTCTTAACCACCCACATCTTCAGGGGTGGTTTCGAAGCAATGAGCCTAAGTGCAGCATCTGAGAACTTCGGCTTTCGGGCCTTAGCAAATAGCCTTGCAGGAGGCGAATAGTACTCATATGAATAAGCAGAGTAGTTCTTAGTCTTATGAACATAGCGGTTTGATGATCCGTGCTCATATTCATAAGTTTTAGTATGATTTTCCTGCAAAACATTGGTGTTAGGGTGACTCAGGTGAGTCATGTGTCCGTATGAAGCCTTTGGACCATATGAAGCCTTTGGTCTGGGGTTTGTCTTCTTCCCTTGTGGTGTCATGATGACATTCACAGGAAGATTCTCCAAACACCTTTTGGGCACCCAGATTTTCTTCATAGGTGGACCATTCCTGCAGTTAGTACCAATATACCTGGCAAACACTTCGCCATTCTGATTCTTAAACAGTTATAGTTTGCATCAAAGGATTCATCAATGATAATAGGGTTAGCACAAGTGAAGCCAGATAGGGTGGATGGATCCACTGAAGGTTCCTTTTCAGCAACCCATGTGGTTTTGGGGTACTGCTCAGGCTTCCGGTAAGAACCATCAACATCCATTTTCCTCTCGAACCCAACACCCTCTTTCCTAGGGTTTCGGTTCAGAATCTGCTTTTTGAGGACATCACATAGTGTCTGATGCCCTTTGGGACTTTTGTACATCCCTGTCTCAAGCAATGTCTTCAATCTAGCATTTTCATCAGCAATAGCAGTGGTCTCCTCAGCAGAGGGGTTAGTTACCATATCTGAAGCCTTTCTTCTTGGTGAATTTCTGGAACTTCTTCACAAGCATAGCAAGCTCCTTTCCAATGTCTTCAGGATCATCAGAACTGCAGTCAGATTCTTCTTCAGATGAGGAAGCAGCTTTTGCCTTCAAAGCGCGAGTTCGACCATAGTTGGGACCATAGATATCTCTTTTCTCAGATAGCTGAAACTCATGTGTGTTGAGCCTCTCAAGTATGTCAGGCGGATCGAGTGCCTTGAAGTCAGGGAGTTCTTGAATCATTAGGGCTAGGGTGTCAAAAGAGCTATCAAGTGATCTCAGGAGTGTCTTGACAATTTCATGCTTGGTGATCTTAGTGGTGCCGAGAGCATGAAGCTCATCTGTGATGTCAGTGAGGCGATCAAACGTGAGCTGAACATTCTCATTATCGTTTCTCTTGAAGCGGTTGAAGAGGTTGCGAAGGACATTGATCCTTTGATCTCTTTGGGTTGAGACGCCTTCGTTGACCTTGGAGAGCCAGTCCCAGACTAGCTTCGATGTTTCTAGAGAACTCACATGGCCATACTGTCCTTCGGTCAGATGACCACAGATGATGTTCTTGGTAGTAGAATCCAGTTGAACGAACTTCTTGACATCAGCAGGGTGACACCTTCACCAGTCTTGGGAACGCCATTCTTGACGACATACGATAGATCGACATCAATGGCTTTAAGATGCATGCGCATCTTATTATTCCAGTAGGGGTAATCAGTGCCATCGAAGACAGGGCACGCAGCAGGGACTTTGATTATCCTTGCAGTCAACATAGCTAAAACTCCAGGTGGTTAAACCGAATCACACAGAACAAGGGAGTACCTTGCTCTGATACCGATTGAAAGTGCTAGTTATCGACTAGAGGGGGGGGTGAATACGCGAATTTTATGAAAGTCTTCAAAACATGGAAGTTTCGAAGACAATCGATAGAAATGAACCTATTAACATGCAGCAGAAGGTAGACTACACAAGGCAAGCCATAGTCAAGTATTCAATGAAGTGAAAGCACGAAGACTATTAGCAGCTAGGCAGTATGGATCAGGATGGAAGATAGTATGAAGCTAGTCAGAACAAGTAGTCACACAGTGAAGTCAAACAGATAATGCAAGCAGGCAATGACTTCACGAAGACAAACTGTAAGTAAAGAGAAGGAAGAGATAGAACCAGTTGCTTGGTGAGCACAGGTATTTGTTGGACCAGTTCCAGTTGCTGTGACAACTATATGTCTGGTTAGGGAGGCTGAGATTCAACTCAGAAGACTGCGTCTTCACCTTATTCCCCTTGAGCTAAGGACACACAGTCCTCGCCCAATCACTCTGGTAAGTCTTCAAGGTAGACTTCCGAACCTTCACAAACTTCGTTCACCGGCGATCCACAATGACTCCTGGATGCATAGAACGCGATGCCTAACCGGCTGGAGGATTCACAGTCCTCAAGTGTAACAAGTCTTCAGATCACACAGACAGAAAGACTTCAGTGATGCCTAACACTCTTTGGCTCTGGGTGTTTAGGGATTTGTCCTCGCAAGGATTTCTCTCTCAAAGGCTTCGAGGTGGGTTGCTCTCAAAGGACAAAAGCCGTGCACTAACTCTGAGCAGCCACCAATTTATTGTGTAGGGGGTGGGCTATTTATAGCCACTAGGCAACCCGGCCTGATTTGTCCAAAATGACCCTGGGTCACTAAGGAACTGACACGTGTTCCAACAGTCAGATTTCAAACACATGCGGCAGCTTTACTTGGGCTACACGTAAAGCTGACTCATCCAGCTCTGGATAAGATTTGCTCTCATTGTCTTCGCTTGAAGACTTAGGATTTGGTTGAGCATCACTTCCGTCACTCTGACTTTGTTCACTTGGACCCCACTTAACAGTACGGTGGTTCCTATGACTCAACAAAGAAGAAAAGGATACTACGAAACAACTATGTCTTCGCAATCCATAGTCTTCATACGATGTCTTCTCATGTCATAGTCTTTAATGTGAAACTCTTCACACACCACCTTTGCCTTCAATGTCTTCACACATTTTTAGGGGTCATCTCCGGTAGGTAAACCGAATCAATGAGGGACTACTACCTGTTTTATCCTGCAATTCTCACAAACACATTAGTCCCTCAACCAGATTTGTCGTCAATACTCCAAAACCAACTAGGGGTGGCACTAGATGCACTTACACATACTTATTCGCGCGTGGTGGTTAGTGCGAAAAAGGCGAGATGCCTAGTCGGATCAAATATCCAAACCGTTAATGTCTTGATAGTGCGGTAATGATCAATGATCCATGATATGTGGTCCCGTCGTGCCGTCTCACGGACTTGCGGCAAGGGCTAAGAATGCCTGGTCGCACCGCGTGGAAAACTTGCGGGTATCCTCCAGATCAACCCGACTTCACGTCACTCATGGGTACCCCTCGGGGCTGGCCCAATGTCATCAAGGCTCTGTGGTAAGTCAAAGTAACCATGTGTCTGAAATAGTAAGGGGAAACCTGAGGAATCACCCTCGATGGATTCCCACTCGATGTAACCATCAAGGTGGACTTGGAGGAATCACCCTTGTCAGTCCACACTTGAGGGGATGCATGACAGAGTCATTATCGGGAGTGGTCAAGGAGGAATCACCCTTGATGACCATGACCGAATAGCTACTCTACAAGGTTAACATCAGAAGTGCTGATGAGGTATCGCCCTCGGCACTCAATAGTAACCTAGTAGTGTCAAGCAACTAAGGGGGGGTGATGTGCGGTGTCGGGGCCTGGACGTCGATCATGTTGACCGAGTCATCAAACATAAAGCAGGGGCAACTGGGACAAGGTGGGGGTCATTGAAGGATCTCTAACCAACCTATACTAAGCAGTTTAGAATAAGCAGGTAAGGTATGAAAGCAGGTAACAAAAATAGGCTATGCATCAGAATAGGATCAAACAGAAAGCAGTAGCAGTTCTAATGCAAACATGAGAGGGAAAGAAATGGGCGGTATCAGAATGCTCAAGGGGGGTTTGCTTGCCTGGAAGATCTGCTGAAAAGGAATAAGTGACATCGACGTAGTCGATCACCGGGGCATCATCGGCCTCGGGGTCTACCGGAGAGAAGAGGGGGAAGAAACAGTAAATATAAGCAAACAGATGCAACACTAAGCATGACATGATGATATGCAGACCTAGGGGGGGTGTTTTAACGCATTACTACACGTTGCAGACGGAGGGGAAAAACATCTAAGAATGGATTCCCGGCGTTATACGGATTTCGGACAAGTGGAAGAGAGGGGACGGTTCCATGTTCAGCATGCTAGAGGCATGTGACAGGTGAACGGACCGCGCATTCGGATTCATTGGATTTTTCTGAGCAACTTCATATATAAAACTTTTTCATCGGAGTTACAGATTATTTTCTATGAATTTTCAAAGTTTCTAGCACTTTCTGGATTTATTTAAATTAACAGCAATTTCTATAAATGGAATGTGACGTCAGCATGATGTCAGTGTGATGTAAGCAGTTAACTGACCCGCTGACTGGTCAAACTAACTAGTGGGTCCCACTTGTCATAGATAAAGGCCTTAGCAGGCTTTATTTAAAAATAAGATGAGGTTAATTAGCAGCTAAGCCCCACATGTAAGTGGATAAATAGGTTAACTAATTAAGTTTATTTAGAAATTGTCTTAATTTGACTAATTAAGTGGTGGGGCCCGCACGTTAGTGGCACATGGGTGCCTAGTCAGTAGTTGACTGGGTCAAACCAGTCAACTGTACCCACCAGGCCCACATGTCAGCCTCACAGGGGAGCCCATGCGGCTCCATGTCGGATGCCGGTGACGGAGTGGCTCTAGTGACCAAAGCAACGGTGTCGACTCGCCGGAATTAGCCGGAGCCGCACTATAGGGGGCCTTCGGACCTACGGGTGTGGCCCGGCGTCGCGCACGCGATGGAGACGACGGCCGGTGTCAGGGACGATTCGAGCATCGTCAGTGTCGAGGTTTGGCGGCGGTGGCTTGCGGGTGAAAGTGGGCGCGGGGCTGCGGTGCACGATGAACAGAACGGAGGGGCGCATTGGACTCCTTGGGGATCCAGGAGCACAATGGCGGCCACGGACGGGCGTGGCAGCAGCGGTAGCTATGGACGCGAGCTCCACAGCGGCAACGCGTGCACGACGTCGCGACGGGGCGGCTACGGAGTGATGGAGACCCAAAAGGGAGGAGAATGAGGGGAGGTGGCTTACTGCCGTTGTAGAGAAAATACGTGGACGACTCGAGCTGCTCGGGGCGGCGTGGATCGACGGCGAGTTCCGGTGAGTCTTAAGGTGTAAGACGACGATGGAGCGAGTGCTGCCGTGCTCCTCGGCTCGGGCTCATGGTCGGGGAGGGCGTTGGGGACGACGGTGGACCTTGTAGACATGTCGGCGGGGTGCGGGGGCGGCGATGGTTGCGGCAGAGTGCGGTAAGCGGCGACGGAGAGGTGCGACCGAGGTGGATTTGGAGGGGAGAGAGCACAAGCGAGCGAGCGAGCGAGAGAGAGAGAGAGAGAACGAGGAGGGCAGGTGAGTGGGAGAGGGGATCGAGGAGGCGCGGGGACCTTATCCCCTCGCCGGCGATGGCGAGTGGGTTTGGCGGGGCTATGCCCCTGTTCCGACCCCAGTCGGGGGAACAGGGAAGGGGACGGGCAGCGGGGATCTAGGCTGGCTCAGGTGGGGCAGGTGGGCCGGCCCAGGTGGGTTATGTCCAGGGGGCCCTTTTTTATTTTGCTTTTTTTTCAACAGCTTTTGCATTTTCTTTTAGTCACTAATGACTTTGCAAAATTATGCCACTTGCCAAAAAAATTTCAAAGAATTATTGTGCACTGCAACAAAAAGATTGTGAGGCTTTTGAAATAGATTGCAATTTTTATAAATTAAAAAGGCATTTAATTTATTGCTTAGGTCACTGTTTTAAGTAGTATAAGCCACTTAAACATTTTGCAAAATTTTTGGTTCACCACTAATATTAGTTATTGATTATTTGGCATATGAAGAACATTTTAGTTTTCATGTTTAAGCAATTTTGAATTTCACTTGGAAATTGAAATTGAATTCAACTGAAATTTGAAAAGAGAGAGAACCAAGGATGATCAAACACTTGTTTAGCAAAATGATTAACTTAACCCTAGGGGTTACTGTAGCATCATTACACCGGGGTGTTACAGCTCTCCTCCTCTAAAAGAAATTCTCGTCCCGGAAATTAAGAGGTAGACGGGAACAGGTCGGGGTATTCAGCCCGAAGGTTATCTTCGCATTCCCAAGTGGCTTCATCTTTAGTATGATTCTACCAGTGCACCTTGAGGAACTTGGTAACCTTCGGGCGGGTTCGACATTCAGCTTCTTCAAGAATGCGGATAGGATGCTCTTTGTATGTGTAACATCCCAAATTTTCAATTTGGAATGTTATACATAAGTCATTCATGCATACCATATTTTATTGCATTTCAGTTTTGCGATCCTCGAAATTCTATGCAACTGAATGACCCTCAAAGAGAGTTGGGGATTTCACCATTTGTCATATTTGAATTATATCAAATATGGAAACAAGGATCACCTTGGTTTTAATTAATTCTTCTCCTCGAAAATATTCCATATCAAAATATATGGGAGGAGATAATATGACTTCTCCAAAATAAATGAAATATTGGGGGGAAATATTAAAATCAATTTGTATTTTTATTGCTATTTTATTTGAATTAGGAAAAAATTGCGTTTTTCAAAATTGCATTAGAGGCCCAAATAAATGTTCACCTTGTCCGGCGTATTTTTAGAGGACGAGAAAAAATTATTTTAGGATTTTTGGAGTCCGTTTAGTATTTCTTTTCTTTGTTTTTTCGCGTCAGGACTTATTTAAAAAAAAGAGGCAACCGACATAACGGGTTGGTTTTGAACCGAACTCCTCCCCCCGGCAGGCCTTATAAGCCGCCGAGGCGGGCCAAGCCCGCCCCATGCCCGCGTCCTGCCCTAACCCTAGCTGCGCCGCCACCCTAGCCCCCCCGCCGCCCACGCTAGCCGCCGCCCGCTGCCGCCCCGCCGCCTCGCCGGAGCTGCCGTCGCCGGACTTCGCCGAGCCGCCGCCGTTGACCGTTGACCGGTCGTTTTTTTAGAAACCCTAAGATCGTTTTTTCTTTAGATCGGTTTTATTCCGGTTTTCTGTGGTTTAGTTAATTAGTGGACGTTCGTCCGTACGGTCGTTTTAACGAATGCCGTTCACCCATTTTTCAAAGACAACGAACGTTCATTCATTAGCCTTTTCGTCAGTTTTTCTTTTTCCAAGGTTTTTCATGATTATTTCTGATCGCGATTTCTACCCTAATTTTTGTTTTAGTTTATCTTTTCGCTCGTTTATCGGAATCAGACGATTCAAGCGCCTAGATCTTCGTCTCGAAGCCCTCTTTCTGTTTAACCAACTTAAACAAGATTTGGTACTGTAAAATTTGACTTTAGTCCAGATTAGTAATCGGATCTTGTTTCTTTTGCAGTTTGTGTTTCGTTGCTCCGTTTGATTTGATTCTTTTTGCAAACCGGAGTTCTTCAGTTGAACTTCCTGGTTAGATCTTCTTATTTGAGATTTACCTCTTCATCTTTCCTTGATTTCTTATGTATGCTATTGTTTGTTTGCAATAGAACGCCCGGAGTGCGAAGCGTGCTACTATGAGTCTCTAGGTTTTGCGGATCATCAGCAAGGCAAGTAATACATTGATCATACTTCTTTCATACCCAGTTTTTATGCATTAGTTCCAATCCCCAAACATTGCATGATTAGGATGAGATTAACTTGTGGGTATTGGGAAGTAGATGATGAGGTAGAACCTATTGCCCTATTTTAATATCAAACCCTCGGAGTTACTTCAACGTTATGCTTATATTGCTATGCTATGCTCGTAGACGTGGATTGGGTTTGATTGTATCCACGACAGATGTGAGATTATTAATTAATGGTTCAACTTAAGGTGGCAACTTTAATACACATCTAGGTGGATTTCTTATTTTGGGCACCTGGAGATATACCAGTATTGTCCTAGGAGATCCCGGGGATATACCGTGTGATCCTCCTACGGTTCGCTACCCTGGCTCAAAGGGATCAAAAGATTATTCATGCTAGAAACTTCCGTGTGCAGCCACAAGCCATTATGGGCTCTGGTATAGTTGAGTATGTTGTGTGACCTCTTTCAGTGGTGGGCTAGCAGATGTAGAGGGAAAGTAGGTGTAACTGTCCACCAGGAGTAAAGAGTTAATGCTTCTGAAAGACTGTGTCTCAGTCATCCATTTCTCAAACACCGTGCAGTGCAAGAAATACAACGGGGGAGATTGAGTCTTGTGGGGAAAAGTGCGCAAACCTCCGCAGAGTGTACAAACTAATCATAGTTAGCCGTGTCCCCGGTTATGGACATCTTGAGTATCTAGTACTTGGATTATCCTACTGTATCTCATCACTCTAATTTAATTTGTTGGGATGATAATTACTTTTAATTGGGATTGAGATGGGGGTACCATTCTCAATGTTTCAACTACCATGATAGTTAAATAAAATATATTCCTTTGTTGTAGGGGAAAATGGTTTTTCGGAAAAACCATATAACCATAGAGCCTCCACCAGCCATATATGCATGTAGTGATAGCATCTATCTATTCATTGCTCTATTGTGTTACATTGCTAGCATATTCCATGTGCTGCCCCATTTTCGGGCTGCAACGTATTATGTAGCAGACTTTTGAGACGAGGAGTAGGACGCGATATGTCGTTTGTCATGCACTCAGCTATGCCGTTGGAGTTGATGGACTCACTTTATCTTCCAAGTCTTTCGGCGTTATCGTTTTAGATGGCTTGAAGCCATATTTATTGTAATAAGTTCTCATTTGAGACATTCGATGTAATAAGTGTGTGATTGCTACTCTGTTATAAATCCTTCGAGTACTGTGTGTGTCAGCATTACCGATCCAGGGATGACACTGAAGCACAGAGACTTGACCGTTTGAGGTTGGGTCGCTACAAGATGGTATGAGAGCACATGCTGAATGTAGGACACGACCACTATGAAAATCCATAGGTCACTCTTCTCTACTCATTTCTGACTCCTCTCCATTTTCTACTCTTTAGGATGTCCGGCACGAGGAACAAGTTTGCACAACCGGATGAAGACACACCTTTTGGACGTCCCTTGAAGGAAGTCACTAGGTACCTGAACATTGGAATACCAAGCTTCACCGGGACCTACAACGCCACTTTACCAGAAGAAGAGCGCTAGATGATTTGAGTTCAAGTTCCAGGAAGGACAGTCATGCCAGTTACAGATCCTATAGAATTTTCCTTTGATGCACCCACCTGGAGTCTAGGCAAGAGCATGGCAGCGCACATTGCTATGGGATGTGTTGGAGAAGTCTACAAACAAGAGCTAAAGGACACTATATACCAGATATGTGGGTGCCGAGATGAGCAATGGGAGATGATCAGCACCAGGAGGGATAGATCCATTGTAGCATTCATCCAGGAGTTAAACGAACACATTCGTCACCAGGAGAACCAGATATGCGCAAGCATGATAGATTTGAAGAAGGAAATGACCAGGATCGCCGAGCTAGAAGAGGAACTCAAGGCTACACGCGACGATTATGAGGAGGAAATCATCGTACTAGTGGAGAAGAATGACGACCTAACAAGGAAGCTTGGAGTTTTCATGGGATACCCCATGCCAGGAGGAGAGGACGATGATTCCACTTGTCCGGTGAACTACATCATCATCGACGACACCGACTCTGACCCCGACGATAGTGATGATGACTATGAAGATGAAGCTGGAGCGGATATCATGGAGTCTCCCACCGAGCAATATTTCTTGATGACCACCATATGACTAGTAGTTTTTCCCCATGTATATAGTAATAGTCCGAGCACTTTTAACGATAGTTCTAGACCGTTTGTATGCCCTTGCTTGCTTGATTGAGTGATATGATATGATTGTGTTTGTCTCATGTGCATATGGGTAGTGCTTTCTCACTAGACCTCATTCTATTCTAAACTCTCCCCCCTAAACCCATCAGATGCCTCCGAGACATGACCCTGGTTTTACTTTCCCACCGGAGCTCACTCAGTTGATCCAACAACAGAATACCTTGATGCAGATGTTAGTTCAGAACCAAGGCAACAACAACAACAATAATAACCCACCGCCGCCACCTCCAGTTGACAACTTAGCCCGTTTTCTGAGGCTGCACCCGCCGGTGTTTTCCAGTAGCACCTAGCCCATAGTTGCTGATGATTGGCTGCGCAGGATAGGAAGGGAGTTGACCACCGCAGGTTGCACAGTTGAGGAGAAGGTGTGTTTTTTCGCACACTAATTGGATGGACCAGCAGCCGCATGGTGGGAGAATTACACAGCCACTTTTCCTATAGCCAATGTCACTTGGGAGCAGTTTCAGCAAGCATTCCACAAAACTCACGTATCCACTGGAACTATGAGCATGAAGAAGCGTGAGTTTCGCAACTTGCACCAGGGAAATCCTACCGTGGCTCAGTACGTAGATGAGTTTAGTAAGCTATCTCGTTAGGCCCCTGATGATGTGGCCACAGATGCCGCGAAGCAGGAGAAGTTTATGGGAGGGATAAATGATGAGATGAGCATGTAGTTGATAGTGGCAACATTCAACAACTACCAGGAATTGGTAGATAAGGCTCTTATGATTGAAGGGAAGCATCAGCAGATTGAGAATCGCAAGAGGAAGTATGGACAGGGGAAGTACAATTCTGGAGCTCAGCAGAACCCTCGTCTCACCCCGAACTCGGGAGGACTTGTCCATAACCATGGAGGACACACTCACAATGGAGGAACTTCCCATAATCATAATGGCGCAATGAATGGGAATGGGAATGGAGCAAGCAGCAATCAGAGCCGCTCTAACCCAGCCACACCTACCAAGAAGGACCAAAGGCACATTACTTGTTTCAAGTGCGGGAAGACCGGGCACTACGCCAATGATTGTTCGGAATTGAAGAACGACAATGGAAATGGAAGCGCTGGGAAGAAGCCCAACCCTTTCAATAGGGGACAAGTGAACCACGTGAACGTGGAGGAAGTTGAGGAGCAGCCTGATGCAATTATCAGTAAGTTTTTGGTTAAGTCGTTTACTGCAATTGTTCTTTTCGATACTGGTGCATCACATTCATACATATCAAGGGGATTCGTGGATAAGTATAAGTTGCCCACTAAGGTACTTAGGACACCCATGTTAGTAAGTTTGCCAGGAGCCGAGTATATGGCAAGTCAAGGATGTTTTCAGATGCCATTGACCATTGGAAGCCATGTTTTCCCCTCAGATCTGATAATTTTGGAGTCACAAGGATTGGATGTGATACTAGGAATGTATTGGCTATCGATGTATGGGGGAAACATCGATTGCGCGAGTAAGTCGATTTTGGTCACCACCCCGGAGGGAAAAAGGATCAAGTATGTATCCAGGCATTCGCCAAGGAGAACCCAAGTACATTCTCTCATGGGAGTTGTTCAGGAGGAGATGCCCGTCGTGAAGGATTACCCGGATGTATTTCCAGAGGAGTTACCAGGCATGCCGCCAGATCGAGACATAGAGTTCTTGATAGAGTTGTTGTCAGGCACCGGGCCAATCAAAGAGACCATACCGGATGCCCGCAAATGATCTGGAGGATATCAAGAAATAGATTAAGGAGTTATTGGAGAAAGGTTATGTTCTACGGAGCTCATCACCATGGGGAGCCCCAGTGTTATTAGTTGAGAAGAAGGATAAGTCCCTAAGAATGGTTGTTGATTATTAGGCATTGAATGAAGTAGCGATCAAGAATAAGTACCCACTGCCAATGATCAATGATTTGTTTGACCAGCTGCAAGGAGCAAAGGTGTTTTCGAAGATCGACCTGCGATCAGGTTACCACCAGCTAAAGATTAGGGAAAAAGATATACCCAAAACAGCGTTCACCATAAGGTATGGGCTATATGAGTATACGGTTATGTCATTTGGATTGACTAACGCCCCCGCCTATTTTCATGAGTATGATGAAAGGTGTTCATGGAGTTTTTGGATAAGTTTGTTGTGGTGTTCATTGATGATATTTTAGTATACTCAAAGAATGAAGAGGAACATAAGGAGCATTTGCGGTTAGTTCTCGAGAAGCTCATGGAACATCAGTTATATGCCAAGTTCAGCAAATGTGAGTTTTGGTTGAAGGAAGTTGGATTTCTTGGACATGTTATATTAGGAGAGGGTATAGCAGTGGACCCTAACAAGGTTAAATCAGTCACTGAGTGGTTGGCACCCACCTCGGTTGGAGAGATCCATAGTTTTCTTGGACTCGCGGGATACTATCAGAGATTTATTGAGAATTTTTTTAAGATTGCAAAGCTCATGAAAACATTGTTGAAGAAGGACAACAAGTTCTATTGGACTGAAGAATGTGAAGCAAGTTTCCAGGAGTTGAAGAAACGTTTGACTACAGCCCCAGTGCCTCTAGAAGCAATACAATTAGATAGTGATTTGACATATGAGGGGAAACCTATCAAGATTCTCGAGTTTGCTAGCCGAGTTACTCGCAGTAAGGTTATCAAGTTTTGCAAAGTTTAGTGGAGCCACCATATCGAGGATGAAGCCACTTGGGAACGAGAGGATGATCTACGCAAAGATCACCCACACCTATTTTCTAGACAACCCGAATCTCAGACGAGATTCATCTTAAGGGGGGTAGGTTTGTAACATCCCAATTTTTCAATTTGGAATGTTATACATAGGTCATTCATGCATACCATATTTTATTGCATTTCTGTTTTGCGATACTCAAAATTCTAAGCAACTCAAGGACCCTCGGAGAGGGTTGGGGATTTCACCGTTTGTCATATTTGAATTATATCAAATATGGAAACAAGGATCACCTTGGTTTTAATTAATTCTTCTCCCCAAAAATATTCCATGTCAAAATATATGAGAGGAGATAATATGACTTCTCCAAAATAAATGAAATATTGGGGGAAAAATATTAAAATCATTTTGTATTTTTATTTGGAGTTCTATTGCTATTTTATTTGAATTAGGAAAAATTTGCATTTTTCAAAATTGCATTAGAGGCCCAAATACATGTTCACCGTGTCCTACGTATTTTTAAAGGACAGGAAAATTTATTTTAGGATTTTTGGAGTCTGTTTAGTATTTCTATTCTTTGTTTTTCTGCGTCAGGAGTTATTTAAAAAAAGAGGCAACCAACTTAACGGGCTGATTTCGACCCGGACTCCTCCCCGGCCGGGCTTATAAGCCGCCGAGATGCCCCAGCCCGCACCGTGCCCGTGTCCCTCCCTAACCCTAGCCGCGCCGCCGCCCTAGCCCCGCCGCCCGCGCTTGCCGCCGGCGCTGCCGCCCCGCCGCCTCGCCGGAGCCGCCGCTGCCGTTGCCAGACTTCGCCGAGCCGCCGTCGTTGACCGTTGACTGGTCGGCTTTTTTAAAACCCTAAGATCGGCTTTTTTACATGGGTTTTATTCCGGTTTTCTGCGGTTTAGTTAAGTAGCGGACGTTCGTCCGTACAGTCGTTTTAACGAATGCCGTTAACCCATTTTTCACAGACAGCGAACGTTCGTTCATTAGCCTGTTCGTCAGTTTTTCTTTTTCCAGGGTTTTCCGCGATTATTTCTGATCACGATTTCTGCCCTAATTTTCATTTTAGTTTATCTTTTCGCTCGTTTATCGGAATCAGGCGATTCAAGCGCCTAGATCTTCGTCTCGAAGCCCTCTTTCTGTTTAACCAACTTGAACAAGATTTTGGTATTGTAAAGTTTGACTTTAGTCCAGATTAGTAATTGGATCTTGTTTCTTTTGCATTTTGTGTTTCGTTGCTCCATTTGATTTGATTCTTTTTGCAAACCGGAGTTCTTCAGTTGAACTTCCTGGTTAGATCTTCTTATTTGAGATTTACTTGTGCATCTTTGCTTTATTGCTTATGTATGCTATTGTTTGTTTGCGATAGAACACCCAGAGTGCGAAGCGTGCTACAATGAGTCTCTAGGTTTTGTGGATCATCAGCAAGGCAAGTAACACATTGATCATACTTCTTTCATACCCAGTTTTGATGCATTAGTTCCACTCCCCAAACATTGCATGATTAGGATGAGATTAACTTGTGGGTATTCGGAAGTAGATGATGAGGTAGAACCTATTGCCCTGTTTTAATATCAAACCCTGGGAGTTACTTCTACGTTATGCTTATATTGCTATGCTATGCTCATAGACGTGGATTGGGTTTGAGTGTATCCATGACAGATGTGAGATTGTTAATTAATGGTTCAACTTAAGGTGGCAACTTTAATACACATCTGGGTGGATTACTTGTTTTGGGCACCTGGGGATATACCAGTGTTGTCCTAGGAAATCCCGGGGATATACCGTGTGATCCTCCTACGGTCCGCCACCCAGGCTCAAAGGGATCAAAAGATTATTCATGCTAGAAACTTCCGTGTGCAGCCACAAGCCATTATGGGCTCTGGCATAGTTGAGTATGTTGTGTGACCTCTTTCAGTGGTGGGCTAGCAGATGTAGAGGGAAAATAGGTGTAACTGTCCACCCGGAGTAAAGAGTTAATGCTTCTGAAAGACCGTGTGTCGGTCATCCATTTCTCAAACACCGTGCAGTGCGAGAAATACAACGGAGGAGATCGAGTCTTGTGGGGAAAAGTGCGCAAACCTCTGCAAAGTGTACAAAGTAATCATGGTTAGCCGTGTCCCCGGTTATGGACATCTTGAGTATCTAGTACTTGGATTATCCTACTGTATCTCATCACTCTAATTTAATTTGTTGGGATGATAATTACTTTTAATTGCGATTGACATGGGGGTACGATTCTCAATGTTTCAACTACCATGATAGTTAAATAAAATGTATTCCTTTGTTGTAGGGAAAAATTGGCTTTTCGCAAAAACCATATAGCCGTAGAGCCTCCACCAGCCCTATATGCATGTAGTGATAGCAGTTATCTATTCATTGCTCTACTGTGTTACACTGCCAGCATATTCCATGTGTTGACCCATTTTTGGGCTGCAACGTATTATGTTGCAGACTTTTCTGACGAGGAGTAAGACACGATAGGTCATTTGTCATGCACTCAGGTATGCCATTGGAGTTGATGGACTAACTTTATCTTCCAATTCTTCCGTTTTTATCGTTTTAGATGGCCTTAAGCCATATTTATTGTAATAAGTTCTCTTTTGAGACATTCGATGTAATAAGTGTGTGATTGCTACTCTGTTATAAATCCTTCGAGTACTGTGTGTGTCAGCATTACCGATCCAGGGATGACACTGAAGCACAGAGACTTGACCATTTGAGGTCGGGTCGCTACAGTATGTGAGATCATCTTGAACCTCAATCAACTCCAGATCCACTTCACGTTCTGGATCCTTAAAGCATTGACGAAGTTGCGACACATGGAAGACATCATGGACGTGAGAGAACTGAGGTGGCAACTCAAGTTGATAAGCCACCAGTCCACGACGTGCGAGGATGCGGGAGGGGCCAATGTTGCGCGGAGCTAGCTTGCCCTTGACTCCAAACTGATGAGTGCATCTCAGAGAAGTGACACGCAGATAAGCTTGTTCACCAGGTTGATAAGTTGAACCCTAGTGTTTCCGGTCATAGTTGCTCTTCTGGCGGGACTGGGCCGCCTTGAGATTATCCCAGACAATGCGAACCCGCTCTTCAGCTTGTTGAGAATGTCTCGACCAATGAGCGTCCGTTCCCCAGTTTCTGACCAATTCAAAGGGGTTCGGCACTTACGTCCATAAAGCACTTTGAAGGGTGCCATCTTCAAGCTGGCTTGATAACTGTTGCTATACGAGAACTCCGCATAAGGGAGTGATTCTTCCCACTTCTTTCCGAAAGAAATAACGCAAGCCTAAAGCATGCCTTCAAGAATTTGATTGACTCGCTCGACTTGGCCTTGGGATTGGGGATGATAAGTAGTGCTCCAGGTAATATGAGTTCACATTGGCTCTTAGAAACTATCCCAGAACTTCGAAGTGAAAATACTGCCGTGGTCCGAATTGATCTCCTTCGAAATGCCGTGGAGTGACACTATTCTGGAGATATACAAGTTTGCTAATTGACTAGCAGTGATTGTCTCGTTGACTGGTAGAAAGTGAGCAACTTTCGAAAATTGGCCGACGACGACGAAGATAGCATCATTACCTTTCTGAGACTTGGGAAGGCCAGTGACGAAGTCCATTTGGATATTATCCCACTTCCATTCAGGAAGCGGAAGCGGTTGCAGAAGTCCAGCTGGTTTCTAATGTTCTGCTTTGATGCGACAGCAAACGTAACATTCTTCAATATATTGAGCAATGTCTTGCTTCATTTTAGATCACTAGTACTTCTGACGAATGTCTAAGTACATCTTGGTACTTGTCAGGACAACAATTCCAAGTCACACTGATCTAGCATGTAACAACTCATATCACTTTGCGGCCTCATGCACGGTATTCCCACAGGCGTCGCCTTACCATGGCCCGGGACTGTTTGCGCCTTTTGGCTCACGTATATGATAGTGTCGCTAGCATCCATATGACAGAGAACCCAGGCCGACATGGCTAGTCGTGAACCCAAAGCGGCACAAACTTACGGGGATAGGCATGCATGAATCAACATCGAGCATGTCGGTCAGCAGTGTGTGAATCCGAGCTGTAGCACTTGGCTAACAGGACTCCGGGAACCCAGGCTGTAGCAGGCTAGGCAGGACTCCAGATGTCACCGTGTGACATTTCCTCGAAGGGACAGCCACATGAACGAAGTGAATCACATGCCGACCAGTCAAGTGTTCCGGAGCAGTAGTGCTGGGATAGCAGGACTCCGGTGAACCGGGCTGTAGCGGACTACTATGGCTCATGGAAGCACTAGACTACATTTCCCCATAAGAGAGGCCGCCAAGGATAAACAACTAGATTGTCGGATCCCACACATACCAAGCATTTCAACCATACACACAATATGCTTGATATGTGTAAATACAACATGGCATCACAAAAAAACTCTACAACTCAAAGTACTTTATTTAAAGGCTCCGAAGAGCCATACATAACATGTTCATAAAGGTAGGGGTCACATGACCCAACAGTCAAGTCATACAAACATACAAGCACATGCGGAAGCAAACTAGTCTGAGTACAGACACTAGAAAGAAAGAAGGCTTGACGAAGCCTGCCTATCTACATAGGGCCCTACATGGCTCGGAATCACCACCTGGGTGGCAAGTCACTCATCGACATCGAGATCTACATAAAAACCGTCGGACGGGGCGGTGTTGTCGTCTAAAAACAGTAATTGAAGCAACATGAGTACAAAGGTACTCAGCAAGACTTACAACAGATCCTACTATACATGCTCATTCTCAAGAAGGTTGTGGAGTTATAGCAGCAAGCCAACTTTGACTCTTGGCTAAGCTATCCTACGAGACACCACTTGTAAAATAGTTTTCGAACATGAGTCCACTAATCACCATCACAATACTCCACCGTGGATCCTCCCTCGTCATCCTACGAGAGGGCCATCCTCGGTACTCACACTTATCTTGAGTCTTTTAGTAGTAACCATTAACTTGTCTATGAACTGTATAGGCAACCAAGCAGTCCTTTACCGCGGACGCGGCTATTTGAATAGATGATGTTAACCCTGCAGGGGTGTTGTGACGCCCCGATTCGATCGTACACTAATCGTACACGCAAACGTGTACGATCAAGATCAGGGACTCACGGGAAGATATCACAACACAACTCTACAAATAAAATAAGTCATACAAGCATCATATTACAAGCCAGGGGCCTCGAAGGCTCGAATACAAGAGCTCGATCATAGACGAGTCAGCGGAAGCAACAATATCTGAGTACAGACATAAGTTAAACAAGTTTGCCTTAAGAAGGCTAGCACAAACTGGGATACAGATCGAAAGAGGCGCAGGCCTCCTGCCTGGGATCCTCCTAAACTACTCCTGGTCGTCGTCAGCGGGCAGCACGTAGTAGTAGGCACCTCCGGTGTAGTAGGAGTTGTCGTCGACGGTGGCGTCTGGCTCCTGGGCTCCAACTTCTGGTTGCGACAACCAGGTAGAAGGGATAGAGGGAAAAGGAGGAGAAAGCAACCGTGAGTACTCATCCAAAGTACTCGCAAGCAAGGAACTATACTACATATGCATGGGTATCAAATGGAATAAGGGTATCATATGTGGACTGAACTGCAGAATGCCAGAATAAGAGGGGGATAACTAATCCTGTCGAAGACTACGCTTCTGGCAGCCTCCGTCTTGCAGCATGTAGAAGAGAGTAGACTGAAGTCCTCCAAGTAGCATCGCATAGCATAATCCTAACCGATGATCCTCCCCTCGTCGCCCTGTGAGAGAGCGATCACCGGTTGTATCTGGCACTTGGAAGGGTGTGTTTATTAAGTATCCGGTTCTAGTTGTCATAAGGTCAAGATACAACTCTGGGTCGTCCTTTTACCGAGGGACACGGCTATTCGAATAGATAAACTTCCCTGCAGGGGTGCACCACATACCCCAACACGCTCGATCCCATTTGGCCGGACACACTTTCCTGGGTCATGCCCGGCCTCGGAAGATCAACACGTCGTAGCCCTACCTAGGCACAACAGAAAGGTCAGCACGCCGGTCTAAATCCTATGGCGCAGGGGTCTGGGCCCATCGCCCTTTGCACACCTGCACGTTGCGAACGCGGCCGAAAGCAGACCTAGCCTAGTGGCCTTCCAGTCCAATCCGGCGCGCGCCACTCAGTTGCTGACGTCACGAAGGCTTCGGCTAATACCACGACGCCGGGATACCCATAACTACTCCCGCGTAGATGGTTAGTGCATATAGACCAAATGGCCAGACTCAGATCAAATACCCAGATCTCGTTAAGCGTGTTAAGTATCCGCGAACGCCGAACAGGGCCAGGCCCACCTCTCTCCTAGGTGGTCGGAACCTGCCCTGTCGCTCCGCCTCAAAAGATCCACTCGCGGGTGCTCCTGCGAGCCTACCCGTCTTTAGTCACCACATGTATCATGTATAAAGTATATAGTATATACCCGTGATCACCTCCCGAGTGATCACGGCCCGATAGTATAGCATGGCAGACGGACAAGAATGTAGGGCCACTGATGATAAACTAGCATCCTATACTAAGCATTAGGTTTGCAGGTAAAGGTAACAACAGTAGTAGCAAGGACAGGCTATGCATCAGTATAGGATTAACGGGAAGCAGTAACATGCTACACTACTCTAATGCAAGCAGTATAGAGAAGAGTAGGCGGTATCTGGTGATCAAAGGGGGGGGGGGCTTGCCTGGTTGCTCTGGCAAGAGAGAGGGGTCGTCAACACCATAGTCGATCACAGGGGTACCGGCAGCGGTCTCGGGGTCTACCGGAAAAAGTAACGGAGGGGGAACATAATAAATAACAGAGCAATCAAAGCAACACAAAGCATAACATGGTGATACGCCGTGCTAGGGGTGACCTAACGCAGTAGAAGGTGATACCGGTGAAGGGGGAAAACACCCGGGAAAGTATCCCCGGTGTTTTGCGTTTTCGGGCAAAGGAGCCGGAGGGGGAAAGTTGCGAGTTTGCTATGCTAGGGATGCGTGACGGATGAACGGGCTGCATATCCGGGTTCGTCTCGTCGTTCTGAGCAACTTTCATGTTGAAAATATTTTAATCTGAGTTACGGATTAAAAGATATGATTTTCTAAAGATTTTACTAATTTCTGGAATTTAATTAATTATTTAAATTAATTCGATAAACAGATTAATGACATCAGCATGATGTCATGCTGACATCAGCAGTCAACAGAGTTGACTTGGTCAACCTGACCAGTGGGTCCCACTGGTGAGTGACACATTTTAATTAAACAGATTAATTAAACTAATCAAAATTAATTAAGGGGGTGGGCCCCACTGTCATACTAGTTAATTAACTAATTAACAGTAGTTGATTAGGTTAATTAACATTAGGTTAATTAATCTTAATTAGTTAATTTAATCATAATTAATTAAGTTAATTAATTATATTTTTTTATTAAACGTTCTGGGGCCCTGGGGCCCCCCTCTCATTGGCCCGGAGGGGCTTGGCGGGTGCCGGGTGTCGGGCATCGGCGGCCGACTGGGTACTGGCCCAGGCCAGCCACGGCTGAGCACGGCCGGCGGGCGGCAGTAGCAGGGGAGGCAGGGACCGGCGCAGGAGGGGGCCGACGGCTGCACAGGGGGCATCGACGGCGGCGACGACGGTCGGCGCGAGCTGGGATGCGACCGCGGGGGGGGGGGGGGGGCGAAAGATGCGGGCGAGCACTGGGCTCCAGGGGCGCGGGCGAGGCACACAAGGCCGAGCGGGAGCGCGGCCGTGAGGCGGAGCAGAGGAGCTCCGGGGAGCGTGGCGAGGCCGGAGCGGCGGAGCCGCGGCTGACGAGCGGGGAGTGCACGGGGCGGCCAGGCGAGGCGGGGACGGGGCGGCAGCTGCGGCAGAGGCAGCGGCGATACGGCGAGGTGTAGGACGCGCGCGTGCGGATGGCCACGATGAGCGGGGAGAGGGGGGAGCAACGGCAGCGGGGAGAGAGGAGGAGAGGCCGGGCCTCACTTGCGGTGTAGGGGAACGGCAACGTGCTCGAGGAGGAGGACGAGGAAGCAGGCGTCGATGTCGGAGACGTGAGGCGGCGGGCGATCCAGGCGGCGAGGTTCGAGGGCGACCCGCGGGGAGGATGACGGGGATGGAGAGGTAGCAGTCCGGTGGGGAGGGGGAGGCAGGCCGGCGAGGTTGCGGTCCGGCAAGGGGGCCTCCACCGACGGAGAGGACCAGGGCGATGGCGTCCGGTGATGGGTCACAGAGGGGGTCGAGCGGCGCGGTCGATGGGGTTGATTCCCCCGATCCAATCGGGGGGGACAGAGGGAGGAGCGGGGTATGGGGAGGGGAAGTGGGCGAGTGGGGTGGGGTTTCGATCTAGGGTTTCTGGGGGGTGGGGGATAAGGGGGACTGGGGGTGGGCCGGCCTGGGTCGGTTGGTTCGGCGGCCAGTTGGGCCGTTCGGCCCAGTTGGCCAGGGGGGTTTCCTCTTGTTTTTTCTTTTTTGTATTTTCCATTTTCTTTATTTTCTTTTCTGTTTTAATTTAAGTTCCTCTTTTACTTTAGTTTTATAAACTCTAAAAGTAGTCCCTACTTTAGTGTTAATAAATAGGCTACTACCACATAAGTTTGGGCAACTAAATAAAATAGTTTAATATTTTATTTAATGTAATAGGCACTCAACTAATTGGCTTTGCTACTGTTTAAAACATTCTAGAGTATTTTACACTTTTATGAAAGTGTGGTTTCTCCACCATAATTACCTATGCATTATTCGGCAATCACCGAACATTTTTGTTTTAATTTTTGAAAACTGTTATTATTTACCAAACTTTGAATTTGAATTTTGGACCGGTTTTTGACCTAACGATAGATTAGCAACAGTAACCGAGGTGACGTGGCATGATTAGCGTGGGATTACTGTAGCATGATTATCCGGGCGTCACAATTCTCCTCCACTACAAGAAATCTCGTCCCGAGATTTAGGAGCGGGAGTAAGGGGGTGGGGGATCTGGTTACATAATTCTATCGATTCTTCTTGGTCATAGTTGCTCTTCTCGAAGAGGTCGATCCATTACATTGATGTCTTCATTTCTCTGCTTCAGGTCATCATGATGAAGTTGTCGTCCTTTCTTTGGGAACTCCATCGTACTTACAAATAGGTAAGGGGCAGCTTTACAACAATTGAATGTTATAAGGGAAATTCATTTAGGGGGTATCCCAAGAATGATCATAAGAGTATCTCTCGAGTTGAACAATTAAAACACATCGAGAGCAAAGTAAGAAGGTACCATAAGAAGTTTGAAACGGATAGACAATCTTTGTTGCCTGAAACAAGGCAACGGTATAGGTATTGTGTTTAATACCAGAATCGATGATTTCTCGGAAGGTGGCTCGTGAATCACAAACGAGGCCAAGTGCGAGGAATTAAATTTGGAAACCGGGGGTGTATAGGAGGGTCAGGTTTCGATCCTGTGTAACTGTGGGTTATGGGCCCACCATGTGGTTAAAAGTAGGTAAAGCGTTGATATCTTGCACGGTCGTGATAGCAAGACATGTCAGAGGGTAGCCTATCATTTATGTTGGCAACAATGTCGGTACCAAGGGCGAGGGACGAAGAGAACCATTTTCCCGCTCATTGAAACGAGGCGGACCAATAGGCAAAGTTCTCGTTCATCGGTGGTTACCGGAATGTCAACAACAATAGTAACAGGGTCTTACTGTCAGAGTTGTACGCTGAGGTGCTTATAAAAGCAGTGACGTATTACTGCTTAGATCATATAAACCTCAAGAAGGTTAAACAGAACAATGGAAAAGAAAATATGATTATCAGATTTAACAGAAGAATGGAAAGGAAAATATGTTTAAACACATATTTCAGGGGTATATCCTTCCCAAGGACAAACAGAGCATGATATCCGTGGCAGGATATTAGGTAGAAAACCCTTTAAGTAAGGGGAGAGAAATTTCATGACAGTACCCATACAACGGTGTTTGGATAATGGTTAAAGAAAACTTAGCATTGCGCTTTCAATGCTCTTATTGAAAATCAGAGTACCACAAACATGCTTCAAGAAGCATTGACATGGTATTCAAGCAAAGGTCAGATTTTGGAAACACAAAGGATCCATCAGGAATAGCTTGTGAAATAAGTCTTACAATTTCCTCACGGAAGAATGGCTAAACTTGCTAAAAAGGATACTACAACAATAGGTCCTCCGGCCAGGTGTGCTAGGCCTGACATAACCTTACCGGGTCATATATAAAGACCAACATTATAACTCTTAGAAATAAGTTCCAACCATCATATCTGACCGAGATTCAGATCTGATTGGTGTCACGATACCTCAGACTTAGCATGCCTAAGAAGAAAAGGTGCGGCACAATTTGACGAGATGACATTGTAAGATTCTCGGGAAATGAACTATGGAAGCGAGTTCCGAAACGAGAGTTCATCAGTAAACCAAGGAGAGGATGAGGAGGTGGCTGATAGGCTCAGCAACAAATCATCGCGATTTCCAAAGGATTGATTTCCACAATTATGTGAACAAGGAAATATCATTTGTCGGATCAAATGTCATAATGATGTATGCTCGAGGGAAACATACACAACTGAACAATGATAGAAGGGTGCAACCAGGAATCTGGACTAGGTAGCACGATCAATGTTTGAATGATGATTCAATAATCAATAGACTTAGAATGAAACTGTAGACCAATAACTTCAAGCAATAGGGTTGCTAGAAGTTTAGAATTTGCACAACACAGACCATTAATCGGTATTCCGGTTAGAAACAATACGGAGACCAAGAGATGAACGCAAAAGGCGAGAGATATTACTATATCAAGAATTCTCAAGAGGTGGTAAAATTACCACGACATTCTTGACATAAAAGGTGGTAACATTCCAAGGTAAAGAAGAACAAATGCTGTATAGCAAGGATCTCAAGGTATAACTCAAAACACGAATAAGTTTGTGTTGGAGGGAAGGCAATAAAGTGGCCGATGATAATACAATTCATCGGGGGCAAGGATGGTATTTCTCATCATGAATTCAATTGATATCCAGGAAGACCTCATAAGGTTGATGATCTTCACGGCACATTGGTCGAGAGATTTCAAGATGTAATCAATCAGTGACAACATCAAATCAAAGGAATGATGAAGCGGAAGGTTATTGGAACCATGGGTAGGGCACAAACTTGAAATCAAGCTTGTTGTTCAAGGTGAATTGATATGACGAGGAAGATCGACGTAAGCTTAGCTCATCATCGAAAGTGGTGCTCCGGGATTAAGGACCAGGTAGCACAGTTAAAATTTAGCACGATAATGATATAGCCGATCAGGCTAGGAATGACATGATCGAGTACAAACTCGGACTTAAAAAAGATTATCAAGAGTTGCTGAACCATAGGGCAGATTCGGTTCAGTTATCGGTGTCTTTGAGTGTTTAATAACTCAGAGCCCATGAAAACTGTAATCAGTGAGAATGTAGTACTTGATGAAGAACTCATAAGAAGTTATGCAGTTTCAAGATAATCTCGAGATACCAGGGGGGTAATACTCGAAGACGGATCAAAGTAGAGGTTGGACCGAGGTATTGATTCACATGAGACAAGTGCTTACACTTGCATCGAAAATGGTATTTAAAAGAGAACATGGTCGGAACCACGATTGTAAAAGGCCGGATCCCAGATATAAGATGAACTTATACCAAGGGAACTAATATCATTTACAAGAAGCTTCGATGATAAGTTTCACATCGCATCCATGGGCATGAACGCAAAGGCTCAAGGTCGACTCCCAATTCTTCCATGCATAATCTTTCATTTTTCTTCTCGCTTTTGATGAAGCTGTAGTATAGAAATTTTATCTAGCAAAATACCAGAAGAGTATGACTCGTGAAAACTTTCGAGTTCACACAGTTTAGAGAAGGCATATGTTCAACCCATCAGGGCATCTTAGGAGTATATACCACAAATTTCAAGAATAAATAACACCAGCTCGATAGTAGAGCATGTTTGAGAAAGTAGAGGATACAATTTACCAAAGGTATTATGTATCTGAGGGAAGGCTCACAGACTTATTGAATATGAAGGACGTTGTCGGATAAAATCCCGCAAATGATCTGGTGGTTCTCAAGGAATCTGGTGCGAGCATCGGTACTCAACCAGAGGGAGAAACAATGCAAGGAGATCAGACTTTAGAAACAACTGACTAATTCAAGGCTCAAATGCAAAGGAATTATCAATTCCAAGACAAGGGATCAGAAGCAATGCTCTGATCAGGGATGGATAAGTTGAATAGCCTTAAGGGTACAATCGACAGCAATTTGATTGGTCGAGATCCAGCTCATGTTTTAAAATAACGTCTAAGCCGGAAAGATAATTTAAAAGGGGTCAACTGATGATTGTGTGCATTCGCACTCAAGTTGAATCAATAGGATCAAAAGACGATGCCTAAGGATACTAACGAATATCGCCAGACATATGGAAAGCATCCATAATGCAAGCAGGCAAGTATTGCAGAGCAATAAGCTACTAAGGATTTTTGGAGGATCGAATAGTATTTCGAAGACCATTGTGAAACACATGAACAACTGGGGATGAGTGGATACTCGACAAGTTCGAGGATTTAATTGAGGGGGTATTCATGTGGCAAGGAACTGCTAGGCAGTAGGCACAAAGTATTCTCGGAACAATAGAGAAGACTCCGGGGTATCTTGTAATAACAAGATCAATGGGGGATGATCGTATGAATGGCAAGTGTAGGTAGTTATCCATAAGGATTTATCGGTGGTCGGGAATAGCAAAAGTGATGGGCACAAAGTCTCGAGAGGAATAGCAAAAGTGTATCTTCGGAATCTTCTGGTGAAGCAGGCCATCATCTGGAATGAAGGGGCTCTCCGGGAGAAAGTATTTATGAGATCCTAGAGCCAAAGTTAGTAAATTCATTTTAACCCGAATAGAAGAGAGATCAGAGCCCCAGAGTAATGATCGAGGAGTAAACGATCCTAATACCACTCAAATGGCGACGTGGGCCCATGGGCCACACAGCCATGTTAGTAAGACAGTTTTCATCGACTAGACTCAACTTCGGCCAAGGAGTTTGGAAAGGGGATTCCTACAGGCAGTCGGCTCTGATACCAACTTGTGACGCCCCAATTCGATCGTACACTAATCGTACACGCAAACGTGTACGATCAAGATCAGGGACTCACGGGAAGATATCACAACACAACATTACAAATAAAATAAGTCATACAAGCATCATATTACAAGCCAGGGGCCTCGAAGGCTCGAATACAAGAGCTCGATCATAGACGAGTCAGCGGAAGCAACAATATATGAGTACAGACATAAGTTAAACAAGTTTGCCTTAAGAAGGCTAGCACAAACTAGGATATAGATCGAAAGAGGCGCATGCCTCCTGCCTGGGATCCTCCTAAACTACTCCTGGTCGTCGTCAGCGGGCAGCACGTAGTAGTAGGCACCTCCGGTGTAGTAGGAGTCGTCGTCGACGGTGGCGTCTGGCTCCTGGGCTCCAACATCTGGTTGCGACAACTAGGTAGAAGGGATAGAGGGAAAAGGAGGAGAAAGCAACCATGAGTACTCATCCAAAGTACTCGCAAGCAAGGAACTATACTACATATGCATGGGTATCAAATGGAATAAGGGTATCATATGTGGACTGAACTGCAGAATGCCAGAATAAGAGGGGGATAACTAATCCTGTCGAAGACTACGCTTCTGGCAGCCTCCGTCTTGCAGCTTGTAGAAGAGAGTAGACTGAAGTCCTCCAAGTAGCATCGCATAGCATAATCCTAACCGATGATCCTCCCCTCGTCGCCCTATGAGAGAGCGATCACCGGTTGTATCTGGCACTTGGAAGGGTGTGTTTTATTAAGTATCCGGTTCTAGTTGTCATAAGGTCAAGATACAACTCCGGGTCGTCCTTTTACCGAGGGACACGGCTATTCGAATAGATAAACTTCCCTGCAGGGGTGCACCACATACCCCAACACGCTCGATCCCATTTGGCCGGACACACTTTCCTGGGTCATGCCCGGCCTCGAAAGATCAACACGTCGCAACCCTATCTAGGCACAACAGAGAGGTCAGCACGCCGGTCTAAATCCTATGGCGCAGGGGTCTGGGCCCATCGCCCTTTGCACACCTGCACGTTGCGAACGCGGCCGAAAGCAGACCTAGCCTAGTGGCCTTCCAGTCCAATCCGGCGCGTGCCACTCACTCGCTGACGTCACGAAGGCTTCGGCTGATACCACGACGCCGGGATACCCATAACTACTCCCGCGTAGATGGTTAGTGCGTATAGACCAAATGGCCAGACTCAGATCAAATACCCAGATCTCATTAAGCGTGTTAAGTATCCGCGAACGCCGAACAGGGCCAGGCCCACCTCTCTCCTAGGTGGTCGGAACCTGCCCTGTCGCTCCGCCTCAAAAGATCCACTCGCGGGTGCTCCTGCGAGCCTACCCGTGTTTAGTCACCACATGTATCATGTATAAAGTATATAGTATATACCCGTGATCACCTCCCGAGTGATCACGGCCCGATAGTATAGGATGGCAGACGGACAAGAATGTAGGGCCACTGATGATAAACTAGCATCCTATACTAAGCATTAGGTTTGCAGGTAAAGGTAACAACAGTAGTAGCAAGGACAGGCTATGCATCAGTATAGGATTAACGGGAAGCTGTAACATGCTACACTACTCTAATGCAAGTAGTATAGAGAAGAGTAGGCGGTATCTGGTGATCAAAGGGGGGGCTTGCCTGGTTGCTCTGACAAGAGAGAGGGGTCGTCAACACCGTAGTCGATCACAGGGGTACCGGCAGCGGTCTCGGGGTCTACCGGAAAAAGTAACGGAGGGGGAACATAATAAATAACAGAGCAATCAAAGCAACACAAAGCATAACATGGTGATACGCCGTGCTAGGGGTGACCTAACGCAGTAGGAGGTGATACCGGCGAAGGGGGAAAACACCCGGGAAAGTATCCCCGGTGTTTTGCGTTTTCGGGTAGAGGAGCCGGAGGGGGAAAGTTGCGAGTTTGCTATGCTAGGGATGCGTGACGGATGAACGGGCTGCGTATCCGGGTTCGTCTCGTCGTTCTGAGCAACTTTCATGTTGAAAATATTTTAATCCGAGTTACGGATTAAAAGATATGATTTTCTAAAGATTTTATTAATTTCTGGAATTTAATTAATTATTTAAATTAATTCGATAAACAGATTAATGACATCAGCATGATGTCATGCTGACATCAGCAGTCAACAGAGTTGACTTGGTCAACCTGACCAGTGGGTCCCACTGGTCAGTGACACATTTTAATTAAACAAATTAATTAAACTAATCAAAATTAATTAAGGGGGTGGGCCCCACTGTCATACTAGTTAATTAACTAATTAACAGTAGTTGATTAGGTTAATTAACATTAGGTTAATTAATCTTAATTAGTTAATTTAATCATAATTAATGAAGTTAATTAGTTAGTTAATTAATTAATTAATTATATTTTTTTTATCAAACGTTCTGGGGCCCTGGGGCCCCCTCTCATTGGCCCGGAGGGGCTTGGCGGGTGCCGGGTGTCGGGCATCGGCGCCCGACGGGGTACTGGCCCAGGCCAGCCACGGCTGAGCACGACCGGCGGGCGGCAGTAGCAGGGGAGGCAGGGACCGGCGCAGGAGGGGGTCGGCGGCTGCACAGGGGGCATCGACGGCGGCGACGACGGTCGGCGCGAGCTGGGACGCGACCGCGGGGGGGCGAAGGATGCGGGCGAGCACGGGGCTCCAGGGGCGCGGGCGAGGCACACAAGGCCGAGCGGGAGCGCGGCCGTGAGGCGGAGCAGAGGAGCTCCGGGGAGCGTGGCGAGGCTGGAGCGGCGGAGCCGCGGCTGACGAGCGGGGAGTGCACGGGGCGGCCAGGCAAGGCGGGGACGGGGCGGCAGCTGCGGCAGAGGCAGCGGTGATACGGCGAGGTGTAGGACGCGCGCGTGCGGATGGCCACGATGAGCGGGGAGAGGGGGGAGCAACGGCAGCGGGGAGAGAGGAGGAGAGGCCGGGCCTCACTTGCGGTGTAGGGGAACGGCAACGTGCTCGAGGAGGAGGACGAGGAAGCAGGCGTCGATGTCGGAGACGCGAGGCGGCGGGCTATCCGGGCGGCGAGGTTCGAGGGCGACCCGCGGGGAGGATGACGGGGATGGAGAGGTAGCAGTCCGGCGGGGAGGGGGAGGCAGGCCGGCGAGGTTGCGGTCCGGCGAGGGGCCTCCACCGACGGAGAGGACCGCGGCGATGGCGTCCGGTGATGGATCGCAGGGGGGGTCGAGCGGCGCGGTCGATGGGGTTGATTCCCCCGATCCAATCGGGGGGGACAGAGGGAGGAGCGGGGTGTGGGGAGGGGAAGTGGGCGAGTGGGGTGGGGTTTCGATCTAGGGTTTCTGGGGGGTGGGGGATAAGGGGGACTGGGGGTGGGCCGGCCTGGGTCGGTTGGTTCGGCGGCCAGTTGGGCCGTTTGGCCCAGTAGGCCAGGGGGGTTTCCTCTTGTTTTTTCTTTTTTGTATTTTCCATTTTCTTTATTTTCTTTTCTGTTTTAATTTAAGTTCCTCTTTTACTTTAGTTTTATAAACTCTAAAAGTAGCCCCTACTTTAGTGTTAATAAATAGGCTACTACCACATAAGTTTGGGCAACTAAATAAAATAGTTTAATATTTTATTTAATTTAATAGGCACTCAACTAATTGGCTCTGCTACTGTTTAAAACATTCTAGAGTATTTTACACTTTTATGAAAGTGTGGTTTCTCCACCATAATTACCTATGCATTATTCGGCAATCACCGGACATTTTTGTTTTAATTTTTGAAAACTGTTATTATTTACCAAACTTTGAATTTGAATTTTCGACCGGTTTTTGACCTAACGATAGATTAGCAACAGTAACCGAGGTGACGTGGCATGATTAGCGTGGGATTACTGTAGCATGATTATCCGAGCGTCACAGGTGTACTTCTTCATACACGCTCTCACCACTTATCGTCGTGTACACGACATGTACTCGGCAACCTTCAAGCGAAAGCCCAACGAGGGTGTCGGCCACGGCCTACCTAAACACTCAAGTCTCTAGTCGAGGTCTATCGCCTATCCAGGTTCCATCCGCAGGGAGTCCGGCCGAGGTTTCCACATACGGCCCCGAACGATGTGTACAGGTGATAACCCACAAGTATATGGGATCGCAAAAGTTTTCGTGGGTAGAGTATTAAACCAAAATTTATTGATTCGACACAAGGGGAGCCAAAGAATATTCTTAAGTATTAGCAGCCGAGTTGTCAATTCAACCACACCTGGAAACTTAATATCTGCAGCAAAGTATTTAGTAGCAAAGTAATATGATAGTGGTGATAACGGTAGCAAAAGGTAACAGTAGTAAAAGTAATGTTTTTGGTATTTTGTAGTGATGATAGCAATAGCAATGGAAAAGTAAAATAAGCGAAGAACAATATATGGAAAGCTCGTAGGCAATGGATCGGTGATGGAGAATGATGCCGGATGTGGTTCATCATGTAACAGTCATAACCTAGGGTGACACAGAACTAGCTCCAGTTCATTGATATAATGCAGGCATGTATTCCGAACATAGTCATACGTGCTTATGGAAAAGGACTTGCATGACATATTTTGACCTACCCTCCCCTGGCAGCGGGGTCCTTACGGAAACTAAAGGATATTAAGGCGTCCTTTTAATAGAGTACTGGAACAAACCATTAACACACAGTGAATACATGAACTCCTCAAACTACGGTCATCACGGGTAAGTATCCCGATTATTGTCACTTCGGGGTTAATGGATCATAACACATAATAGGTGACTATTGACTTGCAAGATAGGATCAAGAATGCTCATATATTGATGAAAACATAATAGGTTCAGATCTGGAATCATGGCACTCGGGCCCTAGTGACAAGCATTAAGCATAGCAATGTCACAGCAACATCAATCTCAGAACATAGTGGACACTAGGGATCAAACCCTAACAAAACTAACTCGATTACATGATAGATCCCATCCAACCCATCACCGTCCAGCAAGCCTACGATTGAATTACTAACGCAAGGCGGTGAGACTCATGAAATTGGTGATGGAGGATAGTTGATGATGACAATGGCGACGAATTCCCCTCTCCTTTGCACCGAACGGACTCCAGATCAGCCCTCTCGAGAGGTTTTAGGGCTTGGCGGTGGCTCCTTATCGTAAAACGCGATGATTTCTTCTCTCTGGTTTTTTTCTCCCCGAAACTCAATATATGGAGGTGGAGTTGGAGTCGGAGAGGCAACAGGGGGTCCATGAGGTAGGGGGGCGCGCCCTAGGGGGGCAGGCGCGCCCCCACCCTCGTGGCAAGGTGGTGGGCCCCCTGGCCTTCATCTTTTGCAGGTATTTTTTCTTATTTTCTGAAAAGTGGCTCCGTGAAGTTTCAGGTCATTCCGAGAACGTTTGCTCGTGCACGTAAATAACACCATGGTAATTCTGCTGAAAACAGCGTCAGTCCGTGTTAGTTCCATTCAAATCATGCAAGTTAGAGTCCAAAACAATGGCAAACGTGTTTGGAAAAGTAGATACATTGGAGACGTATCAACTCCCCCAAGCTTAAACATTTGCTTGTCCTCAAGCAATTCAGTTGACAAACTGAAAGTGATAAAGAAAAACTTTTACAAACTCTGTTTGCTCTTGTTGTTGTAAATATGTAAAGCCAACATTCGAGTTTTCAGCAAAGATTATAACTAACCACGTTCGCAATAACGCATAGGTCTCAAGTTTACTCATATCAATAGCATAATCAACTAGCGAGCCATAATAATAAATCTCGGATGACAAAACTTTCTCAAAACAATCATAAATATGATATAATAAGATGGTATCTAGCTAGCCCTTTCCGAGACCGCAAAACATAAATGCAGAGCACCTTTAAAGACCAAGGACTGACTAGACATTGTAATTCATGGTAAAAGAGATCCAGTCAAGTCATACTCAATGTAAACTAACAGTACTGAATGCAAATGACAGCGGTGCTCTCCAACTGGTGCTTTTTAATAAGAGGATGATGACTTAGCATAAAAGTAAATAGATAAGCCCTTCGCAGAGGGAAGCAGGGATTTGTAGAGGTGCCAGAGCTCAGGTTTGAAACAGAGGTGAATAATATTTTGAGCGGTATACTTTCATTGTCAACATAACAACCAAGAGATGGCGATATCTTCCATGCTACACACATTATAGGCGGTTCCCAAACAAAATGGTAAAGTTTATACTCCCCCTTCCACCAATAAGCATCAATGTATGGCTTGCTCAAAACAACGAGTGCCTCCAACTAACAAGAGTCCCAGGGGGAGTTTTGTTTGCAATTATTTTGATTTAGTTTGCATAAAGCATGGGACTGGGCATCCCGGTGACCAGCCATTTATCTCGTGAGTGAGGAGCGGAGTCCACTCCTCTTGAGAATAACCCGCCTAACATGGAAGATACAGACAGCCCTAGTTGATACATGAGCTATTCGAGCATACAAAACAAGATATTTATTTGAAGGTTTAGAGTTTGGCACATACAAATTTACTTGGAACGGCAGGTAGATACAGTATATAGGTAGGTATAGTGGACTCATGTGGAATAACTTTGGGGTTTAAGGAGTTTAGATGCACAAGCAGTATTCCCGCTTAGTACATGTGAAGGCTAGCAAAAGACTGGGAAGCGACCAGCTAGAGAGCGACACCAGTCATGAACATGCATTAAAATTAATCAACACCGAATGCAAGCATGAGTAGGATATAATCCACCATGAACATAAATATCGTGAAGGCTATGTTGATTTTGTTTCAACTACATGCGTGAACATGCGCCAAGTCAAGTCACTTAAATCATTTAGAGGAGGATACCACCCTATCATACCACATCATAACCATTTTAATAGCATGTTGGCACGCAAGGTAAGCCATTATAACTCATAGCTAATCAAGCATGGCATAAGAAACTATGATCTCTAGTTGTCATTGCAAACATGTTTATTCATAATAGGCTGAATCAGGAATGATGAACTAATCATATTTACAAAAACAAAAGAGGCCGAGTTCATACCAACTTTTCTCATCTCAGCCAGTCCATCATATAACATCATAATTGCCTTTCACTTGCACGACCGAATAGTGTGAATAATAATAATAGTGCACGTGCATTGGACTAAGATGGAATCTGCAAGAATTCAATAAACAGGAGAAGACAAGGCAATATGGCTCTTTTGTTAGATCAATAAGTATGCATATAAGATCCACTTCAACAATTTAATTATGGTCTTCTCCTATCGACCCCCAAAGAAAAGGAAAGAAATAAAACTATTTACACGGGAAAGCTCCCAGCAAGCAAAAGAAGAACATGAAATCTTTTTGGGTTTTCTTTTTAATTACTAATGGAAATTAAACTAACTAAAAGCTACAACTAAATTTTTTTGGTTTTTCTTAAGGTTTATTAAACACACAAGAAGAAAGCATAAAAAGGAAATCAAAGTAGCATGGATGATACAATGAAAAAGTATGAGCACCGACATCTAGCAATGAGTGTGTGAACATAAATGTAATGTCGGTGGGAAATACATACTCCCCCAAGCTTAGGCTTTTGGCCTAAGTTGGTCTATGGCCACGGCTGGACTGGCGGATATCCATAATAGTAGCTGGGGTCGTACTGCGATGCAGCGGCTATCGCCTGCTGAGCTGCAGTGTGGCAACGAGCGGCCTCCTCTCTCCTCTCGTACTCATTTGCCTCCTCTCTAGTAATAGTATATCTTCCTCTTGCCTGATAATCAAAGAAGGCAGGAGCAGGGAGAGTAATATGGACAACATGCCGTCTGTCAAAGATTAGTCGATACTGGAGAGGTGATTCATTCCTCTCGACAAACTGGTGGTGAACCATAGCCTCATAATCCAAATAAGCAAGAGGTAATTCAATATCATCTTCACGTATGGCTATACCAAGAAAATTAGCTATGCGGGTTGCATAAATTCCCCCAAAGAAATCTCCATTAAATCTATTAAGATGCAACCTACATGCAACAATGGCTCCCAAATTATAAGATTGGTCTCCTAACACAACACTCCTAAGAATACTGAGATCAGGGACACACATGTGACATGCCTCATCTTTACCATTAATGCATCTACCTATGAAGAGAGCAAAATAATGTATAGCAGGAAAGTGAATGCTCCCTATGGTAGCTTGTGTAATATCTCTAGATTCTCCCACAGTTATGCTAGCAAGAAAATCTCTAAATTCAGATTTGCGAGGATCCCTTATACTACCCCATTGTGGAAGTTTGCATGCAGTGGTAAAATCCTCTAAGTCCATAGTGTAAGATTTATCATAAAGATCAAATAGGGCAGTTGGAGAATTACGTGAAGTTGAAAATTCAAACCTCCTCACAAAGGTACTGGTGAGGTTGTGGTACTGGCTGCACTTTTCTTCCTCGAAGCTCAACGATCAGCGTTAGGCAAATATGCGTTAAATTCTTCCTTAATCCCCGCTCGATCCATAAAGTTCTCAGAGGGCCATTCACAAGGACGCACTGGAGCGTTTCTTGGTGGCTCGTCATCAGCATCACGCATTGCAAGCCTGGGTCCTTGCTTCCTTGAAGAACCACCTTGGAACATTTTCCTAAGCATATTTCTTCCTCCGAAAAATTCTGAAATTTTTTAGTAACTTCAAAATAAAAGTAAACCAAACTCAATAATATTGATAGCAACTACTCCTACAAGTGCCTAGGGCCTATATCATGCATCAACTACTTTTGACCATATAAATTTGACATGGAAGCTCAAGAATAGGGTCACCTAAGCAGCAAAAATTTGCAATGAATAAAGCACTAGAACAGAAACTAATTGGGACAATGGAGGAGTCACATACCAAGGAACAATCTCCCCAAGTAGTTTTGTGAGAGGTGCTTTGAGCAAGGAGATCGAAAATGGCAGCAAAGTGAGCTAGAACTCATGCTTGAGCTGGATATTCGTGTTTGTGGGAGGAAGATGAAGTGTATGGGTGCAGGAATAACTGGAGAAGGGCCACCGTGGGCCCACGAGGCAGGGGGCGCGCCCAGGGGGTAGGGCGCGCCCTCCACCCTCGTGGGCAGGTGGTTGACCCCCCTGCTGTGTTCTCAGTGCCAAATATTTTGAAATATTCTAGAAAAAAAATCATATTTAAATTTCAGGGCGTTTGCAGAACTTTTATTTTCGAGGTATTTTTATACTGCACGGATAATCAGATAACAGACAGAAAAATATTTGTTTTTATTTTATTTAATATAAATAACAGAAAGTAAAAGTGGGGTACAGAAGGTTGTGCCTTCTAGTTTCATCCGTTTCATGATCATCAAAAGGAATCCACTAACAAGGTTGATCAAGTCTTGTTAACGAACTCATTCCGAATAACATGGAACCGGAGAAATTTCGAATAACACTATGTTACCTCAATGGGGATATGCACATCCCCAATAATAAGAATATCATATTTCTTCTTGACAGTAGGAAGAGGAAATTCAAAACCTCCAAATATAATCGATGGCATTTTTCCAATATAGTTGATACTATGAACTTGAGGTTGTTTCCTTAGAAAGGGTACCGTATGCTCATTACCATTAACATAAAAAGTGGAATTGCCTTTAGTGCAATCAATAACAGCCCATGCAGTATTCAAAAAGGGTATTCCAAGAATAATAGACATAATATTGTCCTCGGGAATATCAAGAATAACAAAGTCCGTTAAAATAGTAACGTTTGTAACTACAACAGGCACATCCTCACAAATACCGACAGGTATAGTAGTTGATTTATCAGCCATTTGCAAAGATATATCAGTAGGAGTCAACTTATTCAAATCAAGTCTACGATATAAAGAGAGAGGCATAACACTAACACCGGCTCCAAGAACACATAAAGCAGTTTTAACATAGTTTCTTTTAATAGAGTATGGTATGGTTGGTACACCGGGATCTCCAAGTTTCTTTGGTATTCCACCCTTAAAAGTATAATTAGCAAGCATGGTGGAAATTTCAGCTTCTGGTATCTTTCTTTTATTTGTAATAATATCTTTCATGTACTTAGCATAAGGATTCATTTTGAGCATATCAGTTAATCACATACGCAAAAAGATAGGTCTAATCATTTCAGCAAAGCGCTCAAAATCCTCATCATCCTTTTTCTTGGATGGTTTCGGAGGAAAAGGCATGGGTTTCTGAACCCAAGGCTCTCTTTCTTTACCATGTTTCCTAGCAACAAAGTCTTTTTTATCATAACATTGATTCTTTGATTGTGGGTTATCAAGATCAACAGCAGGTTCAATTTCTATATCATTATCATTACTAGGTTGAGCACCATCATGAACATTATCATTAACATTATGTCGGGTGGTAGGATCGACATATGCCAACGGGTGGCTTATCATTGCGGGGGCCAATAGAACGTCGCCGGTGCCTGGAAACGGGATGAGGCGTAGACATGCATGCCGGCGAATCTTACCCAGCTTCAGGGCTCTCCGGGGAGATAACACCCCTACTGCTGCTCTGCGGGGTCTCCGCATGGTTACTAAGTTCACAGGTGGCTACAATGCTCCTTGAGCTGTTTGGGATGGAAGGAGGAAGAAGGGCTTAGCTCAGCCTGCTTCCTCTCCTTGTAAGTGTCTATGTCTAGAAAGAGAGTTCCCCCCTTTGCATGGGTGCACCGGGGGGTTTATATAGGCCTACCCCCCGGGGGTACAATGGTAATCCGACTGGGCGCGGGGCCCAGCTGTCTGTGACTATGCTCGCCGGCTTCTCCGCCGGCTTCTGGGGCCCGCCGGCTGGTGGGTCCCGCCGACTGCCGGCTCCTGGGTCGACAGGCCGGCCCCACCGGCCAGGGCCTTGTCGGCGGCCGGTTACTGTTGCTCCGTGTTTGTTGGCGCAGGCTTGGTCGGGGTAAGCGTGGCTACAGTAACGCCGCCCTGGCGGGCGATTACTGTAGCCCCACCGCACCTTGTCTCCTTAATGGGCGCCTCCTTCGAGGAAGGCGGCAGGCCGGCTACGCGAAGCCGGCCCTCTGTCTCGCCGGCTTGAGAGGGGGTGCGGTCGTCTTCGACATCTCTCTGCCCGAAGGGGCCCACCGCCTCGGGGGCCACGCTGGCGGCCCGTCGAGGACGGCGTCGGAGCCGCCGTGGCTACAGTGCCGTGCCGGGCGGGCCGCAGTTGCCCGCACGACGCGCTGTACCAGGCGTGCTCCGGGTTTTGGGGGTGGCAGGCTCCACTGTAGCCACGCCCCGCTTCATCATCGCAGAGTGGACGCGTACATCGCGGGTACGGCGTTGACTGCTTTATCGGAGCCGGCCCGGCGGTAGCCGGCCGTGTCATAGCCGGCCTCGCCATAGCCGGCCCTGCCGCAGCCGGCCATGCCGTAGCCGGCCCTCCATAGTTTTCTTCATGAGGGTGAAAGGGCGGGCCGCCCCCTTAGCCGGCCAGGAAGGTAGCCGGCTAGGGGGGAGGCGGCCTAAGTCTTGAGTCTTCTTATGAGCCGGACGGGCTCACAATTTTTTCTGAGGGGCCAGGGGAAGCCGGCTGGGCTACCCATGGCTATTTACCCCGACAGTAGTCCCCGAAGGCGGGCGAGCTTCATGGCGGACGGAAGGACGGGAAGCTTGGCCGGCTTCATACCGTGAGGGGCCGACTGCGTCGTTGCAGCCGACTTCAAAGCGCTTTTCTTTATTAGGGCGACCGTGGTTGACCCGCGGACCGGCCGCGGGCCCCACGACGAGCCACATGGCGGGGAAGTCCTGCCGTCGCACGCGCGCGACGGGACGCCGCCGCAGGCCCGGGCCCGCCACTCCCTGGCCTCGGCCCGGGCGTAGATCTTCTGTGGCCCGAGGGGGCTGCTCGCCTCCCCGCGGCCGTTACCTCGCGTCATCAAGGCGCGTAATTAACGCGGGCGTGGGGGAGATGGGCATGATCGATCCCCATGATCCCCCACGCCGCGCATCCTCGTCTCTGGCACACGCGCCTACAAGTAGGGGGGGGGGAGGGGGAGAGGAACGTGCATGTTCGTTCCCCCGCTCCCCGTCCCTCCTGCTCCTCTTCTTCTTGCTCTTCTTCTTCTTGCTCTCGCCCGAAGCAGTTTCGCGCCGTAGCCCACCCACGCCGCCATGTCGCTGGCCTTGTCGAGCTCGTGGGACGGGTCCAATGTCCACGACGAGCACATCGAGTTCCTCCGCCAGACCCGGCGTCTGCCCGCCGCCGACCTCGTGCAGGTGCGCCTGGCGCCCGCGAAGGAGGTCTCGCCGGCCTCGGAGGAGGGCGAACGCGTCGTCTTCCGCACGCACTTCCTCCGGGGCTTCGGCTTCCCGGCGAGCAGCATCATGCGGTCCTTTCTTGAGTTCTACAACCTCCAACCGCACCACGTCACGCCCAACGCAGTGCTGCAACTCTCGGCCTTCGTCATGCTCTGCGAAGGGTACTTGGGGGTGCTGCCGACGCTGGAGCTCTGGGCGGAACTGTTCCAGAACAAGCTCGGCACCGTCTCCGCCGGCGTGCCGGCTCCCTGCGGCGCCTTCATCGCGATGAAGAGGGCAAGCGACGACAACCCCTTCCCCCACATTCCTCTGATCCAGTCTGTCAAGCTGTGGCAGAAGTCTTACTTCTACGTCAAGAACGTCGCCCGGCACGGCGACTACGTCAACCTGCCGGCTTACGTAGCCGGCCCGCCGGCTGGGAGGCGGCGGACCTCGGGCTACCGGTCGAAATCCCTGTCTCCAGCGGGGAACGCTTCCGTCTCCCGGCTTCGGGTGATGATCCAGTCGGAAGGTCTGTGCGCGTCCGACTTGGTAACCGCCTTCGTCGAGCGCCGGATCTTGCCTCTTCAAAGCCAGCCGCACATGATGTGCCAAATGAGTGGCCGGTTCGATCCTTGCCGGCTGAGCACATGGGAGATGCCCCATGCCGAGGTGGCTCTGATGGCGAACTACGTCGCCAACTTGAAGCTCACCGACGAGTGGCAATTCGGCAAGGCGCCGTACTCCCACGCCCAGCCTCCGCCTATGGTAAGTTTTTCTTCTCGTCGTCTGCCGGCTTGGGTTAGCCGGCCTCTGACCAGGCGGCTATTTTTTTTTCTCTTCATCAGAATCCTCTCCTCCCGCCGCCAGCCGGGGCAGCCGGAGTCGACCGAGAGTACGCCCCGGACCGCACGGTGGACGACCCCGACGACCCGGATCTCTCCGCCGTCGCCATGGAGGACGCCACCACGGGGGATGCCGCCGAGCTCGGCGGCACCGGGCTTTCGGCCAGTTTCGACGACTGGCCGGACGATTTTGAAGCCGAAGAACTCCCGCGCCGCCAGCCGGCAACCGACCGCCGCGGCGCGAGCTTGTCTGCCGCGCCGACTGCCGGTGGCGGGAAGGGAAAACGCCGAGCCGCGCTCCTGCTCTTCGGAAGCCGGCCGAAGAAGCCGAAGGCCTCCGCCGCGGCCACAAAGCGCGAGGAGGCGGCGGCGAAGGCGGCCCGCTTCCGGAAGGCGGTGAAGAAGCCCCCGTCAGTTTCCGCATAAGTCTGGTAGCCGCCTGCATGCTTGTTATTCTGAAGTTTTCTTTCCTTGAATGTTTGTCTGATTTCCTGGGCAGGGCGCCGCTCTCCCTCGAGCGAGGCCCAGCCGGCTCCGTGGTCGGGCCGAGCGCCGGTTCCTCAGGGTCCCGCCGAGTGGACCCCCGCGCCGAACTTGACGCAGCCACGCAGCGCAACGCCCGCGAGGCATGCCGAGAGAGGGAGGCGGCGGAGCGGGAGGCGGCCGAGCGGCAGGCCGCCCAGATGGCGCCAGGGCGAGCGAGCGCGGCGGCCGAGACTCCGTCGGAGCAGGCGGCCGTGGAGACGGAGGTGGAAGGCGCGCGCAGCCAGACTCCGCTGCTCGCCATCCCCCTCCAGACCTTGGATCCGGACATCCCTCTGCCCACGGCGGAGGAGATTATCCCCGAGCAGCCGCCGGTGCAGAGGGACGAGGTCTTCGAGGGATCCGCTGAGAGGACGTCGCCAGCAGCGCCAGCCGGAGCAGGGGAAGGCGGCCGATCGTCGGCGGTGCCGGAGGAGCCGGCCCGGGCCGCACCCGAGGCCGGAGCCGGCCTTGAGATCGAGCCGGCGGCGAGCCGGCCCGCCGGAGGGGGCACGGCCCCGTCGGACATGTGCCGAGCCGCGGGGGCCGAGCGGACAGTAGACGCCTTGGAGGCGGCCAGCTCCGCCATGTCCGGGTGGACTCCCAGCGGAGGGAGCGGCGAGCTGAACGTCGCGGCTCAAGAGGTTCGGAGCCGGCTGCAGGCACAGGCCGGCCTCCTGAGGCAATTCACTCAGGAGTTTCTGTCGACGCGGTCTGCAATCCGGGTAAGTCTTCACTCCTTGACCGCTCTGGTCCTTTGAATTTTTTCCGTGGGGGCGCGCTAGCGCACCCACTGGGTGTAGTCCCCGAGATCCGGGCCGACTGCAGCGCAGTCGGGTCGGATCTTACTAGACGACTATGCTGACTGTTTTTTCTGATCTTCAGGATTATCACAACTCTCGCGCGGCCGCCTTCAACTCCCAGGCTCGGGAGCTAAGCTGGAGGACCGAAGACCTCGCCAGCAGCCGGCGTAAGTGTTTTGTCATTATTAATTTCTCGTGGGGGCGCGACAGCGCACCCACTGGGTGTAGTCCCCGAGATCCGGGCCGACTGCAGCGCAGTCGGGTCGGATCTTACTTGACGACTTTTCCTTTGCTGATTTTTCTCTTTATTTCTTGCTCGTGCAGAGGCCAACGCCGACCTGCGGAGGGAACTCGGCGTGGTGCAGGCCACTCTTCGTGCCAAGGACGCCGAGTACGCTGACTTGGCTCAAGAGCGCGGCCGCCTGGCGACGAAACTGGCCGACCAAGAGGAGAGCCACAAGGCGGCCCTGCAAAAGGCGCAGGACGGCGAGGCTACCCTGAGGGTAGAGTTCGGGGCCAGGGAGGCGAGCTGGGCCGAGACGCGCCGGGCGCTGGAAGAAGGCTTCGGCCGGGTCGAGGATCTCATTGACGGTAGGCTGTCTTTCTTGCTCTTCTTCCATTCGCCGGCCGCCTATGGTTTTGTTTTGACTTGTGTTTGCTGTCTTGCGCAGAGTACTTCCCCGGCCAGTCCGTCCTTGCCGCCCAAGCCATCGAAGCCAACCGCGAGGAGCGCCGTCAGGCCGGGGTTGTGATTCCGCCGGATGCGAACCGGACGTTGTCGGAGCAGCTTATCGCCGTCCAGGCGCGGCTGCAGCTGGCCCACCGGTTGCTCCGCCGGCTCCAACGCGCCAGGGCGACGATGCTGGCCGCGCTCTGGCCCGGCCAGACAATTCCCCGGACCCCAAGCCGGACGGCCGACTGGCTCGAAGTCGCAGTCGGCCGCTTCGAGGCCTGGAAGGTGTCCGCGGCCCGTCTTGGAGCCGGGCGCGCGCTGGAGTTCGTCTGCGCGTGGTACCCGGGGCTAAGCCTGGACCAGCTGCGGACGTGGCGGTCGGAAGCCTATGCCGAGCTGGAGGAGGTGCGACGACGATGGCGTCGCCCAGCTGGAGGAATGGTTCGGGCTGAACCCGGCGGACGGCGAGGACTCGGCGGAAGAGATCGCCTCCAGCGACGAGGGCGAGGACGACGAGGAGGAGGACAGCGAAGACGTCGAGCCGACTGGTGGGGCGGCCGACCGTCCCCCAGCTGATCGTGCTTCTAGCAACGAGCCACGCAGGAGCGCACCCTCTGCCGGAGACGACGATCAAGCCGAGGTTCGCCAGCCGGCCGCTCCTCCAGCCGGCGCGACTACTTCCGTCGCCTAATCCAGCTCGTCTGCGGCCCCGCTGGCTTGATCTGCCGTTCTTTTTGTCCCTGTCTTTCTTTTTGGACAGATTTAAGTTTCTGCAATTCCACCCACTGGGGGTGTATCGAACAATGCTGGATGTCGACCTCTCTGGAGGCTTTTGTGTAATATATTAATATATGCATGTGTTGGCGTCCATCCGAGTGTACTTTTTGTCCTTAGGCTCTTTCCTTTGCCGCCTTCCCTCTTTGGGAAGGCAAGTACTTGAGTTTTCTTGGATTTGAAGTAGGCTGAATGTAAGCCGGCCGGCCGGCTACTCTGGTAGTCGGTCGGCGTGAGGCAGTCAGCCGGCTTTTGTTATATATGCGAACCTATTTGGTCCCTAGCCGTTTTTCATGTGGGTACCCTTTCCGGCTAGTGGCTCTTGCCAGCCGGGCAGTCGGTTCTTCGAGCTGCGGTTTCGGCAAGAGCCAAGCCTGGGTGTCGGCACATTACTTGTCTGACTACGGGTAGGGATCCTAATATAACTCTAGTCGGCCAGTCCCCGGGCCGACTCGTCGGACCCGGTACCGGACAAAATAAATGAAAAGGTAATATCATACGCATCATAACTTTCATTCATAAAACAACGGGTGGCAGTCCCCGAGTCTTTCTCGGGGAGCCTACTGTATCGTACTAAATACAAAAGTGGGCATGACACATACTGCGCTTTAACTGTAAAACTTCCGAAGGAGATTTGCGTTCCACGGTCGCTCCGACTCCTTGCCGGAGTCGTCTCTCTTGCGTGCCTTCGGCTTCTGCGCGTCGATGAGGTAGTAGGCGTCGTTGCCCAAGGCTCTGCTGATGATGAAGGGGCCTTCCCAGGGGGCTGCGAGCTTGTGCTGGCTGGCTGTTCGCTGGATCAGCCGGAGCACAAGGTCGCCCTCCTGGAAGGATCTTGGGCGGACCCTCCGGCTATGGTAGTGGCGCAGACCCTGCTGGTAGATGGCGGACCGGCTGAGGGCTAACAGCCGGGCCTCTTCCAGTAGGTCGACGCCGTCTTCTCGTGCTTCTTTGGCTTCCGCTTCCGTGTACATGGTTACCCGAGGCGAGTCGAACTCGATGTCTGTTGGGATGACTGCCTCGGCACCATATACAAGGAAGAAGGGAGTGAAGCCGGTTGATCTGTTGGGAGTAGTGAGCAGACTCCATAGGACAGCCGGCAGCTCATCGAGCCAGCAGCCGGCTGAACGCTCCAGGGGTACGACCAGTCGAGGCTTGATGCCGGACAGAATGAGGCCATTTTCTCGCTCTACTTGGCCGTTTGACTGCGGGTGGGCGACTGATGCAAGGTCCAGCCGGATACCCTGCGCAGCGCAGAACCGTGCTAGGGCACCTTTGGCAAAGTTCGTGCCGTTGTCGGTGATGATGCTGTGTGGTACGCCGTACCGGGTTGTTATATCTGCAATGAAGGTCACTGCAGTCGGCCCATTCAGCTTCTTGATCGGCCTCGCCTCGATCCACTTGGTGAATTTGTCAATGGCGACGAGCAAATGTGTCATGCCACCGCGCGCCGTCTTGAATGGGCCCACCATATCCAATCCCCAGACGGCAAAGGGCCAGGTGATGGGAATGGTCTTGAGTGCTGAAGCCGGCATGTGTTGCTGCGAGCTGAAAAGCTGGCAGCCTTTGCAGTGTTTGACTAGCTCTTTGGCGTCGTCCAAAGCAGTCGGACAGAAGAAACCGTGGCGGAAGGCTTTGGCGACCAGTGATCTTGATGCGGCGTGGTGGCCGCATTCTCCTTGGTGTATATCCCTGAGGATTGCGATGCCTTTCTCCTGCTCGACGCATCGCTGCAAGACTCCGGTGGCGCTGCGCTTGACAAGCTCTCTGTTGACGATTGTGTATGCTCCAGCCCGGCGCTGAACTTGTCTTGCTTCGTTTTTGTCAGCCGGCAGGTCATGGTTCACCAGAAAGTTGCGGATGGCTTGGGCCCATGATGGGGCGGCGACCTCCTCAGCCACCAATGTGGCCAGAGCCACCAGGGTGGGTGGGTTGGGCAGTGCAGCGCTGGAGTCAGCCGCCGCTTCGTGTGCTGAAGAAGTCCCCGGGCCGGCTACTGCAGTCCCCGGGCCGGCTACTGCAGTCCCTGGGCCGGGTGCGGCAGTCCCCAAGCCGAATATTGAAGTCCCCGGGCCGGCTGCTTGATTCTTCGAGCCGGACCCGGTCCCCTCGGGGTTAGGCGGCACGAAAATGGAGTCGGACTCCGGAGACGGCTTGATTGAAGGCTTGAGGAGGCGCTGCAGGGCGACGCTGGCTGGTATTGCTTGCCGCGTGGAGCCTATCCGGGCCAGGGCATCTGCTGGCTCATTGTCGGCTCGCGGCACGTGAAGGAACTCACACCCGTCGAAGTATCCGCTGATTTGCTGCACTAGGAAACGGTAGCTCGCCATGTTCGCGTCCTTGGCGTCCCAGTCGCCAGAAGACTGCTGCACCACCAAATCCAAGTCGCCATAGCACAGGATCCGGCGAATACCAAGCTCCTTGGCAAGCCGGAGCCCGTGTATGAGCGCCTCGTACTCGGCTACGTTGTTGGAGGCGGCGAAGTGGATCTGCAGCGTGTATTTGAGCTTGTCGCCCTTTGGAGAAGTAAGGACGACGCCGGCTCCCAAGCCAGTGCGCATCTTTGATCTGTCAAAGTGCATGCGCCATTGGGTGGAGTCGGGCGCCGGTGGTAAGTACTGGGTCTCGGCCCAGTCGACGAGGAAGTCGGCCAGCGCTTGCGTCTTGATGGCGGTGCGGGGTTGGTAGAAGATGGTGTAGGGGGCCAGCTCGATGGCCCACTTGGCCACCCGGCCGGATGCGTCCCGGCTGCCTATGATGTCGGCAAGCGGGGCAGTGCATACGACCGTGATGGGATGTTCTTGAAAGTACGGCTTCAGCTTCTTGGCGGCGAAGTACACGCCATAGCACAGCTTCTGATAGTGCGGGTAATTTTGTTTCGAGGTGGACAACACCTCGCTCAGGTAATAAACCGGCCTCTGGACCGGCTGGGCTCGGCCTTCTTCGGGGCGTTCGACCACAATGACGGTGCTGACCACCCGGCTAGTGGCGGCAATATATAGGAGCATGGGCTCCTTCTCAGTCGGTGCCGCCAAGATAGGCGGCGTGGACAGCATTTTCTTCAGCTCGTGGAAAGCTTGGTCGGCCTGGTCGTTCCACTCAAAGTGAGTGCTCTTCTTCATGAGGCGGTAGAGGGGGAGAGCTTTTTCTCCAAGCCGGCTGATGAAGCGGTTAAGAGAGGCCAGGCACCCGGTGAACTTCTGAATCTCTCTGAGCTTTGTTGGGACCGCCATCCTCTCGATGGCCTTGATCTTCACAGGGTTGCACTCTATGCCGCGTTCAGAGACCAGGAAGCCTAGGAGCTGGCCGGCTGGCACTCCGAACACGCATTTCTCCGGGTTGAGCTTGATCCGGAACCGGCGCAGGTTCTCGAACGTCTCCTTCAAGTCTTCCAGCAGAGTGCCACGCTTCTCCGTCTTCACCACAACATCATCCACGTAAACGTGGGCGTTCTTGCCGAGCTGCGTGAGGAGGCACTTCTGCATGCAACGCTGAAAAGTGGCGCCGGCATTCCTCAAGCCGAACATCATAGTCAGGTAGCAAAAGGCTCCAAACGGCGTGATGAAGGAGGTCTTCAGTTGGTCATCCGGGTTCAGCTTGATCTGGTGGTATCCCGAGTAGGCATCCAAAAAACTCAACAGCTCGCATCCGGCTGTGGAGTCTATCACTTGATCAATTCTGGGTAGAGCGAAGGGATCTTTTGGGCAGGCTTTGTTGAGGCTCGTGTAATCTATACACGTGCGCCACTTGTTATTCTTTTTCAGCACGAGAACCGGGTTCGCGAGCCATTCGGGGAAGAAAACTTCCATGATGAAGCCGGCTGCAAGGAGCCGGGCTATCTCCTCCCCTACGATCCTTCTCTTCTCTTCTGACAGTCGGCGGAGGGGCTGCTTGACTGGTTTAGCATCCTCTCGCACGTGAAATTTGTGCTCGGCGAAATCCTTCGGAACACCCGGCATGTCCTTGGGGGACCATGCAAAGATATCCCGATTCTCACGGAGGAAATCGGCGAGCTCGCGTTCCTATTTGCTATCCAGACTCGCCCCAATGACGGCAAACCTCTCGGGGTGCTCGGGGTCGAGCTGTATCTTCTTGGTCTCCTTGGCCGGCTGGAAAGATCCTTGGGCATCATACTCCTTGGAGTCGGCGGGTTGGTTTAGCTGCTTGCTGGCCAGGGCCACGACCCGGTCCAGTGTCTTCCTCTCGGCTGCGATCACTAGGGATTCGGCCAGCCGGCTGCTGGCCGCGGCGCAGTCGGCGGACTTCTTGTAGTCGCCGGCGATGGTGATGACACCCTTTGAGCTCGGTATCTTCATCTTGAGGTAAACATAGTGGGGGACCGCCATGAACTTGGCCAAGGCGGGTCGGCCAAGCAAGGCATGATAAGGGCTATCCAGGTCCACCACCTCGAACCAGATTGCTTCCCGGCGGAAATGATCCTTGCCCCCAAAGAGTACATCGATCTTGAGCTTGCCGATGGGGGCACAGGACAGTCCGGGTATGATGCCGTGGAACACCGTTCGGGTCGGTGCAAGTTGCTTGGCCTTGACGCCTAGCTTCTCCATGGTGTCGCGGTACAGGATGTTGATGCTGCTTCCGCCGTCGATCAGCACGCGGGAGAAACGTGCGGCGCGCCTATCCGTTGCGAGGGTGGCCTCCAGGACCAACGCGTAGGAACCGGGGGATGGCATCACCTCTGGGTGGTCGGCCCGGCTCCAGCTGATGGGTTTCTCCGACCAGTGCATGTGGCTGGCTGGGCTGGTGGCGGCCATGTTGACCTCCTGCTGCTCTCGGCGCTTGCTGCACCGGTCTTCGGGCTGGCTCGTGAAGACGACATAAGACGCTTGCTCGTCGGGGAACTCGTCCTGCACGGCGTCGATCGCGGGCCGGGCGGCTTTGGGCGGCGGAGCCGGCGGCGGCGGGCCGGCAGGTGGAGTCGGCGTGAGCCCTTCGCCCTTCGAGATTCGGGCGAGCCAGTTGCATTTGCGGGTCGTGTGGTTGGACAGCTTCACGCCGCTGTGGAACTTGCACGGGGCATCAAGGGTTTGCTCGTAGGAGAAGGCCGGTTGCCAAGCCGGCCGACTGCCCTTGGGCTTCTTGGGTGCGGGCCGCCCTTCAGGCAGTGCGTCTTCGACCGTGGCCACCTGCCGACTGGCGGGAGGCGGCGCAGGCCCCTTGCATTTTTGATCGTTCTGGTGTTGGCGTCGGCCGCCGTCTCCAGCCGGCGCTTTGGGCGCCGGATTGAGCACCTTTCCGGATGCGTCCACCCGGAGCTCGGTCTTCATCGAGGAGTCGGCGGTGGCGTACTTGTCGGCGATGTTTAGGAGCTCGTCGAGGGTAGTCGGCTCATCGCAGAGAAGCTTGTGCTTGAGGAGGGTGCCCTCTCGGCACCCGTCCGTGAAGTATTCGATGGCTTGCACCTCGTGCACCCCCTCACAGGAGTTGCGGAGCTCGGCCCAACGCGTCAGGTAATCGCGAGTGGACTCGGCTGGGCCCTGTACACACAAGGAGAGCTGTCTGGGCTTGGGAGCCTGCTTGTAGGTGCTGGTGAAGTTGCGAACGAAGGCTTCAGTGAAGTCCACCCAGCTGTTGATGCTGAGCGGCTTAAGGCTGTTAAGCCAAGTCCGCGCCGTGCCTTGCAGCATGAGGGGCACGTACTTTACGGCAACGCGCCGGTTGCCATTGGCGATGCTGACGGCAGTGGAGTAGTCGGTCAGCCAGTCTTCCGGCTTCACCGAGCCGTTATACTTGGGTGTGTCTCTTGGGAGCGAGAACCCTTTGGGGAAGGGCTCGTCACGGATGCGGGGGCCGAAGCAAGGCGGGCCGACATCGTCTTCCTCTTCTAGCACCAGGGATCGGGCCAGGTGGTCGATCCGGTGGCGGGCGTCGTTTTCGCCGATTCCCTCCCGGCGACCAAGCCGGCCGCTGAGAGTCGGGTGAGCCACTGGGGGCGGGGTAGGATATCTTTCTCCGCGAGCTCGAGGCGGAGGCGGGGTGCCCCGCCATTCCATGGCTCGGGGGCGGCCGTCCGCGTCCCGCTCGATGGAGACTTGGGTCCGGCTTCGGCTGGAAGCCGGCTCTTTCTCGCGCCGCACGCGGGTGTAGCTGGTAGTCGGCGACCGGGAGGTCGCGCCGTGTTCGCGGCGCGGGGGAGGGCTCCCCGCGCAGGCGTCGGCCTCGTGCCATCGTGCGGCCGCATCGATTAGTTGCTGGATGCGCCGCATCATATGGGGGAGATCTTCGGCTTCCAAGCCGTCTAGCTCGTCTACGGCCGCCTGGGCGGCGCGCAGATTCTCGAGCGGGGTGGCGTAGACCGGGCGATCCACCCCAAGCGTATCGGCGATGACGGCGCCGCGTCGCCTGACAGCGCCGGCTCGGCTAGGGCCAGCCGGAGCCGGCGTGCCGAAGGCGGCGCGGTCAGCTTCGTGCTGGTAGGCCTCGGTGAGGCGTCTTACGGAGGCCAACCGCCGGCCTTCCGCGAGGAGGGCGAGGCGGCGTGCCTCCAGAACTTCGTCGCTGGCGTCGGCCGGAAGGGGGACGGACAAGTCTTGGGCAGCCGCGCGCGGGGAGTCGCGGGTGCCCTCGTCAGTCGGGCCGTCGAGGCCGATAACCATCACCTCGGGGGCGTCAGAATCGCGATCGCCAGCCGGAGGGAGTGGGTCGTTGTAGACCGTGACGTTGGTGGGGAAGGTGTCGTAGGATGCCGAGTCGGAGTCGACGGGCATCGGGTCGGTGGAGCCAACCGACTCCAAGTCCACAGCGGGCTCGCTGGAGACGTGGAGCTGGCTGAGGAGGTTGGCGAGGTGATCGGTGCCCGCATCGGAAGCGAGCTCGTCGGAGATGCGGGCCTTGTCGAAGAGGCTGGCGAGGCCGCTAGCCGCGCAGGCGTGAGCGACGCCATGCAGCGCGTCGCGGCAAGCGCCATCGGGCGAGCCAGGCTGGCTGCGCCCGCGAGGAAGGAAAAGGGTTCCCGTCCAGAACAGGTCTCCGGACGACGGTGCACCTAGCCCCAAGGTGGGCGCCAAATGTCGGGTGGTAGCATCGACATATGCCAACGGGTGGCTTATCATTGCGGGGGCCAATAGAACGTCGCCGGTGCCTGGAAACGGGATGAGGCGTAGACATGCACGCCGGCGAATCTTACCCATCTTCAGGGCTCTCCGGGGAGATAACACCCCTACTGCTGCTCTGCGGGGTCTCCGCATGGTTACTAAGTTCACAGGTGGCTACAATGCTCCTTGAGCTGTTTGGGATGGAAGGAGGAAGAAGGGCTTAGCTCAGCCTGCTTCCTCTCCTTGTAAGTGTCTATGTCTAGAAAGAGAGTTCCCCCCTTTGCATGGGTGCACCGGGGGGTTTACATAGGCCTACCCCCCGGGGGTACAATTGTAATCCGACTGGGCGCGGGGCCCAGCTATCTGTGACTATGCTCGCCGGCTTCTCCGCCGGCTTCTGGGGCCTGCCGGCTGGTGGGTCCCGCCGACTGCCGGCTCCTGGGTCGACAGGCCGGCCCCACCGGCCAGGGCCTTGTCGGCGGCCGGTTACTGTTGCTCCGTGTTTGTTGGCGCAGGCATGGTCGGGGTAAGCGTGGCTACAGTAACGCCGCCCTGGCAGGCGATTACTGTAGCCCCGCCGCACCTTGTCTCCTTAATGGGCGCCTCCTTCGAGGAAGGCGGCAGGCCGGCTACGTGAAGCCGGCCCTCTGTCTCGCCGGCTTGAGAGGGGGTGCGGCCGCCTTCGACATCTCTCTGCCCGAAGGGGCCCACCGCCTCGGGGGCCACGCTGGCGGCCCGTCGAGGACGGCGTCGGAGCCGCCGTGGCTACAGTGCCGCGCCGGGCGGGCCGCAGTTGCCCGCACGACGCGCTGTACCAGGCGTGCTCCGGGTTTTGGGGGTGGCAGGCTCCACTGTAGCCACGCCCCACTTCATCATCGCAGAGTGGATGCGTACATCGCGGGTACGGCATTGACTGCTTTATCGGAGCCGGCCCGGCGGTAGCCGGCCGTGTCATAGCCGGCCTCGCCATAGCCGGCCCTGCCGCAGCCGGCCATGCCGTAGCCGGCCCTCCATAGTTTTCATCATGAGGGTGAAAGGGCGGGCCGCCCCCGTAGCCGGCCAGGAAGGTAGCCGGCTAGGGGGGAGGCGGCCTAAGTCTTGAGTCTTCTTATGAGCCGGATGGGCTCACAATTTTTTCTGAGGGGCCAGGGGAAGCCGGCTGGGCTACCCATGGCTATTTACCCCGACACATTATCACTAGTTTCAGGTTCATTACCAGGTTGTGTTTCAGCATCAGAGATAGAAATATCATTTGGATTCTCAGGTGTTTCAGTAATAGGTTCACTAGAAGCATGCAAAATCCTATAACTTTTTTTTCTTCCTTTTAGAAGGACTAGGTGCATCTATATTATTTCTTTGAGAATCTTGCTCAATTCTCTTAGGGTGGCGTTCAGGATACAAAGGTTCCTGAGTCATTCTACCAGTTCTAGTAGCCACTCTAACAGCATTATCATTATCTTTACTATTCAATTCATTGAGCAAATCATTTTGAGCTTGAAGTACTTGTTCTACTTGAGTGGTAACCATAGAAGCATGTTTACTAATAAGTTTAAGTTCACCTTTAACATTAGCCATGTAATCACCCAAGTGTTCAAGCATATTTGAATTGTATTTCAATTGTCTACCAAAATAAGCATTAAAATCTTCTTGCTTAGCCATAAATTTATCAAACTCATCTAAGCATGGGCCAGCAATTTTAGTAAATGGGATTACAGCTTTATCATATCTATAGAGAGAATTTACCTTTACTACCTGTATCGGGTTATCAAGACCATGAGTTTCTTCAATAGGAGAAGGATTTGGATTATATGTTTCTTCAACAGGTAGTAAATTAAGACAATGTATTTCTTCAATAGGAGGTAAATTCTTAACATCTTCAGCATTAATACCCTTTTCTTTCATAGATTTCTTTGCCTCTTGCATATCTTCAGGACTGATAAATAGAATACCCCTCTTCTTCGGAGTTGGTTTAGGAATAGGCTCAGGAATTGGCTCCGGAGGTGTCCAATTATTTTCATTTGTCAACATATTGTTCAATAGAATTTCAGCTTCATCCGGTGTTCTTTCCCTAAAAACAAAACACGCACAACTATCCAGGTAATCTCTGGAGGCATCAATTAGTCTATTATAAAAGATATCAAGTATTTCATTTTTCTTAAGAGGATGATCAGGCAAAGCATTAAGTAATTGGAGAAGCCTCCCCCAAGCTTGTGGGAGACTCTCTTCTTCAATTTGCACAAAATTATATCTATATCCCTTAAAGTAGCTTGTTTCTTATGAGCAGGGAAATATTTAGCAGAGAAGTAATAAATCATATCCTGGGGAATACGCACACAACCAGGATCAAGAGAATTAAACCATATCTTAGCATCACCCTTTAATGAGAACAGAAATATTTTAAGGATATAAAAGTAGCTAGTTCTCTCATCTTTAGTGAATAGGGTAGCTATATCATTTAATTTTGTAAGATGTGCCACAACAGTTTCAGATTCATAACCATGAAAAGGATCAGATTCAACCAAGGTAATTATATCAGGATCAACAGAGAATTCATAATCCTTATCAGTAACAAAGATAGGTGAAGTAGCAAAAGCAGGGTCAGGTTTCATTCTAGCACTTAGAGATTGCTTACTCCATTTAGCTAATAACATTTTTAGTTCATTTCTATTTTCACAAGCTAAAATAGCGAAAGAAGCTACTTGATCAAAACATAACCCTTAGGAATAACAAGTGATTCTTCATCATCACTTTCATCAGTATCATCAGATTCAATATTTTCAATCTCTCTAGCCCTAGCAATTTGTTCATCAAGGAAATCACTAAGTGGCACAGTAGTATCGGGCATAGAGGTAGTTTCATCGTAAGTATCATGCATAGCAGAAGTGGCATCATCAATAACATGCGACATATCAGAACGAATAGCAGAAGAAGGTCTAGGAGTCACAAACTTACTCATAATAGAAGGTGAATCAAGTGCAGAGCTAGATGGGAGTTCCTTACCTCCCCTCGTAGTTGAGGGATATATCTTGGTTTTTGGATCCCTCAAGTTATTCATAATGATAAGCAGATATATATCCCAAGAGACTCAAAGAATAGAGCTTTGCTCCCCGGCAACCGTGCCAGAAAATAGTCTTGATAACCCACAAGTATAGGGGATCGCAACAGTTTTCGAGGGTAGAGTATTCAACCCAAATTTATTGATTCGACACAAGGGGAGCCAAAGAATATTCTCAAGTATTAGCAGCTGAGTTGTCAATTCAACCACACCTGGAAACTTAATATCTGTAGCAAAGTATTTAGTAGCAAAGTAATACGATAGTGGTGATAACGATAGCAAAAGGTAACAGTAGTAAAAGTAATGTTTTTGGTATTTTGTAGTGATGATAGCAATAGCAACGGAAAAGTAAATAAGCGAAGAACAATATATGGAAAGCTCGTAAGCAATGGATCGGTGATGGAGAATTATGCCGGATGTGGTTCATCATGTAACAGTCATAACCTAGGGTGACACAGAACTAGCTCCAGTTCATTGATATAATGTAGGCATATATTCCGAACATAGGCATACGTGCTTATGGAAAAGAACTTGCATGGCATCTTTTGTCCTACCCTCCCATGGCAGCGGGGTCCTTATGGAAACTAAGGGATATTAAGGCCTCCTTTTAATAGAGCACCGAAACAAAGCATTAACACATACTAAATATATGAACTCCTCAAACTACGGGCATCACCGGTAAGTATCCTGATTATTGTCACTTCGGGTTAACGGATCATAACACATAATAGGTGACTATTGACTTGCAAGATAGGATCAAGAACACTCATACATTGATGAAAACATAATAGGTTCAGATCTGAAATCATGGCACTCGGGCCCTAGTGACAAGCATTATGCATAGCAAGGTCATAGCAACATCAATCTCAGAACATAGTGGACACTGGGATCAAACCCTAACAAAACTAACTCGATTACATGATAGATCCCATCGAACCCATCACCGTCCAGCTAGCCTACGATGGAATTACTCACGCACGGCGGTGAGCATCATGAAATTGGTGATGGAGGATGGTTGATGGTGACGATGGCGACGGATTCCCCTCTCCGGAGCCCCGAACGGACTCCAGATCAGCCCTCCCGAGTGGTTTTAGGGTTTGGCGGCGGCTCCGTATCATAAAACGCAATGATTTCTTCTCTCTGCTTTTTTTCTCCTCGAAACTCAATATACAGAGGTGGAGTTGGAGTCGAAGAGGCAACAGGGGGCCCATGAGGTAGGGGGGCGCACCCCCACCCTCGTGGCAAGGTGGTGGCCCCCCTGGCCTTCATCTTTTGCAAGTATTTTTCTTATTTTCTGAAAAGTGGCTCCGTGAAGTTTCAGGTCATTCCGAGAATGTTTGCTCCTGCACATAAATAACACCATGATAATTCTGCTGAAAACATCGTCAGTCCGGGTTAGTTCCATTCAAATCATGCAAGTTAGAGTCCAAAACAAGGGCAAAAGTGTTTGGAAAAGTAGATATGTTGGAGACATATCAACAGGGTCCCGAGACGCCAAATGGGCGCCTGGCATACCCGGCCACGGTGTATCTACCGCATCATAGCCCACCCATAGGGTCAGCGCTATGCACGGCTGCCAACACATAACCTATAAACACTAAAAACTAGTTGCAACTCCTGGACAGAGAGCTAGGGTGGTTAAGAAGCCGACAGGGTCCATTGGTTTCGAGCCCAATGCATGGTAGTAACTGATTCTTGAATCACACATACAAATCTCGGTGCTTAAGGATGGTTCCAATGAAATAACCCACCATGTACTCCAACATGGCCTCTCATCGATACCTTTACCAAATCATGTTCAACACATCCCTCACATTACCGACATAATCATTTCACTCTAGCCCATCGCCCAAATGAACCAGACCTGACACAACTCTAAGCATAGCAGGCATAGAAAGGTAGGGAACACAGACATGGCTCAATCAACTCCTACACATGCTAGTGGGTTTCATCCAGTTATTGTGGCAATGATAGGTCATGTAGAGGAAAAGGATTCAGCTACCGCAACACACAACAGTTTGAAACGTTGTTGTCTTAATGCAGTAAATGAGAGCAGGAGCGAGAACATGGGATTGTATCGATATGATCAATGGGGTTGTTGCCTGATGGAGTAGTAGTAGGGTACTGCCCTTCAGTCGGATATTCGAAGGTATCCTCTGAGGCAGAACCTACCACAAAAGACACCACTGAATACAATCATCACATGGCAATATGCAACAGTATGATGCATGCTATGACATGCCAATATGATGTGTCTTAGCTAATGCATTGTTAAACATGTTGGTTTGAGTCTAGTTGAATCAAAGATTCAAATGAAAGCTCATGTTATTAAGTCATATAAGTGCATTAGCTTGTTTCACCTAAAAAACAAGGTTAAAGTGTTCTGTCATGCATGAAACCATTACAGATGGAAAGATTGAATTTTTCTGATCAAATTTCATATATAAATCTTTGCATTTGGAGTTATAGATTAATTTCTATGAATTTTTGAAGTTTGTAGTATTTTCTAGAATTTCCTCTATAAAAGTAAATCCAGAAAATACTTATTGCGTCAGTAGTGCGTCTTGGTGACGTCAGCGGTCAATAGAGCCGGTGCAGGTCAAACTGACCAGTGGGTCCCGTCTTTCAGTAGTTAGTTAAACTAACTAAGTTTAGTTAGCGCTAAACCTAGGTCAATTAGCAGGGCGGCCCCACTTGTCTTAGACCCAGAGAGGTCAAACTAGAACAACCCACGGTCAAACTGGGTCAGCGGGGGTCAAACTCGTTGGCCTTTAGCCGCCGGCGAGGCCAGACACGGTGGGGCGATGCGGGTTTTGCACTCCGACGACCAAAAGGACGGTGGAGACCTCCTACGCGTAGCTGGGAGCAAGCTGCGTCAAGTGGTGGCAGTGGTTGGACTCAGGGTTGCCGGAAACGACGCCGGCGACGAGCGTTGCGGCTGCCGAAGTTCGGGCGAGGTCGAACTAGCTGCTATGAGGCATGGCGAGGAGAGTGCGGGTGTGCTACGGGTGCGGTGAAGATGATGACGTGCTCGGTTGCGAGCCAACGTGGCTGTGGCCACGACGGCGACGTGCGGTGGCGGCGGCGGGTGCGGTCGCTGCGGTGCTCGAGAAGGCAAACGGAGAAGATGGGAAGGTATCTGAGCTCACAACGAACACGATGGAGCAGACGGCGAGGTCGGGGATGAGCTGGTGCAGTGGTGATGGTGAAGGGGATCTCCAGCGACGGCGAGGTCGGGCGAGGTTGTTGCGGTAGCCTCGGGGCAAGCGAGCGCTCGGGGCTCGGCTTGCTCGAAGGAGAGGAGGGCGGCAGAGCTACTGGACACGGTGGCGCGGCGCGAGGACGATGGAGAGCGCGGCTACGTCGACGGTGCGGCGGCAGGCGCGTCAGCCATGGCGGGAGAGAGCAAGAGAGACAGGCAGGGGGAGAATGGGTGTGTCTGCGAGGTGGAGGCGTCGACGTGGAGCTTGCCCAGGTGTCCACGGGCGCGAGCGGCAAGAAGCTGGCAAGCTCTTGCGTGCCGGCGTCACCTCCTGCCTGCCTTCCTGGCAGGAGGAAGCAGCTGGCTGGCACGGGCCAGCATAGTGCTGGGCCGCCAGGTGGGCCGGTTGGTGGGTTGCGGCCAGGTAAGCGGTTTTCTTTTATTTTCTGTTTTCTTTTACTTCACATGCTCACTGTATGGAACATAACCAACATGGAACATTTTAGTTTGGGATTATTTGGACATTTAAAATATTTACTAGCATTTAAATGCCCAAATGCAAGTTATCTATGATTTAATTCAATGACCTTGTGATGACCTAGAAAAATGTGAACCCATTTTGTCAGAGGTTCCTACCCAAGACAAAAAGGGTGGACTTTTTAGAAGGGCATTTCAGGTTCATTGAAAATGATTTTAGTAAACCCTAGTTGTTTTCAGGGTGGGTTCTGGGGGTTCTGCCATCCCCATTTCAAGATTCTGGAAAAATAAACATGATGCAGCACTCTAATGCATGAACTAGCTAGGGTGTGACAACTCACCCCCACTCAAAAGAATCTCGTCCCGAGATTTAGGATCCGGCGGGAAGAAGGTGGGGTACTCAAGTCAAAGACGATCGTCCCTTTCCCAAGTGGTTTCCTTCTCGGAATGGTGTGACCATTGAACCTTGAGAAACTTGATGTTATGGCGTCGAGTGGTACGCTCGGTTTGATCAAGGATGCGAATGGGATATTCCCGATATGTGAGATTATCTCGGAGATCAAGCGTTTCGTGGTCCACTCCATAGATAGGATCCGCGAAGCAACGCCTGAGTTGAGAAACGTGGAAGACATCCTGAACTCTGGAAAGATGCGGAGGTAGTTCCAATTGGTAGGCAACTTCTCCTTGTTTGGCAAGAATGCGAAAGGGTCCAATGTAACGAGGAGCCGCCTTGGATACCGAAATGATGGGTTCCCTTTAAAGGAGTAACCCGAAGGTAAGCCTTCTCGCCGACTTCATAAGTCATGAGCTTATGTTTGCGGTCATATTGGCTCTTTTGACGAGATTGGGCTGTTTTCAATTTCTCACGAATTATGCGAACCTGCTCTTTTCTTTCTGAATCATATCCGGGCCAAAGAGTTGTCTTTCCCCGGTTTCTGACCAGTTAAGAGGCGTTCGGCATTTTCGTCCATAGAGAACCTCAAAAGGAGCTTTGCCCAGGCTAGCTTCATAACTATTGTTATAAGCGAACTCGGCAAATGGAAGGCATTTCTCCCAATCCATACCGAAAGAGATGACAGAAGCTCGGAGCATATCCTCCAGAATTTGATTGACTCGTTCTACTTGACCACTTGATTGGGGGTGGAAGGCGGTGCTAAAAGAGAGACAAGTTCCCATAACATTTTGGAAACTTTCCCAAAATCGAGAGGTGAAGAGACTTTCACGGTCTGAGTTAATCTCCAATGGAACACCATGAAGAGACACTATTCGGGAGATGTACAAGTCAGCTAGCTGGCTAGCGGTTATACTCTCACGAACAGGTAGTACGTGGGCTAATTTGGAAAGACGATCGACAACGACGAAGATATCATTATTCCCTCTCTTGGTCCTGGGAAACCCGGTAATGAAATCCATACCGATTTTATCCCATTTCCATTCAGGAATAGCCAAAGGTTGAAGGGTGCCAGTAGGCCATTGATGCTCTGCTTTAACACGACGATAGACGTCACAACTAGCAACGTATTGAGCAATTTCTCTCTTCATCCTAGTCCACCAAAACCTCTGGCATAGGTCTTGATAAATTGTAGTACTACCAGGATGAATGGTGAGAGGGGATTCATGAGCTTCCTTAAGAATCAGCCGCCTCAGGTTTCGTGCCTTGGGAACCACTAAGTGGTTTCCAAAGAATACGACACCTTGATCATCAATGGAGAAACAATTCGCAACTCCTTTCTTAATGTTTCTCTTAATACGGGAGATTCCCGGATCTACCTTATGTGCTTTGATGATCTGATCCGTAAGGGTAGGTTTTGCCACTAGGGTGGATAGGAATCCTCGAGGAACAATGTGAAGGTTAAGCTTCCGAAATTCCTCATGGAGAAGTGGTTGACCATGTTGAAACATCAAGTTGTTACAATAGGATTTACGACTTAGTGCATCAGCCATAACATTGGCTTTTCCCGGGGTGCAAGTTATCCCTAAGTCGTAATCTGAGATCAACTCGACCCAACGTCTTTGTCTGAGATTCAAATCTGGTTGGGTGAAGATATATTTTAGACTTTGGTGATCGGTGAAGATCTCGCAATGATTATCGAGAAGGTAATGTCGCCAAGTTTTAAGTGCATGGACTACAGTTGCAAGCTCTAGATTATGTGTGGGATAGTTTTTCTCATCTGGGTGTAATTACCGTGAAGCATATGCAATTACCTGACGATCTTTCATGAGTATGCAACCTAGTCCTTGTCACGAGGCGTCGCAATAGATAATAAAGTCCTTGGAGAAATCTGGTGGTACCAGTACGGGAGCAGATGTCAGGCGTCTTTTCAGTTCCTGAAAGCTGAACTCGCACTATGGGGTCCACTCAAACTTTTTATCTTTCTTGAGGAGTTCAGTTAGAGGTTTAGCAACCTTGGAGAAATTCTCGACTAAGCGGCAACAATAGCTCGCTAAGCCAAGGAAGCTCCAAACTTGCTTGACCATTTCAGGTGGAGTCCAATCAAGGACGGCTTGAACTCGATCGGGATTGACAGCAATACCCTTACCAGAGATTACATGGCCTAGGTAGGTCACTTTTGGCAACCAAAATTCACATTTGGAGAATTTGGCATAAAGGCGATACTCTCGAAGTTTTGTCAATACCAGCCTTAGATGTTCAGCATGTTCTTCCTCATTCTTGGAGTAGATGAGTATATCATCGAGGTATACCACGACGAATTTTTCTAAATACTCCATGAAGATCGAGTTCATTAACCGAGAGAAAGTGGCTGGGGCATTGGTTAAACCGAAGGACATGACGGTGTACTCTATTGGCCATAACGAGTAACAAAGGCCATTTTTGGAATGTCCCCATTTTTTATTTTGATTTGATGGTAGCCCAACCTCAAATCCATTTTGGAAAAGACTAAGGATCCAGCGAGCTGATCATACAGATCGTTGATCCTGGGGAGCGGATACTTGTTCTTGATAGTGACCAAGTTGACAGGTCGGTAATCTACAAGCATCCGATCCGTTCCATCCTTCTTCTTGACGAAGAGGACGGGGCAAGCCCAAGGAGAAGAACTAGGACGGATGAAACCTTTTTTCAAGGCCTCATCGAGTTGTTTATTAAGCTTAGCTAGTTCTAAGGGTGCCATCTTATAGGGTCTTCTAGAAATTGGAACGGTTCCTGGAAAAAGATCTATCACGAACTCGACATCCCTGTCAGGTGGAACACCAGACAATTCTTCTGGAAATACATCCGGGAAGTCACGGACTACCAGAATATCTTCAAGGTCTGGAAGGGGGTTGTCATTTAGGGAGTAAAGCTGGCGCTTGGCCATTCGAGTTAAGACATTGACTGTCTTGCCCGATGGGTGAGTAAGTTGAACGGTTCTAGTTGGCACAATCAATCTTAGCATAATGAGCTGACATCCAGTCCATACTCAAGATGATGTTTATGTCCGAGGACTTGAGAGCTATTAAGGATGCAAGGAAGACAAGTCTATCGACAAGAATTTCATTCCCATGCTTACTCTACAAGTTTGCCATCTAGAGCCAGGGGTTTGAATTTCCATGGAAGTGGGCATGTCACAGAATGTCGTGTTATGTAATCGAGCATAGCTCTCATATAAGAATGAATGAGATGCTCCAGTATCGAAAAGAACAGATGTCGGATGTCAGTTAACAAGGAGTGTACCAAGGACGACGTTAGGATCATCATGAGCCTCCTCAGTTGAGACATAGTTGACATGGCCACGTGCAGTGGTGGCTGGCTTAGCGTAGTATGTCTTTCCCGCTGGCTTACCACGGCCAATGGACTTTCCAGACTGGTTGGGGTTGTTGTTCTGGGGACACTCTCGACTGTAGTGACCCGTCTCTCCACACTTGAAACATGTCACAACATTGGGGCGTGGAGCAGCATTAGCAGCGGAGCCACCATAGGTCTTAGGCGGTGCAAACTGCTGGTTGGGGCGAGGCGCCTCAAAGGATGGCCTCGGAGTGAACCTGGGTGGCAGCGCTGTGTTTGGAATCCACACCCGACGCTTCTAAGATCCAGAGCTGGATGAAGATCCAAAGTCATGGGAGTGCTTGCATGAAGCGGCATAGTCAGTCTGACCTATCTCAGCACTAATGGCTTTTAACCAGCTTCTGGAAGGAGGTGCACTCGTGCAGACAGAGATCACGGTGAAGCTCGGAGCTAAGTCCCTTACGGAACCTTGCCTGCTTCTTGGCATCGGTGGATACCTCTTCAGGAGCATAACGTGCCAGATTTCCAAACACACGACTGTATGCATCCACGGTCAGTCTGCCTTGGCTGAAATTACAGAATTCTTCCCGCTTACGATCCATGAGACCCTCCGGAATGTGATGCTCACGGAAAGCCTCACTGAATTCAGCCCAAGTAGCGATTTGGCCAGCCGGGCGCATAGCCTCAAAGTTTTTCCACCAAAGGCTAGCAGGGCCTTCGAGGTGATAGGCAGCATAGGTAACCTTATCAGCTTTGGCTACATTGGCAGAACGTAGCTTATGGGTGATGCTGCGAAGCCAATCATCCGCATCGAGGGGCTCGATGGAATGTTTAAACTTCGGTGGGTACAACTTGACAAAGTCATTGATTGACACCGAGTTGTGCCTCTGATGACGTGCAGTATTCTACTCAATCCGCTCTAGCAAGCGGTTAGTCTCACGCTTGTTTCTTTCTGCCTCCAGCATAACTTCGGCCAGAGAAGGCGGGTGAGGCAGATTCTCATCCCTAGCTGCATTGGCTTCACCCTGCTCCGGGGTAGCAGGGTTGCTGCGGGTGTTGACCATCCTAGGAAAAACAAGACAACGGTTTAGACAAGGATGTCACAAACTTGGCAAGGAAGTGCAGAATGTAATGGATAACATGGAATGCTGAGATGTTCATTTGCACAACATGGTAATATAGAAACTGCCATATATATACCATCAGTCATACACACCGTACATAGTTTAGTACAAGCCCAGGCTAGAGTACAACTACGGTGAAAGGCGTTACATCTCATCGGAGGCATTCCAAGCTCATATACATTATTTTTCTACACCTCCGGAATGTTATACACACCAAGTCGTATCCACGAGTCTCGCAGGACTGTGGGGAATACAACTATTATAATTCTAATGAAGCTACTACCAACTCAGACGTTTCCGTAGTAATCTTCATAGGGATCACCACCATGTCCTGGGAGATGAACATGATCATCTGGAAACAGTTGGTCCTGTGGAGCTTGCGGTCCATAGGGACTCAGATGTGGCCTTGGTCCAACAAATGGTGACAGACGGGGTCCACGGGGAGGGGTGATGCCTCCTACATCACGCCAGTCCATACAATCTGGCAGACCAGACCGCACGGGGTACAAGTCCCTCATATCCATATACCCAGCCTGCACGACAGGTGCAAACCGAGTCAGAATGGCCGAGTGGTCAGAACGAGAGTTGAGGAGCTCCATTCGCAAGGCACGATTTTCGCGGTCCTTGTCCTCAAGCATCTCGGCAGTGATGTGGAGTAGTGAATCCTCATGTGTAGAGTCACAGTACATAGCCTGATAGTGCCCCTGTGCCCCTGGGAGTGATGTTGGCATTTAGCGGAAATCAGTGTTCCGAAGCAAGGCAGTTCTGGCTCGTATGATAGTCATCATTGAGTAAGCTGCGTCCTGCACGGACATCTCGATAGTAACCCCAAGTCCATAAGAGCAAATGGAGGGGTTCAGTAGCTCCTGGATAAGAGGGGTATATCCTGACGGTACAAAGGTATTGGCTCTAATTGAAGTCTCGAAACTGCTCCTCGACGGTATACTCAGGATACCATCGATAGCCTGTCTTGACCATCACTCGGACTAGCATGGCCATGTGACCAGGTACATCGAGGCACCGAGTCACATGAACCACTTGATTCTGTGAACGGTTGGCCATCTGAAAGCACGAAATAATGCAAAGGCATTAGTATTTTCTAGGAGAAATCGGACATCATAACGGCTGTAAATGCTCAGAAAAAGATTTGAGACATTCACAACAGTTGGCAAAACCACTCAACAACATCATATCAAGGTTCTGATTCAACTGACAACATACTAAAGGTAGTAGAAACTGAACTGAGGTTGGTAACCAACAATCCTATAAGTTACTACGGATTAGTAACACATAAACCTGATAGAGAGAAGAGAGCCTAGTCCTTAACCCACGTAGAATGAGTAGAGAATGACTCAGATCAGAGGGCATAAGGTAAAGGAGTAAAAGAGCCTTACGTTCGCTCCCACAATCAATTCCCCTACAAATAACTAAAGCATTTCTAGACTCGACATCGACCAGTTTGGCTCAACGCACCTACAGGCACTCCGACTCTGATGCCAACGCTGTCAGGACCCCGATTTGAAGTCACACTGATCTAGCCTGTAACACCTCATATCGCTTAGCGGCCTCATGCACGGTATTCCCACGGCTGTCGCCTTACCATGGCCCGGGACAGCTTGCGCCTTTTGGCTCACGTATATGATAGTGTCGCTAGCATCCATATGACAGAGAACCCGGGCCGACATGGCTAGTCGTGAACCCAAAGCGGCACAAACTTACGGGGACAGGCATACATGAATCAACATCGAGCATGTCGGTAAGTAGTGTGTGAATCCAGGTTGCAGCACTAGGCTAACAGGACTCCGGGAACCCGGGCTGTAGCAGGCTAGGCAAGACTCCGGATGTCACCGCGTGACATTTCCCCGAAGGGACAGACATAGGAGCGAAGTGAATCACATGCCGGCCAGTCAAGTGTTCCGGAGCAGTAGTGCTGGGCTAGCAGGACTCCGGTGAACCGGGCTGTAGCGGACTACTATGGCTCATGGAAGCACTAGACTACATTTCCCCATAAGAGAGGCTGCCAAGGAAAAACAACTAGATTGTCGGATCCCACACATACCAAGCATTTCAATCATACACACAATATGCTCGATATGAGTAAATACAACATGGCATCACAACAAAACTCTACAACTCATAGCACTTTATTTAAAGGCTCCGGAGAGCCATACATAACATGTTCATACAGGTAGGGGTCACATGACCCGACACTCAAGTCATACAAACATACAAGCACATGCGAAAGCAAACTAGTCTGAGTACAGACACTAGAAAGAAAGAAGGCTTGACGAAGCCTGCCTATCTACATAGGGCCCTCCATGGCTCGGAATCACCACCTGGGTGGCAAGTCACTCATCGACGTTGAGATCTACGTAAAACCCGTCGAAGGGGGCGGTGTTGTCGTCTGAAAACAGTAATTGAAGCAACATGAGTACAAAGGTACTCAACAAGACTTACAACAAATCCTACTATACATGCTCATTCTCAAGAAGGTAGTGGAGTTATAGCAGCAAGCCAGCTTTGACTCTTGGCTAAGCTATCCTATGAGACACCACTTGTAAAATAGTTTTCGCACACGAGTCCACTAATCACCATCACAATACTCCACCATGGATCCGCTCTCGTCATCCTATGAGAGGGCCATCCTCGTTACTCACACTTATCTTGAGTCTTTTAGTAGTAACCATTAACTTGTCTATGAACTGTATAGGCAACCAAGCAGTCCTTTACCGCGGACGGGACTATTCGAATAGATGATGTTAACCCTGCAGGGGTGTTCTTCTTCATACACGCTCTCACCACTTATCGTCGTTTACACGACATGTACTTGGCAACCTTCAAGCGGAAGCCCAACGAGGGTGTCGGCCACGGCCTACCTAAACACTCAAGTCTCTAGTCCAGGTCTATCGCCTATCCAGGTTCCATCCGGAGGGAGTCCGGCTGAGGTTTCCACATACGGCCCCGAACGATGTGTACAGGGTCCCGAGACGCCAAATGGGCGCCCGACATACCTGGCCACAGTGTATCTACCGCATCATAGCCCACCCGTAGGGTCAGCACTACGCACGACGGCCAACACATATCCTATAAACACCAGAAACTAGTTGCAACTCCTGGACAGAGAGCTAGGGTGCTTAAGAAGCCGAGAGGGTCCATTGGTTTCGGGCCCAATGCGTGGTAGTAACTGATTCTTGAATCACACATACAGATCTCGATGCTTAAGGATGGTTCCAATGAAACAACCCACCATGTAATCCTACATGGCCTCTCAATGATACCTTTACCAAATCATGTTCAACACATCCCTCACATTACAGACATAATCAGTTCACTCTAGCCCATCGCCTAGATGAACCAGACCAGACACAACTCTAAGCATAGCAAGGTAGGGAACACAGACATGGCTCAATCAACTCCTACACATGCTAGTGGGTTTCATCTAGTTACCGTGGCAATGACAGGTCATTCAGAGGAAAAGGGTTCAACTACAGCAGCACACAGCAGTTTGAAACGTTGTTGTCTTAATGCAGTAAATGAGAGCAGGAGCGAGAACATGGGATTGTATCGATATGATCAATGGGGCTGCTTGCCTGATGGAGTAGTAGTAGGGTACTGCCCTTCAGTCGGATATTCGAAGGTATCCTCGGAGGCAGAACCTACCACAAAAGACACCACTGAATACAATCATCACATGGCAATATGCAACAGTATGATGCATGCTATGACATGGCAATATGATGTGTCTTAGCTAATGCATTGTTAAACATGTTGGTTTGAGTCTAGTTGAATCAAAGATTCAAATGAAAGCTCATGTTATTAAGTCACATAAGTGCATTAGCTTGTTTCACCTAAACAGCAAGGTTAAAGTGTTCTGTCATGCATGGAACCATTACAGATGGAAAGATTGAATTTTTCTAATCAAATTTCATATATAAATCTTTGCATTTGGAGTTACAAATTAATTTCTATGAATTTTTGAAGTTTGTAGTATTTTCTAGAATTTCCTGTATAAAAGTAAATCCAGAAAATACTTATTGTGTCAGCAGTGCGTCATGGTGACGTCAGCGGTCAACGGAGCCGGTCTAGGTCAAACTGACCAGTGGGTCCCATCTGTTAGTAGTTAGTTAAACTAACTAAGTTAAGTTAGCGCTAAACCTAGGTTAATTAGCAGGGCGGCCCCACTTGTCTTAGACCCAGAGAGGTCAAACTGGACCAACCCGCGGTCAAACTGGGTCAGCGGGGGTCAAACTCGCCGGCGTTTAGTAGCTGGCGAGGCCAGACGCGGCGGGGCGATGCGGGTTTGCACTCCGACGACCAAAAGGACGGCGGAGACCTCCTACGCGTAGCTGGGAGCAAGCCACATCGAGTGGTGGCAGTGGTTGGAATCAGGGCCGGAAACGACGCCGATAATGAGCGTTGCGGCTGCCGGAGTTTGGGCGAGGTCGAACTAGCCGCTAGGAGGCACGACGAGGAGCATGCGGGGGTGCTACGGGCTCCTACGGGTGCGGTGAATATGATGACGTGCTCGGTTGCGAGCCAACGTGGCTGTGGCCACGACAGCGACATGCGGTGGCGGCGGCGGGTGCGGTCGAGGTTGGTACGGTCACTGCGGTGCTCGAGAAGGCAAACGGAGAAGATGGGAAGGTAGCTGAGCTCACGACGAACATGACGGAGCAGACGACGAGGTCGGGGATGAGCTGGTGCAGCGGTGACGGTGAAGGGGACCTCTGGCGATGGCGAGGTCGGGCGAGGTTGTTGCGGGGCAAGCGAGCGCTCAGGGCTCGGCTTGCTCGAAGGAGAGGAGGGCGGCGGAGCTACTGGACACGGTAGCACGGCGCGAGGACGACGGAGAGCGCGTCTATCTCGATGGTGCGGCGGCAGGGGCGTCGGCCATGGCAGGAGAGAGCAAGAGAGAGAGGCAGGGGGAGAATGGGTGTGTCTGCGAGGTCGAGGCGGCGACGTGGAGCTCGCCCAGGTGTCCACGGGCGCGAGCAGCAAGTAGCTGGCACGGTGGCGAGCTCTCGCGCGCCGGCGTCACCTCCTGCCTGCCTTCCTGGCGGGAGGAAGCAGCTGGCTGGCACGGGCTAGCACAGTGTTGGGCCGCCAGGTGGGCCGGTTGGTGGGTTGCGGCCAGGTAAGCGGTTTTCTTTTATTTTCTGTTTTCTTTTACTTCACATGCTCACTGTATGGAACATAACCAACATGGAACATTTTAGTTTGGGATTATTTAGATGTTTAAAATATTTACTAGCATTTAAATTCCCAAATGCAAGTTATCAATGATTTATTTCAATGACCTTGTGATGACCTAGAAAAATGTGAACCCATTTTGTCAGAGGTTCTAACCCAAGACAAAAAGGGTGGACTTTTTAGAAGGGCATTTCAGGTTCATTGAAAATGATTTTAGTAAACCCTAGTTGTTTTCAGGGGGGTGCTGGGGGTTCTGCCATTCCCATTTCAAGATTCTGGAAAAATAAACATGATGCAACACTCTAATGCATGAACTAGCTAGGGTGTGACAGTACTTCCCGGATGAATAGAGAGAGGGGTGTCATGTGCTTCTTTCATCACCTTCTCTGTCATAATCTCGAACCGGGGTACTACAATATGATCTCTGAAGTATAAGGTTCCATCTTCACCAAGTGATAAATCTCTGGATTTCTCTAAGGCAAGATCCTTTTTCATCAAATCAACGTGAGCATCTTTGGCTTGTGCAAACTTAATAACTTTGAGAAGAGTTGGCTCTAGGACAACGTTATTCAGAGAACCCTGTGGAACTAGTTGAAGGTTCAGCTTGCATAACTCTTCATAAAGGTGGGGTTGAGCTTTGTAGACCATGTGATTATTGCCATAAGACTGGCGGCTCAGGGCATCATCCATTACATCGCTGCTGACAGAGGTTCAGATCTGGCTGAGTAAACAGGTACTTCAGACTCTGATGATTGGTGAAGATCTTGCAACGATTACCGAGAAGGTACTGTCTCCATAGCTTCAGTGCATAGATAACCGCAGCAAGCTCGAGGTCGTGAACTGGGTAGTTCTCTTCATGAGGACGCACTTGACGGGAGGCATACGCAATCACTCTGCGCTCTTGCATTAGGACACAGCCTAATCCTTGACGTGAAGCGTAGTAATAAATGATGAAATCCTTATGAGAATCAGGGGGAGCAAGCACTGGGGCAGATGTCAGCTTGTCCTTGAGTGCCTGGAAACTTTCCTGACACTTTTTAGTCCAATCAAACTTAACGCCTTTGTGTAGCAGATTGGTCAGTGGCTTGGCGATCTTGGAGAAGTTCTCGACAAAGCGGCGACAATAGCTGGCTAGTCCGAGAAAGTTTTTGACTTGCTTAACAGTCTTTGGAGGGGTCCAGTGAAGAATAGCCTAAACATGCTCTGGGTTGACGGCAATACCATCCTTGGAGATGACATGACCAAGGTAGGTGACTTCAGGTAACCAGAATTCACACTTGGAATAATTGGCATAAAGTTGATGTTCTCGAAGCTTCTCTAGAACAAGTCAAAGATGTTCAGCATGTTCTTCTTTGTTCTTCGAATATACCAGGATATCATCCAGATAGACTACGACGAACTTGTCGAGGTAATCCATGAATATGTAGTTCATCAGATGGGAGAGTGTGGCTGGAGCATTGGTCAAGCGAAAAGACATGACGATGCACTCGTAAGAACCATAACGACTGACGAATGTGGTCTTTGGAATATGTTTCTTTATTGTATGAAATGCAAACGCCATGTAATTGCTTTACTTTATCACTATGCGTTAGCGATAGTTGTAGAAGCAATAGTTGGCGAGATGACCACGACGCAATGACGGGGATCAAGGTGTCTAGCCGGTGACAATGGAGGTAATGGCGATGCTTTGGAGATGGAGATCTAAAGCACAAGAGTATGATGGCCATATCATGTCACATATTTTTTGATTGCATGTGATGTTTATCTTTTTATGCATCTTAGTTTGCTTAGTACGACGGTATCATTATAAGATGATCCCTTCACTAAATTTCAAGGTAAAAGTGTTCTCCCTAAGTATGCACCATTGCTACAGTTCGTCGTGTTGAGACACCACCTGATGATCGGGTGTGGTAGACTCTATGTTCACATACAACGGGTGCAAGACAGTTTTGCACATGCGGAATACTTGGGTTAAACTTGACGAGCCTAGCATGTAAAGACATGGCCTCGGAACACTGCAGACCGAAAGGTCGAACGTGAATCATGTAGTAGATATGATCAACATAGAGATGTTCACCATTGATGACTACTCCATCTCACGTGATGATCGGACATGGATTAGTTGATTTCGATCACGCATCATTTAGATGACTTGAGGGATGTCTATCTAAGTGGGAGTTCTTGATTAATTTGATTAATTGAAGTTAATTTATCATGAACTTAGTCCTGATAGTATTTGCATATCTATGTTGTAGATCAATGGCTTGTGCTACCGTTCCCCTGAATTTTAATGTGTTCCTAGAGAAAGCTAAGTTGAAAGATGATGGTAGAAACTACACAGACTGGGTCCGTGATACGTCTCCATCGTATCTACTTTTCCAAACACTTTTGCCCTTGTTTTGGACTCTAACTTGCATGATTTGAATGGAACTAACCCGGACTAACGCTGTTTTCAGAAGAATTACCATGGTGTTATTTATTGCAGAAACAAACGTTCTCGGAATGACCTGAAACTTCATGGAGCAACTTTTTGGAAAATATAAAAAATACCTGCAAAAGATGAAGTCCAGGGGGCCCACCACCTGTCCACGAGGATGGGGGGCGTGCCTGCCCCCCTAGGGCGCGCCCCCTACCTCATGGCCCCCCTGGAGCTCCTCCGACTCCAACTCTAACTCTATATATTGTGTTTCGGGGAGAAAAAAACCAGAGAAAAGAATTCATCGCATTTTACGATACAGAGCCGCCGCCAAGCCCTAAAACCTCTCGAGAGGGCTGATCTGGAGTCTGTTCGAGGCTCCGGAGAGGGGAATCCGTCGCCATCGTCATCATCAACCATCCTCCATCACCAATTTCATGATGCTCACCACCGTGCGTGAGTAATTCCATCGTAGGCTTGCTGGACGGTGATGGGTTGGATGGGATCTATCATGTAATCGAGTTAGTTTTGTTAGGGTTTGATCCCTAGTATCCACTATGTTCTGAGATTGATGTTGCTATGACTTTGCTATGCTTAATGCTTGTCACTAGGGCCTGGGTGCCATGATTTCAGATCTGAACCTATTATGTTTTCATCAATATATGAGTGTTCTTGATCCTATCTTGCAAGTCTATAGTCACCTATTATGTGTTATGATCCGTTAACCCTGAAGTGACAATAATCGGGATACTTACCGGTGATGACCGTAGTTTGAGGAGTTCATGTATTCACTATGTGTTAATGCTATGTTCCGGTACTCTATTAAAAGGAGGCCTTAAGATCCCTTAGTTTCCATAAGGACTCCGCTGCCATGGGAGGGTAGGTGTCGGTGTAATGGGACACGGATACCCCGAAGACGGCAAGATGATATTTCAAGACATCGGGGCTAGTGAAGCCCCTCAGTCCGACTGACCGGCCGCTCCTGCCGGCTCCCCGTCCGACTGCACTCCCCGGCCGGCTGCCGACTGCTGGCCGCCGACTACGCCAACCAGTCGGCTACCGACTGCAGCCCAACCCGACATCGACGAAGACAACCGTACCGCGATGCCGTCATCTACAGTGTACCGCGTCCCCTGGGTACTGATTTATAAAGTATCCCAGGGGACAAGCATGACATGTGCCATGCCACTAGCCATGCCTACCTGGCTTGGCATGTAAGCTACCCAAGGTAGCTTACATCCAAAGCCACTACCTAGCTTACTTCCTAAGCTACCCATATAGCTTACACCTCAAGCTAGCTCCACACTATATATACACTACACATCCATCCATCCAGGGGGGATGGACACTCACGCATGCACACTAGCACAAGCTAGCTAGCTATCCATCCATCCATCCATCCATCCACATAAGCTCACACACTCACGGCCATGAGCATGGCCGGCCACTAGCATGCCTCGTATAGGCATTTACCAGATCAGATGCCTATGGCACTGATCCGAGATACAGCTCCAGGAACACTTTGTACTGCCCGATGTACACCTCAGATATAAACTCAGACATGCAGGAGTAGGGGTACTATCTCTCCGGAGAGCCCCGAACCTGGGTAAACCACCGCGTGCTACTCGCATACCCGCTCCCGGTCCTATCAGCAGCAGTCCTACCCACACACTAAAGCCCTTGAGGCATCTATCGACTCGCAAGCCCCCCGTGAGAAATACCACGACAGTAGGACAAAAGATGTCATGCAAGTTCTTTTCCATAAGCACGTATGACTATATTCGGAATACATGCCTACATTACATTGATGAACTGGAGCTAGTTCTGTGTCACCCTAGGTTATGACTGTTACATGATGAACCGCATCCGCCATAGTTCTCCATCACCGATCCATTGCCTACGAGGTTTCCATATATTGTTCTTCGCTTATTTACTTTTCCGTTGCTATTTCTATCATCACTACAAAATACCAAAAACATTACTTTTACTACTGTTACCTTTTGCTACCGTTACCACTACTATCATATTACTTTGCTACTAAATACTTTGCTGCAGATACTAAGTTTCCAGGTGTGGTTGAATTGACAACTCAGCTGCTAATACTTGAGAATATTCTTTGGCTCCCCTTGTGTCGAATCAATAAATTTGGGTTGAATACTTTACCCTCAAAAACCGTTGTGATCCCCTATACTTGTGGGTTATCAAGACTATTTTCTGGCGCCGTTGCCGGGGAGCATAGCTCTATTCTTTGAGTCACTTGGGATTTATATCTGCTTATCATTATGAAGAACTTGAAAGATCCAAGAACCAAGATTTATCCCTCAACTATGAGGGAGGTAAGGAACTGCCATCTAGCTTTACACTTGATTCACCTTCTGTTTTTAGTAAGCTTGCGACACCTAAACCTGCTTCTGCTATTCGTTCTGATATGTCACATGTTATTGATGATGCTACTTCTGCTATACATGATACTTATGATGAAGCTACTTCTATGCTTGATACTACTATGCCACTTGGTGAATTTCTTGATGAAAAACTTGCTAGGGCTAGAGAGATTGAAAATATTGAATCTGATAATACTGATGAAATTGATGATGAAGACTTGCCTTTTATTCCTGATGGTTATGTTTTTGGTAAAGAAGCTTCTTTAGCTATTTTAGCTTGCAAAGGTAGATACGAAATTAAGAGGTTACTAGCTAAATGGAATAAGCAATCTCTAAATGCTAGGATGAAACCTGACCCTGCTTTTGCTACTTCACCTATCTGTGTTACTGATAAGTATTATGAATTCTCTGTTGATCCTGCTATAATTACTTTGGTTGAATCTGATCCTTTTCATGGCTATGAATCTGAAACTGTTGTGGCACATCTTACTAAATTAAATGATATAGCCACCCTGTTCACTACTGATGAGAGAACTCGTTACATTTATATCCTTAAAATATTTCCGTTCTCATTAAAGGGTGATGCTAAGATATGGTTTAATTCTCTTGATCCTGGTTGTGTGCATAGTCCTCAGGATATGATTTATTACTTCTCTGCTAAATATTTCCCTGCTCATAAGAAACAAGCTGCTTTAAGGGATATATATAATTTTGTGCAAATTGAAGAAGAGAGTCTCCCACAAGATTGGGGGAGGCTTCTCCAATTACTTAATGCTTTGCCTGATCATCCTCTTAAGAAAAATGAAATACTTGATATCTTTTACAATGGACTAATCAATGCCTCTAGGGATTACCTGGATAGTTGTGCTGGTTCAGTTTTCAGGGAAAGAACACCGGATGAAGCTGAAATTCTATTGAATAATACGTTGACAAATGAAAATAATTGGACACCTCCGGAGCCAATTCCTGAGCCTATTCCTAAAACAACTCCGAAGAAGAGGGGTATTCTATTTCTCGGTCCTGAAGATATGCACGAGGCAAAGAAATCTATGAAAGAAAAAGGTATTAAAGCTGAAGATGTTAAGAATTTACCTCCTATTGAAGAAATACATGGTCTCAATCTACCGCGTGTTGAAGAAACATATGATCTTAATCCTATACCTATTGAAGAACCACATGGTCTTGATAACCCGACACAGGTAGTAAAGGTAAATTCTCTCTAAAGATATGATAAAGCTAAAATCCCATTTACTAAGTTTGCTAGCCCATGCTTAGATGAGTTCGATAAATTTATGGCTAAGCAAGAAGATTTTAATGCTTATTTTGGTAGACAATTGAAATACAATTCAAATATGCTTGAACACTTGGGTGATTATATGGCTAATGTCAAAGGTGAACTTAAACTTATTAGTAAACATGCTACTATGGTTACCACTCAAGTAGAACAAGTACTTAAAGCTCAAAATGATTTTCTCAATGAATTGAATAGTAAAGATAATGATAATGTTGTTAGAGTTATGACTAGAGGTGGTAGAGTGACTCAGGAACCTTTGTATCCTGAAGGCCACCCTAAGAGAATTGAGCAAGATTCTTAGAGAAATAATATAGATGTACCTAGTCCTTCTAAAAGAAATAAAAAGAAAAATGATAGGACCTTGCATGCTTCTAGTGAACCTATTATTGAAACACCTGAGAATCCAAATGACATTTCTATTTCTGTTGTGGAATTGTCACGGCAGATGTCCTAGTGTGAGGACTTAGTCGTGAGGCCAACACATCTATGTAGTAGCTTGAAGGGGTTGGTCGGAATCGAGAGACGCAAGGTTTTACCCAGGTTCGGCCCCTCATGGTGGAGGTAAAATCCTACATCCTGCTTCATTGATATTGATGATGATGATCACGATTACAAGGGTGTTCATCTTGAGAGCTGTTGACTTGTCTATTTAAACCTAACTTGTCTAACTTGTGGAACCTTTCCCTCTTGGGGAGCCCTGCCCCTCCTTATATATGTCAAAGGGGAGGCTTACATGACTAGTCCTATTAGGATTAGGATTACTCTATTACAAGTGGAGTCCTAGGCTTGCTTCCTTTGCAAGAGAATATTCCTTATGTCTTCCTCTTAAGCCGGCCTACCATCACATAAACCGGCCTTCTGGGTCTTGGGCCTTGTCATCCATCTGACCCGCCATTGGGGTCATCAGTAAGTCACCAAATACTTGTCCGGTCTCTGTGAGCCGCCAAGTCCGGCCGGGTTATACCGTGGGGTATATCCCCGACATTAGCCCCAGTTTAATTTGGATTTATCCATGTTAAACTGATCCTGAAAAATAACTCAAGAACGATTTTGACAAGTTTGTGCTCCGGATTAAATATTCTTGTAAACCGGCACTTGATCATCCTTATGTCCTTGTCATTTCCTCCTTCTAAAAAACTGGTTTAATAGACCAGCTTCATAATCAATTTGCTTGTAGAAGAAATATTGTAAATAAAGAATCCATTTGAGTCACACTTCGATGCTCTGACTTGACAAAACTATTGGTCTTCAAATATTCAACTGATATCCAGCCGGCTTGATGATATAGAACTTGCCGATTTATCCAAAATTGTCGGTTTATAAAAACTGATGATTCCGGGTCATGACTGTTATAGACTCTGGGTCATGATTGTTGCCAACGCCGGGTCACACAATTAATCTTCCTGTTTTGCCCAAAACTAAGAATTTGAAGATGTTCCTCCTTTATATGTATATCACTTGTAGCCCCCATGTCTTAAGAAGAGAATAAAATGATAGCTTAAGACTTTCTTCAAAATGCTGCAACTTTGGAGAAATCCGGTTTGTTCATCTCAGTCACTAGTCAAACTGAATATTCCACATATGTAGCCCCCAAGTGCTGGGTTGCCATGCTTGCATCAACCTGGGACTTGTAATTGTCTTATGCTCATAAAAACTTCAACCAACGTAGCCCCCAAGGGCCGGGTCATTATTCAATAATGAGTAGGGACTTTGTATGTATGATCATATAGATTCAAGCAGCAATGTGTAGCCCCCAAGGGACGGCTTAGTAAGATAATACTGAGCTGGGACCTTATATAAACTTTGTAGAAAATAATCTTACATGATGAAACCCCCATCATGGGGCTTGAACCCACGTCCATAAGGTTTAAGAGCTTTGTGCTTTACCAACTGAGCAGTGGACTCTTCAATATAATGGAATAAGGCTTGTGTACCTTGAATTTTTGACCGGAGCAATTGGTAGCCCTCAAGGGCCGGCTCATTACAATGGGATGAGTCGGGTCTTCAATAAGGCCAATAAAAATGACTTTGCATTAGCCCCCAAGTGTCATGGTGCATGCTCGCAGCGACATGAGACTTGCATATTTGATGTAATCTCAACTTGAATAATGTAGCCCCCAAGTGTCGGGTCATAAGCCTGCGGCGACTCGGGGCTATTCATTCCATCGTAGAATAAATCATATCCATTGATAAAATAATATCCATTGCGCTAAAGCAACTTTTGAAAACCTCAGTCATAATATTGGTTATTGATAACCATAATAAAAATCCAGCCATGTTGGCTATTAAAGATTTGAATAATATAATCCGGTTTGAAAAACCGGTTCCTGTGATATTGAATCGTACTTACGGTTTAAGATACCTGTGCAGTAAGGGTGATAACCCGAAACTTAGAAGCCAAAACTTCCAAGTATTAATATTGTCTTATGCTGGCGACTTGTCATTGAAAGCCAGACCGGGTTAATAGAAACCATATATATATGCTTCAGATATGAGCAAAAAGTCTTAAGACAAACCCAAAAGACTATTCAAAAAACTTAAGAAAAAATAGAAAGAAGAATCTGAGGCTTCTGATTCGAATACGGTCAGTAAACCGGACCAAAGGGGTTAAGCTAGAATTCGAATACGATCATGTAGCCCCCAGTGGCTTTGGCGTTGCGCCGATCAAGAGGGTACCGACAGCTATGTTCTCTTTGGTTCGAATACGACCTATGTTTGAACAGGAAGCACCCAAATGACCTTGAGAGGTTTTTAATGACCCTGATTCGAATACGATCCAAGTCAGACCCAAAAGGGGTTAAGCTATGATTCGAATACGATCAAGAAGTGCCCTAGTGAGTTTGGCATTGCGCCGATCAAGAGGGTACCGACAGCTATGTTCTCTTTGGTTCGAATACGACCTATGTTTGAGAAGGAAGCCCCCAAATGACCTTGAGACTTTTTTAACGACTCTGATTCGAATATGATCAAAGTCGGACCCAAAAGGAGTTAAGCTTGATTCAAATACAATCAGCCCCCAATGGTCTTTTCAAGCAGGGTACCTATGTTTGAGTTGTGCCTTGCAACAGACTCTTTGGTCCCTTTAATTTTTCCTAAGAACTCGAGCTTTGCAAGAAATAAATTCTTCTTGAACCGGGATTTTGAACCGGATATTGAGAGTTTCAAAGTTTTGTGGGAGACAGGTTTACCTTGAGTTGGATTTTAAACCGGATATTGAGAGTTTCAATGCTTTGTGGGAGACATATTTCACTTGAACCGGAATCCTTCGTGTTAAGCCGGAAATTTTCTGACGGCCTTTAAATATTCTCCAATAAGGCAGTAGCCTCCGGGGCCGGGTTATTTTTCCCTCCAATGATCCGGAGTTCTCGAATCTGCTTTAAATTGGCAATCATTTACTGAGTCATGTCATCGTAGCCCCCGAGTCTCAAGGCGACTCGAGGAGTTGTCTTGAGATTCTCCATATTTGACCGTGATATAAAACCGGTATGAGTCAGTCAACAACTCAGTGATATAACTTGTCCTGCATTGGAGAACTTGCAAGCCAGAGTAATTGCTCTTTTAAAGAAAATCAATATATAAAATATACTGGATGAATTTCACCTGATATGTTAAACCAGAAATTATCCACTGCGGAGTTGATGATCACCATGGTGAAGCTGAAATCAATCACGAGCGAGTCGACCACGGGAAATAGACAGATGAGTTGGCCGCAGCGTTATAAGCCAGTGCGGACGGGCGAGTCAATCGCAGGCGCAATCCGAGCGAGTTTGATGTAGACCAAGCTGCACGGCCGGCGGCTTGCACACACCCGTTCAAAAACAAGCGGGTGCGAATACGAGCGCATGATGATGCTAACACACACTCCATAAGCATAGCATGTCATCACCTTTATAATGAATTATTGTCCTGCACAAATATATATTGCAGAACGAAATGATTGTTTTTCGACAAAAAACAATATGCGCTAATAAAATAAACTTAGATGGGTATCACCTGATTCGTCCTTGATGAGTCGTATATAACACCCATGTATCTCCAGTTATTTTGATGGTGTTTGAGACCATGATCATCATAATGACGGTTTAACAATGTGGTAAAGCAAGTGCAACTCGCCAGCGGTTTATGACAGCAGCAGAGGGGCCCGGTAGCGTGTAAAAGAGGCAAGGCCGGTTCAAAGCTGCAGGGGCGACCCCAACTGTTTTCCTTAGGTTGGCGAGTCCACACCTATATTAAGTAGTATCCCGTGTCCCTTTTTTCCAGCATCTGACCACTTCTTCTTTCTTCAGACGGCAGCCAGCACGCTGGGGCGCCGCATCTTTAGAGGCAAAATCAAGCGGGGCAATAGGGCGGATCACTTGGCAACTATAACTCAGATGGCCGCAGGGGCGGTGGTGAGGCCAGGTCTTGATCCAGCAGCGGTTCAACACCGGGACTGCGGCTCCATGGAGGAGAAGGGGACTCAGGTGTGGGAGACTCGGCAGGGCGCAGCGGTGAAGTGGAGGCGATTCAGGACCGGCCAGCTCAGGGCGCTGGAGTCAGTGGTGAAGCGATGAAGCCGCGAAGCAATTTAGCATGCACCCGCAGATGTCATAAGGGCGGTTTAACACCTGGCGGCGGCTCAGTGGAAATGGCAGGGCCGCGTTGGAACAGCAACAGGAAACTGGGCCGAGGCAGGGGCTTGAGCAGCTTCACAACAGAGGAAACAGCAACTTCCAGTCCGGCGATTCAGCACTGGCGACTTAAAGCAGGTAGAAGCAGAAACGAGCCGGACGGTTGTGCACATACGCGCACACGCGGTAGGAGCAGCTCAAAATAGGCGCGAGGCCGAGATAGAGGCAATCCACGGCGGCGATGGTTGAAGTCCGGGCCAGCTTGAAGGTAGGCGGAAGTGACTTGGTAATCGGGCATCTTTGATTTGACGCTTTGAACGTTCGATCTTTCTCGCTGCCTGATCACAGGTAATCTGATCATTTCGTTGGATCATCAGGCTGATTCCATAAACGTCAAAACCCATCTTGATTTGATCTATTCCTCTGGGTTAGACTAGTACTCCACGTGAGGTTGAATTGGACCTGCATACTAATTAATACATGGTATCGTGCTTCGACCTTTGTTATCTCTTTGCAATGGGTGTTGCACGTACTTATACGTGGATACGTAGTATCTGATTACTGCCACCTCACAGACACTGGTGTTTGCACAGAACACTTCAGGTCTTGTTGTACATATAGAACAACAGTAAAAGTGTGTACGACGCGAAGGACGGTGCAGGCGGCCAGCGCGCGGGAGAGGCCCCGGCGGCTCAGAGCGCGGGAGACCTGGCAGGGTGCAGCGGCGAGGCGGAGGCGGCTGAAACACAATCTGGTAATGAACCTGAAACTAGTGATAATGTTCATTATGATGCTCAACCTAGTAATGATAATGATATAGAAATTGAACCTGTTGTTGATCTTGATAACCCACAATCAAAGAATCCACGTTATGATAAGAAAGACTTTGTTGCCATGAAACACGGTAAAGAAAGAGAACCATGGGTTCAGAAACCTATGCCTTTTCCTCCCAAACCATCCAAGAAAAAGGATGATGAGGATTTTGAGCGCTTTGGTGAAATGATTAGCCTATCTTTTTGCGTATGCGATTAACTGATATGCTCAAAATGAATCCTTATGCTAAGTATATGAAAATACTGTTACAAATAAAAGAAATATACCGGAAGCTGAAATTTCCACCATGCTTGCTAATTATACTTTTAAGGGTGGAATACCAAAGAAACTTGGAGATCCCGGTGTACCAACTATACCATGCTCCATTAAAAGAAACTATGTTAAAACTGCTTTATGTGATCTTGGAGCCGGTGTTAGTGTTATGCCTCTCTCTTTATATCGTAGACTTGATTTGAATAAGTTGACACCTACTAAAATATCTTTGCAAATGGCTGATAAATCAACTGCTATACCTGTCGGTATTTGTGAGGATGTGCCTATTATAGTTGCAAAAGTTACTATTTTAACGGACTTTGTTATTCTTGATATTCCCGAGGACGATAGTATGCTTATTATTCTTGGAAGACCCTTTTTGAATACTGCAGGGGCTGTTATTGACTGCACTAAAGCCAATGTCACTTTTCATGTTAATGGTAATGAGCATACGGTACACTTTCCGAGGAAACAACCTCAAGTTCATAGTATCAACTCTATTGGAAAAATGCCATCGATTATATTTGGAGGTTTTGAATTTCCTCTTCCTATTGTCGAGAAGAAATATGATATTCTTATTACTGGGGATGTGCATATCCCCGTTGAGATAACATAGTGTTATTCGAAATTTCTCCGGTTCCATGTTATTCGGAATGCGTTCGTTAACAAGACTTGATCAACCTTGTTAGTGGATTCCTTTTGATGATCATGAAACAGATGAAACTAGAAGGCACAACCTGTTGTACCCTCCTTTTACTTTCTGTTATTTATATTAAATAAAATAAAAATAGTATTTTTCTATCTGTTATCTGATTATCCGTGCAATATAAAAATATCCTGAAAATAAAAGTTCTCCAAATTCCGTGAAATTTAAATATGATTTTTACTGGAATATTTGAGAATATTTGGCACTGAGAACACAACAGGGGGGTCAACCACCTGCCCACGAGGGTGGAGGGCATGCCCTACCCCCTGGGCGCGCCCCCCTGCCTCGTGGGCCCATGGTGGCCCTCCTCCACACCCACACACTCCTTCTTCCTCCCCCAAACACGAATATCCAGATCAAACCCGAGTCCAAGCTCGTTTTGCTGCCATTTTCAATCTCCTTGCTCAAAGCACCTCTCACAAAACTGCTTGGGGAGATTGTTCCTTGGTATGTGACTCCTCCATTGGTCCAATTAGTTTTTGTTCTAGTACTTTATTCATTGCAAATTTTTGCTGTTTATGTGACTCTGTTCTTGAGCTTGCATGTCAAATTTATATGGTCAAAAGTAGTTTTGATGCATGATATAGGCCCTAGGCACTTGTAGGAGTAGTTGCTATCAATATTATTGAGTTTGGTTTACTTTTATTTTGAAGTTACTAAAAATTTCAGAATTTTTTAGAAAATTAGGAAGAGACTTTTGAGGGGCTCATCGAGCCGAAGCTCGAAGGAAAAGGCACAAAAGCCTAAGTATAATCTGCCTCGCACCGCGGAGGTTCGGTCGTGTGAATGGCCTTCAGATGATTTCTTGAGAGCAGCCGGGATTTATGAAGATTTTTATGAAATGGCTAAGAATGCAGGCCTCATTGGTTTCCTCCACGACCAACGCGATCAGTATCTATTACTCACAAACATCTTTGTGCAAAACTTTCATTTCCATTCTAGGAGCTCACCACCTACGGTGGAGTTTCATTTGTATGATGAGCATAAGGAGATGTCACTTTATGATTTTTGTCGGGTTTCTTTAGTCCCTTTCGAGGGCAAGATAGAGGAACCACATCGCGAGGATTTGGATGGGTTTATTGATACTATCACTGTAGGGGAAACAAGGAAGGTTTCCGATGCGCGAATCACTAGCATACATTTTCGTGTTTTACGCTATTTTGCATTATTTGCTAGTCGTTGTTTAATTGGCCGCGGAAACTATGGAAACCTTAGTGTCCCTGATATTATTATTTTGCTCCACGGTTTATACGGTGATAACTCTATTAGTATGGGTGGCATTATTGCTAAAAGGTCAAGTTTGAACCGTACAAAGGGCCCCGTCTTTGGAGGCATCTATGCTTCATGCCTAGCTGCACATTTTAACATACCTATTAGGCATTATGAGAAGGAGGAAAAAGTGCTGCCTCCTGTTTATTTGGATTATAAAAGTATGGTGGCACATGGTTTTATTGTTAAGAATATGGAAGGAGAGCTTAGATACAAATTGTTCTTTGATAAACATCATCCTGAGACTATTACCTCGCCTGCTCCTTCTTTGTTTAATTTATCTGTAGGCCAGTACCTTGTTCCGTTAGAGGCTATTCATGCCTACCGGAACCCTGCACCAGCCATGGAGCCAGAGCCGGAACCACAAGTTGATCCTTCACGATAGTCTAATTACCAGTGGGATCCGGAGATGATTGCCAGCCAGTGGGAATCGGAGTCTTCTTCTTCATCGCAATACGACCCCAACTATTATTATGGATATCCGCCAGGCCAGCCGTGGCCATAGACCAACTTAGGCCAAAAGCCTAAGCTTGGGGGAGTACGTATTTCTCACCGACATTACATTTATGTTCACACACTCATTGCTAGATGTCGGTGCTCATACTTTTTCATTGTATCATCCATGCTAGTTTAATTTCCTTTTTATGCTTTATTCTTGTGTGTTTGATAAACCTTAAGAAAAACCAAAAAATTAGTTGTAGCTTTTAATTAGTTTTCTTTCCATGCTTGTAAGTAGTAATTAAAAAGAAAACCCAAAAAGATTTCCTGTTCTTCTTTTACTTGTTGGGAGCTCTCCCGTGTAAATAGTTTTATTTCTTTTCTTTTGGGGTCGATAGGAGAAGACCATAATTAAATTGTTGAAGTGGATCTTATATGCATACTTGTTGATCTAACAAAAGAGCCATATTGCCTTGTCTTCTCCTGTTTATTGAATTCTTGCAGATTCCATCTGAGTCCAATGCACGTGCACTATTATTATTATTCAGACTATTCGGTCGTGCAAGTGAAAGGAAATTATGATGTTATATGATGGACTGGCTGAGATGAGAAAAGTTGGTATGAACTCGGCCTCTTTTGTTTTTGTAAATATGATTAGTTCATCGTTCCTGATTCAGCCTATTGTGAATAAACATGTTTGCAATGACAACTAGAGATCATAGTTTCTTATGCCATGCTTGATTAGCTATGAGTTATAATGGCTTACCTTGCGTGCCAACATGCTATTAAAATGGTTATGATGTGGTATGATAGGGTGGTCTCCTCCTCTAAATGATTTAAGTGACTTGACTTGGCGCATGTTCACGCATGTAGTTGAAACAAAATCAACATAGCCTTCACGATATTTATGTTCATGGTGGATTATATCCTACTCATGCTTGCATTCGGTGTTGATTAATTTTAATGCATGTTCATGACTGTTGTCGCTCTCTAGCTGGTCGCTTCCCAGTCTTTTGCTAGCCTTCACATGTACTAAGCGGGAATACTGCTTGTGCATCTAAACTCCTTAAACCCCAAAGTTATTCCACATGAGTCCACTATACCTACCTATATACGGTATCTACCTACCGTTCCAAGTAAATTTGTATGTGCCAAACTCTAAACCTTCAAATAAATATCTTGTTTTGTATGCTCGAATAGCTCATGTATCAACTAGGGATGTCTGTATCTTCCATGTTAGGCGGGTTATTCTCAAGAGGAGTGGACTCCGCTCCTCACTCACGAGATAAATGGCTGTTCACCGGGATGCCCAGTCCCATGCTTTATGCAAACTAAATCAAAATAATTGCAAACAAAACTCCCCCTGGGACTCTTGTTAGTTGGAGGCACTCGTTGTTTTGAGCAAGCCATGGATTGATGCTTGTTGGTGGAAGGGGGAGTATAAACTTTACCATTCTGTTTGGGAACCGCCTATAATGTGTGTAGCATGGAAGATATTGCCATGTCTTGGCTGTTATGTTGACAATGAAAGTATACCGCTCAAAATATTATTCACTTCTATTTCAAAACCGAGCTCTGGCACCTCTACAAATCCATGTTTCCCTCTGCGAAGGGCCTATCTAATTACTTTCATGCTGAGTCATCATCCTCTTATTAAAAAGCACCAGTTGGGGAGCACTGCTATCATTTGCATTCATTATTGTTAGTTTACATTGAGTACGACTTGACTGGATCTCTTTTACCATGAATTACAATGTCTTATCAGTCCTTGGTCTTTAAAGGTGCTCTATGTTTATGTTTTGCAGTCTCAGAAAGGGCTAGCGTGATACCATCTTGTTATATCATATTATGATTGTTTTGAGAAAGTGTTGTCATCCGAGATTTATTATTATTGCTCGCTAGTTGATTATGCTATTGATATGAGTAAACTTGAGACCTAAGAGTTATTGCGAATGTGGTTAGTTATAATCTTTGCTGAAAACTTGAATGCGGGCTTTACATATTTATAACAACAAGAGCAAACAGAGTTTGTAAAAGTTTTTCTTTATCACTTTCAGTTTATGAACTAAATTTCTTGAGGACAAGCAACGGTTTAAGCTTGGGGGAGTTGATACGTCTCCGTCGTATCTACTTTTCCAAACACTTTTGCCCTTGTTTTGGACTCTAACTTGCTTGATTTGAATGGAACTAACCCGAACTGACGTTGTTTTCAGCAGAATTACCATGGTGTTATTTATGTGCAGAAACAAACGTTCTCAGATTCACCAGAAACTTCACGGAACAACCTTTTGGAAAATATAAAAAATACCTGCAAAAGATGAAGTCCAGGGGGCCCACCACCTGTCCACGAGGGTGGGAGGCGTGCCTGCCCCCCTAGGGCGCGCCCCTACCTCGTGGGCCCCCTGGAGCTCCTCCGACTCCAACTCCAACTCTATATATTGTGTTCCGGGGAGAAAAAACCAGAGAGAAGAATTCATCGCGTTTTACGATACGGAGCCGCTGCCAAGCCCTAAAACCTCCCGGGAGGGCTGATCTGGAGTCCGTTCGGGGCTCCGGAGAGGGGAATCCATCGCCATCGTCATCATCAACCATCTTCCATCACCAATTTCATGATGCTCACTGTCGTGCGTGAGTAATTCCATCGTAGGCTTGCTAGACGGTGATGGGTTGGATGGGATTTATCATGTAATCGAGTTAGTTTTGTTAGGGTTTGATCCCTAGTATCCACTATGTTCTGAGATTGATGTTGCTATGACTTTGCTATGCTTAATGCTTGTCACTAGGGCCTAAGTGCCATGATTTCAGATGTGAACCTATTATGTTTTCATCAATATATGAGTGTTCTTGATCCTATCTTGCAAGTCTATAGTCACCTATTATGTGTTATGATCCGTTAACCCTGAAGTGACAATAATCGGGATACTTACCGGTGATGACCATAGTTTGAGGAGTTCATGTATTCACTACGTGTTAATGCTTTGTTCCGGTACACTATTTAAAGGAGGCCTTAATATCCCTTAGTTTCCATAAGGACCCCGCTGCCACGGGAGGGTAGGACAAAAGATGTCATGCAAGTTCTTTTCCATAAGCACGTATGACTATATTCGGAATACATGCCTACATTACATTGATGAACTGGAGCTAGTTCTGTGTCATCCTAGGTTATGACTATTACAAGATGAACCGCATCCAGCATAATTCTCCATCACCGATCCATTGCCTACGAGGTTTCCATATATTGTTCTTCGCTTATTTACTTTTCCGTTGCTATTGCTATCATCACTACAAAATACCAAAAACATTACTTTTACTACTGTTACCTTTTTCTACCGTTACCACTACTATCATATTACTTTGCTACTAAATACTTTGATGCAGATACTAAGTTTCTAGGTGTGGTTGAATTGACAACTCAGCTGCTAATACTTGAGAATATTCTTTGGCTCCCCTTATCTCGAATCAATAAATTTGGGTTGAATACTTTACCCTCGAAAACTATTGCGATCCCCTATACTTGTGGGTTATCAGTCCGTAACTTGAGGATTATCCTCATTGCTGCACAGAAGAATTATGTCCTGCATGCACCGCTGGGTGAAAGGCCTGCTGCAGGAGTAGATGCTTATGTTTTGAACATCTGGCAAGCTCAATCTGATGACTACTCGATAGTTCAGTGTGCCATGCTTTAAGGTTTAGAATCAGGACTTCAAAGACGTTTTGAACATCATGGAGCATATGAGAAGTTCCAGGAGTTGAAGTTAATATTTCAAGCAAATGCCCGACTTGAGGGATATGAAGTCTCCAACAAGTTCTATAGCTGCAAGATGGAGGAGAATAGTTCTGCCAGTGAACACATACTCAAAATGTCTGGTAGCATAATCACTTCACTCGCTGGGAGTTAATCTTCCAGATGATGGTGTTATTGACAGAATTCTTCAGTCACTGCCACCAAGCTACAAAGGCTTCGTGATGAACTATAATATGCAAGGGATGGAGAATACAATTCCTGAGCTCTTCACAATACTAAAGGTTGTGGAGGTAGAAATCAAGAAGGAGCAGCAAGTGTTGATGGTTAACAAGACCACTTGTTTCAAGAAAAAGGGCAAGAGAAAGAAAGGGAACTTCAAGAATAATGGCAAGCAAGTTGCCACTCCTGGGAAGAAACCCAAAGCTGGACCCACGCCTGAAACTGAGTGCTTCCACTGCAAAGGGACTGGTCACTGGAAGCGGAACTGCCCCAAGTATTTGGAGGATAAGAAGGATGGCAAAGTGAACAAAGGTATATTTGATATACATGTTATTTATGTGTACCTTACTAATGCTCGTAGTAGTGATTGGGTATTTGATACTAGTTCTGTTGCTCATATTTGTAACTCCAATCTGGAGCTACAGATTAAACGAAGATTGGCTAAGGACGAGGTGACGATGCGCGTCGGGAATGGTTCCAAGGTCGGTGTGATCGCCGTCAACACACTACCTCTACATCTACCTTCAGTTTAGTTTTAGACCTGAATAATTGTTATTTCGTGCCAACGTTGAGCATGAACATTATATCTGGATCTTGTTTAGTGCGAGATGGATATTCATTTAAATTAGAGAATAATGGTTGTTCTATTTATATGAGTAATATCTTTTATGTCCATGCACCCTTGAAGAGTGGTCTGTTTTTATTGAATCTTGATTGTGGTGATACACATAATCATAATATTGATGCCAAAAGATGCAAAGTTGATAATGATAGTGCAACCTATTTGGGGCATTGCCGTTTAGGTCATATTGGTGTAAAGCACATGAAGAAACTCCATGCAAATGGGCTTTTGGAATCATTTGATACTTGCGAACCATGCCTCATGGGCAAGATGACTAAAACTCCATTCTCCGGAACAATGGAGAAAGCTAATGACTTATTGGAAATAATACATACCGATGTATGCTGTCCAATGACTGTTGAGGCACGCGGCGGGTATCGTTATTTGCTGACCTTCACAGATGATTTGAGCAGATATGGGTATATCTACTTAATGAAACACAAGTCTGAAACATTTGAAAAGTTCAAAGAACTTCCGAGTGAAGTGGAGAATCAACGTAATAAGAAAATAAAGTTTCTACGATATGATCGTGGAGGCAAATATTTGAGTTACGAGTTTGGCCTTCATTTAAAACAATATGGAATAGTTTCACAACTCACGCCACCTGGAACACCATAGCGTAATGGTGTGTCCGAACATCCTAACCATACTTTATTAGATATGGTGCGATCTATGATGTCTCTTACCGATTTGCCACTATCGTTTTGGGGTTATGCATTAGAGACATCTGCATTCATGTTAAATAGGGTAGCATCTAAATCTGTTGAGACGACACTGTATGAACTATGGTTTGGCAAGAAACCTAAGTTGTCATTTCTTAAAGTTTGAGTTGCAACACTTATATGAAAAGGCTTCAGTCTGATAAGCTTGAACCCAAATCGAAGAAATGCGTCTTCATAGGATACCCTAAGGAAACAATTGGGTACACCTTCTACCATAGATTCGAAGGCAAGATTTTTGTTGCCAAGAATGGAACATTTCTAGAGAAGGAGTTTCTCTCGAAAGAAGTGAGTGGGAGGAAAGTAGAACTTAATGAGGTAATTGTAACTTCTCTCAATTTGGAAAGTAGCAAATCAGAGAAATCCGTTCCCATGATGCCTACACCAACTAAGAGGAAGCTAATGATGATGATCATGAAACTTCAGATCAAGTTACTACTGGACCTCGTAGGTCGAACAGAGCGCGTTCCGCACCAGAGTGGTACGGTAATACTGACCTGGAAGTCATGTTACTAGACCATGGTGAACCTACGAACTATGAAGAAGCTATGATGAGCCCAGATTCCGACAGATGGCTTGATGCCATGAAATCTGAGATAGGATCCATGTATGAGAACAAAGTATGTACTTTGGTGGACTTGCCCGATTATCGGCAAGCCATTGATAATAAATGGATCTTCAATAAGAACACAGACGCTGATGGTAATGTCACCATCTACACAGCTTGACTTGTCGCAAAAGGTTTTTTACAAGTTCAAGGGGTTGACTACGATGAGACTTTCTCACCCGTAGTGATGCTTAAGTCAGTATGAATCATGTTACCAATTGCCACATTTTATAATTATGAAATCTGGCAAATGGACGTCAAAACTACATTCCTTAATGGATTTCTTAAAGAAGAGTTGTATACGATTCAACCAGAAGGTTTTCTCGATCCTAAAGGAGCTAACAAAGTGTGCAAACTCCAGTGATCCATCTATGGACTGGTGCAAGCATCTCAGAGTTGGAATATACGCTTTGATGATGTGATCAAAGCATATGGTTTTATACAGATTTATGGTGAAGCCTGTATTTACAAGAAAGTGAGTGGGAGCTCTGTAGCATTTCTGATATTATATGTAGATGACATATTGTTGATTGGAAATGATATAGAATTTTTGGATAGCATAAAAGGATACTGAATAAAAGTTTTTCAATGAAAGACCTTGGTGAAGATGCTTATATATTGGGCATCAAGATCTATAGAGATAGATCAAGACGCTTAATAGGACTTTCACAAAGCACATACCTTGACAAAGTTTTGAAGAAGTTCGAAATGGATCAGTCAAAGAAAGGGTTCTTGCCTGTGTTACAAGGTGTGAAGTTGAGTCAGACCCAATGCCCGACCACTACAAAAGATAGAGAGAAAATGAAAGTCATTCCCTATGCCTCAACCATAGGTTCTATCATGTATGCTATGTTGTGTACCCGACCTGATGTGTGCCTTGCCACAAGTCTGGCAGGGAGGTACCAAATTAATCCAGGAGTGGATCACTGGACAGCGGTCAAGAACATCCCGAAGTACCTGAAAAGGACCAAGGATATGTTTCTCGTTTATGGAGGTGACAAAGATCTCATCGTAAATGGTTACGTCGATGCTAGCTTTGACACTGATCCAGATGACTCTAAGTCGCAAACCGGATACATATTTATATTGAATGGTGGAGCTGTCAGTGGGTGCAGTTCTAAGCAAAGCGTTGTGGCGGGATCTATGTGTGAAATGGAGTACATAGCTACTTCGGAAGCAGCAAATGAAGGAGTCTGGATGAAGGAGTTCGTATCCGATCTAGGTGTAATACCTAGTGCATCGGGTCCAATGAAAATCTTTTGTGACAATACTGGAGCAATTGCCTTGGCGAAGGAATCCAGATTTCACAAAAGAACCAAACACATCAAGAGACGCTTCAACTCGATCCATGATCAAGTCAAGGAGGGAGACATCAAAATTTGCAAAATACATATGGATCTGAATGTAGAAGACCCGTTGACTAAGCCTCTGCCACAAGAAAAACATGATCAGCACTAAGACTCCATGGGTGTCAGATTCATTACAATGTAACCTAGATTATTGACTCTAGTGCAATTGGGAGACTGAAGGAAATATGCCCTAGAGGCCATAATAAAGTTGTTATTTTATATTTCCTTATTCATGATAAAGGTTTATTATTCATGCTAGAATTGTATTGATCGGAAACCTTAATACATGTGTGAGTATATAAACAAACAATGTGTCCCTAGTGAGCCTCTACTAGACTAGCTTGTTGATAAAAGATGGTTAAGGCTTCCTAACAATAGAGATGAGTTGTCATTTGATAACGGGATCACATAATAGGAGAATGATGTGATGGACAAGACCCATCCGTTAGCTTAGCATTATGATCGTTCAGTTTTATTGTGATTGTTTTCTTCGTGTCAAATACATATTCCTTTGACTATGAGATTATGCAACTCCTAGATACTGGAGGAATGCCTTGTGTGCTATCAAACATCACAACGTAACTGGGTGATTATAAAGATGCTCTACAGGTATCTCCGAAGGTGTTTGTTGAGTTGGCGTAGATTGAGATTAGGATTTGTCACTCCGAGTATTGGAGAGGTATCTCTAGGCCCTCTCGGTAATACACATCATAAGCTTGCAAGAAAAAAAATTAAGGAGTTGGTCATGAGGTGATATATTACGGAACGAGGAAAGAGACATGCCAGTAACGATATTGAGCTAGGCATGAAGATACCAACGATCGAATCTCGGGCAAGTAACATACTGACAGACAAAGGGAATAACATATGTTGTCATAACTGTTCGACCGATAAAGATCTTCGTAGAATATGTAGGAGCCAATATGAGCTTCCAGGTTCCTCTATTGGTTATTGACCGGAGAGGTGTCTCGGTCAAGCCTACAGAGTTCTCGAACCCGTATGGTCCACACGCTTAACGTTAGATGATGATATATTACTATATGAGTTATGTGATTTGGTGACTGAATGTTGTTATAAGTCCCGGATGAGATCACGGACATGACGAGGAGTCTCTAAATGGTTGAGAGGTAAATATTCATATATAGGACGATGATATTCGGACACCAAAAGTGTTCCGAAGGGTACCAGGTACATATCGGGTCACCAGAAGGAGTGCCGGGCACCCCCGACAAAAGATATGGGCCTTGTGGGCCAAGAGGGGAAACACACCAGCCACCAGGGGCTCGTGCGCCCCCCATATGGGCCGAACCAGAGGGAGAAGGAAAGAGGGGAAGAGAAAAGAAAGGGGGGATTCGGCCTCCCCCTTCCCTTTCTTCCCCCTCCTATTTCCTTCCCCCTCCGGCAAATATGGCAGGGGGCGCCGGCCATGAGGAGACACCATGTAGGATTTGGCCTACTTGGCTGCCTCCTGGCTGCCTCCCCTCCCCTCTCCCTCCCACCTATATATATGTGGGGGAGCCCTAACACACCAGACAATTTTTTAGCCGTGTGCGGCGCCCCCTCCACCGTTTACTCCCCCGGTCATATTTTTCATAGTGCTTGGGCGAAGCCCTGCGAGGATCACTTCACCATCACCATCACCACGCCGTCATGCTAACGTAAGTCATCTACTACCTCGATGTCTTGCTGGATCAAGAAGGCGAGGGACGTCACCGAGCTGAACGTCTACAGAAGTCGAAGGTGTCGTACGTTCGGTACTTGATCGGTCGGAGCTAGAAGAAGTTCGACTACATCAAGCGCGTTGTTAAACTCTTCCGCTTATGGTCTACGAGGGTACGTAGACACACTCTCCCCCTCGTTGCTATGCATCTCCATGGATAGATCAGTGCATGTGCATAGATTTTTTTTTTGTTTTTCATGCAACAATTCCCAACACACTTGTCATTGCACGAGAGTACGGCAAAGGTATTAGGGATGCCCAGTCCTGAAACGAAAAATGGATTTACTTTATGTTATCAAATAATAAATTCCTTGGAAAGTGTTGGTATGGACGACAACCGTGGATTCGGTTAGCCGTGGAATGTGAAAGTATGGTGGAAAAAGGAACTTTATTTTCTGTTGGGAACCGTCTATGATATATCTCGCATGGAAAGTATTGGGGACTACTCGATCGTTTTCATTGACAGGAAAAGCATGCCACCCAAAATGTTTTTATCTCTATCTTTTTCGCTTTGAGCTTTGGCACCTCTATAAATCCCTACTTCCCTCTATGAAGGGCCTTTCATTTTACTTTATGCAATTATTATTTTTATTTGAGTCTCCATCTTCTCTTATAAAGCACCAACTAAGGGGCACTATGATCGTACTTGAGCATTGGGTGTAGCTAATATGCGAGTGTGTTTCATGAATGGATCAATTATTGAGCATAATGGGCTAGGGATAACTTGCTTTAGTGTTGATATTTTGAAAGACATGGTTGCTTGTTGATATGCTTGAGTATTGAAATCTTCATGTCAAAACTAGACTATTGCTTTGAATCATATAAAAGTCCAAATGTCCTTGCTACAAAGAAAAGAATATGTGATGAACATGTTAGGCAGCATTCCACATCAAAAATTCTGTTTTTATCATTTACCTACTCGAGGATGACCAGGAATTAAGCTTGGGGATGATGATACATGTCCAATGTATCTATAATGTTTGATTGTTCCATGCTATTATATTATCATTCTTGGATGCTTTACAATCATTTTATAGCAACTTCATATCATTTTTGGGACTAACCTATTGACATAGTTCCCAATGCCAGTTGATGTTTTTTGCTTGTTTTTTACTTCGCAGAAAATCAATACCAAGAGTGCAAACGCAGCGAAACTTTTTGGAGATTTTTTCTGGACCAGAAGACATTTGTTGGGCCAAAGAAGTACCAGAGGGGGGCTCCAAGGGGAGCACAATCCACCAGGGCGCACCTGGCCCCCCACACCGCTTCTTTGCTCTATAAATACCCCAATATTCCAGAAACCCTAGGGGAGTCGACTAAAATCAATTCGAGCCGCCGCAAGTTCCAGAAACCACAGATCTAATCTAAACACCATCACGGAGGGGTTCATCATCCTCATTGGCGCCTCTCTGATGATGCGTGAGTAGTTCATTGTAGACCTATGGATCCGTAGTTAGTAGCTAGATGGCTTCCTCTCTCTCTTTTGATTCTCAATATGATGGTCTCTTGGAGATCTATTTGATGTAACTCTTTTTGCGGTGTGTTTGTTGGGATCCGATAAACTTTGAGTTTATGGTCAGATCTATGTTTTTATCTATGAAAGTTATTTTAGTCTTTTGATCTGTTATATGCATGATTACTTATAGCCTCGTATTTCTTCTTCGAATCTTTGGTTTAGTTAGGCCGACTACATCGATTTTTCTTGCCATGGGAAGAGGTGCTTTGTGATGGGTTCGATCTTACGGTGCTTGATCCCAGTGACATAAGGGGAAATGACATGTATGTATCATTGCTATTAAGGATAACAAGATGGGGTCTATATCTACATAAACAGATCTTGTGTACATCATGTCATCGTTCTTATTGCATTACTCCGTTTCTCCATGAACTTAATACATTAGATGTATGCTGGATAGCGGTCGACGTGTGGAGTAATAGTAGTAGATGCAGGCAGGAGTCGGTCTACTAATCCTGGACGTGATGCCAATATAATGATCATTGCCTGGATATCATCATGATTATTTGAAGTTCTACCAATTGCCCAACAGTAATTTGTTTACCCATCGTATGCTATTTTTCTCGAGAGAAGCCACGTGTGAAATCTACGACCCCCAGGTCTCTTCTTTATTATATTTGCCTGTGAAGTCTATTTTTATTCACTTTTATTTTGAGGTCTTTTAATCCAAAAACCCAAAAATACCTTGCTGCACTTTACTTTATTTTGCATTTATTCATGATGTATTTATCCAATCTATCATATTTTTATCCCGTCAACTCGACAATTTCTGGCATCGTTACCCGAAAGGGATTGACAACCCCTTTAACACATGGGTAGCAAGTATTTGTTCTTTATGTGCAGGTACTGTTTACGTAGTGTTGCGTGATTCTCCTATTGGTTCGATAACCTTGGTATCATCACTGAGGGAAATACATACCGTCGTTGTGCTGCATCATCCCTTCCTCTTTGGGGAAATACGAACGTAGTTCAAGCTGCAATCAACGATGCCTCGAGATCCACCTGCGCGCCAGGGCAGACGTCATCGGTGATGCTTCTATCTATCAGTAGAGACATGACAATCTACTTCTGTATGAGACTTATGTCTATTCTATGTATGAGACAAATTACTATGTACTTATGTATGAGACATATGCCTACTCTATTTTAGTACTTTGTTATCCAAACTACAACATCATATTTAGATAGAACATAATGCTTGTTGGGGAACGTAGCATGGAATTCAAAAAAATTCATACGATCACGCAAGATCTATCTAGGAGATGCATAGCAACGAGAGGGGAAGAGTGTGTACATGTACCCTCGTAGACCAAAAGCGGAAGCATTAGGTTAACGCGGTTGATGTAGTTGAATGTCTTCATGATCCAACCGATCCATGTATCGAATGTATGGCACCTCCGTGTTCAGCACACGTTTAGCTCGATGACATCCCTCGAACTCTTGATCCAGTAGAGGGTGGAGGGAGAGTTCCGTCAGCACAACGGCGTGGTGACGGTGGTGGTGATGTGATCCGCGTAGGGCTTCACCTAAGCACTACGACAATATGACTGGAGGAGTAAACTATGGAGGGGGGCACCGCACACGGCGAAGAAACAACTGTTGTGCCTTTGGGGTGCCCCTGCCCCCGTATATAAAGGAGGGGAGGGAGTCCTACTAGGACTCCACTCCTAGTAGGATTCGCCCCCTTCCTTTCAACGGAGAGGGGGGAAGGGGAAAGGGGGGAGAAGGAGAAGGAAAAGCGGCGGTCGCGCCCCCTCCCCTTGTCCAATTCGGATTGGGCAAGGGGAGCGCGCGCCACCTCCCGTGGCCTCCCTCCTCTCCTCCACTATGGCCCATTAGGCCCATTAACTTTCCCGCGGGGTTCCGATAGCCTTCCGGTACTCCGATAAATCCCCGAACCTCTTCGGAACCATTAACTATCAGCAGCTAGGTAGTATGGATCAGGATGGAAGATAGTATGAAGCTAAACAACAACAACTTCACACAATGAAGTCAATCAGATCATGCAAGAAGGCAATGACTTCACGAAGAAAAACTATAAGTAAAGAGAGGTAAAGGATAGAACCAGTTGCTTGGTGAGGACAAGGATTTGTTGGACCAGTTCCAATTGATGTGTAAACTGTTCGTCTAGTTAGGGAGGCTAAGATTCAACTCAGAAGACCGCGTCTTCACCTTATTCCCCTTGAGCTAAGGACACACAGTCCTTGCCCAATTACTCTGGTAAGTCTTCAAGGTAGATTTCCAAACCTTCATAGAATTTGTTCACCAGCAATCCACAATGACTCTTGGATGCTCAGAACGCGACGCCTAACCGGCTGGAGGATTCACAGCCCTCAAGTGTAACAAGTCTTTAGATCACACAGACAGAAAGACTTTAGTGATGCCTAACACTCTTTGACTCTGGGTGTTTAGGGCTTTGTCCTCGCAAGCATTTCTCTCTCAAATGCTTTGGAGGTGGGTTGCTCTCAAACGACAAAAGCCGTGCACTAACACTGAGCAGCCACCAATTTATGGTGCAGGGGGTGGGCTATTTATAGCCAGGAGGCAAACCGACCTGATTTGTCCGAAATGACCCTGGGTCACTAAGGAACTGCCACGTGTCCAATGGTCAGATTTCAAACACACGCAGCAGCTTGACTTGGGCTACAAGTAAAGCTGACTCATCCAGCTCTGGATAAGATTTGTTCTCACTGTCTTCGCTCGAAGACATAGGATTTGGTTGAGCATCACTTCAGTCACAATGCCTTTGTTCACTTGGACCACACTTAGCAATGCGGTGGTTCCTATGACTCAATAAAGAAGAAAAGGTAACTACGAAACAACTATGTCTTTGTACTCCATAGTCTTCACGTGAATGTCTTCTCCAGTCATAATCTTCGTCTTGAATATCTTCACAGACCACCATTGTCTTCATTGTCTTCACACATTTTTAGGGGTCATCTCTGGTAGGTAAACCGAATCAATGAGGGACTACTACCTATGTTATCCTGCAATTCTCACAAACACATTAGTCCCTCAACCAATTTTGTCGTCAATACTCCAAAACTAACTAGGGGTGGCACTAGAAGCACTTACAATCTCCCCCTTTTTGGTGATTGATGACAAACTGGTTGAAGTTTTCAACGGGGATAAAAGTATGTGAAAGTTTGAGAATTTAGGCATTGTCTTCATAAGTAGCAAAAGGCTCCACCTGAAGATGTGCATATAAGTAATTTTCTTTTGAATGCAAATGCACATGGCAGGTTTTGCTTTGTGGAGATCCTCTTCAACTTACGAAGACAACTCATCATGCATATAAAGATATAGCGACAATAATGACATGCATGATGAAAAATGGACGTCTGCGAGATGACTTCGTGCGGTATTTATCATTGCATCACAGAGTATCAGAAAAATAGCAGATGACCATCGAGTTTAAGTGTTACAACCCAAAGAACCAAATATATCAAAAGACGAGAGTTGCAAACACTTGGCAAAATAAATAGTGCAACCACCCATAAGGACCCCGTGAACACTATCAACTCATACACTTCTCCCCCTTTTGTCGGTAAGGACCAAAAAGGTTTGAAGATATAGAGTATCTACTCTTTCCCTTGAGGAGTAGGTGCAGGTGCAGGGTCGACACTGGAGTTTGGTGGCGCTGAAGGGCCTGGTGTAGTGTCGAGATGCAGTGAAGCCATGGTTTGGGAAGTGGCATCATGTTATTCATTGATGACTTTCGCAACAACAGTTGTAGTCGAAGATGAATACTCAGGATCTTCAATGGATGGAGTGTGGCGCCAGCTTGCATTACGAGGAGGAGTGGAGTCAAATTTGAAACCCCCAGCGAAGCCATCTTCGCGAAGATCTTCTTCATGGCATAGTAGTGTGAGACTCTTCCAGGACCTCCGACAGGCTTCATGGGCAACAAATGAGTTCTTGGTGGCCAAGTTTCTGATGTGATTGACGTCCACCAAGATACTATGCATCTGACACTTTAGCCAGTCCTGATGCTTATCCTACTTTTGATGTAAGGCCACAATAAGCTCTCGGTCATTGAGTGCACGAGAACGCTTGCGAGGCCTTTGAGCAATTGTACTCTTAGTGGCTTCAGTATTTGCACGATGGGGCACACACATATTGCCAGTCAGAGGATAAGCAGGAGTTGCAACATTTGGAACATGAATCCTCTCCATTGGTTGTGTGAAGCTTTGATGATCAGCATTTTGAAGACAGAGGCGTTTTGGCAGGCTCTGGGTAGATGGCTTCGATAGACAGATCAACCTCAAGCAGAAATACCAGATGATTGCATGTTGAGGGCTGATAGTCAATAGTGGAGTGAAGTTTATGAGATGCATTACCCATGGAGCATAAAACTTCAGGCCAAACAGATCAATCCGAGATGCAGCAAGTTGTCTGATGAAGAAATCCTAGGTGTTGAATCTGATGCCATTGACAATGTAGAATACCAAAGTCTTCATGGCTCCCTCAAGTTTGGCTTCAGCAGTATATCCCTTGATTGGCCATAGAGTCCGCCTCAAAATGTGATAGACTGTGTGCGGCAGGTACTCAAGGTCCTTGACGAAGAATTCCTTGGGATATTCAACATCTTGGGGCAATGGCTTCATCATGCTGAGCATCTCGCTCATGTTGGGTTCAGGCCTCTAGAAGATGCTCTGCAGTTCTTCGCGATGACGCTAACAACCAGGCTCATAGAATTCGCTTGGAGTGGGCAGGGAAGTGAGCTCAATGATGCCTTGAGCTTTGGCTTCATGATGCACATCACATGTCATCCACTCAAGAACCCATGTCTTCGGATCCTTGTTGTAGCCGCGAATATGAAGTGTGGCATAGAATTGCAGCAGCAGTTCTTCATTCCAGTGCTCCTTGTCAGTGACAAAGGGCAGAAGACCAACCTCCCTGAAACAGTTAAGGGCTTCTTCAAGACAGGGCAACCCAGCAATAGCTTCACAATCAAGGCGCATGTGGGGAAAGATTCGCCCTTGATTGTATAGAATGCAAGAGTAGTAGTTGTGCTGTTGATAGCTCCAGAATCGATCAGATGAGATCTTTGGCTTTGAGTAAGGATTCTTCGCTATCAAAGAAGGTGTTGTGGGCTCTGAAGCTGCTGACGTTGAAGGATCTAGGCAATGTAGTAGTCCCTGGAAGCCTGGGAAGCCTTGGCTTTGGCTTCTGAACTTGGGGTCGCTGCTCCACATGATAATCATATTGAGGTCCAGGAGTAGTGGGAGGCACCATGATGGGACATTTCAAAATGACCAGTTGTCCATAATCAAAGGCTTGTTTAATTGTGTGAGACCTTGGAGATGGAACAATGGCTTAAGCATGCACAGTGGCTTCAGGTTGTACTCAAGCTTCATGCATCACATTAGCTTCAGGCGCCACATTAGTTTCAGGCGCCACATAATCTTTAGCATGATAGTGTAATTGGCTTCAGCATCATTTGTTGTGGCCGTCTTAGTAGTTTCGACCTCCGTTTCTTCAACAACAGGAGGGTCAGGCACAAACTCATTCTCCTCGAGAATAACTTGATTAGTGGTAGGGGGTGTGGCTATCGGCGTTTTGGGAACGAGGGTCCCCAGACTTGCCTGCCTGCGGCCTGCGACGTGGCTCAAGTGGGGGACCAGCGCGGCCCATCTTCATTAGCTCAAGCTCAAGACCCTCGCAAGGGCCAAGCCTCGCGGGTCGGATGACCGGAAGCTTCCTCAGAGGCAGCCTCATCGGGCAGGCTTGCGAGGAGGCAGAGAGATCAAGGTAGGGGTACCTCGCAAGGAGCCCGTGACGCAAGCCATGACGATCGAGACCAGGCGGGCGCCAGGCGGGCTTCGGCCTGTGCAGTGTCCTTGATTACCCTTTGGTGCAAAGTGGGCAAGCACATGCCAAGGCATTAGGCAAAGGTTACCATTCCGGCGCAACGGGACAAAGACCAGCAGAGCGGCAGGATGGAGGTCACCGTGGAGCCCAAGACGGCGTCATCACCAGTGCTTTTGGTAGCCGAAGACCACCTTTGGTCAGGATAACTTGTACTAGATGTTCCCCTTCAAAATGGCCAATTGTTGGTGCCCTTCCCTCTCATTATTTGGGGAGAGGCCCAGGGCCTCTATAAATAGAGCTAGCCACCACAGAGTAGAGGGACAACGAGAGATCTGGTAGAACTCTAGCAGAGAGAGAGAGAGAGAGGCGAGTGAACTCGCCCAAGTAGATCATCGCACCAGTTCAAGAACACCTCTCGCGAGGCTGTTCTTCCCTTGTACTGTTCATCATCAGCCCCCGAGGCAATCCACCACACCACACACTAGAGTAGGGTATTACACCACAACGGTGCCCCTGACCAGTATAAACCTCGTGTCCCTTGTGTTGTTCGTTGTTTCTAGCTTAGATCGCGCGAGGAGATAGGACGTACATCGGTAGGGGAGAGATCTCCGCGCGCACCCCAGTGTTCGAACCTCAAGGGTCTGCCGGAACCCGAAATCTGACATTTGGCGCGCCAGGTAGGGGTGCCCCGGAATCCTTCCTCCTCCGCATCGCGTTCCGTCACCTCGCCATTCAGATGTCAAGCGAGCCGGCTGCCAATGCCAACCGCTGGGCAGCGTGGCCCGCCCACGCCGTGTCACTGGCCTAGGGCGACCTCAACCTTGCGCCTCAGGCAGCCTGCACTCCGCAGGGTGCTGCGGGGCACGGGCGACGCGGCCAGACGCCGCCTTCCCTCACACCACGGCAGGTGCGGGCCGCAGCAAGGGCCTCAAACCACGCCGCGGCCATGGTGCCGTACACCCAACGGGAGCAAGCAAACTCCAGGGCCGCGCTCACGGTGGCCCGAGAGCTGCTACGGTGTCGGCTGCTGGAAGGCAGCCGCGACGTATTGCTGGAGCGAGTCGCCGAGCTCCTGGACGCCGCCGCCTCAGGGACACCTCCTTTCTGCGTCCAGCTGCCACCCCAGACCCAAGGCAGACCGTATGGCGGCGGCGTGCGCGCACACAGAACTTCCGGCGGACTCCAGGGCCCATTTAGTGTCAACATCCCCGCCAGCACTGGGCGACAAGTCGCGCCGGCCTCTTCTCAGGCCAGCGAAGGGGTGCCCGCCATGGCCTTCGGCTTCGGTGGACCGCCGCGCCATCACCCCCAAGACGGCGCTCCAAGCCAGGCTGCATGGCATGCGGGGTGCTACAGCGAGGCGCATGGGGGTGGTGGCCCCAGAAGCTTACGTGCCCCGCATGGTGGATCAGGGGTGCGCACTGGAAGAAGATCATGGCTCATTCCTCGGGCAAGGCTAGGGCAAGGAGACGCCAGGAGCTGAGCTCCTAGAGGAACCACAAGAGGGCCTCGACGGCCGCACTGGCAGCGCCAATTATCGGGTACCACTCATCCCTCAGGAGCAAGGTTATGCTAACCATGGGTCGCAGGAGATACAGGTCACGGCAGCAGGTGGCTGCCCCAATTCTGCAGCCTCATACCCCCAGGCGGAAGGAGCATGGGGCTACAGGAGAGGGGGCGAGATTCGGGTTCGTCCCCGCGCTGGTCGGAGCAAGGCATTCTCAGGAGGTAGGCCCCCTGTCAGGGAGGTGCCCCAAGGCCTACCCCTTGCAGGGGACTCGTGGTCGTCGGGGGAACTGCTAGCGACCGCTCTGCCCCATTGGCGTCATCCTGGTTTCGGGTCGCCGTCGATGGCGGCAGAGTGAGGCGCAAGGCGGGGCCCTCGTCTAGCGATATGAAGCAAGGCTGGTACCTTTGAAGAAGGCCCAGTGCCTGTGAAGCTCGCCGCCCGTGACACTCTCACATAACAATGAGTGGGGCTGTACATGCCCCGGAGTCTCCGGAGAGCCGCCCTTGGGCCTCGGGGGCACTCGCCCAGGCCCAGTGGCAGCACTTAGCTCCGCGCTGGTGAGAAGACGTCGAAGACTAGACTAGGTGCCGGACGCGGCCTTTTGCTTTTGCTTTTCGTTGTTGACAAGTTCTTCAATTTGGATTTAAGTTGGATTTGAGCTCGATGCTTGCGTGTGTATGGGGGAAGGGGTGTTTAGTCTCGTTCGAGCAATCTCTCGCGTTCTGGTTTCGGCTTTGCGTCCAAAGTTAGCATCGGCTGCCCCCCCCTCGCGATCCCCTCACGAGCTAGGCCGGGCCAGGCACGTTTACAACCAGGACCGCTATTACCGCACCCTTTCCGGAGGTTTTCGTCGCAGAATCTACAAGTTAATCAGAAGACACCCGAGGTGCAGCGGCCCCCGTAGGCCCGCTCGGGACTCATCGGGTCGGAAGGTACACAAGTTAGCTAACCCATCACCGGGCCAGCGGCTAACTTCACACACAACATTATGCTTACCAGGGTACTAATTGCAAAACCTTTACATGAGGGGCTTCCCCTCCCAAAATGCTGTTGCATCCTTCAGGGCCAAGCCCGGACCTTCTTTGTGCAGGTTAAACAACAGTGACATGCGGTCAGTTGGACATATCAGTCACCGCGTCTTCTTGGGAATCCTCCGAGGCATCACTGGCGTCGTCGACATTGCCGCCGCCGCCAGCATCTCCATCAGCGCCAGGCTCGTCCACAACGCCGCCTTCATTGGCGCCCACGACCACGCCGCCGTCATCAGACGCAAAGGCCCTGACGAGGGCGTCCACGTTGTCCTCCACCCACCGCGCCAGGTCGCCCCGGACGGCAATGGGCACGGGTGCGATGGTAGCGTCGAAGTCGAAGTGGGGGTCCCTGTCCTGCAGATGGCTGAAGACGCGGGAGAAGGCACGCCCGAGCAAGGCTCGGCTCCTCTCTTCGACAAGCCAACGGGACCTCTCGGATCGGTTCTCCAGAAGCGTCACCACATTGGTGAAAAATTGGAGGTTGCCGGCGTAGTTGACCTCGTGCGGCTCCTTAGCGGCAGCCTCGCAGATATAGCCCAAAGCTGTGTTGGCCCTCTCTCTTAGCGTTTGAAGCATGGGGGCATGCACATGCTCCAGAACCCGCCGCCAACGGATCTCGTCGTCATTCCGCTGCGCGAAGGCCTCGGCATCATCAACCCTCTGTTGGAGAAGAAGCTGCTCGACCCGGGAACAGGACAGCTCCACCTGCGCCGCGCTGAGGGTGGCTGCGGAGGAGTCCACACGCCGCGTCACTTCGGTCAGTTTGGCCCTGAGGGTTGCGGTCCTGCCCTCAGCCTCAGCCTTGATCATCTCCAACCTCGTCTCGTATTCATGCTCGAAGGCCGAGCGAGCTTTCGCCATGCGGCGATCGACTTCTTCCTCGGCCCGGGCTTTGCGCGCAGCAACGTCATCCTCCGCCCGGGCCACCAGGCGCTCCCTCGTCTCCAACCGCTCAAGGTCAACGTTACACTCGGCGGCCTCCAGCGTCAGCGCCTCCTCGCGCTTCAGAAGCTCAGCCCGGTCAACAGAGGCCACCCCATCGACTCAAGGGCCGCCTGGCGCAGTTCCACTTGCAGATCCATGGAGTTGCTCCAGGCTTGGAGCTCCCGTGCGGGCTCCTCCGCATCCTTGCGCTGTCGGTCTGCCTCCCAAGCCTCCTCAATGGCCTGGGAGCAGGCATCCCGAGAAGCTGCCATCGACGCCTCAGCCTTCGCGTTTACGAGATCATGTTGGTGACGCGCGAGGGCGATGGCTACCTTTAGTTTGCGCCTCTCCTCAGCAAGGCGCAAGCCTTCAGCCTAGAGGCGCGCATCCTCGTCAGCAAGCTCTACCCTGATCCGGCTCACCGCATCCAACGCCCTCCGGAGGAACTCTTCGCGAAGGGCACGTCGCTCTCGGACGCGCCTGAGCACGTCATCCGCATCACCCTCTTCCACGAGAGCATGCAGAGGGCCCCGAGGCGGCAAGCCCCCTCCTGGCGCTGAGCTGGGGGCTGGCGCCCTAGCCATCGCCGAACGGACCTCTCCGGGAATCTGGCCTGGCATCGGTCCACCCATGGAGGAGGAGCCAAAGATAGACTTCAGCCATTCATCATCTATGATCAGAGGAGGAATGCGGGGCAAGCCAGATGTACCCTAGAAGGACTCATGAAGAAAGGACATCGGGCGCGCATGCTCGAGGTGCCCTATGGAACGGACCACTGCACCAACCGGTCTGGCAGCAGGGGTGCCGCTCGGGCTCGGCGAGCCCAGGGCCAGCATAGAAGGTGAAGCTTGGGGAGATGGCTCCCGGGCCGACTCGGCGAGTTTCGCAGGGCAGGGCCTGAAAGGGCCACAATCAGTCATAGGGATAGCAAAGTAAATGAGCAAGGAAAGAAGAAGACTTACTCGTCCATGGCAAAGTACTTCCTGCGCTTCAACAAGCGGCAAGGGAGGTCGTTGCCACCCAAGGCCTCCTTCCTCTTGTGGAGGGCCCCGAAGTCTACGCGGAACCGACCTAAGCGCCGGCGCAGGGGTTGGCCCCTGGTGTTGAATAAGCGTCAAGATGATCAGAGCTGGAGGAGTCAGCCTGGGGGGCACCATCAGGCGTCGCCTCGCAAGGAACGGCTGGGGGCTCGGGAGCCCCGGCCTCAGGAACCATAGGTCGCAACTCCGCACGTGCCGCCGCTCCAGGGCGGGCCTTGGGAGACGCCGCCTTCGAGGCTTCTCGCGGCATCGACACCTCGACATCGAGCGCCTCAACTCTCGCCGGTTCTCGTCTCCCCGCCCTGTCGCCCGAGGAAGGACCGCGGTGGGCGGCAGGAGAAGCAACCACGGCGGCTAGGTTCTCGCGGGGCCCCGTGAAGCCAGCCGGGCGCAGTCCCCACTCGTTGAAGCCGGGCATCTGCCTCACAAAATCGGCCCTGCCAGAGCAAAGATACAAGAGGACACCATTACTCTAAAGGATGCCTGGGGAAGGATCGCCAGGCAAGACCCTGAGCACCGTCCGCAGCACTTCTGGCGCCAAGTCCTCCTCCTGAAGCCGCATGCGGTCTCTATGCCCCGCAAAGTCCCACATCCGGCAAGAGTGGCGCTGAAGAGGAGCAATGTGACATTGGAGGAACTCCTTCACCACCTTGGGCGCTGTCACATTGAGCGCCCTCAAACTCTGGAAGCGGCGCCAGACGAAGGCGAGCCGGGGGCTCGTGAGCACCTCATGGTCTCAACCCGCGTGAGGAATAGCAGGCAAGGTCGGGTGCGAGAGCAGAGGGTTGGGCACTCCAACGTCCACGTACAGCCACCGCTCTCTGAACCCGGCCTCAGAAGGAGGAAGGCCGAAGTCAATCCCTGAAGTGGCCCTCTCTGGCATGGCTAGGAAGCTCACACACCCTGAGCACTGAGTGGGATCGCTTAGGCGCAAGGAAAAGAAGTGGCACAGCAGGGCCACAGAAGGAGGAATGCCTATCATCGCCTCGCAAACAAAAGCAAAGACAACCAGAAGAGTAATGGACTCCGGCCCGAGGTGCATCATGCGGATCTGATAATGGGAGAGCACCGCGTTGAAGAAGGCGGAAAAGGGGGGGAACCAGACCCGCCCATAGGGCATCGACGAAGAATCGAACCTCCGTGACGATCCTATCAAGGGAGGCGTGGGACGCAGCCCAGGCCGTGGTCCTGCCGCACTCGTTGAAGATAGTTGCAAGGGCGAAGTGGACCTTGTCCAAAGCTTCTGGATTGAGGATGATCAACCGGGCAACGGCGGGGGTCGCCGCTGGAGGTGTGCGGGGCGAAGGCGCGGGCTTCTTTCCCCTTCCTTTCTTTGTCGGTGCCATAGCGGTGAAGAGGAGGAAGAAATCAAGCCGGATTGGCGGCAGAGGCTGGAGCTTAAAGAAAAAGGAAAGGTAGGAGGCGGGCGAGTAGCGGAAAGGAGGAACAACTGTGTGAAACTATGGGTCCGCTTAGCCGGGCGCGTAACAAGGCGTCATGGGGAAGCGCATACGCCCACGTCCAATCAATCGCCACGCGGCGCCCAAGGCTACAAGTTGTTGGGGCCCGCGGCGCTTCGCACTTGCCCCTTCGCTTCCCTGCCAGGCCAAGCCCAGGCGCGCCTTGGGCCCGGGGGCTACTGTCGGCGTTCTAGGAATGGGGGTCCCCATACTTGCCTGCCTGCGGTCTGCGACGTGGCTCAAGTGGGGCCCCAGCGCGGCCCATCTTCATCAGCTCAAGCTCAAGACCCTTGCGAGGGGCCAAGCCTCGCGGGGCAGATGACCGGAAGCTTCCTCAGAGGCAGACTCATCAGGCAGGCTCGCGAGGAGGCGGAGAGATCAAGGCGAGGGGTACCTCGTGAGGAGCCCGTGACGCAAGCCATGATGATCGAGACCAGGCGGGTGCCAGGCAGGCACCGGCCTGTGTAGTGTCCTTCTTTCCCCTTTGGTGCCAAGGCGGCAAGCACAGGCCAAGACATCAGGCAAAGGTTACCATTCCGGTGCAACGAGACAAAGACCAGCAGAGCGGTAGGACAGAGGTCACCATGGAGCCCAAGACGGCGTCATCACCAGTGCTTTTGGAAGCCGAAGACCACCTTTGGTCAGGATAACTTGTACTAGATGTTCCCCTTCAAAATGGCCAATTGTTGGCGCCCTTCCCGCTCATTATTTGGGGAGAGGCCCAGGGCCTTTATAAATAGAGCTAGCCACCACAGAGTAGAGGGACAGCGAGAGATCTGGTAGAACCCTAGCAGAGAGAGAGGCGACTGAACTCGCCCAAGCAGTTCATCGCACCAGCTCAAGAACACCTCTCGCGAGGCTGTTCTTCCCTTGTACTGTTCATCATCAGCCCCCGGGGCAATCCACCACACCACACACTGGAGTAGGGTATTACACCACAACGGTGGCCCGAACCAGTATAAACCTCGTGTCCCTTCTGTTGTTCATTTTTTCCAGCTTAGATCACGCGAGGAGATTGGACGTAGATAGGTAGGGGAGAGATCTCCGCGCGCAGCCCAGTGTTCGAACCTCAAGGGTCTACTGGAACCCGAAATCCGACAGTGGCAACTCTTTCTCCTCTTCTTTCTTCATCGGCTGATGTAGCTGGAATGTCTTCAACATCTTTGGCTTCAGACTCGGAGACATTCACAGTTGGGGTGGCTTTAGGGAACACTTGACGTGCTATTGAGCTTTGTTGCACTTCCCCTTCTGGAATGCTCAACAAGGTCACTTGTGGCCTGGGGCCTTTGTGAAGCCTGCAGAAAGCGGGCAATGCCTGTGGTGACGGAGTGGTCTGGACCATGTAGTTATCTTCGTTAATCACGGGAGTGGTGTCTTGAGGTGGTGGAGTTTTGGTAGTGTCATCAAGAATGGGGGTGTCTTATTGAGGACGAACAGCCCACGAAGCATCCTGAGTGATTGGCGTCAAAGGACGACCAACACTGATGAGTTCGTTGTTCGTATGAACAGGCGATGATACCATGTGGTGCCCAATTTGAGGAAGGACTTCATCATCTTCAACATTGTCATCATGATCAATGTGTTCAGTTGTGGTGGGGTCGACAGCTGGTACTTCTTCATCTTTAGGAGCCTCTGTGGTAGCAGGCTCGTGAATCACTAGACGACACTCTTGGCTCGTGGAGGAAGGCGGGCAACAGAAATTGGCTTAACCACAAGGGACTCAGAGGCAGTTGTCGCACGCTCTTTCTTTGAAGACTTAGTCTTCCCTTCTTCTTGGATGGAGCATCATCAGAAGCATCCTTGTGCTTGCGCTTCTTGCCATCAGCTTCAGCTGCCCTCGTTTCCTTCAGTTCTGAAGCTGCTGAGGGGACCTTAGGCTTCGAGCCTATCATGCTAGCAGGGAAGAAAATACGAGGTTCTTCCTGCCTTGGTGCTTCAGTTCGGGCCGCAGCAGACTTCTTCTTCTCTTTGGCAGCCATTCTGGGGTCGATACCAGGACGCCCTAGAGCCTTGCACTGCTCAGCCTCATTGTGAGCTTGAACGCATTTCTGCGCAAAGTACTTCATGCGCTCTCTTGAGCCTTTAGCTTCTTCACGCTTCTTGTGAAACTGTTCCTTGAGCTCATTCATCATCACCTTGAAGCTTTGAACTTCTGCCGCATTGAGATTTGCCATGTTCTTCTTGAACTGTGCCTTCTCAAAATCAATCTTGTTTTTCAACTCGACAATTTTCTGAGCCACGACCAGTTCATTTGCAATGGCTCCATGAAACATGATGCTTATGCTGATTGGTAGCTGAAGGTCATCAATACTGAGGCTTTCATCATTGAACCATTCATCAATGAAATTATTCAGTATGTCAACGTCAAAGAGGGGAAGATCATTGAAGATCTCCACCTCTTGCTTGCTCTTGATCAGCTGTTCAAGGGCTTCATCACGAAGATCTTCATTGCTGGACAGATCAATGGTTTCATCCTCATTCCTCAGAACGGCAGCTGGAGTCAGTTCATGTCCATAAATCTTCTTGGGCTTCTTGGTTTTCTTTGTCTTCACAGCCTTCTTGGAGACACAGGATAGATCCTCAGATTTCTCACTGGGTTCAGGAGGTGCAGTGGCCAATGGCTTCATACGTGGAGCTTTTGGTGCAACAGAGGGCTTCGAAGCTTTTGACTTCCTTGGCTTCTACTTTGGTGGTGTTGGCACATATTCAGAATCTGCGTTGTCAGCAGAGTGATCCACCATAGCCCCCTGTACAGCTATGTGAGTGATGAGGCCTTTGAGGTTGTAGAAGGGGCCAATTTCATTGGGATTGGCATCGCGGGTGCCATCATCCCTTGGAGCATATGGAACAGGGTTGAAATTGAGTCCAAGGTCCTTCTTGTTCTTCTTAGCTAACTCTTTTGCAAACTGATAGTTGCGCTTGAAGAGATTGTCGTCACGACACCATAACAAAGATGATGGGTCGGTGTTTTCTGGCTATGGCCCTCAGACCATGCATGGATAGAAGCCTTGAGCAATGGCTTTGGGCTTGGACTTGGGCTGCGGATTTCGGTACAAAATATCTCCCCATGGCCGCTTGATAGCATTATTTTCAGCATATTCAGTAGTCACAAATATGTACTTGAACCATTCTTCGGCCAGTATCGTCAAATCCATTGGATTCGAGTCTTGCACTCGCCGTAGGTTTCCTCAGGATCTGTCTTGTACATTTCAAATAGATCCAGAGGTAGATCCTTAGTTGTATCCCCATTGCGCTGCCTGCCGCCCTTCCTTACAGACTTTTCAGTGGCCATTGGATTCAGACTGAACGGCTTCAAGACTGTGGATGGCTTCCTCTTGCTGGTCAGACAGGAACTGGCTTCAGGAGAGTGGATGTGATGCTGCAAGAAATCTGCAAATGAATGCAGACTATGAGAACCAAGGGATTCTCCCACGGACATGTACCTGTGACAGCATTAAGGTGCGAGGGAAGGGGAAGAGGTCATATGCCTTCTCAGAAGATTTTGATGATAAATCAACTTGAAGACATTGACCTCATATTGCGAAGACATTCACTTATTTGAAGAGAGTCGGTTCCAGATTTGTACGAATCCATGAATAAGTACAAGTGAGGAATCTAACTAGTTGTGAAGCATAAGTGAATATACTTGGCATGATATGAGATACAGACATGCACAGATCCAGATATGAAAGTGAATAAACTACTTTTGGTAGAAGTGGATGGATTTGATGGATCAAAAGGTAGTAAAAAGTAGGTTTTATTTACCGCTTACAAACTGCTAGACGAGGTCGAAGATAGAGGCCGAGCAGTTCAATCTTTCGTGCCCTAACTTGGTGGCAGAAGACACCTAGGGCGGCGGTGGAGAGGACGAGGTTCGCGGCCGGCATGTGGACGGCATCGAAGATGTCGCGGGAGCTAAGCGCTTCATCTCCGGTGTCGACAAGAGATAGCGGAGGCGCTAGGGTTTTGGTGCCAGGAGGAGAGGTGGAAGAAGATATAATGACCATAGTGAGGTCTGTATTTATAAGGATAGGGACGACACAACGTTATTACGCAGGTGCCCCTAGCGGTTCACATATGAAGGGCACGTGGCATTCCTGCAACATATCGGAAGTTGTTCCACGTTCCCACGCACGCATGGATGGTCGGGTGGTCGTTCCGGCTTCTCCTGTATTCAGGCAATAAGGACGTGGCATTAAAAACATATTTAAATGTCTGTCCTTTTGTCTTCTGCTAACAAGGACTCAGAGAAGACAAACGACAGGTTTCAATAGAATGCATATGATTTGGATAGATAGAGTTTGAGGTAGAAGCATAGAAGAGGTTAGGGTCCGATCACATTCACTTTGTTCAAGAAAAGATTCAATCATGAAGACATAGCTATAAGTGAATGCTTTAGAGGATAGAACTCGTATATATATATATATATATATATATATATCAGACCAACTCAACCTTGTGAAGATAAACATGAAACCAAATCAGTGTTTAAGACAAACCAAATGCAAAGACTATGCAATGCAGACGCCATTGAAACACACCAAACAAGAATTTGGTGGTGGCATTACCCACCATATAGGAAGTATTAGACCCAGACATGGCGCACAATTATCTGTTGGGGAACGTAGCAGAAATTCAAAATTTTCTACGCATCACCAAGATCAATCTATGGAGTAATCTAGCAACGAGGGGAAGGAGAGTGCATCTACATACCCTTGTAGATCGCTAAGCGGAAGCGTTCAAGTGAACGGGGTTGATGGAGTCGTACTCGTCGTGATCCAAATCACCGATGATCCTGGTGCCGAACGGACGGCACCTCCGTGTTCAACACACGTACAGCCCGGTGACGTCTCCTACGCCTTGATCCAGCCAGGGGAGAAGGAGAGGTTGGGGAAGACTCCATCCAGCAGCAGCACGACGGCGTGGTGGTGGTGGTGGAGCGTGGTACTTCAGCAGGGCTTCGCCAAGCACCGCAAGAGACGAGGAGGGAGAGGGGTAGGGCTGGGCCAAGAAGGAGACTGAATCATGTCTATGGCAGCCCAAAACCTCAAGTATATATAGGGGGAGGGGAGGGGCTGCGCCCCCACCTAGGTTTCCACCCCTAGGGGTGGCGGCCAGCCCTAGATCCCATCTAGGGGGGGGCGGCCAAGGGGGGAGAGAGGGGGGCGCACCACTAGGTGGGCCTTAGGCCCATCTGAGCCTAGGGTTTGCCCCCTTCCACTCTCCCTTGCGCCTTGGGCCTTGGTGAGGGGGCGCACCAGCCCACCAGGGGCTGGTCCCCTCTCACACTTGGCCCATGCAGCCTTCCGGGGCTGGTGGCCCCACTTGGTGGACCACCGGGACCCTCCTGGTGGTCCCGGTACATTACCGATAAAACCCGAAACTTTTCCGACGACCAAAATAGGACTTCCCATATATAAATCTTTACCTCCGGACCATTCCGGAACTCCTCATGACGTCCGGGATCTCATCCGGGACTCCGAACAACATTCGGTAACCACGTATATCTATTCCCTATAACCCTAGCGTCATCGAACCTTAAGTGTGTAGACCCTACAGGTTCGGGAACCATGCAGACATGACCGAGATAACTCTCCGGTCAATAACCAACAGCAGGATCTGGATACCCATGTTGGCTCCCACATGTTCCACGATGATCTCATCGGATGAACCACGATGTCGTGGATTCAATGAATTCCGTATACAATTCCCTTTGTCTATCGGTACGATACTTGCCCGAGATTCGATCGTCGGTATCCCGATACCTTGTTCAATCTCATTACCGGCAAGTCTCTTTACTCGTTCTATGACACATCATCCTGTGATCAACTCCTTGATCACATTGTGCACATTATGATGATGTCCTACCGAGTGGGCCCAGAGATACCTCTCCGTTTACACGGAGTGATAAATCCCAGTCTCGATTCGTGCCAACCCAATAGACACTTTCGGAGATACCTGTAGTGTACCTTTATAGCCACCCAGTTACGTTGTGACGTTTGGCACACCCAAAGCACTCCTACGGTATCCGGGAGTTGCACAATCTCATGGTCTAAGGAAATGATACTTGACATTAGAAAAGCTTTAGCAAACGAACTACACGATCTTGTGCTAGGCTTAGGATTGGGTCTTGTCCATCACATCATTCTCCTAATGATGTGATCTCGTTATCAACGACATCCAATGTCCATGGTCAGGAAACCATAACCATCTATTGATCAACAAGCTAGTCAACTAGAGGCTTACTACGGACATGGTGTTGTCTATGTATCCACACATGTATCTGAGTTTCCTATCAATACAATTCTAGCATGGATAATAAACGATTATCGTGAACAAGGAAATATAATAATAACAAATTTATTATTGCCTCTAGGGCATATTTCCAACAGTCTCCCACTTGCACTAGAGTCAATAATCCAGTTCACATCGATATGTGATTAATACTCAAGGTCACATCCCCATGTGACTAACACCCAAGAGTTCTGGGTTTGATCATGTTATGCTTGTGAGAGAGGTTTAGTCAACGGGTCTGCAGCATTCAGATCCGTATGTACTTCGCAAATTTCTATGTCATCTTGTAGATGCAACTACTACGCTACACTTGGAGCCATTTCAAATAACTGTTCTACTTGGAGCTATTCTAAATTGTTACTCCATTATACGTATCCGGTATCTCTACTCAGAGCTATCCGGATAGGTGTTAAGCTTGCATCGACGTAACTCTTTATGTCGAACTCTTTATCACCTCCATAATCGAGAAACATATCCTTATTCCTCTAAGGATAATTTAGACCGCTATCTGGTGATCTACTCCTAGATCACCTTTGTACCCTCTTGCCAGATATGTGGCAAGGCACACATCAGGTGCGGTACTCAGCATGGCATACCGTATAGAGCCTATGACAAAAGCATAGGGGACGACCTTCATCCTTCCTCTTTCTTCTGCCGTGGTTGAGCTTTAAGTCTTAACTTCATACCTTACAACTCAGGCAAGAACTCCTTCTTTGACTGATCCATCTTGAACACCTTCAAGATCATGTGAAGGTATGTGCTCATTTGAAAGTACCATTAAGCGTTTTGATCTATCCTTATAGATTTTGATGCTCAATGTTCAAGTAGCTTAATCCAGGCTTTCCATTCAAAAACACTTTCCAAATAACCCTATATGCTTTCCAGAAATTCTACGTCATTTCTGATCAACAATATGTCAACAACATATACTCATCAGAAATTCTATAGTGCTCCCGCTCACTTCTTTGGAAATACAAGTTTCTCATAAACTTTGTATACACCCAAAATCTTTGATCATCTCATCAAAGCATACATTCCAACTCTGAGATGCTTACTCCAGTCCTTAGAAGGATTGCTGGAGCTTTGCATACTTGTTAGCATCTTTCAGGATTGACAAAACCTTCCGGTTGTATCACATACAACCTTTCCTCAAGAAAATCGTCGAGGAAACAATGTTTTGACATCCTATCTGCACGATTTCATAAATAATGTAGTAATCGCTAATATAATTCCAACAGACTCTTAGCATCGCTACGAGTGAGAAATTCTCATCGTAGTCAACTCCTTGAACTTGTCGGAAAACATCTTAACGACAAGTCGAGCTTTCTTAATGGTGGTACTTACCATCATTGTCCGTCTTCCTTTTAAAATCCATATGTACCTAATAGCCTTACGACCATCAAGTAGTTCTTCCAAAGTCTACACTTTGTTTTCATATATGGATCCTCTCTCGGATTATATGGCCTCGAGCCATTTTGGAATCCAGGCCCACCATCGCTTCTCCATAGCTCGTAGGTTCATTGTTGTCTAGCAACATGACTTCCAAGACAGGATTACGTACCACTCTGAAGTAGTATGCATCCTTGTCATCCCACGAGGTTTGGTAGTGACTTGATCTGAAGTTTCATGATTACTATCATGATCTTCCACTTCAATTGGTGTATGTTCCACAGGAACAACTCCCTGTGCCCTGCCACACACTAGTTGAAGAGACGGTTCAATAACCTCATCAAGTCTCCACCATCCTCCCACTCAATTCTTTCGAGAGAAACTTTTCCTCGAGAAAGGACCCGATTCTAGAAACAATCCCTTATTGCTTTCAGATCTGAGACAGGAGGTATACCCAACTGTTTTGGGTGTCCTATGAAGATGCATTTATCCGCTTTGGGTTCGAACTTATCAGCCTGAAACTTTTCACATAAGCGTCGCAGCCCCAAACTTTTAAGAAACGTAAACCATAGTTCATATGGTGTCATCTCATCGGAATTACGTGGTGCCCTAATTAAAGTGAATGTGGTTGTCTCTAATGCCTAACCCATAAACTATCGTGGTAATTTGATAAGAGACATCATGGTATGCATCATATCCAATAGGGTGCAGTTATGATGTTCGGACACACCATCACACTATGGTGTTCCAGGCTGTATTAGTGGTGAAACAATTTCCATAATGTCTTAATTCTGTGCCAAACTCGTTATTCAGATATTCATCTCTATGATCATATCATAGATATTTTATCCTCTTGTCATGACGATCTTTCAACTTCACCCTGAAATTACTTAAACCTTTCAATAATTCAGACTCGTGATTCATTAAGTAAATATACTCAACATCTACTCAAATCATCTGTGAAGTAAGAACATAACGATATCCACTACACGCCTCAGCACTCATTGGACTGCACACATCAAAATGTATTACTTCCAACAAGTTGCTTTCTAGTTCCATTTTACTGAAAACGAGGCTTTCAGTCATCTTACCCATGTGGTATGATTTGCATGTCTCAAGTGATTCAAAATCAAGTGAGTCCAAACGGTCCATTTGCATGGAGTTTCTTCATGCATACACACCAATAGACATGGTTTGCATGTCTCAAACTTTTCAAAAACGAGTGAGCCCAAAGATCCATCAACATGGAGCTTCTTCATGCGTTTTATACCGATATGACTTACGTGGCAGTGCCACAAGTAGGTGGTACTATCATTACTATCTTATATCTTTTAGCATGAACATGTGTATCACTACGATCGAGATTCAATAAACCATTCATTTTAGGTGCAAGACCATTGAAGGTATTATTCAAATAAACAGAGTAACCATTATTCTCCTTAAATGAATAACCGTATTGCGATAGACATAATCCAATCATGTCTATGCTCAATGCAAACACCAATCTCGATGGTAGCGGGAGCGTGTGATGCTTGATCACATCAACCTTGGAAAAACATCCAACACATATCGCCAGCTCACCTTTAGCTAGTCTCCGTTTACTCCGCAGCCTTTTATTTCGAGTTTACTAACACTTAGCAACCGAACCGGTATCTAATACCATGGTTCTACTAGGAGTACTAGTAAAGTACACATTAACACAATGTATATCCAATATACTTCTATCGACCTTGCCATCCTTCTCATCTACCAAGTATCTAGGGTAATTCTGCTCCAGTGGCTATTCCTCTTATTACAGAAGCACTTAGTCTCGGGTTTGGGTTCAACCTTCGGTTTCTTCACTAGAGTAGCAGCTGATTTGCCGTTTCATGAAGTATCCCTTCTTGCCCTTGCCCTTCTTGAAACTAGTGGTTTCACCATGCAAATACAATTGATGCTCCTTCTTGATTTCTACTTTTGTGGTGTCAAACATCGCGAATATCTCAAGGATCATCATATATGTCCCTGATATATTATAGTTCATCACGAAGCTCTAGTAGCTTGGTGGTAATGACTTCGGAGAAACATCACTATCTCATCTGGAAGATCAACTCCCACTCGATTCAAATGATTGTTGTACTCAGACAATCTGAGCACAAGCTCAACAATTGAGCTTTTCTCCCTTAGTTTGCAGGCTAAGAAAATTGTCGGAGGTCTTATACCTCTTGACGTGGGCACGAGCCTGAAATCCCAATTTCATCCCTCGAAACATCTCATATGTTTCGTGACGTTTCAAAAACGTCTTCGGTGCCTCAACTCTAAACCGTTTAACTGAACTATCACGTAGTTATCAAAATGTGTATGTCAGATGTTCGCAACATCCACAGACGACGTTCGAGGTTCAGCACACTGAGCGGTGCATTAAGGACATAAGCCTTCTATGAAGCAATGAGGACAATCCTCAGTTTACGGACCTAGTCCACATAATTGCTACTATCAACTTTCAACTAAATTTTCTCTAGGAACATATCTAAACAGTAGAACTGAAGCGCGAGCTACGACATAATTTGCGAAGATCTTTTGACTATGTTCAGGATAATTAAGTTCATCTTATGAACTCCCACTCAGATAGACATCCCTCTAGTCATCTAAGTGATTACATTATCCGAGTCAACTAGGCTGTGTCCGATCATCACGTGAGACGGACTAGTCAACATCGGCGAACATCTTCATGTTGATCGTATCTTCTATACGACTCATGTTCGACCTTTCGGTCTTCTGTGTTCCGAGGCCATGTCTGTACATGCTAGGCTCGTCAAGTAAACCTAAGTGTTTGTGTAATGCCCTCGATGCGGCTATATCTCCCACGTCTTGAAGCACGACTTAGAGGCATAACCGCATTGAAAGCAATGTCGCAAGTGAGGTAATCTTCACACAACCCTTGTAATACATAAGGGAAAAGATACATAGTTGGCTTACAATCGCCTCTTCACACAATTACATGAATAAAGCATTACATCATCCAGATACAATCAGGGTCCGACTACGGAACCAAAATAAAAGAAGAACCCCAAATGCGACACGGTCCCCGATCGACCCCAACTGGCCTCCACTACTGATCAACTATAACGAAACAACACAAAGGACAAGATCTTCAACGAGCTCCTCCTGAGTTGGGTTGCGTCATTTGCACGGACTCATCGGCACCTGCAAGCTGGTTTTGGAAGTATCTGTGAGCCACGGGGACTCAGCAATCTCGCACCCTCGCGATCAAGACTATTTAAGCTTATGGGTAAGGTAAAAGGTATGAGGTGCAGCTGCAGCAAGCGACTAGCATATATGGTGGCTAACATACGCAAATGAGAGCGAGAAGAGAAGGCAAAGCACAGTCGAGAAACTATGATCAAGAAGTGATCCTAGAACAACCTACGTCAAGCATAACTCCAACACCGTGTTCACTTCCCGGACTCCGCCGGAAAGAGACCATCACGGTTACACACGCGGTTGATGCATTTTAATTAAGGTCAACTTCAGGTTTTCTACAACCGAACATTAACAAATTCCCATCTTCCCATAACCACGGGCACAGCTTTCGAAAGTTCAAATCCCTACAGGGGTGTCCCAACTTAGCCCATCACAAGCTCTCACGGTCAACGAAGGAATAGACCTCCTCCCGAGACATTTCGATCAGACTCGGTATCCCGGTTCTACAAGGCATCCTTGACAATGGTAATACAAGTCCAGCAAGACCACCTGATGCACCGACATCTCGATAGGAGCTGCACATATCTCGTTCTCAGGGCAACACCGGATAAGCAATCCGTACAACTAAAACCAGCCCTCGAGTTTCCCCGAGGTGGCGCTGCAAGGGGCTCTAGTTTGGACCAACACTTAGACAAGCACTGGCCCGGGGGGGTTTAAAATAAAGATGACCCTCGGGATGCGTGACTCCCAAGGGAAAAAGGCTAGGTGGCAAATGGTAAAACCAAGGTTGGGCCTTGCTGGAGGAGTTTTATTCAAGGCGAACTGTCAAGGGGTTCCCATTATAAGCCAACCGCATAAGGAACACAAAATCTGGGAACATAACACCGATATGACAGAAACTAGGGCGGCAAGAGTGGAACAAAACACCAGGCATAAGGCCGAGCCTTCCACCCTTTACCAAGTATATATATGCATTAATTAAATAAGAGATATTGCGATATCCCAACAAAATATCCATGTTCCAACATGGAACAAGCTTCAATCTTCACCTGCAACTAACAACGCTATAAGAGGGGCTGAGCAAAGCGGTAACATAGCCAAACAACGGTTTGCTAGGACAAGGTGGGTTAGAGGCTTGGTTCAACAATATAGGAGGCATGATAAGCAAGTGGTAGGTATCGCAGCATAGGCATAGCAAAAGAGCGAGCAACTAGCAAGCAAAGATAGAAGTGATTTCGAGGGTATGGTCATCTTGCCTGAAATCCCGCAAGGAAGAAGAACGAGTCCATGAAGAAGACAAACGGACATAGACGAACGGGTCCTCACAAACGCGACGTTACCGGAACCAACCCGAAGAAGCAAACACCGGAAAGAAGCACACAACATAGTAAACAACCAACACAAGAACATGGTATGATATGCGGGATGCGGTATGCGATGCATATGCATGATTTGCAAAGGAATGATTGAACCTGGCCTCAACTTGGAAATCCAAGAGTGCCACTGGAAAGGTGAGATGGAATCGCTTGAGAACGATATAAAGATCACGGGAATCGGAGTTACGGTTTAGAAATGGCAAGCGATTCAAATATGACAACGGTCTGCGATATACAGCAAGTAGCCATCTAAATGCAACAAGTTAAATATGCTACAGCACTCAAACATGGCAACAAAATACATGGCAGGGATCCATTCAAGATGCTTAACAAAAGATGAACACTGAGATACGACCAATTCTCCATTAACAGGTTCAAACAAGCATGGCAAAAATGCATATGGTAAACAGATTTCAGACTTAGTGAAATTAATACTTGTCTGGAATTTCAGATCAGATAGCACTCTTTGGAGCAACAAAACTACATGCTACAGGACCTGAACATGACAAAGTAAGGCATGGCATGGAGCTACTCAAAGAGCTTAACAAAAGTCCCTTAGTGACCTTGATCCAAAAGGGATCAGAAAATACATTTGCAAGCATGTAAACATGGAAAAAACATAATCAGTTCTCAGACTTGGTGAAAACTGGAGCATGCTCAAAACAGATATCAAGTAGGCATGTTTACGAGCTCGATGCACTCACTATGGAGCAAGTCATGACAATCTAAGCATACACCCATCAAGAATACTCAAAATGCAAGCTAGACATGGCAAGAACAATAACATTGCATGCACGGATCAACTACAACATCTTCGGCAAAATTGCTAACAAGTAGACAATCTGCCCAGATTCACGAAATAGCAAAAGAAGAGCTCGATTGACTCAAGCTAGGGTGCTCCACAATTGCAAACAAATAAATGGATGGATAGAGCACTACAAGATTAACAAAACATCCTTACTGATAATCCTCAAAAGAGGCATGGATCACTAGGAAACAACATGAACATATGGCCATATGAGATAAACAGCTCAAGGACTTAGTGGAACTGCTAAGTCCCTGATATCAGCATTACCAAGTACCTCACTTTGCAAGCTTGTGCTAGTCACCACATACATCACAAAAATACATGGGTTGCACCTCTGGAAAGATGGCAAAACCCTTAACAAAACACATGTAGAGCTCATGGGCATATCATGCACACATTAATCATGGAAAAAATGACAAATATCTAAATGGAGCAGCAGATGTGACAATTATCTCAAGTAGCACTCTTCTAACAGCATTTCGGGCATCAAGATGAACTCAAATGAAAATGATGCAATGAGATGAAATGATGTACTCTCTGAGACGAACATTTTGATATGCTATATGCCCAAAATGGAGTTACGGATGCAAAGTTACGGCACGAAGAACATAGTCATATGAATCTGGGAATTTCGGGGGCTTAGTGAAATTATACCCTCGCAAAAGTCAACTCCAACCGGGATGATGTGGTGCAGGGACGAGGCGTGCCATGTTTGGTTGGATGAGTGGGTGGATTGGGTCCAGCTTGCCCAGATCCGGCGAGGGGCGTCTCCGTCGAGGTCGTCACCGGCGGGGCGGTGGATCCGGCCGGGCTCGGGCTCCCGTGGCCGGATCTGGCAGCGGGCGGCGGCGGAGCTCCTTCAAGGGCGGAGCGCGAACGGCGCGACAGGGAAGGCGGCCGGCGGGCGGCGCGCGCGGCGAGCTCGCGGTGGCCGGCGCTGCTCCGGCCGACCGGACGCGAAGAAGGCGGCGGAGCATCTCGGGAGCCAGGCGGCGGCGTCGGTGCTCCAGGCGCGGGGCGCCTCGATGGGCTCGGGGGCCCGCATCGGGCCGAGCGGGCCGCGGCGACGGAAGGCGGCGCGATGACAAGTGACGGCGGCGGATTCATCGGAGGCGGCGGTTGGACATGTCCGGGCGGGAGTGGACATGTCCGTCGGCGCGAGAAGGTGGGATCTAGGGTTTCGTCCGTGAAAATGGACGGGGAGGGCATATTTATAGGTAGAGGGAGCTAGGAGAATCCAAAAGAGGTGCGGTTTTCGGCCACGTGATCGTGATCGAACGACCGAGATGATGGAGGAGGTTTTGGTGGGTTTTTGGGCCACTTTGGAGGGGTGTTGGGCTGCAACACACACGAGGCCTTTTTGGTCCCTCGGTTAACCGTTGGAGCATCGAACGAAGTCCAAATGCTACGAATCTTGACAGGCGGTCCACCGGTAGTAAACCAAGGCCGATTGGCAAGTCTTGGTCCAATCTGGAAATGTTTAATTCCCAAACATGAGAATAAGGTAGAAATGACCAACGGAGGAGAACGGAGCGCCGGAATGCAAAACGGACAACGGGGAAAATGCTCGAATGCATGAGACGAACAGGTATGCGAATGAAATGCACATGATGACATGATATGTAATGCATGACGCGCAAGCAATGACAAGGCAACAACGACGAATAACTGGAGGACGGCTGGCACATCGGTCTCGGGGCGTTACAACACTCCACCACTACGAGAGGATCTCGTCCCGAGATCTAGAATGGCACTGGAGGGAAAACGGAAGAGAAAGAGGAGAGGTAAAACTAAGTTGCTTCTTTGACAAACGAGTGAAACCAAAGAACCTTGAAAAGGTTAAGTCATTTCGAGAAAAGAATACAACGGAGATGAACAAAGTTGAAAGCACTCCATTAAGAAAGAGGAATAAGAAAGAACCGATTCGGGTAGCACTTCGATTGAAAAGAGATGAAGACTTGATAAAATGAAAGAGCTTGAGCAAAAGGGGCACAACACTCCGGTTTAAATGGATAAGCAAGAACAGAACGTTATCTTTGATGAAACGGGATGATGGTTGAAAAGGCAACATCACGATGCCTCCGAAACAAAAGAATAGAAGATAGATAGGAGAATTGAGAAGAAAATGCCAACTTCTACCACAAAAGAGTTTGAAAAGGCATCTTAAGGAAGAGGGTCGAACGGAATTGTTGGAGAAAAACCAACAACGAAAAGAATAAGCTTGATATGGTCTTATAGAATACATCTCAAAATTATGAGCTGACAACCTGCCACTCACGGGAAAAAGCATTGGATTGATATGAACGAGGAGACGAGAAACTTATTTCATCGGGAGGATAAATGAAGAACTTGGGACATTTATAAGCACCATAATTAGCAACAATCCTTAGGGAAGGCTTTAGGTGGAATATAACCCAAGGTAACTTCAATGAAGAAAATGATGGATTTAAAATATCTCATCCTTGACAACATGTGAATCATGAAACATGAACTCAAATTATCAAGAATGACATAATACCACCTCCAATGATACAGTTGAAAGAATTGCACTCCGGATTACAATATGAAGAAAGCTTGAGCTTCTCTGAACAGAAACTTGATGAACACTTTGAGAAGGAATAAATCCTTGATGAACAATCATGTAGAACCTCCATGAAGAACTCCGTTAAACAAAAGAATGATCAAACAGAAAGAAAGGGTAGTTGAAAACACAAGGTGAAGCCTTGGAATGATTTAGATGGACCTCCGTGGAGATGTAATTGCAAAAGCTTGGAACTCTTGGGAAGAAAAGATAAGCATCTCGAACCAAGAATGTGATATGATGCACCTCCGGAATAAGGAATTAATCATTCGGATGAAACCAGAATAAGAATTACATTATGCTTGTCCTTCATCAATTAAATTGATGACAATCAACGGATTTGACATACTAGTTATTCTCGTAGAAAGGATTAAGATAGATATATCGTAAACTTGAGAAGGTCTTCGACGAACCACCGGTAGGGTTGAAAACAATGAATAAATTGATATGATAACGAAGGAAGAGAAATCTTGAACGAACCACCGTAAGAATTAAAATGTCCGAGGAAAAGATAAGGACAACACCGGGAAGAATTAGCAAATGAATGAAGAAGCTTGAGAGAATTTAGATACATGAGAACGCAGCAATCACGAGCTGATAAGAAAATACTTGAATGATGCACCAGTAAGATTAGGAGAACGATAACTGAAAGATGGGAATGAATAATTATGAGATGATGGGCTTTGGAGAATCAAACTGAAAATACTCTGAATTACTCCGGACAGGTGAAAAGAATATTCACAATCGAAAACAATTATGAGGGGATGGTATCAAGCTTGAACCATGAATCTTGAGGAGAGTGGACCAAGATTAAGAGAAAAAATCTTCTTCGGTCTTCATAATCCGAGAATGACGATGATAAACACCACCAATAATTGTAGAGGCACTCCGAGATGAAAAATGGAAGGTTGATCCAACGATGAAAAGAATTTGAAAGATATTAGAGGAGGACATTTGACTGATGGCAATTCATTCTTACGTCAAACTTCGAAGATAATTTTTAAGGATATCTCCGGGAGAATTAGTAGAGTCAGGTAAGATCCTGGGAAAAGACCTATGGGTTAGGGCCTACTCAAAGAAACATCGTTGAAAAGATTTACAAAAGAGGTTGCACCGGTTGAATTAAGTGGCTTGAATACGATAGGACCTCGAAATAGCTTGAACGGATGCGAGGTGAAAACACAAATCTTCGAAATATCTTCAGCACTCCGAAACAAATGAATAGCGAAAGGTGAATGATAAAGAGGTGCACCGGTAAGAAAAGGTATATGAAACGAGGAAAGGATATGATCAACAAAGCATGACTTGAAACCACCGGAGATGAAAAGAATGAAGAATGACGAACTTGAGGTTCCTTTAGGATCTTCATGAGAATCATCGGATAAGAACATTGACGGAGAAAAATAATGGAGAGACTTCACATCAATAAAAGGATACTTGAATAAGAAATCTGAGTCTTCGAAGAAAAAGGGTGGGAGGGCGGGAAAAACAAAGACAACTTGGAGACGAATGAAACAAACACCGTTGAGAAGAAGTGATAATTGATCTTGCGGAAGTTGAAATGGTTGGATCCACTAGAAGAGAAGCACACCGGTTGAAAATGATAGACATAACAAACTCGACTATCAAGAAGGATTAGTATTCACATCGGAGTATGAGAACACTGCTTTGGGAAGGTATGGAATCAACACTTGACATTGAAGGAACTTGAATACCAAAACTCAAAACAAAACAAGGATTGGCTTGCAGAATAAGCCGGAACAAACATATGATAGAGATTTCGTCCGAAGTTTTCATGGTGGGGCCTACACGGGCTCGATCGTATAGCACCATCATGTACAAGGCAGTGCACATGACATACGAAGCATCCCCGAGTCGGCATAGCCAAGGACTCTTTAAGACACAATGAGACCACTGTAAAACCGACCGTGAATAGGCGGACCACTAGACGTCGAACCCCAATTTCATATCATACATCTGTCAGAAAGATATCCTAAGAACTACTTGAATTCCCACTTATAAACTCCCGAAATTTTCCGGTTATGCAATCAGGTGTTGGGGATACAGGGGAAGCATAATATCTCACCCAAACTAGCAAATCCTACATCCAGCTGTTTCCATCCTTCAACACATAACCAAGAAACCTTCGGAAATCATCTACCTCAACCTTCGAAAAGCATCCGTTGTACAAGTTATGGCAATACTCCCGAACTCCCGCCCCAGTACTGGGTGGCGTCGAGGTTATCTCACCAACGAACTGCATAAAAGAGATTTTCGATGTCGGCGAAACTAAACTCAGGTGTTCCAGAACTGCAATGATAAAATTGTGACGACAACACCTCGGAGCTCAACTCCCCGGTAAACTTCCACAAAACCCCTAACAGGAGGCACCAAGACAATGTTCTCGTCACAAAACCATCGAAACGATTCCAAGATACCCGCGTGATCCTAAAAAAACATTTGGTGAAATTTGAGAAGAGAAGAGTCAAAACTCTACGTCAGGATGCCTTACCAGAGCGATGAAGGGACTGGGAAGTAAAAAGAATTCCTAAACTCTCCGATATATAATTCCTAAATGACTCATCACATTTTTCTAGACTCAACAACGGCTGCTAAAAACGATCAATCAGTGGGGGCTCCTAAGGTCGGGGAAGGCTCTGATTACCAACTTGTAACGCCCTCGATGCGGCTATATCTCCCACGTGTCGAAGCACGACTTAGAGGCATAACCGCATTGAAAGCAATGTCGCAAGTGAGGTAATCTTCACACAACCCATGTAATACATAAGGGAAAAGATACATAGTTGGCTTACAATCGCCACTTCACACAATTACCTGAATAAAGCATTACATCATCCAGATACAATCAAGGTCCGACTACGAAACCAAAATAAAAGAAGAACCCCAAATGCGACACGTTCCCCGATCGACCCCAACCGGGCTCCACTACTGATCAACTATAACGAAACAACACAAAGGACAAGATCTTCAACGAGCTCCTCCTGAGCTGGGTTGCGTCATCTGCACGGACTCATCGGCACCTGCAAGGTGGTTTTGGAAGTATCTGTGAGCCACGGGGACTCAGCAATCTCGCACCCTCGCGATCAAGACTATTTAAGCTTATGGGTAAGGTAAAAGGTATGAGGTGCAGCTGCAGCAAGCGACTAGCATATATGGTGGCTAACATACGCAAATGAGAGCGAGAATAGAAGGCAAAGCACGATCGAGAAACTATGATCAAGAAGTGATCCCAGAACAACCTACGTCAAGCATAACTCCAACACCGTGTTCACTTCCCGGACTCCGCCGGAAAGAGACCATCACGGTTACACACGCGGTTGATGCATTTTAATTAAGGACAACTTCAGGTTTTCTACAACCGGACATTAACAAATTCCCATCTGCCCATAACCACGGGCACGACTTTCGAAAGTTCAAATCCCTGCAGGGGTGTCCCAACTTAGCCCATCACAAGCTCTCACGGTCAACGAAGGAATAGACCTCCTCGCGAGACATTTCGATCAGACTCGGTATCCTGGTTCTACAAGACATCCTCGACAATGGTAAAACAAGTCCAGCAAGACCACCCGATGCGCCGACATCCCGATAGGAGCTGCACATATCTCGTTCTCAGGGCAACACCGGATAAGCAATCCGTACAACTAAAACAAGCCCTCGAGTTTCCCCGAGGTGGCGCTTCAAGGGGCTCTAGTTTGGACCAACACTTAGACAAGCACTAGCCCGCGGGGGTTTAAAATAAAGATGACCCTCGGGATGCGTGACTCCCAAGGGAAAAAGGCTAGGTGGCAAATGGTAAAACCAAGGTTGGGCCTTGCTAGAGGAGTTTTATTCAAGGCGAACTGTCAAGGGGTTCCCATTATAACCCAACCGCGTAAGGAACGCAAAATCCGGGAACATAACACCGATATGACGGAAACTAGGGCGGCAAGAGTGGAACAAAACACCAGGCATAAGGCCGAGCCTTCCACCCTTTACCAAGTATATAGATGCATTAATTAAATAAGAGATATTGTGATATCCCAACAAAATATCCATGTTCCAACATGGAACAAGCTTCAATCTTCACCTACAACTAACAACACTATAAGAGGGGCTGAGCAAAGCGGTAACATAGCCAAACAACGGTTTGCTAGGACAAGGTGGGTTAGAGGCTTGGTTCGACAATATAGGAGGCATGATAAGCAAGTGGTAGGTATCGCAGCATAGGCATAGCAAAAGAGCGAGCAACTAGCAAGCAAAGATAGAAGTGATTACGAGGGTATGGTCATCTTGCCTAAAATCTCGCAAGGAAGAAGAACGAGTCCATGAAGAAGACAAACGGACGTAGACGAATGGGTCCTCACAAACGCGACGTTACCGGAACCAAACTGAAGAAGAAAACACCGGAAAGAAGCACACAACATAGTAAACAACCAACACAAGAACATGGTATGATATGCGGGATGCGGTATGCGATGCATATGCATGATTTGCAGAGGAATGATTGAACCTGGCCTCAACTTGGAAATCCAAGAGTGCCACTGGAAAGGTGAGATGGAATCGCTTGAGAATGATATAAAGATCACCGGAATCGGAGTTACGGTTTGGAAATGGCAAGCGATTCAAATATGACAACGGTCTGCGATATACAGCAAGTAGCCATCTAAATGCAACAAGTTAAATATTCTACAACACTCAAACATGGCAACAAAATACATGGCAGGGATCCATTCAAGATGCTTAACAAAAGATGAACACTGAGCTACGGCCAATTCTCCATTAACAGGTTCAAACAAGCATGGCAAAAGTGCATATGGTAAACAGATTTCAGACTTAGTGAAATTAACACTTGTCTAGAATTTCAGATCAGATAGCACTCTTTGGAGCAACAAAACTACATGCTACGGGACCTGAACATGAAAAAATAAGGCATGGCATGGAGCTACTCATAGAGCTTAACAAAAGTCCCTTAGTGACCTTGAGCCAAAAGGGATCAGAAAATATATTTGCAAGCATGTGAACATGGCAAAAACATAATCAGTTCTCAGACTTGGTGAAAACCGGAGCATGCTGAAAACAGATATCAAGTAGGCATGTTTACGAACTCGATGCAGTCACTACGGAGCAAGTCATGACAATCTAAGCATACACCGATCAAGAATACACAAACTGCAAGCTAGACATGGCAAGAACAATAACATAGCATGCATGGATCAACTACAACATCCTCGGCAAAATTGCTAACAAGTAGACAATCTGCCCAGATTCACGAAATAGCAAAAGTAGAGCTCGATTGACTAAAGCTAGGGTGCTCCATAATTGCAAACAAAGACATGGATGGATAGAGCACTACAAGATTAACAAAACATCCTTACTGATAATCCTCAAAAGAGGCACGGATCAGTAGGAAACAACATGAACATATGGCCATATGAGATAAACAGCTCAAGGACTTAGTGGAAATGCTAAGTCCCTGATATCAGCATTACCAAGTACCTCACTTTGCAAGCTTGTGCTAGTCACCACACACATCACAAAAATACATGGGTTGCACCTCTGGAAAGATGGCAAAACCCTTAAAAAAACACATGTAGAGCTCATGGGCATATCATGCACACATTAATCATGGCAAAAATGACAAATATCTAAATGGCGCAGCAGATGTGACAATTATCTCAAGTAGCACTCTTCTAACAGCATTTTGGGCATCAAGATGAACTCAAATGAAAATGATGCAATGAGATGAAATGATGTACTCTTTGAGATGAACATTTTGATATGCTATATGCCCAAAACGGAGTTACAGATGCAAAGTTACGACAAGAAGAACATAGGCATATGAATCTGGGAATTTCGGGGGCTTAGTGAAATTATACCCTCGCAAAAGTCAACTCCAACCGGGACGATGTGGTGCAGGGACGAGGCGGGCCGTGTTTGGTTGGATGAGTGGGTGGATCTGGTCCACCTTGCCCAGATCCGGCGAGGGGCGTCTCTGGCGAGGTCGTCGTCGGCGGGGCGGTGGATCCGGCCGGGCTCGGGCTCCCGTGGCCGGATCTGGCGGCGGGGCGGCGGCGGAGCTCCGTCGGGGGCGGAGCGCGGACGACGCGACAGGGAAGGCGGCCGGCGGGCAGCACGCGCGGCGAGCTCGCGATGGCTGGTGCTGCTCCGGCCGACCGGACGCGAAGAAGGCGGCGGAGCAGCTCGGGAGCCAGGCGGCGGCGTTGGTGCTCCAGGCGCGGGGCGCCTCGATGGGCTCGGGGGCCCGCATCGGGCCGAGCGGGCCGCGGCGACGGAAGGCGGCGCGATGACAAGTGGCGGTGGCGGATTCGTTGGAGGCGGCAGTTGGACATGTCCGGGCGGGAGGGGACGTGTCCGTCAGCGCGAGAAGGTGGGATGTAGGGTTTCGTCCACGAAAATGGACGGGGAGGGCATATTTATAGGTAGAGGGATCTAGGAGAGTCCAAAAGAGGTGCGGTTTTTGGCCACGCGATCATGATCGAACGACTGAGATGATGGAGGAGGTTTTGGTCGGTTTTTGGGCCACTTTGGAGGGGTGTTGGGCTGCAACACACACGAGGCCTTTTTGGTCCCTCGGTTAACCGTTGGAGCATCAAACGAAGTCCAAATGGTACAAAACTTGACAGGCGGTCCACCGGTAGTAAACCAAGGCCGCTTGGCAAGTCACGGTCCAATCCGGAAATGTTTAATTCCCAAACACGAGAAGAAGGTAGAAATGACCACCGGAGGAGAACGGAGCGCCGGAATGCAAAACGGACAACGGGAAAAATTCTTGAATGCATGAGACGAACAGGTATGCAAATGAAATGCACATGATGATATGATATGCAATGCATGACGCGCAAGCAATGACAAGGCAACAACGACGAATAACTAGAGGACGGCCGGCACATTGGTCTCGGGGCGTTACAGGTTGCATGTGTAAATCTGTCTTACACCCGTTGTATGTGAATGTTGGAATCTATCACACCCGATCATCACGTGGTGCTTCGAAACAACGAACTGCCGCAACGGTGCACAGTTAGGGGAAACACTTTCTTGAAATTATTATGAGGGATCATCTTATTTACTACCGTCATTCTAAGTAAACAAGATGCAAAAACATGATAAACATCACATGCAATCAAATAATAGTGACATGATATGGCCAATATCATATAGTTCCTTTGATCTCCATCTTGGGGCTCCATGATCATCATGTCACCGGCATGACACCATGATCTCCATCATCGTGTCTCCATGAAGTTGCTCACCAACTATTACATCTACTACTATGGCTAACACGTTTAGCAATAAAGTAAAGTAATTTACATGGCATTTCTCAATGACCCGCAGGTCATACAAAAAATAAAGACAACTCCTATGGCTCTTGCCGGTTGTCATACTCATCGACATCCAAGTCGTGATTCCTATTACAAGAACATGATCTCATACATCACATATATATCATTCATCACATCCTTTGGCCATATCACATCACAAAATACTTGCTGCAAAAACAAGTTAGACGTCCTCTAATTGTTGTTGCAAGTTTTTACGTGGCTGCTATAGGTTTCTAGCAAGAACGTTCCTTACCTACGCCAAAACCACAACATGAATTGCCAATTTCTATTAACCCTTCATAAGGACCCTGTTCATCGAATCCAATCCGACTAAAGTGGGAGAGACAGACACCCGCCAGCCACCTTATGCAACTAGTGCATGTCAGTCGGTGGAACCGGTCTCACGTAAGCGTACGTGTAAGGTTGGTCCAGGCCGCTTCATCCCACGATGCCGCCAAATCAAGATAATACTAGTAACGGCAAGATAATTGACAATATCGACGCCCACAACTACTTTGTGTTCTACTCGTGCATAGTAACTACGCATAAACCTGGCTTTGATACCACTATTGGGGAACGTAGCAGAAATTCAAAATTTTCTACGCATCACCAAGATCAATCTATGGAGTAGTCTAGCAACGAGGGGAAGGAGAGTGCATCTACATACCCTTGTAGATCCCTAAGCGGAAGCGTTCAAGTGAACGGGGTTGATGGAGTCGTAATCGTCGTGATCCAAATCACCGATGATCCTAGTGCCGAACTGACGGCACCTCCGTGTTCAACACACGTACAGCCCGGTGACGTCTCCTACGCCTTGATCCAGCAAGGGGAGAAGGAGAGGTTGGGGAAGACTCCATCCAGCAGCAGCACGACGGCGTGGTGGTGGTGGAGGAGCGTGGTATTTCAGCAGGGCTTCGCCAAGCACCGCAAGAGATGAGGAGGGAGAGAGGTAGGGCTGCGCCAAGAAGGAGATTGAATCGTGTCTATGGCAGCCCAAAACCTCAAGTATATATAGGGGGAGGGGAGGGGCTGCACCCCCACCTAGGTTTCCACCCCTAGGGGTGGAGGCCAGCATAGATCCCATCTAGGGGGGCGGCCAAGGGGGGAGAGAGGGGGGCGCACCACTAGGTGGGCCTTAGGCCCATCTGAGCCTAGGGTTTGCCCCCTTCCACTCTCCCTTGCACCTTGGGCCTTGGTGGGGGCGCGCACCAGCCCACCAGGGGCTGGTCCCCTCTCACACTTGGCCCATGCAGCCCTCCGGGGCTGGTGGCCCCACTTGGTGGACCACCGGGACCCTCCCGGTGGTCCCGGTACATTACCGATAAAACCCGAAACATTTCCGGCGACCAAAACAAGACTTCCCATATATAAATCTTTACCTCCGGACCATTCCGGAACTCCTCGTGACGTCCGGGATCTCATCCGGTACTCCGAACAACATTCGGTAACCACGTATATCTATTCCCTATAACCCTAGCGTCATTGAACCTTAAGTGTGTAGACCCTATGGGTTCGGGAACCATGCAGACATGACCGAGATAACTCTCTGGTCAATAACCAACAGCGGGATCTGGATACCCATGTTGGCTCCCATGTGTTCCACGATGATCTCATCGGATGAACCATGATGTCATGGATTCAATCAATTCCATATACAATTCCCTTTGTCTATCGGTACGATACTTGCCCGAGATTCGATCGTCGGTATCCCGATACCTTGTTCAATCTCATTACCGGCAAGTCTCTTTACTCGTTTTGTAACACATCATCCCGTGATCAACTCCTTGATCACATTGTGCACATTATGATGATGTCCTACCGAGTGGGCCCAGAGATACCTCTTCGTTTACACGGAGTGACAAATCCCAGTCTCGATTCGTGCCAACCCAACAGACACTTTCGGAGATACCTGTAGTGTACCTTTATAGCCACCCAGTTACGTTGTGACGTTTGGCACACCCAAAGCACTCCTACGGTATTCGGGAGTTGCACAATCTCATGGTCTAAGGAAATGATACTTGACATTAGAAAAGCTTTAGCAAACGAACTACACGAACTTGTGCTAGGCTTAGGATTGGGTCTTGTCCATCACATCATTCTCCTAATGATGTGATCCCGTTATCAACGACATCCAATATCCATGGTCAGGAAACCGTAACCATCTATTGATCAACGAGCTAGTCAACTAGAGGCTTACTAGGGACATGGTGTTGTCTATGTATCCACACATGTATCTGAGTTTCCTATCAATACAATTCTAGCATGGATAATAAACGATTATCATGAACAAGGAAATATAATAATAACCAATTTATTATTGCCTCTAGGGCATATTTCCAACATTATCGTGGCGCTCTGAAGTCAAACTCCGCATTAATGTATTCACACTTAGAGTGTATGTCTTCATTGATTGAAGATACACGATACTTCGTGTGTTGCACATCTAAGTCCTCAACATGCATAAGCGTTAGAATGTGTGTCAAATTACAGGACATTCGAGGATTCTAAGATATTTAGCTCACACCGCAACTTGCAAAACCTTTTCTCATCCAAGGGCTTTGTGAAGATATCTGCCAATTGCTCTTTAGTGTTGACGTGAATGATATCAATATCTTCCTTCATGACATGATCTCTGAGAAAATGATGACAGATCTGAATGTGCTTTTTCTTCGAGTGCTGAACTGGGTTGTTGGAAATCTTGATGGCGCTCTCATTGTCGCTGTAAAGTGGCACTTGCTTCAGGTGGATGCCATAGTCCTTGAGAGTTAGCTTCGTCCATAGAAGCTGAGCGCAGCAAGATCCAGCAGTAATGTATTCATATTCAGCAGTGGAGAGAGATACACAGTGCTGCTTCTTTGAAGACAAACAGACAAGAGATCGTCCAAGAAAATGACATGTGCCTGATGTGGACTTGTGATCAACCTTGTCACCAGCATAGTCAGCATCTGAGAATCCAACTAGATCAAACTCTGAGCCCTTTGGATACCATAATCCTAGTGTTGGGGTTTAAGCCAAATATCAAAGAATACGCTTCACTGCTAAGTGATGCGATTCCTTTGGTGCCGCTTGAAATTGGGCACACATGGAAACACCAAGCATTATATCTGGCCTAGATGCACATAAATAGAGTAAAGAACCAATCATGGAGCGGTATACCTTTTGATCGAACTCTTTACCATTGTCGTCAGGACCTAGGTGGCCTTTGGTTGGCATTGGCGTCGTATATCCTTTGCAGTCTTGCATTCCAAACTTCTTCAGGAAATCTTTGAGGTATTTCTCTTGAGATATGAAGATGTCGTTGCTTTGCTAATGGATTTGAAGACCAAGGAAGAACTTCAACTCACCCATCATGGACATATGATATTGCTCTTGCATCATGTGCCCAAACTCATCACTGTATCTCGTGTCAGTGCAGCCGAAGATAATGTCATCCACATAGATCTGGCACACAAACAGTTCACCGTCGTACGTCTTTGTGAAGAGAGTGGGATCCAGGGAACCAGGTTTGAAGCCTTTGCTCTTCAAGAAGTCTTTGAGTGTGTCATACCAAGCACAAGGGGCTTGTTTGAGGCCATACAATGCCTTATTGAGCTTGTATACCATATCAGGATGTTTTGGGTCTTCAAAGCTAGGTGGTTGTGCGACATACACTTCTTTTTCAATCTTGCCATTTAAAAAGGCACTCTTCACATCCATTTGATACAGAAGGATGTTGTGATGATTGGCATATGCTAGTAGTATGCGAATGGCTTCAAACCTAGCCACCGGAGCAAATGTTTCATCGAAGTCAATCCCTTCAACTTGAGTGTAGCCTTGAGCAACGAGACGAGCCTTGTTTCTGACAACTTGACCATGCTCATTTTGTTTGTTGCGATAGATCCATTTTGTGCCAATGATGGTATGCTTCCGTGGATCAGGACGCTTAACCAATTCCCACACATTGTTCAGCTCAAATTGTTGAAGCTCTTCTTGCATCGCTTGAATCCATTTCAGGTTCCATGAATGCTTCAACAACTTTCTTGGGTTCAGATATAGAGACAAATGCAAAGTGCCCACAGAAATTTGCTAGTTGTGTTGCTCTTGAACAAGTGAGTGGACCAGGAGCATTGATGCTATCGATTATCTTCTCAATCTGCACTTCATTTGCAACACGAGGATGGACTGGATGAAGACTTTGCTCTGGCAGATCATTGTCTTCATCATCAGTATTGACTTAGGGCTGAGCAAGATCTTCAGGTTGATTAGGTGCAGAAATGATGAGTACTTCTTCAGCCTGTACCTCTGAAGGTATGATTTCTCCAGTATGCATAAGCTTGATGGATTCACTTGGTGAGACTTCATCTAGCACATTTGGCAGGTGCTCTCTTTACGAGCCGTTAGTCTCATCAAACCACACATCCACAGTTTCAACCATAGTTAGGTGCTCATAGGATGTCTTCTTTAGAAGCTTGTGAAGATAAACACGGTTGATGATGTGGCATGCAGTATCAATAGCTTCAGGCCAGAACTTCCTTGGAATCTTGTACTCATCAAGCATCGTCCTAGCCATCTCAATGAGTGTTCTGTTCTTGCGCTCCATGATGCCATTCTGCCGAGGTGTGTATAGAGCTGAGAACTCATGAGTGATGCCCAATGTATCAAGATAGGTGTCAAGGCCAGTGTTTTTGAACTCTATGCCGTTGTCATTTCTGATGTGCTTGATCTTGATGCCATAGTTCGTCATGGCACGATTGGCGAATCATCTGAAGACATCCTGCACTTCATTCTTGTAATGGATTATATGCACCCATGTGTATCTTGAATAATCATCAATAATGACGAAGCCATAGAGGCAAGCAGTGGTAGTAAGTGTGGAGTGATGAGTAGCGCCGAATAGGTCCATGTGAAGTAGCTCGATGGGACGTGATGTCGTCATGATTGTCTTCGAGGGATGCTTGTCCCTCGTCATCTTTCCACCTTCGCAGGCACCACACAGATGATCCTTCTTGAACTTGACACCCTCGATGCCTACAACGTGTTTCTTCTTCGTGAGTGTGTACAAGTTCCTCATGCCAGCATGCCCTAGCCTCTGATGCCAGAGCCAGCACTCTGACGCCTTTGCTAGAAGACATACAGCCAACTATGGTCCTATTGAGAAATCTAGCATATACAAATCGTCTTTCTGATATCCTTCAAAGACTAGAGACTTGTCAGATTCCATTAGAACAAGGCAACGATATTTTCCAAATATCATAATCATGTTCAAATCACAAAGCATCGAGACAGACATTAAGTTGAAACCAAGGGATTCAACAAGCATCACTTTATCCATGTGTTGATCCTTTGAGATTGCAACTCTACCTAGACCCAATACCATGTTTTTACCAGTGTCAGCAAATGTAATGTGACTCTTGTCAGATGGACGTAAGGTTGAGTCCATGAGAAGACTCCGATCACCAGTTATGTGGTTAGTGCATCCACTGTCCATAATCCATTTAGAAGCCTTTGGTGTCGTATCCTACAGTGCAGTTTGGGGAATATGCTTCACCAAGGGAAGTGTGAAGCATAAACATTTGTCGAACAAGCATATTATCAAAGTTCAGATCACAGTTAGGATAAGTAGGATGTATGTCAAGGAATCCTGGGATGATATACATAATAAGACCATTTGGGCATTTTATCTTGCGCCCCACAAGATGTTTAATTAAGGTCCCCAGCATAATCATCAGACGCCTTTGATTGCAGGCTAGAGACCTTTCCCTATAAAAGAGAGTTAACATTTCTTAGCCACCCACATCCTCAAAGGTGGCTTTGAAGCAATAATTCTAAGTGCAGCATCTGAGAACTTTGGCTTTGGAGCCCTAGCAAATAGCCTGGCAGGAGGTGGATAATACTCATAAGAATAGGCTGAATATTTCTTTGTCCTATGGACATGGCGGTTTGATGAAACACGCTCATATTCATGGGCCTGAGTATGGTTTCCCTGCAAAACATTGGTGTTAGGGTGACTCTGGAGAGTCCTCTGTCTGTATGAAGCCTTTGGACCATATGAAGCCTTTGATCTGGGGTTTGTCTTCTTCCCAGGTGGTGTCATGATGACATTCACCTAAAGATTTTCAAGACAGCTTTTGGGTACCCAGATTTTCTTCATAGGTGGTCCATTCCTGCAGTTGGTACCAATATACCTGGCAAACACTTCACCATTCTGATTCTTAAATAGTTTATAGTTTGCATCAATGGATTCATCAATGACAATCGGGTTAGCATAAGTGAAGCCAGATAAGGTAGATGGATCCACTGAAGGTCCCTTTGCAGCAACCCATGTGGCTTTGGGGTACTGCTCAGGCTTCCAGTAAGAACCATCAACATTCATTTTCCTCTCTAACCCAACACCCTCTTTCCTAGGGTTTCGATTCAGAATCTATTTCTTGAGGACATCACATAGTGTCTGATGCCCTTTGAGACTTTTGTACATTCCTGTCTCAAGCAATGTCTTCAACCTGGCATTCTCATCAGCAATAGTAGTGTTATCCTCAACAAAGGGGTTAGTTACCACATCATAATTTGAAGATATTGCAATAGTAGCAGAAGTAGAAGATTCGGCAATAGAGACAACATTATCACGCTCAAGACATTTTAGACATGGTGGTTCAAATCCTTCCTGAGCGGAATTGATCTGATGAGCACGGAGTGACCCGTTCTCCTTTTGAAGATCTTCATGAGCCGATCTCAAGTTCTCAAGCTCTTGCTTCCTTTGAAGATAATCATAGGAGAGCTTTTCATGAGTAGTTGAGAGCGTTTCATGATGAATTTCAAGTTCTTCATACTTAACATGAAGATTTTAATATCTTCAATTAAGGACTGCGATCGGGTCATTTCTACGTCCAACAGGTCATCGCTTTTGTCTAGCAATTTTTGAATATGTTCCATAGCATTCTGTTGCTCAGTTGCAATTTTAGCAAGTGTTTTGTAGCTGGGTTTAGATTCACATTCAGAGTCATCTTCACTTGATGTTTGAAAGTAAGCATCGTGTGAGTTTACCTTGGCACCACGTGCCATGAAGCAGTAGGTGGGAGCAGAGTCATCCTCATCATCAGCATCAGCGTTGGTGTCGAGGCCATTGTCTTCAGTGCTGAAGATGGACCGGGCGACGTATGCTGAAGCTAGAGCCAGTAGACTCCACCTCTGCCTCCTCAGATGCAGACTCCTCCTCTGAATCCATCTCCTTGCCAACAAACGCACAAGCCTTGCTGGATGAGCTCTTCTTGTGTGATGAAGACTTAGACAAAGACTTGGAAGAAGACTTTGAGGATTTCTTCTTCTTCTTGTCATCAGAATCATATTCCTTGCTCTTCTTCTTCTTCTTCTCATTGTCCCATTGAGGACATTCAGAGATGTAGTGACCAGGTTTCTTGCACTTGTGGCACGTTCTCTTCTTGTAGTCACGGGAGGAAGCTTCATCATTTCTTGAGCTGGATCTGGAAGACTTTCTGAAGCCTTTCTTCTTGGTGAACCTCTAGAACTTCTTCACTAGCATGGCAAGTTCCTTTCCAATGTCTTAAGGATCCTCAGAACTGCAGTCATATTCTTCTTCAGATGAGGAAACAGCCTTTGCCTTCAAAGCACAAGTTCGGCCATAGTTGGGACCATATATATATATATATATATATATATATATATATATGTATCTCTTTTCTCAGATTGCTGAAATTCATGTGTGTTGAGCCTCGCAAGTATGTCAGACGATTCAAGAGTCTTGAGGTCAGGGCGTTCTTGAATCATCAGGGCCAGAGTGTCGAATGAGCTATCAAGCGATCTTAGAAGCGTTTTGACGATTTCGTGCTTGGTGATTTCAGTGGCGCAGAGTGCACGAAGCTCATTTGTGATATTAGTGAGGTGATCGAATGTGGGCTGTACATTCTCATTGTCACTTCTCTTGAAGCGGTTGAAGAGGTTGCGGAGAACACTAGTCCTTGAGTCTCTCTGGGTTGAGAAGCCTTCGTTGACCTTGGAGAGCCTGTCCCAGACTAGCTTCGCAGTTTCCAGAGCACTGACATGGCCATACTGTCCTTTGGTTAGCTGACCACAGATGTTGTTCTTGGCAGTCGAGTCCAGTTGAATGAACTGTTGGGGATCATAGCAGAAATTTAAAATTTTCTATGCATCACCAAGATCAATCTATGGAGTCATCTAGCAATGAGAGAGAGAGGAGTGCATCTACATACCCTTGTAGATCGCGAGCGGAAGCGTTCAAGAGAACGGGGTTGATGGAGTTGTACTCATCGTGATCCAAATCAATGATGATCCTAGCGCCGAACGGACGGCACCTCCGCGTTCAACACATGTACGGAGCGGAGACGTCTCCTCCTTCTTGATCCAGCAAGGGGGGAGGAGAAGTTGATGGAGATCCAGCAGCACCACGGTGTGATGGTGGAAGCAGCGGGATTCCAGCAGGGCTTCGCCAAGCGCTACTGGAGGAGGAAGAGGTGTCACGGGAGGGAGAGGGAGGCGCCAGGGCTCAGGGTGCGGCTGCCCTCCCTCCCCTCCACTATAGATAGGGGCTAGGGGGGCGCATGCCCCCTTGGAGATCCCATCTAGAGGGGGGCGGCGGCCCCCGGGGGGCAACGGCCCCCTTAGGGTTTCCAACCAGGGGGGCACATGCCCCCTCGGGGGGCAACGGCCCCCTAGGGTTTCCAACCCTAGGAGCCTTGGGCCCTTGGGTGGGGTGCATCAGCCCACCAGGGGCTGGTTCCCATGCCACTTCAGCCCATGGGGCCCTCCGGGATAGGTGGCCCCACTCGGTGGACCCCCGGGACACTTCTGATGGTCCCGATACAATATCGGCGACCCCCGAAACTCTCCCGGTGGCCGAAACTAGACTTCCTATATATAAATCTTTACCTCCGGACCATTCCGGAACTCCTCGTGACGTCCAGGATCTCATCCGGGACTCCGAACAACTTTCGGTTAATCGCATACTAATATCTCTACAACTCTAGCATCACCGAACCTTAAGTGTGTAGACCCTACGGGTTCGGGAGACACGTAGACATGACCGAGACAACTCCTCGGTCAATAACCAATAGCAGGATCTGGATACCCATGTTGGCTCCCACATGCTCCACGATAATCTCATCGGATGAACCACAATGTCGAGGATTCAATCAATCCCATATACAATTCCCTTTGTCTATCGGTACGATACTTGGCCGACATTCGATTGTTGGTATACCGATACCTTGTTCAATCTCGTTACGGCAAGTCTCTTTACTCGTTCCCGTAACACATCATCCCGTGAAAAGCTACTTGATCACATTGAGCTCATTATGATGATATCCTACCGAGTGGGCCCAGAGATACCTCTCCATCATACGGAGTGACAAATCCCAGTCTCGATTCGTGCCAACCCAACAGATACTTTCGGGGATACCTGTAGTGTACCTTTATAGCCACCCAGTTACATTGTGACGTTTGGCACACCCAAAGTATGATGGCGAACGTAGCAGAAATTCAAAATTTTCCTACGTGTCACGAAGATCTATCTATGGAGAAACCAGTAACGAGGGGAAGGAGAGTGCATCTACATACCCTTGTAGATCGCTGAGCGGAAGCGTTCAAGTGAACGGGGTTGATTGAGTCATACTCGTCGTAATCCAAATCACCGAACATCCTAGTGCCGAACGGACGGCACCTCCGTGTTCAACACACGTACAGCCCGGTGACGTCTCCCATGCCTTGATCCAGCAAGGAGAGAGGGAGAGGTTGAGGAAGACTCCATCCAGCAGCAGCACAACGGCGTGGTGGTGGTGGAGGAGCGTGGTGATCCAGAAGGGCTTCGCCAAGCACCACGAGATATGAGGAGAAAGAGAGGGGTAGGGCTGCACCGAGAAGGAGAGGAACTCGTGTATGTTGGGCAGCCCAAACCTCAAGTATATATAGGGGAAGGGCAGGGGCTGCGCCCCCACCTAGGGTTCCCTCCCCAGGGGTGGCGGCAGCCCCCAGATCCCATCTGGGTGGCGGCCACAAGGGGGAGAAGGGGAGGCACACCTGGGATGGGCCTTAGGGCCCATCTGCCCTAGGGTTTGTCCCCCTTCCCTCTTGGAGGCGCCTTGGGCCCTTGTGAGGGGGCGCACCAGCCCACCTGGGGCTGGTCCCCTCCCACACTTGCCCCATGTAGCCCTCCGGGGCTTGTGGCCCAACTTGGTGGACCCCCGGGACCCTCCCGGTGGTCCCGGTACGTTACCGATAAAACCCGAAACTTTTCCGGTGACCAAAACAGGACTTCCCATATATAAATCTTTACCTCCAGACCATTCCGGAACTCCTCGTGACGTCCGAGATCTCATCCGGGACTCCCAAAAACATTCAGTAACCACATACAAACTTCCTTTATAACCCTAGCGTCATCGAACCTTAAGTGTGTAGACCCTACGGGTTCAGGAACCATGCAGACATGACCGAGACGTTCTCCGGTCAGTAACCAAGAGCGGGATCTGGATACCCATGTTGGCTCCCACATGTTCCACGATGATCTCATCGGATGAACCACGATGTCAAGGACTTAATCAATCCCGTATGCAATTCCCTTTGTCTAGCGGTACGATACTTTCCCGAGATTCGATCGTCGGTGTCCGGTACCTTGTTCAATCTCGTTACCTGCAAGTCTCTTTACTCGTTCCGTAACACATCATCCCGTGATCAACTCCTTGATCACATTGTGCACATTATGATGATGTCCTACCGAGTGGGCCCAGAGATACCTCTCCATTTACACGGAGTGACAAATCCCAGTCTCGATTCGCGCCAACCCAACAGACACTTTCGGAGATACCTGTAGTGTACCTTTATAGCCACCCAGTTACATTGTGATGTTTGGCACACCCAAAGCACTCCTACGGTATCCGGGAGTTGCACAATCTCATGGTCTAAGGAAATGGTACTTGACATTAGAAAAGCTTTAGCATACGAACTACATGATCTTTGTACTAGGCGTAGGATTGGGTCTTGTCCATCACATCATTCTCCTAATGATGTGATCCCGTTATCAATGACATACAATGTCCATGGTCAGGAAACCGTAACCATCTATTGATCAACGAGCTAGTCAACTAGAGGCTTACTAGGGACATGGTGTTGTCTATGTATCCACACATGTATCTGAGTTTCCTATCAATACAATTCTAGCATGGATAATAAACGATTATCATGAACAAGGAATTATAATAATAATCAATTTATTATTGCCTATTGGGCATATTTCCAATAGTCTCCCACTTGCACTAGAGTCAATAATCCAGTTCAGATCGATATGTGATTAACACTCAAGGTCACATCCCCATGTGACTAACACCCAAAGAGTTTACTAGAGTCAATAATCTAGTTCACATTACCATGTGATTAACACTCGATGAGTTCTGGGTTTGATCATGTTATGCTTGTGAGAGATGTTATAGTCAACGGGTCTGAATCTTTCAGATCCGTGTGTGCTTTACAAATCTCTATGTCATCTCCTAGATGCAGCTACCACATTCTATTTGGACCTATTCCAAATAACTGTTCTACTATACGAATCCAGTTTACTACTCAGAATAATCTGGATTAGTGTCAAAGTTTGCATCGGCGTAACCCTTTACGACGAACTCTTTTACCACCTCCATAATCGAGAAATTTTTTAGTCCACTAGTTACTAAGGATAACTTTGACTGTTGTCCTATGATCCATTCTTGGATCACTCATGGCAAGGCACACTTCAGGTGCGGCACATAGCATAGCATACTATAGAGAGCCTATGACAAAAGCATAGGGGACGACCTTCGTCCTTCCTCTTTCTTCTGCCGTGTTCGAGCTTTAAGTCTTAACTTCATACCTTACAACTCAGGCAAGAACTCCTACTTTGACTAATCCATCTTGAATACCTTCAAGATCATGTCAAGGTATGTGCTCATTTGAAACTACCATTAAGCGTTTTGATCTATCCTTATAGATCTTGATGCTCAATGTTCAAGTAGCTTAATCCAGGCTTTCCATTGAAAAACACTTTTAAAATAACTCTGCATGCTTTCCAGAAATTCTACATCATTTCTGATCAACAATATGTCAACATCATATATTCATCAGAAATTCTATAGTGCTCCCAATCACTTCTTTGGAAATACAAGTTTCTCATAAACTTTGTATACACCCAAAATCTTTGATCATCTCATCAAAGCATACATTCCAACTCCGAGATGCTTACTCCAGTCCTTAGAAGGATTGCTGGAGCTTTGCATACTTGTTAGCATCTTTCAGGATTGACAAAACCTTCCGGTTGTATCACATACAACCTTTCCTCAAGAAAATCGTCGAGGAAACAATGTTTTGACATCCTATCTGCAAGATTTTATAAATAATGTAGTAATCGATAATATAATTCCGACAGACTCTTAGCATCGCTACGAGCGAGAAAGTCTCATCGTAGTCAACTCCTTGAACTTGTCGGAAAACATCTTAACGACAAGTCGAGCTTTCTTAATGGTGATACTTACCATCATTTTCTGTCTTCCTTTTAAAATCCATATGTACTTAACAGCCTTATGAACATCAAGTAGTTCTTCCAAAGTCTACACTTTGTTTTCATATATAGATCCTCTCTCCGATTATATGGCCTCAAGCCATTTTGGAATCCAGGCCCACCATCGCTTCTCCATAGCTCGTAGGTTCATTGTTGTCTAGCAACATGACTTCCAAGACAGGATTACGTACCACTCTGAAGTAGTATGCATTCTTGTCTTCCCACGAGGTTTGGTAGTGACTTGATCTGAAGTTTCATGATCACTATCATAAGCTTCCACTTCAATTGGTGTAGGTACCACAGGAACAACTCCCCGTGCCCTACTACACACTAGTTGAAGAGACGGTTCAATAACCTCATCAAGTCTCCACCATCCTCCCACTCAATTCTTTAGAGAGAAACTTTTCCTCGAGAAAGGACCCGATTCTAGAAACAATCCCTGATTGCTTTCGGATCTGAGACAGGAGATATACCCAACTATTTTGGGTGTCCTATGAAGATGCATTTATCCGTTTTGGGTTCGAGCTTATCAGCCTGAAACTTTTTCACATAAGCGTAGCAGCCCCAAACTTTTAAGAAATGACAGCTTAGGTTTCTCCAAACCATAGTTCATACGGTGTCATCTCATCGGAATTACGTGGTGCCCTATTTAAAGTGAATGTGGTTGTCTCTAATGCCTAACCCATAAACTATCATGGTAATTCGATAAGAGACATCATGGTATGCATCATATCCAATAGGGTGCAGTTATGATGTTCGGACACACCATCATACTATGGTGTTCCAGGCTGTATTAGTTTTGAAACAATTTCCACAATGTCTTAATTCTGTGCCAAACTCGTAATTCAGATATTCATCTCTATGATCATATCATAGATATTTTATCCTCTTGTCACGACGATCTTTCAACTTCACCCTAAAATTACTTGAACCTTTCAATAATTCAGACTCGTGATTCATCAAGTAAATATACTCAACATCTACTCAAATCATCTGTGAAGTAAGACCATAACGATATCCACTACATGCCTCAGCACTCATTGGACTGCACACATCAAAATGTATTACTTCCAACAAGTTGCTTTCTAGTTCCATTTTACGGAAAACGAGGCTTTCAGTCATCTTGCCCATGTGGTATGATTTGCATGTCTCGAGTGATTCAAAATCAAGTGAGTCCAAATGGTCCATCTGCATGGAGTTTCTTCATGCGTATACACCAATAGACATGGTTCGCATGTCTCAAACTTTTCAAAAATGAGTGAGCCCAAAGATCCATCAACATGGAGCTTCTTCATGCATTTTATACCGATATGACTTACGTGGCAGTGCCACAAGTAGGTGGTACTATCATTACTATCTTATATCTTTTGGCATGAACATGTGTATCACTACGATCGAGATTCAATAAATCATTCATTTTAGGTGTAAGACCATTGAAGGTATTATTCAAATAAACAGAGTAACCATTATTCTCCTTAAATGAATAACCGTATTGCGATAGACGTAATCCAATCATGTCTATGCTCAACGCAAACACCAAATAACAATTATTTAGGTTTTAATACCAATCTCGATGGTAGAGGGAGCGTACGATGCTTGATCACATCAAGCATGGAAAAAACATCCAACACATATCGCCAGCTCACCTTTTAGCTAGTCTCCGTTTACTCCGCAGCCTTTTATTTCGAGTTTACTAACACTTAGCAACCGAACCGGTATCTAATACCATGGTGCTACTTGGAGTACTAGTAAAGTACACATTAACACAATGTATATCCAATATACTTCTATCGACTTTGCCAGCCTTCTCATCTACCAAGTATCTAGGGTAATTCTGCTCCAGTGGCTGTTCCTCTTATTACAGAAGCACTTAGTCTTGGGTTTGGGTTCAACCTTGGGTTTCTTCACTAGAGCAGCAGCTGATTTGCCGTTTCATGAAGTATCCCTTCTTGCCCTTGCCCTTCTTGAAACTAGTGTTTTCACCAACCATCAACAATTGATGCTCCTTCTTGATTTCTACTTTTGTGGTGTCAAACATCCCAAATATCTCAAGGATCATCATATATGTCCCTGATATATTATAGTTCATCACGAAGCTCTAGCAGCTTGGTGGTAATGACTTCGGAGAAACATCACTATCTCATCTGGAAGATCAAATCCCACTCGATTCAAATGATTGTTGTACTCAGACAATCTGAGCACAAGGTCAACAATTGAGCTTTTCTCCCTTAGTTTGCAGGCTAAGAAAATTGTCGGTGGTCCTATACCTCTTGACGTGGGCACGAGCCTAAAATCCCAATTTCAGCCCTCGAAACATCTCATATGTTTTGCGGCGATTTAAAACGTCTTTGGTGCCTCAACTCTAAACCGTTTAACTGAACTATCACATAGTTATCAAAATGTGTATATCAGATGTTCGCAACATCCACAGACAACGTTCGAGGTTCAGCACACTGAGCGGTGCATTAAGGACATAAGCCTTTTACTGTCTGCATAATTGCTACTATCAACTTTCAACTAATTTTTCTCTAGGAACATATCTAAACTGTAGAACTAAAACGCGAGCTACGACATAATTTGCAAAGACCTTTTGACTATGTTCAGGATAATTAAGTTCATCTTATGAACTCCCACTCAGATAGACATCCCTCTAGTCATCTAAGTGATTACATGATCCGAGTCAACTAGGCCGTGTCCGATCATCACGTGAGACGGACTAGTCATCATCGGTGAACATCTTCATGTTGATCGTATCTACCATACGACTGCTCGACCTTTCGGTCTCTTGTGTTCCGAGGCCATGTCTGTACATGCTAGGCTTGTCAAGTCAACCTAAGTGTTTCGCGTGTGTAAATCTGGCTTACACCTATTGTATGTGAATGTAAGAATCTATCACACCCGATCATCACGTGGTGCTTTGAAACGACGAACTTTCGCAACGGTGCACAGTTAGGGGGAACACTTTCTTGAAATTTTAATGAGGGATCATCTTATTTACTACCGTTGTTCTAAGAAAATAAGATGCATAAACATGATAAACATCACATGCAATCAAATAATAGTGACATGATATGGCCAATATCATATAGCTCCTTTGATCTCCATCTTGGGGCTCCATGATCATCTTGTCACCGGCATGACACCATGATCTCCATCATCATGATCTCCATCATCGTGTCTCCATGAAGTTGTCTCACCAACTTATTACTTCTACTACTATGGCTTTCGGTTAGCAATAAAGTAAAGTAATTACATGGTGTTGTTTAATGACACGCAGGTCATACAATAAATAAAGACAACTCCTATGGCTCCTGCCGGTTGTCATACTCATCGACATGCAAGTCGTGATTCCTATTACAAGAACATGATCAATCTCATACATCACATATCATTCATCACATTCTTCTTGGCCATATCACATCACATAGCATACCCTGCAAAAACAAGTTAGACGTCCTCTAATTGTTGTTTGCATGTTTTACGTGGCTGCTATGGGTTTCTAGCAAGAACGTTTCTTACCTCATAAGTACCCTTTTCATCGAATCCGTTCCGACTAAAGTGGGAGAGACAGACACCCGCTAGCCACCTTATGCAACTAGTGCATGTCAGTCGATGGAACTAGTCTCACGTAAGAGTACGTGTAAGGTCAGTCCGGGCCGCTTCATCCCACAATACTGTCGAAACAAGATTGGACTAGTAACGGTAAGCATATTTAACAAATTCAATGCCCACAACTACTTTGTGTTCTACTCGTGCATAGAATCTACGCAATAGACCTAGCTCATGATGCCACTGATGGCGAACGTAGCCGAAATTCAAAATTTTCCTACGTGTCACCAAGATCTATCTATGGAGAAACCAGCAACGAGGGGAAGGAGAGTGCATCTACATACCTTTGTAGATCACTGAGCGGAAGAGTTCAAGTGAACGAGGTTGATGGAGTCGTACTCGTCGTGATCCAAATCACCGAAGATCCTAGAGTGCCGAACGGACGGCACCTCCGTGTTCAACACACGTACAACCGGGTGACGTCTCCCATGCCTTGATCCAGCAAGGAGAGAGGGAGAGGTTGAGGAAGACTCCATCCAGCAGCAGCACGACAGCGTGGTGGTGGTGGAGGAGCATGGTGATCCAGCAGGGCTTCGCCAAGCACCGCGAGATATGAGGAGAAAGAGAGGGGTAGGGCTGCGCCGAGAAGGAGAGGAACTCGTGTATGTTGGGCAGCCCAAACCTCAAGTATATATAGGGGAAGGGCAGGGGCTGCACCCCCACCTAGGGTTCCCTCCCCAGGGGTGGCGGCAACCCCAGATCCCATCTGGGTGGCGGCCACAAGGGGGAGAGGGGGAGGCGCACCTGGGATGGGCCTTAGGGCCCATCTGCCCTAGGGTTTGTCCCCCTTCCCTCTTGGAGGCGCCTTGGGCCCTTGTGTGGGGGCGCACCAGCCCACCTGGGGCTGGTCCCCTCCCACACTTGGCCCATGTAGACCTCCGGGGCTTGTGTCCCCACTTGGTGGACCCCCAGGACCCTCCCGGTGGTCCTGGTACGTTACCGATAAAACCCGAAACTTTTCCGGTGACCAAAATAGGGCTTCCCATATATAAATCTTTACCTCCGGACCATTCCGGAACTCCTCGTGACGTCCGGGATCTCATCCGGGACTCTGAACAACATTCGGTAACCACATACAAACTTCCTTTATAACCCTAGCATCATCGAACCTTAAGTGTGTAGACCCTACGGGTTCGGGAACCATGCAGACATGACCGAGACGTTCTCCGGTCAATAACCAACAGCGGGATCTAGATAGCCATGTTGGCTCCCACATGTTCCACGATGATCTCATCGGATGAACCACGATGTCAAGGACTTAATCAATCTTGTATACAATTACCTTTGTCGAGCGGTACGATACTTGCCCGAGATTCGATCGTCGGTATCCGGTACCTTGTTCAATCTCGTTACCGGCAAGTATCTTTACTCGTTCCGTAACACATCATCCCGTGATCAACTCCTCGATCACATTGTGCACATTATGATGATGTCCTACCGAGTGGGCCCAGAGATACCTCTCCATTTACACGGAGTGACAAATCCCAGTCTCGATTCACGCCAACCCAACAGACACTTTCGGAGATACCTGTAGTGTACCTTTATAGCCACCCAGTTACGTTGTGACGTTTGGCACACCCAAAGCACTCCTACGGTATCCGGGAGTTGCACAATCTCATGGTCTAAGGAAATGATACTTGACATTAGAAAAGCTTTAGCACACGAACTACATGATCTTTGTGCTAGGCTTAGGATTGGGTCTTGTCCATCACATCGTTCTCCTAATGATGTGATCCCGTTATCAATGACATCCAATGTCCATGGTCAGGAAACCGTAACCATCTATTGATCAACGAGCTAGTCAACTAGAGGCTTACTAGGGAGATGGTGTTGTCTATGTATCCACACATGTATCTGAGTTTCCTATCAATACAATTCTAGCAAGGATAATAAACGATTATCATGAACAAGGAAACATAATAATAATCAATTTATTATTGCCTCTAGGGCATATTTCCAACAAAGTACCCTTACGATATCCGGGAGTTGCACAATCTCATGGTCTAAGGAAAGGATACTTGACATTAGAAAAGCTTTAGCAGACGAACTACACGATCTTGTGCTATGCTTAGGATTGGGTCTTGTCCATCACATCATTATCCTAATGATGTGATCCCGTTATCAATGACATCCTATGTCCATGTTTAGGAAACCGTAACCATCTATTGATCAACGAGCTAGTCCACTAGAGGCTCACTAGGGACATGTTGTGGTCTATGTATTCACACATGTATTACGATTTCCGGATAACACAATTATAGCATGAACAATAGACAATTATCATGAACAAGGAAATATAATAATAACCTTTTTATTATTTCCTCTACACTACAAGAAATATGTCAACTTGTGACCTTCTGTTAGTGACCCTGGAAGCATTGGTCATAGATCTATGACCATTTCAGACCAATTGGTCAAAAGTTGTTCGGGTGGCTCCAAAACGTAAACTATAACGACTATTTTGGTCAGAAAGGTCATAATTTCCTTACACGAAATGGTCATAAAGCAGATAGCACTGGTCTGCTGCCTTATTTCTAGCTGATCATGACCAATATAGATGGTCATAACCTTGTAAATTGTGGTGGGTTGCTATGACTAGGCGCCACCTCATCAGTTTTGCCTATGTGTCATGTCCATGTGGCAGTTTTTGCCCTAGGTTGTGAAGTAACCTATATTTGTGTCATTCCCAAAATTCCCAAAAACATCTCATAAATTCTTTGGGTCATATCTTCATCAAATATGTAAAAATCCTTCCTTGCCTAGTTCAAAACTAATTCAACAATATTCATTTTCCTATTCTGTTCACGATAGCACTTTATGAAGGAAGTGCTAATAATATATTCTTGATTTCCCTCGGAATTTTTGGGCACTCTTTCCTATCCAAAGCATTACCGCATGACAAAATTCAGCTCCACTTTCCTAGCAAATCTTCCTCGGCAAATTTCCAAAGTTTTTGTCCACCTAGAAGCATTGTGAAGGAAGTACCTTTTTTATATATCCAAATGACATGAAATTTATACAGTTTCTTCATATGCCCAAATTATCACCCTCCTCCAAATTGCATGTCAGGAAAATTATCTATGTGAGCTCAGGTTCAATTTATATTTTATGGCCAAATTGGCACGTTGCAAAGCAAGTGTTATCTAGACCCCTCCTATTAACCTCAAACTCTTTGGGCACTCTTCCATACCCAAATCATTGCCACATGATAATATTCAGCTCCATTTTCCTAGTCAATCTTTCTCAGGAAATTTTCAAAGTTTCTACCTCGAGAGAAGCTTTGTGAAGTACGTACTAGCTAGGCTTACCCAAATGATCTGAAAATCTACCAAGGCATAACCATACCTATGTAACTTACCTACACCAAATTTGAGCTCATTTCATTCATCCAATTTCTCTCACTAGTTTTCCCAAGTTTCTGTCCATAGAAGAGCATTGTGAAGGAAGTACCACTTTGGCATGTCCAAATGTTATCAATTTTCTATGGTGCTTTCCAATGCCCAGATAACCATCCTCCACCAAATTTCAGCTCAATCCATTCATTATTTTGAGCCCAGCTTCAACATTCATATTTCTGTCCAGTGTGGTACTTGGCAAAGCAAGTACCACCTAGGATCCTCCTTTTGATCTGAAAATTTGCGAAGACATTCTTCTTAGTAGATGATCATCCTCAGCAAAAACTCACGCCCATTGGCCATGTGCATTTCCCGTACCGCTAATCAAACACTTGGCTGCTAATTCATGTTTGAGCATCGATCAGCCTCCTTGTGAGAATCTTATGTGGTAATTTTATTCCTAGAACCTATCTGGGGAGTGCCCAACCCACTAGACATGCCTAGGCTGCCCAGAACACATGGCAACGCCACGGTCATGCGGTCACGCGTCGGGCATGCGAGTTTACGCGCTCTAGAGTTGGGGGCCTTGGCCACCGCCCAAACCTCGACGTATCGCCATCAAACCATGTATTTATGATTAAATAGGTACTTATGTAACTATAAATTATTTTTGGAAAAAATAAATAGTAAACTATGAGGCAGCTGCAGTTCAAATTTGACCCGCTTCCTACCGAATCGGCGGGAATTTGTCTTTTTCACCAGAGGTGGATCAAAACTTTTGACGCCCAACAATTTTGTCAATTGTGCATTAAATATGGCCTAGTATTTTATAAAAATGATTTGGTCCAATTTTGCAACAACTATTTGGGAGGTCCTTCACAAAAAAACCTCCTTTTGGGCACTCGAAAAATGGAAAATGGTTTTTTCGTCCAAAGAAAATGAAAACTTCCTTAGGCAACATTGTTTGCCATTCCAATATACACCCTTGTGCACAATATGGGATCATTTGAACAAATTATGCCATGAATGTGGCCATAAGATTGATCATTTGGCTTGAAAGCCATTGATCTCCACATGTGATAGCTCGTTTTTGAGAACACTTTTTTAAAATAATTGCCGTATTACAAGCTTTTTATTTTTCCTAGGAACTTGGCCACATATATTGACACAACACGAATGTTTCCCATTTTTTCTATTTTTTGAAATTTTTATGCCCGTTTCAAAATGCGGTCAAAACGGCGAGAATGACCGTTCTTAGCTAGTGGTTGAATCTTGGAATTTTTTTGGTGTTTCTATGATTAAATAGATACTTACGTACCTAGAAATGATTTTTGGAAAAAATAAAGAGCAAACTACAAGGCAGCTACAGTTCAAATTTGACCCACTTCCAACTGAATCAGTGGAAATTTGTCTTTTTCATGAGAGGTGGATCAAAACTTTTTACACCCAACCATTTGGTGAAGTGTGCATTAAATATGTCCTAGTATTTTAGAAAAATGATTTGGTCCAATTTTGCAACAATTATTTGGTTGGTCCTTCACAAAAAAACCTCCTTTTGGGCACTCGAAAAATGGAAAATGGTTTTTTCGTCCAAAGAAAATGAAAACTTCCTTAGGCAACATTGTTTGCCATTCCAATATGCACCCTTGTGCACAATATGAGATCATTTGAACAAACTATGCCATTGATGTGGCCATAAGATTGATCATTTGGCTTGAAAGCCATTGATCTCCACACGTGATAGCTCGTTTCTGAGAACACTTTTTTAAAATAATTGCCGTATTACAAGTTTGTTATTTTTCCTGGAAACTTGGTCACATATAATGACACAATGCGAAGGTTTCCCAATTTTATGTCCAATTTGACCCGCTTCCTACTGAATCGGCGGGAATTTGTCTTTTTCACCAGAGGTCGATCAAAACTTTTGACACGCAACCATTTGGTCAATTGTAAATCAAATATGGCCTAGTATTTTAGAAAAAATGATTTGATCCAATTTTGCAACAAATATATGGTAGATCCTTCACAAAAAGAACTCAATTCGGGCACTCGGAAAATGGAAAATGAATTTTCCGTGCAAAGAAAATGAAAACTCCCTTAGGAAACATTGTTTGGAATTCCAAGGTGCACCCTTGTGCACAATATGAGATCATCTAAACAAACTATGCCATGAATGTGGCCATAAGATTGATCATTTGGCTTGAAAACTCTGAATCTTCACGCGTGTTAGCTCATTTTTTAGAACACTTTTTAAAAATAATTGTCGTATTACAAGTTTATTATTTTTCCTGGAAACTTGGTCACATATAATGACACAATGTGAAGGTTTCCCAATTTTTTGATTTTTTTGAAATTTTTATGCCCGTTTCAAAATGCGGTCAAAACGGCGGGCATGACCGTTCCTAGCTACTGGTTGAATCTTGGAATTTTTTTGGTGTTTCTCTGATTAAATAGGCACTTATGTACCTAGAAAAATACTGAATGTTCTATTGGATTGAAATATGTCAATGAAAAATACTGAATGTTCTATTGGATTGAATATTATTTTTGCTCTAAAAAGGCTATGGCCCAAACAATAGTGGACTGGAATATCGTGCATTTATGAAAAAGGTATAAAAAGGCTTAATTAAATGGACCGTGAAATGGATGAGGCCTAGAAGTAAAAAGGCCGAATTGTTGGGCTTGGCCCATGAAGCCGATCAAAAATTGATAGAAAAAATATATAAAAAGGCCGAATTGTTGGGCTAGGCCCATGTAGAAAATCGAATTGGACCGGGCTGAATCTTGTGCCACATCAGATTGCCATGTTGGATGCCTACGTGGCCTGGGGAGGTTGCTAGTGACCAAAACGCCACCGTAGACGTATTTTGGTCATAAACGTCTACGACCATTCCAGAAGAAAGGTCGCTATAGTCAGTTTATGACGGCCAGCTTTTGACCTTATGTTTTTTGTCACAAAAAGGTCACAAATGGAAATTTGTGACCATTCAGTGACCAATAGTGGTGGTCACAAGTTGGCATATTTCTTGTAGTGCTAGGGCATATTTCCAACAGTCTCCCACTGGAACTAGAGTCAATAACCTAGTTACATTGTGATGAATCGAACACCCATGGAGTTCTGGTGTTGATCATGCTTTGCACGTGGAAGAGGTTTAGTCAACGGATCTGCGACATTCATGTCCGTATGCACTTTACAAATCTCTATGTCTCCATCTTGAACATTTTCACGAATGGAGTTGAAGCGACGCTTGATATGCCTGGTCTTGTTGTGAAACCTGGGCTCCTTAGCAAGGGTAATAGCTGCAGTGTTGTCACAGAAGAGAGTCATCGGGCCCAACGCATTGGGAATAACTCCTAGCTCGGCAATGAACTCCTTCATCCAGATTGCTTCATGTGCTGCCTCCGAGGCTGCCATGTACTCCGCTTCACATGTAGATTCCACCATGACGCTTTGCTTGCAACTGCACCAGCTGACTGCCCCACCATTCAAAATATACACGTATCCGGTTTGTGACTTGGAGTCATCCAGATCTGTGTCGAAGCTAGCATCAACGTAACCCTTTACGACGAGCTCTTCGTCACCTCGTAAACGAGAAACATATCCTTAATCCTTTTCAAGTACTTTAGGATATTATTGACCGCTGTCCAGTGTTCCATGCCGGGATTACTTTGGTACCTTCCTACCAAACTTACAGCAAGGTTTACATCAGGTCTGGTACACAGGATGGCATACATAATAGACCCTATGGCCGAGGCATAGGGGATGACACTCATTTTTTCCCTATCTTCTGACGTGGTCGGGCATTGAGCCGTGCTCAATCTCACACCTTGCAATACAGGCAAGAACCCCTTCTTGGATTGATCCATATTGAACTTCTTCAATATCTTGTCAAGGTACGTGCTTTGTGAAAGACCAATGAGGCGTCTCAATCTATCTCTATAGATCTTGATGCCTAATATGTAAGCAGCTTCTCCAAGGTCCTTCATTGAAAAACACTTATTCAAGTAGGCCTTTATGCTTTCCAAGAGTTCTATATCATTTCCCATCAATAGTATGTCATCCACATATAATATGAGAAATGCTACAGAGCTCCCACTCACTTTCTTGTAAACACAGACTTCTCCATAAATCTGTGTAAACCCAAACGCTTTGATCATCTCATCAAAACAAATGTTCCAACTCCGAGATGCTTGCGCCAGCCCATAGATCGAGCGTTGGAGCTTGCATACCTTGTCAGCATTCTTAGGATCGATAAAACCTTCCGGCTGCATCATATACAATTCTTCCTTAAGGAAACCATTAAGGAATGCCGTTTTGACGTCGATTTTCCATATCTCATAATCATAGAATGCGGCAATTGCTAACATGATTCGGACAGACTTCAGCTTCGCTACGGGTGAGAAGGTCTCATCGTAGTCAACCCCTTGAACTTCTCGATAACCCTTAGCGACAAGCCGAGCCTTATAGATGGTTACATTACCATCCGCGTCTGTCTTCTTCTTAAAGATCCATTTATTTTCTATGGCTCACTGATCATCGGGCAAGTCTGTCAAAGTACATACTTCGTTTTCATACATGGATCCTATCTCAGATTTCATGGCTTCAAGCCATTTGTCGGAATCCGGGTCCGCCGTCGGTTCTTCATAGTTCGAAGGTTCACCATTGTCTAACAACATGATTTCCAGGACAGGGTTGTCGTACCACTCTGGTGCGGAACGTGTCCTTGTGGACCTACGAAGTTCAGTAGCAACTTGATCTGAAGTTTCATGATCATCATCATTAACGTCCTCTCTAGTCGGTGCAGGCACCACAGAAACATTTTCTTGAGCTGCGCTACTCTCCGGTTCAAGAGGCAATACTTCATCAAGTTCTACTTTCCACCCACTTACTTCTTTCGAGAGAAACTCTTTCTCTAGAGAGGATCCATTCTTGGCAACAAAGATCTTGCCTTCGGATTTGAGGTAGAAGGTATACCCAATAGTTTCCTTAGGTATCCTATGAAGATGCATTTTTCCGATTTGGATTCGAGCTTTTCAGGTTGAAGTTTCTTGACATAAGCATCGCATCCCCAAACTTCCAGAAATGACAACTTAGGTTTCTTCCCAAACCACAATTCATACGGTGTTGTCTCAACGGATTTCGACGGAGCCCTATTTAAAGTGAATGTGGCAGTCTCTATAGCATAACCCCAAAATGATAGCGGTAGATCGGTAAGAGACATCATAGATCACACCATATCCAATAGAGTGCGATACGACGTTCAGACACACGATTACGCTGAGGTGTTCTAGGCGGCGTGAGTTGTGAAACAATTCCACATTTCCTTAAGTGCGTGCCAAATTCATGACTCAAATATTCTCCCCCATGATCTGATCATAAGAACTTTATTTTCCTGTCACGTAGATTCTCAACCTCATTCTGAAATTCCTTGGACTTTTCAAAGGTCTCATACTTGTGTTTCACTAAGTAGACATACCCATATCTACTCAAGTCATCAGTGAGGGTGAGAACATAATGATAGCCACTGCGAGCCTCAACGCTCATTGGACCGCACACATCAATATGTATGATTTCCAATAAGTTGGTTGCTTGCTCCACTATTCCGCAGAACGGAGTCTTGGTCATTTTGCCCATGAGGCATGGCTCGCACGTGTCAAATGATTCATAATCAAGAGAGTCCAAAAGTCCATCTGCATGGAGTTTCTTCATGTGTTTGACACCAATGTGACCAAGGCGGCAGTGCCACAAGTATGTGGGACTATCATTATCAACCTTACATCTTTTGGCATTCACACTATGAATGTGTGTAACATCATGTTCGAGATTCAATAAGAATAAACCTTGACCAGCGTGGCATGACCATAAAACATATCTCTCATATAAATAGAACAACCATTATTCTCAGATTTAAATGAGTACCCATCTCGCATTAAATGAGATCCAGATACAATGTTCATGCTTAAAGCTGGTACTAAATAAAAATTATTGAGGTTTAAAACTAATCCCGTAGGTAAATGTAGAGGTAGTGCGCCGACGGCGATCACATCGACCTTGGAACCATTCCCGACGCGCATCGTCACCTCGTCCTTCGCCAGTCTCCGCTTATTCCGCAGCTCCTGTTTTGAGTTACAAATATGAGCAACCGCACCGGTATCAAATACCCAGGAGCTACTACAAGCGCTGGTTAGGTACACATCAATAACATGTATATCACATATACCTTTGGTATTGTCGGCCTTCTTATCTGCTAAGTACTTGGGACAGTAACGCTTCTAGTGACCGTTTCCCTTGCAATAAAAGCACTCAGTCTCAGGCTTGGGTCCATGCTTTGGCTTCTTCCTGGCAACTGGCTTACCGGGTGCGGCAACTCCCTTGCCATCCTTCTGGAAGTTCTTCTTACCCTTGCCTTTCTTGAACTTAGTGGTTTTATTCACCATCAACACTTGATGTTCCTTTTTGATCTCCACCTCCGCTGATTTCAGCATTGAATATACCTCAGGAATGGTCTTTTCCATCCCCTGCATATTGAAGTTCATCACAAAGCTCTTGTAGCTAGGTGGGAGCGACTGAAGGATTCTGTCACCGACCGCATCATCCGAGAGATTAACTCCCAGCTAAGATAAGCGGTTGTGTAACCCAGACATTTTGAGTATGTGCTCACTGAAAGAACTATTCTCCTCCATCTTACAACTGTAGAACTTGTCGGAGACTTCATATCTTTCGACCCGGGCATGAGCTTGGAAAACCATTTTCAGCTCTTGGAACATCTCGTATGCTCCGTGCTGCCCAAAATGCTTTTGGAGCCCCGGTTCTAAGCTGTAAAGCATACCGCACTGAACTAGGGAGTAATCATCACTACGCGACTGGGCGTTCATAACGTCTTGAGTTGCTGGGAAAACAGGTGCTTCACCTAGCGGTGCATCAAGGACATATGCTTTCTTGGCAGCTATGAGGATAATCCTCAGGTTACGGACCCAGTCCGTGTAGTTGCTGCCATCGTCTTTTAGCTTGGTTTTCTCTAGGAACGCGTTGAAGTTGAGGGCAACATTAGCATGGGCCATTTGATCTACAAGACATATTGCAAAGTTTTAGACTATGGTCATGATAATTAAGTTCATCTAATCAAAATATTTAATGAACTCCCACTCAGATAGACATCCCTCTAGTCATCTAAGTGATACATGATCTGAGTCAACTAGGCCGTGTCCGATCATCACGTGAGACGGACTAGTCATCATCGGTGAACATCTTCATGTTGATCGTATCTTCTATACGACTCATGTTCGACCTTTCAGTCTTCTGTGTTCCGAGACCATGTCTGTACATGCTAGGCTCGTCAAGTCAACCTAAGTGTATTGCGTGTGTAAATCTGGCTTACACCCATTGTATGCGAACGTTAGAACCTATGACACCCGATCATCACGTGGTGCTTCGGAACAATGGACCTTAGCAACGGTGCATAGTTAGGGGGGACACAATTCTTGATATTTTAATGAGGGATCATCTTATTTATGCTACCGTCATTCTAAGCAAATGAGATGTAAAAACATGATAAACATCACATGCAATCAAATAGTGACATGATATGGCCAATATCATTTTGCTCCTTTTGATCTCCATCTTCGGGGCGCCATAATCATCATCGTCACCGGCATGACACTGATATGTCCATTTTGCATCATGCTTTTATATCGATATTTATTGCATTATGGACTGTTATTTCACTTTATGTCACAATACTTATGGCTATTCTCTCTTATTTTACAAGGTTTAGATAAGGAGGGAGAATGCCGACAGCTGGAATTCTGGGCTGGAAAAGGAGCAAATATGAGAGACCTATTCTGCGCAACTCCAAAAGTCCTAAAACTCCACGGAACCTCTTAAAATAAATAAAGAAAAATCCTCGCCAAAGATGAAGGCCAGGGGGCCCACACCCTGCTCATGAGGGTGGGGGCGCCCCCCTAGGGCGCGCCCTCTACCTCGTGGGCCCCCTGGTGGGTCTCCGACGTCCATCTTCTGCTATATGAAGTCTTTCGATGAGAAAAAAACCAAGGGGAACTTTTCGGGATGAGACTCCGCCGCCACGAGGCGGAACCTTGGCGGAACCAATCTAGAGCTCCGGCAGAGCTGTTCTGCCGAGGATACTTCCCTCCGGGATGGGGAAATCATCACCATCGTCATCACCAACGCTCCTCTCATCGGGAGAAGGCAATCTCCATCAACATCTTCGTGTAACATCCCAAATTTTCAATTTGGAATGTTATACATAGTCATCCATGCATATCATATTTTATTCGCATTTTGTCTCGCGATCCTCAAAATCCTAAGCAACTCAAGGACCCTCGGAGAGAGTTGGGGATTTCCCGGTTTTCAAATTTGATTTTTATCAAATTTTGAAACGAGGATTTTTGGTTTGAATTATTTTCTCTCCAAAAATATTTCATACTAAAATATATGAGAGGAGATAATATGACTTCTCCAAGATAATTGAAATATTGGAGGAAAAATATTAAAATCAAATATTTGTTTTATTTGGATTTTATTGCAATTTTGTTTGCATTAGAAAAATTGCACGTTTTTTCAAAATTGCATTTTAGGGCCAAGAAAATGTTCATCTCATTCTAATATTTTATTTAGACGGTGAAAATTTATTTTGTCATTTTTAGATTTTTAATTATTTTTCTAGGATTTTATTTCGGCCGGCGAAATTATTTAAAAAAAGTTCCCGCGCCCGACTCGGCCTAAGGCCTAGCCGAGCCAGGCCGGCCCAGCCGCCGCCACTCGGACCGGAGTCCGAGTTGGACTCCGCCTCCACCGCGCCTTGCCCCCTCCTCCAAGTCGCCGCCCCCGCCCCCTTTATATACGCCGCCACCCCCGCCCCCCAAACACCACACCGCCAACGCCGCCAGCCCTGCCGCAGCAGCCGCCGCCGCCCGCGCTAGCCGCCGCCGCCGAGCGCCGCCGCCCCCGCAAGCCGCCACCCCGCCGCTGCCCCACCTCGCCGGAGGTAGCCATCGGACTCCGCCGCCGGTTTTTTTAAAACCCGTTCGGTTTTTTTTAAACCCTAGATCCGTTTTTTCGGATTCGCCGGTTTTTCTCGGTTCTTCTAGTTAGCGGGCGTTCGTCCGTACGTTCGTTTTAACGAACGGTTTTCGCCCGTTAGTTACAGCTAACGAGTGCTTGTTCGTTAGTCTGTTCGTGAGTTTTCTTTTATCGGGTTTATTCCGCGATTTTTTCTGATCGCGATTTCTGATCCGATCTTAGTTTCTGTTTATCTTTTCGCTCGTTAGTCGGAATCAGGCGATTCAAGCGCCTAGAGTTTCGTCCCGAAACCCTTTTTCCGTTTAACCAACTCAAACAAGTTTTTGCTACTGTAAAATGTGACCTAGTTTCAGATTAGTAAACGAAGCATCTTTCTTTCGTCGTTTGAGTTTCGTTGCTCCGTTTGGTTTGATTCTTTTTGCGAACCGGAGTTCTTAAGATGAAACTTCTGGTCAACCCTCTTTTATTTGAGTTTTGCTTGTGCATCATTGCTTGTTACTTAGTTTTGCTTGTGCATCATTGCTTGTTACTTATGTATGCTATTGTTTGCTTGCGATAGAACACCCGGAGTGCGAAGCGTGCTACTACGAGTCCCTAGGTTTCGCAGATCGTCAGCAAGGCAAGTAACACTTTGATCATACCCCTTTATCACCCAGTTTTTATGCATTAGTTCCAATCCTCAAACATTGCATGATTAGGATGTCATTAACTTGTTGGTTGGGAAGTAGTTGATGAGGTAGAACTTATTGCCCTGTTACATTGAAACCCTTGGGAGTTACTCTACGCGTTGCTTATATTACTATGCTATGCTATGCTCGTAGACGTGGTCTGGGTTTGAGTGAAATCCATGACAGATGTGAGTTTGTTAAATTAACGGTTCAACTTAAGGTGGCAACTTAATCAAACAACTGGGTGGATTAAGGCACCTGGAGTACCCAGTGTTGCTTGTATTTTTTTGGAAATCCCGGAGTACCCGTGTGATCTTCCTATGGACCGCCACCCAGGCTCAAAGGGAACTGAGATGATTCATGCTAGAAACTTCCGTGTGCAGCCACAAGCTATTACGGGCTCTAGCATAGTTGAGTAAGTTACGTGAAGCTCTTGAAGAGGCAGATCAATAGGTAGTGGGATGTAGGTTTGGTATGGTCTGTCCGAAGTAGAGAGTTAATGTTTCTGAAAGACTGTGTCTTGGTCATCCATTTCTCAAACACCTTGTAATGCGAGAAATCCAACGGAGGTGATCGAGTCTTGTGGGGAAAAGTGCGCAAACCTCTGCAGAGTGTACAATCTAATCATGGTTAGCCATGTCCCCGGTTATGGACAATTCTTGAGTATCTAGTACTTGGGTTATCACAAGTATCTCATCATGTTTAACTAATATTGTTGGGTTGTTAATCACTTTAATTGGGATTGAGTTGGAGGAACCTTCTCAATGTTGTTCAACCACCATGATAGTTAAATTTAAAATCTATTCCTTTGTTGTAGGGAAAAATTGGCTTTTCGCAAAACTGTAACCATAGAGCTTTCCACCAGCCAAATATGCATGTAGTGATAGCATTATTCTATTCTTGCTCTACCGTGTTACTTTGCTAGCATATTCCATGTGCTGACCCATTTTCGGGCTGTAACCTATTATGTTGCAAACTTTTCAGACGAGGATTAAGGTTCGTTAGGTCGTTGCTATGCAACTCAGCTATGCCATTGGAGTTGATGGACTCACTTTATCTTCCAGGCCTTCCGCTATTATCGTATTAGATGGCCTTAAGCCATATTACTGTAATAAGTTCTCTCTTGAGACATTTGATGTAATAAGTGTGTGATTGCTACTCTGTTATAAATCCTTCGAGTATTGTGTGTCAGCATTACCGATCCAGGGATGACACTGAAGCACAGAGACTTGACCATCTGAGGTCGGGTCGCTACAAGATGGTATCAGAGCACACGCTGAGTGTAGGACGCGACCACTAAGATAAACCCTAGGTCACCCTTCTCTTCTCGTTTCTGACTCCTCTCCATTTTCTACTCTTTAGGATGACGGAGGTGAAGAACAAGTTTGCACAACCAGATGAAGACACACCTTTTGGACACCACTTGAAGGAAGTCACTAGGTACTTGAACATTGGAATACCAAGCTTCACCAGGACGTACAACGCCACTTTACCTGAAGAGGAGTGCTGGATGATTCAAGTACAAGTTCCAGGAAGGACGTTCTCGCCAACTTCTAAACCCATAGAGTTTTCTTTTGAAGCACCCACCTGGAGTCTAGGCAAGAGCATGGCAGCCCACATTACCATGGGACGCATTGGAGAAGTTTACAACAGGGAGCTTAAGGACACTATTTACCAAATATGTGGGCGCCGAGAGGAGCAATGGGAAGTAATCAGCACCAGGAAGGATAGATCCATTGCAGTTTTCATCCAGGAGTTTAACCAGCACATCCGACGTCAGGAAAACCATATGTGCGTGGACATGATGGACTTGAAGAAGGCGAAGACTAGGATCATTGAGATGGAGGAAGAACTCAAGTTTACACGCGATGGGTATGAGGAGGAAATCAATACACTACTGGAGAAGAATGACGACTTAGTCAAGAAGATCGGAGTATTCATGGGAGGACCAGCACCAATAGAAGAAGAAGAAGAACCCAAGGAGATACGCCCTGAGGACTACATCATCATCGACGACACCGATTCCGATCCTAGTGATGATGACTTTGAAGACGAAGCTGGAGAAGACATCACGGAGTCTTCCACCGATCAAAATTTCTAGATGACTACCATATATCACTAGAATTCCCCCATGTATTTAGTAGTAGTTGAGCACTTGTGCGATAGTTCTAGATCATTTGTATGCCTTGCTTGATTGATTGACTGAAATGATTGTGTTTGTCTCATGTGCATATGGGTAGTGTTTTCTCATTGGACCTCTTTTCTATTCTAAATCTCTTCCATCTAAACCCCTCAGATGCCTCCGAGACGTGACACCGGTTTTGCTTTCCCATCGGAGCTCACCCAGTTGATCCAGCAGCAGAATACTTTGATGCAATTGCTCGTTCAAAACCAGGGAAACAACAACAACAATAACAACAACCCGCCTCCCGTGGACAACCTAGCCCATTTTCTAAGGTTACAACCACCGGCGTTTTCCAGTAGCACCGAGCCCATAGTTGTGGACGATTGGCTACGCCGTATTGGAAGGGAGTTGACCACCGCAGGTTGCACAGATGCTGAGAGAGTGTGCTTTGCCGCACATCAATTGGATGGACCAGCAGCCTCATGGTGGGAGAATTACACAGCCACTTTTCCTATAGCCAATGTCACTTGGGACCAGTTTCAGCAAGCTTTCCACACGTCCCATGTCTCCAGTGGAGCTATGCAAATGAAGAAGCGGGAGTTCCGCAACTTGCGCTAGGGGAACCGTACTATGGCTCAGTACGTGGACGAGTTTAGCAAGTTATCTCGCTATGCCCCTGATGATGTGGCCACAGATGCCGCGAAGCAGGAGAAGTTTATGGAAGGGCTGAATGATGAGATGAGCATGCACTTGATGGTAGTAACCTTCAACAACTACCAGGAGTTGGTAGATAAGGCTCTTATGATTGAAGGGAAGCAGCAACAGATTGAGAGCCGCAAGAGGAAGTATGGACAGGGGAAGTATAACTCAGGAGCTCGGCAGAAACCTCGCCTAACACCGAACCCAGGAGGACTTGTTCATAACCATGGAGGTCACAACCACACTGGAGGAGGATCGCATAACCACAATGGTTCTAAGAATGGGAATGGGAACGGAACCAACAATAATCATAACCGCCCCAACCCAGCCACACCCGCCAAAAGGGACTTAAGTCATGTTACATGTTTCAAGTGCGGGAAGACTGGACACTACGCCACGGAGTGCCATGAAGGAAAGAATGGAAATGGAAATGGGAGCGCTGGGAAGAAGCCAAATCCATTCAACAAAGGCCAAGTGAACCACGTTAACATGGAGGAGGTTGAAGAGCAGCCGGACGCGGTAATAGGTAAGTTTTTGGTTAAGTCATTTACCGCTCTTATTTTTTCGATACTGGTGCATCACATTCATACATATTAAGGGGATTCGTGGATAAGTTTAAACTACCAACCCAAACCCTTAGGACCCCTCTTTTAGTGAGTTCACCCGGAGCAGAGTATATGGCTAGCCGATGGTGTGACCAAATACCCTTAACCATTGGTACACATATTTTTCCGTCCGACCTAATTATCTTGGAATCACAAGGATTGGATGTGATATTGGGTATGGATGGGATGTCAAAATTTGGAGGAAGCATTGACTGTGGTAGTAAGTCGATTTATCTCACCACCCCGGAAGGAAAAAGGATTAAGTATGTATCTAGGCATGTGCCTAGGAGGAGTCAAGTGAATGCCCTTATGGGAGTTGTTCAGGAGGAAGTGCCTATTGTGAAGGATTACCCGGATGTTTTTCCAGAGGAGTTACCAGGCATAGAGACACTGAGTTTTTGATAGAGCTATTGCCGGGTACAGGACCAATATCCAAGAGACCCTATCGGATGCCCGCAAATGAACTGGAAGAAATTAAGAAACAGATCAAGGAGTTATTGGAGAAAGGATACATCCGAAGAAGTTCATCACCTTGGGGAGCCCCAGTACTTTTGGTTGAGAAGAAGGATAAATCCCTGAGGATGGTAGTTGATTATCGAGCATTAAATGAAGTGACTATTAAGAACAAGTACCCACTGTCGATGATCAACGATCTGTTTGATCAGTTGCAAGGAACTATAGTGTTTTCAAAGATCGATTTGTGATCGGGGTATCATCAGTTGAAGATACGAGAGAAGGATATACCGAAGACAACGTTCACAACATGATATGGATTATACGAGTACACGGTCATGTAATTTGGACTGACTAACGCCCCTGCCTATTTCATGAGCATGATCAACAAGGTGTTCATGGAGTATTTGGACAAGTTTGTTGTGGTGTTTATTGATGATATTATGGTATACTCGAAGAACGAGGAGGAGCACAAGGAGCATTTGCGCTTAGTTCTCGAGAAACTCAAGGAACACCAGTTGTATGCTAAGTTTAGCAAATGCGAGTTTTGGTTGAAGGAAGTCGGGTTCCTTGGACATGTTATATCGGGAGAATGTATAGCAGTAGACCCCAGCAAAATTCAGTCACTCACTGAATGGTTGGCACCCACCTTAGTTAGCGAGATCCGCAGTTTTCTTGGACTCGCAGGTTAATATCGGAGATTCATTGAGAACTTTTCCAAGATTGCAAAGCCAATGGCTGAACTGTTAAAGAAGGATACTAAGTTTAAATGGACAGAAGATTGCGAGGCAAGTTTCCAGGAGTTGAAGAAACGTTTGACTACAGCGCCAGTGCTAACACTGCCAGATATACATAAGGAGTTCCAAGTGTACTGCGATACCTCACGCTTAGGACTTGGATATGTGCTTATGCAGGACAGGAGAGTTGTTTCGTATGCCTCACGACAACTAAAACCTCAGGAGTTGAACTATGCCATGCATGATTTGGAGTTAGCAGCCATAGTGCATGCATTGAAGACCTGGAGACATTACCTTATTTTAAACCGTTGTGATGTGTACACGGACCATAAGAGTTTGAAGTACATTTTCACCCAGAAGGAGCTGAACCTTCGACAGAGGAGATGGTTGGAGCTTATAAAGGATTATGACATGAAGCTACACTATCATCCAAGAAAGGCCAATGTCGTAGCAGACGCTTTGAGCCGGAAGAGTTATGCTAATATCCTTGAAAGCAAGGGACTGCCGAAGGAATTAGCAGAGGACATCATGGAACTTCGATTGGAGATTGTTCCTAGAGGATTTATTGCAACAATGGAGGTCCAGTCGACATTGCTGGACAAAATTCGGGAAGCTCAGAAGGATGACAAAGAGATTGCCGAGATAAAGGAGAAGATGGGCAAAGGAAAGGCCAAAGGTTTTCGTGAGGATGGGCATGATACCTTGTGGTTTGAGGACTATGTGCCCAATAACCAGGAGATCAGGAAGTTAATACTTCAAGAGGCACATGACTCACCATACTCGATACACCGCGGAAACACCAAGATGTATTTGGATTTGAAGGAACGTTTCTGGTGGACCGGTATGAAGAAGGATATTGCCGAGTATGTAGCCGTATGTGATGTATGTCAGCGCGTGAAGGCAGAGCATCAGAAGCCAACAGGACTATTACAGCCTATGCCGATACCCGAATGGAAGTGGGATAAACTAGGCATGGACTTTATCACCGGATTGCCCAGGACCAAAGCGGGATATAATTCCATATGGGTAGTAGTTGATCGCTTGACCAAAGTAGCTCACTTCATCCCAGTGAAAACCACCTATACAAGTGCAAAGTTGGCCAAGATATATATGTCCAGGATCGTATGTCTGCATGGAGTTCTGAGGACCATCGTATCAGATCGAGGAACACAGTTTACCTCAAAGTTTTGGCACCAGTTGCACCAGACTTTGGGAACGAGATTGGATTTTAGTACAACATTTCACCCGCAGACGGATGGACAAATAGAGAGAGTCAACCAAATTCTGGAGGACATGTTGAGAGCCTGTGCGCTAGAGTATGGATCTAGTTGGGATGACAATTTGCCATACGCAGAGTTTTCATACAACAATAGCTATCAAGCCAGTTTGAAGATGGCACCGTTTGAAGCCCTTTATGGACGAAGGTGCAGAACACCGTTAATGTGGGATGAGGTAGGAAAACCGACAGTTGTTTGGACCAGACTTGATCAAAGAGTCTGAGGAGAAGATCAAATTGATTCGTGACAGACTGAAGATTGCTCAGTCCAGGCAGAAGAGTTATGCTGACTCAAAACGCAAGGAGGTAACCTATGAAATTGGAGACCCAGCATATCTGCGAGTATCACCCTTGCGAGGAGTGAAACGTTTTGGAGTTAAGGGAAAGTTAGCCCCGAGATTTGTAGGACCGTATCGTATTTTGGAACGGATGGGAGAAGTTGCCTATAAGTTGGAGTTACCCGAGGGATTGTCAGGAGTTCATGACGTGTTTCATGTTTCACAGCTAAAGAAATGTCATGCTGAGATGGCAGATATACCGCTAAGAGATACAGTACCCTTGGAGGCAATTCAGTTGGACAGTGATTTGACTTACGAGGAAAAAGCAGTTAAGATTCTTGAGTTCCCCAGCAGAGTCACCCGCGGCAAGGTTATCAAGTTTTGTAAAGTTCAGTGGAGCCACCATACCGAGGATGAAGCCACATGGGAACGAGAGGATGATCTCCGCAAAGACCACCCACACCTATTTTCTAGCCAACCCAAATCTCGAGGGCGAGATTCATCTTAAGGGGGGTAGGTTTGTAACATCCCAAATTTTCAATTTGGAATGTTATACAAAGTCATCCATGCATATCATATTTTATTCGCATTTCGTCTCGCGATCCTCAACATCCTAAGCAACTCAAGGACCCTCGGAGAGAGTTGGGGATTGCCCGGTTTTCAAATTTGATTTTTATCAAATTTTGAAACGAGGTTTTTTGGTTTTAATTATTTTCTCTCCAAAAATATTTCATACTAAAATATATGAGAGGAGATAATATGACTTCTCCAAGATAATTGAAATATTGGAGGAAAAATATTAAAATCAAATATTTGTTTTATTTGGATTTTATTGCAATTTTGTTTGCATTAGAAAAATTGCACGTTTTTCAAAATTGCATTTTAGGGCCAAGAAAGTGTTCATCTTGTTCTAAATATTTTATTTAGACGGTGAAAATTTATTTTCGCATTTTTAGATTTTTAATTATTTTTCTAGGATTTTATTTCGGTCGGCGAAGTTATTTCAAAAAAAAGTTCCCGCGCCCGAGTTGGACTCCGCCTCCGCCGCGCCTTGCCCCCTCCTCCAAGTCGTCGCCCTCGCCCCCTTTATATACGCCGCCACCCCCCACCCCCAAACACCACACCGCCACCGCCGCCGCCGGTGCTAGCCGCCGCCGCCGCTTGCCGCCAACACAGCCCCGTGCCACCGCCGACGAGGGCCGCCGCCCCGCCGCTGCCCCGCCTCGCCGGAGCCCCTCGTCGGAGGTAGCCACCGGACTGCGCCGCCGATTTTTTTAAACCCGTTTGGTTTTTAAAAAAAACCCTAGATCCATTTTTTGGATTCGCCAGTTTTTCTCGGTTCTTCTAGTTAGCGAACGTTCGTCCGTACGTTCCTTTTAACGAACGGTTTTCGCCCGTTAGTTACAGCTAACGAATGCTCGTTCGTTAGTCTGATCGTGAGTTTTCTTTTATCGGATTTATTCCGTGATTTTTTTTATCGCGATTTCTGATCCGATCTTAGTTTTTGTTTATCTTTTCGCTCGTTAGTCGGAATTAGGCGATTCAAGCGCCTAGAGTTTCGTCCCGAAACCCTCTTTCCGTTTAACCAACTCAAACCAGTTTTTGATACTGTAAAATTTGACCTAGCTTCATATTAGTAAACGAAGCTTCTTTCTTTCGCCGTTTGAGTTTCGTTGCTCCGTTTGATTTGATTCTTTTTACGAACCAGAGTTCTTAAGTTGAAACTTCTGGTCAACCCTCTTTTATTTGAGTTTTGCTTGTGCATCATTGCTTGTTACTTATGTATGCTATTGTTTGCTTGCGATAGAACACCCGGAGTGCGAAGTGTGCTACTACGAGTCCCTAGGTTTCGCAGATTGTCAGGAAGGCAAGTAACACTTTGATCATACCCCTTTATCACCCAGTTTTTATGCATTAGTTCCAATCCTCAAACATTGCATGATTAGGATGTCATTAACTTGTGGGTTGGGAAGTAGTTGATGATGTAGAACCTATTGCCCTGTTAGATTCAAACACTTGGGAGTTACTCTACGCGTTGCTTATATTACTATGCTATGCTATGCTCGTAGACGTGGTTTGGGTTTGAGTGAAATCCATGACATATGTGAGTTTGTTAAATTAACGGTTCAACTTAAGGCGGCAACTTAATCAAACAACTGGGTGGATTGAGGCACCTGGAGTACCCAGTGTTGCCTGTATTTTTTTTGGAAATCCCGGAGTACCCGTGTGATCTTCCTATGGACCGCCACCTAGGCTCAAAGGGAACTGAGATGATTCATGCTAGAAACTTCCGTGTGCAGCCACAAGCTATTATGGGCTCTAGTATAGTTGAGTAAGTTACTTGAAGCTCTTGAAGAGGCAGATTAGCAGGTAGTGGGATGTAGGTTTGGTATGGTCTGTCCGGAGTAGAGAGTTAATGTTTCTGAAAGACTGTGTCTCGGTCATCCGTTTCTCAAACACCATGTAGTGCGAGAAATCCAACGGACGCGATCGAGTCTTGTGGGGAAAAGTGCGCAAACCTCTACAGAGTGTACAATCTAATCATGGTTAGCCGTGTCCTCGGTTATGGACAATTCTTGAGTATCTAGTACTTGGGTTATCACAAGTATCTCATCATGTTTAACTAATATTGTTGGGTAGTTAATCACTTTAATTGGGATTGAGTTGGAGGAACCTTCTCAATGTTGTTCAACCACCATGATAGTTAAATTTAAAATCTATTCCTTTGTTGTAGGGGAAAATTGGCTTTTCGCAAAAGGATAATTAGATTTATGCCCCTAGTTGTGTCCCACTCGTCTGTTTTACCCCTAATTCCCAAAAGTCACTGGTTCTGTCCAAGTCACTTTGCCCCTATTATGCTTTTGCCCTTTGACCGTTTGACCATCAGTTTGAAAACTTCATAACTAATTCATACTAAATCAGAAAAATGCAAATAAGATACCAAAATGTTTAGAAAAACATCACCTATATGTCAGTTTCATTTGCATTCATCAAAAAAGTGTTGGAAAGTGCCCATCCGAGTTTTAGCTCTTATGCTGCCACCATGAATAGTAAAATCTAAAAAAGTTACAAAAATTTTGGTGGCAAAGAATGACAAATGTTTTAAGTGCGTGCCAAGTTTCATCAGGGAATAACATTCGTGGGTGCCGTGGCAAAAAAAACAATCAGCACTCCAAAATAAATTATTTTTTTGCCACGACTTCCACGAATGTCGTTCCCTAATGAAACTTGGTAAGCACTTAGAACATTTGCTGTTCTTCGCCACCATTTTTTTTTTGAATTTTTTTAGAGCTCACTATTCATGGTGGTAACAAAAGAGCTAAAACTCGGATGTGCACTTTCCAACACTTTTTTCATGAATGCAAATTACACTAACATATAGGTGATGTTTTTCTTAACATTTTGGTATCTTATTTGGATTTTTATGATTCAGTATGAATTAGTTATGAAGTTTTCAAACTGACAGTCAAACGGTCAAAGGGCAAAATCATAAGAGGAGCCAAGTGACTTGGACATAACCGGTGACTTTTGGGAATTAGGGGTAAAACAGACGAGTGGGACACAACTAGGGGCATAAATCTAATTATCCCTTTTGCAAAACTGTAACCATAGAGCTTTCCACCAGCCAAATATGCATGTAGTGATAGCATTATTCTGTTCTTGCTCTACTGTGTTACTTTGCCAGCATATTCCATGTGCTGACCCGTTTTTGGGCTGCAACGTATTATGTTGCAGACTTTTCAGACGAGGAGTAAGGTTCATTAGGTCGTTGCCGTGCAGCTCAGCTATGCCGTTGGAGTTGATGGACTCACTTTATCTTCCAATCCTTCCGCTGTTATCGTATTAGATGGCCTTAAGCCATATTACTGTAATAAGTTCTCTCTTGAGACATTCGATGTAATAAGTGTGCGATTGCTATTCTGTTATAAATCCTTCGAGTACTGTGTGTGTCAGCATTACCGATCCAGGGATGACACTGAAGCACAAAGACTTGGCCATCTGAGGTCGGGTCGCTACACTTCACCAGCATCATCTCATCTCCAAACCCTAGTTCATCTCTTGTATCCAATTCTTGTCTCAAAGTCCGGGATCGGTGCTAGCAGGTTGTTAGTAGTGTTGGTTACTCCTTGTAGTTGATGCTAGTTGGTTTATTTGGTGGAAGATCATATGTTTAGATCCTATATGCATATTATTACCCCTCTGATTATGAACATGAATATGCTTTGTGAGTAATTACATTTGTTCCTGAGGACAAGGGAGAAGTCTTGCTATTAGTAGTCATGTGAATTTGGGATTCGTTTGATATTTTGATAAGATGTATGTTGTCTAGCATCTAGTGGTGTTATGTGAACGTCGACTACATAACACTTCACCATTATTTGGGCCTAGAGGAAGGCATTGGGAAGTAATAAGTAGATGATGGGTTGCTAAAGTGACAGAAGCTTAAACCCTAGTTTATGCATTGCTTCGTAAGGGGCTGATTTGGATCCACATGCCTCATGCTATGGTTAGGTTTACCTTAATACTTTTGTTGTAGTTACGGATGCTTGCAATAGAGGTTAATCATAAGTGGGATGCTTGTTCAAGTAAGAACAGCACCCAAGCACCGGTCCACCCACATATCACATTATCAAAGTATAGAACGTGAATCATATGAACATGACGAAAACTAGCTTGACGATATTCCCATGTGTCCTCGGGAGCGCTTTTCCTATTATAAGAGTTTGTTCCGACTTGTCCTTTGCTACAAAAAGGATTGGGCCACCTTACTGCACTTTACTTACTTTTGTTACTTGTTGCTCGTTACAATTTATCCTATCACAAAACTATCTGTTACCACTTATTTTAGTACTTGCAGAGAATACCTTGCTGAAAACCGCTTATCATTTCCTTCTGCTCCTCATTGGGTTTGACACTCTCACTTATCGAAAGGACTATGATAGATCCCCTATACTTGTGGGACATCAAGACTCTTTTCTGGCACCGTTGCCGGGGAGTGTAGCGCCTTTGGTAGGTGGAATTTGGTAAGGAAATTTTTATATAGTGTGCTGAAATTTACTGTCACTTGTTACTATGGAAAGTAATTCTCTGAGGGGCTTGTTCGGGGTATCTTCACCCCGTCCAGTAGAGCAAAGAGTTGCTCCTCAACCTACTGAACCTATTGAAAATGAAACTCCATTTGAATTTCCTTCGGGTATGATGGAAAAACTGCTAGCTAACCCTTTTACAGGAGATGGAACAAAGCATCCTGATGAGCACTTAATACTTGTGGATGAAGTTTGTGGATTATTTAAGCTTGTAGGTATACCCGATGATGTTGCTAAGAAGAAGGTCTTCCCTTTATCTTTGAAGGGAGACGCATTGATATGGTATAGGCTATGTGATGATATGAAATCATGGAACTATAAAAGATTGAAATTGGAATTTCATCAAAAGTATTACCCTATGCATCTTGTTCATCGTGATCGCAATTATATATATAATTTCTGGCCTCACGAAGGAGAAAGCATCGCTCAAGCTTGGGGGAGGCTTAAATCAATGTTATATTCATGCCCCAATCATGAGCTCTCGAGAGAAAGAATTATGCAAAGTTTTTTTTTCTCGGCTTTCTCATAATAATCAAACCATGCTCAATACTTCTTGTGCTAGCTCTTTTATGATGAAGACTATTGAATTCAGATGGAATTTATTGGATAGAATTAAACGCAACTCTGAAGATTGGGACCTCGACGAAGGTAAGGAGTCGGGTATGACACCTAAGTTTGATTGTGTTAAATCTTTTATGGACACTGATATTTTCCGTAAGTTTAGCACTAAATATGGACTTGACTATGAGATAGTAGCTTCTTTCTATGAATCTTTTGCTACTTATGTTGACCTCCCTAAGGAGAAGTGGTTTAAATATCATCCTCCCATAGAAGTAAAAGTAGCTGCACCTATTAAAGTTGAAGAAAAGACTGTCACTTATAATGATCCTATTGTTCCTACTTCTTATATTGAGAAACCACCTTTCCCTGTTAGAATAAAGGATCATGCTAAAGCTTCAACTGTTGTTCGTAAAAGCAATATTAGAACTTATACACGTCTTGAGCAAGTTAAAGTAGAACCTACTATTGCTATTGTTAAAGATCTCTTGTCTGATAATATTGATGGGCATGTTATTCAGTTCGAAGGAGAAACTGCTAGAATTGCTAAATCTTGTGATAAAGATAAATATAGACCTGTGGTAGGCTTTTCGTTTATTTCTGTTAAAATAGGAGATCATTGTTACCATGGTGTAATGCCCTCAATGCGGCTATATGTCCCACGTGTCGAAGCACGACTTAGAGGCATAACTGCATTGAAAGCAATGTCGCAAGTGAGGTAATCTTCACAACAACCCATGTAATACAATAAGGGAAAGAGATACATAGTTGGCTTACAATCGCCACTTCACACAATACATGAATAAAACATTACATCATCCAGATACACTCAAGGTCCAACTAGGGAACCAAAATAAAAGAAGACTACCCCAAAAGCTACACAGATCCCCGATCGACCACAACTGGGCTCCACTACTGATCAACTAGAATGAAACAAAACAAAGGACAAGATCTCCAACGAGCTCCTCCTTGAGCTTGGTTGCGTCACCTGCTCGGTAACATCGGCACCTGCAAACTGGTTAAGCTTACTGGTAGGGTAAAAGGTATGAGGTGGAGCTGCAACAAGCGACTAGCATATATGGTGGCTAGAATACATAAATGAGAGCGAGAAGAGAAGGCAAAGCACGGTCGAGAAACTATGATCAAGAAGTGATCCTAGAACAACCTATGCCAAACATAACTACAACGCCATGTTCACTTCCCGGACCCCGCCGAGAAGAGACCATCACGGCTACACACGCGGTTGATGTATTTTAATTAAGATCAACTTCAGGTTTTCTACAACCGGACATTAACAAATTCCCATCTGCCCATAACCGTGGGCTCGGCTTTCGAAAGTTCAAATCCATGCAGGGGTGTCCCAACTTAGCCCATCACAAGCTCTCACGGTCAACGAAGGATATTCCTTCTCCCAAGACAATCTGATCAGACTCAGCATCCCGGTTACAAGACATCCTCGACAATGGTAAAACAAGTCCATCAAGACCGCCCGATGCGCCGACATCCCCATAGGAGCTGCACATATCTCGTTCTCAGGGCAACACCGGATAAGCAATCCATACAACAAAAACCAGCCCTCGAGTTTCCCCGAGGTGGCACTGCAAGGGGCTCTAGTTTGGACCAACACTTAGACAAGCACTGGCCCGGGGGTTTAAAATAAAGATGACCCTCGGGATGCACGACTCCCAAGAGAAAAAGGCTAGGTGGCGAATGGTAAAACCAAGGTTGGGCCTTGCTGCAGGAGTTTTATTCAAAGCAAACTGTCTAGGGGTTCCCATTATAACCCAACCGTGTAAGGAATGCAAAATCCGGGAACATAACACCGATATGACAGAAACTAGGGCGGCAAGAGTGGAACAAAACACCAGGCATAAGGCCGAGCCTTCCACCCTTTACCAAGTATATAGATGCGTTAATTAAATAAGAGATATTGTGATATCCCAACAAAATATCCATGTTCCAACATGGAACAAACTCCAATCTTCACCTGCAACTAACAATGCTATAAGAGGGGCTGAGCAAAGCGGTAACATAGCCAAACAATGGTTTGCTAGGACAAGGTGGGTTAGAGGCTTGGCTTAACAATATGGGAGGCATGATAAGCAAGTGGTAGTTATCGCAGCATAGGCATAGAAAAAGAGCGAGCATCTAGCAAGCAAAGATAGAAGTGATTTCGACGGTATGGTCATCTTGCCTGAAATCCCGCAAGAAAGACGAATGAGTCCAAGAAGAAGACAAACGGACGTAGTCTAACGGGTCCTCACAAACGTGACATTATCGGAACCAACCCGAATAAGCAACACCTGAAAGGAGCAAACACCATAGTAAACAACCACCACATAAGCATGGTATGATGCACAATCAAGTATGATGCATGTCCGGTTTAAAGATGCATGGCATGGCAAAGTGCACAAACGAAACTACAAATTAAGTGGAGCTCAATATGCAACGAGTTGCATATTAAAGCACACCACAATAATTATTTAGTTCGCTCTTGTTTGTGTACCCAACAATATTAAATGTTGGTTAGCATGGCATGGGGTGAAGCATAGAAGAAACTATCTAACTAAGCAATTTAAATGGGGCCGGATATAACAAACAACAAATCCGGTAAATCCCTATATGCATTAGCAATTTAAATGCAAACAACAATTTAAACATTTTAATTGTTGTTATCATGATGCGGATGACATGGACAAGTTTATGCAATTTTTATTAAAAGTTGACAAGAGCATAATGAAGCATTTGTCACCGTGGTGTAAAGAAAAAGGGTGCCACGTCAACGATAATGTAAACGGTGCCACTGCAACGTTCCGGTTCCGGTAACTCGATTGAGATACCGATGCAAAGGAGAAGTATGCGGATGCGTGCAAAAGATGGTGGGGCACTCCCGGATACCGGGTGTCCCACGAGTCGACGATGGTGACAAGGCAAAAGAGGGGCAACGTGCACCGACAATTCGGCCATGGCGCAAGCTCAAGCATCTCATGCATCACACATGCATTTGTCCACGGGCGGTCGTTCTCGACGGTTATACCTTCGAAGTGTGTGTTCACCGAGCGGTTCGGGTCAAGCGGTGTAGTCATTCACGATCGTCATGGGAAGTAGTGGTACTCGGCGATGGTAGAGGAAGTAGTTGTTCACGCGATGGTAGTCGGACTTGACGATACCTTTACACGGGTCTTCGGCAATGGTAGTGGTACTCATTTTGTAGTCGTGCACATTCCGTAGATGTTCGAGGTCACGGCTAGGATCTTGACGTCCATGGAATCTTCGAGGGTCGACGGTAGTGGTACTCGGGTCAAGCGGTTCGTCGGCGACGGTAGTCGTTCTATGCATCGGGCATCAAGGTACTTGCCGAGGTACTTGCTGTTCTTAGCGGTTCCGAAAACGGCGGTAGATGAACAAGACGCGTCGTCGTGGTACTTGGCAAAAATCTCAAAGAAAATGCATGACAGTCCCGGTTACAGGTCTTGGCGTCTCTCCTGCTGACCCAAAACGACGCAAAACCAAAGAGTCTCTGGCCGGAAGCAGACAAGTGGTTGGGCGGGAGGCAGCAAACGCGGGCACAGGCCATGGCAAAGAAGGGGCCAGTAGGAGGTGCGGCAGCAAACATAGCAAAAGCGCCATGGTGGCTCGCGGCAGCAGCGGAGGATGGAGCAGGTCCGGCGAGGGCGGAGCTATGCAGAGGAGGCCGAGGCCATGGTAGAGGAGGAGCGGCACGGAGCAGAGGCGAGCTGGCGCAGCAGCGAAGATGAAGAGCGAGGAAAAAGGTGGCCGCAGCAGGGGAGGCTACGGCCTCGGACGCCGGCAGGGAAGAAGCAGAGGGCTCAGGGCTGCAACTGCCGGCTCCTGTGGGCGCAGTCGACGACGGCTGCGGGCGGCCGGGCGCGTCCAGGAGCAAGGGAGGAGGAGGCACCAGGCTGCGCTGGGATCTGACGAGGCTGGAGAAGGAGCTGCAGCTACGGCGAGCGTTGAGGTACACGGGCGCGGGGAACAGGGGCGCCATGAGGATCGAGCACGGGCGTTGTCGAGGGAGTTGAGGGAGTGAGGGAGAGGGGTGGCTCGAGAGGAGGGAGAGATGGCGGAAGGGAACGAGGGAGATGAGATGGGATCGAGAGAGATGGAGGAGTCGGGCTCCCTGGCGGCATGAGGGGAGAGGAGAGGGAAGGAGGGGATTGGGCCTAGGTGGCTCGGGCGCCTAGGGTTGGAGGAGTTAGATGGGCTGGCTGGGCCTAGCAGGCCGGTCTAGGCTGGGATTCTCTCTCTCTCTCTCTCTTCTCTTATATCCTTTAGCAGAAAAGAAAATCGAGAGAGGGAAAAGAAGGAGAGGGTTATGGAAGGATTTTGCGCATAGGGATAATTTCCCCGGACTTGCAAAAATGAGCTTGATCCTGCAAAATAGAAGTGGGCACACGGTTGAAGTTGAATTCAAACTCATTTGAAATTAATTCAAATGATTTGAATAGGAAGTGAGGTTTGGGAAGGACCAAAAATGTTGAGACTTTTGGAGGAGCCTCAAAAAAAAGAAGAAAGAATTTTCGGCAAGGTTTGGAGATCAACTCGAAGTAGAAAGGCATGGGATTATCTGCACGTGTGTTATGGGTGATTCCAAATTATTGGAATATAATTTATATAGCTCCCTAAAATATTGGGAGAATATGTTTTAAAGAGTAATCACCATAGTGAATATCCCTCGATTTAAATGGACCGAAGATCCATGCAATTTATTTAGTTGAGTTAAGAAAAGAAATGACATGATGGCATGATGACATGATGCAATGCACATGATGCAAAGATCAAAGCGATGAACCAAACAAATCACACGACGAAACCCGGAGACCCTGGAAGGCAACTGAAGCTCCGGTCTTGGGGCGTTACAACACTCCACCACTACGAGAGGATCTCGTCCCGGGATCTAGGATGGAACCGGAGGGAAACGGAAGAGGAAGAGAAGAGGTAAAACTAAGTTGCTTCTTTGACCAATGAGTGAAACCAAAGAACCTTTGCGAGGTTGAACAAATTGAAAGAAAGAATACAACAAAGATGAATAAAGTTGAAAACACTCCGTTAGAAAAGAGGAACAAGGAAGAACAAATTCGAGCAGCATTCTAGTTGAGAAGTTATGCAAGATTTGATAAGATGAAAAGAACTTGAGCAGAGGGAACAACACCCCGGTTAAATGGATAAGCACGACAAGAACATGATCTTCACAATTCGAGATGATGATTGAAAAGAGCAACATCACAATGCCTCCGGAACAAAAGAATAGAAGATAGATAATTTAAATAGGAGAATGGAGAAGGAAAAGCCAACTTCTGCCACAAAAAAGCTTGAAAAGGCATCTTTAAGAGTATGGTCGAACGGAGTTGTTGGAAATCCAACAACGAAAGGATAAACTTGATATGGTATTATGGAATACATCTCAAATTATGAGGTGACAACCTGCCACTCACGGGAAAAGAATTGGATTGATATCAACAAGGAGACGAGAACTTATTTCACCAGAAGGATAAAAGAAGAACTTGGGTCAATTATAAACACCATGATAGCAACAATCCTTAGGGAAGGCTTTAGGTGAAATATAACCCAATATAACTCCAATGAAGAGATTGATGGATTTAAAATACCTCATTCTTAACAATATTTGAATCATGAAGCATGAACTCAAATTATCAAGAATGACGTAATGCCACCTCCAATGATACGGAAGAAAGAATTGCACTCCGGATTGCAAGATGGAGAATGCTTGAACTCCTCAGAAAAGAATCTTGATGAATGTTTCGAGAACGGATTAAGTCCTTGATGAACCATCATGTAGAACATCCATGAAGAACTCCGGTAACAAAAGAATGATGAAGACGAAAGGAAAAAGAAGTTAAAAACACAAGGTGAAACCTTGCGATGATTGGATGGAACTTTTGCGATGGGATAAAGTGAAAACTTGGAACTCCGGAAGAAAATATAAAGCATCTCGAACCGAGAATGTGATATGATCAACTACTACGAAAAGCAGGAAATTAGATCACTTTGATGAAACAATAATAAGAATTACGTTATGCGTATCCTTCACCAATTAAATGATGACCCATACTGGATTTGGCATGCTACTTATTCTCGTAGAAAGGATTAAGATAGATATATCACAAACTTGGGAAGGTCTTCAATGAACCACCGGTAGAATTGCAAACAACAAAAACATAGATATGATAAACGAAGGAAGAAGAATCTTGAAGAACCACCGTAAGAATTGAAAATGAACGAAGGAAAGATAAAGAAACACCGTGTAAAATTAGCAAATGAACGAAGATGCTTGCTAGGATTTAGATACATGAGAACGAAGAGATCATGAATTGATTAGAGAATACTTGAACGATGCACCGGTAAGATTTGGGGAATGATAGCTGAAAGCTGAGAATGAATAAGTCTTCTGAAATGATGGGCTTCAGAGAATCAAACTTAAAAGACTCTTGAATTGCTCCAGATAGGTGGAAAGAATTCTCACAACCGAAAATAATTATGAGAGAATGGCATAAAGCTAGAATCACGAATCTTGAAGATAAAAGAGCAAGATTGAGTGAAAAATTCTTCATCGGTCTTCAAAATCTGAGAATGACGACGAGAAACACCACCAAATTGTTGAGATACTCCGGGATGAAAATTAGAAAGGTTGAACCAACGATGAAAAGAATTTGAAAGATCTTGGAGAAATACATATGACTAATGATGAATCATTCTTACGTCAAACTTCGAAAAGAATTTGGGAGTAACTCTGGGAAGAAGAGTCAGGTAAGATGTTGGAAAAAGACCTGTGGGTTAGGGCCCACTTAAAGAAACATCGTTGAAATGATTTAAAAGAGAGGTTTCACCGGTTGAATTAAAAGGCTTGAATGAGATAACATCCTTGAAAGAGCTTGAACGAAAGCAGAGCGGAAACACGAATCATCGAGATATCTTGAGCACTCCAGAACAAATGATTAGCGAGAAATGGATGATTGAGAGGTGCACCGGCAAGAGAAGACATTTAAAACAAGGAAAGGATATGATCAACAAAGCTCGAACTGGATCCACCGGAGAAGAAAGAGAATGAATGATGATGAACTTGAAGCCCCATTAGAATCTTCATGAGAATCACCGGATAAGAACATTGACGGAAAGCATGGAGAGACTTCCCATCAATAAAATGGATACTTGATGAAGAAATCCGAGTCCTTGAAGAAACAAAGGGAGGGAGGGTGGGAAAACAAAGGCAACTTGACGATGGATGAAGTAAACACCGTTGAAAAGAACTGATAATTGATCTTGCGAATGTTGACGTGATCGGATCCACTTGAAGAGAGACAAACCGGTTTAACCATATCGGCACGACAATCTCGATTATCAAAAAGGATTAGTATTCGCATAGAAGTATGAGAACAACGCTTAGGAAAGGTATGGAATCAATATTTGACTTCGAAGCAACTCGAATACCCCAATACAAAACAAAGCAAAGGATTGGCTTGCAAAATAAGCTGGAACAAACATATGATAGAGATTCCATCCGAAGTTTTCGTGGTGGGGCCTACATGGGCACGATCGTACATCACCATCATGTACAAGGCAGTGCACATGACATACAAAGTGCCCCCGAGTCGGCATAGCCAAGGACTCTTTAAGACACAATGAGACCACTGTAAAACCAACTGTGGATAGGCGGACCACTAGTCGTCGAACCCCAATTTCATATCATACATCTGTCGGAAAGATATCCTAAGAGCTACTTGAATTCCCACTTATAAACTCTCGAAACTTTCCGGTTATGCAATCAGGTGTTGGGGATACAGGGGAAGCATAATATCTCACCCAAACTAGCAAATCCTACATCCAGCTGTATCCATCCTTCAACACATACCCAAGAAACCTTCGGAAATTGTTTACCTCAACCTTCAAAAAGCATCCGTTATACGAGTTATGGCAATACTCCCGAACTCCTGCCCCAGTACTGGGTGGCGTCGAGGTTATCTTACCAACAACTTCATAAAAGAGATTTTTGATGTCGACGAACTCAGGTATTCTAGAACTGCAACGATAAAATTGTGACGACAACACCTCGGAGCTCAACTCCCCGGGACACTGCCACAACCCCTAAATGTCAGGACGCACGAAGAACAATGTTCTCGTCACAAATCGATCAGAACAATTCCAAGATACCCACGTGATCCTAAAAAATTTTAGTGAAATTTGAGAAGAGAAGAGTCAAAACTCTACGTCAGGATGCCTCACCAGAGCGACGAAGGGACTGAGGAGTGAAAAGAATCCTACTCTCCGATAAATATAAATCCTAAAATACTCAAAACATTTTTCTAGACTCAACAACGCCAACGATTCGATCAAGCAGGGGGCTCCTAAGGTCGGGGAAGGCTCTGATTACCAACTTGTAACGCCCTCGATGCGGCTATATCTCCCACGTGTCGAAGCACGACTTAGAGGCATAACCGCATTGAAAGCAATGTCGCAAGTGAGGTAATCTTCACAACAACCCATGTAATACAATAAGGGAAAGAGATACATAGTTGGCTTACAATCGCCACTTCACACAATACATGAATAAAACATTACATCATCCAGATACACTCAAGGTCCGACTACGGAACCAAAATAAAAGAAGACTACCCCAAAAGCTACACAGATCCCCGATCGACCCCAACTGGGCTCCACTACTGATCAACTAGAACGAAACAAAACAAAGGACAAGATTTCCAACAAGCTCCTACTTGAGCTTGGTTGCGTCACCCGCTCAGTAACATCGGCACCTGCAAACTGGTTTTGGAAGTATCTGTGAGTCACGGGGACTCAGCAATCTCACACCCTCGTGATCAAGACTATTTAAGCTTATAGGTAGGGTAAAAGGTATGAGGTGGAGCTGCAGCAAGCGACTAGCATATATGGTGGCTAGCATACGGAAATGAGAGCGAGAAGAGAAGGCAAAGCACGGTCGAGAAACTATGATCAAGAAGTGATCCTAGAACAACCTACGCCAAACATAACTCCAACGCCGTGTTCACTTCCCGGACCCCGCCGAGAAGAGACCATCACGGCTACACACGCGGTTGATGTATTTTAATTAAGATCAACTTCAGGTTTTCTACAACCGGACATTAACAAATTCCCATCTGCCGATAACCGCGGGCACGGCTTTCGAAAGTTCAAATCCCTACAAGGGTGTCCCAACTTAGCCCATCACAAGCTCTCACGGTCAACGAAGGATATTCCTTCTCCCAAGACAATCCGATCAGACTCGGCATCTCGGTTACAAGACATCCTCGACAATGTTAAAACAAGTCCAGCAAGACCGCCCGATGCGCTGACATCCTGATAGGAGCTGCACATATCTCATTCTCGGGGCAACACCGGATAAGCAATCCGTACAACTAAAACCCACCCTCGAGTTTCCCCGAGGTGGCGCTGCAAGGGGCTCTAGTTTAGACCAACACTTAGACAAGCACTGGCCCAGGGATTTAAAATAAAGATGACCCTCGGGATGCGCGACTCCGAAGAGAAAAAGGCTATGTGGCGAATGGTAAAACCAAGGTTGGCCCTTGCTGGAGGAGTTTTATTCAAAGCGAACTATCAAGGGGTTCCCATTATAACCCAACCGTGTAAGGAAAGCAAAATCCGCGAACATAACACCGATATGACGGAAACTAGGGAGGCAAGAGTGGAACAAAACACCAGGCATAAGGCCGAGCCTTCCACCCTTTACCAAGTATATAGATGGATTAATTAAATAAGAGATATTGTCATATCCCAACAAAATATCCATGTTCCAACATGGAACAAACTCCAATCTTCACCTGCAACTAACAACGCTATAAGAGGGGCTGAGCAAAGCGGTAACATAGCCAAACAACGGTTTGCTAGGACAAGGTGGTTTAGAGGCTTGGCTTAACAATATGGGAGGCATGATAAGCAAGTGGTAGGTATCGCAGCATAGGCATAGCAAAAGAGCGAGCATCTAGCAAGCAAATATAGAAGTGATTTCGAGGGTATGGTCATCTTGCCTCAAGTCCCGCAAGGAAGACGAGTGAGTCCAAGAAGAAGACAAATGGACGTAGTCGAACGGGTCCTCACAAACGCGACGTTATCGGAACCAACCCGAAGAAGCAACACCGGAAAGGAGCAAACAACATAGTAACAACCACCACATAAGCATGGCATGATGCACAATCAAGTATGATGCATGTCCGGTTTAAAGATGCATGGCATGGCAATGTGCACAAACAAAACTACAAATTAAGTGGAGCTCAATATGCAACGAGTTGCATATTGACGGACACCACAATAATTATTTAGTTCGCTCTTGTTTATGTACCCAACAATATTAAATGTTGGTTAGCATGGCATGGGGTGAAGCAAAAAAGAAACTATCTAACTAAGCAATTTAAATGGGGCCAGATATAACAAACAACAAATCCGGTAAATCCCCATATGCATTAGCAATTTAAATGCAAACAACAATTTAAACATTTTAATTGTTGTTATCATGATGCGGATGGCATGGAATTTTTATTAAAAGTTGACAAGAGCATTATGAAGCATTTGTCCCCATGGTGGAAAGTAAAAGGGTGCCACGGCAACAATAACGTAAATGGTGCCACTGCAACATTCCGGTTCCGGTAACTCGATTGAGATACCGATGCGAAGGAGAAGTATGCAGATGCGTGCAAAAGATGTTGGGGCACTCCCGGATATCGGGTGTCCCACGAGTCGACGACAGTGACAAGGCAAAAGAGGGGCAACATGCACCGACAATGAAGGCACGACGCAAGCTCGAGCATCTCATGCATCACACATGCATTCGTCCATGGGTGGTCGTTCTCGGCGGTTATACCTTCGAAGTGTGTGTTCGCGGAGCGGTTCGGGCCAAGCGGTGTAGTCGTTCACGATCATCGTGGGAAGTAGTGGTACTCGGCGATGGTAGAGGAAGTAGTTGTTCACGCGACGGTAGTCGGACTTGACGATACTGTTACACGGGTCTTCGGCAATGGTAGTGGTACTCATTTTGTAGTCGTGCACATTCCATAGATGTTCGAGGTCATGGCGAGGATCTTGACGTCCACGGAATCTTCGAGGGTCGACGGTAGTGGTACTCGGGTCAAGCGGTTCATCGGCGATGGTAGTCGTTCTATGCATCGGGTGTCAAGGTACTTGCTGTTCTTAGCGGTTCCGAAAACGGCGGTAGATGAACAAGACGCGTCGTCGTGGTACTTGGCAAAAATCTCAAAGAAAATGCCTGACGGTCCCGGTTTGCAGGTCTAGGCGTCTCTCCTACTGACCCAAAACAATGCAAAACCAAAGGGTCTTTGGCCGGAAGCATACAAGTGGCCGGGCGGGAGGCAGCAAACGCGGGCACAGGCCATTGCAAAGCAGGGGCCAGCAGGAGGTGCGGCAGCAAACATAGCAAAAAGCCATGGTGGCTCGCGGCAGCAGCGGAGGATGGAGCAGGTCTGGCGAGGGCGGAGCTATGCAGAGGAGGCCGAGGCCATGGTAGAGGAGGAGCAGCACGGAGCAGAGGCAAGCTGGCGCAGCGATGAAGATGGAAGGGCGAGGGAAAAGGTGGCCGCGGCAGGGGAGGCTGCGGCCTCGGACGCCGGCAGGGAAGAAGCAGAGGGCTCGGGGCTGCAACTTCCGGCTCCTGTGGGCGCGGTCGACGACGGCTGCGGGCGGCCGGGCGCGTCCAGGAGCAAGGGAGGAGGAGGCACCAGGCTGCGCTGGGATCTGACGAGGCTGGAGAAGGAGCTGCAGCTACGGCGAGCATCAAGGGACACGGGCGTGGGGAATAGGGGCGCCATGAGGATCGGGCGCGAGCGCTGTCGAGGGAGTTGAGGGAGTGAGGGAGAGGGGTGGCTCGAGAGGAGGGAGAGATGGCGGAAGGCAACGAGGGAGATGAGATGGGATCGATCGAGATGGAGGAGTCGGGCTCCCTGGCGGCATGAGGGGAGAGGAGAGGGAAGGAGGGGATCGGGCCTAGGTGGCTCGGGCGCCTAGGGTTGGTGGAGTTAGATGGGCCGGCTGGGCCTAGCAGGCCGGTCTAGGCTGGGCTTCTCTCTCTCTCTCTTCTCTTATATCCTTTAGCAGAAAAGAAAATCGAGAGAGGGAAAAGAAGGAGAGGGTTATGGAAGGATTTTGCGCATAGGGATAATTTCCCCGGACTTGCAAAAATGAGCTTGATCCCGCAAAATAGAAGTGGGCACGCGGTTGAAGTTGAATTCAAACTCATTTGAAATTAATTCAAATGATTTGAATAGGAAGTGAGGTTTGGGAAGGACCAAAAATGTTGAGACTTTTGGAGGTGCCTCAAAAAAAAGAAGAAAGAATTTTCGGCAAGGTTTGGAGATCAACTCGAAGCAGAAAGGCATGGGATTATCTGCGCGTGTGTTATGGGTGATTCCAAATTATTGGAATATAATTTATATAGCTCCCTAAAATATTGGGAGAATATGTTTTAAAGAGTAATCACCATAGTGAATATCCCTCGATTTAAATGGACCGAAGATCCATGCAATTTATTTAGTTGAGTTAAGAAAAGAAATGACATGATGGCATGATGACATGATGCAATGCACATGATGCAAAGATGAAAGCGATGAACCATACAATTCACACGACGAAACCCGAAAACCCTGGAAGGCAACTGAAGCTCCGGTCTTGGGGCGTTACACATGGCTTATGTGATATGGGTGCTAGTGCTAGTGTTATACCTTATGACTTGTATAAAGAAATCAAGCATGAAATTGGACCTGCTGAGTTAGAAGATATTCATGTCACAATTAAACTTCCAAATAGAGATACTATTTCAGCAATGGGAATTGTTAGCGATGTTGAAGTCTTGTGTGGGATACTATTAATGCTAGGATAGATTGCAAAAAGAATGTTGTTACTATTGGCTTGGATGATATGGTTCATGAGTTTAATTTCTCTAAATTTAGTAAACAACATCGTGAGGAAGAATTACCTAGCAAGGATGAAATTATTGGTCTTGCTTCTATTGCCGTACCTCCTAGTGATCCTTTAGAACATTATTTGCTAGACCATGAAAATGATATGTTCATGAATGAAAGAAGGGAAATATATGAAGTATTCTTTAAAAAGGAACCTATTCTGCAACACAACTTGCCTATTGAAATTTTAGGAGATCCTCCTCCACCCAAGGGTGATCCCGTGTTTGAGCTTAAACCTTTGCCTGATAATCTTAAATATGCTTATCTTGATGAAAAGAAGATATATCCTGTTACTATTAGTGCTAACCTTTCAGAGCATGAATAAGAAAGATTATTGAAAACTCTGAAAAAGCATCGTGCTGCTATTGGATATACTCTTGATGATCTTAAGGGCATTAGTCCCACTCTATGTCAACATAAAATAAATCTGGAAGCAGATGCCAAACCTGTTCGTGCTCATCAACAACGTCTGAATCCTAAAATGAAAGAAGTGGTAAGAAAAGAAATACTCAAGCTTCTGGAGGCAGGTATAATTTATCCCGTTGCTGATAGTGAGTGGGTAAGTCTTGTCCATTGTGTCCCTAAGAAGGGAGGTATTACTGTTGTTCCTAATGATAAAGATGAATTGATTCCACAAAGAATTATCACAGGTTATAGGATGGTAATTGATTTCCGCAAATTAAATAAAGCTACTAAGAAAGATCATTACCCCTTACCTTTTATTGATCAAATGCTAGAAAGATTATGCAAACATACACACTATTGCTTTCTAGATGGTTATTCTGGTTTCTCTCAAATACCTGTGTCGGCTAGAGATCAATCAAAGACTACTTTTACATGCCCTTTTGGTACTTTTGCTTATAGACGTATGCCTTTTGGTTTATGTAATGCACCTGCTACCTTTCAAAGATGCATGATGGCTATATTCTCTGACTTTTGTGAAAAGATTTGTGAGGTTTTCATGCACGACTTTTCCGTCTATGGTTCCTCTTTTGATGATTGCTTGAGCAATCTTGATTGAGTTTTGCAGAGATGTGAAGAAACTAATCTTGTCTTGAATTGGGAAAACTGCCACTTTATGGTTACTGAAGGTATTGTCTTGGGGCACAAAGTTTCTGAAAGAGGTATTGAAGTTGATAAAGCCAAGGTTGATGCTATTGAAAAGATGCCATGTCCCAAGGACATCAAAGGTATAAGAAGTTTCCTTGGTCACGCTGGATTTTATAGGAGGTTCGTTAAGGACTTCTCAAAAATTTCTCGGCGTCTTACTAATTTATTACAAAAGATATACCATTTGTCTTTGATGATGATTATGTAGAAGCATTTGAAATACTTAAAAAAGCATTAGTCTCTGCACCTCTTGTTCAGCCACCTGATTGGAACCTACCCTTTGAAATTATGTGTGATGCTAGTGATTATGCTGTAGATGTTGTTCTAGGGCAAAGAGTTGATAAGAAATTAAATGTTATTCATTATGCTAGTAAGACTCTAGACAATGCTCAAAGAAATTATGCTACTACTAAAAAAGAGCTTTTAGCAGTTGTATTTGCTTGTGATAAGTTCAGACCTTATATTGTTGATTCTAAAGTAACTATTCAAACTGATCATGCTGCTATTAAATACCTTATGGAAAAGAAAGATGCTAAACCTAGACTTATTAGATGGGTTCTCTTGCTAGAAGATTTTGATTTGCATATTGTTGATAGAAAGGGAGCTGAGAACCCCGTTGCAGACAACTTGTCTAGGTTAGAAAATGTTCCTAATGACCCACTACCTATTGATGATAGCTTTCCTGATGAACAATTAAATGTTATAAGTACTTCTCGTAGTACTCCATGGTATGCTTATTATGCTAATTATATTGTTGCTAAATTTATACCACCTAGCTTCACATACCAACAAAAGAAAAAGTTTTTCTATGATTTAATACATTACTTTTGGGATGACCCACATCTTTATAAAGAAGGAGTAGATGGTGTTATTAGACGTTGTGTACCTGAGCATGAACGGGAACAGATCCTAGGCAAGTGTCATTCTGAGGCTTATGGAGGACACCACGCTGGAGATAGAACTGCACATAAGGTATTGCAATCTGGTTTTTATTGGCCTACTCTCTTCAAGGATGCTCATAAGTTTGTCTTGTCTTGTGATGAATGTCAAAGAATTGGTAATATTAGTAGACGTCAAGAAATGCCTATGAATTATTCTCTTGTTATTGAACCGTTTGATGTTTGGGGCTTTGATTATATGGGACCTTTTCCTGCCTCTAATGGATACACACATTTTTTAGTTGTTGTTGATTACGTTACTAAGTGGATAGAAGCTATTCCAACTAGTAGTGATGATCATAACACTTCTATTAAAATGCTTAAGGAAGTTATTTTCCCAAGGTTTGGAGTCCCTAGATATTTAATGACTGATGGTGGTTCACACTTTATTCATGGTACTTTCCGTAAAATGCTTGCTAAATATGATGTTAATCATAGAATTGCATCTCCTTATCACCCTCAGTCTAGTGGTCAAGTAGAGTTAAGCAATAGAGAGCTCAAATTAATTTTGCAAAAGACTGTTAATAGGTCTAGAAAGAATTGGTCCAAAAAACTTGATGATGCATTATGGGCTTATAGAACTGCATATAAAAATCCTATGGGTATGTCTCCGTATAAAATGGTTTATGGAAAAGCATGTCACTTACCTCTCGAACTAGAACATAAGGCGTATCGGGCTATTAAAGAGCTCAACTATGATTTTAAACTTGCAGGGAGAAGAGGTTATTTGATATCAGCTCACTTGATGAATGGAGAGCCCAAGCTTATGAAAATGCCAAGTTGTTTAAAGAAAAAGTTAAAAGATGGCATGACAAAAGGATACAAAAGCGCGAGTTTAATGTAGGTGATTATGTATTGCTATAAAACTCTCATTTAAGATTTTTTGCAGGAAAACTTCTCTCTAAATGGGAAGGCCCCTATGTTATCGAAGAGGTCTATCGTTCTGGCGCCATAAAGATCAACAACTTCGAAGGCACAAATACGAAGGTGGTAAACGGTCAAAGAATCAAACATTATATCTCAGGTAATCCCATAAATGTTGAAACCAATATTATTGAAACCGTAACCCCGGAGGAATACATAAGGGACACTTTCCGGAATGTTTCCGACTCCGAAAAGGAATAGGTATGTGGTACGGTAAGTAAACCGATTCCAAAACAATTTTTAAGGCAATATTTCTCCGTTTTGGAATATTTAGAAAAATAGAAAAATAAGTAGCAGTCCTGGAAGGACACGAGGGCCCCACGAGGGTGGTGGGCGCGCCCTACCCCTCTGGGCGCGCCCCCTACCTCGTGAGCACCTCGTGTGCCTTCCGGACTCCGTTTTCTTGCACGATACGTATTTTGGTCGGTAAAAATTCATTATATAACTTCCCGAAGGTTTTGACTCCTGTATCACGCAAACCTCCTCTGTTCTTGTTTCGAGCTGTTTTTCTGATAGATCTAGGTTATCATGACGGCCCCAAGCGCCTCCAAGGACAAGTTCTTCGAGAAGGTCATCAACCCTTACCTTGCGGAGGTGCTGCGACACCCTCAAACCATTGAGTTGCGTGATGGGTTGCTGCACATCCGCAATGAAGAGGGACCACAGGGGACCGGAACCATGGAGACGAGGCTCGAAGCAATGGAACAACAAGTTTTCAAGTGCCAAAGGATGGTGGAACGTGGACTCAACTCTGACCACATGATGATCGCGGAGTTCACTAGCAACCACAAGTTGGATGCGGACAACATCGGGGAGACTATCTTCAAGCTTCATGAGAAGATCGAGCACCTCCAAGCCCAAATCTATGACCTGCAAAACCAAAACTGTGAGTATGAATATAGATTCAAAAGGATGAGTTTGGCTGTAGATTTGAGGATCCCGGAGACTCGATCATCTTTCTATGATGGAGAACATATGCCTTGGAAGATGGACGACAAGCCTGCATCATCAACATCACCACCACCTTCTTCACCAACAAAGGAGACATAATCACATGGGTATGGGCACTCCCCTTGGCAACTGCCAAGCTTGGGGGAGGTGCCCCGGTATCGTATCACCATCACAACTCCTATCTTTATTGTTTTTCTTAGTTCGATCCTATTAGTAGTATCTTGATTTAGTAGAATAAAGTTTATGGCATGATCTAGTTTTGAGTTTTGCTTTTTGATCTCTTTATGTCATCAGGTCTGTGAGCTATATTTAATAAAGATTAGTGTTGAGTCAAGGGCTTGATTATTTTGCCATGATATTGGGTGAATGACAGAAAGAAGAAAAGAATAAAAAGAAACAAAAAGTTCATATTGATCTTATTGAGAGTAATGACTTCACATAGAAAGAGTATGATGATTAAAAGTTGCTGGGAGTTGGCAGACATAGCTTTGGTCATTGTTGCAATTAAGAGGAAGTAATAAGGAAAGAGAGGTTTCACATATAGATATATTATCATTGACATCTTTTATGATTGGGAACACTCATTAAAATATGACATGCTAAAGAGTTGATGTTGGACAAGGAAGACAACGTAATGAGTTATGTCTTTCTTATATCTGAGATAAAGTATGTTGTCATGGATCCTCTAACTTGTTGAGCTTGCCTTTTCCCCTCATGCTAGCCAAACTCTCAGCACCAAGTAGAAATACTGCTCGTGCTTCCAAATACCCTTAAACCAGTTTTGCCATGAGAGTCCACCATATCTACCTATGGATTGACTAAGATCCTTCAAGTAAGTTGTCATCGGTGCAAAGCAATAAAAATTTCTCGAAATATGTATGATTGATTGGTGTGGGAGAAATAAGCTTTATACGATCTTGTGATGTGGAAGTAATAAAAGCGACGGACTGCATAATAAAGGTTCATATCACAAGGGGCAATATAAAGTGACGCTCTTTCGCATTGAGATTTTATGCATCCAACCATAAAAGCGCATGGCAACCTCTGCTTCCCTCTGCGAAGGGCCTATCCTTTATTATTATATTCTACCTTATGCAAGAGTCATGGTGATCTTCACCTTTTCTTTTTCATTTTATCCTTTGGCAAGCTCACCATGTTGGAAAGAACATGATATATATATATATATATATATATATATATATATATATATATATATATCTAATTGGATGTAGGGGAGCATCAACCATTATTGTTGACATTACCCTTGAGGTAAAAGGTTGTGGGGCAAAACTATAAGCCCCTATCTTTCTCTGTGTCCGATTAAAACTTCATAACCACAAGTATTGCGTGAGTGTTAGCAATTATGAAGGACTAAATGATAGTTGAGTATGTGGACTTGCTTTTTAGCTCTAACATAGACTCTTTCCGATGTTATGATAAATTGCAATTTCTTCATTGACTAAGATTATAATTTGTTGGAGCCCAATAAGGTTTATGATTTATACTTTTGCATTGTGAATAGATCATCACTTGAACATAAGTAATCATATGACAAAATCTATATATGTTGTTGTTATGAGAATAATCATGATGCCTTCATGTCCGTATTTTATTTTTATCGACGCGTCTACCTCTAAACATGAGGACATATTTATTGTTATCGGCTTTTCGCTTGAGGACAAGCGAGGTCTAAGCTTGGGGGAGCTGATACGTCCATTTTGCATCATGCTTTTATATCGATATTTATTGCATAATGGACTGTTATTTCACTTTATGTCACAATACTTATGGCTATTCTCTCTTATTTTACAAGGTTTACATAAGGAGGGAGAATGCCGGCAGCTGGAATTCTGGGCTGGAAAAGGAGCAAATATTAGAGACCTATTCTGCGCAACTCCAAATGTCCTGAAACTCCACGGAACCTCTTAAAATAAATAAAGAAAAATCCTCGCCAAAGATGAAGGCCAGGGGGCCCACACCCTGCTCACGAGGGTGGGGGTGCCCCCCCTAGGGCGTGCCCCCTACCTCGTGGGCCCCCTGGTGGGTCTCCGACGTCCATCTTCTGCTATATGAAGTCTTTCGATGAGAAAAAACCAAGGGGAACTTTTCTGGACGAGACTCCGCCACCACGAGGCGGAACCTTGCCGGAACCAATCTAGAGCTCCGGCAGAGCTGTTCTGCCGGGGATACTTCCCTCCGGGAGGGGGAAATCATCACCATCATCATCACCAATGCTCCTCTCATCGGGAGAGGGCAATCTCCATCAACATCTTCACCAGCATCATCTCATCTCCAAACCCTAGTTCATCTCTTGTATCCAATTCTTGTCTCAAAGTCCGGGATTGGTGCTAGCAGGTTGCTAGTAGTGTTGATTACTCCTTGTAGTTGATGCTAGTTTGTTTATTTGGTGGAAGATCATATGTTCAGATCCTATATGCATATTATTACCCCTCTGATTATGAACATGAATATGCTTTGTGAGTAATTATGTTTGTTCCTGAGGACAAGGGAGAAGTCTTGCTATTAGTAGTCATGTGAATTTGGTATTCGTTTGATATTTTGATAAGATGTATGTTGTCTAGCCTCTAGTGGTGTTATGTGAACATCGACTACATAACACTTCACCATTATTTGGGCCTAGAGGAAGGCATTGGGAAGTAATAAGTAGATGATGGGTTGCTAGAGTGATAGAAGCTTAAACCCTAGTTTATGCATTGCTTCGTAAGGGGCTGATTTGGATCCACATGCCTCATGCTATGGTTAGGTTTACCTTAATACTTTTGTTGTAGTTGCGGATGCTAGCAATAGAGGTTAATCATAAGTGGGATGCTTGTTCAAGTAAGAAAAGCACCCAAGCACCGGTCCACCCACATATCACATTATCAAAGTATCGAACGCGAATCATATGAACGTGATGAAAACTAGCTTGGCGATATTCCCATGTGTCCTCGGGAGCGCTTTTCCTATTATAAGAGTTTGTTCCGGCTTTTCCTTTGCTACAAAAAGGATTGGGCCACCTTGCTGCACTTTATTTACTTTTGTTACTTGATGCTCATTACAATTTATCCTATCACAAAACTATTTGTTACCACTTATTTCAGTACTTGCAGAGAATACCTTGCTGAAAACCGCTTATCATTTCCTTCTGCTCCTCGTTGGGTTCAACACTCTTACTTATCGAAAGGACTACGATAGATCCCATATACTTGTGGGACATCAGACACCATGATCTCCATCATCGTGTCTTCATGAAGTTGTCTCACCAACTATTACTTCTACTACTATAGCTAACGGTTAGCAATAAAGTAAAGTAATTACATGGCATTTTCATTGACACGCAGGTCATACAATAAATTAAGACAACTGCTATGGCTCCTGCCGGTTGTCATACTCATTGACATGCAAGTCGTGATTCCTATTACAAGAACATGATCAATCTCATACATCACATATATCATTAATCACATCCTTTTGGCCATATCACATCACACGGCATATGCTGCAAGAACAAGTTAGATGTCCTCTAATTGTTGTTGTAAATTTTTTGAATGGCTGCTATAGGTTTATAGCAAGAACGTTTCTTACTTACGCCAAAACCACAACGTGATATGCCAATTTCTATTTACCCTTCATAAGGACCCTTTTCATCGAATCCGATCCGACTAAAGTGGGAGAGACAGACACCCGCTAGCCACCTTATGCAACTAGTGCATGTCAGTCGGTGGTACCTGTCTCACGTAAGTGTACGTGTAAGGTCGGTCCGGGCCGCTTCATCCCACGATGCCGCTGGATCAAGATAAGACTAGTAACGGCAAGTAATTGACAAAATCGACGCCCACAACAACTTGTGTTCTACTCGTGCAAAGAAACTAAGCATAGACCTAGCTCATGATGCCACTGTTGGGGATCGTAGCAGAAATTTAAAATTTTCTACACATCACCAAGATCAATATATGGAGTCATCTAGCAACGAGAGAGAGAGGAGTGCATCTACATACCCTTGTAGATCGCGAGCGGAAGCGTTCAAGAGAACGGGGTTGATGGAGTCGTACTCGTTGTGATCCAAATCATCAATGATCCTAGCACTGAACGGACGGCACCTCTGCGTTCAACACACGTACGGAGCGGAGACGTCTCCTCCTTCTTGATACAACAAGGGGGGAGGAGAAGTTGATGGAGTTCCAGCAGCACGACAGCGTGGTGGTGGAAGCAGCGGGATTCCAACAGGGCTTCGCCAAGCGCTACTAGAGGAGGAAGAGGTGTCACGGGAGGGAGAGGGAGGCGCCAGGGCTTAGGGTGCGGCTGCCCTCCCTCCCCTCCACTATATATAGGGGCTAGGGGGGCGCATGCCCCCTAGGAGATCCCATCTAGAGGGGGGTGGGGGCAGCGGCCCCCTTAGGGTTTCCAACCAGGGGGCGCATGCCCCCTCAGGGGACAACGACCCCCTAGGGTTTCCAACCCTAGGCAGCTTGGGCCCTTGGGTGGGGCGCACCAGCCCACCAGGGGCTGGTTCCCACGCCACTTCAGCCCATGGGGCCCTTCAGGATAGGTGGCCCACCCGGTGGACCCCCGGGACCGTTCCGGTGGTCCCAGTACAATACCGTTGACCCCCGAAACTCTCCCAGTGGCCGAAACTGGACTTCCTATATATATAAATCTTTACCTCCGGACCATTCCGGAACTCCTCGTGACGTCCAGGATCTCATCCAGGACTCCGAACAACTTTCGGTTAACCGCATACTAATATCTCTACAACTCGAGCGTCACCGAACCTTAAGTGTGTAGACCCTACGGGTTCGGGAGACACGTAGACATGACCGAGACAACTCTCCTGTCAATAACCAATAGCGGGATCTGGATACCCATGTTGGCTCCCACATGCTCGACGATAATCTCATCGGATGAACCATGATGTCGAGGATTCAATCAATCCCGTATACAATTCCCTTTGTCTATCGGTACGATACTTGCCCGAGATTCGATCGTCGGTATATCGATACCTTGTTCAATCTCGTTACGACAAGTCTCTTTACTCATTCCCGTAACACATCATCCCATGAACAACTCCTTGATCACATTGAGCTTATTATGATGATGTCCTACCGAGTGGGCCCAGAGATACCTCTCCGTCATACGAAGTGACAAATCCCAGTATCAATTCGTGCCAACCCAATAGATACTTTCGGGGAAACCCGTAGTGTACCTTTATAGCCACCCAGTTACGGTGTGACGTTTGGCACACCCAAAGTACCCTTATGGTATCCGGGAGTTGCATAGTCTCATGGTCTAAGGAAAGGATACTTGACATTAGAAAAGCTTTAGCAGACGAACTACACGATCTTGTGCTATGCTTAGGATTGGGTCTTGTCCATCACATCATTATCCAAATGATGTGATCCCGTTATCAACGAGCTAGTCAACTAGAGGCTCACTAGGGACATGTTGTGGTCTATGTATTCACACATGTATTACGATTTCTGGATAACACAATTATAGCATGAACAATAGACAATTATCATCAACAAGGAAATATAATAATAACCTTTTTATTATTGCCTCTAGGGCATATTTCCAACATGAACCTCTTGACATCAGCAGCAGTGAAACCTTCACCGACCTTGGGTACGTCGTTCTTGACAACATACAGAGGTCGACGTCAATGGCTTCACGATGCTTGCGCATCTTATTCTTTCAATAGGGGTAATTGATGAAGCCATGTACCTAGGGTAGGGTCATGGACCTGTCCCAGCTGCCCTACCCAAGGACATCTCTAGAAGAAATCACCTTTCAATCGACTTGGAGGTGTTCCACTCGACAAACTCGAAGACACTCGACCAAGAAGCAACCACTCGACCAAGAACAAATCAATCGACGGCCAGGAGATCTAAAGGCACTCTGCATGCTAACGGTCGGTTATTAAGTAGCCTTTATGGTCATCATAGCACTTTATTAGGGGCATTACCAGTAACGCCCGACCTTAATGTATTTAGAACCCTGCATAACTGAGGGCCGGAGGGGTACGGCGAACTCTATATAAGCCACCCCCCCACCTCAGTGTAAAGGGTTCGCACCCCTGTAATTCAGACACGCATAATCCAGTCGACCGCCTCCGGGCTCCGAGACGTAGGGCTATTACTTCCTCCGAGAAGGGCCTGAACTCGTAAACCTTGCGTTCTTACAACTTCTCCATAGCTAAGAACTTGCCTCTCCATACTTAACCCCCTACATTACTGTCAGACTTAGAACCACGACAGTTGGCGCCCACCATGGGGCTGGTGTTTTAGCAATTTGTTGGAGGAGTTGGGATCTTTTCCGATCCAAATCATCATGGTTTCTGGCGGAGTTTTGGTGGAGGGCCGTGAAATCCGTCTCGGCGCACTCACGTTCATCGCCGACGACTCCGCTTGGCTTCAGGAGGCTGCGCTCGACGTGGACGCACTCCCTGTCCGTGGGGCAACGCAATTTTGTGCTTGCGTCCGCGGCGTTCTCTTGCGGCAACCGTCGACCCCCTACCGGTCGGCTCCTGTGTTGTCCTCCCTCCCTGTTTCCCGCCGGCGCAAGTGGTCCGGTCGGTCGAGACTTCAGCGGTGGGTAAGACACGCGGTGGCACGCCAGTCGGTCACCCCTCAAGTCGTGGCGATCGAGCCCGACGAATATCTCTATGGCCTGTTCGACCTGTCGACTGGCTCCACAGAGACCGCATCCGAGTGCGACAGCAGTGATCCGGCGGCGGAGGTTCTGATGGTCGATGGACCGCCCAGTCCTCCCGGTTTTCCCCGCACTGACGAAGGCGTAGGTGGAGGCGACCCATCGCATCCCCATGAGGAATATCTCCCTGAGCCTCTCACGTCGCTGCACAGAGAATAACTTCATCGCCGGAACATGGATGCACTCATTGGAGAAACCCCCGAGGCTCGCGCCTTGGAGGACGCGCGCCTAGCAAACTTGGCCGAGCGCACTCGACTAGAGAACCTCCAGCGAGCACTCGACGAGCGTGCGCGACAACGGGTTCCAGAATCCAGTCGATGTCAGCTGTTTCCGCCCCTGCAGGTATATCGAACTCCAATTCAGAATTTAGCAGTTGCAGCTCGTATAGCGGAGTCTATTCAGCCTTCCCAGTCGGAGGCTGGTAGAGGCTTGCTGCAGATCAGAGCGTTACTCCGGGCAGCGGGAGACCAGAATTCCGCTGTTTCTCAGTCGCGGAACAGGATTCATAGCAGGTCTGTTGCTGCAGACACAGTCAAGTCAGCTCATAGCCCAAGATCGCCCCCGAGGCGTGAGGGACGTGGGGACCGGCGGAATCAGTACGGGAATGGTGAGCAGTATGATCACCGATTCGATCGTGACGATCGACGTCGAGTGCCCACCCCTCCCCCGAGGAGCGGGTCGTATGTGCCTCGACAGCAGGATGACAGGCGCCCTCATAGTGTTGGGCGAAGGATTCTAGTCGACCCCAGGGAGCCAGGTTTTGATGCGAGATCCATTCTCGTTCAAGGTTTGGTCGACAGGAACAGAGCTCACCGAGAAGGTCACGACAGAGATGCACCTACCAGCAGCAGAGTACATGTTTCGGGGCCAGAGTGCTTTAGTAGAGCCATCAGGGCCGCTGTGTTTCCTCCCAACTTCAGGTTGGCGACTGGAGTCAGTAAGTTCACTGGTGAGTCCAAGCCCGATACTTGGCTTGAAGACTACCGAGTGGCCGTCCAGATTGGCGGCGGCAATGATGAAGTGGCCAAGAAGCACCTGCCTCTCATGTTGGAGGGCTCGGTCAGAGCGTGGCTGAACCAGTTAGCGCCTAGCAGCATTTACACTTGGGAAGATCTCTCCCGAGTGTTTGTCACCACATTTGAAGGAACATGCAAGCGACCGGCAGGGCTGACGGAACTGCAGTCTTGCATGCAGAAGCCGAATGAAACTTTGAGGGATTACATCCAGAGATGGATCATGTTACATCACACGGTAGAGAATGTGCCTGACCACCAAGAAGTTTGTTCCTTCAAAGAAGGCGTCAAGTACAGAGAACTGAATCTGAAATTCGGTCGAACCGGAGATATGTCTCTGAATTGGATGATGGAGATTGCCACTAAGTACGCTAATGGTGAAGATGAGGATCGACTCAGGAGTGGCAAGCTCAAGTCAGTCGCCCAAGAAACTGGAGGACATTCCAATCGGAAATAGAAGCGGAAAGCCGAGCCAGCTGCTCCTGGGGAAGCCTTGGCTGTAACTCAAGGAAAGTTTAAGGGGAAACCCAAAGGACCTTGGAACCCCAAGAAAGTTAAAGACTAGGACGGAAATGATGTGTTGGATTTGCCATGTCTCGTCCACACCAAGAAAGATGAAGAGGGTAATTTCATTTACCCGAAACATACCACTCGACAGTGTCGACTCTTGATCCAGCAGTTCCAGGGCAAGCAGCCCAAAGATAAGGAAAAGGAGTCGGACAAAGTTGAGGACAAGGAAGGTAGTGACGATGGATACCCCCAGGTCAATTCCACCCAGATGATTTTTGCTGATGTTGAAAGCAAAAGTCGACTGAAAGTTATCAACCAAGAGGTGAATATGGTTGCTCCGGCAACACCCAATTATCTAAAGTGGTCTCAGACTACCATCACATTCGACCAGTTCGATCACCCAACGCACATTGCCACCTCCGGGAGGCAAGCCTTGGTGGTCGACCCAGTTGTTGAAGGCACTCGACTGACCAAAGTTTTGATGGATGGTGGCAGTGGTTTGAACATATTATATGCTGAGACGTTGAAAGGGATGGGCATTCCGATGTCCAGACTCAGTACCAGCAACATGAGTTTCCATGGAGTCATTCCTGGGAAGAAGGCTGAATCACTCGGCCAGATTGCTCTTGATGTGGTTTTCGGTGATTCCAAGAATTACCGCAAAGAAAAGTTGACGTTTGAAGTTGTAGACTTCCAGAGTGCCTATCATGCTATTTTGGGTAGGGTGGCTTATGCACGCTTCATGGCCCGACCATGTTATGTGTATCTCAAATTGAAGATGCCTGGCCCCAAAGGTGTGATCACTATTACGGGCAATCGGAACAAAGCGGAAGAATGTTTTCAGAAAGGTCCAAAGATCGATGATGCTCAGATGGCAGTGGTGGAGCTGCAGGAATACCAGAAGACTGTAGACCCGAGTGATTTGTTGCGAGCCAAGAAGCCCGCTACGGAATCAACTTTTCAATCGTCTGGCGAAACGAAGACAGCTCACATCCACCCGACCGATCCCAGCGTTGCTCCAACTCATATCTCAACAACACTCGACTCCAAATAGGAAGAAGCGCTCATCCAGTTCCTCCATGAGATCTGGGACATTTTCACATGGAAGCCTTCTGACATGCCGGGTGTTCCCAGGGAGCTGGCTGAGCACCGCCTAAGAATCAACTCAAAAGTAAAACCTGTCAAGGAACATCTCCGACGGTCCGCCGTCCAGAAGAGAAAGGCTATTGGCGAGGAGGTGGCTCGGCTCTTAGCAGCGGAGTTCATCCGAGAAATCTACCACTCCGAGTGGCTCGCCAACGTTGTCATGGTCCCCAAGAAGGACAAGTCACTTCGCATGTGCATTGACTTTAAACATATCAATCGGGCCTTCCCGAAAGATCATTTTCCTCTCCCCCGCATCGACCAGATAGTTGACTCGACTGTGGGATGTGAGCGACTGTCTTTTTTAGACGCCTATTCCGGGTACCATCAGATCCGTCTGTATGGACCTGACGAAATCAAAACAGCTTTCATCACTCCATTCGGGTGCTACTGTTATGTTACCATGCCATTCGGCCTCAAGAATGCGGAGCCACATTCATGAGGATGATTCAGAAGTGTTTGCTCACTCAAATCAGTCGGAATGTGGAAGCATACATGGATGACATTGTGGTCAAGTCACGGAAGGGTTCCGACCTGCTGACTGACCTTGCCGAAACCTTTGCCAACCTCAGGAGGTATGATGTCAAGCTTAATCCGTCAAAGTGCACATTCGGAGTTCCTGGTGGAAAATTACTCGGTTTTCTCATTTCCGAATGGGGAATCGATGCCAATCCAGAGAAAGTCGGTACTATACTCCGAATGAAAAGTCCTGTGCAAGTGCATGACGTCCAGAAGCTTACTGGTTGCTTGGCCGTTTTAAGTCGATTCATATCTCGTCTCAGTGAAAAGGCATTGCCCCTTTACCGATTGATGAAGAAGTCTGACAAGTTCGAGTGGACTCCTGAAGCTGACACAGCGTTTGCAGAGCTCAAAGCTCTGCTTTCCACCCAGCCGGTGCTCGCTGCCCCAATCAGCAACGAGCCTTTGCTGCTTTACATCGCAGCCACAGGACAAGTCGTCAGTACGGTACTTACGGTCGAGTGGGAAGAAGAAGGAAAAGCCTTCAAAGTTCAGCACCCAGTATATTATATTTCTGAAGTTTTGACCCCGTCAAAGCAAAGATATCCTCATTATCAGAAGCTTGTATATGGGATTTATATGACCACAAAGAAAGTTGCTCACTACTTCTCTGATCATTCCATTACAGTCGTCAGCGAGGCTCCATTGTTAGAGATCCTGCATAACAGAGATGCAACTGGTCGAGTGGAAAATGGGCGATTGAACTCCTTCCTCTAGATATCAAGTTTGAGGCAAAAAAAGCTATCAAGTCCCAGGCAATTGCAGATTTCGCCACCGAGTGGATTGAACAGCAACTGCCAACTGAGGTTCACTCAGCGCATTGGACCATGTTCTTCGACGGTTCCAAGATGCTGAATGGTTCCGGTGCCGGAGTGGTGTTGGTCTCCCCCAGAGGAGATAAACTCAGATATGTTCTTCAAATCCACTTTGATTCCTCCAATAACGAGGCAGAATACGAAGCACTTTTATATGGGTTGCGCATGGCCATTTCACTCGGCGTCCGTCGCCTCATGGTCTATGGCGACTCAGATTTGGTGGTTAATCAGGTGATGAAGGAATGGGACGTCAGAAGTCCAGCCATGACTGGTTATTGCAATGCGGTGAGAAAGCTGGAAAAGAAGTTCGAGGGGTTAGAGCTTCATCACATACCCCGACTGAGAAATCAAGCAGCTGATGATTTGGCAAAAATAGGTTCCAAAAGAGAAGCCATTCCCAGCAATGTGTTTTTGGAACACATGCACACACCATCAGTTCAGGAGGATCCCTTCACTGAAGAGGCCCCGCAGCCAAAAGGTGCCACGGATCCGACTGAAGTTGAAGTTCCAGCTATGGTCGACCTGATCATGGAAGTCCTGGTCATCACTCCCGACTGGACAGTACCGTACATCGCATACATCCTAAGGAAAGAACTCCCAGAGGACGAAGAAGAGGCTCGATAGATCGTCCGTCAATCGAAGGCCTTTACAGTCATAAAGGGACAGTTGTATAGGGAAAGCGCGACTGGAGTCAGTCAGAAGTGTATAACACCAGAAGAAGGTGAGATGATCCTTGATGATATCCACTCGGGGACCTGTGGTCATCATGCGTCCTCTCAGACCATTGTGGCTAAATCATACCGAGCGGGGTTCTACTGGCCAAGGGCCAATGAAATGGCAAAAGAGATAGTCGACAAGTGTGAAGGATGTCAGTATTACTCCAATATGTCGCACAAGCCCGCGTCAGCCCTGAAAACCATTCCACTCGTGTGGTCCTTCACCGTTTGGGGACTGGACATGGTTGGACCACTGAGAACAGGCAGGAGCGGCTTCACTCATGTGCTAGTAGCAGTCGACAAGTTCACCAAATGGATTGAAGCTAAGCCTATCCAGAATCTTGATGCTTGCACTGCTATCAGTTTCATCAGAGTTGATATTTAGATATGGAGTTCCGCATAGCATCATCACTGACAATGGGTCAAACTTCGATTCCAACAAATTCAGGGCCTTTTGTGCCTCTCAGGGTACACGAGTCAACTATGCTTCGGTCGCTCACCCTCAGTCGAATGGACAAGCGGAAAGAGCAAACGGCCTAATTCTCAAAGGACTGAAACCTCGATTGATGCGCGACCTCAAGCACGCAGTAGGTGCATGGGTCGACGAGCTTCCATCGGTTCTTTGGGCATTGAGGACGACCCCGAACCGATCGACTGGAAGAACCCCATTCTTTCTGGTCTATGGAGCCGAAGCAGTCTTGCCGACTGACCTGCTTCACAACGCCCCCCGAGTCGAGCTCTACTCTGAAGATGAAGCAGGATAAGCCCAGCAGGACACAGTCGACCTCCTGGAAGAAGAAAGAGAAATGGCCATGGTCTGATCGACCATCTATCAGAAAGACTTGCGTCGATTCCATGCCAGAAATGTGAAGAGTCGAGCCTTCCAAGAAGGAGACTTAGTCCTCCGAGTGGATCAGCAAAAACCACACAAACTCGCTCCTACTTGGGAAGGCCCCTTCATAGTCACCAGACTCCTCCACAATGGAGCGTACCACCTCTACAATGTCGATCGCCAGATTGATGATCCACGAGCCTAGAATGCGGAGCTACTCCGCCCCTTTTATACTTGAATTCTCACTCGGATGAGATATAATAAGAAAAACTCCTGTAGTTATTTATCAAAGACAAGAGCGTTATAATTTTCCCAGTGATTGTCATTGTTTTTGTTTGCGTAAGAAATCCCCCAGTGGGTGGCTTAGCTGCGAATCCGCTTCGCCTAAGTTTGAAAAAAAATCCTACCGAGTGGAGAGCAATCCTCCCACTCGGGGGCTTAGCTGCAGTCCAGTACTCGCCTAAGTTCTCTCACTCGGAGACTTAGCTGCAGTCCGGCACTCGCCTAAGTTTGAAAAAAAAATCCTACCGAGTGGAGAGCAATCCTCCCACTGGGGGGCTTAGCTGCAGTCCAGTACTCGCCTAAGTTCTCTCACTCGGAGACTTAGCTTCAGTCCGGCACTTGCCTAAGTTTGAAAAAATCCTACCGAGTGGAGAGCAATCCTCCCACTCAGGGGCTTAGCTGCAGTCCAGTACTCGCCTAAGTACAAGACACATCCCACTCTGTAGTGACAAGGTGCAGGTCGACTTCCACCTTCCCCTAGAGAGCTTCGCCACAAATACAATGTGCGCTCCATCCCGCTCTGCAGTAACGAGGTGCAGGTCCACTGCAGCCTTCTCCTGGAGAGCTTCGCCACAAATACAATGTGCACTCCATCCCGCTCTGCAGTAAGGAGGTGCAGGTCGACTGCAGCCTTCTCTTGAGGAGCTTCGCCACAAATACAATGCGCACTCCATCACCAACCCGCAAGGGCAATGAGGCACAGGTCGACTGCTTCCTTCTAATTCGGAGCTGCGCTACAAATACAAAAGTTGTCTCGAATGAAGAACGAGTTCACTCGGCAGGGGATTCATGAAGATATTCAATGATAAACCAAGTTTAGATAAATCCTAAAGGTTCCGGACCACAGATCGAAGTGCTCGGGCATTCAGCTAGAAAGAGTTTAACGGTTACAAAAACCACTCGGCATTCCGAGGCAAATTTAAGGTGAGGCATAAAAGTTTGTTCACTCCGTGGGAGGAGGACTAGTAGGCTCGACGAACTTGTCTAAGTCGACGCCGTCGGCGATCCGAGTGGCTGCAGCGATGAAAGTCTCCATAAAGGATCGGAAGTCATGCTTCTGGGTGTTGGCGACCTTGATTGCTGCCAGCTTATCTTGTCGCACCTCCTTGCAATGGATGAGAATCAAAGACAGAGCCACATCAGCGCCACACCGGGCAGAAGACTTCTTCCACTCTTGCACTCGGTCCGAGATTTTGTTAAGTCGAGTCATCAGGGACTCAAGATCATTTTGGAGCGTGGCCTCTGGCCAAAGTGCCGGGTCGATCCGTGACATGGCGACCTTCAGTCAAGTCAAGTAGTCCACGACACCGTCGATGCAGGATTCCAGTCGGAGCAGATTCATGACACGGGAGAATTGATTGGATCCAAACCTGGTTCGATCCGCCCAGTCTCCTCCTCGAAGTTCTGACAAAACTCTGCATTCATGATCCAAGGATAAGTCAATTTTCATACGCTCAGTCAACACAAAAAAAATCAAATCAATCGGAACAAAATGTGCACCTTCAAGCTTGATGAACAACTTCTTGGCAAGGCTCCTTAGATAGCTCTCCAGATCGTGCCTCCTGCGAGCGATGCCTTCCATCTTCTCGTACAGATTGAGATTGTCCTTCTTCAAGCGCGTGCACTCCTTGTTGGCTTCGTTCATAGCATATTTCATCTTGATATTCTCTTCTTCCAACTGGCCGACCAAAGCTAGTTTCTGTTCAGCCAGAACGGTCCTGTCGTCAGCTTCCTTTCGAGCAGCAGCCAAATCCTGATCCTTCTTCGCCAGAGCTTCTCTCAGTTTTTCTGCAAAGAAATGATGCTTGATTCAGAAAGAGTAGAGGGGTACTCAAGCCTAAGATAAACCAGTCGACAAACTCGTCTTACCATTGGCGCCGTCCTTAGCCTTTTGCACCTCTGTCTCGGCCAGCTCCAAGTCAAGGTTCAGTTGGATCTGTTGTTTCTCCAAGTCGGCAAAGCGAGCTCAAAGATCACAAGATTTCTGCAATCAAAGAGGAGAAGTTATTTTTCAGCGAAAAACGACAAAGGCAATAAGTACTAAGACTACGGTCGACTGCCCGCAGTCCACCATAGTCTCGGGGACTACACCCAGTGGGTGCACTTTGCGTGCCCCCACCGGTTCTGATCGCACCCGGCCAACCCGACAGAGTCGAGTGCAGGGAGTAAAAAAAGGGGGGCTCAGACCACAGTCGACTACCAGCAGTCTACCGCGGTCTCGGGAACTACACCCTGTGGGTGCACTTGGCGTGCCCCCACCGGTTCTGATCCCACTTGACCAGACCAAGTGGAAGAGATAAACTACCAGTTCGGTTTACACTCGACAAAATACAACGACTACAGTTGACTGCCAGCAGTCCACCGTAGTCTCGGGGACTACAACCAGTGGGTGCACTCAGCGTGCTCCCACTAGTTCAAAAATTCAATTGACGCACCCAGTGGGCGTACAGATGCAAAGATTTTCGGAAAAAGTCTTCAGATAGCATATCCTAACAGAACAAACAGTGACCAACTAACCTGAACGTTGCATTGGAGAGCCGAGCTGGCATCGTAGGCGGCCTGACTGGCATCCCGCACCGTCTTCATCTTCTCCATCATGATGCCCGACTGACATATGGCTTCCTTGGTAGCATTCGCTTCGTCCTCTGGGACATGATGGGTCGCAAAAATTGAAGGTGGGTCGACAGGGGTCTGAGCAGTCGACGAAGAAGGCAAGGCACTCGACAATGGCAAAGCAAAGGTAATAGAAGCTCGGTTGGCGTCGCCAGTGTCCTGAACAACTGGTTCCGCCCTCGGCGTCAACTGTGGCACCTGGCTTGCAGGAGCTTGCCTATTCTTCCTCGTCAAAGGCCTCTCAGGCTCTTCATCATCATCGGGGAGGTCGATAATGTTGGGAGATGTGCAAAGTTCAATCGACAAAATCACATCACCCAATGGTGCACATTGTAGCTGAGTCGACCAAATAAAGACAGAATGGCAGAAACCATACCCAGAGCGGAAGTGACCACATCCTCAATCACCTCATCCTCGTCCCTGTAAGCTGAGGTCCCGGAAGTAGCAGCACTGCCAGTTCCAAAGTTTGTCTGGTTAAAGCAAGAAAAACAAACAGCGCGGAGCATCGAGTGAATACAAAGGGAGACACTCACGCGGAAGCGACGGGGATGCCAATCTTAATCTTCGGCAACGCCTTCCGAGTCTTCGGCTCTGCAACTTTGGGGTGCTTTGCCGCTTTCTCGGTCGGGGTTGTTGAAGAGATCCGAGGACGCTTCGAAGACTGACCAGCCTGAGCAGTTGTCTTTTCGCGGGCGCTCGGTCATTCTTGGTCAAGCTTGGATCGCCTCTCCCTGCGAGGAGGCGACTCGACTTCTTCTCTGTCGCTTGAGTCGTTGCTTTCTCCATCCCCTTCACCGTCGGAAGTCCATTCACCGATGTCGCCACCGCTCGCCTCGCCTTCTAGATCTTGCTCTTGCTCTCCGTTGGGAATTGAATACATTTCAATAATGGCCTGAAAGAAAGCAGGGAGAACAAAGTCAGTCGACGTAGTATAGGCAGCCGCGCGAGTGAATTCAGATTACAAGCAAAAGCTCAGAATCAGACCTTCTCTGGTACATGGGACTGGTCGAATGGGGGAACTCTCCTGGCTCCCCTGGGGTTGTCCTTGTTTCCGGTCATGCCCGACAGCCACTTCTCAAGTGTGTCGTCATCGACCTCCTCCAGGTGAATTCGAGTGGAGTCTTCAAGACCCGAATACATCCACATCGGATGGTCTCGGGCTTGAAGAGGCTGGATGCGCCGTTGAAGGAAGACCTCCAAGAGATCCATACCGGTGACCCCGTCATGGATAAGCTGGACCACTCGCTCGACCAGCACCCTCACCTGCGCCTTCTCCTCCGGGAGAACCTTCAAAGGGGAGGGTTTCCTCACTTGGTCCATGGTAAAGGGAGGGAGGCCAGTCGACTGCCCTAGCGTCGACTGATCTTTACAGTAAAACCAGGTCGACTGCCATGCGCGAACCGAGTCGGGAAGAATCATGGTGAAAGTGCAACTATCCCTAGGTGGTTTTGGTAATTTATAACAACATATAGCTCATTGAGCTAATGCTATTCCAAGATGATTATTTCAGGAAAGCTCAATGATTGGCATGGCATGGATGTGAAAGTGGAACCCTCAAAATGCTAAGGACAAAGAATTGGCTCAAGCTCAAAAGTTCAAGACTCTTCATTTTATATTTTAGTGATCCAAGATCACATTGAGTCTTTAGGAAAAGCCAATACTATCAAGGAGGGATGAGGTGTTGCTTAATGACCCTCTTGCTTTATGTGCTTAGTGATATGCTCCAAAATCCTCAACCACCTTTCCATATCCACAAATGACCTAAACCCTAAGCCAAACTCGGTCATACCGATTCTGTCAATCCGGCGCCACCGAGTTTCACTTGTCATTTGCCACTGCCAAACCCTAGCAATTCGGTCCTACCGATAAGGATCTCGGTCTCACCGAGATGGGCTTGCAAACTCTTTGTTTCCCTTTTGTAACTTTTCGGTCTCACCGAAAGAGCGAATCGGTCCCACCGATAATGCAAGGTAAACTCTATGTTTCCTTCTTGTAACTTTTCGGTCTCACCGAAAGAGCAAGTCGGTCCCACCGAGTTTGCCTGACCAACTCTCTGGTTAGCTAATTGCCGAACTCGGTCTCACCGAGTTTGTGCGATCGGTTTCACCGAGATTACGTTATGCCCAAACCCTAACCGAAACGGTCCTACCGAGTTGCATCTCAGTCCCACCGAAATTCCTAACGGTCACTAGGTTTACTATTTCGGTCAGACCGAGTTTTCTGATTCGGTCCCACCAAGATTGGTAGATTGTGTGTAACGGTTGGATTTTGTGTGGAGGCTATAAATACCCCTCCACCTCCTCTTCATTCGAAGAGAGAGCCATCAGAACACATATTCCATTCCTACTCATATGTTCTGAGAAAGAACCACCTACTCATGTGTTGAGACCAAGATATTCCATTCCTACCATATGAATCTTGATCTCTAGCCTTCCCCAAGTTGCTTTCCACTCAAATCTTCTTTCCACCAGATCCAAATCCTATGAGAGAGAGTTGAGTGTTGGGGAGACTATCATTTGAAGCACAAGAGCAAGGAGTTCATCATCAACACACCATTTGTTACTTCTTGGAGAGTGGTGTCTCCTAGATTGGCTAGGTGTCACTTGGGAGCCTCCGACAAGATTGTGGAGTTGAACCAAGGAGTTTGTAAGGGCAAGGAGATCACCTACTTCGTGAAGATCTACCACTAGTGAGGCAAGTCCTTCGTGGGCGATGGCCATGGTGGAATAGACAAGGTTGCTTCTTCGTGGACCCTTCGTGGGTGGAGCCCTCCGTGGACTCGCGCAACCATTACCCTCCGTGGGTTGAAGTCTCCATCAACGTGGATGTAGGATAGCACCACCTATCCGAACCACGGGAAAACATCCGTGTCTCCAATTGCGTTTGAATCCTCCAAACCCTAACCTTTACATTCTTGCAAGTTGCATGCTTTACTTTCCGCTGCCAATAAACTCTTTGCATGCTTGCTTGAATTGTGTGATGATTGCTTGACTTGCTCTAAGATAGCTAAAATCTGCCAAGAACTAAAATTGGGAAAAGGCTAAGTTTTTATTTGGTCAAGTAGTCTAATCACCCCCCCTCTAGACATACTTTCGATCCTACACATGGCCGGAAAGGAACTTTTCCCTCTCATCTGAACACCAAGACCCCCACACATCTAAATCACTTGAGTCCTCTTGTCACTCGTATTAGCCTTTTTCATCGTCTGGGAGCAACAAGTGAAAATGTGCTTGGAAAGGCCCCAGTGAGGCCAACAACCCAGGAAATTCTCACACAAAGAAACAAAAGCGGCGAGATAAACGATTGTGTTGGGAGTGAAGTGGTGGAGTTGTGCCCCAAAGAAGTTCAGAAATCCCCGAAAGAAAGGGTGAGGAGGCAAGGAAAATCCACGGTCGACGTGGGTGGCAAGGAGAACACGCTCACCCTCCCGAGGTTTCGGCTCGGATTCCTTCCCCGGAGGCTGCGCCGATTCATAGGGGATCAGCCCTCCCTCCTAGGTCGTCGAGGTCTTCTTGGGTGATCTTTGAGTGGATCCAGTCGCCCTAGATCCAGCCCTTCGGCAAGCCGGTTTGCAAGGAGGATCCGCCCCGACTGGTCGCCTTCCCCTTCGACCTCGCCGTCGCCTTCTTTGCCCGCTCCAGAGCCGCCGTCTTCTCCTTCCCCATCGTCGCCGGCGCGACGCATACGGAGCGGTGGCACGAGAGCGAGAGTGAGTGCAGCGAATGAGCGTGAAGAGGAGAAGAGATAATGGGGATGCACCATTCGGGAGACCCCGGTCCAACGCCTTATATGAGCCCTCTTCCGAGTGGCTGACAGGTAGGCTCGGGCGGCCCTGTCAAATCCCGTAACAATCGCGTGGACGATATGTGGTGAAAAAGGTGGCGCGGGGATCGAGGCGGCTCCGCTCTATCCCATCCGATTACTGCGGCCTCCCCCGTCCCGCGCGCTTCCCAAAATTCGGATCTCGTGAAATCTGCGAGCAGCAGAACAACTTGTCAGACCGAAGGTCTCCTCCGCACCGTCACTCGGAGCCTTCCAAGTAAAGAAACTCACTCGACAAAAAGCTAAGAATGGATCAAGGTGACCAAAAAGGAAGTTGCTATCATTACTCAGGTTCATTGATCCGAAACCAGATATGCTCATGGCATGAAAAATGAGTCGGGGAAATTCCCAACTCCTTCCCCACTCAAATCTTGATCCATTCGGGGGCTAATGATGAAGCCATGTACCTAGGGTAGGGTCATGGAACTGTCCCAGCTGCCCTACCCAAGGACATCTCTAGAAGAAATCACCTTTCAATCGACTTGGAGGTGTTCCACTCGACAAACTCGAAGACACTCGACCAAGAAGCAACCACTCGACCAAGACCAAATCACTCGACGCCCAGGAGATCTAAAGGCACTCCGCATGCTAACGGTCGGTTATTAAGTAGCCTTTATGGTCATCATAGCACTTTATTAGGGGCGTTACCAGTAACGCCCGACCTTAATGTATTTAGAACCCTGCATAACTGAGGGCCGGAGGGGTCCGGCAAACTCTATGTAAGCCACCCCTCCTCAGTGTAAAGGGTTCGCACCCCTGTAATTCAGACACGCATAATCTAGTCGACCGCCTCCGGGCTCCGAGACGTAGGGCTATTACTTCCTCCGAGAAGGGCCTGAACTCGTAAACGTTGCGTGCTTACAACTTCTCCATAGCTAAGAACTTGCCTCTCCATACTTACCACCCTATATTACTATCAGACTTAGAACCACGACAGTAATCAGTGCCATCGAAGATAGGGCACGCAGCTGAGACTTTGATTATCCCTGCAGTTGACATAGCTAAAACTCCAGGTGGTTAAACCGAATCACACAGAACAAGGGAACACCTTGCTCTGATACCAATTGAAAGTGCTAGTTATCGACTAAAGGGGGTGAATAGGCGATTTTTATGAATGTCTTCAAAACACAGGGGCTTTGGAGACAAACCATAAAAATGAACCTATTGATATGCAACGGAAGGTAGACTACACTAGACAAGCCATAGTCAAGTAAGCAATAAAGTGAAAGCACGAAGACTATCACCAGCTAGGTAGTATGGATCAGGATGGAAGATAGTATGAAGCCAAACAACACAGTCTTCACAAAATGAAGTCAATCAGATCATGTAAGGAGGCAATGACTTCACGAAGACAAACTGTAAGTAAAGAGAGGTAAAGGATAGAACCAGTTGCTTGGTGAGGACAAGGATTTGTTGGACCAGTTCCAGTTGCTGTGACAACTGTACGTGTGGTTAGGGAGGCTGAGATTCAACTCAGAAGACCGCGTCTTCACCTTATTCCCCTTGAGCTAAGGACACACAGTCCTCACCCAATCACTCTGGTAAATCTTCAAGGTAGACTTCCAAACCTTCACAAACTTCGTTCACCAGCAATCCACAATGACTCTTGGATGCTCAGAACGCGATGCCTAACGGGCTGGAGGATTCACAGTCCTCAAGTGTAACAAGTCTTCAAATCACGCAGATAGAGAGACTTCAGTGATGCCTAGCACTCTTTGATGCCTAACACTCTTTGACTCTGGGTGTTTAATGCTTTGTCCTTGCAAGGATTTCCCTCTCAAATGCTTCGGAGGTGGGTTGCTCTCAAACGACAAAAGCCGTGCACTAACTCTGAGCAGCCACCAATTTATGGTGTAGGGGTGGGCTATTCATAGCTAGGAGGCAACCCGACCTGATTTGTCCGAAATGACCCTAGGTTACTACGGAACTAACACATGTGCAACGGTCAGATTTCAAACACACGCGGTAGCTTGACTTGGGCTACAATTAAAGCTGATTCATCCAGCTCTGGATAAGATTTGCTCTCACTGTCTTCGCTCGAAGACATAGTGTCGGCGTTCTAGGAACGGGGGTCCCCAGACTTGCCTGCCTGCGGATGACAGCGTGACTCCACGAGCGGCCATGTACGGCCCATCATCACCAGCAAACACTCAAGACCCTTGCGAGGGGCCAAGCCTAGCGAGGCGGATGACGCAAGACCTCCTCAGGGGCGGCCTCACCAGGCTGGCTCACGAGGGGCGGAGAGATCAAGGCACGGGACACCTCGCGAGGTTTCTGTGACGCAAGCCATGACGACTAGAGCCAGGCGGGCACCAGCGCGCGCAGTGTCCTCGTTTCCTCTTTGGTGCTAAAGGGGCAAGCACAGACGAGGAGTCCCGAGGCATCAGGCAAAGGTTTCCATATCGGTGCAACAAGACCAAGACTAGGAGGACGGCAGGACGGAGGTCGCCGTGGAGCCCAAGACGGCATCACCACCAGAGCCTTTGGCAGGCGAAGACTACTTTTGTTAGGATAGCTTGTACTAGTTGTCTCCCCTTGAATTTGGCTGTTGTGGGATCCCTTCCCGCTCAATATTTGGGAAGAGGACCAGGGCCTCTATAAATAGGACTAGCTACAACCATAGAAGGGGATGGGATCCAGATCATCCCCTAACCACTCAAGTTCACCAAGCACAAGAACACCTCTCCTCGCGAGGTTGTTCTTCCCTTGTAACTATTCATCCTCAGCCCGAGAGGAAATCCACCACACCACACTGGAGTAGGGTATTACACCCCAACGGTGGCCTAAACCAGTATAAATCTTGTGTCTCGCGTTCTTTGGGTTCGTCGAGCTAGGCCGTGAGATCGTAGAGTGTGCGAGCTAGAAAGGGGGAGAGATCTTTGTGCGCACCTCAGTGTTCGAACCTCAAGGGTTTTGCTGGAACCCGAAATCCGACATTTGGCGCGCCACGTAGGGGTGCGCTGAAGCTTTCCTCTTTGTCGATCTGCGCTTCACCACTCCCCCAAATTCATGGCCGACGCTCGCCGGGCGCGCGCTGAACGCTGGGCCGCTCTCGCCACCCGTGTCACTCAGACATCCCTGTCGGCGGACCTCCCCGCCGCTCTCCGTCACCCGCCGCCACCGGCCCAGCGGCAAACGAGCAGCAAGCCTCTTCACTGCACCCCTCTGTGCGGCGAGACGGTCGCACCGCCACCCCATCGCTGACTCTGGCCGTCTCATCGTCTCATGCTCGCCGTGCCCCCATGGACGCGCAGGCCGCGCTGCTCATGGCACGTGAGCTCCTGCACTACCGCCCGGTCGACGACCTCTATGAGGACTGGTTGGACTGCATCATCGAGCTCGTCAGCGCCGCGGGGGGCTCTCCTGCACCATCCCTCTCGCTGCCTCGCCCGCCCCCGGCTGCGGGCGATGTGGCTCACGGAGCACCTCCACCCCCTCAGCACCAAGATAGCACCCTCGCGCCAAGGAACATGCGGCTCATGGAGCGCCTAAGCCTCCCCCGCGTCAAGAAGGTCCTCGCTCCAAGATGTGCGGCCCAGCGGCGTGATCCACCATGTCGTGCGCCCGCGCACAAAGAAATAAGTTGCCAGGAGATTCCCCGTCCGCAAGAAGATGCTCCACCGCTTCCAGCACCACCACGTCAGGATCGCCTATTGTGGCAGGGCCATGTGCCACTTGTCGTGGCGACACAGGGACGCCAAGGTCAAGCTCTGCCTCCGCGACGGGCCCCAATGGCCACGGCGGGCTGACGTGCCTTCACTCTTGAGCTGCGTAGCATCGTCTGGCTGGGCAAATTCAAGCCGGATCTGCCTCCTCGCTACGACGGCACCCCCGACCCTGCAGAGTTCTTGCAGCTCTATGAGCTGAGCATCGAGTCGACCAATGGTGATGAAAAGGTCATGGCGAACTGGTTTCCCATGGCTCTCAAGGACGACGCCTGCTCATGGCTCCTGAACCTGCCCCCAGACTCGATTTCCTCCTGGGATGAGATGCGCAACCGCTTCATCGCCAACTTCCAGGGCACTCGTGACCGCCCCCTAGTCGCGGGTGACCTGCGCCACATCAAGCAACAACCGGGAGAAACCTTGCAGAAGTACATCCAGCGTGCGTATCAAGATCCCCAAGGTGACACACGAGGCCATCATCTAAGCGTTTTCCGACGGTGTCCGCGACATCAAGATGAAGGAGGAGCTCTCCATCCATGAGGCGCTGTTGAAAGATCAAGGATGTCGCCTAGAGGGGGGGGGGGGTAAATAGGTGCTTTAAAATAATTACGGTTTAGGCTTGAACAAATGCGGAATAAACCTAGCGGTTAATTTGCCAAGAAAAAAACCTAAAACAACTAGGCTCACCTATGTGCACCAACAACTTATGCTAACCAAGATAAGCAACTATATGATAGCAAGAAATATGACAAAGAACAATATGGCTATCACAAAGTAAAGTGCATAAGAAAAGGGCTCGGGTAAGAGATAACCGAGGCACGTGGAGACGATGATGTATCCCGAAGTTCACACCCTTGCGGATGCTAATCTTCGTTTGGAGCAATGTGGAGGCACAATGCTCCCCAAGAAGCCACTAGGGCCACCGTAATATCCTCACGCCCTCGCATAATGCAAGATGCCGTGATTCCACTAAGGGACCCTTGAGGCCGGTCACCGAACCCGTACAAATGGCAACCCTTGGGGGCGGTCACCGAACCCGTACACTTTGGCAACCCTTGGGGGCGGTCACCGAAACCCCTCAAATTGCTCGGGGCGATCTCCACAACCTAATTGGAGACCCCGACGCTTGCCTGGAGCTTTACACTACAATGATTGAGCTCCGAACACCACCAACCGTCTAGGGCGCCCAAGCACGCAATGGGAACAAGCTCAAGGGCACCAAGCACCCAAGAGTAATAAGCTTCTCAACTTGTAACTTCCACGTATCGCCATGGAGAACTCAAACCGATGCACCAAATGCAATGGCAAGGGCACACGGAGTGCCCAAGTCCTCCTCTCTCAAACCCCACCGAAGCAACTAATGCTAGGGAGGAAAATGAGAGGAAGAACAAGAAGGAGAACATGAATAACTCCAAGATCTAGATCCAGGGGTTCCCCTCACATAGAGGAGAAAAGTGATTGGTGGAAATGTGGATCTAGATCTCCTCTCTCTTTTCCCTCAAAAACTAGCAAGGAACCATGGAGGGATTGAGAGTTAGCAAGCTCGAAGAAGGTCAACAATGGGGAAAGAACACGAGCTCAAAGGATAAGGTTGAATGGGGAAGAAGACCCCCTTTTATAGGAGCTCTCGAATCCAACCGTTATGTGCTGAGTCCGCGCACGAGCGGTACTACCGCTCACGGGAGTGGTACTACCGCCCGGGCGGTAGAACACGGAAAGCGGAGCAAAACAGAGTGAGAGGCAGAGCCGTATGAGCGGCACTACCGCTGGAGCCTGCGGTACTACCGTTGGCCGCAGCGGTACTACCACTAGAACCGCGCTGTCGGTGTCCTGGGAACGGGTGTCCCCAGACTTGCCTGCCTGCGGCCCGCGGCGTGGCTGAGCCAGCAGGCCGTACACCCATCTTCACCAACAAAGCACCCAAGACCCTCGCGAGGGGCCAAGCCTCGCGAGGCGGACGATGCAAGACCTCCTCTGGAGTGGCCTAGCTAGGCAGGCTCACGAGAAGCGGAGATATCAAGGCAAGGCAAACCTCACGAGGCTCTCGTGACGTGAGCCGTGACGACCGACACCAGGCGGGCGCCAGCGCACACAGTGTCCTTGTTTCCTCTTTGGTGCAAAGGGGGCAAGCACAGCCGCGGAGTACCGAGGCCACAGGCAAAGGTTGCCATTTCGGTGCAATGAGACAATACCATGGACTGCAAGACGGAGGTCATCGTGGAGCCCACAACAGCGTCACCACCAAAACTTTGTGCAGGCGAAGACTACTTTTGTCAGGATAGCTTGTACTAGTTGTCCCCCTTCAAATTAGCCCGCCATTGTTGGCTCCCTTCCCGCTCGATATTTGGGAAGAGGACCAGGGCATATATAAGTAGAGCTAGCCACCATAGTAGGGGCATCTCATCTTAGCTTGATCCAATCCGATCGAGAGCCTACTCACAAGAACACCTCAACCTCAGGAGGTTGTTCTTCCCTTGTATTGTTCATCATCAGCCCAAGAGGCAATCCACCACCACCACACTGGAGTAGGGTATTACACAACAACGGTGGCCTGGACCAGTATAAACCCTGTGTCCATCTGTGTTGTGAGTTCGTCGAGTTCGTCCGTGAGATCCTAGCATGCTAGAGTGTAGATCGGTTGAAGGGAAAGACTTCGCACGCACCCCAGTGTTCGAACCTTAAGGGTTTGCCGGGACCCCATACCCCGACATTTGCGCGCCAGGTAGGGGTGCACCGGGGCTTTTCTCCATCAACCAGCGCCCCCGCACGACGCTCCCATGGCAGGTGCCCCGCCACCGAACTCCTTAGCTGACGCCAGCAGCAGGGAGTCTGGGTACCAAGCCCTGGCCCCCGCTCTACGGCGAGTGCAGTGGCTGGTCAAGTTCAGGCCAGAGATGCCGCCGCGTTACGACGGCGCGGCAGACTCGGCGCTATTGAAAGTGTAACCATCCCTAGGTGGTTTTGGTAATTCCTAACAACATATAGCTCATTGAGCTAATGCTATTCCAAGATTAATATTTCAGGAAAAGCTCAATGAATGGCATGGCATGGATGAGGAAAGTGGACCCCTCAAAATACTAAGGACAAAAGATTGGCTCAAGCTCAAAGCTCAAGACTCTACATTTTATATTTTAGTGATCCCAGATCACATTGAGTCTATAGGAAAAGCCTATACTATCAAGGAGGGATGAGGTGTTGCTTGATGAGGTTCTTGCTTCATAGTGCTTAGTGATATGCTCCAAAACCCTCAACTACCTTCCCACATCCACATATGACCTAAACCAAAAGTCAAACTCGGCCCCACCGATTCTTTCTATCCGGCGCCACCGAGTTCAGATGTCATAGCCACTGCCACAAACCCTAGGCAAACCGGTCTCACCGATAGGGATCTCGGTCACACTGAGGTGGGGTTGTAATATCTTTGTTTCCCCTCGTAACGTTTCGGTCCTATCGAGATGAGCGATCGGTCCCACCGAGATTGCAATGTAAACTCTCTGTTTCCCTTTTGTAACATTTCGGTCCCACCGAAATGAGCAAATTGGTCCCACCGAGTTTACCCGACCAACTCTCTGGTTAGCCTATTACCAAAATCGGTCCCACCGAGTTTGTGTAATCGATCACACCGAGATTACGTTATGTCCTAACCCTAACCATATCGGTCCCACCGAGTTGCATCTCAGTCCCACCAAAAATCCTAACGGTCACTAGGTTTGTTAAATCGGTCCGACCGAGTTTCTTAATTCGGTCTCACCGAGATTGGTAAATTGTGTGTAACGGTTAGTTTTTGTGTTGAGGCTATATATACCCCTCCACCCACTCTTCATTTGTGGAGAGAGCCATCAGAACATACCTACACTTCCAATACACATTTTCTGAGAGAGAACCACCTACTCATGTGTTGAGGCCAAGATATTCCATTCCCACCATATGAATCTTGATCTCTAGCCTTCCCCAAGTTGCTTTCCACTCAAATCTTCTTTCCACAAAATCCATATCCTGTGAGAGAGAGTTGAGTGTTGGGGAGACTATCATTTGAACCACAAGAGCAAGGAGTTCATCATCAACACACCATTTGTTACTTCTTGGAGAGTGGTGTCTCCTAGATTGGCTAGGTGTCACTTGGGAACCTCCGACAAGATTGTGGAGTTGAACCAAGGAGTTTGTAAGGGCAAGGAGATCGCCAACTTCGTGAAGATCTACCGCTAGTGAGGCAAGTCCTTCGTGGGCGATGGCCATGATGGGATAGACAAGGTTGCTTCTCCGTGGACCCTTCATGGGTGGAGCCCTCCGTGGACTCGCGCAACCGTTACCCTCCGTGGGTTGTGGTCTCCATCAACGTGGATGTACGATAGCACCACCTATCGGAACCATGACAAAAACATCTGTGTCTCCAATTGCGTTTGAATTCTCCAAACCCTTCCCTTTACATTCTTGCAAGTTGCATGCTTTACTTTCCGCTGCTCATAGACTCTTTGCATGCTTGCTTGAATTGTGTTAAGATTGCCTGACTTGTGCTAAGATAGCTAAAATCTACCAAAGACTAAAATTGGGAAAAGTATAGATTTTTAATTGGTCAAGTAGTCTAATCACACACCCCCCCCCCCTCTAGACATACTTTCGATCCTACAGTTGTTATTGCTAGCGTACGAGGAGGCCCTCCTTGAAGACAGAGGTGACGACAAGATCATGGCAAACTTGTTCCCCCTGGACCTCGCCGGCGAGCCGCGCGCTTGGCTGCTCGGCCTCCCGGGATCCATGGTGACGTCCTGGGGGGAACTCCTCGACCTCTTCACGGCGCGCTACGCAGCGCCGGCATGCCACGCAATCGCGGCACTACTGGGCAGCTCCCAAGCACCTCCTTCAGATCACCATGCCAAGCCTTTCTTCTGTCAGATTGGGGCCGCCTGCAAGCGCCCGGGGGCTTCGCCGGGTTGGGCTGCGCCGGAAGCCGGCCTCACCTTCCACTCAGAGGACCACCCCGGCTCCACCGCCGGCTCAGGGATGCTCCTGATGCTCTGCACGCCCACCATCTCCAACGTGGCCATCACCAAAACCATCATCGACGATGGCGTCGGTCTCAACCTGCTCTCCGTGGAAGCTTTCAGCCTTCTTCATGTACCGGTCGAACGGCTCGGCCTCAGCAAGCCCTTCACAGGGGTGGGCGGTGGAGCTGCTCACCCCTTGGGACAGATCCGCCTCCCAGTCACCTTTGGCACGCGGGATAACTATCGCACCGAGCTGGTGGACTTAGACATCACCCGCATCGGTCTCCCGTACAATGCCATCCTCGGCTACCCGGCCCTCGCTCAGTTCATGGCGGCAACTCACCCGGCTTACAACCTCATGAAGATGCCAGGGAGCAAGGACGTCCTCACCATCCAAGGGGACGCTAAGGAGGCCGTGATGGCACTCAGGCTCGCCTTCAAGACCGCGGCAGCAGCGCAGCCAACCGGTGCCGGTGCGCTGGAGGACAAGGAGGCCGCGCCCACCAAGAAAAAGCAGTTTTTCACCCAAGACATGGCGGAGACCAAGCAGGTGCCGGTCAATGAGGATGGCTCTTCAGGGTCCACCTTCACCATAGGAACCGGCCTCAACCCGGGGCAACAAAAAGCTTTGGTGAGATTTTTGCACGCGAACAAGGAGATATTCGCATGGGAGCCCGATCAACTGGTAGGGGTCCCGAGAGAGGTAATCTAGCATCATCTAAAGGTCTACCGCTAGTGAGGCAAGTCCTTCGTGGGCGATGGCCATGATGGGACAGACAACGTTGATTCTTCGTGGACCCTTCGTGGGTGGAGCCCTCCGTGGACTCGCGCAACCGTTACCCTTCGTGGGTTGAAGTCTCCATCAACGTGGATGTACGATAGCACCACCTATCGGAACCACAACAAAAACATCCGTGTCTCCAATTGCGTTTGAATTCTCCAAACCCTTCCCTTTACATTCTTGCAAGTTGCATGCTTTACTTTCCGCTGCTCATAGACTCTTTGCAATCTTGCTTGAATTGTGTTAAGATTGCTTGACTTGTGCTGAGATAGCTAAAATCTGCCAAAGACTAAAATTGGGAAAAGGATAGATTTTTAATTGGTCAAGTAGTCTAATCACCCCCCCCCTCTAGACATACTTTCGATCCTACAAGTGGTATCAGAGCTTTGGTCTCCATTTGCTTTGATTTCCATAGCTTTTGGTGGTCATAGCCTTGGTTTCACAACCTAGGAGAGTATGGCATCTAGCGAGGGAAATTATCACTGTAGAGGTCCTTACTTTGATGGTACTAATTTTGCTAGTTGGAAACATAAGATGAAAATGCATATTCTTGGACATAACCCCCCTATTTGGGCTATTGTGTGTGTTGGCTTGCAAGGTGAATTCTTTGATGGGAGAGAACCGAATCGTGAAGCTACCGCGGAAGAGTTGAAGATGCTAGAATACAATGCTCAAGCTTGTGATATCCTCTTCATAGGATTGTGCCCCGAAGAATTCAACAAAATCAGTCGTCTTGAGAATGCAAAGGAAATTTGGGATACTTTGATTGATATGCACGAAGATACCGACTCCGTCAAGGAATCCAAGTTGGATGTGCTTCAAAGTCAACTTGACAAGTTCAAAATGAAGGATGGTGAAGGTGTCGCTGAAATGTACTCTAGGCTTGCTCTTATCACAAATGAGATTGCCGGCTTAGGAAGTGAAGAGATGACCGACAAATTCATCATCAAGAAGATCCTAAGAGCCTTGGATGGAAAATACGATACTGTATGCACATTGATCCAAATGATGCCAAATTACAAAGATCTCAAGCCAACGTAAGTCATTGGAAGAATTGTTGCTCATGAGATGTCACTCAAGGATAAGGAGGAGCTCCATAACAAGTCAAGTGGTGCTTACAAAGCCTCATGTGAAGCTCCCACATCATCAAGTGAGAAACAAACCTTTAATGAAGAATTGAGCTTAATGGTGAAGAACTTCACCAAGTTCTACAAGAATAGAAGCAAAGAGAGAAGTTCCAAGTCAAGGTCCTACAATGACAAAAGATCTTCTAGTCGAGAGCGAAACTGCTACAATTGTGGAAGACCCGGACACTACTCCAATGAGTGTACGGCTCCCCACAAGAGAAGAGAAGATTCTCCCAAAAGAAGAAGTAGAAGAGAAGAATCACCATCAAGGGACAGAAGGAGTAGGGATGATCGATATGGACGAAGACCCTCTCCGAGAAGCAAGGATTCGGAAAGGAAGGACAAGTCATCAAGGAGCTACATTGTCGGCGTTCTGGGAACGGGGGTCCCCAGACTTGCCTGCCTGCGGCCTGCGGCGTGGCTCAAAAGGGGGTCCAGCGCGGCCCATCTTCACCAACACAAAACCAAGACCCTCGCGAGGGGCTAAGCCTCGCGGGGCGGATAACGCGGAGCTTCCTCAGGCACGGCCTCATCAGGCTGGCTCACGAGGAGGTGGAGAGATCAAGGCGGGGTACCACACGAGGTGCCCATGACGCAAGCCATGACGACTCAGGGCGCCAGGCGGGTGCCAGCCCGCGCAGCGTCCTCCTTTCCTCTTTGGTGCAAAGGGGGCAAGCGCAGCCGCGGAGTACCGAGGCATCAGGCAAAGGTTGCCATTTCGGTGCAACGATACCAAGACCAGGAGGACTACGAGACGGAGGTCATCGTGGAGCCCAAGACGGCGTCATCACCAGAGCTTTGCGCGGATGAAGACTACTTTTGTTAGGATAGCTGATACTTGTTGTCCCCCTTCAAATTAGCCCGCCATTGTTGGCTCCCTTCCCGCTCGATATTTGGGGAAGAGGACCAGGGCCTCTATAAATAGGACCAGCCACCCACAGGATCGGGGGGTTGGGAAGTTGGAAGGAAGAGGCTCTTTAGAGAGCGTCTCGATCAGAAAGAGAGAGAGAGAGAGAGAGAGAGAGAGAGAGAGAGAGAGAGAGAGAGACAGAGAGAAAGGTGACTGAACTCCTCCCAGTAGTTCATCACCCTAGCTAAGAACAGACCCTCGCGAGGTTGTTCTTCGTTGTATTGTTCATCATCATCAGCCCAAGAGGCAATCCACCACACCACACACTGGAGTAGGGTATTACACCACAACGGTGGCCCGAACCAGTATAAACCCTGTGTCTCTTGTGTTGTTCTTTCCATAGCTTAGATCCTAGCATGGTGGAGGGGTGAAGGTAGGTAGGAAGCGAAATCTCCGTGCGCACCCCAGTGCTCGAACCTCAAGGGTCTGCCGGAACCCGAAATCCGACATTTGGCGCGCCAGGTACGGGTGCGCCGGAATTCGTCTCCCACCACCCCATTCTCCTCCGACCATCGCGCCCATGTCTGACGCTCGTCGGGCCCGCGCGGAGCGCCGGGCCGCCCTCGCTTCCCGCGTCGCCCAGACGGCCCCTGTTGGCGGGCGTCCTCGCCGTTCCCGGTCACATGCCGTCAACACCGCCACCGGCCCGGCGGGGGACGAGCAGCAAGCATCGTCCTAGCATCCGTCCGTGCGGCAAGACGGCCGCACCGCAACTCCCTCGCTCACCCCGGTTGGTTCTTCATCCCGCGCGCTCCGCGCACCCATGGAGGCTCGAGCTGCGCTCATCGCGGCAAACGAGCTCCTGCGCTACCGTCCCGTCGACGACGTCTACGAACAATGGCTCGACTGCGTCGCCGAGCTCGTCCGCGCCACAGGGGGCTCTTCCGCGCCGTCCGTTCCGCTGTACCGCACCCAGCCCCGCGCAGGCGACGAGGCTCCGGCGGCGCCCCAGCCGCCTCCTCCTCAAGAAGATGCCATCCTCCTCAAGAAGACGCCATGGCTCCAAGGCGCATGGCCCCTGGGCGGAACCCGCTCCGTTAGGTGCCAGCGCGGCAAGACCAGAGCTGCCAAGTCGTCCCTCGCCCGCAAGAATCCGCCCGGGCGCTCCCTGCTCCAGCACGTCGCGATCATGCTCCTGCTCCCGCGCGTCAAGACCCCGCGCTGCTCTCAGCTGCAGCTCGTGGGGACATGCAAGACCAAGATCTCCGTCACCCAAGGCCTCCCGTGGCCACAGTAGGCTGCCGCGCCTTCACCACCGAACTACGCAGCATCGCGTGGCCCGGCAAGTTCAAGCCAGACCTACCTCCTCGCTACGACGGCACGGCCGACCCTGCAGAGTTCCTCCAGCTCTACAAGCTAGGCATCGAAGTTGCCAACGGAGACGAGAAGGTCATGGCGAACTGGTTTCCCATGGCGCTCAAGGACGGGGCCCGCACCTGGCTCCAAGCACAATCTCCTCCTCGGAAGAGATGCGCACCCGCTTCATCGCCAACTTCCAAGGCACTCGCGACCGGACACCTGCCGTGAGCAACATGCGCTGCATCAAGCAACAACCCGGGGAGACCCTGCAGAAGTACATCCGGCGCTTCAAGAACGCACGCCTCAAGATTCCCAAGGTGACTGAGGAGGCCATCATCTCAGCCTTCTCCGACGGCATGCGTGATGTCAGGCCGCGTCACTGGAAGACCCGGATCGTGGAAGCAGGAGGCCTCCCGAGACCGCCCCTAAGAAGAAGAAGACATCGTCCGGCCCGACCACTCAGGAGGTAGGCCCCTCTGGGCCCGCGCCTGCCCAGGGGGAACCTCCTTCCATCGCATAGGAAAGCATGCCCCGCGCCCTCCTCAGGCAGGGCTCGGGGGCTCTCCCCTGGAGGGCCACCGACCTAGCTAGGGTCACAAGGGAGGCACTTGGGCACCACATGGAGGCGTGTTTCGAAGCACGTATCCCTCGAGAAGGAGCAAGGCAGGGAGATCCAGACCCTCAGGAGTTCGTCAGCAAGGCCATTCAGGAGCTACAGGAGTCAAGAGTCATGAAAGGCGGCCGCCGCCTACTAGCAGTGGCTCCCCATCCAGGCGAGGATGGCGGGCTGCGCGTCTGCATCGACGTACCAGGGCTCAACCGAGTCGCCTCCCTGGAGCGCCTCTGGCCCTCACGAGTGGGGCGCTGCGGAAGTCCACCCCACAACTACGTGTGCATGCCTTACGGCTTGCCGAGCGCGGCGGACACGTACCAGCGCCTCATGAGGGGCACCACGGAGGCACAAGAGGCCATGCGTTCCGCAGCCCTGGCGGAGATGGAGATGGTCCGCGAGGAGCCGCCAGCGCCTCCGGAGCCTCCCGAGGCCCCTGGGCCTGGGGGCTCATGAGGATCAGCTTCCGCAGCCCACCTAGTCTGCTACACCAACACCCCTTCATCCTCGACGTCATTAGGTGACATCTTTCAAGTTTCACTTCTAGCTAGGAGTGCCCCCAGGGCTGCATTATTCCCAGGCCACGTGGGTCCGTCCCTGCGGCGTGTACCCCTTTTAATTTCGCGTTGTTAGCTTACCTTGTTGGGGGCGCCCCTCGGGCTGCATGACCCCCCAAGTCGCTTGGGCCTGACCCAGTGATGTCCGCACTCCCAGCATCTATTTGAATGAATCCACTCCTTCGCAGCTAATGTGTTTCACCTAGTTGCCTGCTCAGCTGACGCCAACTAACGGAGCTGCTCCCAAACGGCACGACACTTGCGCATGGGTCCGTCCCTGCAACGCCGACAAACCTGGATGGCTGAGCTCTGGCCGCGGCAGCCCCGCATAGCGTAACCTCGTCAAGCCTTCAGTGCCTCACTACCCCTCGGAAGCAACCAACGGCTGACTGTCAATTGTCATGGCGACCCCTTGTTTTTTCTATGCTGGACCTGCAGGACCTCCTGAAGGAGCTGCATTAGGCGAGGCTCTTGCGGTGTATCCTTCGCTCTCGTCCGCGCGAACCTCTTGCATGTTAAAGGGGGGGCGCCTGAGCATTGTGACTCAGGGCTCCTACTGGCTCTCCAGCCCTCACCCTCTGGCCTTGACCACGGCATCACGACCTGGCATACCAGCGACGGCTGAGACTCGCTCGAGGGCCGGGACCCGAGGATGTAGAGCAGAAAGGGGAGCAAAGGCGAGAGGGGAGAGACACACGAGGACCTCGCCGAGCAACCTTGCGCCTGCCGATGCACGGACCCGGCGACACACCAGAGAGAGGCCCCTGATCCTCGAGATAAGTCATCACCCGGAAGCGCCAGCTACCGTGGCACCATCCCGCACCTAATGCTATCCCTAGTTAGCGACCTCCTGGCCTTGACCACGGCATCGCGATCTGGCATACCAGCGACGGCTGAAGCCGCCTTGGGACTGGGACCTGTCGGCGCAGAGCACCAAGCCCTCGTGAGGTTCGAAAGGGAGGACTGAGCTAAGACGAAATGAGCAACTCACACAATTCAACGACAAGGGTTATATTAACAAAACAGGATCATAGGCACCTTACAAGCCCCCACGGGGTGCGTTTTTGGTTCCTTGCAGGGAACAGATCCTAAAGGGATACAAACTACGCGCGTCCCTGCAAAAGAAGCCATCATCAACAGTGGGCCGTCAAGCATCGACACCAATCCCATCCAGATCAGAGTCGGCAGCGGCCTGACGAGCCCGCCCTGCTCCAGGAGCGGCGCCAGCTCGGGGGCTCGTAGCTGTCGTCGCTCGTCTCCGGAGTCGCGAAGGGCTCGCCGAAGTCGCTGGAACCTCCGATGTCTCCACCGCCTAAGGAGCCACCAAGGGAGCGGTTGGCGAGCCCAGTCCTGGTCGCAGCAGGGTCCTGGCCACCTTCACCGGGGCAGCACTCCAGCCGACGCCCGCTCGCATCGAAGACCTTGAAGAGCATCATCGAAGCACCGTCGTAGTCCAAGTGGATCGTGAAGACGCCCCTTGTCCTACAAACCCGGGTGATCTCTCTCCAACCCCGAGTCATGTAGACCTCGCCCGGGGCGACGACCGCGACCTCTGCCTCGGTCGCAAGGGTGCTGCAGCTGGCGTGCTGCAGCCAGCGCTCCAGGGGCTCCCCCTGCAGGATGATGGAGGCGAAGAAGGGAGGAAGGCGGATCCAAGACTAAAGAGGAATGGCGACGTGGAGCACGAACTCTTGGGAGGAGCCCTCGATGTGGACCCCAGGGGGGACGACCCACATCTTCGTGACCCGCCGGCGGCGACGGCGGCGCCGCCCGTGGCGGCCAGCATCAGCTCCTTCGGGGCCCTCGACGTGGGCGTACAATGGAAGCGGGAACCCCGGCGGCGCCCGCTCGCACCAAGGCCTCGACACCACTTGAAGAGCCCCCTCGTCCGGGCCATGGGGGATTAGCCGTTTCTTCGGCGGGAGTGGGTCTGGTCCCTCTCGGGGAGCTTTTCCCTTCTCTACCGTCGAGAACCGGCGGATCAGAGCCATCGCGGCAAGATGGAGCGAGGATCGGGAAGAAGGAGAAACAAGGAGGGATGGACTGGAAGGGCGCGCGCCGTTCCGTACTTATGGCCGGCGAAGGCCAACCGCCGACCCCCACGATCGCAGGTAATCATGACCCGTTTTGCATGCAGGGACTTGTCCAACCCGTGCAGTTGCCGGGGCGCCATGGGGAAGTGGAGGCGCCCACGTCCAGTCAACCACCACGCGGTGCCCAAGGCCACAGGCTGTTAGGGCCCGCGGCGCTTCGCTCTTGCCCTTCCGCCTCCCTGCACGGCCAAGTTCGGGCGCGCCTTGGGCCCGGGGGCTACTGTCGGCGTTCTGGGAATGAGGGTCCCCAGACTTGCCTGCCTGCAGCCTGCGGCGTGGCTCAAAAGGGGGCCCAGGACGGCCCATCTTCACCAACACAAAACAAAGACCCTCGTGAGGGGCCAAGCCTCAAGGGGCGGACGACGCAGAGCTTCCTCAGGCACGGCCTCGTCAGGCTGGCTCACGAGGAGGCGGAGAGATCAAGGCGGGGTACCTGTCGGCGTTCTGGGAACGGGGGTCCCCAGACTTGCCTGCCTGCGGCCTGCGGCGTGGCTCGAGTGGGGGCCTAGCGCGGCCCAGCTTCATCATAACGAGGCTCAAGACCCTCGCGAGGTGCCAAGCCTCGCGAGGCGGACGACACGGCGCATCCTTAGGTACAGCCTCGTCAGGCTGGCTCGCGAGGAGGCGGAGAGTTCAAGGCGGGGTACCTCGCGAGGTGCCCATGACGCGAGCCATGACGACACGGGGCACCAGGCGGGTGCCAGCGCGCGCAGCGTCCCTCTTTCCTCTTTGGTGCAAAGGGGGCAAGCGTATCCGCGGAGTACCGAGGCATCAGGCAAAGGTTGCCACTTCGGTGCAACGAGACCAAGACCAGGAGGACTATGAGACGGAGGTCACCATGGAGCCCAGCGCGGCGTCATCACCAGAGCCTTTGGCAGGCGAAGACTGCTTTTGTTAGGATAGATGTACTCACTGTCCCCCTTCAAATTAGCCCACCATTGTTGGATCCCTTCCCGCTCAATATTTGGGGAGAGGACCAGGGCCTCTATAAATAGGACTAGCCACCCACATAGCAAGGGGTTCGATTCCTGGTTGTTCGGTCCGGGATCTGAGGGAGAAAGAGAGAGAAAGGAGACTGAACTCTTCGTAGTAGTTCATCTCCAAAGCCAAGAACAGACCCTCGCGAGGTTGTTCTTCCTTGTATCATTCATCCACACCAGCCCCAGGAGGCAATACATCCACCACACACTAGAGTAGGGTATTACACCACATCGGTGGCCCGAACCAGTATAAATCTTGTGTCTTTCGTGCAGCTCTTTTAGTAGTTTAGGTCCCTTCGAGACGGAGAGGTTGAAGGTGAGATTTCCGCGCGCACCCCAGTGTTCGAACCTTAAGGGTCTGCCGGAACCCGAAATCCGACATTTGGCGTGCCAGGTAGGGGTGCGCTGGAATTCGTCTTCCACCGCTCCGTGCCCCGTCGCGTCTTCATCGCCATGCCCGGCGACCAGGAGGTCAACCCCGACCCATGGGCTGCATGGCCCAAACGCGCGGAACCGCTCGCCTCGGGCGACCCCGCGCCCCAGGCAGCTCGCGGTCCACAGGGCGCCGCGGGCCGCGGGCGACGCGGACAGACTTCGTTAACTCTTACGCCGCGACAGGCTCGGTCGGCAGCAAGGGCCTCCAATCACGCTGCGACAACGACACCATACACCCGCCGGGAGTAGGCGAATTCGAGGGCCGCGCTCAAGGTGGCCCGAGAGCTGCTGCGGTGCAGGTTGCTAGAGGGCGGCCACGACGTGCTGCTAGAGCGAGTGGTGGAGCTTCTGGGCTTCCCCGCCTCGGGGGCTCACCCCTTCTCCACCCAGCTCCCATCTCAAGCCCAGAGCAACCCGCACAGGGGCTCGACGCGCACCCGCAGGCTTCAGGGCTACTCCGACGCCAGCGAAGCTGTCAGCACCGGACCGGTGGCGACGCTGCCACCGCCCCGGCCCGCGAAGGAGAAGGACTCGATGCGACCCGCAGCCCCGGAGGGCGGCTGCATTGCCACCCAGTGGCAGGCATGACAAGTGGGGCCGCATGGCATGCGGGGCGCCATGGCATGGCGTACGGGATGACGGCGACGGAAGAGTACGTGCCCCGCATGATGGACCAAGGACACCCTCACGAGGACGGGCAGGGCTCACTCCTCGGCCCCAGCTGGGGGGACGAGGTGATGGAGGCTGAGCCCTTCCAGGCGCCCCAGGACGAGCCCGCTGGCCACGCTGGAGGCAGCGATCACCGGGCGCCACTAACTCTTCAGGGGTAGGTATATGCTAACCGTGGATCGCAGGAGGTGCAGGTCGCTGCGGCGAGCGGCTGCCCCGCTCCTACAACCCCCCACCCCTCGGGAGGAGGCTGCAGGGGGCTGCAGGGGAGGGGCCGGGATCCGACATCACCACCGGGGCGTTCGGAGCAAGGCATTCTCAGGAAGTAGGCCATCTGCTGGGGAGGTGCCTCAGGGCCTGCCCCTGGCAGAGGACCCGTGGTCGTCGGGGGAACCGCTGGCGACCGCTCTACCCCATCAGGCGGCGTCCTGGGTTCCGGTCATTGCTGATGGCACCAGAGTGTGGCGCAAGGAGGGGCCCTCGTCTGGCGATATGAAGCAAGGCCAGTACCTGTGAAGAAGGCCCAGTGCCTGTGAAGCTCGCCGCCCCGTGACACTCTCATGTAATAATGAGTGGGGCTGTACACGCCCCGGAGTCTCAGGGGTGCCGGCCTCAGGCCCTGGGGCTCCCTCCCACGCCCAGTGGACAGCACTTAGCTCCGCGCTGGTGAGACGACGTCAAAGACTAGATTAGGTGCCGGACGCGGCTTTTTGTCTGCCTTTTGTTGCCTTTCCCTTTGGCTGTTGCTTTCCCCCGCTGGATTTAAGTTGGATTCGAATTTGAGATTTGCGTGTGTTTGGGGGAGGGGTGCTTGTTCTCGCTCGAGCTCTTCTCGCGTTCTGGTTACCGCTTCGTCACAGCTGCCTCCCTTCGCGAGCCCCTCGCGAGCCGGGTCAGGCCAGCCTAGTGCGCAGCCCAGGCTGCCGCTGTTGCTCACCCTCGGGAGGATTTTTCGGGTGGCTGCGGAGGTTGTCCTATCGAGGAAAAGGCCCAGAGCCTGTGAAGCAAGGCGAGTGCCTGTGAAGCTCTCGCGCTCGAGGAAAAGGCCCAGAGGCTATGTAGCAAGGCGAGTGCCTGTGAAGCTCTCGCGCTCGAGGAAAAGGCCCAGAGCCTGTGAAGCAAGGCGAGTGCCTGTGAAGCTCTCGCGCTCGAGGAAAAGGCCCAGAGCCTGTGAAGCAAGGGGAGTGCCTGTGAAGCTCTCGCGCTCGAGGAAAAGGCCCAAAGCCTGTGAAGCAAGGCGAGTGCCTGTGAAGCTCTCGCGCTCGAGGAAAAAGCCCGGAGCCTGTGAAGCAAGGCGAGTGCATGTGAAGCTCTCGCGCTCGAGGAAAAGGCCCAGAGCCTGTGAAGCAAGGCGAGTGCCTGTGAAGCTCTCGCGCTCGAGGAAAAGGCCCAAAGCCTGTGAAGGAAGGCGAGTGCCTGTGAAGCTCTCACGCTCGAGGAAAAGGCCCAGAGCCTGTGAAGCAAGGCGAGTGCCTGTGAAGCTCTCGCGCTCGAGGAAAAGGCCCAGAGCCTGTGAAGCAAGGCGAGTGCCTGTGAAGCTCTCACGCTCAAGGAAAAGGCCCGGAGCCTGTGAAGCAAGGCGAGTGCCTGTGAAGCTCTCGCGCTCGAGGAAAAGGCCCAGAGCCTGTGAAGCAAGGCGAGTGCCTGTGAAGCTCTCGCGCTCGAGGAAAAGGCCCAGAGCCTGTGAAGCAAGGCGAGTGCCTGTGAAGCTCTCCCGCTCGAGGAAAAGGCCCAGAGCCTGTGAAGCAAGGCGAGTTCCTGTGAAGCTCTTGCGCTCGAGGAAAAGGCCCGGAGCCTATGAAGCAAGGCGAGTGCCTGTGAAGCTCTCGCGCTCGAGGAAAAGGCCCAGAGCTTGTGAAGCAAGGCTAGTGCCTGTGAAGCTCTCGCGCTCGAGGGAAAGGCCCGGAGCCTGCGAAGCAAGGCGAGTGCTTGAGAAGTCATCGCGTTCGGTAGAAGGCCTAGGGCCCGTGGAGAAGGCCAACGCATGAGGATTTTCTCATCAGCGACAACCTCACATCCTGAGGACCCAGCTAGAAAGCGCCCAAGGCGTCGCGCCCTCCTGCAGGCCGCCTCGGAACCAGCATGGGACAAAGGTAAACCAGCCCATCATCAGGCGCGAGCGCAATTTGGTTACTACTGATATGATAGACACATGTTTTTACATGAGGGGCTTCCCCTCCCAAAATGCTCTCACACACCACCAGGTCAAAGGCCTGAGTTCTATTCATGCAGAGTGAAAAAGACAGGAGCGATACGCTCTCAGTCGGACCAATCCCCCAATGCGTCCCCGGAAGCACCTCCTGAGCCCTCGCCGGAGTCGCCGAGCTCGCCATCGACGCCTGCATCGCTGCCGGCGGCGTCAGGGCCGCTCACCGCGCCATCCTCGTCAGCACCCACGACCACGTCGCTGTCGTCCGAAGTGAAGGCCCTGACGAGGGCGTCCACGTTATCCTCCACCCAGCGCGACAGGTCGTCCCGGACGGCCTGGGGGACTGGGGCGATGACGGCGTCGAAGTCGAAGCGGGGATTCATGTTCTGAAGATGGCTGAAGACACAGGATAAGGCGCGCTTGATCAAGGCGCGGCTCCTCTCCTCCACCAACCTGTCGGCCCTAACCGACCGCGCCTCCAGCTGCGCCACCACGGCGGTGAAGAACTGCAGGTTACCAGCGTAGTTGATCGTGTGTGTCTCACCGACGGACGCCTCGCAGATGTTGCCCAAGGCCGAGTTGGCCCTCTCCCTGAGCATGGTGAACATTGGGCCATGCGCGTGCTCCAGGAGCCGCCGCTGGCGTATTTCATCGACGTTCTGGCGCTCGACGGCCTCGGCCTCTTCCATCCATTGGCGAAGGCGGAGCACCTCGGCTTGAGAGGCGGCCAGCTCTTTCTGCGCCACCTCAAGGGCGGCCCGGGAGGCGTCGGCCAGCCACATCGCCTCGTCCCGTTGGGTCCCCAGGGCTGTAGTTCTGCCTTCGGCTTCGGCCCGGATCATCCCCAGCTTCCCCTCGAACTCACGCTCGAGGCCTTGGCGCGCCATCGACACCCGACGACAAACCTCCTCCAGGACACGCGCTTCCCGCGCAGCGACGCCGTCCTCCGCCTGCGTCACTAGACGCTCCCTCGTCTCCAGCCTCTCGTACTCACGGGAGCATTCGGCGGCCTCCAGCACCAATGCTTCCTCGCGCTTCTGAAGCTCGGCTGGGTCACCGGAGGCCACCTCCATCGACGCGAGGGCTGCCTCGCGCAGCTCCGCTTGCTCCTCCAACGAGTGGCATCGGGCCAGGAGCTCGTGAGCTCGCTCCTCTACCACCTCTCGCCACCCGTCAGCTCTCCAGGCCTCCTCGATGGCCTGGGAGCGGGCCACTCGGGAGGCCTCCAGCGACGCCTTCGCTTCTTCATCATCAAGGTCGCGTTGGCGGCGCGCAAGGGCGACGGTGGCCTCCAGCTCACGCCTCCGTGCAGCTAGGCACAGGCCCTCGGCCTCCAGGTGAGCATCTTCAGCGGCAAGCTCTTCCCCAAGCAGGTCCACCGCGTTAGCCGCTCGTCGAAGGAACCCTTGGCGGCGAGAGCGGCGCTCCCGAGCACGCTCGAGCACATCTTCCACGTCATCATCCGCCCCAAGCAGGCATCGGGGGCTGCGGGTCATCGTTCCCCCTCCGGGCAGGGGGCTGGGGGCTGGCGGCCTCACGACGGCCAGACGCGCCACATCAGAAGCCCGACCAAGGGCCAGCCCGCCTCCAGATGAGGGGCGAAGGCGGCGCCTCAACCAGTCGCAGTCAAAGGCCAGACGGGAGGTACCCGACAGACTGGCTATCCCCTAAGAAGGCCCGCGAAGGAAAAGCGCGGGGAATGAAGGGCCGCGGCGCACCTCGGAACGATCCGCCCCATCAGACGCCCTCACCACGAGGGCAGAGCTGCTCGGAGCACTTGAGGATGGCGGAGGAGGTGAAGCCGAGGGAGGTGGTGCCTCGGTGACTCCCGCGATCTCAGTTGGAAGGGGCATGCGGAGCAAGAATCAGCGAAAGCAACAAGAGGATCGGGAATCAGAGAGGAAAAAGACTTACTCGTCAGTGGCGAAGTACTTCCTGCGCTTCAGCACGCGACAAGGGGAGTCGACACCCAGACCCTCCCTCTTCCTCCGGAGGGCCTCGAAGTCCACGCGGAAGCGGCCCAAGAGAAGAGCGCAAGGATCAACCTGCCGCAAGGACGAGCCACCAGGATGGCCCGCGCCGGGAGTGCCCGCCTGGCGCGTGCCACCAATCACCTCGTCAGAAGCCAGGACCAGGGCCTCCAAGGCCCCAGCCCCGGGCGCTAGGAGCGGCTGCCTACCACCTTCAGCCACAGCAGTACGGGCCTCAGGAGCTGTCTCCTCACGAGCGGCATTGGGTGCTGCCCCCTCCTCCGGAGCCTCCTCGGCCTCAGGCGCCTCCTGCCTCCCTTCTGCGCCGCTTGAGGAGGAGTCGCCTTGGCCGATTGGGAGGGGAGTCACCACTACAGGGTTCTACCGAGGCCCTTCGAGACCGGCGGGGCGCAGCCCCCACTCATCGAAGGCGGGCATCTGCTTCACGAAGTCAGCCTTGCTCTGACAGAGATATAGCAAGGCCCCGCCTTGCCGGATGTTGCCAGGATTGGGGTCCCCGGCCAAAGTCAGGAGCATCGACTTCAGTGCCACGGGAGCCAGGTCTTCTTCCTGGAGCCTCATGTCGTCCTCGCGCCCCCGGAAGGCCCACATTCGGCGAGAGTGCCGCTGCAGGGGAGCGACACGGCACAACAGAAACTCCTTCACCACTTTGGGCGCTGTCACGCCGAGTTTCCTCAGGAGCGCGAACCGGGGCCAGACGAAGACAAGGCGAGGGCTCTTCAGCGTCTCCTGGCCCCAACCCGAATTGGGGACGGCCGGCGAGGTCGGCTCTGATAGCAGGGGGCTGGGCACCCCTGCGTCCACATACAACCACCGCTCGCGGAACCCGGCCGCGGGCTGGGGGAGTTGGAAGTTAATTCCAGACGCCTCGGACGCAGGCTCGGCAGCAAAGCTCGTGCATGCCCAGTGCTGGGAAGGATCGACAAGACGCAGTGAGAAGAAGTGGCGCAGCAGGGCGACCGAAGGAGGGATGCCAACCATGGCTTCGCAAACGAAGGCAATGACCGAAAGGAGGGTGATGGACTCGGACATAGATGCATTAAGTGGATCTGATAATGCGAAAGCACGGCATTGAAGAAATCGGATAAAGGGGGAACCAGACCCGCCCACAAGGCATCGATAAAACATGGGACCTCGGTGGTTGTCCTGTCAATGGAGAAGTGGGATGCGGGCCAGGCAGTCGTCCTCCCGCACTCGTTGAAGACGGTGGCCAGGGCCAAGCTGTCCCTGCCCAGGCACTCTTGATTGAGCACAGTCGACCGGCCGACGAGGGGGGCCACTGCTGGCGGCGCACAAGACGAAGGCATGGATTTCTCTGCTCTCTCCTTCCCCGTCGGAGCCATGGCGATGGGAAGGAGGGGGGATTCGAGATTGGATTGAAGGCAGAGGGAGGCGCTCGGAAGAAGGAAGAACAGAGGACACCCGAGCAATAGGAAAGGGGACGGCTGTGTACAACTACCAGTCCGCCTAGCAGGGCGCACAATAAGGAAGCGTGGGGGAACGGTGCTGCCCACGTCCAATCAACCGCCACGCGGCGTCCAAGGCCGCAGGCTGTTGGGGCCCGCGGTGCTTCGCCCTTGCCCTTTTGCCTCTCGGCATGGCCAAGTCCATGCGCGCCTTGGGCACGGGGCTACTGTCGGTGTTCTGGGAACGGGGGTCCCCAGACTTGCCTGCCTGCGGGCTGCGGCGTGGCTCGAGTGGGGGCCCAGCGTGGCCCAGCTTCATCAACACGAGGCTCAAGACCCTCGCGAGGGGCCAAGCCTCACGAGGCGGACGACACGGCGCATCCTCAGGTACAGCCTCGTCAGGCTGGCTCGCGAGGAGGCGGAGAGTTCAAGGCGGGGTACCTCGTGAGGTGCCCATGAAGCGAGCCATGACGACACGGGGCACCAGGCGGGTGCCAGCGCGCGCAGCGTCCCTCTTTCCTCTTTGGTGCAAAGGGGGCAAGCGTATCCGCGGAGTACCGAGGCATCAGGAAAAGGTTGCCACTTCGGTGCAACGAGACCAAGACCAGGAGGACTACGAGACGGAGGTCACCATGGAGCCCAGCGCGGCGTCATCACCAGAGCCTTTGGCAGGCGAAGACTGCTTTTGTTAGGATAGATGTACTCGCTGTCCCCCTTCAAATTAGCCCGCCATTGTTGGATCCCTTCCCGCTCAATATTTGGGGAGAGGACCAGGGCCTCTATAAATAGGACTAGCCACCCACATAGCAAGGGGTTCGATTCCTGGTTGTTCGGTCCGGGATCTGAGGGAGAAAGAGAGAGAAAGGAGACTGAACTCTTCGTAGCAGTTCATCTCCACAGCCAAGAACAGACCCTCGCGAGGCTGTTCTTCCTTGTATCGTTCATCCACACCAGCCCCAGGAGACAATCCATCCACCACACACTGGAGTAGGGTATTACACCACATCGGTGGCCCGAACCAGTATAAATCTTGTCTCTTTCGTGCAGCTCTTTTAGTAGTTTAGGTCCCTTCGAGACGGAGAGGTTGAAGGTGAGATTTCCGCACGCACCCCAGTGTTCGAACCTTAAGGGTCTGCCGGAACCCGAAATCCGACATAACCTCACGAGGTGCCCGTGATGCAAGCCATGACGACTCAGGGTGCCAGGCGGGTGCCAGCCCGCGCAGCCTCCTCCTTTCCTCTTTGGTGCAAAGGGGGCAAGCGCAGCCGCGGAGTACCGAGGCATCAGGCAAAGGTTGCCATTTTGGTGCAACGAGATCAAGACCAGGAGGACTACGAGACGAAGGTCATCGTGGAGCCCAAGACGGCGTCATCACCAGAGCTTTGCGCAGATGAAGACTACTTTTGTCAGGATAGCTGATACTTGCTGTCCCCTTCAAATTAGCCCGCCATTGTTGGCTCCCTTCCCGCTCGATATTTGGGAAGAGGACCAGGGCCCCTATAAATAGGACCATCCACCCACAGGATCGGGGGTTGGGAAGTTGGAAGGAAGAGGCTCTTTAGAGAGGGTCTCGATCAGAAAAAGAGAGAGAGAGAGAAAGGTGACTGAACTCCTCCCAGTAGTTCATCGCCCCAGCCAAGAACAGACCCTCACGAGGCTGTTCTTCCTTGTATTGTTCATCATCATCAGCCCAAGAGGCAATCAACCACACCACACGCTGGAGTAGGGTATTACACCACAACGGTGGCCCGAACCAGTATAAACCCTGTGTATCTTGTGTTGTTCTTTCCATATCTTAGATTCTAGCATGGCGGAGGGGTGCAGGTAGGTAGGAGGCGAAATCTCCGTGCGCACACCAGTGTTTGAACCTCAAGGGTCTGCCAGAACCCGAAATCCGACATACATGATAACCCACAAGTATAGGGGATCGCAACAGCTTTCGAGGGTAGAGTATTCAAGCCAAATTTATTGATTCGACACAAGGGGAGCCAAAGAATATTCTCAAGTATTAGCAGCTGAGTTGTCAATTCAACCACACCTGGAAACTTAATATCTGCAGCAAAGTGTTTAGTAGCAAAGTAATATGATCGTAGTGGTAGCGGCACCAAAAGTAAAGACAGCAAAAGTAATGTTTTTGGTATTTTGTAGTGATTGTAACAGTAGCAGCGGGAAAGTAAATAAGCGTAAACCAGTATATGGAAAACTCATAGGCACAGGATCAGTGATGGATAATTATGCCGGATGCGGTTCATCATGTAACAGTCATAACATAGGGTGACACAGAACTAGCTCCAATTCATCAATGTAATGTAGGCATGTATCCCGTATATAGTCATACGTGCTTATGGAAAAGAACTTGCATGACATCTTTTGTCCTACCCTCCCGTGGCAGCGGAGTCCTGTTGGAAACTAAGGGATATTAAGGCCTCCTTTTAATAGAGAACCGGAACAAAGCATTAGCACATAGTGAATACATGAACTCCTCAAACTATGGTCATCACCAGGAGTGGTCCCGATTATTGTCACTTCGGGGTTGCCGGATCATAACACATAGTAGGTGACTATAGACTTGCAAGATAGGATCAAGAACTCACATATATTCATGAAAACATAATAGGTTCAGATCTGAAATCATGGCACTCGGACCCTAGTGACAAGCATTAAGCATAGCAAAGTCATAGCAACATCAATCTCAGAACATAATGGATACTAGGGATCAAACCCTAACAAAACTAACTCAATTACATGATAAGTCTCATCCAACCCATCACCGTCCAGCAAGCCTATGATGGAATTACTCACCCACGGCAGTGAGTATCATGAAATTGGTGATGGAGGATGGTTGATGATGACGACGGTGACGAATCCCCCTCTTCGGAGCCCCGAACGGACTCTAGATCAGTCCTCCCGAGAGGTTTTAGGGCTTGGCGGCGGCTCCGTATCGTGAAACGCGATGATTTCTTCTCTCTGATTTTTTCTCTCCGAAAGCAAATATATAGAGTTGGAGTTGGCGTCGGAGGGCATCCAGGGGGCCCACGAGGTAGGGGGCACGCCCTAGGGGGGGGCGCGCCCCCGACCCTCATGAGAAGGGTGTGGGCCCCCTAGTCTTCATCTTTGGCGAGGATTTTTTATTATTTTTTCTAAGATGTTCCGTGGAGTTTCTGGTCATTCCAAGAATATTTGTTTTCTGCACATAAAACAACATCATGGCAATTCTGCTGAAAACAACATCAGTCTGGGCTAGTTCCATTCAAATGATACAAGTTAGAGTCCAAAACAAGGGCAAAAGTGTTTGGAAAAGTAGATACGATGGAGTGATACTTCTCCAATGTATCTATAATTTTTGATTGCTCCATGCTATATTATCTACTGTTTTGGACTATATTGGGCTTTATTTTCTACTTTTATATTATTTTTGGGACTAACCTATTAACCGGAGGCCCAGCCCAGAATTGTTGTTTTTTGCCTATTTCAGTGTTTCGAAGAAATGGAATATCAAACGGAGTCCAAACGGAATAAAATCTTCGGGAAGGTGATTTTCTCACCGAACATGATCCAGGAGACTTGGACCCTACTCCAAGGAACAAAAGAGGCGGTCACGAGGGTGGGGGTGCCCCCCTAGGGCGCGCCCCTGCCTCGTGGGCCCCTCGTTGCTCCTCCGGCGTACTTCTTCCTCCTATATATACACACGTACCCCCAAATGATCAGAATAGGAGCCAAAAACCTAATTCCACCGCCGCAACTTTCCGTATCCACGAGATCCCATCTTGGGGCCTGTTCCGGAGCTCCGCCGGAAGAGGGTCGTCATCACGGAGGGCTTCTACATCATCATAGCCTCTCCGATGAAGTGTGAGTAGTTTACCTAAGACCTTCGGGTACATAATTAGCAGCTAGATGGCTTCTACTCTCTCTTTGAATCTCAATACAAAGTTCTCCCCCTCTCTTGTGGAGATCTATTCGATGTAATCTTCTTTTTGCGGTGTGTTTGTTGAGACCGATGAATTGTGGGTTTATGATCAAGTCTATCTATGAATAATATTTGAATCTTCTCTGAATTCTTTTATGTATGATTGGTTATCTTTGCAAGTCTCTTCGAATTATTCGTTTGGTTTGGCCAACTAGATTGGTAGTTCTTGCCATGGGAGAAGTGCTTAGCTTTGGGTTCGATCTTGCGGTGTCCTTACCCAGTGACAGAAAGGGCAGCAAGGCACATGTTGCATCGTTTCCATCGAGGATAACAAGATGGGGTTTATTTCATATTGCATGAATTTACCTCTCTACATCATGTCATCTTGCTTAAGGCATTACTCTGTTTTTAACTTAATACTCTAGATGCATGCTGGATAGCGGTCGATGAGTGGAGTAATAGTAGTAGATGCAGAATCATTTCGATCTACTTGTCACGGATGTGATGCCTATATACATGATCATGCTTAGATATTCTCATAACTATGCTCAATTCTGTCAATTGCTCAACAGTAATTTGTTCACCCACCGTAGAATACTTATTCTCTTGAGAGAAGCCACTAGTGAAACCTATGGCCCCCGGGTCTATTCTCATCATATCAATCTCCATCACTTTAATCTTGCTTTGCTTCTTACTTTGCCTTTACTTTTTACTTTGCATATTTATACCAAAAAAATTATATCTATCAGATCTCACTCTCGTAAGTGACCGTGAAGGGATTGACAACCCCTAATTGCGTTGGTTGCGAGTAGCTATCGTTTTGTGCAGGTACGATGGACTTGAGCATGGCCTCCTACTGGATTGATACCTTCGTTCTCAAAAACTGAGGGAAATACTTACGCTACTCTGTTGCATCATCCCTTCCTCTTTGGGGAAAACCAACGCAAGCTCAAGACATAGCACGGAGATGTATCAACTCCCCCAAGCTTAAACCCTTGCTTGTCCTCAAGCAATTCAGTTTACAAACTGAAAGAAAGAAAGAAAAACTTTTACAAACTTTGTTTGCTCTTGTTATGTAACTATGTCAAGCCAGCATTCAAGTTTTCAGCATAGATCATAACTAACCAATTGCAATAATTCTCAGGTCTCATAATTACTCATATCAATAGCATAATCAACTAGCAAGTCATAATAATAAATCTCTGATGACAACACTTTCTCAAAACAATCATAATATGATATAACAAGATGGTATCTCGCTAGCCCTTTCTGAGACCGCAAAACATAAATGCAGAGCACCTTTAAAGATCAAGGACTGACTAGACATTGTAATTCATGGTAAAAGAGATCCAATCATAGTCATACCCAACATAGATTAATAGTGATGAATGCAAATGACAGCTGTGCTCTCCAGCTAGTGCTTTTAAATAAGAGGGTGATGACTCAACATAAAAGTAAATGGATAGGCCCTTCGCAGAGGGAAGCAGGGATTTGTAGAGGTGCCAGAGCTCGGTTTTGAAATAGAGATAAATTGTATTTTGAGCGGTATAATTTCATTGTCAACGTAACAACTAAGAGATGGCGATATCTTCCATGCTAAACACATTATAGGCGGTTCCCAAACAAAATGGTAAAGTTTATACTCCCCCTCCACCAACAAGCATCAATCCATGGCTTTCTCAAAACAACGAGTGCCTCCAACATACATCAGGTCCCAGGGGGAGCTTTGTTTGCAATTAATTTTGATTTAGTTTGCATAAAGCATGAGACTGGGCATCCCGGTGACCAGCCATTTATCTCGTGAGTGAGGAGCTGAGTCCACTCCTCTTGAGAATAACCCGCCTAACACGGAAGATAAGGACAACCTTGGTTGATACATGAGCTATTCGAGCATACAAAACATAATGTTTATTTGAAGGTTTAGAGTTTGGCACATACAAATTTACTTGGAACGGCAGGTAGATACCGCATATAGGAAGGTATGGTGGACTCATCTGGAATAACTTTGGGGTTTAAGGGATTGGATGCACAAGCAGTATTCCCGCTTAGTACAAGTGAAGGCTAGCAAAAGACTGGGAAGCGACCAACTAGAGAGTGACAACAGCCATGTACATGCATTAAAATTAATAAACATTGGACGCAAGCATGAGTAGGATATAATCCACCATGAACATACATATCGTGAAAGCTATGTTGATTTGTTTCAACTACATGCGTGAACATGTGCCAAGTCAAGTCACTTAAATCATTCAAAGGAGGATACCACCCCACCATACCACATCATAACCATCTCAATAGCATGTTGGCTCACAAGGTAAATCATTATAACTCATAGCTAATCAAGCATGGCACAAGCAACTATGATTTCTAATTGTCATTGCAAACATGTTTATTCATAATAAGCTGAATCAAGAACGAGGGGCTCATCATATTTACAAAAACAAAAGAGGTCGATTTCATACCAGCTTTTCTCATTTCAGTCAGCCCATCATATATCATCATAATTGCCTTTCACTTGCACGACCGAACGGTGTGAATAATAATAAGAGTGTATGTGCATTGGACTAAGCTGGAATCTGCGAGCATTCAATAAACAGGAGAAGACAAGGCAATGTGGGCTCTTGGTTAAATCAACAATAATGCATATAAGAGCCACTTCAACAATTTAATTATGGTCTTATCCTACTGACCCCCAAAGAAAAGAAAAGAAATAAAACTATTTACACAGGAAAGCTCCCAACAAGAAAAAAGAAGAACGGGAAATATTTTTGGGTTTTCTTTTTAATTATTACTACTATAGCAGAAAAAATAAACTACTACTAATTTTTTTTGGTTTTTCTTAAGGTTTAGCAAACACACAAGAAGAAAGCAGGAAAAAGAAAATAAACTAGCATGGATATTATAGTGAAAGAGTATGAGCACCGACATCTAGTAATGAGTGTGTGAACATAAATGTAATGTCGGTGAGAAATACGTACTCCCCCAAGCTTAGGCTTTTGGCCTAAGTTGGTCTATTGCCAGGGATAGCCTGGCGGATACCCATAATAATAGTTGTTGGGGTCGTACTGTGATGAGGAAGAAGAAGGCTCCGATTGCCACTGGCTGGGAATCATCTCCGGATCCCACTGATAGTTAGACTGCCGTGCAGGATCAAATTGTGGTTCCGGTTCTAGCTCCTCAGCTGGTGCAGGGTTCCGGTAGGCGTGAATAGCCGTCAACGGAACAAGGTACATGCCTACAGTCAAATCAAACAAAGAGGGAGCAGGCAGGATAATAGTCCCAGGGTGATGTTTGTTAAAGAACAATTGATATTTAAGCTCTCCTGCCCTATTCTTAACAATAAAATCATGTGCCACCATACTTTTATGATCTAGATAAACACGGGGCAGCACTTTTCTTCCTTCTCGGCATGCCTAATAGGTATGTTAAAATGTGTAGCTAGGCGTGTAGCATAGATGCCTCCAAATATGGGACCCTTAGTACGGTTCATACTTAACCGTCTAGCAATAATACCGCCCATACTAAAAGTGTTATCACTGTATAAACCGTGGTGCAGAATAATTATATCAGGGATACTAAGGTTTCCACAGTTTCCGCGTCCAATTAAACAACGACAAGCGAATAATGCAAAGTAACGTAAAACAGGAAAATGTATGCTAGTGATTCGTGCATCGGAAACCTTCCTAGTTTCTCCTACAGTGATAGTATCAATAAACCCAGCCATATCATCATGATGTGGTTCTTCTGTCTTGCCCTGAAAAGGGACTAAACAAATCCGACAAAAATCATAAAGTGACATCTCCTTATGCTCATCATATAAATGAAACTCCACCGTAGGTGGTGAGTTCCTAGAATGAAAATGAAAGTTTTGCACAAAAGTATTTGTGAGTAAGAGATACTGATCGCATTGGTCGTGGACGAAAGCGGTGAGGCCTGCATTGTGAGCCAATTCATGAAAATCTTCATAGATACCGGCCGCTCTCAAGAAATCATCAGAAGGCCATTCACACGCACGAATCTCCACGGTGCGCGGCAAATTATACTTAGGCTTCAGTGCCTTTTCCTTTGAGCTTTGGCTCGATGAGCCCCTCAAAAATCTCCTCATTATTTTTCTAAAATAATCTGAAATTTTTAGTAACTTCAAACAAAAGTGAACCAACTTCAATAAAACTGATAGCAACTACTCCTACAAGTGCCTAGAGCCTATATCAAGCATTAGAACTACTTGGAACCATATAAATTTGACATGCAAGCTCAAGAACATGGTCACCTATGCAGCACAAATTTGCAAAGAATAAAGCACTAGAACAAAAACTAATTGGACCAATGGAGGAGTCACATACCAAGGAACAATCTCCCCAAGCAGTTTTGCGAGAGATGCTTTGAGCAAGGAGATCGAAAATCATAGCAAAAGTGGCTGAAACTCGTGCGTGAGTTGGTTTTTCGGGTTTGTCTGAGACAAAGGAAGAAGATGGGAGCTGAGATGAGTGGAGGAGGGCCACCATGGGCCCACGAGGCAGGGGGGCGCCCTAAGGGGGGCGCGCCTACCACCCTCGTGGCCAGGTGGCAGCTCCTCCCGCGGTAATTTTTGCATAGTAAATCCTCAAATATTCCTGAAAAAATCATATTAAATTGGCATGTCATACTGAGGACTTTTATTTTCGGGATATTTTTATATTGCACGGATAAGTCAGGAAACAGACATAAAAGTACTATTCTTACTTTATTTAATATAAATAACAGAAAGTAAAAGTGGGGTACAGAAGGTTGTGCTTCTAGTTTCATCCATCTCATGCTCATCCAAAAGAATCCACTAACAAGGTTGATCAAGTCTTGTTAACAAACTCATTCCGATAATCATGAAATCGGAGAAATTTTGAATAACACTAAGTTACCTCAACGGGGATATGCACATCCCCAATAATAAGAATATCATATTTCTTCTTGACAGTAGGAAGAGGAAATTTAAAACCTCCAAATATAATCGATGGAATTTTCCCAATAGAGTTGATACTATGAACTTGAGGTTGTTTCCTTGGAAAGTGTACCGTTTGCTCATTACCATTAACATGAAAAGTGGCATTGCCTTTTTTGCAATCAATAACAGCCCCTGGAGTATTAAGAAAAGGTCTTCCATTAATAATAAACATACTATCATCCTCGGGAATATCAAGTATAACAAAGTCCGTTAAATAGTAACGTTTGCAACCACAACACGCACATCCTCACAGATACCGACAGGTATAGCAGTTGATTTATCAGCCATTTGCAAAGATATTTCATTAGGTGTCGACTTATTCAAGTCAAGTCTACGATATAAAGAGAGAGGCATAACACTAACACCGGCTCCAAGATCACATAAAGCAGTTTTAATATAATTTCTTTTAATGGAGCAAGGTATAGTAGGTACTCCGGGGTCTCCAAGTTTCTTTGGTATTCCACCCTTAAAATATAATTAGCAAGCATGGTGGAAATTTCAGCTTCCGGTATCTTTATTTTATTAGTAATGATATCCTTCATATATTTAGCATAAGGATTTGTTTTGAGCACATCAGTTAATCTCATACGCAAAAACATAGGCCTAATCATTTCAGCAAAGTGCTCAAAATCCTCATCATCCTTTTTCTTGGATGGTTTCGGAGGAAAAGGCATGGGTTTCTGAACCCAAGGTTCCCTTTCTTTACCATGTTTCCTAGCAACAAAGTCTCTTTTATCATAACGTTGATTCTTTGATTGTGGGTTATCAAGATCAACAACAGGTTCAACTTCTACATCATTATCATTACTAGGTTGAGCATCATCATGAACATCATTATCAATATTTTCATTAGGTTCATGTTCATTACTAGATTGTGTTTCAGCATCAGACATAGATATATCATTTGGATTATCAGGTGGTTCAGCAATAGGTTCACTAGAAGTTTGCACATTTCTATCATTTTTCTTCTTCTTCTTTTTAGAAGAACTAGGAACATCAATATTATTTCTTTGAGAATCTTGCTTGATTCTCTTAGGGTGGCCTTCAGGATACAAAGGTTCCTGAGTCATTCTACCAGTTCTAGTAGCCACTCTAACAGCATAATCATTTTTTTTCTTACTATTCATTTCATCAAGCACTTCTTTTTAAGCCTTGAGTACTTGTTCTACTTGAGTGGTAACCATAGAAGCATGTTTGCTAACAAGTTAAGTTCACCTTTAATATTAGCCATATAATCACCCAAGCGCCTAATCATATAAGCATTTTCTTTTAATTGTCTACCAAAATAAGCATTGAAGTCGTCTTGCGTAAACATAAAGTTATCAAACTCATCCAAGCACTGACTAGCAATTTTAGTAGGAGGAACTTCAGCTTTATCATATCTATAGAGAGAATTTACCTTTACTACCTGTGTCGGGATATCGGGATCAGGAGGTTCTTCAATAAATAAAGAATTAAGATCATATGTTTCTTCAACAGGCGGTATATTAAGACCACGTATTTCTTCAATAGGAGGTAAATTCTTAACATCTTCAGCTTTAATACCTTTTTCTTTCATAGATTTCTTTGCCTCTTGCATATCTTCAGGACTGAGAAATAGAACACCTCTCTTCTTCAGAGTTGGTTTAGGAATAGGCTCAGTAATTGGAGCAGGAGCTGGCTCAGGAGCTGGCTCAGGAGGTGCCCAATTATTTTCATTTGTCAACATATTATTCAATAGAATTTCAGCTTCACCCGGTGTTCTTACCCTGAAAAGAGAACCAGCACAACTATCCAGGTAATCTCTGGAAGCATCGGTTAGTCCATTATAAAAGATATCAAGTATTTTGGGTTTCTAAGAGGATGATCAGGCAAAGCATTAAGTAACTTGAGAAGCCTCCCCCAAGCTTGTGGGAGACTCTCTTCTTTAATTTGCACGAAGTTGTATATTTCCCTCAAAGCAGCTTGTTTCTTATGAGTAGGGAAATATTTAGTAGAGAAGTAATAAATCATATCCTGGGGACTACGCACACAACCAGGATCAAGAGAATTAAACCATATCTTAGCATCACCCTTTAATGAGAACGGAAATATTTTTAGTATATAAAAGTAACGCGATCTCTCATCATTAGTGAACAGGGCAGCTATATCATTTAACTTAGTAAGATGTGCCACAACAGTTTCAGATTCATAGCCATAAAACAGATCAAATTCAACCAAAGTAATTATATCAGGATCAATAGAGAATTCATAATCCTTATCAGGAACACAGATAGGTGAAGTAGCAAAAGCAGGGTCGGGTTTCATTTTATCTCTAAGTGATTCTTTGTTCCATTTAACTAATAACCTCTTAAGCTCATATCTATCTTTGCAAGCTAAAATAGCGGCAGAAGATTCCATATCAAAAAGATAACCCTCAGGAATAACAGGCATATTTTCATCATCACTATCATCATCGTATTCAGATTCAATAATTTCTTTTTCTCTAGCCCTAGCAATTTGTTCATCAAGAAATTCACCAAGGGGCACAGTAGTATCATGCATAGAAGCAGTTTCGTCATAAGTATCATGCATAGCAGAAGTGGCATCATCAATAACATGCGACATATCAGAACGAATAGCAGAAGCAGGTGTAGGTGTCGCAAACTTACTCATAACAGAAGGTGAATCAAGTACAGAGCTAGATGGCAGTTCCTTACCTCCCCCCGTAGTTGAGGGATAGATCTTGGTTTTTGGATCTCTCAAGTTCTTCACAGTGTCCAACAGATATAAATCCCGAGTGACTCAAAGAATAGAGCTATGCTCCCCGGCAACGGCGCCCGAAATTGGTCTTGATAACCCACAAGTATAGGGGATCGCAACAGCTTTCGAGGGTAGAGTATTCAACCCAAATTTATTGATTCGACACAAGGGGAGCCAAAGAATATTCTCAAGTATTAGCAGCTGAGTTGTAAATTCAACCACACCTGGAAACTTAGTATCTGCAGCAAAGTGTTTAGTAGCAAAGTAATATGATCGTGGTGGTAGCGGCAACAAAAAGTAAAGACAGCAAAAGTAATGTTTTTGGTATTTTGTAGTGATTGTAACAGTAGCAGCGGGAAAGTAAATAAGCGTAAACCAGTATATGGAAAACTCATAGGCACCGGATCAGTGATGGATAATTATGCCGGATGCGGTTCATCATGTAACAGTCATAACATAGGGTGACACAGAACTAGCTCCAATTCATCAATGTAATGTAGGCATGTATTCCGTATATAGTCATACATGCTAATGGAAAATAACTTGCATGACATCTTTTGTCCTACCCTCCCGTGGCAGCGGGGTCCTATTGGAAACTAAGGGATATTAAGGCCTCCTTTTAATAGAGAACCGGAACAAAGCATTAGCACATAGTGAATACATGAACTCCTCAAACTATGGTCATCACCTGGAGTAGTCCCGATTATTGTCACTTCGGGTTGCCGGATCATAACACATACTAGGTGACTATAGACTTGCAAGATAGGATCAAGAACTCACATATATTCATGAAAACATAATAGGTTCAGATCTGAAATCATGGCACTCGGGCCCTAGTGACAAGCATTAAGCATAGCAAAGTCATAGCAACATCAATCTCAGAATATAATGGATACTAGGGATCAAACACTAACAAAACTAACTCGATTACATGATAAATCTCATCCAACCCATCACCATCCAGCAAGCCTATGATGGAATTACTCACGCACGGCGGTGAGCATCATGAAATTGGTGATGGAGGATGGTTGATGATGACGACGGCGACGAATCCCCCTCTCCGGAGCCCCGAACGGACTCCAGATCAGCCCTCCCGAGAGGTTTTAGGGCTTGGCGGCGGCTCCGTATCATGAAATGCAATGATTTCTTATCTCTCATTTTTTCTCTCTAAAAGCAAATATATAGAGTTGGAGTTGGCGTCGGAGGGCATCCAGGGGGCCCATGAGGTAGGGGGGCGCGCCCTAGGGGGGGCGCCCCCCACCCTCGTGAGAAGGGTGTGGTCCCCCTGATCTTCATCTTTGGCAAGGATTTTTTATTATTTTTTCTAAGATGTTCCCTGGAGTTTCAGGTCATTCCGAGAATATTTGTTTTCTGCACATAACACAACATCATGGCAATTCTGCTGAAAACAGCGTCAGTCTGGGTTAGTTCCATTCAAATCACACAAGTTAGAGTCCAAAACAAGGGCAAAAGTGTTTGGAAAAGTAGATACGACGGAGACGTATCACCACACAAAACGAAGACATCAAGCTCATGTTGGTGAATGGGTATCTGGCTCCGACTCCGACAATGACTCCGAGAGAAGCTATCACTCCGACTCCGAATATACTCAAGATGAAGGTGTTGCCGGTTTAGCACTTGTGTCAACCAACTCCTACGATATATTTGATTCACCAAATGAAGGAATTCGGAGATGCTTCATGGCCAAAGGTCTAAAGGTATCACACCCCAAGTATGTTGATTTCAATAGTGATGAAGATGACTTGTTAGGTGATGATGATTTACTTGTTGACAACTATAGTGATGAATACTATGATGAAACGAATGACAATGGTAAGGAGAAGATTTCTTCTTACATCGCCAAGTGTTTACTCTTATCCACTTACATGCCTCAAGTCAAGTCTAGTAACAAGAACAAGAAAGATTCTTCCTCTAGTAGTAACAATAATCATGCTAAATCCAATGTTGTTGCTTCTAGTAGTTCTCTTGATTCCACTAATGATTCTCTTAGCCAAGTTACACTTGAGCAAGAAAACAGCTTATTGAAGGGAATCATAGAGAAAGGTGTTTACAAGAGCCTTGCCGGGAGTAAGCAATTCGAGGAAATTGTACGCAAGCAAGGAAGGCACCGGAAGAATCAAGGTATTGGTTTTGAACGAAAGTTCAATGCCAATGGAGTTGAGTGGGTAGAAGATCAATACCCCAAGACGAAGTTTGTTCCTCAACAAGAGAAGTATGATCCTACTTCTTTCAAAGGGACACAAGCTCAAGATGATCTTCCACCACAAGACCACAAGGAAAAAGGCAAGGACAAGCTTCAAGAGGAAATTGATGCATTTGAAGAAGCTCCTAAGGCCTTGGTCAAGTGGGACTACATCAAGTTCCACTTCATCAAGTACAACTACAACTCCGAGGATTCCCATCAAGATGGTGTGGATCCCGAAGAAGAAGAACTAGAGAGTTCTTGAGGATGACTCCGCCAACATACTTCACTTTATCATTTTGGCAAGAACAAGTGCAATCAACTTCCACATCTTGCACTAGTTCAAGGAGTCACAAACCCTCTTGTTGGTAAGACAAGGGACAAGGTAACCTAATGCTATCATAGACATCACCTTGTGTGTGCATCACTCTATGTCCATGGATATCCTTGTTTGTTCCGTGTGGGACTAACCCGTGTAGGTATTGAAAGTGCAACTCACTCCAAAGGATAGCCCCGAATGATCTACATCAACTTAGAGCATCCACATCTTCAACACCCAGATGAAGTCATCATCGACAAAACCCAAGGTTAGTTCATCCCTCTTAAGGGGGGATCTCACATCTAGGGGGAGCTTTACTCTAACAATTGAGTTAAAGCAACTCTAATGGTGTGAACACAACAACGCTTTATTTAAAAGTGGTAACCCCACTTGTGCTTAAACGATGAGTATGACCTATGATCAAATATTCTCATTTGACTCCTAAGTCAATATACTCATATATAGATGACCTAGTCATCGCCAATTGCTTGATAGATGCTAGAATTGTTTATGCATGCTTTGCCACATATTTCATTTGTCATTTTATTGTGTGAGCATGTTGGTTGCATAATTTACTCATTCGAGGACATCCACTTGTTGTTTTGATTGATTGGTTTCTTTTTATTTTCGCCAAGTGGATGGACAAGAATGCCTAAGAACCTTCTCTAGCTATCTATGTTTTTCTCGTCTCAAACTCTATTCATGATGCATCACAAAATTTGATCAAGTCAGATTCGAACCACTCTGTGTGAGGAGCACTCGGAGTCCCCGATTCGTCATAGACTTAAACTTCCAAAACTTCTTTGTGCGTTTCGGTCTGACCGATTCATCCATTTCGGTCATACTGAGATCACTAAGTCGATCTAGGTTTTCAATCTCGGTGCAACCGATTCGAACTTTTTGGTCACACCGAGTTTCAGTAACTGCTTGCAGTTATGAATCTCGGTGCCACCGAGTTGTTCCACTCGGTCACACCGACAGGGTCAGGCTATATATATCCATGGGTCAAATTTTGGAAAACTTTCCAAACCTTCTCGCCCGCGCTTAGCCTGCTCTGCCTCCCTGGGTCTCCGGATCGTCCTCCTCGTCGCCAGTTGCCTCCTGCCGCTGGTCTTCGCCGCCGTCAACGGGAATCATCCCCGCCATTGTTGCCGTAGCAAGTTCATCGCCGAACTAGGGTATGGACTTGAACTTTGTGTTGTTCTAACTCCGATTCCCCAGCACATTGCTTTGCCATGAATCTTGCCATGATTGAAACCATTCTATCCATCAAAAACACTCTGTAGTTTAGTCGTGAATTGAAAATTTAGGGTTAGGTTTCCGCCAAAACCATCTCGGACCGACCGAGTTGATGAAATCGGTTCCACCGATTTGGCTCAGGCCATTGCACATGTGATTCTCGGTCTGACCGAGAATTGCAAATCGGTGTGACCGAGTTCAGCACTTTGTGAAACCCTAGCAGTCTCGGTGCCACCGAACTGTGACTCAGTCTAACCGAGTTCACTAGTTTAGGTTCCAAAAGCTGCTTCAGTATCACCAAGTTTGCAAATCGGTAGATCCGAAATGCTTTCTGTGGAAAACTAAAACTAAGTTTTTAATTCATTCTTTTGCAAAAACCTCTGTATTTTGTGATGCTCATCCACTCTACCTCATCTATAATCTATTCATAGGGTCTGCTGTCAGTGTTTGCATCATATTAGATCAGAGTGACAGTCAGAACAAGTCAGAGGAGCAGGTTCACTTGAGTGAGGGCACTAGTCCCTCTAGCAGCTCAGATGATGGCAGCAGGAGCACACCAAGCAACTGCCAAAGACTGCCACCAGGGCCAGCAAGAAAAGAACCTCAGAGTCAGAGGATGAGGACGATGTGGCTGAGGAAGAAGAAACCACCTCAAAGAGGAAAGTCCTAAAGAAGGAGTATGGCACAGCTGCTGCCACCAAGCCAGGAATGAAGCAAAAGGTTCCTGCCAAGAGAGCTCCAATGTCTAAGGCCAGAGCATCTACTCAAGAGACTTTGGGATCTGCACCCAAAGAGCAGGTTGTGGCAGAAAATAAAAGGAAGGAAAGGGTCAAAAAGACCACTGCCGGAGTGCTTGGAAGATCTTCAATCATGAGAGACTCTGAAGAAGAGGAAGAGGAAGAGGATGCTGCACCAGCACCTAAGGCACAGAAACTTATGGGAGATGCCATAAGATTCGGGGCTGCTCAATCTAATCCCAAAGGAACTTCCAAGCCAGCTGCTCCAAAACCCAAAACTGCACCAAAGAGGAGTACCAGGAACATTTCGGCTGCTGAGAAAAACAAGGCCCCAGTGCCTGAAACTGTTGCTGAAGAAGAAGATGATGAGACAAATGTTTTTAGGAAGCTAAAGCCAAAAATTCCAGATCATAATGATGCTCATCCTGTAGCAGAAAACATGAAGATCAGGAAGGACTCAGGATTGAGGATATGGAGAGAGTCAGATCCATATGCCACCAAAAGGAGAACTGCTGTGGACTACAGGTTCCATACCAAAGAACAACAGGATTTTTATGAGACAATGTTGCTTGACAAGAAACCAATAGTATGTGATATGAGATGGGTCAACTGGGAGTACATCAAGGAGAATGAAGAACATTATCCAGGAGTATATGACAGTTTCAAGGCTTGTGGAGTTGATGAGTTTGTGGCACAGAAGCTCACAAAGTGGAATGATGAGCTTATGATGCAGTTCTGCTCCATAGCTCACTTCCACCCAGATGGCAAGATAGTCTGGATGTCTGAAGGCACTAGATACCAGTCCACAGTTGCAGAATGGGCTAAGTTGATCAATGCCCCAGAAGAGAGTGAAGATGACTTGGATTTCTATGCCAACAAGAAGAAGGATCACAACACCATGGCACACATGTACAAGGATATCCCAGATGCTGCTCTTGAGACACACAAGTTTGGATCTGTACATTACCTTCTATCAGGCTTGCCAACTATCAACTGGATCCTCAGGCACACTCTCTTGCCAAAGTCAGGAGATCACAAGATGATCAGAGGCCATGCAATTAACTTGCTTCACATCTTTGATGTACCACAGAAGTTCAAAGTCATGAGCCTAATAGTGGAAACCATAAAGAGGACAGTTGCAGATCAGAACAGGAGTTGTGGATATGCCCCACAGATTCAGGAGCTGATTAACTCCAAGATGGGCACTGGCACATATCTGCTGGACAAGGAGCACCTGCCCATCTATCTAGACTTTGAGGACAACCAAGTGGTCATGAATGAGGATGAACCATCTTATGTGCACGTTCAAGCAAAGAGGGAGAAGGCAAAGGCTGAGAAAGCTGCAAAGATGCCAACCATGGAAGAGGCATGTCGGTATCTTCTGAAGAGCAAGCAAGATCAGCTCGGCTACTTGATTGCATCCACTCTAAGGATTGAGAAAGGGATGGCCACCCTAACTCAAAACCAGGAGAACTTGGAAAGGATCATAGAGCAGAAGTTCTATGACATGGATGTGAAGGTAACTGAGATCCAGTCTGTTGTGGAGCAACTTCAGGATGATATGCAGAAGAGGAAGGGCAAGACAACCACTAATGCATTTGCCAGAGTGCCTAGAGCTCAGAGATTTGCTGCAGTGCCTGTTCCAGACACCAGAGCAACTTCATCTGCACCAGCTACAGCCTCAGTGCCACCAGCTCCAGCACCTACTCCATCAGCTCCATCTACATCGACTGAAGCCTTCGTTCTTGGAGTTATTCGGACACCACCACCTGAAGACCAAGCCTGAGAGACGATTTAGTGCTATCCATTTTCTAGGAACTTTTTGGTAACTTGTTGCCAAAGGGGAGAAAAATGTATAGATCATAGGCTTCCAGAGAGAGCGTTTCTTTTTATTCTCTCTTGCTTTGGTGGTTGAACTTTATTTGCTTGTTTGAGATACTTTCTGTTTGTGTGATACTTGGATGATCATGTGTGTTTGATCATATGCTACATTAATGCTTGTTGGATGACATTATCATTTTATCCCTATATGATCATTCACTTTGCTTGGTGATGACTCCATGTATTTAATTATTATCATTTTGAGCGCTCTACCAAGATGTATGTGACATGGAAGAGTAACCCATGAGCCTAATTTTCTGTGCATTTGTAGTCCAAAGCAAATCATAAACTATGCACAAATTTAGGGGGGGGCTCTTGGTTTTCACATACTTCTCAAAGCGACAATGTTTTTCACTCTTATTATCATTCGTCGAAGCTTTGATCTATATGTTGTCATCAATTACCAAAAGGGGGGAGATTGAAAGTGCAACTATCCCTATGTGGTTTTGGTAATTCCTAACAACATATAGCTCATTGAGCTAATGCTATTCCAAGATTCATATTTCAGGAAAAGCTCAATGAATGGCATGGCATGGATGAGGAAAGTGGACCCCTCAAAATAGTAAGGACAAAAAGATTGGCTCAAGCTCAAAGCTCAAGACTCTACATTTTATATTTTAGTGATCCAAGATCACATTGAGTCTATAGGAAAAGCCAATACTATCAAGGAGGGATGAGGTGTTGCTTGATGAGGTTCTTGCTTCATAGTGCTTAGTGATATGCTCCAAAACCCTCAACTACCTTCCCACATCCACATATGACCTAAACCAAAAGTCAAACTCGGCCCCACCGATTCTTTCTATCCAGCGCCACCAAGTTCAGATGTCATAGCCACTGCCACAAACCCTAGGCAAATTGGTCTCACCGATAGGGATCTCGGTCACACCGAGATGGGGTTGTAATCTCTTTGTTTCCCTTCATAACGTTTCGTTCCTACCGAGATGAGCGATCGGTCCCATCGAGATTGCAATGTAAACTCTCTGTTTCCTTTTTGTAACATTTCGGTCCCACCAAAATGAGCAAATCGGTCCCACCGAGTTTACCTGACCAACTCTCTAGTTAGCCTATTACCAAAATCGATCGGACCGAGTTTGTGTAATCGGTCACACCGAGATTACGTTATTCCCTAACCCTAACCATATCGGTCCCATCGAGTTGCATCTCAGTCCCACCGAAAATCATAACAGTCACTAGGTTTGCTAAATCAGTCCGACCGAGTTTCTTAATTCGGTCTCACCGAGATTGGAGCCCTCCATGGACTCGCACAACCGTTACCCTTCGTGGGTTGAAGTCTCCTTCAACGTGGATGTACGATAGCACCACCTATCAGAACCACGACAAAAACATCTGTGTCTCCAATTGCGTTTGAATTCTCCAAACCCTTCCCTTTACATTCTTGCAAGTTGCACGCTTTACTTTCCGCTACTCATAGACTCGTTGCATGCTTGCTTGAATTGTGTTAAGATTGCTTGATTTGTGCTAAGATAGCTAAAATCTACCAAAGACTAAAATTGGGAAAAGGATAGATTTTTAATTGGTCAAGTAGTCTAATCACACCCCCCATCTAGACATACTTTCGATCCTACAGTTGTTCCTGCTAGCGTATGAGGAGGCCGTCCTCGAAGACGGAGGTGACGACAAGACCATGGCAAACTTGTTCCCCCTAGCCCTCGCCGGCGAGCCGCGCGCTTGGCTGGTCGGCCTCCCGGGATCCACGGTGACGTCCTGGGGGGAACTCCGCGACCTCTTCACGGCGCGCTACGCGGCGCCGGCACGCCACGCAATCGTGGCACTACTGGGCGGCTCCCAAGCACCTCCTTCAGATCGCCATGTCAAGCCTTTCTTCCGTCAGATTGGGGCCGCCTGCAAGCGCCCGGGCGCTTCGCCGAGTTGGGCCGCGCCAGAAGCCGGCCTCACCTTCCACTCAGAGGACCACCCCGGCTCCACCGCCGGCTCAGGGATGCTCCTGATGCTCTGCACGCCCACCATCCGCAACGTGGCCATCACCAAAACCCTCATCGACGGCGGCGCCGGTCTCAACCTGCTCTCCGTGGAAGCTTTCAGCCTTCTTCATGTACCAATCGAACGGCTCGGCCTCAGCAAGCCCTTCACAGGGGTGGGCGGTGGAGCTGCTCACCCCTTGGGACAGATCCGCCTCCCATTCACCTTTGGCAGGCAGGATAACTATCGCACCGAGCTAGTGGACTTAGACATTACCCGCATCGGTCTCCCGTACAATGCCATCCTCGGCTACCCGGCCCTCGCTCAGTTCATGGCGGCAACTCACCCGGCTTACAACCTCATGAAGATGCCAGGGAGCAAGGTCGTCCTCACCATCCAAGGGGACGCTAAGGAGGCCGTGATGGCGCTCAGGCTCGCCTTCAAGACCGCAGCAGCAGCGCAGCCAGCCGGCGCCGGTGCGTCGGGAGGCCGCGCCCACCAAGAAAAAGCAGTTGTTCACCCAAGACAAGGCGGAGACCAAGTATCTGCCGGTCAATGAGGATGGGTCTTCAGGGGCCACCTTCACCATAGGAACCGGCCTCAACCCGGGGCAACAAGAAGCTTTGGTGAGGTTTTTGTGCGCGAACAAGGAGATATTCGCGTGGGAGCCCGATCAACTGGTAGGGGTCCCAAGAGAGGCAATCTAGCATCATCTAAAGGTGTGCCCCAACGTACGCCCCGTGAAGCAGCGAGCAAGATGGCAGTCCACTGAGAAGCAGGCCTTCATCATCCAAGAGACACGCAAGCTGGAGGCGGCAGGTACAGTCCGGGAAGTTCGATACCCTGAATGGCTGGCGAACCCCGTTGTAGTGCCAAAGAAAGGCGGGAAGGAACGGATGTGCGTCGACTTCACCAACCTAAACAAAGCCTGCCCCCAAGACCCATTCCCCCTTCCGTGCATCGACCAAATCGTCGACTCCACCGCCGAGTGCGATTTGATGTGCTTCTTGGATGCGTTCTCTGGATACCATCAGATCAAGATGGCGGTGGAGGATGTGGAGAAGACGGCCTTCTTGACACCGTGTGGGGTGTACTGCTACACCTGCATGCCTTTCGGCCTTCGCAACGCGGGTGCAACCTTTCAGCGGCTGATGCACATCACCCTGGGGCGGCAGCTCGGCAGGAACACAGAGGCCTACGTTGATGACATAGTGGTCAAATCTCGCGAGGCAAGGACGTTGGTTCAAGACTTGGAGTAGACCTTCGAGAGCTTGCGCCAAGTGAACTTGAGGCTTAACCCGGAAAAGTGTGTGTTTGGCTTCAGCTGGAGTTTAGCACCACCAGGGTCATCAAGGGAGCCGCGCTCGCCGATTTTGTGGCAGAATGGACAGATGCCTGGCTCTTGAGGAAGGAGGAGACCGGTCCACCTCCCTAGGAAGCGAGGCGCCAGACGGCTGGGTCATGTATTTTGATGGCGCCTTTGTGCACCAGGGCGCGGGGGCTGGAGCAGTGCTCATCTCGCCCACTCAGGACAAGCTTTGCTACACCGTACAACTCTACTTCCAGCACAGCGAGAAGGTCTCCAACAATATTGAGGGCCTCATAGCCGGCCTGAAGGCTGTGGCGGCTATGGGGGTGAGGCGCCTTACCGTCAAGGGCGATTCGCAGCTCCCCATCAACTTCTCCAACAAAGTGTACGGGCCAAAGGACAAGCACATGGAGGCCTACCTTGCCGAGGTGCGCAAAATGGAAAAACAGTTCGCAGGCTTGTAGCTGCAGCACGTGCTCCGGGGCACCAATAAGGAAGCCGACGACATCGCCAAGAGAGCATCCAAGTAGCAACCGCAAGAGCCCGACATCTTCGAAGAGCGGCTCTTCAAGCCGTCGGCTACGCCGCCTCTTTCAAGCACGACTCAGCCTCGGGAGGAGCTCCCTCAACCCCCGGCCCTCGGGAGCCCAGATTGCGGCCCAACCTCACGAGCTCGGCTACTCTTGGCGCTTGAGCCCCAGGAGGAGTGCTGGACCAAGGAGTTAAGGGAGTACCTAATGCATGGGACACTACCGGAGAAAGAAGAGGACGCGGAGCACGTGTCCCGACAGGCCACGGCATACTGCATTCAAGACTGCGAGTTGTACAAGAAACGGCCGAACGATGTCACCCTGCGCTGCATCTACAATGATCAAGGGAGGGAGCTGCTGACTGATATACACGGCGGGGACTGTGGGCATCACTCGTCATCACGGACCCTCGTCGGCAAGGCCTTCCGCGGTGGATTCTATTGGCCTACAGCGCACAACGATGCAGCTGAGCTGGTGAAGTCCTGCGAAGCTTGTCAATTCCACGCCAAGCAAATCCATCAGCCTGCTCAGGGCCTCCAAACCATCCCGCTCACGTGGCTGTTCACGGTCTGGGGGCTGGACATCCTAGGCCCATTTCCACGAGCGCCAGGGGGCTACCGCTATCTCTACGTTGCCATCGATAAGTTCACCAAGTGGGCAGAGGTGGAAGCCGTCCGAACCATTCCAGTCGGCTCTGCTGTCAAGTTCATCAAGGGCCTCGTGAGCCGCTTCGGGGTCCCCAACCGCATTATCACAGATAACGGCTCGCGGTTTACTAGTAACCTCTTTAAAACCTACTATGCTAACCATGGAATGCAGATCTGCTACGCTTCGATAGCCCACCCCAGGAGCAATGGTCAGGCCGAGCGCGCCAACGCTGAGGTCCTGAGGGGCCTCAAGACTAGGACCTTCAAGAAGAAGCTGGAGGCCTGCGGCAGGGGCTGGCACGACGAGCTCCAGTCCGTGTTGTGGTCCATCTGCACCATTGCTACCAAGCCAACGGGCGAGACTCCGTTCTTCCTCGTCTATGGAGCTGAAGCAGTCCTCCCTCACGAGGTTAGGCATCGCTCCGCGCGGGTCCTAGCGTTTGACGAAACACAGCAGGACGCCGTGCGGGGGATGGATCTCGTGCTAGGGGAGGAACGGCGTCGCAAAGCTGCACTAAGGGCGGCAAGGTACCAGCAAGCGCTGCGGCGCTACCACTGCCGCAACATTCGCTCCAGGACGCTCGAGACGGGTGACCTGGTCCTGAGGTGGGTCCTCTCTAGGGAGGGCTTGCACAAGCTCTCACCCATGTGGGAGGGCCCGTTCAGGGTCGTCCACATCACCAGGCCTAGCGCCGTGCGCTTGGAAACGCAAGAGGGGACACCTATCCAAAACGCCTAGAACATCCAACACCTCCGGAAGTTCTACCCATGAAGCAAGGCCCAGTGCCTGAGAGGCAAGGCCCAGTGCCTCAGAAGCAAGGCCCAGTGCCTGAGAAGCAAGGCCTAGTGCTTGAGAAGCAAGGCCTAGAGCCTGTGATGCAAGGCCCGGTGCCTGTGAAGAATCACCGCCCGTAACACTCTCACGTAATAATGAGGTGGGGATGTACACGCCCCGGAGTCTTAGGAGCGCCGGCCTCAGGCCCTGGGGCTCCCTCCCATGCATAGTGGATAGCACTTAGCTCCGTGCTGGTGAGAAGACTTGAAGACTAGACTAGGTGCCAGACGCGGCTTTTCATTTGCTTTCCGTAGTTGACTTGCTTTTCCTTAATCGAGTTTGCCTTTGGCGTTCCTTGCTGATTTGGTTCCTTTGCCTTTTACCGCGTTTTCGGCTCTGGTTTACCCATGATCTCTCTCTCTCTCGCATACCTCACGAGGGGGCTAGGCAGGTGCCCTCACGAGCTTTTCCTTCTCTCTGCCTTTTCGCGAGTCACCCTCGTTCGAGCCTGGAAGTTGGCGCAACTCTCCTAAATCCGTGCCCCTCGGGTACCATGATGCAAAGCGCCATGTCAAGGTTCGGGTGAGCGGCAAAATCCTCTAGCGCACCCCCTAACAAATTCTTGCAGTTCCTAAGAAAACGCAGATATCTCGTGAGGGAAGGAGCGTCCCAAACATGCCAGGTTAGGTTATCTCTGCGCAAAATAACAGCATGACATGGGAATAACACGCACGTTGCATTAACCAAGAACCATAGTTCGATACATGCCCCTCTGGGCCCATACTGGTTTCATTTTCTGGTGCATGAAAAGAAAGGGGAAAACCAAACAAAGCGTCGTTTCAGCAATCTGCAGGGGCAGGCCCTTAGCGACGCCCAAGCCTAGCCAGTCCCCTCCTCGCGCTTCACGGAGGTGCGGTGACGAGATGACCCGCTGCCTCCTTCGAAGCGAGCGCGGCGGTGCGGCGGCTGATCATAGCCACTGCTGCTGGAGCTGTCATGGGAGGGAGAGCCGCCGTAGCTGGAGGAGATGCGGTCGCCACTCAAGGCAGGCTCACCCTCACCCTTGTTACGATCGTCGCTAAGGCCGAGCACCTCCTCGCCGTCGTTCGTCTTAGGGCAGCACCCGGCGCGGCGGCCATCTTCCCCGAACACCCGCACGTAGAGGGTCGACCCGCCGTCATACATGAAGTGGAGCGTGCACCGCCTGCCCAGGCCGTGCACGCGGGCGAACGTCTGCCAGCCACGGGCCAGGGCTATGTTGCCCGTGGCAGAAGTCTCGACCGCGACTAGGGGGCCTTGCTGTAGCAACCATCCGCCTGCAACTAGAGCCCCCTGGCTCAGGGGCCGGCAACTCATTGACAAAGAAGCGCGGAAGCTGGAGCCAGTTGCCGGCCGGGTTTTCAGACCAAACAACGAACTCCGACGACGCCTCCGCTGCATGGAAGCGCGGGCGGGGAGGCCTCACCACCATCGCGCACCTCCCCCTGTCAGCTGGACCGCCATGGTTGGGATGGCCCCCTCCGTGTGTCGTGGCACCGCCTCGACGGTGGGCCACGGCGGGGGTCATAGCATGCTTGCGCGGGCGGCCGCGGCCGCGCTTGGTGTAGGACCTTGAAGTAGATGTGTCTAGAGGGGGGTGATTAGACACTTAATACTAAAGTTGCAATTTTTAAGCCTTTTTGGTTTAAGTGGAGTTTAGGCATAATTTCAACATTCACAATACATATCAAGCAAGTATGCAAAGAGTAAATAGGCAGCGGAAAGTAAAGCATGCAACTTGCAACAATGTAAAGGGAAGGGTTCAGAGAATTCAAACGCAATTGGAGACACGGATGTTTTTCCCGTGGTTCGGATAGGTGGTGCTATCCTACATCCACGTTGATGGAGACTTCAACCCACGAAGGGTAACGGTTGCGCGAGTCCACGGAGGGCTCCACCCACGAAGGGTCCACGAAGAAGCAACCTTGTCTATCCCACCATGGCCATCGCCCACGAAGGACTTGCCTCACTAGCGGTAGATCTTCACAAAGTAGGTGATCTCCTTGCCCTTACAAACTCCTTGGTTCAACTCCACAATCTTGTCGGAGGCTCCCAAGTGACACCTAGCCAATCTAGGAGACACCACTCTCCAAGAAGTAACAAATGTTGTGTTGATGATGAACTCCTTGCTCTTGTGCTTCAAATGATAGTGTCCCCAACACTCAACTCCCTCTCATAGGATTTGGATTTGGTGGAAAGAAGATTTGAGTGGAAAGCAACTTGGGGAAGCCCAGAGATCAAGATTCATATGGTAGGAATGGAATATCTTGGTCTCAACACATGAGTAGGTAGTTCTTTCTCCGAACATATGAGTTGGAAGTGTAGGTGTGTTCTGATGGCTCTCTCTACGAATGAAGAGGAGGTGGAGGGGTATATATAGCCTCCACACAAAATCCAACCGTTACACGCAGTTTTCCAATCTCAATGGGACCGATCAACAAACTCGGTCGGACCGAAAAGGTAAACCTAGTGACCGTTAGAGATTTTCGGTGTGACCGACTGGATCAACTCGGTGGGACCGATGTTCTAGGGTTAGGGTAAATTCAAAACTCGGTTTGACCGATTACTCAAACTCGGTGGGACCGATTTGGGTAATAAGTGAAACAGAGAGTTGACCAAGCAAAGTCGGTGGGGCCGATTGCATATCTCGGTGGGACCGAAAGTATTGCAATAGGTAACAGAGAGTTTGCAGGCCCATCTCGGTGAGACCGAGATCCCATCGGTGAGACCAAACTGATTAGGGTTTCTGGCAGTGGCTATGACAAGTGAAACTCGGTGGCGCCAGATAGAAATAATCGGTAGGTCCGAGTTTGGCTTTGGGTTTAGGTCATATGTGGAAGTGGGAAAGTAGCTGAGGATTTTGGAGCATATCATTAAGCACTTGAGCAAGAGGCTCATTAAGCAACACCTCATCCCTCCTTGATAGTATTGGCTTTTCCTATGGACTCAATGTGATCTTGGATCACTAAAATGTAAAATGAAGAGTCTTGAGCTTTAAGCTTTAGCCAATCCTTTGTCCTTAGCATCTTGGAGAACTTCCCACAACCTTTAGTCCATGCCACTCCATTGTTGAACTTATCTGAAACATACTAGATAGAAACGTTAGTCCAACAAGAGATATGTTGTCATTAATTACCAAAACCACCTAGGGAGCACTTGTGCTTTCAATCTCCCCCTTTTTGGTAATTGATGGCAACATACATCAAAGCTTTAGATAAAGGTATAAAGAACAGCAAGTAAAGCTTTGGAAGGACATGTAACAAGCATAGGCTCCCCCTACATGTATGCACTCATGTAAATGTGAAATGTAGAAGCATGTGAGAGCATAACCATGACAGAGTAGGCAATGTGTTACATGTATCTTGGCCATATGCATCAGAGCAAAAGATTATCAAGGAAAATACCTTCATGCTCATGAGTCCTTCTTGCAAACAGTATGTGCACAAGCAAGAATTCCTCATACTCATGATTTTGATGCATACACTTACCTTGTAGTCTTTAGCTGGCTTAGGATGGAATGAACCTGCACAAAAAAGGTTAGATAACACAGGTACCTCCACTAGCCAGAGCAAACCAAAGAAGCCACAAGAGAACCAAGACTGGGATGACATGTAGAGAGTGAGTACAAGGTACCACAATGGACAATGGATTCAACATGTCCCCAAGAGTAAAGATATGCAATGAATTTGACTGATTTCTTTCCCTTAGGTGTCTTGCTCCCCCTGAATCTTACATGGGATATTGGGAGAAGATAGGGAACAGAAAATCAGAGCTGAAAGATACAAATGGATAGAACGTAATGCAAATAAGCACATATGAACATGTCTTTCCCCCAAAAAGACATGTGACATCTCTCCTCTTGAACATCAAGCATCTGGGATCCTTGAGGATTCTCTCCCCCTGGAAGTCTCTTTCTCCCCCTTTCTCTCTTGTAGGTTTGGTCCTTGAGACTTTCTTTCCCCCTTGAGCTTTGATGTGATCTCTCTCTCCCCCTTTGACATCAATTTCCAAGAAGGGCTTTCTGCAATCCGTCGTATAGGTTTTGTCCTTGAGACTTAGCACAAAGCAATGGATAAAATGGTGATGCTTGTAGAGGACAAGATTCATTGAGTAGAGCTGGATTAGAAGAAATATAGAACAAGTGGCAAACTGTTTTTCCTGTTGCGAAGTCGCTGGCACCGAGTGGCAAGTTTCGGTGGTACCGAAAAGATTCGGTTGGACCAAAAATTACAAGTCGGTGAAACCGAGTTCACACATAGAAAAACACTTGTCACCTCAGCTCACTAGACATGTAGGATCTCACAAGGATTTGCAATGAATTTCCTGAAGGATTTGCAAGGAATTGAATGCAGAAAATGCAGAACGAAAACAAAAAGAAAGGAGAAGAAACTGAAGGATCTAGATGAAGTTGAAAAAGAGAAAGAAAATAAACATGCATGAGACAAATGCAATAACATAGAAAAGAACACAAGAGAACTTCATCTAGAGTTGGGCGGTGACATAGTCACCTATGTTAGAGTATATTGACTTAGGAGTCAAGTGAGAACACTTGATCATAGGTCATACTCATCATTTAAGCTCAAAATGGGGTTACCATTTTTCATTTAAGCATCTTGATGCATTCACATCTTGTTAAGTTGCTTTGACTCATGTCTTGGAGTAAAGCTTCTCTAAGATGGAATAACATACCTTGGGTGGAGGTGTGGTTCTTGCTCATGTAGTTGAGCTTGTGTGGGTGCTCAAGATTGATGTAGCTCATCAAGAGTTGGGAGCACCACTTGGAGTTTGAGTTCATCTACCTACATGGGTTAGTTCTTGCAAGGAAGAGCACTTGTGTATCCAAAAATGACAATCATGAAGCTCAACATAGAATTTGTCAAAGGATATGTTTGAATGGTTTTGTGCTTCCTTGTCTTCAACCACCATTGTGTAGAGACTTGGTGATGTAGAGATTGCTCAAGCTGTGAGTGAGTCGCAATCTCATGGAATTAGATTCAACCAAGCATCTACATGGGTTAGACAACATGCAAGGTACAAATATATCCAAGACATAGGATAGTCCTTATAAGAGATATATCATGGATTAGTCATAAGCTCATGTCTTGCATGTATCCAATGGAGTTCCTACTCCAAGTTCGAAGCATCAATAATGTTCAATTCACCTCTCAACCTGCAAAATACTTTCTCATCAAGAGGTTTAGTAAATATATCCGCTAATTGCTTATCGGTACGAACATGCTTAAGATCAATGTCACCCTTAGCAACATGGTCTCGAATGAAATGATGACGAACTTCAATATGCTTAGTTCGAGAATGTTGTACAGAATTATGACCAATTTTGATAGCACTTTCATTGTCACAAAGCAGTGGAACATGTTTCACATAGATCCCATAATCTTTAAGAGTTTGGGTCATCCAAAGTAACTGAGCACAACATGAACCAGCGGCAATGTATTCCGCTTCGGTAGTGGATAAGGATACCGAGTTTTGTTTCTTGGAAGACCAAGACACAAGAGATCTACCAAGAAATTGACAAGTACCTGAAGTGGACTTTCTGTCAACCTTGTCTCCAGCATAATCCGAGTCGGAATAGCCAACAAGATCAAAAGAAGACCTCTTAGGATACCAAATCCCAAAGTTTGGTGTATGAATTAAGTATCTCACTATCCTTTTCACGGCCTTAAGATGACATTCTTTAGGAGCAGATTAATAAATTGCACACATGCACACACTTAGCATAATGTCGGGACGTGAAGCACATAGGTATAACAAAGAACCAATCATAGAGCGATAAACCTTTTGATCAACCGGTTCACCATCTTTGGTCAAATCAAGATGTCCACTAGTAGGCATGGGTGTGGGCATACCTTTGCTTTCTTGCATATTGAACTTCTTGAATAAGTCCTTGGTGTACTTTTTTTGAGAGACAAATGTACCTTCCTTAGTTTGCTTGATTTGCAAACCGAGAAAGAATTTGAGTTCACTCATCATGGACATCTCAAACTTCTCTGACATTAGCTTACCAAACTTTTCACTAAAGAGAGGGTTAGTTGAACCAAATATGATATCATCAACATAAATTTGGCATACAAATAGTTCTCCATTAACCCTTTTAGTAAAAAGAGTAGAATCAATTTTACCAATTTCAAAACCACTTGCAATAAGGAACTTGGTCAAGCATTTATACCATGCTCTAGGAGCTTGTTTAAGACCATAAAGAGCTTTGTGAAGTTTGTAAACATGATTTGGTTTCTTAGGATTGATAAAGCCGGGAGGTTGTTTGGCATAAACTTCCTCCTCTATTTCACAATTTAGAAAAGCACTTTTAATGTCCATTTGGTACAAGGTGATATTATGGTGATTAGCATAGGCAAGTAAGATGCGAATGGACTCAAGTCTAGCAACGGGAGCATATGTCTCACCATAGTCCATACCTTCGACTTGTGTGTACCCTTGGGCGACGAGACGCGCTTTGTTGCGAACCACTTGTCCATCTTCATCTTGCTTGTTGCGAAACACCCATTTGGTACCAATGATGTTGTGGTTGTTGTCGGGCTTCTCAACCAATGTCCAAACTTGGTTTCTCTCAAAGTTGTGTAGCTCTTCATGCATAGCGTTTATCCAATCCGGATCTTCCAATGCTTCTTCAACCTTCATAGGTTCAATTCTAGAGATGAATGAATAGTTTTCACTAAAGTTAGCTAAATGAGTCTTTGAGCGAGTGATTCTCCTGGTTTGTATATCATTGAAGATTTGCTCGATGGGATGATCTTTGGCAATTCTTGCTTGAACTCGCGAGAGCTTTTGCTTGGGTCTTCGTTGAACATCTTCTTCATCTTGTTCTTCTTCTTGGCCTTCTTCATCATTGTCGTTCTCTTGTCGTGGTGGAGAAGGAGGTTGTTGATGTTCGTCTTGATGCATTTCCTTGTCTTCTTCATCTAGGTGTGTCCCACTTGTGGATGCTTCCGTATCAATTCTTGGTTCACCTTGTCATGAAGTAGAAGCTTCCACTTGAACGGACGAGGTACTCTCCTTCACCTCCGTTGGACGAACCTTTCCAATAGACAAGTCTTGGATTGCTTCTGAAGGGTCTTTGTCTCCTACATCGATTGGCAATTGCTCTACTTGCGAGCCATTAGATTCATCAAACTTCATATCTACCATCTCTTCAACCATTCGGGTGAAATTGTTGTAGACACGGTAAGTGTGAGAGTTTGAGCCATAGCCAAGTAGAAAACCTTCATGAGATTTAGGAGCAAACTTTGAACGATGATGCTTGTCAAGAATGTAGCACTTTGAGCCGAATACTCGAAAGTATCCAACTTGGGGTTTGTTACCGGTGAGGAGCTCGTATGTCGTCTTGCCGAGTAGCTTGTGAAGATACAAGCGATTTGTTGCATGACAAGCTGTCTCAATCGCTTCTGCCCAAAACTGCTTCGGCGTCTTGTATTCATCAAGCATCGTTCTTGCCATTTCGATGAGCGTCCGGTTCTTCCTCTCAACAACTCCATTTTGTTGAGGTGTGTACGTAGCGGAGAACTCGTGTGAAATCCCTTCTTCGTCAAGAAAGGTGTCCACATTTGCGTTCTTGAACTCCGTTCGGTTGTCGCTCCGAACCTTCTTGATCTTCATGTCAAACTGACTTTGGGCCTTCCTAGCGAAGTTTTTGAAGATCTTCTGAACCTGCGACTTGTCATTAAGAAAGAACACCCACGTAAATCTTGAAAAATCATCAACTATAACTAGACCAAAAGAGTTTCCACCGAGACTCTTGTAGGCGTTGGGACCAAAAATATCCATATGAAGTAGCTCGAGTGGCCTCCTTGTGGTCATGATGTTCTTCACGGGATGCCTTCCTCCAACCTGTTTACCTGCTTGACAAGCGCTGCAAAGTCTATCCTTATCAAATATGACATCGTTAACTCCAAGGATATGATTCCCTTTAATAAGCTTGTCAAGGTTTCTCATGCCAACGTGACCTAGTCGTCTATGCCACAACCAACCTTTTGAGGATTTAGCAATAAAGCAAGTTTTAGGTTGTGCCTTTTTAGAGAAATCAACAATGTAATGATCACCTCTACGCATACCGGTAAAGACCATTTTATGATTGTCTCGACGAAATACTTGGCAATCTACCTCAGTAAATAGGACATTCAAACCGAAATCAGCAAGTCTAGATACTGAAAGTAAGTTGTAGCCGAGAGATTCAACGAGCATGACATTTTGAATGGAACTATCATGTGAGATGGCCACCTTACCAAGGCCAACCACTTTACCCTTTGAATTATCACCAAACGTGACATATTTCCGAGGGCCGTCATTTTCAGCAAGCTCACGGAACATCTCTTCATCTCCGGTCATATGATCAGTACATCCACTATCAAGAACCCATTCCTTTCCTCCTGACGCATATCCACGAAGATTTGTCGTAAGACCAAAATGTCTCATTGCATCATCAAGATCAAAGTCACTATCATCATCATCATCATCATAGTATCCATGTTCACCATGATCTTGTGACTCATCACTTCCTAGAGAGGGTAATTCATTAGATAAATGATCATCAAAGTAGTCACTTTTATGAATTCTTATAGCTTCGGATATAATGATTCCAACATCTCCTTTAGCACGCTTGAGATTGGTAAGCTCAAATAGATAGTCACCAAAACTAGGATCACTAGAGTTCATCTTACTCAAGGCAATAGATTTACGGAGAATTTCATCCAAATTTTTCAAGGAATGATCGGGAAATCGTTCCTCAAGAAATTTCCATATAGTATAGGCACAATTAAGAGTAGGCAAACTAGAAATCAAATTTTTCGGCAATCCTCTAATGATGAGCTCAATAGTTCTAAGATTGTGAATCATGTCAATATCTTCATCTAGGGTAGGATGCAAAGGATCAATATGAGGTGCACAAGGACTGGCAATATACTTGTTCAAATGATATTAATTGAAGATTACAAGCATCTCATTTTTCCACTCATGAAAATATTCTCCATCAAGAATAGGCCCTCTATGTCTAAGACTCCCTAAAGTAGACACATCCATCTTCCTCCAATGGTGATTAAACCAAGGCAATGGAGACCAAAGCTCTTATACCACTTGTAGGACCTTGAAGTAGATGTGTCTAGAGGGGGGTGATTAGACACTTAATACTAAAGTTGCAATTTTTAAGCCTTTTTGGTTTAAGTGGAGTTTAGGCATAATTTCAACATTCACCATACATATCAAGCAAGTATGCAAAGAGTAAATAGGCAGCGGAAAGTAAAGCATGCAACTTGCAAGAATGTAAAGGGAAGGGTTCGGAGAATTCAAACGCAATTGGAGACACAGATGTTTTTCCCGTGGTTCGGATAGGTGGTGCTATCCTACATCCACGTTGATGGAGACTTCAACCCACGAAGGGTAACGGTTGCGCGAGTCCACGGAGGGCTCCACCCACGAAGGGTCCACGAAGAAGCAACCTTGTCTATCCCACCATGGTCATCACCCACGAAGGACTTGCCTCACTAGCGGTAGATCTTCACGAAGTAGGCGATCTCCTTGCCCTTACAAACTCCTTGGTTCAACTCCACAATCTTGTCGGAGGCTCCCAAGTGACACCTGGCCAATCTAGGAGACACCACTCTCCACGAAGTAACAAATGGTGTGTTGATGATGAACTCCTTGCTCTTGTGCTTCAAATGATAGTCTCCCCAACACTCAACTCTCTCTCATAGGATTTGGATTTGGTGGAAAGAAGATTTGAGTGGAAAGCAACTTGGGGAAGGCTAGAGATCAAGATTCATATGGTAGGAATGGAATATCTTGGTCTCAACACATGAGTAGGTAGTTCTTTCTCAGAACATATGAGTTGGAAGTGTAGGTGTGTTCTGATGGCTCTCTCTACGAATGAAGAGGAGGTGGAGGGGTATATATAGCCTCCACACAAAATCCAACCATTACACACAGTTTTCCAATCTCGGTGGGACCGAATCAACAAACCCGGTCGGACCGAAAAGGTAAACCTAGTGACCGTTAGAGATTTTCGGTGTGACCGACTGGATCAACTTGGTGGGACCGATGTGCTAGGGTTAGGGTAAATTCAAAACTCGGTTTGACCGATTACTCAAACTCGGTGGGAACGATTTGGGTAATAAGTGAAACAGAGAGTTGACCAAGCAAACTCGGTGGGGCCGATTGCATATCTCGGTGGGACCGAAAGTATTGCAATAGGTAACGGAGAGTTTGCAGGCCCATCTCGGTGAGACCGAGATCCCATCAGTGAGACCGAACTGATTAGGGTTTCTGGCAGTGGCTATGACAAGTGAAACTAGGTGGCGCCGGATAGAAATAATCGGTAGGTCCGAGTTTGGCTTTGGGTTTAGGTCATATGTGGAAGTGGGAAAGTAGCTGAGGATTTTGGAGCATATCATTAAGCACTTGAGCAAGAGGCTCATTAAGCAACACCTCATCCCTCCTTGATAGTATTGGCTTTTCCTATGGACTCAATGTGATCTTGGATCACTAAAATGTAAAATGAAGAGTCTTGAGCTTTAAGCTTTAGCCAATCCTTTGTCCTTAGCATCTTGGAGAACTTCCCACAACCTTTAGTCCATGCCACTCCATTGTTGAACTTATCTAAAACATACTAGATAGAAACGTTAGTCCAACAAGAGATATGTTGTCATTAATTACCAAAACCACCTAGGGAGCACTTGTGCTTTCACTTGGGCACCGGGGAACCAGGGCCCTCGCGAGGGGCCTTTCCCTTCTCGGCGGCAGAGAAATTCCTTTGAGGCGCCATCAGAGGCACCGCAAGCAATGGAGCAAGAAGGAGGCAGCAAGCAAGGAAGAGATGGGCAACGGGGGCTTCGCCCCCCTCCCCATTTATAGTAGGAGAAGGCCAACCGGAGTCTCCCACGATCGCAGGTAATGATGGCTTCCCTTGCATGTCGCAGGGACTTGTCAAGTCATGCAGTTGCCAAGACAACGTGGGGAAGCGGAGACGCCCACGTCCAATCAACCGCCACGCGTCAACCGAGGCCGCGGGATTTTGGGGCTCGCGGTGCTTCGAGCTTGACCCTTGGCTTCGCCGCGAAGCCATGCCCACCCGCACCTTGGGCCTGGGGGCTACTGTCGGCGTCCTTGGAATGGGGGTCCCCAGACTTGCCTGCCTACGGCCCGCGGCGTAGCTGAGCCAGCAGGCCGTACGGCCCATCTTCACCAACAAAGTGCCCAAGACCCTCGCGAGGGGTCAAGCCTCGCGAGGCGGACAATGCAAGACCTCCTCTGGAGTGGCCTAGCTAGGCAGGCTCACGAGGAGTGGAGATATCAAGGCGAGGCGAACCTCACGAGGCTCTTGTGACGTGAGCCGTGACGATCGACACCAGGCGGGTGCCAGCGCGCACAGCGTCCTTGTTTCCTCTTTGGTGCAATGGGGGCAAGCGCAGTCGCAGAGTACCGAGGCTACAGGCAAAGGTTGCCATTTCGGTGCAACAAGACCAAGACCATGGACTGCAAGACGGAGGTCACCGTGGAGCCCAGAACAGCGTCACCACCAGAACTTTGTGCAGGCAAAGACTACTTTTGTCAGGATATCTTGTACTAGTTGTCCCCCTTCAAATTATCCCACCATTGTTGGGTCCCTTCCCGCTCGATATTTGGGAAGAGGACCAGGGCCATATAAGTAGAGCTAGCCACCATAGTAGGGGCATCTCATCTTAGCTTGATCCAACCCGATCGAGAGCCTACTCACAAGAACACCTCAACCTCAGGAGGTTGTTCTTCCCTTGTATTGTTCATCATCCACCCAAGAGGCAATCCACCACCACCACACTGGAGTAGGGTATTACACCACAACGGTGGCCCGAACCAGTATAAACCCTGTGTCCATCTGTGTTGTGAGTTCGTCGAGTTCGTCCGCGAGATCCTAGCAAGCTAGAGCGTAGATCGGTTGAAGGGAAAGACTTTGCGCGCACCCCAGTGTTCGAACCTTAAGGGTTTGCCGGGACCCCATACCCCGACATGCGCACAACACCTACCACGAGCACAGGGAGAAGGAACAGGGAGGAGGGCCATTGAGCGGCACTAGGGGTAGTGGTAGCCGCGGTACTACCGCTCCTACTGCCGCTCCTGCTGCCGATGAACCCGACACGAGAAAACCATGTCTCGAGTCGAGGCGGTACTAGCGCGGAACCGGAGCCGTACTACCGCTTATGGCCATAGGCGGTACTACCACTGTGGGACAGCGGTACTATCGCTTGTCGCGATACGCGGTACTGCCGCACCGGCCCAGCGGTACTACCGCTGGCGCCATCCTTATGCCACTTCCACAAAAACAGGTATACTCCAAGGAAAACCAGAACTGCCAAAACTTCTGCAAATGAGCTCCGAATTGAGCAAACTCAAGCTTGTTGGATACAAGAGGATGAGTAGCATCAAAACAACTAACAAATAGAGGTAGGGAGGTATGCCTAACAAATAGAGGAGTGAAACCTCCAAAAAGGAAGAACCGACATAACCTCCAACATCGAAAACTCATAGAAGATGCACGTGAACTCTGTTTTCGATGAACTCGAGCTTGTCATCAAGATGACCATAAGCTCTAAGACTCACAAAGAGAACCAAACAAGAACCAAGAAAGATGATGCAAGGAAGCAATGGTTTGAGCTCTCTATGAACGATACGATCAAGCTACTCATCGAGAGCCCCCCTTGACAGTACGGCAATCGATCCTGTAACCCGGTCTCCCAACCACCACTATGAGACCGGTAAAATATAAAACCTATCAAGGGAAAATCTTTGTCTTGCACATAGTCCACTTGAGCTAGATGATGACGATCTTGACTTCCTCAAGTTGGACCACATTTCTTGATTGAGTTGGCTCGATGAAGACTAGTTGATTGCTCCCACATACACCACTATGGGTGAGCCACTCTTCGGCGCATCTTCATAAATCCATTATTACCATAATGGACATCAAGCTTCAAGCATTTGATCTCTTCATGATGCTCCACTTGAACTTGCACATCGCAACCTTGAATCTTTCCAATTCTCTTCATTTGGATGATGTCTTGGAGGTAGACATGAATGATCGTTGCGACACTACCAGCCTCACGACCATCTTGCGATGATGGGACCACCTCTTCTTCAGCGGGAGTAGCTCGGGATCGTTGAGGGGAGTCTTGCCCTTCTTCGTGACCGAGAACCTCCGTATCGACGCCATGACCGCACCAGCGAGTAGTGGAGCAAGGAAGAAGAAGAAGCGGGAGAAGCAAAGGAAGAGATGGGTGATGGGGGCTCCGCCCCCACTTCCCATTTATAGCCAAGGGGAGGCCAACCGCCGGCCTTCATGATCTAAGGTAATAATGATCTTTTTCTGCATGCAGCAATGATCCGTCAAGACGGGCAGTTGCTGCTACCTCTTGAGCACTGCGTTGGCTTTCCCCGAAGAGGAAGGGATGATGCAGCAAAGTAGCGTAAGTATTTCCCTCAGTTTTTGAGAACCAAGGTATCAATCCAGTAGGAGGCTACGCGCGAGTCCCTCGTACCTGCACAAAACAAATAAATCCTCGCAACCAACGCGATAAGGGGTTGTCAATCCCTACACGGCCACTTACGAGAGTGAGATCTGATAGATATGATAAGATAATATTTTTGGTATTTTTATGATGAAGATGCAAAGTAAAATAAAAGCAAAGGAAATTACTAAGTGGAGATTAATATGATGAAGATAGACCCGGGGGCCATAGGTTTCACTAGTGGCTTCTCTCAAGAGCATAAGTATTCTACAGTGGGTGAACGAATTACTGTTGAGCGATTGACAGAATTGAGCATAGTTATGAGAATATCTAGGTATGATCATGTATATAGGCATCACATCCAAGACAAGTAGACCGACTCCTGCCTGCATCTACTACTATTACTCCACTCATCGACCGCTATCTAGCATGCATCTAGAGTATTAAGTTAATGAAAACAGAGTAACGCCTTAAGCAAGATGACATGATGTAGAGGGATAAACTCATGCAATATGATGAAAACCTCATCTTGTTATCCTCGATGGCAACAATACAATACGTGCCTTACTGCCCCTACTGTCACTGGGAAAGGACACCGCAAGATTGAACCCAAAGCTAAGCCCTTCTCTCATTGCAAGAAACATCAATCTAGTAGGCCAAACCATACTGATAATTCGAAGAGACTTGCAAAGATAACCAATCATACATAAAAGAATTCAGAGAAGATTCAAATATTATTCATAGATAGACTTGATCATAAACCCACAATTCATCGGTCTCAACAAACACACTGCAAAAAGAAGATTACATTGAATAGATCTCCACAAGAGAGGGAGAGAACATTGTATTGAGATCCAAAAAGAGAGAAGAAGCCATCCGTGCCCTTCGTGATCAGAGGGGCTATGGTGACGATGTAGAAGCCCTCCGCGATCAATGCCCCCTCCGACGGAGCTCCGGAACAGGCCCCAAGATGGGATCTCGTGGATACAGAAAGTTGCGGCGTTGGAATTAGGGTTTTGGCTCCGTATTTGATCGTTTGGGGGTACGTAGGTTTATATAGGAGGAAGGAGTACGTCGTTGGAGCAACAAGGGGGCCACGAGGGTGGAGGGCGCGCCTGGGGGGGTAGGCGCGCCCCCTACCTCGTGGCCTCCTCTTTTTTGTCTTGACGTAGGGTCCAAGTCTCCTGGGTCTTGTTTGTTGAGAAAATCACGTTCCCGAAGGTTTCATTCCGTTTGGACTCCGTTTGTGTCGGGGATATACCCTGCAGCATGACCCAGCCGGAAGTATGACCCGGCCGGACTTGGAGCTTCATCGTAACCCGCCGGAGGATTAGTGACGCACAGGTCGGGCGGTTCACTGGTGTGACAACTCACGAGCCTGGCGACTTAATGATAGCCCCGACGGTGAGTCAAACGGATGACAAGGGCCCAAGGCCCAGTAGGCCGGCTCATGTTATTGTGGGCCGGCTTAAGATGGAAGGCATGAGGAATATTTCCTTTATGAAGAAGCAAGACCCGGACTTGTAATCAACTAGTAAAAGAATAAACTAGTCCTAGTCCTATTAGGACTCCACATGTAACCCGCCCCTCTAACTTATATAAGGAGGGGCAGGGATCCCCAAGAGGGAGGACAGAAAACAATCTTTAGGGCTAGACGCAAAGAGCTGGCCTACCGGTGACTCCCTCATGATCATATTGAGACCTAGCCACCAATAAAATGTAGGGTTATTACCAGATGATGTTTCCCGGGGCCCGAAGCTGTCTAAACCTGTCTTGTGTTGCGTCTCTCGATTCCGCTCAACCCCTCTCAACCTACCACATAGATGTCTTGGCCTCGCGACTAAGTCCTGACTCTAAGGACATCTGCCGTGACAATTCCACGACAGTTGGCGCCCACCGTGAGCTCGCGCACAGTGGTGTTGAGTTTTTGGAGGGCACTATCTCAGGGATTAAGAAGTTTGTAATTTGTCGGATGGAGAAGAAATCGGCAAAATCGTTGTTTTGATGATCAGATCGGCGATAAAAACTTTTCGAGCCGGCAGTACAGGATTTGAGAGATGTTATGTATGTTGATGCTACAGTTGCGCGATGGCCAGGATAGGATCCACTACGTGTGGACGTCGCTCAAGGCTGCAGTGTCTTTGCTATTCCACCGAGATACCTACCAAGCACCTTCACCGGTCGCTGAGATCGATTGGATTTTCCGCTGCAGCGCGATCATATTATAGCAGTACACCGAGGCCGACTCAAACTTCAACTGCGCTGTTGTCAAATCTAGCCGCCGTGTCCGATTCACCGGATCATTTTTTACTGCTCTATGTACAACTGTCAAAATCCGAGATCAACCTAGCACACGCACAGGAATCAAGGGGCCAAGTGCTAATCAATGCAAAAAACAAAGCCTGATGGATTTCCTAGATCCTGCGCGTAAAAAAAGACATCAACTAGTACAGCTATGTACTTTGAGGAAGGATTTTAGTCAGCTTATACGTGTAGCCTGATGGACGTGAGCCGCCGTCTTCGTTGACCCGCTTTGCCTCGCAGGTCCTCATCCGAGTGGCCGCGCTGAACTGGCTATAGTCACGCTTCTCCAACGCGCCGCTGTCGCGGCCGCACTTCGTCGACCTGCCAGAGCATCCTCGTTACAGTCTCCGAGCCACCACGGCTCCTCCTCGTGCTACGCTAAGCCACCTTCGTTGTCGAGCTTCAAGTCAGCCCTGCCGTCTCTGTCATTGACGTGTCTGCCGCCTCTTCAAGTTGCCTTCGCCATTGCGACACGAGCTGCTTCTGCAGGTCTTCTTACGCCGAGTCACCGGGTTACCTCACTCCTGCGGCCCTAATCTAAATGATGGCTCCGCTCTGAGCCGACCCCCGGCGGGTGCTTCTCTGTCCACTCCGAGTCACCCGCTCCAAACTGGCTTGTCGCCTATATTACGGCTGCCTGTAAGCCTTGTCCGACCCAGAAGGAGCGGGGATGGATTTGCCTCGCGTCCTCGACCACGACCCGGAAGAAGAAAATCCGCCTTGATTGCTTCGTCTCCACTCTAAGCCGCCGTCGAGCGCGGGCCTCCGGGGCCGCGTTGAGCCGCCCGTGCTGTGTTGACCCGCCGTAGCCACGTTGAGCCGCCTCTGATGTATTGAAGCCTCCAGGGACGCGTTGAGCCGCCTCTGCTGTGAGATCGTCTGTCATTCACAAACATCAGATGATATCCATCTAAGTTTATTTTATTAAACCTATGGTTTTCATCAAAGAACAATCACTTTGATTTGTATATTTTTATGTGCAGCAAAAGAGGTGTCATGTTGTTCCTATGAAGCGTCCGTCAGCACCATCACGCACCGGCGTCTGCACCCGCTTACTGATGGAACAGGTGTGTGCAAGTCGCCGTCCGTGCAGCTTAATCTACGTCAACCTGCTGGAGCCGCGTTGAGCCGCCCTTGCCGCTTTAAGCCATTGGGCTTATATTAAGTCGTCGGTCTACTTGAGCCGCCGGAATTATATTAAGTCGCTGGTCTGCCTGAGCCACCTCTGTCATGATAAACGGATCATCCGTCGTCCAAAAAAATTAGGTGATATCCATCCAAGTTTGATTTATTAGCACATGTTGTTTTTGTAAAAGAACAAGTTTATCTTTGCCTTGGTCAGCAATATTGTTTATACAGGGCAATTATTTATGACAAAAAGTGATATTATACCGCGGAGGTGGAGGCACGCCAACATCTTTTGGCATATGTGGTCGTCGTTACTCAACGGGCTACCGCACCGGCTTACAACACCGTGGCCGTCTCTCGCGACTGCGCCGGCTTACAACGTCGTGGCCGTCTCTCGCGACCGCACCGGTTTATAACGCCGCGACCGACTCTCCCGTCCACACCGGTTTAAAACGCCACGGCCGACAAATCTGTCAGCACCTGCGGCCGACTCGGTCGTGATTGATTTCAGTTTCACCATAGTGATCATCAACTTCGCGGTGATAATTACTGACCCGACTCATCAGGTGAAATCCATCCAGCATATTTTTATATATTATATATTGCTTTCTTTAAAAGAGCAAGTACTCCGGTTTGCAAGTTGTCCCATGCAGGATTCAAACCGGTCTATATCACGGATAATTTTGAAGAATCTCAAGCCAACTCCTCAAGTCGCCTTGAGACTCGGGGGCTACGATGACATGACTTAGCAAATATTGTGAGATTTAAGACCCCGGGTCATTGGAGGGAAGATAACCCGGTGCTGGAGGCTACCGCCATATTGGTGAAAAAATTAAAAGCCGTCAGAAAATTTCCGGCTCACAATAATGCTCTGGTTTACAAATCCGTCTCAAGGTAAACCTGTCTCCCACAAAGCTTTGAAGATCTCAAATCCGGTTTCAAAAAGAATTCATCTCTCGCAAGTTCGAGTTCTCAGAAAAATTAAAGGTTGCCAAAGAGAACTTGCTGCCATGATGCACGGTTCAAACATGGGTATCCTGCCTTATGGTTTATCTTATTATGGTCGCTTGGGGGCTTCCTGCTCATCGACCATAGTTGTCGGTACCCTCTTGGTCGGCGTGATGCCAAAATTTATATGGTCACTTGGGGGCTTCCTGTTCAAACATAGGTCGTATTCGAACCAAAGAGAACATAGCTGTCGTAACCCTTTTGATCGGCGCAAAGCCAAACTCACTAGGGGACTTCTTGATCGTACCCGAATCATAGCTTAACCCCTTTTGGGTCCGACTTGGATCGTATTCGAATCAGGGTCGTTAAAAACCTCTCAAGGTCATTTGGGGGCTTGTTGTTCAAACATATGTCGTATTCGAACCAAAGAGAACATAGATGTCGGTACCCTCTTGATCGGCGCAACACCAAAGCCACTGGGGGCTACATGATCGTATTCGAATCCTAGCTTAACCCCTTTGGAACGGTTTACTGGTCGTATTCGAATCAGAAACCTCGATTTTTATTTGGTTTAAGTTTTTGCAAACAATCTTTTTGGTTTTTGAGACTTTTTGCTCATATCTGAAGCATATAAGTGTGGCTTCGTTTAAACCTGGCTTGGATTTTGACGTTAAGTCGCCAGCATGTGACAATCATCATATATTTGGAAGTATTAGCTTCTAGTGATTGGGTTATCACCCTTACTGCACAGGTCATGTAACCGGCAGTACAACTTCAATATCTCAATGGTTATATGTGGGATATTACGACCCACTCTACAGTAAACCGCCAAGGGATCTTGTAATTTACTCCTGTGCAGGATAAGACTACATTTGGGTGGTTACCCGCCTTGGTACTTGACGTTAAGTCGTTAGGGCATATGTTGTTTAAACTCTGTGCAGGATTTGCAGAACTATGACTTATATAAATGCTTCAGTCCAAGCTCATCACTGAAATTGGTGTCTCGAAAGGGTTATCAATTATTGATTTTCTCAAGGGCTATAGGCCACTGGGTTACAAAAATTCTGTCTTACAATGAATGCGCATTTAGTCGTCATCGGCCAAGAGCCGCCAGATCATGTTATCAAATCTTGAATAGCCAACATGGCTAGATTTCTATTGTGATTATCAATAACCAGTGTTATGATTGAGGTTTTCAAAGTCGCTTTGGTGCAATGGCTATTATTTTATCAATCGATATGATTTATTCTACAATGGAAGGAATAGTCCCGAGTTGCTGCAGGCTTATAACCCAGCACTTGGGAGCTACATTATTTAAATTGAGATTACATCAAATATGCAAGTCCCATGTCACTGCCAGCATGCACCATGGCACTTGGGGGCTAATGCAAAGTCATTTTTTGCTCACCTTCTTGAACACCCGACTCATCACATCATACTGAGCCGGCCCTTGGGGGCTACCAATTGCTCCTGTCAACAATTCAAGGTACACAGATCTTAATCCATTATATTGAAAGGTCTGCTACTCAAGTGGTACAACACAAAGCTCTTAACCTTGTGGACGTGGGTTCAAGCCCCATGATGGGGGTTACATCATATGAGGTTATTTTCAATGAAGTGTATATAAAGTTCCAGCTAAATATTATCTTACTGAGCCGGCCCTTGGGGGATGCACGTTACTGTTCAAGTCTACATAATCATATTTATAAAGTCCCTGCTCATTATTGCATAATAACCCGGCCCTTGGGGGTTACACTGGTTGAAGTTTTTATGACCATAAGGCAATTACAAGTCCCAGGTTGCTACAAGCATGACAACCCGGCACTTGGGGGCTACATATATGGAGCATTCAGTCTTTACTAGTGATTAAGATGAACACATGGATTTCTTCAAAGTGGTAGTGGCTACCTCTTGAGCTTGCGTTGGATTTCCCCGAAGAGGAAAGGATGATGCAGCAGAGTAGCGTAAGTATTTCCCTCATTTTTTGAGAACCAAGGTATCAATCCAGTAGGAGGCCACGCTCAACTCCCTCGTACCTGCACAAAATGATAGCTACTCACAACCAACACAATTAGGGGTTGTCAATCCCTTCACGGTCACTTACGAGAGTGAGATCTGATAGATATAATATTTTTGGTATTTTTGGTATAGAGATGCAAAGTGAAAAGTAAAAGGCAAAGTAAAAAAAGCAAAGCAAGATTAAAGTGATGGAGATTGATATGATGAGAATAGACCCGGGGGCCATAGGTTTCACTAGTGGCTTCTCTCAAGAGCATAAGTATTCTACGGTGGGTGAACAAATTACTGTTGAGCACTTGACAGAATTGAGCATAGTTATGAGAATATCTAGGCATGATCATGTATATAGGCATCACGTCCATGACAAGTATACCGAAACGATTCTACATCTACTACTATTACTCCACTCATCGACCGCTATCCAGCATGCATCTAGAGTATTAAGTTAAAAACACAGTAACTCTTTAAGCAAGATGACATGATGTAGAGAGATAAATTCATGCAATATGAAATAAACACCATCTTGGTATCCTCGATGGCAACGATGCAATACGTGCCTTGCTGCCCCTTCTGTCACTGGGAAAGGACACCGCAAGATCAAACCCAAAGCTAAGCACTTCTCCCATGGCAAGAACTACCAATCTAGTTGGCCAAACCAAATGGATAATTCGAAGAGACTTGCAAAGATAACCAATCATACATAAAAGAATTCAGAGAAGATTCAAATATTATTCATAGATAGACTTGATCATAAACCCACAATTCATCGGTCTCAACAAACACACCGCAATAAGAAGAAGATTACATCGAATAGATCTCCATGAGAGAGGGGGAGAACTTTTTATTGATATCCAAAAAGAGAGAAGAAGCCATCTAGCTAATAACTATGGACCCGAAGGTCCGAGGTAAACTACTCACACTTCATCGGAGAGGCTACGATGATGTAAAAGCCCTCCGTGATGACGGCCCTCTCCGACGGAGCTCTGGAACAGGCCCTAAGATGGGATCTTGTGGATACAGAAAGTTGCGGCGGTGGAATTAGGTTTTTGGCTCCCTCTCTGTTCGTTTGGGGGTACGTAGGTATATATAGGCGGAAGAAGTACGTCGGTGGAGCTTCGGTGGGCCCACGAGGGTGGGGGCACGCCTGGGGGTATAGGGCGCACCCCCCTACCTCGTGCCCACCTCGAAGCTTCCCTGGCATAGGGTCCAAGTCTCCTGGGTCATATTCGGGAAGAAAATCACGTTCCAGAAAGGTTTATTCCGTTTGGACTCTGTTTGATATTCTGTTTCTTCGAAACACTGAAATAGGCAAAAAACAGCAATTCTGGGCTGGGCCTTCGGTTAATAGGTTAGTCCCAAAAATAATATAAAAGTGGAAAATAAAGCCCAATATAGTCCAAAACAGTAGATAATATAGCACGGAGCAATAAAAAATTATAGATACGTTGGAGATGTATCAAGCATCCCCAAGCTTAATTCCTGCTCGTCCTCGAGTAGGTAAATGAGAAAAAGAGAATTTTTGACGCGGAGTGCTACTTGGCATAATTTCAATGCAAATCTTCTTAATTGTGATATGAATATTCAGATTCGAAAGATTCAAGACAAAAGTTTATGTTGACATAAAAATTAATAATACTTCTAGCATACTAACAAAGCAATTATGTCTTCTCAAAATAACATGGCCAAAGAAAGTTATCCCTACAAAATCATATAGTCTGGCTATGCTCTATCTTCACCACACAAAGTATTTAAATCATGCACAACCCTAATGACAAGCCAAGCAATTGTTTCATACTCTAACTTTTTCAAAACTTTTTCAATCTTCACGCAATACATGTGCGTGAGCCATGGATATAGCACTATATGTGGAATAGAATGGTGGTTGTGGACAAGACAAAAAGAGGGGAAGATAGTCTCACATCAACTAGGCATATCAACGGGCTATGGAGATGCCCATCAATAGATATCAATGTGAGTGAGTAGGGATTGCCGTGCAACGGATGCACTAGAGCTATAAGTATATGAAAGCTCATCAAAAGAAACTAAGTGGGTGTGCATCCAACTTGCTTGCTCACGAAGACCTAGGGCATTTTGAGGAAGCCCATCATTGGAATATACAAGCCAAGTTCTATAATGTAAAATTCCCACTAGTATATGAAAGTGACATAATGAGAGACTCTCTATCATGAAGATCATGGTGCTACTTTGAAGCACAAGTGTGGTAAAAGGATAGTAACATTGTCCCTTCTCTCTTTTTCTCTCATTTTTTTTATTTGGGCCTTTTCTCTTTTTTTATGGCCTCTTTTTTTCTTTTTCTTTTATTTTTCGTCCGGAGTCTCATCCCTACTTATGGGGGAATCATAGTCTCCATCATTCTTTCCTCACTTGGGACAATGCTCTAAAAATGATGATCATCACACTTTTATTTTTCTTACAACTCAACAACTCGATACTTAGAACAAAATATGACTCTATATGAATGCCTCCGGCGGTGTACCGGGATATGCAATGAATCAAGAGTGACATGTATGAAAGAATTATAAACGGTGGCTTTGCCACAAATATGATGTCAACTACATGATCATGCCAGCAATATGACAATGATGGAGCGTGCCATAATAAATGGAACGGTGGAAAGTTGCATGGCAATATATCTCGGAATGGATATGGAAATGCCATGATAGGTAGGTATGGTGGCTGTTTTGAGGAAGGTATATAGTAGGTGTATGATACCAGCGAAAAGTGTGCGGTATTAGAGAGGCTAGCAATGGTGGAAGGATGGGAAAAAGTGCATATAATCCATGGACTCAACATTAGTCATAAAGAACTCATATACTTATTGCAAAAATCTAGAAGTTATCAAAGCAAAGTATTACGCGCATGCTCCTAGGGGATAGATTGGTAGGAAAAGACCATCGCTCGTCCCCGACCTCCACTCATAAGGAAGACAATCAATAAATAAATCATGCTCCGACTTCATCACATAACGGTTCACCATACGTGCATGCTACGGGAATCACAAACTTTAACACAAGTATTCTTTAAATTCACAACTACTCAACTAGCATGACTCTAATATTATCACCTCCATATCTCAAAACAATGATCATGCTTCAATCTTTTCTTAGTATTCAATGCACTCAAAAGAAAGTTTGACAAATCTTGAATACCAAGCATATTATTATTAAGCAAATTACCATGCTATTAAGAGACTCTCAAAATAATTTAAGTGAAGCATGAGAGATCAATAGTTTCTTTAAAACAAATCCACCACCGTGCTCTTAAAAGATCTAAGTGAAGCACATACAACAAAATTATAATGCTCAAAAGATATAAGTGAAGCACATAGAGCAAAATTATAATGCTCAAAAGATAAAAGTGAAGCACATAGAGCAAAACTACATAGCTCAAAAGATATAAGTGAAGCACATAGAGCAAAATTATAATGCTCAAAAGATATAAGTGAAGCACATAGAGCAAAATTATAATGCTCAAAAGATATAAGTAAAGCACATAGAGCAAAACTACATAGCTCAAAAGATATAAGTGAAGCACATTGAGCACAATTATAATGCTCAAAAGATATAAGTGAAGCACATAGAGCAAAACTACATAGCTCAAAAGATATAAGTGAAGCACATAGAGCAAAATTATAATGCTCAAAAGATATAAGTGAAGCACATAGAGCAAAACTACATAGCTCAAAAGATATAAGTGAAGCACATAGAGCAAGACTACATAGCTCAAAAGATATAAGTGAAGCACATAGAGTATTCTATAAAATTTTAATTCATGTATGGCTCTCTAAAAAGGTGTTGTCACACCCTAGCTAGTCCATGCATTTGAGTGTGCATAATGTTTACTTTCATCAGAAACTTGAAATGGGGAAGGCAGAACCCCCGGCACCCCCCCCCCTGAAATCAACTAGGGTTACTAAAAATAATTTCAATGAACCTGAAATGCCCTTCTAAAATGTCCACCCTCTTTGTCTTAGGTTAGAACCTCTGGCAAAATTGGTGCACAATTTTCTAGGTCAACAGAAGGTCATTGATTTAAACCATAAATATTTAAATTTGGGCATTTAAATGCTATTAAATAATTTAGGTGCTCAAATAATTCTGGAAATAATTGTTTGCTTTTAGGAATAATCCCAATAGAGCCCACAATTATTTTCAGGATTTTAGAAAGTGCCTAGGTATTTTAAATAAAGCCCTAAAGCTACAGAAAAATAGAAAAAGAAAACAAAATCAAAAAAAGGGGGAAAGAAGCCCACCTGGGCCTTACCTGGCTCGGCCCAGCCTACTGGCTCGGCCAGTCACCCCCTACCTCGCGCCAGGAGGCACGGGCGCGTGCTCGCCGCGCGCCGGCCATGCGCCGGCCACCTCCTGCTTCTGCCGACGCCGGGAGACGCCCTGAAGTGCCACGCGACCCCCCTCGTCTCCCTCTCGTCCTCTCTCACTCTCCCCCTCGCCCCCTCATCCTCTCCCGCGATGGCCGAGCGCGCCCCTCGCCGCTGATCGCCGTAGTCGCCGCTAGAGACCACCCCTCGCCCCTCCGACGAGCCCATCGGCTCCGCCTCATCTCCCTCGTCCTCCCCACCGAGCCACGCTTTGCCGGAATCCCTGCAACACCGCCTTCGCCCTCGTCTTCAACCTCGGGCATACGAGATCGCCGGCGACCGCACTTCTTCCTCAGCCCGTCCCCGAGCCCGCTGAGACCACCGCTGCACTCCCTGTGAGCTCCTGCTCCTTCCCCCGTGCTTGCCCCCTCTGTTTCCGTCCCCTAGCTCCGATTTCCACCACGGTCGAAGCTCGCCGGCGCCGTGCCTCGTCGCCGTCGTGGCCAGAGCCACCATGGCTTGAAGTCGGGCACACCACCGTGCTCAGCGCAGCCCCAAGAACCCGTAGCCACCACCAGTTCTTCCTCCCGTGCACCGTAGCCTCGAAACCGACCTCGCCCGAACTCCGGCGACCGCCAAGCTCGTCGCCGACGTCGTTTCCGGCCACCCTGATCCCAACTACCACCACCAAACGATGCGGCTCGCTCCCCGCATCGCGTAGCACATCTCCGCCGTCGTTTTGGTCGCGTGAGGGCGTTTTCCGAAGCCCTCCGCCGTCTCGGGCCTCGCCGGCGGCTCAACGCCGGCGAGTTGACCCAGTTTGACCCCTGGGTGGGCCCAGGTAGACCCCCCTGAGTCTATGACAGGTGGGGCCGGTCAGTTAACTAAATTAGGATTAGTTTTAATTAAATCATACTTAATCAGTCACTGACTAGTGGGCCCTACCCAGTAATTAGGCTAATTAAACGTAGTTAGTGCACTGAGAGGCTGACAGAAGGGGCCCACCGGTCAGGTTTGACCTGGGCTGGCGCCTTTGACCTGCTGACATCACCCTGATGCATTGCTGATGCAGCAATTGATTTTTTGGCTTTATTCTTATTCAGGAAATTCCAGAAAATAGTTCAAAGTTCAAAAATTCATAGAAATTCAACCATAACTCCAAATGAGATAAATTATATATGAAACATTATCAGAAAAATTCAATCTATCCATCTGTAATGGTTTCATGCATGACAAAACAAGTTCACCTTGCTGTTTAAGCAGAATAAGGAAATGCACTATACATGCCATATTTAATGAGCTAATATTTGAATCTTTGATTCAAATGAGCTCATCCCTTTCTATTCTAGCTTGCATTAGGCCAAGACACCAACATATTGCCATGTCATAGCATGCATCATATTGTTGCATATCGTCATGTGTTGACTGTGTTCCGATGTGCTCTTCGTGGTAGGTTCTGCCTCCGAGGATATTCACGAGTATCCAACTGAAGGGAAGTATCCCACTACCACTCCATCAGGCAAGCAACCATTGATCATTCCGATACAACCCATGTTCTCGCTCCTGCTCTTGTTTACTACATTAAGACAACACGATTCAAACTGCTGTGTGCTACGATAGTTGAACCCTTATCCTCTACATGACCTGTCATTGCCACAGTAACTAGATGAAACCCACTAGCATGTGTAGGAGTTGATTGAGCCATGTTTTGTGATTCCTACCTTGCTGTGCTTGCTATGCTTAGAGTTGTGTCAGGTCTGGTTCATCTGGGTGATGGGCTAGAGTGAAATGCTTATGTCGGTAATATGTGGGATGTGTTGAACATGTTTTGGTAAAGGTATTGATGAGAGGCCATGTAGGAGTACATGGTGGGTTGTTTCATTGAGGCCGTCCCTAAGAACTGAGATCTGTATGCGTGATTTAAGATTCAGCTACTACCACACATTGGGCCCTGAAATATGACCCCGCTCGACTTACTGACCCCTCTCGCCTCGGTCCAGGAGTTGCAACTAGTTTCTGGTGTTTGTAGGTTATGTATTGGCGGCCGTGTGTAGCGCTGACCCTAGGGGTGGGCTATGTTGCGGTAGATACACCGTGGCACAGTGTACCGAGTCACCCTTTTGGTGTCTCGGGAACCCTGTTCACATCGTTTGGGGCCGTTGAGGACACCCCGGCCGGATTTCCTTGCGGATGGAACCTGAATAGGCGATAAACCTGGACTAGAGACTTGTGAGGTTAGTCAGGTCGTGGTCTACACCCACATCGGTTTTCGCTTGAAGTCTGCCGAGCACATATCATGTGCAGACGCTGAGTGGTGGAAACATGTGTGACGAAGTACACCCCTGCAGGGTATAAAACTATTCGAATAGCCGCGTCCGCGATAAAGGACTACTTGGTTGCCTATACAGTTCATAGACAAGTTAATGGATACTACTAAAAGACTCAAGATAAGTGTGAGTACCAAGGATGGCCCTCTCGCAGGATGACGAGGGAGGATCCCCGGTGGAGTATTGTGTTGGTGAGTAGTGGACTCGTGTGCGAAAACTATTTTACTAAAGAAGTTCTGTAGGATAGCTTAGCCAAGAGTCAAAGCTGGCTTGCTGCATAACCCCCACCACCTTCTTGAGAATGAGCATGTATAGTAGGTTCTGATGTAAGACTTGCTGAGTACCTTTGTACTCATGTTTGCTTATTTATTGTTTTCAGACGACAACACTGCCCCCTCCGATGGGTTTTATGTAGACCTTGACGTCGACGAGTGACTAGCCACCCAGGTGGTGATCCCGGCCATGGAGGGCCCTATGTAGATAGACAGGCTTCGAGAAGCCTTCTTTCTTTCTAGAGTCTGTACTCAGACTAGTTGCTTCCGCATGTGCTTGTATGATTGTATGACTTGAGTGTCGGGTCATGTGACCCCTATCTGCATGAACATGTTATGTATGGCTCTCTTGAGCCTTTAAATATAGTACTTGAGTTGTAGAGTTTTGTTGTGATGCCATGTTGTATGTATTCATATCGGGCATATTGTGTGTATGATTGAAATGCTTGGTATGAGTGGGATCCGACAATCTAGTTGTTTATCCTGGGCAGCCTTTCTTATGGGGAAATGTAGTCTAGTGTTCCTCGAGCCATAGTAGTCCACTACAACCCGGTTCACCGGAGTCCTGCTAGCCCAGCACTACTGTTTAGGACACTTGACTGGCCGACATGTGTTTCACTTCGTCCCTATGTCTGTCCCTTCGGGGAAATGTCACACGATGACTTCCGGAGTCCTGCCTAGCCTGCTACAGCCCGGGATCCCCGGAGTCCTGTTAGTCCAGTGCTACAGCCCGGAATCACTCGTTGATGACCAACATGTTCGATGTGATTCACGTATGCCTGTCTCCATAGGTCTGTGCCGCTTTGGGTTCACAACTAGCCATGTCGGCCCGGGTTCTCTGTCATATGGATGCTAGCGACACTATCATATACGTGAGCCAAAAGGCGCAAACAGTCCCGGGCCATGGTAAGGCGACAACCGTGGGATACCGTGCGTGAGGCCGCAAAATGATATGAGGTGTTACCGGCTAGATCGATGTGGCTTGGAATCGGGGTCCTGACAGGTGTGTACAGCAAGGATGATTGTGGCATACTAAAACACAAAGACACAAATAATACAAGACGCTCCAAGCAAAACACATATCATGTTGGTGAATAAAAATATAGCTCCAAGTAAATTACCGATGGAAGTGGACGAAAGAGGGGATGCCTTCCGGGGCATCCCCAAGCTTTGACTTTTTGGTGTCCTTGGATTATCTTGGGGATGCCATGGGCATCCCCAAGCTTAGTCTCTTGCCACTCCTTGTTCCATAATCCATCAAACGAATTCACCCAAAACTCGAAAACTTCACATCACAAAACTCAATAGAAATCTCGTGAGCTCCGTTAGAGAAAGAAAACAAAAGACCACTTCAAGGTACTATAATGAACTCTTTATTTATTTATATTGGTGTTAAACCTACTGTATTCCAACTTATATATGGATTATAAACTATTTTACTAGTCCAGGTCATGATCGAGACAGGATACCGTTGGTATCCCGAGTACACTGGCGAAGAGCAGTTCCGCGACTTTAATCAAAGCCAGTATTTCTGCACCGTCAGGATATTCCCTTCCTATACTAGATCTACCGAGCCCCTTCACTGTTCCTATGGACTCGGGGTTACCGTTGAGATGGCTGTGCAGGATGCTGCCTACTCCATGATGACCATCTTGCGAGTCCGGACTGGCCTGCTTCGGAACACTGACTTCCGTTACATGCCAGCTTCACTTCCGGGAGCGCAAGGGTATCTTCAGGCTATCTATGCTGACTCCACTCAGGAGGACTCATTAACTCGTACCACTGCTGAGATGCTCGAAGATAAGGACCGAGAGAATCGGGCCTTGAGGCTGGAGCTTTTTAATACTCGTGCTGATCATTGGGCCACATTGACTCGGTTTGCACCTGCGGTGCAAGCTGGATGTATGGATACAAGGGATCTGTATCCTGTGAGATCAGCTCTGCCAGACATGGTGGATTGGCGCGATGTGGGAGGCATCACCCCACCCCGTGGTCCCCGCAGGCCACCGTTTGTTGGTCCAAGACCTCATCCTAGCCCCTATGGTCCACAGGCTCCTCAGGACCGTCTGTTTCCGGATGATCACGTTGAACTTCCAGGCTATGGAGGTGACTTCTATGAGGACTACTACGGAGCTGTCTGAGTTAGTAGTAGTACCACTAGTATTGTAGTAGTTGTATCTCCACTGTCATGCGTGACTTGTGGAATATGACTTTGCGTGTAATCGATTCCGGAGGTGTAGAAAAATAATGTGTAGGAACTTGGAATGCCTCCAATGAGATGTAACGTCTTTCATCATAGTTGTACTGTAGCCTGGGCTTGTACTAAACTATGTATGATGTGTATGACCATTGGTATATATATGGCAGTTTTATATTACCATGACATACGGATGAGCATCTCTGCATTCCGTGTTATCCATTACATTCTGCACTTCCTTGCTAAGTTTGAGCCATCCTTGTCTAAACCGTTGTCTTGTTTTCTCCTAGGATGGTCAACACCCGCAGCAACCCTGCTGTCCCGGAGCAGGGGGAAGCCAGTGCAGCTAGAGGTGAAAATCCGCCTCACCCGCCTTCTCTGGCCGAAGTGATGCTGGAGGCGGAAAGAAACAAGCGTGAGACCAACCGCCTGCTGGAGCGGATTGAGCAGAACACTGCACGCCACCCACGAAATGACTTGGTGTCAATCAATGACTTTATCAAGCTATACCCACCAAAGTTTAACCATTCTGTCGAGCCCCTCGACGCAGATGATTGGCTTCGCAGCATCACCCACAAGCTACGTTCTGCCAACGTAGCCGAAGCCGACAAGGTTACCTATGCTGCCTATCATCTCGAAGGCCCCGCTAGCCATTGGTGGGAAAACTTCGAAGCTATGCGCCCGGTCGGTCAAATCACTACCTGGGCTGAATTCAGTGAGGCTTTCCGTGAGCATCACATTCCGGAAGGTCTCATGAATCGCAAGAGGGAGGAGTTCTGCAACTTCACCCAAGGAAGGCTGACTGTGGATGCATATAGTTGTGAATTTGGGAACCTGGCAAGCTATGCTCCTGAAGAGGTTTCTACTGATGCCAAGAAGCAGGCAAGGTTCCGCAAGGGACTTAGCCCTGACCTTCGCCGTGATCTTCGTCTGCACGAGTGCACATCTTTTCAGAAGTTGGTCAATAAAGCCATCAGTGCTGAGACAGGCCAGACTGATTATGACGCTTCACGCAAGCACTCCCGTGATTTTGGCTCTTCATCCGGCTCTGGAGCTCAAAAGCGCCGGGTGTGGATCCCAAGCACGGCACTGCCACCCAGATTCATCCCGAGGCCATCCTTTGAGGCGCCTCGTCCCAACCAGCAACTTGCACCACCCAAGCCCTATGGTGGCCCCGCTGCTAATGCTGATCCACGCCCCAATGTGGTAACATGCTTCAAGTGTGGAGAGCCGGGTCACTATAGTCGAGAGTGTCCCCAGAACAACCCCAATCAAGCTGGAAAGTCCGTTGGCCATGGTAAGCCCACGGGAAAGACTTTCTACGCCAAGCCGGCCACCACTGCCCGTGGCCATGTTAACTATGTTTCAGCCGAGGAGGCTCATGAGGATCCTAACATCGTCCTTGGTACGCTCCTTGTTAATTGCCATCCGGCATCTGTTCTTTTCGATACTGGAGCATCTCATTCATTCATATCCGAGAACTATGCTCGGTTGCATAACACGACATTCTATGACATGCCCACTTCTATGGTAATTCAAACTCCGGGTTCCAAATGGCAAACTTCTAGAGTAAGCCATGGGAATGAAATTCTTGTCGATAGACTTGTCTTCCTTGCATCTTTAATAGCTCTCAAGTCCTCTGACATAAACATCATCTTGGGTATGGACTGGATGCCATCTCATTATGCTAAGATCGATTGTGCCACTAGAACCATTCAACTTACTCACCCCTCGGGCAAGACAGTTAATGTCTTAACTCGAGTGGCCAAGCGCCAACTTTACTCCCTAAATGCCAACCCTCTTCCAGACCTTGAGGATGTTCCGGTAGTCCGAAACTTTCCGGATGTGTTTCCAGAAGAACTGCCAGGTGTTCCACCTGACAGGGATGTCGAGTTTGTGATAGACCTTGTTCCAAGAACCGTTCCAATTTCTAGAAGACCATACAAGATGGCACCCTTAGAACTAGCCGAGCTTAAGAACCAACTCGATGAGTCCTTGGACAAGGGGTTCATTCGTCCTAGTTCCTCTCCTTGGGCTTGCCCCGTCCTCTTCGTCAAGAAGAAGGATGGAACGGATCGAATGGTTGTGGATTACCGACCTGTCAATCTGGTCACCATCAAGAACAAATACCCGCTTCCCAGGATCAACGACCTGTATGATCAGCTCGCTGGATCCTCAGTCTTCTCCAAGATGGATTTGAGGTTAGGCTACCATCAAACAAAAATCAGAAACAGGGACATTCCCAAAACGGCCTTTGTTACTCGTTACGGCCAATATGAGTACACCGTCATGTCCTTCGGTTTAACCAATGCCCCGGCTACTTTTTCTCGGTTAATGAACTCAGTCTTCATGGAGTACTTGGATAAATTCGTCGTTGTATACCTCGATGACATACTCATCTACTCCAAGAATGAAGAGGATCATGCCGAACATCTAAGGCTGGTATTGATGAAACTTCGATAGCATCGCCTTTATGCCAAATTCTCCAAGTGTGAATTTTGGTTGCCAGAAGTGACCTATCTAGGCCATGTAATCTCTGGTAAGGGTATTGCTGTCAATCCCGAGCAAGTTCAAGCCGTCCTTGATTGGACTCCACCTGAAACGGTCAAGCAAGTTCGGAGTTTCCTTGGCCTAGCGAGCTATTGCCGCCGCTTCGTCGAGAACTTCTCCAAGGTTGCTAAACCTCTAACTGAACTCCTCAAGAAAGATAAAAAGTTCGAGTGGACTCCATAGTGCGAGTTCAGTTTTCAGGAACTGAAAAGACGCCTGACATCTGCTCCCGTACTGGTACCACCAGATTTCTCCAAGGACTTTATTATCTATTGCGACGCCTCGCGACAAGGACTAGGTTGCATACTCATGCAAGATCGTCAGGTAATTGCCTATGCTTCACGGCGATTACACCCACATGAGGAAAATTATCCCACACATGATCTAGAGCTTGTAGCTGTAGTCCATGCACTTAAAACCTGGCGACATTACCTTCTCGGTAATCGTTGCAAGATCTTCACCGATCACCAAAGTTTGAAATATATCTTCACCCAACCAGATTTGAATCTCAGGCAAAGACGTTGGGTCGAGTTGATCTCAGATTACGACTTAGGAATAACTTACACCCCCGGCAAAGCCAATGTCATGGCTGATGCACTAAGTCGTGAGTCCTATTGTAACAACCTGATGTTACAACAAAGTCAACCACTTCTCCATGAGGAATTTCGTAAGCTTAATCTTCACATTGTTCCTCGAGGATTCCTATCCACCCTGGTGGCGAAACCTACCCTTATGGATCAAATCATAGCTGCCCAGAAGCGTGATAAGGGCATATCCCGGATTAAGGAAAACATTGCTAGCGGAGTTGCTAAATGTTTCTCCATGGATGAGCAAGGTGCTGTCTTTTTCGAGAACCGTCTGGTGGTTCCCAAGAAACAACATCTACGCCAGATGATCCTTAAGGAAGCTCATGAATCCCCTCTCACCATTCATCCCGGTAGTACTAAAATGTATCAAGACCTACGCCAAAGGTTTTGGTGGACTAGGATGAAGAGAGAAATCGCTCAATACATTGCTAATTGCGACGTTTGTCGTCGTGTTAAAGCAGAGCATCAACGGCCTACTGGCACCCTTCAACCTTTGGTTATTCCTGAATGGAAATGGGATAAAATCAGTATGGATGTCATCACTGGGTTTCCCAGGACCAAGAGAGGGAATAATGCCATCTTCGTTGTGATCGACCGACTTTCCAAAGTAGCCCACTTTCTACCTGTTCGTGAGAGTATCACCGCTAGCCAGCTAGCTGACTTATACATCTCCCGAATAGTGTCTCTTCATGGTGTTCCATTGGAAATTAACTCAGACCGTGGGAGTCTCTTCACCTCTTGATTTTGGGAAAGTTTCCAAAATGCTATGGGAACTCGTCTCTCCTTTAGTACCGCCTTACATCCTCAATCAAGTGGTCAAGTAGAGCGAGTCAATCAAATTCTGGAAGATATGCTCCGAGCTTCTGTTATCTCATTCGGAATGAGTTGGGAGAAATGCCTTCCATTCGCGGAGTTTGCTTATAACAATAGTTATCAAGCTAGTTTGGGCAAAGCTCCTTTTGAAGTTCTTTATGGACGAAAATGTCGAACGCCTCTTAACTGGTCAGAAACCGGGGAAAGACAACTCTTTGGCCCGGATATGATTCACGAAGCAGAAGAGCAAGTTCGCGTTATTCGTGAGAAATTGAAAACAGCCCAATCTCGCCAAAAGAGTCAATATGATCGTAAACATAAGCCTATGACCTTTGAAGTTGACGAGAAGGCTTACCTTCGGGTTACTCCATTAGAGGGAACCCATCATTTCGGTATCAAAGGCAAATTGGCTCCTCGTTACATTGGACCCTTTCGCATTCTTGCCAAACAAGGAGAAGTTGCCTACCAATTGGAACTACCTCCGCATCTTTCCAGAGTTCACGACGTCTTCCACATTTTGCAACTCAGGCGTTGCTTCGCGGATCCTATCCGTGGAGTGGACCACGAAACGCTTGATTTACAAGATAACCTCTCTTATCGGGAATATCCCGTTCGTATCCTTGATCAAGCCGAGCGTACCACTCGACGTCATAATATCAAGTTTCTCAAGGTTCAATGGTCACACCATTCCGAGGAAGAAGCCCCATGGGAAAGGGAGGATCGTCTTCGACTCGAGTACCCCACCTTCTTTCCAGAGGATCCTAAATCTCGGGACGAGATTCTTTTGAGTGGGGGTGAGTTGTCACACCCTAGCTAGTCCATGCATTTGAGTGTGCATCATGTTTACTTTCATCAGAAACTTGAAATGGGGAAGGCAGAACCCCCGGCACCCCCCCCCCCTGAAATCAACTAGGGTTTACTAAAAATAATTTCAATGAACCTGAAATGCCCTTCTAAAATGTCCACCCTCTTTGTCTTAGGTTAGAACCTCTGGCAAAATTGGTGCACAATTTTCTAGGTCAACAGAAGGTCATTGATTTAAACCATAAATATTTGAATTTGGGCATTTAAATGCTATTAAATAATTTAAGTGCTCAAATAATTCTGGAAATAATTGTTTGCTGTTAGGAATAATCCCAATAGAGCCCACAATTATTTTCAGGATTTTAGAAAGTGCCTAGGTATTTTAAATAAAGCCCTAAAGCTACAGAAAAATAGAAAAAGAAAACAAAATCAAAAAAGGGGGAAAGAAGCCCACCTGGGCCTTACCTGGCTCGGCCCAGCCTACTAGCTCGGCCAGTCACCCCCTACCTCGCGCCAGGAGGCAGGGGCGCATGCTCGCCGCGCGCCGGCCACGCGTCGGCCACCTCCTGCTTCTGCCGACGCCGGGAGACGCCCTGAAGTGCCACGCGACCCCCCTCGTCTCCCTCTCGTCCTCTCTCACTCTCCCCCTCGTCCCCCTCATCCTCTCCCGCGATGGCCGAGCGCGCCCCTCGCCGCTAATCGCCATAGTCGCCGCTAGAGACCTCCCCTCGCCCCTCCGACGAGCCCATCGGCTCCGCCTCGTCTCCCTCGTCCTCCCCACCGAGCCACGCTTCACCGGAAGCCCTACAACGCCGCCTTCGCCATCGTCTTCAACCTCGGGCATCCGAGATCGCCGGCGACTGCACTTCTTCCTCAGCCCGTCCCCGAGCCCGTTGAGACCACCGCTGCACTCCCTGTGAGCTCCTGCTCCTTCCCCCATGCTCGCCCCCTCCGTTTCCGTCCCCTAGCTTCGATTTCCACCACGGCCGAAGCTCGCCGGTGCCGTGCCTCGTCGCCGTCATGGCCAGATCCACCGTGGCTTGAAGCCAGGCACACCACCGTGCTCAACGCAGCCCCAGGAACCCGTAGCCACCACCAGTTCTTCCTCCCGTGCACCGTAGCCTCGAAACCGACCTCGCCCGAACTCCGGCGACCGCCAAGCTCGTCGCCGGCGTCGTTTCCGGCCACCCCGAGCCCAACTACCACCACCAAACGATGCGGCTCGCTCCCCGCATCGCGTAGCACATCTCCGCCGTCGTTTTGGTCGCGTGAGGGCGTTTTCCGAAGCCCTCCGCCGTCTCGGCCCTCGCCGGCGGCTCAACACCGGCGAGTTGACCTAGTTTGACCCCTGGGTGGGCCCAGGTAGACCCCCCCTTAGTATATGACAGGTGGGGCCGGTCTGTTAACTAAATTAGGATTAGTTTTAATTAAATCATACTTAATCAGTCACTGACTAGTGGGCCCTGCCTAGTAATTAGGCTAATTAAACGTAGTTAGTGCACTGAAAGGCTGACAGAAGGGGCCCACCAGTGAGGTTTGACCTGGGCTGGCGCCTTTGACCTGCTGACGTCACCCTGATTCATTGCTGACGCAGTAATTGATTTTCTGGCTTTATTCTTATTCAGGAAATTCCAGAAAATAGTTCAAACTTCAAAAATTCATAGAAATTCAACCATAACTCCAAATGAGATAAATTATATATGAAAAATTATCAGAAAAATTCAATCTATCCATCTGTAATGGTTTCATGCATGATAAAACAAGTTTACCTTGCTGTTTAAGCATAATTAGGAAATGCACTATACATGCCATATTTAATGAGCTAATATTTGAATCTTTGATTCAAATGAGCTCATCCCTTTCTATTCTAGCTTGCATTAGGCCAAGACACCAACATATTGCCATGTCATAGCATGCATCATATTGTTGCATATCGTCATGTGTTGACTGTGTTCCGATGTGCTCTTTGTGGTAGGTTCTGCCTCCGAGGATATTCACGAGTATCCAACTGAAGGGAAGTATCCCACTACCACTCCATCAGGCAAGCAACCATTGATCATTCCGATACAACCCATGTTCTCGCTCCTGCTCTTGTTTACTACATTAAGACAACACGATTCAAACTGCTGTGTGCTACGGTAGTTGAACCCTTATCCTCTGCATGACCTGTCATTGCCACAGTAACTAGATGAAACCCACTAGCATGTGTAGGAGTTGATTGAGCCATGTTTTGTGATTCCTACCTTGCTATGCTTAGAGTTGTGTCAGGTCTGGTTCATCTGGGTGATGGGCTAGAGTGACATGCTTATGTCGCTAATATGTGGGATGTGTTGAACATGTTTTGGTAAAGGTATCGATGAGAGGCCATCTAGGAGTACATGGTGGGTTGTTTCATTGAGGCCGTCCCTAAGAACTGAGATCTGTATGCGTGATTTAAGATTCAGCTACTACCACACATTGGGCCCTGAAATATGACCCTGCTCGACTTACTGACCCCTCTCGCCTCGGTCTAGGAGTTGCAACTAGTTTCTGGTGTTTGTAGGTTATGTGTTGGCGGCCGTGCGTAGCGCTGACCCTAGGGGTGGGCTATGTTGCGGTAGATACACCGTGGCACGGTGTACCGAGTCACCCATTTGGTGTCTCGGGAACCCTGTTCACATCGTTTGGGGCCGTTGAGGACACCCCGGCCGGATTTCCTTGCGGATGGAACCTGAATAGGCGATAAACCTGGACTAGAGACTTGTGAGGTTAGTCAGGTCGTGGTCTACACCCACGTCGGTTTTCGCTTGAAGTCTGCCGAGCACATATCGTGTGCAGACGCTAAGTGGTGGAAACATGTGTGATGAAGTACACCCCTGCAGGGTATAGAACTATTCGAATAGCCGCGTCCGCAGTAAAGGACTACTTGGTTGCCTATACAGTTCATAGACAAGTTAATGGATACTACTAAAAGACTCAAGATAAGTGTGAGTACCGAGGATGGCCCTCTCGCAGGATGACGAGGGAGGATCCCCGATGGAGTATTGTGTTGGTGAGTAGTGGACTCGTGTGCGAAAACTATTTTACTAAAGAGGTTCCATAGGATAGCTTAGCCAAGAGTCAAAGCTGGCTTACTTCATAACCCCCACCACCTTCTTGAGAATGAGCATGTATAGTAGGTTCTGATGTAAGACTTGCTGAGTACCTTTGTACTCATGTTTGCTTATTTATTGTTTTTAGACGACAACACTGCCCCCTCCGATGGGTTTTATGTAGACCTTGACGTCGATGAGTGACTAGCCACCCAGGTGGTAATCCCGGCCATGGAGGGCCCTATGTAGATAGACAGGCTTCGAGAAGCCTTCTTTCTTTCTAGAGTCTGTACTCAGACTAGTTGCTTCCGCATGTGCTTGTATGATTGTATGACTTGAGTGTCGGGTCATGTGACCCCTATCTGTATGAACATGTTATGTATGGCTCTCTGGAGCCTTTAAATATAGTACTTGAGTTGTAGAGTTTTGTTGTGATGCCATGTTGTATGTATTCATATCGGGCATATTGTGTGTATGATTGAAATGCTTGGTATGAGTGGGATCCGACAATCTAGTTGTTTATCCTTGGCAGCCTTTCTTATGGGGAAATGTAGTCTAGTGTTCCTCGAGCCATAGTAGTCCGCTACAGCCCGGTTCACCGGAGTCCTGCTAGCCCAGCACTACTGTTCAGGACACTTGACTGGTCGGCATGTGTTTCACTTCGTCCCTATGTCTGTCCCTTCGGGGAAATGTCACACCGTGACTTCCGGAGTCCTGCCTAGCCTGCTACAGCCCGGGATCCCCGGAGTCCTGTTAGCCCAGTGCTACAGCCCGGAATCACTCGTTGATGACCGACATGTTCGATGTGATTCACGTATGCCTGTCTCCATAGGTCTGTGCCGCTTCGGGTTCACGACTAGCCATGTCGGCCCGGATTCTCTATCATATGGATGCTAGCGACACTATCATATACGTGAGCCAAAAGGCGCAAACGGTCCCGGGCCATGGTAAGGCGACAACCGTGGGATACCGTGCGTGAGGCCGCAAAGTGATATGAGGTGTTACCGGCTAGATCGATGTGGCTTGGAATCGGGGTCCTGACAGGTGTGTACAGCAAGGATGATTGTGGCATACTAAAACACAAAGACACAAATAATACAAGACGCTCCAAGCAAAACACATATCATGTTGGTGAATAAAAATATAGCTCCAAGTAAATTACCGATGGAAGTGGACGAAAGAGGGGATGCCTTCCGGGGCATCCCCAAGCTTTGACTTTTTGGTGTCCTTGGATTATCTTGGGGGTGCCATGGGCATCCCCAAGCTTAGTCTCTTGCCACTCCTTGTTCCATAATCCATCAAATGAATTCACCCAAAACTTGAAAACTTCACATCACAAAACTCAATAGAAATCTCGTGAGCTCCGTTAGAGAAAGAAAACAAAAGACCACTTCAAGGTACTGTAATGAACTCATTATTTATTTATATTGGTGTTAAACCTACTGTATTCCAACTTATATATGGATTATAAACTATTTTACTAGCCATAGATTCATCAAAATAAGCAAACAACACACGAAAAACAGAGTCAAAAACAGAACAGTCTGTAGTAATCTGTAGCTAGCGCAAGATCTGGAACCCCAAAAATTCAAAAATAAATTTCTGGGCGTGAGGAATTTATCTATTAGTTATATTCAAAAAGAATTAACTAAATATCACTCTCCAAATAAAAATGACAGCAGTTCTCGTGAGCGCTAAAGTTTCTGTTTTTTACAGCAAGTTCAACAAGACTTTCCCCAAGTCTTCCCAACGGTTCTACTTAGCACAAACACTAATTAAACACAAAAAACACAACCAAAATAGAGGCTAAATAAATTATTTATTATTAAACAGGGCCAAAAATCAAGGAATAAAAATAAAATTGGGTTGCCTCCCAACAAGCGCTATCGTTTAACGCCCCTAGCTAGGCATAAAAGCGAGGATAGATCTAGGTATTGCCATCTTTGGTAGGCAATCCATAAGTGGCTCTCATGATAGTTTCATATGGAAATTTTATTTTCTTTCTTGGAAAGTGTTACATGCCCTTTTTTAATGGAATTTGAAATCTAATATTCCCTTCCTTCATATGAATAATCGCACCAACCGTTCTAAGGAAAGGTCTACCAAGAATAATAGGGCAAGAAGGATTGCAATCTATATCAAGAACAATGAAATCTACGGGCACATAATTCCTATTTGCAACAATAAGAACATCATTAATCCTTCCCATAGGTTTCTTAATAGTAGAATCCGCAAGATGCAAGTTTAGAGAGCAATCATCAAAATCGCGGAAATCTAGCAAATCACACAAAGTTTTGGGGATAGTGGAGACACTAGCACCCAAATCACACAACGAATAAAACTCATGACCTTTAATTTTAATTTTAATAGTTGGTTCCCACTCATCATAGAGTTTTCTAGGGATAGAAACTTTCAACTCAAGTTTTTCTTCATAAGATTGCATCAAGGCATCAATAATATGTTTCGTGAAGGCTTTGTTTTGACTATAAGCATGTGGAGAATTTAGCACGGATTGCAACAAGGAAATACAATCAATTAAAGAGCAACTTTCATAATTAAATTCCTTGAAATCCAATATAGTGGGTTTATCAACATCTAGATTTTTATTTCTTTCAATCCCACTTTCATCAATTTCATCATAAAGATCTAAATACTCCGAATTTTTAGGACGCCTTCTACGTAAAGGAAGATCATATTCAGTTTCATCAAGATTCATATTGCAAAACAAAGATTTAATAGGAGACACATCAATAACTTTTAGATCTTCATCTTGATTTTCATAGGAATTCGGATGAGCGGCCATCTTATTGACTAAGGTGGCTTGCATATCCGAAATTTCAGTAGTCATCTTTTCTATACGAGAAATTTGGGATCTTATACCATCAAATTCTTTAGACATATCATCAAGCTCTTTATTCATATAACTCATAAAACCTTTTTGTTCCTTAAGCTCGTTTCTAAAGAAATTATTATGCTCAAATTGCAAAACCATAAACTTCCTAACGTTGTTTTCGATCTCCTCTACCCTTTTAAGGTGAAGATCACCAAATCTCGGTTGAGCCATCGCGAGAAACAAGCAATCCAACACACGAGCAAACAAAAAGGAAAGCGAAAAAAGGCAAACGGAAAAGAGAGGCGGAGAAGGAGAAGGAGATTGGGAAAGAGAGGGCGAATAAAATGGCAAGGGTGAAGTGGGGGAGAGGAAAACGAGAGGCAAATGGCAACTAATGTAATGCGGGAGATAGGGATTGTGATGGGTACTTGGTATGTTGACTTTTTGCATAGACTCCCCGGCAACGGCGCCAGAAATTCTTCTTGCTACCTCTTGAGCTTGTGTTGGATTTCCCCGAAGAGGAAAGGATGATGCAGTAGAGTAGCGTAGGTCTTTCCCTCAGTTTTTGAGAACCAAGGTATCAATCCAGTAGGAGGCCACACTCAAGTCCCTCGTACCTGCACAAAACGATAGCTACTCACAACCAACGCGATTAGGGGTTGTCAATCCCTTCACGGTCACTTACGAGAGTGAGATCTTATAGATATAATATTTTTGGTATTTTTGGTATAGAGATGTGAAAGCACAAGTGCTCCCTAGGTGGTTTTGGTAATTAATGACAACATATCTCTTGTTGGACTAACGTTTCTATCTAGTATGTATCATATAAGTTCAACAATGGAGTGGCATGGACTAAAGGTTGTGGGAAATTCTCCAAGATGCTAAGGACAAAGGATTGGCTAAAGTTTAAAGCTCAAGACTCTCCATTTTACATTTTAGTGATCCAAGATCACATTGAGTCCATAGGAAAAGCCAATACTATCAAGGAGGGATGAGGTGTTGCTTAATGAGCCTCTTGCTTCATGTGCTTAATGATATGCTCCAAAATCCTCAGCTACTTTCCCACTTCCACATATGACCTAAACCTAAGCCAAACTCGGACCTACCGATTATTTCTATCCAGCGCCACCGAGTTCCACTTGTCATAAGCCACTGCCAAACCCTAGCAAATCGGTTCTACCGATAGGGATCTCGGTCTCACCGAGATGGGATTGTAATCTCTGTGTGTATCTCCATTGCCAAAATCGGTCTCACAGAGTTTAGGCAATCGGTACTACTGAGATTACAATGCAAACTCTCTGGTTAGCTAATTACCAAAATCGGTCCAACTGAGTTTAGTAATCAGTCCCACCAAGTTTGCCTGACCAACTCTCTGGTTAGCTAATTACCAAAATCGGTCTCACCGAGTTTGTGTAATCGGTCTCACTGAGATTACGTTATGCCCTAACCCTAACCATATCGGTCCTACCGAGTTGCATGTCAGTCCCACCGAAAATCTCTAACGGTCACTAGGTTTACTATTTCGGTCCGACCGAGTTTGTTGATTCGGTCCCACCGAGATTGGTAAATTGTGTGTAACGGTTGGATTTTGTGTGGAGGCTATATATACCCCTCCACCTCCTCTTCATTCGGAGAGAGAGCCATCATAACACATCTACACTTCCAACTCATATGTTCTGAGAGAGAACCACCTACTCATGTGTTGAGGCCAAGATATTCCATTCCTACCATATGAATCTTGATCTCTAGCCTTCCCCAATGTAACATCCCAAATTTTCAATTTGGAATGCTATACATTAGATCATCATGCATAGCATATTTTCTTGCATTTTGTTTGATCCTAGAAATTTCACGCAACTCAAGGACCCGCGGAGAGAGTTGGAGATTTCGTTATTTTCATATTTGAGTTTTCTCAAATTTTGAAAAGAGGATCATTTGATTTTATTTATTGCATCTTCAATTATTTTCCCAATATCAAAATATGAGAGAGGAGAATAATATGACTTTCCCAAATTTAGGAAAAATGAAGATTTAATAAATAAGTCAAATTTTGGAGTTTATTTGCATTTTATTTGGATTAGGGAAAAATGCGTGTTTTCAAAAAAAAAGTGCATCTAGGCCCCGTTTAAAGTTCATTTTGTTCGACTCATTTTTAGGAGTCGGGGAAAATTTACTTCGAGATTTTTGGGGTTCGTTTAGATTTTCTTTTCCGCGTGCGAAACTATTTAAAAAAACCGCGTCGCGCCCCGCCTGGGCCAAGGCCCGGCCGGCCCAGCCGCCCTCCTCCTCGCGCGTGCCCGCGCGCAGCGCCACCCGCCGCCGCCCCCTTGCCTTGCCCCTTCCCCCAAGTCTCCTCCCCCCTTTAAATACCAAGCCCCCCCCTCTCCTCCCCACACCACCTCGCCGCCCCGCGCCTCGCCTGCCGCCGCCAAGCTCCGCCGCCGGAGCTCCTCGTCGAGGTAGCCGCTGCGCTGCGCCATCCCTCCCCTTGGTTCGTTTTTTTTAAACCGTCCGGTTTATTTTCGTTTAGTTGTTTCGGTTTTTTTTTAAACCCTAGATCGGTTTTTCGTTTTTCTTTCGGTTTAGTTGTTTAGCGACCATTCGCCGGACCGTTCGTCCTAACGAACGCGATCACCGGTTATTCTCGGTTAACGAACGTCCGTTCGTTTAACCGTTTGTCGTTTTCTTTTTCGTCGGATTTATTCCGCGATTTTCTGATTGCGATTTCAGATCCGATCTTCGTTCTAGTTTATCTTCTCGCTCGTTTATCGGAATCAGGTGATTCAAGTGCCTGGAGTTTCGTTTCGAAGCCACCGTTCCGACTAATCAACTTAAATAAGTTTTTGCTACTATAAATTTTGACCTAGTTTCAACTTGCTAGAACCGAGTTGTTTTCTTCCACCATTTGTTTTCCGTTGCTTTGTTCGGTTCGTTCTTTCTTTGCAACCGGAGTTCTTAAGTTGAACTTTCTGGTTCGATCTCTTGTTCAAGTTTTACCTATGCATTAGGTGAGTACTTATTGTATGCTTTTTGTTTGTCTGCGATAGATTACCCGGAGAGCGCCGCCTGTTACTTCGAATCTCTAGGTCTCGCGGATCATCAGCAAGGCAAGTAACACTTTGATCATACCTTTTCTACAACCCAGTTTTATTGCATTAGATCAATCCTCACACATTGCATGATTAGGATCTAATTAAATTGTGGGATGGGAAGTAGATGAGGTAGTACCTATTACCTGTTGATTATGAAACCTTTGGGAGTTACTTCTACGTTTGCTTATTATGCCATGCTATGCTAGTAGACATGGATTGGGTGAGTGATATCCATGACAGATGTGAGTTTGTTAATTTTAATGGTTTACTTAAGGTGGCAACTTAAACACACATCTGGGTGGATTGAGGCACCTGGTTTCTATCAGGACTTGCTTGTTTTTCTTTTGGACCGCCACCCAGGCTCAAAGGGATCATAAGATCTTTCATGCTAGAAACTTCCGTGTGCATCCACAAGCCATTATGGGCTGTGGCATAGTTGATTAAGTCGTGCGAACTCTTACAGGGTAGACTAGCAGAAGTAGGGGAAAGTAGGTGTACCGGTCTATCCATCGTAAGGTGCTAGTTCTTCTGAAAGACTGTGTCTCGGTCATCCGTTTCTCAAACACCATGTAGTGCGAGAAATCCAATGGAGGCAATCGAGTCTTGTGGGGAAAAGTGCGCAAACCTCTGCAGAGTGTAATAAACTAATCATGATTAGCCGTGTCCCCGGTTATGGACATCTTGAGTATCTAGTACTTGAATATCATGTGAATCTCATCATGTTACTTCTAATTAATATTGTTGGGTTTTAATTGTTCACTTAATTTGGGATCGGAATGCTGTCAACCGTTCTCGATGTTCAACCACCATGATAGTTAAATAAAATGTATTCCTTTGTAGTAGGGAAAAATTGGCTTTACGCAAAACTGTAACCATAGAGCTTTCCACCAGCCAAACATGCATATAGTATAGTTCATTTCGGTACATCACTCTCTATGTGTTACATTACCAGCATATTCCATGTGCTGACCCGTTTTCGGGCTGCAACTTTAATGTTGCAGACTTTTCAGACGATGAATAAGGTGCTTTTAGGTCGTGGTTCTATACTCAGTGATGCCGTTGGAGTTGATGGACCCATTTATCTTCCAAGTCTTCCGCTGTTATCGATATTAGATGGCCTTAAGCCATATTTATTGTAATAAGTTCTCTTTTGAGACACCGATGTAATAAGTGTGTGATTGCTACTCTGTTATAAATCCTTTGAAGTACTGTGTGGTGTCAGCATTACTGATCCAGGGATGACACCGGAGCATAGAGACTTGATCCATTTGGGTCGGGTCGCTACAGAGATGGTATCAGAGCACACGCTGACTGCAGGACACGACCACTAAGTTAAAGCCATAGATCACTATTCTCTCCTCATTTTCTAACTCCTCATCTTTTCTACTCTTTTAGGCTGACGGACGCAAAGATCAAGTACGCTCAACCGGATGAAGGCACACCTTTTGGATTTCACTTGAAGGAAGTCACCAAGTACCTGAACATTGGACTACCAAGCTTCACCGGGACCTTCAACGCCACTCTGCCTGAAGAGGAGCGCTGGAAGATTCAAGCTCACGTTCCGGAAGGACATTCGCGCCAATCACAAAGCCCATAGATAGTATTTTCAGTGCCCCAACCTGGAGTCTGGGAAAGAGCATGGCAGCTCATATCACCATGGGACGCATTGGAGAAGTTTATCAAGAAGACCTCAAGGACACTATCTACCAGATTTGCGGACGCCGAGATGAACAATGGGAGTTAGTCAGCACCAAGAAGGATAGATCCATTGCAGCATTCATCCAGGAGTTAAACCAACACATTCGACGCCAGGAGAACCAGATGTGCAATGATATGATAGAGTTGAAGAATGTGAAGGCAAGGATCATCGAGCTAGAAGGAGAACTGAAGGCTACACGCAAGGACTACATAGACGAAATCGTAGCTCTAGCAAGGCACAATGGCAATCTTAAGCAAGAGATTGAAGAACTCAAGGGGGAGTTAGCATCCAGGAAGAAAGACATGTACGTCGCATGCCCGGACAACTACATCATCCTCGACGACACCGATTCGGATCCAAGTGAACCTGACTTTGAAGACGAAGCTGGAGCAGACATCATGGAGTCTTCCACCGATTCAAATTTCTAGATGACCACCAAATATTAGTAGTATTTCCCCCCATGTATACATTATAGTTCGAGCACTTTTGCGATAGTTCTAGACCGTTTGTATGCCCTTGTTTGATTTGAATGAAGTGATTTTTGTGTGCATTTGCTCATGTGCATTGGGGGTAGTGTTCTCTCTTTAGACCTCACTCTATTCTTAATTCTCGTCTTTTTCTAAACCCTAAGATGCCTCCGAGATGTGACAATGGATTTCCACCGGAGCTCACTCAGTTGACCCAGCAGCAGAATCAATTGATGCAATTGTTAGTCCAGAACCAACAGAACAACAACAACAACAACAACCCTCCGCCGCCGCCACCTGTTGACCACTTAGCCTGTTTCCTTAGGCTGAATCCGCCGGTGTTTTCCAGTAGCACCGAGCCAATAGTAGCAGACGATTGGCTCCGCATGATAGGAAGGGAGTTGACCACTGCAGGATGCAAAGATGGTGAGAAAGTGAAGTTTGCCGCACACCAGCTTGACAGACCCGCGGCAGCATGGTGGGAGAATTTCACAGCTACTTACACAGTTGACACTGTCACATGGGATCAGTTTCAGCAAGCTTTTTGCACTGCCCATGTTTCAGCAGGAGCTATGGCCATGAAGAAGCGTGAGTTTCGCAACTTACGCCAAGGAGGAAGGACAGTTGGCCAGTACGTTGACGACTTCAGCAAGTTAGCATGTTATGCCCCAGATGACATTGCTACGGATGCAGCTAAGCAGGAAAAGTTTCTGGAAGGACTGAATGATGAGCTAAGCATGCAGTTGATGGTAGCAAGTTTCAACAACTACCAGGAGTTGGTAGATCATGCCATCATGATTGAAGGGAAGCAACAGCAGATTGAGAACCGCAAGAGGAAGTATGGACAGGGGAAGTATAACTCTGGAGCCCAGCAGAAGCCCCGTTTTACCCCTAAACCGGGAGTTCAGTTTCAGCATACCCATGGAGGAGGTAGTTCACACAACCATAATGGCCACAAGAATGGTAATGGGAATGGAGGAAGCAACGGCCAGAATCGGACCATCCCATCAACCCCAGCCAAGAGAGATCTGAGTCAAGTCACCTATTTCAAGTGTTCCAAGACCGGACATTATGCAAATGAATGTCCTGAAGGCCAGAATGGAAATGGCAATGGAAGCTCAGGGAAGAAGCCGAACCCTTTCAATAGGGGACAGGTGAACCACGCTAATGTGGAGGAGGTTGAAGATCAGCCTGATGCAGTAATCGGTAAGTTTTTGGTTAAGTCATTTACCGCACTCGTTCTTTTCGATACTAGTGCATCGCATTCATACATATCAAGGGGATTTGTGGAAAAGTATAGCCTGCCCACTAGGATTCTTAAAACACCTATGCTAGTATGCTCGCCAGGAGTAGAGTACATGGCCAGACAAGGATGTTTTCAAGTGCCATTAAGCATAGGAAGGCATGTTTTCCCAATGGATTTAATCATTCTGGAATCCCAAGGTCTGGATGTAATTCTCGGTATGGATTGGCTGTCAATGTATGGAGGAAACATCGATTGCGCCAGTAAGACAATTTTGCTCACAACGCCAGAAGGAAGAAGGGTCAAGTATGTATCCCAGCATGTGCCAAATAGGACACAAGTAAATTCTTTATCAGGAGTTGTGCAAGAAGAAGTACCAGTGGTGAAGGATTACCCTGATGTATTTCCTGAGGAATTGCCAGGAATGCCACCAGATAGAGATATTGAGTTTTTGATTGAGCTTTTGCCAGGCACTAGGCCAATATCAAAGAGACCGTACAGGATGCCAGCAAAAGATTTGGTGGAAATTAAGAATTAGATTAAGGAGTTACTGGAGAAAGGTTACATACGCCCAAGTTCTTCGCCTTGGGGATCACCCGTACTTCTAGTAGAGAGGAAGGATGGATCATTACGGATGGTTGTTGATTACCGTGGATTAAATGAAGTAACCATCAAGAACAAGTACCCACTGCCAATGATTAATGATCTGTTTGACCGTTTGCAAGGAGCTAAAGTGTTTTCCAAGATCGATTTGCGATCGGGATACCATCAGTTGAAGATTCGAGAACAGGATATTCCGAAGACAGCTTTTACCACGAGATACGGATTGTACGAGTATACCGTTACGTCATTTGGACTGGCTAACGCGCCTGCCTATTTTATGAACCTGATGAACAAGGTATTTATGGAGTTTTTGGATAAGTTCGTCGTAGTGTTCATTGATGACATTCTGATTTTCTCAAAGAATGAAGAGGAGCATAAGGAACACTTGCGTTTGGTTTTGGAGAAACTAAGGGAACATTAGTTATATGCCAAATTTAGCAAATGTGAGTTTTGGTTGAAGGAAGTTGGATTTCTTAGACATGTTATATCCGGAGAAGGGATAGCAGTTGACCCCACAAAGGTTGAGACCGTAACCGAATGGGAAGCACCAACGACAGTTGGAGAGATCCAAAGTTTTCTTGGACTCGCAGGATACTACCGGAGATTTATTGAAAACTTTTCAAAGATTGCAAAGCCTATGACCGAATTGTTGAAGAAGGATACCAAGTTCAAATGGACTGAGGAGTGTGAGGCTAGTTTTCAGGAGTTGAAGAAACGATTGGTTACCTCACCAGTATTGGTTTTGCCAGATCAGACCAAGGATTATGAGGTGTATTGCGACGCTTCACGTCGAGGACTTGGAGCAGTGCTTATGCAGGAAGGTAGAGTTGTTTCGTATGCTTCACGACAACTGAAGCCTCATGAGTTGAATTATGCCACACATGATCTGGAGTTAGCAGCCGTAGTGCATGCATTGAAGACATGAAGACATTTCCTCATTGGAAATCATTGTGAGGTGTACACGGATCACAAGAGTTTGAAGTACATTTTCACGCAGAAGGAGTTGAACCTCAGACAAAGGAGATGGTTGGAGCTCATCAAGGATTATGATATGAGATTGCATTACCATCCCGGAAAAGCTAATGTAGTAGCTGATGCATTGAGCCGTAAGAGCCATGTCAATACGTTAATAACGGAAGAAATACCCAAGGGGTTATCAGAAAACCTTAGTGAACTAAGTTTGGAGATAGTTCCGAGAGGCTATGTAGCAGCATTGGAGATTCAGTCAACATTGATGGATAAAATCAGAGAGGCTCAGAAATCTGACAAGAAGATTGCTTCTATAAAGGAGAAACTGAGCAAAGGAAAAAGCAAAGGGATTTCGTGAGGATGAGCACGATACCCTATGGTTTGAGGACCGTGTTTATGTGCCCAATGACCCGGAGATCAGGAAGTTGATTCTGCAAGAGGCACATGATTCACCATATTCAATTCATCCAGGAAATACCAAGATGTATTTGGATTTGAAGGAAACATTCTGGTGGACAGGAATGAAGAAGGATATTGCAGCATATGTAGCAGTTTGTGATGTGTGTCATAGAGTGAAGGCAGAACATCAGAAGCCAGCCGGATTGTTACAACCATTGCCGATACCCGAATGGAAGTGGGATAAGATAGGCATGGATTTTATCACAGGACTACCCAGGACGAAGGCAGGCTATGACTCGATATGGGTAGTAGTTGATTGTTTGACGAAGGTAGCACATTTCATTCCAGTTAAGACCACTTACACCAGTGCTAAGTTGGCAAAGATATACATGACTAGGATCATTTGTTTGCATGGAGTTCCGAGGAGTATTGTATCAGACAGAGGAACCCAATTTACCTCAAAGTTTTGGAATCAGTTGCATGAAACTTTGGGAACCAGGCTAGAGTTCAGCACCGCTTTTCATCCGCAGACGGATGGACAGACTGAGAGAGTCAATCAGATTTTGGAAGATATGCTGAGAGCTTGTGCACTAGATTATGGATCTAGTTGGGACGATAACTTGCCGTATGCGGAGTTTTCTTATAACAACAGTTACCAAACCAGTTTGAAGATGGCACCTTTCGAAGCTTTATACGGAAGGAGGTGCAGGACACCGTTGTCATGGGACGAAGTTGGAGACCGTCAGTTGTTTGGACCCGATTTGATTAAAGAGTCTGAACAGAAGGTGAAGTTCATTCACGATAGGCTCAAGGTAGCCCAGTCCAGGCAGAAGAGCTACGCAGATTCTAAACGCAAGGAGACAGTTTACGAAACCGGAGACAGAGTTTATCTTCGAGTATCCCCTCTTCGAGGAGTCAAGCGCTTTGGAGTTAAGGGAAAATTAGCACCACGTTTCGTTGGACCGTATAAGATCTTGCAACGTATGGGAGAAGTCGCTTATAAGTTGGAATTACCAGAGGGACTGTCAGGAGTTCATGATGTGTTCCATGTTTCTCAGCTAAAGAAATGTCACGCTGAGATGGCGGAGGTACCGCTAAGAGATACCGTGCCACTTGAAGCGATTCAGTTGAAGGACGACTTAACGTATGAGGAGAAACCAGTAAAGATTCTCGATTTTGCCAGCAGAGTTACCCGCAGCAGGGTTATCAAGTTTTGCCAAGTTCAGTGGAACCACCACTCAGAGGATGAAGCCACCTGGGAGATAGAAGAAGATTTGCTCAAGGACCACCCTCACCTATTTTCTAGCCAACCCGAATCTCGAGGGCGAGATTCATCTTAAGGGGGGTAGGTTTGTAACATCCCAAATTTTCAATTTGGAATGCTATACATTAGATCATCATGCATACATATTTTCTTGCATTTTGTTCGATCCTAGAAATTTCACGCAACTCAAGGACCCACGGAGAGAGTTGGAGATTTCGTTATTTTCATATTTGAGTTTTCTCAAGTTTTGAAAAGAGGATCATTTGATTTTATTTATTTCATCTTCAATTATTTTCCCAATATCAAAATATGAGAGAGGAGAATAATATGACTTTCCCAAATTTAGGAAAAATGAAGATTTAATGAATAAATCAAATTTTGGAGTTTATTTGCATTTTATTTGGATTAGGGAAAAATGCGTGTTTTCAAAAAAAAAGTGCATCTAGGCCCCGTTTAAAGTTCATTTTGTTTGACTCATTTTTAGGAGTCGGGGAAAATTTACTTCAGGATTTTTGGGGTACGTTTAGATTTTCTTTTCCGCGCGCAAAACTATTTAAAAAAACCGCGTCGCGCCCCGCCTGGGCCAAGGCCCAACCGCCCTCCTCCTTGCGCGCGCCCGCGCGCAGCGCCGCCCACCGCCGCCCCCTTGCCTTGCCCCCTCCCCCAAGTCTCCTCCCCCCCTTTAAATACCAAGCCCCCCCCCCTCTCCTCCCCACACCACCCCGCCGCCCCGCAGCAGCAGCAGCAGCAGCGCCGCCGCCTCGCGTCTCGCCTGCCGCCGCCGCCAAGCCCTGCGCCTCGCCTGCCGCCGCCCGCCGCCAAGCCCCGCCGCTGGAGCTCCTCGTCGAGGTAGCCGCCGCGCCGCGCCATCCCTCCCCTTGGTTCGGTTTTTTTTAAAAAAACCATTCCGGTTTATTTTCGTTTCGTTGTTTCGGTTTTTTTTCGAAACCCTAGATCGGTTTTTCGTTTTTCTTTCGGTTTAGTTGTTTAGCGACCGTTCGACGGACCGTTCGTCCTAATGAATGCGATCACCAGTTATTCTTGTTTAACGAACGTCCGTTCGTTTAACCGTTCGTCGTTTTCTTTTTCGTCGGATTTATTCCGCGATTTTCTGATCACGATTTCAGATCCGATCTTCGTTCTAGTGTATCTTCTCGCTCGTTTATCGGAATCAGGTGATTCAAGCGCCTGGAGTTTCGTTTCAAAGCCGCCGTTCCGACTAATCAACTTAAATAAGTTTTTGCTACTATAAATTTTGACCTAGTTTCAACTTGCTAGAACTGAGTTGTTTTCTTCCGCCGTTTGTTTTCCGTTGCTTTGTTCGGTTCGTTCTTTCTTTGCAACCGGAGTTCTTAAGTTGAACTTTTAGTTCGATCTCTTGTTCGAGTTTTACCTGTGCATTAGATGAGTACTTATTGTATGCTTGTTGTTTGTCTGCGATAGATTACCCGGAGTGCGCCACCTATTACTTCGAATCTCTAGTTCTCGCGGATCATCAGCAAGGCAAGTAACACTTTGATCATACCTTTCCTACAACCCAGTTTTATTGCATTAGATCAATCCTCACACATTGCATGATTAGGATCTAATTAAATTGTGGGATGGGAAGTAGATGAGGTAGTACCTATTACCTGTTGATTATGAAACCTTTGGGAGTTACTTCTACGTTTGCTTATTATGCCATGCTATGCTAGTAGACGTGGATTGGGTGAGTGATATCCATGACAGATGTGAGTTTGTTAATTTTAATGGTTTACTTAAGGTGGCAACTTAAACACACATCTGGGTGGATTGAGGCACCTGGTTTCTATCAGGACTTGCTTGTTTTTCTTTTGGACCGCCACCCAGGCTCAAAGGGATCATAAGATCTTTCATGCTAGAAACTTCCGTGTGCAGCCACAAGCCATTATGGGCTCTGGCATAGTTGATTAAGTCGTGCGAACTCTTATAGGGTAGACTAGCAGATGTAGGGGAAAGTAGGTGTACCGGTCTATCCATCGTAAGGTGCTAGTGCTTCTGAAAGACTGTGTCTCGGTCATCCGTTTCTCAAACACCATGTAGTGCGAGAAATCCAACGGAGGCGATCGAGTCTTGTGGGGAAAAGTGCGCAAACCTCTGCAGAGTGTAATAAACTAATCATGATTAGCCGTGTCCCCGGTTATGGACATCTTGAGTATCTAGTACTTGAATGTCATGTGAATCTCATCATGTTACTTCTAATTAATATTGTTGGGTTTTAATTGTTCACTTAGTTTGGGATCGGAATGTTGTCAACCATTCTCGATGTTCAACCACCATGATAGTTAAATAAAATTTATTCCTTTGTAGTAGGGAAAAACCGGCTTTACACAAAACTGTAACCATAGAGCTTTCCACCAGCCAAACATGCATATAGTATAGTTCATTTTGGTACATCACTCTCTATGTGTTACATTGCCAGCATATTCCATGTGCTGACCCGTTTTCAGGCTGCAACTTTAATGTTGCAGACTTTTCAGACGACGAATAAGGTGCTTTTAGGTCGTGGTTCTATACTTAGTGATCCCGTTGGAGTTGATGGACCCATTTATCTTCCAAGTCTTCCGCTGTTATCGATATTAGATGGCCTTAAGCCATATTTATTGTAATAAGTTCTCTTTTGAGACACCGATGTAATAAGTGTGTGATTGCTACTCTGTTATAAATCCTTCGAAGTATTGTGTGGTGTCAGCATTACTGATCCAGGGATGACACCGGAGCACAGATACTTGATCCATTCGGGTCGGGTCGCTACACCCAAGTTGCTTTCCACTCAAATCTTCTTTCCACCAAATCCAAATCCTGTGAGAGGGAGTTGAGTGTTGGGGAGACTATCATTTGAAGCACAAGAGCAAGGAGTTCATCATCAACAGACCATTTGTTACTTCTTGGAGAGTGGTGTCTCCTAGATTGGCTAGGTGTCACTTGGGAGCCTCCGACAAGATTGTGGAGTTGAACCAAGGAGTTTGTAAGGTCAAGGAGATCGCCTACTTCATGAAGATCTATTGCTAGTGAGGCAAGTCCTTTGTGGGCGATGGCCATGGTGGGATAGACAAGGTTGCTTCTTCGTGGACCCTTCATGGGTGGAGCCCTCCGTGGACTCGCGCAACCGTTACCCTTCATGGGTTGAAGTCTCCATCAACGTGGATGTAGGATAGCACCACCTATCTGAACCACGGGAAAAACATCTGTGTCTCCAATTGCGTTTGAATTCTCCAAACCCTTCCCTTTACATTCTTGCAAGTTGCATGCTTTACTTTCCGCTGCCTATATACTCTTTGCATGCTTGCTTGATATGTATTGTGAATGTTGAAATTGTGCCTAAACTCCACTTAAACCGAAAAAGCTTAAAAACTGCAACTTTAGCATTAACTGTCTAATCACCCCCCCCCCCTCTAGACACATCTACTTCAAGGTCCTACAAGTGGTATCAGAGCTTTGGTATCCATTGCCTTGGTTAATCACCATTGGAGGAAGATGGATGTGTCTACTTTAGGGAGTCTTAGACATAGAGTGCCTATTCTTGATGGAGAGTATTTTCATGAGTGGAAAAATGAGATGCTTGTAATTTTCAATCAATATCATTTGAACAAGTATATTGCTAGCCCTTGTGCACCTCATATTGATCCTTTGCATCCCACCCTAGATGAAGATATCGACATAATTCGCAATCTTAGAACTATTGAGCTCATCATTAGAGGATTGCCCAAAAATTTGATTGCTAGTTTGCCTACTCTTAATTGTGCCTATACTATATGGAAATTTCTTGAGGAACGATTTCCTGATTATTCCTTGAAAAATTTGGATGAAATTGTCCATAAATCTATTGCCTTGAGTAAGATGAACTCTAGTGATCCTAGTTTTGGTGATTGTCTATTTGAGCTTGCCAATCTCAAGCGTGCTAAAGGAGATGTTGGTATCATTAGTGATATTATATTCGAAGCTATAAGAATTCATAATGGTGATCACTTTGATGATCATTTATCTAATGAATTACCCTCTGTAGGTAATGATGAGTGACAAGATCATGGTGAACATGGATACTATGATGATGATGATGATGATGATAGTGACTTCGATCTTGATGATGCAATGAGACATTTTGGTCTTATGGAAAATCTTCGGGGATATGTGTCAGGAGGAAAGGAATGGGTTCTTGATGGTGGATGTACTGATCATATGACCGGAGATAAAGAGATGTTCCGTGAGCTTGCTGAAAATGACGGCCCTCGAAAATATGTCACCTTTGGTGATAATTCAAAGGGTAAAGTGGTTGGCCTTGGTAAGGTGGCCATCTCACATGATAGTTCCATTCAAAATGTCATGCTCGTTGAATCTCTCGGCTACAACTTACTTTCAGTATCTAGACTTGCTGATTTCGGTTTGAATGTCCTATTTACTGAGGTAGATTGCCAAGTGTTTCGTCGAGACAATCATAAAATGGTCTTTACCGATATGCGTAGAGGTGATCTTTACATTGTCGATTTCTCTAAAAAGGCACAACCTAAAACTTGCTTTATTGCTAAATCCTCAAAAGGTTGGTTGTGGCATAGACGACTAGGTCACGTTGGCATGAGAAACCTTGACAAGCTTATAAAAGGAAATCATATCCTTGGAGTTAACAATGTCATATTTGATAAGGATAGACTTTGCAGTGCTTGTCAAGCAGGTAAACAGGTTGGAGGAAGGCATCCCGTGAAGAACATCATGACCACAAGCAGGCCACTCGAGCTACTTCATATGGATCTTTTTGGTCCCAACGCCTACAAGAGTCTCGGTGGAAATTCTTTTGGTCTAGTTATAGTTGATGATTTTTCAAGATTTATGTGGGTGTTCTTTCTTGATGACAAGTCGCAGGTCCAGAAGATCTTCAAAAACTTCGCTAGGAAGGCCCAAAATCAGTTTGACGTGAAAATCAAGAAGGTTCGGAGTGACAACGGAACGGAGTTCAAGAACGCAAATGTGAACACCTTTCTTGACGAAGAAGGGATTTTACACGAGTTCTCGGCTACGTACACACCTCAACAAAATGGAGTTGTTGAGAGGAAGAACCGGATGATCATCGAAATGGCGAGAACGATGCTTGATGAGTACAACACGTCGAAGCACTTTTGGGCAGAAGCGGTTGAGACAGCTTGTCATGCAACAAATCGCTTGTATCTTCACAAGCTACTCGGCAAGATGGCATACGAGCTCCTCACCGGTAACAAACCCCAAGTTGGATACTTTCGAGTATTCAGCTCAAAGTGCTACATTCTTGACAAGCATCGTCGTTCAAAGTTTGCTCCTAAATCTCATGAAGGTTTTCTACTTGGTTATGGCTCAAACTCTCACACTTACCGTGTCTACAACAATTTCACCCGAAAGGTTGAAGAGACGGTAGATGTGAAGTTTGATGAATCTAATGGCTCGCAAGTAGAGCAATTGCCAATCAATGTAGGAAACAAAGACCCTTTAGAAGCAATCAAGACTTGTCTATTGGCAAAATTCGTCCAACGGACGTGAAGGAGAGTACCTCGTCCGTCCAAGTGGAAGCTTCTACTTCACGACAAGGTGAACCAAGAATTGATACGGAAGCATCCACAAGTGGGACACACCAAAATGAAGAAGACGAGGAAATGCATCAAGACGAACATCAACAACCTCCCTCTCCACCATGACAAGAGAACGACAACATCAACAATGAAGAAGGCCAAGAAGAAGAACAAGATGAAGAAGATGTTCAACGAAGACCCAAGCAAAAGCTCTCAGGAGTTCGAGCAAGATTTGCCAAAGATCATCCCGTCGAGCAAATCTACAATGATATTCAAACCGGGAGAATCACTCGCTCAAAAACTCGCTTAGCTAACTTTTGTGAAAACTATTCATTCATCTCTAGCATTGAACCTATGAAGGTTGAAGAAGCATTGGAAGATCCGGATTGGATAAACTCTACGCATGAAGAGCTACACAACTTTGAGAGAAACCAAGTTTGGACATTGGTTGAGAAGCCCGACAACAACCACAACATCATTGGTACCAAATGGGTGTTTCGCAACAAGCAAGATGAAGACGGACAAGTGGTTCGCAACAAAGCACGTCTCGTCGCCCAAGGGTACACACAAGTCGAAGGTATGGACTATGGTGAGACATATGCTCCCGTTGCTAAGCTTGAGTCCATTCGCATCTTACTTGCCTATGCTAATCACCATAATATCACCTTGTACCAAATGGACATTAAAAGTGCTTTTCTAAATGGTGAAGTAGAGGAGGAAGTTTATGTCAAACAACCTCTCGGCTTTATCAATCCTAAGAAACCAAATCATGTTTACAAACTTCACAAAGCTCTTTATGGTCTTAAACAAGCTCCTAGAGCATGGTATAAATGCTTGACCAAGTTCCTTATTGCAAGTGGTTTTGAAATTGGTAAAATTGATTCTACTCTTTTTACTAAAAGGGTTAATGGAGAACTATTTGTGTGCCAAATTTATGTTGATAATATCATATTTGGTTCAACTAACCCTCTCTTTAGTGAAAAGTTTGGAAAGCTAATGTTAGAGAAGTTTGAGATGTCTATGATGAGTGAACTCAAATTCTTTCTCGGTTTGCAAATCAAGCAAACTAAGGAAGGTACATTTGTCTCTCAAACGAAGTACACCAAGGACTTATTCAAGAAGTTCAATATGCAAGAATGCAAAGGTATGCCTACACCCATGCCTACTAGTGGACATCTTGATTTGACCAAAGATGGTGAACCGGTTGATCAAAAGGTTTATCGCTCTATGATTGGTTCTTTGTTATACCTATGTGCTTCACGTCCCGACATTATGCTAAGTGTGTGCATGTGTGCACGTTATCAAGCTGCTCCTAAAGAATGTCATCTTAAGGCCGTGAAAAGGATAGTGAGATACTTAATTCATACACCAAACTTTGGCATTTGGTATCCTAAGAGGTCTTATTTTGATCTTGTTGGCTATTCCGACTCGGATTATGCCGGAGACAAGGTTGATAGAAAGTCCACTTCGGGTACTTGTCAATTTCTTGGTAGATCTCTTGTGTCTTGGTCTTCCAAGAAACAAAACTCAGCATCCTTATCCACCGCCGAAGCGGAATACATTGCCGCTGGTTCATGTTGTGCTCAATTACTTTGGATGACCCAAACTCTTAAAGATTATGGGATCTATGTGAAACATGTTCCACTGCTTTGTGACAATGAAAGTGCCATCAAAATTGGTCATAATTCTGTACAACATTCTCGAACTAAGCATATTGAAGTTCATCATCATTTCATTCGAGACCATGTTGCTAAGGATGACATTGATCTTAAGCATGTTCGCACCGATAAGCAATTAGCGGATATATTTACTAAACCTCTTGATGAGAAAGTATTTTGCAGGTTGAGAGGTGAATTGAACATTATTGATTCTTCGAACTTGAAGTAGGAACTCCATTGGATACATGCAAGACATGAGCTTATGACTAATCCATGACATATCTCTTATGATGACTATCTTATGTCTTGGATATATTTGTACCTTGCATGTTATCTAACCCATGTAGGTGCTTGGTTGAACCTAATTCCATGAGATTGCGACTCACTCACATCTTGAGCAATCTCTACATCACCAAGTCTCTACACAATGGTGGTTGAAGACAAGGAAGCACAAAACCATTCAAACATATCCTTTGACAAATTCTATGTTGAGCTTCATGATTGTCATTTTTGGATACACAAGTGCTCTTCCTTGCAAGAACTAACCCATGTAGGTAGATGAACTCAAACTCCAAGTGGTGCTCCCAACTCTCAATGAGCTACATCAACCTTGAGCACCCACACAAGTTCAACTACATGAGCAAGAACCACACCACCACCCAAGGTATGTTATTCCATCTTAGAGAAGCTTTACTCCAAGACATGAGTCAAAGCAACTCAACAAGATGTGAATACATCAAGATGCTTAAACAAAAAATGGTAACCCCATTTTGAGGTTAAACGAGGAGTATGACCTATGATCAAGTGTTCTCACTTGACTCCTAAGTCAATATGCTCTAACATAGGTGACTATGTCACCGCCCAACTCTAGATGAAGTTCTCTTGTGTTCTTTTCTGTGTTATTGCATTTGTCTCATGCATATTTATTTTCTTTCTTTTTTTCAAAAAAAACTTCATCTAGATCTTTCAGTTTCTTCTCTTTCCTTTTTGTTTTTGTTCTGCATTTTCTGCATTGAATTCCTTGCAAATCCTTCAATTAATTCATTGCAAATCTTTGTGAGATCCTACATGTTTAGTGAGCTGAGGTGACAAGTGTTTTTCTCTGTGTTGAACTCAGTTTCACCGACTTGTAGTTTTCGGTCCAACCGAATCCTTTCGGTACCACCGAAACATGCCACTCGGTGCCACCGACTTCGCAATAGGAAAAACAGTTTGCCACTTGTTCTATATTTCTTCTGATCCAGCTCTACTCAATGAATCTTGTCCTCTACAAGCATCACGGTTTTATCCATTGCTTTGTGCTGAGTCTCAAGGACCAAACCTATACGACGGATTCCAGAAAACCCTTCTTGGAAATTGATGTCAAAGGGGGAGAGAGAGATCACATCAAAGCTTATCACCTACAAGGGAGAAAGTATTAAGGGGGGAGAAAGAGATTTCCAGGGGGAGAGAATACTCAAGGATCCCAGATGCTTGATATTCAAGAGGAGAGATGTCACATGTCTTTTGGGGGGAAAGACATGTTCATATGTGCTTATTTGCATTAAGTTCTATTCATTTGTATCTTTCAGCTCGGATTTTCTGTTCCCTATCTTCTCCCAGTATCCCATGTAAGATTTAGGGGGAGCAAGACACCTAAGGGAAAGAAATCAGTCAAATTCATTGCATATCTTTACTCTTGGGGACATGTTGAATCCATTGTGATACCTTGTACTCACTCTCTACATGTCATCCCAGTCTTGGTACTCTTGCGGCTTCTTTGGTTTGCTCTGGCTAGTGGAGGTACCTGTGTTATCTAACCTTGTTGTGCAGGTTCATTCCATCCTAAGCCAGCTAAAGACTACAAGGTAAGTGTATGCATCGAAATCATGAGTGTGAGGAATTCTTGCTTATGTACATACTGCTTGCAAGAAGGACTCATGAGCATGAAGGTATTTTCCTTGATAATCTTTTGCTCTGATGCATATGGCCAAGATACATGTAACACATTGCCTACTCTATCATGGTTATGCTCTCACATGCCTCTATATTTCACATTTACATGAGTGCATACATGTAGGGGGTGCCTATGCTTGTTACATGTCCCTCTAAAGCTTTACTTGCTGTTCTTTATATCTTTATCTAAAGCTTTGATGTATGTTGCCATCAATTACCAAAAAGGGGAGATTGAAAGCACAAGTGCTCCCTAGGTGGTTTTGGTAATTAATGACAACATATCTCTTGTTGGACTAACGTTTCTATCTAGTATGTTTCAGATAATTTCAACAATGGAGTGGCATGGACTAAAGGTTGTGGGAAATTCTCCAAGATGCTAAGGACAAAGGATTGGCTAAAGCTTAAAGCTCAAGACTCTCCATTTTACATTTTAGTGATCCAATATCACATTGAGTCCATAGGAAAAGCCGATACTATCAAGGAGGGATGAGGTCTTGCTTAATGAGCCTCTTGCTTCATAAGCTTAATGATATGCTCCAAAATCCTCCGCTACTTTCCCACTTCCACATATGACCTAAACCTAAGCCAAACTCGGACCTACCGATTATTTCTATCCGGCGCCATCGAGTTTCACTTGTCATAAGCCACTGCCAAACCCTAGCAAATCGGTTCTACCGATAGGGATCTCGGTCTCACCGAGATGGGATTGTAATCTCTCTGTGTATGTCCATTGCCAAAATCGGTCTCACCGAGTTTAGGCAATCGGTACTACCGAGATTACAATGCAAACTCTCTAGTTAGCTAATTACCAAAATCGGTCCAACCGAGTTTAGTAATCGGTCCCACCAAGTTTGCCTGACCAACTCTCTGGTTAGCTAATTACCAAAATCGGTCTCACCGAGTTTGTGTAATCGGTCTCACCGACATTACGTTATGCCCTAACCCTAACCATATCGGTCCTACCGAGTTGCATGTCAGTCCCACCGAAAATCTCTAACGGTCACTAGGTTTACTATTTCGGTCTGACCGAGTTTGTTGATTCGGTCCCACCGAGATTGGTAAATTGTGTGTAACGGTTGGATTTTGTGTGGAGGCTATATATACCCCTCCACCTCCTCTTCATTCAGAGAGAGAGCCATCAGAACACATCTACACTTCCAACTCATATGTTCTGAGAGAGAACCACCTACTCATGTGTTGAGGCCAAGATATTCCATTCCTACCATATGAATCTTGATCTCTAGCCTTCCCCAAGTTGCTTTCCACTCAAATCTTCTTTCCACCAAATCCAAATCCTGTGAGAGAGAGTTGAGTGTTGGGGAGACTATCATTTGAAGCACAAGAGCAAGGAGTTCATCATCAACACACCATTTGTTACTTCTTGGAGAGTGGTGTCTCCTAGATTGGCTAGGTGTCACTTGGGAGCCTCCGACAAGATTGTGGAGTTGAACCAAGGAGTTTGTAAGGGCAAGGAGATCGCCTACTTCGTGAAGATCTACCGCTAGTGAGGCAAGTCCTTTGTGGGCGATGGCCATGGTGGGATAGACAAGGTTGCTTCTTCGTGGACCCTTCGTGGGTGGAGCCCTCCGTGGACTCGCGCAACCGTTACCCTTCATGGGTTGAAGTCTCCATCAACGTGGATGTAGGATAGCACCACCTATCCGAACCACGGGAAAAACATCCGTGTCTCCAATTGCGTTTGAATTCTCCAAACCCTTCCCTTTACATTCTTGCAAGTTGCATGCTTTACTTTCCGCTGCCTATATACTCTTTTCATGCTTGCTTGATATGTATTGTGAATGTTGAAATTGTGCCTAAACTCCACTTAAACCGAAAAAGCTTAAAAACTGCAACTTTAGCATTAAGTGTCTAATCACCCCCCCCCTCTCTAGACACATCTACTTCAAGGTCCTACAAGATGCAATGTGAAAAGTAAAAGGCAAAGTAAAAAAGCAAAGCAAGATTAAAGTGATGGAGATTGATATGATGAGAATAGACTCGGGGGCCATAGGTTTCACTAGTGGCTTCAGAGCATAAGTATTCTACGGTGGGTGAACAAATTACTGTTGAGCAATTGAGAGAATTGAGCATAGTTATGAGAATATATAGGCATGATCATGTATATAGGCATCACGTCCGTGACAAGTAGACCGAAACGATTCTGCATCTACTACTATTGCTCCACTCATCGTCTGCTATCTAGCATGCATCTAGAGTATTAAGTTAAAAACAGAGTAATGCCTTAAGCAAGATGACATGATGTAGAGAGATAAATTCATGCAATATGAAATAAACCCCATCTTGTTATCCTCGATGGCGACGATGCAATACGTGCCTTGCTGCCCCTTCTGTCACTGGGAAAGGACACCACAAGATCGAACCCAAAGCTAAGCACTTCTCCCATGGCAAGAACTACCAATCTAGTTGGCCAAACCAAACGGATAATTCGAAGAGACTTGCAAAGATAACCAATCATACATAAAAGAATTTAGAGAAGATTCAAATATTATTCATAGATAGACTTGATCATAAACCCACAATTCATCGGTCTCAACAAACACACCGCAAAAAGAAGAAGATTACATCGAATAGATCTCCACGAGAGAAGGGGAGAACTTTGTATTGACATCGAAAAAGAGAGAAGAAGCCATCTAGCTAATAACTATGGACCCGAAGGTCTGAGGTAAACTACTCACACTTCATCGGAGAGGCTATGATGGTGTAGAAGCCCTCCGTGATGACGGTCCTCTCCGACGGAGCTCCGAAACAGGCCCCAAGATGGGATCTCGTGGATACAGAAAGTTGCGGCGGTGGAATTAGGTTTTTGGCTCCCTCTCTGTTCGTTTGGGGGTACGTAGGTATATATAGGAGGAAGAAGTACGTCGGTGGAGCTTCGGTGGGCCCATGAGGGTGGGGGCGCGCCCCCCTACCTCATGCACCTCGAAGCTTCCTTGGCGTTGGGTCCAAGTCTCCTGGGTCATATTCGGGAAGAAAATCACGTTCCAGAAAGGTTTATTCCGTTTGGACTCCGTTTGATATTCCGTTTCTTCGAAACACTGAAATAGGCAAAAAAAATCAATTCTGGGCTGGGCCTTCAGTTAATAGGTTAGTCCCAAAAATAATATAAAAGTGGAAAATAAAGCCCAATATAGTCCAAAACAGTAGATAATATAGCATGGAGCAATCAAAAATTATAGATACGTTGGAGACGTATCAGGCATCCCCAAGCTTAATTCCTGCTCGTCCTCGAGTAGGTAAATGATAAAAAGAGAATTTTTGATGCGGGGTGCTAATTGGCATAATTTCAATGCAAATCTTCTTAATTGTGATATGAATATTCAGATTCGAAAGATTCAAGACAAAAGTTTATGTTGACATAAAAAATAATAATACTTCAAGCATACTAACAAAGCAATTATGTCTTCTCAAAATAACATGGCCAAAGAAAGTTATCCCTACAAAATCATATAGTCTGGCTATGCTCTATCTTCACCACACAAAGTATTTAAATCATGCACAACCCTAATGACAAGCCAAGCAATTGTTTCATACTCTAACTTTTTCGAAACTTTTTCAATCTTCACGCAATACATGAGCGTGAGCCATGGATATAGCACTCTATGTGGAATAGAATGGTGGTTGTGGAGAAGACAAAAAGAGGGGAAGATAGTCTCACATCAACTAGGCGTATCAACGGGCTATGGAGATGCCCATCAATAGATATCAATGTGAGTGAGTAGGGATTGCCATGCAACGGATGCACTAGAGCTATAAGTATATGAAAGCTCATCAAAAGAAACTAAGTGGGTGTGCATCCAACTTGCTTGCTCACGAAGACCTAGGGCATTTTGAGGAAGCCCATCATTGGAATATACAGGCCAAGTTCTATAATGTAAAATTCCCACTAGTATATGAAAGTGACATTAACGAGAGACTCTCTATCATGAAGATCATGGTGCTACTTTGAAGCACAAGTGTGGTAAAAGGATAGTAACATTGTCCCTTCTCTCTTTTTCTCTCATTTTTCTTATTTGGGCCTTTTCTCTTTTTTTAAGGCCTCTTTTTTTCTTTTTTTTCTTTTTTTCGTCCGGAGTCTCATCCCGACTTATGGGGGGTCATAGTCTCCATCATTCTTTCCTCACTTGGGACAATGCTCTAAAAATTATGAACATCACACTTTTATTTTTCTTACAACTCAACAACTCGATACTTAGAACAAAATATGACTCTATATGAATGCCTCCGGCGGTGTACCGGGATATGCAATGAATCAAGAGTGACATGTATGAAAGAATTATGAACGGTGGCTTTGCCACATATACGATGTCAACTACATGATCATGCTAGCAATATGACAATGATGGAGCGTGCCATAATAAACGGAACGGTGGAAAGTTGCATGGCAATATATCTCGGAATGGCTATGGAAATGCCATGATAGGTAGGTATGGTGGCTGTTTTGAGGAAGGTATATGGTAGGTGTATGATACCAGCAAAAAGTGCGCGGCATTAGAGAGGCTAGCAATGGTGGAAGGATGGGAAAAGGTGCATATAATCCATGGACTCAACATTAGTCATAAAGAACTCATATACTTATTGCAAAAATCTAGAAGTTATCAAAGCAAAGTATTAAGCGCATGCTCCTAGGGGGATAGATTGGTAGGAAAAGACCATCGCTCGTCCCCGACCGCCACTCATAAGGAAGACAATCAATAAATAAATCATGCTCCGACTTCATCACATAACGGTTCACCATACGTGCATGCTACGGGAATCACAAACTTTAACATAAGTATTCTTTAAATTCAGAACTGCTCAACTAGCATGACTCTAATATTATCACCTCCATATCTCAAAACAATTATCATGCTTCAATCTTTTCTTAGTATTCAATGCACTCAAAAGAAAGTTTCACCAATCTTGAATACCAAGCATATTATTATTAAGAAAATTACCATGCTATTAAGAGACTAATGCTTGGTATTCAAGATTTGTGAAACTTTCTAAATTCTTCGACAAGCGAGGGCTGAACTTTGTGAACCTGGAGGTGGTTGCAGTAAGACTTGCGGCTCAAGGCATCAGCCATTACATTAGCCTTGCCGGGGGTATAGGATATACCCACGTCAAAGTCTGCAACAGTCTCCATCCATCTCTGCTGAGGAGGTTAAGATCTGGCTGAGTAACGAGATACTTCAGACTTTGGTGATCGGTGAAGATCTTGCAACGATTACCGAGAAGGTAATGTCACCACTGCTTCAGTGCATGAATGACAGCAGCAAGCTCGAGGTCGTGAACTAGGTAGTTTTGTTCGTGAGGGCGCAGTTGACAAGAGGCATAAGCAATCACTCTGCGCTCTTGCATTAGGACACAGCCTAATCCTTGACGGGAAGCGTCGCAGTAAATGATGAAGTCCTTCTTAGTATCAGGTGGAGCAAGCACTGGGGCGGAAGTCAACTTGTCTTTGAGAGCCTGGAAACTTTCCTGACACTTGTCTGTCCATTTGAACTTGACACCCTTATGCAACAGATTAGTCAGAGGCATGGCAATCTTGGATAAGTTCTCGAAGACTGGCGAGACCGAGAAAACTTCGGACTTGCTTGACATTCTTCAGAGGAGTCCAATCGAGAATAGCCTGAACTCATTCAGGGTTGACGACAATACCATCCTTGGAGATGACATGCCAAAGATAGGTTACTTCGGGGAGCCAGAGTTCACACTTGGAATACTTAGCATACAGTTGATGCTCTCGAAGCTTTTTTCCAGCACAAGACGAAGATGTTCAACATGTTCTTCTTTGTTCTTGGAAAATACAAGGATATCATCCAGATAAACCACGACGAACTTTTCGAGGTAATCCATGAATATATAGTTCATCAGACAAGAGAAGGTGGTGGGAGCATTCGTTAAGCTGAATGACATGACGGCGTACTCGTAAGACCCATACCGAGTCATGAAGGCGGTCTTTGGGATACCCTCTTCACGAACACGGATCTGGTGGTAACCCAACCTCAAGTCGAGTTTGGAGAACACTGATGAGCCAGCCAGTTGACCATAAAGATCATTGATCCGAGGAAGAGGATATTTATTCTGAATGGTAGCTTGGTTTATAGGACGGTAGTCTTGGACTAATCGGTTCGTCCCATCCTTCTTGTTAACAAAGAGAGAAGGTGCTCCCCAAGGAAAGAAACGTGGGCGAATGAAACCTTTGACAAGAGATTTGTCGATTTCCTCCTTAAGCTCAATGAGTTCATGTGGCGGCATCTTGTAGGGTCGTTTAGCTATAGGGGTGGTGTCGGGTTTCAAGTCGATGATGAATTCGACAGCTCTAGCAGGGGGAATCCCTAGAAGTTCTTCTGGGAAGACGTCTTGGAATTCACGAATGACGGGAATGTTTTCAATGCCCTCGAGTGGTGCAGCGTTCAACGCATTCAAGGCATAAAGCCGTGCCTCGGCGTTCTGAACTAGATGAGCTTGGTAAGCAATTATTTCATCAGAAGGGTGTAGTAGATGGACGACCTTAGTGGCGCAAACTATAGAAGCAGTATGCGCTTTCAACCAATCCATTCCCAGAATGAGGTCGATGCTACAGGACTTCATTACGATGGGAGAGGCAAGGAATTCCAGACCTTCGATTTCAACGAGGACGTCGTTGCAAATCATGGAGGTCCGACATTGGCCCGCGGGAGTGTGCACTAATAGCGAAGTGTTCATGTCCTCACATTTAATGTCGTGCAAGCATGCAAAATCTTCTGACATGAATGAATGCGATGCACCTGTATCAAATAAAACAGATGCTGGTACTGAATTTACGAGAAGTGTACCCATCACGGTAGCAGGCTGGTCTAGAACTTCATTGAGATCAACGTGGTTGGCATGAACACGGCCATAAGACTTGGCATTGTTGTTGCGGGGCTGGTTGCTTCCACGGCCAGTTGCAGGAAGGGCCAGTTGATTCTGGTTCTGAAAGCAGTTCCTGGCGAGGTGACCTGGTTGGCCACACTTGTAGCACAGACCATTATTGGGAGTGGGAACAAGAGCTTGGGGTGGTGGAGCTGGAAGCCTTGGCTGCCTAGTTGGTGGGGAAGGCAGACGCGGTGCAGCATAGGACTACCTTGGAGCAGGTGCAGTTGGCTGGTACATGCTGTTGGGAATCCATATCCTACGCTTCTGCGAGGACGGGCCCGAAGATGAGCCCATGTCACGGTTGCGCCTGTGGGAGCTCTGGTGTTCCTGCAGACCAGTTTCGGCAATGATGGCCTTGTTCACCAAGGTGGCGAAATCAGCAAAGTCATGCACTAGAAGTGCGAGCTTGATATCATCTTGAAGGCCATCACCAAACTTCTCCTGCCTGCGTGCATCAGTTGCAATGTCTTCTTCAGCATAGCGGGACAGATCCAGAAACTCCCGCTGATAAGCTTCCACAGTTTTGTTGCCTTGAGTGAGGTTGCGAAACTCACGCTTCTTCTGGTCCATGACTCCCTGAGGAATGAAGCAAGCACGGAAGGCGGCATGGAAGTCTGGCCAGGTGATGATTGTTCCAACTGGCAGAGTACGCCTGTGGCTGTCTGTAGGATCGAAAGTATGTCTAGAGGGGGGTGATTAGACTACTTGACCAAATAAAAACTTAACCTTTTCCCAATTTTAGTTCTTGTCAGATTTTAGCTATTTTAGGACAAGTCAAGCAATCATCATACAATTCAAGCAAGCATGCGAAGAGTATATTGGCAGCGGAAAGTAAAGCATGCAACTTGCAAGAATGTAAAGGGAAGGGTTTGGAGAATTCAAACGCAATTGGAGACACGGATGTTTTTCCCGTGCTTCGGATAGGTGGTGCTATCCTACATCCACGTTGATGCAAACTTCAACCCACGAAGGGTAACGGTTGCGCGAGTCCACGGAGGGCTCCACCCACGAAGGGTCCACGAAGAAGCAACCTTGTCTATCCCACCATGGCCATCGCCCAGGAAGGACTTGCCTCACTAGCGGTAGATCTTCACGAAGTAGGCGATCTCCTTGCCCTTACAAACTTCTTGGTTCAACTCCACAATCTTGTCGGAGGCTCCCAAGTGACACCTGGCCAATCTAGGAGACACCACTCTCCAAGAAGTAACAAATGGTGTGTTGATGATGAACTCCTTGCTCTTGTGCTTCAAATGATAGTCTCCCCAACACTCAACTCTCTCTCACGGGATTTGGATTTGGTGGAAAGAAGATTTGAGTGGAAAGCAACTTGGGGAGGGCTAGAGATCAAGATTCATGTGGTAGGAATGGAATATCTTGGCCTCAACACATGAGTAGGTGGTTCTCTCTCAGAACATATGAGTTGGAAGTGTAGATGTGTTCTGATGGCTCTCTCCACGAGTGAAGAGGAGGTGGAGGGGTATATATAGCCTCCACACAAAATCCAACTGTTACACACAATTTACCAATCTCGGTGGGACCGAATCAACAAACTCGGTCGGACCGAAATAGTAAACCTAGTGACTGTTAGAGATTTTCGATGGGACTGACATGCAACTCGGTAGGACCGATATGGTTAGGGTTAGGGCATAACATAATCTCGGTGAGACCGATTACACAAACTCGGTGAGACCGATTTGGTAATAAGCTAACCAGAGAGTTGGTTAGGTAAACTCGGTGGGACCGATTTGCTCTTTCGGTGAGACCGAAATATTACAAAAAGGAAACAGAGAGTTTACATTGCAATCTCGGTGGGACCGATCTGCTCTTTCGGTGAGACCGAAAAGTTACGAAAAGGAAAAAGAGAAATTGCAATCCCATCTCGGTGAGACCGAGATCCCTATCGGTAGAACCGATTTGCTTAGGGTTTGGCAATGGCTATGACAAGTGAAACTCGGTGGCGCCGGGTTGAAAGAATCGGTAGGGCCGAGTTTGGCTTTGGGTTTAGGTCAAATGTGGATATGGGAAAGCAGCTGAGGATTTTGGAGCATATCATTAAGCACATGAAGCAAGAGGCTCATTAAGCAACACCTCATCCCTCCTTGATAGTATTGGCTTTTCCTATGGACTCAATGTGATCTTGGACCACTAAAATGTAAAAAGAAGAGTCTTGAGCATATGAGCTAGAGCCAATCCTTTGTCCTTAGCATTTTGAGGGTTCCACTTTCACCATCCATGCCATGCCAATCATTGAGCTTTCCTGAAATGATCATCTTGGAATAGCATTAGCTCAATGAGCTATATGTTGTTATGAATTACCAAAACCACCTAGGGATAGTTGCACTTTCAATCTCCCCCTTTTTGGTAATTGATGACAACATATAGATCAAAGCTTCGACAAATAATAATAAGAATGAAATATATCGTTACTATGAGAAGTATGTGATAAGTAAGAGCTCCCCCTAAATTTGTGCATATTTAAAATTTGCTTTGGACTGCAAATGCACAAAGAGTTAGAGTCATGGGTTACTCTTCCATGTCACATACATCTTGGTGGAGCGCTCAAAAAGATAAGAATGAAATACATGCGCTCATCACCAAAGAAAGTGAATGATCACATAAGATAGATAAGATATATCAAGCATGCATAAGTGTAGCTTATGATCAAACACATGATCATCAATGTCTCACAAGCATATCAAAGTATCTCAACCAAAAGCAAACAAAGTTTGAAAAAAACACCAAATAAAGCAAGAGAGAATAAAGGCAACACTCTCTCTCTCTCTCTCTCGAAGCCTATGATCTACACATTTTTCTCCCCCTTTGGCAACAAGTTACCAAAAAGTTCCTAGAAAATGCATAGTGCTTGATCGACTCTCAGGCTTGATCTTCTGGTGGTGGTGGAGTCTGGATCACTCCAAGGACGAAGTCTTCTATAGACGTGGTTGGAGCTGGAGCTGAAGTAGATGCTGGAGCTGGTTGGGCTGGTGCTGTGGCTGGAGCTGAGGTGGTGGCTCTGGTGTTAGGAACTGGAACTGCAGTCGACCTCTGAGCTCGTGGCACTCTGGCAAATGCATCAGTTGTAGTCTTCCCTCTCCTCTCCTGCATGTCATCTTGAAGTTGCTCCACTGCAGACTGAATCTCTGTTACTTTGACATCCATGTCATAGAACTTTTGTTCTATGATCCTCTCTAAGCTCTCCTGATTCTGAGTGAGGGTGGCCAGTCCTTTCTCAATCCTCAGTGTGGATGCAATCAAGTAACTAAGCTGCTCTTGCTTTTTTTCAAGAAATATTCAGATGCCTCCTCTTGAGTTGGCATCTTGGCAGCTTTCTCCTTCTTTGCCTTCTCCTTCTGTGCTTGAGCATGAGCTGATGATGGTTCATCCTTGTTCATCACAACTTGATTGTCCTCGAAATCTGGATGAATAGGCAAGTGTTCCTTGTCCGGCAAGTATGTGCCTGTGCCCATCTTTGAGTTAATCAACTCTTGGATCTGAGGGGCATAACCACAGCTCCTCTTCTGATCTGCTACAGTTCTCTTGATGGTCTCTACCATGAGGCTCATGACTTTGAATTTTTGAGGCACATCAAAGATATGAAGCAAATTTATTGCATGGCCTCTGATCATCTTGTGATTACCTGACTTGGGCAATAAAGTGTGCCTCAGAATCCAATTGATGGTTGGCAGCCCTGATAGAAGATAATGTACTGACCCAAACTTGAAAGTATCAAGTGCCTTGTTTGGAATCTCCTTGTACATGTTGGACATGGAATTGTGATCCATCTTCTTCTTGGCATATATGTCCAAGTCATCTTCATTTTCCTCTAGGGCATTGATGAGCTGTGCCCACTCAGCAACAGTTGATTGGTACCTTGTACCTTCAGACATCCACACAATTCAGCCATCTGGATAAAAATGTGCCGTGGAGTAGAATTGCATGATCAGCTCTTCATTCCACTTTGTGAGCTTCTGCCCAACAAAGTCAGCTACTCCACAAGCTTTGAAGCTGTCTTGCACTCTAGGATAGTGCTCTTCATTGTCCTTGATGTACTCCCAATCAACCCATCTCATGTCACAAACAATGGGCTTCTTATCAAGCAAAACCGTCTCATAGAAGTCCTGTTGTTCCTTTGTGTGGAACCTGTAATCAATAGCAGTTCTTCTCCTTGAAGCATATGGATCTGCTTCTCTCCACTTCCTTAGCCCTGAGTCTCTTCTGATTTTCATGTCCTCAGCCACAGGATGAGCATCATTGTGGTCTGGGATCTTGGGCTTTAGCTTCCTGAGAACTTGGCCTTCCTCTTCTTCTGCAGTGTCAGGCACTGGGGCCTTGTTCTTTTCAGCAGCTGGTATGCTCCTTGTGTTCCTCTTTGGAGCTGACTTGGCCTTTGATGCAGCCCTGGGTGCTTCCTTGGGCTTGGATGCAGTAGCCCCTGATCTTATAGCATCACCCATCAGCTTTTGTGCCTTGGGTGCTGGTGCAGCAACCTCTTCTTCCTCTTCCTCTTCCTCTTCCTCTTCCTCTTCAGAATCTCTCGTGATTGAGGATCTCCCAAGCACTCTAGCAGTGGTCTTTTTGATCCTCTCCTTCCTCTTCTTCCCTTCTGCAGCAGGCTCTTTGGGTTCAGGCTTTTCAGGAATCTGAGTTGAAGCTCTGGCCTTTGGCATAGGCTGCCTACCTGCTGGCCTTTTGACTTTCAAGCCTGGCTTTGTGCTCTGTGTTGAGCCATACTCCTTCTTGAGCACTACTTTCTTAGAAGTAGCTTCCTCTTCCTCTGCCACATAATCCTCATCCTCTGAGTCTGAGGTTCTCTTCTTCCTTTTTCTAGTGGCAGCTTTTGGCAAATTGCTAGGGGTTCTCCTGCTGCCTTCATCTGAAGAACTGGAGGGACTAGTGCCCTCACTCATGTGCACTTGCTCTTCTGACATGTTCTGGCTGTCAGTCTGATCAGACATGATGTAAAAGCTGACTGCTGACCCTATGAAGAGTTTATAGATGAGGTAGAATAGATGAGCATCACAAAATGCAGAGATTTTTGCAAAAGAATGATTCAAAATCTTAGTTTTAGTTTCTCACAGAAATCATTTCGGATCTACCGATTTTTAAACTCGGTGATACCGAAGCAGTTTTGGAACCTAAACTAGTGAACTCGGTCAGACCGAGTCACAGTTCGGTGGCACCGAGACTGCTAGGGTTTCACAAAGTTCCAAAATCGGTCACACCGATTAGTAATTCTCGGTCAGACCGAGTCTCACTTGTGCAATGGCATGAGCCAAATCGGTGGGACCGAGTTTTTCAACTCGGTGGGTCCGAGATGGTTTCGGCGGAAACCTAACCCTAAAGTTTTCGAATCAATCCTATTCTACGAACGCATTGGCTGGATAGGAGTGTTTCAAACATGGCTAGAAACAATAAGATCACAATGTGCTAGGAATCAGATTGGGGATAGCACAAAGATCGAGTCCATACCCTAGTTCGGCGGAGACTCACTACGGCGGCAACGGCGGGATTGAATTCCGTTGACGGCGATGGAGACCAGCGACTGGAGGCGGCTGGCGGCGAGGAGACGATCCGGAGACCACGTTGGCAGAGCGAGCTATCGCGCTGGCGAAGGGGTTCGGAGAAATTTCCAAATTTTTGCCCATGCCTATATATAGCCCGACCCTGTCAGTGTGACCGAGTGGAACAACTCGGTGGCACCGAGATGCAAAAGTATATACAGTTATTGCAACTCGGTGTGATCGAATGGTTCAAATCGGTTGCACCGAGATCAAAAATTCAGATCAACTTAATGATCTCGGTAGGACCGAAAGTAGGATATCGGTCATACCGAGAATCACAAAGAGGTTTTGGAAGTTTAAGTCTATGACGAATCGGGGACTCCGAGTGCTCCTCACACAGAGTGGTTCGAATCTGACTTGATCAAATTTTGTGATGTAGCATGAATAGAGTTTGAGAAGAGAAAAGCATAGATAGCTAGAGGAGGTTCTTAGGCATTCTTGTCCATCCACTTGGCAAAAGGAAATAAAACCAAACAATCAAACCAACAAGTGGATGTCCTTGAATGAGTAAAATATGCAACCAACATGCTCACACAATAAAATGGCAATTGAAATATGTGACAAAGCATGCACAACCAATCCTAGCATCTATCAAGCAATTGGCGACGACTAGGTCATCTATATATGAGTATATTGACTTAGGAGTCAAGTGAGAACACTTGATCATAGGTCATACTCATTGTTTAAGCTCAAGTGGGGTTACCACTTTTACATAAAGCATTGTTGTGTTCACATCTTTAGAGTTGCTTTAGCTCAAGTCTTAGAGTAAAGCTCCCCCTAGATGTGATATCCCCCCTAAGAGGGATGAACTAACCTTGGGTTTTGTCGATGATGACTTCATGTAGATGTTGAAGATGTGGATGCTCAATGTTGATGTAGATCACTTGGAGCTATCCATTTGAGTGAATTGCACTTTCAATACCTACATGGGTTAGTCCCACAAGGAACAAACAAGGATATCCATAGACATAGAGTGATGCACACACAAGATGATGTCCATGAAAACTTTTAGGTTACCTTGTCCCTTGTCTTACCAACAAGAGGGTTTGTGACTCCTTGAACTAGTGCAAGATGTGGAAGTTGATTGCACTTGTTCTTGCCAAAATGATAAGAGTGAAGTATGTTGGCGGAGTCACCCTCAAGAACTCTCTAGTTCTTCTTCTTTTGGATCCACACCATCTTGATGGGAATCCTTGGAGTTTTAGTCATACTTGATGAAGTGGAACTTGAAGTGGTCTTGGGAATCCACTTGACTAAGGTCTTAGGAGCTTCTTCAAATGCATCAATTTCCTCTTGAAGCTTGTCCTTGCCTTTTTGCTTGTAGTCTTGTGGTGGAAGATCATCTTGAGCTTGTGTCCCCTTGAAGGAAGTAGGATCATACTTCTCTTGTTGAGGAACAAACTTTGTCTTGGGGTATTGATCTTCTTCCCACTCAACTCCATTGGCATTGAACTTTCGTTCAAAACCAACACCTTGATTCTTCCGGTGCCTTCCTTGCTTGCGCACAATTTCCTCGAATTGCTTACTCCCGGCAAGGCTTTTGTACACTCCTTTCTCTATAATTCCCTTCAATAAGCTATTTTCTTGCTCAAGTGTAACTTGGCTAAGAGAATCATTAGTGGAATCAAGAGAACTACTAGAAGCAACAATATTGGATTTAGCATGATCATTGTTACTACTAGAGGAAGAATCTTTCTTGTTCTTGTTACTAAACTTGACTTGAGGCATGTAAGTGGATAAGAGTAAATGCTTGGCAATGTAAGAAGAACTTTTCTTGCGGAGATCATCATTGATTGCCTTTAAAAACTCATGCTCTTGCTCAAGATTGAGCTTTTCAAAGCATAACTTCTCATGAGCTCTTAAAAGTTCTCGATGATCTTCGAAGATAGTTTCATGAGCTAACTTAAGAGTGTTTAGTTCTTTAGTTAGGCCTCAATCTTCTCCTTATCATTGTCATTCGTTTTATCTTGATTAGCATGATTAATTGACGTTTCATCATAGCATTCATCACTAGAGTTGTCAACAAGTAAATCATCATCACCTAACAAGTCATCTTCATCACTATTAAAATCAACATACTCGGGGTGTGTTACCTTAGGACCTTTGGCCATGAAGCATCTTCCAATTCCTTCATTTGGTGAGTCAAATATATTGTAGGAGTTGGTTGATACAAGTGCTAGACCGGCAACACCTTCATCTTGAGTATATTCGGAATCGGAGTGATAACTTCTCTCGGAGTGGTTGTCGGAGTCGGAGCCGGATACCCATTCACCAACATGAGTCTGATGTCTTCGTTTTGTGTAGCTCCTTGATGATTTTTCCTTCCTTTCCAAATCCTTGCTTCTCCGTGAGTGTCTTCGTTCATAATGATCATCTCTACTCCTTCTCTCTCTTGGTGGTGATTCTTCTCTTTTGCTTCTTCTTTTTGGAGAGTCTTCTCTTCTCTTGTAGGGAGCCGTACACTCATTGGAATAGTGTCCAAGTCTTCCACAATTGTAGCAGTTTCGCTCTCGACTAGAAGATCTTTTGTCATTGTAGGACCTTGACCTGGAGCTTCTATCTTTGCTTCTACTCTTGTAGAACTTGTTGAAGTTTTTCACCATTAAGCTCAATTCTTCATTGAAGTTTTGTTTCTCACTTGATGATGTAGGGGCTTCACATGAGGCTTTGTAGGCACCACTTGATTTGTTGTGAAGTTCCTCTTTATCCTTAAGTGACATCTCATGAGCAACAATTCTTCCAATTACCTCCGTTGGCTTGAGATCTTTGTAATTGGGCATCATTTGGATCAATGTGCACATGGTATCATATTTTCCATCCAAGGCTCTTAGAATCTTCTTGATGATGAATCTATCGGTCATCTCTTCACTTCCTAAGCCGGCAATCTCATTTGTGATGAGAGCAAGCCTAGAGTACATTTCAGCGACACCTTCACCATCCTTCATTTTGAACTTGTCAAGTTAACATTGAAGCACATCCAATTTGGATTCCTTGACGGAGTCGGTACCTTCGTGCATATCAATCAAAGTGTCCCAAATTTCCTTTGCATTCTCAAGACGGCTGATTTTGTTGAATTCTTCGGGGCACAATCCGTTGAAGAGAATATCACAAGCTTGAGCATTGTATTGCAACATCTTCAACTCATCCGCGGTAGCTTCACGGTTTGGTTCTCTCCCATCAAAGAAGTCACCTTGCAAACCAACACACACAATAGCCCAAACAGCGGGGTTATGTCCAAGAATATGCATTTTCATTTTATGCTTCCAACTAGCAAAATTAGTACCATCAAAGTAAGGACCTCTACGGTGATAATTTCCCTCGCTAGACGCCATACTCTCCTAGGTTGTGAAACCAAGGCTATGACCACCAAAAGCTATGGAAATCAAAGCAAATGGAGACCAAAGCTCTGATACCACTTGTAGGATCGAAAGTATGTCTAGAGGGGGGTGATTAGACTACTTGACCAAATAAAAACTTAACCTTTTCCCAATTTTAGTTCTTGTTAGATTTTAGCTATTTTAGGACAAGTCAAGCAATCATCATAAAATTCAAGCAAGCATGCAAAGAGTATATTGGCAGCGGAAAGTAAAGCATGCAACTTGCAAGAATGTAAAGGGAAGGGTTTGGAGAATTCAAACGCAATTGGAGACACGGATGTTTTTCCCGTGGTTCGGATAGGTGGTGCTATCCTACATCCACGTTGATGGAGACTTCAACCCACGAAGGGTAACGGTTGCGCGAGTCCATGGAGGGCTCCACCCACGAAGGGTCCATGAAGAAGCAACCTTGTCTATCCCACCATGGCCATCGCCCACGAAGGACTTGCCTCACTAGCGGTAGATCTTCATGAAGTAGGTGATCTCCTTGCCCTTACAAACTTCTTGGTTCAACTCCACAATCTTGTCGGAGGCTCCCAAGTGACACCTAGCCAATCTAGGAGACACCACTCTCCAAGAAGTAACAAATGGTGTGTTGATGATGAACTCCTTGCTCTTGTGCTTCAAATGATAGTCTCCCCAACACTCAACTCTCTCTCACAGGATTTGGATTTGGTGGAAAGAAGATTTGAGTGGAAAGCAACTTGGGGAGGGCTAGAGATCAAGATTCATGTGGTAGGAATGGAATATCTTGGCCTCAACACATGAGTAGGTGGTTCTCTCTCAGAACATATGAGTTGGAAGTGTAGATGTGTTCTGATGGCTCTCTCCACGAGTGAAGAGGAGGTGGAGGGGTATATATAGCCTCCACACAAAATCCAACCGTTACACACAATTTACCGATCTCGGTGGGACCGAATCAACAAACTCGGTCGGACCAAAATAGTAAACCTAGTGACCGTTAGAGATTTTCGGTGGGACTGACATGCAACTCGGTAGGACCGATATGGTTAGGGTTAGGGCGTAATGTAATCTCGGTGAGACCGATTTGGTAATAAGCTAACCAGAGAGTTGGTCAGGTAAACTCGGTGGGACCGATTTGCTCTTTCGGTGAGACCGAAATGTTACAAAAAGGAAACAGAGAGTTTACATTGCAATCTCGGTGGGACCGATCTGCTCTTTCGCTGAGACCGAAAAGTTACGAAAAGGAAACAGAGAAATTGCAATCCCATCTCGGTGAGACCGAGATCCCTATCGGTAGAACCGATTTGCTTAGGGTTTGGCAATGGCTATGACAAGTGAAACTCGGTGGCGCTGGGTTGAAAGAATCGGTAGGGCCGAGTTTGGCTTTGGGTTTAGGTCAAATGTGGATATGGGAAAGCAGTTGAGGATTTTGGAGCATATCATTAAGCACATGAAGCAAGAGGCTCATTAAGCAACACCTCATCCCTCCTTGATAGTATTGGCTTTTCCTATGGACTCAATGTGATCTTGGACCACTCAAATGTAAAAAGAAGAGTCTTGAGCATATGAGCTAGAGCCAATCCTTTGTCCTTAGCATTTTGAGGGTTCCACTTTCACCATCCATGCCATGCCAATCATTGAGCTTTCTTGAAATGATCATCTTGGAATAGCATTAGCTCAATGAGCTATATGTTGTTATGAATTACCAAAACCACCTAGGGATAGTTGCACTTTCACTGTCCCACCATTGAGCTGCGGGTCCCTTCAGGAAGAAGGAAGCAAAGGTGACATAGCTGGCAGGGGCTACATCAGCAGACTACATCTCATAGGTGATGTCACGGAGCCAGTCATCAGCATCCAGGGGCTGAGTTGGGTACACAGTTGGGTTCAGGCGCATGAAATCCTGCAGAGTTACTGGGGTTGGCTGCTGGTTCATATTGGGGCGAGGAAACTGAGTCATCATATTCTCCATGAAATGGCGATTCATCTCAAGCTGTTGGATCATACCAGCCATGTACTCAGGCGGTGGTGGGGCGTTGCCACCACGACCACGACCGCCTGGTCTAACCATCCTGCTAATATATAAAAGGAGTAGTTCAACGTTGAGAAATTGCGAGGACAAGAATCATTCATGATGAAACATGCATAATGAAAGGAACTCGATAGATACTACATAGTAGTTGGCACATCTTACAAAAGTGATCATGCATAGAGTTCGGTACATAGACTAAGAACAACATAGGTGGCACATAGGCTCGCGGTGAAGGCATCTAACACTAACAAGCTGGTAGTGAACTCTATGGAGGTAAGTGTAGCCTGACAGCTGGTAGTGACGCGAAGGAAAGACCTCCACATGAGTAGCCTGGGGTCCGCGGATACTCTGGTGCGGAACCCGATGCACAGGTGGCAGGAGAGGACCAAGTGCGAGAGAGTAGCCTCCCACATCTGGCCAGCCGACGCCCTGGGGAACCACGGTCCTGGAAGGGTAGATCGCAGAACGCGACAGATCACCAGATCGGACAGAGGGGTGCAACAGCGTTAGAGCACGGTACAGGTGCTGACGGGAGGGTGTACAACTTGTGGCGAAGAGCTCGGTTAGCTCTATCCAGCCCATCAGCATGCAGAACCAGGTTCTGATGGTAGAAGGGCTCTCGGGTGACGGTGGAGTAGGCAGCAGTGTAGTAACCCTCCGCACCAACATCGGATGCGATAGCAATGTGCCTGAAGGGGGAGGTGTCCAACTCCTGATACTCTCCACGAAGACGTGTCAGAGCAGCATAAGCAGCATCATGGACCACCATGTCGATAGTCACTCCAACACCATGAGCAGTGTGCAGCATGGTAGTGGAGTCATACTCCCGAGAGTAGAGGTGGACAATGGCTCGGTACTGCTCCTGGTTGAAGTCCTGGTACTCCTCATAGACGGTGTACTCAGGGTGCCAGCGATAACCCAGATAGGTCGTCATCTCAATCAACACAGTAGGTGACCCTGAGGCACCAATGGCCGTCGTGTGGCGCACGACCTGTCTCGTGGGTTCCATCTGAAAACAAAGATGTTTCAAAGGAGTCAACTGACAGTGTGGATAATGTTCAATATACTACTCTAAAGAATAGCTAGGGCTTATCCAACTTTGGGGTGAACATGGTCACGGGATCCTAATGTTAAAGTTAGTAAAATCGTTTAACCCGAGTAGGAGAGAGTTCAGAGTCCTAGAGTAAGGATCGAGGAGTAAAAGATCCTAATACCACCCAATGGTGACGTGGGCCCATGGGCTGCACAGCCATGTTAGTAAAACAGTTTTCATCGACTAGACTCAACTTCGGCCAAGGAGTGTGGAAGGGGGAATCCTACAGGCAGTCGGCTTTGATACCAACTTGTGACGCCCCCGATTCAATCATACACTAATCATACACGCAAATGTGTACGATCAAGATCAGGGACTCACGGGAAGATATCACAACACAACTCTACAAATAAAATAAGTCATACAAGAATCATATTACAAGTCATGGGCCTCGAGGGCTCGAATACAAGAGCTCGATCATAGACGAGTCAGCGGAAGCAACAATATCTGAGTACAGACATAAGTTAAACAAGTTTGCCTTAAGAAGGCTAGCACAAACTGGGATACAGATCGAAAGAGGCGCAGGCCTCTTGCCTGGGATCCTCCTAAACTACTCCTGGTCGTCGTCAGTGGGCTACACGTAGTAGTAGGCACCTCCCGAGTAGTAGTAGTCGTCGTCGACGGTGGCGTCTGGCTCCTGGGCTCCAACGTCTGGTCGCAACAATCGGGTATAGAAAGGGGGAAAAGGGGGAGCAAAGCAACCATGAGTACTCATCCAAAGTACTCGCTAGCAAGGAGCTACACTACATATGTATGCATTGGTATCAAATGGAAAAGGCTATCATATGTGGACTGAACTTTAGAATGCCGGAATAAGAGGGGGATAGCTAGTCCTATCGAAGATCTACGCTTCTGGTAACCTCCATCTTGCAACAGGAGAAGAGAGTAGATGGTAAGTTCACCAAGTAACATCGCATAGCATAATCCTAACCGATGATCCTCCCCTCGTCGCCCTGTGAGAGAGCGACCACCGGTTGTATCTGGCACTTGGAAGGGTGTGTTTTATTAAGAATCCGGTTCTAGTTGTCATAAGGTCAAGGTACAACTTTGGGTCGTCCTTTTACCGAGGGACAGGGCTATTCGAATAGATCAACTTCCCTGCAGGGGTGCACCACATAACCCAACACACTCGATCCCATTTGGCCGGACACACTTTCCTGGGTCATGCCCGGCCTCGGAAGATCAACACGTCGCGGCCCTACCTAGGCACAACAGAGAGGTCAGCACGCCGGTCTAAATCCTATGGCGCAGGGGTTTGGGCCCATCGCCCATTGCACACCTGCACGTTGCGTGGGCGGCCGGAGAGTAGACCTAGCAACCTCCATTACAAAGGAAGTTGCGTTACGCGGTCCAACCCGGCGCGCGCTGCTCAGTCGCTGACATCACGAAGGCTTCGGCTGATACCACGACGTCGAGTTGTCAGGACCCCGATTCCAAGTCACATCGATCTAGCCGGTAACACCTCATATCACTTTGCGGCCTCACGCACGGTATTCCCACGGGTGTCGCCTTACCATGGCCCGGGACCGTTTGCGCCTTTTGGCTCATGTATATGATAGTGTCGCTAGCATCCATATGACAGAGAACCCGGGCCGACATGACTAGTCGTGAACCCAAAGTGGCACTAACTTACGGGGACAGGCATACATGAATCAACATCAAGCATGTCGGTCAGCAGCGTACAAATCCGGGCTGTAGCACTGGGCTAACAGGACTCTGGATGTCACCGCGTGACATTTCCCTGAAGGAACAGACACAGGAACGAAGTGAATCACACGCCGGCCAGTCAAGTGCTTCAGAGTAGCAGTGCTGGGCTACCAGGACTCCGTTGAACCGGGCTGAAGCGGACTACTATAGCTCATGGAAGCACAAGACTACATTTCCCCATAAGAGAGGCTACCAAGGATAAACAACTAGGTTGTCGGATCCCACGCATACCAAGCATTTCAATCATACACACAATATGCTCGATATGTGTAAATACAACATGGCACCACAACATAACTCTACGACTCAAGTATCTATTCATTAGGCCCCGAAGAGCCAGATAATACAAATATGGGTCTCATGACCCAACATTCAGAGCATACAAGTCAAAGCACATGCGGAAGCTTAACATGTCTGAGTACAGACATCTGCAAATGAAAAAGGCTGAAAAGCCTGACTATCTACCAGATCCTGCCGAGGGCACAAGATCGCAGCTGAGGTAACAAGGTAAACGTCGAAGTCCACACGGAACTACTAGCGAGACTGAAGTCTCTCTGCAAAAACATAAAATAAGCAAACATGAGTACAAATGTACCCAGCAAGACTTACATCAGAACTAACTACATATGCATCGGTATCAACAAAGGGGTGGTGGAGTTTGACTGCAGCAAGCCAGCTTTGACTCAGTGGCTAACCTAAACTACTAGTGCAAGCAACTCTTTGAGGTGGCGCACACGAGTCCACATATTCAGCATATCAATACACCACTATGGATCCGCTCCCGTCTCCCTACGAGAAGGCCATCCATAGCACTCATCTTGCGAGTTTTAGAGTATCCACTTTCACTTGTCTATGAACTATGTAAGGGGTCCAAGTTTCCATATCCGAGGAATCCGGCTATTCGAATAGATAATGATAACCCTGCAGGGGTGTACTTCTTCACACACGCTCTCGCCACTTATCTCCCTGTACATGTCATGTACCTCGACAACCTTAAAGCGGAAGCTGGGCAAGGGAGTCGGCCACGACCTGACTAACCAACAAGTCTCTAGTCTAGGTTTATCGCCTATTAGGGTTCCATCCGCAAGGAGATCCGGCCGAGGTGTCGCTCACGGCCCCAAATGATGTGTGCAGGGTTCCCAAGCCCACCATCCGGGTGCCACTTGGTACACCGTGCCACTATGCCTAGTCTGTCCCAAGCCCACCTGTACCGGGTGCCACTTGGTAGACTACTAGCACTACCTACAAACACCAGAAACTAGTTGCAACTCATGGACAGAGAACGAGTTGATTAATAAGCCGAGAGGGGCCGAGTTACCGGAACCCAATGTGTGGTAGTAACTGTTCATGGATCACAAACGCAGAACTCAGTTCCTAAGAACGGGTGCAATGAGACAACCCACCATGTACTCCTACATGGCCTCTCACCGCTACCTTTACCAAATCGTGTTCACACACTTAGCTCTCAACAGTAGGACATGTTCGCCACATTCCAATTCATTCCCGACGAATCAGACCTGACTCAACTCTAAGCAGTAGCAGGCATGACAAACAAACATGAATGAGTAGGTACATCAGGGCTCAAACAACTCCTACTCATGCTAGTGGGTTTCATCTATTTACTGTGGCAATGACAGGTCATGCAGGGGAAAGGGGTTCAGCTACCGCAGCATGTAACAGTTGAAACGTTGTTGTCCTAATGCACTAAAAGAGAGCAGGAGCGAGAGAGTGGGATTGTATCAGAATGAACAAGGGGGTTTTGCTTGCCTGGCACTTCTGAAGATATCATTGGGTCTTCATCAGTGTCAATGATCACAGCGTCGGTACAACGTCTATCGAGAGGGGACAACCACCAGCAACAGAGAAGGAACACAATCAATGCAATGCACAACATGATGCATGATAATGACATGGCAATATGTTGTTGATTGAGCTAATGCAACTAGCAACACAATTAAAAGAAGTTGGTTTGAACCCAAAGTTCAAATTCAAACTCCACATGTGGTTATTTAAATACCATACATTTTATTTGTCCTAAAAAGTGGCCTTAAGTTGTTCTAACATGCATGAAAATGGTACAGATGGATTCCTTGAATTTTTCTGATAATTTTTCATATATAAATTATATCATTTGGAGTTACGGTTGAATTTCTATGATTTTTAGAAGTTTGGGGTATTTTTTGAAATTTCCTGAATAAACTTAAATCCAGAAAATGATTTATAGCGTCGGCATTGTGCAAGCATGATGTCAGCGAGTCAACTGACGCTGACCAGGTCAAACCTGACGACCGGGTCCCACATGTCATTGGTTCACTGTTAACTGGGAGTTAATCCCGTGTTGACTGGGATTTGACCCGCTGCAGGGCCCGCCTGTCAGTGTTTGTTAGAGAGGGATTTGTGGTGATTAGCACCTAACTAAGCGACCACGTCAGCCTGCCGGAGTTCGGCCGGCGGCGACCTCAACTGCGGCGAAAACTCGCCGGAAAACAGCCACGGGGCTCGGTTTTGCGCGTGGTTTGCGTCTACGGGTAGCTGAAGGTGCGGCGCATCTAAAGGAGGCAGCGGCAGGTGCCGGGGTGCAGTGTAGCGGCGGCGGCGACGGGCAGAGGGGCGGCCGGAGCTCAGGCATTGATGAGAACGACGCCATAGAGCATGGGAGAAGGAACTGATGGTGGTGTTCGTCTCCTGGGAGGGTGCGGAGCTCGTTGGCTGGCCCGGATGTAGGTTGCAGTAGCTCTAGCCGCGGCGGCGCCATGGCCAGTGGTGGCGAGCTTGGGAGCTTGCGGAAACGGCAACTAGAGGACGTGCGAGGCCGGGGTGAGAGAGAGGTTTCATTCGCGAGCTCACCACGGTACGATTGGAGTCGAAGAAGAGGCAGGGGAAGCGTTGTGGCCGGCGAATCGGCGACGGCGATCGACGGCGCCCGACATTGAAGATGATGGCGTGGAAGCGATGCAGAGCTTCCCGGCTCGCGTGGCTCGGCAATAAGGACGGGGCGTCATGGCGGTTCTTCCGGATGCGTCAAGTGGTCGAGGGGGGCATTGGCTATGCGAATGGCGGCGGCAGTCGGCGGCTGCGTTCGGACATGAGTGAGGGAGCAGAGGAGGTGGGGAACCAAAGAGCAAGGGGAAAGTGAGGGGAGGCATTGGGCGTCTCCGTGGCGTGGCTGGAAGCGCCGGGTCGTCGCGCTGGAGCAGGAGGTGGCGTCATCGGCCGCGTGTGTGCAGGCACGCAGCTGCTTCTCCTCCTGGCAGGAGGAAGAAGACGGCGTTACCCCTGTGGGCTGGGCCAGAACAGGAGTTGGGCCAGGCAGGTAAGTCAGGTAAGACCCTGCCTTTTCTATTTTCTGTTTGTTCTGTTTTCTATTTCATTTTATTTTGCCACTGTTTTCAAATTCAAAATAATTTCAAACAGTGCCAAAACATTCTGAGATATTTTATGTTACCTCTCTGGACTATTCCAAAAGTACATAAAACATTTCAAAGCTTTTGAAAATATATTAATTATATATTATGAATATATTTCCAAATTCAAATAGATTATTGATTTAAATTCAGAGACCAAATAATTCCTTGAAAATGTTCCAGAATTTTGGTTTGATATATAACTCTTGCCAAAATTCACAAAACTATTTTTAGGGCATTTTGGATTCACAAAATGTAATTTAAAGGGTGCTTGCCCTTCTTTTAATCAGATTTCTGAGGTTTCAACAATCCTCAATTCAAGTTTCAGAAATTTAGACATGATGCAGGATGCTTATGAAACTAATTGCAATCAAGTTCTAGGGCTGTGACAACTCACCCCCACTAAACAAGAATCTCGGCCCGAGATTCAAGACGTGAGGTAAGAAGGAAGGGGGGTCACAGAACTATCGCAGTCTTCTCGATCCAACTGCCCTTCCCGAGGATGTTGATTCATTGCGTCATCTTCATCTTGACGTCTTTGCTTTCGGGATCTTCATCCAGCATGATGACGGCAGAAAGAAATTCTACAGGAATCGATCTCCTCGAAGATCGAGCACTCAAGATCAACTCATGGAGTGAGATATAAAACATCTCTTGAGTTGAGACACAAAACACACATCAGGGGTGATGGAAAGAAGCGGATGATAAAGGTTCAAATTTGGTAGGCAACAATTCCACGCTTAAGTAGGATGGTGCATGGTTTCAAAGTAGCGAGGAGATAATTGCCATGATATCATAATGAGACATCTTAAGGAAGGTGACTCGCAGAAATATTCCCTTAAGTGGCAAAAAGAATTACTTTTGATACAAGGATCATTGAAACTCTTTATACCAGCCTAAGGCAATTTACGAACAATCGTTTGACGGAGTACGGAAGAATGACACGCTCGGGCTAGAATGGATGATGTGGACTACCTTGTTGAAGACAATGCAAGGGATGATTTTGCTTGCGCATGCTCTCAGGAACTTGAGCATTTCCATATTCATCAAGGTTCTACCAACATCCGTGTCGAGGATCCTGGCAACACATCTTACTACCTTGACAAATAGTGATGGACAATGCAGATGCATAAAAAGACACCCCTTTCTCAGATTTCACCTTAGCGAGGCCAAGGGAACGAAATCTGGATGATCGACCGAGAGACATTTAGCACCCTGCTTCTAATGTTCTCCTTGATGTGCTAGCGCAACCCATTTGTAGATATGGTTTGATAACTAGAACATCAATTAAAAGGTCGGACTTCGTAAGCTTAAGAATCCATAAGGAATAACTACGGAGGCAGATCCTGCGAGATCCTTATGGGGAGGTGACCAACTTCTTCAACCAAGATATTACAACAATAGACCTTCCGGCTAGGTGGGTTGGCCACGACATCCACGTTACCGGCTTACCGAGAGACCAATATTATAATTCTTGGGACACGTTCCAACCATCATATCTGCCTGAGATTCAAATCTGGTTGGTGTCAGGATATTCCAGACTCGTCGAATCTAGAAAGAAAAGTGAAAGTTTGCAACATAAATCAACAAGATGACGTTGCGAGATTCTCAGGAAATGAGCTACGATAGCAAGCTCCAGAACATGAGCTGGTCCTGCTAAACATATGTAAACATGCTGTCCTAGACAAGCATGACCACATAGTAGTCTTACAATGAAACACTACCGAGTCCTGGTTGGGAACCATCATCAAGGATATCGAAGTCCTTGCATAAGTCATATGATTAGCTCTTACGGAGAACATCTTCTCCCTGAACAAGTCAATCAGTGGCTTGGTGTGCTAGGGATACATATGGAATGAAGATGATCAGTCTATCAGACCATAGAATACTTCGCACGTTCATGACTGACTTGGGATGATTCCAGAGGAAGCAAAACAAACTTTCCCGGATTCACGGCGGCAACTTACATCAAATGCTCGTGAATCAAAGGAAGACACTTCTTTCATCCAAACATATACTTCATGAACGAGGCGTGAAGAAAATGATTACACAAGTTTCCAACACTAGCTGGATGTTCAACACAAATCATGGAGGAGACAAAATGCCGCTGATGGGCTCAACAGCAATTCATCGGAATTTCCATATCACTGGACTTCCACCACTATGTGGACAATGTGATAGTATTGGTCAGGCCAAAGATGTAATGGTGTATGCTCGGGAAGTCAACCACGAGTAAGACAACATTACGAACATCGTTGGTTCTGGTTTGATTTGAGGATAGCCCACACCCAAAACAAAGTTTGGACAAGACAATATATCCCACAACTGATCACGAGGATCAATCGATGAAGATATCATCTTTCTTCAACACACACACAAAAGATATCCCGTGACACGAACTAAGTCAGACAAGCTTTTATCTTCCAACTCTCCAAGTTGTTGTTTAGCTTAACCAACTAGCTCAGGGGTATCCAACACAGATTCTTGGAGAATGGGTGGTTTGGAGGAAAACCAGCATGATCACGAACTCAACATAGCGGTCAGGTGTCAACCTGGTAATACTTCCGAGAAGATATTCGGAACATCATGAACCACCGATATGTTACTATGCTCGAGAACAATCTTGCTTTCGAGGCAAGATGATATGATTAAATAAGGAAGGGGTTGAATAATCCTAACTCATTGATCGAAGAGTGCACCAGAAATAAGGACTAGGTAGCACGATCAACCTTAGGGTGATGATTCAATAATCAGCACACTAAGAATGATATTAATGTCCATTAACTACCAAGCAGCGGAGTTGCTAGGAGTATTTATTTCACACATCATAGTTCACTTGCCGGCATTCCGGTTGCGACAACACGGGACCGAGGAATGAAAATGATGGCAAGAAGTATCACTGCATCAAGGATTCATAAGAGATGGTGCAATTCTCACGATATTCTTGACATAAAGTGGGTAATACTTCAGGGTAGAATGGAATCAAAAGCTTGATTGCATTTGATCTGTGGAATACAACTGCTTTGACCCAATCTTAGAGATGGATGAGGTACTGGAGCTTGTTTCTTGTAGTCATTCCGGAATAGAATGGCTTGACGGACCACAAGAGTAATAGGCATCGATGAACACGAATGCACAACTATTCCTGACTATCAATTGATAGACTAGGGTCGGAATACAGCTGAGGAGGGTCAACTCAAGGAACATATAACTTTCTGAGTTGTGGATGCATAGATTAGTATGTCGAACCAAGTTCAACAGGTTTCTTCCAGATAACCCATGCAGAAAGGTAGAGCTGGCAGAATCACAATTATGAATGGAGAACTCATCAAGAGCACTCGGCTTGTGATCTTTTGGTTCAAAAGAAATTCTGCCATATTGGCTCATGGTATTGGAAGAACGATATACCACGGGCCTCGAGGACTATCACAAGGTTACTAATATCTTAAGGGAACTAGCAAATACTAACAACATGAAGTAGGGTGAATCTCGGGTTCAAAACCCAGGAGTAGAATACCTACTAACCAAATAACATCACGAGATGCTTTCGAGAATGGTGGCCAGAATCATCACACAGGGAACACAAAACATCGCTAGATTGCTGAGTGGTTCTCGAAGACACCTAGGGTCATAATACTAACTCCAACATACACGTCAAGGCAACAGAGTACCTCAACACACCGATTAGTGTGCTTAATCTGGCCCAAAAATACAACAGAACATGGAGGAAAGATTTGCAAGTGCATCAGACTATTTAGAAACCTGGGATGACTCGGACAGCATAACGGCTGTAAATGCTCAAAATGATTTGAGACATCCTGCAAAAATGGTGGCATAGCCACTCAACATCACCAACTCGAGGTTCTGAGGCTAGCTATGAACATATGGAAGTAGTAGGACCTGAACTGAGGCTCGAACTCAACAATCCTAGGCAACTATAGTTTAGTAACACGTCATCCTGAGAGATAGAAGAGAAGCCTAGTTCTTAATCCTGTAGAAAAGATAAGATGACTCAGATCAGAATGTCATGAGGATAAGGAGTAAAAGAGCCTTACGTTCCCATCCACAATCAATTCCCTTATATAACTAAAGCATTTCTAGACACAACTTCGACCAGCTTGGCTTGGTAATCCTACAGGCAGTCAGACTCTGATACCAAAGCTGTCAGGACCCCGATTCCAAGTCACATCGATCTAGCCGGTAACACCTCATATCACTTTGCGGCCTCACGCACGGTATTCCCACGGGTGTCGCCTTACCATGGCCCGGGACCGTTTGCGCCTTTTGGCTCACGTATATGATAGTGTCGCTAGCATCCATATGACAGAGAACCCGGGCCGACATGACTAGTCGTGAACCCAAAGTGGCACTAACTTACGGGGACAGGCATACATGAATCAACATCGAGCATGTCGGTCAGCAGCATGCGAATCCGGGCTGTAGCACTGGGCTAACAGGACTCCGGATGTCACCGCGTGATATTTCCCCGAAGGGACAGACACAGGAATGAAGTGAATCACAAGCCGGCCAGTCAAGTGCTCTGGAGCAGCAGTGCTGGGCTAGCAGGACTCCGGTGAACCGGGCTGTAGCGGACTAATATAGCTCATGGAAGCACAAGACTACATTTCCCCATAAGAGAGGCTACCAAGGATAAACAACTAGGTTGTCGGATCCCACACATACCAAGCATTTCAATCATACACACAACATGCTCGATATGTGTAAATACAACATGGCACCACAACATAACTCTACGACTCAAGTATCTATTCATTAGGCCCCGAAGAGCCAGATAATACAAACATGGGTCTCATGACCCAACATTCAGAGCATACAAGTCAAAGCACATGCGGAAGCTTAACATGTCTGATTACAGACATCTGCAAATGAAAAAGGCTGAAAAGCCTGACTATCTACCAGATCCTGTCGAGGGCACAAGATCGCAGCTGAGGTAACAAGCTAAACGTCGAAGTCCACACGGAACTACTAGCGAGACTGAAGTCTCTCTGCAAAAACATAAAATAAGCAAACGTGAGTACAAATGTACCCAGCAAGACTTACATCAGAACTAACTACATATGCATCGGTATAAACAAAGGGGTGGTGGAGTTTGACTACAGCAAGCCAGCTTTGGCTCAGTGGCTAACCTGAACTACTACTGCAAGCAACTCTTTGAGGTGGCGCACACGAGTCCACATATTCAGCATATCAATACACCACTATGGATCCGCTCCCGTCTCCCTACGAGAAGGCCATCCATAGCACTCACGCTTATCTTGCGAGTTTTAGAGTATCCACTTTCACTTGTCTATGAACTATGCAAGGGGTCCAAGTTTCCATATCCGAGGAATCCGGCTATTCGAATAGATAATGATAACCCTGCATGGGTGTACTTCTTCACACATGCTCTCGCCACTTATCGCCCTGTACACGTCATGTACCTTGGCAACCTTCAAGCGGAAGCCGAGCGAGGGAGTCGGCCACGACCTGACTAACCAACAAGTCTCTACTCCAGGTTTATCGCCTATTCGGGTTCCATCCGCAAGGAGATCTGGTCGGGGTGTCGCTCACGGCCCCAAACGATGTGTGCAGGGTTCCCAAGCCCACCATCTGGGTGCCACTTGGTACACCGTGCCACTGTGCCTAGTCTGTCCCAAGCCCACCTGTACCGGGTGCCACTTGGTAGACTACTAGCACTACCTACAAACTCCAGAAACTAGTTGCAACTCCTGGACAGAGATCGAGTTGATTAATAAGCCGAGAGGGGCCGAGTTACCGGAACCCAATGTGTGGTAGTAACTGTTCATGGATCACAAACACAGAACTCAGTTCCTAAGAACGGCTGCAATGAGACAACCCACCATGTACTCCTACATGGCCTCTCACCGCTACCTTTACTAAATTGTGTTCAGACACTTAGCTCTCAACAGTAGGACATGTTCGCCACATTCCAATTCATTCCCGACGAATCAGACATGACTCAACTCTAAGCAGTAGCAGGCATGACAAACAAACATGAATGAGTAGGCACATCAGGGCTCAAACAACTCCTACTCATGCTAGTGGGTTTCATCTATTTACTGTGGCAATGACAGGTCATGCAGGGGAAAGGGGTTCAGCTACCGCAGCATGTAACAGTTGAAACGTTGTTGTCCTAATGCACTAAAAGAGAGCAGGAGCGAGAGAGTGGGATTGTATCAGAATGAACAAGGGGGTTTTGCTTGCCTGGCACTTCTGAAGATATCATTGGGTCTTCATCAGTGTCAACGATCACAGCATCGGTACAACGTCTATCGAGAGGGGACAACCACCAGCAACAGAGAAGGAACACAATCAATGCAATGCACAACATGATGCATGATAATGACATGGCAATATGTTGTTGATTGAGCTAATGCAACTAGCAACACAATTAAATGAAGTTGGTTTGAACCCAAAGTTCAAATTCAAACTCCACATGTGGTTATTTAAATACCATACATTTTATTTGTCCTAAACAGTGGCCTTGAGTTGTTCTAACATGCATGAAAATGGTACATATGGATTCCTTGAATTTTTCTGATAATTTTTCATATATAAATTATTTCATTTGGAGTTATGGTTGAATTTCTATGATTTTTAGAAGTTTGGATATTTTCTGAAATTTCCTGAATAAACTTAAATCCAGAAAATGATTTATAGCATCAGTATTGTGCAAGCATGACGTCAGCGAGTCAACTGACGCTGACCAGGTCAAACCTGACGACCGGGTCCCACATGTCATTGGTTCACTATTAACTGGGAGTTAATCTCGTGTTAACTGGGATTTGACCCGCTGCGAGGCCCGCCTATCAGTGTCTGTTAGAGAGGGATTAGTGGTAATTAGCACCTAACTAAGCGACCATGTCAGCCCGCCAGAGTTCGGCCGGCGGCGACCTCAACTGCGGCGGAAACTCGCCGGAAAACAGCCACGGGGCTCGGTTTTGCGTGTGGTTTGCGTCTACGGGTAGCTAAAGGTGCGGCGCATCTAAAGGAGGCAGCGGCAGGTGCCGGGGTGCAGTGTAGCGGCAGCGGCGACGGGCGGAGCGGCGGCCGGAGCTCGGGCGTTGATGAGAACGACGCCATAGATCATGGGAGAAGGAACTGATGGTGGTGTTCGTCTCCTAGGAGGGTGCGGAGCTCGTTGGCTGGCCCGGACGTATGTTTCAGCAGCTCTATCCGCGGTGGTGCCATGGCTAGCGGTGGCGAGCTCGGGAGCTTGCGGAAATGGCAACTAGAGGACGTGCGAGGCCGGGGCGAGAGAGGGGTTTCGTTCGCGAGCTCACCACGGTGCGATTGGAGTCGAAGAAGAGGCAGGGGAAGCGATGTGGCCGGTGAATCGGCGACGGCGATCGGCGGCGCCCAACGTTGAAGACGATGGCGTGGAAGCGATGCAGAGCTTCCCGGCTCACGTGGCTCGGCAATAAGGACGGGGCGTCATGGCGGTTCTCCCGGATGCGTAAAGTGGTCGAGGGGGAGGCATTGGCTATGCGAATGGCGGCGGCGGTCGGCGGCTGCGTTCGGACGCGAGCGAGGGAGCAGAGGAGGTGGGGAACCAGAGAGCAAGGGGAAAGTGAGGGGAGGCGTTGGGCGTCTCCGTGGCACGGCTGGAAGCACCGGGTCGTCGCACTGGAACAGGAGGTGGCGTCGTTGGCCGCGCGTGTGCAGGCACGCAGCTGCTTCTCCTCCTGGCAGGAGGAAGAAGACGGCGTTGCCCCTGTGGGCTAGGCCAGAACAGGAGTTGGGCCAGGCAGGTAAGTCAGGTAAGGCCCTGCCTTTTCTATTTTCTGTTTGTTCTGTTTTCTATTTCATTTTATTTTGCCACTGTTTTCAAATTGAAAATAATTTCAAACAGTGCCAAAACATTCTGAGATATTTTATGTTACCTCTCTGGACTATTCCAAAAGTACATAAAACATTTCAAAGCTTTTGAAAATATATTCATTATATATTATGAATATATCCCCAAATTCAAATAGATTATTGATTTAAATTCAGAGACCAAATAATTCCTTAAAAATGTTCCGGAATTTTGGTTTGATATATAACTCTTGCCAAAATTCACAAAACTATTTTTAGGGCATTTTGGATTCACAGAATGCAATTTAAAGGGTACTTGCCCTTCTTTTAATCAGATTTCTGAGGTTTCAATAATCGTCAATTCAAGTTTCAGAAATTTAGACATGATGCAGGATGCTTATGAAACTAATTGCAATCAAGTTCTAGGGTTGTGACATGAGTGCCCATAACTGTCCCCGCGTAGATGGTTAGTGCGTATAGGCCAGTGGCCAGACTCAGATCAAATACCAAGATCTCGTTAAGCGTGTTAACTTTGAAGTCACCGCGAACACCGACCAGGGCCAGGCCCACCTCTCTCCTAGGTGGTCTCAACCTGCCCTGTCGCTCCGCCACAAAGATCCACACAGAGGGCCGTTGGGACAAAGGTCCTTTCAGCCCCCAATCTGTGAATCAGTCACGGGTGCTCCACGAGCTGACCCGACTTTAGTCACCATATGTATCATGTATAAAGTATATAGTATATACCCATGATCACCTCCCGAGTGATCACGGCCCGATAGTATAGCATGGCAGACGAACAAGAATGTAGGGCCACCGATGATAAACTAGCATCCTATTCTAAGCATTAAGATTGCAGGTAAAGGTAACAACAGTAGTAGCAAGGACAGGCTATGCATCAGGATAGGATTAACGGAAAGTAGTAGCATGCTACACTACTCTAATGCAAGCAGTATAGAGAAGAGTAGGTGATATCTGGTGATCAAGGGGGGGGGCTTGCCTGGTTGCTCTGGCAAGAGAGAGGGGTCGTCAACACCGTAGTCGTACTGGGTAGCAGCGGCGTCGGTCTCGGTGTCTAACGAGAGAAGAGGGGGGACAAACAATAAATATTAAGCAAACAGATGCATAGCGATGAATGACATGACAAGTAGCGGTGCTAGGGGTGCCCTAACGCGGTATGAGGTGGTACTGGTGAAGGGGGAAACATCCGGGAAAATATCCCCGATGTTTCGCATTTTCGGACAGATGAACCGAAGGGGGAAAGTTGCATGTTTGCTATGCTAGGTATGCATGGCGGACGAACGGGCTGCATATCCGGATTCGTCTCGTCGTTCTGAGCAACTTTCATGTAGAAAGTATTTTCATCCGAGTTACGGATTAAAAGATATGATTTTCTAAGATTTAAATCATTTTCTGATTTTAATTATTTATTTAAATCCAACATTATTCAGAACAGTGTATGATGATGCAAGCATGACATCAGAGTGATGTCAGCAGGTCAACTGGTCGGTTGACCAGTCAAGCCAGACAGGTGGGTCCAGTGGGACCCACATGTCATTGTTTGGGTCACTAACATGGGGTTTAGTCTAACTAATTGGGTTAATTAGTGGGTGGGACCCAGTAGTCAGTGACTATTTAGTTAATTAAATTAAATAAATAAATAATTAGCATTTTATTTATTTACAAAATGTTTTAAAGGACGTGGGCCCACATGTCAGTGGCAGTAGCTGCCACATCAGCGCAGTTGACCTCGGTCAACATGGCCAGTTGGGGCCCACGGGCAGTGACCCAGGGGTGGGCCCCGGTGTGCCAGCTCAGTGGAGCCGCCGGAGTAGCTCCGGCGAGCTTGCACGCAGCAACCGAATGCTGGCGTGCGTCGGGATTCGCCTACGGGGCACCAAATCGACGGCGCGTCGGTTGCAGGTGGTCTCGCGAGCTGTGGTGGCCGGAGAAGGGCGCATCGAGCTCATCACCGGCGAGGGGTTTCGGGCGAGCAACGGCAACGGCGATGTGGCGCGCTACTGGGCAACCAGAAGAGCGGGGCAAAGCCTACGCGCGCGCGCGAGCACAACGGCACGAGCTCGTGACCATTTGGTCATCGAGCTAGGGGCTAGCGGCCACGGATAAGCGCATGAGCGGGCGCGTTGTGTTCCTGGAAGCACCAGGAACACGATGACGTGCTCAGGCGAGCACGAAGGAGAGCATGGCCACGGCGGCGAGGCGATCCGCGGCAACGAGCTCACGGCAATGGCGACGACGTAGCTACGGTGCGCGAGGGGCTTAACGAGGAGGAACAGGAGGCGCGGGAGCTCACCGTGCGGCACGCAAGATGGCCCGTGGTGGTTTAGTAGTAGCAGGGGCGTCGCCGGAGTTGGTGAAGAGCGGCGGCATAGCTTGTCGGAGCAGAGGAGGAAGACGGCGGCGTCGTGGGTGCTGCGGTGGCTCCGAGCTTCAACTGCGGCCACCGGTGGATGAGGAAGACGAAGGCGGAGACGAAGGACACGCAGGCGAAGCGAGGCGAGGGCTGTGGCCGCGCATTTCACGGTGGCGGGTTCATGGCGGTGTTGGATTTGGTGGGGGACCGAATGGGGAGCGAGGTGGATCTAAGGGAAGGGCGCAGGAACCAAGGGAGAGAGCGGGGCGAGTGGGAGGAGGGATTGAGGAGGCGAAGGCGTGGCGGCCTTATCCCCCTCCTCGACGCCGGCGAGGGGGTCAGGAGGAGACGCGCCCTGTTCCGACCCGGGTCGGGGGAACAGGGGAAGGGGACGCGGCAGGGGGAGTCGGGCCGGGTGTGGCCAGCTGGGCCAGGTGGGCCGGCCGGCCTGTGAGCTAGGCCGCCTGGTCCAGGGGGGCTTCCTTTTTTTGGTTTTTGTAATTTCTTTCTTTTATTTATTTTCCTTTTCTGTTTTATTTAATTCAGGGCATTTCGGTATTTTGTAAAATTATGTCTTCTACACCATAATTACCTATGCCATTTTTGGCACTAACCAAACATTTTTGTTTCAACTTTTAAAAACTTTTGTTGTTTGCCATTTTTCTGAATTGATTTTTGAATCGGTTTGAACTAACGAAAGTTTAGCAACAGTAATCAAAGATGACATGGCATCATTAGGAGAGTTTTACTGTCGCCTAACCATCCGGGCGTTACACTATGGCGGATTGCGAACGGAGAGGGTGGCCTATGGCTCTGCATCATTCAACAGAAATACCTCCGTAGACAGCCGCTCGTCTTCTGCCAGCGATCCGGAGGCTCTCAGTTCTGGCAATCCATCATGCAGCTACTTCCAGTCCTTCGCCTGGCGACTTTGATTGTGATTGGCTCTGGCACGTCCACGCTATTTTGGTTTGATTGTTGGGCTGGCGACGCCCCCTTCGCGGCACGCTTCCCTAACCTGTTCGCCATAGCGGTCGAACCTAGGATCTCCGTTGAGGTGGCCCTTATTGACTTAGGGCACCTGGTGTTCCGGTGACCGTTTGGCCCGGCTGAAAATGCATCTTGGCAGGATTTTCTTGCCTGTATCGCGCTGCACGAGCCGAACCTAGACATCGGGGATGACCGCACTGTGTGGAGACTAGAGCCATCTGGCCAATTCTCCACTAAATCCCTTTACCAGGCTATCGCCGCTTCCCCGGGACCCGAGGCTCTCACGACCATCTGGGAGATCTGACTCCCCTTGGAGATAAGGATATTCTTGTGGAAATGGATCTACGGCTGCCTCCCGTCCGGTGTGGAGGTACTGAAGCGCAACGGCCCCGTTGACGGGCTATGTCCGCTCTGCGAGACTGAAGAGGATTCGAACCATATCTTCTTCACCTGCATGTCCGCGTAGTTCCTCTGGAGCTGTTTCCGCGTAGTAGTGGGTGGAAGCTGGGACCACAACAACTTCCCCGCTCTCTTCGCCGAACTCCAGGCTTTACCTCCCATGGCCCGCCACATTAGGTGGCTGACCATCGGGGTGCTAGCCTGGACGTTGTGGACTATTAGGAATAAGCTTGTGATTCAGTGTATACCTCTTTGTCGCGCTACTAATGCCATGTTCAAATGGTGTGGTTACTTGCAGCTTTGGCGGCCGCTTAGCTGTCCCAGGGAGAGAGACGCCATCAACTCCATCATCACCCAGCTGGACACGATGGCTCTCCGGTTGGCTGCGCCGCTCCCTCCAAATCACCGGAGCCGCGTTAGATCTGCCCCGCCTCGTCCCCGCCGCGTGTGTGTGTGTGTCCCTATTTTGTGTGTGTGTTGGGCGTGTTGTGGTGTGCCCACAGCTGAACCCTTTTGGTGTTTGTGTGTTTGTGTGTTAGACCTTGCATGTGATTCGCTTGTCGGTACTTTGTTGGACCTTGTGCTCGGTGGTTGCTTTATTTATAAAGCGGGGCGAAAGCCTTTTTCGATAATGGTGTCATTTCCCCTTTTTGAGATTTTTCTTGGCTCAATGGCAAACAAATACGAGGACATTCCCCACCTCGTTTACTTGACCTCCTTGTGAAAAAAATTAGAAAGTTAAGGAGGCTTTAGCGGAGGACGCTTGGATTCACAAGATAAAGCTCAATATGATTCTTACCATGGAGAGTGTCATTGCACCTTAGGCAATTTGTCACAATGTGGGAGCACATTCGCCACATCCACCTTCGTGTGGATGTCACGGACGAGACGGATTGGAAGCGCTCAACGAGTGGGCATTATTCTCGGTCTTGGTTTACAACGCGCAATTCATTGGATCTACGTGCACCATGTTTCACCGCCACACCCGGGCGTCTGGACTCCGCCGAAGGTGAAATTCTTTGCATGGCTTGCAACCCGTAATAGGATTTGGACGGTTGATAGGCTTGCTAGGAGGGGTTGCAATACTATAGACTATGTCCGCTTTGTCAACGAGTGCAGGAGAGTGGAGTCTAGCTTTTCTTCAAACTAGTAATTGTGTTTAATGCAATTAATGCCATTTCCAAATTATGATTAATAAAATTAACATGTTTCCAAATTATTTATCATGTGGTGGATACATCATTGGAGTAGTGTAAGAAGTTGGATATAGGTGGCTGGATAGCTCAGATATTTTGGATTCACTAAACTGATGCTTTCATAAATAGTAGTAGATGTCGCTTCAACGTTAGAATCTGAAACCTCGTCAAAGATTGGCTCGACCTCTATGTGATTGACAGGGGAACTTGGGGGCATTGCACTCTCTCTTCCATTGGTGGAGAAATATGCCCAGAAACAACATCCTCAATGGGAAGGCCATAACATTCCTCACCATGTAAGTTGATTGGACCATCTGAAATAAGAATGGTCGTGTGTTCCGACACAAGTCACCAAAGATTCCAGTTGTGGTTTGCTGGCCGCCATTCTAATTTGGCTCCATATCGGCTTGCTAAGGAAGCACCTTTTTTGACGAAAAACAGCATTGTGCTGATTTCATTCATTAAGATAGGATGAGTCACCCCAAGAGATACAGTTCAAGATTTACAGAACGGCTGAGAGCCAAAAAGGAGAAGTAAAAGCTATACAAATGTACACATGGAAGGAGGAAAGAATGCTATCCTACGCCAGTCCATTGAGCTCATCTGAATCCAGCGATTCTCCAAGAGTTGAGCTCGTTGATGATGCTCTCAGCGACCTTCAGGAAATGGGTTACCTTTTTATTGAATATACGGTTGTTTCTTTCACTCCAAACATGCCAGGAAACCGCCATGATTAGAGATGAGAGATCCTTTTTCCTGCTTGTACCTATATCATCCAGAGCCTTTAACCACCAGTCCAATAGAGAGCCATCATGAGCAGTAGGCAGGAGGTTGAAGGGAAACTTATATATCGCCAAGCAATAGCCCCAGATTCCAGCCGTGAAAGGGCAGCTAGCTACAAGGTGCAGGTTGTCTTCCCCGCTTTGTGAGGCCAACCCCGCTTTGCAAGGCTATCTGCAGTTAAACATTTGCCATGTACAAAGAGCCAGCTGAAGAATCTTATTTTTGGTGGAACCTTAATATGCCATATGATCTCAGGTAGAGGAGAATCAATCTTGCCCCAGAATTGACATAGGTAAGCTGACTTAGCATTGTATCTTCCATCAGACGACCATTTCCAAATGAACTCGTCCTCTAGGTTGGACAGAGTGATCACCCTGGATCTGTGCCAGAATTCAATATATTCACGCAGCACGTCAATGCCTGGGTTGCGCTTGAGAAGGGTGACCCATTTTCTATTGGTGAGACCTTCAGCCAATGATATTTTTCTGTTCTTGCTGTGCTTGAAAAGGTTAGGAAATGAAATAGCCGGAGTCTCGCCGCCAAGCCAGTGATCATGCCAAAAGGAGATCCTAATGTCATTACCAATCTTGATGGAGGTAAAAGCAAAGAAAAGAGCCTTAACATGCTTATCAATAGGAAGTTGCAGGCCTTGCCATGGCTTATCCGGATCTGTGGCGCGCTGCCAAAGCCAGCGAACTTTAAGCGCTCGCCCCTGAGCTTGTAGGTCATGGATGACCAGCCCGCCAAAGGAGATGGGTGAGCACACCTGGGTCCAGCGGACAAGGCATTTGCCTCCACAGACGGCATCGGAGCCAGCCCATAAGAAAGCATGACGTAGTTTGTCAATTTTCTTGCTGACCCATTTTGGTTGATGAACAGCTAGCAGAAGGAATATTGGCATTGCTGAAAGAACAAACTTTACAAGCACCATTCTATGAGAAGCACTAGATTTGAACTTTTCAGTCTTGAACATTGATGCAATCCCTGGCTATCTTACTGCTATTTTGCAGTCAAGCATGCCTTCGCCTATTATTGAATAAGTGCTAGAGGGTGGAGAGGTAAAAAAGGGACACAAGTTACCATGTGAGTTGGTTGGATCATCTGAAAAAAGAGAAACTCCTATGAGTTCCGGCACAAGTCAACACAGGCACCCATCATCTTCAGCACCATCGAAAGGGGAGCTAGACTATTATTGAATAAGATGATTTTGCAAGTTAACTAACTTGTAGAAACATCTTATAATATTGGCATCTTATATTACGGGACGGACGGAGTAGGAAACATAATGCCACCAGTAATCGCCCTTTTGTAACCTTGGTGGCGTGTAACAAACTCTATTCACCTTAATTAATTAATAGATGAGAGTGGTGTCTGACAAAGTCTATTCTTCTTAATTAATTAAGGGTTTGTCTAGGTCTTAGTCGACTGAGACTTGCTGAAGTCTCAGTCGACTGACGTCAGCACGTATAAAATTGGATGTTAGGACTGACCCTCACGTACCTAGTACTACTGCATCGTTTAGTTTTCTGTTTTAGGTGCGTGACTGGTTTGCTATTTGGGTTGCAACTGTTCTCGTTGGGTTTTGTTCTTAGCTTGTCTTCTCTTTTTTGTTGGGCTGGCTCCCTTATTTGGGCTTTGTTTTTTTTTCTACAACAGCAAAATATATAGTAAAAGATATATAAAATAGTTCCATGCCACAAAAAAGGTACTATGTTGCGCATGCGTTTCTTACAGTCAGCAAAACAGATGCCTTACATAGGCTGTTCTGCCAGTTCATGTCCTGTTTCAACTTCTTTTTTTCATAGATCCAAAAGAAAAGTATGAAAATTATTTTTAAAAATGAAGAATAATCTATATTGTGTAAAATTAAAATTCTTCGTGTTTTGTGTGTATAAATGGTCGTCCTATATTTGTATCATCTCATATTTATAAAAAATATTTGATCGTGTATTCATAAAAAAGATCATTGTATTTCTGAAATGTTCATCGCACATTTGTCTAATTTTCATCGCATAATATATAAAAGTTCATCGCGCATTTGAATAAAAATTTATCATGTATTTAACATAAATGTTCACCGTGTATTTGTGAAAATAATAATTATGTATTAAAAGTAAATCATGAAAAAATGAAGAAACATAAATAAAATAATGATACGATGGTTGACCCCTCCTAGTGGTAGATAAGCAACTGTCGCACCCCCATAAAACACCACAGAGTTGTAGTATGGACGTCACTTGCAGTTGTGGCCAGACATGTAGTTGCAGTCGAGGGCTATGATTGCAGTTGCATGCCTAGTGTCACACATGCAACTATCCCCTCTCCCATCACCCTTTGATAAAACAAAGGTCACTTGAAGTCGGGTGGGTAGACATGCAATTGCAATAGCGGGTCACACTCGCAGTTGCATGCCTAGTATCAGACATGCAATTCCCCCCCCCCTTCCCTTCCACGACAAAAACAAAGGTTAGTTGTAGTCGGGTGGGTAGACATGCAGTTGCAGCTGGATGTGACAATTGCAGTCGCATGTCTAACATACAATTGCAACTGCCCCATCTTCCGTCTCCATTTGACAAAACAAACTCCAATTACATCTGTGTTAGGAGACATATAGTTGCAATTGATGGTCTACACTTGCAGTTGCATGCCTAGTGTCAAACATGCAATTGCCACCCTCTCCTGCCCCCATCAGTCAAAAAAGTCAGATTGTGTTTGTGTTAGGGGGACATGCAGTTGTAGTCGAGGGCTACACTTGCAGTTGCATGCCTAGTGTTAGACATGCTACTGCCCCCTCTTCGATCTCCATCTGACAAAACAAAGGTTAGTTGCGGGCATGATGGAAGACATGCAATTGCAGTCAGAGGCGACACTTGCAGTTGCATGCCAAGTATATGCATGCAACTACCGCCGGCGCTCTCCCACTATACTCCGATAAAGCAAAGTTCATTGCGGTCGTGATGGAAGATATGCAACTGCAGTTGGGGCGCGACACTTGCAGTTGCATGCATAATGTACACATGCAATTGCCCCCCTTCTCCCACTGCCCTCCAACAAAACAAAGTTTAGTTGCTGTTGTGATGGAAGATATGCAATTGCAGTCGGAGCGCGACACTTGCAGTTGCATGCATAATGTACGCATGCAATTGCCCCTCCCTCTCCCACCGCCCTCCAATAAAACAAAGTTCTGTTGTGGTCATGCTAGAAGACATGCAGTTACAACCGGGGCTTACAAACAAAGCCTAGTTCCAGTCGGAGGTGACTCATGCAGTTGCATGGCTATTGGAAGACATGCAACTACCCCTCTCCAACAAAAAGTTGAAGTCGCCTTGAAGACATGAAGTGCATTCGACAGCGACATTTGCAGTTTGTGCCTAGTGGCAAACATGCAAACCCCCCTCCACACACACAAAATAGCAAGACATGCAGTTGCAATTGGTGACGACACTTGTAGTTGCACACCTAGTGGCAGACATGCAACTCCCCACTCCCAATTACCCAACAAAACAACAGAAATTATAGTCGAAGCGGATACTCGCAGTTCCGCACCTAGTGATAGACATGCAACTTCCCCCTTGAAAAAACACCACTAGGCACTAGGTTGCAGCCACGCGGGTAGATATCACATTCTGCCCCCCCCCCCCCCCCCACCCCGCCTTGACCCTTTGGCTCTGAGGCAAACCACGTTTGGAAGAGAGGAAAAAGGTGGAGGAGTACCATGATACACTACTTCCACACTTCTTCCGCACTTAAAACTTGGTTAGCAATGCTTTAGTCAACAAGAACAATTGCAATTATAACTTTAAAAAATAAAAATAGGAAGAATAAAATGATGCAGCTGGCAGACAAAAATGAAAATGCATTATTATTGAAATAAAAAGGGTAATGCATAATAAATAAAAGTAAAAATATATTATTGATTTCCTAAAAAGAGGGGGGAAATAAAACAAACGACGAAAACTAAAAACCAAGAAAAAAGCATTAAAATAAAAATAGAAATGTAAGACAAGAAAAACAAAAAACAATACCAATTTCAAATGCTTCAGTAAATACTGACCACTCATATAAGAGCAGAAGACCTGTGTGCATCCCTCGCAACTACAGGGCTGCAATAGAAAAGAAGGACAAAAGAGCATAGGCCAGGCCTGGCGTATTGATCACTCGCCCATAGAAAAAGGCTATCATCCATTGTGTACGGCACATCCGCGCGTCAATGTCAACAAACAGGAAAAATGATACATTGCACAAATCTTTACGTCAAGATCTTATGACTACTGAACGACTAAGACTTGACCAATCCTCTTTCGATTGAGAATTAGCAAATGCCGGGAAAAAAAGCTAGCAAGAAACACACTGTTAGAAAGGGAAAAAAGTTTTAAAAGATAAAAGGCAAACAAAAAAATAGAAAAGAAACAACAAAAAATGTGAAAATAAAATTCAACTTTTTTAGCAATAAAAGAACAGCTCGTGCCATATGGAACAAAAATGGCAAGAAACAAAAAAAAAGCCCACAAGCCGAACACAGGTTTAAAAAGTGAGATTCACTAGGCAAGAAAAAAAGAAGTACAACACGAGTACTGTTTTGAGAGAGAAGACCAACACGTACCTAAGGCTCAGAGTGAAGAAAAAGAAAGAAAGAACAAGGCCCAGGTAGAAACGGCAATACGGTGCAAGCGACCTGTACTTGAATATATACGTACAAAAGGCAAAAGTTCCAGCGGGAATCTTAACACAAAATCTGACGATGGAAGATTCGACTGAGACTTCGTTAAAAATAAGTCAACTGAGTTTTAGCGCCTCCGATTAATTAATGGATGAGTCAAAGCTTATGTCTCCGTCTTTAAAAAATCGTTGCAGTTCAGATGCGAGAAGCAGGTATTACGCTGTATAATACAGCAACAGCTTTGCATATCAGAAACTATAAAAAGGCAGCACCAGCAGGTTGCCAACGGAAATCAGACATGTATGCATCGCAAAATTCAGCTTCACTTCACCGGAGAGAGCTCAGGAAAACAACATTTTTTCTTACAAAGCTGGCAAAGATTGAAAAAAAAACAAATGTATGGTTCCGATTTATGTTTGCATTAATCCTAAGGATCTTCCCGCCGAGTGTCTATTCAGGCCTACGCAGGCACTAGGCAGATTCATAGTAGTTGTCCAGCAACTTCCTGACGTTCTTGAATATAGGCACGAGGGCGAGGAGAGCGATATGCAGGTGCTCGGAGCTGTTCAGGCGGATGCCGACTTGCCCGGTCCCCTTGTTGCTCACATTCAGACTGGCAATCAGGTTGCTAGACCTTCCAGCAGGGATCTGAGACTGGGCATTGCACCCGACGGCGAGATCCCCGTGCCAGTCCACGACGGAGATAGCGAGGGTAGAAAGCATGCGCCCAATCGGGTAGTCTTTGTCTCTCAATGTAGCCTCCAGACGTCCGCCGTACGCAGCGTCTCCTTTCCCGCTCATAGTCCCACCACTTACTAGAAGCCTCAGCTGCTTGTTCACTATCAGTCTGTCTTCAATCTTCACACCAGCTGATAAGGTATCCCCAAGGAGCGTCGCAGATATCCCAGCAGCCGTGTTATTGCGCCTGAAGTTCTTGAATCTCGACTCACCACGAATTGTGTATGCCATGTCCTTGCCAACAGACTGCAAATCAAGCCCCACTGAAGAAGTTTTACCCTCGCCGTGCTTAACAGAACTTGCAACCTCCATTTGGAGGGAGCTGTCCTTCTTGTCTTTTGTTAGCTGGCCAGACACAGACAGAGGCACTTTACCTTTGACAGCGAATAATCTCTCAACGTTTAGACCTTCATAACCCACATCATGATCCCATCCCTGGGTCTCCAGCACAGGTCTCACAAGCCATTCACTTGGCGTATCCAGAAAACGGTAGCGATGGCTAGGATAGTCAGAATCAAAAGTCAAGGGCAATACCATGTCAGGCATAGGCACAGCAACATTGGTCGGAGTACTGCCATCGTCATCAACATTGCTGTTACCATAATCATCTTCTCTGGCCCTGGCCTCTGCTGCCATCTTCTTCATCATTTTACGACGCATATGTTCCTCTTTCAGCTGTTTTTTGTAGAATAGTTTCTCTCTGTAGTCTAGTTCCTCAAGATATGCCTTCCTCTGCGCATGGTTCAGTTTTGAAAGTTGAGCCTTAGTGAGGCGCTTAAAAGGAGGCAGGTCATCATAGTCTGAACCATCATCTGAACCACAATCATCTGCCAAATCATCTTCAAGATCATCATCGTCGCCAAACTGCTCCTCGGGCAACTTCAGCGGAGCTCGAGACTGAAGAAGTGAAGAGAGGAGAAAAGGAAGTGGAGCAACCCTCGTGCTAGAAGTTTTACCAGCGGGGCTATCCTGCAACTTGAGAAACGAATTAGCCTCTGCTAAAACCTTTGACGCAAAGCAGAGCAATAGCAACTGTGGCTTCCAGACTTGTCCATTTGGCAACACTCTCTGGCCTGACCTATTTGTCCTGCAAGCTGAGTGGTTTTCCACCAGAGCGACTGGATTCATAAGACGAACATCAGCAGCCGCCTGCCTTATAGCTTGCTGGACTACATGGGACCTCTGGGTGACAAACATCTCATAACTCAGAGGAATTCCATTTGGTCCATCTGGTGGTGCAGATGCAGCATGAGTTAACACTACTATAGCATTGAACCAGACCGAGGCTCCAAAAACTTTGCTAATGGTCTGCAACAGAGGTACATCACCATAGTCCCTACTCTGCAGATCCAGTCGGTCAAAATAAAGAACAATATCAGGAGGGTTTTTGCTCACAATTTTCTTCACAGAATTGAGAACTTTCTGGTTGTACTGCTGGTCTGAAGATGAGGATGAAAGGCCAGGTGTATCAATCACTTTTACTTGGATTCCCTCAACCATACCAACTACTTCTTGAACTTTTCTGGTGCTGGATTCAAAAGCATCAGTCTCTAGCTTGACATCATCGAAAATTGAATTTATAGTAGCACTCTTGCCAACCCCAGTTTTACCAAGAACCAGTATGGTGCATGACAAATCAAGGGGCTCATTTCCAGCAGCTTCAAGCCGTTCTGCTATCTCTTGTGCTCGGTCAAAGTTAAAAACACCACGACCGTTTCTTCTAATCTGTTCTGCCAGCCCGAGCCGGTAAAGAACCTGCGAGACCACCATATTGTGAGGCGTTTGCCCAAACCTGTTAGCAAGACGCAGAAACTTAACCCGGATCATCTGGAGCTTCTCCCGGATTTCATCATTCTCATCTCCATCATCCCCAGCAGATTCAGTATCCTGCCGAGTGTCCCTGTCCACAGCGACTGGACCATTAGCACGGACCTGCTGAACAGGTCGGGCCGGAGGCAACAAGGAAGAGGATGCTCCAAGGCCAGCAGGACGAGCCAGCAAAGAGGGGCCATTAGCCTGACCTGCTGCAGCACTAGAGGATCGTGCAGGAGCAGAGCTAGCCTTATTCTCATCACCAGAGGAGTTTGAATCATCCAATTCCTCGACCACCACATCAGGCTCGCCTCCAGATTGTGTAGGGACCTCAAGCTTGCTATCACGGGCAGCAGTATCTCCCTTGCTATATTCTGCCTGCTCTTTGCTCTGATCAACCAACATAGCTTCTTGAACCTGTTCAGGTTCACTAGAGTTCATGGGGAGCTCAGGATTGATATCACAGGCAGGAACATCTTCCCTGCCCTTCTCAGGTTCCTCATCGAGATGTTCAGCCAAAACAGCATCTGTCACACACAGCCTGATGGCTTCCAACATGGCTTCCTCCTCTAAGCGCTCCCGATGCTCGTCGTGCGCATCATCCTCGACACCAATCTCGGCAGGCCTGTAATCCTCAATTGCCTCGCACTCAGCAGCGACAGATTCTCCGGTCACCGAAGCCTGTGCATTGTGAAAAAACTCCTCGCTCTGATCTGAACCAGCCAGCTCCTGCTGCTCCACCTCCACAAACAGATCAGCGTCCTCGTCCGACTCCACCGCCGTCGGCGGCCCGTTCCGAGCAGCCTGTTGATCATAGCCTGCCGATGGATCCATGGTCGCCTCAGCCCAGGCCACATCGGACACCACCTCCTCGACACCCACGTCCCTTTGTCTGACCTCCACAACCTCACCGCCGCCACCTTCCTGCGCCTGCACAACCGCCTCGGCCGCGTCCCCTTCTCTGGCATCAAAGATCTCGCCGCTACCGCCCACCTCCGCGGCGGCCGCAACGGGCGCCGGTTCGGCACCGACCTGCGCGCCCCCCACCTCCTCCTCGGCGACTCCGCCCGGGCTTTCCCGATCCTCCGGCTCCAGCAGGCGCTTCTCGCCAATGGCGCTGTCGTCCATCGCGAGCCCCGACGGCGCGCGGAGCGCAACCCTAGCCTGCCACCAACAGAGACGGGACGGATCAAACAACAGCGACGGGAGGAGGAAAAAAAACGAGCGAACGAAGATGGACGGGAATAAACTTGGAAAAGGCGGCACCTTTGTGGTTGGGTTAGGCAGGTTTGGCGCGTCCGCGGATGGCGTCCGGTCCACCAACCTCGTCGACGGCGGTAAAGGACGGCGGCGTGGGAGATCGGAATTTGGGACGAGTTTGGGTGTTGCCCCGCGCGGCACGGCGAGAGGAAGAGAGAAGGTGGTCAGGTCCCGGTCCCTGTAGGCTTGCGCCGCTTTGGGGGCTGAATCGAGAACCCTGATGACAAGATCGAACTTTTTATTACTCTTATTTTCAAGACGCTCGAAATTTGGTTTCGCAGGAAATATATAAAGTTTATTTTCGATGCCTCAACTTTTTGCATATTTTTTTGAAAGGCAGATGATTTAACACTTGACTTTTTTTAACATCAGTACAGACACAAGCGCTCATATGTGCGCGCATACACTCACCCTTTTATGAACGCACACATGCATACTCTATCCTTATGAGCACACTTTCAGCAGATTGATCTGGTACCAAGCCCAACTCTGATAAGCTTGATCCACACAAAAGATGAAACTTTCCGCTCCTAACCTCGTCGAGTGGCGATCTTAAAGGGTTTGTATCACCTCTCCTTCGCCGTCAGTAGATCGCCGGTCTCTCTTCCCATGTTGGCGTGTAATCTGGGAGTGCAAGGAGGCCCTGGTTTACTAGATGAAGATAGTTTTTTCGGTTTAAGCGATGTACAATAAAGTCTTTACCAGTGACACATCATAGATGTGTGTGGTGGCGTTTGCCCAACCAATCATTCACCATCAACATTCATGCCTCGGTTATGTTTTCTATGGCTGAATCGATATTTTTTGGACGTAAATTTATGTAGTTCATTCTTAATGGTGGGGCTTGGCTTTGCATGTTTTATCATCTTGGCTGCTGCTCGCAATTGGATCCTCTAATGGAGGCATGATGGTTGCGAGATTTGATAAGATTAGCTCTTAGATTCGCGACTCTTCTAGTTGTGGCAACTTTTTCTCATGGACCATGATCCAACAAGGTCGTGGACTTGACGATCCCCCGTCTGCAATCAATGGTGTTAGATTGGCTCTAGTGTAGAAATAGCTTGTGGCAACACACCATTTATACGTCTTCAATGTATTTATATTTTTTTTATTCCATGTTATTATATTATCTGTTTTGGATGTTTTATATGCATTAATATGCTATTTTATATTATTTTTGGGACTAACCTATTAACCTAGAGCCCAGTGTCAGTTTCTGTTTTTTTTTGTTTTTTAGCTTCGCAGAAAAGAAATATCAAACGGAATAAAACTTTCGTAATGATTTTTCTTGGACCAGAAGACACCCGAAAGATTTGGAGTCCAAGTCAGAAGACCCATGAGGAGGCGACAAGCCGTAGGGGCGCGCCCTAGGGGGCGCCCCTGGCTTGTGGCCCCCTCGGGAGTACACCGACCTACTTCTTTCTCCTATATATTCTCATATATTCCAGAACCACGAAAATACTTTTTCACCGTCGCAACCTTCTGTTCTTGTGAGATCCCATCTTGGGGCCTTTTCCGGCATCCTGCCAGAAGGGGATTCAATCACGAAGGGCATCTACATCAACTCTATTGCCCTTTCTATGAAGCGTGAGTAGTTTACCACAGACCTATGGGTTCATAGCTAGTAGCTAGATGGCTTCTTCTCTCTCTTTGATTCTCAATACCATGTTCTCCTCGATGTTCTTGGAGATCTATCCGATGTAATCTTCTTTTGCGGTGTGTTTGTCGAGATCCGATGAATTGTGGATTTATGATCAGCTTATCTATAAATATTATTTGAATCTTCTCTGAATTCTTATATGCATGATTTGATATCTTTGTATTTCTCTTCCAATTATCGGTTTGGTTTGGCCAACTGGATTGGTTTTTCTTGCAATGGAAGAGGTGCTTAGCTTTGGGTTCAATCTTGCGTGATTTCACCCAGTGACAAAGTAGGGGTAGCGAGACACATATTGAATTGTTGTCATCGAGGATTAAAAAAATGGGGTTTTAATCATATTGCTTGAGTTTATTCCTCTACATCATGTCATCTTACTTAAGGCGTTACTCCGTTCTTTATGAACTTAATACTCTAGATGCATGCTAGATAGTGATCGATGTGTGGAGTAATAGTAGTAGATGCAGGCAGGAGTCGGTCTACTTGACATGGATGTGATGCCTATATTGCATAATCATTGCCTTGGATATCGTCATAACTTTGTGCTTTTCTATCAATTGCTCGACAGTAATTTGTTCACCCACCGTATTATTTGCCTTCATGAGAGAAGCCTCTAATGAAACCTATGGCCCCTGGGTCTATTTTCCATCATATTAGTTTTCGATTTACTATTTTGAAATCTTTTATTTTAAAATCTATAAATCAAAAACCCAAAAATATTTTATCTTTTGTTTAGTTCTATTTATCTCTATCAGATCTCACCTTTGCAAGTGACCGTGAAGAAATTGACAACCCCTTTATCGCATTGGGTGCAAGTGTTTGATTGTTTGTGTAGGTGCATCTATTGGGGACTTACGCGTTTCTCCTACTGGATTGATACCTTGTTTCTTAACTGAGGGAAATACTTATCTCTATTGTGTTGCGTCACCCTTTCCTCTTCAAGAGAAAAACCAACGCAAGCTCAAGAAGTAGCAGGAAGAATTTCTGATGCCGTTGCCGGGGAGATCTACGTCAAGCCTACCAAGTACCCATCATAAATCTCATCTCTGCATTACATTATTCGCCATTCGCCTCTCGTTTTCCTCTTCCCCGATTTTCGAAAAGGTTTGCGCTTTTCTTCGCCCTTCTTCCATTCGTCTTTTTATTTGCTTTTTGTTTACTCGTGTGTTAGATCGCTTGTCTTGCTTTCGTGGCTAGTCCTTCCATCATTGTTAGCTCTCTTGAGAATGAGGTCCTTAATTTTAAGCAAAGGGAGGGAGAAAATTTGAAAGATGCTTGGTATAGAATTTGCAATGCTCAGAATAGATCTACTTGAAAGCAATCTACTACCGTTCTCCTTCGCAATTTTTATGTGGGCATCACTCCTTGAAATAGATATGATTTAGATACCATTACCGGGGGGAATTTCTTGGGGAGCCATACCTTTGATGCTTATAATGCTATGATGGATTTGTTAGGCCCACCACCTCTTATGGTTAATGAAACTCATTTAACCTTGGAACATGTGGTGCAAAGGCTTGATATTATTGAGAATAAAGTTGCTAGCGTAGAGTTGATTGAAAACTTGGGTAAAAAGATTCATAATCATATTACTCATTATGGATCTAAGGTAGGAGTTACTTTAAAGAATCTTAGGGAAAAGGAACCCATAGTTAATGAAAAGATAGATCAAGATTCTACTAGAATTGGCAAACTAGAAGATATTATTACCAACTTGGGTTCCGCCTTTTCCTCCATTAAAACTACTCAAAATTTTCCTCCTACTAAGGCCATAAAGATTATTTATGTTCCTAAGAATAAGGGTGAATCTTCTAGTAGAGGAAACGAAGATCTCAAAATGATAAGTGTTCACCCAAATCTTTTCGATATCATTAAGGAACCAATTGCCACGAGCGAATTTCTTAATTTCTTGCCTAGAAGTTTAATCATTGATAAACCCCAAGAATCTCCTAAGGTTTATAAGTGTACAATCGAAGAGTTGCATACCAAAGGTGACAATACCTAGATCTATTGCATTATGCCTAGCTAGGGGCGTTAAATAATAGCGCTTGTTGGGAGGCAACCAAATTTTATTTTTTTGTTCTTGATTTTTGGTCCTGTTTTTCAATAAATAATTCATCTAGCCTTTGGTTAGATTTTTTTGTGTTTTAATTAGTGTTTGTGCCAAGTAAGACCTTCGGGATGGCTTACGGTGATAGTTGATTTGATCTTGCTGAAAAATAGAAACTTCTGTGCCCAGAAAAACAATTCTCATTTTTAACAGAAGCGCGATAAAATACTGATTCTTATTGCAGAGGATTAATATACGAATTTCACAGGTTGTCCTAATTTTCAGAATTTTTAGAGTTACAGAAGTATTCGAGAGTTACAGATTTCTACAGATTGTTCTGCTTTTGACAGATTATGTTTTCTATGTGTTGTTTGCTTATTTTGATGAATCTATGGTAGTATCGGGGGTATGAACCATGGAAACGTTGGAATGCAATAGATATTACACCAATATAAAAAAGAATGAGTTCACAACAGTACCAAAAGTGGTGATTTATTTTCTTATACTAACGGATCTCGTGAGATTTTCTGTTGAGTTTTGTGTTGTGAAATTTTCAGGTTTTGGGTAAAGAATTGATGGACTATGGAATAAGGAGTGGCAAGAGCCTAAGCTTGGGGATGCCCAAGGCACCCCGAGGTAACATTCAAGGACAACAAAGAGCCTAAGCTTGGGGATGCCCCGGAAGGCATCCCCTCTTTCGTCTTCATCTATCGGTAACTTTACTTGAGGCTATATTTTTATTCACCACATGATATGTGTTTTGTTTGGAGCGTCTTGTATGATTTGAGTCTTTGCTTTTTAGTTTGCCACAATCATCCTTGTTGTACACACCTTTTGAGAGGGACACGCATGAATCGTGATTTATTAGAATACTCTATGTGCTTCACTTATATCTTTTGAGCTAGGCAATTTTGCTCTAGTGCTTCACTTATATCTTATTAGAGCACAACGGTGGCCTTATTTTGTAGAAATTATTGAAATCTCATGCTTCACTTATATTATTTAGAGAGTCTCTTTAAACAACATGATAATTTGCTTTGGTTATGAATTTAGTCCTAATATGATAGGCATCCAAGAGGAATATAATAAAAACTTTCATATAAAGTGCATTGAATACTATGAGAAGTTTGATTCTTTATGATTGTTTTGAGATATAAATATGGGCATATTAGAGTCATGCTAGTGAGTAATTGTGGATTGTAGAAATACTTGTGTTAAAGTTTGTGATTCCTGTAGCATGCACATATGTGAACTGTTATATAACGAAGTTGGAGCATGATTTATTTATTGATTGTCTTCCTTATGAGTGGTGGTCGGGGACGAGCGATGCTCTTTTCCTACCAATCTATTCCCCTAGGAGCATGCGTGTAGTATTTTGTTTCGATGACTAATAGATTTTGCAATAAGTATGTGAGTTCTTTATGACTAATGTTGAGTCCATGGATTATATGCACTCTCACCCTTCCACCATTGCTAGCATCTCTAGTACCACGCAACTTTCGCCGGTACCATACACCCACCATTTACCTTCATCAAAACAACCACCATACCTACATATTATGGCATTTTCATATCCATTTCTAGATATATTGCCATGCAACTTCCATCGTTCCATTTTATTATGACACGCTTCATCATTGTCATATTGCTTTGCATGATCATGTAGTTGACATCGTATTTGTGGCAAAGCCACCATTCATACTTTTTTATACATATCGCTCTTGAGTCATTGCACATCCCGGTACACCGCCGGAGGCATTCATATAGAGTCATATTTTGTTCTAAGTATCGAGTTGTAAGTAAATAAAAGTGTGATGATCTTCATTATTAGAGCATTGCCCCATGTGAGGAAAAATAAAAGAGGCCAAAGAAGACCAAAAAAGGCCAAAAAAGCCAACAAAAAATGAAAGAGAGAGAGAGAGAGAGAAAAGAGAGAAGGGGCAATGTTACATCCTTTTTCCACACTTGTGCTTCAAAGTAGCACCATGATCTTCATGATAAAGAGTCTCCTATGTTGTCACTTTCATATACTAGTGGGAATTTTTCATTATAGAACTTGGCTTGTATATTCCAATAATGGGCTTCCTCAAATTGCCCTAGGTCTCCGTGAGCAAGCAAGTTGGATGCACACCCACTTAGTTTCTTTTTGAGCTTTCATAAACTTATAGCTCTAGTGCATTAGTTGCATGGCAATCCCTACTCACTCACATTGATATCTATTGATGGGCATCACCATAGCCCATTGATACGCCTAGTTGATGTGAGACTATCTCCTTCTTTTTATCTTCTCCACAGCCACCATATTCTATTCCACCTATAGTGTTATATCCATGGCTCACGCTCATGTATTGCGTGAAAGTTGAAAAGTTTGAGAACGTAAAAGGTATGAAACAATTACTTGGATTGTCATTGGGGTTGTGCATGATTTGAATATTTTGTGTGATAAAGATGGAGCATGGCCAGACTATATGATTTTGTAGGAATAGCTTTCTTTGACCATGTTATTTTGAGAAGACATGATTGCTTTATTAATATGCTTGAAGTATTATCGTTTATATGTTAATATCAAAGTTTTGTTTTAAATCTTATGGATCTGAACATTCATGCCACAATAAAGAAAATTATATGGATAAATATGTTAGGTAGCAATCTACATCAAAAATTCTATTTTTATCATTTACCTACTCGAGGACGAGCAGGAATTAAGCTTGGGGATGCTTGATATGTCTCCAACATATCTATAATTTTGTATTGTTCCATGCTATTATATTATCTGTTTTGGATGTTTTATATGCATTAATATGCTATTTTATATTTTTTGCGAATAACTGTTGGGGAACGCAATATTTCAAAAAAATTCCTACGATCACGCAAGATCTATCTAGGAGATGCATAGCAACGAGAGGGAAGAGTGTGTCCACATACCCTCATAGACCGAAAGCGAAAGCGTTTAGTAACGCGGTTGATGTAGTCGAACGTCTTCACGATCCAACCAATCCAAGCACTGAACGTATGGCACCTCCGTGTTCAGCACACGTTCAATACGATGACGTCCCTTGAGCTCTTGATCCAGTTGAGGCCGAGGGAGAGTTCCATCAGCACGACGGTGTGGCGACGGTGATGATGAAGTTACTGATGCAAGGCTCCGCCTAAGCACTATGACGATATGACCGAGGTGGTAAACTGTGGAGGGGGCACCGCACACGACTAAGAGATTGTCTGTTGTGCCTTTGGGCACTAGTAGAAAAAGGGTCAAACATGAAGCACATTAGTGCCGGTTTGAATTAGAGCCGGCACTAATGTGTACATTAGTGCCGGTTCGTGGCGGCGATCAATAGTACCGGTTCGTGGCGAACCTTTAGTACCGGTTCATGCCACGAACCGGTACTAAAGAGGCTGTGTCAGCCTGCGGTCAGGTTATGGCCCCACCATCACCATTTAGTGCCGGTTCGTACCACGAACCGGTACTAATGAGGTTACGGCAAGCTGTTTTTAGTCCCACCTCGCCAAGAGAGAGGCAGTATGAGCGGTTTATAAGCCGTGAGTGCACAGACAATGACAAAGAGTTGCAATGCTCATCTACATGTGTTGATTAGCTTCAAGCCATTCGGAATAGTGTAGATTGCACTGCAGCATAGATTGCACTGAGCTATGTGCAGTGCAGTCTACACTATTTCGAATGGCTTGAAGCAAATTAACCAGCATTGCACCTCTTTTTTATTTTTAATAACTTATTTAAACTCCGGACTTCTTATGTGTTCAGTATGCAGCATTTAAACCTCCGGACTTCTTTTTGTGTAAGTGACTTGGGAAAAACTCAAATTTGGCAAACTCTACTGACTAAGAAATTTCTTCAAAAACAATTTCTATCCAATAAAAAAAGACTAGAGGATTACACTTTTCATAGGTTTTGATGAATGTGAACCACAATTTTTAGAGTTACATTGACAGAGTAGTTGCCAATGGAGCTAACCCAATTCTAGGCTAGCCGGGCTGCTACCATTAGTACCGGTTCGTTGCCAATCTTTAGAGTTATATTGACAGAGTAGTGCCGGTTTGAATTTGAGCCGGCACGAATGTGACCATTAGTGCCGATTCCAACGGCTAGCCGGGCTGCTACCATTAGTACCGGTTCGTTGCCAATATTTAGCACCGGTTCGTGCCACGAACTGATACTAATGTGCATCCCACCAATCAGGAAGAATCACACGGATCGTGTGTTTCTTTCTAGCTCTTGCGAGTCATTGGATCAAGGGTGTGTTTCTTCCTAGCTCATGTGAGTCGTTGGATCGAAACTACCACAATCACTTTGTGAGCCAGACGACCCTATATATAGCCCACCTCTCGCCTTCCCTACATAAGTGTTTCAGTTCATCGACTACATACATCTACCAGTTCATCGACTGCATACATCTACCAGTTCATCGACTGAATACAAATCATTCGGATTCGCCATCATACGCCCAACCGTGCATTTGATATGCATATATATGCATCACGAGCCACGGTAGGGCTGTATGATGGCGATACCGATTGGTTTGTTCTAGATCCGACATAAAAGGTTTGATACAACTTCTTTTTTGTGACATAAGAGCTATCTCTCCTCCTACCTATTTTAGTTACACAACTATCTATTTGTGCCAAATTTTCACTTTTGCTGTTGCTCTTGCATCATAAGCATCCATGTTAATTGGACTTACAAGTAATGCAATTTAACCAAACTATCTTGTGATCTTCGCCAAGAGAGAGGTAGTATGAGCGGTTTATAAGCCGTGAGTGCACAGACAATGACGAAGAGTTGCAATGCTCACCTACATGTTGATTAGCTTCAAGCCATTCGGAATAGTGTAGACTGCACTGCAGCATAGATTGCACTGAGCTATGTGCAGTGCAGTCTACACTATTCCAAATGGCTTGAAGCAATTTAACCAGCATTGCACCTCTTTTTTATTTTTAATAACTTATTTAAACTCCGGACTTCTTTTGTGTTCAGTATGCAGCATTTAAAGCGACGTCATCAATTTCCAACATGTTCTGACATCATTTGTTGTTTTTCGGTCATTTACCTAATTGTTCAGTATGCAGCATTCAATTTCCAGAAGAAAATAAATAATGCAAAAAATAAAAAAATATACAAAAAAATTACTCAAAAATAAATAGAAGAAAATAAATAATGTAGAAAAGAAAAAAACTATATAAAAAACTACTCAAAAATAAATAGAAGAAAATAAGTAATGCAGAAAAGAAAAAAACTATATAAAAACTGGACGCACTTCGTGTACAAACTGGACAAACTCTTTCCGAGTATCAGGGTTTCGGAGTCCGGAGTGGGTACTAATGTACAACTTTCACCGAAGCCCAGAGTGGGTACTAATGTGCATCCCACCAATCAGGAAAAATCACACGGATCGTGTGTTTCTTTCTAGCTCTTGCGAGTCGTTGGATCAAAGGTGTGTTTCTTCCTAGCTCATGTGAGTCGTTGGATCGAAACTACCACAATCACTTTGTGAGCCAGATGACCCTATATATAGCCCACCTCTCGCCTTCCCTGCATAAGTCTTTTAGTTCATCGACTACATACATCTACCAGTTCATCGACTACATACATCTACCAGTTCATCGACTGAATACAAATCATTCGGATTCGCCATCATACGCCCAACCGTGCATTTGATATGCATATATATGCATCACGAGCCATGGTAGGGCTGTATGATGGCGATACCGATTGGTTTGTTCTAGATCCGACATAAAAGGTTTGATACAACTTCCTTTTTGTGACATAAGAGCTATCTCTCCTCCTACCTATTTTAGTTACACAACTACCTATTTGTGCCAAATTTTCACTTTTGCTGTTGCTCTTGCATCATAAGCATCCATGTTAACTGGACTTACAAGTAATGCAATTTAACCAAACTTTCAGGGTTTCGGACTATACAAAAATAAATAATGTAGAAAATAAAAAAAACTATACCAAAAAATTACTCAAAAATAAATAGAAGAAAATAAATAATGCAGAAAAGAAAAAACTATATAAAAAACTACTCAAAAATAAATAAAAGAAAAAACTATATAAAAAATTTGTTGGCGCACTGCCCTGTGGGTCTACCAGACCTAGGGTGTGCAAATGCAGGCCCAGAAGGGCCAGCAGACTCACAGGGCAGCGCGCCCTAATTAATTAGGCCCAGAAGCCTGCTATATAAAGGAGTTCGAATAGGTAGCCGCGGCTGGGTTTATAAACCAGTGCGGCTACCCTTCGCCGGGCGAGGTGGGACTAAACTTTGGGGTGGCAGCGCAAGGCCTTTAGTACCGGTTGGTGGCTCCAACCGGTACTAAAGGCCTTCGTTTCCCGCCGCTTGGCCTGGCGAAAATAGGCCTTTAGTACCGGTTCGAGCCACGAACCGGTACTAAAGGCCCATCCTATATATATAGCACTTACGAAAATGTCAGTTTCATCTCCCACTTCGTCTCCAACCTCCGCCGCGCGCGTCGCTCGATCCCGTCGTCGCCGCCCGTCGCCGTCCGTCGTCTCGCGCTGCCGCCCCGAACGCCGCCGCCGTCCGTCGTCATCGCTGCGGCCGTACGTCTCTCTCTCTCGCTCCCGCACACACATACACACACATACACACACACACACACACACACTGGCGCCCCCGCCCCGTACGCCGGCGCCCCCGCTCGTACGTACGGGGCGGCGGCGTACGGGGCCGCACACACACACATATACCACACACACACGCATACACACACACATACACACATACTTACACACATATATGTATATATACACACACATGCATACACACACACATACACACACACACACACATTTTTTTTACTTATTTTCTGTTTTTTAGAAAAGTTAATTAGATGATCGAATGTTAGATGAATTAGCTAGCTAGATAGAAAAATTGTCAAATTAGAGATTAAAACTAGTTGAATAATTAATATAACTAGTTTATTTTTAGTAAGAAAATTTAGGTATATGAGATTAGAACTAGTTGAATAATTAATATAACTAGTTTATTTTTAGTAAGAAAATTTAGGTATATGAGATTAGAACTAGTTGAATAATTAATATAACTAGTTTATTTTTAGTAAGAAAATTTAGGTATATGAGATTTGATGATCTAATTAAAATATTATTTGTTAATGAGTTTTTCTGTTTATTTAATTTTTTATATATTTTGAGTTTATATAAATGTTAGATTAATGTCGAATGTTAGATGAATTAGACAGAAAAGTTAAATATATAGTAATGTCAATTGAATATATAGTTAGATATATTAATGTCAAATGTTAGATGAATTTATATTTGGCTAGATATAGGTGTTTAATGTTTCACCTATATGAACATAGGAAATGTCATCTGACGACGAAAAAGATTTTATTATGTGCGAACACTATGAAGACCAGCGCGGCCTGTGCGACCAAAATTTTCTTGTTGATGGTAGGCGCTTCAGCATCAAGCTGGATGAGACATTCGAAGTTGATACAGTAAGTCACTTTGTCAATTATTATTTGAATGCAAAACTTATGCTTCATTTGCTTCAACTTATAATTTTAAATTTTCACTATTCTACTAGCGCATCCCCTGCCATGCAAGAATTTTTGTCTTTGATAAGATAGGTTTTAGTGCTATAGATGATATGGAGGTAAAGAGAGTTTACTTGAAGACGGAGCATGGGTATACTTTCAACGTCAAATTATATAATGGAGACACATACACCCATTTTGAATGCAAAACTTGGCAAGCACTATGCAAGGCTTATGCATTTGAGCCTGATATGGTTATCACCTTTGATATTCGTCCGGAAGATGATATTGAAGGTAATATAGACATCTGGGTCGATGTGCAAACGCCTCCAGTTCTACCATTTGGTGAGTTTTTCTCAACCATGCATGCATATGTTTATGTCTTTGATACAGTTTTATTCAAAAATAGTTGACAACTAATTTGTATTGTCAGCTTATTTCGGTTCAAGCAAACATATCCGGCGCTTGGTAGACAGGACCTACTACTGCCCCGGGGCTCAACTAAACTGCGAGGAGATAAGTCATTATGTTTCATGGCTTGAGGATCTTAATACTATCAAGACAATTTTTTTCCTAAACTTAGAAATGTTAGTACTCAAAACGTGCGACCAATGGTGATCGTATTGAACTACGGTCACATCTATAATCAAAAGATGGTAAGATTTTAAATATTTGTCCTTAATTAGTGCATCTTTTGCATACATTATTTTTGAAGCTAAACTTTCATTGCTTAGTATATTAATTACTATACGATGTTGTTCAACAGGGACTTCCGATGACAGTTGTGCCTCAGTGGATCGAGACAAAAGGTCGCATGTCAATGGTTAGCTTACGACCAAGATTTCCTACATTGCACATGAGTGCATTCAGGATTTCTGAAAGCGAAGAATGCTTAATAGTGAAAGATTGGAGCAAAATTGTTAACGATCGCAGAGAAGTACTAGGGGGCAGTAAGGAGAAGCGCAACCCAAGATTAGGAGACAGATTCATCTGCATGCTCCAGTATGATGAATCAGGAGAGCTATACATGTTCTATGCTATTCTACCTGAGAGGGAGCAGCAGGATCAGTAGCTACTAGTTCATGCTCTTAATTAGTACTTGTCTCATATTCGTGTCCTAAACTTCGATGTTGGTGATGATTATGTTGAATTTGATGATATCTTTGCTTCTGTTACAAAGTGAATGTTTCCTCTTTAAGCTAGCCAGTGTTGATGATGATTAGATAGCTAGCGGTAATGACTATGATGATTAAATAGTGGTAATTAGACGACTACGATGATTTTTAGCTAGCTAGAGTTTATTTATTTATTAATATGCGATGATGATGATGACGACGACTACAACTCATTATAACGTAAAACAATCCTAAATTAAATTGATAACACAAATTTAATTGAAAAATACAAAATAAAACAAAAACCCACAACCATTTAGTACCGGTTGGTGTTACCAACCGGTACTAAAGGGCTCCCAGCCCCCGGAGCTGGCTCGTGCCACGTGGTTCCCCTTTAGCACCGGTTCGTGTTGAACCGGTACTAAGGGGGGGGGGGGGGCTTTAGTGTCGGTTCCTGAACCGGCACTAAAGGGCCTTACAAACCGGTGCTATTGCCCGGTTCTGCACTAGTGGGGGTGCCCCCCCCTCCTCCATATATAAAGGGGGAGGAGAGGAGGCCGCCCCCCTAGGGGCGCGCCAAGTGTGGGGAGTCCTACTATGACTCCCTAGTCCTAGTAGGATTCCCCTCTCCCTTTTTTTCCTTTTTCGAAGTTGCAAAGGGGGAAAGAAAGAAGGAGTAGGAGAGGGAAAGGTGGGGCACCGCCCCCACCCCTTGTCCAATTCGGATTGGCAGGGGGGAACCTCCTTGGCCAGCCCTCACTCCTCCACTAAGGCCCATGATGGCCCATTAACTTCTCGGGGGGTTCTGGTAACCCCCGGTACTCTGAAACTTATCTGAAACTTCCCGAAACCATTCCGGTGTCCGGATGTAACCTTCCAATATATGAATCTTTACCTCTCGACCATTTTGAGACTCCTCGTCATGCCCGTGATCTTATCCGGGACTCCAAACAAACTTCGGTCATCAAATCACATAACTCATAATACAAATTGTCATCGAACGTTAAGCATGCGGACCCTACGAGTTCGAGAACTATATAGACATGACCGAGACGCATCTCCAGTCAATAACCAATAGTGGAACCTGGATGCTCATATTGGTTCCTACATATTCTACGAAGATCTTTATCGATCAAACCGCATAACAACATACGTCATTCCCTTTGTCATCGGTATGTTACTTGCCCGAGATTCGATCGTCGGTATCATCATACCTAGTTCAATCTCGTTACCGGCAAGTCTCTTTACTTGTTCCGTAATGCATCATCTCGTAACTAACTGATTAGTCACATTGCTTGCAAGGCTCATAGTGATGTGCATTACCAAGTGGGCCCAGAGATACCTATCTGATACACAACATGACAAATCCTAATCTCGATCTATGCCAACTCAACAAACAACATCGGAGACACCTGTAGAGCATCTTTATAATCACCCAGTTACGTTGTGACGTTTGATAGAACACAAGGTGTTCCTCCGGTATTCGGGAGTTGCATAATCTCATAGTCAGAGGAACATGTATAAGTCATGTAGAAAGCAATAGCAATAAAACTAAACGATCATTATGCTAAGCTAAATGGATGGGTCTTGTCCATCACATCATTCTCTAATGATGTGATCCCGTTCATCAAATGACAACACATGTCTATGGTCAGGAAACTTAACCAGCTTTGATTAATGAGCTAGTCAAGTAGAGGCATACTAGGGACACTCTGTTTGTCTATGTATTCACACATGTACTAAGTTTCCGGTTAATACAATTCTAGCATGAATAATAAACATTTATCATGATATAAGGAAATATAAATAACAACTTTATTATTGCCTCTAGGGCATATTTCCTTCAGTCTCCCACTTGCACTAGAGTCAATAATCTAGATTACATAGTAATGATTCTAACACCCATGGAGTCTTGGTGATGATCATGTTTTGCTCGTGAGAGAGGTTTAGTCAACGGGTCTGCAACATTCAGATCCGTATGTATCTTGCAAATCTCTATGTCTCCCTCCTTGACTTGATCGCGGATGGAATTGAAGCATCTCTTGATGTGTTTGGTTCTCTTGTGAAATCTGGATTCCTTCGCCAAGGCAATTGTTCCAGTATTGTCACAAAAGATTTTCATTGGACCCAATGGACTAGGTATTACACCTAGACCGGATATGAACTCCTTCATCCATACTCCTTCATTTGCTGCTTCCGGAGCAGCTATGTACTCCGCTTCACACATAGATCCCGCCACGATGCTCTGCTTGGAACTACACCAACTGATAGCTCCACCATTCAATATAAATACGTATCCGGTTTGTGACTTAGAGTCATCAGGATCAGTGTCAAAGCTTGCATCGACGTAACCGTTTATGACAAGCTCTTTGTCACCTCCATAAACGAGAAACATATCCTTAGTCCTTTTCAGGTATTTTAGGGTGTTCTTGACCGTTGTCCAATGATCCACTCCTGGATTACTTGGTACCTCCACGCTAAACTTATAGCAAGGCACACATCAGGTCTGGTACACAGCATTGCATACATGATAGAACCTATGGCTGAGGCATAGGGAATGACTTTCATTTTCTCTCTATCTTCTGCAGTGGTCGGGCATTGAGTCTGACTCAACTTCACACCTTGTAACACAGGTAAGAACCCTTTCTTTGACTGGTCCATTTTGAACTTATTCCAAACTTTATCAACGTATGTTCTTTGTGAAAGCCCAATTAAGCGTATTGATCTATCTCTATAGATCTTGACTCCCAATATATAAGTAGCTTCACTGAGGTCTTTCATTGAAAAATTCATATTCAAGTATCCTTTTATGCTATCCAGAAATTCCGTGTTATTTCCAATCAACAATATGTCATCCACATATAATATTAGAAATGCTACAGATCTCCCACTCACTTTCTTGTAAATACAGGGTTCTCCAAAAGTCTGTATAAAACCATATGCTTTGATCACACTATCAAAGCATATATTCCAACTCCGAGAGGCTTGCACCAGTCCATAAATGGATTGCTGGAGCTTGCACACTTTGTTAGCACCTTTAGGATTGACAAAACCTTCTGGTTGCATCATATACAACTCTTCTTTAAGATATCCATTAAGGAATGCAGTTTTGACATCCATTTGCCAAATTTCATAATCATAAAATGCAGCAATTGCTAACATGATTCGGACAAACTTAAGCATCGCTACGGGTGAGAAGGTCTCATAGTAGTCAACCCCTTGAACTTGTCAAAAACCTTCCGCAACAAGTCGAGCTTTGTAGACATTAACATTACCGTCAGCGTCAGTCTTCTTCTTGAAGATCCATTTATTGTCTATTGCTTGCCGATCATCGGGCAAGTCAACCAAAGTCCACACTTTGTTCCCATACATGGATCCCATCTCAGATTTCATGGCCTCAAACCATTTTGCGGAATCTGGGCTCATCATCACTTCTTCATAGTTCGTAGGTTCATCATGGTCAAGTAACATGACCTCCAGAACAGGATTACCATACCACTCTGGTGTGGATCATACTCTGGTTGACCTACGATGTTCGGAAGTAACTTGATCAAAAGTTTCATGATCATCATCATTAGCATCCTCACTGATTGGTGTAGGAATCACTGGAACTGATTTTTGTGATGAACTACTTTCCAATTTGGGAGAAGGTACAATTACCTCATCAAGTTCTACTTTCCTCCCACTCACTTCTTTTGAGAGAAACTCTTTCTCTAGAAAGGATCCATTCTTTGCAACGAATATCTTTCCTTCAGATCTGTGATAGAAGGTGTACCCAACAGTCTCCTTTGGGTATCCTATGAAGACACATTTCTCTGATTTGGGTTCGAGCTTATCAGGTTGAAGCTTTTTCACATAAGCGTCGCAACCCCAAACTTTAAGAAACGAAAGTTTAGGTTTCTTGCCAAACCATAGTTCATATGGTGTCGTCTCAACGGATTTAGATGGTGCCCTATTTAACGTGAATGCAGCCATCTCTGAAACATAACCCCAAAACAATAGCGGTAAATCAGTAAGAGACATCATAGATCGCACCATTGCTACCTCTTGAGCACTGCGTTGGTTTTCCCTTGAAGAGGACAGGGTGATGCAGTAAAGCAGCGTAAGTATTTCCCTCAGCTTTTGGAAACCAAGGTATCAATCCAGTAGGAGACCACGCGCAAGTCACCTCGTACCTACACACACAAATAAGAACCTCGCAACCAATGTGATAAAGGGGTTGCCAATCCCTTCACGGTCACTTGCAAGAGTGAGATCTGATAGAGATAATAATAATAAGATAAATATTTTTGGTATTTTTATGATATAGATTGAAATTAAAGATTGCACAATAAAGTAGATGGAAACTTCTATGATGGAGAATAGACCCGGGGGCCATAGGTTTCACTAGTGGCTTCTCTCAAGATAGCATAAGTATTATGGTGGGTGAACAAATTACTGTCGAGCAATTGATAGAAAAGCGAATAGTTATGTGAATATCTAGGAATTATCATGTATATAGGCATCACGTCCATGACAAGTAGACCGAAATGATTCTGCATCTACTACTATTACTCCACACATCGACCGCTATCCAGCATGCATCTAGAGTATTAAGTTCATAAGAACAGAGTAACGCCTTAAGCAAAATGACATGATGTAGAGGGATAAACTCATGCAATATGATGTAAACCCCATCTTTTTATCCTCGATGGCAACAATACAATACATGTCATTTCCCTTTCTGTCACTTGGATCGAGCACCGCAAGATTGAATCCAAAGCTAAGCATTTCTCCCATTGCAAGAAATGTCAATCTAGTAGGCCAAACCAAACTGATAATTAGAAGAGACTTGCAAAGATAAACCAATCGTACATAAAAGAATTCAGAGAAGATTCAAATATTGTTCATAGATAAACTTGATCATAAACCCACAATTCATCGGATCTCGACAAACACACCGCAAAATAAGATTACATCAAATAGATCTCCAAGAGAATCGAGGAGAACTTTGTATTGAGATCCAAAGAGAGAGAAGAAGCCATCTAGCTACTAGCTATGGACTCGAAGGTCTAAAGTAAACTACTCACACATCATCGGAGGGGCCATGGAGTTGATGTAGAGGCCCTCTGTGATCAATGCCCCCTCCGGCGGAGCTCCAGAAAAGGCCCCAAGATGGGATCTCTCAGGTATAGAAGGTTGCGGCGGTGGAAATAGGGTTTCATGGTGCTCCTGGTGAAGGAAATATGCCCTAGAGGCAATAATAAAGTTATTATTTATTTCCTTATTTCATGATAAATGTTTATTATTCATGCTAGAATTGTATTAACCGGAAACATAATACATGTGTAAATACATAGACAAACAGAGTGTCACTAGTATGCCTCTACTTGATTAGCTCATTAATCAAAGATGGTTATGTTTCCTAACCATGGACAAAGAGATGTCATTTGATTAACGGGATCACATCATTAGTTGAATGATCTGATTGACATGACCCATCCCATTAGCTTAGCACCCGATCGTTTAGTATGTTGCTATTGCTTTCTTCATGACTTATACATGTTCCTATGACTATGAGATTATGTAACTCCTGTGTGCCGGAGGAACACTTTGTGTGCTACCAAACGTCACAACGTAACTGGGTGATTATAAAGGTGCTCTACAGGTGTCTCCAAAGGTACATGTTGGGTTGACGTATTTCGAGATTAGGATTTGTCACTCCGATCGTCGGAGAGGTATCTCTGGGCCCTCTCGGTAATGCACATCACTTAAGCCTTGCAAGCATTGCAACTAATGAGTTAGTTGCGGGATGATGTATTACGGAACGAGTAAAGAGACTTGCTGGTAACGAGATTGAACTAGGTATTGGATACCGACGATCGAATCTCGGGCAAGTAACATACCGATGACAAAGGGAACAACGTATGTTGTTATGCAGTCTGACCGATAAAAGATCTTCGTAGAATATGTAGGAACCAATATGGGCATCCAGGTCCCGCTATTGGTTATTGACCGGAGACATGTCTCGGTCATGTCTACATTGTTCTCGAACCCATAGGGTCCGCACGCTTAAGGTTTCGATGACAGTTATATTATGAGTTTATGCGTTTTGATGTACCGAAGGTTGTTCAGAGTCCCGCATGTGATCACGGACATGACGAGGAGTCTCGAAATGGTCGAGACATAAAGAATGATATATTGGAAGCCTATATTTGGACATCAGAAGTGTTCCGGGTGAAATCGGGATTTTACCGGAGTACCGGGAAGGTTACCGGAACCCCCCGGGAGATATATGGGCCTTAGTGGGCCTTAGTGGAAGAGAGGAGAGGTAGCCAGAGATGGGCTGCGCGCCCCTCCCCTCCCTTGGTCCGAATAGGACAAGGAGAGGGGGGCGGCCCCCCTTCCTCTTTTCCCCCCTCCGCGAATCCTATTCCAACTAGGAAAGGGGGGGGGGGAGTCCTACTCCCAGAGGGAGTAGGACTCCTCCTGGCGCGCCTCTCCTAGCCGGCCGCACCCCCCTTTGAGCCTTTATATACGGAGGCAGGGGCACCCCCCTAGAGACAAGTTGATCCACGTGATCATATTCTTAGCCGTGTGCGGTGCCCCCTTCCACTATAGTCCTCGATAATATTGTAGCAGTGCTTAGGCGAAGCCCTGCGACATTAGTACATCAAGATCGTCACCACGCCGTCGTGCTGGCGGAACTCTTCCCCGACTCTTTGCTGGATCGAAGTCCGGGGATCGTCATCGAGCTGAACGTGTGCTAGAACTCGGAGGTGCCGTAGTTTCGGTGCTTGATCGGTCGGGCCGTGAAGACGTACGACTACATCAATCTAACGCTTCCGTTGTCGATCTACAAGGGTACGTAGATCACACTCTCCCCCTCGTTGCTATGCATCACCATGATCTTGCGTGTGCATAGGAAATTTTTTGAAATTACTACGTTCCCCAATAGTGGTATCAGAGCCTAGGTTTTATGTGTTGATGTTATATGCACGAGTAGAACACAAGTGAGTTGTGGGCGATATAAGTCATACTGCTTACCAGCATGTCATACTTTGGTTCGGCGGTATTGTTGGATGAAGCAGCCCGGACCGACATTATGCGTACGCTTACGCGAGACCGGTTCTCCCGACGTGCTTTGCACATAGGTGGCTTGCGGGTGACAGTTTCTCCAACTTTAGTTGAACCGAGTGTGGCTACGCCCGGTCCTTGCGAAGGTTAAAACAACACCAACTTGACAAACTATCGTTGTGGTTTTGATGCGTAGGTAAGATTGGTTCTTGCTTAAGCCTGTAGCAGCCACGTAAAACTTGCAACAACAAAGTAGAGGACGTCTAACTTGTTTTTGCAGGGCATGTTGTGATGTGATATGGTCAAGACATGATGCTAAATTTTATTGTATGAGATGATCATGTTTTGTAACCGAGTTATCGGCAACTGGCAGGAGCCATATGGTTGTCGCTTTATTGTATGCAATGCAATCGTGCTGTAATGCTTTACTTTATCACTAAGCGGTAGCGATAGTCGTGGAAGCATAAGATTGGCGAGACGACAACGATGCTACGATGGAGATCAAGGTGTCGCACCGGTGACGATGGTGATCACGATGGTGCTTCGAAGATGGAGATCACAAGCACAAGATGATGATGGCCATATCATATCACTTATATTGATTGCATGTGATGTTTATCTTTTATGAATCTTATCTTGCTTTGATTGACGGTAGCATTATAAGATGATCTCTCACTAATTATCAAGAAGTGTTCTCCCTGAGTATGCACCGTTGCGAAAGTTCTTCGTGCTGAGACACCACGTGATGATCGGGTGTGATAGGCTCTATGTTCAAATACAACGGGTGCAAAACAGTTGCACACGCGGAATACTCAGGTTATACTTGACGAGCCAAGCATATGCAGATATGGCCTCGGAACACGAAGACCGAAAGGTCGAGCGTGAATCATATAGTAGATATGATCAACATAGTGATGTTCACCAATGAAACTACTCCATCTCACGTGATGATCGGACATGGTTTAGTTGATTTGGATCACGTAATCACTTAGAGGATTAGAGGGATGTCTATCTAAGTGGGAGTTCTTTAGTAATATGATTAATTGAACTTTAAATTTATCATGAACCTAGTCCTGCTAGTATTTTGCAAATTATGTTGTAGATCAATAGCTCGCGTTGTTGCTTCCCTGTGTTTATTTTGATATGTTCCTAGAGAAAATTGTGTTGAAAAATGTTAGTAGCAATGATGCGGATTGGATCCGTGATCTGAGGTTTATCCTCATTGCTGCACAGAAGAATTATGTCCTTGATGCACCGCTAGGTGACGGGCTTATTGCAGGAGCAGATGCAGACGTTATGAACGTTTGGCTAGCTCAATATGATGACTACTTGATAGTTTAGTGCACCATGCTTAACAGCTTAGAATCGGGACTTCAAAGACGTTTTGAACGTCATGGAACATATGAGATGTTCCAGGAGTTGAAGTTAATATTTCAAGCAAATACCCGAGTTGAGAGATATGAAGTCTCCAACAAGTTCTATAGCTACAAGATGGAGGAGAATCGCTCAAGCAGTGAGCATGTACTCAGATTGTCTGGGTACTACAATCGCTTGAATCAAGTGGGAGTTAATCTTCCAGATAAGATAGTGATTGACAGAATTCTCTAGTCACCATCACCAAGTTAGTAGAACTTCGTGATGAACTATAGTATGCAAGGGATAACGGAAACGATTCCCAAGCTCTTCGTGATGCTAAAATCGATGAAGGTAGAAATCAAGAAAAACATCAAGTGTTGATGGTAGACAAGACCACTAGTTTCAAGAAAAGGGCAAAAGGAAGAAGGGGAACTTCAAGAAGAACGGCAAGCAAGTTGCTGCTCAAGTGAAGAAACCCAAGTCTGGTCCTAAGCCTGAGACAAAGTGCTTCTACTGCAAAGGGATTGGTCACTGGAAGCGGAACTACCCCAAGTATTTGGTGGATAAGAAAGGATGGCAAAGTAAACAAAGGTATATTTGATATACATGTTATTGATGTGTACTTTACTAGTGTTCATAGCAACCCCTCAGTATTTGGTACTAGTTCAGTTGCTAAGATTAGTAACTCGAAACGGGAGTTGCAGAATAAACAGAGACTAGTTAAGGGTGAAGTGACGATGTGTATTGGAAGTGGTTCCAAGATTGATATGATCATCATCGCGCACTCCCTATACTTTCGGGATTAGTGTTGAACCTAAATAAGTGTTATTTGGTGTTTGCGTTGAGCATGAATATGATTTGATCATGTTTGTTGTAATACGGTTATTCATTTAAGTAAGAGAATAAATTGTTGTTCTGTTTACATGAATAAAACCTTATATGGTTACACACCCAATGAAAATAGTTCGTTGGATCTCGATCGTAGTGATACACATATTCATAATATTGAAACCAAAAGATGCAAAGTTAATAATGATAGTGCAACTTATTTGTGGCACTGCCGTTTAAGTCATATTGGTGTAAAGCGCATGAAGAAACTCCATGCTGATGGGCTTTTGGAATCACTTGATTATGAATCACTTGATTATGAATCACTTGATGCTTGCGAACCATGCCTTATGGGCAAGATGACTAAAACACCGTTCTCCGGAACAATGAAGCAAGCAACAGATTTGTTGGAAATCATACATACTGATGTATGTGGTCCGATGAATATTAAGGATTGCAGCAGCTATCATTATTTTCTGACCTTCACAGATGATTTGAGAAGATATGGGGATATCTACTTGATGAAACATAAGTCTGAAACATTTGAACAGTTCAAAGAATTTCAGAGTGAAGTGGAAAATCATCGTGAGAGGAAAATAAAAGTTTCTACGATATGATCGCAGAGGTAAAATATTTGAGTTACGAGTTTGGCCTTCAATTAAAACAATGTGAAATAGTTTCACTACTCACGCCACCTGGAACACCATAGTGTAATGGTGTGTCTGAACGTCATAACCGTACTTTATTAGATACAGTGCGATCTATGATGTCTCTTATCGATCTACCACTATCGTTTTGGGGTTATGCGTTAGAGACAGCTGCATTCACGTTAAATAGGGCACCATCTAAATCCGTTGAGACGACATCGTGTGAACTATGGTTTGGCAAGAAACCTAAGCTGTCGTTTCTTAAAGTTTGGAGTTGCGATGCTTATGTGAAAAAGTTTCATCTCGATAAGCTCAAACTCAAATCGGAGAAATATGTATTCATAGGATACCCAAAGGAGACAGTTGGGTACACCTTCTATCACAGATCCGAAGGCAAGACATTCATTGCTAAGAATGGATCCTTTCTAGAGAAGGAGTTTCTCTCGAAAGAAGTGAGTGGGAGGAAAGTAGAACTTGATGAGGTAACTATACCTGCTCCCTTGTTGGAAAGTAGTACATCACAGAAACCAGTTTCTGTGACACCTACACCAATTAGTGAGGAAGCTAATGATGATGATCATGTAACTTCAGATCAAGTTACTACCGAATCTCGTAGGTAAACCAGAGTGAGATCCGCACCAGAGTGGTACGGTAATCCTGTTCTGGAAGTCTTGTTACTAGACCATGATGAACTTGCGAACTATGAGGAAGCGATGATGAGCCCAGATTTCGCAAAATGGCTTGAAGCCATGAAATCTGAGATGGGATCCATGTATGAGAACAAAGTATGGACTTTGGTTGACTTGCCCGATGATCAGCAAGCAATTGAGAATAAATGGATCTTCAAGAAGAAGACTGACGCTGACGGTAATATTACTGTCTACAAAGCTCGACTTGCCGCAAAAGGTTTTCGACAAGTTCAAGGTGTTGACTACGATGAGAGTTTCTCACTCGTATCTATGCTTAAGTCTGTCCGAATCATGTTAGCAATTGCCGCATTTTATAAAATCTGGCAAATGGATAAACAAAACTGAATTCCTTAATGGATTTATTAAAGAAGAGTTGTATACGATGCAACTAGAAGGTTTTGTCGATCCTAAAGGTGTTAACTAAATGTGCAAACTCCAGCGATCCATCTATGGACTGGTGCAAGCATCTCAGAGTTGGAATATGCGCTTTGATGAGATGATCAAAGCATATAGTTTTATATAGACTTGCGGTGAAGCCTGTATTTACAAGAAAGTGAGTGGGAGCACTACAACATTTCTGACAAGTATATGTGAATGACATATTATTGATCGGAAATAATGTAGAATTATTCTATAAAGCATAAAGAAGTGTATGAAAGGAGTTTTTCAAAGAAAGACCTCGGTGAAGCTGCTTACATATTGAGCATCAAGATCTATATAGATAGATCAAAACACTTGATAAGTTTTTTCAATGAGTACATACCTTGACAAGATTTTGAAGTAGTTCAAAATGGAACAGTCAAAGAAAGAGTTCTTGCCTGTGTTACAAGGTGTGAAATTGAGTAAGACTCAAAACACGACCACGACAGAAGATAGAAAGAGAATGAAAGTCATTCCCTATGCCTTGGCCATAGGTTCTATAAAGTATGCCATGCTGTGTACCAGATCTATTGTATACCCTACACTGATTTTGGCAAGGGAGTACAATAGTGATCTAGGAGTAGATCACTGGACAGCGGTCAAAATTATCCTTAGTGGAATAAGGATATGTTTCTCAATTATGGACGTGACAAAAAGGGTTCGTCGTAAAGGGTTACGTCGATGCAAATTTTGACACTGATCTAGATGACTCTAAGTCTCAATCTGGATACATATTGAAAGTGGGAGCAATTAGCTAAGAGTAGCTCCGTGCAGAGCATTGTTGACATAGAAATTTGCAAAATACATACGGATCTGAATATGGCAAACCCGTTGACTAAACTTCTCTCACAAGCAAAACATGATCACACCTTAGTACTCTTTGGGTATTAATCACATAAGCGATGTGAACTAGATTACTGAATCTAGTAAACCCTTTGGGTGTTGGTCACATGGCGATGTGAACTATGGGTGTTAATCACATGATGATGTGAACTATCGATGTTAATCACATGGTGATGTGATCTAGATTATTGACTCTAGTGCAAGTGGGAGACTGAAGGAAATATGCCCTAGAGGCAATAATAAAGTTATTATTTATTTCCTTATTTCATGATAATGTTTATTATTCATGCTAGAATTGTATTAACCGGAAACATAATACATGTGTGAATACATAGACAAACAGAGTGTCACTAGTATGCCTCTACTTGACTAGCTCGTTAATCAAAGATGGTTATGTTTCCTAACCATGGACAAAGAGATGTCATTTGATTAACGGGATCACATCATTATTTGAATGATCTGATTGACATGACCCATCCCATTAGCTTAGCACCCGATCATTTAGTATGTTGCTATTGCTTTCTTCATGACTTATACATGTTCCTATGACTATGAGATTATGTAACTCCCGTGTGCCGGAGGAACACTTTGTGTGCTACCAAACGTCACAATGTAACTGTGTGATTATAAAGGTGCTCTACAGGTGTCTCCAAAGGTACATGTTGGGTTGACGTATTTCGAGATTAGGATTTGTCACTCCGATCGTCGGAGAGGTATCTCTGGGCCCTCTCGGTAATGCACATCACTTAAGCCTTGCAAGCATTGCAAATAATGAGTTAGTTGCGGGATGATGTATTACAGAACGAGTAAAGAGACTTGCCGGTAACGAGATTGAACTAGGTATTGGATACCGACGATCGAATCTCGGGCAAGTAACATACCGATGACAAAGGGAACAACGTATGTTGTTATGCGGTCTGACCGATAAAAGATCTTCGTAGAATATGTAGGAACCAATATGGGCATCCAGGTCCCGCTATTGGTTATTGACCGGAGACATGTCTCGGTCATGTCTACATTGTTCTCGAACCCGTAGGGTCTGCACGCTTAAGGTTTCGATGACAGTTATATTATGAGTTTATGCATTTTGATGTACCAAAGGTTGTTCGGAGTCCCGGATGTGATCACGGACATGACGAGGAGTCTCGAAATGGTCGAGACATAAAGAATGATATATTGGAAGCCTATATTTGGATATCGGAAGTGTTCCGGGTGAAATCGGGATTTTACCAGAGTACCGGGAAGGTTACCGGAACCCCTCGGGAGATATATGGGCCTTAGTGGGCCTTAGTAGAAGAGAGGAGAGGTAGCCAGAGATGGGCCGCGCGCCCCTCCCCTCCCTTGGTCCGAATAGGACAAGGAGAGGGGGCCGGCCCCCTTCCTCTTTTCCCCCCTCCGCGAATCCTATTCCAACTAGGAAAGGGGGGGGGAGTCCTACTCCTAGAGGGAGTAGGACTCCTCCTGGCGCGCCTCTCCTGGCCGGCCGCACCCCCCCTTTGAGCCTTTATATACGGAGGCAGGCACCCCCCTAGAGATAAGTTGATCCACGTGATCATATTCTTAGCCGTGTGCGGTGCCCCCTTCCACCATAGTCCTCGATAATATTGTAGCAGTGCTTAGGCGAAGCCCTGCGACATTAGTACATCAAGATCGTCACCACGCCGTCGTGCTGACGGAACTCTTCCCCGACGCTTTGCTGGATCGAAGTCCGGGGATCGTCATCGAGCTGAACGTGTACTAGAACTCGATGGTGCCGTAGTTTCGGTGCTTGATCGGTCGGGCCGTGAAGACGTACGACTACATCAACCTAACGCTTCTGTTGTCGATCTACAAGGGTACGTAGATCACACTCTCCTCCTCGTTGCTATGCATCACCATAATCTTGCGTGTGCGTAGGAATTTTTTGAAATTACTACGTTCCCCAACACCTGGATGTTTGCGGGGTATATAGATATATATAGGAGGAAGAAGTACGTCGGTGGAGCAACAAGGGGCCCACGAGGGTGGAGGACGCCCCCCTGCCTCGTGGCCTCCTCGATTGTTTCTTGACGCCCACTCCAAGTCTCCTAGATCACGTTTGTTCCAAAAATAACGCTCCTGAAGGTTTCATTCAATTTGGACTTCGTTTGATATTCCTTTTCGGCGAAACTCTAAAATAGGCAAAAAAACAGCAATTTGGGCTGGGCCTCCGGTTAATAGGTTAGTCCCAAAAATAATATAAAAGTGTAAAAATAAGCCCATTAACATCCAAAATAGATAATACAATAGCATGGAGCAATCAAAAATTATAGATACATTGGAGTCGTATCAAGCATCCCCAAGCTTAATACCTGCTTGTCCTCGAGTAGGTAGATGATAAAAACAGAATTTTTGATGTGGAATGCTTCCTAACATATTTCTCAATGTAATTTTTCTTTATTGTGGCATGAATGTTCAGATCCGAAAGATTCAAGATAAAAGTTTAATATTGATATAGAAATAATAATACTTCAAGCATACTAACTAAGCAATTATGTCTTCTCAAAATAACATGGCCAAAGAAAGTTATCCCTACAAAATCATATAGTCTGGCTATGCTCTATCCTCATCACGCAAAGTGTTAAATCATGCACAACCCCGATGACAAGCCAAGCAATTGTTTCATACTTTTGATGTTCTCAAACTTTTTTCAATCTTCACGCAATATATGAGCGTGAGCCGTGGATACAACACCATGGTGGAATAGAATGGTGGTTGTGGAGAAGACAAAAAAGAGAAGATAGTCTCACATCAACTAGGCGTATCAACGGGCTATGGAGATGCCCATTAATAGATATCAATGTGAGTGAGTAGGGATTGCCGTGCAACGGATGCACTAGAGCTATAAGTGTATGAAAGCTTAACAAAAGAAACTAAGTGGGTGTGCATCCAACTTGCTTGCTCACGAAGACCTAGGGCAATTTGAGGAAGCCCATCATTGGAATATACAGGCCAAGTTCTATAATGTAAAATTCCCACTAGTTTATGAAAGTGACAACATAGGAGACTCTCTATCATGAAGATCATGGTGCTACTTTGAAGCACAAGTGTGGAAAAATGATAGTAACATTGTCCCTTCTCTCTTTTTCTCTCATTTTTTTATTTGGGCCTTCTTTCTTTTTTTTTCTTTTGGCCTCTTTTTTTTCGTCCGGAGTCTCATCCCGACTTGTGGAGGAATCATAGTCTCCATCATCCTTTCCTCACTGGGACAATGCTCTAACAATGATGATCATCACACTTCTTTTTACTTACAACTCAAGAATTACAACTCAATACTTAATTAGAACAAAATATGACTCTATGTGAATGCCTCCGGCGGTGTACTAGGATATGCAATGAATCTAGAGTGACATGTATGAAAGAATTATGAACAGTGGCTTTGCCACAAATACGATGTCAACTACATGATCATCCAAAGCAATATGACAATGATGAAGCGTGTCATAGCAAACGGAACGGTGGAAAGTTGCATGGCAATATATCTCAGAGTGGCTATGGAAATGCCATAATAGGTTGGTATGGTGGCTGTTTTGAGGAAGGTATATGGTGGGTTTATGGTAACGGTGAAAGTTGCGTGGTACTAGAGAGGCTAGCAAATGTGGAAGGGTGAGGGTGCGTATAATCCATGGACTCAACATTATTCATAAAGAACTCACATACGTATTGCAAAAATATATTAGTTATGGAAACAAAGTACTACACGCATGCTCCTAGGGGGACAGATTGGTAGGAAAAGACCATCGCTCGTCCCCGACCGCCACTCATAAGGAAGGCAATCAATAAATAAATCACGCTCCGACTTCATCACATAACGATTCACCATACGTGCATGCTACGGGAATCACAAACTTCAACACAAGTATTTCTCAAATTCACAACTACTCAACTAGCATGACTCTAATATCACCATCTCCATATCTCAAAACAATCATCAAGTATCAAACTTCTCTTAGTATTCAATGCACTTATATGAAAGTTTTTATAATGCCTAAAAGAAAATTGCCATGTTGTTCTAAAGGACTCTCAAAATAATATAAGTGAAGCATGAGAGATCAATTATTTCTATAAAATAAAACCACCACCGTGCTCTAAAAGATATAAGTGAAGCACTAGAGCAAAAACTATATAGCTCAAAAGATATAAGTGAAGCACATAGAGTATTCTAATAAATTCTAATTCATGTGTGTCTCTCTCAAAAGGTGTGTACATCAAGGATGATTGTGGTAAACTAAAAAGCAAAGACTCAGCTCATACAAGACGCTCCAAGCAAAACACATATCATGTGGCGAATAAAAATATAGCTCCAAGTAAAGTTACCGATGAACGAAGACAAAAGAGGGGATGCCTTCCGGGGCATCCCCAAGCTTAGGCTTTTTGGTGTCCTTGTATTTTACCTTGGGTGCCTTGGGCATCCCCAAGCTTAGGCTCTTGCCACTCCTTGTTCCATAATCCATCAAATCTTTACCCATAACTTAAAAACTTCACAACACAAAACTTAACAAGAAAATCTCGTGAGCTCCGTTAGCGAAAGAAAACAAAACACCACTTCAAGGTACTGTAATGAACTCATTATTTACTTATATTGGTGTTAAACCTACTGTATTACAACTTATATATGGTTTATAAACTCTTTTACTAACCATAGATTCATCAAAATAAGCAAACAACACACGAAAAACAGAATCTGTCAAAAACAGAACAGTCTGTAGTAATCTGTAACTAACGCAAACTTATGGAACCCCAAAAATTCTGAAATAAATTGCTGGACATGAGGAATTTATCTATTAATCATCTTAAACAAGAATTAACTAAATATCACTTTCCAATAAAAAAATGGCATCAATTCTCGTGAGCGCTAAAGTTTCTTTTTTTTACAGCAAGATCAAAAAGACTTTCCCCAAGTCTTCCCAACGGTTCTACTTGGCACAAAAACTAATTAAACAAAAAAACACAACCAAAACAGATGCTAGATAAATTATTTATTACTAAACAGGAGCAAAAAGAAAGGAATAAAAATAAAATTGGATTTCCTCCCAACAAGCGCTATCGTTTAACGCCCCTAGCTAGGCATAAAAGCGAAGATAGATCTAGGTATTGCCATCTTTGGTAGGCAATTCTTCAATAAGACACCTATAACTTTTAGGAGTTTCTTTATTTTTATTAATTATCAAACTCCTAGGCACGAAATCAAGAAAATCATTTGTAGCAAAAGGTTCCTTAAGGGCAGTGAGAAAGTTGGGGTGAACACTTATGGATTTGAGATCCGCACTTCCCTTACTAGAGGTTTCACCCTTATTTTTAGGAACATACATCAATTTGGCAATCTTAGCATTAGGAGGAGTATTTTTCATAGAAGAAAAGGCAGACTCTAGATTGGTAATAATATCCTCAATTTTATCAATTCTAGTGTAATCTTGATCTATCTTTTCATTAACCATAGGTTCCTTTTCTTTAAAAAATTTAAGAGCAACCCCTACCTTAGATCCGTATTGGGTAATTTGGTTATGGATCTTTCTATCCAAATTTTCAATCAACTCTATGACGGAAACTTTATTTTCAATAATTTCAAGCCGTTGCATCACGTGTTCCAAAGTTAAAATAGTTCCATTAACCAAAAGAGGTGGTGGGCCAAACAAATCTATCATAACATTATAAGAATCAAAAGTATGGCTACCCAAGAAATTTCCTCCGGTAATGGTATCAAGAATATATCTATTCCAAGGAGTGATGACTACATAAAAATTGCAAAGAAGAACAGAAGTAGATTGCTTCCTAGTAGATCTATTTTGCGCATTGCAAATTCTGTACCAAGCATCTTTTAGATTTTCTCCCTCCCTTTGTTTAAAATTAATAACTTTATTCTCGGGAGACAAAGGAGTAGATAAAGGACTAGCCATAACGACGAGGCAAGCGGAAAAGAGGCAAACGGAAAAGAGGGCGAGTAAAATGGCAAGGGTGAAGTGGGGGAGTGGAAAAGGAGAGGCAAATGGCAAATAATGTAATGCGAAGGATAAGAGTTATGATGGGTACTTGGTATGTCTTGACTTGGCGTAGATCTCCCCGGCAACAGCGCCAGAAATCCTTCTTGCTATCTGTTGAGCACTGCGTTGGTTTTCCCTTGAAGATGAAAGGGTGATGTAGTAAAGCAGCATAAGTATTTCCCTTAGTTTTTGAGAACCAAGGTATCAATCCAGTAGGAGACCACGCACAAGTCACCTCGTACCTACACACACAAATAAGAACCTCGCAACCAACGCGATAAAGGGGTTGTCAATCCCTTCATGGACACTTGCAAGAGTGAGATCTGATAGAGATAATAATAATAAGATAAATATTTTTGGTATTTTTATGATATAGATTGAAAATAAAGATTGCAAAATAAAGTAGATGGAAACTTGTATGATGGAGAATAGACCCAGGGGCCATAGGTTTCACTAGTGGCTTCTCTCAAGATAGCATAAGTATTATGGTGGGTGAATAAATTATTGTCGAGCAATTGATAGAAAAGCGAATAATTATGAGAATATCTAGGAATGATCATGTATATAGGCATCAAGTCCATGACAAGTAGACCGAAATGATTCTGCATCTACTACTATTACTCCACACATCGACCGCTATCCAGCATGCATCTAGAGTATTAAGTTCATAAGAACAGAGTAACGCCTTAAGCAAGATGACATGATGTAGAGGGATAAACTCATGCAATATGATGTAAACCCCATGTTTTTATCCTCGATGGCAACAATACAATACATGTCGTTTCCCTTTCTGTCACTGGGATCGAGCCCCGCAAGATTGAATCCAAAGCTAAGCATTTCTCCCATTGCAAGAAATGTCAATCTAGTAGGCCAAACCAAACTGATAATTCAAAGAGACTTGCAAAGATAAACCAATCATACATAAAAGAATTCAGAGAAGATTCAAATATTGTTCATAGATAAACTTGATCATAAACCCACAATTCATCGGATCTCGGCAAACACACCGCAAAATAAGATTACATCGAATAGGTCTCCAAGATAATGGAGGAGAACTTTGTATTGAGATCCAAAGAGAGAGAAGAAGCCATCTAGCTACTAGCTATGGCCCCGAAGGTCTGAAGTAAACTACTCACACATCATCGGAGGGGCCATGGAGTTGATGTAGAGGCCCTCCGTGATCAATGCCCCCTCCAGCGGAGCTCCGAAAAAGGCCCCAAGATGGGATCTCTCAGGTATAGAAGGTTGCGGGGGTGGAAATAGGGTTTCGTGGTGCCCCTGGATGTTTGCGGGGTATATGGATATGTATAGGAGGAAGAAGTACGTCGATGGACCAATGAGGGGCCCATGAGGGTGGAGGGCATGCCCAGGGGGGTGGGCGCCCCCCTGCCTCGTGGCCTCCTCGATTGTTTCTTGACGCCCACTCCAAGTCTCCTGGATCACGTTTGTTCCAAAAATAACGCTCCCGAAGGTTTCATTCCGTTTGGACTCCGTTTGATATTCCTTTTCGGCGAAACTCTAAAATAGGTAAAAAACAACAATTTGGGTTGGGCCTCCGGTAAATAGGTTAGTCCCAAAAATAATATAAAAGAGTAAAAATAAGCCCGTTAACATCCAAAATAGATAATATAATAGCATGGAGCAATCAAAAATTATAGATACATTGGAGACGTATCAACCATATCTAATAAAGTACGGCTACGACGTTTGGACACACCATTACGCTGTGGTGTTCCAGGTGGTGTGAGTTGCGAAACTATTCCACATTGTTTGAAATGAAGAACAAACTCGTAACTCAAATATTCACCTCCATGATCAGATCGTAGAAACTTTATTTTCTTGTTACGATGATTTTCTACTTGACTCTGAAATTCTTTGAACTTTTCAAATATTTCAGACTTATGTTTCATCAAGTAGATATACCCATATCTGCTCAAATCATCTGTGAAGGTTAGAAAATAACGATACCCGCCGCGAGCCTCAACACTCATCGGACCGCATACATCAACATGTATTATTTCCAATAAGTCAGTTGCTCGCCCCATTGTTCTGGAGAATGCAGTCTTAGTCATCCTGCCCATAAGGCATGGTTCTCAAGCATCAAGTGATTCATAATCAAGTGATTCCAAAAGCCCATCAACATGGAGTTTATTCATGTGCTTTACACCAATATGACCTAAACAACAGTGCCACAAATAAGTTGCACTATCATTATTAGCCTTGTATCTTTTGGCTTCAATATTATGAATATGTGTATCACTTAAATTGAGATTCAACAAAAATAGACCACTCATCAAGGGTGCATGACCATAAAAGATATTACTCATATAAATAGAACAACAATTATTCTCTGATTTAAATGAATAACCATCTCGCATTAAACAAGATCCAGATATAATGTTCATGCTCAACGCTGGCACCTAATAACAATTATTTAGGTCTAAAACTGATCCCGACGGTAGATGTGGAGGTAGCGTGCCGACGGCGATCACACCGACTTTGGAACCATTTCCCACGCACATCGTCACCTCATCATTAGCCAATTTTTGTTTAATCCATAGCCCCTGTTTCGAGTTGCAAATATGAGCAACAAAACCAGTATCAAATACCCAGGTGCTACTACGAGCATTAGTAAAGTACACATCAATAACATGTATATCAAATATACCTTTCACTTTGCCATCCTTCTTATCCGCCAAATACTTGGGGTAGTTCCGCTTCCAGTGAGCAGTCCCTTTGCAGTAGAAGCACTCAGTCTCAGGCTTAGTTCTAGACTTGGGCTTCTTCACTTGAGCAACAACTTGCTTGCCATTATTCTTGAAGTTCCCCTTCTTCCCTTTGCCTTTTTTCTTGAAACTAGTGGTCTTGTTAACCATCAACACTTGATGCTCCTTCTTGATTTCTACCTCCGCAGCCTTTAGCATCGCGAAGAGCTCGGGAGTTGTCTTATCCATCCCTTGCATATTATAGTTCATCATGAAGCTTTTGTAGCTTGGTGGCAGTGATTGAAGAACTCTATGAATGACACTATCATCAGGAAGATTAACTCCCAGTTGAGTCAAGTGGTTGTGGTACCCAGACATTCTGAGTATATGTTCACTGACAGAACTATTCTCCTCCATCTTGCAGCTATAGAACTTATTAGAGACTTCATATCTCTCAATTCAGCCATTTGCTTGAAATATTAACTTCAACTCCTGGAACATCTCTTATGCTCCATGACTTTCAAAACGTCTTTGAAGTCCCGATTCTAAGACGTAAATCATGGCACACTGAACTATCAAGTAGTCATCAGCTTTGCTTTGCCAGACGTTCACAACGTCTGGCGTTGCTCCTGCAGCGGGTCTTGCACCTAGCAGTGCTTCTAGGACGTAATTCTTCTGTGCAGCAATGAGGATAATCCTCAAGTTACGGACCCAGTCCGTGTAGTTGCTACCATCATCTTTCAACTTAGCTTTCTCTAGGAACGCATTAAAATTCAAGGGGACGGTAGCATGGGCCAGTGATCTACAACAACATAGACATGCAAATACTATCAGGTACTAAGTTCATGATAAATTAAAGTTCAATTAATCATATTACTTAAGAAATCCCACTTAGATAGACATCCCTCGAGTCATCTAAATGATCACGCGATCCATATCAACTAAACCATGTTTGATCATCACGTGAGATGGAGTAGTTTTCAATGGTGAACATCACTATGTTGATCATATCTACTATATGATTCACGTTCAACCTTTCGGTCTCAGTGCCATATCTGCATATGCTAGGCTCGTCAAGTTTAACCCGAGTATTCTGCATGTGCAAAACTGACTTGCACCCGTTGTATGTGAACGTAGAGCTTATCACACCCAATCACCACGTGGTGTGTCGACACGATGAACTGTAGCGACGGTGCATACTCGGGGAGAACACTTGTACCTTGAAATTTAGTGAGGGATCATCTTATAATGCTACCACCGTACTAAGCAAAATAAGATGCATAAAGGATAAACATCACATGAAATCATTATATGTGACATGATATGGCCATCATCATCATGTGCCTTTGATCTACATCTCCAAAGCACCGTCATGATCTCCATCGTTACCGGCTTGACACCTTGATATCCATCGTTACCGGCTTGACACCTTGATCTTCATCATAGCATCGTTGTTGTCTCGCCAACTATTACTTCTATGACTACCACTACCGCTTAGTGATAAAGTAAAGCAATTACATGGCGATTGCATTCCAGACAATAAAGAGACAACCATAAGGCTCCTGCCATTTGCCAATAAATTTTACAAAACATGATCATCTCATGCAACAATTTATATCTCATCACGTGTTTACCATATCACATCACAACATGCCCTGCAAAAACAAGTTAGACGTCCTCTACTTTGTTGTTGCAAGTTTTAGGTGGCTGATACGGGCTTCTAGCAAGAACCGTTCTTACCTACGCATCAAAACCACAATGATTTTTTGTCAAGTGTGCTGTTTTAACCTTCAACAAGGACCGGCCGTAGTCAAACTCGATTCAACTAATGTTGGAGAAACAGGCACCCGCCAGCCACCTGTGTGTGAAGCACGTCGGTAGAACCAGTCTCATGAATGCGGTCATGTAATGTCGGTCCGGGCCGCTTCATCCAACAATACTGCCGAATCAAAGTAAGACATTGGTGGTAAGCAGTATGACTATTATCGCCCACAACTCTTTGTGTTCTACTCGTGCATATAACATCTATGCATAGACCTGGCTCGGATGCCACTGTTGGGGAACGCAGTATTTCAAAAAAATTCTACGATCACAGAAGATCTATCTAGGAGATGCATAGCAATGAGAGGGAAGAGTGTGTCCACGTACCCTCGTAGACCGAAAGCGGAAGCGTTTAGTAACACGGTTGATGTAGTCAAACGTCTTCACGATCCAACCGATCCAAGCATCGAATGTACGGCACCTCCATGTTCAGCACACGTTCAGCACGATGGCGTCCCTCGAGCTCTTGATCCAGTTAAGGCCGAGGGAGAGTTCTGTCAGCACGACGGTGTGGCGATGGTGATGATGAAGTTACCGGCGCAGGGATTCACCTAAGCACTATGATGATATGACCGAGGTGGCAAACTGTGGAGAGGGGCACCGCACACGGCTAAGAGATTGTCTGTTGTGCCTTTGCGGTGCCCCCTGTCGGTGTCAAAACCGGCGGATCTTGGGTAGAGGGTCCCGAACTGTGTGTCTAGGATCGATGGTAACAGGAGACGGGGTGACACAATGTTTACCCAGGTTCAGGTCCTCTCTATGGAGGTAAAACCCTACGTCCTGCTTGATTGATATTGATGAATATGGGTGTTACAAGAGTAGATCTACCACGGGATCATAATGGCTAAACCCTAGAAGTCTAGCCTATGTGGTATGGTAATGAATGTATGTGTTGTCCTTTCCGGACTATCCCCTTCGGTTTATATAGACATCGAGGGGATCTAGGGTTTACATGGAGTCGGTTACATAAGAAGGAATCTTCGGTCGCCAAGCTTGCCTTCCATGCCAAGTAGAGTCCAATCCGGACACAGTGCAGTCTTCGGCCTTCATGTCTTCATGGCCCATCAGTCCAGCCCATAGATAACAGGCCGGACGCCCGAGGACCCCTTAGTCTAGGACTCCCTCAGTAGCCCCTGAACATGGCTTCAATGACGAGGAGTCCGGCGCGCAGATTCATCTTCGGCATTGCAAGGTGGGTTCCCTCCTTCCAAACTCCAGTATAGTCTTCAGACGAAGTAAGTATATCCGGACCTGTGTATATAATGGCAGAGAGAACATACATTCTTACATGAGTCTAATCCGCTGATAGCTTTTACAATATGACATCGCATTTGTCCGGCCGTAATTTCGAACCGTTTTTCGTCTACCGCTCCACGTTGCGAGACGCGGTCGTCATTGGCACGTCTCGTCAAAGCAGAGATTTTGCCCCCTTATTATGGGATTCTCATCAGTACGGGCGTGGCTAACCCAACCGTGCCATTTTGCACGGCTCGCGGGAATAGGCGAGTTCAAGGTGAGTGGGGAGGTGCTTGATATTCGCAGTCTTTATAAGGGGATAAGGACACTCTTCCTTCACCCACACCCTTCTTCATCTCCAGTCCTTCCGTCCTTGAGCTCTAGCGCCCAAGCTTTCGGTTTTTCTTTGTACAAGAAGACACTCCAATCATGTCTAGATCCGGAGCTAGAGGCAAGTGGATGGCCTCCTCCGTTAAGGAGAAGCACATCACGAAGCTCCGGGAGGCCGGCTATCTAGCCAATGAGATTGCTCACCGACTCCCGGAAAGAGGGAAGATCGTCCCAACCCCCGATCCCCACGAGAGGGTTGTGTTTCTCACACACTTCATCTGTGGGCTGGGATTCCCTCTTCATCCATTTGTCCGTGTATTGATGTTTTACTATGGGTCGAACTTCCACGATCTGGCCCCCAATCTTATCCTCAATATCTCCGCATTCATAGTTGTGTGTGAAGCCTTTCTCCACATCCCACCTCACTTTGGCTTATGGCTGAAGACTTTTAATGTAAAGCCAAAGGTGATGCGTGGCCAACAGGCCGAGTGCGGAGGTGCCATGGTGGGCAAGATGCCCAATACCACCTAGCTTGAAGGCTCCTTCGTAGAGACGGTGAAGGGATGGCAATTGGGGTGGTTCTATATCACCGCGCCACACGACGCCAACTGGGCGGCGGCTCCCAACTTCCGATCTGGAGTCCCGATGCGGCTTACCTCCTGGCAGGAGAAGGGCCTGGCCTGGGGATCTCTGGAAGAGATCACGGGGCTCCAAACGTGCCTCCATAATATGATAACCCGGAAGATCAAGCTCGTTGATGTGATCCAGGTCATGCTTGTACGCCGGGTCCTTCCATGTCAGCGTCGGACCTGTTATTTGTGGGAGTTCAATCCGGCCGAGCACCAGACGCTGCTAAGGCTCTTTGGCACGACACACGAAGATATCGGGAAGGTGCTCTTCAAGGGAAGCGAGACGCCGCCTCCCTTGACCAAAGATCGTGGGCTCAACTTTAAGCGTTAGGCCAATTTGGTAAGTCGTCAAAGTGTAGTCTTTAAGGACATACTTCGAGGAAGGATACTAAGCCTGCTTGTCAATTTCTTTTTCAGGCATGGGTCGATCTAGCGGGACGGATTAATAGTCCGGCTCCGCTGCCCGAAGATGAAGAAACCCCACTTCTTACCAAGATGCAATTTCCGGCGCCTTACGACGTGTCGAAGAAGAAGGTCAAAACCACGGTCAAGGGGACCAGGCGTGGGCTTCGCCGAAGGAGCACCTTGGTCATCTCGTCTGACGACGAGTCAGACCCCTCAGCCATCGCCACCGACGACGAGGAGGGAGGCGACTCCCCTCCAGCGAGAGGAAGGGAGAAAAGGGAGGCCTCTACGAGTTTGGAGGCGGAGGCACCCAAGAGGGGGAGAGGCTCCTTCGCGGATAACTCCGCATGGGATGTCGACAGCAGTCCGGAGCGACCTCGTCGGACCAAACCTCGGGCCGCCTCGTGAGTACCAAAATAAAAAACATCCCACCTTCTCGGTTTGTAATATTGACGCATATTAAATCTTGTCGTTGCAGTCCGGCACGCGACGGCTCCCCGCGATCCTCGACAGAGGATTCACTGGACTCAAAGGAGATGGCTAGCATGTCTCCACCGCCTGCTCATTCCATCTCACCCCAGGGTGACGACGAGGTGGCGTCCAAAAAGACTTTCCTAGGCCGGGGGGAGATTCCGGAGACCATCGGGGTGACGCCCCAGGATGACTCCTCGGCCGCCGGACATACGGGGGAAAAAGTCCCCACGTGGACCGGTGACGGAGCCCGAGTTCCCTTCGGGCCTCAGTCGGATACCACTCCGGAGATCTACATGGATCCGGGGTCCCGCGAATGGCATTCCCCCCAAGGAGGGAATGTGCATGTTCCACCGGTGACCTCTGTCCAACCAGAGGCACCGGATAATCTGCTGGAGGTGCTACAAGGCGCCTCTATCATGGATGAGCATCGTGTTCTTATGGACACGGTAATAGAGAAGGTTTGGTTTGTCAAAAGCGGACTGACCGAAGCCTGCACCAGCCTTCTAACGGGCTTTGAGGTGAGTAATGTGATTGTAGGAAAAATATCGCCGTATAGACAGTAGCCCATGATGCTCTGTTTGGTGTTCGGGAGGAAAAGCCAAACAGAGGATCGAGAATAAATATCGCAGGAGTCTAACATGAGTTGTCTATGTGAATAAGCAGGTATGGCTGCAGGCTGCCACTGCTCATGCTGCGGAAGTTTCCGGATTGAAGCGGAAACTGGAGCGGGCTAAGGAGGAGCTCGGCCTCATGAAGAAGCAGCTGGACGATAGCCAAGGTATGCAGTAACCTATGGGTATATTTCGAAAAAATGAGCAGTCCAGCCAGACTAAAGTGTCATAAACTTTATTAGTGGCCACGACTGAGGTGGTGGCACTTAAGAAGGCATTAGCCAAGGCCGAGGACAAAGCAGCCATGGAACGCCCCGCGTGCGAGTAGCACGAGGCCCAGGTTGCCGAGGCACAGCAACAGCTCCAGGGAGTGATCAAGAAATTTGAGTCCTTGGAGCGCGATTGTAAGGCACAAGAATCCGAACTGGCGAAGGCCCGCCGGAGCGCACAGGATGCACGAGCCAAAGCCCAGGAAGCTCTCTAGGAGATTCAGGCGGCTAAGAAGATTACGACGGGTAAATCTTTTGCCCTGCATAACAAGTGTGTGTAAGAAATGTTCCTTGTACTTATTCAAATTTGGATTTTCCAGGGGCGTTTACGGATCTTCCGCGCAGTATATCGGACACTGCTGAGTATTATAGAGCCGAAGAAGGAATGTCTACGGAGAAGCTATTCTGGTCCCAGTATCTTGGACCCGAACATCCGTTGGCCTTCATTGACCAGCTGAAGCAGGTGGTCGAGCTGCACAAGTCGGCGGAGCTAGCCATGAAGGACCTGACAGTCCGGTTGTGGCCTGCCGAGCCTGTACCTAGCAGCTATTTCGGAGTTGTAAAACAGCTTGTTAACGCTTGTCCGCGGCTTGAAACCGTGAAGCGGTCGGTCTGCATCGAAGGTGCGCGTATGGCCTTTGCCCACGTCAAGGCGCATTGGGCAAAGCTGGATGCCAAGAAGCTGATGACCGAGGGACCGCCAGAGGGCAAGGAGCATCGTCGACCCGAGCTCTATTTTGACGGCGTCTTGGAGGGGTCCCGCCTTGTGGTGGAACAATGTTCGAAGGATATCATTTTCCCATGAGAACATTTGTATTATACTATCCTATAATAATGGAGCAGTGATGTTATGTATTATAATGCTTATAATTTACATTTTACCTCCTGTTCGGCCGTTTATGAAATCTAAGGGTTGACCAGTCGTTGGCTTCTACCCCCATGTAGATAGTATGGGGGTGTTCGGGGTAAATCTAAACACTCTTTACTCCACATTCTGGTCCTGAAAGGAGGTGTTTAGCGCAACGAACAAGGCATTCAGACTATGCGGCCTTTACCGCCCTCACTTAGCCATAGGAGTTTGACAAAAAAGTTTGGCAAAGCCCCTGGTATTCGGAAGGCCGAACTAGGGGCGCTATGCACGCCTAATCGGAGGGACCAATTCTTCGCGTGAAGCGGAAAAATCTCTAACGATTTGGAACCTCTCGAATAGCTGACCAGCTCTCGCCGCATCATGACAGTCAGTTTTTGGCTTTCTCTATTGAGGTGCTCGTCCGGAAGAACCGGGACACAATCACGGTAGTTCTCCCTTTACTACCCTAGCCGATATAGCGGAACGTAAGGTAGTAAGCACAGGAGCCGGGCAACCCAACTATTGACCAAAGACATGATTCGGAGCCGATGCATATAATGCTATAAGTTCGGGGTGCCGAACTATACTATAAAAGTGTTCAGACTTTTTATTGCCGTAGTGTTGGGTGTAATGAAACCCCTGGCGCAGTGATAATTACCATGCATGGTGTACGTGTGCAATAAGTAATATGTACAAAGGTGAGAAAACAGGAAAATTAGGTAATAAGCTGACGCCACCATTCATTCACCATTATGATGTAATTGGTACGTCGAGGCGTACTTTGTGCAAATAATGTGATAAGCAAGTAAAGCTATTTATCATGCCGTAACCAGGGGCGGGCTGCGTGAGGGTATGTAAAACAAGTATGGCGATTGTTAATAGAGACCACTTGGGTGTTTCTTTGTATGCCAGAGCTCCTTGCCTCCTTGGTGTGTTCTGCAAACGAGTCGTCCGTATAGACCTCGAAAAGAGAAAAAACCCGTAATAAAAAGCAAAAGTAAAGGCGTGTGAATCCCGGTGTCGGTCGAGCGGTACAGTGCATTGCGGACGAGTTATGCCTCCGTCGATTCTTGTGGTGTTTTGAGTGCGTAGTTTATGTACGCGTGGTATTAGTGCCATTGCCTCATCGGGGCTGGGACGGAGGTCATATTGCTAATTCGGCTCTTGTTGAGCCGAGCTGTCCTGCTGCAGTGTGGTCCGGACCCTCTTGATGATGTCTAGGGGCTCGGCAGCTAGATTATAATGCTGCTTGAGAAGGCCGCTTTGTACCTCTGCTACTAGGGTGTCAGTGTGCTCCTCTGTACGAAGGGAGCGTTCCGTGTTTCCATTTACTGTAATGATGCCACGTGGGCCGGGCATCTTCAGCTTGAGATAAGCGTAATTTGGTACCGCATTGAATCTAGCGAATGCGGTTCGTCCGAGCAGGGCGTGATAGCCGCTGCAAAATGGGACGATATCGAAGGTTAGTTCGTCGCTTATGAAGTTATCCGGGGGACCGAAGACCACCTCCAGCGTGACCGAAGACCACCTCTACGCCTGGTATGATTCCTTTAAAGGTAGTTGTCAGTGTCAAAACCGGCAGATCTCGAGTAGGGGGTCCCGAACTGTGCGTCTAAGGCGGATGGTAACAGGAGGCAGGGGACACGATGTTTACCCAGGTTCGGGCCCTCTTGATGGAGGTAATACCCTACGTCCTGCTTGATTGTTCTTGATGATGTGAGTATTACAAGAGTTGATCTACCACGAGATCGTAGAGGCTAAACCCTAGAAGCTAGCCTATGGTATGATTGTATGTTGTCCTACGGACTAAACCCTCTAGTTTATATAGACACCAGAGGGGGCTAGGGTTACACAAGGCCGGTTACAAGGGAGGAGATATACATATCCGTATTGCCTAGCTTGCCGTCCACGCCAAGTAGAGTCCCATCCGGACACGGGACAAAGTCTTCAATCTTGTATCTTCATAGTCCAACAGTCCGGCCAAAAGATATAGTCTGGTTGTCCGGAGACCCCCTAATCCAGGACTCCCTCAGTAGTTGTCGTGGGTTTGATTCGTGAGGGATTGATGCCCATCTTGCATACTGTATCCTGATAGAGCAGGTTGAGGCTGCTACCACCATCCATTAGGACTCGTGTCATGTGAAATCCATCGATGATTGGGTCGAGTACCAATGCGGCCGAACCGCCATGACGGATGCTAGTTGGATGATCATGAAGATCAAAGGTGATCGGGACTGATGACCGTGGGTTAAATTTGGGGGCGACTGGCTCTACCGCATAAACGCCCCTGAGTGCGCGCTTGCGCTCCCTTTTGGGGATGTGTGTGGCGTGTATTATGTTCACCATTTTGACTTGAGGTGGGAATTTCTTCTGCCCCCCAGTGTTCGGCTGCCGAGGCTCCTCGTCTTCGTCCTAGCTCTGTGATTCCCCTTCATTGTTTATGTTGTTTACCTTGCTGGCTTGCTTAAAGACCCGACAATCTCTGTTAGTATGGTTGGCCGGTTTGTCTGGGGTGCCATGTATCTGGCACGGACGGTCGAGTATGCGGTCCAAGCTGGATGGTCCTCCGTCGTTCCTTTTATAGGGCTTCTTTCGCTGGCTAGACTTGGAGCCACTGAATTCGGCGTGAATGGTAGTGTCATCGGTGTTATCGCCATTGCTTCGGCGTTAGTGTCTGTTGCGCCGGAGTTTGCTGGTGCTGCATTTGGCCTCGTAGGGGCCTGCTTCGTTGGCTGTGTTTGTACTATGAGCCAGCCAACTATCCTATCCCGCGTAAAATCGGGCATGAGTGTCGTGAGGGCTGTCATGGACCTCGGCTTTTCTTGGCCGAGGTGGCGGGCGAGCCATTCGTCACGGATGCTATGCTTAAAGGCCGCTAGGGCTTCGGCATCCAGACAGTCAATGATCTAGTTCTTTTTAGTTAGGAACCTAGTCCAGAATTTTCTGGCTGATTCTCCAGGTTGTTGAACTATGTGGCTTAAGTCATCGGCATCGGGTGGTCGGACATATGTACCTTGGAAGTTTTCAAGGAAGGCTTCTTCTAAGTCCTCTTAGCTGCCGATGGAGTTCTCAGGCAGGCTATTTCGCTAGTGTCGAGCTGGTCCTTTGAGCTTTAATGGGAGGTATTTGATGGCATGGAGGTCATCTCCTCGGGCCATGTGTATGTGGAGAATAAAATCTTCAATCCACACTGCGGGGTTGGTTGTTCCGTCGTATGATTCAATATTGATAGGCTTGAACCCCTCAGGGAATTCATGGTCCAGCACTTCATCTGTGAAACAGAGGGGGTGTGTGGCACCTCTATAGCGGGCCGCGTCACGATGTGTCTCCAACGACGTTCGTCTGTGGTTGTCGACACGGGTGTGATTAAGTTTGTCACGTCCGAATAGGTAGTTGTCGTCCCGAGTATGGAAACGTCCTCGCGATCCGTATATAGATCTATTGTGTCCTTCTCTATTGTCCAATTCCTGCCAAAGATCGTATGTACGGTCCTAAGCTGGTCTATCCCAGTTTTTGCGAGGTGGTGGGACGGGCTGTTGTTCGGCCTGAATTGCCACTTTATTCTGATCGTAGGGTGGCCGTTCGGCCGCCCTGTCCCGACCATGTGGTGGTCGGTCCGCACTACACTAGGGACATATGTGCTCCAGCACCTCCTCGTCGAATTGAGGTAGCAGTCTGCGCTTCGGGTAGCTCTTGGCTGAGCGGTGGATGCCATATTGCTCGGCTGTCAGGACATCAGTCCATCTGTCGACGAGCAGGTTTTGTTCAGCTTGAAGCCGCTGTTGTTTCTTTTTCAGGCTCCTTGCAGTGGCTATGAGCTGAAGCTTGAAGCGCTCCTGCTCGAGAGGATCCTCAGGCACGATGAAGTCTTTGTTGCCAAGGCTTGTCTCCTCCTCGGAGGGTGGACGGTAACTATCATCCTCCGGGTCATATTCTAAGGCCTGTTTGTCAGTGTTGTCTCGTCTGCTGTCGTGTTCCTGTTCGGATGTAGCCCCGGCGGGGTCTTTACTATTTTTGGCATCGCCCGGAGTAGTATTTTATCCGATGCCAGTGTTGCCGTCCTTTGAGCGACGGGGCTTAGGGTGGCGTTTGGGCCGCCGGCGCTTGGACTGTGTCTCAGAGGTTTTGTTCGCATCCGGCTCTTCTTTGTCGTCGCCAGATCCTTTAGGTGTATCAACCATGTACACGTTGTACGAAGAGGTAGCCGTCCAACGTCCAGTGAATGGCGGGTCTTGGCCTTGCTCCTTGTCGGCATCGTCATCCATGCCGTCGATGTCTTCGGAGCCATAGTCAAGCACGCCGGTTAAGTCATCGACCGTGGCTATGAAGTGGGTGGCGGGTGGGAAGCAAAATTCCTCATCATCTGTCTCTAGCTCGAACCGGACATAGTTCGGCTGGGAGTCCTTCTCCAAGGACAATTTCTTTAAATATTTTAGCACATCACCCAAAGGCGAGTGTTGGAAAACGTCAGCGGCGCTGAACTTGAAGATCGATAACTGATCTAGCTCAGTGTCCGCGGGTGCACACAGTTCGGAACTTATAGCCGGAGACGAGTCCGAAGTTCCGTTGAAGCGAATATTGCAGGGCGTCGAGTCCATGTGTGGATCCAACGCTGCGGACTCTGAGGCTTCAGATGGCTCGATCTGCTTTGACTCTAAGGTCGTTGCAGCTGCAGGAACCATCTCCTGGGTGTGATCCGATGACAGATTTAATTCACATTCATCGGGATGAGGGGGAGCGATTGCCATGGGCTCTGGTCCTTCGAAGATCATGTCTACACGGATGTCTGTGGCGTAGTTCAAGCTTCCGAATCCGACATGATGGCCACGGGCGTAGCTGTCGATCTGCTCCAGGTGGCCAAGTGAGTTGGCCTGCAGTACGAAGCCGCCAAATATGAAGATCTGTCCGGGGAGGAAGATTCCTCCCTGGACAACATCATTATTGACGATTGAGGGGGCCATCGAACCTTTTGTCGATGACACAGTGGAACTCTCAATGAAAGCACCAATGTCGGTGTCAAAATCGGCGGATCTCAGGTAGGGGGTCCCGAACTGTGCGTCTAGGATCGATGGTAACAGGAGACGGGGGACACAATGTTTACCCAGGTTCGGGCCCTCTCTATGGAGGTAAAACCCTATGTCCTGCTTGATTGATATTGATGAATATGAGTGTCACAAGAGTAGATCTACCACGAGATCGTAATGGCTAAACCCTAGAAGTCTAGCCTATGTGGGTATGGTAATGAATGTATGTGTTGTCCTTTCCGGACTACCCCCTTTGGTTTATATAGACACCGAGGGGATCTAGGGTTTACATGGAGTCGGTTACATAAGAAGGAATCTTCGGTCGCCAAGCTTGCCTTCCACGCCAAGTAGAGTCCAATCCGGACACAGTGCAGTCTTCGGCCTTCATGTCTTCACAGCCCATCAGTCCGGCCCATAGATAATACGCCGGACGCCCGAGGACCCCTTAGTCCAGGACTCCCTCACCCCCGCCTCCGTATATAAAGGGGGGAGGAGAGGAGGCCGGCCCCCTAGGGGCGTGCCAAGTGTGGGGAGTCCTGCAAGGACTCCCTAGTCCAAGTAGGATTCCCCTCTCCCTTTTTTCCTTTTCCGGAGTAGCAAAGGGGCAAAGAGAGAAGGAGTAGGAGAGGGAAAGGGGGGGGGGCGCTGCCCCCACCCCTTGTCCAATTCGGATTGGCAGGGGGGCACCTCCTTGGCCGGCCCTCTCTCCTCCACTAAGGCCCATCATGGCCCATTAACTTCCAAGGGGGTTCCGGTAACCCCCGGTACTCCGAAACTTATCTGAAACTTCCCGAAACCATTCCGGTGTGCGAATGTAACCTTCCAATATATGAATATTTACCCCTCGACCATTTCGAGACTCCTCGTCATGTCCATGATCTCATCCGGGACTCCGAACAAACTTCGGTCATCAAATCATATAACTTATAATACAAATCATTAAGCGTGCGGACCCTATGGGTTCGAGAACTATGTAGACATGACCGAGACACATCTCCAGTCAATAACCAATAGCAGAACCTGGATGCTCATATTGGTTCCTACATATTCTACGAAGATCTTTATCGGTCAAACCGCATAACAACATATTTCATTCCCTTTGTCATCGGTATGTTAGAGCATCTCCAGCCGTTGGCCCCCCAGGGGGCGCCTAAAATCACCGCCTGGGGGTGAGCCGACGCAAAAATCGGCCTAGGGGTGAGTTGGTCCCCAGCCACCGGCCCAGGGCCGCCCCTAGGCGCGTTCAAAAAAATAAAAGTATATAGCAAATTTTGGCAAAGTTGGGCTAAACACGACAAATTTCGGCCAACTTGGGCATATTTTTCGACAAAGTTCGCGGATTTTAATTACACAGCAAATATATGAACTAATCTAAAAAAGAAACTGGCTGAATGCCGAGTAGTCGCCGTCGTCGCCGCCATCGTCACTGCCATTGTCATCGTCGGCCTTCTCCTTGACGCGGGCGCCCCTGCTGGACCCGGCGTCGCCATGGCAGACTGGTGGCGGCGACGGCGCATCATCGTCGTCGTTGTCCTCGATGACGATGACTTCTCCTTCGTCGCGGCCCCAGCGGCGCTCCGTAAAGCGCCGCAGGGCGGCGCACTGGCGCTCCCTCGCCATCTTCAGGGAGTCCTGGCGTGCCCATTAAAGGGTCGCGTCATCGTCGAGCTCGACCTCGCCGTGATCCGTCTTCACGGCGGGGAGACCCGGCTCCGCCTTCACTAGCGCAAGGCCCGGCTCCATATTTGGCTTGATGAAGCGCGGAGGAGGACGACAAGGAGGCGCGCCGGCCGCCCTCGTTGATGACGATGCCGACACTGCGAGTGCGCCGGCTGAGCGGCCTCTCCGCTGCGGGCTCGGCCTTGACGCCGAGCAGCGTCAGAGTGCCGGAGGAGTGTGAGCAAGAGCATGAGGAGGAGGAAGAAGAGGAGTAGCCGAACCTCCTTGGCGCCCATGGCCCATCGCGTCGGCGGTGTGCCTGGGCGGCCGCCCTCACCGGGGGGCACGCCAACGGCGGGTTGTTGTTTCCCTCGAGGTGCGTCAGCACGCCCTCGGGTGTGCGGCCGTGGACGCCCCACCACAGGTGGCGCCCCTCGTAGTTCTTTAGGTCGCCGACCACCGCCGCACCATTGGTGGACGCCAGCCGCTGCTGCTGACGGTGCTCGAAGTATGCCGCCCAAGACACGTGGTTGTCGGCGGCGTACTGGGGAAGGGAGAGCTGGGCGTCGATGAGGGAGGCGCGCACGACCTCGACCTCGTCGGCGAAGTAGGAGGGTTTGGCCACGGCGTCGGGCAACGGGGGAATGGGCACTCCACTGTTGCTGAGCCTCCAGCCCGTCGGCCCGGCGCGCATGTCCGGCGGCGCCGGGATGTTCGCTGGGAACAGGAGCCACGACTCTTGTTTGCGGAGCATGCGGCAGCCGAAGCCGTTGGCCGCCGCCTCATCTCCGGGGAAACGCTCGTCCATCGGGAGAGGGGGAGGGAGAGGGAGAGGGAGGGGCTGGGCGGCGGATCACGGGAGAGGGAGAGGGAGGGCTCGGCGGCGGCGCTCGGGAGAGGTAGAGCTCGGCGGCGAGGGCGGGGCTTGTGTGGCCACAGGCGAGCGAGGCCACCAGCTTATATAGCCGCGCCGCGCCCGTGTGTACGCGTGCGAGGAAGGGGAGGCATCGGCGCGCCATCCCGTGATGCGCCGCTCGTGAGGAATCAATGGCAAGGCTGACTGGCGACAGCTTTGCCATTGATTACCCACGGGAAACCGAGGCGTTGGGGGAAGACGAGGCGTGGTGTCGCTGACGCGGCTGGCCCGCGGCTTTTTCACGCCAAAACTGCTCGCCCCGGCGCCCCTGGACGCCCCGCAGCGCGTCGGGTTCGGCCTGGGTCCGCCGGTGCTGATTTCGGCCCAGGCCGGCGAAAATCGGTCTCCTAGGGGCGCGACTGGGCCATTTTTTCGGCGCCGACGCGAAAAAATCGCCTGGGGAGGCCTCCCTGGGGGCGCGGCTGGAGATGTTCTTACTTGCCCGAGATTCGATCGACGGTATCATCATACCTAGTTCAATCTCGTTACCGGCAAGTCTCTTTACTCGTTCTGTAATGCATCATCCCGTAACTAACTCATTAGTCACATTGCTTGCAAGGCTCATAGTGATGTGCATTATCGAGAGGACCCAGAGATACCTCTCCGATACACGGAGTGACAAATCCTAATCTCGATCTATGCCAACTCAACAAATACCATCGGAGACACCTGTAGATCATCTTTATAATCACCCAGTTACGTTGTGATGTTTGATAGCACACAAGGTGTTCCTCCGGTATTCGGGAGTTGCATAATCTCATAGTCAGAGGAACATGTATAAGTCATGAAGAAAGCAATATCAATAAAACTAAATGATCATTATGCTAAGATAAACAGATGGGTCTTGTCCATCACATCATTTTCTAATGATGTGATCTCGTTCATCAAATGACAACACATGTCTATGGTCAGGAAACTTAACCATATTTGATTAACGAGCTAGTCAAGTAGAGGCATACTAGGGACACTCTGTTTGTTTATGTATTCACACATGTACTAAGTTTCCGGTTAATACAATTCTAGCATGAATAATAAACATTTATCATGATATAAGGAAATATAAATAACAACTTTATTATTGCCTCTAGGGCATATTTCCTTCACTAACATATTAACCTAGAGCCCAGTGCCAGTTTTCTCCTAGTTTTTAGCTTCACAGAAAAGGAATATCAAACGGAATAAAACTTTCACGATGATTTTTCTTGGACCAGAAGACACCCGAAGGACTTGGAGTCCAAGTCAGAAGACCATGAGGCGACGACAAGCCGTAGGGGCGTGCCCCCTGGCTTGTGGCCCCCTCGGGAGTCCACCGACCTACTTCTTCCTCCTATATATTCTCATATATTCCAGAAGCACCAAAAAGAGCCACAAAAATACTTTTCCACCGCCGCAACGTTCTGTTCCTGTGAGATCCCATCTTTGGGCCTTTTTCGGCATCCTATCGGAGGGGGATTCGATCACGGAGGGCATCTACATCAACTCTATTGCCCTTCCGATGAAGCGTGAGTAGTTTACCACAGACCTATGGGTCCATAGCTAGTAGCTAGATGACCTATTCTCTCTCTTTGATTCTCAGTACCATTTTCTCCTCGATGTTTTGGAGATCTATCAGATGTAATTTTCTTTTGCGCTGTGTTTGTCGAGATCCGGTGAATTGCGGATTTATGATCAGCTTATCTATGAATATTATTTGAATCTTCTTTGAATTCTTATTTGATATCTTTGTATTTCTCTTCTAATTATCCATTTGGTTTGGCCAACTAGATTGGTTTTTCTTGCAATCGGGGAGGTGCTTAGTTTTGGGTTCAATCTTGCGTGATTTCACCCAATGACAAAGTAGGGGTAGCGAGACATGTATTGAATTATTGCCATCGAGGATAAAAAGATGAGGTTTTCATCATATTGCTTGAGTTTATTCCTCTACGTCATGTCATCTTACTTAAGGTGTTACTTTGTTCTTTATGAACTTAATACTCTAGATGCATGCTGGATATTGGTCGATCTGTGGAGTAATTGTAGTAGATGCATGCAGGATTCGGTCTACTTGACACGGACGTGATGCCTATATTGCATAATCATTGCCTTGGATATCATCATAACTTTGCACTTTTCTATCAATTGCTCGATAGTAATTTGTTCACCCACCGTATTATTTGCTTTCATGAGAGAAGCCTCTAATGAAACCTATGGCCCCCGGGTCTATTTCCCATCATATTAGTTTCTGATTTACTATTTTGCAAGCTTTTATTTTCAGATCTATAAACCAAAAAACCCAAAAATATTTTATCTTTTATTTAGTTCTATTTATCTCCATCAGATCTTACCTTTGCAAGTGACCATGAAGGGATTGACAACCCATTTATCGCGTTGGGTCCAAGTGTTTGATTGTTTGTGTAGGTGCATCTATTGGGGACTTGCGCGTTTCTCCTACTGGATTGATACCTTGGTTCTTAACTGAGGGAACTACTTATCTCTACTGTGCTGCATCACCCTTTCCTCTTCAAGGGAAAAACCAACGCAAGCTCAAGAAGTAGCAACCATCGACACATAGGAGGGAGAAAACGGCTGGCCCATGTAATTCCATTGTTTTTAGAGTGATTTGTACTGCTGACTTAGTTAATAGATTCACGTGTTTTCGAAATGATTGATAGCATAATCATGGTTATGTATATTTAGCAACCTTTTTTACAAAGTAGAAATAAAAGGCACTGGAGTAAAACAATAAAAATTAGAATGGTTTCACCTATAATTAAAATCAAAAAACAATCAGGAAGAGAATTTAAAAGTCATAATGTTCATACACGTCAATCGGTAAGAGATGGGCTTAGTGAAGGTTGGTAGGGAGGATGATGATACGTCTCAGACGTATCTATAATTTATTATTATTTAATGCTATTATATTATCACTTTGAAATACTTTTTATACTATTTTTTAGACTAATCGATTAATTTAGTACCTAGTGCTAGTTCCTGTTTTCTACAAGTTTCTGGTTTTACAGAAAATCAATATATATGAAGCTCGAAATACGTTGTCAATTTAATAGGATTTTTTGGGCAACGAAGGACCCAGTAAGCTTTGGGAGAGATCCAGAGAAGCCACAGGGGGCCCACATGGGCAACTAGCGCGTCTCTAGGCCATGTGGGGCCCACTTGCACAGGCTTTCGTCCATTCCATAAAATCCTATAAATACTAAAACCCTTCACCATATTTTTAGAAGAATTTTTCTGCCGTCGCAAGCTTCTTTTCATCAAGATCCAATCTGGAGCCCTGTTTCGGACCTCTGTCGTAGGGGGGAACCATTGCCAGAGGCTTCTTCATCAAACCTTCTGCCTCCATGACCATGGGTGAGTAGTTCCATTAGCACCTTATGTTCCCTAGTAGTAGCTAGATGTCTCTCTCTCTCCCTCCCTCCCCCCTCTCTCCATCTCTCTCTCTCTCTCTCTCTCTCTCTCTTCAATACCATGTTCCCGTGAGCCGCCTCACATGATTGGGATTAATTCGATGTAATTCACGGTTGTGTTTATTGAGGTATGATGAATTATCACTTTATGATAAGATTGTTCATTGAATACAATTGAATCTTTTGAGGTTATCTTATTGTATAATTAAATAACTTTGCAAGCCCTCCCATCAATCTATCTTCTCTGGCCAAGTTCGATAGATTTTTCTTCAGAAGGGGTTGTTCTTTGTAGTGTGGTCAATAATTGTGGTACTCTAACCAAGTGACAGTAAGGGCCGAGATACGTATTGTTGGGGATATTACTACTGGACATAAACCGGCCAGGAGAGGCCGGGTTATCCCCATAATGATTATTATATTTGAAGCCCATAAATACAAAGATGGTGGCGCTTTATGAAGGCCCAAGGCCCAAAGGCGGGTTAAGGCCTATAGATATAAACCGACATTGATATGTAAACTTGTGTTGTAAGATAGAAAGAGTAGAGACCGAGCCGGACACATTTATGAGCCGGCCTCGGGATTCTGTAAACTGGCGGGCGTCGACCTTTGTATATAAAGGGATGACCCGGCGGTGGTTTAGGGACAACAAACAATAACTCGAGAACTAGGCAAAGCTGATTTGCTCCCTGGTTATCGAAACCCAAGCGATTCCATCACAACTGGACGTAGGCTTTTACCTTCACCGTAAGGGGCCGAACCAGTATAAACCCTTGTGTCCCTTGTCCGCTTTAACCCCTTTAAGCTAACCTGCCGCGATGGCTCCACGACTAAGTCCTTTCACGAGGACATCTGCAGTGACAATTCCATGATAGTTGGCGCCCACCGTGGGGCCATCACATGATGGTTTCGAGTTCTTGAAGGGCATCTTCGAAGGACTCAAGGGGTACGCCGTGGGTCGGATGACCAAGAGTCATCGCGGCAAGCTCTACATCAATGATGCAGGCTGGGGCCCTGAGGCCGACTCTATCGAGTGCGGATACCGGGTCCCTTTGGCGGAATACACGTCTTCATTGGCAAGATCGGTGAACCGGGCCCTGAGCCAGACATCTGCACCGACATCATCGAGACGGCTTAGCGCGCACGACCCACACGCGTTCAGCCCGCCGTGAAGGGTGCCTTCGTGGGAGTCATCCACGGAGCGGAATCTGAGGATAGATCAGTATCTGGTGGCGAAACCGTCGTCTACTCTGATGACGAGTCTTCAACTAGAGAGACCGAGTCGCTTTACCAGCTGCATGATGGCCGGATTAGTGGTGGTTCCGATGGCGACAGTATTCCAGACCTCCTTGAACCGCCAAGCTGAGTTGCGATCTTCATGGCCGGTACACAATCGATGCAGCACTCTTCTACTGCCGCAGCAGTGATTTCCGGTTCAGTAGCAGCAACACCAGCAGGAGCAGGGGGCTCTACACTGCCTCTGGCTCAGGTTTTGTCTGATTTGTTCGATGCTTTGGCGACGTTGCTGGCAGCAGAGGTGGAAGCGGCAAACTGGGATTAGCACAACGCGGAGATTGCAAAGGTGAAAGATCAGATAGCTCAAGCTAAGGTAGATCTGGCAATAGAGAACACCAGGATGGCCGCTGAGCGGGCCGGGTTAGAGGCACAGGCCTATCGGCTTATGCTGGACCATAGTACGTCAAATGACGTCATGAGGAGAAGGTACCGATCTCACCTGCCGCCGGTTTACGAAGGAAGAAACCTCTTTTACACACCAGGAGCAGGCACCAGCAACCAACCAGTGGTAAACCGGGTGGAGGCGCCTGGGACTGGGGCACCGGTTCAGCAGCACGCGATGGATCTGCCACCCCCTCAGCCTTGTCAGAACGATGTCCCATCACGACACGTCTCAATGCCTCCGGGTCATTACTCTAACCCGTTGGATAACATCGTTGCCGCCGCTTCACAATTGGCAGCTCTCCTGATTGATGGTGAGTCCCCAGTAGCAGTTGAAACACGACGGGCTAGGGAGCTCCTTCATATGGCCTTGACTCAGCAGCAGACTTATTCATATAGCCGCGAAAGGATTCATTCTACTCCCCGCCCGAGCCGGAGCTACAATAGGCATATCGATGAACCGGCCGTATCAAGCAGTGCACGGAATTGTAATCCGCCCCGTGGCCATAACCCGGCGGGTGGTGGTGGCAATGCTCAGGATGTAGTGGATCGCGCTAGGGCACGTCGAGAGGCTGAGTTAGCGGCGCAGCATGAGGCCCGCCAACTTACTCCGGTTCATCCAACAACGTCGGTGGAACCAGGGGTTACCTCCAGTTCTTTGGGAGTACCATGTCTCGTCCCAGCACTGCGCAATGCACAGCTACCCAAGGATTCCAAGGGCCCACGTAAGGTGCCGAATTACACTGCCGATTTATCCCCCGAGTCATGGGTGGGAAGCTATGAGATGGAAACGGAGATGCTGGATGTGCACGATGCGGCATGTGCCAAATACTTTACCATGATGTTGGAGGGAGCAGCTCGCACATGGTTGAAAAACCTGCCGACCAACTCCATTGGGTCGTGGGCTGAGTTAAGGGCCCGGTTCATCCAGAATTTCAAGGATACGTGCAAACAGCCCATGTCAATCGTGGATTTAGCTACCTGTGTCCAGGAGGAAGGAGAATCAACAACCTCTGATAGTACCAAGGACCCCGAGTCTGATGATGACAAGACAGGGAAGGGAAAGAAGAGCAGCAGCACCAAAGGGCAGCAACATAACCCGACGGGTCACAGCGGTAAGCGTAAAGCGGATAGCGGTTTAGATTTTGTGGCTAATACCAACGCGCAGGACAAAGGCCAGCGTCGTAAGGGTAAACCGCCCCCGCGTGGTGGAGGACCAGGTCCTAATCTGGAGCGCTTGTCTCACCTGTTGAACCAGCCTTGCCCGAAGCATGTATCGCGGGATAAGCCGGCCACACACCTCTGGAAAGATCATTATATTATGCAGGAATTCCAAAATTCAGATTTTTTTTGGTATGATCATGGACCGGGCGGCGGTTCAGGCCCCGGATCTCATGGGCCGGGTTACGGTGGAGGAAGTTCCGGTTCAGGTTTCCACGGTAATCAGAACGGACATGGCAATCAAGGCAATCAGGGCAACCAAGGTGGTTACAATCATCAGGGGGTCAGCAGCAACAACAACAGTCGGGTTACGAGAGCAACCCGAAGCAATTGAATAGTGGGCAGTACCATGTTTTCACCACAAGTTTGTGTAAGCACGATCAGAAGCTTCATAAAAGGGCAGTGAACTCCGTCGAACCGGCGGTGCCCTGGTACTTGCGCTGGTCTAAACAGCCCATCGCGTGGAGTCAAGAAGAACATCCGCCTCGGGTGGACAACCTGGGTCATCTGGCATTAGTAGTGGCACCTCAGGTTGGAGGATACAAGTTCACCAAGGTGGTCATGGATGAAGGAAGTAGTATCAACATCCTTTATTATGAAACCTTCCATCACGTGGGGTTAACAGATAAGAATCTTAAACCGTCGAACACCGTCTTTCATGGCGTGGTGCCTGGTAAATCGGCGTACCCAGTTGGTAAGATAGCTCTGGAGGTGGCTTTTGGAGATGAGCATGACTCAAGGTCAGAAACATTGACCCTTGAAGTGGTAAAGAACAAGAGCCCATATCATGCCCTGTTTGGACGGCCGGTGTCGGATTTCGGGTTCTGGCAGACCCTTAAGGTTCGAACACTGGGGTGCATGCGGAAATCACGTCCTCAACCTCTCGGTCTCACTGGGATCTAAACTACTAAAGGAATCACACAAGATTTATACTGGTTCGGGCCACCGTTGTGTTGTAATACCCTACTCCAGTGTGTGGTGGATGGATTGCCTCCTGGGGCTGGTGATGGTGAACAATACAAGGAAGAACAGCCTCGCGAGGGCCTGTTCTTGGCTGGGGCGACGAACTACTAGGAGGAGTTCTACCACCTCTCTCTCTCTCTCTCTCTCTCTCTCTTTCTCTACTCTGTGTGCCTTCTCATCAAAACCGGCCCCCTTGCTATGTGGGCGGCCGGTCCCTATTTATAGAGGCCCTGGTCCTCTTCCCAAATATTGAGCGGGAAGGGAGCCAACAATGGCGGGCTAATTTGAAGGGGGACAACAAGTACATCTATCCTGACAAAAGGTGGTCTTCACCTGCGAAAGGCTCTGCGGTGACGCCGTGCTGGGCTCCATGGTGACCTCCGTCTCGTAGTCCTCTTGGTCCTGGTCTTGTTGCACCGAAACGGCAACCTTTGCCTGATGCCTCGGTACTCCACGGCTGCGCTTGCCCCCTTTGCACCAAAGAGGAAAGAAGGACGCTGCGCGCGCTGGCGCCCTCGATCGTCATGGCTTGCGTCACTCGCACCTCACGAGGTACCCCGCCTTGATATCTCCGTCTCCTCGCGAGCCAGCCTGAGGAGGCTGCGCCTGAGGATGCGCCGTGTCGTCCGCCTCGTGAGGCTTGGCCCCTCGCGAGGGTCTTGAGTCTTGTGCTTGATGAAGATGGGCCATGTTGGGCCCCCATTCGAGCCACGCCGCAGGCCGTAGGCAGGCAAGTCTGGGGACCGCCGTTCCTAGAACGCCAACAGTAGCCCCCGGGCCCGTGGCGCGCATGGGCTTGGCCGTGCCGAGAGGCGAAAGGGCAAGGGCGAAGCGCCGCGGGCCCTATCAGCCTGCGGCCTTGGGCGCCGCGTGGCGGTTGATGGGACGTGGGCAGCACTGTTCCCCCCACGCCCCCTTATTCTGCGCCTTGTCAGGCGGACTTGTGGTTGCACACAGCCGCTCCCCTTCTTGTTGCTCGGGCGTCTTCTGCTCTTCCTTCCTTCGCACGGCGGCTCCCGCCTCCAATCCAATCTCAAATCTTCCCCCTCCTTTCCATCGCGATGACTCCGACAAGGAAGGAGAAAGGGGAGAAATCCACGCCTCCGTCTTGTGTGCCGCAATCGATGGCCCCCGCTGTCGGCCAGTCGACCGTACTCAACCAAGAGTGCCTGGGCAGGGACAGCTTGGCCCTGGCCTCCGTCTTCAACGAGTGCGGGAGGACGACGGCTTGGCCCGCGTCCCACTTCTCCATCAACAGGATAGCAACCGAGGTTCCATGTTTCACCGACGCCTTGTGGGCGGGTCTGGTTCCCCCCTTCTCCGATTTCTTCAATGCCGTGCTCTCCCATTATCAGATCCACTTTATGCATCTAAGTCCTGAGTCCATCACCCTTCTTTCGGTCTGCGCCTTCGTTTGCGAAGCCATGGTGGGCATCCCTCCTTCGGTGGCCTTGGTGCGCCACTTCTTCTCACTGCGTCTTGTCGACCCCTCCCAACGCTGGGCATGCGTGAGCTTTGCTACCGAGCCTGTGACCGAGGCCTCCGGGATTGACTTCAAACTCCCCCAGCCCGCGGCTGGGTTCCGCGAGCGGTGGTTGTACATGGACACAGGGGTGCCCAGCCCCCTGCTATCGGAGCCGACCTCGCCTGCTGTCCCCAATTCGGGTTGGGGCCAGGAGATGCTCAAGAGCCCCCGGCTCATCTTCGTCTGGAGCTGCTTCGCGCTCCTGAGGAAGCTCGGCATGACAGCACCCAAAGTGGTGAAGGAGTTTCTGTTGTGCCGCGTCGCTCCCCTGCAGCGCCACTTTCGCCGGATGTGGGCTTTTCTTGGGAGCGAGGATAACATGAGGCTCTAGGAGGAGGACCTGGCTCCGGCGGTGTTGAAGTCGACGCTCTTGACCTTAGCCGGTGACCTCAACCCCGGCAACGTCCGGCAGGGAGGGGCCCTGCTGTACCTCTGCCAGAGCAGGGCCGACTTCGTGAAGCAGATGCCTGTCTTTGATGAATGGGGGCTGCGCCCGGCCGGCCTCCAGGGACCTCACGAGAACCCGGTGGTGGTGACTGCCCTTCCAACCGGCCATGGCGGCTCCTCCTCAAGTGGCGAAGCAGGGAGGCAGGAGGCGCCTGAGGCCGAGGATGCCCCTGAAGAGGTGGCAGCGCCGGGCGGCGCTCGCGAGGGGACAACTCCTGAGGCCCGCGCCGCTGTGGCTGAAGGTGTCAAGCGGCCGCTCCCGGCGCCTGGGGCTGAGGCCTCGGAGGCCCCAGCCGCGTCTTCTGGCGAGGCAATGGAAGGCAGGCGCCAGGCAGACGCCCCTGACGCAGACCGCCCTATTGCTCCGTCCTCGCGGCAGGATGATCCTTGTGTCTTCGCTTGGGCCGCTTCCGCGTGGACTTTGAGGCCCTCCGGAGGAAGAGGGAGGCCCTTGGTGACGACTTCCCTTGCCGCGTGCTGAAGCGCAGGAAGTACTTCACCATTGACGAGTAAGTCCTCTTTCTCTCTGGCTCCTGATCCCCTTGCTGCTTCCGCTGATCCTTGTTCTGCAGGCCCCTCCCGACTGAGCTCGCGGAAATCGCCGAGGTGCCGTCTCTCTTAGCTCCGTCCCCTCTACTGTCTTCAAGTGCTCCGAGCAGCTTTGCCCTGGTGGTGAGGGCGTCTGAAGGAGCGGACCATCCCGAGGTGCACCGTGGCCCGTCATTCCCCACGATCTTCCTTCGCGGGCCCTCTCGGGGAATAGCCAGCTTGCCATGGGCTTCTCGTCTGGCTGGGGACCAGGACTGGTTGAGGCGCCTCCTGCGCCCCTCATCTGGAGACGGGCTGGCTCTAGGCCGGGCTCCCGGCGTGACGCGCCGGGCCATCGCGAGGGCGCCAGCCCCCAGCCCCCTGCCCGGAGGGGGAACAATGATTCTCGGCCCCTGGCGCTTGCTTGGGGCGGATGACGGTGTGGAAGATGTGCTTGAGCGCGCCCGGGAGCGCCGCGCCCGCTGCCAAGGGTTCCTTCAAAGAGTGGCCGACGCGGTGAACTTGCTCGAGGAGGAGCTTGCTGACGAAGACGCGTGCCTGGAGGCCGAGGGCCTGCGCCTGGCTGCAGGGAGGCGCGAGCTGGAGGCCGCCATTGCCCTCGCGCGCCGTCAGCGGGATCTTGATGACGAAGAGGCGAAGGCGTCGCTGGAGGCCTCTCGAGTGGCCCGATCCCAGGCCACCGAGGAGGCCCGGAGAGCAGACCGATGGCGAGAAGTAGCGGAGGAGCGGGCTCGCGAGCTCCTGGCCCGGTGCCACTCACTGGAGGAGCAGGCGGAGCTGCGTGAGCTGGCCCTTGCGTCGATGTGGGTGGCCTCTGGTGACCCAGCCGAACTCCAGAGGCGCGAAGAAGCGTTGACGCTGGAAGCCGACGAACGCACTCGCGAGTACGAGCGGCTGGAGACGAGGGAGCGCCTAGTGACGCAGGCGGAAGACGACGTCGCTGCACGAGAAGCGCGTGTCCTGGAGGAGGTCTGCCGTCGGGTGGCGACGGTGCGCCAGGGCCTCGAACGAGAGTTCGAGGGGAAGCTGGGGATGATCCGGGTCGAAGCCGAGGGCAGAACCGCAGCCCTGAGGGTCCAACGCGATGAGGCGACGCGGCTGGCCGACGCCTCCCGAGCCGCCCTTGAGGCAGCGCAAAAGGAGCTGGCCGCCTCTCAAGCCGAGGTGCTCCATCTTCATCGGCGGATGGAAGAGGCCAAGGTCGTTGAGCGCCAGAACACCGACGAAATACGCCAGCGGCGACTCCTGGAGCACGCGCATGGCCCCATGCTCACCACGCTCAGGGAGAGGGCTAACGTGGCCTTAGGCAACATCTGCGAGGCGTCCGTCGGCGAACCACACACGATCAATTATGCCGGTAACTTGCAGTTCTTCGCCGCCGTGGTGACGCAGCTGGAGGCACGGTCGGTTAGGGCCGACAGGTTGGTGGAGGAGAGGAGCCGCGCCTTGCTCAAGCATGCCTTTTCCCGTGTCTTCAGCCATCTCCAGAACATGAATCCCCGCTTCGATTCCGACGCTGTCATCGCCCCAGTCTCCCAGGCCGTCCGAGATGACTTGGCGCGCTGGGTGGAAGATAACGTGGACGCCCTTGTCAGGGCCTTCACTTCGGATGCCAGCAACATGGTCATGGGTGCTGACGAGGACGGCGCGGCGAGCGGCCCCGATGCCGCCGGCAGCGACGCAGGCATCGATGGCGAGCTCGGCGACTCTGGCGAAGGCTCGGGAGGTGCCTCCGGGGACGCATTGGGGGATTGGTCCGACTGAGTGCGTATCACTCCTGTCTTTTTCAGCCTACATGAATAGAACTCAGGCTTTTGACCTGGTGGCTTGTGAGAGCATTTTGGGAGGGGAAGCCCCTCATGTAAAAACCTGTGTCCATCATATCAGTTGTAATCAAATTGCGCTCGTGCCTGACAGTGGGCTGGTTTACCTTTGCCCCACGCTGGTTCATAGGCGTCCTGGAGGAGGGCGCGACTCCTTGGGCGCTTTTTAGTTGGGTCCTCAGGATGTGAGATCGTCGCTGATGAGAAACTTCTCATGCGTTGGCCTTCTCCCGAGCGCAATGACTTCACAGGCACTCGCCCTGCTTCACAGGCTCTGGGCCTTTTCCTCGAGCGCGAGAGCTTCACAGGCACTCGCCTTGCTTCACAGGCTCTGGGCCTTTTCCTCGAGCGCGAGAGCTTCACAGGCACTCGCCTTGCTTCACAGGCTCTAGGCCTTTTCCTCGAGCGCGAGAGCTTCACAGGCACTTGCCTTGCTTCACAGGCTCTGGGCCTTTTCCTCGAGCACGAGAGCTTCATAGGCACTCGCCTTGCTTCACAGGCTCTGGGCCTTTTCCTCGAGCACAAGAGCTTCACAGGCACTCGCCTTGCTTCACAGGCTCTGGGCCTTTTCCTCGAGCGCGAGAGCTTCACAGGCACTCGCATTGCTTCACAGGCTCTGGGCCTTTTCCTCGAGTGCGAGAGCTTCACAGGCACTCGCCTTGCTTCACAGGCTCTGGGCCTTTTCCTCGAGCGTGAGAGTTTCACAGGCACTCGCCTTGCTTTACAGGCTCTGGGCCTTTTCCTCGAGCGCGAGAGCTTCACAGACACTTGCCTTGCTTCACAGGCTCTGGGCCTTTTTAAACAGGACAACCTCCGCAGGCACCCGAAAATCCTCCCGAGGGGGAGTAACAGCGGCAGTCTGGGTTGCGCACTAGCCAGGCCTGGCCCGACTCGCGAGGGGCTCGCGAGGGGAGGCAGCTGTGACAGAGCGGTGACCAGAACGCGAGAAACGGCTCGAGCGAGAATAAGCACCCCTTCCCCAAACACACGCAAATCTCAAATTCCAATCCAACTTAAATCCAGCAGGGGAAAGCAACAGCCAAAGGGAAAGGCAACAAAAAGCAGACAAAAAGCCGCGTCCGGCACCTAATCTAGTCTTCGATGTCTTCTCACCAGCGCGGAGCTAAGTGCTGTCCACTGGGCATGGGAGGGAGCCCCAGGGCCTGAGGCCGGCACCCCTGAGACTCCGGGGCGTGTACAGCCCCACTCATTATTACGTGAGAGTGTCATGGGGCGGCGAGCTTCACAGGCACTGGGCCTTCTTCACAGGTACTGGCCTTGCTTCATATCGCCAGACGAGGGCCCCGCCTTGCGCCACACTCTAGTGTCATCAGCAACGACCGGAACCCAGGACGCCGCCCGATGGGGTAGAGCGGTCGCCAGCAGTTCCCCCGACGACCACGGGTCCTCTGCCAGGGGCAGGCCCTGAGGCACCTCCCCAGCAGAGGGCCTACCTCCTGAGAACGCCTTGCTTCGAACGCCGCGGTGGTGATGTCGGATCCCGGCCCCTCCCCTGCAGCCCCCTGCACCCTCCTCCCGAGGGGTGGGAGACTGTAGGAGCGGGGCAGCCGCTCGCCGCGGCGACCTGCACCTCCTGCGATCCATGGTTAGCGTATACCTGCCCCTGAAGAGTTAGCGGCGCCCGGTGATCGCTGCCTCCAGTGTGGCCAGCGGGCTCGTCCCGGAGCTCCTGGAAGGGCTCGGCTTCCATTGCCTCGTCGCCCCAGCCCGGGCCGAGGAGCAAGCCTTGTCCGTCCTCGTGAGGGTGTCCTTGGTCCATCATGAGGGGCACGTACTCTTCTGTCGCCGTCATCCCGTATGCCACGCCATGACGCCCCGCATGCCATGCGGCCCCACCTGTCATGCCTGCTACGGGGTGGCAACGCGGCCGCCCTCCGGGGCCGCGGGTCGCGTCGAGTCCCTCTCCATCACGGGCCGGGGGCGGCGGCAGCGCCGCCACCGGTCCAGTGCTGACAGCTTCACTGGCGTCGGAGTAGCCTTGGAGCCCGCGGGTGTGCGCGGAGCCCCCGTGCGGGTCGCTCTGGGCTTGAGATGGGAGCTGGGTGGAGAAAGGGTGAGCCCCCGAGGCGGCGAAGCCCAGGAGCTCCGCCACTCGCTCCAGCAGTACGTCATGGCCGCCCTCTAGCAGCCTGCACCGCAGCAGCTCCCGGGCCACTGTGAGCGCCGCCCTCGAGTTCGCCTGCTCCTGGCGGGTGTATGGTGTCGTTGTCGCGGCGTGATTGGAGGCCCTTGCTGCCGACCGAGCCTGCCGCGGCGTAAGAGTTGCCGAAGTCTGTCCGCGTCGCCCGCGGCCCGCAGCGCCCTGCGGACCGCGAGCTGCCCATGGGTCGGGGTCGCCCGAGGCGAGCGGTTCCACACGTTTGGGCCACGCAGCCCACGGGTCGGGGTTTCCCTCTTGGTCGCCGGGCATGGTGACGAAGACGCGGCGGGGTACGGAGTGGTGGAAGACGAACTCCGCTGCACCCCTACCTGGCGCGCCAAATGTCAGATTTCGGGTTCTGGCAGACCCTTAAGGTTCGAACACTGGGGTGCGCGTGGAAATCACGTCCTCGACCTCTCCGTCTCACTGGGATCTAAACTACTAAAGGAATCACACAAGAGACACAAGATATATACTGGTTCGGGCCACCGTTGTGGTGTAAAACCCTACTCCAGTGCGTGGTGGATGGATTGCCTCCTGGGGCTGGTGATGGTGAACAATACAAGGAAGAACAGCCTCACAAGGGCCTGTTCTTGGCTGGGGCGATGAACTACTAGGAGGAGTTCTGCCACCTCTCTCTCTCTCTCTCTCTCTCTCTCTCTCTCTTTCTCTACTCTGTGTGCCTTCTCATCAAAACCGGCCCCCTTGCTATGTGGGCGGCCGGTCCCTATTTATAGAGGCCCTGGTCCTCTTCCCAAATATTGAGCGGGAAGGGAGGCAACAATGGCGGGCTAATTTGAAGGGGGACAACAAGTACATCTATCCTGACAAAAGGTGGTCTTCGCCTGCGAAAGGCTCTGCGGTGACGCCGTGCTGGGCTCCATGGTGACCTCCGTCTCGTAGTCCGCTTGGTCCTGGTCTTGTTGCACCGAAACGGCAACCTTTGCCTGATGCCTCTGTACTCCGCGGCTGTGCTTGCCCCCTTTGCACCAAAGAGGAAAGAAGGACGCTACGCGCGCTGGCGCCCGCCTGGCGCCCTCGATCGTCATGGCTTGCGTCACTGGCACCTCGCGAGGTACCCCGCCTTGATATCTCCGTCTCCTCGCGAGCCAGCCTAAGGAGGATGCGCCTAAGGATGCGTCGTGTCGTCCGCCTCGCGAGGCTTGGCCCCTCGCAAGGGTCTTGAGTCTTGTGCTTGATGAAGATGGGCCATGTTGGGCCCCCATTCAAGCCACGCCGCAGGCCGCAGGCAGGCAAGTCTGGGGACCCCCGTTCCCAGAATGCCGACAGCCGGCTTATGCCAAATTTATGGCAAGGCCCTGTTATGTTTATCTGCAACTTAAAATGTCGGGTCACAAGGGAACCATCATGGTACATGGAAGCCGTAAGATCGCTTTGGACTGCGAAGAAGGTGATGCGGCTTATGCTGAGTCGGTTTGTGCAACAGAAGAATTGAAGTTCTACAAGGACAATGTTGATCCGGCGGATATGATGTTGTTGAAGAAACCAACTACAGAGCATGATCCGGCCTTAAAATTTAAATCGGCTGATGAGACTAAACTCGTTGATTTTGTTCCTGGCGATTCATCTTAACAGTTTAGTATCAGCGCTAACTTGGATCCAAAATAGGAAAGCGCGCTCATCGAGGTCATCCGTGAGAACTGGGACATCTTTGCATGGAAACCCTCTGACATGCCAGGTGTACCGAGGGAACTCGCTGAGCACACTCTCAATATTGATCCCAAGTTTAAACCAGTTAGGCAATTTCTCATCCAGTTCAATGAGAAATACGCATGGCTATTGGTGAGAAGGTAGCCCGGCTCTTGGCCGCAGGGTTTATTGTGGAAGTTTTTCACCCTGAATGGCTAGCTAATCCGGTGCTAGTACTTAAGAAGAACGGCACTTGGCATATGTGTGTGGACTAGATAGATCTGAACAAGGCCTGTCTTGCTGATCCCTTTGCTCTCCCTCGTATTGATCAAATCATTGATGCTACGGCGGGTTGTGACCATTTGTGTTTTTTGGATGCTTATTTCGGTTATCATCAAATCAAAATGGCGGTTAAGGACAGGGAGAAAACAGCTTTTATAACTCCCTTTGGAGCCTTCTACTATGTATCAATGCCTTTTGGGCTCAAGAGTGCCCAGGTGAAAGTGCTAGTGATGGACTGGAGGGGGGCGAATAGGCGATTTTTATGAAAGTCTTCAAAACATGGAAGTTTCGAAGACAATCGATAGAAATGAACCTATTAACATGCAGCGGAAGGTAGACTACACTAGGCAAGCCATAGTCAAGTATTCAATGAAGTGAAAGCACAAAGACTAATAGAAGCTAGGCAGTATGGATCAGGATGGAAGACAATATGAAGCCAATCAAAACAAGCAGTCACACAGTGAAGACAAATAGATAATGCAAACAGGCAATGACTTCACAAGGACCAACTGTAAATAAAGAGATGGGAAGGAAAGAACCAGTTGCTCATAGAAGACAATGATTTGTTGGACCAGTTCCAGTTGCTGTGACAACTGTACTCTAGTTAGGGAGGTTGAGATTTAACTCAGAAGACCGTGTCTTCACCTTATTCCCCTTGAGCTAAGGACACCCAGTCCTCGCCCAATCACTCTGGCAAGTCTTCAAGGTAGACTTCCAAACCTTCACAGACTTTGTTCACCGGCGATCCACAATGACTCTTGGATGCTCAGAACACGACGCCTAACCGGCTAGAGGATTCACAGTCCTCAAGTGTAACAAGTCTTCAGATCACACAGACAGGAAGACTTTAGTGATGCCTAACACTCTTTGGCTCTGGGTGTTTAGGGCTTTGTCCTCGCAAGGATTTCTCTCTCAAAGGCTTCGAGGTGGGTTGCCCTCAAACGACAAAAGCCATGCACTAACTCTAAGCAGCCAACCAATTTATGGTGTAGGGGGTGGGCTATTTATAGCCACTAGGCAACCCGACCTGATTTGTTCGAAATGACCCTGGGCCACTAAGGAACTGACACGTGTTCCAACGGTCAGATTTCAAACACACGCAGCAACTTTACTTGGGCTACAAGTAAAGTTGACTCATCCAGCTCTGAATAAGATTTGCTCTCATTGTCTTCGCTCGAAGACATAGGATTTTTTTTAAGCATCACTTCAGTCACTCTGACTTTGTTCACTAGGACCCCACCTAACAGTACGGTGGTTCCTATGACTCAACAAAGAAGAAAAGGAAACAACAAAACAACTAAGTCTTCGCGCTCCATAGTCTTCACGCGATGTCTTTGCTTGTCATAGTCTTCAATGTGATTATCTTAACATACCACCTTTGTCTTCAATGTCTTCATACATTTTTAGGGGTCATCTCTGGTAGGAAAACCGAATCAATGAGGGACTACTACCTGTGTTATCCTGCAATTCTCACAAACACATTAGTCCCTCAACCAGGTTTCTCGTCAATACTCCAAAACCTACTAGGGGTGGCACTAGATGCACTTACAATCTCCCCCTTTTTGGTGATTGATGACAAACTGGTTGAAGTTTTCAACGGGGATAAAAGTATGTGAAATTGTAAAGGATTTAGGTATTGTCTTCGTAAGTAGCAGAAAGGCTCCCCCTAAAGATGTGCATATAAGTATTTTGCTTTTGAATACAAATGCACATGGCAGGTTATACTTGCGGAGCTCCTCTTCTACTTATGAAGACAATTCATCATGCATGAAAGGATATAACGAAGATTAACGACATGCATAATGAAAAATGGACGTCTGCACAATGACTTCGTGCGGAATTTATTGTCGCACATGTGGAATTTATCATCGCATCACATAGTGTCGAAAAGGTAGCAGACGGGCATCAAGTTTAAGTGTTACAACTCAAAACGAACAAAATGTATCAAAAGCGAGAGTTGTAAGCACTTGGCAAATGTAGCAAAAGTATAGCAACCACCCATATTGACCTGCTTGAAGACTATCAACTCATATGCTTCTCCCCCTTTTGTCAGTAATGACCAAAAAAGTTTGAAGACATAGAGCTTCTACTCATTCCCATGAGGAGTAGGCGATGAAGCAGGGTCGTCGTTGAGGTTTGGTGGTGTAGACGAACTTGGTGCAGTGTCGATACGCGTTGAAGTTGGAGGTGGTCAGGTAGCATCATCTTGATCATCTATGACTCTGGCATTGACTGTTGCAGCCAAGGAAGAATAGTCAGAGTCTTCAAGTGAGGGAGTCCAATGCAAGTGAGCATTCCTTGGAGGAGTTGAGTCAAACTTGAATCTCTCTGTGAAGCCATCGTCTTGAAGATCAGCTTCAGCACTGAGCAATGTCAAACTCTTCCAAGACCTCCGACAGGTTTCATGAGTAACAAAGGCATTCTTGGTGGCAAGATTTCGAATGCGATTGACGTCCACCAAGAGGCTTTGCATCTAACGCTTAAGCCAGTCATGATGCTTATCCTATTTCTGATGTAGAGCGACGAGAAGCTCTCGGTCATTGAGAACACGAGATCGCTTCCAAGGCCTTTGGGCAATGGTACTTGCAGTGGCTTCTGTTCGGGTGCGAGGGGCACGTGTATTTCCAGCCAAGGGGTAAACAATAGAAACGGCCTGAACTCCTTCAATGGGATGGGTGAAGCTTTGATGATCGACATTGTGAAGATAAATTGGCTCCTTTGCAGGCTTTGTGTAAATGGCTTCGACAGACAGATCAACCTCTGGCAAGAATATAAGGTGATTATGCGCAAACAGCTGATAGTTGATAGCGGAGTGAAGCTTGATGAGGCGCATTACCCATGGAGCATAGAACTTCAGACCAAATATGTCAGAGCCAGATGCAGCCAACTGCCTGATGAAAAAGTCTTGAGCATTGAAGCTGATGCCATTGAAGATATAGAAAACCAAAGTCTGCATTGCTCCGTCAAGCTTCGCTGCAGATGAATGTCCTTTGACAGGCCATAGAGTTCGCCTGATGATATGATAGATGGTGCAGGGAAAATACTCTAGGTCTTCAACAAAGAATACCATTGGGTATTCAGCATCACATGGCAGAGGCTTCATCATGCTCAGCATTTGGCTCATGTTAGGCTCTGGCTTCTGAAAAATGCTCTCCGAAGCATTCTGGTGTTGCTGACAACCTGGTTCATAATATTCGCCAGGAGTGGGCAGGTCTATGAGCTCAATGATGTCTTGGGCTTTAGCTTCATGATGTACATCGCCCGTCATCCACTAAAGGATCCAAGTCTTCGGATCCGTGTTGTATCCACGAATGTGGAGGGTAGCATAAAATTGAAGCAGAAGTTCTTCATTCCAATGTTCCTTGGCAGTCACAAAGTTGAGCAGACCCGCATCACGGAAGCAGTCAAGAGCTTCTTCAAGGCAAGGCAATCCAGCAATGGCTTCGCAGTCTAGACGCATATGAGGGAAAATGCACCCCTGATTGTATAAGATGCACGAATAGTAGCAGTGTTGTTGATAACTCCAGAATCGATCTGAGGAGATTCTTGGCCTTGTGTAGGGGTTCTTGTCATTGTCAAATAATGTGTTGTGTGCTATGAAGCCATTGGCATTGAAAGATCCTGGTGAAGTTGCAGTACCTAGAAACCTTGGCAGCCTTGGCTTTGGCTTCTGGACCTGAGGCCTGTGCTCCACATGATAGTCAAATTGAGGTCCGAGAGCAGGCGGAGGAACCAGAATTGGCCAGTGAACGGTAAAAAGCTGACCACGATCATATGCTTGCTCGATGGTGTGTGGCCTTGGAGGAGGTACAGGAGCAGAGGCATTGGCTTCAGGCAGCGGATTTGCTTCGGGTGCTGCATTGGCTTCAGGTGCATTCACTTCTGGCACCACATTAGCTTCAGGCGCCATAGTAGCTTCAGCCATGACAATGTCATTGGCTTCAGTGTTGAGGTTGGTGGCCGCCTCAGTATTGGTAACCTCCACTTCAGGAGCTGGAGGGTCGGACACGTTCTCCTCGAGAACAACTTCAGGGTTGGAGGGGGTGTAGCAACACATTCTTCTTCTCTTGGTTCTTCTTCTTGGTCATCGGCTGATGCACTCGGAATATCTTCAGCTGCTTTGGCTTCAGATTCAGAAATGTTCGCAATAGGAGAGGATTCAGGAAAGACTTCACGTGAAATGGAATGGCGCTCTTCTCCTTCTGGAACACTTGACAAAGTGACCTGTGGCCTTGGTCCTTTGTGAAGCCTGCGAAACGCTGGCGATGCCTATGGAGATGGAGTTGGTTGGGCCTCAAGGTCTTCATCGTCAATCACCGGAGTGGTGACCTGGGTTGGGGGAGTACTTGGGGTTTCTTCTTGACAGGGGGAGTCTTGTGGGTGATCATCCCATGAGTCATCCTAAGCGATTGGCGTCAATGGATGACCAATGCTGATGAGTTTGCTTTTCGTGAGAACAGGCGATGATACCACATTGTGTTCGATCTGAGGAAGGACTTCATCATCTTCAACATTGTCTTGATGACCAATGTCTTCGGCTGCGGTGGGGTCAACAGCTGGAATGTCTTCAACTACTGGAGCCTCTGTGGAAGTAGGCTCATGAACGATCAACTAGCGCTCATGATGTTCAGACGCAGGACGAGCCACTGAGATTGGCTCGACAACAAGGGGATCTGTGGGAGCAGCCTGGTCTCTCTTCTTTGTCTTTCTCTTCTTGGTTGGCGGAGCGTCGTCAGTGGTGTGCTTGGCCTTGCGCTTGCGGGCTTCGGCTTCAGCTACCCTTGTTTTCTTGAGTTCCAAAGCCACTGCGGGGACCTTAGGCTTCGAGCCTATCATATTGGTCGAGAAGACAATGCGAGGTTCTTCCTGCCTTGATGCTTCTGGTTGGGCCACAACATGCTTCTTCTTCTTCTTGGCAGCCATTCTGGGGTCGATGCCTGGTCGCCCCAAAGCCTTGCGCTTTTCAGCTTCATTGTAGCCTTGAACACATTTGGCAGGAAGATTCTTCATGCGCTCATAAGAACCTTTTGCTTCTTCTCGTTTCTTGTGGACCGCCTCCTTGAGCTCATGCATCATGACCTTGAAGTTTTGAATGTCTTCAACATTGAGCTTGGCCATGTGCTTCTTGAACTGAGCCTTTTCATAATCAATCTTGTGCTTCAGCTCAACAATCTTCTGTGCAAGAGCCAGCTCAGGAGCAATGGCTCCATGGAAAGAGACGCTGAGGCCAATTGGGAGCTGAAGATCATCAAAAGTGAGGTCTGGGCTGTCAAACCACTCATCGATAAACTTGTACAGGATCTCCACATCAAAGAGGGGAAGATCATTGAAGATTTCCACCTCTTGCTTGCTCTTTATCAATTGCTCAAGAGCATCATTGCCAAGATCATCGTCGCTAGACAGATCAATGGCTTTGTTCTCGTTCCTCAGAACGGCAGCATGGGTAAATGCTTGACCAGTTGGTTGCATGGGCTTCTTCAACTTGTCAGACTTGGAGATGCGAGAAAGATCTTCAAACTGCACACTGGCTTCAGGAGGTGCAGTGGCCAGAGGCTTCGCCCGCAAGACCTTTGGTGCGTAGGAGGGCTTTGAAGCCTTTGGTTTCTTTTGTTTTATAGGCTTCGGTGGTGCAGGCGCTTCGTCAGAATCAGCGTCATCTGCAGAGTGATCCAAGGCTGCCCCTTGAACCTAAATGTGAGTGATAAGACCTTCAAGGTTGTAGAAGGGCCCAACAAGATTGGGTTCAGCATCGCGTGTGCCGTCGGCATGAGGAGCAGAAGGACCGGGGTTGAAGTCTAACCCTAGTGACTTCTTGTTCTCTTTGGCAGAAGTTTTGGCAAACTGGAAGTTGCGCTTAAATATATTGTCTTCACGACACCATAACAGAGAGGATGGGTCGGCATTAGCAGGCTGAGGTCCACGAATCATGCAGGGGTAGAAGCCTTGAGCAATAGCTTCGGACTTCGACTTGGGCTGAAGACCTTCGTATATAATATCTCCCCAGGGGCCCTTGATGGCATTCTTTTTAGCATATTCATCGGTGACAAATCTGTACTTGAACCATTCCTCCGCCCAATGTCTTTGAATCCATTGGATTCGGTTCTTGCATTCTCCATAGGTCTCTTCTGGATCTGACTTGTATAACTCATAGAGATCCGGTGGTAGGTCCTTAGCAGTGTTTTCATGGCGCTGTCTGCTGCCCTTCCTGACTGATTTTTCTGTTGCCATGAAGTTCAGACTGAAAGGCTTCAAAACATGCAAAGGCTTCCTTCTGCTGGTCAGACAAGAATTAGCTTCGGGAGAATTGATGTGATGCTGTAAGAACTCTGCAAATGAATGCAGACTATGAGAACCAAGGGATTCTCCCACGGACATGTACCTGTGACAGCATTAGAGATGCGAGGGAAGGGGAAGAGGTCATATGCATTCTCAGAAGATTTTTAAGATAAATCAGTTTAGAAGACATTGACCTCATAGTGCGAAGACATTCACTCATATGTAGAGAGTTGGTTCCAGATTTGTACAAATCCACAAATAAGTACAAGTGAGGAATCTAACTACTTTGTGAGGCATAAGTGAACATACTAGGCATGTTATGAGATGCAACAGATCCAACTTTGTAGCAACAGAAACCACTTGTGGTTGAAAAGGATGAATCTATCGGATCAAAAAGGACTGTAAAAGGAGTTTTTATTTACCACTCGAGGAACTGCTAGACGGAGTAGGAGATGAGGCCGAGTAGTTCGATCTTCTGTGCCCTAACTTTGCGACGGAGGACACCTACGGCGATGGTGGAGAAGACGATGTCCACGGCTGGCATGATGATGGCATCGGTGAGGTCGCGGCAGCTAAGCGCTTCGTCGCCGGCGTCGTCGAGGGCTAGCGATGGCGCTAGGGTTTGTGCGAGGAAGAGAAGTGGAAGAAGAGATAATGACTAGGGTGTGGTGTGTATTTATAAGGATAGGGACGGCGCAGCGTTATTACGCAGGTGCCCCTGGCGGTTCACATCTGAGGGACACGTGGCGATCATGCAACTTATTGGAGGTTGTTCCATGTTCCCACGTACGCCTGGATTGTCGAGTGGTCGTTCCCGCTTCTCTGGGTTTCAGGCAAAAAGGATTGAGCATTTAAAACAGATTTGATGTTTGTCTCTGTATCTTCTGCTAACAAGGACGCAGCAAAGACATTCGACAGTTTCAATAGAATGCATATGATTTGGATAGATAGATTTGAGACGGGAGCATAGAAAGGTTAGGGTCCGATCACATTCACTTAGTTCAAAAGATCCAACGAGAAGACATAGCTATAAGTGAATGCTGTAGAGGACAGAACACAAATATATGAATATATCTGAATAAGACCAAATCAATATAGTGAAGATAAACATGAAGCCATGTTAATATTGAAGACAAACCAAATGCGAAGATTTTGCAAATATAACGCCAACAGAAAATACTCCAATCAAAAGTTTGGTGGTGGCGTTACCCACCATATAGGAAGTATTAGACCCAGACACGGCACACAATTATCGTGGCGCTCTGAAGTCAAATTCCATGTTAATGTATTCACACTTAGAGTGTATGTCTTCATTAGTTGAAGATATATGTTACTTTGTGTGTTGCACATCTAAGTCATCAACATGCACAAGTGTTAGGATGTGTGCATGATCACAAGACATTTGAGGATTCCAAGATATTTAGCTCACACCGCAACTTGCAAAACCTTTTCTCATCCAAGGGCTTTGTGAAGATATCTGCCAGTTGCTCTTCAGTGTTGACGTGAATGATATCAATATCTTCCTTCATGACATGATCTCTGAGAAAGTGATGACGGATCTGAATGTGCTTTGTCTTCGAGTGCTGAACTGGGTTGTTGGCAATCTTGATGGCGCTTTCATTGTCGCAGTAGAGTGGCACTTGCTTCAGATGAATGCCATAGTCATTGAGTGTTTGCTTCATCTAGAGAAGCTGAGCGCAGGAAGATCCAGCAGCAATGTATTCAGATTCAGCAGTGGAGAGAGATACACAGTTCTGCTTCTTTGAAGACCAATATACAAGTGATCGTCCCAGAAAGTCACATGTGCCTGATGTAGACTTGCGATCCACCTTGTCACCAGCATAATCAGCATCCGAGAATCCAACTAGATCAAACACCGAGCCCTTTGGATACCATAATCCTAGTGTTGGGGTGTAGGCCAAATATCGAAGAATTCGCTTCACAGCTAAGTGATGCGATTCCTTTGGTGCCGCTTGGAATCGGGCACACATGCAAACACTAAGCATGATATCTGCCCTAGATGCACATAAATAAAGCAAAGAACCAATCATGGAGCGGTATACCTTTTGATCAAACTCTTTACCATTGGCGTCAGTATCCAGATGACTCTTGGTAGGCATTGGCGTCGTATAACCTTTGCAGTCTTGCATTCCAAACTTCTTCAGGCAATCTTTGAGGTATTTCTCTTGAGATATGAAGATGCCGTTGCGTTGCTGCCGTATTTGAAGTCCAAGGAAGAACTTCAGCTCACCCATCATGGACATCTTATATTGCTCTTGCATCATGTATCCAAACTCATCACTGTATTTCTGATTAGTGCAGCCGAAGATAATGTCATCCACATATATTTGGCACACAAACAGTTCACCATCATATGTCTTCGTGAAGAGTGTGGGATCTAGGGAACCAGGTTTGAAGCCTTTGCTCTTCAGGAAGTCTTTGAGTGTGTCATACCAAGCACGAGGGGCTTGTTTGAGGCCATACAGTGCCTTGTTGAGCTTGTAAACCATGTCAGGATGTTTTGGATCTTCAAAACCAGGAGGTTGTGCAACATACACTTCTTCTTCAATCTTGCCATTGAGAAAGGCACTCTTCACATCCATTTGATACAGAAGGATGTTATGATGATTTACATAGGCTAGCAGTATGCGTATAGCTTCAAGCCTAGCCACAGGAGCAAATGTTTCATCGAAGTCAATTCCTTCAACTTGAGTGTATCCTTGAGCAACGAGACGAGCCTTGTTTCTGACAACTTGACCATGCTCATCTTGCTTGTTGTGATATATCCATTTAGTGTCTATGATATTGTGTTTATGAGGATCAGGACGCTTGACCAGTTCCCATACATTATTCAGCTCGAACTGTTGAAGCTCTTCTTGCATAGCTTGAATCCATTCAGGTTCCATGAATGCTTCATCAACTTTCTTGGGTTCAGATATTGAGATGAATGCAAAGTGCCCACAGAAATTTGCTAGTTGCGTTGCCCTTGAACGAGTGAGTGGACCAGGTGCATTGATGCTATCAATTATCTTCTCAATCTGTACTTCATTTGCAACACGAGGATGAATTGGATGAGGATTTTGCTCTTGCTGATCATTGTCATCGTTTGAAGGATTGTCTTCAGGCTGAGCATTGTCTTCAGGTTTATTAGGTGCAGAGATGATAAGTTTCTCTTCAGGCTGTACTTCAGATGGTATGATTTCTCCAGTTCCCATAAGCTCGATGGATTCACTGGGTGGAATTTCATCTAGCACATTTGGCAGGTGCTCTCTTTGCGAGCCGTTAGTCTCATCGAACCGCACATCCACAGTTTCAACCACTTTATAGTGAAAGAGGTTGAATACTCTGTAGGAGTGCGAATCCTTTCCGTAACCAAGCATAAAACATTCATGTGCTTTCGGTGCAAATTTTGAAGTGTGATGTGGATCCTTGATCCAGCACCTAGCACCAAATACTCTGAAGTAACTGACATTTGGCTTCTTACCAGTGAGGAGTTCATAGGATGTTTTCTTCAGAAGCTTGTGAAGATAAACACGGTTGATGACATGGCATGCAGTATCAATAGCTTCAGGCCAGAACTTTCTTGGTGTCTTGTATTCATCGAGCATCGTCCGAGCCATCTCAATGAGTGTTCTGTTCTTGCGTTCCACGATGCCATTCTGCTGCGGCGTGTACGGAGCTGAGAACTCATGAGTGATGCCCAATGTATCGAGATAAGTGTCGAGGCCGGTGTTCTTGAATTCAGTGCCGTTGTCACTTCTGATGTGCTTGATCTTGACGCCATAGTTGTTCATGGCTCCATTGGCGAAGCGTCTGAAGACATCCTGCACTTCAGTCTTGTAGAGGATTATATGCACCCATGTATATCTTGAATAATCATCAACAATGACGAAGCCATAGAGACAAGCAGTAGTAGTAAGGGTAGAGTAGTGAGTAGGGCCGAAGAGGTTCATGTGTAGCAGTTCGAAGGGTTGAGTCGTTGTCATGATTGTCTTCGAGGGATGCTTGGCCCTCGTCATCTTTCCAGCTTCGCATGCACCGCATAAGTGATCCTTCTTGAACTTGACACCCTCGATGCCTATGACGTGCTTCTTCTTTGCAAGAGTATGCAAGTTCCTCATGCCAGCATGCCCTAGCCTCCGATGCCAGAGCCAGCATTCTGAAGCTTTTGCAAGAAGACATACGACAAGTTGTGGTCCCGCTAAGAAATCTACCATGTACAAATCATCTTTCCGATACCCTTCAAAGACTAGAGACTTGTCAGATTCCATTAGAACAAGGCAACGATATTTTCCAAATATCACAATCATGTTCAAATCGCAAAGCATTGAGACAGACATTAAGTAGAAACCAAGGGATTCAACAAGCATCACTTTATCCATGTGCTGATCCTTTGAGACTGCAACTCTACCTAGACCCAATACCTTGCTTTTACTAGTATCAGCAAATGTGATGTGACTTTTGTCAGATGGACGTAGGGTTGAGTCCATGAGAAGACTTTGTTTGCCAGTCATGTGATTAGTACATCCACTATCAATAATCCATTCTGAAGCAGCTAGTGTCATACCCTACAGTGCAGTTAGGGGGATAGGCTTCACAAAGAGCATTGTGAAGCATAAACATTTGATGAGCAAGAGGATTATTAAAGCTTAGATCGAGGTTAGGACTGATAGGACAAGTAGCAAGCGACTCAGGACAAAATACATAATAAGACCATTTGGGCATTTGATCTTGCGCCCTACAAGATATTTTAGGTCCCCAGCAATAGCTTCAGACGCATTTGATTTTCGGCTGGAGACCTTTCCCTGCAAAAGAGAGTTAAGCTTTCTTAGCCACCCACATCTTCAAGGGTGGCTTCGAAGCAATGAGTCTAAGTGCAGCATCTGAGAACTTTGGCTTTGGAGCCCTAGCAAATAGTCTTGCAGGTGGAGAATAGTACTCATAAGAATAAGCAGAGTAGTTCTGGGTCTTATGAACATGGCAGTTTGATGAAACACGCTCATATTCATAGGCCCGAGTATGGTTTCCCTGCAAAACATTTGTGTTAGTGCGACTCAGGTGAGTCCTCTGTCTGTATGAAGCCTTTGGACCATATGAAGCCTGTGGTCTGGGGTTTGTCTTCTTCCCTTGTGGTGTCATGACGACATTCACAGGAAGATTCTCCAAACACCTTTTCGACACCCAGACTTTCTTCTTAGGTGGCCCATTCCTGCAGTTAGTACCAATATACCCGGCAAACACTTCACCATTCTGATTCTTAAACAGTTTATAATTTGCATCAAAGGATTCATCAATGACGATGGGATTAGCACAAGTGAATCCAGATAGGGTGGATGGATCCACTGAAGGTTCCTTTGCAGCAACCCATGTGGTTTTGGGGTACTGCTCAAGTTTCCAGTAAGAGCCATCAACATTCATTTTCCTTTCGAACCCAACACCCTCTTTCCTAGGGTTTCGATTCAGAATCTGCCTTTTGAGGACATCACATTCTGTCTGATGCCCTTTGAGACTTCTGTACATCCCTGTTTCAAGCAATGTCTTCAACCTAGCATTTTCATCAGCAATAGCAATGGCATCCTCAGCAGAGGGGTTAGTTTCCACATCAACAGTTGAAGATATTGCAACAGTAGCAGCAGTAGAACATTCAACAATAGAAGTAGCATTATCACGCTCAAGGCATTTAAGACATGGTGGTTCAAATCCTTCCCGAGCGGGACTAATCTGTTCAGCGCGAAGTGACTCATTTTCCTTTTGAAGATCTTCATGAGCCGCTTTCAATTTCTCAAGTTCTTGCTTCCTTTGAAGATAATCATAGGAAAGTTTTTCATGAGTTGTTGAGAGCGTTTCATGACGACTTTCAAGTTCCTCATACTTAACATGAAGATTTTTTATGTCTTCAATTAAGAACTGAGATCGAGTCATTTCAGCGTCCAACAGGTCATCGCTTTTATCTAACAGTTTTTGAATATGTTCCATAGCTTTCTGTTGTTCAGTTGCAATTTTAGCAAGTGTTTTGTAGCTGGGTTTGGAATCACAATCAGAGTCATCTTCACTGGATGTTTGATAGTGAGTATTGCGTGAGTTTACCTTGGCACCGCGTGCCATGAAGCAATAGGTGGGAGCGGAGTTGTCTTTGTCATTAGAATCGGTGTCGGTGACGAAGTCATTGTCTTCAGTGTTGAATATGGACTTGGCAACGTAGGCTGTAGCCAGACTTGCAACGCCAGAATCAGACTCCTCCTCAAACTCCACCTCTGCCTCCTCAGAAGCAGACTCCTCCTCTGAATCCATTTCCTTGCCAACAAATGCCCAAGCCTTGCCAGATGAGCTCTTACTGTGTGATGAAGACTGTCGGTGTCAAATCCGGCGGATCTCGGGTAGGGGGTCCCGAACTGTGCGTCTAGGCCGGATGGTAACAGGAGGCAAGGGACACGAAGTTTTACCCAGGTTCGGGCCCTCTTGATGGAGGTAAAACCCTACGTCCTGCTTGATTAATATTGATGATATGGGTAGTACAAGAGTAGATCTACCACGAGATCGGAGAGGCTAAACCCTAGAAGCTAGCCTATGGTATGATTGTTGTTCTGTATGTTGTCCTACGGACTAAAACCCTCTGGTTTATATAGACACCGGAGAGGGTTAGGGTTACACAAAGTTAGTTACAATGGTAGGAGATCCACATATCCGTATCACCAAGCTTGCCTTCCACGCCAAGGAAAGACCCTTCCGGACACGAGACGAAGTCTTCAATCTTGTATCTTCATAGTCCAGGAGTCCGGCTGAAGGTATAGTCCGGCCATCCGGACACCCCCTAATCCAGGACTCCCTCAGTAGCCCCCGAACCAGGCTTCAATGACGATGTGTCCGGTGCGCAGATTGTCTTTGGCATTGCAAGGCGGGTTCTCCTCCAAAATCCGTATACCTGTTGAATAAAGTCCCGTTTCTTGTAAATGTTGCGCTCCTTGGCTTCTACGCCCAATAATGGCCGTCTCCCACGTGTCAAACGAATATGCAAAGTCTGAGTGTTTTTACATCCACACCCCTAGCCACGTAAATGAGCCACCCATTTAAGGGGATGATGATTTAGATCCAAACCACACCTTCTCCCCTTTGCGAGTGTTCACCAGAGCGCATCCGACAAAGGTCCATTCCACCATGGCCAGCCGTCGCAACTCCTCCTTTAGCCCTTCCAGCCCTCAGCCTGGATATTGGGAGAGATGCTCCATCCCGCATAGCGAGCTAGTGATGCTCCAGACCAAGGGATTTCTCCCCCCGGCCTATATGGTCCCGGTTCAAGCCGGTCTTGCCATCTATAATGGCGGAGAGCAAGCAGAGAGTGCCTCTAATCCCTCCAAAGGAGAGCGGGTATGCCTTGTCCCTTATATAATAAGAGGGCTCGGATTTCCAATCCATCCGTTTCTCCGGGGGCTCCTAGAGTTCTATGGTCTCCAGCTACACAATCTTACGTCTGCCTCCGTATTGCATATCGCGGGCTTCGTAGCCCTCTGCGAGCTGTTTTTGGGTGTTGAGGCTCATTTCGGGCTGTGGAAAGAGTTATTCTGCCTTGTGCCCCATTCTCCGAAGGGGTCAATATATCAAGTGGGCGGAGCCGAAGTGTGGCGCATTGCCGGGACCGGATATCTATCCGGAACCCCAAAGAAGGCATCCGAGGACTGGCCTTCGGAGTGGTTTTACATAGAGGACGTCCCGCTGCCGGATCCTGTCCGGATCGGCCTCCCTGAGTTCGACAGTGCTCCACTAAAGAAGCGCCTAAGTTGGCGTCCACGGAGCCCTCAGAGGGAAAGTGACAAGGACGTCCTTTACCTGATGGGCTGGATAAGATTGTTAGCTCATTCCGGACTGACCATGATCGGAGTCATGGCCGCATGCATCATGCGAGGGGTGCAGCCGCTATAGTATAGAGGCCACCACATGTGGGACTTCAACGGGGAGGACAACGCCACCCGCTACGGCCGTAAGGGACCGGATTCGGCTGCGGCTCTAACAAAGACCTTGTCCGCTTTGCACAAGGGAGAAGACGAGGAATTTCTCCACGTCAACCCACAGGGTGGATTTTCTATGTACAATCCCCCAAGCTGAGTAAGTGGTCACATTTACTTGCCCATCCATTTTATATTCCCATTGTTAAATATTCAGTCTAACGACTTCAACGCAGGAACTGCGCCAGGCTGTTAAAGAAATAAACAGCCCTCCTCCACAACCCGAGGACCCAGGACGGTCCCTCGACCCGGCCTCTCAAGAGGATCCGGACTTATCTGTGGAACTGATTGATGGAGTGTTCCATCAATTGAGCAAGGACAACGCCTTGGTGGCCATTACGGCCGATTACCCAGGGCTAATCCCGGCCTCCCAGGTAACTGAGATCGAAGTCCCAGTATCCCGAATAGGGGTCCGCCCTCTCGTGTTTTCAGTTTCCTGATTACAACCGAGCTTTGCAGGGGAGGTTTTTGAGACGGGAGGCCGAACCTGCGGCGACAAGCCAACGAGGGGCCGCAGGGCCCTGTGGGCAGAAAAGAGGCGCAGTCCGGACCGAGGCATCAGCGCAAAGGTATGGCACGCCCCCTTATCCCAGGTGTTATACCTTCAAGGCATATTAACACTCGTGCTCTCTTTAGGATAAAGAGACCTCGCCGGACTATATCCAGAGAGGCTGCCAATCGCGCCTCCACCAGCCAGGCTCCAAAGCCTGGTCCGGAGGCAGAGGCGAACACAAGGCGTGCACCGGACGCTCCTCCGATGGAGGATGTGGACAGGTTGTCTGCCACCAACTCTGAGGTGGAGAGTGCCATGAACCACAGGCGTCGCCGGAAAATTCTTCGCGACGCTTGTTTCTCCCAAGAGGCATTAGATGCCTTCAATTCGGGAGATGCGTACCTCCGTGCCGCTCAAAATGGTCTAGCCAAAGCCATGGAGCAATATGTAAAAGACATACGGGTAAGAAATTTTTGGTAATTATATATATATATATATATATATATATACCAGTAGCCCCCGAGACTTGAAACAGTTAGAATAACTGATTTAAGCATCATTTGTTATGCAGGTTCTTACAAAAAAGAATTCCCTACTATCCGAGGAGCTGGAAGAGTGCAAAGCCCAACTGGAGGCCGCACTAGCCACGGCAGGGGAGCCCAAGGAGACCCCCTCTGGTAATATACACTTCGAAAGATAAGTATTTTGCGAAGCACGGCATGGGTGCGAATCTGACAAATGAAATTGCAGATGGCGCCGGATTGAATCTGGAAATGCAACAACTCCTACGCCAGCTGAAGGATGGTGAGAAGGTGCTGACAAAGGTGAGGCGGGAGAAGAACGATCTCCAAGATGCCAACACCAAGCTGGGAGTCGACCTGAAAAATGTTCGTGCCTAGCTGTCAGACTCCGTTAAGGAGAATCAGCGGCTTCGGCACGACATATTTAGTTAGTGCTTGAACGAACCTTTGAAAAAAAGTTCGGTGGGGAAGTCGACTAACAGAGTAATGTATGTAAGTGTGCTAACAGGTCGTCCTGCAGAGGAGATCCCCGGTTCTATGGGTGACCTTCTTCCCGAGCTCTCACAACTGCTCGAGCGAGTTCGGCAGGTGATGCAAGGCGTCGCTCAGGCATTGTGGCCATCCATCTCCATGCCCGAAGGTCTTGGAGAGCTTGCGGAGAAGCTGAAGGGAGCACGGCGGCGCTTCCGATTGTGGAAGATATCGGCCTGCCGTCAAGGCGCTAGGGAGGCCTGGGCCATGGTGAAGACGCGGTACACAAAGGCTGACCCCAACCACATGGCCGAGGTCGGTCCTGTGGGGCCTGACGGGAAGGAGATCCCTGTAAGCTTAGTATACGGCCAAGTAGAATTGGTCGCAAAGTATTCCCAGCAGGACTGTAAATTAGATAGCCTGTTAGATGGTATTGAAGAGGAATACAATCAGTCAGAATGAATATGTAATTTAACTGACATTTATAATGCCTTCTAGCCGGATTGTAGATCGTTTGTCATGGCCGACCTTTTCACTTCAGCCTCGGGACCTGACGGTCCGGAGTGTGTCCGAATTCCCATGAGGTTATATAAGAACCGGGGAACGCATGGAGACCAGGCGTAGGGGTCATTAGTGCGTGAACAAACAAGTGCCCGACTAGTTATGTTATATTACATGGTTAGTAAGAAACATCTTCCAGGGAGAATAGTTCCGTTAGGGGTTCCTTTCCCTGGGAGGCATGCCCTAAAGTGCATGCCCATTCTGCGAAAAAAGATGCGGGAAAAAGCATCTGGGGGCGCATAAATAAATAAGTGAAAAGATCATCTTTTAGGTCACCGACCGAATATTCCCTTAAGAATGCTAGCTTTCGGCTTCACCTAGCTGAGGTACACATCCGGCTGATCCGGCAGTAACAATCGTAGAGGTGCTCCCTTTACCGCCTAGCCGAATAATCGGGAACATAGGGGTAAGCACAGGAGCCAGGCAACCCAGCTTGGCCAAAACTTAAGTCATATCGATGCATATAATGGTGAAATAAAAGGTACATGCGGAAGTATAACACATGTGTTGGGCATGAAGCCCGTATAAATAAGCTTCTGTTAAAAGAAGCCCCCGGGTTTAATGAGTGCGAATAGCGCGTCATTTGATGATCCTTTAAAGGCTATAAGAGAAAGGAAGGGGAGAAGGAGAGAAATTTAAGACAGACAATATATAAAAAAATGGACAGAGGAAGGAGACGAACACAGGGTCCAGTGCTAGGCATAGAATCTTCGGAGACGGGCTGCGTTCCATGGGTTCGGCTCAAGTCGGTTATCTGAAGCATCTCGCAGGCGGTATGCTCCACCAGTCAGGACTTGGTCAATTATGAAGGGACCTTCCCATTTGGGCTTGAGTTTGTCATTTTTCTTGTCCGGCAGGCGTAGAACTAATTCGCCAATGTTGTAATTTTTGGCCCGTACTTCTCTGCTTTGGTATCTTCGAGCCTGCTATTGATAGAATGTGGAACGGGATTTTGCCACGTCATGCTCCTCCTCCAATGCGTCCAAACTGTCCTGCCGATCGAGCTCGGCTTCTCTTTCTTCGTACATGCGCACTCGAGGTGAGTCATGAATTATGTCGCAAGGCAAAACTGCCTCTGCGTCGTACACCATAAAGAATGCTGTGTATCCGATGGTGCGATTCGGCGTGGTCCGCAGCCCCCAGAGTACGGAGTCGAGCTCCTCTACCCAGTGCGTGTTAGATTCCTTGAGGGACCGCACTAATCTGGGTTTGATGCCGCTCATGATAAGACCATTTGCACGTTCGACCTGGCCGTTAGTTTGTGGGTGATAGACGGAAGCATAATCGAGCTTGATGCCCATGTTTTGACACCAGAGTTTTACCTCGTCGGCCATAAAGTTTGTGCCATTATCAGTGATGATGCTGTGGGGGACGCCGTAATGGTGTACAACCCCAAATATAAAGTCTATCACCGGTCCGGATTCGGCCGTCTTAACAGGCTTGGCTTCTATCCATTTGGTGAACTTATCCACCATGACCAGTAAGTATTTTTGCTTGTGGGTTCCGCCTTTAAGTGGTCCAACCATGTCAAGCCCCCAGACCGCGAAGGGCCAAGGGATGGGGATGGTTTGGAGGGCGGTGGGTGGCATATGGCTTTGGTTTGCAAAGAGCTGGCAACCGACGCATCGTTGGACTAAGTCCTGGGCGTCTGCCCGGGCCGTCGGCCAATAAAAGCCTATACGGAAGGCCTTGCTTACAAGGAACCGAGCTGCAGCGTGATGACCACCGAGTCCGGCGTGAATTTCAGCCAGGACGTTCCGCCCTTCCTCTTTGGAGACGCACCTTTGAAGGACTCCGGTAGTGCTTTTCTTATAAAGCTCTCCCTCGTGGACTTTGTAGGCTTTGGATCGCCGCACTATGCAGCGTGCCTCATTTTGGTCCTCGGGGAGTTCTTGCCTAGTAAGGTAGGCGAGGAATGGTTCTGTCCACTGGGCGATGACGGCCATTATTACGTGGTTGAAGGTGTTATTTCATTGGCAGAGCCTCTGATTGTGTCAGAATATTCGGTGTCGGGCAGTGCGGTTGGGTCCGGGCTGTTATTGTTTGGCTCCCCTTCCCATACTACGGATGGCTTGAACAGCCTTTCCAAGAAGATGTTGGGGGGGACTACATCGCATTTTGCGCCGATGCGTGCTAGGACATCTGCCGCCTGATTATTTTCCTGGGCTATATGGTGAAATTCAAGCCCTTCGAACCGAGCTGACATTTTTAGGACGGCGTTGCGGTAAGCTTCCATTTTTGGATCCTTGGCATCGAAGTCTCCATTTATTTGGGATATTGCGAGGTTTGAGTCCCCGCGCACCTCTAGGCGTTGAATGCCCATGGATACTGCCATCCAGGGACCATGTAAAAGGGCCTCATATTCGGCTGCATTGTTGGAGTCTGTGTACATAATCTGGAGTATGTATTGAACTGTGTCTCCTGTGGGGGACGTCAAAACGACGCCAGGCCCAAGTCCGGCCAACATCTTGGAGCCGTCGAAATGCATGATCCAATTTGAATATGTGCCGTACTCTTTAGGGAGTTCGGCCTCCGTCCATTCTGCGACGAAGTCGGCCAAAACTTGCGACTTGATGGCTCGCCGTGGCTTATAAGTTATGTCGAACGGGAGGAGCTCAATGGCCCATTTTTCAATCTGGCCCGTTGCGTCACGGTTGTTTATAATATCGTTAAGTGGTACTTCCGAGGCTATTGTTATTGAACACTCTTGAAAGTAGTGTCGTAGCTTCCGGGATGCCATGAATACCGCATACGCAATCTTTTGATAATGCGGGTACTGTGATTTGCACGGAGTGAGGACAATGGACACATAATAGAATGGCTTTTGAAGGGGGAATTTGTGTCTGTCCGTTTCTCGTTCGACGACGAGCACTGCGCTTACAACCTGATGTGTTGCTGCAATGTACAATAGCATTGGTTCGCCAATGTTTGGTGCGGCCAGGACTGGGTTTGTTGCCAATATGGCTTTTATTTCGTCGAGTCCGGCCGTGGCTGCCTCCGTCCATTCGAAGTGTTTGGTGCGCCGAAGGAGGCAGTAAAGGGGTAGGGCCTTTTCTCCCAAGCGGGAGATAAAGCAGCTTAGAGCCGCCACGCATCCGGTTAACTTTTGTATTTGTTTGAGGTCCTTTGGGATATACAATTGTGACAGTGCTCGGATCTTGGCTGGATTTGCTTCAATTCCTCTACCGGATACAATGAAGCCCAAGAGCTTTCCGGCTGGAACGCCGAAAACGCATTTTTCCGGGTTGAGCTTGATGCCGTATGTCTGGAGGCTATCAAATGTGAGCCTCAGGTCGTCCACTAGAGATTCGACATGTCTTGTTTTGAGGACCACATCATCTACATATGCCTCCACTGTTTTGCCGATCTGGTTTGCCAGACATGTCTGAATCATGCGCTGATGTGTTGCGCCGGCATTTTTGAGCCCGCAGGGCATTATGTTGAAGCAGAATGGGCCGTATGGTGTGATGAATGCCGTTGCGGCTTGGTCTGATTCTGCCATCTTGATTTGATGGTAGCCGGAATATGCGTCGAGGAAACACAACGAATCGTGTCCTGTGGTAGCATCGATAATTTGATCGATGCGGGGGAGGGGGAATGGATCCTTTGGGCAAGCCTTGTTAAGGTCTTTAAAATCAACGCACAGGCGCCAGGATTTGTCCTTCTTTGGTACCATCACCAGGTTTGCTAGCCAGTCCAGATGTTTTATATCTCTGATGAATCCGGCCTCCAATAGCTTTGCTAGCTCCTCTCCCATGGCCTGTCTCTTAGGTTCGGAAAAACGCCGAAGAGCTTGTTTGACAGGTTTGAATCCTTTTAGGATATTTAAGCTGTGCTCGGCCAGCCTGCGTGGGATTCCTGGCATGTTTGAAGGGTGCCAGGCGAAAATGTCCCAGTTCTCTCGTAGGAACTCTCGCAGTGCGGCGTCTACATCAGGGTTTAACTGTGCCCCAATGGAAGCTGTTTTATTGGGGTCCGTCGGATGGACCTGGAATTTGACTATTTCGTCCGCCGGTTTAAAGGAGGTGGACTTGGATCTTTTGTCGAGTACCACATCGTCCCTATTCACCGTGGAGCACAGCGTAGTCAGTTCCTCAGCCGCTAGGGCTTCGGATAGTGCCTCGAGGGCCAGTGCGGCTATCTTGTTTTCGGTGCGGAGTGCTATGTCCGGATCACTAGCGAGAGTGATAATCCCGTTAGGCCCGGGCATCTTGAGCTTCATGTACCCGTAATGGGGTATTGCTTGGAAGATTGTAAACGCTTCACGTCCTAGCACAGCGTGATAACCGCTGCTGAACGGAGCCACATGGAACGTGACCTCTTCGGACCTATAATTATCCGGCGTGCCGAACACCACATCTAGTGTGATTTTTCCTGTACAGCGCGCTTCCCGACTGGGGATTATTCCTCTAAAGGTTGTGCTGCCTCGCTCAATGCGGTTCCAGTCTATTTCCATTTTTTGAAGGGTTTCCTCATAAATGAGGTTCAATCCGCTGCCGCCGTCCATGAGTACCTTGGTAAGACGAAAGCTGTCCACTATTAGACTGAGGACCAATGCGGCTGGTGCTCGGGCTGTTCGGAATTTAGGTTCATCACTGGCGTTAAAGGTAATAGCTGTGTCACTCCATGGGTTTATTGTTGCTACTTGGTAGACTTCGGCAAGGCTGTGGAGTGTCCTTTTTCGCATATTATTTGATGCGAAAGTCTCGAAGACTGTTAATACCGTATTGGCACCTCTGGGGTGGCTTTCTGCGGCCTCCGGAATTAGGAGATCTTCGCCAATTTTGGCCACCTGCCGGAGTATCCAACATGCTCTAAGGCTGTGAGTTGGTGTGGCGTCCTCTGTACTGTGAATTTTACAGGGTCCATTAAGCCATCCTTCCAGTACGGTTCCATGCCCTGTAGAGGGTTTTTGCTTTTTGGTGTTTGACCCGGGTGTCTGGTGATGATGCACCCTTTTATTTCGGACTGGGTTTGTTTTCAGGGCCGGATCGTCCCAAAATTTTATTTTGGTTTTCCAGGCGCTTTCCATCACACAGTACTTTCGTACAATGGATGCCAAGTCAGTGAAGCGTGTAATATCATGGCGACTTATGGCGTTGAGGATTCCCTTGTCCGTGCAATTATTGCAGAAGATTGAGATTGCGTCTTCCTCGCGGCAGTCCCTTATTCGGTTCCCAACCAGGAGGAATCTGGCCCAGTAATGATGTATTGTTTCTTCGGGCTCTTGCCAGATTTGGGATAGATCGCTTATGTTCGGGTGGGTGGGTGGAATTAAATCCGAAGCCTCACCCAATTTGAGGCACAGAGGCCGAGGAATTTCCGAACTTGAAAATTTTGATTCCTGGATGTTTTCCAATGAATCCAGCCGTCGCCTGACTCTAAGTTCAGGTCTTGAGTGATATCCTCCCCTCCGCGGGTATCCGGCTTGGAGGGGTCGGGAATCCGGACGTAGCTAGTCCTTAAGATAGATGAAGGGTCGCTGCACTGTCCCTCTACCACGGCAACGTGATGGGTGACTTGGGGAGAGTTAATCCTTCCTGATGGCGACGACACAGAGGAACTCTCAATGAAAGCACCAATGTCGGTGTCAAAACCGGCGAATCTCGGGTAGGGGGTCCCGAACTGTGCGTCTAGGCCGGATGGTAACAGGAGGCAAGGGACACGAAGTTTTACCCAAGTTTGGGCCCTCTTGATGGAGGTAAAACCCTACGTCCTGCTTGATTAATATTGATGATATGGGTAGTACAAGAGTAGATCTACCATGAGATCGGAGAGGCTAAACCCTAAAAGCTAGCCTATGGTATGATTGTTGTTCTATATGTTGTCCTACGGACTAAAACCCTCCGGTTTATATAGACACCGGAGAGGGTTAGGGTTACACAAAGTCGGTTACAATGGTAGGAGACCCACATATCCGTATCGCCAAGCTTGCCTTCCACGCCAAGGAAAGTCCCTTCCGGACACGGGACGAAGTCTTCAATCTTGTATCTTCATAGTCCAGGAGTCCGGCTGAAGGTATAGTCCGGCCATCCGGACACCCCCTAATCCAGGACTCCCTCAGTAGCCCCCGAACCAGGCTTCAATGACGATGAGTCCGGCGCGCAGATTGTCTTCGGCATTGCAAGGCGGGTTCTCCTCCAAATTCCGTATACCTGTTGAATAAAGTCTGGTTTCTTGTAAATGGTGCGCTCCTTGGCTTCTACACCCAATAATGGCCGTCTCCCACGTGTCAAACAAATATGAAAAGTCTGAGTGTTTTTACATCCACACCCCTAGCCGCGTAAATGAGCCGCCCATTTAAGGGGACGAGGATTTAGATCCAAACCACACATTCTCCCCTTCGCGAGTGTTCATCAGAGCGCATCCGACAAAGGTCCATTCCACCATGGCCAGCCGTCTCAACTCCTCCTTTCGCCCTTCCAGCCCTCAGCCTGTATGTTGTCCTACGGACTAAAACCCTCCGGTTTTTATAGACACCGGAGAGGGTTAGGGTTACACAAAGTCGGTTACAATGGTAGGAGATCTACATATCCGTATCGCCAAGCTTGCCTTCCACGCCAAGGAAAGTCCCTTCCGGACACGGGCAAAGTCTTCAATCTTGTATCTTCATAGTCCAGGAGTCCGGCTGAAGGTATAGTCTAGCCATCCGGACAGCCCCTAATCTAGGACTCCCTCAAAGACTTTGAGGAAGACTTGGAAGAAGACTTTGAGTATTTCTTCTTCTTCTTCTTGTCATCAGAATCATATTCCTTGCTCTTCTTCTTGTTGTTGTTCTCATTGTCCCACTGCGGACACTCAGAGATGTAGTGACCAGGTTTCTTGCACTTGCGGCATGTTCTCTTCTTGTAGTCATGAGTAGAAGCTTCATCATTCCTTGAGTTGGATCGTGAAGACTTTTTGAAGCCTTTCTTCTTGGTGAATTTTTGGAACTTCTTCACAAGCATAGCAAGCTCCCTTCCTATGTCTTCAGGATCATCAGAACTGCAGTCAGATTCTTCTTCAAATGAGGAAACAGCTTTTGCCTTCAAGGCACAAGTTCGGCCATAGTTGGGACCGTAGATATCTCTTTTCTCAGAAAGCTGAAACTCATGTGTGTTGAGCCTTTCAAGTATGTCAGACGGATCGAGTCTCTTGAAGTCAGGGTGTTCTTGAATCACCAGGGCTAGGGTGTCAAACAAGCTGTCAAGTGATCTCAGGAGTGTCTTGACGATTTCATGCTTGGTGATCTCAGTAGCGCCGAGAGCTTGGAGCTCATTTGTGATGTCAGTGAGGCGATCGAACGTGAGCTGAACATTCTCATTGTCGTTTCTCTTGAAGTAGTTGAAGAGGTTACGAAGGACACCGATCTTTTGATCTCTCTGGGTTGAGACGCCTTCGTTGACCTTGGAGAGCCAGTCCCAGACTAGCTTAGATGTTTCCAGAGCACTCACACGGCCATACTGCCCTTTGGTCATATGACCACAGATGATGTTCTTGGCAGTGGAATCCAGTTGAATGAACTTCTTGACATCAGCAGCCGTGACACCTTCACCAGCCTTGGGGACGCCATTCTTGACGACATACCAGAGGTCGACGTCAATGGCTTCAAGATGCATGCACATCTTATTCTTCCAGTAGGGATATTCAGTTCCATCGAAGACGGGGCACGCAGCGGAGATTTTAATTATCCCTGCAGTCGACATAGCTAAAACTCTAGGTGGTTAAACCGAATCACACAGAACAAGGGAGTACCTTGCTCTAATACCAATTGAAAGTGCTAGTGATCGACTAGAGGGGGGTGAATAGACGATTTTTATGAAATTCTTCAAAACATGGAAGTTTCAAAGACAATCGATAGAAATGAACCTATTAACATGCAGCCGAAGGTAGACTACACTAGGCAAGCCATAGTCAAGTATTCAATGAAGTGAAAGCACAAAGACTAATAACAGCTAGGCAGTATGGATCAGGATGGAAGAAAGTATGAAGCCAATCAGAACAAGCAGTCACACAGTGAAGACAAATAGATAATGCAAACAGGTAATGACTTCATAAGGACCAACTGTAAATAAAGAGAAGAGAAGGATAGAACCAGTTGCTCGTAGAAAACAATGATTTGTTGGACCAGTTCCAGTTGCTATGACAACTATATGTCTGGTTAGGGAGGCTGAGATTTAACTCAGAAGACCGTGTCTTCACCTTATTCCCCTTGAGTTAAGGACACCCAGTCCTCGCCCAATCACTCTGGTAAGTCTTCAAGGTAGATTTCCAAACCTTCACAAACTTCGTTCACTGACGATCCACAATGACTCTTGGATGCTCAGAACGCGACGCCTAACCGGCTGGAGGATTCACAGTCCTCAAGTGTAACAAGTCTTCAGATCACACAGACAGGAAGACTTTAGTGATGCCTAACACTCTTTGGCTCTGGGTGTTTAGGGCTTTCTCCTCGCAAGGATTTCTCTCTCAAAGGCTTCGAGGTGGGTTGCTCTCAAACGACAAAAGCCGTGCACTAACTCTGAGCAGCCAACCAATTTATGGTGTAGGGGGTGGGCTATTTATAGCCACTAGGCAACCCATCCTGATTTGTCCAAAATGACCCTGGGTCACTAAGGAATTGACACGTGTTCCAACGGTCAGATTTCAAACACACGCGGCAACTTTACTTGGGCTACAAGTAAAGTTGACTCATCCAGCTCTGGATAAGATTTGCTCTCATTGTCTTTGCTCGAAGACATAGGATTTTTGTTAAGCATCACTTCAGTCACTCTGACTTTGTTCACTAGGACCCCACTTAACAGTACGGTGGTTCCTATGACTCAACAAAGAAGAAAGGAAACAATGAAACAACTAAGTCTTCGCACTCCATAGTCTTCACGCGATGTCTTCTCTTGTCATAGTCTTCAATGTGATTATCTTCACATACCACCTTTGTCTTCAATGTCTTCATACATTTGTAGGGGTCATCTTTGGTAGGAAAACCGAATCAATGAGGGACTACTACCTGTGTTATCCTGCAATTCTCACAAACACATTAGTCCCTCAACCAAGTTTGTCGACAATACTCCAAAACCAACTAGGGGTGGCACTAGATGCACTTACACCAGGCAACTTATCAGCGCTGTGTACAGAATTGTCTTCACAATCAAATTGGGCGCAATGTTCATGCTTATGTGGATGATATTATGGTGAAGTCCAGAAAGGAGGAGACATTGATAGATGATTTGAAGGAGACTTTTGATAATCTCCGGGGTTATAAAATGATGCTTAATCCGGCCAAGTGTGTCTTTGGTGTACCGGCAGGAAAGCTCTTGGGTTTTCTGGTGTCTAACAGGGGCATTGAAGCTAATCCGGAGAAAATCAAGGCCATAACCTCTTTGGCCAAACTGAAGTGTATCAATGATGTTCAACGACTAGCAGGCCGGATTGCAGCTTTGAGCCGGTTTATAAGTCACCTTGGGGAGAAAGCCATCCCTTTATATCAGATGTTGAAGAAGACGGATGACTTCGTCTGGAGTGAGGCCGCCAATGAAGCATTTGAAGACTTGAAGCGACAGTTAGCTGATGACCCACAAGTATAGGGGATCTATCGTAGTCCTTTCGATAAGTAAGGGTGTCGAACCCAACGAGGAGCAGAAGGAAATGATAAGCGGTTTTCAGCAAGGTATTCTCTGCAAGTACTGAAATAAGTGGTAATAGATAGTTTTGTGATAAGATAGATTGTAACAAGCAACAAGTAACAAAAGTAAATAAAGTGCAGCAAGGTGGCCCAATCCTTTTTGTAGCAAAGGACAAGCCGGAACAAACTCTTATAATAGGAAAAGCGCTCCCGAGGACACATGGGAATATCGTCAAGCTAGTTTCCATCATGTTCATATGATTCGTGTTCGATACTTTGATAATTTGATATGTGGGTGGACCGGTGCTTGGGTGCTGTTCTTACTTGAACAAGCATCCCACTTATAATTAACCTCTATTGCAAGCATCTGCAACTACAACAAAAGTATTAAGGTAAACTTAACCATAGCATGAAACATGTGGATCCAAGTCAGCCCCTTACGAAGCAACACATAAACTAGGGTTTAAGCTTCTGTCACTCTAGCAACCCATCATCTACTTATTACTTCCCAATGCCTTCCTCTAGGCCCAAATAATGGTGAAGTGTTATGTAGTCGACGTTCACATAACACCACTAGAGGCTAGACAACATACATCTTATCAAAATATTAAACGAATACCAAATTCACATGACTACTCATAGCAAGACTTCTCCCTTGTCCTCAGGAACAAACATAATTACTCACAAAAGCATATTCATGTTCATAATTAGAGGGGTAATAATATGCATATAGGATCTGAACATATGATCTTCCACCAATTAAACCAACTAGCATCAACTATAAGGAGTAATCAACACTACTAGCAACCTACTAGCACCAATCCCGGACTTTGAGACAAGAATTGGATACAAGAGATGAACTAGGGTTTGAAGATGAGATGGTGATGGTGAAGATGTTGATGGAGATTGCCCTCTCCCGATGAGAGGAGCGTTGGTGATGACGATGGTGATGATTTCCCCCTCCCGGAGGGAAGTTTCCCTGGCAGAACAGCTCTGCCGGAGCTCTAGATTGGATCCGCCAAGGTTCCGCCTCGTGGCGGCGGAGTCTCGTCCCGAAAAGGTCCTCTCTATTTTTTTCTCATCGAAAGACCTCATATAGGAGAAGATGGGCATCGGAGAGCCACCAGGGGGGCCCACGAGGTAGGGGGCACGCTCTAGGGGGGGCGCCCCCCACCCTCGTGAGCAGGGTGTGGGCCCCCTGGCCTTCATCTTTGGCGTGGATTTTTCTTTATTTCTTTTAAGACGTTCCGTGGAGTTTCAGGACTTTTGGAGTTGCGCAGAATAAGTCTCTAATATTTGCTCCTTTTCCAGACCAGAATTCCAGCTGCCGGCATTCTCCCTCTTTATGTAAACCTTGTAAAATAAGAGAAAATAGCCATAAGTATTGTGATATAAAGTGAAATAACATTCCATAATGCGATAAATATCGATATAAAAGCATGATGCAAAATGGACGTATCAACTCCCCCAAGCTTAGACCTCGCTTGTCCTCAAGCGAAAAGCCGATAACAATAAATATGTCCTCATGTTTAGAGGTAGAGGCGTCGATAAAAAAATAAAATACGGACATGAAGGCATCATGATTGTTCTTATAACAGCAACATATATAGGTTTTGTCATATGATTACTTATGTTCAAGTGATGATCTATTCACAATGCAAAAGTATAAATCATAAACCTTATTGGGCTCCAACAAACTATAATCTCAGTCATTGAAGCAATTGCAATTTATCATAACACCGGAAAGAGTCTATGTCAGAGCTAAAAAGCAAGCCCACATATTCAACTATCATTTAGTCCTCCATAATTGTTAACACTCATGCGATACTTGTGGTTACGGAGTTTTAATCAGACACAGAGAAAGATAGGGGCTTATAGTTTTACCCCACAACTTTTTACCTCAAGGGTAATGTCAACAATAATGGTTCATGCTCTCCTACATCCAATTAGATATATATATATATATATATCATGTTCTTTCCAGCATGCTGAGCTTACCAAATGACAAAATGAAAAAGGAAAGGTGAAGATCACCGTGACTCTTGCATAAGGTAGAAGATAATAATAAAGGATAGGCCCTTCACAGAGGGAAGCAGAGGTTTCCATGCGCTTTTATGGTTGGATATATAAAATCTCAATGCGAAAGAACGTCACTTTATATTGCCCCTTGTGATATGAACCTTTATTATGCAGTCCGTCGCTTTTATTACTTCCACATCACAAGATCGTATAAAGCTTATTTCTCCCACACCACTCAATCATACATATTTAGAGCATTTTTTATTGCTTTGCACCGATGACAACTTACTTTAAGGATCTTACTCAATCCATAGGTAGATATGGTGGACTCTCATGGCAAAACTGGTTTAGGGATATTTGGAAGCACAAGTAGTATTTCTACTTGGTGCTGAGAATTTGGCTAGCATGAGGGGAAGGCAAGCTCAACAAGTTAGAGGAACCATGACAACATACTTTATCTCAGATATAAGAAAGACATAACTCATTACGTTGTCTTCCTTGTCCAACATCAACTCTTTAGCATGTCATATTTTAATGAGTGCTCCCAATCATAAAAGATGTCAATGATAATATATCTATATGTGAAAACCTCTCTTTCCTTATTACTTCCTATTAATTGTAACAATGACCAAAGCTATGTCTGCCAACTCCCAACAACTTTTAATCATCATACTCTTTCTATGTGAAGTCATTACTCTCAATAAGATCAATATGAACTTTTTGTTTCTTTTTATTCTTTTTCTCCTTTCTTTTATTCACCCAAGATCATGGCAAAATAATCAAGCCCTTGACTCAACACTAATCTTTAATATATGTAGCTCATGGACTCGATTACATAGAGAGATCAAAAAGCAAAACTCAAAACTAGATCATGCCATAAACTTTATTCTACTAGATCAAGATACTACTAATAGGATCGAACTAAGAAAAACGGTAAAGGTAGGAGTTGTGATGGTGATACGATACCGGGGCACCTCCCTCAAGCTTGGCAGTTGCCAAGGGGAGTGCCCATACCCAGATACTCAATTCTTCTTTGTTGGAGGAGACGGTGGAGGTGTTGTTGATGATGCGGGCTTGTCATCCATCTTCCACGGCATAGGTTCACCATCATAGAAAGATGATCGAGTCTTCGGAATCCTCAAATCTGCAGCCAAACTCATTCTTTTGAATCTATATTCATACTCACAGTTTTGGTTTTGAAGGTCATAGACTTGGGCTTGGAGGTGCTCGATCTTCTCATGTAGCTTGAAGATGGCCTCCTCGGTGTTCTTGGCATCCGGCTTGTAGTTGTTAGTGAACTCCGCGAGCATCATGTGGCTAGCGTTGATTCCACGCTCCACCATCCTTTGGCACTTGAAAACTTGTTGCTCCACTGCTTCGAGCCTCGTCTCCATGCTTCCGGTCCCCTTTTGTCCCTCTTCATCGTGGATGTGCAACAACCCATCACGCATCTCAATGGTTTGAGGGTGTTGCAGCACCTCCACGAGGTAAGGGTTGATGACCTTCTCAAAGAACTTGTCCTTGGAGGCGCTTGGGGCCGTCATGATAACCTAGATCTGTCAGAAAAACAGCTCGAAACAAAAACAGGAGATTTTTGCATGATACGGGAGTCAAAAACTTAGGGAGAATATATAATGAATTTTTACCAAGAAAAATATGTAACGTGCAAGAAAATGGAGTCCGGAGGGCACACGATGCGCTCACGAGGTAGGGGGACGCGCCCAGGGGGGTAGGGTGCGCCCACCACCCTCGTGGGGCCCTCGTGTCCTTCCCGGACTGCTACTTATTTTTCTATTTTTCTAAATATTCCAAAACGGAGAAATATTTCCTTAAAAATTGTTTTGGAGTCGGTTTACTTACCGTACCACATACCTATTCCTTTTCGGAGTTTGAAACGTTCCGAAAAGTGTCCCTTATGTATTCCTCCGGGGTTATGGTTTCAATAATATTGGTTTCAACATTTATGGGATTACCTAAGATATAATGTTTGATTATTTGACCGTTTACCACCTCCGGATTTGTGCCTTCAAAGTTGTTGATCTTTATGGCACCGGAACGGTAGACCTCCTCGATGACGTAGGGGCCTTCCCATTTAGAGAGAAGTTTTCCTGCAAAAAATCTTAAACGAGAGTTGTATAGCAATACATAATCACCTACATTAAACTCATGCTTTTGTATCCTTTTGCCATGCCATCTTTTAAATTTTTCTTTAAACAACTTGGCATTGTCATAAGCTTGGGTTCTCCATTCATCAAGTGAGCTAATATCAAATAACCTCTTTTCACCGGCAAGTTTAAAATCATGGTTGAGCTCTTTAATAGCCCAATATGCCTTATGTTCTAGTTTGAGAGGTAAGTGACATGCTTTTACATAGACCATTTTATACGGAGACATACCCATAGGATTTTTATATGTAGTTCTATAAGGCCATAATGCATCATCAAGTTTCTTGGACCAATTCTTTCTAGACCTATTAACAGTCTTTTGCAAAATTAATTTGAACTCTCTATTGCTCAACTTTACTTGACCACTGGACTGTGGGTGATAAGGAGATGCAACTCTATGATTAACATCATATTTAGCAAGCATTTTACGGAAGGCACCATGAATAAAGTGTGAACCACCATCAGTCATTAAATATCTAGGGACTCCAAACCTCGAGAAAATAACTTCTTTAAGAATTTTAATAGAAGTGTTATGATCAACACTACTAGTTGGAATAGCTTCTACCCACTTAGTAACGTAATCAACAGCAACTAAAATATGTGTGTATCCATTGGAGGCAGGAAAAGATCCCATATAATCAAAGCCCCAAACATCAAACGGTTCAATAACAAGTGAATAATTCATAGGCATTTCTTGACCTCTACTAATATTACCAATTCTTTGACATTCATCACAAGACAAGACAAACTTACGGGCATCCTTGAAGAGAGTAGGCCAATAAAAACCAGATTGCAATACCTTATGTACAGTTCTATCTCCAGCGTGGTGTCCTCCATAAGACTCGGAATGACACTTGCGTAGGATTTGTTCCTGTTCATGCTCAGGTACACAATGCCTAATAACACCATCTACTCCTTCCTTATAAAGATGTGGGTCATCCCAACAGTAATGTCTTAAATCATAGAAAAACTTTTTCTTTTGCTGGTATGTGAAGCTAGGTGGTATAAACTTAGCAGCAATATAATTAGCATAATCAGCATACCATGGAGTACTACGAGAAGTACTTATAACATTTAATTGTTCATCAAGAAAGTCATCATTAATAGGTAGTGGGTCATCAAGAATATTTTCTAACCTAGACAGGTTGTCTGCAACGGGGTTCTCAGCTCCCTTTCTATCAACAATATGCTAATAAAATTCTTGTATCAAGAGAACCCATATAATAAGTCTAGGTTTAGCATCTTTCTTTTCCATAAGATATTTAATAGCAGCATGATCAGTGTGAATAGTTACTTTAGAATCAACAATATAAGATCTGAACTTATCACAAGCAAATACAACTGCTAAAAGCTCTTTTTCAGTAGTAGCATAATTTCTTTGAGCATTGTCTAGAATCTTACTAGCATAATGAATAACATTTAATTTCTTATCAACTCTTTGCCCTAGAACAACACCTACATCATAATCACTAGCATCACACATAATTTCAAAGGGTAAATTCCAATCAGGTGGCTGAACAATAGGTGCAGAGACTAATGCTTTCTTAAGTATTTCAAATGCTTCTACGCAATCATCATCAAAGACAAATGGTATATCATTTTGCAATAAATTAGTCAGAGGCTGAGAAATTTTTGAGAAGTCCTTAATGAACCTCCTATAAAATCCAGCGTGACCAAGGAAACTTCTTATACCTTTGATGTCCTTGGGACACGACATCTTTTCAATAGCATCAACCTTGGCTTTATCAACTTCAATACCTGTTTCAGAAACTTTGTGCCCCAAGACAATACCTTCATTAACCATAAAGTGGCACTTTTCCCAATTCAAGACAAGATTATTTTATTCACATCTCTGCAAAACTCGATCAAGATTGCTCAAGCAATCATCAAAAGAGGAACCATAGACGGAAAAGTCATCCATGAAAACCTCACAAATCTTTTCACAAAAGTCAGAGAATATAGCCATCATGCATCTTTGAAAGGTAGCAGGTGCATTACATAAGCCAAAAGGCATACGTCTATAAGAAAAAGTACCAAAAGGGCATGTAAAAGTAGTCTTTGATTGATCTCTAGCCGACACAGGTATTTGAGAGAAACCAGAATAACCATCTAGAAAGCAATAGTGTGTATGTTTGCATAATATTTCTAGCATTTGATCAATAAAAGGTAAAGGGTAATGATCTTTCTTAGTAGCTTTATTTAATTTGCGGAAATCAATTACCATCCTATAACCTGTGATAATTCTTTGTGGAATCAATTCATCTTTGTCATTAGGAACAACAGTAATACCTCCCTTCTTAGGGACACAATGGACAGGACTTACCCACTCACTATCAGCAACGGGATAAATTATACCTGCCTCCAGAAGCTTGAGTATTTCTTTTCTTACCACTTCTTTCATTTTAGGATTCAGACGTCATTGAGGATCACGAACTGGTTTGGCATCTGCTTCCAAATTTATTTTATGCTGACATAAAGTGGGACTAATGCCCTTAAGATCATCAAGAGTATATCCAATAGCAGCACGATGCTTCTTCAGAGTTTTCAATAATCTTTCTTCCTCATGCTCTGAAAGGTTAGCACTAACAATAACAGGATATATCTTCTTTTCATCAAGATAAGCATATTTAAGATTATCAGGCAAAGGTTTAAGCTCAAACACGGGATCACCCTTGGGTGGAGGAGGATCCCCTAAAATTTCAACAGGCAAATTGTGTTTCAGAACAGGTTCCTGTTTAAACAATACTTCATCTATTTCCCTTCTTTCATTCATGAACATATCATTTTCATGGTCTAGCAAATAGTGTTCTAAAGGATCACTAGGAGGTACGGCAATAGAAGCAATAACAATAATTTCATCCTTACTAGGTAATTCTTCCTCACGATGTTGTTTACTAAATTCAGAGAAATTAAACTCATGAACCATATCATCCAAACCAATAGTAACAATATTCTTAGTGCAGTCTATGGTAGCGTTGACAGTATTTAAGAAGGGTCTACCAAATATAATTGGACAAAAGCTATCTTGTGGGGAACCAAGAACAAGAAAATCAGTAGGATATTTAGTTTTCCCACACAAGACTTCAACATCTCTAACAATTCCCATTGCTGAAATAGTATCTCTATTGGCAAGTTTAATTGTGACATCAATATCTTCTAACTCAGCAGGTGCAATTTCATTCTTAATTTCTTCATATAAAGTATGCGGTATAACACTAGCACTAGCACCCATATCACATAAGCCATGATAACAATGATCTCCTAATTTAACAAAAATAACAGGTACGCCTACCACAGGTTTATGTTTATCTTTAGCACAAGGTTTAGCAATTATAGTAGTTTCACCTTAGAACTGAATAACATGCCCATCAATATTATCAGACAAGAGATCTTTAACAATAGCAATATTAGGTTCTACTCTAACTTGCTCAGGAGGTGTATAAGTTCTAATATTGCTTTTACGAACAACAGTTGAAGCTTTAGCATGATCGTTTATTCTAACAAGGAAAGGTGGTTTCTCAACATAAGAAGTAGGAACAATAGGATCATTATAAGTGACAGTCTTTTCTTGAACTTTAATAGGTGCGGCTACTTTTACTTCTATGGGAGGATGATATTTAAACCACTTCTCCTTAGGGAGATCAATATAAGTAGCAAAAGATTCACAGAAAGAAGCTACTATCTCAGAGTCAAGTCCATATTTAGTGCTAAACTTACGGAAAATATCGGTATCCATAAAAGATTTAACACAATCAAACTTAGGTGTCATACCTGACTCCTTACCTTCGTCGAGGTCCCAATCTTTAGGGTTGCGTTTAATTCTATCCAATAAATTCCATCTGAATTCAATAGTCTTCATCATAAAAGGGCCAGCACAAGAAGTATCTAGCATGTTGCGATTGTTTTCAGAAAGCCGAGCATAGAAACTTTGCATAATTATTTCTCTCTGGAGCTCATGATTGGGGCATGAATATAACATTGATTTAAGCCTCCCCCAAGCTTGAGCGATGCTTTCTCCTTCGCGAGGCCAGAAATTATATATATATAATTGCGATCACGATGAACAAGATGCATAGGGTAATACTTTTGATGAAATTCCAGCTTCAATATTTTATAGTTCCATGATCTCATATCATCACATTGCCTATACCATACCAATGTGTCTCCCTTCAAAGATAAAGGGAAGACCTTCTTCTTAGCAACATCATCGGGTATACCTGCAAGCTTAAATAATCCACAAACTTCATCCAAATATATTAAGTGCTTATCAGGATGCTTTGTTCCATCTCCTGTAAAAGGATTAGCTAGCAGTTTTTCAATCATAACCACAGGAAATTCAAAAGGAGTTTCATTTTCAATAGGTTCAGTAGGTTGAGGAGCAACTCTTTGCTCTACTGGACAGGGTGAAGATACCCCGAACAAGCCCCTCAGAGAATTACTTTCCATAGTAACAAGTGACAGTAAATTTCAGCACACTATATAAATTTTTCCTTACCAAATTCCACCTACCAAAGGTGCTACACTCCCCGGCAACGGCGCCAGAAAAGAGTCTTGATGACCCACAAGTATAGGGGATCTATCATAGTCCTTTCGATAAGTAAGAGTGTCGAACCCAACGAGGAGCAGAAGGAAATGATAAGCGGTTTTCAGCAAGGTATTCTCTGCAAGTACTAAAATAAGTGGTAACAGATAGTTTTGTGATAAGATAGATTGTAACGAGCAACAAGTAACAAAAGTAAATAAAGTGCAGAAAGGTGGCCCAATCCTTTTTGTAGCAAAGGACAAGCTGGAACAAACTCTTATAATAGGAAAAGCGCTCCCGAGGACACATGGGAATATCGTCAAGCTAGTTTCCATCACGTTCATATGATTCGCGTTTGATACTTTGATAATTTGATATGTGGGTAGACCGGTGCTTGGGTGATGTTCTTACTTGAACAAGCATCCCACTTATGATTAACATCTATTGCAAGCATCCGCAACTACAACAAAAGTATTAAGGTAAACCTAACCATAGCATGAAACATGTGGATCCAAATCAGCCCTTTATGAAGCAACGCATAAACTAGGGTTTAAGCTTCTGTCACTCTAGCAACCCATCATCTAATTATTACTTCCCAATGCCTTCCTCTAGGCCCAAATAATGGTGAAGTGTTATGTAGTCGACGTTCACATAACACCACTAGAGGCTAGACAACATACATCTTATCAAAATATCAAACGAATACCAAATTCACATGACTACTCATAGCAAGACTTCTCCCTTGTCCTCAGGAATGAACGTAATTACTCACAAAGCATATTCATGTTCATAATTAGAGGGGTAATAATATGCATATAGGATCTGAACATATGATCTTCCACCAATTAAACCAACTAGCATCAACTACAAGGAGTAATCAACACTACTAGCAACCTACTAGCACCAATCCCGGACTTTGAGACAAGAATTGGATACAAGAGATGAACTAGGGTTTGGAGATGAGATGGTGCTGGTGAAGATGTTGTTGGAGATTGCGCTCTCCCGATGAGAGGAGCGTTGGTGATGACGATGGTGATGATTTCCCCCTCCCGGAGGGAAGTTTCCCCGGCAGAACAGCTCTGCTGGAGCTCTAGATTGGATCCACCAAGGTTCCTCCTCGTGGCAGGGGATTCTCGTCCCGAAAAGGTCCTCTCTATTTTTTTCTCATCGAAAGACCTCATATAGGAGAAGATGGGCATCGGAGAGCCACCAGGGGGGCCCACGAGGTAGGGGGCACGCTCTAGGGGGGGCGCCCCCCACCCTTGTGAGCAGGGTGTGGGCCCCCTGGCCTTCATCTTTGGTGTGGATTTTTCTTTATTTCTTTTAAGACGTTCTATGGAGTTTCAGGACTTTTGGAGTTGTGCAGAATAGGTCTCTAATATTTGCTCCTTTTCCAGGCCAGAATTCCAGCTGCCGACATTCTCCCTCTTTATGTAAACCTTGTAAAATAAGAGAAAATAGCCATAAGTATTGTGATATAAAGTGAAATAACAGTCCATAATGCGATAAATATCGATATAAAAGCATGATGCAAAATGGATGTATCATTAGCCGAGCCACCGGTTCTTGCGGCTCCTATTGATAACGAGCCCTTGTTGTTATATGTGGTTGCTAATGCCCGGGCTGTCAACATGGCTATTGTTGTGGAGCGCAAGGAGGCTGGAAAGGAGTATCCGGTTCAACGGCCGGTTTATTATATCAGTGAGGTGCTTATTGATTCTAAGGAGAGGTACCCACATTGGCAGAAGCTGGTGTATGGAGTTTTCATGGCCAGCCGGAAGCTCAAGCACTATTTTTCGGGTCATCCTATCACTGTGGTAAGTTCCACCCCCTTAGGGGATATCATCCAAAATAGAGAAGCAACCGGCCGGATTGCCAAATGGGCTATTGAGCTCGGACCTCACGGGTTAAAATATACGCCTCGCACATCAATCAAATCCCAAGCACTTGTGGACTTCATCAATGATTGGACAGAGTTTCAGGCACCGGAGGAAAAGCCAGATAAAACTTATTGGACTATTCATTTTGATGGGTCCAGACAATTGGAAGGCTCGGGGGCTGGAGTCATATTAACTTCCCCACGAGGTGATAAGTTTTGTTATGTTCTCCGTTTAATGTTCCCTTGCACTAACAATGCAGCTGAATACGAGGCCTTGCTCCATGGTCTTCAGATGGCTAAGGGGATGAATTTAAGCCGGGTTAAGTGCTTTGGTGACTCGGACCTGGTAGCTCAGCAGGTGTCTGGCACTTGGGATTCCAAGGATCTAGTCATGGCGGTGTATCGACGAGAGGTGGACATAGTAGCTAGTCATTTCAAGGGTTATCAGGTGGACCATATAGACCGGTGAAAAAATGAAGCGGCGGACACTTTAAGTCGCTCAGGCTCTTAGTGCAAACCGGTGCCACCCAATGTCTTCCTGGACGTGCTGCATAATCCGGCCATCAAAATACCTACTGAGGAAGATTTGGTTGTTCCTGACCCGAAGGCACAATTAGTGGCGGCTCTTCACGTTATCCCGGATTGGACGGTCCCATACCTGGCGTACATGAACCGGGGCGAGTTACCAGACGATGAAACTTTGGCCCGGCAGATAATCTGGCGATCCAAGTCAATGACCATTATCAATGGGGAGCTACATCATTGCAGCGTAACAGGGGCGTTTCAGCGTTGTGTGTCTCCTCAAGAAGGTTGTGAGATTTTGCGTGAGATCCACGAAGGAGATTGTGGTCATCACGCCGGTTCAAAATCCTTGGTGGCTAAGGCCTTTCGTCATGGCTTCTATTGGTTGACGGCTCATGCTGATGCTGAGGATTTGGTAAAGAGGTGTGACGGTTGTCAGAAGTTTGCGCGCCGCGCTCATGTTCCAGCTCAAGAATTAAGGATAATTCCAATCACTTGGCCATTTGCAACTTGGGGGCTGGATATGGTTGGACCCTTTAAGAGGTGCAAAGACAAGAAGACCCACCTGCTGGTGGCGGTTGATAAGTTTACCAAGTGGGTAGAGGCAGAGCCAGTCAGTAAGTGTGATGCGGCCATGGTGGTTCAATTCATCAAAAATGTGATCTTCTGTTTTGGTTTTCCACACAACATTACAAATGACAATGGTACTAATATGTCCAAGGGTGCTATGGAAGAATTTTGTCAACGTGAGCACATCCGGCTTGACGTATCATCAGTGGATCACTCCCAATCTAATGGTAAAGCAGAGAGATCCAATCAAGAGATTTTGAGAGGCATTAAGCCCCGGCTTATGGTTCCTTTAAAGCAGACGTCGGACTGTTGGGTGGAGGAGTTACCTTCCATGTTATGGAGCATCAACACCACACCGAACAGATCCACGGGTTACCCGCCCTTCTTCATGGTTTACGTGGCAGAGGCGGTTCTCCCTAGTGACATCCGTCATGACTCGCCCCATGTGGCGGCCTACATTGAAGCTGATAATGAGAAAGCACATCAAGACTCACTGGACCTGTTAGATGAGGAGCTTGATCTTGCAGCGGCACGTTCGGCGATTTATCAACAAGATCTACGACGTTATCACAACCGCCGGGTTAAGACCAGAACTTTTCAAGAAGGCAATCTGGTGCTCCCGCTCATCCAGGATCAGACTGATATGCACAAGTTGTCCCCACCTTGGGAAGGACCTTTTGTGGTCAGCAAAAATCTGCACAATGGCTCATACTATCTTATTGATGTTCGAGAGCATAAAGATTCACGTAAATCGGAGGAGGAGACCCAACGGCCGTGGAATATAGCTCATCTTCGGCCTTACTATACTTGAGCCAGAGGCTCTTCTTATGTACATAGTTATGACAATGTATATATTATGATCAATATAATAAATCGGAGCCTCATCTAAAGCAGGGTATCCGTTGTTTTCTTATATCATGTATGGTTACATGGGGGCTTCTATTCATGAAGCGGAGTCAGGTTTATATAAAAATCACTTGGGGACTTGGTCGTACCCGAACCATTGCTACACCTCTTGATCGGCGCAAGGCCACCAGAAAAATCACTTGGGGGCTTGGTCGTTTTTCGAACCATAGCTACACCCCTTGATCGGCTCAAATCCAAAAAGAAAATTATTTTGGAGCCAAAGAGAGTATTATAAAAGAACAATTCAAACATAGGCACCACCAAGCACAACTCAAAATATTGCTTGGGGATTCTTTGCTTCGCAATGAACAAAGAATCTACACTTGTAATAGGCTATCAAGCCACGGCTTGGAAGCCTGGTGTATACACCTAAAACTCTGGGTTAGCCTGCCTTTTTAAGTAAGCCACTCTGTCCAGGTAAACCTGGTATGACCCGCTGAACTTTTGACAAGTCAATCTCATAGACCCTGAACTTGTCAAAGTTAAAATGACGATTGGTTAAAGATTGAGGTCCATCTTAAAAGGCTTTGTAAAATGGTTTAACTCAGCGGCCTGGCAGCCCATGAAAAGCCTCGAATTTGGGGCCTAGCAGCCCGTGAAAAGCCTCGACTACAAGTTTTCATATGCTTTTATTTGGAAAGTTTTTTCTCCTTTGATGAGATTGATAATGGTTTGTTAAACCGGTGTTCATTAATGTAAAATCCCGATTCTCAGAATGTTTAAGAAAAAGTTTTCCAAAAATTAGGGCGAGAAAATATCATTTGTTTTATTTGTTAACAAAGCTTAAATTGGACTTTTATAATTTGAAGGATTTAATTTGAACTAATGTGAACCTAATTAAATTTGGTGTTTAGTTTTTTTCTTTTAATCATCTCTTCTTTGGCATATTAAATATGCGCCTTGAAATTTTTTTTTGGGTTACTGAAATTCGTCTGATTGCTCGAGCTTCTTAGTCTTCTCTCGATTTCGTAAAACAGAAATCAATTTCTTTTCCTTTTCTCAATCTCGGGCCAAATTCCATCGGACCATTAAATACGTTTTACCATTTGAATTGTTCACATATCTTACTAACACTTCTTTCACACGTACATTGTTTATTAGACAAATCCACCAATACATGCATATGTACATCTCTCTTCTCTTCCCTGAGTTGAGCCACTGTTATTTTTTCCTGTCTAAGTCGCATGGGCTTAGCCCATCTAATTTTTTGTTTTCTTTCTTTTTCTTTCTCCTCCCCTCCTCTCCACATGGGCTTCCATCCACTTGGCCCATCCAACTAACGCCTCTCCTCCTCTCCTCTTGTACGTTGACAACTCCAGAAGAGAAACAGCCAACACACACGTACAGGAAGGAAAAAAAAAATCACCTGCAATTACATAGAGGAAACGGCTTTGCGTTCCTTCTCCTCCACTCCTTCCTTGGCCTATTTCTCTGCCCATTTCTTCCGGCGAGCGAGCGCCCCTTGGTGCTTCCGTTTCGTTCATAAACGCACAGAGAGCAAGAAACATACAGCCATGATTCTCCTCCTCCTCTAACTCCGTTGATCTTAGACCATTTCCAAAACCGGAGATATCTAGGCGTGCGCCTCTACTTCCTCTTCCAATCCCGTGGCAACTCATGCCCTCTCTGGTCCTCCTCTGCCCAAGAACACTCATTAAACTTTTAAAGCTCCATGGACGCAAGGTTTCGATCCCGATGACTCGGACCATCTCTATCCGAATCCTTGTGCCATAAACTCCTCCTCCACGCCATGATTCCATTCAGGGAAGAAGGAGCGTGATCCGTCAAGCACACACGAAGAATTCTGCATGTCCGCATACACTGTTCATCAAGTTCGTCGCACCGTTTCATCAAACTCGGTGAGCCTCTATCAAATTCCTTTTGCATACGTACTTTTCATCACCTAGTGTATCCCGTAGACATCATGATTCGACCTATCTCTGCCGTTGGCCGCGTGTGTCCAAAACTGAATTCGATTTGGTGGCATAATTCTTTAGTTTTGTTCATCATATGACTTTGAGCCCAATAGATAAAATTCTCCATATGACCGTAGAAATCCAGTGATGGGGTTAGATTGTGAGTTCTATCTTGTGACCGGTAGAATAGATATAATCTTAGTCGTTTTTTTGTATGGAATCCAAATAGGTTTTGTGTTGGTAAACTTTTCTACTGGTATATTATTTCTACGTCTCTCGTTATGCCTGGGAGTATCAAATGTTTTACTCGATTGATTTGAAGGTGCGTTTTTTTGTAGCATTTCGTGTAGATAACTTTGTGCATCATCTAAAAGTATGATATGCTTTTGTATTATTTCCTTCGAGTTATTACCTTGTGTAGGAGTTGATTGGTGCATTAGTTATCATCCCTCATACATGACTGGCACGTGTTATCATTTTAATTAGATTTGAAGCATTATTAGTGTAATCTTATTATCATTATTTTGGTTATATTTGATACATATTGTTTGCGAACGTACAATATTTGGTGAACGCTCGACATGCTTATATTTATGTGGAATTATTCTAAACTTTGCTTTATGTATCGAATAATGGAATATTTCGTGTTCCGATTATTTCCTTTTGTTTAGCATGAATATATCTTAGATATATTTTCTATATTCATTTACATCCATGTAGCATGTGTGTTGTATATATTCAAAATCATGTCATGCCTATGATAGTGGTCCGACAATCTATTATTTTGTTGTTTAGTTTCTTTATAGTAGTTGTCTTGAATTGGCATGTTAACTTAGAACATAGCCATGGTTATGATGAATTACTTGTTGTAGGCACTCTATTAGCATTTTAATTATCTGTCGCATCATGCGTGGTTCAAGCTTACTTTCTCACTTTGCTAAGTTGTGTGACATGTCATGTTTTATGTGTTATTTTGGGAGCAACTTTTGAGTAATTGTTAACGCGATTTTGTAGATGTTTATTGTTTAGTATTGCATGGATAGTTGCTTTATCTCATTGTCATATTTGCGTTCTATATAGAATTTATTCGTTGTGACATAGAGTTCAGTGTATTATTTTTAGTAATTAGCAAACGTGTTATATTTACCTAGGATAGTAGCTATGCATGCTTAGTTGATTGACATGTCATGTTAGTACTTACTCAAGTAGAAGGCATATTTGGTTGTATGCCTACCATGTGTTATATCATTGGTAGTTTGTACCTTATGTTCATACATTTGGTTAACGTTTACTTGCTAGATATATCAGAGTGATTTGTTGATAACATACATTCTTTTATTTAAGAATTTCTTGCCTTATCAATACCATGTCATGATATTCGATTGTATAACTTGATTGCATAACGCGTGTCTATACCAATCCGTGTGTTGTATGATGCTTAGTTGTGTACCTTTTATATATTTGCAAGTGTATGATGACTACATAGAAATGCATTTCATCTTGTTATTCATGCTTCTATAACGCATGTTGATTTGGTTGATGAGATGATCTAGTTGTATACTTTCCTACGTGGTTAGTATGCTTCCATGTTTTCATTTATCATAACTAGCATGGTAGTGTTGTATGCTAACGTCGTGCTTGATCTTTAGGTCACTTGTTAACAACTAGGTTATCTCATCTTTCATGTGTTATTATATTCCATGTGTTATGGTTGTACTTGTGTTGCTCATATATGCTTGACTTGTCTCATGTTAGTGTTATGAGTGTTTGGCACATGTTGCATTAGATCATCACATGATTAGGATAGTTCACCTTTCAATAGTTGAGTTGTGTCTTTCTCATATGCTTAGTGCACATTGTTACTTTGTTGTTAATCATGTTGTTGTAATATTTTTGCTAGAGGTCATTTGGATATTAGTTGTTTCCTTTATTATAAAGAGTGTCCTAGTTTAGTATCTTCTCATGCTCACTCATATGTTCAATGCTTTTGTTATTAGATAAGACCTCTTCACGATTCTATACTCACATGCCTTGTATGATGGGTCTGGTTATTTAATTTTCCAATTATTTTTGTGATAGCATTGGGTTGTCTTTTGTCATAGAAATGTTTGCTAATAGTTGTTATGATTGGTGTTTAGTCTTTGCTTATTGTTAACCATTATAAAATATTTGGATACATCCAAATATTTACTTGTGGTTGATTATTAATCGTAATCATATCATGTGGATAGTAGTTCACTCTTTTGTTCCATGTCTTGTATAGTTTCTTGTTAATTGTTTGACAAATGACTTGGTTTGTTATAATAGAGTTGATCCTATTTTATATTAATAATGTTATAGGGTTAGACCTAGGTCAATTCGATTCATGTTGTTGAGTGATGTTTGATTGCTTAACTAGTATGGTTTGTAATGTTTGTTCGTTTGTCTTACGGAACTATTGCCTTTCGAATTATTATATAGTTGATGTATATGTTTGACTACTATTGACCATTATAAATATTTAGATTCTATCTAAATATCTATTTGTGGTTAACTATTACCTTCATCATGTCATGTTGTAACTGTGTGGTTAAATGCATAGGATGGTTCCTTTTCATGTGTGTTGATGCCATTGTGTTTGTTAGATAGTAGTTTCCTATATAGTTTGTCGAGATGTGTAGTGGGTACTACTAGTGGTTAGTACCATAGTTCGTATTAGAACGTTGGTCTTGATCGCCAAGCCTTCCATAGTTGTGTCAACCTAAACCTTGTCACTTTGTTGAATCCTCTCTACTTACCTCCCTATCATGCTACCTCATTTCAGAATCTCCATCTGATCGATATCTCGCTATCCATCCACTCTTAATTTGTTTTGGATGTTATTTGGATTTACTATTGTTTTGGTATTTATTTGTTTTCCATTTGCTATCGTTACGACGAGTAGGGAGTGGCGAGGTTGGACAAGGACAGAAACAGGTTACCGAAGAAGGACTCAACAACGAAGGCATGCCTCCTTCTTTGATCATACTTATCCTATGGTTTACAAAATTGCATTGAGTTTTATTGTTACTATATGCATGCTATTTTAATTCTCGTAGCTAGCATGTCAATTGACACATTACCTTGATCTGCTTGTCGCCTATTTACTTGACCCCCGAGTAGAAGTATAAGGTTCCAGTAGAGTAGAAATGCTTAGCCATGCTTATCACCCTATAGGTGCCTTGTTGAATGACCTCTGAGTCATTGACAGCTGAAACTTAACGCTGAGCTAGGCCAGTTGGCCCTTGTTGACCTTCTCTATCCTCTTCTACTCTGGGTGAAACTTACCATCTGAATTGAATACTGGCGCGGGCGACAGCTGAATCAAAGATTGAAGGAGCGATTGGCCACCCTTCATGAGTTGAAGGGGGCAATCAGTCGTCCGTGCCGTATGAGGCCTAATAAGTCTTGGATTTGAAGATTGTGATAACAGTACAACCACATGCTATATGGGCACTGGCTTGGTTAATTAGTTAGTGCACTCTTATTGTCGTCATCGCTGTACCGCAGATGGGATAGCTGCCTTGCGAGGAGTATCCTCGGCACAAAAGGGGGGCCCGGACTGTGAACTGCGGTTACTTCCGTGTTGAAACCTAGTGGGCTTGGCACAGTAAGTTTGGTCTAATGAAAGACCTCGTCACAATCTCCCTACCGGTATACCAAATGGTGTACTACGCCAGCGGCCACTGGTGGCAACAAGTCGGGATTGTGTCGTGTGGGTAAAGTGTACAACCTCTGCAGAGTGTAAAACTATTTGAATAGCCGTGTCCACGGTCATGGACGACACATGAATCTTTCTTGATGTACAGGACCTGTCTTGCTTATTCCCTCTTTGCCCCTATTCTTGGAACCTATGAAGAGTGTGAGTTGATCAAGGATCCTCACTTTGATGAAAGTTATTCTGGAGATAAAACATGTTTTCATCAAAAACTGCTTTTATCCAACTGCTTTTTTTTAAACAAAATTAGCGTTTATGCAAATGAGCCATACAGCCTTCCTTTGAAGCCACATGTAGTTATTAGGACCTTCCCCAAGGGAGGCATGTTGAGTACGTAATGTACTCATGGCAATAATTTTGTTGACAACAGAGATGCATGGAGACGAAGATGGTGACTATGACTACTATGGCGATCTGTAGAAGTGAGGTCACGTGGACTACATCGACTGCCTGTGGCTGAGATGGAGTCGCTACACATTGTACTTTCCGCTGTTTCTCTGAATGTAATAAATGTCATGAGACATTTCGCTAGGTATGTCTTGTGACAATATATATTAATTGTAATACTTTAATGTATTAGGCAATGATATCATTTCACTGTGTTGTCAACAATGATCCTGGGGTTGACAAATATACATAGGGGGATCTGGAAGCTAATTTCAGGTTCTCACAATTAACCCGGTTAAGCTTTCAACTACAAAGTTGTCAGTACATGATTAAGTGTAATCCAGCGCTTATTAACCCGGTCTGGTTTTGACTACAAGTAACCAGTATTATATGTGGATACACCGGTGTTTATTATAACCCGGTACGGTTTTATCATAGACCGGCACAACATGAAAGGAGTTATCAATACTCAAGGTTGGGGTTACCACCCTAAATATACAAAAGTTGGTCAACCAACAGTATGATACGATATCACGAGTATCACCTTTTTTATCTTTGATTATTCTTTCAAAGTACAGCCTGGGTTATCAATCCATAGGCCATATGTTTGGACATCATGACCCGTCCAGCGGTAAACCGCTAGGATACTTTCAAAATTCTTGTATGCAGGAACAATTTAAATAACACCGCTACAGATTATATCTTAAAAGCATGGTGGATTCGCAGTATCACACAAAATAAGTATGCACGATGGCATAGCAGACCAAGTGTTTCTAGCTAGCCTATTACAAGGCGGTTTAAATGCCCGGAAGAATAATTGTTTTCAACAAAGTGTAATAGTACGCGACAGGCTAAACCGGCCTCCGGATCATGATTCATCACCGGGCTGAGTTGAATGTTGTGGATCGTCCTGCGCTGATGCATCTTCCTCCTCTCTACCCAGTGGCTGGAAGTTAATGGTTGCCCAATCGATTCCAGTTAAGGCTTGGAGCACAGCTTCATCACTTATAAGGTTTGAGGGGTCAACATCATGGGCATAGGTGTGCTTATGGATTGGCGGCGTAAGATCTTATACATCATGTGTTGGTGACGGAAGTCTTTTATGATCAGAGTCATAAACCAGCTGATAGTGAGAAAGATCTATTTCTGTGGCCAATTTGCTCGCCATGGGGCGCATTTCTTTCGTCAGCCTCCGAAGATCATCATTGTTAAACTTTGAGCCGTCCTCTTTTATGCTAGGATACCCTCTGGCGACATCCGACGAGTCAAGATCCGGTATCCATGCCTTAGCCCGCATTAGTGCGGTCAGCGCACCTGCCCTTGCACCTGATCTCTTTAACTCGTCCAAATGAGCAGACAACATTGACATTTTTTCAATGGTCTCCTTTATCAAAGTTGGAGGCGGTTTGTTATGCGCAGCAGTGCAGATGGCTCGTTGAGCTCCGGCATATAACTGCTCTATTAGGGTATACGCGGCCTTCAGCTTCATCCGCATGTCAGAGCCCAAGTGGGTAATGCGGGTTCCTATGTCATTGCAAGCATTAGTAAACCGACAGCCGATGAGATAATGTATATTGCAAAGCTTCAGGTGACGTACTTACCAAAAACAGCAGAGGTCATGGCATTGATCTGCCGCTTTAAACCGGTTAGCTCTTCGACCACCGGTTTAAGGGCTGCCTCTGCATCTTCGGCTCTCTTTTGTAAAGCAGCTTTTTATATGCCCCTGTCTGCCTGTTCCTTCTTCAAAGCTTCCTTTAGCTTCTCCATGGCTGTTAAGGCACTGGTCAATTCTTCTTTGACTTTGGAGGTCTTTGCTTGTTGGGTTTTGATATTTTCTTGAAAGTCGGCGATTTGGGCTTCCTTTTTGCTTAGCTCAGCCTATCAGAGAAAGACATATTATGAAGTGGCAGTAAAATTTGGAAGTCCCAAGCATATAACAAGTTATACACTTGGCACTTGGGGGCTAATGCCTATTTGCTTGCTTATCAGAATTTTTTTAACAAGTTTCAAGCACAATAAAAGTATTATTCTTGACACTTGGGGGCTAATGTATGTTTGCTCAAAGTAATGTCGATTAAAGTCCCGGTTCAGCTTGGAAAGATAAATCATCCCTTGTGGACTACACTGACGAAAGTTTCAGGTTCATCATCAAACGATAAACCGGCCCTTGGAAGATAAGCATGCAGAATTGGATATTGCAAAGTCCTGATTGAGATTGGCATCATAAATCGGCCCTTGGGGGCTACTGGAGTTGGCACTTGAAATTGGACATAAGAGAGAAAAGGTTATGTAGTTACCTCATAACGCTCCTTCATCAGATTCACTAAACCGGCTTCGTAGTCACGGTTTGTGTGCAGACGGTTTAAAAAGCCAGAGTGAAGTTCTTGGGCGCTGAGGTGGGCGTAGCTTGACAAGTCTGTGCTCCATTTGCCTTTGCCCATAGCAGAAATTTCCTCCTTGGCACTATGCTTTGATAATGCAACAAGATTACCAGGGGTGGTGTGGCCAACACCAGTGATTATAACATCATCTTCCCGCTCACCAGTAGCCTTTACCAGAGTTGACGATTCATTAGCAGCCTTAGCTGGGCTTGACGGTTTATCCTCAGTTGGGACCGGCTTGCCGGTTTATCAGCCTGAATTGTTGCATCAACTTCTACTTGTTCAGTAAAGTCATGGTCTAGGGGTGGCAGATCATCAAGCGTGGCATCAGCATTTGCTCCCTTCGGTTCAGGAATTTTCTCCGGTTCAACAACCACATGGTCGTCAGACGGTTTATCTACACGACCTTTCTTGCTAGGTCTGGCCTTGGCTCTAAAAAGGAAAGATATATAGGTCAGTATAACACGTAAATATAAAGCGTCAAAAAGAGTAAGTTTAAGGTGTTTACCCAGGGACGGTCTTGAGGGGCGGAAGCTGTGTGGCCGTTGACTCGCCGGATGATGAAGGAGGCGTTCCCTGATAATTTGAATCGGATGGATTAAGAGGATGTCGAAAATAACCCGCCTTGGGATAAGAGGTGTCGGAAGTGTTTGAGACCTCAGATCGGCGCTTCCGAACCGGCGTGTTCGGTAGACCGGCCGAAGTGACTACTTGGCCACTGTGCCGGGTTGTGCGGCGAGCTTCGTGTTGCTACTTCTTCAAAAGAAAGTTTGGGTCCAAGGGAGCTAGGGGGTGAGAAAATCTTAGTTTCCGGACTGCTTGACGGATTTTTTGTGTTGGCAGAGGGTCTGAGCCGGAGGAAAGGATAATTACCTCTGCGTCGTCAGCTTGGCTGCCCTCAGCGTCCTCCTGATAATAATCATTGTCAATGAGGTGTATGAAAAATGATCCAAGAGAGTCAAGTTCTACCTCTACGTCCGGATCATCAAGGTCGTCATCAAGGTCTAAACCGATGGGTTTGGCTGCCTTTCTCTTGGCGGGTCTCTTGACAACCTTCGTCTTAGGTCGAGGGGCCTTAGCCGTTTTCTCCTGTGGTTTCTTTTTCCAGAATGGGTCATCACCCTATTTAAAAGATGGACAGAGGATATAAAAGGTTGCACAATTAAGAATATCAGGTACAAAGCAGAAGTAAGACAACTCTTACAGCTGGCGGTTTGTTCAGTGTGTAAAAGGGCTTAAACCGGTCCTACTACAGACAGCTTCCAGTTCATTCAGCATCTTCTTGACAGACTCAGTAACTTCATCCTCTGTTAGCTGAATGTCAATGTGACGTTGATAGTCTTTTAAGTTCCCTGTGTACTCACACATTAAACCGGGGCGGCGGCTGAAAGATCGTGGATGTTTCCTAGAGGGGGGGGGGTGAATAGGCACTTTAAAATAATTACGGTTTAGACTTGAACAGATGTGGAATAAACCTAGCGGTTAATTTGTCAAACACAAAACCTACAACAACTAGGCTCACCTATGTGCACCAACAACTTATACTAAGCAAGATAAACAACTATGTGATAGCAAGATATATGACAAGAAACAATATGGCTATCACAAAGTAAAGTGCATAAGTAAAGGGCTCGGGTAAGAGATAACTGAGGCACGCAGAGACGACGATGTATCCCGAAGTTCACACCCTTGCGGATGCTAATCTCCGTTTTGAGCGGTGTGGAGGCACAATGCTCCCCAAGAAGCCACTAGGGCCACCGTAATCTCCTCATGCCCTCGCACAATGCAAGATGTCGTGATTCCACTAAGGGACCCTTGAGGGCGGTCACCAAACCCATACAAATGGCAACCCTTGGGGGCGGTCACCGAACCCGTACACTTTGGCCACCCTTGGGGGCGGTCACCGGTACCCGTCAAATTGCTCGGGGCGATCTCCACAACCTAATTGGAGACCTCGACGCTTGCCCGGAGCTTTACACCACAATGATTGAGTTCCGAACACCACCAACCATCTAGGGCGCCCAAGCACCCAAGAGGAACAAGCTCAAAGGTACCAAGAACCCAAGAGTAATAAGCTTCTCAACTTGTAACTTCCATGTATCACCGTGGAGAACTCAAACCGATGCACCAAATGCAATGGCAAGGGCACACGGAGTGCCCAAGTCCTTCTCTCTCAAATCCCACCGAAGCAACTAATGCTAGGGAGGAAAATGAGAGGAAGAACAAGAAGGAGAACACTAAGAACTCCAAGATCTAGATCCAAGGGGTTCCCCTCACATAGAGGAGAAAGTGATTGGTGGAAATGTGGATCTAGATCTCCTCTCTCTTTTCCCTCAAAAACTAGCAAGAATCCATGGAGGGATTGAGAGTTAGCAAGGTCGAAGAAGGTCAACAATGGGGGAAGAACACAAGCTCAAAGGATAAGGTTCATTGGGGAAGAAGACCCCCTTTTATAGAAGGGGGAAAATCCAACCATTATGTGCTCAGCCCGCACACGAGCGGTACTACCGCTCCACGAGCGGTACTACCGCTCAGGCGGAAGAAATAGTGAAAAGGAGCAACAAAAATATGAACCTTGGGGTGGTAGTACCGCACCGCATATAAGCGGTACTACCGCTCACCCCAGCGGTACTACCGCTAGAGGAGCAGAACACGGGACCAAAAGAGGCAGGCAGAGCAGAGTATGGCGGCAGTGAAGCAGAAACGGTACTACCGCCCGACCGGAGCGGTACTACCGCTTAGGCGGTACTACCGTGCCTTACTGCCGTGCAACTACTGCTAAACCCGACACGAAAAGAGCAGGACCCAAAATCGAGGCGGTAGAAGAGCGGCACTGCAGCGGTACTACGGCTGAGAGCTCCAAGTGGTACTACCGCTTGGGCTCACGGTACTACCGCTGGGACCAGACAAAAACCACACTCAAGAAAACAAGAACTGCCATAACTTCTGCATATGAGCTCCGAATTGAGCAAACTCAAGCTTGTTGGAAACAAGAGGACGAGTAGCATCAAAACAGCGACTGGTTATAGTAAGAAGAGGCAGGGGAGGTATGCCAACAAATAGAGGAGTGAAACCTCCAACCGAGACGAACCGGCAAAACCTCCAACATCGAAAACATCATAGAAGATGCATGCGAACTCCGTTTTCGATGAACTCAAGCTTGTCATCAAGATGGCCATAAGCTCTAAGACTCACAAAGAGAACCAAACAAGAACCAAGAAAGATGATGCAAGGATGCAATGGTTTGAGTTCTCAACGAACGATACGATCAAGCTACTCATCGAGAGCCCCCCCCCCCCCTTGATAGTACAGCAATCGATCCTATAACTCGGTCTCCCAACTACCATCATGAGACCAGTAAAATAGAAAACCTATGAAGGGCAAACCTTTTCCTTGTACATGGTCCACTTGAGCTAGATGATGATGATCTTGACTCCCTCAAGTTGGACCACCTTTCTTGATTGTGTTGACTCGATGAAGACTAGTTGATTGCTCCCCCATACTCCACTATGGGTGATCCACTCTTCCGCACATCTTCACAAGTCCATTCTCACCACAAAGGACAGCAAGCTTCAAGCATTTGATCTCTTCTTGATGCTCCACTTGAACTTGCACACCGCAACCTAACCCCACAAAGAACCCTCACGAAGACCATGGGTTAGTACACAAAGCGTAATTGACAATGCTTACCGTACCATGGGATCACTTGATCCCTCTTGGTACATCTTCTACGCTTTGTGGGTTGATCAACTTGATTCACTCTTTGACTTAGTCTTGATCAACCTCTCACAAGACCAATCTTTAGGTAATTCCTTGAATAGCACCTTGGTCAACACAAACTCTCCTTGAAACCAACACATGTACTCCAAGAAAAGCCTATGGACAAAACATGTGCTCGGAGACGTGTACTTTCCGCCACCACCAGCGTCGCTCTTCGTCGGTGACTGATCTCCCATCGCTACACACCGCCGCCGACTCGCCTCCGGCCACAACCAGGCTCTGAATACCATGCAGACTAATTAATCTCTAACTAAACATGCATGCGTAAACTAATGACCTGTAACAAGATTAAAAACTAACAATCGAAACCCAAGCAATTCCATCACAACTGGGCGTAGGCTTTTACCTTCACCGTAAGGGGCCAAACCAGTATAAACCCTTGCGTCCCTTGTCCGCTTTAACCCCTTTAAGCTAACCCGTCGCGATGGCTCCACGACTAAGTCCTTTCACGAGGACATCTGTCGTGACAATTCCACAACACGTATTATGTTGTTGCCACTAAGGATAAAACGATGGTGTCTCGTCATATTGATTGATGTTTTATTGGCTACATTATGTCATCTTGCTTATTGTGATGCTCTATTTCTTGTAAACTTAATACTCCGAGATCCATGCTGGATAGGGGTCTTTGAGTGGAGCATTTGTGGTAGATGTAGTTGGATTAACGGTCTACTTATCACGGGCGTAATGCCTATATGAGATTATATCATGAATGATCATAGTCATAAATATAAGTATTGCAATTTAATCACAATCCAACTATAATTTTTTCACCACACCACATGCTTGTTTCGACAGAATTGCCACTAGTGAACCTATGGTCCCCTAGGTCTCTTCTCCTTTGCTGAAAACAAATATTTTCCTTGCTACCATGTTTTATATTTGCCACCAATTACCTCTATCTATTGTGTTTAATCTTGTAACTGTCCAAACAAGGGGCTTGACAACCCTCTTGAACTTTTGGGGACAAGTTTGTTCTATGTTTTGTGTGTGTGTACTGCTTAACTTGTTCACTGGGAGAGCTCATACTCGATTGATAACCTTGTTCTCCAACTGGGGGAAATACTTACTACCACCCTACATCACCTTTACATTCGAGGGAATCCCAACAACTTCTATGGGAGCAACCAGGTGTCAACCCAAACATGTCAGCCTCGGCACTTTCATTAGTTCCTGATGCTTTGAGACGAGTTGGAGGGAATTCAGTGGGATAATGATGCAGAGGACTATGTGGTGTGGGCGTGGGAGAAATATGGGGACTTTTGGACTAACTCGACATATCCGACGCTCTTTGGAGGGCGGCAACAGTGGCCAAGCATGTGCACCATCTAGAGATCGAGAGAACCTATTGTTGGGAAATGTAGTAGAAAACAAAAAAGGCCCTACGGTCAACCAGAAACACTATGAAGATGCAATATTGGTTTAGATCGGATCGTTACTAACTCCAAGTTGCAGCGGAAGAAGATGAGTCGGTGTAGATCATACTTGAAGTCCCGTGAACCGTTCACGAACGATCATTCGAACGAAAGACCGAAAGCACGACCTCTCCATAGTTTGCAAGCGTATGGTCTTCATCATCCAGCAACGCTTCGCCATTCAGAGCTAATCGTCGCCCGAGAATTAGAGTGAGGAGATTAGAACCACACTGAGCTTCTAATTATGAGGATCGGAGAGGGTCTAGATCTAGCTCTAATAGGATCAACTAGAACTAGAGAACTAGCTAGAGGATGCTCCAAAACTTGTCTATTCAAAAGTGCCAAAACCTCTAGTATATATAGGTTGGAGGAGAGGGGAGGGGGTGCCACAAGGGTGGAAGGTTTCCTTCCCCCCCTTGGCCGGCCAAGAGGAGGGGGAAACCCCCTCCAATTTCGCCTCCCATTGGCTTGTCGAAGAAGCTAAAGGGGTGCCTCCCCTATTGGGCCCAAGTGGCTCAATATCCTTTCCACCACTTGGCCTTTTAAGGCCCGTTGATATTTAAATAAATATAAAAGCCTCCTAATTATTATTAAGTCTTTTTAATATTAATTTAACATCTTTGGAAACATTTTCCACCTACACATTGTATCGGGATTACTCGGTAAACCCCAAAACCCTTCTGATGACCTCGAAAGGCTTCTGGTACCTCTCGAAACTATTTTGAATATTAATGAAGCTATTTCATAAATTTTTATTCATTACTCTTGTCCTACTAACACTCAACGGATCATGATTACCTTAAGCTTGTGACCCTGTAGGTTCAGTAAAACATAGACATGAATAAAAACCCCTTTCGTTCAATGACCTATAACGGAACCGTGGACATCCATATCGATCCCTATGGGTACATGAATGACATTCAAGTGAACCTTTGGTTATCATGTGCTATTCCCTTTGCTTCGTGATACTCTACAAAACCCGAGGTGAGATATATCGGTATCCTCTTGAGTCATTCTCATGCTCACTCTACCGGTCTCCTCATTACCGGTTTTGTTCTTCTTTCTCATTGACATGTTCTGACATCCCTGTGACCTAGTCACCTATGGCTGGCCAGACGATGATGGATGTCGTCACACCGAGAGGGCCCTAAAAATGTATCTCCATCGTTGGAGGAGCAAATCCCACTCTTGAGATATCTAGCCCCCGCAAAAAAGCTATCTAGCCCCTTGTCAAACTTTCAGATGAACCTGTAAGTTGTTGTTGTGATCACTGTGTTACAGATGACTCTTGAGCAACCCCAAACTCCATCTACGGTAAGAAGAGACCACGATACTCCATGGTCTCTAAATCACTCGTTAACTCTCTATGTTATAACAATTGACTTGTGACGGTTGTATCTAAAAGTATAACAACCAAGTTTGGGTCGATTCAATATGACCGTTCTTCCAACGTCATATTCTCAAAGTTGTTTTAGGACTATCCTTAAGATCCAGAAACATGATCACTAATAACACTTGAGCTAGTCTTAGAGTCGAGACTAGGAATCAGGTTTACCGTTTATCATTCCACACATGCATGTGAGTTTTCCACTGAATCACATATTCTGGGATCATAGCAGCTATAACATAGAATATACTCTTAATTATAAACCTGGGAATATAATAATATAATATTATTGCCTCTAGGGCATACTTCCAACACCTATGACATGTAGGGTGTTTGGGTGGGGCAACACGTGATAGGTGTTGGACTGCCGATAGGTTGGGATGGCAAGGGTTGCCTTGTCATGCGACATGCCCGTTTTGCGCTTAGGATCGGGAGACGCTACAACATCTTCTTCTTGGATGTGTGCTCACGAGAGATGTTCGGACAGTAATCTTAACGCATTGGAATAAGCCTGGATGGATTCGTGCGACACACCATGACCTTGTGGAGTGGTGGGCTAACAAGAAGGGTGTGGGTGCACTCACTAGCGACATTAATACTTCATCTTGCTCAACCAATGGAGCTTGTGGACTCACATAAACGACATGGTGTTCAATGACACTTTCCCTATGGCATTGATGGTGTTGAACAAGATTAAGGGAGAGGGGGTGAATTGGAGAGTGGCACGGCTTGTCTAGTCACTCAGGCTTGTAGATGGTGGTCATTTAACGAGTAGTTGGCAAGTTCTTTGTTTGCCTTATGTTGAGGGTGTTGTAGTTGCCACGACATAATCATACCTGGTATCTGGACCCTTTCTTCTATGTTACTGGTGTGTTCATCTTAGACGTACCTTTAAAAGAAACATAATGTTCAAAACAAAACAAAAACTTAAAATTAAGAAGAGGACAAATTAGAGTCATTATAGGAAAACTAGGAAAGTGTGTTACACATGACTTAGGAACACCATGCAAATTAACAATATTTCTTTATTCTTTTACATAAGTTGCCCTAATACCTTTTCTTATTCTTATATTATTATTTTAACTTTTGGAAATCCCCTCGTTTTGCCAAAACCCGAGCTTAGCCCAGACGTTTAGGTTCCTCGAGTTGAAACCGGCCCATATAGGTTCAAGTCTCAGACTTGGCATGGGTGCTCGCATTTTACTAGATTTATTTCATATATTCCTGCGATGTGCCTTCAATGTGAGACGACGTCCTCGTTGACAACGAAGTGTTTGTGGTGATTTCAACAATTTCAAGATATGTCACCAAAGTCCGGAGGTTGACAAGGGTGAGTACATGTGCATGTACACGAGCGTCTGCGTTTGTACTATATTTCTAAAACAAATAACTTATCCAACGTTTTAAAAACATTCCCTTTTTATTTTCATATTTTATTCTATCTTTTGAATATGTGTATAGACTACGTTGTTATATACTAGCAAAAGAGCCAGTGCGTTGCAACTGGAGAGAAAACATAACACACGCTCTTAACTCAACAATCATCACTCAAGACCACAATAGGTCCATCTCCTTTATTTTTGTGAGGCATCATATTTGTGTTGCCGCTTATCCTCCTTCTCACTCTCGCCGGCAATGGCCTCGGTGTTCACATAAAACAACAAAAAACGTGTGTTGAATATGGTTAATCCTAAGGCGTCTCTCTCTCCTCCCTCTCCCTCTCTCTCTCTCTCTCTCTCGCGCGCGCGCGCGATAAGAAATCTGTTGTTTTCCCCTGCGACATTTTCAGAGGTATGCATGTGTAGGCATCGATGTTTTCTTTTCCGTATATGGTTATAGTGGGGTGTTTATTTGCAATCGGGATCGCCGCCGGTATGAAAAAAAACGAATCTTGCACTATAAATTATAAGTTTGCTTCCATAACAATATTTTAAAAATATTTAACAGGTAAAATTAACATCATATTTAGATTCCACACATTTTTCTAATAAAATTTCATATATAATATGTTAAAATCGAAGTTACGGTTTAAAAGATTCAGATAATTTAGAAAATCTTTTAGTTTGACTCAAATATATTCCAAAATAATATTTAAAAATACTTAACAGGTAAAAATAATCTCATATTCATATTCTACATATTTTTTTAATCAAATTTCATATATAACATGTTTAAATCAGAGTTATGGTTTAAAAGATATGGATGATTTTAAAAAATCATTTGTTTGACTTAAATATGATCCACAGATGAATTACCTAAAACATTAGGGTTTTTTTCGAAAAATGTAAAATAACGGCTCAGGTGTGACTTAAATCCGGACGGCGGGTTGATTTCAAGAAAAGGCAGGAACTTTTATGTAAAATATAAAAATAATGATTCGTTTTAACTTAAAACAGAACTGCAGCTTGAATTCTCTGAAATAGAGAGAGTTTTTTGAAAAATGTCATGACGGATGAAAGAAACCCAATTTATTTTATTATTAGGTAAAGACGTTAAACCACTATCACGTATCGGACCACTTTCTTGCATATCATTTCAATAGAGGAGCAAAAGCATGGTGTTAGGCTACCTCACATTACATACACTAGCAGGCGCAAACATGATGGCCCGAGCACGAGAAGGAGGGAGTGCTCATCCCCAAAGTCCTACGCAAGGCTAACTCTCCGAGATGATGTATCCTGTCCCGGTGGCGTCGGCTCGAGCACAACATCGGGCATCCTCTTGGATGGATTGCATCACGCGATTGGCAGATGGGCGTGAGTGATCGAAAATACATTCAAGGAAACCGCCGCCTCGTGTATTCCTCGACCGCGGTACGGAGGGCAAAACTGGGGCGCGCGAGCGGTAGGGCGACGACGGCGACGGCCACGCCTTCGGGCGACGGCATCCCGTCGAGCCAGCAGCACCCGACCACGCCGGCTTCGCAGGTGAGCCCATCTTCGTCGGCACGAGGCGACCATGGTATGATGACCGACGACGGAGACGACGCGGCGGCCAGCTTCCTCTGGCACTGACACCGGCAGTGCCAGAGCACCGCCTCCGGTTCTTCCTTGCTCGTGCTTTGCAGTCCCATGGCCGATATCGTCGCCGTCGCCTCCTCGGATTCCTCCTCGACCGTGTCCCGCTGGATTGCCTGTCGTAGCTCTGAAATTTCTTTCTCTGCTCTCGCCAGGGCTGCCTCGAGCTCCTCCCTCTTCTTCACCTCCGCCAGGTACAGTTCCTCGTGCTCTTTCGCCTACAATGCAAGGTCTCGAATCACAAAATGTTTCCAACTGGAATTGGCTAGTTCATGATGAATTTGGGTTTCTGACAAGGGGTTGTACTTTCCGGAGAGATGTGGCCACTTCTTCGTCTGCCTTCTGGCGCCTGCGGGATTCGTTCAGAGCTCTGTTCATCAGGTCCTCGGCTACTCTGCATGCCTCCGTGAGTTCATCATAGAACCCCAATTCAACCTCAATGTCATCATCATCCTAGAAGAGAGAACAAAATTCAGAAGCGTGCCATCCTGACATTCTTGCAAAAGGCAGTGTTTGAAAATTCAGGAGAAGTCGTTGAATGATCTGACTCACCTCTTCCTGGTGAGTTGACAAACGAAGGACTTCATGGCCAGGATTAGGGAGCAACGGTGCAGTGACAGCAGATGATGCAATCTCTACTTTCGCTTCCCTACAGTGGAAATCTGAGTCAGTTTCCTAAGGTAAATTGCTGAAAGTTCTGGCTCATAGATTTTGGAAACACCGTTTTCAATTAGTCTCACCAGTAGAAAAATTTTAGAAAGCTACAACATCGGATTTTTTTTTAAATTTTTTTACCTGGTGCAGATTAACTGCTCCTTGCAGACGAACCAGATCTTGCACGATGGATCAGCTCTCTGCATTATCGCTGCTGCTGTCCTGCAAGTAGGCCTGTCAAGTTTTCTGAAACCCCAAAACAAGAAACTTCAGTTGTGAATAATCATCTCTTTATTAGACTGATAAAAACATACAGAGCATGTCTGAATTTGCAAGAAATAGAGTTCCGTCAGGAGGATATCATACGTGGAGTACTGCCGGTCCGCGGCAGCCGAAACCACCAGCTCGGTGATCCCGCGCAAGCCAATGAGCTCGACGAGGCCGGACGCGACATCCTCCTTCTCAATCACCAGCTTCTCACACCTCACCTGGAGTTTACGGACATTGTGCAAGTCGATAAGCAGATGAAACCTTTCAACCTTGTGTTAAGAACCTGAGTGTTGAAGAAATGGAAATTGTTTCAACGTTCAACCGGAAGAAAACGGAGTACCTTGGTTTTCCCGCACTGATGGACGTAGTCGTCCAGCATCTTGTCCGCCTTGTCGCGCTCCATCCCTCTGAACGAGCTCACCTGCTCCGAGCTCAGCTTGCTGGCATGGAACTTGGCTCCCACTGAGATAGATAATCAGAAAAGGTCACCGGCGATGCGCTTGCAGATGCCGGCCGGAAACATGCATGCGAGCTGAAGGCGGGCACGTACTGACGGGGATCATCTGCGGCGGGACGTGCACGTGCGTGACGACGACCGTGGTGGCTGTGGCTCCGCCGCAGAGATGGCCGAGAGCCCACGACAGCGTCGACCGCCCCGCCCTGCGCTCCGCCGGCACCACGACGAACACCTTCCTATTGTTCTCCTCCACCGCCACCGCCACCTCCATTGATCGATCGATAGGTCGTCTCTTCCGCGGCTGGCTCCTCCTCGCTTCCTGGAGCACGCACCAGGACCTTGCGGTTGAGGACGCGCGGGTTTAAGCTATTCTAGCTTGTATGTAGAGGAGACTTTGGACCTGGCGGACGGGAGGGAGACGGTGGCGCGTCGCCGTGGCCCGTGGGAAGAGGAGGAAGCCACCGGCGGGACGCGACAGCGACGTGGGACACGGAGGAGCCGACCGACCCGTCGGTCAACTCCGAAGCTCAGGTTGTTCTGAACTCGCTTGTCGCGTCACTACAGGACTTTTAGCTCGATCTGATGCCGAATGATTGCCGTGTCATCTGCGTTTGACTGGTTATTTCTCGTAGTATATAGTTTCCCCTGCACGGCAGGATATAAAGATGCTGCGAATCTTGCATCATATGCCCAACGCCTCAACCTCAACACCTACGGCCACTTCTTTCAAGCAGCTCTTAACTTACCTATAAGCCGGCTCAAGTTTAACTTCTAAAAATGGACTTTACTGGAAGGCTTGAAAATTTGGTTTTCGAAAAGAAAGAAAATGGGCTTTTAAGTTCTGTTGGAGCTGCAACATGCCAGCCCTCGCGGAAGTGGATCCTCTAAAATGAAAGAGGAAAGTCACCTAAGTTACAGTGCAAGCTAGTGTAAAACAGATAAGGAAAGTCACGGACACTGTATTTATCTACTGTACACATTTACTGTTGATATAAATAAATTAAAAATCAATTTTATTGCATCATAATTTTGTTTGTATGTAAATTTTATAAATGTATAAAGTAGATTTATAATTTGCAAATTAATTCAAGTCATTTTAGTCTTAATCATACGGATGTGAAGGAGGGAAGTTAGAAAACTGTAGCTTAGAGCAACTCCAACGGGCCGACCCAAACGGACGGCGTTTTTGTCCGTTTGGGTCGGCCGCCCGCCCGCCGTCCGTCCTCTTTTAGATTTGGGTCGGCAGTGCGTTCAACGGACCGACCCATTTCATGACCGCGCACGTTTAGATCATGCCAGCGGCTATGCCGTCGCCCTCAAGGTTGTCAGAATCGCGATTCTGTTATACGATTCTACGACTTTACGATCCAAACTAACCCCTATGATTCTACGATTTTAGTTCATAGAATCTACGTTTCTACGATCCTGATAGTGAAGATTCTATGATTTGCGATCTTACCATCGGAGCTCCGATCCGATTCAAAATCGCGATTCTGACAACCTTGGTCGCCCTGGTTTTGGCGCTCCAGCGCACGGGAAAGGTTCGTGCGCGGGGGAAAAGCGGCCTAGCGTGCACTGGTTTTGGCGCTCCAGCGTGCGAGAAAGGTTCGCGCGTGCGCCGCGGCCGGCACTCGTTATAAGAAGGCGCTCCTTTCACACTCTGTCCACCGCCCACTCGTCTCGCCCCCTCCTCACTAGCCTCGCCGCCTCTGCACCACCATGGCGATGCGTCGCCTGGGCGCTTCAGATTTTCGCGGAGTCCGCGAGCACCGCTCCGGCGCCTTCTCCTCCGAGATCTGGTTTGGCGAGAAACGCCTCATCCTCAGCACCTTCGACACCGCGGAGGAGGTGGCCCGCGCGCACGACGCGGCGGCGTGGCGCCTCCTGAGGCCTTGTCGGGATATGAATTTTCCCGACGTGTCGAGCCAGTGGGCGCAGGATCTCGCGCCTGTCCCGCGGCTTTTCACCGACGAGGATCGTCGTGTCCATCGGAGGCGGCAGCGTCGCCTCGCCATCACCGAGATGGACGTGGAAGCCATGGTGGTGTGGTGTGAACGCTTCCCGCAGGACATCGTCGACGAGCGTCAGTTCTACAAGCAAAGGAGGATGGAGAGGGACGCAAGGAGGACGGAGAGGGACGCCTATCGGGAGGACAAGCATGCGCGGAAGTAGGCTGCTCAATTGAAACTGAAGCTACGAGAAACGTCGGGTTGGGACCTCGAAGACGAGCAGCATGCTGACGCCTACATTCAGACGTCGGAGGAGGACATTACCGAGTCGGAGTCGGAAAGCAACGAGTAGTTGGTCTTTTCTTTTATCTGTGTACGCTAAAACTATCTATGTATCGTTTTTTATCGGAAAAAATGACCGGCGGCGTCGGCGACGAAGCAGGCGGGGTGAGGGTGTGTTGTTCGATGTGGAAAGGCCGATGTGCCACCGACCAGCGGGCCCGGGGAGAAAAGAGGGCGAGCGTGCGCGCATCCGTTTTGTGTCCGCACCGACATAAATCCAGCTCAAAAATAGGCCAGGAATGGGTCGGCAGGCGAACAAAAGCGGACGCGCGTCCGTTTGGGTCGGCACGTTGGGCCGACTTTTCTGTCTGCGCCGACCCAAACGGACAGCGGCGAACGAAATGGGTCGCCCCATTGGAGTTGCTCTTAGGTGACTTCCCTGCTTCATGTTAGAGGATCCATTTCCCTCCCTCAACTCGATTTTACGCTTCCAGAGGACTTTATGCTCCTCCCCGAGATTTTATGCTCCCTTCTTGCTCACAGTGATGCCAGCGTGTACACCAAGGAGGAAGAACACGATGGCTTTGTCGAGAGACACTCCCTCACTTGGTAACCCCTGGGCTACATTGTTTCTCCTGCCTCCATCTCTTTTTTTGCGGGGGTAAAGAGTTTTATTCCATATGCATGAGGGTTACAATCGAGAGGCACCAACTCCTCAATACAAGGTGGTCCACGCTGAAGCCATACGACAGTAGTATGATAACCCACAAGTATAGGGGATCGAAACAGTTTTCGGGGATAGAGTATTCAACCCAAATTTATTGATTCGACACAAGGGGAGCCAAAGAATATTCTCAAGTATTAGCAGCTGAGTTGTCAATTCAACCATACCTGGAAACTTAATATCTGCAGCAAAGTGTTTAGTAGCAAAGTAATATGATAGTAGTGGTAATGATGGCAAAAGGTAATGGTAGCAAAAGTAATATTTTTGGTATTTTGTAGTGATGATAACAATAGCGACGGAAAAATAAATAAGCGAAGAACAATATATGGAAAGCTCGGAGGCAATGGATCGGTGATAGAGATATGCCGGATGTGGTTCATCATGTAATAGTCATAACCTAGGGTGACACGAACTAGCTCCAATTCATCAATGTAATGTAGGCATGTATTCCGAATATAGTCATACATGCTTATGGAAAAAAACTTGCATGACATCTTTTGTCCTACCCTCCCGTGGCAGCAGGGTCCTAGCGGAAACTAAGGATATTAAGGCCTCCTTTTAATAGAGTACCGGACCAAAGCATTAACACATAGTGAATACATGAACTCCTCAAACTACGGTCATCACCGGTAGTGGTCCCGATTATTGTCACTTCGGGGTTGCCGGATCATAACACATAGTAGGTGACTATATACTTGCAAGATAGGATCAAGAACTCTCATATATTCATGAAAACATAATAGGTTCAGATCTGAAATCATGGCACTCGGGCCCTAGTGACAAGCATTAAGCATAGCAAAGTTATAGCAATATCAATCTCAGAACATAGTGGATACTAGGGATCAAACCCTAACAAAACTAACTCGATTACATGATAAATCTCATCCAACCCATCACCGTCTAGCAAGCCTACGATGGAATTACTCATGCACGGCGGTGAGCATCATGAAATTGGTGATGGAGGATGGTTGATGATGACGATGGCGATGGATTCCCCTCTCCGGAGCCCCGAACGGACTTCGGATCAGCCCTCCCGAGAGAGTTTAGGGCTTGGCGGCGGCTCCATATCATAAAACATGGTGAATCTTTCTCCTTAATTTTTTTCTCTCCGAACACGAATATATAGAGTTGGAGTTGAGGTCGGAGGAGCTCTAGGGGGCCCACGAGGTAGGGGGCGCGTCCAGGGGGCAGGCGCGCCCCCCACCCTCGTGGCTAGGATGTGGGCCCCCTGGTCTTGATCTTTTGTCGGTATTTTTTATTGTTTCTAAAAATAGTCTCCTTGAAGTTTCACGTCATTTCGAGAACTTTTATTTCTGCACATAAATAACACCATGGCAATTCTGCTGAAAACAGCGTCAGTCCGGGTTAGTTCCATTCAAATCATGCAAGTTAGAGTCCAAAACAAGGGCAAAAGTGTTTGAAAAAGTAGATACGACGGAGACGTATCAACTCCCCCAAGCTTAAACCTTTGCTTGTCCGCAAGCAATTCAGTTGACAAACTGAAAGTGATAAAGAAAAAGTTTTACAAACTCGGTTTGCTCTTGTTGTTGTAAATATGTAATGCCAACATTCAAGTTTTCAGCAAAGATTATAAACTAACCATATTCACAATAACGCTTAGGTCTCATGTTTACTCATATCAATGGCATAATCAACTAGCAAGCAATAATAATAAATCTCGGATGACAACACTTTCTCAAAACAATCATAATATGATATAACAAGATGGTATCTCGCTAGCCCTTTCTGAGCCCGCAGAACATAAATGCAGAGCACCTTTAAAGATCAAGGACTGACTAGACATTGTAATTCATGGTAAAAGAGATCTAGTCAAGTCATACTCGATGTAAACTAATCAGTCATGAATGCAAATGACAGAGGTGCTCTCCAGCGGGTGCTTTTTAATAAGAGGAGGATGACTCAGCATAAAAGTAAATAGATAGGCCCTTCGCAGAGGGAAGCAGGGATTTGTAGAGGTGCCAGAGATCGGTTTTAAAATAGAGATGAATAATATTTTGAGCGGTATACTTTCATTGTCAACATAATAACAAAGAGATGGTGATATCTTCCATGCTACACACATTATAGGCGGTTCCCAAACAGAATGGTAAAGTTTATACTCCCCCTGCACCAACAAGCATCAATCCATGGCTTGCTCGAAACAACGAGTGCCTCCAACTAACAAGAGTCCCAGGGGGAGTTTTGTTTGCAATTATTTTGATTTGATTTGCATAAAGCATGGGACTGGGACTGGGCATCCCGGTGACCAGCCATTTTCTCGTGAGTGAGGAGCGGAGTCCACTCCTCTTGAGAATAACCCGCCTAACATGGAAGATACGGACGACCCTAGTTGATACATGAGCTATTCGAGCATACAAACCAGGATATTTATTTGAAGGTTTAGAGTTTGGCACATACAAATTTACTTGAAACGGCAGGTAGATACTGCATATAGGAAGGTATAATGGACTCATATGGCATAACTTTGGGGTTTATGGAGTTGGATGCACAAGCAGTATTCCCGCTTAGTACAAGTGAAGGCTAGCAAAAGACTGGGAAGCGACCAACTAAAGAGCGACAGCAGCCACGAACATGCATTAAAGTTAGTGAACATTGAGTGCAAGCATGAGTAGGATATAATCCACCATGAACATAAATATCGTGAAGGCTATGTTGATTTTGTTTCAACTACATGCGTGAACATGTGCCAAGTCAAGTCACTTAAATCATTTAGAGGAGGATACCACCCTATCATACCACATCAGAACCATTTTAATAGCATGTTGGCACGCAAGGTAAACCATTATAAGCCCCTAGCTAATTAAGCATGGCATAAGAAACTATGATCTCTAATTGCCATCGCAAACATGTTTATTCATAATAGGCTGAATCAGGAACGATGAACTAATCATATTTACAAAAACAAGAGAGGTCGAGTTCATACCAGCTTCTCTCATCTCAATCAGTCCATCATATATCGTCATAATTGCCTTTCACTTGCATGACCAAACGATGTGGATAATAATAATAGTGCACGTGCATTGGACTAAGCTGAAATCTGCAAGCATTCAATAAACAGGAGAAGACAAGGCAATATGGGCTCTTTTGTCAGATCAACAATAATGCATAAAAGAGCCACTTCAACAATTTAATCATGATCTTCTCCTATCGACCCCCAAAGAAAAGAAAATAAATAAAACTATATACTCGGGAAAGCTCCCAACAAGCAAAAGAAGAATAAGAAATCTTTTTGGGTTTTCTTTTTAATTACTACTACAAGCATGGAAAGTAAACTAATTAAAAGCTACAACTATTTTTTTGTTTTTCTTAAGGTTTATCAAACACACAAGAAGAAAGCATAAAAAGAAAAAATAAACTAACATGGATGATACAATGAAAAAGTATGAGCACCGACAACTAGCAATGAGTGTGTGAACATGAATTTAATGTCGGTGGGAAATACGTACCCCCCCCCAAGCTTAGGCTTTTGGCCTAAGTTGGTCTATGGCCACGGCTGGCCTGGCGTATATCCAAAGTAATAGTTGGGGTCGTACTGCGAAGAAGAAGACTCTGATGGCCACTGGTTGGCAATCATCTTTGGATCCCACTGGTAGTTAGACTGTCGTGGAGGATCAAATTGTGGTTCCAACTCTGGCTCTGTGGCTGATGTAGGGTTCCGGTAGGCGTGAATAGCCTTCGGCGAGACGAGGTACTGGCCTGTAGATAAATCAAACAAGGAAGGAGCAGGCAAAGTGATAGTCTCAGGATGACGCTTATCAAAGAACAATTGGTATTTAAGCTCCCCTTCCCTATTCTTTACAATAAAATCATGCGCTACCATACTCTTATAATCTAAATAAACAGTAGGCAGCAATTTTTCTTCTTTTTCATAGTGCCTAATAGGTATGTTATAGTATACAACAAGGCGTGAAGCATAGATACCTCCAAAGATGGGGCCCTTTGTATGGTTCAGACTTAACCGTTTAGCAATAATACCGCCCATACTAACAGAGTCGTCACGGAATAAACCATGGAACAAAATAAAAATATCAGGAACACTAAGGTTTCCACAGTTTCCACGACCAATTAAGCAACGACTAGCAAATATTGCAAAGTAGCGTAAAACAGGAAAATGTATGCTAGTGATTCTTGCATCAGAAACTTTCCTAGTTTCCCCTACAGTGATAGTGTCAATAAACCCGTCCATATCTCTACGATGTGGTTCCTCTAAGCTACCCTCGAAAGGTATTTTGTAAACCCTGCAAAATTCATATAGTGACATCTTCTTAACCACATCATATAAATGAAACTCTACTGAAGGAGGTGATTCCCTAGGATAATAGTAGAAGTTTTGCACAAAAGTATTGGTGAGTAAAAGATACTATTCGCGTTGGTCGCGGAGGAAGTCGGTGAGGCCTGCATTCTTAGCCAATTCATCATCATAAATCCCGGCTGCTTTCAAGAAATCATCGGAAGGCCATTCACACGGCCGAACCTCCGTGGTGCGAGGCAGATTATATTTGGGCCTCTCCGCTTCTTCATTTTGCTTTTTTCCTTCGAGCTTCGGCTCGATGAGCCCCTCAAAAATCTCTTCACTATTTTCTGAAAAATTCTGAAATTTTTAGTAACTTCAAATAAAAGTAAACCAAACTCAACAAAATTGATAGCAACTACTCCTACAAGTGCCTAGAGCATGTATCATGCATTAGAACTACTTGGAACCATATAAATTTGACATGCAACCTCAAGAACATGGTCACCTAGGCAGCACAAATTTGCAATGAATAAAGCACTAGAACAAAAACTAATTGGACCAATGAAGGAGTCACATACCAAGGAACAATCCCCCAAAGCAGTTTTGTGAGAGGTGCTTTGAGCAAGGAGATAAAAAATCGCAGCAAAATGAGCTAGAACTCGTGCTTGAGCTGGATAATGGTGTTTGTGAGAGGAAGAAGGAGTATGTGGGTCCAGGATAAGTGGAGGAGGTCCATCATGGGCCCATGAGGCAGAGGGGGCGCCCAGGGGGTGGGTACACCGTGGACCCTCGTGGCCAGGTGCTTGCTCCCCTTGCTGTGTTCTCAGTGCCTGATATTCTCAAATATTCCGGAAAAAATCATATTTAAATTTCAGGGCATTTGGAGAACTTTTATTTTCGGGGTATTTTTATATTGCATGGATAATTCAGATAACAGACAGAAAATACTACTTTTTACTTTACTTAATATAAATAACAGAAAGTGAAAGGAGGGCACAGAAGGTTGTGCTTTCTAACTTCATCCATCTCATGATCATCAAAAGGAATCCATTAACTAGGTTGATCAAGTCTTGTTAACAAACTCATTCCGAATAACATGGAACTGGAGAAATTTCGAATAACACTATGTTACCTCAACGGGCATATGCACATCCCCAATAATTAGAATATCATATTTCTTCTTGACAATAGGAAGACGAAACTCAAAACCTCCAAAAATAATCAATGGAACTTTTCCAATAGAATTAATACTATGAACTTGAGGTTGTTTCCTCGAAAAGTGTACCGTATGCTCATTACCATTAACATGAAAAGTGACATTGCCTTTGGTGCAATCAATAACAGCTCCTGCAGTATTCAAAAAGGGTCTTCCAAGAATAATAGACATACTATCGTCCTCGGGAATATCAAGAATAACAAAGTCCGTTAAAATAGTAACGTTTGCAACCACAACACGCACATCCTCACAAATACCGACAGGTATAGCAGTTGATTTATTAGCCATTTGCAAAGATATTTCAGTAAGTGTCAACTTATTCAAATCAAGTCTACGATATAAAGAGAGAGGCATAACACTAACACCGGCTCCAAGATCACATAAAGCAGTTTTAACATAATTTCTTTTAATGGAGCATGGTATAGTGGGTACTCCTGGATCTCCTAACTTCTTAGGTATTCCACCCTTAAAAGTGTAATTAGAAAGCATGGTGGAAATTTTAGCTTCTGATATCTTTCTTTTATTAGTAACAATTTCTTTCATGCACTTAGCATAAGGATTCATTTTGAGCATACCAGTTAATCGCATACGCAAAAAGATAGGTCTAACCATTTCAGCAAAGCGCTCAAAATCCTCATCATCCTTTTTCTTGGATGGTTTGAGAGGAAAAGGCATGGGTTTTTGAACCCATGGTTCTCTTTCTTTACCATGTTTCCTAGCAACAAAGTCTCTCTTATCATAACGTTGATTCTTTGATTGTGGGTTATCAAGATCAACAACAGGTTCAATTTCTATATCATTATCATTGCTAGGTTGAGCATCATCATGAACATTATCATTAACATTATCACTAGTTTCAGGTTCATTACCAGATTGTGTTTTAGCATCAGAAATAGAAATATCATTTGGAATCTCAGGTGTTTCAGCAATAGGTTCACTAGAAGCATGCAAAGTTCAATGGCTTAGCGACTCCAACACTATCCAAGTCGAGCATCGAGTACAAGTCTCCTTCAAAATTGGCGCCTACGAAGACACTTTGGAGTGCGACGTCGTTCCAATGACCGTTTGCCACCTTCTCCTTGGACGCCCATGGCAATTTGATAGAGGAGTCATCCACAACGCCCGAACGAATCACTACATCTTCAAGATGAAAGGAAAGGAGTACGTACTTCGTCCAATGTCTCCAAGCCAAGTGATCGCCGACTAGCAAGCCACCCATCGTGGAGAGCATAGTGAGAGAGCGAGCCACCAAAAAGAGAGTGAGCGCCACAAGCCCAAATCGAGCACCTCCACGATGAGTGAAAAGAAAAACTTTGTCCTATTTGCCACCAAAAGTGAGATAAGAGGAGTGTGTGAGAACCCATCTAGTGTCCTACAGTACGTCCTTTTGTGCAAGGACAATGAAACACAAGCTAACACCTCAAACACTCTACCTTTGGTGTTATCTCTTTGTTGGGGAACGTAGTAATTTCAAAAAAATTCCTACGCACACGCAAGATCAAGGTGATGCATAGAAACGAGAGGGGAGAGTGTTGTCTACGTACCCTCGTAGACCGATAGCGGAAGCGTTATGACAACACGGTTGATGTAGTCATACGTCTTCACGGCCCGACCGATCAAGCACCGAAACTACGGCACCTCCGAGTTCTAGCACACGTTCAGCTCGATGACGATCCCCGGACTCCAATCGAGCAAAGTGTCGGGGAAGAGTTCCGTTAGCACGACCGCGTGGTGACGATCTTGATGTACTACTGTCGCAGGGCTTCGCCTAAGCACCGCTACAATATTATCGAGGACTATGGTGGAAGGGGGCACCGCACACGGCTAAGAATATGATCACGTGGATCAACTTGTGTCTATGGGGTGCCCCCTGCCCCCGTATATAAAGGAGCAAGGGGGAGGCCGGCCGGCCCTTGGGGCGCGCCAAGGAGGAGTAGGATTCCTACTCCTAGTTGGAGTAGGTTTCCACCTTTCCTAGTCCAACTAGGAGAAGGGGGGAAAAGGGGGGAAGAGGGGAAGGAAGGGAGAGAGGGGCCGCGCCCCAAACCCCTTGTCCAATTCGGACTGGGCTTGGGAGGGGCGCGCGCCACCTCCTGGTCCTTCCCACTAAGGCCCATTAAGGCCCATTGTTTCTTCGTCGTATTCCCGTAACTCCCCGGTACCTCCGAAAATACCCGAATCACTCGGAACCTTTCCGATGTCCGAATATAGTCGTCCAATATATCGATCTTTACGTCTCGACCATTTTGAGACTCCTCGTCATGTCCCCGATCTCATCCGGGACTCCGAACTCCTTCGGTACATCAAAACTCATAAACTCATAATATAATTGTCATCGAAACCTTAAGCGTGCGGACCCTATGGGTTCGAGAACAATGTAGACATGACCAAGACATGTCTCCGCTCAATAACCAATAGCGGAACCTGGATGCTCATATTGGCTCCTACATATTCTACGAAGATCTTTATCGGTCAGACCGCATAACAACATACGTTGTTCCCTTTGTCATCAGTATGTTACTTGCCCGAGATTTGATCGTCGGTATCTCAATACCTAGTTCAATCTCGTTACCAGCAAGTCTCTTTACTCGTTCCGTAATACATCATCTCGCAACTAACTCATTAGTTGTAATGCTTGCAAGGCTTAAGTGATGTGCATTACCGAGAGGGCCCAGAGATACCTCTCCGACAATCGGAGTGACAAATCCTAATCTCGAAATACACCAACCCAACATGTACCTTTGGAGACACCTGTAGATCTCCTTTATAATCACCCAGTTACGTTGTGACGTTTGGTAGCACACAAAGTGTTCCTCCGGCAAATGGGAGTTGCATAATCTCATAGTCATAGGAACATGTATAAGTCATGAAGAAAGCAATAGCAACATACTAAATGATCGGGTGCTAAGCTAATGGAATGGGTCATGCCAATCAGATCATTCACCTAATGATGTGATCCCGTTAATCAAATAACAACTCTTTGTCCATGGTTAGGAAACATAACCATCTTTGATTAACGAGCTAGTCAAGTAGAGGCATACTAGTGACACTCTGTTTGTCTATGTATTCACACATGTATTATGTTTCCGGTTAATACAATTCTAGCATGAATAATAAACATTATCATGAAATAAGGAAATAAATAATAACTTTATTATTGCCTCTAGGTCATATTTCCTTCAGTCTCCCACTTGCACTAGAGTCAATAATCTAGATCACATCACCATGTGATTAACATCGATAGTTCACATCATCATGTGATTAACACCCATAGTTCACATCGCCATGTGACCAACACCCAAAGGGTTTACTAGATTCAGTAATCTAGTTCACATCGCTTATGTGATTAACACCCAAAGAGTACTAATGTGTGATCATGTTTTGCTTGTGAGATAAGTTTAGTCAACGGGTCTGCCATATTCAGATCCGTATGTATTTTGCAAATTTCTATGTCAACAATGCTCTGCACGGAGCTACTCTTAGCTAATTGCTCCCACTTTCAATATGTATCCAGATTTAGACTTAGAGTCATCTAGATCAGTGTCAAAATTTGCATCGACGTAACCCTTTACGACGAACCCTTTTTGTCACGTCCATAATTGAGAAACATATCCTTATTCCACTAAGGATAATTTTGACCGCTGTCCAGTGATCTACTCCTAGATCACTATTGTACTCCCTTGCCAAAATCAGTGTAGGGTATACAATAGATCTGGTACACAGCATGGCATACTTTATAGAACCTATGGCCAAGGCATAGGGAATGACTTTCATTCTCTTTCTATCTTCTGTCGTGGTCGTGTTTTGAGTCTTACTCAATTTCACACCTTGTAACACAGGCAAGAACTCTTTCTTTGACTGTTCCATTTTGAACTATTTCAAAATCTTGTCAAGGTATGTACTCATTGAAAAAACTTATCAAACGTTTTGATCTATCTCTATAGATCTTGATGCTCAATATGTAAGTAGCTTCACCGATGTCTTTCTTTGAAAAACTCCTTTAAAATACTCCTTTATGCTTTGCATAATAATTCTACATTATTTCCGATCAACAATATGTCATTCACATATACTTATCAGAAATGCGGTAGTGCTCCCACTCACTTTCTTGTAAATACAGGCTTCACCGCAAGTCTGTATAAAACTATATGCTTTGATCAACTTATCAAAGCGTATATTCCAACTCCGAGATGCTTGCACCAGTCCATAAATGGATCGCTGGAGCTTGCATATTTTGTTAGCACCTTTAGCATTGACAAAACCATCTTGTTGCATCACATACAACTCTTCTTTAATAAATCCATTAAGGAATGCAGTTTTGTTTATCCATTTGCCAGATTTCATAAAATGCGGCAATTGCTAACATGATTCGGATAGACTTAAGCATAGATACGAGTGAGAAACTCTCATCGTAGTCAACACCTTGAACTTGTCGAAAACCTTTTGCGACAATTCTAGCTTTGTAGATAGTAACACTACTATTAGCGTTCGTCTTCCTCTTGAAGATCCATTTAATCTCAATGACTCGCCGATCATTGGGCAAGTCAATCAAAGTCCATACTTTGTTCTCATACATGGATCTTATCTCAGATTTCATGGCCTCAAGCCATTTCACGGAATCTGGGTTCATCATCGCTTCCTCATAGTTCGCAAGTTCGTCATGGTCTAGTAACATGACTTCCAGAACATGATTACCGTACCACTCTGGTGCGGATCTCACTCTGGTTTACCTACGAGATTCGGTAGTAACTTGATATGAAGTTACATGATCATCATCATTAGCTTCCTCACTAATTGGTGTAGTAGTCACAAGAACAGATTTCTGTGATGAACTACTTTCCAATAAGGGAGAAGGTACAATTACCTTATCAAGTTTTCTACTTTCCTCCCACTCACTTCTTTCGAGAGAAACTCCTTCTCTAGAAAAACTCCGAATTCAGCAACAAAAGTCTTGCCTTCGGATTTGTGATAGAATGTGTACCCAAAAGTCTCCTTTGGGTATCCTATGAAGACATATTTCTCCGATTTGGGTTTGAGCTTATTAGGATGAAACTTTTTCATATAAGTATCACAACCCCAAACTTTAAGAAACGACAACTTTGGTTTCTTGCCAAACCACAGTTCAGATTGTGTCGTCTCAACGGACTTAGATGGTGCCCCTTTTTTAATGTGAATGCAGCTGTCTCTAATGCATGATCCCAAAACGATATTGGTAAATTGGTAAGAAACATCATAGATTGCACTATATCCAATAAAGTACGATTATGATGATCGGACACACCATTATGCTGTGGTGTTCTAGGTGGCATGAGTTTGTGAAACTATTCCACAATGTTTTAATTGAAGACCAAACTCGTAACTCAAATATTTGTCTCCGCGATCAGATCGTAGAAACCTTATTTTCTTGTCACGATGATTTTCCACTTCACCCTGAATTTATTTGAACTTTTCAAATGTTTCAGACTTATGTTTCATCAAGTAGATATACTCATATCTGCTCAAATCATCTGTGAAGGTCAGAAAATAACGATACCCGCCGCGAGCCTCAACACTCATTGGACTGCATACATCAGTATGTATTATTTCCAATCAAGTTTGTTGCTCACTCCATTGTTCCGAAGAACGGAGTCTTAGTCATCTTGCCCATGAGGCATAGTTCGCAAGTACCAAGTGATTCATAATCAAGTGGTTCCAAAAGTCCATCAGTATGGAGTTTCTTCATGCGCTTTACACCGATATGACCTAAACGGCAGTGCCACAAATAAGTTGCACTATCATTATTAACTTTGCATCTTTTGGCTTCAATATTATGAATATGTGTAACACTACGATCGAGATCCAACGAACTATTTTCATTGGGTGTATGACCATCGAAGGTTTTATTCATGTAAACAGAACAACAATTATTCTACGACTTTAATGAATAACTGTATTGCAATAAACATGATCAAATCATATTCATGCTCAACGCAAACACCAAATAACACTTATTTAGTTTCAACACTAATCCCGAAAGTATAGGGAGTGTGCGATGATGATCATATCAATCTTGGAACTACTTCCAACACACATTGTTACTTCACCCTTAACTATTTTCTGTTCATTCTGCAACTCCCATTTTGAGTTACTATTCTTAGCAACTGAACCAGTATCAAATACCGAGGGGTTGCTATGAACACTAGTAAAATACACATCAATAATCTTTATATCAAATATACCTTTGTTCACTTTGCCATCCTTCTTATCCGCCAATCACTTGGGGTAGTTCCGCTTCCAGTGACCAGTCCCTTTGCAGTAGAAGCACTTAGTCTCAGGCTTAGGACCAAACTTGGGCTTCTTCATTTGAGTAGCAACTTGCTTGCCGTTCTTCTTGAAGTTCTCCTTCTTCCTTTTGCCCTTTTCTTGAAACTAGTGGTCTTGTCTACCATGAACACTTGATGTTTTTCTTGATTTCTACCTTCGTCGATTTTAGCATCACGAAGAGCTTGGGAATCGTTTCCGTTATCCCTTGCATATTATAGTTCATCATGAAGTTCTACTAACTTGGTGATGGCGACTAGAGAATTCTGTCAATCACTATCTTATCTGGAAGATTAACTCCCACTTGATTCAAGCGATTGTAGTACCCAGACAATCTGAGCACATGCTCACTAGTTGAGCGATTCTCCTCCATATTTTTAGCTATAAAACTTGTTGGAGACTTCATATCTCACAACTCGGGTATTTGCTTGAAATATTAACTTCAACTCCTGGAACATCTCATATGGTCCATGACGTTCAAAACGTCTTTGAAGTCCCGATTCTAAGTCGTTAAGCATGGTGCACTAAACTATCAAGTAGTCATCCTATTGAGCTTAGCCAAACGTTCATAACGTCTGCATCTGCTCCTGCAATAGGTCTGTCACCTAGCGGTGCATCAAGGACATAATTCTTCTGTGCAGCAATGAGGATAAACCTCAAATCATGGATCCAATCCGCATCATTGCTACTAATATCTTTCAACACAATTTTCTCTAGGAACATATCAAAATAAACACAAGGAAGCAACAACGCGAGCTATTGATCTACAACATAATTTGCAAAATACTACCAGGACTAAGTTCATGATAAATTTAAGTTCAATTAATCATATTACTTAAGAACTCCCACTTAGATAGACATCCCTCTAATCCTCTAAGTCATCACGTGATCCAAATCAACTAAACCATGTCCGATCATCACGTGAGATGGAGCAGTTTCATTGGTGAACATCACTATGTTGATCATATCTACTATATGATTCACGCTCGACCTTTCGGTCTCCGTGTTCCGAGGCCATATCTGCATATTCTTGGCTCGTCAAGTATAACCTGAGTATTCCGCGTGTGCAACTGTTTTGCACCCGTTGTATTTGAACGTAGAGCCTATCACACCCGATCATCACGTGGTGTCTCAGCACGAAGAACTTTCGCAACGGTGCATACTCAGGGAGAACACTTCTTGATAATTTTAGTGAGAGATCATATTATAATGCTACCGTCAATCAAAGCAAGATAGGATGCATAAAAGATAAACATCACATGCAATCAATATAAGTGATATGATATGGCCATCATCATCTTGTGCTTGTGATCTCCATCTTCGAAGCACCGTCATGATCACCATCGTCACCGGCGCGACACCTTGATCTCCATCATAGCATCATTGTTGTCTCGCCAATCTTATGCTTCAACGACTATCGCTACCGCTTAGTGATAAAGTAAAGCATTACAGCGCGATTGCATTGCATACAATAAAGCGACAATCATATGGCTCCTGCCAGTTGCCGATAACTCGGTTACAAAACATGATCATCTCATACAATAAAATTCAGCATCATGTCTTGACCATATCACATCACAACATCCCCTACAAAAACAAGTTAGACGTCCTCTACTTTGTTGTGCAAGTTTTACGTGGCTGCTACGGGCTTAAGCAAGAACCAATCTTACCTACGCATCAAAACCACAACGATAGTTTGTCAAGTTGATGTTGTTTTAACCTTCGCAAGGACCGGGCGTAGCCACACTCAGTTCAACTAAAGTTGGAGAAACTGTCACCCGCAAGCCACCTATGTGCAAAACACGTCGGGAGAACCGGTCTCGCGTAAGCGTAAGCGTAATGTCGGTCCGGGCCGCTTCGTCCAACAATATCGCCGAACCAAAGTATGACATGCTGGTAAGCAGTATGACTTATATCGCCCACAACTCACTTGTGTTCTACTCGTGCATATAACATCAACACATAAAACCTAGGCTCGGATGCCACTGTTGGGGAACGTAGTAATTTCAAAAAAATTCCTACACACACGCAAGATCATGGTGATGCATAGCAACGAGAGGGGAGAGTGTTGTCTACGTACCCTCGTAGACCGATAGCGGAAGCGTTATCACAACGCGGTTGATGTAGTCGTACGTCTTCACGGCCCGACCGATCAAGCACCGAAACTACGGCACCTCCGAGTTCTAGCACACGTTCAGCTCGATGACGATCCCCGGACTCTGATCTAGCAAAGTGTCGGGGAAGAGTTCCGTTAGCACGATGGCGTGGCGACGATCTTGATGTACTACTGTCGCAGGGCTTCGCCTACGCACCGCTACAATATTACCGAGGACTATGGTGGAAGGGGGCACCGCACACGGCTAAGAATATGATCACGTGGATCAACTTGTGTCTATGGGGTGCCCCCTGCCCCCATATATAATGGAGCAAGGGGAAGGCCGGCCGGCCCTTGGGGCGCGCCAAGGAGGAGTAGGATTCCTACTCCTAGTTGGAGTAGGTTTCCACCTTTCCTAGTCCAACTAGGAGAAGGGGGGAAAGGGGGGAAGAGGGGAAGGAAGGGAGAGAGGGGCCGCGCCCCAAACCCCTTGTCCAATTTGGACTGGGCTTGGGAGGGGCGTGCGCCACCTCCTGGTCCTTCCCACTAAGGCCCATTAAGGCCCATTGCTTCTTCCTCGTATTCCCCTAACTCCCCGGTACCTCCGAAAATACCCGAATCACTCGGAACCTTTCCGATGTCCGAATATAGTCGTCCAATATATCGATCTTTACGTCTCGACCATTTCGAGACTCCTCGTCATGTCCCTGATCTCATCCGGGACTCCGAACTCCTTCGGTACATCAAAACTCATAAACTCATAATATAACTGTCATCGAAACCTTAAGCGTGCGGACCCTACGGGTTCGAGAACAATGTAGACATGACCGAGACACGTATCCGGTCAATAACCAATAGCGGAACCTGGATGCTCATATTGGCTCCTACATATTCTACGAAGATCTTTATCGGTCAGACCGCATAACAACATACGTTGTTCCCTTTGTCATCGGTATGTTACTTGCCCGAGATTTGAGCGTCGGTATCTCAATACCTAGTTCAATCTTGTTACCGGCAAGTCTCTTTACTCGTTCCGTAATACATCATCTCGCAACTAACTCATTAGTTGTAATGCTTGCAAGGCTTAAGTGATGTGCATTACCGAGAGGGCCCAGAGATACCTCTCCGACAATTGGAGTGACAAATCCTAATCTCGAAATACGCCAACCCAACATGTACCTTTGGAGACACCTGTAGAGCTCCTTTATAATCACCCAGTTACGTTGTGACATTTGGTAGCACACAAAGTGTTCCTCCGGCAAATGGGAGTTGCATAATCTCATAGTCATAGGAACATGTATAAGTCATGAAGAAAGCAATAGCAACATACTAAACGATCGGGTGCTAAGCTAATGGAATGGGTCATGCCAATCAGATCATTCACCTAATGATGTGATCCCGTTAATCAAATAATAACTCTTTGTCCATGGTTAGGAAACATAACCATCTTTGATTAACGAGCTAGTCAAGTAGAGGCATACTAGTGACACTCTGTTTGTCTATGTATTCACACATGTATTATGTTTCCGGCTAATACAATTCTAGCATGAATAATAAACATTTATCATGAAATAAGTAAATAAATAATAACTTTATTATTGCCTCTAGGGCATATTTCCTTCACTCTTTTGCAGGAATTTCACGATGTTTTCCCCGACGAGCTACCTCCGGGACTACCTCCACTACGAGGGATCGAGCACCGCATCGACCTCATCCCCGGAGCACCTCTTCCGAACAAAGCTCCCTACCGCGTCAACCTCGAAGAAACCAAAGAAATACAAAGGCAAGTGAAGCATCTAATAGACCATGGACATGTGCGTCAAAGTTTGAGCCCTTGTGTCGTCCCGGTCATTCTTGTGCCAAAACGAGACGGTAGCTTTCGCATGTGCTCCGATTGTAGACCTATCAATGCTATCACCGTTCGTTATAGGTATCCCATTCCACGCCTTGACGATATGCTTGATGAACTTAGTGGTGCCACTATCTTTTCAAAAATTGATCTTAAGAGTGGTTACTATCAAATCCGCATACAAGAGGGTGATGAATGGAAAACCGCTTTAAAAACCAAGTTTGGCTTGTATGAGTGGTTAGTCATGTCTATGGGTCTATCGGAAGCACCGGGTACTTTTATGTGTCTTATGAATCATGTCTTTCGCCCTTACATTGGTGTGTTTGTTGTGGTCTACTTCGATGATATCCTTGTTTTTAGCAAGTCTCTCAAAGAGCATGTCACCCATGTCCAAACCGTTTTACAAACTCTTCGAAAAGAGCATCTCTATGCTAATATGGAGAAATGCCTTTTTGGCATTGATAAGCTTGTTTTCTTGGGTTTTGTTGTTTCTTATAAGGGTGTTCATGTTGATGAGTCCAAGATCAATGCTATTAAGACTTGGCCACAACCAACCAACTTGCAACAAGTGTGTAGCTTTCTTGGCCTTGCGGGTTTCTATCGTCGCTTTGTGAAAGATTTTAGCACCATTGTTTCTCCTTTGCATGCTTTGAGCAAGAAGAATGTGCCTTTTGTTTGGGGACCATCCCAAGATACCGCTTTCAATGAGCTTAAGAATTTGCTTACTTATGCTCCCGTGCTTGCATTACCCAACTTTGACAAACCCTTTGAGATTCATTGTGATGCTAGCGGTAATGGCATAGGAGGTGTGTTAACGCAAGAGAAGCGCCCCATAGCTTACTTTAGTGAGAAACTTTCCGGAGCGCAACTCAATTACCCCATCTATGACAAAGAGCTGTATGCTTTAGTACGCGTTTTGCATGAATGGGAACACTATCTTCGCCCTCATGAATTCATCATTCATACCGATCATGAAACGCTCAAGTACCTTAAGGGCCAAACCAAGTTGAACAAGCATCATGCTAAATGGAGTGGATTTATTGAGTCTTTTCTTTATATCATCAAGTACATCAAAGGTAAGGAAAACGTTGTGGCGGACGCCCTTTCCCGCATATGCATGCTTGTTACTCAACTTGAGTTGAATGTCATTGGCTTTGAGCACATAAAAGACTTGTATGAGCATGATCCCACTTTTGCTACTCGTTATGCCAAATGTTCGGCGCATACATCTTGGGAACACTATTACATCAAAGATGGATATCTTATGAGAGCTAACAAGCTTTGCATCCCCGAGTCTTCTCTTCGTTTGTTGATTTTGCAGGAATCTCATGGAGGAGGCTTAATGGGACATTTTGGACGCGACAAGACTTTTGCTACGCTCTCCAAGAACTACTATTGGCCCAAGATGTTTTGTGACGTCAATCGCTTCACCAACCGATGCTCTACATGTCGCAAAGCTAAGTCTAAAGCTCAATCCCATGGCCTTTACATGCGTCTACCAATTCCATACCAACCATGGGAAGACATTAGCATGGATTTTGTACTTGGCTTGCCTAGGACTAGAAATGGGAAGGATTCGGTATTTGTCGTTGTGGACCGATTCTCTAAGATGGCACATTTCATTCCTTGCAACAAGATAGACGATGCTTCACATGTTGCCAATCTCTTTTGTAGGGAAATATTGCGTCTACATGGAGTGCCAAAGACGATCGTCTCGGACCGTGACGTCAAGTTCCTTAGCTACTTTTGGAAGACCCTGTGCGCCAAGCTCGGTATCAACTACTGTTCTCCACGGCGTATCATCCACAAACCGACGGCCAAACGGAGGTGACAAACCGCACACTCTCCGCTCTACTTCGATTATTCATCAAGAAGAACATCAAAGAGTGGGAGGAGTGCCTACCTATCCCCGAGTTCGCCTACAACCGTGCAATACACTCAACAACCGGCAAGTCCCCCTTCGAGGCCGTCTATGGATTCAACCCTTTGTCCCCATTGGACATTCTCCCTCTACCACTACAAGAGCGCATTAATATGGACGCAAGTGCATGCGTGAACCATCTCAAGAAGGTTCATGAAGATACAAGGCACACCATCGAGCGCCAAGTACAACGACTTGCGACCAAGCGCAACATCAACAAGCACCCCATGGTATTCAACATCGGAGATCTTGTGTGGCTACACCTTCGCAAGGACCGCTTCCCCAACGAACGCAAGTCCAAACTTTGACCACGCGCGGATGGACCCTTCAAGGTGCTCGAACGCTACAACAACAACGCCTACAAGATCGACTTCCCACGTGACAAGTACTCCGTGAGCGACATCTTCAACATCAAAGATCTCTCGCCCTACCATGGTGATGAGGATTTCGATCCGAGGACGGATCTTCCCCAAGGGAGGGGAGATGATGCGGAGCATCCCACGATCATCCCCATGGACGCACCTACACCTCCAATGGCACCACTTGGAACAATTACAAGAGCTCGAGCCAAGGCTATCAAAGATAAGGTGAACTCACTCCTCTCCGAAATTCCACTTTCTATGCATGAGACATGGCTACTACCTAAGTCTGAGATGTTGTGCATTATTAGGTACCAAGAGGACCCTCCCGGAGATGCACGTGAAGATGTACAAGTCCCCAAGTTCACGGATGAAGAGAACCGACGGAAGGAGTCAAGATCAACTCCCAGGCCCCGGACATCCGGCCCCTAGAAGTGTCTACGGCAGCAAGGAGCCAGCGGCCAAGTCTACAGGGCCTGGACATCCGGCGTACAGCCCAGACATCCGGCGTCCAGCCCAAACATCCGGCCCCGGCCTGGAAATCCGGCGTCCCGCCCGGATATCCGGACTCCACCTATCCAGAAGGCAGCAAGACCACCCCCGCCAGCCCGGACATCCGGCCACCATAGCCCAGACATCCGGCCTTCCACGAACGCCTGGACATCCGGCCCGATGCCCGGACATCCGACCCCGTTTGTCTGCGCACAGTAAAGGGCCGAGGCCCATGTACCCCTTTAACCCCCTAGACTATAAATACTCTCCTCGTCCCTCTTTCTAGGGTTAGCATTGGTTTAGATCATTTTAGAGATAGAGCATTGCTCATCCACATCAGATCTACTCCACGAGAGAGACCGCGGCCCCTCTTTGGAGAAGATCCCTTTGGATTCAAGACCTCCTTGCGGAGAAGAACATCAATACCTCCTCACGGAGAAGACCGGCTACCTTTGTATCGTCCTTAGTTGTCCGTGGATCATGTGATCTCTTATGTACCCGAGGATCTAGCACATGTGTGACTATTTCGTGTTGGTTTAGTGATTTTCCCGTGTTTCCTCTCGTGTTTCCCCTTGTTTTCCCCCTTGTGTTCTTCGTGTTCATCACGGGGTCCACTCCTTTGGTGAAAGATCGGCCAATTAGGGTTCTACCCTACATCATCGAGCGTGAATCATATAGTAGACATGATCAACATAGTGATGTTCACCATTGAAAACTACTCCATCTCACGTGACGATCGGACATGGTTTAGTTGATATGGATCACGTGATCACTTAGATGATTAGAGGGATGTCTATCTAAGTGGGAGTTCTTAAGTAATATGATTAATTGAACTTTAATTTATCATGAACTTAGTACCTTATAGTATTTTGCATGTCTATGTTGTTGTAGATAGATGGCCCGTGCTGTTGTTCCATTGAATTTTAATGCGTTCCTTGAGAAAGCAAAGTTGAAAGACGATGGTAGCAATTACACGGACTGGATCCGTAACTTGAGGATTATCCTCATTTCTGCACAGAAGAATTACATCCTGAAAGCACCGCTAGGTGCCAAACCCGCTGTAGGAGCAACGCCAGATGTTATGAACGTCTGGCGGAGCAAGGCTGATGACTACTCGATAGTTCAGTGTGCCATGTTTATGGCTTAGAACTGGGACTTCAACGATGTTTTGAATGTCATGGAGCATATGAGATGTTCCAGGAGTTGAAGTTAATATTTCAAGCAAATGCCCGGATTGAGAGATATGAAGTCTTCAATAAGTTCTACAGCTGTAAGATGGAGGAGAATAGTTCTGTCAGTGAGCATATACTCAAAATGTCTGGGTATAACAATCACTTGATTCAACTGGGAGTTAATCTTCTGGATGATAGTGTCATTGACAGAATTCTTCAATCATTGCCACCAAGCTACAAGAGCTTCGTGATGAACTATAATATGCAAGGGATGGATAAGCCAATTCCCAAGCTCTTCGCGATGCTAAAGGCTGCGGAGGTAGAAATCAAGAAGGAGCATCAAGTGTTGATGGTCAACAAGACCACCAGTTTCAAGAAAAAGGGTAAAGGGAAGAAGGGGAACTTCAAGAAGAACATCAAGCCAGTTGTTGCTCAAGTGAAGAAACCCAAGTCTGGACCTAAGCCTAAGACTGAGTGCTTCTACTGCAAAGGGACTGGTCACTGGAAGCAGAACTGCCCCAAGTATTTGGCGGATAAGAAGGATGTCAAGGTGAACAAAGGTATATGTGATATACATGTTATTGATGTGTACCTTACTAATGCTTGCAGTAGCACCTGGGTATTTGATACTGGTTCTGTTGCTAATATCTGCAACTCGAAACAGGGGCTACGGATTAAGTGAAGATTGGCTAAGGACGAGGTGACGATGCACGTGGGAAATGGTTCCAAAGTCGATGTGATCGTGGTCGGCACGCCACCTCTACATCTACCTTTGGGATTAATTTTAGACATGAATAATTGTTATTTGGTGCCAGCGTTGAGCATGAACATTATATCTAGATCTTGTTTGATGCGAGACGGTTATTCATTTAAATCTAAGAATAATGGTTGCTCTATTTATATGAGTAATATCTTTTATGATCATGCACCCTTGAAGAGTGGTTTATTTTTGATGAATCTCGATAGTAGTGATACACATATTTATAATACTGAAGCTAAAAGATGTAGAGTTGATAATGATAGTGCAACTTATTTGTGGCACTGCCGTTTAGGTCATATTGGTGTAATGCGCATGAAGAAACTCCATTCTGATGGACTTTTGGAATCACTTGGTACTTGCGAACCATGCCTCATGGGCAAGATGACTAAAACATCGTTCTCCGGAACTATGGAGCGAGCAACAGATATGTTGGAAATCATACATACTGATGTGTGTGGTCCGATGAATGTTCAGGCTCACGGTGGGTATCGTTATTTTCTCACCTTCACAGATGATTTGAGCAGATATGGATATATCTACTTGATGAAACATAAGTCTGAAACATTTGAAAAGTTCAAAGAATTTCATAGTGAAGTGGAAAATCATCGTAACAAGAAAATAAAGTTTCTACGATATGATCGTGGAGGAGAATATTTGAGTTATGAGTTTGGTCTTCGTTTGAAACAATGCGGAATAGTTTCGCAACTCACGCCACCCGGAACACCACGGCGTAATGGTGTGTCCGAACGTCGTAATCGTACTTTACTAGATATGGTGTGATCTATGATGTCCCTTACTTATTTACCGCTATCGTTTTGGGGTTGTGCTTTAGAGACGGCTGCATTCACGTTAAATAGGGCACCATCTAAATCCATTGAGACGACGCCTTATGAATTGTGGTTTGGCAAGAAATCAAAGTTGTCGTTTCTCAAAGTTTGGGGCTGCGATGCTTATGTGAAAAAGCTTCAACCTGATAAGCTCGAACCCAAATCGAAGAAATGTGTCTTCATAGGATACCCAAAGGAGACTGTTGGGTACACCTTCTATCACAGATCCGAAGGCAAGACATTCATTGCTAAGAATGGATCCTTTCTAGAGAAGGAGTTTCTCTCGAAAGAAGTGAGTGGGAGGAAAGTAGAACTTGATGAGGTAAATGTACCTGCTCCCTTATTGGAAAGTAGTTCATCACAGAAATCTGTTCCTGTGACTCCTACACTAATTAGTGAGGAAGCTAATGATGAAGATCATGTAACTTCAAATCAAGTTACTACCGAACCTCGTAGGTCAACCAGAGTAAGATCCGCACCAGAGTGGTACGGTAATCTTGTTCTGGAAGTCATGTTACTTGACCATGACGAACCTACGAACTATGAGGAAGCAATGATGAGCCCAGATTCCGCAAAATGGCTTGAGGCCATGAAATCTGAGATGGGATCTGTTGGGGATATAGCTACCAGGTATGACCCGCCCAGGAGGGGCCGGGTCAACCCCAATGGCGGGTTACAAACAGAAGCCCAGTAATATTCAAGATTATAGTTATCTAGACTTGTAAAAGGCCTAAGCCCAAGGGCGGCTTAAGGCCCAAATATTGTAAACTGGCATATGTAAATAAAGGCATATAAAAGAAGTCACCGAGCCGGACACGTTTTATGAGCCGGTCGGGACTCTGTAGGCCGCCAGGCGTCAACCCGTGTATATAAGGGGGCGACCTGGCGGCGGCTTAGGACAAGAAACAACCAAATCGGTAACCAAGCCGGCGAGTTGAGCCCCTTGGAGATCGAAACTTCAGCAATACCAAACCCAACTAGATGCAGGCTTTTACCTTCATCGTAAGGGGCCGAACTAGTATAAAAACTCTCTCATGTCCTTTGTCCCGATTAACCTCTTTAAGCTTCCTAGTGCGATGGCCCTACGACTAAGTCCTTGCTCTAGGACATCTGTCGTGTCAACTCCACACAGTTGGCGCCCACCGTGGGGCCAACGCACGGTGGATTTCAGTTCTTGAAGGGCAGCTTCGAAGGGATCAAGGGATACGTTGTGGGCCGGATGACCAAGAGTCGTCGCGGCAAGCTCTACATCAACGACGAAGGCTGGGGCCCCGAGGCTGGCTCAATCGAGTACGGGTACCGGGTCCCCTTCGGCGGAATTCATGTCTTCATTGGCCAGATCGGCGAGTCAGGCCCTGAGTCGGACGTCCACACCAACCTCATCGAAACGGCTCAGCGCGCCAGGACCACCCGTGTTCAATCTGTCATGAAACATGCCTTCGTAGGCTGCATCCACGGCGGTGAATACTCCGAAGGATCGGTGGAAGGCAGGGAGATGGCCATCTGCTCTGATACTGCATCATCAACAGGTGAGACGGACTCGTTGTACCAGCTGCAAGACGGCATGCTCGGGGGCTGTTCCGATGGCAGCAGTATTACAGACCCCCTTCAGCCACCGAATTGGGCCGGAGTCTTCATGGCGGGGACGCAGCCCGGGCAGAACTCTACCGTAGCGGCAGCAGCAGCTAGCGGGTCGGCAGCAGCCGGGTCAGGAGACCCCACGCGCCCCCGGCTCAGATTCTAATGGACCTCGTGGATAGGCTGACGACTCTGTTAACCGCCGTGGTAGAGCCGGCGGATAAAACCCAGCATGACGCAGAAGTGGCACGCGTGCGGGAGGAGATGGTGCAAGCTAAGGAAAATCTAGCCGCAGAGGAAACCCGGATGGCAGCAGAACGAGCAGCTCTAGATGCTCGTGCTCAGCAGCTTCAAGCAGAAACTTTCCGGCTCTCGGTGGATCTTAACGCATCAAACGAGGTCATGAGGAGGAGGCATCAGAAAACTCAGTCGCGTCTACCTTTAACGCTGGATCCTAGGAACCTGTTCCATACACCCGGGGCTGGGGGGAGCAACCCGCCGAAGGCAAACCGGGTCACGACACCCGGTGCACCAGTTCAGCCACGCGCCATGGAGCCACCTCGTATAATACAGCTCCTCCTCGTTATGTGTCAGCACCTCCGGGTCACTTCTCCAACCCTCTGGAAAACCTCATCGCAGCATCGGCTCGTTTGGCGGCTCTCCCAATGGAAGGCGACTCGCCAGCAGCAATTGAAACCCGGAGGGTAAGAGAACTACTTTAGATAGCCCTGGCCTAGCAGGATGCATACTCCTACAGTCGAGACAGGATTGATTCAACTCCTCGCCCAAGCCAGAGCCCGAGTTACAGCAGGCACATGGAGTCTGCAGAGATGTCAAGTAATGCTCAACGCCACAACCGGCCATATAGGCATGAGCCGGTGCGGGCTAGAGCCCTTAACTTGGCGGATCAAGAGAGGATTCGTCAAGAGGCGGAATGAGCGGCTCAAATAGCGGTAGAGCAGGCGGCTCATCAAACCTTTCTGGTTTATCCAGCAACCTCGGTTGAGGCAGGAGTGGACACAAGAACCGGAGGCATGCCTTGTCTGGTACCGGCCATACGCAATGAGCAGTTGCCAAAGGATTTCAAGGGGCCTCATAAGGTGCCTAATTACACGGCTGATCTACAGCCGGGGGCTTGGATTGAGAGTTATGAGATGGCTATGGAACTATTGGAGGTTAGCGACGCTACAATGGCCAAGTATTTTACCATGATATTGGATGGAACACCTCGGACTTGGTTGAAGGGATTGCCACCCGATTCTATCGGCTCATGGGCAGAGTTGAAAGCGTGGTTCATCCAGAACTTTAAGGACACGTGTAAGCAGCCAATGTCGATTGTGGACCTGACCAATTGCAAGCAAGAGGATGGTAAATCTACAACCCATTGGGTGCGCTGGGTCAAGGAGATAATACATTCATCTGATAGGATGGATGTCGGCTCAGCAGTTTTGATGTTGGAGAAAAATTGCTGTTTTGAACCTTTGAAGCAGAAGCTGGGGCGGCTTAAATGTGACTGTAATGACATGGGAACGTTGATGGCGGCTCTTGTCAAGTATGTTGATTCTGATACCACCAAGGACCCGGTGTCTGACGAAGAAAAGGCAACGAAGGGAAAGAAGAACGGCAATGGCAAGGGTCACCAGCATAACCCGGCGAATCAGGGAGGTAATAAACGTAAGGCTGATGAGTTTGTTGCTAATACTAATGCGCAGGGTGGTAATCAGCGACGCAAGGGCAGACAACCCTCTTGGTCGGGTGAGTCAGGCCCCACCCTTGAGCAGTTGTTGAATGAACCTTGTCCAAAACACGACATCGGGAGAAACCAGCCACCCACTTGTGGAAGGATTGCACGATCATGAAAGCATTTAAAAATTCAAATGCGTTTGATGGAGGTCATGGCCCGGGTGGCGGTTCAGGTGGAGGCGGCTTCCAGGGCCCGGGTGCCGTTTCAGGCGAAGGAGGTTTTCACGGTCAGGGTTATCCTGGTCACCAAGGAGGATATAATCAGCAACCCGACCAAGGGAATCAGGAGCAGCAATCCGGTTATCAGAGCAACCTGAAGCAGTTGAGTAGTGGACAATATCATGTATTTACTACCAGTTTATGTAAGATGGACCAGAAACTTCACAAGAGGGCCGTAAATGCCGTTGAGCCGGCAATTCCACGTTATCTACGTTGGTCAGAGCAGCCTATTGTGTGGAGCAGAGAGGATCACCCGCCTCGGGTTGATAATACGGGTCACTTGGCTTTGGTAGTGGCACCTCAGGTTGGTGGATACAAGTTTACTAAGGTGCTCATGGATGGAGGTAGCGGCATCAACATCCTCTACTATGAGACGTTCCGCCGGATGGGATTGACGGATAAAAATCTTAAAGAATCCTACACGGTTTTTCACGGTGTGGTACCTGGTAAGTTGGCACACCCAGTTGGTAAGATTGAGCTGGAAGTAGCCTTTGGGGATGAGTATGACTCTAGAGCGGAAAAACTAACCTTTGAGGTGGTTAAGATCAAGAGCCCATATGATGCTCTGTTTGGGCTGCCGGCTTATGCCAAGTTCATGGCTCGGCCGTGTTACGTATATTTGCAGCTAAAGATGCCGGGTCATAAAGGCACCATTACAGTACATGGGAGCCGGAAGATAGCCTTGGAATGTGAAGAAGGTGATGCTGCCTATGCTGAATCTGTTTGTGCAACAGAGGAGTTAAAATTTTACAAGGATCATGTTGACCCGGCAGACATGACGTCATTAAAGAAACCAACAACAGAGCATGAGCCGGAGTTGAAATTCAAATCAGCCGATGACACTGAGATGGTTGACTTTGTACCTGGCGACTCATCCAAACAGTTCATCATCAGCGCAAACTTGGATCCGAAATAGGAAAGCGCGCTCATCGAGTTCATCCGTGAGAACCGGGACATCTTTGCATGGAAACCTTCAGACATGCCGGGTGTCCCGAGGGAACTCGCTGAGCACACTCTTAATATCGATCCAAAGTTCAAACCTGACACACAGTTTCTCCGACGGTTCAATGAAGAAAGGCGCAAGGCCATTGGAGAAGAGGTGGCCCGGCTCTTGGCAGTCGGGTTCATTGTGGAGGTCTTTCACCCCGAATGGTTAGCTAACCCAGTGCTTGTACTAAAAAGAATGGCACCTGGTGTATGTGTGTGGATTACACTGATCTGAACAAGGCTTGTCCGACTGATCCTTTTGCTCTCCCCCATATTGATCAGATCATTGATGCTACGGCGGGTTGCGCACGTTTGAGTTTCTTGGATGCTTATTCCGGTTATCATCAGATTAAGATGGCAATCAAGGATCAGGAGAAGACAACTTTTATTACTCCTTTTGGAGCTTTTTGCCATGTGTCTATGCCTTTTGGGCTTAAGAGTGCCCAGGCGACTTACCAGTGGTGTGTGTGCAGAATTGTCTTCACGATCAAATTGGACGTAATGTTCATGCTTATGTGGATGATATAGTGGTAAAATCCAGGAAGGAGGAAACCTTGGTCACAGATCTGAAAGAGACTTTTGATAATCTCCAGGTCTACAAAATGATGCTTAACCCGGCCAAGTGTGTTTTTGGAGTTCCGGCCGGCAAACTCTTGGGGTTTTTGGTGTCCAACCGAGGTATTGAAGCTAACCCGGAGACGATCAAGGCAATTACATCCCTAGCCAAGCCAACATGCATCAATGACGTCCAGCGGCTGGCGGGTCGTGTTGCTGCTTTGAGCCATTTCATAAGCCGGTTAGGAGAAAAGGCAATGCCCTGTATCAGATGATGAAGAAAACAGATGTTTTTGTTTGGAGCGATGCTGCAAACGCTGCTTTTGAGGATCTGAAGGCACAGCTGGCTGAGCCGCCGGTCCTGGCTGCTCCAATTGAGAAAGAGTCGTTGTTGTTATGCATGGCTGCCAACTCACGAGCTGTTAGTGTGGCTATTGTGGTAGAGCGCAGGGAGGCTGGCAAAGAGCATCCGGTACAATGGCCGGTTTATTATGTCAATGAAGTGCTAATTGAGTCTAAGCAACGATATCCACATTGGCAGAAGCTTGTTTATGGGGTGTTCATGGCGAGCCGGAAGCTTAAGCATTACTTTCAGGGACATCCAATCATTGTGGTTAGCTCAGCTCCTTTGGGAGACATTATTCAAAACAGAGAAGCCACTAGGCGAGTCGCCAAGTGGGCAGTTGAGCTTGGGTCTCATGGGTTGAAGTATGTCCCACGTACTGCAATTAAGTCTCAAGCGCTGGTTGACTTTATCAATGACTGGACAGAGATGCATATGTCAGAAGAGAAGCCAGACAACACGTATTGGACTATTCATTTTGATGGGTCCAGGAAGTTGGAAGGCTCGGGGGCTGGAGTCGTGCTAACTTCCCCACGAGGTGACAAATTTTGTTATGTGTTACGGTTGATGTTTCCTTGCACTAACAATGCAGCAGAGTATGAAGCCTTGCTCCATGGTCTTCGAGTGGCAAAAGAGATGAGCTTGAGCCGGGTCAGATGTCTTGGTGACTTGGATCTAGTGGCTCAACAGGTATCTGGCAAGTGGGATTCCAAGGACCCTCTCATGGCGGCTTATCGCCGAGAGGTTGATGTTGTTGCAGGACATTTTAAGGGTTATCAGGTGGAGCACATTGACCGTCGAAAGAACGAAGCAGCTGATGCTTTAAGCCGGCTGGGGTCTCAGCGTAAGACGGTGCCACCTAACACCTTTTTGGATGTTTTGCATAACCCCTCTGTCAAGTTGCCCACAAAAGAAGATTTAGCTGTTCCTGACCCGGAGGCGCAGTTGGTAGCGGCTCTTCATGTCATTCCAGATTGGACGGTGCCGTTCTTGGCTTACATGACCCGGGGAGAGTTGCCAGCGGATGAGACCCTGGCTCGACAGATAACCCGGCGATCTAAGTCCATGACGATTTCAGATGGAGAGTTATATCATCGCAGTGTTTCTGGAGCGTTTCAGCAGTGTGTTTCCCCCGAAGAAGGTCAAGAAATCCTTCGGGAGATCCATGAAGGCGATTGTGGTCATCACATCGGGTCAAAATCTTTAGTGGCCAAGGCGTTTCGTCACGGCTTTTCCTAGTTGACAGCTCACGCTGATGCAGAAGATCTGGTTAGTAGGTGTGATGGATGTCAGAATTTTGCACGACGAGCACATGTGCCGGCTCAAGAGCTCCGGATGATTCCAATCACTTGGCCGTTTGCGGTCTGGGGGCTTGACATGGTGGGACCTTTCAAAAGGTCTAAGGATAAAAAGACACACACCTCCTAGTGGCAGTTGATAAGTTCACTAAGTGAGTTGAGGAGGAGCCTGTGAGTAAGTGTGACGCAGCCACGGCGGTTTAGTTCATGAAAAAGTGATCTTCCGTTTCGGTTTTCCACACAGTATTATCACAGACAATGGCACCAATCTGTCTCAAGGGGCTATGGAAGAGTTTTGTCAACGAGAGCACATCCGGCTTGATGTTTCTTCTGTATCTCACCCTCAATCCAATGGTCAAGCTGAGAGAGGCAATCAGGAAATTTTGAAAGGGCTCAAACCCCGGCTTATGGTTCCTTTACAACGAACGCCGGGTTGTTGGGTAGAGGAATTACCCTCGATATTATGGAGTATCAACACTACGCCCAATAGGTCTACGGGTTACAAACCTTTCTTCATGGTTTATGGAGCAGAAGCAGTGTTGCCTAGTGACATCCGTCATGACTTGCCCCGTGTGGCGGCTTATGTTGAAGCTAATAATGAACAAGCCAGACAGGATGCACTTGACTTGTTGGATGAAGAAAGAGACTTAGCAGCGGCCCGGTCAGCAATTTATCAACAGGACCTGCGTTGTTATCACAGCCGCCGGGTTAAGTCCAGGACTTTTCAGGAAGGTGACTTGGTGCTCCGGCTCATCCAGGATCTCTCAGATGCACACAAGTTATCCCCACCTTGGGAAGGACCCTTTGTGGTCAGTAAAAATTTAAACAACGGGTCATATTACCTCATTGACGTTCAAGAGCATGCAGACTCACGTAAGTTGGAAGAGGAGACCCGCCGGCCATGGAACATTGCTCAACTTTGGCCCTATTACACGTGAGCCACCGGCTCTCATCATGTACATACGTTCACGTTGTATATACTATGATAAGCAATGAAGTAAGACCATCGGTCTCTTTTCTTTTCAAAGACTATGCATCTTTATTATTTCTCATTTACATATGACTATTAAGGAGCTGATCATATTTGAATCAAGTTTAACCTTTTTGGTCCAGCTTATGATCATATCCGAATCTAGCTGCAAATCTCATGGTCACTTGGGGGCTTCCTGTTCAACATAGGTCATATTCGAACCAAAGAGAACATAGCTGTCGTAACCCTCTTGATCGGCTCAAGGCCAAAACTCATTGGGGGCTTCTTGATCGTATCCGAATCATAGCTTAACCCCTTTGAGTCCGACTTGGATCGTATTCAAATCAGGGTCACTAAAAACCTCTCAAGGTCATTTGGGGGCTTCCTGTTCAAACATAGGTCGTATTCGAACCAAAGAGAACATAGCTGTCGGTACCCTCTTGATCGGCAGAACGCCAAAGCCACTGGGGGCTATATGGTCGTATTCGAACCTTAGCTTAACCCCTTTGGTCCGGTTTACTGGTCGTATTCGAATCAGAAACCCCCAACCTTTTGAATACAAGATTAAAATTATGCTTGTTATCTGTCGCTTGCCTTTTAGTTTGTTGTTGTTTCAATATTACAAATAAATTAGCATTGTCTTCTTCACCGACTCAATTATTGGACAACACAGCCGCCCGGGTCATTCAAGCTGGTGGTTCAAGGATCAAAAGGTATAAGCTACTAAGGTATAATGATCATTGAGTATTCAAGAAGCGTTAACTTTTCATAAATATTGAGTTATCAAATTCAATCACCCGGATTATTTAAACCGACGATCTAAGGATTAAAAGGGACAAGGTATGGTCATTGCTTATACACGCTTACCTGCTGTGTTAACTAAAAAGTTCGTATTAGCCCTTATCCTTTATTTATATTTGTCACTGCTCTTATCGAGGTAAATATATTGGTTCTAAATTAGGTGTTTAAACCCGTTTGGTTCTAAACCGCCATGCCAGTCTTTTCTTTATAATTACAGGAACATAGTTCAAACATTGCAGAGACAAACATTAAACGATGCATAAGCAAGCATTAAACATTGGCATCTGGAAACACAGATTCACATATAAGTATTTTATGCACGATGGCATAAGCAAACATGCGGTGTTTTAACAACTAAGTTATTACAAGACTTTATAAGCCCATGAAGATGATCATTGTCCCTCCCTCTCCGGTTCACCATCTTGAGTCTGCTGGAAGTTGGGTTTTGACCAATCAAAGCCGTTCATGGTGACAAATTCGGCTTCGTCGTCAATCAGGCCGACCGGGTCAACCTGAATGATCAGCAAAGTGTGGACTTTGGTTGACTTGCCCGATGATCGGCAAGCCATCGAGAATAAATGGATCTTCAAGAAGAAGACCAACGCTTACGGTAATATTACTGTCTACAAAGCTCGACTTGTTGCGAAAGGTTTTCGACAAGTTCAAGGAGTTGACTACGATGAGACCTTCTCACCCGTAGCGATGCTTAAGTCCGTCATAATCATGTTAGCAATTGCCGCATTTTATGATTATGAAATTTGGCAAATGGATGTAAAGACTGCATTCTTGAATGGATTTCTGGAAGAAGAGTTGTATATGATGCAACCTGAAGGTTTTATCGATCCAAAGGGTGCTAACAAAGTGTGCAAGCTCCAGCGGTCCATCTATGGACTGGTGCAAGCACCTCGGAGTTGGAATAAAAGTTTTGATAGTGTGATCAAAGCATATGGTTTTATACAGACTTTTGGAGAAGCCTGTATTTACAAGAAAGTGAGTGGGAGCTCTGTAGCATTTCTAATATTATATGTGGATGGCATATTGTTGATTGGAAATGATATAGAATTTCTGGATAGCATAAAAGGATACTTGAATAAGAGTTTTTCAATGAAAGACCTCGGTGAAGCTGCTTATATATTGGGCATCAAGATCTATAGAGATAGATCAAGACGCCTAATTGGACTTTCACAAAGCACATACCTTGATAAAGTTTTGAAAAGGTTCAAAATGGATCAAGCAAAGAAAGGGTTCTTGCCTGTGTTACAAGGTGTGAAGTTGAGTCAGACTCAATGCCCGACCACTGCAGAAGATAGAGAGAAAATGAAAGATGGTCCCTATGCTTCAGCCATAGGCTCTATCATGTATGCAATGCTGTGTACCAAACCTGATGTGTGCCTTGCTATTAGTTTAGCAGGGAGGTACCAAAGTAATCCAGGAGTGGGTCACTGGACAGCGGTCAAGAACATCCTGAAATACCTGAAAAGGACTAAGGATATGTTTCTCGTTTATGGAGGTGACAAAGAGCTCGTCGTAAATGGTTACATCGATGCAAGCTTTGACACTGATCCGGATGACTCCAAGTCACAAACCGGATACGTGTTTTTATTGAACGGTGGAGCTGTTAGTTGGTGCAGTTCTAAGCGTTGTGACGGGATCTACGTGTGAAGCAGAGTACATAGCTTCTTCGGAAGCAGCAAATGAAGGAGTCTGGATGAAGGAGTTCATATCCGATCTAGGTGTCATACCTAGTGCATCGGGTCCAATGAAAATCTTTTGTGACAATACTGGTGCAATTGCCTGGGCTAAGGAATCCAGATTTCACAAAAGAACCAAGCACATCAAGAGACGCTACAGTTCCATCCGCGATCAAGTCAAGGAGGGAGACATAGGGATTTGCAAGATACATACGGATCTGAATGCTGCAGACCCGTTGACTAAGCTTCTCTCACGAGCAAAACATGATCAACACCAAGACTCCATGGGTGTTAGAATCATTACTGTGTAATCTAGATTATTGACCCTAATGCAAGTGGGAGACTGAAGGAAATATGCCCTAGAGGCAATAATAAAGTTGTTATTTATATTTTCTTATATCATGATAAATGTTTATTATTAATGCTAGAATTGTATTAACCGGAAACTTAGTACATGTGTGAATACGTAGACAAATAGAGTGTCACTAGTTTGCCTCTACTTGACTAGCTCGTTGAATCAATGATGGTTATGTTTCCTAACCATAGACATGAGTTGTCATTTGATTAACGGGATCACATCATTAGAGAATGATGTGATTGACTTGACCCATCCGTTAGCTTAGCACGATGATCGTTTAGTTTGTTGCTATTGCTTTTTCATGACTTATACATGTTCCTATGACTATGAGATTATGCAACTCCCGAGTACCGGAGGAACACTTTGTGTGCTACCAAACGTCACAACATAACAGGGTGATTATAAAGGTGCTCTATAGGTGTCTCCGATGGTGCTTGTTGAGTTGGCATAGATCGAGATTAGGATTTGTCACTCCAATTGTCGGAGAGGTATCTCTGGGCCCTCTCAGTAATGCACATCACTATAAGCCTTGCAAGCATTGTGACTAATGAGTTAGTTGCGGGATGATGCATTACGGAACGAGTAAAGAGACTTGACGATAACGAGATTGAACTAGGTATGAGGATACCGACGATCGAATCTCGGGCAAGTAACATACCGATGACAAAGGGAACAACGTATGTTGTTATGCGGTTTGACCGATAAAGATCTTCGTAGAATATGTAGGAGCCAATATGAGCATCGAGGTTCCTCTATTGGTTATTGATCGGAGACAAGTCTCGGTCATGTCTACATAGTTCTCGAACCCGTAGGGTCCGCACGCTTAACATTCGGTGACGATCGGTATTATGAGTTTATGTGTTTTGATGTACCGAAGGTAGTTCGAAGTCCTGGATATGATCACAGACATGACGAGGAGTCTCGAAATGGTAAAGACATAAAGATCGATATATTGGATGACTATGTTTGGACTTAGGAAGGCTTCCGGACAAGTTCGGACAAATACCGGAGTACCGAGGGGGTTACCGGAACCCCCCGGTGAGTGTAATGGGCCTATTGGGCCTTAGTGGAGAAGAGGAGGGGCGGCCAGGGTAGGCCGCGTGCCCCCTCTCCCTCTAGTCCGAATTGGACAAGGAGGGGGGTGGCGCCCCCCTTTCCTTCCCCCTCTCTCCTACTCCTACTCTTGGAAGGGTTGGAGTCCTACTCCCGGTGGGAGTAGGACTCCCCTTGGGGCGTGCCTAGGAGGGTCGGCCTCTTCCCCTCCTCCACTCCTTTATATACGAGGGAGGGGGCACCCCATAGACACACAAGTTGATCAGTTGATCTTTTAGCCGTGTGCGGTGCCCCCCTCCACCATAATCCACCTCGGTCATATCGTAGCGGTGCTTAGGTGAAGCCCTGCGTCGGTAGCATCATGATCACCGTCATCACGTCACCGTGCTGATGGAACTCTCCCTCGAAGCTCTGCTGGATCGGAGTTCGTGGGACGTCACCGAGCTGAACGTGTGCTGAACTCGGAGGTGCCGTATGTTCGGTACTTGGATCGATCAGATCATGAAGACGTACGACTACATCAACCACATTCTCATAACGCTCCCGCTTACGGTCTACGAGGGTACATGGACGACACTCTCCCCTCTTGTTGCTACGCATCACCATGATCTTGCGTGTGCGTAGGAATTTTTTTGAAATTAGTACGTTCCCCAACAGATAGAACCATCATGTCTCCTCAAGATCATCCCTGCCATTGTCGTGCCATCAGCCGAAGAGAATGCTCCATCAACGGAAAGTGCCACCCGGTTCGCCGGCGGTGGAGGCCAAGGAAAAACCTTGGTGAACACACTGGCTTGAACGCTCTGGACGTCCTCCTTCACCGTCATTTTTCCTTTAATAATATCCTCTGTGCTAAACCTCGTAGATAAGGCAAGAGAGTTCATATAGCTTGGAAGATAATCCGCCGAAATAGCAGGGGCCAATGCCACGATCCGTTTTCTATGCTCCACTCCACGTGTGCAACTACCCACTTATTCAGCTAACTAACTCACCGATTCTCACGGTTGTAGCAAACTAAATGACATGTCAGGTCACCTGACTCAACCTGATGCAATCCGTCACGCTTCTGTTGCCTCCCACGACATCACAACATCTCGCCCTCTTACAACATTGCATGGTAGCTTGGCATCTCGTCTCTCCCCATGCTGAGTTGAAGCTTCACCTGACAAACAGCGCCCTAGACCATCTAACTAAATGCAAAACTCGAAACTAAACATGTTGATACATCATGACAAGAGTAGTGCTAACAACTTTTTAGTTTTATTTTATCTATATGTTGCCTGGATTTTCGTTGTGTCCAGGCAAAGAAAGGGTTTCGACTGTGTCGTGAAGAATAGATAATACATGTAAGCTCTTTTAACAACCTTACTAATTGTTATGAGCCGTCAAAATTTTATGATCTAACCGCAAGGAATAGTTGTGGTGACCTGTTGGTATTTCTGGTGGATATGAAGACAAACAACTCATCGGGCAATCATTCTACCCATCCACCGATGCTTAATTTGTATCTTCTCGATCATTGCCAACAATATGCGCCACCTAAAGAAGATTAGAGGAAGGGCTAATGATCTGATGATTCTTTTTTTGGGAAAAACTTCGGATCTATTCATCAAACATCACGGCAGTACAAATAATATAATAATCAATAGACATTACATCCATATGTATAGACCATCTAGCAACAACTACAAGCACTGAAGTGAGCCGAAGGCGTGCCACCGTTATCTCCCCTCCTTCACCGGAGCCGGGCAAACCTTTTTGTCATAGAGAGTCAGAAAGTCGTCGTGCTAAGACCCCAAAGGACCAGCACACCAGAACATCAACCAAAAACTGATGAAGAGGAGCATAGATCATAAGGATCCCGAAGACATACAAACACGGACACGCGAAGACCGGATCCAAGCAGATCCATCGAAGACAAACGCCAACATAATCCCACGAGATCCACCAGAGACACGCCTCCAAATGCCCTCTGACAACGCTAGACGCACCACCGAGATGGGGCTGAGCGGGGAAGACCTTATTCCTTCTTCAGGGAGCTATCACGCACCTCATCTTCCTGAGTCGGACACAAACCCTAAACAACCTAAAAAACCTAAAAATAGACTCTGAGCCCTCCCATCGGCGTATGCCTAGATCTACCGCGCCTTCGTGGCCCTAAGGCCACAAGAGACGAGGAAGATCAGCAGTGGCACCGGCGGGAGGCGAAGAAACCCTATCGTGGGTCTCGCTTGAAAGGAGGGGAGGAACCATTTCATGAGATGAAAAGTTCTCTTGATCAGGTGATTCAATGGTCCAAACTTGACGTGGGTTTTGTAAAACTCAATGTGGATGCCGCATTTCAAATTGATGAACGCAATGGTGCGGTTGGAGCTATTCTCGGGGACATGAATGAAAAATTAATCGCATCCTCCATCTAGATATTATCACATGTACCTTCGGTTACTACGACTAAAGCTCTAGACATACGCCACAGTCTCCCGTTGGCTTCACATATTGGATGTAACTCAGTTCAAGTTGAGTCGGATAACATTAAGGTAATTGATGCTTGAATTCATCGTGATCAATGATGGAATGAAGCTCATGTTATACATGTACATTTTGTTGATATTGGTAGAGAAATTGGAAGTGTGAGATTTGAACATTGTCCAAGGGAAGCTAACGGTGCCCCTCACGAGATTGCTACATATAACTATTATATTAAAAATGTGGTTTGTAATTGTAATTGGGTTGATGAACCCTTTTTATTTTTGTTTCCTAAACTTGTAAACGATGTATCTAAGCAATGAGTAAAGCAGACAACGAAGGCCTACACTAAAACAAAATACGAGTATTAACAACGGAATTGGGGTTGGATAAAAGAGGATATTGTTGAGGGTGTTTAGCAGTTTTTTTATTTCTAGAAAAAATGCACGAGGGGATTAATGATACAACTATTGTTCACATCCCAAAAGTTAAGAATCCACAATCAATTAAGGATTTCAGGCCGATCAGTTTGTACAATGTTATCTACAAGATTGTCTCCAAGTGTCTTGTAACCAAACTGCGTCCGCTCTTTTTGGTATTATATCCCCTATTAAAAGCATGTATATTTTTGGAAAGCTTAATTTCTGATAATGCTCTCATAGCTTTTGAATATGTGCATTCTTTGAGTACACTTAAAGATTTAAGAGGGAAATTTCTACTTATAAATTGGATTTGGCTAAAGCTTACGACCGTGTGGATTGGCATTTCTTGCAATGTGTGATGGGGCTTTGGGCTTTGCACCATGTTGGATTAATTGGATTATGACGTGTGTTACATCGATGAAATTTGGCGTTTAATTGGTCAATTATTGGAGTCGTTTTCACCTACTCTGGGGCTAGGGCAGGTATATCGGCTATCTCCATATTTATTCCTATTTGTAGCTAAGGCACTTTCTTTGTTGCTTAATGATGCTTGTGCCAGGGGTGCTCTTAAGGAATTTTGTTTGAATAGACAAGCTCCTGGTATTTCTCACTTGTGTTCGTAGATGACAGTCTTTCAAGGTCAACATTGATTATGCATTAGCCATTAAAAATATTCTGACGGTGTATGAGAAAGGGACTGGGCAATTATTAAGTAACTGTTCCATGTTGTTTGGGAAAAGGTGTGGCTTGAAGAATCAAGTGGCTACAATGGTAATTTTAAAAATTACGATGTATGGGTTTAAGGATAAATATCTTGGATTGTCGGTCCTAGAGGGAAGAATGAATGCTGGTAAGTTTCAATCCACTAACGAAAAGGTGTTGAAAAGGCTCTCAGTCTGGATTGAAAAGTATGCTTCTTGTGGGGCTAAGGAAGATTTAGTAAATCAGTCATTCATGCCCTACTTGTGTATTCTATGGGAATATTCAAACTTCCGGCTTCCCTTTGTGAGGAGCTATCCTAGATTATTAGGATTTTTTTGTGGGGAGATGAGAACGATAGAAGGAAAACACATTGCTTAGTGTGGGACAAATTAACGAGGCCTAAAGGTAATGGTGGCATAGGATTTCGTGATCTCAGATTATTTAACCAAGCTTTATTGGTTAAACCGGCGTTGCGTTTGTGCAGAGCTGATGAAGGCAAAGTATTATCCTTGAGATTATATTCTTAATAAAGTGTTTCCGCATTATGCATCTGTGACTTGGAAATGTATTATGCATGGGCTACATATGTTAAATAAGTATAACGCCCCATATAATATTTGGTGGGATAATTGATTATAAGGAGCTCTGACCTAAAAACTTTAGCTAAAAGGCATAATACTAGGTTGAAGTGGGTCTCTGATTTATTCTTCAGCCGAGGGAAATGTTGGGATGAAAATTGGTTAAGTATCTTTTCTATCCCCATGATGCAAAGAGGATTCTAAAGATTCGTATTCACACCTCTGGGGGTGGAGATTTTATTTGTGTGGCACTATAAGAAAAGCGGTATATTATTCTTAAAAGTGTGTACAATTTTGCGCTTAATTTGATGGATACTAAGGACACATTGGGCCAATCTAGTAGCGATCCAAATGGGGTAAAGAAGGCTTTGAAATTTAATTTGGAAGGCTAATATTCTCTAGAAGATCAGGATTTCCGCATGGTGTCCGGCAGCCCATAGCTTGGCGGTCCAAATTAATAGTTAAACACCACCAGACTATTTCAGGTACTCTATCCGTCTATGTGCATAAGTGTAATGCCACATATGTAACCTTCCCGAATTGTACTCCAACTCTTGCCGTTTCCAGCATTAAGTTATATTTAATTCTCGGGTTCGGGTCTTTGTCTCCGTGTGTTGCTTTTGTTTTCGTGCATCTCATATCATGTCATCACGTGCATTGCATTTGCATACATGTTCATCTCATGCATTCGAGCATTTTCCCCATTGTCCGTTTTGCATTCCGGCGCTTCGTTCTCCTCCGGTGGCCATTTCTAGTTTTCTTTCGTGTGTGGGGATTAAACATTTCCGGATTGGACCGAGACTTGCCATGTCGCCTTGGTTTACTACCGGTAGACCGCCTGTCAAGTTTCGGGTCATTTGGACTTCGTTTGATACTCCAACGGTTAACCGAGGGACCGAAAAGGCCTCGTGTGTGTGCAGCCCAACACCCCTCCAATTTGGCCCAAAACCCACCAAACTTGGCTCCATCGTCTCGGTCGTTCGATCACGATCATGTGGGCGAAAACTGCACCTCATTTGGACTCTCCTAGCTCCACTTATGCCTATTTAAAGGCCCCCCATTTTCGGATCTCGGATTCTCCCCGTCCTCCTCAAAAAAAACTCCAGATCGCACCGACGGACGTGTCCGGCCCGCACCGGACAGCGTCCGCCGCCGCCCGCCTCTGCCACATGGCGCCGCCGCCCGCGCCCGCCTCCGCCGCCGGCCCGAGGCCCCGCGCCCGACCCCGCCGCCTTGAGGCGCCACGCCGCCGCCCCGTCGCCCGGCCAGCCGCCGCCCGCCTCCTCTCCGGCGAGCCGCCGCCCGCCGGCCACCGCGCCGCTCCTCCCCGCCCTCGTCGCTGGCCGGCGCCGCCGCCCGCCTCCGCAGCGTCCGCCGCCGCCTCGCCCTCGCCGCCCCGGCCTCTCCCCGCTGTTCCACCGGCTCCGGCGAGCTCCTCCGGCGAGCTAAAGTACCCCGGCCGCCTCGGTTCCCATGCCTCGATCTGGATCTTAGATCTGGAATTTTGAAACCCTAGGGGTTGACTTTCTCCTCCCCCGTCTATTTTTTATGCAACTTTCACTGCTTGTATCTTTGCATCCATAGCTCCGATTTGGGCATATGATATACCAAAATCTTCGCCTCGACGAGTACATCATTTCATTCCATTGCATCATTTGTATTTGAGGTCATCTTGGTGCCCTAAATGCTGTTGGAAGGAGGCATCATGAGTTAAATTGCAGATCCGTTAGTCTTACATTGACTTTTGTCATTTTTGCCATGATTATTGTGTGCATGATATGCATGTGCCCCTTTGGGATGAATTGTTAAGCATGTTGTCTTCTTTCCAGAGGTGCCTCCCATGCATTTTTAGGATGTGTGTGTTGTCTTGTGCAAGCTTGCGAAGTAGGGTACCTGAGTTTACTGATTTCAGGGACTTAGTGAAAATCACTAAGTCTGGAATGTTTTAGTTCAGGATGCTATATGTCCAGCTTGTTTCCTAGTGATCCATGCCACTTTTGAGGATGATCAATAAGAGTGATTTGTTATGCTTGTTGTGCTTAATCCATCCATGTCTTTACTTGTTATGTTGGAGCACCCTAGGTTGACTCAATCGAGCTCAACTTTTGCATAGTTGTTGTTTTGGGCAGATCGTGAACTCTTTTGCAATTTTGCAGGAGCTATTGCTAGAGATCCATGCATGCTATGCCGTTGTTCTTGCCATGTATAGCTAGCATTTTGTGCCTTCTTAATGGATATATGCTTGCCTTGCCATGACTTGCACCATAGTGAGTGCATCGAGCTCGTTTACATGCCTCCGTGAGTTATTATTTCAGCATGTCCCAGTTTTCACAAAGTCTGAAAACTGATTGTGTTTTATCGATGTTCGTGTGCTCGGTAGAGTATTTTGTGAACCCTTTTGGCCCCAGGTCATTTTGGGTGTTTTGTTAAGCTTGTTGAGTATCTCCATGCCATGCTCTTACTTGCCATGTTCAGGTTGTGCTTCATGTTGTTTTGCTGCTCCGAAGAGAGCATCGTGGTCTGAAATTTCAGACTAGCGTTAATTTCGCTAAGTGTGAAATCTGTTTTGCTTATTCAGTTTTGTCTTGCTTGTTTGAAGCCCTTAATGGATGAATTTGCCTATGCCTCAGTCCTGGTGATTTGTTAAAATTCTTGAGTACATCACTGCCATGCAATTTGTTTTCATGTTTGGTGGCTGTAGCATGTTCATTTCGTTGCATTTAGGAGCCTACTTGCTGTAAATCGCAGATCGGTTCGTTTAGTAAAACGCTTGCCATTTCCAAACCGTAGCTCCGATTGCCATGATCTTTATATTGTTTTTAGGGGATTTATTCCCCTCTATCCAGTGGCACACTTTGTTTTCCAAGTTGAGGCCAGGTTCATGCATTTCCTGTCACGTCTTGCATTTTGCATCCCGCATCGCATCCCGCATAGCATATCATCTTCGCATCTTATTGGTTGCCCTTGCGCGTGGTTGATTGTATCCTTGTTGATTGTTTGTGTTGTTGGGTAGAGCCGGGAGACGAGTTCGCTAACGAGGAGCCCGTTGAGTTTGCTTTTGAGGATCCAATCAACTCTGACAACTGTGCAGGCAAGATGATCACACCCTTGAAATCACTACTATCTTTGCTATGCTAGTTTGCTCGCTCTTTTGCTTTGCCAATGCTACGATGCCTACCACTTGCTTGTCAGCCTCCCAATTGCCATGATTGAGCCCCTAACCCACCTTTGTCCTAGCAAACCATTGATTGGCTATGTTACCGCTTTGCTCAGCCCTTCTTATAGTGTTTCTAGTTGCAGGTGAAGATTGGAGCCGTTCCTTGTTGGAACATTTATTTACTTGTTGGGATATCATTATATTTCCATGTTATCTTTACTCATCTATATACTTGGTAAAGGGTGGAAGGCTCGGCCTCTCGCCTAGTGTTTTGTTCCACTCTTGCCGCCCTAGTTTCCGTCATATCGGTGTTATGTTCCCGGATTGTTGCGCCCCTTACGCGGTTGGGCTATAATGGGAACCCCTTGATAGTTCGCCTTGATTAAAGCTTTTCCAGCAATGCCCAACATTGGTTTTACCATTTGCCACCTACCCTCTTTTTTTCCCTTGGGTTTCCGGAGCCCGAGGGTCATCTTTATTTTAGCCCCCCACGGGCCAGTGCTCCTCTGAGTGTTGGTCCGAACTAGAGCCCTGTGCAGCGCCACCTCGGGGAAACTTGAGGGCTGGTTTTAGTTGTACGGATTGCTCATCTGAGTGTGCCCTGAGAACGAGATATGTGCAGCTCCTATCGGGATTTGTCGGCACATTCGGGCGGTGTTGCTGGACTAGTTTTGACCTATCGAATCATCTTGTTGTACCAGGATACCGAGTCTAATCGGTGGGTCCTGGGTGGAGGTCTATTCCTTCGTTGATTGTGAGAGCTTGTTATGGGCTAAGTTGGGACCCCCCTGTAGGGATTGATCTTTCGAAAGCCATGCCCGCGGTTATGGGCAGATGGGAATTTGTTAATGTCCGGTTGTAGATAACTTGAACCTTAAATAATTAAAATGAATCAACTGAGTGTGTTGCCGTGATTGCCTCTTCTCGGCGGAGTCCGGGAAGTGGACACGGCGTTGGAGTTATGTTTGCGTAGGCGGCTCTATATAGTTTTCCGCTCGTGCTTTGCCTCCTCTTCTCGCTCTCCTTTGCGAATAAGTTAGCCACCATACTTGCTAGTCGCTTGCTGCAGCTCCACTTATACATTACCCCTTTCCTACCTATTAAGCTTAAATAGTCTTGATCACGAGGGTGCGAGATTGCTGAGTCCTTTGTGGCTCACAGATTACTATTACACCAGATGCAGGGACAGATGATACCTCTCCGGATGGCGCGCTCGAGCTGAAGTGGGAGTATGACGAGGACTCTCAGCGCTACTATGTGTCGTTTCCTAATGATCAGTAGGGATGCCTATTCGGGGTTAGATTCAGGGCCTAGTCGCTTGTTGGGGGTCTTTTCTATTTTGGCGCCGTAGTTGGGCCATGAGTGATTGTATAATGGATGTTATTTATGTACTTTGATGTGACGTGGCGAGTGTAAGCCAACTATGCTATTACTCCCCTTTATATTATATATGTACATGGGTTGTGTAATGATTCCCGACTTGCGACATTGCTTTCAATGCGCCTATGTCTCTAAGTCGTGCCTCGACACGTGGGAGACATAGCCGCATCGAGGGCGTTACAAGTTGGTAATCAGAGCCTTCCCCGACCTTAGGAGCCCCATTGCTTGATCGTTTTTAGCAGCCGAGTTGTGTCTAGAAAAATGTTTTGAGTCCTTAGGAATTATATATCGGAGAGCTTAGGAATTCTTTTTACTTCCCAGTCTCCTCATCGCTCTGGTAAGGCATCCTGACGTAGAGTTTTGACTCTTCTCTTCTCAAATTTCACTAAAAAAAAATTTAGGATCACGCGAGTATCTTAGTTTTGTTCCGATGGCTTATGATGAGAATACTGTCTTGGTGCCTCCTGTCAGGGGTTTAGTGGAAGTGTCCCGGGGAGTCGAGCTCTGAGGTGTTGTCATCATAATTCTATCGTTGCAATTCTGGTATACTTGAGATATGTGCGCGACATCAAAAATCTCCTTTATGCAGTTCGTTGGTGAGATAACCTCGACGCCACCCAGTACTGGGGCGGGAGTTCGGGAGTATCGCCATAACTTGTATAACGGATGCTTTTCGAAGGTTGAGATAGATGGTTTCCGAAGGTTTCTTGGTTATGTGTTGAAGGATGGATGCAGCTGGATGTAGGATTTGCTAGCTTGGGTGAGATATTATGCTTCCCCTGTATCCCCAACACCTGATTGCATAACCGGAAAGCTTCGGGAGTTTCATAGGTGGGAATTCAAGTAGCCCTAGGATATCTTTCCAGCAGATGTGTGATATGAAATTGGGGTTCGACGTCTAGTGGTTCGCCTATTCACGGTCGATTTTACAGTGGCCTCGTTGTGTCTTAAAGAGTCCTTGGCTATGCTGACTCGGGGACGCTTCGTATGTCATGTGCACTGCCTTGTACATGATGGTGCTGTACGGTCGAGCCCGTGTAGGTCCTACCACGAACACTTCGGACGGAAATTTCTATCATGTGTTTGTTCCGGCTTATTCCGCAAGACAACCCTTGGTTTTATTTCGAGTTGTGGTATTCGTTCTGCTTCGACATCATATGTTGATTCCATCCCTCGTTGATGTACCTCTTCTACCTGATTCTTCGTGGCTTCGCAATTTAGGAATATGTGACCACTTCAAGAGAAGTGCATTCGTTCATTTTGTTCGGATGTGAAGACTTTATGTTGCAATTTTCATTCCGTTGGATTCACCTTCAATATTTCTCTATTTGTGTGCTAACGGTGGTCAACCTCTTCAGGATGGCTCCCGCTAAGAGCACCAGTCAGAACCAGAATCAAGATCCTCCGCCGCCTCCGCCTCCTCCGGAAGCATGGCAAGCTGTGATGGCTGCTACTAATGCAAATACACAGCTGATCATGCAAATCATCCAAGAGCGGAACCAAAGCAGTCAAGGAAATCAAGGCAACAACCAGAACCATTTTGCAACTCTGAATCAGTTCCTCGCAAATGGTCCAAAGACGTTCAGCAACTGCGTTGAGCCTACCGATGCTGATGATTGGTTAGTTGATCTGGGCAAGCATTTCGAATGTAGCAACGTCAGACCTGAAGATTTCGTCAAGTTCGCGTCTTTCCAGCTCAAGGATCAGGCCGCAGAGTGGTTTCAGCAGTACCGGGATTCCAGAGGTGGACGTTTGATCACTTGGGATGATTTCCGTCGTGATTTTCGAGCTCATCACATCCCTCAAAGTGTGACTGAAAGCAAACGTGAAGAATTCCGCAATCTGAAGCAAGGCTTTTTGTCTGTCTATGACTACAACAAGTTGTTCCAGAAGCTCGTCCGTTTTGCCAAGCAGGATGTTCTTGATGAGAAGAGCATGATCTATCAGTTCAGGGGTGGTCTTCGTGAAGAAATTCAGCTCGCTCTTGTCCTCTTCGAGCCGTTGAGATACGATGAGTTCTACAACATGGCACTGAAGCAAGAGGCTGCTCAGCTAAGGTGTGATGCTTCTAGGAAGCGAGTCAGAGACACTACGCCTTCTTCCTCTACTCAAGTGTCCAAGCAGCAGAAGTATTGGCTTCCTCCTCCTCCATTCCGTCAGCCGTATCAGCAGAAGAGCAAAGGTGGCAGTGGTTCATCCCACCCACCCAACCCAGGCTTTCAGAACAAGACTTCGTCTCAAGCTTCAAGATCGAGTGCTCCGTACCACCGTCCGCTCTCAGAGGTCACGTGAAACAAGTGCCAACAGAAGGGTCACTATGCCAACAAGTGTTTCAACCAGAGGCGTCTTCCTCCTCCTCCTCCTGTCAGGTCGGCAAGTACAGCTGTGGTCAAGCATAATCCCAAGCACGCCAAGGTCAATATGGTGAATGCAGCTCAGGCAGAGGATTCTTCGGATGTCATCATGGGTAACCTTCATGTTAACGATGTTCCCGCAAAAAGTCCTTTTTGATACGGGTGCATCGCATTGTTTCATCTCGAGACCTTTTGCTTCCAAGCATGATTTTGTTACTCAAATGTTGTCGAGTCCGTTGTCTATTGACTCTCCGGCCAGTCTGTTGACATCTCGAGTTTGCGTTCCGGAGGTTACAATCACGTTGGGCGATCACAAGTTTCTCTCTTCTCCGGTGGTTCTTGGTAATTCTGATATCGACCTCATTCTTGGGATGGACTGGCTCTCTAAACACAAGGCTCACCTCGATTGTGCAGCCAGGCAGATTCAACTGACTCATTCGTCTGAAGATGTCATTGTTTTTGCTGCTCGGGATAATACCATCCGGTTGTTCTCTCTCAATGAAAAGGGTGAATTGGATGCTATTTCGCAGATTCCGGTTGTTTGTGAGTATCAAGATGTCTTCCCAGAAGAACTCCCATGCATGCCTCCAAACCAGCCGGTTGAATTTGTTATTGAACTTGAGCCCGGTACGGAACCTGTGTGCAAACGTCCCTACAAGCTCGGCCCCGAAGAGTTGAAGGAGTTGAAGAAACAACTCGATGTGCAAGAAAGAATGGGTCTCATTCGGCCTAGTACTTCTCCGTGGGGTTATGGTGTTATTTTTGTGAAGAAGAAGGATGGAACGGACCGACTTTGTGTTGATTATCGTCCATTGAACAAGAAGACCATCAAGAACAAATATCCACTTCCCAACATTAATGAGCTGTTTGAACAAATCAAGGGTGCCCAAGTATTCTCCAAGCTTGACCTCCGTATGGGTTATCACCAAATTCGCATTCGTGAGCAAGATATTCCAAAGACGGCGTTCAGAACAAGCTATGGGTCATATGAATACACTGTTATGTCTTTTGGCCTCGCCAACGCTCCTCTGACGTTCTCTCGCATGATGAACTTCATCTTCAACCCCTACACCAACGACTTCGTTTTGGTCTATCTCGACGACATCCTGGTTTTCTCGAAGAACAAGGAAGATCATGCCAAACACTTGCGTTTGGTTCTTGACAAGCTAAGGAAACATCAGTTCTACGCCAAGTTCTCCAAGTGTGAATTTTGGCTGGATGAGGTTCTTTATATTGGTCATATTATCTCTGCCAAGGGCATTTCCGTGGATCCTGAGAAGGTGTCTGCAATCGTTAATTGGGAACCTCCTCAGAACGTGAAGCAACTCCGTAGCTTCCTCGGTCTTGCAAGTTACTGCCGAAGATTCGTTGAAAACTTTTCCAAGATCGCGAAGCCTCTCTCAAATCTTCTTCAGAAGCACGTCAAGTACGTTTGGTCTCCGGAGTGTGATATCACTTTCAACGCTTTGAAAGAGAAATTGATCACTGCTCCAGTTCTAACTCCGCCTGATGAAACCAAGCCGTACGAAGTCTTTTGTGATGCCTCTCTCCAAGGTCTAGGTGCTGTACTGATGCAAGAGAAGAAAGTTGTTGCTTATACCTCTCGCCAGTTGAAGCCTAATGAGAAGAACTACCCCACTCATGATCTCGAGTTGGCGGCAGTTGTGCACGCATTGTTGACTTGGAGACATCTTCTCTTGGGAAGGAAAGTGGACATTTTCACTGATCACAAGAGTCTCAAGTACATCTTCACTCAGCCTAATCTCAACCTCAGGCAGACTCGATGGGTCGAAATGATTCAAGAGTACAATCCGAGTATCGAGTATACTCCAGGCAAGGCTAATGTGATTGCTGACGCTTTGAGCAGAAAAGCATATTGCAACAGTCTGATTCTCAAGCCCTATCAACCCGAGCTTTGTGAAGCCTTCAGCAAACTTAATTTGCAAGTTGTTCCTCAAGGTTTCCTCGCCAACCTTCAAGTTTCTCCTACCTTGGAAGACCAGATTCGCCAAGCCCAGCTCCTTGATGCTATGATGAAAAAGGTGAAGATTGGTATTGCAAAGAGTCAGTCCAAGTACAAGTGCTACCGACTTGATGACAAGGACACTCTCTTCTTCGAGGATCGAATTGTTGTGCCCAAAGGTGAACTTCGTAAAGTGATCATGAATGAGGCTCGCAACTCTCTCCTCTCCATCCACCCTGGGAGCACGAAGATGTATCAAGATCTGAAGCAAACCTATTGGTGGACTCGAATGAAGCGCGAGGTCGCTCAATTCGTGAATGAATGTGATGTCTGCAGAAGAGTGAAAGCAGAACACCAAAGGCCAGCAGGTCTCCTCCAACCTCTTGCCATTCCAGAATGGAAGTTTGACCACATTGAAATGGACTTCGTGACTGGGTTTCCAAAGTCCAAGCGTGGCAATGATTCTATATTCGTTGTCATCGACAAGCTCACCAAAGTGGCTCATTTCCTGCCTATCAAAGAGTCAATCACTGCAGCTCAATTGGCGGAGCTCTATACCTCTCGAATTGTCTCTCTGCACGGTATTCCTCAAGTGATATCTTCAGACCGTGGCAGCATCTTTACCTCCAAGTTCTGGGATTCTTTTCAGAAGGCCATGGGCACCAGCATTCGCTTCAGCACTGCTTTCCATCCTCAAACAAGCGGTCAAGTCGAGCGTGTCAACCAGATTCTTGAAGATATGCTCAGGGCTTGTGTTATCTCCTTCGGCATGAAGTGGGAGGATTGCCTTCCCTATGCTGAATTCTCGTACAACAACAGCTTTCAAGCAAGTTCTGGCAAGGCCCCATTTGAAATTATGTATGGTAGGAAGTGCCGTACACCTCTCAACTGGTCTGAAACCGGTGAACATCAGCTGCTGGGTAATGACCTGATCACAGAGGCAGAAGAAATGTGCAAGGTCATTCGTGATAACCTCAAAGCAGCCCAATCCCGCCAGAAGAGCTACTATGATAGTAAGCACCGTGATTTGGCTTTCGAGATCGAAGATCATGTCTACCTCCGCGTCTCTCCTATGAAAGGGACTCGTCGCTTCGGTATCAAAGGGAAGCTTGCCCCCAGATACGTCGGGCCTTTCAAGATCGTCAGCAAGAGAGGCGACCTCGCCTATCAACTCGAGCTTCCTGCAAACTTTGCCAATGTTCATGATGTGTTCCACGTCTCGCAACTCCGAAAGTGCTTCAAGACGCCTGAACGCACCGTCAACTTCGAGGACATTGAGCTCCAAGAAGATCTCTCCTACCGTGAGCACCCAGTTGCAATCCTTGAAGAGACTGAACGTAAAACTCGCAACAAGTCAATCAAATTTCTCAAAATCAAGTGGTCACACCATTCTGACTGTGAAGCTACCTGGGAACGCGAGGATCACCTCCGTTCTGAGTACCCGGAGTTCTTTCAGTCCTAGATCTCGGGACGAGATCTTTTCGTAGTGGTGGAGTGTTGTAACGCCCCATATGTAACCTTCCCGAATTGTACTCCAACTCTTGCCGTTTCCGGCATTAAGTTATATTTAATTCTCGGGTTCGGGTCTTTGTCTCCGTGTGTTGTTTTTGTTTTCGTGCATCTCATATCATGTCATCACGTGCATTGCATTTGCATACATGTTCATCTCATGCATTCGAGCATTTTCCCCGTTGTCCGTTTTGCATTCCGGCGCTTCGTTCTCCTCCGGTGGCCATTTCTAGTTTTCTTTCGTGTGTGGGGATTAAACATTTCCGGATTGGACCGAGACTTGCCATGTGGCCTTGGTTTACTACCGGTAGACCGCATGTCAAGTTTCGGATCATTTGGACTTCGTTTGATACTCCAACGGTTAACCGAGGGACCGAAAAGGCCTCGTGTGTGTGCAGCCCAACACCCCTCCAATTTGGCCCAAAACCCACCAAACTCTGCCCCATCGTCTCAGTCGTTCGATCACGATCGTGTGGGCGAAAACCGCACCTCATTTGGACTCTCCTAGCTCCACTTATGCCTATTTAAAGGCCCCCCATTTTCGGATCTCGGATTCTCCCCGTCCTCCTCAAAAAAAACTCCAGATCGCGCCGACGGACGTGTCCGGCCCGCACCGGACAGCGTCCGCCGCCGCCCGCCTCCGCCACGTGGCGCCGCCGCCGCCCGCGCCCGCCTCCGCCGCCGGCCCGAGGCCCCGCGCCCGACCCCGCCGCCTTGAGGCACCGCGCCGCCGCCCCGTCGCCCGGCCGGCCGCCGCCCGCCTCCTCTCCGGCGAGCCGCCGCCCGCCGGCCACCGCGCCGCTCCTCCCCGCCCTCGTCGCCGGCCGGCGCCGCCGCCTTGCCCTCGCCGCCCCGGCCTCTCCCCGTTGTTCCGCCGGCTCCGGCGAGCTCCTCCGGCGAGCTACAGTACCCCGGCCGCCTCGGTTCCCATGCCTCGATCTGGATCTCAGATCTGGAATTTTGAAACCCTAGGGGTTGACTTTCCCCTCCCCCATCTATTTTTTTATGCAATTTTGACTGCTCGTATCTTTGCATCCGTAGCTCCGATTTGGGCATATGATATACCAAAATCTTTGTCTCGACGAGTGCATTATTTCATTCCATTGCATCATTTGCATTTGAGGTCATCTTGGTGCCCTAAATGCTGTTGGAAGGAGGCATCATGAGTTAAATTGCAGATCCGTTAGTCTTACATTGACTTTTGTCATTTTTGCCATGATTATTGTGTGCATGATATGCCTGTGCCCCTTTGGGATGAATTGTTAAGCATGTTGTCTTCTTTCCAGAGGTGCCTCCCATGCATTTTTAGGATGTGTGTGTTGTCTTGTGCAAGCTTGCGAAGTAGGGTACCTGAGTTTACTGATTTCAGGGACTTAGTGAAAATTACTAAGTCTGGGATGTTTTAGTTCATGATGCTATATGTCCAGCTTGTTTCCTAGTGATCCGTGCCTCTTTTGAGGATGATTAGTAAGAGTGATTTGTTATGGTTGTTGTGCTTAATCCATCCATGTCTTTACTTGTTATGTTGGAGCAACCTAGGTTGACTCAATCGAGCTCAACTTTTGCATAGTTGTTGTTTGCCATTGTTCTTGCCATGTCTAGCTAGCATTTTGTGCCTTCTTAATGGATATATGCTTGCCTTGCCATGACTTGCACCATAGTGAGTGCATCGAGCTCGTTTACATGCCTCCGTGAGTTATGATTTCAGCATGTCCCAGTTTTCACTAAGTCTGAAAACTGATTGTGTTTCATCGATATTCGTGTGCTCGGTAGAGTATTTTGTGAACCCTTTTGGCCCCAGATCATTTTGGGTGTTTTGTTAAGCTTGTTGAGTAGCTCCATGCCATGCTCTTACTTGCCATGTTCAGGTTGTGCTTCATATTGTTTTGCTGCTCCGAAGAGAGCATCGTGGTCTGAAATTTCAGACTAGCGTTAATTTCGCTAAGTCTGAAATCTGTTTTGCTTATTCAGTTTTGTCATGCTTGTTTGAAGCCCTTAATGGATGAATTTGCCTATGCCTCAGTCCTGGTGATTTGTTAAGATTCTTGAGTACATCACTGCCATGCAATTTGTTTTCATGTTTGGTGGCTGTAGCATGTTCATTTCGTTGCATTTAGGAGCCTACTTGCTGTAAATCGCAGATCGGTTCGTTTAGTAAAACGCTTGCCATTTCCAAACCGTAGCTCCGATTGCCATGATCTTTATATCATTTTTAGGGGATTTCTTCCCCTCTATCCAGTGGCACACTTGGTTTTCCAAGTTGAGGCCAGGTTCATGCATTTCCTGTCACGTCTTGCATTTTGCATCCCGCATCGCATCCCGCATAGCATATCATCTTCGCATCTTATTGGTTGCCCTTGCACGTGGTTGATTGTATCCTTGTTGCTTGTTTGTGTTGTTGGGTAGAGCCGGGAGACGAGTTCGCTAACGAGGAGCCCGTTGAGTTTGCTTTTGAGGATCCAGTCAACTCTGACAACTGTGCAGGCAAGATGATCACACCCTTGAAATCACTACTATCTTTGCTATGCTAGTTTGCTCGCTCTTTTGCTTTGCCAATGCTATGATGCCTACCACTTGCTTGTCAGCCTCGCAATTGCCATGATTGAGCCCGTAACCCACCTTTGTCCTAGCAAACCATTGATTGGCTATGTTACCGCTTTGCTCAGCCCTTCTTATAGCGTTTCTAGTTGCAGGTGAAGATTGGAGCCGTTCCTTGTTGGAACATTTATTTACTTGTTGGGATATCATTATATTGCCATGTTATCTTTACTCATCTATATACTTGGTAAAGGGTGGAAGGCTCGGCCTCTCGCCTAGTGTTTTGTTCCACTCTTGCCGCCCTAGTTTCCGTCATATCGGTGTTATGTTCCCGGATTGTTGCGTCCCTTACGCGGTTGGGCTATAATGGGAACCCCTTGATAGTTCGCCTTGATTAAAGCTTTTCCAGCAATGCCCAACATTGGTTTTACCATTTGCCACCTACCCCTTTTTTTCCCTTGGGTTTCCGGAGCCCGAGGGTCATCTTTATTTTAGCCCCCCACGGGCCAGTGCTCCTCTGAGTGTTGGTCCGAACTAGAGCCCTGTGCAGCGCCACCTCGGAGAAACTTGAGGGCTGGTTTTAGTTGTACGGATTGCTCATCTGAGTGTGCCCTGAGAACGAGATATGTGCAGCTCCTATCGGGATTTGTCGGCACATTCGGGCGGTGTTGCTGGACTAGTTTTGACCTGTCGAATCATCTTGTTGTACCGGGATACCGAGTCTGATCGGTGGGTCCTGGGTGGAGGTCTATTCCTTCGTTGATCGTGAGAGCTTGTTATGGGCTAAGTTGGGACCCCCCTGTAGGGATTGATCTTTCGAAAGCCGTGCCCGCGGTTATGGGCAGATGGGAATTTGTTAATGTCCGGTTGTAGATAACTTGAACCTTAAATAATTAAAATGAATCAACTGAGTGTGTTGCCGTGATTGCCTCTTCTCGGCGGAGTCCGGGAAGTGGACACGGCGTTGGAGTTATGTTTGCGTAGGCGGCTCTATATAGTTTTCCGCTCGTGCTTTGCCTCCTCTTCTCGCTCTCCTTTGCGAATAAGTTAGCCACCATACTTGCTAGTCGCTTGCTGCAGCTCCACTTATACATTACCCCTTTCCTACCTATTAAGCTTAAATAGTCTTGATCGCGAGGGTGCGAGATTGCTGAGTCCTTTGTGGCTCACAGATTACTATTACACCAGATGCAGGGATAGATGATACCTCTCCGGATGGCGCGCTCGAGCTGAAGTGGGAGTACGACGAGGACTCTCAGCGCTACTATGTGTCGTTTCCTGATGATTAGTAGGGATGCCTATTCGGGGTTAGATTCAGGGCCTAGTCGCTTGTTGGGGGTCTTTTCTATTTTGGCGCCGTAGTCGGGCCATGAGTGATTGTATAATGGATGTTATTTATGTACTTTGATGTGACGTGGCAAGTGTAAGCCAACTATGCTATTATTCCCCTTTATATTATATATGTACATGGGTTGTGTAATGATTCCCGACTTGCGACGTTGCTTTCAATGCGCCTATGTCTCTAAGTCATGCCTCGACACGTGGGAGACATAGCCGCATCGAGGGCGTTACAATAAGTCACCTTACGAAAACCAATAATCCCAAAATACTTAGGTGCGGTGCATTAACTCCCACCTCGTTTCTTGTTTCTTGACATATCAACCAATAAGAGATGTGGGGCGTGCATGTTTTCAATGACTCGAGACTACCAAACACGACATGCAGTGGTTAGTTCATTGCATGCAATGCTATTAATTAGCAAATAAACATTAAGTTCTCTCGTTTTCCCCTCTTTCTTGGTCATGATGCACAACCTAAGACGACTTATTCACCTAGACAAAGGGAGTATGCGCTTTATTTATGGTGTAGAAGATGAAAGCACTTTTCATGCACTCCTAAGTTGTTCAAAGGCTCGTGCTTTGTGATTGGCTTTGAAAGATTCATGGAATATTCTTGATGAAGAGATTTCAATTCTCGGGACCGAATCAGTTGAGCTTGCATCAACGAGAGCAAATCTTGTTTTTCTTCTGGCGGGCCTCGCACTTGAGAAATGATTTAATTTTTGAGAAGGGGAAGGAATCCATTATTGTCTTTGTAAATTTTGTCGCCTAAGTTGGTCCTCTTTCACGTCCTGTTATGATATTATTGAGTTGGATTTACATTAACAAAGGTAAGAAAAGGTGGGAGGGGTTATAGCAGCACATTAGACCGTTTAAAGATCATGTATGGTGGAAACCTCCCACTGCCGATTTTATCAAGAGCAATGTCGACACCAGCTTTGTGGCGAGTATTAATGCGGTCAATGTGTGGGTGGTTGCTAGAAACTCCTCTGGCGTAGTTATCATCTCCTCGTGGGACTTTTTTTATCAGTGTATCACCGTGAATGAAGTTGAGCTTTGTGCTTGCCTCACAAGCCTTTATATTGATATTACCCTCCACCAGTCTATTATTTTGAAGACTGGCTGTGCTTTTGTATATTCTTGCTTGCAAATGAGAAGCTTAGTAGGTCTCCCCTTGTTGACCTGAAGAAAGAGGCCTTGAGTATCTTCAGGCATATGCGGGATTTTAAAATTGTGAAAAATAATCAGCTTGCCAATAAGGTGGCACACGAGATTGCGAAGTTTAGCTTTATTAGGCTGCCCGTAATGGGAGTATCACAAGTAGTATCATGCATGCCAACTAAGCAATTTTGATGAGGTGGCATAGAATTAAATGAAGAAAGAGAGGCTTGAATATCATATCATGATACCGTATCATATTAAATGATGTGCTACTTTGTGTCATGCATGGCAATAAATATAGTCCTCTATGATACCAACATATGGTACTATGCATTACAAATGTAGTATCATATACTAGTATCATATGCGCATATGATACTAGTATATGATACTCCCCATTACAACCAGCCTTAGCGGCCCCGATGGATTCCTCTTAATAGTGTTCCGCTTTGCGTGGCTAATTTTGTAATGAATGATTGCAATAATCTTTTGTTAATTAATTACAATAAATGGTGTTTAAAAAACGAGTATTAACTCTTGCAAGGTAAGACGATGTCAATGATTGTACTCCCTTCTTTCCGGTTTATAAGGCTGGTCATAGTGGGGAGTAACTTAGACTAGTGTCATATGCATGACACTAGTCTAAGTTACCACCTTCATAATGCAAAGTAACATGATAGTAGTGTCATAGATGGATTCATTTATTAGCTTGTAAACTCATCTTGTCTTGGAAAGCGCTATGTTACAGTAACATATTATGTTACCACCTCACATTAAATACTTGCCACATAAGCAAAAAATTCTTGAAGTGCCTATGTTACTATCTAAGTTACTCCCACTATGACTAGCCTAAGGCTCAATTCAAAAATCTCACCAACCAAGATAGATGATGAGTAGTGGAATATTTTTTGTAGTTTGCAAAAGCACCCAATTAATGTTCTCGTTTTCCTCAAAAATTTATGTTTACGAATGCATTAATTGCAATGCATGCATAAAGTGCATGTATTGGTCAGTTTTCTCTTAATACTTGCATGCAATGATTTAATGCATTTTAAAGTTTGAACATGTGATGGGGAACAACCAAATTGAGCCTTATAAAATGGAAAAACTAAAATTTTGAGATAAGTCCTATAAACCGGAAAGGAGGGAGTATATGGATACTATGACTTCTTGCTTCTAGAAACAAGGAAGGGGATTATAATATGCTTAAATCTTGAAGGTAATAAGGGAATAGATGAATTTTTTTTATGTTATACTGTACTAATCAATCGTAGGAATGTATCTTAAAATTTTGGTTTCAACAGAAACAACAACATTTGAGGACATTGAAACTGCACCTAATTTCTGTCCTCGCACGCTAAACAGTAAAATTGCACCTAATCCCTGCCCTCTCAGCGTTTAGCCTGGTGAGTATATGCTGTACTTGCGTAGGTACCAAAATGAGCACGGTACCGCCTTCGCTGCATTCGAGTCACAAGGAAACAGAGCACTGCCGCGGCGCAAAACCCAGAGCGCGCGAGCCAGCGGCTGACCGCATCGGCGCCCCGTCCTCATCGGGCACCTTCCCAGTCCTCCTGCTGAGCAGTGTCCAGCTCTCTTCCACCACTGCGGCATTGCCATCACCCTTCACCACGGAAAAGGCTCCGTCGGCTTACCCCGCCGCTGCTCTGAAATTGCCCGGCGGCGGCTGCGGCGCCGAAGCTGGGTTTTGTCGCGTCGTCACCTGTGACGACGATGTGCTGTTCAAGCATCGATCTCGCCGTGACTGCCTCCCCGGTCGTGTTTTTGCTGGATTGCCTGTCGTAGCCGCGCTATTTCTCTGTCTGCTCTCGCCAGGGCTGCTTCGAGCTCCTCCCTCTTCTTCACCTCTTCAAGGTACAGCTGCTCGTGTTCTTGCGCCTGCAAGGTTCAAAGCTCCGATCAAACTCTGAAGAAAATACAATGCAAGTTGAATTTTGCACTGAAGCTCTTTTTGGTTCTGATACAAATTCTGATCAAGGAGTTACTTTCTGGAGAGATGTGGCCATTTCTTCTTCTGCCTTTTGGCGCCTGCGGGATTCTTTCAGAGCCCTTCTCATCAGTTCCTCGACCGCTTTGCGTGCCTCTTCGAGCTCATCGTCGAAACTCGGTTCCATCTCGGTGTCACCCTACAAACGTTAGAAAAAACAATGAATTAAGAAGCACGATGATGAATCCTGTCATTTTTGAAAGAAAAAAAAGGGTGCTGGAAATTAGAAGATGAGATTGCATGATCTGATGCACCTCTTCCTGGGGAGATTGCAAATGCTGAGCTTCATGGCCAGGACTAGGGAGCAAAGGTGCAGCAACAGTTAATGGTGCAATTTGTACTTCCTTGCTCCTGCAATGCATAACTGAGTCAATTTACTGATATAAAATTCGTAAGAGAGTCTGAGATATTCGGAACTCTGCCATCAATTATCCATTAGCCACGATAAATCGGAAAGCTACTAGTAACAAATCAGATAAAACAGCTTACCTGGTGCAGACTAACTGCTCCTTGCAGACGAACCAAATCTTGCATGACGGATCAGCTCTCTCCATTATTTCTGTCGCTGTCTTGGACACTGGCTTGTCGAGCTTTCTGAAACCGGATATGAAAAATCATAAACGTGGAAGTTTACATGTTTCAGAACTCCCTGTTCCTACCCCAAAAAGAAAAGAAAAATACAGAGCCTGTCTGTATTTGCAAGAAACAGAGTTCTGCCCTGACAGATATCATACTTCGAGAAGAGCCTGTCCGCGGCGGCTGCAATCACCAGCTTGGTGATCCGATGGAGCCGAATGAGCTCGACGAGACCGGTGGCGGCGCCTTCCTTCTCGATCACCAGCTTCTCGCATTTCACCTGGAATTTGCAGATATTGTGTAAACTTCTGAGAAGAAGGGAAGCTTTTTATTTCGAGAATGGCACCTTGATTTGTGAGCATTGGTGGATGTAGTCGTCGAGCATCTCGTCGGCCCTCTCACGCTCCGCCCTCCTGAACGCGCGCACCGGCTCCGGGCTCAGCTTATCGGCGTGGAACTTGACTCCCACTGAGATTTCAGGGCATGATCAAACATGTGATGAATTAGTTCACATCGCCACAGAGAAAGGAGAGCAGAGCTCAACGATGTACTCGGAGATGAAGGAACGCACGACGCACGTACTGATGGGGATCATCTGCGCCGGGACGTGCACGTGCGTGACGACGATCGTGGTGCCGGCGCCGCCGTAGAGATGGCGGAGAGCCCACGCCAGCGTCGACTGCCCCGCCCTGGGCTCCGCCGGCACCGCGACGAACACCTTCTCCTCCTCCTCCGCCGCAGCCTCCATCCACCGGTCGTCTCCACCCGAGCTAGCCAGCCGATCCTCCTCGATCGCCCCGTGCGTGCGTGGAGCTCGATGTCTGGCGCAGCTGAGAGGGCGGGCGGCAACAGCTATGTGCTTGCAGCCTTGTAGTATGAGGAGGCGACTTTGGGGACGGTGGCGCGTCGCCGTGGGAGGAGAAAGCCAGACGAGGCAGCACAGCAGTGCGCGACAGCGACGCGCTGCAAGCAGCTAGGCGACGGAGCCATTGGTCAACTCGATCCAAGCCTCGTTCTCAAGAGCTCGGCCTTGCTCCTTCCGGATCACGTAAACAAATGCGTTCCACGGATTAGTCGCCGGGTTTCAAATTCCGATCGACCGGAATCTTACATGGCGGGAGCTAAAAGATGCCGGGAATCTAAGCAACATGCACTGAACCTGAGCTCCTGCTTGGTCTGTTGGTGCAACTGGGGTTGTGCCATACACTGCATCTCTTCTTTTCTATGGAGTAGTGATGAAGAAATGGCAAAGGCTGTTTGTTCAAAGAATTTAAAAAGGTATAATAGCTGATCTGGATTTTTCAGTTCAGTTAGACAAATCCAATGAAGAACTCGTGCGAAAAGGACAGACTTGTTAATTAAATTAACTACAGGGAAAGGAGAAAAACAAATAAAAGGCCAATGATCCTTAGACTTAGGGCCATTTTTGTTATAGAATAAATTTATACTAGTTGCTAACCCTGCAAAATCAGACCATATGATTATCCCCGTACGTGTAGCGTTTGCTCCTAGAAGGGAAGATGAATCAATGAATACGAGGGACGGGGCAGAAGTTTGACGCACCAGATTTCTCTTGCATCACATGTCAGTTTTAGCTACAATTCGATCATAATCATCGCTGGATTATTATCGATTTGCTGCATTTTTTGTGCAGGTTGAATTTTGAATCAAAAAATTAAACTTGAAACTAAAACACCAAGTTTCTCTCAAGCATACGGCTATTTTAGATAAAATCCTGCCACATTCGATAGACATATGGTCGATGGAGTAAGCACGAGGAGAAAATATAAGACAAATTCTGTGGGTGGCTTAACCATATTTGGTTGCCTTTTCTCAAGAAACAAAAAAAAAACCTTTTGGCCCATTTTGAATGTATGCTGAATGTGGTAGTTAATTTATTGGGTGTATATTGATGATATTTGTATTGTGGTTTTTCCATACACATTATGATGCATATGCTTGTAGCTTCTCAAATGATTTATGTAAATGCGCCATCAATTGAACATGAATAGATCCGTTTGGCTTAGTTCATTGCATGCTCTTTGGAAAAAAAAGATTCATCGTGATTATCATTTGATCATTAATTTGTTAGTGTTGGTCCTATCCCACATTGGCATTGAGGAACTCTTGACAATTGGTAGCACTATATTTTTTTAGATGGCAGCACTATATATGGTACAAAAGATTACCAACGATGGCTCACGTTTACTGGTTTTGATGGAAGGGCACTACTATGAGAAATTAAGAAAATGAAATGGTTTCGGACCATATAAAGATAAGTGTGATCTTAGCATATACGCAAGGCCTGCTCTTCTCTTCTTTCTCTGATTTTTTTTTGCTTCCTTCCCGAAAGATACATAAAAACTTCGGTGTCTACAAGTTTTCATTTGCTCTTCTTTCCCTCTTCGTTAAATTTTGACTTGTTTGGTTAGCATATATTTTTCTCGATACTTAACTCTTGAATGGGCTAGAGATGTCGTAAGTTGTTACATCAACCCTAAAAAAAGTTAAGGTGGCAAAGTAGAGCTCCCTCAAATATTCACACATCACTTTCTTTGGGGTTATGTCACTCCTTTTTTCTTTAGAAACACATCACTTCCTTTTTAAGAACTCTTATCCTTTTTTTAGAACATTTATAAGAACTCTTATCCACACATCACGTTCGGTCGACCTGGGCCTAAAGTTCCTGGCCCAAGTTCCAACAGTGCTTTTACTTTCCCTCGTCCCCTCCTCGACGGGGCCATCCATCTAACCCTCTCCTCCTTCCACCGGAGCACCACCGCCCCGAAGAAAATCCCTCCCTCCTCCTCCGCTCCACTGTACTGGCGTAGAGTGGGAGCGCGGAGATCCATACCAACTCGGATTCATTCATCCTTCAAGCCCACCCAGTCTGCCGCTGATTCGTCCGCTGCTCGGCGGAGTACCAGTAGCACCGCAGCACGAGATTCCGAGGGTCCAGCTCCGCCCGCCCGCCGGCCCCCATGTCCGCCCCCGCGGCGAGGCAGGGCGCGGAGGAGGAGGCCGAGCGCCTCCTCGCGGCCGCCAAGCTGAACCCCAACGACGGCGGGCCCTTCCGCTCCCTCGGCCACCACTACGCCCGCGCCGGCGACGCGCAGCGCGCCGCCAGGTGCTACCAGCGGGCCGTGGCCCTCGACCCCGACGACGCCGAGGCCGGGGTGGGTGCGGTTGAATGCGGACGCGTACACATGCGCTGCGTGTTGCATTGAAGTCGTTTGTTGGTTGGTTGGTTTGCTCGCGGTGGTGTTTTGATGCAGCCTGTTTCTGTCTGGTGGCTGGTGGGTGCAGGAGGCGCTCTGCGATTTGCTTGACGCGGAGGGGAAGGAGAGCCTGGAGCTCGCCGTGTGCAAGGAGGCTGCCGGCAAGTCGCCGCGCGCATTTTGGGCCTTCCGGAGACTCGGCTACTTGCAGGTGCACTCGAGTGGCAGCTGCTTTTACACACTTTATATTGCTTGATTGAAGTGATCATGGCAACATCATGCGCAAATCTTAAGGACTCATTTCTATTGACTGAATACATTTGAATTTGATGGGAACCTCCTAATTTTGAACCTATGGAAACGAAGCCTATATGTATTAGTTAGAGAGTACTTCAGGCCTTTGTCTCGTAGATATTAGATAGGGAAGCAGGAATTTTCAATAATCTTCTTCTCTGTTAATACTTCTATAAACCTATTCGCAAAAAAAAGATACTTCTATAAACCAGCGATGAGGTTTGTAGGTGTGATAGCATAATGATATTATCTGATAATAACAGAAGATCAGGAACTACATCAGTAGGAACCATCGCAATGACCTTGTTGTAGTAGTTTCTTAGGTATGCTGTATAGGTTTAGTTAAGGTATAATCAGCCTGGTCATCAAACTGCTCAAGGTCTTGGTTCATTGAGTCACCTGTTCGACCAGGGATCACTCCTCAGTACTGCTGGTTTAAATTTGAAAGGCAGCTAGACCCTAGTATGTCCTTTGATGGTGCAGATTTTCATCTCAAGTACAGTGAGGGATAATCGAATATGGAGTACATACTGCTGATAAGCAAATTCCACCAGCAATAGGTCATTCAGGATTAAGTTTGGTACTTACTGAATAGGTGATGTACAACTCTACAAGTAATGTTTGTTTTTACTTGTTGCTGTGTATGTTGTATTCCTTAATTATATCATACGGCAAAATACACGTGACTTCACGTAGCGTTTTTATGATATAGAAATATGGTAAAAATAAATATGCACCAGTATGTTTGATGTATACAAGTATGTTTAATTAGCCCCATCTGTGCACAGTGATACTGAAATCGCTATTCTCTATGCAAGTATGCGCCGATATAATCCAAATAGTTTATCTGTCAAAATTGGGCCATCGGCATCACCACACGCTGCAAGGTTCCAGTGCCATTAGTGCTTGCTGCTGGTGAATATTCTGTGTAACTACCATCCTGAAATACAATGTGACATGATCTGGTGTACTAAGGAGTTTGTTCCAAGGGTTTTAAGGGCCTGTTTGGATTAGAGCCCTGACGCGCCCTACCAAATATTTGGTCGTTGACCAGAGTGATTCTTGTGTTTGGTTGAGATCCAATCTTTTGGCACGCCCCTGACCCATTGTTCCTTCCCGTTTATACCATAGCCAATTATTTGGCGAGGCGCTGGCGGCCGTTTCGTCCGCTAAAATTTTGGCGTGCCCTCAGTTGGCAAGGTGAGTGCAGGCACAATCCAAACACACCCTAAACATCAGGATTTGCCCGATCTTGGCCATTGGTTGTAGCATCATGCCATTGTCAACGCACAATATCCATAGTTACTCGTACACAGTACACTATATAGATAGATACTAATCTAAGAGGAAAAATAACGATCATAGGCAGAATCATAAAATTATAGATGGTCCATACATCAGGAGATTACAAATGGTGGAACTAAAGAGTAAATATAACTCCTCGTTTTATGTTTGGTCTGAACTCTTAAGTACTGCCACGGGGCAATTGAGCCTAGTTAGCGCACCAGTTGTTTTTGCTGAAGTGAATTGGCCAAGCCCGGGTAAAGGAGGAGGGTTGTGATAGGCTTGGCGAGCCAACGTAAAAACTAGCCAGTCCCATGGGTATGAAACCCATTTGAGTGAGAGTAGTACTAGGATGGGTGACCTCCTGGGAAGTCCTCGTGAAAGGGTTTCATATCTAAGGGTTGTGATAGGCTTGGCGAGCCAACGTAAAAACTAGCCAGTCCTTTGGGTATGAAACCCATTTGGCGAGAGTAGTACTAGGATGTGTGACCTCCTGGGAAGTCCTCGTGAAAGGGTTTCATATCTAGCCTACCCCAACTTGTTTGGGACAAAAGGCTTAGTAAGTAAGTAAGAATTGGAGGCACAGTATAAGCTGTAAAGTAGAGGTGGCTGATTCTAGCAGGGTCGTCTCCAGAAATTCGGGGCCCCGGGCCAAAAATCAAAATAGGGCTCAAAATTTCAAAAAAAGTCATATAACAAAAGAACTAATATAATTACGGCATACACTCACTTTATTACATAATTTCATTCTGTTTTATTTTGTATAATATTTAGACATATATCAAAATACTATTGCTGAAAAACAGTGAAGGGATACTAAAGCAATAAGCTAACCTCATGTTTACCAAAAATCAACATTTGTCTAGTATTCCTTGAAATGAGCACTCTTTTGAGATTGAGCTTGTGCTTCTGTTTATATAACCAGAATCATACGTTCTATTTTTGGAAGACATGATGATTGATGAGGATTGACAAATAAATGCCTCCTGTTTTTATAAACCAAAGAAATTTAATGATTCATTATTCAAACATGAAAATTCCTAATTAGTGTGAACAAAAATATAAAAAACAATTACAACTGATCAAGAACAAACTTAATTTTGTCCTACTCCTAACCTAGCACCAGGACAAATAAATTCGCTACCAATACCTAGCCCAGGGACACATAATCTCATTCTACTTGGCTACTCCTAACCAGGGATTGCTCCTAATCTAGGTCAGGGAGATCACACTTAACCAAGTACTCATGATAAATAGCCGAGATAAAACTAAGTATACCTAATAGAAGGTCGTGGCCGATCGCCAATGACGGAAGGCAGCGGACGGCGTCGTGGGCAATTGGCAGAACCACGGAAGGTAGCAGATCGCCGATGGCAGAAGGCAGCAGACGGCGTCCCGGGCGATTGGCGGAATCGTGGGAGGCAGCAGTGGTGTCCTGGGGCGCTTGGCGGAAGCAGACGAACCGGCGTGTTGGGGTTTAGCGATCGATGGAACAGTTGATAGATTCGTGAATAAGCAGGCCCCGTGGGCTTGCTTTGTTGCTGGGTATGTTGCTTAGGCTTTGCTGTGCTGGGTACCTTTAGTTAGCCGCTAGATTAAATGGCCGGTTTATATGGCAAAGTGTCATTATACTACTAATACCTAGTTATTTGGGGCCCTGTGTGGTCGCCCACCTCGGCCTCCTCCATGGACGGGCCTGGATTCTAGGAAAGGGCAGAGCTCAGAGTTGGTACCAACTGGGCAATACTGTTAGAGAGGAGTTGAAGAGTCAATTGTGCCTCTAGTGGACATCATCACACCAGTGCAAAGACATGTGGGCAGTGCATACTTCCATACTGGCTTACCAAGGTACATAGAGTAAAACAATGGGGTACTGGCTTGTCCTTTTTACCCTTTTCAAAGTATTTTTTGCGCTGCTGCCTGAATAGAAGTATAAAACAAAACAAGTTCCTAAGCGGCAGTAAAACACAGTCGTCTGAAATGCACTTATCATAAAAATATCAAATGTTCTGATGCCTTTTGGGAGCCTGCTTCACATGCGTCACCTGCTGGGTTTAATTGACCAGTTCAGAGGGTTCCCCCCAGGTCATTTGGCAGTCTGGCCCTTTGGGTGACTGTTCCTTCCTGGTGCTCAGCTCCTTTTTTGTTCCGATCCTAGAGCTGTTTCAGATCTTTTTATGCCTGTCTATCCTTCAATGACTAGGCTTAGAGCCCTTTCTATGCTTTAACAATCGCATTGTTTTGTTTTCTTGAATCAAGGAGCTACTAGTGTTCTTTGTTTATACTTTAGACTGATAAGACTAAGCTTGTGTGTATAATTTGTTAATAGTTTTCTTGTGATTATCTTTTCTATAAATTGCGTAACGGAACATATCCATAGTAAGTATTGACATGATGTGGAAAATTTAGGTTCATCAAAAGAAGTGGTCAGATGCTATACAGAGCCTTCAACACTCAATACGAGGTTACCCAACATGTGCGGATTTATGGGAGGTGCGTGTTTTATTTCCTTATATTTGTTTGTCAAAGTTGATGAAACTCAAGTCATACGTTCATTCTGTCTTTACAATGTATTTGGTTTAACATTCCATATTTGGTATTAGGCACTTGGTCTGGCTTACCACCGTTTGGGCATGTTTACTGCAGCAGTAAAGGTATGCTGTTTTCACTTTCGAGCATCATAAACAATTTAGTGTTGCTGTGAGTCTTCTGAATATGCTTACTTCAGTTTTTGTTGGCAGTCATATGGGCGAGCTATTGAACTTGATAGTTCCAGGGTCTTTGCTTTGATTGAAAGTGGAAACATCCAGCTAATGCTTGGTTATTTCAGAAAGGTAGGAAGCTTTTTCAGCTAATGAACCTTCAGTTGTGTTGGATACCTACTGCTTTTATTAGCAAAGAACAATTTAAGTATCTATGCGAACTCTACTGCTGCTACCAGTAATAACTTCTGTGATATTGTACTTTACACAATATAGGGAGTCGAACAGTTTCGTTCTGCCGTGGAGATGGCTCCTCATAATCATTCTGCATACTTTGGACTTGCTTCGGCATTGCTTGCGTGGTCAAAGCATTGCGTAACTACTGGGGCCTTTACCTGGGCAGCTAATCTATTGAAGGTATTTTGGTATATGATACCTTGTTCTGTATCAATAGCATTTCATGTCCATATATCACCTGAGTGTTGTTTCATGTAGGAAGCATCTGAAACTGCTAAAGTTTGCACTTCCTTGGCTGGAAACCTTTCCTGTGTTTGGAAATTGCATGCAGATACTCAGGTACCTCTATAACCATTAATTGATCACTTAAATTTACTTGGCACCTTGTAACTTGAAGCATTCTATTCAATCATATGTCTCACACTTTATGTCAGCTCGCACTTGCAAGGTGTTTTCCGTGGGAGGATAGGCATATCAAGAGGGGCATGGATGAACAAAATTTCAAAGCTTCTATCCTTCAGTGGAGAAATACATGCTTGTCAGCTGCAAATAGTGCAAAACTCTCATATCAACGAGCTTTGCACCTCACTCCCTGGGAAGCTAATATTCACATTGATACTGCTATTTGTCTTGATCTCATTTGTACCATGGAGGAGAATAACTCTGTAGACCCCATTGCTTGGTAAACTTCTTTGTTCATCAGATGCTAGTTTCGTTTGGGAGATTTCTGATGATACTCTATGTTTTCTGTACAACAGGGAGCTTCCAGAAAAAATGTCATTGGGTGGTTTGATGCTGGAACCAGTTAATAAGGATTTCTGGGTTACATTGGGTTCAGTCTCAAGTAATCAGGCTTTAAAGCAGCATTCTCTTATCAGGGCACTGCAGTTGGATACGTCTCTCTCTGAAGCTTGGGCATACCTTGGAAAGGTACTGCTATTTATGCAGTAGTTGGTTGCCTGGTTGGCTCTTTTTACTAGCAGGAAGGTAACTAATAGTTGGACCTTCAGATTTACAGACAATCAGGTCACAAGCAATTGGCAAGACAAGCATTTGATCGAGCTCGAAGCATTGATCCATCATTGGCCTTGCCATGGGCTGGAATGTCGGCAGAAAACGATCACCAATCTAGGTAACCACCCCCTACATCTTTTGCTGAAAGCCCGAAAGGCCCCTATACTGCTGCACTCAATTTTTGCTTACGCTGATTTAATCTTTGGTATGATCTTAAAGGGCTGGTGCAGTAAATGAGTCTTATGAAAGCTGCTTGAGAGCTGTGCAGATACTACCTGTAAGTACAATTTACTGAGTTGTCTGTTGTTATTAATGTAATTTAGTAATTTGCTTAGTTATTTCCTTACTTTAGTTTTATCTCATTCTCATGTCATATTTGCATAGCTGCCAGAGTTCCAGATTGGCCTTGGAACAATTGCAGCTCGTTCTGGTGAACTTCTGTCACCTCAGGTATGTTCAATTTCATTTTTCTCGTGTCGTTGAAAGTTAATTTTGAAGTAAATATTGTCCACTTCATGCTCAAAATGAAGTGATGTTTTTCTAAAGCAACCTGTTTAACCTGGTGGCAGTTATTATATGTTCTCATCTTTACATCATAGTGTTGTTGAATTGTTGGCATTGTCACTAAGTTAGTGCTACAGATGGTTTCACTAGGCACATGTTTATACCTATGCCTACATAAGTTAGTGCTTGGGTTTGGGTATTTAGAGCACCAGGTTATGTATATGTAATCTTTCTTGAGCAGTGCTTATGTTGTTTACACTTATTACATGCTTCTTTTCCTTCTTTGACATGCCAGTCTCTGTGTATGTGGTGCTTTATGTTGTGTAGGTATTGATGGCTGTAAGACAGGCTGTTCAGCGAGCGCCTCATTACCCAGAATCACACAATATAAATGGCTTGGTCTCTGAAGTGCGATCAGATTTTCAATCTGCAATCACGTCTTACCAACATGCGAAATTTGCTTTAGGCATGATGCGCAGATCCAAGTTGGACAATAGATATCCTTTTGTTGATGTTTCAGTGAATCTTGCTCGGTCACTATGTAAGGTAAGAATACTATCATATGGTTTGATAGAATTATTTATTTCAGAGCAAGAAGCTTAAATCATGCTGTTTACTGTAAATCTAAAAGAATGTTGTGTACTGTGACTTGTGTATCTGTAATAAGCTTGCTGTTCCTAGTGTGGTACTTATGAATCTTATAGTTAGGTGGTTATCCTTTTAATTCCCCATAAGCACTTCCACTTCTTTAATTAAAATCATCACATTGACCGCAGGCTGGTCTTGCAACTGATGCAGTGCGCGAGTGCGAAGAGTTGAAAACACAAGGTCTGTTTAGTTTCCATTTCAAGCAACTGAAGGCTTATATTTCCTATTTTTCTTATGAATTGAACAAACATGCATGACAAGCATATTATATTATTATTATATCAATTTATTTTGCACATGCTATATACAACATACACACTAACAAGTCATCTCAAATTTCTAGGACTGCTGAACGTTGATGGATTGCAAGTATATGCTCTTGCATTGTGGAAACTTGGACGGCATGATGAAGCTCTTTCCATATCACGAAACTTGGCTGAAAACTTATCTAATATGAAGCAGGAGAGTGCAACTGGGGCATTGGGATTCATATGCACCTTAGCATACAACATAGCTGGGAAGGATTCTGCAGCTTCGGTCATTCATACACTCCCTGGTCAACCCAGTTATAACAGAGAGTTGAAATTCATCATCTCTGCATTAGATGCTTTGCAGCCAAGCAAGCGTTTTCAGTTACCTCACTTGAGTACGCCTCCTAGACTTACATCCTATGACGTGATGAGTGAAGTCCACTCAAATATTGCTCTGGGGAAGGCAGTAAGTACCCTAATTTTTTTTTGGTACTTGGTAGATTTTTTTCTTCCTTTTTTGGTTGTATGCTAGTTGTAATAATATAGATTAAATTTCACTTGTAGATTGGTGGGGAATTAAACAACTGTTTAGGGGTCGGGGGTGGTTTGTCTTACCTGAAAAAGGTTCTACACATGTATCCTGACTGCAGTTTAGTAAGGTAACATCTTCCCTGGAACAATAAACCATGACTATGACTATATTGATCATAATGTTGCCATTCGTTGCATGCTGCAGAAACCATCTTGGATCTCTGCTGCTGTCGAGCGGAGATTGGACTGCTTCTCACAAAGCAGTAAGGGTTACTTCGTTGTCCCATGGGCACACATCCAATAGGGGCCTAAGGTCTCCGCATCAAATTCAAGCTTGTGCAACAATGTCTTGCTATGCTACCTGCACCTCTTATCCAAAGTTCTCGTTCCCAACATGTGAAGACCAGTACCTAAGTCAATACAATGGAATATGCAACCTGCAAAGGTATGTTTTTTTCTAACTTACGACATTGACAACATTATACTTATTTGGCTTCGGTTGGCAAACTAAGATGTAACTTCATTTGAAGGTTGGTCCATCAAGAACCATGGAACCAAGATGCACGCTACTTGCTTGTGCTTGCTATTTTCCAAAAAGCACGTGAAGAGAAGTACCCCAAACATATTTGTGCCACTTTGAAGAGGCTGGTTTTACAAATTATGTCCAGCAGTAGCAATTCACAAGAGCATAAACTCATCCTTTATGAAAAGTACTTGCTACTTCTTTTGTCTTCAGAGGTTAGTTTGCAATCTGATGACTATGAAAACGGCATTGCTCAAGTTACAGATGCTCTAAGAGTTGCTCCCCCGAGTGTGGATACTTTCTTTGCACACTTGCAACTATGTCGGGCTTATGTGGTGCAAGGCGATCTTTCGAACTCCAGGAAGGAATACATGAAATGCTTGCAGAACCGCACGAATACTGAGGTTGGCTGGGTAATGCTCAAGCAACTTGAATCTTTATGTTCAGTGAACCGTGGCTCTGATGAAATAGATATAAATCTGAAAGGATGCATTGAAAGGAATGGTAGGAACCCATCAAAGTGGGCATCTCTTTTTAATCTAGCATGTGCTCAGTGTTTTATGCGGGATGAGGACTTTGCAAGTGCTGAAAAAGCTCTTGCACAGGCATGTGCGGAAAAGGATGCTGATAGCTGCATCTTATTCCTCAATGGTAAGCCAGTATGTTGTTTTTCTGTTTCTTGGTTAGCATATTTCAATTGTCAGTTTTCCCTGAAACTTTTTTTGGTTATTTCTTATGTGGAGTTGAATTTTGTACTCGATTGTTCTGTTATCTCCAATAGACAGTATCCCGCAATCTGCTTAAGAAACTTAGAAAGAAGAATCTTCTTTGTGTGAGTGACTTTTTTTTCTTTCGAAAATGAGTGACTTGTTTATAACCTGGTTTACTGATAGTGAGCATTCACAGTAGCATTGCGGGTGACTTGTTTATCACCTGGTTTACTGATCATGAGCATTCACAGTAGCATTGCCGCCTTAGCTTAACATTGTCCATAACATAACACCAGCTGATGGGTTCTGCTTCACATCTACTCCCTCCGTTCCGAATTACTTGTCTTGGATTTGTCTAGATACGGATGTATCTAGACTCATTTTAGTGCTAGATACCTCCGTATCTATACAAATCCAAGACAAGTAATTCGGAACGGAGGGAGTACTACTACAGTGACCAAGTAGATGCTTAGACATCACATTTCTTTGCAAGTTAGTCCGGGAGGTAGAATTCACACAGCCTATTCAACCCTTAAGTTTTTACAAACTCTGTCCGCTGCCTGCAAATTTTATGTTATTTTTATAATCTTAAGGGGCGATAGCGAGCGGGACTAACATTAGGAGTAGATGAGTTTGCTTCTTTCTATGTTCTCACCGTATACTGAATGAAAATCACCCTGGCAGGAGCTATGCATATGGAGATTGCGCGGAGGTATGCGGCTCCTCAGTATATAACCCGCGCAGCTTCGAGCCTCAGAAAGGCACAGCAGAAGTCCCAAGCTATGGTGCCCATCATATCGCTCCTACTGGCCCAAGCAGAAGGCAGCCTCGGCTCCAAAGCCAAGTGGGAGAAGAACCTTCGCCTCGAGTGGTTCTCATGGCCCCCAGGTCTGAAACTGAAGCTCAAAGCTTGAACACTACTCAGATAAGAACGTTCATTTCATTTTATCTGACCGTTTCCTGGTTTTTATTCGCGCAGAACTGCGGCCTGCTGAGCTCTACTTCCAAATGCATCTGCTGGCGAGCCAGTCGACTGCGGCGGCGGCGGCAGGTCCTCAGCAGAAGAAGCAGCAGCAGCTGGTAGAGACGATGCAGAGTCCTGGGGCGTGGCTTCTCAGGGCGATACACCAGAATCCGTCGTGCTCCCGGTACTGGACGGCTTTGCTGCAGCTTGTGTGCGTGTAGCGTCCTTGACCCGGCCGGAAGTCAGTCACCGGTCTTGTAGCTGATACGGGCGTACCGGAATCACCTGTAGCGTATTTTTGTTTGTCGAGCACACCTATTTGGGATGAACCCGTGGGGTGCTCTGGCGAAGTGTATTTGTTGCCGTGAACTTTATCAAGGAGGCCCTACTCTCGCAAACCTTGCAAACCGTAACCTGTAACATTTGAAACATGATGATGGTCCTTTTGGATAGAGAAGAAAATGGTAGGGAGAACGAGCGTCGGTGCAACATTTGAGAAAGGAAAAAGGAAGCGTCAGTCTGCTTATCCCAGCTCAAGCAGCATACACCACAATTTCGTTCGAAACAAGCGCCATCTGTAGAGCTATAGTCATCTTTTAGAGCTACTAGATGACCTGGTTGCGCCAATGGCGCAAGAAGCCAGTTAGAAGCAATGTTAGTAGTGAGTAAGTAGGAAATGTAGATAGAAAGATAATGCAATGTGGATTGTATTACAAATAGTAGAGTGACTTAAATTGGTTTACAGATAGTAGAATGACTTAGATCGGTTAACAGAAATACATTTTTGTTTAGGCAGCCTCACAGCTTATTTAGGCACCTTAGTCAAATCACCACTCCTGCCCCTAGTGCCATCAAACCACATAATTCTTTGCCACCAACTCCCGATCCCATTGCCAATTTTATTCAACACATGGAAATTCCAAAAGCACACTGTGACAAATTTACTGGTCATCAACAAACAGTCAAGCACATAATTATTAATTGATAATTATCAATAATATCTAACGATCACCTAGGATTTTGGCTCTTCTCAAGAACAAATAAATTTTTACCTTGGTACTAAAGTGACCTAATTCAAATTCATTTCAGATGAGAAAAACTATAGTGGAAGCAACAATTGTATAGAGAAATAACATCAAGAAGTGGTGCTACTGAATTAGGGTAGAAAAGAAAAAAAATATTCATAAAAAAAACGACATCAGATATATTTTATGTGCCCTGCACAAGGTATGTACTAATAATTAATTAAAGCATGGTATTTCTCAATCTCATGTCAGGTGCCAAATATTAATCCTACAATGTGAAGCTGCAAAGTTGCGACGCAACATATTTCCTGAATGCATGTCTTGTTGGAAGAAATTTATATCCTGATTGCTCACATTCACACATCCATCATCGAATCTTGTAGAGCCCACCGAGTACATATTAAGATGCAGTTAGAAGCAAACTAATAAAAGTACGTCCAGACAGGAAATTGATGATATACCTTGCAACAAAAGCAGAACAAAAGTACAGCTGATTCCAAGTCGAATGTAAACATACGGTATGAACCAGAGAGAATAGATCTCAATGGATTAAATAAGCAATGGATGCAAAATATGTGCTCTGGGGCTGAACTTATTTAGAAACTTAATAACTGAACTATATGTGTGACCTAGTAATCTCTCCCATATACTTCCAGATATACTGAAAAGGAAAGACTGAATCTCATATCTTCTTACTATAAACCTCTAAAGCATAGGAAGGAGACATAAGAATATATGACGTACCGAAGGAATTTGACGAGCTTGCTTATGCTTTAAATCTTTCAACAACTTTGAAGACCACATACATACACATGGATATAATCATCACATACAGTCAGAACAAGCAACTAACATAAAGCGGAGTATTAAAGTTCCAACCATTAGCTAGTTGCATAATCTATAAGAGTTTGGAGTATATACGACGATTCAAAGAGATAGGGTAACTCTGTAGTAACAACATGCTAGCGAAAGCTGAACCCAAGAACAATCCCTGAAAAGTAAGATTATTGTGCATCTCTACTTTTCTTTGATTCTTTTACGTCTCCTTCCAGATTTTACTATGATTGAGGTGTGTGTAAATTTGATCAGTCATACAGAACCAAAGTAATGTAGGTGCTCTTAATACTCAAATAAGAATAGACCGGAGAGGTAAGGATGAGCTCCTGGTATTCACTTTAGGTATTATTAAGAAATAAGCTATTGAGAATATGTAATGAATATAAAGATGGTGAGGGCTTCAAGAAACATAATGAACATCAGAACGGGAAGGTGCCATTTTCATTGACATGCCGAAAGAAATGTTGTGAGCAATTCGAAAATGCTAAATCGGACAGACAGGTATCACCTACTTGTTGATGACATCTACTTTTGAGCTCTGATGTAAGCATGGCAAAACAGCCCATAGTCAAGACTGGAACCAATGTATTTTAAAGAAATTCAGTACGGGGGTGAATAACAAATACGTAATGACAAGAACTATTGAACTCGAGCTTCGCTAGCATATAAAGAAACTAACAGCAAAAAACATCCACCATGCAACCACTGGAATACTAAACAACATACAAAATTAGTAAGTAGTAACATCTCACATTCCTTAGCAAAGATAAATGGATGGCAGAGATGATGGCACAAATTACTTTATACGTCGAGCAGCCCTATCCTAGAAAGATGAATCTGCCTTCGACGGCAAGGATGTCATAGACGGACATGCAAAGCCTGAGATTCGCAACCACCTACAGTGGAAGTCCAAACACAAACTGAGAAATACAATTAAGAACCATCAAGTGGAACATAATTTCGGTACTGTGATGGTTGCTCCTTTTGGAAGATCAAATGGAAATATCAGACTAAAGCAGACATCAAAGCCTAACTGGGAGCTCCTTCAGGAAAGTACTTAACTGGCAAAAACTGGCAAAAAAATCATCAACAAAAACGATGGGAGATTGTTGCTCAAGGGAGATACACCGTCAGGCTGTTGCTACAGTTCGTGGTGCAAAATCTCTTGGCCACCCAAACCCACATGAGAAACAAAAATGAAATTACCACAGCTATGGAAGGTACACTGACAATCGACGGCGATATACAACGTGCAGACCGGATGACTTTCAAACCGTGATGGCACTTGCTATGCGGGTAACATAGCTGGAATTATATGTTCGATAAGTTTTTTTTCCCGAACTATGACTAGGGAGAATGATGGTTACGATATTTTTCCTATAGTGACACCTGTTTGTGTCTCGAGAGAAAATTACGCAAGAAACATGCTTCCTATTAAAAATTTGCAGGATTTGTCCAAGGAACAAAAATGAAATTACCACAGCTATGGTAATTGAATCTAAATAAATAGAGAAGATCACAAAAGTTTACCAGTGATAAAAACAGGTCTGAATTTTACCTTTTCTCGAAACTTTGTGCTATCTTGGCACCATCTGCCTCCAAACCAGGACAAACAGCCTTATCTGGATCATAAAAATAATGAAATGGAGGCAAAAATGACGCAATGCCATCGCCTCGGTCACTGCGCCCACAACCATGCTGGTCCTCAGCTCTGCCACGCAAAGAAACACGGTACTACTATTAAACACTGAAACCCACCCAATCAGAACACAGCAACAACAGTTTCTAGCTACCACTTGTCCTCACAAGGAGCCGATGCGTCCCCGCGGCCGTCCACGAACTTGATGGGCACGCGTGATAACGAGATCGAAGCCGACGGGGATGAGCAACGCGTCGTCGTCGAGAACTGAGGGGGCAGCAGAAAATGGGTCAAATCAAAAGAGCGGGGCAGCCTGGCAAAGGAATAGAGCCTACAGGGAAGGATGGGGGGAGAGCGCACTGTGGTTAGAGGCCGCGTCGGAGATGAGGAGGACAGCTTGCATTGGTCGAGCCACCGCCGGGACGCCCGGATCTCCTCTTCCTCCTCCAGATCCCGCATCTCTCCTCTTCCTCCAAATCCAGCATCTCTCCTCTTCCTCCAGATTCGGAGCTGACGGCGCGCGGGAGGAGAGAGACGGCTGGGGCAAGGAGAGAGAAGGGGCTGGCGGTGCGGGTGAGGAGACGAGGAAAAGGGAGGAGAGGAGGCGGACGAGGCGCGGGGAGAGGAGAGGAGCCGGCGACGGCAAGAGGGGACGAGGGTCACAGGGGAGACGCCCGGTCGCTTCTTTTTTTCTCTGGCTGCCCGCTCACTTCTCATTTTTCTTTCTCTTTCTTCTGTGGCTGCCCGCTCACTTCTCATTTTTCTTTCGCTTCCCTGCTGCCCGCTCGCACTCGTGCTTCGCTGTTGCCGGCTCGCGCTCGCTATGCACTATTCATAGCCGACGTGGAGGCATTGGTTGCGTCTAGCACCCCTTTCATCCTTTATAAGTTCAATAATCATCAGCAGAAAATGGGTCAAATCAAAAGAGCGGGGCAGCCTGGCAAAGGAATAGAGCCTACAGGGGAGGATGGGGGGAGAGCGCACTGTGGTTAGAGGCCGCGTCGGAGATGAGGAGGTCAGCTTGCATTGGTCGAGCCACCACCGGGACGCCCGGATCTCCTCTTCCTCCTCCAGATCCCGCATCTCTCCTCTTCCTCCAAATCCAGCATCTCTCCTCTTCCTCCAGATTCGGAGCTGACGGCGCGCGGGAGGAGAGAGACGGCTGGGGCAAGGAGAGAGAAGGGGCTGGCGGTGCGGGTGAGGAGACGAGGAAAAGGGAGGAGAGGAGGCGGACGAGGCGCGGGGAGAGGAGAGGAGCCGGCGACGGCAAGAGGGGACGAGGGTCACAGGGGAGACGCCCGGTCGCTTCTCTTTTTCTCTGGCTGCCCGCTCACTTCTCATTTTTCTTTCTCTTTCTTCTGTGGCTGCCCGCTCACTTCTCATTTTTCTTTCGCTTCCCTGCTGCCCGCTCGCACTCGTGCTTCGCTGTTGCCGGCTCGCGCTCGCTATGCACTATTCATAGCCGACGTGGAGGCATTGGTTGCGTCTAGCACCCCTTTCATCCTTTATAAGTTCAATAATCATCTTTTCCTTTTGGGAATCATCTAGGGCGTGTTTGGTTGCCTGCATGAGGCCCAACCAGAGCCACGCGGAAAGGAAATAGGCTGTTTGGTTGGCTGTATACACTGTTGGGCCTGCATAGCATGAAACTTAAAGCATCTCTGGGCCTGGCTCACTGGAAACACTCAGATCGACAATTTCTTGTGAGTCAGGCCGAGGCGAGCCCAAGTGAGTGGGCCCTTACACGAGTGGAGACCTGAGGGATGCCAAGTGATTAGGTGAGGTCTTTTTCAACCTCCATTAAGCTTCTCTCTGATCTCTTTTCTTCCTTGTCCCTCTGATCTACACAACGATACTTTGATTCGAGGTAAACTTTACACGAAAAAGATGCACCTCGATGCTACGGGTCTATTCAGGCGATCGGTTTGTAGTTCGTCGACCGAAAGTTTTTTATTTGGTGTTCCCATTTGGAGCTATTCTGGACGAATTTTGCCAGATTCGTCGCGCACGATCGATTGTTTGAAATTTCCTTTAACCAACAACCTAATCTCGTAGCTCCGCACAACATCCGTGTTGTAAGATTTTGGTTTCGACGATCGTAGCTTCATCTCTACTTGAACAATAGTTTAGTGCACTCATGCCGCTATGTCGAGCTCCTCTGTCTTTTGCTCAGAGCCCTCCTATTCACCCCTCTTGACACCGACGCCCTTCCCCTTGATCTCCTTGCCCGCGTTCTACTACACTAGAGTCGTTTCCGGCGTCGCTCATTTCGGCCTACTTTCTGTCGTCCTTCTACTGCACTGACGTTGCAATGGCGCACAAACTGATTTCTCGTGTCCTCTACCTTCGTGCACACTACAGTTTGCCGCGCCGCCGACGGGCTCGATCATCTTGGCCTCCGCTCGGCCTCCTCTCTCTTGTCCCACTACACTGGAATCGTTTCTGGCGTCGATCATCTTGGCCTCCTCTCTCGTCCTACTGCACGGACGATACTATGGCACGAGCACTGTTTTCTCCTCCTCTGTTCACCGTCTTTGCGCGAGCACCGCAACTAGTTCGCCAACGGTGTCGCTCGCCATGCCACTATTCACCAGTCGCCATGGTCCGGCGCCACGGACACTATCCACCACAGTCGCCATGGTTCGGCGAACACTGCATTTCTTCTTCCCCTTCCTTTGCTAGCTCTTAACCGTGTGTGCTAAGTGCAAGTGCTAGCTCTTAATCATACCCTATGTGGGCAACCAAACAACATGTAGTTGTATGCGTCCAGACAATGCAGACAACCAAATAATGTGCCAAAGTTAATCCCTTAATATAGGAAGTCTATATGCAGGCAACCAAACAACTTACATATATTACATATGAGCCTGTTTCTATAGAGCCAGGTTAAGCGGAGAAAAATATGCAACACAGGTACTGTAGCAGACGGAAACCAAACACGCCCCTACGTACTCTTCTTTTCCTTTCGTAATCATATCATCTGCTGCAGCACAAGTGGAGTGCCTACTTGGTTGTAAACCTCGAATCACCTTGTTTCAAGAAAGTTCCTTGCGCGACCACCCGCTTTTCGCCCTCCAAGCAAGTCCGTGAACGACACGCCGGGAACACGTAGCTTGACCCGATCGAGCTGCGCTGTTCCTCACAGGCTCCGAGGCCAGTAAGATAATCCAGAGAGCCTCCACACGCGGCGCGCCATGGCGACCCGAGCACCAGAACGCGCCACGCATGCCATCCACCCGTCGCTTTAAGCTTCCCCCCGCCTCCTGCACCGGAGACACCTCACTCTCTCACCCCCACTCTGCCGCTGCCACCTCGCATCGCAAGCTCGCAACCGACCGACCAACGCCGATGTCCGGCGGCGTGGGCCCGACGGCGGGGGGCGGCATCGCTCTGCCGTCGATGGGGCAGCCGCCGCCGCCGCTGCACCCTACGCCCACCTCGCCCACGGCGCGCCCGCACCACCACTACTACCTCTTCTCCATCAAGCAGCTCAACACGCTGGGCGCCGCCGCCGTGCTCGCCTTCTCCACCACCGTGCCGCTCTCGGAGATCGCCTTCGCCGTGCTGCTCCTCCCCTACCTCCTCCTCCTGGCGTCGCTCGCCTTCCCGCAGCGCCCCGGGAAGCCCGACCCGTCCGCGCCCGTCTTCCTCGGCCCCGCGCGCCTCCTCCTCGCCGCGCACACCGTCGGCGGCTTCCTCGTCGGCGCCGCGCTCCCGGCGCTCTACATCCTCGACGGCCTCCGCTCCGGGGACACCACGGGCATCGCCGCCGCGGCCCCGCACGCCTTCCTGCTCTCCGCGCAGGTGTTCACCGAGGGGCTAACCGCCGCCTTCCCGTGGCGGTTCTCGCTCCCCGTCCGGGCCGCCGTCCCCGTGATGTACAGCGTCCGCAGGATGTTCGCGGCCGGGGAGTGGCTCCGGCAGGAGATGGAGGAGAAGCGCGGCGGCCCCGGCGTGGCGCAGCGGCGCGTGGTGGCCGGGAGGGTGCTGGCCCTGGCCAACATGGCCTTCTGGGGCGCCAACCTCTTCGCCTTCCTCCTGCCCTTCTACCTGCCCAGGGCGCTCCAGAGGTACTACTGCGACGACGGCGTCGACCGCACGGCGCGCGCCCACGGCGACGCCGACGAAGACGAAGATAAGAAGGATTCCTAGATAATCCCATGCCGTCGCGTGTGATGGCTGCGTACGCCGCGGTGCATGTTTTACTCCAGTAGTTTGTTGCTTTTCTCCCTTGCCCGAATATTTTGGCCATGTAAAATTTCTCAGCAGTAGATGTCAGCGAATGCAACTGGTAAACTGTATGCACATTTACTTGCGTGCGTACGTACGTTTGTGATGGGACTCTGAGTTTGAATGTTCAGCTGAAAGTTTCCAAATTCGAGTGGAGTTGACCTTCAAAAAAAATTCGAGTAGGGTTCAGTTCCGAATCCACCGTTGGGTTGGGGGAATCTCTGTCAATAGTCGTAAAAAATAGAGCTTGGCAGTGCTGAGCTCACATGCATTTCGTCTTGATGTCGATATTACAACGTCGGAGTCGGAATCCAATCATTAGCCCGTCCGAACTTGTTGCGCGGTTGCTGCCTGCTGAGTGCTGCCGACTGATGTGGTGGTTCTACCGCAAGGGGCCCTCGGGCTTCGCCGGCGCCTCCACGGCCGAGGAGGTCACCGCCGGCATCGACGGCCGCGGCTTAGTCGCCGTCATCACAGGTACCTTCTTCCACTTTCCGCTCACAAGGCGAGCTGTCGCTTGCAGCCGTGAGCTGACACCGGCGAGCTCGCGATCCGCAGGTGCGTCGAGAGGAATCGGGCTGGAGACGGCGCGCGTGCTGGCGCTGCGGGGCGTGCGCGTCGTCATGGCCGTCCGCGACGTCTCCGCGGGGGTGAGGGCCAAGGAGGCCATCCAGGCCGAGATCCGCGGCGGCGCGGAGCTGGACGTGCTGGAGCTGGACCTTAGCTCCATGGCTTCCGTCAGGAGATTCGCCGCGGAGTTCGCCTCCCTCAACCTGCCCCTCAACATCCTCATGTAAGAACAACTAAGAACATCCACAACAGCATCCAATCGACCTCTCTATTTCCATCATGAAATGAGCAGACATCTTGCCCGTGGTTGCACACACTGGGAGCTTAATTTCTCGCATTTTTTCTCGGCAGCAACAACGCCGGAGTCATGGCGAGGGACTGCACCCGTTCCTGCGACGGCCTGGAGCTGCACTTCGCCACGAACCACATCGGTACGGTACTTCTTTCGAGGGGTCTGCGACAGTTATGAGGTTGATGCTCACAGCGGAGCAACTTGTTGACTCCAATGGCACGGCAGGGCATTTCCTTCTGACAAACTTGCTGCTGGAGAACATGAAGAGCGCGTGCCGGGACAGCGGCGTGGAAGGAAGGATCGTTAACGTATCATCTTCGGGGCATATCATGACCTACCCCGAAGGGATATGCTTCGACAAAGTGCATGATCCTTCAGGGTAATCAATCTGTTGTCAGTTAGACCAAGCTGAATGAATGAAACAGACCATCTCAAGGCCTCGCAAAATTGGGGAAGTAACATTGTTCGCCATGCTCTGAACTTCACAGGTTCAACAGCCTCATTGCTTATGGCCAGTCCAAGCTTGCAAACATTCTCCACATGAATGAGCTGTCCCGGATTCTCAAGGTACGTCGATTCTTTGCCACCTGAATGAATGGATGAAGAACAATTCAAAAACAATTTTGTCAACAGGATGAAGGGGTCAACATTTCAGCTAACACGGTCCATCCGGGCGTCATCGTGACAAGCCTTTTCAGGAACAGGACCATTGTGAGCGGTAACTCTCGAATCGCTAGAAATTGGTCTTATGAGCTACCAGCACAATATGGAACAAAAGTGCAAGTAGCTCTGAATCGTAGATTGTGCTGGTAGTTCTGGTTGTAACAATTTTAACTGTTTTTGTGTTGCAGCTCTCATGAACACCGTTGGAAGAATCATAAGCAGAAGCGTCCAACAGGTGATTAAGCCCTCACGGTTTCATATTTGGTTGTTGTTTTTGCCTTCTTGGTAGAACATATTACGCATTTTCATGGCTGAAGAAAACATCATGCTATGTTAATTCAGGGTGCTGCAACGACATGTTATGTGGCGATGCACCCTCAAATCCAGGGGATAACTGGTAAATACTTCGGCGATTGTAATATAGCCAACCCAAGCTCGCGTGCTGTAGATGCAGAATTGGCCAAGAAGCTGTGGAACTTCAGCTTGCAGACAGTGTCTTCTTGATGTGCCGGTTTCAGATTAAATGATTGTTCGGTGTACGCTCTCGTTTCTGCTACTTTTATGTTCAAATGCTTAGACCAAGACGACAGAAGCACAAGACTTCGAAGTGATGGTTGGTATATCAGAGTGCAGTTGTGTCGTGGTACCGCAGTGGTGCTTATACGGTCACACGTAAGTAGTCAAGATTAGATCATGAGAGTTAATGTTTTGCTTCACTGTCTATGAAAAGTTTGGGCACGGCTACTGTCTGTTGTAATTATCAATTTCTGTTGGTATTATTTTTGGTCTGGAAGTCTTCACAAATTTCGCCGCCTTGATTGATCCTTTGCTAGCGTAGAACAAATGTAAAAGTAGTTTTAATCCCCATGAAAGTAGTCATGTCCAATCCGTATTTAAGAATCTTTACAGTTCTCATCAGTTTGTGCTCTTCCCTAAATCTGCCCAAACTTCTTCACCGGTTGCACCGCTGGAAGTGTCATAAGAGCATCTCAATTTGCGGCGCACCGCTGGAAGTGTCATAAGAGCATCTTCAACATGCTGCGAAATTTGCGGCGCGCTGGAAAACCGCCAGTTTGACACGCGAGAGGCCACGCGGCACGCTTCAGCAGGCGCGCGAAATAAATTTGGCCCCTCGTGCAGGGAAAAGCGGCAGCGCGCGGTAGTTTTGCCACGCGATGCCTAGTGTGCTGGGTTAAAAGCCACGAGCCTGCACTCGCCAACCGCCAGAAACTTCACTCCCGTGGTCGCCACGCCTTCTCTTCCCACCTTTTTCAGTGCTCCGCCACTGCCGTGCCTTCTCTTCCCGCCTCTTTCAGTGCTCTGCCACCGCCGCGCCTTCTTCCTTCGCCTCTTCCAGCTCCCCGCCGCCACCGCGCCTTCTCCCCCGTCGGTTCCAACACCCCCGCCACCGCGCACTGCCATGCTGCCGCGCCACGCCATGCCGCCGCGCCCTCGGAGCAGTTCGGGCTACCGCGGCGTCCGCCTCCGCCCCTCCGCATGTATTACACGGAGATCTGCTCCCGTGATACACGCCTCGGGCCCAGAACAATCGACACCGCCTACGAGGCCGCCCGCGCGTACGGCACGATGCCGTGGCGCCTCGGGCGGCCTCGGTCGCAGATGAATTTCTCCGACGTGCGCACGCGCCAGGAGCATCGCCACCTCCAGCAGAGGCGGGAGTGCCGCCTCCTCCTCATCGAGGTGGACGAGCACGCCATGGCGGTGTGGCGCGAGTGCTTCCCGGAGGATGTTGCCACCAAGAACAAGTTCTGGGCCTAGAGGAAGGTGGAGCGAGCCGTGCGTCGGGCGGACAAGCGAGCACGGAAGGAACTGGCGGAAGCCCAGATCGACCTGGGACGTGCGTCGACCTGGGACGATGAAGATCCTTGGTGGCTCGATGTGTTTAGGTCGTCGGACTACACCACCAAGGAGGATGAGGAGTAGTTTAGCATCATTTTATCTATTTTTATTTAGCATCATATGAACTTGCTTGTGGTTTGGGGCTTGAACTATGCTATGAATTTGAACTATGAATGTTTTCATATATGTTGTTTCATATTTTTTCCAAGCGCTTGCTGGGGTGCTGGATTTTGCCGCGCCGGGTGAAGCGCTATAGCGGCGCGCTAAATTTTGCAGCGCCTAGAAAAGCAACCACCCTCCTGCGCATGCTAAAATGCTATTTCGGCGCTGTAATTTTTTAGCGCGTCTATTGGAAATGCTCTAAGAAGCAATGGCCCACTTCAATGCGGGTCCACAACAGAACAAAGAATGAAAACCATGACCATGTCTCGAGTAGAAAGATTGAGAAGCGACATATTTTCCTGGGGCCAAAAGTGAAGAAGTTCTTTGCGTTGATTACCTTCTTCGCAAGTCATGGTCCCACAACGGACGCTTCAAATTATACCTTATCACGTCAATCCCACAAGCTTTGTATAATACTTTTCCTCGAACAATGGTTTAGTAGATTTGGAATTGTAACCAAGCATCCTGGGTTCTATACCCGATTCAACACTAGAGGATGCAGCCGATTTTGGATATTGCAATGAATTTATCCATTTTGCCTATTTCTACTTTGTTTTAAGTATATTTATTACTTTATTTATAGATACATTATGTAAATTGGTCAACTTTAAATTAAAAAATAGAGTATAAAGAGTAAATAAGCCGGTGAATCCGTTTTCGAGACTTGTAAACATCGCCCGCCACACTATAGAAGCTGACCACGTTTGAAGTCATTACCCTTAACTGTCATTTATTACTTTGACTTTTATGACCAAGGTATTCTGAAGGATTCGAGCTAAGTAACCATCACGATCTCGCCTTGTTTCTCTGAAAAAAGGAAAATGACCTAGCAGCGCGTGAGTCACCATGGACAGTACAGTCGTGCACCACATCGGAACTTCTAAGTCCAGCGCCATTGTCAAGCACTTTCCCGGTACCTGGCATGCCCGAGTTGTCCTCTCACTTTCCTAAATGCATTGACGTTGAGGCTCCAGTGAGCACCTCTGGCATGGACTTACCATATCTCTAGGAGTCAACTATAGAAGATAGGATAAGTAATACAAATATGTCACGTTCAACACCTCCCCGCAGTCGAAGCGTCGGCATCGGTGATGCAAAGACTGGAACAAAACTCCTGAAATGCAGCGGTTGGAAGTCCCTTGGTCATAATGTCGGCAAACTATTGGGTTGTCGGTACATGAAGAACACGAAGCTGACCCAACTGAACCTTCTCGCGAACGAAGTGAACATCAAGCTCAATGTGCTTGGTGCGCTTATGCTGCACCGGATCCGCCGCGAGATAGGTGGCCGAAACATTATCACAGAAAATCACCGTAGCTTTCGGATGGAGACCCGAAGTTCGCCAAGTAGTTGCCGTAACCAACATGTCTCGGCAACAACGTTGGCAACAGCACGGTACTCAGCCTCAGCACTCGAGCGGGAGACGGTGGGCTGCCGCTTAGAGGACCATGAGATGAGAGAGTCACCGAAGAAGACACAGTATCCCGACATAGATCGTCGAGTGTCGGGGCATCCGACCTAATCCGCATCAGTGTAAGCAAAGAGCTCAGTGGAGGCAGAGGCGCGAAGACGAAGACCGAATGTCGGTGTGCCACGAATGTACCGGAGAATGCGCTTGACCAAAGACCAGTGAACATCATGAGGTGAGTGCATGTGCAGGCAAACCTGCTGCACGGCAAACTGAATGTCTGGTCGGGTGAGCGTGAGGTACTGAGGAGCACCAACAATACTGTGGTAGAGAGCGGCATCCGTGGCAGGTTGTCCAGCAGTGGCAGAGAGCTTCGGCTTGGCCTCGGCAGGAGTGGCAGCAGGTTTGCAATCGGTCATACCAGCACGATCCAAGAGATCAAGAGCATACTGTCCTTGATGAAGAAAAAACCCGGAAGTGTCACGTCGCACATTGATGCCGAGGAAGAAGTGCAGAGCGCCCAAGTCCTTAAGCCGAAACTCAGAACCAAGACGACCGATGATGTCGCGAAGTAAGTCCGCTCGAGAGGTGGTGATGACAATATCGTCAACATATAGAAGAAGCATGTCGACATGATCAGCTCAATGAAGCACAAACAGCGATGTGTCGGAGGTGGTGCTGCAAAAACTGAGACCAGTGAGGAATGCTGCAATGCGTTGATACCACGCACGGGGTGCCTGCTTCAGACCATAGAGAGACCGTGATCGCATGCAAACATCATCAGGCCGAGACGGATCGACAAAACCGGTAGGCTGCTGACAGAGAACACACGCCTAAAGATGACCATAGAGGAAAGCGTTGTTGATGTCGAGCTAATGAACAGGCCAGTGGTGAGATGCGGCGAGCTGAAGAACAACACGAATCATGGTGGGTTTGACGACCGGGGAGAAGGTCTCTGAGAAGTCAACACCGACACGTTGTGCAAAACCGCGAACAACCCAGCGGGCCTTATACCTGTCCAGAGAGCCATCGGGAAGAAGCTTATGCCGAAAAACCCACTTGCCGGTGATAATGTTGGCACCAGGGGCGAGGGACCAACGTCCAAGTACGGTTGGCGACGAGAGCATCATACTTAGCACGCATAGCCGCTAGCCAACGCGGATCACTCAGTGCAGAACGTACCGAGCATGCTACTTGAGAGATGACCGTGATGCTGAGATTGTGGTAGCGAGGGTTCGGCTGATGGATCCCGTCTTTGGCACGCATCACCATGGAATGATGAGGCGGCGGAGGCGGGGGCCGAGCCCGATGTCGAGGTGGAGGCACAACCACGGAAGAAGACGAAGGCGTGGCCGCGGGAGAAACCGCGGGTGAGGTGGCGGTCGAGGCCTTAGACGAGACCACAGATGGCGGCGTCGAAACCGCGGGCGAGGCCGCGGGTGGCAAAGAGGCGTCCGCGGGGACGAGCGCGAGTGACGGCAACAGGACCGCGGGTGGCGAAGATGATACCGCGGCCGAGACGGACGAGGCGACAGACGAGGCCGCAGGCGATGCGGGAGCGGGCAAGGCCACCTCCAACGTGGGTGCGGGCGAAGTGGGAGGGGGCCCGGCCGAGACGCCTCCTGGGCCAGGCCAGCGAGGGCGAGCGCCGAAACCCAGAGGGGTGAGGCCGGCTCCGCCTGAGCCGACCAGTCCAGCGGGAGCCGAAGCCTTGAGGGGCGAGGCCGGCTCCGCCTGAGCCGACAAAGAAGGCCCCGCCGAAGGACCCGTCAGAGGTGCATGGGGTCGTGGCGGAGGAGTCGCAAGGGCTCCACGAGGCCGTCGAGGGAGATCATCCGAAGGCGGAGTTGTTGTCGGTGTAGCCTGCTCAAAGGGGAAAACAACCTCATCAAAGTAAACATGCCGGGAGACGAACACGCGACGAGAGACCGGATCATAGCAGCGAAATCCTTTGGTGTTTGGTTGATAGCCGAGAAAGACACAAGCGAGAGACCGAGGCGCAAGCTTATGTGCGGCGGTGGCGGTGATGTTGGGGTAACACAAGCAACCAAAGACATGAAGATCGTCATAGGACGGGGGAGACCCGAACAGAAGCTGATGAGGTGTATAGCTCCATCGCGGTTTGCATGGACGGATGTTGAGAAGGAGAGTGGCAGTGGCAAGAGCATCAGGCCAAAACGGGGCGGGCATGTGTGCATGGAAAAGCAGCGCACGAACACTCTCATTGAGGGTGCAAAGAAAAGTTCGGCACGGACGTTTTGTTGGGAGGTGTATGGACATGTAAGGCGGAAAACAGTGCCATGAGTGGACAGAAGATGTCGAATGGTGAGGTTATCAAATTCTTTTTCGTTATCCGTCTGAAGATGAGAAATGGTGCGATGGAAGTGGGTGTGGACGTAAGCATAAAAACTGTGGAGAGTGGAGGCAACGTCAGATTTACGGCGTAGCGGAAAGTCCAAGTGAAGTGAGAAAAATCATCTAAAATCACAAGATAATATGATAAGCCCGAATTACTAGGCATTGGAGATGTCCAAACATCACAATGAATAACATCGAAAGGAAAAGTGGCTATTGATGTAGACGAAGGAAACGGCAAGCGAACGTGTTTTCCTATGCGGCAAGCATGATATGTATGAGCCGCCGATTTATTACAAGAAAAAGAAAAGGTGCACAAAACTTTGTGAAGAGCGTCGGCGCCGGGATGGCCAAGTCGAGCGTGGCAAAGAGAGACATCGACATGAAGAGCAACCGGGCCGCCACTCGTCGTAGGACCACATGGGTAGAGATCATCGGGGGAATCACATCGGTGCAGAACCCTCCGGGTGCGAGCATCCTTGATAGAGAAACCAAGAGCGTCAAACTCAACAGTGACAGGATTTTCACGAGTAAGAGTTTTAACAGAACATAGGTTTTGGATTAAGGATGGTGAAACAAGCACATTATTAAGAGTAAGAGATGAAGAGGGAAACGGAAGAGAGGATGAACCGTGATGAGTGATGGGAAGAGAGGAGCCATCACCCACCACGATGCGGGAGTTGAAGGGATAGGGGGAGGCACGGGAGAGGATACCGGGGTTGGAGGCCATGTGAGCGGCGGCGCCGGTGTCCATGTACCAATTGTCGCCTCCGTTGTAGGTGCTTGGCGAGGGTGCAACATGAAGGGCGGAGAGGAGCGCCGGGTCGTAGACCGGAGGGGCGCCGCCATATGCGTCGTAGCCTGGGTGACCGCCGGGGCCACTGTAGGCAGCGGCGTTGCCGTATGCCGCGGGAGCCGGCGCGGTCAGCATCGCCTGATGAGAAGACGGCCGCGGCCCGAGGATGCCCGGAGTGGGAGGATGGGGAAAGGGCATTGAGTAAGGATGCATAACCCCCGTCCAGGGATTATACCCCGAGAGCCACGGCGGAGGAGGGGCGGCCGCGGGAGGGCGCGGCGTCGTGTTGGTGTTGCGGCTGCGACCCCCGCGACCCTTCTGCTTGCATCCACCAGCGGGCACGAGCGCAGGCGCGGGTGGCGGGGTCGGAGGAGGCGCACGTGGCACTGGCGGAGTTGGCGGAGTGCCGTGGCCAGCGGCGAGACCGACGTGGAGGGCGGCGTGGGTCGCCTGCCGGGCGGTGTGACGGAGATGCTTTTCCTCCATGCGAAGATATGTGACCGCCTTCGCGTACGTTGGCGTGACGAGGGAGAGGTTGGCGGCGGACTGGCCAAGGTCGGGATGGAGGCCGCGGAGAAGGTTGGTGAGGAGGACGGAGTCGTCGATGGTCATGCCGACGTCGCGCAGCTCATCAGCGAGGACCTTCAGCCGCATACAGTACTCATCGATTGAAAGATCATTTTGCTGCATACTGAAGAACTCCCCTTGAAGAAAAACGCGGCGCTGGAGTTGATTGTCGAGTGATACGACCATTTTGCATCATGCTTTTATATCGATATTTATTGCATTATGGGCTGTTATTACACATTATGTCGCAATACTTATGCCTATTATCTCTTATTTTATAAGGTTTACATAAAGAGGGAGAATGCCGGCAGCTGGGATTGCGGGCTGGAAAAGGAGCAAATATTAGAGGCCTATTCTGCATAGCTCCAAAAGTCCTGAAACTTCACAGAAGTCATTTTCAGAATATATAATAAATACTGAGCGCAAGAAGTTCACCAGGGGGGCCACACCCTGCCCACGAGGATGGGGGGGCGCGCCCTACCCCCTGGGCGCGCCCCCTACCTCATGGGCCCCTTGGTGGCCCTCCGATGGCCATCTTCTGCTATATGGAGTCTTTCGATGAGGAAAAAAAATCATAAGCCATCTTCCCGGACAAGACTCCACCGCCACGAGGTGGAACCTTGGCGGAACCAATCTAGGGCTCTGGCGGAGCTGTTCTGCCGAGGAAACTTCCCTCCGGGAGGGGGAAATCATCACCATCGTCATCACCAACGCTCCTCTCATCGGGAGAGGGCAATCTCCATCAACATCTTCACCAGCACCATCTCCTCTCAAAAGCCTAGTTCATCTCTTGTATCCAATTCTTGTCTCCAAGTCTGGGATTGGTACCTGTGGGTTGCTAGTAGTGTTAATTACTCCTTGTAGTTGATGCTAGTTGGTTTATTTGGTGGAATATCATATGTTCAGATCCTATATGCATATTAAGACCCCTCTGATTATGAACATGAATATGCTTTGTGAGTAGTTACGTTTGTTCCTGAGGACATGGGAGAAGTCTTGCTATTAGTAGTCATGTGAATTTGGTATTCGTTCGATATTTTGATGAGATGTATGTTGTCTCTCCTCTAGTGGTGTTATGTGAACGTCGACTACATGACACTTCACCATTATTTGGGCCTAGAGGAAGGCATTGGAAAGTAATAAGTAGATGATGGGTTGCTAGAGTGACAAAAGTTTAAACCCTAGTTTATGCGTTGCTTCGTAAGGGGCTGATTTGGATCCATATGTTTCATGCTATGGTTAGGTTTACCTTAATACTTTTGTTGTAGTTGCGGATGCTTGCAATAGAGGTTAATAATAAGTGGTATGCTTGTCCAAGTAAGGGCAGCACCCAAGCACCGGTCCACCCACATACCAAATTATCAAAGTACCGAACACGAATCATATGAATGTGATGAAACCTAGCTTGACGATATTCCCATGTGTCCTCGGGAGCGCTTTACATCATATGAGAGTTTGTCCAGGCTTGTCCTTTGCTACAAAAAGGATTGGGCCACCTTGCTGCACTTTATTTACTTTTGTTACTTGTTGCTCATTACAAATTATCCTATCACAAAACTATCTGTTACCTATTATTTCAGTGCTTGCAGAGAATACCTTGCACAAAACCGTTTATCATTTCCTTCTGCTCCTCATTGTGTTCGACACTCTTACTTATCGAAAGGACTACGATAGATCCCCTATACTTGTGGGTCATCAAGACTCTTTTCTGGTGCCGTTGCCGAGGAGTGAAGCGCCTTTGGTAGGTGGAATTTGGTAAGCAAAAATTTATATAGTGTGCTGAAATTTACCGTCACTTGTTACTATGGAAAGTAATCCTCTGAGGGGCTTGTTCGGGGTATCTTCACCCCGACCAGTAGAGCAAAGAGTTGCTCCTCAACCTACTGAACGTACTGAAAATGAAAATGTCTGCTTTGAAATTCCTTCGGGTATGATAGAAAAACAACTAGCTAATCCTTTTTCAGGAGACGGAACAATTCATCCTGATGAGCACCTAATATATGTGGATGAAGTTTGTGGATTATTTAAGCTTGCAGGTGTACCCAGAGATGTTATTAAGAAGGTCTTCCCTTTATCTTTGAAGGAATATGCATTGACATGGTATAGGCTATGTGATGATACGGGATCATGGAACTACAAATGATTGAAATTGGAATTTCATCAGAAGTTTTATCCTATGCATCTTGTTCATCGTGATCGCAATTATATATATAATTTTTGGCCTCGCAAAGGAGAAAGCATCGCACAGGCTTGGGGGAGGCTTAAATCAATGTTATATTCATGCCCCAATCACGAGCTCTCAAGAGAAATGATTATTCAAAATTTATATGCTCGGCTTTCCGATAACAATCGCACCATGCTCGATACTTCTTGTGCTAGCTCTTTTATGACGAAGACTATTGAATTCAAATGGGATGTATTGGAAAGAATTAAACGCAACTCTGAAGATTGGGACCTCGACGAAGGTAAGGAGTCAGGTATGACACCTAAATTTGATTGTGTTAAATTTTTTATGGATACCGATGTTTTTCGTAAATTTAGCACTAAATATGGACTTGACTCTGAGATAGTAGCTTCCTTCTGTGAATCTTTTGCTACTCATGTTGATCTCCCTAGGGAGAAGTGGTTTAAATATCATCCTTCCATAGAAGTAAAAGTAGCTCCACCTATTAAAGTTGAAGAAAAGACTATCACTTATAATGATCCTATTGTTCCTACTTCTTATGTTGAGAAACCACCTTTCCCTATTAGGATAAAGGATCATGTGAAAGTGCAACTATCCCTAGGTGGTTTTGGTAATTCATAACAACATATAGCTCATTGAGCTAATGCTATTTCAAGATGATTATTTCAGGAAAGCTCAATGATTGGCATGGCATGGATGTGAAAGTGGAACCCTCAAAATGCTAAGGACAAAGAATTGGCTCAAGCTCAAAAGCTCAAGACTCTTCATTTTATATTTTAGTGATCCAAGATCACATTGAGTCTTTAGGAAAAGCCAATACTATCAAGGAGGGATGAGGTGTTGCTTAATGAGCCTCTTGCTTTATGTGCTTGGTGATGTGCTCCAAAATCCTCAACCACTTTTCCATAGCCACAAATGACCTAAACCCTAAGCCAAACTCGGTCATACCGATTCTTTCAATACGGCGCCACCGAGTTTCACTTGTCATTTGCCACTGCCAAACCCTAGCAATTCGGTCCTACCGATAAGGATCTCGGTCTCACCGAGATGGGATTGCAAACTCTCTGTTTCCCTTTCGTAACTTTTCGGTCTCACCGAAAGAGCGAATCGGTCCCACCGAGATTGCAATGTAAACTCTATGTTTCCTTCTTGTAACTTTTTGGTCTCACCGAAAGAGCGAGTCGGTCCCACCGAGTTTGCCTGACCAACTCTCTGGTTAGCTTATTGCCAAACTCGGTCTCACCGAGTTTGTGCAATCGGTCTCACCGAGATTACGTTATGCCCAAACCCTAACCGAATCGGTCCTACCGAGTTGCATGTCAGTCCCACCGAAATTCCTAACAGTCACTAGGTTTACTATTTCGGTCCGACCGAGTTTGTTTATTCGGTCCCACCGAGATTGGTAAATTGTGTGTAACGGTTGGATTTTGTGTGGAGGCTATATATACCCCTCCACCTCCTCTTCACTTGTGGAGAGAGCCATGAGAACACATACACCATTCCAACTCATATGTTCTGAGAGAGAACCACCTACTCATGTGTTGAGGCCAAGATATTCCATTCCTACCATATGAATCTTGATCTCTAGCCTTCCCCAAGTTGCTTTCCATTCAAATCTTCTTTCCATCAGATCCAAATCCTATGAGAGAGAGTTGAGTGTTGGGGAGACTATCATTTGACGCACAAGAGCAAGGAGTTCATCATCAACACACCATTTGTTACTTCTTGGAGAGTGGTGTCTCCTAGATTGGCTAGGTGTCACTTGGGAGCCTCCAACAAGATTGTGGAGTTGAACCAAGGAGTTTGTAAGGGCAAGGAGATCGCCTACTTCGTGAAAATCTACCGCTAGTGAGGCAAGTCCTTCGTGGGCGATGGCCATGGTGGGATAGACAAGGTTGCTTCTTCGTGGACCCTTCGTGGGTAGAGCCCTCCGTGGACTCGCGCAACCGTTACCCTTCGTGGGTTGAAGTCTCCATCAACGTGGATGTAGGATAGCACCACCTATCCGAACCACAGGAAAAACATCCGTGTCTCCAATTGCGTTTGAATCCTCAAAACCCTTCCCTTTATATTCTTGCAAGTTGCATGCTTTACTTTCCGCTGCCAATATACTCTTTGCATGCTTGCTTGAATTGTGTGATGATTGCTTGAATTGTCCTAAGACAGTTAAAATCTGCCAAGAACTAAAATTGGGAAAATGTTAAGTTTTTATTTGGTCAAGTAGTCTAATCACCCCCCCTCTAGACATACTTTCGATCCTACAAGTGGTATCAGAGCTTTGGTCTCCATTTGCCTTGATCTCCATAGCTTTTGGTGGTCATAGCCTTGGTTTCACAACCTAGGAGAGTATGGCGTCTAGCGAGGGAAATTATCACCGTAGAGGTCCTTACTTTGATGATACTAATTTTGCTAGCTGGAAGCATAAAATGAAAATGCATATTCTAGGACATAACCCCGCCGTATGGGCTATTGTTTGTGTTGGTTTGCAAGGTGAGTTCTTTGATGGGAGGGAACCAAACCGTGCAGCTACCGCGGATGAGTTGAAGATGTTGCAATACAATGCTCAAGCTTGAGATATTCTCTTCAACGGATTGTGCCCCGAAGAATTCAACAAAATCAGCCGTCTTGAGAATGCAAAGGAAATTTGGGACACTTTGATTGATATGCACGAAGGTACCGACTCCATCAAGGAATCCAAGTTGGATGTGCTCCAAAGTCAACTTGACAAGTTCAAGATGAAGGATGGTGAAGGTGTCACCGAAATGTACTCTAGGCTTGCTCTCATCACAAATGAGATTGCCGGCTTAGGAAGTGAAGAGATGACCGATAGATTCATCATCAAGAAGATCCTAAGAGCCTTGGATGGGAAATATGATACCGTGTGCACATTGATTCAAATGATGCCCAATTACAAAGATCTCAAACCAACGGAAGTGATTGGAAGGATTGTTGCTCATGAGATGTCACTCAAGGATAAAGAGGAACTTCACAACAAATCAAGTGGTGCCTACAAAGCCTCATGTGAAGTCCCCACATCATCAAGTGAGAAACAAAACTTCAATGAAGAATTGAGCTTAATGGTGAAGAACTTCAACAAGTTCTACAAGAGTAGAAGCAAAGATAGAAGCTTCAAGTCAAGGTCCTACAATGACAAAAGATCTTCTAGTCGAGAGCGAAACTGCTATAATTGTGGAAGACCCAGACACTATTCCAATGAGTGTACGGCTCCCTATAAGAGAAGAGAAGATTCTCCAAAAAGAAGAAGCAAAGAATCACCACCAAGAGAGAGAAGGAGTAGAGATGATCGTTATGAACGGAGATACTCACGGAGAAGCAAGGATTCGGAAAGGAAGGAAAAATCATCAAGGAGCTACACAAAACGAAGACATCAAGCTCATGTTGGTGAATGGGTATCCGGCTCCGACTCCGACAGCCACTCCGATAGAAGTTATCACTCCGACTCTGAAGATACTCAAGATGAAGGTGTTGCCGGTCTAGCACTTGTGTCAACCAACTCCTACGATATATTTGACTCACCAAATGAAGGAATTGGAAGATGCTTCATGGCCAAAGGTCCTAAGGTAACACACCCCGAGTATGTTGATTTTAATAGTGATGAAGATTACTTGTTAGGTGATGATGACTTGCTTGTTGACAACTCTAGTGATGAGTACTATGATGAAACATAAATTAATCATGCTAATCAAGATAAAACGAATGACAATGATAAGGAGAAGATTGAGGCTCTAACTAAAGAACTAAACACTCTTAAGTTAGCTCATGAAACTATCTTCGAAGATCATCGAGAACTTTTAAGAGCTCATGAGAAATTACGCTTTGAAAAGCTCAATCTTGAGCAAGAGCATGAGTTCTTAAAAGCAATCAATGATGATCTCCGCAAGAAAAGTTCTTCTTACATTGCCAAGCGTTTACTATTATCCACTTACATGCCTCAAGTCAATTCTAGTAACAAGAACAAGAAAGATTCTTCCTCTAGTAGTAACAATGATCATGCTAAATCCAATATTGTTGCCTCTAGTAGTTCTCTTGATTCCACTAATGATTCTCTTTGCCAAGTTACACTTGAGCAAGAAAATAGCTTATTGAAGGGGATTATAGAGAAAGGAGTGTAAAAAAGCCTTGCCGGGAGTAAGCAATTCGAGGAAATTGTGCGCAAGCAAGGAATGCACCGGAAGAATCAAGGTGTCGGTTTTGAACGAAAGTTCAATGCCAATGGAGTTGAGTGGGAAGAAGATCAATACCCCAAGACAAAGTTTGTTCCTCAACAAGAGAAGTATGACACTTCTTTCAAGGGGACACAAGCTCAAGATGATCTTCCACCACAAGACTACAAGCAAAAAGGCAAGGACAAGCTTCAAGAGGAGATTGATGCATTTGCAGAAGCTCCTAAGACCTTAGTCAAGTGGATTCCCAAGACCACGTCAAGTTCCACTTCATCAAGTATGACTACAACTCCAAGGATTCCCATCAAGATGGTGTGGATCTAAAAGAAGAACTAGAGAGTTCTTGAGGGTGACTCCGCCAACAGATTTCACTCTCATCATTTTGGCAAGAACAAGTGTAATCAACTTCCACATCATGCACTAGTTCAAGGAGTCACAAACCCTCTTGTTGGTAAGACAAGGGACAAGGTAACCTAAAGTTTTCATGGACATCAGCTTGTGTATGCATCACTCTATGTCTATGGATATCCTTGTTTGTTCCTTGTGGGACTAACCCATGTAGGTATTGAAAGTGCAATTCACTAAAATGGATAGCTCCAAGTGATCTACATCAACATTGGGCATCCACATCTTCAACATCTACCTGAAGTCATCATCGACAAAACCCAAGGTTAGTTCATCCCTCTTAGGGGGGATATCACATCTAGGGGGAGCTTTACTCTAAAACTTGAGCTAAAGCAACTCTAAAGATGTGAATACCACAATGTTTTATGTAAAAGTGGTAACCCCACTTGAGCTTAAACGATGAGTATGACCTACGATCAAGTGTTCTCACTTGACTCCTAAGTCAATATACTCATATATAGATGACCTAGTCATCGCAAATTGCTTGATAGATGCTAGAATTGGTTGTGCATGCTTTGCCACATATTTCATTTGCCATCTTATTGTGTGAGCATGTTGGTTGCATATTTTACTCATTCGAGGACATCCACTTGTTGTTTTGATTGTTTGGCTTTATCTTCTTTTGCCAAGTGGATGGACAAGAATGCCTAAGAACCTCCTCTAGCTATCTGTGCTTTTCTCGTCTCAAACTATATTCATGCTGCATCACAAAATTTGATCAAGTCAGATTCGAACCACTCTGTGTGAGGAGCGCTCGGAGTCCCCGATTTGTCATAGACTTAAACTTCCAAAACCTCTTTGTGATTCTCGGTCTGACCGATACCATACTTTCGGTCCTACCGAGATCATTAAGTTGATCTAGGTTTTCGATCTCGGTGCAACCGATTTGAACCATTCGGTCACACCGAGTTGCAATAACTGTATACAGTTTTGCACCTCGGTGCCACCGAGTTGTTCCACTCGGTCACACCGACAGGGTCGGGCTATATATAGTGACGGGCAAAATTTTGGAAATTTCTTCGAAACCTCTTCGCCCGCGCATAGCTTGCTCTGCCTCCTGGGTCTCCGGATCGTCCTTCTCGCCGCCAGCCGCCTCCAGTCGCTGGTCTCCGTCGCCGTCAACGGGAATTCTGCCCCGCCGTTGCCGCCGTAGCGAGTCTCCGCCGAACTAGGGTATGGACTCGATCTTTGTGCTATCCTCCAATCCGATTCCTAGCACATTGTGATCATCATGATTCTTGCCACGTTTGATAAACTCCTATCCAGTCAATGAACTCGTAGATTAGGTTTAATTCGAAAATTTTAGGGTTAGGTTTCCGCCGAAACCATCTCGGACCCATCGAGTTGAAAAACTCGGTCCCACCGATTTGGCTTATGCCATTGCACAAGTAAAACTCGGTCTGACTGAGAATTACTTATCGGTGTGACCGATTTTGGAACTCTGTGAAACCCTAGCAGTCTCGGTGCCACCGAACTGTGACTCGGTCTGACCGAGTTCACTAGTTCTGGTGCCAAAACTGCTTCGGTGTCACCGAGTTTGAAAATCGGTAGATCCAAGATGATTTCAGTGGGAAACTAAAACTAAGTTTTTGAATTACTCTTTTGCAAAATCTCTGCACTTTGTGATGCTCATCCACTCTATCTCATCTATAATCTATTCACAGGGTCAGCAGTCAGAGTTTGCATCATGTCAGCCCAAAGTGACAGCCAGAACCTCTCAGAGCAGCAAGTGGTGATGAGTAAGGGCACTAGTCCCTCCAGCTCTTCAGATGATGGCAGCAGGAGCACCCCCAGCAATCTGCCTAAGGCTGCCACTAGACAAAAGAAGAAGAGAACTTCTGATTCTGAAGATGATGATTATGTGGCAGAGGAAGAGGCCACATCAAGGAGAGTTGAGCCAGCTCAAGGCACAAAGCCAGGGCTGAAAATCAAAAGGCCAACAGGCAGGCAGGCCATGTCTAAGGTTAGAGCTTCAACTGTGAAGCCTGCACCCATAGAGCCAGTTGTTGCTGAGGGCAAAAAGAGGAAGGAATGGGTCAAGAAGACTGTAGCCAGAGTGTTTGGCAAGGCCTCCATCATGAAAGATGAGGAGGAAGAAGAAGAGGTTGCTGCACCAGCACCCAAGGCACCCAAACTTATGGGAGATGCCATAAGGTCAGGGGCAACTGCATCCAAGCCCAAGGAAGCACCCAAGGCTGCATCTAAGCCAAAGAGTGCACCAAAGAGAAACACAAGAAGCATTCCAGCCACTGAAAAGAACAAGGCCCCAGTGCCTGAAGCTGCAGAGGAAGAGGAAGAGCATGTCCTTAGAAAGCTCAAGCCCAAGATCCCAGACCACAACGATGCTCATCCTGTGGCTGAGGTATGAAGCTCAGGAGAGATTCAGGGCTGGGAAGTGGAGAGAAGCAGATCCGTATGCTTCTAGGAGAAGGACTGCAGTGGACTACAAGTTTCACACCAAGGAGCAGCAGGATTTCTATGAGACAGTTTTGCTTGACAAGAAGCCAATAGTATGTGACATGAGATGGGTCGACTGGACCTACATGAAGGAAAATGAGGAACACTATCCTGGAGTGTATGACAGCTTTAGTGCGTGTGGAGTTGCAGACTTTGTTGGGCAGAAGCTCACAAAGTGGAACGAGGAGCTAATCATGCAATTCTACTCCACAGCACATTTCTTTCCAAATGGCAGGATTGTATGGATGTCAGAGGGTACGAGGTACCAGTCCACAGTTGCTGAATGGGCTCAGCTAATTCATGCCCCAGAGGAGCAAGCAGATGACTTGGACATTTATGCCAAGAAGAAGATGGACCACAACTCAATGTCCAACATGTACAAGGAGATTCCGAATGAAGCACTTGACACGTTCAAATTTGGCTCAGTGCATTATCTTCTATCAGGACTGCCCACTATCAATTGGATACTGAGGCACACCCTATTGCCCAAGTCTGGAGATCACAAGATGATCAGAGGTCACGCGATCAATTTGCTTCATGTCTTTGACGTGCCTCAAAAATTCAAAGTCATGAGCCTCATAGTGGAAACAATCAAAAGGACTGCAGCAGATCAGAAGAGGAGTTGTGGGTATGCCCCACAGATTCAGGAGCTCATCAACTCAAAGATGGGCACGGGCACATACTTGTTGGATAAGGAACACCTGCCCATCCGTCCAGACTTCGAAGATAATCAAGTGATCATGACTGAGAATGAGCCATCATCTGCCCAAGCACAAGCCAAGAAGGAGAAGGCGAAGAAGGAGAAAGCTGCCAGGATGCCTACTCAAGAGGAGGCATCTGAATATTTTCTGAAAACCAAACAAGAGCAGCTTGGTTACCTGATTGCGTCCACCCTGCGGATTGAGCAAGGACTAGCCACCCTAACTCAGAACCAGGCAAGCTTAGAGAGGATCATGGAACAGAGGTTCTATGATTTGGACATCAAGGTTACAGAGATACAGACTGCCGTGGAGCAGCTCCAGGATGACATAAATAAGAGGAGAGGTAGGACTACGACTGATGCTTTTGCCAGGGTGCCACGAGGTCCAAGGTCGTCTGCAATGCCAGTTGCTGACACCAGAGCTACCACGTCTGCGCCAGCCACAGCCTTAGTTCCACCAGCTCCAGCATCCACTTCAGCCTCAACTCCGACCACGTCTACCGAAGGCTTCGTCCTTGGAGTGCTCCGGACTCCACCACCACCTGAAGATCAAGCCTGAGCGTCGACTTAGCACTATGCATTTTTAGGAACTTTTTGGTAACTTGTTGCCAAAGGGGGAGAAAATGTATAGATCATAGGCTTTAAGAGAGAGTGTGGCTTTTATTCTCTCTTGTTTTATTTGGTGGTTTTTCGAACTTTCTTTGCTTGTGTGTGAGATACTACGTCTTTATGCCTGTGAGACATCGATGATCATGTGTTTGATCATAAGCTACACTTAATGTTTGCTTAATATTATCATTCTATCTATCTTGTGTGATCACTCACTATTCTTGGTGATGAGTGCATGTATTTCAATCTTATCGTTTTTGAGCGCTCCACCAAGATGTATGTGACATGGAAGAGTAACCCATGACTCTAACTCCTTGTGCATTTGCAGTCCAAAGCAAATTCTAAATATGCACAAATTTAGGGGGAGCTCTTACTTGCCACATACTTCTCAAAGCGACGATGTATTTCATGATTATTATAATTTGTCAAAGCTTTGATCTATATGTTGTCATAAATTACCAAAAGGGGGGAGATTGAAAGTGCAACTATCCCTAGGTGGTTTTGGTAATTCATAACAACATATAGCTCATTGAGCTAATGCTATTTCAAGATGATTATTTCAGGAAAGCTCAATGATTGGCATGGCATGGATGTGAAAATGGAACCCTCAAAATGCTAAGGACAAAGAATTGGCTCAAGCTCAAAAGTTCAAGGCTCTTCATTTTATATTTTAGTGATCCAAGATCACATTGAGTCTTTAGGAAAAGCCAATACTATCAAGGAGGGATGAGGTGTTGCTTAATGAGCCTCTTGCTTTATGTGCTTGGTGATATGCTCCAAAATCCTCAACCACTTTTCCATAGCCACAAATGACCTAAACCCTAAGCCAAACTCGGTCATACCGATTCTTTCAATCCGGCGCCACCGAGTTTCACTTGTCATTTGCCACTGCCAAACCCTAGCAATTCGGTCCTACCGATAAGGATCTCGGTCTCACCGAGATGGGATTGCAAACTCTCTGTTTCCCTTTCGTAACTTTTCGGTCTCACCGAAAGAGCGAATCGGTCCCACTGAGATTGCAATGTAAACTCTATGTTTCCTTCTTGTAACTTTTCGGTCTCACCGAAAGAGCGAGTCGGTCCCACCGAGTTTGCCTGACCAACTCTCTGGTTAGCTTATTGCCAAACTCGGTCTCACCGAGTTTGTGCAATCGGTCTCACCGAGATTACATTATGCCCAAACCCTAACCGAATCGGTCCTACCGAGTTGCATGTCAGTCCCACCGAAATTCCTAACAGTCACTAGGTTTACTATTTTGGTCCGACCGAGTTTGTTTATTCGGTCCCACCGAGATTGGTAAATTGTGTGTAACGGTTGGATTTTGTGTGGAGGCTATATATACCCCTCCACCTCCTCTTCACTTGTGGAGAGAGCCATCAGAACACATACACCATTCCAACTCATATGTTCTGAGAGAGAACCACCTACTCATGTTTTGAGGCCAAGATATTCCATTCCTACCATATGAATCTTGATCTCTAGCCTTCCCCAAGTTGCTTTCCACTCAAATCTTCTTTCCATCAGATCCAAATCCTATGAGAGAGAGTTGAGTGTTGGGGAGACTATCATTTGAAGCACAAGAGCAAGGAGTTCATCATCAACACACCATTTGTTACTTCTTGGAGAGTGGTGTCTCCTAGATTGGCTAGGTGTCACTTGGGAGCCTCCGACAAGATTGTGGAGTTGAACCAAGGAGTTTGTAAGGGCAAGGAGATCGCCTACTTCGTGAAGATCTACCGCTAGTGAGGCAAGTCCTTCGTGGGCGATGGCCATGGTGGGATAGACAAGGTTGCTTCTTCGTGGACCCTTCGTGGGTGGAGCCCTCCGTGGACTCGCGCAACCGTTACCCTTCATGGGTTGAAGTCTCCATCAACGTGGATGTAGGATAGCACCACCTATCCGAACCACGGGAAAAACATCCGTGTCTCCAATTGCATTTGAATCCTCAAAACCCTTCCCTTTATATTCTTGCAAGTTGCATGCTTTACTTTCTGCTGCCAATATACTCTTTGCATGCTTGCTTGAATTGTGTGATGATTGCTTGACTTGTCCTAAGATATTTAAAAATCTGCCAAGAACTAAAATTGGGAAAAGGTTAAGTTTTTATTTGGTCAAGTAGTGTAATCACCCCCCCTCTAGACATACTTTCGATCCTACATCATGCTAAAGCTTCAACTGTGGTTCGTAAAAGCAATATTAGAACTTATACACCTCATGAGCAAATTAAAGTTGAACCTAATATTGCTATTGTTAAAAAATCTCTTGTCTAATAATATTGATGGGCATGTTATTCATTTCCGTGATGAGACTGCTAGAATTGATAAACCTTGTGCTAAAGATAAACCTAGATCTTTGGCGGGCATGCCTGTTATTTCTGTTAAAATAGGAGATTATTGTAATCATGGCTTATGTGATATGGGTGCCAGTGCTAGTGCTATACCTCATGACTTATACAAAGAAATTATGCATGATATTGCACCTGCTAAGATAGAAGATATTGATGTCACAATTGAACTTGCCAATAGAGATACTATTTCACCAATTGGAATTGTTAGAGATGTTGAAGTCTTGTGTGGGAAAACTAAATATCCTGCTGATTTTCTTGTTCTTGGTTCCCCACAAGATAGCTTTTGTCCCATTATATTTGGTAGACCCTTCTTGAACACTGTTAATGCTAAGATAGATTGCAAAAAGGATGTTGTTACTATTGGTTTAGGTGATATGTCTCATACATTTAATTTCTCTAAATTTCGTAGACAACACCATGAAGAGGAATTTCCTAGTAAAGATGAAATTATTGGTCTTGCTTCTATTGCCGTACCTCCTAGTGATCCTTTAGAACAATATTTGCTAGACCATGAAAATGATATGTTTATGAATGAAAGAAGGGAAATAGTTGAAGTATTCTTTAAACAGGAACCCATCCTGAAACACAATTTGCCTGTTGAAATCCTAGGGGATCCTCCTCCACCCAAGGGTGATCCCGTGTTTGAGATTAGACCGTTACCTGATACTCTTAAATATGCTTATCTTGATGAGAAAAAGATATATCCTGTTATTATTAGTGCTAACCTTTCGGAGCATGAAGAAGAGAGATTATTGAAAACTCTGAAGAAGCACCGTGCTGCTATTGGATATACTCTTGATGATCTTAAGGGCATTAGTCCCACTCTGTGTCAACACAAAATAAATTTAGAGGAAGATGCCAAACCAGTTCATGATCATCAACGACGGTGAATCCTAAGATGAAGGAAGTGGTAAGGAAGGAAATACTAAAGCTTCTTGAGGCAGGTATAATTTATCCAGTTGTTGATAGTCAGTGGATAAGTCAAGTCCATTGTGTCCCTAAGAAGGAAGGTATTACTGTCGTTCCTAATGATAAAGATGAGTTGATCCCGCAAAGAATTATTACAGGTTATAGGATGGTAATTGATTTCCGCAAATTAAATAAAGCTACTAAAAAGGATGATTACCCCTTACCTTCTATCGATCAAATGCTAGAAAGATTATCCAAACATACTCCTTTTTGCTTTCTAGATGGTTATTCTAGTTTCTCTCAAATACCTGTGTCAGCCAATGATCAATCAAAGACTACTTTTACTTGCCCTTTTGGTACTTTTGCTTATAGACGTGTGCCTTTTGGTTTATGTAATGCACCTGCCACCTTTCAAAGATGCATGCTAGCTATATTCTCTGACTTTTTTGAAAAGATTTGTGAGGTTTTCATGGACGATTTTTCCATCTATGGATCCTCTTTTGATGATTTCTTAAGCAACCTTGACCGAGTTTTGCAGAGATGTGAAGAAACTAATCTTGTCTTGAATTGGGAAAAGTGCCACTTTATGGTTAATGGAGGTATTGTCTTAGGGCATAAAGTTTCTGAAAGAGGCATTGAGGTTGATAAAGCCAAGGTTGATGCTATTGAAAATATGCCATTTCCCAAGCACATCAAAGGTATAAGAAGTTTCCTTGGTCATGCCGGTTTTTATAGGAGGTTCATTAAGGACTTCTAAAAAATTTCTCGGCCTCTGACTAATTTATTACAAAAAGATATACCATTTGTTTTTGATGATGATTGTGTAGAAGCATTTGAAATACTTAAGAAAGCATTGATCTCTGCACCTATTGTTCAGCCACCTAATTGGAATTTACTCTTTGAAATTATGTGTGATGCTAGTGAGTTATGCTGTAGGTGCTGTTCTAGGGCAAATTGTTGATAAGAAATTAAATGTTATTCAATATGCTAGTAAAACTCTAGACAATGCTCAGAGAAATTATGCTACTACTGAAAAGAATTCTTAGCAGTTGTATTTGCTTGTGATAAGTTCAGACCTTATATTGTTGATTCTAAAGTAACTATTCACACGGATCATGTTGCTATTAAATATCTTGTGGAAAAGAAAGATGCTAAACCTAGACTTATTAGATGGGTTCTCTTGCTACAAGAATTTTATTTGCATATTATTGATAGAAAGGGAGCTGAGAACCCCGTTGAAGACAACTTGTCTAGGTTAGAGAATGTTCTTGATGACCCACTACCTATTGATGATAGCTTTCCTGATGAACAATTAAATGTCATAAATGCTTTTCATACTGCTCCATGCTATGCTGATTATGCTAATTACATTGTTGCTAAATTTATACCACCTAGTTTCACATACCAGCAAAAGAAAAGGTTCTTCTATGATTTGAGACATTACTTTTGGGATGACCCACATCTTTATAAAGAAGGAGTAGATGGTGTTATTAGACGTTGTGTACCTGAGCATGAACAGGAACAGATCCTATGCAAGTGTCATTCCGAGGCTTATGGAGGACACCACGCTGGAGATAGAACTACACATAAGGTATTGCAATCCAGTTTTTATTGGCCTACTCTCTTCAAGGATGCCCATACGTTTGTCTTGTCTTGTGATGAATGTCAAACAATTGGTAATATTAGTAGATGTCAAGAAATGCCTATGAATTATTCACTTGTTATTGAACCATTTGATGTTTGGGGCTTTGATTATATGGGACCTTTTCCTGCCTCTAATGGATATACACATATTTTAGTTGCTTTTGATTACGTTACTAAGTGGGTAGAAGCTATTCCAACTAGTAGTACTAATCATAACACCTCTATTAAGATGCTTAAAGAAGTTATTTTTCCAAGGTTTGGAGTTCCTAGATACTCAATGACTGATGGTGGTTCACATTTTATTCATGGTGCTTTCCGTAAAATGCTTGCTAAATATGATGTTAATTATAACATTGCATCACCTTATCACCCACAGTCTAGTGGTCAAGTAGAATTGAGCAACAGAGAACTCAAATTAATTTTGCAAAAGACTGTTAGTAGATCTAGAAAGAATTGGTCCAAGAAACTTGATGATGCATTATGGGCCTATAGAACTGCATATAAAAATTCTATGGGTATGTCTCCGTATAAAATGGTTTATGGAAAAGCATGTCACTTACCTCTTGAACTAGAACATAAGGCTTATTGGGCTATTAAAGAGCTCAATTATGATTTCAAACTTGCCGGTGAGAAGAGGTTATTTGACATCAGCTCACTTGATGAATGGAGAACCCAAGCCTATGAGAATGCCAAATTATTTAAAGAAAAAGTTAAAAGATGGCATGACAAAAGAATACAAAAGCGTGAGTTTAATGTAGGTGATTATGTATTGCTATAGAACTCTCGTGTAAGATTTTTTGCCGGAAAACTTCTCTCTAAATGGGAAGGTCCTTACGTTATCGAGGAGGTCTATCATTCCCGTGCCATGAAAATCAACAACTTCGAAGGCACAAATCCAAAGGTGGTGAACAGTCAAAGGATTAAACATTATATCTCAGGTAATCCTATAAATGTTGAAACCAATGTTATTGAAACCGTAACCCCGGAGGAATATATAAGGGACACTTTCCTGAACGTTTCAGACTCCGAAAATGAATAGGTATGTGGTACGGTAAGTAAACTGACTCCAAAACAGTTTTTATGGCAATATTTCTCCGTTTTGGAATATTTAGAAAATAGAAAAATAAGAAGCAGTCCAGGAAGGACACGAGGGCTCCACGAGGGTGGAGGGCGCGCCCCTACCTTGTGGCACCTCGTGTGCTCTCTGGACTCCGTTTTCTTACATGTTACGTATTTTGGTCGGTAAAAATTCATTATATAATCTCCCAGAGGTTTTGGTTCCCGTATCACGCAATTATCCTCTGTTTGTGTTTCGAGCTGTTGCTGCTGCAGATTAGAGCAAGATGTCTTCGTAAGAGTCGGTCGGGGAGAGCCGGGTGTCTCATCCGGCATCGGGATCAATGACAACAACAATGTTGACCACTTTGGGCCACCAACGGAGGAAGATATGGAGGTTGATTTGAAGAGGATAGATGCCATGGAGGAGGATCAAGAAGTCACTTCCCGCTTCCGAGCTGGATTCAAAATGGGGGAATTGCAGAGCTCGGCTATCCCAAACTCAGTTATCCCTTCCAATATTAGAATTCTTTCTTATGAGAATATGAAAAAGAGTGTCACTGGTTCTCCCGCAGCTATGCAGCACCCTTGGGTGCAGGGAGCTTTGGCTGTTACCGGAAAACTTCAAAAGGAAATAATGGGCCTCAAGCAGCAAGTCAATAAGCTCGAGGAGGAGAATCGTATCCTGAGGGGCATCATTGTTGGGGAACGTAGTAATTTCAAAAAAATTCCTACGCACACGCAAGATCATGGTGACACATAGCAACGAGAGGGGAGAGTGTTGTCCACGTACCCTCGTAGACCGAAAGTGGAAGCGTTAGCACAACGCGGTTGATATAGTCGTACGTCTTCACGATCCGACCGATCAAGTACCGAACGTACAGCAGCTCCGAGTTCAGCACACGTTCAGCCCGATAACGTCCCTCAAACTCTGATCCAGCCGAGTGTTGAGGGAAAGTTTTTTCAGCACGAGGGCGTGGTGACGATGATGATGTTCTACCGACGCAGGGCTTCGCCTAAGCACCGCTACAGTATTATCGAAGTGAACTATGGTGGAGGGGGGCACCGCACACGACTAAAAGATCAAACGATCAATTGTTGTGTCTCTAGGGAGCCCCCCTGCCGCCGTATATAAAGGAGCAAGGGGGAGGTGCGGCCGGCCAGGAGGGGCGTGCCAGGAGGACTTCTACTCCCACCGGGAGTAGGACTCCCCCCTTTTCCTTGTTGGATTAGGAGTGGAGGGGGAAAGAGGAAGGAGGGGGGGGGGGGCGCCGCCCCCCTCTCCTTGTCCTATTCGGACTAGGGGGGAGGGGCACCCGGCCCTGCCCTGGCCGCCTATCCTCTTCTCCACAAAGGCCCACTATGGCCCATAAAGCCCCCGGGGGGTTCCGGTAACCCCTCGGTACTCCGGTAAAATCCCGATTTCACCCGGAACACTTTCGATATCCAAATATAGGCTTCCAATATATCAATCTTCATGTCTCGACCATTTCGATACTCCTCGTCATGTCCGTGATCACATCGGGGATTCCGAACAACCTTCAGTACATCAAAACTCATAAACTCATAATATAACCTTCATTGAAACTTTAAGCGTGCGGACCCTACAGGTTCGAGAACTATGTAGACATGACCGAGACACGTCTCCGGTCAATAACCAGCAGCGGAAACTGGATGCTCATATTGGCTCCCACATATTCTACGAAGATCTTTATCGGTCGGACCGCATAACAACATACGTTGTTCCCTTTGTCATCGGTATGTTACTTGCCCGAGATTCGATTGTCGGTATCTCAATATCTAGTTCAATCTCATTACCGGCAAGTCTCTTTACTCGTTCCGTAATACATCATCCCGCAACTAACTCATTAGTTGCAATGCTTGCAAGGCTTAAGTGATGTGCATTACCAAGTGGGCCCAGAGATACTTCTCCGACAATCGGAGTGACAAATCCTAATCTCGAAATATGCCAACCCAACAAGTACCTTCGGAGACACCTGTAGAGCACATTTATAATCACCCAGTTACGTTGTGACATTTGGTAGCACACAAAGTGTGTAGCGACCAGACCTCAAACGGTCCGATCTCTGTGCATCAGTGTCATCCGTGGATCGGTAATGCTGACATGCACAGTACTTGAAGGATTTACAACAGAGTAGCAATCACACACTTATTACATCGAGTGTCTCAAAAGAGAACTTATTACAATAAATATGGCTTAAGGCCATTTAATAATGATAACAGCGGAAGGCTTGGAAGATAGGTGAGTCCATCAACTCCAACGACATCATTGAGTATAGAACCACGACCTAAAGGCACCTTACTCGTCGTCTGAAAAGTCTGCAACATGAATGTTTCAGCCCGAAACGGGCCAGCACATGGAATATGCTGGCAAGGTAACACATAGAGAATAATGGAAGAATAAAGCTATACTACATGCATATTTGGCTGGTGGAAAGCTCTTTGGTTATTGTTTTGCGTAAAGCCAATTTTCCCTACTGCAAAGGAATAAATTTTATTGAACTATCATGGTGGTTGTTAAACATTGAGAGTGTAGACACCCTCTCAATCCCAATTAAGCACCAACATTAAAACCCAACAATATTAATTAAAGTAACATGATGAGATTCACATGATAATCCAAGTACTAGATACTCAAGTTGTCCATAACCGGGGACACGGCTAACCATGATTAGTTTATACACTCTCCAGAGGTTTGTGCACTTTTCCCCACAAGACTCGATCTCCTCCGTTGGGGTTCTCGCACTACATGATGTTTGAGAAACGGATGACCGAGACATAGTCTTTCAGAAGCGCTAGCACCTTACGAACGGGTAGAACATACCAACCTACATCCCCTACATCTGCTAGTCTACCACTGTAAGAGTTTGCACGACTTAGTCAACTATGCTAGAGCCCATAGTAGCTTGTGGCTGCACATGGAAGTTTCTAGTTTGAATAATCTCATGATCCCTTTGAGCCTGGGTGGCGGTCCAAAAGAAAACAGGCAATCGCTGGAATACCTAGGTGCCTCAATCCACCCAGATGTGTGTTTAAGTTGCCACCTTAGATAAACCATTAATTTAACAATCCCACATCTGTCATGGATACACCCACCCAATCCATGTCTACTAGCATAGCATGGCAATATAAGAAAACGTAGAAGTAACTCCCAAAGGTTTGATAATGAAACAGGTAATAGGTACTACCTCATCTACTTCCCAAAACCCACAATTTAATTTGATCCTAATCATGCAATTATTTGAGGATTGATCTAATGCAATAAAACTGGGTAGTAGGAGGTATGATCAAAGTGTTACTTGCCTTGCTGATGATCCGCGAAACCTAGCGATTCGAAGTAGCAAGCAGCGCAATCCGGGTACTCTATCGCAAACAAACAAGCATACAATAAGTACTCATCTAATGCACGGATAAAACTCAAAAAAGAGATCAAACCAGAAAGTTCAACTTAAGAACTCCGGTTGGCAAAAAGAATCAAATCGAATGAAGCAACGAAAGACAAACGGCCAAAGAAACAAACTTCGTTTATCGTTTACTATTCTGGATCTAGGTCAAATTTTATAGAAGAAAAAACTTGTTTGAGTTGGTAAAACGAAAAGAGGGTTTCGATACGAAACTCCAGGCGCTTGAATCGCCTGATTCCGATAAACGAGCGAAAAGTTATACTAGAACGAAAATCGAATCAGAAATCACGATCATAAATAATCGCGGAAAATCCGAGAAAAAGAAAAATGACGAACAGATTAACGAACAAACGTTCGTTTTTTGTAACTAAATGATGAACGCGTCCTTTAAAACGAACGAACGAGCAAACGCTCGCTAAATAGACTAAACCGGAAAAAACCGATCTAACTAAAAAAACGGATCAAAAAAACTATCAAAAACCGGCAGAAAAACCGAACGGTTTTCCGGGAAAAACCGGTGGCGGCGGACCTCGGCGGCGGCGGCGGCTCCGGCGGCGGCGACGGCTCCGGCGGCGGCGGCTCCAGCTCCGGCGGCGGGCGGCGGCGGCTAGGGCGCTGCTAGGGTTAGGGTTTGGTGCGGGGTGAGCTTGGGGCTTGGGGCCGGCTCCTTATAAAGGCCCGGCGGACAGAGTCCTGGCCGATTACGGCTCAAGGTCGGTTTCGCGTTTTTTTAAACAATTTCATGAAGAAAAACAAACAAAAGAAATACTAAACGGACTCCAAAAATAACGAAATAAATTTTCCCCGACTTCTAAAATCAAGACGCACAGGATGAACATTTATTTGGGGCTTAAATTCAATTTTGAAAAACGTGCATTTTTCCTAAATTCAAATAAAATAGCCAATAAATCCAAAATAAAATCTTATTTGATTTTATTATTAAACCCTCAATATTTCTTCATTTTGGGAATGTCATTTTATTCCCTCTCTCATATTTGTATAATATAAATAATTTAAGATAAAATAAATAAAATCAACTGATCCTATTTTCAAATTTTGAGAAAACTCAAATATGAAATAACGAAATCCCCAACTCTCTTCGTGGGTCCTTGAGTTGCGTAGAATTTCTAGAATCAGACCAAAGGCAAATAAAATATGATATGCAGTGATGATCTAATGTATAACATTCCAAATTGAAAATTTGGGATGTTACAAAGTTTTCCTCCGGTAAACGGGAGTTGCATAATCTCATAGTCATAGGAACATGTATAAGTCATGAAGAAAGCAATAGCAATATACTAAACGATCGAGTGCTAAGCTAACAGAATGGGTCAAGTCAATCACATCATTCTCCTAATGATGTGATCCCGTTAATCAAATGACAACTCGTGTAATTGGCTAGGAAACATAACCATCTTTGATCAACGAGCTAGTCAAGTAGAGGCATACTAGTGACACTCTGTTTGTCTATGTATTCACACAAGTATTATATTTCCGGTTAATACAATTCTAGCATGAATAATAAACATTTATCATAATATAAGGGAATAAATAATAACTTTATTATTGCCTCTAGGGCATATTTTCTTCAGTCTCCCACTTGCACTAGAGTCAATAATCTAGATTACACAGTAATGATTCTAACACCCATGGAGCCTTGGTGCTGATCATGTTTTGCTCGTGGAAGAGGCTTAGTCAACGGGTCTGCAACATTTAGATCCGTATGTATCTTGCAAATTTCTATGTCTCCCACCTGGACAAGATCTCGGATGGAATTGAAGCGTCTCTTGATGTGCTTGGTTCTCTTGTGAAATCTAGATTCCTTCGCCAAGGCAATTGCATCAGTATTGTCACAAAAGATTTTCATTGGACCCGATGCACTAGGTATGACACCTAGATCGGATATGAACTCCTTCATCCAGACTCCTTCATTTGCTGCTTTCGAAGCAGCTATGTACTCCGCTTCACACGTAGATCCCGCCACGACGCTTTGTTTAGAACTGCACCAACTGACAGCTCCACAGTTCAATGTAAACACGTATCCGGTTTGCGATTTAGAATCGTCCGGATCAGTGTCAAAGCTTGCATCGACGTAAGCATTTACGATTAGCTCTTTGTCACCTCCATAAACGAGAAACATATCCTTAGTCCTTTTCAGGTATTTCAGGATGTTCTTGACCGCTGTCCAGTGATCCACTCCAGGATTACTTTGGTACCTCCCTGCTAGACTTATAGCAAGGCACACATCAGGTCTGGTACACAGCATTGCATACATGATAGAGCCTATGGCTGAAGCATAGGGAACATCTTTCATCTTCTCTCTATCTTCTGTAGTGGTCGGGCATTGAGTCCTACTCAACTTCACACCTTGTAACACAGGCAAGAACCCTTTCTTTGCTTGATCCATTTTGAACTTCTTCAAAACTTTGTCAAGGTATGTGCTTTGTGAAAGTCCAATTAAGCATCTTGATATATCTCTATAGATCTTGATGCCCAATATATAAGCAGCTTCACCGAGGTCTTTCATTGAAAAACTCTTATTCAAGTATCCCTTTATGCTATCCAGAAATTCTATATCATTTCCAATCAACAATATGTCATCCACATATTGTAAGGGCATATTTATCCCTAAGTGTTTTGGTGATTGATGACAACACATTTGCGGACTAATCGTGTGCCTTGAGTATTCCAGACACTTCATTGCTAGGCACAAGACGATTGGGTGCCCCTCGAAGACTGATGAAGACGACGTCTTTTCTATGTTTCTTTTTGGTGGATTTGAGTCGTACGAAAGCCGTACTATTAAGAGGGGGTCCGCGTTGGAAAGGTTTGGGTGGAATCATCACGTACGCGTCTCCTTCTTGTCCCCTCCTTTTTCCTTGGAGCTTCCTCCGTTTTCTTGCCTCCCTTGTCTGGCTGCTATGGTTGGTTGCGATAGTACTGCTCCCAGGAAAACGGTAGTATCGTAGGCATCCGCGGTAGTACCGCGCGGTGGCGCGGTAGTACCGCAGGTGCCCACGGTAGTACCGCTCCCTTGGAGCCGCACTACCGCTGCCCACCAGGCTAGTGCCGCCCCTTTGCGGTAGTAGGGCGGATGTAATTTTTTACATCCGCACCTACCGCGGTAGTACCATTTTCGTCGAGCGGTAGTACCGCGCTATGCAGTCAGGCAGTAGTACCGCCCCTCAGCAGTACTACTGTGTCGGGTTTTTGCTACTTCCGTTTCTTTGCGGAAGTAGGCACGGAAGTTCCTTTCCCCCTGGCTGGGTTTTTTTGCCTTGCGGTAGTACCGCATGGGGGGCGCGGTAGTACCGCACGTGCGGAAGTACCGCCCCCAGCTCCTGCGCGTCTGTTTTTCTTTTCTGTCGCTGGGGTTGCGGCAATACCGTGGGTCGGTACGGTAGTACCGCACGGCCGTGCGGTAGTACCGCTTGGTGGCAATCAGTAGTACCGCGCGGCCTTGCGGTAGTACCGCTGGCCGCGGGCTGGTTGGTGGGTAACGGTTGGATCCTTTTCCCACACTATATAAGGGGTCCCCTTCTTCCCCGTTGACTCACCTCTTCCACCCCTAATCTCCATTATTGCTCTAAGCTCCATTTTCGCCCGATCTCACTCCCTAGCCGACCAAACTTGTTGATTTTCTCGGGAGTGGTTGAGAAGGCCTCGATCTACACTTCCACCAAGAGATATTTGATCCCCCCCGCTAATCCCTTGCGGATCTTGTTACTCTTGGGTGTTTGAGCATCCTAGACGGTTGAGGTCACCGCGAAGCCATAGTCCATTGTGGTGAAGCTTCGTGGTGTCGTTGGGAGCCTCCAATTAATTTGTGGAGATTGCCCCAACCTAGTTTGTAAAGGCTCGGTCGCCGCCTCCAAGGGCACCAATAGTGGAATCACGGCATCTCGCATTGTGTGAGGGCGTGAGGAGAATATGGTGGCCCTAGTGGCTTCTTGGGGAGCATTGTGCCTCCACACCGCTCCAACGGAGACGTACTTCCTCTCAAAGGGAAGGAACTTCGGCAACACATCCTCGTCTCCATCATCTCCACTCTTGGTTATCTCATGTCTTTACTTGTCCAAGCTTATTTGTTTCATATATCTTTCTTGGTTGTGTTCCTATCCTTGTTGCATCATATAGGCTGCTCACCTAGTTGCATATCTAGACAACCTACTTTGATGCAAAGTTTAAATTGTTAAAGAAAAGCTAAAAATTGTTAGTTGCCTATTCACCCCCCCCCCCCCTCTAGTCAACCATATCGATCCTTTCAATTGGTATTAGAGCCTCGTCTCTTTATTAAGGACTTTACCGTCCAAAGAGTATGGTTGATACCGTAGACGGTGTGGAGGAACACTCCGGTGTGAATCTGACCTCGTCTACGGGCGATGGGGGAACCTCGGTCTCTCGTGAGGAGTTGAAAGTGCAACTATCCCTAGGTGGTTTTGGTAATTCATAACAACATATAGCTCATTGAGCTAATGCTATTCCAAGATGATTATTTCAGGAAAGCTCAATGATTGGCATGGCATGGATGTGAAAGTGGAACCCTCAAAATGCTAAGGACAAAGGATTGGCTCAAGCTCAAAAGCTCAAGACTCTTCATTTTATATTTTAGTGATCCAAGATCACATTGAGTCTTTAGGAAAAGCCAATACTATCAAGGAGGGATAAGGTGTTGCTTAATGAGCCTCTTGCTTCATGTGCTTAGTGATATGCTCCAAAAACCCTCAACTACTTTCCCATATCCACATTTGACCTAAACCCTAAGCCAAACTTGGTCCTACCGATTCTTTCTATCTGGTGCCACCGAGTTTCACTTGTCATAAGCCACTGCCAAACCCTAGCAATTCGGTTCTACTGATAGGGATCTCGGTCTCACCGAGATGGGATTGCAAACTCTCCGTTTCCCTTTCGTAACTTTTTGGTCTCACCGAAAGAGCGGATCGGTCCCACCGAGATTGCAATGTAAACTCTCTGTTTCCCTTTTGTAACTTTTCGGTCTCACCGAAAGAGCAAATCGGTCCCACCGAGTTTGCCTGACCAACTCTCTGGTTAGCTAATTACCAAAATTGGTCTCACCGAGTTTGTGTAATCGGTCTCACCGAGATTACGTTATGCCCAAACCCTAACCATATCGGTCCTACCGAGTTGCATGTCAGTCCCACCGAAAATCTCTAACGGTCACTAGGTTTACCTTTTCGGTCCGACCGTGTTTGTTGATTCGGTCCCACCGAGATTGGTAAATTGTGTGTAACGGTTGGATTTTGTGTGGAGTCTATATATACCCCTCCACCTCCTCTTCATTCGTAGAGAGAGCTATCAGAACACATATACACTTCCAACTCATATGTTCTGAGAGAGAATCACCTACTCATGTGTTGAGACCAAGATATTCCATTCCTACCATATGAATCTTGATCTCTAGCCTTCCCCAAGTTGCTTTCCACTCAAACCTTCTTTCCACCAGATCCAAATCCTATGAGAGAGAGTTGAGTGTTGGGGAGACTATCATTTGAAGCACAAGAGCAAGGAGTTCATCATCAACACACCATTTGTTACTTCTTGGAGAGTGGTGTCTCCTAGATTGGCTAGGTTTCACTTGGGAGCCTCCGACAAAATTGTGGAGTTGAACCAAGGAGTTTGTAAGGGCAAGCAGATCGCCTACTTCGTGAAGATCTACCGCTAGTGAGGCAAGTCCTTCGTGGGCGATGGCCATGGTGGGATAGACAAGGTTGCTACTTCGTGGACCCTTCGTGGGTGGAGCCCTCCATGGACTCGCGCAACCGTTACCCTTCGTGGGTTGAAGTCTCCATCAACGTGGATGTAGGATAGCACCACCTATCCAAACCACGGGAAAAACATCTGTGTCTCGAATTGCGTTTGAATTCTCCAAACCCTTCCCTTTACATTCTTGCAAGTTGCATGCCTTACTTTCCGCTGCTAATATACTCTTTGCATGCTTGCTTGAATTGTGTGATGATTGCTTGACTTGTTCTAATATAGCTAAAATCTGCCAAGGACTAAAATTGGGAAAAGGTTAAGTTTTTATTTTGTCAAGTAGTCTAATCACCCCCCCTCTAGACATACTTTCGATCCCACAAGTGGTATCAGAGTCTTGGTCTCCAGTTTCTTTGATTTCCATAGCTTTTGGTGGTCATAGCCTTGGTTTTACAACCTAGGAGAGTATGGCGTCTAGCGAGGGAAATTATCACCGTAGAGGTCCTTACTTTGATGGTACTAATTTTGCTAGTTGGAAGCATAAAATGAAAATGCATATTCTTGGACATAACCCCGCCGTTTGGGCTATTGTGTGTGTTGGTTTGCAAGGTGACTTCTTTGATGGGAGAGAACCAAACCGTGAAGCTACCGCGGATGAGTTGAAGATGTTGCAATACAATGCTCAAGCTTGTGATATTCTCTTCAACGGATTATGCCCCGAAGAATTCAACAAAATCAGCCGTCTTGAGAATGCAAAGGAAATTTGGGACACTTTGATTGATATGCACGAAGGTACCGACTCTGTCAAGGAATCCAAGTTGGATGTGCTTCAAAGTCAACTTGACAAGTTCAAAATGAAGGATGGTGAAGGTGTCGCTGAAATGTACTCTAGGCTTGCTCTCATCACAAATGAGATTGCCGGCTTAGGGAGTGAAGAGATGACCGATAGATTCATCATCAAGAAGATTCTAAGAGCCTTGGATGGAAAATATGATACCGTGTGCACATTGATCCAAATGATGCCCAATTACAAAGATCTCAAGCCAACGGAGGTGATTGGAAGAATTGTTGCTCATGAGATGTCACTTAAGGATAAAGAGGAACTTCACAACAAATCAAGTGGTGCCTACAAAGCCTCATGTGAATCCCCTACATCATCAACTGAGAAACAAAACTTCAATGAAGAATTGAGCTTAATGGTGAAGAACTTCAACAAGTTCTACAAGAGTAGAAGCAAAGATAGAAGCTCCAAGTCAAGGTCCTACAATAACAAAAGATCTTCTAGTCGAGAGCGAAACTGCTACAATTGTGGAAGACCCGGACACTATTCTAATGAGTGTACGGCTCCCTACAAGAGAAGAGAAGACTCTCCAAAAAGAAGTAGCAAAGAATCACCACCAAGAGAGAGAAGGAGTAGAGATGATCATTATGAACGAAGATACTCATGGAGAAGCAAGGATTCGGAAAGGAAGGAAAAATCATCAAGGAGCTACACAAAATGAAGACATCAAGCTCATGTTGGTGAATGGGTATCCGGCTCCGACTCCGATAGCCACTCCGAGAGAAGTTATCACTCCGACTCCGAAGATACTCAAGATGAAGGTGTTGCCGATCTAGCACTTGTGTCAACCAACTCCTATGACATATTTGACTCACCAAATGAAGGAATTGGAAGATGCTTCATGGCCAAAGGTCCTAAGGTAACACACCCCGAGTATGTTGATTTTGATAGTGATGAAGATGACTTGTTAGGTGATGATGATTTGCTTGTTGATAACTCTAGTGATGAATACTATGATGAAACGTCAATTAATCATGCTAATCAAGATAAAACGAATGACAATGATAAGGAGAAGATTGAGGCTCTAACTAAAGAACTAAACACTCTTAAGTTAGCTCATGAAACTATCTTCGAAGATCATCGAGAACTTTTAAAAGCTCATGAGAAGTTACGCTTTGAAAAGCTCAATCTTGAGCAAGAGCATGAGTTTTTAAAAGCAATCAATGATGATCTCCGCAAGAAAAGTTCTTCTAACATTGCCAAGCGTTTACTCTTATCCACTTACATGCCTCAAGTCAAGTCTAGTAACAAGAACAAGAAAGATTCTTCCTCTAGTAGTAACAATGATCATGCTAAATCAAATATTGTTGCTTCTAGTAGCTCTCTTGATTCCACTAATGATTCTCTTAGCCAAGTTACACTTGAGCAAGAAAATAGCTTATTGAAGGGAATTATAGAGAAAGGAGTGTACAAAAGCCTTGCCGGGAGTAAGCAATTCGAGGAAATTGTGCGCAAGCAAGGAATGCACCGGAAGAATCAAGGTGTTGGTTTTGAGCGAAAGTTCAATGCCAATGGAGTTGAGTGGGAAGAAGATCAATACCCCAAGACAAAGTTTGTTCCTCAACAAGATAAGTATGATACTTCCTTCAAGGGAACACAAGCTCAATTTGATCTTCCACCACAAGGCTACAAGCAAAAAGGCAAGGACAAGCTTCAAGAGGAAATTGATGCATTTGAAGATGCTCCTAAGACCTGAGTCAAGTGGATTCCCAAGACCACGTCAAGTTCCACTTCATCAAGTACGACTACAACTCCAAGGATTCCCATCAAGATGGTGTGGATCCAAAAGAAGAAGAACTAGAGAGTTCTTGAGGGTGACTCCGCCAACATACTTCACTCTTATCATTTTGGCAAGAACAAGTGCAATCAACTTCCACATCTTGCACTAGTTCAAGGAGTCACAGACCCTCTTGTTGGTAAGACAAGGGACAAGGTAACCTAAAAGTTTTCATGGACATCATCTTGTGTGTGCATCACTCTATGTCTATGGATATCCTTGTTTGTTCCTTGTGGGACTAACCCATGTAGGTATTGAAAGTGCAATTCACTCAAATGGATAGCTCTAAGTGATCTACATCAACATTGAGCATCCACATCTTCAACATCTACATGAAGTCATCATCGACAAAACCCAAGGTTAGTTCATCCCTCTTAGGGGGGATATCACATCTAGGGGGAGCTTTACTCTAAGACTTGAGCTAAAGAAACTCTAAAAGATGTGAACACAACAATGCTTTATGTAAAAGTGGTAACCCCACTTGAGCTTAAACGATGAGTATGACCTATGATCAAGTGTTCTCACTTGACTCCTGAGTCAATATACTCATATATAGATGACCTAGTCATCGCAAATTGCTTGATAGATGCTAGAATTGGTTGTGCATGCTTTGTCGCATATTTTATTTGCCATCTTATTGTGTGAGCATGTTGTTTGCATATTTTACTCATTCGAGGACATCCACTTGTTGTTTTGATTGTTTGGTTTTATTTCCTTTTGCCAAGTGGATGGACAAGAATGCCTAAGAACCTCCTCTAGCTATCTATGATTTTCTCGTCTCAAACTCTATTCATGCTACATCACAAAATTTGATCAAGTCAGATTCGAACCACTCTGTGTGAGGAGCGCTCGAAGTCCCCGATTCGTCATAGACTTAAACTTCCAAAACCTCTTTGTGATTCTCGGTTTGACCGATATCCTACTTTCGGTCCTACCGAGATCATTAAGTTGATCTAGGTATTCTATCTTGGTGCAACCGATTTGAACCATTCGGTCACACCGAGTTGCAACAACTGTATACAGTTTTGCATCTCAGTGTCACTGAGTTGTTCCACTTGGTCACACCGACAGGGTCGGGCTATATATAGTCACGGGCAAAAATTTGGAAATTTCTCCGAACCCCTTCGCCCACGCGATAGCTTGCTCTGCTAACGTGGTCTCCGGATCGTCTCCTCGCCGCCAGCCACCTCCAGTCGCTGGTCTCCGTCGCCGTCAACGAGAATCAACCCCGCCGTTGCCGCCGTAGCGAGTCTCCGCCGAACTAGGGTATGGACTCGATCTTTGTGCTATTCCCCAATCCGATTCTTAGCACATTGTGATCATCATGATTCTTGCCACGTTTGAAACACTTCTATCCAGTCAATGAACTCGTAGATTAGGTTTAACTCGAAAATTTTAGGGTTAGGTTTCCGCCGAAACCATCTCGGACCCACCGAGTTTAAAAACTCGGTCCCACCGATTTGGTTATGCCATTGCACAAGTGAGACTCGGTCTGACCGAGAATTACTTATTGGTGTGACCGATTTTGGAACTTTGTGAAACCCTAGCAGTCTCGGTGCCACCGAAATGTGACTCGGTCTGACCGAGTTCACTAGCTCAGGTGCCAAAACTGCTTCAGTATCACCGAGTTTAAAAATCGGTAGATCCAAGATGATTTTAGTGGGAAACTAAAACTAAGTTTTTGAATTATTCTTTTGCAAAAATCTCTGCATTTTGTGATGCTCATCCACTCTATCTCATCTATAACCTATTCACAGGGTCAGCAGTCAGAGTTTGCAACATGTCTGATCAAAGTGATAGCCAAAATTTATCAAAGCAGCAAGTGCAGATGAGTGAGGGCACTAGTCCCTCAAGTTCTTCAGATGATGGCAGCAGAAGTACTCCTAGCAACCTGCCAAAAGCTGCCACAAGACAGAGAAAGAAAAGAACCTCAGAATCAGAGGATGAGGACTATGTGGCAGAAGAGGAAGCAACTTCCAAGAGAGTTGAGCCAGCACAGGGCACAAAGCCAGGTTTAAAGATCAAAAGGCCAGCAGGCAGGCAGCCTATGTCAAAGGCCAGAGCTTCAACTGAGAAGCCCACTCCCATAGAGCCAGTTGCTGCTGAAGGCAAGAAAAGAAAGGAAAGGGTCAAGAAGACCGTAGCCAGAGTGCTTGGAAAGGCTTCCATCATGGAAGATGAGGAGGAAGAAGAAGAAGTTGCTGCACCAGCACCAAAGGCACCCAAGCTGATGGGTGATGCCATAAGATCAGGGGCAGCTACTTCCAAGGCCAAGCCAGCTCCAAAGCCAAAGAGGAATACAAGAAGCAACCCAGTTGCTGAGAAGAACAAGGTCCTAGTGCTTGACACTGCAGAAGATGATGAAGAGCAAGTTCTCAGAAAACTCAAGCCCAAGATCCCAGACCACAACAATGCTCATCCTGTGGCTGAGGACATGAAGCTCGGGAGAGATTCAGGGCTCCGAAAGTGGAGAGAAGCAGATCCGTATGCTTCAAGGAGGAGGACTGCTGTGGACTACAGATTTCACACCAAGGAACAGTAGGACTTCTATGAGACAGTGCTGCTAGAAAGAAGCCAATTGTATGTGATATGAGATGGGTTGATTGGCAATACATCAAGGACAACGAAGAGTACTACCCTGGAGTGCAGGACAGCTTCAAGGCATGTGGAGTAGAGGACTTTGTTGGGCAGAAGCTCACAAAGTGGAACGAGGAACTCATCATGCAGTTCTACTCCACCGCACATTTTTATTCAGATGGGAGAATTGTTTGGATGTCTGAGGGTACGTGGTATCAGTCTACAGTTGTTGAATGGGCTCAGCTGATCAATGCCCCACAAGAGCATGAGGATGACTTGGATATCTATGCCAAGAAGAAGATGGACCACAACTCAATGTCAAACATGTACAAGGAGATTCCAAATGAAGCACTTGACACTTTCAAGTTTGGCTCAGTACACTATCTTCTGTCAGGGCTGCCAACCATCAATTGGATACTGAGGCACACCTTGTTGCCCAAGTCAGGTGATCACAAGATGATCAGAGGCCATGCGATCAATTTGCTACATATCTTTGATGTGCCACAGAAGTTCAAGGTGATGAGCCTCATGGTAGAGACCATCAAGAGGACTGCAGCAGACCAGAAGAGGAGCTGTGGGTATGCCCCACAAATTCAGGAGCTCATTAACTCCAAGATGGGCACGGGCATATACTTATTGGACAAGGAACACCTGCCCATCCGTCCAGACTTTGAAGATAATCAAGTTGTTATGACTGAGAATGAACCATCTTCAGCACAAGCACAAGCCAAGAAGGAGAAGGCAAGGAAGGAGAAAGCTGCCAAGATGCCAACTCAAGAGGAGGCATCTGAATATTTCTTGAAAACCAAACAAGAGCAGCTTGGTTACCTGATTGCATCCACCCTGCGGATTGAGAAAGGATTAGCCACCCTAACTCAGAACCAGGCAAGCCTAGAGAGGATCGTAGAACAAAAGTTCTATGACTTGGATATCAAGGTGACAGAGATTCAGACTGCAGTGGAGTAGCTCCAAGATGACATGCAGGAGAGGAGAGGCAAGACTACAACTGATGCCTTTGCCAGAGTGCCACAAGGTCCGAGGTCGTCTGCAGTGCCAGTTGCTGACACCAGAGCCACCACTTCTGCACCAGCTACAGCCTCAGTTCCACCAGCGTCTACTTCAGCCTCGACTCCGACCATGTCTACAGAAGGCTTCGTCCTTGGAGTGCTCCGGACTCCACCACCACCTGAAGATCAAGCCTGAGTGTCGATTTAGCACTATGCATTTTCTAGGAACTTTTTGGTAACTTGTTGCCAAAGGGGGAGAAAATGTATAGATCATAGGCTTCGAGAGAGAGAGAGTGTGTTGTTTTTCTCTCTTGCTTTATTTGGTGGTTTTTCGAACTTTGTTTGCTTTTGAGTGCTTGAGTACTATGTTACTATGTCATTATCTGTGAGACATTGATGATCATGTGTTTGATCATAAGCTACACTTAATGCTTGCTTAATGCTATTATCCTATCTATCTTATGTGATCATTCACTATTCTTGGTGATGGGTGCATGTATTTCATTCTAATCATTTTAAGTGCTCCACCAAGATGTATGTGACATGGAAGAGTAACCCACGACTCTAACTCTTTGTGCATTTGCAGTCCAAAGAAAATCTTAAATATGCACAAATTTAGGGGGAGCTCTTACTTATCACATACTTCTCAAAGCGACGATATATTTCATGCCTATTATCATTTGTCGAAGCTTTGATCTATATGTTGTCATCAATTACCAAAAAGGGGGAGATTGAAAGTGCAACTATCCCTAGGTGGTTTTGGTAATTCATAACAACATATAGCTCATTGAGCTAATGCTATTCCAAGATGATTATTTCAGGAAAGCTCAATGATTGGCATGGCATGGATGTGAAAGTGGAACCCTCAAAATGCTAAGGACAAAGGATTGGCTCAAGCTCAAAAGCTCAAGACTCTTCATTTTATATTTTAGTGATCCAAGATCACATTGAGTCTTTAGGAAAAGCCAATACTATCAAGGAAGGATGAGGTGTTGCTTAATGAGCCTCTTGCTTCATGTGCTTAGTGATATGCTCCAAAAACCCTCAACTACTTTCCCATATCCACATTTGACCTTAACCCTAAGCCAAACTCGGTCCTACCGATTCTTTCTATCCGGCGCCACCGAGTTTCACTTGTCATAAGCCACTGCCAAACCCTAGCAATTCGGTTCTACCGATAGGGATCTCGGTCTCACCAAGATGGGATTGCAAACTCTTCGTTTCCCTTTCGTAACTTTTCGGTCTCACCGAAAGAGCGGATCGGTCCCACCGAGATTGCAATGTAAACTCTCTGTTTCCCTTTTGTAACTTTTCGGTCTCACCGAAAGAGCAAATCGGTCCCACCGAGTTTGCCTGACCAACTCTCTGGTTAGATAATTACCAAAATCGGTCTCACCGAGTTTGTGTAATCGGTCTCACCGAGATTACGTTATGCCCAAACCCTAACCATATTGGTCCTACCGAGTTGCATGCCAGTCCCACCGAAAATCTCTAACGGTCACTAGGTTTACCTTTTCGGTCCGACCGAGTTTGTTGATTCGGTCCCACCGAGATTGGTAAATTGTGTGTAACGGTTGGATTTTGTGTGGAGGCTATATATACCCCTCCACCTCCTCTTCATTCGTAGAGAGAGCTATCAGAACACATATACACTTCCAACTCATATGTTCTGAGAGAGAATCACCTACTCATGTGTTGAGACCAAGATATTCCATTCCTACCATATGAATCTTGATCTCTAGCCTTCCCCAAGTTGCTTTCCACTCAAACCTTCTTTCCACCAGATCCAAATCCTATGAGAGAGAGTTGAGTGTTGGGGAGACTATCATTTGAAGCACAAGAGCAAGGAGTTCATCATCAACACACCATTTGTTACTTCTTGGAGAGTGGTGTCTCCTAGATTGGCTAGGTGTCACTTGGGAGCCCCCGACAAGATTGTGGGGTTGAACCAAGGAGTTTGTAAGGGCAAGGAGATCGCCTACTTCGTGAAGATCTACCGCTAGTGAGGCAAGTCCTTCGTGGGCGATGGCCATGGTGGGATAGACAAGGTTGCTACTTCGTGGACCCTTTGTGGGTGGAGTCCTCCGTGGACTCGCGCAACCGTTACCCTTCGTGGGTTGAAGTCTCCATCAACATGGATGTAGGATAGCACCACCTATCCGAACCACGGGAAAAACATCCGTGTCTCCAATTGCGTTTGAATTCTCCAAACCCTTCCCTTTACATTCTTGCAAGTTGCATGCCTTACTTTCCGCTGCTAATATACTCTTTGCATGCTTGCTTGAATTGTGTGATGATTGCTTGACTTGTTCTAATATAGCTAAAATCTGCCAAGGACTAAAATTGGGAAAAGGTGAAGTTTTTATTTGGTCAAGTAGTCTAATCACCCCCCCCCCCTCTAGACATACTTTCGATCCCACAGGAGTTCAATGTGGCCTTGGAGCCATTGAAAACCTCCATGACGGCCGAAGTTGAAAGCATGTTTACTAAATTTCTTGAGGGGCTTAAACTATCCACCGCACCGTTGAAAGTGGGTGACCCTGCCGACAAGGTGACGGATGCTATCCCCGACAAGGGGGAAGCTAGTAGTGAAAAGGCTCCTTCTTCTAGTGGTAAGATGGCACCAACATCTTTGCCCATGTGGAACCACCACTTGTTTATGGTGGACCGGTTCCTTCCACTCATTTGAATCATGTCGGTCCTCCCCCTAAGATTGTGAAAAATGAGGACTTTGATTCTTGGGTTTACTGCTTTAAACGTCATTTAAATCATGTGAACACTAACCTTTGGAGAATAATTGAAGAAGGTTTCTATCCGCATGATCCAAGCAACTTCACTCCTCGAGAAGCCATGGACAATCAATTCAATGAGAATGCTCTCTTCATCATTCAAGATGCAATTCCACCCGAAGACCTACCTCATCTTCGTCCCTTCGCCTTGGCCAAAGATGCATGGCATTGTGTTGTCTCTCTCTACCGGGGAAGCGCAAGCATTCAACGCTCCAACTATGAAGTGGTACAAGATGAGGCCGATGAGTTTGCAATGAAAGAAGATGAAGAACCTCGTGAGCTTTATCGGAGAGTAACCAAACTCGCGGTCTCACTACAAGATCACGGGAGCAAGGACATGGATGACAATTGGATCAAGCGCAAATTCCTCAAGGCAATAATGCCCTATCACAAGGCCATGTCCTCCGTCATTCGTCAAAGACCGGACTTCCACACTTTGACCTCAAGCGAAGTGTTGGATGAGTTTGTGGCCATGAACATTTTGGACAAGACCGCCTACAATGCGGTGCTTCGTTCTCAAAGGGCAAAGAAGCCTAACCTTGCATTGAAGGCCAAGCTCACCGTTGAAGAAGAAGAAGAGGAAGAAGAGGAGAGCAACCCCAAAGATACGAAGTATGCGTATCATGAACACATGGCACATGCTTCAAGGCAATTTTGGAGCAAGAAAAACTCGAGGCCAAACTTTAGCAAAAACAACTCAAGTGGCATGAAGAGCAAGCAACATGTAAGGACTTGCTACAATTGTGGCAACGTGAGTCATTTTGTTGCGGAATGCCCGTATGAGAAGAGGGAAGACAATGGTGGCAAGCTCATCCGAAAGGACAAGGCCAAGTCGTTCCCCAACAAGAGCAACTTCACCAAGAGGACTCCTCCCAATACATTGGTGGTACAAGAAGAGTACAATGAGGATGATGACGATGATGAAAGTGATGAGTCGGTTGACATGGCATCCGTTACCATTGCGATGACTCCACGGGTGTCTCTCTTCGACTCACCCAATGAGAGCATCACCGCCAAGTGCCTCATGGCCAAAGCCACCAACAAGGTAACCTTCAAAATCAAAACTACCATCATTAATCATCCTTCTCCGACGGATAGCATTAATGAACTTGAGGAAGATAATGTGGAGGCTAATGAGTTTGAGGCCTTTATGGGCAAACTCAAGGGAAAATCCAAGAAGCACTTTGTTGCTCTCTTGGAACAACTTGGTGAAGCCAATGACATGATCGAGGCTCACGAAAACACCATCACTAAGATGGAAGGGCATAGTCATGACTATGCTGATGAGATTTCAGATCTTTCCAATGCTCTTGAGGAAGAGCGTGGTCTTCGTTTGGCTCTTGAGGAGTCACACAACGTTGATCATGCTAAGTTAAAGAAATATTACGATCATGTCCTCATTGTTTCTCATGTGCTAAACTCCGAGAAGGCCGAACTTGAGGTTGATTTTGCTAGACTCAAAGAGGAGTTTGATCTACTTGACAAGGCTCACAAGGTCTTGAAGGGTGCTCATGCTAGCCTCAAAGAGTCGCATGATCAACTTCAAGTAAAGCTAACCAAGGAAAAAGCCACTTTCCCTCATATGATGTTAATTGATAATACTAACCCGTGTTGTGAGCATGTGCATCTCGTTGAGGAGAACGCTAAGCTAAAGGGGCAACTTGAGAGAGGTCTTGCAACTTGCATACAAGGCAAGAAGAACCTCAACGATCTCTTGATCAACCAAAAGGGACTTGTGGCCAAGGAAGGGGTTGGGTACGTGCCCGACTCCAAGAACAAGAAGAAGAATGACAAGACCAAACGACCTCCTCCTCTCATGCAAACCTTTGTGAAGGAGGGAGAGAGTACCTCCGAGGAGAAGAAGAAGAACATTGCAAAGGACGGCAATGTCAACAAGGGCAATGCCACCCCTCCCAACAAAGCCGGCGATTTTAATCCTTCTTATGTGTTATGCCGTGCTAGTGATGGGCATGTTTATGCCAAATTTGTTGGTTCTCTTCATGAATACATTGAATGGTCTATTTGGGTTCCAAAGGCCCTTGTTACTAACATCAAAGGACCCATTACAAAATGGGTACCTAAAACCAAGCATTGATCTCTTGTAGGTGTTTGCTTCCGATGGGGGATCATGGTTGCTCGATAGCGGAGCTACAAATCATATGACCGGAAGCAAGGACTTGGTGGTGGACGTGCACAAGGTTCCATCTATGCCCACCAATGTCGAGTGGGGTGACGCCTCATCTTCTAAGGTATTGGGACTTGGCAAGGTGGTCATCTCTCATGATCTCACGATCGAGAAGGTCATGCTTGTTGAGTCCCTTGCATACAATTTACTTTCCGTTCGTCAACTTGCAATCATGGGCTTTGCCACTTTCTTTGATATCGATACCGTGGCCCTCTTGTGGAGCAAGACTCTTAAAGTAGCCTTTGTTGGGCATGTCGAGAATGGTCTATATGTGATTAACTTTTCAGAGTGACCCACTAAGACCGCGACGTGCCTAATGGCTAAAGTTGATGTGGGATGGCTTTGGCATCGCCATTTAGCCCACGTCAATATGAGAACTTTGCAAATTCTTTTCAAGGGGGGCCATGTCGGTGGACTAACGAATGTTAGTTTTGCTAAAGATCGTGCTTGCAGTGCTTGTATCGAAGGAAAGCTACATGAGAAGGCTCACCCTCCCACGACTATCATTTATGCAAAGAGGCCTTTCGAGCTCCTTCACATGGATCTCTTTGGGCCTCCATCTTTCGATAGTCTTGGAGGTAGGAAGTATTGCTTGGTGATTGTGGATGACTACTCAAGGTACACGTGGGTGTATTTCTTCAAGAGGAAGAGCGAGACCCAACAAACCATCATTGACTTTGCAAATGAAGCACAACGTCAATAGAATGCAAAGATCTTGACAATAAGAAGTGACAACGGCACCGAGTTCAAGAACTACACCTTGGATGAGTTTCTTAGTGATGAGCGGATCAAGCATCAATATTCCGCACCTTACACCCCTCAACAAAACGGTGTTGCGGAGAGGAAGAACCGGACGTTGATGGATGCGGCAAGGACCATGATGGCGGAGTTCAAGTCTCCGTACAACTTTTGGGCTGAAGCCATCAACACCGCGTGTCATGCATCCAATCGGCTCTACCTCCGCAAGGGCTTGAACAAGACTCCATATGAGATACTCACCGGTAACAAGCCCAACCTCAAGTACTTCCGGGTGTTCGGGTGTAAGTGTTTCATTCTCAAGAAAGGTGTTCGGTTGTCTAAATTTGAGGCTAGAGCTTATGAGGGCATATTTGTTGGTTATGCTACAAACTCTCCTGCTTACCGTGTCCTCAATAAATCCACGGGACTTATTGAGGAGACGTGTAACGTGGAGTTTGATGAGAATAACGGCTCCCAAGTGGAGCAAAGTGGCACTTGTGATGTAGGTGATGAAATTCCTCCCCAAGCCATAAGAAGAATGGGTGTTGGCTTTATCCTACCCATTGAGGAACCCCTTGTGGCCGAAGGAGAAGGACAAAGCTCCACTCAAGCGGAGCCATCACCAACCCAAGGCCCACACGCTTCCGAAGAACAACATGAAGGCCCTCATCCTTAAGGACATGACCAAGGGCAAGATCACACTCAAGACGGTGTTGACACATCTAGTGATGCCCAAGGTCAAGTTCTCTCCTCCGAGCAAGTTCAAGAACAAGAACAAGCTCAAGACGACGCTCAAGATGATCAAGTGACCACTCCTCATCTCACCCCCGAGGAGGAATTAGAGCGTCGTGCCGCCAAGGTTGCTTCCAAGCTCTCCACCAAGGATCATCTCATGACGAATGTGCTTGGAAGCTTACGAAAGGGGGTAAGCACTCGTAGACAATTAGCAAATTATTGTGAGCATCACGCGTTTGTCTCTTATGTGGAACCCCACAAGGTCTATGAGGCGCTAGAAGATCCGGATTGGCTCAATGCCATGCATGAAGAACTCAACAAATTCGAGCGCAACAAAGTGTGGAGATTGGTGCCAAGACCGATAGGGAACCACAATGTCATCGGAACCAAGTGGATATTTAAGAACAAGCAAGATGCCCATGGGATTATCATTCGCAACAAGGCTCGTTTGGTAGCACAAGGCTACTCCCAAGTCGAGGGTATCGACTACGGTGAAACCTTTGCTCCCGTTGCTCGTCTTGAATCTATTCACATGTTGATTGCCTATGCTTCTCATCATAACTTTAAGTTACAACAAATGGATGTGAAGAGTGCTTTTCTTAATGGTCCCATTAATGAATTGGTTTATGTCAAGCAACCCCCCGGGTTCAAGGATCCCTACTTTCCCGATCATGTGTATCAACTCGATAAGGCACTCTATGGCCTTAAACAAGCCCCACGTGCGTGGTATGACCACCTTACCGAGTTGTTACAAGACTGTGGTTTCGAAGTTGGGCTAATCGACCCCACTCTTTTTACTAAGAAGGTCAAAGGGGAGTTGTTTGTGTGCCAATTATATGTTGATGATATTATCTTTGGTTCCCCTAACAAAGCTTTCAATGAGGAATTTGCCGCTCTCATGACCTCAAAGTTCGAGATGTCTTCCATTGGAGAGTTGAAGTTCTTTCTAGGGTTCGAAGTGAAGCAAAGAAGAGAAGGAACCTTCATCAATCAAGCCAAATGTACTCAAGACATGCTCAAAAGATTCAAGCTAAGTGATGTCAAGCCGGCTTCCACTCCCATGCCCACCAAGTGCCAACTTGATATAGATCCCAATGGTAAAGCAGTGGATCAAATGGTATATCGCTCCATGATAGGTTCCTTGCTTTACCTTTGTGCATCTAGACCGGATATCATGTTGAGTGTGGGAATTTGTGCACGTTTTCAAGCCGCACCTAAGGAAAGTCACTATGTGGCGGTCAAACGAATCTTTTGATATTTGGCTCATACCCCAAACTTTGGCCTATGGCACCCAAGAGGAGCAAACTTCAAGCTTGTAGGGTATTCAGATTCCGATTGGGTGGGAGACAAAGTGGATAGGAAGTCCACTTCTGGAGGGTGCCAGTTTCTTGGTTGCTCTTTGGTAAGTTGGTCTTCCAAAAAGCAAAGTTGTGTGTCTCTCTCGTCCACCGAAGCGGAGTATGTGGCGGCTGGTAGTTGTTGTGCACAACTCTTATGGATGAGGCAAACTTTAAAGGATTACGGTGTCATTTGTGACAAAGTGCCTCTTTGGTGTGACAATGAAAGTGCCATCAAGATCTCTCTCAACCTGGTGCAACACTTCAAGACGAAGCATATTGAGATTCGGTATCACTTCATCCGGGATCACATTTGGCGAGGAGAGATCGAGCTCAACTATGTCAACACTCATGATAACCTTGCAGATATCTTCACAAAGCCCTTGGATGAAGCAAGATTTCGCGAGTTAAGGCATGAGCTAAATATCATTGATTCGAGCAATGTTGCTTGAACCCTTGTACACCCCACCATACTCAACGTGTTGTCCTGTTTAGATGTAGGCATGGACATAGGGGGAGTGATGTTCTCTCAATGAACTCTCCCTCCCCCCATTATGCATAAATCGATCAAGTCTTTCACATTAGCCATGTTTGATGGTACTTGTGCTTCAAAGACGAGTTTTGGTCATGGACCCAAGGATAATTCTTCACGGTGCCATACCAATTGACTCAAACATAGGTGGCTATGGCCACCGCCCTCTCTTTGGAGAGGTGGTATCTCGTGGTTGTTTCGTTTGTCGTGTGCCTCTCTGGCTTTGTGTGTTGCGTGGTCTTGTGGTGTCGTATTGGCTCGGAGTGTTTGTGCAAAGATCCAGTTTTTCGTGTGCTCGAAACGTGTATCTTCTTGAGCTCACGGTACTACCGCGTCTGGCCGCGGTACTACCACTCTAGGAGGCATGGTACTACCGCGCCACAGCACGGTACTACCGCTCAGGTGCGATACTTCGGAAGTACCGCGCCGAGCGGTACTACCGAGTCGGGGCACGGTACTACCGCGTCGTCGAGGGAGCGTGGGGGTTATGACTCGGGCAGGGGAGTTCCAACTCCCCATACCCATTCATTTGTCTCTCTCCCCACGTCTCTTTCTCTCTCGTCAAGAACGGCGCTGGAGGCCCTCGCCGGATCTCCGTCTCCGTCCACTCTCCTCAGATTTTGGCCGGTGGGATCATTCCCCACCACTTCCTCTTGCCATGGACCAAGGTTTTCCCCCCAAATCCCTCTTTTTCTTGGATGTTCTCTTGCTTCTAGGTTTTTGGGGAGAAACTTGTTGTTCTTGAGATTTTAGGCCAAATCTATGCAAGAGTAGGATGTAGGAGAGTCGTGATGCGCAGGAATCATACTTGATATGATGTCTTGTGGTAGGTTTGTCCAACCATAGTACGGCCGTTGTTTCACGGGATTTTCTCAGATTTGAACCTGTTCAGATCTGACGCGGTGTGGTACTACCGTGTCTGATGTGCGGTACTACCGTGTCTGATGTGCGGTACTACCGCTCTTGCGGTACTACCGCCCGTCAGGTGCGGTACTACCGTGCTAGCTCGTGCGGTACTGCCGCTCAACAGACGCGGTACTACCGCGCTAGCCGAGGCGCTAAGGTCGTACTACCGCTCCTAGACCCGGTACTACCATGACCTTGCACGGTACTACCGCGTCTAAGAGCAGTACTACTATCTTAGCTTCGCAGCACTTGGCAGTACTACCGTAGGGATCAAATCTCTCATAGGCATTTATCATGTGTGCTTTCTGCTTGTTTCTCTTGCTTTGTTGTGGTCTTTGCATTAATCCCTCTTGGTTGTTGTGGGTGTTTTGCGTTTTGTGTCTTAGGTGGTGGCTCTCGCCGTTCCAATCCCAGTCGTGACACTGGCTCCAAGCGTCTGCGCAACCCCCAAGATGAAGCCCCAGAGGGCTCCAATGCCCCCAAGCACAATGTCAAGACCACTGCCAGCAAGCAAAAGGAACCTGCTAAGGGCATGGACGAGATTTCTGTCTCTGAGTATGTCGAACGCCGGAGGATCAATCCCTATGTGACTCCTCGGGCTGTGCTCAGAGGCACTGAGATGTTATGGAACAAGCAATAGGTTCTCATCTATCTGGATGTGATCAAGAGCAAGCATAATACCTTCGTGGATGTCAAGTGGATAGACATGCATCACATGCGGAAGGTCAAGTTTCGTGACTATTTTGGAGAGGCTCTGGACTTGGTGGAGCAGTTTGCTATTGAGCCGGTGATCTCTTTTCACCATGACTATGACCCTGAGCTCATCTGTCAGTTCTTTGCCTCAGTGTACTTTCATCCCGGAGAGGAGCGGAGGATGACCTGGATGACCAACGGCCGTCAACTGTCTGCTACATGGAAAGAGTTCATGGATCTACTGCACATTCCTGATGACGGGCTTCACATCCCCGTTGGTGTTCGCCCCCATGCCAACTCTGAGTCTGCCAACAAGAACCTGCTTCAGCCTTTCCTTGTTGAGAAGGTGCTCCCCAATGGCAAGTCAACTTGGGTGTTAAACTCCTTTCTGGATATCATGCATAGCATCTTCCGCAACACTCTGTTCCCACGCATTGGCGACAAGGACAAGGTCCGTGCTTATCTAGTGGACACGTTGCTCCTGTGTGCAGAGGCACGTTCTTCTCAGACTCAGCCACTTGATGTCTCTCACATCATGTGGTGTGAGCTTCGGTTTGCGGTGTTCACTCGCAAGGTACCTATCTATGGACCGTACCTGTTTCTGCTGCTCTCCACCACTTGGGAGAAGATGTACCCGGGTGATGAGTTCCTTGCTCCAGACTGGATTTGCCATGAGTCCATCAGCCTCCGTGTCAAGCCCAACTGGGCCAACATCACTACCCATGGCGAGGCCTCTTCTGCTAGGAGGGCTGCTGGTGAGGAGGAGGCTGCTGCTGAGAATGTTGCTGAGGACCGTGCTGCTAGGTCAACCACTCCTTCCTCTGAGCCATCATGGGCCAAGAAGCTAAAGGACAAGATGAAGACTCTCCTCTACATGCAGGCAAAGGGGCAGTACAAGGCTCATGTGGCAGACAAGGAGAGTCGCCGCCGTGACAAGAAGGTTATGAGGCTCTTTGGAGAGGATGTGTCTGGCGGGTCTAAGGACGTCATCACACCTGAGGCTGCCTGGATGTCAAAGCAGGGATACAAGTGGACCAGTTAAGAGGATGACTCCGAGGAGACTATCCCCACCGCTGAGTCTGATGAGGAGCACGAGGAGCAGTGGGACGACTTCTCTGCCTGAGCCACCCCGTGTGTGTAGGTGTCGTCTCTGCCTTTTTGGCGTCTCGATGCCAAAGGGGGAGAGAGTGTAGGGATTTGCGTTGTGTCGTGCTTGGTGCGTTTATTTGCTTGTCTTTTGGACCTCGTTTTTGCTTGTTTGCTTTGTGTGCTCTTGTTTGGTTTGTGCTTTCGAGTCCTTTCCTCATATGGTGTAAAACATATGCACTTTATCTATCATAGTTAACTTATGTGTGTGCTATCTTGTCTAGTGATAGATATGCCTTGTCTCTATAATATAGGGGGAGCTTTGATCCTAGTATTCGTGTGCCATGCAGTCCAAAGCACTCTTCTAGGTGGCACACATCTAGGGGGAGCCCGTCTATATTCTAGAGAGGAGGGGTTTGCATTTACTTAATTTTATTTTCCTTGTGCAAATCCCGTATTGTCATCAATCCACCAAAAAGGGGGAGATTGTAAGGGCATATTTATCCCTAAGTGTTTTGGTGATTGATGACAACGCATTTGTGGACTAATCGTGTGCCTTGAGTATTCCAGACACTTCATTGCTAGGCACAAGATGATTGGGTGCCCCTCGAAGACTGATGAAGACGGCGTCTTTTCTATGTTTCTTTTTGGTGGATTTGAGTCGTAGGAAAGCCGTACTATTAAGAGGGGTCCGCGTTGGAAAGGTTTGGGTGGAATCATCACATACACGTCTCCTTCTTGTCCCCTCCTTTTTCCTTGGAGCTTCCTCCGTTTTCTTGCCTCCCTTGTCTGGCTGCTGTGGTTGGTTGCGATAGTACTGCTCCCAGGAAAACGGTAGTACCGTAGGCATCCGCGGTAGTACCGCGCGGTGGCGTGGTAGTACCGCAGGTGCCCACGGTAGTACCGCTCCCCTGGAGCCGCACTACCGCTGCCCACCAGGCTAGTGCCACCCCTTTGCGGTAGTAGGGGCGGATGTAATTTTTTACATCCGCACCAAACACGGTAGTACCGTTTTCGCCGAGCGGTAGTACCGCGCTATGCAGTCAGGCAGTAGTACCGCCCCTCGGTAGTACTACTGTGTCGGGTTTTTGCTACTTCCGTTTCTTTGCGGAAGTAGGCACGGAAGTTCCTTTTCCCCCTGGCTGGGGGTTTTTGCCTTGCGGTAGTACCGCATGGGGGGCGCGGTAGTACCGCACATGAGGAAGTACCGCCCCCAGCTCCTGCGCGTCTGTTTTTCTTTTCTGTCGCCGGGGTTGCGGCAGTACCGTGGGTCTGTATGGTAGTACCGCACAGCCGTGCGGTAGTATCGCTTGGTGGCAAGCAGTAGTACCGCGCGGCCTTGCGGTAGTACTGCTGGCCAGGCGCGGTAGTACCGCTGGCCGCGGGCTGGTTCGTGGGTACCGGTTGGATCCTTTTCCCACACTATATAAGGGGTCCCCTTCTTCCCCGTTGACTCACCTCTTCCACCCCTAAGCTCCATTATTCCTCTAAGCTCCATTTTCGCCCGATCTCACTCCCTAGCCGACCAAACTTGTTGATTTGCTCGGGAGTGGTTGAGAAGGCCTCGATCTACACTTCCACCAAGAGATATTTGATTCTCCCCACTAATCCCTTGCAGATCTTGTTACTCTTGGGTGTTTGAGCATCCTAGACGGTTGAGGTCACCGTGAAGCCATAGTCCATTGTGGTGAAGCTTCGTGGTGTCGTTGGGAGCCTCCAATTAAGTTGTGGAGATTGCCCCAACCTAGTTTGTAAAGGCTCGGTCGCCGCCTCCAAGGGCACCAATAGTGGAATCACGGCATCTCGCATTGTGTGAGGGCGTGAGGAGAATATGGTGGCTCTAGTGGCTTATTGGGGAGCATTGTGCCTCCACACCGCTCCAACGGAGACGTACTTCCTCTCAACGGGAAGGAACTTCGGCAACACATCCTCGTCTCCATCGTCTCCACTCTTGGTTATCTCGTACCTTTACTTGTCCAAGCTTATTTGTTTCATATATCTTGCTTGGTTGTGTTCCTATCCTTGTTGCATCATATAGGTTGCTCACCTAGTTGCATATCTAGACAACCTACTTTGATGCAAAGTTTAAATTGTTAAAGAAAAGCTAAAAATTGTTAGTTGCCTATTCACCCCCCTCTAGTCAACCATATCGATCCTTTCACATATAATATCAAAAATGCTACAGAGCTCCTGCTCACTTTCTTGTAAATACATGCGTCTCCAAAAGTCTGTACAAAACCAAATGCTTTGATCACACTATCAAAGCGTTTATTCCAACTCCGAGAGGCTTGCACCAGTCCATAAATGGATCGCTGGAGCTTGCACACTTTGTTAGCTCCCTTTGGATCGACAAAACCTTCTGGTTGCATCATATACAACTCTTCTTCTAGAAATCCATTTAGGAATGCAGTTTTGACATCCATTTGCCAAATTTCATAATCATAAAATGCGGCAATTGCTAACATGATTCGGACAGACTTAAGCATCGCTACAGGTGAGAAAGTCTCATCGTAGTCAATCCCTTGAACTTGTCGAAAACCTTTTGCAACAAGTCGAGCTTTATAGACAGTAACATTACCGTCAGCGTCAGTCTTCTTCTTGAAGATCCATTTATTCTCAATGGCTTGCCGATCATCGGGCAAGTCAACCAAAGTCCACACTTTGTTCCCATACATGGATCCCATATCAGATTTCATGGCCTCAAGCCATTTTGCGGAATCTGGGCTCACTATCGCTTCTTGATAGTTCGTAGGTTCATCATGGTCTAGTAACATAACCTCCAGAACAGGATTACTGTACCACTCTGGCGCCGGTCTTACTCTGGTTGACCTACGAGGTTCAGTAACAACTTGATCTGAAATTCCATGATCATCATCATTAACTTCCTCACTAATTGGTGTAGGTGTCACATGAACCGGTTTCTGTGATGAACTACTTTCCAATAAGGGAGCAGGTACAGTTACCTCATCAAGTTCTACTTTCCTCCCACTCACTTCTTTCGAGAGAAACTCCTTCTCTAGAAAGGATCCATTCCTAGCAACGAATGTCTTGCCTTCGGATCTATGATAGAAGGTGTACCCAACAGCCTCCTTTGGGTATCCTATGAAGACACATATTTCCGATTTGGGTTTGAGCTTATCAGGTTGAAGCTTTTTCACATAAGCATCGCAGCCCCAAACTTTAAGAAACGACAACTTTGGTTTCTTGCCAAACCACAGTTCACAAGGCGTCGTCTCAACGGATTTCGATGGTCCCCTATTTAACGTGAATGCAGCCGTCTCTAAAGCATAACCCCAAAACGATAGCGGTAAATTGGTAAGAGACATCATAGATCGCACCATATCTAGTAAAGTACGATTACGATGTTCGGACACACCATTACGCAGTGGTGTTCCGGGTGGCATGAGTTGCGAAACTATTCCGCATTGTTTCAAATGTAGACCAAACTCGTAACTCAAATATTCTCCTCCACGATCAGATCGTAGAAAATTTATTTTCTTGTTACGATGATTTTCAACTTCACTCTGAAATTCTTTGAACTTTTCAAATGTTTCAGACTTATGTTTCATTAAGTAGATATACCCATATGTGCTTAAATCATCTGTGAAGGTGAGAAAATAACGATACCCGCCGCGAGCCTCAACATTCATTGGGCCGCATAAATTTGTATGTATGATTTCTAACAAATCTGTTGCTCACCCCATAGTACCGGAGAACGGCGTTTTAGTCATCTTGCCCATGAGGCACGGTTCGCAAGTACCAAGTGATTCATAATCAAGTGGTTCCAATAGTCCATCAGTATGGAGTTTCTTCATGCGCTTTACACCGATATGACCTAAACGGTAGTGCCACAAATAAGTTGCACTATCATTATCAACTCTGCATCTTTTGGCTTCAACATTATGAATATGTGTATTACTACTATCGAGATTCGTCAAAAATAGACCACTCTTCAAGGCTGCATGACCATAAAAGATATTACTCATATAAATAGAACAACCATTATTCTCCGATTTAAATGAATAACCGTCTCGCATCAAACAAGATCCAGATATAATGTTCATCCTCAATGCTGGGACCAAATAACAATTATTTAGGTCTAATACTAATCCCGAAGGTAAATGTAGAGGCAGCGTGCCGATGGCGATCACATCAACTTCGGAACCATTTCCCACGCGCATCGTCACCTCATCCTTAGCCAGTGTCCGCTTAATCTGTAGTCCCTGTTTCGAGTTGCAAATATTAGCAACAGAACCAGTATCAAATACCCAGGTGCTACTGCGAGCTCTGGTAAGGTACACATCAATAACATGTATATCACATATACCTTTGTTCACATTGCCATCCTTCTTATCCGCCAAATACTTGGGGCAGTTCCGCTTCCAGTAACCAGTTCCTTTGCAGTAGAAGCACTCAGTCTCAGGCTTAGGTCCAGACTTGGGTTTCTTCTCTTGAGCAGCAACTTGCTTGATGTTCTTCTTGAAGTTCCCCTTCTTCTTCCCTTTGCCATTTTTCTTGAAACTAGTGGTCTTATTGACCATCAACACTTGACGCTCCTTCTTGATTTCTACCTCCGCAGCCTTTAGCATTGCGAAGAGCTCGGGAATCGTCTTATCCATCCCTTGCATGTTATAGTTCATCACGAAGCTTTTGTAGCTTGGTGGCAGTGATTGAAGAATTATGTCAATGACGCTATCATCCAGAAGATTAACTCCCAGTTGAATCAAGTGATTGCAGTACCCAGACATCTTGAGTATATGATCAGTGACAGAACTATTCTCCTCCATCTTACAGCTGTAGAACTTATTGGAGACTTCATATCTCTCAATCCGGGCATTCTTTTGAAATATTAACTTCAATTCCTGGAACATCTCATATGCTCCATGACGTTCAAAACGTCGTTGAAGTCCCGGTTCTAAGCTGCAAAGCATGGCACACTGAACTATCGAGTAGTCATCAACACGTGACTGCCAGGCATTCACAATGTCTGCAGTTGCTGGCGCACGTGGTACACCTAGCGGTGCTTCCAGGACGTAACTCTTCTGTGCAGCAATGAGGATAATCCTCAAGTTACGGACCCAGTCAGTGTAATTGTACCATCATCTTTCAACTTTGCTTTCTCAAGGAACACATTAAAATTCAACGGAACAATAGCACGGGCCATCTATCTACAACCAACATAGACAAGCAAGATACTATCAGGTACTAAGTTCATGATAAATCTAAGTTCAATTAATCATATTACTTAAGAACTCCCACTTAGATAAACATCCCTCTAATCATCTAAGTGATCACGTGATCCAAATCAACTAAACCATAACCGATCATCACGTGAAATGGAGTAGTTTTCAATGGTGAACATCACTATGTTGATCATATCTACTATATGATTCACGCTCGACCTTTCGGTCTCAGTGTTCCGAGGCCATATCTGCATATGCTAGGCTCGTCAAATTTAACCTGAGTATTCTGCGTGTGCAACACTGGCTTGCACCCGTTGTACATGGACGTAGAGCTTATCACACCCGATCATCACGTGGTGTCTTGGCACGACGAACTTTGGCAACGGTGCATACTCAAGGAGAACACTTTTATCTTGAAATTTAGTGAGAGATCATCTTATAATGCTACCGTCAATCAAAGCAAAATAACATGTATAAAAGATAAACATCACATGCAATGAATATAAGTGATATGATATGGCCATCATCATCTTGTGCTTGTGATCTCCATCTCCGAAGCACCGTCATGATCACCATCGTCATCGGCGCGACACCTTGATCTCCATCGTAGCATCATTGTCGTCACGCCAATCTTATGCTTCTACGACTATTGCTACCGCTTAGTGATAAAGTAAAGCATTATAGGGCGATTGCATTGCATACAATAAAGCGACAACCATATGGCTCCTGCCAGTTGCCGATAACTCGGTTACAAAACATGATCATCTCATACAATAAAATTAAGCATCATGTCTTGACCATATCACATCACAACATGCCCTGCAAAAACAAGTTAGACGTCCTCTACTTTGTTGTTGCAAGTTTTACGTGGCTGCTGCTGGGCTTAGCAAGAACCGTTCTTACCTACGCATCAAAACCATAACGATAGTTTGTCAAGTTAGTGTTGTTTTAACCTTCGCAAGGACCGGGCGTAGCCACACTCGGTTCAACTAAAGTTGGAGAAACTGACACCCGCCAGCCACCTGTGTGCAAAGCACGTCGGTAGAACCAGTCTCGCGTAAGCATACGCGTAATGTCGGTCCGGGCCGCTTCATCCAACAATACCGCCGAACCAAAGTATGACATGTTGGTAAGCAGTATGACTTATATCGCCCACAACTCACTTGTGTTCTACTCATGCATATGACATCTATGCATAAAACTAGGCTCGGATGCCACTATTGGGGAACGTAGTAATTTCAAAAAAATTCCTACGCACACGCAAGATCATGGTGATGCATAGCAACGAGAGGGGAGAGTGTTGTCCACGTAACCTCGTAGACCAAAAGCGGAAGCATTAGCACAACGCGGTTGATGTAGTTGTATGTCTTCATGATCCGACCGATCAAGTACCGAACGTACGACACCTCCGAGTTCAGCACACGTTCAGCCGATGACGTCCCTCGAACTCCGATCCAGCCGAGTGTTGAGGGAGAGTTTTGTCAGCACGACGGTGTGGTGACGATGATGATGTTCTACCGACGCAGGGCTTCGCCTAAGCACCGCTACAGTATTATCGAGGTGCACTATGGTGGAGGGGGGCACCGCACATGGCTAAAAGATCAAACGATCAATTGTTGTGTCTCTAGGGTGCCCCCTGCCCCCGTATATAAAGGAGCAAGAGGGGAGGTGCGGCCGGCCAGGAGGGGCACGCCAGGAGGAGTCCTACTCCCACCGGGAGTAGGACTCCCTCCCTTTTCCTTGTTGTATTAGGAGTGGAGGGGGAAAGAGGAGAGAGAGAGGAAGCAAAGGAGGGGCGCCCCCCCTCTCCTTGTCCTATTCAGACTAGGGGGGAGGGGCGCGCGGCCCTGCCCTGGCCGCCTCTCCTCTTCTCCACAAAGGCCCACTATGGCCCATTAAGCCCCCGGGGATTCCGGTAACCCCTCGGACTCCGGTAAAATCCCGATTTCACCCGAAACACTTCCGATATCCAAATATAGGCTTCCAATATATCAATCTTCATGTATCAACCATTTCGAGACTCTTCGTCATGTCCGTGATCACATCCGGGACTCCGAACAACCTTCAGTACATCAAAACTCATAAACTCATAATATAACCGTCATTGAAACTTTAAGCGTGCGGACCCTACGGGTTCGAGAACTATGTAGACATGACCGAGACACATCTCCGGTAAATAACCAATAGCGGAACATGGATGCTCATATTGGCTCCCACATATTCTACGAAGATCTTTATCAGTCAGACCGCATAACAACATACGTTGTTCCCTTTGTCATCGGTATGTTACTTGCCCGAGATTCGATCGTCGGTATCTCAATACCTAGTTCAATCTCGTTACCGGCAAGTCTCTTTACTCGTTCCGTAATACATCATCCCGCAACTAACTCATTAGTTGCAATGCTTGCAAGGCTTAAGTGATGTGCATTACCGAGTGGGCCTAGAGATACTTCTCCGACAATTGGAGTGACAAATCCTAATCTCGAAATACGCCAACCCAACAAGTACCTTCGAAGACACCTGTAGAGCACCTTTATAATCACCCAGTTACATTGTGACGTTTGGTAGCACACAAAGTGTTCCTCCGGTAGACGGGAGTTGCATAATCTCATAGTCATAGGAACATGTATAAGTCATGAAGAAAGCAATAGCAACATACTAAACGATCGAGTGCTAAACTAACGGAATGGGTCAAGTCAATCACTTCATTCTCCTAATGATGTGATCCCGTTAATCAAATGACAACTCATGTCAATGGCTAGGAAACATAACCATCTTTGATCAACGAGCTAGTCAAGTAGAGGCATACTAGTGACACTCTGTTTGTCTATGTATTCACACAAGTATTATGTTTCCGGTTAATACAATTCTAGCATGAATAATAAACATTTATCATGATATAAGGAAATAAATAATAACTTTATTATTGCCTCTAGGGCATATTTACTTCAATCATCGCCAAGAATATCACATCACCATCCCCGAAAAGAGAGACATAATCACATGGGTATGGGCACTCCCCTTGGCAACTGCCAAGCTTGGGGGAGTGCCCCAGTATCGTATCACCATCACTTTTATCTTTACCGTTTTTCTTAGTACGATCCTTTTGGTAATATCTTGATCTAGTAGAATAAAGTTTTAGTATGATCTAGTTGTGAGCTTTGCTTTATGATCCTTCTATGTAATCGAGTCCGTGAGCTATATATAATAAAGATTAGTGTTGAGTCAAGGGCTTGATTATTTTGCCATGATCTTGAGTGAATAAAAGAAAAGAGATAGAATAAAAAGGAAACAAAGAGATCATATGGATCTTCTGGAGAGTAATGAGCTCACATATAAAAAGTATGATGAATGAAAGTTGTTGAGAGTTGACAAACATAGTTTTGGTCATCGTTGCAATTAATAGGAAGTAATAAAGAAAGAGAGGTCTTCACATATAAATATACTATCTTGGACATCTTTTATGATTGTGAGCACTCATTAAAATATGACATGCTAAAGAGTTGATGTTGGACAAGGAAGACAACATAATGGGTTATGTTTTCTTACATCTGAGATGAATTATATTGTCATGTATCATCCAACATGATTGAGCTTGCCTTTCCCCCTCATGCTAGCCAAATTCATCGCACCAAGTAGAGATACTACTTGTGCTTCCAAACACCCTTAAACCAATTTTGCCATGAGAGTCCGCCATACCTACCTATGGATTGAGTAAGATCCTCCAAGTAAGTTGTCATCGGTGCAAGCAATAAAATTTGCTCTCTAAATATGTATGACTTATTAGTGTGGGAGAAAATAAGCTTTATACGATCGTGTGATATGGAAGAAATAAAAGTGATGGACTGCATAATAAAGGTCCATATCACAAGTGGCAATATAAACTGATGTTCTTTCGCATTAAGATTTTGTGCATCCAACCATAAAAGCGCATGACAAACTCTGCTTCCCTCTGCGAAGGGCCTATCTTTTACTTTTATCCCCTACCTTGCATAAGAGTCTTGCTGATCTTCACCCTTCCTTTTTTGCATTTTATCTTTCGGCAAGCACAACATGTTGGAAAGATCCTGGTATATATGGCTAATTGGATGTGAGTTTTCATGAACTATTATTGTTGACATTACCCTTGAGGTAAAACGTTGGGAGGAAAACTATAAGCCCCTATCTTTCTCTGTGTCCGATTAAAACTCCATACCCATAAGTATTGCATGACTGTCAGCAATTGTGAAAGACTATATGATAGTTGAGTATGTGGACTTGCTGAAAAGCTCTTATATATTGAATCTTTCCTATGTTATGATAAATTGCAATTGCTTCAATGACTGAGATTATAGTTTGTTAGTTTTCAATGAAGTTTATGATTCATACTTGAAATTGTGATTGAATTGTACTCTAGCATAAGAGATCATATGACAAGAATTATATAAGTTGTTGTTCTAAGAATGATCATGATGCCCTCATGTCCGTATTTTATTTTTATCGACACCTCTATCTCTAAACATGTGGACATATTTTTCGATTTCCGCTTTCGCTTGAGGACAAGCGAGGTCTAAGCTTGGGGGAGTTGATACGTCCATTTCGCATCATGCTTTTATATCGATATTTATTGCATTATGGGCTGTTATTACACATTATGTTGCAATACTTATGCCTATTCTCTCTTATTTTACAAGGTTTACATAAAGAGGGAGAATACCGGCAGCTGGGATTCTGGGCTCGAAAAGGAGCAAATATTAGAGACCTATTCTGCATAGCTCCAAAAGTCCTGAAACTTCACGGAAGTCATTTTCAGAATATATAATAAATACTGAGCACAAGAAGTTCATCAGGGGGGCACACCCTACCCACGAGGGTGGGGGCACGCCCTACCCCCCTGGGCACGCCCCCTACCTCGTGGGCCCCCTGGTGGCCCTCCGATGGCCATCTTCTGCTATATGGAGTCTTTCGATGTGGAAAAAATCATCAGCCATCTTCCCAGACGAGACTCCGCCTCCACGAGGCGGAACCAATCTAGGGCTCTGGCGGAGCTATTCTGCCGGGGAAACTTCCCTCCGGGAGGGGGAAATCATCGCCATCGTCATCACCAATGCTCCTCTCATCAGGAGAGGGCAATCTCCATCAACATCTTCACCAGCACCATCTCCTCTCAAAACCCTAGTTCATCTCTTGTATCCAGTTCTTGTCTCCAAGTCTGGGATTGGTACCTGTGGGTTGCTAGTAGTGTTAATTACTCCTTGTAGTTGATGCTAGTTGGTTTATTTGGTGGAAGATCATATGTTCAGATCCTATATGCATATTAACACCCCTCTGATTATGAACATGAATATGCTTTGTGAGTAGTTACGTTTGTTCCTGAGGACATGGGATAAGTCTTGCTATTAGTAGTCATGTGAATTTGGTATTCGTTCGATATTTTGATGAGATGTATGTTGTCTCTCCTCTAGTGGTGTTATGTGAACGTCGACTACATGTCACTTCACCATTATTTGGGCCTATAGGAAGGCATTGGGAAGTAATAAGTAGATGATGGGTTGCTAGAGTGACAGAAGCTTAAACCCTTGTTTATGCGTTGCTTCGTAAGGGGCTGATTTGGATCCATATATTTCATGCTATGGTTAGGTTTACCTTAATACTTTTGTTGTAGTTGCGGATGCTTGCAATAGAGGTTAATCATAAGTGGTGTGCTTGTCCAAGTAAGGGCAGCACCCAAGCACCGGTCCACCCACATACCAAATTATCAAAGTACCGAACGCGAATCATATGAACGTGATGAAACCTAGCTTGACGATATTCCCATGTGTCCTTGGGAGCACTTTACATCATATAAGAGTTTGTGCAGGCTTGTCCTTTGCTACAAAAAGGATTGGGCCACCTTGCTGCACTTTATTTACTTTTGTTCCTTGTTGCTCATTACAAATTATCCTATCACAAAACTATCTGTTACCTATTATTTCAGTGCTTGCAGAGAATACCTTGCCAAAAACCGCTTATCATTTCCTTCTACTCCTTGTTGGGTTCAACACTCTTACTTATCGAAAGGAATATGAGAGGTCCCCTATACTTGTGGGTCATCATCGAGGAAGAGATCACACAGGCGCGTCCAAATAGCATACGCGGACGGATCACGGGCGTTCACCATGTTGAAGAGGCCACCGGAGATGGTGAGGAAGAGCCACTTGAAGATGCAGGCGTCCACAGCAAGCCACTCGTCGTTGTCCTTCATGCCGCGCAAGTCAACGCTCCCGTCAACATGCTCGATGAGACGGTAAGAGCGGAACAACAGTGTGAAGTAGGTGCGCCATGCGTTGTAGGATGACGAGTTGAGGTCTAGGATGACGGGTACGTGGTCTTTGATGTGAAGCTCGTTGAGGCGGTCGAAGGTGAACATGGCACCGGAAAAGGAACCGGCGTCGGATGTGTCAGCCTTGGCCATGGTGGCGTCGGGTGGTTAGGGTTTGGGTGGAGGTGAAGGGAGGAAGGGATCGGCGGCGGCGATGGGTGTTTGGGAAGGAGGGAGCGGCGGCTACAGGAGATGGATGGTAGCGGCGGCAGCTTTTAGGGTTTTGGGAGGAAGGTGGTGGCGGCAGGGAGAAGTAGGGAAGCGGCGGCGGCGGCTACGGGAGAGGTGGCAGCGGCGGCAGCGGCTTGAGGGGTTTGGGGAGGAGTAGGCGATGGCGGTGGCTACGGGAGAAGTAGCAACGACGGCGGCGGTAGGGTTTTGGAGTTGGCGCGGCGGCGGCTAGAGGAAGGAGCGGCGGCTGCGGGGTGCGGAAGCGAGAGAAGATCGCGGTAAAACTGATACCATGTAGAGAGAATATTTGGTGCAACTCAATTGTATTTCAGGGAGTCGGTCACAATATATACACATGATGTCTTGCATGACAAGGAAACTAATCCTACCATATCTCTAGGAGTCAACTATACAAGGCTAGAGAAGATAGGATAAGTAATACAAATATGTCACGTTCAACAAGAACAATGGTGTAGTTGTGGTTGTGGGGTTGATCTTTTTGGTCCGAGTGGTCGAGAAAGAAAAGTGATGCTATAGCTGCTATGGTTCTGTCCAAGGAACAAAAATGAAGGTGGATCAGTGGAGAAGGGAGAAGGGGAGAATAAAGCTGGTGTTTATGCGTAGGAGGAGATGGGTCATCTATGAGTGTAGTGTGCTCTATATATACTCCTGAACTGAAGAACCAGTCGTGGGAGCAATAGTCAATCAAGGACTCTTAAATGTTCATATTGGTTAGAGGTGATTGATGCTTGAGGAAACTAGGAGTAAATAGCTAACAACCATCACAACTGGTGTGACCCTTGCAAAAACTACCACTTTACGACACCCTAACAAAAGATTACCACTCGTGGTAATACGTCGTAAGTACCTACCATGGCAGGATGGCCCGCATGTAAATGTATTTATGACAAGATGGCCCGCATGTAAGAGCTAACATGTGGTATGTTTACTGTTCGTTTGGCATATCACATGGGATGGGAATGGCAGTTTGGTAACAGCATGTGGTGTTTAGATGGGCCATGATCATCGTCAATGAGCAAAGTGTGAGGCCGGTGAGGGTTGCTGGTTCCTTGCCGGCGTACCGGTGGCGGCACACATCTTTATGAGGAGGCTCCGCGTGGCCCCAGCCAGCTACGAGATTAGGGCGACGCGGCTTCTGGTGAAAATCGTGCCTACTTCGGTCATGGTGACGTCTCTGACGTCGTGTCCTTCTCGAGACATCGTCGTTGCAGGTTGCGTCAAAACGATCGGGATGTTCTGGAGAAAACCCCAGATCTGGGCCTTCCGGATGGGACGATGACGGTACCTTCGATGTAGTTCTCCCTCATGGGGGCATCGTTTTGGAGCAGGAGCTAGCTGGAGGGGACAAGAGGAGGAACAATGTTACATCTATCGCGAGGCCGATGACGGGACTTTGCGTTATGGTGCAGCGGAGTGTCACCTACGGGCGCGTGTGGTTGGACGCACGCAGGCTGGTGGTGTTGTCTAGCGTCGTGGTGATGTCGTCGACAGATGGGACTGGCATGATGTATGCAATGATCTCTTCTGTAGATGTGACCGCAGAATATGGTGGCGGCGGATCCTAGAGCGTGCACACACGGTGCGTGTTATGGGAAGCCTAGACCGGTTGGTGCTCTCAGTTTGCCAGGCGAGGGGCTTCTTGATGCCACTGGATTAGATGGTGTCCATTGATGCTGTCAGGGCACACCTTTATACTTGCAGTTGTAGCGACTTTGTTCGTCTCAAAGGTGATTTTGAGTTGATCTTTGTATTTATTTTGTCAGACTCTGATGAATAAATTAATAAAGATGGCTGCATGCATCATCTTGATGCAGAGACCGGGGTAATCCTCCTGAAAAAAGTATTAAGATCTTCACATGAAAATGTTTGCAGGCCATTCTTCATTGCTTGGGCGTCTTAGCTATTCGTCATTAGATAAATAATACTAGTGCTTATCCGAGCTGCAACAAATGATGTGAAGATATAAAACATACTTAATTCCAAAGGTGTGATAGCTACCGGTGCCCATGCACCCTCATGAATAATAAATTTAAAAAATAAAATAAAATCCAGAAAATTCTGAAACTTGGTGGTTTCAAAGATGATCAAACATTTGATGTTCTTGTAAATTTTCAGCCACAAATAATACTCAAGGAGCCCTCACCAAAAATAACCAAATTACTGCTCAAAAGTGCACATAAGCTTTGATCACTGTTTTTTTAGGTGAGGGCTCCTCGAATGTTATTTGAGGCTAAAACTTTGCAAAAACATCCAACGTTTGATGTTCTAAATGTTCCGTTTTTTTTAAATTACTGTTCATAGAGGGTGTAGGAGAACCCGGGTGTTGAAAATCCGATCTCCAAGCATGTTTGGGGGAAGTGTGGTTACTTGAAGAAATGTATGCTTGAAGGCGTCAGAAAACATGAGTTTCTGGCCTGACAGGAAGTGGGATATTTGATTTCTTGATTGTCTGAGGGCTTGGGGTGGGCGCGACAAATCATATGGCTAATAAAAGGGAACTGATCATGGCCGCTGTTGGGGAACGCAGTATTTCAAAAAAAATCCTACAATCACACAAGATCTATCTAGGAGATGCATAGCAACGAGCGGGGAAGAGTGTGTCTATGTACCCTTGCAGACCGAATGCGGAAGCGTTTAGTAACATGGTTGATGTAGTCGAACATCTTCGCGATCCAACCGATCAAGTACCGAACGCACGACACCTCCGCGATCTGCACACGTTCAGCTCAGTGACGTCCCTCATACTCTTGATCCAGCTGAGGCCGAGGGTGAGTTCCGTCAGCACGACGACGTGGTGACGGTGATGATGAAGTTACCGACACAGGGCTTCACCTAAGCACTATGAAAATACGACCGAGGTGGAAACTGTGGAGGGAGGCACCACACACGGCTAAAGATCAACTTGTGTGTCTATGGGGTGCCCCCCTCCCCCGTATATAAAGGGGGGAGGAGGAGGCCGGCCGGCCCTAGGGGGCGCGCCCAAAGAGGGGAGTCCTACTAGGACTCCAAGTCCTAGTAGGATTCCACCAAGAGGGAGAGAGGGGAAAGGAAGGAGAGGGAGAGAGGGAGAAGGGGGGCGCGGCCTGCCCAGCCTCCCCTCCTCTCTCTCCAATAAGGCCCATGGTGGCCCATTAGTTCCCCTGGGGTTCCTGTAACCCCTCCGGCACTCCGGTTTTACCCGAAACCATCCGGAACACTTTTGGTGTCCGAATAACATGGTCCAATATATTAATCTTTATGTCTTGACCATTTCGAGACTCCTCGTCATATCAGTGATCTCATCCGGGACTCCAAACAACTTTCGGTACATCAAATCACATAACTCACAATACAAATCGTCATCGAACATTAAGCATGCGGACCCTACGGGTCCGAGAATTATGTAGACATGATCGAGACACATCTCCGGTCAATAACCAATAGCGGAACCTGGATGCTCATATTGGTTCCTACATATTCTACGAAGATCTTTATCGGTCAAACCGCATAACAACATACGTTGTTCCCATTGTCATCGGTATGTTACTTTCCCGAGATTCGATAGTCGGTATCATCGTACCTAGTTCAATCTCATCACCGGCAAGTCTCTTTACTCGTTCCGTAATGCATCACCCTGTGACTAACTCATTAGTCACATTGCTTGCAAGGCTTATAGTGATGTGCATTACCGAGAGGGCCTAGAGATACCTCTCCGATACACGGAGTGACAAATCCTAATCTTGATCTATGTCAACTCAGCAAACACCATCGGAGACACCTGTAGAGCATCTTTATAATCACCCAGTTACGTTGTGACGTTTGATAGCACACAAGGTGTTCCTACGGTATTCGAGAGTTGCATAATCTCATAGTCATAGGAACATGTATAAGTCATGAAGAAATCAATAGCAGAAAAACTAAACGATCATTATGCTAAGCTAACAGATGGGTCTTGTCCATCACATCATTCTCTAATGATGTGATCTCGTTCATTGAATGACAACGCATGTCTATGGCTAGGAAACTTAACCATCTTTGATTAACGAGCTAGTCTAGTAGAGGCATACTAGGGACACTGTGTTTGTCTATGTATTCACACATGTACTAAGTTTCCGGTTAATACAATTCTAGCATGAATAATAAACATTTATCATGATATAAGGAAATATAAATAACGACTTTATTATTGCCTCTAGGGCATATTTCCTTTAGTCTCCCACTTGCACTAGAGTCAATAATCTAGAATACACGGTAATGATTCTAACACCCATGGAGTCTTGGTGCTGATCATGTTTTGCTCGTGAGAGAGGCTTAGTCAACGGGTCTGCAACATTCTGATCCATATGTATCTTGCAAATCTCTATGTATCCTTCCTTGACTTAATCGCGGATGGAATTGAAGCGTCTCTTGATGTGCTTGTTTCTCTTGTGAAATCTAGGCTATTGCACTAGTATTGTCACAAAAGATTTTCATTGGACCCGATGCACTAGGTATTACACCTAGATCGGATATGAACTCCTTCATCCGGACTCCTTCATTTGCTACCTCCGAAGCAGCTATGTATTCCGCTTCGCACTTAGATCCCGCTACGACGCTCTGCTTAGAACTGCACCAACCGACAGCTCCACCATTCAATAAAAATACGTATCCGGTTTGTGACTTAGAGTCATACGGATCAGTGTCAAAGCTTGCATCGACGTAACTATTTACGACGACCTCTTTGTCACCTCCATAAACGAGAAACATATCCTTAATCCTTTTTAGGTATTTCATGATGTTCTTGACTGCTCTCCAGTGATCCACTCCTGGATTACTTTGGTACCTCCCTGCTAAACTAATAGCAAGGCACACATCAGGTCTAGTACACAACATTGCATACATGATAGAACCTATGGCTGAAGCATAGGGAATGACTTTCATTTTCTCTCTATCTTCTGCAATGGTCGAGCATTGAGTCTGACTCAACTTCACACCTTGTAACACAGGCAAGAACCCTTTCTTTGCTTGGTCCACTTTGAACTTCTTCAAAACTTTATCAAGGTATGTGCTTTGTGAAAGTCCAATTAATCGTCTTGATCTATCTCTATAGATCTTGATGCCCAATATATAAGCAGATTCACTGAGGTCTTTCATTGAAAAATTCTTATTCAAGTATCCTTTTATGCTACTCAGAAATTCAGTATCATTTCCGATCAACAATATGTCATCCACATATAATATCATAAATTCTACAGAGCTCCCTCTCACTTTCTTGTAAATAGAGGCTTCTCCAAAAGTCTGTATAAAACCATATGCTTTGATCACACTATCAAAGCGTATATTCCAACTCCAAGATGCTTGCACCAATCCATAAATGGATCGATGGAGCTTGCACACTTTGTTAGCACCTTTTGGATCGACAAAACCTTCCGGTTGCATCATATACAACTCTTCTTTAAGATATCCATTAAGGAATGCATTTTTGACACCCATTTGCCAAATTTCATAATCATAAAATGCGGCAATTGCTAACATGATTCGGACGGACTTAAGAATCGCTACGGGTGAGAAGGTCTCATCGTAGTCAACTCCTTGAAATTGTCGAAAACCTTTCGCAACAAGTCGAGCTTTGTAGAGAGTAACATTACCGTCAGCCTTAGTCTTCTTCTTGAAGATCCATTTATTCTCTATTGTTTGCCGATCATCGGGCAAGTCAACCAAAGTCCATCACTTTGTTCTCATACATGGATCCCATCTCAGATTTCGTGGCCTCAAGCCATTTTACGGAATCTAGGCTCATCATCGCTTCCTCATAGTTCGTAGGTTCATCATGGTCAAGTAACATGACCTCCAGAATAGGATTACCGTACCACTCTGGTGCGGATCTTGCTCTGGTTGACCTACGAGGTTCGGTAGTAACTTGATCAGAAGTTTCATGATCATCATCATTAGCTTCCTCACTAATTGCTGTAGGAATCATTAGAACTGATTTCTGTGATGAACTACTTTCCAATAAGGGAGAAGGTACAGTTTCCTCATCAAGTTCAACTTTTCTGCCACTCACTTCTTTCAAGAGAAACTCCTTCTCTAGAAAAGATCCATTTTAGCAACGAATATCTTGCCTTCGCATCTGTGATGGAAGGTGTACCCAACAGTCTCCTTTGGTACCCTATGAAGACACATTTCTTCGATTTGGGTTCGAGCTTATCAGGTTGAAGCTTTTTCACACAAGCATCGCAACCCCAAACTTTAAGGAACAACAACTTGGGTTTCTTGCCAAACCACAGTTCATATGGTGTCGTCTCAACCGATTTCGATGGTGCCCTATTTAACGTGAATGCAGCCGTCTCTAAAGCATAAGCCCAAAATGATAGCGGTAAATCAGTAAGAGACCTCATAGATCGCACCATATCTAATAAAGTACGGTTACGAAGTTCGGACACACCATTACGCTGTGGTGTTCCAGGTGGCGTGAGTTGCGAAACTATTCTGCATTGTTTCAAATGATCAGATCGTAGAAACTTAATTTTCTTGTTACGATGATTTTCCACTTCACTATGAAATTCTTTGAACTTTTCAAATGTTTCATACTTATGTTTCATCAAGTAGATATACCCATATATGCTTAAATCATCTGTGAAGGTCAGAAAATAACGATACCCGCCGCGAGCAACAACAGTCATCGGACCGCATACATCAGTATGTATTATTTCCAACAAGTCTGTTGCTTGCTCCATTGTTCTGGAGAACGGAGTCTTAGTCATCTTGCCCATGAGGCATGGTTCGCAAGCATTAAGTGATTCATAATCAAGTGATTCCAAAAGCCCATCAACATGGAGTTTCTTCATGCACTTTATACCAATATGACTTAAACGGCAGTGCCACAAATAAGCTGCACTATCATTATTAAATTTATATCTTTTGGCTTCAATACTATGAATGTGTGTATCACTACTATCGAGATTCAATAAAAATAGACCACTCATCAAGGGTGCATGACCATAAAAGATATTACTCATATAAATAGAACAACCATTATTCTCTGATTTAAATGAATAACCATCTCGCATCAAACAAGATCCGGATATAATGTTCATGCTTACCGCTGGCACCAAGTAACAATTATTCAGGTCTAATACTAATCTCGAAGGTAGATGTAGAGGTAGCGTGCCGATGGCAATCACATCGACTTTGGAACCATTTCCTATGCGCATCGTCACCTCGTCCTTAGCCAATCTTCCCTTAATCCGTAGCCCCTGTTTCTAGTTGCAAATACTAGCAACAGAACCAGTATCAAATACCCAGGCGCTACTGCGAGCATTAGTAAGGTACACATCAATAACATGTATATCAAATATACCTTTCACTTTGACATCCTTCTTATCCGCCAAATACTTGGGGAAGTTCCGCTTCCAGTGACCAGTTTCTTTGCAGTAGAAGCACTCAGTCTCAGGCTTAGGTCCAGACTTGGGCTTCTTCACTTGAGCAGCAACTTGCTTGCCATTATTCTTGAAGTGCCCCTTCTTCCCTTTGCCCTTTTTCTTGAAACTAGTGGTCTTGTTAACCATCAACACTTGATGCTCCTTCTTGATTTCTACCTCCGCAGCTTTTAGCACTGCGAAGAGTTCAGGAATTGTCTTATCCATCCCTTGCATATTATAGTTCATCATGAAGCTTTTGTAGCTTGGTGGCAGTGGTTGAAGAACTCTGTCAATGACACTATCATCAGGAAGATTAACTCCCAGTTGAGTCAAGTGGCTGTGGTACCCAGACATTCTGAGAATATGTTCACTGACAGAACTTTTCTCCTCCGTCTTGCAACTATAGAACTTATTGGAGACTTCATATCTCTCAATTCAGGCATTTGCTTGAAATATTAACTTCAACTCCTGGAACATCTCATATACTCCATGACGTTCAAAACGTCGTTGAAGTCCCGATTCTAAGCCGTAAAGCATGGCACACTGAACTATCGAGTAGTCATCAGCTTTGCTCTGCCAGACGTTCATAACATCTGGTGTTGCTCCTACAGCGGGCTTTGCACCTAGCGGTGCTTCCAGGACATAATTCTTCTGTGCAGCAACGAGGATAACCCTCAAGTTACGGACCCAGTCTGTCTGGTTGATACCCTCATCTTTCAACTTAGCTTTCTCTAGGAACCCATTAAAATTCAAAGGAACAATAGCACGGGCCATTTATCTACAACAACATAGACATGCAAAATACTATCAAGTACTAAGTTCATGATAAATTAAAGTTCAATTAATCAAATTACTTCAGAACTCCCACTTAGATAGACATCCCTCTAGTCATCTAAATGATCACGTGATCCATATCAACTAAACCATGTCCGATCATCACGTGAGATGGAGAAGTTTCTAATGGTGAACATCACTATGTTGATCATATCTACTATATGATTCACGCTCAACCTTTCGGTCTCAGTATTCCGAGGCCATATCTGCATATGCTAGGCTCGTCAAGTTTAACCCGAGTATTATGTGTGTGCAAAACTGGCTTGCACCCGTTGTATGTGAATGTAGAGCTTATCACACCCGATCATCACGTGGTGTCTCGGCACGATGAACTGTTGCAATGGTGCATACTTAGGGAGAACACTTTTACCTTGAAATTTAGTGAGAGATCATCTTATAATGCTACCGCCGTACTAAGCAAAATAAGATGCATAAAGAATAAACATCACATGCAATCAAAATAAGTGATATGATATGGCCATCATCATCTTGTTCCTTTGATCTCCATCTCCAAAGCACCGTCATGATCACCATCGTAACCGGCTTGACATCTTGATCTCCGTCGTAGCATCGTTGTCGTCTCGCCAACTATTGCTTCTACGACCATCGCTACCGCCTAGTGATAAAGTAAAGCAATTACATGGCGATTGCATTTCATACAAGAAAGTGACAACCATATGGCTCCTGCCAGTTGCCGATAACTGTTACAAAACGTGATAATTTCATACAACAATTATATGTCATCACGTCTTGACCATATCACATCACAGCAAGCCCTGCAAAAACAAGTTAGACGTCCTCTACTTTGTTGTTGCAAGTTTTACATGGCTGCTACGGGCTTCTAGCAAGAACGTTCTTACCTACGCATCAAAACCACAACAATTTTTCGTCAAATGTGATGTTTTAACCTTCAACAAGGACCGGGCGTAGTCACACTCGATTCAACTAAAGTTGGAGAAACACACACCCACTAGCCACCTGTGTGCGAAGCACGTCGGTAGAACCAGTCTCATGAACGCGGTCATGTAATGTCGGTCTGGGCCGCTTCATCCAACAATACTGCCGAATCAAAGTATGACATGCTGGTAAGCAGTATGACTATTATCGCCCACAACTCTTTGTGTTCTACTCGTGCATATAACATCTACGCATAGACCTGGCTCGGGTGCCACTGTAGTGGAACGCGGTATTTCAAAAAAATTCCTACGATCACGCAAGATCTATCTAGGAGATGCATAGCAACGAGCGGGGAAGAGTGTGTCTACATACCCTCGTAGACCGAAAGCGGAAGCGTTTAGTAACGCGGTTGATGTAGTCGAACATCTTCGCGATCCAACCGATCAAGTACCGAACGCATGGCACCTCCGCGATCTGCACACGTTCAGCTCGGTGATGTCCCTCGTACTCTTGATCCAGCTGAGGCCGAGGGTGAGTTCCGTCAGCACGACGGCGTCGTGACGGTGATGATTAAGTTACCGATGCAGGGCTTCACCAAAGCACTGCGACAATATGATTGAGGTGGAAAACTGTGGAGGGGGCACCGCACATGGCTAAAGATCAACTTGTGTGTCTATGGGGTGCCCCCCTCCCCCATATATAAAGGGGGCGAGGAGGAGGTTGGCCGGCCCTAGGGGGCACACCCAAAGAGGGGAGTCCTACTAGGACTCCAAGTCCTAGCAGGATTCCACCAAGAGGGAGAGAGGGGAAAGGAAGGAGAGGGAGAGAGGGGAAAGGAAGGAGAGGGAGAGAGGGAGAAGGAAAAGGGGAGCGCCGCCCCCCTTCCCTTGTCCAATTCGGACTGCAAGGGGGGGCCTGCCCTAGCACCCCTCCTCTCTCTCTCCAATAAGGCCCCTGGTGGCCCATTAGTTCTCGGGGGTTCCGGTAACCCCTCCAGCACTCCTGTTTTACCTGAAACCATCCAGAACACTCCCGGTGTCCGAATAACATGGTTGATGGTCCAATATATCAATCTTTATGTCTCGACCATTTCGAGACTCCTCGTCATGTCTGTGATCTCATCCGGGACTCCGAACAACCTTCAGTACATCAAATCAGATAACTCATAATGCAAATCGTCATCGAACGTTAAGCATGCGGACCCTATGGGTTGGAGAACTATATAGACATGACCAAGACACATCTCCGGTCAATAACCAATAGCGGAACCTGGATGCTCATATTGGTTCCTACATATTGTACGAAGATCTTTATCGGTCAAACCGCATAACAACATACATTGTTCCCTTTGTCATCGGTATGTTACTTGCCCAACATTCAATCGTTGGTATCATCATACCTAGTTCAATCTCGTCACCGGCAAGTCTCTTTACTCGTTCCTAATGATTTAGTTACAGGATGATGCATTACGGAACGAGTAAAAAGATTTGCCGGTAACAAGGTTGAACTAGGTATGATGATACCGACGATCGAATCTCAGGCAAGTAACATACCGATGATAAAGGGAATAATGTATGTTGTTATGCGGTTTGATGATAAAGATCTTCGTAGAATATGTAGGAGCTAATATGAGCATCCAGGTTTCGCTATTGGTTATTGACCGGAGATGTGTCTCGGTCATGTCTACATAGTTCTCGAACCTGTAGGGTCCGCACGCTTAACGTTCGATGACGATTTGTATTATGAGTTATGTGATTTGATGACCGAAGTTTGTTCGGGGTCCTGGATTAGATCATGGACATGACGAGGAGTCTTGAAATGGTCGAGAGGTAAAGATCAATATATTGGAAGGCTATATTCGGACATCGGAAAGGTTCTGAGGGATTCGGATATTTTTCGGAGTACCGGAGAGTTACAGGAATTCGCCGGGGGAAGTTAATGGGCCTTATTGGGCTTTAGTGGAGAGAGGGAAGAAGGGCCACAAGGTGGCGTGCGCCTCCCCCATGCCCAAACCGAATTGGACAAGGGGTGGAGGCGCCCCCCCCATTTCCTTCTCCCCATCCCTCCTTTCCTTCTTTCCTACTCCGAAAAGGAAAGGGAATCTTACTAGGACTTGGGAGTCCTAGTAGGACTCCCTACACTTGGCGCGCCCCTAGGAGGGCCGGCCTCTCTCCCTCCCTCCTTTATATACGGGGGCAGGGGGCACCCCAAAGGCATTCCAAATTTTGTCTTACCCGTGTGCGGTGCTCCCCTCCACAGTTACACACCTCGATCATATCGTTGTAGTGCTTAGGCGAAGCCCTGCGCTGGTAACTTCATCATCACCATCACCACGCCGTCGTGCTGACGAAACTCTCCCTCGTCCTCAACTGGATCAAGAGCTCGAGGGACGTCATCGAGATGAATGTGTGCTAAACATAGAGGTGCCATACGTTCGGTACTTGGATCGGTTAGATCGTGAAGACGTTCGACTACATCAACCATGTTACTAAACGCTTCTGTTTTCGGTCTACGAGGGTACATGGACACACTCTCCTATCTTGTTGCTATGCATCTCCTAGATAGATCTTGCGTGATCGTAGGATTTTTTTTTTTGAAATACTGTGTTCCCTAACAGTGGCATCAGAGCCAGGTCTATGCGTAGTTGTTATATGCACGAGTAGAACACAATGAGTTGTGGGCGATAATAGTCATACTGCTTACCAGCAACATCATACTTTGATTCTGTGGTATTGTGAAATGAAGCGGCCCAGACCGACATTACATGACTGTGTTCATGAGACTGGTTCTACCGACGTGCTTCGCACACATGTGGCTTGCGGGCGTCTGTTTCTCCAGCTTTAGTTGAATCGAGTTTAACTATGCCCGATCCTTGTTGAAGGTTAAAATAGCACACTTGATGAAAAATCGTTGTGGTTTTGATGCGTAGGTAAGAACGGTTCTTGCTAGAAGCCCGCAGCAGCCACGTAAAACTTGGAGCAACAAAGTAGAGGACATCTAACTTGTTTTTGCAGGGCATGTTGTGATGTGATATGGTCAAGACGTGATGAGATATAAATTGTTGTATGGGATGATCATGTTTTGTAAAAGTTATCGGCAACTGGCAGGAGCCTTATGGTTGTCGCTTTATTGTATGAAATGCAATCGCCATGTAATTGCTTTACTTTATCAATGCGCGGTAGCGATAGTCGTAGAAGCAATAGTTGGTGAGACGACAACGATGCTACGATGGAGATCAAGGTGTCAAGCCGGTGACGATGGTGATCATGACGGTGCTTTGGAGATGGAGATCAAAGGCATAAGATGATGATTGCCATATCATATCACTTATTTTGACTGCATGTGATGTTTATCTTTTATGCATCTTATTTTGCTTAGTACGGCGGTAGCATTATAAGATGATCCCTCACTAAATTTCAAGGTATAAGTGTTCTCCCTGAGTATGCACCGTTGCTACAGTTCGTCGTGCTGAGACACCACGTGATGATCGGGTGTGATAAGCTCTACGTTCACATACAACGGGTGCAAGCCAGTTTTTCACACGCGGAATATTCGGGTTAAACTTGACAAGCCTAGCATATGCAGATATGGCCTCGAAACACGGAGACCGAAAGGTCGAACGTGAATCATATAGTAGATATGATCAACATATAGATGTTCACCATTGAAAACTACTCCAACTCACATGATGATCGGACATGGTTTAGTTGATATGGATCACGTGATCATTTAGATGACTAGAGGGATGTCTATCTAAGTGGGAGTTCTTAAGTAATATGATTAATTGAACTTTAATTTATCATGAACTTAGTCCTAATAGTATTTGCAAATTATGTTGTAGATCAATAGCTCACATTATAGCTCTCGATTCATTTTTTATGTTCCTATAGAAAAATAAGTTGAAAGATGATAGTAGCAATGATGCGGGCTGGATCCGTGATCTGAGGATTATCCTCATTGCTGCACAGAAGAATTATGTCCTTGATGCACCGCTAGGTGACAGACCTTTTGCAGGAGCAAATGCAGATGTTATGAATGTTTGGCAAGCTCGGCATGATGACTACTTGGTAGTTTAGTGCGCCATGCTTTACGTCTTAGAACCGGGACTTCAAAAACTTTTTGAACGCCACAGAGCATATAAGATGTTCCAAGATCTGAAATTGGTATTTCAGACTGATGCTCAAGTCAAGAGGTATGAGACCTCTGACAAGTACTTTGCCTACAAGATGGAGGAGAATAGCTCAACATGTGAGCATATGCTCAGAATGTCTGAGTACTACAATCGCTTGAATCAAGTGGGAGTGAATCTTCCAGATAAGATAGTGATTGATAGAGTTCTCTAGTCACTATCGCCAAGTTACTGGAACTTCATGATGAACTATAATATGCAAGGGATGACGAAAAGATTCCCGAGCTCTTCGCAATGCTAAAATCGGCAAAGGTAGAAATCAAGAAAGAGCATCAAGTGTTGATGGTTAACAAGACAACTAGTTTCAAGAAAAGGGGCAAAGGAAAAGAAAAGGAACTTCAAGAAAGAATGGCAAGCAAGTTGCCACTCCTGTGAAGAAACCCAAAGCTAGACCTAAGCCTGAAACTGAGTGCTTCTACAACAAAGGGAATGGTCACTGGAAGCGAAACTACCCCAAATTTTTGGCGGATAAGAAGGATGGAAAATTAAAAAGTATATTTGATATACATGTTATTGATGTGTACTTTACTAGTGTTCATAGTAACCCCAGGGTATTTGATACCAGTTCAGTTGCTAAGATAAGTAACTCGAAACAGGAGTTACAAATTGAATAGAGACTAGTTGAGGGCGAGGCAACGATGTGTGTTGGAAGTGATTCCAAGGTTGATAAGATCACCATCGCATACTCCCTCTACCTTCGGGATTAGTGTTGAACCTAAATAAATATTATTTGGTGTTTGCGTTGAGCATGAATATGATTGGATCATGTTTATTGCGATATGGTTATTCATTTAAGTCAGAGAAAAATTATTGTTCTGTTTACATGAATAAAACCTTTAATGGTCATACACCCAATGTGAATGGTTTGTTGAATCTCGATCGTGGTTATACACATATTCATACTATTGATGCCAAAAGATGCAAAGTTGATAATGATAGTGCAACATATTTGTGGCACTGCCGTTTAGGTCATATTGGTGTAAAGCACATGAAGAAACTCCATGCGGATGGACTTTTGGGATCACTTGATTATGAATCATTTGATGCTTGCGAACCATGCCTCATGGGCAAGATGACTAAGACTCCGTTCTCCAGAATGGAGTGAGCCACTGACTTATTGGAAATAATACATACCGATATATGCGGCCCGATGAGTGTCGAGGCTCGTGGCGGGTATCGTTATTTTCTAACCTTCACAGTTGATTTGAGCAGATATTGGTATGTCTACTTAATAAAACACAAGTCTGAATCATTTTGAAAAGTTCAAAGAATTTCAGAGTGAATTGGAGAATCATTGTAACAACAAAATAAATTTTATGTGATCTGATCGTAGAGGCGAATATTTGAGTTACGAGTTTTGGCCTTCACTTAAAACAATGTGGAATAGTTTCACAACTCACGCCACCTGTAACACCACCGCGTAATGGTGTGTCCGAACATCATAACCGTACTTTATTAGATATGGTGCGATCTATGATGTCTCTTACCGATTTACCGCTATCGTTTTGGGGGTTATGCATTAGAGATAGATGCATTCACATTAAACAGGGCACCATCTAAATCCGTTGAGACGACACCATATGAACTATGGTTTGGCAAGAAACCAAAGCTGTCATTTCTTAAAGTTTGGGGTTGTGCTGCTTATGTGAAAAAGTTTCAACCTGATAAGCTCAAACCCAAATCAGAGAAGTGCGTCTTCATAGGATACCCAAAAGAAACTGTTGAGTACACCTTCTATCACAGATCCGAAGGCAAGATATTTGTTGCTAAGAATGGATCCTTTCTTATGAAGGAGTTTCTCTCGAAAGAAGTGAGTGGGAGGAAAGTAGAACTTGATGAGGTAATTGTACCTTCTCCCGAATTGAAAAGCAGTTCATCACAGAAATCAGTTCCAGTGATTCCTACACCAATTAGTGAGGAAGCTAATGATAATGATCATGAAACTTCAGATCAAGTTACAACTGAACCTCGTAGGTCAACCAGAGTACGATCGGCACCAGAGTGGTACGGCAATCCTGTTCTGGAAGTCATGTTACTAGACCATGATGAACTTATGAACTATGAGAAAGCGATGATGAGCCCAGTTCCGCAAAATGGCTTGAGGCCATGAAATCTGAGATGGGATCCATGTATGAGAAAAAAGTATGGACTTTGGTTGACTTGCCCAATGGTCGACGAGCCATTGAGAATAAATGGATCTTCAAGAGGAAGACAGACGCTGATAGTAGTCTTACTATTTACAAAGCTCGAATTGTCGCAAAAGGTTTTCGACAAGTTCAAGGTGTTGACTACGATGAGATTTTCTCACTCGTATCGATGCTTAAAAGTCTGTCCGAATCATGTTAGTAGTTGCCGCATTTTATGAAATCTGGCAAATGAATGTCAAAACAGTATTCCTTAATGTATTTATTAAAGAAGAGTTGTATATGATGCAACCAAAAGGTTTTCTCAATCCTAAAGGTGCTAACAAAGTGTGCAAGCTCCAGCGATCCATCTATGGACTGGTGCAAGCATCTCAGAGTTGGAATATATGCTTTGATGAGTTAATCAAAGCATATAGTTTTATACAGACTTGCGGTGAAGCTTGTATTTACAAGAAAGTGAGTGGGAGCACTACATCCTTTCTGATAGGTATATGTGAATGACATATTGCTGATTGGAAAGGATGTAGAATTTTCTGGAAAGCATAAAGGAGTGTCTGAAAGGAGTTTTTCAAAGAAAGACCTCGGTGAAGCTATTTACATATTGGGCATCAAGATCTATAAAGATAGATCAAGACGCTTGATAAGACTTTCGATGAGTACATACCTTGATAAGATTTTGAAGGAGTTCAAAATGGATCAATCAACGGAGTTCTTGCTTGAGTTGTAAAGTATGAAGTTGAGTAAGACTCAAAACCCGACCACGTCATAAGATAGAGAGAGAATGAAAGTCATTCCCTATGCCTCAGCCATAGGTTCTATAAAGTATCCATGTTGTATACCAGACCTATTGTGTACCTTGCCATGAGTTTGGCAAAGGGGTACAATAATCATCCAGAAGTAGATCACTAGACAGCGGTCAAAATTATCCTTATAGGACTAAGGAAATATTTCTCGGTTATGGAGGTGATAAGGAGTTCATCGTAAAGAGTTACGTCGATGCAAGCTTTAATGCTGATCTGGATGACTCTGAGTCTCAATCTGGATACATATTAAAAGTGGGAGCAATTAGCTAGAGTAGCTCCATGCAGAGCATTGTAGACATGGAAATTTGCAAAATATATACGGATCTGAATGAGGCAGACCCGTTGACTAAACTTCTCTCACAAGCAAAACATGATCACACCTTAGTACTTTTTGGGTGTTAATCACATGGAGATGTGAACTAGATTATTGACTCTAGTAAACCCTTTGGGTGTTGGACACATGGTGATGTGAACTATTGGTGTTAAATCACATGGCGATGTGAACTAGATTATTGACTCTAGTGCAAGTGGGAGACTGAAGGAAATATGCCCTAGAGGCAATAATAAAGTTGTTATTTATATTTCCTTATATCATGATAAATGCTTATTATTCATGCTAGAATTGTATTAACCAGTAACTTAGTACATGTGTGAATAGATAGACAAATAGAGTGTCCCTAGTATGCCTCTACTTGACTAGCTCATTAATAAAAGATGGTTAAGTTTCCTAACCATAGACATGTGTTGTCATTTGATGAACGAGATCACATCATTAGAGAATGATGTGATGGACAAGATCCATCCGTTAGCCTATCATTATGATCGTTTAGTTTTATTGCTATTGCTATCTTCATGATTTATACATGTTCCTCTAACTATGAGATTGTGCAACTCCCGAATACCGGAGGAACACCTTGTGTGCTATCAAATGTCACAACGTAACTTGGTGATTATAAAGATGCTCTACAGGTGTCTCCGATGGTGTTTGTTGAGTTGGCATAGATCGAGATTAGGATTTGTCACTCTGGGTATCGGAGACGTATCTCTGGGCCCTCTCGGTAATGCACATCACTATGAGACTTGCAAGCAATGTGACTAATGAGTTAGTTACAGGATGATGCATTACGGAACGAGTAAAGAGACTTGCCGGTAACGAGATTGAACTAGGTATGATGATATCGACGATCGAATCTCGGGCGAGTAACATACCGATGACAAAGGGAATGATGTATGTTGTTATGCGGTTTGACCAATAAAGATCTTTGTAGAATATGTAGGAGCCAATATGAGCATCCAGGTTCCGCTATTGGTTATTGACCGGAAATGTGTCTCGGTCATGTCTACATAGTTCTCGAACCCATAGGGTCCGCACGCTTAACGTTCGATGACGATTTGTATTATGAGTTATGTGATTTTATGACCGAAGTTTGTTCAAAGTTCCGGATGATATAACGGACATGACGAGGAGTATCGAAATGGCCGAGAGGTAAAGATCAATATATTGGAAGGCAATATTCGGACATCGGAAAGGTTCTGAGTGATTCGGGTATTTTTTGGAATACCGGAGAGTTACGGGAACTCGCCGGGGGAAGTCAATGGGCCTTATTGGGCTTTACTGGAGAGAGGGAAGAAGGGCCACGAGGTGGCGCACGCCTCCCCCCTGCCCAAACTGAATTGGACAAGGGGTGGAGGTGCGCGCCCCCCTTTCCTTCTCCCTCTCCCTCCTTTCCTTCTTTCCTACTCTGAAAAGGAAAGGGAATCTTACTAGGACTTGGGAGTCCTAGTAGGACTCCCTACACTTGGCGCGCCCCTAGGAGGGTCGTCCTCTCCCCCTCCCTCCTTTATATAAGTGGGCAGGGGGCACCCCAAAGGCACTCCAAGATTTGTCTTAGCCGTGGGCGGTGCTCCCCTCCACAGTTACACACCTCGGTCATATCGTCGTAGTGCTTAGGCGAAGCCCTGCGCCGGTAACTTCATCATCACCGTCACCACGTCGTCGTGCTGACGAAACTCTCCCTCGTCCTCAAATGGATCAAGAGCTCGAGGGACGTCATCGAGCTGAACGTGTGCTGAACACAGAGGTGCTGTACGTTCGGTACTTGGATCGGTTGGATCGTGAAGACGTTCGACTACATCAACCACATTACTAAACGCTTCCGCTTTCGGACTATGAGGGTAAGTGGAGACACTCTCCCGTCTCGTCGCTATGCATCTCCTAGATAGATCTTGCGTGATCGTAGGATTTTTTTTTGAAATACTGTGTTCCCTAACAGGCCCGCCAAGTCAGCGACCCCGTTAGCGACCCCGTCACATCATCGTCCTCATTGCCTCGATTCCCGTGAAGAATCAATGCCAAGGCTGCCGCGCCGGTCAGCCTCTACTGATGGCTCAGTGGTGGTGAAGTGAAGGCGCGACGACGCACGTCATGCCTGAGCCCGCGACGCGTACACACGGTGGCCGTCCTCCCACCGCCCAACCTCGGCTATAGAAAGACGCCCCTCCCTCGCCGGGGAGCACACACTCCATTCACCACGGCTCCTCTTCTCGCCACCGACGCCCCCTCGACCAAGCTCGCCTCTCCTCTCCCTTTCTCCCCGGTGACGAGCATGGCCGAGCGTTACCCAGGCGATGGCGTGACTGCCAATGGCTTTGGCCGCCGTCACCTGCACGAGGACGAGGCGTGGCTCCTCTACAAGGCCGACTATCCGGCACCGCCGGACATGCGGGTGTCGGGCACGTGGAAGCTGAGCGCCGACGGAGTTCGGGTGCCACCAGCGCTCACCGGCGCTGCCGGCGCGTCGAGATCGTGCGCATCCGGTCCTCGCTGATGGAGGAGGTGCGCAACCAGCCGAGGTATGCCCCCGACAGGAACATGTTGTGGACGGCATACTTTGAACGCCGCGTTGCCGAGAAGCTCACCTCCTTGAAAGGTGTCGAGCCCCGCGACCGCCACAACTCCGAGAGGCGGCGCGGATGGTGGGGCGTCCCTGACCGCACCCTCGAAGCCGTCCTTGAGCACATCGAGGCCGGCAACACGCCGTGCCTGGAGTACCCGGCGCCCCCAGCTTCTCGCGCCGTCGCGGTAGCTCCTGGACGCTGCGACGAATGGAGATGGTGACCTTGTCGTCGGGCTCTGGCTCTCTCTCTCTCCTCCGGTTCGCCGGCGCTCCGCCCCGTCAAGCCGGAGCCACAGGAGACGTCGCTCGGGCGCCGTACCCGTGGCGGCGCCCTCGTCATCCACGAGAGCGGCCGCCCCTCTCCTTCATCTTTCCGGCTCGTCAGGCCGAAGACCGAGCAAGGGTTGCTCCCCGTGAAGAAGGAGCATGCGGAGATGACCGCCGCCGACGAGACCGCCCTCAAATGGGCGAGGGCGGAGTATGTCCGCGAGCAGCTGGAGCGCCAGCGCCGCGCCTTCAAGGAGATGGCCGCTCTTTGCCGTGGGCGCGAGGAAGGCGGCATCATCGTTCTCGACAACGACGACGAGGAACCCAGGCCGTCCAACCCCCCACGCATCGGCGACGCTGGTTAGGGGTGTAGCAGGGACGGCGGCGGCGACGACGATGACAACTAAACCCGGTTCTACAGGCTCATCGGCATGTAGAAGGCAGGCAGCGGCGGACGGCAACAGCGGCGTAGTAGTGTAGGCGTAGTTGTAGGTTTTAGTTAAGTTTTTAGTTTATGTTTCTTAGTTTTGTACAAATATCAATGAAATCGCCTAGTCTGGACGAATTTGTAGCATGTTTGGCCGATTTCCTGTTTCAAGACATGGCGTGTGAGGGGGCCTTGGGGTGATGGCTGGAAACCAAAACGCACCCACATCGAAAATATCACAGGCGCGCTGGGGGGCCGAACGGCTGGAAATGCTCTAAGAAGCCATACCCAAGCTGTCTACAATACCAAGTGATTTCAGCCTACAAAGGACCTACTAGCAGCTAGCGCTGTTGTACTGGATGTGGAATGAGCTTCATGTGACAAAGACATTAATCAGGACATGCCCAGGCTACAAAATTGACAACAATTTCAAGTTATTCCTCTCAGGAGAAATAACTAGACAACTCTCAGAAGAACCATAATGTTCACATATTCAAATAACAGTAGTACCGCTCCCGAAAGAACTATACCATTCATCCTTCAAATTTATGCAACGTATGATTTTTTTGTTCTGCACTAACACTACAGCGAAATAAAAGCACCAGGTTGCCTTGATTCAGATAAAAGCACCAGGTGCGTCGTCTTTAGCATACTCACATTTGGCCTGAACTTTGATGCTTAAACTAGTGTGACAACCAATTTGCGCACAAAAACACCCTTATATCAGTGTATCCTACTCGTCATTCTAGGCTAAGTATTCAGTGAATCTCCGTTTCTTGTGGTGGCAGTAAACTATGGTCGCTATAATTTTAGGTAGATACTCCATCTGTTGGTTGACACGTACAGCCTATCAAGAGGCGGAGGCAGTGACATGTGCTCCGAAGGGTGAGTCGCGGTTGCCAAAGGGCGAGCCACATCCATGTATGGCAACCGGCAGCCGACGGTCGGACAGTGGCCCCATCGTGATCGACGGAAGGAAAGTCAAATCGCGATGGAAAGCCCATCCCCACTGACGGAAAGCCCATCCTTTCTCTTTGACCCCCTTGACAAGTTGAGAAACCATATCAGGTTCACAACAACTAAACAAGTCCCAAGGTCCTTTTTTCTGCACCCGGAAGCAATTTTATGTTTGATGAACAATATCCACCTTTTCATCACCAATGCCCTATGCTGTTGCTGTCGGTTGAATTCATGATGTCTCGCAAGCCTAATTATTATAGTATATTTATAATGCATAATCTACTCAAGTAAGTACGTAAATGACATTGGTAGTGTTCACCGAAGCATTTGATGGATCCATAGTGCAACTCGATGCTAACGACTAGTAAATCAGGAGCTAGAGTGTTATATAGAGATCCGAGGTGTGTGTTCTCTTCCAAAACGATTGGAGTTTGTTGAGAACATCGTGTTGCGTGATTGCATAGTTAAGGACCTGGTACGAGTTAGGCGCATCAAAACGCTGGCATGTGCTCCACTGTATAAGTGTTCACTTATCATATCCACATGGTTCCACATGGCGGCAGGTGAATCAGGTTCGTTGTACGCAAGACGCAGAGATCTCAGGTACTCACTGGACCTTAAGGGAAGCGCAATGTCACATTGAGCGGTTTTCTGTGCAGCAAGGACAAATCATGGTGGAAAGTATGATCTATTATTTGTTTATTGCAGCAGAACTCGGACAAAAGAAAATAACCACAGGCTAACTTTTAACAAGCTACGGGAGCCGAATAATTTAATTTCGTGGTGGTGACTGGTGACGCATAGTTAGCACAACCCACCTGCTTATTCACCTGAGCATCCAACAAAAATATCCGCATTGCCCAAATGGGGAACTTCCGGTCATAGGGCCCATTGCAAGCAACGGAACTACCCTTCCTTCAAAGTTTCATGTCATGCGTTGAAATATCATTGGACCTTAGTTTGAGCCAAGGATATACACATATTTCAGTTTGCACATTCCTAATTTTTCATGGAAAAATTACAATTACCTATTGCATACAAGCATGAGCAGTAAAAAAATCGTGAGAGAGAAGATATGCATATTTTTCTTATTTTTTCTATGGAGGTTGAGAGCACCAGAAGGAAACGCAAGGAAGGTCATAAACTCTTGGGCTAATGTAATGATGCAACAGTAGATATAGACATAGCTTACACCACTAGCCCTTGTCTCTTCTTCCGCCTTCCCTCCTTCTTTTTTTGCTTTCCTCTTCAGGCTTGGCGATGGCCTGCTGCACACTCTATGCAGCGCTTACATCGCCTTCATGTAAAACGATTCCGGTCTATCGGGCTACGGCCTGTTTTGAATGCATAAGGTAGAACAAGATCTACCTTTTCTTTCAAAAAAAAGAAGGATTACCTTCGAGAAAAAGGTGTTTTATATTCTCATCTTGATCACAAAAGCAACATCGTTTACTACCCTTTCAAAGTAACGCACACACTCCGACTCGAATATGCGCCACTACTTTAGGCTCTACCCAATTTGGCCATATCCCAAATAAAATGGCAATGTTATTAGGAGGACTGACATTAAAGGCCACATGTAATTTTTTTCGTGAATACGCAAAGCTTGTGTATCATTCCATTAATAAAAGGAGAAGAATGAGTACAACAAGGGATATAACACATGACACAAATGCAGACAGGAGTAAGCATGGTGCCCTGTGAAGGAAATATGCCCTAGAGGCAATAATAAAGTTATTATTTATTTCCTTATATCATGATAAATGTTTATTATTCATGCTAGAATTGTATTAACCGGAAACATAATACATGTGTGAATACATAGACCAACAAAGTGTCACTAGTATGCCTCTACTTGACTAGCTCGTTAATCAAAGATGGTTATGTTTCCTAACCATGAACAAAGAGTTGTTATTTGATTAACGAGGTCACATCATTAGTAGAATGATCTGATTGACATGACCCATTCCATTAGCTTAGCACCCGATCGTTTAGTATGTTGCTATTGCTTTCTTCATGACTTATACATGTTCTTATAACTATGAGATTATGCAACTCCCGTTTACCGGAGGAACACTTTGGGTACTACCAAACGTCACAACGTAACTGGGTGATTATAAAGGAGTACTACAGGTGTCTCCAATGGTAGATGTTGGGTTGGCGTATTTCGAGATTAGGGTTTGTCACTTCGATTGTCGGAGAGGTATCTCTGGGCCCTCTCGGTAATGCACATCACATAAGCCTTGCAAGCACTGCAACTAATATGTTAGTTGTGAGATGATGTATTACGGAACGAGTAAAGAGACTTGCCAGTAACGAGATTGAACTAGGTATTGGATACCGACGATCGAATCTCGGGCAAGTAACATACCGATGACAAAGGGAACAACGTATGTTGTTATGCGGTCTGACCGATAAAGATCTTCGTAGAATATGTAGGAGCCAATATGGGCATCCAGGTCCCGCTATTGGTTATTGACCGGAGACGTGTCTCGGTCATGTCTACATTGTTCTCGAACCGTAGGGTCCGCACGCTTAAGGTTACGATGACAGTTATTATGAGTTTATGCATTTTGATGTACCGAAGGTTGTTCGGAGTCCCGGATGAGATCACGGACATGACGAGGAGTCTCGAAATGGTCGAGACGTAAAGATTGATATATTGGAAGCCTATGTTTGGACATCGGAAGTGTTCCGGATGAAATCGGGATTTTACCGGATTACCGGGAGGGTTACCGGAACCCCCCGGGAGCCAAATGGGCCAACATGGGCCTTAGTGGAAAGGTGAGAGAGCAGCCCACATAGGGCTGCGCCTCCCCCCCTCTCCCTAGTCCTATTAGGACTAGGAGAGGGGCCGGCCACCTCTCTCTCTCTCTCCTTTGAAGGATTCCTAGTTGGACTAGGATTGGAGGGGGGAGTCCTACTCCCGGTAGGAGTAGGACTCCTCCTGCACCTCCCTCTATCTGGCCGGCCAGCCCCCCTCCCTCAAACCTTTATATACGGGGGCAGGGGACACCCCAAGATACACAAGTTGATCCTTGAGATCGTTCCTTAGCCGTGTGCGGTGCCCCCTGCCACCAAATTCCACCTCGATCATACCGTTACAGTGCTTAGGCGAAGCCCTGCGTCGGTAGTACATCAAGATCGTCACCACGCCGTCGTGCTGACGGAACTCTTCCTCGACGCTTTGCTGGATCGGAGCCCGAGGATCGTCATCGAGCTGAACGTGTGCTAAGAACTCGGAGGTGCCGGAGTAACGGTGCTTGGATCGGTCGGATCGGGAAGAAGACGTACGACTACTTCCTCTATGTTGTGTGATCGCTTCCGCAGTCGGTCTGCGTTGGTACGTAGACAACACTCTCCCCTCTCGTTACTGTGCATCACCATGATCTTGCGTGTGCGTAGAATTTTTTTCGAAATTACTGCATTCCCCAACAGTGGCATCCGAGCCTAGGTTTTATGGTTTGATGTTATATGCACGAGTAGAACACAAGTGAGTTGTGGGCGATATAAGTCATACTGCCTACCAGCATGTCATACTTTGGTTCGGCGGTATTGTTGGATGAAGCGGCCCGGACCGACTTTACGCGTACGCTTACGCGAGACCGGTTTCCCCGACGTGCTTTGCACATAGGTGACTTGCGGGTGACTGTTTCTCCAACTTTAGTTGAACCGAGTGTGGCTACGCCCGGTCCTTGCGAAGGTTAAAACGGAGTCTATTTGACAAACTATCGTTGTGGTTTTGATGCGTAGGTGAGATTGGTTCTTGCTTAAGCCCGTAGCAGCCACGTAAAACTTGCAACAACAAAGTAGAGGACGTCTAACTTGTTTTTCCAGGGCATGTTGTGATATGATATGGTCAAGACGTGATGAGATATAAGTTGTTGTATGAGATGATCATGTTTTGTTGAAGTTATCGGCAACTGGCAAAAGCCTTATGGTTGTCTCTTTATTGCATAAGATGCAAGCGCCAAATAATTGCTTTACTTTATCGCTATGCGATAGCAATAGTTGCAAGAGCAATAGTTGGTGAGACGACCGTGTGACGACACATTGATATAGATCAAGATGATGGAGATCATGGTGTCATGCCGGTGATGACAGAGATCATGACAGTACTTTGGAGATGGAGATCAAAGAAGCAATATGATGATGGCCATATCATGTCACATATTTTGATTGCATATGATGTTTATCTTTTATACATCTTATTTTTGCTTTGATTGACGGTAGCATTATAAGATGATCTCTCACTAAATTATCAAGAAGTGTTCTCCCTGAGTATGCACCGTTGCCAAAGTTCTTCGTGCCCAGACACCACGTGATGATCGGGTGTGATAAGCTCCACGTTCAAATACAACGGGTGCAAAACAGTTGCACACGCAGAATACTCAGGTTATACTTGACGAGCCAAGCATATACAGATATGGCCTCGGAACACGGAGACCGAAAGGTCGAGCGTGAATCATATAGTAGATATGATCAACATAACGATGTTCACCATTGAAAACTACTCCATCTCACGTGATGATCGGTTATGGTTTAGTTGATTTGGATCACGTGATCACTTAGAGGATTAGAGGGATGTCTATCTAAGTGGGAGTTCTTAAGTAATATGATTAAATTGAACTTAAATTTATCATGAACTTAGTCCTGGTAGTATTTTGCAAATCATGTTGTAGATCAATAGCTCGCGTTGTTGCTTCCCTGTGTTTATTTTGATATGTTCCTAGAGAAAATTGTGTTGAAAGATGTTAGTAGCAATGATGTGGATTGGATCCGTGATCTGAGGTTTATCCTCATTGCTGCACAGAAAAATTATGTCCTTGATGCACCGCTAGGTGACAGACCTATTGCAGGAGCAGATGCGGACGTTATGAACATTTGGCTAGCTCAATATGATGACTACTTGATAGTTTAGTGCACCATGCTTAATGGCTTAGAATCGGGACTTCAAAGACGTTTTGAACGTCATGGACCATATGAGATGTTCCAGGAGTTGAAGTTAATATTTCAAGCAAATACCCGAGTTGAGAGATATGAAGTCTTCAACAAGTTCTATAGCTAAAAGATGGAGGAGAAACGCTCAACTAGTGAGCAAGTGCTCAGATTGTCTGGGTACTACAATCGCTTGAATCAAGTGGGAGTTAATCTTCCAGATAAGATAGTGATTGACAGAATTCTCTAGTCACCATCACCAAGTTAGCAGAACTTCGTGATGAACTATAATATGCAAGGGATAACGGAAACAACTCCCAAGCTCTTCGTGATGCTGAAATCAACGAAGGTAGAAATCAAGAAAAACATCAAGTGTTGATGGTTAGCAAAACCACTAGTTTCAAGAAAAAGGGCAAAGGGAAGAAGAAGGGAAACTTCAAGAAGAACAGCAAGCAAGTTGCTGCTCAGGAGAAGAAACCCAAGTCTGGACCTAAGCCTGAAACTGAGTGCTTCTACTGCAAAGGGACTGGTCACTGGAAGCGGAACTACCCCAAGTGATTGGCGGATAAGTAGGATGGCAAAGTGAACATAAGTATATTTGATATACATGTTATTGATGTGTACTATACTAGTGTTTATAGCAACCCCTCAGTATTTGATGCTGGTTCAGTTGCTAAGATTAGTAACTCGAAACGGGAGTTGCAGAATAAACAGAGACTAGTTAAGGGTGAAGTGACGATGTGAGCTGGAAGTAGTTCCAAGATTGATATGATCATCATCGCACACTCCCCTATACTTTCGGGATTAGTGTTGAACTTAAATAAGTGTTATTTGGTTTTTGCGTTGAGCATGAATATGATTTGATCATGTTTGTTGCAATACGGTTATTCATTAAAGTCAGAGAATAATTGTTGTTCTGTTTACATGAATAAAACCTTTAATGGTCATACACCCAATGAAACAAGTTCGTTGGATCTCGATCATAGTGATACATATAATTATAATATTGAAACCAAAAGATTCAAAGTTAATAATGATAGTGCAACTTATTTGTGGCACTGCCGTTTAGGTCATATTGGTATAAAGAGCATGAAGAAACTCCATGCTGATGGGCTTTCGGAATCACTTGATTATGAATCACTTGATGCTTGCGAACCATGCCTTTTGGGCAAGATGACTAAAACGCCGTTCTTCGGAACAATGGAGCGAGCAACAGATTTGTTGGAAATCATACATACTGATGTATGTGGTCCGATGAAAATTGAGGCTCGCGACAGGTATCATTATTTTCTGATCTTCACAGATGATTTGAGCAGATATGAGTATATCTACTTGATGAAACATAAGTCTGAAACATTTGAAAAGTTCAAAGAATTTCAGAGTGAAGTGAAAAATCATCGTGACAAGAAAATAAAAGTTTCTACGATATGATCGCAGAGGTAAAATATTTGAGTTACGAGTTTGGTCTTCAATTAAAACAATGTGGAATAGTTTCACAAAATCATGCCACATGGAACACCACAGCATAATGGTGTGTCCGAACGTCATAACCGTACTTTATTGGATATAGTGCAATCTATGATGTATCTTACCGATCTACCACTATCGTTTTGGGGTTATGCATTAGAGACAGCTACATTCACGTTAAAAAAGGGGCACCATCTATATCCGTCGAGACGACGCCTTATGAACTATGGTTTGGCGAGAAACCAAAGTTGTCGTTTCTTAAAGTTTGGGGTTGCGATGCTTATATGAAAAAGTTTCATCCTGATAAGCTCAAAACTCAAATCGGAGAAGTGCATCTTCATAGGATATCCAAAGGAAACTATTGGATACACCTTCTATCACAGATCCGAAGGCAAGACTTTTTGTTGCTAAATTCGTAAACTTTCTGGAGAAGGAGTTTCTCTCGAAAGAAGTGAGTAGGAGGAAAGTAGAACTTGACGAGGTAACTGTACCTGCTCCCTTATTGGAAAGTAGTACATCACAGAAAAATGTTTCTGTGACACCTACACCAGTTAGTGAGGAAGCTAATGATGATGATCATGAAGCTTCAGGACAAGATATTACTGAACCACGTAGATCAACCAGAGTGAGATCCGCACCAGAGTGGTACGGTTATCCAGTTCTGGAAGTCATGCTACTAGATCATGATGAACCTACGAACTATGAAGAAGCGATGGTGAGCCCAGATTCCGCAAAGTGGCTTGAAGCCATGAAATCTGAGATATGATCCATGTATGAGAACAAAGTATGGATTTTGGTTGACTTGCCCGATGATCGGAAAGCCATAGAAAATAAATGGATCTTCAAGAGGAAGACGGACGCTGATAGTAGTGTTACTATCTACAAAGCTAGAATTGTCGCAAAATGTTTTCGACAAGTTCAAGGTGTTGACTACGATGAGATTTTCTCACTCGTATCTATGCTTAAAGTCTGTCCGAATCATGTTAGCAAATGCCGCATTTTATGAAATCTGGCAAATGGATAAACAAAACTGCATTCCTTAATGGATTTGCTAAAGAAGAGTTGTATACGATGCAACTAGAAGGTTTTGTGAATCCGAAAAGTGCTAACAAAATGTGCAAGCTCCAGCGATCCATCTGTGGACTGGTGCAATCATCTCGGAGTTGGAATATACGCTTTGATGAGTTGATCAAAGTATATAGTTTTATACAGACTTGCGGTGAAGCCTGTATTTACGAGAAAGTGAGTGGGAGCACTACAACATTTCTGATAAGTATATGTGAATGACATATTGTTGATCGGAAATAATGTAGAATTATTCTGTAAAGCATAAAAGGAGTGTTTGAAAGGAGTTTTTGAAAGAAAGACTTCGGTGAAGCTGCTTACATATTGAGCTTCAAGATCTATAGAGATAGATCAAAGACGCTTGATAAGTTCTTTCAATGAGTACATACCTTGACAAAGATTTTGAAGTAGTTCAAAATGGAGCAGTCAAAGAAAGAGTTCTTGCCTGTATTATAAGGTGTGAAGTTGAGTAAGACTCAAAGCCCGACCACGGCAGAAGATAGAAAGAGAATGAAAGTCATTCCCTATGCCTTGGCCATAGGTTCTATAAAGTATGTCATGCTGTATACCAGATCTATTGTATACCCTGCACTGATTTAGCAAGGGAGTACAATAGTGATCTAGGAGTAGATCACTGGACAGCGGTCAGAATTATCCTTAGTGAAATAAGGATATGTTTCTCGATTATGGACGTGACAAAAAGGTTCGTCGTAAAGGGTTACGTCGATGCAAGTTTTTGACACTGATCCAGATAATTCTAAGTCTCAATCTGGATACATATTGAAAGTGGGAGCAATTAGCTAGAGTAGCTCCGTGTAGAGCATTGTAGACATAGAACTTGCAAAATACTTACGGATCTGAATGTGACAGACCCGTCGACTAAAATTATCCCACAAGCAAAACATGATCACACCTTAGTACTCTTTGGGTGTTAATCACATAGAGATGTGAACTAGATTATTGACTCTAGTAAACCCTTTGAGTGTTGGTCACATGACGATGTGAACCATGGGTGTTAATCACATGGTGATGTGAAATATTGCTGTTAAATCACATGGCGATGTGAACTAGATTATTGACTCTAGTGCAAGTGGGAGACTGAAGGAAATATGCCCTAGAGGCAATAATAAAGTTATTATTTATTTCCTTATATCATGATAAATGTTTATTACTCATGCTAGAATTGTATTAACCGGAAACATAATACATGTGTGAATACATAGACCAACAAAGTGTCACTAGTATGCCTCTACTTGACTAGCTCGTTAATCAAAGATGGTTATGTTTCCTAACCATGAACAAAGAGTTGTTATTTGATTAACGAGGTCACATCATTAGTAGAATGATCTGATTGACATGACCCATTCCATTAGCTTAGCACCCGATCGTTTAGTATGTTGCTATTGCTTTCTTCATGACTTATACATGTTCCTATAACTATGAGATTATGCAACTCCCGTTTACCGGAGGAACACTTTGGGTACTACCAAACGTCACAACGTAACTGGGTGATTATAAAGGAGTACTACAGGTGTCTCCAATGGTAGATGTTGGGTTGGCGTATTTCGAGATTAGGGTTTGTCACTCCGATTGTCGGAGAGGTATCTCTGGGCCCTCTCAGTAATGCACATCACATAAGCCTTGCAAGCACTGCAACTAATATGTTAGTTGTGAGATGATGTATTACGGAACGAGTAAAGAGACTTGCCAGTAACGAGATTGAACTAGGTATTGGATACCGACGATCGAATCTCGGGCAAGTAACATACCGATGACAAAGGGAACAACGTATGTTGTTATGCGGTCTGACCGATAAAGATCTTCGTAGAATATGTAGGAGCCAATATGGGCATCCAGGTCCCGCTATTGGTTATTGACCGGAGACGTGTCTCGGTCATGTCTACATTGTTCTCGAACCGTAGGGTCCGCACGCTTAAGGTTACGATGACAGTTATTATGAGTTTATGCATTTTGATGTACCGAAGGTTGTTCGGAGTCCCGGATGAGATCACGGACATGACGAGGAGTCTCGAAATGGTCGAGACGTAAAGATTGATATATTGGAAGCCTATGTTTGGACATCGAAAGTGTTCCGGGTGAAATCGGGATTTTACCGGATTACCGGGAGGGTTACCGGAACCCCCCGGGAGCCAAATGGGCCAACATGGGCCTTAGTGGAAGGTGAGAGAGCAGCCCACATAGGGCTGCGCCTCCCCCCCTCTCCCTAGTTCTATTAGGACTAGGAGAGGGGCCGGCTACCTCTCTCTCTCTCTCTCCTTTGAAGGATTCCTAGTTGGACTAGGATTGGAGGGGGGAGTCCTACTCCCGGTAGGAGTAGGACTCCTCCTGCGCCTCCCTCTATCTGGCCGGCCAGCCCCCCTCCCTCCAACCTTTATATACGGGGACAGGGGACACCCCAAGATACACAAGTTGATCCTTGAGATCGTTCCTTAGCCGTGTGCGGTGCCCCCTGCCACCAAATTCCACCTCGATCATACCGTTACAGTGCTTAGGCGAAGCCCTGCGTCGGTAGTACATCAAGATCGTCACCACGCCGTCGTGCTGAAGGAACTCTTCCTCGACGCTTTGCTGGATCGGAGCCCGAGGATCGTCATCGAGCTGAACGTGTGCTAAGAACTCGGAGGTGCCGGAGTAACGGTGCTTGGATCGGTCGGATCGGGAAGAAGACGTACGACTACTTCCTCTACGTTGTGTGATCGATTCCGCAGTCGGTCTGCGTTGGTACGTAGACAACACTCTCCCCTCTCGTTGCTGTGCATCACCATGATCTTGCGTGTGCGTAGGAAAATTTTCGAAATTACTGCGTTCCCCAACACCCTGAGCAGAAAGACAAGGGATACTCAGTCCATGCTCAGTCCGAACAGAGGATACAACACAACTAAACCTAACAAGCCCGAAGCAAGAGCAGCAATGCCGAAGCAACAAGAATTCCAACATCTCTCGAGCCGAAACCGGAGACACCGCGAGCGAGCAAGATGTCGCCTTCAAGAAGGAAGACTACGCCGGGAGCCGTCGCCATCCGGTCCAGAGGAACCGGACCAAGGGTTTTCCCTGAGCTCGAAGAGGGGCACAGCTGTAGGCCTTAGCAACGCCTCCAAGAAGGAAACGAAACTCGCGGGTGCCGCCGTTGTCAGCACCGGCAAGCCGAGCAAGGATCTCTCCGTGGCTTGAACCTGAGCAATCCCATAGGGAACCGGATCCTCTAACATCCTCAAGGGATGTCACGTAAGGTACAGTAATCGTGGCATCCCTTCTTCACATCTATATGGTTAAGCCTAAAATGATTATAATTAATTTGCAAATTACAAATCTACTGTATACATTTACAAAAAAATACATATAAACAAAATTATGATGCAATAAAATTATTTTTTGATTTATTTTTGTATATGCTACAGTAAATCCGCACATTAGTTGCTATATAGTAACCCTGTCATTTCTTCTCCGTTTTACACACGCATGTCACTATAGCTTCGTAACATCCCCTAAGGATGTTAGAGGATCCGCTTTCATCCCATAGCCGTCGAATCAGGAATACCTGTTTATTTCCAATGTGTGCATACTTGTTTATTTTTGCATTGTGCGTATATATGTGGGGCAGACAATTCTCGCTTGTGTATTTTTCTGCACTGAATACTGCTCCTGGCGAGTTGATTACCAAGAGGTAAATTCAAACTAGGCATGTTGATTCTGAGGGAAAATGAAGAACTACTTAATCTAGTACGGTGACAACACAAAATGTACAAAACTTGATCTATTAGTAATTCATCTTGGCCCGAGACTGGCCTGACCGGGGTAAACCCGACCTGCACCGTTGTGCCTGTGAAGCATGTCAAGCCCAAGAACGCTTTTCGCCATTCCGACACAACAGGTTCAGAAGCAGGAAGAGTAACTTGCACCTACACAACCCTTGCACAGGTCACAACAGAATAAAGCCAACTTCAGCGCATGACCCAAACGAAGGTCCGTTTTATTTGAATTTTGTCCGTTTTAAATAGACATCCGGTTTGTTTGAATTTTGTTCATTTGGGGTAAAAAAAAACAAACATGATTGTCCATGAGGAGCTGTCCGGTCGTCGGTGCCCCAACGCAGCGGACCCAACCCAAAATGTCCGGGCCGCACGCCATCTAGCCCGCGCACTGCCGCAGCCCGCAGCAGCTGGCCACGCTCGCCCAGCTAGCACAGCAGCAGCTCGCCCGCTTGCCTAGCTAGCTAGCAAAGCAGCAGCTCGCCCGCGCCACATCTCGCCGTCTAGCTAGCTAGTATAGCAGCGTGCCTTTTCGCTTGCCGCGGCGTCCGTGCGGTGCCACGCTTCGACCGAAGCGCCCAAGCTTCGGTGTGTCCGAGCGGCGCCCTGCTTCGGCCGACGCGACCGCGCTCCGGACCACCCCATGCGCCTGCTCCGCCGTGTCCGGCGCCCCGCTCCGCTCTAGGGTGCCGCTGCGCTTGGGCGCGCGCCCGTCGCTGGCCAGGCTGCCGTGCTCGCTCATCCGCTGGCAGCTGCTGCTGCGCCCGCGCGCGCCCGCAGCTCAACAGGCCGCTCGCGCGCCGCTGCTCGCCACCTTGCCGCGGCCCCGCCTGCTCGCCGTCTGCCAGTCGCGGCTGCCGTGGTCGGGAGGCTGGCGCTGGTTGGTCGGCCGGCAAGGAGGAGTATCGGCTCAGCCGTGCCCGTGCCCTGCTTTGGCGGCCGTCGACGCAGTGTGCAAGGAAACAGTGGAAATGGAGGAGAGAGAGGGGATGGATGTGTGGGTGGGTGGGTCCCTTCGGTTTCAATGACAGGTAGGCTAGACTCATGTGCAGACGGACACAACGGAGGCTTTGGGTCCATGGACATGAGGACGTTTTCTGCGTCAACGAGATCAACTTTGATTCAGGAATGAGGTCAAACGAATATGAAACAGATGAAAAAGTAAAATAGAGTGCTGTTGAGCCAATATTTTTTATCCGTTTGACATAAACTGTGTCCGACGGACAAGATAGGTTCCTGCTGGAGTTGGCCTAAGGCCCTGTGGCCGGTGAGCCAACAGAGAGGCGAGCACCAGGGCCTCGCTGACGGCACAAACATGCTGGTCCTTGGGACTCAGGGGTTGTTTGGATTGTGACTATGTTTGTCATACATTGCTACATTATTTTTGCCACACTTGACACATTTGCTTTACTTGAATTGATCAAATTGTTAACCACACTTGGCTTGCCTAAGGGAATCTTGCTACATTTTTTGTCTATGACATATAGGATTCATTGCTCATTAAAAAATTCTTGCCTTAGGTGTGGCTAGAACCAAATACACACCTAACTTAGTCAAACTTGTCTAAGATGAGGTGTGGTAAAGTGTGGCAAGGTGTGGCTAGAAACCAAACAGCCCCTTAGTTTTTTCATCAGTATGTTTAAGGACAGTTGAAGTCTACTAGTTTCCCGTTTCTGGGAGATGCTAACAGGCAGGCTTGGGGAAACATCTCACTACTGCAAGCCATGCCTTCCATAGCCCTGATTGGACACACATGCTTGCTAAGCCATCACATTTCGTCACCAAAGTAACTCATGTCCCATGGCTCTTGCCCTGTCTGCATCTGTTGAGTGGGTTCCCGATGTCTCACAAGCCTAATTAGGCTCAGATGTTCTAATCTTCTAAGGTGCATGTGCTGTAGGAGTGCTCACTAGGAAGTTTAGCGGTCTGGAATCCACTATGGCATGCATTTGGATGCTCTGCCAGTAAGCCATGGTTGGTGTTATATAGCTGAAGCACCAATGCCGAACCTGATCAGAACCGAGCTCGTCTTAATTTCTCCCTACCAAAACAGCTGGACCAATCAGAACCTTGCGTCATTGCGTGCTTGTCATAGTTAGAGCTGTGGTACGAGTATAATGACTCAAAAAGTACATACCTCACCAAAGCTAATAGTTAAGTGCTTTCACTCATCTATATATGCTTCCTACCCTTTTTGAATAAAAACATAAGGGGTGTATGTTTATCACGCATTGCCGCTAGCTCTATACATAGCTGTAGCTTCTGATTTTTCTTTTAGAAAATCAGGGAGGCTCTCCTCCGGCTCTATACATAACTGTAGATCTCAATATACTGGCTGCTGCCAATATAATTTCTTATTCAGATATCAAATATTCTGATGAGGAATCATATGGTCATGCATATTTCTGCCAAAAGTGTGGGTGTAGGAATGTGCCGGCAGACACTACACCTGGAGAGGGTCTAAGCACTGCACCTATCGCTCGCATACAATCTATATCTATATTAATATAAAAAGACCCAAAGTGGCAGATTCAACTAATCTTGGTCGTTAATCCAATTCAATCCAACGACCTAGACTGCTCCAATGTTGAGAGCTCAACACGTTTAGCGTGTAATTAATATCATGTCAAATATAGTGCTAATCATATAATTAACATGTAAATAATATCCTATTTAATATCTGCGTGCAATTAATATACTGCCTAATATTAACGTGCATTGCACGTACACATTTACTAGTCAATATAAAAAGACCCAAAAAAGCAGATCCAACTAATCTCGGTCATTGAACCAAGTCAATCCAACAACCTATACCGCTCCAATGGCGAGCGTTAAACGTGTTTAACATGTAATTAATATCATACCAAATATTGCACTAATCATAGGATTAACACACAAATAATAGCATACCTTATATCCACATGCAATTAATATATTGCCTAAGTATTAACGTGTGTTGCACGTGCGCAATTACTAGTAACACTGGTAGAAAAAGGGCCTGTTGTCCCGGTTCGTAAGGGCCTTTTGTCCCGGTTCCTGAACCGGGACTAAAGGGTCGGTACTAATGCCCTGTCCCTTTAGTCCCGGTTCAATCCGGAACCGGGACAGATGGGTCTCTACGTGGCCTGTGAGCGGAGCCCAGGCAGGAGGGCCTTTGGTCCCGGTTGGTGGCACCAACCGGGACCAATAGGCATCCACGCGTCACCATTTCTGTGGCTGGGGTTTTGTTTTTTTTAGGGGGGGGGGGGTTGGGGGTTTTGGGGGTTAATTTAGGTGTTTCATATATTGTGTTAGCTAGCTATAATTAATAGAGAGAAGTGTCCTCTCTTATGTCCGTGCTTGGTCGACGCTACGTACTATACATACGTATAGAGAGGACTAGACACGCTAGCTAGCTAGTAAGCAAACGAAGGAAACAGAAGATCGTCATGAACATATATGCATACAGAGAGAAGTGATATCGACCGCCTCTCCTTCTCCGAGAGATTGGTCGAACAACAAGTTCCTGTATATCTATCCGACACTACCGGCTACATATATACAATAATTATCTCTTACAAATATAATCATACGGACTCATGGTCCACATAGTATTCTCCGTCTTCAGCGACCACGTGGTCAAGAAAGAATGTCGCCAATTCCTCTTGAATTGCTCGCATGCGAGCTGGTGCTAGGAGTTCATCCCGCTTCCGAAACATCTAATTTGAAGAAGGGGGTCAATACATATATATATGAATGAATAAACTCAACACAAATGATGGTAATAAAATAAAATTGTGAATGTTGTTATTTATGTACTTCATATTGTTCGTCAGTGTAGCCCCGCTCACAGGTCGTGTGGCGGATGGACTCGCAAACGTAGTATCCACAGAAATCATTCCCTTGTTCCTTCCACAACCACTTTACAAGAAAATAGAGGTCAATCAAACTGATAAGCAAGAATGCCAAATGGTATTGATGAAACTAGCGCTTGAATCAATAGGAGATGCGCGGAACATGCTACTATAGTACTTACTTTCGGGTGTCTAAATTGCAGCTTCTTCGGGAGTCCTGGAGCTTTTTTGGTGAATATTTTCCAAACCCTACCAGACAAAGAAAACAATTACTTGATATATCAGGAAATGAACAAAGTTGCTGATATGGTGGATAATGATCGATTTAACTTACTTCTCGAGCATTTGAGTCATGTCCGCATAGTCCTGGGGATCTTTTCGTCTTGAGTCTAAGACGGTTACTAGTCCCTGCTCAAGCTTAATCTCTAGGAGAATATAGTGGAAGCTGCACACGCATGCATAACTCATCAATTACATTACTATAACCTTGACTAATATATAAGGGAAACCGAATACGCACAAGACAGTAACACTCACTTGAAGTTGTAAGGAAAGAGTATTATATCTTTGTTTTCATTTATTACCAACGATCGTAGCAAGTTGGCCTCGGTATCTGCGGCATGAAATTTAACCTCAGTTGCATCTATGAGATATGTGTTAATGAACCCAATATCACCGACTTATCTTTTCTTCAATTCAGCGATCTTCAATCTGCATAATATAGTGAGGATGATTATAAATACATGCAATGAAAGAGCTGAGCTATATAGAGAGACTTAATGACAGAAGTAGTACTACTTACAGACATTAGCAGGTGACCGTTGCTTTATCGAGGGCCAATTGATTGAAAAACTGAAAGAACTCCTCAAATGGAACAGGCAACAGTTCAATTCCAACGAGGTCATGCTCCTTTTTAACTCTCACATACAAAGTACTCCTCCCCCCAGACTCTCTGCAGATTTTCAAGTACCAATCATGCAATCTTCGCATCATCGTTGATAGAGATCTTTCATCTTTGACGAGAGGCTTCCCGTACTTGTATCTTTGTATCTGCACCTCCATGAAATCATAATGTACATCGTCGGGCAGGTAATCGCCAAGATTGCTATAACTGGGCACCATCCTCGGATCATTAGCGACGATGTCGCTAGGCACCTTGAGCGGGGGGCACGATTGCTTCGCTTGTTCGCCGAGCTGGGCAATTTGTTTCCCAGCTCGTCGTTCTTTCAGCCTTTGATCACTGACAGTACTTCCCGACTGCTCCGCTTCGGCAAATTCCTTTCCAATAATGCGCTCATAGTTTCCTTTCAGCGGAGACTTGGGTAGTTTTATCAAGGCAACCAGAGTGCGCTTCGCATTCACCGGATCTACCTTCTCCTCCGGAGGTGGATGTTTCTTTGCTTTCACCCCTTCAAAGAAGTTCCTCACTTCTTCTCATGCGATCTCGGCGTTCTCCTCCGGGGTCCTCCCGTATGGTAACTTCTCTGGAGTCTTCAGAGAAGGACCGAATCTGTATGTCCTCCCGCCTCTGGTTGTACTACTAGACGCCGACAGAGCAGACGGAGCGGTTGTCTTCTTTACTTGCTTACGAGGCGGAGGAGAAGGACTACGACGCGCCGGAGCAGCCGGAGCAGCGGCAGGTCTCTTTCGCCCTTGCTGACGAGGCGGAGAAGGAGGAGGCTGGCTGCTCGGGCGCGCCGGCGTAGGCGGAGTGCCGCCACGCGCCGAAGAAGGAGCCGGCCGAGTGCCCTGATCGTCACTCGCCGGAGGAGGAGGTGGTGGAGGAGGCGGAGTGCCTTGACTCACCGGAGGAGGAGGCGGTGGAGGAGGCGGAGTGCTCTGACTTGCCGGAGGAGGAGGAGGAGGCGGAGGCGTCCAGTTCGGAAGGTTGATGAGCTCCTTCCGCCATAGGCATGGAGTCTTTAGAGCAGAACCCAGCCTAGTCTCCCCTTCATCGGTAGGATGGTCAAGATGGAGGTCCTCAAATCCCTCCATTATTTCATCCACCATCACCCTAGCATATCCTTCTGGAATCGGCCGGCAGTAAAAAGTTGCGCCGGGTTCAGTAGGATAAACAGAGCCAACAGCCGCCTTGACCTTCAAATTCATCCATTGCGTCATAAGGTGGCAATTTTGAGACTTCGTGATAGCATCCACGGGATAGCTGGCAGGAGTCATCAAGGCATGCTCCGGCTGAAGCAGCTCGGTGGAAGCCACGCTGCTTCTCCGCTGAGATGGCGGGGTAGCTTCAGGGGAAGCTTCGGCAGTTCGTTTGCTGCGATTTGCTTATCGTTCCTCTATCGCTTGTACCCTTGCTTGCAGCGCCTGCATTTGGGTCTGCTGCACTTTTTTCCTCCTCTCCTGGCATTTGTAACCGCCTGCGCCCGGAAACCCAACCTTCCACGGAATGGAGCCTGGTGTGCCTCGTGTCCGTCCAGGGTGCTCAGGATTCCCGAGGGCCATTGTGAGCTCGTCGTTCTCTCTGTCTGGAAAAAACGTCCCTTGCTGCGCTGCTTCGATATACTGCTGAAGCTTCTTAACTGGTATGTCCATTTGATCGTTCGTCTAAATGCACTTCCCTGATACAGGGTCCAAGGTTCCGCCAGCCCCGAAGAACCAAGTCCGGCAACGGTCTGGCCAGTTAATTGTCTCTGGTTCGATCCCTTTATCAACCAGATCATTCTCACTCTTGGCCCACTTAGGCCGGGCTATGAGGTAGCCACCTGACCCCGTGCGATGGTGATGCTTAATCAACCAGATCATTCTTCAGTCTTGGCCCACTTAGGCCAGGCTACGAGGTAGCCACCTGACCCCATGCGATGGTGATGCTTCTTCTTCGCAGCATTTTGCTTGTTTGTCGCCGACATCTTCTTACTCTTTTCCGATGTCTTGTGGGCCTCAAATGCGGGCCAGTGATACCTGATCGTCTCATATCTGCCCTTGAATTCTGGTGTCTCTTTATTTTCGACAAACTTATTTAGCTCTTTCTTCCACCTCCTGAATAGTTCTGCCATCCTCTTAAGAGCAAAAGACTTGATTAATTGCTCTTTAACTGGCTTCTCCGGATCATCCTCTGGCGGTAGGGTGAAATTTGACTTCAGCTCAGTCCAAAGATCATATTTCTGCATATCATTGACATAAGACACCTCAGGATCTTCTGTAGCCGGCTTTAACCATTGCTGGATGCTGGTCGGGATCTTGTCCCTAACCAAAACCCGGCACTGAGCAACAAATGCGCTCTTTGTCTGGAGGGGTTCAATCGGTTGGCCGTCGGGCGCGATTGCTATGATCTCAAACTTTTCATCCGAGCTCAACTTTTTCTTCGGGCCTCGTCTCTTTACCGAAGTTGTGCTCGATCCGGAGGGCTAGAAAAAAGAACAAAGAATTAATTAATATGTGTACATACCAAAACAATGAATGCATCAATTAGCTAGTCAGCAGAAGCTTAACTAATATATATACCTGGCCGGACTTGGTTCGGTCACCGGAGACGTCATCACGGTCTCCTTCTTGCACCGACATTGGGTCACCGGAGCCGTCCTCACGGTCTACTTCTTGCATCGGCATTAGGTCACCGGAGCCATCATAATCATAGCCAGCTGCTTCCAGACCATCGATGTCGTTGAGAAACAACGAGCAGACGGCATCACTTCCTCGTGCGATTATGTCCCCCAACAACTCTTCTTGTACTTCGTCTCGGGCGGTGTCCATAGTTTCTACAAATATTGACAACATGGCAATTATTATTCAAACATGACAGATGGATATATTAGTGGCAAACGTAGAACTAATATTAATTAGTGGCCTCGACGCTGCTTCTCTAGGGTTTGGGGTGGCCTCGACGCTGCTTCTCTAGGGTTTGGGGTGGCCTCGACAACGCTTCAAGGATAAAAAAAGAAAAGGAAGAAGAAAAAAAGAGGAGAAGAAATTCTTTCTTCTCCTCTTTTTTCTTCTTCTTCTTCTTCCTCTTTATTTTATCGGGAACGAGGGTCGTCGAGGGTCAGGGTCGCCGAGCGGTAGAGGAAACCCTAAATAGCAAGTATCGTCAATGTGAGATACATGTGGCCGTCGGTGTCGGACACTACATCCACGTCCCACAAGTGACGTGGGCGATACTTGCTATTTAGGGTTTCCTCTACCGCTCGGTGACCCTCGACGACCCTCGTTCCCGAGAAGAACTCCTCTATTCTTTCTTCTCCTCTTTTTTTTCCTTCTTCCTCTTCTTTTTTATCCTCTTCTTCCTCTCATGTTCGACGACCCTCGACCCCTCGGCGACCCTAGACCCCCTCTCGACCCCCTCATGTCGAAGTTATCGGGTAGGGGGTATATCGACAATGACATACCCGATACATACATACATACATACATACATACATATCACATGCATCCATACATATATGAACAAAATTAATATATACTAATTAACAACCTAAATAAAAAAACTAATACATATAGGAAGAAGAAGAAAAAAAGAAGAGAAGAAAGAATAGAGGAGAAGACTTCCTCTTCTTCCTCTCCTCTTCTTCTCCCTCTTCTTCCCCTTCTTCCTCGCCTCTCTCATGAATGTCTGACGTTCTCGACCCTTCACCCCCTAAACTAGATCTCAACCCTCGACACCCTAAACTAGTTCTCGACCCCTCCTCATGTCGAAGTTATCAGGGAGGGGGTATATCGACCCCCCCTCATGTCGAAGTTATCGGGGAGGGTTATATCGACCCCCCCTCCCGTCGAAGTTAATGGGGAGGGGGTATATCGACAATGACATACATACATGGAAAAAAATGCTATCCATCTATACATACATAGCCACATACATATATACATGGAAATAATGCTATGAAAAAAATATGAACAAAAAAATGCTATGAACAAAAAAAATTATACACATAAACAAAAAATACATATATGAACAAAAAATGCTCTGAACAAAAAAAATACACATATATGAACATCTATACATACATATAGCCACATACATATATACATTATATGTACGAACAAAAAAATGATAAACCGAGGTGGCGCGTGGCAGCTCACAACGAGGTTGACCGGCGAGGGCGACGGTGGGGGCGCCGAGGGCGTCGGCGAGGGCGGCGGCGAGGGCGTCGGCGAGGGCGGCGGATGGCGTCGGGGCGGCACGGGCTCGGGGAGGAGGGCTCGGGGACGACGGCGAGATCGGGGGCGGCACGGGCTCGGGGCGGCGCGGGCTTGGGGACGACGGCGAGCTCGAGGGGCGGCGTGAGCTCGGGGAGGAGGGCTCAGGGACGACGGCGAGCTCCGGGGCGGCGCGGGCTCGAGGGCGGCAAGGGCTCGGGGGCGGCGCGGGCTCGAGGGGCGGGCGGCGGCGGCGACGAGGAGCGGGCGGTGACGGCGAGGCGACCTCGGGGCGGTGACGGCGAGCACGGGCAGCCTGGCGGCGTCGATGAGCTCGGCGTCGTCAGGGGGCAAGTGGCGATGAAATCTGAAACTGCTAAGTGTTGGGTATCTATACAGGCAGCTATGGTCCCGGTTCGTGGCATGAACCGGGACGAATGCCTACCTATGGTCCCGGTTCGTGCCACCAACCGGGACCAAAGGTCTCTTTTCAGCAGCCCAAAGGGTGGGAAACAGAGGCCTTTGGTCCCGGTTGGTGGCTCGAACCGGGACCATAGGTAGGCATTCGTCCCGGTTCATGCCACGAACCCGGACCATAGCTGCCTGTCCTGTGCTGGCGCTGTGTGGTCATAAGTTTAGTCCCACCTCGCTAGTTGAGAGGGGCTCGCAGTTGTTTATAAGCGCTGCTGCGCCCACCCACTCAAGTTCCTCTCAACTACAGGCTTACGGGCCTAATCTGTGCACTGCTATGCCTGTTGGGCCTTCTGCGGGCCTGAATCCTGGCCCATGAAAGGGTTTCTAGTCGTATTCAGGCCGTGGAGGCCTAGTAGGTGGCATTTTTTTTGTTTTCTTCTTTTGTTTTCTTTTTTGCTTTTTATTTTTTATTTGTACTAAATACTTATAGTTTTTTTAGTGATTTCTTTTTGCTTTTAGGTCACAAAAATTATAAACTTTCTAATAGTGCCATTAGTTTTAAAATTTGATTTTTTGTTTTCTTCTTTTGTTTTCATTTTTGCTTTTTCTTTTTTATTTGTACTAAATACTTATAGTTTTTAGTGATTTCCTTTTGCTTTTAGGTCACAAAAATTATAAACTTTCTGTTAGTGCCATTAGTTTTAAAATTTGATTTTTTTTGTTTTCTTCTTTTGTTTTCTTCTTTTCTTTTTATTTTTTTATTTGTACTAAATACTTTAGTTTTTTAGTGATTTTTTTTCTTTTAGGTCACAAAAATTATAAACTTTCTGTTAGTGCCATTAGTTTTGAAATTTGAATTTTTTTGTTTTCATTTTTGCTTTTTATTTTTTATTTGTACTAAATACTTATAGTTTTAAAATGTATGTGAATCATTAGTTTATGAATAAATTTACTATGAAGTTAGATTTTTGAGTGATTCTTTTTCCTGCTACTTAATATTACAGTGTTTTATCATTATACTATATTTGGTAATTTTAGGTTATTTTTAATATCTGTTTTAATCAAAAACAAATTTTGTTATTTTTTTGCTATTAAATTCTTTTTGCTATTAATGTGTAGAACAAAAAATACTTTCTGAATTTAAGTTGCATAAATTTTATATAAGTTTAGTTTCAAAAATACTAGAGGTTTATAAAAACTTTTTAGTTGATTCCTTTTGCTTTTTTGAGCTATAAGACCCTGACATTGAAAAGCATTTCAAATGAACTCTGAAATGGTTGAAAGTTGGCATGGTATCATCATTTCACCCACATAGCATGTGCAAGAAAGTTGAGATGGTTACGGCAAAAACTGGATGCACTTCGTGTACAAAACGGACAATCTCTTTCGAAGTATCAGGGTTTCGGACGAAAAATCATCTGTTACAAAGGGATTTCATTTTCTTGAACTTATTTGAACTCCATATTTTTTATGTGTTCAAAATGCACCATTCAAAGCCACATCATCAATTTTCAACCCTTTCTGACTTCATTTGTTATTTTTCATGCATTTACTGATTTTTTTGAGCTATAAGACCCTGAAATTGAAAATCATTTCAAATGAATTCCAAATGAACTCCAAAAATTATAAACTTTATGTTAGTGCCATTAGTTTTCAAATTTGAATTGTTTAAAATTTGTGTGAATCACAAGTTTGTGATTAACTTTACTAAAAAATGAACATAGATGCACCTACAGAGAAAATTCGACCTAAATTCATAGTTTTCAAATGAACTCTGAAAAAGTTGGCATATCATACTCGTGTGTTACAAAGTTGGCATGGTATCATCATAATAGTTGCGGGAGAAAGTCTTCACTTTTTCTTCGCTTGTGTCATTTGCTTATTGCGCCGTAATCATGGATAATCTTCATCGTTTATCAGGATGCTTGGGTCAGCCTTGACATTGAAGGGAGGAATTTCATGAAACTTTTCATAATCTTCAGACATGTCTGTCTTGCCGTCCACTCCCAGGATGTCCCTTTTTCTTGAAAGAACTATGTGGCGCTTTGACTCATCGTATGATGTATTCGCTTCCTTATCTTTTTTTTCTTGGTTTGGTAGACATGTCCTTCACATAGATAACCTGTGCCACATCATTGGCTAGGATGAACGGTTCGTCAGTGTACCCAAGATTTTTCAGATCCACTGTTGTCATTCCGTACTGTGGGTCTACCTGTACCCCGCCGCCTGACAGATTGACCCATTTGCACTTAAACAAAGGGACCTTAAAATTAGGTCCGTAGTCAAGTTCCCATATGTCCACTATGTAACCATAATATATGTCCTTTCCGCTCTCGGTTGTTGCATCAAAGCGGACACCGCTGTTTTGGTTGGTGTTCTTTTGATCTTGGGCGATCGTGTAAAATGTATTCCCATTTATCCCGTATCCTTTGTAAGTCAATACAGTCAAAGATGGTCCCCTGGACAACAAGTACAACTCATCACAAACAGTGTTGTCACCTCTAAGACGTGTTTCCAACCAAATGCTGAAAGTCCTGATGTGTTCACATGTAATCCAGTCGTCGCACTGCTCCGGGTGTTTGGAGCGCAGACTGTTCTTGTGTTCATCGACATACGGGGTCACCAAGGTAGAGTTTTGTAGAACTGTGTAGTGTGCTTGAGACCAAGAATATCCATCCCTGCATATTATTGAGTCACTTCCAAGAGTGCATTTTCCAGTCAGTCTCCCCTCATACCGCGATTTAGGGAGACCTATCTTCTTAAGGCCATGAATGAAGTCAACACAAAACCCGATAACATCCTCTGTTTGATGGCCCATGGAGATGCTTCTTTCTGGCCTAGCGGGGTTACGAACATATTTTTTTAGGACTCCCATGAACCTCTCAAAGGGGAACATATTGTGTAGAAATACGGGCCACAGAATGACAATCTCGTCGACTAGATGAACTAGGACGTGCGTCATGATATTAAAGAAGGATGGTGGGAACACCAACTCGAAACTGACAAGACATTGCGCCACATCACTCCTTAGCCTTGGTACGATTTCTGGATCGATCACCTTCTGAGAGATTGCATTGAGAAATGCACATAGTTTCACAATGACTAATCGGACGTTTTCCGGTAGAAGCCCCCTCAATGCAACCGGAAGCAGTTGCGTCATAATCACATGGCAGTCATGAGACTTTAGGTTCTGCAACTTTTTCTCTGGCATATTTATTATTCCCTTTATATTCGACGAGAAGCCAGTCGTGACCTTCATACCGAGCAGGCATTCAAAAAAGATTTCTTTCTCTTCTTTCGTAAGAGCGTAGTTGGCAGGACCTTTATACTGCTTCGGAGGCATGCCATCTTTTTCGTGCAAACGTTGCAGGTCCTCCCGTGCCTCAGGTGTATCTTTTGTCTTCCCATACACACCCAAGAAGCCTAGCAGGTTCACGCAAAGGTTCTTCGTCACGTGCATCACGTCGATTGAAGAGCGGACCTCTAGGTCTTTCCAGTAGGGTAGGTCCCAAAATATAGATTTCTTCTTCCACATGGGTGCGTGTCCCTCAGCGTCATTCGAAACAGCTAGTCCACCGGGACCCTTTCCAAAGATTACGTGTAAATCATTGACCATAGCAAGTATGTGATCACCGGTACGCATGGCGGGCTTCTTCCGGTGATCTGCCTCGCCTTTGAAATGCTTGCCTTTCTTTCGACATTGATGGTTGGTCGGAAGAAATCGACGATGGCCCAGGTACACATTCTTCCTGCATTTGTCCAGGTATATACTTTCAGTGTCATCTAAACAGTGCGTGCATGCGTGGTATCCTTTGTTTGTCTGTCCTGAAAGGTTACTGAGAGCGGGCCAATCGTTGATGGTCACGAACAGCAACGCCTTTAGGTTAAATTCCTCCTGTCTGTGCTCATCCCACGTACGTACACCGTTTCCATTCCACAGCTGTAAATTTTCTTCAACTAATGGCCTTAGGTACACATCAATGTCGTTGCCGGGTTGCTTAGGGACTTGGATGAGAACTGGCATCATAATAAACTTCCGCTTCATGCACATCCAAGGAGGAAGGTTATACATACATAGAGTCACGGCCCAGGTGTTGTGATTGCTGCTCTGCTCCCCGAAAGGATTAATGCCATCCGCGCTTAAAGCAAACCATACATTCCTTGGGTCCTTTGCAAACTCATCCCAGTACTTTCTCTTGATTTTTCTCCACCGCGACCCATCAGTGGATGCTCTCAACTTCCCATCTTTCTTTCGGTTCTCACTGTGCCATCGCATCAACTTGCCATGCTCTTCATTTCTGAACAGATGTTTCAACCGTGGTATTATAGGAGCATACCACATCACCTTCACAGGAACCCTCTTCCTGGGGGGCTCGCCGTCAACATCACCAGGGTCATCTCGTCTGATATTATACCGCAATGCACCACATACCGGGCATGCGTTCAGATCCTTGTATGCACCGCGATAGAGGATGTAGTCATTAGGGCATGCATGTATCTTCTCCACCTCCAATCCTAGAGGGCATACGACCTTCTTTGCTGCGTATGTACCGCCGAGCAATTCGTTATGCTTTGAAAGCTTCTTCTTCAATATTTTCAGTAGCTTCTTAAATCCTTTGTCAGCTACAGCATTCTCTGCCTTCCACTGCAGCAATTCCAGTATGGTACCGAGCTTTGTGTTACCATCTTCACGATTGGGGTACAACCCTTTTTTGTGATCCTCTAACATGCGATCGAACTTCAGCTTCTCCTTTTGACTTTCGCATTGCGTCCTTGCATCGACAATGACCCGGCGGAGATCATCATCATCGAGCACATCGTCTGGTTCCTCTTGATCTTCAGCAGCTTCACCCGTTGCAGCATCATTGGGCACATCATCTAGTTCCTCTTGATCTTCACCAGCTCCCCCGTTGCAGCATCACCGTATTCAGGGGGCACATAGTTTTCATCGTACTCTTCTTCTTCGCCGTCTGCCATCATAACCCCTATTTCTCTGTGCCTCGTCCAAACATTATAGTGTGGCATGAAACCCTTGTAAAGCAGGTGGGAGTGAAGGATTTTTCGGTTAGAGTAAGACCTCGTATTCCCACATTCAGTGCATGGACAACACATAAAACCATTCTGCTTGTTTGCCTCAGCCGCATTGAGAAAATCATGCACGCCCTTAATGTACTCGCAGGTGTGTCTGTCACTGTACATCCATTGCCGGTTCATCTGCGTGCATTATATATAATTAAGTGTCCAAATTAATAGAAGTTCATCATCACATTAAAACCAAATTGCATACATAGTTCTCATCTAACAACATATAGCTCTCCATAGCATCTAATTAATTAAACCATACATTGAAACTATGTAAAACATTTCAATGCTAAAACAAATGCGATCATAATCGCAACCAAGATAATAATTGATCCAACGGCATAATGATACCAAGCCTCGGTATGAATGGCATATTTTCTAATCTTTCTAATCTTCAAGCGCATTGCATCCATCTTGATCTTGTGATCATCGACGACATCCGCAACATGCAACTCCAATCAGGGGCGAAGGCACGTTATGTCATCCGGTGTCACTCGCACCGGGTAAAATACGTGTCTACCTTGTATATAGTCCAGATTCTTGGGCTGGACACCGGCAATTTTTGGGCCTGGACACCGGCCAGCCCAGTGATACACAAGCGAGGCAGTGCAGTCCATCTACCTAAATGCCCACTCCTGATCGATCGATTAATCGATCCTTGGTCCGTGCACGTGCGCCTGTTGAAAAAAATTCTATCGATCTGATTAATCGATCCCCGATACGGCTGTACATAATACGGCTATACTTTATGTGTTCGTGCACCTGTTCAGTTGTTCGTCCGCTCGGCTTCTGCGCTCAATCCTCACAGCGTCGCCCGTGCTCGGCCTTTCCCCTTCTCTGGCGCGCGGCCAGCTGCCGGTCCGCCCAGTCGCCGTTGTTCAAGCATCACTAGCCGGCCGCCTCTACCCCTTGCGCACTCAGGGATTGTTGGAAATTTGAGGTACGTCTCAACTCTCAACTCATCACTTGGTAATTGCCGATCTCTCTCAAATTTGAAATCTCAACTATGTGTAGAAATATTTCTTTTTTAATTCCTGTTTCTCTAGTTGTATGGCTAGGGTTGGAAATTTGAGGTACATCTCAACTCTCAACTCATCACTTGGTAATTGCCGATCTCTCTCAAATCTGAAATCTCAACTGTGTGTAGAAATATTATTTTTTGATTCCTGTTTCTCTAATTGTATGGCTAGGGTCGTAAAATTTAAAGCTATTACAATTGGGAACAATTTGTTGCGAGTCTTATCTGACCAGGGGATGATTATGTCTGCGACAGATGCGAGGCACAATGTCGGAAGTTTAGCTTCCCAATTGTATCATTCAATCAATACATTTGTTTATTGTTTGGAGTTCTTATGCTTAATTGTTCAAATCTATGTAATCAACTAGTATTTTAAGTGGATGTGAAGCAGTTTATTTTGGTACGAAATCTCGTTGCCATATAATTTGTGTTGTTGGGTGTGTTATTTTATACTCTCTAATGGACGTATCTAGCACTAATTTGGTGCTAGATACATTCATTTGAGGGACAAGTTTTTCCGGACGGAGGGAGTAGTATATATTATTGCTTCGTGTTCTTCCTTTTATATATGATGTGCATGTGGACACCGGGACATTTTTGTTCTGGATCCGCCCCTGACTCCAATATCATCTTCTCCTCCTCAATTTTTTTTATTTTTTTCTTCAACAAATTGTTTTCTTCTTCAACTAAATTTAACCTCTCGACAATAGGGTCGGTTGGCATTTCCGATTCACATACATCCTACATAAATAAAATCTATGTCATGTTGGTCGGCATAATTTTCATAAACAATAAATGAACCAATAGTTATAAAGATAATATATATACCACATCCGAATCATAGACAGGACGAGGGCCGACGGGGGCGGATACCAAAACCATCGCACTATATAAGATGCAATAATAAAAGTAAGAAAATAATACAAGTATCTATGTAAACATACAAGTAAGAATATTTTTCCTTTCAGAAAGAAGATAAGAACAAGAGGCTCACCACTGTGGTGCCGGCGATGAGCTCGGCGCGGGTGATCGACGGCGGTGAAGACGGGGACGGGGCGTGACGGACCGCTAAACCTAGACAAATATTGTGGAAAATGGAGCTTGGAGGTCGAGCTTGGAGAGGAGAAAGCTTAAGTAGTGTGGCTCGGGCATTCCATCGAACACCTTGTGTGCATAGGAGGTGAGCTAGAGCACCACCAAGCCCTCTCCCGCTCGGCCAGAAAAAAACAGAGCAGTGTGCTCTCCTCTTAAGCGCAGGGGTATATATAGGCACCTCATTGGTCCCGGTTGGTGGCTTGAACCGGGACCAAAGGGGCCTTTGGTCCCGGTTCAAGCCACCAACCGGGACCAATGGTGGTGGGCCAGGCGCGAGGCCCATTGGTCCCGGTTCGTCCCACCAACCGGGACCAAAAGGTCCAGATGAACCGGGACCAATGGCCAACGTGGCCCGGCCGGCCCCCTGGGCTCACGAACCGGGTCCAATGCCCCCATTGGTCCCGGTTCTGGACTGAACCGGGACTAATGGGCTGACCCGGCCTGGACCAAAGCCCTGTTTTCTACTAGTGTAATATAAACAGACTTAAGAGCATCTCCAGCCGCGCCCCCAACAGGCCCTTCCTAGACAATTCTTTCGCGCCGGCACCCAAAAATCGGCCCAGCCGCGCCCCCAGGAGCCCGTTTTTCACCGGTTTGGGCCGAAACTGGCATCAGCGGACTCAGGCCGAACCCGACGCGCTAGGGGGCGCCCGGGGGCGCCGGAGCGAGCGATTTTGGCGTGAACGAGGATAGACCCGCCGAGTCAGCGAGACGCCGCTTTCGTCCTCATCACCTCGGTTCCCGTGAGAATCAATGCGAAGGCTGCCGCGCTGCCGTGCCGGTCAGCCTTCATTGATGCCTCATGGGCAGCACAGTGAAGGCGCCGCGACACGCGTCCTGCCCTCTCCCGCCACGCGTTGCCCGGCATGCAACCTCTTGCCGCCCCGTTGCGGCTATAAAAGACGACCTCCCCGTCGGTGGACGCCACAGTTCACATCCCCTTCTCCGGCGCACAAAGCAACACTCCCCCCCCCCTTTCCCGCCGACGAACAAATGGGCGAGAGGTTTCAAGGCGACGGCGCGGCATGGCGGCGAACGGCTTCGGCCGCCGCCATCTCCAAGAGCCGGAGGCACGCCTCCTCTACGAGGCCGAGTATCCGGCGCCACTGAACATGCGTGTGTCGGGGGGCGTGGAGGCTGAGCGCCGGCGGCGTCCCGGTGCCGCATGTGCCCGAAGGGGCGGCTCGACGGGCCGAGATCGCCCGCATCCGCTCGTCCATGACGGAGCAGCAGCGGAACGAGCCGAAGTACGTCACCGATAGCGAAACGTTGTGGACGATGTACTTCGAGCGCCGCCGCCAAGAGCAGATCGCCTCCGTCAACGGCATCATCCCCCACGGCCGCCTCAACGCCGACGGGCGGCACGAGTGGTGGGGCATGCCAGGCCGCACCCTCGAGGCCGTCCTCGAGCACATCGAGACCAGCAACGTGCCGCGCCTCGAGTACCCGACGCGGCCATCCTTCTCTCGCCGGCGTGGCAGCTCCTAGACGCCGCGCCAAATGGAGCCGGGGATGTCATCGTCGTCGGGCTCCGGCTCGCCGGCTCTCCGCCTCGTCAAGGCAGAGCCAGAGGAGACGCCGCTCCGGCGCCACACCCGCAGCGGCATCCTCGTCATCAACGAGGGTTTCCAGCCCTCCCCGCGCTCCCTCCGCCTGGTCCGGTCGAAGACCGAGCCGGGGCTGCTCCCTGTGAAGCCGAAGCACGCGGACATGGTGGCCCCTGATGACGAGGCCGCCCTCAAGTGAGCGAGGGAGGACTACGTCCGCAAACAGGTGCTCCGCCAGCGCCGGGCATACGCGGAGCTCCAGGCCCGACGCCGCGGGCACGAGGAGGGCGGCGTCATCGTCCTCGACAGCGACGAGGAGGACGAGGCTGGGCCGTCCGGCGCCCCACCGCGCGTCGGTGACCCTGGTCAGGGGTGCAGCAGGGACGGCGACGGCTCCGGTAGGGCGCGCGACGACGACGACGACGGCGGCAACGGCGACTACATCCGCTTCTACAGGCTTCTCGGCATGTAGATGGCGGGTGGTGGACGCGGGCGCAGTGGCTAGGCATAGTTTGGCGTAGTAGTAGGCGTAGTTTGCATGTTTTTATGTTTTTTTGTACAAATGTCAATGAAATTTCGCCGAGTTCGTGAAAGATCGTCGAGTTTGCAAAAAATTGTATGAAATATCGCTGAGCCCGCGGCGACCTGTGGGCCGACCATTGGGAACGGAGTCGCCCCCACGCGCAAATCTAGCGTCGGTTCGCCCCCAGACGGCTCTTTTTCGGCGCCCTGGGGGGCCGAACGGCTGGAGATGCTCTAACACATGTATTTCTATTAAAGCCAATAAAGCCGAGTAAATTCCCTCAGAAGTGTGAAGATGACATTTAAGGCATGGTTCATAGTTAGCTGCACATTCCTAAACATTTAGGACCATCTCATTCCAGTCTGCTAAATGCTAACCAATGAGAGCCCTACAAAATTCCACATGTGCGCTATCTACTTCAATAATTAGTCCCCCACATTTTTACCGAAACAATGATCCATCTTTGTAACGATTATTGCGGATACGAACTCGAAAGATGTCTAGTCCCGATCCAAGTATCCTCCTGTAATCTAATTGATTCACCATTCCCCATTCTAAGTGATCCAAATTGAACAAAATTATTTGAAACATTCACAAGACCCTTCCAAAAGCTGTAGTTCATTGGTTTGGCTTTAATCAATGTGGGTGATTTTCGCACCGAAATACTTATTATGTAAGAGAGATTATCACACTGATAAAGCATACTTCCTCTGTCCGTGAATAAGTGTACATCTAACTTTTGTCTTAAATCAAAGTTTTAATACTTTGACCGTCTTTCTAGGAAAAAGTAAAAGCATTTATGACACCAAATTAGTATCACTAGATTTGTTTTGAAATGTACTTTGATAATATATCAATTTGATGCCATATATGTTATTACTATTTTCTATGAAGTTGGTCAAAATTTTAAAACTTTGACTTAGAACAAAAACTAGATGTACACTTATTCGCGGACAGAGGGAGTATATTATTAAGTTCTAGACCATGAACCGCGAGGCCACCCTAGTATTTTGGGGTACATAAGATCTCCCTGCATGATAGCTGGTAATTTCTCTTATGTTGATTCGACTGCCAGAAGAATTGTGTGCGATAATAATCAAGCCTCCGCTCGACCCCCTTGGACATCTCCAAAAAGAACATCATAAATATGAAGACTAGTCATAACCGAGTTAATCAAGACCAGGCACCATCATATGGAATAGTTTTTTATCGTCAACTGCTAATACGCTTCTCAAAGAGCTGAGAGAGACAGAGGTCGTGGGATGACATACTGAGAGGGGTGGAGAGCAAGGTTGGGGTGAGGGAGGAGGTTAGGGTGTTGGTGTGAGAGTGGCGACTAGCAAGTTTGGGTGAACTTCGACACTGAACCGGCGAATGATGTCTTGCAAGTGCACATGGCTAACTTTAGCTACTTTCGAAGTAAGAGTATCAATCCCACGAAGAGCTAAGGAAGGGTCGTTTGCCTCATGTAGAGGTTTGTTTTTTTGTGCCTAGAAGTTGTTTCTTGATCCCAAGTGAGAGTGTTGTGATAATGAAACGTTGTAGGAGTTATGTGAGCGAAAGAATTAGAGTGTTGCAGTTATTGTAAAAATAATGAGAAGAGTGAGTGTATTAAGGAAACTGTAACAAGGATGAACGTGTTCTTGAGGGTTCTGGATTCTCCACTAGTGTATAACGAGAGTGAATGATAAATATTTCATCATTGTGATATTTGTTTATGTCAGAGCCAATAATAAGGGTCTTCCCATGGATGTAGCATAAAGCATATGATTCACCGTTATTCCCTTACCAAAGGTCCACTAATTAAAGAGAGAGGAAGCTTATGTCACCGTCGTACTCTAACCCCGCTATGCAATGACACTAATATACTTTACGCCCTCATAGGGAAAATATTGTGTATTCAATATTTGCACAACATTATGAAGAAGATTATCACGACCATATCACATAGATCAAATATATTACTGCATTCAAATCATGTAACAAGTAGGGTTCCATATCCCGAGAACTAGGGAAATAACTCAGAAAATGGAGCACAAGATATAGACGAGATATCCATATGAATATTACCACTAAAAGTAATCTGCATACAAATCCACAACGAGTTCAGAGATTACAACAAGATGGATGAGAGAGTCGACGGTGATGGCGTGTATGACAATGGAGGTGAAGGATCTTGATGGTGTGGCCTCCATGCTCAAGTTATTGGTATGGTTGATGCCCTCTTGTCAATCCCCCTTCTGGATCCCTCTCGGAAGTGGGGTTTCCGTTACTATTTTGTGTAGCCTCTCCATTCGTCAGATCGAGTTGCACGGGGTAAAGAATGCTTGACGAAGCGCTGATGATGGTGCATGGTACGATCAGTCATTACAACAGTTGTCTTCTCCTCTGGAAAGGCATAGTAGCGTAGGGTTTTCTCCAAGGGCGGATCCAGAACAAAAATGTCCCGGTGTCCACATGCACATCATATATAAAAGGAAGAACACGAAGCAATAATATATACTACTCCCTCCGTCCGGAAAAACTTGTCCCTCAAATGAATGTATCTAGCACCAAATTAGTGCTAGATACGTCCATTAGAGAGTATAAAATAACACACCCAACAACACAAATTATATGGCAACGAGATTTCGTACCAAAATAAACTGCTTCACATCCACTTAAAATACTAGTTGATTACATAGATTTGAACAATTAAGCATAAGAACTCCAAACAATAAACAAATGTATTGATTGAATGATACAATTGGGAAGCTAAACTTACTCCGACATTGTGCCTCGCATCTGTTGCAGACATAATCATCCCCTGGTCAAATAAGACTCGCAACAAATTGTTCCCAATTGTAATAGCTTTAAATTTTACGACCCTAGCCATACAATTAGAGAAACAGAAATCAAAAAATAATATTTCTACACACAGTTGAGATTTCAGATTTGAGAGAGATCGGCAATTACCAAGTGATGAGTTGAGAGTTGAGGCGTACCTCAAATTTCCAACCCTAGCCATACAATTAGAGAAACAGGAATTAAAAAAGAAATATTTCTACACATAGTTGAGATTTCAAATTTGAGAGAGATCGGCAATTACCAAGTGATGAGTTGAGAGTTGAGACGTACCTCAAATTTCCAACAATCCCTGAGTGCGCAAGGGGTAGAGGCGGCCGGCTAGTGATGCTTGAACAACGGCGACTGGGCGGACCGGCAGCTGGCCGCGCGCCGGAGAAGGGGAAAGGCCGAGCACGGGCGACGCTGTGAGGATTGAGCGCAGAAGCCGAGCAGACGAACAACTGAACAGGTGCACGAACACGTAAAGTATAGCCGTATTAGGTAGATAGACTGCATTGCCTCGCTTGTGTATCACTGGGCTGGCCGGTGTCCAGGCCCAAAAATTGCCGGTGTCCAGCCCAAGAATCTGGACTATATACAAGGTAGACACGTATTTTATCCGGTGCCAGTGACACCGGATGACATAATGTGCCTTCCCCCTGGTTTTCTCCTATGGATTCCTCTCTTCACGTGCAAGGTCCCTGTGGCGTTTAATCTTCAAATTTCCCAGGAAATACAAATGATTTCCAATAAATAGTCTAATACTCTTGATTCTGGTGATCCCGGTGAAACCGAGTAAAACAAACAGGCAAGCAACCACGATAAATATATTGGAAATATTATCTATGTTGTGTGAAAAATAATATTTTTTTCTTGAATACGCACGAGTGTGCCCGTTATATATTATAGAGGAAAGGGGATAAGAAGCCCCAACACCCAACATGGCATGCCTACACGTAGGATCATGCCAACTCCACCTCAAGGAAACGTAGATGAATTACTCGCCACTCTCCCATCTGGATGCCACGACAAAGAAATCGTCTAACACCCCACTCACTAAAGCCGCTGCACTCCAAACTATATACTCTCACTCGCAATAGGGCGGAGGACTTGCTATAGGGCCCTCACGTTGCACAAAAATATTAATAAAATAATATTATGCAAAATAATAAAATATGGTGCGAAATGAACTCATCAATGTGCGATGATTAGGGCTGAGGAGGGGCCCTCATGTTGTTGCCTCTCTCATGGTATGATTTTAAAGTTCAAGTTTGATTGATCTAATATTTTTGTGTACTAAGATACGTTGGATACTTATAGGACCCGATAGGCCCGATTACAGTAGAAAAGGAACTATCTGTACTAGGCAGCCCCAGCCCCTACTAACCTGAGCTGAGTTGTTCAAGCAAAAAACTATGACAATGGTGGAACAAACGATGGGAAAAAAAGCAAAAGGGAACTTGCAGTTCTCTACAATGCTCTATTTATAAGCGTGATAGAAAGGGAGTAGAGTGAGATTGTTTTTTTGAAAGATCCAGCAAATTGCTGGCTTGATTCAGATTAAGCAGGAAGCAACGGAAAGATAACATGGTGAAGATCCGAAGATCAAAGAAAAACAAAAACAACAACCCTAGTGGTTGCAGAACAACACTACACTCCACGGAGTGCCATCCATCCAGTACAAGGCAGCGTAGCTCCGACCCCGGTGACCACGAGCCCCTCTGACCGGATCCACCTCCAGAACGATGCCCCCAAGAGGGAAAGCGACGTCGAATAGCGTCGTCATCGTCCGATCTAAACTAGATCAAGGGTTTTCCCCGGAGCATGTCGGGAGAGACAAGGTGGGAGCTGCTACATCGATGCCTCCAACAAGGGAGCGACGCCAGAAGGCGCCGCCATCGACGACTCCAGCGATAACCGGAGTACAACTTTCGTCGGCAGTTCCACCTGCATAGCCCGAGCCCAGGATCCGATCAGCCTTCGCACGAGGCCGCCACGTCTGCCTCCACGGCCAACCGCACCTCCCCGGCAAGCCCGGCGAGCTTCCAACCTTGCGTCCGCGTCCCCCACTGGACGAAGGATGCAACCTTCGCAGCGGTACCATTCTTCTTCCATCGGAAGGATGCAACCAAGCAGCACGCCATTCGTCTCCTCGAGGATGCAACGCCTGCGGGCCATTCCTCTCCCGACGAAGGATGCAACAACTGACGCGACGCCATTCCTCTCCTTCTAGCCACCACCATCTCTCCCTCCCACCCGCAGCAGCGTCGGGCTGTCCGAACCACCATCAGGAGGATGCAACACCGAGTAAGGGTGCCATTCATCTCCCACAGCTTCTCCCGTGCAGCTAGTGGCCGGCCGCAACGCCGATGTTCGCGCTCATCCCGCGCCCATCACGCTGCAGATCCACGCAGAGCAACAAACGCACTCGCGTGCAGCCGCACCAGATTTGCGCCGCCCCGCACAGCTCCACTCCTTCCTCCACCTGGTGCGCCGGCGGCCGAGCCAGAGCCCACCCGGCGGCAAGCCTTCCGCAACTCCAGCCGGTGCTCGCCCGGCGTGGCGCGCCCGCGTCCCGCGCGACCACCATGCGCACAGCCCTCATCTGGACGCGCCGTCACCAGCCACGCCTTGCCGCCCGCACCGCTCAACAGCGCACGCCAGATCTGCGCCCGTAGCACCTGAGCAGAGGAGCTCCACCGTCCCAGCCCGCCACCGGATCCACGCCATGCACCAGATCCACGCTCGCGCGCCCGCGCCTCCGTGCACCACCCCGCAGGCCAGCCGCGTCGCCCCGAGCGCGCGCAGCAGCTCGGGCTCCCGCCGAGGCCACCGGCCCGCGCCAGCCACCTCTAGACGGAAGGGGGACAGAGCCCCCCCCCCCCCCCCGCCGCCGCCGAGCCGCGCGGGCTTTGCTCGGCAACCGCTGCCGGCGGCGGCGAGGGGAGGAGAAGGATGGTGGGTGGGCTGCTGGCGGCGGCGGCGGCGGGGCTGCTCCCGAGCCGCCCGCGGGGGCAACGCGAGAGCCTCGAGGCTAAGGCCCTGTTTGGTTTCAAATAAGTCACCAACTTATAAGTCGAAAAGTGCAAAAAGTGACTTATTTTGCCAAACAGACCTAACTTATAAGTCACCCCAACTTATAAGTCATAAGTTGCTCCACCCCAACTTAAAACTTATAAGTCACCCCCTTTTGCATGGGTCCCACCACCTTTACATTAAAAAACAAGATGAGAAGGTGTGCTCAGGTGACTTATAAGTCAGATGACAACCAAACAGGCATGACTTATAAATCACTGGTTTTAAATCACCTGACTTATAAGTCAGGTGACTTATTGGAACCAAACATGCCCTAACTATTCAGTAGAGTGAGAATTCATTGACACGGAACCTGGAGATTTGCAGACATTAGTAGAGCAGGAGGGATAGGTAATGCGGGGACACTAGATTGCCACTAGCTGATAAGAGGGAGGTGTGGTGCGATAGTTATGATCTACTGATGGTCATTGATGCTCTACTATGTAGTTGTACTATCGATATCGAACATCATGGGATCAATGTTATGTGACCTTATATTGTCTTTTCTTATCTATGGCGGCAGGTTACCGTAAGAGCCTCTATAGATTTTCTTAATTAAAAACCCATTCACAAAAAACTTATGAAAACTGGTCCAAAAAAAATCTCACTACCGAGTGTAAAATTAGGGTGAGAACTGCAATTAAGGCTTTATAACGATGCAATTGTATATGCTTAACATACCGACATATTTTTTTAGAAGTGGCTGACATCATTGGTCCAAAATCGTATATAAAGGATTATTTTATTATACAATGGTGCATATATGAATTAAGAGAATAAAGAATCATTACAATCTTGCCGCACTAGATTGAACACGTGGGTGAGGGCTGAGTGTTGTAACACACCACCACACACCCCTTCTCTACTAAACGTAGCTAATCCATCCACAACTTCCTTGGCGATCCTATTATTATTTTCAACTTTGAATCCCGGAAACTGCTCCAATAGTTGAACCGAATCCTTGGCAATCCCCGCTAGCTAGTGGTGGAGCGACAGTTACAAGTTAATAGTCTCATTCGTTTTTCTTCATCTCAGGTTTTTGCACCAAGGTAGCTCTGCGCTATTGCTGCTAGCACGGACTTCGAGTTCTCGCATGTGTCTAGCTCCTTCACGATCTACCCTTTCAATAAAGAAAAACAGTGAACATTAAACCAAAAGTGTCGACGTTACCCAAATTAAAAATATGTCGTCACAAGGCCATATTGCAAATGAAAAGAAACAATCTCAAAAAATAATTCATGCCATGTAACTGAACTAGGTGTTGTTCGGATACCGTCGGGCCTAAGTGCAAGACGAGAAGAAGAAGAGAAGAGAAGGAAATATATAATTTTTTTTTTGCAAACTCAACACTTGTATTACTCAATTAAAGTATCAATACAATCTTCAGCAACTATCTCCAAAATTTCTGGAGGGCCTGACCCTACCCAGGTCATAGTCCTATTATTAGTACAACCAAAAGCAGCTAACTTGTCGCTCGCTTTATTTTGCGAACGAGCGACATGAGTAATACAAGTTTGATGTAGATTCAGTAAAAACCTAATCTCATTCACTAAGGAAGAATATAGCGAGCGATCCGTGCCCCCACATGTGATCATGGTCACTGCAACCGAAGAATCCATCTCAATTTTGATCGGCTGTTCTGTGCGTTGAATCGAAGAAGATAAACCCTCCATACAAGCACAAAGCTCAGCCTCCAACGCATCCCTACATGAATACAAAGCTCTGCAAGCTGAGAAGATAATCTTCCTTGAAGAATCCCTCAATATCATACCCGCTCCAGCATCTTCATTCGAACCAAACGCACCATCAGTGTTCAGTTTAGTCCAACCTTGTCTCGGTTTGGTCCAACCAGGTGACTTGGTCACTTGTATAACCGGCTGCCCTCCCGTGTCCATGTTAATATAAGCTTTACCTTTAACAGGATCAGCACCATTGTCATGTTTAATCTTCATCAGTGACTCCAAGTAGCTCCGCAAGAATCTGACAGACACTTCCATTGGCGGGGCTGGTTTGTGGTGGACCACTTCATTATGTACGAACCAGCTTCTCCAAAAAATCATCAGCATCATACATCTCTCCAACTCAGACCTAGGGCCTAAGACTTGCAATAGCCATGCCTTCCCACAGTTGACTATCGTTTGTAGATTAGGGAGTTTCCAGATTTTTGCCATTTCCATATATAGATCTCGACCGAATTGGCATCTTAAAAACGGATGAAAATTGTCCCCGGTCTCAAGGCCATAAACTGGGCATACACTGGTAGTTTCTAGCCCTATCTTATGTTTATTCTTCCACGTTGGCAATCCATCAGTTGCAACTCTCCATGCAAAGTTTGAAACAGTCGGCGGTGCTCTACAATTCCATATGAACTTCCAACAGCTCCTCTCTCCCGACGGCGCCGAGCTAGAAGATGTGGCATTTGCTCTGTGAGTCTCATCGAAAGCTAAGTGATATGCACTTTTTACAGAGAAGACACCCGACCTGTCCGAACCCCATGCAATCACATCCTCTCCGCCCCTCGGGGAGGCCCGGATCTTTAAGATTTCCACCACATCTGCTTGGACGAAATACTGGTTGAGTGTCTGTATCTTCCAAGACCCGTTATCATTTAGTAGGTCTGAGACATACCGGATGCGGCATAATCCCTGTCTAGAGATAGGCTTATAGGAGAAAGGACGTGGGATCCAACTATCTCGCCATACCCTAATACTTCTTCCATTGCCCACTCTCCAAATTAATCCTTTCTTCAACAGATCCAAGCCGTGACTAATAGCCTGCCATGAGGACGAAGCGTTCCCAATGAACACCGTATCTTCGGTCTTTCCATCAGGGTAGTATTTAGATTTGAGCAAACGGGCACAGAGGCTATCTGGTCGCGTAATAAGTCTCCAAGCCTGACGAGCTAGGAGGGCTTGGTTAAATAGGCGAAAATCCCGAAAGCCAACACCACCCTTATATTTCGGTTGCATGAGATGATCCCAGCCCTTCCAATGTACCTTCCTCTTCCCCTTCTCCGAACCCCAATAGAAATTCCTCACCATCCTATTGAGGTCATCACAGACTGAGAACGACAGTTTAAAAACTCCCATGCTATATGTGGGCAAAGCTTGGGCGACTGACTTTATGAGCACCTCCCTACCTGGCTGAGCTAGGTAACCATCCCCCCCACTGAACTAGCCTTTTGGTGAGGCTTGTTTGGAGGTTTTGAAACTTCCCTTTGGACATGTGACCCTCAGGTGTTGGTAGCCCCAAATATTTCTCCTCAAAGACAAAGCTTGTAACCTGTAGAGCATCCCTGACTTGCTCCTGGACCTGGACCGGGCAAGCTTCACCGAAGAACATAGAGCACTTGTCATAGTTTAAACTTTGGCCCATCGCCGAACTGTAAAGATCCAGTGAGGCTTTAACCTACTCCGCTTGATCCCTCGAAGCCTTAAAAAACAGAAGTGTGTCATCTGCAAACAACAAATGTGATATACCCGGAGCTCTCCTACAGATTTTAACTGGAACAATATCGCCTGCCTGCACCCTAGACTTCAGAATAGCGGACAGTCCATCTGCAACAAACAGAAACAAGAACGGGGAGAGTGGGTCTCCTTGCCGTAGCCCACGAAACGGTGCGAATGAATCCAGGAGAGTTCCATTTAATTTTACCGAATACCTCACTGATGTGACACACGCCATTATCCAGTCAATCCATCGCTGAGAGAACCCTAACCTTTGCATCACTTGCTCCAAGAAACCCCAATCCACCCGATCATAAGCTTTTGACAAATCCAGCTTATAGGCACAAAAACTCTTTGTAGGATCTTTTTCTTGTTTAATATAGTGTAAGCACTCGAAAGCAAGCAGAGCGTTATCCGTAATCATCCTGCCCGGTATAAAAGCACTCTGCTCAACAGAGATTATGTCATCCAATAAAGGGCGCAACCGATTCACCAAGCACTTGGAAATTACCTTATAGGTCACATTACAGAGACTGATGGGTCTATAGTCAGACATTTTCGTGGGGTTGGGTATTTTTGGTATAAGCACAATAGACGTTGCATTCACTCCCTCTGGCATACATCCAGTGCTAAAAAAGTCCCTGACAACGGCAATCACACTATCCTTTACCACACCCTAGTTACGTTGAAAAAACCGCGCGGGAAATCCATCCGGGCCTGGAGCCTTCAAGGGCCCAATCTGAAACATTGCATCCGATATCTCCTCATCCGTGAAAGGAGCACACAGTCTTGCATTATCAGCTGGTGACATCACTTGTTCAAACAGCCCGGCTACGACAGATGCATCCAAAGAAGTATCGGCCGCAAAGATTTTATGAAAGTAGTCATTCGCTATCCTGCTCATAGCTGCAAAATCTGAGTGAATGGTTCCTATACTGTCAGTCAGTTCCTGAATCTTATTCTTCCTCGCCCTCCAAACAGCCTTGCTGTGAATTTTTTTTGTGTTACGGTCACCTTCTTTAAGCCAAGAAATCCTCGACCTCTGCATCCACAACATCTTCTCTTGATATAACAGTTCATTCATTTTATCCATTACTCTTCTTATTTCTTCTCTGTCCGCATTCATATGCATAAGCTGTTCCAGTTGGGAACGGGACTTCGCAAGTTCCCTTGTCACATTTCCAAACTTCTTACTCCATGATCCTAAAGCAGTCATAGTTTTTGACAAGGCATCTCTTAGCTGTGATAGATTTTCAATATTGCCTACTGCAACCCATGCTTCCTCCACCACTTTTGGCAATGTAGAATCCCTCTCCCAGAAAACCTCATACCTCTTGCTTCTCCCCCCCGTGGGACCCGGATCCGGCTCTCCCTTAAGGAAAACAACCACATGATCGGAACATGGCAAGGGTATATGTTCAACTGTAGCAAAAGCAAACATGTTGCGCCATTCATTCGTAGCCACTGCCCGATCAAGTCTCACCTTAACATTTGCCGTCCTACTCCGCCTGTTATCGTATGTGAAGGGTAGGCCGGTGAAACCCAGATCCACTAGCTCACACATCTCCAGCATGTCCCGAAAAGCTAGCATCTGCGGCTCTGCCCGAGGCGTGACCGAAAGGTGCTCAAAGTCCCACATAGCCTCGTTAAAGTCACCTATCACTAGCCATGGCAAGTTACTGACAGGTTTCAGATTCTGAACCTTAGTCCACATTAGGTGTTTATTCTCCACCCTCGGCTCGCCGTACACAAAGGTGGCTCTCCATTGAGCAGCTCCTTCTCGAACTCTAATAATTGCATCAATGAATCTATCATCTTTGTCCAGAATATCAACCACACAATCTTCCCTCCAATATAACGCCAAACCTCCACTCATACCATTGTTGTCCACACCACAAAAACCCTTGAGACCCAATTTGGCTCGGATCCTCTTCATCTTCTCCTCCTTCTGTCTAGTTTCACACAGAAACACAAGCATGGGGGAACGCGACTTGCAAAGCGTCGCTAGCTCTCAAACTGTCCGGGTGTTCCCCCCTCCCCGGCAGTTCCAACTTAGACAATTCATTGGGCTCGGCGGTCCTCCTCCCCGGAGGCCGCCTTAGTATTGGTATCCATATCAACTCCCTCATTTTCCTCCACCCCTCCTTCTCCCTGCCTTCTCCTCTTCACAATAGGGTTCTTGCCAGGAGTCGCGTTCGGATCTGAACAAGTCCCAACCCCTGCATCCTCCCCACTCTCCAGGCGAAGAACAACATCCGCCACCTTACCCGCCAAGTTTGTCATGGATTGCCCACGCACATTGACTGTACCATCATCACCAACAAGTCTCTTTCTTGCTGTACGTGCCTCCTCAGCCCTTGTCATTTTGTCTTGCATAATATCCATCCCTACCGTCAGCTCCACACTGCCCTCTCTCCGAGCATCCTCACCCACCCGCTCTTCCGCAGCATACGCTCTACCACCTCTTTCTCCTGCACCTCTACCTCTACCTCCACTTCTTCCTCCTCCACCCCTACCCCCTGTGAAGCCAGCTCCCCCTCTTCCACCATCCGCCCCTCCGCCTCTCCCTCCTCTTGAACCCGAGCCCACTGGCTTGCTGACCCAATGCAACCAGTCACCCCACTCGCATAATGCACTGTCATGGACTCCATCCCCGCATTCTTCCACAACATGACCCATACGACCACAGAAAAAGCAGAAATCCGGGAGCTTTTCATAGAACACCGAATACCTCTTCCTCTCCTTCAACATTATATGGACAAACCTCACTAATGGCAATGTGACATTAACAAACACCCGAACCCGCAAGTAGTTGGATGGATTAATCTTCCCTTCATTAACAGTCACCATAAACGGAGTTTCTCCTACCTTCTTTGCCACCTTTTCTGCCAATTCCTTCTTCCTTGTCAAGCCATTAGGCAAACCTTTTATCCTCGCCCAAAGTGGATACATGTTCAAAGCATATTCTTCCATGTTCGAGAAGCCATCATACTCTACCAAAACCACCGGATCCCTTCTGAACTGCCATGGCCCCCCTTCCATCACGCGCTTCCAATCCCCTAAACAATGACATTGAGCCAAAAACAGGTTGGGTCCTTTGATGTTGAAGGTGACCCCCTGCGCACAAGCCCAAGCGTTCCTCATCGAGTTCAATAGGGAAGCATGACTAAACGGCCTCAGGGTATGAACCCTAAAAAGCGCCAACCACCTGACTTCCTTGATCAATTCATCTACCTCCCCCGACAAATCCAGATCTTCCTCCTCCTCTCCATGCAGGTTAAGGTTCTCAAACTCGTCCTCCAGATTGTGTGATGGGCCGTATCGATCCCAATCGGCTTCTTCATCATCCTTTTGATCATCCTCATCCTCCCCCGCAACCTTCCCTCCATCTTCCCCGTTCACCGCCGTCGCGCGCGCCGGGACAGAACCGACCCCCGCTGCTGGGTCTTCAACCCTAGCCACCTCTACTTCCGGTCTCTCCGCCCCTCCGCGTGCCTCCATATTGTTCGAATCTTCCATGCTTTCGCCGGAGAGCAAGGCGGACTCCCGCAGGACGTAATCCGCGTGATCCCTGGCTCTCTAATGATATATCTTACGTGGATTTTGGTGTACTCCGACGGCGCCGCCGGAGGAAGAGTTGGACCCTAGGGAAACCCTAGGGAAAAAAAATCTATTCCAAACCGTCAGAGAAGGAAATAATTAAGCATATGGGTTACAAGAAAGTACATAATTAAGCATATATGTTAGTGATATTCTCCATTTCTTTCTAAGAAAGATGTGCTCTATGTTAATATCAACATTGATGAGTTGTACTACTTTTTCTAAAAGAAGTTTTTAAAACTAGTTCTTTGTAAATTGCTGGTCTTGTGAGTGGCCACAAAGGCCAGATCTGTATTAGTACTCATAAAGTGCAAGTTGGGGTAGCAATGAACTGCAATTGGACTAAAGGTAGTAAGTGATGCAATATTTTACCACTGGCCATAAATAATTGGCCCCGTTGCACCATTTCTTCAATGCTATCTAAAATACTCCATTGCTAAACTATATGGAGTATGTGTATCCTCATTGTTAGACTATATGGAGTACCGTGAAGTAGGTGTATTCCTTTAGTTGCTTTGCTCACATGGTTTTAATGCAGTATAGAGCAATGCTATAGTTGCCTATATATAGACTTCAGAACACTACAACCTTGTTTACTAGCATGACCTATCTATTGCTAAATATGCGGAGTTTAAGAGCTAGATAGTGAAAGAGGAAGAGGAAGAGAGAATCTCTAAGAGCAGTGGGAATAGGATCATGGAGGAAAGCCTAGAGCTCAATTTCTCCTCCTGTGTCAGAGCCGAGGTAGAGATTTGCTTTGTGTTTTCCTGATGCCTCCTATTCCTATCGATCTTAGGTACTCCTTCCTCTTCCTCTCGCTTGCCAAATATTTTAGGGGATAATATAGAATGTACAAACACATAGGATGTTTTAGATGAGAAAGGGGTGGAAATGAGTTGGGAAGAGGAAGAAAAGAGGTCCTGAGAGCAGTGGTCATAGTCTCATGGAAACATGGAGGAAAGCCAAAATATGTCTTGCCTCCAGAAACAGGGGCTGAGATTTGTTTCGCATATTTTCCCGATGCTTTTCATGTTTATCATATGATCCTTCCTCTTCCTTTGGAGTTGCACAATATTAGTTTTAGAGACAGCAAAAAAAACATCCAATCATATATTTAGACAAATATGGCTTCGTGCGTGAGTCAGGAAGAGAAAAAAATTGAGACGAGCACTGAGTATCGGAACAGAGGAAAGCATACAACTTTTCTTCTAAAACTACAATGAGATATTGTTTTATTTTCTATTTTCTAATGCCTCATGTGCCTATTGTTCTTTCCTTCTTAGACAGCTAGTGTACATAGTAGAGATTGGATGGCCTCTTTGAACGCTGTGGCTAGCACATCTTCTGATGCAAGTGACTAAAGTGAGCATTACTAAACAAAAGTGCCCACATCGCCCCAAGTGGCAAATTTGTTGTCACAAGGTCATTGCACAAGAAATAAAACCATCCAAAAAATGAATTCATGTCTTGTAATTGAAACTGGTGTTGTTCGAACCCCGTCGGACCTAGGAATAGAAGAAGGGGGAAAAGGAAATTATTAAACAATTAGGTTAGAATAGAAGGAAATGATTAAGCATATAGGCTAACTTCCTTTATTGCAGAAGGCATTCCTGATGTATCATGAATTTTATTTTGAAACTGCACCTCTTACAACTTACAAGGGATGTGCTCCAAGATATGGTGAGTTGCATCTACTCCTATTCTAAATGGCCGTATCCATCATTCTGATGCAGAGACCGGGGAGTCCTCCCTTTTCGAAAAAAAAATCTACTCCTATTCTAAAAGGAACATTTAAAATAGCTAATTGTAAACTGCTGACCTTGTGAGTGACCACCGAGGCAGATCTGTATTACTCTGTAAGTACCAAGTTTTTTTCTTGAGTGGATGAAAGTACCAAATTGGTGTTACAATGATCAGAAACTGGACAAAAAACTAAGGACAAAAGGTATTGAGTGGTGCAAGATATTACCGTTGGCCTTATGTACTTGTTCCCGCTGCACATTTTCTCCCACGTTATCTAAAAGATCGTGCATCCTCATTGAATGACTAATATTTATTCTGGCCATGTACTCTCATTTTGTGTTTTCCAAAGAGAAGATTTAATTTGACAAGAAAACACCATCATGTTTTGTTTCACCTGGCTAAGATCGATCAAGTATTAGCGCGGCTGTCAAAGTCGACAATCTGATCAATCAGTCTGACTAGGACGCCACCCAGCAGTGATTCCATCGACTGACTAGCTAGGGATATGTTTTTCCTGTTCGTAGGGTGGGCTAATTACTTTGCTACAAAAGAACCGAATAGTAGCTTAGATGATCGGGGTACTCCCTCCTTGCTAAGAAATATATAAACATTTACGATGTCTTTTTATATCTATGAATCAAAAACATTTACCATGTCAAATATATACCATATAAAAATTATTATTTCATTACAAATCTATGATATTGATTTGTTATGCCCTTGTAATAAAAAAAATTCTACGAAGCTTGATATAAGAAAACTATATGCACTATAAATAATTTGATAAATAGGGATTATTATTTTCCATTCCAACTTTTTTTCTTCTAAGAGCAGAGGAACATTTAGCCTAAGAAAGCTGGCTAGCTACCAGCAAATGGCGTTTTTACAACTTTGGACGTTTCTTCTTATCTGCATTTATAAGTAAATGTTACACACACAAAAAGTACAGTGTTAATTTATTTGGCATGACCAACCAATGGTACCGGTTTGATCCAACCAACGTAAAGGGCGCTTCTACGTTTTCGTTTGGAAACATATAAATTTTTGACTGCATATATGTTTAATTCAGTGTCCTATTTCATAACGGAGGGAAGTGGCACGGGCAATAAGTGCTTATTTGTGAAAAGTAAATAAACGGTAAATGCTTATTCACAAATAAAAAAACAAACAATAAGGCCCCGTATGGATCCTCTTCAGGAGTGAGCTTTCAAAAATAGCTGCGTGAAGCCAGCCGAACGTGCCAGCTCCGAGAAGCCTGCTTCGTGGAGACATGGAACGGGCATGTGCAATTTTCGCGGAGAAGAGGAGCAGCGCAGCCTAGCTTTATAAAAACGAGAATTTTTTTCCTGGAAATTATATTGAATGCCACCCCGAAGTGCCACGCTCCGAAACATTTTCTCTCGCACAAAGTACCACACACCTCGAAATTACATGGGAATGCCACCCCGAAATGCCACAAACACGAAACAATTTCTCTATTCAGATGGACTTTCTCGAAATTACATGGTAATGCGACCCCCGAAGTATCTCACGGAGCTGCTCACGCCAGCCGAACACGTCGTTGCTCCAGCGAGAAGTTGTAAGCCAGCAAGAAGTTGGGAAGCCAACTATTTCGGGAAGCTGGCAAATTGAACTGCCGAAAGGGGGCTAAGTGTGATTCCATGTCATTATTCCACTCTCTTTGGCTTCTCTGCAAATAGTGTAGCTTTTGAACTCACTTGATCGTTAATGGCGTGTGTTGCCGCACCCGTGTATTGGGAATGTTCTATAAAAGGGCTTTGCAATGTTCCATTAAAAAAATGAAGACAATTTTATCTTCTAGCACAAAATAGAAGTTCCATCATTTCAGTTGGGCTGGTATGGGCCTTTCTTTTGTGCACTGCACATGCCCTCAGCTCAATCCTTGTGTTCTCTGGTTTGTTTACATGTCTGGCGGCCACCATGTCTTGCCGGTAGTGAGACACAAGCATGTCTTGCCTCAAGGACGCATTAAATGAGTCAGTTTTGTTCTTCATTTATTTTTATTTTTATTTTTGAAACTATTATAAATACATATATTCCAAAAACATAATGTACTTATTTTATAAAATCCATCACAAATTTGAAAACTGTTAACGCATCGCAAATTCTTTGTAAGTGTAATTTAAAAAAATGTTGATAGTATTAAAAAAATGTTCTTGACATTTAGAAAATATTCTTACGTTTCAAAAAATGTACATCACATGTTTCATAAATGTTTTATAAAATAAAGAATGTTCATGTAATTCACAAAAAAATGTTTCTTACCATTCGAACAAATGTACATTACATTAAAAAATGGTCATACGTTATATATGTTTATGACATATAAAAAAGTATTATGCGATGTAGAAATATCTTTGCATAGTTTAAGAGAATGTTCAGTATCATCCAAGAAAATGTTTCGTCTGTATTTAAAATATTTTTAACACTTATTTGATACATGTATTTTACAAAAATATTAATCATGTATTTGAAATAGTATTAAAAATTAATGTATACAAAAACGTACCATGTGTATGTACAAAATTAGGCATCAAAACATATATTGCAAAAATGTTAATCATATATTTTAAAAAGGGGGCTGCTAGGCGTCCGCCGGTGGATGAATTGGAAACATCCGCCGCCTGGCTGTCCATTGGATGGACGCGCTGCTGACCGTCCAATGTACAACCCACGTTCCCACCTCCCTTTTGCAACAAGCGCGGTGTTGCAGAAACAAGCCCACCTCCCACGCCGTTAGATCTACCCACGTGAGCGTCACAAAATTGCAACAAGTTGGTTGTTGCTGAACAGAGACTTTGTGCGGAGACGTGATGTAACTTTTGCAACAATGGTATTGTTGCAGAAAACTTTGCAACTGTGGTGATGTTGCAGAAAAAATTGTAGAATTTTTTTTAGATTGTGTTGTGGATTTTTTTTTCAACATAGGTTGTGTTGCGGGATTTTTTTTTGCAACATAGGTTGTGTTGCAGATTTTTTTTCATTTCATTTTCACTTTTTTTTGCAACAGCGGTATTGTTGCAGAAAAACTTTGCAACTGAGGTGATGTTGCATTTATTTTCTTTGTCTTCACCTTTATATCGTGTGACGGAATAATTTTTTGCAACATGACCAATGTTGCAGAAAATTTTCTTGCAAGTTATTGGATGTTGCAGAAAAATGCCATTGTCGTTCGCAACGAGCTCCCGCGGGACGACGACAAGGGGAAGCGGAGCCGCTCATCCCCGCCATCATGACGCTGCTGGCGTGCGCCCGCAGGAAGGAGCGGCGCTGCCCATCCCCACCATCGCTGGCACCAACCGCAAGGCCATCCAACCCCGAGCTCCCGTCCTGAGCGTTGCCAAACTTTGTCGCTGGTCACATCGGCCGGCTACCTCGCATGCTCCCCATGAGCGCTTGCAGTTGAAGTCACTAGTTGCTGCTTGCATCTACGTCCATGGGTGCTCTCCATCCTAGGCGTGCGTGGTGGAGGACACTGAATGAGTTGGGAAATGAGAGAAGCTGTGGATGGGAGTGCTTGGAGGAGAAAACAAGGCAGCAAGGACGAAGCGGTGTATGTGATGACAGGGACATGTGTCGTCCATGGAAGGTGACGGGTGCATTGGAAAAATCAGTCGGTTGAAGAGAATCTTTTCCCTTTTAAAAATGCTAAAGTTATATAAAAATGTTTTTGATGTATACAAGAAATGTACAACATGTATGCAGAAAGTAGACAAGTGCTAGAAAAAAGAAACAATAAAAAGAAGAAAGAGAAAAGAGAAAAAGAAAAACCCGATGAAATCCGAAGAAAGAAACGAACATAACTAAAGAAATATTGAGATGCTGTGGAATGGAGGATGGGTATTGGACATTACTGTGGTGGGCTAGTGCCAGCTGGACACCCCATGATTAAGCTAACTTGAAGGCCAGAAAAGAAAAGATAAGAGCATGGTTAATAGTATAGTTAAGAATCGGCCATATGAAGTTGGCATGTCATGTATAATTAACCTAATAGCTGCCCCTCCTCCTCACCCCCCCCCTCTTCCCTTTCTCGCCGCCGCCTGAGGCAGCCGCTGAGCAAGCCCGGGGCGCCAAGGATGGTGGCGGCAGGGCCTCGGTTGCCCTGCTTCAGCGTGGGGAACCCCGGATCTAGAGCGACGACTCTATTGGCAAGGCACGGTCGGCTAGCAGCCGTGCGGGTAGTGGATCTGGTGTCCCGGCCGCGCGGGCGGCGGGATCCGGTGGTTGTTGGCGGCCGGCAGCGGCTTCTGCCGCGGTCGGTGCGCGCGATTTGGCGCCTTCCCTCCTCCCCTGTTTGGCGTGCGGGCCAGCCTGATCGGGCCACGCTTCCTATTTGTCGCTGGTTCTGTATAGGAGGGGCTGCTGGTGGCGGGGATCTAGTTCGGGCGAAATCCCTGGCCGGCCATGATCGGCCGCGCCGACGGCGATGCCTGAGGGCGCCGTTCCCCTCCTTGGAGGCGTCGGTATGGACTGATCTCCTCACTTCACCTTCCCCTAGGTCTCCCAGGCGAAAGCCCTAACTTTGTTGGGCGGCGGCGACATTCACGGCGTCGTTCCCTTCTTGAAGGCGCCGCTTTGGAAACCTTGGGGTTGGTGGGGCTTGTGGGTGGTGGGCGACGACGGTGGTGCGGCCCTATCCTAGCATGGATTTACGTCCGTTGCTTGGAGATGGACTCGCGTAGATGGAGGTCGTCGGCTGGCGTCGTGGTGGCGTCAATGGCAGAGGACCTGCCAAGGCTCGCGTAGGTGGAGGTCGTCGTTTGGCGTCGATGGCGGAGGACCTGCCAAGATTGTAACCTCAATTTGCTCTGAAGATGGACTAGTGGAAAATGGCGGCGCCGACACATGTGAGTGTGTCGGACCGGTTTGAGCCCCGGACTCGGCAGATGGCTCGGTCGGGGTCTCCGGCTTTAGATGTTAGGCTTAGGTGAGAGGTCTGGGTATGTGGCCCAGCTTCCACCCCTTCATCATTTGCATAGGAGTAGCAGCAGATGTTGCCAAGATGACGGATTCAGGCATATTGTTGTTCTACTTTGTAAGGTCCTCGAGAATAATCAATAAAATAGCCGCACGCATGTCCCAGATGCAAAGGCCGGGGGTCATCCCCCTTTTCAAAAAAAAACCTAATAGTTCATTCATAAAATATTTGGTCAAACTAGTATGTCATCTTACATACATAAGAAGTTGATCCTAAAACAAGAATCACAATCTGAAGACATATCCATTAGCTACTGAACTCGCTCCCTTGCCGCTCTCGGGCGGCAACGGGGCGCCCCAGCCCTCAACCAGCGACCACCTCCCCCCTCTCCTCTCCCGCCGCTGCCGGCGTGCGCTGCCGGGCAAAGCCCGTGCGGTGCCGGCGGCGGGGGGTCTGCTCATTGGCAGCGGCGGTTTCCCCTGGCGTCGCGGAGCAGTGGGCGGGCGCAGCCAGATGCGGATCTGGCGCGACGATGAGTGGTGCCTACGGTCTGTGCGGGATGGTGTTGCTCGGCTCGGCAGCGTCTCAGTGGTGCTCCGGCAGCTCTTGGCACTGTGGATACGGCGTATGGCGGCGGCTTGGTGGCTCCTGACACGTGGATCCGGCAGATGGGGTGGCGGCCGACGACTTTTACCTGTTCGGCGGCGCCCTCTTGGTGGTGCAGCGGCTACTGCGGGCTGCCTGGCTTCGGCCCGATAGCTCTGTGCTGCGGGGTGGGGTGGGGTGGCGCCCTCCCTCCCTGCTTGGTGCTGCAGATCTGGCCGGCTTGCTAGCCCGGCGGCCTCGTCCGTTCGGTGGTTGCAGGCGGCTGGGGTTTCGACGTGAGGCTAGATGGTGATCCGGTTGCGGCTGGGTCTTGCCCGACATGCTGCCGGCGAGGTACGTGGTGGCTCCCATACGGCGCAGCGCGGTTGCTGCGTGGGAGGCGAGTGGGTCAGCGGATTGTGGCGCGTGTAGGTGGTGTTCGAGATGGTCCTGGTGAAGACTTGCCTGGTTGTTGCCGGCCAGGAGCGGCGGCGCCTGCGGGCGTCGTTCCCCTCCTTAGAGGCGCTACCATGGAGATCTCCGACCTTCTACCCTCGGTTCAAGATCTTCTGACAAATGCCCAAGGCCCAACTTTGGGTCAGGCGACGACGTCGTCCTTGTCGCACCCCCCCCTTGGGGACGTCGCCTTGAAGAGCTTAGATCCTATTTGCGCATTCCATAGGCTGGACGCTCGCAACATTGCGGTCCGTCCGGCAATGTGATGTGGCGCGACTTCTTGTGTGGCAACGATGGCGGCTTCGGGCGGAGTCGGAGCTGCCTGGTCGCCGGCGCGTGTGGTGGACTGTTTGGCATCGATCGACGTAGGCCTCGGCGCTTGCTTGCAGTGAGGGCTACTTTGGTGGTCGTTGATGGTGGAGTCGGAGTCGCCCTCGCGGAGATGTCATGACGATGACCCCAGATTGCAACCTCGACGGCGCTTTTCTCCTCGACGGCATGTGTGTGTTCTTGTGTGGGTTGCCAGTCGCCTTATGTGCTTGTTTTTACAGGCATGTTGTGACGGTTTTCGCCCGATTTCCCGTTAATTAACTGGGCAACTCTCTTCGACCTTTTTTAATGAATCGGGCCCTAAAGGACCGCGTTTAAAAAAAGTTGATCCTTACTATACTATTTATCTCAACATGCACATATGTCATCTCATCAAAGGGCCACCACTATATGCCTGAGAAAAAGTTTCTCATTATTAATTGATCTCATGCACACCTTTTACCTCACCACACATGACACCTCATCAAGGTTCACTCAATATGCATGAAAAAAAATCCCATCACACTATGCCACTTATATTCAAAATATTTCTAACTACACAATAATCAAATACAGTATATGATATTTATTTTTAGCTTTAATTTATATATTATTGATTCAACAATAGAAGCTTCATGCAATCAAATCACTGAAATATATTGCAATCGATTCCCGCTGCAACGCGCAAGATATTCTCTAGTATCATTAATATTTGGTCATACTAGTGTTACAACCGGCTGCAAGAGCATATCTAGCATATCCGTCAACCGCGCGTCTCGCAAAATGTGTATAAGGGCGCCTGTAAAACTTTTTTACGGTGCGGCGAGCGTACCAACGGAACAGATCCCGCAAACGCATCCTGCATCACACCATAAATTTTGCATAGCATCAAAAAAATTACACATTTCAATAATATCAAACAAATTTTGCATAGCTTGGTTGCGGGCAATGCATAGCCGACCGACCGTCGATCCGCGCCGCTTTTTCTTCGGTCCCACCTCAAATTCATCAATGAGATGCAACAACACTAGGTTGTCGTCATCATCGCCGAGGATCAAATCTTCTATGTTTGAATCATCGGACGGAAGGACGAGACGAACTCCAATCCATCTACAAAACTCCATGAGTTTCACTCGAACCTACTCCGGGCCAAAATCGAGCACGAACCGGCGGGATTTGGACCTACCTCGCCCGAAGCAAAGCCACGTCGCGCCGCCCCTTTCTTCTCCCCACCGGCCGAAGCGAAGCCGCGCCGCCCCTTTATTCTCCTCGCCGGCCGAAGTAGCGCTGCACCACCCTTTTACCCCGACGCGCGCCACTCACAGTCATCGGAACCTACCCGATCCGCATGCTGCGAGCCCACGCGCCGAGCTCCCGGGAAGATCCATGGCGCCGGCGGCAGACGCGAGCCACAGATGCAAATGGTCACCAACGCTGTCGAAAGTAGGTGGAGTGGATGCAGCGCGGGGCAGCACCAAGGGGCGGGGATGTGCGGCGGTGGCGGGGAGGGGGAGGGGGGCATGAAATGAAGTCGGGGGAAGTGGTTCGTGCCAATGGAAAGGTGAGTCTCCAAAAACGGGCGAAATTCCGCACATATGGAGGAATTGGGCTCGTGGATGCGGGACCTCACAAAAAAAAAACGAGACGGCCGGATTTGAAGGATGTGTTCAGGTTGGGGATACGGGATGGATGCTGCAAACTGGCGATTATTATAGCGGACGGCCCGATTTACAGGATCTGTTAGAGATGCTCTAAACTTATAGTCTTCTTTTTTCTTCTCTTTCCTCTCTCCTTCAACTACACACAAATTCGATGTGCCATCTGCTATAGCCCGCCTATGTCACTTTAGTGTACTTGCTCTCCAAAGACAAGCGGATGATATGTTTACTTAATCAACACACTTGTTACATCCTTCTCTCCTTAATTACGACCAGTGCACGCTGATACCTCTACGTACGATGCTTACCAAATATCAGTATATACATACAGACTACATATATGTAACAGACTTCAGAGTTTTGCAAAAAGGGGAAAATGAACATACTTCAGAAATATTTCTACTCGATCGTGGATCGACCGTGCGCATGGAGCATGCATATATAATTGAGCATGCAGCGGTTCGTCAACTTTTAACTTTCGATCGGCATGTACTGGTAGTAGTAGCACTGATAATTTTGGTGAATCTAGGCAACGTTGATGATGCCGATGAGGGGTATGCCGACGGCGGTGACGACGAGCGTGGACGGCGCGCCGAAGACGACGTGGCTCCAGAAGGTGAGGTCGTGCGCGTTGCGCGGCGCCCGGCGTGCCTGCTCGCACACGATGAGGTTCGCCGCCGACCCCAGCAGGGACAGGTTACCCGCCACCGTGCTCACCCACGCCAGCAGCAGCCACGACCGCGTCACCGCCGCCGCCGAGATCGTGGCTGCCGACGCCGCCACCTCGTCACCCATCAGCAGCACTGCATGAACCACACGCATCCTCGTGTCAGTTAATAGCCGTCTTGTCAACTGTCATGCACGCACGGGGATATATGTAGGGCACAAAATGCTCAATGCGTCAGCAGCACAAACGAACCAAACAGGCAGTACTTTCCATGCCCCTTAGCTAGCCACTAAACTATAGTTCCGGTACTATGCCGTAACAAGAAAGATCTACATAAAATACCAGTACACTTTAGATTTACGTGCATGCACAACAGCTAGCACAAGTGATACGTACAGTGTGGTGTGTAAAGAAACACTTTGGTGTAAGAATTCACTAACCGGTTGGTACGTTGGAGGCAAGGTTGGAGAGGACGATGACGATGAGGGAGAGCACTGTGATGCCCCTGACGTGGTTGATCTTGGAGTATGGCTCCATGACTTTCCAGATGGCGCCGGGGAGCCCCGTTTTGTTGAACCCGCTCACGGTCACGAACATTCCCGTGAAGAAAACCAGCAACGAGTAAGACACCTTGCCGAGGCAGAGCTCGGCGTCGCGGAAGTCCACCACGATGAGGGCGACGGCGGTGGTGATGGCCGTCCACGACATGTTGAGCCCGAGCATGTAGGCGACCAGCATGCCGGCGGTCACGATGTACGCGAAGCTCTTGAGGAACAGCCTCCGCTGCGGCGCCGAGCACTGTATGAACCACCGGTGTTTGGTCGAGATGCTCTCCACCATCACCGAGTCGTGGTCGGCGGCGGGGACCAGCGATGACGACTGGACCAACATCGTCTGGCCGGGGCTCTTCAGCGTCGTCGACGTCGCCGGGGACGGCCGGCGACCCTCCTCGACTGCCGCCATCTCCTTCTCGGCGGCCACCGCGTCGGGACTGCTCCCCTCGAGGTCCTTCCAGTACATGCAGAGCAGCATGACCATGTTGACGGCCATACCAACGAGCATGGCCGGCAGGATGCCGAGGAGGAAGCCCACGAATGAGATCTTACTGTTGAAGGCGATGACCAGGTTCTGCGGGTTCCCGATGGGCGTGGCGCTGGACCCGATGTTGGCGCTGGTGGCCAGCGCCAGCAGGAACGGCTTCGCGGGGAGGTTGCGCTCGGCGGCGAGCTCCAGCACGAACTCCGTGAGCACGACACAGCAGGTGTCGTTGGTGAAGAGCGCGCTGGCGAGGGCCGTGACGACGCAGACGCGGCACAGCAGGTCGCGCCCGCCCTGGCTCCGCCACGCCAGCAGCCGGCCCAGGTGCCCGAACATGCCGGCGCTCTTGAGGTAGCCGCCGACGACCATGGTGGCAAAGAGGAGGCCCAGGATGGGGAGGTCCACGGAGGCGTAGGCATCGTCCGGGCTGATCACGTGGAAGACGACCATCAGCGCAGCCCCCAGCAGCGCACCCGCCGTGCGGCCGATCGGCAGGAAAGGGACCGACGGGAACACGGCCAGCACCCAGAATACCCCGAACGCCGCCGACCCCAGCACCACCTTGGACAAAGACGCCAGCGCCATGCTAGATTGACCTGTTCACTCGTGTATACGCGACTGGGTGATGGATCGATCCCAGCTGCTAGCTGTTGTGGCTTGTGCCGTGGGAATCCAGGGGACTCCCCCCGGGGCTTAAGTACTCGCGAGGTGCACACTTTCGCCGCAAGTTGCAGGTGACGCCATTGGTCCGACCTAGTTGCACCGCAACGTACGTTTTCTTACACTGAGGTACACTCAGGGCAGTGCCAAACTCTAAAATGGGGTTACGATATTGTTAACAAGTAAGGTCTTCTTTGTACGAACTAATTGAACTCTTTTTGATTTTATATAAAATAGTCAAGTCTGCTACAGACTTGGCCATATGCAGTAGTCTAGTCTTTCACTCAATGACACTTCTAGGAAACTACTACTGTGTACATTCCTTCCAATTGCATGAAATAAAATCAAACAGTGATACGGGCTGACTAGTGCAGAATAAAATCAACTTGTACATACGGCAACAATCAAATTAGATGGGCGTGATGTGCAAATGAAAAATGATGGACTGTAATTTCTACCGGAGAATACTGCTAGACACGGAATTGATAGTCTTTGCATGGAATTGAAGTATTCGCGAGGTGCACGCTTTGCGCTGCAAAATGCTGATGACGCCATTGGTCCGACCTAGTTGCACGACAACCTTTTAGCCAAACTAAGCCGTACTGAGCTTGCATGAGACATGCCTTAGCGAGACAACATGATGGTCGAACTAATGGGGGGAAAATATATGTGCTTGCACACTCACTACTCACTACGTAGCTCACTAGGGACTAGCTATTCAACTAAATAACCAGCTTAAGCATATTTCGTCTAAATATTGCAATATCAGTTTTCTTTAACACAGTACAGTCGCAAATGCACATACACTCAATCTTATAAACACACATATGGACACTCTACCCCATAAGCACCTCAGATATACTGAGCCGGCACAATATCTTGTACTCCCTCTCAGAGGCAGCCCTGAGAGGGGGCAGGGGGCGGCCGCCCCGAGCCCCCCAAATGGAGGCGGCCCTCGCCAAGGTGTGTACAGGTAGGCTATGGCGAAACATATTTTCGGTCAACAATTTTGACGGCTGGGCCTCACGCAGCAGGCTGGAACGTACGCATGTACTAGTAGCCTGAAAGGGAGCCAGCGATTGATTTGTTCCTAGTTTTTTTTTTTGACGGGAAGGCTAGCTTTATTAACTCACACCAAGGTTACATCCTCTGCTAGAGGTCTTAAGATAAAATCTGGAGGGACATCTAACCAAATCTCAGGGTTATTTGAACTCCCCCATCTAGCTAGCTCATGTGCTACTACATTTAAATCTCTAAAACAATGTTCAACTACCGCCTTCCCGAAATCTCGAAGTATATCTCGACAGTCTTCCAGAATGGGAACAGCCACCATCGAGTGACCCTCATTGTTCTGCAGCGCCTCTACCACTGTCAGACTATCCATCCTAATCACAACATTGTTACAACTAGTGCTCAGAAGTAATTTGAGGCCTTCTAGAAGTGCAGCAGCTTCAGCTGAGACCACGTCCGGCACATGATACAAACTAGCTGTTGCTGCCTTGATAAATCTAGCTCGATTATTATGAATGACCGCTCCACTTGCTCCTGTATAATCAAGCTCTGAAAAGGATGCATCTACATTAAGGATCAGTTGTCCTTCTAGAGATGGTCTCCATTTGTTAATTCGTTGGGGCTTTGCCACCTTACCACGAGCTTTCACAAAATTTAGTGTTAGAGCATGCAACGATAGAGTCGTTTGTTCAGAATTTTGCACTGGTTCTCCTCTGACCAGTTGTCTTCTCTGCCACCAGACAAACCAACATGCAGTCACTAACAATTCAGGGATTTGCACTGGTTCCATAAACGGGCGTTGGAAAGATTTGTCGCATAGAAAAAATTCGATCACTGCAGAGCCAGCTCGATCAACCAGAACTGTGTCCTGCATTACTTTCCCTACCCCGAGAGCATCCCAGATAGCTCTTGCACGAGGGCACTTGAAGAGCGCATGCATGATATCTTCAGCTCCACTTGATCATACAGGGCACTGTGAATTGTTCCCAATGTGGCGGTTTGCCAGGACAGATAAACATGGTATGGCGTTGTGTAGGCAGCGCCATAGAAAGATTTTAACCTTCCCCAGGAGTTTAAGATTCCACAATCTCTTCCACACTGGATGCGATGATGATCCTCCATAACCAACAGAACCCGGAGCAGCAACATAGGTTTCTTCTCATTGCTTGTAATACGCGGATCGAACCGAGAAAACATCATTCTTTGTCAAATGCCAGACAATGTAATCTTCAGTCCCTTGATGGTATAAGAGGATTTGAAGGATACGATCAGCATCGATAGGCCAGAAGTTCTCTCTAATAAGATCTTCATCCCATTCACCCGAGTAGGGGTCAATCAACTCATTCACCCTTGAAAGGACTCTGTTCCCTCGCTCTATTACAATTTTCCTTGATGAACTATTCAGGATCCAACAGTCCTCCCAAATATCAATCTTTGTTCCATCCCCAACTCTCCAGATGCTTCCCTTCTTGAAGGTTTGGATTCCTGCCCATATGCTTTGCCATACATAGGATGATCCTTTCTTTAACTCACAATTCAATATCTCCTGAAGGGTAATAACATGATCTCAACACTCTAGAACAAAGAGAGTCATAGTTGTTGAGATATGTATTTAGCATATGTATTCTTGTACTTCAAGTCTCCTCCTTGTGTATAGTTGAGGATATGACTTGCCCTATGTACTATATATACTTGTGCATATGCACCTATCAATACATTGAGAGTTGCATCCTATTCCTCTACATGGTATCAGCCTAACCCTCGGTCCCCAGCCCTAGCCGTGTCGCTGTCGCCTCCCCAGGCCGCCGCTGCTCCCGCTGTCCCGCGCCGCCGCCTCCCCGGCCGCCGCGCCTCCTCCCTCCCTCACCACAACCTCCCGCATCGCGCCTCCACTCTCCCCGCCGCACCCCCAACCTCCCTGCCCTCGCCGTCCCAAGCCGCCTCCCTCCCGAACCCTAAAACCCTCCCGAACCCTAAAACCCTCCCGATCCCATCTCGCACCGCCATCCTCCCCTACTGCCATGTCGGCCCTCGGCACCTCTTCCTCCTCCAGCGCACACCCCAGCAACCCGTTCGACTCCTCCTACGGGTCCGAGCCCGATGAGCCCCGAGCCGTCGACATCCGCAACATCCACCTCTCCGATCACGTTCCCATCATACTCTCCCACGCCTCCGCCAACTACTATGCCTGGAAAACCTACTTCAATCTCCTCTTCTGTGAGTACAACCTTCGTGATCACGTGGACGGTCTAGCCAACTTCTTTGCCGGCGCCCACAACGCCAACTGGCTCGCCATCGACGCCACCCTCATCCGGTGGTTCTTCCTCACCGTCTCTCCGGACATCTTCCACACCGTCGTTCGCGATGGGGACGATGCCTACACGGTGTGGACCAAGATCAATGGCCTCTTCACCGACAACAAGCTTCAACGGATTGTTTTCTTGCAGCAGGATTTTTTTGGGTGTCACCAGAACGACTCCACCATCGACGCCTTCTGTCTCCGGCTCAAGACCCTCTCCGACGAGCTCAACGACGTCGGGTTCAAGGTGGGCGACGAGCTTCTTGTAGGACCTTGAAGTAGATGTGTCTAGAGGGGGGTGATTAGACACTTCATGCCAAAGTTGCAATTTTTAAGCCTTTTCGGTTTGAGTGGAGTTTAAGCATAATTTCAACACTCATAATACATATCAAGCAAGTATGCAAAGTGTATATAGGCAGCGGAAAGTAAAGCATGCAACTTGCAAGAATGTAAAGGGAAGGGTTTGGAGAATTCAAACGCAATCGGAGACACGAATGTGTTTCCCGTGGTTCGGATAGGTGGTGCTATCCTACATCTACGTTGATGGAGACTTCAACCCATGAAGGGTAACGGTTGCGCGAGTCCACGGAGGGCTCCACCCACGAAGGGTCCACGAAGAAGCAACCTTGTCTATCCCACCATGGCCATCGCCCACGAAGGACTTGCCTCACTAGCGGTAGATCTTCACGAAGTAGGTGATCTCCTTGCCCTTACAAACTCCTTGGTTCAACTCCACAATCTTGTCGAAGGCTCCCAAGTGACACCTAGCCAATCTAGGAGACACCACTCTCCAAGAAGTAACAAATGGTGTGTTGATGATGAACTCCTTGCTCTTGTGCTTCAAATGATAGTCTCCCCAACACTCAATTCTCTCTCATAGGATTTGGATCTGGTGGAAAGGAAATTTGAGTGGAAAGCAACTTGGGGAAGGCTAGAGATCAAGATTCATATGGTAGGAATGGAATGTCTTGGCCTCAACACATGAGTAGGTAGTTCTCTCTCAGAAATAGGATGCTGGAAGTGTAGGCTTAGTCTGATGGCTCTCTCCACGAGTGAAGAGGAGGTGGAGGGGTATTTATAGCCTCCACACAAAATCCAACCGTTACACACAATTTACCAATCTCGGTGGGACCGAATCAGAAAACTCGGTTAGACCGAAATAGTAAACCTAGTGACCGTTAGGAATTTCGGTGGGACCGATTGGAACAACTCGGTGGGACCGATGTGCTAGGGTTAGGGAAATCCAAAACTCGGTTTGACCGATTACTCAAACTCGGTGGGACCGATTTGGGTAATAAGCAAAACAGAGAGTTGGCCAAGCAAACTCGGTGGGACCGATTGCATATCTCGGTGGAACCGAGAGTAATGCAGTAGGTAACAGAGAGTTTGCAAGCACATCTCGGTGAGACCGAGATCCCATCGGTGAGACCGAACTGATTAGGGTTTGGCAGTGGCTATGACATGTGAAACTCGGTGGCCCCGGGTTGAAATAATCGGTATGACCGAGTTTGGCTTAGGGTTTAGGTCATTTGTGGATATGGGAAAGTAGCTGAGGGTTTTGGAGCATATCATTAAGAACTTGAGCAAGAGGCTCATTAAACAACACCTTATCCCTCCTTGATAGTATTGGCTTTTCCTATGGACTCAATGTGATCTTGGATCACTAAAATGTAAAATGAAGAGTCTTGAACTTCAAGCTTTAGCCAATCCTTTGTCCTTAGTGTCTTGGAGACCTTCCCACACCCTTTAGTCCATGCCACTCCATTGTTGAACTTATCTGAAACATACTAGGTGAAACCATTAGTCCAACAAGAGATATGTTGTCATCAATAATCAAAACCACCTAGGGAGCACTTGTGCTTTCAATCTCCCCCTTTTTGGTAATTGATGGCAACATACATCAAAGCTTTAGATAAAGATACAAAGAATAGTAAGTAAAGCTTTGGAAGGACATGTAACAAACATAGGCTCCCCCTACATGTATGCAATCATGTGAATATAAAATATAGAAGCATGTGAGAGCATAATCATGACAGAGTAGGCAATGTGTTACATGTATCTTGGCCATATGCATCAGAGCAAAAGATTATTAAGAAAAATACCTTCATGCTCATGAGTCCTTCTTGCAAACAGTATGTACGTAGGCAAGAATTCCTCATACTCATGATTTTGATGCATACACTTAGCTTGTAGTCTTAAGTTGGCTTAGGATGGAATGAACCTGCACAAACAAGGTTAGATAACACAGGTACATCCACTAGCCGGAGCAAACAAAAGAAACCACAAGAATACCAAGACTGGGATGACATGTAGAGAGTAAGTACTAGGTACTACATTGAATTCAACATGTCCCCAAGAATAAAGATATGCAATGAATTTTGACTGATTTCTTTCCCATGGGTGTCTTGCTCCCCCTGAATGTTGGGGAACGTGGTAATTTCAAAAAATTTCCTACGCACATGCAAGATCATGGTGATGCATAGCAACGAGGGGGAGAGTCTGATCTACGTACCCTCGTAGATCGCAAGCGGAAGCGTTATATCAACGCGGTTGATGTAGTCGAACGTCTTCACGATCCGACCGATCCAAGTACCGAAAGCACGGCACCTCCGAGTTCTGCACACGTACGGCTCGGTGACGTCCTCGCCTTCTCGATCCAGCAAGAGGGGCGAATTAGTAGATGAGTTCCGGCAGCACAACGGCGTGGTGACGGTGTTGGTGAAGAACAATCTCCGCAGGGCTTCGCCTAAGCACTACGAAAACTATGACGGAGGATAAACTAGAGGGAACAGGGTTGCCGGCACACGGCTTGGTGTTTCTTGATGTGTCTTTGGTGCTAGCCCTGCCCCTCTATTTATATGTTGAGCCCTGGGGTCGAAACTTGGAGTAAAAGCCTCCACAAAGTCGGTTTCACCCGAAAGGCAAGAGTCCTTCTCGGACTCCAGGGCCAGACGCCAGGGTTCCCGGCGTCTGGACCCAGACGCCAGGGACCCTGGCGTCTGGCCCCTAGACTCCGCAAAACTTCCTTTTGCGCTTTCCAAAAACCTTGTGGGCTTTCCCCTTTGGCCCAAATAAAGTGTTCTCGTACCCAAACATTTCGGGAAACATCCGGAACCCCTTCCGGTGATTTCCGGAACCCTTCCGGTGACCAAACACTATTATCCCATATATCAAACTTTGTCTCCGGACCATTCCGGAGTTCCTCGTCATATCCGTGATCTCATCCCGGACTCGGAACAACATTCGGTCACCAACATTCATAACTCACATAGTACTATATCGTCAACGAACGTTAAGCGTGCGGACCCTACGGGTTCGAGAACTATGTAGACATGACCGAGACACCTCTCTGGTTAATAACCAATAGCGGGACCTGGATGCCCATATTGGCTCCTACATATTCTACGAAGATCTTTATCGGTCAGACCGCATAACAACATACGTTGTTCCCTTTGTCATCGGTATGTTACTTGCCCGAGATTCGATCGTCGGTATCCAATACCTAGTTCAATCTCGTTACCGGCAAGTCTCTTTACTCGTTCCGTAATACATCATCTTGCAACTAACTCATTAGTTGTAATGCTTGCAAGGCTTATGTGATGTGCATTACCGAGAGGGCCCAGAGATACCTCTCCGACAATCGGAGTGACAAATCCTAATCTCGAAATACGCCAACCCAACATCTACCTTTGGAGACACCTGTAATGCTCCTTTATAATCACCCAGTTACGTTGTGACGTTTGGTAGCACCCAAAGTGTTCCTCCGGCAAACGGGAGTTGCATAATCTCATAGTCATAGGAACATGTATAAGTCATGAAGAAAGCAATAGCAACATACTAAACGATTGGGTGCAAAGCTAATGGAATGGGTCATGTCAATCAGATCATTCAACCAATGATGTGATCTCGTTAATCAAATAACAACACCTTGTTCATGGTTAGGAAACATAACCATCTTTGATTAACGAGCTAGTCAAGTAGAGGCATACTAGTGACAGTCTATTTGTCTATGTATTCACACATGTATTATGTTTCCGGTTAATACAATTATAGCATGAATAATAAACATTTATCATGAAATAAGGAAATAAATAATAACTTTATTATTGCCTCTAGGGCATATTTCCTTCAGTCTCCCACTTGCACTAGAGTCAATAATCTAGATCACATCACCATGTGATTAACATCGATAGTTCACATCATCATGTGATTAACACCCATAGTTCACATCGCCATGTGACCAATACCCAAAGGGTTTACTAGATTCAGTAATCTAGTTCACATCGCTATGTGATTAACACCCAAAGAGTACTAAGGTGTGATCATGTTTTGCTTGTGAGAGAATCTTAGTCAACGGGTCTGCCACATTCAGATCCACATGTATTTTGCAAATTTCTATGTCAACAATGCTCAGCATGGAGCTACTCTAGCTAATTGCTCCCACTTTCAATATGTATCTAGACCGAGACTTAGAGTCATCTAGATTAGTGTCAAAACTTGCATCGGCGTAACCCTTTACGACGAACCTTTTGTCACGTCCATAATCGAGAAACATATCCTTATTTCACTAAGGATAATTCTGACCGCTATCCAGTGATCTACTCGTAGATCACTATTGTACTCCCTTGCCAAATCAGTGCAGGGTATACAATAGATCTGGTATACAACATGACATACTTTATAGAACCTATGGCCAAGGCATAGGGAATGACTTTCATTCTCTTTCTATCTTCTGCCGTGGTCGGGCTTTGAGTCTTACTCAACTTCACACCTTGTAATACAGGCAAGAACTCTTTCTTTGACTGCTCCATTTTGAACTACTTCAAAATCTTGTCAAGGTATGTACTCATTGAAAAAACTTATCAAGCGTCTTGATCTATCTCTATAGATCTTGGAGCTCAATATGTAAGCAGCTTCACCGAAGTCTTTCTTTGAAAAACTCCTTTCAAACACTCCTTTATGCTTTACAGAATAATTCTACATTATTTCCGATCAACAATATGTCATTCACATATACTTATCAGAAATGCTGTAGTACTCACACTCACTTTCTTGTAAATACAGGCTTCACCGCAAGTCTGTATAAAACTATATCCTTTGATCAACTTATAAAAGCGTATATACCGACTCCGAGATGCTTGCACCAGTCCATAGATGGATCGCTGGAGCTTGCATATTTTGTTAGCACCTTTAGGATTGACAAAACCTTCTGGTTGCATCATATACAACTCTTCTTTAATAAATCCATTAAGGAATGCAGTTTTATTTATCCATTTGTCAGATTTCATAAAATGCGACAATTGCTAACATGATTCGGACAGACTTAAGCATAGATACGAGTGAGAAACTCTCATCATAGTCAACACCTTGAACTTGTCGAAAACCTTTTGCGACAATTCTAGCTTTGTAGATAGTAACACTAGTATCAGCGTCCGTCTTCCTCTTGAAGATCCATTTATTTTCTATGTCTTGCCGATCATCGGGCAAGTCAACCAAAGTCCACACTTTGTTCTTATACATGGACCCCATCTCAGATTTCATGGCCTCAAGCCATTTCTCGGAATTTGGGCTCCTCATCGCTTCCTCATAGTTCGTAGGTTCGTCATGGTCAAGTAACATGACCTCCAGAACAGGATTACCGTACCACTCTGGTGCGGATCTCACTCTGGTTTACCTATGAGATTCGGTAGTAACTTGATCTGAAGTTACATGATCATCATCATTAGCTTCCTCACTAATTGGTGTAGTAGTCACAGGAACAGATTTCTATGATGAACTATTTTCCAATAAGGGAGAAGGTACAATTACCTTATCAAGTTTTCTACTTTCCTCCCACTCACTTATTTCGAGAGAAACTCCTTCTCTAGAAAAGATCCATTCTTAGCAATGAATGTCTTGCCTTCAGATCTGTGATAGAAGGTGTACCCAACTATCTCCTTTGGGTATCCTATGAAGACATATTTCTCCGATTTGAGTTTGAGCTTATCGAGATGAAACTTTTTCACATAAGCATCGCAACTCCAAACTTTAAGAAACGACAGCTTAGGTTTCTTGCCAAACCATAGTTCACACGGTGTCGTCTCAACGGATTTAGATGGTGCCCTATTTAACGTGAATGCAGCTGTCTCTAATGCATAACCCCAAAACTTTAGTGGTAAACCGGTAAGAAACATCATAGATTGCACTATATCCAATAAAGTACGGTTATGACGTTTGGACACACCATTATGCTATGGTATTCCAGGTGGCATGAATTTGTGAAACTATTCCACATTGTTTTAATTGAAGATCAAACTCGTAACTCAAATATTCATCTTCTGCGATCATATCATAGAAACTTTTATTTTTGTTACGATGATTCTCCACTTCACTCTGAAATTCTTTGAACTTTTCAAATGTTTCAGACTTCTGTTTCATCAAGTAGATATACTTATATCTGCTCAAATCATCTGTGAAGATCAGAAAATAATGATACCTGCCATGAGCCTCAATATTCATTGGACCATATACATCAGTATGTATGATTTCCAACAAATCTGTTGCTCGCTCCATTGTTCCGGAGAACGGAGTCTTAGTCATCTTGCCTATGAGGCATGGTTCGCAAGCACCAACTGATTCATAATCAAGTGATTCCAAAAGCCCATCAGCATGGATTTTCTTCATGCGCTTTACACCAATATGACCTAAATGGCAGCGCCACAAATAAGTTGCACTATCATTATTAACTTTGCATCTTTTGGTTTCAATATTATGAATATGTGTATTGCTATGATCGAGATCCAATGAACCATTTTCATTGGGTGTGTAACCATATAAGGTTTTATTCATGTAAACAGAACAACAATTTATTCTCTTACTTAAATGAATAACCGTATTACAATAAACATGATCAAATCATATTCATGCTCAACGCGAACACCAAATAACACTTATTTAGGTTCAACACTAATCCCGAAAGTATAGGGAGTGTGCGATGATGATCATATCAATCTTGGAACCACTTCCAACACACATCGTCACTTCACCCTTAACTAGTCTCTGTTCATTCTGCAACTCCCGTTTCGAGTTACTACTCTTAGCAACTGAACTAGCATCAAATACTGAGGGGTTGCTATAAACACTAGTAAAGTACACATAAATAACATGTATATCAAATATACTTATGTTCACTTTGCCATCCTTCTTATCCGCCAATCACTTGGGGTAGTTCCGCTTCCAGTGACTAGTCCCTTTGCAGTAGAAGCACTTAGTCTCAGGCTTAGGATCAGACTTGGGCTTCTTCACTTGAGCAGCAACTTGCTTGCCGTTCTTCTTGAAGTCCCCCTTCTTCCCTTTGCCCTTTTCTTGAAACTAGTGGTCTTGTCAACCATCAACACTTGATGTTTTTCTTGATTTCTACCTTCGTTGATTTCAGCATCACGAAGAGCTTGGGAGTTGTTTCCGTTATCCCTTGCATATTATAGTTCATCACGAAGTTCTACTAACTTGGTGATGGTGACTAGAGAATTCTGTCAATCACTATCTTATCTGGAAGATTAACTCCCACTTGATTCAAGCGATTGTAGTACCCAGACAATCTGAGCACATGCTCACTAGTTGAGCGATTCTCCTCCATCTTTTAGCTATAGAACTTGTTGGAGACTTCATATCTCTCAACTCGGGTATTTGCTTGAAATATTAACTTCAACTCCTGGAACATCTAATATGGTCCATGACGTTCATAACGTCTTTGAAGTCCCGATTCCAAGCCATTAAGCTTGGTGCACTAAACTATCAAGTAGTCATCATATTGAGCTAGCCAAACGTTCATAACGTCTGCATCTGCTCCTGCAATAGGTCTGTCACCTAGCGGTGCATCAAGGACATAATTCTTCTGTGCAGCAATGAGGATAAACCTCAGATCACGGATCCAATCCGCATCATTGCTACTAACATCTTTCAACACAATTTTCTCTAGGAACATATCAAAAATAAACACAGGGAAGCAACAACGCGAGCTATTGATCTACAACATAATTTGCAAAATACTACCAGGACTAAGTTCATGATAAATTTAAGTTCAATTTAATCATATTACTTAAGAACTCCCACTTAGATAGACATCCCTCTAATCCTCTAAGTGATCACGTGATCCAAATCAACTAAACCATAACCGATCATCACGTGAAATGGATTAGTTTTCAATGGTGAACATCATTATGTTGATCATATCTACTATATGATTCACGCTCGACCTTTCGGTCTCCGTGTTCCGAGGCCATATCTGCATATGCTAGGCTCGTCAAGTTTAACCTGAGTATTCTGCGTGTGCAAAACTGGCTTGCACCCGTTGTAGATGGACGTAGAGCTTATCACACCCGATCATCACGTGGTGTCTGGGCACGACGAACTTTGGCAACGGTGCATACTCAGGGAGAACACTTCTTGATAATTTAGTGAGAGATCATCTTATAATGCTACCGTCAATGAAAGCAAGATAAGATGCATAAAAGATAAACATCACATGCAATCAAAATATGTGACATGATATGGCCATCATCATCTTGTGCCTTTGATCTCCATCTCCAAAGCATCGTCATGATTTCCATCGTCACCGGCATGACACCATGATCTCCATCATCTTGATATATATCAATATGTCGTCACATGGTCGTCTCGCCAACTATTGCTCTTGCAACTATTGCTATCGCATAGCGATAAAGTAAAGCAATTATTTGGCGCTTGCATCTTATGCAATAAAGAGACAACCATAAGGCTTTTGCCAGTTGCCGATAACTTCAACAAAACATGATCATCTCATACAACAACTTATATCTCATCACGTTTTGACCATATCACATCACAACATGCCCTCCAAAAACAAGTTAGACGTCCTCTACTTTGTTGTTGCAAGTTTTACGTGGCTGCTACGGGCTTAAGCAAGAACCAATCTTATCTACGCATCAAAACCACAACGATAGTTTGTCAAACAGACTCCATTTTAACCTTCGCAAGGACCGGGCGTAGCCACACTCGGTTCAACTAAAGTTGGAGAGACAGTCGCCCGCAAGCCACCTATGTGCAAAGCACGTCGGGGAAACCGGTCTCGCGTAAGCGTACACGTAAGGTTGGTCCGGGTCGTCTTGTCCAACAATACCGCCGAACCAAAGTATGACATGCTGGTAGGCAGTATGACTTGTATCGCCCACAACTCACTTGTGTTCTACTCGTGCATATAACATCAAACCATAAAACTTGGCTCGGATGCCACTGTTGGGGAACGTAGTAATTTCAAAAATTTTCCTACGCACACGCAAGATCATGGTGATGCATAGCAACAAGGGGGAGAGTCTGATCTACGTACCCTTGTAGATCGCAAGCGGAAGCGTTATATCAACGCGGTTGATGTAGTCGAACGTCTTCACGATCCGACCGATCCAAGTACCGAAAGCACGGCACCTCCGAGTTCTGCACACGTACGGCTCGGTGACGTCCTCGCATTCTCGATCCAGCAAGAGGGGCGAAGTAGTAGATGAGTTCCGGCAGCACGACAGCGTGGTGACGGTGTTGGTGAAGAACAATCTCCGCAGGGCTTCGCCTAAGCACTACGAAAACTATGACGGAGGATAAACTAGAGGGAACAGGGTTGCCGGCACACGGCTTGGTGTTTCTTGATGTGTCTTTGGTGCTAGCCCTGCCCCTCTATTTATATGTTGAGCCCTGGGGTCGAAACTTGGAGTAAAAGCCTCCACAAAGTCGGTTTCACCCGAAAGGCAAGAGTCCTTCTCGGACTCCAGGGCCAGACGCCAGAGTCCCTGGCGTCTGGACCCTGGCGTCTGGCCCCTGGACTCCGCAAAACTTCCTTTTGCGCTTTCCAAAAACCTTGTGGGCTTTTCCCTTTGGCCCAAATAAAGTGTTCTCGTACCCAAACATTTCGAGAAACATCCGGAACCCCTTCCGGTGATTTCCGGAACCCTTCCGGTGACCAAACACTATTATCCCATATATCAAACTTTGTCTCCGGACCATTCCGGAGTTCCTCGTCATATCCGTGATCTCGTCCCGGACTCCGAACAACATTCGGTCACCAACATTCATAACTCACATAGTACTATATCGTCAACGAACGTTAAGCGTGCGGACCCTACGGGTTCGAGAACTATGTAGACATGACTGAGACACCTCTCTGGTCAATAACCAATAGCGGGACCTGGATGCCCATATTGGCTCCTACATATTCTACGAAGATCTTTATCGGTCAGACCGCATAACAACATACGTTGTTCCCTTTGTCATCGGTATGTTACTTGCCCGAGATTCGATCGTCGGTATCCAATACCTAGTTCAATCTCGTTACCGGCAAGTCTCTTTACTCGTTCCATAATACATCATCTTGCAACTAACTCATTAGTTGTAATGCTTGCAAGGCTTATGTGATGTGCATTATCGAGAGGGCCTAGAGATACCTCTCCGACAATCGGAGTGACAAATCCTAATCTCTAAATACGCCAACCCAACATCTACCTTTGGAGACACCTGTAATGCTCCTTTATAATCACCCAGTTACGTTGTGATGTTTGGTAGCACCCAAAGTGTTCCTCCGGCAAACGGGGGTTGCATAATCTCATAGTCATAGGAACATGTATAAGTCATGAAGAAAGCAATAACAACATACTAAACGATCGGGTGCTAAACTAATGGAATGGGTCATGTCAATCAGATCATTCAACCAATGATGTGACCTCGTTAATCAAATAACAACACCTTGTTCATGGTTAGGAAATGTAACCATCTTTGATTAATGAGCTAGTCAAGTAGAGGCATACTAGTGACAGTCTGTTTGTCTATGTATTCACACATGTATTATGTTTCCGGTTAATACAATTATAGCATGAATAATAAACATTTATCATGAAATAAGGAAATAAATAATAACTTTATTATTGCCTCTAGGGCATATTTCCTTCACTGAATCTTTCATGGGATATTGGGAGAAGATAGGGAACAAAAAATTAGAGCTGAAGGATACAAATGAATATGTCTTTCCCCCTAAAAAGACATGTGACATCTCTCCTCTTGAACATCAAGCATCTGTGATCCTTGAATATTGTCTCTCCCCGTAGAGATCTCTTTCTCCCCCTTAATACATTACCTGGGACGTTTGGGATCCTTGAGACTTCCTCTCCCCCTTTGATGTGATCTCTCTCTTCCCGAAGATAGGCTTTGATGTGATCTCTCTCTCCCCCTTTGACATCAATTTCCAAGAAGGTTTTTCTGGAATCCGTCGAATAGGGTTGGTCCTTGAGACTCAGCATAAAGCAAAGAATAAAATTGTGATGCTTGTAGAGGACAAGGTTCATTGAGTGGAGCTGGATGAGAAGAGATGTAGAACAAGTGGCAAACTGTTTTTCTGACTGCAAAGTCGGTGGCACCGAGTGGCATATTTCGGTGGTAACGAAAAGATTCGGTTGGACCGAAGATTGCAAGTCGGTGAAACCGAGTTTACATAGAGAAAAACACTTGTCACCTCAGCTCACTAGACATGTAAGATCTCACAAAGATTTGCAATGAATTGAATGCAGAAAATGCAGAACAAAAGGAAAAAGAGAAGAGATTGAAAGATCTAGATGAAGTTGAAAAAGAGAAGGAAACAAATAAACAAGCATGAGACAAATGCAATAACACAAAGAAGGAACACAAGAGAACTTCATCTAGAGTTGGGCGGTAACATAGTCACCTATGTTAGAGTATATTGACTTAGGAGTCAAGTGAGAACACTTGATCATAGGTCATACTCATCGTTTAAGCTCAAAATGGGGTTACCATTTTTCGTTTAAGCATCTTGATGTATTCACATCTTGTTGAGTTGCTTTGACTCATGTCTTGGAGTAAAGCTTCTCTAAGATGGAACAACATACCTTGGGTGGTGGTGTGGTTCTTTCTCATGTAGTTGAACTTGTGTGGGTGCTCATGGTTGATGTAGCCCATCAAGAGTTTGGAGCACCACTTGGAGTTTGAGTTCATCTACCTACATGGATTAGTTCTTGCAAGGAAAAGCACTTGTGTATCCAAAAATGACATTCATGAAGCTCAACATAGGATTTGTCAAAGGATATGTTTGAATGATTTTGTGCGTCCTTGTCTTCAACCACCATCGTGTAAAGAATTGGTGATGTAGAGATTGCTCAAGATGAGAGTGAGTCGCAATCTCATGGAATTAGATTCAACCAAGCACCTACATGGGCTAGACAGCATGCAAGGTACAAATATATCCAAGACATAAGATAGTCATCATAAGAGATATATCATGGATTAGTCATAAGCTCATGTCTTGCATGTATCCAATGGAGTTCCTACTCCAAGTTCGAAGCATCAATGATGTTCAATTCTCCTCTCAACCTGCAAAACACTTTCTCATCAAGTGGTTTAGTGAATATATCCGCTAATTTCTTATCAGTGCGAACATGCTTAAAATTTATGTCACCCTTAGCAACATGATCTCGAATGAAATGATGACGAACTTCAATATGCTTAGTTCGAGAATGTTGTACAGGATTATGACCAATTTTGATAGCACTTTCATTGTCACAAAGCAGTGGAACATGTTTCACATAGATCCCATAATCTTTAAGAGTTTGGGTCATCCAAAGTAATTGAGCACAACATGAACCAGCGGCAATGTATTCCGCTTCGGCGGTGGATAAGGATACTGAGTTTTGTTTCTTGGAGGACCAAGACACAAGGGATCTACCAAGAAATTGACAAGTACCCGAAGTTGACTTTCTATCAACCTTGTCTCCGGCATAATCCGAGTCGGAATAGCCAACAAGATCAAAAGAAGACCTCTTAGGGTACCAAATGCCAAAATTTGGTGTATGAATTAAGTATCTAACTATCCTTTTCACAGCCTTAAGATGACATTCTTTAGGGGCAGCTTGATATCTTGCACACATGCACACACTTAGCATAATATCGGGACGTGAAGCACATAGGTATAACAATGAACCAATCATAGAGCGATAAACCTTTTGATCAACCGGTTCACCATCTTTGGTCAAATCATTATGTCCACTAGTAGGCATGGGTGTAGACATACCTTTGCATTCTTGCATATTGAACTTCTTGAATAAGTCCTTGGTGTACTTTGTTTGAGAGACAAATGTACCTTCCTTAGTTTGCTTGATTTGCAAACCGAGAAAGAATTTGAGTTCACTCATCATAGACATCTCAAACTTTTCTGACATTAGCTTTCCAAACTTTTCACTAAAGAGAGGGTTAGTTGAACCAAATATTATATCATCAACATAAATTTGGCATACAAATAGTTCTCCATTAACCCTTTTAGTAAAAGGAGTAGAATCAATTTTACCAATTTCAAAACCACTTGCAATAAGGAACTTGGTCAAGCATTTATACCATGCTCTAGGAGCTTGTTTAAGACAATAAAGAGCTTTGTGAAGTTTGTAAACATGATTAGGTTTCTTAGGATTGACAAAGCCGGGAGGTTGTTTAACATAAATTTCCTCCTCTATTTCACCATTTAGAAAAGCACTTTTAATGTCCATTTGGTACAAGGTGATGTTATGGTGATTAGCATAGGCAAGTAAGATGCGAATGGACTCAAGTCTAGCAACGGGAGCATATGTCTCACCATAGTCCATACCTTCGACTTGTGTGTACCCTTGGGCGACGAGACGTGCTTTGTTGCGAACCACTTGTCCATCTTCATCTTGCTTGTTACGAAACACCCATTTGGTACCAATGATGTTGTGGTTGTCATCGGGCTTCTCAACCAATGTCCAAACTTGGTTTCTCTCAAAGTTGTGTAGCTCTTCATGCATGGCGTTTATCCAATCCGGATCTTCCAATGCTTCTTCAACCTTCATAGGTTCAATGCTAGAGATGAATGAATAGTTTTCACAAAAGTTAGCTAAACGAGTTTTTGAGCGAGTGATTCTCCCGGTTTGTATATCATTGAAGATTTGCTCGACGGGATGATCTTTGGCAATTCTTGCTCGAACTCGTGAAAGCTTTTGCTTGGGTCTTCGTTGAACATTTTCTTCATCTTGTTCTTCTTCTTGGCCTTCTTCATTGTTGACGTTGTCATTGTCTTGTCGTGGTGGAGAAGGAGGTTGTTGATGTTCGTCTTGATGCATTTCCTTGTCTTCTTCATCTTGGTGTGTCCCACTTGTGGATGCTTCCGTATCAATTCTTGGTTCACCTTGTTGTGAAGTAGAAGCCTCCACTTGGACGGATGAAGTACTCTCCTTCACCTCCGCTGGACGAACTTTGCCTATGGGAAAGTCTTGGATTGCTTCTGAAGGGTCTTTGTCTCCTACATCAATTGGCAGTTGCTCTACTTGCGAGCCATTAGATTCATCAAACTTCACATCTACCATCTCTTCAACCTTTCGGGTGAAATTGTTGTAGACACGGTAAGTGTGAGAGTTTGAGCCATAACCAAGTAGGAAACCTTCATGAGATTTAGGAGCAAACTTTGAACGACGATGCTTATCAAGAATGTAGCACTTTGAGCCGAATACTCGAAAGTATCCAACTTGGAGTTTGTTACCGGTGAGGAGCTCGTATGCCGTCTTGCCGAGTATCTTGTGAAGATACAAGCGATTTGTTGCATGACAAGCTGTCTCAACCGCTTCTGCCCAAAAGTGCTTCGGCGTCTTGTATTCATCAAGCATTGCTCTTGCCATTTCGATGAGCGTCCGGTTCTTCCTCTCAACAACTCCATTTTGTTGAGGTGTGTACGTAGCCGAGAACTCGTGTGAAATCCCTTCTTCGTCAAGAAAGGTGTCCACATTTACGTTCTTGAACTCCGTTCCATTGTCACTCCGAACCTTCTTGATCTTCACATCAAACTGATTTTGGGCCTTCCTAGCGAAGTTTTTGAAGATCTTCTGGACCTGCGACTTGTCATTAAGAAAGAACACCCACGTAAATCTTGAAAAATCATCAACTATAACTAGACCAAAAGAATTTCCACCGAGACTCTTGTAGGCGTTGGGACCAAAAAGATCCATATGAAGTAGCTCGAGTGGCCTCCTTGTGGTCATGATGTTCTTCATGGGATGTCTTCCTCCAACCTGTTTACCTGCTTGACAAGCACTGCAAAGTCTATCCTTATCAAATATGACATCGTTAACTCCAAGGATATGATTTCCTTTAATAAGCTTGTCAAGATTTCTCATGCCAACGTGACCTAGTCGTCTATGCCACAACCAACCTTTTGAGGATTTAACAATAAAGCAAGTTTTAGGTTGTGCCTTTTTAGAGAAGTCAACAATGTAAAGGTCACCTTTACGCATACCGGTAAAGACCATTTTATGATTGTCTTGACGAAACACTTGGCAATCTACCTCAGTAAATAGGACATTTAAACCGAAATCAGCAAGTCTAGATACTGAAACTAAGTTGTAGCCGAGAGATTCAACGAGCATGACATTTTGAATGGAACTATCATGTGAGATGTCCACCTTACCAAGGCCAACTACTTTACCCTTTGAATTATCACCAAAGGTGACATATTTTCGAGGGCCGTCATTTTCAGCAAGCTCACGGAACATCTCCTCATCTCCGGTCATATGATCAGTACATCCACTATCAAGAACCCATTCCTTTCCTCCTGATTCATATCCCCAAAGATTTGCCGTAAGACCAAAGTGTCTCATTGCATCATCAATATTGAAGTCACTATTATCATCATCATCATAGTATTCATGCTCACCATGATCTTGTGACTCATCATTTCCTAGAGAGGGTAATTCATTAGATAAATGATCATCAAAATGGTCACTTTTATGAATTCTTATAGCTTCGAATATAATATCACTAATGATTCCAACATCTCCCTTAGCTCGCTTGAGATTGGCAAGCTCAAGTAGACAATCACCAAAGTTAGGATCACTAGAGTTCATCTTACTCAAGGCAATAGATTTATGGAGAATTTTATCCAAATTTTTTAAGGAATGGTCGGGAAATCGTTCCTCAAGAAATTTCCATATAGTATAAGCACAATTAAGAGTAGGCAAACTAGCAATCAAGTTTTTGGGCAATCCTCTAATGATGAGCTCAATAGTTCTAAGATTGCGAATCATGTCAATATCTTTATCTAGGGTAGGATGCAAAGGATCAATGTGAGGTGCACAAGGGCTAGCAATATACTTGTTCAAATGATATTGGTTGAAGATTACAAGCATCTCATTTTTTCACTCATGAAAATATTCTCCATCAAGAATAGGCACTCTATGTCTAAGACTCCCTAAAGTAGACACATCCATCTTCCTCCAATGGTGATTAAACCAAGGCAATGGAGACCAAAGCTCTAATACCACTTGTAGGACCTTGAAGTAGATGTGTCTAGAGGGGGGTGATTAGACACTTCATGCCAAAGTTGCAATTTTTAAGCTTTTTTGGTTTGAGTGGAGTTTAAGCATAATTTCAACACTCACAATACATATCAAGCAAGTTGCAAAGTGTATATAGGCAGCGGAAAGTAAAGCATGCAACTTGCAAGAATATAAAGGGAAGGGTTTGGAGAATTCAAATGCAATCGGAGACACGGATGTTTTTCCCGTGGTTCGGATAGGTGGTGCTATCCTACATCCACGTTGATGGAGACTTCAACCCACGAAGGGTAACGGTTGCGCGAGTCCACGGAGGGCTCCACCCATGAAGGGTCCACGAAGAAGCAACCTTGTCTATCCCACCATGGCCATCGCCCACGAAGGACTTGCCTCACTAGCGGTAGATCTTCACGAAGTAGACGATCTCCTTGCCCTTACAAACTCCCTGGTTCAACTCCACAATCTTGTCGGAGGCTCCCAAGTGACACCTAGCCAATCTAGGAGACACCACTCTCCAAGAAGTAACAAATGGTGTGTTGATGATAAACTCCTTGCTCTTGTGCTTCAAATGATAGTCTCCCCAACACTCAACTCTCTCTCATAGGATTTGGATCTGGTGGAAAGGAGATTTGAGTGGAAAGCAACTTGGGGAAGGCTAGAGATCAAGATTCATATGGTAGGAATGGAATGTCTTGGCCTCAACACATGAGTAGGTAGTTCTCTCTCAGAAATAGGATGCTGGAAGTGTAGGCTTAGTCTGATGGCTCTCTCCACGAGTGAAGAGCAGGTGGAGGGGTATTTATAGCCTCCACACAAAATCCAACCGTTACACACAATTTACCAATCTCGGTGGGACCGAATCAGAAAACTCGCTCGGACCGAAATAGTAAACCTAGTGACCGTTAGGAATTTCGGTGGGACCGATTGGAACAACTCGGTGGGACCGATGTGCTAGGGTTAGGGAAAATCCAAAACTTGGTTTGACCGATTACTCAAACTCGGTGGGACCGATTTGGGTAATAAGCAAAACAGAGAGTTGGCCAAGCAAACTCGGTGGGACCGATTGCATGTCTCGGTGGAACCGAGAGTAATGCAGTAGGTAACAGAGAGTTTGCAAGCCCATCTCGGTGAGACCGAGATCCCATCGGTGAGACCGAACTGATTAGGGTTTGGCAGTGGCTATGACATGTGAAACTCGGTGGCGCCGGGTTGAAATAATCGGTATGACCGAGTTTGGCTTAGGGTTTAGGTCATTTGTGGATATGGGAAAGTAGCTGAGGGTTTTGGAGCATATCATTAAGCACTTGAGCAAGAGGCTCATTAAACAACACCTTATCCCTCCTTGATAGTATTGGCTTTTCCTATGGACTCAATGTGATCTTGGATCACTAAAATGTAAAATGAAGAGTCTTGAACTTCAAGCTTTAGCCAATCCTTTGTCCTTAGTGTCTTGGAGACCTTCCCACACCCTTTAGTCCATGCCACTCCATTGTTGAACTTATCTGAAACATACTAGGTGAAACCATTAGTCCAACAAGAGATATGTTGTCATCAATAATCAAAACCACCTAGGGAGCACTTGTGATTTCACTTCTCCTCTCGACGCTCATCGCCGGCATCAACGAGGACTTCGGCAACGCCGCCTCCAACCTCACCCTCATGGCCAACCCTACTTACGAGCGGGCGGTGGCCTATCATCGTCTTGAGGAGCGGAGGATGAAGCACCTCTGCACCCGCGCCGTCCACACCGCGCTCACCGCTGGCATCTCCACCGGCGCCTCTACACCACCCTCGGCGCCCCGTCCTTCGTTCCTCCCGCACCCTACGCCGGTGCCGTAGTCGCCCCAACCGCCGCGTAATGGTGGAAACGGCGGCAACCGCCGCCGCGGTCGCGGCGGCCAACGCCAAGGCGGCGGCAAAGGAGGAGGCGGCGGCGGTCAAGCCCCCCAGCAGCAGCCCCCGCCGCCCTGGGCCGGCGGCTATAACCCCTGGACGGGGGTCGTGCACGCATATAGTATGCCCGTGCCGTGGCCCCCTGCCCCGGGCATCCTCGGCCCTCGCCCGAGTCCTCACCAGGCGCTCCTGGCCGCGCCCATCGGCGCCCACGGTGCCCCTCCTGTCGCGCCCTCCTACGACACGTACGGCGCCCCCTACTACGACCCGGCCCTTCTAGCGGCCCTGCAGCAGCCGCCGCCCTACACTGGTGGTGGCGGTGATTGGATTATGGACTCCGGTGCCACCTCTCATATGCCCGCTCATCCGGGTAACCTCTCTTCCGTCCATCCCACTTCCACTCCCTCCCGCATCATCATCGGTAATGGTGTCGGTCTTCCCATCTCTCATGTCGGTTCTGCACCCTTTCCCTCAAACTCTCGACCACTTTCTCTTAATAATGTCATTGTTTCTCCTCATCTTATTCAGAACTTAGTTTCCGTTTGTAATCTTTCTCGTGACAATTTTGTAACTGTGGAATTTGACGAAGTTGGCTTTTCTTTTAAGGACGCTCGCACCCGGATGATTCTTCACCACTGTGACAGTCCCGGCGACCTCTACCCAGTTCAGTCGCCGTCATCTCCAGGTAGTCCTCGAGCTTTTTCCGCCGGCGTCGATCTTTGGCATGGTCGTCTCGGGCATCCTAGCACTTCTTCACTTCGTCAAATAATGAGAGGATTTCCTTTTTCATGTAATAAAACGGCTGCTCACTCCTGTGAAGCCTGCCGGTTAGGCAAACATGTTCGCCTTCCTTTTAGTTTCTCTTCCACAGTTGCATCTTTTCCGTTTGAATTGATTCATAGCGATGTATGGACATCTCCAGTACCTAGTAATTCTGGTTATCTTTATTATCTTGTTATACTGGATGACTACTCTCACTTTGTGTGGACATTTCCTCTTCGTCGGAAATCCGATGTTGCCGCCACTCTCATTGCATTTTATGCTTATGTCTCCACACAGTTTGGGCGACCCATACTCGCACTTCAGACCGATAACGGGAAAGAATTCGACAATCTCACCATCCGCCATCTTCTTTCCTCCCATGGCACTGTGTTTCGTCTCACGTGTCCATACACCTCCCAGCAGAATGGCCGTGCCGAGCGCATCCTACGCACCCTCAATGAGTGTGTGCATACCCTTCTTTTCCATGCCTACATGCCTTCTCGGTTTTGGCCAGATGCCCTCGCCACCGCCACCCTCCTCCTTAATCTTCGGCCATGTCGTCCGTGCTGGAACTACGCGCCTCACCATCTCTTATATGGCACTCCTCCCTCCTACGATGGTCTCCGAATTTTCGGTTGCCGTTGCTACCCCAACACCACCGCCACCACTCCTCATAAACTCGCTCCTCGTTCCGTTCCATGTGTCTTCCTTGGTTACCCGGCCAACACTAAGGGTTATCGCTGCTATGACCCCGTGTCTCACCGTGTCATCACCTCCCGGCACGTGTACTTTGATGAGCTTGTTTTTCCCTTTGCACAGGAACAGGTGGCGCCGTCTCCCCTCCCGCGGCGGGGTCTCCTCCGCGCCGTCGCCCGCTGCTGGCCCTGGGTGCTCCGGCCACCCCGCCCGTGGCGCCCCCCTCCGGATCGGGGCCCTCTGCGGCCCCCTCCTCCGGCTCAGCGCCCTCGTCGCCTGGAGCTGCCTCGACGTCACCCACGTCGCCCGGTCCTCCACCATGCATGCTGGGCCGCATGATGGGCCGCTGGCTAGATCGGCCCGCACTGGCGCGGCCTCCCCTGGCGCGTCGCTCTCGCCTAGGTCGCCCACGCCGACTCCGTCTCGATCGCTCGTGCCGACCCCGCCTCGGTCGCCTGCTGGTGCGATTGTGGCCCCGGTGGCGCCCGATTCTCCCGACGCCGCGACCGAGTCTTCCGCCCGGCCCGCCTCTCCCGTCGACGCTGTGGAGGCCACCGCCTCTCCCGTGGATGCCACGGTCTCGTCGCCACCCGCGGCTGCTCCGACGGCCGGCCCCGTCACACGCTCGCACACTGGTGTTTTTCGCCCGAGCTCCCGCTATGCGGATGACTACGTCTGCACCGCCTCGACGTCTGCTCCTTCCCCGCTGCCATCCTTGGTTCGGGCCGCTCTCCGCGGCCCTCTTTGGATGGCCGCCATGCAGGAGGAGTTTGACGCTTTGCAGCGAAACTGGACTTGGCAGCTTGTTCCCCGTCCCCGGCATGCTAATGTGATCACCGGGAAGTGGGTCTTCAAACACAAGCTTCGTCCCGACGGCACTCTTGATCGTTACAAGGCGCATTGGGTTGTTCGTGGTTTCCGGCAATGCGCCAGTGTGGACTTCACCGACACTTTCGCTCCAGTTGTTAAGCCCGGGACGATCCGCACTGTCTTACAGTTGGCGGTCTCTCGTGCCTGGCCGGTTCATCAGATGGACGTCTCCAACGCCTTCCTCCACGGTCATCTTGAGGAGCAGGTCTTCTGTCAGCAGCCCACGGGGTTTGTTGATCCGGCGTGTCCTGATCATGTGTGTCTGCTCTCACGCTCATTATATGGGCTCAAGCAGGCTCCTCGTGCCTGGTACCAGCACATCGTAGCGTTCCTTCACCAACTTGGCTTCCGCTCTACACGCTCCGATGCTTCGCTGTTTTTTTATCACCAGGGCACAGACACGGCGTATTTGCTGCTCTATGTTGACGACATCATTCTGACAGCATGCACTTCTGAGCTCCTTCGCCGGCTTACTGATCGTCTCCGTGCAGAGTTTGCTATTAAGGACTTGGGTCTGCTGCACTACTTCCTCGGTGTTGAGGTGCTGCGTCATTCTGATGGATTCTTTCTTCATCAACGGAAGTACGCTCATGAGCTTCTCGACCATGCTGGCATGCTTAACTGCAAACCGGCCGCCACTCCTGTCGACACGAAGGCCAAGCTCTCTGCTACTGATGGTACTCCTGCTCCAGATGCTGGCTTCTACCGGTCCATTGTTGGTGCTCTTCAGTCCCTCACTCTTACTCGGCCAGAGCTTCAGTACGCGGTTCAGCAGGTCCGCCTCCATATGCATGCCCCTCGAGACATTCACTGGACTGCCGTTAAGCGGATTCTCCGCTACATCTGCGGTGCTATGGATCTTGGTCTTACTCTGTGCACCTCTACTGCCACTGATTTGGTCGCCTACTCCGACGCCGACTGGGCTGGCTGCCCGGATACCCGTCGATCTATTTCGGGTTACTGCATCTTCCTTGGACCATCCCTGGTGTCCTGGTCGTCCAAGCGGCAGCCCACTATTTCGTGGTCTAGCGCCGAGGCTGAGTACCACGCTGTGGCCAACGTTGTTGCTGAGTGTTCCTGGCTTCGTCAGCTTCTTCACGAGCTCTTGTGTCCTGTTGAGAAGGCCACCATCGTCTATTGCGACAACGTCTCCGCCGTCTACCTCTCCGCCAACCCGGTTCATCATCGTCGCACCAAGCACATTGAGCTTGATATCCATTTTGTTCGGGATCAGGTGGCTCTTGGCCATGTTCGTGTTCTACACGTTCCCACCTCCCAACAATTTGCCGACATCATGACCAAAGGCTTGCCTACGACGTCTTTCGAGGAATTCCGGTCCAGTCTCTGCGTCAGCAATGGTGTCGCTTCGACTGCGGGGGGTGTTGAGATATGTATTTAGCACATGTATTCTTGTACTCCAAGTCTCCTCCTTGTGTATAGTTGAGGATATGACTTGCCCTATGTACTATATATACTTGTGCATATGCACCTATCAATACATTGAGAGTTGCATCCTATTCCTCTACAATAGTTATCGATAAGCCTCCAACATTGCTTAGCAAGCATGGCTAAGTTGAAACAATGAATATCACGGAAACCCACCCCACCCCTATCTTTGGGGACACACTTTTTCCACCATGCAAACTAATGCATTCGGCGTTGGTTTTCATCGTCAACCCACCAATATTGCGACATTGCATCAGTGATCCCCTTACAAACATTTTTCAGGAATTTGAATACACTCATCGCATATGTTGGGATGGCTTGGGCCACCGCTTTCAGCAAGGCTTCTTTACCTCCATAGGATAGAGTTCTCTCTTTCCATCCATTAACTAGAATCTGAATTCTCTCTATAAGGTGTTTAAAACAGTCCACCCGGTCCACCCCAATCATATATGGGAGGCCCAAATATTTATCCGAGAGAGATTCAGTCATAATATTCAAAACTTGACACATCTCTGCCTTCACCTCAACATCGGTATTAGGACTAAAAACTATTGAACACTTGGCTTCACTCACCATTTGGCCTGATGTAGCAGAATACTCATCTAGCATTGCTCTCAAAGTATTTGCATTAGTAACATCTGCTCACATCAAGATTAGAGAATCGTCAGCAAACAGTATGTGTGAAATTTGGGGAGAATCCCTACACACCTGTACACCAATCAGATTCCCCATTGTTTCCTCCTGAGCAATAAGGGCGGATAGGCCTTCAGCACAAAGGAGAAATGGATATGGGGACAAAGGATCCCCTTGCCTTAAACCCCTCGTGGGACGGAAAGGTAAGGTCTCATTAGAGTTGAACCTAACTTTATACTCCACCGTCGTCACACATGCCATAATAAGCCGAATCCATCTATCATCGAAACCTAGCTTTCCAAGACTAGCTTTGCAGTTTTTAGAGCACTCACACGACCGTACTATCCTTTGGTCAGATGACCACAGATGATGTTCTTGGCAGTAGAATCCAGTTGAATGAACTTCTTGACATCAGCTGCGGTGACGCCTTCACCGGCCTTGGGAACGCTATTCTTGACGACATACCAGAGGTCGACATCAATGGTTTCAAGATGCATGCGCATCTTATTCTTCCAGTAAGGATAATCAGTGCCACCGAAGACAGGGCATGAAGCGGAGACTTTGAATATCCCTGCAGTTGACATAGCTAAAAATCCAGGTGGTTAAACCGAATCACACAGAACAAGGGAGCACCTGGCTCTGATACTAATTGAAAGTGCTAGTTATCGACTAGAGGGGGTGAATAGGCGATTTTTATGAAAGTCTTCAAAACACGGGGGCTTTGAAGACAAACAGTAGAAATGAACCTATTGATATGCAGCGGAAGGTAGACTACACTAGACAGGCCATAGTCAAGTAAGCAGTGAAGTGAAAGCACGAAGACTATCAGCAGCTGGTAGCATGGATCAAGATGGAAGAAAGTATGAAACCAATCAGCAACAGTCTTCACATAGTGAAGTCAATCATATCATGCAAGCAGGCAATGACTTCACGAAGACAAACTGTAAGTAAAGAGAGAGGTAAGGATAGAACCAGTTGCTTGGTGAGGACAGGTATTTGTTGGACCAGTTCCAGTTGCGGTGACAACTGTACGTCTGGTTAGGGAGGCTGAGATTCAACTCAAAGAGTCATTGTGTGTCCGTTGAGCTAAGGACACATAGTCCTCGCCCAATCACTTTGGTAAGTCTTCAAGATAGACTTCCAAACCTTCACAGACTTCGTTACCGGCGATCCACAATGACTCTTGGATGCTCAGAACGCGACGCCTAACCGGCTGGAGGATTCACAGTCCTCAAGTGTAACAAGTCTTCAGATCATGCAGACAGAAGGACTTCAGTGATGCCTAACACTCTTTGGCTCTGGGTGTTTAGGGCTTTGTCCTCGCAAGGATTTCTCTCTCAAAGGCTTCGAGGTGGGTTGCTCTCAGACGACAAAAGCCGTGCACTAACTCTGACCAGCCACCATTTTATGGTGTAGGGTGTGGGCTATTTATAGCCACTAGGCAAGCTGACCTGATTTGTCCGAAATGACCCTGGGTCACTAAGGAACTGACACATGTTCCAACGGTCAGATTTCAAACACACGCTGTCGGGGATATACCCCGCGGTGTAAACCGGCCGGAAGTTAACCCGGCCGGACTTGGCGGTTTATGTGAAGACCCCGCTGACACTTGGCGAGTTACTAGCGACCCGCCCTGACCTGGCGGTTTACAAGCAACCCACCTGGGGTGATCCGGCGGGCGGGATCGACGGATGACAAGGCCCAAAGCCCAGAAGGCCGGTTCACGTTTAACGGTGGGCCGGTTTAAGAGGAAAGGCATGAGGAATATTTGTCCTACAAGGAGTTAAGACCTGGACTTATATCCGGTTTGTATTAGAGATAGACTAGTCCTAATCCTAATAGGACTCTACATGTAACCCGCCCCTCCAACATATATAAGGAGGGGCAGGGCTCCCTGAAAGGGACAAGATTCACAAGTTCCACAAGTTGGACAAGTTAGGTTTAGACAATAGCTCTCGAGATAGAGCACTCTTGTAACCATGATCATCATCATCAATATCAATGAAGCAGGATGTAGGCTTTTACCTCCACCGTGAGGGGCCGAACCTGGGTAAAACATTGTGCTTCTCGTCCCGCTCAACCCCTCTCAAGCTACCATATAGATGCGTTGGCCTCGCGACTAAGTCCTGACACTAAGGACATCTCCCGTGACAATTCCACGACAGTTGGCGCCCACCGTGGGGCCTGCGCATGGTGGTGTTGAGTTCTTGGAGGGATCTCTCCAGAAATCGAGAAGTTTGCAATTTTCCGGATGAGCCGGTTTGGAAGGGTGTGCATCAACTTTAGTTCATCAAACCAGATTTTAGATCTATGAGATTTAAGGTTCAAGAAAATTAGGGCTACAACTTGTCCATCGCTGTCGTCGGGCAATCTGTCGATTTATGAGGCCAACATGAATCTAATCCTCGCGTCATTGTGCAATCGGAGGGACGTGTTCAAATTTTCTCGGCGATTGTTGTGCGTGGCATCTAGCGATCCATCAAGTCATCAATTCATCAATGATCCGAAGCCAGATCGATGTTGGAAATACCGTGTGCAAGAGACCGAAACCAACAAGAGTTGTGTACGCGTACCAATCACTGAGTTTGCGGCTCCATATCCCATATATTTTTCTACTGTCAATACATTGACCAAGTCCAGGCAGAGGACAAGCTAGATCAGCCGAGTTCGGAATAAAATAAGAAAGGAAAGGATACGCCAGGAGATAGATCCGCCGCTGGAGCAATCTGTCCAACACAGTCAAAACCAAAATAGCAACAAGCATTGTTTCCTATCTGAAACAGGAGGCATGTGATGCCAGAGACAGCTGGGGGAAATTAGGGGGTGTTTGGTTTAGGGACTTTTTAGTCTCAGAGACTAGAAAAAGTCCTTAAAAAGTTCGTAGGAACCAAACGGGAGGAACTTTTTATACATGGACTAGAAAAAGACTCTACTAGAGAGTATTTTTTGATTAGTCCCTGGGACTAGAAAAAGTCCTAGAACTTCTAAACCAAACACCACCTTACTATGGCCCTGTTTGGATACTCTAACACAGTTAGAGTTAGAGTTATTTTCTAACCCACTTTAACCCAAATAAGCATCTCTTCACCGGGATAGTTGGGTTAGCTGGAACTAACCCACTCCAACCCTCCCTGTTTGGATATTTTTGGGTTATTTGAGCCTCCAACTAACCCAAACTAGCTCTAACCTCATGATCCAAACAAGGCCTATTACTAGTAGTATTAATCCGGTCAGATTTGAGCCCAAGTTCAAAAGGCAAAGTCAAAGATGTGTGCGAAAACCGAAGTCAAGTCATCAGCTACTACTCCATTATCCATTGGCTGATTAAAGAAAGGAAAAAAAGGAGCAGCTGCCTTGTCCATCATTGGAAAGAAAGAGGAAGAGAAAGACAGAATAACAACCATGCATGGTACATCTAAACTGATATTTGGTCAGATTAAATTCTAGCCTGCGCACGGATCATTTGTCGTCCGGATAAATTAGGTGATATTCATCTGAGTCTACTTTTAACACATATTATTTTTTGTCAAAAAACAATCTATCTTTGCTACAATGTTTTTATGCAGGATAATTATTTATGACAAATGTATTGTTATATCGCGGACATGGAGCGCGTGCCAGCATAATTTTGCAGTGGCGTTCTTCCGGGCCATGTTGCTCGATGGATACACATGCAAATCGCCGCCCCCGCTGTTCGGTTTACATCCGTCCACACATGCGGCCGACTCATTGTCTGCGCCGGTTTACAAACATCACGGCCGACTCACCCGTCCGCACCGGTTTACCACACTGCGGCCGGTTCATCCGTGATTAATTTCAGGTTCATACAGTTATCATCAACTTCATGGCGGGTTATTTCCGGCCTAAACACATCAGGTGACACCCATATGAAATATATTTGATTAGCACATATTATTTTTATCAAAGAGTAGTTTATCTTTACCTTGGTCTGCAATATTGTTTATGCAGAGCAATTGTTCATTACAAATGAGGCGCTATGTTACGGGCACGAAGCACGCGCTAGCAACGTTCTGCACTGGCGACTGAACGTGAGAAGGTCGCCGTCCCTGTGGCCCGGTTTACATCAGTTTGCCAGGACCGTGCCCGCGATTAACTCGCCCGTCCGAGCCGGTTTATGACACCGGTGCCGATCTTCCCCGTCCGCACCAGCTTACAATGCCGCGGCCGACTCATCTGTCCGAGCTGCCTCTAATGTTGCGGTCATCCTTGTCGTCCGTCTCTCGCGGCCTGGTCTACATCAACATACCGGGCCGCACCTGTCTGCATGAGCTGTTTATTGAGTATGAACAAGTCACAGCTTGGGTAGCCCGGTTTTCTTTCAACAATTTGGAGGCAATTATTATGTATTATCAGCCGTCGTCTGCACTGGATGGTTCAATGGACATGCACACAAGTAGCCGCCACTACAGTTTGGTTAAACTTCAAGGAGCCAGTTGGAAGGAACCATTGGCCGAGTTGCTGACACGGCTCATACAGGATCATTTATAACCCGCCGCAGTCACCTCAACCTTCTATGGATTCACATCGTGCTATCAACTTCAATAATATACAAGTTATGCCGGTTTATATCACGGTCAAATATGGAGAGTCTCAAGCCAACTCCTCGAGGCACCTTTGAGACTCGGGGGCTACGATGACATGACTCAGCAAATCTTGCTAGTTTCAGCCGGTTTAAGAAACCCAGGACGATGGAGAGATAGATAACCCGGTCCCGGAGACTACTGTTATATTGATGAAAATTTAAAGGCCGTCAAAAAATTTCCGGCTTAGAAAGTATATGACAGTTACAAAATCTCGGCTCAATGAAGAAGATCCGGGTCATCAGAAAGGATTCCTGTTTAAAATCTGGCTCAAGGGAAGTCAGTTTCACTGAAGCTCTCAACTATCCGGTTTACAATCCGGTTCAAGGGAAATCTGTTCTCCCACAAAGCTCTGAAGCGCTCAAATCCGGTTTAACAATGTCCGGTTCAAAAAGGAATTAACATCTCGCAAGTTCGAATTTAAAGGCCGTCAGAAAATTTCCGGCTAAAAATAAAGATTCCGATTTAAAATCCGGTTCAAGGGAAAGATATCTCCCACAAAGCTTTGAAGCTCTTAATATCCGGTTCAAGATCCCGGTTCAAAGAAGAATTTATCTCTTGCAAAAGTTAAAAATTGCTGAAGAGGACCTTCTGCCACGATGCGCGGTTCAAACATGGATATCCTGCCTTATTGGCTTATCATATTATTGATCACTTAGGGGTTTGGCCGTATCCGAACGATAGCAACACCTTTTGATAGGCGTTAAGACACAGCATCACTTTGGGACTTGTGGTCACGTCTGAACCATAGTCACGCCTCTTGATGGACGAGAGCCACCAGATCACTTGGGGACTTGGTCACGTCTGAACCAGTCATGCCTCTTGATCGGCCTAATGTTGGGGAACGTAGTAGAAATTCAAAATTTTCCTACGTGTCATCAAGATCTATCTATGGAGAGACTAGCAACGAGGGGAAGAAGAGTGCATCTACATACCCTTGTAGATCGCTAAGCGGAAACGTTCAAGTGAACGGGGTTGATGGAGTCGTACTCGTCGTGATTCAAATCACCGATGATCAAGTGCCGAACGGACGGCACCTCCGCGTTCAACACACGTACAGCCCGGTGACGTCTCCCACGCCTTGATCCAGCAAGGAGAGAGGGAGAGGATGAGGAAGACTCCTTCCAGCAGCAGCACAACGGCGTGGTGGTGATGGAGGAGCGTGGCTATCCTGCAGGGCTTCGCCAAGCACCACAGAAGAGGAGGGAGAGAGAGACGCAGGGCTGCACCAAGAGAGATCTAATCGCGTATTGTGGGCAGCCCTATGGCCTCATATATATAGGGGAAGGGGAGGGCTGCGCCCCCTCTAGGGTTCCCACCCCTAGGGGGGGGGGGGGGCGGCAGCCCTAGATGGGGCCAAGGGTGGCGGCCAAGAGGGGGGAGAGGGGAAGGAGCCCACTAGGTGGGCCTTAAGGCCCAACTGGACTAGGGTTTGCCCCCTCCCACTCTTTCTTGCGCCTTGGGCCCCTTGTGGGGGGCGCACCAGCCCTCCTAGGGGCTGGTCCCCTCCCACACTTGGCCCACGCAGCCTTCTGGGGTTGGTGGCCCCACTTGGTGGACCCCCGGGACCCTCCCGGTGGTCCCGGTACGTTACCGATAAACCCCGAAACTTTTCCGGTGACCAAAACAGGACTTCCCATATATAAATCTTTACCTCCGGACCATTCCGGAACTCCTCGTGACGTCCGGGATCTCATCCGGGACTCCGAACAACATTCGGTAACCACATACAAACTTCCTTTATAACCCTAGCGTCATCGAACCTTAAGTGTGTAGACCCTACGGGTTCGGGAGACATGCAGACATGACCGAGACGTTCTCCGGTCAATAACCAACAGCGGGATCTGGATACCCATGTTGGCTCCCACATGTTCCACGATGATCTCATCGGATGAACCACGATGTCAAGGACTTAATCAATCCCGTATACAATTCCCTTTGTCTATCGGTACGATACTTGCCCGAGATTCGATCGTCGGTATCCCGATACCTTGTTCAATCTCGTTACCGGCAAGTCTCTTTACTCGTTCTGTAACACATCATCCCGTGATCAACTCCTTGATCACATTGTGCACATTATGATGATGTCCTACCGAGTGGGCCCAGAGATACCTCTCCGCTTACACGGAGTGACAAATCCCAGTCTCGATTCGTGCCAACCCAACAGACACTTTCGGAGATACCTGTAATGTACCTTTATAGCCACCCAGTTACGTTGTGACGTTTGGCACACCCAAAGCATTCCTACGGTATCCGGGAGTTGCACAATCTCATGGTCTAAGGAAATGATACTTGACATTAGCAAAGCTTTAGCATACGAACTACACGATCTAGTGCTATGCTTAGGATTGGGTCTTGTCCATCACATCATTCTCCTAATGATGTGATCCCGTTATCAACTACATCCAATGTCCATGGTCAGGAAACCGTAACCATCTATTGATCAACGAGCTAGTCAACTAGAGGCTTACTAGGGACATGGTGTTGTCTATGTATCCACACATGTATCTGAGTTTCCTATCAATACAATTCTAGCATGGATAATAAACGATTATCATGAACAAGGAAATATAATAATAATCAATTTATTATTGCCTCTAGGGCATATTTCCAACAGTCTCCCACTTGCACTAGAGTCAATAATCTAGCTCACATCGATATGTGATTAACACTCAAGGTCACATCCCCATGTGACTAACATCCAAAGAGTTTACCAGAGTCAATAATCTAGTTCACATCACTATGTGATTAGCACTCAATGAGTTCTGGGTTTGATCATGTTGCTTGTGAGAGAGGTTTTAGTCAACGGGTCTGAACCTTTCAGATCCGTGTGTGCTTTACAAATCTCTATGTCATCTCCTAGATGCAGCTACCACGCTCTATCTGGAGCTCTTCCAAATAACTGTTCTACTATACGAATCCAGTTTACTACTCAGTATAATCTGGATTAGTGTCAAAGTTTGCATTGGCGTAACCCTTTACGACGAACTCTTTTACCACCTCCATAATCGAGAAAATTCCTTAGTCCACTAGTTACTAAGGATAACTTTGACCGCTGTCCTGTGATCCATTCTTGGATCACTCTTGTACCCCTTGACTGACTCACGGCAAGGCACACTTCAGGTGCGGTACACAACATAGCATACTGTAGAGAGCTTATGACAAAAAGCATAGGGGACGACCTTCGTTCCTTTCTCTCTATTCTGCCGTGGTCGAGCTTTAAGTCTTAATTTCATACCTTACAACTCAGGCAAGAACTCCTTCTTTGACTGATCCATCTTGAACACCTTCAAGATCATGTCAAGGTATGTGCTCATTTGAAAGTACCATTAAGCGTTTTGATCTATCCTTATAGATCTTGATGCTCAATGTTCAAGTAGCTTAATCCAGGTTTTCCATTGAAAAACACTTTCCAAACAACCCTACATGCTTTCCAGAAATTCTACAGTGCTCCCACTCACTTCTTTGGAAATACAAGTTTCTCATAAACTTTGTATAAACCAAAATCTTTGATCATCTCATCAAAGCACACATTCCAACTCCGAGATGCTTACTCCAGTCCTTAGAAGGATTGCTGGAGCTTTGCATACTTATCAGCATATTTCAGGATTGACAAAACCTTCTGGTTGTATCACACACAACCTTTCCTCATAAATCGTCGAGGAAACAATGTTTTGACATCCTATCTGCAAGATTTCATAAATAGTGCAGTAACTGCTAATATAATTCCAACAGACTTTTAGCATCGCTACAGGTGAGAAAGTCTCATCGTAGTCAACTCCTTGAACTTGTCGAAACCATCTTAACGACAAGTCGAGCTTTCTTAAATGGTGACATTTACCATCATTGTCCGTCTTCCTTTTAAAATCCATCTGTACTCAACAGCCTTACGACCATCAAGTAGTTCTTCCAAAGTCTACACTTTGTTTTCATACATGGATCCTCTCTCGGATTTTATGGCCTCGAGCCATTTATCGGAATCCGGGCCCACCATCGCTTCTCCATAGCTCGTAGGTTCATTGTTGTCTAGCAACATGACTTCCAAGACAGGATTACGTACCACTCAGAAGTAGTACGCATCCTTGTCATCCTACGAGGTTTGGGAGTGACTTGATCCGAAGTCTCGTGATCAATATCATAAGCTTCCACTTCAATTGGTGTAGGTGCCATAGGAACAATTTCCTGTGCCCTGCCATACACTAGTTGAAGAGATGGTTCAATAACCTCATCAAGTTTCCACCATCCTCCCACTCAATTCTTTCGAGAGAAACTTTTCCTCGAGAAAGGACCCGATTCTAGAAACAATCCCTTATTGCTTTCGGATCTAAGACAGGAGGTATACCCAACTGTTTTGGGTGTCCTATGAAGATGCATTTATCCGCTTTGGGTTCGAGCTTATCAGCCTGACACTTTTCACATAAGCGTCGCAGCCCCAAACCTTTTAAGAAATGACAGCTTAGGTTTCTCTAAACCATAGTTCATACGATGTCATCTCATCGGAATTACGTGGTGCCCTATTTAAAGTGAATGTGGTTGTCTCTAATGCCTAACCCATAAACTATTGTGGTAATTCGATAAGAGACATCATGGTATGCATCATATCCAATAGGGTGCAGTTATGATGTTCGGACACACCATCACACTATGGTGTTCCAGGCTGTATTGGTTGTGAAACAATTTCCACAATGTCTTAATTCTGTGCCAAACTCGTAATTCAGATATTCATCTCTATGATCATATCATAGATACTTTATCCTCTCGTCACGACGATCTTTAAACTTCACCCTGAAATTACTTGAACCTTTCAATAATTCAGACTCGTGATTCATCAAGTAAATATACTCAACAAAATCATCTGTGAAGTAAGAACATAACGATATCCACTACATGCCTCAGCACTCATTGGACTGCACACATCAAAATGCATTACTTCCAACAAGTTGCTTTCTAGTTCCATTTTACTAAAACCGAGGCTTTCAGTCATCTTGCCCATGTGGTATGATTTGCATGTCTCAAGTGATTCAAAATCAAGTGAGTACAAAGCGGTCCATTTGCATGGAGTTTCTTCATGCATATATACCAACAGACATGGTTCGCATGTCTCAAACTTTTCAAAAACGAGTGAGCCCAAAGATCCATCAACATGGAGCTTCTTCATGCGTTTTATACCGATATGACTTACGCCGTAGTGCCACAAGTGGGTGGTACTATCATTACTATCTTATATCTTTTGGCATGAACATGTGTATCACTACGATCGAGATTCAATGAACCATTCATTTTAGGTGTAAGACCATTGAAGGCATTATTCAAATAAACAGAGTAACCATTATTCTCCTTAAATGAATAACCGTATTGCAATGGACATAATCCAATCATGTCTATGCTCAACGCAAACACCAATCTCGATGGTAGAGGGAGCGTGCGATGCTTGATCATATCAACATTGGAAACACTTCCAACACATATCGTCAGCTCACCTTTACCTAGTTTCCGCTTATTCCGTAGCTTTTATTTCAAGTTACTAACACTTAGCAACCGAACCGGTATCTAATACCCTGGTGCTACTAGGAGTACTAGTAAAGTACACATTAACACAATGTACATCCAATATACTTCTATCGACCTTGCCAGCCTTCTCATCTACCAAGTATCTAGGGTAATACTGCTCCAGTGGCTGTTCCCCTTATTACAGAAGCACTTAGTCTCGGGTTTGGGTTCAACCTTGGGTTTCTTCACCAGAGCAGCAGCTGAATTGCCGTTTCATGAAGTATCCCTTCTTGCCCTTGCCCTTCTTGAAACTAGTGGTTTCACTAACCATCAACAATTGATGCTCCTTCTTGATCTCTACTTTTGCGGTGTCAAACATCGCGAATATCTAAAGGATCATCATATATGTCCCTGATATATTATAGTTCATCACGAAGCTCTAGCAGCTTGGTGGTAATGACTTTGGAGAAACATCACTATCTCATCTGGAAGATCAACTCCCACTCGATTCAAGTGATTGTTGTACTCAGACAATCTGAGCACAAGCTCAACAATTGAGCTTTTCTCCCTTATTTGCAGGCTAAGAAAATCGTCGGAGGTCTTATACCTCTTGACGTGGGCACGAGCTTGAAATCCCAATTTCAGCCCTCGAAACATCTCATATGTTTTGCGACGTTTCAAAACACGTATTTGGTGCCTCAACTCTAAACCATTTAACATTACCGAACTATCATGTAGTCATCAAAACGTGTATGTCAGATGTTCGCAACATCCACAAACCACGTTCGAGGTTCAGCACACTGAGTGGTGCATTAAGGACATAAGCCTTTTACTGTCTGCATAATTGCTACTATCAACTTTCAACTAATTTTTCTCTAGGAACATATCTAAATAGTAGAACTATAGCGTGAGCTACGACATAATTTGCAAAATCCTTTTGACTATGTTCAGGATAATTAAGTTCATCTTATGAACTCCCACTTAGATAGACATCCCTCTAGTCATCTAAGTGATTGCATGATCCGAGTCAACTAGGCCGTGTCCGATCATCACGTGAGACGGACTAGTCAACGTCGGTGAACATCTTCATGTTGATCGTATCTTCTATACGACTCATGCTCGACCTTTCGGTCTTCTGTGTTCCGAGGCCATGTCTGTACATGCTAGGCTCGTCAAGTTAACCCTAAGTGTTTTGCGTGTGTAAATCTGTCTTACACCCGTTGTATGTGAACGTTAGAATCTAACACCCGATCATCACGTGGTGCTTCGAAACACGAACCGTCGCAACGGTGCACAGTTAGGGGAGAACACTTCTTGAAATTGTTGTAAGGGATCATCTTATTTACTACCGTCGTTCTAAGCAAATAAGATGTATAAACATGATAAACATCACATGCAATCAAATAGTGACATGATATGGCCATCATCACTTTGCTCCTTTTGATCTCCATCTTCGGGGCTCCATGATCATCATCGTCACCGGCATGACACCATGATCTCCATCATCGTGTCTTCATGAAGTTGCCTCGCCAACTATTACTTCTACTACTATGGCTAACGGTTAGCAATAAAGTAAAGTAATTACATGACGTTTAAGTTGACACGCAGGTCATAAATAAATAAAGACAACTCCTATGGCTCCTGCCGGTTTTCATATTCATCGACATGCAAGTCGTGATTCCTATTACAAGAACATGATCAATCTCATACATCACATATATCATTCATCACATCCTTTGGCCATATCACATCACATGGCATACCCTGCAAAAACAAGTTAGACGTCCTCTAATTGTTGTTTGCATGTTTTACGTGGCTGCTATGGGTTTCTAGCAAGAACGGTTCTTACCTACGCAAAGACCACAACGTGATATGCCAATTGCTATTTACCCTTCATAAGGACACTTTTCATCAAATCCGATCCGACTAAAGTGGGAGAGACAGACACCCGCTAGCCACCTTATGAAACTAGTGCATGTCAGTCGGTGGAACCAGTCTCACGTAAGAGTACGTGTAAGGTCGGTCCGGGCCGCTTCATCCCACGATGCCGCCGAATCAAGATAAGACTAGTAACGGCAAGCATATTGAACAAAATCAACGCCCACAACTAATTTGTGTTCTACTCGTGCATAGAATCTACGCAATAGACCTAGCTCATGATGCCACTGTTGGGGAACGTAGTAGAAATTCAAAATTTTCCTACGTGTCATCAAGATCTATCTATGGAGAGACTAGCAACGAGGGGAAGGAGAGTGCATCTACATACCCTTGTAGATCGCTAAGCGGAAGCGTTCAAGTGAACGGGGTTGATGGAGTCGTACTAGTCGTGATTCAAATCACCGATGACCAAGTGCCGAACGGACGGCACCTCCGCGTTCAACACACGTACAGCCCGATGACGTCTCCCACGCCTTGATCCAGCAAGGAGAGAGGGAGAGGATGAGGAAGACTCCTTCCAGCAGCAGCACAACGGCGTGGTGGTGATGGAGGAGCGTGGCTATCCTGCAGGGCTTCGCCAAGCACCACAGAAGAGGAGGGAGAGAGAGACGCAGGGCTGCACCAAGAGAGATCTAATCGCGTATTGTGGGCAGCCCTATGGCCTCATATATATAGGGGAAGGGGAGGGCTGCGCCCCCTCTAGGGTTCCCACCCCTAGGGGGGGGGGGGCGGCAGCCCTAGATGGGGCCAAGGGTGGCGGCCAAGAGGGGGGAGAGGGGAAGGAGCCCACTAGGTGGGCCTTAAGGCCCAACTGGACTAGGGTTTGCCCCCTCCCACTCTTTCTTGCGCCTTGGGCCCCTTGTGGGGGGCGCACCAGCCCTCCTAGGGGCTGGTCCCCTCCCACACTTGGCCCACGCAGCCTTCTGGGGTTGGTGGCCCCACTTGGTGGACCCCCGGGACCCTCCCGGTGGTCCCGGTACGTTACCGATAAACCCCGAAACTTTTCCGGTGACCAAAACAGGACTTCCCATATATAAATCTTTACCTCCGGACCATTCCGGAACTCCTCGTGACGTCCGGGATCTCATCCGGGACTCCGAACAACATTCGGTAACCACATACAAACTTCCTTTATAACCCTAGCGTCATCGAACCTTAAGTGTGTAGACCCTACGGGTTCGGGAGACATGCAGACATGACCGAGACGTTCTCCGGTCAATAACCAACAGCGGGATCTGGATACCCATGTTGGCTCCCACATGTTCCACGATGATCTCATCGGATGAACCACGATGTCAAGGACTTAATCAATCCCGTATACAATTCCCTTTGTCTATCGGTACGATACTTGCCCGAGATTCGATCGTCGGTATCCCGATACCTTGTTCAATCTCGTTACCGGCAAGTCTCTTTACTCGTTCTGTAACACATCATCCCGTGATCAACTCCTTGATCACATTGTGCACATTATGATGATGTCCTACCGAGTGGGCCCAGAGATACCTCTCCGCTTACACGGAGTGACAAATCCCAGTCTCGATTCGTGCCAACCCAACAGACACTTTTGGAGATACCTGTAATGTACCTTTATAGCCACCCAGTTACGTTGTGACGTTTGGCACACCCAAAGCATTCCTACGGTATCCGGGAGTTGCACAATCTCATGGTCTAAGGAAATGATACTTGACATTAGCAAAGCTTTAGCATACGAACTACACGATCTAGTGCTATGCTTAGGATTGGGTCTTGTCCATCACATCATTCTCCTAATGATGTGATCCCGTTATCAACTACATCCAATGTCCATGGTCAGGAAACCGTAACCATCTATTGATCAACGAGCTAGTCAACTAGAGGCTTACTAGGGACATGGTGTTGTCTATGTATCCACACATGTATCTGAGTTTCCTATCAATACAATTCTAGCATGGATAATAAACGATTATCATGAACAAGGAAATATAATAATAATCAATTTATTATTACCTCTAGGGCATATTTCCAACACCTAAGGCCACAGAATCACTTGGGGGCTTGGTCGAACCCAAACCATTGCCATGCCACTTGATCGGCATAAATGCCACGGTTTCATTTGGGGACCTGGCTGACTTGAACCATAGCTACACCTATCGGGAGCTTGGTCGTGTCCGACCATGGTAGCGCCATCTGATGAACTCAAATAAGCCTCTTTTTGCAAATGGTTTTATCATTACCTTTGCTTCACAATTTTATTTGATAGATATTTCTTTCTTTTTGTTGCATTTTAAACCGACATTTCTTAAACCGGTTCGACTGTCAATTACAAATGGACGGGACACGGTCAAATCTTAATCCGGAGACTATCTGCCCGGTTAGATTTTCTGTTACCATCCTATTATGGAGTAAACCAGTGTTTATCAAACCGGCTCGGCTTTCAACTACAAGTTGTTAGTACACGATCAAATTATAATCCGGAGACTATCAGCCCGGTCTGGTTTGACTACGAGTCGCCAGTATTATATATGGTTAAACCAGTGTTTATCACAACCCGGTACAGTTTTATCATAAACCGGCACAATATGAAAGGAATTATCATTACTCAAGATTGGGGTTATCACTCTTACTACAAAAGTTGGTAAAACCAACAATGTGATTCAATGTCACAGGACACTTTAAACTTGTTGTATGCAGAAACAGGTTGAATAAAGTATGACGATACATCATCCGGTGTTTATTAAACCGGCCTGGCTTTCGACTATAAGTCGCCTGTATATATTTGGATTGCGCCATTGGAATCATGCGCTTATAAATCATTGGGTTATATTACTCAAATAGCGAAACTTGGCTGAATTTCCATTATGATGTTGAATGAATAAAATTTTCATACCGGATTATGTTATCTTGAATAGCCAACATGGCTGGATTTTATTATGGTTATTAATAACAGGTATTATTGAGGTTTTCAAAGTCGCTTTAGCGCAATGGCTATTATATTGTCAATGGATATGGTTTATTTTACAATTGAAGGAATAGTCCCGAGTCGCTGCAGGCTCATGACCCGGCACTTGGGGGCTACATTATTCAAATCGAGATTACATGCAAGTCTCATGTCGCTGCAAGCATGCATCATGACACTTGGGGGCTAATGCCAAGTCATTTTTAGTCTTATTGAAGACCTGACTCATCATATTATAATGAGCCGGCCCTTGGGGGCTACCAATTGCTCTTGTCAACAATTCAAGGTACACAAGTTTTTATCCATTATATTGAAGGGTCCACTCCTCAATGGGTAAAGCACAAAGCTCTTAACCTTGTGGACGTGGGTTCAAGCCCTACGATGGATGCTACATTATAAGCTGTTATTTTCATTGAAGTATATATCAAGTCCCGGTTCAGTATTATCTTACTAAGCTGGCCCTTGGGGGCTACACATCACTGCTCAAGTCTACATGATTATATTTATAAAGTCCCTGGTAAGTATTGCATAATGACCCGACCCTTGGGGGCTACACTGATTGAAGTTTTTATAAGCAATTTCAAGTCCCAGGTTGCTGCAAGCATGACAACCCGGCACTTGGGGGCTACATATATGGAGTATTCAGTTTATATGATTGAGATGAACAAACCAGATTTCTTCAAGACCCATATTTCTTAAACCGATGGAGCTGAGTCAAAGGAGTTATTCTTCACAATATTTCTCGGTGACAAGCCAATGTGGGCAAATTGATTATGAAGCTGGTCTATTGACCCGGATTTCCCAGAAGGAGGAAATAACAAGGACTTAAGGATGATCAGGTACCGGTTTACAAAAATTCTTAACCCGGAGCATAATCTGTCAAATTTGTTCTTGTGTTTATTTTGCTGCATAAGTTTACCATGAATAAATCCAAGCTAAACTTGGGGGCTAATGTCGGGGATATACCCCGTGGTGTAAACCAGCCGGAAGTTAACCCGGCCGGACTTGGCGGTTTATCTGAAGACCCTGCTGACACTTGGCGAGTTACTAGCGACCCGCCTTGACCTGGCGGTTTACAAGCAACCCACCTGGTCATTATGACTCACTGGTGATCCGGCGGGTGGGATCGACGGATGACAAGGCCCAAAGCCCAGAAGGCCGGTTCACGTTTAACGGTGGGCCGGTTTAAGAGGAAAGGCATGAGGAATATTTGTCCTACAAGGAGTTAAGACCTGGACTTATATCCGGTTTGTATTAGAGATAGACTAGTCCTAATCCTAATAGGACTCTACATGTAACCCGCCCCTCCAACATATATAAGGAGGGGCAGGGCTCCCCAAAAGGGACAAGATTCACAAGTTCCACAAGTTGGACAAGTTAGGTTTAGACAATAGCTCTCGAGATAGAGCACTCTTGTAACCGTGATCATCATCATCAATATCAATGAAGCAGGATGTAGGCTTTTACCTCCACCGTGAGGGGCCGAACCTGGGTAAAACATCGTGCTTCTCGTCCCGCTCAACCCCTCTCAAGCTACCATATATATGCGTTGGCCTCGCGACTAAGTCCTGACACTAAGGACATCTGCCGTGACAATTCCACGACGCACGCGACAGCATAACTTGGGCTAAAAGTAAAGCTGACTCATCCAGCTCTAGATAAGGTTTGCTCTCATTGTCTTCACTCGAAGACTTAGGATTTGGTTGAGCATCACTTCAGTCACTCTGACTTTGTTCACTTAGACCCCACTTAACAGTACGGTAGTTCCTATGACTCAACAAAGAAGAAAAGGAAACTACAAAACAACTATGTCTTCGTGATCCATAGTCTTCATATGATGTCTTCTCATGTCATAGTCTTCAATGGGAAACTCTTCACAGACCACCATTGTCTTCAATGTCTTCACACATTTTTAGGGGTCATCTCCGGTAGGTAAACCGAATCAATGAGGGAGTACTACCTGTGTTATCCTGCAATTCTCACAAACACATTAGTCCCTCAACCAAATTTGTCGTCAATACTCCAAAACCAACTAGGGGTGGCACTAGATGCACTTACGATCTCCCCCTTTTTGGTGACTGATGACAAACTGGTTGAAGTTTTCAACGGGGATAAAAGTATGTGAAATTGTAAAGGATTAAGGTATTGTCTTCATAAGTAGCAAAAGGCTCCCCTGAAGATGTGCATATAAGTATTTTGCTTTTGAATACAAGTGCACATGGCAGGTTGTATTTGTGGAGATCCTCTTAAACATATGAAGACAATTCATCATGCATGAAAAGATATAATGAAGATAATGACATGCATAATGATAAATGGACGTCTGCAAAATCACTTTGTGCGGAATTTATCATCGCACATGCGGAATTTATCATCGCAACACATAGTTGACAGAAAAGGTAGCAGACGACCATCAAGTTTAAGTGTTACAACTTAAAAGAACCAAATGTATCAAAAGCGAGAGTTGTAAGCACTTGGCAAAAGTATAGCAACCACCCTTATGGACCCGCTTGAAGACTATCAACTCATATGTTTCTCCCCCTTTTGTCAGTGAGGACCAAAAAGGTTTGAAGACATAGAGCTTCTACTCGTTCCCATGAGGAGTAGGCGAAGCAGCAGGGTCGTCGTTGAGGTCTGGTGGCGCAGAAGAACTTGGGGCAGTGTCGATACGCGGCGACGTTGTAGTTGGTGAAGTAGCATCATCTTCGTCATCAATGACTCTGGCATTGACAGTTGCCGCTGAGGACGAGTAGTCAGAGTCTTCGAGTGAGGGAGTCTGACGCAAGTGAGTGTTCCGGGGAGGAGTGGAATCAAACTTGAATCTCTCAGCGAAGCCATCCTGTTGAAGATCATCTTCAGAGCTCAGCAAAGTCAGACTCTTCCACGACCGCCGACAGGTTTCATGCGTGACAAATGCATTCTTGGTGGCAAGGTTGCGAATGTGACTAACATCCACCAAGAGGCTCTGCATCTGACGCTTGAGCCAGTGATGATGCTTATCATGTTTTTGATGCAGGGCGATGAGAAGCTCTCGGTTATTGAGAACACGAGATCGCTTACGAGACCTTTGGGCAATTATGCTTTCAGTGGCTTCAGTATGGGCACGAGGTGCACGTGTATTTCCAGCCAAAGGATAAACACGAGAGGCAGCAAGAACTCCTTCTATGGGTTGAGTGAAGCTTTGGTGATCGGCATTGTGAAGATATAGTGGATCCTTGGCAGGTCCAGGGTAGATGGCTTCGACAGACATATCAACCTCTGGCAGGAAGACGAGATGATTGCGTAGAGGGCTGATAGTTGACAGAGGAGTGAAGCTTGATGAGGCGCATTACCCATGGAGCATAAAAATTCAGACCAAAGAGATCAGAGCCAGATGCAGCCAATTGCCTAATGAAGATGTCTTGAGCATTGAAGCCGATGCCATTGAAGATATAGAAAACCAATGTCTTCATTGCTCCTTCAAGCTTCGCTACAGGAGAATGTCCTTTGGCAGGCCATAGAGTTCGCCTGATAATATGATAAATAGTGCGGGGCAGATACTCTAGGTCTTCAACAAAGAACTCCTCTGGATATTCAGCGTCTTGGGGCAATGGCTTCATCATGCTCAGCATTTGGCTCATGTTTGGCTCTGGCTTCTGGAAGATGCTCTCCGAAGCATTATGGTGCAGTTGACAACCTGGTTCATAGTGTTCACCAGGAGTGGGCAGGGCAGTAAGCTCAATGATATCTTGGGCTTTGGCTTCAAGGTGTACATCGCCTGTCATCCACTCAAGGACCCAAGTCTTCGGATCCCTGTAGTAGCCGCGAATGTGGAGAGTTGCATAGAATTGCAGCAGAAGCCCTTCATTCCAATGCTCTTTATCGGTCACAAACTGTAGAAGGCCAGGATCTCTAAAGCAGTCAAGGGCTTCTTCCAGGCAGGGCAGGCCAGCCATGGCTTCGCAGTCTAGGCGCATATGAGGAAAAATGCTCCCCTAATTGTATAGTATGCAGGAATAATAACTGCGCTGTTGATAACTCCAGAACCTATCAGATGATATTCTTGGCTTGGAATATGGGTTCTTGACACTATCAAAGAAGGTGTTGTGTGCTATGAAGCCATTCACATTAAACGATCCTGGTGAAGTTACAGTACCTGGAAACCTTGGCAGCCTTGGCTTTGGCTTCTGGACCTGAGGCCTGTGCTCCACATGATAGTCAAATTGAGATCCGGGAGCAGGAGGAGGAACCAGAATAGGCCAACAAACCATGACATGAGGCCTTGGAGGTGGTACAGGAGCGTCGGCATTGGCATGAGGTTGAAGTTGCACAATGGTTTCAGGTGCAACGTTGGCTTCAGGGGTAGTATTGGCTTCAGGCACCGCATTCACTTTAGGCGCCACACGAGCTTCAACCATGACAACATCTTTGGCTTCAGTGTTGTTGTTTGTGGCCACCTTATTATTGTCAACCTCCACTTGAGTAGCTGGAGAGTCTGGCACAGACTCGTTCTCCTCGAGAATAGCTTCTTGGTTGGTAGGGGGTGTGGCAACTCGCTCTCCTTCTTGATGGGGTTCTAGTGGTTCTTGTTGATCATCGGCTCATGCAGCCGGAATGTCTTCAACAACTTTTGCTTCGGACTCAGAGGCGTTCACAGTTGGAGTGGCGTCAGGGAACACTTGTCGTGCCACTGAGTTGTGTTGCTCTTCTCCTTCTGGAACGCTCGATAGAGTGACTTGTGGCTTTGGTCCTTTGCGAAGCCTGCGGAATGCAGGCGACGCCTTTGGAGAGGGAGTCGGCTAAACCACAAAGTCATCATCTTCAAGCACCGGAGTGGTGGCTTGAGGTGGGGGAGTACTTGGGGAGTCTCAAGGGCGATCAGCCCAAGAATCATCCTGAGCAATTGGCGTCAGAGGGCGACCAATGCTGATGAGTTCGTTGTTTGTGAGAACATGCGATGATACCATTTGGTGCTCAATCTGAGGAAGGACATTATTATCTTCTACATTGTCGTGATGACCAATGTCTTCAGCTTCAGGAGCTGGAATGTCTTCAGTTTCAGGAGCCTCTGTGGAAGCAGGCTCATGAACTATTAACTGACGCTCTCGGTGTTCGGACGCAGGACGAGCAACTGAGATTGGCTCGACAACAAGGGGCTATGTGGAAGCAGCCCGATCTTTCTTTGTCTTCCTCTTCTTGGTCGGTGGAGCATCGTCAGTGGTGTTCTTGGTCTTGCGCTTTCGGGCTTTGGCTTCAGCTGCCCTTGTTTTCTTGAGTTCTAAAGCAGCTGTGGGGACCTTAGGCTTCGAGCCTGTCATACTAACAGGGAAGACAATGCGAGGTTCTTCCTGCCTTGATGCTTCAGCTTGGGCCACAGCAGGCTTCTTCTTCTTCTTGGTAGCCATTCTGGGGTCGATGCCAGGGCGCCCCAGTGCCTTACGCTTGTCAGCCTCATTGTGTGCTTGCACACTTTTCTCAGCAAAATATTTCATTCTTTCTCTTGAACCTTTTGCTTCCTGGCGTTTCTGGTGAAACTGCTCCTTGAGCTCATGCAGTGTCTACTTGAAGCTTTGAACATCCGCCACACTGAGGTTTGCCATGTTCCTCCTGAACTGAGATTTCTCATGATCAATCTTGTTCTTCATTTCGATAATCTTCTGAGCCAGAGCCAGCTCAGTAGCAATGGCACTGTGGAAGGAGACACTGATGCCAATTGGAAGCTCAAGATCATCGAGGTTGATGCTGGGGTTCTCAAACCATTCATCAATGAAATTGTTCAAGATGTCTACGTCAAAAAGGGGTAGATCATTGAAGATCTCCGCCTCTTCCTTGCTCTTTATCAACATCTCAAGAGCATCATCGCCAAGATCGTCGTCACTTGACAGATCAATGGCTTCATCTTCATTCTTAGAACGGCAGCTGGGGTCAGTGCTTGACCAGAAATCTAGATGGGCTTCTTCTTCTTCTGAGTCTTGGAGACCCGAGAGAGATCTTCAGACTGCACACTGGCTTCAGGAGGTGCAGTGGCCAGAGGCTTCACACATAAAGCTTTTGGTGCAGTGGAGGGCTTTGAAGCCTTAGGTTTCTTCTGCTTGGGTGGCTTGGGAGGAGCAGACGCTTCATTAGAATTAGCGTCGTCCACAGAGTGAGCCATCGCAGCCCCTTGGATAGCAATGTGAGTGATGAGACCTTCAAGGTTGTAGAAAGGGCCAACTTCATGGGGTTCGTCCTCATGTGTCCCGTCAGCCCGTGGAGCAGATGGACCAAGGTTGAAGTCGAGGCCAAACTGCTTCTTGTTTTTCTTGTCAGATTCCTTGGCAGCGGTTGAACAGATTGTCGTCACAACACCATAATAAAGAAGCTGGGTCAGCATTAGCAGGCTGAGGTCCAAGGACCATGCAAGGCTTCGGACTTGGACTTGGGTTGCAGACCTTTGTATATGATATCTCCCCATGGTCTCTTGATGCCATTCTTCTCGGCATACTCAGCAGTGACGGATCTGTATCTATACCATTCCTCTACACAATATCTCCGAATCCACTGGATTAGAGTCTTGCGTTCACCATAGGCTTCTTATGGGGCCAGTCTTGTACATTTCATATAGATCAGGTGGCAAATCTTTGGATGTATTCCCACGGCGCTGTCTGCCGCCCTTCTTGATTGATTTCTCTGTCATCGTGAAGTGCAAACTGAATGGCTTCAGAACTTGCAAAGGCTTCTGTCTACTGGTCAGACAGGAACTGGCTTCGGGAGAATTGATGTGATGCTGTAAGAACTCTGCAAATGAATGCAGACTATGAGAACCAAGGGATTCTCCCATGGACATGTACCTGTGATAACATTAGAGATGCGAGGGAAGGGGAAGAGGTCATATGCATTCTTAGAAGATTTTGAAGATAAATTAGTTTGAAGACATTGACCTCATGACGCGAAGACATTCACTTATATGTTGAGAGTTGGTTCCAGATTTTTACGAATCCAAGAATAGGTACAAGTGAGGAATCTAACTACTTTGTGAAGCATAAGTGAATATACTAGGCATGTTATGAGATGCAGAACATGATAGATCCAAATTTGTAGGGACAGAAACCACTTGTAGTTGACAAGGTTGAATCTATCAGATCAAAAAGACAGTAAAAAGGAGGTTTTATTTACCACACGAAGAACTGCTAGACGGAGTAGAGAGGAAGCCGAGCAGTTCGATCTTCCGTGCCCTAACTTGGAGATGGAAGACACCTACGGCGACGGTGGAGGAGACAAGGTCCGCGACCGGTGTGAGAACGGCGTCGGTGAGGTCGCGGCACCTAAGCTTCGTCGCCGGCGTCGTGGAGAGCTAGCGGTGGCGCTAGGGTTTGTGGAGAGGTGGAAGAAAAGATAATGACTGGGGTGTGGTGTGTATTTATAAGGACATGGACGGCACAACGTTATCACACAGGTGCCCCTAGCGGTTCACATCTGAGGGACACATGGCGAACATGCAACACATTGGAAGTTGTTCCATGTTCCCACGCACGCCTGGATTGTCGGGTGGTCGTTCACGCTTCTCCGGTTTTCAGGCAAAAAGGATAGAGCATAAAACAAATTCAATTTTGTCTCCATGTCTTCTGCTGACAAGGAGTCAGAGAAGACAATCGACAGATTCTATAGAATGCATATGATTTGGATAGATAGAATCTGAGATAGGAGCATAGAGGGGGTTAGGGTCCGATCACATTCACTTAGGTTAAAAGATTCGAACATGAAGACATAGCTATAAGTGAATGATGTAGAGGACAGAACACTAATATAAGTATATACCAATATGATACCAAATCAACATTGTGAAGACAAACACGAAGATGAATCAATGTTGAAGACAAACCAAGTGAAGACTATGCAAATGAGACGTCAAATGAAAAACACTTCAAACAAGACTTTGGTGGTGGTGTTACCCACCGTATAGGAAGTATTAGACCTAGACACGGCACAGAATTATCGTGGCGCTCCAAAGTCAATTTCCGCATTAATGTATTCACACTTAGAGTGTATGTCTTCATTGTTTGAAGATATATGTTACTTCGTGTGTTGCACATCTAAGTCATCACATGCATAAGCGTTAGGATGTGTGTCCGATTACAGGACATTTGAGGATTCTAAGATATTTAGCTCACACCGCAACTTGCAAAACCTTTTCTCATCCAAGGGCTTTGTGAGGATATCTGCCAATTGCTCTTCAGTGTTGACATGAATGATATCAATATCTTCCTTCATGACATGATCTCTGAGAAAGTGATGACAGATCTGAATGTGCTTTGTCTTCGAATGCTGAACTGGGTTGTTGGCAATCTTGTTGGTGCTTTCATTGTCACAGTAGAGTGGCACATGCTTCAGATGGATGCCATAGTCCTTGAGAGTTTTCTTCATCCACAGAAGCTGAGCACAGCAAGATCCAGCAGCAATGTATTCAAATTCAGCAGTGAAGAGAGATACATAGTTCTACTTCTTTGAAGACCAACAGACAAGAGATCGTCCAAGAAAGTGACATGTGCCTGATGTAAACTTGCGATCAACCTTGTCACCAGCATAATCAGCATCTGAGAATCCAACTAGATCAAACTCTGAGCCCTTTGGATACCATAATCCTAGTGTTGGGGTGTAAGCCAAATATCGAAGAATTCTCGTCATAGCTAAGTGACGCGATTCCTTTGGTGTCGCTTGGAATCGGGCACACATGCAAATGCCAAGCATGATATCTGGCCTAGATGCACACAAATAGAGTAAAGAACCAATCATGGAGCAGTATACCTTTTGATCGAACTCTTTACCATTGTCGTTGGGACCCAGATGACTTTTGGTTGGCATTGGCGTCGTGTAACCTTTGCAGTCTTGCATTCCAAACTTCTTCAGGCAGTCTTTGAGGTATTTCTCTTGAGATATGAAGATGCCATTGCTTTGCTGACAGATTTGAAGACCAAGAAAGAACTTCAGCTCACCCATCATGGACATCTGATATTGCTCTTGCATCATGTGTCCAAACTCATCACTGTATCTTTTGTCAGGCAACCGAAGGTAATGTCATCCACATAGATCTGGCACACAAACAATTCACCATCGTATGTCTTCATGAAGAGAGTGGGATCCAGTGAACCAGGTTTGAAGCCTTTGCTCTTTGGGAAGTCTTTCAGTGTGTCATACCAAGCACGAGGGGCTTGTTTGAGGCCATACAGTGCCTTATTGAGCTTATAAACCATGTCAGGATGTTTTGGATCTTCAAAGCCAGGTGGTTGTTGATACGTCTCCAACGTATCTATAATTTTTTATTGTTCCATGCTATTATATTATCTGTTTTGGATGTTTATGGGTTTTAGTATACGCTTTTATATTATTTTTGGGACTAACCTATTGACCGGAGGCCTAGGCCAAATTGTTGTTTTCTTGCCTATTTCAGTGTTTCAAAGAAAAGGGATATCAAATGGAGTCCAAATGGAATGAAACCTTCGGGAGAGTTATTTTTGTAATGGAAGCAATCCAGGAGACTTGGAGTAGACGTCAGGGATGCTTCGAGGTGGCCACAAGGCAGGGATGCGTGCCCCCACCCACATGGCTCCCCTGACCGACTTCTTTCGCCTATATATGTCCATATACCCTAAAAACATCAGGGAGCAGAATAGATCGGAAGTTCCGCCGCCAGAAGCCTCCGTAGCCACCGAAAACCAATCTAGACCCGTTCTGGCACCCTGCCAGAGGGGGAAATCCCTCTCCGGTGGCCATCTTCATCATGCCGGCGCTCTCTAGGACGAGGAGGGAGTAGTTCACCCTCAGGGCTGAGGTTATGTACCAGTAGCTATGTGTTTGATCTCTCTCTCTCTCTCTCTCTCTCTCGTGTTCTTGAGGTGGCATGATCTTGATGTATCGTGAGCTTTGCTATTATAGTTGGATCTTATGATGTTTCTCCCCCTCTACTCTCTTGTGATGAATTGAGTTTTCCCTTTGAAGTTATCTTATCGGATTGAGTCTTTAAGGATTTGAGAACACTTGATGTATGTCATGCATGTGCTTATCTATGGTGACAATGGGATATCACGTGATCCACTTGATGTATGTTTTGGTGATCAACTTGTGAGTTCCGTGACCTCGTGAACTTATGCATAGGGGTTGGCACACGTTTTCGTCTTGACTCTCCGGTTGAAACTTTGGGGCACTCTTTGAAGTTCTTTGTGTTGGTTGAATAGATGAATCTGAGATTGTGTGATGCATATCATATAATCATACGCACAGATACTTGAGGTGACATTGGAGTATCTAGCACTACTGGAATCAGCTAGTTTGCCATCTGCCAGCTCTTTGCCGTCTGCTAGCTGACGGCAAAGCAGCTCTTTGCCATCAGCTACCAAAAAGCAGACGACAAAGAACTGGCAGACGGCAAAGAAGCTCTTTGCCGTCCGCCAGTTCTTTGCCGTCAGCTGGCAGACGGCAAAGAGAGAGGTGGCCCCCAGCCCCCGCCCATTTGGGAAAAACTTAACGGGCCACCTCTTTGCCGTCCGCCAGCAGACGGCAAAGAGGCAAAGTGGCGGACGGCAAAGAGAGGCGGACGGCAAAGAGGGCACTATCTAATGGCCCGTGCCCCCCGCCCGCCTCTCTGTTCTCAACACCCCGCGCCCCACCACGCACCCCCGCCGCCGCCGCCCGCCACCCGCCGCCGCCTCTTGCCCCCGCCGCCGCCCGCCGCGCGTCGCCGCCCCGGCCCCCACCGCCTCGTCGCCCCTCCCCGCCGGCCCGGTGCCCCAGCCCCCCGCCGCCCGGGCGCCCCAGCCCCCCGCCGCCCCGGCGCCCCGCCGCCCCGCGCCCCACCGCGCCGGGCCCGGCCCCCCGCCGCCCCAGGCCGCCCCGCGCCCCGGGGGGCTCCTCCACCGCCCCGCCCCCTCCTCCACCGGCGCTGGAGAAGGTGAGCCCCGGCCTCTCCTTTTTCTGTTTTTTTTTCTGTTTTTTTCTTTTTAGTTTTTGTTTAGATTTAGTTTTAGTTTTAGTTTTAGGTTTAGTTTTAGTTTAGTTTTAGGTTTAGATTTAGTTTTTCCTTTTTTTCTGTTTTATTTGTTTTAGGTTTATGTTTAGTTTAGATTTAGTTTTAGTTTTAGTTTTAGGTTTAGTTTTAGGTTTAGTTTAGTTTGAGGAAAGAAGAAGAAGAAGAGAAAAAGAGGAGAGGAGGAGAAGAAGAAGAGGAAGAAGAAGAAGAGGAGGAGGAGAAGAAAAAAGAAGAAGAGGAAAAAGAAGAAGAAAAAAGAGGAGAGGAGGAGAAGAAGAAGAGGAAAAAGGAAAGGAGGAAGAAGAAGAAGAAGAAGAAGAAGGAAAAAAAGGAAGAAAAGGAAGAAAAGGAAGAAGAAGAAAAGGAAAAAAGAGGAAAAACCCCCGACCCGACACGGCACCCGACCCGACACCGCACCCTGACCCCGACCCGACACCGCACCCTGACCCCGACCCGGCACCCCGACCCCTAGACCCCGACCCCGACACCCCGACCCCGACCCCGACCCCGACCCCGACACCCCGACCCCGAGCCTGACCCGACACCCCAACCCCGACACGGACACGGCACCCCGACCCCAACCCGACACCCCGACCCCGAGACCCCGACCCCGACACCAACACGACACCCCGACACCGACACCCTGACCCCGACACGGACACGGCACCCCGACCCCAACCCGACACCCCGACCCCGACCCCGACCTGGCACCCCGACCAGACACCCCGACCCCGAGACCCCGACCCCGAGCCTGACCCGAGACCCCGACCCCGAGACCCCGGGCCTTACCCGACACCCCGACCCCGACACTGACACGGCACCCCGACCCCGACCCGGCACCCCGACCCGACACCCCGACCCCGAGACCCTGACCCCGACCGCGAGTCGGACCCGACACCCCGACCCCGACACCGACACGGCACCCCGACCCCGACCCGGCACCCCGACCCGACACCCCGACCCCGAGACCCCGACCCCGACACGGCACCCCGACACCGACAGGGCACCCCGACCACCGACACCTCCCGAAAATTAAGGTGTTCTTTGGCCTTCCAGAGGCCGACGGGGTCATATATTTGTGAATTATTAGTTAGGTCATATATTTTTCGATTTAGTTATGAAAAACATCATATATAATTGTGTTGATCGTGTAGTTTTAAATGTGCAGTTGTTTCATCGCTGCGAGGTTTGGTGTTCGACGACCTCGCCGTGCGTTTGACGAGCTCTGCCCCTTCGTTCGTGGGTGAGCACAAATGACAAGTCCTCCTCCCCCATTAATTATTTGATCTATTCCGATGAAACTTGATAGCTAGCTATATATGTGTCTTGAATCATCAGTATGCGTAACCAATATGTGTCTCCCGTTCGAAAGTGTCATAGTTATAAATATGCATGCATTTGCATATTTATAACCTTGATTCTTTCGAATTGTCCAACGCTATCCATGGACAGCCCGAGTATGTGTAGATTGGGTTCGTTTTCCCATATGCTTTGCTCCGGATCCGACGCATATATTTCGTCAGTGCCTCCCCTGTTGTTCTCCGGGTACACATCCTCTCTGTTTATTGCAGAGACGTGTATCAGGAGAACAGCGGGGAGGCGCTGCCGAAATTTTGCGTCGGATCCGGAGCATAGCATGGGAAAATGAACCCAATCTACACATACACGGGTGGGATTAGGACCTATCATTACCTATTAGAGTGTAGGTTGCATGGACGTAATAAAATTGACAAAGTAGATCAACTGATGAATATATACATGGTGAATTACATATATAATTGTTGTGTGTCCAGTAGCTCTGAAAGTCAAGATGAGTGACCGTGCTTGGATGTATACCGGTCACACTGGTTAGAACAAATGGAGCGCTGAATGGTTCACAAAAACTAAGGGGTTTGTGCAAGCCGCATTTGCAAATGGCCAAAAGAAAACCTGGTGCCCCTGTTTCCGGTGCGGCAATTGGGAAAAGAAGACAGAGGCTGAAATGGGCAAACACCTGCAGAAGAGTGGTTTTATGCCCGATTATACGGTGTGGACATTTCATGGTGAGTCTGCCCAACGTGACCGAGCTGAGGTGGATCGTCGTCGCACCGGCGAGCATGGTACCGGGATGGAAAACATGGTGCAAGACTATGATGATGCTCGGGATTCGGACGAGGAGATGGAGGAATCTGCAAAGGTCTTCATTGAAATGTTGGAGTCTTCGAAACGTCCGCTCCACGAGCACACTGAGCTTTGTCAGTTGGATGCCATCTCACAAGTAATGGCTCTGAAGGCTCAGTTCAACTTGGGCAGAGAATGCTATGACGCAATTATGACAGTATTTGGACGCTTTCTACCCAAAGGCCATGTAATGCCTGCAAACCTCTACCAGTCGGACAAAATTCTCTTGTGGGTGCAACAGCAGTTGATGTTTCCCGATGGGTATGCAGCGAATCTAAAGAGGGGAGCGAATCTTGATAAACTGAAGATATTTGGTCTCAAGAGTCATGATTGGCACATATGGATTGAGCGGGTAATGCCGGTGATGTTGCGTGGCTTCATCCCTGAGGATGAATGGCTAGTACTGGTAGAACTCAGCTATTTCTTCCATGTTCTTTGTGCGAAAGAACTATCGCCTGGCATGCTAGAAGAAATGGAAGAGTTGGCGCCGGAGTTGATCTGCAAGTTAGAGAAGATCTTTCCACCGGGCTTCTTTAATCCAATGCAGCATTTGATTTTGCATCTCCCGACCGAGGCAAGATTGGGGGGGCCCGTGCAAAATCGTTGGTGCTACCCAACTGAGAGGATGCAGAAGACGCTTCGAGAAAAATGTAAAAATAAACGTAGAATTGAAGCATCGATGGCTGAGGCATTCATTACAGAGGAGGCGGCAAACTTCGTAACAGCGCACTACGAAGCCAAAAATCGTCATTTGCATAATCCGAAGCCTCGGTACAATGCTGACGAGCCTAAAAAGGGTGGATCCAACCTCAGCCTATTCAAAGGGAATCTCGCACCAGCTAGTGTTTCACATCCAGTATCTTTGGATAACGAAGAATGGCGGACCATTTCGTTGTATATCTTCAACAACCTGATAGAAGTGCGGCCGTACATCGAGTAAGTTCTCGGTACATTGTTTCGCAACTTCTATTTCCTTTGAACTACTCTTATTCCTGGATATGTCATACAGTCGATACGTTACCATATTCTCGTATGGAGCGGAGATCCAAAAGGATTCCGTCGAAGAGTATGAGCTTCTCGCAAAGCAAGGAGGTGGCTATCCCGGTTTCATCTCTTGGTTCAAACAAACGGTAATTTCTATTAGACAATTTCATTTCATTCGCTAATTTGTGCATAATGCAACAATCCTTTCATATTAAACCTGTAGGCTAATTCAGAGTCTATGGACGCCGAATTGAGACAAGTCGCTAATGGTTTTGACTATAAGGTCCGTTCATTTGACAAGTACGACATCAACGGGTATCGCTTTCGTACCTATGGCAAAGAGCTATCGATGGCGGACCGAAAGTCAACAAATTGTTGTGTATCTGCTATCGGTGAAGGAGGTACCGAGTATTATGGGAGAGTTGAAGCAATTTATGAACTTCTGTTCTATGGTGAAAACCCACCGAATGTCGTAGTCTTCAAATGTTATTGGTTTCAGCCGAAGGAGACTAGAAGGACTCATGAACATGTAGGGCTAGTTGAAATCAACCAAAGCACTCATTTAGATGTTCCTGATGTCTATATTATGGCTCAACAGGCGACCCAAGTATTCTATCTACCGTGGGCCTGCCAAACTAATCCAAATCTGAAAGGTTGGGATGTCGTTTATGAAGTGCCGCCACGTGCTAGACTTTCTCCCCCAAAGGAAGAGGATTATGAATCTCACATTAACCCAGACACATATGAAGGAGAATTCTTCCAAGAGACACGTCTTTCCAAAAAGCGTTTCAAGAACCGCTATACTTCACCCCAAAACATTGAAGTAGACAGCGACAATGAATCCGACATCACCCCAGAGGAGGAACAAGAAGAGCCGGAACAAGAAGAGGTTACTGCTGCGGATGACCTGTCAATGCTTGACCGATTACGTCAAGGTGGCCTTGCACATGTTGATGCCAATGAACCCTATGAGCCCGTCATTGATTATAGTGATGATGATGATTATGCATTTATTGATGATACTGATCGAGATTATTAGTAGTGTCAGGTATTACAATTTTTTATGTTGTACTTGATGATGATACACTTAAGTGATACACATATTATTATTCATGTCGGTCTTTTTTTATGTTGTACTAATTTCGTTTACTGTTTGTCATGGCAGGTGTTGAAAGATGGTGGGCGCTGGTCGGGAGCGTGGTCTGAGGTCTTCCATTCCAGACGCACCTCTCCGCCGAGCGTTGCTGGACAGTATGGCCACACCGCCGGGCCCTTCTTCGTCGACCGTGGTGCCCAGCAGGGGACGAGGTAGGAAGAGAGGAGGTGGGGCACGTGGTCGTGGGAGAGGAGGTAGGGTGACTGCTACGGTGCCTTCCTCGCCGCCACCCCCAGCCGTTTCACCCGAGCACATGACTGCTAGGGTGGACTCGTCCGAGGAGGAGGCTACACGGACTCCGGTCCACGAGCCTCCGGTCCACGGGTCTTCGGCCCACGAGAGTTCGGCCCACGTGACCCCGGAGGAGCACACGTCCGGATGGGGTACCTGGCCGGATCAGCCCGAGGAGCTGAGTGGCCATGCTGATGATGGCGGGGAGCCGACTGATCTTGAGGAGGAGGGGGGCACCGTCTACCAGCGTGGTGCTACACGGCTCCCGTCCGTGCCGGTGAGCCGCGAGCAGAGGTGGTTTATTTTCCCTGATGGGGAGAGGTACGTAAGTGCATTTAATATTTTTGTACCTTGTGCATTCACGTTTTTTCAAATAACTAATGCGTTGGCCTTGTCATGCTGCAGGGGTTGGGACCACCATCATAGTGTCCGCCGGCCCAACTCCGTCCTTGGAGTTCTTTGCCGGCAAAACTTCCCGGGGTTTGTCACGTTGCCTGGTGAGGGTCGGCTTCCAGAGCTTGGATTGAGCTGGGAGCACTACGTGGCTGCCCCGGCCCCGCCAAATGAGATTATCGACGGTGTCGTGTGTGACACGAGGGCAGACATGGTGATCAGAAAGTTCTGGGTAATTTCTCCTTTACACATTTAAAAATCTTCAACTAGCTAGTTATTAATTGTACTAATCAACATTGTCTCATTTGATTGCAGACATTCTACAGGTGTGAGGAGGGATACGAGGAGGACGCGGCACATGTTATCGAGAACGTCTGCAAGCGCCTACTCCAGAACTTACGGCACGAGGCTCGGGTGCAGGCTGTTCGAGACTACTACACCTTGCGTGGTATCAAGAAGACGAAGCCGGCGTGCCGCGATAAGTTCCTGAGTAAGGAGCAGTACATGAAGGTAATTCTTAAGGCCTTCTCTACTTAAGTTCCTTCATTTAGTAATTCTTAGCCGTAGCGCTCAAGTTTCTATTTGCTAACTTAGGCGCCTCCGAGATGGTGTGCGGATCGGATGGATTGTTGGGAGGTGTTGGTCGATGAGTGGTGCTCACAATGATGGCTAGCCCTCCACAAGGAGGCCAAGGACAAACGTGCCCAAATGGAAGGTGTGCCACACCATCAAGGCAGCTCCAACTTATATCAGTTCGGGCGCAACTGGGTATGTGGTTTGCTTCATGATTCATGCAATTCATTCATCATGCTAGCTTGAGCCCTTTAATTACTAATTTTCATTGTTTCTCTCTTTCAGGCATGCTACAATAAGGCGGATAAGGTGCCAGAGGTGTATGACCTGTATGCCATGGCCCACACTGCCTCTTTCAAGAAAGTCAAGGCTTTCTCTCAGTCTGACCTTGATGATGCAAACAACTTCACCAACATCTCCTCCCACAACAAGCTCGTGAGATATAGAGATGAGGGGAAGGCGAGGAAAGGGGAGGACTTTAACCCGAGCCAGGGTCCCATTGATCCAGAGCTGTTGATGATATCTGGTGGTGGGAGGTCCCATGGCTCCATAGCCATTGGAGATGGACTTATCCGTTGTCCTAGCACTCTCCCGGAGATCAAGGCGCGCCAGTCGAGCTCCGCTCCTGAGATAAGGCCTCGTGAACGGCCAGTGCAACTCGCCATCAAGGTTAGTGATACGTACTCAGTTATCTTTCTCCATTACATTGTGTGCGCTTCCATCAATGATTACAAATGGTCATGTGAGTGGTATTGCAGGCTGCTATACAGAGTGAGAGAGATAGAACAGAGAAACTTCTGGCGGAGGCGGCGGAGAGGCAGCGGGAGTTGGAGGAGAGGACGACAAAGATGCTGGAGGAGGAGAGGGCACGGAATGACATGCAGGCAAGGGCCATGTACGAGCTCCTTGTGGTAAGTTTCTTCTGCAGATTAGCCAAAACATTCATGTAGTGTTTGTCTCATTACTAACTAGTATGACTGAGTCGTCAAAACCAAATGTGCAGTCTGTGTGCGAGAAGACAGGTCAGACCGCTCCGCCGATGCCAGTGATTGCTCCTGGGACCACGGTGAGTTTTATTTGAATGGACATTACTTGCTAGTCTTAACATTTGAGTGTCATCATGCTAACAAGACATTGGAAATGATCTTTGGTGCAGCATAACTCCAGACAAGCATCACACGATCCTTCTCCAGCTACCGACACGAGCCACCCCGCTCCTACACCTCCTAGATCTTGGTAAGTTTATCTAGTGTTTTGCTTAACACATGCATAAAGACCTAGACTTAGCTTTATTTCCTCCAATGCTTACCATAATGACGTAGACTTAGCTTCTTCTCCTCCAAAATGACTTAATAAGCTTACTGACCTCCAAAACCATCCATTTTACCTAAGTTAGCTCTAAAACGATCTATACTTAGCTTACTTATGTCAAAAATTGTATAATTAGCTTAGTTAGCTCATAGATGATCCATTTTACCTAAGTTAGCTCCAAAATGACCCATCTTACCTAGGTTAGCTTATAAATGATCCAGTTTATCCAAGTTAGCTCTAAAATGACCCAATTTACCTAGAGTAGCTCCTAAACGATCCATTTCACCTAAGTTAGCTAAAAACGATCCATTTCACCTAAATTAGCTCTTAAATGATCCATTTCACCTAAGTTTGAACGATCCATTTCACCTAAATTAGCTCTTAAATGATCCATTTCACCTAAGTTTGCTAAAAAACGATCCATTTCACCTTAGTTAGCTCAAAAACGATCCATTTCACCTAAATTAGCTCTTAAATGATCCATTTCACCTAAGTTTGCTCAAAAATGATCCATTTCACCTTAGTTAGCTCAAAAACGATCCATTTCACCTTAGTTAGCTCAAAAACGATCCATTTCACCTAAATTAGCTCTTAAATGATCCATTTCACCTAAGTTTGCTAAAAAACGATCCATTTCACCTAAGTTAGCTCAAAAACGATCCATTTTACCTTAGTTAGCTCAAAAACGATTCATTTCACCTAGTTAGCTCAAAAACGATCCATTTCACCTTAGTTAGCTAAAAAATGATGCCCTTCACCTTAGTTAGCTCAAAAACGATTCATTTCACCTTAGTTAGCTCAAAACGATCCATTTTACCTAAGTTAGCTCATAAACGATCTATTTTACCTAAGTTAGTTCTAAAATGATCCATTTAACCTTACTTAGCTCATAAATGATCCATTCTACCGAAGTTAGCTCTAAAATGACCCATTTTACCTAGGTTAGCTCCAAAATGATCCATCTTACCTAGGTTACCTCTAAAATGATGCATTTTACCTAAGTTTGCTCATAAGCGATCCATTGCACCTAGGTTAGCTCATAAACGATCCATTTGACCTTACTTAGCTCATAAACGACCCATTTCAACTAAGTTAGCTTATAAATGATCCATTTCACCTTAGCTAGCTCATAAACGACCCATTTCAACTAAGTTAGCTCACAAATGATCCATTTCACCTTAGCTAGCTCATAAACGACCCATTTCAACTTAGTTAGCTCATATATGATCCATTTAACGTAAGTTAGCTCATAAATGACATACTCTTCTTGTTCTAGTCTTCTTCTTGTTCTACTCTTCTTGTTCTAACTTTCTTATTTTTCATTTTGCAGATTTCATTCACTTGACGAAAGCTTGCATAGATGGAGTGCTCCTTATCCCTTTCTCTGTTTCTTTTGTATCGTTGAACTATGCATGTATCGTTGGATGAAACTATTGTAATATATATGGTTGGATGCCTCTATGTTGAACTTGTTATGTATGATGGAACTATGCATGTAATATATATGGTTGGATGATGAAGTTATGTGTTGGACATCTTATATGTTTGCTCTGTAATGGCCTTTTGAAATATATCTATATATGTCATATATATTTGTGATGAAAATTGTTGGATTTAATAAAAAACAGATAAAAGAGCCAATATGCAGGCTCTTTGCCGTCTGCCACCGACGGCAACCTGCTCTTTGCCGTCTGCCGCGGACGGCAAAGAAGCCACGTGGCGTCCACCTGTGCTTCCTAGGAGCTGACCCATTTGGTCAGTTTGCCTACAGTGGCAGACGGCAAAGACTTTGCCGTCAGTGGCAGACGGCAAAGAACCTGCCACGTAGTGACGTGTAGATGACATCATACGGCGGACGGCAAAGACCCTAGAAATTTTGCCGTCAGCGGCGGACGGCAAAGGCCTTTCGTTAGCCACTTAACGGACTGACAATGCAATTATTGCTGTCCGCTCTCTTTGCCGTCTGCCTCTCTCTCTTTGCCGTCCGCCGCAGACGGCAAAGACTTTGCCGTCAGTAGCAGACGGCAAAGAACCTGTTTACCGAAGCCTACTTTGCCGGAGCCTTTTGCCGTCCGCAGCTGACGGCAAAGGCCTTTGCCCTCCGCCGTTCAGGCCTTTGCCGTCCGCCGTGGCAGACGGCAAAGTAGCTGATTCCTGTAGTGTAGGTGACATTAGGGTTTTGGTTGATTTGTGTCTTAAGGTGTTATTCTAGTACGTACTTTATGATAGATTGAATGGAAAGAATAGCTTCATGTTATTTTACTACGGACTCTTGAATAGATCGATCAGAAAGGATAGCTTTGAGGTGGTTTTGTACCCTACTATAATCTCTTTGTTTGTTCTCCGCTATTAGTGACTTTGGAGTGACTCTTTGTTGCATGTTGAGGGATAGTTATATGATCCAATTATGTTATTATTGTTAAGATAACTTGCACTAGTGAGAGTATGAACCCTAGGCCTTGTTTCCTAGCATTGCAATACCGTTTACGCTCACTTTTATCATTAGTTACCTTGCTGTTTTTTATTTTCAGATTACAAAAACCTATATCTACTATCCATATTGCACTTGTATCACCATCTCTTCGCCGAACTAGTGCACCTATACAATTTACCATTGTATTGGGTGTGTTGGGGACACAAGAGACTCTTTGTTATTTGGTTGCAGGGTTGTTTGAGAGAGACCATCTTCATCCTATGCCTCCCATGGATTGATAAACCTTAGGTCATCCACTTGAGGGAAATTTGCTACTGTCCTACAAACCTCTGCACTTGGAGGCCCAACAACGTCTACAAGAAGAAGGTTGTGTAGTAGACATCAAGCTCTTTTCTGGCGCCGTTGCCGGGGAGTCTACGCACAAGTCAAGACATACCAAGTACCCATCACAAACTCTTATCCCTCACATTACATTATTTGCCATTTTCCTCTCGTTTTCCTCTCCCCCACTTCACCTTTTCCATTTTATTCGCCCTCTTTCCGTTCGCCTTCTTCCCGTATGTATCTTTCTTTGTGTTTCCATGTGCCTTCTATTTGCTTGCATCTTTGCTTGCTTAAAGTCTATTGATATGGATGCACTTAAAGTGTTCTACTTGGATCATCTTCAATCCTTATGCGCTCGTGCTGAAACCCCAACTAGCCTAGTTGATGGGAAATCTTTAGACGAGCATGCTCATTTTGTGCGTCACCGTTTGTCTGAAAAAGGGAGACTCTTATGGGATCAAATAAATAGATTGCTGTGTTATGCTTGGAATCTTTGTGAAATTTGTGATTTTACTTGTTGCTCTAAGAACCCTAAAAAACACCTTCCCTACCTATGTGAGTTTAATGAAAATGAAATCTTATCTTCTTATGCTAAGGGTGTTTATAGTTACTACGATATCGAACAAATTGAAGAATTTGTTGCTTTTAAGGGTGCTTATGAAGTTTCTTATTTGATTGAAAAGTGTGGTATTACTCTCTACGAATCTGAAAATTTTGACATACTTAAATATTGCTATGAAAACTATGCTCATAATGTCTATGTCAAAGAATTTATTGAAAGAATGACCGTTGCTACGGAAGAAAATAATGATATGAATGAATCTATAGATAATTATGATTCCGATGATTTGATTGAAATATCCCTTGATGAACATGATGCTTGCTATTCTTGTGGCCATGATGCCAATATTTATGAAGATGAATTTGCTATAGTTTCTTATGTTAAACATGAGATCGTTGCTATTGCACCCATACTTGATAGTTCCTTCGATGAAAAGCATGATTGCAATGATGTTATTATAAATCAAGTGTGCTAATAATATGCAAAACTCAAAGCTTGGGGATGCTAGTTTTTCTATGTCCTCTACTTGTTGCAATGATCATGATTGGGGTACTTCTTCTTTTGATCTTGAAAATTTATTTAAGCCCCATGATGAATATGAGATTGATAATAGTGTTTGCAATATTATTGAAAGTGGGTTTCGAAGAGTGTCAACTTTAGATCCCACATATTTGGAGAATGTTCAATCTTATGAAATTTTTGATAAAAATGGGTTTGGAGAGGTCATGACTTTAGTTAATGTTAATCCCACTATTTTGGAAGAGTGTCAGCTTTGCATGCATGTGGATTGTGTTGAAAATATTTTATGTGATAGCTATTTTGCTGAATTTGCTTATGATCCCACATGTAATTATTATGAGAGAGGAAAATATGATTGTATAAATTTTCATGTTACTAAATTACCTCTCGTTATCTTGAGATTGCTATTGTTTCATTCCGCTTCCTTGCATATGCTAGTTTTTGCTTGCTACGATAATTTGTTTGCCTTTAAGATGCCTATGCATAGGAAGTATGTTAGACTTATATGTGTTTTTCACATGTTTCATGATGCTCTCTTTGTGCTTCCATTCTTGTCTTTGATGTGAGCATCATTGAAATTATCAATGCCTAGCTAGGGGCGTTAAATGATAGCGCTTGTTGGGAGGCAACCCAATTTTATTTTTGTTTCTTGCTTTTTGGTTCTGTTTAGTAATAAATAATTTACCTAGCCTCTGTTTTGGTTGTGTTTTTTGTGTTCAATTAGTGTTTGTGACAAGTAGAACCGTTGGGAAGACTTGGAAGTCTTTTTGATCTTGCTGTAAAAAACAGAAACTTTAGCGCTCACGAGAATTGCTACCATTTTTTACTGGAGAGTGATATTTAGTTAATTATTTTTGAAGATGATTAATAGATAAATTCCTCACGTCCGGAAATTTATTTTAGAATTTTTGGGGTTCCAGAAGTGGTCGAAACCTACAGATTACTACATACTGTTCTGTTTTTGATAGATTCTGTTTTTCGTGTGTTGTTTGCTTATTTTGATGAATCTATGGCTAGTAATAGAGTTTATGAACCATAGAGAAGTTGGAATACAGTAGGCTTAACACCAATATAAATCAAGAATGAGTTCATTACAGTACCTTGAAGTGGTGGTTTGTTTTCTTTTACTAACGGAGCTCACGAAGATTTTCTTTTAAGTTTTGTGTTGTGAAATTTTCAAGTTTTGGGTAAAGATTTGATGGATTATGGAACAAGGAGTGGAAAGAGGCTAAGCGTGGGGATGCCCAAGGCACCCCTAGATAAAATCCAAGGACACCAAAAACCAAAGCTTGGGGATGCCCCGGAAGGCATCCCCTCTTTCGTCTTCGTCTATCTGTAACTTTACTTGGAGCTATATTTTTATTCGCCACATGATATGTGTTTTGCTTGGAGCGTCCTGTATGATTTGAGTCTTTGCTTTTTAGTTTACCACAATCATCCATGCTGTACACACCTTTTGGGAGAGACACACATGAATTGGAATTTATTAGAATACTATATGTGCTTCACTTATATCTTTTGAGCTATATAGTTTTTCGCTCTAGTGCTTCGCTTATATCTTTTAGAGCACGGCGGTGGTTCTACTTTATAGAAATAATTGATCTCTCATGCTTCACTTATATCATTTTTAGATTCCTTTAGAACAGCATGGTAATTCACTTTGGTTATAAATTTTAAATGCTAAGAGAAGTTGGATGCTTGATAGATGGTTTTGAGATATAAAGGTGGTAATATTAGAAGTGTGCTAGTTGAGTAATTGTGAAATTGATGAATACTTGTGTTGAAGTTGGCAAGTCCCGTAGCATGCACATATGGTGAACTTTATGTGACAAATTTGAAGCATGGGGTGTTCTTTGATTGCTTTCCTTACGAGTGGCGGTTGGGGACGAGCGATGGTCTTTTCCTACCAATATATCCCCCTAGGAGCATGCGCGTAGTGCTTGGTTTTGATGACTTGTAGATTTTTGCAATAAGTATGTGAGTTCTTTATGACTAATGTTGAGTCCAATTATACGCACTCTCACCCTTCCACCATTGCTAGCCTCTTCGGTATCGTGCATTGCCCTTTCTCACCTTGAGAGTTGGTGCAAACTTCGTCGGTGCATCCAAACCCCGTGATATGATACGCTCTATCACACATAAGCCTCCTTATATCTTCCTCAAAACAGCCACCATACCTACCTATTATGGCATTTCCATAGCCATTTCGAGATATATTTCCATGCAACTTTCCACCGTTCCATTTATTATGACACGCATCATCATTGTCATATTGCTTTGCATGATCATGTAGTTGACATCGTATTTGTGGCAAAGCCACCATTCATAATTTTTTCATACATGTTACTCTTGATTCATCGCAATCCCGGTACACTGCCGGAGGCATTCACATAGAGTCATATTTTGTTCTAAGTATCGAGTTGTAATTCTTGAGTTGTAAGAAAATGAAAGTGTGATGATCATCATTAGAGCATTGTCCCATGTCAGGAAAGGATGATGGAGACTATGATTCCCCCACAAGTCGGGATGAGACTCCAGACAAAAAAAGAGAAAGAAAAGAGGCCAAAAGAAAAAAAGAAGGCCCAAATAAAAAAAATAAAAAAATGAGAGAATAAAGAGAAGGGACAATGGCACTATCCTTTTTCCACACTTGTGCTTCAAAGTAGCACCATGATCTTCATGATAGCGAGTCTCTTATTTTGTCACTTTCATATACTAGTGGGAATTTTTCATTATAGAACTTGGCTTGTATATTCCAATGACGGGCTTCCTCAAATGCCCTAGGTCTTCGTGAGCAAGCGAGTTGGATGCACACCCACTTAGTTTCTTTGATGAGCTTTCATATATTTATAGCTCTAGTGCATCCGTTGCATGACAATCCCTACTCCTTGCATTGACATCAATCAGTGGGCATCTCCATAGCCCATTGATTATCCGCGTCAATGTGAGACTTTCTCCCTTTTTGTATTCTCACACAACCTCAATCATCATATTCTATTCCACCCATAGTGCTATGTCCATGGCTCACGCTCATATATTGCATAAAAGTTGAAAGAGTTTGAAAAAGGTATGTATGAAACAATTGCTTGGCTTGTCATCGGGGTTGTGCATGATGAGAGCATTTTGTGTGACGAAAATGAAGCATGGCCAAACTAAATGACTTTGTGGGGATAAGTTTTCTTTGGCTATGGTAGTTTGATAAGACATAATTGCATGATTAGCATACTTGGAGTATTACTATTTTTATGTCAACAATAATCTTTTATCTTGAATCTTTCGGATCTGAACATTCATGCCACAATAGATAAAAATACATTGAAGAATATTCTAGAAAGCATTCCACATCAAAAATTCTTTTTTTATCATTTGCCTACTCGAGGACGAGGAGGAATTAAGCTTGGGGATGCTTGATATGTCTCCAACATATCTATAATTTTTGATTGTTTCATGCTATTATATTATATGTTTTGGATGTTTATGGGCTTTATTATACACTTTTATATTATTTTTCGGACTAACCTATTAACCGGAGGCCCAACCCAAATTGTTGTTTTCTTGCCTATTTCAGTGTTTCGAAGAAAAGGAATATCAAATAGAGTCCAAACGGAATGAAACCTTCGGGAGAGTTATTTTTGGAACGGAAGCAATCCAGGAGACTTCGAGTAGACGTCAGGGAAGCTTCGAGGTGGCTGTCGGTGTCAAAACCGGCGGATCTCGGGTAGGGGGTCCCTGTCAGTGGGAACGACACCTACGGGATCACAAGAATCCCTACTACGGTTGCGGGGTGCGGGGTCGTGAGAAGAGCGGATCAAACAGATAGCACACGGTTCGTTTATCTAGGTTTGGGCCGCGAGGATGCGTAAAACCCTACTCCTGCTTTGGTGGATTGTATATCTGTGTTCTTGAGCTAGCTATGGGCGTGAGGAGCTCCAAAAAGCCGAATCCTCCTCCTGGTCGCCTTGGGCCTCCTTTTATAGGAAAGGGGTTGCCACAGTGGCACACAAGAGGTGGAAAGGGTACAGTGATCCGAGGTTATCCCTCGCATTACATGACAAGGCGCATTTAATGCGTCCTGCTTAGGTGTCCTTGCTTTATTGGGGACGGGGGAGAGACCTGTCTCGTCCGTCGCCGCTCCCTCTCGTGTCGACACGCGCCCTGGCCAGCGGCGCCCGTGGTGCCATGTAGGCAGGCAGGCAGCTGAGGTGGCGCAGTGGTGAGTCTCCACGAAGATCCGCATGCCGCCACGCAGGTGCCTGGCCAGCTGGTTGGGTCGGTAGCTGCATGCGAACAGCGGCGGAGGTTTGACTGGTGTGGGCCTGATGGTGGCCCTACGGGTGTTCTTGGCAAGGGCCTTGCCGGGGCCCCGGCAAGGGTCTTGCCGTGGCGCCTGCTGTCTTCCCCAGCAAGGCACTTGCCTGGGGCCTTGTGGTCCTCCTTGGCTGGGATCCCGCCAAGGATCATCATCTTTTAAAGGGTGTATCTGATCTTGAATGTCTTCACAAAGATCTGCATGCCACCACGGGGATGTCTCCCGAATCCTTGCCCCATGGGGGCAGTGGACTCAAGGGTGACTCACTCCGTAGGTGTGGGGCGAGCTGCCACGGCAAGGGTCTTGCCGGGTTTGCTAAAACTGCCTCTCGGAAAGGATCTTGTCGGGGGGGGGGGTCCGCTTCATCCCCTTTGCTCTTTGTGGTCTTGGTCTTGGCGTCGTTCTGCTTCTCCTGAGCTTCGGCCTTACCTTGCCTCACCTCCCTAGCCTTGCTCAGTGTGGTGGTGCCCGTGGCTCAGACTGCCCGTGCATAGTCATAGGGGTACAAAAAGTGTACCCCTCTTTTTGTACACTGACAGGAGCCCCCGGGCCTGGTCCACACGTAAGCGCAATCGCGTCGTTGGGCTAGACCCAAAAACGGTGCGCGGGTAGGCCGGGCGGTTTTTACCGCAGTAAGTCTCTTCACGTGCTGCGCTTCCCACACTTCCCGCGCGCGGTGCAGCATGGGGAGGCGTGTGTGACGTGGGCGGCATGCGTGGGGTTGCTTCCCGCGGGCATGCGTCACATCACAGTTAATGTGAAAGGAGGTGGCCCGTTGTTTTCCCCCATAAGAAAGGAATAACCGCGGGCACGCTGCTCACTTTCTCCTCTTTCCTCGTGCCTTTTCCAATCTCAGAGCCATAGTTTCCTCTCTTCCTTCCTTCCTAAGCTTCCGCCATCACCCGCCGTCGTTGCTTCGCCATCCCCCTTCCTCAGCCCTCTGAACTTCTTGGTCGCCATGGCTCCCAAATTCGCCAGGGGCAAGGGGGTGGCTAAGGGCGCCGGGACGGTGGAGCCGCCGGAGATCGCGCTGTTGGGGGACCGGACGAAGTCTGCCTTCTTCTTCCCCTCGACGGTTGATGTTCAAGAGCTCCGGGCCTCCTTCAAGCCCCTATGGGGAGTGAAGACGGGGGGAGAGGATTCAGGACACCCAGCGACGTGCGTCATTAATGCCGCTTGCACTGATCCTGCCCCAAATCAGTACCCCTTCTTCGTTGATTACTTTTCTTATGGGTTATGCCCCCTTTCTCCGATTTCTTCTGCGACGTTATGCGCACCTTCGTCTTTCGCCTCTTGGATTTTACTCCGAATGCGGTGGTGTGCATGGCTTTCTTCGCGCATCTTTGTGAAGGCTTTGCCGGGGTGCAGCCCAACACGGTGCTCTTCCGCCATTACTTCTTCCCTCGAATCTAGCCGGGAGGAGCCGTCTCCGGTTGTGTCACCTGGATCCCAAGATCCAAGGGGGCGTACCCGGACGGTGCCATGAAGGAGAGGTGGGAGGAATGGCGTGGCCGGTAGTGCTGGATTGAAGATGAAAACCCACCGGAATTCTGCAAGGTCCGCCGAGTGCCGCCGGTCCGTGGCAGTGATTGGAGCGATGTCGACGACGCCGGTGGGAGGCTCACCGTCGCCACCACCAGGATTCTCCGGCTTACCCCGGCCGGACTCACCCTTGAGATGATCGGGGCGGACTTCATTCGCCGCGGGATCGCCCCGTTGCACAGCAAGGGGAGGCCAGCTTGGCTCTTTACGAACCCGACTGACATTATGCGACTCCGCCCCAGCCTCGATCACAACTTCACAGTGCTGGCGCTTGCCCACTTCTGCCAGTGGCTTTTCCAGCTTGATGTGGGTCGCGATGGAGAGGTCGAGCGGACCGGCAAGGCCGCGAGGGCTGCCGCAAAGGTTGGCAAGGCCCTCAAGGGGCCATTTTTCAATCTGCCAGCGGGGGTGGTCCCGTTGTGCAACAATTCGCGTCGGTCCGAGATCATCGCCATGATGCCGGACTGTAATGCACACGGCCCTGTCCCGAGCTGGGAGGAGCCGAAGGACGAGGATGTGCAGCAAATCTTCGACACCCTGATCGAGGTGTACGTCAATGCCGACGCTGAGCGGTGGCTTATCATGGACACCACCCAGGCAGAGCTGGACTACATCACCACTAGGGCGAGGGAGGCACAGCTTGCCATGGAGGCTGGCAGCGCCGGGGGCGTGGAGGACAAGGCCGCAACGGCGGCGGAGGAAGAGGAGCTCACCGGTGGGCGGCGGCCACCAAGGAGGCCAACAGCGCCGACACCGGAGCTCCGCTTGTCGAGGACGCGGCCGACGAGTCGTCGGAGGAGGAGGGCATGGCGGCGGGCTCGACGCCAGCTAGGGGAAGAGGGCGAGTCCTGCGGCGGTCTAGCTCCGGCGAGCCGGTCCGGCCCGGCAGGGATACGCGGCCTCAATTGACCCTGGAGGGGTCCGGGCGCCACACGTGGGCCACGACAGCGAAGAGGCTGATGAGGGCCGCTGAGAAGAAGAAGGCGACATCCCCTTCCTCATCCGGGCGCGCACAAACCCCGCCGCCTCCTTCGCCTCCTCCGGCAGGCATCGACTCGGATGATGATGTGGAGTTCCCTTTTGATCTCGGGCCTCTCAGCCCGGAGAGGAAAAGGAAACTGGTGGAAGAGGAGGAGACGGATGACGAGTAAGTTCTCCATTCCTTACTGTCATTTCCATTTCCTCGAATTGGGTCGCTTGTCTTGATCCATTTTTGCTTCCGTAGGGAGACAGAGACGTTGGCCCAGAGGGTGAAGAGGGCGAGGACCTCTGCGAGCAGCCAGCCCTCGGCTGGGGCTTCAACAACACCACTGGTGGTGCTGAGCAGCCCGGACAGCAGCCCCGGCGCAGCTCCCAGTGTAAGTTTGTCACCCTCTTCTTACTCGACATGTGGTAGGCGCTCAATGCTATGATGCTGACCTTGCCGGTTTTGCAGGAGGGGAGCGGCAGTAGGAGGAGCCACAGAGGGCTACTCGTAACACACCACCCCCATCGACTACGCCGCTGCGGGGGGGGGGGGGGGGTCCCCGGCAAGGGCATCAGGCACGGTGCCCACACCCATGGAGGAAGAGGGGAACTTGGGCGCTGGTGGCTCTGCCACGGCGCCAAATGTTGGCGGAGAGGGGACTTCTGCTTCACAGCCTGGCACTAGTGAGTCACCTGTCCTTCGTCTCTATTTTTCCCTTATTCTTTTCTTGGCTTCATTGCTCCCATTGCTACCCAGGCCCTCCTTCAACAGACATGGAGGACGTGGACACTGTTGTCGGGGATATTGCTGAGGAGGCCGTGGCGGAGGCCAGCAGGATTGCCGCCGAGGAGGCCGTCAAAGACGCCGATGAGGCCGCCGCCGACAAAGCCGCCAAGGGTGCCGCCGGGGATGCCGCTGCGGGGGCCACCAAGGCAACCGGCGAGGCTTCTGTCGAGGGCGCCAGCGGTGGACCTGCCGGTGAGGCTGGCAAGGCCTCTGCCGAGGTAGAGGTGGTGGGTGACCAGCCTCCCTCCTCCTCAACCTCGGGCCCCGGCAGATATCTGAAGGTGGGCGACGATCTCTTCGTCCACATCCCAGGGGCGTCAAGCCGGGCGCCCGCCGAAGGGGAAGTCTTTGACGGCGAGGTGCTTGCCGCCACTGGGCTTGAGGTTGTCAGTGAGCCGGGCGTTGGCGGTGACGGTTCTCTGGAAGAGCAGCTTTTCTGCGCTATGGGGGCCAACTTCCGAAAACTCCAGGCGCTCTACCATGTCCGTCTGGACAAGGTTAAGTCCAGGATGGCAATGGTGGACCAGGCGGAGGTGGATTTCAAGGCGCGCGTTGCTGAGACGCAGAACTGGTTCCACCAGACTCGCGACGAGCAGAGGGCCCTTCAGGAGGAATTGGCCAAGCGCAATGTCAAGCTCACCATGAAGATGGCTGACATCGAGAAGGCCCAGGAACAGGCGGCGAACTTGGCTGCCGCGGCCGAGGCCGTCCGGAACCAGCATCAAGCCGCACTGGATTCCCAGGAAGAGGACCTCACCGCGTGTGAGGCGAAGCTTGCCGCAGCGCTCCATGGCAAGGATGAGGAGCTCGAGGCCCTTGTCGCGCAGCGGACTCGCGAGCTGGAGCAGAGGCGCAAGGAGGCACTCGATGCCCAGGCTTTGGCCCATGCCGGCAAGGTAAGGGAGTTGGAGGTGGCGCAGGACGAGCTGAAGGAGCAGGCCCTCAAGCTGTCCAATGAGAAGAGCATGCTCAACAGCGCCTTGGTGGAGGCGCAAGGAGCGGTCATCAGCAGGGCTGGGGAGCTCTCTAAAGCGCAAAACTCCGTCAGAGACCTCAAGCTGAAGATGGGGGATCTCAAGAAGATGCTTTCGGAGAGCAGGGCTCGGGAGGAGACCTGGAGGAGGAGAAGCAGCTGCGGGTGAACGAGGCCGCCTCCCACCAGGATTATGTGGCGGGCGAGAACAGATGGATCAGCCGTATGGAGGATGTCGCCGGCAGGGTCACCTCACAGTTGGCCACCATGGGGATGCCAAACATGAGGTACACCCCTGAGCGCAGCGGGACCGTCAACACCAAGTTGACCCTGTTCTTCGAGGGCGTCCTCGGAGCCTTGGCTTATCTTCACTCCAACAGGACGGCCACGCTGGCCGAGGAGGCTCGGCAAATTTGCCGGAGGGTCGTGACCAAGGTCCTCACCAAGATGGCGTACTGGAATCCCGATCTTGACTTCGCGGCCGCGATGAAGAGCTTGCCGGATGGTGCTGACCTCACAGTGCTCAAGGAGCGCATCAAGCCCATCACCGACTGCATCGACGAAATCAAGAGGGTGGAAGGCCAGCACCGGGATTAGGCATCCCGTTCTTCTTCGCCGCCGCGGGTTCCCGACCAAGACAAATTTTATCTTTAGTTAGAACCACAGCTATGATGTGATGTAATATAACTTTGAAGTACTCTTAATTTTCATGCATGTTATGTCCCCGTTCAATTCCTCTTTGTATGCGTGCCCTACGTCAACGGGAAGGCTTGCCGGCGCGGAAGCCCCTAGCGGCGTTTTGGGGACGGATCCCCATGGCCAGCCGGGTACGCGTGCTACCAGATGAGCCACCTTTCCCTTTTAAACACGGCTGCTCGAACTGTTGAGCTTGACTCGAGTCAGAATCGAGGGCGTTGCTGATCGCGGAAGGCTACTCTGCCATTCTCGACGCAACCGCTTGAGCTGTTGAGCGGACTCGAAATAGGGCAAGGGCGTTGCCGATCGTGGTAGAGCCCCCTGGCATGCAGGTTTCTCATACAAAGCAAATATCTCCGGGGGGAATAACCTCAAATAAGAAGGATAGCACAAATAAGGGTTCAGTGCAACTTAGCTTTTATTTGTGATCGCTCGAGTGTCGATCTTCTGGCCTCCTTTCTTCTTCAAGGGTCACGAAGATGAAGGAGTGCCGGGCTAACTGCTAGAGCCGATTCTCACAACTGAACTCCCCTTCCTGGCGCGCCAAAGATGTCGGTGGGAACGACACCTATGGGATCACAAGAATCCCTACTATGGTTGCGGGGCGCGGGGTCGTGAGAAGAGCGGATCTAATAGATAGCACACGGTTCGTTTATCCAGGTTCGGGCCGCGAGGATGTGTAAAACCCTACTCCTGCTTTGGTGGATTGTATATCTGTCTTCTTGAGCTAGCTATGGGCGTGAGGAGCTCCAAAAAGCCGAATCCTCCTCCTGGTCGCCTCGGGCCTCCTTTTATAGGAAAGGGGTTGCCACAGTGGCACACAAGAGGTGGAAAGGTTACAGTGATGCGAGGTTATCCCTCGCATTACATGACAAGGCACATTTAATGCGTCCTCCTTAGGTGTCCTTGCTTTATCGGGTGCGGGGGAGAGACCTATCTCGTCCTTCGCCGCTCCCTCTCGTGTCGACACGCGCCCTGGCCAGCGGTGCCCGCGGTGCCATGTAGGCAGGCAGGCAGCTGAGGTGGCACAGTGGTGAGTCTCCACGAAGATCCGCATGCCGCCACACAGGTGCCTGCCCAGCTGGTTGGGTCGGCAGCTTCATGCGAACGGCGGTGGAGGTTTGACTGGCGTGGGCCTGATGGTGGCCCTACGGGTGTTCTTGGCAAGGGCCTTGTCGGGGCCCCGGCAAGGGTCTTGCCATGGCGCCTGCTGTCTTCCCCGGCAAGGCTCTTGCCGGGGGCCTTGTGGTCCTCCTTGGCTGGGATCCCGCCAAGGATCATCATATTTTAAAGGGTGTATCTGATCTTGAATGTCTTCACAAAGATCTGCATGCCACCACGGGGATGTCTCCCGAATCCTTGCCCCATGGGGGCAGTGGACTCAAGGGTGACTCACTACGTAGGTGTGGGGCGAGCTGCCACGGCAAGGGTGTAACACCCTCGATGCGACTATAGCTCCCACGTGTCGAGGCACGACTTAGAGGCATAATCGCATTGAAGGCATATGTCGCAAGTGAGGTAATCTTCACACAACCCATGTAATACATAAAGGGAAAGAGTTACATAGTCGGCTTACAATCGCCACTTCACACAAATACATGAATAAAGCATTACATCATTCAAATACACTCAAGGTCCGACTACGGAACCAAAATAAAAGAAGAACCCCAAATGCGACAAAGGTCCCCGATCGACCCCAACTGGGCTCCACTACCGATCAACTAGAACGAAACAACATAAAGGACAAGATCTTCATCGAGCTCCTCCTGAGCTTGGTTGTGTCGTCTACACGAACTCATCGGCACCTGCAAGCTGGTTTGGAAGTAATCTGTGAGCCACAGAGACTCAGCAATCTCGCACCCTCGCGATCAAGACTATTTAAGCTGATGGGTAAGGTAAAGGTATGAGGTGGAGCTACAGCAAGCGACTAGCATATATGGTGGCTAACATACGCAAATGAGAGAGAGAAGAGAAGGCAAAGCACGGTCGATAAAAGTATGATCAAGAAGTGATCCTGGACTACCTACGTCAAGCATAACTCCAACAACCGTGTTCACTTCCCGGACTCCGCCGGAAAGAGACCATCACGGTTACACACGCGGTTGATTCATTTTAATTAAGGTCAACTTCAGGTTTTCTACAACCGGACATTAACAAATTCCCATCTGCCCATAACCGCGGGCACGGCTTTCGAAAGTTCAAATCTCTGCAGGGTGTCCCAACTTAGCCCATGACAAGCTATCACGGTCAACGAAGGAATAGACCTCCACCCGAGACGTTCCGATCAGACTCGGTATCCCGGTACAACAAGACATTTCGACAGGGTAAAACTAAACCAGCAACACCGCCCGATGCGCCGACATCCTGATGGGAGCTGCACATATCTCGTTCTCAGGGCAACACCGGATGAGACATCCTACGAGTAAAACCAGCCCTCAGGTTTCCCCGAGGTGGCCCCGCAGTCTACTCAGTTTGGACCAACACTTAGACAAGCACTGGCCCGGGGGGGGGGGGGGGGGTTAAAATAAAGATGACCCTTGGGCTGGCCTAACCCAAGGGAAAAAGGCTAGGTGGTGAATGGTAAAACCAAGGTTGGGCATTGCTGGAAAAGCTTTACTTAAGGCGAACTGTCAAGGGGTTCCCATTATAGCCCAACCGTGTAAGGGACGCAAAATCCGGGAACATAACACCGATATGACGGAAACTAGGGCGGCAAGAGTGGAACAAAACACCAGGCATAAGGCCGAGCCTTCCACCCTTTACCAAGTATATAGATGCATTAATTAAATAAGATATATGGTGATATCCCAACAAGTAAACATGTTCCAACAAGGGACAACATCTCCATGTTCCAACAAGGAACAAACTTCAATCTTCACCTGCAACTAACAACGCTATAAGAGGGGCTGAGCAAAGTGGTAACATAGCCAATCAACGGTTTGCTAGGACATGGTGGGTTAGAGGCTGAACATGGCAATTTGGGAGGCTGACAAGCAAGTGGTAGGCATCGTAGCATTGGCATAGCAAGAGCGAGCAAACTAGCATAGCAAAGATAGTAGTGATTTCGAGGGTATGATCATCTTGCCTGAGATCCCGCAAGGAAGAAGAACGAGTCCATGAAGAAGACAAACGGACGTAGTCGAACGAATCCTCACAAGCTCGACGTTACCGGAATCAACCCGAGGAAGCAATCACCGGAAAAGAAGCACACAACATAGTAAACAACCACCACATAACATGGCATGATGCACAATCAAGTATGATGCATGTCCGGTTTAAAGAGGCATGGCATGGCAAAGTGCACAAACAATCCTACACATTAAGTGGAGCTCAATATGCAACGGAGTTGCATATTGACGGAACACCACATCAATTATTTGGTTCTCTCTCGTTTATGTACCCAACAATATTAAATGTTGATTAACATGGCAAGGGGTGAAGCAAATGAAAACTACCTATCTAGGCAAGTTTAAATGAGGCCGGAGCAACAAAACAACAAGTCCGGAAACTCCTCATGTGCATAATTTAGGTTAGGTCCTGTTCTGTCCTAAAACATATTTTAGAGTTGTTAGGCATGCAAACAATGTCACCATGATAAACTAGGCAAAATTCTACCCCATTTACATATAAAGTTTATTAAAATCCGAGTTACGGTTAATTAGTTATGAATTAAATCATTTTAGCATGGCATAGGAGCAAATTAATGCAAACAACATTTTAGACATTTCAAACATAGGTGAAAGTTGGATATTATTAATCTACACAAAATTTTGTGCAAGTTTCATATATAATACATTTTAATCCGATGGACGGTTAATGAGTTGTTATATGCATGGAGTTTAGGGGCTAAGCTGCAAAACTGCTGTCTCAGGAAATTAGCTAAAATGTACTGCGGAAAAAAATACATCTCGGGCCCGAATCTGGTTGGCCCATCAGTGCAGAGGAGGGGCTGGGGGTTCTCTCACCCAGTGGGCCTGGCCCATCTTCAGAGCAGCCAACATCGGGACAGCGGGGCTGGGCCTCCCAGGCCGATCGAAGCAGGGGGGCGCTGAGTCTGCGCGTCGCGGTCAACCGGCGGTGTCGAGCCAGACTGAGCCGAGGAGAGACGGCCGGGCCTCACGGGGACGTGGCCTGCCTATGTGGACGAGGCCAGCGACGTAGATGGCGTCGTCCTCCTCCCGACGAGGACGAGCGGCGGCGGCTTGCAGACTCCGGCATCGGGACGAAGCGGGGAGGATGCGATCCCTCGGATCCGGCGGGGAGGAGGCCGTAGTGGATAGATCTGGCCCTGGGGGCCTCATTCCCGGCGACGGCGAGCTAGGGAAAACTCCGGGCGGCGGCACTCCCTGGTGAGAGGGAGAGAGAGATTCAGTGAGAGGGGAGGGGGAAAAAGGAGGAAGAAGGAGGAGGGGAGGCAGGGACGCGTAGGGTCCCTGGTGGTGGTGCTCCGGTGGTGCCGAACTCCAGCGAGGTGAGCTGCAGGAGGAGAGCACGGGAGGGGCTCCAAGCGGGAAGGAGGAGGCTGCGATTTGCTGGGGATTTTGGTGGCGGGGAAAATCACGGGAGGCGGTCGGAGGGAGGTGGATCTGAGACAGACGGTGGTTGGCTGGGTGCTGAAACCAAAGGAGAGACTGGCGGCGGCGTGGGGATTTGGTGGAGACTGGACAGGCTAGGGCTAGAATTGAACTGCTATATATAGTAGGTGGCTAGAGTTAGGGGTGCCTCGTCCCTCGATTAAAATCGGACGGACGCGAATAAAATAGCTAGGGATGCCTAATAAGAAAACGGTGACGTTTTGTAGACGTTTGGGGATGTTCCGGACACAGCGGTAACGACTGTTCGGGTCGGGTCCGGGACAGCTTTCGGGCGCGCGCGAGGAGGGTCGCGGGCTGACGAGAGAGGTTAGGTAGGGCCTGGCGGTGAGTAATGGGCTGTGTAGACCGTCTCGAGCTGAGAGAAGACAAGAGAGGGAGGCCCGACGACTATTTCCGGAGACCGAAAACGTCCGACGTTAGACCGGCTATATTGCCGCTATATTTATCCGTTGGGGCATCAAACGATATCCGAACGCGATGAAATTTGACTGGCGGTCTCCCTACACTAAAATAAGACCGCACGCCAACTTTCAACCCATTCCGAGAAAATTTTCCGGCCACTTATAAAATAATATTTCAGACATGCCGCGGGCGCAGTGCAAGTGTGGTTGGGCTCACAACGAACAACGGAGAGAACGAGGAGACCGGAACGGATGCAAGTTTTGAAAACATGATGATCCAATGCACATGATGACATGATGAAATGCAACACGCAAGCGAATGACATGGCAACGACGGCGAATAAGCGGAGGATACCTGGCACATCGGTCTCAGGGCGTTACAACACTCCACCACTACGAGAGGATCTCGTCCCGAGATCTATAATGGCACCGGAGGGAAACAACGGAAGAGAAAAGAGGAGAGGTAAAACTAAGTTGCTTCTTTGACAAACGAGTGAAACCACAACCTTGAGAGGTTGAATACATTCGAGACAGAATTCAACGAAGGTGAACAAGGTCGAAAACAGCCATTTAGAAAAGAAGAAGAAAGAACATTGCGAAAAACCTTGAGGTTGAAGGGAAGATATATATTGAAAACACTCCGGTTAAGGAAGGGGATCAAGGAAGACCGAATTCGGGAAGCACTCCGGTTGGAAAGAAAAGGAATTAAATAAGGTCTTGATAAGATGAGAAGATACTTGATGAAATCACAACACACTGCCACTGGAACTATTGAATGAATGGAACAAGGGGTAAGAAATATCTCAGACCGCACTCCGGTTGAGAAGGGAGTCAAAATTTGATAAGATGAGAGAGCTCAAATGAAAACACAACACTCTGGTTGAGAAAGGGATGCAAGACTTGATAAGGCGAAAAGAACTTGAACAAAGGGGCACAATACTCCGGTTAAAACAAGATAGAGTAGGAATAAGAATGATATAATTTGGACAGCACTCTGTCTGTAAATGGAAGGAATTGAACAAGACAAGATTATAGGATACTTGAAAAGAGGACACAACACTCCAATTAAAAGGATAGGCACGACAAGAACACGATCCTGATAAAACAAGAAGATGGGTTGAAAATAGCAACATGACAATGCCTCCGGAACAAAAGAATAGAAGATAGATTATTGAGATAGGGGAATGGAGAAGAAAATGCCAACTTCTGCCACAAAAGAGCTTGAGAAGGCATTCTTAGGAGAAGGGTTGAACGGAGTTGTTGGAAAAACCACCAACGAAAAGAATAGGTTGATATGTTCTTATGGAATACATCTCAAATTATGAGGTGGCAACCTGCCACCCACGGGAAGAAGAATTGGATTGGAATGAACAAAGAGATGAGAAACTTATTTCACCGGGAGGATAAATGAAGAACTTGGGTCCATTATAAGCACCATAATTAACAACACTCCTCAGGGAAAGTTTTAGGTGAAATATAACCCAAGATAACTCCAATGACGAGATTGATGGATTTGAAATATCTCATTCATGACAACATGTGAATCATGAAACATGAACTCAAATTATCAAGAATGACACAATACCATCTTCAATGATACGGTAGAAAGAAATGCACTCCGGATTGCAAGATGAAGAAAACTTGAGCTTCTTAAAAGAATCTCGATGAAAACTTCGAGAAGGAATATAAATCCTTGATGAACCATCATGTAGAATCTTCCTGAAGAACTCCGGTAAACAAAATGCCAATAAAAGCAAAAGAAGTTGAAAACACAAGGTGAAACCTTGTAATGATTTAGATAAATCTCCGTGGTGATATAATTGAGAGAACTTGGAACTCCGGAAAAGAAAAGATGAAACAAGTGAAACCAAGAATGAGTATGATGAGTCACTCCGGAAAAAAACAGGAATAGAATAAACTCGATGAAACAAGAATAAGAATTACATTATGCGTATCCTTCACCAATTAAAATTGATGACAAGCAATGGAATTGGCATACTACTTATTCTCGTAGAAAGGATTAAGATAGATATCGCGCCAACTTGAGAAGGTCTTCAACTAAACACCGGTGGAATCGAAACAACGAGTGAATTGATATGACAACGAATGACGAGAACTCTTGAATGAACCACCGTGAGAATTGAAAAGGAACGAAGAGAAGATAAAGAAACTCCGGAAAGAATTAGCACATGAATGAAGATGCTTGAGAGAATTTAGATACAAGAGAACGAAAAGATCATGAGCCGATTAAAGATCACTTGAACGCAGCACCGGTAAAATTAGGAGAATGATAGCTGAAAGCTGAGAATGAATAGATCTGAATTGATGGACTCCGGATGAACAAATTGAAAAGGCTCCTGAATTGCTCCGGATGGATAAAAGAATTCTCACAATCGAACAATTATGAGAGGATGGCAACAATCTAGAATCACGAATCTTGAAAAGAATGGAGCAAGATTAAAGAAAAACTCTTCTTCGGTCTTCAAATGATGAGAAAGACGACGAGAAACACCATCGTGAATTACTGAGACACTCCGGAATAATCAAAACGAAGAGGTTGAGCCAAGGATGAAAAGAATTGTGAAAGATCTTGGAGAAAGGGATATGACTGATGATAATTCATTCTTGCGTCAAACTGTGAAATGAATTTGATTATAACTCTGGAAAAATAAGAAGAGTCAGGTAAGATCCTGGGAAAAGACCTGTGGGTTAGGGCCCACTCAAAAGAAAACACCGTTGAAATGATTAAAAAGAGAGGTTGCACCAGTTGAGTTAAATGGCTTGAATGAGGGAACATCCTCGAAAGAACTTGAACGAAAGAAGAGTGGATACACGAATCTTCGAGATATCTTGAGCACTCCGGAATAATAAATAGTGAGAAGTAGAATGATAAAGAATTGCACCGGCATGAGAAAGCATTGAAATGAGGAAAAGACATGATCAACAAAGCTTGACTTGAAACCACCGGAGATGAAAAGAATGAAGAATGACGAACTAGAAGCTCCGCTAGAATCTTCATGAGAATCGCCGGATAAGAATATTGACGGGAAAAGAATGGAGAGGCTTCTCATCAATAAGATGATACTAGATTAAGAAATCTGAATCCTTAGAGAAAAACAAAGGGAGGGAGGGCGGGAAAAACAAAGGCAACTTGGAGATGGATGAAACAAACACCATTGAGAAGAAACTGATATTTGATCTTGCGGATGTTGAAATGATCGGATCCACTTGAAGAGAAACACGCCGGTTGAAAAGGATTGACAACACAATCTCGATGATCAAGAGGGATTAGTATTCACATCGGAGTATGAGAACACCATTTGGGGAAGGTATGAAATCAACACTTGACATTGAAGCAACTCGAATACCACAACTCAAAACAAAAACAAAAGGATTGGCTTGCAGAATAAGCCGGAACAAACATATGATAGAGATTTCGTCCGAAGTTTTCGTGGTGGGGCCTACACGGGCTCGATCGTACAGCACCATCATGTACAAGGCAGTGCACATGACATACGAAGCGTCCCCGAGTCAGCATAGCCAAGGACTCTTTAAGACACAACGAGACCACTGTAAAATCGACCGTGAATAGGCGAACCACTAGACGTCGAACCCCAATTTCATATCATACATCTGTCGGAAAGATATCCTAAGAGCTACTTGAATTCCCACCTATGAAACTCCCGAAATTTTCCGGTTATGCAATCAGGTGTTGGGGATACAGGGGAAGCATAATATCTCACCCAAACTAGCAAATCCTACATCCAGCTGTATCCATCCTTCAACACATAACCAAGAAACCTTCAGAAATCATCTACCTCAACCTTCGAAAAGCATCCGTTATACAAGTTATGGAGATACTCCCGAACTCCCGCCCCAGTACTGGGTGGCGTCGAGGTTATCTCACCAACGAACTGCATAAAAGAGATTTTCGATGTCGCGAACATATCTCAAGTATACCAGAATTGCAACGATAAAATTATGATGACAACACCTCAGAGCTCAACTCCCCGGGACACTTCCACTAAACCCCTGACAGGAGGCACCAAGACAATGTTCTCATCATAAAACCATCGAAACGATTCCAAGATACCTGCGTGATCCTAAAAAAAAATTAGTGAAATTTGAGGAGAGAAGAGTCAAAACTCTACGTCAGGATGCCTTACCAGAGCGATGAAGAGACTGGGAAGTAAAAAGAATTCCTAAACTCTCCGATATATAATTCCTAAGGACTCAAAACATTGTTCTAGACACAACTCGGCCGCTAAAAACGATCAAGCAATGGGGGCTCCTAAGGTCGGGGAAGGCTCTGATACCAACTTGTAACACCCTCGATGCGAGTATAGCTCCCACGTGTCGAGGCACGACTTAGAGGCATAATCGCATTGAAGGCATATGTCGCAAGTGAGGTAATCTTCACACAACCCATGTAATACATAAAGGGAAAGAGTTACATAGTCGGCTTACAATTGCCACTTCACACAAATACATGAATAAAGCATTACATCATTCAAATACACTCAAGGTCCGACTACGGAACCAAAATAAAAGAAGAACCCCAAATGCGACAAAGGTCCCCGATCGACCCCAACTGGGCTCCACTACTGATCAACTAGAACGAAACAACATAAAGGACAAGATCTTCATCGAGCTCCTCCTGAGCTTGGTTGCGTCGTCTGCACGAACTCATCGGCACCTGCAAGCTGGTTTGGAAGTAATCTGTGAGCCACAGAGACTCAGCAATCTCGCACCCTCGCGATCAAGACTATTTAAGCTGATGGGTCAGGTAAAGGTATGAGGTGGAGCTGCAGCAAGCGACTAGCATATATGGTGGCTAACATACGCAAATGAGAGCGAGAAGAGAAGGCAAAGCACGATCGATAAAAGTATGATCAAGAAGTGATCCTGGACTACCTACGTCAAGCATAACTCCAACAACCGTGTTCACTTCTCGGACTCCGCCGGAAAGAGACCATCACGGTTACACACGCGGTTGATTCATTTTAATTAAGGTCAACTTCAGGTTTTCTACAACCGGACGTTAACAAATTCCCATCTGCCCATAACCGCGGGCACGGTTTTCGAAAGTTCAACTCCCTGCAGGGTGTCCCAACTTAGCCCATGACAAGCTATCACGGTCAACGAAGGAATAGACCTCCACCCGAGACGTTCCGATCAGACTCGGTATCCCGGTACAACAAGACATTTCGACAGGGTAAAACTAAACCAACAACACCGCCCGATGCGCCGACATCCTGATGGGAGCTGCACATATCTCGTTCTCAGGGCAACACCGGATGAGACATCCTACGAGTAAAACCAGCCCTCAGGTTTCCCTAAGGTGGCCCCGCAGTCTACTCAGTTCGTACCAACACTTAGACAAGCACTTGCCCCGGGCGGGGGGGGGGGGGGGGTTAAAATAAAGATGACCCTTGGGCTGGCCTAACCCAAGGGAAAAAGGCTAGGTGGCGAATGGTAAAACCAAGGTTGGGCATTGCTGGAAAAGCTTTACTTAAGGCGAACTGTCAAGGGGTTCCCATTATAGCCCAACCGCGTAAGGGACGCAAAATCCGGGAACATAACACCGATATGACGGAAACTAGGGCGGCAAGAGTGGAACAAAACACCAGGCATAAGGCCGAGCCTTCCACCCTTTACCAAGTATATAGATGCATTAATTAAATAAGATATATGGTGATATCCCAACAAGTAAACATGTTCCAACAAGGGACAACATCTCCATGTTCCAACAAGGAACAAACTTTAATCTTCACCTGCAACTAACAACGCTATAAGAGGGGCTGAGCAAAGCGGTAACATAGCCAATCAACGGTTTGCTAGGACATGGTGGGTTAGAGGCTGAACATGGCAATTTGGGAGGCTGACAAGCAAGTGGTAGGCATCGTAGCATTGGCATAGCAAGAGCGAGCAAACTAGCATAGCAAAGATAGTAGTGATTTCGAGGGTATGATCATCTTGCCTGAGATCCCACAAGGAAGAAGAACGAGTCCATGAAGAAGACAAACGGACGTAGTCGAACGAATCCTCACAAGCTCGACGTTACCGGAATCAACCCGAGGAAGCAATCACCGGAAAAGAAGCACACAACATAGTAAACAACCACCACATAACATGGCATGATGCACAATCAAGTATGATGCATGTCCGGTTTAAAGAGGCATGGCATGGCAAAGTGCACAAACAATCCTACACATTAAGTGGAGCTCAATATGCAACGGAGTTTCATATTGGCGGAACACCACATCAATTATTTGGTTCTCTCTCGTTTATGTACACAACAATATTAAATGTTGATTAACATGGCAAGGGGTGAAGCAAATGAAAACTACCTATCTAGGCAAGTTTAAATGAGGCCGGAACAACAAAACAACAAGTCCGGAAACTCCTCATGCGCATAATTTAGGTTAGGTCCTGTTCTGTCCTAAAACATATTTTAGAGTTGTTAGGCATGCAAACAATGTCACCATGATAAACTAGGCAAAATTCTACCCCATTTACATATAAAGTTTATTAAAATCCGAGTTACGGTTAATTATTTATGAATTAAATCATTTTAGCATGGCATAGGAGCAAATTAATGCAAACAACATTTTAGACATTTCAAACATAGGTGAAAGTTGGATATTATTAATCTACACAAAATTCTAAGCAAGTTTCATATATAATACATTTTAATCCGATGCACGGTTAATGAGTTGTTATATGCATGGAGTTTAGGGGCTAAGCTGCAAAACTGCTGTCTCAGGAAATTAGCTAAAACGTACTACGGAAAAAAATACATCTCGGGCCCGGATCTGGTTGGCCCATCAGTGCACAGGAGGGGCTGGGGGTTCTCTCACCCAGTGGGCCTGGCCCATCTTCAGAGCAGCCAGCATCGGGACAGCGGGGCTGGGCCTCCCAGGCCGATCGAAGCAGGGGGGCGCTGAGTCTGCGCGTCGCGGTCAACGGGCGGTGTCAAGGCAGACTGAGCCAAGGAGAGACGGCCGGGCCTCACGGGGACGTGGCCTGCCTGTGTGGACGAGGCCAGCAACGTAGATGGCGTCGTCCTCCTCCCGACGAGGACGAGCGGTGGCGGCTTGCAGACTCCGGCACCGGGACGAAGCGGGGAGGATGGGATCCCTCGGTTCCGGCGGTGAGGAGGCCGTAGTGGATAGATCTGGCCCTGGGGGCCTCATTCTCGGCGACGGCGAGCTAGGGAAAACTCTGGGCGGCGGCGCTCCCTGGTGAGAGGGAGAGAGAGATTTGGTGAGAGGGGAGGGGGAAAAAGGAGGAAGAAGGAGGAGGGGAGGCAGGGACACGCAGGGTCCCTGGTGGTGGTGCTCCGGTGGTGCCGAACTCCGGCGAGGCGAGCTGCAGGAGGAGAGCACGGGAGGGGCTCCAAGCGGGAAGGAGGAGGCTGCGATTCGCTGGGGATTTTGGTGGCGGGGAAAATCACGGGAGGCGGTCGGAGGGAGGTGGATCTGAGACAGACGGTGGTTGGCTGGGTGCTGAAACCAAAGGAGAGACTGGCGGCGGCGTGGGGATTTGGTGGAGACTGGACAGGCTAGGGCTATAATTGAACTGCTATATATAGTAGGTGGCTAGAGTTAGGGGTGCCTCGTCCCTCGATTAAAATCGGACGGACACGAATAAAATAGCTAGGGATGCCTAATAAGAAAACGGTGACGTTTTGTAGACGTTTGGGGATGTTCCGGACACAGCAGTAACGACTGTTCGGGTCGGGTCTGGGACAGCTTTCGGGCGCGCGTGAGGAGGGTCGCGGGCTGACGAGAGAGGTTAGGTAGGGCCTGGCGGTGAGTAATGGGCTGTGTAGACGGTCTCGAGCTGAGAGAAGAGAAGAGAGGGAGGCCCGGCGACTATTTCCGGAGACCGAAAACGTCCGACGTTAGACCGGCTATATTGCCGCTATATTTATCCGTTGGCGCATCAAACGATCTCCGAACGCGATGAAATTTGACAGGCGGTCTCCCTACACTAAAATAAGACAGCACGCCAACTTTCAACTCATTCCGAGAACATTTTCCGGCCACTTATAAAATAATATTTCGGACATGTCGCGGGCGCAGTGCAAGTGTGGTTGGGCTCACAACGAACAACGGAGAGAACGAGGAGACCGGAACGGATGCATGTTTTGAAAACATGATGATGCAATGTACATGATGACATGATGAAATGGAACACACAAGCGAATGACATGGCAATGACGGCGAATAAGCGGAGGACACCTGGCACATCGGTCTCGGGGCGTTACAAAGGGTCTTGCCGGGTTTGCTAAAACCGCCTCCCGGCAAGGATCTTGCCGGAGGGGTCCGCTTCGTCCCCTTTGCTCTTTGTGGTCTTGGTCTTGGCGTCGTTCTGCTTCTCCTGAGCTTTGGCCTTACCTTGGCTCACCTCCCTAGCCTTGCTCAGTGTGGTGGTGCCCGTGGCTCAGACTGCCCGTGCACAGTTATAGGGGTACAAAAAGTGTACCCCTCTTTTTGTACACCGACAGTCCCGAACTGTTCGTCTAAGGCGGATGGTAACAAGAGGCGGGGGACATGATGTTTACCCAGGTTCGGGCCCTCTTGATGGAGGTAATACCCTATGTCCTGCTTGATTGATCTTGATGATATGAGTATTACAAGAGTTGATCTACCACGAGATCGTAGAGGCTGAACCCTAGAAGCTAGCCTATGGTATGATTGTTGTTGTCCTACGGATTAAACCCTCCGGTTTTAGACACCGGAGGGGGCTAAGGTTACACAGAGTCAGTTACAAGGGAGGAGATCTACATATCCATATTGCCAAGCTTGCCTTCCACGCCAAGGAGAGTCTCATCTGGACACGGGACGAAGTCTTCAATCTTGTACCTTCATAGTCCAACAGTCCAGCTGCCCGGAGACCCCCTAATCTAGGACTCCCTCAGTAGCCCCTGAACCAGGCTTCAATGACGATGAGTCCTGCGCGCAGATTTGTCTTCGGCATTGCAAGGCGGGTTCTCCCTCCGAATACTCCATAGAAGATTTTAAACACAAGGATAGTGTCCGGCTCTACAAAACAAGTTCCACATACCACCGAAGAGAGAATAATATTTCCACAAATCTAATCTGCTGACACGTTTAGCAACATGACATCACGCCATGGCCCGATCATTATTTGAATCATTTTTCTCAACCAGCATTGCACACATCGCGAGGCGGTTTTCTTGACACGTCTTGTCGAAGCATAGATCATGTCCCCCTTATTACGGGATTCTCATCAATACAGACGTGGGTAACCCAATCGTGCCCGTTGGTATGACTCCTCGATTTTAGGCAAGTCCCAAATGGCCACGAGGAGGACGCTTGATATTCACCCTCTTTATAAAGAGGCCAAGGCATGTCCTTTTTTTTCCTTCTTGTACTCAATCGAATCCTTCCCCCGCCTCGAGTTCCAACACCCAAGGCTCGGGTCAGGCGCTTCGGACCTTCAACCATGTCCGGATCCAACCTTCAAGGTCGGTGGATGCCTTCCTCTGTCATAGAGAAGACATTAATAAGCTAAGAGAGGCCCGATATTTGACCGACGAAATCTGGCACAGGCTGCCTGCTCGAGGGCAGGTCATTCCCACTCCCGAACCCGACGAGAGCGTTGTATTCATCTCTCACTTCCTTTGAGGGCCAGGCCTCGCTCTGGATCCCTTTGTTAGGGGGCTCATGTTTTAATATGGGCTGGATTTCCATGACCTGGCCTCGGATTGCCTCCTTCACATCTCGTCATTCATCGTCGTATGTGAGGCCTTCCTCTGCATTACCCCACACTTCGGCCTGTGGCTCAATACTTTCAATGTGAAGCCGAAGATGATCGAGGGGCGACATGCAGAGTGCGGAGGTGCCGTAATAAGCAAAAGTGCTGATGTTCCATGGCCAGAGGGTTCCTTCTCGGAGGTGTCCAGTTTATGGCAACGGGAGTGGTTTTATATCACAGCTCCCCGGAGTACCAAGTGGGTAGCCGCCCCTGCCTTTCGCTCGGGCCCCCCACCGCAACTGACGTCATGGATCAACAAGGGGTTGGACAGGGGGGCCAGTAAATGATGTGCCGATATTGCAGAGTCGCATCCGAGATCTCCTCGAGAGAGATGTCAGCCTGGTCACTGTAATGCAAGTCATGCTAGTTCGTCGGGTCTCGCCTTGCAAACGTCGACCCCTCCGTATGTGGGAATTCAACCCGGAGGGACCGCAAACTATTCGGCACTTCTTCGGCATAACGCTTGAAGAGATGTACAAATTGTTCTTTGGACCACAAATAAAGTGCCCGGACACCACCGCGGATGCGGGTCTGAGCTATAATCGCCCCGATACCGAAGTAAGTAATCCCGTGGCCGAACATGCTGTATTTTTATTTATCGTGACATCATTCCGAAAAGTCACTCTTTGACCAGGACCGGGTAACAAAGGCGAAGATGATCAGGTGTTCGGCCCCCCTTCCCGAAGGCTCAACAAATCTAGTACTAGCCAGAATGCTCGAGCCGGCGCCTTATCAGGCGCCCTCAGGGGAAGATAAAGGGGGGGAATAAAGAGGCTGAAAGCGGGCCTCACTCATTTTTCACCCAAACCGGGGGAATTAGCGCCTCCGCGAAGGAGGATAACCAGGGAGAAGAATCTGAAATTCCCTCTCCCCAAGGAAGGAAGAGGACCACCTCTGAAGACCCAGAAACAAAGGTTTCCAAACGGGGGAAGAAATCTTTACCAGAGGGTCCTGCCTCAGACGGTACTCTTGCCGCACAGCACCCACAAGGGGATCAGCCCTCTACCGAGCTATAAGTAAAAAAAGTACTTAATAGTAAAAATATCCTACATTACCTCTGAAGACAATAACCGAATCGTATATCTTGTAGTTCGGATCGTAGCCCTTCTCGACAGAGTTCGTCTTTAGGGGATCTTCTTCCGGAGATGATGGAGAGCGAAACACCTCCCCCTGCCACCCCGCCTCATGAGGCGGGCGACCCAGAAGTGTCATCTCGGAGGGTTTCTCCTGATCCGCCAAGGCCAGAGGGTAATCCTTCGGCCACCCAAAGTCCTCAGTATTCGGCTCCTAAAGAGAGCAACAGAAAGAGTCCGGAACCGTCCGGTGTCCGATCGGGCGCATTGAAGGATGATCAAGAGGATTTCATCCGCCGAAAGTGGGTTGCATGAAGCTTTTATGAGTCTGCTGAAAGGCTTTGAGGTACGTGAAATAGTGTATGTTTTTTACAGTACCGCACACGTTAGGTGTGCCCTATGCAGATAGTAGCCCCTGAGACTCTGGTTGCCGTCGAGAACGGCGGCAAACAGAGGATCATAGTCCCAGGTAATAATCAGGCCGCCTTCATGTGCAGGTGGCTAAAGGTCCGGTGGCTAGCCTGACTGATGAGTTTGCCGAGCTGAAGCGGCAATTTGATGCGGCAGATGCCGACATCGTGCTTGTCAACAAGCGGCTCGATGAGGCGCAGGGTATGTGATTTCTCCGGTGATCAACACATAGTAAGAGGAGCATGATGCCAGTATCTTTAATATGTTGTGACTACAGATGGAGCTGCCGCCGTGGAGACCCTTCGGCGGAACTTGCCCGAGCCAAGGAACAAGCCAGGAATAGTGATGCGGCCGCTCTAAAGGCGGTCAAAGAGCTGAGGGCCGAATAGGCTGCGCATTGCCAAAGAAAGAAAAAAATAGCCAAGATGGCTGTTGAGTTGAAAGATGCCGCCGACCATTACCAGCTTCTTGAAAAAGAAAGCTGAGTGAAGGCGACAGACCTGGAGAAGGCCATGGTAGCAGCCAAGGAAGCCCGCTCCAAAATCAGAGCAGCGAAGGAGGAGCTGCGTCAAGCTGGAGATATCGCGGCTGGGAAGCCCTTTTTGTGGCGGACGAAGTTCGGGGATCCGAAGTATGCCCCTCTTGATCAACTATGGAGTTCTGCAGACGCATACGTGGACTTGGCAGCAAGTGCTGCTGATGCGGCTGAGTACTTCAAGGATCAAAAAGATCGTGAAGTGGAAAAGTTGTTCTGGTCACAGTTCAATGTTCCAGTGCGTCCACTATTGTTGAATGAGCGAATGGCCGAGTGGGCCGAGCTCCATAGGTTGTCCGGACTTGCCATGAGGTCTGTTGTGGATCATCTATGGCCGGAAGGGCCAAGGCCGAATAGTTAGTTTAGTTTAGTGCAACAATTCCTTGGTGTTGTGCCGCACATCGACGTTATGAAGAGGCCAGCGTGCATAGATGGTGCGCGGATGGCGCTTGCCCATGTCAAGACATACTGGGCAGGGATGGAGGCCACAACTATTGCAACCCAGAATTCGGCCGTGGGCCGAGTATCTACCGAGCACTACTTTGAAGAAGTCCTTGAAGGCGCTCGTTCAATAGAGGCTCAGTGCTCGAAGAATATTATGTTCTAGTGACATGTATTCCCATTGTAAAAACAATGTTTTATTAAATTATAAAGGCTGTGTTTATACTTTTGCCCGAAAGTATTATGATGCCTCCTGTGCGGCCATTTATGTATATATGTATATAACCTGAAAGTTTGCAGTCGTCGGCTTCAGCCCCCACGCATATAATGCGGGGGTGTTCACAAAAAAACGCGTATTCACACTTGATCCAACGTCTTGGTCCATTAAGAAGGTGGTAGCGCAGTGAACGAGGCAATCGGACTATGTTGCTTTAACACTTTCACTTAGCCATAGGAGTTTGATGGTGGGACTACTATATAGCCCCTGGTACCTCCGCGCTCGTCCAAATACGGTGCGCATACATACATGACCGGGAAACAGCCCTTTGTTAATGCGGAGGAATCCCGAAGATTCTGCTAAGTCATCGAGTGGTTGACCAGTCTCGTGCTTTATCATGACAGTCAGTTTTTGGCTTTCTCTACTGAGGTGCTCATCTGGATGAACCAGGGCACAATCACAGTAGTTCTCCCAGTGCCGCCTTAGCCGATAGAGCGGAACGTAAGGTAGAAAAACACGGGAGCCGGGCAAACCCAACATTTGACCAAAGACATGATTCAAAGCTGATGCATATAAGGCCAAACTCGCGACGCCGAACACTCCCTAAGGTATTCGATCTTTATAACATATGCCGGGTTGAACAATGCCCTTAATAATAAACCCCGAGTGTCCAGGTACGTGCAATATTCTGACGTGGAGAAATTCCAAATATGTCAGCATCCTTCTTGGTTGTAGTGAGTATCCGGAGGATGTGAACAACAAGAGACAGTAAAAGAGGTTTATGCAGGGTCTTAATCTAAAAAGAAACCTTTCAGTGGGTCCCTGCTGCACGTCTGTGCCTATATCTTCGTTGTGCTGTGTCCTTGACGGGTGCAACACGATTGTCATCTGTAAAAGAGAAGGACTTAGGTGAAAGTTGTTGTCGGAGTAATGTGCCACGACTAGGCTAACCCGAGGCCTAAAACCTTTCAAAACAGCGGGGCTGACTGCGCCCCTCGAGACGATAGATGAAGAGCCACCTTCTGGAGGACGGCTGAAGGAACAGTCGGCTGCCCGCCTGCATCCGAGTCCTAGAGGCAAGGTCAAGACCGGCCGGCTCCCGCCTGGCGGCTTCCAGAGAAGCCGGCCGCGGGGAGTCGGCCCACGGCACCAACAATGCCCATGCCCTCATCAGGGGGGATGGGACAGGGAGTGGCAACAGTGAAGCCCACTCCCTCCCCTTTTCCAAGAGATGGCTAGGCCATAGTGCGCTGTACCAACAGAGATCTCCGTCTGGCGCGACACTATTGCCATGCCATCCCTGACATCCGCAACAGTGGGCGGAGTCCTGTGCCCATGACGGCCTGTCAGTACGGTCCACGGGTGACGAGCCCTACTAGTCAGTGAGAGTCCAGAAGACGGCAAGAGCGCCACCAGTCGGACCCGTAGGGAGCCGGGACCCGGGAGTCGGCCTGCCCCTCCCACGGGTTCCCCACGCCATTAACCAGACGAGACCGGGAGTGGCTACAGTGATCACCCGCCAGACAGCGGGGCTGTAGCCACGACCCCGCGACCAAGCCTGCGTCATTAGAGGCACGACTATAGTAAACAACCGCCGGCAAGACCCGCAAGCGACGGGTATGGCCAGTCGGCTTCATACCAGACCAGTCGGTGGGGCCTGCCTGTCGGCGGGCCCCAACGGTCGGCGGAAGGGCCGACAGGCGAAGAGACTGACAGCTGGGCCCTGCACCCAAACAGTTTTACATTGTACCCCTGGGGGTAGGCATATGTTAACCCCCAGGGCACCCATGCAAAGGGTTTGGAACCATTAGAACTAGACCAGTTCCAAGAGGGGGGAGAGAGCCGACCCTGCCTTCTCCTACCTTCGGCATACAGCCCGAGGAGCACCCTTGTATTCACTTTGCCTTAGTGACCATGCGGAGACCCCGCAGAGCAGGACTAGGGGTGTTATCTCCTAGGAGAGCCCTGAACCTGGGTAAAGTACGCTGGCGTTCGTGTGTACGCCTCATCCCGTTTCCAGGCACCGGCGACCTTCTACTCGCCCCCACCATGATAAGCCATCCATTGGCATATGTCGCACCCAATCGCTGACATTTGGCACCCACCGTGGGGCCAGGTGCACCGTCGTCGGAGACCTGTTATGGACGGGAACCCTCTTCCTCCCTGGCGAGCGCAGCCAGCCCGGCATGCCAGACGGAGTCTGCGGCGATGCGCTGCATGGCGCTGAAATTGCCTGCGCGGCTAGTTGCCTCGCTGATCTTGTCGGCGAGGTCCGCCCCTCCGACGAGCCCACATCCGACACGGGCATAGGCGGCCCCGAGAGCCTCCTCGCGGGCCTCCTCGATCAACTCCACGTCGCCAGTGAGCCAGCTGGGGACTTGGAGTCCGTAGGCTCCACTGATCCGATGTTGGTCAACTCCGACACCACGTCGCTTGACACGTTCCCCACCAACGTGGTGGTCTACAACAAGTCGCTCCCTTGCACGAAGAGCGGCGGAAGCACCATCACGGAAGTGCTTGTCATTGATCATGACGAGCACTCCGGTAGGGGTGATTATGACCCGCTCAACGTAGTGCTGCAAGACCTGGCAGCGCCCATTCCCGAAGACGCCGACGCCGAGACACTTGAGGCACACCGCCTTCAGCTAGTCGAAGGCGCCAAAAAGCTGGCCAGCATGAGATGCCTATCAGAGGCCTACCAGCGCGAGATGGACCGCGCTGTGGGTGGCACGCCGGATCCAGTTGGGCCTAGCCGCCTTGGCACGGTCCAGCAGCGTGGCGTGGCCATCGCCGACCTATTCGGGGCAAATCACCCCATTTACACCACGCCTGCGGAGAACATTCGAGCCGCCCAAGAGGCGGCAGACGAGCTGGACAAGTTCGAGGGCGAAGAACGTTGCTTGATGACGGAGCGCGTCCAACGACTCCTTGACGCGGTTGTGGAGCAGAACTAGGCCGGCTGCCGCACTGATGCACCGCACCGTCAAAATGACAACCTGCCTCCCCGTCGAGACCAAGGCACGACGTATCAGACACCGACTAGCGGCGTCCGCGGAAGAAAGGACAAGGAGCCGGCTTCTAGCCGCAGTCGGACTCGCATCACTATAGAGCGCGACCGAGACGGCCGCCCAAGAACAGTGGAACAATGAGACGACTGTCCGCCTCCTCCCCCTTGAAGGGAAGGCGAGTCTCCCCGCTGCCTGTTGATCACCCAACGCTCGGCGACCGCCTTGGCCACCGAGAGGGAGTCGGAGAGAATGACGCCCGCCACCGGATCGACCATCTCCACCGATCCCTGGCGCTTGAGGAAGAAGATGAGTTGGGTCCATGATGTTTAGGCCCCCGCATCCGAGATGAGCCCTTCCCCAAAGGGGTCATGCTCCCCAGAGACACACCCAAATACACCGGCTCTGTGAAGCCGGAAGACTGGCTGGTCGACTACTCCACCGCCGTCAGCATAGCAAACGGCAACAAGCGTGTTGCCGTGAAGTACGTTCCGCTCATGCTCCAGGGCATGGCCCGGACATGGCTGAACAGCTTAAGGCCCCGCAACATCAACAGTTGGGTTGACTTCACCGACGCTTTCGTCCGCAACTTCACCAGCACGTACAAGCGGCCTCCTAAACCTCGCCAGCTCTCCTTGTGCGTGCAAGGCCCTGACGAGTCAGCTCGCGACTACCTCACGCGCTGGGCCGAGCTTCGCAACTCCTGCGAGGGCGTGCACGAGGTGCAGGCCATTGAGTACTTCACTGTGGGATGCCGAGAGGGCACCCTCCTCAAGCACAGGCTTCTCTGCGATGAGCCGGAGACCCTCGACGAGCTGCTGATCATAGCAGACAAATATGCCACGGCCGACTCCTCCATGAAGATGGAGATTCAAGTTAGTGCGGCACGCAAGGTGGCTCCTCAGGCTCATTGAACCCCGGTTGGAGAGACTAGTCGGCGTCAATAGCAGAACGACCACAAGCGCAAAGCCCCACAACCGACTTCCACCAGTCGGCAGGTGGCGATAGTCAAAGACCAGCAGCCGGAAGGGCAGCCTCTGCCCAAACGCCAGAAGGGCGGCAAGCCCAACTGGTAGCCGGCCTTCTCATATGAGCAGACTTTGGATGGACCCTGCAAATTCCATAGTGGTGCGAAGCCGTCCAACCACACCACTCGGAAGTGCCACTGGCTCACCAGGATCGCCATGGGAGACGGCCTTTTGCCTCCCCCACCTGCTGGGCAGCTGCCTCCTCCTCCGCCCCAGCAGCCGTCGGTCAGACCAGTTGGCGCGATACAAGACGAGTACCCAGAAGAGCATGGAGCCTATGTCGTGTTCACCAGCGTGGCTGATGATCGACGCAGCAGGCAGCTACAACAGCAGGAGGTGAATGCAGTAGCATCTGACACACCAGAGTTCATGCATTGGTCTGAGAAGCCCATCAGCTGGAGCAGAGCTGACCACCCGGAAGTAATGCCCAAACCCGGCTCCTACGCCTTGGTCTTGGACGCCACCTTTGCCACGGACAAGCGAGCTGCTCGCTTCTCCAGAGTCCTGATAGACGGCGGCAGCAACATCAACATCCTGTACAAGGATACCATGGAGAAACTAGGAATCAGACAGAGGCAGCTTCAGTCCAGCCGGACAGTGTTCCATGGCATAGTTCTTGGCCTTTCCTGCTCACCAATCGGCAAGATCTTGATTGACGTCCTCTTCGGAGACAAAGATCATTTCCGCCGAGAGTCAATTTGGTTCGAAGTGGTGGACCTTGAGAGCCCATAACATGCGCTACTTGGCCGGCCTGCCTTGGCCGGGTTCATGGCTGTCCCCCACTATGCCTACCTCAAGATGAAGATGCCGAGTTCCAAAGGGACTCTGACCATAACTGGCGACTACAAGAAGTCGTCCGCCTGCACAACAGAGAGCAGTCGGCTAGCCGAGTCCCTCGTGATCGCAGCTGAGAAGCGGCTACTTGACCGGGTTGTGGCGATGGCAAGCAAACAGCCAGAGATGTCGCCCGGTCCGAGGGAGTCGGAAGCTGAGGGCTCGTTCAAGCCGGCCAAAGAAACAAAGAAGATACCTTTGGACCCGGAGCACCCAGAGAGGTACGCTGTCGTTGGCACCAACCTCGACAGCAAATAGGAAGGCGAGCTCGTCAATTTCCTCCGTGAGAATCGGGACATCTTCGCATGGTCCCCCAAAGACATGCCAGGTGTCCCGACGAATTTCGCCGAGCACAAATTGCATGTCTGATCTGATGCCAAGCCAGTCAGGCAACCTTTGCGCCGCCTGTCAGAAGAGAAGAGAAGAGTTGTTGGAGAAGAGATAGCCCGGCTGCTGGCAGCCGGCTTCATCATGGAAGTGTGCTTTTCAGAATGGCTAGCCAACCCGGTCCTGGTACTGAAGAAGAAAAAGCAATGGCGAATGTGTATTGACTACACTAGCCTCAACAAAGCATGTCCCAAGGACCCATTCACTTTGCCAAGGATCGACCAAGTGATAGACTCCACGGCCGGATGCGAGCTGTTGAGTTTCTTGGATGCATATTCAGCATATCACCAGATCAAGTTGAACCCGGCCAATAGGCTGAAGATCGCCTTCATCACGCCGTTTGGAGCCTTCTGCTACTTGACCATGATGTTCGGCTTGAGGAACGCCGGCGACACCTTCCAACATTGCATGCAGAAGTGCCTCCTCAAGAAACTCGGCAGAAATGCTCACGTTTACATGGACGATGTGGTGGTGAAGACAAAGAAGCATGGAACACTGCTGGAAGACCTCAAGGAGACCTTTGAGAACTTGCGCCAATTTCAAATCAAGCTCAATCCGAAGAAATGCGTCTTCGGAGTACCAGCCGGCCAGCTCCTTGGTTTCCTAGTCTCTGAACGCGGCATAGAGTGCAACCCTGTGAAGATCAAGGCTATTGAGAGGATGGAGGTACCCAGCCGACTGCTGGACGTACAAAAGTTCACCGGCTGTTTGGCATCCATCAGCCGATTCATCAGTCGGCTGGGCAAGAAGGCTCTCCCCCTATACCAACTCATGAAGAAGACCACTTTTTCGAGTGGAACCACAAGGCGGACGAAGCTTTTCTCCAACTGAAGAAGATGTTGACTACTCCACCTATCCTGGTGGCTCCGACTCCCAAGGAACCCATGCTCCTCTACATCGCCGCCACCAGTCGAGTAGTCAGCACAATCATCGTAGTAGAGCGCAAGGAGGAAGGCAAGGCACTACCAGTCCAGAGACCGGTATATTATTTGAGTGAAGTACTGTCGACCTCCAAGCAAAACTACCCCCACTATCAGAAGATGTGCTACGACGTGCACTTTGCCGCCAAGAAACTGAAGCTCTACTTCCAAGAACATACAATCACTATAGTCTGCACGGCTCCACTAGCCGAGATCATCGGGAGCCAGGATGCTTCGGGCCGAGTGTCCAAATGGGCCATAGATTTGTCCCCCTACACCATCTACTACCAGCCTCGCACCGCCATCAAGTCGCAAGCGCTGGCCGACTTCCTCGTCGACTGGGCTGAGACCCAGTATCTGCCACCAGCGCCTGACTCCACCCATTGGCGGATGTATTTTGATGGCTCCAAGATGCGCACTAGCTTGGGAGCCGGCATCGTCCTCACCTCTCCCAAAGGCGACAAGCTCAAATATGTGCTGCAAATCCAATTTGCCGCCTCCAACAATGTCGCCGAATATGAGGCACTCATTCATGGGCTCCGGCTGGCCAAAGAGCTCGGTATTCACCGGATCCTGTGCTATGGTGAATCGAATTTGGTGGTCCAGTAGTCATCAGGCGATTGGGACGCCAAAGACGCAAACATGGCGAGCTACCGCTTCCTCGTACAGCAACTCAGCGGATATTTTGAGGGGTGCGAGTTTCTCCATGTGCACGAATTGGCTCCACCCGACAAGCAATACCGTCCGGCGTCGCCCTTCAGCGCCTCCTAAAGCCTTCTGTCAAGCCATCCCCAGAGTCAGACTCTATCTTCGTACCGGCTCCTCCTGAAGCAGTCGGATCTGACTCGAGGGCCCCCGCAGACGGCACGAATATTCCGGCAGACGGCACGGGGATCGTGGCCGTCGCACCCGGCCCGGGGACTGTGGCGGTCGGCCCGGAGACTCTAGAGCCCGGTCCGGGGACCGCGCCAGTCGGCTCGGGGACTTCATCAACACAGCAAGCGGCTGCCGACTCTAGCCCACCACCTCCCGGCCCAGCCGCCCTCGTCCAAGTCGCTGTCCTGACAGTTGCAGAAATTACAGCAACATCATGGGCTGAGCCCATCGTCAAATTCCTAGCGAACAAAGAGCTGCCAACTGATGAGATCTTAGCTCGTCAAGTGCAACGCCGGGCGGCAGCCTACACCATAGTCAACAGATAGCTCGTAAGGCGCAGTGTCACTGGTGTCTACCAGCACTGCGTGGAGCCGGAGCAAGGCCAAGCAATTCTCAAGGACATCCATCAAGGCGAGTGTGGCCACCACGCGGCTTCAAGAGCACTCGTCGCCAAAGCCTTCCGCCATGGTTTCTTCTGGCCGACTGCTCTTGAAGACGCCAAGGCCTTGGTCCAAAAATGCAAGGGGTGCCAGAAGTTGCGCTCTAAGCCACACCAGCCGGCTTCTGCACTCAAGACTATTCCCATTGCCTGGCCCTTTGCTGTTTGGGGCCTGGACATGGTAGGACCATTCAAGACGGCACGAGTGCTACCTCTTGAGCTTGCGTTGGATTTCCCCGAAGAGGAAGGGATGATGCAGCAGAGTAGCCTAAGTATTTCCCTTAGTTTTTGAGAACCAAGGTATCAATCCATTAGGAGGCCACTCTCAAGTCCCTCGTACCTGCACAAAATGATAGCTACTCGCAACCAACGCGATTAGGGGTTGTCAATCCCTTCACGGTCACTTACGAGAACGAGACCTGATAGATATAATATTTTTGGTATTTTGATATAAAGATGCAAAGTGAAAAGTAAAAGGCAAAGTAAACGCAAAGCAAGATTAAAGTGATGGAGATTATTATGATGAGAATAGACCCGGGGGCCATAGGTTTCACTAGTGGCTTCTCTCAACAGCATCAGTATTCTACGGTGGGTGAAAAATTACTGTTGAGTAATTGACAGAATTGAGCATAGTTATGAGAATATCTAGGCATGATCATGTATATAGGCATCACGTCTGTGACAAGTAGACCGAAACGATTCTGCATCTACTACTATTACTCCACTCATCGACCGCTATCCAGCATGCATCTAGAGTATTAAGTTAAAAACAGAGTAACGCTTTAAGCAAGATGACATGATGTAGAGAGATAAATTCATGCAATATGAAATAAACCCCATCTTGTTATCCTCGACGACAACGATGCAATACGTGCCTTGCTGCCCCTTTTGTCACTGGGAAAGGACACCGCAAGATCGAACCTAAAGCTAAGCACTTCTCCCATGGCAAGAACTACCAATCTAGTTGGCCAAACCAAATGGATAATTCGAAGAGACTTGCAAAGATAACCAATCATACATAAAAGAATTTAGAGAAGGTTCAAATATTATTCATAGATAGACTTGATCATAAACCCACAATTCATCGATCTCAACAAACACACCACAAAAAGAAGATTACATCGAATAGATCTCCACAAGAGAGGGGGAGAACTTTGTATTGAGATCCAAAAAGAGAGAAGAAGCCATCTAGCTGCTAACTATGGACCCGAAGGTCTGAGGTAAACTACTCACACTTCATCGGAGAGGCTATGATGATGTAGAAGCCCTCCGTGATGACGGCCCTCTCCGGCGGAGCTCCGGAACAGGCCCCAAGATGGGATCTCGTGGATACAGAAAGTTGCGGCGGTGGAATTAGGTTTTTGGCTCCTCTTCTATTCATTTGGGGGTACGTAGGTATATATAGGAGGAAGGAGTAAGTCGGTGGAGCATCGAGGGGCGCATGAGGTAGGGGGGCACCCTAGGGGGGTGGCCCCCACCCTCGTGACCGCCTCTCTGATGCCTTGGCGTAGGGTCCAAGTCTCCTGGATCATGTTCGGTGAGAAAATCATGTTCCCGAAGGTTTCATTCCGTTTGGACTCCGTTTGATATTCCGTTTCTTCGAAACACTGAAATAGGCAAAAAAACAGCAATTCTGGGCTGGGCCTCCGGTTAATAGGTTAGTCCTAAAAATAATATAAAAGTGGAAAATAAAGCCCAATATAGTCCAAAACAGTAGATAATATAGCATGGAGCAATCAAAAATTATAGATACGTTGGAGACGTATCAACGAGGCGGCTTGTCTCACTTACTTGTCGCCGTGGACAAGTTCACCAAGTGGATAGAAGCAAACCCAATCAAGAAGCTGAACGGTCCGACTGCTGTGACCTTCATCTCCGTCATCACAATTCGGTGTGGCATACCGCACATCATCATCACCGACAACGGCACGAACTTTGCCAAAGTTTCCTTGGCCCGTTTCTGTGCAACATAGGGCATCCGACTGGACTTAGCATCCGTTGCCCACCCGTAGAACAACGGCCAGGTAGAGCGAGCAAATGGCCTAATCTTGTCCGGCATCAAGCCTCGGCTGGTCGAGCCTCTGGAGCGGTCAGCCGGCTGCTGGCTTGATGAGTTGCCAGCCGTCCTCTGGAGCCTACGCATGAGTCCAAACAAGTCAACCGAGTTCACGCCCTTCTTCCTCGTCTACGATGCCGAAGCCGTCATCCCAATGGACATAGAATTCGACTCCCCTCGAATCACCATGTACACCAAAGAGGAAGCAGAAGAAGCACGTCAAGACGGCGTCGACCTATTGGAAGAGGGCCGGCTGTTGGCACTCAGCCGGTCCAGCATCTACCAGCAGAGCCTGCGCCGATACTACAACCGGAAGGTCAAGCCAAGGTCTTTCCAAGAAGGAGATCTTGTGCTCTGGCTGATTTAGCGAACAGCCGGCCAGCACAAGCTCTCAGCACCTTGGGAAGGCCCTTTCATCATCATCAAAGTGTTGTGCAATGACTCCTACTACCTGATCGATGCTCAGAAGCCCCGAGCACGCAAGAGGGACGATTCTGGCAAAGAGATGGAGCGGCCAAGGAATGCAAACCTCCTCTGGAGATCTTTACAGTTAACGCAGTATGTACCACGCTACCTTTTGTATTAAAGTACGAAGACCTCGGGCCCCTCGAGAAGAGCTTGGGGACTGCCCTCTTTTATCTATATGATAAGAGTTATGCCTATGAGTATGTTATTCTTTGTTATACGGCTTGGCACCAGGTTCGACTAGTTGGCCCGGGGAGTTGCCGTCTTAAACTACGAAATGACTTCCTGCAGCCGGACAAGTAGTGTGTGGCACTTAAGCCGTCTCCTGTTAGAAGCCGCAAATCGCAGAGTGACTGTCTGGTGGGTAGGAGTAAGGTAGAATGGGTGTCCGCATGAAAAATGGCTAAGGACTCAAAGCATGCACATGGTTTAAGCCGGTTTCCAGCCTTTTACAACTGACTCTTGAGCAGCCGGCTCGCCGTTCTCTAAATTAACTTGCTAAAAACTCTAAACAGCTAAGTACTTTCCTTCCCAAAGAAGCTAAGTACTTGATCCAGCAGCAGTTCGCAGAGCGGCTGTACTGGCAAGATGGCAACCAAGGGAAGGCGGCAAAGGAAAAAGCCAAAGAGCAATAAACAAGAAGAGATAGAACACGGATAAATATTTACATAGAAAAGGCCCTTGGCCGAATCCTCAAACAGAAGTTCAAGATACACCCGTGGGTGGATTGTGCAAAATAACAAGTTCATTGAGACTGTTAAGCAGGTAAAAACAAAGATAAAGTGGCAGCCTAGGAAACCGCGGACGGACTCGGAGGACCGGAGGGGTCGGCGGTGCCAGTTGCCGGGGCGGCCGGCTGGTTGGTCTCCGCTTGATCACCTCTGGCGGCAGCTGGCTCGGTTGGGTGCGGCTCGTTGCTAGAGGCGCGGTCGAGCTAGGGCTGGCCGTCTACTCCGACATCTAGCGCCTCCTCCTCATCTCCTTCCTCCTCCTCGCCACTGGAGTCAATCACCTCCGCCGAGTCCTCGCCGTCGTCCGGGTTCAGCCCGAACCACTCCGGCGGCGCCTCCTCGCCATTTTTAGCCCGCTCTAGGACGAAGATGCTGTTGTCGGTGTATTCGGTGATTGACGCGACGCGCTTGACAAGATCGTCTTCCACGACCGCCAACTCCGCCTGAGCTTCCAGCCGGAACGTGGCTAGCTGGGCGAGACTCAGCCTAGGATACCACGCCTTGGCGAACTCTAAGGCCCGGTGCGCTGCAGCCCGGGCGGAAGAGCCCTTCCAGGCCTCAAGACGGCCGGCTGCTACCTCCAGCCATTCGGCAGTCTGACTAGGGGTGCGCGGTGCTTGCATATCCGGCCACAGGGCGGCAATCACCTGGGCGCCGACACGTTGAAGTCGGCGCAGCATCGTATGGGCCGATCGAAGGCGGGCCTCGATGCTCTGGATCTGCTCGCCAAGAGTTCGGGGGGCGCTGGCGGCGATCTGTGCACCGTCCGCCCTCCACCCTTCACGATCAGCCTCGATGGCTTGATTGGCGGCGTCCGAATGGCCGGGGAAGAAGTCTGCCAAGGAAGAAGAACGAAGAGCAAGGTCAAAAACTAGAGGCCGACTCAACTTGCAGTCGACAGCTTAGAAAAGGAAAATGAGGGGAAGCTCACCGTCGACGAGATCTTCGATTGCGTGGAAGCCAGAGTACAGCGTCGTCTCCGTGTCGGTCCAGGAGGAGCGCTTGGACGCGAATTCGCCAAGGAGGGCGGTCTCCTTGTCCTCCGCCTCCTTCTGGGCCTTCCGGAGCAGCTCCTTCTGCTCCGCCAGCTGCGTAGCCAGCCAGTCGCGCTCCTCCATCAGCCGGCCGCACTCCTCCTCCTTGACATGCAGTGCGGTGTTGGCCTCGCCTAGCTGCTGCTGCAAGGCGGCGTTAGCCTCTGAAGAAGAAGAAGGAGGGGTGTCAGTCGTCAACAAGGAAGAAAGATTGCTCAGCAGTCGGCCCGGATCTCGGGGACTAAAGCCCGCGGGTGCGCCAACGCACCCCCATGAAGAAAGGAATCATCAACCAAAGAAAAAAGGTCGCCGGGGAGATCCAGCCCGACTTCTCAGCAGTCGGCCCGAATCTCGGGGACTACAGCCCGCGGGTGCGCCAGTGCGCCCCCAGAGAGAAGGAAGAGGACTCACCTTGGCTGTCCGACAAGTCGGCGGTCCGCTTGGCCAGCTCCTCAACGTTGGCGTTGAAGGCGGTCACGCGAAGATTGTGGTAATCCTCCATCAAAATTTCAGACAAAATGTTGGTACTTAGAACTCACCGATTAGAGTTCCAAGCCGCCTACTCAACAGCCGGCCTGAAACTCGGGGACTACACCCAGTGGGTGCGCTGGCGCGCCCCCACAAAGAAGAACAAGAAACAAAAGCAAAAAAGGAAGGACGTGTACCCGGATGGCTGCTCGCGACGCCAGATACGCCTTGGTGCATTCCTTGATGGTGTCACCCTTGGCTCGGAGCTTGGCTTGGACGTCCAAAAGCGCCCGGTTCAACGGGCCCGTCCCACCTCCCCGCACCCACCTAGTGGGCGCGGCGCTCGTCACCTCGGTATCCGGGACCGTGGAGCTCGTTGCACCGGTCTCCAGAGGGCGCGGTGCCGAGGCCGCCTTCGCAAGACGTTGATGCGTCGGCGTGCCGACCTCGAGAGCCATGCCTGTCGCTACCACGCCTTCAGTTGGCGGCACCGACGGGTCCGCCGGCTGCCCGCCTGGCTCGCTCCCGGAGGGCGGCGGTGGCGGCACGATTACGTCTAGCGTGGCGGTGTCATTGGCGTCCCTCTCCATGACCGGGTTCTCGTCGCCGACTTCCCCAGTCTGCACCGTGAGCTCCAGTGGTGGCCGCGTAGAGTTCAGGGCGACAACGAACACCGCTGACTGGCGGTGTGCGGCTTCTTTAGCGCGCTTCTTCTCCGCGTCGGTGGCCTCGGCTTCTGCCAGCTTCTTCAGGGCAGCAGCCTCCGCCTTGTCGGCTTCCGCCTTCTTCAGGCGGGCGGCTTCCCGCTCCTCGTGCGCCTCCCGCATGTTCCGCTCCATCGCCTCTCGAAGGTCGGCGGTCGGATCAATCCGCCGGGTGCTGGAGGACGTCTCCGCCGACTTCACGACGAAGCCGGCGGCCGACTTCTCAAGAGAGAGTGGGGCCCTAAAAGTTGAGAATATAAAGCAAAGGAATTTAAGACAGAGTTAACGAAGAAATGTGAAGGTGCAAAGGAAGGTAGCACTTACACCGAAATCAGCTGTGGCGTCTTCACCACCTTGCGGAAGCGGTTGGCCTTTGCGGCCGCTTCGTCCCGCTTGGTCGCCGCGGCCGAGCCCTTGGGCTTCTTCGGCCGGCTGCCGAACAGGCTCGTCCCGGCCCTGCGCTTCTTAGCACCGCCTTGGGCGTCCGGCGCGGCGGCCGAGCTCGCGCCCGGCTGGCCGGCTCCCGGCTGGTGGCGCGGGGCGGCCTCCTCGTCATCGTCAGGCCAGTCCTCGAGACTGCCCCAAGTCTCGGGCCACCCGCTACGCCGCTTCCTCCCTCGGTGTCGTCCTCCAGGGCCGCCGCCCCCAAATCGGGGTCGTCAACGTCGCTCTCCGCTCGGTCGGGGAGGAATTCGTGGTCCGGCCCCACGGTGTCGGCTGCTGGCTGGAGGAGGGGGTTCTGACCAAAGCCGACTGGTCAGATCGGACAAGACGGACTCGGCATCAAAGAAGTCAGGAGAGTCAAAGGAAAAGAGAAAAGGAAAACGACTCACCATAGGCGGAGGGGCGGCATGTGAATATGGCTCCTTGCCGAACTGCCACTCTTCTTTGAGGTCGCAGCTCGCAAGATAATTCACCATATAGGCTACCTCCTCGTGAGGCATTTCCTTGGTGCACATCTGACTCGGGTCCCGATGCCCGCTCATCTGGCAAATCATGTGGGGCCGACTTTCGAGTGGGAGCACTCAGCGCGCCACGAAGGCGGCCAGCAAATCCGGCCCGGTCGGGCCCTCCGACTGCGTCAGCACTCGAAGTCGCGCGACGGCGCCGGCTCCTGCGGGCGCCAGCGTCCTGGCTCAATGCGATCAGTTGGGCTGCCTCCCCGCCGGTGGACCGGCTACGTAGGCTGGCAAATTGACCCAATCACCCTCCGTGGAGACGTTCTTCATGTAGAAGTACCACCGCTGCCACATCTTCACCGACTTTATCAGCTTGATGGAGGGAAACGGGTTGTCGGCCCCCGACCTCCGCACGGTGATGAACGCGCCGCACTGAGCCGGCACGCCCGCGACCTGGGTGCCGAGCTTGGAGTAGAAGAACTCCCTCAGAGCTCGATGGTGGGGAGAACGCCGAGGAAGCCTTCGCACAAGGTGACAAAGGCGGACAGCAGCACCACCGTGTTGGGGTGAGGTGGTGTGGCTGGAGTCCGTAGAACTCAAGAAAAGAGCGGAAGAAACTGCTTGCCGGTAAGCCCAGGCCACGTAGGCAGTGCGAGCGGAAGATGACCCGATCGCCCTCCTGCGGCACCGGTGAGATTTCCCCCCTTCGCATGAGGCGGACCCGCACAAGGTCCTCGCCGGGCAGCCGACGCGTCTTGCGGAGAAAATCGGTGTGATCGTCGTGGACCTTCGAACCGTCCCAGGTGCCGGAGTGCGCCGTAGGGGGCGTGATGGCGGAGGAAGAGCTCGTGATGAGCGGACCACCGCAGCACTCGACGTAGCTTGAGGTGCAGCGACGAGAGAGAAGAAGAAGAAGAAGAAGAAGAAGAAGAAGAAGCAATGAGGAGGACGGACGCGCGTGCTCTGCCGCACCCCCTCCTCCCCCTACTTATAGCCTCATGGGTTGCGAAGCCGAGGGGGCGGTTGTGGGATCTACTGCCCCCACTACCCCACACCCCCCACGTTTATCGCGCAAAGTTACTGCATGCAGTAACTCCTTGGGAACCACAACTGTCCACTCCGGCCGCAGCGGATCCGCTCGCGCGCCGAGGCGCGATAGTGGCGGGCCTCGCCCATAGGCATGTCCCGTCACACATGTGGATGGCCAGACTGGCCTGGCCGCTTGTTGCCATGTGACGAGCCCGAAACGGGCGGCGGCCTGGAAGCTTAGCAAGCACGCCACTAGATCCCGCCAGGGAATTCGAAAAATTTTGGACAAGTGAAATTGGGTGAGTCCGACTCTCGCTAGTCGGCCCTGCAGAGGCCGAACGAGGTTGTCACCTCAAATACTCGGAGAAAGAAACTGCTGAGGCTCCTCGGCTGGTTGCCCGCGGTGCCTCATCAGCTTCAGGGTCTATTGTCGGAGTAATGGGCCACGGATAGGCTAACCCGAGGCCCAAAACCTTTCAAAACAGCAGGGCTGACTGCGGCCCTCAAGACGACAGATGAAGAGCCACCTTCTGGAGGACGGCTGAAGGAACAATCGGCTGCCCGCATGCATCTGAGTCCCAGAGGCGAGGTCAAGACCGGCCGATTCCCGCCTGGCGGCTTCCAGAGAAGCCAGCCGTGGGGAGTCGGCCCACGGCACCAACAAATCCCATGCCCTCATCAGAGGGGATGGGACAGGGAGTGGCAATAGTGAAGCCCACTCCCTCCCCTTTTTCAGGAGATGGCTAGGCCACAGTGCGCTGTACCAACGGAGATCTCCGTCTAGCGCGGCACTGTTGCCATGCCATCCCTGACATCAGCAACAGTGGGCGGAGTCCTGTGCCCACGATGGCCTGTCAGTACGGTCCACGGATGACGGGCCCTACCAGTCAGTGAGAGTCCAGAAGACGGCAAGAGCGCCACCAGTCGGACCCGTAGGGAGCCGAGACCCGGGAGTCGGCCTGCCCGTCCCACGGGTTCCCCGTGCCATTAACCAGACGTGACCGGGAGTGGCTATAGTGATCACCCGCCAGACGGTGGGGCTGTAGCCACGACCCCATGACCAAGCCTGCGTCATTAGAGGCACAGCTACAGTAAACAGCCGCCAGCAAGACCCGCAAGTGGCGGGTACGGCCTGTCGGCTTCGTACCAGACCAGTCGACGGGCCCCAGTAGTCGGCGGAAGGGCCGGCGGGCGAAGAGACTGACGGCTGGGCCCTCCACCCAAACTGTTTTACATTGTACCCCTGGGGGGTAGGCCTATATAAACCCCCCAGGGCACCCATATAAAGGGTTCGGAACCATTAGAACTAGACCAGTTCCAAGAAGGGGGAGAGAGCCGACCCTGCCTTCTCCTACCTTCGGCATACAGCTCGAGGAGCACCCTTGTATTCACTTTGCCTTAGTGATCATGCGGAGACCCCGTAGAGTAGGACTAGGGGTGTTATCCCCTAGGAGAGCCCTGAACCTGGGTAAAGTATATCGACGTTCGTGTCTACGCCTCATCCCGTTTCCAGACACCGGCGACGTTCTACTCGCTCCCACCATGATAAGCCATCCATTGGCATATGTCGCACCCAACCCCCGATAGTTGTCGTGCCAAAAAATTGGTTATTCTAGATAAACCATTAAAATTCAAGATAAGTCAAGTTGAGCCGAACTAGCCCTGATTACACGCGGGAAGCCCCTGGTACCGTCTATGAGGGTTTAACCATCAAACCAATCTCATGTATATGTAGTGATGTGCCGGACTCGTCTAACCGTGTCCGTGGTCTTGATGACCTGTCATTCATTCTGGTTGGTGAGGCCGTCTAGTGCTCGGCTGTTAAAGCCGCTGCACGTTCTTCCGCATGTAGAGAACACTCAATATTTCCACTAACTATGATGGTGCCATGTGGACCGGGCATCTTAAGCTTGAGAGAAGCGTAATGCGGTACTGCATTAAAACAAGCGAAAGTCGCTCTTCCGAGTAGTGCTTGATAGCTACTTCGGAATGGAGCGATGTAGAAGGTTAACTTTTCGCTTCGGAAGTTGTCGGAAGAACCGAATACAACCTCTAGTAATAGAGAGCCCGTGCAGCGGGCCTCTGGGCCTGGTATTACTCCCTTGAAGGTAGTATTACTGCGGCTGATTTTTGTCGGGTCTATCCCCATTTTGCGGACTGTGCCCTGATATATCAGATTTAGACCACTGCCAGCGTCCATAAGGACTCATGTGAGATGGTATCCATTTATTATTGGGTCAAACACCAAGGCAACCAATCCTTTATGCCGGATTCTTGTCAGGTGATCCTTGCGATCAAAAGTGATCTGGCAGGCCAACCAGGGGGTGAACTTAGGGGTGACGGGCTCTACGGCGCGTATGTCTCGGAGTGCATGTTTGCTTCTCCTCTTCATCACGTGGATCATGTTTACTGTTTTAACCTCTGATGGGAATTTTTTCTGTCCTCCAGTGCTTTGCTAGCGAGGTTTATCCCCGTCTTCGCTTGGTGTCCCCCCTTGTGTTCGGCGTTTAGCTTACCGGCCTGCTTGAAGACCCGGCATTCTCTGTAGGTGTGGTTTGCAGGTTTATCGGGGGTGCCATGAATCTGACATAGTTTGTCTAGAATCTTATTTAGGCTGGACGGTCCATCTCTTCTGCCTTTGAAAGGCTTTTTCTGCTAACCTGGCCGAGAGCCCCTGAATCCGGCGTTTACCGCTGTATTATCTGGGCTGTCTTCTTTATTTCGACACTTGCTTTTACTGCTTCGTGGTTTTCCATTGCCATCCCTAACTTCGGATGTGCTTGGGTCGCTCGTGCTACTGCAGGCTAACCATCTATCTTCGCCCGCGCAAAAGCGGGTCATGAGGCTTGTCAGGGCTGCCATTGTTTTCGGGTTTTCTTGGCCGAGGTTTCTGCGAGCCATTCGTCTCAAACGATGTGCTTGAAGGCTGCTAAGGCTTCGGCGTCCAGGCAGTCAACGATTTGGTTCTTCTTAGTGAGAAACATGTTACAAAGCTTTCGGGCTGACTCTCTGGGTTGTTGAATTATATGACTTAAATCGTCTGCGTCCGAAGGTCGGACATAGGTCCCTTGAAAATTAGCCCGAAAAGCATCCTCGAGCTCCTCCCAACTTCCAATTGAGTTTTCAGGGAGGCTTTTCAGCCAGTGTCGAGCTGGTCCTTTAAGCTTGAGGGGTAAGTACTTGATGGCGTGGAGATCATCTCCGTGAGCCATATGGATATGGAGGATAAAGTCCTCAATCCAGACCCCAAGGTTTGTGGTCCCGTCGTACGCCTCTATGTTCACTGGTTTGAATCCTTCTGGGAATTCGTGTTCCCACACCTCAACGGTGAAACATAGGGGGTGTGCGGCACCCCTGTATTTGGATGTATCATGGCATTCGGACGGTTGTAGTATTCGGTTTTGATTTTTTGCTGGAGCGCGCTTCCTAGATCCATAGATGGATCTGGTCATACTGGATTTTTGGCACAAGTCCTCACGTAGATCGTGTGTTGACTTATGTGCGGCCTTGTTAGCTGCTCTATCGCGGCCACAAGGTGGTTGATCCGGCCGGTTGGCCGTTTTATTTTTCGGCTGTGTGGGCTCTACGGCCTCATCGTCGAATTCAGGTAATAGCTGCGCTTTGGAAAGCTCTTTGTGTGGTAATTTCCACCATACTTTTCTTCGTTGTCAAGCACTTTGTTCCACATGTTGTTGAGCGTATTTTGTGTGGCCTTAAGCCTTTGCTTCTGCTTCTTCAGGCTCCTCGCTGTGGCAATAAGCCTGCTGCGGAGGTTCTCTTGTTCCAAATGCCTTTCCGGGATGATGTGTGCATCTTTGTCCGGACTGTGTTCCTCCCCAGAGGGGGGTTGATGAGGTTTATCCGCGGCGTCGCCGTGTTCGGACATCAGATCCGTACTATGTTCACCGTTTGCAGTTTCATCATGCTCTGCCGCCGGGTCAATGTGGTCGTCGTTTCCTCTGGAGTCGACTGGAGTATTATTTTCCCTTGCGCCGTTATCGCTGTTTTTGCCGAGGCGGGATTTGGAGCGGCGCCTACGCCGGCACTTTGTTTGCTTCTTGGAGGGGTCATCCTCCGCTGTCTTGTCGCCATTGCCTTGTTTGGGTGTATCTAATACGTCCATTTTGCATCATGCTTTTATATCGATATTTATCGCATTATGGACTATTATTTCACTTTATGTCACAATACTTATGGCTATTCTCTCTTATTTTACAAGGTTTACATAAGGAGGGAGAATGCCGGCAGCTGGAATTCTGGTCTGGAAAAGGAGCAAATATTAGAGACCTATTCTGCGCAACTCCAAAAGTCCTGAAACTCCATGGAACGTCTTAAAAGAAATAAAGAAAATCCACGCCAAAGATGAAAGCCAGGGGGCCCACACCTTTCTCACGAGGGTGGGGGCGCCCCCCCTAGGGCGCGCCCACCTACCTCGTGGGCCCCCTGGTGGCTCTCCGATGCCCATCTTCTCCTATATGAGGTCTTTCGATGAGGAAAAAATAAAGAGGAACTTTTCGGGACGAGACTCCGCCGCCACGAGGCGGATCCAATCTAGAGCTCCGGCAGAGCTGTTCTGCCGGGGAAACTTTCCTCCGGGAGGGGGAAATCATCACCAACGCTCCTCTCATCGGGAGAGGGCAATCTCCATCAACATCTTCACCAGCATCATTGAAAGCACAAGTGCTCCCTAGGTGGTTTTGGTAATTAATGACAACATATCTCTTGTTGGACTAAAGTTTCTATCTAGTATGTTTCAGATAAGGTCAACAATGGAGTGGCATGGACTAAAGGTTGTGGGAAGTTCTCCAAGATGCTAAGGACAAAGGATTGGCTAAAGCTTAAAGCTCAAGACTCTTCATTTTACATTTTAGTGATCCAAGATCACATTGAGTCCATAGGAAAAGCCAATACTATCAAGGAGGGATGAGGTGTTGCTTAATGAGCCTCTTGCTCAAGTGCTTAATGATATGCTCCAAAATCCTCAGCTACTTTCCCACTTCCACATATGATCTAAACCCAAAGCCAAACTCGGGCCAACCGATTATTTCTATCCGGCGCCACCGAGTTTCACTTGTCATAGCCACTGCCAGAAACCCTAATCAGTTCGGTCTCACCGATGGGATCTCGGTCTCACCGAGATGGGCTTGCAAACTCTCTGTTACCTATTGCAATACCCTCGGTCCCACCGAGATATGCAATCGGCCCCACCGAGTTTGCTTGGCCAACTCTCTGTTTCGCTTATTACCCAAATCGGTCCCATCGAGTTTGAGTAATCGGTCAAACCGAGTTTTGGATTTACCCTAACCCTAGCACATTGGTCCCACCGAGTTGATCTAGTCGGTCCCACCGAAAATCTCTAACGGTCAATAGGTTTACTATTTCGGTCTGACCGAGTTTGTTGATTCGGTCCCGCCGAGATTGGTAAATTGTGTGTAACGGTTGGATTTTGTGTAGAGGCTATATATACCCCTCCACCTCCTCCTCATTCGTGGCGAGAGCCATCAGAACACATCTACACTTCCAACTCATATGTTCTGAGAGAGAACCACCTACTCATGTGTTGAGGCCAAGATATTCCATTCCTACCATATGAATCTTGATCGCTAGCCCTCCCCAAGTTGCTTTCCACTCAAATCTTCTTTCCACCAAATCCAAATCCTGTGAGAGAGAGTTGAGTGTTGGGGAGACTATCATTTGAAGCACAAGAGCAAGGAGTTCATCATCAACACACCATTTGTTACTTCTTGGAGAGTGGTGTCTCCTAGATTGGCTAGGTGTCACTTGGGAGCCTCCGACAAGATTGTGGAGTTGAACCAAGGAGTTTGTAAGGGCAAGGAGATCGCCTACTTAGTGAAGATCTACCGCTAGTGAGGCAAGTCCTTCATGGGCGATGGCCATGGTGGGATAGACAAGGTTGCTTCTTCGTGGACCCTTCGTGGGTGGAGTCCTCCGTGGACTCGCGCAACCGTTACCCTTCGTGGGTTGAAGTCTCCATCAATGTGGATGTAGGATAGCACCACCTATCCGAACCACGGGAAAAACATCCGTGTCTCCAATTGCGTTTGAATTGTCCAAACCCTTCCCTTTACATTCTTGCAAGTTGCATGCTTTACTTTCCGCTGCCTATTCACTCTTTGCATGCTTGCTTGATATGTATTGTGAATGCTGAAATTATGCCTAAACTACACTTAAACCAAAAAGGCTTAAAAATTGCAATTTTAGCATTAAGTGTCTAATCACCCCCCTATAGACACATCTACTTCAAGGTCCTACAAGTGGTATCAGAGCTTTGGTCTCCATTGCCTTGGTTTAATCACCATTGGAGGAAGATGGATGTGTCTACTTTAGGGAGTCTTAGACATAGAGTGCCTATTCTTGATGGAGAATATTTTCATGAGTGGAAAAATGAGAGGCTTGTAATTTTCAATCAATATCATTTGAACAAGTATATTGCTAGCCCTTGTGCACCTCATATTGATCCTTTGCATCCTAACCTAGATGAAGATATTGACATGATTCGCAATCTTAGAACTATTGAGCTCATCATTAGAGGATTGCCCAAAAATTTGATTGCTAGTTTGCCTACTCTTAATTGTGCCCATACTATATGGAAATTTCTTGAGGAACGATTTCCCGATCATTCCTTGAAAAATTTGGATGAAATTCTCCATAAATCTATTGCCTTGAGTAAGATGAACTCTAGTTATCCTAGTTTTGGTGATTGTCTATTTGAGCTTACCAATCTCAAGCGTGCTAAAGGAGATGTTGGAATCATTATATCCAAAGCTATAAAAATTCATAAAAGTGACTACTTTGATGATCATTTATCTAATGAATTACCCTCTCTAGGAAATGATGAGTCACAAGATCATGGTGAACATGGATACTATGATGATGATGACAGTGACTTCGATCTTGATGATGCAATGAGACATTTTGGTCTTAGGGCAAATCTTCGGGGATATGCGTCAGGAGGGAAGGAATGGGTTCTTGATAGTGGATGTACTGATCATATGACCGGAGATGAAGAGATGTTCCGTGAGCTTGCTGAAAATGACGGTCCTCGAAAATATGTCACCTTTGGTGATAATTCAAAAGGTAAAGTGGTTGGCCTTGGTAAGGTGGCCATCTCACATGATAGTTCCATTCAAAATGTCATGCTCATTGAATCTCTCGGCTACAACTTACTTTCAGTATCTAGACTTGCTGATTTCGGTTTGAATGTCCTATTTACTGAGGTAGATTGCCAAGTATTTCGTCGAGACAATCATAAAATGGTCTTTACCGGTATGCATATAGGTGGTCTTTACATTGTCGATTTCTCTAAAAAGGCACAACCTAAAACTTGCTTTATTGCTAAATCCTCAAAAGGTTGGTTGTGGCATAGACGACTAGGTCACATTGGCATGAGAAACCTTGACAAGCTTGTTAAAGGAAATCATATCCTTGGAGTTAACGATGTCATATTTGATAAGGATAGACTTTGTAGTGCTTGTCAAGCAGGTAAACAGGTTGGAGGAAGGCATCCCGTGAAAAACATCATGACCACAAGGAGGCCACTCGAGCTACTTCATATGAATCTTTTTGGTTCCAACGCCTACAAGAGTCTCGGTGGAAATTCTTTTGGTCTAGTTATAGTTGATGATTTTTCAAGATTTACGTGGGTGTTCTTTCTTAATGACAAGTCGCAGGTCCAGAAGATCTTCAAAAACTTCGCTAGGAAGGCCCAAAATCAGTTTGACGTGAAGATCAAGAAGGTTCGGAGTGACAACGGAACGGAGTTCAAGAACGCAAATGTGGACACCTTTCTTGACGAAGAAGGGATTTCACACGAGTTCTCGGCTACGTACACACCTCAACAAAATGGAGTTGTTGAGAGGAAGAACCGGACGCTCATCGAAATGGCAAGAACGATGCTTGATGAATACAAGACGCCGAAGCACTTTTGTGCAGAAGCAATTGAGACAGCTTGTCATGCAACAAATCGCTTGTATCTTCACAAGCTACTTGGCAAGACGGCATACGAGCTCCTCCCCAATTTGGATACTTTCGAGTATTCGGCTCAAAGTGCTACATTCTTGACAAGCATCGTCGTTCAAAGTTTGCTCCTAAATCTCATGAAGGTTTTCTACTTGGTTATGGCTCAAACTCTCACACTTACCGTGTCTACAACAATTTCACCCGAAAGGTTGAATAGATGGTAGATGTGAAGTTTGATGAATCTAATGGCTCGCAAGTAGAGCAATTGCCAATCGATGTAGGAGAAAAATACCCTTCAGAAGCAATCCAAGACTTGTCTATTGGCAAAATTCGTCCAACAGAGGTGAAGGAGAATACCTCGTCCGTCCAAGTGGAAGCTTCTACTTCACAACAAGGTGAACCAAGAATTGATACGGAAGCATCCACAAGTGGGACACACCAAGATGAAGAAGACAAGGAAATGCATCAAGACGAACATCAACAACCTCCTTCTCCACCACGATAAGAGAACGACAACGTCAACAATGAAGAAGGCCAAGAAGAAGAACAAGATGAAGAAGATGTTCAACGAAGACCCAAGCAAAAGCTCTCACGAGTTCGAGCAAGAATTGCCAAAGATCATCCCGTCGAGCAAATTTTCAATGATATACAAACCGGGAGAATCACTCGCTCAAAGACTCGTTTTGCTAACTTTTGTGAAAACTATTCATTCATCTCTAGCATTGAAGCTATGAAGGTTGAAGAAGCATTGGAAAATCCGGATTGGATAAACGCTATGCATGAAGAGCTACACAACTTTGAGAGAAACCAAGTTTGGACATTGGTTGAGAAGCCCGACAACAACCACAACATCATTGGTACCAAATGGGTGTTTCACAACAAGCAAGATGAAGATGGACAAGTGGTTCGCAACAAAGCATGTCTCGTCGCCCAAGGGTACACACAAGTCGAAGGTATGGACTATGGTGAGACATATGCTCCCGTTGCTAGACTTGAGTCCATTCGCATCTTACTTGCCTATGCTAATCACCATAATATCACCTTGTACCAAATGGACATTAAAAGTGCTTTTCTAAATGGTGAAATAGAGGAGGAAGTTTATGTCAAACAACCTCCCGGCTTTATCAATCCTAAGAAACCAAATCATGTTTACAAACTTCACAAAGCTCTTTATGGTCTTAAACAAGCTCCTAGAGCATGGTATAAATGCTTGACCAAGTTCCTTATTGCAAGTGGTTTTGAAATTGGTAAAATTGATTCTGCTCTTTTTACCAAAAGGGTTAATGGAGAACTATTTGTATGCCAAATTTATGTTGATGATATCATATTTGGTTCAACTAACCCTCTCTTTAGTGAAAAGTTTGGAAAGCTAATGTCAGAGAAGTTTGAGATGTCTATGATGAGTGAACTCAAATTCTTTCTCGGTTTGCAAATCAAGCAAACTAAGGAAGGTACATTTGTCTCTCAAACGAAGTACACCAAGGACTTATTCAAGAAGTTCAATATGCAAGAATGCAAAGGTATGCCTACACCCATGCCTACTAGTGGACATCTTGATTTGACCAAAGATGGTGAACCGGTTGATCAAAAGGTTTATCGCTCTATGATTGGTTCTTTGTTATACCTATGTGCTTCACGTCCCGACATTATGCTAAGTGTGTGCATGTGTGCACGTTATCAAGCTGCTCCTAAAGAATGTCATCTTAATGCCGTGAAAAGGATAGTGAGATACTTAATTCATACACCAAACTTTGGCATTTGGTATCCTAAGAGGTCTTCTTTTGATCTTGTTGGCTATTCCGACTCGGATTATGCCGGGGACAAGGTTGATAGAAAATCTACTTCGGGTACTTGTCAATTTCTTGGTAGATCTCTTGTGTCTTGGTCTTCCAAGAAACAAAACTCGGTATCCTTATCCACCGCCGAAGCGGAATACATTGCCGCTGGTTCATGTTGTGCTCAATTACTTTGGATGACCCAAACTCTTAAAGATTATGGGATCTATGTGAAACATGTTCCACTGCTTTCTGACAATGAAAGTGCTATCAAAATTGGTCATAATCCTGTACAACATTCTCGAACTAAGCATATTGAAGTTCGTCATCATTTCATTCGAGACCATGTTGCTAAGGGTGACATTGATCTTAAGCATGTTCGTACCGATAAGCAATTAGCGGATATATTTACTAAACCTCTTGATGAGAAAGTATTTTGCAGGTTGAGAGGTGAATTGAACATTATTGATGCTTCGAATTTGGAGTAGGAACTCCATTGGATACATGCAAGACATGAGCTTATGACTAATCCATGACATATCTCTTATGATGACTATCTTATGTCTTGGATATATTTGTACCTTGCATGTTGTCTAACCCATGTAGGTGCTTGGTTGAATCTAATTCCATGAGATTGCGACTCACTCACATCTTGAGCAATCTCTACATCACCAAGTCTCTACACGATGGTGGTTGAAGACAAGGAAGCACAAAACCATTCAAACATATCCTTTGACAAATTCTATGTTGAGCTTCATGATTGTCATTTTTGGATACACAAGTGCTCTTCCTTGCAAGAACTAACCCATGTAGGTAGATGAACTCAAACTCCAAGTGGTGCTCCAAACTCTTGATGAGCTACATCAACCTTGAGCACCCACACAAGTTCAACTACATGCGCAAGAACCACACCACCACCCTAAACAAAAATTGTATCCCCATTTTGAGCTTAAACGATGAGTATGACCTATGATCAAGTGTTCTCACTTGACTCCTAAGTCAATATACTCTAACATAGGTGACTATGTCACCGTCCAACTCTAGATGAAGTTCTCTTGTGTTCTTTTATGTGTTATTGTATTTGTCTCATGCATGTTTATTTTCTTTCTCTTTTTCAAAAACAAAAAAACTTCATCTAGATCCTTCAGTTTCTTCTCTTTTCTTCTTTGTTTTTGTTCTGCATTTTCTGCATTCAATTCCTTGCAAATCCTTCAGATAATTCATTGCAAGTCTTTGTGAGATCCTACATGTCTAGTGAGCTGAGGTGACAAGTGTTTTTCTCTGTGTGAACTCGGTTTCACCGACTTGTAATTTTCGGTCCAACCGAATCTTTTCGGTACCACCGAAACATGCCACTCGGTGCCACCGACTTCGCAACAGGAAAAACAGTTTGCCACTTCTTCTATATTTCTTTTGATCCAGCTCTACTCAATGAATCTTGTCATCTACAAGCATCACAATTTTATCCATTGCTTTGTGCTGAGTCTCAAGGACCAAACCTATACGACGGATTCTAGAAAGCCCTTCTTGGAAATTGATGTCAAAGGGGGAGAGAGAGATCACATCAAAGCTCAAGGGGGAGAGAAAGTCTCAAGGACCAAACCTACAAGAGAGAAAGTGTTAAGGGGGAGAAAGAGATTTCCAGGGGGAGAGAATACTCAAGGATCCCAGATGTCCCAGATGCTTGATGTTCAAGAGGAGAGATGTCACATGTCTTTTTGGGGGAAAGACATGTTCATATGTGCTTATTTGCATTAAGTTCTATCCATTTGTATCTTTCAGCTCTGATTTTCTGTTCCCTATCTTCTCCCAATATCCCATGTAAGATTCAGGGGGAGCAAGACACCTAAGGGAAAGAAATCAGTCAAATTCATTGCATATCTTTACTCTTGGGGACATGTTGAATCCAATGTGGTACCTTGTACTCACTCTCTACATGTCATCCCAGTCTTGGTTCTCTTGTGGCTTCTTTGGTTTGCTCTGGCTAGTGGAGGTACCTGTGTTATCTAACCTTGTTTATGCAGGTTCATTCCATCCTAAGCTAGCCAAAGACTACAAGGTAAGTGTATGCATCAAAATCATGAGTATGAGGAATTCTTGCTTATGTACATACTGTTTGCAAGAAGGACTCATGAGCATGAAGGTATTTTCCTTGATAATCTTTTGCTCTGATGCATATGGCCAAGATACATGTAACACATTGCCTACTCTGTCATGGTTATGCTCTCACATGCCTCTATATTTCACATTTACATGAGTGCATACATGTTAGGGGAGCCTATGCTTGTTACATGTCCTTCCAAAGCTTTACTTTCTGTTCTTTATATCTTTATCTAAAGCTTTGATGTATGTTGCCATCAATTACCAAAAAGGGGGAGATTGAAAGCACAAGTGCTCCCTAGGTGGTTTTGGTAATTAATGACAACATATCTCTTGTTGGACTAACGTTTCTATCTAGTATGTTTCAGATAAGTTCAACAATGGAGTGGCATGGACTAAAGGTTGTGGGAAGTTCTCCAAGATGCTAAGGACAAGGGATTGGCTAAAGCTTAAAGCTCAAGACTCTTCATTTTACATTTTAGTGATCCAAGATCACATTGAGTCCATAGGAAAAGCCAATACTATAAAGGAGGGACGAGGTGTTGCTTAATGAGCCTCTTGCTCAAGTGCTTAATGATATGCTCCAAAATCCTCAGCTACTTTCCCACTTCCACATATGATCTAAACCCAAAGCCAAACTCGGACCTACTGATTATTTCTTTCCGGCGCCACCGAGTTTCACTTGTCATAGCCACTGCCAGAAACCCTAATCAGTTCGGTCTCACCGATGGGATCTCGGTCTCACCGAGATGGGCTTGCAAACTCTCTGTTACCTATTGCAATACCCTCGGTCCCACCGAGATATGCAATCGGCCCCACCGAGTTTGCTTGGCCAACTCTCTGTTTCGCTTATTACCCAAATCGGTCCCACCGAGTTTGAGTAATCGGTCAAACCGAGTTTTGGATTTACCCTAACCCTAGCACATCGGTCCCACCGAGTTGATCCAGTCGGTCCCATTGAAAATCTCTAACGGTCACTAGGTTTACTATTTCGGTCTGACCGAGTTTGTTGATTCGGTCCCACCGAGATTGGTAAATTGTGTGTAACAGTTGGATTTTGTGTGGAGGCTATATATATACACCTCCACCTCCTCTTCATTCGTGGAGAGAGCCCTCAGAACACATCTACACTTCCAACTCATATGTTCTGAGAGAGAACCACCTACTCATGTGTTGAGGCCAAGATATTCCATTCCTACCATATGAATCTTGATCTCTAGCCCTCCCCAAGTTGCTTTCCACTCAAATCTTCTTTCCACCAAATCCAAATCCTGTGAGAGAGAGTTGAGTGTTGGGGAGACTATCATTTGAAGCACAAGAGCAAGGAGTTCATCATCAACACACCATTTGTTACTTCTTGGAGAGTGGTGTCTCCTAGATTGGCTAGGTGTCACTTGGGAGCCTCCGACAAGATTGTGGAGTTGAACCAAGGAGTTTGTAAGGGCAAGGAGATCGCCTACTTCGTGAAGATCAACCGCTAGTGAGGCAAGTCCTTCATGGGCGATGGCCATGGTGGGATAGACAAGGTTGCTTTTTCGTGGACCCTTCGTGGTTGGAGCCCTCCGTGGACTCGCGCAACCGTTACCCTTCGTGGGTTGAAGTCTCCATCAACGTGGATGTAGGATAGCACCACCTATCCGAACCACGGGAAAAACATCCGTGTCCCCAATTGCGTTTGAATTCTCCAAACCCTACCCTTTACATTCTTGCAAGTTGCATACTTTACTTTCCGCTGCCTATTCACTCTTTGCATGCTTGCTTGATATGTATTGTGAATGCTGAAATTATGCCTAAACTACACTTAAACCAAAAAGGCTTAAAGATTGCAACTTTAGCATTATGTGTCTAATCACCCCCCCCCCCTCTAGACACATCTACTCCAAGGTCCTACAACCATCTCATCTCCAAACCCTAGTTCATCCCTTGTATCCAATTCTTGTCTCAAAGTCCGGGATTGGTGCTAGTAGGTTGCTAGTAGTGTTGATTACTCCTTGTAGTTAATGCCAGTTGGTTTATTTGGTGGAAGATCATATGTTTAGATCCTATATGCATATTATTACCCCTCTGATTATGAACATGAATATGCTTTGTGAGTAATTACGCTCGTTCCTGAGGACAAGGGAGAAGTCTTGCTATGAGTAGTCATGTGAATTTGGTATTCGTTTGATATTTTGATAAGATGTATGTTGTCTAGCCTCTAGTGGTGTTATGTGAACGTCGACTACATAACACTTCACCATTATTTGGGCCTAGAGGAAGGCATTGGGAAGTAATAAGTTGATGATGGGTTGCTAGAGTGACAGAAGCTTAAACCCTAGTTTATGCGTTGCTTCGTAAGGGGTTGATTTGGATCCATATGTTTCATGCTATGGTTAGGTTTACCTTAATACTTTTCTTGTAGTTGCGGATGCTTGCAATAGAGGTTAATCATAAGTGGGATGCTTGTTCAAGTAAGAACAGCACCCAAGCACCGGTCCACCCACACATCAAATTATCAAAGTATCGAACGCGAATCATATGAACGTGATGAAAACTAGCTTGACGATATTCCCATGTGTCCTCGGGAGCACTTTTCCTATTATAAGAGTTTGTTCCGGCTTGTCCTTTGCTACAAAAGGATTGGGCCACCTTGCTGCACTTTATTTACTTTTGTTACTTGTTGCTCGTTACAATCTATCTTATCACAAAACTATCTGTTACCACTTATTTCAGTACTTGCAGAGCATACCTTGCTGAAAACCGCTTATCATTTCCGTTTACTCCTCGTTGGGTTTGACACTCTTACTTATCGAAAGGACTACGTTAGATCCCCTATACTTGTGGGTCATCAAGACTCTTTTCTAGCACCGTTGCCGGGGAGTGTAGCTCCTTTAGTAGGTGGAATTTGGTAAGGAAAAATTTATATAGTGTGCTGAAATTTATTGTCACTTGTTACTATGGAAAGTAATTCTCTGCGGGGCTTGTTCGAGGTATCTTCACCCCGTCCAGTAGAGCAAAGAGTTGCTCCTCAACCTACTGAACCTATTGAAAATGAAACTCCTTTTGAATTTCCTTCGGGTATGATGGAAAAACTGCTAGCTAACCCTTTAAAGGAGATGGAACAAAGCATCCTAATGATCACTTAATATATGTGGATGAACTTTCTGGACTATTTAAGCTTGCAGGTATACCCGATGATGTTGCTAAGAATAAGGTCTTCCCTTTATCTTTGAAGGGAGACACATTGATATGGTATAGGCTATGTGATGATATGAGATCATGCAACTATAAAAGATTGAAGCTGGAATTTCATCAAAAGTATTACCCTATGCATCTTGTTCATCGTCATCGCAATTATATATATAATTTCTGGCCTCGCGAAGGAGAAAGCATCGCTCAAGCTTGGGGGAGGATTAAATCAATATTATTCAAGCCCCAATCATGAGCTCTCAAGAGAAATAATTATGCAAAGTTTTTATGCTCGGCTTTCTGAAAACAATCGCACCATGCTTGATACTTCTTGTGCTGGCTCTTTTATGATGAAGGCTATTGAATTCAGATGGAATTTATTGGATAGAATTAAATGCAACTCTGAAGATTGGGACCTCGACGAAGGTAAGGATTCAGGTATGACACCTAAGTTTGATTGTGTTAAATCTTTTATGGATACCGATATTTTTCGTAAGTTTAGCACTAAATATGGACTTGACTCTGAGATAGTAGCTTCTTTCTGTGAATCTTTTGCTACTTATGTTGATCTCCCTAAGGAGAAGTGGTTTAAATATCATCCTCCCATAGAAGTAAAAGTAGATGCGCCTATTAAAGTTGAAGAAAACACTGTCACTTATAATGATCCTATTGTTCCTACTTCTTACATTGGGAAACCACCTTTCCTTATTAGAATAAAGGATCATGCTAAAGCTTCAACTGCTGTTCGTAAAAGCAATATTAGAACTTATACACCTCCTTAGCAAGTTAAAGTAGAACCTAATATTGCTATTGTTAAAGATCTCTTATCTGATAATATTGATGGGCATGTTATTCAGTTCGAAGGTGAAACTGCTAGAATTGCTAAACCTTGTGATAAGGATAAACATAGTCCTGTGGTAGGCGTGCCTGTTATTTCTGTTAAAATAGGAGATCAGTGTTATCATGGCTTATGTGATATGGGTGCTAGTGCTAGTGTTATACCTCATGACTTATACAAAGAAATTAAGAATGAAATTGCACCTGTTGAGTTAGAAGATATTGATGTTACTATTAAACTTTCTAATAGAGATACTATTGTACCAATTGGAATTGTTAGAGATGTTGAAGTCTTGTGTTGGAAAACTAAATATCCTGCTGATTTTCTTGTTCTTACTTCTTCACAAGATAGCTTTTGTCCAATTATATTTGGTAGACCCTTCATAAATACTGGCAATGCTACCATAGACTGCAAAAAGAATGTTGTTACTGTTGGCTTGGATGATATGGTTCATGAGTTTAATTTCTCTAAATTTAGTAAACAACATCGTGAGGAAGAATTGCCTAGTAAGGATGAAATTATTGGTCTTGCCTCTATTGTTGTACCTCCTAGTGATCCTTTAGAACATTATTTGCTAGACCATGAAAATGATATGTTCATGAATGAAAGAAGGGAAATAGATGAAGTATTCTTTAAACATGAACCTATTCTGCATCACAACTTGCCTGTTGAAATTTTAGGAGATCCTCCTCCACCCAAGGGTGATCCCGTGTTTGAGCTCAAACCTTTGCCTGATAATCTTAAATATGCTTATCTTGATGAAAAGAAGATATATCATGTTATTATTAGTGCTAACCTTTCAGAGCATGAAGAAGAAAGATTATTGAAAACTCTGAAGAAGCACCGTGCTGCTATTGGATATACTCTTGATGATCTTAAGGGCATTAGTCCCACTTTATGTCAACATAAAATAAATTTGGAAGCAGATGCCAAACCAGTTCGTGATCCTCAATGACGTCTGAATCCTAAAATGAAAGAAGTGGTAAGAAAAGAAATACTAAAGCTTATGGAGGCAGGTATAATCTATCCCGTTGCTAATAGTGAGTGGGTAAGTCATGTCCATTGTGTCCCTAGGAAGGGAGGTATTACTGTTGTTCCTAATGATAAAGATGAATTGATTCCACAAAGAATTATCACAGGTTATAGGATGGTAATTGATTTCCACAAATTAAACAAAGCTACTAAGAAAGATCATTACCCCTTAACTTTTATTGATCAAATGCTAGAAAGATTATGCAAACATACACACTATTGCTTTCTAGATGGTTATTCTGGTTTCTCTCAAATACCTGTGTCGGCTAGAGATCAATCAAAGACTACTTTTACATGCCCTTTTGGTACTTTTGCTTATAGACGTATGCCTTTTGGTTTATGTAATGCACCTGCTACCTTTCAAAGATGCATGATGGCAATATTCTCTGACTTTTGTGAAAAGATTTGTGAGGTTTACATGGACGACTTTTCCGTCTATGGTTCCTCTTTTGATGATTGCTTGAGCAATCTTGATCGAGTTTTGCAGAGATGTGAAGAAACTAATCTTGTATTGAATTGGGAAAAGTGCCACTTTATGGTTAATGAAGGTATTGTCTTGGGGCACAAAGTTTCTGAAAGAGGTATTGAAGTTGATAAAGCCAAGGTTGATGCTATTGAAAAGATGCCATGTCCCAAGGACGTAAAAGGTATAAGAAGTTTCCTTGGTCACGCCGGATTTTATAGGAGGTTCATTAAGGACTTCTCAAAAATTTCTCGGCCGCTAGCTAATTTATTGCAAAAAGATATACCATTTGTCTTTGATGATGATTTTGTAGAAGCATTTGAAATACTTAAGAAAGCATTAGTCACTGCACCTGTTGTTCAGCCACCTGATTGGAACCTACCCTTTGAAATTATGTGTGATGCTAGTGATTATGTTGTAGGTGCTGTTCTAGGGCAAAGAGTTGACAAGAAATTAAATGTTATTCATTATGCTAGTAAGACTCTAGACAATGCTCAAAGAAATTATGCTACTACTGAAAAAGAGCTTTTAGCAGTTGTATTTGCTTGTGATAAGTTCAGATCTTATATTGTTGATTCTAAAGTAACTATTCAAACAGATCATGCTTCTATTAAATATATTATGGAAAAGAAGGATGCTAAACCTAGACTTATTAGATGGGTTCTCTTGCTACAAGAATTTGATTTGCATATTGTTGATAGAAAGGGAGCTGAGAACCCCGTTGCAGACAACTTGTCTAGGTTAGAAAATATTCTTGATGACCCACTACCTACTAATGATAGCTTTCCTGATGAACAATTAAATGTTATAAGTACTTCTCGTAGTACTCCATGGTATGCTGATTATGCTAATTATATTGTTGCTAAGTTTATACCACCTAGCTTCACATACCAACAAAAGAAAAAGTTTTTCTATGATTTAAGACATTACTTTTGGGATGACCCACATCTTTATAAAGAAGGGGTAGATGGTGTTATTAGACGTTGTGTACCTGAGCATGAACAGGAACAGATCCTACGCAAGTGTCATTCTGAGTCTTATGGAGGACACCACGCTGGAGATAGAACTACACATAAGGTATTGCAATCTGGTTTTTATTGGCCTACTCTCTTCATGGATGCCTGTAAGTTTGTCTTGTCTTGTGATGAATGTCAAAGAATTGGTAATATTAGTAGACGTCAAGAAATGCCTATGAATTATTCACTTGTTATTGAACCGTTTGATGTTTGGGGCTTTGATTATATGGGACCTTTTCCTGTCTCTAATGGATATACACATATTTTAGTTGATGTTGATTACGTTACTAAGTGGGTAGAAGCTATTCCAACTAGTAGTGCTGATCATAACACTTCTATTAAAATGCTTAAAGAAGTTATTTTTCCGAGGTTTGGAGTCCCTAGATATTTAATGACTGATGGTGGTTCACACTTTATTCATGGTGCTTTCCGTAAAATGCTTTCTAAATATGATGTTAATCATAGAATTGCATCTCCTTATCACCCACAGTCTAGTGGTCAAGTAGAGTTGAGCAATAGAGAGCTCAAATTAATTTTGCAAAAGACTGTTAATAGGTCTAGAAAGAATTGGTCTAAGAAACTTGATGATGCTTTATGGGCTTATAGAACTGCATACAAAAATCCTATGGGTATGTCTCCGTATAAAATGGTCTATGGAAAAGCATGTCACTTACCTCTCAAACTAGAACATAAGGCATATTGGGCTATTAAAGAGCTTAACTATGATTTTAAAATTGCCGGTGAAAAGAGGTTATTTGATATTAGCTCACTTGATGAATGGAGAACCCAAGCTTATGAAAATGCCAAGTTGTTTAAAGAAAAAGTTAAAAGATGGCATGACAAAAGAATACAAAAGCGTGAGTTTAATGTAGGTGATTATGTATTGTTATACAACTCTCGTTTAAGATTTTTTGCAGGAAAACTTCTCTCTAAATGGGAAGGCCCCTATGTTATCGAAGAGGTCTATCGTTCCGGAGCCATAAAGATCAACAACTTCGAGGGCACAAATCCGAAAGTGGTAAACGGTCAAAGAATCAAACATTATATCTCAGGTAATCCCATAAATGTTGAAACCAATATTATTGAAACCGTAACCCCGGAGGAATACATAAGAGACACTTTCCGGAGCGTTTCAGACCCTGAAAAGGAATAGGTATGTGGTACGGTAAGTGAACCGACTCCAAAACAATTTTTAAGGCAATATTTCTCCGTTTTGGAATATTTAGAAAAATAGAAAATTAAGTAGCAGTCCGGGAAGGACACGAGGGACCCACGAGGGTGGTGGGCGCGCCTACCCCCTGGGCGCGCCCTCCTACCTCGTGAGCACCTCGTGTGCCTTCCGGACTCCGTTTTCTTGCATGTTACGTATTTTGATCGGTAAAAATTCATTATATATTCTCCTGAAGGTTTTGACTCCCGTATCACGCAAAAATCTCCTGTCTTTGTTTCAAGCTGTCCCGTTGCAGATCAAATAAACATGTCTTCCCAGGATTCGGAAGGAGAAAGCTATGTGGATGATTACTTAGCAAATCCAAAGGTCTATGGAGATGTGGAACATAATGGATAGACCACGGAGGAAGAAGAGGACTATGGACCCAAGGAGAAGGAGGAGACGAGCTGAGATGAAGATGAAGCACCATTACCTCAACCTGGGGACATGCACGTGGAGTTCAAAAAGTCAAGTCTCCCTGATAGGGTAAAGAAACCAAAGTTCAAGTTTATCCCTTTTCGTCTTTTGCAGGAAAATAAGCAGGACCTACGCAAAAATATATTAACCCTGGAGTGGGAAATTGATGATCTGGGGGATCAAAATGCCGTCCTCAAGCGCAAATTAAGGGAGAAGACTAAGCCATCAACTAAGCCCACATCACCACCACCTTCTTCACCAACAAAGGAGATATTATCACATGGGTATGGGCACTCCCCTTGGCAACTGCCAAGCTTGGGGGAGGTGCCCCGGTATCGTATCACAATCACAACTCCTATCTTTACCGTTTTTCTTAGTTCGATCCAATTAGTAGTATCTTGATCTAGTAGAATAAAGTTTATGGCAAGATCTAGTTTGAGTTTTGCTTTATGATCTCACTATGTAATCGAGTCCGTGAGTTATATATAATAAAGATTAGTGTTGAGTCAAGGGCTTGATTATTTTGCCATGATCTTGGGTGAATAAAAGAAAAGAGAAAAAGAATAAAAAGAAACAAAAAGTTCATATTGATCTTATTGAGAGTAATGACTTCACATAGAAAGAGTATGTTGATTAAAAGTTGTTGGGAGTTGGCAGACATAGCTTTGGTCATTGTTGCAATTAATAGGAAGTAATAAGGAAAGAGAGGTTTCACATATAGATATATTATCATTGACATCTTTTATGATTGGGAGCACTCATTAAAATATGACATGCTAAAGAGTTGATGTTGGACAAGGAAGACAACATAATGAGTTATGTATTTCTTATATCTGAGATAAAGTATGTTGTCATGGATCCTCTAACTTGTTGAGCTTGCCTTTACCCCTCATGCTAGCCAAATTCTTAGCACCAAGTAGAAATACTACTTGTGCTTCCAAATACCCTTAAACCAGTTTTGCCATGAGAGTCCACCACATCTACCTATGGATTGAGTAAGATCCTTCAAGTAAGTTGTCATCGGTGCAAAGCAATAAAAATTTCTCTAAATATGTATGATTGACTGGTGTGGGAGAAATAAGCTTTATATGATCTTGTGATGTGGAAGTAATAAAAGCGACGGACTGCATAATAAAGGTTCATATCACAAGGGGCAATATAAAGTGACATTTGTTCGCATTGAGATTTTATATATCCAACCATAAAAGCGCATGGCAACCTCTACTTCCCTCTGCGAAGGGCCTATCCTTTATTATTATATTCTACCTTATGCAAGAGTCATGGTGATCTTCACCTTTTCTTTTTCATTTTATCCTTTGGCAAGCTCAGCATGTTGGAAAGAACATGATATATATATATATATATATATATATATATATATATATATATATATATATATCTAATTGGATGTAGGGGAGCATGAACCATTCTTGTTGACATTACCCTTGAGGTAAAAGGTTGTGGGGCAAAATTATAAGCCCCTATCTTTCTCTGTGTCCGATTAAAACTCCGTAACCACAAGTATAGCGTGAGTGTTAGCAATTATGGAGGACTAAATGATAGTTGAGTATGTGGACTTTCTTTTTAGCTCTGACATAGACTCTTTCCGATGTTATGATAAATTGCAATTGCTTCAACGACTGAGATTATAGTTTGTCGGAGCCCAATAAGGTTTATGATTTATACTTTTGCATTGTGAATAGATCATCACTTGAATATAAGTAATCATATGACAAAATCTATATATGTTGTTGTTATGAGAATAATCATGATGCCTTCATGTCCGTATTTTATTTTTATCGACGCCTCTACCTCTAAACATGGGGACTTATTTATTGTTATCGGCTTTTCGCTTGAGGACAAGCGAGGTCTAAGCTTGGGGGAGTTGATACGTCCATTTTGCATCATGCTTTTATATTGATATTTATCGCATTATGGACTATTATTTCACTTTACCTCACAATACTTATGGCTATTCTCTCTTATTTTACAAGGTTTACATAAGGAGGGAGAATGACGGCAGCTGGAATTCTAGTCTGGAAAAGGAGCAAATATTAGAGACCTATTCTGCGCAAATCCAAAAGTCCTGAAACTCCACGGAACGTCTTAAAAGAAATAAATAAAAATCCACGCCAAAGATGAAGGCTAGGGGGCCCACACCCTTCTCACAAGGGTGGGGGCGCCCCCCTAGGGCGCGCCCCCAACCTCGTGGGCCCCCTGGTGGCTCTCCGATGCCCATCTTCTCCTATATGAGGTCTTTCGATGAGGAAAAAATAAAGAGGAACTTTTCGGGACGAGACTCCGCCGCCACGAGGCGGAACCTTGGTGGATCCAATCTAGAGCTCCGGCAGAGCTGTTCTGCCGAGGAAACTTCCCTCCGGGAGAGGGAAATCATCACCAACGCTACTCTCATTGGGAGAGGGCAATCTCCATCAACATCTTCACCAGCACCATCTCATCTCCAAACCCTAGTTCATCTCTTGTATCCAATTCTTGTCTCAAAGTCCGGGATTGGTGCTAGTAGGTTGCTAGTAGTGTTGATTACTCCTTGTAGTTAATGCCAGTTGGTTTATTTGGTGGAAGATCATATGTTCAGATCCTATATGCACATTATTACCCCTCTGATTATGAACATGAATATGCTTTGTGAGTAATTACGTTCGTTCCTGAGGACAAGGGAGAAGCCTTTCTATGAGTAGTCATGTGAATTTGGTATTCGTTTGATATTTTGATAAGATGTATGTTGTCTAGCCTCTAGTGGTGTTATGTGAACGTCGACTACATAACACTTCACCATTATTTGGGCCTAGAGGAAGGCATTGTGAAGTAATAAGTAGATGATGGGTTGCTAGAGTGACAGAAGCTTGAACCCTAGTTTATGCGTTGCTTCGTAAGGGGTTGATTTGGATCCATATGTTTCATGCTATGGTTAGGTTTACCTTAATACTTTTGTTGTAGTTGCGGATGCTTGCAATAGAGGTTAATCATAAGTGGGATGCTTGTTCAAGTAAGAACAGCACCCAAGCACCGGTCCACCCACATATCAAATTATCAAAGTATCGAACGTGAATCATATGAACGTGATGAAAACTAGCTTGATGATATTCCCATGTGTCCTCGGGAGCGCTTTTCCAATTATAAGAGTTTGTTCTTGCTTGTCCTTTGCTACAAAAGGATTGGGCCACCTTGCTGCACTTTATTTACTTTTGTTACTTGTTGCTCGTTACAAGCTATCTTATCACAAAACTATCTGTTACCACTTATTTTAGTACTTGCAGAGAATACCTTGCTGAAAACCGCTTATCATTTCCTTCTACTCCTCGTTGGGTTCGACACTCTTACTTTTCGAAAGGAATACGATAGATCCCCTATACTTGTGGGTCATCAGTATCCACCACGTATATGTCGTGTGGTGAAGTGGTTGTCCGGTCCCCTGTGGGCACTGGTTCCTGTTCCTCTCCTGCATCGTCGTCCATGCCGTCGATGTCTTCGGAGTCGAAATCGAGCATGTCGGTTAAATCGTCTACAGAGGCTACTAAGTGGGTGGTGGGTGGGCAGCGAATTTCTTCGTTGTCCGCATCCCATTCTAGCCGGACATAGTTCGGCCAAGGATCTCCTGACAAGGAGAGAGACCTTAATGAATTTAGCACGTCGCCGAAAGGTGAGTGTTGAAAGATATCCGCGGAGGTGAACTCCATGATCGGCGCCCAATCGGATTTGATAGGCACGGACGTAGGCGGCTCGGAGTCCGTGGCCAGAGACGAATCCAGTGGTTCGGCAACACGGCTCTCATAAGGGGTGAAGTCAGTATCCGGCTCCATTGCAACTGAGAGTGTAGCCTCCATGGCGGGGTCTATCCTCCCATCCTCGGATGGCGCAATTTGCTCCGGATTGAGGGCCGGAGTAGTTGCAGGTGTGATCTCCGATCACTGTTCGACAACAGAGTTACGTCATGCTCGTCGTGATTGTGCGGCGCACCTGACAAGGGCTCGAGCCCGTCGAAGATCAAGTCTCCGTGGATGTCGGCAGTGTAGTTTATGTTTCTGAACCTAGCCTGATGGCCAGGGGCGTAGCTCTCGATCTGCTCTAGATGGCCAAGCGAGTTGGCCCGCAGTGCGAAGCTGCCGAATACGAAGATCTGTCTGGGGAGGAAAACCTCACCCTGGACCGCATCGTTACCGATGATCGAAGGAGCCATCAAGCCTTACGGTGACGGCACAGTGGAACTCTCAATGAAAGCACCAATTTCGGTGTCAAAACCGGCGGATCTTGGGTAGGGGGTCCCGAACTGTGCGTCTAAGGCGGATGGTAACAGGAGGCGGGGGACACAATGTTTACCCAGGTTTGGGCCCTCTTGATGGAGGGAATACCCTACGTCCTGCTTGATTGATCTTGATGATATGAGTATTACAAGAGTTGATCTACCACGAGATCATAGAGGCTGAACCCTAGAAGCTAGCCTATGGTATGATTGTTGTTGTCCTACGGACTAAACCCTCTGGTTTATATAGACACCGAAGGGGGCTAGGGTTACACAGAGTCGGTTACAAGGGAGGAGATCTACATATCCGTATTGCCAAGCTTGCCTTCCACGCCAAGGAGAGTCTCATCCGGACACAGGACGAAGTCTTCAATCTTGTATCTTCATAGTCCAATAGTCCGGCCAAAGGATATAGTCCGGCTGTCTGGACACCCCCTAATCCAGGACTCCCTCAGTGGCCAAGAGGCAGAGAGGCGCGCCTGCCCCCCTGGGTGCGCCCCCCACCCTCGTGGTCCCCTCATGGCTCCCCTGACCGACTTCTTTCGCCTATATATGTCCATATACCCTAAAAACATCGGGGAGCAGAATAGATCGGGAGTTCCACCGCCAGAAGCCTCAGTAGCCACCGAAAACCAATCTAGACCCATTCCAGCACCCTGCCGGAGGGGGGAATCCCTCTCCGGTGGCCATCTTCATCATCCCGGCACTCACCATCACGAGGAGGGAGTAGTTCACCCTCGGGGCTGAGGGTATCTACCAGTAGCTATGTGTTTGATCTCTCTCTCTCGTGTTCTTGAGGTGGCATGATCTTGATGTATCGCGAGCTTTGCTATTATAGTTGGATCTTATGATGTTTCTCCCCGTCTACTCTCTTGTGATGAATTGAGTTTTCCCTTTGAAGTTATCTTATTGGATTGAGTCTTTAAGGATTTGAGAACACTTGATGTATGTCTTGCATGTGCTTATCTGTGGTGACAATGGGATATCACGTGATCCACTTGATGTATGTTTTGGTGATCAACTTGCGAGTTCTGTGACCTCATGAACTTATGCATAGGGGTTGGCACACGTTTTCGTCTTGACTCTCCGGTAGAAACTTTGGGGCACTCTTTGAAATTCTTTGTGTTGGTTGAATAGATGAATCTGAGATAGTGTGATGCAAATCGTATAATCATACCCACAGATACTTGAGGTGACATTGAAGTATCTAGGTGACATTAGGGTTTTGGTTGATTTGTGTCTTAAAGTGTTATTCTAGTACGAACTCTATGATAGATTGAACAGAAAGAATAGCTTCATGTTATTTTACTATGGACTCTTGAATAGATCAATCAGAAGGGATAGCTTTGAGGTGGTTTCTGATACCTCTGGAGCACTGCGTTGGTTTTCCCAAAGAGGAAGGGATGATGCAGCAAAGTAGCATAAGTATTTCCCTCAGTTTTTGAGAACCAAGGTATCAATCCAGTAGGAGGCTACGCGTGAGTCCCTCATACCTGCACAAAACAAATAAATCCTCGCAACCAACGCGTTAAAGGGTTATCAATCCCTACACGGCCACTTACGAGAGTGAGATCTGATAGATATGATAAGATATTATTTTTGGTATTTTTATGATAAAGATGCAAAGTAAATAAAAGCAAAGTAAAAGCAAAAGGAAATAACTAAGTATTGGTGGATTAATATGATAAAGATAGACCCGGGGGCTATAGGTTTCACTAGTGGCTTCTCTCGAGAGCATAAGTATTCTACGGTGGGTGAACAAATTACTGTTGCGCAATTGACAGAATTGAGCATAGTTATGAGAATATCTAGGTATGATCATGTATATAGGCATCACGTCCGATACAAGTAGACCGACTCCTGCCTGCATCTACTACTATTACTCCACTCATCGACCGCTATCCAGCATGCATCTAGAGTATTAAGTTAATGAAAACAGAGTAACGCCTTAAGCAAGATGACATGATGTAGAGGGATAAACTCATGCAATATGATGAAAACCCCATCTTGTTATCCTCGATGGCAGCAATACAATACGTGTCGTGCTGCCCCGACTGTCACTCGGAAAGGACACCGCAAGATTGAACCCAAAGCTAAGCACTTCTCCCATTGCAAGAAAGATCAATCTAGTAGGCCAAACCAAATTGATAATTCGAAGAGACTTGCAAAGATAACCAATCATACATAAAAGAATTCAGAGAAGATTCGAATATTGTTCATAGATAGACTTGATCATAAACCCACAATTCATTGGTCTCAACAAACACACCGCAAAAAGAAGATTACATCGAATAGATCTCCACAAGAGAGGGGGAGAACATTGTATTGAGATCCAAAAAGATAGAAGAAGCCATCTAGCTACTAACTATGGACCCGTAGGTCTGAGGTAAACTACTCACACTTCATCGGAGGGGCTATGGTGTTGATGTAGAAGCCCTCTGTTATCGGTGCCCCCTCCAGCGGAGCTCCGGAACAGGCCCCAAGATGGGATCTCGTGGATATAGAAAGTTGCGGCGGTGGAATTAGGGTTTTGGCTCCGTTTCTGATCGTTTGGGGGTACGTAGGTATATATAGGAGGAAGTAGTACGTCGGTGGAGCAACAGGGGGCCCACAAGGGTGGAGGGCGCGTTTGGGGGGGGGGGGTAGGCGCGCCCCCCTACCTCGTGGCCTCCTCTTTTGTTTCTTGACGTAGGGTCCAAGTCTCCTGGGTCTTGTTTGTTGAGAAAATCACGTTCTCGAAGGATTCATTCCGTTTGGACTCCGTTTGATATTCGTTTTCTTCGAAACCCTAAAATAGGCAAAAAAAACAGCAATTCTGGGCTGGGCCTCTTGTTAATAGGTTAGTCCCAGAAATAATATAAAAGTAGATAATAAAGGCCAATAATGTCCAAAACAGTAGATAATATAGCATGGAGCAATCAAAAATTATAGATACATTGGACACGTATCAAGCATCCCCAAGCTTAATTCCTGCTCGTCCTCGAGTAGGTAAATGATAAAAACAGAATTTTTGATGCGGAGTGCTACTTGGCATAATTTTGATGTAATTCTTCTTAATTGTGGCATGAATATTCAGATCCGAAAGATTCAAGACAAAAGTTCATGTTGACATAAAAATAATAATACTTCAAGCATACTAACTAAGCAATTATGTCTTCTCAAAACAACATGGCCAAAGAAAGTTCATCCCTACAAAATCATATAGTTTAGTCATGTTTCATTTTCGTCACACAAGAATGCTCTCATCATGCACAACCCCGATGACAAGCCAAGCAATTGTTTCATACTTTAGTAATCTCAAACCTATAAACTTTCACGCAATATATGAGCGTGAGCCATGGACATAGCACTATGGGTGGAATAGAATATAATGAGGGGGGTTATGTGGAGAAGACGAAAAAGGAGAAAGTCTCACATCAACGAGGCTAATCAATGGGCTATGGAGATGCCCATCGATTGATGTTAATGCAAGGAGTAGGGATTGCCATGCAACGGATGCACTAGATCTATAAATGTATGGAAGCTCAACAAAAGAAACTAAGTGGGTGTGCATCCAAGTTGCTTGCTCACGAAGACCTAGGGCACTTGAGGAGGCCCATTGTTGGAATATACAAGCCAAGTTTTATAATGAAGAATTCCCACTAGTATATGAAAGTGACAAAACAAGAGACTCTCTATCATGAAGATTACGGTGCTACTTTGAAGCACAAGTGTGGCAAAGGATAGTACATTGTCCCTTCTCTCTTTTTCTCTCATTTTTTATTTGGCCTTTCTCTTTTTTTATATGGCCTTTCTCTTTTTTTTATAATTCCTCACTTGGGACAATGCTCTAGAAAATGATGATCATCACACTTCTATTTATTTACAACTCACTGATTACAACTCGATACTAGAACAAAAGATGACTCTATATGAATGCCTCCGGCGGTGTACCGGGGTATGCAATGGACCAAGAGTGACATGTATGAAAGAATTATGAATGGTGGCTTTGCCACAAATACAATGTCAACTACATGATCAGGCTAAGCAATATGACAATGATGAATGTGCCATGATAAACAGAATGGTGGAAAGTTGCATGGCAATATATCTCGGAATGGCTATGGAAATGCCATAATATGTAGGTATGGTGGCTGTTTTGAGGAATATATAAGGAGGTTTATGTGTGAAAGAGCGTATCATATCACGGGGTTTGGATGCACCGACGAAGTTTGCGCCAACTCTTAATGTGAGAAAGGGCAATGCACGGTACCGAAGAGGCTAGCAAGGATGGAAGGGTGAGAGTGCGTATAATCCATGGACTCAACATTAGTCATAAAGAACTCACATACTTATTCCAAAAATCTACAAGTCATCAAAAACCTCGGTACTACGTGCATGCTCCTAGGGGGGTAGATTGGTAGGAAAAGACCATCGCTCGTCCCCGACCGCCACTCATAAGGAAGACAATCAAATAACACCTCATGTTTCAGATTTGTTACATAACGTTTACCATACGTGCATGCTACGGGACTTGCAAACTTCAACCCAAGTATTTCTCAATTTCACAACTACTCAACTAGCACGACTTTGATATTATTACCTCCATATCTCAAAACAATCATCAAGCATCCAACTTCTCTTAGTATTCAAAACACTCATAAGAAAATTTTACTAATCTTGAATACCTAGCATATTAGGATTTTAAGAAAATTACCATGCTATTTAAGACTCTCAAAATAATCTAAGTGATGCATGAGAGATCAATAGTTTCTATAAAACAAATCCACCACCGTCCTCTAAAAGATATAAGTGAAGTACTAGAGCAAAACTATATAACTCAAAAGATATAAGCGAAGCACATAGAGTATTCTAACAAATTCCAAGTCATGTATGGCTTTCTCAAAAGGTGTGTATAGCGAGGATGATTGTGGTAAACTAAAAAGCAAATACTCAAATAATACAAGACGCTCCAAGCAAAACACATATCATGTGGTCAATAAAAATATAGCTCCAAGTAAAGTTACCGATAGAAGTAGACGAAAGAGGGGATGCCTTTCGGGGCATCCCCAAGCTTTGGATTTTAGGTGTCATTAGATTATCTTGGGGGTGCCATGGGAATCCCCAAGCTTAGGCTCTTGCCACTCCTTGTTCCATAATCCATCAAATCTTTACCCAAAACTTGAAAACTTCACAACACAAAACTCAAAGTAGAAAATCTCGTGAGCTCCGTTAGCGAAAGAAAACAAAAGACCACTTCAAGGTACTGTAATGAACTCATTATTTATTTATATTGGTGTTAAACCTACTGTATTCCAACTTCTCTATGGTTTATAAACTATTTTACTAGCCATAGATTCATCAAAATAAGCAAACAACACACGAAAAACAGAATCTGTCAAAAACAGAACAGTCTGTAGTAATATGTAGCTAGCACAAGATATGGAACCCCAAAAATTCAAAAATAAATTTCTGGGCGTGAGGAATCTATCTATTAATCATCTTCAAAAATAATTAACTAAATAGCACCATCCAAATAAAAATGACAGCAGTTCTCGTGAGCGCTAAAGTTTCTGTTTTTTACAGCAAGTTTAACAAGACTTTCCCCAGGTCTTCCCATTGGTTCTACTTGGCACAAACACTAATTAAACACACAAAACACAACCAAAACAGAAGCTAGATAAATTATTTATTTAATAATGGTAATTAAAAATATTGGGTTGACTCCGAACAAGCGCTTTTCTTTAAAGCCTTATAGCTAGGCATACTATTTCAATGATGCTCACATGAAAGACAAGAATTGAAGCACAAAGAGAGCATCATAAAACACGTGGCAAAAACATCTAAGTCTAACATACTTCCTATGAATTGGCATCTTATAGGAAAACAAATTATCAAGGCAAGAAAGAGCTAGCATATGCAAGGAAGCGGAAAGAAACAATAGCAATCTCAATTGATCGAGAGGTAATTTAGTAACATGGAAATTTCTACCACCTTATTTTCCTCTCTCATAATAATTACATGTAGGATCATAATCAAATTCAACAATATAGCTATCACATAAAATATTTTCAACACGACCCACATGCGTGCAAAGTTGACACTCTTCCAAAATAGTGGGATTAACATTAACTAAAGTCACGACCTTTCCAAACCTACTTTTATCAAAAACTTCAAAAGATTGAACATTCTCCAAATATGTAGGATCTAAAGTTGACACTCTTCCAAACCCAGTTTCAATAATATTGCGAACACTATTATCAATCTCATATTCATCATGGGGCTTAAATAAATTTTCAAGATCAAAAGAAGAAACACCCCAATCATGATCATTACAACAAGTAGTAGACATAGCAAAACTAGCATCCCCAAGCTTAGGGTTTTGCATATTATTAGCACAATTGACATCAAGAGAATTTATAGTAAAATCATTGCAATCATGCTTTTTATTCAAAGATCTATCGTGAATCACTCCATAAAGTACTTCATCATAATTTTCAGATTCACGAATTTCAAGCAAAACTTCATAAAGATAATCTAGTCCACAAAACGCAGTAGCAATTGGTTCATCATAATTGGATCTCTTAAAAAGATTAGCAAGCGGATGAGGATCCATAGATCTTAGGTTCTCTATTTAGTAATAAATAAACAACTATTTCAACAATACGAGTAAATAAGAAAAGGGCAAAAGAGGCAAATAGGGAAAGAGAGGGAGGATAGAGAGAGAGGGCGAATAAAACGACAAAGGTGAAGTGGGGGAGAGGAAAACAAGAGGCAAATGGCAAATAATGTAGTGCGGGAGATAAGGGTATGTGATGGGTACTTGGTATGTTGACTTTTGCGTAGACCTCCCCGGCAACGGTGCCAGAAATCCTTCTTGCTACCGCTTGAGCACTACGTTGGTTTTCCCCGAAGAGGAAGGGATGATGCAGCAAAGTAGCGTAAGTATTTCCCTCTGTTTTTGAGAACCAAGGTATCAATCCAGTAGGAGGCTACGCGCGAGTCCCTCGTACTTGCACAAAACAAATAAATCCTCGCAACCAACGCGTTAAGGGGTTGTCAATCCCTATGTGGCCACTTACGAGAGTGAGATCTGATAGATATGATAAGATAATATTTTTGGTATTTTTATGATAAATATGCAAAGTAAATAAAAGCAAAGTAAAAGCAAAAGGAAATAACTAAGTATTGGCAGATTAATATGATAAAGATAGACCCGGGGCCATAGGTTTCACTAGTGGCTTCTCTCGAGAGCATAAGTATTCTACGGTGGGTGAACAAATTACTGTTGAGCAATTGACAGAATTGAGCATAGTTATGAGAATATCTAGGTATGATCATGTATATAGGCATCACGTCCGCTACAAGTAGACCGACTCCTGCCTGCATCTACTACTATTACTCCACTCATCGACCGCTATCCAGCATGCATCTAGAGTATTAAGTTAATGAAAACAGAGTAACGCCTTAAGCAAGATGACATGATGTAGAGGGATAAACTCATGCAATATGATGAAAACCCCCATCTTGTTATCCTCGATGGCAACAATGCAATATGTGCCTTGCTGCCCTTATTGTCACTGGGAAAGGACATCGCAAGATTAAACCCAAAGCTAAGCACTTCTCCCATTGCAAGAAAGATCAATCTAGTAGGCCAAACCAAACTAATAATTCGAAGAGACTTGCAAAGATAACCAATCATACATAAAAGAATTCAGAGAAGATGCAAATATTGTTCATAGATAGACTTGATCATAAACCCACAATTCATCGATCTCAACAAACACACCGCAGAAAGAAGATTACATCGAATAGATCTCCACAACAGAGGGGGAGAACATTGTATTGAGATCCAAAAAGAGAGAAGAAGCCATCTAGCTACTAACTATGGACCCGTACGTCTGAGGTAAACTACTCACACTTCATCGGAGGGGCTATGGTGTTGATGTAGAAGCCCTCCGTGATCAATGCCACCTCCGGCGGAGCTCCAGAACAGGCCCCAAGATGGTATCTCGTGGATACAGCAAGTTGCGGCGGTGGAATTAGGGTTTTGGCTCTATTTCTGATCGTTTGGGGGTACGTAGGTATATATAGGAGGAAGGAGTACGTCGGTGGAGCAACAGGGGGCCCACGAGGGTGGAGGGCGCGGCTTGGGGGGGGGGGGGGGTAGGCGCGCCCCTACCTCGTGGGCTCCTCTTTTGTGTCTTGACGTAGGGTCCAAGTCTCCTGGGTCTTGTTTGTTGAAAAAAATCACGTTCCAGAAGGTTTCATTCCGTTTGGACTCCGTATGATATTCCTTTTCTTCGAAACCCTAAAATAGGCAAAAAACAGCAATTCTGGGCTGGGCCTCCGGTTAATAGGTTAGTCCCAAAAATAATATAAAAGTGGATAATAAAGCCCAATAATGTCCAAAACAGTAGATAATATAGCATGGAGCAATCAAAAATGATAGATACGTTGGAGACGTATCAGTTTCGTACCCTACAATAATGTCTTCGTTTGTTCTCTGCTATTAGTCACTTTGGAGTGACTCTTTGTTGCATGTTGAGGGATAGTTATATGATCCAATTATGTTATTATTGTTAAGAGAACTTGCACTAGTGAAAGTATGAACCCTAGGCCTTGTTTCCTAGCATTGCAATACCGTTTACCCTCACTTTTATCATTAGTTACCTTGCTGTTTTTATATTTTCATATTGCGAAAACCTATATCTACTATCCATATTGCACTTGTATCACCATGTCTTCGCCGAACTAGTGCACCTATACAATTTACCATTGTATTGGGTGTGTTGGGGACACAAGAGACTCTTTGTTATTTGGTTGCAGGGTTCTTTGAGAGAGACCATCTTCATCATACGCCTCCCACGGATTGATAAACCTTAGGTGATCCACTTGGAAATTTGGGATCTAGCTCATGTTGTGAAGTTCCGACCCCTACAAGATGATCTCTATACACTTCAGTTTTTCTGCCTTGGTGATTGGGAAAGAGTGATGCAGGAAGGGTCGTGGAATTTCAGAGGAGATTCCGTCATCATTGCACCATATGATAGGATCACAAAACCAACTGAGGTAAAGCTGTATACACATGATATATAGATCGGAATTCATGATGTGCCCGATCTGTATGCACACCTGGTAGATCCGCTAGCTGCAACAGTGGGCGAGGTTCTGTTCACTGAAACAATGACCCAAGACTTTGCTAGTAACTTTTATCGTGTTTGGGTAAGGATCAATGTGCATTAACCTTTGAAGAACACGATATCAATGATTCGCAAAGGGAAGAGATAGATCTACCGCGTGAAGTATGAGCGCCTACCTGATTGGTGCTAGTTTGCGGCCATCTTGGACATGTCTACAAGGAGCACGACAACGGGGTCCATCCTCCTTCCGCGTTGCACTTCAAGAACCTCAAAGTAGACTGGAACATGCGAGTTGGAATAGGCTCGGGAGTAGGACGAGGAAGAGGCTGCCGCGGGGGCCGTCGTGGAGGTCGTTCTGCAGGTCGTGGCCAGGAACATGGCATCCCAAGTGATCCTGATATGGAGAATCCATTGGTGAGCAAATCTGATGAAATCATGAAGGAAGCGGGGGAAAATAGGAAGCGCACGTCAGATCCCAAGGAGGGGGCCTGCTAGCTCTCCCCTCTCCTCCTACAGCACCGACAGTGCCGCCCCTAGAGGTTCCTGCTAGCCCTTCCTCCAAGTAGGATCCGAAGAGGCCGCGGGTTAATCCTGACAAGACTGTCCAGAAGAAGAATGCAGTTTCTGAAAAACCTAACGATGCAAAATCGATGACCTCTCGAGGGGAGGATCGATGTGCACAATGAATATCATATGCTGGAATTGTCACGGTGCGGGCAAAGCCGCGACAATTCATGAGCTTCGCGACTTAGCAAAGCAATTTGCCCCGATAGTGCTATGTATGGTAGAAACCTAGATCTCAAAAGCACGTGCCAAAAATCTTGCTGGTACATTAGGTTTTAATCATGCTTACGTTGTTGCCAGTTCAGGCCGCATCGGTGGAATTGGTTTGTTTTGGAACAATGGAATAAATCTTGATGTTTTTAGCTACTCTAAGTATCATGTTTATGCAAAAGTGTCTATGGCCAATCACAGTGATTGGAGGTTGACATGTGTATATGGTGAAGCCCAGGTTGGTGAGAGATATAAAACTTGGGATCTACTCGAATCACTCATGTTTGCTAGCACTTTGCATTGGCTCTGTATAGGCGATTTCAATGAAGTTCTCCATCTGCATGAACACACGGGGACCGGTCAGCGAAGGCATACACAAATTCAAGCTTTCCATGAGGTGGTAGATGTTTGTTCGTTCACAGACCTGGGATATCACGGGAAGCCTTGGACTTTCGAAAAAAAACGATGGGAGGTGGATATTGTAGAGTACGCCTCGACCGTGCATTATCAAATACGGATTGGGCTTCTATCTTCCCACAAGCCCGGCTATCACATGAAACTACAGCCTCGTCTGATCACTGCCATTATGATTGCAACTGGAACCCTCGATAACCCACAAGTATAGGCGATCGCAACAGTTTTCGAGGGTAGAGTATTCAACCCAAATTTATAGATTCGACACAAGGGGACCCAAAGAATATTTGAAGGTATTAGCAGCCGAGTTGTCAATTCAACCACACCTGGAGATTAATTATCGGCAAAAAAGTGTGATCAGTAGCAAAGTAGTTTGATAGTTTTGATAGTAGTAGCAGCAGCAACGGTAACAGTAACCGTAACAGTGATAGCAGTGATTTGTAGCAAGTGTAACAGTGAAGATAGCAGTAGTGACTTAGAAGAAACAATAAGGTAAATTCGTAGGCATTGGATCGGTGACTTGTTGGATGATATTCATCATGTGACAGTTATAACCTAGGGCAATACGGCACTAGCTCCAGTTCATTGATATAATGTAGGCATGTATTCCATAAATAGTCATACGTGCTTTATTAAAAGAACTTGCATGACATATTTTGTCCTGCCCTCCCATGGCAGCGGGGTCCATATTGGAAACTAAGGGATATTAAGGCCTCCTTTTAATAGAGAATCGGAACAATGCATTAACACATAGCGAATACATGAAATCCTCAAACTACGGTCATCACCGGAAGTGGGGCCGGTTGTTGTCACTCCGGGGTTGCCGGATCATAACCGTAGTAGGTGACTATAACTTGCAAGATCGGATCCAAAACATGGATATAATGATGAATTCATAAACAGTTCATATTTGAAATCATGGCACCCAGGCCCAAAGTGACAAGCATTAAGCATGGCAAAGTCATAGCAACATTAATCTAAGAACATAGCGGATACTAGGGGCCAGGCCCTAACAAAACTAACTTGATTACATGATGAATCTCATCCAACTCCTCACCGACCAGCGATCCTATGAAGGAATTACTCACTCCCGGTGGGGAGCATCATGGAATTGGTGATGGAGAAGGGTTGGTGATGACAAAGAACAAAGATCCCCCTCTCCGGAGCCCCAAACGGGCTCCAGATCTGCCCTCCCAAGGAAGAATGGGGCTTGGCGGCAGCTCCGTCTCGTGGATCGTGATAATCCTTTCTCTTTGATTTTTTCTAAAATAATGTGATTTTATAGTATCAGGGGGGTCATCAGTTGGGCCACCGAGCGGGTACAACCCACCTGGGCGCACCAGGAGAGAGGGGCGTGACCTGGTGGGTTGTGCCCACCCAGGGCCCCTCTCTGGTGGGTCTTGGCTCCAGAAATTCGTATTATTGGTATAAAAAATTGTCAAAAAGTTTCTTTCTATTCCGGGAACTTTTATTTCTGCACAAAAACAACACCATGGTAGTTCTGCTGAAAACAACGTCAGTCCGGGGTTAGTTTCATTCAAATCATGCAAATTAGAGTCCAAAACAAGAGCAAAAGCGTGAGGAAAAGTAGATACATTGGAGAAGTTGCTTGTCCTCAAGCAATTCAGTTGATAAACTGAAAGTGAGAAAGAAAAACTTTTATGAACTCTTTTGTTGTTGTTTGCATAAATAAGCTTAAACAACACCCAGATTTTCAGCCAACATTATAAGTAACCATGTCAACAATAACTCTTAAAGATTATAATGATTCATATCAATGACATAATTAGCTAGCGAGCAATAATAAGATATGTCAAACAGCAACACGTTGTCAAAACAACCATGATATAATATGACAATAATGGTATCTCGTTAGCCCTTTCTAAGACCGCAAAACATAAATGCAGAGCACCTCCGAAGTTCAAGCAGTGACTAAACATTGTAATTCATGGTAGAAAAGATACAGTCATGATGCACCCAACATTAGCTATACACAATGCATAAATCATGACCGATGTGCTCTACTCAGTTTTTGGCACTTGTTTATAGAAGGTGATGACACAACATAAAAGTAATAGTCCCTTCGCAGAGGGAAGCAGGGATTTGCAGAGGTGCCAGAGCTAATTTTCAAAACAGAGATAAATGATATTTTGAGACATGCACCCTTCTCATTCACATCACGACCATCATTTATCAACATCTTCCATGCTAAGCACGCTAGTGGCGGTTCCCAAGCGATAAAAGTAAAGGTTTACTCCCCCTCCACCATCAATCACACTCCACGGCTCGTCCGAAACAACGGGTGCCGTCCATACCAACATCAGTCCCGGGGGAGTTTTGTTTAATTATTTGCATTTTTTAGTTCGGGACTGGTAATCCCTATTACCGCCCATTTCCTCGTGCGATGGCGAGTGAATAAACACTCGACCTAAGGATAACATGCTTAGCACGAAAGATATCGACCACCTCCTGTCGTTCCATGAACAATCCAGGCACACAAAATGGATAAATTTTTTTAGAAGTTTTTAGAGGTGGCACATGCAAACTTACTTAGGACGGCCGGGTAATACCATGTATAGGTAGGTATGGTGGACTCATCTGGAATAACTTTGGGTTCAAGGTTTTTAATGTACAAGCAGAATTCCCACTTAGTACAGGTGAAGGCTAGCAATTTAAGATTGGGAAGCGGCTAGCTAGAGAGCAACAACGATCATAACCAGGCATTATGCATAAATAACATTGGACACTAGCATGAGTAGGATATGATCACCATGAACATAAATATTATAGAGGCTATGTTGGTTTTGATTCAACTACATGCATGAACATGTACGAAGTCAAGCCACTCGAACATTCAGAGGAGGATACCATATCATCATACTACATCACAATCATTTTAACGCTATGTTGATATCCAAGATAAATCATTATCCACTCCCAGCTACTTATGCATGGCATGAGAAACTATAATCTCTAATTGTCATTGCAAACATGTTTAATCATAATGGGCTGAAGCCTGGATACTTGGTTAAACATATTTACACAGACAGAACAAGTCGAGTTCATACGAGTTTCTCCTTGCCACGGCCAGCTCATCGAATATCGTCATTATTGCCTTTCACTTGCATGACCGAATGATATGAAAATAATAATAGTGCAAGAGTGCCATGGACTAAGCTAGAATCTGCAAAACATTTTATTCAACAGGAGAAGACAAGGTAAAATGGGCTCTTATTAGTTCAACAGTTATTCATATGAGAGCCACTCAACATTTTCATCGTGGTCTTCTCCTCGGTACAACTCGAATAAAAGAAAAGAAATTCAGAGGAACACACTGAGATATTTTTGGAGTTTTTGGTTTTCTGCAACAAGAAAATAAAAATTAAAAACAAGAAAAACTATTTACATGGGAAAGCTCCCAACAAGCAAAAGAAGAACAAGGAAATCTTTTTGGATTTTTTCTTTTTAGTATTACTACTAGGCATGCATAGAAAGTAAATTACTACAACTATTTTTTTTGTTTTTCTAAAGTTTTTCAAACACACAAGAAGAAAGCAAGAAAAATAAATCTAAGCATGGACAATACAATGATAAAGTGTGAACACCGACAAATGGAATGATATGTGAACATGAATATAATGTCGGTGAGAACACGTACTCCCCCAAGCTTAGGCTTTTGGCCTAAGTTGATAGTGAATCAGTATCCTAGAGGGTAGTAGTCGGCGTGGTAGCTCACGGAGGCTCTCGGTGCAGAGGCCTCAGCACGCCGTGCCGCCAACACTGTGTGTTGTGAACTCGGGCCTTGCTCTCAAGAACAAAATATCTTTCCTTGTTGTGATAATCAAAGAGAGCAGGCGTAGGCAAATATGTGTCCACAACATGTGATTGGTTAAACAACATACTATAAGTGAAGTTATCAGCCCTCCCATTGAGAATCTTATGCTCCTTTAAGGCATCAAAATCTAAATATCGAGTGCGTAGGATAGGGTCAAAGGGCAAAGGTGAAACACCCAGTCCTCGTGCTAAACGTGTGGCATAAATTCCACCATAGAACCAACCACTTCTGGCGTTATACTGATGTCTATGTGCAACAATCGCTCCAAGGTTATAATTCCTTTCACCAGTGAGAGCGGTGTGAATGAGGCTCAAGTCTGGCAAACAAAGTATGCTACAGTCTTGCTTGCCTAATATGTATTTCCCATTAAATAATGGAAGGTACTGAATTGCGGGAAAGTGAATGCTCTTTATTCTTCCTTGACTTACTCCCCTATTATCACCATAACAAAGGCTAGTCAAGAAGGTCTCATACTTAGCCTTTGCTCGCTCATCAAGCAAACCCCAAAATGGAAGTTTACAATAGTAAGCAAAATTTTCTAGTGGAATAGTAAATGGTTCATCATAAAGCATAAACGGCACCCTAGACTCATGTGGAAAATATTTAAATCCTTTAACAAATGATTCAATGATAAGATGGCGCTGTTCACACTTATCTGAGAGGTAGGGACCGAGACCGGCATTGTGAACATATTGCTCAAATTCCTCCTTGATGCCCACCTGCATCATATACTCATCGCAAGGCCATAAGCATGTTTTGGTGGCTGCATCTTGCGTAGAACTGTCACTTGGTTCAATGTAAGACCGACAGGCAGAACTGTCACTAGAGGATGCCCCCGAGGATCGTCTCCTTGAAGAACTCCTTCCAAATAGGTTCATCATGTCCGCATACAATTTTCTGAAAATAAAAATTTTGGAGTGACAAAAATTTGTCAACGAAACTTCATAAGATTGATAGCAACTACTCATAGGGATACATAGAGGCCATAACAAGCATTCAAACAACTTAGAACACTAATAATTCAACATGCAAGCACATCTACAGTAGCACCAAGAGTAGCTATTTATTCAAAGTATAAACCACTAAAACAAAAACTAATTGGACAAATGGTGGAGTCACATACCAATCAACAATCTCCCGAAACAGTTTCGGAAATGGAGCTTCGAGCAAAGAGATCGAAAGTGGCAGCAAAATGAGCAAGAACATGGGAGAGAGAGCAAGAGTGATTTTTTTCTAGAGATAGGTGACAATTTGGGCTAAAGAGATAAGTGAGGGGGCCCACGTGGGGTCCACAACCCCCAGAGCGTGCTAGGGGGGCTGGCGCACCCAGGTGGGTTGTGCCCACTTGGTGCACCCCCTCTGGTTATTTTTGCACCAAAAATTCTTAAATATTCAGGAAAAACTCATATAAAATTTTCAGGGCATTCTCAGAACTTTCATTTTTGGGTCCTTTTTTATTGCACGGGAAATTCAGAAAACAAACAAAACATGGCATTTTATTTTATTTAACTAATAAAAATAGAGAATAAAAAGTAGGAACACAAAGTAGTGCTTACTAAATTCATCAACTTCATACCGTTCAAGAATGATTCATTAATAAGGGTGATCAAGTCTTATTAACAACCACTTTCGATTAGCATGAAACCGAAGAACTTTCGTAAATCACTAAGTTACATCAATGGGGATATGCATTTCCCCGACAATAAGCATTTCATATTTCTTTTTGACAGTAGGTAGAGGTATTTGAAAACTTCCAATAGTGATTGTCGGAGATTTTTCAATAACATTAATACCATTCACTTGGACTTGTTTCTTCAGAAAGTCCACCATATGCTCATTACCATTGATATGAAAAGTGACCTTGCTTTTATTGCAATCAGTAACAACCCTTGAAGTGTTCAAGAAGGGTCTACCAAGGATAATCGACATGTTGTCATCCTCGGGCATCTCAAGTATAACAAAGTGAGTCAAAATAGTAACATTAGCAACAACAACAGGCACATCCTCACAGATACCGATAGGTATGGCAGTTGATTTGTCAACCATTTTCAAAGAAATTTCAGTAGGTGTGAATTTATTCAAGTCAAGTCTTTTATATAAAGAGAAAGGCATAACACTAACACCAGCTCCTAAATCACACAAAGCAGTATTGTTTGTTTGTGAATCTTGTTCAATTCTTTTAGGGTGTCCCTCGGGATAAAGTGGTTCCTGAGTCATTTTACCTCCTCTAGTTGCAACTCTCACAACAAATTCTTGCATATTATGAGTCATTTCATCAAGCAATTCTCTTTGAGATTTAGCAACTTGTTCTAGTTGGGTTTGAACCATAGAAGCATGTTTTCCAACACCTCTAACATCATTTGATATTCTAAATAACAAGTCACTCAAGCGAGCAATCATATCAGAATTATATTTCAATTGTTTAATAACATTTGCATTGAAGTGATCTTGTTTCCTAATGTAGTTTTCAAACTCATAAAGGCATTGACTAGGATGCATATTGTGAGGATTATCATTATCACTGAACTTCATAAGAGAATTTACCTCTACCACCTTAGGCATTGGTAGTGTATTAAGCCCATGTATTTCTTCAATAGGAGGTAAATTTTTAACATCCTCAACTTTAATACATTTTTCCTTCATTGATTTCTTTGCCTCTTGCATATCTTCAGGACTGAGATATAATATACCCCTCTTCTTCGGAGTGGGTTTAGGTGGTGGTTCAGGAATAGTACAATCATCATAATTTTTCAATATGGTATTCAATAATTCTTCAGCTTGAGCAATAGTTCATTCCTTGAAAACACAACCAGCACAACTATCTAGGAAGTCCCTAGAAGCATCGGTTAGTCCATTATAGAAGATATCAAGTATTTCATTTTTCTTAATAGGGTGATCAGGCAAAGCATGAAGTAACTGGCAAAGCCTCCCCCAAGCTTGTGGGAGACTCCCTTCCTTAGTTTGCACAAAGTTAAATAATTCCTGTAAGGCGGCTTGTTTCATATGAGCAGGAAAATATTTTTCAGAGAAGTAATAAATCATATCATGGGGACTACACACACAACCAGGAGCAAGAGTATTGTACCAAGATTTAGCATCACCCTTTAACGAGAAAGGAAATAATTTGAGAATAAAGTAATAACGAGTTTTCTCATCATGAGTAAAAGGGTGGCTATGTCAATCAACATAGTAAGATGTGCCACAACAGTTTCAGATTCATAACCATGGAAAGGGTCAGATTCAACCAGAATAATTAGCTCTGGGTCGACAGAGAATTCATAATCTGTATCATGAATAAAGATAGGTGAAGTACCAAACTTAGGATCACACTTCATTCTAGCATTCAGAGATTTTTCTTTATACTTGTGTAATAATTTCTCTAGATTATCTCTATCATTGTAAGAAAGAATATCTCAAGTTGCTTCTTCACTCATAACATAACCTTCCGGTACCTTAGGAAATTCATATCTAGGAAGGCTAGTTCTAGCAGGTGTTTTAGGAGTTTCAATTTCAAGCTCATCGTCAGATTCAACAACATCATGTTGTATAACTCTAGCAATTTGTCTATCAAGAAATTCACCAACTGGCACATCATCATTATCAAGCAAGGTACTAGCATCATCATAAGCATCATTCATAGCAGAAGTAGCATCATCAATCACTTGCGACATATTAGAATTAATGGCATGTGGTGGTGTTCCAAGTTTACTCATAATAGAAGGTGAATCTAAAGCAGAACTGGATGACAGTTCCTTACATCCCCTCGTCCTTGAGGGAAATATCTTAGTACTTGGATCCTTCATATTCTTTATAGTGATAATATGATAATAATCCCAAGTGACTCAATAAATATAGCTATGCTCCTCGACAACGGCGTTAGAAAAAAGGTCTTGATAACCCCCAAGTATATGGGGTCGCAACAGTTTTTGAGGGTAGAGTATTCAACCCAAATTTATAGATTCGACACAAGGGGAGCCAAAGAATATTTGAAGGTATTAGCAGCTGAGTTGTTAATTCAACCACACCTGGAGATTAATTATCTGCAGCAAAGTGATTAGTAGCAAAGTAGTTTGATAGTTTTGACAGTAGTAGCAGTAGCAACGGTAACAGTAACAGTGACAGCAGTGATTTGTAGCAAGTGTAACAGTGATGATAGTAGTAGTAACTTAGCAGAAACAATAAGGATAAATTCGTAGGCATTGGATCGGTGATTTGTTGGATGATATTCATCATGTGACAGTTATAACCTAGGGCGATATGGTACTAGCTCCAGTTCATCGATATAATGTAGCCATGTATTCCGTAAATAGTCATACGTGCTTTATTAAAAGAACTTGCATGACATCTTTTGTCCTACCCTCCTGTGGCAGCGGGGTCCATATTGGAAACTAAGGGATATTAAGGCCTCCTTTCAATAGAGAACCGGAACAAAGCATTAACACATAGTGAATACATGAACTCCTCAAACTACGGTCATCACCGGGAGTGGGCCCGGTTGTTGTCACTCAGGGGTTGCCAGATCATAACTGCAGTAGGTGACTATAACTTGCAAGATCAGATCTAAAACATGGATATAATGATGAATTCATAAACGGTTCAGATCTGAAATCATGGCAACCGAGCCCAAAGTGACAAGCATTAAGCATGGCAAAGTGATAACAACATCAATCTAAGAACATAGTGGATACTAGGGATCAGGCCCTAACAAAACTAACTCGATTGCATGATGAATCTCATCCAACTCCTCACCGACCAGCGAGCCTATGAAGGAATTACTCACTCCCGGTGGGGAGCATCATGGATTGATGATGAAGAAGGGTTAGTGATGACGAAGAACAAAGACCCCCCTCTCCGCAGCCCCAAACGGACTCCAGATCTGCCCTCCCGAGGAAGAACAAGGCTTGGCGACAGCTCCATCTCATGGATCGCGATAATTCTTTCTCCCTGATTTTTTCTGTAATAATGTGATTTTATAGTATCAGGGGGGTCATCAGTGGGGCCACCGGGTGGGTACAACCCACCTGGGCACGCCAGGAGAGGGGGCGCACCCTGGTGGGTTGTGCCCACCCAGGGGCCCTCTCTGGTGGGTCTTGGCTCCAAAAATTCTTATTTTTGGTATAAAAAATCGTCAAGAAGTTTCATTCCATTCTGAGAACTTTTATTTCTGCACAAAAACAACACCATGATAGTTTTGCTAAAAACAGCGTCAGTGAGGGCTTAGTTTCATTCAAATCATGCAAATTAGAGTGCAAAACAAGAGGAAAAGTAGATACGTTGGAGACGTATCTGTTGGGGAATGTAGTAATTTAAAAAAAATCCTACGCACACGCAAGATCATGGTGATGCATAGCAACGAGAGGGGAGAGTGTCGTCCATGTACCCTCGTAGACCGTAAGCGGAAGCATTATGAGAACGCGGTTGATGTAGTCGTACGTCTTCACGATTCGACCAATCCAAGTACCAAACGCATGGCACCACCGAGTTCAGCACACGTTCAGCTCGATGACGTCCCACGAACTCCGATCCAGCAGAGCTTCGAGGGAGAGTTCCGTCAGCATGATGGCGCGATGACGGGGGTGATGATGCTACTGACGCAGGGCTTTGCCTAAGCACCACTATGATATGACCGAGGTGGATTATGGTGGAGGGGGCACCACACACGGCTAAAAGATCAACTGATCAACTTGTGTGTCTTGGGGTGCCCCATGCCCCCGTATATAAAGGAGCAAGGGGGAGGCCGGCCGGCCCTAGCAGGGCGCGCTAAGAGGAGGAGTCCTCCTCCTAGTGGGAGTAGGACTCCCCTTTCCTAGTCCCACTAGGAGGGGGAAGGAAGGAGTGGGAGAGGGGAAAGGCAAGGGGGTGCCCCCCTTCCTTGTCCTATTTGGACTCTAGGGGAGGGGGCACGTGGCCTGCCCTGGCCGGGCCCTCTCTCTCTCTCTACTAGGGCCCAACAAGGCCCATTAACCCCCAGGGGGTTTCGGTGCCCCTCCCCCCCCCCCCCCCCGGCACTCCGGTAAAATCCCGATTTCACCAAGAACTATTCTGATGTCCAAATATAGGCTTCCAATATATCAATATTTATGTCTCGACCACATAGAGACTCCTCGTCATGTCCGTGATCATATCCGGGACTCCGAACTACCTTCGGTATATCAAAACACATAAACTCATATTATCGATCGTCACCAAACTTTAAGTGTGTGAACCCTACGGTTCGAGAACTATGTAGACATGACCGAGACTCGTCTCTGGTCAATAACCAATAGCGGAACCTGGATGCTCATAATGGTTCCTACATATTCTACGAAGATATTTATCGGTCAAACCGCATAACAACATACGTTGTTAACTTTGTCATCGGTATGTTACTTTCCCTAGATTCGATTGTCGGTATCTCAATACCTAGTTCAATCTCTTTACCGGCAAGTCTCTTTACGCGTTCCATAATGCTACATCCCGTAACTAACTCATTAGCTACATTGCTTGCAAGTCTTATTGTGATGTGCATTATCGAGAGGGCCCAGAGATACCTCTTTGACAATCGGAGTGACAAATCCTAATCTCGATCTATGCCAACTCAACAAGTACCATCGGAGACACCTTTAGAGCACCTTTATACTTACCCGGTTACGTTGTGACATTTGGTAGCACACAAAGTGTTCCTCCGGTACTCGGGAATTGCATAATCTCATAGTCATAGGAACATGTATAAGTCATAAAGAAAGCAATAGCGACAAACTAAACGATCATCATGCTAAGATAACGGATGGGTCAAGTCAATCACATCATTCTCTAATGATGTGATCCCATTAATCAAATGACAACTCATGTCTATGGTTAGAAAACATAACCAACATTGATTTAACTAGCTAGTAAAGTAGAGGCAAACTAGTGACACTCTGTTTGTCTATGTATTCACACATGTACTAAGTTTCCGGTTAATACAATTCTAGCATGAATAATAAACATTTATCATGATATAAGGAAATATAAATAATAACTTTATTATTGCCTCTAGGGCATATTTCCTTCAGTCTCCCACTTGCACTAGAGTCAATAATCTAGATTACACAGTAATGATTCTTGGTGTTGATCATGTTTTGCTTGTGAGAGAGGCTTAGTCAACGGGTCTGCAACATTCAGATCCGTATGTATCTTACAAATCTCTATGTCTCCCTCCTTGACTAGACCGCGGATGGAATTGAAGCGTCTCTTGATGTGCTTGGTTCTTTTGTGAAATCTGGATTCCTTTGCCAAGGTAATTGCACCAGTATTGTCACAAAAGTTCATTGGACCCAATGTACTAGGTATGACACCTAGATCGGATATGAACTCCTTCATCCAGACTCCTTCATTTGCTGCTTCCGAAGCAGCTATGTACTCCGCTTCACATGTAGATCCCGTCACGACGCTTTGCTTAGAACTGCACCAACTGACAGCTCCACCGTTCAATAAAACAAGTATCCGGTTTGTGACTTAGAGTCATCCGGATCAATGTCAAAGCTTGCATCGACGTAACCATTTACGACGAGCTCTTTGTCACCTCCATAAACGAGAAACATATCCTTAGTCCTTTTCAGGTAATTCAGGATGTTCTTGACCGTTGTCCAGTGATCCACTCTTGGATTACTTTGGTACCTCCCTGCTAAACTAATAGCAAGGCACACATCAGGTCTGGTACAAAGCATTGCATACATGATGGAGCCTATGGCTGAAGCATAGGGAACACCTTTCAATTTCTCTCTATCTTCTGCAGTGGTCGGGCATTGAGTCTGACTCAATTTCACACCTTGTAACACAGGCAAGAACCCTTTCTTTGTTTGATCCATTTTGAACTTCTTCAAAACTTTATCAAGGTATGTGCTTTGTGAAAGTCCAATTAGGCGTCTTGATCTATCTCTATAGATCTTGATGTCCAATATATATGCAGCTTCACCGAGTTCTTTCATTGAAAAACTCTTATTCAAGTATCCTTTTATGATATCCAGAAATTCTATGTCATTTCCAATCAACAACATGTCATCCACATATAATATTAGAAATGCTACAGAGCTCCTAATCACTTTCTTGTAAATACAGGCTTCTCCAAAAGTCTGTATAAAACCATATGCTTTGATCACACTATCAAAATGTTTATTCCAACTTAGAGATGCTTGCACCAGTCCATAGATGGATCGCTGGAGTTTGCACACTTTGTTAGCACCCTTTGGATCGATAAAACCTTCAGGTTGCATCATATACAACTCTTCTTCCAGAAATCCATTCAGGAATGCAGTCTTTACATCCATCGCCAAATTTCACAATCATAAAATGCGGTAATTACTAATATGATTCAGACGGACTTAAGCAACGCTAGGGGTGAGAAGGTCTCATCGTAGTCGACTCCTTGAACTTGTCAAAAACCTTTCGCAACAAGTCGAGCTTTGTAGACAGTAACATTACCGTCAGCGTCAATCTTCTTCTTGAAGATCCATTTATTCTCGATCGCCTACTGATCATCGGGCAAGTCAACCAAAGTCCACACTTTGTTCTCATACATGGATCCCATCTCAAATTTCATGGCCTCATGCCATTTTGCGGGATCTGGGCTCATCATTGCTTCCTCATAGTTCGTAGGTTCGTCATGGTCAAGTAATATGACTTCTAGAACAGGATTACCGTACCACTCTGGTGCGGATCTTACTCTGGTTGACCTACGAGTTTCGGTAGTAACTTGATCTGAAGTTACATGATCTTCATCATTAGCTTCCTCACTAATTGGTGTAGGAGTCACAGGAACATATTTTTGTGATGAACTACTTTCCAATAAGGGAGCAGGTACAGTTACCTCATCAAGTTCTACTTTCCTCCCACTCACTTCTTTCGAGAAAAACTCCTTCTCTAGAAAGGATCCATTCTTAGCAACGAATGTCTTGCCTTCGGATTTTTGATAGAAGGTGTACCCAACAGTCTCCTCTGGGTATCCTATGAAGACACATTTCTCCTATTTGGGTTCGAGCTTATCAGGTTGAAGCTTTTTCACATAAGCATCGCAGCCCCAAACTTTAAGAAACGACAACTTTGGTTTCTTGCCAAACCACAGTTCATAAGGTGTCATCTCAACAGATTTAGATGGTGCCCTATTTAACGTGAATGTAGCCGTCTCTAAAGCATAACCCCAAAACGATAGCGGTAAATCAGTAAGAGACATCATAGATCACACCATATCTAGTAAAGTACAATTACGACATTCGGACACACCGTTACGCTGTGGTGTTCGGGTGGCGTGAGTTGCGAAACTATTCTGCATTGTTTCAAATGAAGACCAAACTCGTAACTCAAATATTCTCCTCCATGATCAGATCGTAGAAACTTTATTTTCTTGTTACGATTGTCGGGGTAAATAGCCATGGGTAGCCCAGCCTGCTTCCCCTGGCCCCTCAGAAAAAATTGTGAGCTCGTCCGGCTCATAAGAAGACTCAAGACTTAGGCCGCCTCCCCCCTAGCCGGCTACCTTCCTAGCCGGCTTGGGGGGCAGCCCGCCCTTTCTACCCCCATGAAGAAGTCTATGGAGGGCCGGCTACGACCTGGCCGGCTGCGGCAGGGCCGGCTATGACAAGGCCGGCTATGGCACGGCCGGCTACCGCCGGGCCGGCTCCGATAAAGCAGTCAACGCCGTACCCGCGATGTACGCGTCCACTCTGCGATGATGAAGCGGGGCGTGGCTACAGTGGAGCCTGCCACCCCCAAAACCCGGAGCACGCCTGGTACAGCGCGTCGTGCGGGCAACAACGGCCCGCCCGGCGCGGCACTGTAGCCTCGGCGGCTCCGACGCCGTCCTCGACGGGCCGCCAGCGTGGCCCCCGAGGCGGTGGGCCCCTTCGGGCAGAGAGATGCCGAAGGCGGCCGCCCCCCCTCTCAAGCCAGCGAGACAGAGGGCCGGCTTCGCGTAGCCGGCCTGCCGCCTTCCTCGAAGGAGACGCCCATTAAGGAGACAAGGTGCGGCGGGGCTACGGTAATCGCCCGCCAGGGCGGCGTTACTGTAGCCACGCTTACCCCGACCAAGCCTGCGCCAACAAACACGGAGCAACAGTAACCGGCCGCCGACAAGACCCTGGCCGGTGGGGCCGGCCTGTCGACCCAGGAGCCGGCAGTCGGCGGGACCCACCAGCCGGCGGGCCCCAGAAGCCGGCGGAGAAGCCGGCGAGCATAGTCACCGACAGCTGGGCCCCGCGCCCAGTCGGATTACCATTGTACCCCCGGGGGGTAGGCCTATATAAACCCCCCGGTGCACCCATGCAAAGGGTTGAACTCTCTTTCTAGACATAGACACCTACAAGGAGAAGAGGCAGGCTGAGCTAAGCCCTTCTTCCTCCTTCCATCCCAAACAGCTCAAGGAGCATTGTAGCCACTTGTGAACTTAGTAACCATGCGGAGACCCCGCAGAGCAGCAGTAGGGGTGTTATCTCCCCGGAGAGCCCTGAAGCTGGGTAAGATTCGCCGGCGTGCATGTCTACGCCTCATCCCGTTTCCAGGCACCGGCGACGTTCTTTTGGCCCCCGCAATGATAAGCCACCCGTTGGCATATGTCGATCCTACCACCCGACATTTGGCGCCCACCGTGGGGCTAGGTGCACCGTCGTCCGGAGACCTGTTCTGGACGGGAACCCTTTTCCTTCCTTGCGGGCGCAGCCAGCCTGGCTCGCCCGATGGCGCTTGCCGCGACGCGCTGCATGGCGTCGCTGACGCCTGCGCGGCTAGCGGCCTCGCCAGCCTCTTCGACAAGGCCCGCATCTCCGACGAGCTCGCCTCCGATGCGGGCACACATCACCTCAGCCAGCTCCACATCTCCAGCGAGCCCGCTGCGGACTTGGAGACGGTTGGCTCCACCGACCCGATGCCCGTCGACTCCGACGCGGCATCCTACGACACCTTCCCCACCAACGTCATGGTCTACAACGACCCGCTCCCTCCGGCTGGCGATCGCGATTCTGACGCCCCCGAGGTGATGGTTATCGGCCTCGACGGCCCGACTGACGAGGGCGCCCGCGACTCCCCGCGCGCGGCAGCCCAAGACTTGTCCGTCCCCCTTCCGGCTAACGCCAGCGACGAAGTTCTGGAGGCACGCCGCCTCGCCCTCCTCGCGGAGGGCCGGCAGCTGGCCTCCGTAAGACGCCTCACCGAGGCCTACCAGCGCGAAGCTGATCACGCCGCCTTCGGCACGCCGGCTCCGGCTGGCCCTAGCCGGGCCGGCGCTGTCAGGCAACGCGGCGCCGTCATCGCCGACACGCTCGGCGTGGATCGCCCGGTCTACGCCACCCCGCTCGAGAACCTGCGCGCCGCCCAGGCGGCCGTAGACGAGCTAGACGGCTTGGAAGCCGAAGATCTCCCCCATATGACGCGGCGCATCCAGCAACTAATCGATGCGGCCGCACGACGGCACGAGGCCGACGCCTGCGCGGGGAGCCCTCCCCCGCGCCGCGAGCACGGCGCGACCTCCCGGTCGCTGACTACCAGCTACACCCGCGCGCGGCGCGAGAAAGAGCCGGCTTCCAGCCGAAGCCGGACCCAAGTCTCCATCGAGCGAGACGCGGACGGCCGCCCCCGAGCCATGGAATGGCGGGGCACCCCGCCTCCGCCTTGAGCTCGCGGAGAAAGATATCCTACCCCGCCCCCAGTGGCTCACCCGACTCTCAGCGGTCGGCTTGGTCGCCGGGAGGGAATCGGTGAAAACGACGCCCGCCACCGGATCGACCGCCTGGCCCGATCCCTGGCGCTAGAAGAGGAAGACGATGTCGGCCCGCCTTGCTTCGGCCCCCGCATCCGCGACGAGCCCTTCCCCAAAGGGTTCTCGCTCCCAAGAGACACGCCCAAGTACAACGGCTCGGTGAAGCCGGAAGACTGGCTGACCGACTACTCCACAGCCGTCAGCATCGCCAATGGCAACCGGCGCGTTGCCGTAAAGTACGTGCCCCTCATGCTGCAGGGCACGGCGCGGACTTGGCTTAACAGCCTTAAGCCGCTCAGCATCAACAGCTGGGTGGACTTCACTGAAGCCTTCGTTCGCAACTTCACCAGCACCTACAAGCGGGCTCCCAAGCCCAGACAGCTCTCCCTGTGTGTGCAGGGCCCAGCCGAGTCCACTCGCGACTACCTGACGCGTTGGGCCGAGCTCCGCAACTCCTGTGAGGGGGTGCACGAGGTGCAAGCCATCGAATACTTCACAGCCGGGTGCCGAGAGGGCACCCTCCTCAAGCACAAGCTTCTCTGCGATGAACCGACTACCCTCAACGAGCTCCTAAACATTGCTGACAAGTACGCCACCGCCGACTCCTCGATGAAGACCGAGCTCCGGGTGGACGCATCCGGAAAGGTGCTCAATCCGGCGCCCAAAGCGCCGGCTGGAGACGGCGGCCGACGCCAACACCAGAATGATCAAAAACGCAAGGGCCCTGCACCGCCTCCCGCCAGTCGGCAGGTGGCCACGGTCGAAGACGCGCCGCCTGAAGGGCGGCCCGCACCCAAGAAGCCTAAGGGCGGTCGGCCGGCTTGGCAGCCGGCCTTCTCCTACGAGCAAACCCTTGATGCCCCGTGCAAGTTCCACAGCGGCGCGAAGCCGTCCAACCACACGACCCGCAAATGCAACTGGCTCGCCCGAATCTCAAAGGGCGAAGGGCTCACGCCGACTCCGCCCGCCGGCCCGCCACCGCCGGCTCCGCCGCCCAAAGCCGCCCGGCCCGCGGTCGACGCCGTGCAGGACGAGTTCCCCGACGAGCAAGCGTCTTATGTCATCTTTACGAGCCAGCCCGAAGACCAGCGCAGCAAGCGCCGAGAGCAACAGGAGGTCAACATGGCCGCCACCAGCCCAGCCGGCCGCATGCACTGGTCGGAGAAACCCATCAGCTGGAGCCGGGCCGACCACCCAGAGGTGATGCCATCCCCCGGCTCCTACGCGCTGGTCCTGGAGGCCACCCTCGCTACGGATACGCGCGCCGCACGCTTCTCCCGCGTGCTGATCGACGGCAGAAGCAGCATCAACATCCTGTACCGCGACACCATGGAGAAGCTGGGCGTCAAGGCCAAGCAACTTGCGCCGACTCGAACGGTGTTCCACGGCATCGTACCCGGACTGTCCTGCGCCCCCATCGGCAAGCTCAAGATCGATGTACTCTTTGGGGGCAAGGACCATTTCCGCCGGGAAGCAATCTGGTTCGAGGTGGTGGACCTGGATAGCCCTTACCATGCCTTGCTTGGCCGACCCGCCTTGGCCAAGTTCATGGCGGTCCCACACTATGCTTACCTCAAGATGAAGATACCGAGCTCCAAGGGTGTCATCACCATCGCCGGCGACTACAAGAAGTCCGCCGACTGCGCCGCGGCCAGCAGCCGGCTGGCCGAATCCCTCGTGATCGTGGCCGAGAGGAAGACGCTGGACCAGGTCGTGGCCCTGGCCAGCAAGCAGCTAAACCAACTCGCTGACTCCAAGGAGTATGATGCCCAAGGATCTTTCCAGCCGGCCAAGGAGACCAAGAAGATACAGCTCGACCCCGAGCACCCCGAGAGGTTTGCCGTCATTGGGGCGAGCCTGGACAGCAAATAGGAAGGCGAGCTCGCCGATTTCCTCTGTGAGAATCGGGATATCTTTGCATGGTCCCCCAAGGACATGCCGGGTGTTCCGAAGGATTTCACCGAGCACAAATTGCACGTGCGGGAGGATGCTAAACCAGTCAAGCAGCCCCTCCACCGACTGTCAGAAGAGAAGAGAAGGATCATAGGGGAGGAGATAGCCCGGCTCCTTGAAGCCGGCTTCATCATGGAAGTTTTCTTCCCCGAATGGCTCGCGAACCCGGTTCTCGTGCTGAAGAAGAATAACAAGTGGCGCATGTGTATAGATTACACGAGCCTCAACAAAGCCTGCCCAAAAGATCCCTTCGCTCTACCCAGGATTGATCAAGTGATAGACTCCACAGCCGGATGCGAGCTGTTGAGCTTTTTGGATGCCTACTCGGGATACCACCAGATCAAGCTGAACCCGGATGACCAACTGAAGACCGCCTTCATCACGCCGTTTGGGGCCTTCTGCTACCTGACCATGACGTTCGGCTTGAGGAATGCCGGCGCCACATTTCAGCGTTGCATGCAGAAGTGCCTCCTCACGCAGCTCGGCAAGAATGCCCATGTTTACGTGGATGATGTTGTGGTGAAGACGGAGAAGCGTGGCACTCTGCTGGAAGACTTGAAGGAGACATTCGAGAACCTGCGCCGGTTCTGGATCAAGCTCAACCCAGAGAAATGCGTGTTCGGAGTGCCAGCCGGCCAGCTCCTAGGCTTCCTGGTCTCTGAACGCAGCATAGAGTGCAACCCTATGAAGATCAAAGCCATCGAGAGGATGGCGGTCCCAACCAAGCTCAGAGAGATTCAGAAGTTCATCGGGTGCCTGGCCTCTCTTAACCGCTTCATCAGCCGGCTCGGAGAAAAGGCTCTCCCCCTCTACCGCCTCATGAAGAAGAGCACTCACTTTGAGTGGAACGACCAGGCCGACCAAGCTTTCCACGAGCTGAAGAAAATGCTGTCCACGCCGCCTGTCTTGGCGGCACCGACTGAGAAGGAGCCCATGCTCCTATATATTGCCGCCACTAGCCGGGTGGTCAGCACCGTCATTGTGGTCGAACGCCCTGAAGAAGGCCGAGCCCAGCCGGTCCAGAGACCGGTTTATTACCTGAGCGAGGTGCTGTCCACCTCGAAACAAAATTACCCACACTATCAGAAGATGTGCTATGGCGTGTACTTCACCGCCAAGAAGCTGAAGCCGTACTTTCAAGAGCATCCCATCACGGTCGTATGCACTGCCCCGCTTGCCGACATCATAGGCAGCTGGGATGCATCCGGCCGAGTGGCCAAATGGGCCATCGAGCTGGCCCCCTACACCATCTTCTACCAACCCCGCACCGCCATCAAGACGCAAGCGCTGGCCGACTTCCTCGTCGACTGGGCCGAGACCCAGTACTTACCATCGGCGCCCGACTCCACCCATTGGCGCATGCACTTTGACGGATCAAAGATGCGCACCGGCTTGGGAGCCGGCGTCGTCCTTACTTCTCCAAAGGGCGACAAGCTCAAATACACGCTGCAGATCCACTTCTCCGCCTCCAACAACGTAGCCGAGTACGAGGCGCTCATACACGGGCTCCGGCTGGCCAAGGAGCTTGGTATTCGCCGGATCCTGTGCTATGGCGACTCGGATTTGGTGGTGCAGCAGTCTTCTGGCGACTGGGACGCCAAGGACGCGAACATGGCGAGCTACCGTTTCCTAGTACAGCAAATCAGCGGACACTTCGACGGATGTGAGTTCCTTCACGTGCCGCGGGCCGACAACGAGCCAGCTGATTGCCTGGCCCGAATAGGCTCCACGCGGCAAGCAATACCAGCCGGCGTCGCCCTGCAGCGCCTCCTCAAGCCTTCAATCAAGCCGTCTCCGTAGTCCGACTCCATTTTCGTGCCGCCTAACCCCGAGGGGGCCGGGTCCGGCTCGAAGAATCAACCAGCCGGCCCAGGGACTTCAATATTCGGCTCGGGAACTGCCGCACCCGGCCCGGGGACTGCAGCAGCCGGCCCGGGGGCTGCAGTAGCCGGCCTGGGGGCTTCTTCAGCACAGGAAGCGGCGGCCGACTCCAGCGCTGCACTGCCCAACCCACCCACCCTGGTGGCTCTGGCCACATTGGTGGCTGAGGAGGTCGCCGCCCCATCATGGGCCCAAGCCATCCGCAACTTTCTGGTGAACCATGACCTGCCGGCTGACAAAAACGAAGCAAGACAAGTTCAGCGCCGGGTTGGAGCATACACAATCGTCAAAAGAGCTCGTCAAGCGCAGCGCAACCGGAGTCTTGCAGCGATGCGTCGAGCAGGAGAAAGGCATCGCGATCCTCAGGGATATACACCAAGGAGAATGCGGCCACCACGCCGCATCAAGATCACTGGTCGCCAAAGCCTTCCGCCACGGTTTCTTCTGGCCGACTGCTTTGGACGACGCCAAAGAGCTAGTCAAACACTGCAAAGGCTGCCAGCTTTTCAGCTCGCAGCAACACATGCCGGCTTCGGCACTCAAGACCATTCCCATCACCTGGCCCTTTGCCGTCTGGGGATTGGATATGGTGGGCCCATTCAAGACGGCGCGCGGCGGCATGACACATTTGCTTGTCGCCGTTGACAAATTCACCAAGTGGATCGAGGCGAAGCCGATCAAGAAGCTGAATGGGCCGACTGCAGTGACATTCATTGCAGATATAACAACCCGGTACGGTGTACCACACAGCATCATCACCGACAACGGCACGAACTTTGCCAAAGGTGCCCTGGCACGGTTCTGCGCTGCGCAAGGTATCCGGCTGGACCTTGCGTCAGTCGCCCACCCGCAGTCAAACGGCCAAGTGGAGCGAGCAAATGGCCTCATTCTGTCCGGCATCAAGCCTCGACTGGTCGTACCCCTGGAGCGTTCAGCCGGCTGCTGGCTCGATGAGCTGCCGGCTGTCCTATGGAGTCTGCGCACTACTCCCAACAGATCAACCGGCTTCACTCCCTTCTTCCTTGTATATGGTGCCGAGGCGGTCATCCCAACAGACATCGAGTTCGACTCGCCCCGGGTAACCATGTACACGGAAGCGGAAGCCAAAGAAGCACGAGAAGACGGCGTCGACCTGCTGGAAGAGGCCCGGCTGTTAGCCCTCAGCCGGTCCGCCATCTACCAGCAGGGTCTGCGCCGCTACCATAGCCGGAGGGTCCGCCCAAGATCCTTCCAGGAGGGCGACCTTGTGCTCCGGCTGATCCAGCGAATAGCCGGCCAGCACAAGCTCGCAGCCCCCTGGGAAGGCCCCTTCATCATCAGCAGAGCCTTGGGCAACGACGCCTACTACCTCATCGACGCGCAGAAGCCGAAGGCACGCAAGAGAGACGACTCCGGCAAGGAGTCGGAGCGACCGTGGAATGCAAATCTCCTTCGAAAGTTTTACAGTTAAAAGCGCAGTATGTGTCATGCCCACTTTTGTATTAAGTATGATACAGTAGGCTCCCCGAGAAAGACTCGGGGACTGCCACCCGTTGTTTTATGAATGAAAGTTATCATGCGTATGATATTATCTTTTCATTTATTTTGTCCGGTACCGGGTCCGACGAGTCGGCCCGGGGACTGGCCGACTAGAGTTATATTAAGAGCCCTACCCGCAGTCAGACAAGTAATGTGTCGACACCCAGGCTTGGTTCTTGCCGAAATCGCAGCTCGAAGAACCGACTGCCCGGCTGGCAAGAGCCACCAGCCGGAAAGGGTGCGCACATGAAAAACGGCTAGGGACCAAACAGGCTCGCATATATAACAAAAGCCGGTTTGCTGCCTCCCGCCGACCGACTACCAGAGTAGCCGGCCGGCCGGCTTACATTCAGTCTACTTCAAATCCAAGAAAACTCAAGTACTTGCCTTCCCAAAGCGGGAAGGCGGCAAAGGAAAGAGCCTAAGGACAAAAAGTACACTCGGATGAACGCCAACACATGCATATATTAATATATTACACAAAAAGCCTCCAGAGAGGTCGACATTCAGCATTGTTCGATACACCCCCAGTGGGTGGAATTGCAGAAACTTAAATTTGTCCAAAAAGAAAGACAGGGCCAAAAAGAAAGGCAGATCAAGCCGGCGGGGCCGCAGACGAGCTGGATTAGGCGACGGAGGTAGTCGCGCCGGCTGAAGGAGCGGCCGGCTGGCGAACCTCGGCTTGATCGTCATCTCCGGCAGAGGGCGCGCTCCTGCGTGGCTCGTTGCTAGAGGCACGATCGGCTGGGGGACGGTCGGCCGCCCCACCAGTCGGCTCGGCGTCTTCGTTGTCCTCTTCCTCGTCGTCCTCACCCTCGTCGCTGGAGGCGATCTCTTCCGCCGAGTCCTCGCCGTCCGCCGGGTTCAGACCGAACCATTCCTCCGGCTGGGCAGCGCCATCATCGTTGAGCTCTGGCGCGAAGACGCTGGTGTCGGTGCACTCGGCGATCGTCGAGGCGCGCTGCGCGATCGCCGGCCGCACCTCCTCCAGCTCGGCGTCGGCTTCCGACCGCCACGTCCGTAGCTGGTCCAGGCTTAGCCCTGGGTACCACGCGCGGACGAACTCCAGCGCGCGCCCGGCTCCAAGACGGGCCGCGGACGCCTTCCAGGCCTCGAAGCGGCCGACTGCGACTTCGAGCCAGTCGGCCGTCCGGCTTGGGGTCCGGGGAATTGCCTGGCCGGGCCAGAGCGCGGCCAGCATTGTCGCCCCGGCGCGTTGGAGCCGGCGGAGCAACCGGTGGGCCGGTTGCAACCGCGCCTGGACGGCGATAAGCTGCTCCGACAATGTCCGGTTCGCATCCGGCGGAATCACGACCCCGGCTTGACGGCGCTCCTCGCGGTAGGCTTCGATGGCTTGGGCGGCAAGGACAGACTGGCCGGGGAAGTACTCTGCGCAAGACAGCAAACACAAGTCAAAACAAAACCATAGGCGGCCGGCGAATGGAAGAAGAGCAAGAAAGACAGCCTACCGTCAATAAGATCCTCGACCCGGCCGAAGCCTTCTTCCAGCGCCCGGCGCGTCTCGGCCCAACTCGCCTCCCTGGCCCCGAACTCCGCCCTCAGGGTAGCCTCGTCGTCCTGCGCCTTTTGCAGGGCCGCCTTGTGGCTCTCCTCCTGGTCGGCCAGTTTCGTCGCCAGGCGGTCGCGCTCTTGAGCCAAGTCAGCGTACTCGGCGTCCTTGGCACGAAGAGCGGCCTCCACCACGCCGAGTTCCCTCCGCAAGTCGGCGTTGGCCTCTGCACGAGCAAGAAATAAAGAGAAAAATCAGCAAAGGAAAAGTCGTCAAGTAAGATCCGACCCGACTGCGCTGCAGTCGGCCCGGATCTCGGGGACTACACCGAGTGGGTGCGCTGTCGCGCCCCCACGAGAAGTTAACAATGACAAAACATTTACGCCGGCTGCTGGCGAGGTCTTCGGTCCTCCGGCTTAACTCCCGAGCCTGGGAGTTGAAGGCGGCCGCGCGAGAGTTGTGATAATCCTGAGGATCAGAAAAAACAGTCAACATAGTCGTCTAGTAAGATCCGACCCGACTGCGCCGTAGTCGGCCCGGATCTCGGGGACTACACCCAATGGGTGCGCTAGCGCGCCCCCACAGAAAAAATTCAAAGGACCAGAGCGGTCAAAGAGTGAAGACTTACCCGGATTGCAGACCACGTCGACAGAAACTCCTGAGTGAATTGCCTCAGGAGGCCGGTCTGTGCCTGCAGCCGGCTCCGAACCTCTTGGGCCGCGACGTTCAGCTCGCCGCTCCCTCCACTGGGAGTCCACCCGGACGTGGCGGAGCTGGCCGCCTCCAAGGCGTCTGCCGCCCGCTCGGCTCCCGCGGCTCGGCGCGTGTCCGGCGGGGCCGTGCCCCCTCCGGCGGGCCGGCTCGCCGCCGGCTCGATCACAAGGCCGGCTCCGGCCTCGGGCGCGGCCCGGGCCGGCTCCTCCGGCACCGCCGACGATCGGCTGCCTTCGCCTGCTCCGGCTGGCGCCGCCGGCGACGTCCTCTCAGCGGATCCCTCGACGACCTCGCCCCTCTGCACCGGTGGCTGCTCGGGGATAATCTCCTCCGCCGTGGGCAGAGGGACGTCCGGATCCAAGGTCTGGAGGGGGATGGCGAGCAGCGGAGTCTGGCTGCGCGCGCCTTCCACCTCCGCCTCCACGGCCGCCCGCTCCGATGGAGCCTCGGCCGCCGCCCTCGCTCGCCCTGGCGCCGTTTGGGCGGCCTCTCGCTCCGCCGCCGCCCGCTCCGCCGCCTCCTTCTCTCGGCGCGCCTCGCGTGCGTTGCGCTGCGTGGCTGCGTCAAGTTCGGCGCGGGGGTCTACTCGGCGGGACCCTGAGGAACCGGCGCTCGGCCCGACCACGGAGCCGGCTGGGCCTCGCTCGAGGGAGAGCGGCGCCCTGCCCAGGAGATCAGAAAAACATTCAAGGAAAGAAAACTTCAGAATAACAAGCATGCAGGCGGCTACTAGACTTACGCGGAAACTGACGGGGGCTTCTTCACCGCCTTCCGGAAGCGGGCCGCCTTCGCCGCCGCCTCCTCGCGCTTTGTGGCCGCGGCGGAGGCCTTCGGTTTCTTCGGCCGGCTTCCGAAGAGCGGGAGCGCGGCCCGGCGTTTTCCCTTCCCGCCACCGGCAGTCGGCGCGGCAGACGAGCTCGCGCCGCGGCGGTCGGTTGCCGGCTGGCGGGGCGGGAGCTCTTCGGCTTCAAATCGTCCGGCCAGTCGTTGAAACTGGCCGAAAGCCCGGTGCCGCCGAGCTCGGTGGCACCCCCCGTGGCGGCGTCCTCCATGGCAACGGCGGAGAGATCCGGGTCGTCGGGGTCATCCACCGTGCGGTCCGGGGCGTACTCTCGGTCGACTCCGGCTGCCCCGGCTGGCAGCGGGAGGAGAGGATTCTGATGAAGGAGAAAAGAAAAAAATAGCCGCCTGGTCAGAGGCCGGCTAACCCAAGCCGGCAGACAACGAGAGGAAAAGCTTACCACAGGCGGAGGCTGGGCGCGGGAGTACGGCGCCTTGCCGAATTGCCACTCGTCGGTGAGCTTCAAGTTGGCGACGTAGTTCGCCATCAGAGCCACCTCGGCGTGGGGCATCTCCCAGGTGCTCAGCCGGCAGGGATCGAACCGGCCGCTCATCTGGCACATCATGTGCGGCCGGCTTTGAAGAGGCAAGATCTGGCGCTCGACGAAGGCGGTTACCAAGTCGGACGCGAGCAGACCTTCCGACTGAATCATCACCCGAAGCCGGGAGATGGAAGCGTTCCCCGCTGGAGACAGGGACTTCGACCGGTAGCCCCAGGTCCGCCGCTTCCCAGTCGGCGGGCTGGCTACGTAAGCCGGCAGGTTGACGTAGTCGCCGTGCCGGGCGACGTTCTTGACGTAGAAGTAAGACTTCTGCCACAGCTTGACCGACTGGATCAGAGGAATGTGGGGGAAGGGGTTGTCGTCGCTGGCCCTCTTCATCGCGATGAAGGCGCCGCAGGGAGCCGGCACGCCGGCAGAGACGGTGCCGAGCTTGTTCTGGAACAGTTCCGCCCAGAGCTCCAGCGTCGGCAGCACACCCAAGTACCCTTCACAGAGCGTGACGAAGGCCGAGAGTTGCAGCACTGCATTGGGCGTGACGTGGTGCGGTTGGAGGTTGTAGAACTCGAGAAAGGACTGCATGAAGCTGCTCGCCGGGAAGCCGAAGCCCCGGAGGAAGTGCGTGCGGAAGACGACGCGCTCGCCTTCCTCCGGCGCCGGCAAGACCTCCTTTGCGGGCGCCAGGCGCACCTGCACGAGGTCGGCGGCGGGCAGACGCCGGGTCTGGCGGAGGAACTCGATGTGCTCGTCGTGGACGTTGGACCCGTCCCACGAGCTCGACAAAGCCAGCGACATGGCGGCGTGGGAGGGCTACGGCGCGAAGCTGCATCGGGCGCGAGGAAGAAGAAGAAGAGGAAGAAGAAGGAGAGCAGGAGGGTCGGGGAGCGGGGGAGCGGGCAGGCCCGCGCCTCTCCCCCTCCCCCCTACTTGTAGGCGCGTGCACCGGAGACGAGGAGGCGCGGCGTGGGGGATCGTGGGGATCGATCGTGCCCATCTCCCCCACGCCCGCGTTAATTACGCGCCTTGATGACGCGAGGTAACGACCGCGGGGAGGCGAGCAGCCCCCTCGGGCCACAGAAGATCAGCGCCCGGGCCGAGGCCAGGGAGTGGCGGGCCCGGGCCTGCGGCGGCGTCCCGTCGCGCGCGTGCGACGGCAGGACTTCCCCGCCATGTGGCTCGTCGTGGGGCCCGCGGCCGGTCCGCGGGTCAACCACGGTCGCCCTAATAAAGAAAAGCGCTCTAAAGTCGGCTGCAACGACGCAGTCGGCCCCTCACGGTATGAAGCCGGCCAAGCTTCCCGTCCTTCTGTCCGCCGTGAAGCTCGCCCGCCTTTGGGGACTACTGTCGGGGTAAATAGCCATGGGTAGCCCAGCCGGCTTCCCCTGGCCCCTCAGAAAAAATTGTGAGCTCGTCCGGCTCATAAGAAGACTCAAGACTTAGGCCGCCTCCCCCCTAGCCGGCTACCTTCCTAGCCGGCTTGGGGGGCAGCCCGCCCTTTCTACCCCCATGAAGAAGTCTATGGAGGGCCGGCTACGACATGGCCGGCTGCGGCAGGGCCGGCTATGACAAGGCCGGCTATGGCACGGCCGGCTACCGCCGATCCGGCTCCGATAAAGCAGTCAACGCCGTACCCGCGATGTACGCGTCCACTCTGCGATGATGAAGCGGGGCGTGGCTACAGTGGAGCCTGCCACCCCCAAAACCCGGAGCACGCCTGGTACAGCGCGTCGTGCGGGCAACTACGGCCCGCCCGGCGCGGCACTGTAGCCTCGGCGGCTCCGACGCCGTCCTCGACGGGCCGCCAGCGTGGCCCCCGAGGCGGTGGGCCCCTTCGGGCAGAGAGATGCCGAAGGCGGCCGCCCCCCCTCTCAAGCCAGCGAGACAGAGGGCCGGCTTCGCGTAGCCGGCCTGCCGCCTTCCTCGAAGGAGACGCCCATTAAGGAGACAAGGTGCGGCGGGGCTACGGTAATCGCCCGCCAGGGCGGCGTTACTGTAGCCACGCTTACCCCGACCAAGCCTGCGCCAACAAACACGGAGCAACAGTAACCGGCCGCCGACAAGACCCTGGCCGGTGGGGCCGGCCTGTCGACCCAGGAGCCGGCAGTCGGCGGGACCCACCAGCCGGCGGGCCCCAGAAGCCGGCGGAGAAGCCGGCGAGCATAGTCACCGATAGCTGGGCCCCGCGCCCAGTCGGATTACCATTGTACCCCCGGGGGGTAGGCCTATATAAACCCCCCGGTGCACCCATGCAAAGGGTTGAACTCTCTTTCTAGACATAGACACCTACAAGGAGAAGAGGTAGGCTGAGCTAAGCCCTTCTTCCTCCTTCCATCCCAAACAGCTCAAGGAGCATTGTAGCCACCTGTGAACTTAGTAACCATGCGGAGACCCTGCAGAGCAGCAGTAGGGGTGTTATCTCCCCGGAGAGCCCTGAAGCTGGGTAAGATTCGCCGGCGTGCATGTCTACGCCTCATCCTGTTTCCAGGCACCGGCGACGTTCTTTTGGCCCCCGCAATGATAAGCCACCCGTTGGCATATGTCGATCCTACCACCCGACAACGATGATTTTCCACTTCACTCTGAAATTCTTTGAACTTTTCAAATGTTTCAGACTTATGTTTCATCAAGAAGATATACCCATATCTGCTCAAATCATCTGTGAAGGTGAGAAAATAATGATACCCGCCGCGAGCCTCAACATTCATCGGACCACATACATCAGTATGTATGATTTCCAGCAAATCTATTGCTCGCTCCATAGTTCCGGAGAATGGCGTTTTAGTCATCTTGCCCATGAGGCATGGTTCGCAAGTACCAAGTGATTCCAAAAGTCCATCAGAATGGAGTTTCTTCATGCGCTTTACACCAATATGACCTAAACGGCAGTGCCACAAATAAGTTGCACTATCATTATCAACTCTGCATCTTTTGGATTCAATATTATGAATATGTGTATCACTACTATTGGGATTCATCAAAAATAGACCACTCTTCAAGGGTGCATGACCATAAAAGATATTACTCATATAAATAGAACAACCATTATTCTTAGATTTAAATGAATAACTGTCTCGCATCAAACAAGATCCGGATATAATGTTCATGCTCAACGATGGCACCAAATAACAATTATTCAGGTCTAAAATTAATCCCGAAGGTAGATGTAGAGGTAGCGTGCCGACCGCGATCACATCGACTTTGGAACCATTTCCCACGCGCATCGTCACCTCGTCCTTAGCCAATCTTCGCTTAATCCGTAGCCCCTGTTTTGAGTTGCAAATATTAGCAACAGAACTATTATCAAATACCCAGGTGCTACTTCAAGCATTAGTAAGGTACACATCAATAACATGTATATCACATATACCTTTGTTCACCTTGCCATCCTTCTTATCTGCCAAATACTTGGGGCAGTTTCGCTTCCAGTGACCAGTCCCTTTGCAGTAGAAGCACTCAGTCTCAGGCTTAGGTCCAGACTTGGGTTTCTTCACTTGAGCAGCAACTGCCTTGCTGTTCTTCTTGAAGTTCCCCTTCTTCCCTTTACCTTTTTTGTTGAAACTGGTGGTCTTGTTGACCATCAACACTTGATGCTCCTTCTTGATTTCTACCTCCACAACCTTTAGCATTGCGAAGAGCTCAGGAATCGTCTTATCCATCCCTTTTATATTATAGTTCATCACGAAGCTCTTGTAGCTTGGTGGCAGTGATTGAAGAACTCTGTCAATGACACTATCATCAGGAAGCTTAACTCCCAGTTGAGTCAAGTGGTTGTGGTACCCAGACATTCTGAGTATATGTTCACTGACAGAACTATTCTCCTTCATCTTGCAGCTGTAGAACTTATTGGTGACTTCATATCTCTCAATCCGGGCATTTGCTCGAAATATTAACTTCAACTCCTGGAACATCTCATATGCTCCATGACGTTCAAAACGTCGTTGAAGTCTCGGTTCTAAGCCGTAAAGCATGGCACACTGAACTATCGAGTAGTCATCAGCTTTGCTCTGCCAGACGTTTATAACATCTGGCGTTGCTCCTGCGGCGGGTTTGGCACCTAGCGGTGCTTCCAGGACGTAATTCTTCTGTGCAAAAATGAGGATAATCCTCAAGTTATGGACCGAGTCCATGTAATTTCTGCCGTCATCTTTCAACTTTGCTTTCTCAAGGAACACATTAAAATTCAACGGAACAACAGCACGGGCCATCTATCTACAACAACATAGACATGCAAAATACTATTAGGTACTAAGTTCATGATAAATTGAAGTTCAATTAATCATATTACTTAAGAACTCTCACGTAGAAAGACATCCCTCTAATCATCTAAGTGATCACGTGATCCATATCAACTAAACCATGTCCGATCATCACGTGAGATGGAGTAGTTTCCAATGGTGAACATCACTATGTTCATCATATCTACTATATGATTCACGCTCGACCTTTCGGTCTCATTGTTCTAATGCCATATCTGCATATGCTAGGCTCGTCAAGTTTAACCCGAGTATTCCGGGTGTGCAAAACTGGCTTGCACCCGTTGTATGTGAACGTAGAGCTTATCACACCCGATCATCACGTGGTGTCTCGACACGACAAACTTTCACAATGGTGCATACTCAGGGAGAACACTTGTACCTTGAAATTTAGTGAGAGATCATCTTATAATGCTACCGTCGATCTAAGAAAAATAAGATGCATAAATGATAAACATCACATGCAATCAATATAAGTGATATGATATGGCCATCATCATCTTGTGCCTGTGATCTCCATCTCCAAAGCACTATCATGATCACCATCATCATCGGCTTGACACCTTGATCTCCATCGAAGCATCATTGTTGTCATGCCAACTATTGCCTCCATGACTATCGCTGCCGCTTAGTGATAAAGTAAAGCAATTACATGGCGATTGCATTTCATACAATAAAGCGACAACCATATGGCTCCTGCCAGTTGTCGATAACTCTGTTACAAAACATGATCATCTCATACAATAAAATTCAGCATCATGTCTTGACCATATCACATCACAACATGCCCTGCAAAAACAAGTTAGACGTCCTCTACTTTGTTGTTGCAAGTTTTACGTGGCTGCTACGGGCTGAGCAAGAACCGGTCTTACCTACATATCAAAAACCACAACGCGGTATAGTGATTGCTTTTTGATCTTCAGAAAGAACCATGTTCATTGAATCTAATTCAACTAAAGCTAGATAAACAGACACCCACTAGCCAGCTGTGTGCGAAGCACGTCGGTAGAACTAGCCTCGCGTAAGCGTGCGCGTAATGTCCGTCTGGGCCGCTTCATCCAACAATGTCTCTGAATCAAGAATCAACTAGTGACGGCAAGTAATATGTATATACCCACGCCCACAACTCCTTTGTGCTCTAATCGTGCATATAACATCTACGCATAAACCTGGCTCGAATGCCACTATTGGGGAACGTAGTAATTTCAAAAAAAAATCCTATGCACACGCAAGATCATGGTGATGCATAGCAACGAGAGGGGAAAGTGTCATCCACATACCCTCGTAGACCGTAAGCGGAAGCGTTATGAGAACGCGGTTGATATAGTCGTACGTCTTCACGATCCGACCGATCCAAGTACCGAATGCACGGCACCTCCGAGTTCAGCACACGTTCAGCTCGGTGACGTCCCACGAACTCCGATCCAGCAGAGTTTGAGGGAGAGTTCCATCAACACGACGGCATAATGACGGGGGTGATGATGCTACCGACGCAGGGCTTCGCCTAAGCACCACTACGATATGACCAAGGTGGATTATGGTCGAGGGGGGCACCGCACATGGCTAAAAGATCAACTGATCAACTTGTGTGTCTTGGGGTACCCCCTACCTCCGTAAATAAAGGAGCAAGGGGGCGGTCGGCCCTAGCAGGGCGCGCCAAGAGGAGGAGTCCTCCTCCTAGTGCGAGTAGGACTCCCCTTTCCTAGTCCCACTAGGAGGGGGAAGGAAGGAGTGGGAGAGGGGAAAGGCAAGCCCCCCTTCCTTGTCCTATTCGGACTCAAGGGGAGGGGGCGTGTGGCCTGCCCTGGCCGGCCACTCTCTCTCTCCACTAGGGCCCAACAAGGCCCATTAACCCCGGGGTGTTCCGGTAACCCCCCCCCCCCCAGCCCCCGGCACTCCGCTAAAATCCTGATTTCACCCGGAACTATTCCGATGTCCAAATATAGGCTTCCAATATATCAATCTTTATGTCTTAACCACTTCGAGACTCCTCATCATGTCCGTGGTCATATCCGGGACTTCGAACTACCTTCGGTACATCAAAACACATAAAGTCATATTACCGATCGTCACCGAACTTTAAGTGTGCGGACCCTACGGGTTCGAGAACTATGTAGACATGACCAAGACTCGTCTCCGGTCAATAAACAATAGCGGAACCTGGACATATTGGTTCCTACATATTATATGATGACCTTTATTGGTCAAACCGCATAACAACATACGTTGTTCCCTTTGTCATTGGTATGTTACTTGCCCGAGATTCGATCGTCGGTATCTCAATACCTAGTTCAATCTCATTACCGGCAAGTCCCTTTACTCGTTCCATAATGTTACATCCCATAACTAACTCATTAGCTACATTGCTTGCAAGGCTTATTGTGATGTGCATTACCGAGAGGGCCTAGAGATACCTCTCCGACAATCGGAGTGACAAATCCTAATCTCGATCTATGCCAACTCAACAATTACCATCGGAGACACCTGTAGAGCACCTTTATAATCACCTAGTTACGTTGTGATGTTTGGTAGCACACAAAGTGTTCCTCCGGTACTCCGGACTTGCATAATCTCATAGTCATAGGAACATGTATAAGTCATGAAGAAAGCAATAGCAACAAACTAAACGATCATCGTGCTAAGCTAACGGATGGGTCAAGTCAATCACATTATTCTCTAATGATGTGATCCTGTTAATCAAATGACAACTCATGTCTATGGTTAGGAAACATAACCATCATTGATTTAACGAGCTAGTCAAGTAGAGGCAAACTAGTGACACTCTGTTTGTCTATGTATTCACACATGTACTAAGTTTCCGGTTAATACAATTCTAGCATGAATAATAAACATTTATCATGATATAAGGAAATATAAATAACAACTTTATTATTGCCTCTAGGGCATATTTCCTTCAGCATCAACCCTCTACTCCAGCACGGGTCAAACAGAAGCTTTTCAGGTACAAAGTATATTGGGATCGGCACGAAGATTTCGGGTCCTCACTTGAAGCAATGTGGAGCGGATCTTCGGCTGGCCTAAATGCCTCGCAATTGAGTAAAAAACTTGGAGACCTGTCGGCATCAGTACGACAGTGGAGCGGGGCCACGATAGGTTGCATGGGAAAAGAGATAAAAAAAACTAAGAAGGGAGCTGGCCACATTGCAGAATGATCCTCAGAGAGTTGCGCCCTCACATGCAGAGATAAATACTACAGATCGTCTCGTTGAGCTCTATCACATGGAGGAAATAATGCAAATGCAACGATCGCGGGTCGACTGGCTTACAACAGGGGACAGAAACACTTAGTTCTTCCAAAGGAGGGATAGTATGCGGCGATGAAAGAACATGATCAAAACTCTGCAGTGCTCGGATGGAACTACAATAGATGACCCGGCTGAGATGGCCTTGATAACTAATGAGTTTTATCAAATCTTATTCACGTCAGAGGGAACATTAGGAATGGATACGGTGCTTGATGCAGTCCCCTCAAAGGTCATCCCAGATATGAATTTGCTCCTGACTGTGCCCTATAGCGGTGATGAGGTTAAAACTGCCCTCTTCCAAATGTATCCCATGAAGGCTCCGGGGCCGGACGGTTACCCGGCGCATTTTTCTAGCGACATTGGGAGTTGTGCAATGGCGAGGTGACAGAAGTAGTGCTATGCATATTGCGAGGGGAGGAAAGTCCAGAGGCTATCAATGAAATGATCCTTATTTTAATACCAATGGTAAAAGATCCCACTGACCTGACGCAGTTTAGACCTATCATTTTATGTAACTTGTTGTACAAGATTGCTTCCAAGGTGTTATCCAATAGATTGAAACAGATATTGCCTGACATCATCTCAGAAGAGCAATCTGCGTTTGTGCCTGGACGTTTAATTATGGATAATATCATAACAGCCTATGAGTACCTGCATTTTATGAAGAGAAACAAAGCCCAACGGAATAGATATTGTGCAGTTAAACTGGATATGATGAAGGCATATGATCGTGTTGAGTGGAGCTACCTTGAAGCTATCATGACCAAGATGGGTTTTGCCCCTACTTGGGTAGCTTCAATTATGAGGATGGTTACTTCGGTGAATTTTTTTGTACTCTTCAATGGGAGTAAGCTTGAGGAATTTACACCATCCAGAGGGATCCGTCAAGGAGACCCAATTTCTCCATACCTGTTTTTCATTGCAGCGGAGGGCCTTTCGTGCCTCTTAAAAACCCAAGATGAATCATCGCACCTCGGTGGTATTCGAGTGGCTCCAACGGCACCGCCGGTAAGCCACTTACTTTTTGCAGATGATAGCCTGCTGTTTGTCAAAGCCAGTTATGCTGGAGCAAATAAGTTGTCTTCCTTGATGGATAGTTATTGCAATGCCTCACACTAGAGAATAAACTTATCAAAGTCCTCGGTGTTTTTCAGTAAGGGCTGCCCGAACTTGCTAAAAATTGAGGTAAAAAAAAGTTTTGAATATTCCTAATGAATCTCTATCTAATAGATACTTGGGAATGCCCACAGATGTGGGAACTAGTAAAAACGGAGCTTTCAAATTTCTTAAAGACAGAGTTTGGAGCAAGATAAAGGGGTGGATGGAAAAGCTATTGTCAGCCAGAGGGAAAGAAGTATTGATTAAATCCGTTGCACAAGCGGTTCCCGTTTACTCTATGTCTTGCTTTAAACTCCCTCGAGGCCTCTGTGAGCATATCAACTTGCTCATCAGAAAGTTTTGGTGGGGAAATAAGGAGGAGCAGCGAAAGCCAAGTTAGGTATCCTCGAGCACTATGACTATGCCAAAAAATTGTGGTGAATTGGGATTCTGGGATATAGAGCTTTTCAACCTAGCTTTGCTAGCGAGACAAGCTTGGAGAAGTTTGACAGATCTGGAGTCCCTTAGCGCCCGAGTACTGAAAGCCATGTATCATCCTGCAACGGATTTTTTGAGCTCGGAGCTGGGTTCGTACCCTTCCCAAATCTGGCGAGCCATCGTGGATGGACGAGAAGTTTTAACCCAGGGGTTAATCAGGCGTATTGGCGATGGTTTTACCATGCATATTTGGGACCAGAACAGCCTACCACGTCCGGCCAACATGAGACCTATAGTGAGCAGAATGGTGGATCCACCCCAATGGGTGAGCGAACTAATCCTGCCGAGTGCACAATGGGACAACACAGCGATCTCAGAAATCTTTCTTCCAACAGATGCTCAGGCAATTATGTCAATACCCTTGTGCACGAGACATATCGATGACTTCTAGTCATGGATCCATGAAAAGAATGGGGTGTTCTTTGTCCGATCTGCTTATCGTATGCTAGTTAACACCAAGATGAGGAGAGAAGCATGGCTTGAGGGTCGAGCAAACTCCTCAGATATTGACAGAGACTCCAAGGCGTGGGAGAAGTTATGGAAAGTTAATGTACCGCCTAAGGTGAAGACCTGCTTATGGAGGCTTGCTCAACAATCCATTCCAACAGCAGATTTGCTACATCATCGAAACATGTCCACAAGCACACGTAGCGGTTTGTGCGGGGCGGATGATTCATGGTAGCACTCTTTACTCCACTGCACAGTCGTCCGTTGTGTGTGGGTGCTGCAAGATCCGGAGCTGGTTGAGGCTCTGAACAACACCCAAGAGCCGGATGCGAGTAGACGGCTGTTTGTCCTACTGGAAATGCTGTCACCGACAGAGTTCACCCAGGTTGCGGTCACCATGTGGGTGCTTTGGCATTCACGTCGATAGGCACTGCATGAGAACATCTTCCATAGCCCACTGTCAATGCATAACTTCATCTCTAAGTACATCAGAGAAATCAAAGATTGCAAGCCCAAAGTGACTCAAGGGATAGGGAACCCAAACCCGATGCAATTGCAGACTAGATGGGTACCGCCGCCACCGGGAGTGGCAAAGATCAAAGTTGATGGAGCAACTGCGAGGAACACCCTGGATGGTTCTTTTAGCGTTGTATGCATAGACGATATCGGGCTCTTCTTAGGAGCCTCGGTGATCAAGATACCAGGAGTGGTGGATCCTGCTACTCTGGAAGCTTTGGCGTGTCGAGAGGCGCTAGCACTAGCGTCGGACTTGTATATCTCCCGAGTTGTTATTGCTTCAGAATGCCAGGGAGTAATCAATGATATCAAACAAGGCACATGAGGAATGTATGCAAGTACAATCAAGGATATTAAGGAGACAGAAAGGGACTTTGATCAATGTACCTTCACCTTTGAGGGTAGATTGACAAACATCGAGGCACATAGCCTTGCTAAACACGCTTTTGGACTCGATTATGGGCGCCATGTGTGGCTTATAAACCCACCAGATATTCATTGTATTCCTATTAACTTTTATGATTAATAAAGTGTATTTAGACTAAAAACAAATATATGGCCTGCACAAACCTTAAATCATCCATTGGCCCAGCTGAGGAGAAACATCTAAATCAACCATTTATCCATAGCCATACTCTAGAGAGCAATGCGTGCGTCTAGCCTGCATGCCTTGGGAAGCGTGAGAGACATGACGAGATGGCCATTTACCCCCCACTCCTCTCCCATCACCGCCCAAGCCCGCATTCACACCCTTCTCTCACCGCCCCATTATTGCCACCGATGGCCGCCGACGCTCCACCATCTCCCCGCTCAACCCCTTCCCCCATCGCCGCTAACAACCACGACCGCGTACTTACCTCCATGATGCGGGGGGCTCGCCCCAGGTCAGTTGGAGACACCTCTAAACTCCCCTTCCCCCATCTGCACTAAGCTGATGGCAGGGTGGAGACTACGATGACCGGTACTTCTTCTGTTGGGGCCGGGGTGTTGATCGTGTTGGGGAACGCAGTAATTTCAAAAATTTCCTACGCACATGCAAGATCATGGTGATGCATAGCAACGAGAGGGAAGAGTATTGTTGACGTACCCTCGTAGATCGTAAGCGGAAGTGTTATGACAACGCGGTTGATGTAGTAGTACGTCTTCACGATCGACCGATCCTAGTACCGAAAGTACAACACGTTCAGCTCGGTGATGTCCCATGAACTCACGATCCAGTAGAGTGTCGAGGGAGAGCTTCGTCAGCACGACGGCGTGATGACGGTGATGATGATCCTACCGAAACAGGGCTTCGCCTAAGCATTGCCACGATATGACCGAGGTGGATTATGGTGGAGGGGGCACCGCACACGGCTGGAAACAATCAACTTGTGTGTTCTAGGGTGCACACCGCACACGGCTGGAAACAATCAACTTGTGTGTTCTAGGGTGCCCTGCACCCTAGAACACACAAGTTGATTGTTTCCAGCCGTGTGCGGTGCCCCCTCCACCATAATCCACCTCGGTCATATCGTGGCAATGCTTAGGCGAAGCCCTATTTCGGTAGCATCATCATCACCGTCATCACGCCGTCGTGCTGACGAAGCTCTCCCTCGATACTCTACTGGATCGTGAGTTCATGGGACATCACCGAGCTGAACGTGTTGTACTTTCGGTACTAGGATCGGTTGATCGTGAAGACGTACTACTACATCAACCGCGTTCTCATAACGCTTCCGCTTACAGTCTACTAGGGTACATAGACGATACTCTCCCCTCTCGTTGCTATGCATCACCATGATCTTATGTGTGCTTAGGAATTTTTTTGAAATTACTGCGTTCCCCAACAATGGCATCCGAGCCAGTTTATGCGTAGATGTTATATGCACGAGTAAAACACAAGTGAGTTGTGGGCTATACAAGTCATACTGCTTACCAGTATGTCATACTTTGGTTTGGCGGTATTGTTGGATGAAGCGGCCCAGACCGACATTACGCGTACGCTTACGCGAGACTGGTTCTACCGACGTGCTTTGCACACAGGTGGCTGGCGGGTGTCAGTTTCTCGAACTTTAGTTGAACCGAGTGTGACTACGCCCGGTCCTTGTTGAAGGTTAAATAGCACTAACTTGACGAAATATCGTTGTGGTTTTGATGCGTAGGTAAGAACTGTTCTTGCTCAGCCCGTAGCAGCCACGTAAAACTTGCAACAACAAAGTAGAGGACGTCTACCTTGTTTTTGCAAGGCATCTTGTGATGTGATATGGTCAAGGCATGATGCTATATTTTATTGTTTGAGATTATCATGTTTTGTAACAGAGTTATCGGCAACTGGCAGGAGCCATATGGTTGTCGCTTCATTGTATGCAATGCAGTCGCCCTATAATTGCTTTACTTTATCACTAAGCGGTAGCAATAGTCGTAGAAGCAATAGTTGGCGAGACGACAACGATGCTGCGATGGAGATCAAGGTGTCGCGCCGGTGACGGTGGTGATCATGACGGTGCTTTGGAGATGGAGATCAAAGGCACAAGATGGGATGATGACCATATCATATCACTTATATTGATTGCATGTGATGTTTATCCTTTATGCATCTTATTTTTCTTGATTGATGGTAGCATTATAAGATGATCTCTCACTAAATTTCAAGGTACAAGTGTTCTCCCTGAGTATGCACCGTTGCCAAAGTTCGTCGTGCCGAGACACCATGTGATGATAGGTTGTGATAAGGTCTACGTTCACATACAAGAGGTGCAAGCCAGTTTTGCACACGTAGAAATACTCGGGTTAAGCTTGACGAGCCTAGCATATGCAGATATGGCCTCGGAACACTAATACCGAAAGGCCGAGCGTGAATCATATAGTAGATATGATCAACATAGTGATGTTCACCATTGAAAACTACTCCATTTCACGTGATGATCGGTCATGGTTTAGTTGATTTGGATCACGTGATCACTTAGATGATTAGAGGGATGTCTATCTAAGTGGGAGTTCTTACATATGATTAATTGAACTTTAATTTGTCATGTACTTAGTACCTGATAGTATTTTTCTTGTCTATGTTATTGTAGATAGATGGCCCGTGCTGTTGTTCCGTTGAATTTCAATCCGTTTCTTGAGAAAGCAAAGTTGAAAGATGATGGTAGCAATTACACGGACTGGGTCCGTAACTTGAGGATTATCCTCATTGATGCATAGAAGAATTACGTCCTGGAAGCATCGCTAGGTGCCAAACATGCTGCAGGAGCAACGCCAAATGTTATGAACATCTGGTAGAGCAAAGCTGATGACTACTCGATAGTTCAGTGTGCCATGCTTTACGGCTTAGAACCGGGACTTCAACGACATTTTGAACGTCATGGAGCATGTCAGATGTTCCAGGAGATGAAGTTAATATTTCAAGCAAATGCCCGGATTGAGAGATATGAAGTCTCCAATAATTTCTACAGCTGTAGGATGGAGGAGAATAGTTATGTCAGTGAACATATACTCAGAATGTTTGGGTACCATAACCACTTGACTCAACTGGGAGTTAATCTTCCTTCTGATAGTGTCATTGACAGAGTTCTTCAATCACTGCCACCAAGCTACAAGAGCTTCGTGATGAACTATAATATGCAAGGGATGGATAAGACGATTCCCGAGCTCTTCGCAATGCTAAAAGCTGCAGGGGTAGAAATCAAGAAGGAACATCAAGTGTTGATGGTCAACAAGACCACCAGTTTTAAGAAAAAAGGGTAAAGGGAAGAAGAAAGGGAACTTCAAGCAGAACGGCAAACAAGTTGCTGCTCAAGAGAAGAAACCCAAGTCTGGACCTAAGCCTAAGACTGAGTGCTTCTACTGCAAAGGGACTGGTCACTGGAAGCGAAACTGCCCCAAGTATTTGGCGGATAAGAAGGATGGCAAGGTGAACAAAGGTATATGTGATATACATGTTATTTATGTGTACCTTACTAAAGCTCGCAGTAGCACCTGGGTATATGATACTGGTTCTGTTGCTAATATTTGCAACTCGAAACAGGGACTACGGATTAAGCGAAGATTGGCTAAGGACGAGGCGACGATGCGCGTGAGAAATGGTTCCAAAGTCGATGTGATCGCCGTCGGCACGCTACCTCTACATCTACCTTCGGGATTAGTTTTAGACCTGAATAATTGTTATTTGGTGCCAGCGTTGAGCATGAACATTATATCTGGATCTTGTTTGATGCGAGACGGTTATTCATTTAAATCAGAGAATAATGGTTGTTCTATTTATATGAGTAATATCTTTTATGGTCATGCACCCTTGAAGAGTGGTCTATTTTTAATGAATCTCGATAGTAGTGATAAACATATTCATAATGTTGAAGCCAAAAGATGCAGAGTTGATAATGACAGTGCAACTTATTTGTGGCACTGCCGGTTAGGTCATATTGGTGTAAAGCGCATGAAGAAACTACATTCTGATGGACTTTTGGAATCACTTGATTATGAATCACTTGGTACTTGCAAACCATGCCTCATGGGCAAGATGACTAAAACGCCGTTCTCTAGAACTATAGAGCGAGCAACAGATTTGTTGGAAATCATACATACTGATGTATGTGGTCCGATGAATATTGAGGCTCGCGGCGGGTATCGTTATTTTCTCACATTCGCAGATGATTTGAGCAGATATGGGTATATCTACTTGATGAAACATAAGTCTGAAACATTTGAAAAGTTCAAAGAATTTCAGAGTGAAGTGGAAAATCATCGTAATAAGAAAATAAAGTTTCTACGATCTGATCGTGGAGGAGAATATTTGAGTTACGAGTTTGGTCATCATTTGAAACAATGCGGAATAGTTTCGCAACTCACGCCACCCAGAACACCATAGCGTAATGGTGTGTCTGAACGTCGTAATCGTACTTTACTAGATATGATGTGATCTATGATGTCTCTTACTGATTTACCGCTATCATTTTTGGGTTATGCTTTAGAGACAACTTCATTCACGTCAAATAGGGCACCATCTAAATCCGTTGAGATGACGCCTTATGAACTATGGTTTGGCAAGAAACCAAAGTTGTCGTTTCTTAAAGTTTGGGCTGCGATGCTTATGTGAAAAAGCTTCAAACTGATAAGCTCGAACCTAAATCGGGGAAATGTGTCTTCATAGGATACCCAAAGGAGACTGTCGGGTACACCTTCTATCACAGATCCGAAGGCAAGGCATTTGTTGCTAAGATTGGATCCTTTCTAGAGAGGGAGTTTCTCTCGAAAGAAGTGAGTGGGAGGAAAGTAGAACTTGATGAGGTAACTGTACCTGCTCCCTTATTGGAAAGTAGTCCATCACAAAAACCAGTTGTCAGGACCCCGATTCCCGGTCACATCGATCTAGCCGGTAACACCTCATATCACATTGCGGCCTCACGCACGGTATCTCCACGGGTGTCGCCTTACCATGGCCCGGGACCGTTTGCGCCTTTTGGATCACGTATATGATAGTGTCGCCAGCATCCACATGACAGAGAACTCGGGCCGACATGGCTAGTCATGAACCCAAAGCGGCACAGACCTATGGGGACAGGCATACATGAATCACAGCGAGCATATCGGTCAACAGCGTGTGAATCCGGGTTGTAGCACTGGGCTAGCAGGACTCCGGAGAACCCGGGTTGTAGCAGGCTAGGCAGGACTCCGGATGTCATCGCGTGACATTTCCCCGAATGGGATAGACATAGGAACGGAGTGAAACACATGCCGGCCAGTCAAGTGTCCTGAGCAGTAGTGCTGGGCTAACAGGACTCCGGTGAACCGGGCTGTAGCGGACTACTATGGCTCAAGGAGCACTAGACTACAATTCCCCATAAGAGAGGCTGCCAAGGATAAACAACTAGATTGTCGGATCCCACACATACCAAGCATTTCAATCATACACACAATATGCTCGATATGTGCAAATACAACATGGCATCACAATAAAACTCTACAACTCAAGTACTTTATTTAAAGGCTCCAGAGAGCCATACATAACATGTTCATACAGGTAGGGGTCACATGACCCGAGACTCAAGTCATACAAGCATACAAGCATACAAGCACATGCGGAAGCAAATAGTCTGAGTACAGACACTAGAAAGAAAGAAGGCTTGACGAAGCCTGACTATCTACATAGGGCCCTCCATGGCCAGGATCACCACCTGGGTGGCAAGTTACTCATCGACGTCGAGGTCTACATAGAACCCATCAGAGGGGCGGTGTTGTCGTCTGAAAACAGTAATTAAAGCAACATGAGTACAAAGGTACTCAGCAAGTCTTACAACAGAACCTACTATACATGCTCGTTCTCAAGAAGGTGGTGGAGTTATTGCAGCAAGCCAGCTTTGACTCTTGGCTAAGCTATCTTACGAGACACCACTAGTAAAATAGTTTTCGCACACGAGTCCACTAATCACCAACACAATACTCCACCGGGGATCCTCCCTCGTCATCCTACGAGAGGGCCATCCTCGGTACTCACACTTATCTTGAGTCTTTTAGTAGTAACCATTAACTTGTCTATGAACTGTATAGGCAACCAAGTAGTCCTTTACCGCGGACGCGGCTATTCGAATAGATGATGTTAACCCTGCAGGGGTGTACTTCTTCATACACGCTCTCACCACTTATCGTCGTTTACACGACATGTACTCGGCAACCTTCAAGCGGAAGCCCAACGAGGGTGTCGGCCATGGCCTACCTAAACACTCAAGTCTCTAGTCCAGGTTTATCGCCTATCCAGGTTCCATCCACAGGGAGTCCAGCCGAGGTTTCCATATACGGCCCCGAACAATGTGAACAGGGTTCCCGAGACACCAAACGGGTTACTCGGTACACCATGCCATGGTGTATCTACCGCATCATAGCCCACCCCTAGGGTCAGCGCTACGCACGGCCGCCAACACATAACCTACAAACACCAGAAACTAATTGCAACTCCTGGACAAAGTACTAGGGTGATTAAGAAGCCGAGAGGGTCCATTGGTTTCGGGCCCAATGTATGGCAGTAACTGATTCTTAAATCACACATACAGATCTCAGTTCTTAGGGACGGCCTCAATGAAACAACCCACCATGTACTCCTACATGGCCTCTCATCGATACCTTTACCAAAACATGTTCAACACATCCCTCACTTTACCGACATAAGCATTTCACTCTAGCCCATCACCCAGATGAACCAGACCTGACACAACTCTAAGCATAGCAGGCATAGCAAGGTAGGAAACAGATACATGGCTCAATCAACTCCTACACATGCTAGTGGGTTTCATCTAGTTACTGTGGCAATGACAGGTCATGCAGAGGATAAGGGTTCAACTACCGTAGCACACAGCAGTTTGAAACGTTGTTGTCTTAATGCAGTAAATGAGAGCAGAGGCGAGAACATGGGATTGTATCGATATGATCAATGGGGCTGCTTGCCTGATGGAGTGGTAGTAGGGTACTGCCCTTCAGCTGGATACTCAGAAATATCCTCGGAGGCAGAACCTACCACGAAAGACACCACAGAACACAATCATCACATGGCAATATGCAACAATATGATGCATGCTATGACATGGCAATATGAGGTGTCCTGCCTAATGCAATGTGAAACAAGTTGAAATGGGTCCATTTGAATCAAAGATTCAAATGGAAGCTTAAGTTCTTATGCATTAATAGTGTATTAGCTTGTTTCACCTAAACAGCAAGGTTAAAGTGTTTTGTCATGCATGAAACCATTACAGATGGAAAGGTTGAATTTTTCTGATCAAATTTCATATATAAATCTTTTCAATCTGAGTTATAGATTATTTTCTATGATTTTTAGAAGTTTTGGTTATTTTCTAGAATTTCCTATATAAGAATAAATCCAGAAAAGGATTTACTGTGTCAGCCTGGTGTCAGTGTGACATCAGCGAGTCAAAGGCGCCAGCCCAGGTCAAACCTGACTGGTGGGCCCCATCTTTCAGTGTCACAACTAGCTAACAGAGTTAGTTAGTGTTTTGTTAGCACTAAACTAGGTTAGTTAGGCCCTGGGCCCACATGTCAGTGAGACGGGGTTAGTTAGCAAGGTCATTAACCCCTAACAATGTGATTAGCACTAACTAAAAATTAAACTAATTTAGTTAGGAGCCGGTCCCACATGTCAATGACTCAGGCGGGGGGTCAAACTGGGGTCAACTCAGGTCAAACTCGCCGGAGTTGACCCGGGGCTCCTCGCCGGCAAGGCCAGGGACGGCGGAGGGGTGCGGGTTTCCTCCTCCGGCGACCATTTGGCCGGCGTAGGGCATCTACATGACGCGGGCACTCGTCCGCGTCGAGTGGTGTAGGTGGTTGGGCCTGGGGTAGCCGGAGTTGTCGCCGGCGTCGACCTTGGCGGTCGTCGGGGCTTGGGTGAGGTCGGGGACGGTGCTACGATGCACGGGAGGGCGAGTGGGTGTGTGCGTTAGACTCCTGGGGGCTTCCTGAGCACAGTGAGGCGCTCCGTTGTGAGCTTGCGCGGCTGTGGCCACGGCTGCGCCATGGCCGGCGGCGAGAAGCTCTCGGTCGCGGTGGGAAATGGAGCTACGGGATGGGTGCGAGCTTGAGAGAGGAGGGGAGAGGAAGAGGGGCTCACGGCGGTGCGACGAGCTGCTCAGCAGGCTCGGGGAAGACCTGACGGCGAAGAATCGATGACGGCGGTCCTCAGTGGCCGAGGAGGAAGAAGACGAGGCAGCCGGCGATGCAGGCCATCCCAGCGCTCGGGGCCAGGGTGGGTTGGAGCGTCGGACGATGGCGGAGGCCGTGGACAGCGCGGGGAGGCGAGGGGAGCACGGTGGCCGTGGCAAACGACGTCGGCGGCGACGAGCTCCGCTCGGGCTGCGCGAGGGAGAGAGTAGAGAAGGGGGAAAGGTCGGGAGAGAGTGAGAGAGGTCCACAGGGGTGCGTGGCGTCTCCCAGAGGCGTCTAGGCCTCGAAGGGGAGCGGCAAGTAGGAGGTGGCCGGGGCGCGTGGCCGCGCGCACGGGGCACACGCCCGACGTCCTTCTAGCGCGAGGAAGACGACAAGGGGGAGGCCAGTGAGCTGGGCCATGTGGGCTTTGGTGGGTGCCAGGTAAGTTCCTTTCCCTCTCTCTTTTTCTGTTTTTATTATTTATTCTATTATTTCTGTAACTTCAGGGCTTTATTAAAAATGCCAGGGCATTTCCAAAAATCATAAAATTAATCATGGTTACTGCTTAGAATATATCCAACAGTAAACATTTTAGTTTATGATTATTTGAGCATTTAAAATATTTTATAGCATTTAAATGCCCAAATGCAAATACTATATGATTTAATCCAATGGCCCTAAGATGTCCTAGAAAAATGTGCACCATTTTTGTCAAGGGTTTTAACCCAAAACAAAAAGGGTGGCTTTTGAGAAGCTAGAAGGGCATTTCAGGTTCATTGAAAAAGTTTTTAGTAAACCCTAGTTGTTCTAGGGGGGGCTGGGGGTTCTGTCATCCCCATTACATCTTTCTGGGAAATTTAAACATGATGCAATCACTCTAATGCATGAACTAGCTAGGGTGTGACAACGGTTCCTATGACACCTACACCAATTAGTACGGAAGCCAATGATGATGATCATGAAACTTCAGATCAAGTTACTACCGAACCTCGTAGGTCAACCAGAGTAAGATCCGCACTAGAGTGGTACGGTAATCCTATTCTGGAGGTCATGTTACTTGACCATGACGAACCTACAAACTATGAGGAAGCGATCATGAGCCCAGATTCCACAAAATGGCTTGAGGCCATGAAATCTGAGATGGGATCCATGTATGAGAACAAAGTTTGGACTTTGGTTGACTTGCCCGATGATCGGCAAGCCATCGAAAATAAATGGATCTTCAAGAAGAAGATTGATGCTGATGGTAACATTACTGTCTATAAAGCTTGACTTGTTGCGAAAGGTTTTTGACAAGTTCAAGGAGTTGACTACGATGATACCTTCTCACCCATAGCGATGCTTAAGTCCGTCTGAATCATGTTAGCAATTGCCACAATTTATGATTATGAAATTTGGCAAATGGATGTAAAGACTGGATTCGTGAATGGATTTCTGGAAGAAGAGTTGTATATGATGCAACCTGAAGGTTTTATCGATCCAAAGGGTGCTAACAAAGTGTGCAAGCTCCAACGATCCATTTATGGACTGGTGCAAGCTTCTCGGAGTTGGAATAAATGTTTTGATAGTGTGATCAAAGCATATGGTTTTATACAGACTTTTGGAGAAGCCTGTATTTACAAGAAAGTGAGTGGGAGCTCTGTAGCATTTCTAATATTATATGTGGATGACATGTTATTGATTGGAAATGATATAGAATTTTTGGACAGCATAAAATGATACTTGAATAAAAGTATTTCAATGGAAGACCTCGATGAAGCCGCTTATATATTGGGCATCAAGATCTATAGAGCTAGATCAAGACGCTTAATTGGACTTTCACAGAGCACATACCTTGATAAAGTTTTGAAGAAGTTCAAAATGGATCAACCTAAAAAAGGGTTCTTGCCTGTGTTATAAGGTGTGAAGTTGAGTAAGACTCAATGCCCGACCACTGTAGAAGATAGAGAGAAAATGAAAAATGTTCCCTATGGTTCAGCCATCAGCTCTATCATGTATGCAATGCTGTGTACCAGACCTGATGTGTGACTTGCTATTAGTTTAGCAGGGAGGTACCAAAGTAATCTAGGAGTGGATGACTGGATAGCGGTCAAGAACATCCTGAAATACCTGAAAAGGACTAAGGATATGTTTCTCGTTTATGGAGGTGACACAGAGCTTGTCGTAAATGGTTACGTTGATGCAAGCTTTGACACTGATCCGGATGATTCTAAATCGCAAACCGGATATGTGTTTATATTGAACAATGGAGCAGTCAGTTGGAGCAGTTCTAAACAAAGCGTCATGGCAGGATCTACGTGTGAAGCGGAGTACATATCTGCTTCGGAAGCAGCAAATGAAGGAGTCTGGATGAAGGAGTTCATATCCTATTTAGGTGCCATACCTAGTGCATCGGTTCCAATGAAATTCTTTTGTGACAATACTGGTGCAATTGCCTTGGCAAAGGAATCCAGATTTCACAAGAGAACCAAACACATCAAGAGACACTTCAATTCCATCCGCGATCAAGTCCAGGTGGGAGACATAGAGATTTGCAAGATACATACGGATCTGAATGTTGCAGACCCATTGACTAAGCCTCTCTCACAAGCAAAACGTGATCAGCACCAAGGCTCTATGGGTGTTAGAATCATTATTGTGTAATCTAGATTATTGACTCTAGTGCAAGTGGGAGACTGAAGGAAATATGCCCTAGAGGCAATAATAAAGTTATTATTTATTTCCTTATTTCATGATAAATGTTTATTATTAATGCTAGAATTGTATTAACTGGAAACATAATACATGTGTGAATACATAGACAAACAGAGTGTCACTAGTATGCCTCTACTTGACTAGCTCGTTGGTCAAAGATGGTTATGTTTCCTAACCATAGACATGAGTTGTCATTTGATAAACGGGATCACATCTTTAGGAGAATGATGTGATTGACTTGACCCATTCCGTTAGCTTAGCACTTGATCGTTTTAGCTCACTGCTATTGCTTTCTTCATGACTTATACATGTTCCTATGACTATGAGATTATGCAACTCCGGATTACCGAAGGAACACTTTGTGTGCTACAAAATGTCACAACGTCACTGGGTGATTATAAAGGTGCTCTACAGGTGTCTCCGATGGTACTTGTTGAGTTGGCATAGATCGAGATTAGGATTTGTCACTTCGATTGTCGGAGAGGTATCTATGGGCCCTCTCGGTAATGCACATCACTATAAGCCTTGCAAGCAAAACAAATAATGAGTTAGTTGCGGGATGATGTATTACAGAACGAGTAAAGAGACTTGCTGGTAACGAGATTGAGCTAGGTATTGAGATACCGACGATCGAATCTCGGGCAAGTAACATAATGATGACAAAGGGAACAACGTATGTTGTTATGCGGTTTGACCGATAAAGATCTTCGTAGAATATGTAGGAGCCAATATGAACATCCAGGTTCCGCTATTGGTTATTGACCGGAGACGTATCTCGGTCATGTCTACATAGTTCTCGAACCCGTAGGGTCCGCACGCTTAACGATCAGTATTATGAGTTTATGTGATTTGATGTACCGAAGGTAGTTCGGAGTCCCGGATGATATCGGGGACATGACGAGGAGTCTCGAAATGGTCGAGATGTAAAGATCGATATATTGGACGACTATATTCGGACATCGGAAAGGTTCCGAGTGATTCAGTTATTTTTCGGAGTACCGGGGAGTTATGGGAATACGCGGGAAGAAGTATTGGGCCTCATGGGCCAAGTGGTGGAAGAGAGGAGGCAGGGTGCGCAGCCCCCCTAGGCCAAACCGAAATGGACTAGGGGTCGGCTCCCCTTTCCTCCTTTCCTCCCTCTCCTTCCTTCTCCCTCTCCTCCTTCTTTTCCCCCTCCTAGTAGGAGTAGGAAAGGGGAGTCCTACTCCTACTTGGAGGAGGACTCCTCCTCCTGGCGCGCCCTGCAAGGGCCCGCCGGCCTCCCCCTTGCTCCTTTATATACGGGGGTAGGGGCACCCTAGGATACACAAATTGATTGTTTCAAGTCGTGTGTGGTGCCCCCCCCCCACCATAATCCACCTCGATCATATCGTAGCAGTGCTTAGGCGAAGCCCTGCGTCTGTAGCAACAACATCACCGTCATCACGCCGTCGTGCTGACGGAACTCTCCTGTGAAGCTCTGCTGGATCGGAGTTCATGGGACGTCATCGAGCTGAACGTGTGCTGAACTCGGAGGTGTCGTGCGTTCAGTACTTGGATCGGTCGGATCGTGAAGACGTACGACTACATCAACCACGTTCTCATAACGCTTTTGCTTACGGTCTACGAGGGTACATAGACGATACTCTCCCCTCTCGTTGCTATGCATCACCATGATCTTACGTGTGCGTAGGAAATTTTTTAAAATTATTGCATTCCCCAACATCGGTAACCCTCCGGTACTCGGGTTTTCTCCAAAATCATCCGGAACACTTCCGGTGTCCGAATATAGCCGTCCAATATATCAATCTTTATGTCTCGACCATTTTGAGACTCCTCGTCATGTCTGTGATCACATCCGGGACTCCGAACTACCTTCAGTACATCAAAACACATAAACTCATAATACCGATTGTCACCGAACGTTAAGCGTGTGGACCCTACGGGTTCGAGAACTATGTAGACATGATCGAGACACGTCTTCGATCAATAACCAATAGCGGAACCTGGATGTTCATATTGGCTCCCACATATTCTACGAAGATATTTATCGGTCAAACCGCATAATGATATACGTTGTTCCTTTTGTCATCGGTATGTTACTTGCCCGAGATTCGATCATCGGTATCTCAATACCTAGTTCAATCTCGTTACCGGCAAGTCTCTTTACTCGTTCCATAATGCATCATCCCGTAACTAACTCATTAGTCACATTGCTTGTAAGACTTACAGTGATGTGCATTACCGAGAGGGCCCAGATATACCTCTCCGACAACCGGAGTGACAAATCCTAATCTCAATCTATGCCAACTCAACAAACACCATCGGAGACACCTGTAGAGCACCTTTATAATCACCTAGTTACGTTGTGACGTTTGGTAGCACACAAAGTGTTCCTCTGGTATTCGGGAGTTGCATGATCTCATAGTCATAGGAACATGTATAAGTTATGGAGAAAGAAATAGCAACAAACTAAATGATCATCGTGCTAAGCTAACGGATGGGTCAAGTCAACCAAATAATTCTCTAATGATGTGATCCCGTTAATCAAATGACAACTCATGTCTATGGTTAGGAAACATAACCATCTTTGATTCAACGAGCTAGTCAAGTAGAGGCATACTAGTGACACTCTGTTTGTCTATGTATTCACACATGTGCTAAGTTTATGGTTAATACAATTATAGCATGAATAATAAACATTTATCATGATATAAGGAAATATAAATAACAACTTTATTATTGCCTCTAGGGCATATTTCCTTCAGATCGTGGTAGGGGTGAAGACATCCGCTGCGGCGTCATCCGCTCCCGCTCCACCTCCGGCGATACCTGATCCACATGGCAAATACTAGGTCATGATGTCCACAATTAATTACATGCATGCTATGCATGTACATCGAACTCAGCTTTGTCTTTGGTACATTTTACATATTCGATTAGATTTTAGCGGTTAGGTTTTTTAGTGCGATTGTTACTCATGCGACAATGCTAGGATCATAGAACCATGTCCATTTTGTGGACTGTGCACCAATTCGATAATATTTTAGCACTGATCATACACTACTGGATGGATTTCATTAGATTTTAGCATTGACTGTGCACTAATCATAACAATTTAGGATCATTGATTTAGGGCTAGATTTCAGGGAAGCTAAGTTTGATTAGGGAGTAGATCAGTCTGATTTGGGGGGGTGACTGTTTGATTAGGAATGTGTTGAGGAATTATCTTCACTGATGTGCAGTCCATATATTATAAGGTGATTGTTGGTGCGAGGGTTGGTTATACACATTGTAGTCTTATCCTTGTACTAGCTCTCCCTTCTACATGACGACATGAAATGAAGATCATCACCCTTGACATGCACGTTGTTATTGTACGCATTGTAGTTTGATTTACATTGTTGTTCGATAGTATGTTGTGACTAATGTTCTTCATTGCAATGGTCTACTGATAAGTTGGTCATCGCCAATGATTCTTCGGACAGCTGCTTCAAGGAAAAGGCTGTAGTAGAAGGCAATACCTACAGGAGACATCTGAAGAGGCCGACAAATGTTGGCCATTTCCATGAGAAAATAGGTTCAACCCACTTCTACAAGGTGCTTTAAGTGGTTATGTGTAGGCTTGTCATAGTGATTTAATCTAATGTTGCTCACTTTTGTTGCGTCTATGATTGTATGCATTGATAATCTCACCACTTGAAGAGGTTGGCACACTATTGGTTTTGCATGTAACCAAACAGCGGCTCGTTGCATCCAATGAGAGCAACCAAACGTTGTACATTTTTTTTCTCATGCAGCCTAGGGCTCTGTGGGTAACAAAACGCAATGCAGAACCAACTAACCTGTGGTTGGATGGTTAGGTGGACAATGATATCCCCAGCCCACCAGGTTTCAAGTCCTGTTGCACGTATTTATCCTGAACTTATTCAAAATCGCCGCGATGCGCACTCAATGGAAGAAGACGTTCATGTCAACTACGAGACGCCTAAGGTGACTTTGTAAAATCTCAAAATGATATGTCGCACTGGTAGAAAAAAGCCCTTTAGTCCCGGTTCGCAATAGCCTTTAGTCTCGGCTGTGCAACCGGGACTAAATAAGCGCGACTAAAGACCCCCCCCCCCCCTTTAGCCGCGGCTCTTACGGACCGCGACAAAAGTCTTTAGTCCCGGTTCTTGTGGCTGACCGGGACCAAAGGCCCGCCACGTGGGCGCCCGTGGTCCGTCGGGGCCGAGGACCTTTAGTCCCGGCTCTCGTGGCCAACCGGGACTAAAGGCCTCCTCCGCAGGTTTAGGGTTTTAGCCCCCCTAAACCTGGTTTCTTTTTAATTTGTAGTGTTTTATTTGTTTTATATTTTATTTTGTGTTTTATTTTATTTTTGATGAAGTTTCAGTACACATATTCTACGCTTCTATATACATGCATATGAAATTTCAAACAAGAAGAATTCAAGAGGAATATATAATATATATTCAATCTCGGGTGACCATATACAACTTCGAACAAGTTTCCATACACAATTAGGATGGATGACCATATACAACTTCGAACAAGTTTCAACCTCGGGTATGCATATAAATTTCTTCGTCCTCGGTATAGTGTTGTCCTTTAGGATTGATGACTTCCCTCATGAAAAATCCTGCTAATTCTTCTTGAATTGGTCGGAAGCGAGCTTCTGGACTAAGCCTCCTCCGCAAGTTATCCGTCGCGTTCCGCACGCTAGCTGATGCCTTCCGCTCAGTGGTTTGTCTCCGGATGTTCTCACAAACATAGTATCCACATAGATCGGTCCCCGATGGCTGCTTATCCACATTAACTAACTTTCTGAAATCTAGCTCATGTTTGAATTCACCGACAGTTTCTTCTGAGAACCGTCTCCAAACCCTACAGGGCAAAGAAAATTAAATGAATAAGGGATTTATTAGTTAGTTGATATTAGGAAATGAAGAGACCGATCGATATAGAGCTCAAATGATTGAAAATAATTACTTTTGCAGCATTTTTCTCATGTCGGCCCAACGCTTTGGATCCGAATCCTTAGAGTCCATGATTAGAACTGTGGAGGTGTGAAGTTCAATATTTAGCAGAATCAGTGGAACCTGCGGACACGTTACATGCACAGTCATGCATAACTCATCGATTAGACATACCATGCATGGAGTAAACAAAATAGAATGGGCACAAGAGAGAAACACTCACCCAAAATGGTAAGGAAATAGAATATGACTTTTGAGTTGATGCTTTTTAAGAAACTTGTACAGGTCTTTCTCCATGTCTTTGGGGTGATGTTCTAACACATGTCCATTAACGATATGTGGGTCAATGAACCCAACATCATGGATGTTTCTTATTTTGCATTCCCAAATCTTCAATCTGCATAATAGCGTACGCAACAATATAGTTAGGACAATATATATATATAGTGCAGGCAATGAAGAACGAGATGAGGTAGAAATAAATCACTTACAGAACGTAGCAACTCAGCATAGATTTGTCGAGGGCGCGCAGATTGAACAGCTGGAATAATTCACTCATATGAACTTCTAGAGAGTACCGTTTGATGTGATGCTCATGTGTAACATCCGCATAAACATATTCTTTGTCGGCCCATGTTATGAATTGCTTGTACCAACGTAGCAGATTTCGCATTTGTGTTGGTAGACTATTTTCCTTCTCAGGCTCGACGAGAGGCCCCTTCCGCACATATTGTAATGTTATCTCACCTGCAGGCGCATCCTCAAGGTCTAAGAAGGCACGAACAGTCAAACCCATCTCGGACGCTTGTTTCATGGCAGCCGCTACAGTCAATCCAAGTGCTGCCGCAGCTGCTATGATCTCGGGGCCCTCTTCCGGACCGGCTTTCACTATGAGCGGGGGGATCGATTGTTTCTTCTGCATCCCGAGCTGGTCAACTTGTTTCCCGCTTTTTTTACTTTCTTCCTCCTTCAATATTTTTGCTTGCCTACGAAGTTCATGTCCATAGTCGTCAGGCATATTCAGCTCGGCTTGGGACGGTGTTGTCAAAAAATCCTTAGCCCACTTCTTTTGCTTCTCAGTGAATACTTGTTTGGGCTCAGGCACTTTTTTCGCCTTCATATCTGCCTTCCATTTCTCATAATCAGTAGACGCGGCCAATGTGAGGTCAGCTTCACTAAGTTCCCCAGGCCTTGGGAGGAGAGGCTTCAGCGATGGCTCCGGTACCCTTGTGGTCTTAGGTACATAAGGGTCCGGGTTAATAGTCCAGGAGCAGGTTTCCTTGCTGTCCGCCTGCTTCTGCTTCTTTGCCGGAGGTGGATTGGGGGCGTCGTACCCGCCGAAGGAGGATTGGGGGGCGTCGTACCCGCCGGAGGTTGTGGATCGGGGGACGGCGTCGAATGGCGTGAAGGAGGTGTAGGTGAACCACCACGACCACCACCACCGCCACCACCGCCACCACCGCCACCACCACCACCACCATCGGAGGGGGTGGACTTGCTAGCCTTGGCGCCTCGTCTGGAAACACTATGTACTTCTTTTTCCATAGAATGAACTGGCGCTTGACATCTCCAAGTCTGCTATCCCCTTCGGGTGTAGGTTTGTCAATCTCCAGGTCCTCAAACCCTTGGACTATGTCTTCCACCGTGACACAAGCATAGCCATATGGAATGGGGTTGTTGTGGTGGAGTGCTCCAGGTTTACAGGGTAAAGCACTGCCGCTAGCTACCTTCGTGGAAACGTTCCCCACGGGATAATGCAGATCACAGTCTTTCATCTTCTTTACATCATCCACGGGGTAGTGAGGCTCCGGTGCACGAATCTCGATCATCGGTGCACTAGCACCAGGCGGGGCATCCGTGGAAGCCACGCTGCTTCTCCGCTGCTGGCTTCCGCAATCCGCTTCATGATCTTCATGCGGCCCTGCAGCCGATTTTTCTTTCAATAGTTCATGCACGGTCTGCTTCAAATCATGGAGTTCCGATGCAAACTTCGTCATAAGATCTGCATCCCGGTCCGTCTTTCTCTTACGGCTTCTGTAACCGTACGGGTCATTGTCTTGGGAAAACCCTACTTTCCACGAAACTTTGCCTTTGCCTCGTACACGTCCTCCGTGTTCATCATTCCCGAAGGCTAAATTCAGTGTGTCTTTCTCTCTGTTGAACTTGATCAAGCCCGCTTGAGCTTGGGTCATTGCGTCAATAAGGGCTTGGGTCGGAGCAAAGCGTCGATGCCGGTGAACACACACCCCTGTCTCCGGGTCTAGCGATCCCCCATGCCCGTACCACCAGCTTTTGGCCCTTGGGTCCCATCCCTCTGTACCTAGAGGGATTCCTCGCACCCTCAGGTCCTCCTCCATCTTCTGCCACCTAGGGTCCGCAAGGCGGTATCCTCCTGGCCCCATAATATGATGGTACTTTTTCTTAGCCGCATTATCCTTATTTTTTTCGATATTTCCTTGAAATGGTCCAATTTCTTTTGCCTCACAAATTCTGGCCAATCATCTTTCAGTTTCTCATATTGTCCATTGAAATCCGGAGTCTTGCCCTTGTTGACATAGGCACGGGTTAAATTTTTCTTGAAGTTCCGGAATGCATCGGCCATCTTCTGAAGAGCGAACTCTTTAACTAGCCTCCTCCTCTGACGTCCACCCGGAACCTCGTTACCGAATTCATCGACTTTGTTGTATTCCGGAGGTAGAATGAAATGTTCCATAAGCTTTCTCCAGCAATCCTTTTTCGTTCTCTTGTCGACAAAACTGAAACCAAGACGTGCCTTCTTTGGCTCTTTCCATTCCTGGACGGTGATCGGGACGTTGTCTCTAACAACGACTCCGCATTGGTTGACAAACTTTGAGGTGTGCTGTAGGGGCTTGCCGGTTTCACTGACAGACTCAATGGCATATGTTTCTCCTGTTTTCATCGCCTTGGATTTGCCACGCTGCTTTGTCGTACTCGATCCGGAGGGCTAAAAAAAGAAAGAGAGTTGCGCGCGTTAATACATATGTATTCACATTTCAGTAAGTTTGTATCACGAGAGGCTCTCAATGTATATATATACCTCGCCGGAGGTGGTTGCTTCTTGCAATTGGAGATCGTCGGTTGTTGACGGTTGACCTCCGTCGACAATGTCCGTTCCTTCACCTTCTCGATCATCGTCACCGTCAAGGTTCATATAAGAAGAGACTACATCCTCTTGTTGCTCATATTCTGAGCCCGGCACATAAGGAATCTCGTTGTTGATGATGTCCATTAAATAACGTTCAGCCTCCGGATCCCTAAGCGGCTCGGTTCTGTCGTCCGCCATATGTCACTCCTGCATGTAGTAAAAATTCTTTAAGTATAAAGGAATTAAAAAATAAGATTAAGGGGACATAGAGGAGGAGGAATTAAAAAATAAGATTCTTTAAGTAAAAATTCTTTTTTTCTTCTTCTTCCTTTCTTCTTCCTCTTTCTTCTTCTTCCTTTCTTCTTCTTCCTTTTTCCTTTCTTCTTCTTTCTTTCTTCTTCTTCCTTTCTTCTTCTTCCTTTCTTCTTTCTTTCTTCTTCTTCCTTTTTCTTTTTTCTTTCTTTCTTCTTCTTTCTTTCTTCTTCTTTCTTTCTTCTTCTTCCTTTCTTCTTCTTCCTTTCTATTCTTTCTTTCTTCTTCTTTCCTTTTTCTTTTTACTTTCTTTCTTCTTCTTCCTTTCTTCTTCTTCCTTTTTCTTTCTTCTTTCTTTTGGTTTTCATTTGGTTTTTATTTGGTTTTCATTTTTTTTTCTTCCTTTTTCTTTCTTGTTTTTTCTTCTTCCTTTTTTTCTTCTTTCTTTTCTTCTTCCTCCTTTTTTTTGTTTTTTTCTTCTGTTTGTTTTTTTGTTTTCTTTTGTTTTTTTCTTCTTCCTTTGTTTTTCTTCTGTTTTTTTGTTTTCTTTTGTTTTTCTTGAGTTTTTTCTTCTTCCTTTTCCCTTTCTTCTTCTTTCTTTCTTCTTCTTCCTTTCTTCTTCTTCCTTTCTTCTTTCTTTCTTTCTTCTTCTTCCTTTTTCTTTTTTCTTTCTTTCTTCTTCTTTCTTTCTTCTTCTTTCTTTCTTCTTCTTCCTTTCTTCTCTTCTTCCTTTCTATTCTTTCTTTCTTCCTGCGGAGGACGGCAGGCAGGGCGGCGGGCGGCGGGCGGAGGGCGGCAGGGCGTCGGGCGGCGGGCGGAGGGCGTCGGGCGGCGGGCGGCAGGGCGTCAGGCGGCGGGCGGCAGGGCGGCGGGCAAGGGCGGTGAGCAAGGGCAGGCACGGGCGGAGGCGGCGCTCACTGGGGACGGGGGCGGCGGCGCGCAGGGCTTCGGCGTCGGCGTCGGGGCAGGGCTTCGGCGTCAGCGTCGGGGCAGGGCTTCGGCGTCGGCGTCGGCGTCGGGGCAGGGCTTCGGCGTCGGCGTCGATCGGCGTTGGGGAGACAGAGGAGATCGGCTAAGTGTATATATAGACGCACCTTTAGTCGCGGTTGGGGAGGAGGACCGCGACTAAAGGTACCCTTTAGTCGCGGTTGGGGAGGAGGACCGCGACTAAAGGTAACCTTTAGTCGCGGTCCCCCTCCCCAACCGCGACTAAAGGGTTTTGGCGCCGCTTCCTTTCCCGCGCAGAAAGACCCTTTAGTCGCGGTTGGGGACAACAACCGCGACTAAAGGGTACCCTTTAGTCGCGGTCCGCCTCCCCAGCCGGGACTAAAGGGTCTGTGCTGAACTGGCGCGGTGCGGTGGGATGTTTAGTCCCACCTCGCTAGCCGAGAGGCTTCGACAGTGGTTTATAAGCGCGGCTGTGCTCACCACTTCGAGCTCCTCTCGAATGCAGGCTTACGGGCCTATTCTGTTACTATGTGCCTGTGGGCCTACTGGGCCTTCTGCGGGCCTGAATCCTGGCCCATTAATGGGTTTCTAGTCGTATTCAGGCCGTGGTGGCCCAGTAGGTGGCATATTCTTTATTTTTTGCCTGTTTTTTGTTTTCATTTTTGCTTTATTTATTTTGTTTTGTTTCTACTTACAACAAAAAACTTATTTATTTTATTTTATTTTGTTTCTAATTACTTATTTATTTTTACTTTATGATAATTACTTATTTATTTTACTTTATGATAATTATTTTATTTTATTAAAGTTTATATTATTTTGTTTCTAATTCATTTTAAAATCTTAAAAATACAATTATATATAAAAAAATCAGAAAATAAAACTAATTCATTTTAAATTCTTGTTTTTCTTCTGTTTTTTTCTTCCTTTTTTCTTCTGTTTTTTTCTTCTGTTTGTTTTTTCCTTTTTCTTGTTTTTCTTCTTTTTCTTCTTCCTTCCTTCTTCTTTCTTTCTTCTTCTTCCTTTCTTCTTTCTTTCTTCTTCTTCCTTTTTCTTTTTTCTTTCTTTCTTCTTCTTTCTTCTTCTTCCTTTCTTCTTCTTCCTTTCTATTCTTTCTTTCTTCTTCTTTCCTTTTTCTTTTTACTTTCTTTCTTCTTCTTCCTTTCTTCTTCCTTTCTTCTTCTTTTTTTCTTCTTCCTTTTTCTTTCTTCTTTCTTTTGGTTTTCATTTGGTTTTTATTTGGTTTTCATTTTTTTCTTCTTCCTTTTTCTTTCTTGTTTTTTCTTCTTCCTTTTTTTCTTCTTTCTTTTCTTCTTCCTCCTTTTTATTGTTTTTTTCTTCTGTTTGTTTTTTTGTTTTCTTTTTTTTCTTCTTCCTTTGTTTTTCTTCTGTTTTTTTGTTTTCTTTTGTTTTTCTTGAGTTTTTTCTTCTTCCTTTTTCCTTTCTTCTTCTTTCTTTCTTCTTCTTCCTTTTTCCTTTCTTCTTCTTTCTTTCTTCTTCTTCCTTTCTTCTTCTTTCTTTCTTCTTATTCCTTTCTTCTTCTTCCTTTCTTCTTTCTTTCTTCTTCTTCCTTTTTTCATTTTAAATTCTTGTTTTTCTTCTGTTTTTTTCTTCCTTTTTCTTCTGTTTTTTTCTTCTGTTTGTTTCTTCCTTTTTCTTGTTTTTCTTTTTTTTTTCTTCCTTTCTTCCTTTTTCCTTTTTTAAAATCTTCTGACATTTTAAAATCTTAAAAATACAATTATATATCAAAAAAATCAGAAAAATAAAACTAATTCATTTTAAAATCCCTTGAAGGTTCGACCAAATACAAAGTTTGGTACAATAAATTATTACACATCAATTCTTTCCTTGTACGTCCCTGCTTGCTTACGATTGTGCCGTATCCATGGAGCATCCTCATCATTTAACTTAATGCTTGGGTCAGTGTTCACTTTGAAGGGCGGAATTTCACCAAACATATTATAATCTTCTGACATGTCTGTCTTGTCCTCCACTCCCACGATGTTTCTTTTCCCTGAAAGAACAATGTGGCGCTTTGGATCATCGCATGATGTACTGATCGTTTTCTTATCTTTCTGTTTCCTCGGTTTGCTACTCATGTCCTTCAAATAAAAAACATGAGCGACATCTTTGGCAAGGACGAATGGTTCGTCAAGGTAACCAAGATTGTTGAAATCCACCATTGTCATTCCGTATTGCTCGTCCACCTTTACCCCACCTCCTGTTAGCTTGAACCATTTGCACCGGAACAAAGGGACCTTAAAGGAGGGTCCATAGTCAAGTTCCCATATCTCCTCTATGTAACCATAATATGTGACTTTTTGCCCATTCTCGGTTGCTGCATCAAAGCGGACACCACTGTTTTGGTTGGTGCTCTTTTTATCTTGGGCGATGGTGTAAAATGTATTCCCATTTATCTCGTATCCTTGGAAAGTCGTTATAGTCGAAGATGGTTTCTTGGCCAACATGTACAGCTGATCTCCAACATCATTGTCATTCATTAAATGTTTTCGCAACCAACTGCCGAAAGTCTCCATGTGGGCCTTTCTAATCCAGGATTCAGGCTTCCCCGGGTTGTCCGAGCGTAAAATATTCTTGTATTGCTCGAAGTACGGAGCCACCAAGCTGGAATTTTGCAGAACTGTGTGGTGTGCTTCAGTCATAGAATGACCGTCCATACATATCGTGGTATCCCTTCCGATCTTGCCTTTTCCACTTAGTCTCCCCTCGTGCCGCGATTGAGGAATACCAATCGGCTTAAGGTCAGGAACATAGTCAATACAGAACTCAATTACCTCCTCATTTTGATGGCCCTTGGAGATGCTTCCTTCTGGCCTAGCACGGTTACGAACATATTTCTTTAATACTCCCATGAACCTCTCAAAGGGGAACATATTGTGTAGAAATACAGGACCGAGAATGGAAATCTCTTCGACTAGGTGGACCAGGAGGTGCGTCATAATATTGAAGAAGGATGGTGGGAACACCAACTCGAAACTGACAAGGCATTGGACCACATCGTTCTGTAACCGTGGTAGATCTTCTGGATTGATTACCTTCTGAGAGATTGCATTGAGGAATGCACATAGCTTCACAATGGCTACTCGAACATTTTCCGGTAGGAGCCCCCCCAAAGCAATCGGAAGCAATTGCGTCATAATCACGTGGCAGTCGTGAGACTTCAGGTTTTGGAACTTTTTCTCCGGCATGTTTATTATTCCCTTTATATTCGACGAGAAGCCAGACGGGACCTTCATACTGCTCAGGCATTCAAAAAAAATGACCTTCTCTTCTTTGGTAAGAGCGTAGCTGGCACGACCTTGAAACCATTCCGGATGCCGGTCATCTGGGTCTTTCAAAAGTTGCTGGTCCTGCCGTGCTTCCTTTGTATCATTTGTCTTCCCATACACGCCCAAGAAGCTTAGCAGGTTCACGCAAATATTCTTCGTAACATGCATCACGTCGATTGCAGAGCGGACATCTAGGACTTTCCAATATTCTAGCTCCCAAAATATAGATTTCTTCTTCCACATGGGTGCGTGCCCGTCAACTCCCCGCGGAACTGATTGTCCGGCAGGACCCTTTACAAAGATGACTTTCAAATCCTTGACCATATCAAATATCTCAGCACCAGTACGTTCCGCAGGCTTCGGCCGGTGATCTGCCTTCCCGTTGAAATGCTTGCCTTTCTTTCTTACGTTATGATTTCGGGGAAGAAATCGACGATGACCCAGGTACACGTTCTTCTTACAATTAACCAAACGTACACTTTCAGTCTCATGTAAGCAGTGCGTGCATGCATTGTATCCCTTATTTTTCTGTCCCGAAAGGTTACTGAGAGCAGGCCAATCGTTGATGGTTACAAAAAGCAACGCTCGTAGGTCAAATTCCTCTCCTTTGTGCTCATCCCAGACACGTACACCAGGTTTCGCCCACAACTGTAAAAGTTCTTCAACTAATGGCCTTAGGTACACATCGATGTCGTTACCGGGTTGCTTAGGGCCTTGGATGAGAATTGGCATCATAATGAACTTCCGCTTCATGCACAACCAAGGAGGAAGGTTCTAGATGCATAGAGTCACGGGCCAGGTGCTATGGTTGGAGCTCTGCTCGCCAAAAGGATTAATGCCATCAGTATTTAGACCAAATCTTAAGTTCCTTGCGTCAGCTGCAAAATCTTTGAAAACTCTGTCGATCTTTCTCCATTGCGTTCCATCAGCGGTGTGTCTCGACTGCCCGTCGGACAAACGGTCCTCTTTGTGCCATCGCAACAACTTGGCATGCTTTTCGTTCATGAACAGACGTTTCACCCGTGGTATTATAGGAGCATACCACATCACCTTGGCGGGAACCCTCTTCCTGGGTTTCTCGCCCTCAACATCGTCACCAGGGTCATCGCCTCTGATCTTATAACGCAATGCAGTGCATACAGGGCATTCATTCAAATTCTCGTATTCACCGCGGTAGAGGATGCAGTCATTAATGCATGCATGTATCTTCTGAACCTCTAAACCTAGAGGGCAGACAACCTTCTTTGCTTCGTACGTACTGGCGGGCAACTCATTATTCTTCGGCAACATATTCTTCAATATTTTCAGCAAATTTTCAAATGATGAGTCACCTACACCTTCCTGTGCCTTCCATTTTAGCAAATCCAGTGTGCAGCCCAGCTTTTTCAGACTATTATCGCATCCTGGATACAACGACTTTTTGTGATCCTCTAACATGCGATCCAAATTCTCCCTTTCCTTGTGAGTTTCGCAGCGTCTCCGTGCATCAGCAATGGTCCGACCAAGATCATCAGCGGGCTCATCATGTGCCTCTTCTTCACCTTCACCTAACCCTTCCACACCTTCAGCATCATCCTCCATGAAAGTATCACCGAAAAGATCACGATAGTTGTCATCGATATCATCCCCTTCTTCATCTTCTTCCATTCTAACCCCTCTTTCTCCATGCTTGGTCCAACAATAATAGCTTGGCATGAAACCATGCTTAAGCAGGTCCATGTGAACTCTTCTTGAGGAGGAGTAACCCTTCTCATTCTTACAGACAGCACATGGACAGATAATAAAACCTTGCTGCTTGTTCGCATTTGCCATTACGAGGAAATCTTTCAAACCCGTAGTGAACTCGCCGGAGAGTCGGGAACCGTACATCCATTGCCGATTCATCTGCATTATTATTATATAAAGTATATAATTAACCATCATGCATTTGTTAAACTAACTAGCTAGAAATAATACAAATTAAACAATGAACTACACACATGCGTATTTTATCAATGACACATGAAAGGTTCGAGTTGCTAACCGCGATCGCGGAGGAAAAATAAATGAGAAAGCTCAAATGTGGCTTGTTTCAGGCTCTCGGGCATTTCATCAAACACCTTGTGTGCATAGGAGAAACCAAAAGCAAACCCACCACCACCCCACCACCACCTTCTGAAAATTATGAAGTGAGCCGAGTGAAGTGAAGTGAGCTGAGTATATATAGGGATGGGCCTTTAGTCGCGGTTGGCCAGGCCAACCGGGACTAAAGCCCCTCCCGTCCGCCAGCTGGATGGGCTTTAGTCCCGGTTGGCCTGGCCAACCGCGACTAAAGGCCTTCTGGGACCTTTAGTCCCGGTTGGCCACGCCAACCGGGACTAAAGCCCCTCCCGTCCGCCAGCTGTCGACCGAGCGCGCTGGGCCCAGGTAGTTGGTCGCGGGTCTTCTCCCGAACCGCGACTAAAGACCCCTTTGGTCGCGGTTCGATTGTTTTGGGGACTAATGGGGGCGTATGGAAGCCTCGTTTTCTACCAGTGTCGGCTCTCGGAGATTCTCATAGAGGCAGGATGTGTGCGTGTGCATTCATAGAGATGCATGTATGCGCGTATATACGAGCACTTGCGTCTATACCGTGTTAAAAAAACAGACCGCGGATGGAGAGGCCCAAAGTCCATATAGGAAACCAAGCACGCCGTTCGAACGCAAGGAACACTGGGTTGCTAAGCTAAGCTCAAGCCCAAAATGTTAAAAAAGAAAAACTCGAGCTCAAACTGCTCCCGGCAAAAAAGAAAAAGAAACTCAACTGGCACAGGCGGGCCCTCCCGCGCAATTTCTGAATTTATACGCGAAAGGGACGGACAGCTGAGACAACCAAAGAGAAAACAGTCGCACTTGTGCCATGAGCCATGTTGGGAAACAATGATGTACTACTGCTCGGACTAGTTTGCTATCAGGACATGTGCATGTGGCGAATTGGCGACCGATCACTTTGCTACCGTGTATCGAGTATGGACGAGATATCGCTAGTAAAAACGCGGGAGAGCCATATATATAGTCAGAGCGCACTAGAGCACGCCGCGGTAAAAATGGGGGGAAAGCTGGGATCTCATCCGCAATCTTATCCGGGCCACGCTCACGGTGACAGACAGGTGCACGCCACTCAGCAAGCAGGACTGCAGGATGTTTCCCCTCGATCCATCCATGGAGAAGTGGATATTTTGCCCATTTCTTTGTCGATCCCCGCGGGTATTCAACTATCGATCGATCGACTTTGTTAGGTCCTGGTTAGCTAAGTGTGTGTTTGTGTGAGTGAGCCGCTGAGCGCTGAGCGTAATTAAGCAATGATCAGTTGGGCTGTAATAGTTCCAACCATGCCGTACGTTGCTTTTCCAGGCACCTCCACTTTCACCGACTGTGTTGCTACATGGGTACTGCCAATGCTAGAGTGACAGCGTTTAACTTCAACTGAAGGCGCACTAGATAGATGATGACATCTTGCGGTTACCAAAAGCAGTACCGCTGAGTGGCATCCATCCACACGTCGTACGAGGAGGCTTCCACTTCAGCACAGCGACAGCAAAAGAACAGTTAAGTAGGAGTACGTACGAGGAAGCTAAGTTAGACCTTCTACTACAATGCAAGGTGTCTAGAAGAGGTGTTTGGAGAAGTAAATCAGACTTTTTTTAAACACCGATGTTGTTTTGTACAGGGCAGAAACTTAATTAAAGGCATCTCCATCGCAAGGCGCCTAATCAGATGCTTGATTAGTAATAAAAAAGGATTTCTCTCCTAGCGCCTGGGCTTGGAGTCCATGCATGCAACGCTGAGAGCTTAGCATACGAGCCCTACACACAGAAAATTAAACGGGCAACTTGGCTAGCGCCGGGCGACTCTTGTAGCATCAATGTTAACCGAATTTCAGGATTTGGATGGGATTAGCGGGAAACAACCAGGATTCTAAGCCTGGCGCCTGGCGTTAGCTTCTGTATTGTAAATGCCCTAAGCATCTCTCTTGTAGAAATAGACACCGGCGCTTCAGAAAAAATTGATTTATTTCTCTAAGCACTTCCCTAAATACCTAGCACTGTACAAGGCCTTAGGCCGCAGATCTGCTGATTAGTTACCTCATCTTTCTACGATGCATGCTTTGCTAGGTAATATACTATAACTAAGTCGCCAAAGATCATGTGGCTCTCCGTAACTTTGTCAGTCTTCTGTCTGATGTCAGTCGTTCAAGACATTGTGGTTGTCACACGATTCGAGGTCATTTTCAAGTTTAACCAACCGCGTCGATTCACTTCTAACTTCCCTTTCTAGTGGTTGTCAATTTTTTGAAGACATGCGGGCACTATAAGGTCCAGATTTACGTTCATGGTAGAAAAGAATCAATTTGAGTAGTAAGAATATATTTTTATAGCGGGCAACCATCAGGCAAAATCACAAATACTGAAGCTGGAGCCGAGCAAAATTTATTGTAATAGACAGTTAGAAAGTCGTCGTGCTAAGATCTCATATAACCAACACACCAGAGTAGCAGTCATCGCCGATGAAGAAAGCCGTAGATCAGAAGGATCAAACCTGTAAACACCCAAACGAAGACGAACGAAGACCGACCCAAACAGATCCATCGAGGAGCAGCACCGACCGAATCCCGCGAGATCCGACAGAGACAAACCTCCACACGCTCTCCGGCGATGCTAGACACAACATTGGGACAGGGATAGAACGTGGGAGATATTATTTCTAATGAGGGACATCGCCGCTGCCATACAACCCCAACCAAGACGCTGAATCTAATAAGAACGAGAAGGAGGTCCCTTCCGCCAGCGGGGGCCGAGATTCTTCGCACCTCCATGAAGATGAGGCGAATCAAGAGGAAAAGAATTTTTATTGTGAAGGAGGAAAGAGATAAGTTTGAGAGCGTTTAACTTCGACTGAAGGCGCACTAGATGATTCTGCTGACGTGTAGGAGTACTACACATCTTGCAGTTACCAAAAGCAGTACCGCTGAGTGGCGTCGTTCCACACGTCGTACGAGGAGGCTTTCACTTCAGCACAGCAACAACAAAAGAACAGTTTAGTTACCTGATTACCTCATCGGCGAGGAGGCTAAGTTAGGCGCAGCTCTGCTGATTAGTTACCTCATCTTTCTTTCTTTCTTTTTTTGCGGGGAAGTTACCTCATCTTTCTACGATGCATGCTTTGCTAGATAATATACTATAATTAAAAAAAAGTAGCCAAAGATCATGTGGTTCTCCGTGCCTATGTATGTCTTCTGTCTGAGGTCAGTCGTTCAAGACATTGTGGTTGTCACACCATCCAAGGTCATTTTCAAGCTTAAGCAACCGCGTCGATGCACTTCTAACTTCCCTTCCTGGTGGCTGTCAATTTTTCGAAGACATGCAGGCACTACAAGGTCCAGATTTACCTACGCGGTAAAAAAGAACCAATTTGAGTAGTAAGTATATATTTTTCTGAAAGGCAACTATCGGGCAAAAGCACAAATTCTGTACCACTACTGATGGACGTCAATTTGCACTAAAATTATACTACTACCACCCTCCCTCCGTTTCTGAATATTGGCAGTTTTCAAAGTTTAAATTGGACCAACAGAACGTCTTATATTCAGGAATGGAGGAAGTCTCTGCCAAGGCGTTTTATATATTTAAAAACAAAGGTAGTAAATGTCATGACCCGGACAATCTATATTGTCTTTATTTTCCCCTGTAAGCAAACGGAGTATCTCTTTGCTTTCTGTTTTCGAGCGGACCGATACGAAGCAAAAGGATAATTTCTTTGGCGAGGGAATTGCACAAACCATGACTTATTGAGGCTAGTGTTGCACAAAACACCTATTATACAGATTTGTTACGAAGAACACCACATATTAATGTAATACATTGTAAATACAGAATGACTAAATCATATTTAAATGTTTTTTAAAGATGTCACGTCTAATTATTAGCCGTCGGATCTATTCTGCTGTAATTTTCGTGCAATTTTGATTTGCGTCCTGCCCGCGCGTCCCCTGTGGCTCGCGTACGTCACTGTCGCTAGATAGTTGCTTTTTTCTTGTTTGTCCGGCCGCTCGTTGCACGGGCTGGCCTGTGTTTTTCTTTTGTAAGAATATACTCCTTCCGTTTTTAAATATTTATCTTTCTAGATATTTTAATAAGTGACTACATACGAAGCAAAATGAATGAATTTACATTCTAAAATATGTCTACATACATCCGTATATGATAGTTCATTTAAAATATTAGAAAGACAAATATTTAGAAACAAGGGAAGTACAAGAGTAGAAACACTCCAGTCCAGGAGCTAATTACAATCATTGTTTGAGAATCAAAGTGAGCTCCACCGGAACTGTGCCGATCGTTACATGGTCCTTCTTATCTCTTAGGGCTCCTGTTTTTTGTTTTTTAACACTGTTCCCACACATTCCACATCTCAACTTTCATTGTCCCGTTTTTATCTTTTTTCTTTTTCATATTTCTTCTTTTTATTTTACAATTCACAATTTCTTTAGTTTGTGAAACACGTTTTGAAATGTCCGCACACTTACTAAAATTGATGAATTTTTATTTTTGTGAACACCTTTTAAATTTTGTCTTGTTTTAGATTCATGAACATTCTAAAAATATTTGAACAGTTTTTCAAATCAAATTTGCTAAATCCCATGAAGTTTTTTTAGCAATGTGTTATCTAAGTTGTGGTCTGTCTGATTTATTTTTTCTAATCTTTTGCACAATTTTGGTCATGTTTTGTTTTGTGTCGCGCATCCGCGTCGTCCCGATGTCCAGTTGTCGGCCCGTTTTTTGTTAGGTCCCGGTCGTTTGTTATTGGTCTACTTCGTAGAAGCGGAAGAGACAGGGTTTTATATTCATTGCCACTTTAATCACTTCCATTTTACGGCTGCTTTTATTTTCCTCATTCCTCCTTTCTTTATTTCCCCTTTGTTTTCATTATAGTCGACATGTCCATTTTTTTATTCTAGTTGCACGTCCAGAAACGACATGCAACTTGGCCCTTGTTCTCTTTTTGTTTCAATTGCAAGTCTAGCCTCAATTCATAACTGGGCTTGATATTTCATTTGTATTATAACTGGGCCAACTTTTCTCAGTAGTTGCAAGTCCCTCCTCAACTTGCAACTAGGTCTGGCTTTCTTTTTTCCTCAACTACAAGTCCACCATCAACTCGCAACTAGGGGCTGACTTTTTTTGTACCAGTTTGCAAGTCAACCATCGAATTGCAAACTGGGCCCGCCCCTTCTTTTATCCTAGTTGCAAGACAACCATCAACTCATAACTAGGCTCTTGGTCGGGTTTATTTTGCTGCAATTCCATGTCAACCAATGACTCGCAACTAGGCCCACCCTTTTTCATTCCAGTTGCAAGTCCATCATTGAAATGCAATTGGGTATTGATCTTTTTTTGTCCCAGTTGCAACACTAGTAGAAAACAGGGCTTTGGTCCAGGCCGGGCCAACCTATTAGTCCCGGTTCAGTCCAGAACCGGGACCAATGGGGGCATTGGACTCGGTTCGTGAGCCCAGAGGGCCGGCCGGGCCACGTGGGCCATTGGTCCCGGTTCATCTGGACCTTTTGGTCCCGGTTGGTGGGACGAACCGGGACCAATGGGCCTCGCTCCTGGCCCACCACCATTGGTCCCGGTTGGTGGCTTGAACCGGGACCAAAGGCTCCCCTTTAGTCCCAGTTCATGCCACCAACCGGGACCAATGAGGTGCCTATATATACCCCCTCGCGTAAGAGCAGAGCACACTGCTCTGTTTTTTCTGGCCGAGGGAGAGAGGGCTTGGTGGTGCTCTAGCTCACCTCCTATGCACACAAGGTGTTCGATGGAATGCCCGAGCCACACTACTTAAGCTTTCTCCTCTCCAAGCTCGACCTCCAAGCTCCATTTTCTACAATATTTGTCTAGGTTTAGCGGTCCGTCACGCCCCGTCCCCGTCTTCACCGCTGTCGATCACCCGCGCCGAGCTCATCGCCGGCACCACCGTGGTGAGCCTCTTGTTCTTATCTTCTTTCTAAAAGGAAAAATATTCTTACTTGTATGTTTACATAGATACTTGTATTATTTTCTTACTTTTATTATTGCATCTTATATAGTGCGATGGTTTTGGTATCCGCCCCCGTCAGCCCTCGTCCTGTCTATGATTCGGATGTGGCATATATATTATCTTTATAACTATTGGTTCATTTATTGTTTATGAAAATTATGCCGACCAACGTGACATAGATTTTATTTATGTAGGATGTATGTGAATTGGAAATGCCAACCGACCCTATTGTCGAGAGGTTAAATTTAGTTGAAGAAGAAAACAATTTGTTGAAGGAAAAAATAAAAAAAATTGAGGAGAAGAAGATGATATTGGAGTTGCATGTTGCGGATGTCGTCGATGATCACAAGATCAAGATGAATGCAATGCGCTTGAATATTAGAAAGATTAGAAAATATGACATTCATACCGAGGCTTGGTATCATTATGCTGTTGGATCAATTGTTACCTTGGTTGCGATTATGATCGCATTTGTTTTCGCATTGAAATGTTTTACATAGTTTCAATGTATGGTTTAATTAATTAGATGCTCTGGAGAGCTATATGTTGTTAGATGAGAACTATGTATGCACTTTAGTTTTAATGTGATGATGAACTTTTATTAATTTGGACACTTAATTATATATAATGCACGCAGATGAACCGGCAATGGATGTACGGTGACAGACACACCTGCGAGTACATTAAGGGCGTGCATGGGTTTCTCGATGTGGCTGAGGCAAACAAGCAGAATGGTTTTATGTGTTGTCCATGCACTGAATGTGGGAATACGAGGTCTTACTCTAACCGGAAAATCCTTCACTCCCACCTGCTTTACAAGGGTTTCATGCCACACTATAATGTTTGGACGAGGCACGAAGAAATAGGGGTTATGATGGAAGACGGTGAAGAAGAAGAGTACGATGACAACTATGTGCCCCCTGAATATGGTGATGCTGCAATAGGGGGAGCTGGTGAAGATCAAGAGGAACCAGACGATGTGCCCAATGATGCTGCAACGGGTGAAGCTGTTGAAGATCAAGAGGAACCAGACGATGTACCCGATGATGATGATCTCCGCCGGGTCATTGTCGATGCAAGGACGCAATGCAAGTACACCCTCGACTCGCAACTAGGCTCGTAATTTGTACTTGTCCAAGTTACAAGTCCACTCTCGACTCGCAACTCGTATCATAGTTTTAAGTAGCTGCCCTAGTTGCAAGTCCACCCTCGACTCGCAACTAGGCAAGTTGTTTGTCTCATCCCAGATGCAAACCCATATTTTACTCGCAATTGGGTCCCTGTTTTGTTTTTATCCCAATTGCAGGTCCGCCCTTGGCCCACAACTAGGTCGGTAGTTGACATCCCAGTGGCAAGTCGACATTTGACTCTTAACTAGACTTGTATTTTCATAATTTTCCTAGTTGCAAGTTCATCATCTACTTGCAACTGGGCTCGCAGTTCTCCCAGTTGCAAGCCCACCCTCGACTTGCAACTGGGCTCGTAGTTGTCCTAGTTGCAAGCCCACCACCGACTCGCAACTGGGTTTGTTTTTGTTTTTCATATCAGTTGTAGTTTCACCCTTGACTCACAATTGGCATCATAGTTTGTTTCATCCCAATTGCAAGTCCACCCTCGAGTCGCAACTTGGCTTGTAGTTTCATAGTTGTCATAGTTGTAAGTCCACCCTCATTCACAACTAGGCTCGTAGTTATCCCAGTTACAAGTCCACCCTTGACTCGCAACTGAGCTCGTAGTTTGTTCTTATCCCAGTTGCAAGTCCGCACTCGACTTGCAACTAGGCCTGCAATTTGTTTATTATCCCAGTTGCAAGTCCACCCTCGACTCGCAGCTCGGCCTACATTTTATTTTTCATCCTAGTTGCAAGTATCCCTCAACACACAACCGGGTCCATAGTTTGTTATTTACCTAGTTGCAAGTCCATCCTTGACTCGCAACGTGGCTCGTAGTTTCGTTGTTGTCACAGTTGCAAGTCTATCCTCGACTCGCAACTGGGCTCGTAGTTGTCCTAGCTACAAGTCCACCCTCGACCCACAACTGGTCTCGTAGTTTTCCCAGCTACAAGTCCAACCTCGACTCGCAATTGGGCTTGTAATTTGTTGTTATCCCAGTTGCAAGTCCACCCTTGACTGCAAGTTGGCTCGTAGTTTCGTTGGTGTCCCAATTGCAGGTCCACCCTCGACTCGCAACTAGGCTCATAGTTGTGTTAGTTGCAAGTCCACCCTTGACTCGCAACTCTCGTAGTTTTGCGTAGTTGTCCCAGCTGCAAGTCCATTCTCGACCCACAACTTGTCTCATAATTTGTTTTCATCCTAGTTTGCAAGTCCACCTTTGGCTTACAACTAGCATCAACCCTTTTTTATTCTTCACCCCAATTGCAACTCCACCACTAACTTGAAATTGGGCTCCAATTTTTTTGTCATAGTTACAAGTTCACAACAACTTGCAACTGGGGTGAGCGACCAATTTTTATCTGAGGTACAATTCCATCTTCATACGCAAAATGTGAGCCCGGACCATGACATTTAATATTTCATTTTTTCTTTGATTTTTCCTTATTTAGCTTCTCAACAAATGTTTCATTTTTATTTTTTCCACCCGACCCATTTTTTCAAATGTCCCACTTGTAAGCCTATCTTCGGCCCTTTTTTAAAACATGCAACCGAGTGGGAGGGACCCAAGTTTTCATGTGTTTTTTCTTTTGGAAAAAGAGACCATTTATATGATATTCAGTTCTAGCCCATTGAGTTTTTTTTTTGAGTTTTTAGCCCATTGAGTTAGTTCTCCATCTTTCGTTGAAATCTCATAGTTGTATACAAATGAGACACACCCTTTTTGAGGCATATCCTTTTGTAGATAAAGCTTGTTTATTCACCAATGCAAAAAAAGTTCACGTTTTCAAAAATGGTTTCAAAATTAAAAAAAGATCACATTTTCAGAAATTATGTTCACCAATTCAAAAAATGTTCATGTTTTTCAAAAATTACATTCACCAATTCAAAAAAAACTAGAATTTTAGAAAATATTTAGATTTTCAAATTTTGTTCAGAATTTTAATAGATGTTCTCATTTTCAAGTTTTATAAATTTACAAGTTGTTTTAGTTATATGGAATATTTTTAAGTTTCGTGGACATTTTTATAAGTTTCAGTTCACATGACGCTCAGATGGCTAGCCTGAGAGAGACAGGCATCAACGCCCGTGTATGTATGTACATATATACACTGATACACACATATGCGATTCTTCAAGGTATACATGTCAAGCAGCGGCAGCACAATGTGCATGAAGTGAAGCAGCGGCTGTACAATGCGTACCATGCAAAAAAAAGCGGCAGCATAACAGGTGCTGTTATCGTGAGCAGCGGGGCGCTAGTGTGGCAACCACACACGCACGTACTACTCGATCGTGTATATGTACCAGGTGGAAACAGAATTGTTTCAAACAAAAAAAACTAACAAATAAAGAAAAAACAAGAGGGGTGAGCTTGTGCTAGGATGAAGTGGCATTGATGTCATACTTATAGATGTGACATAGTTATGTCTCATCTAGATGTGGGCCAGACACACTTTACAAGGTCTAATCTAGTGTTTAGACACATTGACATAATTCCAGACAGATAGGTCCTGCTTGTAAGGCTGGTCATAGTGGGGAGTAACTTAGACTAGTGTCATGCATATGACACTAGTCTAAGTTACTACCTTCATAATGCAAAGTAATATAATAGTAGTATCATAGATGGCTTCATTTATTAAACTCATCTTGTCTTAAAAAGCGCTATGTTACAGTAACATATTATGTTACCACATCTCATTAATTACTTGCCACATAAGCAGAATTTTTTTGAAATGCGTTATGTTACTAGCTAAGTTACCCCCAATATGACTAGCCTAAAGGCAATTTCAACCGGCCGATACAAACGAACATGATTTTTGTTTGTTTTTTGTCCGTTTTGGTGAGCCAAGCAGACGTGTGTGTCCGGTTTTTGATTAGATCGGCCAGTGCGCCCATCTTGACCGACATATTTGTCCGCATGGTCTTAAAAAAATAGGCACACAAAAAATTTAAATTTAAAACATGCAAATTAATAAAACAAAATTAAACATTAAAACCTCAGGCGAAAGTTTACTTCAAACATAATTAAACATAAAACATAATAAAAACAAAAAAGCCTTCCAGCCGTCCTCGGCCACAGCCCTAAGTGTTGTCCTTGTCATTGGAGCGGGTACGGTCGAGGAACTTCAGCGGCTGCGCCCAGGGGAACATCGTCTGGTGGGCCGCCAGCGCGGCCTCCTCCGGCGGGGCTGCCTGGCGCCGCGCGCGCCTACTCCTCCTCGCACGGCCAGCACTACCGCTGCTCCTCCTCCACATGCTCGCGTTGCATGCGGTGCTCGCCATCAGCCCGCTCCTCCTCTACCGTGCGGCGGCGCCACTGCTCAAGGTAGGCCACTTCCTCCTCCTCCGGCGTGCCGAGCCACACAAGCGGCATGCTGACCCTCCCGCACGATGCCCTGCCACTGCATATATCTCGGTGACTGCGGGCGGTGCCGCCCCGGGCGCATGCGATGGCGGCGGCAGTGGCGGGTAGACGCAATCGCCGACCGTGGAAAGCTAGAGCGCCTCCTCCAGACCAGCTGTGTGAGACTAGTCATATTATTTTGTGATGGTTGTATTGGTCATATAACAACTACTTTGCTGTAGTGGCCACATAGCAACTACTTGGATGCTGAAATGTAATGGCAACAATATATACCATGTTTTCGGTGTTGGTGATCACATGCTGAACTTGTTTTATTTAAATTTTGTTCAAAATTTAACAATTTCGGAAAATTTGAAAAAATTGCAGTAAATTTCACATGTCTACAGTACCATTATGGGAAAGTTTTACCCCATTTAGACCAATGGTTTGCTAGAGGGTGGAAGTTTTAGTTAGCTCAACTGGACCACAAGTTTGGGAGATAATGATGGTCTAATATGTTGGCTGATGTGGCCGGTTTTTATTGCCACATGTGCACTTACAAGCGGAAGCCATTTGTCTGGAATTATGTCAATGTATCCAAACACTAGATTATGTCTAGTTGCAATGTATTACATCAATATGTGGTGTTTTCTGCAACAAACTGGTATAGTAAGTGCTTTGTGCAACATTAACCCCAATAAATGATGGTTTGTGCAATTCCCTCTCTCTTTGGCACACGCAGTGCAAAAGTTGGGTCAGAGCGTGGCTAAGCTAGCTGCCACTTTGTAAACACCACTAGGTGAGGAGATGGCTAAGCTAGCTGCCACTTTCTGCGCGCCACTAGTAGCTGACTACTACGGCTAGCTAGAAGCTAATTAGCTGCGTGCTGTCCAATTTGGCTAAGCTAGTGCATGTTCTTTCTTCAGGTCTTGTACGGTGTGACCGCGGAACTGTACTTGTGTCATCCTGTGTTCAGTGTTCTGTCACTCTAGGTACTACCAGTAGTCTTCTTTTGGAGGGTTTAGTCTACTTCAGCTACTAGTACTACTACCGGAGTTTCGCTAATCTCCTAATCTTAAGTAAATTGTACGTATATTTATTCATAACCGGGATGTTTTTTGTCTACAAACTTGGCCAAAATATATAGCTTTTTGTGTGCAAATGAAACATTATATTTCCTGTTGAGACCAGAAGGGTTGTGTTTTCATGTTCAGCCAAAATCCACAACCATACAGTACGTAGATTACTGTCGATTTTTCACAGAATTTGCATGGACTTTTGGATGAAGTTTTCTTCAGCCAGAGCAGGGCGCGCTAAGCTTGCCACCGAAACACATACACCGCCGAGCTGCTCATCTCGAGAAACTAAGCCCTCCTCTGCTTCTCCAAGTGAAAATTCCTTGAGTGCGCAGAGAGGAATATTAGCTGGAAATGGGATCCCTCCGTCCAGAGCAAAGGAGCAAAGAAACCGAAAGCGAACGGAGCACGACTTTTGAAGCACCCAGCACAGCCTGTGCATGCATGCTTGATGCTTTGCGTCTTCGATTCTTTTCCCGCCAAAGAAGCAACTCGCGCAGACTCGATCGATCATACTGTACTGTACTTATACTACAGTAAAGTACAGTACACTCCTTCTCCGATCCCTCTCCCTCTCTATACAAAGCATAGCCGACTAGCCGTGGTGACGGTGCACGCGTCGACGCAACAATAAGCTGCTACGCCGGTGGCAGCAAGTACATACGCCGCGCGCAGCTACGGTGGGCACCGCGATGCCGGCGACGACGGGGAGCGCGAGGCGGGTGGCCGTGCTCCGCTGCATCGTGGCCGCGCTGGTCGTCACCGTGCTCCTCGCCGGCCTCGTCGTCCTCGTCTTCTGGCTCGTCGTCCGCCCCAAGCCCATCGAGTACAGCGTCGCGCGCGCCGCCGTGCGGCGCTTCCACGTCACCGCGCCGCCCGGCGGGGGCGGCGGCGCCACGCTCAACGCCTCCTTCTACCTCACCCTCGCGGCCGACAACCCGAACCGGCGCGTGTCCATGCGCTACAGGTCGGTCGCCGTCTACGTGCACTACGGCGCGGGCGAGGTGGCGCCTCAGCTGGCGGTCGCCGACGTGCCGGACTTCCACCAGCCCAGCCGGAACGAGACGCGGCTCGAGGTGCGCGCCGTGGCGCGGTCGGCGCCGGTGCCCGACTGGACCGCGCGGGAGCTCGAGCACGACCGCTCCGACGGCGAGGTGGGCGTGGAGGTGCGCGTCACCGCGATCGTCCATTTCCTGGTCGGCGGCGTCAAGTCCAGGCACTACAACATGCGGGCGATCTGCTCCCCGGTGGTCATCGGCTTGTCGCCGTCGTCGGCGAAATCCTTCCGGGGCGTGCCGTGCGACGTTGCAATTTCGTGAGACAGACGTGTACATGCATGGCGTGCGTGCGTGTAATTAACTACTGCAGGGTGTTGGTTTATACTGTGTGATGCTCTTAATTCTTTGTTTTTGAGGTAGCTCATCATTCATGCTGAATGGTGTGATGCTCTTAATTCTTTGTTTGTCATGTTTGTAATATACTATGGCCATGCTTGGATTGCTTTGATACAAGTGCACCTATAGTGATGAGAAAGACACCATTCTCGTCATTTTCATGTCATTTCGATATATATACCAATATATGTACTGCACTAAAAGCAGTGCCGGAGATGGGAGGACTGCCAGGGTTTTGCCCACGGATTGCTCCTGCTCGTGATGTCTTATATTAAAAAAAATGCCATGTTTTGTTTATTAATTGTTGAGTATACATTCGGCACGGTGCGTTTTTTATAACAACATACATCTACAGTAAGAGGTGGGTGATTGCGAACTAACGTGTGGTTGAGATAGTTAGGTAGACGGTGGTAACCTCAGCTCATTAGGGTTCAAGTCTGATGCTCGCATTTATCTTGGATTTATTTTAGAATTTTTGGTGATATGCTTTCAGTGGGAGGAGACGTTCTTATCGTTCCGGCGATACGCTTTTAATGGGAGGAGACTTTGCTGTCGATTACGAGATACCTACGGTGACTTCATAAAATTTTAAGATGAGGCGTAGATTTCTTTGCATCCGATACGGCCTTCAATAGTCACACGACATGTTTTTGTTGAAGGCATTGCTATAGAGTCTTCTCCACCGTGCTTTTCAAGGTGAAAAATCAAAATCTGACTTGCAATGGTTGGATCAAAGACTTCAACGTTTGAGCGTCGCTGCCTTCAGTGTTTTCGAATCATTCTCGTATCTCGTGTGTTGTCAACGATATATCTTCATATTAATATATTATCCTTTGTCAAAAAATCTATACGACCGTGCATGTCAATCCAAGCATGAACGAGAACGGACACCCCCTCTTGTACCGCAGCAATTTGATAAGTATCTGGTATTCACTTGCTTTTTTTTTCGGGTATATCTCTGGTATCCACTTGAACAATACATTTTGACAGACTAGACATTTTGCAATGCAACAACTGAGTGCAGCATGAGCCCTGCTCCAGTGCTCCCCCCTAACCTAATTTCAGAGGGATATTTTTGTCCCCGCGAATTTGTTTTTTTCCTGGCCCGCCGCAGTCCAGATCCAAGCCCTGTCTAGCCCTGTATAATCCAGAATGTATACGTACAGTACCCTGGTCCAAAAAAAACATCACACGACCCCACGTCCACGTAAGACCTGCCGAATCCAATCATTCACGCTAGCAGCTCCATCAATCTCGTGAGCATTGACGCAACTCCATAAGTCACGTAGTAGATCTCCAGCGGCGGCTATCTTGTCGCCGGCGATCTCGTCGGACAGCGGGCACGACAAAGTCGTGAATCTCCAACGGGCACGCACAGGTACCGCATCCCGCGTCCCCCCTCTAGTCTCGCTCGCGGCAACATCGAACGAACTGCCGCCGCCAGTGGTAGTGGTTAACCTAGCGGGGCGGGTAACCTAGCTACCCGGCGACACATGCGATCGTGGATCTTGTTCCGGCAGTGCTGCTCCTCGTGATCTGGGTTCACGTAGCGTCGGTTGCCGTCGGCTGTGCGCACCACCGGTATCGTTATTTGATGTGGCGGCTAACCTAGGTATCCGGCGGCAGAGGTAATCACAGATCAAGCTAGGTTTTGAGATCGTGCAGTTCCTCGCGATTGAAAGTGATCACGACGGGTGCCGTGGCTATCTTCCTTACTAAGTTGGGCAGATCTGAATGGCCTCGATTGCGGTTGTTTACATAACATCCGTGATCGTGTGCTATGTGTTTTATATTTCATCATTGATAATGTTTGCACATGTGATGATACATAATATTGGTTGTAGGAAATGGCGGACGAGGAGTTAACTGATATCATGGTAGACATGGAGTTTGGAGAACTGCTGAAAGACTGGATAGAAGATTGGTCAGATGATGAAAATTCAGATCGTGAAGATCGGTCAGAGAATGGGAACGAATGGGACGATCTTAATGTGAGTGGCACTGTCATGTTGTAATTTTTTGGTGGCATCCGACAACATTAAATCTTTGTGTTGAAAATTTATAGATCGATGAGCTTGATGATGATCAGGAATACAACTCGGAGCTCTCGAATGAAGATTACATTAGTCAGGTACGTAAGTAATTATGTATTTGTGTTGTATTTTTCAGTTCATTTCCGAATGTCATAATGCGTACGACTATTACGGTGAATCTGACGCGGAGACAGGCCTTAACGACGAATCATTAGATGCACCTGGTTCTGGGGAGTCCGAGTCATCGGTCATCATGAGTGAGGTATGTGTGTAATCAGTGTTCTACGGAAGTAAGTAATGTTAAACCTTAGAAATCTGTTTTCATGGCTGTGGTTTGATTGTGTAGGTGACACAAGATGATGGGGCAAAGAATGTCCAAGATACTGCCAGTGCAGATGATAAGAGGGATATGTTCATGCAGATAATGGAAATGACCTTTACGTCTCACGATGCTGCGTATGATTTCTACAACAGCTATGCTAGAGATAATGGTTTCAGCATTAGAAAGAATAAGGCCAGGTATAGCAAAACAGAGTCACGTCATATGCGTTATAGGCGGTTTGTTTGTTCAAGACAAGGGAAACGTGATAGCAAGTTGCTAACCGAGGAAGGACACATCCGTAGGCTCAGAGCCGAGACACGCTGCTTTTGCAAAGCGCACCTGACCGTCAAGCTTGACCAAAAGCGTGGGGTTTGGTATGTTGAAAGTTTTGAGGACAAGCATAGCCATATGTTGGCAGGACCGGACGAGGTACCTTTTCTTTGGTCCCACAGAAAAATCAAAGAGTACCAGAAGCATGAGATAATGTCCATGGGAGCTGCATGGATTAGAATTCACGACATGATGGATTGCTTCATCAGCAAACATGTATGGTACGGCGGTGTTGGTTTTACCAGGCGTGAAATATACAACCTTTGCGCCAAGGAGAAGAGGAAGCTGCTTTCAAAAGGTGATGCTGCCACAGCCATAGGCATCATGGCCAGTAGGAAACAGAGGGATCCTGGCTTCTTTTTCGAGTACAAGCTAGATAAGGAAGGACATTTGAATAGGATGTTCTAGTGCGACTCCCAGTCTCATCATGACTATGAGGACTTCGGCGACGTGCTTGTATTTGACAACACGTACAAGATGAACCGCTATGGCATGCCATTCATACCTTTTGTTGGTCTTAACAATCACCGGAAGACCACTGTTTTTGGTTGTGCCATAGTTTCGGACGAGACCGAGGAGACATACGTGTGGCTTCTGCAGACTTTTTTGAGGTCTATGTGTCAAAAGATGCCTAAGAGTGTTATCACAGACGCCGACGCTTCGATGATCAAGGTAATTCGCGAAGTCTTGCCAGATGTGTGGCACCGTATATGTACGTGGCACATAGAGAAAAATATGAAGATTCACCTCAGTCACAAGTCCTTGAAGGAGTTCCGAACTCTTCTGTACTATAGCACGTCCATGGCAACGTTTGAGGAGAGATGGCACGCATTTTTCAAAAGATGGTAGTCGGAAAAAACTGTAACATGGTTGAGGCGGATGTATAAGGAGAGGAGACTATGGGCCGCGGCATATCTAACTGAGGGGTTTTGGCTTGGCATGAAAAGCAACTAGCGGAGTGAAAGCCTGAACTCATGCCTTCACCTCCACCTAGACGGTGAAATGTCCCTGGTGGATATGATTTTGCACTATGAGAACGCCGTTGTGCGTATCCGTGAAAACGAGGCGCGAGATGACTGCACGGCCTCACAGAGTTTACCGGTGCCAGTTACTAGCTCGAGGGAACTTGAGATAGCTGCTTCTCACGTCTTCACTCCAGCAAACTTCTATATGTTGCAAGATGATCTTAGAAAAATTGACCGCATGGAGATTGTAGAAATTAAGCTGGGAGATGGATCACAGCAGTACATCGTGGCCTGGAAGAATAACTGGAAGCGCCGTTTTTGAGTGGAGTATACACCAGTAAATTTCGCAAAAACTATAAGGTGCAGCTGCAGAAGAAAGATTTGAAAGGGTCTACCTTGCAAGCACATATTCCATGTACTGAAGCACTTGAACATATCTGAAATACCAAAGTGTTTAGTTCTTATTCGGTTCACGAAAGAAGCAAGGTTGGGACTGCCCGCGAGGCGCACAAGCGATTTGTTGGGATTTGGTTGGACTGGGGCCGGGGAAAGAATGAAATATAGCGAGGTCAGTGTGTTAGCGTCTGAAGCCATGCATGCGGCATGCAAACACCCTGCTTTGTGGGATCAGTTATAGGAGAGTTTGAAGGCTGTGATAGCTAAGAGTCATGAGTATGATCTGCTACAGGAAAATTTGTTGAAGCAAACAAATGACATCAGTAAGTGTGCAGTTGAATATGTGGATGATGGTGAAGGCAACATGATTGAGGTTAAAGATCCTATGAAAGTGTCAAGCAAAGGTGCAACAAAGGCAGATGAGAGCCGCCCTGTCTCGAAAAATGGTAGACCACTCTCTTTTGATGAGTTGAAAACCCGGTGCGGCGCTTGCAAATTGGTAGGACACGCTAGACGTAGCAAGAAATGCAAACTAAATCAGAAGTAAGTGTTTGTATGCATTGTGGATTATTAAAGTTTGTATCATTCATTAACTTAGCTTGTCTTCTATCAGGTGCAGAAAAGTGGAGAAGGAACAAGAGTAGAACACTTGCTTCAATTATTTACTGTGTTAATCGGCCGGCTCATACTTCGGCTAAGGTAGCTGTAGGCGCTTGTGTTTCTTTGGTTTGGAGGCTTTGGCCCCGTGATTGTATCCTTAGTGTATTAGCAGACGAGATCCCAGTCTTTGTTTAAATAAATTAAGATGTTTCCCTGTAAACAAAAATCAAAAAAATTCTTTACTGTGTAATGACCGGGGCTGTGTAATGACCGGGGCATGAGGTAAAAAGAATATTATTGTACATTTCCCCTGCCCACGTCCTAAATGCCATTAAATAAGTAACTGTACCACTCTCCTCCCCACCACACACTCACCCACCTCCCACGGGCGCCGGTTCGAACTCCCCTCTTATCCCCACCTATAGTAGATCGAGAATACCCTCGCTGGCGACCGCTGCAGCCGCCTCCATGGAGAGAAGCCTCGGCTGGCAGAGAGCGATGATGGACCTCGCCGGCGATGACGAGGGGTGGCGCGCGCAGTTGACGGAGGTGTGCGGCTAGTTCCCCAGCATGGAGATGTTGGTCAACCACACGCGTGGCCTCGTCAAAGTCCTCACCGACGCCGAGAGAAAGCGCGCCTTCCCCTACAGCCGCGGCGTCTCGCCGGTTGTCCTACTCATGTGGGCAATGCGAGAGGCCACGCTGAGCGACTCCCCTGTTCAGCGCACAAGGTGGTGGATGTACCGCTCCACCACCATGACGCTGCAGCCAGATTCAACACGCGTCGCGTCAAGGGCGGACCGCGTCGACGTCGAGCTCGCTGTCCCTGCGCCCGTCAGCCCGGACTACCAGGTCCGCCATGTGTCGAAGCCAATGCTACCATTGGACCATGAGGAGGGCGAGGAGGACGCTGTGCAGATGGTAGCGCCGGTCGCCGTCGAGGGTGGCAAGACAATGCCCATCGACATCGAGCTCCTTCCCCTCCTCCCTTACATAGTGAAGGTGGAAGAAGAGGAGGTGGCTCAGGATCAGGTGGCGCAGCTGTCCAACAGAACGGTGGTCAAGAAGAAGGCTTCTCCGTGTGTGGTGCGCCGCTCATGCCGCCTCAAATTTCTGAAGAAGTGAAGTTGGGCACAGTTGCTGAAAGAGGAGGAAGCTGCCGATTATCTTAAGTTAGGTATGCTGTTATATGTTTCAGCATATAAGTTAACATTATTTTGGGTTTGATGTTGGTTAGGTATGCTTTTATATGTAAGCATATAAGTTATGCAATCGGTACGGTTTGATCGGGTTCTTTGTGGCTGAAGAACTGAATATCTACTGCTCACCCTAAGTTCCAAGTTCAGTTAAATTTCTGAATATTGAATATGTATTGTTGCTTTGCTTCAGTGTTGCATGGAAGCTGCCAGATATTGCTCCTATGTTGCAACAAGACAATGAACTAGTCTGCTACATAAATCAGTAGTGTTGCTAGGTGATGTGCCCATGTGCATCACATACCAACTATAGAACATGCCAAAAGTGCATTGTCTGTTAAATACAGGACATGCCAAAAGTGCATTGTCTGCCAAATATAGAACATGCCAAAAGTGCTGAAGGAAATATGCCTTAGAGGCAATAATAAAGTTATTATTTATTCCCTTATATCATGATAAAGGTTTATTATTCATGCTAGAATTGTATTAACCGGAAACATAATACATGTGTGAATACATAGACAAACAGAGTGTCACTAGTATGCCTCTACTTGACTAGCTCGTTAATCAAAGATGGTTATGTTTCCTAACCATGGACAAAGAGTTGTTATTTGATTAACGGGATCACATCATTAGTTGAATGATCTAATTGACATGACCCATTCCATTAGCTTAGCACCCGATCGTTTAGTATGTTGCTATTGCTTTCTTCATGACTTATACATGTTCCTATGACTATGAGATTATGTAACTCCCGTGTGCCGGAGGAACACTTTGTGTTCTACCAAACGTCACAACGTAACTGGGTGATTATAAAGGTGCTCTACAGGTGTCTCCAAAGGTACATGTTGGGTTGACGTATTTCGAGATTAGGATTTCTCACTCCGATCGTCGGAGAGGTATCTCTGGGCCCTCTCGGTAATGCACATCACTTAAGCCTTGCAAGCAATGCAACTAATGATTTAGTTGCAAGATGATGTATTACGGAACGAGTAAAGAGACTTGCCGGTAACGAGATTGAACTAGGTATTGGATACCGACGATCGAATCTCAGGCAAGTAACATACCGATGACAAAGGGAACAACGTATGTTGTTATGCGGTCTGATCGATAAAGATCTTCATAGAATATGTAGGAGCCAATATGGGCATCCAGGTCCCGCTGTTGGTTATTGACCGGAGACATGTCTCAGTCATGTCTACATTGTTCTCAAACCGTAGGGTCCGAACGCTTAAAGTTATGATGACAGTTTCATTATGAGTTTATGTATTTTGATGTACCGAAGGTTGTTCGGAGTCCCGGATGTGATCACGGACATGACGAGGAGTCTCGAAATGGTCGAGACATAAAGATTGATATATTGGAAGCCTATATTTGGACATCGGAATGTTCTAGGTGAAATCGGCATTTTACCGGAGTACCGGGGGGTTACTGGAACCCCCCCGGGGGTTAATGGGCCTTCATGGGCCATAAGGGAGAAGAGAGGGGCCGGCCAGGGCAGGCCGCGCGCCCCCTCCCCCTAGTCCGAATAGGACAAGGAAGGGGGGGGGTGGTGCCCACCATTCCTCTTCTCCTTCCCCCTTTCCTTCTCCAACAAGGCAAGAGAGGGGGGAGTCCTACTCCCGGTAGGAGTAGGACTCCTCCAGGCGCACCCCTTGGGGCCGGCCGCACCTCCCCCTCCCTCCTTTATATACGGGGGCAGGGGGGCACCCTAGAACACACAAGTTGATCATCGTGATCGTTCCTTAGCCGTGTGCGGTGCCCCCCTCCACCATATTCCACCTCGGTCATATTGTAGCAGCGCTTAGGCGAAGCCCTGCGACGGTAGAACATCAAGATCGTCATCATGCTGTCGTGCTGACGGAACTCATCCCCGAAGCTTTGCTGGATCGGAGCCCGGGGAGCATCATCGAGCTGTACGTGTGCTAAGAACTCGGAGGTGCCGGAGTAACGGTGCTTGGATCGGTCGGATCGGGAAGATGTACGACTACTTCCTCTACGTTGCGTCAATGCTTCCGCTTCGGTCTACGAGGGTACGTAGACAACTCTCTCCCCTCTCGTTGCTATGCATCACCATGATCTTGCGTGTGGGTAGGAGAATTTTTGAAATTACTACGTTCCCCAACAGTGGCATCCGAGCCTAGGTTTTATGGTTTGATGTTATGTGCACGAGTAGAACACAAGTGAGTTGTGGGCGATATAAGTCATACTGCTTACCAGCATGTCATATTTTGGTTCGGCGGTATTGTTGGACGAAGCGGCCCAGACCGACATTACGCGTACGCTTACGCGAGACCGGTTCTCCCGACGTGCTTTGCACATAGGTGGCTTGCAGGTGACAGTTTCTCCAACTTTAGTTGAACCGAGTGTGGCTACGCCCGGTCCTTGCGAAGGTTAAAACAGCACCAACTTGACAAACTATCGTTGTGGTTTTGATGCGTAGGTAAGATTGGTTCTTGCTTAAGCCCGTAGCAGCCACGTAAAACTTGCAACAAACAAAGTAGAGGACGTCTAACTTGTTTTTGCAGGGCATGTTGTGATGTGATATGGTCAAGACATGATGCTAAATTTTATTGTATGAGATGATCATGTTTTGTAACCAAGTTATCGGCAACTGGCAGGAGCCATATAGTTGTCGCTTTATTGTATGCAATGCAATCACGCTGTAATGCTTTACTTTATCACTAAGCGGTAGCGATAGTCGTGGAAGCATAAAAGTGGCGAGACGACAATGATGCTGCGATGGAGATCAAGGTGTCGCGCCGGTGACGATGGTGATCATGACGGTGCTTCGGAGATGGAGATCACAGGCACAAGATGATGATGTCCATATCATATCACTTATATTGATTGCATGTGATGTTTATCTTTTATGCATCTTATCTTGCTTTGATTGACGGTAGCATTATAAGATGATCTCTCACTAAATTATCAAGAAGTGTTCTCCCTGAGTATGCACCGTTGCGAAAGTTCTTCGTGCTGAGACACCACGTGATGATCGGGTGTGATAGGATCTACGTTCAAATACAACTGGTGCAAAACAGTTGCACACGCGGAATACTCAGGTTATACTTGATGAGCCAAGCATATACAGATATGGCCTCGGAACACGGAGACCGCAGGTCGAGCGTGAATCATATAGTAGATATGATCAACATAGTGATGTTCACCAATGAAACTACTCCATCTCACGTGATGATCGGACATGGTTTAGTTGATTTGGTCACGTGATCACTTAGAGGATTAGAGGGATGTCTATCTAAGTGGGAGTTCTTTAAGTAATTTGACTAATTGAACTTAAATTTATCATGAACTTAGTACCTAATAGTATCTTGCTTGTATATGTTTGATTGTAGATAGATGGCCCGTGCTGTTGTTCCGTTGAATTTTAATGCGTTCCTTGAGAAAGCAAAGTTGAAAGATGATGGTAGCAATTACACGGACTGGGTCCATAACTTGAGGATTATCCTCATTGCTGCACAGAAGAATTACATCCTGGAAGCACCGCTGGGTGCCAGGCCTGCTGCAGGAGCAACACCAGATGTTATGAACGTCTGGCAGAGCAAAGCTGATGACTACTCGATAGTTCAGTGTGCCATGCTTTACGGCATAGAATCAGGACTTCAACGACGTTTTGAACGTCATGGAGCATATGAGATGTTCCAGGAGTTGAAGTTAATATTTCAAGCAAATGCCCGGATTGAGAGATATGAAGTCTCCAATAAGTTCTATAGCTGCAAGATGGAGGAGAACAGTTCTGTCAGTGAGTATATACTCAAAATGTCTGGGTATAATAATCACTTGATTCAGATGGGAGTTAATCTTCCAGATGATTGCGTCATTGACAGAATTCTCCAATCACTACCACCAAGCTACAAGATCTTCGTGATGAACTATAATATGCAAGGGATGAATAAGACTATTCCCGAGCTCTTCGCAATGCTGAAAGCTGCGGAGGTAGAAATCAAAAAGGAGCATCAAGTGTTGATGGTCAACAAGACCACTAGTTTCAAGAAAAAGGGCAAAGGGAAGAAGGGGAACTTTAAGAAGAACAGCAAGCAAGTTGCTGCTCAAGAGAAGAAACCCAAGTCTGGACCTAAGCCTGAAACTGAGTGCTTCTACTGCAAGCAGACTGGTCACTGGAAGCGGAACTGCCCCAAGTATTTGGCGGATAAGAAGGATGGCAAGGTGAACAAAGGTATATATGATATACATGTTATTGATGTGTACCTTACTAATGCTCGCAGTAGCACCTGGGTATTTGATACTGGTTCTGTTGCTAATATTTGCAACTCGAAACAGGGTCTACGGATTAAGCGAAGATTGGCTACGGACGAGGTGACGATGCGCGTGGGAAACGGTTCCAAAGTCGATGTGATCGCGGTCGGCACGCTACCTCTACATCTACCTTCAGGATTAGTATTAGACCTAAATAATTGTTATTTGGTGCCAGCATTGAGCATGAACATTATATCTGGATCTTGTTTGATGCGAGACGGTTATTCATTTAAATCAGAGAATAATGGTTGTTCTATTTATATGAGTAATATCTTTTATGGTCATGCACCCTTGAAGAGTGGTCTATTTTTATTGAATCTCGATAGTAGTGACACACATATTCATAATGTTGAAGCCAAAAGATGTAGAGTTGATAATGATGGTGCAACTTATTTGTGGCACTGCCGTTTAGGTCATATCGGTGTAAAGCGCATGAAGAAACTCCATACTGATGGACTTTTGGAACCACTTGATTATGAATCACTTGGTACTTGCGAACCGTGCCTCATGGGCAAGATGACCAAAACACCATTCTCCGGTACTATGGAGAGAGCAACAGATTTGTTGGAAATCATACATACAGATGTGTGCGGTCCAATGAATATTGAGGCTCGTGGCGGATATCGTTATTTTCTCACCTTCACAGATGACTTAAGCAGATATGGGTATATCTACTTAATGAAACATAAGTCTGAAACATTTGAAAAGTTCAAAGAATTTCAGAGTGAAGTTGAAAATCATCGTAACAAGAAAATAAAGTTTCTACGATCTGATCGTGGAGGAGAATATTTGAGTTACGAGTTTGGTGTATATTTGAAACAATGCGGAATAGTTTCACAACTCACGCCACCCGGAACACCACAGCGTAATGGTGTGTCCGAACGTCGTAATCGTACTTTACTAGATATGGTGCGATCTATGATGTCTCTTACTGATTTACCGCTATCATTTTGGGGTTATGCTTTAGAGACGGCCACATTCACGTTAAATAGGGCACCATCAAAATCCGTTGAGACGACGCCTTATGAACTATGGTTTGGCAAGAAACCAAAGTTGTCGTTTCTGAAAGTTTGGGGCTGCGATGCTTATGTGAAAAAGCTTCAACCTGATAAGCTCGAACCCAAATCGGAGAAATGCGTCTTCATAGGATATCCAAAGGAAACTATAGGATACACCTTCTATCACAGATCCGAAGGCAAGACTTTTGTTGCTAAATTCGGAAACTTTCTAGAGAAGGAGTTTCTCTTGAAAGATGTGAGTGGGAGGAAAGTAGAACTTGATGAGGTAACTGTACCTACTCCCTTATTGGAAAGTAGTACATCACAGAAAACTGTTTCCGCGACACCTACCCCAATTAGTGAGGAAGCTAATGATACTGATCATGAAACTTCAGGACAAGATACTACTGAACCTCGTAGATCAACCAGAATGAGATCCGCGCCAGAGTGGTACGGTAATCCTGTTCTGGAAGTCATGCTACTAGATCATGATGAACCTATGAACTATGAAGAAGCGATGGTGAGCCCAGATTCCGCAAAATGGCTTGAAGCCATGAAATCTGAGATGGGATCCATGTATGAGAACAAAGTATGGACTTTGGTTGACTTGCCCGATGATCGGCAAGCAATTGAGAATAAATGGATCTTCAAGAAGAAGACTGACGCTGACGGTAATATTACTGTCTACAAAGCTCGACTTGTCGCAAAAGGTTTTCGACAAGTTCAAGGAGTTGACTACGATGAGACCTTCTCACCCGTAGCGATGCTTAAGTCTGTCCGAATCATGTTAGCAATTGCCTCATTTTATGGTTATGAAATTTGGCAGATGGATGTAAAAACTGCATTCCTGAATGGATTTCTGGAAGAAGAGTTGTATATGATGCAACCAGAAGGTTTTGTCGATCCAAAGGGAGCTAATAAAGTGTGCAAGCTCCAGCGATCCATTTATGGACTGGTGCAAGCCTCTCGGAGTTGGAATAAACGCTTTGATAGTGTGATCAAAGCATTTGGTTTTATACAGACTTTCGGAGAAGCCTGTATTTACAAGAAAGTGAGTGGGAGCTCTGTAGCATTTCTGATATTATATGTGGATGACATATTACAGATTGGAAATGATGTAGAATTTCTGGATAGCATAAAGGGATAGATGAATAAGAGTTTTTCAATGAAAGACCTCGGTGAAGCTCCTTACATATTAGGCATAAAGATCTACAGAGATAGATCAAGACGCTTAATTGGACTTTCACAAAGCACATACCTTGACAAAATTTTGAAGAAGTTCAAAATGGATCAAGCAAAGAAAGGGTTCTTGCCTGTGTTAAAAGGTGTGAAGTTGAGTCAGACTCAATGCCCGACCACTGCAGAAGATAGAGAGAAAAATGAAAGATGTTCCCTATGCTTCAGCCATAGGCTCTATCATGTATGCAATGCTGTGTACCAGACCTGATGTGTGCCTTGCTATAAGTTTAGCAGGGAGGTACCAAAGTAATCCAGGAGTGGATCACTGGACAGCGGTCAAGAACATCCTGAAGTACCTGAAAAGGACTAAGGATATGTTTCTCGTATATGGAGGTGACAAAGAGCTCATCGTAAACGGTTACATTGATGCAAGCTTTGACACTGATCCGGACGATTCTAAATCGCAAACCGGATACGTGTTTACATTAAACGGTGGAGCTGTCAGTTGGTGCAGTTCTAAACAAAGCGTCGTGGCGGGATCTACATGTGAAGCGGAGTACATAGCTGCTTCAGAAGCAGCAAACGAAAGAGTCTAGATGAAGGAGTTCATATCCGATCTAGGTGTCATACCTAGTGCATCGGGTCCAATGAAAATATTTTGTGACAATACTGGTGCAATTGCCTTGGCAAAGGAATCTAGATTTCACAAGAGGACCAAACACATCAAGAGACTCTTCAATTCCATCCAGGATCTAGTCCAGGTGGGATACGTAGAGATTTGCAAGATACATGCGGATCTGAATGTAGCAGACCCGTTGACTAAGCCTCCTCCACGAGCAAAACATGATCAGCACCAAAGCTCCATGGGTGTTAGAATCATTACTGTGTAATCTAGATTATTGACTCTAGTGCAAGTGGGAGACCGAAGGAAATATGCCCTAGAGGCAATAATAAAGTTATTATTTATTTCCTTATATCATGATAAAGGTTTATTATTCATGCTAGAATTGTATTAACCGGAAACATAATACATGTGTGAATACATAGACAAACAGAGTGTCACTAGTATGCCTCTACTTGACTAGCTCGTTAATCAAAGATGGTTATGTTTCCTAACCATGGACAAAGAGTTGTTATTTGATTAACGGGATCACATCATTAGTTGAATGATCTGATTTACATGACCCATTCCATTAACTTAGCACCCGATCGTTTAGTATGTTGCTATTGCTTTCTTCATGACTTATACATGTTCCTATGACTATGAGATTATGTAACTCCCGTGTGTCGGAGGAACACTTTGTGTGCTACCAAACGTCACAACGTAACTGGGTGATTATAAAGGTGCTCTACAGGTGTCTCCAAAGGTACATGTTGGGTTGACGTATTTCGAGATTAGGATTTGTCACTCCGATCGTCGGAGAGGTATCTCTGGGCCCTCTCGGTAATGCACATCACTTAAGCCTTGCAAGCAATGCAACTAATGAGTTAGTTGCAAGATGATGTATTACGGAACGAGTAAAGAGACTTGCCAGTAATGAGATTGAACTAGGTATTGGATACCGACGATCGAATCTCGGGCAAGTAACATACCGATGACAAAAGGAACAACGTATGTTGTTATGCGGTCTGACCGATAAAGATCTTCGTAGAATATGTAGGAGCCAATATGGGCATCCAGGTCCCGCTGTTGGTTACTGACCGGAGACATGTCTCGGTCATGTCTACATTGTTCTCGAACCGTAGGGTCCGCACGCTTAAAGTTACGATTTCAGTTTCATTATGAGTTTATGTATTTTGATGTACCGAAGGTTGTTCGGAGTCCCGGATGTGATCAAGGACATGACGAGGAGTCTCGAAATGGTCGATACATAAAGTTTGATATATTGGAAGCCTATATTTGGACATCGGAATCGTTCCGGGTGAAATCGGCATTTTACCGGAGTACCGGGTGGTTACCGGAACCCCCCGGGGGTTAATGGGCCTTCATGAGCCATAAGGGAGAAGAGAGGGGCCGGCCAGGGCAGGCCGCGCGCCCCCTCCCCCCCTAGTCCGAATAGGACAAGGAAGGGGCGGGGGGTGGTGCCCCCCTTTCCTCTTCTCCTTCCCCCTTTCCTTCTCCAACAAGGCAAGAGAGGGGGGAGTCCTACTCCCGGTAGGAGTAGGACTCCTCCAGGCGCACCCCTTGGGGCCGGCCGCACCCCCCCTCCCTCCTTTATATACGGGGGCAGGGGGGCACCCTAGAACACACAAGTTGATCATCGTGATCATTCCTTAGCCGTGTGCGGTGCCCCCCTCCACCATATTCCACCTCGGTCATATTGTAGCAGCGCTTAGGCGAAGCCCTGCGATGGTAGAACATCAAGATCGTCATCACGCCGTCATGCTGACGGAACTCATCCCCGAAGCTTTGCTGGATCGGAGCCCGGGGAGCGTCATCGAGCTGTACGTGTGCTAAGAACTCGGAGGTGCCGGAGTAACGGTGCTTGGATCGGTCGGATTGGGAAGACGTACGACTACTTCCTCTATGTTGCGTCAATGCTTCCGCTTCGGTCTACGAGGGTACGTCGACAACTCTCTCCCCTCTCGTTGCTATGCATCACCATGATCTTGCATGTGCATAGGAGAATTTTTGAAATTACTACGTTCCCCAACAAGTGCAATGTCTACCAATCATGATGGCCCCATGTTATTTATGCTGCAATCTCTGTTACACTTTGCCCATAAACTGAATAGCAAATAATTCAGCATCATTTCATCATGTCAATTACAATGATGTCAATAACTTTATGACCAATCTACTTGCTAACTATGACAGCAATCATAATGGCAAGCAGGCCAAGATACAGAAGACCTCCAAATCCTAAAATCCTATCCATATAGAGCAATATCTCCTTGTGCATCTTACCATTGCCCTCTTTTCTTTCTCATTCCTTTTAATTTTAGCTTCATATTCTGTAATCTTAGTCTCCAGTTTCTTGTTCTTCATGGCAAGATACTTAATGACTGACTTTGCTTTGCTATCCCACTCCCCATCAACCCATTCAACATACTCAGAAGTGATATGATCCTAAATAAATCATGAGCAATTCAAGTCATTTTATAACTGAACTTGTCGCTGCAAGTGTTAAACACTGAACTTTTTTGCAGCTTGACCGCAATAGCAGTACTAGTTTGAAGATCATGCTCAGTAGACTAACCTCAAACACACATCCCCCGAGTGTGCTGCCAAAATTGTCCGCATCTATGAAGACACGACCACTAGGAGTTTCCTGATGACCACATAGATGGAGCTTGTCATGGCTACAGGTGATGAATTATGGGCGATAATGCTGGGATGTAAAGAACAACGATAAGGAACGTACCTTTTTGCCACCAAAGTTTAGCACTGAAGAAACCCTAGCCGTGGGTTCTCCCGGCCCGCCGCCGCCCACGAAACCCCCGTCCCCTGTTCCACTAGATCCACTGCCGCTGCCTCCTGTGCCGCTGAATCCGACCCACCTGCTTGCAGGACCCAGGGTTCGACCTAACTTGCGGTCGCCACCGCTCTTCTCGCCGCAGCCGCCGCAGCCCGACGCCCAGCTCGCTGTCATGTTTTCACCGTCGAGATTTGGAGGTGCAAATAGAGAGGGAGGGCTAGGGATTTGGAAAGGGAAACGAGAAAAGGGGAAAGATCGATGTGGACCTGGCAAAATGGGCCGGTGTAGCGCTGCCGGGAAGATAGCCCACCTGTGGGGCCCCTCACGTGGTTAGATGGGTCGTGCCTGGCATTATGGTGAGTACAGAAAAAGTTAATTATACATATAATAAAAAAACGACAGGTTTGTAAAACAAACTAGAAAAACATGATGCCTGATAACACGCGATAGAGCCAACGAGCTGACATGACTAATTTTGATGAGTGTAATATTACATTTTGGCTCGATATATTTACTTATCTACCATGACTACTTTTCATAATAATGTGATGAGGGGGAATTACTAGCAGATTATGCAAGGTGATGACATGCAGATAGCCAAGGCAGAATGCTAAGCTTGGTAGAGTTTAAAAAAAGTTAAGATTGTGAAAATTTTAATATGAAACTTACGAGAGCAGTTGAAGAGAAAAATAGACTATTATAAAAAATTGGAGAAGGAGAAAAATATTAAGCAAGAACACTTGATAAGTGAAGCCGTGAAAAATACAATTATAAAAAATTGGAGAACGAGAAAAATATTAAGCAAGAACAATTGATAAGTGAAGCCAAAAATTTATTGGTACGACCAAATTGTCTTCTCCGAGCGAATTTTATGACCGAATTGTCTTGTACGAGTGAATTGTCTGACATACACATACACATGCATGTGCCCTGTTTATTACATAAAAACTATAGAACCCCTAAGATAATCATGTCGTCGAAACCTTCGACCGGACTAAATCCAAACCACTAAAACTTCAATCTTGCATGCCGCATGAATTCTTCAGGCGCCTTTTCCTTGCGATTTTGCGAATTTTGTGCTTCACACACTCCATCGAGTTTGAAGGTGACATAATCAACTCTGCAACGAAACGTCTTCTTCTTGCGTCAATGGTGGCCTGCAAAAAATGACATAAAGGTTACATGAACCGAAGTTGCTACACCACCATAGTAGCTAGTCTACAAACAAAAATAACAGCATACCTGTGTAAATTGGCGGGTGATTCGGTCCCCGTCCCAATGTTCTAGACATTCTGTGACAAAAAGGCCACAAGAGTTCCTGGTACATATGCAAACATTAGCGGTGGGCAATACAAACATGTGTGTTGTTGTTTGATTGTGCATGATGTCCTATTAACTCACCCATCCTCTTGCTGGGGTATGTCATACTCCTTGATAGGCCACTTACTTACGTCCGGATATTTCCCTGGTGTAATAAGATTTGCCTGACGCATATCGTTTGCTATAGCCATTCGCTATAAAGAGGATAGTTTTAAAGAACAATCATAAACAATATGTAAGAGCAATGGTACAAATGTTGGTTACATTACCAGTGCTTTAACAGTCCTTTCAGTCAGGTCCAGAGGATAGAGCGAATTGAGAGCTTGAAATTCTTTTTGATCATGTGCATGACCACAGTCATCCAGTGGCTATTGTCGATATTCAACGCGATATACGTCTACAGTGCAAAAAACCATTACGGATCAAAAGAAATACTTGATGAACTATCATGTAGTGATGAATCACAAACATTATGTATCTTATCACGCACAATATACTCTTTCGTGACTCTATTAACTGCTCCAGCTTTGGTCAAAGCACTATCCATGTTGCAGCTCGATGGCAATGGATCGTCATGTGCGATAGCACGATCTACAAGGAATTTGGACCTCCACGCTGGACAAAGGTAACGATCATGATCAATACGCAGCTCCAAATGTCCCATATAAGCATCAATAACCTGCATAGAATATCAGCGCATTACATGTTGAAATTTGAGACATAGATTATTGAGCATTTTAAAACAGGACATGCAAGTAGTACTTACATCGTCCGACAGCCATCTATGAGTTAGTACCGGTAGAATCCTTTCGGAAGTGAGAGTTATGCCACGCCCTTCACTGTAGTAAATATTTTTGTTCTTGTTCTTCTCAGTGCTAGCAGCTAACTCGACAAATGAAATAGCTGCATCAATTATTTCCGGCGTCAACTCATCTGCCACAACCTCCGGCACATTATTGTTCAAAAATAGAGCTGCATGAAATAATATGAACGTCAACAATGGTGATCATATGCATTGGTAGTATAAAAAATTAAGAATGTTAGTTACGATATCTCTAGTAGCAGTACTAGTACCAGAGGTTCTCTGACCATGGCTGGTAGCCTGCCGGGCTTGTCAAGTGCATAGGGGGATTCAAATTTCTTGGGAATGGTCCGCTTTCGCTTACCGGACATAACCTCCTCATCCTTATCGATTGTTACACCCTTTTTTCCATTCGCCTTAGCCATGAACTTGCTGACAGAAGATGGACAAATGTCTATGTCCGATGAAGGTGCTAGAGTAGAAGTACCAACCACCCAAGGGTTTTCTGGTGTACCCCCATATACATCATTACGCTTAACAGGTGAAGCTTCCTTGTGTCCATTCATCTTCGGTGGGGTTTTATGTTTGGCAAACTAAATCGTGTGAACATTTCTGGACGTAAAAAATTAAACGAGAAAATTATAGACAGAAAGATAAATACATAGTACCTCAGGAACGGTTTTATGGTCGGGAAGCACTATATCAGGCTGCGTCATGTCAATGATCGGCTGTCCATCACTGTCCATGTCTTCCTTGTACACGAATTCCTTCTTTTCATATGGACCATTCTCGAACGAATCCACTTCGTCCAGATCATTCTTCGCGGATGGCATGGCAGCAGCCGGCTTGTACATGACACCTGCTTTGTTCAACTTCTCCAACAACCTATGCAATAGAAATATAAACTTAGTAATGGTAGCATGGTTTAAAACAGCAAACATACTGTAAACTATAAAGTTTGGGTGTGATACCTCAGCAACTTGATCAGGGATTTGCCTCATCTGGGTGTGTATGAAGTCCATGCACCGCTTCATTAGAAGCTCCATCAAATCTTCTGACAATGCGGCTGTCGTCGACTTCTTTGCGTTTCCAGTTGCAGGCTTGGTTTTTGGCTTTATGGTAGGCGCATTATTTGGGATGTTGGGCTCCTGAGCCCTATACTCCTGGGTGATATTATTTTCGATCTGCATGCGATATTGAAGTACATGTGATGAATAAAAAATAAATAGTATTAAGTTACAAAACATTTAAGCAAGACGAAACACAATGACTTGCCCTTATGTTACCACGGCCGCCCCCATTATCATAGTCGAACCTATCTCTCCTAGTGGCTGCACCTTCTGTCCAGTTCCTCATAAGAGGTTGTATGGACAAGTTGAGATTATAGGCGCATCCGCCTTCGACCGGTTGCACCTTCTCCCAGTACAAGTACTACAAAAAAACATAAGGATTTAGAGTTAGTAATACATCACATAAAATTGCAATGATATGATAATTGACATTATGCAACAGGTCTCATATGTGTACCTGCAAGAGAGCCAAATTGCCTTTCGGCCATTGGCGGAGGTGTTTGCCGTTCTTCACTATGCGAAGGCAATCAAGGAGAACACGCATGGTGAAGGCATTCCAGTTAATCTTTGAAATACGTTTCATATCTTCGACCAAAGCGTAGTACTGCTTTGGCACAATCTTGCTCGACATAGGAGCAATAATTGTTCCAAACAAGACAAGCACTACTTTGCGAAGGAAATCGTCGTCGGTGGCTTTACTTTTAATTATGTCCTCAATGAGATTATCTATCACTATGTTTTCTGATGTCTTACTGAGAAATTGTGGCGACACCCGCTCCTTCATGTCCTCGCCTTCTTCAGTCAGAATGTCCGAAGCGGACAGTCCTTGGTTCTCGAGGTTAAAGATGCACTCGACGTCGACCGCACCGAGAGTCACCTCCCCAACCTGCTCTTGTATAATGAACCTGCCCGTGCTGGCCTGAAAATTCTCAATCATATACCTAATCAGTAGGCTACGCATCTTAATAGATGGTATCTGCAGCATGCTGCGCAATGATGTATCAGCCACTCTAGCGCGTTGACCGCTCGATAGATCTGCAACAAGCTTGCACCATTTCTCAACTGCGCATACTATTTCTCCATTCAGCTCGTCCATCCTGTTGAAAGAAAATATATAACTTCGTGACATTAGCTAACACTAAAGCAAAAATAACAATAGGCATGCAAAAATATAAAACTTTCTGGCAGTAGCTAACACTAATGCAAAAATAACACTAATGGAAATACAAAACTATCACCATGTATACTGCAACATGCAGCCAAGTGTGTGCTGACATGAGGCAATAAAAAAATAAATACAATTGGTAATTGAATTTACTTGCATCTGATCAAGTTCTTTGAGTATCATATAAATTATATAATCAATAAATTTAATATGGTAAACTGTTACTAATTCGTCTGTTTGTCTTACTAATAGGGTGACAAATTGTTTAGCTGTAAATAAACTAGAGTCTATAGCAATGGTATCTATTTGAGGTTCATCAAAATCTAATGTTAATAACTCTTTAATGTTCTATATGCACAACAATATAATTGGATCGTGTGACAAAAATATAATTGGATCTTGTGACAAAAAATATATTGCATCATGCTTCTCGAGAAACAACATCTTATTCTACCATGCTATGAAAGAACCAAAGAATGTTTTCATCTACGCCATCTGGTCAGAACGCATCTAGTCGAGTTCATACTAGTTGAAAATATGTGGTAAACCTAAGTCCATCAAAGCAACGAGACAGAGGAAGTAGCTTGCTATGAAGGCGCGAGGGAAGGAGGACAATTTACTTGATCGGTCGACGAAGATGAAAGAAGTCGGTGATGCATTCTCGATGTAGTTCGTCGAGGTCGGCCTGCACGTGCGGACCACCTTGATCTTCTCGGGGTTTTTGTGGCGTGTGGGATGCGGCGGACGGAGCTGTCGACGCCTCGCCGGCAGGAGTCGATCTAGTCGACGACATGTGCGAGGAGGAGGAGGAGATTATATACGAGGTCGACGTCTAGGTCGTCGTAACTTCCCTGTGGCCAATCTCGCGATCTATATTTTCCTCCGTTGAAGCGAGGCTGGACGTGCTCCTCAATCGTAGGATTAGGAACATACGGATTAGCACGATCCTAGAATTGTGTAACAGAACGGCAACTACTCCCATGATCGACGTGCGTGTGATCGACGTGCATGGAAAGCGCAGCGTTGTGGGCTCCACAATATGGATCCGACACTTATTTGCGGTCTGGGCCGGCCCACCTACCTTTATTGTTTCTTCCCTCAAAATAAATATCATTGGTTCATCCCTAAAAAAACTCTTTGTGACACGTATTAGTTATTGTATACTTGTATATGTTCAACAATATTTATAGTATCTCTATCATTTCTACAATATTATACATGCATCGAGTGTCGGAAATGAACGATACTTGTCATGCATGCATGCCATGGTCATTGTAGGTTACGGATTAAGTTCGGGATCATTTTGTGAGATCGTAGGTTACGCATAAACCACTTTCAGACCTGCCCTCCGGCAGACCCGGATGGTCCTGCTTGTACATGGTGCATGTGGAAGCATGCATGAGATGACCCCAACTTTTGGGAGCTTGTGGGCTTGGCCAATGTGGTCCCCCAGGCAAGGTGTGCATGAATTCGGACACAAAACGCACGTTGCGTCACATGGGGGCAGTGTTGTAGGGTTTTGTCGCCAGAAAACCCTAGAAATTGCATCGAGTGTCGCAAATGAACGATACTTGTCACGCATGCAAGACATGGTCATCGTAGGGTATGCATAAAGTTTGGGATCATTTGGTGGGACCGTCAAGAAAAACAAATTTTAGACCTGACCTCCGGCAGACCCGAATGGTCCTACTTGTACATAGTGCATGTGGGGGCATGCATGAGATGACCCAAACTTTTGGGAGCTTGTGGGCTTGGCCAATGTGGTCCCCCAGGCAAGGTGTGCACGAATTCGAACACAAAACGCATGTTGCGTCACGTGGGGGCAGTGTTGTAGGGTTTTGTCACCGGAAAACCCTAGAAAATGCATCGAGTTTTGGAAATCAAACAGAAAATAAACCTGCTCCTAGTCATGGTCATCCTAGGGTGTGCATACAGTTTGGTCTGAATTGGTGAGACCGAGAAGATAAACCTGCTCCTAGTACATGGTGCATGTGGAGGTATGCATGCGACTGTCCCAACTACATTTGATTTAATAATATTTCAAGTATCAAACAGAAAATAAAGTTTATAATTTGGAATGAAAAATTGAAATAATGAAGAAGTGCAATAGAACATAACATATTAGCTTACATTTTGGAAATATTTCGAATATAAAGAAGAGAACAAATATTAGAATGAAGAAGTGAAATAAAACAGAACATTTTATCTTACAAACTAAAAATATTTCAAAAATAATAAAGATAAGAAATATTAAAATTAACAATTAAAATAAAACACACCATTTTAGTTTATATTTCGTAAATATTATCAATATACAAAAGAGAACGAACAAATGAAATAAAACACAACATAATTTGGCATATTTTTTAAATTTTAGTAAACACTTTTAGAAATAATATAGAAAAAAGAGATTTGATTTTAAATATTAGAAATATAAACAAGAAAAGAAATAAAGAAAATATAAAACATATCAGCGCGGGGGTAAGGCTGCCCTGGGTCAGCCCGCCCGAATTGGGCCCAAGGCGGAGCCGCGCAGGGCACATCGCAGCGCACAGCCGTTGGGTGGTGGGAGTTTAGTCCCACCTCGCCAAGCGAGGGAGCGCCGCACCGGTTTATATACCCGGCTGCGACTCCCCTCACAAGATCCTATCAATTGTAGGCAGTACATTGCCTAACTCTCGTCCCCTCTGCCCTGTGGGGCCTACTAGCAGCAGAGATTTTCTGCACCACGGGCCTGCATCCTGGCCCATGCACCGCAGGGTTCCTAGTCGTATGCAGGCCGTGTAGTATGAATTCTCCTGCTCTGGTAGGTGGGCACTTTTTTTGGCATATTGCCATGTGTATTGATCTTCAAAGCACACAGTAAATTATACACATGCTCACTTGCATTCAATACACAATTTTTGTGTGCATACATGACAAGTTAATGTTTTGACCTTCAAGTCATCTAATAAATTTTACACATGCTCACTTACATGTAATACACATGGATATTAATTGGATTTCAACAAAAATGAGGCCGTGGTATATGAATTCTACTACCACATGCATGCCATGCTCATGGTACAGTGTGCAAAAAGTTTGGGATCTTTTGGTGGGACCATCAAGGAAAACCTCTTCCAAACTTGCCCTCCGGCAGACCCGAATGGTTCGGCTTGTACATGGTGCATGTGGGGGCATGCATGAGATGACCCAAACTTTTGGGAGCATGTGAGCATGGCCAATGTGCCCCCCCAGGCAAGGTGTGCACGAGTTCGGACAAAAAACACACGTTGCGTCACGCCACGGCAGTGTTCTAGGGTTTTATCACCGCAAAACGCCTACAAGATGCATAGAGTGTCGGAAATGAACGGTAGTTGCCAGGCATGCTTGCTATGGTCATCGTAGGGTGTGCATAAAAGTTTGGTATCAATTGGTGAGACCGAGAAGAAAAACCTGCTTGTAGTACATGGTGCAAGTGGAGGCATACATGCGATTGTCCCAACTATATTTGATTTAATAATATTTCAAGTATGAAATAGAAAATAAAATTTATAATTAGGAAAGACAACCATGAAAAGTGAAATATCAGAGAACATTATATCATACATTATTTAAATTTATAACTGTGAGAACAAAGAAAAGAGGAGAATATAGAAAACAGAAGAAAAATTTGAATGAATAAGTGCAATAAAAGACAACATATTATCTTACATTTTGGAAATATTTCAAATATAAAGAAGAGAACAAATATTAGAATAAAGAAGTGAAATAAAACAGAACATTTTATCTTATAAACTAAAAATATTTAAAAAATAATAAAGCTAAGAAATATTGGAGTGAAGAATTGAATTAAAACACAACATTTTAGTTCATATTTCATAAATATTATCAATATACAAAAGAGTACGAACAAATGAAATAAAACACAACAAAATTTGGCATATTTTTTAAATTTTAGTAAACACTGTTAGAAATAATATAGAAAAAAGAGACTTAATTTTAAATATTAGAAATATAAACAAGAAAAGAAACAAAGAAAATATAAAATGTATCAGCGAGCGGAGTAAGGCTGCCCTGGGCCAGCCCGCCTGAATTGAGCCCAAGGCGGAGCCGCGCAGGGCACATCGCAGCGCATAGCCGTTGGGTGGTGGGAGTTTGGTCCCACCTCGCCAAGCGAGAGAGCGCCGCACCAGTTTATATACCCTGCTGCAACTCCCCTCCCAAGCTCCTATCAATGCAGGCAGTACATTGTCTAACTCTTGTCCCCTTTGCCCCGTGGGGCCTACTAGCAGCAGAGATATTCTGCACCACGGGCCTGCATCCTGGCCCATGCACCGCAGGGTTCCTAGTCGTATGCAGGCCGTGGAGTATGAATTCTCCTGCTCTGGTAGGTGGGCACTTTTTTTGGCATATTGCCATTGTGTATTGATTTGATCTTGAAATCACACACTAAATTATACACATGCTCACTTGCGTTCAATACACATATTTTTTTTTGCATATATGACAAGTTAATGATTTGACCTTCAAGTCATCTAATAAATTGTTTTGAATTTGTTTGAATTTTTTTATTAATTTATAATGCCTTCTAGACTGACTGGTCAAAACATCGGTCTATACCTCAGGGGGGCATTGTAAAATATTCTTTTTCCAAATTTTCTTTCATAGCCATGATTGGCACATGTGGGTCACCATGTTCAAGAAAGTTTGTGTGATTTGGAGGTGATGGAAACAAGCATATTTTTTCAAAAACTGGCTTAAGTTAGACCAAATGGCCCCTCCGGAATGCGGTTATTTTTTTGACCACCTCCAAATGACCTTAACTTTGGCACACACGATCTATTGCACAAACAAAGGTGGGTTTCCAAGGTTTTATATTTTTTTGAATTTTTTATTAATTTATAATGCCCTATGGACTGACTGGTCAAAACATCGGTCTATACCTCAGGGGGGGCATTGTAAAATATTCTTTTTCCAAATTTTCTTTCATAGCCATGATTGGCACATGTGGGTCACCATGTTCAAGAAAGTTTGTGTGATTTGGAGGTGGTGAGAAAAATCACATTTTTTCAAAAACTGGCTTAAGTTAGATCAAATGGCCCCTCCGGAATGCGGTCATTTTTTCGACCACCTCCAAATGACCTTAACTTTGGCACACATGATCTATTGCACAAACAAAGGTGGGTTTCCAAGGTTTTATATTTTTTTGAATTTTTTTCTTAATTTATAATGCCCTCTAGACCGACTGGTTAAAACATCGGTCTATACCTCAGGGGGGCATTGTAAAATATTCTTTTTCAAATTTTCTTTCATAGCCATGATTGGCACATGTGGGTCACCATGTTCAAGAAAGTTTGTGTGATTTGGAGGTGGTGGGAAAAATCACATTTTTTCAAAAACTGGCTTAAGTTAGACCAAATGGCCCCTCCGGAATGCTGTCATTTTTTCGACCACCTCCAAATGACCTCAACTTTGGCACACATGATCTATTGCACAAAAAGGTGGGTTTCCAAGGTTTTATAATTTTTTTGAATTTTTTATTAATTTATAATGCCCTCTAGACCGACTGGTCAAAACATCGGTCTATACCTCAGGAGGGCATTGTAAAATATTCTTTTTCCAAATTTTTTTTCATAGCCATGATTGGCACATGTGGGTCAACATGTTCAAGAAAGTTTGTGTGATTTGGAGGTGGTGGGAAAAATCATATTTTTTCAAAAACTGGCTTAAGTTAGACCAAATGGCCCCTCCAGAATGCGGTCATTTATTTGACCACCTCCAAATGACCTCAACTTTGGTACACATGATCTATTGCACAAACAAAGGTGGGTTTCCAAGGTTTTATATTTTTTTGAATTTTTTATTAATTTATAATGCCCTCTAGACTGACTGGTCAAAATATCGGTCTATACCTCAGGGGGGCATTGTAAAATATTCTTTCTATATTTTTGAAATTTTTTGAATTTATAATGCCCTCTTATATTTGTTTACTTTTTTAATGCCCTCTTATTTTTTTGAATTTTGTATTTATAAAGCTAGGTTTCGAAGATGGCTAGGATGGCCCATGCTTTTTCTTTTGTTTATTTTTTTTCCTTTTCCTTCACTTGACATAAAAATTACCTGAGCACTCCAAAAATAACATAAAAATTACATGACCCCTCAAATAATAACATACCAAAAATTCAAAAGGTATTTTTATCAAACAGATCTTTTTGAATATTTATATTTTCTTTTCTTATAAGTAAGTGACATTTTCAAAATTCTAATAAGTAGGGTAATATAACTTTATTACAAAATAAAGTAGATCTTATTTCAAATTCCTTTTTTTTGCACACATTATTTTTAACTAGTATTACATTACTCTTCTAAATTTACATTTAATTCCTTCACACTTTGATGATGGAATATTTGCTCTATAATTGCAACATAGGTTCAAATGATGGAACATTTGATCTTTTTGCTTATTCAAATTATGCGTTGATGGAATGTGTGAGGATGAACAATTATCAGTAACTTTACTAAACCCCATGTACTATAATTCATGACAGCCATTTTGGAACATTGCCACATTCAATATTTGGTATAATTGGCACATGGGCACAACATGTTGCACTTGCCCACAGCATAGACAAGTGTTGCAGCATGTGTCAAGCAACACTGAAGCGCCATTTGTGATCATTGCACCATCAAAACAACAACCAAACATGAAGTAAGCATTCACCACCAATAAAGTTAAGGCCACACATATATAGATAGCATTCTAGGTTACCACCATAGGTAGCAGGCAGTTCACAACAGATCCAGTTCAAACACACAATACATTACATTACATTAATATAGCAAGTTTTCAAGCAGTTCAGACCCAGATGCAGCTTTCCAAAAGTAAAACATCATCAAATATACTGATGATGAGTACGGCTTCCAGCTTCCGATGATCAGCATGATGTACGACTAGAGGTCGGGTTTCTCAGGACCTTCAGGAGGGCAGAATGCTGACCAATGATCTTATAGTCATGACTGGAGATCGATGTAGCCCGGCGATGTTCCATCAGATGCTCCAATAACCCAGACCTGGGCTTGGGCTTGCTGCAGTAGTGGCACCGGTACTTTTCATTCCTCCAGTTGTAGTACTTAGCAGGTCCTTGGGCCCTGATCTTCAGCACCTCCTTCTCTTTAAAGGACTCGACGTTCCCCTCGACCACATAATCTCCAGATTCATACTGCACACATTAATGACTGACATTAATACATTATGCATTCAAAAACTATAAACACATAATACTAACTCAATGCAGAAATAACATTTCAACTAGGCCTTACCTCATACGGCTCATCTTTATCAGACTCATATGGATAGAACCCAGTCTTGTCCCACTTCCTCTTGTTGCCCAGAAGATCCTCCTCCTCCTGCTATATTCTCAAACAAGCACATCAATTACAATGAATTGAATTGCAGTTCACAGAATGTCATTACAAACAAAATTGTGAATGTGAACCACATTGGTATGTTGCAAGTGACCAAATGCTTTCCTTATAAATACAGAATCTAAGCAGTCAATCAACAGATAAATTATGTCCTTCATAAATGCTAATGAAAATGCAAGCTGGATTCTTGACATTCGCTGGATTAACCCAACACTTTTCTTTTGAGGGAATCCCCCCCCACACTACTTAATGGAAACATATAGTATATTTTGTTGCTAGGATCCTGCCTTGGAATGTTTACTTCACACTTTACATATAGTATATACTAATTACAGAAGCCAACTACAAATTTTAATATGCATAAATTACTGCTTTTGGGATAATGCAGCAAAGCTCCTACACATATTAACATAATGCAGTAGTTAATTAGGTACAACTTCAACTATAAATGCATACATCTCCAACAAACATCTAAAATTTCATTACTTACCTAAACAACAACAAATTATACTATAGATGAATCTTGTATCATCTAAATCAATTCATTGGCACATCTTAATTAATGCATTCTGAATCAAATATGTTTCCATCCAGTATCATTGAACCACAGATCAAATCAAATAATTATAAATGTCAGCAGCATTGAACTACAGATCTAATAATCATATGACATCTATTTGACCTTAAATTCCCCCTTAAATAAGGTACTCATCCTCATACTAATTAAATTCTAACAAGCAAAAATTCAACTACTAATCTAATAAACATCTGAAAAAACCTCAAGATGCTTTTATCTCTGAAGCAACGGCATTGCAGAGGATGTTCAATGCTGTCAATATCTCTGAAGCAACGGCAAAATTCCACTACTAACCCAAAGTAAATAAGCATAGACTGCCCCTTCCCCTTGACCACGCTTCCCCTCTCCTTCAGAAGCCCCAATCCAACACAAATAAATCCAGCCCTTGAGAAGCTCTTTTTGATTAACACGACAACACCCAGTACATGAGCACATCCTTCACTATATTTACAACCAAACTAATGCACCATCTAATCACCTCACGTAGACAATTTCCAAAAACACAAGGCCATGCACAACCCATCTCATAGCCTCTGCCTGACAGGCATCAATCAAGCATCAAATAACTGCAACTATGACAACAAGCATCAATCAAGCATCTAAGAATTGCAACTATGACAGTCATAATCCCTAGAACTAAGCATCCATTTAATTAATCATCAAGCCAAAGAACTAAAGCAGGCACCAACCCAAACCAATACAGAAGTATATATTTGACTCCAAACACCTAAAGAATTGCAAAAATTTCACTACTAATCTAATAAGCATCTGAAAAAAACCCCATCCCTTAATCTGGCTACTTCTAATCTAATCTAATAATCATATGTGGTCCACCATTATTGCACGAATCAAATACAGAAAAACCCTAATGCAAAGAAAACCCTACCTCCAACAAATCTAACCAAACAAAGTTCTGGCCACAAACCCTACAATCTAAAAACTACCAACTAAAAGTTAGCCGCAGATACCTTCTGCTCCGCTTCCTCCTCGCCGAAGCCGGCCTCCACCTCGTGCGCCTCGCCAGAGCCCGCCCCCACCTTCTGCGCCTCGCTAGAGCCCGCCTCCACCTTCCGCGCCTCGCCGGAGTTCGCCAGAGCGGACGCATCTGGCTGGACCGCGCCGTTGCGGCCCGCCCCCGCCTTCTCCAGATCTCCAGCGGCGGGAGCACCGCGCTGGACGCCGGCACACCCCCTCACAAAGGTGCCCGTAGCGACCTGCCGCGCCTGCTCCACCAGTTCTGCGCCCCAATCAGGGCGCTCGCCTCCTGCGTCCACCATGGCGATGGAGAGGATGCGGTGAGGGAGACGAGGAGGTTGGAGAGGAGAGGGAGTGGGGAGTGGAGAGTGGAGAGAGGGAGACGATGCGGCGGGGGGAAATGATGGGCGATGCGGCCGGAGGTGGTTGCCGTCCACATTTATATGATGCGACAGTTTTGGCAACTACCCGTGACACGTACTGCCCCACGCACGGGCGGCTTCAAGAGTGCACGAAAGGCCGCCGTATACAAACAAATACGTATACGGAGGGGCATACAGGCCTCCCAGGGCTCCTCGACGGCTATACGCGGGGGCAACAAAGACGATTGTGCCCCTCGTTATGAACCGTTTTTGGTTCATCCTGACCGTTGATGTGTTTTTCCACCCCGCGTTCAGCCCAGGGGCGGGGGGGGGGGGGGGGGGGGCACCGGAGCAGAAACAGTGCAGCATTTAAAAAAAAGTTCAATATGTTCTTTCTTGTACCATGTCATATCCTCCGGTGGGTGAGATCTAAAGCCAGATAGATGGCTAATGGGGTCCTGCGCGCGCAGCGCCGCGAAGCACGGACAAAACTAGCTAGTTCCATCTCACTCGATCAGTGTATCGACCAAGACAGGATTGTAGATTTGCAGTCAGCGAGAGGTCAAGCCGGACAGGATTGTGGATTGCCGTCAGCGCTAAAGGTTACGCACGCTACCTTCGTCGCACTACAAAAGTATATCGTGCGTTATCATTGCTCACTTTGTTCAGATATCCATCCTAGGCCGTCACTTTTGAGTTCTGACCAAGACAAGCTTACGGAAAGAAACATTTGCTTATATATTCCGCGATTTATATAGGGAAATGCTTCCTATCAACCGTTTGATCAACCGGATCTACGTGCACTACGGCGCAGGCGAGGTGGCGAGTCAGCTGGCGGTCGCCGGCGTGCCAAACTTCCACCAGCCCAGCCGGAACGAGACGCGGCTCGAGGTGCGCGCTGGTGCCCGACTAGACCGCGCGGGAGCTCGAGCACGACCGCTCGGACGGCGAGGTGGGCGTGGAGGTGCGCGTCACCGCGATCGTCCATTTCCTGGTTGGCGGCGTCAAGTCCAGGTACTACGACATGCGGGCGATCTGCTCCCCGGTGGTCATCGGCTTGTCGGCGCACTCCTTCCGGGGCGTGCCGTGCGACGTCGCAATTTCGTAAGGTAGACCGTGCATGTCCATCCAATGACGAAACGAGCACAAACACCCGTTCTCTTACTACAAAGGCCTTTGATGTCTGGTATCTAGGTTTGAATATTGTGATTTTTTAATAAAGGGTAAATTTTATTGGCTTAAAATAAAACATCAAGAAAATACAAACATAATGAGCATATATCCGGTCTTTACATAACTAAAATGCACGCAGCCAACATCAACGCACACACATAAAACAACACATCGATAAATAGTAAAGTCAAATAAGACCAAAGCTATGCACAGACAATAAAAAAAAATACAAAAACAATCAGATCGGTGATCAGCAAACTAAATCGGTGACCATATCCGCACCAACCATCCTATGACATCACACGACCGATGAGATTCTTTAACAACAACGGCTTCAGGAAGGGACTGACGCTCAAGCGCCGCCGTCACCGGATCCAACCATCGAAGGTCGGAATTTAGTTTTTCACCCTGAAGAACCTGAACGAGCATATCCGAGCAATGCCTTCAAGAAGGTAATGATGTAAAAGCATCACCATTGCCAGGTATAACCAACTCGGGTCAGACCTAGGCTTTCACCTCGGAGCTCGAGACCAGGTGCTCAAGCAGCACCACCATCGACATCATATGTGTTGTCACCATCACTTTTCCACGATCCCAACCACTGCATGCGATGTGCTCAGGTGCTGCACAACCATCCCTTTGCGTCAAGGCGCCGTCCATAGTTTTTATCTCCCTGCCGAAGTAAACCACTGGATCTTGAGAGAGCACCCTCAGAAAGACCTTTCGGTGATCACCGCGCTTCACAATGATCGCCAATCGGGGTGGTCGCCACAATGATCGACACCACCACCTTCCCACCTAGCCGAAGATAGCCCTGCATGTCGGGGTGTCGAGGCGCCGGCAGACATAATAGCCGAGAGCAGGCTGCTGGATCACGTCCACGTACAACACAAGGAAACGGTGACCAGTAACCTGGATTGCATCCATCTGAGCACGATTTGGACATGCAAACAGCAGGGCTTGGATCCATCCATCTGAGCACGTTTTGGACGTGCAAACCGCCCAAGTTGGATCCGTCTGCTATGGCTGTTTTCACCGGGTCTTTTGACCGGGCAAGAGTATGCCGCAACCACCGTCATCCGTGGATCCAACAGCCGCTGCCGAGGCTCCGCTCCCGCCACTGCACGCGCTGCCATCCACTGATCCGATGGCCGCCGCCTGGGCTTCGCCTCTGGCCGATCCAATTTGCACACAGATCAATCAATTGTCGTCTTGTCGCTAGAACAGAGAGAGGCCCTGCCGCCGCCGCCACCGCACAGGCTTTGCCTGGCCTCCGGCGGCGGCGAGGGGTTAGGAACCGGTGACGCACGAGCTTGCTAGGTTGACTAGATTTTCATCAATTGTTGTTTGGTTTGAGGAGCCTATGAATCAAATTGTACCATTCCTCACAAATGATGCATCTCTTATTCGGTTGAATAAGGTTCATATGTTATTTCAAAAAACAGAAAGCCCTTTGATATCCGGTATCCACTTGAACAATACATTTTGACAGACCAGATATTTTGCACCGCAACAACTGAGAGCAGCCAAGTTAAAAACAAAAGTTCGAGATGTTCTTTCTGGTACCATATCATATCCTCTTGTGGGTGATATCCAACGCCAGATAGATAGCTAATGGGGTCTTGCGTGCGCAGCACCATGAAACACGGACAAAACTAGCTCAGTAGCTAGTTCCATCACGCTCGATTTGATACAAGACAGGATTGTAGATCTGCAGTCAACGAGAGGTCGGCCCGGACAGGATTGCGGATTGCCGTCAGCGCCAAAGGTCAGACGCACCCTACCTGCGAACGCACTATAAATATATCGTGCGTTATTATTGCTCACTTTGTTCAGATATATCCTAGGTTGTCACTTTTGACCACGACAAGCTTACGGAAATAAACATTTGCTTATATATTCCGCGAGTTACATATGACCCAAATGTCATTGATAACTAAAATCAATGTTCTTCTAGCTTCCATTTTTTGTTTTTTTAGAAAAGAAGGATTATTCCGACCTCTGCATTAGAGTGATGCATGCAGCCCCTTTATTGAACAAAGTATCCGAAAAGTCTGAGATCTATAACAAGCTCGATCAGAGCTGAAGAACTTATAAAAAGGTAAACATTGCCACACCCGGTGAAAATAAGACAAGATGGCTAAACACCTATTCTATTATTGGATCGCCATCCAAACCGGTTATAAATATCTTGAGCTACCATCTTTCATCGGACAGACCCGATAACCAAAGACTCCCTGGCTTCTGCAAAATGAGTAACGACCACATAAGGATCTAAGCAGCGGCCTTGTAGATAACCTTAGGAAGAGGTCCTATTGGAAAGGAAATGCTGAATGCAAACAAAATTCATGTCCGAAAACCCTGACCAAATAAAAGGAATAACAAATTTGACTAGCTTTCATCGCAATGTTGGAGAAGAAGCGGATAGTGGCCACACTGTCAACTTTTTCGTCTACAAGCATACGTTTAGATACACGTACCCTCACCCTTGTGCGGGGGCGCCGAGTCCTCGCACGTGCTTTTATTTGGTTTCTAATTTTTAAACTTTTATATCTTTTGAACAGACATTCCAAATTAAATTCTGTTTTCATATTCGTGTTTCTTGCAACGAGGGCTTTCAAATAAGAGCCATTTTAAATACGTTTTGACGACTTTTAAAAATATATATTATGTTTCAACTCATAAAACCTAGTAGTTTCAGATAAGAAGTCAACTATTTCACGAATTGCGAGGCAATTAAGCGGCTGGACATGGCTTAGCAGGTGCGTGCCTTTGTGAATTTCCAAGATGCACCCACACACTTTACTTTATTGGCACTTTTTAAGAGACTGAGCCAATATATCTTAAAATTGATAAAGTCACCGCATGAGCCTTGTAGTCGACTGGGACATCGTTTCCCCCTAAGTGAACTTAGCGGGGAAGACAGGGCAATATTCAAGAAAATGTGGACACATGTGCCAAGTATAGAACAAAAACATGAGTGGGTTAGGTTCCAACTTGACCTTCTAAGCTATGCTCAGTTTGCAGCCATATTTTTAAAATAGGCGTTCGCCCCACTTTATATATAATGCAACAACCAAACAAAGTACATGTCAGGACAATACAAGATGGTGAGATAGCCCTCATACAACGCTGATCCCAGGATAATTGGATCACGCAGAACGCAAGCGACTACAGTACCGAAAGAGAACATATGAATAACTGGGTACAACGGCATGCTACACCCTATAACACCTAAACTATGCGACAACGCCCTCAGGAGAAAGAACTGCTCTAAGAGTCGTTGTTCCGAATCCAAAATGGACAAGGGTCTGCACCTGGAGCTCTGGCATGGAGAGGAGGACCACGACGACGTCTTCGAGAAGAGTGTGGAACCCGAGAGTATCGTCGTTGTCGGCAACAACACGCAAAGCTTTCGCTCGGCAGCTCCCTCGTGCCACCATGATGTCTCTAGGACAAGCGTGACAAGACCTGCTCCCTTGGTCCGGATCAGGCATCACCATTGCCAATGACAGAGAGCGCGACCGAGCCACCCGCTGCTACACCTCTCGCCACCTACACGGCCAAGAGGGAAAGCCATGGAGAGCCAAGCATGCGGATAATACGTCCATTTTGCATCATGCTTTTATATCGATATTTATTGCATTATGGGCTGTCATTACACATTATGTCACAATACTTACGCCTATTCTCTTTTATTTTATAAGGTTTACATGAAGAGGGGGAATGCCAGCGGCTGGAATTCTGGGCTGGAAAAGAAGCAAACATTAGAGACCTATTCTGCACATCTTCAAAAGTCCTGAAACTTCACGGGAGCACGTTTCAGAGTATATAAAAAATATTGGGAGAAAGAAGTACCAGAGGGGGGCCACCCACCGTCCACGAGGGTGGGGGCGCGCCCTACCCCCCAAGGCACGCCCTTGCCTCGTGGGCCCCCCTGGCAGCCCTCTGATGCCCATCTTTGGCTATATGGAGTCTTTCATAGAGGAAAAAAATTATAAGCAAGCTTTCGGGACGAAACTCCTCCGCCACGAGGAGGAACCTTGGCGGAACCAATCTAGGGCTCCGGCGGAGCTGTTCTGCCGGGAAAACTTCCCTCCGGGATGGGGAAATCATCGCTATCGTCATCACCAACGATCCTCTCATCGGGAGGGGGTCAATCTCCATCAACATCTTCACCAGCACCATCTCATCTCAAAGCCTACTTCATCTCTTGTATCCAATCTTTGTCTCAAAACCTCAGATTGGTAACTGTGGGTTGCTAGTAGTGTTGATTACTCATTGTAGTTGATGCTAGTTGATTTACTTGGTGGAAGATCATATGTTCAGATCCATTATGCATATTAATACCCCTCTGATTATGAACATGAATATGATTTGTGAGTAGTTACGTTTGTTCCTGAGGACATGGGAGAAGTCTTGCTATAAGTAGTCATGCGAATTTGGTATTCGTTCGATATTTTGATGAGATGTATGTTGTCATCCCTCTAGTGGTGTCATGTGAACATCGACTACATGACACGTCACCATTTTTTGGGCCTAGAGGGAGGCATTGGGAAGTAATAAGTAGATGATGGGTTGCTAGAGTGACAGAAGCTTAAACCCTAGTTTATGTGTTGCTTCGTAAGGGGCTGATTTGGATCCATATGTTTCATGCTATGGTTAGGTTTACCTTAATACATCTGTTGTATTTGCGGATGCTTGCAATAAGGATTAATCATAAGTGGGATGCTTGTCCAAGGAAGGGCAGTACCCAAGCACCGGTCCACCCACATATCAAATTATCAAAGTACCGAACGCGAATCATATGAACGTGATGAAAACTAGCTTGATGATAATTCCCACGTGTCCTCGGGAGCGCTTTCCTTTATATAAGAGTTTGTCTAGGCTTGTCCTTTGCTAAAAAAGGATTGGGCCATCTTGCTGCACCTTATTTACTTTTACTATTTGTTACCCGTTACAAATTACCTTATCACAAAACTATCTGTTACCGATAATTTCAGTGCTTGCAGAGAATACCTTACTGAAAACTGCTTATCATTTCCTTCTGCTCCTTGTTGGGTTCGACACTCTTACTTATCGAAAGGACTACGATAGACCCCCTATACTTGTGGGTCATCAAGACTCTTTTCTGGCGCCGTTGCCGGGGAGTGAAGTGCCTTTGGTAGTTGGAATTTGGTAAGAAAATATTTATATAGTGTGCTGAAATTTACCGTCTCTTGTTACTATGGAACATAATCCTTTGAGGGGCTTGTTCGGGGTATCTTCACCCCGACCACTAGAGTAAAGAGTTGCTACTCAACCTACTGAACCTACTAAAAATGTTTACTTTGAAATTCCTTCGGGTATGATAGAGAAACTGCTAGCTAATCCTTTTACAGGAGATGGAATATTACATCCCGATTTGCACCTAATCTATGTGGATGAAGTTTGTGGATTATTTAAGCTTGCAGGTATGCCCGAGGATGTTATCAAGAAGAATGTCTTTCCTTTATCTTTGAAGGGAAAGGCATTGACATAGTTTAGGCTATGTGATGATATGGGATCATGGAACTACAACCGATTGAAATTGGAATTTCACCAGAAGTTTTGTCCTATGTATCTTGTTCATCGTGATCATAATTATATATATAATTTTTGGCCTCACGAAGGAGAAAGCATCGCTCAAGCTTGGGGGGGGGGGGCTTAATTCAATGTTATATTCATGCCCCAATCATGAGCTCTGAAGAGAAATTATTATTCAAAAATTTTATGCACGGCTTTCTCTCGATAATCGTTCCAAGCTTGATACTTCTTGTACTGGTTCTTTTATGATGAAGATTATTGAATTCAAATGAGATTTATTGGAAAGAATTAAATGCAACTCTGAAGATTGGGACCTCGACGAAGGTAAGGAGTCAGGTATAACACCTAAGTTTGATTGTGTTAAATCTCTTATGGATACCGATGTTTTCCGTGAATTCAGCACTAAATATGGACTTGACTCTGAGATAGTAGCTTCTTTCTGTGAATCCTTTGCTACTCATGTTGATCTCCCTATGGAGAAGTGGTTTAAATATAATCCTCCCATTGAAGTAAAATTAGTTTAACCTATTAAAGTTGAAGAAAATACTATCACTTATAATGATCCTGTTGTTCCCACTACTTATATTGAGAAGAGAAAGTATCATGTGCACCAAGCGATCTGGTGCACCAGATGCTCCAGCAGCTCCTGGGCCGCTAGATATGGAAGGAAGGGACATGATCCATCCACGAGGGAGCCTGCTGATACATTTGCAAAACAACCCTTATAGTTTCATGAAATCAGTGATGCATTCTCCTAAACCCAATTCATCACTCTTCCTTACAAACGAGCTAGAGTTAGATATTTTTTGTTCGCATCGCTTCTCTACCGTGGAAAAAACATGTTTACAAGAGCTTAGGACTAATTATTCTGCCAGGTTTTCAATGCACTAGCAAATTGCATGGAAAGCAAGGACAACAACATTGACAATTCTGTATATGTTTCTAGGAGTTCCACAAAAATAGCTTTGAGTTTCTTACTTGATTCATATAAAACCTTTTTCAATCAGAATGCAAAAAGAACATCACAAGTGAACGACACAAATATACGTTGTCACTACAAAATTGACTGGAGAAACGGATGTGGTCCCATACATATTCGTTGTGTTATAGAGAAAATTTTGAGTCAAATTTTCTGTAAGATGGAAAGCTTTCACATAAAAAGGATGTCCACTGTTAACCAGGGATACAAAAACACCACACTGTAGTTTTCTGTACATTATATTACTCTCATATACACAAGGGTTCGGAGTTAGGTGTATGAATCCACAGGGCAATAAAATTCATAAGGAAAAATTTGTTCCAAAAAATCTTTCTAATTAAACAGAAGTGTTCTTGCTCCATGTTGACATTGTTGAACTCCTGTATCTACAATTTTTTCTTGCACACACATACATCTATTTGAACATGTCCCATTGTGTGCCAAAGCATTCGAGCTCTTTTGATCAGCTGAAACATATGCGAAAAGAGAATAATATTCAACTCAAACACTAGCTTGGACAACAAGCAATTTTTTTCTCTAGAGATGAGCATGTAGCTGTACATTCAGAGAGGACCCAGAAAACATGAACAACATCAGGTTTCAGATGTACATACAAAAATATAAACAAAACGGTATCTCGGGCAATATTAATGAGTGTATTGTTGAAGCTTTCAGTCTTACAATATTTGTAAAGAAACGTAAGATTATGTTTCATAAATCTTGGCTATTACTTCTTAAATCCTTTTAGATTCATGATTAAAAGAAGCTCTTCGTGTTCCTTATCATATTATACTTAGTCATTCAAGAGCTGTAGGGAACAAGTAAAATGACTACCCTACTAACAAGCAACAAAGGGAGAGAGACGAACTTGGTTGGAGGATTCGTTAAATTTAGCTGCATCCCAGGGTCTGTTTGCAAATGTACAAGCAGGCTCCCTCGTAGATGGATCATGTCCCTTCCTTCCACATCTAGTGGCCCAGGAGCTGTTGGAGCATCTGGTGCACCAAATCGCTCGGTGCACATGATACTTTCACATATTGAGAAACCACCTTTCCCTGTTAGAATAAAGGATCATGCTAAAGCTTCAACTGTGGTTCGTAAAAATAATACTAGAACACCTACTCCCTCTGAGAAAATTAAAGATGAACCTAGTGTTGATATGGTTAACGATCTCTTGGCCGATAATATTGATGGGCATGTTATTTATTTCTGTGATGAAGCTGCTAGAATTGCTAGACCCGATACTAAAAATAAACATAGACCTGTTGTAGGCATGCCTGTTATTTCTGTTAAAATAGGAGATCATTGCTAGCATGGCTTATGTGATATGGGTGCTAGTGCAAGTGCAATACCCCATTCCCTATATAAAGAAATTATGCATGACATTGCACCTGCTGAGATAGAGGAAATTGATGTTACTATTAAACTTGCCAATAGAGACACTATTTCACCAGTTGGGATTGTTAGAGATGTTGAAGTATTGTGTGGGAAAGTTCAATATCCCGCTGGATAACTTTTGTCCCATTATATTTGGTAGACCCTTCTTGAATACTGTTAATGCTAAGATAGACTGCAATAAGGATATTGTTTCTGTTGGTTTAGGGGATATGTCTCATGAATTTAATTTTGCTAAATTTCGTAGACAACCCCATGATGGGGTGCAAGCTGGGAACAAAATGAAAATGTTGGAAATGTTCCAACCATCATATCTGCCTGAGATTCAGATCTGGTTAGAAACATGATACTTCAGACTCACATGGCTGAAAGAAAAGTTGCAACACAAATCGACGAGATGACGTTGCGAGATTCTCGGGAAATGAACTACAATGGCAAGCTCCAAAACATGAGCTGGTTCTGCTACATACATGAGAACACACTGCCCCAGACAAGTATGATCACGTAGTAGCCTTATGATAAAACACTACTGAGTTTAGGTGGGGAACCATCATCGAGGATGTCGGAGTCTTGTGCATGAACTAGTATTCGCACAACAACTCCTTTTCCTTGAACAAATCAATCAGTGGCTTGGGGTGCTAGGGAATACATATGGGATGAAGATGATCAGTCTATCAGACCATAGAATACTTTGCACATGCATGACTGACTTGGGATGATTCCAGAGGAAGCAAAGAACAAGCTTTCTCGAATTCACGGCGGCAACTTGCATCGATTGCACGTGAACTTAGAGGAAGTCACTCCTTTCATCCAAACATATACTTCATGAATGGGGCACGAAGAAGATGCTTACACAAGTTTCCAACACTAGGTTGATGTTCAACATGAATCATGGGGGAGACAAAATGCTGCTAATGGGCTCAACAACAACTCATCCGAATTTCCATATCACTGGACTTCCACCATCATGTGAACACGATGATACTATTGGTCAGACCAAAAGATGTAATGATGTATGCTCGAGGGATTAACCACGAGTAAGACAACATTACGAACATCGTTGGCTCTGGTTTGACTTGACGATAGCCCATACTCAAGTCAAGTTTTGACAAGGCAATATATCCAACAACTGATCACGTGGACCAATCGATGAATATATCATCTTTCTTCAACACACACACAAAAGATATACCTTTGGAATGAACTAAGTCAGATAAAGCTTTATCTTCCAACTCCCCAAGTTGTTGTTTAGCTCAACCGACTAGCTCAGGGTATCCAACACAGATTCTTGGAGAATGGGTGGTTTGGAGAAAAACCAACATGACCACAAACTCAACATAGCGGTCAGGTGACAACCTGGTAATACTTCCGAGAAGATATTCGGAACATCACGAACCACCGATATGTTACTAAGATCAAGAACAATCTTGCTTTTCAGAGCAAAACGATATGATCAAAAGAGTGAGGGATTGACACAATCCTAACTCATTGATCGAGGAGTGCACCAGAAATAAGGACTAGGTAGCACGATCAATCTTAGGATGATGATTTAATAACCAACACGCTAAGAATGAGAATATTGTCCATTTACTACCAAGCAAGGAGTTGCTCGGAGTATTGATTTCACACATCATAATTCACTTGTCGGCATTCCGGTTAGAACAACACGGGGACCGAGGAATGAATGATGATGGTGAGAAGTATCACTACATCAAGAATTCATAAGAGATGGTGCAATTCCTGTGATATTCTTGACATAAATGGGGTAATACTCCAAGGTAGAACAGAACAAAAGCTGGTTTGGCATTTGATCTGCGGAATACAACCACTTTGACCGGATCCCAGAAATAGATGAGGTACTGGAGTTTGTTTCTCCTAGTCATTCTGAAATAGAATGGCTTAACGGACCACAAAAATAATAAGCATCGATAACGCGGATGCACAATTACTCCTGACTATCAATTGATAGACGAAGGTCAGAAGACAACTAAAGAGGGACAACTCAAAGGAACATATGTTTTTCTGAGTTGTGGATGCATGGGTTAGTATGCCGAACAAATTCAACATATTTCTTCCGGATAACCCATGCAGAGAGGTAGAACTGGCAGAGTCTCATCGTAGAATGGAGAACTCATCAAGAGCACTTTGTTGTGATCTTTGATTCAACAAACTTCTGCCCTAAGTGGTTCATAGTATTTGGAAGAAGGAAATACCACGGACCTCGAGGACTAATGCAAAGGTTACTAATAACCTAGGAACTAGCAAAGTATCAACATGAGGTAAGTAGGGTGAACCTCGGGTCCAAGAACCCAGGAATAGAATACCTACTAACTAAATGGCATCACGGGATGCTTTCGAGAATGGTGGCCAGATTCATCACACTGGAAACACAAAACATGGATAGATTATTAGGTGGTCCTCTAAGACACCTAGGGTCATAATAATAGCTCCAACATATATGTCGAGGCAACAGAGTACCTCAACTCACCGATTAGTGTGCTTAATCTGGTCCAAAAGGACAACGGGAACACGGAGGAAAGATTTGCAAATGCATCAGACTATTTAGAAACCTGGGATGACTCGGACAGCATAACGGCTGGAAATGCTCAAAAATATTTGAGACATCCTGCAAAAATGGTGGCATAGCCACTCAACATCACAATATCAAGGTTTCGAGACCAACTATGAGCACACGGAAGTAGTAGAAACTGAACTGGGCTTAAATCCAACAATCTTATAAGTCTATGGATTAGTAACACGTCATCCTGATAGATAGATGAGAAACCTAGTTCTTAAACCCCGTAGAAGAGAAGAGGATGGCTCAGATCAGAATGGCATAAGGTAAAGGAGTAAAAAGAGCCTTACGTTCCCTTCCACAATCAATTCCCTTACATAACTAAAGCATTTCTAGACTTAACTTCGACCAGTTTGGCTTGGTCAACCTATAGGCAGTCAGGCTCTGATACCAAAGCTATCAGGACCCCGATTCCAAGTCACATCGATCTAGCTGGTAACACCTCATATCACTTTGCGGCCTCACGCACAGTATTCCCACGGGTGTCGCCTTACCATGGCCCGGGACCGTTTGCGTCTTTTGGCTCACGTATATGATAGTGTCGCTAGCATCCATATGATAGAGAACCCGGGCCGACATGGCTAGTCGTGAACCCAAAGCGGCACCAACCCATGGGGACAGGCATACATGAATCAACCTCGAGCATGTCGGTCAACAACGTGTGAATCCGGGCTGTAGCACTGGGCTAACAGGACTCCGGTAACCCGGGCTGTAGCAGGCTAGGCAGTACTCCGGATGTCACCACGTGACATTTCCCCGAAGGGACAGACACAGGAACGAAGTGAAACACATGTCGGCCAGTCAAGTGTCCTGAGGAGTAGTGCTGGGCTAGCAGGACTCCGGTGAACCGGGCTGTAGCGGACTACTATGGCTCAAGGAGGCACTAGATTACATTTCCCCATAAGAGAGGCTGCCAAGGATAAACAACTAGATTTTCGGATCCCACACATAGCAAGAATTTCAATCATACACACAATATGCTCGATATGTGTAAATACAACATGGCATCACAACAAGACTCTACGACTCAAGTATTTACTCATTAGGCTCCGAGGAGCGAGATATTACAAACATGGGTCTCATGACCCAACATACAGAGCATACAAGCAACAAGCACATGCGGAAGCTTAACTTGTCTGAGTACAAACAACTACAAATGAAGAAGGCTGAGAAGCCAAACTATCTACCAGATCCTGCTGAGGGCACAAGATCATAGCTGAGGTATCAAGCTAACATCGAAGTCCACGCGAAACTACTAGCGAGACTGGAGTCTCTCTGCAAAACATAAATTAAGCAAACGTGAGTACAAAAGTACTCAGCAAGACTTACATCAGAACTAGCTACATATGCATCGGTATCAATAAAGGGGGTGGTGGAGTTTAACTGCAGCAAGCCAGCTTTGACTCGGTGGCTATCCTAAACTACGACTGCAAGTAACTCTTTTAAGGTGGCGCACACGAGTCCACAAATTCACCATACCAATACACCACTATGGATCCGCTCCCGTCTCCCTGCGAGAACGCCATCCATAGCACTCACACTTATCTTGCGCATTTTAGAGTATCCACTTTCACTTGTCTATGAACTATGCAAGGGGTCCAAGTTTCCATATCCGAGGAATCCGGCTATTCGAATAGATAATGATAACCCTGCAGGGGTGTACTTCTTCACACACGCTCTCGCCACTTACCGCCCTGTACACGTCATGTACCTCGGCAACCTTCAAGCGGAAGCCGGGCGAGGGAGTCGGCCACGACCTGACTAACCAACAAGTCTCTATTCCAGGTTTATAGCCTATTCGGGTTCCATCCACAAGGAGATCCGGCCGGGGTGTCGCTCACGGCCCCAAACGATGTGTGCAGGGTTCCCAAGCCCACCTTCCGGGTGCCACTTGGTACACCGTGCCACTGTGCCTAGTCTGTCCCAAGCCCACCTGTATCGGGTGCCACTTGGTAGACTACTAACACTACCTACAAACACCGGAAACTAGTTGCAACTCCTGGACAGAGATCAGGTTGATTAATAAGTCGAGAGAGCTTGGAGCGCCCGGAGCCCAATGTGTGGTAGTAACTGTTCATGGATCACAAACACAGAACTCAGTTCCTAAGGACGGCTGCAATGAGACAATCCACCATGTACTCCTACATGGCCTCTCACCGCTACCTTTACCAAATCGTGTTCATACACTTAGCTCTCAACGGTAGGACATGTTCACCACGACCCATTCATTCCCGATGAATCAGACCGGACTCAACTTTAAGCAGTAGCAGGCATGTTCACCATGACCCATTCATTCCGTGGCTCCGTTTTGGACATATAATATATATATCAAAATCTTCGTCTCGACGAGTACATCATTTCATTCCATTGCATCATTTGCATTTGAGTTCATCTTGATGCCCAAAATGCTGTTAGAAGGAGGCATCATGAGTTAAATTGCAGATCCGTTAGCCCTACATTGACTTTTGTCATTTTTGCCATGATTATTGTGTGCATGCTATGCCCATGCCCCTTTGGGATGAATTGTTAAGCATGTTGTCTTCTTTCGAGAGGTGCCGCCCATGCATTTTTAGGATGTGTGGGTTGTCTTGTGCAAGCTTACAAAGAGGGGTACCTGAGTTTGCTGATTTCAGGGACTTAGTGAAAATCACAAAGTCTGGGATGTTTTAGTTCACGATGCTATATGTCCAGCTTGTTTCCTAGTGATCCGTGCCTCTTTTGAGGATGATCAGTAAGGGTGATTTGTTATGCTTGTTGTGATTAATCCATCCATGTCTTTACTTGTTATGTTGGAGCACCCTAGGTTGACTCAATCGAGCTCAACTTTTGCATAGTTGTTAATTTGGGCAGATCGTGAACTCTTTTGCGATTTTGCCGAAGCTATTGCTAGTGATCCATGCATGCTATGCCATTGTTCTCGCCATGTATAGCTAGCATTTTGTGCCTTGTTTATGGATATATGCTTGCCTTGCCATGACTTGCACCGTAGTGAGTGCATCGAGCTTGTTTACATGCCTCCGTGAGTTATAATTTCAGCATATCCCAGTTTTCACAAAGTCTGAAAACTGATTGTGTTTCATCGATGTTCGTGTGCTCGTTTGAGTATTTTGTCAACCCTTTTGGCCCCAGGTCATTTTGGGTGTTTTGTTAAGCTTGTTGAGTAGCTCCATGCCATGCTCTTACTTGCCATGTTCAGGTTATGCTTCATGTTGTTTTGCTGCTCCGAAGAGAGCATCGTGGTCTGAAATTCCAGACTAGCGTTAATTTCGCTAAGTCTAAAATCTGTTTTGCTTATTCTGTTTTGCCATGCTTGTTTGAACCCCTTAATGGATGAATTTGCCTATGCCTCAGTCCTGGTGATTTGTTAAGCTTCTTGTGTACATCCCTGCCATGCAATTTGTTTTCATGTTTGGTGGCTGTAGCATGTTCATTTCGTTGCTTTTAGGAGCCTACTTGCTGTAAATCGCAGATCGGTTCGTTTAGTAAAACGCTTGCCATTTCCAAACCGTAGCTCCGATTCCTTTGATCTTTATATCGTTTTCAGGGGATTTCTTCCCCTCTATCCAGTGGCACACTTGCTTTTCCAAGTTGAGGCCAGGCTCTTGCATTTCCTGTCACGTCTTGCATTTTGCATCCCGCATCGCATCCCGCATAGTATACCATCTTTGCATATTATTGGTTGCCCTTGCACGTGGTTGATTGTATCCTTGTTCCTTGTTTGTGTTGTTGGGTAGAGCTGGGAGACGAGTTCGCTAACGAGGAGCCCGTTGAGTTTTCTTTTGAGGATCCAGTCAACTCTGACAACTGTGCATGCAAGATGATCATACCCTCGAAATCACTATTATCTTTGCTATGCTAGTTTGCTCGCTCTTTTGCTTTGCCAATGCTACGATGCCTACCACTTGCTTGTCAGCCTCCCTATTGCCATGATTGAGCCTCTAACCCACCTTTGTCCTAGCAAACCATTGATTGGCTATGTTACCGCTTTGCTCAGCCCCTTCTTATAGCGTTGCTAGTTGCAGGTGAAGATTGGAGCCGTTCCTTGTTGGAACATTTATTTACTTGTTGGGATATCATTATATTGCTATGTTATCTTAATTCATCTATATACTTGGTAAAGGGTGGAAGGCTCGGCCTCTCGCCTAGTGTTTTGTTCCACTCTTGCCGCCCTAGTTTCCGTCATATCAGTGTTATGTTCCCGGATTGTTGCGTCCCTTACGCGGTTGGGTTATAATGGGAACCCCTTGATAGTTCGCCTTGATTAAAGCTTTTCCAGCAATGCCCAACATTGGTTTTACCATTTGCCTCCTACCCCTTTTTCCCTTGGGTTTCCGGAGCCCGAGGGTCATCTTTATTTTAGTCCCCACGGGCCAGTGCTCCTCTGAGTGTTGGTCCGGAACGTCAGCCGCCGGTGGCCACCAGGGGCAACTCTGGGCTGGCCTACCGGAAGTTTAGACAATCTGAGTGTGCCCTGAGAAAGAGATATGTGCAGCTCCTATCCGGATTTGTTGGCACATTCCGGCGGTGTTGCTGGACTAGTTTTGACCTGTCGAATCATCTTGTTGTACCGAGATACCGAGTCTGATCGGTGTGTCTTGGGTGGAGGTCTATTCCTTCGATGACCATGAGAGCTTGTTATGGGCTAAGTTGGGACCCCCCTGCAGGGATTGATCTTTCGAAAGACGTGCCCACGGTTATGGGCAGATGGGAATTTGTTAATGTCTGGTTGTAGATAACTTGAACCTTAATTAATTAAAATGAATCAACTGAGTGTGTTGCCGTGATGGCCTCTTCTCGGCGGAGTCCGGGAAGTGGACACGGCGTTGGAGTTATGTTTGCGCAGGTTGCTCTCTAGTTTTCCGCTCGTGCTTTGCCTCCTCTTCTCGCTCTCTTTTGCGAATAAGTTAGCCACCATCCATGCTAGTCGCTTGCTGCAGCTCCACTTATACACTACCCCTTTCCTACCTATTAAGCTTAAATAGTCTTGATCGCGAGGGTGCGAGATTGCTGAGTCCCTGTGGCTCACAGATTACTATTACACCAGATGCAGGGACCGAGGATGCCGCTCCAGATGGCGCGCTCGAGCTGAAGTGGGAGTATGACGAGGACTCTCAGCGTTACTATGTGTCTTTTCCTGATGATCAGTAGTGTTGCCTATTCGGGGTTAGATTCAGGGCCTTGTCGCATGTTGGGGGTCTTTTCTATTTTTGGCGCCATAGTCGGGCCATGAGTGATTGTATGATGGATGTTATTTACGTACTTTGATGTGACGTGGCGAGTGTAAGCCAACTATGTTATTCCCCTTTATATTATATATGTACATGGGATGTGTGATGATTTCCCGACTTGCGACATTGCTTTCAATGCGCCTATGTCTCTAAGTCGTGCCTCGACATGTGGGAGATATAGTCGCATCAAGGGCGTTACAAGTTGGTAATCAGAGCCTTCCCCGACCTTAGGAGCCCCCATTGCTTGATCGTTTTTAGCAGCCGAGTTGTGTCTAGAAAAAATGTTTTGAGTCCTTAGGAATTATATATCGGAGAGCTTAGGAATTCTTTTTTACTTCCCAGTCTCCTCATCGCTCTGGTAAGGCATCCTGACGTAGAGTTTTGACTCTTCTCTTGTCAAATTTCACTAAAATTTTTTTTAGGATCACGCGAGTATCTTGGTTTTGTTCCGATGGCTTATGATGAGAATACTGTCTTGGTGCCTCCTGTCAGGGGTTTAGTGGAAGTGTCCCGGGGAGTTGAGCTCTGAGGTGTTGTCATCATAATTCTATCGTTGCAATTCTGGTATACTTGAGATATGTGCGCGACATCGAAAATCTCCTTTATGTAGTTCGTTGGTGAGATAACCTCGACGCCACCCAATACTGGGCCGGGAGTTCGGGAGTATCGCCATAACTCGTATAACGGATGCTTTTCGAAGGTTGAGATAGATGGTTTCCGAAGGTTTCTTGGTTATGTGTTGAAGGATGGATGCAGCTGGATGTAGGATTTGCTATCTTGGGTGAGATATTATGCTTCACCTGTATCCCCAACACCTGATTGCATAACCGGAAAGTTTCGGGAGTTTCATAGGTGGGAATTCAAGTAGCTTTTAGGATATCTTTCCAACAGATGTATGATATGAAATTGGGGTTCGACGTCTAGTGGTTCGCCTATTCACGGTCGATTTTACAGTGGTCTCATTGTGTCTTAAAGAGTCCTTGGCTATGCTGACTCGGGGACGCTTCGTATGTCATGTGCACTGCCTTGTACATGATGGTGCTGTACGGTCGAGCCCGTGTAGGTCCCACCATGAAAAACTTCGGACGAAATCTCTATCATATATTTGTTCCGGCTTATTCCGCAAGCCAACCCTTGGTTTTATTTTGAGTTGTTGTATTCGTTCTGCTTCGACGTCACATGTTGATTCCATCCTTCGTTGATGTACCTCTTCTACCTGATTCTTCGTGGCTTCGCAATTTACGAATATGTGACCATTTCAAGAGAAGTACATTCGCTCATTTTGTTCGGATGTGAAGACTTTATGTTGCAATTTTCATTCCGTTGGTTTCAGCTTTATTTTTCTGCCTATGTGCTAACGGTGGTCAACCTCTTCAGGATGGCTCCTGATAAGAGCACCAGTCAGAACCAGAATCAAGATCCGCCGCCACCTCCGCCTCCTCCGGAAGCATTGCAAGCTGTGATGGCCGCTACTAATGCAAATACACAGCTGATCATGCAAATAATCCAAGAGCGGATTCAAAGCAGTCAAGGGAATCAGGGCAACAACCAGAACCATTTTGCAACTCTGAACCAGTTCCTCGCAAATGGTCCAAAGACGTTCAGCAACTGCATTGAGGCTACCGATGCTGATGATTGGTTAGTCGATCTGGGCAAGCATTTTGAATGCAGCAACGTCAGACCTGAAGATTTCGTCAAGTTCGCGTCTTTCCAGCTCAAAGATCATGCCGCAGAGTGGTTTCAGCAGTATCGGGATTCCAGAGGTGGGCGTTTGATCACTTGGGATGATTTCCATCATGATTTCCGAGCTCATCACATTCCTCAGAGTGTGACTGAAAGCAAACGTGAAGAATTCCGTAATCTGAAGCAAGGCTCTTTGTCTGTCTATGACTACAACAAGTTGTTCGAGAAGCTCGCCTATTTTGCCAAGCAGGATGTTCCTGATGAGAAGAGCATGATCTATCAGTTCAGGGGTGGTCTCCGTGAAGAAATTCAGCTCGCTCTTGTCCTCTTCGAGCCGCTGAGATACGATGAGTTCTACAACATGGCACTGAAGCAAGAGGCTGCTCAGTTGAGGTGTGATGCTTCCAGGAAGCGAGTCAGAGACACTACACCTTCTTCCTCTACTCAAGTGGCCAAGCAGCAGAAGTATTGGCTTCCTCCTCCTCCGTTCCGTCAGCCGTATCAGTAGAAGAGCAAAGGTGGAAGTGGTTCATCCCACCCACCCAACCCAGGCTTTCAGAACAAGACTTCGTCTCAAGCTTCAAGATCGAGTGCTCCGTACCACCGTCCGCTCTCAGAGGTCACGTGCAAGAAGTGCCAACAGAAGGGTCACTACGCCAACAAGTGTTTCAACCAGAGGCGTCTTCCTCCTCCTCCTCCTGTCAGATCGGCAAGTACAGCAGTGGTCAAGCATAATCCCAAGCACGCCAAGGTCAATATGGTGAATGCAGCTCACGCAGAGGATTCGTCAGATGTGATCATGGGTAACCTTCCTGTTAACGATGTTCCCGCAAAAGTACTTTTTGATACTGGTGCATCACATTGTTTTATCTCGAAGCCTTTCGCATCCAAGCACGGGTGGTTTTCTCAAGTTATGCATAAGCCATTAGCAGTCGTCTCTCCGAGTAAATGCTTGCTTGCTAATTATGAAGTTTCGGATATTTCTATCTCGCTGGGTGACTTCAAGTTTCTGGCTTCCCCGATGATTCTTGGTAATTCTGATATCGATCTTATTCTTGGGATGGACTGGCTCTCTAAACATAAAGCTCAGCTTGATTGTGCGGCCAAGCAGATTCAACTGACTCATTCGTCTGAGGAAGTAATTGTCTTTGCCGCTCGGGATAATACCATCCGGTTGTTTTCTCTCAATGAGAAGGGGGAATTGGATGCTATTTCGCAGATTCCGGTTGTTTGTGAGTATCAAGACGTCTTCCCAGAAGAACTCCCAGGCATGCCTCCAAACCGGCCGGTTGAATTTGTTATTGAACTTGAGCCCGATACGGAACCTGTGTGCAAACGTCCCTACAAGCTCGGCCCCGAAGAGTTGAAGGAGTTGAAGAAACAACTCGATGTTCAAGAAAGAATGGGTCTCATTCAGCCTAGCACTTCTCCGTGGGGTTGTGGTGTTCTTTTTGTGAAGAAGAAGGATGGAACAGACCGACTTTGCGTTGATTATCGTCCATTGAACAAGAAGACCATCAAGAACAAATACCCACTTCCCAACATTAATGAGCTGTTTGAACAACTCAAGGGTGCCCAAGTATTCTCCAAGCTTGACCTCCGTATGGGTTATCATCAAATTCGCATTCGTGAGCAAGATATTCCCAAGACGGCGTTCAGGACAAGCTATGGGTCATATGAATACACTGTCATGTCTTTTGGCCTCGCCAATGCTCCTCCGACGTTCTCTCACATGATGAACTTCATCTTCAACCCCTACACCAACGACTTCGTTTTGTTCTATCTCGACAACATTCTGGTTTTCTCGAAGAACAAGGAAGATCATGCCAAGCACTTGCGTTTGGTTCTTGACAAGCTCAGGGAACATCAGTTCTACGCCAAGTTCTCCAAGTGTGAATTTTGGCTCGATGACGTTCTTTATCTTGGCCATATCATCTCTACCAAGGGCATTTCCATGGATCATGAGAAGGTGTCTGCAATTGTTAATTGGGAACCTCCTTAGAATGTGAAGCAACTCCGTAGGTTCCTCGGTCTCGCAAGCTACTGCCGAAGATTCGTTGAAAACTTTTCCAAGATCGCGAAGCCTCTCTCAAATCTTCTTTAGAAGCACGTCAAGTACGTTTGGTCTCCGGAGTGTGATATTGCTTTCAACACTTTGAAAGAGAAATTGATCACTGCTCCAGTTCTGACTCCGCCCGATGAAACCAAGCCGTACGTGGTCTTTTGTGATGCCTCTCTCCAAGGTCTAGGTGCTGTACTGATGCAAGAGAAGAAAGTTGTTGCTTATACCTCTCGCCAGTTGAAGCCTAATGAGAAGAACTACCCCACTCATGATCTCGAGTTGGCGGCAATTGTGCACGCGTTGTTGACTTGGAGACATCTTCTATTGGGAAGGAAAGTGGACATTTTCACTGATCACAAGAGTCTCAAGTACATCTTCACCCAGCCTAATCTCAACCTTAGGCAGACTCGATGGGTCGAAATGATTCAAGAGTACAATCCGAGTATCGAGTATACTCCAGGCAAGGCTAATGTGATTGCTGACGCTTTGAGCAGAAAAGCATATTGCAACAGTCTGATTCTCAAGCCTTATCAACCCGAGCTTTGTGAAGCTTTCCGCAAACTTAATCTGCAAATTGTTCCTCAAGGTTTCCTCGCCAACCTTCAAGTTTCTCCTACATTGGAAGACCAGATTCGCCAAGCCCAGCTTCTTGATGCTATGTTGAAAAAGGTGAAGATTGGTATTGCAAAGAGTCAGTCCAAGTACAAGTGCTACCGACTTGATGACAAGGACACTCTCTTCTTCGAGGATCGAATTGTTGTGCCCAAAGGTGAACTTCGTAAAGTGATCATGAATGAGGCTCACAACTCTCTCCTCTCCATCCACCCTGGGAGCACGAAGATGTATCAAGATCTGAAGCAAACTTATTGGTGGACTCGAATGAAGCGCGAGATCGCTCAATTCGTGAATGAATGTGATGTCTGCAGAAGAGTGAAGGCAGAACACCAAAGGCCAGCAGGTCTCCTCCAACCTCTTGCCATTCCAGAATGGAAGTTTGACCACATCGAAATGGACTTCGTGACTGGGTTTCCTAAGTCCAAGCATGGCAATGATGCTATATTCGTTGTCATCGACAAGCTCACCAAAGTGGCTCATTTCCTGCCTATCAAAGAGTCAATCACTGCAGCTCAATTGGCGGAGCTATATACCTCTCGAATTGTCTCTCTGCATGGTATTTCTCAAGTGATATCTTCAGACCGTGGCAGCATCTTTACCTCCAAGTTTTGGGATTCTTTTCAGAAGGCCATGGGCACCAACATTCGCTTCAGCACTGCTTTCCATCCTCAAACAAGTGGTCAAGTCGAGCGTGTCAACCAGATTCTTGAAGATATGCTCAGGGCTTGTGTTATCTCCTCCGGCATGAAGTGGGAGGATTGTCTTCCTTATGCTGAATTCTCATACAACAACAGTTTCCAAGCAAGTTCCGGCAAGGCCCCATTTGAAATTCTGTATGGTAGGAAGTGCCATACACCTCTCAACTGGTCTGAAACCGGTGAACGTCAGCTGCTGGGTAATGACCTAATCACAGAGGCAGAAGAAATGTGCAAGGTCATTCGTGATAACCTCAAAGCAGCCCAATCCCGCCAGAAGAGCTACTATGATAGCAAGCACCAAGATTTGGCTTTCGAGATCGGAGATCATGTCTACCTCCGCGTCTGTCCTATGAAAGGGACTCGTCGCTTCGGTATCAAAGGGAAGCTTGCCCCCAGATACGTCGGGCCTTTCAAGATTGTCAGCAAGAGAGGCGACCTCGCCTATCAACTCGAGCTTCCTTCAAACTTTGCCAATGTTCATGATGTGTTCCATGTCTCCCAACTCCGAAAGTGCTTCAAGACGCCTGAGCGCACCGTCAACTTCGAGGACATTGAGCTCCAAGAAGATCTCTCCTACCGTGAGCACCCAGTTGCAATCCTTGAAGAGGCTGAACGCAGAACTCGCAACAAGTCAATAAAATTTCTCAAAGTCAAGTGGTCACACCATTCCGACCGTGAAGCTACTAGGGAGCGCGAGGATCACCTCCGTTCTGAGTACCCGGAGTTCTTTCAGTCCTAGATCTCGGGACGAGATCTTTTCGTAGTGGTGGAGTGTTGTAACGCCCCATATGTAACTTTCCCAATTTGTACTCCAACTCTTGCCGTTTCCGGCATTAAGTTATATTTATTCCTCGGGTTCGGGTCTTTGTCTCCGTGTGTTGTTTTCTTTTTCATGCATCTCATATCATGTCATCACGTGCATGGCTTTTGCATACATGTTCATCTCATGCATTCGAGCATTTTCCCCGTTGTCCGTTTTGCATTCCGGCGCTTCGTTCTCCTCCGGTGGCCATTTCTAGCTTTCTTTCGTGTGTGGGGATTAAACATTTCTGGATTGGACCGAGACTTGCCATGCGGCCTTGGTTTACTACCGGTAGACCGCCTGTCAAGTTTCGGGTCATTTGGACTTCGTTTGATACTCCAACGATTAACCGAGGGACCGAAAAGGCCTCGTGTGTGTGCAGCCCAACACCCCTCCAATTTGGCCCAAAACCCACCAAACTCTGCTCCATCGTCTCGGTCGTTCGATCACGATCGTGTGGGCGAAAACCGCACCTCATTTGGACTCTCCTAGCTCCCTCTATGCCTATATAAAGGCCCCCCATTTTTCGGATCGTCTTCCACCCCGAAACCCTAAAAATCGCATCGCGCCGCGTCGGACATGTCCGTACCTGGCCGGACGCTTCGCACCGCCGCCCCGGTCCACTGACTACGCGCCACGTGTCCCCGCCGGGTCAACCCCGCCGCCGGCCCGCTCTGCCCAGGGAGGGCCCTCGCGGGCCCGTTCGCCGCCGCCCGCGCCTTCCAGCGCCCGCCGCCGCCTTCCTCGGCTCCGGTGGCCGGCACCGCCACGTCGCCATCGCCGGATCCCGAGCCGCGCTCGTCGCCGGCCGCCTCCCCTCGCCGGGCGCCGCCACGCCGCCGCGGCACGCCTCCCCTCGCCGGGCACCGCGCCGCCCCGCCGTCCTCCGGCCATCTCCGGCCGATCCCGCCTCGCCCCGCCTCGCCTTCGGCTCCGGCGAGCCACTCCGGCGATCCCCAGCGTCAAAGCTGCTACAGTACCGCGCGTCGTGAACAGTGCCCGCTGGATCTGAGATCCGTTTTGACCTAATCCGGTTGACTTTCCCTCTCCTCTCCCAGATTTTATGCAAACTTTGACGCATCATATCTCCGCATCCGTGGCTCCATTTTGGACATATGATATATATATCAAAATCTTCGTCTCGACGAGTACATCATTTCATTCCATTGCATCATTTGCATTTGAGTTCATCTTGATGCCCAAAATGCTGTTAGAAGGAGGCATCATGAGTTAAATTGCAGATCTGTTAGCCCTACATTGACTTTTGTCATTTTTGCCATGATTATTGTGTGCATGATATGCCCGTGCCTCTTTGGGATGAATTGTTAAGCATGTTGTCTTCTTTCCAGAGGTGCCACCCATGCATTTTTAGGATGTGTGGGTTGTCTTGTGCAAGCTTGCAAAGAGGGGTACCTGAGTTTGCTGATTTCAGGGACTTAGTGAAAATCACTGTCTGGGATGTTTTAGTTCACGATGCTATATGTCCAGCTTGTTTCCTAGTGATCCGTGCCTCTTCTGAGGATGATCAGTAAGGGTGATTTTTTATGCTTGTTGTGCTTAATACATCCATGTCTTTACTTGTTATGTTGGAGCACCCTAGGTTGACTCAATCGAGCTCAACTTTTGCATAGTTGTTAATTTGGGCAGATCGTGAACTCTTTTGCAATTTTGCCGGAGCTATTGCTAGTGATCCATGCATGCTATGCCATTGTTCTTGCCATGTATAGCTAGAATTTTGTGCCTTATTTATGGATATATGCTTGCCTTGCCATGACTTGCACCGTAGTGAGTGCATCGAGCTCGTTTACATGCCTCCGTGAGTTATAATTTCAGCATGTCCCAGTCTTCACAAAGTCTGAAAACTGATTGTGTTTCATCGATGTTCGTGTGCTTGTTTGAGTATTTTGTGAACCCTTTTGGCCGCATGTCATTTTGGGTGTTTTGTTAAGCTTGTTGAGTAGCTCCATGCCATTCTCTTACTTGCCATGTTCAGGTTATGCTTCATGTTGTTTTTCTGCTCCGAAGAGAGCATCGTGGTCTGAAATTCCAGACTAGCGTTAATTTCGCTGTCTGAAATCTGTTTTGCTTATTCAGTTTTGCCATGCTTGTTTGAACCCCTTAATGGATGAATTTGCCTATGCCTCAGTCCTGGTGATTTGTTAAGCTTCTTGTGTACATCCCTGCCATGCAATTTGTTTTCATGTTTGGTGGCTGTAGCATGTTCATTTCGTTGTTTTTAGGAGCCTACTTGCTGTAAATCGCAGATCGGTTCGTTTAGTAAAACGCTTGCCATTTCCAAACCGTAGCTCCGATTCCTTTGACCTTTATATCGTTTTCAGGGGATTTCTTCCCCTCTATCCAGTGGCTCACTTGGTTTTCCAAGTTGAGGCCAGGTTCTTGCATTTCCTGTCACGTCTTGCATTTTGCATCCCGCATCGCATCCCGCATAGCATACCATCTTTGCATATTATTGGTTGCCCTTGCACGTGGTTGATTGTATCCTTGTTGTTTGTTTGTGTTGTTGGGTAGAGCCAGGAGACGAGTTCGCTAACGAGGGGCCCGTTGAGTTTGCTTTTGAGGATCGAGTCAACTCTGACAACTGTGCAGGCAAGATGATCATACCCTCGAAATCACTACTATCTTTGCTATGCTAGTTTGCTCGCTCTTTTGCTTTTCCAATGCTATGATGCCTACCACTTGCTTGTCAGCCTCCCTATTGCCATGATTGAGCCTCTAACCCACCTTTGCTCAGCCCCTTCTTATAGCGTTGCTAGTTGCAGGTGAAGATTGGAGCCGTTCCTTGTTGGAACATTTATTTACTTGTTGGGATATCATTATATTGCTATGTTATCTTAATTCATCTATATACTTGGTAAAGGGTGGAAGGCTCGGCCTCTCGCCTAGTGTTTTGTTCCACTCTTGCCGCCCTAGTTTCCGTCATATCGGTGTTATGTTCCCGGATTGTTGCGTCCCTTACGCGGTTGGGCTATAATGGGAACCCCTTGATAGTTCGCCTTGATTAAAGCTTTTCCAGCAATGCCCAACATTGGTTTTACCATTTGCCTCCTACCCCTTTTTCCCTTGGGTTTCCGGAGCCCGAGGGTCATCTTTATTTTAGTCCCCACGGGCTAGTGCTCCTCTGAGTGTTGGTCCGGAACGTCAGCCGCCGGTGGCCACCAGGGGCAACTCTGGGCTGGCCTACCGGAATTTTAGACAATCTGAGTGTGCCCTGAGAAAGAGATATGTGCAGCTCCTATCGGGATTTGTCGGCACATTCGGGCGGTGTTGCTGGACTAGTTTTGACTTGTCGAATCATCTTGTTGTACCGAGATACCGAGTCTGATCGGTGTGTCTTGGGTGGAGGTCTATTCCTTCGATGACCGTGAGAGCTTGTTATGGGCTAAGTTGGGACCCCCTGCAGGGATTGATCTTTCGAAAGCCGTGCCCGCGGTTATGGGCAGATGAGAATTTGTTAATGTCCGGTTGTAGATAACTTGAACCTTAATTAATTAAAATGAGTCAACTGAGTGTGTTGCCGTGATGGCCTCTTCTCGGCGGAGTCCGGGAAGTGGACACGGCGTTGGAGTTATGTTTGCACAGGTTGCTCTCTAGTTTTCCGCTCGTGCTTTGCCTCCTCTTCTCGCTCTCTTTTGCGAATAAGTTAGCCACCACCCATGCTAGTCGCTTGCTGCAGCTCCACTTATACACTACCCCTTTCCTACCTATTAAGCTTAAATAGTCTTGATCGCGAGGGTGCGAGATTGCTGAGTCCCTGTGGCTCACAGATTACTATTACACCAGATGCAGGGACCGAGGATGCCGCTCCAGATGGCACGCTCGTGCTGAAGTGGGAGTACGACGAGGACTCTCAGCGTAACTATGTGTCTTTTCCTGATGATCAGTAGTGGTGCCTATTCGGGGTTAGATTCAGGGCCTTGTCGCATGTTGGGGGTCTTTTCTATTTTTGGCGCCGTAGTCGGGCCATGAGTGATTGTATGATGGATGTTATTTACGTACTTTGATGTGACGTGGCGAGTGTAAGCCAACTATGTTATTCCCCTTTATATTATATATGTACATGGGATGTGTGATGATTTCCCGACTTGCGACATTGCTTTCAATGCGCCTATGTCTCTAAGTCGTGCCTCGACATGTGGGAGATATAGTCGCATCGAGGGCGTTACAAGTTGGTAATCAGAGCCTTCCCCGACCTTAGGAGCCCCCATTGCTTGATCGTTTTTAGCAGCCGAGTTGTGTCTAGAAAAAATGTTTTGAGTCCTTAGGAATTATATATCGGAGAGCTTAGGAATTCTTTTTTACTTCCCAGTCTCCTCATCGCTCTGGTAAGGCATCCTGACGTAGAGTTTTGACTCTTCTCTTGTCAAATTTCACTAAAAATTTTTTTAGGATCACGCGAGTATCTTGGTTTTGTTCCGATGGCTTATGATGAGAATACTGTCTTGGTGCCTCCTGTCAGGGGTTTAGTGGAAGTGTCCCGGGGAGTTGAGCTCTGAGGTGTTGTCATCATAATTCTATCGTTGCAATTCTGGTATACTTGAGATATGTGCGCGACATCGAAAATCTCCTTTATGTAGTTCGTTGGTGAGATAACCTCGACGCCACCCAATACTGGGCCGGGAGTTCGGGAGTATCGCCATAACTCGTATAACGGATGCTTTTCGAAGGTTGAGATAGATGGTTTCCGAAGGTTTCTTGGTTATGTGTTGAAGGATGGATGCAGCTGGATGTAGGATTTGCTATCTTGGGTGAGATATTATGCTTCACCTGTATCCCCAACACCTGATTGCATAACCGGAAAGTTTCGGGAGTTTCATAGGTGGGAATTCAAGTAGCTTTTAGGATATCTTTCCAACAGATGTATGATATGAAATTGGGGTTCGACGTCTAGTGGTTCGCCTATTCACGGTCGATTTTACAGTGGTCTCATTGTGTCTTAAAGAGTCCTTGGCTATGCTGACTCGGGGACGCTTCGTATGTCATGTGCACTGCCTTGTACATGATGGTGCTGTACGGTCGAGCCCGTGTAGGTCCCACCACGAAAAACTTCGAACGAAATCTCTATCATATATTTGTTCCGGCTTATTCCGCAAGCCAACCCTTGGTTTTATTTCGAGTTGTGGTATTCGTTCTGCTTCGACGTCACATGTTGATTCCATCCTTCGTTGATGTACCTCTTCTACCTGATTCTTCGTGGCTTCACAATTTAGGAATATGTGACCACTTCAAGAGAAGTACATTCGTTCATTTTGTTCGGATGTGAAGACTTTATGTTGCAATTTTCATTCCATTGGTTTCAGCTTTATTTTTCTGCCTATGTGCTAACGGTGGTCAACCTCTTCAGGATGGCTCCCGCTAAGAGCACCAGTCAGAACCAGAATCAAGATCCGCCGCCACCTCCGCCTCCTCCGGAAGCATGGCAAGCTGTGATGGCCGCTACTAATGCAAATACACAGCTGATCATGCAAATCATCCAAGAGCGGAATCAAAGCAGTCAAGGGAATCAAGGCAACAACCAGAACCATTTTGCAACTCTGAACCAGTTCCTCGCAAATGGTCCAAAGACGTTCAGCAACTGCGTTGAGGCTACCGATGCTGATGATTGGTTAGTCGATCTGGGCAAGCATTTTGAATGCAGCAACGTCAGACCTGAAGATTTCGTCAAGTTCGCGTGTTTCCAGCTCAAAGATCAGGCCGCAGAGTGGTTTCAGCAGTATCGGGATTCCAGAGGTGGACGTTTGATCACTTGGGATGATTTCCGTCGTGATTTCCGAGCTCATCACATTCCTCAGAGTGTGACTGAAAGCAAACGTGAAGAATTCCGTAATCTGAAACAAGGCTCTTTGTCTGTCTATGACTACAACAAGTTGTTCGAGAAGCTCGCCCGTTTTGCCAAGCAGGATGTTCCTGATGAGAAGAGCATGATCTATCAGTTCAGGGGTGGTCTCCGTGAAGAAATTCAGCTCGCTCTTGTCCTCTTCGAGCCGCTGAGATACGATGAGTTCTACAACATGGCACTGAAGCAAGAGGCTGCTCAGTTGAGGTGTGATGCTTCCAGGAAGTGAGTCAGAGACACTACACCTTCTTCCTCTACTCAAGTGGCCAAGCAGTAGAAGTATTGGCTTCCTCCTCCTCCGTTCCGTCAGCCGTATCAGCAGAAGAGCAAAGGTGGAAGTGGTTCATCCCACCCACCCAACCCAGGTTTTCAGAACAAGACTTCGTCTCAAGCTTCAAGATCGAGTGCTCCGTACCACCGTCCGCTCTCAGAGGTCACATGCAACAAGTGCCAACAGAAGGGTCACTACGCCAACAAGTGTTTCAACCAGAGGCGTCTTCCTCCTCCTCCTCCTGTCAGATCGGCAAGTACAGCAGTGGTCAAGCATAATCCCAAGCACGCCAAGGTCAATATGGTGAATGCAGCTCAGGCAGAGGATTCGTCAGATGTGATCATGGGTAACCTTCCTGTTAACGATGTTCCCGCAAAAGTACTTTTTGATACTGGTCCATCACATTGTTTTATCTCGAAGCCTTTCGCATCCAAGCACGGGTGGTTTTCTCAAGTTATGCATAAGCCATTAGCAGTCGTCTCTCCGAGTAAATGCTTGCTTGCTAATTATGAAGTTCCGGATATTTCTATCTCGCTGGGTGACTTCAAGTTTCTGGCTTCCCCGATGATTCTTGGTAATTCTGATATCGATCTTATTCTTGGGATGGACTGGCTCTCTAAACATAAAGCTCAGCTTGATTGTGCGGCCAAGCAGATTCAACTGACTCATTCGTCTGAGGAAGTAATTGTCTTTGCCGCTCGGGATAATACCATCCGGTTGTTTTCTCTCAATAAGAAGGGGGAATTGGATGCTATTTCGCAGATTCCGGTTGTTTGTGAGTATCAAGACGTCTTCCCAGAAGAACTCCCAGGCATGCCTCCAAACCGGCCGGTTGAATTTGTTATTGAACTTGAGCCCGGTACGGAACCTATGTGCAAACGTCCCTACAAGCTCGGCCCCGAAGAGTTGAAGGAGTTGAAGAAACAACTCGATGTTCAAGAAAGAATGGGTCTCATTCGGCCTAGCACCTTCTCCGTGGGGTTGTGGTGTTCTTTTTGTGAAGAAGAAGGATGGAACGGACCGACTTTGCGTTGATTATCGTCCATTGAACAAGAAGACCATCAAGAACAAATACCCACTTCCCAACATTAATGAGCTGTTTGAACAACTCAAGGGTGCCCAAGTATTCTCCAAGCTTGACCTCCGTATGGGTTATCATCAAATTCGCATTCGTGAGCAAGATATTCCCAAGACGGCGTTCAAGACAAGCTATGGGTCATATGAATACACTGTCATGTCTTTTGGCCTCGCCAATGCTCCTCCGACGTTCTCTCGCATGATGAACTTCATCTTCAACCCCTACACCAACGACTTCGTTTTGGTCTATCTCGACGACATTCTGGTTTTCTCGAAGAACAAGGAAGATCATGCCAAGCACTTGCGTTTGGTTCTTGACAAGCTCAGGGAACATCAGTTCTACGCCAAGTTCTCCAAGTAGGAATTTTGGCTCGATGAGGTTCTTTATCTTGGCCATATCATCTCTGCCAAGGGCATTTCCGTGGATCCTGAGAAGGTGTCTGCAATTGTTAATTGGGAACCTCCTTAGAATGTGAAGCAACTCCGTAGCTTCCTCGGTCTTGCAAGCTACTGCCGAAGATTCGTTGAAAACTTTTCCAAGATCGCGAAGCCTCTCTCAAATCTTCTTCAGAAGCACGTCAAGTACGTTTGGTCTCCGGAGTGTGCTATTGCTTTCAACGCTTTGAAAGAGAAATTGATCACTGCTCCAGTTCTGACTCCGCCCGATGAAACCAAGCCGTACGAGGTCTTTTGTGATGCCTCTCTCCAAGGTCTAGGTGCTGTACTGATGCAAGAGAAGAAAGTTGTTGCTTATACCTCTCGCCAGTTGAAGCCTAATGAGAAGAACTACCCCACTCATGATCTCGAGTTGGCAGCAGTTGTGCACGCATTGTTGACTTGGAGACATCTTCTATTGGGAAGGAAAGTGGACATTTTCACTGATCACAAGAGTCTCAAGTACATCTTCACCCAGCCTAATCTCAACCTCAGGCAGACTCGATGGGTCGAAATGATTCAAGAGTACAATCCGAGTATCGAGTATACTCCAGGCAAGGCTAATGTGATTGCTGACGCTTTGAGCAGAAAAGCATATTGCAACAGTCTGATTCTCAAGCCTTATCAACCCGAGCTTTGTGAAGCTTTCCGCAAACTTAATCTGCAAATTGTTCCTCAAGGTTTCCTCGCCAACCTTCAAGTTTCTCCTACCTTGGAAGACCAGATTCGCCAAGCCTAGCTTCTTGATGCTATGGTGAAAAAGGTGAAGATTGGTATTGCAAAGAGTCAGTCCAAGTACAAGTGCTACCGACTTGATGACAAGGACACTCTCTTCTTCGAGGATCGAATTGTTGTGCCCAAAGGTGAACTTCGTAAAGTGATCATGAATGAGGCTCACAACTCTATCCTCTCCATCCACCCTGGGAGCACGAAGATGTATCAAGATCTGAAGCAAACTTATTGGTGGACTCGAATGAAGCGCGAGATCGCTCAATTCGTGAATGAATGTGATGTCTGCAGAAGAGTGAAGGCAGAACACCAAAGGCCAGCAGGTCTCCTCCAACCTCTTGACATTCCAGAATGGAAGTTTGACCACATCGAAATGGACTTCGTGACTCGGTTTCCTAAGTCCAAGCATGGCAATGATGCTATATTCGTTGTCATTGACAAGCTCACCAACGTGGCTCATTTCCTGCCTATCAAAGAGTCAATCACTGCAGCTCAATTGGCGGAGCTCTATACCTCTCGAGTTGTCTCTCTGCAGGGTATTCCTCAAGTGATATCTTCAGACCGTGGCAGCATCTTTACCTCCAAGTTTTGGGATTCTTTTCAGAAGGCCATGGGCACCAACATTCGCTTCAGCACTGCTTTCCATCCTCAAACAAGTGGTCAAGTCGAGCGTGTCAACCAGATTCTTGAATATATGCTCAAGGCTTGTGTTATCTCCTTCGGCATGAAGTGGGAGGATTGTCTTCCTTATGCTGAATTCTCATACAACAATAGTTTCCAAGCAAGTTCCGGCAAGGCCCCATTTGAAATCCTGTGTGGTAGGAAGTGCCGTACACCTCTCAACTGCTCTGAAACCGGTGAACGTCAGCTGCTGGGTAATGACCTAATCACAGAGGCAGAAGAAATGTGCAAGGTCATTCGTGATAACCTCAAAGAAGCCCAATCCCGCCAGAAGAGCTACTATGATAGCAAGCACCGTGATTTGGCTTTCGAGATCGGAGATCATGTCTACCTCCACGTCTGTCCTATGAAAGGGACTCGTCGCTTCGGTATCAAAGGGAAGCTTGCCCCCAGATACGTCGGGCCTTTCAAGATTGTCAGCAAGAGAGGCGACCTCGCCTATCAACTCGAGCTTCCTTCAAACTTTGCCAATGTTCATGATGTGTTCCATGTCTCCCAACTCCGAAAGTGCTTCAAGACGCCTGAGCGCACCGTCAACTTCGAGGACATTGAGCTCCAAGAAGATCTCTCCTACCGTGAGCACCCAGTTGCAATCCTTGAAGAGACTGAACGCAGAACTCGCAACAAGTCAATCAAATTTCTCAAAGTCAAGTGGTCACACCATTCCGACCGTGAAGCTACCTGGGAACGCGAGGATCACCTCCGTTCTAAGTACCCGGAGTTCTTTCAGTCCTAGATCTCGGGACGAGATCTTTTCGTAGTGGTGGAGTGTTGTAACGCCCCATATGTAACTTTCCCAATTTGTACTCCAACTCTTGCCGTTTCCGGCATTAAGTTATATTTATTACTCGGGTTCGGGTCTTTGTCTCCGTGTGTTGTTTTCTTTTTCGTGCATCTCATATCATGTCATCACGTGCATGGCTTTTGCATACATATCTCATGCATTCGAGCATTTTCCCCGTTGTTCGTTTTGCATTCCGGCGCTTCGTTCTCCTCCGGTGGCCATTTCTAGCTTTCTTTCGTGTGTGGGGATTAAACATTTCTGTATTGGACCGAGACTTGCCATGCGGCCTTGGTTTACTACCGGTAGACCGCCTGTCAAGTTTCGGGTCATTTGGACTTCGTTTGATACTCCAACGGTTAACCGAGGGACCGAAAAGGCCTCGTGTGTGTGCAGCCCAACACCCCTCTAATTTGGCCCAAAACCCATCAAACTCTGCTCCATCGTCTCGGTCGTTCGATCACGATCGTGTGGGCGAAAACCGCACCTCATTTGGACTCCCCTAGCTCCCTCTATGCCTATATAAAGGCCCCCCATTTTTCGGATCGTCTTCCACCCCGAAACCCTAAAAATCGCATCGCACCGCGCCGGACATGTCCGTACCTGGCCGGATGCTTCGCGCCGCCGCCCCGGTCCACTGACTGCGCGCCACGTGTCCCCGCCGGGTCAACCCTGCCGCCGGCCCGCTCGGCCCAGGGAGAGCCCCCGCGGGCCCGTTCGCCGCCGCCCGCGCCTTCCAGCGCCCGCCGCCGCCTTCCTCGTCTCCGGTGGCCGGCGCCGCCACGTCGCCATCGCCGGATCCCGAGCTGCGCTCGTCGCCGGCCGCCTCCCCTCGCCGGGCGCCGCCACGCCGCCGCGGCACGCCTCCCCTCGCCGGGCACCGCGCCGCCCCGCCGTCCTCCAGCCATCTCCGGCCGACCCCGCCTCGCCCCGCCTCGCCTTCGGCTCCGGCGAGCCACTCCGGCGATCCCCGGCGTCAAAGCTGCTACAGTACCGCGCGCCGTGAACAGTGCCCGCTGGATCTGAGATCCGTTTTGACCTAATCCGGTTGACTTTTCCTCTCCTCTCCCAGATTTTTATGCAAACTTTGACGCATCATATCTCCGCATCCGTGGCTCCGTTTTGGACATATGATATATATATCAAAATCTTCGTCTCGACGAGTACATCATTTCATTCCATTGCATCATTTGCATTTGAGTTCATCTTGATGCCCAAAATGCTGTTAGAAGGAGGCATCATGAGTTAAATTGCAGATCCGTTAGCCCTACATTGACTTTTGTCATTTTTGCCATGATTATTGTGTGCATGATATGCCCGTGCCTTTTGGGGATGAATTGTTAAGCATGTTGTCTTCTTTCCAGAGGTGCCACCCATGCATTTTTAGGATGTGTGGGTTGTCTTGTGCAAGCTTGCAAAGAGGGGTACCTGAGTTTGCTGATTTCAGGGACTTAGTGAAAATCACTGTCTGGGATGTTTTAGTTCACGATGCTATATGTCCAGCTTGTTTCCTAGTGATCCGTGCCTCTTTTGAGGATGATCAGTAAGGGTGATTTGTTATGCTTATTGTGCTTAATCCATCCATGTCTTTACTTGTTATGTTGGAGTACCCTAGGTTGACTCAATCGAGCTCAACTTTTGCATAGTTGTTAATTTGGGCAGATCGTGAACTCTTTTGCGATTTTGCCGGAGCTATTGCTAGTGATCCATGCATGCTATGCCATTGTTCTTGCCATGTATAGCTAGCATTTTGTGCCTTCTTTATGGATATATGCTTGCCTTGCCATGACTTGCACCGTAGTGAGTGCATCGAGCTCGTTTACATGCCTCCGTGAGTTATAATTTCAGCATGTCCCAGTTTTCACAGTCTGAAAACTGATTGTGTTTCATCGATGTTCGTGTGCTCGTTTGAGTATTTTGTGAACCCTTTTGGCCCCAGGTCATTTTGGGTGTTTTGTTACGCTTGTTGAGTAGCTCCCTGCCATGCTCTTACTTGCCATGTTTAGGTTATGCTTCATGTTGTTTTGCTGCTCCGAAGAGAGCATCGTGGTCTGAAATTCCAGACTAGCGTTAATTTCGCTAAGTCTGAAATCTGTTTTGCTTATTCAGTTTTGCCATGCTTGTTTGAACCCCTTAATGGATGAATTTTCCTATGCCTCAGTCCTGCTGATTTGTTAAGCTTCTTGTGTACATCCCTGCCATGCAATTTGTTTTCATGTTTGGTGGCTGTAGCATGTTCATTTCGTTGCTTCTAGGAGCCTACTTGCTGTAAATCGCAGATCGGTTCGTTTAGTAAAACGCTTGCCATTTCCAAACCGTAGCTCCTATTCCTTTGACCTTTATATCGTTTTAAGGGGATTTCTTCCCCTCTATCCAGTGGCACACTTGGTTTTCCAAGTTGAGGCCAGGTTCTTGCATTTCCTGTCACGTCTTGCATTTTGCATCCCGCATCGCATCCCGCATAGCATACCATCTTCGCATATTATTGGTTGCCCTTGCACGTGGTTGATTGTATCCTTGTTGTTTGTTTGTGTTGTTGGGTAGAGCCGGGAGACGAGTTCGCTAACGAGGAGCCCGTTGAGTTTGCTTTTGAGGATCGAGTCAACTCTGACAACTGTGCAGGCAAGATGATCATACCCTCGAAATCACTACTATCTTTGCTATGCTAGTTTGCTCGCTCTTTTGCTTTGCCAATGCTATGATGCCTACCACTTGCTTGTCAGCCTCCCTATTGCCATGATTGAGCCTCTAACCCACCTTTGTCCTATCAAACCATTGATTGGCTATGTTACCACTTTGCTCAGCCCCTTCTTATAGCGTTGCTAGTTGCAGGTGAAGATTGGAGCCGTTCCTTGTTGGAACATTTATTTACTTGTTGGGATATCATTATATTGCTATGTTATCTTAATTCATCTATATACTTGGTAAAGGGTGGAAGGCTCGGCCTCTCGCCTAGTGTTTTGTTCCACTCTTGCCGCCCTAGTTTCCGTCATATCGGTGTTATGTTCCCGGATTGTTGCGTCCCTTACGCGGTTGGGCTATAATGGGAACCCCTTGATAGTTCGCCTTGATTAAAGCTTTTCCAGCAATGCCCAACATTGGTTTTACCATTTGCCTCCTACCCCTTTTTCCCTTGGGTTTCCGGAGCCCGAGGGTCATCTTTATTTTAGTCCCCACGGGCCAGTGCTCCTCTGAGTGTTGGTCCGGAACGTCAGCCGCCGGTGGCCACCAGGGGCAACTATGGGCTGGCCTACCGAAAGTTTAAACAATCTGAGTGTGCCCTGAGAAAGAGATATGTGCAGCTCCTATCGGGATTTGTCGGCACATTCGGGCGGTGTTGCTGGACTAGTTTTGACCTGTCGAATCATCTTGTTGTACCGGGATACCGAGTCTGATCGGTGTGTCTTGGGTGGAGGTCTATTCCTTCGTTGACCATGAGACCTTGTTATGGGCTAAGTTGGGACCCCCCTGCAGGGATTGATCTTTCGAAAGCAGTGTCCGCGGTTATGGGCAGATGGGAATTTGTTAATGTCCGGTTGTAGATAACTTGAACCTTAATTAATTAAAATGAATCAACTGAGTGTGTTGCCGTGATGGCCTCTTCTCGGCGGAGTCCGGGAAGTGGACACGGCGTTGGAGTTATGTTTGCGCAGGTTGCTCTCTAGTTTTCCGCTCGTGCTTTGCCTCCTCTTGTCGCTCTCTTTTGCGAATAAGTTAGCCACCACCCATGCTAGTCGCTTGCTGCAGCTCCACTTATACACTACCCCTTTCCTACCTATTAAGCTTAAATAGTCTTGATCGCGAGGGTGCGAGATTGCTGAGTCCCTGTGGCTCACAGATTACTATTACACCAGATGCAGGGACCGAGGATACCGCTCCAGATGGCGCGCTCGAGCTGAAGTGGGAGTACGACGAGGACTCTCAGTGTTACTATGTGTCTTTTCCTGATGATCAGTAGTGGTGCCTATTCGGGGTTAGATTCAGGGCCTTGTCGCATGTTGGGGGTCTTTTCTATTTTTGGCACCGTAGTCGGGCCATGAGTGATTGTATGATGGATGTTATTTATGTACTTTGATGTGATGTGGCGAGTGTAAGCCAACTATGTTATTCCCCTTTATATTATTTATGTACATGGGATGTGTGATGATTTCCCGACTTGCGACATTGCTTTCAATGCGCCTATGTCTCTAAGTCGTGCCTCGACACGTGGGAGATATAGTCGCATCAAGGGCGTTACATAATAGCTCCAACATATATGTCGAGGCAACAGAGTACCTCAACTCACCGATTAGTGTGCTTAATCTGGTCCAAAAGGACAACGGGAACTCGGAGGAAAGATTTGCAAATGCATCAGACTATTTAGAAACCTGGGATGACTCGGACAGCGTAACGGCTGTAAATGCTCAAAAATATCTGAGACATCCTGCAAAAATGGTGGCATAGCCACTCAACATCACAATATCAAGGTTTCGAGACCAACTATGAGCACACGGAAGTAGTAGAAACTAAACTGGGGCTTAAATCCAACAATCTTATAAGTCTATAGATTAGTAACACGTCATCCTGATAGATAGATGAGAAGTCTAGTTCTTAAACCCCGTAGAAGAGAAGAGGATGGCTCGGATCAGAAGGGCATAAGGTAAAGGAGTAAAAAGAGCCTTACGTTGCCTTCCACAATCAATTCCCTTACATAACTAAAGCATTTCTAGACTCAACTTCGACCAGTTTGGCTTGGTAAACCTATAGGTAGTCAGGCTCTGATACCAAAGCTGTCAGGACCCCGATTCCAGGTCACATCGATCTAGCTGGTAACACCTCATATCACTTTGCGGCCTCACGCACGGTATTCCCACGGGTGTCGCCTTACCATGGCCCGGGATCGTTTGCGTCTTTTGGCTCACGTATATGATAGTGTCGCTAGCATCCATATGACAGAGAACCCGGGCCGACATGGCTAGTCGTGAACCCAAAGCGACACCAACCCATGGGGACAGGCATACATGAATCAACCTCGAGCATGTCGGTCAATAGTGTGTGAATCCGGGCTGTAGCACTGGGCTAACAGGACCCCGGTTACCCGGGCTGTAGCAGGCTAGGCAGGACTCCGGATGTCACCGCGTGACATTTCCCCGAAGGGACAGACACAGGAACAAAGTGAAACACATGCCGGCCAGTCAAGTGTCCTGAGCAGTAGTGCTGGGCTAGCAGGACTCCGGTGAACCGGGCTGTAGCGGACTACTATGGCTCAATGAGGCACTAGACTGCATTTCCCCATAAGAGAGGCTGCCAAGGATAAACAACTAGATTGTCGGATCCCACACATAGCAAGCATTTCAATCATACACACAATATGCTCGATATGTGTACATACAACATGGCATCACAACAAGACTCTACGACTCAAGTATTTACTCATTAGGCTCCGAGGAGCGAGATATTACAAACATGGGTCTCATGACCCAACATACAGAGCATACAAGCAACAAGCACATGCGAAAGCTTAACTTGTCTGAGTACAGACAACTACAAATGAAGAAGGCTGAGAAGCCTGCCTATCTACCAGATCCTGCTGAGGGCACAAGATCGTAGCTGAGGTATCAAGCTAACGTCGAAGTCCACGCGAAACTACTAGCGAGACTGGAGTCTCTCTGCAAAACATAAATTAAGCAAACGTGAGTACAAAAGTACTCTGCAAGACTTACATCAGAACTAGCTACATATGCATCGGTATCAATAAAGGGGGTGGTGGAGTTTAACTGCAGCAAGCCAGCTTTGACTCGGTGGCTATCCTGAACTACGACTGCAAGTAACTCTTTTGAGGTGGCGCACACGAGTCCACAAATTCACCATACCGATACACCACTATGGATCCGCTCCCGTCTCCCTGTGAGAACGCCATCCATAGCAGTCACACTTATCTTGCGCATTTTAGAGTATCCACTTTCACTTGTCTATGAACTATGCAAGGGGTCCAAGTTTCCATATCCGAGGAATCCGGCTATTCGAATAGATAATGATAACCCTGCAGGGGTGTACTTCTTCACACACGCTCTCGCCACTTACCGCCCTGTACACGTCATGTACCTCGGCAACCTTCAAGCGGAAGCCGGGCGAGGGAGTCGGCCACGACCTGACTAACCAACAAGTCTCTAGTCCAGGTTTATCGCCTATTCGGGTTCCATCCGCAAGGAGATCCGGCCGGGGTGTCGCTCACGGCCCCAAACGGTGTGTGCAGGGTTCCCAAGCCCACCTTCCGGGTGCCACTTGGTACACCGTGCCACTGTGCCTAGTCTGTCCCAAGCCCACCTGTACCGGGTGCCACTTGGTAGACTACTAACACTACCTACAAACACCGGAAACTAGTTGCAACTCCTGGACAGAGATCAGGTTGATTAATAAGTCGAGAGAGCTTGGAGCGCCCGGAGCCCAATGTGTGGTAGTAACTGTTCATGGATCACAAACACATAACTCAGTTCCTAAGGACGGCTTTAATGAGACAACCCACCATGTACTCCTACATGGCCTCTCACCGCTACCTTTACCAAATCGTGTTCACACACTTAGCTCTCAACGGTAGGACATGTTCACCACGACCCATTCATTCCCGATGAATCAGACCGGACTCAACTTTAAGCAGTAGCAGGCATGACAAACAAGCATGAATTAGTAGGCACACCAGGGCTCAAACAATTCCTACTCATACTAGTGGGTTTCATCTATTTACTGCGGCAATGACAGGTCATGCAGAGGAAAGGGGTTCAGCTACCGCAGCATGTAACAGTTGAAACGGTGTTTTCCTATGTAGTAAAAGAGAGTAGGAGCGAGATAGTGGGATTGTATCGGAATGAACAAGGGGATTTTGCTTGCCTGGCACTTCTGAAGATAACATTGAGTTTTCATCAGTGTCAACGATCACAGCATCGGAGCAGCGTCTACCGAGAGGGGACAATTACCGGCAAACAAGGAAGAACACAATCAATGCGATGCAACAATATGATGCATGATCATGACATGGCAATATGATGTTGGTTGACCTAATGCAACTAGCAACAAGTTAAATGGAGTTGGTTTGAACACTAGGTTCAAATTCAAATTCAAACTATGAATTCAAATAGTGCATTATCATGTTTTGGACTAAACAGTAAGGTTAAGTTGTTCAAACATGCATGAAAATGCCATATTCAGATTCATTTTTCTGATCATTTTTCATATATAAATTATTTCATTTGGAGTTATGGTTGATTTACTATGAATTTTTGAAGTTTTGGTTATTTTCTGGAATTTCCTGAATTAGATTTAATCCAGAAATTCCTTTACTACATCAGCAATGTGTAAGCATGACATCAATAGGTCAAAGGGGCTGGTCCAGGTCAAACCTGACCAGTGGGTCCCAGTGGTCAGTGTCACGGTGCTGGTTAGGGTCGCTGGCGTGTGGGCCCAGTCAAAGGCCACGTCAGCGGAGTCAACTCAGGCATGTGGGTCCCGCTGGGTTTTAAACTAACCTAAACAGAAACAAAACTAGGATTAAATAGGGCATGGGGCCCACTGTCAGTGGCACATAGGTCAGTTAGCGGGGTGATTAGCCTCTAATGACGGCGCCACGTCAGCCTCACCGGAGTTCAGCCGGCGGCAACCAAAGCCGACGACGGAGACGACGCGGGAAGCGCTATAGGGGACGGTTTCGGCCGCGGTCGGTCCCGTTGGAAAGCTGGCGCTCGGCCGCATCCAACGGTGCAAGCGGGGTTGCCGGGAACGGCGTGTTGTGGCGACGGCGGCGGGCAGAAGCGGCGACCGGAGTTGTACTCGAGCGGGTCTGGGGCTCTAGTGCTCGAGCGAGCAAACGTAGTGGCTAGGCAGCCTCCTAGAGGCGCCAGGAGTGTCGATGCCCCTGTAGCGAGCAGGAGAGGCTTGGGAGCGCGGGCTCGCCGGCCATGGCGGACGGCGGCCTCGGGTGACCTCGGGGCTATGCCTAGAGGGCGGAAGCAAGCAAGGGGGTCAGAGGGAAAACGGTCAGTAGCTCACCGCGGTTCGAAAAAGCCCGTCATGGAGCTCGGGAAGGCAGGGACGACGGCAAATCGGACGGCAGCATCCGGCGGCCATGGACGGGGAAGAAAGGTCGCGGCGTCGTCCTCGGGTCGTCCGGCCTTGCGTTGGTCGGCGGAGAGGTGCTTGGGGTTGGGGCGGAGCACGGGGGCACGAAAACGACTCCTGGGGAGCTCGATGGCCATGCTAAACGGCGGCGGTGGTGACGACTGCGCTCGGGTGTTCGCAGGAGAGGGAGACGGGGAGGGGATGAGTGAGCGAGGGGGAGGTCGAGGGGATTCCGGGGCGCGTGGCGTTTCTAGTCGGTCTAAGGCGAGGGGGCAAGCAGGAGGTGGCCAGGCGCGTGCCGGCGTGCGTCGGCCACGCGCACTGCCCACTGGCGCGAAGAAGACGACAGGGAGGGAAGGCTGCTGGGCTGGGCCAGCCACTTGGGCCGCCAGGTAGGTTTGGGCCAGGTATGCTCTCATTTTTTCTATTCTATTCTATTTTTATTTTATTTAATCTTTTGCCACTGTTTTGAATTCAAGCAAATTAAAACAATGCCAAAACACTTCTCTGAATATTTTATGTCACTCAAAGAACTTCTCCAAATGAACATAAAATATAACAAAGCATTTGAAATATATTCTTTATAATATGAATATATATTCAAATTCAAATACCATAGTTATTTAAATTCAATGCCAAAATGATTCCTTAAAAATGTTCACTATTTTTGGTTTAGACCCAAACCCTTGCCAAAAATATCAAACATTAATGAAGGCCATTTTGGTTTCACCGAATGCAACTTTAAGGGTTCTTGCCCTTCTTTTAATTAAAATTTTGAGGCTTTCAAATTTCCTCAGTTCAAGTTTCTTGAATTTAAACATGATGCATGGATGCAATGCCACTATATGCAACCAAATTCTAGGGCTGTGACATTGTGTCCCTAAGAAGGGAGGTATTACTGTTGTTCCTAATGATAAAGATGAATTGATTCCACACAGAATTGTTATAGGTTATAGAATGGTAATTGATTTCCGCAAATTAAATAAAGCTACTAAAAAGGATCATTACCCATTACCTTTTATTGATCAAATGCTAGGAAGATTATCCAAACATACACATTTTTGCTTTCTAGATGGTTATTCTGGTTTCTCTCAAATACCTGTGTCAAAAGAGGATCAAGAAAAGACAAATTTTACTTGCCCTTTCGGTACCTTTGCTTATAGACATATGCCTTTTGGTTTATGCAATGCACCCACTACTTTTCAAAGATGTATGATTGCTATATTCCCTGACTTTTGTGAAAAGACTGTTGAGGTTTTCATGGATGATTTGTCCGTTTACGGAACTTCTTTTGATGATAGCTTAAGCAACCTTGATTGAGTTTTGCAGAGATGTGAAGAAACTAATCTTGTCTTGAATTGGGAGAAGTGCCACTTTATGATTAATGAAGGTATTGTGTTGGGGCATAAAATTTCTGAAAGAGGTATTGAAGTTGATAAAGCTAAAGTTCATGCTATTGAAAATATGTCGTGTCCTAAGGATATTAAAGGTATAAGAAGTTTCCTTGGTCATGCCGGTTTTTATAGGAGGTTCATTAAGGACTTCTTTAAAATTCCTAGGCCTCTGGCTAATATCTTACAAAAAGATGTTCCTTTTGTCTTTGATGATGATTGTGTAGAAGCCTTTGAAATACTTAAGAAAGGTTTGATTTCCGCACCTATTGTTCAGCCACCTGGTTGGAATTTACCATTTGAAATCATGTGTGATGCTAGTGATTATGCTGTAGGTGTTGTTCTAGGACAAAGAGTAGATAAGAAATTAAATGTTATCCAATATGCTAGTAAAACTCTAGACAGTGCCCAGAGAAATTATGCTACTACTGAAAAAGAATTTTTAGCAGTTGTATTTGCTTGTGATAAGTTCAGACCTTATATTGTTGATTCTAAAGTAACTGTTCACATTGATCATGCTCCTATTAAATATCTTATGGAAAATAAAGATGCTAAACCTAGACTTATTAGATGGGTTGTCTTGCTACAAGAATTTGATTTGCATATTATCGATAGAAAGGGGGCTGAGAACCCCGTTGCAGACAACTTGTCTAGGTTAGAGAATGTTCTTGATGACCCACTACCTATTGATGATAGCTTTCCTGATGAACAATTAGCTGTCATAAATGCTTCTCGTACTGCTCCATGGTATGCTGATTATGCTAATTATATTGTTGCTAAATTTATACCACCTAGTTTCACATACCAGCAAAAGAAAAAAAATTCTTCCATGACTTAAGGCATTACTTTTGGGATGACCCACACCTTTATAAAGGAGTAGATGGTGTTATTAGACGTTGTGTACCTGAGCATGAACAGGAATAGATCCTATGCAAGTGTCACTCAGAGGTTTATGGAGGACACCATGCTGGAGATAGAACTGCACATAAGGTATTGCAATCCCGTTTTTATTGGCCTACTCTCTTCAAGGATGCCCGTAAGTTTGTCTTGTCTTGTGATGAATGTCAAAGAATTGGTAATATCGGTAGATGTCAAGAAATGCCTATGAATTATTCACTTGTTATTGAACCATTTGATGTTTGGGGCTTTGATTATATGGGACCGTTTCCTTCCTCTAATGGGTACACTCATATTTCAGTTGTTGTTGATTACGTTACTAAGTGGGTAGAAGCTATTTCAACCAGTAGTGCTGATCATAACACCTCTATTAAGATGCTTAAAGAAGTTATTTTCCCGAGGTTTGGAGTTCCTAGATACTTAATGACTGATGGTGGTTCACATTTTATTCATGGTGCTTTTCGTAAAATGTTTGTTAAGTATGATGTTAATCATAGAATTGCATCTCCTTATCACCCACAGTCTAGTGGTCAAGTAGAACTGAGCAATAGATAGCTTAAATTAATTTTGCAAAAGGCTGTTAATAGATCTAGGAAGAATTGGTCCAAGAAACTTGATGATGCATTATGGGCTTATAGAACTGCATATAAAAATCCTATTGGTATGTCTCCGTATAAAATGGTTTATGGTAAAGCTTGTCACTTACCTCTCAAACTAGAACATAAGGCATATTGGGCCATTAAAGAACTTAATTATGATTTCAAACTTGCCGGTGAGAAGAGGCTTTTTGATATTTGCTCACTTGATGAATGGAGAACCCAGGCTTATGAGAATGCCAAACTGTTTAAATAAAATGTTAAAAGATGGCATGACAAAGAATACAAAAATTTGAGTTTAATGTAGGTGATTATGTATTATTATAAAACTCTCGTTTAAGATTTTTTGCAGGAAAACTCCTCTCTAAATGGGAAGGTCCTTACGTTATCGAGGAGGTTTATCGTTCCGGTGCCATAAAAATCAACAACTTCCAAGGAGCAAATCCGAGGGTGGTGAACGGTCGAAGAATCAAACATTATATCTCAGGTAATCCTATAAATGATGAAACTAATGTTATTGAAACCGTAACCCCGGAGGAATACATAAGGGACACTTTCCAGAACGTTCCAGACTCCGAAAAGGAAGAGGTATGAGGTACGGTAAGTAAACCGACTCCAAAACAGTTCTAATAGCAATTTTCTCCATTTTGGAATATTTAAGAAAATAGGAAAATAAGAAGCAGTTCGGGAAGGACACGAGGCATCCACGAGGGTGGAGGGCGCGCCCTACCCCCTGAGCGCGCCCCTGCCTCGTGGGCACCTCGTTTGCTCTCCAGACTCCATTTTCTTGCACAATACTTATTTTGGTCAGTAAAAATTCATTATATAATCTCCCGAAGGTTTTGACCACCGTACCACGCAAATATCTCCTATTTTTGTTTCGAGCTGTTTTCCGCCAGGGTTGTCAAGGCCAAGCATCATGTCGTCTCCCTCCTCCAACAATGAGGGCAACGATGCTTGGCTAATGAAGATAGAGCTGAAGAGAGAAGAGCCCGGAGAGATCAACAAGGATGATGGGATCAAGAAGGCCATGGGGGATCAAGTTCCGACAGTAGTAGAAGAAGACATCCTTCAACCTCATCACAATCGCTTTACCCCGATAGAGATTGAAGCTTTCAAGATGATTGAGTTAGCTCGCATCCAAAATAAGTATCTCACAAGTGAAAATATTTTGTTGAAGGAGCATATCATCACACTCAAGGGAATTATCTGCAAATTAGAGGATCTCCTATGCTCGATGTGCGACTATCCATCATCACCAACACCTTCTTCACCAACAAAGAAGAACTGAGTATCTGGTATGGGCACTCCCCTTGGCAACTGCCAAGCTTGAGGGAGTGCCCCGGTATCGTATCACCATCACTTTTATCTTTACCGTTTTTCTTAGTTCAATCCTTTTGGTAATATCTTGATCTAGTAGAATAAAAGTTTTAGTATGATCTAGTTTTGAATTTTTGCTTTATGATCCTTCTATGTAATCAAGTCCGTGAGCTATTTATAGTAAAGATTAGTGTTGAGTCAAGGGCTTGATTATCTTGCTATGATCTTGAGGGAATAAAATAAAAGAAAAAGAATAAAAATAACTAAAGAGATCATATGGATCTTGTTAGAATAAATCCGAGGCGTTTCGTCGATCTACCGAGGATCAAGCAATCACACGAGCACGACACCGAGATTTGTTAACGAGGTTCACCATCACGGCTACATCCCCAGGGCCTGACTACGGGCGCTCCTCCCCGTGATACCATCACAATACCGCACCCGGTCGCCCTGGACGCCGGCACATGCCGCCGGCTTCCCCTGCGTTCCGGTGCTATTATGTTGGCATAGGTTACATCGTGTGTCTAGCCCCGCTATATATGAGAGGCCTAGGATACAAGTGTCCTACTTGGACACGACTCCTACCCTGTCTACACATAGTCCCAAACCAAGTCCAATTGTAACCTACCTTGTACAATAATATTCGACACAATTCTAACAAACTCCACCTTGGCGAATATTCTCCACCATCTTGAGTTCGTCCGTGCGTCAAACCTTCATGTACATTGGACTTGAGATACGTCATGAGCACCGCTACTACTCCCAGACTCCATGTGACTCCACCTGCAACTGTAGTCCCTTCTCGTCTTCTTCACAGTCAACCCTCGAGCAAAATTAAATTCCTCATTACTCTACTTTGTGCTCCCAACTACCAGAGAATCCGTTCAACGCCATCACACACCGACCACTATCTGCGTGAAAGTGAACAACTCACATATTGGACGCCACATATAAGAGTTACCTGAACTCAACATCACTGCTCTTCCTTGACCACCTTTGTGAAACTTGAATGAATTTCACCGTTGCCCTATGTCACCCTAAGTTAAATTCACAGTTGTCTCATCCTTTTTTCCGGATAGTCTCTGACGTGTCCCACCGCTATAGCACTCCGCCTCCTTCTGTCTTGTCATCCGCACTTTGCCATGTGCACTGAACACCACAGAATATACGGCCATGTACTCTCTCAGCTTTTGACAATTCCAGACTCTCCGTCACTTTCTCAGATTCTTCATGGTCAACTCCTGTCCATCTTCCGGTACCGATAGACCCAGTCACCAACTTGAATCTAGTACTCGTCAACACTGCTTCAGCATCCTTTGCAAAATTTTGTCTCACCACATGTCTACCATTAGTGCCTTGGTCTGTCGCTGTGTCCCGTGCTTACCGCACGCCTCGTCGCTATCACCACGTTGAGCCTCTACTGTCCTGGTCGAGTCTCCCGGGTAGCTTGCCCACACTGCCTCAACCCCCACTGCAGAGAACCATCGATCATCACCGACCGATGCTGAGTATCACGTCTCCATCAGACCATTGGGCCACAGTCCGATCCACGTGTCTCTCGCTATCCCGCTGAAATAGGCTTCGACTCTCCATGCATTTACGCCGTAGCCCCTCCATCAGCATAGAGTGAAGTCATCCATCAGACTCCAGCTCCACCTTCAACATGACTCCATGTAGCTGCGCTATGCTACCCTGCGCCCTGTCGACTTCAAGCTCGCTCATGTGTGCACCATCTTGAATCAACTCTGCGTCATAGTCTTGTTGAAGCCGCACAAGCCCTCGAGCCTGCACCACGTGTTTCCACGCCCCAGAAGTCGGCCACCATCAGCATCACGCTCCTATGTCATCGTCGCTGAAATCACTGCCATCTTCTGCTTTGACCGACATCCACGTCAGTCCATTAGACTATCCAGTCCGACCCAGCCGAAATAACCCGACTGCAACCATGCTCTACCATGCGTCGTGTTCGCCCCGCACTTCTTCGTGCATTGCTTGACGCCCTGTGTTTGCATGATCCTGTCACAACATGCTCCAGACTCCTCCGAGCCTTATACGCACGTCGCCATCCTCGTCACACACATCCATCTTCATCAACTTGGCGTTCCGCTACACAATCAAGCAATCATTCGCACCAACAGATCACATCCTTGATGCAACACTTGAGAAAACATGTAGCCATCAGACCAAAATATAACCGTGGATCCACCCGCCAACTCCTATTGATCTTATATGAACATGCGACGCCGCGTCTCGACACACCTTCCTGCTGCCATCACGTACAATCCATGTACAAAGCAAAGAAAGTCAAACCAACATCCCTTGTAGCCTCTACCGTATAAAGAACTCCAGGTCCATCACACCTGACTACTGTAGAATTGATTTAATATCCTTTCCTGCTCCTCATCAATGCATCCCGTCATGGTGTTCTATGCTTTTTTTCCCACACAAATCTCAATCTGCCTCTACGTACTCAGCAGTAGACTTGCACGCACACGTCATGAACTAAAAGCACGGCTGGGCAAACGCCCGCTTTGCCCGCACAACTTGCACGCTCCATGGGCTGCTCCCGTGCCGGCGCCCTTGCACGCACCGCGTGGGCATCCACTTGGACCTGGGCTTGACCCCGCCATGTGCCCAACAGGGCCCACGGCTAGCTTGTCAGATCCCCTGATGCTAGCCTGCCCCTCGCCACCTAGTTGCGTGCTTCCTTGCGGTGCCTAGTCTCCTGCTGCTCCATGTCAACGCGTACAACGCTGTTTTTCGATCTCGCCGAGAAGCACCATCCGATCCAATCTGCCGAAATTGCCTCTCCCAATGGATCTCTCCGAAAAACCGCTGCACACTTCTCCAGATCGTTACATGAGCAGACGTCTCGCTGCACCGTCCAATTTTCCCATCGCCGTCCGCGACCAACTCGACAGATTCCACGAACTATTCCGCTCCTTCATCTAAATCAACGAATCCGCAACCTCCTCATAACCTTGCTCATGATACCACTTGTTAGAATAAATCCGAGGCGTTTCATCGATCTACCGAGGATCAAGCAATCACACGAGCACGACACCGAGATTTGTTAACGAGGTTCACCATCATGGCTACATCCCCGGGGCCTGACTACGGGCGCTCCTCCCCGTGATACCGTCACAATACCGCACCCGGTCGCCCTGGACGCCGGCACATGCCGCCGGCTTCCCCTGCGTTCCGGTGCTATTATGTTGGCATAGGTTACATCGTGTGTCTAGCCCCGCTATATATGAGAGGCCTAGGATACAAGTGTCCTACTTGGACACGACTCCTACCCTGTCTACACACAGTCCCAAACCAAGTCCAACTGTAACCTACCTTGTACAATAATATTCGACACAATTCTAATAGATCTTATGTAGAGTAATGACTTCACATATAAAGAGTATGATGAATAAAAGTTGTTGAGAATTGACAAGCATAGTTTTGGTCATCGTTGCAATTAATAGGAAGTAATAAAGAAAGAGAGGTTTACACATATAAATATACTATCTTGGACATCATTTATGATTGTGAGCACTCATTAAAATATGACATGTGATACGTCTCTGTCGTATCTACTTTTCCAAACACTTTTGCCCTTGTTTTGGACTCTAACTTGCATGATTTGAATGGAACTAACCCGGACTAACGCTGTTTTTAGCAGAATTGCCATGGTGTTATTTATGTGCAGAAACAAAAGTTCTCGGAATGACTTGAAACTCCATGGAGATTATTTTTGGAAATAATAAAAAATACTGGCGAAAGAATCAAGGCCAGGGGACCCAGACCCTGGGCGCGCCCCCTGCCTCGTGGGCCCCCTGGTGCTCCACCGACCTCAACTCCAACTCCATATATTCGTGTTCGGGGAGAAAAAAATAAGGGAAAAAGATTCATTGCGTTTTATGATACGGAGCCGCCGCCAAGCCCTAAACTCTCTTGGGAGGGGTGATCTAGAGTCTGTTCGGTGCTCCGGAGAGGTGGAATCCGTCGTCGTCGTCATCATCAAACATCCTCCATCACCAATTTCATGATGCTCATCGCTGTGTGTGAGTAATTCCATCGTAGCCTTGCTGGACGGTGATGGGTTGGATGAGACTTATCATGTAATCGAGTTAGTTTTGTTAGGGTTTGATCCCTAGTATCCACTATGTTCTGAGATTGATGTTCCTATGACTTTGCTATGCTTAATGCTTGTCACTAGGGCCCGAGTGCCATGATTTCTGATCTAAACCTATTATGTTTTCATGAATATATGTGAGTTCTTGATCCTATCTTGCAAGTCTATAGTCACCTACTATGTGTTATGATCCGGCAACCCCGATGTGACAATAATCGGCACCACTCCCGGTGATGACCATAGTTTGAGGAGTTCATGTATTCACCATGTGTTAATGCTTTGGTCCGGTACTCTATTAAAAGGAGGCCTTAATATCCCTTAGTTTCCGCTAGGATCTCGCTGCCACGGGAGGGTAGGACAAAAGATGTCATTCCATAAGCATGTATGACTATATTCGGAATACATGCCTACATTATATTGATGAATTGGAGCTAGTTCTATGTCACCCTATGTTATGATTGTTACATGATGAACCGCATCCGGCATAATTCTCCATCACTGATCCAATGCCTATGAGCTTTTCACATATTGTTCTCCGCTTATTTACTTTTCCGTTGCTACTGTTACAATTACTATAAAACCCAAAAATATTACTTTTGTTATCGTTACCGTTACTTCCATATTACTTTGCTACTAAATACTTTGCTGCAGATACTAAGATACCCAGGTGTGGTTGAATTGACAACTCAACTGCTAATACTTGAGAATATTCTTTGGCTCCCCTTGTGTCGAATCAATAAATTTGGGTTGAATACTCTACCCTCGATAACTGTTGCGATCCCCTATACTTGTGGGTTATCAAGACTATTTTCTGGCGCCGTTGCCGGGGAGCATAGCTCTATTCTTTGTGTCACTTGGGATTTATATCTGCTTATCATTATGAAGAACTTGAAAGACAAGAAAACAAAAATTTATCCATCAATTACGAGGGGAGGTAAGGAACTGCCATCTAGGTCTGCACTTGATTCACCTTCTGTTTTGAGTAAGCTTGCGACACCAAAACCTGCTTCTGCTATTAATTCTGATATGTTGCATATTATTGATGACGCCACTTCTGCTATGCATGATACTTATGATGAAACTACTTCTATGCTTGATACTATTGTGCCACTTGGTGAATTTCTTGATGGACAAATTGCTAGGGCTAGAGAGAATGAAATTATTGAAACTGATAATATTGATGAAAGTGATGATGGAGGCTCTCCCAATAAATATGAATTACCTGTTGTGCCTGAGGGCTATGTTATGGATGAAGAAACTGCTAGAGATTTTCTTGCTTGCAATGATAGGAGCGATCTTAAGATATTATTAGCCAAGCTAAAACAAAAAACTTTGAAAGCTAGAATTAAATATGATCCTGCTTATGCTACTTCACCTATCTTTGTTACTGATAAGGATTATGATTTCTCTATTGATCCTGAGATAATTACTTTAGTTGAATCTGATCCTTTCTATGGTTATGAATTTGAAACTGTTGTGACACATCTTACTAAATTAAATGATATAGCCACCTTGTTCACTAATGATGAGAGAACTCGCTACTTTGATATCCTTAAAACATTTCCGTTGTCATCAAAGGGTGACGCTAAGATATGGTTTAGTTCTCTTGATCCTGGTTGTGTGCGTAGTCCCCAGGATATGATTTATTACTTCTCTGCTAAATATTTCCCTGCTCATAAGAAACAAGCTGCTTTAAGGGAAATATATAATTTTGTGCAAATTGAAGAAGAGAGTCTCCCACAAGCTTGGGGGAGGCTTCTCCAATTACTTAATGCTTTGCCTGATCATCCTCTTAAGAAAAATGAAATACTTGATATCTTTTATAATGGACTAACGGATGCTTCCAGAGACCACCTGGATAGTTGTGCTCATTGTGTTTTCAGAGAAAGAACACCAGCTGAAGCTGAAATTGTATTGAATAATATGTTGACAAATGAAAATAATTGGACACTTTCTGAGCCAGCTCCTGGGCCTATTCCTAAACCAACTCCGTAGAAAAGAGGTGTTCTATTTCTCAGTCCTGAAGATATGCAAGAGGCAAAGAAATCTATGAATGAAAAGGGTATTAAAGCTGAAGATGTTAAGAATTTACCTCCTATTGAAGAAATACATGGTCTTAATTTACCGCCTGTCGAAGAAATGCATAATTTTAATCCATCACCTATTGAATAAATACATGGTCTTGATAACCCGACACATGCAGTAAAGTAAATTCTCTCTATAGATATGATAAATCTGAAATCCCTCCTACTAAGTTTGCTAGCCAATGTTTGGATGAGTTTGATAACTTTATGGTTAGGCAAGAAGACTTCAATGCTTACTTTGGTAGACAATTGAAACAAAATGCTTATATGATTGAACACTTGGGTGATTATATGTCTAGAGTTAAAGGTGAACTTAAACTCATTAGTAAACATGCTTCTATGGTTACCACTCAAGTAGAACAAGTACTTAAAGCTCAAGATATAATGACTATGATGTTAAAGTGGCTACTAGAATTGGTAAGATGACTCTGGAACCTTTGTATCCTGAAGGCCACCCTAAGAGAATTGAGCAAGATTCTCAAAGAAATAATATAGATGCACCTAGTCCTTCTTAAAGGAAGAAAAAGAAAAATGATAGGACTTTGTATGCTTCTAGTGAACCTATTGCTGAACCACCTAAGAATCCCAATGATATTTCTATTTCTGATGCTGAAACACAATCTGGTAATGAACATGAATCTAATGAAAGTGTTAATGATGATGTTCATGTTGATGCTCAACCCAGTAATGATAACGATATAGAAATTGAACCTGCTGTTGATCTTGATAACCCACAATCAAAGAATCAACGTTATGATAAGAGAGACTTTGTTGCTAGGAAACATGGTAAAAAAAGAGAACCATGGGTTCAGAAACCCATGCCTTTTCCTCCCAAACCATCCTAGAAAAAGGATGATGAGGATTTTGAGCACCTTGCTGAAATGATTAGACCAATCTTTTTGCGTATGCGATTAACTGATATGCTCAAAATGAATCCTTACACTAAGTACATGAAAGATATCGGAAGCTGAAATTTCCACCATGCTTGCTAATTATACTTTTAAGGGTGGAATACCTAAGAAACTAGGATATCCAGGAGTACCAACTATACCATGCTCCATTAAAAGAAACTATGTTAGAACTGCTTTATGTGATCTTGGGGCCGGTGTTAGTGTTATGCCTCTCTCTTTATATCGTAGACTTGATTTGAATAAGTTAACACCTACTGAAATATCCTTGCAAATGGCTGATAAATCAACTGCTATACCTGTCGGTATTTGTGAGGATGTGCCTATTGTAGTTGCAAACGTTACTATTTTAACGGACTTTGTTATTCTTGATATTCCCGATGACGATAGTATGTCTATTATTCTTGGAAGACCTTTTTTGAATACTACAGGGCTGTTATTGATTGCAGCAAAGGCAGTGTTACTTTTCATGTTAATGGTAATGAGCATACGGTACACTTTCCGAGGAAACAACCTCAAGTCCACAGTATCAATTCTATTGGAAAAATTCCATCGATTATTTCTGGAGGTTTTGAATTTCCTCTTCCTACTATCAAGAAGAAATATGATATTCTTATTGTTGGGGATGTGCATATCCCCGTTGAGGTAACATAGTGTCATTCGAAATTTCTCCGGTTTCATGTTACTCAAAATTAGTTTGTTAACAAGAGTTGATCAACCTCGTCAGTGGATTCCTTTTGATGAGCATGAGATGGATGAAGTTAGAAAGCACAACCTTCTGTACCCTCCTTTTACTTTCTGTTATTTAGTTGAAATAAAGTAAAAATAGTATTTTCTGTCAGTTTTCTGAATTATCCGTGCAATATAAAAATACCCCAAAAATAAAAGTTCTCCAAATGCCCTGCCAATTTAATATGATTTTTTGGAATATTTGAGAATATCTAGCACTGAGAACACAACAGGGGGAGCAAGCACCTGGCCATGAGGGTCCAGGGCGTGCCCACCCCCTAGGCACGCCCCCTGCCTCGTGGGCCCATGGTGGCTCCCCTCCACTTATTCCTGCACCCACACAGTTCTTCTTCCTCCCAAAAAAAATCACCATCTAGCTCAAGCACGAGTTCTTGCTCATTTTGCTGCGATTTTCGATCTCCTTGCTCAAAGCACCTCTCACAAAATTGCTTTGGGGGATTGTTCCTTGGTATGTGACTCCTCCATTGGTCCAATTAGTTTTTGTTCTAGTACTTTATTCATTGAAAATTTGTGCTGCCTAGGTGACCCTGTTCTTGAGCTTGCATGTCAAATTTATATGGTTCCAAGTAGTTCTAATGCATGATATATGTCCTAGGCACTTGTAGGAGTAGTTGCTATCAATTTTGTTGAGCTTGCTTCACTTTTATTTGAAGTTACTAAAATTTTTAGAAATTTTTCAGAAGAAGAAATATGTTTAAGAAAATGTACCAAGGTGGTCCTTCAAGGAAGCAAGGACCCAGGCTTGCAATGCGTGATGCTGATGATGAACCACCAAGGGACGCCCCAGTGCGACCTTGTGAATGGCCTTCAGAGGACTTCATGGATCGAGCGGGAATTAAGGAAGAATTTAACGCATATTTGCGTAACGCTGATCTTGTGAGCTTTGAGGCAGAAAAGTGCCGTCAGTACCACTATCTCACTAGTTCCTTTGTGAGGAGGTTTGAATTTTCATCTTCTCGCAATTCTCAAACTGTCCTGTTTGATCTCTATGAAAATTCTTATACTATGGACTTAGAGGATTTTACCACTGCTTACAAACTTCCACAATGGGGTAGTACTAGTGAACCTTGCAAATCTGAGTTTAGAGATTTTCTTGCTAGTATAACTGTGGGGGAATCTAGAGATATAGCACAAGCTACCATAGGGAGCATTCATTTTCCTGCTATACATTATTTTGCTCTCTTCATAGGTAGGTGCATAAATGGTAAAGATGAAGCATGTCATATGTGTGTCCCTGACCTCGGTATTCTTAGGAGTGCTGTGTTAGGAGATAAACATTATAATTTGGGAGCCATTGTTGCACGTAGGTTGCATCATAATAGATTTAATGGAGATTTCTTTGGTGGAATATATGCAACCCGTATAGCTAATTTTCTTGGTATAACCATACGTGAGGATGATATTGAGTTGCCTCCTGCTTACTTGGATTATGAGGCTATGGTTCGTCATCATTTTGTTGAGAGGAACGATCAGTTCCTCCAGTACCAACTAATCTTTGATAGACGACGCACCTATCACGTCGCTCTCCCTGCTTCTACTTTCTTTGACTTTCAGGCAAAAGGGAGATATTTTATAACCAGAGAGGAGGCAGAGGAATATAAGAGGAGGGCTGAGATAGCTTGCCTCCAAGCTGCAGCCCATGATGCAATGACTGCTGCATCTCAGTACGACCCCAACTACAACTTTGGATATCCACCAAGCCATCTGTGGCAATAAACCCACTTAGGCCAAAAGCCAAAGCTTGGGGGAGTACGTATTTCTCACCGACATTACATTCATGTTCACACACTCATTGCGAGATGTCGGTGCTCATACTCTTTCATTGTAATATCCATGCTAGTTTATTTTCTCTTTTTATGCTTTCTTCTTGTGTGTTTAATAAACCTTAAGAAAAACCAAAAAAGTTAGTTGTATCTTTTAGCTAGTTTTAATTTCTATGATTGTAGTAGTAATTAAAAAGAAAACCCAAAAAGATTTCCTGTTCTTCTTTTGCTTGTTGGGAGCTTTCCCATGTAAATAGTTTTATTTCTTTTCTTTTCTTTGGGGGTCGATAGGAGAAGACCATAATTAAATTGTTAAAGTGGCTCTTATATGCATTATTGTTGATCTAACAAAAGAGCCCATATTGCCTTGTCTTCTCTTGTTTATTGAATGCTTGTAGATTCCAGCTTAGTCCAATGCGCGTGCACTATTACTATTATTCACATCGTTCGGTCGGGCAAGTGAAAGGCAATTATGACGATATATGATGGACCGATTGAGATGAGAGAAGCTGGTATGAACTCGACCTCTCTTGTTTTGGTAAATATGATTTGTTCATCGTTCCTGATTCAGCCTATTATGAATGAACATGTTTGCAATGACAATTAGAGATTATAGTTGCTTCTGCCATGCTTAATTAGCTAGGAGCTTATAATGGTTTACCTTGCATGCCAACATGCTATTAAGATGGTTGTGATGCGGTATGATGGGGTGGTATCCTCCTTTGAATGATTTAAGTGACTTGACTTGGCACATGTTCACGCATGTAGTTGAAACAAACTCAACATAGCCTTCACGATATTTATGTTCATGGTGGATTATATCCTACTCATGCTTGCACTCAGTGTATATTAATTTTAATGCATGTTCATGACTGTTGTCGCTCTCTAGTTGGTTGCTTCCCACTCTTTTGCTAGCCTTCACTTGTACTAAGCGGGAATACTGCTTGTGCATCCAATTCCATAAACCCCAAAGTTATTCCATATGAGTCCACCATACCTAGCTATATGCAGTATTTACCTGCCGTTCCAAGTAAATTTGTATGTGCCAAAATCTAAACCTTTAAATAAACATTCTGTTTTGTATGCTCGAATAGCTCATGTATCAACTAGGGATGTCCGTATCTTCCATGTTAGGCGGGTTATTCTCAAGAGGAGTGGACTCCGCTCCTCACTCATGAGAAAATGGCTGGTCACCGGGATGCCCAGTCCCATGCTTTATGCAAATCAAATCAAAATAATTGCAAACAAAACTCCCTCGGGACTGTTGTTAGTTGGAGGCACTCCTTGTTTCGAGCAAGCCATGGATTGATGCTTGTTGGTGGAGAGGGAGTATAAAATTTACCATTCTATTTGGGAATCGCCTATAATGTGTGTAGCATGGAAGATATCACCATCTCTTGGTTGTTATGTTGACAATGAAAGTATACCGCTCAAAATATTATTTATCTCTATTTCAAAATCGAGCTCTGGCACCTCTACAAATCCCTACTTCCCTCTGCGAAGGGCCTATCTATTTACTTTTATGTTGAGTCATCACGCTCTTATTAAAAAGCACCAGCTGGGGAGCACTGCTATCGTTTGCATCCATTACTATTAATTTATATTGGGTATGACTATGGTTGGATCTCTTTTACCATGAATTACAATGTCTAGTCAATCCTTGATCTTTAAAGGTGCTCTGCATTTATGTTTTGCGGTCTCAGAAAGGCTAGCGAGATACCATCTTGTTATATCATATATGATTGTTTTGAGAAAGTGTTGTCATCCAAGATTTATTATTATTGTTCTCTAGTTCATTATGCCATTGATATGAGTAAACATGAGAGCTAAGAGTTATTGTGAATATGGTTAGTTCATAATCTTTGCCGAAAACTTGAATGCTGGCTTTACATATTTACAACAACAAGAGCAAACAGAGTTTGTAAAAGTTTTTCTTTATCACTTTCAGTTTATCAACTGAATTGCTTGAGGACAATCAAAGGTTTAAGCTTGGGGGAGTTGATATGTCTCCGTCGTATCTACTTTTCCAAACACTTTTGCCCTTGTTTTGGACTCTAACTTGCATGATTTGAATGGAACTAACCCAGACTGACGCTGTTTTCAGCAGAATTGCCATAGGTGTTATTTATGTGCAGAAACAAAAGTTCTCAGAATGACCTGAAACTCCATGGAGATTATTTTTGAAATAATAAAACATACTGGCAAAAGAATCAAGGCCAGGGGCCCACTCCCTTGCCACGAGGGTAGGGGCGCGCCTGCCCCCCTGGGCGTGCCCCCTGCCTCGTGGGCCCCCTGGTGCTCCACCGACCTCAACTCCAACTCCATATATTCGTGTTCGGGGAGAGAAAAATAAGGGAAAAAAGATTCATCAGGTTTTACGATACGGAGCCGCCGCCAAGCCCTAAACTCTCTCGGGAGGGCTGATCTGGAGTCCGTTCGAGGCTCTGGAGAGGGGAATATGTCGCCATCGTCATCATCAACCATCCTCCATCACCAATTTGATGATGCTCACCGCCGTGCGTGAGTAATTCCATCGTAGGCTTGCTGGACGGTGATGGGTTGGATGAGATTTATCATGTAATCGAGTTAGTTTTGTTAGGGTTTGATCCCTAGTATCCACTATGTTTTGAGATCGATGTTGCTATGACTTTGCTATGCTTAAGGCTTGTCACTAGGGCCCGAGTGTCGTGATTTCAGATCTGAACCTATTAAGTTTTCATGAATATATGCGAGTTCTTGATCCTATCTTGCAAGTCTATAGTCACCTACTATGTGTTATGATCCGGCAACCCAGAAGTGACAATAATTGGGACCACTCCCGGTGATGACCATAGTTTGAGGAGTTCATGTATTCACCATGTGTTAATGTTTTGGTCCGGTACTCTATTAAAAGGAGGCCTTAATATCCCTTAGTTTCCGCTAGGACCCCGCTGCCACGGGAGGGTAGGACAAAAGATGCCATGCAAGTTCTTTTCCATAAGCACGTATGACTATATTAAGAATACATGCCTACATTATATTGATGAATTGGAGCTAGTTCTGTGTCACCCTATGTTATGATTGTTACATGATGAACCATATCCGACATAATTCTCCATCACCGATCCAATGCCTACGAGCTTTTCACATATTGTTCTCCGCTTATTTACTTTTCCGTTGCTACTGTTACAATTACTATAAAACCCAAAAATATTACTTTTGTTATCATTACCGTTACTTCCATATTACTTTGCTACTAAATACTTTGCTGCAGATACTAAGATACCCAGGTGTGCTTGAATTGACAACTCAACTGCTAATACTTGAGAATATTCTTTGGCTCCCCTTGTGTCGAATCAATAAATTTGGGTTGAATACTCTACCCTCGAAAACTGTTGCGATCCCCTATACTTATGGGTTATCAACATGCTAAAGAGTTGATGTTGGACAAGACAATGTAATGGGTTATGTTTTCTTACCTGTGAAATAAATTATATTGTCATGGATCATCCAACATGTTGAGCTTGCCTTTCCCTCTCATGCTAGCCAAAATCTTTGCACCAAGTAGAGATACTACTTGTGCTTCCAAATATCCCTAAACCTAGTTTTGCCATGAGAGTCCACCATATTTACCTACGGATTGAGTAAGATCCTTCAAGTAAGTTGTCATCATTGTGAGCAATAAAAATTGCTCTCTAAATATGTATGACTTATTAGTCTGGAGAAAATAAGTTTTATACGATCTTGTGATGTGCAAGAAATAAAAGCGACGGACTGCATAATAAATGTCCATATCACAAGTGGCAATATAAAGTGACGTTCTTTCGCATTAAGATTTTGTGCATTCAACCATAAAAGCACATGAAAACCTCTGCTTACCTCTGCGAAGGGCTTATCTTTTATTCTTGTCTATTACTTCATATAAGAGTCATGGTGATCTTCACCTTTCCTTTTTACATTTTATCCTTTGGCAAGCACAATGTGTTGGAAAGATCCAGATATATATAGCTAATTGGATGTGAGTTTTAATGAACTATTATTGTTGACATTACCCTTGAGGTAAAAGGTTGGGAGGCAAAACTATAAGCCCCTATCTTTCTCTGTGTCCGATTAAAACTTCATACCCATAAGTATTGCGTGAGTGTTAGCAATTGTGAAAGACTAAATGATAGTTGAGTACGTGGACTTGCAGAAAAGCTCTTATATTGACTATTTCCGATGTTATGATAAATTGCAATTGCTTCAATGACTGCGATTATAGTTTTTAGTTTTCAATGAAGTTTATGATTCATACCTGAAACTGTGAATGAATTGTTACTTTAGCATAAGAGATCATATGACAATATATATATATATATATATATATATATATATATATATATATATATATATATATATATATATTGCTGTTCTAAGAATGATCATGATGCCCTCATGTCCGTATTTTATTTTATCGACACCTCTATCTCTAAACGTGTGGACATATTTTTCGATTTCAGCTTTCACTTGAGGACAAGCGAGGTCTAAGCTTGGGGGAGTTGATACGTCCATTTTGCATCATGCTTTTATATCGATATTTATTGCATTATGGGCTGGTATTACACATTATGTCACAATACTTATGCCTATTCTCTCTTATTTTACAAGGTTTACATGAAGAGGGGGAATGCCGGCAACTGGAATTCTGGGCTGGAAAAGGAGCAAATATTAGAGACCTATTCTTCACATCACCAAAAGTCCTGAAACTTCACGGGAGCATGTTTTAGAATATATAAAAAAATATTGGGCGAAAGAAGTACCAAAGGGGGGCCACCCACCGTCCACGAGGGTGGGGGCGCGCCCCCTGCCTCGTGGGCCCCCTGGCAGCCCTCTGATGCCCATCTTTGGCTATATGGAGTCTTTCGTAGAGGAAAAAATCATAAGCAAGCTTTCGGGACGAAACTCTGCCGCCACAAGGCAGAACCTTGGCGGAACCAGTCTAGGGCTCCGGTGGAGCTGTTCTGCCAGGGAAACTTCCCTCCAGGAGGGGGAAATCATCAACATCGTCATCACCAATGATCCTCTCATCTGGAGGGGGTCAATCTCCATCAACATCTTCACCAGCACCATCTCGTCTCAAACCCTAGTTCATCTCTTGTATCCAATCTTTGTCTCAAAACCTCAGATTGGTACCTGTGGGTTGCTAGTAGTGTTGATTACTCCTTGTAGTTGATGCTAGTTGGTTTACTTGGAGGAAGATCATATGTTCAGATCCATTATGCATATTAATACCCCTCTGATTATGAACATGAATATGATTTGTGAGTAGTTACGTTTGTTCCTGAGGACATGGGAGAAGTCTTGCTATAAGTAGTCATGTGAATTTGGTATTCGTTCGATATTTTGATGAGATGTATGTTGTCATCCCTCTAGTGGCGTCATGTGAACGTCGACTACATGACACTTCACCATTGTTTGGGCCTAGAGGGAGGAATTGGGAAGTAATAAGTAGATGATGGGTTTCTAGAGCGACAGAAGCTTAAACCCTAGTTTATGCGTTGCTTCGTAAGGGGCTGATTTGGATCCATATGTTTCATGCTATGGTTAGGTTTACCTCAATACTTCTGTTGTAGTTGCGGATGCTTGCAATAGGGGTTAATAATAAGTGGGATGCTTGTCCAAGGAAGGGCAGTACCCAAGCACCGGTCCACCCACATATCAAATTATCAAAGTACCGAACGTGAATCATATGAACGTGATGAAAACTAGCTTGACGATAATTCCCATGTGTCCTCGGGAGCACTTTCCTTTATATAAGAGTTTCCAGGCTTGTCCTTTGCTACAAAAAGGATTGGGCCATCTTGCTGCACCTTATTTACTTTTACTATTTGTTACCCATTACAAATTACCTTATCACAAAACTATCTGTTACCGATAATTTGAGTGCTTGCAAAGAATACCTTACTGAAAACTGCTTATCATTTCCTTATGCTCCTCGTTGGGTTCGACACTCTTACTTATCGAAAGGACTATGATAGATCCCCTATACTTGTGGGTCATCAGCAGACCGCCATCCGAAGCCGTCGCCCCGGCATCCATGTACGAAACATCGCCAACCACACACATCACGGTGCAACCACCACAGCAGGAGGAGTAAAAGGAGTCTCATTTCACTCCTAGCCAAACATCAACCACGGAGTCTAGGTCGATGGCTCCATGGTAGGAGGTGTCCACGCCTGCATCTCTAGCCAATCCAGATGGATCGGGGGAGACACAATCCCGTGACTATCGACGACCGTCACCGAGCACGCTCACACGATGCCATGTCCATGGTCTTCGACACCGATCAGTCCGACAAAAGTAGCGGAGTTCCAACCATCACCCTCGACCACTGCAACTGTGAGGAGATAGACCTCATCGCCCACGGGCACCACCCAGACAGACCCCACCATTGCTTACCCGAGAGCGGGAGCTCCAACCCGCCTCGGGCCCCAATCAGTTCCGCCCGAGCAGGAGCCCTAGGTCCTAGCCATCTCCGTCGCGCAAACAACCTGCGCCGTTGGCCCAGCTCTGGGAGAAGGGAGTAGCCACCACCGCCCGCACCCCGCTGACGCATGCCAACTGTCGTCGACCGATGCCAACACCATGAGCCAGTAGAACCAGATCGGGCCGCAGAAGAGAGCAACTTCATACACCAATGCGACGCATGAGTGCAACTGAAGCCGGGCCTGATAAAGATTGTGGATGTCGCCTAGAGGGGGGCGGGTGAATAGGTGCTTTAAAATAATTACAGTTTAGGCTTGAAAAAATGCGGAATAAACCTAGCGGTTAATTTGTCAAGCACAAAACCTAAATTAACTAGGCTCACCTATGTGCACCAAAAACTTATGCTAAACAAGATAAACAACTAAGTGACAGCAAGATATATATATATATATATATATATATATATATATATATATATATATATATATATATATATATATATATATATATATATATCAAGAAACAATATGGCTATCACAAATCACAAAGTAAAGTGCATAAGCAAAGGGCTCGGATAAGAGATAACCGAGGCACGCAGAGACAATGATGTACCCCGAAGTTCACACCCTTGCGGATGCTTATCTCCGTTTGGAGCGGTGCGGAGGCACAGTGCTCCCCAAGAAGCTACTAGGGCCACCGTAATCTCCTCACGCCCTCACACAATGCAAGATGTCGTGATTGCACTAATGGATCCTTGAGGGCAGTCACTGAGGGAGTCCTGGACTAAGGGGTCCTCGGGCGTCCGGCCTGTTAGCCATGGGCCGAACTGATGGGCTGTGAAGATACATAGACCGAAGACTGTACCCGTGTCCGGATGGGACTTTCCTTGGCGTGGAAGGCAAGCTTGGCGGCCAACTATGTAGATTCCTTTCTCTGTAACCGACCTTATGTAACCCTAGGTCCCTCCCGTGTCTATATAAACCGGAGGGCTAGGTCCGTAGATAGGCCGAAGACTCATTACCATAGCCATACAAGCTAGACCTCTAGGGTTTAGCCATTACGATCTAGAGGTAGATCAACTCTTGTAATACTCATATTCATCAATATCAATCAAGCAGAACGTAGGGTATTACCTCCATAGAGAGGGCCCGAACCTGGGTAAACATAGTGTCCCCTGTCTCCTGTTACCATCGACCTAAGACAAATAGTTTGGGACCCCCTACCCAAGATCCGCCGGTTTTGACACCGACATTGGTGCTTTCATTGAGAGTTCCACTGTGTCGTCGACGACAGGATCGATGACTCGCCTCTTCCTTAAAGACAATATTACTACCAGAGGAAAATTGGCCCCAGGCCAAACCCTCCGGTTGGGCAGCTTTACCATGACTGCCCGTTCGGCCGTTAAGCCGACGATGACCTCTCGGGCCATCGAAAATCCTCTTCGTATCGATCCCAAACACTCCAAGCAGATGGATCTGGTGGAGTTTTCGTCTTTAAATGAGCTCCTTGATCGTATCGCCGCCCTGGGAATCGCCAGAGATTACGATCGGATCGGGCTTAAACCTAACCAAAGAGAAATCAAATATCCACCGACCACCCACCAGATAGCGGTAGTCGAGGAGCAAGACGGCGACTCTTCCCCTATACTGAAGATGGACTATGTCCGGATTGCCGACTCTATAGAGCCGGATACCCACCCACAAAAGGAGGTGGCCGGCCTTCCGAACATAGAATCGGATGACGGGCAAAGGCAACCAGAAGATACTCCGGAGCCCAGACTGTGAAGTCTGGAAAAACTTTAGACTACGGATCATCGATTGGGTTAGGGTCCAAATCCAATTCCGCCCACCCACCCAAACATAAGAGCTCTCACGAGCATACAACAGCAGTCTTAGGAAACGGTCCACCACTTTTGGGCCACATTCCTGCTTGTCAATGACAAGGTTAAAGATTGCCGCGACGAGGACGCGATATCAGCGTTCAGCAACAATTGCACGAACGAAGGAATCCTCAACGCCATTAATCGCCGCCGCATACTACACTTCGCTGACTTGGCAACTATCGTACAAAAGTACATCGCAATGGAAAGCGCCTGGAGGGACCACGCAGCTTGTTGGGAGCCATCGATCCTAACTCAACCACTGGTCCAGGCAAAAAGGGCGCATCCCAGTGATGCGCCAGTCCAATAGCCAAGAAATACAAACCCATTACGCGGCGCAGAACCGTTCTGGAGGGATGGCTCGATGGCCCATGCAAAATACACACACAACCAGATACCATACCAACCCACAACCTTAGAGCATGTTGGATACTCCGGCAGGTAGCCAAAAGCGGCGAGGACATCCTTACCAAGAACACCCCAGAGCAACACCCTCCAGAAGACGATGACCCCAGAGTACTGACGATCTTTGAGACATTCGCTTCAAACAATAAGCGCAAAAGGGAACTTCGCGGCCTCGCCAAAGTGTGTCAAATCTCCACAGTAAACCCTTGGAACGACACGGCTATAACCTTTAATGCTGGCGACGAATCAAAATACAGGACAGTCCGAGCACCAGCCGCTTTAGTCCTCGGTCCCATCATGGACGGCTTTCGACTCACCAAGGTCCTCATGGACGGTGGCAGCGGACTAAACCTCATCTATGAGGATACACTCCCCAAAATGGAAATAGACAGGAGCCGCATCAAGCAAAGCAGCACGACCTTCCGAGGAATCATTCCCAGTCAGGAGGCGTGGTGTGCGGGAAAAATCACACTTGACGTGGTATTCGGCACACCGGAGAATTATCGGTCTGAACAAATCACCTTCCAAGTGGCTCCTTTCAGTAGCGGATACCACGCCTTGTTGGGGCGGGATGCTTTTACACGCTTCCAAGCTATACCTCATTACGGGTATATGAAGCTCAAAATGCCCGGAGAAAACAACATAATCACTCTTGTCAGTGATCCGGACATATCACTCCGCACCGAAAACAAAACCGCATCCTTGGCCCTCGAGGCATTATCTGACACCCCGGGCTACTCCGGCGCTCACCCCGGGCTACCCCAATCGGGCACCCATCGCCCGCGCCTGGCTCCGCCCCGCTGCCGCTGCGCCCTGCACCCGACGCCCGCTAGGCCTCTGTGCCAATGACAGGTGGGCCTTACCCAGAACGAAAATGAAAAAAAAGAATTAAAAATAAATAATATAATTAATTAATTAATTAATGGTTTAATTAACTTAATTAACTTTGATTAATTAAACTAATCAATTAACTAAACTAATTAAACTGTTGGTTAATACCTTAATTAGTCAATGACAGGTGGGGCCCACCCCTAATTAATCCTGATTAAGTTTATTAAAACACATAGTTAAAATGTGTCACTGATAGTGGGACCCACTAGTCAGGTTGACCAATCAACCCCTGTTGACTGCTGATGTCATAAATCCAATTTCAAATTAAATTAAATAATTAAATAAATCCTAAAAATGATTTAAATCTTTTAAAATTAATATAAAATAAACCGTAGTTCGGATGGAAAAAGTTTGTACATGAAAGTTGCTCAAAACGATGAGATGGATCCGGATACGCAGCCCGCTCGTCCGCCATGCATCCCTAGCATAGAGAACACACAACTTTCCCCTCCGGTTCATCTGTCCGGAAACGCGAAACACCGGGGATATTTTCTCGGATGTTTCCCCCCTTCACTGGTACCACCTCATACCACGTTAGGGCACCCTTAGCACCGATACTTGTCATGTCATGCATCGTTATGCATCTGTTTGCTTGATATTTATTGTTTCCTCCCCCTCTTTTCTCGCTAGACACCGAGACCGACGCCGCTACTACCCAGTACGACTACAGTGTTGACGACCCCTCTCTCTTGCCAGAGCAACCAGGCAAGCCCTCCCCTTTGATCACTAGATATCGCCTATTCTTCTCTCTACTGCTTGCATTAGAGTAGTGTAGCATGTTACTGCTTTCCGTTAATCCTATCCTGATGCATAGCCTGTCCTTGCTATTACTGTTGTTACCTTTACCTGCAATCCTAATGCTTAGTATAGGATGCTAGTTTATCATCAGTGGCCCTACATTCTTGTCTGTCTGCCATGCTATACGATCGGGCCGTGATCACTCGGGAGGTGATCACGGGTATATGCTATATACTTTATACATGATACATGTGATGACTAAAGTCGGGTTGGCTCGAGGAGTACCCGCGGTTGATTCACGAATTGGGGGCTGGAAGGACATACTTTCCCGATAGCCCTCTGTGTGGATCTTTGTGGCGAAGCGACAGGACAGGTTGAGACAACCTAGGAGAGAGGTGGGCCTGGCAGTGGTCGGCGTTTGCGGTTATTTCAAGATAACACATTTAACGAGATCTTGGTGTTTGATCTGAGTCTGGCCACTGGCCTATACGCACTAACCATCTGCGCGGGGACAGTTGTGGGCACTCGGCGTCGTGGTATCAGCCGAAGCCTTCGGGACATCAGCGACTGAGCGGCGCGCGCCGAATTGGACCGTAAGCCTGCTCTTGTATTAAGGGGGCTAGTTTTGCTTCCGGCCGCTACGCAACGTGCAGGTGTGCAATGGGCGATGGGGCCTGACCCCTGCGCCATAGGATTTAAACCTCTCTGTTGTTCCTAGGTAGGGCTGCAACGTGTTGATCTTTCAAGGCCGGGCATGACCCACAAAAGTGTGTCCGGACAAAGGGGATCGAGCGTGTTGGGAAATGTGGTGCACCCCTGCAGGGAAGTTAATCTATTCGAACAGCCGTGATCTTCGGTAACAGGATGACTTGGAGTTGTACCTTGACCTTATGACAACTAGAACCGGATACTTAATAAAACACACCCTTCCAAGTGCCAGATACAACCGGTGATCGCTCTCTCACAGGGCGACGAGGGGAGGATCATCGGTTAGGATTATGCTATGCGATGTTACTTGGTGAACTTACCATCTACTCTCTTCTTCTGCTGCAAGATGGAGGTTACCAGAAGCGTAGTCTTCGAAAGGACTAGCTATCCCCCTCTTATTCTGGCATTCCGCAGTTCAGTCCACATATGATACTCCCTTTTCCATTTGATACCAATGCATACATATGTAGTGTAGCTCCTTGTTTGCGAGTACTTTGGATGAGTACTCACGGTTGCTTTGCTCCCCCTTTTCCCCTTTCTATAGTCGATTGATGCGACCAGACGATGGAGTCTAGGAGCTAGACGCCACTGTCGATGACGACACCTACTACTACTCGGGAGGTGCCTACTACTACGTGCAGGCCGCTGACGACGTCCAGGAGTAGTCTAGGAGGATCCCAGGTAGGAGGCCTGTGCCTCTTTCGATCTGTATCCCAGTTTGTGCTAGCCTTCCTAAGGCAGACTTGTTTAACTTATGTTTGTACTCAGATATTGTTGTTTCTGCTGACTCGTCTATGATCGAGCTCTTGTATTCGAGCCCTCGAGGCCCCTGGCTTGTAATATGATGCTTGTATGACTTATTTTATTTGTAGAGTTGTGTTGTGATATCTTCCCGTGAGTCCTTGATCTTGATCGTACACGTTTGCGTGTATGATTAGTGTACGGTTGTATCGAGGGCGTCACAAGTTGGTATCAGAGCCGACTGCCTATAGGAATCCCCCTTCCACACTCATTGGCCTATGTCGAGTCTAGACATTACAAAACTTTTACTAACATGGATGTGTGTCTTATGGGCCCACGTCGCCATTTGGGTGGTATTAGGATCTTTTATTCCTCGTCTATACTCTGGGACTCTGATCTCTCTTCTATTCGAGTTTAAATGGTTTTACTAAGTCTAACATTAGGATCTCGTGATCACGTCGACCTAGAGTTCCCCTTATTACTGATGATTGCCTGCTGCACCAGAAGGTTCCGAAGATAATCTCCCATGTTCTCTCAAGACAGTTGTGCCCATCGCCTTTGCAAATTCCCTACCACTGTTGTATCATTATGGATAACCACATACACTCGCCCTTTCAAATCCCATTGATCTTGTTATTACAAGATACGCCGAAAATTCTCTCTATTGTTCCAAGAATACTTTGTGCCTACTGCCTTGCAGTTCTAAGCCACCTGAATACCCCTATGGATAATTCCTCGCACTTACCGAGTATCCGCCCTTCCCCAGTTGTTTATGTGTTTCACTAAGATCTTGGGAATAATATTCGATCTTCCAAAAATCCTTAGCACTTATTGCTCTTGAAATTCTTGCTTGCTTGCATTATGGTTAAGCCCATAAGTATAGTAATCTTATTGGCAGCCTTTGTCACTATCATTTTGAGTCCATTGATTTAATATGTTGCGAATGCTCGCAGTCCTCAATCAGATCCTAGAATTCATCCTTTCGGCTCAGACATCATTTTAAGCATGAGCTGGATCTCGACCAATCAAATTGCCATCGATTGTACCTCTAAGGCTATTCAACTTATCCATCCCTAATCAGAGCATTGCTTCTGATCCCTTGTCTTGGAATTCATAATTCCTTTGCATTTGAGCTTTGAGTTAGTCAGTTGTTTCTATAATCCGATGCACATGCATTCCTTCTTCCTTTGATAGAGTACCGATACTCAAATCAGCTCCTTTGTAGACCACTAGACCTCTTGTTGGATTATTATCCGACGGTATCCTTCATATTCAAGTAACCTTGTGAGCCTTTCCACAGATATATAAAGCCTTTGGTAAATTGTATCCTCTAACCATGCTCTATTTTCGAGCTAGTGGTATTTAATATTGAAGCTTGTGGTATATGTTTCCACGATACCCTGACGGGTCGAACCTATGCCTTCCTTATTATGTGTGAACTCGAAGGTTTTCACGAGTCATACTCTTCTGGTATTTTGCTAGATAAAATTTCTACACTACAGCTTCATCAAAAGCGAGAAGTAAAATGAAAGGATATGCATGGAGGAAGTGGGAGTCGACCTTGAGCCTTTGCGTTCATGCCCATGGACCCAATGTGAAACTTATCATCGAAGCTCCTTGTAAATGATAATAATCCCCTTGTTATAAGTTCGTCCTGTATCTATGTTTGGTAATTTGCAATCAAGGTTCCAACCATATTTTCTCCTTAATACCATTTCTCGGACAAGTTGGAGTACTTGTCTTGTGCAGATCACTGCACCTGTCCAACCTTTACTTTGATCTACTGTCGAGTATTACCCCGTGGTATCTCGATAAAATGATTGAACCATATTACTTCTTGTGAGTTCTTCTTCAAGTATTATTTCTCACTGATTTCAATTTTTTCCCTAGGTTCTGAGTTGTTAGACACTCAGGGACACCGATAGTGAATCAAGTCTGAAATCCGATTCATTAACTCTAAGTAATTTTCGTTGCTTATGGGTTTAATAATCCTTCAAGTCATTCCTAGCCCGATTGGCTATATCATTATCGTGCTAAACTTTATTTGTGCTACTTGGTCCTTCTTTCTGGAGCACAATTTTTGACGATGAGCTAAGCTTACGTTGATCTTCCTTGTCATATATTATTGCCTTGAACAACAATACTTGATTTTGGTTTGTGTCATACCCATGGTTCCAATAGCCATTCGCTTCATTATTCTTTGACTTGATGCCATCATCGATCAATTACATCTTCATGAAATATCTCGACAAATGTGTCGTGATCATCAACATTCTAAGCTCTTCCAAATTATCTATCGAATTCTTGACGAGAGATACCATCCTTGCCCCTCGATGGATTGTGTTATATCGGCAACGTTAATGCCCTCCCTCCAACACAAACTTGCTCATGTTTTGTGTACTACCTTGAGTTCCTTTCTATCTAGCTTGTGTTATGTTCTACCTTGGAGTATTATCATCTCTTATGTCAAGGATGTCATGGGAATTCCACCACCTCTTGAATTCTTGATATAAGTGATACTTATCACTATCACCATTCTAACATCGACGGTGCTATTTAGTCCATCCTTCCAGGTGCATGTTTCGATCAATGTTTACTCGTGGATGGTCTCCTCAAACATATTTTGTTATCTACTTCGGTATGTCCAAATATTATCTCCTTGTTCACATGATTGTGGAAACCCATCTTTTTAGAAACCTTGATGAATTATCGCTGAGCCCATCATCCACCTCCTCATCCTCTCCTTGGCTTAATGATGAACTCTTGTTTCGGAACTCGCTTACATAGTTCATTTCCCGAGGATCTTACAATGTCATCTAGTTTATTTGTGTTGCACTTTTTCTTCTTATGCATCTTGAGTCTGAGGTATCCTGACACCAATCAGATCTGAATCTCGGTCAGATTTGATGGTTGGAACATTTTCCAAGCATTAAGACCTGGTAAGGTGATGTCATGCCTAGCACACCTGGCCGGAGGACCTATCGTTATAGTTTCCATCTTAGCAAGGTTAACCATTCTTCCATGAGGAAATTGTGAGACTTATTCTATAAGTTGTTCCTGATGAATCCTTTGTATATCCAAGTCCGACCATTGCCTGAAGACCATGTCAATGCTATCTCAAAGCATGTCTGTGATACTCCGATTTTCAACAAGAACATTTGAAGCCCAATGCTAAATGTTTCTTGCTCAATTATCCAAACACCGCTATATGGGTAGTGTCATGAAGTTTCTCTCCCCTTACCGAAAGGATTTTCTACATTATAGCCTTGGCGCAGTGGTAAAGCTGCTGCCTTGTGACCATGAGGTCATGGGTTCAAGTCCTGGAAACAGCCTCTTACAGAAATGTAGGAAAAGGCTGCGTACTATAGACCCAAAGTGGTCGGACCCTTCCCTGGACCCTGCACAAGCGGGAGCTACATGCACCAGGTTGCCCTTTTTTTATATCTTGTCACAGATATCAGGCTCTGCTTATCCTTGGGAAGGATATGCCCTTGAAATATGTGTTTAAACACAATTTTCCTTTCCATTGTTCTATTTAACCTGATAATCATATTTTCCTTTCCATTGTTTGGTTTAACCTTCCTTGTGATCTATATGATATAAGCAGTAATAATTCACTGCTTATGTAAACACATCGGTGTACAACCCTATCTGTGAGACCATGTTTCTACTATTGATGACATTCCGGTAACCACCGATGGATGAGAACCTTGCCTATTGGCCCGCCTCATTCAACGAGCAGGAAAATGGTTCTCTTCGTCCCTCGCCCTTGGTACCGATGTTGTTGCCGACATAACCGACAGACTATCCTCTGACAGGCCTTGCTTACATGATCGGGCAAGATGTCACCGCCCTTCCTACTTTTAACCCACATGGTAGGCCCATAACCCACAGTTCTACAGGATCGAAACCTGACTCTCCTATAGGCCCTGTTGCCAAGTTATTCCTAGATCTTGACTTCGTATGTAGTTCACGGGCCACCTGCCTAGTGATCTATTATGGAATCAGACGCAATACTTATTCCCATTGCTCTGAATCCCTTTCACACTTTGTTTCAGGCACCGAACGATTGCCTACCCGCTCAAAACTTCTCATGATACCTTCTTACTTTGCTCTCGATATTTTTGTAAGTTTCAATTCAAGAGTTACTTCCGCCACCTTCCTCGATGTTAACAACCAGATAGTCGACCTTGCAGAGGTCAGTTCTCTCGGAATGTCCATCCTTTACTCTTTCATAAGTATGATGGATTCCTGTAGAAAGGACACCGACTTCATCATGATGACATGAAGCAGAGAAATGAAGACATCAACGTAATTGATCGACCTCTTCGAGAAGAGCAACCAAGACCGAGAAGATCCGCTAGAATTTCACAACCACACATTTCCCCCTTACACCACCTCTTAAATATCGGGACAAGATTTCTTGTAGTGGAGGAGAATTGTGACGCTCGGGTAATCAAGCTACAGTAAACCTCTGTTAATGATGCCACGTTACCACGGTTCCAGTTCCTAAACTCGCGTCAGTTCGAAACTCAGTTCAAATTCCAAATTTTAAAGCAAAACCAAACCATAAAAGTTTTCAAACAATAAAACAAAAATGTTCGGGTTGTGGCAAATATTCCATACTAAATATAGGTGAAGAAAACCACACTTTTGTAAAGTATATAAGTGCACTATATTAAGTGAAACAATAGCAAAAACGATTATTTAAATACCTTTTATAATTAATAAATGTCAAACTAAGTTATTTGGGGTCTAGACTTTTTGTGGCTATGGACTACGTTGAAATACTAATTTTGATACTAAGTGTATATGTTACTAAAATAAAATGCAACTAAAATAAAACAAGAAAGGACAAATAAAAAGAAAAGAAATAAAACAAAGCAAAACAAAAAGGACCCCCCCCCCATGTGTTGGGCCTTAGCCCAGCTGGCCATCCAACCAGACCGACCCAGCCTTGGCCTACATGGCCCCCTATCCTCGTGACCTAACCAAACCCCTCCCCCCCACAATCCCCACAATCCCCCCCCCCCCGCCTGGATCGGGATCGCGCCCCGGCGCGCCCGGACCCCGCCGCCTCGTCCCAGCGTCCTATCGCCAGCGTCGCCTGTCACCGTCGTCTCCTCCCCATGCCGGACCTCCTCGACCTCCTCCCCGACGGCCTCCCCAAGCCATGCTGCGCCCCGTCGTCGATCGCTGTCTCTGGTGCCACCTCGCCGACGCCGCCCCATCGCCTCTTCCTCGCCGGACCTCCCCGAGCACGGTGCCAGTACCCCGCGAGCTCCCATGTGAGCACCTTGTCCTCCCTGACACCCACTCTTCCTCCCCGTGCACTCTTGCCTCGCACCACTGCTCGCCGTGCTCGCCGTGTCCGCCTTCTCTGTAACCCGCTGTGCCCGCGGCCTCTACTCGCGCTAGCTGCTGCTGCAGCCGCCGCACGCACCCGCCCCGCTGCCCGCTCCGGTCTGCCGCCCCTGCCCGCGCGCACAGCCGTGCGCCCACGACCACGCCCCTTCTCCCGCTGATCGGCGCCTTGCCGTGCCCGCTTGCGCTCCTCCTCGCGCTCACCGCGGCTACGTCGCACGCGGCCACCCACGCACCAATCGCGCCTCCCCTGCTATGCCGCTGCTTTGCACAGCCCCGCCATCGCTCCCCGCAGCCCCCGCGCGTGCCCGCCCCCTCGCTATGCTGCTCCGGCGCTTGGTGCCCCCTGCCGGCGGCGCGTCCCAGGGCCCCCTGCCCGCCACTGGTTGTGCCCCGCCCTTGCCTCTGGCCCCGCGGGCCATAGCCTCGCCGGCGGCCAACTCCGGCGCCCACCCCGGGCTTCCCCAATCGGGCGCCCAACGCCCGCGCCTGCCTCCGCCCCGCTACCGCTGCGCCCTGCAGCCGATGCCCGCTAGGCCTCTATGCCAATGACAGTTGGGCCTTGCCGAGAATGAAAATGAAAAAAAAGAATTAAAAATAAATAATAAATAAAATTAATTAATCAATCAATTAATTAATGGTTTAATTAACTTTGATTAATTAAACTAATTAAACTATTAGTTAATACCTTAATTAGCCAATGACAGGTGGGGCCCACCCCTAATTAATCCTGATTAGGTTAATTAATGCACATAGTTAAAATGTGTCACTGACAGTGGGACCCACTTGTCAGGTCGACCAGTCAACCCCTGTTGACTGCTGACGTCAGCATGACATCATGCTGATGTCATAAATCCAAGTTTGAATTAAATTAAATAATTAAATAAATCCTAAAAATGATTTGAATCTTTTAAAATTAATATAAAATAAATCGTAGCTCAGATGGAAAAACTTTGTACATGAAAGTTGCTTAGAAGGATGAGACGAATCCGGATACACAGCCCGTTCGTCCGCCACGCCTCCCTAGCATAGCGAACACACAACTTTCCCCCTTCGGTTCATCTGTCCGGAAACGCAAAATACCGGGGATATTTTCCCAGATGTTTCCCCCCTTCACCGGTACCACCTCATACCTCGTTAGTGCACACTTAGCACCGATACTTGTGATGTCATGCATCGTTATGCATCAGTTAGCTTGATATTTATTGTTTCCTCCCCCTTGTCTCTCGCTAGACACCGAGACCGACACCGCTGCTACCCAGTACGGCTACGGTATTGACGACCCCTCTCTCTTGCGAGAGCAACCAGGCAAGAACCCCTTTGATCACCAGATATCACCTATTCTTCTCTCTACTGCTTGCATTAGAGTAGTGTAGCATGTTACTGCTTTCCGTTAATCCTATCCTGATGCATAGCCTGTCGTTGCTACTACTGTTGTTACCTTTACCTGCAATCCTAATGCTTAGTATAGGATGCTAGTTTATCATCAGCGGCCCTACATTCTTGTCCCTCTGCCATGCTATACTATCGGGCCGTGATCACTCGTGAGGTGATCACGGGTATATACTATATACTTTATACATGATACATGTGATGACTAAAGTCGGGTTGGCTCGAGGAGTACCCGCAGTTGATTCACGAATTGGGGGCTGGAAGGACATACTTTCCCGACAACCCTTTGTGTGGATCTTTGTGGCGAAGCGACAGGGCAGGTTGAGACCACCTAGGAAAGAGGTGGGCCTGGCCCTGGTCGGCGTTCGCGGTTATTTCAAGATAACATGTTCAACGAGATCTTGGTATTTGATCTGTGTCTTGCCATTGGCCTATACGTACTAACGATCTACGCGGGGACAGTTATGGGCACTCGACGTCGTGGTATCAGCCGAAGCCTTCCTGACGTCAGCGACTGAGCGGCGCGCGCCGGATTGGACCGTAAGCCTGATCTTGTATTAAGGGGGCTAGTTCTGCTTCCGGCCGCGTACGCAATATGCATGTGTGCAATGGGCGATGGGCCCAGACCCCTGCGCCATAGGATTTAGACTGGCGTGCTGACCACTCTGTTGTGCCTAGGTAGGGCTGAGACGTGTTGATCTTCCGAGGCTGGGCATGACCCAGAAAAGTGTGTCCAGACAAAGGGGATCGAGCGTGTTGGGAAATGTGGTGCACCCCTGCAGGGAAGTTAATCTATTTGAATAGCCGTGATCTTCGGTAACAGGACGACTTGGAGTTGTACCTTGACCTTATGACAACTAGAACCGTATATTAATAAAACACACCCTACCAAGTGCCAGATACAACCGGTGATCGCTCTCTCACAGGGCGATGAGGGGAGGATCATCGGTTAGGATTATGCTATGCGATGTTACTTGGTGAACTTACCATCTACTCTCTTCTTCTGCTGCAAGATGGAGGTTACTAGAAGCATAGTCTTCGAAAGGACTAGCTATCCCCCTCTTATTCCAGCATTCCGCAGTTCAGTCCACATATGATACCCCCTTTTCCATTTGATACCAATGCATACATATCTAGTGAAGCTCCTTGCTTGTGAGTACTTTGGATGAGTACTCACAGTTGCTTTGCTCCCCTTTTTCCCCTTTCTATACTCGATTGCTGCGACCAGACGATGGAGTCCAGGAGCCAGACGCCACTGTCGTGACAACTACTACTACTCGGGAGGTGCCTACTACTACTTGCAGGCCGCTGACGACGTCCAGGAGTAGTCTAGGAGGATCCCAGGCAGGAGGCCTGCGCCTCTTTCGATCTGTATCCCAGTTTGTGCTAGCCTTCCTAAGGTAGACTTGTTTAACTTATGTCTGTACTCAGATATTGTTGTTTTTGCTGACTCGTCTATGATCGAGCTCTTGTATTCGAGCCCTCGAGGCCCCTGGCTTGTAATATGATGCTTGTATGACTTATTTTATTTGTAGAGTTGTGTTGTGATATCTTCCTGTGAGTCCCTGATCTTGATCGTACACGTTTGCATGTATGATTAGTGTACGGTTGTATCCGGGGTGTCACACCTGGTGTGGGGGACGCTCTCTTCGGAGATGCCCCCGGGGTAGCATGGCACGCCGAACGCCTCCCCTTTTGAGCACAGGACAGTGCGGTGGGTAAGGAGGTATGAGAAAACTCTCTTGGACAAGGTATCTCCGGTTTACTTACATGTGAAGCAGGAAGGAGGCCGGGGTAATCGGCCATGATGGGTACATCTGTACCGTCATGGCTCATCAGATAGAATATTCCATCCTCGAGCTTCACAAATATGTCCGGATCTTCCTCACATCCGGGGTCAAGATCCCGGTTGCGATTCTCCGGCTGAGGGGCAGGATCATGGATCCCCTCGACAGCCTTTCGCCATTCCTGTTATAAGCGGATAAGATACTGCGTGTCAAGAATGATTCAGGGAGAAGAGTAAAATAGTGGAGCTGAAGCTTACCCAGCTGGGAAGATTATACATGGAAAATCCGTCTCGATGTTGGAGACGGGTGAAATCCTCTTTCTCCCCTTTATACAGCTCGGCCAGTATTTTTGCCTGGGCGGCGGGGGTCTTCGGGCCCTTTCGACCATAGCGTGAGGCGCCATCCTCCCCATTATAATGCCACATGGGCAGCCCTCTGTATTGGAGTGGCTGGAACCCCCGTGCTATAGAGGTCGCCATTACCTCGACTATTGACAATGCGGACTGGGCAAGTGTCTTAATCTTGCCCAGCAATAGGCTGATCTCTGCACTATCCTCTTCCTCGAGCCTCCGAGGATGCCAGCTATGGCATTTCTTCAGCGGAGCACTTGAAAACTCAGGGAGGCCGATACAGACGGGGTCAGTTAGAGCGATGTCGTCGATGTAGAACCATTCAGAAGGCCACTCTTCGGAAGCTTTCTTGAGCGTGCCGGACAGATATCCGGTCCCGGCGATGCGCCACACTTCGGCGCCTCCCACTTCGAAAATTGACCCACCTTGATTACGAGGGACCACGCAGAATAGTCTTCTCCATAAATAGAAATGGTCCTCGCAGCCTAGGAATAGCTTGCATAAAGCGACATAACCCGCAATATGAAGGATAGAGGCGGGAGTGAGACTGTGTAGTTGGAGGCCATAATACTCCAGCAGACCTCAGAGGAAGGGATGGATCAGAAATTCGACACCTCTTAACAAGAAGGGGACGAAGCATACTCGCTCTTCCCTAGACGGATTGGGGAAGTTCTCCTTTTGAGGCCCGCCCTTGAAGGACGTCATCCCTGCTCATACGGGGACCAGGTCCGTGGGGGGAAGAAAGCCCTGTGTTTGCAGTTTCGCCAGCTGACTGTGGGATATGGAACATCTCTCCCAATCACCCTTCTTGGAGCCATGGGGACGAGAGGAAGAGCTGGGAGCACTAGCCATGTTGGGGTGGTTTTTCTTAGCAAGCTCTAAGGATTTTTCGTGGGGTGTGGAATGGATCTGAGATCTATTCTCTTTAAATAGGCAGCCTTATGGTAAGGTTGGGGTGGTATATGCAAAAATACCCTGACCTCTTGCATTCGCTCGACATGTGGAAACTGAAGTTGTTGATGCATAGAAGCCGAGGAGTACAACATTAAATGGAAGGCCAAACACACTACTCGGAAGTCATCGATGGAGGAACCCACCTTGCAATGCCGAAGCTAATCTATGTGCCAAACACCTCGTCATTGAAGACTAGTTCGGGGGCTACCGAGGGAGTCCTGGACAAAGGGGTCCTCGGGCGTCTGACCTGTTAGCCATGGGCCGGACTGATGGGCTGTGAAGATACGAAGACCGAAGACTGTACCCGTGTCCGGATGAGACTTTCCTTGGCATGGAAGGCAAGCTTGGTGGCCAACTATGTAGATTCCTTTCTCTGTAACCGACCTTTTGTAACCCTAGGTCCCTCCCGTGTCTATATAAACCGGAGGGCTAGGACCGTAGATAGGCCGAAGACTCATTACCATGGCCATACAAGCTAGACCTCTAGGGTTTAGCCATTACGATCTCGAGGTAGATCAACTCTTGTAATACTCATATTCATCGATATCAATCAAGCAGGACGTAGGGTATTTGAAAGTGCGTTATATCAACTAGAGGGGGTGAATAGGTGATTTTTATGAAAGTCTTCAAAACATGGAAGTTATGAAGACAGACCGTAGAGATATGCCTATTACTATGCAGCGGAAGGTAGACTACACTAGGCAAGCCATGGTCAAGTATCAACAGAGAAGCACAGTGACAAACAGCTGCAGTGTGATAAGGATCAGGTAGGAAGATATTATGAAGCCAAACAGATCATACACTCACGTTGTGAAGACACAAGATAGAACAGACATGCAATGACTTCACAATGAGTAACCGTAAGTAAAAGGAAGTGAAGATGAAACTAGTGAATCGTTGAAGACAATGATTTGTTGGACCAGTTCTAGTTGCTGTGACAACTGTACGTCTGGTTGGAGCGGCTAGGTATTTAAACCTTAGGACACACCGTCCCGGACACCCAGTCCTGAACACGCAGCTCAGGACACCCAGTCCTCACCGTATTCTCCTTGAGCTAAGGTCACACAGACCTCGCCCAATCACTCTGGTAAGTCTTCAAGGTAGACTCCCAAACCTTCACAGACTTCGTTCACCGGCAATCCACAATGTCTCTTGGATGCCCAGAACGCGACGCCTAACCGGCTGGAGGATGCACAGTCCTCAAGTGTAATAAGTCTTCAGATCACTCAGACAAGAAGACTTAAGTGATGCCCAATTCTCTCTGGCTCTGGGTGGTTAGGGCTTTATCCTCGCTAGGTATTCTCTCTCTCAAAGGCTTCGAGGTGGGTTGCTCTCAAACGATAAAAGTCGTGCACTAAATCTGAGCAGCCAACCGTTTATGGTTGTAGGGGGTGGGCTATTTATAGCCACTTGGCAACCCGACCTGATTTGTCTGAAATGACCCTGGGTCACTAAGGAACTGACACGTGTTCCAATGGTTAGATTTCAAACCCACACGGCAACTTTACTTGGGCTACAAGCAAAGCTGACTTGTCCGACTCTGGACAAGATTTGCTCTCATAGTCTTCACTCGAAGACATAGGTTTTTTGTTTAGGCATCACTTCAGTCGTTCTGACTGGTTCTCTTGGACCCCACTTAACAGTACGGTGGTTCCTATGACTCAACACAAATGAAAGAGAACTATGAAAGATCTAAGTCTTCGAGCTCCATAGGCTTCACGTGGTGTCTTCTCTTGTCATAGTCTTCAATGTGAATATCTTCATATACCACCTTTGACATCAATGTCTTCATACATTTTTAGGGGTCATCTCTGGTAGTAAAACCGAATCAATGAGGGACTTCTACCTGTGTTATCCTGCAATTCTCACAAACACATTAGTCCCTCAACTAGATTTGTCGTCAATACTCCAAAACCAACTAGGGGTGGCACTAGATGCACTTACAATCTCCCCCTTTTTGGTGATTGATGACAAACTAGTTGAAGTTTTCAACGGGGAATATAATCTGTGAAATTTGTAAAGGATAGGGAATTGTCTTCATAAGTTGCAAGGACTCCCCCTGAAGATGTGCATGTATGTAATTTGCTTTTGGAATGCAAATGCACATGGCAGGTTGTACTTGTGGAGATCCACTTCAACTTATGACGACAACCCACTATGCATGTAAAAGTATATGAAGATAATGTCATGCATAATGGAAAATGGACGTCTGCAGAATGATCTAAGTGCGGAATTTATCATTGCACAAGCGGAATTTATCTTCGCAAAGCAAGGTGGCAAACAAGTAGCAGACGACCATCGAGTTTAAGTGTTACAACTCAAAGAACCAAATGTAGCAACGCGAGAGTTGTAAGCACGAAGCAAAATATAGCAAAATATAAAGCACCCGCCCATATGGACCCGCTTGAAGACTATCAACTCCATATGCTTCTCCCCCTTTTGTTAGTAAGGACCAAAAAGGTTTGAAGACATAGAGTGTCTACATGTTCCCATGAGCAGCAGGGTCGTTGGTGGTGTTTGGCGGTGCTGAAGAGGGTGGTGGTGAAGTAGCATCGTCTTCATCCTCGATAACTCAGGCAGTCACTGTTGCAGCAGAGGAAGAGAACTCAGAGTCTTCAAGTGATGGTGTTCCTCGCAGCACAACCCTTCTAGGAGGTGTGGAGTCAAACTTGAATCGCTCAGTGAAGCCATCCTCTTGAAGATCAGCTTCAGAACACATCATTGTTAGCCCTTTCCATGTACGGCGACAGGTTTCATGGGTAACGAAAGCATTCTTGGTGGCAAGATTTCGAATGCGATTAACATCCACCAAGAGGCTTTCCATCTGACGCTTCAGCCAGTCATGATGCCTATCCTATTTTTGATGAAGGGCCACAAGAAGCTCTCGGTCATTGAGAACACGAGTGCACTTCTTGGGTCTTGGAGCAGTTGTGCTGCCAGTGGCTTCAGTGGAAGCAGGGCGTGGTGCACGTGTAGTGCCAGCCAACGGATACACCCGAGAGACTGCTTCAATTCCTTCAATGTTTTGAGTGAAGCTCTGGTGTTCTGCATTCTGAAGACTTAGAGGTTGCTTGGCAGGCATAGGATAGATGGCTTCAGCAGAGGTATCCACATCGGGCAAGAAGATACGATGGTTGCGGACAGAGGGCTGATACAAGATAGCAGAGTGAAGTTTGATCAGCCGCATTACCCAAGGGGCGTAGAACTTCAAACCAAACAGATCAGAGCCTGATGCAGCAAGTTGGCGTATGAAAAAGTCATGTGCATTGAAGCATTTGCCATGAAGGATATAGAATATCAAAGTCTTCATTGCACCCTCAATCTTGGCATTTGGAGAGTGTCCTTTAATGGGCCAGAGAGTCTGCCTGATGATGTGATAGATGGTTCTTGGCAGATACTCAAGGTCTTCAACGAAGAACTCTGTGGGATAAGTAGCATCTTGGGGCAATGGCTTCATCATGCTGAGAATCTGACTCATATTAGGTTCAGGCCTCTGAAAGATACTTTCAATAGCTTTAGTATGCAGCTGACAGCCTTGCTCGAAGAGATCGCCAGGAGTGGGCAAGCGAGTGAGCTCAATGATGTCAAATGCATTGGCTTCATGATGAACATTGCCGGTCATCCACTCCAGGACCCAAGTCTTCGGATCTCTGTTGTACCCACAGATGTGGAGTGTGGCATAGAATTGGAGCAGCAGCTCTTCATTCCAATGCTCTTGGTCAGTTATGAATGGCAGCAGTCCCACTTGCTTGAAACAATCCAACGCTTCTTCTAGGCAGGGCAGACCAGCTATAGCTTCAACATCAAGGCGCTTGTGTGGGAAGATGTGACCTTGGTTGTACAGTATGCATGAGTAATAGCTTCGCTGAGGATAGCTCCAGAACCGATCTGATGAAATCCTTTCCCTTGAGTAGGGGTTCTTGGAGCTATAGAAGAATGTATTGTCTGCCCTGAAGCCATTGATGTTGAAGGAGCCAGGTGCTGATGCAAGACCTGGGAACCTTGGCAGTCTTGGGATTGGCTTCTGTACCTGAGGCCTATGCTCAACATGATAGTCAAACTGGGGACCGGCAGCAGACTCAGGAACGGAAGTGTCAGGATCAGTGGCTTCGCTGTCTTCTGATGCTTTAGGTGGGGAGGGCTCCACAATAGCTTCATTGTTGGTTGTGGCAGCCTCATGATTGTCATCCTCCACTTGACGAGCTGGAGGGTCGGACACAAGCATGTTCCCCGTAAGAACTGCTTCTTGGTGAGACGAGGGGAGTTGTGGTACTTCTTCTTGTTCGGCTGATGCAGCCGGAATGTCTTCAGCAGAGACATGAGGCCTTGGACCTTTGCGAAGCCTACACAACACGGGCGATGCCTGTGGAGTTTGAGTGGGCTGGGCCTCATTGTTTTCTTCCTCTTGTGGACGATCCGCCCATGAGGCATCCTGGGCAATTGGCGTCAACGGACGACCAATGCTGATGAGTTTGTTGTTGTCTTGCCGAGGAAGGACTGCATCATCTTCTACATTGTCATGTTGACCAATGTCTTCAGCAGCGATGGGATCAGCTGCTGGAGTGTCTTCAGCTTCATGAGCCTCTGTGGAAGCAGGCTCATGGACAGTTAGTTGGCATTCAGCTTCAGGATAGACCATAGAAATGGATTCAACCATCAAGGGCTCTGTGGGAGCAGCTCGATCTTTCTTGGTCTTCCTCTTCTTCTTAGAGGGGGTAGTTTCAGATGCTTCAGGATATTTTCGCTTTCTTGCTTCCACCTCAGCAGTCTTGGTCTTCTTGAGCTCTGAAGCGGTTGACCGGCTCTTTGGCTTCGAGCCAGTTATTGCAGTTGGGAAGACAATCGGAACTTCTTCTTGCCTTGGTGCATCGGGTTCAGCTGTAGCAGGCTTCTTCTTCTTCTTCGCGGCCATCCTGGGGTCGATGCCAGGACGCCCAAGTGCCTTGTGCTTCTCAGCCTCATTGTAGGCTTGCACACATCTGTCAGCCAGAGTCTTCATGCACTCACGCGAACCTTGAGCTTCTGCACGTTTCTTCAGAAAAGCTTCCTTGAGCTCGTGCATCATGATTTTGAAGTTCTTCACATCTTGCATGCTGAGCTTGGCCATATGCTTCTTGAACTGAGCCTTTTCATAGTCAATCTTCTGCTTCAGCTCAACAACGCGCTGGGTGATGGCTAGTTTTGAAGCAATGGCGCCATGGAAGGCGACACTGAGGCCAATGGGTAGTTGTAGATCATCGAAGCTGATGTTGGGCGCGTCAAACCACTCGTCAATGAAGTTGTGGATGATGGTGACATCAAAGACGGACAAATCATTGAAGATTTCTGCTTCTTCTTTTCTCTTGATGAGTTGCTCAAGAGCGTCATCTGCCAGGTCTTATCACTTGACAGGTCAATGTCATCATTGCGCAGAATAGCAGCAGCTGTGAGCTCTTGGCCGGTGTGTGGCTGAGGCATCTTGCTCTTCTGGGGCTTGGAGATGCGGGATACATCTTCAGACTGCACACTGTCTTCAGGAGGTGCAGTTGCAAGTGGCTTCGCTCTTGAGATTTTCGGTGAAGAGGCAGGCTTTGAAGCTTTAGGCTTCTTCATCTTCTTTGGCTTCAGCACTGCAGGAGCTTCTTCTGATTCAGAGTCAGCTGGAGGCTCATTCACTGCTGTCCCTTGAACCAAGATGCGGGTAATGAGGCCTTCAAGGTTGGCATACGGACCGATGAAATTGGCTTCTGCTTCTCGTGTGCCATCTGCCCTTGGTGCTGAGGGACCAGGGTTGAAGTCTAACCCAAATTTCTTCTTGTTCTGCTTCCTGAGTTTTGGGCAAACTGGAAGTTGCGCTTGAACAGATTGTCGTCATGACACCAGAGTAGTGACGACGGATGTGCATCATCAGGCTGTGGCCCACGGACCATGCATGGATAGAAGCTTTGGGCAATAGCTTCATCTCTAGACCTGGGTAGAAGATTCCTGTATAGGATGTCTCCCCACGGTCTTTTGATGGCACTTTTCTCAGCATACTCTTGGGTTGTGAAGCGGTATTTGAACCATTGTTCTACCCAATAGCGTCGAATCCATTGGATTCGGGTCTTGCGCTGACTATAATCCTCTTCAGGATCTGTCTTATACATTTCTGCGAGTTCATCAGGCAGATCTCTGGATGTTCCGCCACGACATTGTCTGCCCCCCTTCCTTGCTGCTTTCTCTGAAGCCATAAACTTTAACTTGAAAGGCTTCAAGACGTTCAAAGGCTTCAAAGGCTTTCTCTTGCTGTGACAGCATTAAGGTGCGAGGGAAGGGGAAGAGGTCATATGCATTCTCAGAAGATTTTGAAGATAAATCAGTTTAGAAGACATTGACCTCATCGTGCAAAGACATTCACTCATAGATAAGAAGTTGGTTCCAGATTTGTACGAACCCATAGATCAGTACAAGTGAGGAATCTAACTACTTTGTGAAGCACAAGTGAATATACTAGGCATGTTATGAGATGCAGTATGAGAGAGATCTAACTTGTGTGAATAGAAACTTCTTATGGTAGAAAGTGACAAAGCCATAGGATCAAGAGGGGCCGTAAAAAGAAGTTTTATTTACCACACTGGGAACTGCTAGACGGAGTGAGAGATGAGGCCGAGCAGTTCAATCTTCCGTGCCCTAACTTGGCGACGGAGGACACCTACGGCGACGGCGGAGAGGACGATGTCCGCGATCGGCGTGAAGACGGCGTCGGAGAGGTTGCGGCAGCGAAGCGCTTCGTCGCCGGCGTCGTCGAGGGCTAGCGGTGGCGCTAGGGTTCGTGCGAGTGGAAGAAGAGATAATGACCACTGTGAAGTGTGTATTTATAGGTACAGGGGCGGCACTGCGCTATTACACAGGTGCCCCTGGCGATTCGCATCTAAGTAGCACGTGGCCATCATGCGGAATTTTGGGGGTTGTTCCACATCCCACGCACGCCTGGATTGTCGGGTGGTCGTTCCTACTTCTCTGGATTTCATGTGGATGAATGAGCATTGAAAACGGACTTAAAGGTTGTCTCTGTGTCGTCTGCTGAAGGCCGCAGAGAAGACATTCGACAGTTTCAATAGAATGCATATGACTTGGAGAGATAGAGTTTGAGATAGAAAGCATAGAGAGGTTAGGGTCCGATCACATTCACTTAGTTCAAAAGATTCAAACAAGAAGCCATAGATATAAGTGAATGCTGTACAGGACAGAACACTAGTATATATATATATATATATATATATATATATATACAATCAACATAGTGAAGATAATCATGAAGACATGTTGAGATTGAAGCCAAGCCAAATGTGAAGACATTGCAAGGTAACGCCATGAGTGAAACACTCCAAAATAGAACGTTTGATGGTGGCGTTACCCACCGTATAGGAAGTATTCGACCCAGACACGGCGCACAATTATCGTGGCGCTCCGAAGTCAAATTCCACATTAATGTATTCACACTTAGAATGTATGTCTTCATTGATTGAAGATATACGTTACTTTGTGTGTTGCACATCTAAGTCATCAATATGCATAAGTGTTAGGATATGTGCCTGATCACAGGACATTTGAGGATTCCAGGATATTTAGCTCACACCGTAACTTGCAAAATCTCTTCTCATCCAAGGGCTTGGTGAAGATATCTGCCAATTGCTCTTCCGTGTTGACGTGTATGATATCAATATCTTTCTTCACAACATGATCTTTGAGAAAGTGATGACGAATTTCTATGTGCTTTGTCTTCGAGTGCTGAACTGGGTTGTTGGCAATCTTGATGGCGCTTTCATTGTCGCAGTAAAGTGGCACTTGCTTTAGATGAATGCCATAGTCCTTGAGAGTTTGCTTCATCCACAGAAGCTGAGCACAGCAAGATCCAGCAGCAATGTATTCAGATTCAGCAGTGGAGAGGGTCATATAGTTCTGCTTCTTTGAAGACCAACATACAAGTGATCGTCCCAGAAAGTGGCACGTGCCTGATGTAGACTTCCGATCAACTTTGTCACCAGCATAATCTGCATCCGAGAATCCAACCAGATCAAACTCTGAGCCCTTTGGATACCATAATCCAAGAGTTGGGGTGTGAGCCAAATATCAAAGAATTCGCTTCACAGCTAAGTGATGCGACTCCTTTGGTGCCACTTGAAATCGAGCACACATGCAAACACTAAGCATAATATCTGGCCTAGATGCACATAAATAAAGCAAAGAACCAATCATGGAGCGATATACCTTTTGATCGAACTCTTTACCATTGTCGTCGGGACCCAGATGATGTTTGGCTGGCATTGGTGTTGTGAAGCCTTTGCAGTCTTGCATACCAAACTTCTTCAGGCACTCTTTGAGATACTTCTCTTGAGATATGAAGATGCCGTTGCGTTGTTGTCGGATTTGAAGACCGAGGAAGAACTTCAACTCCCCCATCATAGACATCTGATATTGCTCTTGCATCCTATAGCCAAACTCTTCACTGTACTTCTGATTGGTGCAGCCGAAGATAATGTCATCCACATATATTTGGCACACAAACAGTTCGCCATCATATGTCTTCGTGAAGAGAGTGGGGTCTAGGGAACCAGGTATGAAGCCTTTGCTCTTCAGGAAATATTTGAGTGTGTCATACCAGGCCCGAGGGGCTTGTTTGAGGCCATACAGTGCCTTGTTGAGCTTGTATACCATGTCAGGATGTTTTGGATCTTCAAACCCAGATGGTTGTGCAACATACACTTCTTCTTCAATCTTGCCATTGAGAAAGGCACTCTTCACATCAATTTGATATAGAAGTATGTTATGATGATTTGCATAGGCCAGCAGAATACGTATGGCTTCAAGTCTAGCCACAGGAGCAAATGTTTCATCGAAATCAATGCCTTCCACTTGAGTATATCCTTGAGCAACGAGACGAGCTTTGTTTCTGACAATTTGACCATGCTCATCATGCTTGTTGCGGTATATCCATTTGGTGCCTATTATATTGTGCTTCTGTGGATCAGGACGCTTAACCAGTTCCCATACATTGTTCAGCTCAAACTGTTGAAGCTCTTCTTGCATAGCTTGAATCCATTCAGGTTCCATGAAGGCTTCTTCAACTTTCTTGGGTTCTGTAATTGAGACGAATGCGAAGTGCCCATAGAAATTTGCCAGCTGAGTTGCCCTTGAACGAATGAGTGGACCGGGTGCATTGATGCTGTCAATTATTCTTTCAATCTGCACTTCATTGGCAACGCGTGGATGTACAGGGCAAAGACTTTGCTCTTGCTGATCATTGTCGTTGTTGGAGGGATTGTCTTCAGGTTGAGCATTGTCTTCAGGTTGAACTTGTGCGGAGATGATGAGTTCCTCTTCAGGATGAGCTTCAGAGGGTATGATTTCTCTAGTTCCCATTAGCTTGATTGATTCACTGGATGGAACTTCATCTAGCACATTTGGCAGGTGCTCTCTTTGTGAAACATTGGTCTCATCAAACCGCACATCCACTGTTTCAACCACTTTGTAATGAAGGAGATTGAAGACTCTGTAGGAGTGCGAATCCTTTCCATATCCAAGCATGAAACCCTCATGTGCTTTTGGTGCAAATTTTGAGGTGTGATGTGGGTGCTTAATCCAGCACCTTGCGCCAAATACTCTGAAGTAACTGACATTTGGCTTCTTGCCAGTTAGGAGTTCATAAAATGTCTTGTTAAGAAGCTTGTGAAGATAAACACGGTTGATTGTATGGCATGCAGTGTCAATGGCTTCGGGCCAGAATTTTCTTGGAGTCTTGTATTCATCTAGCATCGTTCTGGCCATCTCAATGAGTGTTATGTTCTTGCGTTCGACGACGCCATTCTGCTGTGGCGTGTACGGGGCTGAGAATTCATGTGTGATGCCCAAGGTATCAAGATATGTATCAAGACCAGTGTTCTTGAATTCAGTGCCATTGTCACTTCTGATGTGCTTTATCTTGGCGCCATAGTTGTTCATTGCTCGATTGGCGAAGCGTCTGAAGACATCCTGCACTTCAGTCTTTTAAAGGATTATGTGCACCCAAGTATATCTAGAGTAATCATCAACAATGACAAAGCCATATAGGCAAGCAGTAGTGGTAAAAGTTGAGTAGTGAGTGGGACCCAAAAGATCCATGTGAAGCAGTTTGAAGGGTCGAGTAGTGGTCATGATTGTCTTCGAGGGATGTTTGGCCCTCGTCATCTTCCCTGCTTCACAGGCACCGCATAAGTGATCTTTCTTGAACTTGACGCCCTCGATGCCTATGACATGCTTCTTCTTTGCAAGGGTATGGAGGTTCCTCATGCCAGCATGCCCAAGTCTTCGATGCCAAAGCCAGCATTCTGAAGCTTTTGCTGGAAGACATACTGCAAGCTGTGGCCCTGCTGAGAAATCTACTACGTACAAATCATCTTTCCGATACCCTTCAAACACTAGAGATTTGTCAGATTCCATTAGTACCAGGCAACGATATTTTCCAAATATTACGATCATGTTCAAATCGCAAAGCATTGAGACAGACATTAAGTTGAAGCCAAGGGATTCAACAAGCATGACTTTATCCATGTGCTGATCCCTTGAGATTGCAACTCTACCTAGACCCAATACCTTACTTTTACCAGTGTCAGCGAATGTGATGTGGCTCTTGTCGGATGGACGTAAGGCTGAGTCCATGAGAAGGCTTCTTTTGCCGGTCATGTGATTTGTACACCCACTGTCAATAATCCATTCTGAAGACGCTGGTGTCGTACCCTACAGTGCAGTTAGGGGGATAGGCTTCACGAAGAGAATTGTGAAGCAAAAACATTTGACAAACCAGTGGGTTATGAAAACTTAGATCCAGATTAGGACTAATAGGGAGAGTAGCATGCGATTCAGGAACGAAGTACATAGTAATGCCATTCGGGCATTTGATCTTGCGCCCTACAAGATGTTTAAGGTCCCCAGCAATGGCGTCAGAAGATTTTGGTTTTCTGCTGGAGACCTTTCCCTGCAAAAGAGAGTTAAGCTTTCTTAGCCACCCATATCTTCAAGGGTGGCTTAGAAGCAATAAGTCTAAGTGCAGCATCTGAGAATTTTGGCTTTCGAGCCCTAGCAAACAGTCTAGCAGGCGGACAATAGTACTCATAAGAATAGGCAGAATAGTTCTTGGTCATATGTACATGGCGGTTTGATGTACCGCTCTCATATTCATATGCCTGAGTATGGTTTCCCTGCAAAACATTTGCGTTAGTGCGACTCAGGTGAGTCCTCTGTCTGTATGAAGCCTTTGGACCGTATGAAGCCTTTGGTCTGAGGTTTGTCTTCTTCATGTGAGGTGTCATGAAGACATTCACAGGAAGATTTTCCAGACACCCTTTTGGAACCCAGATCTTCTTCATGGGAGGTCCATTCATGCAGTTAGTACCAATGTACCTGGCAAACACTTCACCATTCTGATTCTTAAACAGTACATAGTTTGCATCAAAGGATTCATCAATGATAATGGGGTTAGCACAAGTGAAGCCAGATAGATTGGATGGATCTGCTGAAGGTTCCTTTGCAGCAACCCACATGGTTTTGGGGTACTGCTCAGGTTTCCAGTAAGAGCCATCTGCATTCATTTTCCTTACGAACCCAACACCCTCTTTCCTAGGGTTTCGGTTCAGAATCTGCTTCTTGAGGACATCACATAATGTCTGATACCCTTTAAGACTTTTGTACATCCCTGTTTCAAGCAATGTCTTCAACCTAGCATTCTCATCAGCAATAGTACTGGTATCCTCAGCAGAGGGGTTAGTTACCACATCAACAGTTGAAGATATTGCAACAGCAGTAGAAGTGGAACATTCAGCAACAGAAGTAGCATTATCACGCTCAATGCATTTAAGACATGGTGGTTCAAATCCTTCCTGAGCGGAACTGATCTGTTTGGCGCGAAGTAACTCGTTTTCCTTTTGAAGATCTTCATGAGCCGCTCTCAATTTCTCAAGATCTTGCTTCCTTTGAAGATAATCATAGGAAAGCTTTTCATGAGTTGTTGAGAGAGTATCATGACGACTTTCAAGTTCCTGATACTTAACAGGAAGATTTTTTATGTCTTCAATTAAGGATTCAGATCGAGTCATTTCAGCACCCAACAGATCATCGCTTCTGTCTAACAGTTTTTGAATATGTTCCATAGCTTTCTTTTGTTCAGTTGAAATTTTAGCAAGTGTTTTGTAGCTGGGTTTCGAACCACAACCAGAGTCATTGTTGCTAGATGTTTGATAGTGAGTAGTGCGTGTGTTTACCTTGGCACCGCGTGCCATGAAGCAGTAGGTAGGAGCGGAGTAGTCCTTGTCATTTGCATCGGTGTCGGTGATGAAGTCATTGTCTTCAGTGTTGAAGATGGACTTGGCGACGTATGCTGTAGCCAGACTTGCAATGCCAGAATCAGACTCCTCCTCAGACTCCACCTCTGCCTCCTCAAAAGCGGACTCCTCCTCTGAATCCATTTCCTTGCCAACAAACGCACGTGCCTTGCCAGATGAGCTCTTCTTGTGTGATGAAGACTTTGAGGAAGACTTGGAAGAAGACTTCGAGTATTTCTTCTTCTTCTTGTCATCAGAGTCATATTCCTTGCTCTTCTTCGTTCTGTTCTCATTGTCCCACTGTGGACACTCAGAGATGAAGTGCCCAGTTTTCCTGCACTTGTGGCATGTTTTCTTCTTGTAGTCATGAACAGAAGCTTCATCATTCCTTGAGCTTGATCGTGAAGACTTTCTGAAGCCTTTCTTCTTGGTGAATTTTTGGAACTTCTTCACAAGCATTGCAAGTTCCCTTCCAATGTCTTCAGGATCTTCAGAACTGCTCTCAGATTCTTCTTTAGATGAGGAAACAACTTTTGCCTTCAAGGCACGAGTTCGCCCATAGTTTGGACCGTAGATATCTCTTTTCTCAGAAAGCTGAAACTCATGCGTGTTGAGCCTTTCGAGTATGTCAGACGGATCGAGTGTCTTGAAATCAGGACGTTCTTGAATTATCAGGGCTAGGATGTCAAACGAACTATCAAGTGATCTCAGTAGCGTCTTGACGACTTCATGTTTGGTGATCTCAGTAGCGCCAAGGGCTTGAAGCTCATTTGTGATGTCAGTGAGTCGGTTAAATGTGTGCTGGACATTCTCATTGTCATTTCGCTTGAAGCGGTTGAAGAGGTTGCGAAGAACACTGATTCTCTGATCTCTCTGGGTTGAGATGCCTCCATTGACCTTGGAGAGCCAGTCCCAGACCAGCTTGGATGTCTTCAAAGCACTGACACGGCCATACTGTCCTTTGGTCAGATGACCACAGATGATATTCCTGGCAGTAGAGTCCAGTTGAACGAATTTCTTGACATCAGCAGTAGTGACACCTTCTCCAGCCTTGGGAATGCCGTTCTCGACGACATACCATAGGTCGACGTCAATGGCTTCAAGATGCATGCGCATCTTACTCTTCCAGTAGGGATATTTAGTTCCATTGAAGACGGGGCACGCAGCAGAGACTTTAATTATCCCTGCAGTCGACATAGCTAAAACTCCAGGTGCTTAAACCGAATCACACAGAACAAGGGAGCACCTTGCTCTGATACCAATTGAAAGTGTGTTATATCGACTAGAGGGGGGTGAATAGGCGATTTTTATGGAAGTCTTCAAAACATGGAAGTTATGAAGACAGACCGTAGAGATATGCCTATTACTATGCAGCAGATGGTAGACTACACTAGGCAAGCCATGGTCAAGTATCAACAGAGTGAAAGCACAGTCACAAACAGCTGCAGTGTAATAAGGATCAGGTAGGAAGATATTATGAAGCCAAACAGATCATACACTCACGTTGTGAAGACACAAGATAGAACAGACATGCAATGACTTCACAATGAGTAACAGTAAGTAAAAGGAAGTGAAGATGAAACCAGTGACTCATTGAAGACAATGATTTGTTGGACCAGTTCCAGTTGCTATGACAACTGTACGTCTGGTTGGAGTGGCTAGGTATTTAAACCTTAGGACACACAGTCCCGGACACCCAGTCCTGAACACGCAGCTCAGGACACCCAGTCCTCACCGTATTCTCCTTGAGCTAACGTCACACAGACCTCGCCCAATCACTCTGGTAAGTCTTCAAGGTAGACTCCCAAACCTTCACAGACTTCGTTCATCGGCAATCCACAATGTCTCTTGGATGCTCAGAACGCGACGCCTAACCGGTTGGAGGATGCACAGTCCTCAAGTGTAATAAGTCTTCAGATCACTCAGACAAGAAGACTTAAGTGATGCCCAATTCTCTCTGGCTCTGGGTGGTTAGGGCTTTATCCTCGCTAGGTATTGTCTCTCTCAAAGGCTTCGAGGTGGGTTGCTCTCAAACGACAAAAGCCGTGCACTAAATCTGAGCAGGCAACTGTTTATGGTTGTAGGGGGTGGGCTATTTATAGCCACTTGGCAACCCGACCTGATTTGTCCGAAATGACCCTGGGTCATTAAGTAACTGACACGTGTTCCAACGGTCAGATTTCAAACCCACACGGCAACTTTACTTGGGCTACAAGCAAAGCTGACTTGTCCGACTCTGGACAAGATTTGCTCTCATAGTCTTCACTCGAAGACATAGGTTTTTTGTTTAGGCATCACTTCAGTCGTTCTAACTGGTTCTCTTGGACCCCACTTAATAGTACGGTGGTTCCTATGACTCAACACAAATGAAAGAGAACTATGAAAGATCTAAGTCTTCGAGCTCCATAGGCTTCACGTGGTGTCTTCTCTTGTCATAGTATTCAATGTGAATATCTTCATATACCACCTTTGACATCAATGTCTTCATACATTTTTAGGGGTCATCTCTAGTAGTAAAACCAAATCAATGAGGGACTTCTACCTGTGTTATCCTGCAATTCTCACAAACACAATAGTCCCTCAACTAGGTTTGTCGTTAATACTCCAAAACCAACTAGGGGTGGCACTAGATGCACTTATAGTATTACCTCCATAGAGAGGGCCCGAACCTAGGTAAACATCGTGTCCCCTGTCTCCTGTTACCATCGACCTAAGACACACAGTTCGGGACCCCCTACCCGAGATCCGCCGGTTTTGACACTGACAGTCATCGAACCTATACAAATGGAGACCCTTGGGGGCGTTCACCGAACCCGTACACTTTTACAAGCCTTGAGGGCGGTTATCGAAACCCATACAAATTGCACGGGGCAATCTCCGCAACCTTATTGGAGACCCCGATGCTTGCCCAAAGCTTTACACCACAATGATTGAGCTCTGAAGCACCTCAAACCATCTAGGGCACCCAAGCACCCAAGAGTAATAAGCTTCTCAACTTCACTTCCACGTATCACTGTGGAGAATTCAAACCGATGCAACTAATGCAATGGCAAGGGCACACGGAGTGCTCAAGTCCCTCACTCCCAAATCCCATCAAAGCAACGAAAGGTATGGAGGAAAATGAGAGGAAGAACAAGGAGAATACCAAGAACTCCAAGATCTATATCCATGGCGTTCCCCTCACATAGAGGAGAAAGTGATTGGTGGAAATTTGGTTCTAGATCTCCTCTCTCTTTCCCCCCGAAACTAGCAAGAATCCATGGAGGGATTGAGAGATAGTAAGCTCTAAGAAGGTCAACAATGGGGGAAGAATACGGGCTCAAGAGATACGGTTCAATGGGGAAGAATGAAAGATGGAGTGAAGCGTATGCCTAGTAGGGACGCGTTACGTGTTATATATAGCCATAGGCTAGGGTTTACAAGATTCAGTAGTTAGGTTAGGCTTGATCCTCAAGTTAGCTAATCTACGAGATAAGGATCGAAGCAATGACCCTAACTACCAGATTACAAGATCACCACGCACGCAACTTAAAGGGTATATATGGTTTTATATATACAACCGTATATACGTACATTGTATTCTAACACACCCTCTCAATCATAACTTCACCGAGTTGAGATTGCTCTTGAACTCTTCTAACTTGCACCATGATAAGGCTTTAGTGAAACCATCTGCAACTTGATCATTAGTGGGAATGAATCAAATATCAAGAAGCTTCTTAGCTACCCTTTCTCGCACAAAGTGATAATCAACCTCAATGTGTTTTGTTCTGGCATGAAACACTGGATTTGCTGATAGGTATATGGCACCAATGTTATCACACCACAACCTTGCAACAGGAGAGTGATTAACACGAAGCTCATTCAACAAGGTTTGAACCCATATCAACTCTGCCGTGGCATTGGCCAAGGCTTTGTACTTGATCTTGACACAGTAGCTTGTTTCCGTGCACTCCATGATATAAGATTTGGTCCAAAGAAAACAGCAAAGCCCCCTGTTGATCTTCTATCATCAGGACAACCTACCCAATCAGCATCAGAGAATGCACTCACCAAAGTTGACATTGACCTTGTGACTTTCAAACCTGTACTCACAGTGCCCCTTAAATATCTCAAGATCCTCTTCACTGCTGTCCAATGTGCAAGAGTAGGGGAATGCAAGAACTGACATACTTTATTGATAGGAAAAGATATATCAGGTCTTGTAAGTGTTAGATATTGATAGGCACCTACAACACTACTATAGTTTGTAGAATCTTCAACACTTAAAGGTTCTCCTTCTTCCTTAGATAATTCTTCAGAAGTTGAGAGATGCATATTTGAAACCTTACAATTCATCATACCTTCTCGTTTTAGCACATCTGGCACATACTTTTCTTGACTCAAGACTATGGCATCTTTAACCTTTTTCACTTCTATTCCCAAGAAGTAGTGCAAATCTCCAATATCTTTAAGAGCAAAGTCTCTCCTTAGATCTTCAAGCAATGCTTTGGTTGCATCCTGTGATGAGCTTGCAACAATAATATCATCAACATATACTAGCATAAAATGGTGATTTTGCCTTTTCTGTAGAAGAATAGTGATGTGTCAGCTTTGGATGGCTGAAAACCAAGTCTTTGGAGTTTCACACTTAGCCTAGAGTACCACGCTCTAGGTGCTTGTTCCAAACCATATAAAGCCTTATCAAGCTTACATACATAATGATACTTGTCCTTTATCTCATACCCAGGTGGTTGTCTCTTATACACTTCTTCCTCTAGAAAGCCATGAAGGAACGCATTCTGCACATCCAATTGATGAAGACTCCAATTGTTTGATACTGCAATAGAGAGAACAAGTCTGACAGTAGCTTCTTTCACGATAGGGCTAAAGGTATCCTCATAATCTATACCATACCGTTGTTTAAAACCCTTTGCAACTAGTCTAGCCTTGTATCTGTCTATTTCTCCATTTGCCTTTCTTTTAATTCTATAGACCCATTTACAGTCAATTAAATTTCTCCCTTTTGCTGGAGGAACTAGATGCCATGTTCTATTTTTCATAAGAGCATTATATTCCTCATTCATTGCATTTTCCAATTTTTATTTTCCAATGCCTCTACCAAAGTGTTTGGTTCTCCTGTGACAGCAAGACCAGCGAAACGCCCCTTGTCATACCTGACCGTACCATCCGTATGTACTTTTGGTTTTAAGATACCATGTTGAGATCTTGTTCTTGGTGGAGACATAGAAATCATCACAGGAGGCGGCTGCACAGAAGATCCGGAGCCCTGCACAGCGGATCTGGAGCCTGACCCAGTTGCACCAGATCCAAGGAGGATCCAGTCGCCATCGTCAGCATTCGCGCCTGGCCCGACAGCAGCAGATCTGAGGTGGATGCTGTCGCCCCCCTGCGACGCGCTGATTGGCCCGCGCTACTATGCGGAGAGACCGCACCACTTGGCGGGTGGAGAGCGGCGTCACGCTGCTTGTGGGTCAACCTGACCCTGAGTCACTACAAAAAAAGACACATCCGTGACATTTTGGGCCAAACGAATTTTTTTTCTGTCATACTTATGACACTTCTATGTCAATAATTGTGACAAAACCCGGTATCATCATAGATGTGGTGGGGTCCTACTTCTATGACAAAAAATCCTGATAGAAAATGGGCTTTTCATCCTAGGCGGGCCGGAGACGCAGCTGCATGACATTCTTTGGGCCGTCCATGATGGAAAAAACCGTGGTAGAAGCAAGGGCGACGAAAATATCGAGGTGTTCCATGTTACGGTGGGTGGTCGGGGCCGACCGATGAGCGTTTCTCTCGTACACGCACGCGCGTGGGTGCGAGGCGTTGGGCTCTAACTAAACCCGAGCGATTGCACTGCAGGCTACGCGTTACTGAACCCGAGCTATCGATCGATGGTTGTTAACTGAACTTGATCGAGCGATACCTTCACTACTGCTGCTAACTGAAGCCGATCGATGCTGCCTCTGGATGAACAGTGAGCGTTGCTGGGGGGTTTGGATGAATAGTTCTCGGTGGGGGTGGATGAACAGGACCCCGTGGTGTTGCCTCTGGATAACAGTGAGTGTTGCTAGGGGGTTTGGATGAACAGTTCCAGGTGGGGGTGGATGAACAGAACCCCGTGGTGTTGCCTCTGGATGAACAGGACCCCGATTGATCGAGCCGGTTGAGGCTGGATGAACAGGACCCCATGGAGGGCTGGATGAACAGGACCACCCTGTGGAGGGCAGGATGAACAGTAGACGGTGGATGGCTGGATGAACAGTAGCCCGTGGAGGGGTGGTTGAACAGGAGCCCGTGGAGAGGGCTAGTTGAATAGTAGCCGGTGGAGTAGCGTGCGGTGGAGGCTAGATGAACAGGAGCCCGTGGATGAACAGTCGCAGGTGGAGGCTGGAGGAGGTCGCCGGTGGATGAACAGTAGCCCGTGGAGGCTGGAGGCGGTCGACGGTGGAGATGAACAATATCCCGTGGAGTCCCGTTTTGCGGTACGCCACACCCCTCCCGATGAACAGGACCCCCGTTTCGACCGTAGCGCTCCAACACAAGTCTGTTTCCTCCGTTTTGCAGTACGCCACACCCCTCCCGATCAACAAGACCCCCGCTTCGACTATAGGAGGTCCGTTTCCTCCATTTTGCGGTACGCCAGACCCCTCCCAATGAACAGGATCCCGTTTCGAACGTGGCCGGTCGAACACAAGGTTGTTTCCTCTGTTCTACGGCACGCCAGGCCTCGTTTCCATCGGCTGTTCCGTCCAAGCCGGTTGGATCCCACACGTTCTGTTGCCTCCCAATGAACACGACGCATTCTGTTGCCTCCCCATGAACACGATGATGACGCAGTTTCTCCGTTCCAACCCAGCCATGTACACGAGCCCTAGCAGTACGTACATGCGAGTAGGCGTTCGAGACCCTGCCCGTAAGTACGTACGTGGCTGTATTTACATTCTTGCACCCTGGCCGCTATACGTACATGTACATGCTACATGCGCGCCTCTACTACGACACGTGCGTGCCTATACATCGACCAATATGTACGTACATGTTCGCAACGAGAATGACAACGCTACGTACACTTCGACCAGGTCGGTCCCGACTGTGAGGCACTTCCTTGCGTGCGAAGATATAGCTGGTGGGCCCTAGCAGTCAGGGGGGCGAATTACTTTTTTTGCCCGGACACACTTCCTTGTGTGCGAAGATGTAGCTGGTGGGTCCCAGCAGTCAAGGGGAAACATTTTTTCATGAAATACAGTGGCCCGTCCGATGGGTCCCCGCTGTCAGGTGGAGGAATAATTATTTTGCGTGTAATAAGGAGGCACTTCCTTACTGCGGTCGTGGACCCAGCTATCAGCCTCTCCACGTACAGTACTCTTCCGATGCAAGTCGTTCCTTGATCATGTTGACCACGCCGCGCCGAGAGCACCAGGGCGGTGGACGATGGCGAGGCCTAGGAAGGGGACGACGCGGAGCCGGGGAAGACGCGGCAGTGGAAGCCCGCGCGGAGAGGAGTACGAGGGTTCACTAGTTCGGCTACGGTGTGAGGCTGCCGTCGCCGTAGGACCTGGCCAGTGGTGGGAATAGTAGGGGGCGATGAGGCCTCCGCGGCATCACAGCCGGCCACGGGAGGCAGGAGCATGCAGCATGACCGGCGCTGCTTTGGGTGGCTGGAGCAAGAAGACCAGAGGTTGAAGAAGCACTACGGCCATTGGATGGACATCGTACAGTCACTGGAGCTAGAATCGTTCATATTGACTAAGTTGACAAAGCACTCCGTCTCCGTCAACTTAGTAGGCCCACAGGTCAGCCACCCACCAAGGTGGGTCCCAACTAGCAGGGGGAGTATTCATTTTTTTTGTGCGTAATAAGGTGGCACATCTGGTAGGTCCGAGCTGACAGCGGGGGAACATTTATTTCGCAAAATACGGTGGCCCGTCTGGTGGGTCCCAGTAGTTAGGGGGGAAACACTTTTTTCACCAAATACGGTGTCCCGTCCTGTGGGTCCCTGCTATCAGGTGGAGGAATAATTATTTTCCGTGTAATAAGGAGGCACTTCCTTGCGGCTGTCGTGGACCCAGCTGTCAGCCTCTCCACGTACAGTACCCTTCTGATGGAAGTCGTTCCTTGACCACGCTGACCATGCTGTGCCGAGAGCACCAGGGCGGTGGACGACGGCGAGGCCTAGGAAGGGGACGACGCGGAGCCAGGGAAGACGCGACAGTGGATGCCCACGCGTAGAGGAGTATGAGGGTTCACTGGTTCACTGTGGTGTGAGGATGTCGTCGCCACAGAATAACAGGGGGTGTGGGTGAGTAGAGGGATGGCCTGGCCGGCAGTGGGAGTAGTAGGGGGCGGTGAGGCCTCCGCCGCATCGCAGCCGGCCACGGGAGGCAGGAGCACGAGGCACGACCGGTGCTGGTTTGGGCGGCTGGAGCAAGAAGACCAGAGGTTGAAGAAGCACTACGGCCGTTGGATGGACATCGCACGGTCACTGGAGCTAGAATCATGCATATTGACTAAGTTGACAAAGCCCTCCATCCCCGTCAACTTAGTAGGCCCACAAGTCAGCCTCCCACTATATTGGGTCCCGGCTAGCAGGGGGAGTATTCATTTTTTCTACGTAATAAGGACACACTTCCTTGGGTGCAAAGATATAGCTGGTGGGTCCGAGCTGTCAGCGGCGGTAACGTTTTTTCATGAAATACAGAGGCCCTTTTGGTGGGTCCTAGATAGGGATGGAAAAAAAGCTCGAAGCTCGCAAGCTAAATGAGTAGCTCGTGACTCAGCTCGAATCAACTCGAACTCAAAGAATAATGAGTCGAGCTGAGCTTTAGTTTAAGATCGTTTATAGACCAAGTTAAATGAGCCAATCTCACGAGTACTCGTGTAACTTGTTAGGCTTGGTAAAAAGATCAGCCACTCTTAATACAAAAAAAGATCAGCCACTAAGCACCCTATGTCCCAGGCGCACAACACAAGGCCTAGCCATTGAAGGCCCAGCCGCCTAGGAGACTCATGCGTTACAAGGAAATTACTATTGTTTAGTGATATATATGTTTAATATATCCATAATCATTCTTATAATATTTGAGGGTTTTATGTGCACATCTTTAACGAGCTTAACAAGCTAAACGAGCCAGCTCGTGAATTATACGAGTCGAGCCAATCTTGGATTTGAGCTCGTTATAATAATGAGTCAAGTTGAGCTAGCTCGTTAACAAAACGAGCTCTAGCGAGTCGAGCTGAGCTAGCTCGACTCGGCTCGAATTCCAGCCCTAGTCACAGATGTCAGGTGGAGGAATCATTATTTTGCACATAATAAGGAGGCATTTCCTTGCGTGCGACCGTGGACCGAGCTGTCGGCCTCTCCACGTACAGTCCATTGAAGATGAATGTCGGTCATTGACCATGTTCACCAGGCCGCACCGAGAGCACCAGGGCGGTGGACGACCGCCAGGCCTAGGAAGGGAACAACACAGAGGCAGGGAAGACTTGCAGTTGTTACCCACGCGGAGGGGAGTACGACTGTATGAGGGCTTACTAGTTCGTCTGCCATCGCCGGAGAATAACAACAGGTGTGGGTGAGTAGAGGGATGGCTAGGCCATCAATGGGAGTACAGTGGGGCGGTGAGGCCTGCGCGGCAGCACAGCCAGCCGCGGGGAGGAGGGAGCAGGCACTCCCGCCGGCGCTTATTTGAGCGGCTGGAGCAGGAAGAGCAGAGATTGAAGAAGCACGACGGCCGTTGGATGGATATCCAACAGTCACTGCTTGTGCGTGAACCTTTTTTTGGAAAGCCTCAAATCTGTGGAAAACAACATACAACCTATATGCCATTATTTCTAATAATTTACACCCCATTTGCTAATTCTTAAGGTTTTTTTGGAGCCCATATTCTTTTTGTTAGCACTACAGCCCATATTGTGGCCACGGTTAAAAAATTATACGAAATTTTGCATATTTCGGTGTGGTCTGAACTGTTTTTAATCCCGAAATTTCGAGTCACATTCAAACTGATTTTAAAAATAAATGTATATCAATATAAAATCCAACAAATTGTCCATGCATAAAAATTAATGCAATTTAAAATCTCAAAATGAAAAAAAGAAATTTGAAACTAATTGCCGGTTTGATGTGTTTTAAAAATGTACAACCCATTTCTCATTACTGATAGGCCATTTTCTCGTCCAGCCGAATGAAGCTCTCCTCGTCATGAAAGATTTGCAGCCTAACAGGCCTGACAAAGCGACTTACTTGGCAAATCACAAAAAAACTGGGCTAGCCATTTTCAGAAACAAAAAAACTAATGGGATGGTCTGTGGTAAACATAAAAGAGAAGGTTGTCTAGATAGGCCAGAGTGCCCCGCACAGCCCAGTTGACACCCTGCTTCCATCTCAAAAACAAATTAGATAAATGCCACTCCAATTATGGTGATTCATAAAAATGCCACTACAATTTCCAAACTTTGAAAAATGCCACTACAATTTTTGCAAACTTTGGAAAATGCCACTGCAATTTTTGCAAACTTTGGAAAACGCCAGCGCAATTTGCAAACTTTGAAAAACGCCACTCCAGACTTTGAAAAATGCCACTGAAAATGGCATGAAATGGCATTTTTCAAAGTTCAGAAATTGCAATGGAATTTCTCAAAAACACCAGATTTGGAGTGGCATTTATCAAATTAACCCAAAACAAAAATAACTAGGCGAGCTGCTGGGTCCCTGGTGTCAGCCGCTCGTTGTGCAATTCTCTCGTTTATTGATAATGTTGACAATGGCATGGGACCCAGATATCAGAAATCCACTAGGAGGAGCCATTTTTTTATTGGCTTGAAATAAGGAGGCACTTGCTTGCGTACTGCCATGACCTTGGTGGGTCCCTGCTGTCATCCTCTCCACGTACAATCATCTCCTGATTGTGTATGCGTCAACTTGGTAGGCCCACAAGTCAGCCTCTAAACCCATGGAGGACAAATACAACCCCTTTAAAAAAATTGCAGCCCATTCCATACGTTCAAACGGAAAGTTCAGCATTTATAGCAAAGTAACAGGTCTGATCCACATATAGAGTACTGAACTTCCATGTTGACAACCATCATAGCCAAGTTAACTATCTACTCCCACTAATACTCTAGTAGCATACAATTACTTACTTACTCTTAGCTAACTAGACAATGTCGGCCGCCATCTGTGGTACACGCTAAACATCGGCACCGGCGTCCTCCGCCTCGCCTCGGACTTGCCAAAGGTGTGATAGGGCGTGTTGCTCGCGCACATTGGCCCTTTCCATGCCGGCGTGGTCCACCGAAGCTTCGGCTTCTAAGCGGAAAACCCACATGACGAGCTGGTAGTAAAAAACAGCGTCGCGAACGCGTGCATGCCCGACAGCCTCCAGGGCTATTTGCTGGGCGCCGGCCTCCATGTAGTCGGCCCAGTTGCGGGCGCTCTGCTCGCGACTCAGAGCGTCGGTGCGCTGCTACTCCATGTCCCGCTAGCGGCGCAAATCGGCAATATGCTGCTCCTCTGCCAAGCGGTCGCGCTCCAACAACTCCTGCTCCTCCACCAGGCGTCCGCGCTCCAACAAGTCCTCAATATCCGCATTACCATCTAAAGACCGATAGAATGCCTCCTCCCTCCATCTGCCTTCCAGTGAAAAACGGAACACTAGTTCCGGTGGTGATCACCTCTTGCCTCGCCTATCGCGGACGGGCGGGGGCATGGCAGACGTGACAAGAGCGAGGATAAGTGGCGAGCGACATCGGGCCGGTGGGGGCTTATGAGGATAGGGCGAGTTGGGTCACGGTGCCACCATAGAAGGCCGGGAAATAGTACTTATAGGCGGAAGGTAGCGCGATGGTCATCGGAATTCAATGCATAATTAAGCAGGCATGGCTTAGCGCGCCAGCCTGCCATGGAAAACTAGAGAAACTGAAATTCTAACTGTGCCATCCCGTCCCGTCCGTGCTGGGTCGCACACCGGCATGACGGTCAAACGAGTGCACTCGAATCATCTCCCTCCTTGTCAATACTTATTCCACGGATTTAAAAGGCCCGCAACAATTAAAGCACATCTTTTTCGCATCAATTAGCTGCCTTAATTACGGCCGGCTCCATGCAGGCACTCAAAATCGCTCGTAGCAAGTACGCGGAGCAGCATGCAATGAGTCGCAGCCGAGGACATTAGTTGATGAACTTTAGCTGGGAGATAAGGCATTTGCGAATGTTTTTGCTGGCAGTTTCTTCAGATTCGCATGTCATTTTATTTAGAGCAGCTTCTCAGTTTCTTCAGAGGTAGGCATTTTTATTCAAAAAACTGCCACTTCAGATCTTGCGTCGCAACTAAAACTGCCAGGAGCGCATTAGTAGGCTAGCTAGTGATCGATCAGTAACTTGTAAACACTGAGCGGATAGATATAAGGAACTGTTAATGCATCTGAATGATTCACAGATCAGATACAAATATGTAGCTCCAAAAGCAAAGATCAGCCACAACTAGAACCAACTAGTATGATTCCCATACATAAGACCAACATGTTAATGCATCTCAATGATTCACAGATCATATACAAATATGTAGCTCCAAAAGCAAAGATCTAGAAAAAAACATATGCTCTTCCTACTAACATGGATGTTCTCTTGGCCAACATTCAGTACAAACTGAAAGACAATTTTTTTGTGAAGTCTACAATTCCTCTTGCAAACGTAAGTGTTTTCACCAACAACTGGAACCATGAGAATGAACCACACATGATGGAGGAACATCCACTGCAATATGATTTGGTCTTCTCTCGATCACACGACGAGACTATTTTCGGAATACAAACTTTAACTTAGGCAAAATGATGCCCATTGTATAATCAGACCAAAGCAATGAACCACCTAGTGTTGGCCAATAAATACTATAGTACTACTTTTCTGCAGTCCATGAAGTGACTATCCAATCTTTCTGTGTCTATTTTCAAAGGGATAATTAGATTTATGCCCCTAGTTGTGTCCCACTCGTCTGTTTTACCCCTAATTCCCAAAAGTCACCGGTTCTGTCCAAGTCACTTTGCTCCTCTTATGCTTTTGCCCTTTGACCGTTTGACCGTCAGTTTGAAAACTTCATAACTAATTCATACTGAATCAGAAAAATGAAAATAAGATACCAAAATGTTCAGAAAAACATCACCTATATGTCAGTGTCATTTGCATTCATGAAAAAGTGTTGGAAAGTGCACATCCGACTTTTAGCTCTTTTGATACCATCATGAATAGTGAACTCTAAAAAATTCAGAATATTCAAAAAAATATGGTGGCGAAGAACAACAAATGTTCTAAGTGCTTGCCAAGTTTCATTAGGGAACAACATTCGTGGAAGTCGTGGCAAAAAAATGAAGTACTTGATATCTTTTATAATGGACTAACCGATGCTTCCAGAGATTACCTAGATAGTTGTGTTGGTTCCGTTTTCAGGGAAAGAACACCATATGAAGCTGAAATTCTATTGAATAATATGTGACAAATGAAAATAATTGGACACTTTCTGAGCCAGCTCCTGAGCCTATTCCTAAACCAACTCCAAAGAAAAGAGGTGTTCTATTCCTCAGTCCTGAAGATATGCAATAGGCAAAGAAATCTATGAAAGAAAAGGGTATTAAAGCTGAAGATGTTAAGAATTTACCTCCTATTGAAGAAATACATGGTCTTAATTTACCACCTGTTAAAGAAATATATGGTCTTAATCCATCACCTATTTAAGAAACACATGGTGTTGATAACCCGACACAGGTAGTAAAGGTAAATTCTCTCTATAGATATGATAAAGCTGAAATCCCTCCTATTAAGTTTGTTAGCCAATGTTTGGATGCGTTTGATAACTTTATGGTTAAGCAAGAAGACTTCAATGCTTATTTTGGTAGACAATTGAAACAAAATGCTTATATGATTGAACACTTGGTGATTATATGTCTAGAGTTAAAGGTGAACTTAAACTCATTAGTAAACTTGCTTCTATGGTTACCACCCAAGTAGAACAAGTACTTAAAGCTCAGAATGATTTGCTCAATGAATTAAATGGTAAGAAAAATGATAATGATGTTAGAGTTATGACTAGAGGTGGTAAAATGACCCAAGAACCTTTGTATCCTGAGGGCCATCCTAAGAGAATTGAGCAAGATTCTCACAGAAATGATATTGATGCACCTAGTCCTTCTAGGAGGAAGAAAAAGAAAAATGATAGGACTTTGCATGCTTCTAGTGAACCTGTTATTGACACACCTGAGAATCCCAATAATATCTCTATTTCTGATGCTGAAACACAATCTGGTAATGAACATGAAACTAGTGATAATGTTAATAATGATGTTCATGTTGATGCTCAACCTAGTAATGACAATGATGTAGAGATTGAACCTGTTGTTGATCTTGATAACGCACAATCAAAGAATCAACGTTATGATAAAAGAGACTTTGTTGCTAGGAAACACGGTAAGGAAAGAGAGCCTTGGGTTCAGAAACCCATGCCTTTTCCTCCTAAGCCATCCAAGAAAAAGGATGATGAGGATTTTGAGCGCTTTGCTGAAATGATTAGACCTATCTTTTTGCGTATGCGTTTGACTGATATGCTTAAAATGAATCCTTATGCTAAGTACATGACAGATATTTTTACTAATAAAAGAAAGATACCGGAAGTTGAAATTTCCACCATGCTTGCTAATTATACTTTTAAGGGTGGAATACCTAAGAAGCTAGGAGATCTAGGAGTACCAACTATACCATGATCCATTAAAAGAAACTATGTTAAACCTGCTTTATGTGATCTCAGAGCCGGTGTTAGTGTTATGCCTCTCTCTTTATATCATAGACTTGATTTGAATAAGTTGACACCTACTCAAATATCTTTGCAAATGGCTGATAAATCAACTGCTATACATGTCGATATTTGTGAGGATGTGCCTGTTGTGGTTGCAAACGTTACTATTTTAACGGACTTTGTTATTCTTGATATTCCCGAGGACGATAGTATGTCTATTATTCTTGGAAGACCCTTTTTGAATACCGCAGGGGCAGTTATTGATTGCACCAAAGGCAATTTCACTTTGCATGTTAATGGTAATGAGCATACGGTACACTTTCCGAGGAAACAACCTCAAGTCCACAGTATAAACTCTATTGGAAAATTCCATCGATTACTATTGGAGATTTTGAATTTCCTCTTCCTACTATCAAGAAGAAATATGATATTCTTATTATTGGCGATGTGCATATCCCCGTTGAGGTAATCTAGTGTTATTCGAAAATTCTCCGGTTCCATGTTACTCGGAATAAGTTTGTTAACAAGACCTGATCAACCTTGTTAGTGGATTTGTTTTGATGAGCATGACATGGATGAATTTAGAAAACACAACTCTCTATACCCTCTTTTTACTTTCTGTTATTTATATTAAATAAATCAAAAATAGTAATTTCTGTCTATTTTCTAAATTATCCTTGCAATAAAAAAATACCCCGAAAATAAAAGTTCTCCAAATACCCTGAAAACTAAATATGATATTTTTGGAATATTTGAGAATATCTGGCACTAAGAACACAATAGGGGGAGCAAGCACCTGGCCACGATGGTCCATGGCACGCCCACCCCCTAGGCGCGCCCCTACCTCGTGGGCAAACGGTGGCTCCCCTCCACTTATTCCTGCACCCACATACTTCTTCTTCCTCCCAAAAAAATCACCATCCATCTGAAGCACGAGTTCTAGCTCATTTTGTTGTGATTTTCAATCTCCTTGCTCAAAGCACCTCTCACAAAACTGCTTTGGGGGATTGTTCCTTGGTATGTGACTCCTCCATTGGTCCAATTAGTTTTTGTTCTAGTGCTTTATTCATTGCAAATTTGTGCTCCCTAGGTGACCATGTTCTTGAGCTTGCATGTCAAATTTATATGGTTCCAAGTAGTTCTAATGCATGATATAGGCTCTAGGCACTTGTAGGAGTAGTTGCTATCAATTTTGTTGAGTTTGATTTAATTTTATTTGAAGTTGCTAAAAATGTCAGAAACTTTTCAGAAGAATAAATATGTTTAGGAAAATGTACGAAGGTGGTCTTTCAAGGAAGCAAGGACCCAGGCTTGCAATGCGTGATGCTGATGATGAACCACCAAGGGACGCCCCAGTGTGGCCTTGTGAATAGCCTTTAGAGGACTTCATGGATCGAGCAGGAATTAAGGAAGAATTTAACGCATATTTGCGTAACGCTGATCTTGTGAGCTTCGAGGCAGAAAAGTGCCGTCAGTACCACTATCTCACTAGTTCCTTTGTGAGGAGGTTTGAATTTTCATCTTCACGCAATTCTCAAACTGTCTTGTTTGATCTCTATGAAAATTCTTATACTATGGAATTAGAGGATTTAACCACTGCTTACAAACTTCCACAATGGGGTAGTACTAGTGAACCTCGCAAATCTGAGTTTAGAGATTTTTCTTGCTAGTATAACTGTGGGGGAATCTAGAGATATAGCACAAGCTACCATAGGGAGCATTCATTTTCCTGATATACATTATTTTGCTCTCTTCATAGGTACGTGCATAAATGGTAAGGATGAGGCATGTCACATGTGTCTCCCTGACCTCAGTATTCTTAGGAGTGTTGTGTTAGGAGATAATTCTTATAATTTGGGAGCCATTGTTGCACGTAGGTTGCATCATAATAGATTTAATGGAGATTTCTTTGGTGGAATTTGTGCAACCTATATAGCTAATTTTCTTGATATAACCATATGTGAGGATGATATTGAGTTGCCTCCTACTTATTTGGATTATGAGGCTGTGGTTCGTCATCATTTTGTTGAGAGGAATGATCAGTTCCTCCAGTACCGACTACTCTTTGACAGACGACGCACCTATTACGTCACTCTCCCTGCTTCTACTTTCTTTGACTTTTAGGCAAAAGGGGGATATTTTGTAACCAGAGAGGAAGCGGAAGAGTATAAGAGGAGGGATGAGATAGCTCGCCTCCAAGCTGCAGCCCACGATGCAATGACTGTTGCATCTCAGTACGACCCCATCTACAACTTTGGATATTTGCCAGGCCATCTGTGGCAATAAACCCACTTAGGCCAAAAGCCTAAGCTTGGGGGAGTACGTATTTCTCACAGACGTTACATTCATGTCCACACACTCATTGCTAGATGTCGGTGCTCATACTTTTTCATTGTAATATCCATGCTAGTTTATTTCTTTTTATGCTTTCTTCTTGTGTGTTTGATAAACCTTAAGAAAAAACAAAAAAAATTAGTTGTAGCTTTTAGCTAGTTTTAATTTCCCTGCTTGTAGTAGTAATTAAAAAGAAAACCCCAAAAGATTTCCCTTTCTTCTTTTGCTTGTTGGGAGCTTTCCCGTGTAAATGGTTTTATTTCTGTTCTTTTCTTTGCGGGTCGATAGGTGAAGACCATTTTTTAATTGTTGAAGTGACTCCTATATGCATTATTGTTGATTTAACCAAGAGTCCATATTGCCTTGTCTTCTCCTGTTTATTGAATGCTTGCAGATTCCAGCTTAGTCCAATGCACGTGCACTGTTACTATTATTCACATCACTCGGTCGTGCAAGTGAAAGGCAATTATGAAGATATATGATGGACTGATTGAGATGGGAGAAGCTGGTATGAACTCGACCTCTCTTGTTTTTGTAAATATGATCAGTTCATCGTTCCTGATTCACTCTATTATGAATAAACATGTTTGCAATGACAATTAGAGATTATAGTTGCTTATGCCATGCTTAATTAGCTAGGAGGTTATAATGGTTTACCTTGCGTGCCAACATGCTATGAAAATTGTTATGATGTGGTATGATAGGGTGGTATCCTCTTTTGAACGATTCGAGTGGCTTGACTTGGCACATGTTCACGCATGTAGTTGAAACGAAATCAACATAGCCTCTATGATATTTATGATCATGGTGCATTATATCCTACTCATGCTTGCATTCGGTGTTGATTAATTTTAATGCATGTCCATGACTATTGTCGCTCTCTAGCTGGTCGCTTCCCAGTCTTTTTCTAGCCTTCACTTGTACTAAACGGGAATACTGCTTGTGCATCCAATCCCATAAACCCCAAAGTTGTTCCATATGAGTCCACCATACCTACCTATATACGGTATCTACCTGCCGTTCCAAGTAAATTTGTATGTGCCAAACTCTAAACCTTCAAATAAACATTCTGTTATGTATGCTCGAATAGCTCATGTATCAACTAGGGATGTCCGTATCTTCCATGTTAGGCAAGTTATTCTCAAGAGGAGTGGACTCCGCCCCTCACTCACAAGAAAATGGCTGGTCACCGGGATGCCCAGTCCCATGCTTTATGCAAATCAAATCAAAATAAATGCAAACAAAACTCCCCCGGGACTGTTGTTAGTTGGAGGCACTCGTTGTTTCGAGCAAGCCATGGATTGATGCTTGTTGGTTGAGGGGGAGTATAAACTTTTCCATTCTGTTTGGGGACAGCCTATAATGTGTGTAGCATGGAAGATATCGCCATCTCTTGGTTGTTATGTTGGCAATGAAAGTATACCGCTCAAAATATTATTCACCTCTATTTCAAAATCGAGCTCTGGTACCTCTAAAAATCCCTGCTTCCCTCTGCGAAGGGACTATCTATTTATTTTTATGTTGAGTCATCATCCTCTTATTAAAAAGCACCAGTTGGAGAGCACCGCTGTCATTTGCATTCATTATTGTTAGTTTACATTGAGTATGACTTGACTGGATCTCTTTTACCATGAATTACAATGTCTAGTCAGTCCTTGATCTTTAAAGGTGCTCTAAATTTATGTTTTGCGGTCTCAGAAAGGGCTAGCGAGATACCATCTTGTTATATTGTATTATGATTGTTTTGAGAAAGTGTTGTCATCCGAGATTTATTATTATTGCTCGCTAGTTGATTATGCCATTGATATGAGTAAACATGAGACCTAAGAGTTATTGTGAATATGGTTAGTTCATAATCTTTGCTGAAAACTTGAATGCTGGCTTTACATATTTACAACAACAAGAGCAAACAGAGTTTGTAAAAGTTTTTCTTTATCACTTTCAGTTTATCAACTGAATTGCTTGAGGCCAAGCAAAGGTTTAAGCTTGGGGGAGTTGATACGTCTCCGTCGTATCTACTTTTCCAAACACTTTTGCCCTTGTTTTGGACTCTAACTTGCATGATTTGAATGGAACTAACCCGGACTGACGCTGTTTTCGGCAGAATTGCCATGGTGTTATTTATGTGCAAAAACAAAAGTTCTCGGAATGACCTAAAACTCCACGGAGATTATTTTTGGAAATAATAAAAAATACTGGCAAAGAATCAAGGCCAGGGGGCCCACACCCTAGCCACGAGGGCCTGGGCGCGCCCCCTGGAGCTCCACCGACCTCAACTCCAACTCCATATATTCGTGTCCGGGGAGAAAAAAATTAGGGAGAAGGATTCAACGTGTTTTAGGATACGGAGCCGCCGCCAAGCCCTAAACTCTCTTGGGAGGGCTGATCTGGAGTCCGTTCGGGTCTCCGGAGAGGGGAATCCGTCGCCGTCGTCATCATCAACCATCCTCCATCACCAATTTCATGATGCTCACCGCCATGCGTGAGTAATTCCATCGTCGGCTTGCTGGACGGTGATGGGTTGGATGAGATTTATCATGTAATCGAGTTAGTTTTGTTAGGGTTTGATCCCTAGTATCCACTATGTTATGAGATTGATGTTGCTATGACTTTGCTATGCTTAATGCTTGTCACTAGGGCCCGAGTGCCATGATTTCAGATCTGAACCTATTATGTTTTCATGAATATATGTGAGTTCTTGATCCTATCTTGCAAGTCTATAGTCACCTACTATGTGTTATTATCCGGCAACCCTGAAGTGACAATAATCGGGACCACTACCGGTGATGACCGTAGTTTGTGGAGTTCATGTATTCACTATGTGTTAATGCTTTGGTCTGGTACTCTATTAAAAGGAGGCCTTAATATCCCTTAGTTTCCGCTAGGACCCCGCTGCCACGGGAGGGTAGAACAAAAGATGGCATGCAAGTTCTTTTCCGTAAGCACGTATGACTATATTCGGAATACATGCCTACATTGCATTCATGAACTGGAGCTAGTTATGTGTCACCCTAGGTTATGACTGTTACATGATGAACCACATCCGGCATAATTCTCCATCACCGATCCAATGCCTACGAGCTTTTCACATATTGTTCTTCGCTTATTTACTTTTCCATTGCTATTGTTATCATCACTACAAAATACCAAAAATATTACTTTTGCTACCACTACTATCATATTACTTTGCTACTAAACACTTGCTGCAGATATTAAGTTTCCAGGTGTGGTTGAATTGACAACTGAGCTGCTAATACCACTACTAGAAAAAGGGCTAAAGATAGGATTGACACTAATGGCGCACCAGGGAAGTGGTGCGCCACTACTATATTCTAATGGCGCACCAGGTGGAGATACGCCATTAGTGTGGAAGACACTAATGCCGCACCAGGAAAAAGGTGCGCCACTAGTAAAACATTTTTTTTCATTTTTGTCAAACATACTAATGGCGCATCCTGGCAAAGTGCGCCATTAGTAGTTAGCACTACTAATGGCGCACCGGCGACAGAGTGCGCTAGTAAATTAATTTTTTTTCTTCTTTTTGGCAAAAAAACATTCTAATGGCGCACGAGGGGGCGGTGCGCCATTAGAAAGCTTCCCCCCACACTAAATCCCCAATCTCTCTAATCTCTCTAACCCGCTGCCCCCCGTGTTCACCGTCCCCCTCGCCGCCCCCTCGCCTCCTTCACCGTCCCCGAGCCGAGCGCCGCCTCCCTCGCCGCCTCCCTCCGTCGCTCCGCCGTTGCTGTCGTTCTCGTCCCCGCCCCCCGCCCACCCGCCGCGCCCAGCGGCTGCTCCCACGAGATTACCGCCCTCCCGACTCCGACCCCACCGCCGTCCACTGCGACGAGCTCACCGTCGCCCTCCCCCGAGTCCGCTGTCCCCGTGCGACCCCTGGTCAGTCTCTCTCCCCCTCTCTCCCGCGCTCATCCCCATGCCCCCACGGGGCGGCGCCCTAGGGTTAGGAGCAGGAGCCATGATGCTGAAGATATTGGAAGCCTGTCAATGCTGAAGATGTGCAAGTACCACCATGGATGTGTAGCGAGCTTGTGATGGAACTGCCCTGTTTCCCTTTGGGCATGTGCCTTGGAAATGCTGTATCAAAGTTCCTTTTGCTTATTTCTGAATTTGGGTCGGAAGGCTTTGCTGCACAGAACCTCCTGCCTGTGTGGCATTGTTTCACTTATGTATTCTTGAACCTGAGTCTGGCACTATGTGGCATGGTTTTGTTGTTTTAAATTTAACCAATGGATTTCGTTTTGGCATGATTTTATTCTTTGAATGGAAGTGATGAACTTCGTCTTGTTTTGTTTCTAAACCTGAGCCTGAGGTTTTGTAAGGTGTAGGCCGTATCGCGAACTACATTGTGGGAACCAGTAGCACTTTCCTCAACTTTTTGTCTAATAGCCAACCATTTCTCCGGGGCATTCAAACCCCTTACATTCCAGTTTAAAATATTCCAAGACTTGTTTCTATCCATGATAAACCAGATGAAATTTTATTTGATATACCAGGAACCATCACTGGCATAAAACCCAAGCTGAGATTTGCTTGCAAAACTATTGCACTTAAGTCTAGTGATCACTGTGTTCGCATGCAAGTTGTTACAATTGAAGTGATGGAGACTCAGCATCAATATGATAAGATGTGACATAGTATTGCCAAAAGTAACCAGAGTAGTACCAATATCAGCATACTAGCACCAGTTCCAGGCTTCAGTCTTAGGGAAAAAAAGACCATCATACAAAAGATGCCACATTGTCTCATAATCAGACATGTTACATGTTCTGAAATCAGTGACCATAGCACACACATTGCATCCACCATCCAAACTAGACATATGCATTATTACTACCATGTGACTGTTACTAAGTTGTGAGCTCATTATTACACAATCTTGGTAGGATTTGCAGCTCTTGTGGCCTTGGAAACCTTGGCCACATCCTCCTTTCCCTTCTTCTTGGGCCTTTTGGACAACTTCTCTTGAAATTCCTCCTCAGACACCTTGCAGAAACCTTGGCCACATCCTCCTTTCCCTTCTTCTTGGGAAGGATTGTTTGACTGGATTTCAAAACCAACAATATTTTCTTCCCAACAGTTCTGTTAAGATGAGATCTATCCATTGTCCATAATATATTGCTGAATAATAATATGTGTGGTGTCTTTGACATAAATTATAAATTGGAAGATGTTCAGAGATTTAGGCCAACTGGTACTTTAACAATATTGGTGATGATGACGAGTAGTTCTTATTATCTTCTGTGTTCGCGTCTCTAGATTTTATCTCATGTGTTCACATCTGTATAATACCTTGCCTTGTTTGGTTGTATCGGTTATACCTGTATGTTGTCCAGTAGGTTTGTTAGGTTTGATAGCATAGAATAAATAGACAGGGTACTCCATATGGTTTATGATCTGTTGTAAGGGTACTAATTGGTATCTTCTGCTGCTTATCAGAGATGGCGGGAAGCAGCCACCGCCGCTCTGCGACACTGCAGTACGAGTTGGATGCTTCCGAGTTCTTCACTATCATACTTGGGACTTCAGTATCATCCATGACGCAGGTATATAAAACGAGAGATCTCCCCTTCACCCATCTCATTATGATATCTGTTGTTTGCCTACATCACTCATTGTCCCAAACTGCAGAGGCTGCCTGTCAGTTTTAAGAACATGCTGATGGGTGAAGATCCGCCAAATAATGTGAAGGTGCGACAGGCCGGCAGCGGGTTTCGCAGGCTGTGGGATGTGGAGTTGGTGATCAAGGAGGGCCACATGTACTTGTCTCGTGGGTGGGAGAAGTTCTACCGTGCCTACGACCTGCGGCTGGGGTACTTCCTTCTCTTCAGGTACGACGACGACGCCACCATGCTCATCATGAAGGTGTTCAACGCGACTATGTGTTGCATTTGGACAGGTAATGGGAGCAGCAGCAGCGACAATGGCTACAGCCAAAGCAGCAGCGATTCTGGCTGTAGCGAAAGCAGCAACGATTCTGGCAGCAGCATAGACAACAAGAAGGATGATCCGGACTGGAGTGCGGGAGAAGAGGAGTAGAGTGGGGATGAGGAGCTGCAGGATGACGATGGGCATCAGGCTGAGGATGACCTAGCGCTGGTGGTGGCTGACCAAGGGCTAGAGATGGTGGTGGCTGACCAAGGGCAAGAGATGGTGGTGGCTGACCATGGGCAAGAGATGGAGGTGGCTGAGGATGACCTAGCAATGGTCGTGCCTGAAGGTGGCCTCGCGATGGTGGTGGTGCCTAACAATGACCATGCACCGGTGGTGGCGCCGGCGATCCCACAGCTGGGCAACATGACCATGCCAATTGAGGTAGAAGACTACATCCCACTGCCTCCACCGCCTCCACCGCCTCGCCGCTCTTGGCGCATCAGGCTGAGGAAGGAGAAGGAGAAGAACAATGCATGAGAACTGAACTTTGTCAGGTATGTCAGATCTCCAAAATGATATATATATATATACTTAGTTACCTATGTTATCTCTAATATGCTTAGTTTCCTATAGGTTAGCTTCATTTTACCTAAGTTGGCTCTAATATGCTAACTTAGAGCTTATATGCTTAGTTTCCTATAGGTTAGCTCCAAAATAACTTATGTTAGCACAAAATGATCAAGTTTACATAATAAGCTTATAGTCTTTTTCTTATTCTTCTTCTTTTCCAAAATGACATAGGTTAGCTTCATTTTACCTAAGTTGGCTCTAATATGCTAACTTAGAGCTTATATGCTTAGTTTCCTATAGGTTAGCTCCAAAATAACTTATGTTAGCACAAAATGATCAAGTTTACATAATAAGCTTATAGTCTTTTTCTTATTCTTCTTCTTTTCCAAAATGACATAGGTTAGCTTCATTTTACCTAAGTTGGCTCTAATATGCTAACTTAGAGCTTATATGCTTAGTTTCCTATAGGTTAGCTCCAAAATAACTTATGTTAGCACAAAATGATCAAGTTTACATAATAAGCTTATAGTCTTTTTCTTATTCTTCTTCTTTTCCAAAATGACATAGGTTAGCTTCATTTTACCTAAGTTGGCTCTAATATGCTAACTTAGAGCTTATATGCTTAGTTTCCTATAGGTTAGCTCCAAAATAACTTATGTTAGCACAAAATGATCAAGTTTACATAATAAGCTTATAGTCTTTTTCTTATTCTTCATCTTTTCCAAAATGACATAGGTTAGCTTCATTTTACCTAAGTTGGCTCTAATATGCTAACTTAGAGCTTATATGCTTCGTTTCCTATAGGTTAGCTCCAAAATAACTTATGTTAGCACAAAATGATCAAGTTTACACAATAAGCTTATAGTCTTCTTCTTATTTCTTTTCCAAAATTCTTCTTATTCTTCTTCTAGTGTTCTTCTTCTAGTATTCTTCTAGTCTTCTTCTTTTTCTTCTTCTAACTTCTTGTTTATCACTTTGCAGATTTGATTTAATTCACGGAAGCTTGCATGGATGGAGTGCTTCTTTTCCATTTGTGTTTTTATTTTGTATCAATGTGAAACTTTTGTGAATTGATGGATAATGGTGTTCGATGAACAATGTGAAACTTTTGTAATATATAACGATGGAACTATGTGTTGGCTATGTATGTATATATGATGGAACTTGTGTGTTGGCTATGTATGTATATATGATGGAACTTGTGTGTTGGCTATGATTGTTATATGGATGCTTGTTGTATATATATATGTGTTGGATATCTCATAGGTGAAATAGTGACATGATATTAAGAAAAATAATTAAAAAAATTGTTACTAATGGCGCACTAACGTGTGGTGCGCCATTAGTATAGCAGACACTAGTGGCGCACTGTGGGCAAAACTAATGGCGCACTGCCTGGTGCGCCATTAGTATACCAGATACTAATGGCGCACCACTGGTGCGCCTTTAGTAAAAAATTCTAGTGGCGTGATACTAATGGCGCACCAGTGATGCGCCATTAGTAGGCAAAACTGGTGCGCCATTAGTAGCCCTTTTCCTAGTAGTGTACTTGAGAATATTCTTTGGATCCCCTTGTGTCGAATCAATAAATTTGGGTTGAATACTCTACCCTCAAAAACTGTTGCGATCCCCTATACTTGTGGGTTATCAAGCCCTTAGCAAGAAAGCTCTGAAGCTCCAGCCTATATATCTTTTTTATACTACAAGTACTAGAGGTGGAGTAGTGGTAGAGTACTTTATATTTTCTCTGCAAACAGTACCAGTTAGTCGTGCTTCAAAACTAAACGGCACGCCATTAAAAAAATAAAGTCGAGAAATAATATGGCACTTCGGGCCAACGCGGCCAGATCGCATTTTGCACGAGAAATTACACACCATGTTTCGTTGACATGTGGTCCCGTTCCAAGATGTCAGTGAGACGACGGAGAGTCCTTTTGTACAATTTCTGAAAGGACGTGTAGGCCGGGGCGCCTCTTCATGTACCGTGGAAAACTGGCAACCGTCCACTGACTCTTCGCCTTTCCCTATTGATTTGGAACTACTGTCGCACGCTCTTCCTCCCTCCTCCATTTGCCTTCACCCATCCTTCTGCCATTGTTCGATCGTTTTCTCCATGGAGGGAACAAGCTAGAAACAACCCCGTTATTCTTGCCCCGATCTGAAAGATGACGTGGTGGGGGGACTCATTGATCGGTGTGACATCATCACCTCGGCTAGCATGGCAGGTTCGTTCAAGAACATTCTCGACTCAACTAATAACATCATTACAAGGAACCCAAGGGTCCAGGAGCAGTTTGATCTCCCTTATCTTCTTCGCTATAAGCCTGTTCGCATGGGCATGGAAGACGGAGGCCTCGCATTGTGCAAGTTGATGCCGCTTGATAACGATACGTGTGATGTCAAGATGCCATCGCTTCAGGGTAAGGCCCAGGCTGGCGCAAATGGAGATTGGGTTGTTTATATTGGGTACAATTGCGAGTGGAACTTGTGAATGGGTACACTCGTCAGTGGATTCCACTTCCAAAAATCTCAAGGTGCCCTGAGGTTGAGCACGCATATGATCTATGTACGTTCAAATATGATCATGGTGACTGTCGTCTGCGGAAGACAACAATTTGTCGAGTTCCCAACCACTCTTGGAATTACAAGAACTATCAAGTTTTTGCTATCTTCGACAAGTTTGTTGCCTTCCTTACTGATTCCATGGTTCGTCCATGGATATTGCTCAAAAATCAGTTTCTGTACATGGATGAGTACTGTGATGCAATTGAATACGAGGATCTTGTGTTTGCTGCCACCACTCGTGGCACTGTTTTTGCACGGGATCCTCGTAGTTTCGGTATGTTTGTCTTCCACCGTAATTATAGTTGTTTCAGCCACATGCATGCGGGTTAGCAAGTTTCCCTTTACTAATTAACCTTCTTGTGTTTCCAAGGTCCTGTGAACATTCCACCACCTATACTTGAAAAAAATTATAACCAAGGGGGAGATGACGATGGTGATGATCACGAGCATGAGTAGGGATGGCAATGGGTCGGGTTTGGGGCGGGTGGAGCTGGTCCAAATCCAACCCATGACCCATCTTCCTACCCTCTGCCCATCCACCAAATTATCCATGGGCACAACTTGTGCCCATGCCCAAACCCACTGGATACCCACATACCCATGGAGATCCATGGGCATAGGAAAGTCAGCATGAAGCCTTCCCAAAGATCAAATTAACTCAACATCATTCACTGACAAATGTCAACATAAGCTACATGCATAAGTAGGCAACAAGTAATACGATGAGTCCTTAAGTGTGACATACCAGAGGTTGATTTTGTAGCATATAGCTTATGGCACCAGTTGCATATTGCCTGCCATTTCCCATTGATTCGTTCTTTCTACTATCACTGGCATATGGCCCCACATGTCATACGGGTATCCGTTGGATATCCATGGAGTACAAACTATAACCGTTCCCAACCCAGCTATTTGTGGGTATCCATATCCACGAACCCATGGGCAGAAATGTGCTCCATACCCTTGCCCAACCGGGTTGGGTATCCATGGGTATCCAAATCCATGGATAAAATTGCCATCCCTAAGCATGAGGACGAGCAGAACTTATATATTCAGTGGCAGCTGGCAACTAATTCCGATGGATCACCTCTTCTTATCTGTATACAGTGCAATGAGATTGTTACTACTGAGGGAGCACGTGTTATCTCCCATGGTCTCCCTCCCCGGACCTATTCCAACACCCATTGCAGGGTATTCAGGATGGATACTAGTGTTCTAGCGCCAACACCTTCTCCCTGGTACAGTATTGATAGTCATGGAGAAAACTCACTCTTCCTTGGACAAAACTATCCAATGATGGTGAAAGGCGATCCAGCTGCTGTTGACACAACGTTACTACCATTTATGAGAAGCAACTGTATCTATACCTCGGACATTGTGGTGGCTCCCTACCCTGGTCCTGATATGTGATGCTTCAGCCTAGATGATCAGTACTGCGTTGCTCTCGATATTGACAATAGCTGGCCCTTCCCAGAGCACCTATAGTTCAGAGCAAGCATTTCTAACGCCGAGGATTGGTTGAGTTGAAGTTCATTTCATTGCTTGTTATTTGTTGTGTGATGAAAACTTCAGTATTTACTAGAATGTTTTGTTGGAAATAATCTATAATCCAACATGTATCATCGTTGTCGTTGTGTGTTGATGACTTGTTGTATGTAATGAATGGCACATTTGCAAATGCGTGTCATAGACTCAATTTATGAATGGTTTTCGAGTCACTTCTTGGAGTGTGAGTACCGTAGTAGTATAGCCAGCATCCGGTTAGTATATGAAGTTGCCACATCACATAGAGCCAACCTAATATTGGAGTACCAGATCTGAGATGCCACGTGTACCAGATGAATGGCTCCAAGTTTGACCACCGTGATGCTAGGTGCGAGCCGATGAACACTGTTGGAGAGACCCCCCTCATAATTTTCCTAAATTGGTTGTTTGATTCATAGGATAGAATGCTATAGGATTTTTTCCCTATGTAATCATCTTTTAATTGGCAATCTAGCATCCACTCCAACTTTTGTTTCACTTCCTTTGATCCTACGAAGAGAGTACTTGCTCTAAATGATGTGCCGCTGCAAGAGCCACCTATATTAATTAACCATGCTCTAAAAAGGTGGACCAGCTTTGGCTATAGTAGTACTGTACTAGGTTAGTAGGTGACCTTGCGCTTGGCTCTTCTCCTCTTTCGGAAGTCGAACAATAATGATGGTACTACTTCTGGCAATCTGACACCAAATGAACTGCTGCACGTTCACCGCTTGTAAGCAAAAGTTTCTCCTCGTGCTGCGAGCCACCGCGCACGCGTTGGCGAGGGAGAAGGCGTAGTAAGCAAGCTTCTCATTGTTCTGCGAGTTGACAAGACACATCAAAGTTATGTATTTATTAGTAATCTCTTCAAAAAGGGCCGACCATGTCCATGGCTACCATCCCGTGCTCTGTCATTGAGTAAGTGCACTATTCATTTGCCATCGAGGAGAAAAAATATTACGTAGTACTAGGTGCCATCGAAGTGCACGACTCACTTACGCACTGCATATCTCCATTTTCTTGCATGACATGCCACCTTGATGCTTGATGTCCCGCGTGTCATGGAGGCATACAGTATGATTTTGTAAAATGGAGGCATATAGATGTCTCGCGTGCCGGCAACAGGATAAACAAAGCTCAGGTCTTAAACGAAAGAGTGGAAGAACATAGATTCCCGATGACCGAGAAGGAGCTAAAAACCTCGGGATGGAGCGTCTGCACTCATAATATTTTATATTTTTCAGCGATATAAAATCAACCAAATATCTCCACGTTCCTATAACATTCTATAGTACTATGAGAATAACTTTGAACGTAAGCCATTGATTCACTCTATCCAATGGTCATAGTTGGAAAATCCAAACAAAACCAAGCATTGGATCAACTCTTTTTTCGAGATCAACTCTTTTAGCACTTACATAGTTGCCGCCTACACACCTAGCCCACCTATATATCTGCTCACGTGTGATGACCACAGGAGCTATCCACTCAGATTGTATGTTAAAAAAATAAAGGTCAATAACTAATGCGGCACCTCAGGCCAACGCGGCCAGATCGCATTTTGCACGAGAAATTACACACCATGTTTCGTTGACATGTGGTCCCGTTCCAACATGTCAGTGAGACGACGACGAGTCCTTTTGTACAATTTCTGAAAGGACGTGTAGGCTGGGGCGCCTCTTTGTGTACCGTGGCAAACTAGCAACCGTCCACCGACTCTTCGCCTTTCTCGCTCGATTTGGAACTGTTGTTGCACGCTCTTCCTCCCTCCTCCATTTGCCTTCACCCTTCCTTCTGCCATTGTTCAATCGTCTTCTCCGTGGAGGGAACAAGCCAGAAACGATCTCGTTATTCTTGCCAAGATCTGAAAGATGACTTGGTGGGGGAACTCATTGATCGGTGCGATGTCATCACCTCGGCTAGCATGGCAGATTCGTTCAAGAACATTCTCGACTCAACTAATAACATCATTACAAGGAACCCAAGGGTCCAGGAGCGGTTTGATATCCCCTATCTTCTTCTCCGTGACCCTGCTGACTGGCGCGGGGACGAGGGAAGCCTCACCTTGTGCAAGTTGAAGCCGCTTGATAATGATACGTATGATGTTAAGATTCCATCGCTTGAGGGCAAGGCTTGGGCGGCGCAAATGGAGATTGGGTTGTTTATATTGGGTACAATTGCGAGTGGGAACTTGTGAATGTGTACACTCATCAGTGGATTCCACTTCCAAAAATCTCCGAGTGCCCTGGGGTTGAGCACACAGATGATCTACGTACGTTCAAATATGATCATGGTGACTGCCATCTACGGAAGATAGCAGTTTCTCGAGTTCCCAACCGCTCTTGGAATTGTAAGAACTATCAAGTTCTTGCTATCTTCGACAAGTTTGTTGCCGTCCTTCGTGGTTCGACTGGATGGATATTGCTCAATAATCAGTTTCTATACACGGATGTGTACTGTGATGCAATTGAATACGAGGGTCTTGTATTTGCTGTCACCAATCGTGGCACTGTTTTTGCATGGGATCCTCGTAGTTTCAGTACGTTTGTCTTCCACCGTAATTATAATTGTTTCATCCACATGCATGCGAGTTAGCAAGTTTCCCTTCTCTACTAATTAACCTTCTTCTTGTGTTTCCAAGGTCCTGTGGACATTCCACCACCTATACTTGAAAAAATTTATAACCAAGGGGGAGATGAGGACGAGGAGGGCCGATATACTCAGTGGCGCCTGGCAACTTCCGATGGATCACCCCTTCTTGTCTGTATACAACCCACTGCTGATGTTACTACTAAGGAAGCAGGTGTTGTCTCCCATGGTCGCACTCTCCAGACCTATTCCATCACCCGTTGTATGGTATTCGGGATGGATACTACTGTGCTAGAGCCAACACCTTCTCCCTGGTACAATATTGATAGCCTTGGAGCAAATTCGCTCTTCCTTGGACAAAACTATCCAATGATGGTGAAAGGTGATCTAACTGCTGCTGACACAACGTTACTACCATTTATGAGAAGCAACTATATCTATACGTCTGACATTGCGATGGTTCCCTACCCTGGTCGTGATATAGTAGGTCGCTTCAGCCCGGACCTCAAATGGACCTCCATTTTGCCCGGATTCTGTCCGTTTGGGTAGGGCAATGGGGTCGTGTCCGGGCCATTTCTCGGATGCGGTGGCCATGCGCTGAGTGTGCGAACGCACCCCGACCACGTACATTTTTCTTTGCAAACAAATATCTTTTTTTCATTATTGATTTTTTGGTACATGGAAATACATCACCAAAATTTTGACTAGAAAAACAAGAACCACAAGAATACATTTTAGAAGATATCCAACTTCCATAACTGCTCCTGTAAGTTGGATTAGTGCCTTCTCAATGCATTCATTGTTGATCTGCGGAGGCTCGATCCTACGTGCTTCTTTCTTCTTCGAGTGTAAATTAAGAAGTAGACGTGTCTAGCCTCTATTCTATCAACAAGTGCACTAGTCTCATCTCTAGCCTCTATGCTAGCTAAAAGTGCTAGAACATCTACTAAATTGCGCTCTATCAATATATCGTCGTACTCTTCTTCCCAATACCAAAACTTGTATCCAATCTACACAATAAAATTTTAAGTTAGCACAACTAGTCTAATCCGAGAGCACAACCAAAGATTTGGTCGAGTTCTTCCTCCTTTTGCGGACACGTGGGACATCCAGCATCCAGGTCGTGTCATGCAAGAAAATAGAGTGGTAGTTGAAGCCACGTGATGTGCATCTTGGGTTAAAGTTTAAATAGAATCTTACTACTCTTGAGTAACTCCAAAAGCGGCCACCGAAGATCTTTATTGGATTTGTTTTTCATCACTAGCATGTCGAGGTGAAAGATGTGCAGGTTCAGTGGGCCCTCTTGCGTTTTCACTGACATGTGGGACCGCATATGAGCAAACAGCCGATGAGCTCCACGCGTTTGCTGGCTGGCTGGGAAGAGATATAGAGGAGGGCTGAGCACGGACTCCAGGAAATTTGTTCTACATAACCAGCACCTCGATATAGTGGGGTGACATGGGCCATAACTAGCATTCATGTCTAGCAGTACGGCACACGCCACCCACACGAGCCCCATCTGCCACCAATTTTCTTGGAGTCCATGCTACTGCCATCTCTTCTCCCTCCTATTTTCTCAGCCATCGCGCGGTGGGCGGGGTGGGGGTTTGCCGATAGTCGGTTTTCTCAACTGCGGACCCACTTGTAAGTGAAAATGCAACACAACACACATTCCCCCTTGAGCAGTGTGCCGGACCAACCATGTGGGGGTGCGACGCGAATACGGCAGGCTTTTCCTTTTGAACTTGTAACTTGTAAAATTTGGTTCTACTCCATGGCGCGACCGATAGATAGAAATAACGATTTTCCCTAGAGTAATGAGAAGTTTGGTTCTGGCGCGGCTCATGCATGGAGTACGTAGGAAAATTATGAAGTTGATGCGAAAGGTAAGATAATTACTAGTAGTACCATATACTACTACATGGATTTGACGGAAAGATAGAGATACATACGAATCCATCAATGACATCCTCACGCCCTAGTGCACCGGGTGACCAACCGACGTGTGAGGAGCAACGGTGTTGGTGGCAAGCTCGACGTGCTTCTGAACAATGTCATCCAAGGTTGCCCTGTGGTCCAAGAAGGCCAGTGTCCTATCGTCCTCCTATTGCATGTAGTAGTCCTTGTGGATGATTTGCGCGTAGACGTGGGTGATTATGTCGACGGTGTCTTGCTGCGCCAGACACTGCGCGGCGAGCGCGACCTCGAGGTGGACATTCTCCGGCGCGATGGCGGGCAGTTGCAGGGCCACCAGTGCGTCGAAGAGGTTGTCACCATAGAGGCCGTTGAGGGTGGTAGGCATCATAGAGCCTGGGCGCGTGGGATGGAGGCGCACATCAAGGTCGTCCGCGAGCTTCTTGACGACGGTGAACTTGTCGAGGAAGCTGACGAGGACCTTGTCGAACAAGGAGATGAAGATGCCGTCCAAGCGGCCCCTCGCCCTGGCAGCCTCATGCACTACCAGGAGACGTTCCTCGGTGCTGGGCCGCAGGCCGGCATCATGGACCATCTGGCACAGCCGACTGATGCTCGCACTCATCGCCTCCATGCACTACAAAAAAAGACACATCCGTGACATTTTGGGCCAAACGAAATTTTTTTTCTGTCATACATATGACACTTCTATGACGATAATTGTGACAAAACCCGGTATCATCATAGATGTGGTGGGCTCCTACTTCTATGACAAAAAATCATGATAGAAAATGTGCTTTTCGTCCTGGGCTGGCCGGAGATGCAGCTGCATGACATTCTTTGGGCCGTCCATGACGGAAAAAACCATGGTAGAAGCGAGGGGGAGGAAAATTTCAGGGAGTTCCCGGTTACGGTGGGAGGTTGGGCCTTGAGCGATGCGCGTTTCTCTCGTACACGTACGCGCGTGTGTGTGAGGCATTGGCTCTAACTGAACCCAATCGAGGCGTTGGGCTCTAACTGAACCCGAGCGATTGCACTGCAGGCTACGCGTTACTGAACCCAAGTGATCGATGGATGGATGTTAACTGAACCCGATCGAGCGATTCCTTCGCTACTGCTGCTAACTGAAGCCGATCGATGCTGCCTCTGGGATGAACAGTGAGCGTTGCGGGGGGGGGGGGGGGTGGATGAACATTGAGCGGTGGCGTTGCCTTTGGATGAACAGGCCCCCGTGGTGTGGTGGAGGGTTGGATGAACAGTAAACGGTGGAGGGGTGCCCGTGGAGGGGTGGTTGAATAGGACCCAGTGGTGTGGAGGGCTGGATGAACAGTAGACGATGGAGGGGTGGTTGAACAGTAGCCGGTGGAGTAGCGCGCGGTGGGGGCTAGATGAACAGGAGCCCGTGGAGGCTGGAGGAGGTTGACGGTAGCCCGTGGAGGCTGAAGGAGGTCGACGGTGGAGATGAACAGTATCTCGTGGAGTCCCGTTTTGCGGTACGCCACACCCCTCCCGATGAACAGGACCCCCGTTTTGACCGTAGGATGTCTGTTTCATCCATTTTGCGGTACGCCACACCCCTCCCGATCAACAGGACCCCTGTTTCGACCGTAGGAGGTCCATTTCCTCCATTTTGTGGTACGCTAGACCCCTCCCGATCAACAGGACCCCGTTCCGAACGTAGGAGGTTTGTTTCCTCCGTTGTGCGGTACGCCAAGCCTTGTTTCCATTGCCTGTTCCGTCCAAGCCCTCCCGATGAACACGACCACGCATTCCGTTCTGACCCAGCCGGTTGGCTCCCACGCGTTCCATTGCCTCTCGATGGACACGACACATTCCGTTGCCTCGCCATGAACACGACTCATTTTGTTGCCTCCCCATGAACACGACGACGATGCTATTTCTCCGTTCCGACCCAGCCATGTACACGAGCCCTGGCCGTACGTATGTGCGAGTAGGCGTTTGAGACCCCTCCCGTATGTACACATACGTGGCCGTATTTTCTTTCTTGCACCCTGGCCGCTATACGTACGTGTACATGCTACGTGCGGGCCTCTACTACGACACGTACGCGCCTCTACTACGACACGTGCGCGCCTCTACATCCACCAGTATATATGTACGTACACGTTCGCGACCATAATGACAACGCTACGTATGCTTCGACCAGGTGGGTCCCGACTGTCAGGCACTTCCTTGCCTGCGAAGATGTAGCTAGTCGGTCCCAGCAGTCAGGGGGGCGAATCGTGTTTTTTGCCCGGACGCACTTCCTTGCATGCGAAGATGTAGCCAGTGGGTCCCAGCAGTCAGGGGGAAACATTTTTTTCATGAAATACAGTGGCCCGTCCGGTGGGTCCCAGCTGTCAGGTGGAGGAATCATTATTTTCCGCTTAATAAGGAGGCACTTCCTTACTGCGGCCGTGGACCCAGCTGTCAGCCTCTCCACGTACAGTCCACATCCGATGGAAGTTGTTCCTTGACCACGTTGACCACGCCGCGCCGAGAGCACCAGGGCGGTGGACGACGGCGAGGCCTATGAAGGGGACGATGGGGAGCCGGGGAAGACGCGACAGTGGAAGCCCGCGCGGAGAGGAGTACGAGGGTTCACTGGTTCGGCTATGGTGTGAGGCTGCTGTCACCGTAGGGCCTGGCAGCGGTGGGAATAGTAGGGGGCGGTGAGGCCTCCGCGGCAGCACAGCCGGCCACGGGAGGCAGGAGCATGCGGCATGACCGACGTTGCTTTGGGCGGCTGGAGCAAGAAGACCAGAGGTTGAAGAAGCACTACGGCCGTTGGATGGACATCGCACGGTCACTGGAGCTAGAATCGTTTATATTGACTAAGTTGACAAAGCCCTCCGTCCCCGTCAAGTTAGTAGGCCCACAAGTCAGCCCCCACCAAGGTGGGTCCCAGCTAGCATGGGGTATTCATTTTTTTGTGCGTAATAAGGAGGCACTTCCGGTGGTTCCGAGCTGACAGCAGGGGGAACGTTTTTCGCGAAATACGGTGGCCCTCGGGTGGGTCCCAGCAGTCAGGGGCAAACATTTTTTCACGAAATACTGGTGGGCGTCCGGTGGGTCCCTGCTATCAAGTGGAGGAATAATCATTTTCCTGTAATAAGGAGGCACTTCCTTGCGGCTGCCATGGACCTAGCTGTCAGCTTCTCCATGTACAGTATTGTTCCGATGGAATTCGGTCATTAACCACATTGACCACGCCGCGCCGAGAGCACCACGGCGGTGGACGATGGCGAGGCCTAGGAAGGAGATGATGCGGAGCCGGGGGAGACGCGGCAGTGGATTCCCATGCGGAGAGGAGTACGAGGGTTCACTGGTTCGGCTGCGCTACCGTCGCGGCAGAATAACAGGGGGTATGGGTGAGTGGAGTTGAGGGATGGCCTGGCCAGCGGTGGGAGTATTATGGGGGTGGTGAGGCCTCCGCGGCAGCACAACCGGCCACGGGAGGCAGGAGTAGGCGGCACGACCGGCGCTGCTTTGGGCGGCTGGAGCAAGAATACCAGAGGTTGAAGAAGCACTACAGCCGTTGGATGGACATCGTATGGTCAGTCGAGCTAGAATCGTGCATATTGACTAAGTTCACAAAGCCCTTCATCCCGGTCAACTTAGTAGGCCCACTATACCGGGTCCCAGCTAGTAGGGGGAGTATTCATTTTTGTGTGCGTAATAAGGAGGCACTTCCTTGCGTGCGAAGATATAGCTGGTGGCTCCGAGCTATCAACGACGGTAACGTTTTTTCGCGAAATACAGGGGCCCTTTCGGTGGGTCCCAGATGTCAGGTGGAGGAATCATTATTTTGCGCGTAATAAGGAGGCATTTCCTTGCGTGCGGCCATGGACCCAGCTGTCAGCCTCTCCATGTACAATCCACTTCATATGCATGTCGGTCGTTGACCACGTTGACCACGCCACGCCGAGAGCACCAGGGCGGTGGACAACGATGAGGCCTAGGAAGGGAACGACACGGAGGCAGGGAAGACTCGACAGTTGTTTTTGTTTCCCACGCGGGGGGGGAGTACGACTGTATGAGGGTTTACTGGTTCGTCTGCCGTCGCCAGAGAATAACAACAGGTGTGGGTGAGTAGTGGGATGCATAGGAGCGATGGGACTACGGTGAGGCGGTGAGGCCTGCGTGCAGTAGAGCCAGCCGCGGGGAGGAGGGAGTAGGCAGTCCCGTCGGCGCTTGTTTGAGCGGCTAGAGCAGGAAGAGCAGAGATTGAAGAAGCACGACGGCCGTTGGATGGACATCCAACAGTATACGGGCCATTTATGGAAAGCCTCAAATCTGTGGAAAACAGCATACATCCCATCTGCCATTATTTCAAATAATTTACAGCCCATTTGCTAATTCCTACGGGTTTTTTTGGAGCCCATATTCTTTTTATCAGCATTACAGCCCATATTGTGACCACGGTTAAAAAATTATACAAAATTTTGCATATGTCGGTGGGGTCTGAACTGTTTTTAATCCCGAAATTTTGAGTCACATTCAGACTAATTTTTAAAATAAATGTATATCAATATAAAATCCAATAAATTGTCCACGCATAAAAATCAATGCAATTTAAAATCTCGAAATGAAAAAAAGATATTTGAAACTAATTGCCGGTTTGATGTGTTTTAAAAATGTATAGCTCATTTCTCATTACTGATAGGCCATTTTCTCGGCCAGCCGAATGAAGCTCTCCTCGTCTTGAAAGATTTGCAGCCCAACAGGCCTAAAAAAGCGACTTATTTGACAAATCACAAAAAACAGAGCTAGCCATTTTTAGAAAGAAAAAAAACTACTGGGCTGGTCTGTGGTAAACATAAAAAAAGGCTGTTTAGACAGGCCAGAGTGTCCCGCACAGCCCAGTTGACACCCTTCTTCCGTCTTAAAAACAAATTAGATAAATGCCACTCCAATTATGGCGATTCATAAAAATGCCACTGCAATTTCCAAACTTTAAAAAATGCCACTGCAATTTTTGTAAACTTTGAAAAACGCCACTGCAGTTTGCAAACTTTGAAAAACGCCACTCCAGACTTCGAAAAATGCCACTAGAAATGGCATGAAATGGCATTTTTCAAAGTTTGGAAATTGCAGTGGCATTTCTCGGATACACCAGATTGGGAGTGGCATTTATCAAATTAACCCAAAACTAAAATAACTGGGCGAGCTGTTGGGTCCCTGATGTCAGCCGCTTGCTGTGCAATTCTCTCGTTTATTGACTATGTTGACAATGGCATGGGACCCAGATGTCAAAAATCCACTAGGAGGAGCCATTTTTTTATTGGATTGAAATAAGGAGGCATTTTCTTGTGTACTGCCATGACCTTGGCGGGTCCCTGCTGTCATCCTCTCCACGTACGATCATCTCCTGATTGTGTACGCGTCAACTTGCTAGGCCCGCAAGTCAGCCTCTAAACCCGTGGAGGACAAATACAACCCATTTAAAAAAATAACAGCCCATTCCATACGTTCAAACAGAAAGTTCAACATTCAGAGCAAAGTAACAGGTCTGATCCACATATAGAGTACTGAACTTCCACGTTGACAACCATCATAGCCAAGTTAACTATCTACTCCCACTAATACTCTAGTAGTATACAAGTACTAACTTACTCTTAGCTAACTAGACGATGTCGGCCACCATCTGTGGTACACGCTAAACGCCGGTACCGGCGTCGTGCGCCTCGCCTCAAACATGCAAGAGGTGCGATAGGGCACCTTACTCGCGCACGTTGGCCCTTTCCATGCCGGCGTGGTGCACCGAAGCTTCAGCTTCCAAGTGGGAAACCCACTTGTTGAGCTGATAGTAAAAATCGGCGTTGCGAATGTGTGCGTGCTCGACAGCCTCCAAGGCTATTTGCCGGGCGCCGGCCTCCACGTAGTCGGCCCAGTTGCGGGTGCTCTGCTCGCGACTCAGAGCGTCGGTGCGCTCCTGCTCCATGTCCCGCTGGCGGCGCAAATCGGCGATACACTGCTCCTCCGCCAGGCGGTCGCGCTCCAAAAACTCCTGCTCCTCCGCCATGCGGTCGCGCTCCAACAACTCCTCGATCTCCGCATTGCCATCTAAAGACAGATAGAATGCGTCCTCCCTCCGTCTGCCTTCCGGTGAAAACCCGAACACTAGTTCCGGTGGTGACCGCCTCCGGCGTCGCCTACCGCGGACGGGCGGGGGCATGGCGGACGTGGCGAGCGACGTCGGGCCGGTGGGGTTTATGAGGATATGGCGAGTTGGGTCATGGTGGCACCGGAGAAGGCCAGGAAGCAGTACTTATAGGCGGAAGGTAGCGCGACGGTCATCGGAATTCAATGCATAATGGCTTAGCGCACCAGCTTGCTGTGGAAAAATAGAGAAACTAAAATTATGACTGTGCCGTCCCGTCCCGTCTGGGTCGCACGCCGGCATGGCGGTCAAACGAGTGTACTCGAATCATCTCCCTCCTTGTCAATAATGATTCCACGGATTTAAAAAGCCCGCAACAATTAAAGCATATCTTTTTTCGCATCAGTTAGCTGCCTTAATTACGGCCGGCTGCATTGAGGCACTCAGAATCGCTCGCAGGCAGTACGCAAAGCAGCATGCAACGAGTCGCAGCCGAGGCCACGCATGCAGCCACTTAAATCGCTGGAATTAATTAGGCTTAAACTTATGCATGCCGTTAATTATTGTCATGCCTTGGTATTGCTGCTTTGCTCACGGAATTAATTAGGCTTAAACTTCTTTAGAGGTAGGCATTTTTATCCGTGTACGATCGATAGTGTAGCTTGTCAGTTTCTTTAGAGGCAGGCATTTTTGTTCAAAAAACTTCCACTTCACATCTTGCGTCGCAAATAAAACTGCCAGGAGCACATTTCTAGGCTAGCTAGTGATCGATCAGTAACTTGTAAACACTGAGCGAACAAAAATAAGTAACTTTTAATGCATCTCAATGATTCATATATCATATACAAATATGTAGCTCCAAAAGCAAAGATCAGCCACTTCGGATCTTGTGTCGCAACTAAAACTAACTAGTACGATTCCCATACATAAGATCAACATGTTAATGCATCTCAATGATTCACAGATCATATACAAATATGTAGCTCCAAAAGCAAAGATCTAGAAAAAACATATATTCTTCCTACTAACATGGATGCTTCTCTTGGGCCAACATTCAGTACATACTGAAAGACAAATTTGTTTATGAAGTCTACAATTCCTCTTGCAAACGTAGGTGGTTTCACCAATAGCTGGAATCATGAGAATGAACCACACATGATGGAGGAACATCCACTGCAATAAGATTTGGTCTTCTCTCGATCACACCGCGAGACTATTTTTGGAATACAAACTTTAACCTAGGCAAAATGTTGCCCATTGTATAATCAGACCAAAGCAATGAAGCACCTAGTGTTGGCCAATAAATAGTACAATACTACTTTTCTGGAGTCCATGAAGTGACTATCAAATCTTTCTATGTCTATTTTCAAATGGCACTGCATGCAGTGACTATACTATTCTCTTGTGCAGTTCAACCAAAATTGCGGACACTTTGTTTGTTTGCCAAATAGCAATGGACGGACATCTCTGTCTGCACAAATATCAAGCAGCTAGTAAACATATACCACACCTTGTATTTTCGGTTTAAACATGTCTCTTCCGCTTAGCATCTGTCATGTTCTGCACTGGACAATCTGATACAGTTATGTTTTGCCCTGGACAATTTCATACTGAATTGATTTATGGTTCAGAGCAGAAATATAGCACCTATTCTTCATCAGACCAAGGATATCCATGTTCGCAATGATGGAAGAGGTGAAATCGATACAACCGAAATTGAGCATCCAATCATTGAATCCTGTCCTGCACCTCCAATATAGGTCCACCCTGCCAATGAATTCACATGCAAACCATCTAATGACAGTACAAAAAGAGTAGCAAGATAGTAGCAAACCATGTACCTTCGTAATGAACAGCTCATAGTGCCACCAATTGGATATAAAGGTTTGCAAAAAAACATGCTCCTAATGTTGAACTAGTTGGATTTTTTGTGCAGTTCCACTAAAATCGAGCACCCTGTTTGCATAGATATTGAAAGTGCTATTACTCTAAAAGTGGCACTAGTTGAAGCATAGACTCACAAATATAAGCATTCCAATTTCTTAATGGGAAAAGGTAGCAAGACTGTTTCCAACCACCTGTTTGAAGGAATAAATAAAGCAACTGCGGCTGATGTCAGGAAGACATACATAGTTTTTCTGGAAAACTAAGCCATTCCTGACCTTTCCTCTTCTTTTAAGCAAATTTTGTGCAGTTCTACTAAAATAAAATGCTATCACCACCTTGACAATTCAGTGACACTGTACAAAAAGAAATAACTTAACATTACATCATGATGTCAGGTATGTACTCGACAGGCATTAGAGACAAACATACAGACCTCCTCCGATAACATAATGAACATTAATTTTAACAAAGGTGTGACTTGCTTTACCGGGATAATTTGAGTGAACTCTACACCCTTTGTTCCTTAATATAACACGTTTTCGCGGTTCAATTTAAAGTACTCAAATGTCTAGTATTTAGAAAAAACAGGTAGTAGTTCTCTTGAGCACATATCTGGGAAAGCTTGCCACACTTTATTTATGTCCATACGCTAATGCAACACTATTCAAATACTACAAATATACACTAATCTAGTGGCTAGTGCAATAGTAGAGTAGTTAGTTTATTACAGGGTACAGTACAATGGTTTTACTGAACAAATTTCTATAAACTCTAGCACTGGAAGGTTTCTATAAGAATTAACAATACAAAATGTAAAGGTAACAAGTTTCAGCATTGGTATACTAGTTGTGCATGACCATTAAACCAAATACAAAAGTCTGAAGGTAACTAGCATCTATCTATCTATACCTATACTAATTACAGACTCCCTAAAAATTCCCACGTTAATTAGAAATTACTAGCCGTACATCTACGGTGGGACCGAATTATTACGGTGTAGATTAACCTTGGTAAAAAAAATAGCAGTTCGGTCGAAAGCAGATTGATTAGAAAGCCCAACACTCCGATGAGAGGCCCATAATACCCTCCGCCATCTCTTCCTCCCCAGGTGAAAAAAGTAGCAATGTGACGCAATCTAATCTCTCATGTCTCTCTCTCTCTCATGATCTCACGTCTCTCTTCCTCCCTCACATCTCTCTTCCCCCCACATGGAAAACAGATCTGTTCTCTCATGATCTCACGTCTCTCTTCTTCCTCATATGAAAACAGATATGTCTCATAAATAGGAACAAAGAACTTGGGGTATGACCTACTCACGGATCTTACCACATTAATTTTTTGTTCCTCATCTAGATCAGGTTTCTCTTCTCACACAGATTTGTTTTGATTTTTTTGCCGGATTATAATTGAATCGGCCGTATATTTTTTGGTGGATTCAGACTCAATATTTTTCTATCATGCCTTTTAAAAGTGCTATACCTAGGGATCCAATTCCAAATCCTCTCACACTCTTTGGATAGCTCATGGAGATCAGCTCGACCCATGAGGCTAGCTTATATATTCAACCAGTGGCCTAACACAAACTATCTTAACAAGTCAACATCAAGGAGCCTCTGTCGGTTGTCAATTGATCAAGCTTCTCATGTCAGGTACGATGGTTTTGTCTCTGCTCAGTTGCTTTATTGCCCATTTTTCTCAGCGATTATTTGTTCCATTGGTTCAGTTATATTATTAGTCTATGCACCTCTTCATTCTTACTTCCACTGTAAAGAAATATAAGAGCGTTTAGATAACTAAAGTAGTGATCTAAACGCTCTCATATTTCATTATGGAGGGAGTACAAACAACATGACGACCATGAGCTTAGGCTATGCACGTCTTATTTCTTACAAACAACATGAAGACCATGAGCTAATCATTATTTCCAATTAAAGCCTTGGAGTTGGCAGGGACTGAACAAGTACTAATCTTGAAACTGTGTTCGCTTACAGGTCACTCTTTTTTCCTTCAAAAATGATGGCATGTGATATGCTCCATGCGATTACCAATGGAAAGCAATCCTGGAAAGTGAAGGTCAGAGTAATTAGGCTATGTGATGCATCAACCTCAACAACAATGAACCTATTAGCCTTGACATGATACTACTTGATGAAAATGTCAGCTCATTGGTAAAAGAATATGGTTTTCCAACATAAATAGGCCACTATGAGTTATATACCGATGCATCTCCTCACTATATTATTATGTTTCAGGGCACTATGATACACGACATGCTAATGAAACATATGGTTAACAAGTTTAGGCCACTGGTCCAAGAATGATGATCACAGGATGGCTTTTGATGTTATAATATAATTAGTTGAATGTAGTCTCGACAAATTGATTTTTGTTTATAGATATGGTGGAACAGGGAAGATGTTTTCGTGGAAAGCATCTACGACAAAATTAAGGTCTGAAGAAAAGATACTTCTAAAAGTAGCTTCAAGTGGTATAGCAGCACCTCTTTTACAGGGTGGAAGCACAGCTCATTCAAGATTCCACACTCCACTAAAGATCACTAACAAGTACACATGCGACATCAAGCTAGGAACATGTTTTGCGGAGCTAATAACGAGAACTTCATTGATAATATGGGATGAAGCACCTATGACACACAAGCACTGACAAGAGTTTGAGAGACATACTTCGATTCACAAATGAGGATGCCGAGCATAAAACATTTGGAGGAATGACTATAGTCTTGGGAGGTGACTTCAGGCAAATCCTACCAGCTATACCAATGGGGAAAAGGGAACATATTATTTCCGAATATATAAAGAGATCCTACCTATTGAAGAACTTTCAGGAGTACCGACTCACAAAAAATATGTGTCTGAGTTCATCTGAAGGTAGTACAGTAAAGAAAGCAAATACGGCGGAATTTCCAAGCTGGATGCAAAACATCGGCAATGGCGCAACAACAACAACAAATGAAGAAGATTGAATTAGCGTCCCAGAAGACCTTATTTTACATGAAGGAGATAACCCCAAAGCATCCATTGTTAGTAGCATCTAATATCCCGACTTACAAAGCAGGTACACTCATAGAACATACCTAGAAGAAAGAGCAATCATGAGTCAAATTCCTGGAGAAGAGGTAACATATCTTAGTTCAGATACGACATGCAAACAAATGTCTACGGTGGAAGATGAATATATGTTGTACCCAGCTGAGTTTCTAAATACTCTTAAATTTTCTTGAATACCAGACATGAAATGAGGCTGAAAGTTGGATTTTCATGTAATGCTTATGAGAAAAATCAATCAAAGTGTGGGACTTTGCAATGGGACAAGACTAACAATAACACAGTTAGGAAGGCAGTTCATCGAAGGCCAGGTCATAAACGGACCTAACATTGCTGAGAGAATACCCAATATCAGTGTGATTTTGCTATGACTATGAACAAAAGTCAGGGGCAATCTCTCAAAAAGGTTGGGCTGTACTTATAAAGGTAAATGTTCACACATGGTCAACTATATGTTGCAGCGGATGAAGAGCATCCGTTCGGCAGCGTTGCAAAAAACATTATTTACAAGGATGTATTATAGATATTTGATTTGTTGCCGCTATGATTAGAAGAAGCAGAAACATTCTTATTTGTCTAAATGTAATGCGGACATGGCTGCCTTTTCTGTTTAAAATTATTGTCTCAGCAATATTATATTTGTGAACAAGGTACTTCTATCTGGATCTACATCTAAACAAAAAATATTGGTGTAAGGGCTCACAACTGATTTGAGAAAACCAAGATGCTTATGTATGCATCACCATGTGTAGTTCAGACGAGGAGACAGACTCACTAAAGATTACTCTACACGAAGTACTAAAGTTACATAAGCATACATGAAGAAAGATCCTTTTCTCACTTTCTGTATCTCTTTTTTCTTAGATAGACCCAGCAATTCAGATCCAGTTTCCCAAATAATACGTGATTCGCAAATAAATTAATGAAACAACTAATTCGGAGCCATGCTATGCCAGCCCGCAGAACAGCACTAACCGTGCAAGCTAGCTTCAGGACACCTTCCATCTGCCGCTAGATGAGGAAACTCCGCTCGACGATGCGAGCACGGGAGCAGACTGCAGCTTTGATGGAGTTGCCGTACCACCACAAAGGGGAACGGCTGGATGACCGGCGCCCCGGCCGCCACTACAATGGGATTTGCGAGGGCACATCTGCGGGCGTTAGCCAGGAGAGCCGCCGGCGCAGCCGCTTCGCCGCTCAGACGGAGCGCAGTAGACTGGAGGCACCGTTAAACGCCGCCGCCGAACACGCCGACGATTCGTGACAAAATTAATCATCACAAATAAAAATACGGACATCTCAATAGCCACGCGTCTTCGTCTGACTGAGTACAGAAAATTAGAAAATACATCTGTTACCAAACTAATTTTTGTTTCATATTAACATAATACACGTATAAAATTATATGAGGAGCAATACAAGTTAACTATCACAAAATATGTGCAACAAAAATGAAAATAATTATTTATGTTTTTGGCATTTTTAAAATGAACTATGTCACTCACTGCAAATAAAGCATTACTCCTCCGATCTATATTAATTGTTGTTGCTTTAGTATAACGTTGTTGTAGTAAAACAACGATAAATACAAAGTTATACTAAAGCAGTGATAAATAATATGGATCGAAAGGAGTATTACATTAAAAGAAAAATATTCTCCACTCTCACTACATAAGTCATGATATAAATAATACCCCCTTTGTTTATAAATATAAGCTTTTTTAGAGATTCCAATACAGACTAAATACGGAATAAAATGAGTAAATTTACACTCTAAAAATGCGTCTATATACATCCGAATGTAGCGCGTATTAAAATCTCTAAAAGGCCTTATATTAAAAAATGAAGGGAGTAACAATTTTTAATTATTGAATCTAATACGTTTATGTGTTTCAGAAAAGTTTCTAGGCCACCATCGAAGAGAGTTAGAAGTCCACACAACGCAACTGCAAATTGAACTCCAGATTTTTATGGCAATTATAGTTGTGGCGAGGATGACAAATTTCTTCAGCAAACATGCAATTTTGTTTGCCAAGTACAGTTTTTTGCCAGTATTTGCCATGCTTACTATATTAAATTGACATCGTCATAGAAGTATAAATTGCCATGAGAAACATTTGATTTTCCATGTTTAAAAATATGACATCAGATTTTTTATGTGATCAGTAAAAAAATAAAAAAAGATGACTAGGAAGATGGAAACAACTCAATATGAGGAGAACAATGATTAATGTATAAAAAAGTAATTTTATCACCAAGAAAACTAGAAGGTAACATCCCTAGATAAAAGAAATCTTTCACATTTCCAATTATACACTAAATTTGAGTGTTTCATATGTCCCAATGTTCAAACAATTAATAGAACAATTCAAGACTTTTATAACATATCTAAATCCATTAGTATGGGTATTTACCAAAATGGAAACATGAATAAATATGCTAGCCCGTGTGAATGCACGGGTAGGCGACTAGTTATTAACTAATGACAGTATAAAAAAATTGCAAACCATGTACCTCCAAGGTAAATATCATTTCGAACTCGGGGGACCTTAAAAATTGCTATCCCAATCTTGATAATCGATCAAACATAAAAACTTGATCGAACGAATCAAGAGAACAGTCGGAGGAGGAGGTGCCCACTCTTGACCTTTCCTCTTGTCATCATAATTGTCTGTGCAGTTTAACAAAAATAAAATGACATCAGCGCCTTGGCATTTTGGTGACACTGTACAAAAAATTAACTTATCTCATGAAAGTGAGGTATGTAATCTATAAGCATTAACAGTGCAAAAATCCGAAGGTAGTACTCCCTCCGTTCCTAAATATAGGGTGTATAGTTTTTGGCACGGAAATTAAAGAACGCAAGTGGAGGGAAAATTTCACAAGTTTTGGGCGATATTACTCCCGACTATTTGACATGAGAAAATAGAGGAGATTACCTAATATAAGGAAATGTAATCAAATCCCTTACAAAATTATCCAAACGAGTGGTGCAATGCGATACACCTTATATTTTGGATTTTTTCTCAAAAATCTATACACCTTATATCAAGGAATGGAGGGAGTAATAAGTTTCATCGTTGGCATACTGGCTGTGCAACAGCATTAGAATGCCTTAGCTGAAAAATCTTCAATACATCCACAATCAACAGCTAACCCTGAAATAATCCAGTGACATTAAATGGCATTTCTTAAATTTATCGGTGGCATTAGACTGAGAGCGGCATTAGTTAAATGTGGCATCACTTTAGCAGTAGCATTGCTTGACTTAACTGCTAGCGTTATACTAACAGCAAAAAAAGTGGCAATAAGAGCATGGGAGGCCCATTCGGACAGTGGGCGCACCAGTACGATGTACCTCCACACACACAGAGTGGTGAGGGAGGTATGGTTGCCCAGAGCAACAAATATCCAGGCAGCATATGTGGATTACGGCCCATTTTTGTTCTCTTTAGCCACCTTTTTCCTATGCGAGGACAACAAACCGATCGACCTAGTTATTCTCTATTGCATTGTCATGCCTTTCTACCCTTCTTCAACCAAGAGACACGAGACACGTTCCTTAGCTACTGATTTTCCCCTTTTCAACCTAGATGCGGGTTCGATGCCTACTCTCTTGGATAGTACAGTTTCCCTTCCTTTCCTAATTCAACCCAGACATGGATTAGTCTGCATGAAGTAGGGTTTCCTTTAATAGTGCAAATTATGGTTTTCGTCTGCGTGGCTAGCAGAGCAGAGTAGCAAATTGGGAAGATGGTGGAGTGGAAAAAGATCCACATGCAACGACGTGGCATATGGGGCAATAGAACAAGGTTATGGTTCGAAAAGAGGTAGCATACCTGAGGGTCGGCGGGAAGTGGCTTCGCTCGTGGTCGTTGTCCTCCGCACACACTACGGCAGCGAGCTTGGGGACGGAGGCCATCCCGCGTGGGCGCTAGGTCTGAGAGGACGGCCTTGTCGTCAGTGCGTGACCTCGCTCGCCGATGACGAGTGCGTCAACGTTGCACGTCCTTTTCTTCCCCGGCGGATCTGTGACCACCGGTGAGGAGGGAGAGAGGGGCCGTCTTTTTAAGATCTGGAGAGAGGGTGGTAGTGTGAGAAGCAAGTGGGCAGCCCTTAGCAAGAAAGCGCTCAAGCTCCAGCCTATATATCTTTTTTATACTACTAGTACTGGAGGTGGAGTAGTGGTAGAGTAGTTTATATTTTCTCTGCGTATAGTACCAGTTAGTCGTGCTTCAAAATTGATCGGCAAGCCATTAAAAAATAAAGGCCGATAACTAATGCGGCACCTTGGGCCAACGCGGCCAGATCACATTTTGCACGAGAAATTACACACCATGTTTTGTTGACATGTGGTCCCCTTCCAACATATCAGTGAGACGACGGCGAGTAGTAGGAGTATTTCCGAACGGATGTGTAGGCCAGGGCGCCTCTTCGTGAACCGTGGCAAACTCGCAACCGTCCACCGACTCTTCCCCTTTCCCTCTCGATTTGGTACTGTTATCGCATGCTCTTCCTCTCCCTCCTCCATTTTCCTTCAGCCCTTCACCCTTTCTTCTGCTATTGTTCGATCATCTTCTCCATGAAGGGAACAGGCCGGAAACGACCCCATTATTCTTGCCCCGATCTGAAAGATGACGTGGTGGAGGAACTCATTGATCGGAGCGACGTCATCACCTCGGCTAGCATGGCAGGTTCGTTCAAGCCCATTCTCGACTCAACTAATAACATCATTACAAAGAACCCAAGAGTCGAGGAGCGGTTTGATCTCCCCTATCTTCTTCGCCGTGACCCTGATGACTGGCGCTGGCATGATGGAGGCCTTGCACTGTGCCAGTTGATGCCGCTTGATAATGATACGTATGATGTTAAGATGCCATCACTTGAGGGCAAGGCTTGGGCGGGTGCAAATGGAGATTGGGTTGTTTACATTGGGTCCAACTGCGAGTGGGAACTTGTGAATGTGTACACTCGTGACCGGGTTCCACTTCCAAAAATCTCAACAGACTGCCCAGAGGTTGAGCACACCTGTATTGTACGCACGTTCAAATACGATCATCGTGACTGTCTTCTACGGAAGATAGAAATTTGTCGAGTTCCCAACCGCTCTTGGAATTACAACAACTATGAAGTTGTTGCTATCTTTGACAAGCTTGTTGCCGTCCTTCATGGTTCAACTCGATGGATATTGCTCAAAAATCAGTTTCTGTACACAGATGAGTACTGTGATGCAATTCAATACGAGGGCCTTGTGTTTGCTGCCACCACTCGTGGCACTATTTTTGCATGGGATCCTCATAGTTTCGGTACGTTTGTCTTCCACCGTAAATATAATTGTTTCATCCACATGCATGCGGGTTAGCAAGTTTCCCTTTACTAATTAACCTTCTTCTTGTGTTTCCAAGGTCCTGTGAACATCCCACCACCTATACTTGAAATTTTTTATAACCAAGGGGGAGATGACGATGGTGATGATCACGAGCATGAGGACGAGCAGCGCCCATATACACTGTGGCGCCTGGCAACTAATTCCGATGGATCACCTCTTCTCGTGTGTATACAGCCCACTGATGATGTTACTACTAAGGAAGCAGGTGTAGTCTCCCATGGTCGCACTCTCCGGACCTATTCCAACACCCGTTGCATGGTATTCGGGATGGATACTAGTGTGCTAGCCCCAACTCCTTCTCCCTGGTACAGAATTGATAGTCTTGGAGAAAACTCGCTCTTCCTTGGACAAAACTATCCGATGATAGTGAAACGCGATCCAACTGCTGTTGACACGACGTTAACAGTACCATTTATGAGAAGCAACTGTGTCTATACCTCGGACATTTGGATGGTTCCCTACCCTGGTACTGATATAGTAGGCCGCTTCAGCCTAGATGATCAGTCCTGCATTGGTTTCTAGATGGACAATCGAAGGCCCGTCCCCGAGAATCACTTGTGGTTCAAAGCAAGTGTTTCCAACGCCGAGGAATGGTTGAGTTGAAGTTCATTTCATTGCTTGTTATTTGTTGTGTGGTGAAAACTTTAGTATTTATAATGTATCCTCGTTCTCGATGTGGGTTGATGACCTGTTGTATGTAATAAAATGATATGCCTGTGATAAACTTAATAAATTTATGAATGGCTCGCTTCTCTGAGTGAGTGGTGCGACGAGGCAAAGAAATATTTTCCGAATACATAATTGTACGTGCATTGCAACAGGTTATCGGATGAGGCTAATCAACAATAGTAGTACACTATTTGTACTAGCTTCACATGCTTCGCGCATCGGGCGGGTGTTTTTACTGTGGCCATATGTTAATGTGTTCGCTGTACGTAACCAGCACCTCGAATCCTCAATGCTAGTACTATATAGTAGGAGTAAGTAGTAGGAGTAGTAGGGTGGCATGGGCCAGAACAAGCATTCACGTCCAGGAGTACGGCACACGCCACCACCACGACATCCATCTGACACCATATTATTTTTTGGAGTCTGTGCTAGAGCAATCTCTTCAACCTCGTCGTTTCTCTAACTTCAGCCATCACGCGGCAGGCGATGTGGGGGTTTGCCGAGAGTCGGTTTCCTTAACTACGGTCCCACTTGTAAGGCCAACTCCAACGCATGACCCCAAACGGACCTCCATTTTGCACGAACTCCAACGATAATTTTGACTAGAAAAGTAAGACCAAAGAAAACAAGAACCACAAGAATACATTTTACTACTCCTGTAAGTTGGATTAGTGCCTTCTTGATGCATTCATTGTTGATCTGCGGAGGCTCGATCTTGCGTGCTTCTTTCTTCTTCGAGTGTAAAGAAGTAGACGTTGCTTCCTCGCATCTAGTCTCATGTCTAGCCTCTATTCTAGTAGAAGTATCAACAAGTGCACTAATCTCATCTCTAGCCTCTGTGCTAGCTAAAAGTGATAGAACATCTACTAAATTGCGCTCTATCAATATATGGATGTACTCTTCTTCCCAATACAAAAACTTGCATCCATTCTACTCCCTCCGTTGCACAATACATGCCTTCTATTGTCAAAATATATATGTATCTAGACATGTTTTAGTATATAGGTACATCCATTTTTGGACAAATGGAAGTCAAGTATTTTGGAACGGAGGGAGTACACAATAAAAAATTTAAGTTAGCACAACTAGTCTAATCCGAGAGCACATCTGAAGATTTGGTCGGGTTCTTCCTCCTTTTGCCGACATGTGGGACATCCAGCATCCAGGTCGTGTCATGAAAGAAAATAGAGTGGTAGTTGAAGCCACGAGATGTGCATCTTGGGTTAAACTGTAAATAGAATCTTACTACTCTTGAGTAACTCCAAAAGCAGCCACCGAAGATCTTTATTGGATTTGTTTTTCATCACCAGCACGTTGAGGTGAAAGATGTGCAGGTTCAGTGGGTCCTCTTGCGTTTTCACTAACATGTGGGGCCGCATGTGAGCAAACAGATGATGGGCTTCGCGCGTCCGCTGGATGGCTGAGAAGAGAGATAGAGGAGGGCTGAGCACGGACTGCAGGAAATTTGTTCTACGTACCTCGATATAGGCTCGATATAGTGGGGTGGCATGGGTAGCATTCACGTCTAGCAGTACGGCACACGCCACCCACACGAGTCCCATCCGACACCAATTTTCTTGGAGTCCGTGCTACAGCCATCTCTTCTCCCTCCTGTTTTCTTAGCCATCGCGCGGTGGGCGGGGTGGGGGTTTGCCGATAGTCGGTTTGCTCAACTGCGGTCCCACTTGTAAGTGAAAATGCAACACCGCACGCATTCCCGCTTGAGCGGCGTGCCGGACCAACCGTGTGGGGGTGCGACACGAACACGGCGGGCTTTTCCTTTTGAAATTGTAACTTGTAAAATTTGGTTATGCTCCATGGCGCGACCGATAGATAGAAAATAAAGATTTTACCTAGAGTAATGAGAAGTTTGGTTCTGGCGCCGTTCATGCATGGAGTACGTATGAAAATTATGAAGTTGATGCGAAAGGTAAGATAATTACTGTAGTATCATATACTACTACATGGATTTGACGGAAAGATAAAAATACATACGAATCCATCAACGACACCCTCACGCCCTAGTGCGCCGGGTCACCAACCGACGTGTGAGGAGCAGCGGCGTTGGCGACGAGCTCAACGTGCTTCTGAACAGTGCCGTCCAAAGTTGCCCTGCGGTCCAAGAAGGCCAGCGTCCTATCGTCCTCCTCTTGCATGTAGTAGTCCTTGTGGACGATTTGCATGTAGACGTGGGTATTTATGTCGATGGTGTCTTACTGCGCCAGGCGCTGTGCGGCGAGCGCGACCTCGAGGTGGACATTCTCTGGCGCGACGGCGGGCAGTCGCAGGACCACCAGTGCGTCGAAGAGGTTGTCACCATAGTGGCCGTTGAGGGTGGCGGGCATCACAGAGCCTGGGCGCGTCAGCTGGAGGCTTACGTCAAAGTCGTCCGCAAGCTTCTTGACGATGGTGAACTTGTCGAGGAAACCGACGAGGACCTCGTCGAACAAGGAGACGAAGCTGTCGTCCAAGCGGCCCCTCGCCCTGGCGGCCTCAAGCAATACTACCTGGAGACGTTCCTCGGTGCCGGGCAGCAGGCCGGCATCGTGGACCATCTGGCACAGCCGGCTGATGCTCGCACTCATCGCCTCCATGGGTCTAGCTTAGCTTCTAGTCAACTGATCTTGCGATTCGAGTGATCACTCTTGTCCTTGGTTAGTGTGCGTAGGTGCGTAGGATTTCGTACTACTCCTCGGCCCTCTACTGCACCTGCCTTTGGCTGTATGATAGGCGGGCCAGCCACCCCCTGGGCCCACGTGTCATTCACCCAAAGGCAGTTACCGTAAGTCAATGAAGCTGCGCCCCCCTCCGTGCCGGTGCAGTATAGTCATCTCACCGGACCTCTAGTTGGGGCCAAACGAGAGAAGTTTGATGTTTACTGGTTTATTGGTCCCCTTTGCATTTTGCGCCAAGTTTTGACCTTTGATTTAACTAATAAAATGTTAATGCATGTAAACAAAAATGTTGTGTAAGTCACCTTACGAAAACCAAATAATCCAAAAATACTTTAGCACGATGCATTAACTCCCTCCTTGTTTCTTATTTCGTGACATATCAACCAATGGGAGATGTGGGCCGTGCATGCTTTCAATGACTTGAGACTACCAAACATGACATGCAGTGTTTAGTTCATTGCATGTAATCCTATTAGTACTCTAGCTAGCAAAAAAACATTAAGTTCTCTCGCCGATAGGAATAAAACACCATGTATTTATTTACAGAGGGAGTAGTACATTTTTTGTGACATGCATTACTAGATATTGCTAGTCAAATACTAAAATCCAGATGGACGTGGTAGTACTCCTAAATCCAGACGGTGGTGCTACTAGTACTAGTAGTAGTACTACCAATGTAGTAGTAGGAGTACTAGCACTGTACTACCCGTTGGTCAAATTAGTACGTGCTGCTCCTCACAGTGAAGTGACAAGACCCTACGCCGGAGATGACACCTGAGTATAGGCGCCGTGTTCGGCTTACCATAGTCAGCCTCACCATCTGCAGTCACTATCGTCAAGGCTGTAGAGCTAGCCTGCTTACAACTAGCCCTGTTCGACATAATTTACCGTGCGTAGATGCCCGTGCATTGCACGGAACACCAAGATTGGGGGTGGACGGCTCCGGCAGCGGCCATCGCGCCAGATTTTTCCACGGCCTTTTAGATGTGGTGGGGAGGAGATAAGGCTGGTTGTGAGAGACAAGGATTTGTTTGTAAATAGGGAACAAGTGCGGGCATCTTTTTGCAAAAATGGAGAGGCTTGGTTTGTATGCGTCAGATCTAGATCCGACGGCTATTGGTGAAAGATGGGAGGCACAACATCATCACCAACTCAGGACCTGTTTGATTCGCAAGATTTTGAAAACTCAGGAATAGGACACGGCAATATTACAAGTTTCAAACTAATGTTACAAAAGTTATGAGTAATGCTGCACCTACGAAGAGGGAATTACTAGAAAGTTTATGTAAGAACTTTCGTTACTTTAGGTGGATGTAGCATTATCGTACAAACTAAAATCCACCGCCCTGACAAGTCACTAATGGGCAAATAAGTTTTCGAGTCTCTGGCCACTTGATGTTTCAAAAACAAATTCAGCTTATGCAGAGACTTTGTCATTTAGGCTTAGACGCTTGCGGTGATCAGCACGCCATTCATTGTTGCGCCAGAGAATGCCAAACCTCATTACCTTGAGCACACTTGCCTCCAGAACAAAGAACCTGGCCAATTTAATCTCAGATGTGCAACCTTGGTAGTTGATCAAATCAATTTCTGTAAGATGGTGATCAAGGCATTCAATGAGATTGTTATAGTGCAACACATTTTCACTATCGGGTCTTTTTTATCTGCAAAAGAAGAGACATATTAGAGCAGCTGGCTGCATAAGATTGCCGTGTCATCAAGATGTACCAATATCATTCGCTCATACGATAGGGTTGGCTGGCTAGTGATATTTTTTCACTACAAAATTGGAAGAGTGAACCAGGACGGAGGTAGTATTTTCTCTTAGGGTAACCATAGAGTTACTGGAGTAGTCTAACTTACTTTCCACTATGACTAGCCTAGGCTAATATAGTAGTACAACATAAAAACGATGCAGGTGATCACGTGAAAAAATACTAAAAACATTTCTTTCGGTGCAGTGCGTAGATGCAGTTTTGAACACTACACTTGTAATCGTAATTTGGGAAAATTACAAAAAAATTGAGCTAAGTTGTGATTACCATTTACTTATAGGAAAGAAGTTTCACCTCAATGAGTAGCTTCTCCGTGCACGAAAAGCATGTAAGGAATCCAACAACTTGATCCAGATTGGGGCCGATAGATTTTAGTGCTAAGATCTTCACTATGCGCATGGACTGGGTCAAGCTTGTGGGAATCATTTTCTGGAAGACGGTCGTAAATACATCAAGAAGAAATTAAAAAATGTGTATTTCAAGACGACAGAGAAGAAGATGAGTGCGGTACCTGAACGATTACGGATCCAATAAAGAGTTCGGAGAATTTGGCAGACGAGTACACCAATGCTATCAATTTCGGCGCATCAATGACCCTGATTTTTGTTGGAACTTCTAGATATGATACAAGCAATCTCTCAAGGAAAGGCGCATTCTCAGTGACCATAACGTGGAACAGCTGGAGTGATCTCTTCCCAATTGATGTCTTATTGCGGGGCCAGCAAGACACATAAATCCATCGGAGATTCGTCGAGGCGATGTGGAGGCTAATGAACCCGTGGATCTGCTCAAGACGAAGGTACTCGAGCGCAGTACAGCTGCGGAGCAGGTGCTCCATAGCCTTCTTCGAGATGACAACGTCGAAGAGGTCGAGCTGCTTGAGTTGAGGGACAAGAAGGGCGGGCGCGGCATTAATCTGGGGAAGATAGCAGGAGCTGAAGCTGGCGCGGCGCAGCATTGGCGTGAGGCGGAGCGCGGATGGAGGCAGAGAACGACATCGTCCAGCTCCAAAGCTGAGCTCCTCGAGCTGATCTAGGGCGGGGGATAAGAACCACTCGTCGAACTTGGGTTGGACCTTGCAGTTGGTACTGAACATGTGGATGTCAAGGCGTCTGGTTGTCCCATGGTGCGATGAAAGGATCTTGGGGACCGCAGCCATGCGTTTGCAATCCCCGTCATAGAGGAAGTTGTCGACGGTGAGGTTGAGGGGGACGCAACGCCAGGGGGGCGGCACCGCCGGGAGAGCAGGGCGGTCCGCACGGCAGATTTTGTGGGGAGGAGGCCGATGATGAAGAGCAGCATGTCGACGGGGAGGCTTCTGATGAAGTCCAGGCTCGCCGAATGCGGATTTGGCTCGAGCCGCCTCTGCTTGTTGGCTGCCTCGCCGTCCATCTCAACCGGCGGCGACACCGGTGTACAGGTGTGCTGGTGTGTGTTGTGTGCTTGGTGTGCGCGAGTGCGTCCTTCTGTGCATGCCGCCATGCAGTGGTGAATTGTGCGCGAGAGCGTCCTTCGCGCGCAAGAAGTTTGTCCTCAATGTGCCCTCAATTTACTAGCATGTGGGGTGTTACCCCGAGTTGTTTCAACTTTGTTTACTTCACCGCGTGTCAGATGGGCCTCTAGTTTACTTATTTTCACCCACTGCCACATGGGCCAGCACAAGAAGATACAGAACACGAGCTAATAAGGCAGCATGTGGATTGGTTGACCGATCAACTAAACAATATACGGGGCTATACGCTGACACAGTGAGCGTATAATCCGTCGGTATAGAGAGTTCGAGTGAGAGGGGAGGCCCGTGAGAGATAGCAGAGAGAGAGAGAGAGAAAGAGCTACTCCCTCCGTTCGATAATGTAGTTCCAACATTTTTTTAAGTCAAACTTTTGAAACTTTGACCAAGTTTATAAAGAAATTACTTATATCTACAATACCAAAGATAAATGATAGTATGAAGTAAGTACATGTTGTGATGAATCTAATGATCGTTCCAGATGTAAATGTTTTTCTCCACATATACCCGGTCAAACTTTTCTGAGGTTTGACTTTTCAAAACATCCATATGCTTATGGACGTGACAGAGTCCCTAACTAGAGAGAGAGAGAGAGAGTGAAAAAAGTGTGCGTGCGTGTGTGAAAGAGACATGGACAACACATGATAAAAGTAGAGAAAAAGCGTGTGTGTCTTATGCAAACCTATCACACATGCATCTTCGACAATGGAGGCAAGGTGAGGAGATAGTGTGTGGTTGTTTGGAACCGAGAGAGCAAGACCTCTAGCACGTGGCCAAGAGGGGTATGACAAACAAGGGGGAGAGGTCGAGAGAGACGTACGGAGAAAATGCAGACATGGGGAGGAGAGAGTGTATGTTTGTCATAGAGAGATCCCCAGGAGATCGTGATGGGACTACATGGGTGGGAGATCGAGTGACAAGGTGTGTGCGCGATAGAAGATGCCCCGAGAGATATCGAGATAGACGTATGGATGGAAGGAGACAATACGTGTGTTCCCGATGGCTAGTAAGAGATAATCATACTTAGGAGGGGGAGTGCTTGCGCCTATGATAGAGTGAGGGATTATGGTACTTAGGGGGGTGCATGTCACATGGAGAGAGAACAAGGGCGGAGAGTGTTGGATGGGTCTATATGTATAGCGCGTGCGAGACATGTGTATGTGTGAACCAGGGAGATATAAGGCCAGTTTGGCTTGCGTCCTGAGAATCTTTTGCCTGGCCTCGGGTTGTGGCTGGATTTCATGCACGCTTGTTTGGTTGCTACCCTATGAAAAAGAAAGCCCGCCTGGCCTGGGTCCCCTTGCACTTTAATTAGCCTGGCTGAACTCCAGACACTGCAAGTAGCCTGGCCCAGGCGACCGATTTCGAACGCCTGGCCGTGCCTGGTCGTGTGGCCACGATGCTAACAGCAATCTGGATGGATATTAGCATTAAATAATTGATGCATGGATTGATTGATGGGACGTTGATGCTTTGCCTGGCCCAGGCATGAACCAAACGTTTCAGCACCACACAAGCCTGGCCAGGCAGAAATATTTTACATCTCACGTCCACACCAGGCAGTACCGGCCATCAAGGCATGAGGGCCAGGTCACGAACCAAAGTGACAAATAAAGTTTGAGAGAGATTGAGGAGCCCCGATAAGGCTGAGTGGTGCATCAGATAGCTGAGAGGGGGAAAGAGATATTCCATCCGCTCGATAATATAGTGCATGTAAATTTTTTAGAAGTCAAACTTTCGAAACTTTGATCAGGTTTACGCAAATGTTATTTATATCTACAATACCAAAGATACATCATACAAAACTACATCTCATGGTGAATCTAATGGTATATGTTTGCCGTACTAGATGTAATTCTTTTTGTCCACGTACATGGTCAAACTTTGTGATGTTTGACTTTTCAATAAATCTATATGCTATGGACCAAGGAGAGTGCCTCAGTCGAGACAGATCAAGTGCGTGTGAAGGAGAATGAGTAAGTGTGCAAAAAGAGTATGTGTGTGAAAGAGAAAGTTACAACAAACGATAAATTAGAGAGAGTGTGTGTTTTTTCGTTTCTTATGTGAACACATCACGCATGCATCTCCGAGATGGAAAAGCGAGGCGAGGAGATACACAAAGATAGCTAGTGTGTGATTGTTTGCAACGGAGAGAGACACCCCTGTAGTACATGTCCAATAGAGGTCTGGCCAACAAGGAACAAAGGTCGAGAGGGACACATGGATGGCATGGACGCATGGGGCGGGAGGGTGTGTTTGTGATAGAGAGATCCCGTCGAGATCGTGAGGGGGCTATATGGGTGGAAGATCGAGCGAGTGCATGCGCGATAGAAAGATGCCCCGAGAGAAATTGAGATAGACCATGCACATGTTTGTGATGGAGACTAAGATTAGCTAGTCATATACATATAGGGGGGACTGCGTGTGCCGACAATTGAGTGAGAGACTATCATACTTGGCTACCTGGGCATGAGATTGTGTGTGTGCGCGTGTGAGATGGAGAGAGAACGAGGGGGGGATAGAGTTTTAGATAGGCCTATCGAGTGCGAGTGAGATATGCATGTGTGACCCAAGTGGATGGAGAGTTTGAGAGAGAGGGGGAAGAGCTCCGAGACGACATAGTGGTGCGTGAGAGAGTTACGGGCAAAGAGCCAAGGAATTTGTGTGCGTACGCTGATTGCACCCAATATATCTAGCTTAGACTATCTAGAGTATCATACATAGTGTGCGAGAGAGACCTATAGATGGTGTATATATGCATGCGAACTAGAAAGACCCCCCCCCCATAGAGAGAGAGAGAGATGGAGAGAAAGCGAGAGGGACCAACAAGGTTTTTGTGTCGGATGCGTGCGACAGAATTGAAGATTGTCAGCGAGAGAGAGAGAGAGAGAGAGAGAGAGAGAGAGAGAGAGAGAGACAGAGACAGAGACAGAGAACAGGAGTCCGGGAGAGGGAGAGGTCGCATTTTATGCATCAAAGACTGATATAAACCATGTTTCGATATAAACTTGCATTCAAATATTTAAATTGGAGAACATGTTGTCTGCAATCCACACATGAACGGATATATGCATATATCAAACAAGTTCATTAATTTGACTTTCAACATGTTCATGGAGTACTATAATAATGTACAACATGCTACTCGATTGAGGTGTTCAATTTTGGATTTAGTTCACTATTTTGACCTACTGAACGAGCTATTTCATTGAATTGAGATATTTCATTTTGGGTTTGATTCGCATTTTTGAGTGGGTCAACTATTTGTCATAGAGTAAATCGCTAGCAACGAGCATGTAAAAACACATTACTCCCAAGCATCATCTCTCCATCTAAAAAAGAAGTGGCAAGCTAATATTTCAAAATTTGATCCGAATCGACTTGGTAAGGTAGATGTGGATGCTCATTCTCCCAAAATTTGAACGAACTGTTAAACATCCTCTCTCCTTAGTGGAATTCGCCTGAGCAAATAAATGGGAGACGCGAAATTATCGTCCTATGTGGGACACGTATCGATTGGCCCGTTGTACATCGAGGGTAGGTTCGTAACTTCATCCAAGCGCGCCTTCTCCTCGGCCGAAATGACATGTGCCGAATAATTCATAAACCATGGTCTGCAAAACACGCTCTCCTCGCCCGAAATAGCTCGCGCCCACTATATCAAAACACGCTCTCCTCGCCCAAAATCGTTCGCGCCCACTATAGTTCAAAACACGCCCTCGTCGCCCGAAATCGCTCCCGCCCACTATTTGTGGAGAAGCAAAGTTACTCTACTATCCCCGACCCTCAGTACACAGACCCAAGCCGACAAGCCTATAGGCAAGGGTAGAACTGTAACTCCCTCTCACATTTCAGACAAATGCGTCCGTAAGACATGGTTCCACTTCCCTCCCAATTCCCGCTCGCCCATCCCCAGTCATACCTCGTGGGCGCCAAATCACCTTCTCCCCGGGAAGCTCCCTTCTCTCGAGCCGCGAAACCTCAGCCCCACCTCCATGGCGCCCCCACCGCACAAATTTCACAGCCGCCCTCCTCCCTAATGCCGGAGACGCTGTCCATTTGCCGTTGTGCACTAGGCTGTGTGCCTCTTCCTTCGTGCTGCTGGTGCTGCCTCGACGATGGCCGCGTGAATCATACGGGAGCTGATTCACCCCCGCCATTGTTCATGGAGCCGGAGCGGCTCCAACTTCGGATCCGTCTAGAGTCCTGGTGCTGCTTCTGCGTAGCCGTCGTCCGTCACGACATCGCTCTTTCCCTGCCTTCGGTCGCCACCGCAACCGCGCTGGCCTCACCGACACGACAGCTGGACCTGCCTACTTCACCATGCCGCCAGATAGGTCGCACCCTCATCTCAAATCACTTTATTTAGGCGTCAATTGTTTGAATTTTTTCTGGGCCAATCGATTCCCAATGGGAAGCAGCACCCCTCGAGGCGGAGGAGCTCCTAGGTTGCCGGTTGGCTGGAATCTAACGTAAGGGTGCGGGGCCGCAAGTGCGCCGCGGAAGCAGCGCTTAGATGGCTATCTTTTAGAGTTGCGTGGGTTGAAGGTACTCCCGCCGCCGGATCTGGATGACGGGGAGTCTTTGTGGATTGGCCCGGGGGCGGCGCAACCATGACAGTGGAGTGGGGTGGGGAGTGGGGTTATGGCCGGGGCCATGGACGACGGAGGCAGGCTGCTCTGCCATTGGTCGCTGGCTCTTCGGGGAAGATTCCGAACAGTGTTAGCCGGGAGGCACAAGACGGCCAGCCATCCGGCGTAGATCGGACAGTACCAAAATAAAATAAAATCGTGTGACCCCAATTTAGTCTTAAGTCAACAGACGTGTGACCACTCTCGTACCTTGCTGTTGATCTCTTAGTGTATTTCTTCAGATCAAAGAGATATGTCGTTCTAAACATTATGTGTTATCTGCATCTTCAGACACACCGTCTTCTGACTCACCGCAGCTGCTCCAACAAGGGAAGCATACAGCAGAAGGGAGCTATAGTCCCCACTCAATAGTTCCCTACATCGAATGGGCATGCCTGACATGGACAACCACAACAACTGCAGGGCCATCGACAAGTCAGCACATGATGCTCACTCCTATGGATGGCAGGCAGATAGGTTGTACCCTTATATTACTTGTGTGCAACATTTATGGCTTTGTTATTCATCTAAGCATGGAAAATAGATCATCACATTTCACTGTATATTCATGTTGATCTCTTACGAGTCTTGTTCAGGAGTTAACGCCGTTCCATAGTTCAGCTAAGATACTTGTTCTTTAGGTAATGTTGTTCCATAGTTATCATCCATCACCCAATGCTATCCCACAGGCTAGTGATTATAGTGTTGTACCACTTCTAGTATTACCTATGTTGTTCTTTAATACTTTTGTGTGCCATCTAGTTAATCTTGAGTACAAATGATACGTATTCTGTAACTTTCATCTATGTTCTCCCTTTAGTTCATGAGACCTGTTGCTGCTAGTTAACCCCAGTCCTACTATTTATGTCATCTCCTACAGGCACTCATTAGATAAATCTAACTACTAGTTGTCTTCTATGCATGTCAGATATAATTGCACACACTGATATATCCACAAGAACCTCACGGAGCAATGTAAAGGCCAATAAACTTGATGTCAATGATACCCAATATGATGGAACATGTAAAGGCAGTTCTTCAGAAGACCTGCAGAAAGATGATGAATCCTCTTCACCCCACAAGGCCCTTTGCTCTAACTTGGCATGTGATATGGGTACAACATGCATATAATGTCCTGGAGTGTATCAACTCTATTGCAATGTCATGTGCTTAGCATGCTGATAATGCATGTAAATATGTCATGCCTTCCTGTTTTTCAATACCTATTCCATTCATGATAACATGTTTTCAAATTCATGTACTGTCATTCTACTCTATCACAATGCCATCTGCTTAATTTGGACATCATGCTTCTGAATATCTTATGCATTGTTATTCATCAGTATGTACATCATCTATCTACCATACCATGTTTTTTTACATTGAAGTGTTGTTCTAGTGCTCTGTTGCAATGCCATCTTATTTTCCCAATCATACATGTGTATGTTGCCATAGTTATTTCTATACGTATTCCGCTAGCATACAGTTTTACATTCAACTAGTGTTTTTTTGCTGTGTTGTCCTGTCGTATCCCTAGCTCTTACCCCATACTCCCTCCGTCCGGATTACATGTTGCAGAAATGGATAAAAAAGGATGTATCTAGAACTGAAATACGCCTAGACCCATCCATTTTTTTTCCGGATGGAGGGAATACATGTCAATATGTCATGCCTTTCTATTCTTCAGTACCTATTCCATCTCTCTGTTGTCGCATGTTTTATAATTAAAGCACCATTCTTCTATACAAGGCATGCAAGGGGAAGACGACTATGTTAGAATCTGAAGGGTTACAAACAAGGCCTTTGCAAAAGATCCAAACGCCAGGAGATAATAAACCAACTCCAGTTTTTATAGATACTGCTCCAGCACAGAGAAACCCAACTCCTACTGATAATAAGCAGATTCCAGTGACCAAAGAACTAGTCCGCTCCAATCCAGCAAAAATATGTCAACTCAATTCTAAGAAGCGTGTGCGTATCCTTGCATCATGAAATTTTATAGCATTATGATCATATTTTCTACATGTTTCTTACCCATCTCTCTTTTAGAAAATAAGCATAGCAGATAGAAGAATTTCTGCAATGGTATCATTTATGAGGAAAGATTCTTGCAGGAATTCTCTATGCTCCAATGTAGATGTAAGTACCTGTTGTATATCACTATATTTTTACATCAGCATGTATTTTGTTAATCGGCGTGAATCCAACCTTTATTTGATCTAAATTTAGTTGTAGAAAAATGTATGATTAAAGGCCACAATGTTGATTTTTGCAAGGAAAACTACCTGGTAGTTTTGCATCCTGAGTTGCATGAATGTACTATCTCATATCAGTGGGTTTGAATACTTTGGTTCTGCAGTGGGTTTTTCAGTGTTTTTTTACTGTGTTGTCCTGTCATATCCCTAGCTCTTACATCATACTCCCTCCGCCCGGATTAAATGTCGCAGAAATGGATAAAACTGGATGTATCTAGAACTGAAATACGCCTAGACCCATCCATTTATTTCCGGATGGAGGGAATACATGTCAATATGTCATGCCTTTCTATTCTTCAGTACCTATTCCATCTTCGCTGTAGCATGTTTTATAACTGAATCACCATTCTTCTATATAAGGCATGCAAGGGGAAGACGGCTATGTTAGAATCTGAAGGGTTACAAACCATGTCTTTCCAAAAGATCCAAACGCCATGAGATAATAATCGAACTCCATTTTTCATAGATACTGCTCCAGCATAGAGAAATCCAACTCCCACTGATAATAAGCAGATTCCAGTGGCCAAAGAACTAGTGCGCTCCAGTCTAGCAAAAGAATGTCAACTCCATTCTAAGAAGCGTGTGCGTATCCTTGCATCATGAAATTTTATAGCATTCTGATCATATTTTCTACATGTTTCTTACCCATCTCTCTTTTAGAAAATAAGGTTAAACGATACAAGACTTCCTCCATTGGGATCGTATTCGAGGAAAATATCTTGCGGGAATTCTCTGTGCTCCAATGCTGATGTAAGTACCTCTTGCATTTCACTATATTTTTACATCAGCATGTATTTTGTTAATCGGCATGAATCTAACCTTTATCTGATCTAAAATTAGTTGTAGCAAAATGTTAAAGGCGCCAATGTTGATTTTTGTAAGGAAAACTGCCTGGTAGTTTTGCATACTGAGCTGCATGAATGTACTATCTCATATCACGCACATTACTGAATTGTAGTGCTCCTCTGGTTGCCTATTCATTCATTGTGTCAATGTTGCTTTCGTATTACCTTACCTGGCTGATGATAGTTGTGCCATATTGTGTTAATTTTGTGTAGGATAGTTTCCCAAACGTTCGCTGTGTCAATATTGCTTTCCTATTATCTGACTTGGCCAATGATAGCAATGCTAGTGTGTTAATTTTGTGCAGGCTGCTAAAGATAAGAAGACAAACTCTGAAAACAGCAAGGCAGCCCCATTGTTTCTTTCCAGTAAATCTAGGCCAGGTAATATGGCAATAACTCATGATTAATCTGTTTGGTTCCCGTCCTAATTTATGTTATGATGCAGTGGTCGAGACACTCTCCACTATCAATAATACAAGCCTGCCAAAATCACCATCTGAATCTGTTCAGTATCCTCTGTCTCGAATGCAACGAAATAAATGTATGTTTGTGAACCAATTAATGGCTGAAGCAATGATGGAAATGGTGGGTGAATCAGAGGTGCGGAGTCGTGCGACACAACAACTGATCAATGTTTTCAGAGACAGTGTAGCAAAGAAGGAAGAACTTGCCAACATGCTTATGGGCATCATCTGTGCTGAGGTTGCAGATTGTGACGTTGTAGATGGTTAGGTTCTGCTCATTTATTTTCACTGGCATCAATCTTTGATTGCCTAGTGGATGTAATTTCCTGTAATATATCCTGGATGTGCAACGTTATTCCCTGTATGCTGTACCTTTGCTTGATCGGTTTTGGTCCTGTGCATAATTGCTCGTCGTAATGGGCTCAAATTATCTAATTTGGCCTAAAGACATGAACGAACTTTAGTGGACCCATTAAGTTAATGGGCCATTACTAGGCCGAAAGTTAATGGTCGGCCCTCTTACCTCCCGGGTCGTTAACAGGCCGTTACTAAGTTTGGGCTACATATGGCCCAACTATACTGTAGGCCTTTAGCAGGCCGAAAGAGACAGCGGGCTTGTACTGGACCATGAAGAGCATGGGCCGCTAAGAGGCCGAAAGTCAGGTCGTATTGTAAATGGCCCAACTGTGTTGTGGGCCTTTAGCAGGCCGAAAGAGAAACCGGGCTGGTATTGGACCATGAAGGGCGTGGGCCGTTAAAAGGCCAAAACTAAGGTCCGACTACAAATAGCCCAACTCATTTATGGTCCGTTAATAGGCCGAAAGGCACACAGGGCCGGGAATTGGCCCAACACTTAAATGGGTCACTAAAAGGCCAAAACTCAGGTCCGACTACAAATGGCCCAACTGATTTATGGGCCGTCAACAGGCTGAAAGTGACATCAGGCCAAAAATTGGCCCAACACTTAAATGGGATGCTAAAAGGCCGAAACTCAGGTCCGACTACAAATGGCCCATCAGATTTATGCGCTGTCAACAGGCTGAAAGACACACTGGGCTGGAAATTAGCCCAACATTTAAATGGGTCGCTAAAAGGCCGAAAGATGTACATCCTGAAAATTGGCCCATCCATTAAATGGGTCGTTAACAGTCCGAAATCTCATCGGGCCGATATTGAGCCCAAATATATTGCGCGCTGTTAACAGGCTCGAACGGACGATGGGCTGCAATGGTGTCAAATCTTTAATGGGCCGTTGACGGGCCGAATTGGAACATCTCGTATGGGTCGTGGGCTTAAATGGACCTAGCACAAGTAGGCCTTATATGGGTCGGCCTGCTAATTTTTACTGGGCCGGCATTTTTCACCGGAATGGGCCACTGTTGGGCCGTGCCACGTGTCGACCTATCATAGGCGCCTCCTGTCCAATGAGTGGATGACATCTGTCCCAACGGTGAGGCAACACGTTTTTCCTTCGGCCAATCAGAATTTTACACGTGGAAATTTCCCATTGGTCAGGGCTGTTAATGGGTTATCGGATCCAAAATCCGACCCGATAGCTTAGCGGTGTTCTATTATGGTGGATGCCACGTGTCGATCACCCTTGACGAAAGCACTTCTGTGACGCGCAATTTATCGTCATGGAAGTGGACACTTCCATGATGATAATTTTGGTAATGTCATGGAACACTTCTACGACAGCACGGGTGTGACTATCTTGATTTTGTCATAAAATCTTCATGGATGTACATGCATGACAAAAAACGCGACCTACTGTGACAAACACGTATCATCACGGAAGTATTTTTTTGTAGTGATGGGTCTAGCTTCTAGTCAACTGATCTTGCGATTGGAGTGATCACTCCTGCCCTTGGGTGCGTAGGTGCGTAGGATTTCGTAGATTGGACTAGCAGGAGCCTTTATATGAGAAGTGCAGACTGCGTTGAATTCACGTGCGTGTTGGCCATATACTACTCGCCCCTCTATTGCACCTGCCTTTGGCTGTATGACAGGTTGGCCAGCCACCCGTTGGGCCCACATGTCATACACCCAAAGGCAGGTGTAGGAAGTCAATGAAGTTGCGTCCCCCTCCGTGCCCGTGCATGCTTTCAATGACTTGAGACTACCAAACATCACATGCAGTGGTTAGTTCATTGCATGTAATCCTATTAAGTAGCAAAAAGACATTAAGTTATCTCGCCGATAGGAATAAAATAATACACCATGTATTTATTTACAGAGGGAGTAGTACATTTTTTGTGACATGCATTACTAGATAATACTAGTCAAATCTAAATCCAGATGGACGTGGTAGTACTACAAAATCCAGACGGTGGTGCTAGTACTAGTAGTAGTACTACCAATGTAGTAGCACTATACTACCCGTTGGTCAAATTATTACGTGCTACTCCTCACAGTGAAGTGACAAGACCCTACGCCAGATATGACACCTGCGTATAGGCGCCGTGTTCGGCATACCATAGTCAGCCTCACCGTCTGCAGTCACTATCATCATGGTTGTAGACCTAGCTTGCTTACAACTAGCCGTGTTTGACACAATTTCCCGTGCGTAGATGCCCGTGCATTGCACGGAACACCAAGATTGGGGGGTGGACGGCGCCGGCAGCGGTCATCGCGCCAGATTTTTCAATGGCCTTCTAGATGTGGTGGCGAGGAGATAAGGCTGATTGTGAGATACAAAGAGTTGTTTGTTAATAGGGAACAAGTGCGGGCATCTTTCTGCAAAACTGGAGAAGTTTGGTTTGTATGCGTCCGATCGCTATTGGTGAAAGATGGCAGGCACAACATCATCACCAACTCAGGACCTATTTGATTCGCAGGATTTTGAAAATGCAGGAATAGGACACGGCAATATTGCAGTTTCAAACTGATATTACAAATGTTAGGAGTAATGCTGCACCTACGAAGAGGGAATTACTAGGAAGTTTACGTAAGAACTTTCGTTACTTTATGTGGATGCAGCATTATCGTACAAACTAAAATCCACCGCCCTGACAAGTCACTAATGGGCAAATAAGTTTTCGAGTCTCTCGCCACTTGATGTTTTAAAAACAAATTCAGCTTCTGCGAATACTTTGTCATTTAGGGTTAGACGCTTGCGGTGATCAACACGCCATTCATTATTGCGCCAGAGAACGCCAAACCTCATTACCTTGAGCACACTTGCCTCCAAAACAAAGAACCTGGCCAATTTAATCTCAGATGTGCTACCTCGGTAGTCGATCAAATCAATTTCTATAAGGTGGAGATCAAGGCATTTGATGAGATTGTTATAGTGCAGCACATTTTTCACTTTTGAGTCTTTTTTATCTACAAAAGAAGAGAACATATTAGAGTTGCTGGCTGTATAAGATTGTCATGTCATCAAGAGGTACCAATATCATTCGCTCATACGATAGGTTTGGCTGGCTAGTGATATTTTTTCACACTCTCTCTCTCTCTCTCTCTCTCTCTCTCTCTCTCTCTCTTTCTCTTTCCACTCATTTACCTATGAGTACATGGAGAGCTTGGGAATTTGTTGCCTTCCACTATGTGGCCGATGCCATTTTTCGCAAAAGTATGCCACATAATAGGCATCGATGTCAAATCAAAAGATTTTGGCACCGCTCTCGCAATGTGAGAGAGTTGGCGCCGTTGTGCACACAGACCCACATGTATAAACAAATCAATCAAACCAACTACACCAGCCTCTCACTCTCCCAAACAAGAGTTCTTTTATTGCCTCAGTCCTCTCCCTCTCTCCCACAGAAATGTTTTTTCATTGCGTGAGTTATTAATTTGGCACCGGAGCAAAGTAGGTGATCCAGATTGGGGCACTAGGTGAGCAATGGAGGGGCATCGATGCCAAATGCATCACAGGTGAATTTGGCACATGTTTTGCCCTACATAGTGGAGGGTCGTTATGGCCCACTTTTGTACTACCTCTTATTTAGTATAAAATTTGAACATAGATTTACGTAAGAAAATGCCAATGCATGTCACTAAAAATTACACCATTTGAAATTATGTTCAAATACGAATCCAATGATATAGTTCTTAGTGACATGCATTAACATTTTGTTAGTTAAATCTATGGTCAAATTTTGATACTACAAAATAGGAAAAGTAAACCAGGACGGAGGTAGTACTTGCTCTTAGGGTAACCATAGAGTTACTGGAGTAGTCTAAGTTACTTTCCACTATGACTAGCCTAGGCTACTACAGTAGTACAACAAAAAAATGACGCAGGTGATCACGTGAGAAAAAATACTAAAAGCATTTCATTCGGTGCATTGCATAGATGCAGTTTTGACACTACACTTGTCATTGTAATTTGGGGAAATTACGAAAAATTTGAGCTACGTTGTAATTACTATTTACTAATAGGAAAGAAGTTTCACCTCGATGAGTAGCTTCTACGTGCACGGGAAGCATGTAAGGAATCCAACAACTTGATCCAGATCAGGGTCGATAGATTTTATTGCCAAGATCTTCACTGTGCGCATAGAGTGGGTCAAGCTTGTGGGAATCATTTTCTGGAAGATGATCATAAATGCATCAAGAAGAAATTTAAAAATGTGAATTTCAAGAAGACGGAGAAGAAGATGAGTGATGTACCTGAACGATTACGGATCCAATAAAGAGTTCAGAGAATTTGGCAGACGAGTGCACCAACACTGTCAATTTAGGCACATCAATGACCCTGATTTTTGTTGGACCTTCTAGATCTGATACAAGGAATCTCTCAAGGAAAGGCGCATTCTCAATGACCATAACATGGAGCAGCTGGAGTGGTCTATTCCCAATTGATGTCTTGTTGCGGGGCCAGCAAGACACATAAATCCATCGGAGATTCGGCGAGGCGATGTGGAGGCTAATGAACCCGTGGATCTGCTCAAGACGAAGGTACTCGAGCGCAGTACAGTTGTGGAGCAGGAGCTCCATAGCCTTCTTCGAGATGACAACGCCGAAGAGGTCGAGTTGCTTGAGTTGAGGGAGAAGAAGGGCGGGCGCGACATTAATCTCGGGAAGATAGCAGGAGCTGAAGCTGGCGCGGCGCAGCGTTGGCGCGAGGCGGTGCGCGGACGGCGGTAGAGAGCGACATCGTCCAGCTTCAAAGCTGAGCTCCTCGAGGTGATATAGGGCGGGGGATAAGAACCACTCGTCAAACTTGGGTTGGAACTTGCAGTTGGTACTGAACATGCGGATGTCAAGGCGTCTGGCTGTCCCAGGCTGCGATGAAAGGATCTTGGAGACTGCGGCCATGCGTTTGCAATCCCCGTCGCAGAGGCAGCTGTCGATGGTGAGGTTGAGGGGGATGCGGCGCTAGAGGGCGTGCCACCGCCAGGAGAGCAGGGCGGTCCACACGGCAGATTTGGTGGGGAGGAGGCCGATGATGATGAGCAGCATGTCATCGAGGAGGCTGCTGATGAAGTCCAGGCTCGCCAGATATGGTTTTGGCTCGAGCCGCCTCTGCTTGTTGGCTGCCTCGCCATCCATCTCAACCGGCGGCGACGCTGGTGTACACATGTGCTGGTGTGTGTTGTGTGCTGGGTGTGCGCGAGTGCGTCCTTCTGTGCATGCCACCGCGTAGTGGTGAATTGTGCGCGAGTGCGTCCTCCACGCGGAAGAAGTGTGTCCTCAATGCACCCTCAATTTACTGGCGTGCGGGGTGCTACCCCGAGTGGTTTCAACTTTGTTTACTTCACCGCGTGTCAGATGGGCCTCTAGTTAACTTATTTTCACCCACTACCACATGGGCCAGCACACGAAGATACAGAACACGATCTAATAAGGCAGCATGTGGACTAGTTGACCGGTCAACTAAAAAATATACGAAGCTATACGCTGACACAGTGAGCGTATAATCCGTCGGTATAGAGTGTTCGTGTGAGAGGGGAGGCCCGTGAGAGATAGCAGAGAGAGAGAGAAAGAGCTAATCCCTCCGTTCGATAATGTAGTTCCAACATTTTTTTCATAAGTCAAACTTTTGAAACTTTGACCAAGTTTATAAAGAAATTACTTATATCTACAATACCAAAGATAAATGATAGTATGAAGTAAGTACTTGTTGTTATGAATCTAATGATCTTTCAATATGTAAATGTTTTTCTCCACATATACCTGGTCAAACTTTTCTAAGGTTTTACTTGTCAAAACATCCATATGCTTATGGAAATGAGAGAGTCCCTAACTAGAGAGAGAGTGAAATAGAAAGAGTGAGTGAGAAAAGTGTGTGTGCTTGTGTGAAAGAGACATGGACAACACTCGATAAAAGTCAAGAAAAAACGTGTGTGTCTTATGCAAACATATCACACATGCATCTTCAACAACGGAAGCAAGGTGGGGAGATAGTGTGTGGTTGTTTGCAACCGAGAGAGCAAGACTCCTAGCACGTGGCCAAGAGGGGTCTGACAAACAAGGGAGAGAGGTCGGGAGAGATGTACGGAGAAAATGCAGACATGGGGAGGAGAGAGTGTATGTTTGTCATAGAGAGATCCCCTGGAGATCGTGATGGGACTACTTGGGTGGGAGATTGAGTGACAAGGTGTGTGCGCGATAGAAGATACCCCGAGAGATATCGAGATAGACGTATGGACGGAAGGAGACAATACGTGTGTTCCTGATGGCTAGTGAGAGATAATCATACTTAGGGGGGAGTGCTTGCGCCTATGATGGAGTGAGGGATTATGGTACTTATTAGGAGGGTGTGTGTCACATAGAGAGAGAACAAGGGCGGAGAGTGTTGGATGGGTCTATATGTATAGCGCGAGCGAGACATGTGTATGTGTGAACCAGGGAGATATAAAGTTTGAGAGAGATTGAGGAGTCCCGATAAGGCTGAGTGCTGCGTCAGATAGCTGAGAGGGGGAAAGAGATATTCCATCCACTCGATAATGCAGTGCATGTAATTTTTTTAGAAGTCAAACTTTGGAAACTTTGATCAGGTTTACACAAGTGTTATTTATATCTTCAATACCAAAGATACATCATACGAAACTACATCTCATTGTGAATCTAATGGTATATGTTTGCCATTCCAGATGTAATTGTTTTTCTCCACGTACATGGTCAAACTTTGTGATGTTTGACTTTTCAATAAATCAATATGCTATGGACCGAGGAGAGTGCCTAAGTCGAGAGGGATCAAGTGTGTGTGAAGGAGAATGAGTAAGTGTGTAGAAAGAGTATGTGTGTCAAAGAGGAAGTGACAACAAATGATAAATTAGAGAGAGAGTGTGTGCTTTTTCGTTTCTTAGGCGAACATATCACGCATGCATCTCCGAGATAGAAAAGCGAAGCAAGGAGATACACGAAGATAGCTAGTATGTGAGTGTTTGCAACGGAGAGAGACACCCCTATAGCACTTGTCCAATAGAGGTCTGGCCAACAAGGAACAAATGTCGAGAGGGACACATGGAGAACATGGACGCATAGGGAGGGTGAGAGGGTGTGTTTGTGATATAGAGACCCCCTCGAGATCGTGAGGGGACTATATGGGTGGGAGATCGAGGGAGGTGCGTGCGCGATAGAAAGATGCCCCGAGAGAAATTGAGATAGACCATGCACATGTTTGTGATGGAGACTAAGATTAGCTAATCATATACATATAGGGGGAATGCCTGTGCCTACAATTGAGTGAGAGACCATCATACTTGGCTAGCTAGGCATGAGATTGTGTGTGTGTGTGTGTGTGCGTGTGAGATGGAGAGAGAACGAGGGAGAGAGATAGAGTTTTAGATGGGCCTATCGAGTCGAGTGAGATATGCATTTGTATGTGTGACCCAGGTAGATGGAGAGTTTGAGAGGGGGGGGAGATCTCCGAAACAATAGATTGGTGCGTGAGAGAGTTACGGGCAACGAGCCAAGGAATTTGTGTGCGTATGATGAGTGCACCCAAGATATCTAGCTTGGACTAGAGAATCATACATAGTGTGCGAGAGAGACCTATAGATGGAGTATATATGCATGCGAACTAGAAAGACCCCCCCCCCACGCACACACACAAAGAGAGAGAGATGGAGAGAAAGAGAGAGGACCAACAAGGTTTGTGTGTTGGATGCGTGCGACAGAATTGAAGATTGTCGGAGAGAGATAGAGAGAGAGAGAGCAGGAGTCCGGGAGAGGGGGAGGTTGCGTTTTATGCATCAAAGACTAATATAAACCATGTTTCGATATAAACTTGCATTCAAATATTTAAATTGGAGAACATGTTGTCTGCAATCCGCACAGGAACAGATATATGCGTATATCAAACAAGTTCATTAATTTGACTTTCAACATGTTCATGGAGTACTATAATACTATTCAACACGCTATCCGATTGAGGTGTTCAATTTTGGATTTAGTTCACTATTTTGACCTGGTGAAATGAGCTATTTCAAAGAATGGAGATATTTCATTTTGGGTTTGATTCCCCTTTTTGAGTGGGTCAACTATTTGTCATATAGTAAATCGCTAGCAACGAGCATGTAAAAACACATTACTCCCAGGCATCATCTCTCCATCTAAAAAAGAAGTGGCAAGCTAATATTTCTAAATTTGACTCGAATCGACTTGGTAAGGTAGACGTGGATGCTCGTTCTCCCAAATTTTGAACGAACCGTTAAACATCCTCTGCTCGGTGGAATTCGCTCGAGCAAATAAATTGGAGATGCGAAATTGCCGTCCTATGTGGGAGACGCATTAATTGGCCCGTTGTGCATCGAGGATAGGTTCGTAACTTCATCCAAGCGCACCTTCTCCTAGGCCGAAATGACATGTGCCAAATAATTCGTAAACCATGGTCGGCAAAACACGCTCTCCTCGCCCGAAATAGCTCGCGCCCACTATTTCAAAACAGGCTCTCCTCGCCCGAAATCGCTCGCGCCCACTATATTTCAAAACGCGCCCTCCTCGCCCGAAATCGCTCCCGCCCACTATTTGGGGAGAAGCAAAGTTACTCTACTATTCCCGACCCTCAGTACACAGACCCAAGCCGAGAAGCCTAAAGGCAGGGGTAGAACTGTAACTCCCCCTCACATTTCAGACAAATGGTCCATAAAACATGGTTCCACTCCCCTCCCAATCACCCCCATTCATACCTCATGGGCACTTGTCGGCGTTCTGGGAACGGGGGTCCCTAGACTTGCCTGCCTGCGGCCCATGGCGTGGCTGAGCTAGAAGGCCATACGGCCCATCTTCATCAACAAAGCATCCAAGACCCTCGCGAGGGTCCAAGCCTCGCGAGGCGGACGGCGCAAGACCTCCTCTTGAGCGGCCTAGTCAGGCAGGCTCGTGAGGGGCGGAGATATCAAGGCGAGGTGAACCTTACGAGGCTCTCGTGATGTGAGCCATGTCGATCGACACCAGGCGGGCGCCAGTGCACGCAGCGTCCTTGTTTCCTCTTTGGTGCTAAGGAAACAGGCGCAGCCGTGGAGTACCGAGGCCTCAGGCAAAGGTTTCCATTTCGGTGCAACGAGACCAAGACCAGGAGGACTGCAAGACGGAGGTCATCGTGGAGCCCAAGACGGCGTCACCACCAGAGCTTTGTGCAGGCGAAGATCGCTTTTGTCAAGATAGCTTGTACTAGCTGCCCCCCTTCAAATTTGCCCACCATTGTTGGCTCCCTTCCCGCTAGATATTTGGGAAGAGGAATAGGGCCTCTATAAATAGGACTAGCCACCACAATAGAGAGGGAGACCTCATCAGACCCAGAGATACACACAAGTCCGAAAGCACAAGAACACCTCAACCTCAGGAGGCTGTTCTTCCCCTTGTATTGTTCATCATCAGCCCAAGAGACAATCCACCACCACCACATTGGAGTAGGGTATTACACCACAACAGTGGCCCGGACCAGTATAAACCCCGTGTCTTTCTGTGTTGAGAGTTCGTCGAGTTCATCCGCAAGACATTAGCGAGCTAGTGCGTAGATCGGTAGGAGGGAAAGACTTCACGCTCACCCCAGTGTTCGAACCTTAAGGGTTAGTCGGAACCCCACATCCGACATTTGGCGCGCCAGGTAGGGGTGCGCCGGAGCTTCTTCTCCACCAATCAGCTCTCCGACGTTCACCGGCTACGATGTCCGGCGACCCAAGGGCCGGATCCGACCGCTGGGCAGCCTGGCCGGCCCGAACGGCGCCGCCTGCCCACGAAGGTCTCAACCCCGCACCCAAGCGGCGCGGGCGCCACCAAGCTCCGCCGGGCATGGACAGCGCGGCCAGGCATCATCCACCCTCACCCCGTGGCAAGTACGAGCCGCAGCGAGAGCCATGAGTCACGCCGCAGCAACAGCACCGCACTCACGACAGGAGCAAGCGAACATACGGGCAGCTCTCATAGTGGCAAGGGAGCTGCTGCGATGCAGGATGATGGAGAGCGGCCGGGACACGCTGCTTGAGCGTGTTGCTGAGCTGCTGGACACAGCAGCATCGGGAGCGCCACCCTACTGCTATCGACTCCCCACCCAGGCCACTGCAAGGTCGCGCGGCGAGCCTCACCACATCTGCGCGCCATCGACTACACCCGGGGGCTTCGTCAACATCAGCACGGCCGGCGGCGTAGGGGGCTCCAACCCCCCCCCCCATGCCGCCCTCGACAAGCACAAGCGCAAGCATCACCCCCCATGCTCCAGGTCGGATGCCATATTATCATCCCCAGGATGCCATCATGGGCGGAGCAACATGGAGCGTGGGGCACCACGGCGAGATGTTCGGGGTGACGGCCTCGGAAGCCTATGTGCCCCGCATGATGGACCAAGGGTACGCACCAGAGGACGACATCGGCTCATTCGTTGGAGAAGATTGGGGAGAAGGGGCGCTAGGAGTCGAAGCCTTCCAAGAGCCAGCGGAGAACCACAACGACTGCGCCGGCGACGGCAACTACATGGTACCGCTAGCCTCCCAAGAACAGGCTTATGCTAACCATGGGCTGTAGATGAATCAAGTTGCAGCAATGATCGGCGACCCTGGCACGGCGGCACCCATTTCAACAAGGGAGACATGCTGGGGGCCGCCGGGAGGGAGCCAGGAGCAAGGCCCCTCCCCAAGGCACACGAAACCAGGGGACACCCGGAGGTAGGCCCTCTGCCGGGGTGGCTCCAACAACCCTTCCCCCGGCAGAGGAGCCGTGGTCGCTGAGGGAACCGTTGGCATCCTCTTTCCCTCCTTTGTGTCGTCCTGGTCTCCGGTCGGCTCAAAGGAGGTCAAGGGTGGCGCAAGGCGGGGCCCTCATTTGGCGATATGAAGCAAGGTCGGTACCTGTGAAGAAGGCCCGGTGCCTGTGAAGCTCGCCGCCCGTGACACTCTCACGCAATAATGAGTTGGGGCTGTACATGCCCCGGAGTCTCAGGAGCGCCAGCCTCAGGCCCTGAGGCTCCCTCCCACGCCTAGTGGACAACACTTAGCTTCGCGCTGGTGAGAATACTTGAAGACCCGCATACTAGACTAGGTGCCAGACGCGGCCTTTTGCTTTGGATCTCTCTTTCTGTGGCTTTGCTTTCTGATTCTGGACTTAAGTTGAAGCTGAATTTTTATCGATGCGCGCGGGGGGTGCCTTTTCTCGTTCGAGCTGTTTCTCGCCTTCTGGATCTTGTTTGGTTTGGGACTCACGTCCATCGCCTTTCCCTCGCAAAGCTCCTCGCGAGCCGGACCGCGCAAGCACGCGCTAGCACTACGCCTGGTGCTCACCCCTTGCGGAGCCCCCTCAAATGGGGTGATAAGCTCCGCAAGATTCTCAGGAACTCGTCGCCTCACAACCCAGCCCGAAGTTGGCGCTGACTAAGGTAAACCACATCGGGAAACTCACCCCCAGCTTCATGAGCTCACGAGGACACATACCCACATCGCATAGGAAAGTAAAAACTGCGATTTGCTTACACGAGGGGCTCCCCCTCTCAAAATGCTCTTACAAGTTTTCCAAGGGCCACACCCGAGTTTTGCGTGCAGAAAAAAAGCAGGAGAATATGGGATCAGCCAGAGATATTGCTCGCTGCATCGTCAATGGACGTGTCACTCGCATCGTCATCATCTTCGTCAGAATCGTCGCCATCGTCGGCGACGCCCCCATCGCTGTCGTTGAGCACATCACCTTCGTCCGTGATGACCACCACCCCATTGTTCTCTGAGGTGAAGTCCCTGACCAACGCATCGACATGGTCCTCTACCCAACGCGCTAGGTCGCCCCGGACGGCCATGGGTACAGGGGCAATGGCGGCATCAAAGTCGAAGTTGGGGTCGGCGTTCAGAAGGTGGCTGAAGACGCGGGAGAAGGCGCGCTGAAGCAGGCCACAACCTCTCTGCTCCACAAGCTGCCGAGCTCTGGCAAATTGAGCCTCCAGGCGCATCACCACATCGGTGAGGAAGGTCAGGTGGCTGGCGTAGTCACCTGAGTGAGGAGTCGGGGCGTTCTCATCGCAGATATAACCCAGGGAGGTGTTGGCCTTGTTCCGGAGGTCTTGAAGCATAGGAGCATGCTCGCACTCCAGCGTTCGGCGTTGAAGCACTTCCTCCCTGTTTTTTCTGAGCGACGACCTCGGTGTCGTCAATTTGTCTCCGGAGGGAAAGCAGCTCGGCGCGGGCGGGGGCCAAGTCCGCCTGCGCCGTACCCAGGGCGGCAGATGTGGCCTCCGTGTTGGGGAACGTAGTAATTTCAAAAAATTTCCTACGCACACGCAAGATCATGGTGATGCACAGCAACGAGAGGGGAGAGTGTTGTCTATGTACCCACGCAGACCGACTGCGGAAGCGTTGACACAACATAGAGGAAGTAGTCGTACGTCTTCCCGATCCGACCGATCCAAGCACCGTTACTCCGGCACCTCCGAGTTCTTAGCACACGTACAGCTCGATGACGATCCCCGGGCTCCGATCCAGCAAAGTGTCGGGGAAGAGTTCCGTCAGCACGACGGCGTGGTGACGATCTTGATGTTCTACCGACGCAGGGCTTCGCCTAAGCACTACAACGATATGATCGAGGTGGAATATGGTGGCAGGGGGCACCGCACATGGATAAGGAACGATCTCAATGATCAACTTGTGTGTCTAGAGGTGCCCCCTGCCTCCGTATATAAAGGAGCCAAGGGGGAGGGGGCCGCCGGCCAGGAGGAGGGCGCAGGTGGAGTCCTACTCCTACCGGGAGTAGGACTCCCCCCCCAATCCTAGTTGGACTAGGATTCCCCGAGGGGGAAAGAGAGAGAGGGGGGCCGGCCACCTCTCCTAGTCCTATAGGACTAGGGGAGGGGGGAGGCGCGCGGCCACCTTGGTCTGCCCCTTTCTCCTTTCCACTAAAGCCAATTAAGGCCCATATGGCTCCCGGGGGGTTCCGGTAACTTCCCGGTACTCCGGTAAAATCCCGATTTCACCCGGAACACTTCCGATATCCAAATATAGGCTTCCAATATATCAATCTTTATGTCTCGACCATTTCGAGACTCCTCGTCATGTCCGTGATCACATCCGGGACTCCGAACTAACTTCGGTACATCAAAATGCATAAACTCATAATTAAAGTCATCCTAACGTTAAGCGTGCGGACCCTATGGTTTGAGAACAATGTAGACATGACTGAGACACATCTCCGGTCAATAACCAATAGCGGGACCTGGATGCCCATATTGGCTCCTACATATTCTACAAAGATCTTTATCGGTCAGACCGCATAACAACATACGTTGTTCCCTTTGTCATCGGTATGTTACTTGCCCGAGATTCGATCGTCGGTATCCAATACCTAGTTCAATCTCGTTACCGGCAAGTCTCTTTACTCGTTCCGTAATACATCATCTTGCAACTAACTCATTAGTCGCAATGCTTGCAAGGCTTATGTGATGTGCATTACCGAGAGGGCCCAGAGATACCTCTCCGACAATCGGAGTGACAAATCCTAATATCGAAATACGCCAACCCAACATCTACCTTTGGAGACACCTATAGAGCTCCTTTATAATCACCCAGTTACGTTGTGACGTTTGGTAGCACACAAAGTGTTCCTCTGGTAAACGGGAGTTGCATAATCTCATAGTCATAGGAACATGTATAAGTCATGAAGAAAGCAATAGCAACATACTAAACAATCGGGTGCTAAGCTAATGAAATGGGTCATGTCAATCAGATCATTCAACTAATGATGTGACCTCGTTAATCAAATAACAACACCTTGTTCATGGTTAGGAAACATAACCATCATTGATTAACGAGCTAGTCAAGTAGAGGCATACTAGTGACACTAAGTTTGTCTATGTATTCACACATGTATTATGTTTCCGGTTAATACAATTCTTGCATGAATAATAAACATTTATCATGATATAAGGAAATAAATAATAACTTTATTATTGCCTCTAGGGCATATTTCCTTCAGTCTCCCACTTGCACTAGAGTCAATAATCTAGATTACATCGTCATGTGATTTAACAGCAATAGTTCACATCACCATGTGATTAACACCCATAGTTCACATCGCCATGTGACCAACACCCAAAGGGTTTACTGGATTTAGTAATCTAGTTCACATCGCTATGTGATTAACACCCAAAGAGTACTAAGCTGTGATCATGTTTTGCTTGTGAGAGAATCTTAGTCAAGGGGTCTGCCACATTCAGATCCACATGTATTTTGTAAATTTCTATGTCAACAATGCTCTGCATGGAGCTACTCTAGCTAATTGCTCCCACTTTCAATATGTATCTAGACCGAGACTTAGAGTCATCTAGATTAGTGTCAAAACTTGCATCGGCATAACCCTTTACGACGAACCTTTTGTCACGTCCATAATCGAGAAACATATCCTTATTTCACTAAGGATAATTCTGACCGCTGTCCAGTGATCTACTCCTAGATCACTATTGTACTCCCTTGCCAAATCAGTGCAGGGTATACAATAGATCTGGTATACAGCATGACATACTTTATAGAACCTATGGCCAAGGCATAGGGAATGACTTTCATTCTCTTTCTATCTTCTGCCGTGGTCGGGCTTTGAGTCTTACTCAACTTCACACCTTGTAATATAGGCAAGAACTCTTTCTTTGACTGCTCCATTTTGAACTACTTCAAAATCTTGTCAAGGTATGTATTTATTGAAAAAACTTATCAAGCATCTTGATCTATCTCTATAGATCTTGATGCTCAATATGTAAGCAGCTTCACCGAAGTCTTTCTTTGAAAAACTCCTTTCAAACACTCCTTTATGCTTTACAGAATAATTCTACATTATTTCCGATCAACAATATGTCATTCACATATACTTTATCAGAAATGCTGTAGTGCTGCCACTCACTTTCTTGTAAATACAGGCTTCACCGCAAGTCTGTATAAAACTATATGCTTTGATCACACTATCAAAGCGTTTATTCCAACTCCGAGAGGCTTGCACCAGTCCATAAATGGATCGCTGGAGCTTGCATACTTTGTTAGCTCCCTTTGGATCGACAAAACCTTCCGGTTGCATCATATAAAACTCTTCTTCCAGAAATCCATTCAGGAATGCAGTTTTGACATCCATCTGCCAAATTTCATAATTATAAAATGCGGCAATTGCTAACATGATTCGGACAGACTTAAGCATCGCTACGGGTGAGAAGGTCTCATCATAGTCAACCCCTTGAACTTGTCGAAAACCTTTTGCGACAAGTCGAGCTTTATAGACAGTAACATTACCGTCAGCGTCAGTCTTTTTCTTGAAGATCCATTTATTCTCAATTGCTTGCCGATCATCGGGCAAGTCAACCAAAGTCCATACTTTGTTCTCATACATGGATCCCATCTCAGATTTCATGGCTTCAAGCCACTTTGCGGAATCTGGGCTCACCATCGCTTCTTCATAGTTCGTAGGTTCATCATGATCTAGTAGCATGACTTCCAGAACTGGATTACCGTACCACTCTGGCACGGATCTTACTCCGGTTGATCTACGAGGTTCAGTAGTATCTTGTTCTGAAGTTTCATGATCATTATCATTAACTTCCTCACTTATTGGTGTAGTAGTCACAGGAACAGATTTCTGTGATGAACTACTTTCCAATAAGGGAGAAGGTACAATTACCTTATCAAGTTCTACTTTCCTCCCACTCACTTCTTTCGAGAGAAACTCCTTCTCTAGAAAGGATCCATTATAAGCAACGAATGTCTTGCCTTAGGATCTGTGATAGAAGGTGTACCCAACAGTCTCCTTTTGGGTATCCTATGAAGACATATTTCTCCGATTTGGTTTTTGAGCTTATCAGGATGAAACTTTTTCACATAAGCATCACAACCCCAAACTTTAAGAAACGACAACTTTGGTTTCTTGCTAAACCACAGTTCAGATTGTGTCGTCTCAACGAACTTAGATGGTGCTCCTTTTTAACGTGAATGCAGTTGTCTTTAATGCATAACCACAAAAACTATAGTGGTAAATCGGTAAGAAACATCATAGATTTGCACTATATCTAATAAAGTATGGCTATGACGTTCAGACACACCATTATGCTGTGGTGTTATGGGTGGCACGAATTTGTGAAACTATTCCACATTGTTTTAATTGAAGACCAAACTCGTAACTCAAATATTTGTCTCCTGCGATCAGATCGTAGAAGCCTTATTTTCTTGTTACAATGATTCTCCACTTCACTCTAAAATTCTTTGAACTTTTCAAATGTTTCAGACTTATGTTTCATCAAGTAGATATACTCATATCTGCTCAAATCATTTGTGAAGATCAGAAAATAATGATACCTATCGCGAGCCTCAATATTCATCGGACCACATACATCAGTATGTATGATTTCCAAAAAATTTGTTGCTCGCTCCATTGTTCCGAAGAACAGAGTCTTAGTCATCTTGCCCATGAGGCATGGTTCGCAAGCATCAACTGATTCATAATCAAGTGATTCCAAAAGCCCATCAGCATGGAGTTTCTTCAAGCGCTTTACACCAATATGACCTAAACGGCAGTGCTACAAATAAGTTGCACTATCATTATTAACTTTGCATCTTTTGGTTTCAATATTATGATTATGTGTATCACTATGATCAAGATCCAATGAAATATTTTCATTGGGTGTGTAACCATATAAGGTTTTATTCATGTAAACAGAACAACAATTTATTCTCTTACTTAAATGAATAACCGTATTACAATAAACATGATCAAATCCTATTCATGCTCAACGTAAACACCAAATAACACTTATTTAGGTTCAACACTAATCCCGAATTTATAGGGAGTGTACGATGATGATCATATCAATCTTGGAACCACTTCCAACACACATCGTCACTTCACCCTTAACTAGTCTCTGTTTATTCTGCAACTCCCGTTTCGAGTTACTAATCTTAGCAACTGAACTAGTATCAAATACTGAGGGGTTGCTATAAACACTAGTAAAGTACACATCAATAACATGTATATCAAATATACTTATGTTCACCTTGCCATCCTTCTTATCTGCCAATCACTTGGGGTAGTTCCGCTTCCAGTGACCAGTCCCTTTGCAGTAGAAGCACTCAGTCTCCGGCTTAGGTCCAGACTTGGGCTTCTTCACTCGAGCAGCAACTTGCTTGCTGTTCTTTTTGAAGTTCCCCTTCTTCCCTCTGCCCTTTTCTTAAAACAAGTGGTCTTCTCTACCATCAACACTTGATGTTTTTCTTGATTTCTACCTTCATCGATTTCATCATCATGAAAAGCTCGGGAGTCGTTTTCGTCATCCCTTGCATACTATAGTTCATCACGAAGTTCTACTAACTTGGTCATGGTGACTAGAGAATTCTGTCAATCACTATCTTATCTGGAAGATTAACTTCCACTTAATTCAAGCGATTGTAGTACCCAGACAATCTGAGCACATGCTCACTAGTTGAGCGATTCTCCTCCATCTTTTAGCTATAGAACTTGTTGGAGACTTCATATCTCTCAACTCGGGTATTTGCTTGAAATATTAACTTCAACTCCTGGAACATCTCATATGGTCCATGATGTTCAAAACGACTTTGAAGTCCCGATTCTAAGCCGTTAAGCATGGTGCACTAAACTATCAAGTAGTCATCATATTGAGCTAGCCAAACGTTCATAACGTCTGCATCTGCTCCTGCAATAGGTCTGTCACCTAGCGGTGCATCAAGGACATAATTCTTCTGTGCAGCAATGAGGATAAACCTCAGATCACGGATCCAATCCGCGTCATTGCTACTAACATCTTTCAATACAATTTTCTCTAGGAACATATCAAAATAAACACAGGGAAGCAACAACGCAAGCTATTGATCTACAACATGATTTACAAAATACTACCAGGACTAAGTTCATGATAAATTTAAGTTCAATTAATCATATTACTTAAGAACTCCCACTTAGATAGACATCCCTCTAATCCTCTAGGTAATCACGTGATCCAAATCAACTAAACCATGTCCGATCATCACGTGAGATGGAGTAGTTTCAATGGTGAACATCACTATGTTGATCATATCTACTATATGATTCACGCTCGACCTTTCGGTATCCGTGTTCCGAGGCCATATCTGTATATGCTTGGCTCGTCAAGTATAACCTGAGTATTCCGCGTGTGCAACTGTTTTGCACCCGTTGTATTTGAACGTAGAGCCTATCACACCCGATCATCACGTGGTGTCTCAGCACAAAGAACTTTCGCAACGGTGCATACTCAGGGAGAACACTTCTTGATAATTTAGTGAGAGATCATCTTATAATGCTACCGTCAATCAAAGGAAGATAAGATGCATAAAAGATAAACATCACATGCAATCAATATAAGTGATATGATATGGCCATCATCATCTTGTGCCTGTGATCTCCATCTTCGAAGCACCGTCATGATCACCATCGTCACCGGCGCGACACCTTGATCTCCATCGTAGCATCGTTGTCGTCTCGCCAATCTTATGCTTCCACGACTATCGCTACCACTTAGTGATAAAGTAAAGCATTACATCGCGATTGCATTGCATACAATAAAGCGACAACCATATGGCTCCTTCCAGTTGCCGATAACTCGGTTACAAAACATGATCATCTCATACAATAAAATTTAGCATCATGTCTTGACCATATCACATCACAACATGCCCTGCAAAAACAAGTTAGATGTCCTCTACTTTGTTGTTGCAAGTTTTACGTGGCTGCTACGGGCTTAAGCAAGAACCAATCTCACCAACGCAACAAAACCACAACGATAGTTTGTCAAATAGACTCCGTTTTAACCTTCGCAAGGACCGGACGTAGCCACACTCGGTTCAACTAAAGTTGGAGAGACGGTCGCCCGCAAGCCACCTGTGTGCAAAGCACGTCGGGGGAACCAGTCTCGCGTAAGCGTACGCGTAATGTTGGTCTGGGTCGTCTCGCCGAACAATACCGCCGAACCAAAGTATGACATGCTGGTAGGCAGTATGACTTATATCGCCCACAACTCACGTGTGTTCTACTCGTGCAAATAACATCAAACCATAAAACCTAGGCTCGGATGCCACTGTTGGGGAACGTAGTAAATTCAAAAAAATTCCTACGCACACGCAAGACCATGGTGATGCACAGCAACGAGAGGGGAGAGTGTTGTCTACGTACCCATGCAGACCGACTGCGGAAGCGTTGACACAACGTAGAGGAAGTAGTCGTACGTCTTCCCGATCCGACCGATCCAAGCACCGTTACTCCGGCACCTCCGAGTTCTTAGCACACGTACAGCTCGATGACGATCCCCGGGCTCCGATCCAGCAAAGCGTCGGGGAAGAGTTCCGTCAGCACGACGGCGTGGTGACGATCTTGATGTTCTACCGACGCAGGGCTTCGCCTAAGCACTACAACGATATGATCGAGGTGGAATATGGTGGCAGGGGGCACCGCACACGGATAAGGAATGATCTCAATGATCAACTTGTGTGTCTAGAGGTGGCCCCTGCCTCCGTATATAAAGGAGCCAAGGGGGAGGGGGCCGCCGGCCAGGAGGAGGGCGCAGGAGGAGTCCTACTCCTACCGGGAGTAGGACTCCCCCCCCCCAATCCTAGTTGGACTAGGATTCCCCGAGGGGGAAAGAGAGAGAGAGGGGGGCCGGCCACCTCTCTTAGTCCTATAGGACTAGGGGAGGGGGGAGGCGCGCGGCCACCTTGGTCTGCCCCTTTCTCCTTTCCACTAAAGCCAATTAAGGCCCATATGGCTCCCGGGGGGTTCCGGTAACTTCCCGGTACTCCGGTAAAATCCCGATTTCACCCGGAACACTTCCGATATCCAAATATAGGCTTCCAATATATCAATCTTTATGTCTCGACCATTTTGAGACTCCTCGTCATGTCCGTGATCACATCCGGGACTCCGAACTAACTTCGGCACATCAAAATGCATAAACTCATAATTAAAGTCATCCTAACGTTAAGCGTGCGGACCCTATGGTTCGAGAACAATGTAGACATGACTGAGACACATCTCCGGTCAATAACAAATAGTGGGACCTGGATGCCCATATTGGCTCCTACATATTCTACGAAGATCTTTATCGGTCAGACCGCATAACAACATACATTGTTCCCTTTGTCATCGGTATGTTACTTGCCCGAGATCCGATCGTCGGTATCCAATACCTAGTTCAATCTCGTTACCGGCAAGTCTCTTTACTCGTTCCTTAATACATCATCTCGCAACTAACTCATTAGTCACAATGCTTGCAAGGCTTATGTGATGTGCATTACCGAGAGGGCCCAGAGATACCTCTCCGACAATCGGAGTGACAAATCCTAATCTCGAAATACGCCAACCCAACATCTACCTTTGGAGACACCTGTAGAGCTCCTTTATAATCACCCAGTTACGTTGTGACGTTTGGTAGCACACAAAGTGTTCCTCCGGTAAACGGGAGTTGCATAATCTCATAGTCATAGGAACATGTATAAGTCATGAAGAAAGCAATAGCAACATACTAAATGATCGGGTGCTAAGCTAATGAAATGGGTCATGTCAATCAGATCATTCAACTAATGATGTGACCTCGTTAATCAAATAACAACACCTTGTTCATGGTTAGGAAACATAACCATCATTGATTAACGAGCTAGTCAAGTAGAGGCATACTAGTGACACTAAGTTTGTCTATGTATTCACACATGTATTATGTTTCCGGTTAATACAATTCTAGCATGAATAATAAACATTTATCATGATATAAGGAAATAAATAATAACTTTATTATTGCCTCTAGGGCATATTTCCTTCACTCCGCACGCCTCTTAGCCTCGTCCAACCTGGGCCTGAGGGCGGGGGCCCTGCCCGCACCCTCCTAACCGGCGAGCTTCAGCTTCAAGTTGTACCAGCCCTCCAGATCTGCGCGAACCCTCGGCCACCCAGTGATTGATCTCCTCCTTGACTATGGCCTCGCGGGCCCCGACGGCATATTCAGCTTGAGTGACTTGACGCTCCCTCGTCTCCAGTCGCTCAAGCTCAAGGCTGCGCTCCACGGCTTCTAGGCCAAGCATCTCCTCGCGCTGCCGGACCTCCTCTTCCTCCGCAGGCATCCCCCTCATCGACGCAAGGGTGGCCCCGCGCGCCTCGACCTGCTGCTCAAGGGACGCGCTCCAGGCCTGGAGCTCCCACACGCGCTCCTCCCCAGCCTCGCGGAGGCGATCGGCCTCGTGAGCTTCTTCCAAAGCTCGCGAGCGGGCCTCATTGGCAATCTTGAGGGATGCCTCAGCCTTCGCGTTCTCGACGTCGCGATGATAACGACCAAGGTTGATGGCCACTTGCAGCTTGCGCCTCTCCTCCACCAACCGAAGACCTTCAGCCTCGAGATGCGAGTCAACACCAGCAAGCTCTTCACCAAGGCATTTCATTGCACCCATTGCCTCCTGGAAGAGCTCGTGGCGGACCATGCTGTGCTTGCACTCGAGCTCGTACGCTCGGCCCACCTTGCCCTCCACCTCGGGGGCTGCGGGTGGAGCATCAAGTGGTGCACAACCTCCCGGTTGGGGGCTGGCACGGCCCCAGGCGCCAGCTGACCCTCGCGAGTGGCCCGAACCAAACAAGGCCCGCTGCTTGAAGAAGACTCTAGGATCGAGGCTAGCCAGCTACCAACCATGACCAAGGGAGGAGCCATTTGCACGCCTGCTGCGCTCCGAGCAAGGCCGCGAAGAAAGGACGGCGAAGGCGCAAGCTCGGGGCGCCTTGATGATGGACCAACTCCCCTGGCTGACCCCAAGCCGTGGGCAGCATCCGAGCCTGTAGCGTTGGAGCTTGGCTGGCGCGATGGGACGAGAGGGAGCTGCTTCTCTGGAGATTTCGCGGCCTTAGCAGAAGGGGACCTAGGGGGACAATCGTCAGGAAAGGAAGGCGACACATATAAGATCACCAAGATAAAGTACTTACTCATCGATAGCGATGTACTTTCGTCGCTTCAACGGCCCGAAGATGTTGCTGCCGCTGGGGGATCCCTTCCTCTTGCGGGGGTCCTCGAAGTCCACACAAAGGCGACCGAAGCGCTGGACGTGACGGCCGGCGCACGGCGGAGCCAAAAAAGAACCAAGAGGGATAGCCTCTGGGGAGCCCGGCTGTGGCGAACAGCCCGGCTCTTTCTCGCTGCGACCTCCCGAGGCTCCTCGAGCCTCGGCCTCGGGAGCCGCATGCCGCATCTCATCAGCGACTGATGCCTCAGGAGGGGCGTCGCAAAGCTCCCGAGGACGACGCCCTCGGATCACCGCTCGGCATGTGCTCCTCAACATCTGAGCAGTCGGCCACCGTCGCCGCTCGCTCCCCCGCACCGTCACCTGAGGCGAGCTTGGCACCGACGACAAAGAATGGGACCACGATGACGGGATTCTCGCAGGGCCCCACCAAGCCAATTGGGCGCAGTCCCCTCTCATCAAAGGAAGGCATGTTCACGGCAAAGGTGACCTTGTTCTCGCAGCGGTACAACATGCAACTTTTCCTGGGCATCTCTTCCAGCAAAGGGGCATCAGATAGGACCGTGAGAACCGTTTGCCGTGCAGCGAGAGGAAGCCCCTCCTCCTGAACCCTCATGTTGTCCTGTCTGCTGAGAAAGTCCCACATCGGGCGAGAATGGCGCTGAAGCAGAGCAACTCGACGCCTGACGAACTCCCTCACCACCATGGGCGCAGTCGCGCCAAGGTCCTTCAACCACCTCAGCCTAGCCCAGACGGGGGCAAGGCAGGGGCTCATGAGCTTCTGATGGCCCCAGCCGGAGTTTGGAATGGCAGGCTCCACCGGAGCTTGGAGCAGAGGGTTGAGCACGCCGGCATCAACAAACACCCATCGCGTGCGGAACTTGCTCGCGGATGAAGGGAGCTCAAAGTTGATCCCCATGCCTGCTGTCGCAGCCACGACCTGGAAGCCCACACACCCTGAGCTCTGCAGGGCACCGGTGAGATGCAGCGAGAAGAAGTGGCGGAGGAGTGCCACAGAGGGGGTGATGCCCACCATGGCCTCACACACGAAAGCAAAGACAACAAGAAGGGTCACAGATTAAGGGTCGAGATGGAGCATGTGGATCTGATAGTGCTCGACCACCGCGTTGAAGAAGGCACAGAAGGGAGGAAGCAGGCCAGCCCAGATGGCGTCAATGAAGATTGGAACCTCGGTGACTGCCCGAGCCACGCTGGAGCGAGACGCAGGCCAGGCCGGCTTCTCTCCCCACTCGTTGAAGCTGGAGGCGAGCATGGGGCGCACCATGCCCATGGCCTCATCGTTGAGCACCCGAGGCCGGCCGAGCGCCGGCTCGAAGGATGGAGGCGCAGTTGGCGAGGACAGAGGTTTCTTCCCCTTTTGGGCTTGCTTCGGTGTCATGGCGGTGAAGCGGGCAGAGCGCTGGTCGGATTGGGAAGGCGGAGCAGGGCGTCGAGGAAGCAGGGAGATTGGAAGAACCAGGCGTGGCGAAGGAAAAATAACTGTGTAGGCCGCAGGGGCCGCATAGCCAGGCGGATTCAAGAGCAGCGTGGGGAAGTGGAGACGCCCACGTCCAATCAACTGCCACGCGTCGACCGAGGTCACAGGCTTTTGGGGCCCGCGGTGCTCCGAACTTGACCCTTGGCTTCGCCGCGAAGCCAAGCCCGAGCGCACCTTGGGCCCGGGGGCTACTGTCGGCCTTCTGGGAATGGGGGTCCCTAGACTTGCCTGCCTACGGCCCATGGCGTGGCTGAGCCAGCAGGCCATACGGCCCATCTTCATCAATAAAGCATCCAAGACCCTCACGAGGGTCCAAGCCTCGCGAGGCGGACGATGCAAGACGTCCTCCCGAGCGGCCTAGTCAGGCAGGCTCACGAGGAGAAGAGATATCAAGGCGAAGCGTACCTCACGAGGCTCTCGTGACGTGAGCCATGACGATCGACACCAGGAGGGCGCCAGCGCGCGCAGCGTGCTTGTTTCCTCTTTGGTGCTAAGGAAACAGGCGCAGCCGCAGAGTACCGAGGCCTCAGGCAAATGTTGCCATTTTGGTTCAACGAGACCAAGACCAGAAGGACTGCAAGACGGAGGTCATCATGGAGCCCAAGATGGCGTCACCACCAGAGCTTTGTGCAGGCGAAGACCGCTTTTGTTAGGATAGCTTGTACTGGTTGTCCCCCTTCAAATTTGCCCGCCATTGTTGGCTCCCTTCCCGCTCGTTATTTGGGAAGAGGACCAGGGCTTCTATAAATAAGACTAGCCACCACAGTAGAAAGGGCGACCTCATCAGACCCAGAGATACACACAAGTCTGAAAGCACAAGAACACCTCAACCTCACGAGGCTGTTCTTCCCCTTGTATTATTCATCATCAGCCTAAGAGGCAATCCACCACCACCACACTGGAGTAGGGTATTACACCACAACGGTGGCCCGAACCAGTATAAACCCCGTGTCTTTCTATGTTCAGAGTTCGTCGAGTTCATCCGCAAGAGCTTAGCAAGCTAGTGCGTAGATCGGTATGAGGGAAAGACTTTGCACGCACCCTAATGTTTGAACCTTAAGGATTAGCCGGAACCCCACATTCGACAGCGCCAAGTCACCTTCTCCCCGGAAGCTCCCTTCTCCCGAGCCGCGAAACCTCAGCTGCTCCTCCATGGCGCCCCCCACCGCACCAATTTCACAGCCGCCCTCCTCCCTAATGCCGGAGACATTGTCCATTTGCCGTCATGCACTGGGCCGTGTGCCTCTTACACCGTGCTGCTGGAGCTGCCTCGACGACGGCCGCGTGAACCGTACCGGAGCCGATTCACCCCCGTCGTTATTCAGGCGACGGAGCGACTCCAACTTCAGATCCATCTAGAGTCCCGGCGCTGCTTCCCCGTAGCCGTCGACCATCGCGACATCGTTGTTTCCCTGCCGCCGATGGCCACCACAACCGCGCCGGCCTCACTGACTTCGCAGCTGGACCTACCTACTTCACCATGCCGCCAGATAGGTCGCACCCTCATCTCAAATCACTTTATTTAGGCGTCAGTTGTTTGAATTTTTATGATGGGCCAATCGATTCCCAATGGGAAGCAGCACCCCTCGAGGCGGCGGAGCTCCTAGGCTGTCGGTTGGCCGGTGTCTAACGTAAGGGTGCAGGGCCACAAGTTCGCCGCGGAAGTAGCGCTTAGATGGCTATCCTAGAGTTGCGTGGGTTCAAGGTACTGCCGCCGCCGAATCTGGATGACGGGGAGTCTTTATGGATTGGCCCGGGGACGGCGCAACCACGGTAGTGTGGTGGGGCAGGGAGCGGGGATTTGGCCGGGGCCACGGACGGCGGAGGCAAGCTGCTCTGCCGTTGGTTGCTGGCTCTTCACGGAGGATTCCTAACAGTGTCAGCCGGGAGGCACAAGACGGCCATCAAGCCATCCGGCGTAGATCGGACAGTACCAAAATAAAATAAAATCGTGTGACCCCAATTTAGTCTCAGTCAACAGACGCGTGACCACTCTCGTACCTTGCTGTTGATCTCTTAGTGTATTTCTTCAGATCAAAGAGATGTGTTGTTCTTAACATTATGCGTTATCTGCATCTTCATCCACACCGTCTTCCGACTCACCACTGCTGCTCCTACAAAGGAAGCATACACCAGAAGGGAGTTATAGTCCCCACTCAACAGTTCCCTGCATTGAATGCTGAAAGTGCAACTATCCCTAGGTGGTTTTGGTAATTCCTAACAACATATAGCTCATTGAGCTAATGCTATTTCAAGATTAATATCTCAGGAAAGCTCAATGATAGGCATGGCATGGATGAGAAAAATGGACCCATCAAAATGCTAAGGACAAATGATTGGCTCAAGCTCAAAGCTCAAGACTCTACATTTTCTTTTTTAGTGATCCAAGATCACATTGAGTCTATACGAAAAGCCAATACTATCAAGGAGGGATGAGGTGTTGCTTAATGAGGCTCTTGCTCAAAATGCTTAGTGATATGCTCCAAAACCCTCAACTACTTTCTCACATCCACATATGACCTAAACCAAAAGTCAAACTCGGCCCCACCGATTCTTTCTATCCGGCTCCACCGAGTTTCAAATGTCATAGCCACTGCCATAAACCCTAGGCAAATCGGTCTCACCGATAGGGATCTCGGTCTCACCGAGATGGGATTGTAATCTCTCTGTTTCCCTTCGTAACATTTCGGTCTCACTGAGATGAGCGATCAGTCCCACCGAGATTGCAATGTAAACTCTCTGTTTTCCCTTCGTAACATTTCGGTCTCACCGAAATGAGTGATCGGTCCCACCGAGTTTACCTGACCAACTCTCTGGTTAGCTTATTACCAAAATCGGTCTCACCGAGTTTGTGTAATCGGTCGCACCGAGATTACATTATGCCCTAACCCTAGTCACATCGGTCCTACCGAGTTGCATGTTGGTCGCACCGAACACCCTAACGGTCACTAGCTTTGCTAAATCGGTCAGACCGAGTTTAACCATTCGGTCCCACCGAGTTTGGAAAGTTATGTGTAACGGTTAGATTTTGTGTGGAGGCTATAAATACCCCTCCACCTCCTCTTCATTTGTGGAGAGAGCCATCAGAACAAACCTACACTTCCAACCTATATTTTCTGAGAGAGAACCACCTACACTTGTGTTGAGACCAAGATATTCCATTCCTACCATATGAATCTTGATTTCTAGCCTTCCCCAAGTTGCTTTCCACTCAAATCTTCTTTCCACCAAATCCATATCCTGTGAGAGAGAGTTGAGTATTGGGGAGACTATCATTTGAAGCACAAGAGCAAGGAGTTCATCATCAACACACCATTTGTTACTTCTTGGAGAGTGGTGTCTCCTAAATTGGCTAGGTGTCACTTGAGAGCCTCCGACAAGATTGTGGAGTTGAACCAAGGAGTTTGTAAGGGCAAGGAGATCGCCTACTTCATGAAGATCTACCGCTAGTGAGGCAAGTCCTTCATGGGTGATGGCCATGGTGGGATAGACAAGGTTGCTTCTTTGTGGACCCTTCGTGGGTGGAGCCCTCCGTGGACTCGTGCAACCGTTACCCTTCGTGGGTTGAAGTGTCTATCAACATGGATGTACGATAGCACCACCTATCGGAACCACGACAAAAACATCTGTGTCTCCAATTGCATTTGAATCCTCCAAACCCTTCCCTTTACATTCTTGCAAGTTATATGCTTTACTTTCCGCTGCTCATATACTCTTTGCATGCTTGCTTGAATTGTGTTCAAATTGCTTGACTTGTCCATAGTTGCTAAAATCTACCAAGAACTAAAATTGGGAAAAGGCTAGATTTTTATTTGGTCAAGTAGTCTAATCACCCCCCACTAGACATACTTTCGCTACAAGTGGTATCAGAGCTTTGGTCTCCATTTTCCTTGATTTTCATAGCTTTTGGAAGTCATAGCCTAGGTTTCACAACCTAGGAGAGTATGGCATCTAGCGAGGTAAATTACCACCGTAGAGATCCTTACTTTGATGGCACACATTTTGCTAGTTGGAAGAATAAGATGAAAATGCATATTCTTGGACATAACCCCGCCGTTTGGGCTATTGTGTGTGTTGGCTTGCCAGGTGAATTCTTTGATGGGAGAAAACCGAATCGTGAAGCTACCGCGGAAGAGTTGAAAATGCTACAATACAATGCTCAAGCTTGTGATATCCTCTTCAATGGATTGTGCCCCGAAGAATTCAACAAAATCAGCCGTCTTGAGAATGCAAAGGAAATTTGGGATACTTTGATTGATATGCATGAAGGTACCGACTCCATCAAGGAATCCAATTTGGATGTGCTTCAAAGTCAACTTGACAAGTTCAAAATGAAGGATGGTGAAGGTGTCGCTGAAATGTACTCTAGGCTTGCTCTTGTCACAAATGAGATTGTCGACTCAGGAAGTGAAGAGATGAATGACAAATTCATTATCAAGAAGATCCTAAGAGCCTTGGATGGAAAATATGATACCGTATGCACATTAATCCAAATGATGCCAAATTACAAAAATCTCAAGCCAACGGAAGTCATTGGAAGAATTGTTGCTCATGAGATGTCACTTAAGGATAAGGAGGAGCTCCATAACAAGTCAAGTGGTGCTTACAAAGCCTCATGTGAAGCTCCCACATCATCAAGTGAGAAACAAACCTTCAATGAAGAATTGAGCCTAATGGTGAAGAACTTCAACAAGTTCTACAAGAATAGAAGCAAAGAGAGAAGTTCCAAGTCAAGGTCCTAAAATGACAAAAGATCTTCTAGTCGAGAGCGAAACTGCTACAATTGTGGAAGACCCGAACACTACTCCAATGAGTGTATGGCTCCCCATAAGAGAAGAGAAGATTCTCCCAAAAGAAGAAGTAGAAGAGAAGAATCACCATCGAGGGAGAGAAGGAGTAGGGATGATCGTTATGAACGAAGACCCTCCCGAAGAAGAAAGGATTCGGAAAGGAAGGAAAAGTCATCAAGGAGCTACACAAAACGAAGACATCAAGATCATGTTGGTGAATGGATATCCGGCTCCGACTCCGACAATGACTCCGAGAGAAGCTATCACTCCGACTCCGAATATACTCAAGATGAACGTGTTGCCGGTCTAGCACTTGTGTCAACCAACTCCTATGACGTATTTGATTCACCAAATGAAGGAATTGGAAGATGCTTCATGGCTAAAGGCCCAAAGGTATCACACCCCGAGTATGTTGATTTCAATAGTGATGAAGATGACTTGTTAGGTGATGATGATTTACTTTTTGATAACTCTAGTGATGAATACTATGATGAGACGTCAATTAATCATGCTAATCAATATGAAACGAATGACAATGATAAGGAGAAGATTGAGTCTCTAACTAAAGAACTAAACACTCTTAAGTGAGCTCATGAAACTATCTTAGGAGATCATTGAGAACTTTTAAGGACTCATGAGAAATTACGTTTTGAGAAGCTCAATCTTGAGCAGGAGCGTGAGTTCTTAAAGGCAATCAATGATGATCTTTGCAACAAAAGTTCTTCTTACATTGCCAAGCGTTTACTCTTATCCACTTACATGCCTCAAGTCAAGTCTAGTAATAAGAAAAAGAAGGATTCTTCTTCTAGTAGTAACAATAATCATGCTAAATCCAATATTGTTGCTTCTAGTAGTTCTCTTGATTCCACTAATGATTCTCTTAGCCAAGTTACACTTGAGCAAGAAAATAGCTTATTGAAGGGAATCATAGAGAAAGGTGTTTACAAGAGCCTTGCTGGGAGTAAGCAATTCGAGGAAATTGTACGCAAGCAAGGAAGCACCGGAAGAATCAAGGTATTGGTTTTGAACGAAAGTTCAATGCCAATGGAGTTGAGTGGGAAGAAGATCAATACCCCAAGACGAAGTTTGTTCCTCAACAAGAGAAGTATGATCCTACTTCTTTCAAGGGGACACAAGCTCAAGATGATCTTCCACCACAAGACCACAAGGAAAAAGGTAAGGACAAGATTCAAGAGGAAATTGATGCATTTGAAGAAGCTCCTAAGGCCTTGGTCAAGTGGGTTCCCAAGACTACATCAAGTTCCACTTCATCAAGTACAACTAAAACTCCGAGGATTCCCATCAAGATGGTGTGGATCCAAAAGAAGAAGAACTAGAGAGTTCTTGAGGGTGACTCCGCCAACATATTTCACTCTCATCATTTTGGCAAGAACAAGTGCAATCAACTTCCACATCTTGCACTAGTTCAAGGAGTCACAAACCCTCTTGTTGGTAAGACAAGGGACAAGGTAACCTAATGCTCTCATAGAATCATCTTGTGTGTGCATCACTCTATGTCTATGGATATCCTTGTTTGTTCCTTGTGGGACTAACCTGTGTAGGTATTGAAAGTACAACTCACTCCAAAGGATAGCTCCGAATGATCTACATCAACTTAGAGCATCCACATCTTCAACACCTACATGAAGTCATCATCGACAAAACCCAAGGTTAGTTCATCCCTCTTAGGGGGGATATCACATCTAGGGGGAGCTTTGCTCTAACAATTGAGTTAAAGCAACTCTAATGGTGTGAACACAACAACGCTTTATGTAAAAGTGGTAACCCCACTTGTGCTTAAACGATGAGTATGACCTATGATCAAATGTTCTCATTTGACTCCTAAGTCAATATACTCATATATAGATGACCTAGTCATCGCCAATTGCTTGCTAGATGCTAGAATTGTTTGTGCATGCTTTGTCACATATTTCATTTGTCATTTTATTGTGTGAGCATGTTGGTTGCATAATTTACTCATTCGAGGACATCCACTTGTTCTTTTGATTGATTGGTTTCCTTTTCTTTTGTCCAAGTGGATGGACAAGAATGCCTAAGAACCTTCTCTAGCTATCTATGCTTTTCTCGTCTCAAACTCTATTCATGCTGCATCACAAAGTTTGATCAAGTCAGATTCGAACCACTCTGTGTGAGGAGCACTCGGAGTCCCTGATTCGTCATAGACTTAAACTTCCAAAACTTCTTTGTGTGTTTCGGTCTGACCGGTTCATCCATTCCGGTAATACCGAGATCACTAAGTCGATCAAGGTTTTCAATCTCGGTGCAAATAATTTGAACTTTTTGGTCACACCGAGTTTCAGTAACTTCTTGCAGTTATGAATCTCGGTGCCACCGAGTTGTTCCACTCGGTCACACCGACAGGGTCAAGCTATATATATCCACGGACCAAATTTTGGAAAACTTTCCGAACCTCCTCGCCTGTGCTTGGCCTGCTCTGCCTCCCTGGGTCTCCGGATCATCCTCCTCGTCGCCAGCCGCCTCCTGTCACTGGTCTCCGCCGCCGTCAACGGTATCGTCTCCACCGTTGCCGCCGTAGCAAGTTCATCGCTGAACTAGGGTATGGACTTGAACTTTGTGCTGTTCTAACTCCGATTCCCCAACACATTGCTTTGCAATGTATCTTGCCACGATTGAGATCGTTCTACCCATCGAAAACACTCCATAGTTTAGTCGTGAATTGAAAATTTAGGGTTAGGTTTCCGCCGAAACCATCTCGGACCGACCGAGTTGATGAAATCGGTTCCACTGATTTGGCTCACGCCATTGCACATGTGATTCTCGGTCTGACCGAGAATTGCAAATCGGTGTGACCGAGTTCAGCACTTTCTGAAAACCTAGCAGTCTCAGTGCCACCGAACTGTTACTCGGTCTGACCAAGTTCACTAGATTAGGTTCCAAAAGCTGCATCGGTATCACCGAGTTTGCAAATCGGTAGATCCGAAATGCTTTCTGTGGAAAACTAAAACTATGTTTTTGACTCATTCTTTTGCAAAAACCTCTGTACTTTGTGATGCTCATCCACTCTACCTCATCTATAATCTATTCGCAGGGTCTGCTGTCAGTGTTTGCATCATGTCAGATCAGAGTGACAGTCAAAACAAGTCAGAGGAGTAGGTTCACTTGAGTGAGGGACTAGTCCCTCTAGCAGCTCAGATGATGGCAGCAGGAGCACACCTAGCAATCTGCCAAAGGCTGTCACAAGGGCCAGCAAGAAAAGAACCTTAGAGTAAGAGGACGAGGACTATGTGGCTGAGGAAGAAGAAACCACCTCAAAGAGGAAAGTTCTGAAAAAGAAATATGGCATAGCTGCTGCCACCAAGCCAAGGATGAAGCAAAAGGTTCCTGCCAAGAGAGCTCCAATGTCAAAAGCCAGAGCATCCACTCAAGAGACTTTGGGATCTGCACCCAAAGAGCAGGTGGTGGCAGAAAAGAAAAGGAAAGAGAGGGTCAAGAAGACCACTGCCAAAGTGCTTGGGAGATCTTCCATCATGAAAGACTCTGGAGTAGAGGAAGAGGAAGAGGATGTTGCACCAACACCTAAAGCTCAGAAGCTTATGGGAGATGCCATAAGATCAGGGGCTGCTCCATCTAAACCCAAAGAAACTTCTAAGCCAGCTGCTCCAAAACCCAAAATTGCACCCAAGAGGAGCACCAGGAACATCCCAGCAGCAGAGAAGAACAAGGCCCCAATGCTTGAAGCTACAATGGAAGAAGAAGATGATTCTGTTGTCTTGAGGAAGCTGAAGCCAAAAATTCCAGATCACAATGATGCTCATCGAGTTGCAGAGAACATGAAAGTCAGGAAGTACTTTGGTTCAAGGCTATGGAGAGAGTCTGATCCATATGCCACCAGGAGAAGGACTGCTGTGGACTACAGGTTCCATACAAAGGAACAACATGACTTCTATGAGACTATCTTGCTTGACAAGAAGCCAATAGTGTGTGACATGAGATGGGTTGATTGGAAATTCATTGAAGAAAATGAGGATCACTTCCCTGGTGTATATGACAGCTTCAAGGCTTGTGGAGTTGATGAGTTTGTGGCTCAGAAGCTCACAAAATGGAATGATGAGCTCATCATGCAGTTCTACTCCACAACTCACTTCTACCCAGATGGAAGGATTGTTTGGATGTCTGAAGGCACTAAGTACCAGTCGACAGTTGCAGAATGGGCTAAGTTGATCAATGCCCCAGAAGAGAGTGAAGATGACTTGGATGTCTATGCCAAGAAGAAGAAGGATCACAACACGATGGCACACATGTACAAGGAGATCCCAGATGCTGCTCTTGAGACACACAAGTTTGGATTTGTACATTACCTTCTGTCAGGCTTGCCAACTATCAACTGGATCCTCAGGCACACTCTCTTGCCAAAGTTAGGTGATCACAAGATGATCAGAGGCCATGCAATTAACTTGCTTCACATCTTTGATGTCCCACAGAAGTTCAAAATCATGAGCCCAATAGTGGAAACCATAAAGAGGATAGGTGCAGATCAGAAGAGGAGTTGTGGATATGCCCCACAGATTCAGGAGCTGATTAACTCCAAGATGGGCACTGGCACATATCTGTTGGACAAGAAGCACCTGGCCATCTACCCAGACTTTCAGGACAACACTGTGGTGATGGATGAAAATGAACCATCTTCTGTGCACGCACAAGCCAATAAGGAGAAGGCAAAGGCTAAAAAGGCTGCAAAGATGCCAACTACTAAAGAAGCATCTCAGTATGTTTTGAAGAGCAAGCAAGATCAGCTTGGCTACTTGATTGCTTCCAGTCTCAGGATTGAGAAGGGATTGGCCACCCGGACTCCAAACCAGGAGAGCTTGGAGAGGATCGTGGAGCAGAAGTTCTATGACTTAGATGTGAAGGTCACTGAAATCCAGTCAGTCGTTGAGAAACTTCAGGATGAAGTGGAGGAGAAGAAGGGCAAGAGAACCACTGATGCTTTTGCTAGAGTACCCAGAGGTCAGAGGTCTGCTGCAGTGCCTATTCCAGACACCAGAGCTACTTCATCTGCACCAGCTACAGCTTTAGTGCCACTGGCTCCAGCATCTACTCCACCAGCTCCATCTACATCGACTGATGCCGTCGTTCTTGGAGTTCTGTCTACACCACCACCTGAAGACCAAGCCTGAGTGTCGATCTAGCACTATGCATTTTTATGAACTTTTTGGTAACTTGTTGCCAAAGGGGGAGAAAATGTATAGATCATAGGCTTCGAGAGAGAGCGTTGCTTTTTATTCTCTCTTTTTGTTTGGTGGTTAAACTTCGTTTATTTGCTTGGTTGAGATACTTTATACTTTGTGCTTGCTTAGATGATCATGTGTTGATCATATGCTACCTTAATGCTTGTTGGATGACATTATCCTTTTATATGATCATTCACTTTGCTTGGTGATGAGTGCATGTATTTTAATTATTATCATTTTGAGTGCTCCACCAAGATGAATGTGACATGGAAGAGTAACCCATGATCCTAACACTTTGTGCATTTGCAGTCCAAAGCAAATCTTAAACTATGCACAAATTTAGGGGGACCTCTTGCTTTTCACATACTTCTCAAAGCGACAATGTTTCTCACTCTTATTATCATTTGTCGAAGCTTTGATCTATATGTTGTCATCAATTACCAAAAACGGGGAGATTGAAAGTGCAACTATCCCTAGGTCGTTTTGGTAATTCCTAACAACATATAGCTCATTGAGCTAATGCTATTTCAAGATTAATATCTCACGAAAGCTCAATCATTGGCATGGCATGGATGAGAAAAGTGGACACCTCAAAATGCTAAGGACAAAGGATTGGCTCAAGCTCAAAGCTCAAGACTCTACATTTTCTATTTTAGTGATGCAAGATCACATTAAGTCTATAGGAAAAGCCAATACTATCAAGGAGGCATGAGGTGTTGCTTAATGAGGCTCTTGCTCAAAATGCTTAGTGATATTCTCCATAACCCTCAACTACTTTCTCACATCCACATATGACCTAAACCAAAAGTCAAACTCGGCCCCACCGATTCTTTCTATCCGGCTCCACCGAGTTTCAAATGTCATAGCCATTGCCACAAACCCTAGGCAAATCAGTCTCATCGATAGGGATCTCGGTCTCACCGAGATGGGATTGTAATCTCTCGGTTTCCCTTCGTAACATTTCGGTCTCACTGAGATGAGCGATCGGTCCCACCGAGATTGCAATGTAAACTCTCTGTTTTCCCTTCGTAACGTTTCGGTCTCACCGAAATGAGCGATCGGTCCCACCAAGTTTACCTGACCAACTCTCTGGTTAGCTTATTACCAAAATCGGTCTCATCGAGTTTGTGTAATTGGTCTCACCAAGATTACGTTATGCCCTAACCCTAATCACATTGGTCCTACCGAGTTGCATGTTGGTCCCACCTAAAACCCTAACGGTCACTAGCTTTGCTAAATCGGTCAGAACGAGTTTAACCATTCGGTCCCACCGAGTTTGGAAAGTTATGTGTAACGGTTAGATTTTGTGTGGAGGCTATAAATACCCCTCCACCTCCTCTTCATTCGTGGAGAGAGCCATCAGAACCAACCTACACTTCCAACCTATATTTTCTGAGAGAGAACCACCTACACTTGTGTTAAGACCAAGATATTCCATTCCTACCATATGAATCTTGTTCTCTAGCCTTCCCCAAGTTGCTTTCCACTCAAATATTCTTTCCACCAAATCCATATCCTGTAAGAGAGAGTGGAGTGTTGCGGAGACTATCATTTGAAGCACAAGAGCAAGGAGTTCATCATCAACACACCATTTGTTACTTCTTGGAGAGTGGTATCTCCTAGATTGGCTAGGTGTCACTTGGGAGCCTCCGACAAGATTGTGGAGTTGAACCAAGGAGTTTGTAAGGGCAAGGAGATCGCCTACTTCGTGAAGATCTACTGCTAGTGAGGCAAGTCCTTCGTGGGCGATGGCCATGGTGGGATAGACAAGGTTGCTTCTTCATGGACCCTTCATGGGTGGAGCCCTCCGTGGACTCGCTCAACCATTACCCTTCGTGGGTTGAAGTCTCCATCAACATGGATGTACGATAGCACCACCTATCGAAACCACGACAAAAACATCTGTGTCTCCAATTGCGTTTGAATCCTCCAAACTGTTCCCTTTACATTCTTGCAAGTTACATGCTTTACTTTCCACTGCTCATATACTCTTTGCATGCTTGCTTGAATTGTGTTAAGATTGCTTGACTTGTCCATAGTTGCTAAAATCTGCCAAGAACTAAAATTGGAAAAGGCTAGGTTTTTATTTGGTCAAGTAGTCTAATCACCCCCCTCTAGACATACTTTTGATCCTACAAATGCGCGTGCCCGACATGGATGGCCACAACAACTGCAGGGCCATCGACAAGTCAGCACATGATGCTCACTCCTATGGATGGCGGCCAGATAGGTTGTACCCTCATCTTACTTGTGTGCAACATTTATGGCTTTGTTATTCATCTAAGCATGGAAAATAGATTATCACATTTCACTGTATATTCATGCTGATCTCTTACGGGTCTTCTTCAGGAGTTAACGTTGTTCCATAGTTCAGCTAAGATACTTGTTCTTTAGGTAACTGCAACACCCACAATGCGGCTATATCTCCCACGTGTCAGGGCACGACTTAGAGGCATAGCCGCATGGTAGGCTTGTCGCAAGAGGGGTAATCTTCACACATCCCTAGTACTGAATAAGAAAGGGATAAAGAGTTGGCGTACAGTCGCCACTTCACACAAATACAAGTTAAACATACATCATCTAGAATACAATCAAGGTCCGACTACGGAACGAAAATAAAAGAAGACAACCCCAATTGCTAGATCCCCGATCGTCCAAACTGGGCTCCACTAGTAATCAACAGGAAACGAAACAACACAACGAACAAGATCTTCATCGATCGAGCTCCCACTTGAGCTCGGTTGCGTCACCTGTACTGGTATCATCGGCAACTATTTGGAAGTATCTGTGAGTCATGAAGACTCAGCAATCTCACATCCGCGAGATCAAGACTATTTAAGCTTATGGGTAGGATAGGGTAATGAGGTGGATCTGCAGCAAGCACTAAGCATATATGGTGGCTAACATACGCAAATAAGAGCGAGAAGAGAAGCAACGCAACGGTCATGAACTAGAAGTGATCAAGAAGTGATCCTGAAAGCTACTTACGTTCAAGCATAACACAAGACCGTGTTCACCTCCCAGACTCCGCTGAGAAGAGATCATCACGGTTACACACGCGGTTGATGCATTTTAATTAAGTTAAGTGTCAAGTTCTCTACAACCGGACATTAACAAATTCCCATCTGCCACATAACCGCGGGCACGGCTCTCGAAATTTTATACCCTGCAGGGGTGTCCCAACTTAGCCCATCACAAGCTCTCATGGTCAACGAAGGATATTCCTTCTCCCAGGAAGACCCGATCAGTCTCGGAATCCCGGTTACAAGACATTTCGACAATGGTAAAACAAGACCAGCAAAGCCGCCCAATGCGCCGACATCCCGATAGGAGCTGCACATATCAAGTTCTTAGGGCAACACCGGATGAACACTACGTATAGCTAAAACCAGCCCTCAAGTTTCCCCGAGGTGGCGCCGCAAGTGGATCTGGTTCGGACCAACACTTAGAGAAGCACTGGCCCGGGGGGTTAAAATAAAGATGACCCTCGGGTTGGCCAACCCAAGGGAAGGATAATAGGTTATTAGGAAAATGTAAAACCAAGGTTGGGCCTTGGTGGAGGAGTTTTATTCAAAGCGAACTGTCAAGGGGTTCCCATAACACCCAACCGCGTAAGGAATGCAAAATCAAGGAACATAACGCCGGTATGACAGAAACTAGGGCGGCAAGAGTGGAACAAAACACCAGGCATAAGGCCGAGCCTTCCACCCTTTACCAAGTATATAGATGCATTAATTAAACAATAGATATAGTGATATCCCAACATATCCATGTTCCAACATGGAACAAACTTCATCTTCACCTGCAACTAGCAACGCTATAAGAGGGGCTGAGCAAAAGCGGTAACATAGCCAAACAATGGTTTGCTAGGAAGGTGGGTTAGAGGCTTAACGTGGCAATATGGGAGGCATGAAATAACAAGTGGTAGGTAGCACGACATAGCGGTAGAACAATCAACTAGCAAGCAAAGATAGAAGTGATTTCGAGGGTATGGTCATCTTGCATGAAAAACCGCAAGGAAGAAGAACGAGTCCATGAAGAAGACAAACGGACGAAGTCGAATGGATCCTCACAAACGCGACGTTACTGGAACTAACAAGAAGAAGCAACACCGGAAAGAAGCAAACAACATGGTAAACACCCAAGCATAAACATGGCATGATGCACAATCAAGGATTATGCATCTCCGGTTTAATGAGGCATGGCATGGCAAAGTGCAGAAACAATACTACAAATTAAGTGGGGCTCAATATGCAACGAGTCGCATATTGACAGAACACCACATCAATTATTTAGTTCTCCCCCGTTTAGGTACCCAGCAATATTAAATGTTGTTAAACATGGCAAGAGATGAAGCATAATAAAACTACCTATCTAGGTAAGTTTAAATGAGGCCGGAACAACAACCAATCATTCCGGTAATCCCCATATGCATTTAGCAATTTAATGCAACAACAATTTTTTTAACATTTTAAATGTTATTATCATGATGCGGATGACATGTGCAAGTTTTATGCAATTTTTATGAAAATGTTAATAAGAGCATGTTATGAAGCATTTGTCATCATGGCGGAAATGAAAGGGGTGCCACGGCAACGAATCCGAAAATGATGCTACGGCAACATATCGGTTCCGGTAGCTCATGGAGATACCGGTGCAAAAGGAAAAGTGACAGGAGCGTGTCGTGCAAGGATGGTGGGGTGGTCCTGGATACCGGGTTCCCACGGGTCGACGACGATGCCAAGCGAGGGAAACAACTAACATTCATGGGAGGATTCAACATCCAAACACGCATCTCATACAAAACATGCATTCGTTCTTGAACGGTCGTTCTTGGCAGTTATACCTTCGAAGCGTGCATTTCGAAGCAGATCGGTTCGTAGAGGAAGTAGTCGTTCACGGGTCGTCGAGGGAAGTAGTGGTTCATGTCCGTAGATGTTCGGGGTCACGACATGGAACTTGACGTCCATGGGGTCTTCGGCGATGGTCATGGTACATGTTCCGTAAACGTTCGAGCGGCGGTAGTGGTACATGTTTTGAAGGGGAAGTAGAGGTTCACGTTTCGTAGTCGTTCGGGGTCGCCGATAGTTGTACACAGTCATTGTTGGACTTGATGGATCTGATGCCTCCGGACGTAGTGGTACATGTTCATTTTCTGAGAGGTACTTGGCATTCTTCGTCTCGCAGTGTAGTCAAACTTGACGTATCCGAGGGCTCCGGGCATCGTGGTACTTGACGAAATCCACATCGGATGTAGTTGAACATCTTTAAACGGAACTTGGCGCGTCCCAAAATCTACGGGCGTTGGTACTTGGCAAAAAGAACCCACGAAGGCGCCCTTGACGTCCCTGTTCGCCGGGTCTTGGCAGCGACAAGAGTGGAAAAACAAGGCCCACCGGGCAGCAAGGAGGTGGAGACCTCGTGAGTGTTGGCCGTGAAGGGGCTGCTCAAGGCAGCAGGAGAAGATGGCCGGGGCGGGCATCGAGCTTGAAGGCCGATGGTGGTTGCGGCCAGAGAAGCGGCGGCCTTGGAGGCAGAGGAGGTCCGACGAGGTAGCAAGCCGGTGGCGGGGAAGGCAGCAGGGCAGCGACGTGATGCAGGCGCAGAGGAGGGAGGCGAGGTCAAGGACGGGACTGGACGCTGACGAGGATCCCGAGGATGGATGGCGATGGCAACCCTGTTGCCGACGCAAATGTGGAGGAGTCAAGGAGGAGGCCTCGGGCGTGGAACGCGGGCATCTGCTTGCTGGTCTTGGCGCGGGCGCCATGGCCATGGCCGGAGTAGGACATGCTGGGTGGTGCGGTTGTCGCTGATGCGAGGGGAGAAGGGCGACAAGCGTGCGGCTCCAGGTGGAGGAGGATAAGGGGCGCCATGGATGGGTCCTGCGGAGGGGAGGAGCACGACGGAGAGGAGAGCTTGGGGCGCCGGCGGCGGCCTTGGGAAGGAGAAGGGGGCTTGGCGCGGGGAGAGGGATGGGGGGATCGGGCGAAGGAGCGATGTGTGTGTGCGTGTGGTGCTGCTGGCGGCGGTGTGGGAGTATGCGAGGGAGAGGGTGAGAGTTAGGGTTAAGGTTAGGTGGGCTGGTGGAACGGGCCGACCCAGTGGACAGGGAGACTGCTAGGCTAGGGAGGCCGGCGGCTAGGCCTTAGGCCAATTTGGTGGGCTGGGTTCTCTCTTTTTCCATTTTTAAAACAAAACAGAAAAAGAGAACGAAAAGAAAGAGAAGGTAGGGGTGGAATCTAGGCATGGGGATAATTTTCACGGACTCGTAAAAATGTGCACGGTCTAGGAAAAATAGAAGAGGCATGATTGAAAGAATTAAATTCAAAGTCATTTGAATTTAATTCAAAAGGTTTGAACAAGGACTAGTAATTAGAAGTGTCCAAAAATGTTAAGATTTTCGGAGGAGCCTCAAAAAAAGGAGAAGGAATTGTCAGCAAGTTTTGGGGATCAACTCGAAGCAGAAAAGGCATGGGGTTATTTTTGCAAATGTGTTGTGATAAATTCCAAATTAAAGGAATATTTGATATAGCTCCCTAATATTGGAAGGATATGTTATAAAGAGAATCACCATGTGAATTCCCTCGGTTTAAATGGACCGAAGATCCATGCAATTTATTTAGTTGAGTTTTAAAATGGGTTGCATGATGACATGATACAAAAAAATGAATGCAACCAACCAAACAAATCACACGACGAATCTCGGGAATCATGGAAGGCATCTGAAGCTCCGGTCTTGGGGCGTCACAGTAACGTTGTTCCATAGTTGTCATCCATCAGCCAATGCTATCCCACAGGCTGGTGATTATAGTATTATACCACTTCTAGTATTACCTATGTTATTCTTTAATACTTTTGTGTGCCATCTAGTTAATCTCGAGTACAAACGATACATATTCTGTAGCTTTCATATGTGTTCTCCCTTTAGTTTTTGAGACCTGTTGCTGCTAGTTAACCCTAGTCCTACTATTTATGTCGTCTCCTACAGGCACTCATTACATAAATCTAACTACTAGTTGTCTTCCATGCATGTCAGAGATAATTGCACACACTGATATATCCACAAGAACCTCACCGAGCAATGTAAAGGCCAATAAACTTGATGTCAATGATACCCAATATGATGGAACATGTAAATGCAGTTCTTCAGAAGACTTGCAGAAAGATGTTGAATCCTCTTCACCCCACAAGGTCCTTGCTATAACTTGGCCCGTGATATGGGTACAACATGCATATAATGTCCTCGAGTGTATCTACTCTGTTGCAATGCCATGTGCTTAGCATGTTGATCATGCATGTAAATATGTCATGCCTTCCTGTTTTTCAATACCTATTCCATTCATGATAACATGTTTTGAAATTCAAGTACGGTCATTCTACTCTATCGCAATGCCATCTGCTTAATTTGGACATCCTGCTTCTGAATATCTTATGCATTGTTATTCATCAGTATGTTCTTCATCTGTGTACCATACCATGTTTTTTTACATTGAAGTGATGTTCTAGTGCTCTGTTGCAATGCCATCTTAGTTTCCCAATCATACACGTGTATGTTGCCTTGGTTTTTTCTGTACGTATTCCGCTAGCATACAGTTTTACATTCAACTAGTGTGTTTTTTACTGTGTTGTCCTGTCGTATCCCTAGCTCTTACACCATACTCCCTCCGTCAGGATTACATGTTGCCGAAATGGATAAAAAAGGATGTATCTAGAACTGAAATATGCCTAGACCCATCCATTTTTTCCGGATGGAGGGAATACATGTCAATATGTCATGCCTTTCTATTCTTCAGTACCTATTCCATCTCTCCGCTGTAGCATGTTTTATAATTGAAGCACCATTCTTCTCTACAAGGCATGCAAGGGGAAGATGACTATATTAGAATCTGAAGGGTTACAAACCAAGTCTTTGCAAAAGATCCAAACGCTAGGAGATAATAAGCCAACTCCAATTTTTATAGATACTGCCCCAGCACAGAGAAACCCAACTCCTACTGATAATAAGCAGATTCCACTGGCCAAAGAACTAGTCCGCTCCAGTCCAGCAAAAATATGTCAACTCCATCCTATGAACCATGTGCGTATCCTTGCATCATGAAATTTTATAGCATACTGATCATATTTTCTACATGTTTCTTACCCATCTCTCTTTTAGAAAATAAGCTTAACAGATAGAAGAATTTCTGCACTGGTATCATCTATGAGGAAAGATTCTTGCAGGAATTCTCTGTACTCTAATGCAGATGTAAGTACCTATTGTATATCACTATATTTTTACATCAGCATGTATTTTGTTAATCGGCGTGAATCCAACCTTTATCTGATCTAAATTTAGTTGTAGCAAAATGTATGATTAAAGGCCACAATGTTGATTTTTGTAAGTAAAACTGCCTGGTAGTTTTGCATCCTGAGCTGGATGAGTGTACTATCTCATATCAGTGGGTTTGATTACTTTGGTTCTGCAGTGGGTTTTCAGTGTTTTTTTACTGTGTTGTCCTGTCGGATCCCTGGCTCTTACATCATACTCCCTCCGTCCGAATGACATGTCGTAGAAATGGATAAAACTGGATGTATCTAGAACTGAAATACGCCTAGACCCATCCATTTATTTCCGGATGGAGGGAATACATGTCAATATGTCATGCCTTTCTATTCTTCATTACCTATTGCATCTCTGTTGTAGCATGTTTTATAATTGAAGCACCATTCTTCTATACAAGGCATGCAAGGGGAAGACGGCTATGTTAGAATCTGAAGGGTTACAAACCAGGTCTTTGCAAAAGATCCAAACGCCAGGAGATAATAAACCAAATCCATTTTTCATAGATACTACTCCAGCACCGAGAAACCCAACTCCCACTGATAATAAGCAGATTCCAGTGGCCAAAGAACTAGTCCACTCCAGTTCAGCAAAAGAATGTCAACTCCATTCTAAGAAGTGTGTGCGTATCCTTGCATCATGAAATTTTATAGCATTCTGATCATATTTTCTACATGTTTCTTACCCATCTCTCTTTTAGAAAATAAGGTTAAATGATAGAAGATTTCTTTCGTTGGGATTGTATTCGAAGAAAATATCTTGCGGGAATTCTCTGTTCTCCAATGCTGATGTAAGTACCTATTGTATATCACTATATTTTTACATCAGCATGTATTTTGTTAATCGGCGTGAATCCAACCTTTGTCTGATCTAAAATTAGTTGTAGCAAAATGTTAAAGGCGCCAATGTTGATTTTTGTAAAGAAAACTGCCTGGTAGTTTTGCATACTGAGCTGCATGAGTGTACTATCTCATATCATGCACATTACTGAATTGTAGTGCTGCTCTGGTTGCCCATTCATTCATTGTGTCAATGTTTCTTTTGTATTACCTTACCTGGCTGATGATAGCTGTGCCATATTTTGTTAATTTGGTGTTGGCTAGTTGCCCAAATGTTCATTGTGCCAATGTTGCTTTCCTATTATCGGACTTGGCCAATGATACCAATGCTAGTGTCTTAATTTGGTGTAGGCTGCTGAAGATAAGAAGACAAACTCTAAAAACAGCAAGGCAACCCCATTGTTTCTTTCCAATAATTCAAGGCCAGGTAATATGCCAATAACTCATGATTAATCTGTTTGGTTCCCCTACTAATTTATGTTATGATGTAGTGGTCGAGACACTCTCCACTATCAATAATACAAGCCTGCCAAAAACGCCATCTGAATCTGTTCAGTATCCTCTGTCTCGAATGCAACGGAAGAAATCTATGTTTTTGAACCAATTAATGGTTGAAGGAATGATGGAAATGATGGAGGAATCAGAGGTGCAGGGTCGTGCGACACAACAACTGATCAATGTTCTCAGAGACAGCGTAGCAAAGTAGCAAGAACTTGCCCACATGCTTATGGGCGTCATCCGTGCTGAGGTTGCAGATTGTGACGTTGTTGATCATTAGGTTCTGTTCATTTATTTGCACTGGCATCAATCTTTGATTGCCCAGTGGATGTAATTTCCTGTAATATATGCTGGATGTGCAACGTTTTTCCCTGTATGTCGTACCTTTGCTTGATCGGTTTTGGTCCTGTGCATAATTGCTCATCGTAATGGGCTCAAATTATCTAATTTGGCCTAAAGACATGTACGAACTTTAGTGGGCCCATTAAGTTAATGGGCCATTACCAGGCCGAAAGTCAATGGTCGGCCCTCTTAACTCCCGGGTCGTTAACAGGCTGACATCAAAGTGGGCAACAGGTAGGCCCAATTGATTTCACGGGCAATAGGTCATTACTAAGTTCAGGCTACATATGGCCCAACTATAGTATGGGCCTTTAGCAGGCCGAAAGAGGCAGCGGGCTTGTACTGGACCATGAAGAGCATGGGCCACTAAGAGGCCGAAAGTCAGGTCGTATTGTAAATGGCCCAACTGTGTTCTGGGCCTTTAGCAGGCCGAAAGAGAAACCGGGCTAGTATTGGACCGGGAAGGGCATGGGCCGTTAAAAGGCCAAAACTAAGGTCTGACTACAAATGGCCTAACTCATTTATGGTCCGTTAACAGGCTGAAAGGCACACAGGGCCCGGAATTGGCCCAACACTTAAATGGGTCGCTAAAAGGCCAAAACTCAGGTCCGACTACAAATGGCCCAACAGATATATGGGCCATCACCAGGCTGAAAGACACACCGGGCCATAAATTGGCCCAACACTTAAATGGGTCGCTAAAAGGCCGAAACTCAGGTCTGACTACAAATGGCCCAACTGATTTATGGGCCGTCAACAGGCTGAAAGACACACCGGGCTGGATATTAGCCTAATATTTAAATGGGTCGCTAAAAGGCCGAAAGATGTACATCATGAAAATTGGTCCATCCACTGAATAGGCTGTTAACAGGCCGAAATCTCATCGGGCCGATATTGAGCCCAAACATATAGCGGGCTGTTAACGGGCTCAAACTGACGATGGGCTGCAATGGTGCCAAATCTTTAACGGGCCGTTGACGGGCCGAATTGGCACATCTCGTATGGGTCATGGGCTTAAATGGACCTGACACAAGTAGGCCTTATGTGGGCCGGCCTGCTATATTTTACTGTGCCGACCTTTTTCACCGGAATGGGCCACTGTTGGGCCGTGCCACGGGTCGACCTATCATAGGAACCTCCTGTCCAATGAGTGGACATCTGTCCCAACGGTGAGGCAACACGTGTTTCCTCCGGCCAATGATGATTTTACACGTGGAAAATCCCCATTGGTCGGGGCTGTTAACGGGTTATCGGATCCCAAACCAGACCCGATAGCTTAACGGCGTTCCGTTACGGTGGATGCCACGTGTCGGTCACCCTTGACGAAAGCACTTCTGTGACGCGTGATTTATCGTCATGGAAGTGGACACTTCCGTGATGATAATTTTGGTAATGTCATGGAACACTTCTACGACAGCATAGGTGTGACTATCTTGATTCTGTCATAAATTTGTCATGGATGTACATGCATGACAGAAAACGTGACCTACTGTGAAAAACACGTATCATCACAGAAGTGTATTTTTTGTAGTGAGTGCGCCATAGCACCCGCGCCCATGGGCCCGCGAGGGGACATGCATCGTGGCGAGGCTGGGTCGCCCGCTCCCGAGGCAGATGCAGTGCGGATCCCGCTGTCCGGCACGGCAGGCGAGGGAAGATCTTCCCCGGGATCGCCGCTGACTAGATCCGGCACAATGCCTGAATCTGCACTGTGTTCCGCACCTATCTGCTGCATAAAATCATGGCCAAAAACAGAATTTCCACCAAAATTTATAGCAGGATTTTTATGAAGATTAACCGAAGGATCAACTGTTTGTTCATCCCCATGATCAAGAGGTTTGGATGTAGCAGTTTATGCAAGAAGAAGAACTTCAAAACAAAGGGGAACGCTGACATTTGGATTGAGCGAGGCAAATGGAAAAAATGTTTCGTCAAAGATAACATCTCAAGAGATATAGACACGTCCTTCTTTGACATCGAGACACTTGAACCCTTTATGGACATTGATATAGCCAAGAAAAACACATTGTTTTGAATGGAATTCTAGCTTCTTAGCATGAAAGGGTCGGATATTTGGCCAACATGCACAACCAAAGGTGCGTAGAGCCTAATAGTTGGGTTTTTCATGAAACAACTTTTCCAAGGAAGTATCAAGATTGATCACTTTGCTAGGAGTGCGATTGATTAGATAGGTGGCGGCTACAAAAGCTTCGTCCCAAAACTTTAAGGGCATGGAAGCATGAGCTAAAAGCGAGAGACCCACATCTACAATGTGCCTGTGTTTTCTCTCGGCTAACCCATTCTGTTGATGGGCATGTGGGCATGATACGTGATGTGTGATCCCTATTTGACGAAAGAATGAGTTGAGGCGGTCATACTCACCGCCCCAATCTGTTTGCATGGTGATAATCTTGCGATCAAAAAGTCGTTCAACTAGTGCTTGAAACTCACGAAACACTTTGAAAACTTCTGATCTATGTTTGAGGATGCGTATCCATGTGAATTTGCTGAAATCATCGATGAAACTCACATAATAATTTTTCTTATTGACTGAATCTCGGGCAGGCTCCTTGAGGGAGTCCTGGATTAAGGGGTCTCCGGACAGCCGGACTATATCCTTTGGCCGTTCTGATGGACAATGAAGATACAAGATTGAAGACTTCGTCTCGTGTCCGGATAGGACTCTACTTGGCATGGAAGGCAAGCTAGGCAATACGGATATGTATATCTCCTCCTTTGTAACCGACCTTGTGTAACCCTAGCCCCCTCCGGTGTCTATATAAACCAGAGGGTTTTAGTCGGTAGGACTACATACAATCATGAAGGAAATATGCCCTAGAGGCAATAATAAAGTTATTATTTATTTCCTTATATCATGATAAATGTTTATTATTCATGCTAGAATTGTATTAACCGGAAACACAATACATGTGTGAATACATAGACAAACAGTATGTCACTAGTATGCCTCTACTTGGCTAGCTCGTTGAATCAAAGATGGTTAAGTTTCCTAGCCATAGACATGAGTTGTCATTTGATTAACAGGATCATATCATTAGAGAATGATGTGATTGACATGACCCATTTCATTAGCTTAGCACCCAATCGTTTAGTATGTTGCTATTGCTTTCTTCATGACTTATACATGTTCCTATGACTATGAGATTATGCAACTCCCTTTACCGAAGGAACACTTTGTGTGCTACCAAACGTCACAACGTAACTGGGTGATTATAAAGGTGCTCTACAGGTGTCTTCAAAGGTACATGTTGGGTTGGCATATTTCGAGATTAGGATTTGTCACTCCGATTGTCAGACAGGTATCTCTGGGCCGTCTCGGTAATGCACATCACTTAAGCCTTGCAAGAAATGCAACTAATAAGTTAGTTGCAAGATGATGTATTACAGAACGAGTAAAGAGACTTGCCGGCAAGTAACATACCGATGACAAATGGTACAAACGTATGTTGTTATGCGGTCTGGCCGATAAAGATCTTCATAGAATATGTAGGAGACAATATGAGCATCCAGGTTCCGCTATTGGTTTTTGACCGGAGACGTGTCTCAGTCATGTCTACATTGTTCTCGAACCCGTAGGGTCCGCACGCTTAACGTTACGATGACAGTTTCATTATGAGTTTATATATTTTGATGTACCGAAGGTTGTTCGGAGTCCTGGATGTGATCATGGACTTGACGAGGAGTCTCAAAATGGTCGAGACATAAAGATCGATATATTGGACGGCTATATTTGGACACTGGAAAGGTTCCGGGTGAGATTGGGACAATACCGGATCTCCGGGATGTTATCGGAACCCCCCGGTAGGTATATGGGCCTTATTGGGCCTTAGTGGAAAGGAGGGCAAAGGAGCAAGGGAGGGGGCGCCCCCCCAAGCCCAATCCGAATTGGGAGGGGGGTCGGCCCCCCTTTCCTTCCTCCCTCCTTCCTCTTCCTTCCCTCTCCAACTCCTAATGGGAAAAAGGGGAGTCCTACTCCATGTGGGAGTTGGACTCCCCCTAGGGCGTGCCACCCTGCTTGGCCGGCCCCTCCTCCACTCCTTTATATACGGGGGCAAGGGGGCACCCCATAGAGACAACAGTTGACCATTGATCTCTTAGCCGTGTGCGGTGCCCCCCTCCACCATAGTCCTCGATAATATTGTAGCGGTGCTTAGGTGAAGCCCTACGACGGTAAAACATCAAGATCGTCACCACGCCGTCATGCTGACGGAACTCATCCCCGACACTTTGCTGGATCGGAGTCCGGGGATTGTCATCGAGCTGAACGTGTGCTAGAACTCGGAGGTGCCGTAGTTTCGGTGCTTGATCGGTCAGGCCGTGAAGACGTACGACTACATCAACCGTGTTGTGCTAACGCTTCCGCTTCCGGTATACGAGGGTACGTAGACAACACTCTCCCCTCTCGTTGATATGCATCACCATGATCTTGCGTGTGCCTATGAATTTTTTTGAAATTACTACGTTCCGCAACAGTTGCATCCGAGCCAGGTTTTATGCGTTGATATTATATGCACGAGTAGAACACAAGTGAGTTGTGGGCGATATAAGTCATACTGCTTACCAGCATGTCATACTTTGGTTCGGCGGTATTGTTGGATGAAGCGGCCCGGACCGACATTACGTGTACGCTTACGCGAGACTGGTTCTACCAACGTGCTTTGCACATAGGTGGCTGGCGGGTGTCAGTTTCTCCAACTTTAGTTGAACCGAGTGTGGTTACGCCCGGTCCTTGCGAAGGTTAAAACAACACCAACTTGACAAACTATCATTGTGGTTTTGATGCGTAGGTAAGAATGGTTCTTGCTAAAGCCCGTAGTAGCCATGTAAAACTTGCAAAAACAAAGTAGAGGATGTCTAACTTGTTTTTGCAGGGCATGTTGTGATGTGATATGGTCAAGACATGATGCTAAATTTTATTGTATGAGATGATCATGTTTTGTAACCGAGTTATTGGCAACTGGCAGGAGCCATATGGTTGTCGCTTTATTGTATGCAATGCAATCGCCTTGTAATGCTTTACTTTATCACTAAGCGGTAGCGATAGTAGTAGAAGCATAAGATTGGCGAAACGACAACGATGCTACGATGGAGATCAAGGTGTCACGCCGGTGATGATGGTGATCATGACGATGCTTCGGAGATGGAGATCACAAGCACAAGATGATGATGGCCATATCATGTCACTTATATTGATTGCATGTGATGTTTATCTTTTATGCATCTTATCTTGCTTTGATTGATGGTAGCATTATAAGATGATCTCTCACTAAATTTCAAGATAAAAGTGTTCTCCCTAAGTATGCACCATTGCCAAAGTTCGTCATGCCCAGACACCACGTGATGATCGGGTGTGATAAGCTCTACGTCCATCTACAATGGGTGCAAGCCAGTTTTGCACACGCATAATACTCAGGTTAAACTTAACGAGCCTAGCATATGCAGATATGGCCTCGGAACACTGAGACCGAAAGGTCGAGCGTGAATCATATAGTAGATGTGATCAACATAATGATGTTCACCATTGAAAGCTACTCCATTTCACATTATGATCGGTTATGGTTTAGTTGATTTGGATCACATGATCACTTAGATGATTAGAGGGATGTCTATCTAAGTGGGAGTTCTTAAGTAATATGATTAATTGAACTTTAATTTATCATGAACTTAGTCCTGGTAGTATTAGCATATCTACATTGTAGATCAATAGCTCGCGTTCAGCTCCCTGTTTATTTTTTTATATGTTCCTAGAGAAAACTAAGTTGAAAAATGTTAGTAGCAATGATGTGGATTGGATCCGTGATCTGAGGATTATCCTCATTGCTGCATAGAAGAATTATGTCCTTGATGCACCGCTAGGTGACAGACCTATTGCAGGAGGAGATGCAAACGTTCTAAACGTTTGACTAGCTCAATATGATGACTACTTGATAGTTTAGTGCACCATGCTTAACGGCTTAGAATCGGGACTTCAAAGACGTTTTGAACGTCATGGACCATATGAGATGTTCCAGGAGTCGAGGTTAATATTTCAAGCAAATACCCGAGTTGAGAGATATGAAGTCTCCAACAAGTTCTATAGCTAAAAGATGGAGGAGAATAGCTCAAGCAGTGAGCATGTGCTCAGATTGTCTGGGTACTACAATCGCTTGAATCAAGTGGGAGTTAATCTTCCAGATAAAATAGTGATTGGCAGAATTCTCCAGTCACCATCACCAAGTTAATAGATCTTCGTGATGAACTATAATATGCAAGGGATAATGGAAACGATTCCCAAGCTCTTCGTGATGCTGAAATCGACGAAGGTAGAAATCAAGAAAAGCATCAAGTGTTGATAGTAAACAAAACCACTAGTTTCAAGTAAAGGGACAAAGGGAAGAAAGGGGAACTTCAAGAAGAATGGCAAGCAAGTTGCTGCTCAAGTGAAGAAGCCCAAGTCTGGTCCTAAGCCTGAAACTGAGTGCTTCTACTGCAAAGGGACTAGTCACTGGAAGCGGAACTACCCCAAGTAATTGGCGGATAAGAAGGATGGCAAAGTGAACATAGGTATATTTGATATACATGTTATTGATGTGTCCTTTACTAGTGTTTATAGCAACCCCTCAGTATTTGATACTAGTTCAGTTGCTAAGAGTAGTAACTCGAAACGGGAGTTGCAGAATGAACATAGACTAGTTAAGGGTGAAGTGACGATGTGTGTTGGAAGTGGTTCCAAGATTGATATGATCATCATCGCACACTCCCTATACTTTTGGGATTAGTGTTGAACCTAAATAAGTGTTATTTGGTGTTTGCGTTGAGCATGAATATGATTTGATCATGTTTATTGCAATACGGTTATTCATTTAAGTAAGAGAATAAATTGTTGTTCTGTTTACATGAATAAAAACCTTCTATGGTCATACACCCAATGAAAATGGTTTGTTGGATCTCGATCGTGGTGATACACATTTTTATACTATTGAAGCCAAAAGATGCAAAGTTAATAATGGTAGTGCAACTTATTTGTGGCACTACCGGTTAGGTTATATTGGTGTAAAGCGCATGAAGAAAATCCATGCTGATGGGCTTTTGGAATCACTTGATTATGAATCAGTTGATGCTTGCGAACCATGCCTCATGGGCAAGATGACTAAGACTCTGTTCTCCGGAACAATGGAGTGAGCAACAGATTTGTTGGAAATCATAAATACTGATGTATGTGGTCCGATGAATATTGAGGCTCGCGGCAGGTATCATTATTTTCTGATCTTCACAGATGATTTGAGCACATATGAGTATATCTACTTGATGAAACACAAACCTGAAACATTTGAAAAGTTCAAAGAATTTCAGAGTGAAGTGGAGAATCGTCGTAACAAAAATAAAAGTATCTACGATATGATCGCAGAAGTAAAATATTTGAGTTACGAGTTTGGCCTTCAGTTAAAACAATGTGAGATAGTTTCACTACTCATGCCACCTGGAAAACCATTACAGTGTAATGGTGTGTCCGAACATCGTAACCGTACTTTATTAGATATGGTACGATCTATGATGTCTCTTACCGATCTACCACTATCGTTTTGGGGTTATGCATTAGAGACAGCTGCATTCACGTTAAATAGGGCACCATCTAAATCTGTTGAGACGACACAGTATGAACTATGGTTTGGCAAGAAACCTAAGCTGTCGTTTCTTAAAGTTTGAGGTTGCAATGCTTATGTGAAAAAGTTTCAACCTGATAAGCTCAAACCCAAATCGGAGAAGTGCGTCTTCATAGGATACCCAAAACAAAATGTTGGGTACACCTTCTATCACAGATCCAAAGGCAAGATATTCATTGCTGAGAATGGATCCTTTCTAGAGAAGGAGTTTCTCTCGAAAGAAGTGAGTGGGAGGAAAGTAGAACTTGACGAGGTAACTGTACCTGCTCCCTTATCGGAAAGTAGTTCATCACAGAAATCTGTTCCTGTGACTACTACACCAATTAGTCAGGAAGCTAATGATGATGATCATGTAACTTCAGGTCAAGTTACTACCGAACCTCGTAGGTAAACCAGAGTGATATCCGCACCAGAGTGGTATGGTAATCATGTTCTAGAGGTCATGTTACTTGACCATGACAAGCCTACGAACTATGAGGAACCGATGATGAGCCCAGATTCCGCGAAATGGCTTGAGGCCATGAAATCTGAGATGAGATCCATGTATGAGAACAAAGTATGGACTTTGATTGACTTGCCCAATGATCGGTGAGCCATTGAGATTAAATGGATCTTCAAGAGGAAGACGGACGCTGATAGTAGTGTTACTATCTACAAAGCTAGAATTGTCGCAAAAAGGTTTTCGACAAGTTCAAGGTGTTGACTACGATGAGAGTTTCTCAATCGTATCTATGCTTAAGTCTGTCCGAATCATGTTAGCAATTGCCGCATTTTATGAAATCTGGCAAATGGATAAACAAAACTGCATTCCTTAATGGATTTATCAAAGAAGAGTTGTATATGATGCAACCAGAAGGTTTTGTCAAATCCTAAAGGTACTAACAAAATATGCAAGCTCAAGCGATCCATCTGTGGACTGGTGCAAGCATCTTGGAGTTGGAATATACGCTTTGATAAGTTGATCAAAGCATGTAGTTTTATACAGACTTGCGGTGAAGCCTATATTTACAAGAAAGTGAGTGGGAGCACTACAACATTTCTGATAAGTATATGTATGACATATTGTTGATCGGAGATGATGTAGAATTATTCTGCAAAGCATAAAGGATGTTTGAAAGGAGTTTTTTCAAAGAAAGACCTCGGTGAAGCTGCTTACATATTGAGCATCAAGATCTATAGAGATAGATCAAGACGCTTGATAAGTTTTTCAATGAGTACATACCTTGACAAGATTTTGAAGTAGTTCAAAAAAGAACAGTCAAAGAAGGAGTTCTTGCCTGTGTTACAAGGTGTGAAGTTGAGTAAGACTCAAAACCCGACAAAGGCAGAAGATAGAGAGAGAATGAAAGTCATTCCCTATGCCTCAGCCATAGGTTCTATAAAGTATGCCATGCTGTGTACCAGACCTATTGTATACCCTGCCCTAAGTTTGGCAAAGGAGTACAATAGTGATCTAGGAGTAGATCACTGGACATTGGTCAAAATTATCCTTAGTGGAATAAGGATATGTTTCTCGATTATGGAGGTGACAAAAGGTTCATCGTAAAGGCTTACGTTGATGCAAGTTTTGACACTGATCCAGATGACTCTAAGTCACAATCTGGATACATATTGAAAGTGGGAGCAATTAGCTAGAGTAGCTCCATGCAGAGCATTGTTGACATAGATATTTGCAAAATACTTACGGATCTGAATGTGGCAGACCCGTTGACTAAACTTCTCTCACAAGCAAAACATGATCACACCTCAGTACTCTTTGGGTGTTAATCACATAGGGATGTGAACAAGAATATTGACTCTAGTAAACCCTTTGGGTGTTGGTCACATGACGATGTGAACTATGGGTGTTAATCACATGGTGATGTGAACTATTGATGTTAAATCACATGGCGATGTGAACTAGATTATTGACTCTCGTGCAAATGGGAGACTGAAGGAAATATGCCCTAGAGGCAATAATAAAGTTATTATTTATTTCCTTATATCATGATAAATGTTTATTATTCATGCTAGAATTGTATTAACCAGAAACATAATACATGTGTGAATACATAGACAAACAGTATGTCACTAGTATGCCTCTACTTCACTAGCTCGTTGAATCAAAGATGGTTAAGTTTCCTAGCCATAGACATGAGTTGTCATTTGATTAACAGGATCACATCATTAGAGAATGATGTGATTGACATGACCCACTCCATTAGCTTAGCACCCGACCGTTTAGTATGTTGCTATTGCTTTCTTCATGACTTATACATGTTCCTATGACTATAAGATTATGCAACTCCCATTTACCGAAGGAACACTTTGTGTGCTACCAAACGTCACAACATAACTGGGTGATTATAAAGGTGCTCTACAGGTGTCTCCAAAGGTACATGTTGGGTTGGCGTATTTTGAGATTAGGATTTGTCACTCCGATTGTCGGAGAGGTATCTCTGGGCCCTCTCGGTAATGCACATCACTTAAGCCTTGCAAGCAATGCAACTAATAAGTTAGTTGCAAGATGATGTATTACAGAACGAGTAAAGAGACTTGCCGGTAACGAGATGAACTAGGTATTGAGATACCGACGATCGAATCCCGGGCAAGTAACATACCGATGACAAAGGGAACAAATGTATGTTGTTAGGCGGTCTGACCGATAAAGATCTTCGTAGAATATGTAGGAGCCAATATGAGCATCCAGGTTCCGCTATTGGTTATTGACCGGAGACGTGTCTCGGTCATGTCTACATTGTTCTCGAACCCGTAGGGTCCTCAAGCTTAACATTACGATGATAGTTTCATTATGAGTTCATATATTTTCATGTACCGAAGGTTGTTCGGAGTCCTGGATGTGATCATGGACTTGACAAGGAGTCTCGAAATGGTCGAGACATAAAGATCGATATATTGGACGACTATATTTGGAAACCAGAAAGGTTCCGGGTGAGATTGGGACAATACCGGATCACCAGGATATTATCGGAACCCCCCGGGAGGTATATGGGCCTTATTGGGCCTTAGTGGGAAGGAGGGGAAAGGAGCAAGGGAGGGGGGGCGCCCCCCCAAGCCCAATCCGAATTGGGAGGGGGCCGCCCCCCCCCCCTTTCCTTCCTCCCTCATTCCTCTTCCTTCCCTCTCCTACTCCTAATAGGAAAAAGGGGAGTCCTACTCCCTATGGGAGTTGGACTCCCCCCTAGGGCGTGCCACCCTCCTTGGCTGGCCCCCTCCTCCAATCCTTTATATATGGCAGCAAGGGGGCACCCCATAGAGACAACAGTTGATCATTGATCTCTTAGCCGTGTGCGGTGCCCCCCTCCACCATAGTCCTCGATAATATTGTAGCAGTGCTTAGGCGAAGCCCTGCGATGGTTAAACATTAAGATCGTCACCACGCCGTCGTGCTGACGGAACTCATCCCCGACACTTTGCTGGATCGGAGTCCGGGGATCGTCATCGAGCTGAACGTGTGCTAGAACTCGGAGGTGCCGTAGTTTCGGTGCTTGATTGGTCGGGCCGTGAAGACGTACGACTACATCAACCGTGTTGTGCTAACGCTTCCGCTTCCGGTCTACGAGGGTACGTAGACAACACTCTCCCCTCTCGTTGCTATGCATCACCATGATCTTGCGTGTGCGTAGGAAATTGTTTGAAATTACTACGTTCCCCAACAAATCATAATATAGACTAGCTTCTAGGGTTTAGCCTCTCCGATCTCGTGGTAGATCAACCCTTGTAATACTCATATCATCAAGAATAAATCAAGCAGGATGTAGGGTTTTACCTCCATCAAGAGGGCCCGAACCTGGATAAAACAACATGTCCCCTGCCTCCTGTTACCATCCGCCTTAGACGCACAGTTCGGGACCCCCTACCCGAGATCCACCGGTTTTGACACCGACATTGGTGCTTTCATTGAGAGTTCCTCTGTGTCATCGCTGTTAGGCTTGATGGCTCCTACTATCATCAATAGCGATGCAGTCTAGGGTGAGACTTTTCTCCCTAGACAGATCTTTGTGTTCGGCGGCTTCGCACTGCGGGCGAACTCGCTTGGCCATCTGGAGCAGATCGAAAGTTACACCCCTGGCCACCAGGTCAGGTTTGGAAGCTTAAATTACACGGCCGATATCCGCGGAGACTTGATCTTTGACGGATTCGAGCCCCTGCCTTGTGCGCCACGCGGTCACGATGAGTACAATTTAGCTCTACCATCGGACCGTATTCAGGAGATCGCACCGGCAGCCGCTCCGAGCCTCAATTCAGAGCCAGTTGCGCCATCCATGGACGGGTGGATAGACCCCGTCACGGAGGTTGTATCCTTAGCGGTGATCGAGCCGAATATCGACCTTACCCTTTACGAGAGCCGTGTTGCCAAACTGCCGAATCCTTCTCTAGCCATGGACTCCGAACCGCCTGCGCCCGTTCCTATCGAATCCGATTGGGCGCCGACCATGGAGTTTAACTTCGCGGATATTTTTCAACACTCGCCCTTCGGTGACATATTGTACTCATTAAAGTCTCTCTCCTTGTCAGGAGGATCCTGGCCGAACTATGTCCGGCAGGATTGGGATGCGGATGACGAAGAAATTCGCCGCCCACCCACCACCCACTTAGTAGCCACTGTCGATGACTTAACCGACATGCTCGACTTCGACTCCAAAGACATTGACGGTATGGATGAAGATGTGGGAGACGAAGAGGAACCACACTGCCCACAGGGCACTGGACAGCCACCTCATCATACGATATATACATGGTGGACACACCCAAAGAAGGCAATGGCGACGAGACAACGGAGGATGACCCCTCCAAGAAGCAACCCAAGCGCCGGCGTCAGCGGTGCCGCTCTAAGTCCCACCAAGGCAAAAGCGGTGATACCGGCACATGAGATAATAGCACTCCGGACAGTGCCAAAGACGGCAACCATCCCCTCCAGCAAGATTTAGAGCAGGAGGATGGAGAGGCCAACCCTCCTGAGAGAGCGGTAGATGGAGAGGCGGAGGATGATAATTACATGCCTCCCTCCAAAGACGAGGCAAGCCTCGACGATGACGAATTCATCGTGCCAGAGGATCCCGTCGAACAAGAGCGCTTCAAGCGCCAGCTTATAGCCACGGCAAATAGCCTTAAGAAAAAGCAGCAGCAGCTTCAAGCAGATCAAGATTTGCTAGCTAACAGATGGACTGAAGTTCTGGCGGCTGAGGAATATAAACTCGAACGCCCCTCCAAGAGTTACCCAAAGTGCAGGTTCCTACCCTGACTGGAGGAGGAAGCACCGAAACCCACATCCCCGGTGTATGACACGGCTGATCGGCCACCTCGTGGCCGCGACACAGAGGCATTCCAACCAAAAACTCAGCCCGCACCCCGACGCCATTCAAATAAAAAGGCATGGGGAAATACGCCAGACCAGCCAGACGTATTAGAGGACAAAGCAAAACACGCAAGATCGATCTACGGATCACGAGGGCGCGCCACTATGCGAGACGATAATCGTCATGCCGGATACAGTAAAAGTAAGTCCGGCCTGGCCGAACACAGCGGGCATGACTCATTTGAGCTGCATCGTGATGTAGCCCAGTACAGAGGCACCGCACAGCCATTATGCTTCACAGATGAAGTAATGGATCATCAAATCCCAGAGGGTTTCAAACCCATAAATATAGAATCATACGACGGCACAACAGATCCTGCGGTATGGATCGAGGATTTCCTCCTGCACATCCACATGGCCCGCGGTGATGACCTACACGCCATCAAATACCTCCCACTCAAACTCAAAGGACCACCTCGACATTGGCTCAACAGCTTACCAACAGAGTCCATTGGCTGTTCGGAAGATCTGGAAGCCGCATTCCTCAACAACTTTCAGGGCATTTATGTGCGACCACCAGATGCCGATGACTTGAGCCACATAATTCAGCAGCCAGAGGAATCGGCCAGGCAATTATGGACACGGTTCCTAACAAATAAAAATCAAATCTTCGACTGTCCGGATGCAGAGGCCCTAGCAGCTTTCAAGCACAACATCCACGACGAATGGCTCGCCCGGCACCTTGGCCAGGAAAAGCCGAAATCTATGGCAGCCCTCACGACACTCATGACCCGCTTCTGTGCGGGGAGGACAGCTCGTTGGCTCGCAGCAATAACATATCAAAGAACCATGCTACTTAGGATACCAAGGACGGCAACGGCAGGTCATGTCACAACAAACATAAGCGCCGCATTAACAGCGACAATACCGAGGATATGGTAGTCAATGCCGGATTCAAAGGCTCTAAACCTGGTCAGCGGAAAAAGGCATTCAAAAGCACTCCGGGCCCGTCCAGTTTGTACCGTATACTCGATCGCTTGTGTCAAATACATGACACCCCCGACAAGCCAGCCAACCACACCAACAGGGATTGTTGGGTGTTCAAGCAGGCCGGCAAGTTAAATGCCAAAAACAAAGATAAGGGGTCACATAGCCATGACGAGGAGGAGCCCCGGCAGCTGTCGGCGTTCTGGGAACGGGGGTCCCCAGAATTGCCTACCTGCGGCCTACGGCGTGGCTCAAGTGGGGGCCCAGCACGGCCCATCTTCATCAACACGAGGCTCAAGACCCTCACGAGGGGCCAAGCCACGCGAGGTGGACGACATGGCGCATCCTCAGGCACAGCCTCGTCAGGCTGGCTCACGAGGAGGCGGAGAGCTCAAGGCGGGGTACCTCGCGAGGTGCCCATGACGCAAGCCATGACGACACAGGGCACCAGGCGGGTGCCAGCGCGCGTAGCGTCCCTCTTTCCTCTTTGGTGCAAAGGGGGCAAGCGTATCAGCGGAGTACCAAGGCATCAGGCAAAGGTTGCCACTTCGGTGCAACGAGACCAAGGCCAGGAGGACTACAAGACGGAGGTCACCATGGAGCCCAGCGCGGCGTCATCACCCAGAGCCTTTGGCAGGCGAAGACTGCTTTTGTCAGGATAGATGTACTCGTTGTCCCCCTTCAAATTAGCCCGCCATTGTTGGATCCCTTCCCGCTCAATATTTGGGGAGAGGACCAGGGCCTCTATAAATAGGACTAGCCACCCACATAGCAAGGGGGGGTCAGTTGGTTCGTTCGGTTCACAAGTAGAGAGAGAGAGAGAGAGGGTGACTGAACCCTTCATAGTAGTTCATCACCACAGCCTAGAACAGACTCTCGCGAGGCTGTTCTTCCTTGTATTGTTCATCCTCACCACCCCCAGGAGGCAATCCATCCACCACGCACTGGAGTAGGGTATTACACCACATCGGTGGCCCGAACCAGTATAAATCTTGTGTCTTTCGTGCAGTTCTTTTAGTAGTTTAGATCCCATTGAGACGGAGAGGTTGAAGGTGAGATTTCTGCGCGCACCCCAGTGTTTGAACCTTAAGGGTCTGCCGGAACCCGAAATCTAACATTTGGTGCGCCAGGTAGGGGTGCACTGGAATTCGTCTTCGACCGCTCTGCTCTCCTCCGACCGTCGCGTCCATGTCTGACGCCCGTCGAGCCCGCGCCGAGCGCCGGGCTGCCATCGCTTCTCGTGTCGCCCAGACGGCCCCCATCGGTGGGCGTCCTCGTCGTTCCCGTCGCCCACCGTCAACGCCGCCACCGGCCCGGTGGGGGGCGAGCAGCAGGCATCGTCTCAGCACCCGTCCGTGCGGCAAGACGGCCGCACCGCCACTCCGTCACTCGCACCAGCTGGCTCTTCATCCTGCGCGCTCCGCGCACCCTTGGAGGCTCGAGCTGCGCTCCTTGCGGGAAACGAGCTCCTGCGTTAACGTCTTGTCGACGACGTCTATGAAGAATGGCTCGACCGCGTCGCCGAGCTTGTCCGCGCCGCAGGGGGCTCTTCCGCGCTGTCCGTCCCTCTGCGCTGCACCCCGCCCCGCGTGGGCAACGAAGCTCCGGAGGCGCACCAGCCGCCCCCTCTCCAAGAAGATGCCGTGGCTCCAAGGCGACTGGCCCCTGGGTGGAACCCGCTCCGCCAGGCGCCATCGCAACAAGAGCGAAGCTGCCAAGAAGTCCCTTGCCCGCAGGGGGCTGCTCGGGCGCTCCCTGCTCTGGCACGCCGCGACCCTGCTCCAGCTCCGGCACGTCAAGACCCCGCCCTGCTCCTAGTAGTAGCGCGTGGGGACCCTCAAGGCCAAGCTCTCCACCAACCGAGGCCTTTCGTGGCCACCGCGGGCTGCCACGCCTACACCACTGAGCTGCGCAGCGTCGCGTGGCCCGGCAAGTTCAAGCCCGACCTGCCTCCTCGCTACGACGGCACAACTGACCCCGCGGAATTCCTCAGCTCTATGAGCTGGGCATCGAGGCTGCCGGCGGGGATGAAAAGGTCATGGCAAACTGGTTCCCCATGGCGCGAGGGGCGCGAACCTGGCTCCTGAATCTGGCTCCAGGCACGATCTCCTCCTGGGACCAGATGCGCGCCCGCTTCATCGCCAACTTCCAAGGTACTCGCGACCGGCCGCCTGCCGTGAGCGACATGCGCCGCATCAAGCAACAACCCGGAGAGACCCTGCAAAAGTACATCCAGCGCTTGAACAGCGCGCGCCTCAAGATCCCCAGGGTGTCGGAGGAGGCCATCATCTCCGCCTTCTCTGATGGCATGCGTGACGTCAAGATGAAGGAGGAACTGGCGATGCACGAAGACCTCTGCACCTCCCTGGAGCTGTTCAACTTGGCGAACAAGTGCGCCAGGGCTGAGGAGGGACGTCTCTCCCTCCTCGAGCTGCCTGCCGCGGACCCAGAAGAGAAGAAGCCCAAGGCCAAGGACGTGAAGCACAAGGGGGCTGCCGTGCTCGCAGCCGAACCGGACACCAAGCGGGGCAAGGATCTGCCCGAACCCTCCAGAGGCAGCCGGTACTGTGTGTACCATGACCTCCACACCCACAACACCAATGAATGTCAAGAGCTCCGCGCCGTGCGAGAAGGAAGGATCGGCCGTCGCCCTGACCGTGCTGACCGGCGCTATGGCCGAGGAGGAGGAAGAAACCCAGGGCGCTGGGAAGACCGCGGCCCGCGCCAGGGATGGCGCGACCAGCCTCGCGAGGACCGCTGGCGGGACCTGCCTCGTGAGGGGGATTGGAGAGACCAGCCTCGTGAGGACCGCCCTCATGGCAACGCAGGCCTACCTCCGCTGCCGCCTCCACCAAGAAGGAACGAAGACCGCCATCAAGACGAGGGGGCTGGGGGCTTCCAGGAGCCGCGCGCGATCGCCTGCATCCTGGGCGGAGCTCAAGCCCGAGCCTCCCAACGCATCTTCAAGCAGTTTGCCCGCGAAGTGAATGCAGTTCTCCCCAAGCTCGAAGCAACGCGCCCCCTCAAGTGGTCGTCGTGCCCCATCACGTTCAGCTCGGCAGACCAGCTCAAGTGCGCGGCCACTGCAGGAGTCCTCCCGATGCTCTGCTCCCCGGTCATCAGCAAGGTGCAGGTCACCAAGACCCTCATCGATGGTGGGGCAGGGCTCAGCGTCCTGTCCGTGGAAACATTCAACAACCTCCAAGTGCCGTATGACCAGCTTCAGCCAACCAGGCCTTTATCCGGGATCACCGACGGTTCCACAATCCCGATCGGGCAGGTCCGCCTCCCTGTCACCTTCGGAGCCCGCAGCAACTACCGCACCGAGCTCATCGACTTCGACGTCGCCCACATCCGCCTGCCGTACAACACCATCCTCGGGTACCCAGCGCTGGCCAAGTTCATGGCCGTGACCCACCATGGCTACAACGTCCCCAAGATGCCAGGAAGTGGTGGCGTCATCACGGTGCCCTATGAAGAGAGAGATGTAGTGTGTTCCCTGGAGCGAGCCTTTCAGGCCGCGTTGCTAGAAGACCCAGATCGCGGAAGCAGGAGGCTTCCTAAGACCACCCCCAAGAAGAAGAAGACATCGTCAGGCTCAACCCCTCAGGAGGCAGGCCCCTCAGGGCCCGTGCCCCCTCAGGAGGGCCCTCCATCCATCGCATAGGAAGGCACGCCCGGTGCCCTCCTCAGGCAGGGCTCGGGGGCTCTCACCTGGAGGGCCACCGACCTAGCCAGGGTCACAAGGGAGGCGCTTGGGCACCATGTGGAGGCGTGCTTCGCAGCACGTTTCCCTCGAGAGGGAGCCAGGCAAGGAAGATCAGACCAGAAAGAGTTCGTTGACGAGGCCATTCGAGAGCTATAGGAGACAAGGATCATGAGAGGTTGCCGCCGCTTGCCAGCCGTGGCCCCACATCCAGGCGAGAATGGTGGGCTGCGCGTCTGCGTCGACGTACCAGGGCTCAATCAAATCACCACAACAGAGTGCCTCTGGCCCTCGCAAGTGGGGTGCTGCGGAGGTCCACCCCACAGCTATGTTTGCATTCCTTACGGCCTGCCGAGCATGGCTGCAGCGTACCAGCACCTCATGAGGGGCATCGTGGAGGCTCAGGAAGACAGGCGTTCCGCGGCTCTGGCGGAGGTGGAGACAGCTCGCGAGGAGTCACCAGTGCCTCTGGAGCCTCCCGAGGCCCCGGGGCCTGGGGGCTCGTGAGGATCGGCTTCTGCATCCCGTCAAGTCTGTTGCACCGACGCCACTACACCGACGACATCCTCAGGTAACATCTTTCAAGTTCCGTTCTCAGCTGGGAGCACCCTCCCAGGGTTGCATCACTCCCAGGCCGCATGGGTCCGTACCCGCGGCATGTGTCCGCATTTACCTTTCCGTTGTTAGTTTGCCTTGTTGGGGCGCCCCTCGGGCTGCATCATCCCCAAGCCGTTCGGGCCAGACCCAGCGGCATGTATCCCCCTAGTGTTTATTTCCAACTATGCATTGCCTATCACGCTTAGCTGCATGGAGCCTGTCCGTTGCATCTTCTCTTCCCATGTCGGCTACTTGCACGTTAAAGGGGGGGTGCCTGAGCATCGCGACTCAGGGCTCTTACTGGCTCTCCAGCCCTCACCCTCTGGCCTTGTCCATGGCATCGCGACCTGGCATACCAGCGACGGCTGAGACAAGCTCGAGGGACGGGACCCGAGGACGTAGAGTACCGGCATCTAACCAAATTTTGCAGGGACACATCTCAAGATACGTCCCAGAGCCGGGTGCAACCCGCCCAGAGGTAGGGCCTCGGGAGTCCCGCGCTGGCTCACGGGTGCCCAAATACGCCTCGCCTACCTCAACCAGCAAGCTCTTGAGTAACTAACGATCAACTAATGGCCGCCGTGGCAACACCATCTTCCTTCTATGATGACCCTGCAGGATCCCTGGAGGGAACCGTGCAAGCCGAGGCCCTCACGAGGTTTCCTTCGCCCTCGCCCGCGTGAACCGCTGGCACGTTAAAGGGGGGGTGCCTGAGCATCGCGACTCAGGGCTCTTACTGGCTCTCCAGCCCTCACCCTCTAGCCTTGTCCACGGCATCGCGACCTGGCATAGCAGCGACGGCTGAGACAAGCTCGGGGGCCGGGACCCGAGGACGTAGAGCAGAAAGGGGAGCAGAGGCGGGGAAGATGGGGTCTCACGAGGACCTTGCCGAGCGTTTCCGCTCCTATCCACACACGGACCCAACGGCGCACCTGGAACGGCCCCTGATCCTCAAGATAAGTCACCACCCACGGCACTGGTTGTCGCAGCACTACCCCCGCACCTAAAGCAACTCCGTACTAGCGACGTTGCTTCCCTTTCTCACTAAGTGATGGCTGCTTGGGCGCCAAAGGGGACCTCCTGAGCATCGCGACTCAGGGGCTCTTACCGGACCTTGGGTCGCTCACCTCCTGGCCTTGACCACGGCATCACGACCTGGCATACCAGCGACGGCTGACGCCGCCTGGGGACTGGGACCTGTCGGTGTAGAGCACCAGGCCCTCGCGAGGTTCGAAAGGGAGAACTCAGCTCTGACGGAATCAGCAACTCACGTAAATCCATAGCAAAGGTCATATATTAACATACGGGACTACAGACACCTTACAAGCCCCCATGGGGCGCATTTCGATTCCTCGCCGGGAACAGATCCTAAGGAGTGCTAACTATACGGGCTCCTGCAGAAGATGCCATCAACAGTGGGCCGTCAGGCACCGGCGCCAACCACATCCAGATCAGGGTTCGCGACGGCCTGACGCGTCCGCCCTGCTCCTGGAGCAACGGCGACTCGGGGGCTCGTAGCTATCGTCGCTCGTCTCCGGAGTCACGTAGCCTACACTGGAGCTGCTGGACCCTCGGGCACCACTGCCGTGTGGGCGGTCGGCGGGCCTAGCCCTCACCAGGGCGAGGTCCTGGTCGCCCCTCCTGCGGCAGCACTCGAGCCGGCGCCCGATCACGTCGAAGAACTTGAGGAACATCACCGCCGCGCCGTCATACTCCAGGTGGACCGTGAAGACACCTCTTCCCTGCAGATCCGGGCGATCTCCCTCCAGCCGCGGGACATGTAGACCGCGCCCGGGGTAGCGACGACGACCTCGGCCTCGGTCGCGGGGGCGCCACAGTCGGCGTGCTGCAGCTGGAGCTCCATAGGCCCTCCTGGAAGAACCACGGAGGCGAAGAAGGGAGGAAGGCGGATCCAGGACTGAAGAGGAGTGACGACGTGGAGCACGAACTCGTGGGAGGAGCCCTCGGCATCGACTCTAGGAGGGACCACCCACGCCTTCACAACCCGATGGCGCCGACGACGGTGCTGACCGTGGGGATCAGCATCGGCACCTCCCGGGCCCTCGACGTGGGCGTACAAGGGCAGCGGGAACCCCGGCGGAGCCCGCTCGCCCCGGGGCCTCGCCACCACTGGGTCGTCCTCGTCGTCCCGGCTGCAATGGGCGAGTCGCTTCTTCGGCAGGAGAGGGTCTGGCCCTTCTCGAGGAGCCTTTCCCTTCTCCGCTGCAGAGAATCGGCGAATCGGAGCCATCACACCAAGACGGAGCAAGAACTGAGGCGAAGGAGAGAGCAAGAGGAGATGGACTTGACGGGCACGAGTGGTGCCGTACTTATAGCCGGCGAAGGCCAACCGCCGGTCTCCACGATCACAGGTAATCATAACACGTTCTGCATACAGGGACTTGTCCAACTCGCACGAACACCAAGGCGTCGTGGGGAAGCAGAGGCGCCACGTCCAATCAACCGCCACGCGGCGTCCAAGGCCGCAGGCTGTTAGGGTCCGCGGCGCTCCGCCCTTGCCCTTTCGCCTCTCGGCATGGCCAAGTCCATGCGCGCCTTGGGCCCGAGGGCTACTATCGGCGTTCTGGGAACGGGGGTCCCCAGACTTGCCTGCCTGCGGCCTGCGGCGTGGCTCAAGTGGGGGCCCAGCACGGCCCATCTTCATAAACACGAGGCTCAAGACCCTCGCGAGGGGCCAAGCTTCGCGAGGCGGACGACACGGCGCATCCTCAGGCACAGCCTCGTCAGGCTGGCTCGCGAGGAGGCGGAGAGTTCAAGGCGGGGTACCTCGCGAGGTGCCCATGACGCAAGCCATGATGACACGGGGCACCAGGCGGGTGCCAGCGTGTGCAGCGTCCCTCTTTCCTCTTTGGTGCAAAGGGGGCAAGCGTATCAGCGGAGTACCAAGGCATCAGGCAAAGGTTGCCACTTCGGTGCAACGAGACCAAGGCCAGGAGGACTACGAGACAGAGGTCACCATGGAGCCCAGCGGGGCGTCATCACCCAGAGCCTTTGGCAGGCGAAGACTGCTTTTGTCAGGATAGATGTACTTGTTGTCCCCCTTCAAATTAGCCCGCCATTGTTGGATCCCTTCCCGCTCAATATTTGGGGAGAGGACCAGGGCCTCTATAAATAGGACTAGCCACCCACATAGCAAGGGGAGGTAAGTTGGTTCGTTCGGTTCACAAGTAGAGAGAGAGAGAGAGAGAGAGAGAGAGAGAGGGTGACTAAACCCTTCATAGGAGTTCATCACCACAGCCTAGAACAGACCCTCGCAAGGCTGTTCTTCCTTGTATTGTTCATCCTCACCACCCCCAGGAGGCAATCCATTCACCACACACTGGAGTAGGGTATTACACCACATCGGTGGCCCGAACCAGTATAAATCTTGTGTCTTTCGTGCAGTTCTTTTAGTAGTTTAGATCCCATTGAGACAGAGAGGTTGAAGGTGAGATTTCCGCGCGCATCCCAGTGTTCGAACCTTAAGGGTCTGCCGGAACCCGAAATCCGACAGCAGCCAGACACCGGAGGACAAAAGAGGTTCCCCCCACAAGTGCGGATGGTGAACATGATATACACAACCCACATCCCCAAGAGGGAGCGAAAGCGTGCGCTCAGGGACGTATATGCGTTGGAGCCAGTCGCCCCAAAGTTCAACCCATGGTCCTCCTGTCCGATCACCTTCGATCGCAGAGACCACCCCACTAGTATCCGTCATGGCGGATTCACCGCACTGGTCCTAGACCCAATCATTGACGGATTTCACCTCACTCGAGGCCTAATGGATGGCGGCAGCAGCCTGAATCTGCTTTATCAGGACACAGTGCGCAAAATGGGTATAGACCCCTCAAGGATCAAACCCACAAAAACGACCTTTAAAGGTGTCATACCAGGTGTAGAGGCCCATTGCACAGGCTCAGTCACACTGGAAGTGGTCTTCGGATCCCCGGATAACTTCCAAAGCAAAGAGTTAATCTTCGACATAGTCCCGTTCCGCAGTGGCTACCATGCACTGCTCGGGCGAACCGCATTTGCAAGATTCAATGCGGTACCGCATTATGCATATCTCAAGCTCAAGATGCCAGGACCTCAGAGGGTCATAACAGTCAATGGAAACACATAGCACTCTCTCCGCACGGAGGAGCACACTGCGGCCTCCGCAGCAGAAGCGCAAAGCAGCCTCTCAAGGCAATCCACTAGTTCGGCGATTAAGGACCCGGACACCTTCAAGCGCGCCCAGGGTAATCGGCAACTGGAGCTCCTGGCACGTTCCGAGCTCGCATAGCAATACGGCCCCCACCCCGGTCCCAGCCAAACGGCGAAATCTGTGCCACGCGTACATAATTACGCATTAAAAATACCATGGGCACAGGTGGGGAGGGGGGCACAAGTACGGCACACCCCAAGACACGGCTTAAACCGCACTAGGGGCTTCCCGCTTTTTTATTTTTCTCTTTCAGGACTTTAATCTCTGGAAACCCTGTCCGGCAGCATGATTGCCGAACACATGATGCAGCAACCAAGGAGGCAGAGAGCTACGTCACACCACGAAACTCCTAGGTGGATTACGATAACGAGTGAAATACTTGCTTTAATACTATTCCTCAGCTCGCCCTTGGAAGGGACATGTCAAATAGTCCTACTTTTTGCTTATCGCACTACTTGTATCATTCTGCTCTAACGCACCTTTTTGAATAAAACAATGCATAGCATTAAGACTATTATTGCATTCTTCCTTTACATATATATGTTCATTCATGACATCTAGCACCCGTACACTCTGGTACGGCCAATACGCCAGGGGCTTAAGCATACCCCATAATGCGGCGTGAGAAGTCTGAACACTTTCGACAGTGCGGCACCCCGAACTTATAGCATTATATGCATCAGCTCCGAATCATGTATTGGGTCAATAGTTGGGTTTGCCCGGCTCCCATGTTTTGGTACCTTACGTTCCGCTATATCGGCTAAGGTAGCACTGGGAGAACTACTATGATTGTGCCCCGGTTCTGCTGGGCTAAGCACCTCAGTAGAGAAAGCTAAAACTGACTGTCATGATAAGGCGAGAGACTGGTCGCTGTTCGAGAGGTTTCAAGTCCCTAAAGACTTATGCCGCTTAGAGCGAGGAATCGGCCCTGTCTGTCTTAAGGCGTGTATCGTGCCCCGAATTTGGCCTTCTGAATAGTAGGGGCTTCACCGAAATTTAAAATTATAGAATTCTATGGCTAAGTGAGAGTGATAACGCATTATAGGCCGATTGCCTTATTCGCTGTGCTGAGCACCTCCCTCGAAGGACACAACAATGGGAACAAGAGTGCTCAGGTTTATCCCGAACACCCCAGCACTCGTGGCGTGGGGGCAGAAGCCGACGACTAGCCATCTCTCAGATTTGATAAACAGCCAAATAGAAGGCAATATTTTAAATTCAAACAAGTGTTGCGTAGCGCATATGAACAAGTGTTCATAATACAGGATTACACGAGCAAGTTTACTCAAATATTACATCTTTCGCACACTCATCCGCTACAAGACAGCCACCCTTCTGGACACCCTCATAGTACATCTCAGGGAGGTGATGCTCTTTGCCTTGTGGCGGCCCTTCCTTCACCAGCTTCACGACGTCCATCTTGGCCCAGTGCACCTTCGCACGAGCGAAAGCCCGGCATGCACCTTCGATGCAGACGGACCGCTTGATGACTTCCAGTCGTGGGCAGGCATCCACAAGCCGCCTCACCAGGCCGAAGTAGCTGTTGGGAAGGGCGTCACCAGGCCACATCCGGACTATAAAGCCCTTCATGGCATGTTCGGCCACCTTGTGCAGCTCGACCAGTTGCTTCAGCTGATCGCTCAGAGGCATCGGGTGTTCGGTCTCAATATACTGAGACCAGAACAGCTTCTCCATTGAGCTTCCCTCCTCGGCTTGGTAAAACTGTGTGGCATCCGACACGCTGTGGGGCAAATTTGCGAATGCTCCTAGAGAGCTTCGGATTAGGGTAAGTAACAAGTAATTTACTTTCACATGCTTGCTTTGCATATAGAATGCCTTACCCGCCGCTATCTTCTTCATTGCATCAATCTCCTGGAGAGCCTTTTGGGCTTCAGCCTTGGCACTCTTTGCACTCTGAAGGGCCGCAGCAAGCTCGGACTCTCGCGTCTTCAAGTCAAGCTCCAACGCCTCGTGCTTCGTCACAAGAGCATGGAGCTCTTGCTGCACCTTGCCCACCCATGCCTCTTGTTTTTCCCGCTCGGTGCGCTCCTGGGCCGCTTTGTTTTCGGCCTCGGATAGCGCTTGCTTCAGGGTTGCCACTTCGGTCGTGGCCCCTCGCAGATTAAAGATGATCCTGTCATTTTGCAATTGCATCACTTATATATATACATATCTACAGACTAGGTATTACTTACCTTTGTTCTCCTCGAGCTGCCTCTTGGCAAGGCCGAGCTCTTTCTTGGACCCTTCGAGGTCCTGCTTCAGTACGGCGACCTCCGCAGTCAGTGCGGCAGAGGCCAGCAGTGAAGCCTGCATACGCATATAGACATACTTATATTAGACTCCTGCAGATATTAGTTGATCCTCTATTTGGCTTTTCTTTTTGAACACGAAACAGAGCATCAGGGGCTACTGTCTATGCAGTAATTATTTTCCTATATGCCAAATACTTACCTCAAAGCCTGTTAGAAGGCTAGCACAGGCTTCAGTCAGTCCGCTCTTGGCGGACTGAACCTTCTGGATCACCGCACTAATAATATTGCGATGCTCTTCGTCGATGGAAGCGCTGCGAAGCGCTCCCGGCAGATTGTCTGGTGCCTTTCGATGGACAGAGGTCACCGGCACGGGCGTCTTGCCCCTTTTGGAAGGAGGCCGCTTGCCCGAGTCCAAAACCACTGGGGGTTCCGGCGCAGTGTTCGGCTAAAGGCCGAACTCGGAGCCCTCGGGAGCCTTACCCCCTCTGCTCCCAAAGTCCGGAAGGTCGCCTTGAGGCGCCTTCGGGACTGTCTCCCCTCGACCCGGTGCCTCTCGAGATAGCACCTCGACATTGTCCGTAGGGCAAGGGGAGGTGGCGATCGGAAGTGGATCGCTATCCATATCCGCCGAGTCCAAGGAGCTGCCCGATGAAGATACATCGATACGGGCTTGGGGCGGTCTGCATAATCATATTCGACGTTAGGAGAAGCAGTGCGTCAAAGGTATGCAATGAGCTACTCTGGTATCCGAATACTTACGACTTCGCCAGGGGCTTGGCCCTGAGCAGCCACTCGTCTTCATCTTCGGCGACGGTGGTGGAGCAGTCCCGAAGGAGAGTCCTTCCCTTCTTGGACCCTTCGCCCCCCCCCCTCGGTTGGGGTGGCCTTCCTTTTCTTGTCTCCCCCGGCTGAAGGGGGAGCATCTTCATCTTCCTCCTCGTCTTTGGGGGAGGAGTGCGTCGCGGAGTCATCGGACGATGAGCCCGATATCACCTGGCGTCGGGAACTCTTTCGGATTCCCTTGGCCTTCTTCTTGGTCTTCTCCGGCACCTTGTATGGAGCCGGAGTCAGCATCTCCATCAGGAGAGCGTCCGCGGTGTCTTCGGGTAGAGAGGCCGGACAGTCGATCTTCTCTGATGCCCCCACCCAATCCTGTCAAAGGCATGGGAGCTCAGACCCCACGCGTGGTTAAGCTATGGGAAGTAAAAATCCTACCAGATGTACAAAACTTACCGAATTCGCAGGGCGCTTCGCGCTTAGCCCGCAGTCCTCGGTGAGAGAGGGAGGGACCTCGGCACCCTTGAGCAGCACCCTCCAGACGTCCTTGTGCGTTGTGTCGAAGAGCTCGCTCAGAGTCTGGTGCTGGGCTGGGTCGAACTCCCACAAGTTGAAATCCCGTTGTTGACACGGGAGGATCCGGCGGAAGAGCATGACCTGGACTATGTTGACAAGCTTGAGCTTCTTGCTTGCCATATTCCGTATACAATTCCGGAGTCTGTCCAGCTCCACCGATGATCCCCAGGATACGCCCTTCTCTTTCCAGGAGGTGAGCCACGTGGGGATTCCGGATCGAAACTCGGGGGCCGCCACCCAGTTGGTGTCGCGCGGCTCGGTGATGTAGAACCACGCCGATTGCCACCCCTTTATGGTCTCCACGAAGGAGCCTTCAAGCCATATAACATTGGGCATCTTGCCCACCATGGCTTCGTCGCATTCTGCTTGTTGGCCTCCCACCACCTTCGGCTTGATATTGAAGGTCTTCATCCACAGGCCGAAGTGGGGCCGGATGCGAAGGAAAGCCTCACACACGACGATGAACGCGGAAATGTTGAGGAGGAAGTTCGGGGCTAGATCATGAAAGTCCAGCCCGTAGTAGAACATAAGACCACAGACGAAAGGATGGAGGGGAAATCCCAGTCCACGGAGGAAGTGGTGGAGGAAAACTACCCTCTCGTGAGGTTCCGGGGTAGGAACAATCTGCCCCGCAGTGGGCAGCCGATGCACGATATTCGCGGCTAAGTATCCGGCTCCGCACAGCTTCTTGACGTGTCCCTCCATAACGGTGGAAGCCATCCATTTGCCTCCCGCTCCAGACATGTTTGGAGAAGGTTGAGGGGAAGGATGTGGACTTGGGCGTTGGAGCTCGAGTGCGCAAGAATGAATGAGCAAGGAGGAAGAAGGCGTGGGCAGAGAAAGGTTAAACCTTATCCCCTTATAAGGGCGGCCGAAACTACGCGCCCCCACTAGCCTAGTAAAACTCGCTTATCCCCCAAGCGCCGTAATTGATGGCGTGGTTGGGTTACCCACGCCCGTATTGATGAGAATCCCGTAATAAGGGGGACACAATATCTGCTTTGACAAGACGTGTCAAGAAACTGCCTCATGTTATATGCGGGGCTAGTTAAAAGAAATGGTTCAAATAATCCCTGGGACACGGCATGATGTCATGTTGCCGAAACATGTCAGCATATTAGATTTGTGGAAATATTATTATCTGTACGGTGGTATGTGGAACTTATTTTGCAGGGTCGGACACTATCCTTGTATTCAAATTCTTCCGTGGTGTATTCGGAGGAGGAACCCGCCTTGCAATGCCGAAGACAACACTGCGCGTCGGACTCATCGTCATTGAAGCCTAGTTCAGGGCTATTGAGGGAGTCCTGGATTAGGGGGTCTCCGGACAGCCGGACAGATGGACTATGAAGATACAAGATTGAAGACTTCGTCTCGTGTTCGGATAGGACTCTACTTGGAGTGGAAGGCAAGCTAGGCAATACGGATATCTATATCTCCTCCTTTCTAACCAACCTTGTGTAACCCTAGCCCCCTCCGGTGTCTATATAAACCGGAGGGTTTTAGTCCGTAGGACAACATACAATCATACCATAGGCTAGCTTCTAGGGTTTAGCCTCTCCGATCTCGTGGTAGATCAACTCTTGTAATACTCATATCATGAAGAATAAATCAAGAAAAACGTAGGGTTTTACCACCATCAAGAGGGCCCGAACCTGGGTAAAACATCATGTCCCCTGCCTCCTGTTACCATCCGCCTTAGACGCACAGTTCAGGACCCCCTACCCGAGATCCGCCGGTTTTGACACCGACACCCCCATACATCAGAGAAAACTAGCTCTAATGGAGCTTTTGAGATACTACTAGAATTTGGATAGGGAAGTTGATGGCTCTTGCCTTGTTGGCAAGCATCACACACTCCATCTTTATTCAACTCTTTGCTAGAAAAAGAAATTTTATTGTGGCTAAGAACATGTTGAACTATTGCCGAGGATGGATGTCCTAAACGATCGTGCCACCTTGATGGAGAGATCTTGGTGGCGCTAAGTGCATGTATGCCCGAGCTTATGGGAGCTGATGATAGGGGATAGAGCCCGTTTCTACACCTGCCATGGAGGAGGGTTTTCTTCGTTGCCTTGTCCTTGACATAGAAAAAATGAGGATGAGTTTCAAGAAACACATGATTGTCGTAAGCTAGACGATGGGCAGAGATCAAGTTTTTGGTGGCATTGGGCACATGCAAAATATTTTTAAGATGAAGATTGCGAGTAAGGGTATGAACATATGCATGACCTATATGAGAAATCTTCATACCTGCACCATTTGGCATGTTTACTTGATCGTGTCCATTGTACTTGTCACGGACGGTGAGTTTGTCGAGCTCGCTGGTAATGTGGTCTATTGCACCTGAGTCCACATACCAGTTTGTGTCCACCCCGTAGGAGGAGTTGGTGTTGATGGTTGCTGCACTTTTCTCCTTGTTGAAGGATATGTCAAAACAGCGATAGAACTCCATGGCCGTGTGATTGGGCTTGGTGCAGATTTGGTAGAAGATGTCAGGCAGATCGTTGTGGCCTCCTCCATTGTCGCGGCCGCCGCGACCACGACCAACACCGCCATTGCCACGGCCGCCTCCACTGCGGCCACCGTTGCCACCGTGGCCACCGCCACGGTTGAATCCACCGCGCCCGCCGCGAGACACGGCGTTGGCAGAGGAGTGGTAGGACTGCCATCCGCCTTCAAACATAGCCAATCTGCTTTCAAAGCTGATCAGCTACGAGTAAAGCTCGCTCACCTGGATTTGCTGAGTCCGAGCACAGATCATGGAGACGAAGGACATGTAGTCGTAGTCGAGTCCCACCAGGATGTAGGACACCATGTCATCGTCGGTGAGCGGCTTGCCCACCGATGCCATCTCATCACCGAGCGCCTTCATGCGCCTGATGTACTCAGCCATCGTCGAGTTTCCCTTCTTGGTGGTGGAGAGGGCGATTCTGGTGTTGACGACGTTTTCTTGAGTTTGAGAGATAAAGATCTTCGTGATGGCGGCCCATGCTTCGGCCGCCGTATCACAGTGTGCAACCTGAACCATAACAGGGGCTGAGATGGAGTTGAAGATGAAGCTCAGCACCTGAGAATCTCGAGCCTTGTCGGTGTCGTATGCAGGGTTGGGCACATCCGTGGGCTTGTCGTCCTTGTCGTGGAGCTTCTGCTCCGGCTGCTCCCTCTCTGGGTTGAGGTAGGAGATGAGCTGCGCCCCACGGATGGCCGCCATGGCTTGCGCGCGCCATACCAGAAAGTTGGAGCGATGGAGTCAATCGGCTATGGGGATGAGGGCAGGCGTGGCGATAGCGGAGATTGAGCACGCCATGGCTATGATAGATGTGCTTAGAGAAGATAGGCTCTAAATACCATGAAAGATGGTGTGAAGCGTATGCCAAGCAGGGACGCATTGCGTGTTATATATAGACATAGGATAGGGTTTACAAGATATGATAGTTAGGCTAGGCTTGATCCTCAAGTTAGCTAATCTACGAGATAAGGATCGAAGCAATGAACCTAACTACCATATTACAAGATCACCATGCACGCAACTTAAAGGGTATATACGGTTTTATATATACAACTGTATATACGTACATTGTATTCTAACAAAGAAGATCCCCTTTTAAAGGACGGGGAAAATCCAACTGTTACCTTGCTCCCAGCCCGCACAGAGAGGTACTACCGCTCGGGCGGTAGTAACCCAAAAACAATGCAATGGCACGAAGCCACAAGACGGTAGTGCAGCTGGGCGGTACTACCGCTCACCCCCGCAGTACTACCGCTGGGGTTGCAGCTCGGGGTTACTCAAAAGCAAAGCGGGAATAGGGGAGAAGTAGTATAACTGCTATAGCGGTACTACCGCCCACCTGAGTGGTACTACCGCTTATAGGGAGTAGTGCTGCTCTCCATTGCCGCTTCACTTCCGCTGAGAGTGCATTGAGACCTGGAGGGAGCGGTAGTGCAGCAATAGTAGCGGGCGGTACTACCGCTGCATTTCCGCGTAACCCCGACATGAAGGACGAGTTCCCAGAAGTAGTAGTAGTAGCCGCGGTACTGGACAATGGTACTACTCCTTATAAGCGGTACTACCGCTAACCAGAGCGGTACTACGGCTTATAAGCGATACTACCGCTAACCAGAGCAGTACTACCACTTGTGGCCTCCAGCCCACAAGCACAGCAATAGATGGCTACAAGAAAACCTGAACTGCCATAACTTCTGCAAATGAGCTTTGAATTGAGCAAACATAAACTTGTTGGATAGAGGACGACAAGAAGTACCAACAATGAAAATATCATACAATATGCATACGTGAACTCCATTTTCGATGAAGTCGAGCTTTTCATGAAGATGACCAAAAGCTCTAATAACTCACACAGAGAAAAACCAAACAAGCACCAAGAAATATGATGCAAGGATACAAAGTTTGAACTCTCTACGAACGATATGATCAAGCTACTAACTTGAGAGCCCCCTTGACAGTACAACAATCGATCCTATAACCCAATCTCGCAACTACCACCTTAAGACCGGTAAAATAGAAAACCTATCAAGGGAAAACCTTTGCCTTGCACATAGTCCACTTGAGCTTGATGATGACGATATTGACTTCCTCAAGTTGGATCAGCTTTCTTGATTGAGTTGGCTCAATGAAGACTAGTTGATTGCTCCCCCATACTCAACTAGGGGTGAGCTACTCTTCAGCATATCTTCACAAGTCCATTGTTGCTACTTCTCGAGCTTGCATTGGTTTTTCCCTTGAAGAGGAAAGGGTGATGCAGCAAAGTAGAGATAAGTATTTCCCTTAGTTTGAGAACCAAGGTATCAATCCAGTAGGAGACAACACACAAGTCACTGAATACCTGCACACACAAACAACAACTTGCACCCAACGCGATAAAGGGGTTGTCAATCCCTTCATGGTTACTTGCAAAAGTGAGATCTGATAGAGATAGATAAACGGTAAAGTAAATATTTTTGGTATTTTTTGGTTTAAAGATCAGAAAGTAAAAGATTGAAAAATATTAAATCAAAAACTAAAATTATAGATCGGAAACTTATATGATGGAAAATAGACCTGGGGGGCATAGGTTTCACTAGAGGCTTGTCTCAAGATAGCAAATAATACGGTGGGTGAACAAATTACTACCGAGCAATTGATAGAAAAGCGCAAAATTATGATGATATCTAAGGCAATGATCATGAATATAGGCATCACGTCCGTATCAAGTAGACTAAAATGATTTTGCATCTACTGCTATTACTCCACACATCGACCGCTATCCAGCATGCATCTAGAGTATTAAGTTCATAAAGAACGGAGTAGTGCATTAAGTAAGATGACATGATGTAGAGGAATTAACTCAAGCTATATGATGAAAACCCCATCTTTTTATCCTCGATGGCAACAATACAATACGTGCCTTGCCGCCCCTACTGTCACTGGGAAAGGACACCGCAAGATTGAACCCAAAGCTAAGCACTTCTCCCATTGCAAGAAAAACCAATCTAGTTGGCCAAACCAAACCGTTAGTTCAAAGAGAATTACAAAGATATAAAATCATGCAAAAAAGAATTCAGAGGAGATTCAAATAATATTCATCAATAAGCTGATCATAAATCCACAATTCATCAGATCTCGGCAAACACAGTGCAAAAGAGTATTACATCGAATAGATCTCTAAGAACATCAAGGAGAACATGGTATTGAGAATCAAAGAGAGAGAAGAAGCCATCTAGCTACTAGCTATGGACCCGTAGGTCCGAGGTAAACTACTCACGCTTCATCGAAAGGGCAATAGGGTTGATGTAGAAGCCCTCCATGATCGAATCCCCCTCCGGCAGGATGCCAGAAAAGGCCCCTAGATGGGATCTCACGGTTACAGAAGATTGCGGCCGTGGAAAAGTGTTTTCGTGGCTTCGCCTGTTGGTTTGCGGATATATGGGTATATATAGGCGAAAGAATTAGGTTAGGAGGTGCACGGGGGGCCCACAAAGGTGGGGGCGCGCCCTCCGTCCTTGTGGCCGCCTTGTGGCTCCTTCGACTTCATCTCCAAGTCCCCTGGTTGCCTTATGGTCCAAGAAAAATCATCGCGAAGGTTTTATTTCGTTTGGACTCCATTTAGTATTCCTTTTTCGCGAAACTCAAAAACAAGGGGAAAAATAGGAGCTGCCTATGGGCTCTAGGTTAATAGGTTAGTCCCAAAAATATTATAAAATAGCATATAAATGCATATAAAACATCCAAAATAGATAATATAATAGCATGGAACAATAAAATATTATAGATACGCTAGAGACGTATCAATTGTCGCCAGACTGGACGGCAAGCTTCAAGCACGATCTCCTCGTGATGCTCCACTTGAACTTGGACACCTTGATGATGATCACCACTTGATGTCATCCTCGATGGGTTATATGATATATTCCTTTTGATGCACGAGCATGGAAACATACCTAACCCCACAAACAACTCTCACATAGACTGCGGGTTAGTACACAAAGCATAATGGACAATGCTTACCATACCATGGGATCACTTGATCCCTCTTGGTACATCTTGTACGCTTTGTGTGTTGATCATCTTGATTCACTCCTTGACTTAGTCTTGATCAACCTTGTATCATGTCTTCTCTCTTACCAATCTTTGAATAACTCCTTGAATAGAACCTTCGTCAACTCATAAACTCCATGAAACCAACACCTGGACTTCAAAAAATGCCTATGGACAAATCCTTCAAATATAACTCAAGGCAACCATTAGTCCATAGAGAATGTCATCAATTACCAAAACCACACATGAGGGTACCACATGTTATTTCACCTAAGATGGTCTGACTGGGCTAAGGCACCCAAGCCACACCAAGCTAGTACTTTCAGCACGCCGCGGGAACAACCTGTCGCCAGGCATGCTCTAGATCCAACCTAGCCCCCGCCGTGACCACCATGCCACACTGCCACCTCCTAGGCCAGCAGCCACAGGATCCACACGCCCCTTCATCGGGAGCCTCCTTGGATCCCGCGCCCCCACAAGAAGCGAGCCCATGCCACCGAGATCCCAGAGAGGGGAGGGAGGACAGAGCGCCCGGCCGCCACCAGCGCCGCACGGGCTTCGCCCGATGGATGCTATAACGCCCCATATGTAACTTGCCATATTTGTATTCCAACTCTTGCCATTTCGGCACTAAGTTATGATATTTCCTCATTGTCGCGTTTTTGTCTTTGGATTGTTTTGTCTTTGTCATGCATCTCATATCATGTCATCATGTGCATTGCATTTACATACGTGTTCGTCTCATGCATCCGGGCATTTTCCCCGTTGTCCGTTTTGCATTCCAGCGCTCCTATGTCCTCCGGTGTCCCTTTCTACCTCTCTTCGTGTGCGGGTGTTAAACATTTTCGGATTGGACCGAGACTTCTCATGTGGCCTTGGTTTACTACCGGTAGACCGCCTGTCAAGTTTCGTGTCATTTGGAGTTCGTTTGATACTACAATGGTTAACCGAGGGACCGAAAAGGCCTCGTGTGTGTTGCAGCCCAACACCCCTCCAAAGTGGATCAAAACCCACCTAAACCTCCTCCATCACCTAGGCCGTTCGATCATGATCGCGTGGCCGCAAACCGTGCTCAATTTGGAGCCTCCTAGCTCCCTCTACCTCTATATATAGGTCCCTCCACGAAAATCCCAGGTCTCCTCCACCCCTAACCTAGCTCCCAGGTCCTCTGCGCGGCCGGACACGTCCGATCTGGCCGGACGCACCGCCACCACCCACTCCCGACGTGCCACGTGGCGGACGCGCCCACTTCGCCACCCCACTCCACCGCCAGGCCCGCTCGGCCCGCGTCCGGCCCTCCTGGCCCAGAGGCGCGCCGCCGCCGCCTGCGTCCTCGCCCCGATGCCTGCCTCCTCGCCACCGACGCCGGCGCCGCGCCCCGCCGCCCGCCGCCACCGCGCCAACCTCCGCCTCCAGTGCCTCCCCGACGCTGTTGCACTCTGCCGCCGCCCGCGGCGACCTCGCCGCGCCCGAGCCACCACGGTTTCCTCTCCGGCCACCCTCCGTCGTCTCCTCTCCGACCGGCCACCGCGGCAAGTCCCTGGATCCGGTGATCCCCGACTCTCCGGTGAACAGTACCCCGGCGGATCTCGAAATCCGAGATGCTATAGTGCCCTGGATATCAGATCTGATAATCTCGGTTGACACTCTCCCTGAACCCTAATTTTTTTTTGCATTCTTCATCAGCTCGTAACTCTGCATCTGTGGCTCCGATTCGTGCGTGTAGCATATCAAAATTTTCGTCTCGACGAGTACTTCATTTCATCTCATTGCATGATGTTCATTTGAGCTCATCTTGATGACCTAAATGCTGTTGGAAGAGGGCTATGTGATGTTAGTTTCAGATTCATATCAGCAAACGCACTTTTGTCATTTTTGCCATGATTAATGTGTGCCTCCTATAAACTTGAGCCCTACATGAGTTTTGAAGTATTTCATGTCATCTTTACAGGGGTGTATGCCATGTATTTTTATGATCTATGTGGTGACTAGCACAAGCATGCAAAGTAGCTTACCTAATGTTGCTGATTTTAGGGACTTCGAAATATTCTAAGTCTTTGCCCTGTTATTATTTTTATGCCATGTATTCATGTTGCTACCGAGTGATCCGTGCCTCTTTTGAGCATGATCAGTAAGGATGTTTTGTAGATATTGTGGTGCTCTATCCATCCATGACTTTGTTTGCAATTATGGAGCACCCTAGCTTGACTCAATCGAGCTCTACTTTTGCTATAAAATGTTCCTGGCAGATTGTTATGATGTTTAGCAATTTTGTCGAGCTTGTTGTAGTTGATCCCTACATGCTATGTTGTTGTTCTTGCCACGTTTAGCTTCTATGCCATGTCTTCTTGCTGGGTGTATGCTTAGTTTGTCATGCAATGCCTTGTGGTGAGTGCATGGAGCTCGTAAACATGCCTACTTAATATCTGTTTTGCCATGTTCCAGTTTTTCACCAAGTCTGAATCTGTTAACGATAATTGTTATGTTCACATGGTTTCCATTGTATTTTCTGATCCCTTTTGGCTTATGGTCAGTAAGGGACTTTTGTTGTATGCTTTGAGTAGCTTCATGCCATGCCTTGCTTTGCCATGATAGCTTCCTGTAGCATGTGGTTACCTTGCTCTAAACATTGCTTCCTGATGTTAAATTCCTGACTTGTTATTTTCACCAAGTCTGTAACCTGTAATCTTTTCCACTTTTGCCATGCTTGTTTGAGCCTGCTATTGAGTGAATTAGCCGTAGATCAGTGTTCATCTTTTGTCAAGAATCTTGAGTGGATCCCTGCCATGTATTTTGTTGATATGTTAGAGTGTTGTAGCATGTTGTTCTTGATGCATTTAGATGGCCTCGTGCTGTTAATCGCAGATCGGTGCCATATTTGGTTTTGCTTGTCATTTCCAAACCGTGCATCCAATTCTGGTGATCTTTATATCGATTTCGACCAAAATCAACTCACCTTTCCAGTGGCACTCTTCGTTTTCCAAGTTGAGGCCAGGTTCAATCTTTCCTTTCCGAAACATACATATGCATCGCATATCGCATCCCGCATGTCATGTCATGTTTTGCATCATGTTGTTTGTGCATTGCACGTGGTTGATTGTGTCTCGCTTTTCTTGTTGTTCTTACTTGGGTAGAGCCGGGAGACGAGTACGTGATCGAGGAGCCCGTTGAGTACGTTTACGAGGATCAAGTCAACTCGGAGAACTTTGCAGGCAAGATGACCATACCCTCGAAATCACTTCTATCTTTGCTTGCTAGATGCTCCCTCTTTTGCTATGCCTAGGCTAAGATGCCTACCACTTGCTTTTCATGCCTCCCATATTGCCATGTCAAACCTCTAACCCACCTTGTCATAGCAAACCGTTGTTTGGCTATGTTACCGCTTTGCTCAGCCCCTCTTATAGCGTTGCTAGTTGCAGGTGAAGATTGTAGTTTGTTCCTTGTTGGAACATGTTTATTGTTGGGATATCATTATTATATCTTGTCTATTTTAATGCACCTATATACTTGGTAAAGGGTGGAAGGCTCGGCCTTATGCCTGATGTTTTGTTCCACTCTTGCCGCCCTAGTTTCCATCATACCGGTGTTATGTTCCTTGATTTTTGCGTTCCTTACATGGTTGGGTTATAATGGGAAACCCTTGACAGTTCGCCTTGAATAAAAATCCTCCAACAAGGCCCAACCTTGGTTTTACCATTCGCCACCTAGCCTCTTTTTCCCTTGGGTTTCCGAAGCCCGAGGGTCATCTTTATTAAACCCCCCGGGCCAGTGCTCCTCTGAGTGTTGGTCCAAAACAGAGCCACTTGCAGCGCTACCTCGGGGAAACTTGAGGGTTGGTTTTAGTTGTACGTAGTGTTCATCCGGTGTGCCCTGAGAACGAGATATGTGCAGCTCCTATCGGGATTTTTCGGCACAGCGGGTGGTCTTCCTGGACTTGTTTTACCATTGTCGAGATGTCTTGTAACCGGGATGCTGAGTCTGATTGGATTGTCTTGGGAGAAGGAATATCCTTCGTTGACTGTGAGAGCTTGTGATGGGCTAAGTTGGGACACCCCTGCAGGGATTTGAACTTTCAAAAGCCGTGCCCGCGGTTATGGGCAGATGGGAATTTGTTAATGTCCGGTTGTAGATAACCTGAAACTTAACTTAATTAAAATGGATCAACAGAGTGTGTGGCCGTGATGGTCTCTTTTCGGCGGAGTTTGGGAAGAAAACATGGTCTCATGTTATGTTTGAACATAGGTTGTTCTAGCATCACTTCTTGATCATAGTTCATCGATCGTGCCTTTGCCTTCTCTTCTCGCTCGAATTGCGTATGTTAGCCACCAAATATGCTAGTCGTTTGCTGCAGCTCCACATCATTCTTTTACCCTTCCTATAAGCTTAAATAGTCTTGATCGCGAGGGTGTGAGATTGCTGATTCCCCATGACTCACAGATTCTTCCAAAACCAGATGCAGGGACTGATGATACTGCTCCAGGTGATTTGACTGAGCTCAAGTGGGAGTTCGATGAGGACTCAGGACGATACTACGTTTCCTTTCTAGACGATCAGTAGTGGTGCCCAGTTGGGGCGATCGGGGACTTTGTCGCATTTGGGGTTGTTCTTCATTTTGGTTCCGTAGTCGGACCTTGAGTGTAACTGGATGAATGTAATGATATTTATGCTATTTGTGTGATCTGGTGAGTGTAAGCCAACTATGTATCTTTTCCCTTATTTATTACATGGGTTGTTGTGAAGATTACCTCACTTGCGACATTGCTTTCAGTGCGGTTATGCCTCTAACTCGTGCTTCGACACGTGGGAGATATAGCCGCATCAAGGGCATTACAAGTTGGTAATTAGAGCCTTCCCCGACTTTAGGAGCCCCCTGCTTGATCGAATCGTTGGCATTGTTGAGTCTAGAAAAATGTTTTGAGTCATTTAGGAATTATAAATATCGGAGAGTAGGATTCTTTTTACTCCTCAGTCCCTTCGTCGCTCTGGTGAGGCATCCTGATGTAGAGTTTTGACTCTTCTCTTCTCAAATTTCACTAAAAAAATTTAGGATCACGTGGGTATATTGGAATCATTCCGATGGTTTTGTGACGAGAACATTGTTCTTGGTGCCTCCTGACTTTTAGGGGTTGTGGCAGTGTCCCAGGGAGTTGAGCTCCGAGGTGTTGTCGTCACAATTTTATCGTTGCAATTCTGGAATACCTGAGTTTCGTCGACATCAAAAATCTCTTTTATGCAGCTGTTGGTGAGATAACCTCGACGCCACCCAGTACTGGGGCGGGAGTTCGGGAGTATTGCCATAACTCGTATAACGGATGCTTTTTAAAGGTTGAGGTAAATAATTTCCGAAGGTTTGTTGGTTATGTGTTGAAGGATGGATATAGCTGGATCTAGGATTTGCTAGCTTGGGTGAGATATTATGCTTCCCTTGTATCCCCAACACCTGATTGCATAACCGGGAGAATTTCAGGAGTTTCATAGGTGGGAATTCTTGTAGCTCTAGAATTTCTTCCGCAAATATTTTGTTTGTGATTGGGTAATCCTCACCAAGTATTTGTTCTTGTCCGTACCTTGTTGTTTTATTCTTCTACCTCTATCTAAGTGGTTTCTCAATGTATGGAAGTGTGACCATTTCAATTGGAATTCATTCGTTCATTTTGTTCGGATGTGAAGACTATATGTTGCAATTTCGATCCGTTTGATTCAGCTTGAATATTTGTCTGTCAAGATGCTAACGGATGTCACCCTCTCCAGGATGGCTCCTCCAACGCATACGACTCCGAATCCTGATCCGCCACCACCACCTCCACTTCCAGAGGCATGGCAAGCTGTGATGGCCGCTACCAATGCAAACACGCAGCTAATCATGCAAATTCTGCAAGAGCGCAACCAAGGGAATCATGGCCATGGCAACAATCAGAATCAGTTTTCTACACTCAACCAGTTCCTCGCTAACCAGCCAAAGACCTTCAGTAACTGTGTCGAGGCAACAGATGCTGATGATTGGCTCGTGGATATCTACAAGCATTTCGAGTGCAGCAACGTCAGGCCTGAGGTCTTTGTCAAGTTTGCCTCCTTCCAACTCAAAGACCAAGCTGTAGAATGGTTTCAGCAATACAATGATTCCAGAGGAGGCCGTTTGATTACCTGGGATGAATTCCGTCAAGACTTCAAAGCTCAACACATTCCTCAGAGTGTTGTTGAGAGCAAGCGTGAGGAATTCCGCAACCTGAAGCAAGGCAGCTTGTCTATTTACCACTATAACATCATGTTCCAGAAGCTCGCTCGTTTCGCCAAGCAGGACGTCCCTGATGAGAGGAGCATGATTTATCAGTTCAGGGGTGGCCTCAGAGAAGATCTTCAACTTGCTCTCGTGCTTTTCGAGCCTCAGAAGTATGATGAGTTTTACAACATGGCACTGAAACAAGAGACTTCTCAACTCAAGTGCGATGCTTCCAAGAAGCGAGTTAGAGATGCAACTCCTTCTTCCTCAACTCAAGTGGCTTCTAAGCAGCAAAAGTATTGGCTGCCTCCTCCTCCGTTCTAGCAGCCTTATCAACAGAAGAGCAAAGGTGGCAATGGATCTTCCCACCCACCCAACCCAGGCTTTCAGAACAAGACTTCGTCTCAAGCTCCAAGATCAAGTGCTCTGTATCACCGTCCGCTTTCAGAGGTCACGTACAACAAGTGTCAGCAGAAGGGTCACTATGCCAACAAATGCTTCAATCAGAGGTGTCTCCCTCCTCCTCCTCCTCCTCCTGCTCCTGTGAGATCTGCCAACACCACAGTGGTCAAGCATAATCCCAAGCACGCCAAGGTCAACATGATGAACGCAGCTCATGCAGAGGACTCGTCAGATGTCATATTGGGTAACCTTCCTATTAATGATGTTCCTACAAAAGTTCTCTTTGACAGTGGTGCATTGCTTTCTTTTATTTCTACACCATTTGTTACCAAGCATGAATTTGTGACCGAAAAGATTCCTTTCCCATTGAAGATTGTGTCCCCGGGCAAGCAAATGACATCTAACGTTTGCGTCCCGGATGTTACTATCACGTTGGGCGACTATAAGTTTCTATCCTCTACAGTGGTCCTTGGTAACTCGGATATTGATCTTATTCTTGGAATGGACTGGCTTTCTAAGCACAAGGCTCAGCTTGATTGTGCTGCCAGGCAGATTCAATTGACACATTCATCTGAGGACGTAATCGTATTTGCCGCTCGGGATGATACCATTTGACTGTTTTCTCTCAATGAGAAGGGTGAGCTGGATGACATCTCCCAGATTCCAATCATTTGCGAATATCAAGACGTCTTTCCAGAAGAGCTTCCAGGAATGCCTCCGCACCGGCCAGTTGAATTCGTCATTGATCTTGAGCCTAGAACGGGACCTGTTTGCAAACGTCCTTACAAGCTCGAACATGAAGAGTTGAAGGAGCTGAAGAAGCAACTCAATACTCAAGAGCATATGGGTCTCATCCGACCAAGTTCTTCTCCATGGGGTTGTGGTGTTATTTTCGTCAAGAAGAAGGATGGAACGAACCGACTTTGTGTCGACTACTGTCCATTGAACAAGAAGACCATAAAGAACAACTACCCACTTCCCAACATCAACAAGCTGTTTGAACACCTCAAAGGTGCTCAAGTATTCTCCAAGCTTGATCTCCGTATGGGCTATCATCAGATTCGCATTCGTGAAGAAGATATCCCGAAGACAGCATTCAGAACAAGCTATGGTTCATATGAATACACTGCCATGTCTTTCGACCTCGTCAATGCTCCTCCAACATTCTCTCGCATGATGAATTTCATCTTCAACGCCTACACAAATGACTTTGTCTTGGTCTACCTCGATGACATTTTGGTCTTTTCCAAGAACAAGGAGGATCATGCCAAACACTTGAGATTGGTGCTGGATAAACTCAGAGAACATCAGTTCTATGCGAAGTTATCAAAGTGCGACTTTTGGCTCGATGAGGTTCTCTACCTTGGGCATATCATCTCTGCCAAGGGCATAGCGGTTAATCCTGAGAAGGTGTCTGCAATTTTGAATTGGGAAGCACCTCATAATGTGAAGCAACTCTGCAGCTTCCTTGGGCTCGCAAGCTATTGTCGAAGGTTCGTTGAGAACTTCTATAAGATCACGAAGCCTCTTTCCAACCTTCTCCAGAAGCATGTGAAGTACGTCTGGTCGCCTGAATGTGACATCGCTTTCAACACCCTGAAAGAGAAGTTAGTCACTGCTCTAGTTCTGACTCCTCCTGATGAATCCAAACCGTTTGAGGTTTTCTGTGATGCTTCCCTTCAAGGTCTTGGTGCAGTGTTGATGCAAGAGAAGAAATTTGTGGCCTATACCGCTCGCTAGTTGAAGCCCAACGAAAAGAAATACCCCACTCATGAATTCGAGTTGGCTGCAGTTGTCCATGCTCTTTTAACTTGGAGACATCTCTTATTGGAAAGAAAAGTGGACATCTTCACTGATCATAAGAGTCTCAAGTACATCTTCACTCAGCCAAACCTCAACCTCAGGTAGACTCGTTGGGTCGAGATGATTCAAGAGTATAATCCGAGTATCGAATATACTCCAGGCAAGGCTAATGTAATTGCTGATGCATTGAGCAGGAACGCTTACTGCAATAGTCTGATTATCAAGCCTTACCAACCCGAGCTTTGTGAAGCTTTCCGCAAACTCAATCTGCAAGTTGTTCCTCAAGGATTTCTGACCAACCTCCAAGTCTCTCCTACTTTGGAAGATTAGATTCGTGAGGCTCAACTTCTTGATGCTATGGTGAAGAAGGTGAAGATTGGGATTGCCAAGGGTCAACCCAAGTACAAGTGCTATCACCTTGATGACAAGGATACTCTATTCTTCAAGGATCGCATTGTTGTGCCTAAAGGTGACCTTCGTAAATTCATTATGAACGAGGCTCACAATTCACTCCTCTCTATTCACCCTAGAAGTACAAAGATGTACCAGGACCTCAAGCAGTCGTATTGGTGGACTCGAATGAAGCGCAAGATTGCTTAGTTCGTGAATGAATGTCATGTCTGCAGAAGAGTGAAAGCAGAACACCAACGACTAGCTGGTCTCCTCCAACCTCTTGCCATCCCAGAATGGAAGTTTGACCATATCAAGATGGACTTTGTGACTGGATTTCCAAAGTCTAAGCGTGGCAATGATGCTATCTTTGTTATCATTAACAAACTCACTAAAGTGGCTCATTTTCTTCCTATCAAAGAATCTATCATAGCAGCTAAGTTGGCAGAGATATATACCTCCAGGATTGTCTCGCTGCACGGCATTCCGCAGTTGATTTCTTCAGATCGTGGCAGCATCTTCACATCTAAGTTCTGGGATTCCTTTTAGAAGGCCATGGGAACCAACATTCGCTTCAGCACAGCTTTTCATCCTCAAACTAGTGGCCAAGTCGAGCGAGTAAATCAGATTCTTAAGGATATGCTCAGGGCTTGTGTCATTTCTATCGGTTTGAAGTGGGAAGATTGTCTTCCATATGTTGAGTTCTCCTACAACAACAACTTCCAAGCGAGTTCGGGCAAGGCCCCGTTCGAGATTCTCTATGGCAGGAAGTGTTGTACTCCTCTTAACTGGTCAGAAACTGGTGAACGTCAACTTCTTGGAAATGACTTGATCACAGAGGCTGAAGAAATGTGCAAAGTCATTCGTGAAAATCTCAAAGCCGCACAATCGCGCCAGAAGAGTTACTATGATAGCAAGCATCATGACTTGGCTTTCGAGATCGGAGACCATGTCTACCTCCGCGTCTCTCCAATGAAAGGTACTCGTCGCTTCGGTATCAAAGGGAAGCTTGCCCCTAGATACGTGGGTCCTTTCAAGATCATCAGCAAAAGAGGCGATCTCGCCTATCAACTTGAGCTTCCCTCCAACTTTGCAAACGTGCACGACGTGTTTCACGTGTCTCAACTCCGCAAGTGCTTCAAGACCCCTGACCGCACCATCAACTTCGAAGAGATAGATCTCCAAGAAGACATGTCTTATCATGAGCACCCCGTTGCTATTCTTGAAGAAACTGAGCGCAAGACTCCCAACAAGTCTATCAAATTCCTCAAAGTCAAGTGGTCACATCATTCCGACCGTGAAGCCACCTGGGAACGTGAGGATCACCTCTGTTCTGAGTACCCGGAGTTTTTCTAGTCCTAGATCTTTCGACGAGATCCTTTCATAGTGGTGGAGTGTTGTAACGCCCCATATGTAACTTGCCATATTTGTATTCCAACACTTGCCATTTCCGGCACTAAGTTATGATATTTCCTCGTTGTCGAGTTTTTGTCTTCGGGTTGTTTTGTCTTTGTCATGCATCTCATATCATGTCATCATGTGCATTGCATTTGCATACGTGTTCGTCTCATGCATCCGAGCATTTTCCCCGTTGTCCGTTTTGCATTCCGGCGCTCCAATGTCCTCCGGCGTCCCTTTCTACCTCTTTTCATGTGCGGGTGTTAAACGTTTTCAGATTGGACCGAGACTTGTCATGCGGCCTTGGTTTACTACCGATAGACCGCCTGTCAAGTTTCGTGTCATTTGGACTTCGTTTGATACTCCAACGGTTAACCGAGGGACCGAAAAGGCCTCGTGTGTGTTGCATCCCAACACCCCTCCAAATTGGCCCAAAACCCACCTAAACCTCCTCCATCACCTAGGTCGTTCGATCACGATCGTGTGGCCGCAAACCGTGCTCACTTTGGAGCCTCCTAGCTCCCTCTACCTCTATATATAGGTCCCTCGACGAAAATCCCGGGTCTCCTCCACCCCTAACCTAGCTCCCAGCTGCTCTGCGCGGCCGTACACGTCCGATCCGGCCGGACGCACCACCGCCACCCACTCTCGACGTGCCACGTGGCGGGCACGCCCACTTCGCCACCCCACTCCGCCGCCAGGCCCACTCGTCCCGCGTCTGGCTCTCCTGGCCCAGAGGCGCACCGCCGCCGCCTGCCTCCTCACCCCCGACGCCGGCGCCGCGCCCTGCCGCCCGCTGCCACCGCGCCGACCTCCGCCTTCAGCGCCGCCCCACCGCCCTTGCACTCCGGCGCCGCCCGCGGCCACCTCGCCGCGCCCGAGCCGCCGCGGTTTCCTCTCCGGCCACCCTCCGTCGTCTCCTCTCCGACTGGCCACCGCGGCAAGTCCCCCGATCCGGAGATCCCCGACCCTTCGGCGAACAGTACCCCAGCGGACCTCGAAATCCGAGCTGCTACAGTGCCCTGGATCTCAGATCTGATAATCTCGGTTGACTTTCTCCCCAAACCCTAATTTTTTTGCATTCTTCATCAACTCGTAACTCTGCATCCGTGGTTCCGATTCGTGCGTGTAGCATATCAAAATGTTCGTCTCAACGAGTACTTCATTTCATCTCATTGCATCATGTTCATTTGAGCTCATCTTGATGCCCTAAATGTTGTTGGAAGAGGGCTATATGATGTTAGTTTCAGATTCGTATCAGCGAATGCACTTTTGTCATTTTTGTCATGATTAATGTGTGCCTCCTATGAACTTGAGCCCTACATGAGTTTTGAAGTATGCCATGCCATCTTTACAGGGGTGTATGCCATGTATTTTTGTGATCTATGTGGTGACTAGCACAGGCATGCAAAGTAGCTTACGTAATGTTGCTGATTTCAGGAACTTAGAAATATTCTAAGTCTTTGCCCTGTCATTATTTTTATGCCATGTATTCATGTTGCTACCGAGTGATCCGTGCCTCTCTTGAGCATGATCAGTAAGGATGTTTTGTAGATATTGTGGTGCTCTATCCATCCATGTCTTTGTTTGCAATTATGACTCAATCGAGCTCTACTTTTGCTATAAAATGTTCCTGGCAGATTGTTAACATGTTTAGCAATTTTGCCGAGCTTGTTGTAGTTGATCCATGCATCCTATGTTGTTGTTCCTTCCATGTTTAGCTTCTATGCCATGTCTTCTTGCTAGGTGTGTGCTTAGTTTGTCATGCAATGCCTTGTGGTGAGTGCATCGAGCTCGTAAACATGCCTACTTAATATCTGTTTTGCCATGTTCCAGTTTTTCACTAAGTCTGAATCTGTTAACGATAATTGCTATGTTCACATGGTTGCCATTGTATTTTCTGATCACTTTTGGCTTATGGTTAGTAAGGGACTTTTGTTGTATGCTTTGAGTAGCTTCATGCCATGCCTTGCTTTGCCATTATAGGTTCCTGTAGCATGTGGTTACCTTGCTCTAAACATTGCTTCCTGATGTTAAATTCCTTGTTATTTTCACCAAGTTTGTAACCTGTAATCTTTTGCACTTTTGCCATGCTTGTTTGAGCCTGCTATTGAGTGAATTAGCCGTAGCTCAGTGTTCATCTTTTGTCAAGCATCTTGAGTGGATCCCTGCCATATATTTTGTTGATATGTTAGAGTGTTGTAGCATGTTGTTGTTGATGCATTTAGATGGCCTCGTGCTGTTAATCGCAGATCGGTGCCATATTTGTTTTTGCTTGTCATTTCCAAACCGTGCATCCAATTCCGGTGATCTTTATATCGATTTAGATCGAGATCAACTCACCTTTCCAGTGGCGCTCTTGGTTTTCCAAGTTGAGGCCAGGTTCAGTCTTTCCTTTCCAAAACATGCATATGCATCGCATATCGCATCCCGCATGTCATGTCATGTTTTGCATCATGTTGTTTGTGCATTGCACGTGGTTGATTGTGTATCCCTATGCTTTTTGTTCTTGCTTGGGTAGAGCCAGGAGATGAGTACGTGATCGAGGAGCCCGTTGAGTACGTTTACGAGGATCAAGTCAACTCGGAGAACTTTGCAGGCAAGATGACCATACCCTCGAAATCGCTTCTATCTTTGCTTGCTAGATGCTCGCTCTTTTGCTATGCCTATGCTACGATACCTACCACTTGCTTTTCATGCCTCCCATATTGCCATGTCAAACCTCTAACCCACCTTGTCCTAGCAAACCGTTGTTTGGCTATGTTACCGCTTTGCTCAGCCCCTCTTATAGCGTTGCTAGTTGCAGGTGAAGATTGGAGTTTGTTCCTTGTTGGAGCATGTTATTGTTGGGATATCATTATTATATCTTGTCTATTTTAATGCACCTATATACTTGGTAAAGGGTGGAAGGCTCGGCCTTATGCTGGTGTTTTGTTCCACTCTTGCCGCCCTAGTTTCCGTCATACCGATGTTATGTTCCTTGATTTTTGCCTTCCTTACACGGTTGGGTTATAATGGGAACCCCTTGACAGTTCGCCTTGAATAAAACTCCTCCAGCAAGGCCCAACCTTGGTTTTACCATTCACCACCTAACCTCTTTTTCCCTTGGGTTTCCGGAGCCCGATGGTCATCTTTCTTAAACCCCCCAGGCCAGTGCTCCTCTGAGTGTTGGTCCCAAACAGAGCCACTTGCAGCGCCACCTCGGGGAAACTTGAGGGTTGGTTTTAGTTCTACGTAGTGTTCATCCGGTGTGCCCTAAGAACGAGATATGTGCAGCTCTTATCGGGATTTGTCAACACAGCGGGTGGTCTTGTTGGACTTGTTTTACCATTGTCGAGATGTCTTGTAAGCGGGATGCCGAGTCTGATCGGATTGTTTGGGGAGAAGGAATATCCTTCATTGACCGTGAGAGCTTGTGATGGGCTAAGTTGGGACACCCCTGCAGGGATTTGAACTTTTGAAAGCCGTGCCCGCGGTTATGGGCAGATGGGAATTTGTTAATGTCCAGTTGTAGATAACCTGAAACTTAACTTAATTAAAATGAATCAACAGAGTGTGTGGCCGTGATGGTCTCTTTTCAGCGAAGTCCGGGAAGAGAACACGGTCTCGTGTTATGTTTGAACGTAGGTTGTTCTAGGATCACTTCTTGATCATAGTTCATCGATCGTGCGTTTGCCTTCTCTTCTCGCTCTCATAGTGTACGTTAGCCACCAAATAGGCTAGTCGCTTGCTGCAGCTCCACATCATACTTTTACCCTTCCTATAAGCTTAAATAGTCTTGATCGCGAGGGTGTGAGATTGCTGAGTCCCCGTGACTCACAGATTCTTCCAAAACCAGATGCAGGGACCGATGATACCTCTCCAGGTGATTTGACTGAGATCAAGTGGGAGTTCAATGAGGACTCAGGACGATACTACGTTTCCTTTCTAGACGATCAGTAGTGGTGCCCAGTTGGGGCGATCGGGGACTTTGTCGCATTTGGGGTTGTTCTTCATTTTGGTTCCGAAGTCGGACCATGAGTGTAACTGGATGAATGTAATGATATTTATGCTAATTGTGTGACGTGGTGAGTGTAAGCCAACTATGTATCTTTTCCCTTATTTATTACATGGGTTGTTGTGAAGATTACCTCACTTGCGACATTGCTTTCAATGCGGTTATGCCTCTAAGTCGTGCTCCGACACATGGGAGATATAGCCGCATCGAGGGCGTTACAGACGCCCTCCGGCAACGTCGAGGCGAAGGAGGGTGGTGGAGCAAGGGCTCTAGTGACGCGCTCACAGGGCGCATCGCGGGGGCGAGGGGAGTTCTTTTTTGTGACCGCTCCTTTTAGTTTGCAGCCATACCTGTCAACTTTAGCACATCGTTCCATGGGATATTGACACGATAGACTTTTTCTTTCTTACTCCTATAGCTAAATATGTGGTCTTTTCTGCTTGCGTGGCCACGGCCGCACCAAATCGACCAACAGAATCACATTGAGATGGACTCGTGTGTGATTTCATCATGTTATTTGCATTGATTGATGTACAATATTTTCTTTGTTCTAAAATAATTAGAGTTCCAGTTTTATCTTAAGTCAATTCTTAATTAGACTAGTATGTAGAAGAAGAACAAAAGAAGGCCCAACGAAAAAACGGTATCGCCCCTGCGTCGCTCCCAGGAGGGGCGACTCGGGCGAATCCCACAAGCATGCCGCCACCCCTTCCTCCTCTGATCCTCCTCCTCTTATTGCCGCCGACGGACTCCTCCGGTCTAAGGCCGCGAGGCTGACGGTGGTGTCGGGTTCTCATCCTCCTTGGGTGACTGATGGCAGCGAGGGTCCCATCCATCTCGTGTTGCGGGATCTCCGGCTAGAGCTCCATGGCGGCCCTAGACGACATGGTTCTTACGGCGGAGAAGTGCGCCGGGGTGGCGGCCCTGTATTTCCCCGGTAACCACGACTGCCGTTGTGGCCGCGAGGGCGGCACATCGTCTGGTTCGGGGGGCTCGGTGCGGCTCAGCTACTCATCTCCGTGTGGTGCGAGTCGTGGAAGTGGTGCGAAAATGGCCCCTAGATGGGATCTCACGGGTACAGAAGGTTGCGGCAGTGGAAAAGTGTTTCGTGGCTTCCCCTGTTGGTTTGGGGATATATGGGTATATATAGGTGGAAGAATTAGGTCAGGAGGTGCACGAGGGGCCCACAAGGGTGGGAGGCGCGCCCTACCCCCTGGGCGCGCCCTCCGTCCTTGTGGCCGCTTCATGGCTCCTCCGACTTCATCTCCAAGTCTCCTGGTTGTCTTTTGGTTCAAGAAAAATCATCGCGAAGGTTTTATTCCGTTTGGTATTCCTTTTCTGCGAAACTCAAAAACAAGGAAAAAAATAGGAACTGGCACTGGGCTCTATGTTATAGGTTAGTCCCGAAAATAATATAAAGTAGCATATAAATGCATATAAAACATCCAAAACACATAATATAATAGCATGGAACAATAAAAAAATAATAGATACGTTGGAGATGTATCAAGCATCCCCAACCTTAATTTCTGCTCGTCCTCGAGTAGGTAAATGATAAAAACAGATATTTTTTATGTGGAATGCTACCCAACATATTTATCCATGTAATACTTGTTTATTGTGGCATGAATGTTCATATCCATAAGATTCAAAAAAAAAGTTTAATATTGACATAAAAACAATAATACTTCAAGCATACTAACAAGGCAATTATGTCTTCTCAAAATAACATGGCCAAAGAAAGCTTATCCCTAAAAAATCATATAGTCTGGCTATGTTCCATCTTCATCACACAAAATATTCAAATCATGCACAACCTTAATGATAAGCTAAGCAATTGTTTCATACTTTTGATGTTCTCAAACATTTTCAACTTTCACGCAATACATGAGCGTGAGCCATGGACATAGCACTATAGGTGGAATAGACGGTGGTTCTGGAGAACACAAAAAGAGGGAGATAGTCTCACATCTACTAGGTGGATCGACGGGCTATGGAGATGCCCATCAATAGATATCAATGTGAGTGAGTAGGAATTGCCATGCAACGGATGCACTAGAGCTATAAGCTTATGAAAGCTCAAAGAAAACTAAGTGGGTGTGCATCCAACTTGCTTACTCATGAAGACCTAGGGCAATTTGAGGAAGCCCATCGTCGGAATTTTACAAGCCAAGTTCTATAATGAAAAATTCCCACTAGTATATGAAAGTGATAATATAGGATACTCTCTATCATGAAGATCATGGTGCTACTTTGAAGCACAAGTGTGGAAAAAGGATAGTAACATTGCCCCTTCTCTCTTTTTCTCTCATTTTTTGCATGGGATAATGCTCTAATAATGAAGATCATCACACTTTTATTTACTTACAACTCAAGAATTACAACTCAGTACTAGAACAAAATATGACTCTATATGAATGCCTCCGGCGGTTTACTGGGATGTGCAATGAATCAAGAGCGACATGTATAAAAAAAATATGAAAGGTGGCTTTGCCACAAATACGATGTCAACTACATGTTCATGCAAAGCAATATGACAATGATGAAGCGTGTCATAATAAACAGGACGGTGGAAAGTTGCATGGCAATATATCTCGAAATGGCTATGGAAATGCCATAATAGGTAGGTTTGGTGGCTGTTTTGAGGAAGGTATATGGTGATTTTATGGCACCGGTGAAAGTTGCACGACACTAAAGAGGCTAGCAATGGTGGAAGGGTGAGAGTGCGTATAATCCATGGACTCAATATTAGTCAAAAAGAACTCACATACTTATTGTAAAAATCTATTAGTCACCGAAACAAAGTGCTACACGCATGCTCCTAGGGGGATAGATTGGTAGGAAAAGACCATCACTCATCCCCGACCACCACTCGTAAGGAAGACAATCAAAAAATATCTCATGCTCCAACTTCGTTACAGAACGGTTCACCATACGTGCATGCTACAGGACTCACAAACCTTAACACAAGTATTTCTCAAATTCACAACTACTCACTAGCATGACTCTAATATCACCATAATTATATCTCAAAATAATCACAAGGAATCGAACTTCTCATAGTATTCAATGCACTTAATATGAAAGGTTGTATTATATCCCTCTTGGATGCCTATCATATTAAGACTAAGTTATAACCAAAGAAAATTACCACGTTGTTTAAAGGCTCTCAAAATAATATAAGTGAAGCATGAGAGTTCATCAATTTCTATAAAATAAAACCACCGATGTGCTCTAAAAGATATAAGTGAAGCACTAGAGCAAAATTGCCTAGCTCAAAAGATATAAGTGAAGCACATATAGTATTCTAATAAATCACGATTCATGCGTGTCCCTCTCAAAAGTTGTGTATAGCAAGGATGATTGTGGAAAACTAAAAAGAAAATACTCAAATCATACATGACACTCCAAGCAAAACACATATCGTGTGGTGAATAAAAATATAGCCTCAAGTAAAGTTACCGATAGACAAGTTGGAAGAGGGGATGCCTTCCGGGGCATCCTCAAGCTTAAGCTCTTGGTTGTCCTTGAATATTACCTTGGGGTGCCTTGGGCATACCCAAGCTTAGGCTCTTGCCACTCCTTATTGCATAGTCCATCAAATCCTTACCCAAAACTTGAAAACTTCACAACACAAAACTCAATAGAAAATCTTATAAGCTCCGTTAGTATAAGAAAATAAATCACCACTTTTGGTACTGTTGTGAACTCATTCTTTTTTTATATTGGTGTAATATATACTTATTCCAACTTTTCCAAGGTTCATACCCCCCCCCCATACTGCCCAAAGATTCATCAAAATAAGCAAACAACACATAAGACAGAATCTTTCAAAAACTGAACAGTCTGTAGCAATCTGTAACTCTCGAATACTTCTATAACTCCAAAAATTCTGAAAAATTAGGAAAACCTAAGCAATTTTTTTATTAAACTACCACAAAAAGAATCAGTATTTTATCACGCATCCATTAAAAATGAAAATTAATTTACTTGGCGCAAAAGTTTTTGTTTTTCAACAAGATCAAATCAACTATCACCGTAAGCTATCCCAAATGTCTTACTTGGCACAAAAAATAATTAAAACACAGAACCACATCTAACCAGAGGCTAGATGAATTATTTAAAGCAAAACAGGACCTAAAAAACAAGAAGAGAAATAAAATTGGGTTGCCTCCCAACAAGCGCTATTGTTTAACGCCCTTAGCTAGGCATAAAAACACGAATAGATCTAGGTATTGTCATCTTTGGTATGCAATTCCTCAATCACACACTTATAATCCTTAGGAGGTTCTATGGTTTTGTCAATGATCAAACTCCTAGGCAAGAAATCAAGAAATTCACTTGTAGCAATTGGTTCCTTAATAATATCGAAAAAGTTGGGGCGAACACTTATTGATTTAAGATCTTCATTTTCTTTACTAGAAGATTCACCCTTATTCTTAGGAAAATAAATAAACTTTGAAATCTTAGTAGGAGGAAGATTTTGAGTAGTTTTAACGGAGGAAAAATCGGAACCCAAGTTGGTAACAATATCTTCTAGTTTGCCAATTCTAGTACAATCTTGATCTATTTTTTCAGTAATTGTTTGTTTTCCCTAAGATTATTTAAAATAACTCCTACTTTAGATCCATATTGAGTAATCTGACTAGGAATCTTTTTATCCAAATTTTCAATCTACTCTATAGTAGCAATTTTATTCTCAATAATATCAAGTCTTTGCATCACATGTTCGAAGGTTAAAACAGTTCCATCGATCAAAAGAGGTGGAGGCCTAGCAAATCTATCATAGCATTGTAAGAATAAAAAGTATGGCTACCCAAGAAATTCCCCCCCCCAATGGTATCTAGAACATATCTATTCCAAGGAGTAACACCCACATAAAAATTGCGAAGAAGAACGGCAGTAGATTGCTTTCGAGTAGATCTATTTTGAGCATTGCAAATTCTATACCAAGCATCTTTTAAATTTTCTCCCTCCCTTTATTTAAAGTCGAGGACTTCATTCTCGGGAGTGCTAACAATGATAGGAGGACTAGCCATGAAGGCAAGATAAGCGATCTAACACATGAGCACACAAAAAAGCAAACGGAGAACACAAACGGAATAGGGGCGAAGAAAAGGCAGATCTTTTAGAAAATCGTTTGGGGGAGAGGAAAACGAGAGGCGAATGGCGAATACTGTAATGAAAGAGATGAGAGTTTATGATGAGTACTTGGTATGTCTTGACTTGGTGTAGATCTCCTTGGTAACAGCGCCAGAATTTCTTCCTACTACTTCTTGAGCTTGCATTGATTTTTCCCTTGAAGAGGAAAGGATGATGCAGCAAAATAGAGATAAATATTTCCCTTAGTTTGAGAACCAAGGTATCAATCCAGTATGTCGCCGCAAACCACGGGCACCTATGGGACCAGGAGTCCCCTTGCTGGTTCGGCAGGGGGACGTCGTGTTGCACAAAGAGCAGACGAGCGTGGGGCAGCACGACAGAGATCACGCAGGCAATTTTACCTAGGTTCGGGCCGCCGTGAGGCATAAAACCCTACTCCTGCTTTGGTGGATTGATGGTGGAAAGGTGGTGGTGGAGTGCAGTACACTTGCCCAACAGGGCTTGCCTCAAGGCAGCAGCAACTATGCGCGTATGGGGTGTGAGTTATCCAACCTTCTAACCCTTTCTACGGTTGTCATGGGCCTCCTTTTATAGATCAAGGGGCTACCACAATGGCAAACTAGTCATTATGCACTAATATGATAGCAAACATTGCTATCATACCTAACTCTGTAGGCTGATAGGGCACATTAAATGCACCACTCAACGTCACATCATTGGTTGCCCGGCAAGGCTTGTCGGGCCATCTTGCCAGCTTCATGCCTGCTCGCTTGACACATCACGGGATGGGTGTCATATGTGGGTTTTTCCTGTAGGGAGAGGCTGCCATGTGGCGAATGGCTGCCACTCAGTCACTCTGCGTCTTGACACTGCACTGATTGACAACGGGGATCATGGTTGGTGAGGTGGTCTCGTCTCCGCAAGTCCCGGCAAGCCCTGCTGGGATGCCTTAGTTGTCTGCTTCTAGTCGTGGCCTCGCCCTTTGCCGGGCTCGCCTGCCCGGCAAAGGAGGCCTTTTCTTTGATGTTATCTTGCTTCTCTGGCTTGATCTTGGTCCCTATGATCTGCATGTTGATCCTTTGATGCTCTTGGTTCCTTGCACTCTAACTTGAGCTGGCGCTTCAATCTTAATCCTGTGCCTGTGCACAGTCTGGGCAACAGACCCAGGGTTTGTTGCACCGATGGAATCCCCCGGGCCTGCCCCGAACGCGCTGCCGAGCGTCGTCGGGGTTGGGCCTAATAAGTGCACATGCGAGGTTACTAAAGAGGCTGATCACTTGAAGTCTTCTTTCCTTCTTCATCCGCCTTGATTCCGGTCCAGTTTCCGGTTTCCTCGCGCGTCGTGTAAAGCCAATAGTGGTGGGACCGCTCTAGTAATGGCCCGTGAATGACTTTAACGCACGGGGTAGAAACTGCCAATTCACTCTTCCCACCACGCCCTTATCATTGGCCACGTATGTTGCATGCATCGCGCGGGGTAGGTAACGGAGGCGTGTGGCGCGGGAGAGCATCAAGGTGAGGGCCCGGTAGTCTTGAATTGTCGGAGGAGGATGGTGGCCTTCCATGTAGGGAGTGGCTCCCCTCCCCAGCCCGCCTATAAAAGGAGGGGCGGAGGAGGGCGGAGTCACTCATCCTCGCATTCTTCCTCTTCTGTCTTATGCTTCTTGTTGGATATGCTGAAGAAGGGAGCTTGGGGCCAGCCCCTGGGCTCCATCTCAAGGCCTTCCCTGGATCTGAAAGGGGGACTCGGGCGGCACGGCGACAATGCCGGGGTGGCAATCCCGGCGTGCTCACCGCCGGGCCGCCCATGGCCTTGACTTCAGTGGGAGGGGATGCGAATAACACCATGTCGAGGCTCGAGGTGGGCATGGCGTGTGGTAGTCGATCGCTCTCCATTCTTCTTCCCATTGCGGCGCTCGGGAGGAGTCTCGGAAGAGATTCGCCGCTGGCAGAGGCGAATCTGACTCCTCCTGGGTGTTGTCCTCTTGTCATGCAGGGAGGCTCCTTGCTCTCACATGCGTCTCTGGGACATGCAGTGACTTCTAACGTCAAGGCTCCTAGGGACGACCATGCTCTCTATGGGAAGACCCATAGAACATGGCGTCCGATGTGATGGCCGCGCCGAGGTCTTCGGGTGGTAGTGATGTAGAAGGCAGCGGCAAACCACGACGCGTCAAGAACGGGGACGACCGTTCCAACGAGTCGTGTTTGCTGGTGACTCCGTGCCTCCCATCTGGTCTTCCGGCAGCGTCACCATCCATGCCTGCCCTCCATTTTATTCCTCCTTGCTGGGGAGCGGCGTCATCCTGATCTTGGGGAGGCGCCGAATCCCAGTTGTGCCCGCCTCCGGCCTCTTTGGCCTCTTCCTGTAGGAGATGGACAGGGGCAAAGGCATTATGGGGCACATATCTTTTTTCAATTTTAAACCTATAGGCACTTGCCAAATTTTAATTCAAATAATATAATCTCTCGAGTCCGTGTTTGTGTTCTGTAATACTTGTACTTGTATCAGCATATTAATGAAAAAGATGAACCTTGCTGGGAACTCATGCATGTGTATGTCCATGCAGAGGTGAGATACCCCTTTAATGTAAATAAATGAGTTTTCCCCGGCAGGCTATCCTACCGGCACCCCTTTTGTCTGCCAGAGAGTTGCGTCTACCGGGCAACACACAAAGGGACCAGCCCCCTGCCAACTTCTTTTTACCAAAGGCCACTACGACCATCCTGACCGAAGCAACGTTCGAGTCAGGGATGGGAGCACCTAAGTCTGAAAAGAGTGGCGAGACTTTCTTATACGCAAAGTTATAACTTACAGGACACTAACGGACAAGAGGAAGAACTTATCTATTTGGCTTGTCGGGGATCACAGTGCCGGGAAATCTTCTCAACTCCTTGTCAAAGCCAAGTCCACGACAGGAACCTGCAACTTCATGCAGATGAGAATGAATGTAGGATGTGATCCTATCTATACGCAGATGCAGATGCTCATGAAATGCCTATGCAGTGATCTTGGAATGCTCATGCATGCATGCAATCTTGGTCGGGGCCCCCCCACAGCGCTTCTTTATTTTCTCTCGCACAGGGTCATCACCATGGCTTTGTACAAGGGGTTACATGCAGCTAAGGCATGGCTTGTACAAAAGGGTGGTTGCCGGGCAGGGCCCGACAGCCGCGTCTTATGGGTAGAACTTGCGGAGATGCTCAATATTCCATGAGTTTTGCAACTGAGTGCCATCTCTGGTCTCCATACGGAGTGCGCCAGGTCTGGTGACTTGTACTACCCAGTAAGGGCCTTCCTACTTCGGTGACAACTTGTTTGTACCCTTGGAGGACGGAACGCGCCTAAGGACAAGGTCACCTTCCTCAAAACACGGGCGTGAACCCTGTGGCTATGATAGCCACACGGGGCTTGCTGGTAGCATGCAGCACACGTAGCAGCTCAGAGACGGTTCTCCTCGAGTAGCACAGCATTATCACACCAGTGCTGATCTTGCGCTACTTCATCATAAACTCGAAGCGACCCATAAATGAGTTTCGTGGGGATAGCTGCTTCTGCCCCATAAACCAAGGAGAATGGAGTCTGCCTGGTAGCTCGGTTTGGTGTCATTCTGAGGGACCAAAGAACTACCGATAGCTCCTCGATCCACCACCTATCGTGCTTCTATAGCGTATCAAAGGTTCTTGTCTTGAGTCCACACACCACTTTAGTGTACACCCTCTCAGCTTGTCCATTACTCCGGGGGTGTGCCACAGAGGCAAATGAGATCTTGCATCCAAGGGCATGAACATATTGCATGAAGGTGTGGCTCGTGAACTGGGTGCCGTTGTCGGTAATGATCCTTGCCGGAACTCTAAAATGACACACCAGATCTTTCAAGAACTTGATAGCTGACTAAGCAGTCACCTTTCTCACGGCAGTCACTTCCGGCCACTTCGTAAACTTATCAATAGCAACGAACAAGAATTCAAAGCCCCCGATTGCTCGGGGGAAGGTGCCTAGGATATTGAGCCCCCAGACCAAAAATGGCCATGATAGAGGGATTGTTTGAAGAGCTTGGGCAGGCAGGTGTATTTTCTTGGAATGGAACTGGCAGGCTTCACATTTCTTGACTAGTTCGACCGCATCTTGGAGGGCTATGTGCCAATAGATTCCTTGCCGGAATGCTTTCCCAACTAATTCCCTTGATCCCATGTGGGAGCCGCACATTCCTTTGTGAATCTCAGCCAGCAATTCCTTTCCATATTCCTGGCAGACACACTTCAATTTCACATTGTTGTGCCTCCTTTTATACAGAGTGTCATTGACAAACTGATACATACTAGTCCTCCTGGCTACTCTTTCAGCTTCATCTTTGTCGCCTGGAAGCTCTCTAGTTTGGAGGAAGTGGACAATGTGCCTTTCCCAAGTTGCAGCCTGGGGCTTAGCAACGAGGACTAGCGGCACTTCCTCTGCTACGGGAGCACAAGCCTCATTAACGGGGTCCACAGGCTCGGCTGGAGGGTGTGGTCCGGCAGGCTATGAGGAGTTGTTTCCGGCAGGCTGTGAGGAGTTGTTCCCGAAGAGGGGAGGAAGGGCAGAGCGCCCAGCCGCCGCCAACGCCGCACAGGCTTCGCCCGATGGACGCCCTCCGGCAACGTCGAGGTGAAGGAGGGTGGTGGAGAAAGGGCTCTAGTGACGCGCTAGCGGGTTCATCGCGGGAGCGAGGGGGTTCTTTTTTGTGACCGCTCCTTTTAGTTTGCAGTCATGCCCGTCAACTTTAGCACATTGTTCCATGGGATATTGACACGGTAGACTTTTTATTTCTTACTCCTATAGCTACATATCTTGTCTTTCTGCTCGCATGGTCATGGCCGCACCGAATCAACCAACACAATCACCTTGACCTGGACTCGTGTGTGATTTCACTATGTTAATTGCATTGATTGATGTACAATATTTTGTTTGTTCTAAAATAATTAGAGTTCTAGTTTTATCGTAAGTCAATTCTTAATTAGACTAGTGTGTAGAAGAAGAAGAAAAGATGGCCCAACGAAAAATGGTATCACCCCCGTGTCGCTCCCAGGAGGGGCGACTCGGGCGGATCCCACAAGCATGCCACCACCCCTTCCTCCTCCGATCCTCCTCCCTCGCCGCCACCAAAGGACGCCTCCGGTCTAAGGCCGCGAGGCTGACGATGGTGTAGGGTCCCCATCCTCCTTGCGTGACTGATGGCGGCGGGGGTCCCATCCATCTCATGTTGCAGGATCTCCGGCTGGAGCTCCATGGCGACCCTGGACGACATGGTTCTTACGGCGGAGATGTGTGCTAGGGCGGCGGCCCTGTATTTCCCCAGTGACCGTGACTGCCACTGTTGCCGCGAGGGCGGCACGGCATCTGGTTCGGGGGGCTCGGTGCGACTCAACTACTCATCTTCGTGTGGTGCGAGTGGTGGCAGTGGTGCCCGCTGAGATCTCCGGCCTGCTCTTGGGAGCTGGCGTGTGGCGCTATCCTTTGGTTCTTTTTGCTCTAAGATGGTGTTCTACCGGTTGCCGGCCCTCATGGATCTAGACATTGATGACGAGTTCCGGAATGCTCCATTGGAGATCGTCATTGGGTGCTTAACGCCTGTAGATTTCTGGATCGGATGGGATTCGGTCGTGTGCCCTCAGTTTTCAGCCCGAGTGGCTTTAGGAGGGTGTGACACGAAGCTTCGTTGCCTGTTGACAGTATGGGCACTACTGCAGGATGCTGCTAACGCGACACTACGATCAGAGACCCTTCGACGACACTGTGTGCGATGCAATAATCGCAAAGGTGGTGTAAAAGAACCGTCAAAAAAGGTCCAAAATGTTTGCGATGGCGGAGCAATCAAACACGGTTCAGATTTTAGTTGCGTGTGCGATGCAGGGCATATAGTTCATTTCAATGAACTGTTTGTGATGAGGCGGAACAAAAGAAACGGGCGGCCAGATGAAGGCGTGTGTGATATACAACATACAGTTCACTCGGATGAAAAGTTTGTGATGATGAGTAACAATAGAAACGGGCAGCTAGATAAAGGTGTGTGCGATTGAGGGCATACGCTTCAAAAGAATTAATTGTTTGCGATTAGGCAACAGAACAGAAACGGGTCAGCCAGATTAAAGTGTCTGCTATTGATGGCATACACTTCACATGGATGAACTGTTTGCGATTAGCCACAACAAACTGAAACAGTTAGATAGATCAACGTGTGTGCACTAGACGGGCACACACATTCTAATTAAAAGAAGCGTGCGCGATGGTAATAACGAACGCGCATGGTTGTTGGAACAAGACGTGTGCTGACATTGCCTATAGCGGTGCACCGTATGGTGCAAATGCCACGTACACGGCCGAGAAGGCGTACGTGCCCACGTTACGCTTTCCGGGAATAGTGTCGCACTTATAACCGTCAGTAAATTTTGAGCATGCGTCCCGTCACATTACAAATTGCAAATATGTTCACACCGATCAAAACCTAAACAATATCCATTTAGGAGTGTATTAGTACTCGGTTATAAATACTACTACTCCAAGATGACTGCACATTCCTCCTCAACACCTCATCCACAAAAACAAACAAGTCATTCATCATCGTTCCCTTGCGTCAGCCATGGCCAGCGTGAGTTCTGGGTCAAGAGATTGCCACCAGGGAGATGCGAGCATGGAAGAGGAAGCACGCGAGATGTCCCGCCTCGCTTTGAACGCAGCCGACATGTCCAGTCGCGCGGCCGTAGCAGCACAGAGGCACCGCCACGTCGCTGAAGCAGCACACAGGTCCCACTACGCCGTCGATGCGGCAGACTGATCCGGCCGCGCCGCGGAAGTAGAAGAGATGTCCCATCGCGCCGCAAATGCAGCAGAGATGTCCTCCTGCGCTGCGGCAGCCTGGGAAAATGTCTCGCGGGCCGGCGAGGATCTTACAGGCGCATGCATGTGATCATCCATAGCCAGATGGATCAGATCTCCGGCTGGGCGAGGTTGCAGGACGACATGAAAGCCTCTTTTGCCAGCGTCATCCCATAACTAAATGAGAGAAATGCGAAGCTCTGGGCCGAGTGCGACCTGCTGAGAGCGAAGATAGTCGGAAGTGTGGAGCAACAGGAGGAGACCACTGCCTTGTTGAAGAGGACTAGCGTCATCGTCGAGAAACTTATGGACAAGAATGCCATGCTGCGCATCGAGCGCACAAGGCTGGTGGAGGAATTCGTGGATGCTCTTAAGCAGCATCTTGAGGACAAGAAAGAGCTCATAGCCGCTCGCCATGGAGACTAGTTCCCGTGGCCTGCAGCAACGCATCAAGAAAGTAGAGATCAGCGAGCCAGATCGCTGTCTTCTTTCTTCTTTTGCCCTTGTGTATTTCGGGCGTTGCCGCATGTGGTTTTTTAATTATGTTCCTTTTTTGCAAGGATTTTAATTATGTTCCTAAATATGTAAGACAATTATTATCCACTGTCATCGTCCTTATATTCATCATGCTTGCTATAGGTCGCAGTCGATGCTATATAGGTCCGTCGGATCTTACATCAAGAACTATGCAAACCTTTCTTTTCAGATTTTCATTTTTCTCTCTTAAATATCAGTCCAGTGAGACATATAGGCACGCCATAGAACAGGGGCTCGGGCACCATTAATGGAGACGTTGGGAGGGAGGTGCACGGCAGGTAGAGGTCAAAGGGCTCTCCTCCCGATGAGCATGCGCAGGGGTCTGATCGCATGCCTCCCGTACTCAAATAGCTACCCCGCATGGCACCTCCTAGCCAATAAAAAGGGGACGCGTGGCGGCACGTAATTGGTAAGTAGAACGCCCACGGTTTCAATAATACTTATGTTTCCGATTTGTAACGTGACAACACTTGTTCCGAAATGACTTTGTTGATTGTTAATGTGTGCGCCTTCGCAAATCGGACAAAAAAATTACCACAACATGTTGGTGCCATGTCATGACACCATGCCAAGTTTCATGATTTTCGGGCGTGTTTTGGATTTACAGGAATTAAAAAACCAAGTTTCTCAATCTTTCCGGCCGAGCCACGATGCCTAGATGTTTAAATTTCATTCTCATTTCTTGGAAGGGACCTAGAAGTTCACCCAAGGACACACATGTGATTTTTCAACTAACTTTGGTGCACCGGAGCATGTGCTTGTAGTTCCAATTTGACTTATGCACATTAAATGCATAGAAACTCAATTAATATATAAAAAAGGCCAAACGAACCCGGAATAATTCCAAAATTTAGCACGATACTTCTATTTGGTCTAATCTACATGTGTAAAAAAATAAGGTGGGAGAAGGCAGTGTACGTATGTCGTTTCGCACACGGTGGTGACATGTTCCCTCTTAGAACCACGAGCCTTCTTGAGGGAAGTTCCGGTTTGCAAGAAGCTTACACCAAAGCTTGTCCCAATTCGGCCAAAAACATTACCACAACATGTTGGTGCCATGTCATGACACCATGCGAAGTTTCATGATTTTCAGGCGTGTTTTGAATTTACATGAATTAAAAAACCAAGTCTCTCAATCTTTCCGGCCGAGCCACGAGGCCCACATGTTTGAATTTCATTCCCATTTCTTCCATGGGACCTAGAAATTCACCCAAGGACACACATGTGCTTTTTCAACCAACTTTGGTGCACTGGAGCATGTGCTTGTAGTTCAAATTGGATTACGCACATTAAATGCGCAAAAACTCAATTAATGTATAAAAAAGGCCAAACGAACCTGGAATAATTCCAAATTTTAGCACGATACTTCTATTTGGTCTAATCTGCCTGTGTAAAAAAATTAAGGCGGGAGAAGCAAGCTGTTGGTGAAGCAAGGGGTCGGGCATATGAGGACGTCTACCAACGGTTAGGCACGAAGGAAGGCGAAAGGGACATCTATAAGATGGCCAAGATCCGAGAGAGGAAGATGAGGGATATTGGCCAAGTCAAATGCATCAAGGACGGAGCAGGCCAACTCTTGGTGAAGGATGAGGAGATTAAGCATAGATTGCGGGAGTACTTCTGTTATGCCCAAGATGTGATTCTATCCCAATCATGTGATGAATTCATGATTGGGGCACAACCGCATTTCGAGCGCATAGCAAGGTGGATATCATTACAACATACCATGTACTGAATAGATGAGAATACAAGATAAAGGCTTACACTCGCCACAAGCTACAACATGAATACATGAATACATCAATACATAGCAATCATCATACAGAAGAGCAGGATCCGACTACGGATGAAATGAAACAAAACGAAGAATGACATCCACCCTGCTAATCCCAGGTCTCCCCGACCCGGAACCTAATCCCTTGACCGAAGAAGAAGAAGAACTCCAAAAGCAATCAAGCATCGCTCTCATGTCATGATCATTGCATTACATGTACCTGCAATTATTGTTATAGTAAACTGTGAGCCACGAGGACTCAGCAATCCCATTACCATCACTACTGCAGGATGCTGCTAATGTGACACTACGATCAGAGACCCTTTGACAAAACTGTGTGTGATGCCATAATCGCAAACAGTGGTGTAAAATAACCGTCAAAAAAGGTGCAAAGCGTTTGCGCTGGAGGACGCATCAAACACGGTTCAGATTTTAGTTGCGTGTGCGATGTAGGGCACACGGCTAACCAGTTCAAACTGTTTGCAATGAGGCAGAACAACATAAATGGGCAGCCATATCAATGTGTGTGCAATATACGGCATACAGTTTGCTCCAATGAACCACTTGCTATTAGGGAGTGCCAGATAAACGGTTAGCTAGATCAAGTTGTGTGTGATATAGGGCATACGGTTCACTCGGATGAATTGTTTTCGATTAGCGAACGCAACAGAAACGGTTCAACTTAACAAGATGTGTGTGATACGTGGCAAACATCTGACTCGGATGAACTATTTGCGATGAGAATTTATAACACGGACGGTTAATACAGTTAGTTCGTGTGTGATTCTGTGTGTACAAAAAACTTTGAAAAATGCAAACTAGTTTCTTGTGGTGGCTAGGAGTATCGCACACGATGTGTCTGCGAGTACTCGTGTGCAATGATTAGTAAGTTACACATGCATTTCCTTATGTTAACACTTGTGTGATAAATAACACACGTCACCGGATATGGTATTCGGGTTGTGTGTGTGCTCCACTTAGTCTTCCCGCGCTCGAGCGAATGCTTCCCGCGCTCCACATGGGTGGATTGTAAAATCCACGCCTATTCCCTCACCGGTTTCCCGCCACCAGCTAACGGCTTGTGATAACCCACAAGTATAGGGGATCACAACAGTTTTCGAGGGTAGAGAATTCAACCCAAATTTATTGATTCGACACAAGGGGAGCCAAAGAATATTCTCAAGTATTAGCAGTTGAGTTGTCAATTCAACCACACCTGGAAACTTAGTATCTGCAGCAAAGTAATATTATAGTAGTGGTAACGGTGGTAAAATGTAACGGTAGCAAAAGTAATATTTTTGTGTTTTATAGTGATGATAATAATAGCAACAGAAAAGTAAATAAGCGAAGAACAATATATGGAAAGATCGTAGGCAATGGATCAGTGATGGAGAATTATGCCGGATGCGGTTCATCATGTAACAGTCATAACCTAGGGTGACACAGAACTAGCTCCAGTTCATCAATGTAATGTAGGCATGTATTTCAAATATAGTCATACGTGCTTATGGAAAAGAATTTGCATGACATCTTTTGTCCTACCCTCCTATGGCAGCGGGGTCCTATTGGAAACTAAGGGATATTAAGGCCTCCTTTTAATAGAGTACCGGAACAAAGCATTAACACATAGTGAATACATGAACTCCTCAAACTACGGTCATCACCGGTAAGTATCCCGATCATTGTCACTTCGGGGTTAACGGATCATAACACATAATAGGTGACTATAGACTTGCAAGATAGGATCAAGAACTCTCATATATTGATGAAAACATAATAGGTTCAGATCTGAAATCATGGCACTAGGGCCCTGGTGACAAGCATTAAGCATAGCAAAGTCATAGCAACATCAATCTCAGAACATAGTGGATACTAGGAATCAAACCCTAACAAAACTAACTTGATTACATGATAAATCTCATCTAACCCATCACCATCCAACAAGCCTACAATGAAATTACTCACGCACGGCGGTGAGCATCATGAAATTGGTGATGGAGGAAGGTTGATGATGACGATGGTGACGTATTCCCCTCTTCGGAGCCCCGAACGGACTCCAGATCAGCCCTCCCAAGAGAGTTTAGGGCTTGGCGGCGGCTCTATATCGTAAAATGCGATGAATCCTTCTCCCTGTTTTTTTTCTCCCCGAAAGTGAATATATGGAGTCAGGGTTGAGGTCGGTGGAGCGTCAGGGGGCCCACGAGGCAGGGGGGCGCACCCCCCACCCTCGTGGATAGGTGGAGGCCCCCTGACATGGATCTTCCTTCCAGTATTTTTTATATATTCCAAAATAATTCTCCGCGGATTTTCAGGTCATTCCGAGAACTTCTATTTCTGCACAAAAATAACATCATGGCAATTCTGCTGAAAACAGCGTCAGTCCAGGTTAGTTCCATTCAAATCATGCAAGTTAGAGTCCAAAACAAGGGCAAAAGTGTTTGGAAAAGTAGATACGACGGAGACGTATCAGCTTGCTGCATATAACCTAGGCGGCAACGCACCGCCGCAACACTCTGCGAAGATCTAGTCCTCGCCCATCTACCATTAGTTATTCCAAGCATGCCAGGCAACGACCAAAGCTTCGATGTCGACGCCTACCTGCGTTGCATCTTCGGCGAGGAGAACGAGCCGGAGCTGGTCGGGGAGCAAGAGCTTCATCGGCCGGTGCAGGCACCATGGCCCATCGGTAGCGATATCGGCGTCACAGTCCTTGGGAGCACAATCGACATATTGCATAGGAGGTGTGATGAGCAGTTTGCCATCCACCATGCAAAAGATCCAGAGCTGCTCGGCAGCATGATCGACTACCCACCCGAAGAACCACTGTCACCAGTGCTCATCAAGAGCCTGATGCCCCGCAAGGAATGGGCAGAGGATCTCTGTGATTCAGTCAATACAAAGGCACCCTGCGGCCTCATCATTGCCCGCGGCGGCCGTGTCAACCTCGATCCCGATGATGTGGTGGCCAGGCTCGAGGGCATTCTTGGCGGAGTTGACGTCCCCGGCGAAGTAGAACATCGCCAACGTGATATCTTGAGGATGCAGGTGATCGATGGAATTTGCTACCAGGCCAGAGACATGGAAATGGAGCGGTTCCACGGAGTTGTCATGCGTGTGATTGCACGCTGTCAAGCTCTTCTGGAAGAGGCCCAGCTGCCCCAAGAGCCTCCCAGCGCCAGCAGCTCCGTAGGCGGAGGCGGGTCAGGACACTCGGAGTGAACAACCGCAAGCGTGCTATGCTGATCATGGAATCCGAGAAGACCATCATCGGAAGGCCGCCAGCTCAGCCTTTAAGCTTATATTTTATTATAATTGTATGCATATGTAGGTCGTAAGTGTTATGGGCCTTGCCGCATTTGGCATTTTAAATTATCCTGAATATGTAAGACTATTATTAAGAATTATCAACCGTTGCCATTGTTGTCGGTGTCTAAACCGGCGGATCTTGGGTAGGGGGTCCCGAACTGTGCGTCTAAGGCGAATGGTAATAGGAGGCGGGGGACACAATGTTTACCCAGGTTCCTGCCCTCTCAATGGAGGTAATACCCTACTTCCTGCTTGATTGATCTTGATGATGTGAGTATTACAAGAGTTGATCTACCACGAGATAGGAGAGGCTAAACCCTAGAAGCTAGCCTATGGTATGATTGTTGTTGTCCTACGGACTAAAACCCTCCGGTTTATATAGACACCGGAGGGGCTAGGGTTACACAAAGTCGGTTACAAGGGAGGAGATCCACATATCCGGACGGCCAAGCTTGCCTTCCACGCAAAGGAGAGTCCCACCCGGACACGGGACGAAGTCTTCAATCTTGTATGTTCATAGTCCAACAGTCCGGCCAAGGGATATAGTCCGCCTTTTCGAGGACCCCCTAATCCAGGACTCCCTCAATTGTAACTTTGCCTCAACGGCGAGCAGAGCGCGCCGCGACCGCCTCAACGGCAAGCAACCATGTGGCCAACCTTCTGCCATCAATAAATTTTGACCTTGTTTCTCGTCACATTGCTGATTACAACGCAATAAGTAATTGCAAATCTGTTCACACCTATCAAACTAATATGTGTTCACACTTAGCACCGGGCTATAAAAACAACCCACCCGAAAATTACTTTGCAGTTCCTCTCCTCATCACCCACAAAACTGTTTTTCTGTCAAGTCGTTCTGCCATGACCGGTAGGAGGAGTTTAGGGTGGACATATAACCAGGCAGCAAAGACCAAGGCCGCAGAAGCACTAGAGAGGTCTCACCGCGAAGCCGCAGCCGCAACAGAGTTGTCCCGGCGCACCGCGGAGCCCTTGAACAAGCTCTCATGGGCATGCGAGGGCTCTCACAAGCGCATTCACGGCGGCGGGCATCGCGACGAGTTGGCGTTCCTGAATTCCTTCGTTGGCGACGACGACATTCTCGCTGGCGTCACTACACACCAGGAGCTGGTCGGCGGCTTGATGAAGCTGTTCAAGATGAGCGAGGCCTCGGTTGACAAGGTGACCGGCCTCGTCGAGCACGTAACGCCCATGATGCGGCTATATCTCCCACGTGTCGAGGCACGACTTAGAGGCATAACCGCATGGTAGTTTTGTCGCAAGAGGGGTAATCTTCACACAATCCCATGTACTAAATAAGAGAGGGATAAAGAGTTGGCTTACAATCGCCACTTCACACAAATAACAAGTTAAACATACATCATCCAGAGTACAATCAAGGTCCGACTACAGAACCAAAATAAAAGAAGACAACCCCAAATGCTAGATCCCCGATCGTCCCAACTGGGCACCATAACTAATCATCCGGAAAAGACACAAAACAACGACCAAGATCTTCATAGAGCTCCCACGTGAGCTCGGTTGCGCCACCTGCACTGGTATCATCGGCACCTGCAACTGTTTGGAAGTATCCGTGAGTCACGAGGACTCAGCAATCTCACACCCGCGAGATCAAGACTATTTAAGCTTATGGGTAGGATAAGGTAATGAGGTGGAGCTGCAGCAAGCGCTAAGCAAATATGGTGGCTAACATACGCAAATAAGAGCGAGAAGAGAAGCAACGCAACGGTTTTGAAGCTAGAAGTGATCAAGAAGTGATCCTGAAACTACTTATGCATAGCCATAACACAAGAACCGTGTTCACTTCCCGGACTCCGCCGAAAAGAGACCATCACGGCTACACACGCAGTTGATGCATTTTAATTAACAAATTCCCATCTGCCACATAACCGTAGGCACGGCTCTCGAAAGTTTATACCCTACAGGGGTTCCCAACTTAGCCCATCTCAAGCTCTCACAGTCAACAAAGGATATTCCTTCTCCCGGAAAGACCCGATCAGTATCGGAATCCCGGTTACAAGACATTTTGACAATGGTAAAACAAGACCAACAAAGCCACCCAATGTGGCGACAATCCCGATAGGAGTCACACGTATCTCGTTCTCAGGGCACACCGGATGAGCACTCCGTACAACTAAAACCAGCCCTCAAGTTTCCCCGAGGTGGTGCTGCAAAGGACTCTAGTTCGGACCAACACTTGGAGAAGCACTAGCCCGTGGGGGTTAAAATAAAGATGACCCTCGGGTTGGCCGACCCAAGGGAAAGGTATAGGTTGTTAGGAAAATGTAAAACCAAGGTTGGGCCTTGCTGGAGGAGTTTTATTCAAAGCGAACTGTCAAGGGGTTCCCATAACACCCAACCGCGTAAGGAACGCAAAATCAAGGAACATAACACCGGTATGACGGAAACTAAGGCGGCAAGACTGGAACAAAACACCAGGCGGAGCCGACCCTCGCGGTTACACGGATGTTTGCGGACAGGTGCGCGGTCATGTTGTTCGTGATGTTTGTAACCCGTCGTCGCACACGACATGGCACATGTACCGGACTAGATGCACAGACGTATGTGCCAAGAGGGAACGTTCTTGTGGCCCGACGAGGATGTCGGTTCCTCTGAGTGGGGTTGTATGTGATAGCCTTGCTTATTAGGAATGATAGACTACTCATATCAATAAGGAATTCCTTCTTCTCTGGGAGCCCATTCGGAAAGAGCTCCAAAGTTAAGTGTGCTCATCTTGGAGTAGTTTCAAGATGCGTGACCAACTGGGAAGTTGCTCCTGGGTGCGCATGAGTGAGGACAAAGTGCGCAGGAAAGACTAGTATTGATCTGTGGGGCCAGTCTAGATCCCGCCAGGAGTAACGACCACCAGCGGGTGTGTCCGGGCGTTACAAAAACCATGAGAAAATGATGTTTAGAAGTTTCAAAAAAATTCAAAAAATGCGCGATGTTAAGAGGATGATGTTTTATTGCCACCCAAAATTTCAAGTTGAAACACATTACGAGATGTGAGCTATGAAAAAGACAAAATTAGTGTTGAATAGTGCTGAATAGTAATGTCACTATTCAGGGCAGAATTTGTCTTTTTCATAGCTCACATCTCGTAATGTTTTTCAACTTGAAACTTTGTGTCGCAATAAAACATCACCTTCTTAACATCCCACATTTTTCAGATTTTTATGAAACTTTAAAATATGGTTTCCACGAAGTTTTCATTGAATATTGGCTTTCGTGAGTGAACCATGTGCTATTTGAAAACATTTTGTGGGAAGAATCTCGGTTTTTAAATCCCCCTAAATCCAAAACTAAGCTGAAAATCATGAAACCTGCCATGGTGTCATGACATCGCACTTATATGTCGAGGAATTTTTTTGTCCATTATGGCGCAAGTTTTATTACAAGCCTCGTACAAACCGGAGCTTCTCTCAAAGAAGCCTCGTGGTTCCTATAAGGAAATGTGTCCGCCTTGTGGGCAAAACATAATCACCGCCTCTTTTCACCTTCTATTTTCTTCTATGAGCAACATGGAACGATAGGATATCGGTGCTGAAATTTAAACTTATTCAGGGCTCGTTTGGCCTTTTTATACACTAATTGAGTTTCCTAGGCATTTAATGTCCATAATTCAAATCTGAACTACAAATACATGCTCCAGTTCACCAAAATGGCTAGAAAAATTATACATGTCGCCTTGGGTGCTTGTTTAGGTCTCATGCCAGGAATGGGAACAAATTACAACCATACCGGTGTCCTGGCTCGTCCTCAAACATTTCAAATCACGGTTTTTAAGTCCCCATAAATCCTAAACTCACCAGAAAGTCATCAAAGGTGGCATGGTGTCACGTCATGGCACATATATGCCGTGGTAAAAACATTGCCAATTTGGGCCAAGCTTTATTACAAAACCTCTTACAAACCGGAGCCTGTCGCAAGAACCCTCGTGGTTTCGATAGGGAAACATGTCCCCTTGTGGGCCAAACAATAATCATTCTCTCTTCTAGCCTCGTATTTTCTTCTACATGCGACACGGAACAACTGGAGATTCGCACTGAACTTTGAAATTATTCAGGGTTCGTTTGACCTTTTTTATTCATTAATTGAGTTTTCTAGGCATTTAATGTCCATCATTCAAATCCGAACTACAAATACATGCTCCAATGCACCAAAATGGCTAGAAAAAACATACATGTTTCCTTGGGGTGCATGTTTAGGTCCCATGGAACGAATGGGAACAAATTCAACTGTCTCGTCATCCTGGCTTGGCCACAAACATTGCGAAACTCACCAGAAAATCATGAAACTTGGCATGGAGTCCCTACATGGTACATATAAGTGTCCAATTTGGGCGAAGCTATATTATAAGCCTTTTACAAACCAAAGCCTGTCGCAACCCTCGTGGTTCCGGTAGGGAAACATGCCCCTCTTGTGGGCGAAACGATAATCGATGCCTCTTCTCGCCTTGAACTTTGTTTTCTATAGGCAACATAGAATAACAGGAGTGTCAGGCTGAAATTTGAAATTGTTCAGGGTTCGTTTGGCCATTGTATATATATTACTAATTACTAAGTTTTCTATGCATTTAATGTAGTCCATAATTCAAATTTGAACTACAACCACGTGCTCTAGTGAAATAAAATGGGTGGGAAATCGTACATGTGTCATTGGGTGCATGTTTAGGTCTCGTTTAAGGAATGAGAATGAATTAAAAACTTGTCGTCGTCCTGAAACAATGAGAATATCAGTTTTTAAATCCCAGTAAATAAAAAAGTCACCCAAAAACATGAAACTTGGCATGGTTTCATGACATGGCACATATATGCCGTGGTAAAAAATCATCCAGTTTGAGAAGAGGCGCACACATTAGTAGCCAACGAAGTCCTTTTTGAAACAAAAGGTTGACATGTTAATATCGCAAAAAATTGTATTATATTTACCATGTCGAAATTTACCCATACTCGGTGGCGTGCGTGCAGCTGTTTGATTAGACGAGACGAGCACGAGAAGTCTGCCATGCGGGCTCGACAGGATGCGTGCGAGCAGTCCGCCACGCAGGATCGATGGGACACATGCATCCTGTCCACCTCGCAGGCTCGACGGGACACGTGCGAGCAGCAAGGCCGCCCATGCTCACCGGGAAACGAGCTCTTTGACCTCCATGCACCAGCCGCCGCCCGCCTCGCTCACAACTTCTCCATTAATGGGTTAATTAAAGCACCTCGGCGGAGGTTGTTTTATTGTGATCCCATGGCAGCATTTGCTTTGTTCGTGTTTTCAACTCGTATTACACCCTAATTTAAATTGCCTCATAGGTCAACGGATAATACGACCACAAATAAAATGGCAACGCATAATACGATGACAAATTTACAATGGCGCGGATAATAATTGTCTTGCATATTCTGGATAATTTAAAATGCCACATGCGGCAAAGCCCGGAAGACGCGGGGGCAAGATAAGAAGGATTCCAGACAACGATCTGGATCTCTACTGTCTCTACTCGTCGATGGATCGCCGGGCGGCGAAATCCTCCAGCTCCTTCTTCAATTCCTCACGACGTTGCTTGAAAGCAGCCACAGATTCCTCCACCTCATGCTCGCGCTCGATCCGGAGGTTCCTCAAGCCACCCATCAGTTCCTCGACGACCGCTTTCAGCGTCATCTCCGAGGCACTGCTCTGCTCATGCAGCATCTTCCAGCCGGTGGCCTCCTCCTCCTTCTGGGCGACCAACTTGAGGAGCTTCACATTGTCATCCATGAGTTGCTCTGTAACGCCCCGAGACCGATGCGCCAGGTATCTTCCAGTTATTTGCTATTGTTGCCTTGTCATTCGCTTGTGTGTTGCATCTTGTCATGTCATCATGTGCATTGCATCATCTTTTTCAAAACTTACATCCGTCCAGGTTCCCCCAGTTCCTTTCATTGTCCGTTCTGAGCCCAAACACACATGCACGCACCCGCGGCATGTCCGAAATATTATTGTATAAGTGGCTGAAAAATGTTCTCGGTATGGGATGAAAGTTGGCGTGCGGTCTTATTATAGTGTAGATAGAATACCTGTCAAATTTCATCGCATTCGGAGTTCGTTTGATGCCCCAACGGATAACTATAGCAGTATTATAGTCAGTCTTTTCATCGGACGTTTTCGGTCTTCGGAAACTGTTGTCGGACCTCTCTCTCTCTTCTATCCTCTCAGTCTGAGGCATTCTGCACAGCCCACAAGTTCCAAACCTACCCCTCCTCGCATTTGGAACCGTCCGATCGTGATCGGAGGGCTCTGAGTCGACCTCAACCCACCAAACCTGTAACATCCCAAAATTCTAAATTTTGGAATGTTATAATAAATAAATAGATTGATTGTTTGATTGTTGTGTGATTGATTGAGTGAAATTCGAAACTTTTGAAAGTTAAACGAGAGGGAATAAAAGGACTTTCCCAAACTTTCACCTTTTTCTTTTGATCCCCGAGAATTCAAATTCTTTTCATCGCAAAACCCTAGAGAGAAGATGACATGACTTCTTTCATTTATTTAAATGACATGGGGTGTTGAAAATATTTGAATTTCATTTGGAAAATAGTTCCAACTCAGAAACTTTAAGCAACTCAATGATTTTCAAGAGCGAAGATAAAATGACTTCTTCAAAACTTATGAAATATGAGTTGGGAGTTTCAAAAAAACTCAAATTTAAAATCCATTTGAAATAATTATTTTTCAATTTGGGTTATTTGAGTTTTATTCAAATTATTTTTCTCCAAAAATAAAATATATGGAAAATAGGGTAACATGATTCCCTACATTAGAAAATTGGAAAAAATTAATTTGAAATCATTTTGATACTTCTAAAATGATTTTATTGGATTTTATTAGAGCAGTAGCACTCTTTGAATTATCTGAATTTGTGTGAATTTTATTTAATGCTAGGAAATTGTTCATCTTGTAGAAAATCTTTTTCTGAAAATTTTGATATATAATATGCCTATATAAAATTTTATTTTATTTTCGTTTTTTAGTTTATCGCATTCTGTTTAAAAAAAATTGCGCGCGCCTGAAACTAATTGTCGCCTATGTACACATCATAGTACCAGCGAGCGCTCTATTTTTTTTCTTTATCCTACATGGGCCAGGCCCAGCCAGCCTTTTCGGGTTTTTTTCTTAGGCCGAATTTTGTAAAAAAAAAATCAACAGCCGCAGTGTGCGCGGCCGGCCGAAGGCCTTTAGGCCCGTGTAGCATTTTTCTTCTCTGTTTCGTATATTTTCGTCTACGTTTAGTCCCATATTGCCTAGCCTTTGACCCCTAACCCTCTTTTCCACCAATAAATATAGACCCATATAGCCTCCAAAAATCATCCGATTCGGGTTAAATCAATATTTTGGTTTGACTAGATTCATTTAAGAAAAATATATTTCTCCTCTCCGGCGCGACTTCTAGAAATTTTCTCTCTCTCCAAAGTCGTCTTTTCTCTGCCTTATAAAGGTATCTTTCTTTATTTTTTTCTCTTTATACATCCGTAGTTTACTATTTCTATACTAATATGATAAAATAATTAGGTTATCAATTAGTCTACGTATTTATACATTAGACCCTAGCCCGTAGCTATTTTTTTTCTTTCGTAAAATAGCTTGGCCCTGATTTTTTAAATAGCCATAACTTTTTACTCGTTTGTCCAAATCCAACGAAACCAACGCCCACTTTCGTTATGATCTCCTCTATCCAGTAATCCAACTCAAAAATGTTTTTGAAAAGTTTAAAATTTAAATTAGATCAGATTTGAATTCAAACTTCGTTTGATCATAACTTGAGTTTCGTAGCTCTCTTTGAGTTGATCTTTTTGCAAATCGAAGCTCTTGACCTAAACTTTCTGATAAGGCCAAATTCATATAATTTTGGTATTGTTAGAAATTGTTTTATGTTGCAAGAGTTATTTGCTTGGTTTTAAAGTTTTTCGAATCGTCTTCTTCGATCTTTCTGATCTTTTGAGTGATTGCTTATGTGTGGTTACTATTGCTTGCTTACGATAGATTGAACGGAGTGTGGCGAGTAGAACTATCAAGAGTTTTGAGTGCGAATCATCTTCATCAACATTGCAGGCAAGTTAAAACTTTGATCATATCCCCTTTCATACCCAGTTTTATTGCATTAGATCAATCCTCAAACAGTGCATGATTAGGATCTAATTAAATTGTGGGATGGGAAGTAGTTGAGGTAGTACCTATTGCCCTGCATTCAAACCTTCGGAGTTACTATTACGTTATGCTTACATTGTCATGCTATGCTCGTAGACGTGGATTGGTTTTTTGAGAGTATTCATGACAGATGTGAGATTGTTAATTAATGGTTTACTTAAGTTGGCAACTTAAACACACATCTAGGTGGATTGAGGTACCTAGTTATTCCAGGATTGCCTGTCTAGGCACCTGGGTAGACCAGGATTGCCTGTTTTTTTATGGACCGCCACCCAGGCTCAAAGGGATCATGAGATTATTCATGCTAGAAACTTCCGTGTGCAGCCACAAGCTATTATGGGCTCTAGCATAGTTGATTTAAGTCATGCGAACTCTTACAGGGTAGACTAGCCGATGTAGGGGAAAGTAGGTGTAACGGTCTATCCATCGTAAGGTGCTAGCGCTTCTGAAAGACTATGTCTCGGTCATCCGTCTTCTCAAACACCATGTAGTGCGAGAAACCAAACGGAGGCAATCGAGTCTTGTGGGGAAAAGTGCGCAAACCTCTGCAAAGTGTATAAACTAATCATGGTTAGCCGTGTCCCCGGTTATGGACAACTTGAGTATCTAGTACTTGGATTATCATGTGAATCTCATCATGTTACTTTAAATTAAGTTTGTTGGGTTTAATGATGTTATTTAATTGGGATTGAGAATGCTGTCAACCATTCTCAATGTTCAACAACCACCATGATAGTTAAATAAATTATATTCCTTTGCAGTAGGGAAAAATTGGCTTTACGCAAAACTATAACCATAGAGCTTTTCCACCAGCCAAATATGCATGTAGTGATAGCCTTTATTCATCATTCTCTATGGTGTGAATTTTCCAGTACATTCAATGTACTGACCCTTTGTGGCTGCAACGTCTCATCTTGCAGGATATCTTACGACGAGTAAGTGATACGTTAGGGTTACGATTTCTACACTCAACTTTGCCGTTGGTGTTGATGGGAATCCACTGTTGGGGAACGCAGTAATTTCAAAAAAATTCCTACGTACACGCAAGATCATGGTGATGCATAGCAATGAGGGGGAGAGTCTGATCTACGTACCCTTGTAGATCGCAACGGAAGCGTTGACACAACATAGAGGAAGTAGTCGTACATCTTCTTCCCGATCCGACCGATCCAAGCACCGTTACTCCGGCACCTCCGAGTTCTTAGCACACGTACAGCTCGATGACGATCCCCGGGCTCCGATCCAGCAAAGCTTCGGGGAGGAGTTCCGTCAGCACGACGGCGTGATGGCGATCTTGATGTTCTACCGACACAGGGCTTCGCCTAAGCACTACAACGATATGATCAAGGTGGAATATGGTGGCAGGGGGGCACCGCACACGGCTAAGGAACGATCACGTGGATCAACTTGTGTGTCTTGGGGTGCCCCCTGCCCCCGTATATAAACGAGCAAGGGGAGGAGGCCGGCCGGCCAGGTGTGGCGCGCCAAGGAGGAGTCCTCCTCCTAGTAGGAGTAGGACTCCTACTAGGAGGGGGAAAGAGGTGGAGTGGGAGAAGGAAAGGGGGGGCGCCGCCCCCTCCCCTAGTCCAATTCGGACCAGGGAGGAGGTGGCGCGCGGCCCACCTCTGGCAGCCCTTCTCTCTCCACTAAAGCCCATAAGGCCCATTACTTCTCCCGGTAGGGTTCCGGTAACCCTTCGGCTCTCCGGTTTTCTCCGAAATCACCCGGAACACTTCCGGTGTCCGAATATAGTCATCCAATATATCAATCTTTATTTCTCGACCATTTCGAGTGTCCGTGATAACATCCGGGACTCCGAACTAACTTCGGTACATCAAAATGCATAAACTCATAATAACTGTCATCGTAACGTTAAGCGTGCGGACCCTACGGTTCGAGAACAATGTAGACATGACTGAGACACATCTCCGGTCAATAACCAATAGCGGGACCTGGATGCCCATATTGGCTCCTACATATTCTACGAAGATCTTTATCGGTCAGACCGCATAACAACATACGTTGTTCCCTTTGTCATCGGTATGTTACTTGCCCGAGATTCGATCGTCGGTATCCAATACCTAGTTCAATCTCGTTACCGGCAAGTCTCTTTACTCGTTCCGTAATACATCATCTCGCAACTAACTCATTAGTCACAATGCTTGCAAGGCTTATGTGATGTGTATTACCGAGAGGGCCCAGAGATACCTCTCCGACAATCGGAGTGACAAATCCTAATCTCGAAATACGCCAACCCAACATCTACCTTTGGAGACACCTGTAGAGCTCCTTTATAATCACCCAGTTACGTTGTGACGTTTGGTAGCACACAAAGTGTTCCTCCAGTAAACGGGAGTTGCATAATCTCATAGTCATAGGAACATGTATAAGTCATGAAGAAAGCAATAGCAACATACTAAACGATCGGGTGCTAAGCTAATGAAATGGGTCATGTCAATCAGATCATTCAACTAATGATGTGACCTCGTTAATCAAATACCAACACATTGTTCATGGTTAGGAAACATAACCATCTTTGATTAACGAGCTAGTCTAGTAGAGGCATACTAGTGACACTAAGTTTGTCTATGTATTCACACATGTATTATGTTTCCGGTTAATACAATTCTAGCATGAATAATAAACATTTATCATGATATAAGGAAATAAATAATAACTTTATTATTGCCTCTAGGGCATATTTCCTTCAGTCTCCCACTTGCAGTAGAGTCAATAATCTAGATTACACAGTAATGATTCTAACACCCATGGAGCCTTGGTGCTGATCATGTTTTGCTCGTGGAAGAGGCTTAGTCAACGGGTCTGCAACATTCAGATCCGTATGTATCTTGTAAATCTCTATGTCTCCCACCTGGACTAGATCCCTGATGGAATTGAAGCGTCTCTTGATGTGCTTGGTCCTCTTGTGAAATCTGAATTCCTTTGCCAAGGCAATTGCATCAGTATTGTCACAAAAGATTGGACCCGATGCACTAGGTATGACACCTAGATCGGATATGAACTCCTTCATCCAGACTCCTTCGTTCGCTGCTTCCGAAGCAGCTATGTACTCCGCTTCACATGTAGATCCCGCTACGACGCTTTGTTTAGAACTGCACCAACTGACAGCTCCACCGTTTAATGTAAACACGTATCCGGTTTGCGATTTAGAATCGTCTGGATCAGTGTCAAAGCTTGCATGAACGTAACCTCTTACAGTGAGCTCTTTGTCACCTCCATATACGAGAAACATATCCTTAGTCCTTTTCAGGTATTTCAGGATGTTCTTGACCGCTGTCCAGTGATCCATTCCTGGATTACTTTGGTACCTCCCTGCTAAACTTATAGCAAGGCACACATCAGGTCTGGTACACAGCATGGCGTACATGATAGAGCCTATGGCTGAAGCATAGGGAACATCTTTCATTTTCTCTCTATCTTCTGTAGTGGTCGGGCATTGAGTCTGACTCAACTTCACACCTTGTAACACAGGCAAGAACCCTTTCTTTGCTTGATCCATTTTGAACTTCTTCAAAATTTTGTCAAGGTATGTGCTTTGTGAAAGTCCAATTAAGCGTCTCGATCTATCTCTATAGATCTTAATGCCCAATATGTAAGCAGCTTCACTGAGGTCTTTTATTGAAAAACTCTTATTCAAGTATCCCTTTATGCTATCCAGAAATTCTATATCATTTCCAATCAGCAATATGTCATCCACATATAATATCAGAAATGCTACAGAGCTCCCACTCACTTTCTTGTAAATACAGGCTTCTCCAAAAGTCTGTATAAAACCAAATGCTTTGATCATACTATCAAAGCGTTTATTCCAACTCTGAGATGCTTGCACTAGTCCATAAATGGATCGCTGGAGCTTGCACACTTTGTTAGCTCCCTTTGGATCGACAAAACCTTCCGGTTGCATCATATACAACTCTTCTTCCAGAAATCCATTCAGGAATGCAGTTTTGACATCCATCTGCCATATTTCATAATCATAAAACGCGGCAATTGCTAACATGATTCGGATAGACTTAAGCATCGCTACGGGTGAGAAGGTCTCATCGTAGTCAACCCCTTGAACTTGTTGAAAACCTTTTGCGACAAGTCGAGCTTTATAGAATGTAACATTACCATCAGCGTCAGTCTTTTTCTTGAAGATCCATTTATTCTCAATTGCTTGTCGATCATCGGGCAAGTCAACCAAAGTCCATACTTTGTTCTCATACATGGATCCCATCTCAGATTTCATGGCTTCAAGCCACTTTGCGGAATCTGGGCTCACCATCGCTTCTTCATAGTTCGTAGGTTCATCATGATCTAGCAGCATGACTTCCAGAACTGGATTACCATACCACTCTGGCGCAGATCTTGCTCTGGTTGATCTACGAGGTTCAGTAGTATCTTGTTCTGAAGTTTCATGATCATTATCATTAGCTTCCTCACTTATTGGTGTAGGTGTTGCAGAAACAGTTTTCTGTGATGTACTACTTTCCAATAAGGCAGCGGGTACAGTTACCTCGTCAAGTTCTACTTTCCTCCCGCTCACTTCTTTCGAGAGAAACTCCTTCTCAAGAAAGTTTCCGAATTTAGCAACAAAAGTCTTGCGTTCGGATCTGTGATAGAAGGTGTATCCAATAGTTTCCTTTGGATATCCTATGAAGACACATTTCTCCGATTTGGGTTCGAGCTTATCAGGTTGAAGCTTTTTCACATAAGCATCGCAGCCCCAAACTTTCAGAAACGACAACTTTGGTTTCTTGCCAAACCATAGTTCATAAGGCGTCGTCTCAACGGATTTTGATGGTGCCCTATTTAACGTGAATGCGGCCGTCTCTAGAGCGTATCCCCAAAATGATAGCGGTAAATCAGTAAGAGACATCATAGATCGCACCATAACTAGTAAAGTACGATTACGACGTTCGGACACACCATTTCGCTGTGGTGTTCCGGGTGGCGTGAGTTGTGAAACTATTCCACAATTTTTCAAATGTACACCAAACTCGTAACTCAAATATTCTCCTCCACGATCAGATCGTAGAAACTTTATTTTCTTGTTACGATGATTTTCCACTTCACTCTGAAATTCTTTGAACTTTTCAAATGTTTCAGACTTATGTTTCATTAAGTAGATATACCCATATCTGCTTAAATTATCTGTGAAGGTGAGAAAATAACGATATCCGCCATGAGCCTCAATATTCATCGGACCGCATACATCTGTATGTATGATTTCCAACAAATCTGTTGCTCTCTCCATAGTACGGGAGAACGGTGTTTTAGTCATCTTGCCCATGAGGCACGGTTCGCAAGTACCAAGTGATTCATAATCAAGTGGTTCCAAAAGTCCATCAGTATGGAGTTTCTTCATGCGCTTTACACCGATATGACCTAAACGGCAGTGCCACAAATAAGTTGCACTATCATTATCAACTCTGCATCTTTTGGCTTCTACATTATGAATATGTGTATCACTACTATCAAGATTTAACAAGAACAGACCACTCTTCAAGGGTGCATGACCATAAAAGATATTACTCATATAAATAGAACAACCATTATTCTCTGATTTAAATGAATAACCGTATCGCATTAAACAAGATCCAGATATAATGTTCATGCTCAACGCTGGCACCAAATAACAATTATTTAGGTCTAATATTAATCCCGAAGGTAGATGTAGAGGTAGTGTGCCGACCGCGATCACATCGACTTTGGAACCGTTTCCCACGCGCATCGTCACCTCGTCCTTAGCCAATCTTTGCTTAATCCGTAGTCCCTGTTTCGAGTTGCAAATATTAGCAACAGAACCAGTATCAAATACCCAGGTGCTACTGCGAGCATTAGTAAGGTACACATCAATAACATGTATATCACATATACCTTTGTTCACCTTGCCATCCTTCTCATCCGCCAAATACTTGGGGCAGTTCCGCTTCCAGTGACCAGTCTGCTTGCAGTAGAAGCACTCAGTTTCAGGCTTAGGTCCAGACTTGGGTTTCTTCTCCTGAGCAGCAACTTGCTTGCCGTTCTTCTTGAAGTTCCCTTTCTTTTTCCCTTTGCCCTTTTTCTTGAAACTAGTGGTTTTGTTAACCATCAACACTTGATGCTCCTTTTTGATTTCTACCTCCGTAGCTTTCAGCATTGTGAAGAGCTCGGGAATAGTCTTGTTCATCCCTTGCATATTATAGTTCATCACGAAGCTCTTGTAGCTTGGTGGCAGTGATTGGAGGATTATGTCAATGACGCAATCATCTGGAAGATTAACTCCCAATTGAATCAAGTGATTATTATACCCAGACATTTTGAGTATATGCTCACTGACAGAACTGTTCTCTTCCATCTTGCAGCTATAGAACTTATTGGAGACTTCATATCTCTCAATCCGGGCATTTGCTTGAAATATTAACTTCAACTCCTGAAACATCTCATATGCTCCATGACGTTCAAAATGTCGTTGAAGTCCCGATTCTAAGCCGTAAAGCATGGCACATTGAACTATCGAGTAGTCATCAGCTTTGCTCTGCCAGACGTTCATAACATCTGGTGTTGCTCCAGCAGCAGGCCTGGCACCCAGCGGTGCTTCCAGGACGTAATTCTTCTGTGCAGCAATGAGGATAATCCTCAAGTTACGGAGCCAGTCCGTGTAATTGCTACCATCATCTTTCAACTTTGCTTTCTCAAGGAATGCATTAAAATTCAACGGAACAACAGCACGAGCCATCTATCTACAATCAACATAAACAACCAAGATACTATCAGGTACTAAGTTCATGATAAATTTAAGTTCAATTAATCATATTACTTAAGAACTCCCACTTAGACAGACATCCCCCTAATCTTCTAAGTGATCACGTGATCCAAATCAACTAAACCATGTCCGATCATCATGTGAGATGGAGTAGTTTCATCGGTGAACATCATTATGTTGATCATATCTACTATATGATTCACGCTCGACCTTTCGGTTTCTGTGTTCCGAGGCCATATCTGTATATGCTTGGCTCGTCAAGTATAACTTGAGTATTCCGCGTGTGCAACTGTTTTGCACCTGTTGTATTTGAACGTAGAGCCTATCACACCCGATCATCACGTGGTGTCTCAGCACGAAGAACTTTCACAACGGTGCATACTCAGGGAGAACACTTCTTGATAATTTAGTGAGAGATCATCTTATAATGCTACCGTCAATCAAAGCAAGATAAGATGCATAAAAAGATAAACATCACATGCAATCAATATAAGTGATATGATATGGCCATCATCATCTTGTGCTTGTGATCTCCATCTCCGAAGCACCGTCATGATCACCATCGTCACCGGCACGACACCTTGATCTCCATCATAGCATCGTTGTCGTCTCGCCAATCTCATGCTTCCACGACTATCGCTACCGTTTAGTGATAAAGTAAAGCATTATATCGCGATTGCATTGCATACAATAAAGCGACAACCATATGGCTCCTGCCAGTTGTCGATAACTCGGTTACAAAACATGATCATCTCATACAATAAAATTTAGTATCATGCCTTGACCATATCACATCACAACATGCCCTGCAAAAACAAGTTAGACGTCCTCTACTTTGTTGTTGCAAGTTTTACGTGGCTGCTACGGGCTTAAGCAAGAACCAATCTCACCTACGCATCAAAACCACAACGATAGTTTGTCAAATAGACTCCGTTTTAACCTTCGCAAGGACCGGGCGTAGCCACACTCGGTTCAACTAAAGTTGGAGAGACAGTCGCCCGCAAGCCACCTGTGTGCAAAGCACGTCGGGGGAACCGGTCTCACGTAAGCGTACGCGTAAGGTTGGTCCGGGTCGTCTCGTCCAACAATACCGCCGAACCAAAGTATGACATGCTGGTAGGCAGTATGACTTATATCGCCCACAACTCACTTATGTTCTACTCGTGCATATAACATCAAACCATAAAACCTAGGCTCGGATGCCACTGTTGGGGAATGTAGTAATTTCAAAAAAATTCCTACGTACACGCAAGATCATGGTGATGCATAGCAACGAGGGGGAGAGTCTGATCTACGTACCCTTGTAGATCGCAACGGAAGCGTTGACACAACGTAGAGGAAGTAGTCGTACGTCTTCTTCCCGATCCGACCGATCCAAGCACCGTTACTCCGGCACCTCCGAGTTCTTAGCACACGTACAGCTCGATGACGATCCCCGGGCTCCGATCCAGCAAAGTTTTGGGGAGGAGTTCCGTCAACACGACGGCGTGATGATGATCTTGATGTTCTACCGACGCAGGGCTTCGCCTAAGCACTACAACGATATGATCGAGGTGGAATATGGTGGCAGGGGGCACCGCACACGGCTAAGGAACGATCACGTGGATCAACTTGTGTGTCTTGGGGTGCCCCCTGCCCCCGTACATAAAGGAGCAAGGGGAGGAGGCCGGCCGGCCAGGTGTGGCGCGCCAAGGAGGAGTCCTCCTCCTAGTAGGAGTAGGACTCCTACTAGGAGGGGGAAAGAGGTGGAGTGGGAGAAGGAAAGGGGGGGCGCCGCCCCCCTCCCCTAGTCCAATTCGGACCAAGGAGGAGGTGGCGCGTGGCCCACCTCTGGCAGCCCTTCTCTCTCTCCACTAAAGCCCATAAGGCCCATTACTTCTCCCGGTAGGGTTCCGGTAACCCTCTGGTTCTCCGGTTTTCTCCGAAATCACCCGGAACACTTCTGGTGTCCGAATATAGTCATCCAATATATCAATCTTTATGTCTCGACCATTTCGAGACTCCTCGTCATGTCCGTGATCACATCCGGGACTCCGAACTAACTTCGGTACATCAAAATGCATAAACTCATAATAACTGTCATCGTAACGTTAAGCGTGCGGACCCTACGGTTCGAGAACAATGTAGACATGACTGAGACACATCTCTGGTCAATAACCAATAGCGGGACCTGGATGCCCATATTGGCTCCTACATATTCTACGAAGATCTTTATCGGTCAGACCGCATAACAACATACATTGTTCCCTTTGTCATCGGTATGTTACTTGCCCGAGATTCGATCGTCGGTATCCAATACCTAGTTCAATCTCGTTACCGGCAAGTCTCTTTAATTGTTCCGTAATACATCATCTCGCAACTAACTCATTAGTCACAATGCTTGCAAGGCTTATGTGATGTGTATTACCGAGAGGGCCCAGAGATACCTCTCCGACAATCGGAGTGACAAATCCTAATCTCGAAATACGCCAACCCAACATCTACCTTTGGAGATACCTGCTCCTTTATAATCACCCAGTTACGTTGTGACGTTTGGTAGCACACAAAGTGTTCCTCCGGTAAACGGGAGTTGCATAATCTCATAGTCATAGGAACATGTATAAGTCATGAAGAAAGCAATAGCAACATACTAAACGATCGGGTGCTAAGCTAATGAAATGGGTCATGTCAATCAGATCATTCAACTAATGATCTGACCTCGTTAATCAAATAACAACACATTGTTCATGGTTAGGAAACATAACCATCTTTGATTAACGAGCTAGTCTAGTAGAGACATACTAGTGACACTAAGTTTGTCTATGTATTCACACATGTATTATGTTTCCGGTTAATACAATTCTAGCATGAATAATAAACATTTATCATGATATAAGGAAATAAATAATAACTTTATTATTGCCTCTAGGGCATATTTCCTTCATCCACAACCTTGTTACTTCTGCTATTATGGATTAAGGTAATAGTATTTACGTTACTTATACATGTGATTTACCTCTGTTATAAATCCTCGAGTATTGTGTGTGTCAGCATACCGATCCAGGGATGACACTTAAGCACAGAGACTTGATCCATTCCGGTCAGGTCGCTACAAGATGGTATCAGAGCACATGTTGACTGTAGGACATGACCCTAGAAACTGGCAAGCCCATAGCAAAGATTTTTCTCTACAACTTTCACTTTCAAAAAGATCTTTTACCTCTCTTCTCTTCTGAGTTTATTCGAATATTCCCTTTTAGTGAGACTATACCTTTTCCCCTTTTTCCCACTCGAAGATTCGACGGATGAGACCACTCCAAGAAGTACAAGATATCGGACAACTGAGACCACCTCGGAATGAAGAGTATTTTCCATGCATCTGAATAATGGAAACTACAATGGTTGAAGACCGAAGACAAGTAGAATTTGAAGGCTCTGAAGAATTCCCAGATTTGTATGACCTAGGAAGGCTACCCTTATGGAACTTGGCAGACTATGGAAGTTGTCAATACCCGAGATCAAGGTGTATCGGAGAAAGACTGAAACAAGGAGCATGAGAACTCGAAGTCTTGTCAAAGAAAACCCTAAGGCAGGAGATATAAACTATGGAGAGAATGCTCATGGAAATGACAAGAGCAGAAACACGGTTATCCGTGATATCATCGCCCGCTGATGCTATGGTCACCGTGCTGAGTTAAGGATGCATTTCTTCATAATGGATTTGATGGAAGAAGGCTGATGGAGCACCTATTAGTAAGATGAAGTTTTAACCTTAGCCGGTGTATCACCAGAATCTGGAGTAGTACATCAAGAAGTTTAAGGTGGAACTCCAGGAAGCCGTATTAGACAAGGAAGCATTTTGTGAAGAACACAGGACCCTGAAGATGAGAGTAGCCAAATTGGAGGAAACAGAACCTCGAGATACCTGAGACAGTAGGACCCTGGCTTATGCCAAGAGCGTTGAAACTAGAAGTATGGAACGCAACTCCAGAATATTAAAGGACGTCACGAGAGACTTCGCGTCAACAGAGTTGATCTGGCAAAAGAACTTGAGAAAGACAAGCGTGATCGGAAGAATCCATTGGAGGCATGAACAAGGCTTGAAGAGTTTGGAGATGTTGAAGATTTATTGACCTTTAGAAGACCAAACCCCTGTTATATACCTACGTTAGATGCGACGTTTGTGAGTTGTCATTTGTTTGATGTTTTCCGACAGCCACAATAAAATCTGTCTTTTTAAAACTGTTGTTTGCACTGTGTGCATCCCTCTCTATCTCTCTTATCTCACCCCAGACCCATGGACCCAATAGAGGATGAATGAAGATGAGCTTGTACCTTCTGGACCGATGAGTCAGTTGGAGACAGACCGATGGATTCAAAACATGGAGGATCACATGGAGAATAACCCTATAGTTGGAAAAGATATGATCCAGCATGCTCTTCGGTGCTTTGAAAGAGATGTTGCTACTTGGTGGAGGATGTACCAAACCATCAATGGATGGCAAGGAGTAACCACTTGGAAAGATTTTAAGTTGACTTTGCTAAAGTCTCGGTTCGTGTCCCAGAAATTGAAGCCTTATGGAAAGGATACGAAGAAACCTTGTGCATGCAAGATTTGTGGAGAAATCGGACACACCCATAAAGAACACAAGGATGAGTTCCCTAATTGTGAAGGAAGTCACCCAGTTGAAGAATGCCCAATTAGGCAGATTACTTGTTTCTTGTGTGAAGGGACTAGTGTCACATTTACCCCATGGTACAACGAACCATCCAGCAGAAGAAAGAAGTAATGAAAGGAGCCCTCATGGAAATTTTAGAAGAAGTTGTGATGAAGGAAGAGATGGAGGACACGCCTAAGAATACCCGAGTAAACCCTGCACTAAGTCTTGATATTCATGTGGAGAAGAAGGACACATCTCCCAAAATTGTTTGAATGGGGATCTAGTATAATTCCCAACAGAGGAAGTAGAATATGATCCACAAGAAATAGAAGCCATGATTGGCATGGAAAGGTCCAGGAAGAGAAGCAGATTGGATTCCAGGAAGAACCTGAGTCATATCACCTGTTACAGGTGCAAGGAGTCAGGGCACTACCTCAACAATTGCCCAAAAAGGAAACCTCGATATTTGTCAGAAGTAATATGTTTTAGTTGTAATAGAGCAGGGCACTTTGCCAGAGAATGTCCCAAGGAGAAGGAAACTTGTGCTAGATAGTTGAGTTTGCAACAAAAGAAATGGAGTAGTAGAAGTGAGAACGTTTTCTTTTATATTGAGGTGTTGAGTTGAGACATGTAATGGAAAGGTGAGAGATTGTAATCACTTGAGAATGAATAAAGTTAGCATCGTTGGTACTAATATGGATTTTATGAGTTGTTACTCTATGAAGAAGAATTTTGGCCATTCTGAGGATATGAGAAATATGGTCTATGGAAGATTTGTGCACTTTAAGGGTGGTAGTACCCCGTAAGAACCGTTGACCCCTGGAAAAGATAAGGATACCCCACTGAGTGGATTTCGGATAAAATGAATACGAGTTTTGTCTCAATATGTGTGATGCCCCAAGAGTATGTGGGATGAAGTTGGAGACCGTCAGTTGTTTGGACCAAATGTGATCAAGGAGTCAGAAGAGAATGTTAAGTTGATTCGAGATAGACTGAAGGTAGCTCGGTCCAGGCAGAAGAGTTATGCAGACTCAAAAACGCAAGGAGGTAGCCTATGAAATTGGAGACAGAGCATGTCTTCGCGTGTCCCCTCTGCGAGGAGTTAAACGATTTGGAGTTAAGGGACAGTTAGCCCCGAGATTTGTAGGACCATACCGAGTTTTGGAGCATATGGGAGAAGTGGCCAATAAGTTGGAGTTACCCGAAGGACTGTCAGGAGTTCATGATGTGTTTCACGTTTTCCCAGTTGAAGAAGTTCCATGCAGAGATGGCCAATGTTCCCCTGTAAGGACGCTTGAACCTGGAAAGGATAATGATGTTCCACGAAGTGGAATATGGACTTCATAAGTATAAGTTTTTATCTCGGTATGTGGGATATCCCACGAGGATGAAGAGATAAATTACTATTGGATATATAGGAGGTATGATGTCGGAAATATGGATCAATGGAAACTCCATGATGAGTTTGAGTAATCACGTCTTAGTCTTGTACAAATAGAAGGAAGGGAGACAATACAATTGGATGGATTTTAAGTATGCTAGGAAGCTGGAAATTGGATGTTGGAATAACGATCAGCTGCCCGGTGATAAGTTCAAGGACTACAAGTGATGAGATGGGCCATAACCCACATGCCCTAGGACTGCCAAGAAGCAAGCACATTCTTGCTGAAGGAAGAAACCTGGAAGAGGATATACCTTTGTCGACAGACGATCTTATAGGAGTAATGAAAAACCTGAGAGTTGTGAAGGAACGATAGATGTTTGTCTGGCTTGCAGAATCTATGGATATATCCGAACTTGGTTCGTCGACAAGAGAAATTCTGCAATGCTTGTGAGGATGACCGAGTGTTAGAATGCGAGATTCGCTAAACCGTATACAAGGTAATGATTTGGGTGCGGGATGGATTGATCACCATACCGACTTACTCTTATTATTCGCCTTGCTATGTGGGATGGTAAATCTGATTGACTTACCTATAGTAGAGAGATGACGATCAAAACCCTGTTTAAACCTTAGAATGGTAAAGGTATTTTTCCCTTGTACAAGGCAGTCTTTGTCAACCGTAGGTTATATGGTGAGGATCAACCCAGACCCATTTCCTGCAACAGAAACCACAAATTGTTGACCACCATGAGATATCGATAGTTGTTTAGTTTTGGCGCCAGACCCGTCAGCTAAGAAGACCCAATCTCAGAATAACCTTACCAAGAGGAAAGGACAAAAGAATTGAGTAAAAGGTTATGCCACTACCTGAAGAGCCTAGAGAAGGAATTATCCTTATGATCTGCAAAGACCGGCACTGTCAAGAATAAGGATGGAGTATATGACTTTTGATGGAACCGTAACCATGCTTCTAAGGGTGGTAGCACCCCAGACCCCGTGTGATGATCGATGGATTTTGAGGAGACCCCCAAACCCTAACCTATTTCTTGCTAGCCTCTCCGAATCTCGAGGACGAGATTCATTTTAAAGATGGTAGGTTTGTAACATCCCAAAATTCTAAATTTTGGAATGTTATAATAAATAGATAGATTGATTGTTTGATTGTTGTGTGATTGATTGAGTGAAATTCGAAACTTTTGAAAGTTAAACGAGAGGGAATAAAAGGACTTTCCCAAACTTTCACCTTTTTCTTTTGATCCCCGAGAATTCAAATTCTTTTCATCGCAAAACCCTGGAGAGAAAATGACATGACTACTTCCATTTATTTAAATGACATGGGGTGTTGAAAATATTTGAATTTCATTTGGAAAATAGTTCCAATTCAGAAACTTTAAACAACTCAATGATTTTCAAGAGCAAAGATAAAATGACTTCTTCAAAACTTATGAAATATGAGTTGGGAGTTTTATAGAAACTCAAATTTAAAATCCATTTGAAATAATTATTTTTCAATTTGGGTTATTTGAGTTTTATTCAAATTATTTTTCTCCAAAAATAAAATATATGGAAAATAGGGTAACATGATTCCCTACATTAGAAAATTGGATAAAATTTAATTTGAAATCATTTTGATATTTCTAAAATGATTTTATTGGATTTTATTAGACCAGTAGCACTCTTTGAATTATCTGAATTTGTGTGAATTTTATTTAATGCTAGAAAATTGTTCATCTTGTAGAAAATCTTTTTTAAAAATTTTGATATATAATATGCCTATATAAAGTTTTATTTTATTTTCGTTTTTCAGTTTATCGCATTCTGTTTAAAAAAACTGCGCGCGCGCCTGAAACTAACTGTCGCCTACGTACACATCATAGTACCAGCGAGCGCTCTATTTTTTTTCTTTATCCTATATGGGCCAGGCCCAGCCAGCCTTTTCGTTTTTTCTTTTTTTTCTTCTTAGGCCGAATTTTGTAAAAAAAAGGAAAAAAAATCTGCAGCCGCAGTGTGCGCGGCCGGCCGAAGGCCTTTAGGCCCGTGTAGCCTTTTTCTTTTCTGTTTCGTATATTTTTGTCTACGTTTAGTCCCACATTGCCTAGTTTTTGACCCCTAACCATTTTTCCATCAATAAATATAAACCCATAGATTCCCCAAAAATCATCCGATTCGGGTTAAATCAATATTTTGGTTTGACTAGATTCATTTAAGAAAAATATATTTCTCCTCTCCGGCGCGACTTCTAGAAATTTTCTCTCTCTTCAAAGTCGTCTTTTTTCTGCCTTATAAAGGTATCTTTCTTTATTTTTTTTTCTTCTTATACTTACGTAGTTTATTATTTCTAGACTAATACGATAAAATAATTAGATTATCAATTAGTCTACGTATTTATACATTAGACCCTAGCCCGTAGCTATTTTTTTCTTCCGTAAAACAGCTTGGCCCTGATTTTTCAAATAGCCATAACTTTTTACTCATTTGTCCAAATCCAACGAAACCAACGCCCACTTCTTCGTTATGATCTCCTCTATCCAGTAATCCAACTCAAACATGTTTTTGAAAAGTTTAAAATTTAAATTAGATCAGATTTGAATTCAAACTTTGTTTGATCATAATTTGAGTTTCGTAGCTCCGTTTGAGTTTGATTATTTTTGCAAATCGAAGCTCTTGACCTAAACTTTCTGATAAGGCCAAATTCATATAATTTCGGTACTGTTAGAAATTGTTTTATGTTGCAAGAGTTATTTGCTTGGTTTTGAAGTTTTCCGAATCGTCTTCTTCGATCTTTCTGATCTTTTGAGTAATTGCTTATGTGTGGTTACTATTGCTTGCTTACGATAGATTAAACGGAGTGTGACGAGTAGAACTATCAAGAGTTTTGAGTGCGAATCATCTTCATCAAAATTGCAGGCAAGTTCACACTTTGATCATATCCCCTTTCATACCCAGTTTTATTGCATTAGATCAATCCTCAAACATTGCATGATTATGATCTAATTAAATTATGGGATGGGAAGTAGTTGAGGTAGTACCTATTGCCCTGCATTCAAACCTTGGGAGTTACTATTATGTTATGCTTACATTGTCATGCTATGCTCGTAGACGTGGATTGGGTTTTTGAGAGTATTCATGACAGATGTGAGATTGTTACTTAATGGTTTACTTAAGGTGGCAACTTAAACCCACATCTGGTGGATTGAGGTACCTGGTTATTCCAGGATTGCCTGTCTAGGCACCTGGGTATATCAGGATTGCCTGTTTTTTTATGGACCGGCACCCAGGCTCAAAGGGATCATGAGATTATTCATGCTAGAAACTTCCGTGTGCAGCCACAAGCTATTATGGGCTCTAGCATAGTTGATTAAGTTGTGCGAACTCTTACAGGATAGACTAGCAGATGTAGGGGAAAGTAGGTGTAACGGTCTATCCATCATAAGGTGCTAGCGCTTCTGAAAGACTATGTCTCGGTCATCCGTCTTCTCAAACACCATGTAGTGCGAGAAACCAAACGGAGGCGATCGAGTCTTGTGGGGAAAAGTGCGCAAACCTCTGCAAAGTGTATAAACTAATCATGGTTAGTCGTGTCCCCCGTTATGGACAACTTGAGTATCTAGTACTTGGATTATCATGTGAATCTCATCATGTTACTTTAAATTAAGTTTGTCGGGTTTAATGATGTTACTTAATTGGGATTGAGAATGCTGTCAACCATTCTCAATGTTCAGCAACCACCATGATAGTTAAATAAATTATATTCCTTTGCAGTAGGGAAAAATTGGCTTTACGCAAAACTATAACCATAGAGCTTTTCCACCAGCCAAATATGCATGTAGTGATAGCCTTTATTCATCATTCTCTATGGTGTGAATTTGGCAGTACATTCAATGTACTGACCCTTTGTGGCTGCAATGTCTCATGTTGCAGGATATCTTACGACGAGTAAGTGATACGTTAGGGTTACGATTTCTACACTCAACTTTGTCGTTGGTGTTGATGGGAATTCACAACCTTGTTACTTCCGCTATTATGGATTGAGGTAATAGTATTTACGTTACGTATACATGTGATTTACCTCTGTTATAAATCCTCGAGTACTGTGTGTGTCAGCATACCAATCCAGGGATGACACTTAAGCACAGAGACTTGATCCATTCGGGTCGGGTCGCTACAAAACCCTAGACGACATTTCCTATTTAAACACCCACATGCCATTTTGGGCACCCCTAACCTACTCCTAGTCTTCCCTAAGCTCAAGCCGCCGCATCCTCCTCGAGAATCACGCCGCCCGCCACGGCCAACCGCCTCCTCCTCAAATTCCGGCGCAGCCACCTCATCTCCGCCACTTGTCACCTCCTGATTGGTCGAGCCACCTCCTGAGCGCCCCGCATCCAACCAGGGCCGGCCACGTGGCCCCTGCCCGCTCCCCTCCACCGCGGCCCTATGAAGCCTGCGAGAGGCCCACCCAGGCCCGACCACATCATTCCCCGCAGCAGCATCGCCCCCGAGCTCCAGAACGGGAGAGGAGCTCCCGATCCAGAGCCCTCGTAACCTCGCCGCCGACGAGCACCAACAGGACCCTGCGGCATCCTCTGCCCTCTCCTTTCCAGACTTCCTCGGTGACCGGCCCGTAGGTCCACGCACCACATCCCCGATGCCTCCTCTTTCCCATGTCGATTTCCTCTAGATCCTTCTCTCTTTCACTTAGTTTTCCTCTCTCTCTCTCACTCACTCTAGTTCACAGGAACGTCTTCATGGCCGCCGCATCGATTTTGTCACCACTGAAGCCACCGCCCCATTTCTGCCGCCGTCTGCCTGCTCCTCGCTAGAGTGTCTTGCAGTGCCTCGCCTCCCACAGCCATCCTCATCCATGCCCTCAAGGCACTGAGCGAGGACCTCGCCGCCCGGACCCGCTTCCTCTGCCTCGCCCCAAGCCGCGTCCTCACCCGAACCGCGCTTGCCGGCCTCCCCGTCGCGCCAAGTCCCTGCGCCCGCGACCCCTGCCTCGTACGCGTCCTGTTCGTCGAGGAGAAGACGAACGCTGACCACGCGCATTGACCGCGCCTTGTCTGCGAGCGACCGCCAGTGGGCTCTAGGCCCAGCATCGCCAGCAGCCTCCCAGATCCAGCCGGCCCACTTGCCCCGTCGGCCTGCTGCCCCAACCAAATTGGGCCAAAGCCAACGGTGAGCGCCCCAGCGCCAAGTAGTTTCAGCCTTCTATGTTTTTCCCTGTTCTGTGAATTTCCTAATTTCCAGGGAATTGGCAGATTTGCAGAAAAGCCCTCAAACATCATGCATTTAATAACTCGCCAACCGTGCATCGTATTAAAATGTTTTATATATGTAAAATGCTTAGAATTATGTCTAGTTTCACAATATGCTATTTTCATCCATGTTAAAAATGTTGTTTGTTCAAAATTGCTCTAATGACATGATAAAAAGTTTTATTTCATAACTAATTAACCGTAGCTCGGTTTTAAATAAACTTTATATGTAAATGGGGTAAAAAAATGCCTAGCTTAACATGGTAGCATTACTTTGAATGTTTAATAACTCTAAAATTGTGTTTAGGGCAGAACAGTACCAAATCAAAATATGCACATGAGGATTTGCCGGAATTGTTGTTTGTTAGTTCCGGCCTCATTTAAACTTGCCTAGATAGGTAGTTTTATTATGCTTCACCTCTTGCCATGTTTAGCAACATTTAATATTGTTGGGTACATAAATGAGAGTGAACTAAATTATTGAAAGTGGTGTTTCGTCAATAGCTCCACTTAATTTGTAGTATTGTTTGTGCACTTTGCCACGCCATGCCTCATTAAACCAGACATGCATCATACTTGGTTGTGCATCATGCCATGTTTATGTGATGGTTTTTTACAATGTTGCTTGCTACTTTCTGGGTTGCTTCTCTCGTTAGCTTCGGTTTCGTTCCGGAATTGTGAGGATCCGTTCAACTACGTCCGTTTGTCTACTTCTTGGACTGGTTCTTCTTCCTTGCGGGCTCTCAGGCAAGATGACCATACCCTCGAAATCACTTCTATATTTGCTTGCTAGTTGTTCGCTCTATCTCTATGTCGCGCTACCTACCACTAGTTTATCATGCCTCCCGTATTGCCATGTCAGGCCTCTAACCCACCTTTCTAGCAAACTGTTGTTTGGCTATGTTATCGCTTTGCTCATCCCCTCTGATAGCGTTGCTAGTTGCAGGTGAAGTTGAAGTTTGTTCCATGTTGGAACATGGATATAACATCCCAAATTTTCAATTTGGAATGTTATACATTAGGTCATCACTGCATATCATATTTTATTTGCTTTTGGCCTGATCTAGAAATTCTACGTAACTCAAGGGCCCACGGAGAGAGTTGGGGATTTCGTTATTTTCATATTTGAGTTTTTCTCAAATTTTGAAAATAGGATCATTGATTTTATTTATTCTATCTTCAATTATTTCTATAATAAAAATATGAGAGAGGGAATAAAATGAATTTCCCAAAATAAAGGAATATTGAAGGTTTAATAAAACAATCAAGTAAGATTTTATTTCGGAGTTTTCTCGCTATTTTATTTGAATTTAGGAAAAATGGCACGTTTTCAAAACTGCATTTTAGGGCCAAGAAAATGTTCATCCTGTTCTAAATATTTTATTTAGACTGTGAAAATTTGTTTTGGCATTTTTAGATTTTTATTTATTTTTTCTAGGTTTTTTCTTAGTTCGGCAGGATTTTTCAAAAAAAAAATCTCCCGCGCGCCCGACTGGGCCGAAGCCCAACCGAGCCAGACCGGCCCGCCCGCGCCACCCCCTCCCCGTCCCGTGCCGCTGCCGGACTCGGGAGAGTCCGAGCCGCCGCCGCCGCCCGACCCCCTCCCCAAGTCGGAGCCGCCGCCGCCTCTCCCCCTTTAAATACCACCTAGGGCCCCCTGGAGCCCCAAGTCGCCGCCGCAAGCCACCGCCGCCCCGCCGCCTTGCGCAGCCGCCGCCAGGAGCTGCCGCCCCGCCACCCCACGCCGCCCACCGCCACCGAAACCTCGCCGGAGCCCGAGCTGAGGCAGCCGCCCGCCGCCCCGGTTTTTCTAAAGAAACCGATCCAGTATTTTTTTAGAAAACCCTAGATTCGTTTTTTATATATAAATAGATCGGTTTTATTTTCTGGGTTATGTATTTAGCGAGTGTTCGCCCGTTTGTTCGTTTTAACGGATGAATTCGTCGTTTAGTTTCAGTTAATGAACGCTCGTTCGTTAATCTGCTCGTCGGTTTTTCTTTTTCTCAGATTTTCCGCGATTATTTCTGATCGCGATTTCTAATCCGATTCAAGCGCCTAGAGTTTCGTCTCGAAGCCCTCTTTCCGTTTAACCAACTCAAACAAGTTTTTGCTTCTGTAAAATTTGACTTAGATCCAGATTAGTAACCGAAGTTTGTTTCTTTCGCCGTTTGCCTTTCGTTGTTTCGTTCGATTTGATTCTTTTTGCAAACCGGAGTCCTTAAGTTGAACTTTCTGGTTAGATTTCTTATTTGAGTTTTACCCGTGCATTAGATGAGTACTTATTGTATGCTTGTTTGTTTGCGATAGAGTACCCGGAGTGCGCCGTTTGCTACTTCGAATCTCTAGGTTTCGCGGATCATCAGCAAGGCAAGTAACACTTTGATCATATCCCCTCATACCCAGTTTTATTGCATTAGATCAATTCTCAAACAATTGCATGATTAGGATCTAATTAAATTGTGGGTTTTGGGAAGTAGATGAGGTAGAACCTATTACCTGTTTTATTATCAACCCTTGGGAGTTACTTCTACGTTTGCTTATTATGCCATGCTATACTAGTAGACGTGGATTGGGTGAGTGTATTCATGACAGATGTGAGATTGATAAATTAATGGTTTATTTAAGGTGGCAACTTAAACGCACATCTGGGTGGATTGAAGCACCTGGGTATTCCAGCGGTTGCCTGTTCTTCTTTATGGACCGCCACCCAGACTCAAGGGGATCATGAGATTTATTCATACTAGAAACTTCTGTGTGCAGCCACACGCTACTATGGGCTCTAGCATAGTTGACTAAACCGTGCGAACTCTTACAGTGGTAGACTAGCAGATGTAGGGGATGTAGGTTGGTGTTTCTCCTCCCCCTCTACTCTCTTGTAATGGATTGAGTTTTCCCTTTGAAGTTATCTTATCGGATTGAGTCTTTAAGGATTTGAGAACACTTGATGTATGTCTTGCGTGGGATACCCGTGGTGACAATGGGGTATTCTATTGATCCACTTGATGTATGTTTTGGTGATCAACTTGCGGGTTCCGTGGCCTTGGGAATCTATGCATAGGGGCTGGCACACGTTTCCGTCTTGACTCTCCAGTATAAACTTTGGGGCACTCTTTAAGGTTCTATGTGTTGGTTGAATAGATGGATCTGAGATTGTGTGATGCATATCGTATAACCATACCCACGGATACTTGAGGTCACATTGGAGTATCTAGGTGACATTAGGGTTTTGGTTGATTTGTGTCTTAAGGTGTTATTCTAGTACGAACTCTAGGGTTGTTTGTGACACTTATAGAAATAGCCCAACGGATTGATTGGAAAGAATAACTTTGAGGTGGTTTCGTACCCTACCATAATCTCTTCGTTTGTTCTCCGCTATTAGTGGCTTTGGAGTAACTCTTTGTTGCATGTCGAGGGATAGTTATATGATCCAATTATGTTATTATTATTGAGGGAACTTGCACTAGTGAAAGTATGAACCCTAGGCCTTGTTTACTAGCATTGCAATACAGCACGTGCTCACTTTTATCATTAGTTACCTTGCTATTTTTATATTTTCAGATTACAAAAACCTATGTCTACATCCATATTGCACTTGTATCATCATCTCTTCGCCGAACTAGTGCACCTATAGAATTTACCATTGTATTGGGTGTGTTGGGGACACAAGAGACTCTTTGTTATTTGGTTGCAGAGTTGCTTGAGAGAGACCATCTTCATCCTACGCCTCCTACGGATTGATAAACCTTAGGTCATCCACTTGAGGGAAATTTGCTACTGTCCTACAAAGCTCTGCACTTGGAGGCCCAACAACGTCTACGAGAAGAAGGTTGTGTAGTAGACATCATGCAACAACACTACAAATTCAGTGGAGATCAATATGCAACGGGTTGCATATCGACGAAACACCACTTGCATTTATTTAGTTCTCTCCCAATTATGTACCCAATAATATTAAATGTTGTTAAACATGGCAAGATGTGAAGCATAATTAATGCAAGTTTAAGTGAGGCCAGAAAGAACAAACAACAATTCCGGTAATCCCCACATGTCATTTAGCAATTTGATGCAAACAACAATTTAAAGGTTTTTAGCATGCATGAGGATGACATAAACAAGTTGATGCAATTTTATGAAAAATGTTGACATAATATGATACGAGGCATTTGTCGCCATGGCGGAAGGAAAAGGGTGCCAAGGCGGCGAAACAGAAATGGTGCCACTACGACATCCCGGTTCCGGTAGCTCATGGAGATACCGGTGCAAAAGGAAGTGTGGATGTGCGAAACATGCAAGAGTGACGAGGAGTGATCCTGGTTACCGGGTGTCCCACTGTCGAAGACGGTGCCAAGCGAGGGAACAACTAATGTTCACGGGTGGATGCAACATCTAAACATGCATCTCATACAACATATGCTTTCTTTGACGGACGGTCGTCTATGCGGTTATACATTCGAAGCGTGCGAGTTCAGGGCGGTTCGAGTTCGTCGAGGGAAGTAGTCATTCTCGCGACGGTAGTGGAAGTAGTGGTACATGTTTCATAGTCGAAATCATGGCGGCGGTAGTCAAACACGGGTCGACGGTAGTGGAACTTGGCGAAGTGCACATCGACGGTAGTCGAACTTGACGTTTTTGGTTCATGGGTCTTCGGCGTTGGTAGTCGTTCTAGGCGTCGGGCGTCGAGGTACTTCATGTTCTTGGGATTCCGAAGACGGCGGGAAAGGTACTTGACGCGTCACCGTGTAGTCGTACTTGGCGAATCCAAAGTGCTCCTGCTCGAGAAGGGTGCAACGGAGGCAGCGCCTTACGGATGTTGTGCTCGCAACAGTGGTGGATGCATGGGGCAAGGAAACAGAAGCATGCGCATGGGGCCATGGTGAAGGTGTAGAGGAGCGGGAGCAGCGGCCTACCTGAGCGAGGCCAGCAGGGTCAGTGGCCTTAATGGCATGACAGCTAGGAGGCGGAGGGGCGCCGCAGTAGCCATGGCGCTGGTCGGCGTCGGGAGGAAACAGAGGTGCAAGGAGGGAGCCGCACGGAGAAGAAGCCAATGCGGCGAGGAGGTCGATGGGGCAGGACGCACGGGCGAGGAGGCCTGCGGTCTATGGGGATAACCGGAGGTGCAGCAGTCCAGCGACGGAGAAGACAGGGACGACGCGGAGCAGCGACCTGCTGATGGTCGCCGGCGCGGGCGAGACAAGGGGCGGCGGAGCTTGCCAGGGTAGCGCGAAGCAGAGGAGGCGGAGCTCTTGCTCGGGGAGGTGCGGCGAGGGGATCGGGGACGAGGAGCGGCGTGGCTCTCTCCCTGTCTCTCTCTGACGGTGTACGCACAGGAGGGTGGAAGGGATCGATGGGGGAGATGGGGGATCGACGCAGGGAGGCTAGGGTTTAGAGCAGGTGTGGGTGGCTGGGCCTAGCAGATGGGCCTTAGGGAAAAATAGGATGGGCCGGCCTGGAGCAGCTCTGTCTCTCTCTCTACCTCTTTTAAACTTTCTAGCAGAAAAGAAATAGAGAAAAGAAAAGAAAGAGAGGGTTAGGGAAAGAATTTGAGCATGCGAGTAATTTTTCCCGAACTCATAAAATTAGCTTGATCGAAGAAAAATAGAAGTGGGCATGGGCGTGAAGATGAATTCAAATGAGTGTGGGAAGGAAGTGGGTAATTGATAGGTCCAAAAATGTTGAGAATCTTAGAGGAGCCTCGATAAAAGAGATGAAAACTATTGGCAAAGTTTAGGGAACAAACTTGAAATGGAATAGGCATGAAGTTTATTATGCAAGTTTGTTATGGTTAATTCCAAAAGAATGGAATATTTATTATAGCTCCCTAATATTGGGAGGATATGTTATAAAAAGAAGTCACCATGTGAATTTCCTCAATTTAAATGGATTGAAGATCCATACAATTTATTTATTTGAGTTGCAAAGAGTTAGTGGCATGATGCAATGCAAAAGATGCCATGATGAATGCGGCAAACAAATAAAAACACCCGACGATAAGGAAAAACATGGAAGGCGTCTGGAGCATTGGTCTCGGGTCGTTACAACTCTCCTCCACTTACAAGAGATCTCGCCCCGAGATCTAGAGATGGCACCGGAGAAAAACGGAAGAGGAAGAGGTAAAACAAAGTTGCTTCTTTGACAAACGAGTGAAACCACGAACCTCGAAAGGTTGAACAACTTGAAAGAAAGAATACAACGGAGATGAATGAGATTGCAACCAGTCAGTTGGAGAAGAGTAACAATGAATACGATAGGAACCAAAGAGCTTAAGGGACAAGATAGACTTTGAAACCACTCCGGTTAAAATGAGATGAGAAAGGAAGAATTCGGGCAGCACTCCGATTGGAAAGAGAGGCAAGACTTGATAAGATGAAAAGAACTTGAGCAGAGGACACAACACTCCTGCTAAATGGATAAGCATGGAAAAGAACATGATGTTTACAAAATGAGATGATGGGTCGAAGAGAGAAACATCACAATGCCTCTAGAACAAATGTAAGAATGGAATCAAAAGAACGGAGAAGAAAACAACATGTTCTACCTGAAATGAATTTAAGAGAGCATCTTTAAAAAGAAGGATTGAACAAAGTTGTTGAAGAATCAACAATCACATGATATACTCCTCGTGGGCTTATGAAAACATCTCAAAACTAGAGGTGAAATTCTGCCACTAAAGAAAACAATTGATTGGTTGAGATCAATGAAGAGAAGCAAAAATTCTTCACCCAGATGAGAAGGAGAAAATTGGATCATTGATAAGCACCACAATAGCAACATTCCTTAGAAAAGGCTTTAAGTGAAATGTAACCCAATATAATTCCAATGAAGAGATTGACGGATTTAAAATACCGCATTCTTGACAACATGTGAATCATGAAACATGAAGGAAAATTATCAAGAATGACATAACACCACCTCAAAAGATAACGGAGAACAATTGCAGTTCAGAATGCAAGACGACGAATGCTTGAGCTCCTCCAATAAGAATCTTGGCGAACACTTCAAGTAATTAAATCCTTGATGAATCACCATGAAGAAACTCTCGAAGAACTCTCATACGTCTCCGTCGTATCTACTTTTCCAAACACTTTTGCCCTTATTTTGGACTCTAACTTGCATGATTTGAATAGAACTAACCTGGACTGACGCTGTTTTCAGCAGAATTGCCATGGTGTTATTTTTGTGCAGAAATAAAAGTTCTCGGAATGACCTAAAAATCAGCGGAGAATTATTTTGGAATATATAAAAAATACTGGAAGGAAGATCCATGTCAGGGGGGGCTCCACCTGTCCACGAGGGTGGGGGGCGCGCCCTACCCACCTGGGCGCGCCCCCCTGCCTCGTGGGCCCCCTGATGCTCCACCGACCTCAACCTACACTCCATATATTCACTTTCGGGGAGAAAAAACCTGGGAGAAGGATTCATCGTGTTTTACGATACGGAGCCGCCGCCAAGCCCTAAACTCTCTCGGGAGGGCTGATCTGGAGTCTGTTCGGGGCTCCGGAGAGGGAAATCCGTCGCCATCGTCATCATCAACCATCCTCCATCACCAATTTCATGATGCTCACCGCCTTGTGTGAGTAATTCCATCGTAGGCTTGCTGGACGGTGATGCGTTGGATGACATTTACCATGTAATCGAGTTAGTTTTGTTAGGGTTTGATCCCTAGTATCCACTATGTTCTGAGATTGATGTTGCTATGACTTTGCTTTGCTTAATGCTTGTCACTAGGGCCTGAGTGCCATGATTTCAAATTCGAACCTATTATGTTTTCATCAATATATGAGAGTTCTTGATCCTATCTTGCAAGTCTATAGTCACCTGCTATGCGTTATGATCCAGCAACCCCGAAGTGACAATAATCGAGACCACTCCCGATGATGACCGTAGTTTGAGGAGTTCATGTATTCACTGTGTGTTAATGCTTTGTTCCGATACTCTATTAAAAGGAAGCCTTAATATCCCTTAGTTTCCAATAGGACAACACTGCCACGGGAGGGTAGGACAAAAGATGTCATGCAAGTTCTTTTCCATAAGCACGTATGACTATATTCGAAATACATGCCTACATTACATTGATGAACTGGAGCTAGTTCTGTGTCACCCTAGGTTATGACTGTTACATGATGAACCGCATCCGACATAATTCTCTATCACCGATCCATTGCCTACGATCTTTCCATATATTGTTCTTCGCTTATTTACTTTTTTGTTGCTATTGTTATCATCACTATAAAACACCAAAAATATTACTTTTGCTACCGTTACCTTTTGCTACCGTTACCACTACTATCATATGACTTTGCTACTAAATACCTTGTTGCAGACATTAAGTTTCTAGGTGTGGTTGAATTGACAACTCAGCAGCTAATACTTGAGAATATTCTTTGGCTCCCCTTGTGCAGAATCAATAAATTTGGGTTGAATACTCTACCCTCGAAAACTGTTGCGATCCCCTATACTTGTGGGTTATCAAGACTATTTTCTAGCACCGTTGCCGAGGAGCATAGCTCTATTCTTTGAGTCACTTGGGATTTATATCTCCTTATCATTATGAAGAACTTGAAAGATCTAAGAACCAAGATTTATCCCTCAACTATGAGGGGAGGTAAGGAACTGTCATCTAGCTCTGCACTTGATTCACCTTCTATTTTGAGTAAGCTTGGGACACCTAAACCTGCTTCTGCTGTTAATTATGATACATCGCATGTTATTGATGATGCCACTTCTGCTATGCATGATACTTATGATGAAACTACTTCTATACTTGATACTACTGTGCCACTTGGTGAATTTCTTGATGAACAACTTTCTAGGGCTAGAGAGAATGAAATTATTGAAACTGATAATATTGATGAAAGTGATGATGAAGATTCTCCCCTAGATATGAATTACCTGTTGTGCCTGAGGGCTATGTTATGGATGAAGAAACTGCTAGAGATTTTCTTGCTTGTAGTGATAGGAGTGATCTTAAGAAATTATTAGCTAAGCTGAAACAAAAAACTTTAAATGCTAGAATGAAATATGATCCTGCTTATGCTACTTCACCTATCTTTGTTACTGATAAGGATTATGATTTCTCTGTTGATCCTGAGATAATTACTTTAGTTGAATCTGATCCTTTCTATGTCTATGAATCTGAAACTGTTGTGGCACATCTTACTAAATTAAATGATATAGCTACCCTGTTTACTAATGATGAGAAAACTCGCTGCTATCACTACAAAAAAATACACTTCCGTGATGATACGTGTTTGTCACAATAGGTCGCTTTTCTTGTCATGCATGTACATCCATGACAAATTTATGACAGAATCAAGATAGTCATACCTGTGTTGTCGTAGAAGTGTTCCATGACATTACCAAAATTATCACCACGGAAGTGTCCACTTCCATGACGATAAATTGTGCGTCACAGAAATGCTTTCGTCAAGGGTGACCGACACGTGGCATCCACCGTAACGGAACGCCGTTAAGCTATCGGGTCGGGTTTTGGATCCGATAACCCGTTAACAGCCCCGACCAATGTGGATTTTCCACGTGTAAAATCATCATTGGCTAGAGGAAACACGTGTCGGCTCATCGTCGGGACAGATGTCATCCACTCACTGGACAGAAGGCGCCTATGATACGTCGACACGTGGCACATCCCAACAAGTTTAAATGGGCCGGCCCAACTAGAGGCCCACAAGATTTTGCGGACCATAATGGGCCAGCCCAGCTAAAGGCCCACGAAATTTTGCAGACCATAATGGGCTGGCCCAGCTAAAGGCCCACAAGATTTCACGGGCCATAATGGGCCGGCCCAGGTAAAGGCCCACGAAATTTTTTTTGTGCCATAATGGGTCGGCCTAGGTAAAGGCCCACAAGATTCTTGCAGATCATAATGGGCCGGCCCAGCTAATGGCCCACGAGATTTCGCCGACATTAATGGGCCGGCCCAGCTGTAGGCCCACAAGATTTTGAGGACCCTAGTAGGCCGGCCCGTTAACTGGCTGCCATGTTTTGGGCCAAATGCCAGCCCATATTTGATACGGTCTATTAATGGCCTGCCATGCTCTGGGCCTAATAGTGGCCCATATGAGATCCGGCCCGCTAAAAGGCTACCACGTTCTGGGCCAAATTAAGGCCCAAATCAGGTCCGACCCTTTAAGAGGTTTTGGGCCTAATTATGGCCCATATCAGATTCGGCCCGTCAACTGGACACTATGCTTTTGGGCCCACTTGCTAAAGGCCCACTTAGTAATTCGGCCCGATATTAGTTTTGGCCTGTTAAGGGCCCGTTTAACATTTCGGCCCTATATTAATTTCAGCCTGTTAAAAGCCCGTCATATAGTTGGGCCTAACTACGGCCCGGTTTGCATCCGGCCTGCTCGCAGCCGATATCTGATTGGGCCAAACAAGGACCGAGACAATTTTTTGGCCTGTTAAAAGCCCGTGATTTGATTCGCACAATCATGGGCCGGGGTTCATTTCGGGCTGCTGCCGACCCGTGAGCTGATCGGCATGTTTCAGGCCCAACCTACATCGTGATTGCATGATGGCCCGATTATGTACTGTAATTTTACGGTTTGGCCGGTTTACTACGAAGACAGGATATATATACAGTAAAATAACTGCAGCATCGTGAATAAGAAAAAACCTATACTATAGAATAAAGAAATTACGGCATATTACATCCACTGGGCATCAAAGTTCGCCACTATGATAATAAAGCACAAGCAGACAGCAGATTACATACACTGGGCATCAAAGATCGCCACCAGTGCAAATAAACACACCGACAAAATAATATACAAAACCGACAGCACTTCAATAGAGTTCAAGAAAGGTTAGCCCTACTGGGGAGCTACAGCGCAAGCAGCTGAGCAAGATGATGAGACTGCGCTTGTTCAACACTTATATCTTCTTCACTCTGAAAGATAAACAAGCAGACAGATGACAGGTTTTGCACATAAAACTATCAGTGCTGACAATTCATCACATTTCTTACTGACGAATAAAGTGACACAGTTTAAATTTGCATTAACACAATATGGTATTGTTCAGGTCAAGACATGGCAGGAAATGACATTGTGAAGGAGTTGGCAGCTTCACGACACCACTGGATTACATATCAAGAACTCATAAGTATCAATGGTTAGTGTGCTGTCAATTTATACCATTTCAGATTGGCAAATAAAGAGACGGTTTAAATAATAGTAGAATGATATGACATTTTTCATAGTTAATACATTGCAGAATATGACATTGTGCTGTAGTGGGTAGGTTCACCACACCACTGGATTACAGATGAAGAACAGAAGCATACATGCAGTGCAAAAGAAGACCACTTGCTCTATATAGTTTAATTTACATGGTATGAAGAAGGAACTTGGTTGTACAACTGAAAACTAAAATTGAGAAAGGACGAACTTTTGTTTATGAACTACATATAATAAACTTTAAACAAGCAATTTGCTGCAAACACCAAAAATAAACAGTTGTTGTAGTCATGCCTAACCAAATATATACAACAAAGTTTGAAGGCTTGAGATGGACAAACTTACATTATTGGTGAAGATAGGCTCTATAAAGGCCTTGTCCATGCTGATGGGGGGTGGGGAATTCAAGAAGTTTACCACAGAATCTTCTTCAAAAGCATTGCCTTTATTCTACATTTTGCTAAGAGTAAATATAGATGTGATAATATACGAAAAAATGGAGAATATTTAAGATAAGATGAAGAGTTATGCTACATAACCAAGTAGATATAAATGCAAGTGCAGCGATACAGGCAAAAGGTACAACCAAGAGCAATGCACAGCTAAACTTCTTCAGTACCAACCTTATGGTAAGAGTAAATATAGATATGATGTGTAGAAAATGGAGGGCAAAGGAAAATAAGCTGCAGAGTGATGGTACATGAACAACTATCTGTCATTATAAGTATACTGATAAAGGACAGCATGTACTTACAAGAACAATGCAGAGCTAAAAAAACATTGGCATTGGATATATTCTACACTAATGTAACCATTCATACAGATCGGATAATTTGGAGCGAACAATTGATAAGCAAGCTATCATGCATACTGTTGTCACATAATGAACCAGGTATGTATGCAAGTACAGTGATACAGGACAACAGGTACTAACAAGAGCAAAGCAGCGGGCAACATATTTGAGATATCCTGTCGTTCTTGTCAAACCGGAATTCTTCTTCGAGCAGATTTCCTGCAAAAAAGATCCGTAAGGCACATGCGGAAAAGTAGAAGTTCAAACTGTCATGTGATTTCATAGACAGTACCTCATCCTGGGAACGAGACTAGTGCATAACAAGGTTTTTCCATTCAATGTCTTCTAAATTTAGCAAAGGAGACTTCACCAGGAATTCGTTTATAGACTTGCCATCAAAGTGTGATTTCCTCAGGTAACACCGATACTGCTGCAATGCTTCCTTGAAAAGCACAAGCAAACTTTGCTCGTCATGACTATCCAGAATGACCCTCGCCTAGTTACAACAATGTAATGTAAATCATTGATGTGTTCAATCAGCAGAAAATAGGAAAATAATAGCCATGAATAATAGCACTTACATGTAAGTTGGACAGGAAGATGTGAAAATGGTGTTTGTCTTCACAATAATCTTCCCATGATGGGAATATATGCACGTAGTCCCTAACAACATTGAAAGCATTGTCTTTTAAACTGGGAATAAATGGAATGGGGTTCCAATATGTAGGAATTGGCCGTCTCTGCAGTTGGGATAGGTCTTCGGCCGGTGGACTTGCTGTATTTTTTGCTGGACTGGGATTTTTCTGTGGTACAGCTGGTGCTATGGCAAATGAAATCGGTATACCTTTTGCTGGAGTGCAGGTCCTGTGTGGTGGGGCTAGTGGTGTGGCCAGTGAAGTATGGGTACAGTCTGCTGGAGTCGGTCCTATGTTTTGTGTCACTAGTTGTACAGCCAATATAAGTGGGGTGCTGTCTGATTTCTCAGGCACCACCATGTTTTTCAAGGACTTTGCTGGTGCTCCTTCAGGTTCGGCAATCACCCTCTTCCTTTTTGATATTTGATGCACAAGAACAGTATTTGAGTGGAAAACATGGTATGATGATAGATGGAATATGTATTGATAATGGATGGGCATGGCATCTCGACATATATGATGAGTAAACTAAGCAGATGGCGGTGCAACAAAGTAGAAGAAATGCAAGACAACATATGCAAGATACCCGCAATCAATAAAACATTGCCAAATTAGAACAGGCACCATGATGGGTGAACAGGACAGGCCATCTGCCTTTGACTCCTTGAGGTTAGAATGCTCATTAGGATGATATTCTGAACAACAATAAACAGGTGGGGAGCGTATGGGTTTCATTGCATCTAGAATTGTACTCAATGCCTTGGTGCCAATTTTGTAAGTCATTGCAGTGTTTACCTTCAAGAGTGGACTGCTGCTAGTGCGACACAAAGTAGCTACACAGATCATAGTGTAGATATAACGGGAAAACCTTAAGCATCAGGGTAAAATTAGCAAAGTGGAACTTGCTGGAATATATGTGCTAGTATTGCCGGTACGGCTAGAAAGGCTTCGGATACCAGCTCTCTTTAAGTAAAGGTGCGGTACTGTTAATATCAATGTAACTCTCAAAGGCGACACAGCTCCCCGCATTTCCTTGCTATTCTTATAGGATTCAAGTGGGCAGGCCACTACAAATCCTATTCCTATGTTTACAAGATCCTACGAATCAAAGAGGCTCAAAGTGTCCATCACAACCGACTGTATAGACCTCTACACTGCAAATGTCCCTGCTCATCTTCAGTACAAGGAACATACTGTACTACTATCATACTCCCTCCGTTCCAAAATATAAGTCTTGGTAGAGATTTCCACTATGGATCACATACAGATGTATCCAGGTACATTTTAGAGTGTAGATTCACTCATTTTGCTCCATATGTAGTCCATGGTGGAATCTATACAAAGACTTGTATTTAGGAACGGAGAGAGTACATATTAAAGAAGAACGGAAGAGGAACATGGTAAAGAAGAGCAAGCAGATTTTGGATAATAAAATATTGGTTGCGCAGTGCCCACACATGATGAACTAGAGCGCATTAAGAATGCAACTCCTAGCTGTCTCTCGACCATTTCAGGCGGTTGGATGAAGATCCTACGTCTCCTAACCCTTCTTCTTCCTTGTCTCTGATTCTTCCCATACAGAACACCGCACGGGCCGCTAGCCGGACCACCGTCCCCCACCGCCTATGTTCCTCTGCCACCCCCACCCCCACCCCACCCCAACCCCCACCCGCGTCAAGTTTCTTCGTTCGGCGAGGCCCCACAACCACCCGAGCCCCTTCGATCGCACCGGCGAACTCCGGCGAGCTCTGAAAAATCGGCTGACCCAATTTTGAAATTTAGTCTACTGTGATTTAACTAGTATGGAATATAAAAGGGGAAAACCATAAGCATTGCGAGTATGGTGTTGAGTGTGCCATGGCGGATCTGAAGGTGCAAACCGGACAAAGGCAACTTCGCAACCAAGACAAGAAATCAGACTAAAGCAGTGGCGATCTATTTTCTTGCTGCGATAAATAAGTTGAGCAGATACGAAAGAGTACCGCCTCTGGTACGGCGCCGTGTAGGCATCTGCTGAGAATTTGACGGTGTTGCGGTAGCGATGGCTGTCGGTGGCATGGAAGCAGATCTAGGAGGGTAGACGGTGGTGGCGGGGTGCGGTGGACGAGACGATCGTAGGAGCGGCGCCGGCAAGGTGGACGATGGCGGGGATAAAGTGAGAGGATGGGATGCAAGGATCCCGGTCCGAAGCCATGGATGAGAGAGGTCGATCTCTTGTAATGGACGGCGGCGTCGGGGTATCAGCTCCGGCATGGTGGAGGAGGACGGCGGTGGATGGGGTGGCGGATGGCGGCGGACGGAGGAGGGTGGGGTGGAGAGGGTGTTTTGGCGCCCACGGAGTACGAATGGGGAAAAGGGAGGTAGAGAGGAAGGGGGGAACCATGTATTCAGGGCACGCTTGTCTCAAATGGGAGGAAATTTACAAACTTTGCCCCCGTTTCAAATTTCTACTACATCACAGCAACACTAGTCGGTCGGGGATAGGACGGTAATCTCGCATACATCGAATATTTTCCGACGAGAGTTTGTTTTTGGCGCCCACCGTGTATGAATATGAATTGGGGAGGTAGTCGATTTCGGCCGAGGACACACTGTGTTTTGGCACCCACCGTGTATGAATCCGGGTGAGAGGCGGTTACGTCATGTTTGGGTGAAATTACAAACCTACCCCTATCGAAACCTATAGAAATCCAGCATATAGGCTTTGCGTGGCAGGGATAGGCAGCAGTGATTTCCATCCCGCTTCATTCAAATTTTGCATAGTGCACGTTTACCGTGCCAACTCAATTTGAATCCCGTTTGTATTCTATTTTTTTCGGGCGGGATCCATTTTCAATTGGAATTACATTCTATATACATCATTATATATATATATATATATACTTTCAAAAGCACAACAAATAATTCTGCCCCTTTATATGTTTAATATGATCTACAAATACAACGATCTCGAAATCTTAAGGTTGAATTCAAAAAAATTTAACAAAATTATGTTCTACTAAAATGTATGGATCAGTAATATCTACATATTAAATAACATAGATGTGCGTGAATTCATATGAGTATGCATGTTTGATAGATCAATTTTGGTTCGAGTATGGATTACATGTATCATCATCTCGAATTCAAATATTTGAATCCCTTTTTTGTTCACTCCTTTCATGCCCATCTCTCGTGCATGCATGCTCCTTCAGGTAGCTATCACTCTCTTTTCTCCATCTCACCCGCACGCTCACTTCATGTTGCTCCTATCCTCGCAAACATGATCTCTCGACGTCTCCCTTGAGAAGTGTCACACTCTCCCTATCATTATAAATTACACGGTTTTCATTATCTCTCACGTCTCTACTGTTCTCTGGTATCACTCGGTACCTAAGCTTTCTTTTTCACCGCCAAACACACAGTCTCCACTCGTCTTTCACTTTGTCTTTCTCTCTATGGGATTCTCTCACACACCCAATATGTCTCTACATATGACTCATACCACTAAAATTACTCTCTCTATCTCTCCTGTAGACACAACATTTGTTGCGGTCTCCTTTTTGTCTCCATCCCAGACTGACATTATTCATTTGTTTACCGATCAGACAACCCCGACTACCGTCTCCTCTCTCTCTCACACAGACACACACGCACAACTCCTACCACTAAAATGTGAAGTAAAACGATATTTTGTTATACCCAAACAAAAAAGGACTGGAGGGAGTGATTGCTCTGACACAGACGCGACCTCTTATAGCGCAGGCATTGAACCGGCGCGCCGGCCAAGAGGGCCGCACTCGCTGCAGGCCTGGCTGAGCACGCCTCCTCGCCGCGTGCAACCAGCTTAAGACTGCCCTGCCTGCCTTCATTGAATCCGCGCGTGTGCCGGCAACACGTCCTTCCGTGAGCCGGCAGGCATTTTAGAACACAAAAAATTACTACAATATAATTAATTTACGCATGGTCTTGACTTGTTGTGCTCACACTGGTAGCAGGAACTAGTAGAGGATTTTCTTTATTTATAACTCTCCTCAAATTTTTTTGGCTTTGAAGTGAATCATGGTTGTGGACATTATGTATGAATGTGCAGATATCTGTGAACATGAGTTTGATGTGGAAGTTGAACTTGGAATGTCGGGCTTGCGCGTGAACTATACCATGTCCAATGCTTCATCTGTTATTGTTTGGAAAGTAATTAATGTTATTACATGACCCGAAAAAAACATTCTGTGCCACATCAGTAGATGCACGGACATCACAACAGGCATGCTGACTAGATAACCATTTGAACCTAGGTATTATGAAGGAAATTTTGTATTGACAATAGTTTTAGATAGCAGGAGACGCCTAGTCTGCTCTGCCTCTGCTAGCTTATTTCTGGCTTCTTCCATCTCTTCTTTGGCTTGGGTGAAGAGAGCATCTGATTGCTCTTTTCGCTTCTTCAGGAACTCAGCTACATTCTCAAGGGCTGCTACACGCTTTCTTTCAGCCTTTACTAATGCCGCGAGGACACGAACAGCTGACGACTCCACCTGGCTTGTGTGTAATCCAGCATCATCTGGGAATTTGCACCTTGTGTCTAATCCAGCATCATTAGGGAACTGGCACCTTGTGCGTAATCCAACCTCATTTTGGAAACATGATCTCGAGGTTGACCATACTTCCCTCCTCGCAGGAACTGCATCCTGACATGAAGTTACTTCTTTTTAGATCAATACTCAGAGCAACCTAGATCCATTTAGTAGAAGCCAGATAAACAGAACTCGGAGAAGTGAATTCAAAAGGAATAAATAAATAAAAACAGACTACAAGGTGAGAATACCCACTTCCTACATCAAGCTAAAAACGAAAGCATTAGGATGATTAAGACTCTTCTTATTACACATCGAAGAACACCACGCTTAAGAGAAACAGAAACTACAACATATACACATCGGAGAACACGAGGCTACACGGAAGTAATTGAAAGGGTGTTATTTACCAAAGCTCGTTTTACAGGTTCGATGCAGCTCCTCTTTAACTTGCCACGCTCCTTGAAGATGTCCCGAATATCCCGTGTTTGATCTTCATTGCTCCTCTGCATGTTCGCACTCGTGGTTTTAAAATCTCAACATGGCAAGAAAAATATACTACTAGTAATACTCGCGCATCTTGTGGGCAACATTAAAGCACTCGTCTGCCATGTTAGAGCATCTCCAACAAGATAAACTACTCATACAAATGCATCTTGATGCGTGCAACGCATGCGCATTCTGCTAGTTCTAAAAACATTTCCATCATTTGCCACACTACTGGTTGCAGATGAAAAACCTACCCAAGCACAACGCGATACAGGAGCGACACACAATTACAAGCTGATATTCTGTTGGACAATGGAGGCTATAACCAATTACTTTTACGGGAACAATAGCACCCAGGAAATTTGAAGGGTAGGTATGAACAAAATTGGAACTGCACATGTACTGCTATGTGATTCAATACACACATTACCAATCGAGGAGGAGAACGATGGTCGCGGTGGCCTCTGTGAGTCATGGTCGGCAACGGGACTCAGTTCATTGTCCACGACGGTGGTACTTCTGCGCTTGGCGTCGGCTTCCCGGAAGCAGATACGAGACCGTGGAAGACGATGCCGGGGAAGGCTCCGTGTACGACGACGACGACGGTGGACCGGCTCTACTGCGGCGTACGAGGTCGTCGATTAGGCAGATGTGCTGCGGTGGATGAGTGCGCCGATGTAAAGGGGAGGAGCACGAAGGCTGCGGTGCCATGGAGAAGTCTATTTTGCGGTGGGGATAGAAATTGGGGAGTATTCAGGTGTGGTACTCTGGGTGCCGCGGCGGGGTTGGCTGGGTAGGGTGAACCTGAAGTTACGAAAACAGCCCCCTACCAAGCGTCATCCGTAGGCCTGTTCCGAAGGCTATGATGGTAACTTCCCACTGCTCGAATCAGGGTCGCGGGAGATTTTCCCGCCGACCTCAAAATTTTGTGACACTGGACTCCCCGTGTGGCGTGTTGAGTGATCCGGCTAAGCAACTAGCGAGTAGTAGTAGTAAACTCTGCATATTAGGTTTGACCGAAGTCAAACTTCCTAAAGTTTGACCAAGTTTATAGAAAAATATAAACATTTACCATAACAAATATGTATGATGTGAAAGTAAATTCAATAATGAATCTAATGGTATTTATTTGTTATTGTATATGTTAATATTTTTTGTTATAAGCTTTCTGAGAGTTTACAAAACTTGACTTTGACCAATGCTAATACGCGGACTTAAATAAAAATGGAGGGAGTACACATTTGTTTTCTTAGTTTCTAGTGAACTAATCATTTGTTGAAATTGTGAAATAAATATATTAGGCTATTGACTTCGAATGTAATGGTCTATACAATTCAATAGTTTACAATCATTGTCGAATCCCAAGATGTATACAAGGTCAATAGTACTTCACAACATGCTCAAACTCACATAATCCCAGTCAAATGAGAATCTAAATGCATTTCATAGTTATTACTTTGTAGGATGCAACAAGAACAACCATAACTCTACATCAGCCATTATAGAAGCAACATTTTGACATATCCCAATGTGTGAATGAAACGTGCAGAGAGAGCTTTTGAAGATGGAGCACATAGGGAGGGAAAGATTGTATGAATGTGGACGAGAGAGTAGGAGACAAACCTAACGAGATAGAGAGAGAGAGAAATAGAGAGAGAAAGAGAGAGGAAGAAGTTAGGTCTGTGAGAAAGATGAATACATGTAATATACATGAGATGCGTGTGCATCTAGATTCTGTATACGTGGAAGGAGAAGAGACAACATGTTTGATGAGAGAGCAGGAAAAACATGGACGAGAGGGGAAGGATCTCGTGGGTTGAGGGATTGACAATTTTGTGCGGGGGAGAGAGGGATTGGTAATTTTGTGCAAGAGAGAGAGAGGGTGGGGGGAGGAGTCAGTCAGCCGTCGTCACATCACCCTGCTTCCAAATGACCCTGCATTCTCTAGCGCGGTGTGGTCGCCGTCTTCGATCTGCTCGTTGCCGTCTTTAAAGATTGAGATGTTGTGCATGTTGGGGTGCAAAGAAGCACAAGCGAGAGTGGTCGCCGTATAACCTTGGATGGGAATGAATTGTGTGCTCAGGGGAGTGTGTGTCTGTGTGTTGTGCTGCGTGTGTCTCTCTCTCTGTGTGTGCGTGTGTGTGTCAGATATTGAGAGAAAACAAACCTAAGGAGAGAAATGGGTATTCATGAAGAGATTGTGCGGGCCTTGAGGTGGGCAGGGGCCGGGTGAGGGTGTCAAAATGTGCGCGTTGATGCATGTGTTGCATGCGACCATGCGAGGGACGGACGAATCGAGAGATATGGTTGTTGTGTTACGGATGCTCCTCTCTCTGTCTCTCTCTCTCCCTCTCTCTCTCTCTCTCTCTCACACACACACACACACAAGTAAACTAGAAGACCATTCTCTCATGTATACACAACATATCGACATCTGTCTATGTCTCACTCATGCACGATCATTTGCACATTCACACCTCTCTATGTCTATATCACACGCACACCGTCTCCACATTGCCCTTCCGCCACAACACACATATGGACGCATACACACGTTCTCTCTCAGTCACACACACAAAATCAGTATTAAAAAAACTAGGGCGCACCTAAAACGTCCAAATCCAAATAAACACGAACTTGAGCTAAATTCAAATATATGGAAATATTGCAGCGTCAAGAACTTTCACAGGAAAAAAAAGTTGAGTAATATTCGAGGATTGTTTTCACACACACACACAAAAAGGTTCGGTGGATGTCCTTCGAGCGCGACACGGTGACGCACCGTTCGATCGACCGCGCGGCCGCGGTTCACGCACTTGCACAGGATTCCGTATCGTGGCCATGGTACTAAGGTTGGTCACAATGGGCAAGAACATAAGCTAGTAACTAATAAAAGCTCTTCCTAAGTCTAATGTTTCCGTGTACTAGTACGGTTTTCTTTTAAGTTTGACCAACCTTATATATAAAACTAAAGTAAGCTCCCACATGCGCACTCACCAATATGTCGCCGCCGCCGTTGCTCATGCCGGTGCCCGCCTGCTCCGGCCAACAATTTCTCGCCCATCACCGCCATGTCGCCGCCATCCCTGTGCCATGAAGCCGAAGGCTAGCCCGCTCACGTCGTCTGCAGTCCCTCCTCGCGATGTCGCCACGCTGCCAAGCACACGAGTAGCTGGTGGAGCCGCGTCTATGCATGCAGCGTACGAAGAGGAGGACGAGCGCATGCTCCAGCACGCCGGCGAGGAGGAATTAGCATGTCATTGTTGTCTCCACCCATGCGTAGGACGAGCATGGTGGCTGTCGCGACAGAAGCCGGTCGTGCGCGCGTCGAGCCTGCAAACCGGGTGCGGACGCGGAATCTACCTTCGAGACCTTGAATGCCATGTGGATCCTGCAATCTGAAGGAGCAATTTGGGTCAGTCGACTCATGTGAGCCGTTTGATGCAACATGGATGGCTAGAAGGGCTTCTTCCACCTCTTCTGTCGTCTTTTTCCTTCGCTCCGTTGAACTTCTTTCACAAATCGACTGACCCAAATTATACTACTAGTACGAACGTATTAAAATACAGTAGGAACACGAAGATACGAGCAGTAGTACCAACTGCAAGAAGAACAGTAGTAAGACATAGTACTAGTACTACTATACGTACTAAAGAGTTCAAAGAACGAGAAAGAACATAAACATAGGGGCTGTTTGGTTCCTAGCCACACATTGCCACACTTTGCCACACCTAACCTTAGGCAAGTTTGACCAACTTAGGTAGGTGTTTGGTTCTAGCCACACTTGAGACAAGGAATTTTTTTATGAGCAGTGAACCCCACATGTCATAGACACAAAAAGTGTGGCAAGATTCCCTTAGGCAAGCCAAAGTATAGCTAACAATTTGAGCAACTCAAGTAAGGCAAGTGTGACAAATGTGGCAAAAATCATGTGGCAACATATGGCAAAGATAGTCACAATCCAAACAGCCCCATAGTTCTGCTGGGGCCTCAGCACAACACACCCTTGAAAATAAACTAATAAGCAACTAGTCCGCTTGACACTGCAGTAGAACCAGCATGAGCGACGGCACTGCCACCTACTTGGAGTCCAAGTCCACATCCTCGATTTCGTCCTCGTCCCTCTTCCTCTTCCTCTTCGCCGATGCTTCTTTGCTTGAACCGTACATTGGACTCTGCTTCTTCATCCAACCCTTGTAGATATTTAAACAAAGGTAGGCATCCATTGTTGCGTACAGGATGTGATCTTCATCTAATGTCTTCGACTCCCATGCATGATGAAACCCGTGATGAGGTTTCTTAAGTTTAGCGTACGAAGGATCAATCATGGCTGCTGCCAGGGTCAGCATTGAAGGTTGAGAGGAGGACACCAGGCTTGCCTTCTGGAGATCGAAGGGCTGGCCTACAACGAGACCTATCCGATGCAAGACGTCACTTTCGTTCTTAAAGCCTACAGTAACGAATTTCACTCTTTTGTCCTTGAGGAAGTTCTTAAAATCCTGGCACTCAACGTCGGCATGGCATATGTGGTAGACCAAGCAAACGTTATGTACGCAAACCTGGATCACGGCACGCTTCTTCCTCTCTTCGTCCTTTAGATCCTTCTCTCGTCCTAGGACTGTGGTGTACTCAACATCTAGCCCAGCGACCCACTCATCCGTTAAACTGTTGAACATGCGTAGGAAGCGAGCAAGCCATGCTTTCACCATCTCGGATCCACGTGTGTAGATGACGATGAACTGATCGACGGTGATGGCTCTAACCTGGTACTCAGCGGCGACCATGGAGATTTGGGAGGCCATGGATTTTGGAGGAGGGTTAGGAGAAGTTGAACTGTTGTACCCCGCAAAAAAACTAGGAGCGAACTAATGTGAAAGGACGGGACGACTGGGAGCAAACTGTTGTAAGGTAGAAGACGGGGACGAGTAGGGCGTGTGAACGGCGTGGGGTTGCTGGCTTGCCCGGTGGATAAACGGCTGCAAGCCCCCAAAGAGTTCTCGAGAACTATGCGGGACCCACTAGATGTCATGTCTACAAGACCCATATCATAGGCCTGACGGTATAGCTTCTGCCTGTTCACACGCCATGCCGGCGTGTGGATGTAACTTCACTTAATTCCGTCAAACGTCGCGCCTCCCACGACCTTCTCCTCCCTCGCGCGGTCGCGCCCTTTGAGACTTCGACCGGCTATAAATGAGCAATTTTTTTGCCTTTTTTTAGACAAGCAATTTTTTTGCCTACTCCGCATGCATGATACTCCCTATGGTCCTTTTTACTCCCGTCAACCGTTTGCAAAGTGTTTGACCAAATTTATACTTTTTTTGAACACCACCTTATATTAATTAACCAGCCACACCAGTACACTCATTCGATGCAATATTCACCACACAGGGCGGTACGTTATTTACAAGAATACCATCTAATCTATTGTCAAAGCTATACTTAGCAATTAAGTGTGCCACCTTATTGGCCGAACGGCTAATCTTTGACAATTGAAGATTGTTGATCAACTTCGAGATGCTCAACGCTTTCATCTTCAGGTCACGCATAGCAGACTTGCCAACGCTTTGATAGGCATCAATGAAATCCCACGACCAAATTTATACTAAAAATATCAATATCTACAATACTCCCAAAACACTTAGACTAGCCACAGTGGGAGTAACTTCAGCGGTAACATCGAGTCCAACTCGGCAGATTTGCTTATGTGGCAATGAGTAAATGAAGAGAGAGGTAATTGTAGTAACTTAGCTAGTTACTGTAACATCACATGTCCCAATGCAATATGAGTCTATAACCTAATAAATGAATCTTTGCATGTTACCACACTTAAGTTACTACCCACTATGAAGGTAGTAACATAGTCTAGGGATATGTGTATGTTACTAGTGTATGTTACTATCCATTGTGGCTAGTCTTAGGTGCGGTGCATTAACTTCTACCTCGTTTCTTGTTTCTTGACATATCAACCAATAGGAGATGTGGGTGTGCATGCTTTTAATGACTTGAGACTTCCAAACACGACATGCAGTGGTTAGTTCATTGCATGCAATGCTATTAATTAGCAAATAAACATTAAGATCTCTCGTTTTCCCCTCCTCCTTGGTCATAGTGCACAATCTAAGATGACTTGCTCACCTAGACGGAGGGATTACTGATTATAAACATTAAGATCTCTCGTTTTCCCCTCCTCCTTGGTCACAGTGCACAATCTAAGATGACTTGCTCACCTAGACGGAGGGAGTACTGATTATAATGAGTACTCAACTAGTACTAGTATAAGAACTACGTTTTATAATGAGTGTAAAAATATTGATTTGACATTGTGAATGTTGACACATTGTGGAATAGTTTTTGAAGTCTACAAAGGTACTCAACTAGTGCTGTCATTCTCCACAAAAAAATGTGTTTACCAATGCATGCATGAACTCTAGTTACTCTAACCCCCCTCTCTTCTTTAATTCTTTGCCACATCAGCATGTTTGCTATTCCCGTGTGCATGATACCAGCTAAGATACCACCATTATGGCCAGCCTTAATCATCGCATGCAATAATTTAGTGCACCTTGAAATATGAATATGTGTGGGGCGTGTTTGTTTTTAATGACTTGAGACTGTACCTAGCCCGGCATGCAAGATGACTTATTATGCACCGTTCCCCATACCTGCAGGAAGCCCCTCCGTCCCCAAATTTTTTCCTCTCCATGTGTGAAACAATATGCCTGCCAAACTCTCCTTCTCCCTCCGGCGGTCCCACCACTCCACCCCGTGTGAAAAAATCTGCATGCATGACTCTCATCCCCCCACGCTCGTCCAATTCGTTGTGACCAGCAATATTTCCACCCCTTCGCTCCCCCGTAATTTACTCCAACAAATATGCCCACGTAGCTGCTACTTAACTGCAGGTGCATTCGGTCACTGACATATGGGCCCAACAGGGGTCTGGCCCACATGTCAGTGACGCAACTGGACCGGCAGTTAAGTCAGTGCAGCTCAGTCCATATCTTACGTAGGTGTGCTATTGCTTGCTATAAATATTGCGCCTCCCACGACATCGCTATTTCCTCCCCCTCACGTTCACGTTCATCGCTATCTCCTCCCCCTTCCTCTCACATCGACCACCATGGCATCACCCCTCCCAAGCCCTAGGAGCCCCTCGCTGCACCGCGCGGACGGTCACGTGTCGCTGTTCCGTTCCTCGCCGCCACTAGTCGTGGGGGACGCGTCGGTGTTCCGCTCCTCGCCACTACGCGACGCGTCGCCGTTCCGTTCCTCGCCACCACTAGTCGATAAGGACGCGTCGGTGTTCCGCTCCTTGCCGCGACGCGTCGAGGTGGACGCGTCGGCATTCCCAATCTCGCCAGCACGCGTGCCAGAGGACGCGTCGGCTCCCCGCTATGAGGAGAATGTCGCGCCGCCTGCCGAGCCCCCCAGCCTTGAGGAGCTTTGGAAAGAAATGGATGTCGCCTTGTGGGAGGCTTTGCCTCCAGCAGAGCGCACCAAAATAGAGGCGGAGAAGAAGGTCGATGAAGAGAAGCGCACCGCGGAACAAGCTGCCTGGGAGGCCTATGTCGCGTCTGAGAGAGTCAGGCAATTGGCTCTTTGGCAGAAGGCTCGTGCGAGGGCCGTGAGGGTGGCGGAGGACGCCCGTGCCGACGCCCTGAGTGCAGTCGGGCCCAAGCGCCTCATCTACGCTTGGCGGTACGTGGACCGGGTGCACGCTTCCAGCAAGGAGGAGTACCTGTTGGCGCCGGATCACCACACCGGTGAGATCGCGCTCGCCCGCCGGCAAGCCACCAATCAGCACCTCGCGAGTTGCGAGGCTGAGGAAGAGGCGTTGTGTCGGCGCGCTAGGAAACGGCCGCACACCAGGGCACTCATGGCGTGCCGCAAGCGCTCCCGCGAGCACCCTGGCTTTTAGGAGGAGTATAATTTTTGTTTCGTAAGGCGATCTCATTAGTTTTGGGATGCAAATGATAAATCCCGAATGTTCAGGAATTTTTAGCGTCCTTAATTAAGTATGTAAAAGGGAAAGTTTGGAAACCTTGTGTATTCGTACGCATTTTGCAAGTACATGCATATAGCACAAACTTTACTATATACTATCGCAGGAAAAGAATTCTATAAGACCAGGTCTCACGCGAGACCCATCCTGATGGATGACACGTGGCATTCACAAATCACAAAGCATCCCCCACCCCCACTTAAAAGCCACATGTCATCCATCAGGATGGGTCTCACCTGCTAACCGTGAGATCTGGTCTCATATACGAGTATTTTTTCCACTATCGCACTACACGTCTCTCTCGATATATGCTTGCAGACTGCTACTCCCTCCGTCCAGGTCAATAAGTCATCTTCGGTTGTGCACCGTGACCAAGAAGGAGGGAAGACTTATACACCTAGACGGAGGGAGTACTACTATTACTTATGTACGTGCAAATGCATGTTTTAACATTACGATGCGGTTTTTGTAAAAGTAGAAAAACAACACTAGTCCAGCTTGTGAAATGATTCAATGTAAAACAAAAGCAAAAATGCTCGTTTGATTGTTTACTTTTAGCTTCCTTCTCTGTGGTTATTTCTCTGTCGTACTTTGTACGGAGTATCTCACTGGTTGGAAAGGCATGCAAATTCCCAAACCGCTTCCTACACCCTGTATCTCACTGGTTGCCGGCGTTTGTCGCCCATGTCGTCAAGGATGAGGTTGCCGAGGTCAGGGAAGAAGTCGTCGTTCGCAACTAATCATGTGGACTAGCATAGTAGTAGGATACAGAGTAGAAACATGAATTTTACCATGATTTCGAACAGGAAGGACAGAAACACATACGGTGTAACGGGAGCTGCACCGTTGGCGTTGAGGTTGTCGCCCATGTCCAAACACCACGTAGACACGGTCTTTGAGCATGGTTCGTAGTCGTTCCACGCTCGGGCATTGAAGTTTGTAACTATTTTAGATTAGAATATACTACTCCTCTGGTGCTAGTAGTAGAGCAGAGTCCTACTCTACTACTCTACTCAAGCAAGTTAGGGCATAGCATTGTAGGGAGTACCAGTACTGTGATCACTCAAGCAAGTTGTCTGGCATCGACATGACCCTACGCTGCTGGTATGTGTCTCGTAAGTCAAGCAGCGTGTTGTAGTCATCATCACCTGTCCACTTCCAGCAGCACATATTCGCTTCTCCATCTTTGTCCGCACATAATATCATCCAATCTTCCATCCCTGCTAAGGTGGCTCCCCCCTCGTCCGAAACCCAAGCACTAACAATGGCAGAACCGAGCAGCGTCCACCGAAAGAGTGGCTGGAATTCGCTCCCCACAGAGGTAATCAAGCTCATTGTTGCGCATGTGGACAATCTCAGTACCATGCCGCTCGCCGCGTGCTCGTCGGGGCTATACCGTTTACTCAAAGCCCTCAGGCCGGAAATTTTTAAGCCAGCTCCTTGCTTGCTGATGCCGCCTGATCTTCACAAACGGCATGTCACGCAGCATAACGATCGTAGGGTGGCGAGCATCAACCCCCTTAACTGCGATCCGATCCCCGTGTAGGATCGAAAGTATGTCTAGAGAGGGGTGATTAGATTAATTGACCAAATAAAAACTTAACCTTTTAACAATTTTAGTTCTTGGCAGATTTTAACTATCTTAGGACAAGTCAAGCAATCATCACACAATTCAAGCAAGCATGTAAAGAGTATATTGGCAGCGGAAACTAAAGCATGCAACTTGCAAGAATATAAGGGGAAGGGTTTTGAGGATTCAAACGCAATTGGAGACACGGATGTTTTTCCCGTGGTTCGGATAGGTGGTGCTATCCTACATCCACGTTGATGGAGACTTCAACCCACGAAGGGTAACGGTTGCGCGAGTCCACGGAGGGCTCCACCCACGAAGGGTCCACGAAGAAGCAACCTTGTCTATCCCACCATGGCCATTGTCCACGAAGGACTTGCCTCACTAGCGGTAGATCTTCACGAAGTAGGCGATCTCCTTGCCCTTACAAACTCCTTGGTTCAACTCCACAATCTTGTCGGAGGCTCCCAAGTGACACCTAGCCAATCTAGGAGACACCACTCTCCAAGAAGTAACAAATGGTGTGTTGATGATGAACTCCTTGCTCTTGTGCTTCAAATGATAGTCTCCCCAACACTCAACTCTCTCTCATAGGATTTGGATCTGGTGGAAAGAAGATTTGAGTGGAAAGCGACTTGGGGAAGGCTAGAGATCAAGATTCATATGGTTGGAATGGAATATCTTGGTCTCAACACATGAGTAGGTGCTTCTCTCTCAGAACATATGAGTTGGAATGGTGTATGTGTTCTGATGGCTCTCTCCACGAGTGAAGAGGAGGTGGAGGGGTATTTATAGCCTCCACACAAAATCCAACCGTTACACACAATTTACCAATCTCGGTGGGACCGAATAAACAAACTCGGTCGGACCGAAATAGTAAACCTAGTGACCGTTAGAGATTTCGGTGGGACTGACATGCAACTCGGTAGGACCGATTCGGTTAGGGTTTGGGCATAACGTAATCTCGGTGAGACCGATTGCACAAACTCGGTGAGACCGAGTTTGGCAATAAGCTAACTAGAGAGTTGGTCAGGGAAACTCGATGGGACCGACTCGCTCTTTCGGTGAGACCGAAAAGTTACAAGAAGGAAACAGAGAGTTTACATTGCAATCTCGGTGGGACCGATTCGCTCTTTCGGTGAGACCGAAAAGTTACGAAAGGGAAACAGAGAGTTTGCAATCCCATCTCGGTGAGACCGAGATCCTTATCGGTAGGACCGAATTGCTAGGGTTTGGCAGTGGCAAATGACAAGTGAAACTCGGTGGTGCCGGATTGAAAGAATCCGTATGACCGAGTTTGGCTTAGTGTTTAGGTCATTTGTGGCTATGGAAAAGTGGTTGAGGATTTTGGAGCATATCACCAAGCACATAAAGCAAGAGGGTCATTAAGCAACACCTCATCCCTCCTTGATAGTATTGGATTTTCCTAAAGACTCAATGTGATCTTGGATCACTAAAATATAAAATGAAGAGTCTTGAACTTTTGAGCTTGAGCCAATTCTTTGTCCTTAGCATTTTGAGGGTTCCACTTTCACATCCATGCCATGCCAATCATTGAGCTTTCCTGAAATAATCATCTTGAAATAGCATTAGCTCAATGAGCTATATGTTGTTATGAATTACCAAAACCACCTAGGGATAGTTGCACTTTCAATCTCCCCCTTTTTGGTAATTGATGACAACATATAGATCAAAGCTTCGACAAATTATAATAATCATGAAATACATCGTCGCTTTGAGAAGTATGTGACAAGTAAGAGCTCCCCCTAAATTTGTGCATATTTAGAATTTGCTTTGGACTGCAAATGCACAAGGAATTAGAGTCATGGGTTACTCTTCCGTGTCACATACATCTTGATGGAGCGCTCAAAAATGATAAGAAAGAAGTACATGCACTCATCACCAAGAACAGTGAGTGATCACATAAGATAGATAGGATGATAATATTAAGCAAACATTAAGTGTAGCTTATGATCAAACACATGATCATCGATCTCTCACAGGCATAAGGATGTAGTATCTCACACACAAGGAAATAAAGTTTGAAAAACCACCAAATAAAACAAGAGAGAATAAAAGCAACACACTCTCTCAAAGCAAATGATCTATACATTTTCTCCCCCTTTGGCAACAAGTTACCAAAAAGTTCCTAGAAAATGAATAGTGCTAAGTCGACGCTCAGGCTTGATCTTCAGGTGGTGGTGGAGTCCGGAGCACTCCAAGGACGAAGCCTTCGGTAGACATGGTCGGAGTTGAGGCTAAAGTGGACGCTAGAGCTGGTGGAACTGGGGATGTGGCTGGCGCAGACATGGTAGCTCTGGTGTCAGCAACTGGCATTGCAGACGACCTCGGACCTCGTGGCACCCTGGCAAAAGCATCAGTCGTAGTCCTGCCTCTCCTCTCATTCATGTCATCCTGGAGCTGCTCCACGGCAGCCTGTATCTCTGTCACCTTGATGTCCAAATCGTAGAACCTTTGTTCCATGATCCTCTCTAAGCTTGCCTAGTTGTGAGTTAGGGTGGCTAGTCCTTGCTCAATCCGCAGGGTGGACGCAATCAGGTAACCAAGCTGCTCTTGTTTGGTTATCAGAAAATATTCAGATGCCTCCTCTTGAGTAGGCATCCTGGCAGCTTTCTCCTTCTTCGCCTTCTCCTTCTTGGCTTGTGCTTGGGCAGATGATGGCTCATTCTCAGTCATGATCACTTGATTATCTTCGAAGTCTGGACGGATGTGCAGGTGTTCCTTATCCAACAAGTATGTGCCCATGCCCATCTTTGAGTTGATGAGCTCCTGAATCTGTGGGGCATACCCACAACTCCTCTTCTGGTCGGCAGCTGTCCTCTTGACTGTTTCTGAAGGAAATATGCCCTAGAGGCAATAATAAAGTTATTATTTATTTCCTTATATCATGATAAATGTTTATTATTCATGCTAGAATTGTATTAACCGGAAACATAATACATGTGTGAATACATAGACAAACAGAGTGTCACTAGTATGCCTCTACTTGACTAGCTCGTTAATCAAAGATGGTTATGTTTCCTAACCATGAACAAAGAGTTGTTATTTGATTAATGAGGTCACATCATTAGTAGAATGATCTGATTGACATGACCCATTCCATTAGCTTAGCACCCGATCGTTTAGTATGTTGCTATTGCTTTCTTCATGACTTATACATGTTCCTATAACTATGAGATTATGCAACTCCCGTTTACCGGAGGAACACTTTGGGTACTACCAAACATCACAACGTAACTGGGTGATTATAAAGGAGTACTACAGGTGTCTCCAATGGTAGATGTTGGGTTGGCGTATTTCGAGATTAGGTTTGTCACTCCGATTGTCGGAGAGGTATCTCTGGGCCCTCTCGGTAATGCACATCACATAAGCCTTGCAAGCACTGCAACTAATATGTTAGTTGTGAGATGATGTATTACGGAACGAGTAAAGAGACTTGCCGGTAACGAGATTGAACTAGGTATTGGATACCGACAATCGAATCTCGGGCAAGTAACATACCGATGACAAAGGGAACAACGTATGTTGTTATGCGGTCTAACCGATAAAGATCTTCGTAGAATATGTAGGAGCCAATATGGGCATCCAGGTCCCGCTATTGGTTATTGACCGGAGACGTGTCTCGGTCATGTCTACATTGTTCTCGAACCGTAGGGTCCGCACGCTTAACGTTACGATGACAGTTATTATGAGTTTATGCATTTTGATGTACCGAAGGTTGTTCGGAGCCCCGGATGAGATCACGGACATGACGAGGAGTCTCGAAATGGTCGAGACGTAAAGATTGATATATTGGAAGCCTATGTTTGGACATAGGAAGTGTTCCGGGTGAAATCGGGATTTTACTGGAATACCGGGAGGGTTACCGGAACCCCCCGGGAGACTAATGGGCCTATTGGGCCTTAGTGGAAAAAGAGAAAAGGGACAAGCCCAAGCTGGCCGGTGCCCCCCCTTTCCCCAAGTCCTAGTAGGACTAGGAGAAGGGGCCGGCCCCCCTCTTTCTCCTTTCTCCCCGAGAGTCCTAATTGGATTAGGATTGGAGGGAGGAGTCCTACTCCCGGTGGGAGTAGGACTCCCCTGCGCCTCCTCTCCCTGGCCGGCCGGCTCCCCCTCCTCCAACCTTTATATACGGGGGCAGGGGCACCCCAAGACACACAAGTTGATCCTTGAGATCGTTCCTTAGCCGTGTGCGGTGCCCCCTGCCACCAAATTCCACCTCGATCATACCGTTACAGCGCTTAGGCGAAGCCCTGCGTCGGTAGTACATCAAGATCGTCATCACGCCGTCGTGCTGACGGAACTCTTCCTCGACGCTTTGCTGGATCGGAGCCCGAGGAACGTCATCGAGCTGAACGTGTGCTAAGAACTCGGAGGTGCCGGAGTAACGGTGCTTGGATCGGTCGGATCGGGAAGAAGACGTACGACTACTTCCTCTATGTTGTGTGATCGCTTCCGCAGTCGGTCTGCGTTGGTACGTAGACAACACTCTCCCCTCTCGTTGCTGTGCATCACCATGATCTTGCGTGTGCGTAGGAAAATTTTCGAAATTACTGCGTTCCCCAACAGTGGCATCCGAGCCTAGGTTTTATGGTTTGATGTTATTTGCACGAGTAGAACACAAGTGAGTTGTGGGTGATATAAGTCATACTGCCTACCAGCATGTCATACTTTGGTTCGGCAGTATTGTTGGATGAAGCGGCCCGGACCGACATTACGCGTACGCTTACGCGAGACTAGTTTCCCCGACGTGCTTTGCACACAGGTGACTTGCGGGTGACTGTTTCTCCAACTTTAGTTGAACCGAGTGTGGCTACGCCCGGTCCTTGCGAAGGTTAAAACGGAGTCTATTTGACAAACTATCGTTGTGGTTCTGATGCGTAGGTGAGATGAGTTCTTACTTAAGCCCGTAGCAGCCACATAAAACTTGCAACAACAAAGTAGAGGACGTCTAACTTGTTTTTGCAGGGCATGTTGTGATGTGATATGGTCAAAACGTGATGAGTTATAAGTTGTTGTATAAGATGATCATGTTTTGTTGAAGTTATCGGCAACTGGCAAAAGCCTTATGGTTGTCTGTCTATTGCATAAGATGCAAGCGCCCAATAATTGCTTTACTTTATCGCTATGCGATAGCAATAGTTGCAAGAGCAAGTGTTGGCGAGACGACCACGTGACGACACATTGATATAGATCAAGATGATGGAGATCATGGTGTCATGCCGGTGACGATATAGATCATGACAGTACTTTGGAGATGGAGATCAAAGAAGCAAGATGATGATGGCCATATCATGTCACATATTTTGATTGAATATGATGTTTATCTTTTATACATCTTATTTTGCTTAGTTTGACGGTAGCATTTTAAGATGATCTCTCACTAATTATCAAGAAGTGTTCTCCCTGAGTATGCACCGTTGCCAAAGTTCGTCGTGCCCAGACACCACGTGATGATCGGGTGTGATAAGCTCTACGTCCAAATACAACGGGTGCAAAACAGTTGCACACGCAGAATACTCAGGTTATACTTGACGAGCCAAGCATATACAGATATGGCCTCGGAACACGGAGACCGAAAGGTCGAGCGTGAATCATATAGTAGATATGATCAACATAACGATGTTCACCATTGAAAACTACTCCATCTCACGTGATGATCGGTTATGGTTTAGTTGATTTGGATCACGTGATCACTTAGAGGATTAGAGGGATATCTATCTAAGTGGGAGTTCTTAAGTAATATGATTAACTGAACTTAAATTTATCATGAACTTAGTCCTGGTAGTATTTTGCAAATCATGTTGTAGATCAATAGCTCGCGTTGTTGCTTCCCTGTGTTTATTTTGATATGTTCCTAGAGAAAATTGTGTTGAAAGATGTTAGTAGCAATGATGCGGATTGGATCCGTGATCTGAGGTTTATCCTCTTTGCTGCACAGAAGAATTATGTCCTTGATGCACCGCTAGGTGACAGACCTATTGCAGGAGCAGATGCAGACGTTATGAACGTTTGGCTAGCTCAATATGATGACTACTTGATAGTTTAGTGCACCATGCTTAAAGGCTTAGAACCGGGACTTCAAAGACATTTTGAACGTCATGGAGCATATGAGATGTTCCAGAAGTTGAAGTTAATATTTCAAGTAAATACCCGAGTTGAGAGATATGAAGTCTCCAACAAGTTCTATAGCTGAAAGATGGAGGAGAATCGCTCAACTAGTGAGCATGTGCTCAGATTGTCTGGGTACTACAATCGCTTGAATCAAGTGGGAGTTAATCTTCCAGATAAAATAGTGATTGACAGAATTCTCTAGTCACCATCACCAAGTTAGTAGAACTTCGTGATGAACTATAATATGCAAGGGATAACGGAAAAAAAACTCCCAAGCTCTTCGTGATGCTGAAATCAACGAAGGTAGAAATCAAGAAAAACATCAAGTGTTGATGGTTGACAAGATCACTAGTTTCAAGAAAAAGGGCAAAGGGAAGAAGGGGAACTTCAAGAAGAACGGCAAGCAAGTTGCTGCTCAAGTGAAGAAGCCCAAGTCTGATCCTAAGCCTGAGACTAAGTGCTTCTACTGCAAAGGGACTGGTCACTGGGAGCGGAACTACCCCAAGTGATTGGCGGATAAGAAGGATGGCAAAGTGAACATAAGTATATTTGATATACATATTATTGATGTGTACTTTACTAGTGTTTATAGCAAACCCTCAGTATTTGATACTAGTTCAGTTGCTAAGAGTAGTAACTCGAAACGGGTGTTGCAGAATAAACAGAGACTAGTTAAGGGTGAAGTGACGATGTGTGTTGGAAGTGGTTCCAAGATTGATATGATCATCATCGCACACTCCCTATAATTTCGGGATTAGTGTTGAACCTAAATAAGTGTTATTTGGTTTTTGCGTTGAGCATGAATATGATTTGATCATGTTTATTGCAATACGGTTATTCATTAAAGTAAGAGAATAAATTGTTGTTCTGTTTACATGAATAAAACCTTATATGGTTACACACCCAATGAAAATAGTTCATTGGATCTCGATCTTGGTGATACACATATTCATAATATTGAAACCAAAAGATGCGAAGTTAATAATGATAGTGCAACTTATTTGTGGCACTGCCGTTTTGGTCATATTGGTATAAAGAGCATGAAGAAACTCCATGCTGATGGGCTTTCGAAATCACTTGATTATGAATCACTTGATGCTTGCAAACCATGCCTTTTGGGCAAGATGACTAAAACTCCGTTCTTCGGAACAATGGAGCGAGCAATAGATTTGTTGGAAATCATACATACTGATGTATGTGGTCCGATGAATATTGAGGCTCGCGACAGGTATCATTATTTTCTGATCTTCACAGATGATTTGAGCAGATATGAGTATATCTACTTGATGAAACATAAGTCTGAAAAGTTCAAAGAATTTCAGAGTGAAGTGAAAAATCAACGTGACAAGAAAATAAAGTTTCTACGATCTGATCACGGAGACAAATATTTGAGTTACGAGTTTGGTCTTCAGTTAAAACAATGTGAAATAGTTTCACTACTCACGCCACCTGGAACACCACAGCATAATGGTGTGTCCGAACGTCATAACCGTACTTTATTGGATATAGTGCAATATATGATGTCTCTTACCGATTTACCATTATCGTTTTTTGGGGTCATGCATTAGAGACAGCTGCATTCACGTTAAATAGGGCACCATATAAATCCGTTGAGACGACACCGTGTGAACTATGGTTTGGCAAGAAACCTAAGCTGTCGTTTCTTAAAGTTTGGGGTTGCGATGCTTATATGAAAAAGTTTCATCCTGATAAGCTCAAACTCAAATCGGAGAAGTGCGTCTTCATAGGATATCCAAAGGAAACTATTGGATACACCTTCTATCACAGATCCGAAGGCAAGACTTTTGTTGCTAAAATTCGGAAACTTTCTGGAGAAGGAGTTTCTCTCGAAAGAAGTGAGTGGGAGGAAAGTAGAACTTGACGAGGTAACTGTACCTGCTCCCTTGTTGGAAAGTAGCACAACACAGAAAACTGTTTCTGTGGCACCTATACCAATTAGTGAGGAAGCTAATGATGATGATCATGAAACTTCAGAACAAGATACTACTGAACCTCGTAGATCAACCAGAGTAAGATCCGCGCCAGAGTGGTATGGTAATCCTTTTCTGGAAGTCATGCTACTAGATCATGATGAACCTACGAACTATGAAGAAGCGATGGTGAGCCCAGATTCCGCAAAGTGGCTTGAAGCCATGAAATCTGAGATGGGATCCATGTATGAGAACAAAGTATGGACTTTGATGGATTTGCCCGATGATCGGCAAGCCATAGAAAATAAATGGGTCTTCAAGAGGAAGACGGACGCTGATAGTAGTGTTACTATCTACAAAGCTAGAATTGTCGCAAAAGTTTTCGACAAGTTCAAGGTGTTGACTACGATGAGTTTTTCTCACTCGTATCTATGCTTAAGTCTGTCCGAATCATGTTAGCAATTACCACATTTTATGAAATCTGGCAAATGGATAAACAAAACTGCATTCCTTAATGGATTTATTAAAGAAGAGTTGTATGTGATGCAACTAGAAGGTTTTGTCAATCCAAAAGGTGCTAACAAAATGTGCAAACTCCAGCGATCAATTTATGGACTGGTGCAAGCATCTCGGAGTTGGAATAAACGCTTTGATAGTGTGATCAAAGCATTTGGCTTTATACAGACTTTTGGAGAAGCCTGTATTTACAAGAAAGTGAGTGGGAGCTCTGTAGCATTTCTAATATTATATGTGGATGACATATTGCTGATTGGAAATGATATAGAATTTCTGGATAGCATAAAGGGATACTTGAATAAAAGTTTTTCGATGAAAGACCTCGGGGAAGCTGCTTACATATTAGGCATAAAGATCTATAGAGATAGATCAAAAACGCTTAATTGGACTTTCACAGAGCACATACCTTGACAAAATTTTGAAGAAGTTCAAAATGGATCAAGCAAAGAAAGGGTTCTTGCCTGTGTTACAAGGTATGAAGTTGAGTAAGACTCAAAGCCCGACCACGGCAGAAGATAGAAAGAGAATGAAAGTCATTCCCTATGCCTCATTCATAGGTTTTATAAAGTATGCCATGCTGTGTACCGGATCTATTGTATACCATGCACTGATTTGGCAAGAGAGTACAATAGTGATCTAGGAGTAGATCACTGGACAGCGGTCAGAATTATCCTTAGTAAAATAAGGAAATGTTTCTCGATTATGGACGTGACAAAAAGGTTCGTCGTAAAGGGTTACGTCGATGCAAGTTTTTTGCACTGATCCAGATGATTCTAAATCTGGATACATATTGAAAGTGGGAGCAATTAGCTAGAGTAGCTCTGTGTAGAGCATTGTAGACATAGAACTTGCAAAATACTTACGAATCTGAATGTGACAGACCCGTTGACTAAAATCATCTCACAAGCAAAACATGATCACACCTTAGTACTCTTCGGGTGTTAATCACATAGATATGTGAACTAGATTACTGACTCTGGTAAACCCTTTGAGTATTGGTCACATGGCGATGTGAACTATGGGTGTTTATCACATGGTGATGTGAACTATTGCTGTTAAATCACATGGCGATGTGAACTAGATTATTGACTCTAGTGCAAGTGGGAGACTGAAGGAAATATGCCCTAGAGGCAATAATAAAGTTATTATTTATTTCCTTATATCATGATAAATGTTTATTATTCATGCTAGAATTGTATTAACCGGAAACATAATACATGTGTGAATACATAGACAAACAGAGTGTCACTAGTATGCCTCTACTTGACTAGCTCGTTAATCAAAGATGGTTATGTTTCCTAACCATGAACAAAGAGTTGTTATTTGATTAATGAGGTCACATCATTAGTAGAATGATCTGATTGACATGACCCATTCCATTAGCTTAGCACCCGATCGTTTAGTATGTTGCTATTGCTTTCTTCATGACTTATACATGTTCCTATAACTATGAGATTATGCAACTCCCGTTTAGCGGAGGAACACTTTGGGTACTACCAAATGTCACAACGTAACTGGGTGATTATAAAGGAGTACTACAGGTGTCTCCAATGGTAGATGTTGGGTTGGCGTATTTCGAGATTAGGGTTTGTCACTCCGATTGTCGGAGAGGTATCTCTGGGCCCTCTCGGTAATGCACATCACATAAGCCTTGCAAGCACTGCAACTAATATGTTAGTTGTGAGATGATGTATTACAGAACGAGTAAAGAGACTTGCCGGTAACGAGATTGAACTAGGTATTGGATACCGACGATCGAATCTCGGGCAAGTAACATACCGATGACAAAGGGAACAACGTATGTTGTTATGCGGTCTGACCGATAAAGATCTTCGTAGAATATGTAGGAGCCAATATGGGCATCCAGGTCCCACTATTGGTTATTGACCGGAGACGTGTCTCGGTCATGTCTACATTGTTCTCGAACCGTAGGGTCCGCACGCTTAACGTTACGATGACAGTTATTATGAGTTTATGCATTTTGATGTACCGAAGGTTGTTCGGAGTCCCCGATGAGATCACGGACATGACGAGGAGTCTCGAAATGGTCGAGACGTAAAGATTGATATATTGGAAGCCTATGTTTGGACATAGGAAGTGTTCCGGGTGAAATCGGGATTTTACTGGAATACCGGGAGGGTTACCGGAACCCCCCGGGAGACTAATGGGCCTATTGGGCCTTAGTGGAAAAAGAGAAAAGGGACAAGCCCAAGCTGGCCGGCGCCCCCCCTTTCCCCAAGTCCTAGTAGGACTAGGAGAAGGGGCCGGCCCCCCTCTTTCTCCTTTCTCCCCGAGAGTCCTAATTGGATTAGGATTGGAGGGAGGAGTCCTACTCCCGGTGGGAGTAGGACTCCCCTGCGCCTCCTCTCCCTGGCCGGCCGGCTCCCCCTCCTCCAACCTTTATATACGGGGGCAGGGGGCACCCCAAGACACACAAGTTGATCCTTGAGATCGTTCCTTAGCCGTGTGCGGTGCCCCCTGCCACCAAATTCCACCTCGATCATACCGTTACAGCGCTTAGGCGAAGCCCTGCGTCGGTAGTACATCAAGATCGTCATCACGCCGTCGTGCTGACGGAACTCTTCCTCGACGCTTTGCTAGATCGGAGCCCGAGGAACGTCATCGAGCTGAACGTGTGCTAAGAACTCGGAGGTGCCGGAGTAACGGTGCTTGGATCGGTCGGATCGGGAAGAAGACGTACGACTACTTCCTCTACGTTGTGTGATCGCTTCCGCAGTCGGTCTGCGTTGGTACGTAGACAACACTCTCCCCTCTCGTTGCTGTGCATCACCATGATCTTGCGTGTGCGTAGGAAAATTTTCGAAATTACTGCGTTCCCCAACAGTTTCCACTATGAGGCTCATGACTTTGAATTTCTGAGGTACATCAAAGATATGTAGCAAGTTAATGGCATGACCTCTGATCATCCTGTGATCTCCAGACTTGGGCAAAAGAGTGTGCCTAAGGATCTAGTTGATCGTAGGCAATCCTGATAGCAAGTGTTTCACAGACCCAAACTGGTGAGTGTCAAGATCATCTGTTGGAATCTCCTTGTACATATTTGCCATAGAGTTGTGATCCATCTTCTTCTTGGAGTAGACATCTAAGTCATCTTCATTTTCCTCGGGGGCATTGATAAGTTGTGCCCATTCAGCAACTGTGGACTGGTACCTCGTACCTTCTGACATCCAAGTGATCCTCCCATCTGGGTAGAAGTGTGCTGTGGAGTAGAATTGCATGATTAGCTCCTCGTTCCACTTTGTGAGCTTCTGCCCAACAAAGTCTGCAACTCCACACGCACTAAAGCTGTCATACACTCCAGGATAGTGTTCCTCATTTTCCTTCATGTAGGTCCAGTCGACCCATCTCATGTCACATACTATTGGCTTCTTGTCAAGCAAAACTGTCTCATAGAAATCCTGCTGCTCCTTGGTGTGAAACCTATAGTCCACTGCAGTCCTCCTTTTGGTAGCATAGGGATCTGTCTCTCTCCACTTCCTCAGCCCTGAGTCTTTCCTGAGCTTCATATTCTCAGCCACAGGATGAGCATCGTTGTGGTCTGGGATCTTGGGCTTGAGCTTCCTAAGGACATGCTCTTCCTCTTCCTCTGCAGCTTCAGGCACTGGGGCCTTGTTCTTTTCAGTGGCTGGAATGCTTCTTGTGTTTCTCTTTGGTGCACTATTTGGCTTAGATGCAGCCTTGGGTGCTTCCTTGGGCTTGGATGCAGTTTCCCCTGACCTTATGGCATCTCCCATAAGTTTGGGTGCCTTGGGTGCTGGTGCAGCAACCTCTTCTTCTTCCTCCTCATCTTCCATGATGGAGGCCTTGCCAAGCACTCTGGCTATAGTCTTCTTGACCCTTTCCTTCCTCTTTTTGCCCTTAGCAGCAACTGGCTCTGTGGGTGCAGGCTTCTCAGTTGAAGCTCTAACCTTAGACATGGGCTGCCTGCCTGCTGGCCTTTTGATTTTCAGCCCTGGCTTTGTGCCTTGAGCTGACTCAACTCTCCTTGATGTGGCCTCTTCCTCTGCCACATAATCTTCATCTTCAGAATCAGAAGTTCTCTTCTTCCTTTGTCTAGTGGCAGCTTTAGGAAGATTGCTGGGGGTGCTCCTGCTGCCATCATCTGAAGAGCTGGAGGGACTAGTGCCCTCACTCATCACCACTTGCTGCTCTGAGAGGTTTTGGCTGTCACTTTGGTCTGACATGATGCAAACTCTGACTGCAGACCCTGTGAATAGATTATAGATGAGATAGAGTGGATGAGCATCACAAAGTGCAGAGATTTTGCAAAAGAGTAATTCAAAAACTTAGTTTTAGTTTCCCACTGAAATCATCTCGGATCTACCGATTTTCAAACTCGGTGACACCGAAGCAGTTTTGGCACCAGAACTAGTGAACTCGGTCAGACCGAGTCACAGTTCGGTGGCACCAAGACTGCTAGGGTTTCACAGAGTTCCAAAATCGGTCACACCGATAAGTAATTCTCGGTCAGACCGAGTTTTACTTGTGCAATGGCATAAGCGAAATCGGTGGGACCGAGTTTTTCAACTCGGTGGGTCCGAGATGGTTTCGGCAGAAACCTAACCCTAAAATTTTCGAATTAAACCTAATCTACGAGTTCATTGACTGGATAGGAGTTTATCAAACGTGGCAAGAATCATGATGATCACAATGTGCTAGGAATCGGATTGGAGAATAGCACAAAGATCGAGTCCATACCCTAGTTCGGCGGAGACTCGCTACGGCGGTAATGGCGGGGCAGCATTCCCATTGACGGCGACGGAGACCAGCGACTGGAGGCGGCTGGCAGCGAGGAGGACGATCCGGAGACCCAGGAGGCAGAGCGAGCTATGCGCGGGCGAAGAGGTTTCGGAGAAATTTCCAAAATTTTGCCCGTCACTATATATAGCCCGACCCTGTCGGTGTGACCGAGTGGAACAACTCGGTGGCACCGAGGTGCAAAACTGTATACAGTTATTGCAACTCGGTGTGACCGAGTGGTTCAAATCGGTTGCACCGAGATCGAAAACCTAGATCAACTTAATGATCTCGGTAGGACCGAAAGTATGGTATCGGTCAGACCGAGAATCACAAAGAGGTTTTGGAAGTTTAAGTCTATGACGAATCGGGGACTCCGAGCGCTCCTCACACAGAGTGGTTCGAATCTGACTTGATCAAATTTTGTGATGCAGCATGAATAGAGTTTGAGACGAGAAAAGCATAGATAGCTAGAGGAGGTTCTTAGGCATTCTTGTCCATCCACTTGGCAAAAGAGGATAAAGCCAAACAATCAAAACAACAAGTGGATGTCCTCGAATGAGTAAAATATGCAACCAACATGCTCACACAATAAGATGGCAAATGAAATATGTGGCAAAGCATGCACAACCAATTCTAGCATCTATCAAGCAATTTGCGATGACTAGGTCATCTATATATGAGTATATTGACTTAGGAGTCAAGTGAGAACACTTGATCGTAGGTCATACTCATCGTTTAAGCTCAAGTGGGGTTACCACTTTTACATAAAGCATTGTTGTATTCACATCTTTAGAGTTGCTTTAGCTCAAGTTTTAGAGTAAAGCTCCCCCTAGATGTGATATCCCCCCTAAGAGGGATGAACTAACCTTGGGTTTTGTCGATGATGACTTCATGTAGATGTTGAAGATGTGGATGCTCAATGTTGATGTAGATCACTTGGAGCTATCCATTTGAGTGAATTGCACTTTCAATACCTACATGGGTTAGTCCCACAAGGAACAAACAAGGATATCCATAGACATAGAGTGATGCATACACAAGATGATGTCCATGAAAACTTTAGGTTACCTTGTCCCTTGTCTTACCAACAAGAGGGTTTGTGACTCCTTGAACTAGTGCATGATGTGGAAGTTGATTGCACTTGTTCTTGCCAAAATGATGAGAGTGAAATATGTTGGCGGAGTCACCCTCAAGAACTCTCTAGTTCTTCTTCTTTTGGATCCTCACCATCTTGCTGGGAATCCTTGGAGTTGTAGTCGTACTTGATGAAGTGGAACTTGACGTGGTCTTGGGAATCCACTTGACTAAGGTCTTAGGAGCTTCTTCAAATGCATCAATCTCCTCTTGAAGCTTGTCCTTGCCTTTTTGCTTGTAGTCTTGTGGTGGAAGATCATCTTGAGCTTGTGTCCCCTTGAAAGAAGTATCAGACTTCTCTTGTTGAGGAACAAACTTTGTCTTGGGGTATTGATCTTCTTCCCACTCAACTCCATTGGCATTGAACTTTCGTTCAAAACCAACACCTTGATTCTTCCGGTGCATTCCTTGCTTGCCCACAATTTCCTCGAATTGCTTACTCCCGGCAAGGCTTTTGTACACTCCTTTCTCTATAATCCCCTTCAATAAGCTATTTTCTTGCTCAAGTGTAACTTGGCTAAGAGAATCATTAGTGGAATCAAGAGAACTACTAGAAGCAACAATATTGGATTTAGCATGATCATTGTTACTACTAGAGGAAGAATCTTTCTTGTTCTTGTTACTAGACTTGAATTGAGGCATGTAAGTGGATAATAGTAAACGCTTGGCAATGTAAGAAGAACTTTTCTTGCGGAGATCATCATTGATTTCTTTTAAGAACTCATGCTCTTGCTCAAGATTGAGCTTTTCAAAGCGTAATTTCTCATGAGCTCTTAAAAGTTCTCGATGATCTTCGAAGATAGTTTCATGAGCTAACTTAAGAGTGTTTAGTTCTTTAGTTAGAGCCTCAATCTTCTCCTTATCATTGTCATTCGTTTTATCTTGATTAGCATGATTAATTGATGTTTCATCATAGTACTCATCACTAGAGTTGTCAACAAGCAAGTCATCATCACCTAACAAGTCATCTTCATCACTATTAAAATCAACATACTCGAGGTGTGTTACCTTAGGACATTTGGCCATGAAGCATCTTCCAATTCCTTCATTTGGTGAGTCAAATATGTCGTAGGAGTTGGTTGACACAAGTGCTAGACCGGCAACACCTTCATCTTGAGTATCTTCGGAGTCGGAGTGATAACTTCTCTCGGAGTGGCTGTCGGAGTCGGAGCCGGATACCCACTCACCAACATGAGCTTGATGTCTTCGTTTTGTGTAGCTCCTTGATGATTTTTCCTTCCTTTCCGAATCTTTGCTTCTCCGTGAGTATCTCCGTTCATAACAATCATCTCTACTCCTTCTCTCTCTTGGTGGTGATTCTTTGCTTCTTCCTTTTGGAGAATCTTCTCTTCTCTTGTAGGGAGCCGTACACTCATTGGAATAGTGTCTGGGTCTTCCACAATTATAGCAGTTTCGCTCTCGACTAGAAGATCTTTTGTCATTGTAGGACCTTGACTTGAAGCTTCTATCTTTGCTTCTACTCTTGTAGAACTTGTTGAAGTTCTTCAACATTAAGCTCAATTCTTCATTGAAGTTTTGTTTCTCACTTGATGATGTGGGGACTTCACATGAGGCTTTGTAGGCACCACTTGATTTGTTGTGAAGTTCCTCTTTATCCTTGAGTGACATCTCATGAGCAACAATCCTTCCAATCACTTCCGTTGGTTTGAGATCTTTGTAATTTGGCACCATTTGAATCAATGTGCACACGGTATCATATTTCCCATCCAAGGCTCTTAGGATCTTCTTGATGATGAATCTATCGGTCATCTATTCACTTCCTAAGCCGGCAATCTCATTTGTGATGAGAGCAAGCCTAGAGTACATTTTGGCGACACCTTCACCATCCTTCATCTTGAACTTGTCAAGTTGACTTTGGAGCACATCCAACTTGGATTCCTTGACGGAGTCGGTACCTTCGTGCATATCAATCAAAGTGTCCCAAATTTCCTTTGCATTCTCAAGACGGCTGATTTTGTTGAATTCTTCGGGGCACAATCCGTTGAAGAGAATATCACAAGTTTGAGCATTTTATTGCAACATCTTCAACTCATCCGCGGTAGCTTCACGGTTTGGTTCTCCCCCATCAAAGAACTCACCTTGCAAACCAACACAAACAATAGCCCATACGGCGGGGTTATGTCCAAGAATATGCATTTTCATTTTATGCTTCCAACTAGCAAAATTAGTGCCATCAAAGTAAGGACCTCTACGGTGATAATTTCCCTCGCTAGACGCCATACTCTCCTAGGTTGTGAAACCAAGGCTATGACCACCAAAAGCTATGGAGATCAAGGCAAATGGAGACCAAAGCTCGGATACCACTTGTAGGATCGAAAGTATGTCTAGAGGGGGGGGTGATTAGACTACTTGACCAAATAAAAACTTAACCTTTTCCCAATTTTAGTTCTTGGCAGATTTTAACTATCTTAGGACAAGTCAAGCAATCATCACACAATTCAAGCAAGCATGCAAAGAGTATATTGGCAGCGGAAAGTAAAGCATGCAACTTGCAAGAATATAAGGGGAAGGGTTTTGAGGATTCAAACGCAATTGGAGACATGGATGTTTTTCCCGTGGTTCGGATAGGTGGTGCTATCCTACATCCACGTTGATGGAGACTTCAACCCACGAAGGGTAACGGTTGCGTGAGTCCACGGAGGGCTCCACCCACGAAGGGTCCACGAAGAAGCAACCTTGTCTATCCCACCATGGCCATCGCCCACGAAGGACTTGCCTCACTAGCGGTAGATCTTCACGAAGTAGGCGATCTCCTTGCCCTTACAAACTCCTTGGTTCAACTCCACAATCTTGTCGGAGGCTCCCAAGTGACACCTAGCCAATCTAGGAGACACCACTCTCCAAGAAGTAACAAATGGTGTGTTGATGATGAACTCCTTGCCCTTGTGCTTCAAATGATAGTCTCCCCAACACTCAACTCTCTCTCATAGGATTTGGATCTGGTGGAAGGAAGATTTGAGTGGAAAGCGACTTGGGGAAGGCTAGAGATCAAGATTCATATGGTTGGAATGGAATATCTTGGTCTCAACACATGAGTAGGTGGTTCCCTCTCAGAACATATGAGTTGGAATGGTGTATGTGTTCTGATGGCTCTCTCCACGAGTGAAGAGGAGGTGGAGGGGTATTTATAGCCTCCACACAAAATCCAACCGTTACACACAATTTACCAATCTCGGTGGGACCGAATAAACAAACTCGGTCGGACCGAAATAGTAAACCTAGTGACCGTTAGAGATTTCGGTGGGACTGACATGCAACTCGGTAGGACCGATTCGGTTAGGGTTTGGGCATAACGTAATCTCGGTGAGACTGATTGCACAAACTCGGTGAGACCGAGTTTGGCAATAAGCTAACTAGAGAGTTGGTCAGGCAAACTCGGTGGGACCGACTCGCTCTTTCGGTGAGACCGAAAAGTTACAAGAAGGAAACAGAGAGTTTACATTGCAATCTCGGTGGGACCGATTCGCTCTTTCGGTGAGACCGAAAAGTTACGAAAGGGAAACAGAGAGTTTGCAATCCCATCTCGGTGAGACCGAGATCCTTATCGGTAGGACCAAATTGCTAGGGTTTGGCAGTGGCAAATGACAAGTGAAACTCGGTGGCGCCGGATTGAAAGAATCGGTATGACCGAGTTTGGCTTAGTGTTTAGGTCATTTGTGGCTATGGAAAAGTGGTTGAGGATTTTGGAGCATATCACCAAGCACATAAAGCAAGAGGCTCATTAAGCAACACCTCATCCCTCCTTGATAGTATTGGCTTTTCCTACAGACTCAATGTGATCTTGGATCACTAAAATATAAAATGAAGAGTCTTGAACTTTTGAGCTTGAGCCAATTCTTTGTCCTTAGCATTTTGAGGGTTCCACTTTCACATCGATGCCATGCCAATCATTGAGCTTTCTTGAAATAATCATCTTGAAATAGCATTAGCTCAATGAGCTATATGTTGTTATGAATTACCAAAACCACCTAGGGATAGTTGCACTTTCACCCCGTCAGCCTCAACTACATTAACGGTATGTACTGGGTCGGCATGAACACGTCTTGGATGGTGCTCGTCGACGGTCGCGGCAGCTGGATGCTCGTGGAGGTCTACACCCGGCAATTGATCCCCCTTCCTTCGATTAACACTGCACTGCTTTGGCACCGCGGCCCAGAATACTCGGAATCTTATAGTAGCCAACATGATACCAAGTTTGATTTGCTCAAGGTTGTAATCTGCCAAGTGCCCACAAGATCTGCGAATTATAAAGACTTCAGGCTAATTACGTTCTTCAACCGCGGTCTCGCCTATCTGACAGGTCACTGTGGTAAGTGGACAAATCTGCACGTCCATCATAGGATCATACATCCTCCATGGTTCTCTGATGCCATTGAACACAAGGGCTTGATTTATGCTGTCGACTCCTTCTATGGCTGGACGTATTGCTGGCCTACTCCAGTCATCGCTACAAATGGTTGTTACAACAGTATGTTACTTTCCTATGATATCATGATGGCTTGCTTATATTACTGTCAACATTTGCTGAATAAATATTCATGCTCATAACATGCTATTCTTAAGATTGACTAAACCAAGAGCCCTTTTTTATTTGACTCCAACTTGATATGATGTTGTAGGCCGCCTAGTGTCCCTACCCTTCCTAATCCCAGAACCTTTCAAAGAAAAGTGGCATGGCAGTTGCAGGTGGTTCCTGGCTTGATTAGCCGACGGCGAAAGATTGATGATCGTTCGCACGTACCGGACATGTTGTTTCGCGGAATACAATCACAGTCACTGCAAGGTCTTTGAGAAGGATCCCGGCTTCTCTAGGCCTTCAGGAATTTTTGAATGGAGGCTGGTAAGTAGCCTTGGTACACGATCTCTGTTTGTCAGACTGAATTATCCGATTAACCAGGAGATAACCGACGGCAAGGATCATGATGGCAGTGCGGTTTCGTTCATCAGGCAAAACTGTGTGTACACAGCGTACCATGCGTCTCTGCATGCACCATACCCTGATATGTGCCGCCACGCTCTGCAGCCCAAAGTAGGAGAGAGGGTCACAAGTATCATACTTCGACCTGCTGGCTGGAGTTTCCCCCGCCAGGCACCCATCTGGTTCAAGCCGTTAGCCAATCTCCACAGCTTAATAAATAGTAACGTCTAACTGAGCCAGTTAGTTAGATGCGTACACTTGGTGTAGTAGGATCTTTATTTAGTTTGATGCATACACTTGTTCTTTTTTGGTAGCCCTTTTGTAACGATGGCTGATGTTTGGTTTGGAAGAGAGAGCTGCGTCTTCACTCTTCTGGCCTGCTTACTGCTTCTGTTGCACCCCCAGCCCTGGTTGCTGCTGCTGCTGTTTTCAATGTACAATCAGTAGTATATTTCGTCTGTTGGTTGAATAAATGTGTTGTTAGAACGACAAACACAATGTTTTGGAAGTCGTTGCATGGTTCGATCCTTTAGTGCCCCGTATGGTACGTAGCGCATACTATTTTTATCGTACGGAACACATTTTTTTTGAAACTCGGAACACATTTTCCACTTGTTGATAACATGCAGCCCACTGATGAAGGCCCAATAGAGAAGCCCATAATTAACTGGAAGGGGGGCTCTCACATGAATCCGGCCCAGGTACATGCTCATGGTCCCCTAAACATAAATAAGTAAATAAATAAAGCTAAATGCTCATGCACCAGTTCTTTGGGAAAATAGGTAGCCCAGTATTTCTTTTTGAAGAATACCCAAGCTAGGCCTATTTGTTTTCTCCGAATTACTGGGTTGGAAATCTTTCAAGACAAGGAGGGATGCATTCCGGCCTGGCTTAAGAGTATGGTCAATGTCTGTTAAAAGTATATCAAAAGGGGTTGAAAATTCCAAAAAAAAATTATACCAAATGGGATATAAGTTTCTTTTTTGTTTTTCTTCTTCACTGATATCTTATACGTATTTCATTGGATTTAACATGACATAGTACTAATTTATTTTTAAATTTGTTTGAGTATGGCTAATAATTTTTAGATTAAGAATATTTCGTTCCTCAGCAAAAATTTGCGAATTTTCAAAATTTCCCACATATTTAGTTAATTTTTTGACCCTGGTACTGACCAGAAAATGGCCAGCAATTCTAAAAATGGAAAACAGGCTGCAATAATTTCCATATGAATTATAAAATGAGTAAAAATTATAAAAATAATAGAAAATGGGCTGTACACGCCACAGATTTCGAGGCTGACTTGTTTACGCAAGGCTTTGTCAGTGAACACACGATTCTAGTAGCAGTTAGTTTTGGATGTCCATCCAACGGCCGGCGTGCTTCTTCAATCTCTGATCTTCCTGCTCCAGCCGCCTAAACTAGCGCCGGCGGGACTGCCCGCTCCCTCCTCTTGTGGCCCGCTGTGATGCCGCGCAGGCTTCCCCGGCCCACCCTACTCCCTCCGCTGGTCTGGTCGCACGCAATCAACTGCCTCCTTATTATGCGAAAAAAATGATTCCTCCCACTGACATCTGGGGCTCACCGGTTGGGAGGCTGACCTGTGGGCCTACTAAGTTGACGCGTACGCAGGGCTTGTCAACTTAGTCAACAAATGATTCTAGCAGTAGTAACCGTTGGATTTGAATCGAACAGTCCTGCTGCTTCTTCAATCGCTGCTCTTCTTGCACCAGCCGCCCAAACCAGCGCCGGGGAGACCGCCTGCTCCTGCCTCTAGTGGCCGGCTGTGCTGCCTATGAGGCCTCATCACCCCCTACTACTCCCACCGCTAGCCAGGCCCTGCGGCGACGGCAGCCTCACACCGCAACCGAACCAGTGAACCCTCGTACTCCTCTCCGCGTGGGCATCCACTGCTGCGTCTTCCCCGGCTCCGCGTCGTCCCCTTCCTAGGCCTCGCCGTCGTCCACCGCCTTGGTGCTCTCGGCGCGGCTTTGTCAGCGTGGTCAAGGAACAGATTTCATCGGACGTGGACTGTACGTGGAGAGGTTGACAGCTGGGTCCACGGCCGCATCAGGCTGTACGTGGCGACGGCAGCCTCACAGCGCAGCCGAAACAGTGAACCCTCATAGTCCTCTCTACACGGGCTTCCACAGCCGCGTCGTCCCCTTCCTAGGCCTCACCGTCGTCCACCGCCGTGGTACTCTCTGCGTGGCGTGGTCAACGTGGTCAACGACATTCCATCAGAAGAGTACTGTACATGGAGAGGCTGACAGCTGGGTCCATGGCCACAGCCCAATTTTTTTTGTGATTTTCCGAGTAAGTCGCTTTGTCAGGCCTGTTGGGCTGCAAATCTTTCAAGACGAGGAGAGCTTTCATTCGGCTGGCCGAGAAAATGGCCCATCAGTAATGAGAAATGGGTTGTACATTTTTAAAACACATCAAACCGGCAATTAGTTTCAAATATCTTTTCTTCATTTCGAGATTTGAAATTACATTAATTTTTATGCATGGAGAATTTGTTGGATTTTATATTGATATACATTTATTTTTAAAATCGGTTTGAATGTGAGTCGAAATTTCAGGATTAAAAACAGTTCGGACCGCACCGAAATATGCAAAATTTCATATAATTTTTTAACCGTGGCCACAATATGGGCTGTAATGCTAACAAAAAGAATTTGGGCTCCAAAAAACCTTAATAATTAGCAAATGGGCTGTAAATTATTAGAAATAATGGCAGATGGGCTGTATGCTGTTTTCCACAGATTTGAGGCTTTCCTAAAAAAAGGTTGACGCACAAGCAGTGATTGTTGGATGGCCATCCAACGGTCGTCATGCTTCTTCAATCTCTGCTCTTCCTGCTCCAGCCGCTCAAACAGGCACCGGCGGGACTGCCTGCTCCCTCCTCCCCGCGGCCGGCTCTGCTGCCGCGCAGGCCTCACCGCCCCATCATACTCCCATCGCTGGCCTAGCCATCCCTCTACTCACCCACACCTGCTGTTATTCTCCGGCGACGGCAGACGAACCAGTAAACCCTCGTACAGTCATACTCCCCTCCGCGTGGGAAACAACTGTCGAGTCTTCCCTGCCTCCGTGTCGTTCCCTTCCTAGGTCTTGCCGTCTTCCACCGCCCTGGTGCTCTCGGCTCGGCCTGGTCAACATGGTCAATGACCGACATGCATCTGAAGTGGACTTTACGTGGACAGGCCGACAGCTGGGTCCACGGCCGCACGCAAGGAAATGCCTCCTTATTACGCGCAAAATAATGATTCCTCGACCTGACATCAGGGACCCACCGAAAAGGGCCTCTGTATTTCGCGAAAAAAATGTTACCGTCGCTGACAGCTCGGACCCACCAGCTATATCTTCGCACGCAAGGAAGTGCCTCCTTATTACGCACAAAAAAATGAATACTCCCCCTGTTAGCTGGGACCCAGTATAGTGGCAGACTGACTTGTGGGCCTACTAAGTTGACGGGGATGGAGGGCTTTGTCAACTTAGTCAATATGCACGATTCTAGATCCAGTGACCGTACGATGTCCATCCAACGATCATAGTGCTTCTTCAACCTCTGGTCATCTTGCTCCAGCTGCCCAAACAAGCGCCGGTCATGCCTCGTGCTCCTGCCTCCCATGGCCGGCTACGATGCGGTGTAGGCCTCACCACCCCCTACTACTCCCACTGCTGGCCAGGCCATCCCTCTACTCACCCACACCCCCTATTATTCTGCGGCGACGGCAGCCTCACACCGCAGCGAACCAGTGAATCCTCATACTCCTCTACGCGTGGGCATCCACTGCCACGTCTTCCCCGGCTTCGCTTCGTCCCCTTCCTAGGGCTCGCCGTCGTCCACCGCCCTGGTGCTCTCGGCGCGGCGTGGTCAATGTGGTCAAGGAATGGCTTCCATCGGACGTGGACTGTACGTGGAGAGTCTGACAGCTGGGTCCACGGCCGCAGCAAGGAAGTGCCTCCTTTTTACATGCAAAATAATTATTCCTCCACCTGACAGCGGGACCCACCGGACGGTCCACCGTATTTCATGAAAAAAAACATTTCCCCCTGACTGCTGGGACCCACCAGCTACATCTTTACACGCAAGGAAGTGCGTTCGGGCAAAAAAAAATGATTTGCGCCCTGACTGCTGGGACCCACCAGCTACATCTTCAAAGGCAAGGAAGTGCCTGACAGTCGGGACCCACCTGGTTGAAGCATATGTAGCGTTGTCATTCTAGTCGCGAATGTGTACGTACATACTGGTCGATGTAGAGGCGCGCACATGTCGTAGTAGAGGCGCGCACGTAGCATTTACACATACGTACAGCGGCCAGGGTGCAAGAAAGAAAATACGACCACGTATGTGTACATATGGGCGGGGTCTCGAATGCCTACTCGCGCATACGTACGGCCAGGGCTTGTGTACATGGTTGGGTTGGAACGGAGAAACAACATCGTCGTCGTGTTCATGGTGAGGCAACGGAATGCATCGTGTTCATGGGGAGGCAACGGAATGCATCGTGTTCATCGGGAGGGCTTGGACGGAACAGGCGATGGAAACGAGGCCTAGCGTACCGCAGAACGGAGGAAAGGGCCTTGTGTTTGACCGGCCACGTTCGAAACGGGATCCTGTTCATCGGGAGGGGTCTGGCGTACCGCAAAACGGAGGAAACGGACCTCCTACAGTCGAAACGGGGGTCTTGTTGATCGGGAGGGGTGTGGCATACCGCAAAACGGAAAAAACGGACTTGTGTTGGAGCGCTACGGTCGAAACGGGGGTCCTGTTCATCGGGAGGGGTGTGGCGTACCGCAAAACGGGATTCCACGGGATACTGTTCATCTCCACCGTCGACCCCCTCCAGCCTCCACGAGCTACTGTTCATCCACCGTCGACCTCCTCCAGCCTCCACCTGCGACTGTTCATCCATGGGCTCCTGTTCATCTAGCCTCCACCGCGCGCTACTCCACCGGCTACTGTTCAACCACCCCTCTCCATGGGCTCCTGTTCAACCACCCCTCCACGGGATACTGTTCATCCTGCCCTCCACCATCTATTGTTCATCCAGCCCTCCACGGGGTGGTCCTGTTCATCCAGCCCTCCACGGGGTCCTGTTCATCCAGCCCCAACTGGCTCGATCGATCGGGGTCCTGTTCATCCAGAGGCAACACCACGGGGTCCTGTTCATCCACACCCACCGGGAACTGTTCATCCAACCCCACCCCCCCCCACGCAACGCTCACTGTTCATCCAGAGAAAGCATCGATCGGCTTCAGTTAGCAGCAGTAGCGAAGGAATCGCTCGATCGGGTTCAGTTAACAGCCATCGATCGATCGCTCGGGCTCAGTAACGCGTAGCCTGCAGTGCAACCGCTCGGGTTCAGTTAGAGCCCAACGCCTCGCTCGGGTTTAGTTAGAGCCAACGCCTTACACACATGCGCGTACGTGTACAAGAGAAACACGCATCGCTCGGCCCCCGACCTCCCACCGTAACCGGGAACTCCCCGAAATTTTCCTCCCCCTAGCTTCTACCACGGTTTTTTCCGTCATGGACTGCCCAAAGAATGTCATGCAGCTGCGTCTCCGGCCCGCCCAGGACGAAAAGCCCATTTTCTGTCATGATTTTTTGTCATAGAAGTAGGAGCCCACCACATCTATGGTGATACCCGGTTTTGTCACAATTATCGTCATAGAAGTGTCATATGTATGACAAAAAAAATTCGTTCGGCCCAAAATGTCACGGATGTGTCTTTTTTTGTAGTGTATTACATCCTTAAATTATTTCCGTTCTCATTAAAGGGGGATGCTAAAATATGGTTTAATTCTCTTGATCCTGGTTGTGTGCGTAGTCCCCAGGATATGATTTATTACTTCTCTGCTAAATATTTCCCCGCTCGTAAGAAACAAGCTGCTTTAAGGGAAATATATAATTTTGTGCAAATTGAAGAAGAGAGTCTTCCAGAAGCTTGGGGGAGGCTTCTCCAATTACTTAATGCTTTGCCTGATCATCCTCTTAAGAAAATGAAATACTTGATATCTTTTATAATGGACTAACTGATGCTTCCAGAGACCACCTGGATAGTTGTGTTGGTTGTATTTTCAGAGAAAGAACACCAGATGAAGCTGATGTTTTATTTAATAATATGTTGACTAATGAAAATAATTGGACACTTCTTGATCCAATTCCCGAACCAACTCCTAAGCCAACTCCGAAGAAAAGGGGTATTCTATTTCTCAGTCCTGAAGATATGCAAGAGGCAAAGAAATCTATGAAAGAAAAAGGTATTAAAATTGAAGATGTTAAGAATTTACCTACTATCGAAGAAATACATGGTCTTAATTTACCGCCTGTTGAAGAAATACATGGTCTTGATTACCTGACACAGGTAGTAAAGGTAAATTCTCTCTATAGATATGATAAAGCTGAAATCACATTTACTAAGTTTGCTAGCCCATGTTTGGATGAGTTTGATAACTTTATGGTTAAACAAAGAAAACTTCAATGATATTTTGGTAGAGAATTAAAATGCAATGCTGATATGCTTGAACACTTGGGTGATTATATGGCTAATATTAAAGGTGAACTTAAACTTATTAGTAAACATGCTTCTATGATTATCGCTCAAGTAGAACAAGTACTTAAAGCTCAAAATGATTTGCTTAATGAATTGAATAGTAAAAAGAATGATAATGCTGTTAGAGTTATGACTAGAGGTGGTAAAATGACTCAGGAACCTTTGTATCCTGAGGGCCATCCTAAGAGAATTGAGCAAGATTCTTAGAGAAATAATATTGATGCACCTAGTCCTTCTAAAAGGAAGAAAAAGAAAAATAATAGGACTTTGTATGCTTCTAGTAAACCTGTTATTGACACACCTGAGAATCCTAATGATATCTCTATTTCTGATGCTGAAACACAATTTGGTAATGAGCATGAACCTAGTGATAATGTTAATAATGATGTTCATGTTGATGCTCAACCTAGTAATTACAATGAACCTACTGTTGATCTTGATAGCCCACAATCAAAGAATCAATGTTATGATAAGAGAGACTTTGTTGCTAGGAAGCATAGTAAAGAAAGAGAACCATGGGTTCAGAAACCCATGCCTTTTCCTCCCAAACCATCCAAGAAAAAGGATGATGAGGATTTTGAGTGCTTTGCTGAAATGATCAGACCTATCTTTTTGCGTATGCGTTTAACTAATATGCTTAAAATGAATCCTTATGCTAAGTACATGAAAGATATTGTTACTAATAAAAGAAAGATACCGGAAGCTGAAATTTCCACCATGCTTCCTAATTATACTTTTAAGGGTGGAATACCTAAGAAACTAGGAGATCCCGGAGTACCAACTATACCATGCTCCATTAAAAGAAACTATGTTAAAACAACTTTATGTGATCTTGGAGCTGGTGTTAGTGCTATGCCTCTCTCTTTATATCATAGACTTGATTTGAATAAGTTGACACCTACTGAAATATCTTTGCAAATGGCTGATAAATCAACTGCTATATGTGTCGGTATTTGTGAGGATGTGCCCGTTGTGGTTGCAAACGTTACTATTTTAACGGACTTTGTTATTATTGATATTCCCGAGGACGGTAGTATGTCTATTATTCTTGGAAGACCCTTTTTGAATACTGCAGGGGCTGTTATTGATTGCACCAAAGGCAATGTCACTTTTCATGTTAATGGTAATGAGCATACGGTACACTTTCTGAGAAAACAACCTCAAGTCCACAGTATCAATTCTATTAGGAAAATTCCATAGGTTATTTTTGGAGGTTTTGAATTTCCTCTTCCTACTGTGAAGAAGAAATATGATATTCTTATTGTTGGGGATGTGCATATCCCTGTTGAGGTAACCTAGTGTTATTCAAAAATTCTCTAGTTCCATGTTATTCGGAATGAGTTTGTTAACAAGACCTGATCAAGCTTGTTAGTGGATTCCTCTTGATGAGCATGAGATGGATGAATTTAGAAAACACAACTCTCTGTACCCTCTTTTTACTTTTTGTTATTTATATTAAATAAAGCAAAAATAGTAATTTCTGACTGTTTTCTGAATTATCCATGCAATAAAAAATACCCCAAAAATAAAAGTTCTCCAAATGCCCTGAGAATTAAATATGATTTTTTCCAGAATATTTGAGAATATCTGGCACTGAGAACACAGCAGGGGGAGCAAGCACCTGGCCACGAGGGTGGAGGGCGCGCCCCTGCCTCGTGGGCCCATGGTGGCTCCCCTCTACTTATTCCAGCTACCACACACTCCTTCTTCCTCCCACAAACATCACTAACCAGCTCAAACTCGAGTCCAAGCTCATTTTGCTACCATTTTCGATCTCCTTGCTCAAAGCTCCATTCAAAAAACTGCTTTGGGGGATTGTTCCTTGGTATGTGACTCCTCCAATGGTCCAATTAGTTTTTGTTCTAGTGCTTTATTCATTGCATATTTTTGCTGCTTAGGTGACCCTGTTCTTGAGCTTGCATGTCAAATTTATGTGGTGAAAAGTAGTTCTGATGCATGATATTGTCTCTAGGCACTTGTAGGAGTAGTTGCTATCAATATTGTTGAGTTTGGTTCACTTTTATTTTGAAGTTACTAAAAATTTCAGAAATTTTCAGAAAAAGATGAAGAGATTTTTGAGGGGCTCATCGAGCCAAAGCTCGAAGGATAAGCAAAGTGAGGAGGATAAGAGGCCCAAATATAATCTTCCTCGCACCATGGAGGTTCGGCCATGTGAATGGCCTTGTGATGATTTCTTGAGAGCAACTGGGATTTATGATGATTTCTATGAATTGGCTGAGAATGCAGGCCTCACCACCTTCCTCCATGACCAACGCAAATAGTATCTCTTACTCACCAATATCTTTGTGCAAAACTTTCATTTCCATGCTAGGAGCTCGCCACCTACGGTGGAATTTTATTTATATGATTAGCATAAGGAAATGTCACTTCATGATTTCTGTCGGGTTTGTTTGATCCCTTTAGAGAGCAGCATAGAGGAACCACATCGTGACGATGTGGATGGGTTTATTGATACCATTACTATAGGGGAAACGAGGAAGGTTCCCGACGCACGAATTACTAGCATACACTTTCCTGTTCTACGTTACTTTGCTATATTTGCTAGTAGATGCTTAATTGGGCACGGAAACTGTGGAAACCTGAGTGCCCCTGGTATTGTTATTTTGTGCCATGCCTTATTTCATGATGACACATTCAGTATGGGCGCTATTATTGCAAAGCGGTTAAATCTTAACCATACTAAGGGCCCTGTCGGTGTCAAAACCGGCGGATCTCGGGTAGGGGGTCCCAAACTGTGCGTCTAGGCCGGATGGTAACAGGAGGCAAGGTACACGAAGTTTTACCCAGGTTCGGGCCCTCTCAATGGAGGTAAAACCCTACGTCCTGCTTGATTAATATTGATGATATGGGTAGTACAAGAGTAGATCTACCATGAGATCGAGGAGGCTAAACCCTAGAAGCTAGCCTATGGTATGATTGTTGATGGTTATGTTGTCCTACGGACTAAATCCCTCCGGTTTATATAGACACCGGATAGGGTTAGGGTTACATAGAGTCGGTTACAATGGTAGGAGATCTGCATATCCGCATCGCCAAGCTTGCCTTCCACGCCAAGGAAAGTCCCTCCCGAACACGGGACGAAGTCTTCAATCTTGTATCTTCATAGTCCAGGAGTTCGGCTGAAGGTATAGTCCGGCTATCCGAACACCCCCTAATCCATGACTCCCTCAGTAGCCCCTGAACCAGGCTTTAATGACGACGAGTCCGGCGCACAGATTGTCTTCGGCATTGCAAGGCGGGTTCCTCCTCCAAGTACTTCATAGAAGATTTTGAACACAAAGATAGTGTCTGGCTCTGTAAAATAAGTTTCCACATATTGCCATAGAGAGAATAATATTTACACCAATCTAATCTGTTGACGTATTCTGTAGCGTGACACACCATGGCCAAACCTTTATCTGAGTCGTTTCATTATCCCACCTCAGCGCGTTATGCGAGGCGGTTTCCTTGGCACGTCTTGTTAAAGCAGAGATCGTGTCCCCATTATTCTGGGATTCTCATCAATACGGGCGTGGGTAACCCAACCACTTCTAGGACTCCTAGATTATAGGCAAGTCCAAACGGACACGGAGAGGACACTTGATATCCACCCTCTTTATAAAGGGACAAGGCTTTTATTTTTCCCTCCCGTGCTCAATCGAATCCTTCCCCCGCCTCAAGCTCAAACGCCCAAAGTTTAGGTCAGGTGCTCCGAACCTTCAATCATGTCCGGATCTAGCCTTCAAGGCCGATGGGTGCCCTCCTCCGTCACGGAAGAAGACATCAAAAAGTTGAGGGAGGCCAGATATCTGACCGCCGAGATCTTGCATCACCTGCCTCCCCGGGGGCAGGTCGTCCCTTCCCCCGAACCCAACAAGAGCGTCGTGTTTGTCTCCCACTTCCTCCGAGGTCTAGGCCTTGCTCTGGATCCATTCGTCAGGGGCTTGATGTTTTACTATGGGCTAGATTTCCATGATCTAGCTCCGGACTCCTTTCTTCATATCACGACATTTATCATCGTGTGCGAGGCCTTCCTCCGGGTCACCCCTCACTTTGGCCTGTGGCTCAAGACCTTTGAAGTAAAGCCGAAGATGATCGAGGGGAAACAGGCGGCGTGTGGAGGTGCCTCAATACGCAAGATGACGGGAGCTCCGTGGCCCAACGGTTCCATTCCAGAGGTGGTTGAATTGTGGCAACAGGAGTGGTTCTACATCACGGCTCCTAGAAGTGCCAAGTGGACGGCCGCCCCATTTTCCGCTCGGGCCCTCCACCACAACTGATGTCATGGATTAGCAGAGGACTGAGCTGGGGTCCAGCCAAGGATGTGCCTATACTGCAAAGCCACATTCGAGATCTCTTTAATGGAGATTTCAGTTTGGTTGCGGTAATACAAGTTATGCTGGTCCGTCAAGTCCAGCCTTGCAAACGCTGGCCTCTTCACCTGTGGGAGTTCAATCCTGAGGGACCGCGGGCCATTCAAAATTTTCTCGGCCTGACGCATGAGGAGATGTACAAGTCATTCTTCGGACCTCAGGTAGAGTGTCCGGAAATCACCGAGGACATGGGCCTGAGCAGTAACCGCACCGCCGAACAGGTAAGGAATCTTCTGGCTGAATATACCATCTCTCATTTGCTACGAAGTTATCTCTGAGAGTTCGCTTTTTGACCAGGACTGGCTAACAAAGGCGAAGTTGATTTGGTGTTCGGCCCCCCTCCTTGAGGGTTTGGAAAATCCGATATTGGAAAAGATGCTCCAGACCGCACCTTGCCCAGAGCACTTGAAGGAAGATACTGTGGAGGATAATACGGGCGGACGCGGGTCCCCAACGCTGCCCATTCTAACCGAGGGAGCGAGTGTCTCCATGAGGGAAGACGACCAGAAGAGGAAAAGGACTACGCCCGGGGATTCGGAAGCCGGAGCTTCCAAACGGGAGAAGAAGTCTCCCACAAAGGGTCCTACCCTGGGGGCGATGTTGCCGTACAAAGTCCGCGGGGGGATCCATTCTCCCGCGAGTCGTAAGTGACCAGAAATACTTTGATAGTACAGATATGCCATCTTTTTCTTCTGAGAAAATAACCAGCGCATATATATTTGCAGTTCGGGCCTTAGCCCCTCTCAAATGAGCTCGTCTTCGGGGGATCTTCTTCCAGAGATGATGGAGAGTGAAACGCCTCCTCCGGACTCCTCCGCTCCGGAAGCGGGCGACCCTGAAGTGTCGTCGCGGAGGGCCTCTCCAAGTCCGGTGAGGCCAGAAGATAATCCCATTGACCCCCGAAGCTCCCAATGTCCGGCTCCCAAAGAGAGCAAACAAAAGAGTCCGGCACCATCTAGTGTGCGATCGGATGTTCTGAGGAGTTGGTGGGGCGAGCGGCCATCTCAGATGAACACCGTGTGCTGATGAATACGGTGATGGAGAGAATATCGTCCGCCGAAAGCGGATTGCATGAAGCTTTTATGAGTCTACTGACAGACTTTGAGGTACGTAAAAGAATGTATGATAATCCTGCACATGCTAGGTGTGCCCTGTGTAGATAGTAGCCCCAGAGACTCTGGTTGTCGTCGGAAACGACGACGAACAGAGGATCTTATTCCCAGGAAATAACCATACTACCTCTATGTGCACGTGATGGAAGCTCCGGTGGCTAGCCGGACTAGCGAGTTTGCCCATTTAGAACGGCAGTTGGATGCGGCAGAAGCCAACACCGAGCTTGTTAACAAAAGGCTTGACAAGGCACGGGGTAGGTGTCAATATCTGGTAAAAGCCACATAGGAAGAGCAGCATGATGCCAGTATCTTAAATATGTTGTGACTGCAGATGGAGCTACCACTGTTGAAGCCTTGCGGGCAGAACTTGCCTGAGCCAAGGAACAAGCGAGGTTAGGTAATGCGGCTTCTATGAAGGCGGCCGAAGAGTTGCAAGCCGATAAGGCCGCGCATGGCGAGACCCGAGACAAGATGGCCAACATGGCTGTAGAATTATAAGCCGCCGCCGACCGTTGCCGGGTTCTTGAAAAGGAAAACCAAGCGAAGGCACTTGAGAAGGCTGCTGCGACGAAAAAGGATCTCCGCTCTGCTATGAGGGCAAAGAAGGAGGAGCTGCCGGAAGCCGGGGATATTGTAGCTGTGAAATCCTTTATGTTGCGGAGGAAATTCGGAGATCCACGGTATGCCCCTCTGGATCAGATGTGGAGTTCGGAGGATGCGTATATGGACTTGGCGGCGAGCGCTGCCGATGCGACCAAGTACTTCCAGGGTCAGACGGACCATGGAGTAGACCAGCTGTTTTGGAGGCAATTCCATTCTCCCGAGCGTCCACTTTCATTGACTGACCAATTAGCCGAATGGGCCGAACTAAATAGGTTGTCCGGACTCTCTATGAGGTTTGTTGTGGATCAGCTATGGCCGAGAAGGCAAAAACCAAACAGCTATTTCAGCTTGGTGCAGCAGGTCCTTGACGTGGTGCCGCGCATTAATGCGATGAAGAGGTTGGCGTGCATAGAAGGCGCACGGATGGCCTTTGCTCGTGTTAAAGCATACTGGGCTGAGATAGATGCTACCAATGTTGCATCGCGGGACTCGGCCATAGGTCGAAGGGCTGCTGAGCACTACTTTGAAGAAGTTCTTTGAGGGTGCTCGTTTGATAGAGACCCAGTGCTCAAAAAATATTATGTTTGAGTGATGTGTAATCTCATTGTAAGCGAAATGCTTGTATAAATTTTTATAAGGCTATTTTTATACTTTTGCCTGAAAGTAATATGATGCCTCCTGGGCGGTCGTTTATGTATACATGTGTATAACCTGAAAGATTGCAGCCGTCGGCTTCAACCCTCACGCATATAATGCGGAGGTGCTCGCAAAAACACGCGTTCACACTTAACCCAACGTCTTGTTCCTATTAAGGAGGTGTTAGCGGAGCGAGCGAGGCAACCGGACTATAATGCTTTAGCACTTTCACTTAGCCATAGGAGTTTGACACTGGGGCTACTAGATAGCGCTTGGTGGCTCCGCACTCTCCCGATCCCGAGGTGCGTACATGCCTGGCCGGAAAACGGCCCTTCGCTAAGGCGGAGGAATTCTAACATTCCGACAGGTCATCAAGTGGTTGACCAGTCTCACGCTATATCATGACAGTCAGTTTTCGGCTTTCTCTACTGAGGTGCTTGTCCGGATGAAACAGGGCACAATCACAGTACTTCTCCTGGTGCTACCTTAGCCGGTAAAGCGGAACGTAAGGCACCAAAACACAGGAGCCGGGCAAACCCAACATTTGACCAAAGACAATGATTCGGAGCTGATGCATATAAGGCCGAACTCGCGACGCCGAACACTCCCTAAGGTATTCGGTCTTAGTGGTATAAACCGGGCCTAAATAATGGCCTTTGTAAGAAGCCCCTTCTGTCCAGGTACGTGCATTGTTCTGGCGTGGCCACATGCCAAGACGTCAGCATCCTTCGATGGATATGTATCAACAAGAGACAGTAAAAAAGGTTTACGCAGGGTCTTAATCTAAAAAGAATCCTTGGAACGGGTCCCTGCTGCACGTCTGCGCTTGTGTCTCCATTGTGCCGTATCCTGGACGGGTGTAGCACGGTGATCGTCTGTAAAAGAGAGGAATTTAGGTGAAAAAGTTGTCGTGCAAAAAGATAGTTTAAAGAAACCATGCATAATTTAAGATGAGAAGAAATTGCCACTTGTCTGCGCGCTTTGAGCCCCTTGTCTTGACAAGTAGGGGTGTGACCATTTGTTTGGTATAAGTAGCGGTGCCGGACTCGATTAGTTGTGTCTGAGGTCTTGACGACCTATTGGACGCTTTCTGGTCCGGGCGCCTTTAGCGTGCGGCTGCCAAGGCAGCCTCGCTCTCTTCGGCGCGCAGAGATCACTTGATATTTCCGTGCACTGTAATGATGCCACGTGGACCGGGCATCTTGAGTGTGAGGGAGGCGTAGTGTGGTATTGCATTAAAGCGAGCGAAAGCTTCGCGTCCGAGCAGTGCTTGATAGACACTTTGAAACGGAGTGATGTGGAAAGTTAAATGCTCGCGACGGAAGTTATCGGGGGAGCCGAATGTAACTTGTAGTAGGAGGGAGCCCATACAGTGAGCCCCTGGGCCTGGCGTTACTCCTTTAAAGGTAGTATTGCTATGGAGAATTTGTGTTGGGTCTAGCCCCATCCCACGGATTGTATCATGATATATTAGGTTTAGGCTACTGCCGCCGTCCATCAAGACCCTTGTGAAGTGATATCCGCCAATTACTGGGTCTAGTACCAGGGCAGCCCATCCTGCGTGTCGGATACCTGCTGAGTAATCGCGATGGTTGAAAGTGATTGGTTGAGATGTCCAGTGGCAGGACTTCGTGGTGATAGGCACTTGGGTACACTTTCTTGGTAGTGCTGCATTGTTTTTTCCTTGATTACGTGTAACACGTTTACTATTTTGACTTCTGGTGGAAATTTCTTTTGTTCCCCAGTGTCTTGCTTGGGGGGCTCGTCCTCGTCTTCACTTGGTGTATCCTCCCCCTTGTGTACGGCGTTGAGCTTGCCGGACTGCTTGAAGACCCAACATTCTCTGTGGGTATGATTAGCGGGTTTACCAGGGGTACTATGGATCTGACATACTTGGTCCAAAATTTTGTTGAGGCTCGACAGTTCATCCCTCGTGCCTTTAGGGGGCGGCTTTTGACCTGGCCGAGAGCTTTTGAATCCGGCATTGACCGCTGTGTCCTTCGTGCTATCTTCTTTATTCCAGCGTTTGTTATTGCTGTTGCGCCGTGATTTCCCATTTCCATCTCTAACTTCAGATGTACTAGGGTCGCTGGTGCTACGTCTGGCTACCCAGCTGTCCTCACCCGCGCAAAAGCGGGTCATGAGGTTTGTTAGTGCGGCCATCGTTCTCGGCTTATTTTGGCCGAGGTGTCTGGCGAGCCATTCGTCACGGACGCTATGCTTGAAAGCTGCCAAGGCTTCGGCGTCCGGACAGTCGACAATCTGGTTCTTTTTAGTAAGAAACCTATTCCAAAGCTTTCGGGCCGACTCTCCGGGTTGTTGAGTTATATGACTTAAATCGTCCGCATCTGGAGGTCGGACATAAGTCCCTTGAAAATTTGCCCGAAAGGCCTCTTCAAGCTCTTCCCAACTTCCAATGGAGCTTTTGGGGAGGCCTTTGAGCCAGTGACGAGCTGGCCCTTTGAGCTTGAGGGGTATGTACTTGATGGCGTGGAGATCATCTCCTCGAGCCATATGGATGTGAAGGATGTAGTCCTCATTCCAGACCCCAGGGTCTGTTGTTCCGTCATATGCCTCTATGTTTACGGGCTTGAATCCCTCTAGAAATTCATGGTCCAGCACCTCATCGGTGAAGCATAGGGGCTGTGCGACACCCCTGTAGCTGGGTGTACCACGTTGTTCGGATGTTTGTTGTGTTGCATTGTATGCTGGGGCGCGCTTGCGTGGTCCATAGATGGATCTTGTTGCACCGTCCTTTGGGTGCGGGCCCTCGCATGGGTTGCGTATTGTATTGTGAGCGGCGTTGTATGCCGCTCTATGTTGGTAGAGGCTCGTCTATCCGACCAGGTGGCTGCTTTGATATTTGGTTGTGGGGGTTCTGAGGCCTCCTCATCGAATTCGGGTAGCAGCTTCCGCTTTGGGTAGCTTTTGGAAGGGCGATTGTCGCCGTACCTTGCTGTAGTGCTGAGTATTTTACTCCATCTGAATTGGAGTGTGTCTTGCGCGGCCTTGAGCCTTTGTTTCTGCTTTTTCAGGCTCCTCGCGGTGGCAACAAGCCTTTTACGGGCAGTCTGTTGCTCCGGGTGTTTGTCCGGCGTTATGTCGTCCGGACCATTATCCTTGATAGGATTTGTTTGTTCGGTTTGATTATCCGGATTGCCGTTGTCCGGCAGCGGTTCGCCCTGCTCCAGCCCTGGGTCTGCGTGATCGCCATTTCTATCGAGGCGGGATTTGGGGCGGCGCTTGCGTCGCCACTTTGACTGCTTTTCGAGGGAACAGACCTTCGGTGCATCCTTCCGCTCCTCGTCGTCATCTTTTGGTGCGTCCACCATGTATACGTCATATGACGAGGTGGCGTTCCAGGGCCCAATAGGCGCTGGTTCTTCATTGGCATGTCCTCGGAGTCGAAGTTGAGCATGTCGGTTAAATCATCGACAATGGCTACAAAGTGGGTGGTGGGTGGGCTTTGAATTTCTTCATCGTCCGTACCCCAACCTTGCTGACCGTAGTCCGGCCAGGGCTCTCCTGATAAAGAGAGAGACTTCAGTGTCTTCAGGACATCGCCGAAAGGCGAGTGCTGAAAGATGTCCGCGGCAGTAAACTCCATGATCGGCGCCCAATCGGGTTCGATCGGCAGGGGCGCGGAGGGTTCGGAGTCCGGAGAGGAGTCCGGCTCCTTGGAGTCACGAGTCTCGCAGAGTACGGGGCTGGTGTTCGGCTCAATCGCCGTTGGGATTGCAGCCCCCGAGGTGGCATCCGACCGCACATCCTCGATCGGCGCAGTTGGCTCCGAATTAAGGGTCGAAGCTGATGCGGGTGCGGCCTCCAGGGCACTGTTCGGCGGCAGAGCTAGATCATGCTCGTCGGGACAGTGCGGTGCACTCGGCAGTGGCTCGAATCCGTTGAAGATCAAGTCCCCGCGGATGTCAGCCGTGTAGTTTAAACTTCCAAATCTGACCTGGCGGCCAGGGGCGTAGCTTTCGATCTGCTCCAGACGGCCAAGTGAATTGGCCCGCAGTGCGAAGCCGCCGAAGACGAAGATCTGTCCGGGGAGGAAGGTCTCACCCTGGACTGCATCGCTATTGATGATCGTAGGGGCCATCGAGCCTGACGGCGACGACACAGAGGAACTCTCAATGAAAGCACCAATGTCGGTGTCAAAACCGGCAGATCTCGGGTAGGGGGTCCCAAACTATGCGTCTAGGCCAGATGGTAACAGGAGGCAAGGGACACGAAGTTTTACCTAGGTTTGGGCCCTCTCGATGGAGGTAAAACCCTACGTCCTGCTTGATTAATATTGATGATATGGGTAGTACAAGAGTAGATCTACCACGAGATCGAGGAGGCTAAACCCTAGAAGCTAGCCTATGGTATGATTGTTGATGGTTATGTTGTCCTACGGACTAAAACCCTCCAGTTTATATAGACACCGAATAGGGTTAGGGTTACATAGAGTCGGTTACAATGGTAGGAGATCTGCATATCCGTATCGCCAAGCTTGCCTTCCACGCCAAGGAAAGTCCCTCCCGGACACGGGACGAAGTCTTCAATCTTGTATCTTCATAGTCCAGGAGTCCGGCTGAAGGTATAGTCCGGCTATCCGAACACCCCCTAATCCAGGACTCCCTCGGCCCCGTCCTTGGAGGCATCTTTGCCTCGTGCCTCGCTGCACACTTTAACATACCTATTAGGCATTATGATAAAGAAGAGAAGTTGCTGCCTCCTGTTTATTTAGATTATAAGAGTATGGTAGCACATGATTTTATTGTTAAGAATTGGGAAAAGGCGCTTAAGTACAAATTAATATTTGGTAAAAATCATCCTGAGACTATTACCTTGCCTGCTCCTTCCTTGTTTGATTTATCTGCAGGCAAGTATCTTGTTCGGTTCAAGGCCATTCACGCCTACCGGAACCCTACATCAGCTACAGAGCCACAGCCGGAACCACAATTTGATCCTCCACGACAGTCTGATTACCAGTGGGATCCGGAGGTGATTGCCAACCAGTGGCAATCCGAGGCTTCTTCACAGTACAACCCCAACTATGACTTTGGATATCCGCCAGGCCAGCCGTGGCCATAGACCAACTTAGGCCTAAAGCCTAAGCTTGGGGGAGTACGTATTTCTCACCGACATTACATTTATGTTCACACACTCATTTCTAGTTGTCGGTGCTCATACTTTTTCACTGTATCATCCATGCTAGTTCATTTTCCTTTTTATGCTTTCTTCTTGTGTGTTTAATAAACCTTAAGAAAAACAAAAAAATAGTTGTAGCTTTTAATTAGTTCAATTTCCATGCTTGTAGTAGTAATTAAAAAGAAAACCCAAAAAGATTTCTCGTTCTTCTATTGCTTGTTGGGAGCTTTCCCATGTAAATAGTTTTATTTCTTTTCTTGTTCTTTGGGGGTCGAGAGGAGAAGACCATAATGAAAATGTTAAAGTGGCTCTTATATGCATTATCATTGATCTCACAAAGAGCCCATATTACCTTGTCTTCTCTCTTGAATTGAATGCTTGCAGATTCCAGCTTAGTCCAATGCACGTGCACTATTATTATTATCCACACTATTCGGTCATGCAAGTGAAAGGCAATCATGACGATATATGATGGACTGATTGAGATGAGAGAAGCTGGTATGAACTCGACCTCTCTTGTTTTTGTAAATATGATTAGTTCATCATTCCTGATTCAGCCTATTATGAATAAACATGTTTACAATGACAATTAGAGATTATAGTTGCTTATGACATGCTTAATTAGCTAGGAGCTTATAATGGTTTACCTTGCGTGCCACATGCTATTAAAATGGTTGTGATGTGGTATGATAGGGTGGTATCCTCTTTTGAATGATTCGAGTGGCTTGACTTGGCACATGTTCACGCATGTAGTTGAAACAAAATCAACATAGCCTCTATGATATTTATGTTCATGGTGCATTATATCCTACTCATGCTTGCATTCAGTGTTGATTAATTTTAATGCATGTTCATGACTATTGTCGCTCTCTAGCTGGTCGCTTCCCAGTCTTTTGCTAGCCTTCACATGTACTAAGCGGGAATACTTCTTATGCATCTAATTCCATAAACCCCAAAGTTGTTCCATATGAGTCCACCATACCTACCTATATACGGTATCTACCTGCCGTTCCAAGTAAATTTGTATGTGCCAAACTCTAAACCTTCAAATAAACATTTTGTTTTGTATGCTTGAATAGCTCACGTATCAACTAGGGATGTCTGTATCTTCCCTATTAGGCGCGTTATTCTCAAGAGGAGTGGACTCCGCTCCTCACTCACGAGAAAATGGCTGATCACCGGGATGACCAGTTCCATGCTATATGCAAATCAAATCAAAATAATTGCAAACAAAACTCCCCCGGGATTGTTGTTAGCTGGAGACACTCGTTGTTTCGAGCAAGCCATGGATTGGTGCTTGTTGGTGGAGGGGGAGTATAAACTTTACCATTTTGTTTGGGAACCGCCTATAATGTGTGTAGCATGGAAGATATCGCCATATCTTGGTTGTTATGTTGACAATGAAAGTATACCGCTCAAAATATTATTCATATCTATTTCAAAACCGAGCTCTGGCACCTCTACAAATCCCTGCTTCCCTCTGCGAAGGGCCTATCTATTTACTTTTATGCTGAGTCATCATCCTCTTATTAAAAAGCACCAGTTGGAGAGCACCGCTGTCATTTGCTTTCATTACTGTTAGTTTACATTGAGTATGACTTGACTGGATCTCTTTTACCATGAATTACAATGTCTAGTCAGTCCTTGATCTTTAAAGGTGCTCTGCATTTATGTTTTGTGGTCTCAGAAAGGGCTAACGAGATACCATCGTGTTATATCATATCATGATTGTTTTGAGAAAGTGTTGTCATTCGAGATTTATTATTATTGCTTACTAGTTGATTATGTCATTGATATGAGTAAACATGAGACCTAAATGTTATTGTGAATATGGTTAGTTCATAATCTTTGCTAAAAACTTGAATGTTGGCTTTACATATTTGCAACAACAAGAGCAAACAGAGTTCGTAAAAGTTTTTCTTTATCATTTTTAGTTTATCAACTGAACTGCTTGAGGACAAGCAAAGGTTTAAGCTTGGGGGAGTTGATATGTCTCCGTCGTATCTACTTTTCCAAACACTTTTGCCCTTGTTTTGGACTCTAACTTGCATGATTTGAATGGAACTAACCCGGACTGACGCTGTTTTCAGCAGAATTGCCATGGTGTTATTTTTGTGCAAAAATAAAAGTTCTCAGAATGACCTGAAAATCAAGAGAGAATTATTTTGGAATATATAAAAAATACTAGAAGGAAGATCCACGTTAGGGGGGCCTCCACCTGTCCACGATGGTGAGGGCGCGCCCTACCCCCTAGGCGTGCCACCTGCCTCGTGGGCCCCCTGACGCTCCACCGACCTCAACCTGGACTCCATACATTCACTTTTGGGGAGAAAAAACCAGGGAGAAGGATTCATCGCGTTTTATGATATGGAGCCGCTGCCAAGCCCTAAACTCTCTCGGGAGGGCTGATCTGGAGTCTGTTCGGGACTCCGGAGAGGGGAATTCGTCGACATCGTCATCATCAACCATCCCCCATCACCAATTTCATGATGCTCACCGCCGTGTGTGAGTAATTTCATCGTAGGCTTGCTGGACGGTGATGGGTTGGATGAGATTTATCATGTAATCGAGTTAGTTTTGTTAGGGTTTGATCCCTAGTATCCACTACGTTCTGAGATTGATGTTCCTATGACTTTGCTATGCTTAATGCTTGTCTCTAGGGCCCGAGTGCCATGATTTCAGATCTGAACCTATTATGTTTTCATCAATATATGAGAGTTCTTGATCCTATCTTGCAAGTCTACAGTCACCTACTATGTGTTATGATCCGGTAACCCCGAAGTGACAATAATCGGGACCACTCCCGGTGATGACCGTAGTTTGAGGAGTTCATGTATTCACTATGTGTTAATGCTTTGTTCCAGTACTCTATTAAAAGGAGGCCTTAATATCCCTTAGTTTCCAATAGGACCCCGCTGCCACGGGAGGGTAGGACAAAAGATGTCATGCAAGTTCTTTTCCATAAGCACGTATGACTATATTCGGAATACATGCATACATTACATTGATGAATTGGAGCTAGTTCTGTGTCACCCTGTTATGACTGTTACATGATGAACCGCATCTGGCATAATTCTCTATCACCGATCCATTGCCTACGAGCTTTCCATATATTGTTCTTTGCTTATTTAATTTTTTGTTGCTATTATTATCATCACTATAAAACACCAAAAATATTACTTTTGTTACCGTTACCATTACTATCATATTACTTTGCTACTACATACCTTGCTGTGGATATTAAGTTTCCAGGTGTGGTTGAATTGACAACTCAGCTGCTAATACTTGAGAATATTCTTTGGATCCCCTTGTGCCGAATCAATAAATTTGGGTTGAATACTCTACCCTCGAAAACTGTTGTGATCCCCTATACTTGTGGGTTATCAAACTCCGGATAGATAAGAGAAGATAGTCGTAAAGAAAGGAAGCTTGAAGAGAATAAGATGAATCCATGCATTAATTAGATGGAGCGTCGCAATGATATAACCGAGAAAACTTGGAACTCTGGAAAAGAAAGATGAACAATTGAAACCAAGAATTTTGATGAACCTCCGGAATAAGGAATATAATTTACTCGATGAAACAAGAATAAGAATTACATTATGCTTATCCTTCATCAATTAAATTGATGACCCACAATGGATTTGGCATACTACTTATTCCCGTTGAAAAGGATTAACGAGAGATATAAAGCAAACTTGGATAATATCTTCAGCGAACCACCGGAAGGAATTAGAAAATGAATGAAGATACTTGGGGAAATTTAGATACAAGAGAATGAAGAGATGACAAGATGACTAAAGAATACTTGAACGAAACACCGAAAGAAATTGGATATGAATGAAGAAATCACAATTTAGGAGAATTGTTGAGCGGAGCTAAAAGCTGAGAATGGGTAATATTCAGAAGTGATGGCCTTTAGATGATCGAGAAAGGAAAACAAGTCCTGAAATGCGTCGGATTTGTGAAAAGAATTTTCACAATCGAAAACAATTATGAGAGGATGTCATCAAGCTTGAACTACGCATCTTCAAGAGAACGGATAAGATTGAAGAGAAACTCTTCTTCGGTCTTCAAATCCGAGAATGATGACGAGAAACGCCACCATGAATTGTTGAGGCACTCCGGAATGAAGAATAGAAAGGTTGAACCAACGATGAAAAGAATTTGAAAGATCTTAGAGAAAGACATATGACTGATGGAATCCATTCTTACGTCACACTTTGAAAAGATTTGAGAATAGCTCCAGAAAAAATTAGAAGAGTCGATTAAGATCCTGGGAAAAGACCTGTGGGTTCGGGCCCACTCAAAGATACACCGTTGGATGATTACTTGAACGAGAGAAGGCACCGGTTGAATTAAATGGCTTGAATGAGATAACAACCTCAAAATAGCTTGAACGGATCTTGAATGAAAAGACGAGCCTTCTGAGATATCTTCAGCACTCAAGAACAAATGAATAGCGAGAAGTGAATGATTAAGAGGTGCATCGGCATGAGAAAGCATTTGAAACACTGAAAGGAATATGATCAACACCGAAATCTTGAATTGAATCCACCAGAGAAGAAAAAAGAACGAAGAATGATGAACTTGAAACTCCTGACCATCTTCCTGAGAATCACCGGATAAGAACATTGAAGGAAAGAATGAAGAAACTTCACATCCATAAGATGGATACTTGATTAAGAAACCGGAGTCCTTGAAGAAAAAGGATGTGAGGGTGGGAAAACAAGGGCAACTTGGGGATGGATGAAACAGACACCATTGAGAAAACTTAGAATTGATCTTGCAGATGTTGAAATGATTGGATCCACTTGAAGAGAACATGTCAGTTGAGAAGAATTGACATGACAATCTCGTTGATCAATAAGGATTAGTACTCCCATAGAAATATGAGAACACCGCTTAGGAAAAGGTATGGAATCAACACTTGACATTGAAGCAACTCAAATACCACAATCAAATCAAAACAAAGGATTTGGCTTGCAGAATAAGCCGGAAACAAACATATGATAGAGATTTCGTCCAAAATTTTTGTGGTGGGGCCCGCACGGGCTCGATCGTACAGCACCATCATGTACAAGGCAGTGCACATGACATACAAAGCATCCCCGAGTCAGCATACCCAAGGAATCTTTAAGACACAACGAGACCACTGTAAAACCAACCGTGGACAGACGGACCACTAGACGTCGAACCCCAATCTCATATCATGCATCGGTCGAAAGATATCCTAGGTAACTACTTGAATTCCCACCTAAAAACTCCTAAAACTTTCTGGATGCAATCTGGTGTTGGGGATACAGGGAGGCACAAATAGATCACATAACTAACAAGCCCTACGCTCCAACTATATCCATCCGTCAACACATAACCAAGAAACCTTCAAAAATCGTGTACCTCAGACCTTTGAAAACATCTGATATACTAGATGTGGCAATACATCTGATCACTCTCCCCAGTACTGGGTCACTAGTAGAAAAGGGGCCATTTGTTCCGGATCTAGAGGGCCTTTAGTCCCGGTTCTGGAACCGGGACTAAAGGGTCGGTACTAAAGCCCCCCCTTAGTCCCAGTTCTTAGACCAACCTGAGCACGCTTAACTTCCGGGTTCTATTCCCCATCGTTTCCAAGTCTGCACTTGTTGTTTTCCCGACAATAGTAAGATGTCAATCCTATTAACCCTCAGGAGTTTAGCTTGAGCATGAAGTCACGCATTTCACTCTTTGAGTTTGAAACTATTATTCTAAAAAATAATTATTTAGTAACACTAATATTTCTTGAATAAGTAGTTTAACCATAGTTTGACCACAGTTTGACCAGATTTGACCGAAATTCAAAAATGAAATAATTATTTAGTAACACTAATATTCTTGAATAATTATGTAGTAACACTAATACTTCTTGGATAAGTAGTTTGACCAGATTTAACCAAAATTCAAAAAAAACTGAAATTTGAGCATATCTTTTTTTCCTTTTAGAATATAAGGATTCTAAAAATTTGCAAACAGGCCGTACATGGTCAAAATCGGATGCGGATTTACTTGCTGAACGTTTTGATATATTATACGGTTTTGTTCATCATGGTATGCAAAAGTTATAGCCGTTTTACTTTTTCATGACACTTTTTTTGCAAAACATGTCCAAAATTAAGTTTTTTAATTTTCCTTACTAGTAGATGTAGTAATATAACTACATCTCGAAGGATTTTATTTTTTTTGAAGTTTTTATCATTTTCTTTTGATTTTTTCAAAACTGAAATGGCAATACACTAGGGGTAGAGTTTGAGAAATTGGCCCTTTAGTCCCGGTCTGAGACACGAACCGGGACAAAAGGGCATCGCACCCTTTAGTCCCGGTTCGTGTCTAGAACCGGGACTAAAGGTCTAATCTATAGTCCCGGTTTGAGACACAAACCGGGACTAAAGGGTGATGCCCTTTTGTCCCGGTTCGTGTCTCAAACCGGAACTAAAGGGCCCATTTGAACCGGGACTAATGCCTTTAGTCGATCGAACCGGGACTAATGCTCACATTAGTCCCGGTTCGTAATGCAACCGGGACTAATGTGTATATTGCGCTGTGACCAAAGCCCTGTTTTCTACTAGTGGGTGTCGTCAAACTACTCTCACCATAAAGAGTATAGAAGCGTTTTTTATGTCGGCGTGTGATAATCCCCAAGTGTAGGGAATCATCGTAGCAATTCTCAAAGGTGGAAGTGATAAGTATGGAGTGTCGAACCCACAAGGAGCTAAAGGTAACATCAATATTCTCTCACGTCCTATCTGCCACTGATACGACTCTACGTACACCGAATGTTTGCTTCCAACTAGAAACGAGAAATAAAACTACCACTACAAAAAAATACACTTCCGTGATGATACGTGTTTGTCACAGTAGGTCGCCTTTTTTCTCATGCATGTACATCCATGAAAAATTTATGACAGAATTAAGATAGTCATACATGTGCTGTCGTAGAAGTGTTCCATGACATTACCAAAATTATCATCACTGAAGTGTCCACTTCCATGACGATAAATCGCGCGTCACAGAAGTGCTTTCGTCAACGGTGACCGACGCATGGCATCCACCGTAACGGAACACCGTTAAGCTATCGGGTTGGGTTTTGGATCTGATAACCCGTTAACAGCCCCGACTAATGGGAAATTTCCATGTGTAAAATTCTTATTGGCCGGACGAAACATGTGTCAGCTCGTCAGTGGGTCAGATAGGCGCCTATGATACGTCGACATGTGGCACGGCCCAACAGAGGCCCATTCCTGTGAAAAGGTTGGCCCATTTGACTTGGTCAAAGGGTGGCGGGCCTGCCCATGTAAAGCCTGTTAACGGCATGTTCGCATATAGCCCATTTACAGCCCGCTAACCCAAGGCCCGTTATGCCCTATCTGAATTAGGCCCAGTAGCGTCATCTGGGCCATCCAATATGATTCCAACCCGTTTTCACTTCTAGCCCATGTATGGCCCATGACGTCTTTCAGCCCATATGAGGCCCTATGTAACTATTGGCCTATTAACGGCTCATGGTGAAACTGGCCCGTAATGAACAGTGTATCACTTTACACCCATTAACGGCCCGTGGTGAAACTGGCCCGTAATGAACAATGTATCACTTTATACCCATTAACGGCCCGTTATTCCGTTGGGCCGTTTCCAGCCCATGTTATCTTTCGGCCTTCTTAGAGCCCATTTATTCTTGGGCTCATTTCCAGCATTCGTTTACTTACGGCCCGTTACTGTCATTTTCTGCTTGTGGGCCAAATTCAGCCCGTGGTTACAGTCGGCCCATTTGTGGTCCGTTAATACGTTGGGCCGTTTTCATGGCGTCATCAAATACGGCCTATTAATGATGGCCCGTTACGGTCGGCCCATGAACAGACGTTTCCAACTCTAGCCCGTTTACGGCCATAATGCGGTCTGTTATTGGCCCATGTTTGGCCAATCGATCATATGTCCCGTATAAGGCCCATTGATGATACGGCCCATAGAAGGCCCATTGTTTCTACGGCCCGTAGAAGGCCTACTGTTTCTACGGCCCATAGAAGGCCCACTGTTTCTACGGCCCGTAGGAGGCCCAGTGTCACTACAGTAAACATTAGCCCATGGTTATTGTGGCCTAGTTTTCAAAAATAGGTTATTGCAGCCACTAGTTAACCGCGGAGAAAGAACTGCAATGACTACAAGCAAATAAATAAACAAGACAACAAGGAAATAAATAAGCAAGCAAATAACGCCAGGCTATCACGGCTATTACACATATTACATCCACTGGGCATCAAAGTTCGCCACCAGTGCAAATATAGGGAACAAAGCAGCATATCATATACACTGGCCATCAAAATTGGCCACCAGTGCAAATAAACGCGGCAGCAAAACAAGAGCATAACTGAAACAACTTCAGAAGAGCTTAAGAAATGTTATCCTGGGTATCCACCATGCTGGCAATAAGCTTAGCAAGCTGATTAGCTTTGTCCTGTTTGGCGCTAAAATCCTCCAACGCTTGCTGTTGTACCAAAAAGTATGCATCTAAATGCTCCAGGGACTTCTGTAGTCCTTCCGCTTCTTGTCGCAGCATAGCTGATCGATGTCTTTCAGCCTGTAGTTGAGACTCAAGAAACCGAACTGATTCAGACAGTGAGTTTGAATAGCTTGTGCAAGCGGTAGTGGCCAGTAACTCCAACACTAAACCAAGACAGGATGTGTCACTATCCTGAACCTTATTTGCATTACTTCCTTTACCGTTGCTTAATAAGGCACTCTGCCCCAATATTCTGTCAGCATTCTAAAAGAAGAAACAAGCAGACACATAAGAAGTTTAGCATGTACTAGTATATGAAACTCATTTCAGTGAACCAGTTCATTAGTAAGGTGGACAGGATTAAACTACCAAGTCTTCTATTGCCAAGTACTAGTACATAATAAAAGCATCAAACAAACATATATCTATGTCCTATGGTAGCAATGGAATCTTAAATTAGAATAGTTGTTCTTCAGGTTTAGGCACTTGCTCTACATGAACAGAGTACAGTAAGACGCAAGAATATAATACTTAAAATAGAAAATGAGCTCATAGACCTTACCACATTCTTGGTTTGGGACCAGTACAGAAGAAGGCGTTCCCAATCATCGTCCAGTAAATGTGTCTCAGGAGAACGTAAGGGAATTTGATGAGTTTCTTTGCCGGTGAAGTACGTTTTCTTCAGGTAATTCCGATACTGCCACCAAGCATTCTTGAAGATAGCACAGGTATTAGCAAAGGTTACCTCATCCTGAGTTTCCAAATCGGTCCTTCTCTATAGAGAAAAATGGGAAAATTTGCTGTATTATAACCATCATGGAGGTAGGATGTATGGGACAAAGCAAAGTAATTGCCATGAATAGCATTACTTACACATAACTCCTAGACAAACACCTGCAACTGGCATTTTCCTTCATCTTCAGTATAATATTTGCAAGATGGGAAGGTACGCACATACGATTTAACAACATCAAATGCGATAGATGCTAAACTACGACTAGCTGGTTGTGCTTCCTCCACAGGAATAGGCGTACTAACTGGTGGAGTTGGGGTTCACCGTGATAGTACTGGCCCTTTGGGCACTGGAGCTGCCTTACTAACTGCTCTTGTTTGGGAGCTCTGTGGTGGAGATGGTGCTGTGTCAACAGGAACTGGGTTACTATCGGCTGGGGTTGGGGTTAGATTGGGTGAAGCTGATTCTCTGTCCATCGTAGTAGGGGTATAATCTGCGAGAGTTTGGGTTATGTATGGTAGGGCTGGTTCTTGTGCATGTACAACCAGGGTGCTATCTCCACCAAGAGGTAGCACTATTTTATTTGAAGACCGTGTTTTTAGTCCGCTAGATACTGGCATCACCCGCTCCAATTCAAATGGCTGATAAACAGGAAACATGGTTGAATGTACAGACATTGTATGAGAGACAGATGCAATACATAGTGTGGAAAAAAGAGGGCATGAAATAGTTGACATGTATATTGTTTAACTAAAATGGATAGCATGACATAATTTCACATATATGATGTCTATCTAAACTAGATAGCATAGCATAACATAATTCAAAGATATGATGAATAACTAAACAGGATCGCATGACATAATTCACCTACATGTTATCTAAGTAATCAGGATCGCATCATTTAATTCACATATGTGATTTATATGCTAAACAGAGGGCATTCGATATGATGTCTGAACTAAGAACATGGTGTTGAATATTGTGTATATGATGTCTAAACTATGCAATGCAAGAGACCGTATGCATGATATGAGCAGTATAACCGTGCCAAGTTAGAGCATACACCTCAGTGGGGGAATAGGACTGGTCATCTGTCTCTGAATCCATCTCTGAGGAGCTATCGGGACCCAACAAGAGATCTGCTTTGACAGATAGCACTGTCTGCTCTGAAGGCCTTGTTTTCACTCCAGATTTTTCCATCTCCCACCCAAATGGCTGATTCACAGGAAGAGTAGTTTAATGTACAAACATTGTCGACAAATGGAAATGTAATGAAGAAAAGGATGGGCAAGATATCATTCAAATATATGATGCCTGGTTAAACAGGAAGGCATTGCACATTTCACATATATTATGGCTGGCTAAAAGACATGAGACTGCATAATTCCCATATATGATATAGAAACTAAACAGGTGGCATTATAGAACATGTCTAAACTAAGCAGATGACATATATGATGTCAAAAGTAGGCACTGCTAGGCAACATATGCATGATATGACTAACATCATCATGCCAAGGTAGAGCAAACACCTTGGGGGTAAATAGGAGTGGTCAGCGGCATCCGAATCGGCCTCGGAACAGATATCTTGCTCTGGATTACAATCTGGAGAGGGGTGGGGAGGGTTTGCCATTGAACCCACCATGGAGCGATGTCTGCATGACATTGTATTGCCGCGCAAAACTCTTCTCTTTTTCTCTACATGTTCAGCATGACTGTGTGCAATATCTGACATGCATACGAAAAAATATGGTGAGATTATGTAAGGAGAGCATGCAGAAATTTAGAGTGATGGTAACAACCAGTGGATCGATGTTTTTCCATTGAACCAAAATAGCCCTACTGGATCGACGTGAATGTATAGTAATAAGTGATGCAACAAGTGTACAACCTCTTTGCCGTAGCCGTGTCGACCTTAGAATCATTGGGTTGGTCGCTAAAGCAGTTGAGGCAGAGGTGGCTGTCGGAGGTGTGGAGGAAGATCTAAGGAATCTGTAGACGGCGTCCAGGGCACTGCTTTGTTGTGATGGATCGTTCTGTCGTTGGAGCAGCTCCGGTGAGCCGTAAGACGTCAAGGCTGAAGCAGCACAAGACAGACATCGGCAATCTCAAGTGTGATTCTAATAGCATCTCCAATAGATGATGTAAAATGGATGTAAAATTAACATCACCAAAAACTACCTAACAACAACAGATGAGGTAAAAACTGTTGACTCTGAACTTAACTATCGAAACTGAAATTTACTGTGGAATCTCAATGCTACTGTCGAAACTGAACGCAATGGTAGCAGAGGGCCTGCAGTTCATCTTCAACCTGCACCCCCCTGAGCCGCCAGCCACCACCGGCCGAACCGCCGGCCCCGGCGCCGCCTCGCTGCCCCGGCCAGTCCTCTAGGCCCCCCGCCCCCCGCCCTGAACCCTAAGATAGATAGTGGGGTACCTCTCCGGCGAGCCCCCGACCCCGCTGCGGGTGGTTCTTCCTTAACTCCGGCGAGCCCCCCCAACCCCTGAAAATCGACTGACCCAAAAGTCGATTCAGTCGACTGAATGTGGCTTAATCGGAGCAGAGCAGCAGCTGGGCGAGCGAGCGATCGAGCGGGAGCCGGAGCAGCAGCAGCAGATCCGGCTGGTATGGACGCCGCCGCTGAAGGGGCCTCACACTGGGGAAGAGCCGCTGTGGAGATGTCGCCCGCGGCGCCGGCTTCAAGGTACCCGCTCCATGGGGGTGCGGGATGGAGCACCGTCGGCGCCGGGAGGTCAAGTTAAGGAGAAGGTGCGATGCGATGAGTGTACAACCTCTTTGGTGGCGCCGAGTAGGCCTCGGCTTCGTCCGAGGAGTCGGTGAGGATGTTGCGGTTCCGGTGGAGCAGGTTAAGGTGGCGCTGAGGGGATGGAGCAGGCGCGATAGACGAGGCGATCGTCGGAGAAGCTCCTTGGAGGTGGAGGACGGGGCGGCTGAACCGGCGGGACGGCGAGATGGATGACGGATCCTCATCCGGGGAGGTGGACGAGGGACGTCAAGCTGTTGCGGTGGACGACGTCGTCAGGGAAGAGGCTCCGGCTGGGCAGCGGTGATGTGGCAGACGGAGGAGGGTGGGGTTTCGCGGCTGGAGCGGAGAGGTTATGGCGGCCTGGGATTTCGAATGGCGAAAAGGGGGCGATGGGAGGGGGTGAAGCATGACTTAGGAACGCGCTTGTCCAAAATGTAGGGTGTGTTACAAAAGTACCCCCCACCGATTTGAACTAGCGGCCCTTTCGGCTCAGGATTAGAAGGGGGATTTCGCGTGTCGAGATTTGGCAGCTGGAGAGAGTTTTCGCACGCGTTGTAATTTTGGGATAGCAAGGCGCGGGTTGTGAAGGCGCCAGTTTTGGGAGCATGATATCTGAATTTTTGGGATATAACAAGATGCGGGTTGAATTTTAGGGACAAGCCTAACATGTACTAATATTGTACTTGTACGTACCAAATCAATTCGCACTTCCCTCAACCAAAAAGAAAACGAAAAAAATAAAACTATTCACACCACACAAAGAGAGAGTCTTGCCCCGTTTTACTATACAAATGCTATTCAAAGCTACTCCCTCCTTCCATCTATATAGGGCCTAATGCGTTTTTCGATGCTAACTTTGACCAAATATTAGAGCAATGATATATGACATGCAACTTACACAAAGCACACCGTTAAATTCGTCTGTGAAAGGTTCTTTCAATGATATAATTTTCACATTGTGCATGTCATGTACTCTTAATCTTGTTAATAGTCAAAGGCGGTCTTAAAAATCTCATTACGCCCTATATAGATGGAAGGAGGGAGTATGAATCCATGTTATGTCCGATTAAATTTTTTCGCTTGCTGTATAATGCATGTAACCTACTCATACCAACATTTTAGTGCATTCCAAATGTCTATACTACCGCTGCAATTCGAACTAAATTTGAATTCGTTTCTCTATTTCAATAAGAATCTACAATCATGATTGTTGCCAACTTCAACCATCATAGTTTCCTTGCTATCTGCCAGATATAAATCAGACGGCCTATAATGCAGGATGGCAGGCACACCATCATCAACAACTCCATTTTTTATAAGAGTAGAGATAAAATATATTAAATGTAGTATACCATGTTCATAACCACACCATGTGTATCACTGTTATATATATTCACACATCCGTCGGTTTGAAACACTATGAGGAATTCTTCAAATATCCAAATTTGTTGTTTATAATGAAGTATATATGATCTCTATTCGTCTTTTACATCCACACAACCCTCTTATCTTTGTAGCTAGCGCTAACTTTCTCTTGTGCATGCACACGCCCGCATCCCTCTCACCCTCCCTCAGCATTCTCTAGCTCCATCACGCAAATTCGCCTTTTCACTTTAGGTCGTTCACCCACGGTGTGTGTAGGCCCCCAGCTCCTTCTTTACGGCACACATCGATCGATATGCCTCTCTAGCCAGGTGTGCCTAGCACAAACACAAGCTTCCCCTCTTCTCTTGTCACCGTCCATGCCTCACTCCCACCACTCTTTTCATCGTTCTCGTACTCGCACACTCCTCCCCCTCGATATAGTATGCCTCTCGTACCACCTCCTACATGCATCCCTCTCTCTCTATCCTTCTCCTCGTGCCTCATTTGCTTCTAACACACACATGCATGTATACTGATCGATCTCCCAACATATACCAATATCGACTTTAACTACCCTCCCCGCCCATCGATCGATGTACCTCACAAGTTATGTCTCTCCTTTCTCTTACAAAGGGCGATTGATCTTCCTATGTAGTTACGTCTGCTTACCACAGCCACATCGTCCTCCCTCATCATTCGTGCATGCCTCCTGATCCATCTCTCACACGCACGTGCACAGACAACAAGCAGCCATCTTCTCTCTTATTGATATTGTGGGCGTGCCCTCCATTTGTCTAGCAAGCCTATCCCAGCATTTGTTAGAAGCAACTCCACTACCACCCCCTCCAACACTCTAGCTCTATCTCTCTCCCAACCTTATTCATCTCCTGCACATATGCATGGATGCCGATCGATCTCCCTTAATACATGAGGCAGATCGATCTCCTTAATACATGAGGTAGGCCTCTCTCCTCCTCCACACATATACCAGCCATTATACCTCTATAGTTAATTGGGCCTCCCTCTTCCCCCACCACACACCGATAGTCGAGCGCTGCAGGTAGGTATCCATGCCACAGAGACAAACTGCACATGTCCCATCTCACGTTCCAGTAGGCCAGCCACTCTATATCTTTGACGTGGGCACACACAAATTCGATGGCACTCTTTATCGATCGCACGCGCACACACACACACACACATCATCCCTCTCTTCGATTCTATGGACACCTCAAGCCGATGATACCTCCACTCTCTTCTCGTGGATCGCCCCCTCTATATATGTTATATCCAGGACTCTATTTCACACACATTGCATATGTTAAATTTTTTGATTGACCCCCCCCCCCCCCAAAAAAACTCTCAAGAAGCCACACACTATATCTCTCTAGGTTTGTATCTCTCTCACACAATCCCACGTAGGTGGTGTACGTATACAAGAAGAGAATAGGTGCACCATGCACGTACTCACGCTTCGTGCCCAGCCACATCCGCACGGGTACACGGTGGAGCTCATTTCTCCACAGAAGCTGAATTTGTTTTTGAAACATCAAGTGGCCAGAGACTCGAAAACTTATTTGCCCATTAGTGACTTGTCAGGGCGATGGATTTTAGTTTGTACGATAACGCTGCATCCACCTAAAGTAACGAAAGTTCTTATGTAAACTTCCTAGTAATTCCCTCTTCGTAGGTGCAGCATTACTCCTAACATTTGTAATATCAGTTTGAAACTTGTAATATTGTCGTGTCCTATTCCTGTGTTTTCAAAATCCTGCGAATCAAACAGGTCCTGAGTTGGTGATGATGTTGTGCCTCCCATCTTTCACCAATAGCCGTCGGATCTAGATCTGACGCATACAAACCAAGCTTCTCCATTTTTGCAAAAAGATGCCCGCACTTGTTCCGTATTTACAAACAACTCCTTGTCTCTCACAATCTAGGAGTAGAAGGCCGTGGAAAAATCTGGCGCGATGGCCGCTGCCGGAGCCGTCCACCCCCAATCTTGGTGTTCTGTGCAATGCACGGGCATCTACGCACGGGAAATTATGTCGAATAGGGCTAGTTCTAAGCAGGCTAGCTCTACAGCCATGATGATAGTGACTGCAGACGGTGAGGCTGACTATGGTATGCCGAACATGGCGCCTATACTCAGGTGTCATCTCCGACGCATGGTCTTGTCACTTCACTGTGAGGAGCAGCACGTAATAATTTGACAAACGGGTAGTATAGTGCTAGTACTCCTACTACTACATTGGTAGTACTACTACTAGTACTAGTAGCACCACCGTCTAGATTTAGGAGTACTACCACGTCCACCGGCACCGAGGAACGTCTCCAGGTAGTAATTCTTGAGGCCTCCAGGGCGAGGGGCCGCTTGGACGACAGCTTCGTCTCCTTGTTCGATGAGGTCCTCGTCAATTTCCTCGACAAGTTCACCGTCATCAAGAAGCTTGTGGACGACTTTGACGTAAGCCTCCAGCCGACGCGCCCAGGCTCTGCGATGCCCGCCACCCTCAACGACCACTATGGTAACAACCTCTTCGACGCACTGGTGGCCCTGCGACTGCCCGCCGTCGCGCCGGAGAATGTCCACCTCGAGGTCACGCTCGCCATGCAGCGCCTGGCGCAGCAAGACACCATCGACATAATCAGAGCCTGGCGTCGCCCTGTACAATCTTAGGGTTCAAAGTAGACTTCACTCACAAGTTACGAGTTCAAAAGGAAAAGCCTGCCGTGTTCGCGTCGCACCCCCACATGGTTGGTCCGACACGCCGCTCAAGCAGGAATGTGTGCGGTGTTGCATTTTCACTTACAAGTGGGACCGCAGTTGAGCAAACCGACTATCGGCAAACCCCCACCCCGCCCACCACGCGATGGCTGAGAAAACATGAGGGAGAAGAGATGGTTGTAGCATGGACTCCAAGAAAATTGGTGTCAGATGGGACTCGTGTGGGTGGCGTGTGCCGTACTGTTAGGCGTGAATGCTACTGAGTTATGGCCCATGCCACCCCACTATATCGAGCCTATATATCGAGGTACATAGAACAAATTTCCTGCAGTCCGTGCTCAGCCCTCCTCTATCTCTCTTCTCAGCCAGCCAGCGGACGCGCGGAGCCCATCGTCTATTTGCTCACATGCGGCCCCACATGTCAGTGAAAATGCAAGAGGACCCACTGAACCTGCACATCTTTCACCTCGACATGCTGGTGATGAAAAACAAATCCAATAAAGATCTTCGGTGGCCGCTTTTGGAGTTACTCAAGAGTAGTAGGATTCTATTTACAGTTTAACCCAAGATGCACATCTCGTGGCTTCAACTACCACTCTATTTTCTTTCATGACACGACCTGGATGCTGGATGTCCCACGTGTCGGCAAAAGGAGGAAGAACCCGACCAAATCTTTGGTTCTGCTCTCGGATGAGATTAGTGCACTTGTTGATACTCCTACTAGAATAGAGGCTAGACATGAGACTAGATGTGAGGAAGCAACGTCTACTTCTTTACACTCGAAGAAGAAAGAAGCACGCAAGATCGAGCCTCCGCAGATCAACAATGAATGCATCGAGAAGGCACTAATCCAACTTATAGGAGTAGTAAAATGTATTCTTGTGGTTCTTGTTTTCTTGGGTCTTGCTTTTCTAGTCAAAATTATCATTGGAGTTCGTGCAAAATGGAGGTCCATTTGGGGTTGTGCATTGGAGTTGGCCTTACAAGTGGGACCACAGTTAAGGAAACCGACTATCGGCAAACCCCCACCTCGCCCGCCGCGCGATGGCTGAAGTTAGAGAAACGACGAGGTTGAAGAGATTGTTCTAGCACGGACTCCAAGAAATAATATGGTGTCAGATGGATGTCATGGTGGTGGCATGTGTCGTACTCCTGGACGTGAATGCTTGTTCTGGCACATGCCACCCTACTACTCCTACTACTTACTCCTACTAATATATAGTATACTAGTATCGAGGATTCGAGGTGCTGGTTACGTACAACGAACACATTAACATATGGTTAGAGTAAAAACACCCGCCCGACACGTGAAGCATGTGAAGCTAGTAGTACAAATTTAGAGAAGCGACTCGAAAGCCATTCATAAATTTAGTAAGTTTATCACAGGCATATCATTTTATTACATACAACAGGTCATCAACCCACATCGACAACAAGGATACATTATAAATACTAAAGTTTTCACCACACAATAAATAACAAGCCATGAAATGAACTTCAACTCAACCATTCCGCGGCGTTGGAAACGCTTGCTTTGAACCACAAGTGATTCTCTCGGACGGGCCATCCGTTGTCGATCTGGAGACCAACGCAGGACTGATCATCCAAGCTGAAGCGGCCTACTATATCAGTACCAGGGTAGGGAACCACCCAAATGTCCGAGGTATAGACAAAGTTTCTTCTCATAAATGTGTCAACAACAGTTGGATCGCCTTTCACCATCATCGGATAGTTTTGTCCAAGGAAGAGCGAGTTTTCTCCAAGACTATCAATTCTGTGCCAGGGAGAAGGAGTTGGCGCTAGCACACTAGTATCCATCCCGAATACCATGCAACGGGTGTTGGAATAGCTCCGTAGAGTGCGACCATGGGAGACACCTGCTTCCTTAGTAATAACATCATCGGTGGGCTATATACACACAAGAAGAGGTGATCCATCGGAATTAGTTGTCAGGCGCCACAGAGTATATTGGCGCTGCTCGTCCTCATGCTCGTGATCATTACCATCGTCATCTCCCCCTTGGTTATAAAAAATTTCAAGTATAGGTGGTGGGATGTTCACAGGACATTGGAAACACAAGAAGAAGGTTAATTAGTAAAGGGAAACTTGCTAACCCGCATGCATGTGGATGAAACAATTATAATTACGGTGGAAAACAAACATACCGAAACTACTAGGATGCCATGCAAAAACACTTCCACGAGTGGTGGCAGCAAACACAAGGCCCTCGTATTGAATTGCATCACAGTACTCATCCGTGTACAGAAACTGATTTTTGAGCAATATCCATCGAGTCGAACCACGAAGGACGGCAACAAGCTTGTCGAAGATAGCAACAACTTGATAGTTGTTGTAATTCCAAGAGCGGTTGGGAACTCGACAAATTATTATCTTCCGTAGAAGACAGTCACCATGATCGTATTTGAACGTGCGTGCATTACCGGTGTGCTCAACCTCTGGGCAATGTGCTGAGATTTTTGGAAGTGGAACCCGGTGACGAGTGTACGCATTCACAAGTTCCCACTTGCAGTTGGACCCAATGTAAACAACCCAATCTCCATTTGCGCCCGCCCAAGCCTTGCCCTCAAGCGATGGCATCTTAACATCATACGTATCATTATCAAGCGGCATCAACTGGCACAGGGCGAGGCCTCCGTCGTGCCGGCGCCAGTCATCAGGGTCACGGCGAAGAAGATAGGGGAGATCAAACCGCTCCTTGACTCTTGGGTTCTTTGTAATGATGTTATTAGTTGAGTCGAGAATGGGCTTGAACGAACCTGCCATGCTAGCCGAGGTGATGACGTCGCACCGATCAATGAGTTCCTCCACCACGTCATCTTTCAGATTGGGGCAAGAATAACGGGGTCGTTTCCGGCCTGTTCCCTCCATGGAGAAGACGATCGAACAATGGCAGAAGAAAGGTTGAAGGTCTGAAGGAAAATGGAGGAGGGAGAGGAAGAGCGTGCGAAAGTAGTTCCAAATCGAGAGGGAAAGGCGAAGAGTCGGTGGATGGTTGCAAGTTTGCCACGGTTCACGAAGAGGTGCCCCGGCCTACACGTCCGTTCAGAAAAACTCCTACTACTTGTCGTCGTCTCACTGATATGTTGGAACAGGACCACATGTCAACGAAACATGGTGTGTAATTTCTCGTGCAAAATGTGATCTGGCCGAGTTGGCCCGAGGTGCCGCATTAGTTATCGACCTTTATTTTTTTACTGGTGTGTCGATCAGTTCTGAAGCACGACTAACTGGTACTGTACGTGGAGAGGATGACAGCAGAGACCCGCCAAGGTCATGGCAGTACGCAAGCAAGTGCCTCCTTATTTCAAGCCAATAAAAAATGGCTCCTCCTAGTGGATTTCTGACATCTGGGTCCCATGCCATTGTCAACGTAGTCAATAAACGAGAGAATTGCACAACGAGCGGCTGACACCAAGGACCCAGCAGCTCGCCCAGTTATTTTTGTTTTGGGTTAATTTGATAAATGCCACTCCAAATCTGGTGTATCCGAGAAATGCCACTGCAATTTCCAAACTTTGAAAAATGTCATTTCATGCCATTTCTAGTGGCATTTTTCGAAGTCTGGAGTGGCGTTTTTCAAAGTTTGCAAACTGCAGTGGCATTTTTCAAAGTTTGCCAAAATTGCGGTGGCATTTTTCAAAGTTTGAAAATTGCAGTGGCATTTTTATGAATCACCATAATTGGAGTGGCATTTATCTAATTTTTTTTGAGACGGAAGCAGGGTGTCAACTGGGCTGTGCGAGACACTCTGGCCTGTCTAGACAGTATTTTCTTTTATGTTACCACAGACCAGCCCAGTAGTTTTTTTTCTTTCTGAAAATGGCTAGCCCAGTTCATTTGTGATTTGTCAAGTAAGTCGCTTTATCAGGCCTACTGGGCTGCAAATCTTGCAAGACGAGGAGAGCTTCATTCGGCTGGCCGAGAAAATGGCCTATCAGTAATGAGAAATGGGTTGTACATTTTTGAAACACATCAAACCGGCAATTATTTTCAAATATCTTTTTTCATTTTGAGATTTTAAATTGCATTGATTTTTATGCATGGACAATTTATTGGATTTTGTATTGATATACATTTATTTTTAAAATCAGTCTGAATGTAACTCGAAATTTTGGGATTAAAAACAGTTCAGACCGCACCGACATATGCAAAACTTCATATAATTTTTTAACCGTGACCACAATATGGGCTCCAAAAAAACCCGTAAGAATTAGCAAATGGGCTGTAAATTATTTGAAATAATGACAGATGGGTTGTATGCTGTTTTCGACAGATTTGAGGCTTTCCACAGATGGCCTGTATATTGTTGGATATCCATCCAACGGCTGTCGTGCTTCTTCAATCTCTGCTCTTCCTGCTCCAGCCGCTCAAACAAGCGCCGACGAGACTGCCTGCTCCCTCCTCCCCGCGGCCGGCTGTGCTGCCGCGTAGGCCTCACCGCCCCACCGTACTCCCATCGCTGGCCTAGCCATCCCTCTACTCACCACACCTGCTGTTATTCTCCGGCGATGGCAGACGAACCAGTAAACCCTCGTACAGTCGTACTCCCTTCCGCATGGGAAGAAAAACAACGGCCGAGTCTTCCCTGCCTCCGTGTAGTTCCCTTCCTAGGCCTCGCCGTCGTCCACCGCCCTGGTGCTCTCGGCGTGGCGTGGTCAGCGTGGTCAACGACCGACATGCATCTGAAGTGGACTGTACGTGGAGAGGCTGATAGCTGGGTCCATGGCCGCATGCAAGGAAATGCCTGCTTATTACGCGCAAAATAATGATTTCCTCCACCTAACATCTGGGACCCACCGAAACGGCCTTTGTATTTTGCGAAAAAAACGTTATCACCACTGACAGCTCGGACCCACCAGCTATATCTTCGCATGCAAGGAAGTGCCTCCTTATTACGCACAAAAAAATGAATACTCCCCCTGCTAGCTGGGAACCGGTATAGTGGGCCTACTAAGTTGACGGGGACGAAGGGCTTTGTCAACTTAGTCAATATGCATGATTCTAGCTCGACTGACCGTACGATGTCCATCCAACGGCCGTAGTGCTTCTTCAACCTCTGGTCTTCTTGCTCCAGCCGCCCAAAGCAGTGCCGGTCGTGCCGCCTGCTCCTGCCTCCCGTGGCTGGCTGTGCTGCCACGAGGCCTCACCGCCCCCATACTACTCCCACCGCTGGCCAGGCCATCCCTCCACTCCACTCACCCACACCCCTTGTTATTCTGCGGCCACGGCAGCGCAGCCAAACCAGTGAACCCTCGTACACCTCTCCGCGTGGGCATCCACTGCCACGTCTTCCCCGGCTCCGCGTCGTCCCCTTCCTAGGCCTCGCTGTCGTCCACCGCCGTGGTGCTGTCGGCGCGGCGTGGTCAATGTGGTCAATGACCGAATTCCATCGGAAGAATACTGTACATGGAGAGGCTGACAGTTGGGTCCACGGCAGCCGCAAGGAAGTGCCTCCTTATTACGCGGAAAATAATTATTCCTCCACCTCACAGTAGGGACCCACCGGACGCCCACCAGTATATCACGAAAAAAATGTTTGCCCCTGACTGCTGGGACCCACCCGACGGGCCACCGTATTTCGTGAAAAGAATGTTCCCCCTGCTGTCAGCTCGGACCCATCGGAAGTGCCTCCTTATTATGCACAAAAAATGAATACCCCCTGCTAGCGGGGACCCACCTTAGTGGCAGGCTTACTTGTGGGCCTACTAAGTTGACGGGGACGGAGGGCTTTGTCAACTTAGTCCATATGCACGATTCTAGCTCCAGTGACCGTACGATGTCCATCCAACGGTCGTAGTGCTTCTTCAACCTCTGGTCTTCTTGCTCCAGCCGCCCAAACCAACCCCGGTCGTGCCTCGTGCTCCTGCCTCCCATGGCCGGCTGCGATGCGGCGGAGGCCTCACCGCCCCCTACTACTCCCACCGCTGGCCAGGCCATCCCTCTACTCACCCACACCCCCTGTTATTCTGCGGTGACGGCAGCCTCACACCGCAGTGAACGAGTGAACCCTCGTACTCCTCTACGCATGGGCATCCACTGCCGCGTCTTCCCCGGCTCCGCGTCGTCCCCTTCCTAGGCCTCACCGTCGTCCACCGCCCTGGTGCTCTCGGCGCGGCGTGGTCAATGTGGTCAAGGAACGGCTTCCATCGGATGTGGACTATACATGGAGAGGCTGACAGCTGGGTCCACAGCCGCAGTCAGGAAGTGCCTCCTTATTACGTGCAAAATAATTATTCCTCCACCTGACAGCAGGGACCCACCGGACGGGCCACCAGTATTTTGCGAAAAAAATCGTTTCCCCCTGACTGCTGGGACCCACTGGACGGGCCATCGTATTTCGCGAAAAAAACGTCCCCCCCCCCCCGCGCTATCAACTCGGACCCACCGGAAGTGCCTCCTTATTACGCACAAAAAAAATGAATACTCCTCCGGCTAGCTGGGACCCACCTTGATGGGAGGCTGACTTGTGGGCCTACTAAGTTGACGGGGACGAAGGGCTTTGTCAACTTAGTCAATATGAACGATTCTAGCTCTAGTGACTGTACGATGTCCATTCAACGGCCGTAGTGCTTCTTCAACCTCTAGTCTTCTTGCTCCAGCCGCCCAAAGCAGCGCCGGTCGTGCCGCATGCTCCTGCCTCCCGTGGCCGACTGTGCTGCCGCAGAGGCCTCACCGCCCCCTCACACCGTAGCCGAAACAGTGAACCCTTGTAGTCCACCCCGCGCGGGCTTCCACTGCCGCGTCGTCCCCTTCCTAGGCCTCGCTGTCGTCCACCACCGTGGTCCTCTCTGCGTGGCGTGGTCAACATGGTCAAGGAACGACTTCCATCGGAAGAGTACTGTACGTGGAGAGGCTGACAGCTGGGTCCACGGCCATAGCCCAGTTTTTTTGTGATTTGCCAAGTAAGTCGCTTTGTTAGGCCTGTTAGGCTGCAAATCTTTCAAGACGAGGAGAGCTTTCATTCGGCTGGCCGAGAAAATGGCCCATCAGTAATGAGAAATGGGTTATACATTTTTAAAACACAACAAACCAGCAATTAGCTTCAAATATCTTTTTTTATTTCAAGATTTTAAATTACATTAATTTTTATACATGGAGAATTTGTTTATATTGATATACATTTATTTTTAAAATCAGTTTGAATGTGAGTCGAAATTTCGGGATTAAAAACAGTTCGGACCGCACCGAAATATGCAAAATTTCGTATAATTTTTTAACCGTTGCCACAATATGCGTTGTAATGCTAACAAAAAGAATATGGGCTCCAAAAAACCTTAAGAATTAGCAAATGGGCTGTAAATTATTAGAAATAATGGCAGATGGGCTGTATGCTATTTTCCACAGATTTGAGGCTTTCCTAAAAAAAAGGTAGACGCAAAAGGACTGACTGTTGGATGTCCATCCAACGGCCGTCGTGCTTCTTCAATCTCTGCTCTTCCTGCTTCAGCCGCTCAAACAAGCGCCGGCGGGACTACCTGCTCCCTCCTCCTCGCGACCGGCTGTGCTGCCACGCAGGCCTCACCGCCCGACCGTACGCCCATCGCTGGCCTAGCCATCCCTCTACTCGCCACACCTGCTGTTATTCTCCCGCGACGGCAGACGAACCAGTAAACCCTCGTACAGTCGTACTCCCCTCCGTGTGGGAAACAACTGCCGAGTCTTTCCTGCCTCCGTGTCGTCCCCTTCCTAGGCCTCGCCGTCGTCCACCGCCCTGGTGCTCTTGGGGCGGCGTGGTCAACGTGGTCAAGGAATGACTTCCATCGGACGTGGACTGTATGTGGAGAGGCTGACAGTTGGGTCCACGGCCGCAGCAAGGAAGTGCCTCCTTATTACACAGAAAATAATGATACCTCCACCTGACAGCTGGGACCCACCGGACGAGCCACTGTATTTCGTGAAAAAAACATTTCCCCTGACTGCTGGGACCCACCAGCTACATCTTCGCACGCAAGGAAGTGCGTCCGGGCAAAAAAAATGATTCGCCCCCTGACTGCAGGGACCCACCAGCTACATCTTCGCAGGCAAGGAAGTGCCTGACAGTCGGGACCCACCTGGTCGAAGCGTACGTAGCATTGTCATTCTGGTCGCGAAAGTGTACGTACATACTGGTCGATGTAGAGGCGCGCACGTGTCGTAGTAGAGGCGCGCATGTGTCATAGTAGAGGCATGCACGTAGCATGTACACGTACGTACAGCGGCTAGGGTGCAAGAAAGAAAATACGGCCACGTATGTGTACATACGGGCGGGGTCTCGAACGCCTACTCGCGCATACGTACGGCGAGGGCTCGTGTACATGGCTGGGTCAGAACGGAGAAACATCGTCGTCGTCGTGTTCATGGGGAGGCAACGGAATGCGTCGTGTTCATGGGGAGGCAACGGAATGCGTCGTGTTCATCGGGAGGCAACGGAATGCGTCGTGTTCATCGAGAGGCAACGGAACGCGTAGGAGCCAACCGGCTGGGTCGGAACGGAATGTGTGGTCATTTTCATCGGGAGGGCTTGGACGGAACAGGTGATGGAAACGAGGCCTGGCGTACCGCACAACGGAGGAAACGGACCTCCTATGTTCGGAACGGGGTCCTATTGATCGGGAGGGGTCTGGCGTACCGCAAAACGGAGGAAACGGACCTTCTATGGTCGAAACGGGGGTCCTGTTCATCGGGAGGGGTGTGGCGTACCGCAAAACGGAGGAAACGGACTTGTGTTGGAGCGCTACGGTCGAAACAGGGGTCCTGTTCATCGGGAGGGGTGTGGCGTACCGCAAAACGGGACTCCACGGGATACTGTTCATCTCCACCGTCGACCCCCTCCAGCCTCCACGAGCTACTGTTCATCCACCGTCGACCTCCTCCAGCCTCCACCTGCGACTGTTCATCCATGGGCTCCTGTTCATCCAGCCTCCACCGTGCGCTACTCCACCGGCTACTGTTCAACCAGCCCTCTCCACGGGCTCCTGTTCAACCACCCCTCCACGGGCTACTGTTCATCCTGCCCTCCACCGTCTATTGTTCATCCGATCCTCCACGGGGTGGTCCTGTTCATCCAGCCCTCCACGGGGTGGTCCTGTTCATCCAGCCCTCCACGGGGTCCTGCTCATCCAGCCCCAACCGGCTCGATCGATCGGGGTCCTGTTCATCCAGAGGCAACACCATGGGGTCCTGTTCATCCACCCCCACCGGGAACTGTTCATCCAACCCCCCCCCCCCCCGCAACGCTCACTGTTCATCCAGAGCCAGCATCGATCAATTTCAGTTAGCAGCAGTAGCGAAGGAATCGCTCAATCGGATTCAGTTAACAGCCATCAATCGATCGCTCGGGTTCTGTAACGCGCAGCCTGCAGTGCAATCGCTCGGGTTCAGTTAGAGCCCAACGCCTTGCTCGGGTTCAGTTAGAGCCAACGCCTCGCACACACGCGCGTACGTGTACGAGAGAAGCGCACATCGCTCGGCCCCCGACCTCCCACCGTAACCGGGAACTCCCCGAAATTTTCCTCGCCCTCGCTTCTACCATGATTTTTCCCGTCATGGATGGCCCAAAGAATGTCATGCAGCTGCGTTTCTGGCCCGCCCAGGACGAAAAGCCCATTTTCTGTCATGATTTTTTGTCATAGAAGTAGGAGCCCACCACATCTATGATGATACCAGGTTTTGTCACAATTATCGTCATAGAAGTGTCATATGTATGACAGAAAAAATTCGTTCGGCCCAAAATGTCACGAATGTGTCTTTTTTTTGTAGTGTACGTTGTGGGTATGAAGAGGATAACTTTGCATGATACGGAGAGCTAAAATATAAAAGTAGGTGATGTTATCATAAAGCTAGAATATATTACTAAATATTATAAATAGCGAGTGTGGAATAATGATGGATCAGTGTGCGGAATTGTCTTAGGCAATTGTTAACAAGACCGATAGTCGTCATTGCAATTTCATATGAGGGAGAGGCATAAGCTAACATACTTTCTCTTCTTGGATCAGATGCACTTATGATTGGAACTCTAGCAAGCATTCGCAACTACCAAAGATCATTATTACCCAACCATAGCATTGAAGCATCAAGTCCTCCCATACGCAACAACCGCCTTACTTGGGTTTATGCTTCTATCACTCAAGCAACCCACTATAAGCGAATCATGAACGTATTGCAACACCCTACAGCGGGAATCCCTCATGCTTGCGCGACACGGAGGGCACAATAGGACAGCACCAAAATAAAACATACAACTCATACCAATCTAGATCAGCAATCAACCCAAAGACAAAGGATATCTACTCAAAACATCATAGGATGGCAACACATCATTGGATCATAATATGTGGCATAAAGCACCATGTTCAAGTAGGGATTACAGCGGGGTGCAGGAGAGTGGACCGCGTAAAAGAGATGAGGATGGTGATGATGATGGTGATGTTGATGAAGACGATCACCGCGGCGATGATTCCCCTCCCGATGGCACTCCGGCGCCACCGAGAGAGAGGAGGAGTGGTTCTCCCCCTTGTTCTTCCTCCTCCATGGCCTCCCCTGGAAGGGGAGAGGTTCTCCCTCTGGTCGTTGGCCTTCATGGTGATGATGGCCCCTCCGGGATCCTCCTCCATAGCCTCTGGTGATGATGGCCCCTCTAGCAGGGTGCCAGAGAGGGCCTAGATTGATTTCTCGTGGCTACAGAGGCTTGCGGCGGCGGAACTTCCGGTCTAGGTTAATTTCTGGAGGTTTGGGTATTTATAGGAGAGGTTGGCGTCGAGAACAAGTTAGGGGGGCCCACGGGTAGTACATGAGGCACAGGGGCGTGCCCCCCACCCTCGTGGGGCCCACGGGACTCCCCTCCGCTAGATTTTTGTTCCAGCATTTTTTATATTTTCCAGAAAAATTCTCCGTTGATTTTCATTGCATTTCGAGAACTTTTATTTCTGCACAAAAACAACACCACAGTAGTTCTGCTGAAAATAGTGTCAGTCTGGGTTAGTTCTAATCAAATCATATAAAACTATTGTAAACATGGCATGAATACTTCATAAATTATAGATACGTTGGAGACGTATCAGCGTGCTTTGGTATTCCGGAACTGAAATGATAAACAATGTGACGAAAACACCTTAGAGCTCAACTCCCCGGGACACTGCCACAACCCCTAAATGTCAGGAGGCACCAAGACAGAATCTTCGTCATAATGATATCGCAACGATCCAACAATACCCGCGTGATCCTAAAAAACATTGACTGAAAAAGGATAGAAGAGTGGAAAAACACCTACGTTAGGAGTCCTCACCAGAGCGACGAATGGGCTAAGGAGTAAAAAAATCCTACTCTCCGATATAACTAAGACTCAAAACAGTTTTCTTCTCGACTCAACAACGGTAGCAGTTCGATCAATCAAGGGGGCTCCTAAGGTCGGTAAGGCTCTGATACCAACTTGTAACGCCCAAGATGTGATTCTATCCCAATCACGTGATGAATTCATGATTGGGACACAACCGCATTTCGAGTGCATAGCAAGGTGGATATCATTACAACATACCATGTACTGAATAGATGAGAATATAAGATAAAGGCTTACACTCACCACAAGCTGCAACAAGAATACATCAATACATAGCAATCATCATACAGAAGAGCAGGATCCGACTACAGATGAAATCAAATGAAAAGAAGAACGACATCCACCCTGCTAATCCCAGGTCTCCCCGACCCAGAACCTAATCCCTTGATCGAAGAAGAAGAACTCCAAAAGCAATCAAGCATCACTCTCACATCATGATCATTGCATTACCTATACCTACAACTGTTGTTGTAGTAAACTGTGAGCCACGACGACTCAGCAATCCCATTACCATGGGTATCAACACTAGCAAAGCTTAATGGGTAGGAAAGGGGTACATAGTGAGGTTGCAGCAGCACTAAGCATTGTATGGTGGCTAACTTACGAGTACAAGAGTAAGATGAGAAACTACACAAACGATCACCAACTAGTAATGATCAATAAGTGATCATGAACTACTTATGTTCAAACATAACCCAACCGTGTTCTCCTCTCAAACTTCCCCAAAAAGAGACAGTCATGGTTCTGCACGCGGTTGGTGTATTTTAATTGAGTTTACTTCAAGTCCTCTACACGGATATTAACAAATTCCCATCTGCCACATAACCGCGGGCACGGCTCTCAAAAGTTTAAACCCTGCAGGGGTGTCCCAACTTAGCCCATGACAAGCTCACGATCCGTGGAGACAATCCTCCATCGCGAGACCCTCTGATCAGACTCGGGATCCCGATGCACAAGATGTTCCGACAATGGTAAAACTAATCCAGCAAGACCTCCCGGCGTGCCGACACCCTAATAGTAGCCGCTTGTATCTCGACTCAGGCCACGTCTGGATGGGTCAGCCTACAGGTATATACCAAATACCTCGGGTTCCCCCGAGGCGGCCTCGTAGTCTGCCCGTTTGGGACCAACACCATCAGCACTGGCCCCCTGCTATGTAAAAAGAATCCTTGGGTTCATGACGCCCTATGCCAATTAATTATTTAGTTCAAGTATTATTATGGCAAATGTTAAAACCAATTAACGTTGGGCCTTGCTGGAAGAGTTTTATTCAAAGCGAGCTATTAAGAGGGGCCCACAAACCCCCATCGTGTTAGGGACGCAAAAATCAAGGAACATAACACTGGTATGATGGAAACTAGGGCGGCAAGAGTGAAACAAAACACCAAGCAAAAGGCCGAGCCTTCCACCCTTTACCAAGTATATATGTGCATTAATTAAATAAGAGATATTGTGATATCCCATGATATCCATGTCTCAACATGGAACAACCTGCAACTGCACCTGCAACTAGCAACGCTATAAGAGGGGCTTAGTAAAGCGGTAACATAGCCAAACAATGGTTTGCTAGGAAGGGTGAAAAGGTTAGAGGCTAACATGGCAATTTGGGAGGCTTGATAAACAAGTGGTAGGTAGCGCGACATAGCAATAGCATCGAGACAACTAGCATAGTAAAGATAGTAGTGAGATCCAAGGTGATGGTCATCCTGCCTGAAATCCCACTAGGAAGAAGAACGAGTCCATGAAGTAGACGAAGCAACATAGTCGAACGAATCCTCACAATCGCAACGTAACCGGAACTATCAAGGAGAAGCGAAACTGGAAAGAAGCAGACAACACAGTAAGCAACCATCACATAAACATGGCATGATGCACAATCAAGTATGATGCATGTACGGATTAAATGAGGCACGGCATGGCAAAGTGCAACAACACTACAAATTAATTGGAGCTCAATATGCAAAGGGTTGCATATCGACGAAACACCACATGCATTTATTTAGTTCTCTCCCGATTATGTACCCAACAATATTAAATTTTGCTAAACAGGCAAGAGGTGAAGCATAATTAACGCAAGTTTAAGTGAGGCCGGAAAGAACAAACAACAATTCTGGTAATCTCCACATGTCATATAGCAATTTGATGCAAACAACAATTTAAAGGTTTTTAGCATGCATGAGGATGACATGAACAAGTTGATGCAATTTTATGAAAAATGTTGACATAATATGATACGAGGCATTTGTCGCCATGGCGGAAGGAAAAGGGTGCCACGGCGGTGAAATGGAAATAGTGCCACGGCGTGTAGCGACCAGACCTCAAACAGTCTGATCTATGTGCTCAGGTGTCATCCCTGGATCAGTAATGCTGACACCACACAATACTTGAAGGATTTATAATAGAGTAGCAATCACACACTTATTACATCGAGTGTCTCAATAGAGAACTTATTACAATAAATATGTCTTAAGGCCATCTAATAACGATAACAGCGGAAGGCTTGGAAGATAAGTGAGTCCATCAACTCCAACGGCATCACTGAGTATAGAACCACGACCTAAAACTCCTTAATCGTCATCTGAAAAGTCTGCAACATTAACGTTGCAGCCCGAAAACGGGTCAGCACATGGAATATGCTGGCAATATAACACATGGAGAATAATGGAATGAAACAGCTATACTATATGCATATTTGGCTGGTGGAAAGATCTATGGCTACAGTTTTGCGTAAAGCCAATTTTTCCCTACTGCAAAGGAATAGATTTTATTTAACTATCATGGTAGTTGTTAAACATTGAGAATGGTTGACAGCATCCTCAATCCCAATTAAACATCATTAAACAAACCCGTCAAACTTAATTTTATAGTAACATGTTGAGATTCACATGATAATCCAAGTACTAGATACTCAAGATGTCCATAACCGGGGACACGGCTAACCATGATTAGTTTATACACTCTCCAGAGGTTTGCGCACTTTTCCCCACAAGACTCGATCGCCTCCGTTTGGTATCTCGCACTACATGGTGTTTGAGAAACGGATGACCGAGACATAGTCTTTCAGAAGCGCTAGCACCTTACAATGGATAGACAGTTACACCTACTTTCCCCTACATCTACTAGTCTGCCTTGTAAGAGTTCGCACGACTTAATCAACTATGCTAGAGCCCATACTAGCTTGTGGCTGCACACGGAAGTTTCTAGTATGAAAAATCTCATGATCCCTTTGGGCCTGGGTGGCGGTCCATAAAGAAAAATAGGCAATCCTGGAATACCCAGGTACCTCAATCCACCCAGATGTGTGTTTAAGTTGCCACCTTAGATAAACCATTAATTAACAAACTCACATCTGCCATGGATATCACTCACCCAATCCACGTCTACTAGCATAGCATAGGAATAGTAAGCAAACGTAGAAGTAACTCCCAAAGGTTTGAAAATAAACAGGTAATAGGTACTACCTCAACTACTTCCCAAACCCACAATTTAATTAGATCCTAATCATGCAATGTTTGAGGATTGATCTAATGCAATAAAACTGGGTAGTAGGAGGTATGATCAAAGTGTTACTTGCCTTGCTGATGATCCGTGAAACCTAGAGATTCGAAGTAACAGGCGGCGCACTCCGGGTATTCTATCGCAGACAAACAAACAAACATACAATAAGTACTCAACTAATGCACAGGTAAAACTCAAATAAGAGATCTAACCAGAAGGTTCAACTTAAGAACTCCGGTTTGCAAAAAGAATCAAATCAAACGAAGCAACGAAAGTCAAACGGTGAAAGAAACAAACTTCGTTCTACTAATCTGGATCTAAGTCAATTTTTACAGAAGCAAAAACTTGTTTAAGTTGTTTAAACGGATAGAGGGTTTTGAGACGAAACTCCAGGCGCTTGAATCGCCTGATTCCGATAAACGAGCGAAAAGTTATACTAAAACAAAAATCGGATCAGAAATCGCAATCAGAAAAATCGCGGATTTAATCCGAGAAAAAAACGATGAACGTTCGCTAGAACGAACGAACAAACGCTCGCTATTTAAATAAATCGGAAAAACCGATCTATTTAAAAAAACTGAAACTAAAAAAACGAACAAAACCGTCGGAAAAACCAAACGGTTTTTCGGGAAAAACCGCGACTAAAAAAACTACCTCCGGCAACTCCGGCGATGGATCCGGCGGGCGGCGGTGGTGCTCCGGCGGCGGCGGCGGTCGGCGGCGACGCGGGGCAGCGGCGCGGGGCGGCGGGGGCGGCGGCGCGGGGCGGCGAAGGCGGCAAAGGCGGCGGCGGCGGCGAAGGCGGCGGCGGCGGCGCTAGGGCGGCGGGGCTGGGGCGCTAGGGTTTGGGAGTTCCCGGGCTGGGCTCCCTGGCTTATAAAGCCTGGACGGGCCTAGTGTCCGGGTCGGACACGGCCCATAGGTCGGTTGCATTTTTTTTAAATACTTCGCGCAGAAAAACAAATAAAATAAATACTAAACCGACTCCAAAAATCCCGAAATAAATTTTCCCCGGCTTCTAAAATCAAGCCGCACAAGATGAACATTTATTTGGGGCCTAAATGCAATTTGAAAAACGCGCATTTTTCCTAAATTCAAATAAAATAACACAAAACTCCGAATTAAAATCTTATTTGATTTTATTATTAAATCCTCAATATTTCTTTATTTTGGGAAATTCATTTTATTCCCTCTCTCATATTTTTGTAATAGAAATAGTTGATGATAAAATAATTAAAATCAAATGATCCTATTCTCAAAATTTGAGAAAACTCAAATATGAAAATAACGAAATCCCCAACTCTCTCCGTGGGTCCTTGAGTTGCGTAGAATTTCTAGGATCAAACCAAAAGCAAATAAAGTATGATATGCAATGATGATCAAGTGTATAACATTCCAAATTGAAAATTTGGGATGTTACACGGCGATATCCCGGTTCCGATAGCTCATGGAGATACCGGTGCAAAAGGAAGTGTGGATGTGTGAAACATGCAAGAGTGACGGGGAGTGATCCCGGTTACCGGGTGTCCCACTGTTGAAGATGGTGCCAAACGAGGGAACAACTAACGTTCACGGGCGGATGCAACATCTAAACATGTATCTCATACAACATATGCTTTCGTTCACGGACGGTCGTCTCGGCAGTTATACCTTCGAAGCGTGCAATTTCGGGGTGGTTCGAGTTCGTCGAGGGAAGTAATCATTCTCACGATGGTAGTGGAAGTAGTGGTACACATTTCGTAGTCGAAATCACAACGGCGGTAGTCGTACATAGGTCGAAGGTGAACTTGGCGAAGTGCACATCGACGATAGTCGAACTTGACGTTTTTGGTTCATGGGTCTTCGGCGTCGGTAGTCATTCTAGGCGTCGGGCATCGAGGTACTTGGCGTTCTTGGGATTCCAAGACGGCGGTAGATGTACTTGACACATCATCATGTAATCGTACTTGGCGAATCCAAAGTGCTCCTTCTCGGGAAGGGTGCAATGGAGGCAGCGTCTTGCGGATGTTGTGCTCACAGCAGTGATGGATGCATGGGGCAAAGCAATAGCAGCATGTGCACTGGGCCATGGTGAAGGTGTAGGGGAGCGGCAACAGCGGCCTGCCTGAGAGAGGCCAGCAGGGTCAGTGGCCTCAACAGCATGACAACGAGGAGGCGGAGGGGCACCGTAGCAGCCATGGCGCTGGTCGGCGTCGGGAGGGAACAGAGGTGCAAGGAGGGAGGCGCACGGAGAAGAAGCCGAGGCGGCGAGGAGGCCGATGGGGCAGGAGGCACAGGCGAGGAGGCCTGCGGTCGATGGGGATGACCGTAGGTGCAGCAGTCCGGTGACGGAGAAGATAGGGACGGCGCGGAGCAGCGACCTGCTGCTGGTCGCCAGCGCGGGTGAGACAAAGGGGTAGCGGAGCTTGTTGGGGTGGAGCGAAGCAGAGGAGGCAGAGCTCTTGCTCGGGGAGGTGCGGCGAGGGGATCGGGGACGAGGAGCGACGTTGCTCTCTCCCTGTCTCTCTTTGATGGCACACACACATGAGGGAGGAAGGGATCGATGGGGGAGATGGGGGGATCGACGCAGGGAGGCTAGGGTTAAGAGCAGGTGTGGGAGGTTGGGCCTTAGGGGAAAATAGGATGGGCCGGCCTGGAGCAGCTCTGTCTCTCTCTACCTCTTTTAAACTTTCTAGCAGAAAAGAAATAGAGAGAAGAAAAGAAATAGAGGGTTAGAGAAAGAATTTGAGCATGTGGGTAATTTTTCCCGGACTCATAAAATGAGCTTGATCCAAGAAAAATATAAGTGGGCATGGGCGTGAAGATGAATTCAAACTCATTTGAATTAAAATTCAAATGAGTGTGGGAAGGAAGTGGGTAATTTGTAGGTCCAAAAATGTTGAGAATCTTAGAGGAGCCTCGATAAAAGAGATGAGAACTATTGGCAAAGTTTGGGGAACAAGCTTGAAATGGAATAGGCATGGAGTTTATTATGCAAGTGTATTATGGATAATTCCGAAAGAATGGAATATTTATTATAGCTCCCTAATATTGGGAGGATATGTTATAAAGAGAAGTCACCATGTGAATTCCCTCGATTTAAATGGATCGAAGATCCATACTATTCATTTATTTGAGTTGCGAAGATTTAGTGACATGATGCAATGCAAAAGATGCCATAATGAATGCAGCAAACAAATAAAAACACCCAACAATAAGGGAAAACATGGAAGGGGTCCGGAGCGTCGGTCTTGGGTCGTTACAACTTCAACAAGCTGTTCAATGGGGAGAATAAGAGTTCTACCATTGAACTGGACGACTCCTTTAATGAGGCCAGCATGCGTTTTGTCCGGCGAATCCAGGAGTCTGAAGTCAAGGAGGCTTTAACAAGGATGAAAGGAGGCAAGGTGATGGGCCCTGATTGTATCCCCATTGAGGTGTGGAAAGGTCTTAGTGACATAGCGATAGTATGGCTAACCAAGCTATTCAACCTCATTTTTCGGGAAAACAAGATGCCAGAAGAATGGAGACGGAGTATATTAGTACCAATCTTCAAGAACAAGGGACATGTTCAGAGTTGTACTAATTACCGTGGAATTAAGCTGATGAGCCATACCATGAAGCTATGTGAGAGAGTCATTGAGCACCGCTTAACAAGAATGACAAGCGTGACCAAAAATCAGTTTGCTTTCATGCCTGGGAGGTCGTGAAGGAAATATGCCCTAGAGGCAATTATAAAGTTATTATTTATTTCCTTATATCATGATAGATGTTTATTATTCATGCTAGAATTGTATTAACCAGAAACATAATACATGTGTGAATACATAGACAAACAGAGTGTCACTAGTATGACTCTACTTGACTAGCTCGTTGATCAAAGATGGTTATGTTTCCTAACCATAGACATGAGTTGTCATTTGACTAACGGGATCACATCATTAGGAGAATGATGTGATTGACTTGACCCATTCCGTTAGCATGGCACTTGATCATTTAGTTTATTGATATTGCTTTCTTCATGACTTATACATGTTCCTATGACTATGAGATTATGCAACTCCCGTTTACCGGAGGAACACTTTGTGTGCTACCAAACGTCACAACGTAACTGGGTGATTATAAAGGTGCTCTACAGGTGTCTCCGAAGGTACTTGTTGGGTTGGCATATATCGAGATTAGGATTTGTCACTCCGATTGTCGGAGAGGTATCTCTGGGCCCTCTCGGTAATGCACATCACTTAAGCCTTGCAAGCATTGCAACTAATGAGTTAGTTGCGGGATGATGTATTACGGAACGAGTAAAGAGACTTGCCGGTAACGATATTGAACTAGGTATTTGTTGGAGAATGTTGCAGAAAACAAAAAATTTCCTACTCATTTCACCAAGATCCATCTAGGAGTTCATCTAGCAACGAGTCATGAGATGTATCTACATACCTTTGTAGATCGCGTGCGGAAGTGTTCAACGAACGGGGATGATGTAGTTGAACACGACGTGATCCAAATCACCGATGACCGAGTGCCGAACGGACGGCACCTCCACGTTCAACACACGTACGGGACGGGAGACGTCTCCTCCTTCTTGATCCAGCAAGGGGGAAGGAGAGGTTGATGATGATCCAGCACCACGATGGCGTGGTGGTGGATGCAGGGCGTCACAGTAGCAGGGCTTCGCCTATACTACGCAAGAGAGAGATGTAACAGGGAGAGAGGGAAGCACCAAAAGCGTAGCCTCAAGTCCCTCCTCTCCCCACTATATATAGGGGTGCCAAGGGGGGGTGCCGGCCCTAGGAGATGGATCTCCTAGGGGGGGCGGCCAAGGGTGGGGGGCTTGCCCCCCAAGGCAAGGGGGCGCCCCCCCCCCCCTTTAGGGTTTCCCCTAACCCTAGGCGCATGGGCCCCTTAGGGGTGGCGCCCCAGCCCACTAAGGGCTGGGTCCCTTCCCACTTCAGCCCATGGGGCCCTCCGGGATAGGTGGCCCCACCCGGTGGACCCCCGGGACCCTTCCGGTGGTCCCGGTACAATACCAGTAACCCCGAAACTTGTCCCGATGGCCGAAACAGCACTTCCTATATATAATTCTTTACCTCCGGACCATTCCGGAACTCCTCGTGATGTCCGGGATCTCATCCGGGACTCCGAACAACATTCGGGTTACTGCATATACATATCTTCACAACCCTAGCGTCACCAAACCTTAATTGTGTAGACCCAACGGGTTCGGGAGACATGTAGACATGACCGAGATGACTCTCCGGTCAACAACCAACAGCGGGATCTGGATACCCATGTTGGCTCCCACATGCTCCACGATGATCTCATCGGATGAACCACGATGTCGAGGATTCAATCAACCCCGTATGCAATTCCCTTTGTCAATCGATATATTACTTGCCCGAGATTCGATCGTCGGTATCCCAATACCTCGTTCAATCTCGTTACCGGCAAGTCACTTTACTCGTTCCGTAATGCATGATCCCGTGACCAGACACTTGGTCACTTTGAGCTCATTATGATGATGCATTACCGAGTGGGCCCAGTGATACCTCTCCGTCATACGGAGTGACAAATCCCAGTCTTGATCCGTGTCAACCCAACAGACACTTTCGGAGATACCCGTAGTCTACCTTTATAGTCACCCAGTTATGTTGTGACGTTTGGTACACCCAAAGCACTCCTACGGTATGCGGGAGTTACACGATCTCATGGTCTAAGGAAAAGATACTTGACATTGCAAAACTCTAGCAAACGAACTATACGATCTTTATGCTATGTTTAGGATTGGGTCTTGTCCATCACATCATTCTCCTAATGATGTGATCTCGTTATCAATGACATCTTATGTCCATAGCCAGGAAACCATGACTATCTGTTGATTAACGAGCTAGTCAACTAGAGGCTTACTAGGGACATGTTGGTGTCTGTTATTCACACATGTATTACGATTTCCGGATAACACAATTATAGCATGAATAAAGACAATTATCATGAACAAGGAAATATAATAATAATGCTTTTATTATTGCCTCTAGGGCATATTTCCAACAGTCTCCCACTTGCACTAGAGTCAATAATCTAGTTACATTGTGATGAATCGAACACCCATGGAATTCTGGTGTTGATCATGTTTTGCCCTAGGGAGAGGTTTAGTCAACGGATCTGCTACATTCAGGTCCGTATGTACTTTACAAATATCTATGTCTCCATCTTGAACATTTTCACGAATGGAGTTGAAGCGACGCTTGATGTGCCTTGTCTTCTTGTGAAACCTGGGCTCCTTGGCAAGTGCAATAGCTCCAGTGTTGTCACAGAAGAGCTTGATCGGCCCTGACGCATTGGGTATGACTCCGAGGTCGGTGATGAACTCCTTCACCCAAATTGCTTCATGTGCTGCCTCCGAGGCTGCCATGTACTCCGCTTCACATGTAGATCCCGCCACGACGCTCTGCTTGCAACTGCACCAGCTTATTGCCCCACCATTCAAAATATACATGTATTCGGTTTGTGACTTTGAGTCATCCAGATCTGTGTCGAAGCTAGCGTCGACGTAACCCTTTACGACGAGCTCTTCGTCACCTCCATAAACGAGAAACATCTCCTTAGTCCTTTTCAGGTACTTCAGGATATTCTTGACCGCTGTCCAGTGTTCCTTGCCGGGATTACTTTGGTACCTTCCTACCAAACTTACGGCAAGGTTTACATCAGGTCTGGTACACAGCATGGCATACATAATAGAACCTATGGCTGAGGCATAGGGGGTGACACTCATCTCTTCTATTTCTTCTGCCGTGGTCGGACTTTGAGCCGAGCTCAATTTCATACCTTGCAGTACAGGCAAGAACCCCTTCTTAGACTGATCCATATTGAACTTCTTCAATATCTTATCAAGGTATGTGCTTTGTGAAAGACCTATGAGGCGTCTCGATCTATCTCTATAGATCTTGATGCCTAATATATAAGCAGCTTCTCCAAGGTCCTTCATTGAAAAACTCTTATTCAAGTAGGCCTTGATGCTGTCCAAGAGTTCTATATCATTTCCCATCAAAAGTATGTCATCTACATATAGTATGAGAAATGCTACAGAGCTCCCACTCACTTTCTTGTAAACACAGGCTTCCCCATAAGTCTGCGTAAACCCAAACGCTTTGATCATCTCATCAAAGCGAATGTTCCAACTCCGAGATGCTTGCACCAGCCCATAAATCGAGCGTTGGAGCTTGCATACTTTGTCAGCATTCTTAGGATCGACAAAACCTTCCGGCTGCATCATATACAATTCTTCCTTAAGGTAACCATTAAGGAATGCCGTTTTGACGTCCATTTGCCATATTTCATAATCGTAGAATGCGGCAATTGCTAACATGATTCGGACGGACTTTAGCTTCGCTACCGGTGAGAAAGTCTCATCGTAGTCAACCCCTTGAACTTGTCGATAACCCTTAGCGACAAGCCAAGCTTTATAGATGGTCACATTACCATCCGCGTCTGTCTTCTTCTTAAAGATCCATTTATTTTCTATGGCTCGCCGTTCAACGGGCAAGTTAGTCAAAGTCCATACTTCGTTTTCATACATGGATCCTATCTCGGATTTCATGGCTTCTAGCCATTTGTCCGAATCCGGGCCCGCCATCGCTTCTTCATAGTTCGAAGGTTCACCGTTGTCTAACAACATGATTTCCAAGACAGGGTTGCCGTACCACTCTGGTGCGGAACGTGTCCTTGTGGACCTTCGAATTTCAGTAGGAGCTAGATCAGAAGTATCTTGATCATTATCATTAACTTCCTCTCTAGTCGGTGCTGGCACCTCAGGAACATTTTCTTGAGTTGCGCCATTTTCCGGTTCAAGAGGCAATACTTCATCAAGTTCTACTTTCCTCCCACTTACTTCTTTCGAGAGAAACTCCTTCTCTAGAAAGGATCCATTCTTGGCAACAAAGACCTTGCCTTCGGATCTGAGGTAGAAGGTATACCCAATAGTTTCTTTAGGGTATCCTATGAAGACGCATTTTTCTGACTTGGGTTCGAGCTTTTCAGGTTGAAGTTTCTTGACATAAGCATCGCATCCCCAAACTTTTAGAAACGACATCTTAGGTTTCTTCCCAAACCATAATTCATATGGTGTCGTCTCAACGGATTTCGACGGAGCCCTATTTAAAGTGAATGCGGTAGTCTCTAAAGCATAGCCCCAAAAAGATAGCGGTAAATCGGTAAGAGACATCATAGACCGCACCATATCTAATAGAGTGTGATTACGACGTTCGGACACACCGTTACGCTGAGGTGTTCCAGGCGGCGTTAGTTGTGAAAGTATTCCACATTTTCTTAAGTGTGTGCCAAATTCGTGACTCAAGTATTCTCCTCCACGATCTGATCATAGAAACTTGATTTTCCTGTCACGTTGATTCTCAACCTCACTCTGAAATTCCTTGAACTTTTCAAAGGTTTCAGACTTGTGTTTCATTAAGTAGACATACCCATATCTACTCAAGTCATCAGTGAGAGTGAGAACATAACGATAGCCACCGCGAGCCTCAACACTCATTGGACCGCACACATCAGTATGTATGATTTCCAATAAGTTGGTTGCTCGCTCCATTGTTCCTGAGAACGGAGTCTTGGTCATTTTACCAATGAGGCATGGTTCGCACGTGTCAAATGATTCATAATCAAGAGACTCTAAAAGTCCATCTGCATGGAGCTTCTTCATGCGTTTGACACCTATGTGACCAAGGCGGCAGTGCCACAAGTATGTGGGACTATCATTATCAACCTTACATCTTTTGGTATTCCCACTATGAACATGTGTAGCATTATGCTCGAGATTCATTAAAAATAAACCATTCACCATAGGAGCATGACCATAAAACATATCTCTCATATAAATAGAACAACCATTATTCTCGGATTTAAATGAGTAGCCATCTCGAATTAAACGAGATCCCGATACAATGTTCATGCTCAAAGCTGGCACTAAATAACAATTATTGAGGTTTAAAACTAATCCCGTAGGTAAATGAAGAGGCAGCGTGCCGACGGCGATCACATCGACCTTGGAACCATTCCCGACGCGCATCATCACCTCGTCCTTCGCCAGTCTCCGTTTATTCCGCAGCTCCTGCTTTGAGTTACAAATGTGAGCAACTGCACCGGTATCAAATACCCAAGAGCTACTACGAGTACTGGTTAGGTACACATCAATTACATGTATATCACATATACCTTTTGTTTTGCCGGCCTTCTTGTCCGCAAAGTATTTGGGGCAATTCCGCTTCCAGTGACCACTTCCCTTGCAATAAAAACACTCAGTCTCGGGCTTGGGTCCATTCTTTGGCTTCTTCTCGGCAGCTTGCTTGCCAGGCGCGGCAACTTCCTTGCCGTCCTTCTTGAAGTTCTTTTTACCCTTACCCTTCTTGAACTTAGTGGTTTTATTCACCATCAACACTTGATGTTCCTTCTTGACTTCTACCTCTGCTGATTTCAGCATAGCAAATACTTCAGGAATGGTCTTTTCCATCCCCTGCATATTGAAGTTCATCACAAAGCTCTTGTAGCTCGGTGGAAGCGACTGGAGGATTCTGTCAATGACCGCATCATCCGGGAGATTAACTCCCAGCTGAGTCAAGCGGTTATGCAACCCATACATAGTGAGTATGTGCTCACTGACAGAACTGTTTTCCTCCATCTTACAGCTGAAGAATTTGTCGGAGACTTGATATCTCTCGACCCGGGCATGAGCTTGAAAAACCATTTTCAGCTCTTCGAACATCTCATATGCTCCGTGTCTCTCAAAACGTTTTTGGAGCCCCGGCTCTAAGCTGTAAAGCATGCCGCATTGAACGAGGGAGTAGTCATCGGTACGTGCCTGCCAAGCGTTCATAACGTCTTGTTTAGCAGGGAGGACAGGTGCGTCACCCAGCGGTGCTTGTAGGACATAATCTTTCTTGGCAGCTATGAGGATGATCCTCAGGTTCCGGACCCAGTCCGTGTAGTTGCTGCCATCGTCTTTCAGCTTGGTTTTCTCTAGGAACGCGTTGAAGTTGAGGACTACGTTGGCCGTTTGATCTACAAGACATATTGTAAATATTTTAGACTAAGTTCATGATAATTAAGTTCATAAAATCAAATTATTTATGAACTCCCACTTAGATAGACATCCCTCTTCTAGTCATCTAAGTATAACATGATCCGAGTTAACTAGGCCGTGTCCGATCATCACGTGAGACGGACTAGTCAACATCGGTGAACATCTTCATGTTGATCGTATCTTCTATACGACTCATGCTCGACCTTTCGGTCTTCTGTGTTCCGAGGCCATGTCTGTACATGCTAGGCTCGTCAAGTCAACCTAAGTGTTTGCATGTGTAAATCTGTCTTACACCCGTTGTATGTGAACGTTAGAATCTATCACACCCGATCATCACGTGGTGCTTCGAAACAACAAACTGTCGCAACGGTGCACAGTTAGGGGGGACACTTCTTGAAATTATTATGAGGGATCATCTTATTTACTACCGTCGTTCTAAGTAAACAAGATGCAAAAACATGATAAACATCACATGGAATCAAATAATAAACGTGACATGATATGGCCAATATCACATAGCTCCTTTGATCTTCATCTTGGGGCTCCATGATCATCTTGTCACCGGCTTGACACCATGATCTCCATCATCATGATCTCCATCATCGTGTCTCCATGAAGTTGCTCGCCAACCATTACTTCTACTACTATGGCTAACGCATTTAGCAATAAAGTAAAGTAATTTACATGGCGTTTCTCAATGACACGCAGGTCATATAAAAGAATAAAGACAACTCCTATGGCTCCTTCCGGTTGTCATACTCATCGACATGCAAGTCGTGATTCCTATTACAATAGCATGAACATCTCATACATCACATATAGATCATTCATCATTCATCACAACTTCGGCCATATCATATCACAAAGCACTTACTGCAAAAACAAGTTAGACGTCCTCTAATTGTTGTTGCAAGTTTTACGTGGCTGAATTAGGGTTCTAGCAAGAACGTATTCTTACCTACGTGAAAGCCACAAAGTGATTTGTCAACTTCTATTTACCCTTCATAAGGACCTTGTTCATCGAATCCGCTCCAACTAAAGTAGGAAAGACAGACACCCGCCAGCCACCTTATGCAACTAGTGCATGTTAGTCGGTGGAACCGGTCTCACATAAGCGTACATGTAAGGTTGGTCTGGGCCGCTTCATCCCACAATACTGCTGAAGCAAGAAAAGACTAGTAGCGGCAAGAAAGTTGACAAATCCACGCCCACAACAAATTGTGTTCTACTCGCGCAAGAAGAACTACGCATAGACCTAGCTCATGATGCCACTGTTGGAGAACGTTGCAGAAAACAAAAATTTTCCTACTCGTTTCACCAAGATCCATCTAGGAGTTCATCTAGCAACGAGTCATGAGATGTATCTACATACCTTTGTAGATCGCGTGCGGAAGCGTTCAACGAACGGGGATGATGTAGTTGAACACGACGTGATCCAAATCACCGATGACCGAGTGCCGAACGGACGGCACCTCCGCGTTCAACACACGTACGGGACGGGAGACGTCTCCTCCTTCTTGATCCAGCAAGGGGGAAGGAGAGGTTGATGATGATCCAGCAGCACGACGGCGTGGTAGTGGATGCAGAGCGTCACAGTAGCAGGGCTTCGCCTATACTACGCAAGAGAGAGATGTAACAGGGAGAGAGGGAAGCACCAAAAGCGTAGCCTCAAATCCCTCCTCTCCCCACTATATATAGGGGTGCCAAGGGGGGGCGTTGGCCCTAGGAGATGGATCTCCTAGGGGGGGCGGCCAAGGGTGGGGGGCTTGCCCCCCAAGGCAAGGGGGCGCCCCCCCTTTAGGGTTTCCCCTAACCCTAGGCGCATGGGCCCCTTAGGGGTGGCGCCCCAGCCCACTAAGGGCTGGGTCCCTTCCCACTTCAGCCCATGGGGCCCTCCGGGATAGGTGGTCCCACCCGGTGGACCCCCGGGACCCTTCCGGTGGTCCCGGTACAATACCAGTAACCCCGAAACTTGTCCCGATGGCCGAAACAGCACTTCCTATATATAATTCTTTACCTCCGTACCATTCCGGAACTCCTCGTGACGTCCGGGATCTCATCCGGGACTCCGAACAACATTCGGGTTACTACATATACATATCTTCACAACCCTAGCGTCACCGAACCTTAAGTGTGTAGACCCTACGGGTTCGGGAGACATGTAGACATGACCGAGACGACTCTCCGGTCAATAACCAACAGCGGGATCTGGATACCCATGTTGGCTCCCACATGCTCCACGATGATCTCATCGGATGAACCACGATGTCGAGGATTCAATCAACCCCGTATGCAATTCCCTTTGTCAATCGATATATTACTTGCCCGAGATTCGATCGTCGGTATCCCAATACCTTGTTCAATCTCGTTACCGGCAAGTCACTTTACTCGTTCCGTAATGCATGATCCCGTGACCAAACACTTGGTCACTTTGAGCTCATTATGGTGATGCATTACCGAGTGGGCCCAGTGATACCTCTCTGTCATACGGAGTGACAAATCCCAGTCTTGATCCGTGTCAACCCAACAGACACTTTCGGAGATACCCGTAGTCTACCTTTATAGTCACCCAGTTACGTTGTGACGTTTGGTACACCCAAAGCACTCCTACGGTATCCGGGAGTTACACGATCTCATGGTCTAAGGAAAAGATACTTGACATTGCAAAACTCTAGCAAACGAACTATACGATCTTTATGCTATGTTTAGGATTGGGTCTTGTCCATCACATCATTCTCCTAATGATGTGATCTCGTTATCAATGACATCTTATGTCCATAGCCAGGAAACCATGACTATCTATTGATTAACGAGCTAGTCAACTAGAGGCTTACTAGGGACATGTTGGTGTCTGTTATTCACACATGTATTACGATTTCCGGATAACACAATTATAGCATGAATAAAGACAATTATCATGAACAAGGAAATATAATAATAATGCTTTTATTATTGCCTCTAGGGCATATTTCCAACAGTATTGAGATACATACGATCGAATCTCGGGCAAGTAACATACCGATGACAAAGGGAACAACGTATGTTGTTATGCGGTCTGACCGATAAAGATCTTCGTAGAATATGTGGGAGCCAATATGAGCATCTAGGTTCCGCTATTGGTTATTGACCGGAGACGTGTCTCGGTCATGTATACATTGTTCTTGAACCCGTAGGGTCCGCACGCTTAAGGTTTCGATGACAGTTATATTATGAGTTTTTGATGTACCGAAGGAGTTCGGAGTCCTGGATGAGATCGGGGACATGATGAGGAGTCTCGAAATGGTTGAGATGTAAAGATCGATATATTGGACGACTATATTCGGACATCAGAAAGGTTCCGAGTGATTCGGGTATTTTTTAGAGTACTGGAGAGTTACGGGAATTCGCCGGGGAGTATATGGGCCTTATTGGGCCATACGGGAATAGAGGAGAGAGGCCAAAAGTGTGACGCCCGGATAATTAAGCTACATTAACCCTCTACTAATTATGCCACATCACCATGATTACTATTGTTAATCTCGCGACGATTCAAGTCCCATTCGAATTCAAATTTAAAATAAAGTTAAACAACCAAAGTTTTCAAATGTTAAAACAAAAAATGTTGGGGAGGTGTCAAATAAATCATAAACAGTTATGGCGAAGAACTCATAATTAAATAAAATATTTAAATACACAATAGTAGATAAAACAACGGTAAAACAATTACTTAAATGCTTTTAAATACTAAACAAGTATTTGAACGGCTTCATTTGACCTCAAACTTTTTTGTGCCACCTTGTGGTGTTGACTAGAAATTATGAGTAGGATTTCGTGTTAAACAAAAATCGTTTGCTATCAAAACTAAATGAAAAACAGCGGAGAAATACAAAACAGACATAATAAAGAGAAGGAGAGAGTGATAGGGGAAAACCCCCCATCCCCTGGGCCTTAGGCCACCGGCCGGCCTACTAGGCCCAGCCCAGCTGCCTCCCTATCTAACCCTAGCCCCTCACCTCTCTATCCCCACTCCACCCGTTCGATCCCCTCGTCCCTCCTTACGCCGCCAGGAAGAGAGCAGAGAGGAGCAAGAGACCCCGCGCCCGATCCCGCTCACACGCGCCCACCTTGCCCTGCTCCGACCACCTCTGCCGCTGTTCTGGTCGGCAAGCTCCTCACCTCCGACCCCCCCCCCCCCCGCATCGCCGCCTCCTCCTTCGACCTGCACAGCTGCCGGCCCCGCCCCTGTCGCACACCCCCTGTCGCTGGCACCGCCTGCGCCCCGTGCCTCCCATGGCCGCACCAGGCCATGGCCAGCGCCTGCCGGCGCGCGTGGGCTCTCGCCCGCAGCTCGCCACTGCTCCTCTACGCACCCGCCGATGTTGGTCGCCCCTGCCCAACCGCTTCATCACCGGCGCCCGCGCCTCGTCGGCCACCTCTCCGACCCGCCACGACCTCCCCCGAGCTCACGGACCTTCCCTGCTGCTTCGATGTGAGCTCCTCCCTCGATCCCCCACTTTTCCTCATTGCTACTGTCACAGCGTACCGCGTCCGCTATCCCCTGCGTTGCCCGCGCACCGGCCGGGCCTTGGCCGCGGCCGCGTGCTTGCCGCTGCTTGCTACCTATTGTTGCTCTTGCCGCTGCAGCTGGCTACCACGTACTGCCGATGCTACTGCTTGATTGCCGTTGCTACTTCCTCCTTCTGCCGCTAATTAGCTGCTGCTGCTCGTGGTCGTGCCCAGCTCCTCATCGCGCTCCCGCTTGCACTTGTCCACGCATGCCCCGCATCGCTGGACCCTCCATCACGATGGCCTTGGCCCTGCGTGTGCGTATGTGCACAGCCAAGAGGCCAGCTAGCTCTCTGGATATGGGCTTGGCCCTTGTTTACTTAGGGCTAATTAGCTTAGGTTAAATTGATTGTTTAATTAGTCTGAATGGGCAACTGACACATGGACCCCATTGTTAAGTTAGCAGATCAAAAGAACTTAGAGTTTTCTGGGCCAATGACAAGGGGCCCCACCCCAAAACATTTGTATAAAAAAATATAATAATTAAATTAATTAATTAACTTAATTAATGTTGTTTAATTAACCTGATAATCTAGTCAAACTAATTAATCGTGTTTAATTGACCTGAGACTATGACGAGTGGGCCCCACCTGCCTGGGTTGACCTAGTCAACCTTTGACCCCTGATGACATCATGATGACATCACGCTGACATCATAATTGCTTTTCTAATTAAATTAATCTGATAATTCCAAAAATGAATTATAACTCTAAAAATTAATATAAAATAATTCGTAACTCGGATGAAAATACTTTGTACATGAAAGTTGCTCAGAACGACGTGACGAATCCGGATACGCACACCGTTCGTCCGCCACGCATCCCTAGCATAGCAAACACGGAACTTTCCCCTTCCGGTTAATCTGTCCGAAAACGTGAAACACCAGGGATAATTTCCCGAATGTTTTCCCCCTTCACCGGTACCACCCCGTACGCGTTAGGGCACACCTAGCATCACGCTTTGTCATGTCATGCAACGTCATGCATTTGTTTGCATTATATTTATTGTTTCTCCCCCCTCTTCTCTCGCTAGACATCGAGACCGATGCCGCTGCTACCCAGTACGACTATGGTGTTGACGACCCCTCTCTCTTGCCAGAGCAACCAGGCAAGCCCCCCCTTTGATCACTAGATATCACCTACTCTTCTCTATACTGCTTGCATTAGAGTAGTGTAGCATGTTACTGCTTTTCGTTAATCCTATTCTGATGCATAGCCTGTCATTGTTGCTACAGTTGTTACCCTTACCTGCTATGCTACTGCTTAGTATAGGATGTTAGTGTTCCATCAATGGCCCTACACTCTTGTCCGTCTGCCATGCTATACTACTGGGTTGTGATCACTCGGGAGGTGATCACGGGCATACACTATATACTTTATACTGTTACATTACTTATGATACTGTTTGGAGATGGGGGCTGAAGGGGCAGGTGGCTCCATCCAGGTAGTGGTGGGCCTGGGTCCCCGATGGCCCCCGACTGTTACTTTGTGGCGGAGCGACAGGGCAGGTTGAGACCACCTAGGAGAGAGGTGGGCCTGGCCCTGGTCGGCGTCCGTGGTTACTTCAGAATAACACGCTTAACGAGATCTTGGTATTTGATCTGAGTTTGGCTACTGGCCTATACGCACTAACCATCTACGCGGGGACAGTTATGGGTACTCGACGTCGTGGTATCAGCCGAAGCCTTCATGACGTCAGCGACTGAGCGGCGCACGCCGGGTTGGACCGCGTAACGTAACTTCCTTTGTAATGGAGGTTGCTAGGTCTTCTCACCGGCCGCGTGCGCAACGTGCAGGTGTGCAATGGGCGATGGGCCCAGACCCCTGCGCCATAGGATTTAGACCAGCGTGCTGACCTCTCTGTTGTGCCTAGGTAGGGCTGCGATGTGTTGATCTTCCGAGGCTGGGCATGACCCAGGAAAGTGTGTCCGGCCAAATGGGATCGAGCGTGTTGGGTTATGTGGTGCACCCCTGCAGGGAAGTTAATCTATTCGAATAGCCATGATCTTCGGTAACAGGACGACTTGGAGTTGTACCTTGACCTTATGACAACTAGAACCGGATACTTAATAAAACACACCCTTCCAAGTGCCAAATACAACCCGGTGATCGCTCTCTCACAGGGTGACGAGGGGGGATCATTGGTTAGGTTTATGCTATGCGATGTTACTTGGTGAACTTACCATCTACTCTCTTCTCCTGCTGCAAGATGGAGGTTACCAAAAGCGTGGTCTTCGAAAGGACTAGCTATCCCCCTCTTATTCCGGCATTCTATAGTTCAGTCCACATATGATAGCCTTTTCCATTTGATACCAATTGTAAGTGCATCTAGTGCCACCCCTAGTTGGTTTTGGAGTATTGACGACAAACCTAGTTGAGGGACTAATGTGTTTGTGAGAATTGCAGGATAACACAGGTAGAAGTCCCTCATTGATTCGGTTTTCCTACCAGAGATGACCCCTAAAAATGTATGAAGACATTGAAGTCAAAGGTGGTATGTGAAGACATTCACCTTGAAGACTATGACAAGAGAAGCCATTGCATGAAGACTATGGAGCGCGAAGATTTAGATCTTTCGTAGTTCTTTTTCTTCTTTGTTGAGTCATAGGAACCACCGTACTGTTAAGTGGGGTCCAAGAAAACCAGTCAGAATGACTAAAGTGATGCTTAACCAAAATCCTATGTCTTCGAGTGAAGACTATGAGAGCGAATCTTGTTCGGAGTTGGACAAGTCAGCTTTTCTTGTAGCCCAAGTAAAGTTGCCATGTGTGTTTGAAATCTGACCGTTGGAACACGTGTCAGTTCCTTAGTGACCTAGGGTCATTTCGGACAAATCAGGTCGGGTTGCCTAGTGGCTATAAATAGCCCACCCCCTACAACCATAAACGGTTGGCTGCTCAGAGTTAAAGTACGGCTTTTGTCATTTGAGAGCAACCCACCTCGAAGCCTTTGAGAGAGAATTCCTTGAGAGGATAAAGCCCTAACCACCCAGAGCCAAAGAGTGTTAGGCATCACTTAAGTCTTCTTGTCTATGTGATCTGAAGACTTATTACACTTGAGGACTGTTAATCCTCCAGCCGGTTAGGCGTCGCGTTCTGAGCATCCAAGAGTCATTATGGATCGCCGGTGAATGAAGTCTGTGAAGGTTTGGAAGTTTACCTTGAAGACTTACCAGAGTGATTGGGCGAGGTCTATGTGACCTTAGCTCAAGGGGAATACGGTGAGGACTAAGTGTTCTGAGCTGCGTGCTCAGGACTAAGTGTCCTCAGGTTTAAATACCTATCCGCCCTAACGAGACGTACAACTGTCACAACAGTTGGAACTGGTCTACCAAACCTTTGTCTTCGTCACGCACACTGGTTCTATCCTTCTCATCTCTTTATTTACAGTTGGCTCTTGTAAAGTCAGTGCCTATTTGCTTTATCTATTTGTCTTCACTGCGTACCTGATCCTTACTGCCTAGCTACTATTAGTCATTGTGGTTTCACTTCATTGAATGCTTGACTATTGTCTGTCTAGTGTAGTCTACCTTCCGCTGCATGGAAATAGGTTCATTTCTATCATTTGTCTTCGAAACTTCCATGTTTTGAAGACTTTCATAAAAAACGCCTATTCACCCCCCCCCCCCTCTAGTCGATATAACACACTTTCAGTTGGTATTAGAGCAAGGTACTCGCTTGTTCTGTGTGATTTTGGTTTAACCGCCTGGAGTTTTAGTTATGTCGACCACAGGTATGAAGACTGTGTCATGCCCCATCTTTGACGGTCACGAGTATCCCAAGTGGAAGGCCATGATGAAGAAGCGCCTCATGGCAACAAACAGCGAGCTGTGGACCGTCACTGAGATTGGTCTGACCGATCTGTGCAAGATGGCGGAAGCTAATGACATTCGCAAGTACACTCTTCTCAACCTCACGGCGAAGGACGTCATCTGCTCCTGTCTATCTCAAAATCAGTTTAGGAATGTCATGCATCTCAATCATGCAAAGCTCATCTGGGACCGTCTCTCTGAGGTCTATGAGGGTCATCGAACTCGTCATGATCCTCGGTTCGAGGACTTTAAGGAGTCACTCAAAGCGATGACATTCGAACCAGAATCATCATCTTCTGCATCATGCCTTATGGCAAATGATGCTAAGGTAATTGGCTATCTATCTGTATCCAGTGATGATGAATCTGGTGATGAATTTGGACCCAGCTATGCAAAACTTGCTTCCCTTGTCACTAAACAACAGAAAGCTATGGAACATATTCAAAAACTGTTAGACAAAAGCGATGACCTGTTGGACGCTGAAATGACTCAATCTCAGTCCTTAATTGAAGACATAAAAATCTTCATATTAAGTATGAGGAACTTGAAAGTCGTCATGAAACGCTCTCAACAACTCATGAAGAACTCGAGAAATTGAGAGCGGCTCATGAAAATCTTCAAAAGGAAAACGAGTCACTTCGCGCCAAACAGATCAGTTCAGCTCAGGAAGGATTTGAACCACCATGTCTTAAATGCCTTGAGCGTGATAACTCTACTTATGTTGCTAATTGTTCTGCTGCTTCCAATGTTGCACTACCTTCAACTGTCAATGTGGTAACTAACCCCTCTGCTGAGGATACCACTGCTATTGCTGATGAGAATGCTAGGTTGAAGACACTGCTTGAAACAGGGATGTACAAAAGTCTCAAAGGGCATCAGACACTATGTGATGTCCTCAAAAGGCAGATCCTGAACCGAAACCCTAGGAAGGAGGGTGTTGGGTTTGTAAGGAAAATGAATGCTGATGGCTCTTACTAGAAACCTGAGCAGTACCCCAAAACCACATGGTTTGCTGCAAAGGAACCTTCAGCAGATCCATCCACTCTATCTGGCTTCACTTGTGCTAACCCCATTGTTATTGATGAATCCTTTGATGCAAACTATAAACTGTTTAGGAATCAGAATGGTGAAGTAGCCAGGTATATTTGTACTAACTGCAGGAATGGACCGCCTATGAAGAAGATCTGGGTGCCGAAAAGGTGTTTGGAGAATCTTCCTGTGAATGTCATCATGACACCACAAGTGAAGAAGACAAACCCCAGACCACAGGCTTCATACGGTCCAAAGGCTTCATACAGACAGAGGACTCACCTGAGTCACACTAACACAAATGTTTTGCAGGGAAGCCATACTCAGGCCTATGAATATGAGCGCGGTTCATCAAACCGCCATGTTCATAAGACCAAGAACTATTCTGCTTATTCTTATGAATACTATTGTCCACCTGCAAGACTTTTTGCTAGGGCTCCAGAGCCAAAGTTTTCAGATGCTGCACTTAGACTAATTGCTTCAAAGCCACCCCTGAAGATGTGGGTGGCTAAGAAAGCTTAACTCTCTTTTGCAGGGAAAGGTCTCCAGCCGAAAACCAAAATCGTCTGACACTATAGCTGGGGACCTTAAACATCTTGTAGGGCGCAAGATCAAATGCCCAAATGGTCGTACTATGTACTTTGTTTCTGAATGCAACTTGCCCTATCAGTCCTAATCTCGATCTAAGCTTTAATAATCCACTGGTTCGTCAAATGTTTTTTCTTCACAATTCTCTTCGTGAAGCCTATCCCCCTAACTGCACTGTAGGGTACGACACCAGCTGCTTCAGAATGGATTATTGATAGTGGGTGTACAAATCACATGACTGGCAAGTGAAGCCTTCTCATGGACTCAACTTTACGTCCATCATACAAAAGTCACATCACATTTGCTGACACTAGTAAAAGCAAGGTATTGGGTCTAGGTAGAGTTGCAATCTCAAAGGATCAACACATGGACAAAGTCATGCTTGTTGAATCCCTTGGTTTCAACTTAATGTATGTCTCAATGCTTTGTGATTTAAACATGATTGTGATGTTTGGAAAATATCGTTGCCTTGTACTAATGGATTCTGACAAGTCTCTAGTGTTTGAAGGGTATCGAAAAGATGATTTGTATGTTGTAGATTTCTCAGCAGGACCACAACTTGCAGTATGTCTTCTAGCAAAAGCTTCTGAATGCTGGCTCTGGCATCGAAGGCTAGGGCATGATGGCATGAGGAACCTCCACACCCTTGCAAGGAAGAAGCATGTCATAGGCATCGAGGGCGTCAAGTTCAAGAAGGATCACTTATGCGGTGCCTGTGAAGCAGGAAAGATGACAAGGGCCAAGCATCCCTCGAAGACAATCATGACAACGACTCAACCCTTCGAACTGCTACACATGGATCTTTTCGGTCCCACTCATTACTCAACTCTTACTACTACTGCTTGTCTCTATGGCTTTGTCATTGTTGATGATTATTCAAGATATACTTGGGTGCATATAATCCTTTACAAGACTGAAGTGCAGGATGTCTTCCGACGCTTCGCCAATCGAGCAATGAACAACTATGGCGCCAAGATAAAGCACATCAGAAGTGACAATGGCACTGAATTCAAGAACACTGGCCTAGATACATATCTTGATACTTTGGGCATCACACACGAATTCTCAGCTCCGTACACGCCACAGCAGAATGGCGTCGTCGAACGCAAGAACAGAACACTTATTGAGATGGCTCGGACGATGCTTGATGAATACAAGACTCCAAGAAAATTCTGGCCTGAAGCCATTGACACTGCATGCCATATAATCAATCGTGTTTATCTTCACAAGCTTCTGCACAAGACATCCTATGAGCTCCTTACTGGCAAGAAGCCAAATGTCAGTTACTTCAGAGTATTTGGCGCCAAGTGCTGGATCAAGGATCCACATCACACTTCAAAATTTGCACCAAAAGCACATGAGGGTTTTATGCTTGGATATGGAAAGGATTCGCACTCCTACAGAGTCTTCAATCTCTTTCATTACAAAGTGGTTGAAACGGTGGATGTGCGGTTCGATGAAACTAACAGCTCACAAAGAGAGCACTTGCCAAATGTGCTAGATGAAGTTCCATCCAGTGAATCAATCAAACTTATGGGAACTAGAGAAATTATACCTTCTGAAGCTCAACCTAAAGAAGAACTTATCATCTCCGCACCTGATCAGCCTGAAGACAATCCCTCTAACAATGACAATGATCAGCAAGAGCAAAATCTTCGTCATGTACATCCTCGTGTTGCAAATGAAGTACAGATTGAGAGAATAATTGATAGCATCAATGCACCAGGTCCACTCACTCGTTCAAGGGCAACACAGCTAGCAAATTTTTGTGGGCACTTCGCATTCGTCTCAATAACAGAACCCAAGAAAGTTGAAGAAGCCTTCATGGAACCTGAATGGATTCAAGCTATGCAAGAAGAGCTTCAACAGTTTGAGCTGAATAATGTATGGGAACTGGTTAAGTGTCCTGATCCTCGGAAGCACAATATAATAGGCACCAAATGGATATATCACAACGAGCAAGATGAGCATGGTCAAGTTGTCAGAAACAAAGCTCATCTCGTTGCTCAAGGATACACTCAAGTTGAAGGGATTGACTTCGATGAAACATTTGCTCCTGTGGCTAGACTTGAAGCCATACGCATACTGCTGGCCTATGCAAATCATCACAACATACTTCTATGTCAAATGGATGTGAAGAGCACTTTTCGCAATGGCAAGATTGAGGAAGAAGTGTATGTTGCACAACCGCCTGGCTTTGAAGATCCAAAACATCCTGACATGGTATACAAGCTCAACAAGGCACTGTATGGCCTCAAACAAGCCCCTCGGGCTTGGTATGACACACTCAAATACTTCCTAAAGAGCAAAGGCTTCAAATCTGGTTCCCTCGACCCCACTCTTTTCACGAAGACATATGATGGTGAACTGTTTGTGTGCCAAATATATGTGGATGACATTATCTTCGGCTGCACCAATCAGAAATACAGTGAAGAGTTTGGATATATGATGCAAGAGCAATATCAGATGTCCATGATGGGTGAGCTGAAGTTCTTCCTTGGTCTTCAAATACGTCAGCAACACAACGGCATCTTTATATCTCAAGAGAAGTATCTCAAAGATTGCCTGAAGAAGTTTGGTATGCAAGACTGCAAAGGCTTCACGACGCCAATGCCAGCCAAACATCATCTGGGTCCCGATGACAATGGTAAAGAGTTCGATCAAAAGGTATACCGCTCCATGATTGGTTCTTTACTTTATCTATGTGCATCTAGGCCAGATATTATGCTTAGTGTTTGCATGTGTGCTCGATTCCAAGCGGCACCAAAGGAATCGCATCACTTAGCTGTGAAGCGAATTCTTCGATATTTGGCTTACACCCCAACTCTAGGATTATGGTATCCAAAGGGCTCAGAGTTTGATCTGGTTGGATTCTTGGATGCTAATTATGCTGGTGACAAGGTGGATCGCAAGTCTACATCAGGCACATGTCATTTTCTGGACGATCACTTGTATGTTGGTCTTCAAAGAAGTAGAACTGTGTATCTCTCTCCACTGCTGAATTTGAATACATTGCTGCTGGATCTTGCTGCGCTCAGCTTCTGTGGATGAAGCAAACACTCAAAGACTATGGCATTCATCTGAAGCAAGTGCCACTCTACTGCGACAATGAAAGTGCCATCAAGATTGTCAACAACCCAGTTCAGCACTCGAAGACAAAGCACATTGAAATTCGTCATCACTTTCTCAGAGATCATGTTGTGAAGAAAGATATTGATATCATACACGTCAACACTGAAGAGCAATTGGCAGATATCTTCACTAAGCCCTTGGATGAGAAGAGATTTTGCAAGTTACGGTGTGAGCTAAATATCTTGGAATCCTCAAATGTCCTGTGATCAGGCACACATCCTAACACTTATGCATATTGATGACTTAGATGTGCAACACACGAAGTAAAGTATATCTTCAATCAATGAAGACATACATTCTAAGTGTGAATACATTAATGTGGAATTTGGCTTCGGAGCGCCACGATAATTGTGCGCTGTGTCTGGGTCTAATACTTCCTATACGGTGGGTAACGCCACCACAAAATTCATCTGTTTGAAGTGTTTTACCCATGGTGTTACATTTGCTGTGTCTTCACATTTGGTTTGGCTTCAATCTCAACATGTCTTCATGATTATCTTTATTATGTTGATCATATATATATATATATATATATATATATATATATATATATAGGGATTGACTATTCGTCACCCTGGGTGAGGAATAGTTATTCTTCACCCCCTCTATTTTACCATCAATGGACCATAATTTTACGTTCTGTAAATTTTGCTTTATTTCCGAAGTAAAAAGAGACCGTAAGAAAATATATAATCATCGAAAAAAATATTTTATGTTATGTAAAATTACAAATGTAAAAACATAGTGTAAAATACACATAAACTGTAATTTTTCTTGTCTTATGACCTATATTTTTATTTATTTTTTATGTCAAATTTTACGTCGTGAATCGATAGGAATGTAACTATTTGAATTCCAAACGTAATTTAATTATGAAATGATCGTAATATTACCTTGGGTGAAGAATAACTTATTCTGCACCCTGGGTGATGAATAGTAACACTATATATATATATATATATACTAGTGTTCTGTCCTCTACAGCATTCACTTATAGCTATGTCTTCTTGTTGAATCTTTTGAACTAAGTGAATGTGATCGGACCCTAACCTCTCTATGCTTTCTATCTCAAACTCTATCTCTCCAAATCATATGCATTCTATTGAAACTGTCGAATATCTTCTCTGCGTCCTTGTCAGCAGAAGATACAGAGACAAACATTAAGTCCATTTTCAATGCTAATTCCTTCACCTGAAACCCGAAGAAGTGGGAACAACCACCCGACAATCCAGGCGTGCGTGGGAACGTGGAACAACCTCCGATATGTTGCATGATGGCCACGTGTTCTTCAGATGTGAATCGCCAGGGGCACCTGTGTAATAATGTTGTGCCGTCCCTGTACCTAAAAATACACGCCTCACCACAGTCATTATCGTTTCTTCCACTCGCGCACGAACCCTAGCGTCACCGCTAGCCCTCGACGACGCCGGCGACGAAGCGCTTAGCTGCCGCGACCTCTCCGACGACGTCTTCACGCCGGCCGCGGACATCGTCTTCTCCGCCGTCGCCGTAGGTGTCCTCCGTCGCCAAGTTAGAGCACGGACGATCGAACTGCTTGGCCTCCTCTTCCACTCCGTCTAGCAGTTCTTTGTTTGGTAAATAAAACTTCCTTTTTACGGCCCCTTTGATCCTATAGATTCGTCACTTTCTACCACAAGCAGTTTCTGTTCACACATGTTGGATCCACTTCATACTGCATCTCATATTATGCCTAGTATGTTCACTTATGCTTCACAAAGTAGTTAGATTCCTCACTTGTACTGATCTGTGGATTCATACAAATCTGGAACCAACTCCTTATCTATGAGTGAATGTCTTCGCACGATGAGGTCAATGTCTTCTAAACTGATTTATCTTCAAAATATTCTGAGAATGCATATGACCTCTTCCCCTTCCCTCGCACCTTAATGCTGTCACAGGTACATGTCCATGGGAGAATCCCTTGGTTCTCATAGTCTGCATTCATTTGCAGAATTCTTACAGCATCATATAAATTCTCCCGAAGCCAGTTCCTGTTTGTCCAGCAAGCGAAAGCCCTTGAAGCCTTTGAACGTATTGAAGCCATTCAGCTTAAAGTTCATGGCTGTAGAGAAATCAGCAAGGAAGGGTGGCAGAAAGCGTCGAGGTGAAACATCAAGAGATCTGCCCGATGACCTCTCAGAACTGTACAAGACAGATCCAGAAGAGGATTACAATCAGCGCAAGACACGAATCCAATGGATTCGACAATATTGGGCAGAACAGTGGTTCGAGTACAGGTTTGTGACAAAGGAATATGCTGAGAAGAATGCCATCAAGCGACCATGGGGAGACATCCTATACAGAAATCTTCAACCCAGGTCCAGAGATGAAGCCATTGAACAAGGCTTCTATCCCTGCATGGTCCGTGGACCACAGCCTGCGGATGCTGACCCATCGTCACTGCTATGGTGTCGTGACGACAATCTGTTCAAGCGCAACTTCCAGTTTGCCCAGAATTCGGCGAAGCAGAACAAGAAGTCATTGGGCCTAAACTTCAACCCTGGTCCCTCTGCTCCCCGTGCCGATGGCACCCGTGAAGCTGAACCCAATCTTGTTGGGCCCTTCTACAACCTGGAAGGTCTCATCACTCATATCGTGGTTCAAGGGATAGCTGTGGATGAGCCTGCATATGACGCTGAATCTGATGAAGCGCCTGCAGCACCGAAGCCAAAGAAACTGAAGCAACCTAAAGCTTCAAAGTCTGCCTCAGCACCAAAAATCTCACGGGCGAAGCCACTGGCTACTGCACCTCCTGAAGACAGTGTGCGGTCTGAAGATCTGTCACGTATCTCCAAGCCCCCGAGAGTCAAGATGCCTCTGCCACACACCAGCCAAGAACTGACTGCTGCTACCATTCTGCGCAACGATGCCATTGATCTGTCCAGTGATGAAGATCTTGCAAATGACGCTCTTGAGCAACTGATCAAGAGCAAAGAAGAAGCAGAAATCTTCAACAATTTGCCTCTCTTTGACGTGGCAATCATCCACGACTTCATCGATGAGTGGTTTGACACGCCCAACCTCAGCTTTGAAGATCTGCAACTTCCCATTGGCCTTAGTGTCGCCTTCCATGGCGCCATTGCTTCAGAGCTAGCTTTAGCTCAGCGCATCGTCGAACTAAAGCAAAAGATTGACTTTGAGAAAGCTCAGTTCGAGAAGCATATGGCCAAGCTCGACATGCAAGAGGTCAAGAACTTCAAGATCATGTTGCACGAGCTCAAAGAAGCCTCTCTCAAGAGGCGTGAAGAAGCTCAAGGTTCTCATGAGCGCATGAAGATCCTGGCTGACAAGTGTGTGCAAGCCTACAATGAGGCTGAGAAGCGCAAGGCCCTTGGGCATCCTGGCATCAACCCCAGGATGGCTGCAAAGACGAAGAAGAAGCCCGCTATGGCCGAACCCGACGCACCAAGGTAGGAAGCACATCCCATTGTCTTCCCAACCAGCATGACTGGCTCGAAGCCAAAAGCCAGGTCTACCGCTTCAGAACTGAAGAAGACGAGGACTGCTGAGGCTGAAGCCAGAAAGAGGAAACATCCTGAAGCCTCTTCTGCTCCTCCCTCCAAGAAGAAGCGCAAGACCAAGAAAGATCGGGCTGCTCCCACAGAGCCCTTAGTTGTTGAACCTATCTCCATGGTTCGCCCTGCCGCTGAACATCAAGAGCGCCAACTGACTGTCCATGAGCCTGCTTCCACATAGGCTCATGAAGCTGAAGACATTCCAGCAGCTGATCCCACCGCTGCTGAAGACATTGGTCACCATGAAAATGTTGACGATGATGTAGTTCTTCCTCTGATCGAGCACCAACATGTATCATTGCCTGTGCTTACGCACAGCGAACTCATCAGCATTGGTCGTCCTCTGACGCCAATTGCTCAGGATGCATCATGGGCTAATCACCCAGAACAACAAGTCACACCACCCCGGCAAGAAGAAGAAGATGACTTTGAGGCCCAGCCAACTCCATCTCCAAAGGCGTCGCCAGTGTTACGCAGGCTTCGCAAAGGACCAAGGTCTCAAGTCTCCGAGTCTGAGGCTAAAGCTGCTGAAGACATTCCGGCTGCATCGGCCGATGACACCCAAGAAGAAGAACGTGTCCCTACACCCCCAACTACTGAAGAAGCTGTTCTCGAGGAGAACGTGTCTGTGCCCGACCCTCCAGCTCATCAAGTGGAGGTAGAAAATCTTGAGGCTGCCACCACCAACACGAATGAAGCCACTGACGCTGTTATGGCTGAAGCAAATGTGGAGCCTACAGCAATCCATGAACCAGAAGTCAGCGAAGCCAATGATGCTACTGCTTCTGTTCCTGCGCCTGCTCCTGGTCCTCAGTTTGACTATCATATTGAGCATAGGCCTTAGGTACATAAGCCAATGCCAAGGTTGCCCAGGTTTCCAGGTCCTGCATCAGCACCTGGATCCTTTAATGTCAATGGCTTCAAAGCAGACAACACCTTCTTTAATAGCTCCAAGAACCCCTACTCAAGGGAAATAATATCTTCTGATCGGTTCTGGAGCTATCCGCAGCGAAGTTATTACTCATGCATTCTGTATAATCAAGGTCGCATCTTCCCTCATATGCGTCTTGACACCGAAGCAATAACTGGTCTGCCCTGCTTGGAAGAAGCTCTAGATTGCTTCAAATAGGTTGGATTGTTGCCTTTCATCACCGACCAAGAGCACTGGAACGAAGAGTTGCTGCTCCAATTTTATGCCACACTTCACATACGTGGTTACAACAGAGATCCGAAGACTTGGGTCCTTGAGTGGATGACAAGAAATGTTCATCACGAAGCCAAAGCCTTTGATATCATTGAGCTCACTGGTCTGCCCACTCCTGGAGATCTCTATGAACCTGGCTGTCAGCTTCACAGTGAAGCTATGGAGAGCATATTTCAGAAGCCTGAACCGAACATGAGTCAGATGCTCAGTATGATGAAGCCTTTGCCACAAGATGCTGCATATCCTAAGGAGTTCTTTGTTGAAGACCTTGAGTATCTGCCAAGGACTATCTATCACATTATAAGGCAAACTCTCTGGCCCATCAAAGGACATTCTCCACATGCAAAACTAGAAGGTGCAATGAAGGCTTTGGTCTTCTATATTCTTCATGGAAAATGCTTCAATGCACAAGACTTCTTCATCCGCCAACTTACTGCATCAGGATCTGATCTTTTTGGCTTGAAGTTCTACGCTCCATGGATAATGCGGCTGATTAAACTCCACTCACTATCTCATATCACCCATCTGCTCGCAATCATCGGATCTTTCTGCCTGATGTGGATATGTCCGTTGAAGCCATTTATCCAGAGCCTGCCAAGGAACCTCTTAGTCTTCAGAATGCGGAGCATCAAAGTTTCACTCAGAACATTGAGGGAGTTGAAGCAGTCACTCATGTTTATCCTCTGGCTGGTACTACACGTGCACCTCATCGTGCCCTTACTGAAGCCACTGAAAGCACCATTGCCCAACGACCCAAGAAGCGATCTCATGTTCTCAATGACCGAGAGCTTCTGGTTGCTCTTCATCAGAAACAGGATAGGCATCATGACTGGCTGAAGCGCCAAATGCAAAGCCTCTTGGTGGATGTCAACCGCATTCGCAATCTTGCCACCAAGAATGCCTTTGTTGCCCATGAAACCTGTCAGCGTACATGGAAAGGGCTGACGCTTATGTGTTCTGAGGATGATCTTCAAGAGGATGGCTTCTCTGAACGTTTCAAGTTTGACTCCACACCTCCCCGAAGGACTGTGGTGCGATGAACTCCATCTCTTGAAGACTCTGAGTTCTCTTCCTCTGCGGCAACTGTGAATGCCAGAGTGATCGAGGACGAATATGATGCCACTTCACCGCCCCCTACTTCTACACGCATCGACACTGCTCCAAGTTCTTCTGCACCGCCAAACACCACCGACGACCTTGCTGCTTCACCTACTCTTCATGGGAACGAGTAGATGCTCTATGTCTTCAAACCTTTTTGGTCCTCACTGACAAAAGGGGGAGAAGCATATGAGTTTGATAGTCTTCAAGCGGGTCCATATGGGCGGTTACTTTATGTTTTGCCTAGTGTTTACAACTCTCGTTTTGATACATTTGGTTCTTTGAGTTGTAACACTTAAACTCGATGGTCGTCTGCTACTTATTTGCTATTTTGTGATGCGATGATAAATTCCGCATGTGCGACGATAAATTCCGCACTTAGATCATTTTGCAGACATCCATTTTTCATTATGCATGTCATTATCTTCACATACCTTTCATGCATGATGAATTGTCCTCATAAGTTGAAGAGGATCTCCACAAGTACAACTTTCCATGTGCATTTGCATTCCAAAAGCAAATTACTTATATGCACATCTTTAGGGGGAGCCCTTGCAACTTATGAAGACAATTCCTTATCCTTTACAATTTCACATATTATATTCCCTGTTGAAAACTTCAACTAGTTTGTCATCAATCACCAAAAAGGGGGAGATTGTAAGTGCATCTAGTGCCACCCCTAGTTGGTTTTGGAGTATTGACGACAAACCTAGTTGAGGGACTAATGTGTTTGTGAGAATTGTAGGATAACACAGGTAGGAGTCCCTCATTGATTCGGTTTTCCTACCAGAGATGACCCCTAAAAATGTATGAAGACATTGAAGTCAAAGGTGGTATGTGAAGACATTCACCTTGAAGACTATGACAAGAGAAGACATCGCATGAAGACTATGGAGCGCGAAGACTTAGATCTTTCGTAGTTCTTTTTCTTCTTTGTTGAGTCATAGGAACCACCGTACTGTTAAGTGGGGTCCAAGAAAACCAGTCAGAATGACTGAAGTGATGCTTAACCAAAATCATATGTCTTCAAGTGAAGACTATGAGAGCGAATCTTGTTCAGAGTTGGACAAGTCAGCTTTGCTTGTAGCCCAAGTAAAGTTGCCGTGTGTGTTTGAAATCTGACCGTTTGAACACGTGTCAGTTCCTTAGTGACCCAGGGTCATTTCAGAAAAATCAGGTCGGGTTGCCTAGTGGCTATAAATAGCCCACCCCCTACAACCATAAACGGTTGGCTGCTCAGAGTTAAAGTATGGCTTTTGTCGTTTGAGAGCAACCCACCTCGAAGCCTTTGAGAGAGAATTCCTTGAGAGGATAAAGCCCTAACCACCCAGAGCCAAAGAGTGTTAGGCATCACTTAAGTCTTCTTGTCTATGTGATCTGAAGACTTATTACACTTGAGGACTGTGAATCCTCCAGCCGGTTAGGCGTCGCGTTCTGAGCATCCAAGAGTCATTGTGGATCGCCGGTGAATGAAGTCTGTGAAGGTTTGGAAGTTTACCTTGAAGACTTACTGATTGGGCGAGGTCTGTGTGACCTTAGCTCAAGGGGAATACGGTGAGGACTAAGTGTTCTGAGCTGCGTGCTCAGGACTAAGTGTCCAGGACTAAGTGTCCTCAGGTTTAAATACCTATCCGCCCTAACCAGACGTACAACTATCACAGCAGTTGGAACTGGTCTACCAAACCTTTGTCTTCGTCACGCACACTGGTTCTATCCTTCTCATCTCTTTATTTACAGTTGGCTCTTGTAAAGTCAGTGTCTATTTGCTTTATCTATTTGTCTTCACTGCGTACCTGATCCTTACTGCCTAGCTACTATTAGTCATTGTGGTTTCACTTCATTGAATGCTTGACTATTGTCTGTCTAGTGTAGTCTACCTTCCGCTGCAAGGAAATAGGTTCATTTCTATCATTTGTCTTCGAAACTTCCATGTTTTGAAGACTTTCATAAAAATCGCCTATTCACCCCCCTCTAGTCGATATAACACACTTTCACCAATGCATACATATGTAGTGTAGCTCCTTGCTTGCGAGTACTTTGGATGAGTACTCACGGTTGCTTTGCTCCCCCTTTCCCCCTTTCTTTTCTCGATTGTTGCGACCAGACGTTGGAGCCCAAGAGCCAGACGCCACTGTCGTCGATGACGACTACTACTCGGGAGGTGCCTACTACTATGTGCAGCCCGCTGACGACGACCAGGAGTAGTTTAGGTGGATCCCAGGCAGGAGGCCTGCGCCTCTTTCGATCTATATCTCAGTTTGTGCTAGCCTTCTTAAGGCAAACTTGTTTAACTATGTCTGTACTCAGATATTGTTGCTTCCGCTGACTCGTCTATGATCGAACTCTTGTATTCGAGCCCTCGAGGCCCCTGGCTTGTAATATGATGCTTGTATGACTTATTTTATTTGTAGAGTTGTGTTGTGATATCTTCCCGTGAGTCCCTGATCTTGATCGTACACGTTTGCATGTATGATTAGTGTACGATTGAATTGGGGGCATCACAAAAAGGAAGGAGGCGCGCGCGCCCCTCTGGTCCGAATTGGACAAGGGGTGCATCCCACTTTTCCTTGTTCCTCTCCCCCTCTTTCCTTCTCTCCTACTCCAACAAGGGAAGGAGGAGTCCTACTCCCGATGGGAGTAGGACTCCCCCCTTGGCGCGCCCTCCTCCTAGGCCAGCCACCTCCCCCCTTGCTCCTTTATATACGGGGGCAGGGGCGCACCCCATAGACACAACAATTGATCATTGATCTCTTAGCCGTGTGCGATGCCCCCTCCACCATAATCCTTGATAATATTGTAGTGGTGCTTAGGCGAAGTCCTGCGACGGTAGAACATCAAGATCGTCACCACGCCGGCGTGCTGATGGAACTCTTCCCCGACATTCTGCTGGATTGGAGTCCGGGGATCGTCATCGAGCTGAACGTGTGCTAGAACTCGGAGGTGCCGTAGTTTCGGTGCTTGATCGGTCGGGCCGTGAAGACGTACGACTACATCAACCGCGTTGTTATAACGCTTCCGCTTTCGGTCTACGAGGGTACGTAGACAACACTCTCCCCTCTCGTTGCTATGCATCACCATGATCTTGCGTGTGCGTAGGAATTTTTTGAAATTACTACGTTCCCCAATAGTGGCATCCGAGCCAGGTTTTATGCGTTGATGTAATATGCACGAGTAGAACACAAGTGAGTTGTGGACGATATAAGTCATACTGCTTACCAGCATGTCACACTTTGGTTCGGCGGTATTGTTGGATGAAGCGGCCCGGACCGACATTACGCGTACGCTTACACGAGACTGGTTCTACCGACGTGCTTTGCACACAGGTGGCTGGCAGGTGTCAGTTTCTCCAACTTTAGTTGAACCGAGTGTGGCTACACCCGGTCCTTGCGAAGGTTAAAACAGCACCAACTTGACAAACTATCGTTGTGGTTTTGATGCGTAGGTAAGAACGGTTCTTGCTCAGCCCGTAGCAGCCACGTAAAACTTGCAACAACAAAGTAGAGGACGTCTAACTTGTTTTTGCAGGGCATGTTGTGATGTGATATGGTCAAGACATGATGAGATATAAGTTGTTGTATGAAATGATCATGTTTTGTTGAAGTTATCGGCAACAGGCAAAAGCCTTATGGTTATCTCTCTATTGCATAAGATGCAAGCACCAAATAATTGCTTTACTTTATCGCTATGCGATAGCAATAGTTGCAAGAGCAATTGTTGGCGAGACAACCATGTGACGACACATTGATATAGATCAAGATGATGGAGATCATGGTGTCATGCCGGTGATGATGGAAATCATGGCGATGGAGATCAAAGGCACAAGATGATGATGGCCATATCATGTCACATATTTTGATTGCATGTGATGTTTATCTTTTATGCATCTTATCTTGCTTTAATTGACGGTAGCATTACAAGATGATCTCTCACTAAATTTCAAGATAAAAGTGTTCTCCCTGAGTATGAACCGTTGCCAAAGTTCGTCGTGCCCAGACACCACGTGATGATCGGTGTGATAAGCTCTACGTCCATCTACAACGGGTGCAATCCAGTTTTGCACACGCAGAATACTCAGGTTAAATTTGACGAGCCTAGCATATGCAGATATGGCCTCGGAACACTGAGACTGAAAGGTCGAGCGTGAATCATATAGTAGATATGATCAACATAGTGATGTTCACCATTGAAAACTACTCCATTTCACGTGATGATCGGTTATGGTTTAGTTGATTTGGATCACGTGATCACTTAGATGATTAGAGGGATGTCTATCTAAGTGGGAGTTCTTGAGTAATATGATTAATTGAACTTTAATTTATCATGAACTTAGTCCTGGTAGTATTAGCATATCTATGTTGTAGATCAATAGCTCGCGATGTTGCTCCCCATTTAATTTTTATATGTTCCTAGAGAAAACTAAGTTGAAAAATGTTAGTAGCAATGATGCGGATTGGATCCGTGATCTAAGGATTATCCTCATTGCTGCACAGAAGAATTATGTCCTTGATGCACCGCTAGGTGACAAACCTATTGCAGGAGCAGATGCACACGTTATGAACGTTTGGCTAGCTCAATATGATGACTACTTGATAGTTTAGTGCACCATGCTTAATAGCTTAGAATCGGTATTTCAAAGACGTTTTGAACGTCATGGACCATATGAGATGTTCCAGGAGTTGAAATTAATATTTCAAGCAAATACCCGAGTTGAGAGATATGAAGTCTCCAACAAGTTCTATAGCTAAAAGATGGGGGAGAATAGCTCAAGCAGTGAGCATGTGCTCAGATTGTCTGGGTACTACAATCGCTTGAATCAAGTGGGAGTTAATCTTCCAGATAAAATAGTGATTGACAGAATTCTCTAGTCACCATCACCAAGTTAGTAGAACTTCGTGATGAACTATAATATGCAAGGGATAACAGAAACGATTCCCAAGCTCTTCGTGATGCTGAAATCGACGAAGGTAGAAATCAAGAAAAACATCAAGTGTTGATGGTAAACAAAACCACTAGTTTCAAGTAAAGGGACAAAGAGCAGAAAGGAGAACTTCAAGAAGAACGGCAAGCAAGTTGCTGCTCAAGTGAAAAACCCAAGTCTGGACCTAAGCCTGAAACTGAGTGCTTCTACTACAAAGGGATTGGTCACTAGAAGCGGAACTACCCCAAGTAATTGGCGGATAAGAAGGATGGCAAAGTGAACAAAGGTATATTTGATATACAGATTATTGATGTGTATTTTACTAGTGTTCGTAAGCAACCCCTCGGTATTTGATACTAGTTCAGTTGCTAAGAGTAGTAACTCGAAGCGGGAGTTGCAGAATGAACAGAGACTAGTTAAGGGTGAAGTGACGATGTGTGTTGGAAGTGGTTCCAAGATTGATATGATCATCATCGCACACTCCCTATACTTTCGGGATTAGTGTTGAACCTAAATAAGTGTTATTTGGTGTTTGCGTTGAGCATGAATATGATTTGATCATGTTTATTGCAATATGGTTATTCATTTAAGTAAGAGAATAAATTGTTGTTCTGTTTACATATATGGTTACACACCCAATGAAAATGGTTCGTTGGATCTCGATCGTAGTGATACACATATTCATAATATTGAAACCAAAAGATGCAAAGTTAATAATGATAGTGCAACTTATTTGTGGCGCTGCCATTTAGGTCATATTGGTGTAAAGCGCATGAAGAAACTCCATGCTGATGGACTTTTAGAATCACTTCATTATGAATCACTTGATGCTTGCGAACCATGCCCCATGGGCAAGATGACTAAGACTCCGTTCTTCGGAACAATGCAGCAAGCAACAGATTTGTTGGAAATCATGCATACTGATGTATATGGTCCAATGAATATTGAAGCTCATGGCAGGTATCATTATTTTCTGATCTTCACAGATGATTTGAGCAGATATGAGTATATCTACTTGATGAAACACAAGTCTGAAATATTTGAAAAGTTCAAAGAATTTCAGAGTGAAGTGGAGAATCATCGTAACAAAAATAAAAGTTTCTACGATATGATCGCAGAAGTAAAATATTTGAGTTACGAGTTTGGCCTTCAGTTAAAACAATGTGAAATAGTTTCACTACTCACGCCACCTGGAACACCACAGTGTAATGGTGTGTCCAAATGTCATAATCGTACTTTACTTGATATGGCGCGATCTATGATGTCTCTTACAGATTTACCGCTATCGTTTTGGGGTTATGCATTAGAGACAGCTAAATTCACGTTAAAAAGGGAACCATCTAAATCCGTTGAGGCGACACCGTATGAACTGTGGTTTGGCAAGAAACCAAAGTTGTCATTTCTTAAAGTTTGAGGTTGCAATGCTTATGTGAAAAAGTTTCAACTTGATAAGCTAAAACCCAAATCGAAGAAGTGTGTCTTCATAGGATACCCAAAAGAAAATGTTGGGTACACCTTCTATCACAGATCCAAAGGCAAGTTATTCATTGCTGAGAATGGATCCTTTCTAGAGAAGGAGTTTCTCTCGAAAGAAGTGAGTGGGAGGAAAGTAAAACTTGATGAGGTGATTGTACCTGCTTCCTTATTGGAAAGTAGTTCATCACAGAAATATGTTCCTATGACTACTACACCAATTAGTGAGGAAGCTAATGATGATGATCATGTAACTTCCGATCAAGTTACTACCGAACCTCGTAGGTAAACCAGAGTGAGATCCGCACCAGAGTGGTACGGTAATCCTGTTTTGGAGGTCATGTTACGTGACCATGACGAGCCTATGAACTATGAGGAAGCGATGATGAGCCCAGATTCCACGAAATGGCTTGAGGCCATGAAATCTTAGATGAGATCCATGTATGATAGCAAATTATGGACTTTGATTGACTTGCCCATTGATCGGTGAGCCATTGAGATTAAATGGATCTTCAAGAGGAAGATAGACGCTGATAGTAGTGTTACTATCTACAAAGCTAGAATTGTCGCAAAAGGTTTTCGACAAGTTCAAGGTGTTGACTACGATGAGAGTTTCTCACTCGTATCTATGCTTAAGTCTGTCCGAATCATGTTAGCAGTTGCCGCATTTTATGAAATCTGGCAAATGGATAAACAAAACTGCATTCCTTAATGGATTTATTAAAGAAGACTTGTATATGATGCAACCAGAAGCTTTTGTCAATCCTAAAGGTGCTAACAAAATATGCAAGCTCCAGCGATCCATCTATGGACTGGTGCAAGCATCTCGGAGTTGGAATATGCGCTTTGATAAGTTGATCAAAGCATATAGTTTTATACAGACTTGCGGTGAAGCCTGTATTTACAAGAAAGTGAGTGCGAGCACTACAACATTTCTGATAAGTATATGTGAATGACATATTGTTGATCGGAGATAATGTAGAATTATTCTGCAAAGCATAAAAGAATGTTTGAAAGGAGTTTTTCAAATAAAGACCTCGGTGAAGCTGCTTACATATTGAGCATCAAGATCTATAGAGATAGATCAAGACGCTTGATAAGTTTTTCAATGAGTACATACCTTGACAAGATTTTGAAGTAGTTCAAAATGGAACAGTCAAAGAAAGAGTTCTTGCCTGTGTTACAAGGTGTGAAACTGAGTAAGACTCAAAACCCGACCACGGCAGAAGATAGAGAGAGAATGAAAGTCATTCCCTATGCCTTAGCCATAGGTTCTATAAAGTATGCCATGCTGTGTACCAGACCTATTGTATACCCTACCCTGTGTTTGGCAAAGGAGTACAATAGTGATCTAGGAGTAGATCACTGGACGTTGGTCAAAACTATCCTTAGTGGAATAAGGATATGTTTCTCGATTATGGAGGTGACAAAAGGTTCGTCGTAAAGGGTTACGTCGATGCAAGTTTTGACACTGATCTAGATGACTCAAAGTCTCAATCTGGACACATATTGAAAGTGGGAGCAATTAGCTAAAGTAGCTCCGTGCAGAACATTGTTGACATAGAAATTTGCAAAATACTTACGGATCTGAATGTGGCAGACCTGTTGACTAAACTTCTCTCACAAGCAAAACATGATCACACCTTAGTACTCTTTGGGTGTTAATCACATAGCAATGTGAACTAGATTATTGACTCTAGTAAACCCTTTGGGTGTTGGTCGCATGTCAATGTGAACTATGGGTGTTAATCACATGGTGATGTGAACTATTGGTATTAAATCACATGGCGATGTGAACTAGATTATTGACTCTAGTGCAAGTGGGAGACTGAAGGAAATATGCCCTAGAGGCATTTATAAAGTTATTATTTATTTCCTTATATCATGATAAATGTTTATTATTCATGCTAGAATTGTATTAACCGAAAACATAATACATGTGTGAATACATAGACAAACAGAGTGTCACTAGTATGCCTCTACTTGACTAGCTCGTTGATCAAAGATGGTTATGTTTCCTAACCATAGACATGAGTTGTCATTTGACTAACGGGATCACATCATTAGGAGAATGATGTGATTGACTTGACCCATTCCGTTAGCATAGCACTTGATCATTTAGTTTATTGCTATTGCTTCTTCATGACTTATACATGTTCTTATGACTATGAGATTATGCAACTCCCATTTACCGGAGGAACACTTTGTGTGCTACCAAACATCACAATGTAACTGGGTGATTATAAAGGTGCTCTACAGGTGTCTCCGAAGGTACTTGTTCGGTTGGCATATTTCGAGATTAGGATTTGTCACTCCGATTGTCGGAGAGGTATCTCTGGGCCCTCTCGGTATTGCACATCACTTAAGCCTTGCAAGCATTGCAACTAATGAGTTAGTTGCGGGATGATGTATTACGGAACAAGTAAAGATACTTGCCGGTAACGAGATTGAACTAGGTATTGAGATACCGACGATCGAATCTCGGGCAAGTAACATACCGATGACAAAGGGAACAACGTATGTTGCTATGAGGTCTGACCGATAAAGATCTTCGTAGAATATGTGGGAGCCAATATGAGCATACAGGTTCCGCTATTGATTATTGACCGGAGACGTGTCTCGGTCATGTCTACATTGTTTTCGAACCCGTAGGGTCCGCACACTTAAGGTTTCGATGATAGTTATATTATAAGTTTATGAGTTCTTGATGTACCGAAGGAGTTCGGAGTCCCGGATGAGATCGGGGACATGACGAGGAGTCTCGAAATGGTCGATACGTAAAGATCGATATATTGGACGACTATATTCGGACATCGGAAAGGTTCTGAGTGATTCGGGTATTTTTCGGAGTACCGGAGAGTTACGGGAATTCGCCGGGGAGTATATGGGCCTTATTGGGCCATACGGGAATAGAGGAGAGAGGCCAAAAGGAAGGAGCCCCCCCCCCTCTGGTCCGAATTGGACAAGGGGTGCAGCCCACTTTTCCTTGTTCCTCTCCCCCCTTGGCGCGCCCTCCTCCTAGGCCGGCCACCTCCCCTCCTTGATCCTTTATATACGGGGGCAGGGGGCACCCCATAGACACAACAATTGATCATTGATCTCTTAGTCGTGTGCGGTGTCCCCCTCCACCATAATCCTCGATAATATTGTAGCGTTGCTTAGGCGAAGCCCTGCGACGGTAGAACATCAAGATCGTCACCACACCGTCGTGCTGACGGAACTCTTCCCCGACATTCTACTGGATCGGAGTCCGGGGATCGTCATCGAGCTGAATGTGTGCTAGAACTCGGAGGTGCCGTAGTTTGGGTGCTTGATCAGTCAGGCCGTGAAGACGTACGACTACATCAACCACGTTGTCATAACGCTTCCGCTTTCGGTCTACGAGGGTACGTAGACAACACTCTCCCCTCTCGTTGCTATGCATCACCATGATCTTGCGTGTGTGTAGGAATTTTTTGAAATTACTACGTTCCCCAACAGGTCGACCATGGAAGCCATTTTCTTGGTACAACAACTTATGGAGAGATATAGGGAGCAAAAGAAGGACTTGCATATGGTATTCATTGACTTGGAGAAGGCCTATGATAAGAGACTGCGAAATGTCATGTGGTGGGCCTTGAAGAAACACAAAGTCCCAGCAAAGTACATTACCCTCATCAAGGACATGTACGATAATGTTGTGACAAGTGTTCGAACAAGTGATGTCGACACTAATGACTTCCCGATTAAGATAGGACTGCATCAAGGGCCAGCTTTGAGCCGTTATCTTTTTGCATTGGTGATGGATGAGGTCACAAGGGATATACAAGGAGATATCCCATGGTGTATGCTCTTTGTGGATGATGTGGTGCCAGTTGATGATAGCCGGACGGGGGTAAATAGGAAGTTAGAGTTATGGAGACAAACCTTGGAATCGAAAGGGTTTAGGCTTAGTAGAACTAAAACCGAGTACATGATGTGCGGTTTCAGTACTAATAGGTGTGAGGAGGAGGAGGAGGTTAGCCTTGATGGCCAGGTGGTACCCTAGAAGGACACATTTCGGTATTTGGGGTCAATGCTGCAGGAAGATGGGGGTATTGATGAAGATGTGAACCATCGAATCAAAGCCAGATGGATGAAGTGGCGCCAAGCTTCTGGCATTCTCTATGACAAGAGAGTGCTACAAAAGCTAAAAGGCAAGTTCTATAGGATGGCGGTTCGTCATGCAATGTTGTATGGCCCTAAGTGTTGGCCGACTAAAAGGCAACATGTTCAATGGTTAGGTGTGGCGGAGATGCATATGTTGAGATGGATGTGTGGCCACACGAGGAAGGGTCGAGTCCGGAATGATGATATACGAGATAGAGTTGGGGTAGAACCAATTGAAGAGAAGCTTGTCCAACATCGTTTGAGATGGTTTGGGCATATTCAGCGCAGGCCTCCAGAAGCTCCAGTGCTTAGCGGGCGGCTAAAGCATGCTGAGAATGTCAAGAGAGGGCGAGGTATACCGAATTTGACATGGGAGGAGTCCGTTAAGAGAGACCTGAAGGATTGGAGTATCACCAAAGAGCTAGCTATGGACAGGGGTGCGTGGAAGCTTGCAATCCACGTGCGAGAGCCATGAGTTGGTTGCAAGATCTTATGGGTTTCACCTTTAGCCTACCCCAACTTGTTTGGGACTAAAGGCTTTGTTGTTGTTGTTGTTGTTGTTGCTGTTGTTGTTGTTGTTGTTGTTGTTGTTGTTGTTGTTGTTGGGAGAAGGCAGTGTACGTATGTCGTTTCACACACGGAGGTGACATGTTCCCTCTCGGAACCACGAGCCTTCTTGAGGGAAGCTCCGGTTTGCAAGAAGCTTACACCAAAGCTTGTCCCAATTCGGCCAAAAAAATTACCGCAGCATGTTGGTGCCATGTCATGATACCATGCCAAGTTTCATGATTTTTAGGCACATTTTGGATTTACATGAATTAAAAAACCAAGTTTCTCAATCTTTCCGACCGAGCCATGACGCCCACATGTTTGAATTTCATTCCCATTTCTTGCATGGGACCTAAAAATTCACCCAAGGACACACATGTGATTTTTCAACCAACTTTGATGCACTTGAGCATGTGCTTATAGTTCAAATTTGAATTATGCACATTAAATGCGCAGAAACTTAATTAATGTATAAAAAGGCCAAACGAACCCGAAATAATTCCAAAATTTAGCACAATACTTCTATTTGGTCCAATCTGCCTGTGTAAAAAAATTAAGTCGGGAGAAGGCAGGGTACGTATGTCAGTTCGCACACGGAGGTGACACTTTCCCTCTCGGAACCACGAGCCTTCTTGAGGGAAGCTCCGTTTTGCAAGAAGCTTACACCAAAGCTTGTCCTAATTCGGCCAAAAAATTTACCGCAGCATGTTGGTGCCATGTCAAGACACCATGCCAAGTTTCATGATTTCCAGAGGTGTTTTGGATTTACATGAATAAACAAACCAAGTTTCTCAATCTTTCCGGTCAAGCCACGACGCCCACATGTTTGAATTTCATTCCCATTTCTTGCATGGGACCTATAAATTCAGCCAAAGACACACATGTGATTTTTCAACAAACTTTGGTGCATTGGAGCATGTGCTTGTAGTTCAAATTTGAATTATGCACATTAAATGCCCAGAAACTCAATTAATGCATAAAAATGTCAAACAAACCCAGAATAATTCCAAATTTAAACACGTCACTCATGTACTAGTTGCATGTCCACTGTATGTAAATGTTCTAGCAATTCAAACACCATCCTTTCCCTCCGTAACACTATTTTGTCTTTCAAAACATAATGAAAAAATCAGGTATACCACAAACAGTTTACTAGAAAGAATCGTGTGGGATGCGATATAAAATATCTTGGCGCACTGTCTTGTCTGGTTTACGCAGGAAGCTTCATCGTCTACAGTCCACCGCCCCCGCTTGAACCACACTTGCGAGTCAGTTTCTCGTGGCACCGAGCGAAATTTTTTTGCCACCGCGGAAATACCTATCTCCCCGTCCCTCCCTCCCACCAAAAGCCACATTTCCACTGTTCCTCCTTACTTTCCAAGTTCAAACCTTCGCTGCTACTTACTGGCAGCTCAGCCTCCTCATCGATGACCCTTCTTCTTGCAGCGCCGCCTCCTCGCTGGCTACCCTTCTTCTTGCAGCGCCGCCTCCTCACCGGCGACCCTTCTTCTTGCAGCGCCACCTCCTCACCGGCGACCCTTCTTCTTGCAGCGCCGCCTCTTCGCCGACGACCCTTCTTCTTGCTGCACGGCCTCCTCGCCGCCGACCCTTCTTCTTGTTGCGCGGCCTCATCAATATGGTCAGGTAGTCCACACCCCACCCACACCATCCTCCTCCTTTCCCGTCCCACATGCCCCGGCCGACGGCGCGACACCTTCCACCAAAATCACTGCCCCTCTCCTCCAATTAAGCGCCGCCCACAACCATTTTGCACGCAGTATAACGTGGAGCTCAGTAGCATGCTGTCGCACGCACGCACGAGGTCGCTATGGCTACCATGCGTGTCGACCGCCAGATCTTGGAGGAGCACCTCGTCTTCGAGGCCACCATCGACACCGCCACACGGTTGTCTATACAGTTCGTGCTATTTTCTCGAGGCCACCGCCAGTGCCTTCTAGTGATTTGTCCTATGTAATGTTAATATGCAATCTGATGTTCAGTTAACAGTTTGGTCCTTTGAAATGTAATGTTCAGTTAACACTTTGGTCCAACAATTGCTATATTTCATAGTACTATTCTCAAGCATTCTTTGTTTTGTTAACTTTCTTATCTTCTAGAACATTTTCTAATCTGCAATGTCGTGCTCAGTTAACTATTATGGTTCATTTGATCTGCTGTCCATTTAACTGTTTGGTTCAGTTCTACAATTTGATTTTCATTTACTGTGGGTACAATTTTGTATTGTTATGCATGTGACACCAATCGAATTTGGCTGTACTCAATACATATTCTACTGATAGTATGGCAACTCTCAGTTAACCTGATCAAGATCTTCCTTATGTGTGTTGTAGGAAAACAATGGGAGACACTGCGGTTTACCATCAAGGTTTGTTCAAGCAAGGTCCTTTGGCTAATATCACATTATTATGCAGTTGCAGGAATCATTCTGATATTTAGGTTTCTTATAATTTGGTCTTGCACATGTAGGTCCTGCTGTCAGAGGCTTAGATCCACTGTTTCACCCATTTTGCATATGGGGAAATGAGATGTCCATGAATATCAGTCAAGTCAAGAAACTCAGAAAGATTGTTAGGATGAAGAAACTTGTGACGAATAACAGCAAGATCTTTGTTTGCACAATGAAGAAGACACCAGTCAACTATAGGATGGTACTAACTCTTTTACCTTGTTTTTACCCCTTGCGCCATTTCAAAATTTATAACAGCGATTTATTCATAATTTTGTTTTCAGTATTTTTCAAAGCAGTTCACTAATGATTACCTCTCAAACCACCTGCATGGTCAAGAGGTGAGGAAGGTATTCATTCAACACCCATGGTACAATATTGAAGTCTTGCTGAAGAGGACGAAGGTTGGGCGGACAATTATCCATAGCCACTAGCCTAAAGTTGCAAGGACATTCAACATCACTGAAGGCTCAATATTTGCCTTCCGCTTCTGCAGTTTCCCAGATGAGATTCATCTGTCTATTTACCGTGTATGATGCTACTTTCCAAAGGTTTTTGGTGTTGCATGTGAAACTTGGTGCTATTGTGTAATGGCGTAACTAAGTGCCGAAGCTATCTGATGTAATTCGATTATGAAATCCTGGTTGCTTTTATACGGATATGAAATATCTGGTGTGTTTTATAAGAAATATCAATTTGATTAGTACATGGATTATCAATAATAGGCTAATTACCCTGCTTATTGGGGTTTTCTATTGCAGACGGTTACTCAGACAGCACCGTGGACGATGAACTCAAACAACCCGCACGGTTTCTAGAAAGTAGGCGTGTTCGACCAACTAACAATCACACACGGCTTCCGGCAGCGAACTGTTTGCGTTAGGCCACCTTGCACAAATGTTTCCACACAAAGAACTGTGTATGATATACATACCTATGGAAATGTTTTTCTAGGATTCACCGTGTGGGATGTACATACCTATGAAAATGATTGGGTTTCGATGCCTCGTCCAATCGCACACGAGCTCATTTGGTGTCCCAGGAGGGCCTCTCCCCGACGGTTTCTGGGTCGTGTGGGAAGGACCCCCCCCCCCTATCGCCCACACTCACTTGACGACGGTTCCAAATGCCGTCGCGAAAAGGGGTTAAAACCGTTTGTATAGCACGTCGTTGTACTAGTGGGGACATGTCGGTATTTCGATTTCCATGGTGAAGACAGTGATAGAGAATGTCATGGTGGCTAAGGTCTGAGGTCTTGTAATAGCAGATCGAGTCTTCGTGGCGATGTGGACTTTGCTTGGTGATTCATGACTCGTGGCAGCGGCAGTGGCAAGTGGGGGCGACAACACAGGCGGAGTACAGAGTCTTAGCTTTCAGGGTGAAAACCCAAGGTCTGGCCTTAATTGGTTGTGCATGGCAGTGACCTTGTTGAAGGCATTGTTTTGAGAGCGCGGATCTTCTCCAGGGTGAAAACCTAATATCTAGGATTGGGCGATGACGGTGCTTCTACACCGTTTCCTTCTTGGCGGCGTCGTTTTTGGAGAATTAGGACTTCGGGTGTTGTCTAGGTGGTGGTTTGTGCTGCAACTAGGAGGAATTGATCACTGTTGCGGGATCTTTTTCTTATTCTTCTTCTTATCGTCTTTTGGCTATGTGCATCCATAATGTCTTTATGACATTGCATTGTTGTAGAGGCTGGGTGTAATTGGTATCTCCATGATATTAATATATTCCCTTTGTCGAAAAGAAGAAGAACAAATATCTGCATTTACAACACTATCAATAGATTTATCATAAAATATTTTTATCACTATATACATATTGAATGTTCTAGATATTTCCACATGTTTCTATAGATTTAGTCAAATATAGAGAAGTTTTATGTATAGCAAAGCTAGAACATCAGTTAATTTGAAACAAAATGAGTTACTAATAGTAGATTGCTACCCTCCTAGTACTAGCTAGTTAGTACTCACTCATGCCATAGCACAACATAACATATTTCACCTACCTAAAAATTAGAGATAATGTTTTGAAAAATGGATATGATTCAACTAGAGCACATAATGTTACCACTTTTGCTAACTCTTGGTTGATCGAGAATTTCTTGAATCATCGACACCCAAAGTGTTTGTTGTGACTAGTGCCTCTGTCGCATGAATGTCTCCCCTCTTGTTTGGTAAGACGAAGAGGTTGCTGACCATTGTCTCAAAAACAAAAAATTCTTCAACGTGGAGAAGAAATGAGGCATCGATGATATAGAAAATACCATAAAGTAGACCTCACCAATAAATCAATACGATATGTACACACATAGATAAAGTGGCATGCCATGACAAAATCGGGCTTCGATATTGACTATATGGCTAGTTAGGTAATAGACACACCTTAAATTTATTATATATGCATGTAGCACCCTCAAATCAGTGCAACCTCTAGCGTCCTTGCTCTTGCAAATTTGGAAATTTACATATTAAAATGGCATGCATTTAAGTAGTGGCACAAGTTTGGAACGAGCCTACTACCCACACTGTGTCAATACATTTAGATATATTATAACCGAGCACTCTTCCAGCCCTGTCAGGCCATCAGTACTTTTGGCCGTCGGATCTGCATTTGTGAAAGTTTATGGCCATCTGATTAAACTTTGAGGGCAACGCTTAACGCGACTAAACTGGGCAGCTGCTCTCGCAGCAAAATTGGAGGCCTGTGGTTAATTGGGCCCTTGCTCTCACGTGAAGCCCATTCAGACCTTGTGAGGAAACAACCGAACGAGCGACGAATGCCGAGGCTCACAATCTAGCGAAGCATAGTTTGAAGTTGGGAGTTGGCCGTCATGTTTGGTTAGGCAACCCGGGTAATCTTTCTTTTGTACCTTTGAACATTGGCACAAGTTAATAAAGGCTTCGCGTGATTGTCTCAAAAAAAACGAACAAGCGAGCCACCCGTCTCCCTTCGCTTGACCCCCCTCCTTCCCTTCGGTTCTGTCCCTCCATCTCTCTTGCAGCGCCTCCCCACCCCAGACCTAGCCGCCCCAAGATCTGTAGCGCCACATGGTCTCTCTCTCTCTCTCCGATCCTAATCATGGATCAGCATCGCGGCAGCCCGTGCGCCTTTTCATCTTGGTAGCGTGTTCAATCACACATCGCCGCCTCCGGCTGGGCGCTCCACTGCTCTCCTTCTCCATCTCCATGACTCCATCTCCCCGGCGGCCGGCGACGGTTATGACGACGCAGAGTCTGCGGTAGGGTACGTTCTTGGCAGCGTGGGCAGTGAACCGCTAGGTGCGTCGCCTACGCCTCATGACTGCTCCTTGCATTCCTCATCCAAGTGCTTTGCCTGTTGGTTGGCTTTTGCCTCTTCGACCACCAGATTCGGGCAGCAAAGAGGCTGTAGAGTTTCATATGCTACATTCAGATCATTGCATTTATGTTGAAACCAACAAAGGGAATAATTATCCTGTATCTAATTTAAAGGCAGTCCTGCCTCAACTTGTGGCTCTCTATTTTTAATTTTGCTTAGCATTTGGGTCAACATTTTATAATAAATCTTCTCATTTCTTATGCTACATTCAGATTATTGTACAGAGCTTGTCATGGGAAGAGAGGATGATCTTAAGAGATAAATGCTCAAATAACTCGATACTTTTAAGAGCAAGGACACTTAGTCTTGAAGGGGTTGGTCCGGTATGTTTGTCTTAGCCTTGATGTTTGATATTTCCCTACTTTGTCTTGTCTCTGCACATTTACCTTATCTGCATTTTATGCATTAACTAGGAACTTGCATTTTTTTTGCGCAGCTAAATAACATATGATGAATCGAAAGACTAAAGCAGATACAGTTTCATGTGAGTGATCTCAGCATAAATTATATGTTACATTATTGCTGTCACGAAGGGAATATTGACATGATGTTGCAAGGTAGCGACAACCATCTAACTCTGTTCCCATATTTCTTTGAAATTTACTTCTTAGTACTATGTATTCTGCACCCTATCAAGTATTAATTAAATAGGAGTCCCTCCTTTGGATACTAAAGTAACGAAGTATTTGTATGTGTATTTGATATATCCACTTGCTACAAGTCCATAGTTGGGATAGAATACATGATATAACCTGACATGGATATGAAACTTTTTACTTATGTTTTTTATCAGGTTGGCAAATGCCCTCCAGTGTTGGATCCAATGATATATTATGGGTACCTCGTAGCCAACGCAAGGTCTCTAGAATGACAGCGAACGTTGGATGAGATTTGAAATAGTGCAACCATGTTTGAGCCAAGAAGTTCAGTATAGTTAGTTTGGCTAGACAGACACAAGGGCTTCGCTCCTACAACCATCTTTGTGGTATGGTTATAATGCTCACAGGAAATATTTTTCCTTCACGTGTCTGGTTCAGGTACTTCAAAACCTACATGCTTATGATGTGCTGGTTTTCACCAGGTAGAATAAGAAGTGATTGCTGACATATAGGAGAATAGGGTGTATGCTTTTGAAGTAAAGCAGATTCTTAGAGAGAACCATGATGATGTACTCTTTGCTGCAGGGTTATGCCGATTTAGCTGAATAGAAGGGAGAAACTAGCACTATTCTGCCATTAACATGTTCTCATACTTGTGGAGAAAAGTTACACACTGAACTGTTGTTGAAATATTAAAGTACGTACATGTATTTGGGTTTGTTAATGAAGTTGAGGAAAATACTTGAATATTGTTATTTATACGTTACGAATGTGATATAAAGACTATGAGAAATATAAATAAATATACCTCACCACTATATTGAGCCAGTGTATATGTAAACGATTGGATTTTTATGTGTTTAACTTTTCTTAAAGATTTTTATTTTTCATTTCTGAAAATAGATGGCACGGACACAGTAATACACCTTTTATTTCACTTCATGCGAATATAACCTTTTTTCAGTTCATAATCATGTGGAAATTTCTACCATTCTATCCTCCAGATGGAGGGGCACGGCAACGCTTGCTTGCTTCTGTTGTAGGTGATATTTGTGTTACTGTCACCATGTTTAGAAATCTCTCCTTCCTGTTGTCTTTTTACTTTGATAATATTCAATTTGGTTATTGCCCAAGAACTTTGTAATGGCGTGGCTGATTGGTGCGGCTGCCAACTTGCCCAGGAACATGTAAGCCTGTTGGTCTATGACATCACAAACTTTATTTATCATTTAGTCGGTGACAATTTGGCTAGCTCATCTCTCAAATGAAAAATGTTATAGTAGTATGGTGCTTATGCCATCCTTGGTGATGAATCACGGCCTTAGGGAGATTGAATATATGAGAACGTTGACATTTTTTATTAACTATGCTCATTGTGGGCTAAGTGGGTGATGAGCAATGCCTCTTTTTTTTATATCAACTCTACATTGTAAACGAAATGTCATCTTTTCATTATCACAACTACAATATGAACCAAATAATGGCATTTAGGAACTAGCACTGCCATGTGTCTTTATGACAGTTTGACATTAATTTGTAGCTATGTAGCAGGGCCTTTTGCTTGAAAATTGCTTTTGGAGCTCGGCCTCCATGAAGGCCTCCAAATTCAAAAGTCAAATTTCATGAAAAGTCAATTTTTTATGTTTCAAAAAATTCTGAAAAAAAAATACAGATATACTTGAAGCATAACACACACGCGTGTAAATTTTCAGAGCAAAATATGTTTCATCCTCCTTTTTTGTACAGATAACATTTCAAGGTATTTCATCATAGAAATTTACACATATACACATAACATCCTTGTTTACTTGTATTTTTTTACATTTTTTTAAACAAAAAGTTTGAATTTGAATTTTTCAAAAATTTCGAGCTCCAATGAGCTCGGTCACCAAACGTCTATCTCCTCTTTTGTTGGACTATGTAACTTAGCCATTCCACCAAAAAAATGGAATAGAAAATAATGGAGTGCAAACACAATAAATGAACACCCACCACATGTACAATTGACCAAATAAACTTTAAAAATCACGAATATATACATAATAGTTCATGCCAACTTTGAAAAACAGTAAATCTTGACATATATCTATATCAATCCCTAACATTAAAGTGCATAAATAGACGGGCGCAGCAACGCGCGCCATCGATGATCTAGTTCAATTAATCGCGGGAGGGAAGGGGAGCGCTTACGACGGAGGCATTGCGCTTTGCATGCAGGTTTGGAAGCAGATGGTGTTGGCTCGTACAATTCTTGAATGCTCCCCAAATAAGCGAGCCTATGTAATCAGTTGTCTAAGAGAACCAAGACGTGAGCACAAAATTATACCATCTTAGGATGAACTCTCTGTTGGGGAACGTAGTAATTTCGAAAATTTTCCTACGCACACGCAAGATCATGGTGATGCATAGCAACGAGAGGGGAGAGTGTTGTCTACGTACCAACGCAGACCGACTGCGGAAGCGATCACACAACGTAGAGGAAGTAGTCGTACGTCTTCTTCCCGATCCGACCGATCCAAGCACCGTTACTCCGGCACCTCCGAGTTCTTAGCACACGTTCAGCTCGATGACGTTCCTTGGGCTCCGATCCAGCAAAGCGTCGAGGAAGAGTTTCGTCAGCACGACGGCGTGATGACGATCTTGATGTACTACCGACGCAGGGCTTCGCCTAAGCACTGTAACGGTATGATCGAGGTAGAATTTGGTGGCAGGGGGCACCGCACACGGCTAAGGAACGATCTCAAGGATCAACTTGTGTGTCTTGGGGTGCCCCCTGCCCCCGTATATAAAGGTTGGAGGAGGGGGAGCCGGCCGGCCAGGGAGAGGAGGCGCAGGGGAGTCCTACTCCCACCGGGAGTAGGACTCCTCCCTCCAATCCTAATCCTATTAGGACTCCCGGGGAAAAAGAGAGAGAAGGGGGGCCGGCCCCCTATCCTAGTCCTACTAGGACTTGGGGAAAGGGGGGCGCCGGCCAGCTTGTGGGCTTCCCTTTTTCTCTTTTCCACTAAAGCCCAATAGGCCCATTAGTCTCCCGGTGGGTTCCGGTAACCCTCCCGGTATTCCGGTAAAATCCCGATTTCACCCGGAACACTTCCTATGTCCAAACATAGGCTTCCAATATATCAATCTTTACGTCTCGACCATTTCGAGACTCCTCGTCATGTCCGTGATCTTATCCGGGACTCCGAACAACCTTCGGTACATCAAAATGCATAAACTCATAATAATTGTCATCGTAACGTTAAGCGTGCGGACCCTACGGTTCGAGAACAATGTAGACATGACCGAGACACGTCTCCGGTCAATAACCAATAGCGGGACCTGGATGCCCATATTGGCTCCTACATATTCTACGAAGATCTTTATCGGTCAGACCGCATAACAACATACGTTGTTCCCTTTGTCATCGGTATGTTACTTGCCCGAGATTCGATCGTCGGTATCCAATACCTAGTTCAATCTCGTTACTGGCAAGTCTCTTTACTCGTTCCGTAATACATCATCTCACAACTAACATATTAGTTGCAGTGCTTGCAAGGCTTATGTGATGTGCATTACCGAGAGGGCCCAGAGATACCTCTCCGACAATCGGAGTGACAAACCCTAATCTCGAAATACGCCAACCCAACATCTACCATTGGAGACACCTGTAGTACTCCTTTATAATCACCCAGTTAGGTTGTGACGTTTGGTAGTACCCAAAGTGTTCCTCCGGTAAGCGGGAGTTGCATAATCTCATAGTTATAGGAACATGTATAAGTCATGAAGAAAGCAATAGCAACATACTAAATGATCGGGTGCTAAGCTAATGGAATGGGTCATGTCAATCAGATCATTCTACTAATGATGTGACCTCGTTAATCAAATAACAACTCTTTGTTCATGGTTAGGAAACATAACCATCTTTGATTAACGAGCTAGTCAAGTAGAGGCATACTAGTGACACTCTGTTGGTTTATGTATTCACACATGTATTATGTTTCCGGTTAATACAATTCTAGCATGAATAATAAACATTTATCATGATATAAGGAAATAAATAATAACTTTATTATTGCCTCTAGGGCATATTTCCTTCAGTCTCCCACTTGCACTAGAGTCAATAATCTAGTTCACATCGCCATGTGATTTAACAGCAATAGTTCACATCATCATGTGATTAACACCCATAGTTCACATCGTCATGTGACCAACACTCAAAGGGTTTACTAGAGTCAGTAATCTAGTTCACATATCTATGTGATTAACACCCAAAGAGTACTAAGGTGTGATCATGTTTTGCTTGTGAGATAATTTTAGTCAACGGGTCTGTCACATTCAGATCCGTAAGTATTTTGCAAGTTCTATGTCTACAATGCTCTATACGGAGCTACTCTAGCTAATTGCTCCCACTTTCAATATGTATCCAGATTGAGACTTTAGATTCATCTGGATCAGTGTCAAAAACTTGCATCGACGTAACCCTTTTACGACGAACCTTTTTGTCACGTCCATAATCGAGAAACATATCCTTATTTCACTAAGGATAATTCTGACCGCTGTCCAGTGATCTACTCCTAGATCACTATTGTATTCCCTTGCCAAATCAGTGCAGGGTATACAGTAGATCTGGTATACAGCATGACATACTTTATAGAACCTATGGCCAAGGCATAGGGAATGACGTTCATTCTCTTTCTATCTTCTGCCGTGGTCGGGCTTTTGAGTCTTACTCAACTTCACACCTTGTAATACAGGCAAGAACTCTTTCTCTGACTGCTCCATTTTGAACTACTTCAAAATCTTGTCAAGGTATGTATATATTGAAAAAACTTATCAAGCATCTTGATCTATATCTCTATAGATCTTGATGCTCAATATTTAAGCAGCTTCATCGAAGTCTTTCTTTGAAAAACTCCTTTTAAACACTCCTTTATGCTTTACAGAATAATTCTACATTATTTCCGATCAACAATATGTCATTCACATATACTTATCAGAAATGTTGTAGTGCTCCCACTCACTTTCTTGTAAATACAGGCTTCACCGCAAGTCTGTATAAAACCATATGCTTTGATCAACTTATCAAGGCATGTATTCCAACTCTGAGATGCTTGTACCAGTCCATAGATGAATCGCTGGATCTTGCATATTTTGTTAGCACCTTTAGGATTGACAAAACCTTCTTGTTGCATCACATACAACTCTTCTTTAATAAATCCATTAAGGAATGCAATTTTGTTTATCCATTTGCCAGATTTCATAAAATGCGGCAATTGCTAACATGATTCGGACAGACTTAAGCATAGATACGAGTGAGAAAATTTCATCGTAGTCAACACCTTGAACTTGTCGAAAACCTTTTGCAACAATTCTAGCTTTGTAGATAGTAACACTACTATCAGCGTCCGTCTTCCTCTTGAAGATCCATTTATTTTCTATGGCTTGCCGATCATCGGGCAAGTCAACCAAAGTCCATACTTTGTTCTCATACATGGATCATATCTCAGATTTCATGGCTTCAAGCCACTTTGCGGAATCTGGGCTCATCATCGCTTCCTCATAGTTCGTAGGTTCGTCATGGTCAAGTAACATGACCTCCAGAACAGGATTACCGTACCACTCTGGTGCGGATCTCACTCTGGTTTACCTACGAGATTCGGTAGTAACTTGATCTGAAGTTACATGATCATCATCATTAGCTTCCTCACTAATTGGTGTAGTAGTCACAAGAACAGATTTTTGTGATGAACTACTTTCCAATAAGGTAGAAGGTACAATTACCTTATCAAGTTTTCTACTTTCCTCTCACTCACTTCTTTCAAGAGAAACTCCTTCTCTAGAAATGATCCATTATAAGCAACGAATGTCTTGCCTTAGGATCTGTGATAGAAGGTGTACCCAACAGTCTCCTTTGGGTATCCTATGAAGACATATTTCTCCGATTTGGGTTTGAGCTTATCAGGATGAAACTTTTTCACATAAGCATCACAACCCCAAACTTTAAGAAACGACTACTTTGATTTCTTGCTAAACCACAGTTCAGATTGTGTCGTCTCCACGGACTTAGATGGTGCCCCTTTTTTAACGTGAATGCAGCTGTCTCTAATGCATAACCCCAAAACGATAGTGGTAGATCGGTAAGATACATCATAGATTGTACTATATCCAATAAAGTACGGTTATGACGTTCGGACAAACCATTATGCTGTGGTGTTCCAGGTGGCGTGCGTAGTGAAACTATTTCACATTGTTTTAACTGAAGACCAAACTCGTAACTCAAATATTTTACCTCTGCGATCATATCGTAGAAACTTTATTTTCTTGTTACGATGATTTTTCACTTCACTCTGAAATTCTTTGAACTTTTCAAATGTTTCAGACTTATGTTTCATCAAGTAGATATACTCATATCTGCTCAAATCATCTGTGAAGATCAGAAAATAATGATACCTGTCGCGAGCCTCAATATTCATCGGACCACATACATCAGTATGTATGATTTCCAACAAATCTGTTGCTCGCTCCATTGTTCCGAAGAACAGAGTCTTAGTCATCTTGCCCATGAGGCATGGTTCGCAAGCATCAACTGATTCATAATCAAGTGATTCCAAAAGCCCATCAGCATGGAGTTTCTTCATGCGCTTTACACCAATATGACCTAAATTGCAGTGCCACAAATAAGTTGCACTATCATTATTAACTTTGCATCTTTTGGTTTCAATATTATGAATATGTGTATCACTACGATCGAGATCCAACAAACTTGTTTCATTGGGTGTATGACCATCAAAGGTTTTATTCATGTAAACAGAACAACAATTATTCTCTGACTTTAATGAATAACCGTATTGCAATAAACATGATCAAATCATATTCATGCTCAACGCAAAAACTAAATAACACTTATTTAAGTTCAACACTAATCCCGAAAGTATAGGGGAGTGTGCGATGATGATCATATCAATCTTGGAACTACTTCCAACACACATCGTCACTTCACCCTTAACTAGTCTCTGTTTATTCTGCAACTCCCGTTTCGAGTTACTAATCTTAGCAACTGAACTAGTATCAAATACTGAGGGTTTGCTATAAACACTAGTAAAGTACACATCAATAACATGTATATCAAATATACTTATGTTCACTTTGCCATCCTTCTTATCCGCCAATCACTTGGGGTAGTTCCGCTTCTAGTGACCAGTCCCTTTGCAGTAGAAGCACTTAGTCTCAGGCTTAGGTCCAAACTTGGGCTTCTTCACTTGAGCAGCAACTTGCTTGCCGTTCTTCTTGAAGTTCCCCTTTTTTCCTTTGCCCTTTTCTTGAAACTAGTGTTCTTGTCAACCATCAACACTTGATGTTTTTCTTTGATTTCTACCTTCGTTGATTTCAGCATCACGAAGAGCTTGGGAGTTGTTTCCGTTATCCCTTGCATATTATAGTTCATCACGAAGTTCTACTAACTTAGTGATGATGACTAGAGAATTCTGTCAATCACTATCTTATCTGGAAGATTAACTCCCACTTGATTCAAGCGATTGTAGTACCCAGACAATCTGAGCACATGCTCACTAGTTGAGCGATTCTCCTCCATCTTTTAGCTATAGAACTTGTTGGAGACTTCATATCTCTCAACTCGGGTATTTGCTTGAAATATTAACTTCAACTCCTGGAACATCTCATATGGTCCATGACGTTCAAAACGTCTTTGAAGTCCCGATTCTAAGCCATTAAGCATGGTGCACTAAACTATCAAGTAGTCATCATATTGAGCTAGCCAAACGTTCATAACGTGTGCATCTGCTCCTGCAATAGGTCTGTCACCTAGCGGTGCATCAATGACATATTTTTTCTGTGCAGCAGTGAGGATAAACCTCAGATTACGGATCCAATCCGCATCATTGCTACTAACATCTTTCAACATAATTTTCTCTAGGAACATATCAAAATAAACACAAGGAAGCAACAACGCGAGCTATTGATCTATAACATAATTTGCAAAATACTACCAGGACTAAGTTCATGATAAATTTAAGTTCAATTAATCATATTACTTAAGAACTCCCACTTAGATAGATATCCCTCTAATCCTCTAAGTGATCACGTGATCCAAATCAACTAAACCATAACCGATCATCACGTGAGATGGAGTAGTTTTCAATGGTGAACATCGTTATGTTGATCATATCTACTATATGATTCACGCTCGACCTTTCGGTCTCCGTGTTCCGAGGCCATATCTGTATATGCTTGGCTCGTCAAGTATAACCTGAGTATTCTGCGTGTGCAACTGTTTTGCACCCGTTGTATTTGGACGTAGAGCTTATCACACCCGATCATCACGTGGTGTCTGGGCACGACGAACTTTGGCAACGGTGCATACTCAGGGAGAACACTTCTTGATAATTTAGTGAGAGATCATATTATAATGCTACCGTCAATCAAAGCAAGATAAGACGCATAAAAGGATAAACATCACATGCAATCAATATAAGTGATATGATATGGCCATCATCATCTTGTGCTTGTGATCTCCATCTCCGAAGCACCGTCATGATCACCATCGTCACCGGCGCGACACCTTGATCTCCATCGTAGCATCGTTGTCGTCTCGCCAATCTTATGCTTCCACGACTATCACTACCGTTTAGTAATAAAGTAAAGCATTACATCGCGATTGCATTGCATACAATAAAGCGACAACCATATGGCTCCTGCCAGTTGCCGATAACTCGGTTACAAAACATGATCATCTCATACAATAAAATCAGCATCATGCCTTGACCATATCACATCACAACATACCCTGCAAAAACAAGTTAGACGTCCTCTACTTTGTTGTTGCAAGTTTTATGCGGCTGCTACGGGCTTAAGTAAGAACTCATCTCACCTACGCATCAAAACCACAACGATAGTTCGTCAAATAGACTCCGTTTTAACCTTCTCAAGGACCGGGCGTAGTCACACTTGGTTCAACTAAAGTTGGAGAGACAGTCTTCCGCAAGCCATCTGTGTGCAAAGCACGTCGAGGGAACCGGTCTCGCGTAAGAGTACGCGTAAGGTTGGTCCGGATCGTCTCACCCAACAATACCGCCGAACCAAAGTATGACATGCTGGTAGGCAGTATGACTTGTATCGCCCACAACTCACTTGTGTTCTACTCGTGCAAATAACATCAAACCATAAAACCTAGGCTCGGATGCCACTGTTGGGGAATGTAGTAATTTCGAAAATTTTCCTACGCACACGCAAGATCATGGTGATGCATAGCAACGAGAAGGGAGAGTGTTGTCTACGTACCAACGCAGACCGACTGCGGAAGCGATCACACAACGTAGAGGAAGTAGTCGTACGTCTTCTTCCCGATCCGACCGATCCAAGCACCGTTACTCCGGCACCTCTGAGTTCTTAGCACACGTTCAGCTCGATGACGTTCCTTGGGCTCCGATCCAGCAAAGCGTCGAGGAAGAGTTTCGTCAGCACGACGGCGTGATGACGATCTTGATGTACTACCGACGCAGGGCTTCGCCTAAGCACTGTAACGGTATGATCAAGGTGGAATTTGGTGGCAGGGGGCACCGCACACGGCTAAGGAACGATCTCAAGGATCAACTTGTGTGTCTTGGGGTGCCCCCTGCCCCCGTATATAAAGGTTGGAGGAGGGGGAGCCGGCCGGCCAGGGAGAGGAGGCGCAGGGGAGTTCTACTCCCACCGGGAGTAGGACTCCTCCCTCCAATCCTAATCCTATTAGGACTCCCGGGGAAAAAGAGAGAGAAGGGGGGCCGGCCCCCTATCCTAGTCCTACTAGGACTTGGGGAAAGGGGGGCGCCGGCCAGCTTGTGGGCTTCCCTTTTTCTCTTTTCCACTAAAGCCCAATAGGCCCATTAGTCTCCCGGTGGGTTCCGGTAACCCTCCCGGTATTCCGGTAAAATCCCGATTTCACCCGGAACACTTCCTATGTCCAAACATAGGCTTCCAATATATCAATCTTTACGTCTCGACCATTTCGAGACTCCTCGTCATGTCCGTGATCTCATCCGGGACTCCGAACAACCTTCGGTACATCAAAATGCATAAACTCATAATAACTGTCATCGTAACGTTAAGCGTGCGGACCCTACGGTTCGAGAACAATGTAGACATGACCGAGACACGTCTCCGGTCAATAACCAATAGCGGGACCTGGATGCCCATATTGGCTCCTACATATTCTACGAAGATCTTTATCGGTCAGACCGCATAACAACATACGTTGTTCCCTTTGTCATCGGTATGTTACTTGCCCGAGATTCGATCGTCGGTATCCAATACCTAGTTCAATCTCGTTACTGGCAAGTCTCTTTACTCGTTCCGTAATACATCATCTCACAACTAACATATTAGTTGCAGTGCTTGCAAGGCTTATGTGATGTGCATTACCGAGAGGGCCCAGAGATACCTCTCCGACAATCGGAGTGACAAACCCTAATCTCGAAATACGCCAACCCAACATCTACCATTGGAGACACCTGTAGTACTCCTTTATAATCACCCAGTTACGTTGTGATGTTTGGTAGTACCCAAAGTGTTCCTCCGGTAAGCGGGAGTTGCATAATCTCATAGTTATAGGAACATGTATAAGTCATGAAGAAAGCAATAGCAACATACTAAACGATCGGGTGCTAAGCTAATGGAATGGGTCATGTCAATAAGATCATTCTACTAATGATGTGACCTCGTTAATCAAATAACAACTCTTTGTTCATGGTTAGGAAACATAACCATCTTTGATTAACGAGCTAGTCAAGTAGAGGCATACTAGTGACACTCTGTTGGTTTATGTATTCACACATGTATTATGTTTCCGGTTAATACAATTCTAGCATGAATAATAAACATTTATCATGATATAAGGAAATAAATAATAACTTTATTATTGCCTCTAGGGCATATTTCCTTCACTCTCTTCATTGGAAGAAAAATCACATTCAGAGTCTCAAAGTCGATATGCATGAAGAGAAGGAAAAAGGTGGTGATGGGTCACTTCTTGCAATTCAGGGGTGTGTTGCCCCCCCCCCCCCCCCCCCGATTCTTGAACTTCAATTGGGCAGCAATCACTTAGGTACGTGACACACTTCAAGCTTTGTACCTATTGTTCTAAATAGTCGAGATGCTCATGGCTATCAGGGAATCACCAAAGACAAAGCCCCTGACACTGATGGCTTATCATGGGCCTTTTTCTAGGAGGTGTTGATTGATTAGCAAAGAGAACATATGTGTACGGGTAAGTTCTTATGGTCCATTGAAGGTGACAACTTCCACATTATCAACTCTACTAACACCGTCCTTGTCCCAAAAGAGATATCGTTGAATTGATATTGGGCTACCGTATCAGCCTCGTACCTACATTTGTGAAGATCATCTCCAAGGTAGTGGTGCTCAGACTACGTCCCAAGATGAATGACATCACCTCTCCCAACAAAAAATTCTTTATCATGACAAGATTCTTGTATGATAACTTTATTTTCATGCTCATCAATACAAGATTAATTGGCAGAGGGTGTGCAACCCAAAAAACATTAGTTGTCTCTAGATAACATGGAAAGATCTGTAGGGGCGTTCCAACTTCAATGGATTTGGTATGAGTAGTCCAGGCTAAACAAGTTCTTCGTGGCCCTAGAATCCCCTATGACGAGTTGGACACAAACATTTTCAGCACTGAAACAAGAGAACACCATCATAAATGGCACGAAGGACTCCTTTTGGTCCTCATCTTGAAGGCCTCTCTCTATTCCCTTGGCTAGCCAAATCTCCGTGTAGAATATTGTGAGGCCATTGCAAACTTCCTCGAGAAGCCCTAGATATGGCATTAGACCAACCATCATCCTCGTCAATTAGGAAATTTGGAGGAGCGCAAATATCATATTTCTCCCAACAAATCTGTGATGTGGAAACTCCTAACCCATACTTGAAGGAAAAAGTCAGGATTCACCTAGAGCAAAACATCTAGCTAGAATATCTTCCTAATTCTTTGCAATATTTTCGTTTAGCCTCCAACCACCTCTATTTGTGCTCCATCTATATCAAACAGAAAACGCAAATCTTTTGCCCAATTCAAAAAAGAAGTAAATGTCGAAGGAGTGTTCGCTTTTCCTGTCAAATCAAGAGTAGCAATGTTTTTTTCCATAAGCCTAGAGGCCATGTATTAAAAATTTATGTGTCTTACACAATCACACATATAGAATAAAATAGGACGAGGTCCATGGAGAATTCGTCGTTGCCTCCGATCTATACAAGCATATGGTCTGCCTCAATGCCATACCTGGTGCATCTCGTCGAAAACCAGAGAGTCGTTGTAACCATGGTCGGGAAGTAACTAGACATTGCCAAGAGACACAAGCGATGACGACCATGGTCATGAAGAGTTGACTTGGAGAAGTAAACCAAGGCCAAAGGAGGAGACCAACCCATGTCAATACTAAAGTGTTCTCGCGAAACTTATTGAAGATACCATCAGCACAACCATGAATTTAGGCACAAGCAACATGGTTGAAAAATCTTCCCCAAAACTTGAGAGTTCACATATGGGGAACCCAACCAGACACCATGCATGAGCAAGCAGCGCTACAATGGGAATGGGCTAGAGGTACTTTGTCCATTGGGCATTCGCCTCTATAACCCAGACAAGCGACAAAGGACACCAAAACCAAACAACTGATAATGAATCTCCTTGCAGGTGTGAATATCCATAGTCTTCCCGCCTACCAGTGCCCAAAGCTGACCATGGAGGCGAGGGAGGTTGATGGATTCGACTGTTGTAGACCCTTAGTCCTAAGTCACCTTGAGAATCCCAAGCGATAGTTGGAATTTTTTCAGACCACCGTGGATTTGATAGCTACACAAATAGGGCGTTACAAAAAGAATTGAATGGTATTTGATTTTATGTCATGCAAATGACATATAATTCTTGCTCAAAATCTTGTCTCAGAAACATAGGAAGATGTGATAAAATGGTGATAAAAAGGGAAGAACATTTGATGCAATTTGTATCAAAAAGCGTAAAGCATTGAACTACATAAATATGCTCCAAGCGTCCTAACATATATCGTCCATGACAACAAAAATGTTAACTAAAACCTAGTACTCCATTCGTCTTAGAATAAGTGTCTCGACTTTATACAAACCTTAGTATAAAGTTATACTAGAGTTGAGACATTTATTTTGGGGCGTAGGGAGTATAACTCAACTTAGGAGTGAAATGCACTGATTTGTTGTTTTGACATGACTGTGGATGTATAAATGAAAAAAGATCAGTCCTCAAAAAAAAGATCATCATTTATGCGTAATATGCATGACTCGATGATGTGCCACGGTTGCATGAAAATGAATATAGAATGAAGGGAGTATTGCCTTCCTTTTATTTTTCAAGAAATGTTTTATCTCCGTTCTTGGATTGCAGAAAGCGAGCAAGAAATTAAATTCGGAAAGGAAAAGTAAAAAAAGAAAATCTGGAAAAGAAAAGCGAAAACGCCGAGACGAGAAGTTCCCCACCCTTGTTAAGCTCCCGGCCCATTTGCTAAACTAGGCGCCAACTCCTCGCCGCCTCCCGCGATTTCCTCCCCAATCCATTTCGCTCCTCCTCCGCCCCGTCGACGAACAGAGCGGTCCGTGCCATGCCGCGGCAGGGGCGACGGGGAAGAGGGCGCGACCGGCCGGGCCGCGCCTGAGCGACGTGGGGTGATCGGGCGGCGCCAATGGACGAGTCCGGGGACGCCGGCAGGGGAGGGAGGGGCGGCGGGAGGTCGAGGCAGAATGGGGGCCGCTCGTCGGTCCGCCTCGGCGTGCGGATGGAGTTCAGGTTCTCCGGCTTCCACGCCGTTCAGGTGATGTTGATCGGGAACGCATTCTCTTCACGTCGCACCGCTGCATTCCGACCGATTCGGGATTGCTGGTTCGGGGGTTGCTAGGGTGTTTCGTTACCCGGGAATCTCAATGCGTTTCCGTCTCTGGGTTAGTGAAAGCTTCGCACGATGGGTTGAATCTTGAATTAATTTCCTATTGTATCGAATAGATTTCGAATGGTAATTTGTACTCGTGGGGTGGATCCGGAAATTCATCGGTGATGGGTTGAGCAGCATAAACGTGTGACTGAAACGTGCATGTTCAGGAAGATCGATAAATGTACATGCCTATTCTGGTCCTACACCGGGAGAAGCTTCGTCCTTAGCCACGTTTTGTGTGTTTTTGTCTCCGTTAGAGAAAGGCAATGCCGGTTGCAGAGGGAATGCTGATCGGCTCATGTGCTCGGAGATCAATTTATTGAGAGTTCTTAGCAAACTAGACATATTTTAGCTTAGTTCCGATCATGCCGTCAACATTCGGCTGTTGAGGCATCTGAAGGTTGTGAGTTTCCCATTTATACTAGGCAGGACATGCTTCGATCGCAATCCTAGCAGCACGCGTGCATTTTAAAGTAGTTCGATTGAAGATGGGTTGTTAGGACAAATCGAGGATTTTTGCTACTTCATTCGGTGACACTTGAGGATTTGCAAGATCTAATAGTAATTGTTTGAATAGCTGTAGTTATTTTGTTTGGTATGATGTGGAAACACATGGCAGTGCGGCAGATCATTCAAAGGAAATAACATACCGATACAAATGGATGACACAGGTTTGTTGATGAATTTCTTATTGGTGCTTGCTCAACAGGTACCAGTAGTATCAGACAGGCTGCTCATTACAATCACGTCAGTAGACAGTGGAAAAACAATTGCCAAGTCAAGTAAAGCGGCTGCTATTAATGGAGCCTGTCAATGGCATGACTCCATCCTGCATGCCATTCGGTTTCCTAAAGATGAAGTGTCACAAGAATTTCAGGAGTGCCAGTGCAAGATTGTTGTTTCCATGGTATGGCCATTGCCAGCATGTTTTTCCACCTCATTCACTTGCCTATCAAATTTCCATTCCTTTATTATTCCGTTGGCTTACTAACAACATATCTCCTGTTACAGGGATCAACAAGAACTGCTGTTCTTGGGGAAGCGTACCTAAATCTGACGAACTATCTCAGTTCATCAGACTCCACTGACATCTCTTTGCCATTGAAGAATTGCAATTCTGGCACAGTTTTACAGGTAGATTTCATTTAGCTGTACTTGTTTTACCCCAGAGAATTTCTGATGGTTTATTGGATCCCATATGATCTTCAAATTTAACAATGGCTTTGGTCCATCTAGTTATACTGTTCGGTCCCTGAAGTGATTAACTTTCTCTAGGATTTTACTCATATTCTGTTGACCTGCCATGTGCCATCTATATTAGTTGATTCTTGGATGTACAATAAATGCTTAACTTTCTCTAGAGTCTAGACTATCATATGCATGTTAGTTAATGGTTGCGAGCCTCTGTTTGTAACCTACTAGTATTACTAGCAGTATGCACTTGTATAGCCCAGCAGAAAGCATTAGATTTGATAATTTTAGCTCTTACAGATGAACTCATAAATAATTTTTCCAAATTATTATTTCTGTATGATATTTTTGTCTTTCATCAACTAAACAGCAGGTCTCAGATAAAATAATAGTTAATGCCAAATCGTAATGTTTCAAGACATTCATGGGGTAATGATGTTATTTAGACCTATTTTTGTTACTGTTCACAAGTTTTGATTCGCATTGCCGGGGTGGGTTTAAGGTAATTTCTAGAGGAAAGTTATCTCTAGCTGTCAGCTAAAATTCTTGATAAACACCGACTAAATCTCCATTTATTATGTTTATGATGATCTCTGGTGTTTCTTAATTGCAGCTTAAGATTCAATGTCTTGGCGCAAAATCTAAATCAAGGTAACCTGACCATGTTTTACATTGACATGTCCATATTTCCTATTTTCACTCTGGTGGTTGCAAACATTTGTATCTTTAATCTTTGATGGCCACCTATTTGACTGCCAAAACTTCTACTACTTGTTGTATCTTGACTGCTCATAGGACTTATTTTCTGTTGTCATGTTGGCATTATGCGCAGTGGGAAATCATGGAAAGGACTATCTTCTAATCTTAAGGAGAGTCCAACCAATGATGAGATGGACAAAAAGGCAGACGTCTTTGACATTCTGTTGAAGTTGAACAAGGGTGCTCAGTCTTTGTCAGAAAATAATTTAGAAGCTGATAATGCAGATGAATCTGGAAATAGGGTATGATGCCTTGGCTAAAATTCATATGGGTCCAAGTTTTCTTTTATTTCGGAAATATTTTGCTGGTCCTCATAAATGACAGGTACATCAAATGAAATAAAAGGTGGATTTTGGGGAAATTTGTGGAATCTCTTCTTTCTCTTCCATTGGTACACATAAATATGTACAAGTACACATGGGCCACTTGGGCTAGACTCTCACGCATAAACATACACATACACAGCCTAACATAAAACATTTTGAATGCCTTCATATGTTATATTAGTTCCTGCTCGAACAGTTTTGTCCACTGATGAGTTGCGAGTTTGAGCTAAAGTAGGCGACAAATTAGCTGAAAAGTATAGTTTGGGTTGTTGTAGCTATCTATTGCTTCTCATTTTAATCCCCCTGCACTCGAAATCTTTGAAACAAACTCCCCGACAGTTATATGCCCAATGTGCACAAGGATGACCAAGTTACAATTTACATTTATAAACTTCTTCCATTTTCAAAGAACACTTTCATATTGATGATCTTGGGTTGTTAGTTATCTTGTTCTTAGATCTCAATGTCTGCAGTCAGAAATTTTCACTTGGACTGATATGTTTTTTATATTAAACATGTGTATTCTGGGAATACATATCCGTTTTATTATGTACCTACCGATGTATGTTCAATAGAGGATGTTTGTTTTGTGTTCTTCTGTCTGAGATAGATCCAATCAACATTCGTATTTCCGCTCATTTTCTAACCCACTGGTCAATGTCTGTTCTAAGTTAACAAGCAAACAAAAGATTATTTTTCTTATCTAACCTATGGTTGCCACACCTCTTGCAATTATTTGCCTAATATTATCTACTTGTTGATGTCCATTCAGTGAGAGCCATCTTTTAGAACCATGGAGCCCGGCTCCACCTCTAGATGTCATTGATTTAAAAAAGAACGGCCTGGAGATGTGTGCCAATGTGTGTGATTTGCGGGCTGTTTAGCTAGAATGGCTTAACGCATGGGACAGATATTTTAAATTGTTGTGCTGCACAATGCTTGGGCTGACACAGCCTTCTGCCACAACAGCAGTACTCGGCTGAGAGAGACTATTGTTTAATAATTCACTGTTCTGACAAGGAGCAGCAAAGAACAGTATGCAACGCCATAGGTTAAGAAATTACTGTACTTGATTAGCGGTCCTTGGCCAAATGACTCTGCACAGTGCAGATCTCGAGTTGCCGTCTACTCCCTCCGTTTCTAAATATAAGCCTTTTTAGAGATTTCAGTACGGACCACATACGGATATATATAGACGTATTTTAGAGGGTGGATTCACTCATTTTGCTCCGTATGTAGTTTGTATTGGAATCTCTAAAAAAGCTTATATTTAGGAACGGAGGAAGTAATGGCGACGTGGAGCCCCGGTCCTGTGGTTCTACTGAACTTTTGTCGTTCATTTATCCTTTATATGAGGAGACTAGCATTATAGATAACTAGATATCTGAATATGGATAACAGCGAACGAAGGAAAATAACCTCCTTTTTCAGCAATCAGCACACTATTTCTTTTGTATGCAATGGAGATAACTCCCAGTCCATGCATTAGTCGAATGCACATGCGATTTTTCAGTGTACTATGTATAACTGCAGACTGCATCTGTAATTTCAGGATGCAAGTTTCTCAGAATCAAAGTCTCATGGTGATGATTCATCCAAAAATCACCTTGACACCGCCGAAGAAAAACTTGAGGAGTTACGTAACGCGGCAAAAGTGTGGGAGAGACATTCTCGCAAGTTGAAAATTGAACGGAAGACATTGAAGAATGAGTGTGCTGACAAATCCAAGCAACAAGCTGAGCTAGAACGGCAACTTTCTGCTTCACTTTCTGAACAGGATTCCTTGAGGCAAGAAATTGAACAAGTAACAGCCCAACTGAACAAGACTCAAGAGACCAATATAGAGCTTGTTTCCATTCTCCAAGAACTGGAAGAAACGATAGAACTGCAGAGAGTGGAAATGTCCAAACTTCCCCAAGTGAGTGATGTGGCTGATCACGAGGTCTCCAAAAGTGAATCGACAGTTCAAGAAGCTGCAGAATGGGCTAGAATACTGTCACAAAAAGAAGATGAAATCACAGTGTTGAGGGAGAAACTGAACCGTGTTCTCAAAATGGAGAATGCAGATGGTGCAGGCCCAGATGTTATTTATCTTGAATTGGAAAAAGAAAATGATTTTTTGAAGGTCAAAATACAGGAGCTTGAGAATGACTTTTCTGAATTAACAGAGGAAAATTTCGGGCTTATATACAAGTTGAAAGAAGCGAGTGGGGTGGCGAAAGAAGAGGATCCCTGCATTTCTAATAGTGAAGAAATGCCCACCGTGGGGAGCCCAACATATAAGATAAAACACCTAGAGAGAAAATGTGCTGACCTTGAGTTGAATCTGGAGAATTTTAGGTCCGAGTTCAGTGGGCTAGAAGAGAAGTTCCAGAAAAGCCAAGAGGGGTTAAAAGAGAGAACACTTGAATTATCTGAGCTGAGGGAAAAGCTCTCCCATGCCACTGAACTGGAAGGGGCTGACACTGGTAGTTCAAGACATTATAGACTGAGAAGTGGAGAACCTGATGATACTGAAACTGACTTAGATGTGTTGAAGCGTACAGTTCAGCTGAAAGAACAAGAGATCGATGGTTTGCAACACTGTACGAGAGAAATGGAGAACACCATTGCTGATATTCAGAAAGAGAAGAGTCAGTTAGAGGAACGTTTGGCAGCATCACTTCAAGAAAGTAGCATGACTTCAAAATGCTTGGTTGAAGCGCATGAAGATCTCGTGCTTACCAGCAGTGTAGATTCCCATGTTTCTTCCAATGAGGTCCTCGAAACAAAGATCAGTGAGCTTGAGCGTACAGTTCAGCTGAAAGAACAAGAGATCGATGATTTGCAACACTGTACGAGAGAAATGGAGAACACCATTGCTGATATTCAGAAAGAGAAGAGTCAGTTAGAGGAACGTTTGGCAGCATCACTTCAAGAAAGTAGCATGACTTCAAAATGCTTGGTTGAAGCGCATGAAGATCTCGTGCTTACCAGCAGTGTAGATTCCCATGTTTCTTCCAACGAGGCCCTCGAAACGAAGATCAGTGAGCTTGAGCGTACAGTTCAGCTGAAAGAACAAGAGATCGATGGTTTGCAACACTGTACGAGAGAAATGGAGAACACCATTGCTGATATTCAGAAAGAGAAGAGTCAGTTAGAGGAACGTTTGGCAGCATCACTTCAAGAAAGTAGCATGACTTCAAAATGCTTGGTTCAAGCGCATGAAGATCTCGTGCTTACCAGCAGTGTAGATTCCCATGTTTCTTCCAATGAGGTCCTCGAAACAAAGATCAGTGAGCTTGAGCGTACAGTTCAGCTGAAAGAACAAGAGATCGATGGTTTGCAACACTGTGCAAGAGAAATGGAGAACACCATTGCTGATATTCAGAAGGAGAAGAGTCAGTTAGAGGAACATTTGGCAGCATCACTTCAAGAAAGTAGCATGACTTCAAAATGCTTGGTTGAAGCGCATGAAGATCTCGTGCTTACCAGCAGTGTAGATTCTCATGTTTCTGCCAATGAGGTTCTCGAGACAAAGATCAGTGAGCTTGTGCGTACAGTTATGCTGAAAGAACAGGAGATCGATGGTTTGCAACATTGTGCGAGAGAAATGGAGAACACCATTGCTGATATTCAGAAGGAGAAGACTCAGTTAGAGGAACGTTTAGATTCCCATGTTTCTGCCAATGAGGTTCTCGAAACAAAGATCAGTGAGCTTGTGCGCACAGTTATGCTGAAAGAACAGGAGATCGATAGTTTGCAACATTGTAGGGGAGAAATGGAGAACACCATTGCTGATATTCAGAAGAAGAGTCAGTTAGAGGAACGTTTGGCAGCATCACTTGAAGAAACTAGCATGACTTCAAAATGTTTGGATGAAGCGCGAGAAGAACTCCTTGTGCTTACCAGCAGTGTAGATTCCCATGTTTCTGCCAATGAGGTTCTCGAAACAAAGATCAGTGAGCTTGTGCATACAGTTATGCTGAAAGAACAGGAGATCGATGGTTTGCAACTTTGTACGAGAGAAATGGAGAACACCGTTGCTGATATTCAGAAGGAGAAGACTCAGTTAGAGGAACGTTTGGCAGCATCACTTGAAGAAAGTAGCATGACTTCAAAATGGTTGGATGAAGCGCGGGAAGATCTCCTTGTGCTTAGCAGCAGTGTAGATTCCCATGTTTCTGCCAATGGGGTTCTCGAAACAAAGATCAATGAGCTTGTGCATACAGTTATGCTGAAAGAACAGGAGATCAATGGTCTGCAACATTGTACGACAGAAATGGAGAACACTATTTCTGATATTCAGAAGGAGAAGGATCAGCTAGAGGAACGTTTGGCAGCATCACTTGAAGAAAGTAGCATGACATCAAAATGCTTGGATGAAGCACGAGAAGATCTCCTTGTGCTTACCAGTAGCGTAGATTCTCATGCTTCTGCCAATAAGGTTCTCGAAACAAAGATTAGCGAGCTTGAAAGCCGCAAAGTTGAACTAGAGTTGCTTGTAACAAAGCTGGAACAAGAGAATATTGAGTTTTCCGAGTTCATATCTGAACTAGAGTCTCAGTTGACTTCTCTCACAAGTGAAGAGGAGGCAACCAGGCTAGAAATGGATTATTCTATATCACTTATCGCAAATCTTAAGGATTTAGTAGAACAGCAGCAAGCAGAGATGGAAGCTCAAAAGCTGGAAATGAAGCAAAAGCATTTGGAATCCCAAACTAGATTGTCAGAAGTACAAGAGGATTCGGAGGCTCTAAGAAGATCAAATGCAAAACTAGAGGCCACAATTGATAGTGTTGCTGAAGAATGCAGTTCTCTTCAGACTCTAACGGCTGACCTAAAGAAGCAGAAGCTGGAATTACATGACCATTGTGCACAGCTGGAGCAGCAATTAGATCAATCAAAAAGGAAGACAATGGATTTGTTCGAAACAGCAGAGTTCCTAGAGGCAAAACTCTCTACGCTTCAAAAAGAGGTAACTTTAAAAGAGCAATCTTTGCTTTCAGAGCTGGAGAATATATTCCAGGAGCACAAGGAACACGAAGAAAGGATAAATAGTGCACATTTCCTTTTACACAAGATAGAGAACGAAAAGATTGGTGAAGTGAAGAATCTTGAGAGGGAGGTCATGAGCCTTACTGCACAGCTGTCCTCCACAGACGGGGAGAAAGACAGTGCCGCCTTGGATAGCATACATGAGGTCTCCATCCTGCGAGCAGACAAGGCCAAACTTGAGGCTAACCTTGAAGATGTCAGTGCACAAATGAGACATTATCAGTCTCAGTTGGAAGATCTTCGTACAGAGTCTAAAACCAAAATTAAAGGCCTGATTGATTCGCTTAACGCATCCAAACATAATGAGGAAACGCTGACAACAGATGTTGAGCATATGACAAGATTGATGGAAGCTGCTAGATCCAATGAAGAAAACTTAAGGAAAACTTCAGACGAACTAGAGTTGAAGTATAAATCCAGTGATTATGAGAAACAGGAAGTAATGGAGGAAATTTCTGGATTAAAAATCCAGGTTAGCAAAATGGCAAGCATCCAAGATGAAGTTTTCAAACTACAAAGTTCTCTTGATCAGGCTAAGTTTGAAAAGACAAAATTAGAAGAGCGTCTGCAGTCACTATCTGAAGAATGTGAAGAACTAAAGGTGCAGAAGGCCATGTTAACAGACCAAGTCTCTTGTATCCAGAGTACTTTGCATGATGCCGATGAAGAAAATCGTCGTAAATCCACTCAAGCAAAGCTTGTAGTAAATAAGGTGAGCCATTTAGAAGTATACCTCAACTTGTTCTAGATCAGGGTTACGTAGATTTAAATGTGATGGCCATGTGCACTATTTTCACTTAACTATTTCCTTGCTACTTTAGGGTAATGACGACGCTGCTAATGACAATGGAGGTACTCATGTTAATGAAGATCTAGACATTCACTCAAAGCTAGAATTACTGGAGACTAGACTTGCTGATGCATTGGAGGAAAATAAATCATATAGGGCGCAGCTGCAAAGGTTTAGTGATTTCTCGCATCCCTCCTCCCTCTGACATCTGTTACTAGCAAAACACATTTTCACTAAATTTCCTTTGCTATACCATGCATATGGGAGTCTTAATTAAACTCCCATGTTCTTAAAGCTGCAGACCATCTATGCCACTCCATTAAGCATTAAAAAGAGGTATTTCGCTACAAATCGAACGTCAGATTTTTTAGCATGGCAAATCGAACGCCTGAGATGGCAAATTATATCGTCGCGAGGATGGCAATTTCCTTTAGCAAGCATGGCAAATTCTTCGACGTCGGTTGATTTGCCATGGTTAAAAAACGGTTGATTTGCCATGGTTAAAAATTTGCCATAAAAAACGGTTGATTTGCCATGGTTAAAAATTGACGTCAGATTTTTAACATTCCCATAATAAGAAACAACATTCATGTAAAATTATCCGTGTGGTGTTAACTATTCTATACAAAAAATGTTCAAAAATAAAAAACTATTCTATACAAAAAGATAGTTCGGATGCATGCTCCCAACTGCTTTTCAGCCGTTACTTGCTGCTGTCACCAGTGCATCTAATATAAGGGTGCAACATTGCCGCCCCCAGATGGTCTCCTTGTGCAAAACACATCCATTTGGAAATAGATGACATCCTAAAATGCGTGCAGTCAAAATGTTTCTATTAATTGAGAGAAAAGAAACAGTGAGACATTTGATTTGTGCGTCCGTAAATGGACAACTTCTAATATATAACCTTTATCGTACCATTATCATGATCAAAATATTGTGCACATTAGAATGGTTTTCGTTTCATGCGGTTTTTACTACTGTAAGGCATCAATCAATGATATCGGGGTACCTTTCAGAAGATCATACTCTCTTTTTACCCTGTACAGTCCAACGGGAGAGGGACAACTCGGTAGCAGGGATGAAAAGGATAACAAGGATGGGAACAGGATAGCACAACTGGAGTCAGAGCTAAAAGATATGCAGGATCGGTTACTCAACGTGAGCATGCAATATGCAGAAGTGGAGGCTCAACGAGAAGAACTAGTTATGGAGTTGAAAAGTGCAACTGCAAGGAAGGGACGATGGTTCTAGGGGATGACGAGCAACTGTGTGCCATAACCGTAAGGCCCACAGTCCACAGTACAGGTACTTCATGTATTCTCCTGCTCCTTCGATTACATGCAATTGCAACTTGATTTCTTAGATGTGGAGCACGAAAAAAATTTGGGTTAAATTCAAGGCTGCTACTTCGATAAAACTTTACCTGCTATCGAATATCAGACACACCATGACAGATGCAGTAGATACTAGCTAATGTAGTACTGGGAATCCCACCATAAAAAGTTGATTTGTTATGATGAAACTCAAAAAAGTAACAGTAACATGAATGTGTAACATTGGTGGCACATGGACTGCATGGTTTGATAGCAGATAACGTGTCATAAAATTGGGCTAAACTACACTTATCAAGTGGTAAGAAACCCTCTTTCATTGAAGAAAATTATGACAGTAAACTCTTTCATTGAAGAAGCTTATGGCAGTAAACCCTCTATCAATGAGGAAATCACTGATAACTCTTTATACTTTCCTGATCTTGTAGATGCGTGAGCGTGAGCATGAGTACATCAAATCAGTATCTGTGCCTCACAACGACTTGGTTATCTAATTATCAGGACATATTTTGTCGACGTCGGAGGGTACCGGCATTCCCAGACAACCACCGTGCAAGAGCTGAGTAATTCCAAGCAAGTGCAGAACTGGATATGTGCTCTGAGCTGCACCGGAAGCTGTGCCCCCAAAAGAATAAAATGCTCATGGTTCTCACTTCTCAGGTCTCAGTGATGAAGCAATCACATGGCAACAACCATTCACAGTTAGCAGTTGGGAGGCCCTACTACACTTAGTCTCAACCGATTATTAGTTATCACAACTTCACAAGCATATGTGGTGCTAGGGGATAGCCTAAAATTCATCGGTTCATATAACCACACAGACCACTCTTCCCTTTACACAGAGTGACAGAGCCAACATAACCGTTGGTTAGTTCATCTTTGTAGATTAATCAACTGCTGATAAGTGTAGTTTTTCTTGCTGAATTGTATAGTTGGTCACGTGATATCCTTTTGTAGGCTAACGTTCTTTCACATGTAATATAATACTCACTCCGTCCCAGAATAAGTGTCTCAACTTTAGTACAACACAAAGTTGAGACACTTATTTTGAGATGGAGGGAGTATATGCACATAGTCTGTCGATTACTTTGTTATTCGCTTTTTGAGGACAGTATTCTGTCAAACACAATTTGGCATATAGCTTCTCTGATTGAATGTGACAGTGGGACCCAACAGAGCAATGGTTACAAGAGGTCTTTAGTAGCAAAGAAAGAAATGGGGGATGACTGGACAATCTGAAACTGTTGGCAGTCAGGTCATCATTGAAGAAAACAGTTGGTTCAGTCCACATGTGATGATGTTCATGCATTGGTGCCTGGAGAACTCTTGGCTTGCATGCTGATCAAGAAATAAGAACTTGTGTTTAGACAGCGGCCTTTCGAATGTCCCTTGCACTCACCAGCTTCGGTGAAAGTATGGATCAGCTGATAGGATCCTGTGTTCAAAGCCAAGGATATGCTCCTCTTGGCTGAAACGTGAAGCATGGCTTCTGAACTGAACTGATCTTGAAAACATGCGGTGGGCGCTCCAAAATTTGCTGCATGTATTTTAGACAAATAATTTTAGTACCTAACATAATATTACTCCCTCCGATCCATAATATGTGACGAGGTTTTAGTTCAAATGGATCGGAGGGAGTAATTATTAAGCCATATGGGTTGCGAGGCTTCATATCTACTCCGTACAAACTACTCCTTCCGTTTCTAAATATAAGTCTTTGTAGAGATTTCACTTGAACTACATACGGAGCAAAATGAGTGAATCTATATTCTAAAATGCATCTACATACATCAGTATATGATTTATAGTGAAATCTTTACAAAAACTTATATTTAGGAACGGAGGGAGTAGTATGCTACTCTACCTAAAAAATCCTATCTGATAGGAACTGGGATGAGATAGCTCAATTTATTTTATTTTTATTTATTTATAATTGGCGAAAGCTCAAATTGGGTATTCGACGTGTCACTATCTAGCGGGCTGTAGTCTTGCCAAGTGACAAATTGGCGCAGGCAACAATTGGATTTGGAAAGCAACCACCTAATACCTATCCAATAATATAAGCAATATAGAACAAAACGTCTCCTAGTTGGCTTGGCCCCATTTACATTTATTTATATTCTGAAAATGGAGGGTCAGGCGAGGAAGGGGTCAATGATTTGTGCTCCCTTTAGCCAACACAAGGAGGAGACTTCTTTCTCAATTTCTGGCTTGCTGTCTATGCCTGTACAATTGTATGATAGCCTCGAGAATATAGCTTAGCTGGTTTATAATGTCTGCAACTAAGGTGGTCGTTGCTTATATATACTCAAAATGATTAACAACTATTACCTTCAGAATTAGTTGTCGCTGAAATGAATGTATCTAGAATACATTTAACAAATATTCTAACAAATACTAACACAATTAATATATTTTTTGGATCAACTAACATGATTAATAATACCTTCCCTTATATATTTGCATTGGTTTTGCCTCTTCGGAGCCTACCACGATAAAATTACCAGCAAACTTAGGAATGCTGTTCGTTGAATTTACAGGAATAAGGTGCCTAATTCCTAGCCATTTTTATTGAACAAAGAAGCTGACAGTCATCACATTCTATATATTGCTTTGATTATACACAACTCAGTGTTCTTAAAAGAACTTGCACAATTGTGAATTTATTATCACTCTGTACTATCACACCAAAGCTACAACAGAAACTTACCCAGTTAGGTTAGCTGTGCCTGTACAACCCGAGGCACGTACGCGTCATCACCCCCGGACCCTCGCGGTCGCCGACGCGCGCCTCGCCGCGGCCTCCTCTTCTCTTATCGCTTCGATCATGGCGACCACGCGCTCCAGGACGACCTCCTGGTCGTCGCCGTCGTCGCCGGCACCCGGGCCTGCGCGGTCGGCGTAGTGGCAGACCACGACGCACCGGCAGACGGGGCACGAGTTGCGCACGTCGAGCCACCGGTCGATGCAGGGCGCGTGGAAGACGTGGCCGCACGCCGGGACGACCTTGACGCCGTCGTCGTCGCCGAAGGCCTCGAGGCAGACGGGGCAGTCCCCCTCCGGCTGCTGCCCCTTCTTGGCGCCGGCGCCGGCGTCGGCGTAGCGCACCACGGGCAGCGCCGCGCCGTCGGCCGGGCGGAGGAGGGCGCTCGGGAATCCGTGGCGCATGGCGCGGCCGCCGCGCGCGGCCGCGATGGCGCGCTGCCGAGCGCAGCGGCAGTAGGTGCAGAGCAGGATGAAGCAGAGGATGATGGAGAGGAACACCACGGCGGTGGCCGCCCCCGACGAGAGGTCGAACTGGGACCTCCCCGACGTCGGGGCAGCCGACGGGTCGTCGCGCGAGGCCGCTAGCCGTCTCGCGTGCGCCGCCGTGGCCATGTTTCCGGCGCCTGCTCGTGCGCGCGACGCGACGCGCTCTCCTCTCTGGTTGACTGGTTGTCCGGAGGCCACAGGCCGGGAGAGGGAGTTCTACACGGCCTTACAGGTGGCCCTTTTTTTCCGTCTAATGGGACGCGAGTTTAGTTTTGTGATGAGATGCTAGGTTTTGGGCTACGCGGGTCAGCCGATTTTTTCTTAGGAAATCAGTCGACTCGTGATCAGCCTCAGTGCCTCACCGCACCTCTGTGTGGCCCCTCACGGCAGCTGGCACTTTGCAGCACCCCGCGCCCATTGACCCTCCTGCAGCGCGCTCGTCGTCCTTGCGGTAGTGCCGCGATCAGCCTGCAACATCCAACGTGGTCTTGCAACACCCAGCCCTATTGCCGCACCGCAGCATCGTGTGGCCTACTCATTGTATCGTGAGTCATCTGTCGCCGTCGCCCCGACCGATGTTACAGTGCCGGCATATCATCGACGAACCTTGAAAGCTCTGATGGTCATCTTTTCTAAGAGCTCGGGGTTGACTTTGCAGCGCCACGCCCCATCAAGTGTCGGCCTTGTAGCACCAGGCGTAAGTTGTGGCCATCACTACCGCAACACCATCCACAGTGCTCACATCATCACTAGATGATCGCTCACAGTGTAGGTGGTGCATATTCGCAGCGCCGCCACCCTTGCTTGTCGTGCCGCCCACCGTCCCTTTGCAGTAGCGGCCACCGTCCATGGGGAGAGGCATATCCTTTTCCCCATGTTCACTTGGGGTGGGACGGGGAGGGGGAGGCTACCGAATTGGGCACCAACACTTAGTGGCACGCATCCCATGGTGACTACTGCAAGGAAGAACACGATGAACACTAGAGGATATGCGAGGGAAACACTCAAATCAACACACAAATGCAAATAAAAGATACACATAGATAGATCCTTGTTTCAAATCATCCAAAGTGAGAGACGGAATAAGTTAGGGTTTCTTTCCCAAGTCCTAAGACAAGGAGGGCTTGATGCTTTTATGAAGCCATTTTTCTCCATCAGTGCAAGTCTTAATGATTCACTTGGGGAATCATTCTTCCATTAGAAGACCTTGATGATTTACTTGGGGAATCCTTCTTCCATTAGGAGGCTTTGGTTCCACTAGAGAAGATAGATCCCACAAAGAGGGAGAAACATGAGCAAAGCTCTATGATTTTAGTTCTAGTCTTTGGCTCTTTGCTAAACCTAAAATGGATGATGATGATGAGTGATATATGTAGGTCCAAGGCATGAAGGGGTAAGTAAGGGGCAAAAGGGTAAAGATACATGAATTTTTCCCAAATTCTGCATGCAAGCGCGCTGCCGGACAGTATGGTTGACTAGACAATCTGGCCCTCCTGCCCGGACAGTTCGGTGGCAACAGATGGTTTGGAGCCTCGTGCAGACGCTGACCGAACTGTCCGATGGTGCATTTTTCACACCACTTCTTCTATCGCCGCTTTCATGGTTCCCTCTTGGATGGTGTTGTCGTCCTCTTGTGCTTGTACTCCTCTCGTTGCGCATGAAGCTCCTCTCAAACCTATACATGCATGAGAGGGGTCAAGTAGTGTATCATCTAAGAGAGAACCAAGTAGACTCACATAAATGATAGAATTCACCTTAGTATATGTGATGTGCATGTCCCCTGGCAATGGAGCCAAGTACATGGTGTTGACACTAGTATAACAACTTTCTGATGTACAAGTCTTCCAGCATAGGACTGCATGAATGCAATGCTAGATAGCTTTTTATCAAATCTACTCACTCTAGCCATATAATATTATCAATTTTGGGCATGGTAGCTCCCATAGGAAGTCTGAGATATGTAAAGGGCATGCCCTTTGTTATGCATCCCATCTGGTTGGCTAGTTCATTAGCCCTCTCCTCAGAAATGTCGATAAGTATAAGATAGGATTTGATATACAAAGATCATGTGTGAGTAGTCCTCCTCGGACTATGTGTCCATAACAGTAGCTATGTGGCATCCTCTCTCCCTTATTATTCAATACAAAGATCACATGAGCAACCCTACATGATTCTGATCCATTGATGTAATTCTTGGTGTGTTTGTTGCAGTGTGATGAATTGTCACTCCAAACCCAACCCATATGTGGGGTGAAAATGGGGTTGTCCAGACATGTCCGCTGCAACGTCTCCAACGTATCTGTAATTTTTTATTGTTACATGCTATTATATTTTCTGTTTTGGATGTTTAATAGGCTTTAATATGCTCTTTTATATTATTTTTGGGACTAACCTATTAACCGGAGGCCCAGTATTTGCCTATTTTAGACTTTCGCAAAAAAGGAATACCAAACGGAATGAAACCTTCGCGATGATCTTTCTTGGACCGAAAGCAAACCAGAAGACTTGGAGTTGAAGTCTAGAACTCCATGAGGCATCCACGAGGCAGGAGGGCGCGCCCAGGGGGTAGGCGCGCCCCTCCCCCACCCTCGTGGGCCCCACGTAGCTCCACCAATGTACTTCTTCCAACATATATACTCTTATACCCTAGATGGATCGCAGAGAGCCACGGAACCACTTTTCCACCGCCACAACCTTCTGTACCCGTGAGATCCCATCTTGGGGCCTTTTCCGACGATCTGCCGGAGGGGGAATCGATCACGGAGGGCTTGTACATCAACACCATAGCCTCTTCGATGAAGCGTGGGTAGTTTACCACAGACCTTCGGGTCCATAGTTATTAGCTAGATGACTTCTTCTCTCTCTCTTTGATTCTCGATACAAAGTTCTCCTCGATGTCCTTGGAGATCTATTCGATGTAATACTCTTTTGCGGTGTGTTTGCCGAGATCTAATGAATTGTGGGTTTATGAACAAGATTATTTGTGAATATTATTTGGTTCTTCTATTAATTCTTATACGCATGATTTGATATCTTTGCAAGTCTCTTCGAATTATCGTTTTAGCTTGGCCTACTAGATTGATCTTTCTTGCAATGGGAGAAGTGCTTAGCTTTGGGTTCAATCTTGCGGTGTCCTTTCCCAGTGACAATAGGGGCAGCAAGGCACATATTGTATTGTTGCCATCGAGGATAAAAATATGGGGTTTATATCATATTGCTTGAGTTTATCCCTCTACATCATGACATCTTGCTTAAAGTGTTACTCTGTTCTTATGAACTTAATACTCTAGATGCATGCTAGATAGCGGTCGATGTGTGGAGTAATAGTAGTAGATGTGGAATCGTTTCGATCTACTTGACACGGACGTGATGCCTATATTCATGATCATTGCCTAGATATTCTCATAACTATGCGCTTTTCTATTAATTGCTCTGCAGTAATTTGTTCACCCATCGTAATACATGCTATCTTGAGAGAAGCCACTAGTGAAACCTATGCCCCCCGGGTCTCTTTCTTATTATATTGCATCTCTTTTATTTACATCGCATCTCGTTTACTATTTTGCAATCTTTACTTTCCAATCTATACAACAAAAATACCAAAAATATTTACTTTACTATCTTTATCAGATCTCACCTTTGCGAGTGAGCGTGAAGGGATTGACAACCCCTTTATCGCGTTGGTTGCAAGGTTCTTGATTGTTTGTGCAGGTACTAGGTGAGTTGTGCATTGTCTTCTACTGGATTGATACCCTGGTTCTCAAAAACTGAGGGAAATACTTACGCTACTTTGCTGCATCACCCTTTCCTCTTCAAGGGAAAACCAACACATGCTCAAGAGGTAGCAAGAAGGATATCTGGCGCCGTTGCCGGGGAGATCTACGCCAAGTCAAGACATACCAAGTACCCATCATAAACTCTTCTCCCTCGCATTACATTATTTGCCATTCGCCTCTCGTTTTTCTCCCCCCCCATTTCTAAAACGATTTTCAAAAACCTTTGCCTTTCTATCGCCATGGCCGAACCAAAAGGGGCTAAGGATTTTCTCCCGGGTTTTAATACTTTGGATAGTCCCTCTGTCCTTTCTAAGCTCACAAATAATGATGCTATGGAAAGACCTACCAGGATTATCGATGAGAGCTTGAATAATTTTGATGAAGATGATCCCGGAATTTTTCATTATTTGCTTGATGAATCTTTGAAAGATGCGTGGGATAGGCTATTAAGGATCCGAGCCAGTTATGTGCCCCAATATCAAATTGAGATTTACTTAAAAAGTTTTTATGTTGGCTTACCTTCTTCTTTCAAGCAAGTTTTGGATTCTATTTTTGAAGAAGGTTTTCTTGAGGGGGATGCCATCGATACCTATGAAAAGATGAAAGCTATATTTGGGCACCCTATGAGTGAAAAGGTTGAATCCACCTCTCTTTTGTGTTTTTATCAGAATGAAATTATCAAAGAGATGAAGGCTAGCTTAGATGCAAATTTTTGTAGCGTGCTTAATCTTTCTTCTACCATTAATGGCCACGTACTCTCACAAAATAGAAAGATAAGTGCTTTAGATAAGAAATTCTCTCTTTATCACCAAAAGGGAGAAGACGGCAATGCCTAGATCTATTCTTGTTTTTATGCCTAGCTAGGGGCATTAAACGATAGCACTTGTTGAGAGGCAACCCAATTTTATTTTTGTTCTTTGCTTTTTGTTCCTGTTTAGTAATAAATAATTCATCTAGCCTCTGTTATGATTGTGTTTTTTTATGTTTTAGTTAATGTTTGTGCCAAGTAAAGCCTTTAGGATCTTCTTGGGTGATTGTTGTTTGATCTTGCTGATAAAAACAGAAAGTATGCGCTCACGAAAATAATTTTCATTTTTCTACCAGAGAGCGATAAAATACCAATTCAAACTGTAGTAGATCAATATACAAATTGCCCTGGTCGTCCTAATTTTTCAGAATTCCTGGAGTTACAGAAGTATTTGAAACCTACAGATTGCTACACACTGTTCTGTTTTTGACAGATTCTGTTTTTCGTGTGTTGTTTGCTTATTTTGATGAATCTATAGCTAGTATCGGGGGATATGAACCATAGAGAAGTTGGAATACATTAGATTTAACACCAATATAATTAAAGAATGAGTTCATTACAGTACCTTAAAGTGATGGTTTATTTTCTTATACTAACAGAGCTCATGAGATTTTCTATTGAAGTTTTGTGTTGTGAAGTTTTCAAGGTTTTCGGTAAAGATTTGATGGATTTTGGAATAAGGAGTGGAAAGAGTCTAAGCTTGGGGATGCCCAATGCACCCCAAGGTAAGATTCAAGGACAACCAAAAGCCTAAGCTTGGGGATGCCCCGGGTGGCATTCCCTCTTTCGTCTTCGTCTATCGGTAACTTTACTTGAGGCTATATTTTTATTCACCACATGATATGTGTTTTGCTTGGAGCGTCTTGTATGATTTGAGTCTTTGCTTTTTAGTTTACCACAATCATCCTTGTTGTACACACCTTTTGGGAGAGACACGCATGAATCGGAATTTATTAGAATGCTCTATGTGCTTCACTTATATCTTTTGAGCTAGATAATTTTGCTCTAGTGCTTCACTTATATCTTTTTAGAGCATGGTGGTGGTTTTATTTTATAGAAATTATTGGTCTCGCATGCTTCACTTATATTATTTTGAGAGTCCTCTAGAACAGCATGGTAATTTTCTTTGCCTATAAAATTAGTCCTAATATGATGGGCATCCAAGATGGGTATAATAAAAATTTTCATATAAAGTGCATTGAATACTATGAGAAGTTTTATTCCTTATGATTGTTTTGAGATATAAAGATGGTGATATTAGAGTCATGCTAGTTGAGTAGTTGTGAATTTCAGAGATACTTGTGTTAAAGTTTGTGAATCTCGTAGCATGCATGTATGGTGAACCGTTATGTGATGAAGTCAGAGCATGATTTATTTTTTGATTGTCTTCCTTATGAGTGACGGTCAGGACGAGCGATGGTATTTTCCTACCAATCTATCCCCCTAAGAGCATGCGTGTAGTACTTCGTTTCAATAACTAATAGACTTTTGCAATAAGTATGTGAGTTCTTTATGACTAATGCTGAGTCCATGGATTATACGCACTCTCACCCTTCCACCGTTGCTAGCCTCTCTAGTACCGTGCAACTTTCGCCGGTACCATAAACCCACCATTTATCTTCCTCAAAACAGCCACCATACCTACCTATTATGGCATTTTCATAGCCATTCCAAGATATATTGTCATGCAACTTTCCACGGTTCCGTTTATTATGATACGCTCCATCATTGTCATATTGCTTTGCATGATCATGTAGTTGACATCGTATTTGTGGCAAAGCCATCGTTCATAATTTTTCATACATGCCACTCTTGATTCATTGCACATCCCGGTACACCACCGGAGGCATTCACATAGAGTCATATTTTGTTCTAAGTATTGAGTTGTAATTCTTGAGTTGCAAGTAAATAAAAGTGTGATGATCATCATTATTAGAGCATTGTCCCATGTGAGGAAAGGATGATGGAGACTATGATTCCCCCACAAGTCGGGATGAGACTCCGGACGAAAAATAAAAAAGAAAGAAAAAGAGGCCATAAAAAAAGAGAAAAGGCCCAAATAAAAAAATGAGAGAAAAAGAGAGAAGGGGCAATGCTACTATCCTTTTTCCACACTTGTGCTTCAAAGTAGCACCATGATCTTCATGATAGAGAGTCTCCTATTTTGTCACTTTCATATACTAGTGGGAATTTTTCATCATAGAACTTGTCTTGTATATTCCAATGATGGGCTTCCTCAAAATGCCCTAGGTCTTCATGAGCAAGCGAGTTGGATGCACACCCACTTAATTTCTTTTTGAGCTTTCATACACTTATAGCTCTAGTGCATCCGTTGCATGGCAATCCCTATTCACTCACATTGATATCTGTTGATGGGCATCTCCATAGCCCGTTGATACACCTAGTTGATGTTGGAAATATGCCCTAGAGGCAATAATAAAATGGTTATTATTATATTTCCTTGTTCATGATAATTGTCTATTGTTCATGCTATAATTGTATTAACCGGAAACTATAATACATGTGTGAATACATAGACCACAACATGTCCCTAGTAAGCCTCTAGTTGACTAGCTCGTTGATCAATAGATGGTTATGGTTTCCTGACCATGGACACTGGATGCCATTGATAACGGGATCACATCATTAGGAGAATGATGTGATGGACAAGACCCATCTTAAGCGTAGCACAAGATCGTGTAGTTTGTTTGCTAAAGCTTTTCTAATGTCAAGTATCATTTCCTTAGACCATGAGATTGTGCAACTCCTGGATACCGTAGGAATGCTGTGGGTGTACCAAACGTCACAACATAACTGGGTGACTATAAAGGTGCACTACAGGTATCTCTGAAAGTGTCTGTTGGGTTGGCACGAATCGAGACTGGGATTTGTCACTCCTTATGACAGAGAGGTATCTCTGGGCCCACTCGGTAATGCATCATCATAATGAGCTCAATGTGACTAAGGAGTTGGTCACGGGATCATGCGTTACGGAACGAGTACAGAGACTTGTCGGTAACGAGATTGACCGAGGTATGGGGATACCGGCGATCGAATCTCGGGCAAGTAACATACCGATGGATAAAGGGAATTGTATACAAGATTGATTGAATCCCCGACATCTTGGTTCATCCGATAAGATCATCGTGGAACATGTGGGAGCCAATATGGGTATCCAGATCCCGCTATTGGTTATTGGACGAAGAGGTGTCTCGGTCATGTCTGTGAAGGAAATATGCCCTAGAGGCAATAATAAAGTTATTATTTATTTCCTTATATCATGATAAATGTTTATTATTCATGCTAGAATTGTATTAACCGGAAACATAATACATGTGTGAATACATAGACAAAAACAGAGAGTCACTAGTATGCCTCTTGACTAGCTCGTTAATCAAAGATGGTTATGTTTCCTAACCATAGACATGAGTTGTCATTTGATTAACGGGATCACATCATTAGGAGAATGATGTGATTGACTTGACCCATTCCGTTAGCTTAGCACTTGATCGTTTAGTTTGTTGCTATTGCTTTCTTCATAACTTATACATGTTCCTATGACTATGAGATTATGCAACTCCCGTTTACCGGAGGAACACTTTGTGTGCTACCAAACGTCACAACGTAACTGGGTGATTATAAAGGTGCTCTACAGGTGTCTCCGAAGGTACTTGTTGGGTTGGCGTATTTCGAGATTAGGATTTGTCACTCCGATTGTCGGAGAGGTATCTTTGGGCCCTCTCGGTAATGCACATCACTCAAGCCTTGCAAACATTGCAACTATGAGTTAGTTGCAGGATGATGTATTACGGAACGAGTAAAGAGACTTGCCGGTAATGATATTTAACTAGGTATTGAGATACCGACGATCGAATCTCGGGCAAGTAACATACCGATGACAAAGGGAACAACGTATGTTGTTATGCGGTCTGACCAATAAAGATCTTCGTAGAATATGTAGGAGCCAATATGAGCATCCAGGTTCCGCTATTGGTTATTGATCGGAGACATGTCTCGGTCATGTTTACATAGTTCTCGGACCCGTAGGGTCCGCACGCTTAAAGTTCGGTGACGATCGTAATAAGGGTTTTTGTGTTTTGACGTACCGAAGGTTGTTCGAAGTCCCGGATGTGATCACGGACATGAGGAGGAGTCTCGAAATGGTCGAGACATAAAGATTGATATATTGGAAGCCTATATTTGGATATCGGAAACGTTCCGGGTGAAATCGGGATTTTACCGGAGTACCGGGGGGTTATCGGAACCCCCCGGGGGTTATTGGGCCTACATGGGCCATAAGGGAGAAGAGGAGGGCCGGCGAGGGCAGGCCGCGTGCCCCCTCCCCCCTAGTCCGAATAGGACAAGGAAGGGGGGCGGTGCCCCCCTTTCCTCTTTCTCCCTTCCTCCTTCCTTTTCCAACAAGGCAAGAGGGGGGAGTCCTACTCCCGGTTGGAGTAGGATTCCTCCAGGCGCACCCATAGGTCCGGCCGCACCTCCCCCTCTCCCTCCTTTATATACTGAGGCAAGGGGCACCCCATGACACACAAGTTGATCCTCGTGATCGTTCCTTAGCCGTGTGCGGTGCCCCCTTCCACCATATTCCACCTCGGTCATATCGTAGCGGTGCTTAGGCGAAGCCCTGCGTCGGTAGAACATCATCACCGTCATCATGCCATCGTGCTGACGAAACTCTCCGTCAACGTTTTGCTGGATCGGAACTCGAGGGACGCCACCGAGTTGAACGTGTGGTCGGATCGGGAAGACGTACGACTACTTCCTCTACGTTGTGTCAATACTTCCGTTGCCAGTCTACGAGGGTACGTAGACAACACTCTCACCTCTCGTTGCTATGCATCACCATGATCTTGCGTGTGCGTAGGAAATTTTTGAAATTACTACGTTCCCCAACAGTGGCATCAGAGCCTAGGTTTTATGTGTTGATGTTGTGCATGAGTAGAACACAAGTGAGTTGTGGGCGATATAAGTCATACTGCTTACCAGCATGTCATACTTTGGTTCGGCGGTATTGTTGGATGAAGCGGCCCAGACCGACATTACGTGTACGCTTACGCGAGACTGGTTCTACTGACGTGCTTTGCACACAGGTGGCTGGCGGGTGTCAGTTTCTCCAACTTTAGTTGAACCAAGTGTGGCTACGCCCGGTCCTTGCGAAGGTTAAAACAGCACCAACTTGACAAACTATCGTTGTGGTTTTGATGCGTAGGTAAGAACGGTTCTTGCTAAGCCCGTAGCAGCCACATAAAACTTGCAACAACAAAGTAGAGGACGTCTAACTTGTTTTTGTAGGGCATGTTGTGATGTGATATGGTCAAGACATGATGCTAAATTTTATTGTATGAGATGATCATGTTTTGTAACCGAGTTATCGGCAACTGGCAGGAGCCATATGGTTGTCGCTTTATTTATGCAATGCAATTGCGCTGTAATGCTTTACTTTATCACTAAGCGGTAGCGATAGTTATGGAAGCATAAGATTGGCGAGACGACAACGATGCTACGATGGTGATCAAGGTGTCGCGCCGGTGATGATGGTGATCATGAAGGTGCTTCGGAGATGGAGATCACAAGCACAAGATGATGATGGCCATATCATATCACTTATATTGATTGATATGATGTTTATCTTTTATGCATCTTATCTTGCTTTTATTGACGGTAGCATTATAAGATGACCCCCCACTAAATTATCAAAGTATAAGTGTTCTCCCTGAGTATGCACCGTTGCGAAAGTTCTTCGTGCTGAGACACCACGTGATGATCGGGTGTGATAGGCTCTACGTTCAAATACAACGGGTGCAAAACAGTTGCACACTCGGAATACTCAGGTTTAACTTGACGAGCCTAGCATATAACAGATATGGCCTCGGAACACGGAGACCGAAAAGTCGAGCATGAATCATATAGTAGATATGATCAACATATTGATGTTCACCATTGATACTACTCCATCTCACGTGATGATCGGACATGGTTTAGTTGATTTGGATCACGCGATCACTTAGAGGATTAGAGGGATATCTTTCTAAGTGGGAGTTCTTAATTAATATGATTAATTGAACTTAAATTTATCATGAACTTAGTACCTAATAGTATCTTGCTTGTCTGTGTTTGATTGTAGATAGATGGCTCATGCTATTGTTCCGTTGAATTTTAATGCGTTCCTTGAGAAAGCAAAGTTGAAAGATGATGGTAGCAATTACACGGACTGGGTCCGTAACTTGAGGATTATCCTCATTGCTGCATAGAAGAATTACGTCCTGGAAGCACCGCTAAGTGCCAAGCCTGCTGCAGGAGCGACACCAGATGTTATGAACATCTGGCAGAGCAAAGCTGATGACTACTCGATAGTTCAGTGTGCCATGCTTTACGGCTTAGAACTGGGTCTTCAATGACGTTTTGAACATCATGGAGCATATGAGATGTTCCAGGAGTTGAAGTTAATATTTCAAGCAAATGCCCGGATTGAGAGATATGAAGTCTCCAATAAGTTCTATAGCTGCAAGATGGAGGAGAATAGTTCTGTCAGTGAACATATACTCAAAATGTCTGGGTATCATAATCACTTGACTCAACTGGGGGTTAATCTTCCTGTTGATAGTGTCATTGACAGAGTTCTTCAATCACTGCCACCAAGCTACAAAAGCTTCGTGATGAACTATAATATGCAAGGGATGAATAAAACTATTCCTGAGCTCTTCGCGATGCTAAAAGCCGCGGAGGTAGAAATCAAGAAGGAGCATCAAGTGTTGATGGTCAATAAGACCACCAGTTTCAAGAAAAAGGGCAACGGGAAGAAAAAAGGGAACTTCAAGAAGAACAGCAAACAAGTTGCTGCTCAGGAGAAGAAACCCAAGTCTGGACCTAAGCCTGAGACTGAGTGCTTCTACTGCAAGCAGACTGGTCACTGGAAGCGGAACTGCCCCAAGTATTTGGCGGATAAGAAGGATGGAAAAGTGAACAAAGGTATATGTGATATACATGTTATTGATGTGTACCTTACTAATGCTCGCAGTAGCACCTGGGTATTTGATACTGGTTCTGTTGCTAACATTTGCATCTTGAAACAGGGGCTACGGATTAAGCGAAGATTGGCTAAGGACGAGGTGACGATGCGTGTGGGAAATGGTTCCAAAGTCGATGTGATCACAGTTGGCACGCTACCTCTACATCTACCTTCAGGATTAGTATTAGACCTAAATAATTATTATTTGGTGCCAGCGTTGAGCATGAACATTATATCTGGATCTTGTTTGATGCGAGACGGTTATTCATTTAAATCAGAGAATAATGGTTGTTCTATTTATATGAGTAATATCTTTTATGGTCATGCACCCTTGAAGAGTGGTCTATTTTTGATGAATCTCGATAGTAGTGATACACATATTCATAATGTTGAAATCAAAAGATGCAGAGTTGATAATGATAGTGCAACTTATTTGTGGCACTGCCGTTTAGGTCATATCGGTGTAAAGCGCATGAAGAAACTCCATACTGATGGACTTTTGGAACTACTTGATTATGAATCACTTGGTACTTGCGAACCATGTCTTATGGGTAAGATGACTAAAACGCCGTTCTCCGGTACTATGGAGAGAGCAACGGATTTGTTGGAAATCATACATACAGATGTATGTGGTCCAATGAATGTTGAGGCTCATGGCGGATATCGTTATTTTCTCACCTTCACAGATGATTTAAGCAGATATGGGTATATCTACTTAATGAAACATAAGTCTGAAACATTTGAAAAGTTCAAAGAATTTCAGAGTGAAGTTGAAAATCATCGTAACAAGAAAATAAAGTTTCTATGATCTGATCGTGGAGGAGAATATTTGAGTTACGAGTTTGGTCTACATTTGAAACAATGCGGAATAGTTTCGCAACTCACGCCACCCGGAACACCACAGCGTAATGGTGTGTCCGAACGTCGTAATCGTACTTTATTAGATATGGTGCGATCTATGATGTCTCTTACTGATTTACCATTATCGTTTTGGGGTTATGCTTTAGAGACGGCTGCATTCACGTTAAATAGGACACCATCGAAATCCGTTGAGACGACGCCTTATGAACTGTGGTTTGGCAAGAAACCAAAGTTGTCATTTCTGAAAGTTTGGGCTGCGATGCTTATGTGAAAAAGCTTCAACCTGATAAGCTCGAACCCAAATCGGAGAAATGTGTCTTCATAGGATACCCAAAGGAGACTGTTGGGTACACCTTCTGTTGGGGAACGCAGTAATTTCGAAAAATTTCCTACGCACACGCAAGATCATGGTGATGCATAGCAACGAGAGGGGAGAGTGTTGTCTACATACCAACGCAGACCGACTGCGGAAGCGATCACACAACGTAGAGGAAGTAGTCGTACGTCTTCTTCCCGATCCGACCGATCTAAGCACCGTTACTCCGGCACCTCCGAGTTCTTAGCACACGTTCAGCTCGATGACGATCCTCGGGCTCCGATCCAGCAAAGCGTCGAGGAAGAGTTCCGTCAGCACGACGGCGTGATGACGATCTTGATGTACTACCGACGCAGGGCTTCGCCTAAGCACTACAACGGTATGATCGAGGTGGAATTTGGTGGCAGGGGGCACCGCACACGGCTAAGGAACGATCTCAAGGATCAACTTGTGTGTCTTGGGGTGTCCCCTGCCCCCGTATATAAAGGTTGGAGGGAGGGGGCCGGCCGGCCAGAGAGAGGGAGGCGCAGGGGGAGTCCTACTCCTACCGGGAGTAGGACTCCCCCCTCCAATCCTATTCCAACTAGGACTCTCAAGGGGGAAAGGAGAGAGGGGGGGGCCGGCCCCTTCTCCTAGTCCTACTAGGACTTGGGGAAGGGGGGGCGCGCGGCTAGGCTGTGGGCTGCCCCTTTTCTCTTTTCCACTAAGGCCCAATAGGCCCATTAGTCTCCCGGGGGGTTCCGGTAACCCTCCCGGTATTCCGGTAAAATCCCGATTTCACCCGGAACACTTCCTATGTCCAAACATAGGCTTCCAATATATCAATCTTTACGTCTCGACCATTTCGAGACTCCTCGTCATGTCCGTGATCTCATCCGGGACTCCGAACAACCTTCGGTACATCAAAATGCATAAACTCATAATAACTGTCATCGTAACGTTTAAGCGTGCGGACCCTACGGTTCGAGAACAATGTAGACCTGACCGAGACACGTCTCCGGTCAATAACCAATAGCGGGACCTGGATGCCCATATTGGCTCCTACATATTCTACGAAGATCTTTATCGGTCAGACCGCATAACAACATACGTTGTTCCCTTTGTCATCGGTATGTTACTTGCCCGAGATTCGATCGTCGGTATCCAATACCTAGTTCAATCTCGTTACCGGCAAGTCTCTTTACTCATTCCGTAATACATCATCTCACAACTAACATATTAGTTGCAGTGCTTGCAAGGCTTATGTGATGTGCATTACCGAGAGGGCCCAGAGATACCTCTCCGACAATCGGAGTGACAAACCCTAATCTCGAAATACGCCAACCCAACATTTACCATTGGAGACACCTGTAGTACTCCTTTATAATCACCCAGTTACGTTGTGACGTTTGGTAGTACCCAAAGTGTTCCTCCGGTAAACGGGAGTTGCATAATCTCATAGTTATAGGAACATGTATAAGTCATGAAGAAAGCAATAGCAACATACTAAACGATCGGGTGCTAAGCTAATGGAATGGGTCATGTCAATCAGATCATTCAACTAATGATGTGACCTCGTTAATCAAATAACAACTCTTTGTTCATGGTTAGGAAACATAACCATCTTTGATTAACGAGCTAGTCAAGTAGAGGCATACTAGTGACACTCTGTTGGTCTATGTATTCACACATGTATTATGTTTCCGGTTAATACAATTCTAGCATGAATAATAAACATTCATCATGATATAAGGAAATAAACAATAACTTTATTATTGCCTCTAGGGCATATTTCCTTCAGTCTCCCACTTGCACTAGAGTCAATAATCTAGATTACACTGTAATGATTCTAACACCCATGGAGCCTTGGTGCTGATCATGTTTTGCTCGTGGAAGAGGGTTAGTCAACGGGTCTGCAACGTTCAGATCCGTATGTATCTTGCAAATCTCTATGTCTCCCACCTGGACTAAATCCCGGATGGAGTTGAAGCATCTCTTGATGTGTTTGGTCCTTTTGTGAAATCTGGATTCCTTTGCCAAGGCAATTGCACCAGTATTGTCACAGAAGATTTTCATTGGACCCGATGCACTAGGTATGACACCTAGATCGGATATGAACTCATTCATCCAGACTCCTTCGTTTGTTGCTTCCGAAGCAGCTATGTACTCCGCTTCACATGTAGATCCCGCTATGACGCTTTGTTTAGAACTGCACCAACTGACAGCTCCACCGTTTAAAGTAAACACGTATCCGGTTTGCGATTTAGAATCGTCCGGATCAGTGACAAAGCTTGCATCAACGTAACCTCTTACGGTGAGCTCTTTGTCACCTCCATATACGAGAAACATATCCTTAGTCCTTTTCAGGTATTTCAGGATGTTCTTGACCGCTGTCCAGTGATCCATTCCTGGATTACTTTGGTACCTCCCTGCTAAACTTATAGCAAGGCACACATCAGGTCTGGTACACAGCATTGCATACATGATAGAGCCTATGGCTGAAGCATAGGGAACATCTTTCATTTTCTCTCTATCTTCTGCAGTGGTCGGGCATTGAGTCTGACTCAACTTCACACCTTGTAACACAGGCAAGAACCCTTTCTTTGCTTGATCCATTTTGAACTTCTTCAAAATTTTGTCAAGGTATGTGCTCTGTGAAAGTCCAATTAAGCGTTTTGATCTATCTCTATAGATCTTTATGCCTAATATGTAAGCAGCTTCCCCGAGGTCTTTCATCGAAAAACTTTTATTCAAGTATCCCTTTATGCTATCCAGAAATTATATATCATTTCCAATTAGTAATATGTCATCCACATATAATATCAGAAATGCTACAGAGCTCCCACTCACTTTCTTGTAAATACAGGCTTCTCCAAAAGTCTGTATAAACCCGAATGCTTTGATCACACTATCAAAGCGTTTATTCCAACTCCGAGATGCTTGCACCAGTCCATAAATGGATCGCTGGAGCTTGCACACTTTGTTAGCTCCCTTTGGATCGACAAAACCTTCCGGTTGCATCATATACAACTCTTCTTCCAGAAATCCATTCAGGAATGCAGTTTTTACATCCATTTGCCAAATTTCATAATCATAAAATGCGGCAATTGCTAACATGATTCTGACGGACTTAAGCATCGCTACGGGTGAGAAGGTCTCATCGTAGTCAACCCCTTGAACTTGTCGAAAACCTTTCGCGACAAGTCGAGCTTTATAGACAGTAATGTTACCGTCAACGTCTGTCTTTTTCTTGAAGATCCATTTATTCTCAATTGCTTGCCGATCATCGGGCAAGTCAACCAAAGTCCATACTTTGTTTTCATACATGGATCCCATCTCAGATATCATGGCTTCAAGCCACTTTGCGGAATCTGGGCTCACCATCGCTTCTTCATAGTTCGTAGGTTCATCATGATCTAGCATCATGACTTCCAGAACTGGATTACCGTACCACTCTGGTGCGGATCTCACTCTGGTTGATCTACGTGGTTCAGTAGTATCTTGTTCTGAAGCTTCATGATCATCATCATTAGCTTCCTCACTGATTGGTATAGGTGTCGCAGAAACAGTTTTCTGTGATGTACTATTTTCCAATAAGGGAGCAGGTATAGTTACCTCGTCAAGTTCTACTTTCCTCCCACTCACTTCTTTCGAGAGAAACTCCTTTTCTAGAAAGTTTCCGAATTTAGCAACAAAAGTCTTGCCTTCGGATCTGTGATAGAAGGTGTATCCAATAGTTTCCTTTGGATATCCTATGAAGACACATTTCTCCGCTTTGGGTTCGAGCTTATCAGGTTGAAGTTTTTTCACATAAGCATCACAGCTCCAAACTTTAAGAAACGACAACTTTGGTTTCTTGCCAAACCATAGTTCATAAGGTGTCGTCTCAACGGATTTTGATGGTGCCCTATTTAACGTGAATGCGGCCGTCTCTAAAGCATAACCCCAAAACGATAGCGGTAAATCAGTAAGAGACATCATAGATCGCACCATATCTAGTAAAGTACGATTACGACGTTCGGACACACCATTACGCTGTGGTGTTCCGGGTGGCGTGAGTTGCGAAACTATTCCACAATTTTTCAAATGTACACCAAACTCGTAACTCAAATATTCTCCTCCACGATCAGATCGTAGAAATTTTATTTTCTTGTTACGATGATTTTCAACCTCACTCTGAAATTCTCTGAACTTTTCAAATGTTTTAAACTTATGTTTCATTAAGTAGATATACCCATATCTGCTTAAATCATCTGTGAAGGTGAGAAAATAACGATATCCGCCACGAGCCTCAATATTCATCGGACCACATACATCGGTATGTATGATTTCCAATAAATCTTTTGCTCTCTCCATAGTACCGGAGAACGGTGTTTTAGTCATCTTGCCTATGAGGCACGGTTCGCAAGTACCAAGTGATTCATAATCAAGTGGTTCCAAAAGCCCATCAGTATGGAGTTTCTTCATGCGCTTTACACCGATATGACCTAAACGGCAGTGCCACAAATAAGTTGCACTATCATTATTAACTTTGCATCTTTTGGCTTCTACATTATGAATATGTGTATCGCTATCTTCGAGATTCAACAAGAATAGACCACTCTTCAAAAGTGCGTGACCATAAAAGATATTATTCATATAAATAGAACAACCATTATTCTCTGATTTAAATGAATAACCGTCTCGCATTAAACAAGATCCAGATATAATGTTCATGCTCAACGCTGGCACCAAATAACAATTATTTAGGTCTAATATTAATCCCGAAGGTAGATGTAGAGGTAGCGTGCCGACCGCGATCACATCGACTTTGGAACCGTTTCCCACGCGCATCGTCTCCTCGTCCTTTGCTAGCGTCCGCTTATTCCGTAGTCCCTGTTTCGAGTTGCAAATATTAGCAACAGAACCAGTATCAAATACCCAGGTGCTACTGCGAGCTCTAGTAAGGTACACATCAATAACATGTATATCACATATACCTTTGTTCACTTTGCCATCCTTCTTATCCGCCAAATACTTGGGGCAGTTCCGCTTCCAGTGACCAGTCTGCTTGCAGTAGAAGCACTCAGTTTCAGGCTTAGGTCCAGACTTGGGTTTCTTCTCCTGAGCAGCAACTTGCTTGCTGTTCTTCTTGAAGTTTCCCTTCTTCTTCCCTTTGCCCTTTTTCTTGAAACTGGTGGTTTTGCTAACCATCAACACTTGATGCTCCTTCTTGATTTCTACCTCCGCAGCTTTCAGCATTGCGAAGAGCTCGGGAATAGTCTTGTTCATCCCTTGCATATTATAGTTCATCACGAAGCTCTTGTAGCTTGGTGGCAGTGATTGGAGAATTCTGTCAATGACGCAGTCATCTGGAAGATTAACTCCCATCTGAATCAAGTGATTATTATACCTAGACATTTTGAGTATATGCTCACTGACAGAACTGTTCTCCTCCATCTTGCAGCTATAGAACTTATTGGAGACTTCATATCTCTCAATTCGGGCATTTGCTTGAAATATTAACTTCAACTCCTGGAACATCTCATATGCACCATGACGTTCAAAACGTCGTTGAAGTCCCGATTCTAAGCCGTAAAGCATGGCACACTGAACTATCGAGTAGTCATCAGCTTTGCTCTGCCAGACGTTCATAACATCTGGCGTTGCTCCAGCAGCAGGCCTGTCACCCAGCGGTGCTTCCAGGACGTAATTCTTCTGTGCAGCAATGAGGATAATCCTCAGGTTACGGACCCAGTCCGTGTAATTGCTACCATCATCTTTCAACTTTGCTTTCTCAAGGAACGCATTAAAATTCAACGGAACAACAGCACGAGCCATCTATCTACAATCAACATAAACAAGCAAGATACTATCAGGTACTAAGTTCATGATAAGTTTAAGTTGAGTTAATCAAATTACTTAAGAACTCCCACTTAGATAGACATCCCTCTAATCCTCTAAGTGATCACGTGATCCAAATCAACTAAACCATAACCGATCATCACGTGAGATGGAGTAGCTTTCAATGGTGAACATCGTTATGTTGATCATATCTACTATATGATTCACGCTCGACCTTTCGGCCTCCGTGTTCCGAGGCCATATCTGTATATGCTTGGCTCGTCAAGTATAACCTGAGTATTTTGCGTGTGCAACTGTTTTGCACCCGTTGTATTTGGACGTAGAGCTTATCACACCCGATCATCACGTGGTGTCTGGGCACGACGAACTTTGGCAACGGTGCATACTCAGGGAGAACACTTCTTGATAATTTAGTGAGAGATCATCTTATAATTCTACCGTCAATCAAAGCAAGATAAGATGCATAAAAAGATAAACATCACATGCAATCAATATAAGTGATATGATATAGCCATCATCATCTTGCGCTTGTGATCTCCATCTCCGAAGCACCATCATGATCACCATCGTCACCGGCGCGACACCTTGATCTCCATCGTAGCATCGTTGTCGTCTCGCCAATCTTATGCTTCCACGACTATCACTACCGTTTAGTAATAAAGTAAAGCATTACATCGCGATTGCATTGCATACAATAAAGCGACAACCATATGGCTCCTGCCAGTTGCCGATAACTCGGTTACAAAACATGATCATCTCATACAATAAAATCAGCATCATGCCTTGACCATATCACATCACAACATACCCTGCAAAAACAAGTTAGACGTCCTCTACTTTGTTGTTGCAAGTTTTACGTGGCTGCTACGGGCTTAAGTAAGAACTCATCTCACCTACGCATCAAAACCACAACGATAGTTTGTCAAATAGACTCCGTTTTAACCTTCTCAAGGACCGGGCGTAGTCACACTTGGTTCAACTAAAGTTGGAGAGACAGTCTTCCGCAAGCCATCTATGTGCAAAGCACGTCGAGGGAACCGGTCTCGCGTAAGAGTACGCGTAAGGTTGGTCCGGATCGTCTCACCCAACAATACCGCCGAACCAAAGTATGACATGCTGGTAGGCAGTATGACTTGTATCGCCCACAACTCACTTGTGTTCTACTCGTGCAAATAACATCAAACCATAAAACCTAGGCTCGGATGCCACTGTTGGGGAACGCAGTAATTTCGAAAATTTTCCTACGCACACGCAAGATCATGGTGATGCATAGCAACGAGAGGGGAGAGTGTTGTCTACGTACCAACGCAGACCGACTGCGGAAGCGATCACACAACATAGAGGAAGTAGTCGTACGTCTTCTTCCCGATCCGACCGATCTAAGCACCGTTACTCCGGCACCTCCGAGTTCTTAGCACACGTTCAGCTCGATGACGATCCTCGGGCTCCGATCCAGCAAAGCGTCGAGGAAGAGTTTCATCAGCACGACGGCGTGATGACGATCTTGATGTACTACCGACGCAGGGCTTCGCCTAAGCACTACAACGGTATGATCGAGGTGGAATTTGGTGGCAGGGGGCACCGCACACGGCTAAGGAACGATCTCAAGGATCAACTTGTGTGTCTTGGGGTGTCCCCTGCCCCCGTATATAAAGGTTGGAGGGAGGGGGCCGGTCGGCCAGAGAGAGGGAGGCGCAGGGGGAGTCCTACTCCTACCGGGAGTAGGACTCCCCCCTCCAATCCTATTCCAACTAGGACTCTCAAGGGGGAAAGGAGAGAGAGGGGGGCCGGCCCCTTCTCCTAGTCCTACTAGGACTTGGGGAAGGGGGGGCGCGCGGCTAGGCTGTGGGCTGCCCCTTTTCTCTTTTCCACTAAGGCCCAATAGGCCCATTAGTCTCCCGGGGGGTTCCGGTAACCCTCCCGGTATTCCGGTAAAATCCCGATTTCACCCGGAACACTTCCTATGTCCAAACATAGGCTTCCAATATATCAATCTTTACGTCTCGACCATTTCGAGACTCCTCGTCATGTCCGTGATCTCATCCGGGACTCCGAACAACCTTCGGTACATCAAAATGCATAAACTCATAATAACTGTCATCGTAACATTTAAGCGTGCGGACCCTACGGTTCGAGAACAATGTAGACATGACCGAGACACGTCGCCGGTCAATAACCAATAGCGGGACCTGGATGCCCATATTGGCTCCTACATATTCTACGAAGATCTTTATCGGTCAGACCGCATAACAACATACGTTGTTCCCTTTGTCATCGGTATGTTACTTGCCCGAGATTCGATCGTCGGTATCCAATACCTAGTTCAATCTCGTTGCCGGCAAGTCTCTTTACTCGTTCCGTAATACATCATCTCACAACTAACATATTAGTTGCAGTGCTTGCAAGGCTTATGTGATGTGCATTACCGAGAGGGCCCAGAGATACCTCTCCGACAATCGGAGTGACAAACCCTAATCTCGAAATACGCCAACCCAACATTTACCATTGGAGACACCTGTAGTACTCCTTTATAATCACCCAGTTATGTTGTGACGTTTGGTAGTACCCAAAGTGTTCCTCCGGTAAACGGGAGTTGCATAATCTCATATTTATAGGAACATGTATAAGTCATGAAGAAAGCAATAGCAACATACTAAACGATCGGGTGCTAAGCTAATGGAATGGGTCATGTCAATCAGATCATTCAACTAATGATGTGACCTCGTTAATCAAATAACAACTCTTTGTTCATGGTTAGGAAACATAACCATCTTTGATTAACGAGCTAGTCAAGTAGAGGCATACTAGTGACACTCTGTTGGTCTATGTATTCACACATGTATTATGTTTCCGGTTAATACAATTCTAGCATGAATAATAAACATTCATCATGATATAAGGAAATAAATAATAACTTTATTATTGCCTCTAGGGCATATTTCCTTCACCTTCTATCACAGATCCGAAGGCAAAACTTTTGTTGCTAAATTCAGAGTTTTTCTAGAGAAGGAGTTTCTCTCGAAAGAAGTGAGTGGGAGAAAAGTAGAACTTGATGAGGTAACTGTACCTGCTCCCTTATTGGAAAGTAGTACATCACAGAAACCGGTTTCTGGGACACCTACTCCAATTAGTGATGAAGCTAATGATAATGATCATGAAACTTCAGATCAAGTTACTACCGAACCTCGTAGATCAACTAGAGTAAGATCCGCACCAGAGTGGTACGGTAATCCTGTTCTAGAAGTCATGCTACTAGATCATGATGAACCTATGAACTATGAAGAAGCGATGGTGAGCCCAGATTCCGCAAAATGGCTAGAAGCCATGAAATCTGAGATGGGATCCATGTATGAGAACAAAGTGTGGACTTTGGTTGACTTGCCCGTTGATCGGCAAGCAATTGAGAATAAATGGATCTTCAAGAAGAAGACTGACGCTGACGGTAATGTTACTGTCTACAAAGCTCGACTTGTTGCAAAAGGTTTTCGAAAAGTTCAAGGGATTGACTACGATGAGACCTTCTCACCCGTAGCGATGCTTAAGTCTGTCCAAATCATGTTAGCAATTGCCGCATTTTATGATTATGAAATTTGGCAAATGGATGTCAAAACTGCATTCCTGAATGGATTTCTGGAAGAAGAGTTGTATATGATGCAACCAGAAGGTTTTGTCGATCCAAAGGGAGCTAACAAAGTGTGCAAGCTCCAGCGATCCATTTATGGACTGGTGCAAGCCTCTCGGAGTTGGAATAAACGCTTTGATAGTGTGATCAAAGCATTTGGTTTTGTATAGACTTTTGGAGAAGCCTGTATTTACAAGAAAGTGAGTGGGAGCTCTGTAGCATTTCTGATATTATATGTGGATGACATATTATTGATTGGAAATGATATAGAATTTTTGGATAGCATAAAGGGATACTTGAATAAGAGTTTTTCAATGAAAGACCTCGGTGAAGCTGCTTACATATTGGGCATTAAGATCTATAGAGATAGATCAAGACGCTTAATTGGACTTTCACAAAGCACATACCTTGACAAGGTTTTGAAGAATTTCAAAATGGATCAAGCAAATAAAGGGTTCTTGCCTGTGTTACAAGGTGTGAAGTTGAGTAAGACTCAATGTCCGACCACCGCAGAAGATAGAGAGAAAATGAAAGATGTTCCCTATGCTTCAGCCATAGGCTCTATCATGTATGCAATGCTATGTACCAGACCTGATGTGTGCCTTGCTATAAGTCTAGCAGGGAGGTACCAAAGTAATCCAGGAGTGGATCATTGGACAGCGGTCAAGAACATCCTGAAATACCTGAAAAGGACTAAGGATATGTTTCTCGTATATGGAGGTGACAAAGAGCTCATCGTAAATGGTTACGTTGATGCAAGCTTTGACACTGATCCGGATGATTCTAAATCGCAAACCGGATATGTGTTTTTATTGAACGGTGGAGCTGTGAGTTGGCGCAGTTCTAAACAAAGCATCGTGGCGGGGTCTACATGTGAAGCGGAGTACATAGCTGCTTCAGAAGTAGCAAATGAAGGAGTCTGGATGGAGGAGTTCATATCCGATCTAGGTGTCATACCTAGTGCATCGGGTCCAATGAAAATCTTTTGTGACAATACTGGTGCAATTGCCTTGGCGAAGGAATCCAGATTTCACAAGATAACCAAACACATCAAGAGACGCTTCAATTCCATTCGGGATTTAGTCCAAATGGGAGACATAGAAATTTGCAAGATACATACGGATCTGAATGTTGCAGACTCGCTGACTAAGCCTCTTCCACGAGCAAAACATGATTAGCACCAAGGCTCCATGGGTGTTAGAATCATTACTGTGTAATCTAGATTATTGACTCTAGTGCAAGTGGGAGACTGAAGGAAATATGCCCTAGAGGCAATAATAAAGTTATTATTTATTTCCTTATATCATGATAAATGTTTATTATTCATGCTAGAATTGTATTAACCGGAAACATAATACATGTGTGAATACATAGACAAAAACAAAGAGTCACTAGTATGCCTCTACTTGACTAGCTCGTTAATCAAAGATGGTTATGTTTCCTAACCATAGACATGAGTTGTCATTTGATTAACAGGATCACATCATTAGGAGATTGATGTGATTGACTTGACCCATTCCGTTAGCTTAGCACTTGATCGTTTAGTTTGTTGCTATTGCTTTCTTCATAACTTATACATGTTCCTATGACTATGAGATTATGCAACTCCCGTTTACCGGAGGAACACTTTGTGTGCTACCAAACGTCACAACGTAACTGGGTGATTATAAAGGTGCTCTACAGGTGTCTGCGAAGGTACTTGTTGGGTTGGCGTATTTCGAGATTAGGATTTGTCACTCCGATTGTCGGAGAGGTATCTTTGGGCCCTCTCGGTAATGCACATCACTCAAGCCTTGCAAGCATTGCAACTAATAAGTTAGTTGCAGGATGATGTATTACAGAACGAGTAAAGAGACTTGCCGGTAACAAGATTGAACTAGGTATTGAGATACCGACAATCGAATCTTGGGCAAGTAACATACCGATGACAAAGGGAACAACGTGTAACGCCCCACATGTAACCTTCCCCAATTGTACTCCGACGCATGCCGTTTCCGGCATTAAGTTATATTTAATTCTCGGGTTCGGGTCTTTGTCTCCGTGTGTTGTTTTGTTTTTCGTGCATCTCATGTCATGTCGTCACATGCATTGCATTCGCATACATGTTCATCTCATGCATTCGAGCATTTTCCCCGTTGTCCGTTTTGCATTCCGGCGCTTCGTTCTCCTCCGGTGGCCATTTCCAGCTTTCTTTCGTGTGTGGGGATTAAACATTTCTGGATTGGGCCGAGACTTGCCATGCGGCCTTGGTTTACTACCGGTAGACCGCCTGTCAAGTTTCGGGTCATTTGGACTTCGTTTGATACTCCAACGGTTAACCGAGGGACCGAAAAGGCCTCGTGTGTGTGCAGCCCAACACCCCTCCATGTTGGCCCAAAACCCACCAAACTCAGCTCCATCGTCTCGGTCGTTCGATCACGATCGTGTGGGCGAAAACCGCACCTCATTTGGACTCTCCTAGCTCCACTTATTCCTATAAATAGCCCCCCTCCGAAATTCTCGTTCTCCTCCCCCGAAACCCTAGCTCCTAAAAAAATAGATCTCGGGCGAGCCGGACAACGTCCGACCCCCCCCCCCCCAGGACACATCGCCGCCGCCTACCGGGACGCGCCACGTGGCGGGCGCGCCCACTTCCCCGCCGCCGCTCCCGCCGGCCCGCCCGGCCCGCGGGGAGCCCGCTCCCGCGCCGCACCAGGCCAATGCCCCGCCGCCTCTCCGCCTCTTCTCCTCCGGCGCCGGTCGCCGCACCGCAGCCGCATCGCCATCGCCGCCTCGCGCCGGCGCACCCCGGCCTCGCCGCCACCCGACGCCGGCGGGCGTCCTTCCGCGCCGCCCCGCGCCTCGGCCTCGCCGCCAACCTCGCCGGCGACCCTCCTCCGCGCCGCCTCCCCGCGCCGGCGTCCGAGCTCGCCGTCGCCGGAACCCGCCGCCGTGAACAGTGATCCCGCCGGTGTGAACAGTGCCAGATCTGGATCTGGGACATTTTTCGGTTGACTTTCTCCTCCCGAAACCCTAATTTTCTTGCTACTTTGACCGCTCATATCTCCTCATCCGTAGCTCCGTTTTGGGCGTATGATATGTCAAAATCTTCGCCTCGACGAGTACATCATTTCATTCCATTGCATCATTTGCATTTGAGGTCATCTTGGTGCCCAAAATGCTGTTGGAAGGGGGCATGTTGAGTTAAATTGCAGATCCGTTAATCCAACATGCACTTTTTTCATTTTTGCCATATTTAATCCGTGCATGATATGCCTGTGCCCCTTTGGGATGAATTGTTAAGCATGTTGTCTTCTTTCCAGAGGTGCCTTCCATGTATTTTTAGGATGTGTGTGTTGTCTTGTGCAAGCTTGCGAAGAGGGCTACCTGAGATTACTGATTTCAGGGACTTAGTGATTTTCACTAAGTCTGAGCCGTTTTAGTTCCCGATGCTATATGTCCGGCTTGTTTCCTAGTGATCCGTGCCTCTTTTGAGGATGATCGGTAAGAGTGATTTGTTATGCTTGTTGTGCTTAATCCATCCATGTCTTTACTTGTTATGTTGGAGCACCCTAGGTTGACTCAATCGAGCTCAACTTTTGGATAGTTGCTGTTTTGGGCAGATCGTAAACTCTTTTGCGATTTTGCCGGAGTGATTGCTAGTGATCCATGCATGCTATGCCATTGTTCTTGCCATGCCTAGCTAGAATTTTGTGCCTTCTTAATGGATATATGCTTGCCTTGCCATGACTTGCACCGTAGTGAGAGCATGGAGCTCGTTTACATGCCTCCGTGAGTTATTATTTCAGCATGTCCCAGTTTTCACTGTCTGAAAACTGATTGTGTTTCATCGATGTTCGTGTGCTCGGTAGAGTATTTTGTGAACCCTTTTGGCCCCAGGTCATTTTGGGTGTTTTGATAAGCTTGTTGAGTAGCTCCATGCCATGCTCTTACTTGCCATGTTCAGGTTTTCCTTCATGTTGTTTTGCTGCTCCGAAGAGAGCATCGTGGTCTGAAATTTCAGACTAGCGTTAATTTCGCTAAGTCTGAAATCTGTTTTGCTTATTCAGTTTTGCCATGCTTGTTTGAAGCCCTTAATGGATGAATTTGCCTATGCCTCAGTCATGATGATTTGTTAAGCTTGATGAGTACATCACTGCCATGCAATTTGTTTTCATGTTGGGTGGCTGTAGCATGTTCATTTTGTTGCATCTAGGAGCCTACTTGCTGTAAATCGCAGATCGGTTCGTTTAGTAAATCGCTTGCCATTTCTTAACCGTAGCTCCGATTGCCATGATCTTTATATCGTTTTCAGGGGATTTCTTCCCCTCTATCCAGTGGCACACTTGGTTTCCCAAGTTGAGGCCAGGTTCATGCATTTCCTGTTACATGTTGCATTCTTGCATCCCGCATCGCATATCATCTTTGCATATTTTTGCTTGCCCTTGCACGTGGTTGATTGTATCCTTGTTGCTTGTTTGTGTTGTTGGGTAGAGCCGGGAGACGAGTTCGCTAATGAGGAGACCGTTGAGTTTGCTTTTGAGGATCCAGTCAATTCTGACAACTGTGCAGGCAAGATGATCACACCCTTGAAATCACTACTATCTTTGCTATGCTAGTTTGCTCGCTCTTTTGCTTTGCCAATGCTACGATGCCTACCACTTGCTTGTCAGCCTCCCAATTGCCATGATTGAGCCTCTAACCCACCTTTGTCCTAGCAAACCATTGAATGGCTATGTTACCGCTTTGCTCAGCCCTTCTTATAGCATTGTTAGTTGCAGGTGAAGATTGGAGCCGTTCCTTGTTGGAACATTTATTTACTTGTTGGGATATCATTATGTTGCTATGTTATCTTTATTTATCTATATACTTAGTAAAGGGTGGAAGGCTCGGCCTCTCGCCTAGTGTTTTGTTCCACTCTTGCCGCCCTAGTTTCCGTCATATCGGTGTTATGTTCCCGGTTTGTTGCGTCCCTTACGCGGTTGGGCTATAATGGGAACCCCTTGATAGTTCGCCTTGATTAAAGCTTTTCCAGCAATGCCCAACATTGGTTTTACCATTTGCCACCTACCCTTTTCTTTCCCTTGGGTTTCCGGAGCCCGAGGGTCATCTTTATTTGAGCCCCCCACGGGCCAGTGCTCCTCTGAGTGTTGGTCCGAACCAGGCAGCCTGCGGGGCCACCTCGGGGAAACTCGAGGGTTGGTTTTACTCGTAGCTTGACCTATCCGAGCGTGCCCTGAGAAAGAGATATGTGCAGCTCCTATCGGGATTTGTCGGCACATTCGGGCGGTGTTGCTGGACTAGTTTTGACCTGTCGAATCATCTTGTTGTACCGGGATACCGAGTCTGATCGGTGTGTCCTGGGTGGAGGTCTATTCCTTCGTTGATCGTGAGAGCTTGTTATGGGCTAAGTTGGGACCCCCCTGCAGGGATTGATCTTTCGAAAGCTGTGCCCGTGGTTATGGGTCTAATCTCAACCTCAGGCAGACTCGATGGGTCGAAATGATTCAAGAGTACAATCCGAGTATCGAGTATACTCCACGCAAGGCTAATGTGATTGCTGACGCTTTGAGTAGAAAAGCATATTGCAATAGTCTGATTCTCAAGTCTTATCAACCCGAGCTTTGTGAAGCTTTCCGCAAACTTAATCTGCAAGTTGTTCCTCAAGGTTTCCTCGCCAACCTTCAAGTTTCTCCTACCTTGGAAGACCAGATTCGCCAAGCCCAGCTTCTTGATGCTATGGTGAAAAAGGTGAAGATTGGTATTGCAAAGAGTCAGTCCAAGTACAAGTGCTACCGACTTGATGACAAGGACACTCTCTTCTTCGAGGATCGAATTGTGGTGCCCAAAGGTGAACTTCGTAAGGTGATCATGAATGAGGCTCACAACTCTCTCCTCTCCATCCACCCTGGGAGCACGAAGATGTATCAAGACCTGAAACAAACTTATTGGTGGACTCGAATGAAGCGCGAGGTCGCTCAATTCGTGAATGAATGTGATGTCTGCAGAAGAGTGAAAGCAGAACACCAAAGGCCAGCAGGTCTCCTCCAACCTCTCGCCATTCCAGAATGGAAGTTTGACCACATTGAAATGGACTTCGTAACTGGGTTTCCTAAGTCCAAGCGTGGCAATGATGCTATATTCATCGTCATCGACAACCTGACCAAAGTGGCTCATTTCTTGCCTATCAAAGAGTCAATCACTGCAGCTCAATTGGCGGAGCTCTACACCTCTCGCATTGTCTCTCTGCACGGTATTCCTCAAGTGATATCTTCAGACCGTGGCAGCATCTTTACCTCCAAGTTTTGGGATTCTTTTCAAAAGGCCATGGGCACCAACATTCGCTTCAGCACTGCTTTCCACCCTCAAACAAGCGGTCAAGTCGAGCGTGTCAACCAGATTCTTGAAGATATGCTCAGAGCTTGTGTTATCTCCTTCGGCATGAAGTGGGAGGATTGCCTTCCTTATGCTGAATTCTCGTACAACAACAGTTTCCAAGCAAGTTCCGGCAAGGCCCCGTTTGAAATTCTGTATGGTAGGAAGTGCCGTACACCTCTCAACTGGTTTGAAACCGGTGAACGTCAGCTGCTGGGTAATGACCTAATCACAGAGGCAGAAGAAATGTGCAAGGTCATTCGTGATAACCTCAAAGCAGCCCAATCTCGTCAGAAGAGCTATTACGACAGCAAGCACCGTGATTTGGCCTTCGAGATCGGAGATCATGTCTACCTCCGCGTCTCTCCAATGAAAGGGACTCGTCGCTTCGGTATCAATGGGAAGCTTGCCCCCATATACGTCGGGCCTTTCAAGATCGTCAGCAAGAGAGGCGACCTCGCCTATCAACTCGAGCTTCCTGCAACCTTTGCCAATGTTCATGATGTGTTCCACGTCTCGCAACTCCGTAAGTGCTTCAAGACGCCTGAGCGCACCGTCAACTTCGAGGACATTGAGCTCCAAGAAGATCTCTCCTACCGTGAGCACCCAGTTGCAATCCTTGAAGAGACTGAACGCAAAACTCGCAACAAGTCAATCAAGTTTCTCAAAGTCAAGTGGTCACACCATTCCGACCGTGAAGCTACCTGGGAACGCGAGGATCACCTCCGTTCTGAGTACCCGGAGTTCTTTCAGTCCTAGATCTCGGGACGAGATCTTTTCGTAGTGGTGGAGTGTTGTAACGCCCCACATGTAACCTTCCCCAATTGTACTCCGACGCATGCCGTTTCCGGCATTAAGTTATATTTAATTCTCGGGTTCGGGTCTTTGTCTCCGTGTGTTGTTTTGTTTTTCGTGCATCTCATGTCATGTCGTCACATGCATTGCATTCGCATACATGTTCATCTCATGCATTCGAGCATTTTCCCCGTTGTCCGTTTTGCATTCCGGCGCTTCGTTCTCCTCCGGTGGCCATTTCCAGCTTTCTTTCGTGTGTGGGGATTAAACATTTCCGGATTGGGCCGAGACTTGCCATGCGGCCTTGGTTTACTACCGGTAGACCGCCTGTCAAGTTTCGGGTCATTTGGACTTCGTTTGATACTCCAACGGTTAACCGAGGGACCGAAAAGGCCTCGTGTGTGTGCAGCCCAACACCCCTCCATGTTGGCCCAAAACCCACCAAACTCAGCTCCATCGTCTCGGTCGTTCGATCACGATCGTGTGGGCGAAAACCGCACCTCATTTGGACTCTCCTAGCTCCACTTATGCCTATAAATAGCCCCCCTCCGAAATTCTCGTTCTCCTCCCCCGAAACCCTAGCTCCTAAAAAAACAGATCTCGGGCGAGCCGGACAACGTTCGACCCCCCCCCCGGACACATCGCCGCCGCCTACCGGGACGCGCCACATGGCGGGCGCGCCCACTTCCCCGCCGCCGCTCCCGCCGGCCCGCCCGGCCCGCGGGGAGCCCGCTCCCGCGCCGCACCGGGCCAGTGCCCCGCCGCCTCTCCGCCTCTTCTCCTCCGGCGCCGGTCACCGCACCGCCGCCGCATCGCCATCGCCGCCTCGCGCCGGCGCACCCCGGCCTTGCCGCCACCCGACGCCGGCGGGCGTCCTTCCGCGCCGCCCCGCGCCTCGGCCTCGCCGCCAACCTCGCCGGCGACCCTCCTCCGCGCCGCGCCCACGCCGGGCCGCCTCCCCGCGCCGGCGTCCGAGCTCGCCGTCGCCGGAACCCGCCGCCGTGAACAGTGATCCCGCCGGTGTGAACAGTGCCAGATCTGGATCTGGGACATTTTTCGGTTGACTTTCTCCTCCCGAAACCCTAATTTTCTTGCTACTTTGACCGCTCATATCTCCTCATCCGTAGCTCCGTTTTGGGCGTATGATATGTCAAAATCTTCGCCTCGACGAGTACATCATTTCATTCCATTGCATCATTTGCATTTGAGGTCATCTTGGTGCCCAAAATGCTGTTGGAAGGGGGCATGTTGAGTTAAATTGCAGATCCGTTAATCCAACATGCACTTTTTTCATTTTTGCCATATTTAATCCGTGCATGATATGCCTGTGCCCCTTTGGGATGAATTGTTAAGCATGTTGTCTTCTTTCCAGAGGTGCCTTCCATGTATTTTTAGGATGTGTGTGTTGTCTTGTGCAAGCTTGCGAAGAGGGCTACCTGAGATTACTGATTTCAGGGACTTAGTGATTTTCACTAAGTCTGAGCCGTTTTAGTTCCCGATGCTATATGTCCGGCTTGTTTCCTAGTGATCCGTGCCTCTTTTGAGGATGATCGGTAAGAGTGATTTGTTATGATTGTTGTGCTTAATCCATCCATGTCTTTACTTGTTATGTTGGAGCACCCTAGGTTGACTCAATCGAGCTCAACTTTTGGATAGTTGCTGTTTTGGGCAGATCGTGAACTCTTTTGCGATTTTGCCGGAGTGATTGCTAGTGATCCATGCATGCTATGCCATTGTTCTTGCCATGCCTAGCTAGAATTTTGTGCCTTCTTAATGGATATATGCTTGCCTTGCCATGACTTGCACCGTAGTGAGAGCATCGAGCTCGTTTACATGCCTCCGTGAGTTATTATTTCAGCATGTCCCAGTTTTCACTGTCTGAAAACTGATTGTGTTTCATCGATGTTCGTGTGCTTGGTAGAGTATTTTGTGAACCCTTTTGGCCCCAGGTCATTTTGGGTGTTTTGATAAGCTTGTTGAGTAGCTCCATGCCATGCTCTTACTTGCCATGTTCAGGTTTTCCTTCATGTTGTTTTGCTGCTCCGAAGAGAGCATCGTGGTCTGAAATTTCAGACTAGCGTTAATTTCGCTAAGTCTGAAATCTGTTTTGCTTATTCAGTTTTGCCATGCTTGTTTGAAGCCCTTAATGGATGAATTTGCCTATGCCTCAGTCATGATGATTTGTTAAGCTTGATGAGTACATCACTGCCATGCAATTTGTTTTCATGTTGGGTGGCTGTAGCATGTTCATTTTGTTGCATCTAGGAGCCTACTTGCTGTAAATCGCAGATCGGTTCGTTTAGTAAATCGCTTGCCATTTCTTAACCGTAGCTCCGATTGCCATGATCTTTATATCGTTTTCAGGGGATTTCTTCCCCTCTATCCAGTGGCACACTTGGTTTCCCAAGTTGAGGCCAGGTTCATGCATTTCCTGTTACATGTTGCATTCTTGCATCCCGCATCGCATATCATCTTTGCATATTTTTGCTTGCCCTTGCACGTGGTTGATTGTATCCTTGTTGCTTGTTTGTGTTGTTGGGTAGAGCCGGGAGACGAGTTCGCTAATGAGGAGCCCGTTGAGTTTGCTTTTGAGGATCCAGTCAATTCTGACAACTGTGCAGGCAAGATGATCACACCCTTGAAATCACTACTATCTTTGCTATGCTAGTTTGCTCGCTCTTTTGCTTTGCCAATGCTACGATGCCTACCACTTGCTTGTCAGCCTCCCAATTGCCATGATTGAGCCTCTAACCCACCTTTGTCCTAGCAAACCATTGAATGGCTATGTTACCGCTTTGCTCAGCCCTTCTTATAGCATTGTTAGTTGCAGGTGAAGATTGGAGCCGTTCCTTGTTGGAACATTTATTTACTTGTTGGGATATCATTATGTTGCTATGTTATCTTTATTTATCTATATACTTAGTAAAGGGTGGAAGGCTCGGCCTCTCGCCTAGTGTTTTGTTCCACTCTTGCCGCCCTAGTTTCCGTCATATCGGTGTTATGTTCCCGGTTTGTTGCGTCCCTTACGCGGTTGGGCTATAATGGGAACCCCTTGATAGTTCGCCTTGATTAAAGCTTTTCCAGCAATGCCCAACATTGGTTTTACCATTTGCCACCTACCCTTTTCTTTCCCTTGGGTTTCCGGAGCCCGAGGGTCATCTTTATTTGAGCCCCCCACGGGCCAGTGCTCCTCTGAGTGTTGGTCCGAACCAGGCAGCCTGCGGGGCCACCTCGGGGAAACTCGAGGGTTGGTTTTACTCGTAGCTTGACCTATCCGAGCGTGCCCTGAGAAAGAGATATGTGCAGCTCCTATCGGGATTTGTCGGCACATTCGGGCGGTGTTGCTGGACTAGTTTTGACCTGTCGAATCATCTTGTTGTACCGGGATACCGAGTCTGATCGGTGTGTCCTGGGTGGAGGTCTATTCCTTCGTTGATCGTGAGAGCTTGTTATGGGCTAAGTTGGGACCCCCCTGCAGGGATTGATCTTTCGAAAGCTGTGCCCGTGGTTATGGGTCTAATCTCAACCTCAGGCAGACTCGATGGGTCGAAATGATTCAAGAGTACAATCCGAGTATCGAGTATACTCCAGGCAAGGCTAATGTGATTGCTGACGCTTTGAGCAGAAAAGCATATTGCAATAGTCTGATTCTCAAGCCTTATCAACCCGAGCTTTGTGAAGCTTTCCGCAAACTTAATCTGCAAGTTGTTCCTCAAGGTTTCCTCGCCAACCTTCAAGTTTCTCCTACCTTGGAAGACCAGATTCGCCAAGCCCAGCTTCTTGATGCTATGGTGAAAAAGGTGAAGATTGGTATTGCAAAGAGTCAGTCCAAGTACAAGTGCTACCGACTTGATGACAAGGACACTCTCTTCTTCGAGGATCGAATTGTGGTGCCCAAAGGTGAACTTCGTAAGGTGATCATGAATGAGGCTCACAACTCTCTCCTCTCCATCCACCCTGGGAGCACGAAGATGTATCAAGACCTGAAACAAACTTATTGGTGGACTCGAATGAAGCGCGAGGTCGCTCAATTCGTGAATGAATGTGATGTCTGCAGAAGAGTGAAAGCAGAACACCAAAGGCCAGCAGGTCTCCTCCAACCTCTCGCCATTCCAGAATGGAAGTTTGACCACATTGAAATGGACTTCGTAACTGGGTTTCCTAAGTCCAAGCGTGGCAATGATGCTATATTCATCGTCATCGACAACCTGACCAAAGTGGCTCATTTCTTGCCTATCAAAGAGTCAATCACTGCAGCTCAATTGGCGGAGCTCTACACCTCTCGCATTGTCTCTCTGCACGGTATTCCTCAAGTGATATCTTCAGACCGTGGCAGCATCTTTACCTCCAAGTTTTGGGATTCTTTTCAAAAGGCCATGGGCACCAACATTCGCTTCAGCACTGCTTTCCACCCTCAAACAAGCGGTCAAGTCGAGCGTGTCAACCAGATTCTTGAAGATATGCTCAGAGCTTGTGTTATCTCCTTCGGCATGAAGTGGGAGGATTGCCTTCCTTATGCTGAATTCTCGTACAACAACAGTTTCCAAGCAAGTTCCGGCAAGGCCCCGTTTGAAATTCTGTATGGTAGGAAGTGCCGTACACCTCTCAACTGGTTTGAAACCGGTGAACGTCAGCTGCTGGGTAATGACCTAATCACAGAGGCAGAAGAAATGTGCAAGGTCATTCGTGATAACCTCAAAGCAGCCCAATCTCGTCAGAAGAGCTATTACGACAGCAAGCACCGTGATTTGGCCTTCGAGATCGGAGATCATGTCTACCTCCGCGTCTCTCCAATGAAAGGGACTCGTCGCTTCGGTATCAATGGGAAGCTTGCCCCCATATACGTCGGGCCTTTCAAGATCGTCAGCAAGAGAGGCGACCTCGCCTATCAACTCGAGCTTCCTGCAACCTTTGCCAATGTTCATGATGTGTTCCACGTCTCGCAACTCCGTAAGTGCTTCAAGACGCCTGAGCGCACCGTCAACTTCGAGGACATTGAGCTCCAAGAAGATCTCTCCTACCGTGAGCACCCAGTTGCAATCCTTGAAGAGACTGAACGCAAAACTCGCAACAAGTCAATCAAGTTTCTCAAAGTCAAGTGGTCACACCATTCCGACCGTGAAGCTACCTGGGAACGCGAGGATCACCTCCGTTCTGAGTACCCGGAGTTCTTTCAGTCCTAGATCTCGGGACGAGATCTTTTCGTAGTGGTGGAGTGTTGTAACGCCCCACATGTAACCTTCCCCAATTGTACTCCGACGCATGCCGTTTCCGGCATTAAGTTATATTTAATTCTCGGGTTCGGGTCTTTGTCTCCGTGTGTTGTTTTGTTTTTCGTGCATCTCATGTCATGTCGTCACATGCATTGCATTCGCATACATGTTCATCTCATGCATTCGAGCATTTTCCCCGTTGTCCGTTTTGCATTCCGGCGCTTCGTTCTCCTCCGGTGGCCATTTCCAGCTTTCTTTCGTGTGTGGGGATTAAACATTTCCGGATTGGGCCGAGACTTGCCATGCGGCCTTGGTTTACTACCGGTAGACCGCCTGTCAAGTTTCGGGTCATTTGGACTTCGTTTGATACTCCAACGGTTAACCGAGGGACCGAAAAGGCCTCGTGTGTGTGCAGCCCAACACCCCTCCATGTTGGCCCAAAACCCACCAAACTCAGCTCCATCGTCTCGGTCGTTCGATCACGATCATGTGGGCGAAAACCGCACCTCATTTGGACTCTCCTAGCTCCACTTATGCCTATAAATAGCCCCCCTCCGAAATTCTCGTTCTCCTCCCCCGAAACCCTAGCTCCTAAAAAAACAGATCTCGGGCGAGCCGGACAACGTTCGACCCCCCCCCGGACACATCGCCGCCGCCTACCGGGACGCGCCACATGGCGGGCGCGCCCACTTCCCCGCCGCCGCTCCCGCCGGCCCGCCCGGCCCGCGGGGAGCCCGCTCCCGCGCCGCACCGAGCCAGTGCCCCGCCGCCTCTCCGCCTCTTCTCCTCCGGCGCCGGTCGCCGCACCGCCGCCGCATCGCCATCGCCGCCTCGCGCCGGCGCACCCCGGCCTTGCCGCCACCCGACGCCGGCGGGCGTCCTTCCGCGCCGCCCCGCGCCTCGGCCTCGCCGCCAACCTCGCCGGCGACCCTCCTCCGCGCCGCGCCCACGCCGGGCCGCCTCCCCGCGCCGGCGTCCGAGCTCGCCGTCGCCGGAACCCGCCGCCATGAACAGTGATCCCGCCGGTGTGAACAGTGCCAGATCTGGATCTGGGACATTTTTCGGTTGACTTTCTCCTCCCGAAACCCTAATTTTCTTGCTACTTTGACCGCTCATATCTCCTCATCCGTAGCTCCGTTTTGGGCGTATGATATGTCAAAATCTTTGTCTCGACGAGTACATAATTTCATTCCATTGCATCATTTGCATTTGAGGTCATCTTGGTGCCCAAAATGCTGTTGGAAGGGGGCATGTTGAGTTAAATTGCAGATCCGTTAATCCAACATGCACTTTTTTCATTTTTGCCATATTTAATCCGTGCATGATATGCCTGTGCCCCTTTGGGATGAATTGTTAAGCATGTTGTCTTCTTTCCAGAGGTGCCTTCCATGTATTTTTAGGATGTGTGTGTTGTCTTGTGCAAGCTTGCGAAGAGGGCTACCTGAGATTACTGATTTCAGGGACTTAGTGATTTTCACTAAGTCTGAGCCGTTTTAGTTCCCGATGCTATATGTCCGGCTTGTTTCCTAGTGATCCGTGCCTCTTTTGAGGATGATCGGTAAGAGTGGTTTGTTATGCTTGTTGTGCTTAATCCATCCATGTCTTTACTTGTTATGTTGGAGCACCCTAGGTTGACTCAATCGAGCTCAACTTTTGGATAGTTGCTGTTTTGGGCAGATCGTGAACTCTTTTGCGATTTTGCCGGAGTGATTGCTAGTGATCCATGCATGCTATGCCATTGTTCTTGCCATGCCTAGCTAGAATTTTGTGCCTTCTTAATGGATATATGCTTGCCTTGCCATGACTTGCACCGTAGTGAGAGCATCGAGCTCGTTTACATGCCTCCGTGAGTTATTATTTCAGCATGTCCCAGTTTTCACTGTCTGAAAACTGATTGTGTTTCATCGATGTTCGTGTGCTTGGTAGAGTATTTTGTGAACCCTTTTGGCCCCAGGTCATTTTGGGTGTTTTGATAAGCTTGTTGAGTAGCTCCATGCCATGCTCTTACTTGCCATGTTCAGGTTTTCCTTCATGTTGTTTTGCTGCTCCGAAGAGAGCATCGTGGTCTGAAATTTCAGACTAGCGTTAATTTCGCTAAGTCTGAAATCTGTTTTGCTTATTCAGTTTTGCCATGCTTGTTTGAAGCCCTTAATGGATGAATTTGCCTATGCCTCAGTCATGATGATTTGTTAAGCTTGATGAGTACATCACTGCCATGCAATTTGTTTTCATGTTGGGTGGCTGTAGCATGTTCATTTTGTTGCATCTAGGAGCCTACTTGCTGTAAATCGCAGATCGGTTCGTTTAGTAAATCGCTTGCCATTTCTTAACCGTAGCTCCGATTGCCATGATCTTTATATCGTTTTCAGGGTATTTCTTCCCCTCTATCCAGTGGCACACTTGGTTTCCCAAGTTGAGGCCAGGTTCATGCATTTCCTGTTACATGTTGCATTCTTGCATCCCGCATCGCATCCCGCATAGCATATCATCTTTGCATATTTTTGCTTGCCCTTGCACGTGGTTGATTGTATCCTTGTTGCTTGTTTGTGTTGTTGGGTAGAGCCGGGAGACGAGTTCGCTAACGAGGAGCCCGTTGAGTTTGCTTTTGAGGATCCAGTCAATTCTGACAACTGTGCAGGCAAGATGATCACACCCTTGAAATCACTACTATCTTTGCTATGCTAGTTTGCTCGCTCTTTTGCTTTGCCAATGCTACGATGCCTACCACTTGCTTGTCAGCCTCCCAATTTCCATGATTGAGCCTCTAACCCACCTTTGTCCTAGCAAACCATTGAATGGCTATGTTACCGCTTTGCTCAGCCCTTCTTATAGCATTGTTAGTTGCAGGTGAAGATTGGAGCCGTTCCTTGTTGGAACATTTATTTACTTGTTGGGATATCATTATGTTGCTATGTTATCTTTATTTATCTATATACTTGGTAAAGGGTGGAAGGCTCGGCCTCTCGCCTAGTGTTTTGTTCCACTCTTGCCGCCCTAGTTTCCGTCATATCAGTGTTATGTTCCCGGTTTGTTGCGTCCCTTACGCGGTTGGGCTATAATGGGAACCCCTTGATAGTTCGCCTTGATTAAAGCTTTTCCAGCAATGCCCAACATTGGTTTTACCATTTGCCACCTACCCTGTTCTTTCCCTTGGGTTTCCGGAGCCCGAGGGTCATCTTTATTTGAGCCCCCCACGGGCCAGTGCTCCTCTGAGTGTTGGTTCGAACCAGGCAGCCTGCGGGGCCACCTCGGGGAAACTCGAGGGTTGGTTTTACTCGTAGCTTGACCTATCCGAGCGTGCCCTGAGAAAGAGATATGTGCAGCTCCTATCGGGATTTGTCGGCACATTCGGGCGGTGTTGCTGGACTAGTTTTGACCTGTCGAATCATCTTGTTGTACTGGGATACCGAGTCTGATCGGTGGGTCCTGGGTGGAGGTCTATTCCTTCGTTGACCGTGAGAGCTTGTTATGGGCTAAGTTGGGACCTCCCTGCAGGGATTGATCTTTCGAAAGCCATGCCCGCGGTTATGGGCAGATGGGAATTTGTTAATGTCCGGTTGTAGATAACTTGAACTTAAAATGAATCAACTGCATGTGTTGCCGTGATGGCCTCTTCTCGGCGGAGTCCGGGAAGTGGACACGGCGTTGGAGTTATGTTTGCGTAGTCTGCTCTATGTAGTTTCCGCTCGTGCTTTGCCTTCTCTTCTCGCTCTCCTTTGCGAATAAGTTAGCCACCATATATGCTAGTCGCTTGCTGCAGCTCCACTCACATTACCCCTTCCTTACCTATTAAGCTTAAATAGTCTTGATCGCGAGGGTGCGAGATTGCTGAGTCCTTGTGGCTCACAGATTACTATTACACCAGATGCAGGGACCGATGATACTTCTCCGGATGGCGCGTTCGAGCTGAAGTGGGAGTACGACGAGGACTCTCAGTGATACTATGTTTCTTTTCCGGATGATCAGTAGTGGTGCCTATTCGGGGTTCGATTCAGGGTTTTAGTCGCTTGTTGGGGGTCTTTTCTATTTTGGCGCCGTAGTCGGGCCATGAGTGTTTGTATGATGAATGCTATTTATGTACCTTGATGTGACGTGGCGAGTGTAAGCCAACTATTATTATTCCCCCTTTATTTTATATATGTACATGGGTTGTGTGAAGATTGCCTCACTTGCGACATATGCCTTCAATGCGATTATGCCTCTAAGTCGTGCCTCGACACGTGGGAGATATAGTCGCATCGAGGGTGTTACAAGTTGGTATCAGAGCCGACCCTCGCGGTTACACGGATGGTTGCGGACAGGTGCGCGGTCATGTTGTTCATGACGTTTGTGACCCGTCGTGGCACCCGGCATGGCACATGTACCGGACTGGATGCACAGACGGTTGTGCCAAGAGGGAACGTTCCTGTGGCCCGACGAGGATGTCGGTTCCTCTGAGTGGGGATGTATGTGATAGCCTGGCTTATTAGGGATGATAGACTACTCATATCAATAAGGAATTCCTTCTTTTCCGGGAGCCCATTCGGACAGAACTCCAAAGTTAAGCGTGCTCAGCTTGGAGTAGTGTCAGGATGGGTGACCGACCGGGAAGTTGCTCCCGGGTGCGCACGAGTGAGGACAAAGTGCGCAGAAAAGACTAGTATTGATCTGTGGGGCCAGTCTAGATCCCGCCAGGAGTAACGACCACCGGCGGGTGTGTCCGGGGCGTTACACAACGTATGTTGCTATGCGGTCTGACCGATAAAGATCTTCGTAGAATATGTAGGAGCCAATATGAGCATCCAGGTTCCGCTGTTGGTTATTTACCGGAGACGTGTCTTGGTCATGTCTACATAGTTCTCGAACCCGTAGGGTCCGCACGCTTAAAGTTCGGTGACGATCGTAATAAGGGTTTTTGTGTTTTGATGTACCGAAGGTTGTTTGGAGTCCCGGATGTGATCACGGACATGACGAGGGGTCTCGAAATGGCTGAGACATAAAGATTGATATATTGGAAGTCTATATTTGGATATCGGAAACGTTCCGGGTGAAATCGGGATTTTACCGGAGTACCGGGGGGTTACCGGACCCCCCCCGGGGGGGTTATTGGGCCTACATGGGCCATAAGGGAGAAGAGGAGGGCCGGCCAGGGCAGGCCGCGTGCCCCCTTCCCCCTAGTCCGAATAGGACAAGGAAGGGGGGCGCCCCCCTTTCCTCTTTCTCCCTTCCTCCTTCCTTTTCCAACAAGGCAAGAGGGGAGAGTCCTACTCCCGGTTGGAGTAGGACTCCTCCAGGCGCACCCATAGGGCCGGCCACACCTCCCCCTCTCCCTCCTTTATATACTGAGGCAAGGGGGCACCCCATGACACACAAGTTGATCCTCGTGATCGTTCCTTAGCCGTGTGCGGTGCCCCCTTCCACCATATTCCACCTCGGTCATATCGTAGCGGTGCTTAGGCGAAGCCCTACGTCGGTAGAACATCATCACCGTCATCACGTCGTCGTGCTGACGAAACTCTCCCTCAATGTTTTGCTGGATCAAAACTCGAGGGACGTCACCAGTTGAACGTGTGCAGAACTTGGAGGTGCCGTACGTTCGGTACTTGGATCGGTCGGATCGGGAAGACGTACGACTACTTCCTCTACGTTGTGTCAATATTTCCGTTGCCGGTCTACGAGGGTACGTAGAAAACACTCTCACCTCTCGTTGCTATGCATCACCATGATCTTGCGTGTGCGTAGGAAATTTTTGAAATTACTACGTTCCCCAACAGTCTGCATGGTTCCCGAACCTGTAGGGTCTACACACTTAAGGTTCGGTGACGCTAGAATTGTTATGGGAAATAGTATGTGGTTACCGAAGGTTGTTCGGAGTCCCGGATGAGATCCCGGATGTGACGAGGAGTTCCGGAATGGTCCGGAGGTGAGTATCGATATATTGGACAAAGGGTATTGGAGTCCGAAATTGTTCCGGGGGTACCGGGTGACGACCAGCGTGTCCGAAATGGGTTTCGGAGGCCCCGACAAGCGTTGGGGGCCTTATGGGCCAAGGGGAGGGGGCACATCAGCCCACTAAGGGGCTGAGCGCCCCTCCCACCCCATCTCACGTAACATGGAGAGGTGGGGGCGCCTTCCCTAGGGAAGCCACCCCTCCCGGCTTGGGGGGCAAGTTTCCTAGGGGTGGGGGCGCCTAAACCCATCTAGGGTTTCCCCTGTGGCCGCCGCCCCTCCCCTAGGGAACCCTATGGCGCCTCCTCCACCCCCTCCCCCCTATATATAGTGAGGGAGAGAGAGGGCAGCCGCACCCTTCCCCTGGCGCATCCCTCTCCCTTCCCAACACCTCCTCCTCCATAGTAGTGCTTGGCGAAGCCCTGCCGGAGAACTGCAAACTCCACCACCACGCCGTCGTGTTGCCGGAGTTCTTCCCCAACTTCTCCTTCCCCCTTGCTGGATCAAGAAGGAGGAGACGTCCCCGGGCTGTACGTGTGTTGAACGCGGAGGCGCTGTTGTTCGTCGCTTAGATTGGAATCGACCGCGATCTGAATCGCTGCGTGTACGACTCCACCAACCGCGTTCTTGTAACGCTTCCGCTTAGCGATCTTCAAGGGTATGAAGATGCACTCCCTCTCTATCGTTGCTAGTATCTCCTAGATTGATCTTGGTGACACGTAGGAATGTTTTTGAATTATTGCTACGTTCCCCAACAGTGGCATCATGAGCTAGGTCTATGCGTAGATTCTATGCACGAGTAGAACACAAAGCAGTTGTGGGCGATGATTTGTTCAAGTTGCTTACCATTAGTAGTCTTATCTTGATCCGGCGGCATTGTGGGATGAAGCGGCCTGGACGGACCTTACACGTACGCTTACGTGAGACTGGTTCCACCGACTGACATGCACTTGATGCATAAGGTGGCTGGCGGGTGTCTGTCTCTCCCACTTTAGTCGGATTGGATTCGATGAAAAGGGTCCTTATGAAGGGTAAATAGCAATTGGCATATCACCGTTGTGGTTTTGCTTAGGTAAGAAACATTCTTGCTAGAAACCCATAGCAGCCACGTAAAACATGCAACAACAATTAGAGGACATCTAACTTGTTTTTGCAGGGTATGCTATGTGATGTGATATGGCCAAAAGGATGTGATGAATGATATATGTGATGTATGAGATTGATCATGTTCTTGTAATAGGAATCATGACTTGCATGTCGATGAGTATGACAACCGGCAGGAGCCATAGGAGTTGTCTTAATTTATTTATGACCTACGTGTCAATGAAAACGCCATGTAATTACTTTACTTTATTGCTAACCGTTAGCCATAGTAGTAGAAGTAATAGTTGGCGAGGCAACTTCATGAAGACACGATGATGGAGATCATGGTGTCATGCCGGTGACGATGGTGTTCATGCCGCGCCTCGAAGATGGAGATCAAAGGCACGAGATGATATTGGCCATATCATGTCACTTTATGATTTGCATGTGATGTTTGTCATGTTTAAATCTTATTTGCTTAGAACGATGGTAGCATAAATAAGATGATCCCTCACTAAAATTTCAAGAAAGTGCTCCCCCTAACTGTGCACTGTTGCGAAGGCTCGTTGTTTCGAAACACCATGTGATGATCGGGTGTGATAGATTCTAACGTTCGAATACAACGGGTGTAAGCTAGATTTACACATGCAAAACACTTAGGTTGACTTGACGAGCCTAGAATGTACAGGCATGGCCTCGGAACACGAGAGACCGAAAGTTCGAACATGAGTCGTATAGTAGATACGATCAACATGGAGATGTACACCGTTGATGACTAGTCCGTCTCACGTGATGATCGGACATGGCCTAGTCGATTCGGATCATGTATCACTTAGATGACTAGAGGGATGTCTATCTGAGTGGGAGTTCATTGAATAATTTGATTAGATGAACTTAATTATCATGAACATAGTCTAAATTGTCTTTGCAAATTATGTTGTGGATTAATAGCTCGTGCTTTGGCTCTTTGTTTTAATACCTTCCTAGAGAAAGACTAAGTTGAAAGATATTGTAAGCAATTGTGCGGACTAGGGCCGTAGTCTGAGGATTGTCCTCACTGCTACACAGAAGGCTTATGTCCTTGATGCACCACTCGGTGTGCCAACCCCTCTGGCACCGTTTGTGGATGTTGTGCACATCTGGTAGACACGTTCTGATGACTACCTGATAGTTTAGTGCGCCATGCTTTACGGCTTAGAGTCGGGGCTCCAAAAGCATTTTGAACACCATAGAACATACGAGATGTTTGAAGAGCTGAAATTGGTATTTCAGGCTCATGCCCGTCTTGAGAGGTTGAGACCTCTGACAAGACTTTGCCTACAAGATGGAGGAGAATAGCTCAGCCAGTGAGCATGTGCTCAGAATGTTTGGGGTACTTCAATCACTTGAATCAAGTGGGAGTTAATCTTCCAGATAAGAGAGTGATTGACAAAAGTTCTCCAGTTGCTATCACCAAGCTACTAGAGTTTTGTGATGAACTATAACATGCAAGGGAAGATAATCCCGGAGCTGTTCATCGTGTTTAAGGCCGTAAAGGTAGAAATCTAGAAGGAGCATCGAGTGTTGATGGTTAACAAGAGCACTGGTTTCAAAGAAGGGCAAGGGTAAGAAGGGAAACTTCTTGAATGGCAAGCCAGTTGCCGCTCCAGTGAAGAGACCCAAGAACCCAAACCCGAGACAAAGTACTTCAATTAGGGGAACGGTCACTGGTAGCGGAACTGCCTCAAATACTTGGTAGATAAGAAGGCTGCCAACTTCAACAAAAGTATATTTGATATATGTGTGTTATTGATGTGTACCTTACTAGTACTCCTAATAGCACCTGGGTATTAGATACCGGTTCAGTTGCTAATATTGGTAACTCGAAACAAAAGCTACGGAATTAACGGAGACTAGCTAAGGGCGAGGTGACGATGTGTGTTGGAAGTGTTTCCAAGGTTGATGTGATCACCATCGCACGCTCCCTCTACCTTCAGGATTAGTGTTGAACCTAGATAAATGTTGTTTGCATTGGTGTCTGCGTTGAGCATGAACATGATTAGATCATGTTTATTGCAATACGGTTATTCATTTAAGTCAGAGAATAATGGTTATTCTGTTTACATGAATAATACCTTCTATGGTCATGTACCCAATGTGAATGGTTTATTGAATCCCGGTCGTAGTTATACACATGTTCATAACATTGATGCCAAAAGATGTAGAGTTGATAATGATAGTACCACTTTCATGTGGCACTGCCGCTTAGGTCATATTGGTGTAAAGTGCATGAAAGAACCTCCATGCTAATGGACTTTTGAAGTCACTTGATTTTGAATCACTTGACACATGCGAACCATGCCTCTTTGGCAAGATGATTAAAACCCCATTCTTTGGAACAATGGAACGGGCAAGTGACTTGTTGGAAATCATACATGCTGATGTGTGCGGTCCGATGAGCGTTAACGCGCGTGGTGGATATCGTTATTTTCTCACCTTCATCGGTGAATTGAGTAGACATGCGTATATTTAATTAATGAAGCATAAGTCTGAAATGTTTGAAAAGTTCAAGCAATTTCAGAGTTAAGTTGAGAATCATTGTAACAAGAAGATCAAGTTCCTTCGATCTGATCAAACGGAAAGTATCTGAGTTATGAGTTTGGCAACCACTAAAGACAAGGTGGAATCGTTTCACGGTTGACGCCGCCTGGAACACCATAGCATGATTGTGTGTCCGAACGTCGTAATCGAACCTTATTGGTTATGGTGTATGATGTCTCTTACCAATCTACCGCTATTTTTGGGGGTTATGCATTAAAGACAATTACATTCACTTTAAATAGGGCACCATCTAAGTCTGTGGAGACGACACCGTATGAAATATGGTTTGGCAAGAAACCAAATTTGTTGTTTCTTAAGGTTTGGGGCTACGATGCTTATGTCGATAGGCTTCGGTCAGAAAAGCTCGAACCCAAAGCGGAAAATTGTATCTTCATAGAATACCCAAACAAGACGATTGGGTATACCTTCTATCTCAGATCTGAGGGCAAAGTGTTTGTCGCTAAGAACAGGTCCTTTCTCGAGAAAGAGTTTCTCTCGAAAGAATTGAGTGGGAGGAAGATAGAACTTGATGAGGTTGTTGAACCTTCACTTCAACCAGAGAGTAGCGCGGCATAGAAATATGTTTATGTGGAAACTACGTCAGTTGAAGAGAAAGCTAATGATGATGATCATGAAGCTTCAGATCAAATTACTATCAAACCTCGTAGGTCGACAAGGGTGTGTACAACTTCTCAGTGGTAACCCTGTCTTAAAGGTCATGTTATTGGACAACGATGAACCTATGAGCCATGAAGAAGCGATGGTGGGCCCGGATTCCAACAAATGGCTAGAAGCCATGAAATCCGAGATAGAATCCATGTATGAGAACAAAGTATGGACTTTGGTGGACTTGCCCGATGAACGGCGAGCCATTGAGAATAAATGGATCTTTAAGAAGAAGACAGACGCTAATGGTAATGTCACAATTTGTGAAGCTCGACTTGTCTCAAAGAAGTTTCCGACAAGTTAAAGGAGTTGACTATGATGAGACTCTCTCAATCATAGCGATGCTAAAGTCTGTTAGAACTATGTTAGCAGTTGTTGCATTTCATTTACGAAATCAGGAAGATGGATGTCAAAAAAAAGTTTCCTTGCCAGTTTCCGTGAGGAAAGGTTGTATGCGATACAACCAAAAGGTTTTTGTCAATCCTAAGGATGCTAAAAGGTATGCAAACTCCAGCGATCCTTCTATGGACTGGAGCAAGCATCTCGGAGTTGGAACATACGCTTTGATGAGGCGATCAAAGCATTTGGGTTAATACAAAGTTTGCAAGAAACTTGTATTTGCAAGAAAGTGAGTGGGAGCACTACAGCATTTCTGATAGGTATATATGGATGACATATTGTTGATCGGAAATGATGTAGAATTTCTAGAAAGCATAAAGGGTTGTTTGAATGGAGTTTTTCAAAGGAAGACCTGTGTAAAACTGCTTACATATTGGGTATCAAGATCTATAGAGATAGATCAAGACGCCTGATAATACTTTCATAGAGCACATACCTTGACATGATCTTGAAGGAGTTCAAGATGGATCAGTCAAAGAAGGAGTTCTTGCCTGAGTTGTGAGGTGTGAAGTTAAGATTTGAAGCTCAACCACGACAGAAGAAAGAGAAAGGACGAAAGTCGTCCCCTATGCCTTAGGCATAGGCTCTATATGATATTCCATGTTGTGTACCGCGATGTGCCTTGCCACGTGTCTGGCAAGGGGGTACAAGAGTGATCTAGGAGTGGATCATTGGACAACGGTCAAAATTGTTCTTAGGAATAAGGAAATGTTTCTCGGTTATGGAGGTGATAAAGAGTTCGCCGTAAAGGGTTACGTCGATGCAAGCTTTAACATCTATCCGGATGACTCCAAGTAGCAAACCGGATACGTATACTGGAGCAACCATTTGGAATAGCTCCAAGTGGAACATAGTAGCAACATCTACAATATGAAATCGAGATTTGTGAAGAACACATGGATCTGAATGTTGCAGATCCGTTGACTGACACTTCTCTCGTAAGCATAACATGATCAAACCCTAGAACTCATTGAGTGTTAATCACATGGTGATGTGAACTAGATTATTGACTCTAGTAAACTCTTGGGTGTTAATCACATGGCGATGTGAACTAGATTATTGACTCTAGTAAAATCTTCGGGTGTTAGTCACATGGCGATGTGAACTATGAGTGTTAATTACATAACAATGTGAACTAGATTATTGACTCTAGTGCAAGTGTGAGACTGTTGGAAATATGCCCTAGGGGCAATAATAAAATGGTTATTATTATATTTCCTTGTTCATGATAATTGTCTATTGTTCATGCTATAATTGTATTAACCGGAAACCATAATACATGAGTGAATACATAGACCACAACATGTCCCTAGTAAGCCTGTAGTTGACTAGCTCGTTGATCAATAGATGGTTATGGTTTCCTAACCATGGACATTGGATGTCATTGATAACGGGATCACATCATTAGGAGAATGATGTGATGGACAAGACCCAATCTTAAGCGTAGCACAAGATCGTGTAGTTCGTTTGCTAAAGCTTTTCTAATGTCAAGTATCATTTCCTTAGACCATGAGATTGTGCAACTCCCGGATACCATAGGAATGCTTTGGGTGTACCAAACGTCACAATGTAGCTGGGTGACTATAAAGGTGCACTACAGGTATCTCCGAAAGTGTCTATTGGGTTGGCACGAATCGAGACTGGGATTTGTCACTCCTTATGACGGAGAGGTATCTCTGGGCCCACTCGGTAATGCATCACTTAATGAGCTCAATGTGACCAAGGAGTTGGTCACGGGATCATGCGTTATGGAACGAGTAAAGAGACTTGCTGGTAACGAGATTGAACGAGGTATGGGGATACCGGCGATCGAATCTCGGGCAAGCAACATACCGATAGACAAAGGGAATTGTATACGGGTTTGATTGAATCCCCGACATCGTGGTTCATCCGAGAAGATCATCGTGGAACATGTGGGAGCCAATATGGGTATCCAGATCCCGCTATTGGTTATTGGCCGGAGAGATGTCTCGGTCATGTTTGCATGGTTCCCGAACCCGTAGGGTCTACACACTTAAGGTTCGGTGACGCTAGAGTTGTTATGGGAAATAGTATGTGGTTACCGAAGGTTGTCCGGAGTCCCGGATGAGACCCCGAACGTGACGAAGAGTTCCAAAATGGCCCGAAGGTGAAGATCGATATATTGGACGAAGGGTATTGGAGTCCGGAATTGTTCCGGGGGTACCTGGTGACGACCAGCGTGTCCGAAATGGGTTTCGGAGGCCCCGGCAAGCGTTGGAGGGGGGCTTATGGGCCAAGGGGAGGGGGCACATCAGCCCACTAAGGGGCTGAGCGCCCCTCCCACCCCATCTCACTTAACATGGAGAGGTGGGGGCACCTCCCCTAGGGCAGCCACCCCTCCCGGTTTGGGGGGCAAGTTTCCTAGGGGTGGGGGCGCCCAAACCCATATAGGGTTTCCCCTGTGGCCGCCGCCCCTCCCCTAGGGAACCCCAGGGCGCCTCCTCCACCCCTTCCCCCTGTATATAGTGAGGGAGAGAGAGGGAAGCCGCACCCTTCCCCTGGCGCAGCCCTCTCCCTTCCCAACACCTCCTCCATAGTAGTGCTTGGCGAAGCCCTGCCGGAGAACTGCAAACTCCGCCACCACGCCATCGTGCTGCCAGAGTTCTTCCCCAACTTCTCCTTCCCCCTTGCTGGATCAAGAAGGAGACGTCCTCGGGCTGTACGTGTGTTGAACGCGGAGGCGCTGTTGTTCGGCGCTTAGATCGGAATCGACCGCGATCTGAATCGCTGCGTGTATGACTCCACCAACCGTGTTCTTGTAACGCTTCCGCTTAGCGATCTTCAAGGGTATGAAGATGCACTCCCTCTCTCTCGTTGCTAGTATCTCCTAGATTGATCTTGGTGACACGTAGGAATTTTTTTTGAATTATTGCTACGTTCCCCAATAGTTGATGTGAGACTATCTTCTCCTTTTTTGTCTTCTCCACAACCACCATTCTATTCCATCTATAGTGATATGTCCATGGCTCACGCTCATGTATTGCGTGAAGATTGAAAAAGTTTGAGAACATCAAAAGTATGAAACAATTGCTTGGCTTGTCATCGGGGTTGTGCATGATTAATATTTTGTGTGATGAAGATAGATCATAGCCAGACTATATGATTTTGTAGGGATAGCTTTCTTTGGCCATGTTATTTTGAGAAGACATGATTACTTTATTAGTATGCTTGAAGTATTATTATTTTTATGTCAATATTAAACTTTTATTTTGAATCTTTCGGATCTGAACATTAATGCCACAATAAAGAAAATTACATTGATAATTATGTTAGGTAGCATTCCACATCAAAAATTCCGTTTTTATCATTTACCTACTCGAGGACGAGCAGGAATTAAGTTTGGGGATGCTTGATACGTCTCCAACGTATCTATAATTTTTGATTGTTCCATGCTATTATATTATCTCTTTTGCATGTTTAATGAGCTTTAATATGCTCTTTTATATTATTTTTTGGACTAACCTATTAAACGGAGGCCCAGTGCCAGTTTCTTTTTTTTTGCCTATTTTAGAGTTTCACAGAAAAGGAATACCAAACGGAATCCAAATGGAATGAAACCTTCACGATGATCTTTCTTGGACCGAAAGCAAACCAGAAGACTTGGAGTTGAAGTCTGGAACTCCGTGAGGCATCCACGAGGCGGGAGGGCGCGCCCCCACCCTCGTAAGCCCCAGTAGCTCCACCGACATACTTCTTCCGCCTATATATACTCTTATACCATAGATTGATCGCAGAGAGCCACTAAACCACTTTTCCACCGCCGCAACCTTCTGTACCCGTGAGATCCCATCTTGGGGCCTTTTCCGACGATATGCCGCCTCTCCGATGAAGCGTGAGTAGTTTACCATAGACCTTCGGGTCCATAGTTATTAGCTAGATGGCTTCTTCTCTCTCTTTGATTCTCAATACAAAGTTTTCCTCGATGTTCTTGGAGGTCTATTCGATGTAATACTCTTTTGCGGTGTGTTTGCCGAGATCCGATGAATTGTGGGTTTATGAACAAGATTATCTATGAATATTATTTGGTTCTTCTTTGAATTCTTATGTGCATGATTTGATATCTTTGCAAGTCTCTTCGAATTATCAGTTTAGTTTGGCCTGCTCGATTGATCTTTCTTGCAATGGGAGAGGTGCTTAGCTTTGGGTTCAATCTTGTGGTGTCCTTTCCCAGTGACAATAGGGGCAACAAGGCATGTATTGATTGTTGCCATCGAGGATAAAAAGATGGGGTTTATATCATATTGCTTGAGTTTATCCCTCTACATCATGTCATTTTGCTTAAAGCGTTACTTTGTTCTTATGAACTTAATACTCTAGATGCATGCTGGATAACGGTCGATGTGTGGAGTAATAGTAGTAGATGCAGAATCGTTTCGATCTACTTGACATGGACGTGATGCCTATATTCATGATCATTGCCTAGATATTCTCATAATTATGCGCTTTTCTATCAATTGCTCGGCAGTAATTTGTTCACCCACCGTAATACATGCTATCTTGAGAGAAGCCACTAATGAAACCTATGGCCCCGGGGTCTCTTTCTTATTATATTGCATCTCTTTTATTTACATCGCATCTCGTTTACTATTTTACAATCTTTATTTCCAATCTATACAACAAAAATACAAAAAAAATTTTACTTTACTATCTTTATCAGATCTCACTTTTGCGAGTGACCGTGAAGGGATTGACAACCCCTTTATCGTGTTGGTTGCAAGGTTCTTGATTGTTTGTGCATGTACTAGGTGACTTGTGCGTGTCTCCTACTGGATTGATACCTTGGTTCTCAAAAACCGAGGAAAATACTTAAGCTACTTTGCTGCATCACCCTTTCCTCTTCAAGGGAAAACCAACGCATGCTCAAGAGGTAGCATCCGCCACATCAGACTCGACAATCTGGCATCACCCCCAAATCGACACCTCCCATGCATTGTGTGACCTCTCCTCTCTTGTCCTAGCCGTCGTCTACCTTCTTCTAGTCGCCACGTCCACCTCCCTCCTAGCCCACTGGGCCGACAACGCCTTCCGCTTGCCTCCCTCCTAGATGTTGGGCCCACACCACCGTCTTGTCCACCAGCATGGATTTTATCTCGGAAAAATATGTGGGGCTGCTCACGACGCCATTGTCAAACGTGTAGAGTCACACACACTAGGACCATTGTGTCTGCGAGCGCATCCGCAAGGCGGCTGAGAAGGAGGTTGCCAACCTGGACGTGGACATGATCGTGTCCACGTTGACGTCGGCATTGACCACGCTCGCATCCACGCCCTTGGGAATGCCCATGCATGTGGATGACACCGGCATGGCTTTGCAACAGTATAACATCCAGGAGGGCTTCACCCAGGACACATACGCATTCCTGGTTGGAGTTGAGCGGGAAACCCAAATGGACAACCCTCTTTGAAGATCTCAAGAATCTCAACAACAAGAAGAAAAACAATGATGGCTCAAGCTTCCACTAGTCTATTGTATTGGATGAAGAGGATGAGACCAGTGGAGCAGCAAGTGGAGTTGGGGCCGAGCCGGAGAGAAGTAGAAGCATGAGGGGGAAGAAGTGGGAGAAAATAGGGTTGCGGGTGAAAGAGCAGTGGGCAAAAGGGCGGCCACGCTGTACGGAGATGCTTTTCAACAAAGACTTGAATTAAAAAAATGAAGGGCATGAAAGAGGAGAAGAGATACAAGGTTTACTTGGATTTCAAGGGTTAGGCCGAGAAGGTGTGGGAGAAGTTGGTAATTTAAAGGGAGAGGATGGAGATGAAGAAGATGAAGGCATGTGAGCATATGAAGCTTGAGAAGGCAAAGACGATGGAGAGCATTTAGATTGGGAGAGAGAAGGTGAGGACCGCGAGGTTCACCAAAGAGTCAAAGGATCATGTTGGTCGACACAACCCTCTTTGAGCGGGAAACACAAGCCTCGTTGAATTGACTTGTGCTACATTTGAGAAGGGGGAAATGGGGGCGTCGTTGCCAGGGCGGACAAAAGAGGATCAAGCTCTGTTGTCCATAGAGGCATTTCTAACCGATCCCTAATAACCGGTTAGAGGAGTAAAATTTTGGTTTTACTCCTCTAACCGCGATCTAGCCAATCCCCAATAGGCCATAGTGAAGTAAAAATTATACTCGGCCGCCCCGAATCTCCCTAAATTTACTCCCTCGCTCGGCGGCCGAGTAAAACAATCTTACTCTCCATTCCCCATCCTCCCCTCCCCCCTCCTGCCTTGCCGCCGGCGCCTTCCCCATCATTCCTCGCTGCTCCCTCTCCAATCCAATGGCCGGACGCGGTGACCGAAGGTTCCCACCGCCGATCCACACCGCCACGCGAGCCACGCGTCCTCCACCTTCGGATCCTCCTCAAGCATCCGCTGTCACCGTCGTCCCCTCCCCCTCCGGCTCGCCTCTCTAGCTTCCCTGATCTCACCGCGTCGTGGCAATCACAGAGGAGCTACTGCAGCGCGCGGCTTCGAGGGTGGGGGACTTGGGTGGCCGAGATCCGAGATAGGGAGACCGGCCAATGCCATTGGCTCAGCTCATTCCACACGCCTGAACTCGCCGCGCTCGAGCATGACCGTTGGGATGTCCGGCTGCACGGTGCAGAGGCGCGCCTGGACTTCCCGTTCAGGACGGCGCCCGTCCATCTCAAGCCGCCACCGTCAGGAACGGTAAGTGCCGCGATGGCCAGGAAGGACCGGGTGGCGAGGGAGATCTTCGCGGCGGAGGCCGCCGACGAGGAGTACATGGCGGACCTACGCCGCTAGTACCTGGAGTTGGTGGACGTAGAATGACAAAGATTCACCGACGAGGCGATGGACGGGGCAGTCGTCGTCATCTCTGATGATGAGGAGTAGGTTGACTGCGACGACGAGGGTCAGGATGAGTTCGACGTCGAGGAGTGGTGGCGGGTCTTCCCTGACAACAACGATAACGACACCGGTTCGGGCCCATTGGGCGATGGCATGTCAAGGCAAGATTGGCTCGACCTCTACCATAGCCACATTCAAGTATACTTTAGGTTCAAGTTTAGGGGGGGGGGGGGGGGGGGGGGGGGGTCGGTTCCTTTCCGCTCCCGGAGCGGACCTAACTTCAGCTCACTTTGATGGAACTGCCAAAACCGAGCTCCACAACTCCACGGAGTGGAGAGATTCCGAATAGGGCCTAAATTTCAATTGTTAAGACTAAGTTGAAGCTATGTTGGAACTTTTGTTTAAATGTATGCAAATTTTGGTTGAATCGACGTTAAATTTATGCATATTTATGTTTATTCCGTTAAATATAGGAAATTGGCTAGGTCCGGCCAAAACTTAATAGAGTAAAAAAGATACTCCACTAAGGGTTTACTCCACCGGATACTCCACTATTTTTAGAGAATTGGCTAAAATGCCCAAAGCCCCGGCAGGGTATATTTCCTCCACTAGCTCCTATCCGAGGACTAACGGACCTTCAATGAAAAACAACTCAACAAGTTTTTCGCAGCCCACGCATACTCTGCTGGAAAAGGGAACCATACAGACAGACAAGGTACTACCGATTTACATTAACTGTCAAAATCAGCAAGTCAATGATCCATTTCTTTACAGTTTACGCAACCTATTAGCCAATGATAGCTGGAACCTGCTGAAAAGATACAAGTAGGGAACATTTAGTCGGGTCAAAATTTCTGGACAAGGAAATATTCCAAACATGTCCAAATTGATTTGCAGAGGCACCTCACGTATTGACAATTCCGTTGCCTCTGCCTGTACTAATCCCACCTTGTTTTGCTTTGCTTTTGTCTAGCCCGATGGACTGCACGAGAGGAGTAGATAATCAGAAGAAGAAAAGTAATCGCTGAATGCATGTTGGATCATTCTGGAAAACTGGAGAGAGGTATTCTTGGTAATCTGTAGTTCTGTAACATTACACACATATTGATGTATTTACCTCAGTGCTAAGTCAGCTTCTTGCTCAACTTTACGCAGACTTACATTCATATACAGTCCCTGTGGAAGAGAACGTTTGTTAAGTGTAATTTTATACCCGAAACAGAAAGTGTGGCATAGGGGAAAGAATGAACTGAAGCTTGGTCTCAGTTGATTCGAGACATGCATTTCTTTTAGTATCAGCACCGTGGCTACCCATTCAAGTAATCACAGGACCATCATGGATGACGACAGGCCTACAGCAGCTATTGTTTTAGTCAAGCGTTTCAGAAACGTGCAGTGTTACTTGTATCCTTCACCGTTTGTCAACAATTCAAACGTGCAGTACTACAGCAGCTAAGTTTCAGAGATTGCAATTTCACTAGACTATCCGGATCAAAAAAAGTATTTAGAATTAAATACTTTCAGCCATCTCATTGGTGGCGGGGCAGGCATAAACTGGGAGCTTTCAACTGATCTAAACAAACTCATCCTAAGACCAACATGAACATAATCACCTACTATGGTGTCTTGCATAGTCTGCCCGTGAGAGATACAGCATTTTATAGTTTGTACCTCTATCGCAAATTGAAAGCAACCTGATCATGCACAAGACACTGAAGTAATTGGATAGTGCTTCCTTACATTGGTTGTATGGATGGTGGCCCCAGTGGTCATGCTGATTTTTTGATCTGCCACAAGCTGAATGTCCACCTTTTGTATGACAATTGCAAGTGCCACGATTGCTTCTAAAAGAGCAAACTGATCTCCAACACACTTTCGAGGACCTCCACTGAAAGGGATAAACCTGGCAAAAAGAGGTGATAATGGGAGCACCCAAAAAATGTAACCATTTTGCAACAGTAAAATAACAGCATAAAAGAATGTATCTCAAGGTTACTTTCTGACCTGAAATCGGTGTTTGACTCATTTGGAATGGGACCCTCCAAATCAAATCTCTCTGGGATGAATTCATCTGCTCTGTCCCATACCTTCAATAGGAACAAAAGAATAATTATTGCAATGATAAAGTATTGGAATGCTGTCCAATTATTCATGCCTGGACACTGCCCGAGGATGACGATATGCAGTAGACAGAATACTTCCAAGTTTTCAACCTCTGAAACTTAGCGTGATAAGAGTTTCTCTTAGTTCATGTTATCATTCTATTGTGTAAATTGGTAGTTTGGTATCATAAATCCATAATATCATCAGTGTAGGCAGCATCAAGGTCATACACATACATAAGCTATTTAACTGGTAGGTCATGGCTTTGCGAATCTTTGAGTAACCATACACATATAGGTAATTAACTCTATTGTTCATCAATAGACTAGACATAGATATGCTATATTTCACTATGCAAAGTAGTTGAAAAATAGCTTAAAAAAATAGTATCAGCCAAGATCACAAGATGTAATATTCAGATGAAAAAGGATACCTCGGGCGATCTGTGTATATTGTACACAGAAATCATAATATCTTGACCAGTTTTAACCTTGTAGTTTCCAGGAAGCACATCATCAACTAGTGCACGCCGTATCAGCACCTGTTAATACAGTGTCCTTGAGTAACCAACACTAACTCTGAAGTTGCTTGTCTGAAGCACAAGGAATTACAGGAGGATGTGGGTATAGCCGCATGGACTCATTGATACAGCGCATCAAGTACTTCAGCTCTTTTACATCTTCATATCTGGGGAGTCTACCTTGTAGAACACGATCTACCTCATCTTGGACTTTCCTTAGTGCTACTGGATCCTTCATCAGTGTAACACTGAGCAGTCAATAGATATTAAAGAGATAATTTAAGTAATGTGTTGCTTCTCATTTGGGACTTTACTTGATATAACATTTGGCCAAGATAGAAAGGAGTACCTTACTGAGAAGATAAATAGTCCATGTCAGTACAGAACCTGTTGTTTCATGACCAGCAACTAACATTGACAATAGATCATCACGTAACTGCAAACTGCTGACCTGGATCATATAAAGAAAGCATGTTAGTTAAAGCAGTAAGCAATTGAGCAAAGTGCCTGTAACATAAATAGTGAAACATACAAAACAAATAGCATACGTTGCATGCCAAAACGGCACAACTGGGTTAGCACCAAAAGAATATACTGTGTTCGAAATAGGCTAATTTTATGTCGCTGCGCCAAACAGGTCCTCTGTACTGTCAATACTCCAAAATACTCTGTTATGTCAACACCACGGTATTTTATACCTACAGGCTAAATTACTATTCTTTTACCAGGAAACAGTAGGAGAGCCCTTACAGTAAAATTATTATTCGAAGGCAATCAATAATATGGTCTATGCTGAATACTATCATTTGTACAAGTAAAAGTGCTAACGACTACAGTTAATTTTTCGTCGCTGCGCCAAACAGGTCCTCTGTACTGGCAGTACTCCAAAATACTCTGTAATGTCAAGACCACGGTAGTTTATAATTATACCTACAGGCTAAATTGCTGTTTTTATCAGGAAACAGTAGTGTAGTCCTTGCAGTAAAATTACTATTCAAAGGTAACCATAATATGGTCTATGCTAAATATAGTCATTTGTATGTGTAAATTTTTGACGCTGCAATAGTAATAGGATGTCAATAATTGCTGCAGAATCAAACATGTTTTCTCTATTCAAACATTTAGTTGAACTGACACTAGCAACATTGATCAGCTGAGCACTCAAATGCATGATGGTTCAATGCCCAGTTAATGATTATCAAATATTGCGAAATTAAATGGATAATAAAATAAGCCATCATAAGGGAAAGATGAAAAACCCTGAGATAATAACAACAATAAGACTAATTTCCAAGATTATATGAAACGAGGAAAGGTAGCTTCCTAGATAGTAGAAACATCAATAGGAACAATAGGAAATTGACATCAAACATTGTTTTAGCTCGAGATAAACTAAACTACCTCTTCACGGCTAGCAAGTAAAAACCGCAGGATGCTAGGATCTGCCTCATTTACATATTCTTCACCCTCAATCTGTTCATTTTCAGCATCTACGATTGCCTTGCATTTTGTAATTAGCTCTTCAACGGTATTCCTTATTGTGTTAACTGCTTTTTCTGCTTTTATCTGTCTAGGAACAATCTTGCACAGCAAATCGATCTGTAGAAAATAAACAAGGATCACATCAAACATCAGTCGTGCAATTTTCCCCTTCTGCAAGTTAGCAAGACCGAAGTCAACCAGAGGTCCAAAATAAGAAATGTAACATGATGAAAGAACCTACCTGCCAGTATGGTAAAAGATCTGTAGAACGAGCCTCAGCTTCTTTGAGTGCAGTGTAAACAGCATCAATAACAGGACTATCTGATGTGAGGGAATCAAAGTTGTAGTTGAACAAGGATAAACCAATCACATCTAATGTCATTTGAGAAAACCTTGCTTCCATATTAACAGGTTCACCGCTCAAAGCATAAGTCTCGAGCTTTTCCACCAATCTCTCAGCACATTTACAGAACACTTTATCAACCATTACTGAGAGAAATCTTTTGTGTAGAGATGGTACAACTGCTCTACGTCTCACCTAAAATAGCAGATTAATAGTAAGTTAAAGAGAGGATTAATACACAAACAAGAGAGGGAGGGCATGAAAACTCAAAATCAAATTCATGTTAATTAGAGGTGGGAAGCTTTCAAATTGCACAAGCATCACTCACTAGAAAATAGGAACTAGTGAGTGTCCCCCTGTGTTCCAATTTCTGAAGAAGTCTAATAGAGTAATAGGGTGTATTTCACAAATACAAGGAAGCAAAACTGAGGGTCGTGGTCCAGTTATCAAAAGATCTACTCTAGTTCTGAGTCTTGTTCTACACACACGAAGTAAAGTTTAATCCAAGTATAGATTGTCATCTTTGAGTATGTTGACCATCAAGTCCAGTCCAGCACCTATAGTCTGTGAAGTAATATTGGAAGGGGCTACACGGACACCATCTACCAGATAGTATATCAGCAAGTAAGGTGTATAACTGTTGTCTTAAGTTAAACTTGTGTAAGGTTGACCAAGTTTATAGAGAAAAAAAACTGTTACATCCACAATACCAAACAAAAATCAGTTGATCCATCATGAAATATGTTTCCATGGTCTATTTCTTTGGTATTATAGATGTGGATACTTTTTGCTATAAACTTTCAAACTGATAGAAGTGTATCTTAGGACAAAAGTTAGTGTGCCTTGTATTTTGGGAAGAAAGGAGTAACTTTTGCACTGGCGTGGAAGCGATTCCTCATTTGCCAGAAATACCCCATTTAATTCTTCATTTGTCAGAGATATAGAGAGAGAGCACACCGTCCAGAGCGCTCCCTCGGCGATGGCGAACCCAGAGCCAAAGAGGAACTCGGAGACCTCGGCGACGAGCCCCTTCTCGTACCGCGTGCCGTACCCGCGGAGGACGTGCTTGGCTACGGCGGGGTCGCTGACGATGACGAAGTCGCGCGGCCCCGCGGCGAGGCGGTAGACGGGCCCTTCCTCGCGGAACCACTTGAAGAGCGGCAGGAAGAGCGCGCCCCCGAGGAGGTCCTGCACGTCGTCGAGCTTGGCGGAGGCGACGGGGATCCCCGAGTCGTCGTTCCCCCGGCCGAGCACCGAGCGGGACAGCGACGTGAGCCAGTCGGGGCTGACCCACGAGGTGGTGGGCTTGTCCCCTCCGCCGCCGCCGCTGTTGTTGCTGCTGCTCCTTGGCGGGGGCAGGCGCAGGCTAGCGTGCCGAGGAGGCAGTCGTGGGGCCCACGGCGGAGGAGGAGACACGAGCGCGGAGGCGAATGCCGCGGCGGGCATCGCGCAGGCCGCCGCGGGCTACTGTTACTTTGGGTTGGGTTTGGGTGTGTGACAGAGAGAAGAGAGAAGAGGAAGAGGATGATGTTTTTTTTTTCTTCTTTGAGACAAGGAAGAGGATGAGGAACCCGCTTTTTTTTGAGAGAGAGAGAGAGAGAGAGAGCGGGGGCGCCGGTATCAGCGTGAGGCTGTGAGAGCAAATCCATCTCCAACGGCCCGTCAAGTTCCACGCTCCACATCTTCAAATCCATCTCCAACGGCCCGTCAAGTTCTTAGCTAGCTAGCTTTCTGATACTCACAAAAAAAATCTGGCTACCTTTCTGTAAAGTTGAGAAATATTACGTTGGTTGGTTGATGCATTTTTATGAGCGATTTTCACATGCCAGAAATGATGTTTTTCTTCAAATGTGCCAGAAATGATGCTATGATGATGTAAAAACAGCAGTTTAGGCCACCTCGGAAAAAAGGTTGTTTCAACGGCTGATGCACATTCTCTGCAAAAAAGGAGCATATGCATATGGCCCATGAGCGGGCCAGAATGTTTCAGAAAAATATGAACTTTGGTAAAATGTTTTTGAAATCATGAAATGTTTCACCGATTAAAAAATGCCATGATTTTGAAAAAACATTCACATACTGAAAAACAGTTCGTGAATTTGAAAAAACATATGAATTCAAAAAATGTTCACAAAAAATGATCATGAATTTAAAAAATCCGACTCAAAAATATTCATCGATTCAAAAAATGTTTGCCGATTCAAAAACAAATGTTCACAAATTTCAAAAAAATGTTCACTATTCAAAAAAAGTTCGCGATTTCAAAAGATGTTTGTCAATTTGAAAAATGGTCATAGATTCATAACAAATGTCCGCAAATTCAAAAAATGTGCATGATTTAAAAAATGTCGTGAATTTGAAAATTGTTCATGACTACAAAAATATGCTCATGAATTCAAAAAAAAGTTTACCAATTGAAAAGTTGTTCGCAACACGAAAAAGAAAAATAGAAAAGGAAACTAAAATAGAAAAAGAAAGAAAAAACTGGAAGAAAAAAGAATGAAAAAAGAAAAAAAAACGGTTCAAGGGAGCTTCTTCCCAGAACCAGTATGGGGTGGAACCCCAGAATGTGACAGCCTAGAAGAGGGCCACATGCACGCGGGGGGGGGGGGGGGGGGGACCTACGTTGCTACATATCTGCGGCATCGCTACCTGCTGCAGGAAAATGAAAATGCAACCGCGTGAAAGCCAACTGTCCCGCGGAAGTTTCCCCACCGCTACCCGACGTCAATTCCATGTGGATCTCGCCACCACGCCGAGTCCGTCATCCACTCCCGGCCCAACCCCCACCCTGTCGCCCATTCTTGTCATTGGCGTCGAGTTCTTCCGTCGTCGACCGATTTGCATCGATTCTTGCAGCTTCTCTCCTTTCCGTCACCCGATATGACTTTTGCAGCACCCGAGCTCGCCGTTGAGGTCGAATAGTTGTCGCCCCTCTCCTCAAGTGGTTGTCGTGGTCACCACCGAGCCGCTGCTCTTCCAAGCTCTCGGTTGTCAGTTGGCACGACGACGATGGCTCTGTCCAAGATCCATGGCTTCTCGGTAGTAGAGGAGCACCACGATTGCATTCCTAGCCGGCCGGCAACTGCCTTTGCCCTGGCGTGCTACGGCGGTCTGATTTCATGTTCGCGCCCATTAGGTGTTTGAGAAAATCCAGCAAGGTAAAAAAATTATTTTTTTTGTAATTATGGAGTAAAATGGAAGAAGGGCAAAAAAATTGGACACCATTTTACATCGTTTGTTAAAGCTGTAGCCACCCATTGACACCAGATTTTGACATGGTACGAAATGCAATTAAGCTGGTACCAAATGGAGAAGTGATCTACATGAAAAGGTCCCGTATTGTCGACATGAACATCTTTGAAGTTTGAGCCATCGCCATCCAATCTCATCTCGTAGGCCGAAGTTGTGTTCGAAATACTGAGATTTTGTATCCAAAGCACTGTTTAGCCGATTACGCCTCAAGGGCGGTCTCAAATGAGAAAACTTTCTACATGAATTGTCTTTGTCTCATCGAAATGGTCGATTTTGGTATAAAAATCATCTTAATTCGATGTCTTATGTAAAAGTTAGAGCCACCTGAGTGCGGCCATGTCACGAGCCAAAAGTGGCGCGCCCCATCAGACATAGAGCGAGTGATAGTCTGTTTTGCGTGAGCGATTCGGCCGCGAAGATGGCCTTGAATCAAAAAAAAGTTCAACATGAAAGTTGACCGTCTCGTTGAAGCGGTTAAATTTTCTTCTCATGTGATTTTGATCTGAGGGTGTTTACTACCCCAAAAATGACCCGCAAGGTGCAGCCAATTTTTAGACCGAACAGTTTTGGAAAGTTCGGATCAAACAATCTGAATTGGACCCAAATTAGGGGTTTGTACGTGAATTCTAACTTTTCCTTGCACGGGAAGTCTAGACGCCTCTTATATACATGAGGGGTGTTGGCCGATTGAACAACAACACACAATCGCAAAACTCATCTACTTTTACCCTAGTTTTACATCTCTCATTGTTCTTTCTCTCTCGTTCTTCGTTCGTTCTTCGTGTTGAAGGGCAGCGATCCTCGAGGCTCTAGGTGCGGGCAAACCAACCTAGGGCAACCCATAGCCGCCGCACGTCCATACGGGTCCCTTCCGGGCGCGCGGGGTTTCGGGTGCTCAAAAGTGCCCGATGGATTGCTGTAAGTGCATCTAGTGCCACCCCTAGTTGGTTTTGGAGTATTAACGACAAATCTAGTTGAGGGACTAATGTGTTTGTGAGAATTGCAGGATAACACAGGTAGAAGTCCCTCATTGATTCGGTTTTCCTACCAGAGATGACCCCTAAAAATGTATGAAGACATTGATGTCAAAGGTGGTATATGAAGATATTCACATTGAAGACTATGACAAGAGAAGACATCGCATGAAGCCTATGGAGCTCGAAGACTTAGATCTTTCGTAGTTCTTTTTCTTCTTTGTTGAGTCATAGGAATCACCGTACTGTTAAATGGGGTCCAAGAGAACCAGTCAGAATGACTGAAGTGATGCTTAACCAAAACCTATGTCTTCGAGTGAAGACTATGAGAGCGAATCTTGTCCAGAGTCGGACAAGTCAGCTTTGCTTGTAGCCCAAGTAAAGTTGCCGTGTGAGTTTGAAATCTGACCGTTGGAACACGTGTCAGTTCCTTAGTGACCCAGGGTCATTTCGGACAAATCAGGTCAGGTTGCCTAGTGGCTATAAATAGCCCACCTCCTACAACCATAAACGGTTGGCTGCTCAGATTTAGAGTACGGCTTTTGTCGTTTGAGAGCAACCCACCTCGAAGCCTTTGAGAGAGAATTCCTTGCGAGGATAAAGCCCTAACCACTCAGAGCCAAAGAGGATTAGGCATCACTTAAGTCTTCTTGTCTGTGTGATCTGAAGACTTATTACACTTGAGGACTATGAATCCTCCAGCCGGTTAGGCGTCGCGTTCTGAGCGTCCAAGAGACATTGTGGATCGCCGGTGAATAAAGTCTGTGAAGGTTTGGGAGTCTACCTTGAAGACTTACCAGAGTGATTGGGCGAGGTCTGTGTGACCTTAGCTCAAGGGGAATACGGTGAGGACTGGGTGTCCTGAGCTGCGTGTTCAGGACTGGGTGTCCGGGACTGTGTGTCCTCAGGTTTAAATACCTAGCCGCCCTAACCAGACGTACAGTTGTCACAGCAACTGGAACTGGTCCAACAAATCATTGTCTTCAACTAGTCACTGGTTTCATCCTTCCCTTCCCTTTACTTACTGTTGGTCCTTGTGAAGTCATTGTATGATTGCTCTATCTTTTGTCTTCATAGAGTGACTGCGTGTTCTGTTTGGCTTCATAATATCTTCCTCCCTGATCCTTACTACCTAGTTGCTATTAGTCATTGTGCTTTCACTTCATTGAACACTTGACTATGGTTTACCTAGTGTAGTCTACCTTCTGCTGCATGGTAATAGGTTTATTTCTATCGTTTGTCTTCAAAACTTCCACGGTTTGAAGACTTTCATAAAAATCACCTATTCACCCCCCTCTAGTCAATATAACGCACTTTCACCAGCGTCTTCAGATTTTGCAAGTTACGGTGCGAGCTAAATATCTTGGAATCCTCAAATGTCCTGTGATCAGGCACACATCCTAACACTTATGCATATTGATGACTTAGATGTGCAACACACGAAGTAAAGTATATCTTCAATAAATGAAGACATACATTCTAAGTGTGAATACATTAATGTGGAATTTGACTTCGGAGCGCCATGATAATTGTGCGCCGTGTCTGGGTCTAATACTTCCTATACGGTGGATAACGCCACCACCAAATGTTCTGTTTGAGGTGTTTCACTCATGGCGTTACATTTGCTATGTCTTCACATTTGGTTTGGCTTCAATCTCAACATGTCTTCATGATTATCTTCACTATGTTGATTATACATATATATATATATATATACTAGTATTCTGTCCTCTATAGCATTCACTTATAGCTATGTCTTCTTGTTGAATCTTTTAAACTAAGTGAATGTGATCGGACCCTAACCTCTCTATGCTTTCTATCTCAAACTCTATCTCTCCAAATCATATGCATTCTATTGAAACTGTCGAATGCCTTCTCTGCGTCCTTGTCAGCAGAAGATACAGAGACAAACATTAAGTCCGTTTTCAATGCTCATTCCTTCACCTGAAACCCGGAGAAGTGGGAACGACCACCCGACAATCCAGGCATGCGTGGGACGTGGAACAACCCCCGATATGCTGCATGACAGCCACGTGTCCCTCAGATGTGAATCGCCAGGGGCACCTGTGTAATAACGCAGTGCCGCCCCTGTACCTATAAATACACGCCTCACCACAGACATTATCTCTTCTTCCACTCTCGCACGAACCCTAGCGCCACCGCTAGCCCTCGACGATGCCGGCGACAAAGCGCTTCGCTGCCGCAACCTCTCCGACGCCGTCTTCACACCGACCGCGGACATCGTCCTCTCCGTCGTCGCCGTAGGTGTCCTCCGTCGCCAAGTTAGGGCACGGAAGATCAAACTGCTCGGCCTCCTTTTCCACTCCGTCTAGCAGTTCTTCGTGTGGTAAATAAAACTTCCTTTTTACGGCCCCGTTGATCCTTTAGCTTTATCACTTTCTACCACAAGCAGTTTCTATTCACACAAGTTGGATCTCTTTCATACTGCATCTCATAACATGCCTAGTATATTCACTTATGCTTCACAAAGTAGTTAGATTCCTCACTTGTACTGATCCGTGGATTCGTACAAATCTGGAACCAACTCCTTATCTATGAGTGAATGTCTTCGCATGATGAGGTCAATGTCTTCTAAACTGATTTATCTTCAAAATCTTCTGAGAATGCATATGACCTCTTCCCCTTCCCTCGCACCTTAATGCTGTCACAGGTACATGTCCGTGGGAGAATCCCTTGGTTCTCATAGTCTGCATTCATTTGCAGAATTCTTACAGTATCACATAAATTCTCCCGAAGCCAGTTCCTGTCTGTCCAGCAAGCGAAAGCCTTTGAAGCCTTTTGAACGTATTGAAGCCTTTCAGTTTAAAGTTCATGGCTTCAGAGAAATCAGCAAGGAAGGGTGGCAGAAAGCGTCATGGAGAAACATCAAGAGATCTGCCCGATGACCTCTCAGAGCTGTACAAGACAGATCCTGAAGAGGATTACAATCAGCGCAAGACACGAATCCAATGGATTCGACGCTATTGGGCAGAATAGTGGTTCAAGTACAGATTTGTGACAAAGGAATATGCTGAAAAGAATGCCATCAAGCGACCATGGGGAGACATCCTCTACAAAAATCTTCAACCCAGGACCAGAGATGAAGCCATTGAACAAGGCTTCTATCCCTGCATGGTCCGTGGGCCACAGCCTGCAGATGCACACTCATCGTCACTACTATGGTGTCGTGACGACATTCTGTTCAAGCGCAACTTCCAGTTTACCCAGAACTCAGCAAAGCAGAACAAGAAGTCATTGGGACTAGACTTCAACCCTGGTCCTTCTGCTCCAAGGGCTGACGGCACACGAGATCCAAAACCCAATGTCGTCGGTCCTTTCTACAACCTTGAAGGTCTCATCACCCATATCTTGGTTCAAGGGACTGCCGTGAATGAGCCTACAGATGACGCTGAATCAGATGAAGCGCCTGCAGCGCCGAAGCCAAAGAAGCAGCCTAAAGCTTCAAAGCCTGCCTCTGCTCCAAAAATCTCACGGACGAAGCCACTGGCCACTGCACCTCCTGAAGACAGTGTGCAGTCTGAAGATTTATCACGCATCTCCAGGCCCCAGAAAGTCAAGATGCCTCTGCCACACACCAGCCAAGAACTGACCGCTGCTGCCATTCTGCGTAATGATGCCATCGATCTGTCCAGTGATGAAGATCTTGCAGATGACGCTCTTGAGCAACTGATCAAGAGCAAAGAAGAAGCAGAAATCTTCAATAATCTGCCTCTCTTTGATGTGGCAATCATCCACAACTTCATTGATGAATGGTTTGACACGCCCAACATCAGCTTCGAAGATCTGCAACTTCCCATTGGCCTCAGTGTCGCCTTCCATGGCGCCATTGCTTCAGAGTTAGCTATCGCCCAGCGCATTGTTGAACTGAAGCAGAAGATTGACTTTGAGAAATCTCAGTTCAAGAAGCATATGGCCAAGCTCAGTGTGCAAGAGGTGAAGAACTTCAAGATTATGCTGCACGAGCTCAAGGAAGCCTTTCTTAAGAAACGTGCAGAAGCTCAGGGTTCTCGTGAGCACATGAAGGTCCTGACTGATAGGTGTGTGCAAGCCTACAATGAGGCTGAGAAGCGCAAGGCCCTTGGGCGTCCTGGCATCGACCCCAGGATCGCTACAAAGAAGAAGAAGAAGCCCGCTATGGCTGAACCCGACACACCAAGGCAGGAAGCAGTTCCCATTGTCTTCCCAACAAGCATGACTGGCTTGAAGCCAAAAGCTAGGTCTACTGCTTCAGAACTGAAGAAGACGAGGACTGCTGAGGCTGAAGCAAGGAAGAGGAAACATCCTAAAGCCTCTGCTACTGCCCCCTCCAAGAAGAAGAGAAAGACCAAAAAGGAACGGGCTGCTCCCACAGAGCCCTTGATTGTTGAACCCATCTCCATGATTCACCCTGAAGCTGAACCTCAAGAGCGCCAACTGACTGTCCATGAGCCTGCTTTCACAGGGGCTCATGAAGCTGAAGACATTCCAGCAGCTGATCCCATCGCTGCTGAAGACATTGGTCACCATGACCATGTTGATGATGATGCAGTTCTTCCTCAGCTTGAGCACCAACAGGTATCATCGCCTGTGCTCACGCACAGTGAGCTCATCAGCATTGGTCGTCCTCTGACGCCAATTGCTCAGGATGCATCATGGGCTGATCGCCCACAAGCACAAGAGGAAGAAGACTTTGAGGCCCAGCCAACTCCAACTCCACAGGCGTCGCCAGCATTACGCAAGCTTCGCAAAGGACCAAGGCCTCCAGTCTCTGAGTCTGAAGCTAAAGCTGCTGAAGACATTCCGGCTGCATCAACCGATGAAGAAGAAACACCAAGCGCTGCTACACCCCCGTCTCACCAAGAAGCTATTCTCGAGGAGGACATGACTATGACCGACCCTCCAGCTCGTCAAGTGGAGGTTGAGAATCTCCAGGCTGCCACCACTAACACCAATGAAGCCAATGACGCTGTCATGGCTGAAGCTAATGTGGAGCCTGTTGGGGAACGTTGCAGAAAACAAAAATTTTCCTACGGTTTCACCAAGATCCATCTATGAGTTCATCTAGCAACGAGTGATCGGATGCATCTACATACCTTTGTAGATCGCGAGCGGAAGCGTTCAAAGAACGGGGATGAGGTAGTCGTACACGACGTGATCCAAATCACCGGAGATCCTGGCGCCGAACGGACGGCACCTCCGCGTTCAACACACGTACGGTCAGTGTGACGTCTCCTCCTTCTTGATCCAGCAAGGGGGAAGGAGAGGTCGAGGAAGATGGCTCCAGCAGCAGCACGACGGCATGGTGGTGATGGAGCTGCAGTACTCCGGCAGGGCTTCGCCAAGCTCTATGGAGGAGGAGGAGGTGTTGGAGAGGGAGGCACCAAAGGCGTGGTCTGAGAGGCCCTCCTTCCCTCACTATATATAGGGAGCCAAGGGGGGGGGGGGCGCCGGCCCTAGGAGATCCAATCTCCTAGGGGGGCGGCGGCCAAGGGAGGAGTCCCTCCCCCCCAAGGCACCTAGGGGGTGCCTTCCCCCTTTGGGACTCTTCCCTTCTTGAACCCTAGGCGCATGGGCCTCTTGGGGCTGGTGCCCTTGGCCCATGTAGGCCAAGGCGCACCCCCTACAGCCCATGTGCCCCCCCCGGGGCAGGTGGCCCCACCCGGTGGACCACCGGGACCCTTCCGGTGGTCCCGGTACAATACCGGTGACCCCGAAACTTGTCCCGATGGACGAAATAGCACTTCCTATATATAATTCTTTACCTCCGGACCATTTCGGAACTCCTCGTGACGTCCGGGATCTCATCCGGGACTCCGAACAACATTCAGGTTACTGCATATACATATCCCTACAACCCTAGCGTCACCGAACCTTAAGTGTGTAGACCCTACGGGTTCGGGAGACATGCAGACATGACCGAGACGACTCTCCGGTCAATAACCAACAACGGGATCTGGATACCCATGTTGGCTCCCACATGCTCCTCGATGATCTCATCGGATGAACCACGATGTCAAGGATTCAAGCAACCCCGTATACAATTCCCTTTGCCAATCGATATGTTACTTGCCCGAGATTCGATCGTCGGTATCCCAATACCTTGTTCAATCTCGTTACCGGCAAGTCACTTTACTCGTACCGTAATGCATGATCCCGTGACCAGACACTTGGTCACTTTGAGCTCATAATGATGATGCATTACCGAGTGGGCCCAGTGATACCTCTCCGTCATACGGAGTGACAAATCCCAGTCTTGATCCGTGTCAACCCAACAGACACTTTCAGAGATACCTATAGTATACCTTTATGGTCACCCAGTTACGTTATGATGTTTGGTACACCCAAAGCACCCCTACGGTATCCGGGAGTTACACGATCTCATGGTCTAAGGAAAGGATACTTGACATTGGAAAAACTCTAGCAAACGAACTATACGATCTTTATGCTACGTTTAGGATTGGGTCTTGTCCATCACATCATTCTCCTAATGATGTGATCTCGTTATCAATGACATCCATTGTCCATAGTCAGGAAACCATGACTATCTGTTGATCAACGAGCTAGTCAACTAGAGGCTTACTAGGGACATGTTGGTGTCTATTATTCACACATGTATTACGATTTCCGGATAACACAATTATAGCATGAATAAAGACAATTATCATGAACAAGGAAATATAATAATAATGCTTTTATTATTGCCTCTAGGGCATATTTCCAACAGTCTCCCACTTGCACTAGAGTCAATAATCTAGTTACATTGTGATGAATCGAACACCCATGGAATTCTGGTGTTGATCATGTTTTGCTCTAGGGATAGGTTTAGTCAACGGATCTGCTACATTCAGGTCCGTATGTACTTTACAAATATCTATGTCTCCATCTTGAACATTTTCACGAATGGAGTTGAAGCGACGCTTGATGTGCCTGGTCTTCTTGTGAAACCTGGGCTCCTTGGCAAGTGCAATAGCTCCAGTGTTGTCACAGAAGAGTTTGATTGGCCCCGACGCATTGGGTATGACTCCTAGGTCGGTGATGAACTCCTTCACCCAAATTGCTTCATGTGTTGCCTCCAAGGCTGCCATGTACTCCGCTTCACATGTAGATCCCGCCACGACGCTCTGCTTGCAACTGCACCAGCTTACTGCCCCACCATTCAAAATATACACGTATCCGGTTTGTGACTTAGAGTCATCCAGATCTGTGTCGAAGCTAGCGTCGACGTAACCCTTTACGACGAGCTCTTCGTCACCTCCATAAACGAGAAACATTTCCTTAGTCCTTTTCAGGTACTTCAGGATATTCTTGACCGCTGTCCAGTGTTCCTTGCCGGGATTACTTTGGTACCTTCCTACCAAACTTATGGCAAGGTTTACATCAGGTCTAGTACACAGCATGTCATACATAATAGAACCTATGGCTGAGGCATAGGGGATGACACTCATCTCTTCTATATCTTCTGCCGTGGTCGGACATTGAGCTGAGCTCAATTTCACACCTTGCAGCACAGGCAAGAACCCCTTCTTAGACTGATCCATATTGAACTTCTTCAATATCTTATCAAGGTATGTGCTTTGTGAAAGACCTATGAGGCGTCTTGATCTATCTCTATAGATCTTGATGCCTAATATATAAGCAGCTTCTCCAAGGTCCTTCATTGAAAAACTTTTATGCAAGTAGGCCTTAATGCCGTCCAAGAGTTCTATATCATTTCCCATCAAAAGTATGTCATCTACATATAATATGAGAAATGCTACAGAGCTCCCACTCACTTTCTTGTAAACGCAGGCTTCTCCATAAGTCTGTTTAAACCCAAACGCTTTGATCATCTCATCAAAGCGAATGTTCCAACTCCGAGATGCTTGCACCGGCCCATAAATCGAGCGTTGGAGCTTGCACACCTTGTCAGCATTCTTAGGATCGACAAAACCTTCCGGCTGCATCATATACAATTCTTCCTTAAGGAAACCATTAAGGAATGCCGTTTTGACGTCCATTTGCCATATCTCATAATCATAGTATGCGGCAATTGCTAACATGATTCGGACGGACTTCAGCTTTGCTACGGGAGAGAAAGTCTCATCGTAGTCAACCCCTTGAACTTGTCGATAACCCTTAGCGACAAGCCGAGCTTTATGGATGGTCACATTACCATCCGCGTCTGTCTCCTTCTTAAAGATCCATTTATTTTCTATGGCTCGCCGATCATTGGGCAAGTCAGTCAAAGTCCATACTTAGTTTTCATACATGGATCCTATCTCGGATTTCATGGCTTCTAGCCATTTGTCGGAATCCGGGCCCGCCATCGCTTCTTCATAGTTCGAAGGTTCACCGTTGTCTAACAACATGATTTCCAAGACAGGGTTGCCGTACCACTCTGGTGCGGAATGTGTCCTTGTGGACCTTCGAAGTTCAGTAGCAACTTGATCTGAAGTTTCATGATCATCATCATTAACTTCCTCTCTAGTCGGTGCAGGCACCTCAGGAACATTTTCTTGAGTTGCGCCATTTTCCGGTTCAAGAGGTGACACTTCATCAAGTTCCACTTTCCTCCCACTTACTTCTTTTGAGAGAAACTCCTTCTCTAGAAAGGATCCATTCTTGGCAACAAAGATTTTTTCCTTCGGATCTGAGGTAGAAGGTATACCCAACAGTTTCTTTAGGGTATCCTATGAAGTTGCATTTTTCCGACTTGGGTTCGAGCTTTTCAGGTTGAAGTTTCTTGACATAAGCATCGCATCCCCAAACTTTCAGAAACGACAGCTTAGGTTTCTTCCCAAACCATAATTCATACGGTGTCATCTCAACGGATTTCGACGGAGCCCTATTTAAAGTGAATGCGGCAGTCTCTAAAGCATAGCCCCAAAAAGATAGTGGTAAATCGGTAAGAGACATCATAGATCGCACCATATCTAATAGAGTGCGATTATGACGTTAGGACACACCATTATGCTGAGGTGTTCCAGGCGGCGTGAGTTGTGAAACTATTCCACATTTTCTTAAGTGTGTGCCAAATTCGTGACTCAAGTATTCTCCTCCACGATCTGATCGCAAAAACTTGATTTTTCTGTCATGTTGATTCTCAACCTCACTCTGAAATTCCTTGAACTTTTCAAAGGTTTCAGACTTGTGTTTCATTAAGTAGACATACCCATATCTACTCAAGTCATCAGTGAGGGTGAGAACATAACGATAGCCACCGCGAGCCTCAACACTCATTGGACCGCACACATCAGTATGTATGATTTCCAACAAGTTGGTTGCTCGCTCCATTGTTCCTGAGAACGGAGTCTTGGTCATTTTACCCATGAGGCATGGTTCGCACGTGTCAAATGATTCATAATCAAGAGACTCTAAAAGTCCATCTGCATGGAGCTTCTTCATGCGTTTGACACCTATGTGACCAAGGCGGCAGTGCCACAAATATGTGGGACTATCATTATCAACCTTACATCTTTTGGTATTCACACTATGAACATGTGTAGCATGTCGCTCGAGATTCATTAAGAATAAACCATTCACCATGGGAGCATGACCATAAAACATATCTCTCATATAAATAGAACAACCATTATTCTCGGATTTAAATGAGTAGCCATCTCGAATTAAACGAGATCCCGATACAATGTTCATGCTCAAAGCTGGCACTAAATAACAATTATTGAGGTTTAAAACTAATCCCATAGGTAAATGTAGAGGTAGCGTGCCGACGGCGATCACATCGACCTTGGAACCATTCCCGACGTGCATCGTCACCTCGTCCTTCGCCAGTCTCCGTTTATTCCGCAGCTCCTGCTTTGAGTTACAAATGTGAGCAACTGCACCGGTATCAAATACCCAGGAGCTACTACGAGTACTAGTAAGGTACACATCAATTACATGCATATCACATATACCTTTTGTTTTGCCGGCCTTCTTGTCCGCTAAGTATTTGGGGCAGTTTCGCTTCAAGTGACCACTTCCCTTGCAATAAAAGCACTCAGTTTCGGGCTTGGGTCCATTCTTTGGCTTCTTCCCGGCAGCTTGCTTGCCAGGCGCGACAACTTCCTTGCCGTCCTTCTTCAAGTTCTTTTTACCCTTGCCCTTCGTGAACTTAGTGGTTTTATTGACCATCAACACTTGATGTTCCTTCTTGACTTCTGCCTCTACTGATTTCAGCATTGCAAATACCTCAGGAATGGTCTTTTCCATCCCCTGCATATTAAAGTTCATCACAAAGCTCTTGTAGCTTGGTGGAAGCGACTGGAGGATTCTGTCAATGACCGCATCATCCGGGAGATTAACTCCCAGCTGAGTCAAGCGGTTATGCAACCCAGACATAGTGAGTATGTGCTCACTGACAGAACTATTTTCCTCCATCTTACAGCTGAAGAACTTGTCGGAGACCTCATATCTCTCGACCCGGGCATGAGCTTGGAAAACCATTTTCAGCTCTTCGAACATCTCATATGCTCCATGTCTCTCAAAACGCTTTTGGAGCCCCGGCTCTAAACTGTAAAGCATGCCGCACCGATCGAGGGAGTAGTCATCAGCATGTGTCTGCCAAGCGTTCATAACGTCTTGGTTCTGTGGGACGGGAGCTTCACCTAGCGGTGCTTGTAGGACATAATCTTTCTTGGCAGCTATGAGGATGATCCTCAGGTTCCGGACCCAGTCCGTGTAATTGCTGCCATCGTCTTTCAGCTTGGTTTTCTCTAGGAACGCGTTGAAGTTGAGGACTACGTTGGCCATTTGATCTACAAGACATATTGTAAATATTTAGACTAAGTTCATGATAATTAAGTTCATCTAATCAAATTACTCAATGAACTCCCACTTAGATAAACATCCCTCCAGTCATCTAAGTATAACATGATCCGAGTTAACTAGGCTGTGTCCGATCATCACGTGAGACGGACTAGTCAACATCGGTGAACATCTTCATGTTGATCGTATCTTCTATACGACTCATGCTCGACCTTTCGGTCTTCTGTGTTCCGAGGCCATGTCTGTACATGCTAGGCTCGTCAAGTCAACCTAAGTGTTTGCATGTGTAAATCTGTCTTACACCCGTTGTATGTGAACGTTAGAATCTATCACACCCGATCATCACGTGGTGCTTCGAAACAACGAATTGTCGCAACGGTGCACAGTTAGGGGGAACACTTTCTTGAAATTATTATGAGGGATCATCTTATTTACTACCGTCGTTCTAAGTAAACAAGATGCAAAACATGATAAACATCACATGCAATCAAATAATAATAGTGACATGATATGGCCAATATCACATAGCTCCTTTGATCTCCATCTTGGGGCTCCATGATCATCTTGTCACCGGCTTGACACCATGATCTCCATCATCATGATCTCCATCATTGTGTCTCCATGAAGTTGCTCGCCAACTATTACTTCTACTACTATGGCTAACGCATTTAGCAATAAAGTAAAGTAATTTACATGGCGTTTCTCAATGACACGCAGGTCATACAAAAATAAAGACAACTCCCATGGCTCCTGCCGGTTGTCATACTCATCGACATGCAAGTCGTGATTCCTATTACAATAGCATGAACATCTCATACATCACATATATATCATTCATCATTCATCACAACTTTGGCCATATCATATCACAAAGCACTTGCTGCCAAAACAAGTTAGACGTCCTCTAATTGTTGTTGCAAGTTTTTACGTGGCTGAAATAGGATTCTAGCAAGAACGTTTTCTTACCTATGTGAAAGCCATAACGTGATTTGTCAACTTCTATTTACTCTTAATAAGGACCCTTTTCATCGAATCCGCTCCAACTAAAGTGGGAGAGACAGACACCCGCCAGCCACCTTATGCAACTAGTGCATGTCAGTCGGTGGAACCGGTCTCACGTAAGCGTACTTGTAAGGTTGGTCTGGGCCGCTTCATCCCACAATACCGCTGAAGCAAGATAAGACTAGTAGCGGCAAGAAAGTTGACAACATATACGCCCACAACAAATTGTGTTCTACTCGCGCAAGAAGAACTACGCATATACCTAGCTCATGATGCCACTGTTGGGGAACGTTGCAGAAAACAAAAAATTTCCTACGGTTTCACCAAGATCCATCTATGAGTTCATCTAGCAACGAGTGATCGGATGCATCTACATACCTTTGTAGATCGCGAGCGGAAGCATTCAAAGAACGGGGATGAGGTAGTCGTACACGACGTGATCCAAATCACCGAAGATCCTAGCGCCGAACCGACGGCACCTCCACGTTCAACACACGTACGGTCAGCGTGACGTCTCCTCCTTCTTGATCCAGCAAGGGGGAAGGAGAGGTTGAGGAAGATGGCTCCAGCAGCAGCACGACGGCATGGTGGTGATGGAGCTGCAGTACTCCGGCAGGGCTTCGCCAAGCTCTATGGAGGAGGAGGAGGTGTTGGAGAGGGAGAGGGGGGCACCAAAGGCGTGGTCTGAGAGGCCCTCCTTCCCTCACTATATATAGGGAGCCAAGGGGGGGGGGGGGTGAAGGAAATATGCCCTAGAGGCAATAATAAAGTTATTATTTATTTCCTTATATCATGATAAATGTTTATTATTCATGCTAGAATTGTATTAACCGGAAACATAATACATGTGTGAATACATAGACCAACAGAGTGTCACTAGTATGCCTCTACTAGACTAGCTTGTTAATCAAAGATGGTTATGTTTCCTAACCATGAACAAAGAGTTGTTATTTGATTAACAAGGTCACATCATTAGTTGAATGATCTGATTGACATGACCCATTCCATTAGCTTAGCACCCGATCGTTTAGTATGTTGCTATTGCTTTCTTCATGACTTATACATGTTCCTATAACTATGAGATTATGCAACTCCCGTTTACCGGAGGAACACTTTGGGTACTACCAAACGTCACAACGTAACTGGGTGATTATAAAGGAGTACTACAGGTGTCTCCAATGGTAGATGTTGGGTTGGCGTATTTCGAGATTAGGTTTGTCACTCCGATTGTCGGAGAGGTATCTCTGGGCCCTCTCGGTAATGCACATCACATAAGCCTTGCAAGCACTACAACTAATAAGTTAGTTGTGAGATGATGTATTACGGAACGAGTAAAGAGACTTGCCGGTAACGAGATTGAACTAGGTATTGGATACCGACGATCGAATCTCGGGCAAGTAACATACCGATGACAAAGGGAACAACGTATGTTGTTATGCGGTCTGACCGATAAAGATCTTCGTAGAATATGTAGGAGCCAATATGGGCATCCAGGTCCCGCTATTGGTTATTGACCGGAGACGTGTCTCGGTCATGTCTACATTGTTCTCGAACCGTAGGGTCCGCACGCTTAACGTTACGATGACAGTTATTATGAGTTTATGCATTTTGATGTACCGAAGGTTGTTCGGAGTCCCAGATGAGATCACGGACATGACGAGGAGTCTCGAAATGGTCGAGACGTAAAGATTGATATATTGGAAGCCTATGTTTGGACACCGGAAGCGTTCCGGATGAAATCGGGATTTTACCGGATTACCGGGAGGGTTACCGGAACCCCCCGGGAGGCAAATGGGCCTATTGGGCCTTAGTGGAAAAAAGAGAAGAGGCAGCCCACAAGCTGGCCGGCGCCCCCCCCCTTTCCCAAGTCCTAGTAGGACTAGGAGAAGTGGGCCGGCCCCCTCTCTCTCTCCTTTCCCCCTTGAGTCCTAGTTGGAATAGGATTGGAGGAGGAGTCCTACTCCCGGTGGGAGTAGGACTCCCCCTGCGCCTCCTCCCTCCTAGCCGGCCGAACCCCCTGCCCCTGGCCTTTATATACGGGGGCAGGGGGCACCCCAAGACACACAAGTTTGATCCTTGAGATCGTTCCTTAGCCGTGTGCGGTGCCCCCTGCCACCAAATTCCACCTCGATCATACCGTTACAGTGCTTAGGCGAAGCCCTGCATCGGTAGTACATCAAGATCGTCACCACGCCGTCGTGCTGACGGAACTCTTCCTCGACGCTTTGCTGGATCGGAGCCCGAGGAACGTCATCGAGATGAACGTGTGCTAAGAACTCGGAGGTGCCGGAGTAACGGTGCTTGGATCGGTCGGATCGGGAAGAAGACGTACGACTACTTCCTCTACATTGTGTGATCGCTTCCGCAGTCGGTCTGCGTTGGTACGTAGACAACACTCTCCCCTCTCGTTGCTGTGCATCACCATGATCTTGCGTGTGCGTAGGAAAATTTTGAAATTACTGCGTTCCCCAACAGTGGCATCCGAGCCTAGGTTTTATGGTTTGATGTTATTTGCACGAGTAGAACACAAGTGAGTTGTGGGCGATACAAGTCATACTGCCTACCAGCATGTCATACTTTGGTTCGGTGGTATTGTTGGACGAGACGATCCGGACCAACCTTACGCGTACTCTTACGCGAGACCGGTTCCCTCGACGTGCTTTGCACACAGATGGCTTGCGGAAGACTGTCTCTCCAACTTTAGTTGAACCAAGTGTGACTACGCCCGGTCCTTGAGAAGGTTAAAACGGAGTCTATTTGACGAACTATCATTGTGGTTTTGATGCGTAGGTGAGATGAGTTCTTACTTAAGCCCGTAGCAGCCACGTAAAACTTGCAACAACAAAGTAGAGGACGTCTAACTTGTTTTTGCAGGGTATGTTGTGATGTGATATGGTCAAGGCATGATGCTGATTTTATTGTATGAGATGATCATGTTTTGTAACCGAGTTATCGGCAACTGGCAGGAGCCATATGGTTGTCGCTTTATTGTATGCAATGCAATCGCGATGTAATGCTTTACTTTATTACTAAACGGTAGTGATAGTCGTGGAAGCATAAGATTGGCGAGACGACAACGATGCTACGATGGAGATCAAGGTGTCGCGCCGGTGACGATGGTGATCATGACGGTGCTTCGGAGATGGAGATCACAAAGCACAAGATGATGATGGCCATATCATATCACTTATATTGATTGCATGTGATGTTTATCCTTTTATGCATCTTATCTTGCTTTGATTGACGGTAGCATTATAAGATGATCTCTCACTAAATTATCAAGAAGTGTTCTCCCTGAGTATGCACCGTTGCAAAAGTTCTTCGTGCTGAGACACCACGTGATGATCGGGTGTGATAGGCTCTACGTTCAAATACAATGGGTGCAAAACAGTTGCACACGCAGAATACTCAGGTTATACTTGACGAGCCAAGCATATACAGATATGGCCTCGGAACACAGAGACCGAAAGGTCGAGCGTGAATCATATAGTAGATATGATCAACATATTGATGTTCACCATTGAAAACTACTCCATCTCACGTGATGATCGGTTATGGTTTAGTTGATTTGGATCACGTGATCACTTAGATGATTAGAGGGATGTCTATCTAAGTGGGAGTTCTTAAGTAAATTAACTGAACTTAAAATTATCATGAACTTAGTACCTGATAGTATCTTGCTTGTTTATGTTGATTGTAGATAGATGGCTCGTGCTGTTGTTCCGTTGAATTTTTTAATGCGTTCCTTGAGAAAGCAAAGTTGAAAGATGATGGTAGCAATTACACGGACTGGGTCCGTAACCTGAGGATTATCCTCATTGCTGCACAGAAGAATTACGTCCTGGAAGCACCGCTGAGTGCCAGGCCTGCTGCAAGAGCAACACCAGAAGTTATGAACGTCTGGCAGAGCAAAGCTGATGACTACTCAATAGTTCAGTGTGCCATGCTTTACGGCTTAGAACCGGGACTTCAACGACGTTTTGAACGTCATGGAGCATATGAGATGTTCCAGGAGTTGAAGTTAATATTTCAAGCAAATGCCCGGATTGAGAGATATGAAGTCTCCAATAAGTTCTATAGCTGCAAGATGGAGGAGAACAGTTATGTCAGTGAGCATATACTCAAAATGTCTGGGTATAATAATCACTTGATTCAATTGGGAGTTACACTTCCGGATGATTGCGTCATTGACAGAATTCTCCAATCACTGCCACCAAGCTACAAGAGCTTTGTGATGAACTATAATATGCAAGGGATGAACAAGACTATTCCCGAGCTCTTCGCTATGCTGAAAGCTGCGGAGGTAGAAATCAAGAAGGAGCATCAAGTGTTGATGGTTAACAAAACCACTAGTTTCAAGAAAAAGGGCAAAGGGAAGAAGAAGGGGAACTTCAAGAAGAACGGCAAGCAAGTTGCTGCTCAAGAGAAGAAACCCAAGTCTGGACCTAAGCCTGAAACTGAGTGCTTCTACTGCAAGCAGACTGGTCACTAGAAGCGGAACTGCCCCAAGTATTTGGCGGATAAGAAGGATGGCAAGGTGAACAAAGGTATATGTGATATACATGTTATTGATGTGTACCTTACTAATGCTCGCAGTAGCACCTGGGTATTTGATACTGGTTCTGTTGCTAATATTTGCAACTCGAAACAGGGACTACAGAATAAGCGGACACTAGCAAAGGACGAGGTGACGATGCGCGTGGGAAACGGTTCCAAAGTCGATGTGATCGCGGTCGGCACGCTACCTCTACATCTACCTTCGGGATTAATATTAGACCTAAATAATTGTTATTTGGTGCCAGCGTTGAGCATGAACATTATATCTGGATCTTGTTTGATGCGAGACGGTTATTCATTTAAATCAGAGAATAATGGTTGTTCTATTTATATGAGTAATATCTTTTATGGTCATGCACCCTTGAAAAGTGGTCTATTCTTATTGAATCTCGATAGTAGTAATACACATATTCATAATGTTGAAGCCAAAAGATGCAGAGTTGATAATGATAGTGCAACTTATTTGTGGCACTGCCGTTTAGGTCATATCGGTGTAAAGCGCATGAAGAAACTCCATACAGATGGGCTTTTGGAACCACTTGATTATGAATCACTTGGTACTTGCGAACCGTGCCTCATGGGCAAGATGACTAAAACACCGTTCTCCGGCACTATGGAGAGAGCAACAGATTTATTGGAAATCATACATACCGATGTATGTGGTCCGATGAATATTGAGGCTCGTGGCGGATATCGTTATTTTCTCACCTTCACAGATGATTTAAGAAGATATGGGTATATCTACTTAATGAAACATAAGTCTGAAACATTTGAAAAGTTTAAGGAATTTCAGAGTGAAGTTGAAAATCATCGTAACAAGAAAATAAAGTTTCTACGATCTGATCGTGGAGGAGAATATTTGAGTTATGAGTTTGGTGTACATTTGAAAAATTATGGAATAGTTTCGCAACTCACGCCACCCGGAACACCACAACGTAATGGTGTGTCCGAACGTCGTAATCGTACTTTACTAGATATGGTGCGATCTATGATGTCTCTTACTGATTTACCGCTATCATTTTGGGGTTATGCTTTAGAGACGGCCGCATTCACGTTAAATAGGGCACCATCCAAATCCGTTGAGACGACGCCTTATGAACTATGGTTTGGCAAGAAACCAAAGTTGTCATTTCTTAAAGTTTGGGGCTGCGATGCTTATGTGAAAAAGCTTCAACCTGATAAGCTCGAACCCAAATCGGAGAAGTGTGTCTTCATAGGATATCCAAAGGAAACTATTGGATACACCTTCTATCACAGATCCGAAGGCAAGACTTTTGTTGCTAAATTCGGAAACTTTCTTGAGAAGGAGTTTCTCTCGAAAGAAGTGAGTGGGAGGAAAGTAGAACTTGACGAGGTAACTGTACCCACTCCGTTATTGGGAAATAGTACATCACAGAAAACTGTTTCTGTGAGACCTACACCAATAAGAGAGGAAGTTAATGATGATGATCATGAAACTTTAGATCAAGATACTACTATACCTCGTAGATCAACCAGAGTAAGATCCGCACTAGAGTGGTACGGTAATCCTGTTCTGGAAGTCATGCTACTAGATCATGATGAACCTACGAACTATGAAGAAGCGATGGTGAGCCCAGATTCCGCAAAGTGGCTTGAAGCCATGAAATCTGAGATGGGATCCATGTATGAGAACAAAGTATGGACTTTGGTTGACTTGCCCGATGATCGGCAAGCAATTGAAAATAAATGGATCTTTAAGAAAAAGACTGACGCTGATGGTAATATTACTGTCTACAAAGCTCGACTTGTCGCAAAAGGTTTTAGACAAGTTCAAGGAGTTGACTACGATGAGACTTTCTCACCCGTAGCGATGCTCAAGTCTGTCAGAATAATGTTAGCAATTGCCGCATTTTATGATTATGAAATTTGGCAAATGGATGTAAAACCGCATTCCTGAATGGATTTCTGGAAGAAGAGTTGTATATGATGCAACCAGAAGGTTTTGTCGATCCAAAGGGAGCTAACAAAGTATGCAAACTCCAGCGATCCATTTATGGACTGGTGCAAGCATCTCGGAGTTGGAATAAACGCTTTGATAGTGTGATCAAAGCATTTGGGTTTATACAGACTTTTGGAGAAGCCTGTATTTACAAGAAAGTGAGTGGGAGCTCTGTAGCATTTCTGATATTATATGTGGATGACATGTTACTGATTGGAAATGATATAGAATTTCTGGATAGCATAAAGGGATACTTGAATAAAAGTTTTTCGATGAAAGACCTCGGGGAAGCTGCTTACATATTAGGCATAAAGATCTATAGAGACAGATCAAAACGCTTAATTGGACTTTCACAAAGCACATACCTTGACAAGATTTTGAAGAAGTTCAAAATGGATCAAGCAAAGAAAGGGTTCTTGCCTGTGTTACAAGGTGTGAAGTTGAGTCAGACTCAATGCCCGACCAATGCAGAAGATAGAGAGAAAATGAAAGATGTTCCCTATGCTTCAGCCATAGGCTCTATCATGTATGCAATGCTGTGTACCAGACCTGATGTGTGCCTTGCTATAAGTTTGGCAGGGAGGTACCAAAGTAATCCAGGAGTGGATCACTGGACAGCGGTCAAGAACATCCTGAAATACCTGAAAAGGACTAAGGATATGTTTCTCGTATATGGAGGTGACAAAGAGCTCACCGTAAGAGGTTACGTTGATGCAAGCTTTGACACTGATCCGGACGATTCTAAATCGCAAACCGGATACGTGTTTACTTTAAACGGTGGAGCTGTCAGTTGGTGCAGTTCTAAACAAAGCGTCGTAGCAGGATCTACATGTGAAGCGGAGTACATAGCTGCTTCGGAAGCAGCGAACGAAGGAGTCTGGATGAAGGAGTTCATATCCGATCTAGGTGTCATACCTAGTGCATCGGGTCCAATGAAAATCTTCTGTGACAATACTGGTGCAATTGCCTTGGCAAAGGAATCCAGATTTCACAAAAGAACCAAACACATCAAGAGACGCTTCAACTCCATCCGGGATTTAGTCCAGGTGGGAGACATAGAGATTTGCAAGATACATACGGATCTGAATGTTGCAGACCCGTTGACTAAACCTCTTCCACGAGCAAAACATGATCAGCACCAAGGCTCCATGGGTGTTAGAATCATTACTGTGTAATCTAGATTATTGACTCTAGTGCAAGTGGGAGACTGAAGGAAATATGCCCTAGAGGCAATAATAAAGTTATTATTTATTTCCTTATATCATGATAAATGTTTATTATTCATGCTAGAATTGTATTAACCGGAAACATAATACATGTGTGAATACATAGACCAACAGAGTGTCACTAGTATGCCTCTACTAGACTAGCTTGTTAATCAAAGATGGTTATGTTTCCTAACCATGAACAAAGAGTTGTTATTTGATTAACAAGGTCACATCATTAGTTGAATGATCTGATTGACATGACCCATTCCATTAGCTTAGCACCCGATCGTTTAGTATGTTGCTATTGCTTTCTTCATGACTTATACATGTTCCTATAACTATGAGATTATGCAACTCCCGTTTACCGGAGGAACACTTTGGGTACTACCAAACGTCACAACGTAACTGGGTGATTATAAAGGAGTACTACAGGTGTCTCCAATGGTAGATGTTGGGTTGGCGTATTTCGAGATTAGGGTTTGTCACTCCGATTGTCGGAGAGGTATCTCTGGGCCCTCTCGGTAATGCACATCACATAAGCCTTGCAAGCACTACAACTAATAAGTTAGTTGTGAGATGATGTATTACGGAACGAGTAAAGAGACTTGCCGGTAACGAGATTGAACTAGGTATTGGATACCGACGATCGAATCTCGGGCAAGTAACATACCGATGACAAAGGGAACAACGTATGTTGTTATGCGGTCTGACCGATAAAGATCTTCGTAGAATATGTAGGAGCCAATATGGGCATCCAGGTCCCGCTATTGGTTATTGACCGGAGACGTGTCTCGGTCATGTCTACATTGTTCTCGAACCGTAGGGTCCGCACGCTTAACGTTACGATGACAGTTATTATGAGTTTATGCATTTTGATGTACCGAAGGTTGTTCGGAGTCCCAGATGAGATCACGGACATGACGAGGAGTCTCGAAATGGTCGAGACGTAAAGATTGATATATTGGAAGCCTATGTTTGGACACCGGAAGCGTTCCGGATGAAATCGGGATTTTACCGGATTACCGGGAGGGTTACCGGAACCCCCCGGGAGGCAAATGGGCCTATTGGGCCTTAGTGGAAAAAAGAGAAGAGGCAGCCCACAAGCTGGCCGGCGCCCCCCCCTTTCCCAAGTCCTAGTAGGACTAGGAGAAGTGGGCCGGCCCCCTCTCTCTCTCCTTTCCCCCTTGAGTCCTAGTTGGAATAGGATTGGAGGAGGAGTCCTACTCCCGGTGGGAGTAGGACTCCCCCTGCGCCTCCTCCCTCCTAGCCGGCCGAACCCCCTGCCCCTGGCCTTTATATACGGGGGCAGGGGGCACCCCAAGACACACAAGTTTGATCCTTGAGATCGTTCCTTAGCCGTGTGCGGTGCCCCCTGCCACCAAATTCCACCTCGATCATACCGTTACAGTGCTTAGGCGAAGCCCTGCGTCGGTAGTACATCAAGATCGTCACCACGCCGTCGTGCTGACGGAACTCTTCCTCGATGCTTTGCTGGATCGGAGCCCGAGGAACGTCATCGAGCTGAACGTGTGCTAAGAACTCGGAGGTGCCGGAGTAACGGTGCTTGGATCGGTCGGATCGGGAAGAAGACGTACGACTACTTCCTCTACATTGTGTGATCGCTTTCGCAGTCGGTCTGCGTTGGTACGTAGACAACACTCTCCCCTCTCGTTGCTGTGCATCACCATGATCTTGCGTGTGCGTAGGAAAATTTTGAAATTACTGCGTTCCCCAACAGGGGGGGCGCCGGCCCTAGGAGATCCAATCTCCTAGGGGGGCGGCGGCCAAGGGAGGAGTCCCTCCCCCCCAAGGCACCTACGGGGTGCCTTCCCCCTTTGGGACTCTTCCCTTCTTGAACCCTAGGCGCATGGGCCTCTTGGGGCTGGTGCCCTTGGCCCATGTAGGCCAAGGCGCACCCCCTACAGCTCATGTGCCCCCGGGGCAGGTGGCCCCACCCAGTGGACCCCCGGGACCCTTCCGGTGGTCCCGGTACAATACCGGTGACCCCGAAACTTGTCCCGATGGCCGAAATAGCACTTCCTATATATAATTCTTTACCTCCGGACCATTCCGGAACTCCTCGTGACGTCCAGGATCTCATCCGGGACTCCGAACAACATTCGGGTTACTTCATATACATATCCCTACAACCCTAGCGTCACCGAACCTTAAGTGTGTAGACCCTACGGGTTCGGGAGACATGCAGACATGACCGAGACGATTCTCCGGTCAATAACCAACAGAGGGATATGGATACCCATGTTGGCTCCCACATGCTCCTCGATGATCTCATCGGATGAACCACGATGTCGAGGATTCAAGCAACCCCGTATACAATTCCCTTTGCCAATCGATATGTTACTTGCCCGAGATTCGATCGTCGGTATCCCAATACCTTGTTCAATCTCGTTACCGGCAAGTCACTTTACTCATACCGTAATGCATGATCCCGTGACCAGACACTTGGTCACTTTGAGCTCATAATGATGATGCATTACCGAGTGGGCCCAGTGATACCTCTCCGTCATACGGAGTGACAAATCCCAGTCTTGATCCGTGTCAACCCAACAGACACTTTCAGAGATACCCGTAGTATACCTTTATGGTCACCCAGTTACGTTATGACGTTTGGTACACCCAAAGCACCCCTACGGTATCCAGGAGTTACACGATCTCATGGTCTAAGGAAAGGATACTTGACATTGGAAAAACTCTAGCAAACGAACTATACAATCTTTATGCTACGTTTAGGATTGGGTCTTGTCCATCACATCATTCTCCTAATGATGTGATCTCGTTATCAATGACATCCAATTTCCATAGTCAGGAAACCATGACTATCTGTTGATCAACGAGCTAGTCAACTAGAGGCTTACTAGGGACATGTTGGTGTCTATTATTCACACATGTATTACGATTTCCGGATAACACAATTATAGCATGAATAAAGACAATTATCATGAACAAGGAAATATAATAATAATGCTTTTATTATTGCCTCTAGGGCATATTTCCAACAGAGCCTTCACCAACTCAAGCACCAGAAGTCAGCGAAGCCACTGATCCCACTGCCTCTGTTCCTGCGCCTGCTGCTGGTCCTCAGCTCGACTATCATGTTGTGCACAGGCCTCAGGTCCATAAGACAATTCCCAGATTGCCCAGGTTTCCAGGTCCTGCATCAGCACCTGGATCCTTCAATGTAAATGGCTTCAAAGCAGACAACACCTTCTTCAATAGCTCCAGGAACCCCTACTCAAGGGAAAGGATATCATCTGATCGGTTCTGGAGCTATCCACAGCGAAGCTATTACTCCTGCATTCTATACAATCAAGGTCGCATCTTTCCACTTAAACGTCTTCACATTGAAGCAATAGCTGGTCTGCCCTGTCTGGAAGAAGCTCTGGATTGCTTCAAAGAGGTTGGGTTGCTGCCGTTCATCACCGACCAAGAGCATTGGAATGGAGAGATGCTGCTCTAATTCTATGCAACACTCATCCGTGGGTACAACAGAGATCCGAAGACTTGGGTCCTGGAGTGGATGACAGGAAATGTTCATCACGAAGCCAAAGCCTTTGACATCATTGAGCTCACTGGTTTGCCCACTCCTGGCGATCTCTACGAACATGGTTATCAGCTTCATAGTGAAGCTGTTGAGAGCATCTTTCAGAAGCCTGAACCTAACATGAGTCAGATGCTCAGTATGATGAAGCCATTGCCCCAAGATGCTGCATATCCCACGGAGTTCTTCATTGAAGACCTTGAGTATCTGCCAAGGACTATTTATCACATCATAAGGCGAACTCTCTGGCCAATCAAAGGACATTCTCCACATGCCAAGCTGAAAGGTGCAATGAAGACTTTGGTCTTCTATATTCTTCATGGCAAATGCTTCAATGCACAGGACTTCTTCATCCGGCAACTTGCTGCATTAGGCTCTGATCTTTTTGGCTTGAAGTTCTACGCTCCATGGATAATGCGGCTGATCACACTCCACTCCGCCATCTCATATCAGCCATCTGCTCGCAATCATCGGATCTTTCTGCCTGATGTGGATATGTCTGTTGAAGCAATTTATCCTGAGCCTGCCAAGGAACCTCTAAGTCTTCAGAATGCAGAGCATCAAAGTTTTTCTCAGAACATTAAAGGAGTTGAAGCAGTCACTCGTGTGTATCCTTTGGCTGGCACTACATGTGCACCACATCCTTCTCTCACTGAAGCCACTGATAGCACAATTGCCCAACGACCCAAGAAGCGCACTCGTGTTCCCAATGACCGAGAGCTTCTTGTGGCTCTTCATCAGAAACAGGATAGGCATCATGACTGGCTGAAGCGTCAAATGCAAAGCCTCTTGGTGGATGTTAATCGCATTCGCAATCTTGCCACCAAGAATGCCTTTGTTGCACACGAAACCTCTCGACGCACCTGGAAAGGGCTGACGCTAATGTGCTCTGAAGATGATCTTCAAGAGGATGGCTTCTCTGAACGATTCAAGTTTGACTCCACACCTCCTCGAAGGGCAGTGCTGTGACGAACTCCATCTCTTGAAGACTCTGGGTTCTCTTCCTCTGCTGCAACTGTGAATGCTAGAGTGATCGAGGATGAAGATGATGCTACTTCACTGCCACCTTCTTCAGCCTGCTTCGACACTGCTCCAAGCTCTTCTGCACCGCCGAACACCACCGACGACCCTGCTGCTTCACCTACTCTTCATGGGAACGAGTAGATGCTTTATGTCTTCGAACCTTTTTGGTCCTTACTGACAAAAGGGGGAGAAGCACATGAGTTTGATAGTCTTCAAGAGGGTCCATATGGGCGGGTGCTTTATATTTTACTTCGTGTTTACAACTCTCGTTTTGATACATTTGGTTCTTTGAGTTGTAACACTTAAACTCGATGGTCGTCTGCTACTTATTTGCCACCTTGTGATGCGATGATAAATTCCGCATGTGCGACGATAAATTCCGCACTTAGATCATTTTGCAGACGTCCATTTTCCATTATGCATGTCATTATCTTCACATACCTTCACATGCATAGTGGATTGTCATCATAAGTTGAAGAGGATCTCCACAAGCACAACCTGCCATGTGCATTTGCATTCCAAAAGCAAATTACTTATATGCACATCTTCAGGGGGAGCCCTTGCAACTTATGAAGACAATTCCTTATCCTTTACAATTTCACATATTATATTCCCTGTTGAAAACTTCAACTAGTTTGTCATCAATCACCAAAAAGGGGGAGATTGTAAGTGCATCTAGTGCCACCCCTAGTTGGTTTTGGAGTATTGACGACAAACCTAGTTGAGGGACTAATGTGTTTGTGAGAATTGCAGGATAACACAGGTAGAAGTCCCTCATTGATTCGGTTTTCCTACCAGAGATGACCCCTAAAAATGTATGAAGACATTGATGTCAAAGGTGGTATATGAAGATATTCACATTGAAGACTATGACAAGAGAAGACATCGCATGAAGCCTATGGAGCTCGAAGACTTAGATCTTTCGTAGTTCTTTTTCTTCTTTGTTGAGTCATAGGAACCACCGTACTGTTAAGTGGGGTCCAAGAGAACCAGTCAGAATGACTGAAGTGATGCTTAACCAAAACCTATGTCTTCGAGTGAAGACTATGAGAGCGAATCTTGTCCAGAGTCGGACAAGTCAGCTTTGCTTGTAGCCCAAGTAAAGTTCCCGTGTGAGTTTGAAATCTGACCGTTGGAACACGTGTCAGTTCCTTAGTGACCCAGGGTCATTTCGAACAAATTAGGTCGGGTTGCCTAGTGGCTATAAATAGCCCACCCCCTACAACCATAAACAGTTGGCTGCTCAGATTTAGAGTACGGCTTTTGTCGTTTGAGAGCAACCCACCTCGAAGCCTTTGAGAGAGAATTCCTTGCGAGGATAAAGCCCTAACCACCCAGAGCCAAAGAGAATTAGGCATCACTTAAGTCTTCTTGTCTGTGTGATCTGAAGACTTATTACACTTGAGGACTGTGAATCCTCCAGCCGGTTAGGCGTCGCGTTCTGAGCGTCCAAGAGACATTGTGGATCGCCGGTGAACGAAGTCTGTGAAGGTTTGGGAGTCTACCTTGAAGACTTACCAGAGTGATTGGGCGAGGTCTGTGTGACCTTAGCTCAAGGGGAATACAATGAGGACTGGGTGTCCTGAGCTACGTGTTCAGGATTGGGTGTCCGGGACTGTGTGTCCTCAGGTTTAAATACCTAGCCGCCCTAACCAGACGTACAATTGTCACAGCAACTAGAACTGGTCCAACAAATCATTGTCTTCAACTAGTCACTGGTTTCATCCTTCACTTCCCTTTACTTACTATTGGTCCTTGTGAAGTCATTGTATGATTGCTCTATCTTTTGTCTTCACAGAGTGACTGCGTGTAATATCTTCCTACCTGATCCTTACTACCTAGCTGCTATTAGTCATTGTGCTTTCACTTCATTGAATACTTGACTATGGTTTACCTAGTGTAGTCTACCTTCCACTGCATGGTAATAAGTTTATTTCTATCGTTTGTCTTTAAAACTTCCACGGTTTGAAGACTTTCATAAAAATCGCCTATTCACCCCCCCTCTAGTTGATATAACGCACTTTCAATTGCTTGTGTACCGCGCTTTCAGACGGATCTCCTCCGACGTGAGTTGTGGTGCATCACCCTCGGCGTTGGAGGTACACAGTGACGTGCTCGTGTGCGAACACCACCATGTTGCATGAAATTTTTCTCTGTCCTATCCTATAATGGTTTTTACATCACCAATTTTTTCATCATCTACTGAAGATTCTCTAAGGGGGTGATTCCCCTATATCTCACCAGTGTAGTTTAAGGTAGTTTGTCATTTTCTCTGAGCTTGAAAAACATAAGTTGTGAAATTATCGACGGTGTTGGGCAAGATTGTTGCTTGTGGTGGCTAATGAGTTTCTCCGCTCAAGGTAGGATGGGATCATGGGAGCTGTTGGTTCTCACGCTGAAGAGTGGTTGATATTGAGATATTGTACAGTAACTTAGACAATAATAAGCTTACCAGGTTGGGTTTTTCCAGGAACATGTTTCGATGGCGGTTTAGTAGTTGACATAATGTAGTGCTTAAGTTATGTACGGTTGCCATTGAGAATTTTGTAGTGTATGTTTTGCGATATCTAGTTAATCATCATTGATTGTAGGGCAAAGTTAGCTGCTCCTTGAAATTGGGAAGAAATGGGCAATTATTTTGATAAAAATGAATTTGGACCACCTGCCATAAATCCAGAAATGTCATTGGAATCGATTCACCTCAAATCCCACCACATACAAGAATATACACAAATGTATTTTGACACCTCCTGGTAACAAATTCATGGAAAATATAAAAATCCTCCATTTTTTAACAAACAAGCAACAAACTAACTACCACCTAAACAAAGTGAAAATGCACACTACTGCTCCTATCTCATTTCCCTCTTTGGCATGCGGATTTGTATCAAGCCCTCTCTTGCCCCCAAATCAAAATGATTCGCCTAACCTTATCTTCCATTTTTGCACACACGCTGCTAAAAAACCATAGTCACCCATGGCAGAAATGGTCTTCAGTGATAGGCACTGGGTCCATCAATAGCATGTCACTAGTGGTATTTGTAGGGTCATTTATGTGTCTAGAGAGGGGTTGAATGGACAATTCTAAAATTAAGTCATGCTTCAGATGGCCAGCTTTAGACTTCAAGCTACGGTTGCCTAAACACCCTAAAGCATGCAAGATCTAAGAAAAGTTTGTGGAAGCGAAACTTGCAATAAATAAAGGAGCAAGGAAAGGGATCAAAAACAAAAAGGTGTTGTCGGTGTCAAAACCGGCCGATCTCGGGTAGGGGGTCCCGAACTATGCGTCTGGGGATCGAAGGTAATAGGAGACAAGGGACACGATGTTTGCCCAGGTTCGGGCCCTCATAATGGAGGTAATACCCTACTTCCTGCTTGATTGACTTTGATGAGTATATGGGTTATAAGAGTTGATCTACCTCGAGATTGTAATGGCTAAACCCTAGATGTCTAGCCTATATGATTATGATTGCCTCTACAGACTAAACCCTCCGGTTTATATAGACACCGGAGGGGCCTAGGGTCATACAGAGTCAGTTTACAGAGAAAGGAATCTTCATATCCGAACGCCAAGCTTGCCATCCATGCAAAGGAGAGTCCCATACAGACACGGGGGAAGGCCTTCTATCTTGTATCTTCACGGCTCACTAGTCCGGCCCATGTCACATAGCCCGGACGCCCGGGGACCCCCTAATCCAGGACTCCCTCAGCAGCCCCTGAACCAGGCTTCAATGACGATGTGTCCGGTGCGCAGATTATCTTCAGCATTGCAAGGCGGGTTCCTCCTCCGAATACTCTGAAGTAGCTGAACAAAAGAACTACATCCGGCTCTGTATAATCAGTCACAACCCTGAACCACAAGGGTAAAATACTTAAACAAAACAAGTCATGCCCATTGTAGCTTTTTTGGCGGGACGTTATGTTCTGGCCTTATCATTATTTCGAACCACTTTGTAGCCTCCCGCTCCGTGCCTCGAGACGCGGCCTCTATTGACATGTCTTGTCAAAACAGAGATTGTGTCCTCTTATTGTGGGATTCTCATCAATACGGGTTTGGGTAATCCAACCATGCCATTTGCACGACCCCTTGGGAATAGGCGAGATTTAAGGCCCATGGGGGGCGCTTGATATTCACTACCTTTATAAGAGGATAAGGATCCATCTTCCTACCCCACGTCGTCTTCTTCCTCAGCCCATCCGCTCTTGAGCTCCAGCGCCCAAGATTTAATCTTTTCCGTTCCCACCAAACACTCTAGCCATGTCCAGATCCGGCTCTCAAGGCAAGTGGGTGGCCTCCTCCGTAATGGAGAAGGACATCAAGGAGCTTGGGGAGGCGAGGTACTTGACAGCGGAAATCAGACATAGGCTCCCTGCCAAAGAGCAAGTTATCCCCACTCGAGAGCCCGGTGAGAGGGTTGTGTTCCTCCCTCATTTTCTCCGTGGACTAGGATTTCCCCTCCACCCCTTTGTTCGAGGTCTCATGTTCTATTACGGGCTAGATTTCCATGATCTAGCCCCGAATGCCATCCTCCACATCTCGGCATTCATCGTCATGTGTGAAGCATTCCTCCGCATCCCCCCACACTTCGTCCTATGGCTCAAGGTTTTCAACGTGAAGTCGAAGGTGGTCGACAAAGAGCACGCAGATTGCGGTGGTGCCATGGTGAGCAAACTCCCCAACATCACCTGGCCTAGAGGGGCTTTCATGGAGACCGTCAGGACGTGGCAGCATGAGTGGTTCTACATCACCGAACCTCGCGGCACCAAGTGGGCGGTCGCTCCTGCTTTCAGATCCAGACCCCCGCCATGGCTCGCGTCGTGGATCAACAAGGGTCTGGACTGGGGATCATCCGACGAGGTGTTGAGGCTGCAAAAGCGCATCAAAAGTATCATTGAGAAGGGCACCAGCCTCACTGACGTGGTCCAAGTGATGCTCATCTGCCGAACCCTTCCTTGCCAACACCGGTCTCTTTGCATGTGGGAGTTCAATCCGAAAGGGCCACAGGCCCTATAGTGATTCTTTGGCATGACGCACGAAGCAATCTAGAAGCTACTCTTCAAGACTCAAAAGTCGTGGCCACAGACGTCTGAAGATATCGGCCTTGACTGCAATCATCCGGCTTCCCCGGTAAGTGCCATATGTCCGAACACAACTCAGTTCCTTAATCAAAAAAGGGGTGTACTGAGACCTTCGTCTTATAATAGGGTTGGACAAAGAAGCCGGAGCGGATCAGGTGTCCGGCTCCACTCCCCAAAAACCCATATGATCCTCTGTTAATGAAGATGCTGGTTCTGGCGCCCTATCAGGCGCCGGAGAAAAAGGCCAAGAAAAAAAGCAAGGAGGCCAAAGGTGGCCTCCGCCGAAAGGGTACTTCAGACGCAGTGTCTGGAGAGACCGAAACTCACTCCTCCCATGAGGAAGATGAAGATGAAGAGGGGGAGGAGGCAGAGAACAATTCTCCCCCTAAGGGGAGAAGGAAGAAAAGGGCGGCCTTTGTAGATCCAGAATCGAAGGTGCCCAAGAGGGGGAAGATATCCCTCCCGGATGGCTCGGATTCAGATGCTGATGCCATCCTCGAGTGGCGCCCCAGGCCGAAGCCCCTTGCCACATCGTAAGTATACGAGGGTGCCTTTCATACGCCCAATCTTTATGATTGTAATTTAACACGTTTATGGTCTAGTCCGGCCCGCGATCTCCCCCAACAATCATCAGAGGGGAATTCTTTGGACCTGAAGATGATGGAGAGCGAGTCGCCCTCGCGAGCCTCCCCGCCTATCGCCATGGACGACACCGAAGTGTTGTCTCGAAGGGCCTCTTTGGGCCACGGGGTGGTATGGGAGGCCGCCGAAGCGGCGCCAGAGGGTAACGCCTTGGCCGCCGAAAACATGGGGGAGCAATCCCCACGGAGACTGACGGCGGGTGCCTTGACCAGTCCGGCCCCCAGCCGAACACTATCTCGGAAACCCAAGTGGCTTCGGGATCGAGTAGGCGACCCCCCGCAAGGGAGGGGGGAGTGCCAACTTCCGCGGCAACCTCCACTAATCCCAAGGAGACGAACACCCTGATAGAGGCACTGCAACGTGCTTCCTCGTGGAGGAGCACCGCACCCTGATAGGTGTGGTGATTGAAAAGGTTCAGTCCGCCAAGAGCGGGCTGAACGAGGCCGTCACTAGCCTGCTAACAGGCTTCGAGGTATGCGATGTAATATTCCTGACCGCTTTTCATATGAAAAATATGCCTGTGTATAGATAGTAGCCCCTAAGACTCTGGTCGTCTTTTGAAAAAGGGCGAATAGAGGAGTGATAATATTCGCAAGAGATAGTGTAATTCTACATGTTGAGACGCAGGCTCCACTGTTAGTGGCAATCGCCCAGGCCGCCGAAGTACCCGAGATCAAGCATAAGCTGGGGCTGGCCGATGAGGATCTCGTCCGTATGAACAAGAAATTTGATGAAGCCCAAGGTATGTTTCAGAATATTTCATACATGCCTGTATTAATATGTAGATCTTGAGTCAAAACTCATGCGCTGCTGTGTGTATGTTTGCAGGCAGTGCTGCTGCGATCGAGGCCTTTAGGGGTGAGCTTGCCCAGGCCAAGGAGCAGGCGAGGGTGAACAAAGCGGCCACTGATAAAGCGGCCGAGGACCTGAAGTCTGAGAAGGTCGTCCGCTGCCAATATGAGGAGCGGGTGACCGAAGTGGAGCAGGCGCTCAAGGACGCCGCTAACAAGTGTGAGTCCCTAGAGGAGAAGAATAAAGCCCACGCAATCGACGTTGCCAAGGCCCTTAAAGAGGCCAAGGAAGAGCAGCCGAATCCCGAGCGGCGTGCGAAGAGATCAAGCAGGCTAGACAAATAGTGGCTGGCGAGGCTTTTCTTTTACAGAGTAAATTCGGCAATCAGAAGTATGTCTTGCTCACTTGACTGTGGATTGCTCTAGATGCCTTTGTGGATCTTCCAAAGAGTGTCACCGACGCTGCTCAGTTCTTCCGGCCCAGGAGGGGCATACGATGGAGAAGCTATTCTGGTCACAGTTCGCGGCGCAGGAGCGCCCGGCGCTGTTGAATGACCAGATGGCGCAATGGTCCGATCTGCATAGGATGTCCGGATTGGCCATGAGGGAAGTCATAGTCCGGATGTGGCCAGCCGAACCTGTCCCCAACAGCTATTTTGGTCTGGTGCATCGGCTTGTTGACGCGTTGCCCCGTATTGATGCGGTCAAGCAGTCGTCGTGTATAGAAGGTGTGCGGTTGGCCTTTGCCCGTGTCAAGATGCACTGGGCGAAAATGAAGGCCGCCATCGTGGCGGTTGAGGGTCTGCCCAGAGGCAAGGATCATCGCACGCCAGAGCGCTATTATGAAGACATCCTGGAGGGTGCCCGCTTGATAGAGGGCCATTGCTTGAAAGACATCATATTCGAGTGAATGTATCTGGACTGCCCAGGCATTGTATGAGCCAAATCTTTGTAATATATTTATGCTGTTTTATTTTAAAGTGTTTTTCCTCCTGTGCGGGCGTTTTTATCTCTGAGAGTTTGCTAGTCATCGGCTTCAGCCCCCACGTAGATACTACGGGGGTGTTCAGGGTAGCACATAACCACACTTGACCCAACATCTTGGTCTGTGAAGGAGGTATTAGTGCAGTGAACCAGGCAATCAGACTATGCGGCTTTATTACTCTCACTTAGCCATAGGAGTTTGACAATGAGACTGTGAGATAGCCCCTGGTGCGTGTGCAGCTATCCGAACTTGGATGCCTTAAGCACGTGACTGGAAAGAGCCAGTCCTTCGTGTAATACGAAAGAAATCACTAGAGATTTAGTAGGTCGCCGAATTGCTGACCAGCTCTCGCCGCATCATGACAGTCAGTTTTCGGCTTTCTCTACTGAGGTGTTTGACCGGACGAATCAGAAACACAATCGCAATAGTTCCTCCTTTACCACCTTAGGCGAACAAGCGGAACGTAAGGTGGTACACAGGAGCCGGGCAACCCAACTATTGACCAAAGACATGATTCAGAGCCGTTGCATATAGTGCCATATTCGGGACGCCGAAGCATACTATAAAAGTGTTCAGACTTATTTTATTCGAAAAATATATGTGGACGGATAAAGCCCCTGTCGATTTGAATCGTGCCGAGGTATATACGGCATTCTAACGTGAAGAGGGGATACAGATTAGGAAATAAGCCAATACCGAAAAGAGTTGGGAGAAATTGTTTCCATTATAGTCTGATTGATGCGTCAAAACGTATTTTTACAGAGGATGTGATAAGCATCTAGGCTATTTTACATGCCGAGCACAAGGGAAACCAGTATACAGGTCCTGAAAAGGGAAAGATGATCTTGACGATCCTCTGGATACTCTATCGCACGTTGATACGTCTCCAACGTATCTATAATTTTTTATTGTTACATGCTATTATATTATCTATGTTGGATGTTTAATGGGATTTATTATACCTTTTAATATTATTTTTGGGACTAACCTATTAACCAAAAGCCCAGTGCAAATTGTTGTTTTTTTGCCTATTTCAGTGTTTCGCAGAAAAGCAATATCAAACGGAATCCAAACGGAATGAAACCTTCGTGGGGATCTTTTTTGGAACAAAGATGATCCAGGAGACTTGGAGTGGACGTCAAGGAAGCGGCGAGGCGGCCACAAGGTAGGACGGCGCGCCCAGGGGGGCCAGGCACGCCCCCCACCCTCGTGGGCCCCTCTCAGCTCCACCGACCTACTTCTTTCGCCTATATATACTCTTATAACCTGAAACCATCGGGGAGAGACACGAAACACCTTTTCCACCACCGCAACCTTCTATACCCGTGAGAACCCATCTTGGGTCCTTTTCCGGCGATCTGTCGGAGGGGGATTCGATCACAGAGGGCTTCTACATCAACACCATAGCCTCTCCGATGGTGTGTGAGGAGTTTACCACAGACCTTCAGGTCCATAGTTATTAGCCAGATGGCTTCTTCTCTCTCTTTCGATCTCAATACAAAGTTCTCCTCGATCTTCTTGGAGATCTATTCGGTGTAACTCTTTTTGCGGTGTGTTTGCCGAGATCCGATGAATTGTGGGTTTATGAACTTGATTATCTATGAATATTATTTGATTCTTCTCTGAATTCTTATATGCATGATTTGATATCTTTGCAAATCTCTTTGAATTATCAGTTTAGTTTGGCCTACTAGATTGATCTTTCTTGCAATGGGAGAAGTGCTTAGCTTTGGGTTTAATCTTGCGGTGCTCGATCCCAGTGACAGAAAAGGAAACGACACGTATTGTATTGTTGCCATCGAGGATAAAAAGATGGGGTTTATATCATATTGCTTGAGTTTATCCCTCTACATCATGTCATCTTGCCTAATGCGTTACTCCGTTCTTATGAACTTAATACTCTAGATGCATGTTGGATAGCGGTCGATGTGTGGAGTAATAGTAGTAGATGCAGAATCGTTTCGGTCTACTTGTCACGGATGTGATGCCTATATTTGATCATTGCCTTAGATACCATCATAACTATGCGCTTTTCTATCAATTGCTCGGCAGTAATTTGTTCACCCACCGTAACACATGCTATCTTGAGAGAAGCCACTAGTGAAACCTATGGCCCCCGGGTCTACTTTACATCATATAAGTTTCCAATCTACTATTCTAGTCTACTATTTATTTTGCAATCTTTATTTTTCCAATCTATATCACAAAAATACCAAAAATATTTATCTTATTATCTCTATCAGATCTCACTCTCATAAGTGACCATGAAGGGATTGACAACCCCTTTATCACGTTGGTTGCGAGATTCTTGTTTGTTTGTGCAGGTACTAGGGGACTTGCGTGTTGTCTCCTACTGGATTGATACCTTGGTTCTCAAAAACTGAGGGAAATACTTATGCTACTTTGCTGCATCACCCTTTCCTCTTTAAGGGAAAACCAACGCATGCTCAAGAGGTAGCAAGAAGGATTTCTGGGGCCGTTGCTGGAGAGATTTGCACCAAGTCAAGTCAAGATTTGATCTCCCGACAACTAGCCATTTCTGGCGCCGTTGCCGGGGAGATCTACGCACAAGTCAAGACATAGCAAGTACCCATCAAAAACTCTTATCCCTCGCATTACATTGTTTGCCATTTGCCTCTCGTTTTCCTCTCCCCCACTTCACCTTTGCCGTTTTATTCACCCTTTTTCCGCTCGTCTCCTTTCGCTTGCCCTTTGTGTGTTCGTTCTAGTTCATTTAGTTGCCATTATGTCTGAAACTGGGGAGGTTATCATTGGAAAGGATAGTAGTAACGAAGGGGGAAACGTTGATGCTTTTGATTATCCTCATGAAGAACCTACTATTTTACACACTAAAAAGTTTCGGATTGGTAGTGGTAATATTATTGGAAAAGGAGTTATTCAAGATTTCTTTACTTGTGCCGGTGCTTTGCCCACCATGAGTGGGTCTATTCTTCATAAAACTAGTAGTCTTGCAGATGATATATCTTTGCTCGTGGTTGAACTTGAAAGACAATTTATCCATATGCACCCTTGTATACAGAGGATTTTTCTAGAATTTTCTAACATTGAGCATTCTTATGTTAAGCGAGCAGCTACCATCTTATTATCTCACAAGTTCATATTTATAATAAAAGAGGCCAATGAATTTTTTGCACATTATAGGGTGGATGCCGGCCGTACTCCCATAGAATCAATCCTTTTTTATCAAGAGGACATAATGCACTTACGATCTTTAGATCATGTTGCTTTTAATGAAAACCTTAGAAAAAGGGTTCCTACCGATGTTCTTGTTGATAGGATTTCTGAACTTAATGATAATTTTGCTATCCATAACAATGGGTTAGGTTTTTCCCTTGAACAAAGGCTCATGACTTTTTGTCAAAAGAATGCTTATAATGATGAATTGGTTGTGCAATATGAGGGGCCAAAGGAGAAACCAATACCACCTGAGCTTGATCTTGGGGACTTTTGTCCCATTAAATTTAGCCCTTTTGATTACTTTTTCTTGCCACAAAGAAAGCTTGCTTCTGAACATAGGGAATATGAAATGAGTTTTCGCGACTTACCTTATCATTATCATGGCAATACCTAGATCTATTCTTGTTTTTATGCCTAGCCAGGGGCGTTAAACGATAGCGCTTGTTGGAAGGCAACCCAATTTTATTTTTGTTCCTTGATTTTTGTTCCTGTTTAATAATAAATAAATCATCTATCCTATGTTATGATTGTGTTTTTTATGTTTTAATTAGTGTTTGTGCCAAGTAAAGCCTTTATGATCTTCTTGGATGATTGTTATTTGATCTTGCTGAAAAAAACAGAAAGTATGCGCTCACGAGAATAATTTTCATTTTTAACCAGAGAGCGATAAAATACTAATTCCAGATGCAGTAGATCAATATACAAATTATTCAGGTGTTCCTAATTTTATAGAATTTTTGGAGTTACAAATGTATTTGAAACCTACAGATTACTACAGACTGTTCTGTTTTTGACAGATTCTGTTTTTCGTGTGTTGTTTGCTTATTTTGATGAATCTATGGCTAGTATCCGGGGGTATGAACGAGAGAGAAGTTGGAATACAGTTGGTTTAGCACCAATATAAATAAAGAATGAGTTCATTACAGTACCTTAAGTGGTGATTTGTTTTCTTATACTAACGGAGCTCATGAGATTTTCTATTGAGTTTTGTGTTGTGAAGTTTTCAAGTTTTTGGGTAAAGATTTGATGGATTTTGGAACAAGAGTGGCAAGAGCCTAAGCTTGGAGATGCCCAAGGCACCCCAAGGTAAAATCCAAGGACAACCAAAAGCCTAAGCTTGGGGATGCCCCGAAAGGCATCCCCTCTTTCGTCTTCATCTATCAGTAACTTTACTTGAGGCTATATTTTTATTCACCACATGATATGTGTTTTGCTTGGAGCGTCTCGTATGATTTGAGTCTTTGGTTTTTAGTTTATCTCAATCATCCTTGCTGTATACAACTTTTGGGAGATACACACATGAATTGTAATTTATTAGAATACTCTGTGTGCTTCACTTATATCTTTTGAGCTAGATAATTTTGCTCTAGTGCCTCACTTATATTTTTTAGAGCACGATGGTGGTTTTATTTTGTAGAAATTACTGATCTCTCGTGCTTCACTTATATTATTTTGAGAGTCTTTTAGAACAGCATGGTAATTTGCTTTGGCTATAAAACTAGTCCTAATATGATAGGCATTCAAGATGGTATGATAAAAACTTTCATATAGAGTGCATTGAATACTATGATTCTTGATAGATGTTTTGAGATATAAAGGTGGTAATGTTAGAGTCATGATAGTTGGGTAATTGTGAAATTGAGAAATACTTGTGTTAAAGTTGGCAAGTCCCATAGCATGCACGTATGGTAAATGTTGTGTGACAAATTTGAAGCATGGGGTGTTCTTTGAGTGCTTTCCTTATGAGTGGCGGTCGGGGACGAGCGATGGTCTTTTCCTACCAATCTATCCCTCTAGGGGCATGCATAGTAGTACTTTGCTTCTAGGGCTAATAAACTTTTGCAATAAGTATATGAGTTCTTTATGACTAATGTGAGTCCATGAATCATACGCACTCTTACCTTTCCGCAATTTGCTAGCCTCTTCGGTACCGTACATTGTCCTTTCTCACCTTGAGAGTTGGTGCAAACTTCGCCGGTGCATCCAAACCCTGTGATACGATACACTCTATCACACATAAACCTCCTTATATCTTCCTCACAACAGCCACCATACCTACCTATTATGGCATTTCCATAGCCATCCCGAGATATATTGCCATGCAACTTTCCACCGTTCCATTTATTATGACACACTCCATCATTGTCATATTGCTTTGCATGATCATGTATTTGACATCGTATTTGTGGCAAAGCTACTTTCATAATTCTTTCATACATGTCGCTCTTGATTCATCGCATATCTCGGTACACCACCGGAGGCATTCACATAGAGTCATATTTTTGTTCTAGTATCGAGTTGTAACATTGAGTTATGAGTAAATAAAAGTGTGATGACTATCATTACTAGAGCATTGTCCCATGTGAGGAAACAAAAAATAAAGAGAAGAGGCCAAAGAAGCCCCAATAAAAAAAGAGGCCAAAGAAGCCCAAATAAAAAAATGAGAGAAAAAGAGAGAAGGGACAATGTTACTATCCCTTTTCCACACTTGTGCTTCAAAATAGCACCATGGTCTTCATGATAGAGAGTTTCTTATTTTGTCACTTTCATATACTAGTGGGAATTTTTCAGTATAGAACTTGGCTTGTATATTCCAATGATAGGCTTCCTCAAAATGCCCTAGGTCTTCGTGAGCAAGCAAGTTGGATGCACACCCACTTAGTTTCTTTAGATGAGCTTTCATACACTTGTAGCTCTAGTGCATCTGTTGCATGGCAATCCCTACTCCTCGCATTGACATCAATTGATGGGCATGTCCATAGCCCATTGATTAGCCACGTCAATGTGAGACTTTCTCCTTTTTTGTCTTCTCACATAACCCCCATCATCATATACAATTCCACTTATAGTGCTATATCCATGGCTTGCGCTCATGTATTGCGTAAGGGTTGAAAAGGCTGAAGCGCGTTAAAAAGTATGAACCAATTGCTTGGCTTGTCATCTGGGTTATGCATGAGGGGAGCATTTCGTGTGAAGAAAATGAAGCATGGCCAAACTATATGATTTTGTAGGGATAAGCTTTCTTTGGCTATGTTATTTTGGTAAGACATAATTGCTTTGTTAGCATGCTTGAAGTATTACTATTTTTATGTCAATATTAAACTTTTATCTTGAATCTTTTGGATCTGAACATTCATGCCACAATAAAGAGAATTACATTGAAAATTATGTTAGGAAGCATTCCACATCAAAAATTCTGTATTTATCATTTACCTACTCGAGGACGGGCATGAATTAAGCTTGGGGATGCTTGATACGTATCCAACGTATCTATAATTTTTGATTGTTCCATGTTATTATATTATATATTTTGGATGTTTAATGGGATTTATTATACCTTTTTATATTTTTTTGGGAGTAACCTATTAACCGAAAGCCAGTGCAAATTGTTGTTATTTTTGCCTATTTTAGTGTTTCGCAGAAAACAAATATCAAACGGAATCCAAACGGAATGAAACCTTCGCGAGGATCTTTTTTTGGAACAAACGTGATCCAGGAGACTTGGAGTAGACGTCAAGGAAGCAGCGAGGCGGCCAAGAGGTAGGAGGGCGCGCCCCCACCCTCGTGGGCCCCCCGCAGCTCCACCGACCTACTTCTTTCTCCTATATATACTCTTATACCCTGAAACCTTCAGGGAGAGCCACGAAACACCTTTTCCAACGCCGCAACCTTCTGTACCCATGAGATCCCATCTTGGGGCCTTTTCCGGCGATCTGCCAGAGGGGGATTTGATCACGGAGGGCTTCTACATCAACACCATAGCCTCTCCGATGATGTGTGAGTAGTTTACCACAGAACTTCGGGTCCATAGTTATTAGCTAGATGGCTTCTTCTCTCTCTTTGGATCTCAATACAAAGTTCTCCTCGATCTTCTTGGAGATCTATTCGATGGAACACTTTTTGTGGTGTGTTTGCCGAGATCCGATGAATTGTGGGTTTATGAACTTGATTATCTATGAATATTATTTGATTCTTCTCTGAATTCTTATATGCATGATTTGATATCTTTGCAAGTCTCTTCGAATTATCAGTTTAGTTTGGCCTACTAGATTGATCTTTCTTGCAATGGGAGAAGTGCGTAGCTTTTGGTTCAATCTTGCGGTGCTCGATCCCAGTGACAGAAAGGGAAATGACACGTATTGTATTGTTGCCATCGAGGATAAAAAGATGGGGTTTATATGAAGGAAATATGCCCTAGAGGCAATAATAAAGTTGTTATTTGTATTTCCTTATATCATGATAAATGTTTATTATTCATGCTAGAATTGTATTAACCGGAAACTTAGTACATGTGTGAATACATAGACAAACAGAGTGTCACTAGTATGCCTCTACTTGACTAGCTCGTTGAATCAATGATGGTTATGTTTCCTAACCATAGACATGAGTTGTCATTTGATTAATGGGATCACATCATTAGAGAATGATGTGATTCACTTGACCCATCTGTTAGCTTAGCACGATGATCGTTCAGTTTGTTGCTATTGGTTTCTTCACGACTTATACATGTTCCTATGACTATGAGATTATGCAAGTCCCGAGTACCGGAGGAACACTTTGTGTGCTATCAAACATCACAACGTAACTGGGTGATTATAAAGGTGCTCTACAGGTGTCTCCGATGGTACTTGTTGAGTTGGCATAGATCGAGATTAGGATTTGTCACTCCGATTGTCGGAGAGGTATCTCTGGGCCCTCTCGGTAATGCACATCACTATAAGCCTTGCAAGCAATGTAGCTAATGAGTTAGTTATGGGATGTAGCTTTACGGAACGAGTAAAGAGACTTGCCGGTAACGAGATTGAACTAGGTATTGAGATACTGACGATCGAATCTCGGGCAAGTAACATACCAATGACAAAGGGAACAACATATACCGTTATGCGGTTTGACCGATAAAGATCTTCGTAGAATATGAGCATCCAGGTTTTGCTATTGGTTATTGACCGAGGACATGTCTCGGTGATGTCTACATAGTTCTCGAACCCGCAGGGTCCGCACGCTTAACTTTCGGTGACGATTGGTATTATGAGTTTGTGTGAATTGATGTACCGAAGGTTGTTCGGATTCCCGGATGAGATTACGGACATGATGAGGAGTCTCGAAATGATCAAGCCATAAAGATCGACATATTGGAAGGCTATATTCGGACATCGGAAAGGTTCTGAGTGATCCGGGTATTTTTCAGAGTACCGGGGGAGTTACGGGAATACGGGAGTACATATGGGCCTTAGTGGGCTTTAAGGGAAAAAGAAGAGAAGCCACGAGGGTTGGCCGTGCACCCCCCATGGGCCTAGTCTGAATTGGACTAGGGGAGGGACTGCGCCCCCTCTTTCCTTCTCCTCCCCTTCTCCTTCCTTCCCCCTCCTAGTAGGACTAGGAAAGGAGGAATCCTACTCCTACTAGGAGGAGGATTCCTCCCCCCTTTGGCGCGCCTAGAGAGGTGATACGTCTCCAACGTATCTATAATTTTTGATTGCTCCATGCTATGTTATCTACTGTTTTGGGCAATATTGGGCTTTATTATCCACTTTTATATTATTTTTGGGACTAACCTATTAACCGGAGGCCCAGCCCAGATTTGCTTTTTTTTGCCTATTTCGGTGTTTCGAAGAAAAGGAATATCAAATGGAGTCAAAACGGAACGAAATCAACTAGAGAAGTTATTTTTGGAAGGAAAGCTACCGGATGGACTTGGACCCCACGTCAGGAGCCAAAGGAGGTGCTCACGAGGGTGGGGGGCGCGCCCCCTGCCTCGTGGGCCCCCCCGAAGCTCCATCGACGTACTTCCTGCACCCATATATACTCACGTACCCTAAAACTTCCAGATCAGAGATAAGATCGGGAGTTCCGCCGCCAGAAGCCTCCGTAGCCACCGAAAGCCAATCTAGACCCGTTCCGGCACCCTGCCGGAGGGGGCAATCCTTCTCCGGTGGCCATCTTCATCATCCCGGTGCTCTCCACAACGAGGAGGGAGTAGTTCTCCCACGGGGCTGAGGGTATGTACCAGTAGCTATGTGTTTGATCTCTCTCTCTCTCTCTCGTGTTCTTGATTTGGCACGATCTTGATGTATCGCGAGCTTTGCTATTATAGTTGGATCTTATGTTTCTGCTCCCCCTCTACTCTCTTGTAATGGATTGAGTTTCCCCTTTGAAGTTATCTTATCGGATTGAGTCTTTAAAGATTTGGGAACACTTGATGTATGTCTTGCCGTGCGTATCTGTGGTGACAATGGGATACCACATGATTCACTTGATGTATGTTTTGGTGATCAACTTGCGGGTTCTGCCCATGAACCTATGCATAGGGGTTGGCACACATTTTCGTCGTGATTCTCCGGTAGGAACTTTGGGGCACTCTTTGAGGTTCCATGTGTTGGTTGAATAGATGAATCTGAGATTGTGTGACACATATCGTATAATCATACCCACGGATACTTGAGGTGACATTGGAGTATCTAGGTGACATTAGGGTTTTGGTTGATTTGTGTCTTAAGGTGCTATTCTAGTACGAACTCTAGGGATGTTTGTGACACCTATAGGAATAGCCCAACGGATTGATTGGAAAGAATAACTTTGAGGTGGTTTCATACCCTACCATAATCTCTTCATTCGTTCTCCGCTATTAGTGACTTTGGAGTGACTCTTTGTTGCATGTTGAGGGATAGTTATGTGATCCAATTATGTTAGTATTGTTGAGGGAACTTGCACTAGCGAAAGTATGAACCCTAGGCCTTATTTCCACGCATTGCAATACCATTTACGCTCACTTTTATCATTAGTTACCTTGCTGTTTTTATAATTTCAGATTACAAATACTATCATCTACTATCCATATTGCACTTGTATCACCATCTCTTCGCCGAACTAGTGCACCTATACAATTTTACCATTGTATTGGGTGTGTTGGGGACACAAGAGACTCTTTGTTATTTGGTTGCAGGGCTGCTTGAGAGAGACCATCTTCATCCTACGCCTCCTACGGATTGATAAACCTTAGGTCATCCACTTGAGGGAAATTTGCTACTGTCCTACAAACCTCTGCACTTGGAGGCCCAACAACGTCTACAAGAAGAAGGTTGTCTAGTAGACATCAAGCTCTTTTCTGGCGCCGTTGCCGGGGAGGTGAGTGCTTGAAGGTATATCTTTAGATCTTGCAATCGAGTCTTTTAGTTTCTTGTTTTATCACTAGTTTAGTTTATAAAAGAAAACTAAAAAAATGGAATTGAGTCTACCTCATACGCTTCATCTTTTTAATATCTTTCGTGAGTATGATGGAAAGGAAAATTGTGCCAAAGTGTTAGAAGAAGACTGCATTAAAATTTTTGGCACTAAATATTTGAATGATGAGCATGATTGCAATGTTGTTAGTATGAATTCCTTGAATATCCATGATGCTAATGATATGCAAAGCCACAAGCTTGGGTAAGCTATGTTTGATGAAGATGATATTTTTTGTTCCCCAAGCTTTGATGAGAAAATTTACTATGATGAAAGCATGCCTCCTATCTATGATGATTATTGTGATGACACGTATGCTTTAAATAATAATGATAACCATGAAACTTTTCATCTTGATCTTAATTTTCAATCACATGATAGTTATTTTGTTGAGTTTGCTCCCACTATTATTCATGAGAAGAAATTTGCTTATGTGGAGAGTAATAAAATTTCTATGCTTGTAGATCATGAAAAGAATGCTTTAGGTGCTGGTTATATTGTTGAATTCATTCATGATACTACTGAAAATTATTATGAGGGAGGAACATATGCTTGTAGGAATTGCAATAATATCAAGTTTCCTCTCTATGTGCTTAAAGTTTTGAAGCTATGCTTGTTTCACCTTCCTATGCAAGTTGATTCTTGTTCCACAAGTTGTTTGCTCACAAAATCCCTATGCATAGGAAGTGGGTTATACTTAAATGTGCTAGTCATATTCTTCAAGATGCTCTCTTTATGTTTCAATTTTTATCTTTTATGTGAGCATCTATGAAATCATCATGCCTAGCTAGGGGCGTTAAACGATAGCGCTTGTTGGGAGGCAACCCAACTTTATTTTTGTTCTTTGCTTTTTGTTCCTGTTTAGTAATAAATAATTTATCTAGCCTCTGTTTAGGTGTGGTTTTATGCTTTTAATTAGTGTTTGTGCCAAGTAGAACCTTTGGGAAGACTTGGGGAGAGTCTTGTTGATCATGTTGTAAAAAACAGAAACTTTAGCGCTCACGAGAATTGCTGCCAGTTTTTATTTTGGAGAGTGCTATTGAGTTAATTCTTTTTGCAGATGATTAATAGATAAATTAGTCAGATCCAGAAATTTATTTGAGAATTTTATGAGTTCTAGAAGTATACGTTTTATTCAGATTACTACAGATTGTTCTGTTTTTGACAGATTCTGTTTTTCATGTGTTGTTTACTTATTTTGATGAATCTATGGCTAGTAGAAGAGTTTATAAACCATAGAGAAGTTTGAATAAAGTAGGTTTAACACCAATATAAATAAAGAATGAGTTCATTACAGTACCTTGAAGTTGTGATTTATTTTCTTATACTAACGGAGCTTATGAGTTTTCTGTTAAGTTTTGTGTTGTGAAGTTTTCAAGTTTTGTGTTAAGATTCGATGGACTATGGAATAAGGAGTGGCAAGAGCCTAAGCTTGGGGATGCCCAAGGCACCCCAAGGTAATATTCAAGGATATCCAAGAGCCTAAGCTTGGGTATGCCCCGGAAGGCATCCCCTCTGTCGTCTTCGTTCATCGGTAACTTTACTTGGAGCTATATTTTTATTCGCCACATGATATGTGTTTTGCTTGGAGCGTCATTTTATTTTATTTAGTTTTGCTTGCTGTTTGAATAAAATACCAAGATCTGAAATTCTTTAATGTTAGAGAGTCTTCACATAGTTGCATAATTATTCGACTACTCATTGATCTTCACTTATATCTTTCGGAGTAGTTTGTCATTTGCTCTAGTGCTTCACTTATATCTTTTTAGAGCACAGTGGTGGTTTTATTTTGAAGAAATAGATGAACTCTCATGCTTCACTTATATTATTTTGAGAGTCTTAAATAGCATTGTAATTTTCTTAAATAATCCTAATATGCTAGGTATCCAAGAATAGTAAAAACTTTCATATAGAGTATTGAATACTAAGAGAAGTTTGATGCTTGATGATTGTTTTGAGATATGGAGGTAATAATATCAAAGTTGTGCTAGTTGAGTAGTTGTGAATTTGAGGAATACTTGTGTTGAAGTTTGCAAGTCCCGTAGCATGCACGTATGGTAAACGTTATGTAACAAATTTGAAACATGAGGTGTTATTTGATTGTCTTCCTTATGAGTGGCGGTCGGGGACGAGCAATGGTCTTTTCCTACCAATCTATCCCCCTAGGAGCATGCGCGTAGTGCCGAGGTTTTTGATGACTTGTAGGTTTTTGCAATAAGTATGCGAGTTCTTTATGACTAATGTTGAGTCCATGGATTATACGCACTCTCATCCTTCCATCCTTGCTAGGCTCTTCGGTACCGTGCATTGCCCTTTCTCACATTGAGAGTTGGCGCAAACTTCGCCGGTGCATCCAAACCCCGTGATATGATACGCTCTGTCACACATAAACCTCCTTATATCTTCCTCAAAACAGCCACCATACCTACCTATTATGGCATTTCCATAGCCATTCCGAGATATATTGACATGCAACTTTCCACCATTCCGTTTATCATGACACATTCATCATTGTCATATTGCTTAGCATGATCATTTAGTTGACATAGTGTTTGTGGCAAAGCCACCGTTCATAATTTTTATACATGTCACACTTGATTCATCGCAATCCCGGTACACCGCCGGAGGCATTCATATAGAGTCATCTTTGTTCTAGTATCGAGTTGTAATCATTGAGTTGTAAATAAATAGAAGTGTGATGATCATCATTATTAGAGCATTGTCCCAAGTGAGGAATAAAAAAAGGCCATAAAAAAGAGAAGGCCCAAAAAAAATAAAGAGAGAAAGGCCATAAAAAAGGCCCAAAAAATGAAAATGAGAGAAAAAGAGAGAAGGGACAATGTTACTATCCTTTTACCACACTCGTGCTTCAAAGTAGCACCATGATCTTCATAGTAGAGAGTCTCTCATGTTATCACTTTCATATACTAGTGGGAATTTTTCATTATAGAACTTGGCTTGTATATTCCAACAATGGCCCTCCTCAAGTGCCCTATGTCTTTGTGAGCAAGCAAGTTGGATGCACACCCACTTAGTTTCTTTTGTTGAGCTTTCATACATTTATAGCTCTAGTGCATCCGTTGCATGGCAATCCCTACTCCTTGCATTAACATCAATCGGTGGGCATCTCCATAGCCCATTGATTAGCCTCGTTGATGTGAGACTTTCTCCTTTTTGTCTTCTCCAGATAACCCCCTCATTATATTCTATTCCACCCATAGTGCTATATCCATGGCTCGCGCTCATGTATTGTGTGAAAGTTTATGAGTTTGAGATTACTAAAGTATGAAACAATTGCTTGGCTTATCATCGGGGTTGTGCATGATGAGAGCATTCTTGTGTGACGAAAATGAAATATGACTAAACTATATGATTTTGTAGGGATGAACTTTCTTTAGCCATGTTATTTTGAGAAGACATAATTGCTTAGTTAGTATGCTTGAAGTATTATCATTTTTATGTCAATATGAACTTTTGTCTTGAATCTTTCGGATCTGAATATTCATACCACAATTAAGAAGAATTGCATTGAAATTATGACAAGTAACACTCCGCATCAAAAATTCTGTTTTTATCATTTACCTACTCGAGGACGAGCAGGAATTAAGCTTGGGGATGCTTGATACGTCTCCAACGTATCTATAATTTTTGATTGCTCCATGCTATGTTATCTACTGTTTTGGGCAATATTGGGCTTTAATATCCACTTTTATATTATTTTTGGGACTAACCTATTAACCGGAGGCCCAGCCCAGATTTGCTGTTTTTTTGCCTATTTCAGTCTTTCGACGAAAAGGAATATCAAACGGAGTCAAAACGGAACGAAATCAACTGGAGAAGTTATTTTTGGAAGGAAAGCTACCGGATGGACTTGGACCCCACGTCAGGAGCCAAGGGAGGTGCTCACGAGGGTGGGGGCGCCCCTGTCAAAATGGAATGAAATCAACTGGAGAAGTTATTTTTGGAAGGAAAGCTACCGGATGGACTTGGACCCCACGTCAGGAGCCAAGGGAGGTGCTCACGAGGGTGGGGGCGCCCCCCTAGGGTGCACCCCCTGCCTCGTGGGCCCCCCGAAGCTCCACCGACATACTTCCTGCACCCATATATACTCACGTAACCTAAAACTTCCAAAACAGAGATTAGATCGGGAGTTCCGCCGCCAGAAGCCTCCGTAGCCACCGAAAGCCAATCTAGACCCGTTCCGGCACCCTGCCGGAGGGGGCAATCCTTCTCCGGTGGCCATCTTCATCATCCCGGTGCTCTCCATGACGAGGAGGGAGTAGTTCTCCCACGGGGCTGAGGGTATGTACCAGTAGCTATGTGTTTGATCTCTCTCTCTCTCTCTCTCTCTCATGTTCTTGATTTGGCACGATCTTGATGTATCGCGAGCTTTGCTATTATAGTTGGATCTTATGTTTATCCTCCCCCTCTACTCTCTTGTAATGGATTGAGTTTCCCCTTTGAAGTTATCTTATCGGATTGAGTCTTTAAAGATTTGAGAACACTTGATGTATGTCTTGCCGTGCGTATCTGTGGTGACAATGGGATACCACGTGATTCACTTGATGTATGTTTTGGTGATCAACTTGCGGGTTCCGCCCATGAACCTATGCATAGGGATTGGCACATGTTTTCGTCGTGATTCTCCGGTAGGAACTTTGGGGCACTCTTTGAGGTTCTATGTGTTGGTTGAATAGATGAATCTGAGATTGTGTGACGCATATCGTATAATCATACCCACGGATACTTGAGGTGACATTGGAGTATTTAGGTGACATTAGGGTTTTGGTTGATTTGTGTCTTAAGGTGTTATTATAGTACCAACGCTAGGGCTGTTTGTGACACCTATAGGAATAACCCAACGGATTGATTGGAAAGAATAACTTTGAGGTGGTTTCGTACCCTACCATAATCTCTTCGTTCGTTCTCCGCTATTAGTGACTTTGGAGTGACTCTTTGTTGCATGTTGAGGGATAGTTATGTGATCCAATTATGTTAGTATTGTTGAGGGAACTTGCACTAGCGATAGTATGAACCCTAGGCCTTATTTCCACGCATTGCAATACCGTTTACGCTCACTTTTATCATTAGTTACCTTGCTGTTTTTATAATTTCAGATTACAAATACTATTATCTACTATCCATATTGCACTTGTATCACCATATCTTCGACGAACTAGTGCACCTATACAATTTACCATTGTATTGGGTGTGTTGGGGACACAAGAGACTCTTTGTTATTTGGTTGCAGGGTTGCTTGAGAGAGACCATCTTCATCCTACGCCTCGTACGGATTGATAAACCTTAGGTCATCCACTTGAGGGAAATTTGCTACTGTCCTACAAACCTCTGCACTTGGAGGCCCAACAACGTCTACAAGAAGAAGGTTGTATAGTAGACATCAAGAGGCCGGCCGGCCTCCCCTCCCTCCTTTATATACATCGGGAAGGGGGCACCCTAGAACACATAAGTTGATCAGTTGATCTTTTAGTCGTGTGCGGTGCCCCCCTCCGCCATATTCCACCTCGGTCATATCGCAGCGGTGCTTAGGAGAAGCCCTGCGTCGGTAGCATCATCATCACCGTCATCACGCCATCGTGCTGACAAGACTCTCCCTCGAAGCTCTGCTAGATCGGAGTTCGTGGGACGTCACCGAGCTGAACGTGCGCTGAACTCGGAGGTGTCGTACATTCGGTACTTGGATCAGTCGGATCGTGAAGACGTATGACTACATCTACCGTGTTCTCATAACGCTTCCGCTTACGGTCTACGAGGGTATGTGGACGACACTCTCCCCTCTCGTTGTTATGCACCACCATGATCTTGCGTGTGCGTAGGAATTTTTTTGAAATTGCTACATTTCCCAATAGTGGCATTCGAGCCAGGTTTATGCGTAGATGTTATATGCATAAGTAGAACACAAAGGAGTTGTGGGCGTGGGTATATACATATTGCTTGCCGTCACTAGTTGATTCTTGATTCATTGGCATTGTTGGATGAAGCGGCTCAGACCAACATTACGTGTACGCTTACGCGAGACTGGTTCTACCGATGTGCTTCGCACACAGGTGGCTAGTGGGTGTCTGTTTCTCCAACTTTAGTTGAATCAGATTCAATGAACATGGTTCTTTCTAACGATCAAAAAGCAATCACTATACCACGTAGTGGTTTTTGATACATAGGTAAGAACGGTTCTTGCTCAGCCCATAGCAGCCACGTAAAACTTGCAACAACAAATTAGAGGACGTCTAATTTGTTTTTGCAGGGCATGTTGTGATGTGATATGGTCAAGACGTGATGAGATATAAATTGTTGTATAAGATGATCATGTTGTGTTAAAGTTATCGGCAACTGGCAGTAGCCTTATGGTTGTCTCTTTATTGCATAAGATGCAAGCGCCATACAATTGCTTTACTCTATCGCTATGAGATAGCAATAGTTGCAAAAGCAATAGTTGGCGAGATGACCATGTGACGACACATTGATAAAGATCAAGATGATGAAGATCATGGTGTCATGCCGGTGACGATGGAGATCATGACGGTACTTTGGAGATGGAGATCAAACGCACAAGATGATGATGGCCATATCATGTCACATATTTTGATTGCATGTGATGTTTATCCTTTATGCATCTTATTTTTCTTAGTTTGGCGGTAGCATTATAAGATGATCTCTCACTAAATTTCAAGGTATAAATGTTCTCCCTGAGTATAAACCGTTGCGACAGTTCGTCGTGCCGAGACACCACGTGATGATCGGGTGTTATAAGCTCTACGTTCACATACAACGGGTGCAAGCCAGTTTTGCACACACGGAATACTCGGGTTAAACTTGATGAGCCTAGCATATGCAGATATGGCCTTGGAACACTGGAGACCGAAAGGTCGAGCGTGAATCATATAGTAGATATGATCAACATAGTGATGTTCACCATTGTAAACTACTCCATCTCACGTGATGATCAGACATGGTTTAGTTGATTTGGATCATGTGATCACTTAGATGATTAGAGGGATGTCTATCTAAGTGGGAGTTCTCAAGTAATATGATTAATTGAACTTTAATTTATCATGAACTTAGTCCTGATAGTATTTGCATATATATGTTGTAGATCAATAGCTTGCGATGTAGCACCCCGTTTATTTTTTGATATGTTCCTAGAGAAAAATAAGTTGAAAGATGTTAGTAGCAATGATGCGGACTAGCTCCGTCATCTGAGGGTTATCCTCATTGTTGCACAGAAGTATTATGTCCTTGATGCACCGCTAGGTGACAGACCTATTGCAGGAGCAGATACAGACGTTATGAACATTTGACAAAGCTCGGTATGATGACTACTTGATAGTTTAGTGCACCATGCTTTACGGCTTAGAAGCGGGACATCAAAAACGTTTTGAACACCACAGAGCATATAAGATGTTCCAAGTGCTGAAATTAGTATTTCAGACTCATGCCTGAGTCGAGAGGTATGAGACCTCTGACAAGTACTTTGCCTACAAGATGGAGGAGAATAGCTCAACCAGTGAGCATGTGCTTAGATTGTCTGAGTACTACAATCACTTGAATCAAGTGGGAGTTAATCTTCCAGATAAGATAGTGATTGACAGAGTTCTCTAGTCACTATCACCAAGTTACTAGAACTTCGTGATGAACTATAATATGCAAGGGATAACGAAAACGATTCCCAAGCTCTTCGTGATGCTGAAATCGACGAAGGTAGAAATCAAGAAAAGAATCAAGTGTTGATGGTTGAAAATACCACTAGTTTCAAGTAAAATGGCAAGGGAAAGAAAGGGAACTTCAAGAATAATGGCAAGCAAGTTGCCACTCCCATGAAGAAGCCCAAAGCTAGACCCAAGCCTGAAACTGAGTGCTTCTACTACAAAGGAAATCTTTACTGGAAGTGGAACTGCCCTAGATACTTAGCAGATAAGAAGGATGGCAAAGTGAACAAAGGTATATTTGATATACATGTTATTGATGTGTACTTTACTAGTGTTTATAATAAACCCCTCAGTATTTGATACTGGTTTAGTTGCTAAAAGTAGTAACTCGAAACGGGAGTTGCAAAATAAACAAAGACTAGTTAAGGGCGAGGTGACGATGTGTGTTGGAAGTAATTCCAAGGTTGATAAGATCACCATCGCACACTCCCTTTACCTTTGGGATTAGTGTTGAACCTAAAATAAATGTTATTTGGTGTTTGCGTTGAGCATAATATGATTGGATCATGTTTATTGCAATACGGTTATTCATTTAGGTCAAAGAATAATTGTTATTCTGTTTACATGAATAAAACCTTCTATGGTCATACACCCAAGGTGAATGGTTTATTGAATCTCGATCGTAGTGATACACATATTTACAATATTGAAGCCAAAAGATGCAAAGTTAACAATGATAGTGCAACTTATTTGTGGCACTTCCGTTTAGGTCATATTGGTGTAAAGCGCATGAAGAAACTCCATGTTGAAGGGCTTATGGAATCATTTGATTATGAATCACTTAATGCTTGCGAACCATGCCTCATGGGCAAGATGACTAAGACTCCGTTCTCCGGAACAATGGAGCAAGCAACTGACTTATTGGAAATAATACATACTGATGTATGCGGTCCGATGAGTGTTGAGGCTCGCGGTGGGTATCGTTATTTTCTGACCGTCACAGATTATTTGAGCAGACATGGGTATATCTACTTGATGAAACATAAGTCTGAAACATTTGAAAAGTTCAAAGAATTTTAGAGTGAAGTGGAAAATCATCGTAACAAGAAAATAAAGTTTCTACGATCTGATTGTGGAGGAGAATATTTGAGTTATGAGTTTGGTCTTCATTTGAAACAACGCGGAATAGTTTTGCAACTCACGCCACCTAGAACACCACAGCGTAATTGAGGGAGTCCTGGATTAGGGGGTGTCTGGATGGCCGAACTATACCTTCAGCCGGACTCCTGGACTATGAAGATGCAAGATTGAAGACTTCGTCCCGTGTCCGGGAGGGACTTTCCTTGGCGTGGAAGGCAAGCTTGGCGATACGGATATGCAGATCTCCTACCATTGTAACCGACTCTATGTAACCCTAACCCTACCCGGTGTCTATATAAACCGGAGGGTTTTAGTCCGTGGGACAACATACACATCAACAATCATACCATAGGCTAGCTTCTAGGGTTTAGCCTCCTCGATCTTGTGGTAGATCTACTCTTGTACTACCCATATCATCAATATTAATCAAGCAGGACGTAGGGTTTTACCTCCATCGAGAGGGCCCGAACCTGGGTAAAACTTCGTGTCCCTTGTCTCCTGTTACCATCTGGCCTAGACGCACAGTTCGGGACCCCCTACCCGAGATCCGCCGGTTTTGACACCTCATTGCCGTCAGGCTCGATGGCTCCTACGATCATCGATAGCGATGCAGTCCAGGGTGAGACCTTCCTCCCCGGACAGATCTTCATCTTCGGCGGCTTCGCACTGCGGGCCAATTCGCTTGGCCGTCTAGAGCAGATCGAAAGCTACGCCCCTGGCCATCAGGTCAGATTTGGAAATTTAAACTACACCGCTGACATCCGCGGGGACTTGATCTTCGACGGATTCGAGCCACTGCCGAGCGCGCCGCACTGTCACGACGAGCATGCTCTAGCTCTACCGCCGAACAGTGCCCTGGAGGCCGCACCCGCATCGGCTCCGACCCTTAATTCGGAGCCAACTGCGCCGATCGTGGATGGGCGGTTGGACGCCACCCCGGGGGCTGTGACCCCAACAGCGATTGAGCCAAGCACCAGTCCCGTACTCTGTGAGACTGGTGACTCCAAGGAGCCGGACTGCTCTTCGGACTCCGAACCCTCCGCGCCCCTACCGATCGAATCCGATTGGGCGCCGATCATGGAGTTCACTGCCACAGACATCTTTCAATACTCTCCTTTCAGCGATATCCTGAAGTCTCTCTCTTTATCCGGAGAGCCCTGGCCGGACTACGGTCAGCAAGGTTGGGGTACGGACGACGAAGAAATTCAAAGCCCACCCACCACCCACTTTATAGCCACTGTCGACGACTTAACCGACATGCTCGACTTCGACTCCGAGGACATCGACGGTATGGACGCCGATGAAGGAGATGATGAAGAACTAGCGCCTACTAGGCCCTGGAAAGCCACCTCGTTGTATGACATATACATGGTGGACACCCCAAAAGAGGGAGATGGCGATGGAACAGCGGAGGATGACCCCTCCAAGAAACAGCCTAAGCGCCGGCGTCAGCGGTGCCGCTCAAAATCCCGCCAAAACAAACACGGTGATTCCAGCACGGGAGATAATAATACTCCGGAAAGCGCCAAAGAAAACCCCCTCCAGCAAGATTTAGCACAGGAGGATGGAGAAACCAGCCCTCATGAGAGAGCGGAAGACAGAGAGGTCGAGGACGATAATTATATGCCTCCCTCCGAAGACGAGGCAAGCCTCGACAACGACGAATTCGTCGTGCCAGAGGATCCCGTCGAGCAAAAGCATTTTCAACGCAGGCTTATGGCCACGGCAAGAAGCCTCAAGAAAAAAAAGCAACAACTTAGAGTGATCAAGATTTGCTAGTCGACAGATGGACTGAAGTCCTTGCGGCCAAAGAGCATAAACTCGAACGCCCCTCCAAGAGCTACCCAAAGCGCAAGTTGCTAACCCGATTAGAGGAGGAAGCACTTGATGCGGCCGACCGGCCACCTCATGGTCGCGATAGAGAGGCCTCTCGGCCCTCCACTCAAGCCGCACCCCGTACCAAGGCACGGGAATATGCGCCGGACTTGCGAGACATGTTGGAGGACAAGGCAAGGCAAACAAGATCGATCTACGGATCACGTGGGCGCCCCACGGCTCGAGACGGTAACCGTCACGCCGGCCACAAATTCGGCGGGGCCGAACACAGTAGACAAGGCTCATTGGAGCTACGTCATGATATAGCCCAGTACAGAGGCGCCGCACATCCACTCTGCTTTACAGACGAAATAATGGATCATCAAATCCCCGAGGGTTTCAAACCCATAAACATCAAATCATATGATGGCACAACAGCTCCTGCGGTATGGATCGAGGATTATCTCCTTCATATCCACATGGCCCGCGGTGATGATTTCCACGCCATCAAATACCTCCCACTCAAGCTTAAAGGACCAGCTCGGCATTGGCTTAACAGCATGCCAACAGGATCAATCAGTTGTTGGGAGGACCTGGAAGCCGCATTCCTCGACAATTTCCAGGGCACTTACATGCGACCCCCAGACGCCGATGACCTAAGTCACGTAATTCAACAGCCAGAGGAATCGGCCAGGCAATTCTAGACATGGTTCCTAACAAAGAAAAATCAAATAGTCGACTGTCCGGACGCTGAGGCCCTAGCAGCCTTCAAACACAATATCCGTGACGTGTGGCTGGCCCGGCACCTTGGACAGGAAAAGCCGAAATCTAAGGCAGCACTCACGACACTCATGACCCGCTTTTGCGCAGGAGAAGACAGCTGGCTTGCTTGTAGCAACAATATGACCAAGAACCCTGGTAATTCGGACACCAGGGACAGCAGTGGCAGGTCGCGTCGCAACAAGCAGAAGCGCCGCATTTACGGCGACAATGCTGAAGATACGACAGTTAATGCCGGATTCAGAGGCTCTAAATCCGGTCAGCAGAAAAAGACATTCAAAAGGAATCTTGGGGGCCCGTCCAGTTTGGACCGAATACTCGACTGCTTGTGCTAGATACATGGCACCCCCGAAAAGCCAGCCAATCACACCAATAGGGATTGTTGGGTGTTCAAGCAGGCAGGCAAGTTAAACGCCGAAAATGAAGACAAGGGGCTGCATAGCGATGACTACAAGGAGCCCCGACCGCCGAACAACAATGGACAGAAGGGTTTTCCCCCACAAGTGCGAACGGTGAACATGATATACGCAACCCACGTCCCCAAAAGGGAGCGGAAGTGCGCGTTAAGGGACGTATATGCGGTAGAGCCAGTCGCCCCAAAGTTCAACCCATGGTCCTCCTGCCCGATCACCTTTGATCAAAGGGACCATCCCACTAGCATCCGTCATGGCGGATTTGCCGCATTGGTTCTAGACCCAATTATTGACGGATTTCATCTCACTAGAGTCCTTATGGACGGCGGTAGCAGCCTGAACCTGCTTTACCAGGATACAGTGCGGAAAATGGGCATAGATCCCTCGAGGATTAAGCCCACCGAAACGACCTTTAAAGGCGTAATACCAGGTGTAGAGGCCAACTGTACAGGCTCAGTCACACTTGAAGTGGTCTTCGGATCTCCGGATAATTTCCGAAGCGAGGAGTTAATCTTCGACATAGTCCCGTTTCGCAGTGGCTATCACGCACTGCTCGAGCAAACCGCATTTGCTAAGTTCAATGCGGTACCACATTACGCATACCTTAAGCTCAAGATGCCAGGCCCTCGATGAGTAATTACGGTCAATGGAAACACCGAACGCTCCCTCCGAACGGAGGAGCGCACGGCGGCCCTTGCAGCGGAAGTTCAAAGCAGCCTCTCCAGGCAGTTCTCCAGTTCGGCCACTAAATGACCGGACACCGTCAAGCACGCCCGGAGTAACCTACAACAAGACCGCCTGGCAAGATCCGAGCAGGCATAGCAATGCGGCCCCAACCCCAACCCTCGCAAAAAGGTGACGCCCGTACTTCACGTACATAACTACGCTCTAGAGATACCATGGGCATAGGGGGAGGGGCACCATCATGGCACGCCCAAAACACGGCTTAAAACCGTACCAGGGGCTGTCGATTTTTTAATTTTCTCTTACTTTCAGGACTTCATCCTTCGGAAGGCCTGTTCGGCAGTTCAATTGCCGCACAAACGATGCAAGAACCAGGGAAGTAGACAAGCCACGCCGCACTACGGAACTCCCAGGTGGTCTCTATCACGAGCAGTATACCCGTTCCGCATACTATTCCGCAGCTTGCCCCTGGAACGGACATGTTAACTAGTCCAACCTTCCACTTATCGCATTATTTGTATCGTTCTGCTTTGATCGCAACCCTTTTTAATAAACAATGCATAGCTTTCTTCTATTTTTGCATTACCTTTTTTTCTTTATATATGTTCCTTAACGACATGGTGCACCCGTACACGTTGGTACGGCCAAAATATGCCAGGGGCTTTAGTACCCCTCAATATGGTGTGAGAAGTCCGAACACTTTATCAAGTGCGGCACCCCGAACTTATAGCATTATATGCATCGGCTCCGAATCATGTCTTGGGTCAATAGTTGGGTTTGCCCGGCTCCTATGTTTTGGTGCCTTACGTTCCGCTATATCGGCTAAGGTAGCACTAGGAGAACTACTGCGATTGTGCCCCGGTTGAGCTGGGTCGAGCACCTCAGTGGAGAAAGCTAAAACTGACTGTCATGATGAAGCAAGAGCTGGTCGCTGTTCGCGAGGTTTTTTCGAGTCCCTAAAGACTTATGCCGCTTTGGGCAAGGAGTCGGCTCTGTCCAGCCAAGGCGTGGATAGCGCACCGAACTCGGTCTTCCGAATACTAGGGGCTTCGCCGAAATTTAAAATTATAGAATTCTATGGCTAAGTGAGAGTGTTCACGCATTATAGTCCGATTGCCTTGTTCGTTGGGCTGAGCGCCTCCCTCGAAGGACCCCAAACATGGGAAAAAGTGCGCTCAGGTTTATCCCCGAACACCCCAGTGCTAGCGGCATGGGGGCAGAAGCCGACGACTTGCCATCTCTCAGAATTGATAAACAGCCGCACAGAAGGTAATATTTTAAATTCAAACAGCATTGCTTAGCGCATATGAACAAGTTTTCAGCGCACAGGACAAAACGAGCGAGTTTTACTCAAAAATTACATCCATAGAGCATTCATCTGCCACAAGGCGGGCACCCTTCAGATCATCCTTATAGTAATTCTCGGGCTTGTGATGCTCTTTCCCCGGCGGTGGCCCGTCCTTCACAAGCTTCTCAGCATCCAGCTTGCCCCAGTGCACCTTAGCACGGGCAAGGGCCCTACGGGCACCTTCAATGCAGACGGAGCGCTTGATGACTTCGAGCCTTGGACATGCCTCCACCAGCCGCCGCACCAGCCCGAAATAGCTCCCAGACTGAGCCTCTCCAGGCCACAGCCGAAGTATGAGGCCCTTCATGGCCTGTTCAGCCGCCTTGTGGAGCTCGACCAGTTGCTTCAGCTGGTCGCTCAGGGGCATGGGGTGTCCGGCCTCAGCGTACTGAGACCAGAACACCTTCTCCGTCGAGCTGCCCTCCTCGGCTCGATAGAATGCGGCGGCATCGGACACACTCCGGGGAAGATCTGCGAACGCTCCTGGAGAGCTCCGGATTCGGGTAAGTAACAAGTAACTCACGTTTATGTGTTTGCTTCGCATAAAGAATGCCTTACCCGCCGCTATCTTCTTCACCTTATCCAACTCCTGGGGGGTCTTCTGGGATTCGGCCTTGGCAGACTTGCCATTTTCAATGGCCACCGCGAGCTCGGACGCTCGTGTCTTTGAGTCAAGCTCCAAACTCTCATGTTTTTCCATGAGAGCCTGGAGCTCTTGCCGCACCTTGCCAACCTCGGCCTCATACTTCTCCCGCTCGGTGCGCTCCGAGGCTGCCCTCTTCTCGGCCACGGCCAGCGCTCGCTTAAGGGTCCCCACCTCAGGCGTGGCCCCTACAATAGCCACGATAATCCTGTCATTTTTTGCAATTGCACCTTTTTATATTTGTATTTAGACAAGGTATTTCTTACCTTCTGTCGGATTTCGGGTTCCGGCAGACCCTTGAGGTTCGAACACTGGGGTGTGCGCGGAGATTTCGCCTCCTACCTACCTGCACCCCTCCGCCTTGCTAGGATCTAAACTATGGAAAGAACAACACAAGAGACACAGGGTTTATACTGGTTCGGGCCACCGTTGTGGTGTAATACCCTACTCCAGTGTGTGGTGTGGTGGATTGCCTCTTGGGCTGATGATGATAAACAATACAAGGAAGAGCAGCCTCGCGAGGGTCTGTTCTTGGCTAGGGCGATGAACTGCTGGGAGGAGTTCAGTCACCTTCCTCTCTCTCTCTAGATGCTTCTCGGCAAAACTCTCCCTTTCTTCGGTGGGTGGCTGGTCCTATTTATAGAGGCCCTCGTCCTTTTCCCAAATATCGAGCGGGAAGGGAGCCAACAATGGCGGGCTAATTTGAAGGGGGACAGCTAGTATCAGCTATCCTGACAAAAGTAGTCTTCGCTTGCGCAAAGCTCTGGCGGTGACGCCGTATTGGGCTCCACGGTGACCTCCGTCTTGTAGCCCTCCTTGTCTTGGTCTTGTTGCACCGAAATGGCAACCTTTTCCTGATGCCTCGGTACTCCACGGCTGCGCTTGCCCCCTTTGCACCAAAGAGGAAAGGAGGACACTGCGCGGGCTGGCACCCGCCTGGCGCCCTTGGTCGTCACGGCTTGCGTCATGGGCACCTCGTGAGGTATCCTGCCTTGGTCTCTCCGCCTCCTCGTGAGCCAGCCTGACGAGGCCGTGCCTGAGGAAGCTCCGCGTCGTCCGCCCCGTGAGGCTTGGCCCCTCGCGAGGGTCTTGGGTTTGCGTTGGTGAAGATGGGCCGCGCTGGGCCCCCTTTTGAGCCACGCCGCAGGCCGCAGGCAGGCAAGTCTGGGGACCCCCGTTCCCAGAATGCCGACAGTAGCCCCCGGGCCCAAGGCGCGCTCGGACTTGGCCGTGCAGGGAGGCAGAAGGGCAAGAGCGAAGCGCTGCGGGCCCTAACAGCCTGCGGCCTTGGGCGTCGCGTGGCGGTTGATTGGACGTGGGCGTCTCCACTTCTCCATGGCACCTCAGCAACTGCACAGATTTGACAAGTCCCTGCATGCAAAGCGGGTCATAATTACCTGCGACCGTGGGGGCCGTCGGTTGGCCCTCGCCAGCTATAAGTACGGGTCGGCGCGTGCCCTTCCAGTTCATCTCCCCTTGCTCCTCCTTCTTCTTCATGGCCCCGTCGAGGAGGTTCTCGGTCGCAGAGAAGGGGAAGGCTCGCCAGGTTGAGCCCGCCTCTCCTCCGCCCAAGCGCGGCCGAGGGCGCCCTCGCAAACATCCTGTGGCCACCACGGCAGCTCCCCGCGGCCGCGGAGGCGATTTTCAGCACAGCGACGGGCCGATTGCTGTGGCCGGGGGGTGCGCTCCGGTTGCGCGTCCCCCTATGCCATGCTTTCGCACTGCTGAGGTGCTGCCGGAGTTCGTCATGTGGTCGGCGGAGCCGCCTAGCACCCGGCTTCCACTTCCTCGCTTCCTCCTTGGCGAGCTCCCGGCCGGCGCCCTGGGTGGCCTCTGGCTTCAGGCCGACAGCTGCTGCGGCCGGGCCTCATGGGTTTCACTGGAGGTCTCCGCAGTCGGGAGCCTGGCCCTGGCCCGCGGTTGGCAGACGTTTGCCCGCACGCGTGGCCCGGGCCGTCGGTGCGCCCTACACTTCAAGTTTGACGGTGATGCCACCCTCTACGTGAGGGTGTTTGGGGAAGATGGTCGCCGCGCAGGGTGTTGCCCCGAGGGTGACGACCGTGGCTGGGAACCCAGCTCCGGCGATGATGGAGAGGGCAGCGCTCGCGCGGCTGGCGGCGCTCAGGGTTCCTCAAGCTTCTCCGGTTCTTCTTCAGGCGGCGACTCTTCTAGCGGTGGCCGCGGTCAGCCTCCATGCCATGTATCTTCTTGGGAGGTGGTAGCATGTCCGCCCGCCACCGCGCCCTGGTGAAGCGCGAGAGGGAGTCCACCTGAGCTCCGGAGGCAGCTCGGGCTTTCCCTGCAGGCCGGTGTGAGGCGAGCTGCACCAGATTTGTTCTTTCTTTTCCTTTTTCCTGCGTAAACAAGACAGTAGTGTGGAGCCCCGCGGGGGCGTGTATGGGTTATTGCTGTTAATCATCGTTTTGCTTTCTTTATCGTACCTCCCGGCTACGTGCCCGCGCGTGGATAGTTCCCGGCCCCGGCCGTGGGGGCCACCGACCCAGGACCTGTCGGATTTCGGGTTCCGGCAGACCCTTGAGGTTCGAACACTGGGGTGTGCACGGAGATTTCGGCTCCTACCTACCTGCACCCCTCTGCCACGCTAGGATCTAAACTATGGGAAGAACAGCACAAGAGACACAAGGTTTATACTGGTTCGGGCCACCGTTGTGGTGTAATACCCTACTCCAGTGTGTGGTGTGGTGGATTGCTTCTTGGGGTGATGATGATGAATAATACAAGGAAGAACAGCCTCGCGAGGGTCTATTCTTGGCTGAGGCGATGAACTGCTAGGAGGAGTTCAGTCACCTTTCTCTCTCTCTCTCTCTCTCTCTCTCTCCCTCTCTCTCTCTGCTTCCAACCTCTCTACCCCCAGAGACCCTTCGACCCCCAGCTATGTGGGTGGCTGGTCCTATTTATAGAGGCCCTAGTCCTCTTCCCAAATATCGAGCAGGAAGGGAGCCAACAATGGCAGGCTAATTTCAAAGGGGACAGCAAGTATCAGCTATCCTGACAAAAGTAGTCTTCGTCTGTGCAAAGCTCTGGTGATGACGCCGTCTTGGGCTCCACGGTGACCTCCGTCTCGTAGTCCTCCTGGTCTTGGTCTTGTTGCACCGAAATGGCAACCTTTGCCTGATGCCTCGGTACTCTGCGGCTGCGCTTGCCCCCTTTGCACCAAAGAGGAAAGGAGGACACTGCTTGGGCTGGCACCCGCCTGGCGTCCTGAGTCGTCATGGCTTGCGTCACGGGCACCTCGTGAGGTACCCCGCCTTGATCTCCCCGCCTCCTCGTGAGCCTTCCTGACGAGGCCGTGCCTGAGGAAGCTCCGCGTCGTCCGCCCCGCGAGGCTTGGCCCCTCGCGAGGGTCTTGGGTTTGTGTTGGCGAAGATGGGCCGTGCTGGGCCCCCCTTTGAGCCACGCCGCAGGCCGCAGGCAGGCAAGTCTGGGGACCCCCGTTCCCAGAACACCGACAGTAGCCCCCGGGCCTAAGGCGCGCTCGGACTTGGACGTGCTGGGAGGCGGAAGGGCAAGAGCGAAGCGCCGCGGGCCCTAACAGCCTGCGGCCTTGGGCGCTGCGTGGCGGTTGACTGGACAGGGGCGCCTTAGCAACCGCGCGAGTTGATAAAGGAGTGGCATCTGCCTAGGCCCTGCTTCTTGCTTTCCCCGGTTGCTGCTCAGATGCCCTTTCTCGTGCCTCTCCTTCCTTCCTCCGAAATTTCTAGATCTGCTCTGACCGCGCGACCTAGGAAGCCATGGCGCTTTGCCAGCCCCCGGCCGCAGCTTGGTACTCGTCTGCCCTGGACCCGCCGAACGTGTTGGAGGCAAGCCTTGCCCGGTTGTGCTGGATGGCAATGGCGCGGGGCATCGACGGGGTGAAGGTGTTCAAGGTCGGCTCTGCCACCCCTGAGGGTCAGAGGAGCACCTTCTATCCGCTCTTCATAAGTGCCATCGTTGCTGGCCTGATGCCTCCCTTCTCCGAGTTCTTCTTCTGTCCTCCGCCATTACAAGCTACAGGCTCTGCATCTCCACCCCAACTCCGTCCTTCTCCTCACAATCTTTGCTTATTATTGCGAGGCCCACGTTGGGGTGCAACCCTCAGTGGCCTTGCTGCGCCACTACTTCTACATCCGGACCTCTCACGGTCCTGCTTCCGCGTGCGCGAGCTTCATCGCGTACGGTGGCGCCATTGCCATCTCGAACCCTGGAAAGAGGATTGAGGGCTTCAGGAGCAAGTGGGTCTTGGTGGATGCTGAGCGCATCCTCCCTCGGCTGATCTTGCCCACGGAGCAGCCCACGAGCTCCAGCAACTGGGGTCGAGCGGAGCTCACGGATCCCCGCGCGAAGATGGTGTTGGAGAAGATGGACGCGGATCTGAGGCCGACCGACATGGCGGCGGTGAAGCTGACCGGCGCGTCGCTGCTGAGGGAGTTCCTGGAGCACCAACCAGCTCCGCTTCGGCAGTACTCGCTTCCAATGTGGAGGCCCCGTCTGAGCCCGGCGGCCTTGGCCGACGGAGACCTGGCTGCAGCTCTCCAATCTCTGGTCGGGGGCAATGTGGCGAGGTTGGAGGGCGCCCCTACGCCCTTGTTCCTCCGCGACGACTGGGAGCGGGTGGTGAAGTCCATGCCCGTCTTCAACGGGGATGGGCCCGTGCCCATGGAGACTCCTGGGGATCCAGTGGACGTGCCCTCCGACGACTCCAGCGAAGAGGAGGAAGGAGAGGTGCAGGGAAAAGGGCCTGACTCCGAGGTGACTGACGGAGAGTCGAGGGCTCCCCTCCCCTGGTGCAGGTCCCGCGCTCTCCGCCTCCCTCCGAGCGATGACGACGAGGATGACGGCGAGGATGACGATGAGTAGGACGACGGGAGCTCACCCCCGATCCCGAAGAAGGACAGGACCGGGCTGATCTCCCGCGGGTCTACCCCGGCCTCGGGGCGGACCGCAGGCGCACCTTCCGCCTCCAAGCTTCCCGAGGTTGACCCTTCCAGCCGGCTTTCAGGCTTCAGATTTGGCTGGAGGCCGCTTGAGCTCACTGGCAGCGATCCATAAGCGTTCGATTCTTGTCTTTATTTCTTGCTCTGCTTCTGAGGTTTGACCTTCGCATCCCCTGGATAGGCTGGCGCCCGCAGCAAAGAAGTCAAAGGGGGCTCCTGAGGTTCCATCCGTGGCAGCGCCCCTGAAGGAGGGTGACCGCGACGCATAGGCTTCTCCTGCCCGGTCGTCCTCGCAAGGCCTGGCTGAGCCGGCTGGGGCGAGCTTAGCCCCCACGGCCCAAGTGGCTCCCGAGGTGCTCTCGCCTGCCGCCGCCACTACAGCTATCGGGGCACGGCAGACTCCGCCTCAGGATGCTGCGGCCATGCTGCCGCCTTCTCCTCCTACTCCACCAGCTGCTGTCTCTCCGACTCCTTCTGCCGTTCTGGATCGTGCTGTTGCTGAGCTGGACCGACTGTGGCAGGATCTTCTTGGCGCTGACCCCTGCTTGGTGGCCGGGCGTTTGGAGTTGGCTTCTGGATGGGTTCGCTCTGACACTTCGATTCGGGCGGCGCTGGTCCAGGCCTCGACGGCATGCGACAAGGAGAAGCAGGCCATCCTTGAGGCGAAGGCTGCTCGTGATGCAGCCCTGGGGGAGGTGGTCGACGTCCGTGGTCGCTGCAAGGCGCTGGAGGACGAGCTGCAAGGCCTGCGGGATCAGCTCGCGAAAGAGGTCCGCCTTCGCCAAGAGCAAGAAGAAGGCATGAAGGCTCGCAAGGCGGCCATCGAGGGCCGGGAGGCCAAGCTCAAGAAGCGCCGCGATCGCCTGGGCGCGCAGGAGCAGGAATTGGGGGCGAGGAAGGCCGAGCTGGACGAGAAGGCCCTGGTTCTTGCCGAGGACCGCGTGGCCTTCACGGAGTTGGAGGTGAGGGCTCGCTCCTCGCTGAGGACGCTTTTACGACAGCGGCCTGGAGAGCCCGCTGGCTGGCGTCGAGGACGGCCCCGCCAAGCTGCTTCCCTTCCTGGTTCATGCTCTTGAAGATGTCGCCCTTGGCCTTGGCCCCACGATCGAGGCTGAGGCGCGTGTCCTGTCTTCTGCAGCACTGACGCGGGTCCTCACCCACATCTACCTTCGCGATCCCGGCGTTGACCTTGACAGCCTGCTAGAGTCAGCAAGCGGCGAGTGTGCCACTGCTGCTGCTGAGGCCGTGAAGGGTCACGCGGAGGCTCTGCTGGGGAAGTTCCGGGCCTTCAGCACCAAGCTGGAGCAAGGCGCTGCCGACCCCGCTGCTCCGTGAGGCGAACCCACTCTGCGCTGCTCCCCCGCCACCAAGTGACTCCGTCGTGTCTCATGTCCTGCTTTTAATTCCTGCACATGTATCATGCCTCGGGGAGGCGTTTAAACTTGCGTTTGGCATTGAGATAACAATGTGGACTGTAATATTTGCTTTCGAATTCCTTGAAATTTGCGCTTTTCCTTCCTACTTGCTTATGTTCTACACCGGCAGACCTGGCCCCGCGCGTACCTCACCCAGCAATAGTCCTGACCGGAAACTAGGACGGGACCAAGGAGTGAGGGGCTACCTGACAAGTTAGGCTCCTGAGTCGCGATGCTCAGGAGTCCCCCTTGGTGCACGAACAGCAAGTAGGGAGGCATGATGTAGGTGGATCTATCATTCTACGTCTGCAGAGCCCGGCCGCGCGCGTGCCTCACCCAGCGATGGTCCCAATCGGAAACCAGGACGGGGCCACGGAGTGAGGGGCTACGTGACCAGTTAGGCTCCTGAGTCGCGATGCTCAGGAGTCCCCCTTGACGCACGAACAACAAGTAGGGAGGTGTGATGTGGGTGGATCCACCGTTCTACGTCTGCAGAGCCCGGCCCCGCGTGTACCTCACCCAGCAATAGTCCCGACCGGAAACCAGGACGGGACCAAGGAGTGAGGGGCTACGTGACCAGTTAGGCTCCTGAGTCGCGATGCTCAGGAGTCCCCCTTAACGCCCAAATGGCCTTCATACCTTGGCTCCGCTCGGGGAGAGGCGAGCGACGAACCAGGCCCGGGGGGCCTGGCTGGGTGGCGTGCGTATGGGCGTGACCCGGGCGCAGCCCCTGTGCCCAGCCCCCTCGCGCGGTACTCCCGAGGGGAGGCGTTACGATGAGGCTAGACACAGAGCTCTGGGCTCCCTGAGGTTGATGCGGCCCGGGGGCCACCCTCAGTTGTTTATCACCAGCGCGGAGCATAGCGCTTCCGTATGTGTACGGGCACAGCCACTCCTCGGCAGTGTCGTCAGCCAGCGCGGAGCATGGTGCTTCCACTGGTACGTGGGAGGGGCCCCCCTCCGGGAGGAGCCCCCGGGGCGTGTACAGCCCCGCCCTGACACGTGGCTGGCATGGAAGGGCCTGGCGAGGTGTATCTGGGAACCCGTGAGCCAGCGCGGGACTCACGGGGCCCTACCTCTAGGCGGGTTGCGCCTGGCACTGGGCCTTATCTTGCGATGTGTCCCTGCAAATTTGGTTAGATGCCTGCACTCTACGTCCTTGGGTCCCGACCCTCGAGCTGGTCTCAGTCGTCGCTGGTATGCCAGGTCGCGATGCCGTGGTCAAGGCCAGAGGGTGAGGGCTGGAGAGCCAGTAAGAGCCCTGAGTCGCGATGCTCAGGTACCCCCCCTTTAACGTGCAAGTGGTCAGCATGGAGAAGAAGAGGTGCCGTGGACCGGCATCAAACAGTCAAGCATGGTGGTTCTAACGTATAACCGGAAATGAATGCAAATGGGATACATGCCGCTGGGCCTGGCCCGAGCGGCTTGGGGATCATGCAGCCCGAGGGGCGCCCCCAACAAGGTAAGCTAATCGACGCGAAATAAAAGGGATACACGCCACAGGGACGGACCCACGCAGCCTGGGAATAATGCAGCCCTGGGGGCGCTCCCAGCTGGAAGTGAAACTTGAAAGATGTCACCTGATGATGCTGAAGACGAAGGGGTGTTGGTGTAGCCGGCTCGATGGGCTGCGGAAGCCGATCCTCATGAGCCCCCAGGCCCAGGGGCCTCGGGAGGCTCCGGAGGCGCTGGCGGTTCCTCGCGGACCATCTCCATCTCCACCAGGGCTGCGGAGCGCCTGGCCTCTTGTGCCTGCGTGGTGCCCCTCATGAGGCGCTGGTACGTGTTAGCCCCGCTCAGCAAGCCGTAAGGCATGCGAACGTAGCTATGGGGTGGACCTCCGCAGCGCCCCACTCGCGAGGGCCAGAGGCACTCCAGGGAGGCGACTCGGTTGAGCCCTGGTACGTCGATGCAGACGCGCAGCCCGCCATCCTCGCCTGGATGGGGAGCCACTGCTGGTAGGCGGCGGCCGCCTCTCATGACTCTTGACTCCTGTAGCTCCTGAATGGTCTTGCTGACGAACTCCTGTGGGTCTGGATCTCCTTGCCTTGCTCCTTCTTGGGGGAAACGTGCTTCATAACATGCCTCCAGGTGGTGCCCAAGCGCCTCCCTCGTGACCCTAGCTAGGTCGGCGGCCCTCCAGGGAAGAGCCCCCGAGCCCTGCCTGAGGAGGGCGCTAGGCGCGCTTTCCTATGCAAAGGAAGGAGGTTCCCCCTGGGCAGGGACGGGCCTAGAGGGGCCTGCCTCCTGAGGGGCCAGGCCGGACGATGTCTTCTTCTTCTTAGGGGCGGTCTCAGGAGGCCTCCTGCTTCCACGATCCGGGTCTTCCAGTGATGCGGCCTGAAAGGCTCGCTCCGGGGAACACATCGTGTCCTTCTCTTCACAAGGCACCGTGATGACTCCACCGCTTCCTGGCATCTTGAGGACGTTGTAGCCGTGGTGTGTTGTGGCCATGAACTTGGCCAGCGCTGGGTACCCAAGGATGGCGTTGTATGGCAGGCGAATGTGAGCGACGTCGAAGTCGATGAGCTCGGTGCGGTAGTTGTCGCGTGCCCCGAAGGTAACAGGGAGGCGAACCTGCCCAACCGGGACCATGGAGCCGTCGGTGATACCGGAGAAAGGCTTGGTTGGCTGGAGCTAGCTGTAGGGCACTTGGAGGTTGTTGAATGTCTCCACGGACAGGACGTTGAGCCCTGCCCCGCCATCGATGAGGGTCTTGGTGACCACCACGTTGCTGATAATTGGGGAGCAAAGCATCGGGAGGACTCCGGCTGTAGCCGCACACTTGAGCTGATCTGCTGAGATGAACGTGATGGCGCACGCCGACCACCTGAGAGGGCGCGTGGCTTCGAGCCTGGGGAGGGCTGCGTTCACTTCGCGGGCGAACTGCTTGAAGATGCGTTGAGAGGCTGGGGCTTGAGCTCCGCCCAGGATGTAGGTGATCGCGCGCGGCTCCTGGAAGCCCCCTGCCTCCTCGTCCTGGTGACGGTCCTCATTTCTCCTTGGCCGTGGCGGCAGCGGTGGGAGGCCTGTGTTGCCTTGCGGGAGATCCTCGCGAGGCTGATCCCTCCAGCCTCCCTCGCGAGGCGGGTCTTGCCAGCGATCCTCGCGAGGTTGATCACGCCACCCCTGGTGCGAGCCACGGTCTTCCCAGCGTCCTGCGTTGCTTCCTCCTCCTCGGCCGTAGCCCCGGTCACTGCGGTCAGGGCGACGGCCGATCGTTCCTTCACACACGGCTCGGAGTTCTTGACATTCGTTGGTGTTGTGGGTGTGGAGGTCGTGGTACACACATGTAGGATTTCGGGTTCCGGCAGACCCTTAAGGTTTGAACACTGGGGTGCGCGCGGAAACCTCGCCTTCAACCCCTCCGTCTCGATGGGATCTAAACTACTAAAAGAACTGCACGAAAGACACAAGATTTATACTGGTTCGGGCCACCAATGTGGTGTAATACCCTACTCCAGTGTGTGGTTTGTGGATTGCCTCCCGGGGCTGGTGAGGATGAACAATACAAGGAAGAACAGCCTCGCGAGGGTCTGTTATTGGCTGGGGTGATGAAAGTGCAACTATCCCTAGGTGGTTTTGGTAATTCATAACAACATATAGCTCATTGAGCTAATGCTATTTCAAGATGATTATTTCAGGAAAGCTCAATGATTGGCATGGCTTGGATGTGAAAGTGGAACCCTCAAAATACTAAGGACAAAGAATTGGCTCAAGCTCAAAAGTTCAAGACTCTTCATTTTATGTTTTAGTGACCCAAGATCACATTGAGTCTTTAGGAAAAGCCAATACTATCAAGGAGGGATGAGGTGTTGCTTAATGAGCCTCTTGCTTTATGTGCTTAATGATATGCTCCAAAATCCTCAGCTAGTTTCCCATATCCACAAATGACCTAAACCCTAAGCCAAACTCGGTCATACCGATTCCTTCATTCCGGCGCCACCAAGTTTTACTTGTCATTTGCCACTGCCAAACCCTAGCAATTCGGTCCTACTGATAAGGATCTCGGTCTCACCGAGATGGGCTTGCAAACTCTCTGTTTCCCTTTCTTAACTTTTCGGTCTCACCGAAAGAGCGAATCGGTCCCACCGAGAATGCAAGGTAACTCTATGTTTCCTTCTTGTAACTTTTCGGTCTCACCGAAAGAGCAAGTCGGTCCCACCAAGTTTGCCTGACCAACTCTCTGGTTAGCTTATTGCCAAACTCGGTCTCACCGAGTTTGTGCAATCGGTCTCACCGAGATTACGTTATGCCCAAACCCTAACCGAATCGGTCCTACCGAGTTGCATGTCAGTCCCACTGAAATTCCTAACGGTCACTAGGTTTACCCTTTCGGTCCAACCGAGTTTTCTGATTCGGTCCCACCGAGATTGGTAAATTGTGTGTAATGGTTGGATTTTGTGTGGAGGCTATAAATACTCCTCCACCTCCTCTTCACTTATGGAGAGAGCCATCAGAACACATACATCATTCCAACTCATATGTTCTGAGAGAGAACCACCTACTCATGTGTTGAGACCAAGATATTCCATTCAAACCATATGAATCTTGATCTCTAGCCTTCCCCAAGTTGCTTTCCACTCAAATCTTCTTTCCACCAGATCCAAATCATATGAAAGAGAGTTGAGTGTTGGGGAGACTATCATTTGAAGCACAAGAGCAAGGAGTTCATCATCAACACACCATTTCTTACTTCTTGGAGAGTGGTGTCTCCTAGATTGGCTAGGTGTCACTTGGGAGCCTCCGACAAGATTGTGGAGTTGAACCAAGGAGTTTGTAAGGGCAAGGAGATCGCCTACTTCGTGAAGATCTACCGCTAGTGAGGCAAGTCCTTCGTGGGCGATGGCCATGGTGGGATAGACAAGGTTGCTTCTTCGTGGACCCTTCGTGGGTGGAGCCCTCCGTGGACTCGCGCAACCGTTACCCTTCGTGGGTTGAAGTCTCCATCAACGTGGATGTAGGATAGCACCACCTATCCGAACCATGGGAAAAACATCTGTGTCTCCAATAGCGTTTGAATTCTCCAAACCCTTCCCTTTATATTCTTGCAAGTTGAATGCTTTACTTTTCGCTGCCAATACACTCTTTGCATGCTTGCTTGAATTGTGTATTGATTGCTTGACTTGTCCTAAGATAGCTAAAAACTGCCAAGAACTAAAATTGGGAAAAGGTTAAGTTTTTATTTGGTCAAGTAGTCTAATCACCCCCCCTCTAGACATACTTTCCATCCTACAGGTGATGAATTGCTATGGGGAGTTCAGCCACCTCTCTCTATCTCTCTCTTTCTCTCTTCCTCTCTTCCAGATCCCAACTGACCAACCGAACCGAACTGACCCCCTTGCTATGTGGGTGGCTAGTCCTATTTATAGAGGCCCTGGTCCTCTTCCCAAATATTGAGCGGGAAGGGATCCAACAATGGCGGGCTAATTTGAAGGGGGACATCGAGTACATCTATCCTGACAAAAGGTGGTCTTCGCCTGCGAAAGGCTCTGGTGATGACGCCGTGCTGGGCTCCATGGTGACCTCTGTCTCGTAGTCCTCCTGGTCTTGGTCTCGTTGCACCGAAGTGGCAACCTTTGCCTGATGCCTCGGTACTCCGCGGATATGCTTGTCCCCTTTGCACCAAAGAGGAAAGAAGGACGCTGCGCGCGCTGGCGCCCGCCTGGCGCCCTCGATCGTCATGGCTTACGTCATGGGCACCTCACGAGGCACCCCGCCTTGATATCTCCGTCTCCTCGCGAGCCAGTCTGAGGAGGCTGCGCCTGAGGATGCGTCGTGTCGTCCGCCTCGCGAGGCTTGGCCCCTTGCGAGGGTCTTGAGTCTTGTGCTTGATGAAGATGGGCCGTACTGGGCCCCCACTTGAGCCACGCCACAGGCCGCAGGCAGGCAAGTCTGGGGACCCCCGTTCCCAGAACGCCGACAGTAGCCCCCGGGCCCAAGGTGCGCATGGACTTGGCCGTGCCGAGAGGCGAAAGGGCAAGGGCGAAGCGCCGCAGGCCCTAACAGCCTGGGCCTCGGGCGCCGCGTGGCGGTTGATTGAACGTGGGTGCCTCAACAACCACGCAGGTTGGTAAAGGAGCGGCATCTGCCCAGACTTCGCCTTTTGCTCTCTCCGGTCGTCGCTCATATCCCCTTTCTTCCTCTAAACTTCCAGATCTACTCCAGCTGCGTGACCTAGGAAGCCATGGCGCCTCGCCAGCCTCCGGCCAAGGCTTGGTACTCCCCTGCTCTGGATCCGCCAAATGTGTCCAAGGCGAGCTTTGCTCGGCTGTGCCGGATGGCGACGGCGCAGGGCGCCAACGGGACGGAGGTGTTCAAGGCCGGCTCCGCCACCCCCGAGGACCGAGGGAGCACCTTTTATCCTCTCTTTGCGAGCTCCATTGCTGCGGGCTTGTTGCCTCCCTTCTCCGAGTTCTTCTTCTCCGTCCTCCGCCATTACGACTTGCAGGCTCTGCATCTCCACCCCAACTCTGTCCTCCTTCTGGCGGTCTTCGCTTACTACTGCGAGGCCCATGTAGGGGTGCAGCCTTCGGTGGCCCTGCTGCGCCACTACTTCTACCTCCGGATTACCGGCAGCTCTCTTTCTGCGTGTGCGGGCTTCGTCGCGTATAGCGGCACCATTGCCATCTCGAACCCCGAGAAGAGGATCGAGGGCTTCAGGAGCAAGTGGGTCTTGGCAGATGTCGGGCGCATCCACCCTCGGCTGATCTTGCCTACGGAGCAACCCGTGAGCACCAGCGACTGGTGCCGAGCGGAGCTCACGGATCCCCGCGTGGAGCCGGTGTTGGAGAAGATGGACGCGGACCTGAGGCCGGCCAACATGGCGACGGCGAAGTTGACCGGTGCGTCGCTGCTGAAGGAGTTCCTGGAGCACCAGCTGGCCCCGCTCCGGGAGTACTCTCCTCCAATGTGGAGGCCTCATCCATGCCCCGAGGCTGCGGATGAAGAGGATGTGACCGCGGTTCTCCAATCTCTGGTCAGTTGCGAGGTGGCAAGGCCGAAGGGCGCTCCGGAGCCCTTGTTCCTTCGCGACGACTGGAAGCGGGTGGTGAAGTCCATGCCCGTTTTTAACGGGGACGGGCTCGTGCCCGCGCTGGCCTCTGAAGGGCCGGTGGATGTGCCCTCCGGCGACTCCAGCGATGAGGAGGAGGGCGAAGAGGAGCGGGGAGAGGGGCCCGACTCTGGGGCGACCGACGGAGAGTCGAGGGCTCCCCTCCCTCGATGCTCGCCTCGTACTCTCCACCTTTCGCCGAGCGATGATGATGATGATGATGATGATGTGCTGGGCAGCGGGAGCTCGCCCCCGATTCCGAAGAAGGACAGGACCGCGCTGATCTCCCGCGGGTCCGTCCCGGCTCCGGGGCGAACCGTGGACGCGCCTTCTGCTTCTAAGGTCGACCCTTCCAGCCGGCTGTCAAGCTTCAAGTTAGGCCGGAGGCTGCCCGAGCTCACCGGCGAGGACCTGTAAGTGCTTGATCCTTGATCTTTTGTTTCTCGTTCCACCGACGATGCTTGATGATTGTTTCTCTTGAGTAGGCGGGCGCCCGTGGCGAAGAAACCGAAGGTGGCTCCTGAGGTCCCACCTGCAGCGACGCCTTTGCTTGCAGGGGAGGGAGATCGTGACGCGCGGGCCTCTCCTGCCCGCGCATCCTTGCGAGGTTTGGCCGAGCTGGCTGGGGCGAGCTCAGTCCCCATGGCCCAAGTGACTCCGGAGGTTCCCTCGTCTGGCGCCACTGCTACGACTGCGGAGGCGCAGTGGACTCTGCTTCAGGACACTGCGGCCTCGCCGCCGCTACTTTCTCCCCCGTTCTACTGGCCGTTGCTTCCTCAGCTCCTCCTATTGTCCTGGAGCGTGCCGATGCTACTTTGTATTCTTCTTCCATCTTGGAGCGTGCCGCTGCCGAACTGGACCGGCTGCGGCAGGATCTTCTTGGCGCCGACCCTCGCCTGGTGGCCGGGCGCCTGGAACTGGTTTCGGGGTGGATTCGCTCTGATGCTTCGATTCGGGCGGCGCTGGTTCAGGCCTCAACGGCCTGTGACGGAGAGAGGGAGGCCGTCCTCGAGGCGAAGGTTGCTCGTGAAATGGCCCTGGGAGAGGTGGTCGAAGTCCGCGGCCGTTGCAAGGCGCTGGAGGACGAGCTGCAAGGCCTGCGGGGCCAGCTTGCGGAGGAGGTCCGCCTGCGCCCAGAGCTGGAGAAGGGGGCGAAGGCGCGCGAGGCGGCACTCGAGGACCAGGAGGCCAAGCTCAAGAAGCGCCGCGACCACTTAGGCGCGTTGAAGAAGGAGCTGGAGGCGACGAAGGCCGAGCTGGACGCCAAGGCCCGGGTTCTTGCCGAGGATCGCGTGGCCTTCGCGGACATGGAGAAAGAGGCCAGCACTTCTCTAAAGATGCTTTACGAGAGCGGCCTGGACAGTCTGCTAGCTGGTGATGAGGACGGCCCCGCCAAGCTGCTTCCCTTCCTGGTCAAGGCTCTTGGGGATGTCGCCCTTGGCATCGGCCCTGCGGCCGAGGCCGAGGCGCATGTCTTGTCTTCTGCTGCGCTGACGCGGGTCTTCGCCCACATCTACCTTCGCGATCCCGACACCGACCTCGACGGCCTGCTGGAACCGGTGAGCGGCGAGGGTGCTGCCACCGCTATCGAAGCCGTGAAGGGGCGCGCGGAGGCACTGCTGATGAAGTTCCGGGCCTTCAGCACCAAGCCAAGGCAAGGCGCTGCCGGCCCCGCTGCTCCATGAGGCGAAGCCGCTCCGCACAGCTTCACCGCCGACAAGTGACTCCGTTCCATTCCTGTTCTTCTTTCAATTCCTGCACATGAACCACGCCTCGGGGAGGCATTTAAACTTGCGTTTGGTATTGAGGCGACAGTATGGACTGTAATATTTGCTTTTAAGTTCCTTGAATTTTATGCTTTTCTTCCCTACTTGCTTGTGTTCTACGCTGGCAGAGCCCGGCCCCGCGCATGCCTCACCCAGCATTAGCCCCGACCGGAAACCAGGACGGGACCAAAGGAGTGAGGGGCCACGTGACAAGTTAGGCTCCTGAGTCGCGATGCTCAGGAGTCCCCCTTGGCGCTCGAACAACAAGTAGGGAAGCGTGATGTAGGCGTGTCTTCCGTTCTACGTCTGCAGAGCCCGACTCCGCGCGTACCTCACCCAGCATAGCCTTTCGGAACTAAGGAGTGAGGGGCTATGGAGCCAGTTAGGCCCCTGAGTCGCGATGCTCAGGAGTCCCCCATGACGCACGAACAACGGGTGATGAGGCGAGATGTGAGCGTGACTACTGTTCTACGTTTGCAGAGCCCGGCCCCGCGCGTACCTCACCCAGCATAGCCTTTCGGAACTAAGGAGTGAGGGGCTACGGGACCAGTTAGGCCCCTGAGTCGCGATGCTTAGGGGTCCCCCTTGAAGCGCAAACGGCCTTCATACCTTGGCTCCACTCGGGGAGAGACACGCGACGAACCAGGCCCGAGGGGCCTGGCTGGGCGGCGTACGTCTGGGCGGGACCCAGCCGTAGCCCCCGTGCCCAGCCCCCTCGCGCGGCACTCCCGAGGGGAGGCGTTGCGATGGGGCCAGCCACTGAGCTCTGGGCTCCCTGAGGTTAATGCAGCCCGGAGGCCACCCCCAGTTGTTTATCACCAGCGCGGAGCATAGCGCTTCCGTATGTGTACGGGCAGAGCCGCTCCTCGGCAGTGTCGTCAGCCAGCACGGAGCATGGTGCTTCCACTAGTACGTGGGAGGGGGCTCCCCTCCGGGAGGAGCCCCCGGGGCGTATACAGCCTCGCCCTGACACGTGACCGGCACGGTAGAGCTAGGTGAGGTGTATCTGGGCACCCGTGAGCCAGCGCAGGACTCACGAGGCCCTACCTCTGGGCGGGTTGCGCCCGGCACTGGGCCGTATCTTGAGATGTGTCCCTGCAAAATTTGGTTAGATGCCGGTACTCTACGTCCTCGGGTCCCGGCCCTCGAGCTTGTCTCAGCCGTCGCTGGTATGCCAGGTCGCGATGCCATGGACAAGGCCAGATGGTGAGGGCTGGAGAGCCAGTAAGAGCCCTGAGTCGCGATGCTCAGGCACCCCCCCTTTAACGTGCAAGTGGCCGACATGGGAAGAAAAGATGCCGCGGACGGGCACCATGCAGCTAAGCATGATAGGCAATGCATAGTTGGAAATAAACGCTAGGGGGATACACGCCGCCGGGTCTGGCCCGAACGGCTTGGGGATGATGCAGCCCGAGGGGCGCCCCCAACAAGGCAAACTAACATCGGAAAGGTAAATGCAGATACATGCCGCGGGGACGGACCCACGCGGTCTGGGAGTGATGCAACCCTGGGAGGGTGCTCCCAGCTAAGAACGGAACTTGAAAGATGTCACCTTAGGATGTCGTCGGCGTAGTGGTGTTGGTGCAGCAGACTTGACGGGCTGTAGAAGCCGATCCTCATGAGCCCCCAGGCCCCGGGGCCTCGGGAGGCTCCAGAGGCGCTGGTGACTCCTCGCGAGCTGCCTCCATCTCCGCCAAGGCCGCAGAACGCCTGTCTTCCTGAGCCTCCATGATGCCCCTCGTGAGGCGTGGGCATGCCGCAGCCACGCTCGGCAGGCCGTAAGGCCTGCGAACATAGCTGTGGGGTGGACCTCCGCAGCGCCCCACTTGCGAGGGCCAGAGGCGCTCCGTTGTGGCGATCCGATTGAGCCCTGGTACATCGATGCAGACACGCAGCCCACCATCCTCGCCTGGATGTGGGGCCATAGCTGGTGAACAATGGCAATCTCTCATGATCCTTGTCTCCTGCAGTTCTTGAACGGCTTTGCTGATGAACTCGTGCTGGTCTGACCCTCCTTGCTTGGCTCTTCCTTGAGGGAAACGTGCTTCGAAGCACGCCTCCACGTGGTGCCCAAGCACCTCCCTCGTGACCCTGGCTAGGTCGGTGGCCCTCCAGGTGAGAGCCCTCGAGCCCTGCCTGAGGAGGGCGCTGAGCGCGCTTTCCTATGCGATGGAAGGAGGGTCCCCCTGGGCAGACACGAGCCCTGAGGGGCCTGCCTCCTGAGGGGACGAGCCTGATGACGTCTTCTTCTTCTTGGGGGTGGTCTCGAGAAGCCTCCTGCTTCCGCGATCTGGGTCCTCTAGGGACGCGGCCTGATAGGCTCTCTCCAGGGAACACACTGCATCCTTCTCTTCACAGGGCACCGTGATGACGCCGCCACTTCCTGGCATCTTGAGGATGTTGTAGCCGTGGTGAGTCGTAGCCATAAACTTGGGCAGCGCTGGGTACCCGAGGATGGCGTTGTACGGCAGGCGGATGTGGGCAAAGTCGAAGTCGATGAGCTCGGTGCGGTAGTTGCTGCGAGCCCCGAAGGTGATAGGGAGGCGGACCTGCCCGATCGGGACTGTGGAACCGTCGGTGATCCCGGAGAAAGGCCTGGTTGGCTGAAGCTGGTCGTAGGGCACTTGGAGGTTGTTGAATGTTTCCACGGACAGGATGTTGAACCCTGCCCCGCCATCGATGAGGGTCTTGGTGACCAGCACGTTGCTGATGACTGGGGAGCAGAGCATCGGGAGGACTCCTGCAGTGGCCGCGCACTTGAGCTGGTCTGCCGAGCTGAACGTGATGGGGCACGCCGACCACCTGAGGGGGCGCTGAAAGCACAAGTGCTCCCTAGGTGGTTTTGATAATTGATGACAACATATCTCTTGTTGGACTAATGTTTTCACCTAGTATGTATCAGATAAGTTCAACAATGGAGTGGCATGGACTAAAGGGTGTGGGAAGGTCTCCAAGACACTAAGGACAAAGGATTGGCTAAAGCTTGAAGTTCAAGACTCTTCATTTTACATTTTTAGTGATCCAAGATCACATTGAGTCCATAGGAAAAGCCAATACTATCAAGGAGGGATGAGGTGTTGTTTAATGAGCCTCTTGCTCAAGTGCTTAATGATATGCTCCAAAACCCTCAGCTACTTTCCCATATCCACAAATGACCTAAACCCTAAGCCAAACTCGGTCATACTGATTCTTTCAACCCGGCGCCACCGAGTTTCACATGTCATAGCCACTGCCAAACCCTAATCAGTTCGGTCTCACCGATGGGATCTCGGTCTCACCGAGATGGGCTTGCAAACTCTCTGTTACCTACTGCATTACTCTTGGTCCCACCGAGATATGCAATCGGTCCCACCGAGTTTGCTTGGCCAACTCTCTATTTTGCTTATTACCCAAATCGGTCCCACCAAGTTTGAGTAATCGGTCAAACCGAGTTTTGGATTTTCCCTAACCCTAGCACATCGGTCCCACCAAGTTGTTCCAATCGGTCCCACCAAAATTCCTAACGGTCACTAGGTTTACTATTTCGGTCCGACCGAGTTTTCTGATTCGGTCCCACCAAGATTGGTAAATTGTGTGTAACGGTTGGATTTTGTGTGGAGGCTATAAATACCCCTCCACCTCCTCTTCATTCGTGGAGAGAGCTATCAGACTAAGCCTACACTTCCAGCATCCTATTTCTGAGAGAGAACTACCTACTCATGTGTTGAGGCTAAGACATTCCATTCCAACCATATGAATCTTGATCTCTAGCCTTCCCCAAGTTGCTTTCCACTCAATTTTTTTCCACCAGATCCAAATCTTATGAAAGAGAGTTGAGTGTTGGGGATACTATCATTTGAAGCACAAGAGCAAGGAGTTCATCATCAACACACCATTTGTTACTTCTTGGAGAGTGGTGTCTCCTAGATTGGCTAGGTGTCACTTGGGATCCTCCGACAAGATTGTGGAGTTGAACCAAGGAGTTTGTAAGGGAAAGGAGATCGCCTACTTCGTGAAGATCTACCGCTAGTGAGGCAAGTCCTTCATGGGCGATGGCCATGGTGGGATAGACAAGGTTGCTTCTTCGTGGACCCTTCGTGGGTGGAGCCCTCCGTGGACTCGCGCAACCGTTACCCTTCGTGGGTTGAAGTCTCCATCAACGTGGATGTAGGATAGCACCACCTATCCGAACCACGGGAAAAACATCCGTGTCTCCGATTGCGTTTGAATTCTCCAAACCCTTCCCTTTACATTCTTGCAAGTTGCATGCTTTACTTTTCGCTGCCTATATACACTTTGCATGCTTGCTTGATATGTATTGTGAGTGTTGAAATTATGCTTAAACTCCACTCAAACCGAAAAAGCTTAAAAATTGCAACTTTGGCATGAAGTGTCTAATCACCCCCCTCTAGACACATCTACTTCAAGGTCCTACAAGTGGTATCAGAGCTTTGGTCTCCATTGCCTTGGTTTAATCACCATTGGAGGAAGATGGATGTGTCTACTTTAGGGAGTCTTAGACATAGAGTGCCTATTCTTGATGGAGAATATTTTCATGAGTGAAAAAATGAGATGCTTGTAATCTTCAACCAATATCATTTGAACAAGTATATTGCTAGCCCTTGTGCACCTCACATTGATCCTTTGCATCCTACCCTAGATGAAGATGTTGACATGATTCACAATCTTAGAACTATTGAGCTCATCATTAGAGGATTGCCCAAAAACTTGATTGCTAGCTTGCCTACTCTTAATTGTGCTTATACTATATGGAAATTTCTTGAGGAACGATTTCCCGACCATTCCTTAAAAAATTTGGATAAAATTCTCCATAAATCTATTGCCTTGAGTAAGATGAACTCTAGTGATCCTAACTTTGGTGATTGTCTACTTGAGCTTGCCAATCTCAAGTGAGCTAAGGGAGATGTTGGAATCATTAGTGATATTATATTAGAAGCTATAAGAATTCATAAAAGTGACCATTTTGATGATCATTTATCTAATGAATTACCCTCTCTAGGAAATGATGAGTCACAAGATCATGGTGAACATGAATACTATGATGATGATGATAGTGGCTTCAATCTTGATGATGCAATGAGACACTTTGGTCGTACGGCAAATCTTCGAGGATATGAATTAGGAGGAAAGGAATGGGTTCTTGATAGTGGATGTACTGATCATATGACCGGAGATGAGGAGATGTTCCGTGAGCTTGCTGAAAATAACGGCCCTCGAAAATATGTCACCTTTGCTGATAATTCAAAGGGTAAAGTAGTTGGCCTTGGTAAGGTGGCCATCTCACATGATAGTTCCATTCAAAATGTTATGCTCGTTGAATCTCTCGGCTACAATTTACTTTCAGTATCTAGGCTTGCTGATTTCGGTTTAAATGTCCTATTTACTGAGGTAGATTGCCAAGTGTTTCGTCGAGACAATCATAAAATGGTCTTTACCGGTATGCGTAAAGGTGACCTTTACATTGTCGACTTCTCTAAAAAGGCACAACCTAAAACTTGCTTTATTGCTAAATCCTCAAAAGGTTGGTTGTGGCATAGATGACTAGGTCATGTTGGCATGAGAAATCTTGACAAGCTTATTAAAGGAAATCATATCCTTGGAGTTAATGATGTCATATTTGATAATGATAGACTTTGCAGTGCTTGTCAAGCAGGTAAACAGGTTGGAGGAAGACATCACGTGAAGAACATCATGACCACAAGGAGGCCACTCGAGCTACTTCATATGGATCTTTTTGGTCCCAATGCCTACAAGAGTCTCGGTGGAAATTGTTTTGGCCTAGTTATAGTTGATGATTTTTCAAGATTTACGTGGGTGTTCTTTCTTAATGACAAGTCGCAAGTCCAGAAGATCTTCAAAAACTTCGCTAGGAAGGCCCAAAATCAGTTTGACGTGAAGATCAAGAAGGTTCGGAGTGACAACGGAACGGAGTTCAAGAACGTAAATGTGGACACCTTTCTTGACGAAGAAGGGATTTCACACGAGTTCTCGGCTACGTACACACCTCAACAAAATGGAGTTGTTGAGAGGAAGAACCGGACGCTCATCGAAATGGCAAGAACAATGCTTGATGAATACAAGACGCCAAAGCACTTTTCGGCAGAAGCGGTTGAGACAGCTTGTCACGCAACAAATCGCTTGTATCTTCACGAGCTACTCGGCAAGACGGCATACGAGCTCCTCACCGGTAACAAACCCCAAGTTGGATACTTTCGAGTATTCGGCTCAAAGTGCTACATTCTTGATAAGCATCATCGTTCAAAGTTTGCTCCTAAATATCATGAAGGTTTCCTACTTGGTTATGGCTCAAACTCTCACACTTACCGTGTCTACAACAATTTCACCCGAAAGGTTGAAGAGATGGTAGATGTGAAATTTGATGAATCTAATGGCTCGCAAGTAGAGCAATTGCCAATTGATGTAGGAGACAAAGACCCTTCAGAAGCAATCCAAGACTTGCCCATAGGCAAAGTTCGTCCAACGGAGGTGAAGGAGAGTACTTCATCCGTCCAAGTGGAGGCTTCTACTTCACAACAAGGTGAACCAAGAATTGATACGGAAGCATCCACAAGTGGGACACACGAAGATGAAGAAGACAAGGAAATGCATCAAGACGAACATCAACAACCTCCTTCTCCACCATGATAAGACAATGACAACGTCAACAATGAAGAAGGCCAAGAAGAAGAACAAGATGAAGAAAATGTTCAACGAAGACCCAAGCAAAAGCTCTCACGAGTTCGAGCAAGAATTGCCAAAGATCATCCCGTCGAGCAAATCTTCAATGATATACAAACCGGGAGAATCACTCGCTCAAAAACTCGCTTAGCTAACTTTTTTGAAAACTATTCATTCATCTCTAGCATTGAACCTATGAAGGTTGAATAAGCATTGGGAGATCCGGGTTGGATAAACGCCATGCATGAAGAGCTACACAACTTTGAGAGAAACCAAGTTTGGACATTGGTTGAGAAGCCCGACGACAACCACAACATCATTGGTACCAAATGGGTGTTTCGCAACAAGCAAGATGAAGATGGACAAGTGGTTCGCAACAAAGCACGTCTCATCGCCCAAGGGTACACACAAGTCAAAGGTATGGACTATGGTGAGACATATTCTCCCGTTGCTAGACTTGAGTCCATTCGCATCTTACTTGCCTATGCTAATCACCATAACATCACCTTGTACCAAATGGACATTAAAAGTGCTTTTCTAAATGGTGAAATAGAGGAGGGAGTTTATGTCAAACAACCTCCCAGCTTTGTCAATCCTAAGAAACCTAATCATGTTTACAAACTTCACAAAGCTCTTTATGGTCTTAAACAAGCTCCTAGAGCATGGTATAAATGCTTGACCAAGTTCCTTATTGCAAGTGGTTTTGAAATTGGTAAAATTGATTCTACTCTTTTTACTAAAAGGGTTAATGGAGAACTATTTGTATGCCAAATTTATGTTGATGATATCATATTTGGTTCAACTAACCCTCTCTTTAGTGAAAAGTTTGGAAAGCTAATGTCAGAAAAGTTTGAGATGTCTATGATGAGTGAACTCAAATTCTTTCTCGGTTTGCAAATCAAGCAAACTAAGGAAGGTACATTTGTCTCTCAAACAAAGTACACCAAGGACTTATTCAAGAAGTTCAATATGCAAGAATGCAAAGGTATGTCTACACCCATGCCTACTAGTGGACATAATGATTTGACCAAAGATGGTGAACCGGTTGATCAAAAGGTTTATCGCTCTATGATTGGTTCATTGTTATACCTATGTGCTTCACGTCCCGATATTATGCTAAGTGTGTGCATGTGTGCAAGATATCAAGCTTCCCCTAAAGAGTGTCATCTTAAGGCTGTGAAAAGGATAGTTAGATACTTAATTCATACACCAAATTTCGGCATTTGGTACCCTAAGAGGTCTTCTTTTGATCTTGTTGGCTATTCCGACTCGGATTATGCCAGAGACAAGGTTGATAGAAAGTCAACTTCGGGTGTCGTGGTTCTAAGTATGACAATGAGGTAGGGGGGTGTGTATGAAGAGGCTAGACCTTAGCTATTGGGAAGTTGTAAGCACGCTAGGTTTACGAGTTCAGGCCCTTCTCGGAGGAAGTAACAACCCTACGTCTCGGTGCCCGGAGGCGGTCGATTGGATTATGCGTGTGTAGATAACAAGGATGCGAACCCTTCATGCTGAGGAGGGGGTGGCTTATATAGAGTTCGCCGGCCCTCTCCTGCCCTCAGTAATGCAGGGTTTAAGGTACATTTAAGGTGGGGCGTTACTGATAACGTCCCTAATAAAGTGTCATAATAGCCATAAAGACAACTTAATAGCCGACCGTTTGCCTGCGGAGTGACTTCAGGCCTTTTGGCCAGTCGAGTGGTTGGCTTCACGGTTGAGTGATAGCTTCTTGGTCGAGTGTCTTGGACCCGTCGAGTGGGATACCTTCAAGTTGATTGAAAGGTGACTTCTTCTAGGGATGTCCTCGGGTAGGGCTCTTTAGGACGGGTCCGTGCCCCTACCGTAGGTACATAGCTTCATCATTAGCCCCCGAATGGATCGAGGCTAGAGTGAGAAAAGGGGTTAGGGACCTTTCCGACTGATTCTTTGGGTTATATGAGTGCTTCGTTCTGGGTCGACTGTCACGGATGACGTCATTAATCTCTTTCAGTCGCCTTGATCCGTTCCAGGCCTTTCGTCGAGTGGATTTCTTTACCTGTGAGGTACCGAGCGCCGGTGCGCGCGGGATTTCTGTTTTGACAAGTTGTTCTGCAGCCAGCGAATATCACGGGATTCGGATTTTTTGGGAAGCGCGCGGAACGGGGGCGGCCGCAGTAATCGGAAGTGACAATGCGAAGGCTCCTCGATCTCCGTGCCGCCTTTTTCGCCACGTACTGCGCGCGCCTGCCACGGGATTTGACTGGATAGCCTGGGCCTACTGGTCAGCCACTCGGAAGCGGCCCCTTATAAGTTGCCGGCTCGGAGTCCCCCAACAGTGCGCGTGCTCTTCTCTTCTCCTTCTTCCGCTGCCTTTGCTCTCGCCCAACCACCGCAAACCAGCTCGAGATCTCGCCGGTGACGATGGTGAAGGGCAAGACGACCGCTCTGGAGCGCGTGAAGAAGGCGGCGGCGGCGGGGAAGGGGAAGAAGTCTGCGCGCGGCGGATCTTCCTCCTGGACGGCCCTGCCCAAAGGTTGGATCCAAGGCGACTGGATGCCATCGGTGCTCCGGCAGGAGGATCTTGATGACCTGGTTGAGGGGGGAGCCATTCCCCACAAAGCCGCGCGTCTTCCGGGGGGAGAGATCGAACCCCAACCTCGCGACGGTGAGTGTGTGCTTCTGGCCACTCACATCGACCGAGGGTTTTCTCTGCTGCCCCATTCTTTCTTTCGCAACTTCTTGAATTTCTTTGGAGCGCAGCTCCATCACTTTACCCCAAACTCCATCGTCTACCTCGCCGCTTTCATTTCTATGTGTGAGGCGTTCCTGGGTTGCCGCCCACACTGGGGGCTTTTCTAGCATATCTTCACTTGTCGCTCTCAGTCGGTCAAGAAGGCCAAGTCGAGTGATGAGAAGACGCAAGTGATCCAGTTGTGTGGGGGCTTGGCGATCCAGACGAGGGGGAAGAGCTGTTTCCCATCCATTACTTTCCCGGAGTCGGTCCGAGGTTGGCAGGCGACTTTGTTCTATTGCCAGGACCAGGCGACTCCAGGGCAGTCGACTGGACTCCCACCTTTCTCTCTCGACCGAGCCGAAAAGCCTGCTTCTCTGAAGGTGACGCCGGAAGAAAAAGCCCAGGTCAAGGTACTGGCGGGTCGAGTGGTTGAACTTGTCCGTGAGGGTGTGACGGGAATGGATCTGCTGGAAGTCTTCCTCAAGAGGCGAATCCAACCGCTCCAGGCTCGTGACCACCCGATGTGGCTGTACTCTGGCCTCGAGGACACCACTCGGATCCACCCGGAGGAGGTCACCGACGAGATGTTGGAGGGGTGGCTGTCAAGTATCACGGGGAACAAGGACAACCCCCGAGGAGCCAGGAGGTTCATTCCACTCGACAGTTCGTATGAAGTCGACCAGGTGTGTCTTTATGCTCCCGACTGAAATCTTTGTTTTCTGCGTTGGTCTTCTTTTGAGCAGGTCGATTGACTTTCGTTTTGTCTGCTGTTTTCCAGGCGACTACTGAGATGTACTCGACGCCCAACAGGGCGCAGGGGTCGACTGAGGAAGGGGAAGGGAGCGGAGGCGAGAGCGGGGATGGCCAAGGCGAGTGGGAGTCTGATGGTGAAGGAGAGGGAGGTGATGACGTTTTCTCCAGTGAAGAGGAGGAGGAGGAGGTCGAACCCCCTCCCCCCCCGCCCGGAGAGGCGATCCAAGCTCGCACACGACCCGGCGCAGGAACGTGGCAAGGCGACTGCCTCTGTTGGGCCGTCGTCAAAACACCCTCGGACTTCTTCTCCAACACCGACTGGGAAGGTCTCCAAGCAACCACGCACGACGCTGTCCAAGCCGCCCAAGGCTCTGCCCAAGATGAAGATAGCCGTACCTATCATTTCCGGGTAATAAATCTTGTTTTCTTTCGTCGACCGTGGACGGATCCTTGGTCGATTCATTGAGCCAACTGACTGTCTTTTCGAAATTTGCAGTGCTGCTACTTCTGAGGTCTCTGCGAAGGACGGCGACCAAGAGATGGGGGACGCTGTTACCTCCAACCCTGGTACGATTATTGACGTCCTGTTTTTGAGTCGACTGGTTGTTTCTTGCGATTTTGGTCGATTGAAAGTTTCTCTTGCAGCCCCTCCTCATGTTATCGACCTCCCGGATGACGACGACAACGAATCGCTGAGGATGAGGAGGACCAAGAGGTCGTCGGGTGACAGGACTCCCCAGCCTACTCCGGCGCCTGAGACCATGGCTCAGGATGGTGGCGACGCCCCTTGGGCTTCTGTGACCTTTGCCAATCCTCTGTCGAGTGCGCAGCCTTCGGCGTCGACTGTAGATCCAACTTTGCTTTTTGTCGCATACCCCGTCCCTAAGGACGAAGTGGCTGCTGCGAAGGAGGCTATACGCCAGGCGGGGGCCATGATGGAGCAGGTGAAGAAGGTTCGGGAGGCCAGCCAGGCAGCCTATGACGCAAGTTCAGCGCTTTAGAGTAACGTCCAGGTCAGTCGACTTGAAGGGTCTTTCTCCCCCTCTTTTTTTGAAGATCTTTGTATATGTACACCCGCTGGGTGTGTTTACCCCTTCTTGGACTAGTGGGGGCATGCTGAGTGCACCCACTGGGTGTAGTCCCCGAGACTACGGTGGACTGTTGGCAGTTGACTGTAGTCTTTACATTGTGTTTCTGTATCTGTATTCCTTTTCTTGGTCTGGTCGAGCCATGTCGAATGGATCTGTATCCGGTCGACTGCGGACAGTCGACTTTTTTTTAAACCAGTGGGGGCATGCTGAGTGCACCCACTGGGTGTAGTCCCCGAGACTACTGTCGAATGTTTTTGATTCGGCTGTAGTCTTAGAAACGTCACCTTTTTTCCTTAGTTAATCGGAAGCAACTTATCTTGGATGTCTGTCGACTGATTTTTCCTTTTGCAGAAATCTTGTGAACTTGCGTCTCGCTATACTGAGTTGGAGAAGCAGCGGATTCAACTGACCCTCGACCTGGAGCTGGCCAGAACGAAGCTGCAGAAGGTCAGAGATGGCATTGCTGGTAAGACGACCTTGTCGACTAGTTTTGTTTTTAGGCTTGAGTACCCTTCTGCTGTTTCTGAACCAATCATCGTTTCTTTTGCAGGAGAACTGAGCGAGGCTCTGGCGAAGAAGGATCGGGACTTGGCTGCTGCCCACAAGGAGGCTGACGACAAGATTGCTTTGGCTGAACAGAAGCTGGCTTCGGTCAGCAAAATAGAAGATGAGAATACTAGGCTGAAGACCACTCTGAATGAAGCCAACAGGGAGTGCTCGCGTTGGAAGAAGGAGCACCTCTCCCTGAGCGAGCAGATGGAAGGCATTGCTCGCAGGAGGGATGACCTGGAGAGCTACTTGAGGAGCCTCGCCAAGACGTTGTACACCAAGCTCGAAGGTGCGCATTCAATTCTGACTTGTTTTCTTTTGTGTCGACTCAGTTTGTGAGAATTGACTTATCCTTGGGTCGTGTCTGCAGAGTTTTGCCAGAACTTTGAAGAGGAGACCGGGCGGATTGAAACGGGTTTGGACCCAATCAACTCTCCGGTGAATGATGATGCTTTCATGAATCTGCTCCGACTAGAATCTCGTATCGATGGCGCCGTGGATTACTTGGCTCGGCTGAAGGTTGCCATGTCGCAGATCGACCCGACACTTTGGCCAGAGTCTACGCTCCAGAATGATCTCGAGTCTCTGATGACTCGACTTGACAGAATCCCTGACCGAGTGCAGGAGTGGAAGAAGTCTTCTGCTCGATGCGGCGCTGATGTGGCTCTATCTTTAGTCCGCGTCCATTGCAAGGAGGCGTGAGAAGAGAAGTTGGCCGCCATCCAAGTCGCCAATACCAAGAGGCACAACTTTCAAGACTTCATGGAGACCTTCATTGCTGCTGCCACTCGTATTGCGGACAGAATCGACCTGGATGAGTTTGTCGCCCCTGCCAGTCCTCCACCTGAGGAATGAAAAACTTTTATGCTTCTCCTTAAATTTGCCTCGGAATGCCGAGTGGATTTGTAACTGTTTAAACTCTGCCAAGCCGAGGGCTCGAGTACTTTGATTTGAGGCCCGGGGTCTTTTAGGCTTTATCTGAACTTGATTTCTTGCTGAATATCTTCGTGGTTTTGATCTGTCATGTGGAACTTTGGTCTTGTATTCAGACGAGTGCTGGACTGCATCTAAGTCCCCGAGTGCGAGGTTGGCTCTCCACTCGATAGGGTTTTTTCAAACTTAGGCGGGTGCTTGACTGCAGCTAAGTTTCCGAGTGCGAGAACTTAGGCGAGTACTGGACTGCAGCTAAGCCCCCGAGTGGGAGGATTGCTCTCCACTCGGTAGGATTTTTTCAAACTTAGGCGAGTGCTTGACTGCAGCTAAGTTTTCGAGTGGGAGAACTTAGGCGAGTACTGGACTGCAGCTAAGCCCCCGAGTGGGAGGATTGCTCTCCACTCGGTAGGATTTTTTCAAACTTAGGCGAGTGCTTGACTGCAGCTAAGTTTCCGAGTGGGAGAACTTAGGCGAGTACTGGACTGCAGCAAAGCCCCCGAGTGGGAGGATTGCTCTCCACTTGGTAGGATTTTTTCAAACTTATGCGAGTGCTTGACTGCAGCTAAGTTTCCGAGTGGGAGAACTTAGGCGAGTACTGGACTGCAGCTAAGCCCCCGAGTGGGAGGATTGCTCTCCACTTGGTAGGATTTTTTCAAACTTAGGCGAGTGCTTGACTGCAGCTAAGTTTCCGAGTGGGAGAACTTAGGCGAGTACTGGACTGCAGCTGAGCCCCCGAGTGGGAGGATTGCTCTCCACTCGGTAGGATTTTTTCAAACTTAGGCGAGTGCTTGACTGCACCTAAGTTTCCGAGTGGGAGAACTTAGGCGAGTACTGGACTGCAGCTAAGCCCCCGAGTGGGAGGATTGCTCTCCACTCGGTAGGATTTTTTCAAACTTAGGCGAGTGCTTGACTGCAGCTAAGTTTCCGAGTGGGAGAACTTAGGCGAGTACTGGACTGCAGCTAAGCCCCCGAGTGGGAGGATTGCTCTCCACTCGGTAGGATTTTTTCAAACTTAGGCGAGTGCTTGACTGCAGCTAAGTTTCCGAGTGGGAGAACTTAGGCGAGTACTGGACTGCAGCAAAGCCCCCGAGTGGGAGGATTGCTCTCCACTCGGTAGGATTTTTTCAAACTTAGGCGAGTGCTTGACTGCAGCTAAGTTTCCGAGTGGGAGAACTTAGGTGAGTACTGGACTGCAGCTAAGCCCCCGAGTGGGAGGATTGCTCTCCACTCGGTAGGATTTTTTCAAACTTAGGCGAGTGCCTGACTGCAGCTAAGTTTCCGAGTGGGAGAACTTAGGTGAGTACCGGACTGCAGCTAAGCCCCCGAGTGGGAGGATTGCTCTCCACTCGGTAGGATTTTTTCAAACTTAGGCGAGTGCTTGACTGCAGCTAAGTTTCTGAGTGGGAGAACTTAGGCGAGTACTGGACTGCAGCTAAGCCCCCGAGTGGGAGGATTGCTCTCCACTCGGTAGGATTTTTTCAAACTTAGGCGAAACGGATTCGCAGCCAAGTCACCCACTGGGGGGTTTTGTATGCAAACAAAGTGACAACCATTATTGGAACACTCTTGTCTTTGATAAAAATGAACTGTAGAAATTATTTTTTCTTATTACATCTCATCTAAGGGAGAACTCAGGTGTAAAAGGGGCGGAGCAGTTCCGCGTTCCAAGCTCGTGGCTCGTCGATCTAGCGATCGACATTGTAGAGGTGGTATGCTCCATTGTGGAGGACTCTGGTGATTATGAAGGGGCCTTCCCAAGTAGGAGCAAGTTTGTGCGGCTTCTGTTGATCCACTCGGAGGACCAGATCTCCTTCTTGGAAGGCTCGACTTTTCACGTTCCGGGCATGAAAACGGCGCAAGTCTTGCTGATAAATGGTCGATCTAATCATGGCCATCTCCCTTTCTTCTTCTAAGAGGTCGACTGCGTCTTGCCGGGCCTGTTCTGCTTCATCTTCGGTGTAAAGTTCAACTCGGGGTGCATTATGAAGAAGATCACTCGGCAGGACTGCTTCAGCTCCATAAACCAGAAAGAATGGAGTTCTTCCAGTCGACTGGTTAGGGGTGGTCCTTAATCCCCACAAAACTGACGGAAGCTCGTCGACCCAAGCGCCTGCCGCGTGCTTGAGATCGCGCATCAATCGAGGCTTTAGCCCTTTGAGAATTAGACCATTCGCTCTCTCAGCCTGTCCATTCGACTGGGGATGAGCGACCGACGCATAGTCGACTCATGTGCCTTGAGAGGCGCAAAAAGCTCTGAACTCATCCGAATCAAAGTTTGACCCGTTATCAGTGATGATGCTATGCGGGACTCCATATCTGAAGGTTAACCCTCTGACGAAACTGATAGCAGTGCCAACGTCGAGGTTCTTGATGGGCTTAGCTTCGATCCATTTGGTAAATTTGTCGACTGCCACAAGCACATGAGTGAATCCACTCCTGCCCGTTCTTAGTGGACCAACCATGTCCAATCCCCAAACGGCAAAGGGCCAGACGAGTGGAATGGTCTTCAGGGCTGATGCAGGCTTGTGCGACATGTTGGAGTAGAACTGGCACCCTTCACACTTGTCGACTATCTCTTTTGCCATCTCATTCGCTCTTGGCCAGTAAAATCCAGCTCAGTATGCTTTAGCCACAATAGTCCGAGAGGACGCATGGTGACCACAGGTCCCCGAGTGGATATCATGAAGGATTATCTGACACTCTTCTGGTGTTATGCATTTCAGGCCGACTCCAGTCGCGCTCTCTCTGTACAGCTGTCCCCTTATGACTGTGAAGGCCTTGGATCGGCGAACGATCTGTCGAGCCTCCTCCTCGTCTTCCGGGAGTTCTTTCCTTAGGATATACGCGATGTACAGTATTGTCCAGTCAGGGGTGATTGCCAAGACTTCCATGATTAGGTCGACCACTGCAGGCACTTCAACTTCAGTCGGATCTGTGGCACTTTTCGGCTGCGGGGCTTCTTCTGTGAAAGGATCCTCTTGGACTGACGGTGAGTGAATGTGTTCCAAAAACACGTTGCTGGGAATGGCTTCTCTCTTGGAGCCTATCTTTGCCAAGTCGTCAGCTGCCTGATTTTTCAGTCGGGAGATGTGGTGGAGCTCTAACCCCTCGAACTTCTTTTCTAGCTTTCGCACTGCATTGCAATACCCAGTCATTGCCGGACTCCTGACGTCCCACTCCTTCATCACTTGATTAACCACCAAATCTAAGTCGCCATAGACCATGAGGCGACGGACGCCGAGTGAAATGGCCATGCGCAACCCATACAAAAGTGCCTCATACTCTGCTTCGTTATTGGAGGAATCGAAGTGAATCTGGAGAACATATCTGAGCTTATCTCCTCGGGGGGAGACTAAGACTACTCCTGCGCCCGAACCATTCAACATCTTGGATCCATCGAAGAACATGGTCCAGTGCTCCGAGTGAACTTGAGTCGGAAGTTGCTGTTCAATCCACTCGGCGATGAAATCCGCGATTGCTTGGGACTTGATAGCCTTCTTTGCTTCAAACTTGATATCTAAGGGAAGGAGTTCAATCGCCCACTTGGCCACTCGACCGGTTGCGTCTCTGTTATGCAGGATCTTTGATAGTGGGGCGTCGCTGACGACTGTAATGGAGTGGTCAGAGAAATAATGTGCAACTTTCTTCATGGTCATATAAATCCCATATACAAGCTTCTGGTAGTGGGGGTATCTTTGTTTTGAAGGGGTCAAAACTTTAAGACACATAATATACTGGGCGTTGAACTTTGAAGGCCTTTCCTTCCTCTTCCCGCTCGACCGTAAGTACTGTACTGACAACTTGTCCTGTGGCTGCAATGTAAAGCAGCAGAGGCTCTTTGCTGATTGGGGCAGCTAGCACCGGCTGGGTGGAGAGCAGAGCTTTGAGCTCTGCAAACGCTGCATCAGCTTCTGGAGTCCACTCGAACTTGTCAGACTTGTTCATCAGTCGGTAAAGAGGCAACGCCTTTTCACTGAGTCAAGAAATGAATCGACTTAAGGCGGCCAAGCAGCCTGTAAGCTTTTGGACATCATGCACGCGTACAGGACGCTTCATCCGGAGTATGGTGCCAATTTTTTCAGGATTGGCGTCGATTCCCCGTTTGGAAACGAGAAAACCGAGTAACTTTCCACCTGGAACCCCGAAAGTGCACTTTGATGGATTGAGCTTGATATCGTACCTCCTGAGGTTGGCAAAGGTTTCGGCAAGGTCAGCCCGCAGGTCAGAACCTTTCCGGGACTGGACCACAATATCATCCATGTACGCCTCCACATTCCGACTGATTTGAGTGAGTAAACACTTCTGGATCATTTTCATGAATGTGGCTCCGACGTTCTTGAGGCCGAATGGCATGGTGACGTAACAGAAGCATCCGAATGGAGTGATGAAAGCTGTTTTGATTTCGTCGGGCCCATACAGACAGATCTGATGGTACCCGGAATAGGCATCTAGAAAAGACAATCTCTCGCATCCCGCAGTTGAGTCGACAATTTGGTCGATGCGAGGGAGAGGAAGATGATCTTTCGGGCAGGCCCGATTGATATGTTTGAAATCGATGCACATCCGGAGTGACTTGTCCTTCTTGGGGAGCATGACGACATTGGCGAGCCACTCGGAGTGGTAAATCTCTCGGATGAACTCAGCTGCTAAGAGCCGAGCCACTTCCTCGCCAATGGCTTGTTTCTTCTGGACGGCGGACCATCGAAGATTTTCCTTCATGGGCTTGAACTTTGGGTCGACTCGCAGACGGTGCTCAGCCAGCCCCCTGGGAACTCCAGGCATGTCAGAGGGTTTCCATGCAAAGATGTCCCAGTTCTCACGGAGGAGCTGGATGAGCGCTTCTTCCTATTTGGAGTCGAGCGTCGTCGAGATGTGAGTCGGAGCAGCGTCGGGGTCGGTCGGGTGAATGTGGACTGTCTTTGTTTCACCAGCCGACTGAAAAGCTGACTCGGAGGCAGGCTTCTTAGCTCGCAGCAATTCACTCGGATCGGCAGTCTTTTGGTAATCTTTCAGCTCGACCACTGCCATCTGAGCGTCAGCGATCTTTGATCCCTTCTGAAAACATTCTTCTGCTTTCTTCCGGTTGCCCGTAACAGTGATCACACCTTTGGGGCCAGGCATTTTTAATTTAAGATACACGTAACATGGTCGAGCCATGAAGCGTGCGTAAGCTGGCCTGCCCAAAATGGCGTGATAAGCACTCTGGAAGTCCACAACCTCAAATGTCAACTTTTCCTTGCGGTAATTCTTTGAATCACCAAAAACCACATCGAGAGCAATCTGGCCGAGTGACTCGGCTTTCTTCCCAGGAATGACTCCGTGGAAGCTCATGTTACTGGTGCTGAGTCTGGACATCGGAATTCCCATTCCTTTCAAACTTTCAGCATACAGTATGTTCAGGCCACTGCCGCCATCCATCAGGACTTTGGTCAGTCGAGTGCCTTCGACGACTGGGTCGACCACCAAAGCTTGCCTCCCTGAGGTGGCAATGCGCGTCGGGTGATCAGACTGGTCGAATGTGATGGCGGTCTGAGACCACTTGAGGTAACTAGGTGTCGCCGGAGCAACCATGTTCACCTCACGGTTAATGACTTTCAGTCGACTTTTGCTTTCGACATCAGCAAAAATCATCAAGGTGGAATTGACTTGGGGGTATCCATCGTCACTATCCTCCTTGTCCTCAACTCTGTCTGGTTCCTTTTCCTTATCCTTGGGCTGCTTGCTCTGAAACTTCTAGATCAGGAGCCGGCACTGTCGAGTGGTATGCTTTGGGAAAATAAAATTGCCCTCTTCATCTTTCTTGGTGTGGATGTGACATGGCAGGTCCAAAACATCATTCCCATCCTGATCTTTAACTTTCTTGGGCTTCCATGTGCCCTTGGGTTTCCCCTTGAAGTTTCCCTGAGCCATAGCCAGGGCCTCCCCAGGGGCGGCTGGCTCAGCTTTCCGCTTCTGCTTCCGACTGGAGTTTCCTCCGGTTTCTTGGGCGACTGATTTGAGTTTGCCACTTCGGAGTCGGTCCTCGTCTTCACCATTAGCGTACTTGGTGGCAATCTCCATCATCCGATTCAGGGACATCTCTCCAGTTCGATCGAACTTCAGATTCAACTCTCTGTATTTGACGCCTTCCTTGAAAGCGCAAACTGCTTGATGGTCTGGCACATTCTCGACCGAGTGGTGCAGTGTGATCCATCTCTGGATGTATTCCCTCAGTGTTTCATTCGGCTTCTGCACGCAAGACCGCAACTCTGTAAGGCCTGCAGGGCGCTTGCACATTCCTTCGAAGGTTGTGATAAACACTCGGGCGAGGTCCTCCCAAGTGTAAATGCTGCTGGGTGCCAACTGATTTAGCCACGCTCTGGCTGAACCTTCCAACATGAGAGGTAAATGCTTCATGGCCACCTCATCATTGCCACGGCCAATCTGCACAGCCACTCGGTAGTCTTCGAGCCATGTGTCGGGCTTGGATTCACCAGTGAACTTGCTGACTCCAGTTGCCAGCCTGAAGTTGGGAGGGATCACCGCGGCCCTGATGGCTCGACTGAAACATTCAGGCCCTGAAGCATGTGCCCTGCTGCCGGTGGGCGTATCTCTGTTGTGGCCCTCTCGATGAGCCCTGTTCCTGTCCACCAAACCTTGAACGAGGATGGATCTCGCGTCAAAGCCTGGGTCTCTGGGGTCGACTGGGATCCTCTGCCCAACATTATGGGGGCGCCTGCCATCTCGATGTCGAGGCGCATATGACCCACTCCTCGGGGGAGGGGATGGCACTCGACGTCGATCATCACGGTCGGGTCAGTGATCATACTGCTCATTCCTCCTGTACTGATCGTGCCGGTCCCCATGTCCCTCACGCCTCGGGGGTGATCTCGGGCTGTGAGCCGATTGGACTGTTTCTATTGCAACGGATCGACTGTGGATCTTGTCCCGCGACTGAGAGACGGCGGAATTCTGATTTCTCGCCGCTCGGAGCAATGCTCTGATCTGCAACAAGCCCCTGCCAGCCTCCGACTGGGAGGGCTGGATTGACTCTGCTATGCGGGCCGCGGCAGCCAAATTCTGAACTGGAGTTCGGTATACTTGCGACGGTGGGAAGAGCTGACGTCGACTGGACTCGGGAGCCCGCTGACGCGCTTGCTCGTCGAGTGCTCGCGGTAGATTTTCCAGTCGAGTGCGCTCGGCCAGATTAGCCAAGCACGCGTCCTCCAAGGCCCGGGCCTGGGGGGTTTCTCCAACAATAGGAGTGTGGAGCGCGTCCATGTTCCAGCGGCGAAGCTCCTCTCGCTGCAATGACGTAAGAGGTTCGGGAAGGTACTCATCGTGGGGATGCGACGGATCGCCTCTATTCGCATCAACATCAGCGCGATGGAATCCGGGAGGACTGTGTGTCCCCTCGACCGCCAGAACTTCAGCCAAAGGGTCGCTGCTATCGCACTCGGATGCGGTCTCCGCGGAGCCAGTCGACAGATCGAACATGCCGCAGAGGGATTCGTCGGGCTCGATTGCCGCGACTTGTGGGGCCGCCGACTGGCGGGCCACGGCGTGCCTCACCCACCGCTGGAGTCTCGACCAACCTGAGCGCTTGCGCTGGTGGGAGACGGGGCGGGGAGTCGACACAGGGGCCAACCGATATTGGGTCGACGGCTGCCGCAGGAGGACGCCACGAATGCACGGGCGGAATTGCATCGCCCCGCGGACGGGGAGCGCGTCGACGTCGAGCGGCGCCTCCTGGAGCCAGGCGGAGTCGTCGGCGATGAAGGTGAGCGCGCCGAGATGGATCTCGCTGCCCTCTGCCAAAACTCCGCAGGAAACAATGATCAAATGGATCGGAAAAATCGCAACTTCTCCAATTAGGCGCTAAGACTAATGCCCCACGGTGGGCGCCAACTGTCGTGGTTCTAAGTCTGACAGTGAGGTAGGGGGGGGGGTGTATGAAGAGGCTAGACCTTAGCTATTGGGAAGTTGTAAGCACTCTAGGTTTACGAGTTCAGGCCCTTCTCGGAGGAAGTAACAACCCTACGTCTCGGTGCCCGGAGGCGGTCGATTGGATTATGCGTGTGTAGATAACAAGGATGCGAACCCTTCATGCTGAGGAGGGGGGTGGCTTATATAGAGTACGCCGGCCCTCTCCTGCCCTTAGTAATGCAGGGTTTAAGGTACATTTAAGGTGGGGCGTTACTGATAACGTCCCTAATAAAGTGTCATAATAACCATAAAGACTACTTAATAGCCGACCGTTTGCCTGCGGAGTGACTTCAGGCCTTTTGGTCAGTCGAGTGGTTGGCTTCACGGTCGAGTGATAGCTTCTTGGTCGAGTGTCTTGGACTCGTCGAGTGGGATACCTTCAAGTTGATTGAAAGGTGACTTCTTCTAGGGATGTCCTCGGGTAGGGCTCTTTAGGACGGGTCCGTGCCCCTACCGTAGGTACATAGCTTCATCATCGGGTACTTGTCAATTTCTTGGTAGATCCCTTGTGTCTTGGTCTTCCAAGAAACAAAACTCAGTATCCTTATCCACCGCCAAAGCGTAATACATTGCCGCTGGTTCATGTTGTGCTCAATTACTTTGGATGACCCAAACTCTTAAAGATTATGGGATCTATGTGAAACATGTTCCACTGCTTTGTGACAATGAAAGTGCTATCAAAATTGGTCATAATCCTATACAACATTCTCGAACTAAGCATATTGAAGTTCGTCATCATTTCATTCGAGATCATGTTGCTAAGGGTGACATAAATCTTAAGCATGTTCGCACTGATAAGCAATTAGCGGATATATTCACTAAACCACTTGATGAGAAAGTGTTTTGCAGGTTGAGAGGAGAATTGAACACCATTGATGCTTCGAACTTGGAGTAGGAACTCCATTGGATACATGCAAGACATGAGCTTATGACTAATCCATGATATATCTCTTATGATGACTATCTTATGTCTTGGATATATTTGTACCTTGCATGTTGTCTAACCCATGTAGGTGCTTGGTTGAATCTAATTCCATGAGATTACGACTCACTCACATCTTGAGCAATCTCTACATCACCAAGTCTTTACACGATGGTGGTTGAAGACAAGGACGCACAAAATCATTCAAACATATCCTTTGACAAATCCTATGTTGAGCTTCATGAGTGTCATTTTTGGATACACAAGTGCTTTTCCTTGCAAAAACTAATCCATGTAGGTAGATGAACTCAAACTCCAAGTGGTGCTCCAAACTCTTGATGGGCTACATCAACCATGAGCACCCACACAAGTTCAACTACATGAGAAAGAACCACACCACCACCCAAGGTATGTTGTTCCATCTTAGAGAAGCTTTACTCCGAGACATGAGTCAAAGCAACTCAACAAGATGTGAATACATCAAGATGCCTAAACGAAAAATGCTAACCCCATTTTGAGCTTAAACGATGAGTATGACCTATGATCAAGTGTTCTCACTTCACTCCTAAGTCAATATACTCTAACATAGGTGACTATGTCACCGCCCAACTTTAGATGAAGTTCTCTTGTGTTCCTTCTATGTGTTATTGCATTTGTCTCATGCTTGTTTATCTGTTCCCTTCTCTTTTTCAAAAAAAAACTTAATCTAGATCTTCCAGTCTCTTCTCTTTTTCCTTTTGTTCTGCATTTTCTGCATTTAATTCTTTGCAAATCTTTGTGAGATCTTACATGTCTAGTGAGCTGAGGTGACAAGTGTTTTTCTCTGTGTAAACTCAGTTTCACCGAATTGCAATTTTCGGTCCAACCGAATCTTTTCGGTACCACCGAAATATGCCACTCGGTGCCACCGACTTTGCAATCAGAAAACAGTTTGCCACTTGATCTATATTTCTTCTGATCCAGCTCCACTCAATGAACCTTGTCCTCTACAAGCATCACAATTTTGTTCTTTGCTTTATGCTGAGTCTCAAGGACCAACCCTATTTGACGGATTCCAGAAGAACCTTCTTGGAAATTGATGTCAAAGGGGGAGAGAGGGATCACATCAAAGCCTATCTTCGGGGAGAGAGAGATCACATCAAAGCACTAAAGGGGGAGAGAAAGTCTCAAGGATCCCAGACGTCCCAGATAATGTATTAAGGGGGAGAGAAAGTCTCAAGGATCCCAGACGTCCCAGATAATGTATTAAGGGATAGAAAGAGATCTCTAGGGGGAGAGACAATACTCAAGGATCCCAGATGCTTGAGGAGAGATATCACATGTCTTTTTAGGGGGAAAGACATATTCATTTGTATCTTTCAGCTCTGATTTTCTGTTCCCTATCTTCTCCCAATATCCCATGAAAGATTCAGGGGGAGCAAGACACCCATGGGAAAGAAATCAGTCAAATTCATTGCATATCTTTATTCTTGGGGACATGTTGAATTCAATGTAGTACCTAGTACTTACTCTCTACATGTCATCCCAGTCTTGGTATTCTTGTGGTTTCTTTTGTTTGCTCTGGCTAGTGGATGTACCTGTGTTATCTAACCTTGTTTGTGTAGGTTCATTCCATCCTAAGCCAACTTAAGACTACAAGGTAAGTGTATGCATCAAAATCATGAGTATGAGGAATTCTTGCCTATGTACATACTGTTTGCAAGAAGGACTCATGAGCATGAAGGTATTTTCCTTAATAATCTTTTGCTCTGATGCATATGGCCAAGATACATGTAACACATTGCCTACTCTGTCATGATTATGCTCTCACATGCTTCTATATTTTATATTCACATGATTTCATACATGTTGGGGGAGCCTATGTTTGTTACATGTCCTTCCAAAGCTTTACTTACTATTCTTTGTATCTTTATCTAAAGCTTTGATGTATGTTGCCATCAATTACCAAAAAGGGGGAGATTGAAAGCACAAGTGCTCCCTAGGTGGTTTTGATATTTAATGACAACATATCTCTTGTTGGACTAATGTTTTCACCCAGTATGTTTCAGATAAGTTCAACAATGGAGTGGCATGGACTAAAGGGTGTGGGAAGGTCTCCAAGACACTAAGGACAAACGATTGGCTAAAGCTTGAAGTTCAAGGCTCTTCATTTTACATTTTTAGTGATCCAAGATCACATTGAGTCCATAGGAAAAGCCAATACTATCAAGGAGGGATGAGGTGTTGTTTAATGAGCCTCTTGCTCAAGTGCTTAATGATATGCTCCAAAACCCTCAGCTACTTTCCCATATCCACAAATGACCTAAACCCTAAGCCAAACTCGGTCATACCGATTCTTTCAACCCGGCGCCACGAGTTTCACATGTCATAGCCACTGCCAAACCCTAATCAGTTTGGTCTCACCGATGGGATCTCGGTCTCACCGAGATGGGCTTGCAAACTCTCTGTTACCTACTGCATTACTCTTGGTCCCACCGAGATATGCAATCGGTCCCACCGAGTTTGCTTGGCCAACTCTCTGTTTTGCTTATTACCCAAATCGGTCCCACCGAGTTTGAGTAATTGGTCAAACCGAGTTTTGGATTTTCCCTAACCCTAGCACATCGGTTCCACCGAGTTATTCCAATCGGTCCCACCGAAATTCCTAATGGTCACTAGGTTTACTATTTCGGTCCGACTGAGTTTTCTGATTCGGTCCCACCGAGATTGGTAAATTGTGTGTAACGGTTGGATTTTGTGTGGAGGCTATAAATACCCCTCCACCTCCTCTTCATTCGTGGAGAGAGCTATCAGACTAAGCCTACACTTCCAGCATCCTATTTCTAAGAGAGAACTACCTACTCATGTGTTGAGGCCAAGACATTCTATTCCAACCATATGAATCTTGATCTCTAGCCTTCCCCAAGTTGCTTTCCACTCAAATCTTTTTTCCACCAGATCCGAATCTTATGAAAGAGAGTTGAGTGTTGGGGAGACTATCATTTGAAGCACAAGAGCAAGGAGTTCATCATCAACACACCATTTGTTACTTCTTGGAGAGTGGTGTCTCCTAGATTGGCTAGGTGTCACTTGGGAGCCTCCGACAAGATTGTGGAGTTGAACCAAGGAGTTTGTAAGGGCAAGGAGATCGCCTACTTCGTGAAGATCTACCGCTAGTGAGGCAAGTCCTTCGTGGGCGATGGCCATGGTGGGATAGACAAGGTTGCTTCTTCATGGACCCTTCATGGGTGGAGCCCTCCGTGGACTCGCGCAACCGTTACCCTTCATGGGTTGAAGTCTCCATCAACGTGGATGTAGGATAGCACCACCTATCCGAACCACGGGAAAAACATCCGTGTCTCCGATTGCGTTTGAATTCTCCAAACCCTTCCCTTTACATTCTTGCAAGTTGCATGCTTTACTTTCCGCTGCCTATATACACTTTGCATGCTTGCTTGATATGTATTGTGAGTGTTGAAATTATGCTTAAACTCCACTCAAACCGAAAAAGCTTAAAAATTGCAACTTTGGCATGAAGTGTCTAATCACCCCCCTCTAGACACATCTACTTCAAGGTCCTACAGGCGCATTGCTTCGAGCTTGGGGAGAACTGCATTCACTTCGCAGGCAAATTGCTTGAAGATACGTTGGGAGGCTGGGCCTTGAGCTCCGCCCAGGATGCAGGCGATCGCGCGCGGCTCCTGGAAGCCCCCAGCCCCCTCGTCTTGATGGTGGTCTTCGTTCCTTCTTGGTGGAGGCGGCATCGGAGGTAGGCCTGCGTTGCCGTGAGGGCGATCCTCGCGAGGTTGATCCCTCCAGTCTCCCTCGCGAGGCAGGTCCCGCCAGCGGTCCTCGCGAGGCTGGTTGCGCCACCCCGGGCACGGGCCGCGGTCTTTCCATCGCCTTGGGTTTCTTCCTCCTCCTCGGCCATAGACCCGGTCAGCACGGTCAGGGTGACGGCCGATCCTTCCTTCTCACACGGCGCGGAGCTCTTGACATTCGTTGGTGTTGTGGGTGTGGAGGTCGTGGTACACACAGTACTGACTGCCTCTGGAGGGTTCGGGCAGATCCTTGCCCCGCTTGGTGTCTGGTTCTGCCGCGAGTACGGCAGCCCCCTTGCGCTTCGCGTCCTTGGCTTTGGGCTTCTTCTCTTCTGGGTCCGCGGTAGGCAGCTCGAGGAGGGAGAGACGTCCCTCCTCAGCCCTGGCGCACTTGTTCGCCAAGTTGAACAGCTCCAGGGAGGTGCAGAGGTCTTCGTGCATCGCCAGCTCCTCCTTCATCTTGACGTCGCGCACGCCATCGGAGAAGGCGAAGATGATGGCCTCCTCGGACACCTTGGGGATCTTGAGGCGCGCGCTGTTGAAGCACTGGATGTACTTTTGCAGGGTCTCTCCGGGTTGTTGCTTGATGCGGCGCATGTCGCTCACGGCGGGCGGCCGGTCGCAAGTACCTTGGAAGTTGGCGATGAAGCGGGCGCGCATCTGGTCCCAGGAGGAGATCGTGCCTGGAGCCAGATTCAGGAGCCAGGTTCGAGCTCCTTCCTTGAGCGCCATGGGGAACCAGTTCGCCATGACCTTTTCATCCCCGCCGACAGCCTCGATGCCCAGCTCGTAGAGCTGGAGGAACTCTGCGGGATCGGTTGTGCCGTCGTAGCGAGGAGGCAGGTCGGGCTTGAACTTGCCGGGCCACGCGACGCTGCGCAGCTCAGTGGTGTAGGCGTGGCAGCCCGCGGTGGCCACGAAAGGCCTCGGTTGGTGGAGAGCTTGGTCTTGAGGGTCCCCACGCGCTGCAGCTAGGAGCAGGGCGGGGTCTTGGCGCGCCGGAGCTGGAGCAGGGTCGCGGCGTGCCGGAGCAGGGAGCGCCCTGGCAGCCCCTTGCGGGCGTGGAACTTCTTGGCAGCTTCGCTCTTGCTGCGCTGGTGCCTGACGAAGCGGGTTCCGCCCAGGGACCAAGCGCCTTGGAGCCATGGCATCTTCTTGGAGGGGAGGCGGCTGGTGCGCCTTTGGAGCTTCGTTGCCCACACGGGGCGGAGTGCGGCGCAGAGGGACGAACGACGCGGAAGAGCCCCCTGCGGCGCGGACAAGCTCGATGACACGGTCGAGCCATTCTTCATAGACGTCATCGACGGGACGGTAGCGCAGGAGCTCGTTTGCCACGAGGAGCGCAGCCCGAGCCTCCAAGGGTGCGCAGAGCGCGCGGGACGAAGAACCGGCTGGAGCGAGTGATGGAGTGGCGGTGCGGCCGTCTTGCCGCACGGACGGGTGCTGAGACGATGCCCGCTGCTCGCCCCCTGCCGGGCCGGTGGCGGCGTTGACGGCGGGCGATGGGGAACGACGAGGACGCCCACCGACGGGGGCCGTCTGGGCGACATGAGAAGCGATGGCGGCCCGGCGCTCGGCGCAGGCCCGACGAGCGTCGGACATGGATGCGACGGTCGGAGGAGAATGGAGTGGTGGAAGACAGATTCCGGTGCACCCCTACCTGGCGCGCCAAATGTCGGATTTCGGGTTCCGGCAGACCCTTAAGGTTCGAACACTGGGGTGGGCGCGGAAACCTTGTCTTCAACCCCTCCGTCTCGATGGGATCTAAACTACTAAAAGAACTGCACGAAAGACACAAGATTTATACTGGTTCGGGCCACCAATGTGGTGTAATACCCTACTCTAGTGTGTGGTTTGTGGATTGCCTCCCGGGGCTGGTGAGGATGAACAATACAAGGAAGAACAGCCTCGCGAGGGTCTGTTCTTGGCTGGGGTGATGAACTGCTATGGGGAGTTCAGCCACCTCTCTCTATCTCTCTCTTTCTCTCTTCCTCTCTTCCAGATCCCAACTGACCAACCGAACCGAACCGACCCCCTTGCTATGTGGGTGGCTAGTCCTATTTATAGAGGCCCTGGTCCTCTTCCCAAATATTGAGCGGGAAGGGATCCAACAATGGCGGGCTAATTTGAAGGGGGACAGCTAGTACATCTATCCTGACAAAAGGTGGTCTTCGCCTGCGAAAGGCTCTGGTGATGACGCCGTGCTGGGCTCCGTGGTGACCTCTGTATCGTAGTCCTCCTGGTCTTGGTCTCGTTGCACCGAAGTGGCAACCTTTGCCTGATGCCTCGGTACTCCGCAGATATGCTTGTCTCCTTTGCACCAAAGAGGAAAGAAGGACGTTGCGCGCACTGGCACCCGCCTGGCGCCCTCGATCGTCATGGCTTACGTCACAGGCACCTCATGAGGCACCCCGCCTTGATATCTCCGTCTCCTCGCGAGCCAGCCTGAGGAGGCTGTGCCCGAGGATGTGCTGTGTCGTCCGCCTCGCGAGGCTTGGCCCCTCGCGAGGGTCTTGAGTCTTGTGCTTGATGAAGATGGGCCATACTGGGCCCCCACTTGAGCCACGCCGCAGGCCGCAGGCGGGAAAGTCTGGGGATCCCCATTCCCAGAACGCCGACAACACAGTACCGGCTGCCCTTGGAAGGTTTGGGCTGATCTCTGCCCCGCTTGGTGTCCGGTTCTGCCGCGAGCACGGCAGCCCCCTTGCGCTTCACATCCTTGGCCTTGAGCTTCTTCTCTTTTGGGTCTGCGGCAGGCAGCTCGAGGAGGGAGAGACGCCCTTCCTCAGCCCTGGCGCACTTGTTCGCCAAGTTGAACAGCTCCAAGGAAGTGCACAGGTCTTCATGCATCGCCAGCTCCTACTTCATCTTGACGTCGCGCACGCCGTCGGAGAAGGCCGAGATGATGGCCTCTTCAGTCACCTTGGGAATCTTGAGGCGTGCGTTGTTGAAGCGCTGGATGTACTTCTATAGGGTCTCCCCGGGCTGTTGCTTGATGCGGCGCATGTCGCTCACGGCGGGTGGCCGGTCGCGAGTGCCTTGGAAGTTGGCGATGAAGCGGGTGCGCATATCCTCCCAGGAGGAGATTGTGCCTGGAGCCAGGTTCAGGAGCCAGGTGCGGGCCCCGTCCTTGAGCGCCATGGGAAACCAGTTCGCCATGACCTTCTCGTCTCCGTTGGCAGCTTCAATGCCCAGCTCGTAGAGCTGGAGGAACTCCGCAGGGTCGGCCGTGCCGTCATAGCAAGGAGGCAGGTCTGGCTTTGAAAGTGCCACTATCCCTAGGTGGTTTTGGTAATTCATAACAACATATAGCTCATTGAGCTAATGCTATTTCAAGATGATTATTTCAGGAAAGCTCAATGATTGGCATGGCTTGGATGTGAAAGTGGAACCCTCAAAATGCTAAGGACAAAGAATTGGATCAAGCTCAAAAGTTCAAGACTCTTCATTTTATGTTTTAGTGATCCAAGATCACATTGAGTCTTTAGGAAAAGCCAATACTATCAAGGAGGGATGAGGTGTTGCTTAATGAGCCTCTTGCTTTATGTGCTTAATGATATGCTCCAAAATCCTCAGCTACTTTCCCATATCCACAAATGACCTAAACCCTAAGCCTAACTCGGTCATATCGATTCCTTCATTCCGGCGCCACTGAGTTTCACTTGTCATTTGCCACTGCCAAACCCTAGCAATTCGGTCCTACCGATAAGGATCTCGGTCTCACCGAGATGGGCTTGCAAACTCTCTCTTTCCCTTTCGTAACTTTTCGGTCTCACCAAAAGAGCGAATCGGTCCCACCGAGAATGCAAGGTAAACTCTATGTTTCCTTCTTGTAACTTTTCGGTCTCACCGAAAGAGCAAGTCGGTCCCACCGAGTTTGCCTGACCAACTCTCTGGTTAGCTTATTGCCAAACTCGGTCTCACCGAGTTTGTGCAATCGGTCTCATCGAGATTACGTTATGCCCAAACCCTAACCGAATCGGTCCTACCGAGTTGCATGTCAGTCCCACCGAAATTCCTAACGGTCACTAGGTTTACCATTTCGGTCCAACCGAGTTTTCTGATTCGGTCCCACCGAGATTGGTAAATTGTGTGTAACGGTTGGATTTTGTGTGGAGGCTATAAATACCCCTCCACCTCCTCTTCACTTATGGAGAGAGCCATCAGAACACATACATCATTCCAACTCATATGTTCTGAGAGAGAACCACCTACTCATGTGTTGAGACCAAGATATTCCATTCAAACCATATGAATCTTGATCTCTAGCCTTCCCCAAGTTGCTTTCCACTCAAATCTTCTTTCCACTAGATCCAAATCATATGAAAGAGAGTTGAGTGTTGGGGAGACTATCATTTGAAGCACAAGAGCAAGGAGTTCATCATCAACACACCATTTGTTACTTCTTGGAGAGTGGTGTCTCCTAGATTGGCTAGGTGTCACTTGGGAGCCTCCGACAAGATTGTGGAGTTGAACCAAGGAGTTTGTAAGGGCAAGGAGATCGCCTACTTCGTGAAGATCTACCGCTAGTGAGGCAAGTCCTTCGTGGGCGATGGCCATGGTGGGATAGACAATGTTGCTTCTTCATGGACCCTTCGTGGGTGGAGCCCTCCGTGGACTTGTGCAACCATTACCCTTCGTGGGTTGAAGTCTCCATCAACGTGGATGTAGGATAGCACCACCTATCCGAACCACGGGAAAAACATCCGTGTCTCCAATAGCGTTTGAATTCTCAAAACCCTTCCCTTTATATTATTTCAAGTTGCATGCTTTACTTTCCGTTGCCAATACACTCTTTGCATGCTTGCTTGAATTGTGTATTGATTGCTTGACTTGTCCTAAGATAGCTAAAAACTGCCAAGAACTAAAATTGGGAAAGGGTTAAGTTTTTATTTGGTCAAGTAGTCTAATCACCCCCCCTCTAGACATACTTCCGATCCTACAAGTGGTATCAGAGCTTTGGTCTCCATTTTCCTTGATCTCCATAGCTTTTGGTGGTCATAGCCTTGGTTTCACAACCTAGGAGAGTATGGCGTCTAGCAAGGGAAACTATCACCGTAGAGGTCCTTACTTTGATGGTACTAATTTTGCTAGTTGGAAGCATAAAATGAAAATGCATATTCTTGGACATAACCCCGCCGTATGGGCTATTGTTTGTGTTGGCTTGCAAGGTGAGTTCTTCGATGGGAGGGAACCAAACCGTGAAGCTACCGCGGATGAGTTGAAGATGTTGCAATACAATGCTCAAGCTTGTGATATTCTCTTCAATGGATTGTGCCCCGAAGAATTCAACAAAATCAGCCGCCTTGAGAATGCAAAGGAAATTTGGGACACTTTGATTGATATGCACGAAGGTACCGACTCCGTCAAGGAATCCAAGTTGGATGTGCTCCAAAGTCAACTTGACAAGTTCAAGATGAAGGATGGTGAAGGTGTTGCCGAAATGTACTCTAGGCTTGCTCTCATCACAAATGAGATTGCCGGCTTAGGAAGTGAATAGATGACCGATAGATTCATCATCAAGAAGATCCTAAGAGCCTTGGATGGGAAATATGACACCGTGTGCACATTGATTCAAATGATGCCCAATTACAAAGATCTCAAGCCAACGGAAGTGATTGGAAGGATTGTTGCTCATGAGATGTCACTCAAGGATAAAGAGGAACTTCACAACAAATCAAGTGGTGCCTACAAAGCCTCATGTGAAGTCCCCACATCATCAAGTGAAAAGCAAACCTTCAATGAAGAATTGAGCTTAATGGTGAAGAGCTTCAACAAGTTCTACAAGAGTAGAAGCAAAGATAGAAGCTTCAAGTCAAGGTCCTACAATGACAAAAGATCTTCTAGTCAAGAGCGAAACTGCTACAATTGTGGAAGACCCGGACACTATTCCAATGAGTGTACGGCTCCCTACAAGAGAAGAGAAGATTCTCCAAAAAGAAGAAGCAAAGAATCACCACAAAGAGAGAGAAGGAGTAGAGATGATCGTTATGAACGGAGATACTCACGGAGAAGCAAGGATTCAGAAATGAAGGAAAAATCATCAAGGAGCTACACAAAACGAAGACATCAAGCTCATGTTGGTGAATGGGTATCCGGCTCCGACTCCGACAGCCACTCCGAGAGAAGTTATCACTCCGACTCCGAAGATACTCAAGATGAAGGTGTTGCTGGTCTGGCACTTGTGTCAACCAACTCCTATGACATATTTGACTCACCAAATGAAGGAATTGGAAGATGCTTCATGGTCAAAGGACCTAAGGTAACACACCCCGAGTATGTTGATTTTAATAGTGATGAAGATGACTTGTTAGGTGATGATGACTTGCTTGTTGACAACTCTAGTGATGAGTACTATGGTGAAACATCAATTAATCATGCTAAAACGAATGACAATGATAAGGAGAAGATTGAGGCTCTAACTAAAGAACTAAACACTCTTAAGTTAGCTCATGAAACTATCTTCGAAGATCATCGAGAACTTTTAAGAGCTCATGAGAAATTACGCTTTGAAAAGCTCAATCTTGAGCAAGAGCATGAGTTCTTAAAGGCAATCAATGATGATCTCCGCAAGAAAAGTTCTTCTTACATTGCCAAGCATTTACTATTATCCACTTACATGCCTCAAGTCAAGTCTAGTAACAAGAACAAGGAAGATTCTTCCTCTAGTAGTAACAATGATCATGCTAAATCCAATATTGTTGCTTCTAGTAGTTCTCTTGATTCCACTAATGATTCTCTTAGCCAAGTTACACTTGAGCAAGAAAATAGCTTATTGAAGGGAATCATAGAGAAAGGAGTGTACAAGAGCCTTGCCGGGAGTAAGCAATTCGAGGAAATTGTGCGCAAGCAAGGAATGCACCGGAAGAATCAAGGTGTTGGTTTTGAACGAAAGTTCAATGCCAATGGAGTTGAATGGGAAGAAGATCAATACCCCAAGACAAAGTTTGTTCCTCAACAAGAGAAGTATGATACTTCTTTCAAGGGGACACAAGCTCAAGATGATCTTCCACCACAAGACTACAAGCAAAAAGGCAAGGACAAGCTTCAAGAGGAGATTGATGCATTTGAAGAAGCTCCTAAGACCTTAGTCAAGTGGATTCCCAAGACCACGTCAAGTTCTAGTTCATCAAGTAAGACTACAACTCCAAGGATTCCCATCAAGATGGTGTGGATCCAAAATAAGAAGAACTAGAGAGTTCTTGAGGGTGACTCCGCCAACATATTTCACTCTCATCATTTTGGCAAGAACAGGTGCAATCAACTTCCACATCATGCACTAGTTCAAGGAGTCACAAACCCTCTTGTTGGTAAGACAAGGGACAAGGAAACCTAAAGTTTTCATGGACATCATCTTGTGTATGCATCACTCTATGTCTATGGATATCCTTGTTTGTTCCTTGTGGGACTAACCCATGTAGGTATTGAAAGTGCAATTCACTCAAATGGATAGCTCCAAGTGATCTACATCAACATTGAGCATCCACATCTTCAACATCTACATGAAGTCATCATCGACAAAACCCAAGGTTAGTTCATCCCTCTTAGGGGGGATATCACATCTAGGGGGAGCTTTACTCTAAGACTTGAGCTAAAGCAACTCTAAAGATGTGAATACAACAATGCTTTATGTAAAAGTGGTAACCCCACTTGAGCTTAAACGATGAGTATGACCTACGATCAAGTGTTCTCACTTGACTCCTAAGTCAATATACTCATATATAGATGACCCAGTCATCGCAAATTGCTTGATAGATGCTAGAATTGTTTGTGCATGCTTTGCCACATATTTCATTTGTCATCTTATTGTGTGAGCATGTTGGTGCATATTTTACTCATTCGAGGACATCCACTTGTTGTTTTGATTGTTTGGCTTTATCTTCTTTTGCCAAGTGGATGGACAAGAATGCCTAAGAACCTCCTCTAGCTATCTATGCTTTTCTCGTCTCAAACTCTATTCATGCTGCATCACAAAACTTGATCAAGTCAGATTCGAACCACTCTGTGTGAGGAGCGCTCGGAGTCCCCGATTCGTCATAGACTTAAACTTCCAAAACCTCTCTGTGATTCTCGGTCTGACCGATACCATACTTTCGGTCCTACCGAGATCATTAAGTCGATCTAGGTTTTCGATCTCGGTGCAACCGATTTGAACCACTCGGTCACACCGAGTTGCAATAACTGTATATAGTTTTGCATCTCGGTGCCACCGAGTTGTTCCACTCGGTCACACCGACAGGGTCGGGCTATATATAGTGACGGGCAGAATTTTGGAAATTTCTCCAAAACCTCTTCGCCCGCGCATAGCTCGCTCTGTCTCCTGGGTCTCCGAATCGTCCTCCTCGCCGCCAGCAGCCTCAAGTCGCTGGTCTCCATCGCCGTCAACGGAATTTCTGCCCCGCCATTGCCGCCGTAGCGAGTCTCTGCTGAACTAGGGTATGGACTCGATCTTTGTGCTATTCTTCAATCCGATTCCTAGCACATTGTGATCATCATGATTCTTTCCATGTTTGATAAACTCCTATCTAGTCAATGAACTCGTAGATTAGGTTTAATTCGAAAATTTTAGGGTTAGGTTTCCGCCGAAACCATCTCGGACCCACCGAGTTGAAAAAGTCGGTCCCACCGATTTGGCTTATGCCATTGCACAAGTAAAACTCGGTCTGACCGAGAATTACTTATCGGTGTGACCGATTTTGGAACTCTGTGAAACCCTAGTAGTCTCGGTGCCACCGAACTGTGACTCGGTCTGACCGAGTTCACTAGTTCTGGTGCCAACACTGCTTCGGTGTCATCGAGTTTGAAAATCGGTAGATCCGAGATGATCTCAGTGGGAAACTAAAACTAAGTTTTTGAATTATTCTTTTGCAAAAATCTTTGCATTTTGTGATTCTCATCCACTCTATCTCATCTATAATCTATTCACAGGGTCAGCAGTCAGCTTGCATCATGTCAGACCAGAGTGATAGCCAGAACTTGTCAGAGCAGCAAGTACAGTTGAGTGAGGGCACTAGCCCCTCAAGTTCCTCAGATGATGGCAGCAGGAGCACACCCAGCAACCTGCCTAAAGCTGCCACACGTCAAAGGAAGAAGAGAACATAAGATTCTGAAGATAAGGACTATGTGGCAGAGGAAGAGGCCACATCAAAGAGAGCTGAGCCAGCAGCAGGCACAAAGCCAGGCCTAAAAATCAAAAGGCCAGCAGGCAGGCAGCCAATGTCAAAGGCTAGGGCTTCAACTGTGAAGCCTGCTCCCATTGAGCCCATTGCTGCTGACGACAAAAAGAGGAAAGAACAAGTGAAGAAGACTGTGGCCAGAGTGCTTGGGAAGGCCTCCATCATGGTAGATGAGGAGGAGGAAGAAGAAGAGGTTGCTGCACCAGCACCCAAGGTAGCCAAACTTATGGGAGATGCCATAAGGTCAAGGACAGCTGCGTCCAAGCCCAAGGCTGCATCTAAGCCTAAGAGTGCACCAAAGAGAAACACCAGAAGCATCCCAGCCACTGAGAAGAACAAGGCCCCAGTGCCTGAAGTTGCAGAGGAAGAAGAAGAGCATGTCCTTAGGAAGCTCAAGCCCAAGATCCCAGACCACAATGATGCTCATCCTATGGCTGAGGACATGAAGCTCAGGAGAGATTCAGGGCTGAGGAAGTGGAGAGAAGCAGATCTGTATGCTTCTAGGAGAAGGACTGCAGTGGACTACCGATTTCATACCAAGGAGCAGCAGGATTTCTATGAGACTGTTTTGCTTGACAAGAAGCCAATTGTGTGTGACATGAGATGGGTCGACTGGACCTACATAAAGGAGAATGAGGAACACTACCTTGGAGTACATGACAGTTTCAGTGCATGTGGAGTGGCAGACTTTGTTGGGCAGAAGCTCACAAAGTGGAACGAGGAGCTAATCATGCAATTCTACTCCACATCACACTTTTATCCGGATGGCAGGATCACTTGGATGTCAGAGGGTACAAGGTACCAATCCACTGTTGAGGAATGGGCGAGGTTGATCAATGCCCCAGAGGAGCAAGCAGATGACTTGGACATTTATGCCAAGAAGAAGATGGACCACAACACCATGTCCAACATGTACAAGGAGATTCCGAATGAAGCACTTGACACGTTCAAGTTTGGCTCAGTGCACTATCTTCTTTCAGGATTGCCTACGATCAACTGGATCCTTAGGCACACTCTTCTGCCCAAGTCTGGAGATCACAAGATGACCAGAGGTCACGCGATCAATTTACTTCATGTTTTTGACGTGCCCCAAAAATTCAAAGTCATGAGTCTCATAGTGGAAACAATCAAGAGGACAGCAGCAGACTAGAAGAGGAGCTGTGGATATGCCCCATAGAGTCAGGAGCTCATCAACTCCAAGATGGGCACAGGCATATACCTCTTGGATAAGGAACATCTGCCCATCCGTCCAGATTTCGAGGATAACCAAGTGGTCATGACTGAGAATGAGCCATCATCTGTCCATGCACAAGCTCAGAAGGAGAAGGCGAAGAAGGAGAAAGCTGCCAGGATGCCTACTCAAGCGGAGGCATCTGATTACTTCCTGAAAACCAAACAAGAGCAGCTTGGTTACCTGATTGCGTCCACCCTGCGTATTGATCAAGGACTTGCCACCATGACTCAAAACCAGGCAAGCCTAGAGAGGATCATGGAATAGAGGTTCTATGACATGGACATCAAAGTGACAGAGATACAGACCGCCGTGGAGCAGCTTCAGGAGGACATGAATGAGAGGAGAGACAGGACCACGACTAATGCTTTTGCGAGGGTGCCACGAGGTCCGAGGTCGTCTGCACTGCCAGTTGCTGACACCAGAGCCACAATGTCTGCGCCAGCCACAGCCTCAGTTCCACCAGCTCCAGCATCCACTTCAGCCTCGACTCCGACCACGTCTACCGAAGGCTTCGTCCTTGGAGTGCTCCGGACTCCACCACCACCTGAAGATCAAGCCTGAGCGTCAACTTAGCACTATGCATTGTCTAGGAACTTTTTGGTAACTTGTTGCCAAAGGGGGAGAAAATGTATAGATCATAGGCTTCGAGAGAGAGTGTTGCTTTTATTCTCTCTTGTTTATTTGGTGGTTTTTCGAACTTTGTTTGCTTGTGTGTGAGATACAATGCCCTTATGTTTGTGAGACATCGATGATCATGTGTTTGATCATAAGCTACACTTAATGTTTGCTTAATGCTTGCTTAAATATTATCATTCTATCTATCGTTTGTGATCATTCACTATTCTTGGTGATGAGTGCATGTATTTCAATCTTATCATTTTTGAGCGCTCCACCAAGATGTATGTGACATGGAAGAGTAACCCATGATTCTAACTCCTTGTGCATTTGCAGTCCAAAGCAAATTTTAAATATGCACAAATTTAGGGGGAGCTCTTATTTGTCACATACTTCTCAAAGCAACGATATATTTCATGCTTATTATCATTTGTCGAAGATTTGATCTATATGTTGTCATCAATTACCAAAAAGGGGGAGATTGAAAGTGCAACTATCCCTAGGTGGTTTTGGTAATTCATAACAACATATAGCTCATTGAGCTAATGCTATTTCAAGATGATTATTTCAGGAAAGCTCAATGATTGGCATGGCTTGGATGTGAAAGTGGAACCCTCAAAATGCTAAGGACAAAGAATTGGCTCAAGCTCAAAAGTTCAAGACTCTTCATTTTATGTTTTAGTGATCCAAGATCACATTGAGTCTTTAGGAAAAGCCAATACTATCAAGGGGGATGAGGTGTTGCTTAATGAGCCTCTTGCTTTATGTGCTTAATGATATGCTCCAAAATCCTCAGCTACTTTCCCATATCCACAAATGACCTAAACCCTAAGCCAAACTCGGTCATACCGATTCCTTCATTCCGGCGCCACTGAGTTTCACTTGTCATTTGCCACTGCCAAACCCTAGCAATTCGGTCCTACCGATAAGGATCTCGGTCTCACCGAGATGGGCTTGCAAACTCTCTGTTTCCCTTTCGTAACTTTTCGGTCTCACCGAAAGAGCAAATCAGTCCCACCAAGAATGCAAGGTAAACTCTATGTTTCCTTCTTGTAACTTTTCGGTCTCACCGAAAGAGCAAGTCGGTCCCACCGAGTTTGCCTGACCAACTCTCTGGTTAGCTTATTGCCAAACTTGGTCTCACCGAGTTTGTGCAATCGGTCTCACCGAGATTACGTTATGCCCAAACCCTAACCGAATCGGTCCTACCGAGTTGCATGTCAGTCCCACCGAAATTCCTAACAGTCACTAGGTTTACCATTTCGGTCCAACCGAGTTTTCTGATTCGGTCCCACCGAGATTGGTAAATTGTGTGTAACGGTTGGATTTTGTGTGGAGGCTATAAATAACCCTCCACCTCCTCTTCACTTATGGAGAGAGCCATCAGAACACATACATCATTCCAACTCATATGTTCTGAGAGAGAACCACCTACTCATGTGTTGAGACCAAGATATTCCATTCAAACCATATGAATCTTGATCTCTAGCCTTCCCCAAGTTGCTTTCCACTCAAATCTTCTTTCCACTAGATCCAAATCATATGAAAGAGAGTTGAGTGTTGGGGAGACTATCATTTGAAGCACAAGAGCAAGGAGTTCATCATCAACACACCATTTGTTACTTCTTGGAGAGTGGTGTCTCCTAGATTGGCTAGGTGTCACTTGGGAGCCTCCGACAAGATTGTGGAATTGAACCAAGGAGTTTGTAAGGGCAAGGAGATCGCCTACTTCGTGAAGATCTACCGCTAGTGAGGCAAGTCCTTCGTGGGCGATGGCCATGGTGGGATAAACAAGGTTGCTTCTTCGTGGACCCTTCATGGGTGGAGCCCTCCGTGGACTCGCGCAACCGTTACCGTAAGTGCATCTAGTGCCACCCCTAGTTGGTTTTGGAGTATTGACGACAAACCTAGTTGAGGGACTAATGTGTTTGTGAGAATTGTAGGATAACACAGGTAGAAGTCCCTCATTGATTCGGTTTAGCTACCAGAGATGACCCCCAAAAATGTACGAAGACATTGAAGACAATGGTGGTTCATGAAGACATTCGGGTCGAAGACAATGACATATGAAGACTCCCCATGAAGCTTTTGGAACTCGAAGACTTAGATCCTTCGTAGCTTTACTTTATTCATGTTTTGTCATAGGAACCACCGTACTGTTAAGTGGGGTCCAAGAAAACCAGTCAGGATGACTGAAGTGATGCCTAATTCAAATCCTATGTCTTCGAGTGAAGACAATGAGAGAAAATCTTGTCCAGAGTCAGACAAGTCAGCTTTACTTGCAGCCCAAGTAAAGTTGCCATGAGAGTTCAAAATCTGACCATTAGTACATGTGTCAGTTCCTTAGTGACCCAGGGTCATTTCGGACAAATCAGGTCAGGATTGCCAAGTGGCTATAAATAGCCCAGCCCCACAACCATAAACGGTTGGCTGCTCAGATTTCAGTGCACGGCTTTTGTCGTTTGAGAGCAACCCACCTCGAAGCCTTTGAGAGAAAATCCTTAGTGAGGAGAAAAGCCCTAACCACCCAGAGCCAGAGTAATTGGGCATCACCTAAGTCTTCTTGTCTGAGTGATCTGAAGACTTATTACACTTGAGGACTGTGCATCCTCCAGACGGTTAGGCGTCGCGTTCTGAGCATCCAAGAGGAATTGTGGATTGCCGGTGAACGAAGTCTGTGAAGGTTTGGGAGTCTACCTTGAAGACTTACCAGAGTGATTGGGCGGGGTCTGTGTGACCTTAGATCAAGGAGAAAACGGTGAGGACTGGGTGTCGTGAGCTGCGTGTTCAGGACTGGGTGTCCGGGACTGTGTGTCCTTTGGTTTAAATACCTAGCGGCTCCAACCAGACGTACAGTTGTCACAGCAACTGGAACTGGTCCAACATATCATTGTCTTCAACGTGTCACTGGTTTCATCTTCACCTCCCTTTACTTACCAGTACACATTGTGAAGCTATTGCATGCCTGCTTAATCTTCTGTCTTCACAACCTGACTGCATGATCTGTTTGGCTTCATAACTTCTTCCAACCTGATCCTCATTACACTGAAGCTATTTGTCTCTGTGCTTTCACTGTACTGTATATTTGACTATGGCTTGCGTTGTGTAATCTACCTTCCGCTGCATAGTGATAGGCTTCAAGTCTGTTTGTCTTCATAACTTCCACGTTTTGAAGACTTTCTTAAAAATCGCCTATTCACCCCCCTCTAGTCGATATAACGCACTTTCAATTGGTATCAGAGCAAGGTGCTCCCTTGTTCTGTGTGATTCGGTTTAACCACCTGGAGTTTTAGCTATGTCGACTGCAGGGATAATTAAAGTTTCCGCTGCGTGCCCCGTCTTCGATGGAACTGAATATCCCTACTGGAAGAATAAGATGCGCATGCATCTTGAAGCCATTGACGTCGACCTATGGTATGTCGTCGAAAACGGCGTTCCCAAGGCTGGAGAAGGTGTCACTGCTGCTGATGTCAAGAAGTTCACTCAACTGGACTCCACTGCCAAGAATATTATCTGTGGTCATCTGACCAAGAGACAGTACGGCCGTGTGAGTGCCTTGAAGACATCCAAGCTGGTCTGGGACTGGCTCTCCAAGGTCAATGAAGGCATCTCAACCCAGAGAGATCAGAGAATCAGTGTTCTTCGCAATCTCTTCAACCGCTTCAAGAGAAATGACAATGAGAATGTCCAGCACACATTTGACCGGCTCACTGACATCACAAATGAGCTTCAAGCCCTCGGCGCCACTGAGATCACAAAACATGAGATCGTCAAGACGCTGCTAAGATCACTTGACAGTTCATTTGACATTCTAGCCCTGATGATTCAAGAACGTCCAGACTTCAAGACACTCGATCCGTCTGACATACTTGAGAGGCTCAACACACATGAGTTTCAGCTTTCTGAGAAAAGAGATATCTACGGTCCAAACTATGGGCGAACTCGTGCCTTGAAGGCAAAAGCTGTGTCATCATCTGAAGAGGAATCTGACAGCAGTTCTGATGATCCTGAAGACATTGGAAGGGAACTTGCAATGCTAGTGAAGAAGTTCCAGAAATTCACCAAGAAGAAAGGCTTCAGAAAGTCTTCACGATCAAGCTCAAGGAATGATGAAGCTTCTGCGCATGACTACAAGAGGAAAACTTGTCACAAATGCAAGAAAACTGGACACTTCATCTCTGAATGCCCATAGTGGGACAATGAGAACAGAAAGAAGAAGAAGAGCAAGGAATATGACTCTGACGATAAGAAGACGAAGAAATACTCAAAGTCTTCGTCCAAGTCTTCCTCAAAGTCTTCATCACACAAGAAGAGTTCATCTGGCAAGGCTCGTGCGTTTGTTGGCAAGGAAATGGATTCTGAGGAGGAGTCCGCTTCTGAGGAGGCAGAGGTGGAGTCTGAGGAGGAGTCTGATTCAGGCATTGCAAGTTTGGCTACAGCCTATGTCGCCAAGTCCATCTTCAACACTGAAGACAATGACTCCATCACCATCACCGATGCAAATGACAAGGACGACTCTACTCCCACCTACTGCTTCATGGCACGTGGTGCCAAGGTAAACACACACACACACCACTCACTATCAAACATCTAGTGACGATGACTCTGGTTGTGATTCAAAACCCAGTTACAAAACACTTGCCAAAATTGCAACTGAACAACAAAAGGCCATGGAACATATTCAAAAACTGTTAGACAGAAGCGATGATCTGTTGGGCGCTGAAATGACTCGTTCTGAATCCTTAATTGAAGACATAAAAAATCTTGTTAAGTATCAGGAACTCGAAGATCGTCTTGAGACTCTCTCAACTACTCATGAAAAGCTTTCCTATGATTATCTTCAGAAGAAGCAAGATCTTGAGAAGTTGAGAGCGGATCATGAAGATCTTCAAAAGGAAAACGAGTCACTTCGAGCCGAACAGATCAGTTCTGCTCAGGAAGGATTTGAACCACCATGCCTTAAATGCATTGAGCGTGATAATGCTATTTCTGTTGCTGAATGTTCCACTGCTACTGCTGTTGCAATATCTTCAACTGTTGAAGTGGTAACTAACCCCTCTGCTGAGGATACCACTGCTATTGCTGATGAAAATGCTAGGTTGAAGACATTGCTTGAAACAGGGATGTACAAAAGTCTCAAAGGACATCAGACACTATGTGATGTCCTCAAGAAGCAGATTATGAACCGAAACCCTAGCAAAGAGGGTGTTGGGTTCGTGAGGAAAATTAATGCAGATGGCTCTTACTGGAAACCTGAGCAGTACCCCAAAACCACATGGGTTGCTGCAAAGGAATCCTCATCGGATCCATCCAATCTATCTGGCTTCACTTGTGCTAATCCAATTATCATTGATGAATCCTTTGATGCAAACTATAAACTGTTTAGGAATCAGAATGGTGAAGTATTTGCCAGGTACATTGGTACTAACTGCAGGAATGGACCGCCTATGAAGAAGATCTGGGTTCCAAAAACGTGTCTTGAGAATCTTCCTATGAATGTCCTCATGACACCTCACATGAAGAAGACAAACCTCAGACCAAAGGCTTCATATGGTCCAAAGGGTTCATACAGGCAGAGGGCTCATCTGAGTTGCACTAACACAAATGCTTTGCAGGGAAACCATGCTCAGACTTATGAGAGAGGTTCTTCAAACCGTTATTCTCATATGACCAAAAATTATTCTGCCTATTCTTATGAGTATTATTGCCCACCTGCTAGACTGTTTGTTAGGGCTCCAAAGCCAAAATTCTCAGATGCTGCACTTAGACTTATTGCTTCTAAGCCACCCTTGAAGATGTGGGTGGTTAAGAAAGCTTAACTCTCTTTTGCAGGGAAAGGTCTCCAGCACAAGACCAAAATCTTCGGATGCTATTGCTGGGGACCTTAAAAAACTCGTGGGGCGCACGATCAAATGCCCGAATGGCATCACTATGTATCTCATATCTGAATCGCATGCTACTCTCCCTGCTTGTCCTAACCTGGATCTCAGTTTTCATAATCCACTGGTTCGTCAAATGTTTTTGCTTCACAACACTCTTGGTGAAGCCTATCCTCCTAACTGCACTGTAGGGTACGACACCAGTAACTTCGGAGTCTTCAGTATGGATTATTGACAGCGGGTGTACAAATCACATGACTGGCAAGAGAAGTCTCTTTATGGACTCAACCTTACGTCCATCTGACAAGAGCCACATCACATTCGCTGACACTGGTAAAAGTAAAGTACTGGGTCTAGGTAGAGTTGCAATCTCAAAGGATCAACACATGGATAAAGTCATGTTTGTTGAATCCCTAGGCTTCAACTTAATGTCTGTCTCAATGCTTTGCGATTTAAACATGATTGTAATCTTTGGAAAATATCGCTGTCTGGTACTAATGGAATCTGACAAGTCTCTAGTGTTTGAAGGGTATCGAAAAGATGATTTGTACGTGGTAGATTTCTCAGCAGGGCCACAGCTTGCAGTTTGTCTTCTCGCAAAGGCTTCAGAATGCTGGCTTTGGCATCGAAGACTTGGGCATGCTGGCATGAGGAACCTCCACACCCTTGCTAAGAAGAAGCATGTCATAGGCATCGAGGGCGTCAAGTTCAAGAAAGATCACTTATGCGGTGCCTGTGAAGCTGGGAAGATGACAAGGGCAAAACATCCTTCGAAGACAATCATGACCACTACTCAACCCTTCGAACTGCTTCACATGGATCTCTTCGGTCCTACCCACTACTCAACTTTCTCCACTACTGCTTGCCTCTATGGCTTCGTCATTGTTGATGATTACTCTAGATATACTTGGGTGCACATAATCCTTTACAAGACTGAAGTGCAGGATGTCTTCAGACGCTTTGCAAATCGGGCAATGAACAATTATGGCGCCAAGATAAAGCACATCAGAAGTGACAATGGCACAGAATTCAAGAACACCGGCCTTGACACATATCTTGATACATTGGGCATCACTCATGAATTCTCAGCTCCATACACGCCACAACAGAATGGCATCGTCGAACGCAAGAACAGAACACTCATTGAGATGGCCAGAACAATGTTAGATGAGTACAAGACACCAAGAAAATTCTGGACTGAAGCCATTGACACTGCATGCCATACTATCAACCGTGTGTATCTTCACAAGCTGCTGAACAAGACATCTTATGAACTTCTGACTAGCAAGAAGCCAAATGTAAGTTACTTTAGAGTATTTGGATCGAGATGCTGGATCAAGGACCCTCACCACACAGCAAAAGTTGCTCCAAAAGCACATGAGGGCTTCATGCTTGGATATGGAAAGGATTCGCACTCCTACAGAGTCTTCAATCTCTTTCACTACAAAGTGGTTGAAACAGTGGATGTGCGGTTTGATGAGACCAATGGGTCACAAAGAGAGCAACTACCAGATGTACTAGATGAAGTTCCAGCCAGTGAATCAATCAAGCTAATGGGAACTGGAGAAATTATACCTTCTGAAGCTCGTCCTGAAGAAGAACTTATCATCTCAGCACCTGATCCACATGAAGACAATGCTCAGCCTGAAGACATTCCTCCCCATGACAACGTAGATCAGCAAGAGCAAAGTCTTCGACCCCTACATCCTCGTGTTGCCAATGAAGTGCAAATTGACAGAATAATTGATAGCATCAATGCACCTGGTCCACTGACTCGTTCAAAGGCAACTCAACTGGCAAACTTTTGCGGACACTTCGCATTTGTTTCAATCACAGAACCCAAGAAAACTGATGAAGCCTTTATGGAACCTGAATGGATTCAAGCTATGCAAGAAGAGCTTCAACAATTTGAGCTGAACAATGTATGGGAGTTAGTTAAGCGTCCTGATCCACGGAAGCATAACATAATAGGCACCAAATGGATATACCGCAACAAGCAAGATGAGCATGGCCAAGTCGTCAGAAACAAGGCTCGTCTCGTTGCTCAAGGATATACTCAAGTGGAAGGCATCGACTTCGACGAAACATTTGCTCCTGTGGCCAGACTTGAAGCCATCCGTATACTGCTGGCCTATGCAAATCATCACAACATAATTCTGTATCAAATGGATGTAAAAAGTGCCTTCCTCAATGGCAAAATTGAAGAAGTGTATGTTGCGCAACCACCTGGGTTTGAAGATCCAAAACATCCTGACATGGTGTACAAGCTCAAAAAGGCACTATATGGCCTCAAACAAGCCCCTCGGGCATGGTATGATACACTCAAATACTTCCTGAAGAGCAAAGGCTTCATACCTGGTTCCCTGGATCCCACTCTCTTCACAAAGACATATGATGGTGAACTGTTTGTGTGCCAAATATACGTGGATGACATTATCTTCGGCTGCACCAATCAGAAGTACAGTGAGGAGTTCGGATATATGATGCAAGAGCAATATCAGATGTCTATGATGGGGGAGCTGAAATTCTTCCTCGGTCTTCAGATAAGGCAACAACGCAATGGCATCTTCATATCGCAAGAGAAATACCTCAAAGACTGCCTGAAGAAGTTCGGTTTGCAAGATTGCAAAGGCTTCACAACACCAATGCCAGCCAAACATCATCTGGGTCCTGACGACAATGGTAAAGAGTTCGATCAAAAGGTATACCGCTCCATGATTGGTTCTTTGCTTTATTTATGTGCATCTAGGCCAGATATTATGCTTAGTGTTTGCATGTGTGCTCGGTTTCAAGCGGCACCAAAGGAGTCGCATCACTTAGCAGTGAAGCGAATTCTTCGATATTTGGCTCACACACCAACTCTAGGGTTATGGTATCCAAAGGGCTCAGAGTTTGATCTGGTTGGATTTTCGGACACTGATTACGCTGGTGACAAGGTTGATCGGAAGTCCACATCAGGCACATGTCATTTCCCGGGCCGATCTCTTGTCTATTGGTCTTCAAAGAAGCAGAACTGTGTATCTCTCTCCACTTCTGAATCTGAATACATTGCTGCTGGATCCTGCTGCGCACAGCTTCTATGGATGAAGCAAACCCTCAAGGATTACGGCATTCATCTAAAGCAAGTGCCACTTTACTGCGACAACGAAAGCGCCATCAAGATCGCCAACAACCCAGTTCAGCACTCGAAGACAAAGCACATTGAAATTCGTCATCATTTTCTCAGAGATCATGTTACAAAGGAAGACATTGATATCATACACGTCAACACTGAAGAGCAATTGGCAGATATCTTCACCAAGCCCTTGGATGAGAAGAGATTTTGCAAGTTACGGTGTGAGCTAAATATCTTGGAATCCTCAAATGTCCTGTGATCAGGCACACATCCTAACACTTATGCATGATGATGACTTAGATGTGCAACACACAAAGTAACGTATATCTTCAATCAATGAAGACATACATTCTAAGTATGAATACATTAACGTGGAATTTGACCTCGGAGCACCACGATAATTGTGCGCCGTGTCTGGGTTCAATACTTCCTATACGGTGGGTAGCGCCACCACCAAAATTTTTCTGCTTGAAGTGTTTTACTCATGGCGTTACATTTGCTATGTCTTCACATTTGGTTTGGCTTCAATCTCAACATGTCTTCATGATTATCTTCACTATGTTGATTATATATGCACTGGTGTTCTGTCCTCTACAGCATTCACTTATAGCTATGTCTTCTTGGCTGAATCTTTTGAACTAAGTGAATGTGATCGGACCCTAACCTCTCCATGCTTCCTACCTCAAACTCTATCTCTCCAAGTCATATGCACTCTATTGAAACTGTCGAATGTCTTCACTGCATCCTTGTCAGAAGAAGACACAGAGACAAACTTTAAAACAGCTTTTAATGTCTTTCCATCAACTAGAATTCCGGAGAAGTAGGAACGTCTCCCGACAAACCAGGCGTGCGTGGGGTGAAACTGCCCCCACAATTCCGCATGCTGGCCACGTACTGATCAGATGCGAATCGCCAGGGGCACCTGAGTAATAGCGCAGTGCCGCCCATATCCCTATAAGTACACGTTTCACTGCGGTCATTATCTCTTCTTCCTCCCTCGCACAAACCCTAGCACCACCGCTAACTCGCAACGACGCCGGCGACGAAGTGCTTCACTACTGCGACCTCTCCGACGCCGTTCTCACGCCGACCGCGGCCACCAGTCTCTCCGCCGTCATCCTAAATGTCTTCCGTCGCCAAGTTCGGGCACGGAGGATCGAACTGCTCGGCCTCACCTCTCTTCTCGTCTAGCAGTTCCAAGTCTGGTAAATAACAAGCTTTTTACAGCCTCTTTTGATCCTATTGATCCATCACTTTCTGCCAAAAGAGGTTTCTATTCCTTCAAGTTTCATTCCTCTTGTCTAAATCTCATAACTTGCCTAGCATATTCACTTGTTCTTCATGAAGTAGTTAGATTCCTCACTTGTACTAATCTATGGGTTCGTACAAATCTGGAACCAACTTCTTTTCTATAAAGTGAATGTCTTCGCATGATGAGGTCAATGTCTTCTACACTGATTTATCTTCAAAATCTTCTGAGAATGCATATGACCTCTTCCCCTTCCCTCGCACCTTAATGCTGTCACAGGTACATGTCCGTGGGAGAATCTTTTGGTTCTCATAGTCTGCATTCATTTGCAGAATTCCTACAACGTCACATCAATTCACCTGAAGCAAGTTCCTGTTGGTCAAGCAAAAGGAAGCCTTTGAAGCCTTTGAAAGCTTTGAAGCCTTTGAAGCTTTTGAAGTCTTCCAAGTTAAGCTTCATGGCATCCGAGAAACCATCAAGGAAGGGAGGCAGACAGAGAAGGGGTGACACATCAAAGGATCTGCCTGCAGATTTGGCAGAAACGTACCAAACAGATCCTGAAGAAACCTATGCTCAGCGCAAGACACGAATCCAATGGATTCGCAGGTACTGGGCAGAGCAGTGGTTCCTATACCGCTTCGTCACCAAAGAATATGCAGAGAAGTGCGCCATCAAGCGGCCATGGGGAGATGCCTTGTACAAGAATCTCGTACCCCGAACCAGAGATGAAGCCATTGCTCAAGGTTTCTTTCCATGCATGGTCAGGGGACAACAGCCAACTGATGCACATCCATCGTCCCTTCTCTGGTGTCGCGATGACACTCTGTTCAAGCGCAACTTCCAATTTGCCCAGAACTCTGCGAAGCAAAACAAGAAGGAGTTTGGATTGGACTTCAACCCTGGTCCCTCCAGACCAAGGGCAGATGGCACACGCGATGCTAATCCCAATGTCATCGGGCCATTTGCCAATCTCGACGGCCTCATCACTCACATTATAGTCCAAGGGACTGTCGTGAACGACCCTCCAGCAGACACTGAGTCTGATGATGCTCCTGCTGCCCCTGAGCCGAAGCAGATGAAGAAGAAGCCAAAAGCTTCCAAGCCAGTCGCCTCCCCCAAGATCTCCAAAGCGAAGCCATTGGCCACTGCACCTCCTGAAGCCAGTGTGCAGTCTGAAGGCTTATCAAGAGTCTCCAAGCCTCAAGAAGCAAAGAAACCACAGCCACACACCAGCAAAGAGCTAACTGTCGCTGCCGTTCTTCGCTGCGAAGCCATTGATCTGTCCAGTGACGAAGATCTTGGTGATGACGCTCTTGAGCAGCTCATCAAGAGCAAGGAGGAGGCTGAAATCTTCAACAATCTGCCTCTGTTCGATGCAAAAATCATCCACAACTTCATAGATGAGTGGTTTGACACGCCCAACATCAGCTTTGATGATCTGCAGCTGCCCATTGGCCTCAGCGTAGCCTTCCAAGGAGCTATTGCTTCAGAACTCGCTATTGCCCAGCGCATCGTGGAACTGAAGCAAAAGATAGATTTTGAAAAGGCTTAGTTTAAGCAGAATATGGCCACGCTCAGCGTCCAAGAGATCAAAGACTTCAAGGTCATGCTGCATGAGCTGAAGGAAAACTTCATGCAGAAACGTGCAGAGGCTCAGGGCTCACGCGAGCGCATGAAGAATTTGGCTGATCTCTGCGTACATGCCTACAATGAGGCCGAGAAGCGAAAGGCACTTGGGCGTCCCGGCATCGACCCCAGGATGGCCGCCAAGAAAAAGAAGACGCCCACCGTGGCTGAAGAAGAGGCCCCACGCCAAGAAGCTATTCCAATTGTCTTCCCCACCGCCAAGCCTAGCTCGAAGCCAAAGCGCTCACCCGCTTCAGAGCTTAAGAAGACAAGGATAGCCGAAGCTAAAGCAAGGAAGAGGAAACACTCTGAAGCCTCTCCTTCAGACCCCACCACCAAGAAGCGCAAGTCCAAGAAGTCTCGGGCTGCTCCCACAGAGCCCTTGATAGTTGAACCCCTTTCCATTCGCCGTCCGAATGAAGATCGTCAGATGACCGTCCATGAGCCTGCTCTCACCGAGGCTCGGCGTGATGAAGACATTCCAGCAGCCGACCCCACCGCTGCTGAAGACATTGGTCTCCAAGACAATGTACAAGATGATGCAGTCCTTCCTCAGCTCGAATCGAGTGAATTGCTCAGCATTTGCCGTCCCCTGACGCCAATCACACAAGATGCATCGTGGGCAGATCGCCCACAAGAGGAAGAGGATGAGCCCCAGCCCACTGCAGCTCCACCTGCATCGCCTGCATTCAGTAGGCTTCGCAGAGGACCAAGGGCTTAGACTGCTGACGACATTCCGGCTGCATCAGCCGAAGCACAAGCAGAAGAACATGAAGAACCTCAAGCTCCATCTCCCCCTCACCAGCAAGAAGAAATTCTCAAGGAGGCTGACACCACTGCGGCTGCCACACATAATACTGAAGCATTTGTGGAGCCAGACCAACCAACAGCTTCAAGAGATACTGAAGCAACTGCCTCTGACCCTTCTGTGCCTGTATCTGCTGCCGGACCGCAGTTCAATTATCATATTGCGCACAGGCCCTAGGTACAGAAGCCAATCCCACGACTGCCAAGGTTCCCAGGTCCAGTCACTGCTCCTGGCTCCTTCAATGTCAATAGCTTCAGGGCAGACAACACTTTCTTCAACCGCTCCAAGAACCCTTACTCAAGGGAAAAGATTGTGTCAGATAGGTTCTGGAGCTACCCACAGCGCAGCTACTACTCCTGCGTCCTCTACAACCAGAACCGTATCTTTCCACATCAGCGCCTTGAAGTTGAAGCTTTTGCTGGTCTGCCTGGTCTGGAAGAAGCCCTGGACTGCTTCAAGCAAGTTGGCCTGCTGCCATTTGTCACAGACGAAGAGCACTGGAACGAAGAGCTTCTGCTTCAGTTCTATGCCACATTGCACATCAAGGGCTACAACAGAGATCCGAAGACTTGGGTCCTGGAGTGGATGACCGGCAATGTCCATCATGAAGCCAATGCGTTTGATATCATTGAGCTCACCGGCCTACCCACTCCAGGCGAACACTTCGAAGAAGGCTGCCAACTTCATTCTGAAGCAGTTGAGAGCATATTTCAGCGACCCGAGCCAAATATGAGTCAGATGCTCTCAATGATGAAGCCATTGCCTTCTGACGCACCTTACCCAACGGAGTTCTTCGTTGAAGACTTAGAGTACCTGCCGAGAACTATCTATCACATCATCAGGCGGACTCTATGGCCCATTAAGGGGCACTCTCGATATGCCAAAGGTGAAGGTGCCATGAAGACTCTCATCTTCTGCATCCTACACGGGAAATGCTTCAATGCCCAGGATCTCTTCATCCGTCAACTTGCTGCGTCTGGCTCAGATCTCTTTGGTCTGAAGATTTATGCTCCATGGGTTATGAGGCTAATCAAGCTCCACTCTGCGATATCATATCAGCCCTCAGCCCGCAACCACAGAATCTTCTTACCCGATGTGGACACCTCTGCTGAAGCCATTTATCCTGAGCCTGCCAAACAGCCACTAAGTCTTCAGAATGCAGAACACCAAAGCTTCACTCAACATGATGAAGGTGTTGAAGCCATTTCCAGAGTCTATCCAATGGCTGGCACCACACGTGCCCCTGCATCCACTGAAGCCACTGACAGCGAAGCTGGGCAGAGACCCAAGAAATGCGCTCGTACACTCACTGATCGTGAACTTCTTGTGGCTCTGCATCAAAAGCAAGATAAGCATCACGACTGGCTCAAGAGGCAGATGCACAGTCTCATGCAAGACGTCAATCGCATCAGGAATCTGGCCACCAAGAACGCTTTCGTCGCACACGAAACCTGTCGCCGCACTTGGAAAGGCCTCACTATGATGTGCACTGAAGCTGAATTGCAAGAGGATGGCTTCAAGGAGCGTTTCAAGTTTGACTCCACACCCCCCAGACGAGCTGTGTTGCGTGGGACTCCTTCACTTGAAGAATCCGAGTTCTCTTCCTCTGCTGCCACCGTGACGGGGAAGATCATTGAGGAGGAAGACGACGCCACATCACCACCAATGTCTTCACCGCGCGTCGTCACTGCCCCAAGCTCGCCTGCACCACCAAACGTCTCCACCGACCCTGCTGTGCCTGGGAACGCATAGAAAACTCTATGTCTTCAAACCTTTTTGGTCATCACTGACAAAAGGGGGAGAAGCATATGATGTTTATAGTCTTCAAGCGGGTCAATAATATGGGCGGGTGCTTTATATTTTGCATTTTGCTTCGTGCTTACAACTCTCATTTTGCTACATTTGGTTCTTTGAGTTGTAACACTTAAACTTGATGGTCGTCTACTACTATGTTTGCCACTGTGTTCTTGCGAAGATAAATTCCGCTTGTACGACGATAATTTCCGCACTCTTATCATTTCGCAGACGTCCATTTTTCATTATGCATATCATTATCTTCATATATCTTTACGTGCATGATGGACTGTCATCATAAGTTGAAGCGGATTCCACAAATACAACCTGCTGTGTGCATTTGCTTTCCAGAAGCAAATCACTTAATATGCACATCTTCAGGGGGAGCCCTTGCAGCTTATGAAGACAATTCCTTTACAATTTCACAAATTATATTCCCCGTTGAAAACTTCAACTAGTTTGTCATCAATCACCAAAAAGGGGGAGATTGTAAGTGCATCTAGTGCCACCCCTAGTTGGTTTTGGAGTATTGACGACAAACCTAGTTGAGGGACTAATGTGTTTGTGAGAATTGCAAGATAACACAGGTAGAAGTCCCTCATTGATTCGGTTTAGCTACCAGAGATGACCCCCAAAAATGTACGAAGACATTGAAGACAATGGTGGTTCATGAAGACATTCGGGTCGAAGACAATGACATATGAAGACTCCCCATGAAGCTTTTGGAACTCGAAGACTTAGATCCTTCGTAGCTTTACTTTATTCATGTTTTGTCATAGGAACCACCGTACTGTTAAGTGGGGTCCAAGAAAACCAGTCAGGATGACTGAAGTGATGCCTAATTCAAATCCTATGTCTTCGAGTGAAGACAATGAGAGAAAATCTTGTCCAGAGTCAGACAAGTCAGCTTTACTTGCAGCCCAAGTAAAGTTGCCGTGAGAGTTCAAAATCCGACCGTTAGTACACGTGTCAGTTCCTTAGTGACCCAGGGTCATTTCGGACAAATCAGGTCAGGATTGCCAAGTGGCTATAAATAGCCCACCCCCACAACCATAAACGGTTGGCTGCTCAGATTTCAGTGCACGGCTTTTGTCGTTTGAGAGCAACCCACCTCGAAGCCTTTGAGAGAAAATCCTTAGTGAGGAGAAAAGCCCTAACCACCCAGAGCTAGAGTAATTGGGCATCACCTAAGTCTTCTTGTCTGAGTGATCTGAAGACTTATTACACTTGAGGACTGTGCATCCTCCAGACGGTTAGGCGTCGCGTTCTGAGCATCCAAGAGGAATTGTGGATTGCCGGTGAACGAAGTCTGTGAAGGTTTGGGAGTCTACCTTGAAGACTTACCAGAGTGATTGGGCGGGGTCTGTGTGACCTTAGCTCAAGGAGAAAACGGTGAGGACTGGGTGTCCTGAGCTGCGTGTTCAGGACTGGGTGTCCGGGACTGTGTGTCCTTTGGTTTAAATACCTAGCCGCTCCAACCAGACGTACAGTTGTCACAGCAACTGGAACTGGTCCAACATATCATTGTCTTCAACGTGTCACTGGTTTCATCTTCACCTCCCTTTACTTACCAGTACACATTGTGAAGCTATTGCATGCCTGCTTAATCTTCTGTCTTCACAACCTGACTGCATGATCTGTTTGGCTTCATAACTTCTTCCAACCTGATCCACATTACACTGAAGCTATTTGTCTCTGTGCTTTCACTGTACTGTATATTTGACTATGGCTTGCATTGTGTAATCTACCTTCCGCTGCATAGTGATAGGCTTCAAGTCTGTTTCTCTTCATAACTTCCACGTTTTGAAGACTTTCTTAAAAATCGCCTATTCACCCCCCTCTAGTCGATATAACGCACTTTCAGTTACCCTTCGTGGGTTGAAGTCTCCATCAACATGGATGTAGGATAGCACCACCTATCCGAACCACGGGAAAAACATCCGTGTCTCCAATAGCGTTTGAATTCTCCAAACCCTTCCCTTTATATTCTTTTAAGTTGCATGCTTTACTTTCCGCTGCCAATACACTCTTTGCATGCTTGCTTGAATTGTATTGATTGCTTGACTTGTCCTAAGATAGCTAAAAACTGCCAAGAACTAAAATTGGGAAAAGGTTAAGTTTTTATTTGGTGAAGTAGTCTAATCACCCCCCCTCTAGACATACTTTCGATCCTACAAGTTGTGTATTGGTTGCTTGACTTGTCCTAAGATAGCTAAAAACTGCCAAGAACTAAAATTGGGAAAAGGTTAAGTTTTTATTTGGTCAAGTAGTCTAATCACCCCCCTCTAGACATACTTTCGATCCTACAGGCTTGAACTTGCCGGGCCACGCGACGCTGCGTAGTTCGGTGGTATAGGCGCTACGTAGTTCGGTGGCAGCCTGCTGTGGCCACGGGAGGCCTTGGGTGACGGAGAGCCTGGTCTTGCATGTCCCCACGCGCCGGAGCAGGAGGATGGTCGCGACGTGCTGGTGCGGGGAGCGCCCGGGTGGCTTCTTGCGGGCGTGGGACTTCTTGGCAGCCCTGTTCTTGCTGCGCTGGCACCTGACGGAGCGGGTTCCGCCCAGGGGCCACACGCCTTGGAGCCATGGCATCTTCTTGGGGAGGAGGCGGCCGAGGCGCCGCCGGAGCCTCGTTGCCCGCGCGGGGCGGGGTGCGGTGCAGCGGAACGGACGGCGCGGAAGAGCCCCCTGCGGCGCGGACGAGCTCGGTGACGCGGTCAAGCCATTCTTCGTAGATGTCGTCGACGGTACGGTAGCGCAGGAGCTCGTTTGCCGCGATGAGCGCCTCGAGCCTCCATGGGCGCGCGGAGCGCGCGGGACGAAGATCTAGCTGGGGCGAGCGAGGGAGTTGCGGTGCGGCCGTCTTGGCGCATGGATGGATGCTGAGACGATGCTTGCTGTTCGTCCCCCGCCGGGCCGGTGGTGGCGTTGACGGCAGGTGACGGGGAACAGCGAGGACGCACGCCGACAGGGGCCATCTGGGCGACGCGGGAAGCGAGGGCGGCCCAGCGCTTCGCGCGGGCCCGACGAGCGTCAGACATGTGCGCGATGGTCGGAGGAAAACAGGGTGATGGAAGACGAATTCCGGCGCACCCCTACCTGGCGCGCCAAATGTCAGATTTCGGGTTCCGACAGACCCTTGAGGTTCGAACACCGGGGTGCGCGTGGAGATTTCGGTTCCTACCTGCCTGCACCCCTCCGCCACGCTAGGATCTAAACTATGGGAAGAACAGCACAAGAGACACAGGGTTTCTACTGGTTCGGGCCAGCGTTGTGGTGTAATACCCTACTCCTGTGTGTGGTGTGGTCAATTGCTTCTTGGGCTGATGATGATGAACAATACAAGGAAGAACAGCCTCGCGAGGGTCTGTTCTTGGCTGAGGCGATGAACTGCTGGGAGGAGTTCAATCACCTTTCTCTCTCTCTCTCTCTGCTTCCAACCTCTCTACCCCCGAAGACCCTTCGACCCCCCAGCTATGTGGGTGGCTGGTCCTATTTATAGAGGCCCTGGTCCTCTTCCCAAATATCGAGAGGGAAGGGAGCCAACAATGGCTGGCTAATTTCAAAGGGGACAGCAAGTATCAGCTATCCTGACAAAAGTAGTCTTCATCTGCGCAAAGCTCTCGTGATGACGCCGTCTTGGGCTCCACGGTGACCTCCGTCTCGTAGTCCTCCTGGTCCTGGTCTCGTTGCACCAAAATGGCAACCTTTGCCTGATGCCTCGGTACTCCGCGGCTGCGCTTGCTCCCTTTGCACCAAAGAGGAAAGGAGGACGCTGCGCGGGTAGGCACCCGCCTGGCGCCCTGAGTGGTCATGGCTTGCGTCACGGGCACCTCGTGAGGTACCCCGCCTTGATCTCTCCGCCTCCTCGTGAGCCTGCCTGACGAGGCCGTGCCTGAGGAATCTCCACGTCGTCCGCCCCGCGAGGCTTGCCCCTCGCGAGGGTCTTGGGTTTGTGTTGGCGAAGATGGGCCGTGCTGGGCCCCCCTTTGAGCCACGCCGCAGGCCGCGGGCAGGCAAGTCTGGGGACCCCCGTTCCCAGAACGCCGACAGGCCCTGTGTTTGTGTCGCGGTGCTCGAGGGGCACGGACTGGAGGGGTGCTCCTGCAAGGGGCCCAAGTCGCGAACCCTTTGAATGGCTAGGATAGGAACACTCGCGAGGGCGCTCGGCTGCCCCCCTCGTGAGGCCTTGCACAAGAGAAATCGAGGCAGGAGTGTCGGATTTCGGGTTTCGGCAGACCCTTGAGGTTCGAACACTTGGTGCGCGCGGAGATTTCGCCTCCTACCTACTTGCACCCCTCCGCTACGCTAGGATCTAAACTACCGAAAGAACAACACGAGAGACACAGGGTTTATACTGGTTCGGGCCACTGTTGTGGTGTAATACCCTACTCCAGTGTGTGGTGTGGTGGATTGCCTCTTGGGCTGGTGATGATGAACGATACAAGGAAGAACAGCCTCGCGAGGGTCTGTTCTTGGTTGAGGCGATGAACTTCTGGGAGGAGTTCAGTCACCTTTCTCTCTCTCTCTCTCTGATCGAGACCCTTTCTAACGAGCCTCTTCCTTCCAACTTTTTCCCACCTGGCCGACCAAAAACCCCCTTTTGCTCTGTGGGTGGCTGGTCCTATTTATAGAGGCCCTGGTCCTCTTCCCAAATATCGAGCAGGAAGGGAGCCAACAATGGCAGGCTAATTTGAAGGGGGACAACAAGTATTTGCTATCCTGACAAAAGTAGTCTTCGTCTGCGCAAAGCTCTGGTGATGACGCCGTCTTGGGCTCCACGGTGACCTCCGTCTCGTAGTCCTCCTGGTCCTGGTCTCGTTGCAACGAAATGGCAACCTTTGCCTGATGCCTCGGTACTCCGCGGCTGCGCTTGCCCCCTTTGCTCCAAAGAGGAAAGGAGGACGCTGCGCGGGCTGGCACCCGCCTGGCACCCTGAGTCGTCATGGCTTGCGTCACGGGCACCTCGTGAGGTACCCCACCTTGATCTCTCCGCCTCCTCGTGAGCCAGCCTGACGAGGCCGTGCCTGAGGAAGCTCCACGTCGTCCGCCCCGCGAGGCTTGGCCCCTCGCGAGGGTCTTGGGTTTGTGTTGGTGAAGATGGGCCGTGCTGGGCCCCCCTTTGAGCCATGCCGCAGGCATGTCTGGGGACCCTCGTTCCTAGAACACCGACAGTAGCCACCGGGCCGTGCATGGAGGCGGAAGGGCAAGAGCGAGGCGCCGCGGGCCCTAACAGCCTGCGGCCTTGGGCATCGCGTGGCGGTTGATTGTACGTGGGCGTCTCCACTTCCCCATGGCGCCACGGCAATTGCACGGATTGGACAAGTCCCTGCATGCAAAATGGGTCATGATTACCTGCGATCATGGAGGTCGGCGGTTGGCCTTCGCCGGCCATAAGTACGGAACAGAGCGCGCCCTTCCAGTCCATCCCTCCTTGCTTCTCCTTCTTCTCGATCCTTGCTCCGTCTTGCCGCGATGGCTCCGGTCCGCCGGTTCTCAATGGCAGAGAAGGGAAAGGCTCCCTGAGAGGGACCAGACCCACTCCCGCCGAAGAAACGGCTCGTCCACCATGGCCCGGATGAGGGGGCCCTTCAGGTGGTGTCGAGGCCTTGGGGCGAGCGGGCGCCGCCGGGGTTCCTGCTTCCATTGTACGCCCACGTTGAGGGCCCCGAAGGAGCTGATGCTGACTGCCACGGGCGGCGCCGCCGTCGGCGCCGATGGGTCACGAAGGTGTGGGTCGTCCCCGCTGGGGTCCACACCAAGGGCTCCTCCCAAGAGTTCGTGCTCCACGTCGTCATTCCTCTTCAGTCTTGGATCCTCCTTCCTCCCTTCTTTGCCTCCATCATCCCGTAGGGGGAGCCCCTGGAGCTCTGGCTGCAGCACGCCGGCTGCAGCACCCTCGCGACCGAGGCAGAGGTCACGGTCGTTGCCCCGGGCGAGGTCTACATGACTCGGGGCTGGAGAGAGATCGTCCGGGTTTGCAGGACAAGGGGCGTCTTCGCGATCCACTTGGACTACGACGGTGCTTCGTTGATGCTCTTCAAGGTCTTCGATGCGAGCGGGCGCCGGCTGGAGTGCTACCCCGGGGAAGGTGGCCAGGGCCCTGCTGTGACGAGGACTGGGCTCGCCAACTGCTCCCTTGGAGGATCCTCAGGCGATGGAGACGTCAGAGGTTCCAGCGACTCCGGCGAGCCCTTCGCGACTCCGGAGACGAGCAACGACAACTACGAGCCCCCGAGTCGGCGCCGCTCCTGGAGCAGGGCGGGCTCGTTAGGCCGCCGCCGACTCTGATCTGGATGGGGTTGGCGTTGATGCTTGGCGGCCCACTCTTGATGATGGCTTCTTTTGTAGGGATGCGCGTAGTTTGCGTCCCTTTAGGACCTGTTCCCTGCGAGGAACCAAAAATGCGGCCCGTGGGGGGCTTGTAAGGTGTTGGTGATCCTGTCTTGTTAATATAACCCTTGCCGCAGAATTGTGCGAGTTGCTCATTCCATCTTAGCTCAGTCCTCCCTTTCGAACCTCACGAGGGCTTGGTGCTCTACACCGACAGGTCCCAGTCCCAAGGCGGCTTCAGCCGTCGCTGGTATGCCAGGTCGCGATGCCGTGGTCAAGGCCAGGAGGTGAGTGACCCGGAGTCCGGTAAGAGCCCCTGAGTCGCGATGCTCAGGAGGTCCCCTTTGGCACCCAAGTAGCCGTCGTTTGGTGAGAAAGGGGAGCGGCGTCGCTAACAAGGGATAGCATTAGGTGCGGGGATGGTGCCACAGTAGCTGGCGCTTCCGGGCATTGACTTATCTCGAGGATCAGGGGCCGCTCTCTGGTGTGTCGCCGGGTCCGTGCCTCGGCAGGCACGAGGTTGGTCGGCGAGGTCCTCGTGTGTCTCTCCCTCTAGCCTTTGCTCCCCTTTCTGCTCTACGTCCTCGGGTCCCGGCCCTCGAGCGAGTCTCAGGCGTCGCTGGTATGCCAGGTCGCGATGCCGTGGTCAAGGCCAGAGGGTGAGGGCTGGAGAGCCAGTAGGAGCCCTGAGTTGCGATGCTCAGGCACCCCCCTTTAACGTGCAAGCGGTTCACGCGGACGGGAGCGAAGGAGACATCGCAAGAGCCTCGCCTGACGCAGCTCCTACAGGAGGTCCTGCAGGTCCAGCATAAAAAACAAGGGGTTGCCATGACAATTGACAGTCAGCTGTTGGTTGCTTCCGAGGGGTAGCGAGGCACTGAAGGCTTGATGATGTGACGCTATGCGGGGCTGCCGCGGCCAGAGCTCAGCCATCCAGGTTTGTCGGTGTTGCAGGGACGGACCATGCGCAAGCATCGTGCCGTTTGGGAGCAGCTCTGTTAGTTGGCGTCAGCTGAGCAGGCAACTAGGTAAAACACATTAGCCGCGAAGGAGTGGATTCGTTCAAATAGATGCCGGGAATGTGGACATCACTGGGTCAGGCCCGAGCGACTTGGGGGGTCATGCAGCCCGAGGGGCGCCCCCAACAAGGTAAGCTAACAACACGAAATAAAAAGGGGTACACGCCGCAGGGACGGACCCACGCGGCCTGGGAATAATGCAGCCCTAGGGGCGCTCCCAGCTGGAAGTGAAACTTGAAATATGTCACCTGATGATGCTGAAGACGAAGGGGTGTTGGTGTAGCAGACTCGGTGGGCTGCGGAAGCCGATCCTCATGAGCCCCCAGGCCCAGGGGCCTCGGGAGGCTCCGGAGGCGCTGGCAGCTCCTCGCGGACCATCTCCATCTCCGCCATGGCTGCGGAATGCCTGGCCGCTTGCGCCTCCGTGGTGCCCCTCATGAGGTGCTGGTACATGTCAGCCGCGCTCGGCAAGCCGTAAGGCATGCGAACGTAGCTATGGGGTGGACCTCCGCAGCGCCCCACTCGCGAGGGCCAGAGGCGCTCCAGGGAGGCGACTCGGTTGAGCCATGGTACGTCGATGCAGACGCGTAGCCCGCCATCCTCGCCTGGATGGGGAGCCACTGCTGGTAGGCGGCGGCCGCCTTTCATGACTCTTGACTCCTGTAGCTCCTGAATGGCCTTGCTGATGAACTCCTGAGGGTCTGGATCTCCCTGCCTTGCTCCTTCTTGAGGGAAACGTGCTTCGAAACACGCCTCCATGTGGTGCCCAAGCGCATCCCTCGTGACCCTAGCTAGGTCGGTGGCCCTCCAGGGGAGAGCCCCCCAGCCCTGCCTGAGGAGGGCGCTGGGCGCGCTTTCCTATGCGATGGAAGGAGGTTCCCCCTGGGCAGGCATCGGCCCAGAGGGGCCTGCCTCCTGAGGGGTCGGGCCGGACGATGTCTTCTTCTTCTTAGGGGCGGTCTCGGGAGGCCTCCTACTTCCACGATCCGGGTCTTCCAGTGACGCAGCCTAAAAGGCTCGTTCCAGGCAACACACCGCGTCCTTCTCTTCACAGGGCACCGTGATGACTCCGCCGCTTCCTGGCATCTTGAGGACGTTGTAGCCGTGGTGAGTTGCGGCCATGAACTTGGCCAGTGTTGGGTACCCAAGGATGCCGTTGTATGGCAGGTGAATGTGAGCGACGTCGAAGTCAATGAGCTCGGTGCGGTAGTTGTCGCGTGCCCCGAAGGTGACAGGGAGGTGGACCTACCCGATCGGGACCGTGGAGCCGTCGGTGATACCGGAGAAAGGCTTGGTTGGCTGAAGCTGGCTGTAGGGCACTTGGAGGTTGTTGAATGTCTCAACGGACAGGACGTTGAGCCTTGCCCCGCCATCGATGAGGGTCTTGGTGACCACCACGTTGCTGATATTGGGGAACAAAGCATTGGGAGGACTCCGGCTGTAGCCGCACACTTGAGCTGATCTGCTGAGGTGAACGTGATGGCGCACGCCGACCACCTGAGAGGGCGCGTGGCTTCGAGCCTGGGGAGGACTGCGTTCACTTCACAGGAGAACTGCTTGAAGATGCATTGGGAGGCTGGGGCTTGAGCTCTGCCTAGGATGCAGGCGATCGCGCGTGGCTCCTGGAAGCCCCCAGCCTCCTCGTCTTGGTGGCGGTCCTTGTTTCTCCTTGGCTGTGGTGGCAGTGGTGGGAGGCCTGTGTTGCCTTGCGGCGATCCTCGCGAGGCTGATCTGTAACGCCCTCGATGCGGCTATATCTCCCACGTGTCGAGGCACGACTTAGAGGCATAGCCGCATTGAAAGCAATGTCGCAAGTTAGGAAATCATTACACATCCCATGTACATAAATAATATAAAGGGGAGGAACATAGTTAGCTTACACTCGCCACGTCACATCAAAGTACATAAATAACATCCATCATACAAATCACTCATGGCCCGACTACGGCGCCAAAATCGAAAAGACCCCCAACATGCGACAAGGCCCTTAATCTAACCGCAAATAGGCACCACTACTGATCATCAAGAAAAGACACATAGTAATGCTGAGAGTCCTCGTCGTACTCCCACTTGAGCTCGAGCGCGCCATCTGGAGCTGTATCATCTGTCCCAGCATCTGGTGTAATAGTAATCTGTGAGCCACAGGGACTCAGCAATCTCGCACCCTCGCGATCAAGACTATTTAAGCTTAATAGGTAGGAAGGGGTAATGTATAAGTGGAGCTACAGCAAGCGACTAGCATATATGGTGGCTAACTTATTCGCAAAAGAGAGCGAGAAGAGGAGGCAAGGCACGAGCGAGAAACTAGGGAGCAACCTGCACAAACATAACTCCAACACCGTGTCCACTTCCCGGACTCCGCCGAGAAGAGGCCATCACGGCAACACACTCAGTTGATTCATTTTAATTAAATTAAGGTTCAAGTTATCTACAACCGGACATTAACAAATTCCCATCTGCCCATAACCGCGGGCACGGCTTTCGAAAGACCAATCCCTGCAGGGGGGGTCCCAACTTAGCCCATAACAAGCTCTCACGGTCAACGAAGGATTAGACCTCCACCCAAGGCACACCGATCAGACTCGGTATCTCGGTACAACAAGATGATTCGACAGGTTAAAACAAGTCCAGCAACACCGCCCGAATGTGCCGACAAATCCCGATAGGAGCTGCACATATCTCTTTCTCAGGGCACGCTTGGATAGGTCAAGCTACGAGTAAAACCAACCCTCGAGTTTCCCCGAGGTGGCCCCGCAGGCTGCCTGGTTCGGACCAACACTCAGAGGAGCACTGGCCCGGGGGGGGGGGGGGGGGTTAAAATAAGATGACCCTCGGGCTCCGGAAACCCAAGGGAAAAAGAGGCTAGGTGGCAAATGGTAAAACCAATGTTGGGCATTGCTGGAAAATCTTTAATCAAGGCGAACTATCAAGGGGTTCCCATTATAGCCCAACTGCGTAAGGGACGCAACAATCCGGGAACATAACACCGATATGACGGAAACTAGGGCGGCAAGAGTGGAACAAAACACTAGGCGAGAGGCCGAGCCTTCCACCCTTTACCAAGTATATAGGTGCATTAAGATAACATAGCAATATAATGATATCCCAACAAGTAAATAAATGTCCCAACAAGGAACAGCTCCAATCTTCACCTGCAACTAACCACGCTATAAGAAGGGCTGAGCAAAGCGGTAACATAGCCAATCAACGGTTTCCTAGGACAAAGGTGGGTTAGAGGCTCAATCATGGCAATTGGGAGGCTGACAAGCAAGTGGTAGGCATCGTAGCATTGGCATAGCAAAAGAGCGAGCAAACTAGCATAGCAAAGATAGTAGTGATTTCGAGGGTATGATCATCTTGCCTGCACAGTTGTCAGAGTTGACTGGATCCTCAAAAGCAAACTCAACGGGCTCCTCGTTAGCGAACTCGTCTCCCGGCTCTACCCAACAACACAAACAAGCAACAAGGATACAATCAACCACGTGCAAGGGCAACCAATAACATGCAAATATGGTATGCTATGCGGGGTGCGATGCGGGATGCAAAATGCAAGACGTGACAGTAAATGCATGAACCTGGCCTAAACTTGGATAACCAAGTGCGCCACTGGATAGGTGGGAAGAAATCACCTGAAAACGATATAAAGATCATAGGAATCGGAGCTACGGTTTGGAAATGGCAAGCGTTTTACGAAACGAACCGATCCGCGATATACAGCAAGTAGGCTCCTAAATGCAATGAAATGAACATGCTACAGCCACCAAACATGAAAACAAAATACATGGCAGGGATGTACGCAACATGCTTAATAAATCACTAGGACTGAGCCATAGGCAAATTCATCCATTAAGGGGTTCAAACAAGCATGGCAAAACTGAATAAGCAAAACAGATTTCAGACTTAGCGAAATTAACGCTAGTCTGGAATTTCTGACCACGATGCTCTCTTCGGAGCAGCAAAACAACATGAAACATAATGTGAACATGACAAGTAAGAGCATGGAATGGAGCTCCTCAACAAGCTTAACAAAACACCCAAAGTGACCTGGGGCCAAAAGGGTTGACAAAATACTCTAACGAGCACACGAACATAGATGAAACACAATCAGTTTTCAGACTTAGTGAAAACTGAGACATGCTGAAATTATAACTCACGGAGGCATGTAAACGAGCTCGATGCACTCACTACGGTGCAAGTCATGGCAAGGCAAGCATATATCCATAAAGAAGGCACAAAATGCTAGCTAGACACGGAAGAACAATGTCATAGCATGCACGGATCACTAGCAATAGCACCGGCAAAATCACAAAAGAGTTCACGATCTGCCCAAATTAACAACGATGCAAAAGTTGAGCTCGATTGAGTCAACCTAGGTTGCTCCAACATAACAAGTAAAGACATGGATGGATAGAGCACAACATAAATATCAAAACTCCCTTACTTATCATCCTCAAAAGAGGCACGGATCACTAGGAAACAAGCTGGACATATGGCATCATGAACTAAAACATCCCAGACTTAGTGAAAATCACTAAGTCCCTGAAATCAGCAATCTCAGGTACCCCTCTTTGTAAGCTTGCACAAGACACCACACACATCCTAAAAATGCATGGGTGGCACCTCTGGAAAGAATACAAAATTCTTAACAATTCATCCCAAAGGGTCAAGGGCATATCATGCACACAATAATCATGGCAAAAATGACAAAAGTCAGTGATGAGCTAATGGATCTGCAGTTTAACTCATGATGCCTCCTTCTAACAGCATTTTGGGAATCAAGATGAACTCAAATGCAAATGATGCAATGTAATGAAATGATGTACTCGTCGAGACGAAGATTTTGATATATCATATGTCCAAAACGGAGCTACAGATGCGGAGATATGAGCAGTCAAAGTAGGCATGAAAAACTAGGGTTTCGGGGATAAAAAGTCAACCGAGGAGGAGATATTTCCAGATCCGATCTGCACGCTTCCCGAAGCTCGCCGGAGTTTACTGTAGCTGGCCGGAGTTTGTCGGAGGTCGGCGGACTTGGCGCTTCCGAGGCGAGGAGGAGACGGCCGGAGCGGGGAGGAGGTCGCCTGGGCGACGCCGGCGACGAGGATGGACGGCGCGGCCCCGGGTGGCACGACGAGGAGGCGAGGCGAGGCAGCCGGCTCAGGCGGCGGCGGCGGACCACGGCGGCGGCGCCCACCTGAGCCGGGGAAGGCGGCGGCGGCATTCGGCGGAGTGGGCGGCGGGAGCACCAGGCGGCGGGGCCAGGCGGCTGGGCCGCGGGGGCCGTCCCCGGGCCTGGTGGGCTCATGGCGGGGGAACACCGGCGGAGGACACGTGGCAGGCGGCGGTTGGCTAGGGGCGGATCCGGACGTTGTCCGGCTCGTCCGGACACGTCCGGCGGCGGCGGAGAGGGATTTTTTTAGGGTTTCGGGGTGGAAGACGATCCGAAAACGGAGGGGGGGGGGGTATTTATAGGCATAGAGGGAGCTAGGAGTGTCCAAATGAGGTGCGGTTTTTGGCCACGCGATCGTGATCGAACGACCGAGACGATGGAGCAGAGTTTGGTGGGTTTTGGGCCAAATTGGAGGGGTGTTGGGCTGCAACACACACGAGGCCTTTTCGGTCCCTCGGTTAACCGTTGGAGTATCAAACGAAGTCCAAATGACCCGAAACTTGACAAGCGGTCTACCGGTAGTAAACCAAGGCCGCATGGCAAGTCTCGGTCCAATCCGGAAATGTTTAATCCCCACACATGAAAGAAAGCTAGAAATGGCCACCGGAGGAGAACGAAGCGCCGGAATGCAAAACGGACAACGGGGAAAATGCTCGAATGCATGAGATGAACATGTATGCAAATGCAATGCACGTGATGACATGATATGAGATACATGAGAACGAAAACAACACACGGAGACAAAGAACCGAACCCGAGGAATAAATATAACTTAATGCCGGAAACGGCAAGAGTTGGAGTACAAATTGGAAAAGCAATATCTGGGGCGTTACATGATCCCTCCAGCCTCCCTCGCAAGGCGGGTCTTGCCAGCGATCCTCGCGAGGTTGATCGTGCCACCCCTAGCGCGGGCCACGGTCTTCCCAGCGTCCTGCGTTCCTTCCTCCTCCTCGACCGTAGCCTCGGTCACCGCGGTTGGGGCGACGGCCGATCCTTCCTTCTCGCACGACTCGGAGCTCTTGACATTCGTTGGTGTTGTGGGTGTGGAGGTCGTGGTACACACAGTACCGGCTGCCCTTGGAAGATTCGGGCTGATCTCTGCCCCGCTTGGTGTCTGGTTCTGCCGCGAGCACGGCAGCCCCCTTGCGCTTCACGTCCTTGGCCTTGGGCTTCTTCTCTTCTGGGTCTGCGGCAGGCAGCTCAAGGAGGGAGAGACACCCTTCCTCAGCCCTGGCGCACTTGTTTGCCAGGTTGAACAGCTCCAAGGAAGTGCATAGGTCTTCATGCATCGCCGGCTCCTCCTTCATCTTGACGTCGCGCACACCGTCGGAGAAGGCTGAGATGATGGCCTCCTCAGTCACCTTGGGAATCTTGACGCGTGCGTTGTTGAAGCCCTGGATGTACTTCTGCAGGGTCTCCCCGGGTTGTTGCTTGATGCGGCGCATGTCTCTCACGGTGGGTGGCCGGTCGTGAGTACCTTGGAAGTTGGCGATGAAGCGGGTGCGCATCTCTTCCCAGGAGGAGATTGTGCCTGGAGCCAGGTTCAGGAGCCAGGTGCAGGCCCCGTCCTTGAGCGCCATGGGAAACCAGTTCGCCATGTGTCGGGACCCCAATCCTAAGTCACACCGATCTAGCATGTAACACATCATATCACTTTGCGGCCTCACGCACGGTATTCCGACGGGTGCCACCTTACCTGGCCCGGGACCGTTTGCGCCTTTTGGCTCACGTATATGATAGCGTCGCTAGCATCCATATGACAAAGAACCCAGGCCGACATGGCTAGTTGTGAATCCAAAGCGGCACTAACTCATGAGGACAGGCATACATGAATCACATCGAGCATGTCGGTCATCAACGTGTGAGTCCGGGCTGTAGCACTGGGCTAACAGGACTCCGGATGTCACCGCGTGACATTTCCCCGAAGGGACAGACACAGGAACAAAGTGAGACACATGCCGGCCAGTCAAGTGTCCTGAGCAGTAGTGCTGGGCTAGTAGGACTCCGGTGAACCGGGCTGTAGCGGACTACTATGGCTCAAGGAAGAACTAGACTACATTTCCCCATAGGAGAGTCTGCCAAGGATAAACAACCAGATTGTCGGATCCCACACATAGCAATACACGTTACACGTACGCATAACATGCAAGTATGTGTTGTACAACATGGCATCACAACATAACGCAAACTCATATAGATAAAGGCTCAGAAGAGCCACATAGCATAAATACAAACAGGGGTCACATGACCCATCATTTAGAGCATACAAGCAACAGGCGGAAGCATTACATGTCTAAGTACAGACAACTACAAAAGAAAAGGCTGTGAGCTTGACCATCTACAACGTCCGATCAAGATCGTAGCTGAGGTACAAGCTACTCGTCGTAGTCCAAGTGGTACTACTAGTGAGACAGATGTCTCATCTGCAAAACATAAATAAAGCAAACGTGAGTACAAAGGTACTCAGCAAGACTTACATCAGATCAACATGCATTTGTATCAAGAAGATAATGTGGGGTTTAGTTGCAGCAAGCCAGCTTTGACTCAGTGGCTATCCTGTTCTACGGCAATGAGAAACTTCTTTGAGGTGAGGCAGCGCACAAGAGTCCACTAGTCACCACATCAATACACTAATATGGATTCATCCTCGTCTCCTTACGAGAAGGCCATCCATAGCACTCACACTTGTCTTGAGCATTTTAGAGTGTCCACGTTAAGTTTTCTATGTACCACGTAAGCATCCAAGAAGTCCATAACCGAGGACACGGCTATTCGAATAGATCATGATAACCCTGCAGGGGTGTACTTCTTCACACACGCTCTCACCACTTATCACCATGTACATGTCATGTACCTCGGCAACCTTCAAGCGGAAGCCTGGCGAGGGTGTCGGCCACGACCTGACTAACCGCACAAGACTCTAATCCAGGTTTATCGCCTATTCGGGTTCCATCCGCAAGGAGATCCGGCCGGGGTGTCGCTCACGGCCCCAAACGGTATGTGCAGGGTTCCCAAGCCCACATCGCCGGATGGATCTATGCTTGGTACACCGTGCCACTTGTGCCTAGTCTGTCCCAAGCCCACCTGGCCGGGTGCCACTTGGTAGACTACTAACACTACCTACAAACACCAGAAACTAATTGCAACTCCTGGACAGAGGCCAAGTCGGTTAATAAGTCGAGAGGGGTCGAGTTACCGGAACCCAATGTGTGGTAGTAACTAGTCATTGGACAACATACACAGAACTCAGTGCTTAAGGATGGTTCCAGTGAGACAACCCACCATGTACTCCTACATGGCCTCTCACCGCTACCTTTACCAAATCGTGTTCACACGCTTAACTCTCAACACCAGAACATATCGTACCACCCCAATTCATTCCCAATGAATCAGACCTGACACAACTCTAAGCAATAGCAGGCAAGGCATGGCAAGAACACAACATGGCTCGATCAACTCCTACACATACTAGTGGGTTTTAACTATTTACTATGGCAATGACAGGTCATGCAGAGGAATGGGTTCAACTACCGCAGCATAAAGTGGCAGTTGAATCGTTGTTGTCCTAATGCAATAAATGAGAGCAGGAGCGAGAAAGTAGGATTGTATCGGAATGAACAAGGGGGTTTGCTTGCCTGGTAGTTCAACAGGGGGGGCACTGCTTCACTGATAGGTACTCTCGAACACTTCCGGAGGAGGACCTATCGAGAAGGAGCGGTGTCGACAATCAATACACAAGCATATGCAACAATATGATGCATGAACATGGCATGAAGATGTGATGCTGTTTGAGCTAATGCAACTAGTATTCAAATTGAATGAAGTCCATTTGAACCAAGGGTTCAAATGCAACTCCAAATTAAGCTCTTATATATGCCATCTATATGTTTTCACCTATACAGCAAGTATAAGTTGTTTTTTCATGCATGACAATGGGACATATGGATAGATTGAATTTTTCCGATGATTTTTCATATATAAATTATTTCAATCTAAGCTACGGTTGAATTTCTATGAATTTTTGAAGTTTATATCATTTTCTGGAATTTCCTGATTTATTTTAATAACAGAAAATGAAATATTGCATCAGCATGACAGCAGCATTGCGTCAGCAGGTCAAAGGAGCTAACCGAGTCAAACTTGACGTGTGGGGTCCACACGTCAGTGACTCAGTTAGTTAACAGGGGGTTTAATTAGTCTAATTAGGATTAGTGGGCGCCGGGCCCACTGGTCAGTGACTAACTAGGTAACTAACCTAGGTTAATTAGTGTTAATCTAATACTAACTAAATGTCAGGGGGTGGCCCACGCGTAAGTGACACAAGGGGGAGGGTCAACCCTGGCCAGCGGGTCCAACCCGCCAGCGACTCGACGCCGGCGAGGCCCGAGACGGCGAAGGGCGTCGGAAACGCGTCTCGGGCGACCAAATGGGCCGCGGAGACCATCTCCGAGGAGCTGGTGCTCGCGCACATCCACTGGTGCCCTCCGTTTCACCGGAGACGGCCTAAATTGACGGCGGCGACCACTTGGGCGGCGGCCGGAGTTCGGTCGAGCTCGTGTTCGAGGCTGCAGTGGGCGTGGCGATGCGGGCGTAGCACCTACGGCCTCTGCATGGTGCGGGGAGAGGTTTGGACTTGCCAGGGCGACCATTTGGTCTCTGGAGCTGCGTCGGAGACGAGCTCAGGCAGCGACGGTCACGGTCATCGGCGAGGCAGCGGCTACAGCATGCCAGCGAGCGAACAAAGAGGGGGAGGAGAAGCAGCAGCTCACAGCGGTCTCGGTGGGCTTGACGGCGAGCTCGGTGATGCACTGAAGACGGCGGGGCGGCGATGGGGATCCACGGCGGCCGGAGATGAAGACGGCGGCGATGGAGGCACTCCAGGGCCTTCCGAGGCGCGTGGCTCGACGAAGAACATCAGGGCGAGGTGGCAGAGCTCGCGGACACGGAGAGAGGCGAGGGGGAAGGCGTTGGCTGCGGCAACAGTGGCCGGTGGCGACGGCAGCGCTTGGCCGTGAGCGAGAAAGCGAGGGAGAGGAGAGGAGAGAGCTGGGGGGAGTGAGAGAGGGCCGAGGGGGATGCATGGCGTTGTCGGGTGCCTCCAGCAGCGAGCGAGGAAGCAGGAGGTGGCCGGCGCGTGCTCGCGGGCGTCGGGCACACGCGCGCCGTCTTCCTGGCGCGGTGGAGACGATGACTGGCGTCGGCCAGTCAGCTGGGCCGAGCTACTGGGCCGATCTGGTAAGTGGCCCGGGTAAGTCTCTCTCCCTTTTCTGTTTTCTTTTCTATTTTTCTGACATTTGTTTTGATTTAATAAAAATACCAAATCATTTTATTTAATTCTGAAAATTAATGTAGGAACTTAATTGGATTATTCCAAAGCCCCACAGTAAAAATCAAAATTATTAGACATATATAATATATATCACATATATATATCATATGCAAATATTTACCGGATTAACTCAAATGGCCAAAAATAAATACTTCTGAGCTCCCAAAAATATTGGTTGGGATTTTACCTCTGGCCAATATTTTTAGAGAAAATCAGGAACATTTTCTTGGGCCAAATTGAAACAATTTTTATCTGGGTCATTTCCAGAAATGATTCTGAGGGTTTCACAAAACCCCATTTCAAATTTAAATGGAATTTAAACATGATGCACACATGGCTAGCTGGTCTAGGTCATACCAGAACTAGGGATGTGACAACTCGCCCCCACTCGGAAGAATCACGTCCCGAGATTCAGGAGTCGGCGGGAAGAAAGCGGGGTACTCAAGTCGAAGACGATCTTCACGCTCCCAAGTAGCTTCTCTCTAGGAATGATGAGACCACTGAACCTTGAGAAACTTGATGTTATGACGTCGGGTGGCACGCTCTGCTTGATCAAGTATGCATACAAGGTACTCTCGATAAGTGAGGTTATCTTGGAGATCAAGCGTTTCGTGGTCCACTCCGCGGATGGGATCCGAGAAGCAACGCCTGAGTTGAGAGACGTGGAAGACATCATCTACTCGAGAAAGATGTGGCAGTAGTTCCAACTGGTAGGCAACCTCTCCTCGTTTAGCGAGAATGCGAAAAGGACCAATGTAACGAGGAGCCAACTTGCCCTTGATACCGAAACGATGGGTACCCTTCAAAGGAGTAACCCGAAGGTAAGCCTTGTCGCCAACTTCATAAGCCACTTCCTTATGACGACGGTCATACTGGCTCTTTTGACGAGATTGGGCTGTTTTCAAATTCTCATGAATGATGCGAACTTGCTCTTCTGCTTCCTGAATCATATCCGGTCCAAAGAATTGTCTTTCCCCGGTTTCTGACCAGTTCAAAGGTGTTCGACATCTTCGTCCATAGAGAATCTCGAAAGGAGCTTTCTTAAGACTAGATTGGTAGCTATTGTTATAAGTGAACTCGGTGTAAGGAAGACACTTCTCCCAATCCATAACGAATGAGATAACGCAAGTTCTGAGCATGTCTTTGAGAATTTGGTTGGCCCTTTCCACCTGACCACTCGACTGAGGGTGGAAAGCGGTACTGAAAGAAAGATGGGTGCCCATGGCAGTTTGGAAACTCTCCCAGAACTGAGAAGTGAAAAGACTACCATGGTCTGAATTGATCTCTAGTGGAACACTATGAAGTGACACTATTTGAGAAATATATAAGTCAACGAGCTGACTAGCGATGATACCCTCTCGAACAGGTAAGAAGTGAGCCACTTTGGAAAGACGATCAATGACTAGGAAGATAGCATTATTCCCTGTCTTGGTCCTAGGAAAGCTGGTGATGAAGTCCATACCAACTTCATCCCATTTCCATTAAGGAATAGCTAAAGGCTGAAGAGTGCCAGCAGGCCTTTGATGTTCTGCCTTAACGCGACGACAAACGTCACAGTTAGCAATGAACTCAGCGATTTCTCTCTTCATCCTAGTCCACCAGAACCTCTGGCGTAGGTCCTGATACATCTTAGTACTACCGGGATGAATCGTGAGAGGGGATTCATGTGCCTCCTTAAGGATCAGTTGTCGAAGATGCTCCTTCTTGGGGACCACCGGGCGGTTTCCGAAGAAAACAACACCTCGATCATCTAATGAAAAACTACCAACAATACCCTTGGCAATGTTTCTCTTGATCCGGGTAATCCCCGTATCATGCTTCTGGGCTTCTATGATATGATCCACAAGAGTAGGTTTCACCACCAAGGTAGAAAGGAATCCATGAGGAGCAATGTGAAGATTAAGCTTACAGAATTCCTCATGGAGAAGTGGTTGGCCCTACTGCAACATAAGATTGTTGCAATAGGACTTACAACTTAGCACATCAGCCATGACATTTCCCTTGCCTGGGGTGTAGGTAATTCCTAAGTCATAATCTGAGATCAACTCCAACCAACGTCTTTGCCTAAGGTTCAAATCTGGTTGGGTGAAGATGTACTTGAGACTCCGGTGGTCGGTGTATATCTCGCAACGTTTACTGAGAAGGTAATGTCGCCAGGTCTTAAGTGCATAGACTACGGCTGCAAGCTCTAGATCATCTGTAGGATAATTCTCCTCATGTGGATGCAATTGTCGAGATGCATAGGCAATCACATGGCGATCTTGCATAAGAATGCAACCTAGTCCCTGTCGTGAGGCATCACAATAGATAACAAAGTCCTTAGTGAAGTCCGGTGACACAAGTATGGGAGCAGAAGTCAGGCGTCTTTTCAGTTCCTGAAAACTGTGCTCACACTGTGGGGACCACTCAAACTTTTTATCTTTCTTGAGAAGTTCCGTGAGAGGTTTGGCCACTTTGGAGAAGTTCTCAACGAAGCGGCGACAATAACTGGCTAGGCCAAGGAAACTCCTAACTTGCTTAACCGTTTCAGGTGGAGTCCAATCAAGAACGGCTTGAACTCTTTCGGGATTGACAGCAATGCCCTTACCAGAGATTACGTGGCCGAGATAGGTCACTTCTGGCAACCAAAATTCGCACTTGGAGAACTTGGCGTAAAGGCGGTGTTCTCTGAGTTTTTCTAACACAAGTCTAAGATGTTTAGCATGCTCTTCCTCGTTCTTCGAGTAAATAAGGATATCATCGAGGTAAACCACGACGAACTTATCTAGGTACTCCATGAAGATCGAGTTCATCAAACGGGAGAATGTAGCTGGAGCATTGGTTAGACCGAAGGACATGACGGTGTACTCGTACTGGCCATAACGAGTGACGAAATCCGTCATAGGAATGTCCCCGTTTCTGATCTTGATTTGGTGGTAGCCTAACCTCAAATCCATCTTGGAGAAGACTGAGGATCCAGCGAGCTGATCATACAGATCGTTGATCCTGGGGAGCGGATACTTGTTCTTTATCATGACCAAATTAACGGGACGATAATCTACAACCATTCAGTCCGTACCATCCTTCTTCTTGACGAAAAGGACGGGGCAAGCCCAGGGAGAAGAACTAGGACAGATGAAACCCTTTTGCAAGGACTCATCAAGTTGTTTCTTAAGCTCGGCTAGCTCTAAGGGTGCCATCTTGTAAGGTCTCCTAGAAATTGGGGCGGTTCCGGGGATAAGATCTATGACAAACTCTACATCTCTATTAGGTGGAATACCTGGCAGTTCCTCTGGAAAGACATTCAGAAAGTCGCGGACTACCGGGATATCTTCAAGGTCTGGAAGATGGCTGGCATTTAGAGAATATAGCTGACGCCTTGCAATTTTGGTGGAGACAGTGACTATCTTGCCAGAGGGGTGTGTGAGCTGAACAGACCTGGTGTAACAGTCAATCTTGGCATAATGGGCTTTCATCCAGTCCATACCCAAGATGATGTTAATATCTGAAGACTTGAGGGATATCAAGGAAGCTAGAAATACAATTCTGTCAACATGTATTTCATTGCCATGACTTATCCTAGAGGTTTGCCACTTGGATCCAAGGGTTTGAATCAGTAGTGGGGAGGGCATATCACAAAATGACATGTCGTGCAAACGGGCATAACTTTCGGAAATGAAGGAGTGAGATGCCCCAGTATCGAATAGAACCGAAGCTGGGTGACAGTTGACAAGGAGTGTACTAAGAACGACATCTGGATCATCATGAGCGTCTTTAGCTGAGACGTGATGCACACGTCCAAGTTCAGTGGGAGCTGACTTGGCACTGATCATCTGGTGTGAAGGCTTACTACCACGGCCAATAGACTTCTCGGGCAGGGATGGATCAACACGGGTCTGAGTGCAAATACGGGCAATGTGGCCTGGCTCTCCGCACTTGTAACAGATCTTGGAGGTAGGACAAGGACCCGCATTGACAAGTGGTCTACCAATAGTCATGGGTGTAGCATACGGTTGAACTGCGTGAGGTGCCATACAAGAAGGCCTTAGTGTATAACCAGGTGGAAGAGCAGAGTTCGGAACCCAAATCTGGCGCTTCTGAGAACTAGAACCGGAGGAAGAAACCAAATCACGATTGTGCTTATGAGACTCCTTGTAAGTGAGTTGAGCTGTCTCTGCATTAATGGCCTTGTTCACAAGAGCGTGAAATGTATTGCAATGATGCAAGTGGAGATCACGACGCAACTTGGGGTTGAGACCGTTCCGGAACCTAGCCTGCTTCTTGGCATCTGTGGACACTTCTTCTGTAGCATAGCAGGCGAGGTTCTCAAATTCTCTACTATAAGCATCAACAACCATCTTACTCTGGGTGAAACTACAAAACTCTTCTTGCGGTCAATGAGAGCCTGAGGGATGTGATGCTCGCGAAAAGCCTCAATGAAATCTCTCCAGGTGGGTATCTGGCCAGCTGGAAGCATAGCCTCATAGTTCTGCCACCAAATACTAGCAGGACCTTCCAGGTGATAAGCAGCATAGGTGACCTTGTCACCTTCAGCTACGTTCGCAGAACGCAGCTTGTGTGTGATACTACGGAGCCAGTCATCTGCATCAAGTGGTTCAATGGAATGATGGAAGGTAGGTGGTTTCAGGCCAATGAAGTCATGAATGGACACAAACTCTTTGTGCCGCTGGGAGGTGTTCTCCTCAATACGTGCTAGCAAGCGGTTAGACTCACGCTTGTTCCTCTCCATCTCTAGCATGAACTCTGCCAACGAAGACTGATCGGGAGGATCCTCATCCCTACCATCTCTGTGATTCCGGATACGAGCAACAGAACTTCGGTTAACCGGCAACATCCTGAAGAACCAACCAAGGGAACAAGGATGGATTCAGCATCATCATAAGGATGTAGATTATAGTACGAGAAAAAATACTATCTCTTGAACTCCTAGGACAATTCCGGCAGCATAACGGCAGTAAAATGCTCAAAATGAGACATTCTACAAAAGACGAAGTAGCACCATACTCAACATCATCACTCAAGGTTCTGAGATATTGCCAAACAGACTACACCGGAAGTACTCGAAAACTGGGATATGACTCTGATCAACCAATCCTATGGAACTACGGAGTAGTAACATGTGATCCTGATAGACGGAAGAGAAAGCCTAGTTCCTTAACCACGTAGGAAAGGTAGGACGACTCAGATCAGAAGGCCATGAGGTATAAGGAGTAAAAAGAGCCTTACGTTCCTTCCCACAATCAATTCCCTTACATAACTAAAGAATTTCTAGACTCAACTTCGACCAGGTTCGCTTGGAAATCCTACAGGCAGTCAGGCTCTGATACCAAAGCTGTCGGGACCCCGATCCTAAGTCACACCGATCTAGCATGTAACACATCATATCACTTTGCGGCCTCACGCACGGTATTCCCACGGGTGCCACCTTACCTGGCCCGGGACCGTTTGCGCCTTTTTGCTCACGTATATGATAGCGTCGCTAGCATCCATATGACAAAGAACCCGGGCCGACATGGCTAGTCGTGAATCCAAAGCGGCACTAACTCATGAGGACAGGCATACATGAATCACATCGAGCATGTCGGTCATCAACGTGTGAATCCGGGATGTAGCACTGGGCTAACAGGACTCCGGATGTCACCGCGTGACATTTCCCCGAAGGGACAGGCACAGGAACGAAGTGAGACACATGCTGGCCAGTCAAGTGTCCTGAGCAGTAGTGCTGGGCTAGCAGGACTCCGGTGAACCGGGCTGTAGCGGACTACTATGGCTCAAGGAAGCACTAGACTACATTTCCCCATAGGAGAGGCTGCCAAGGATAAACAACCAGATTGTCGGATCCCACACATAGCAATACACATTACACGTACGCATAACATGCAAGTATGTGCTGTACAACATGGCATTACAACATAACGCAAACTCATATAGATAAAGGCTCAGAAGAGCCACATAGCATAAATACAAACAGGGGTCACATGACCCATCATTCAGAGCATACAAGCAACAAGCGGAAGCATTACATGTCTGAGTACAGACAACTACAAAAGAAAAGGCTGTGAGCCTGACTATCGACAACGTCCGATCAAGATCGTAGCTGAGGTACAAGCTACTCGTCGAAATCCAAGTGGTACAACTAGTGAGACAGATGTCTCATCTACAAAACATAAATAAAGCAAACGTGAGTACAAAGGTACTCAGCAAGACTTACATCAGATCCTATCATACATGCATTTGTATCAAGAAGATAATTTGGGGTTTAGATGCAGCAAGCCAGCTTTGACTCAGTGGCTATCTTGTTCTACGGCAACGAGAAACTTCTTTGAGGTGAGGCAGCGCACGCGAGTCCACTAGTCACCAAATCAATACACTACTATGGATTCATCCTCGTCTCCTTACGAGAAGGCCATCCATAGCACTCACACTTGTCTTGAGCATTTTAGAGTGTCCATGTTAAGTTGTCTATGTACCACGTAAGCATCCAAGAAGTCCATATCCGAGGACACGGCTATTCGAATAGATCATGATAACCCTGCAGGGGTGTGCTTCTTCACACATGCTCTCACCACTTATCACCATGTACACGTCATGTACCTCGGCAACCTTCAAGCGGAAGCCTGGCGAGGGTGTCGGCCATGACCTGACTAACCGCACAAGACTCTAATCCAGGTTTATCGCCTATTCGGGTTCCATCCACAAGGAGATCCGGATGGGGTGTCGCTCACGGCCCCAAACAGTATGTGCAGGGTTCCCAAGCCCACCTCGCCGGATGGATCTACGCTTGGTACACCGTGCCACTTGTGCCTAGTCTGTCCCAAGCCCACCTGGCCGGGTGCCACTTGGTAGACTACTAACACTACCTACAAACACCAGAAACTAATTGCATCTCCTGGACAGAGGCCAAGTCGGTTAATAAGTCGAGAGGGGTCGAGTTACCGGAACCCAATGTGTGGTAGTAACTAGTCATTGGACAATATACACAGAACTCAGTGCTTAAGGACGATTCTAGTGAGACAACCCACCATGTACTCCTACATGGCCTCTCACCGCTACCTTTACCAAATCTTGTTCACACGCTTAACTCTCAATACCAGAACATATCGTACCACCCCAATTCATTCCCAATGAATCAGACCTGACACAACTCTAAGCAATAGCAGGCAAGGCATGGCAAGAACACAACATGGATCGATCAACTCCTACACATACTAGTGGGTTTTAACTATTTACTATGGCAATGACAGGTCATGCACAGGAATGGGTTCAACTACCGCAGCATAAAGTGGCAGTTGAATCGTTGTTGTCCTAATGCAATAAATGAGAGCAGGAGCGAGAAAGTAGGATTGTATCGGAATGAACAAGGGGGTTTGCTTGCCTGGTAGTTCAACAGGGGGGCACTGCTTCAGTGATAGGTACTCTCGAACACTTCCGGAGCAGGACCTATCGAGAAGGAGCGGTGTCGACAATCAATACACAAGCATATGCAACAATATGATGCATGAACATGGCATGAAGATGTGATGCTGTTTGAGCTAATGCAACTAGTATTCAAATTGAATGAAGTCCATTTGAACCAGGGGTTCAAATGCAACTCCAAATTAAGCTCTTATATATGCCATCTATATGTTTTCACCTATACAGCAAGTATAAGTTGTTTTGTCATGCATGAAAATGGTACAGATGGATAGATTGAATTTTTCTAATAATTTTTCATATATAAATTATTTCAATCTGAGCTAGGGTTGAATTTCTATGAATTTTTGAAGTTTATATCATTTTCTGGAATTTCCTGATTTATTTTAATACCAGAAAATGAAATATTGCGTCAGCATGACAGCAGCATTGCGTCAGCAGGTCAAAGGAGCTGACCGAATCAAACCTGACGTGTGGGGTCCACATGTCAGTGCCTCAGTTAGTTAACAGTGGGTTTAATTAGTCTAATTAGGATTAGTGGGCGTCGGGCCCACTGGTCAGTGACTAACTAGGTAACTAACCTAGGTTAATTAGTGTTAATCTAATACTAACTAAATGTCAGGGGGTGGCCCACGCGTCAGTGACACAAGGGGGAGGGTCAACCCTGGTCAGCGGGTCAAACCCGCCGGCGACTCGACGCCGGCGAGGCCCGAGACGGCGGAGGGCATCGGAAACGCATCTCGGGCGACCAAATGGGCCGCGGAGACCATCTCCGAGGAGCTGGTGCTCGCGCGCATCCACCGGTGCCCTCCGTTTCACCGGAGACGGCCTAAATTGACGGCGGCGACCACTTGGGCGGCGGCCGGAGTTCGGCCGAGCTCGGGTTCGAGGCTGCAGTGGGCGTGGCGATGCGGGCGTAGCACCTACGGCCTCTGCGTGGTGCGGGGAGAGGTTTGGACTTGCCGGGGCGACCATTTCGTCACCGGAGCTGCGTCGGAGACGAGCTCAGGCGGCGACGGTCACGGTCATTGGCGAGGCAGCGGCTACGGCATGCCAGCGAGCGAACGGAGAGGGGGAGGAGAAGCAGCAGCTCACAGCGGTCTCTATGGGCTTGACGGCGAGCTCGGTGATGCACTGAAGATGGCGGGCGGCGATGGGGATCCACGGCGGCCGGAGATGAAGACGGCGGCGATGGAAGCGCTCCAGGGCCTCCCGAGGCGCGTGGCTCGATGAAGAGCTTCAGGACGAGGTGGCGGAGCTCACGGACACGGAGAGAGGCGAGGGGGAAGGCGTTGGCTACGGCAACGGTGGCCGGTGGCGACGGCAACGCTCGGCCGTGAGCGAGAAAGCGAGGGAGGGGAGAGGAGAGAGCTGGGGGGAGTGAGAGAGGGCCGAGGGGGATGCGTGGCGTTGTCGGGTGCCTCCAGCGGCGAGCGAGGAAGTAGGAGGTGGCCGGCACGTGCTCGCGCGCGTCGGGCGCACGCGCGCCGTCCTCCTGGCGTGGTGGAGACGATGACTGGCGTCGGCCTGTCAGCTGGGCCGAGCTACTGGGCCGATCTGGTAAGTGGCCCAGGTAAGTCTCTCTCCCTTTTCCGTTTTCTTTTCTATTTTTCTGACATTTGTTTTGATTTAATAAAAATACCAAATCATTTTATTTAATTCTGAAAATTAATGTAGGAACTTAATTGGATTATTCCAAAGCCCCACAGTAAAAATCAAAATTATTAGACATATATAATATATATCACATATATATATCATATGCAAATATTTACCGGATTAACTCAAATGGCCAAAAATAAATACTTCTGAGCTCCCAAAAATATTGGTTGGGATTTTACCCCTGGCCAATATTTTTAGAGAAAATCAGGAACATTTTCTTGGGCCAAATTGAAACAATTTTTATCTGGGTCATTTCCAGAAATGATTCTGAGGGTTTCACAAAACCCCATTTCAAATTTAAATGGAATTTAAACATGATGCACACATGGCTAGCTGGTCTAGGTCATACCAGAACTAGGGATGTGGCAACTCGCCCCCACTCGGAAGAATCACGTCCCGAGATTCAGGAGTCGGCGGGAAGAAAGCGGGGTACTCAAGTCGAAGACGATCTTCACGCTCCCAAGTAGCTTCTCTCTCGGAATGATGAGACCACTGAACCTTGAGAAACTTGATGTTATGACGTCGGGTGGTACGCTCTGCTTGATCAAGTATGCATACAGGGTACTCTCTATAAGTGAGGTTATCTTGGAGATCAAGCATTTCGTGGTCTACTCCGCGGATGGGATCCAAGAAGCAACGCCTGAGTTGAGAGACGTGGAAGACATCATGTACTTGAGAAAGATGTGGCGGTAGTTCCAACTGGTAGGCAACCTCTCCTCGTTTAGTGAGAATGCGAAACGGACCAATGTAACGAGGGGCCAACTTGCCCTTGATACCGAAACGATGGGTACCCTTCAAAGGACTAACCCAAAGGTAAGCCTTGTCGCCAACTTCATAAGCCACTTCCTTATGACGACGGTCATACTGGCTCTTTTGACGAGATTGGGCTGTTTTCAAATTCTCACGAATGATGCGAACTTGCTCTTCTGCTTCCTGAATCATATCCGGTCCAAAGAATTGTCTTTCCCCGGTTTCTGACAAGTTCAAAGGTGTTCGACATCTTCGTCCATAGAGAATCTCGAAAGGAGCTTTCTTAAGACTAGATTGGTAGCTATTGTTATAAGCGAACTCGGCGTAAGGAAGACACTTCTCCCAATCCATACCGAATGGGATAACGCAAGCTCTGAGCATGTCTTCGAGAATTTGGTTGACCCTTTCCACCTGACCACTCGACTGAGGGTGGAAAGCGGTACTGAAAGAAAGATGGGTGCCCATGGCAGTTTGGAAACTTCCCAGAAGTGAGAAGTGAAAAGACTACCACGGTCTGAATTGATCTCTAGTGGAACACTATGAAGTGACACTATTTGAGAAATATATAAGTCAGCGAGCTGACTAGCGATGATACCCTCTCGAACAGGTAAGAAGTGAGCCACTTTGGAAAGACGATCAATGACTAGGAAGATAGCATTATTCCCTGTCTTGGTCCTAGGAAAGCTGGTGATGAAGTCCATACCAACTTCATCCCATTTCCATTAAGGAATAGCTAAAGGCTGAAGAGTGCCAGCAGGCCTCTGATGTTCTGCCTTAACGCGATGACAAACGTCACAGTTAGCAATGAACTCAGCGATTTCTCTCTTCATCCTAGTCCACCAGAACCTCTGGCGTAGGTCCTGATACATCTTAGTACTACCGGGATGAATCGTGAGAGGGGATTCATGTGCCTCCTTAAGGATCAGTTGTCGAAGATGCTCCTTCTTGGGGACCACCAGGTGGTTTCCGAAGAAAACAACACCTCGATCATCTAATGAAAAACTACCAACAATACCCTTGGCAATGTTTCTCTTGATCCGGGTAATCCCCGTATCATGCTTCTGGGCTTCTATGATATGATCCACAAGAGTAGGTTTCACCACCAAGGTAGAAAGGAATCCATGAGGAGCAATGTGAAGATTAAGCTTACAGAATTCGTCATGGAGAAGTGGTTGGCCCTGCTGCAACATAAGATTGTTGCAATAGGACTTACGACTTGGCGCATCAGCCATGACATTTCCCTTGCCTGGGGTGTAGGTAATTCCTAAGTCGTAATCTGAGATCAACTCCAACCAACGTCTTTGCCTAAGGTTCAAATCTGGTTGGGTGAAGATGTACTTGAGACTCTGGTGGTCGGTGTATATCTTGCAACGTTTACCGAGAAGGTAATGTCGCCAGGTCTTAAGTGCATAGACTACGGCTGCAAGCTCTAGATCATGTGTAGGATAATTCTCCTCATGTGGATGCAACTGTCGAGATGCATAGGCAATCACATGGCGATCTTGCATAAGAATGCAACCTAGTCCCTGTCATGAGGCATCACAATAGATAACAAAGTCCTTAGTGAAGTCCGGTGACACAAGTATGGGAGCAGAAGTCAGGCGTCTTTTCAGTTCCTGAAAACCGTGCTCACACTGTGGGGACCACTCAAACTTTTTATCTTTCTTGAGAAGTTCCGTGAGAGGTTTGGCCACTTTGGAGAAGTTCTCCACGAAGCGGCAACAATAACTGGCTAGGCCAAGGAAACTCCTAAATTGCTTAACCGTTTTAGGTGGAGTCCAATCAAGAACGGCTTGAACTCTTTCGGGATTGACAGCAATGCCCTTACCAGAGATTACGTGGCCGAGATAGGTCACTTCTGGCAACCAAAATTCGCACTTGGAGAACTTGGCGTAAAGGCGGTGTTCTCTGAGTTTTTCTAACACAAGTCTAAGATGTTCAGCATGCTCATCCTCGTTCTTCGAGTAAATAAGCATATCATCGAGGTAAACCATGACGAACTTATCTAGGTACTCCATGAAGATCGAGTTCATCAGACGGGAGAATGTAGCTGGAGCATTGGTTAGACCGAAGGACATGACGGTGTACTCGTACTGGCCATAACGAGTGACGAAAGCCGTCTTAGGAATGTCCCCATTTCTGATCTTGATTTGGTGGTAGCCTAACCTCAAATCCATCTTGGAGAAGACTGAGGATCCAGCGAGCTGATCATACAGATCGTTGATCCTGGGGAGCGGATACTTGTTCTTTATCGTGACCAAATTAACGGGACGATAATCTACAACCATTCGGTCCGTACCATCCTTCTTCTTGACGAAAAGGACGGGGCAAGCCCAGGAAGAAGAACTAGGACGGATGAAACCCTTTTGCAAGGACTCATCAAGTTGTTTCTTAAGCTCGGCTAGCTCTAAGGGTGCCATCTTGTAAGGTCTCCTAGAAATTGGGGCGGTTCCGGGGATAAGATCTATGACAAACTCTACATCTCTGTCAGGTGGAATACCTGGAAGTTCCCTGGAAAGACATCCGGAAAGTCGCGGACTACCGGGATATCTTCAAGGTCTGGAAGAGGGCTGGCATTTAGAGAATATAGCTGACGCCTTGCAATTTTGGTGGAGACAGTGACTATCTTGCCAGAGGGGTGTGTGAGCTGAACAGACCTGGTGTAACAGTCAATCTTGGCATAATGAGCTTTCATCCAGTCCATACCCAAGATGATGTTAATATCTGAAGACTTGAGGGATATCTAGGAAGCTAGAAATACAAGTCTGTCAACATGTATTTCATTGCCAGGACTTATCCTAGAAGTTTGCCAGTTGGATCCAGGGGTTTGAATGAGTAGTGGGGAGGGCATATCACAAAATGACATGTCGTGCAAACAGGCATAACTTTCGGAAATGAAGGAGTGAGATGCCCCAGTATCGAATAGAACCGAAGCTGGGTGACAGTTGACAAGGAGTGTACTAAGAACGACATCTGGATCATCATGAGCGTCTTTAGCTGAGACGTGATGCACACGTCCAATTTCAATGGGAGCTGACTTGGCACTGATCATCTGGTGTGAAGTCTTAGTACCACGGCCAACAAACTTCTTGGGCTGGGATGGATCAACACGGGTCTGAGTGCAAATACGGGCAATGTGGCCTGGCTCTCCGCACTTGTAACAGATCTTGGAGGTAGGACAAGGACCCGCATTGACAAGTGGTCTACCAATAGTCATGGGTGTAGCATACGGTTGAACTGCGTGAGGTGCCATACAAGAAGGCCTTAGTGTATAACCAGGTGGAAGAGCGGAGTTCGGAACCCAAATCCGGCGCTTCTGAGAACTAGAACCGGAGGAAGAAACCAAATCACGATTGTGCTTATGAGACTCCTCATAAGTGAGTTGAGCTGTCTCTGCATTAATGGCCTTGTTCACAAGAGCGTGAAATGTATTGCAATGATGCAAGTGGAGATCACGACGCAACTTGGGGTTGAGACCGTTCCGAAACCTAGCCTGCTTCTTGGCATCTGTGGACACTTCTTCTGTAGCATAGCAGGCGAGGTTCTCAAATTCTCTACTATAAGCATCAACAGCCATCTTACTCTGGGTGAAACTACAAAACTCTTCTTGCGGTCAATGAGAGCCTGAGCGATGTGATGCTCGCGAAAAGCCTCAATGAAATCTCTCCAGGTGGGTATCTGGCCAGCTGGAAGCATAGCCTCATAGTTCTGCCACCAAATACTAGCAGGACCTTCCAGGTGATAAGCAGCATAGGTGACCTTGTCACCTTCAGCTACGTTCGCAGAACGCAGCTTGTGTGTGATACTACGGAGCCAGTCATCTGCATCAAGTGGTTCAATGGAATGATGGAAGGTAGGTGGTTTCAGGCCAATGAAGTCATGAATGGACACAAACTCTTTGTGCTGCTGGGAGGTGTTCTCCTCAATACGTGCTAGCAAGCGGTTAGACTCACGCTTGTTCCTCTCCATCTCTAGCATGAACTCTTCCAACGAAGACTGATCGGGAGGATCCTCATCCCTACCATCTCCGTGATTTCGGATACGAGCAACAGAACTTCGGTTAACCGGCAACATCCTTAAGAACCAACCAAGGGAACAAGGATGGATTCAACATCATCATAAGGATGTAGATTATAGTAGGAGAAAAAATACTATCTCTTGAACTCCTAGGAAAATTCCGGCAGCATAACGGCAGTAAAATGCTCAAAATGAGACATTCTGCAAAAGACGAAGTAGCACCATACTCAACATCATCACTCAAGGTTCTGAGATATTGCCAAACAGACTACACCGGAAGTACTCGAAAACTGGGATATGACTCTGATCAACCAATCCTATGGAACTACGGAGTAGTAACACGTGATCCTGATAGACGGAAGAGAAAGCCTAGTTCCTTAACCCTGTAGGAAAGGTAGGACGACTCAGATCAGAAGGCCATGACGTATAAGGAGTAAAAAGAGCCTTACATTCCTTCCCACAATCAATTCCCTTACATAACTAAAGAATTTCTAGACTCAACTTTGACCAGGTTGGCTTGGAAATCCTACAGGCAGTCAGGCTCTGATACCAAAGCTGTCGGGACCCCGATCCTAAGTCACACCAATCTAGCATGTAACACATCATATCACTTTGCGGCCTCACGCACGGTATTCCCACGGGTGCCACCTTACCTGGCCCGGGACTGTTTGCGCCTTTTCGCTCACGTATATGATAGCGTCGCTAGCATCCATATGACAAAGAACCCAGGCCGACATGGCTAGTCGTGAATCCAAAGCGGCACTAACTCATGAGGACAGGCATACATGAATCACATCGAGCATGTCGGTCATCAATGTTTGAATCCGGGCTGTAGCACTGGGCTAACAGGACTCCGTATGTCACCGCGTGACATTTCCCCGAAGGGACAGACACAGGAACGAAGTGAGACACATGCCGGCCAGTCAAGTGTCCTGAGCAGTAGTGCTGGGCTAGCAAGACTCCGGTGAACTGGGCTGTAGCGGACTACTATGGCTCAAGGAAGCACTAGACTACATTTCCCCATAGGAGAGGCTGCCAAGGATAAATAACCAGATTGTCGGATCCCACACATAGCAATACACATTACACGTACGCATAACATGCAAGTATGTGCTGTACAACATGGCATTACAACATAACGCAAACTCATATAGATAAAGGCTCAGAAGAGCCACATAGCATAAATACAAATAGGGGTCACATGACCCATCATTCAGAGCATACAAGCAACAAGCGGAAGCATTACATGTCTGAGTACAGACAACTACAAAAGAAAAGGCTGTGAGTCTGACTATCTACAACGTCCGATCAAGATCGTAGCTGAGGTCCAAGCTACTCGTCGAAGTCCAAGTGGTACTACTAGTGAGACAGATGTCTCATCTGCAAAACATAAATAAAGCAAACGTGAGTACAAAGGTACTCAGCAAGACTTACATCAGATCCTATCATACATGCATTTGTATCAAGAAGATAATTTGGGGTTTAGTTGCAGCAAGCCAGCTTTGACTCAGTGGCTATCCTGTTCTACGGCAACGAGAAACTTCTTTGAGGTGAGGCAGCGCACACGAGTCCACTAGTCACCACATCAATACACTACTTTGGATTCATCCTCGTCTCCTTACGAGAAGGCCATCCATAGCACTCACACTTGTCTTGAGCATTTTAGAGTGTCCACGTTAAGTTGTCTATGTACCACGTAAGCATCCAAGAAGTCCATAACCGAGGACACGGCTATTTGAATAGATCATGATAACCCTGCAGGGGTGTGCTTCTTCACACACGCTCTCACCACTTATCACCATGTACACGTCGTGTACCTCGGCAACCTTCAAGCGGAAGCCTGGCGAGGGTGTCGGCCACAACCTGACTAACCGCACAAGACTCTAATCCAGGTTTATCGCCTATTCGGGTTCCATCCGCAAGGAGATCCGGCCGGGGTGTCGCTCACGGCCCAAACGGTATGTGCAGGGTTCCCAAGCCCACCTCGCCGGATGGATCTACGCTTGGTACACCGTGCCACTTGTGCCTAGTCTGCCCCAAGCCCACCTGGCCGGGTGCCACTTGGTAGACTACTAACACTACCTACGAACACCAGAAACTAATTGCAACTCCTGGACAAAGGCCAAGTCGGTTAATAATTCGAGAGGGGTCGAGTTACCGGAACCCAATGTGTGGTAGTAACTAGTCATTGGACAACATACACAGAACTCAGTGCTTAAGGACGATTCTAGTGAGACAACCCACCATGTACTCCTACATGGCCTCTCACCGCTACCTTTACCAAATCGTGTTCACACGCTTAACTCTCAACACCAGAACATATCGTACCACCCCAATTCATTCCCAATGAATCAGACCTGACACAACTCTAAGCAATAGCAGGCAAGGCATGGCAAGAACACAACATGGCTCGATCAACTCCTACACATACTAGTGGGTTTTAACTATTTACTATGGCAATGACAGGTCATGCAGAGGAATGGGTTCAACTACCGCAGCATAAAGTGGCAGTTGAATCGTTGTTGTCCTAATGCAATAAATGAGAGCAGGAGCGAGAAAGTAGGATTGTATCGGAATGAACAAGGGGGTTTGCTTGCCTGGTAGTTCAACAGGGGGGCACTGCTTCAGTGATAGGTACTCTCGAACACTTCCGGAGCAGGACCTATCGAGAAGGAGCGGTGTCGACAATCAATACACAAGCATATGCAACAATATGATGCATGAACATGGCATGAAGATGTGATGCTGTTTGAGCTAATGCAACTAGTATTCAAATTGAATGAAGTCCATTTGAACCAAGGGTTCAAATGCAACTCCAAATTAAGCTCTTATATATATGCCATCTATATGTTTTCACCTATACAGCAAGTATAAGTTGTTTTGTCATGCATGAAAATGGTACAGATGGATAGATTGAATTTTTATGATAATTTTTCATATATAAATTATTTCAATCTGAGCTACGGTTGAATTTCTATGAATTTTTGAAGTTTATATCATTTTCTGGAATTTCCTGATTTATTTTAATACCAGAAAATGAAATATTGCGTCAGCATGACAGCAGCATTGCATCAGCAGGTCAAAGGAGCTGACCGAGTCAAACCTGACGTGTGGGGTCCACACGTCAGTGACTCAGTTAGTTAACAGTGAGTTTAATTAGTCTAATTAGGATTAGTGGGCGCCGGGCCCACTGGTCAGTGACTAACTAGGTAACTAACCTAGGTTAATTAGTGTTAATCTAATACTAACTAAATGTCAGGGGGTGGCCCACACGTCAGTGACACAAGGGGGAGGGTCAACCCTGGTCAGCTGGTCAAACCCGCCGGCGACTCGACGCCGGCGAGGCCCGAGACGGCGGAGGGCATCAGAAATGCCTCTCGGGCGACCAAATGGGCCGTAGAGACTATCTTCGAGGAGCTGGTGCTCGCGCGCATCCACTGGTGCCCTCCGTTTCACCGGAGACGGCCTAATTTGACAGCGGCGACCACTTGGGCGGCGGCCGGAGTTCGGTCGAGCTCGGGTTCGAGGCTGCAGTGGGCGTGGCGATGCGGGTGTAGCACCTACGGCCTCTGTGTGGTGCGGGGAGAGGTTTGGACTTGCCAGGGCGACCATTTGGTCACCGGAGCTGCGTCGGAGACGAGCTCAGGCGGCGACGATCACGGTCATCGGCGAGGCAGCGACTACGGCATGCCAGCGAGCGAACGGAGAGGGGGAGGAGAAGCAGCAGCTCACAGCGGTCTCGGTGGGCTTGACGGCGAGCTCGGGGATGCACTGAACATGGCGGGCGGCGATGGGGATCCACGGCGGCCGGAGATGAAGACGGCGGCGATGGAGGCGCTCCAGGGCCTCCCGAGGCGCGTGGCTCAACGAAGAGCTTCAGGGCGAGGTGGCGGAGCTCGCGGACACGGAGAGAGGCTAGGGGGAAGGCGTTGGCTACGGCAAGGGTGGCCGGTGGCGACGGCAGCGCTCGGCCGTGAGCGAGAAAGCGAGGGAGAGGAGAGGAGAGAGCTGGGGGGAGTGAGAGAGGGCCGAGGGGGATGCGTGGCGTTGTCGGGTGCCTCCAGCGGCGAGCGAGGAAGCAGGAGGTGGCCGGCGCGTGCTTGCGCGCGTGGGGACACGCGCGCCATCCTCCTGGCGCGGTGGAGACGATGACTGGCGTCGGCCAGTCAGCTGGGCCGAGCTACTGGGCCGATCTGGTAAGTGGCCCAGGTAAGTCTCTCTCCCTTTTCCGTTTTCTTTTCTATTTTTCTGACATTTGTTTTGATTTAATAAAAATACCAAATTATTTTATTTAATTCTGAAAATTAATGTAGGAACTTAATTGGATTATTCCAAAGCCCCACAGTAAAAATCAAAATTATTAGACATATATAATATATATCACATATATATATCATATGCAAATATTTACCGGATTAACTCAAATGGCCAAAAATAAATACTTCTGAGCTCCCAAAAATATTGGTTGGGATTTTACCTCTGGCCAGTATTTTTAGAGAAAATTAGGAACATTTTCTTGGGCCAAATTGAAACAATTTTTATCTGGGTCATTTCCAGAAATGATTCTAAGGGTTTCACAAAACCCCATTTCGAATTTAAATGGAATTTAAACATGATGCACACATGGCTAGCTGGTCTAGGTCATACCAGAACTAGGGATGTGACACCATGACCTTCTTGTCTCCGTTGGCAGCTTCGATGCCCAGCTCGTAGAGCTGGAGGAACTCCGCAGGGTCGGCCGTGCCGTCGTAGCGAGGAGGCAGGTCTGGCTTGAACTTGCCGGGCCACGCGACGCTGCATAGTTCGGTGGTGAAGGCGCGGCAGCCTGCTGTGGCCACGGGAGGCCTTGGGTGAGGGAGAGCTTGGTCTTGCATGTCCCCACGCGCTGCAGCTGAGAGCAACGCGGGGTCTTGACGCGCAGGAGCAGGAGCATGGTCGCGACGTGCTGGAGCAGGGAGCGCCCGGGCAGCTTCTGGCGGGCGAGGGACTTCTTGGCAGCTCTGTTCTTACCGCGCTGGCACCTGACGGAGCGGGTTCCACCCAGGGGCCACGCACCTTGGAGCCATGGCGTCTTCTTGAGGAGGAGGCGGCCAGGGCGCCACCGGAGCCTCGTCGCCCGCGCGGGGCGGGATGCGGTGCAGCGGAGCGAACAGCGCGGAAGAGCCCCCTGCGGCGCGGACGAGCTCGGCGACGCGGTCGAGCCATTCTTCGTAGACGTCGTCGACGGGACGGTAGTGCAGGAGCTCGTTTGCCGCGATGAGCGCAGCTCGAGCCTCCATGGGCGCGCGGAGCGCGCGGGACGAAGATCCAGCTGGGGTGAAGGAGGGAGTTGCGGTGCGGCCGTCTTGCCGCATAGACGGATGCTGAGACGATGCTTGCTGTTCGTCCCCCGCCGGGCCGGTGGCAGTGTTGACAGCAGGTGACGGGGAACAGCGAGGACGCCCGCCGACAGGGGCTGTTAGGGCGACGCGGGAAGCGAGGGCGGCCCGGCGCTTTGCGCGGGCCCGACGAGCGTCAGACATGGGCGCGATGGTCGGAGGAGAACGGGGTGGTGGAAGACGAATTCCGGTGCACCCCTACCTGGCGCGCCAAATGTCGGATTTCGGGTTCCGGCAGACCCTTGAGGTTCGAACACTGGGGTACGCGCGGAGATTTCGCCTCCTACCTACCTGCACCCCTCCGCCACGCTGGTATCTAAACTACCGAAAGAACAACACAAGAGACACAGGGTTTATACAGGTTCGGGCCACCGTTGTGGTGTAATACCCTACTCCAGTGTGTGGTGTCGTTGATTGCCTCTTGGGCTGATGATGATGAATGATACAAGGATGAACAGCCTCGCGAGGGTCTGTTCTTGGCTGAGGCGATGAACTGTTGGGAGGAGTTCAGTCACCTTTCTCTCTCTCTCTCTCTCTCTCTCTCTCTCTCTCTCTCTGATCGAGACCCTTTCTAACGAGCCTCTTCGTTCCAACTTTTTCCCACCTGGCCGACCCAAAACCCCCTTTTGCTCTGTGGGTGGCTGGTCCTATTTATAGAGGCCCTAGTCCTCTTCCCAAATATCGAGCGGGAAGGGAGCCAACAATGGCGGGCGAATTTGAAGGGGGACAGCAAGTATCAGCTATCCTGACAAAAGTAGTCTTCGTCTGCGCAAAGCTCTGGTGATGACGCCGTCTTGGGCTCCATGGTGACCTTCGTCTCGTAGTCCTCCTGGTCCTGGTCTCATTGCACCGAAATGGCAACCTTTTCCTGATGCCTCGGTAGTCCGCGGCTGCGCTTGCCCCCTTTGCACCAAAGAGGAAAGGAGGACGCTATGCGGGCTGGCACCCGCCTGGCGCCCTGAGTTGTCATGGCTTGTGTCACGGGCACCTCGTGAGGTATCCCGCCTTGATCTCTCCGCCTCCTCGTGAGCCAGCCTGATGAGGCCGTGCCTGAGGAAGCTCCGTGTCGTCCGCCCCGCGAGGGTCTTGGGTTTGTGTTGGTGAAGATGGGCCGTGCTGGGCCCCCCTTTGAGCCACGCCGCAGGCCGCAGGCAGGCAAGTCTGGGGACCCCCGTTCCCAGAACGCCGACAAGAAGAATGAAAAGTCAAAGAACCACAAGCCAAAGACGACAACAACTTAAATAAAACTTCGAATGAGAAGAACAAGCCAACTGCGGAAAGCAAATGAAAAGCCGCGTCCGGCACCTAATCTAGTCTTCGATGTCTTCTCACCAGCGCGAAGCTAAGTGCTGCCACTGGGCGTGGGAGGGAGCCCCAGGGCCTGAGGCCGGCGCTCCTGACACTCCGGGGCGTGTACAGCACCAACTCATTATTACGTGAGAGTGTCACGGGCGGCGAGCTTCATAGGCGTTGGCCTTCTTCACAGGCTCCGGGCCTTTTCCAAAACGCGATAGCTTCACAGGCATTCGCCTTCTTCACAGGCTCTGGGCCTTTTCCAAAACGCGATAGCTTCACAGGCATTCGCCTTCTTCACGGGCTCTGGGCCTTTTCCAAAACGCGATAGCTTCACAGGCATTCGCCTTCTTCACAGGCTCTGGGCCTTTTCCAAAATGCGATAGCTTCACACGCATTCGCCTTCTTCACAGGCTCTGGGCCTTTTCCAAAACGCGATAGCTTCATAGGCATTCGCTTTCTTCACAGGCTCTGGGCCTTTTCCAAAACGCGATAGCTTCACAGGCATTCGCCTTCTTCACAGGCTCTGGGCCTTTTCCAAAACGCGATAGCTTCACAGGCATTCGCCTTCTTCCCAGGCTCTGGGCCTTTTCCAAAACGCAATAGCTTCACAGGCATTTGCCTTCTTCCCAGGCTCTGGGCCTTTTCCAAAACGCAATAGCTTCACAGGCATTCGCCTTCTTCACAGGCTCTGGGCCTTTTTAGGGGTAGAACCTCCGGAGGTGCTGGATGTTCCATGCATTCTGGACTGGCACCCCCTCCTGAGTCTCCAAGCGCGTGGAGCCGGGCCTGGAAACATGAACAACTTTGAACGGGCCCTCCCACATGGGAGAGAGCTTGTGCAGCCCCTCCCTGGAGAGGACCCGCCTGAGCACGAGGTCTCCTACCTCGAGGGTTCTGGGGCGGATGTTGCGGCAGTGATATCGCCGCAGTGCTTGTTGGTACCTCGCCGCTCGTAGCGTGGCTTCTCGGTGACGTTCCTCCCCCAGCACGAGGTCCATCCCCCGCATGGCGTCCTGTTGCGCCTCGTCAAACGCCAGGACCCGCACGAAGCGACGTCTGACCTCGTGAGGGAGGACCGCTTCGGCTCCGTAGACCAGGAAGAACGGGGTCTCCCCAGTCGGCTTGGTCGCGGTTGTGCGGATGGACCACAACACGGACTGAAGCTCGTCGTACCAACCTCTGCCGCAGGCCTCCAGCTTCTTCAGGAACATCCTGGTCTTGAGGCCCCTCAGGACCTCCGCGTTAGCTCGCTCGGCCTGGCCGTTGCTTCGGGGGTGCGCCACTGAAGCATAGCATATCTGCGTTCCAAGGTTAGCATAGTACGTTTTGAAGAGGTTACTAGTGAACTGCGAACCGTTGTCCGTGATGATGCAATTCGGCACCCCGAACCGGCTCATGATGCCCTTGATGAAACTTGACCGCGGAACCCGCGGGAATGGTGCGGACGACCTCTACTTCAGCCCACTTGGTGAACTTGTCCACGACAACATAAAGGTAGCGGTAGCCCCCTAGCGCCTGAGGAAACGGGCCCAAGATGTCCAGCCCCAGACTGCGAATGGCCACGGAAGGGGGATAGTCTGCAAGCCTCCTGCTGGCTGATGGATCTGCTTGGCGTGGAACTGGCAGGCCTCACAAGCTTTCACAAGTTCGACGGCATCATTGAGCGCGGTGGGCCAATAAAACCCACTGCAGAACGCCTTGCCGACGAGGGTCCGTGATGATGAATGATGTCCGCAGTCTCCGCCGTGTATATCTTCCAGTAATTCCTTCCCTTGCTCCCTGGAGATGCAGCGCAGGGATACAACGTTTGGTCGCTTCCGGTAGAGCTCTCCATCTTTGATGCAGTATGCCGTGGCCTGGCGTGCCACTCGCTCCGCTTCCTCCTCCTTCTCCGGCAGGGTCCCTTGCGTTAATTAGCTCCGGAGCTCCGCGATCCAACATCCCTCCTGAGGTTCCATCGTCAGGAGCAGGCGTGCTCCTGAGGACGGGCCACAGGCCGGAGCTCCTGAGGCAGGTGGCTGGGGGAGCTCCTCCCGGGGCTGAGCCGTGTTTGATAATGACGGCAGGGCTGAGGGCTTGAAGAGCCGCTCCTCGAAAATGCCAGGCTCCTGAGGTAACCGCCTGGACGCACATTTGGCGATGTTGTCGGCCTCCTGATTGGTGCCACGGGGCACATGCTGCAACTCCAACCCCCAGAATTGCTTCTCCATCCTGCGGACCTCCGCAAGGTAGGCTTCCATGTGCTCATCCTTTGGCTCGTACACCTTGTTGGAGAAATTGATAAGGAGCTGCGAATCGCCCTTGATGGTGAGGTGTTTCACCCCCAGGGCAGCTGCGGCCTTCAAGCCCGCTATTAAATCTTCATACTCCGCTATGTTGTTGGAGACCTTTTCACCTGGCTGGAAACAGAGCTGCACAACATAATAGAGCTTGTCCTGAGCGGGCGATATAAGCACCGCCCTAGGTCCAGCGCCATGCCTGGAGAACGCCCCATCGAAATGCATGACCCAGCCTTCTGGCGCCTTGCTTCCCGGGGAAAGGGACCGATCCTCGTCGGCCTTGAGGCCTGGAGCCTTCGTCAATTCTGCCACAAAATCCGCCAACGCTCCTCCCTTGATGACTCTGGTCGTGCCGAATTCAAGCTGAAACGCTTGCAGCTCTATGTTCCACTCAGCGACCCTTCCAGCTGAATTGGGGCTCCTGAGCACTCTCTCCAGGGGGTATGACGAGACGGCCTTGATGGGGTGACCCTGAAAATAGTGACGCAACTTGCGCGAGGCCACCAGTAGCGCGAGGAGGAGTTTCTAAGGCATGGGGTACCGTGCCCTTGCATCCCGCAATACCGTGCTAATGAAGTACACTGGGTGCTCAACGAGGTGGAGTGCGTCAGTGCTGGTGGCTCCCTTCGGAGACCATGGCGCCTCTTGAGGCAATGAGGCCTCCTGAGACTGGCCATTTGGGAGAGGGGCCTCTTCCGCCTCCAGTGCGCCCCTCTACGGCGGCTGATCCTCCTCAGCCGCTGTGGCGGTTTCTATGGGCCTTCCTCGTTCCTGTTTTGCCTTGTCCCGGGCCACTGCCACAGTTTTGATTCAACGCTGCTCTCTGACTGCCACCAAGGCTGCGCTGGCGGAGTAGGGAGTGGCGGCGAGGTAAAGCACCAGGGGCTCTTGAGGGAGCGGAGCCACCATGACCGGTGGACTGGTTAGGTATCTCTTGAGATCCTAGAACGCCTTGTCGGCCTCTTCAGTCCACTCGAAGGGTCCCTTTTTCTTCATTAGCTAGAAGAAGGGCGCCGCTCGGTCCCCCAACTTGGAGATGAAGCGCCCTAGCGCGGTCACGCGCCCCGTGAGCTTCTGCATTTCTCTGAGGGTCTTTGGCGGGCTCATGTCTTCCACCGCCTTGACCTTCTCCGGGTTAGCCTCGATGCCTCGGTGGGATACGAGGAAACCCAAGAGCTTGCCCGAGGGGACTCCGAACACACACTTCTCTGGGTTGAGCCGTAGGTTCACTGCGTTGAGGATCGCGAAGGTTTCCTCCAGGTCTTGTATCAAGGTCCTGGGCTCCCGAGACTTTACCACAATGTCATCGACGTAGGCTTCAACATTTTTCCTGAGCTGCGGGCCCAAGGTGATGTGCATCAGCCGCTGAAAGGTCGCCCCTGCGTTACGCAGCCCGAATGGCATGCATGTGTAGCAGTACACCCCACACGGGGTTAGGAAGGCTGTCTTTTCGACGTCTTCTACCGCCATCTTGATCTGGTGATACCCAGAGAAGGCATCCAGGAAGCATAACAAGTCGCATTCCGCAATGGAATCGACGATCTGGTTGATGCGGGGGAGCGGGAACGGATCTTGCGGGCACGCTTTGTTGAGGTTGGTGAAGTCGACACAGATGCGTTCCTTCCCTCCCTTCTTTGGCACAACGACAAGTTTGGCCAACCAATCTGGGTATCGGACCTCGCGAATGACCCCAGCAGCCTCTAATTTGCGGGTCTCTTGGACGATGAAGGCCTGCTTTTCTGTGGACTGCCGCCTGGCCTTCTGCTTCACAGGGCGCACGTTGGGGCACACGTTGAGGTGATGCTCGATTACACTCCTGGGGATCCCTACCAACTGGTCTGGCTCCCAAGCGAATACCTTCTTGTTTGCGCGCAGGAACCCGACTAGGGCCTCCTCCAGCTCGGGTTTGAGGTGGGCACCTATGGTGAAAGTGGCGTTGGTGGACCCGTCCTCATCGACGGGTATCTGCTTGGTTTCTGCCTTGTCTTGGGTGAACAACTGTTTCTTCTTGGCGGGCGCAGCTCCCTTGGGCTCGGGGGCCTCCAAGTCGGCGGGTTGTGCCGACGCTGCTGTCTTGAAGACGAGCTTGAGCACCCACAGAGCGTCCCTAGTGTCCTCGTGCACGGTGAGGACACCGCTGCTCCCGGGCATCTTCATGAGGTTGTACGCCGGGTGCGTCGCGGCCATGAACTGGGCCAGCGCTGGGTAGCCGAGGATGGCATTGTAGGGGAGGCCGATGGGGGCGATGTTGAAGTCGACCAGCTCCGTGCGGAAGTTGTCGTAGGTGCCGAAGGTTACTGGGAGCCGGATCTGTCCCAAGGAGCTGGACGATCCGCCCCCAACGCCTGAGAAGGACCAGCTGGGTCGCAGCCGTTCCTGGGGTATGCAGAGGAGATTGAAGGCCTCGACCGAGAGCATGCTGAGGCCAGCTCCGCCGTCAATGAGGGTTCTGGTGACGGCCACCTGGCAGATGGTGGGGGTGCACAGCATGGCGAGCGCACCCGAGCAGGCCGAGTTGGAGGGGTCGTCCTCCGAGCTGAAGGTCAGGTCGGTTTCGGGCGCCGCCCGATCCAGGGGAGCCCCCTGCCGCGTGGAAGTGGCGCTGACCCGGCGGATGAACGGCTTGACGTGGTGACTTGTGGGCGGCGCCTGCGAGCCGCCCAGGAGGGCCGCGACAACCGGGGGTGTTGGTGTAGCGCGATGGGCGGGGAAGAGGTTGTGGGGCTCTTCCCGAGAGGCCACGGAGGCTGCCGCTGGGTGGAGCAGCCATGTGCGCGGGACGCCGGTGAGGGCCATGGGGAGCCAGTTGGCCGCAGCCCTATCATTACCTCCTGCTTCGAGGAGGGCCTCCTCACTCGCCAGCAAGAAGGCCAGCAGATCTGTCGCGCTGCCGTAGCGCGGCGGCGTCGTTGGCTTGAGCTTGTCCGACCACCGTACCTGTTGCAGGGCTGGGGCCCGGGCTCGGAGCCCCCTGGCCCCCGTGCTAAGCCGGCGGCCGGAGCGGGTGACGCGCTGCTCATCGTGGGGCAGACCGTGGCGGTGGCGGAAGAGAAAACTCCGGTGCACCCCCTACCTGGCGTGCCAAATGTCAGATTTCGGGTTCCGGCAGACCCTTGAGGTTCGAACACAGGGGTGCGCGCGGAGATTTTGCCTCCTACCTACCTGCACCCCTTCGCCTTGCTAGGATCTAAACTATGGAAAGAACAACACAAGAGACACAGGGTTTATACTGGTTCGGGCCACCGTTGTGGTGTAATACCCTACTCTAGTGTGTGGTGTGGTGGATTGCCTCTTGGGCTGATGATGATGAACAATACAAGGAAGAACAGCCTCGCGAGGGTCTGTTCTTGGCTGGGGCAATGAACTGCTAGGAAGAGTTCAGTCACCTTCCTCTCTCTCTCTGGCTGCTTCTCGGCAAAACTCTCCCTTTCTTCGGTGGGTGGCTGGTCCTATTTATAGAGGCCCTGGTCCTCTTCCCAAATATCGAGCGGGAAGGGAGCCAACAATGGCGGGCTAATTTGAAGGGGGACAACTAGTATCAGCTATCCTGACAAAAGTAGTCTTCACCCGCGCAAAGCTCTGGTGGTGATGCCGTCTTGGGCTCCACGGTGACCTCCGTCTTGCAGCCCTCCTAGTATTGGTCTTGTTGCACCGAAATGGAAACCTTTGCCTGATGCCTCGGTACTCCGTGGCTGCGCTTGCCCCCTTTCCACCAAAGAGGAAAGGAGGACACTGCGCGGGCTGGCACCCGCCTGGCGCCCTTGGTCGTCATGGCTTGCGTCACGGGCACCTTGTGAGGTATCCTGCCTTGGTCTCTCCGCCTCCTTGTGAGCTAGCCTGATGAGGCCGTGCCTGAGGAAGCTCCGCGTCGTCCGCCCCGCGAGGCTTGGCCCCTCATGAGGGTCTTGGGTTTGCGTTGGTGAAGATGGGCCGCGCTGGGCCCCCTTTTGAGCCACGCCGCAGGCCACAGGCAAGCAAGTCTGGGGACCCCCGTTCCCAGAACGCCGACACCTTCATTGTCCTCGAGCTGCTTCTTGGCACGCCTGAGCTCTTTCTCGGACCGCTCGAGGTTCTGCTTCAGCGTGTCCACTTCCGCAGTCAGTGCGGCGGACGCAAGCAGGGAAGCCTGCATACGCATATTGACTCCTTTCTGTTAGACTCCTGCAAATTTTATTTGATCCTCTATTCATCTTTTCTTCCCGAACTCCAAACAGAGCATCAGGGGCTACTATCTATGCGGTAATATTATTTACACATTCTTTACTTACCTCAAAGCCTGTTAAAAGGCTAGTACAAGCATCAGTCAGTCCTCTCTTGGCGGACTGAACCTTCTGGATCACCGCACTCATAGTAGTGCGGTGCCCCTCGTCGATGGAGGTGCCTTGGAGCGCCTCCAAAATATTGTCCGGCGCCTCCGGTTGGACGGAGGTCACCGGCACGGCGGGCTTGCTCCACTTGGAAGGAGGTCGCCTGCCGGACTCTGGAACCTTTGAAGGTTCCGGAGCGGTGTCCGGCCTAGGGCCGGACTTGGAGCCCTAGGGGGTTTCATCCCCTTTACTCCTGGAGCCCGGGAGGTTGCCTTGCGGCGCCTCTAGGACCACCTCCTCCCGACTTGGAACCTGTTGGGACAACCCTTTGGTGTTGTCCGTAGGGCGGGGGGAGGAGGCCATCGGAAGCCAGTTCACATCCGACGAGTCCAGTGAGCCGCTCGACGAGACGTCGAGCCGGTCTTTGGGTGGGCTGCATAAACATATTCGACGTGAGGGAAAGCTGTGCAATAAACAAATACTATGAATTACTATGGTATCCGGATACTTACGATTTGGCTAGGGGCTTGGCCCTGGGCAGCCACTCCTCTCCGCCGTCGTCGGTGTCGGTGGAATAGTCCGGAGGAAGGGTTTTCCCCTTCTTGGACCCTTCGGCCTCCCCAGTTGGGGCGGCCTTCCTTTTCTTCCCTTCCCCCGCTGGAGGGGGAGGGGTCTCTTCTTCCTCCTCCTCGTCTTCACGTGAGGAGTGCGTCTTGGATTCATCGGATGATGAATCCGACACCTCCGGGCGGCGGGCACTCTTTCGAGTCCCCGTGGCCTTCTTCTTGACCTTCTTCTCCGGCACCACATAGGGTGCCGGAACAAGCAGCTTTGCCAATTGAGTGTCCGCTGGGCCTTCGGGCAAAGGAGCCGGACAATTGATATGTCCGGACGTCACCTGCCAATCATGTCAAAGGAAAGGGAGCTTAGATCCCGCATGGAGTCAAACTATGAAACACTGATACCCTGTAAAAGTAAAAAAAACAGCTTACCGCAAGAGCGTGACGCTGCGCACTGAATCCGCGATCCTCAGTAGCGGATGCGGGAGCCACGGCGCCCTTGAAAAGCACCTTCCAGGCATCTTCGTATGTCGTGTCTAAGAGCCTGCTCAAAGTTTGGTGCCGCACGGGGTCGAACTCCCACAGGTTGAAAGCCCGTTGTTTGCACGGGAGGATCAAGCGGATGAGCATAACCTGGACTACGTTGACAAGTTTGAGCTTCTTGTCCACCAGGGTTTTGATGCATGTTTGGAGTCCGCTCAGCTCTCCTTTTTTACCCCATGACAGGCCCGTCTCTTTCGAGGACGTTAGCCGCGTTGGGGGTCCAGACCGGAACTCGGTGGGTGCGACCCATTCGGCATCGCACGGCTCGGTGATGTAAAACCACCCCGATTGCCACCCCTTCAGGGTCTCCACAAAGGAGCCCTCGAGCCAGAGGATGTTGGCCATCTTGCCCACCATGGCGCCTCCGCACTCCGCCTGGCTGCCGCGCACCACCTTCGGCTTGACGTTGAAAGTCTTGAGCCATAGGCCGAAATGGGGGCGGATGCGGAGGAAGGCCTTGCACACGACGATAAACGTCGAGATGTTGAGGACGAAGTTCGGGGCCAGATCATGGAAATCCAGGCCGTAGTAGAACATGAGCCCCCGGACAAATGGGTGGAGAGGGAAGCTGTCGGCGTTCTGGGAACAGGGGTCCCCAGACTTGCCTGCCTGCGGCCTGCGGCGTGGCTCAAATGGGGGCCCAACATGGCCCATCTTCATCAGCACAAGACTCAAGACCCTTGCGAGGGGCCAAGCCTCGCAAGGCGGACGACACGTCGCATCCTCGGGCGCAGCCTCCTCAGGCTGGCTCGCGAGGAGACGGAGATATCAAGGCGGGGTACCTCGCGAGGTGCCCATGATGCAAGCCATGACGATCGAGGGTGCCAGGCGGGCGCCAGCGCGAGCAGCGTCCTTCTTTCCTCTTTGGTGCAAAGGGGGCAAGCGCATCCGCGGAGTACCGAGGCATCAGGCAAAGGTTGCCATTTCGGTGCAACGAGACCAGGACCAAGCGGACTACGAGACGGAGGTCACCATGGAGCCCAGCACGGCGTCACCGCAGGATCTTTCGCAGGCGAAGACCAACTTTAGTCAGGATAAGTGTACTAGATGTTCCCCTTCGAATTGGCCAATTGTTGGCGCCCTTCCCGCTCAATATTTGGGGAGAGGCCCAGGGCCTTCGCCTATAAATAGGACCGGCCACCCACGTAGCAAGGGGTTCGGTTCGCAGAGTTGGTTGGTCCGGCTAGCAAGTAGAGAGAGAGAGAGAGAGGTGACTGAACTCCTCCCAGTAGTTCATCATCCCAGCCAAGAAAAGACCCTCGCGAGGCAGTTCTTCCTTGTACTGTTCATCATCACCAGCCCCAGGAGGCAATCCATTCACCACACACTGGAGTAGGGTATTACACCACAATGGTGGCCCGAACCAGTATAAATCTTGTGTCTCTTGTGTGATTCTTTTAGTAGTTTAGATCTTTGCAAGACGTGGAGGTAGAAGGCCAGATTTCCGCACGCACCCCAGTGTTCAAACCTTAAGGGTCTACCGTAACCCGAAATCCGACATTTGGCGCGCCAGCTAGGGGTGCGCCGGAATCTGTCTTCCACCACTCTGCTCCACCTCCCGTCGCATCGTCATCACCATGTCCGGCGACCAAGCAGGCAACCAAGGCCCATGGGCGGCGTGGCCCACCTGCGCGGAGCCGCCCGCCTTGGGCGGCCCCGCGCCCCAGGCAGCTCGCGGCCCGCAGGGCGCCGCGGGCCGCGGGTGACGCGGACAGGCTTCCGCAACCCTCACACCGCGGCAAGCGCGGTTGGCGGCAAGGGCCTCCAATCACGCCGCAACCACGACGCCGTACACCCGTCGGGAGCAGGCGAATTCAAGGGCCACGCTCACGGTGGCCTGGGAGCTGCTGCGGTGCAGACTGCTGGAGGGCGGCCACGACATGCTGCTGGAGCGGGTGGCGGAGCTCCTGGGCTTCGCCGCCTCGGGGGCTCACCCCTTCTCCACCCAGCTCCCATCTCAAGCCCAGGGCAGCCCGTGCGGGGGCTCCGCGCGCGCCCGCGGACTCCAAAGCTACTCCGATGCCAGCGAAGCTGTCAGCACAGGACCGGCGGCTGCGCTGCCTCCACCCCTGACCCACGAAGGAGAAGGACTCGACGCGACCCGCGGCCCCGGAGTCATCACCTAGGGCCTCCCTCTTCCTCCGGAGGGCCTCAAAGTCCATGCGGAAGCGGCCCAAGAGAAGAGCGTAAGGATCATCCTGCCGCGAAGACGGAGCATCAGAGCGGTCCGCGTCAGGGGCGCCTGCCTGGCGCCTGCCTTCCATTGCCTCGCTAGAAGACGCGACTGGGGCCTCCAAGGCCTCAGCCCCGGGCGCCGGGAGCGGCTGCTTGCCACCTTCAGCCGTAGCGGCACGGGCCTCAGGAGCTGTCCCCTCGCGAGTGCCACCCGGCGCTGCCACCTCATCAGGGGCACCCTCGGCCTCAGGAGCCTCCTGCCTCCCTCCTCCGCCACTTGAGGAGGAGCCGCCTTGGCCGGTTGGAAGGGCAGTCACCACCATCGGGTTCTCGCGAGGTCCCTGGAGGCCGGCTGGGTGCAGTCCCCATTCATCAAAGACAGGCATCTGCTTCATGAAGTCGGCCCTGCTCTGGCAAAGATACAGCAAGGCCCCTCCCTGCCGGACGTTGCCGGGGTTGAGGTCACCGGCTAAAGTCAAGAGCGTCGACTTCAGCATCGCCGGAGCCAGGTCCTCCTCTTGGAGCCTCATGTTATCCTCGCTCCCACGGAAGGCCCACATCCGGCGAGAGTGGCGCTGCAGGGGAGTGACGCGGCACAACAGAAACTCCTTCACCACTTTGGGCGCTGTCACATCAAGCTTCCTCAGGAGCGTGAAGCGGCTCCAGACAAAGACGAGCCGGGGGCTCTTGAGCGTCTCCTGGCCCCAACCCGAATTGGGGACAGCAGGCAAGGTTGGCTCCGATAGCAGGGGGCTGGGTGCCCCTGCGTCCACGTACAACCACCGCTCGCGGAACCCAACCATGGGCTGGGGGAGTTTGAAGTCAATCCCAGAGGCCTCGGTCACAGGCTCGGCAGCAAAGCTCACGCATGCCTAACGTTGGGAAGGGTCGACAAGATGCAGTGAGAAGAAGTGGCGCAACAAGGCAACCGAAGGAGGGATGCCCACCATGGCTTCGCAAACGAAGGCGAAGACCGAAAAAAGGGTGATGGACTCAGGACTTAGATGCATCAAGTGGATCTGATAATGGGAGAGCACTGCATTGAAGAAATCGGAGAAGGGGGGAACCAGACCCGCCCACAAGGCGTCGGTGAAACATGGAACCTCGGTTGCTATCCTGTTGATGGAGAAGTGGGATGCGGGCCAAGCCGTCGTCCTCCCGCACTCGTTGAAGACGGAGGCCAGGGCCAAGCTGTCCCTGCCCAGGCACACTTGGTTGACTACGGTCGACTGGCCGACGGCGGGGGCCACCGATGGCGGCGCACAAGACGGAGGCGTGGATTTCTCCCCTCTTTGCTTCCTCGTCGGAGTCATGGCGATGGGAAGGAGGGGGAAGATTTGAGATTGGATTGGAGGCAGGAGCCGGCGTGCAAAGGAAGGAAGAACAGGAGACGCTCGAGCAACAAGAATGGGAGCGGCTGTGTGCAACCACAAGTCCGCCTGACATGGCACAGAATAAGGGGGCGTGGGGGGAACAGTGCCGCCCACGTCCCATCAACCGCCATGCGGCGCCCAAGGCCGCAGGCTGTTAGGGCCCGCGGTGCTTCGCCCTTGCCCTTTCGCCTCTCGGCACGGCCAAGCCCATGCGCGCCATGGGCTCGGGGGCTACTGTCGGCGTTCTGGGAACAGGGGTCCCCAGACTTGCCTGCCTGCGGCGTGGCTCAAATGGGGGACCAACATGGCCCATCTTCATCAGCACAAGACTCAAGACCCTCGCGAGGGGCCAAGCCTCGCGAGGCGGACGACACGGCGCATCCTCAGGCGCAGCCTCCTCAGGCTGGCTCGCGAGGAGACGGAGATATCAAGGCAGGGTACCTCGTGAGGTGCCCATGACGCAAGCCATGACGATCGAGGGTGCCAGGCGGGCGCCAGCGCACGCAGCGTCCTTCTTTCCTCTTTGGTGCAAAGGGGGCAAGCGCAGCCGCAGAGTACCGAGGCATTAGGCAAAGTTTGCCATTTTGGTGCAACGATACCAGGACCAAGCGGACTACGAGACGGAGGTCACCATGGAGCCCAGCACGGCGTCACCGTAGGATCTTTCGCAGGCGAAGACCAACTTTAGTCAGGATAAGTGTACTAGATGTTCCCCTTTGAATTGGCCAATTGTTGGCGCCCTTCCCGCTCAATATTTGTGGAGAGGCCCAGGGCCTTCGCCTATAAATAGGACCGGCCACCCACGTAGCAAGGGGTTCGGTTCGCAGAGTTGGTTGGTCCGGCTAGCAAGTAGAGAGAGAGAGAGAGAGAGAGAGAGAGGTGACTGAACTCCTCCCAGCAGTTCATCACCCCAGCCAAGAACAGACCCTCGTGAGGCAGTTCTTCCTTGTACTGTTCATCATCACCAGCCCCAGGAGGCAATCCATCCACCACACACTGGAGTAGGGTATTACACCACAATGGTGGCCCGAACCAGTATAAATCTTGTGTCTCTTGTGTGATTCTTTTAGTAGTTTAGATCTTTGCAAGACGGGGAGGTAGAAGGCAAGATTTCCGTGCACACCCCAGTGTTCGAACCTTAAGGGTCTACCGGAACCCGAAATCCGACAGAAGCCCAGTCCACGGAGGAAATGGGGGAGGAGCACCACCCTCTCATGGGGCCTAGGGGTGGGGATGAGCTGCCCCTTTTCGGGGAGCCGGTACGCGATGTCGTTAGACAGGTATCCAGCCTTCCTCAGCTTTTTGATATGTCCCTCCGTGACGGAGGAGACCATCCACTTGCCTCCCGCTCCGGACATGGCTGGAGAAGGTTGAGGTGAGGAGTGCGGACTTGGGCGCTGGAGCTCGAGTGCGCAAGAATGGATAGGGGAAGGAGGAAGAAGGCGTAGGTGAAAAGGTGGATCTTTATCCCTTTATATGGGTGGATGCAGCTACATTTCCCCATCAGCCTGATAAAACGCGCTTATCTCCAAGCGCCGTAATCGATGGCGCGGTTGGGTTACCCACGCCCGTATTGATGAGAATCCCGGAATAAGGGGACACGATCTATGCTTTAACAAGACGTGCCAAGGAAACCGCCTCGCATAACGCGCTGAGATGGGACAGTAAAACGGTTCGAATAAAAGCTTGGCCGTGGTGTCATGTCACACTACGGAATACGTCAGCAGATTAGATTTGTGTAAATATTATTCTGTCTATGGCAATATGTGGAAACTTATTTTTCAGAGCCGGACACTATCTTTGTGTTCAAAATCTTCTATGAAGTACTTGGAGGAGGAACCCGCCTTGCAATGCCGAAGACAATATGCGCGCCGGACTCGTCGTCATTGAAGCCTGGTTCAGGGGCTACTGAGGGAGTCCTGGATTAGGGGGTGTCCAGATGGCCGGACTATACCTTCAGCCGGACTCCTGGACTATGAAGATACAAGATTGAAGACTTTGTCCCGTGTCCGGGAGGGACTTTCTTTGGCGTGAAAGGCAAGCTTGGCGATACGGATATGAAGATCTCCTACCATTGTAACCGACTCTATGTAACCCTAACCCTACCCAGTGTCTATATAAACCGGAGGGTTTTAGTCCATAGGACAACATACACATCAACAATCATACCATAGGCTAGCTTCTTGGGTTTAGCCTCCTCGATCTCATGGTAGATCTACTCTTGTACTACCCATATCATCAATATTAATCAAGCAGGACGTAGGGTTTTACCTCCATCGAGAGGGCCCGAACCTGGGTAAAACTTCATGTCCCTTGTCTCCTGTTACCATCCGGCCTAGACACACAGTTCGGGACCCCCTACCCAAGATCCGCCGGTTTTGACACCGACAGTAATGGTGTGTCCGAATGTCGTAATCGCACTTTACTAGATATGGTGTGATCTATGATGTCTCTTACTGATTTACCGCTATCGTTTTGGGGTTATGCATTAGAGACAGGTGCATTCACGTTAAATTGGGCACCATCTAAATCCGTTGAGATGATACCATATGAACTATGGTTTGGCAAGAAACCAAAGCTGTCATTTCTTAAAGTTTGGGGTTTCGATGCTTATGTGAAAAAGATTCAAACTGATAAGCTCGAACCCAAATCGGAGTAGTGCGTCTTTATAGGATACCCAAAAGAAACTGTTGGGTACACCTTCTATCACAGATCCGAAGGCAAGATATTTTGTTGCTAAGAATGGATCCTTTCTAGAGAAGGAGTTTCTCTCGAAAGAAGTGAGTGGGAGGAAAGTTGAACTTGATAAGGTAATTGTACCTTCTCCCAAATTGGTAAGTAGTTCATCACAGAAATCAGTTCTAGTGATTCCTACACCAATTAGTGAGGAAGCTAATGATGAAGATCATGTAACTTCAGATCAAGTTACTACCGAACCTCGTAGGTCAACCAGAGTAACATCCGCACCAGAGTGGTATGATAATCCCGTTCTGGAGGTCATTTTACTTGACCATGACGAACCTACGAACTATGAGGAAGCAATGATGAGCCCAGATTCCGCAAAATGGCTTGAGGCCATGAAATCTGAGATGGGATCCATGTATGAGAACAAAGTGTGGACTTTGGTTGACTTTCTCGATGATCGACAAGCCATCGAGAATAAATGGATCTTCAAGAAGAAGACTGACGCTGACGATAATGTTACTGTCTACAAAGCTCGACTTGTTGCGAAAGGTTTTCGACAAGTTCAAGGAGTTGACTATGGTGAGACTTTTTCACCCGTAGCGATGCTTAAGTCCGTCTGAATCATGTTAGCAATTGCCGCAGTTTATGATTACGAAATTTGGCAAATGGATGTAAAGACTGCATTCCTGAATGGATTTCTGGAAGAAGAGTTGCATATGATGCAACCTGAAGGTTTTATCGATCTAAAGGGTGCTAACAAAGTGTGCAAGCTCCAGCGATCCATCTATGGACTGGTGCAAGCATCTCGGAGTTGGAATAAATGTTTTGATAGTGTGATCAAAGCATATGGTTTTATACAGACTTTCGGAGAAGCCTGTATTTACAAGAAAGTGAGTGGAAGCTCTGTAGCATTTCTAATATTATATGTGGATGGCATATTGTTGATTGTAAATGATATAGAATTTCTGGATAGCATAAAAGGATACTTGAATAAGAGTTTTTCAATGAAAGACCTCGGTGAAGCTGCTTACATATTGAGCATCAAGATCTATAGAGATAGATCAAATGCTTGATATATTTTTCAATGAGTACATACCTTGATAAGATTTTGAAGTAGTTCAAAATGGAATAGTCAAAGAAGGAGTCATTGCCTTTGTTGCAAGGTGTGAAGTTGAGTAAAGACTCAAAACCCGACCACGACAGAAAATAGAAAGAGAATGAAAAGTCATTCCCTATGCCTCAGTCATAGGTTCTATAAAGTATGCCATGCTGTGCACCAGACCTATTATGTACCTCACCATAAGTTTGGCAAGAGGGTACAATAGTGATCCAGGAGTGGATCAATGGACAGCGGTCAAAAATATCCTTAGTGGAATAAGGAAATGTTTCTCGGTTATGGAGGTGATAAAGAGTTCGTCATAAAGAGTTACGTCGATGCAACCTTTGACACCGATTTGGATGACTCTAAGTCTTGATCTAGATACATATTGAAAGTGGGAGCAATTAGCCAGAGTAGCTCCATGCAAAGCATTGTAGACATAGAAAAATTGCAAAATACATACGACTCTGAATGTGGCAGACCCGTTTAGTAAATTTCTCTCACAAGCAAAACATGATCACTCTTTGGGTGTTAATCACATAGCGATGTGAACTACATTATCGACTCTAGTAAACCCTTTGGGTGTTAGTCACATGGAGATGTGAACTAATCACATAAAGATGTGAACTATTGGTGTTAAATCACATGAAGATGTGAACTAGATTCTTGACTCTAGTGCAAGTGGGAGACTGAAGGGAATATGCCCTAGAGGCAATAATAAAGTTGTCATTTATATTTCCTTATATCATGATAAATGTTTATTATTCATGCTAGAATTGTATTAACCGGAAACTTAGTACATGTGTGAATACATAGACAAACAGAGTGTCACTAGTATGCCTCTACTTGACTAGCTCGTTGAATCAATGATGGTTATGTTTCCTAACCATAGACATGAGTTGTCACCTGATTAATGGGATCACATCGTTAGAGAATGATGTGATTCACTTGACCCATCTGTTAGCTTAGCACGATGATCATTTAGTCTGTTGCTATTGCTTTCTTCATGACTTATACATGTTCCTATGACTATGAGATTATGCAAGTCCCGAGTACCGAAGGAACACTTTGTGTGCTATCAAACATGACAACGTAACTGGGTGATTATAAAGGTGCTCTACAGGTGTCTCCGATGGTACTTGTTGAGTTAGCATAGATCGAGATTAGGATTTGTCACTCTGATTGTCCGAGAGGTATCTCTGGGCCCTCTCGGTAATGCACATCACTATAAGCCTTGCAAGCAATGTAGCTAATGAGTTAGTTACGGGATGTAGCATTACGGAACGAGTAAAGAGACTTGCTGGTGACGAGATTGAACTAGGTATTCAGATACCGACGATCGAATCTCGGGCAAGTAACATACCGATGACAAAGGGAACAACGTATACCGTTATGCGGTTTGACCGATAAAGATCTTCGTAGAATATGGAGGAGCCAATATGAGCATCTAGGTTCCGCGATTGTTTATTGACCAGAGACATGTCTCGGTCATGTCTACATAGTTCTCGAACCCGTAGGGTCCGCACGCTTAACATTCGGTGACGATTGGTATTATGAGTTTATGTGAATTGATGTACCGAAGGTTGTTCGGTGTCCCGGATGAGATCACGGACATAATGAGGAGTCTCGAAATGATTGAGTTGTAAAGATCGACATATTGGAAGGCTATATTCGGACATCGGAAAGGTTCCGAGTGATCCGGGTATTTTTCAGAGTACCGAGGGAGTTACGGGAATACGGGAGTACATATGGGCCTTAGTGGGATTTAAGGGAAAAAGAGGAGAGGCCACGAGGGCTGGCCGCGCGCCCCCCATGGGCCTAGTCCGAATTGGACTAGGGTAGGGGTTGCGCCCCCTCTTTCCTTCTCCTCCCCTTCTCCTTCGTTCCCCCTCCTAGTAGGACTAGAAAAGGAGGAATCCTACTCCTACTAGGAGGAGGATTCCTCCCCTCTTTGGCGTGCCTAGAGAGGCCGGCCGGCCTCCCCTCCCTCCTTTATATATGTTTGGAAGGGGTCACCCTAGAACGCAGAAGTTGATCAGTTGATCTTTTAGCCGTGTGCGGTGCCCCCCTCTGATACGTCTCCAACGTATCTATAATTGTTGATTGCTCCATGCTATATTATCTACTGTTTTGGACTATATTGGGCTTTATTTTCCACTTTTATATTATTTTTGGGACTAACCTATTAACCGGAGGCCCAACCCAGAATTGTTGTTTTTGCCTATTTCAGTGTTTCGGATAAATGGAATATCAAACGGAGTCCAAACGGAATAAAATCTTTGGGAACGTGATTTTGTCACCAAACATGATCCAGGAGACTTGGACCCTACTGGAAGGGATCAAAGAGGTGGTCACGAGGGTGGGCCCCCCCTAGGGCGCGCCCCTGCCTCGTGGGCCCCTTGGTGCTCCACCGATGCACTCCTTCCTCCTATATATACACACGTACCCCCAAACAATTAGTGTTGGGGAACGTAGTAATTTCGAAAATTTTCCTACGCACACGCAAGATCATGGTGATGCATAGCAACGAGGGGGAGAGTGTTGTCTACGTACCAACGCAGACCGACTGCGGAAGCGATCACACAACATAGAGGAAGTAGTCGTACGTCTTCTTCCCGATCCAACCGATCCAAGCACCGTTACTCCGGCACCTCCGAGTTCTTAGCACACGTTCAGATCGATGACGATCCTCGGGCTCCGATCCAGCAAAGCGTCGAGGAAGAGTTCCGTCAGCACGACGGCATGGTGACGATCTTGATGTACTACCGACGCAGGGCTTCGCCTAAGCACTACAACGGTATGATCGAGGTGGAATTTGGTGGCAGGGGGCACCGCACACGGCTAAGGAACGATCTCAAGGATCAACTTGTGTGTCTTGGGGTGTCCCCTGCCCCCGTATATAAAGGATGGAGGGAGGGAGGCTGGCCGGCCAAAGAGAGGGAGGCGCAGGAGGAGTCCTACTCCTACCGGGAGTAGGACTCCCCCCTCCAATCCTAGTCCAACTAGGAATCCTTAAAGGGGAGAGAGAGAGAGGTGGCCGGCCCCTCTCCTAGTCCTAATAGGACCAGGGAGAGGGGGGAGGCGCAGCCCTATGTGGGCTGCTCTCTCACCTTTCCACTAAGGCCCATGTTCGCCCATTTGGCTCCCAGGGGGTTCCGGTAACCCTCCCGGTAATCCGGTAAAATCCCGATTTCACCCGGAACACTTCCGGTGTCCAAACATAGGCTTCCAATATATCAATCTTTACGTCTCGACCATTTCGAGACTCCTCGTCATGTCCGTGATCACATCCGGGACTCCGAACAACCTTCGGTACATCAAAATGCATAAACTCATAATAACTGTCATCGTAATGTTAAGCGTGCGGACCCTACGGTTCGAGAACAATGTAGACATGACCGAGACACGTCTCCGGTCAATAACCAATAGCGGGACCTGGATGCCCATATTGGCTCCTACATATTCTACGAAGATCTTTATCGGTCAGACCGCATAACAACATACGTTGTTCCCTTTGTCATCGGTATGTTACTTGCCCGAGATTCGATCGTCGGTATCCAATACCTAGTTCAATCTCATTACTGGCAAGTCTCTTTACTCGTTCCGTAATACATCATCCCGCAACTAACTCATTAGTTGTAATGCTTGCAAGGCTTAAGTGATGTGCATTACCGAGAGGGCCCAGAGATACCTCTCCGACAATCGGAGTGACAAATCCTAATCTCGAAATACGCCAACCCAACATCTACCTTTGGAGACACCTGTAGTACTCCTTTATAATCACCCAGTTACGTTGTGATGTTTGGTAGTACCCAAAGTGTTCCTCCGGTAAACGGGAGTTGCATAATCTCATAGTCATAGGAACATGTATAAGTCATGAAGAAAGCAATAGCAACATACTAAACGATCGGGTGCTAAGCTAATGGAATGGGTCATGTCAATCAGATCATTCAACTAATGATGTGACCTCGTTTAATCAAATAACAACTCTTTGTTCATGGTTAGGAAACATAACCATCTTTGATTAACGAGCTAGTCAAGTAGAGGCATACTAGTGACACTCTGTTTGTCTATGTATTCACACATGTATTATGTTTCCGGTTAATACAATTCTAGCATGAATAATAAACATTTATCATGATATAAGGAAATAAATAATAACTCTATTATTGCCTCTAGGGCATATTTCCTTCAGTCTCCCACTTGCACTAGAGTCAATAATCTAGTTCACATCGCCATGTGATTTAGCAGCAATAGTTCACATCACCATGTGATTAACACCCATAGTTCACATCGTCATGTGACCAACAGTCAAAGGGTTTACTAGAGTCAGTAATCTAGTTCACATCTCTATGTAATTAACACCCAAAGAGTGCTAAGGTGTGATCATGTTTTGCTTGTGAGATAATTTTAGTCAACGGGTCTGTCACATTCAGATCCGTAAGTATTTTGCAAAATTCTTTGTCTATAATGCTCTGCAAGGAGCTACTCTAGCTAATTGCTCCCACTTTCAATATGTATATAGATTGAGACTTTTAGATTCATCTGGATCAGTGTCAAAAACTTGCATCGACGTAACCCTTTACGACGAACCTTTTTGTCATGTCCATAATCGAGAAACATATCCTTATTTCACTAAGGATAATTTTGACCGCTGTCCAGTGATCTACTCCTAGATCACTATTGTACTCCCTTGCCAAATCAGTGCAGGGTATACAATAGATCTGGTACATAGCATGGCATACTTTATAGAACCTATGAATGAGGCATAGGGAATGACTTTCATTCTCTTTCTATCTTCTGCCGTGGTCGGGCTTTGAGTCTTTACTCAACTTCACACCTTGTAACAGAGGCAAGAAACTTTTTCTTTGACTGTTCCATTTTGAACTACTTCAAAATCTTGTCTCGGTATGTACTTATTGAAAAACTTATCAAGCGTCTTGATCTATCTCTATAGATCTTGAAGCTCAATATGTAAGTAGCTTCACCGAAGTCTTTCTTTGAAAAACTCCTTTCAAACACTCCTTTATGCTTTACAGAATAATTCTACGTTATTTCCGATCAACAATATGTCATTCACATATGCTTATCAGAAATGCTGTTGTGCTCCCACTCACTTTCTTGTAAATACAGGCTTCACCGCAAGTTTGTATAAAACTATATGCTTTAATCAACTTATCAAAGCGTATATTCCAACTCCGAGATGCTTGCACCAGTCCACAGATGGATCGCTGGAGCTTGCACATTTTGTTAGCACCTTTCGGATTGACAAAACCTTCTAGTTGCATCGTATACAACTCTTCTTTAGCAAATCCATTAAGGAATGCAATTTTGTTTATCCATTTGCCAGATTTCATAAAATGCGGCAATTGCTAACATGATTCGGACAGACTTTAAGCATAGATACGAGTGAGAAAATCTCATCGTAGTCAACACCTTGAACTTGTCGAAAACCTTTTGCGACAATTCTAGCTTTGTAGATAGTAACACTACTATCAACGTCCGTCTTCCCCTTGAAGATCCATTTATTCTCAATTGCTTGCCGATCATCGGGCAAGTCAACCAAAGTCCATACTTTGTTCTCATACATGGATCTCATCTCAGATTTCATGGCCTCAAGCCACTTTGCGGAATCTGGGCTCACCATCGCTTCTTCATAGTTCGTAGGTTCATCATGATCTAGTAGCATGACTTCCAGAATTGGATTACCGTACCACTCTGGTGCGGATTTCACTCTGGTTTACCTACGAGATTCGGTAGTAACTTGATCTGAAGTTACATGATCATCATCATTAGCTTCCTCACTAATTGGTGTAGTAGTCACAAGAACAGATTTTGTGATGAACTACTTTCCAATAAGGTAGAAGGTACAATTACCTTATCAAGTTTTCTACTTTCCTCCCACTCACTTCTTTCGAGAGAAACTCCTTCTCCAGAAAGGATCCATTATAAGCAACGAATGTCTTGCCTTAGGATCTGTGATAGAAGGTGTACCCAACAGTCTCCTTTGGGTATCCTATGAAGACATATTTCTCCGATTTGGGCTTGAGCTTATCAGGATGAGACTTTTTCTCATAAGCATCACAACCCCAAACTTCAAGAAACGACAACTTTGGTTTCTTGCCAAACCATAGTTCATAAGGCGTCGTCTCGACGGATATAGATGGTGCCCCTTTTTAACGTGAATGCAGCTATCTCTAATGCATGACCCCAAAAATGATAGTGGTACATCGGTAAGAAACATCATAGATTGCACTATATCCAATAAAGTATGGTTAGGACGTTCGGACACACCATTATGCTGTGGTGTTCCATGTGGCATGAGTTTGTGAAACTATTCCACATTGTTTTAATTGAAGACCAAACTCGTAACTCAAATATTTGTCTCCGCGATCAGATCGTAGAAACTTTATTTTCTTGTCACGATGATTTTTCACTTCACTCTGAAATTCTTTGAACTTTTCAAATGTTTCAGACTTATGTTTCATTAAGTAGATATACTCATATCTGCTCAAATCATCTGTGAAGATCAGAAAATAATGATACCTGTCGTGAGCCTCAATATTCATCGGACCACATACATCAGTATGTATGATTTCCAACAAATCTTTTGCTCGCTCCATTGTTCCGAAGAACAGAGTCTTAGTCATCTTGCCCATGAGGCATGGTTCGCAAGCATCAACTGATTCATAATCAAGTGATTCCAAAAGCCCATCAGCATGGAGTTTCTTCATGCGCTTTACACCAATATGACCTAAACAGCAGTGCCACAAATAAGTTGCACTATCATTATTAACTTCGCATCTTTTGGTTTCATTATTATGAATATGTGTATCACTAAGATCGAGATCCAATGAACTATTTTCATTGGGTGTGTAACCATATAAGGTTTTATTCATGCAAACGGAACAACAATTTATTCTTTTACTTAAATGAATAACCGTATTACAATAAACATGATCAAATCATATTCATGCTCAACGCAAACACCAAATAACACTTATTTAGGTTCAACACTAATCCCGAAGGTATAGGGAGTGTGCGATGATGATCATATCAATCTTGGAACTACTTCCAACACACATCGTTACTTCACCCTTAACTAGTCTCTATTTATTCTGCAACTCCCGTTTCGAGTTACTAATCTTAGCAACTGAACTAGTGTCAAATACTGAGGGTTTGCTATAAACACTAGTAGAGTACACATCAATAACATGTATGTCAAATATACTTATGTTCACTTTGCCATCTTTCTTATCCGCCAATCACTTGGGGTAGTTCCGCTTCCAGTGACCAGTCCCTTTGCAGTAGAAGCACTTAGTCTCAGGCTTAGGATCAGACTTGGGCTTCTTCACTTGAGCAGCAACTTGCTTGCCGTTCTTCTTGAAGTCCCCCTTCTTTCCTTTGCCCTTTTTCTTGAAACTAGTGGTATTGTCAACCATCAACACTTGATGTTTTTCTTGATTTCTACCTTCGTTGATTTCAGCATCATGAAGAGCTTGGGAGTTGTTTCCGTTATCCCTTGCATATTATAGTTCATCACGAAGTTCTGCTAACTTGGTGATGGTGACTAGAGAATTCTGTCAATCACTATCTTATCTGGAAGATTAACTCCCACTTGATTCAAGCGATTGTAGTACCCAGACAATCTGAGCACATGCTCACTAGTTGAGCGATTCTCCTCCATCTTTTAGCTATAGAACTTGTTGGAGACTTCATATCTCTCAACTCGGGCATTTGCTTGAAATATTAACTTCAACTCCTGGAACATCTCATATGCTCCATGACGTTCAAAACGTCTTTGAAGTCCCGATTCTAAGCCATTAAGCATGGTGCACTTAAACTATCAAGTAGTCATCATATTGAGCTAGCCAAACGTTCATAACGTCTGCATCTGCTCCTGCAATAGGTCTGTCACCTAGCGGTGCATCAAGGACATAATTCTTCTGTGCAGCAATGAGGATAAACCTCAGATCACGGATCCAATCCGCATCATTGCTACTAACATCTTTCAACACAATTTTCTCTAGGAACATATCAAAAATAAACACAGGGAAGCAACAATGCGAGCTATTGATCTACACCATAATTTGCAAAATACTACCAGGACTAAGTTCATGATAAATTTAAGTTCAATTAATCATATTACTTAAGAACTCCCACTTAGATAGACATCCCTCTAATCCTCTAAGTGATCACGTGATCCAAATCAACTAAACCATAACCGATCATCACGTGAGATGGAGTAGTTTTCAATGGTGAACATCGTCATGTTGATCATATCTACTATATGATTCACGCTCGACCTTTCGGTCTCTGTGTTCCGAGGCCATATCTGCATATGCTAGGCTCGTCAAGTTTAACCTGAGTATTCTGCGTGTGCAAAACTGGCTTGCACCCGTTGTAGATGGACGTAGAGCTTATCACACCCGATCATCACGTGGTGTCTGGGCACGACGAACTTTGGCAACGGTGCATACTCAGGGAGAACACTTCTTGATAATTTAGTGAGAGATCATCTTATAATGCTACCGTCAATCAAAGCAAGATAAGATGCATGAAAGGATAAACATCACATGCAATCAATATAAGTGATATGATATAGCCATCATCTTCTTGTGCTTGTGATCTCCATCTCCGAAGCACCGTCATGATCACCATCGTCACCGGCGCGACACCTTGATCTCCATCGTAGCATCGTTGTTGTCTCGCCAATCTTATGCTTCCATGACTATCACTACCGCTTAGTAATAAAGTAAAGCATTACATCGCGATTGCATTGCATACAATAAAGCGACAACCATATGGCTCCTGCCAGTTGCCGATAACTCGGTTACAAAACATGATCATCTCATACAATAAAATCAGCATCATGCCTTGACCATATCACATCACAACATGCCCTGCAAAAACAAGTTAGACGTCCTCTACTTTGTTGTTGCAAGTTTTACGTGGCTGCTACGGGCTTAAGTAAGAACTCATCTCACCTACGCATCAAAACCACAACGATAGTTCGTCAAATAGACTCCGTTTTAACCTTCACAAGGACCGGGCGTAGCCACACTTGGTTCAACTAAAGTTGGAGAGACAGTCTTCCGCAAGCCATCTATGTGCAAAGCACATCGAGGGAACCGGTCTCGCGTAAGAGTACGCGTAAGGTTGGTCCGGATCGTCTCGTCCAACAATACCGCCGAACTAAAGTATGACATGCTGGTAGGCAGTATGACTTGTATCGCCCACAACTCACTTGTGTTCTACTCGTGCAAATAACATCAAACCATAAAACCTAGGCTCGGATGCCACTGTTGGGGAACGTAGTAATTTCGAAAATTTTCCTACGCACACGCAAGATCATGGTGATGCATAGCAACGAGGGGGAGAGTGTTGTCTACGTACCAACGCAGACCGACTGTGGAAGCGATCACACAACGTAGAGGAAGTAGTCGTACGTCTTCTTCCCGATCCAACCGATCCAAGCACCGTTACTCCGGCACCTCCGAGTTCTTAGCACACGTTCAGCTCGATGACGATCCTCGGGCTCCGATCCAGCAAAGCGTCGAGGAAGAGTTCCGTCAGCACGACAGCGTGGTGACGATCTTGATGTACTACCGACGCAGGGCTTCGCCTAAGCGCTACAACGGTATGATCGGGGTGGAATTTGGTGGCAGGGGCACCGCACACGGCTAAGGAACAATCTCAAGGATCAACTTGTGTGTCTTGGGGTGTCCCCTTCCCCCGTATATAAAGGATGGAGGGAGGGAGGCTGGCCGGCCAAAGAGAGGGAGGCGCAGGAGGAGTCCTACTCCTACCGGGAGTAGGACTCCCCCCTCCAATCCTAGTCCAACTAGGAATCCTTAAAGGGGAGAGAGAGAGAGGTGGCCGGCCCCTCTCCTAGTCCTAATAGGACTAGGGAGAGGGGGGAGGCGCAGCCCTATGTGGGCTGCTCTCTCACCTTTCCACTAAGGCCCATGTTGGCCCATTTGGCTCCTGGGGGGTTCCGGTAACCCTCCCGGTAATCCGGTAAAATCCTGATTTCACCCGGAACACTTCCGGTGTCCAAACATAGGCTTCCAATATATCAATCTTTACGTATCGACCATTTTGAGACTCCTCGTCATGTCCGTGATCACATTCGGGACTCCGAACAACCTTCGGTACATCAAAATGCATAAACTCATAATAACTGTCATCGTAACGTTAAGCGTGCGGACCCTACGGTTCGAGAACAATGTAGACATGACCGAGACACGTCTCCGGTCAATAACCAATAGCGGGACCTGGATGCCCATATTGGCTCCTACATATTCTACGAAGATCTTTATCGGTCAGACCGCATAACAACATACGTTGTTCCCTTTGTCATCGGTATGTTACTTGCCCGAGATTCGATCGTCGGTATCCAATACCTAGTTCAATCTCGTTACTGGCAAGTCTCTTTACTCGTTCCGTAATACATCATCCTGCAACTAACTCATTAGTTGTAATGCTTGCAAGGCTTAAGTGATGTGCATTACCGAGAGGGCCCAGAGATACCTCTCCGACAATCGGAGTGACAAATCCTAATCTCGAAATATGCCAACCCAACATCTACCTTTGGAGACACCTGTAGTACTCCTTTATAATCACCCAATTACGTTGTGACGTTTGGTAGTACCCAAAGTGTTCCTCCGGTAAACGGGAGTTGCATAATCTCATAGTCATAGGAACATGTATAAGTCATGAAGAAAGCAATAGCAACATACTAAACGATCGGGTGCTAAGCTAATGGAATGGGTCATGTCAATCAGATCATTCAACTAATGATGTGACCTCGTTTAATCAAATAACAACTCTTTGTTCATGGTTAGGAAACATAACCATCTTTGATTAACGAGCTAGTCAAGTAGAGGCATACTAGTGACACTCTGTTTGTCTATGTATTCACACATGTATTATGTTTCCGGTTAATACAATTCTAGCATGAATAATAAACATTTATCATGATATAAGGAAATAAATAATAACTTTATTATTGCCTCTAGGGCATATTTCCTTCAATTAGAACAGGAGCCAAAAACCTAATTCCACCGCCGCAACTTTCTGTATCCACGAGATCCCATCTTGGGGCCTGTTCCGGAGCTCCGCCGGAAGAGGGCCGTCATCACGGAGGGCTTCTACATCATTCTAGCCCCTCCGATGAAGTGTGAATAGTTTACCTCAGACCTTCGGGTCCATAGTTAGTAGCTAGATGGTTTCTTCTCTGTCTTTGAATCTCAATACAAAGTTTTCCCCCTCTCTTGTGGAGATCTATTCGATGTAATCTTCTTTTTGCGGTGTGTTTGTTGAGATCGATGAATTGTGGGTTTATGATCAAGTCTATCTATGAATAATATTTGAATCTTCTCTGAATTCTTTTATGCATGATTGGTTATCTTTGCAAGTCCCTTTGAATTATCCGTTTGGTTTGGCCAACTAGATTGGTAGTTCTTGCCATGGGAGAAGTGCTTAGCTTTGGGTTCGATCTTGCAGTGTCCTTACCTAGTGACAGAAGGGGCAGCAAGGCATGTATTGTATCGTTGCCATCGAGGATAACACGATGGGGTTTATTTCATATTGCATGAATTTATCTCTCTACATCATGTCATCTTGCTTAAGGCGTTACTCTGTTTTTAATGTAATACTCTTGATGCATGCTGTATAGCGGTCGATGAGTGGAGTAATAGTATTAGATGCAGAATCATTTCGATCTACTTGTCACGGACGTGATGCCTATATACATGATCATGCCTAGATATTCTCATAATTATGCTCAATTCTATCAATTGCTCAATAGTAATTTGTTCACCCACCGTAGAATACTTATGCTCTTGAGAGAAGCCACTAGTGAAACCTATGGCCCCCGGGTCTATTCTCATCATATCAATCTCCATCACTTTTATATCGTTTTGCTATTTACTTTGCTTTTACTTTTTACTTTGCATCTTTATATCAAAAATACCAAAAATATTCTATCTATCAGATCTCACTCTCGTAAGTGACCGTGAAGGGCTTGACAACCCCTAATCGCGTTGGTTGCGAGTAGCTATTGCTTTGTGCAGGTATGAGGGACTTGAGTGTGGGCTCCTACTGGATTGATACCTTGGTTCTCAAAAACTGAGGGAAATACTTACGCTACTCTGCTGCATCATCCCTTCCTCTTCGGGGAAAACCAACGCAAGCTCAAGACATAGCAAGAAGGATTTATGGCGCCGTTGCCGGGGAGTCTACCCAAAAAGTCAATATACCAAGTACCCATCACAATCCCTATCTCTCGCATTATATTATTTGCCATTTGCCTCTCGTTTTCCTCTCCCCCCAATTCACCCTTGCCGTTTTATTCGCCCTCTCTCTCTATTCTCCCTCTCCATTTGCCTTTTTGTTTGCTTGTGTGCCTGCTTGTCGTTATGTCTGAAACTGGGGAAGTTATCACCAATTTGGGCGATAAGAATATCATGAGAGCCACTTACAGATTGCCTACTAAAGATGGCAATACCTAGATCTATCATTGATTCTTATGCCTAGCTAGGGGCGTTAAACGATAGCGCTTGTTGGGAGGCAACCCAATTTTATTTTTATTCCTTGCTTTTTGCTCCTATTTAGTAATAAATAAATTATTTAGCCTCTGTTTTGGTTGTGTTTTTTGTGTTTAATTAGTGTTTGTGCCAAGTAGAACCGTTGGGAAGACTTGGGGAAAGTCTTGTCGAACTTGCTGTAAAAAACAGAAACTTTAGCGCTCACGAGAACTGCTGTAATTTTTATTTGAAGAGTTCTATTTAGTTAATTCTTTTTTAAGATGATTAATAGATAAATTCCTCACGTCCAGCAATTTATTTTAGAATTTTTGGGGTTCCATATCTTGCTCTAGCTACATATTACTACAGACTGTTCTGTTTTTGACAGATTCTGTTTTTTGTGTGTTGTTTGCTTATTTTGATGAATCTATGGCTAGTAAAATAGTTTATAATCCATAGAGAAGTTGGAATACAGTAGGTTTAACACCAATATAAATAAAGAATGAGTTCATTACAGTACCTTGAAGTGGTCTTTTGTTTTCTTTCGCTAACGGAGCTCACGAGTTTTCTATTTTGAGTTTTGTGTTGGGAAGTTTTCAAGTTTTGGGTGAATTCTTTTGATGGATCATGGAACAAGGAGTGGCAAGAGCCTAAGCTTGGGGATGCCCATGGCACCCCCAAGATAATCCAAGGACACCAAAAATTCAAAGCTTGGGGATGCCCCGGAAGGCATCCCCTCTTTCGTCCACTTCCATCGGTAATTTACTTGGAGCTATATTTTTATTCACCAACATGATATGTGTTTTGCTTGGAGCGTCTTGTATTATTTGTGTCTTTGTTTGTTAGTATGCCACAATCATCCTTGCTGTACGCACCTTTTGAGAGAGCCATACATGAATTAAAATTTGATAGAATACTCTATGTGCTTCACTTATATCTTTTGAGCTAAGTAGTTTTGCTCTATGAGCTTCACTTATATCTTTTGAGCTAGATAATTTTGCTCTATGTGCTTCACTTATATCTTTTGAGCTAGATAATTTTTCTCTATGTGCTTCACTTATATCTTTTGAGCTAGATAATTTTTCTCTATGTGCTTCACTTAGATTTTTTAGAGCACGATGGTGGATATGTTTTAAGAAACTATTGATCTCTCATGCTTCACTTAAATTAATTTGAGAGTCTCTTAATAGCATGGTAATTTGCCTAATAATAATATGCTTGGTATTCAAGATTTGTGAAACTTTCTTTCGAGTGTGTTGAATACTAAGAAAAGATTGAAGCATGATAATGGTTTTGAGATATGGAGGTGATAATATTAAAGTCATGCTATACTTGTGTTGAAGTTTGTGATTCCCGTAGCATGCACGTATGGTGAACCGTTCTGTGATGAAGTCGGAGCATGATTTATTTATTGATTGTCCTCCTTATGAGTGGCGGTCGGGGACGAGCGATGGTATTTTCCTACCAATCTATCCCCCTAGGAGCATGCGCGTAATACTTTGCTTTGATAACTTCTAAATTTTTGCAATAAGTATATGAGTTCTTTATGACTAATGTTGAGTCCGTGGATTATACGCACTCCCACCCTTCCACCCTTGCTAGCCTCTCTAATATCGTGCAACTTTCGCCGGTATCATACACCTACCATATACCTTCCTCAAAACAGCCACCATACCTACCTATTATGGCATTTCCATAGCCATTCCGAGATATATTGCCATGCAACTTTCCACCATCTAGTTCATCATGACACATCCATCATTGTCATATTGCTTAGCATGATCATGTAGTTGACATAGTATTTGTGGCAAAGCCACCGTTCATAATTCTTTCATACTTGTCACTCGTGATTCATTGCATATCCCGGTACACCGCCGGAGGCATTCATATAGAGTCATACTTTGTTTTAGTATCGAGTTGTAATCATTGAGTTGTAAATAAATAGAAGTGTGATGATCATCATTCAATAGAGCATTGTCCCAAAAAAAGCAGGGCCAAAGAAAAAAAGAAGGCCCAAAAAAATAAAAAAAATAAAAAAGGGGCAATGCTACTATCCTTTTTTCCACACTTTTGCTTCAAAGTAGCACCATGTTATAGCAAGTCTCATATATTGTGCTTCAAAGTAGCACCATGTTCTTCATATAGAGAGTCTCATATGTTGTCACTTTCATATACTAGTGGGAGTTTTACGTTATAGAACTTGGCTTGTATATTCCAATGATGGGCTTCCTCAAATTTCCCTAGGTCTTCGTGAGCAAGCAAGTTGGATACACACCCACTAGTTTCTTTTGTTGAGCTTTCATACATTTATAGCTCTAGTGCATCCGTTGCATGGCAATCCCTACTCACTCACATTGATATCTATTGATGGGCATCTCCATAGCCCGTTGATACGCCTAGTCGATGTGAGACTATCTTCTCCTTTTTGTCTTCTCCACAACCACCATTTTATTCCACCTATAGTGCTATATCCATGGCTCACGCTCATCGGCTCATGTATTGCGTGAAGATTGAAAAAGTTTTGAAAAAGTTAGAGTATGAAACAATTTCTTGGCTTGTCATCGGGGTTGTGCATGATTTAAATACTTTGTGTGGGGAAGATGGAGCATAGCCATACTATATGATTTTGTAGGGATAGCTTTCTTTGGCCATGTTATTTTGAGAAGACATAATTGCTTTGTTAGTATGCTTGAAGTATTATTATTTTCTATGTCAATATAAACTTTTGTCTTGAATCTTTCTAATATGAATATTCATACCACAATTAAGAAGATTTGCATTGAAATTATGCCAAGTAGCACTCCACATCAAAAATTCTCTATTTATCATTTACCTACTCGAGGACGAGCAGGAATTAAGCTTGGGGATGCCTGATACGTCTCCAACGTATCTATAATTTTTGATTGCTCCATGCTATATTATCTACTATTTTGGACCATATTGGGCTTTATTTTCCACTTTTATATTACTTTTCGGACTAACCTATTAACCAGAGGCCCAGCCCAGATTTGCTGTTTTATGCCTATTTCAGTGTTTCGAAGAAAGGGAATATCAAACGGAGTCGGAACGGAACGAAATCAACTGGAGAAGTTATTTTTGGAACGAAAGCCACTAGATAGACTTGGACTCCATGTCAGGAGATACGGGAGGTGCTCACGAGGGTGGGGGCGCCCCCCCCTAGGGCACGCCCCCTGCCTCGTGGGGCCCCCGTGGATCCTCCGACGTACTTCCTGCACCCATATATATCATCGTACCCTAAAACTTCCAGAACGCACAATAGATCGGGAGTTTCGCCGCCAGAAGCCTCCGTAGCCACCGAAAACCAATCTAGACCCGTTCCGGCACCCTGCCGGAGGGGGCAATCCTTCTCCGATGGCCATCTTCATCATCCCGATTCTCTCCAGGATGAGGAGGGAGTAGTTCTCCCTCGGGGCTGAGGGTATGTACCTGTAGCTATGTGTTTGATCTCTCTCTCTCTCTCATGTTCTTGATTTGGCACGATCTTGATGTATCGCGAGCTTTGCTATTATGGTTGGATCTTATGTTTCTCCTCCCCCTCTTCTCTCTTGTAATGAATTGAGTTTCCCTTTTGAAGTAATCTTATCGGATTGAGTCTTTAAAGATTTGAGAACACTTGATGTATGTCTTGCCGTGGATATCTGTGGTGACAATGGGATATCACGTGATTAACTTGATGTATGTTTTGGTGATCAACTTGCGGGTTCTGCCCATGAACCTATGCATAGAGGGTGGCACATGTTTTCATCGTGATTCTCCGGTAGAACTTTGGGGCACTCTTTGAGGTCCTTTATGTTGGTTGAATAGATGAATCTGAGATTGTGTGACGCATATCGTATAATCATACCCACGGATACTTGAGGTGACATTGGAGTATTTAGGTGACATTATGATTTTGGTTGATTTGTGTCTTAAGGTGTTATTATAGTACGAACTGTAGGGCTGTTTGTGACACCTATAGGAATAGCCCAACGGATTGATTGGAAAGAATAACTTTGAGGTGGTTTCATACCCTACCATAATCTCTTCGTTCGTTCTCCGCTATTAGTGACTTTGGAGTGACTCTTTGTTGCATGTTGAGGGATAGTTATGTGATCCAATTATGTTAGTATTGTTGAGGGAACTTGCACTAGCGATAGTATGAACCCTAGGCCTTATTTCCACGCATTGCAATACCGTTTACGCTCACTTTTATCATTAGTTCCTTGATGTTTTTATAATTTCAGATTACAAATACTATTATCTACTATCCATATTGCACTTGTATCACCATCTCTTCGCCGAACTAGTGCACCTATACAATTTACCATTGTATTGGGTGTGTTGGGACACAAGAGACTCTTTGTTATTTGGTTGCAGGGTTGCTTGAGAGAGACCATCTTCATCCTACGCCTCCTACGGATTGATAAACCTTAGGTCATCCACTTGAGGGAAATTTGCTACTGTCCTACAAACCTCTGCACTTGGAGGCCCAACATCGTCTACAAGAAGAAGGTTGTTGAGGGAGTCCTGGATTAGGGGGTGTTCGGATAGCCGGACTCCTGGACTATGAAGATACAAGATTGAAGACTTCGTCCCGTGTCCGGGAGGGACTTTCCTTGGCGTGGAAGGCAAGCTTGGCGATACGGATATGCAGATCTCCTACCATTGTAACAGACTCTATGTAACATTAACCCTATCCGGTGTCTATATAAACCGGAGGGTTTTAATCCGTAGGACAACATACACATCAACAATCATACCATAGGCTAGCTTCTAGGGTTTAGCCTCCTCGATCTCGTGGTAGATCTACTCTTGTACTACCCATATCATCAATATTAATCAAGCAAGATGTAGGGTTTTACCTCCATCGAGAGGGCCCGAACCTGGGTAAAACTTCGTGTCCCTTGCCTCCTGTTACCATCCGGCCTAGACGCATAGTTCGGGACCCCCTACCCGAGATCTGCCGGTTTTGACACCGACATTGGTGCTTTCATTGAGAGTTCCTCTGTATCGTCGCCGTCAGGCTTGATGGCTCCTACGATCATCAAAAGCGATGAAGTCCAGGGTGAGACCTTCCTCCCCGGACAGATCTTCGTCTTCGGCAGCTTCGCACTACGGGCCAATTCGCTTGGCCGTCTGGAGAAGATTGAAAGCTATGCCCCTGGCCGTCAGGTCAGATTTGGAAGTTTAAACTACACGACTGACATCCGCGGAGACTTGATCTTCGACGGATTCGAGCCACTGCCGAGTGCGCCGCTCTTTTACGACGAGCATGATTTAGCTCTGCCGCCGAACAGTGCCCTGGAGGCCGCACCCGTGTCAGCTCCGATCCCTAATTCGGAGCCAACTGCGCCGATTGAAAGTGCAACTATCCCTAGGTGGTTTTGGTAATTCATAACAACATATAGCTCACTGAGCTAATGCTATTTCAAGATGATTATTTCAGGAAAGATCAATGATTGGCATGGCATGGATGTGAAAGTGGAACCCTCAAAATGCTAAGGACAAAAGAATTGGCTCAAGCTCAAAAAGTTCAAGACTCTTCATTTTATATTTTAGTGATCCAAGATCACATTGAGTCTTTAGGAAAAGCCAATACTATCAAGGAGGGATGAGGTGTTGCTTAATGAGCCTCTTGCTTTATGTGCTTAATGATATGCTCCAAAATCCCCTGCTACTTTCCCATATCCACAAATGAACTAAACCCTAAGCCAAACTCGGTCATACCGATTCTTTCAATCCGGTGCCACCGAGTTTCACTTGTCATTTGCCACTGCCAAACCCTAGCAATTCGGTCCTACCGATAAGGATCTCGGTCTCACCGAGATGGGCTTGCAAACTCTCTGTTTCCCTTTTGTAACTTTTCGGTCTCACCGAAAGAGCGAATCGGTCCCACCGAGAATGCAAGGTAAACTCTATGTTTCCTTCTTGTAACTTTTCGTTCTCACCGAAAGAGAAAGTCGGTCCCACCGAGTTTGCCTGACCAACTCTCTGGTTAGCTTTTTGCCAAACTCGGTCTCACCGAGTTTGTGCAATCGGTCTCACCGAGATTACGTTATGCCCAAACCCTAACCGAATCGGTCCTACCGAGTTGCATGTCAGTCCCACCGAAATTCCTAACGGTCACTAGGTTTACTATTTCGGTCCAACCGAGTTTTCTGATTCGGTCCCACCGAGATTGGTAAATTGTGTGTAACGGTTGGATTTTGTGTGGAGGCTATAAATACCCCTCCACCTCCTCTTCACTCGTGGAGAGAGCCATCAGAACACATACACCATTCCAACTCGTATGTTCTGAGAGAGAACCACCTACTCATGTGTTGAGACCAAGATATTCCATTCAAACCATATGAATCTTGATCTCTAGCCTTTCCCAAGTTGCTTTCCACTCAAATCTTCTTTCCACCTGATCCAAATCATATGAGAGAGAGTTGAGTGTTGGGGAGACTATCATTTGAAGCACAAGAGCAAGGAGTTCATCATCAACACACCATTTGTTACTTCTTGGAGAGTGGTGTCTCCTAGATTGGCTAGGTGTCACTTGGGAGCCTCCGACAAGATTGTGGAGTTGAATCAAGGAGTTTGTAAGGGCAAGGAGATCGCCTACTTCGTGAAGATCTACCGCTAGTGAGGCAAGTCCTTCGTGGGCGATGGCCATGGTGGGATATTCAAGGTTGCTTCTTCGTGGACCCTTCGTGGGTGGAGCCCTCCGTGGACTCGCACAACCGTTACCCTTTGTGGGTTGAAGTCTCCATCAACGTGGATGTAGGATAGCACCACCTATCCGAACCACGGGAAAAACATCCGTGTCTCCAATAGCGTTTGAATTCTCCAAACCCTTCCCTTTATATTCTTGCAAGTTGCATGCTTTACTTTCCGCTGCCAATACACTCTTTGCATGCTTGCTTGAATTGTGTAATGATTGCTTGACTTGTCCTAAGATAGCTAAAAACTGCCAAGAACTAAAATTGGGAAAAGGTTAAGTTTTTATTTGGTCAAGTAGTCTAATCACCCCCCCTCTAGACATACTTTCGATCCTACAAGTGGTATCATAGCTTTGGTCTCCATTTGCCTTGATCTCCATAGCTTTTGGTGGTCATAGCCTTGGTTTCACAACCTAGGAGAGTATGGCGTCTAGCGAGGGAAATTATCACCGTAGAGGTCCTTACTTTGATGGTACTAATTTTGCTAGTTGGAAGCATAAAATGAAAATGCATATTCTTGGACATAACCCCGCCGTATGGGCTATTGTTTGTGTTGGCTTGCAAGGTGAGTTCTTCGATGGGAGGGAACCAAACCGTGAAGCTACTGCGGATGAGTTGAAGATGTTGCAATACAATGCTCAAGCTTGTGATATTCTCTTCAATGGATTGTGCCCCGAAGAATTCAACAAAATCAGCCACCTTGAGAATGCAAAGGAAATTTGGGACACTTTGATTGATATGCACGAAGGCACCGACTCCGTCAAGGAATCCAAGTTGGATGTGCTCCAAAGTCAACTTGACAAGTTCAAGATGAAGGATGGTGAAGGTGTCGCCGAAATGTACTCTAGGCTTGCTCTCATCACAAATGAGATTGCCGGCTTAGGAAGTGATGAGATGACCGATAGATTCATCATCAAGAAGATCCTAAGAGCCTTGGATGGGAAATATGACACCGTGTGCACATTGATTCAAATGATGCCCAATTACAAAGATCTCAAGCAAACGGAAGTGATTGGAAGGATTGTTGCTCATGAGATGTCACTCAAGGATAAAGACGAACTTCACAATAAATCAAGTGGTGCCTACAAAGCCTCATGTGAAGTCCCCACATCATCAAGTGAAAAACAAACCTTCAATGAAGAATTGAGCTTAATGGTGAAGAACTTCAACAAGTTCTATAAGAGTAGAAGCAAAGATAGAAGCTTCAAGTCAAGGTCCTACAATGACAAAAGATCTTCTAGTCGAGAGCGAAACTGCTACAATTGTGGAAGACCCGGACACTATTCCAATGAGTTTACGGCTCCCTACAAGAGAAGAGAAGATTCTCCAAAAAGAAGAAGCAAAGAATCACCACCAAGAGAGAGAAGGAGTAGAGATGATTGTTATGAACGGAGATACTCACGGAGAAGCAAGGATTCAGAAAGGAAGGAAAAATCATCAAGGAGCTACACAAAACGAAGACATCAAGCTCATGTTGGTGAATGGGTATCCGGCTCCGACTCCGACAGCCACTCCGAGAGAAGTTATCACTCCGACTCCGAAGATACTCAGGATGAAGGTGTTGCCGGTCTAGCACTTGTGTCAACCAACTCCTACGACATATTTGACTCACCAAATGAAGGAATTGGAAGATGCTTCATGGCCAAAGGTCCTAAGGTAACACACCCCAAGTACGTTCATTTTAATAGTGATGAAGATGACTTGTTAGGTGATGATGACTTGCTTTTTGACAACTCTAGTGATGAGTACTATGATGAAACATCAATTAATCATGCTAAAACGAATGACATTGACAAGGAGAAGATTGAGGCTCTAACTAAAGAACTAAACACTCTTAAGTTAGCTCATGAAACTATCTTCGAAGATCATCGAGAACTTTTAAGAGCTCATGAGAAATTATGCTTTGAAAAGCTCAATCTTGAGCAAGAGCATGAGTTCTTAAAGGCAATCAATGATGATCTCCGCAAGAAAAGTTCTTCTTACATTGCCAAGCATTTACTATTATCCACTTACATGCCTCAAGTCAAGTGTAGTAACAAGAACAAGGAAGATTCTTCCTCTAGTAGTAACAATGATCATGCTAAATCCAATATTGTTCCTTCTAGTAGTTCTCTTGATTCCACTAATGATTCTCTTAGCCAAGTTACACTTGAGCAAGAAAATAGCTTATTGAAGGGAATCATAGAGAAAGGAGTGTACAAGAGCCTTGCCGGGAGTAAGCAATTCGAGGAAATTGTGCGCAAGCAAGGAATGCACCGAAAGAATCAAGGTGTTGGTTTTGAACGAAAGTTCAATGCCAATGGAGTTGAATGGGAAGAAGATCAATACCCCAAGACAAAGTTTGTTCCTCAACAAGAGAAGTATGATACTTCTTTCAAGGGGACACAAGCTCAAGATGATCTTCCACCACAAGACTACAAGCAAAAAGGCAAGGACAAGCTTCAAGAGGAGATTGATGCATTTGAAGAAGCTCCTAAGACCTTAGTCAAGTGGATTCCCAAGACCACGTCAAGTTCCACTTCATCAAGTAAGACTACAACTCCAAGGATTCCCATCAAGATGGTGTGGATCCAAAAGAAGAAGAACTAGAGAGTTCTTGAGGGTGACTCCGCCAACATATTTCACTCTCATCATTTTGGCAAGAACAGGTGCAATCAACTTCCACATCATGCACTAGTTCAAGGAGTCACAAACCCTCTTGTTGGTAAGACAAGGGACAAGGTAACCTAAAGTTTTCATGGACATCATCTTGTGTATGCATCACTCTATGTCTATGGATATCCTTGTTTGTTCCTTGTGGGACTAACCCATGTAGGTATTGAAAGTGCAATTCACTCAAATGGATAGCTCCAAGTGATCTACATCAACATTGAGCATCCACATCTTCAACATCTACATGAAGTCATCATCGACAAAACCCAAGGTTAGTTCATCCCTCTTAGGGGGGATATCACATCTAGGGGGAGCTTTACTCTAAGACTTGAGCTAAAGCAACTCTAAAGATGTGAATACAACAATGCTTTATGTAAAAGTGGTAACCCCACTTGAGCTTAAACGATGAGTATGACCTACGATCAAGTGTTCTCACTTGAATCCTAAGTCAATATACTCATATATAGATGACCTAGTCATCGCAAATTGCTTGATAGATGCTAGAATTGTTTGTGCATGCTTTGCCACATATTTCATTTGCCATCTTATTGTGTGAGCATGTTGGTTGCATATTTTACTCATTCGAGGACATCCACTTGTTGTTTTGATTGTTTGGCTTTATCTTCTTTTGCCAAGTGGATGGACAAGAATGCCTAAGAACCTCCTCTAGCTATCTATGCTTCTCTCATCTCAAACTCTATTCATGCTGCATCACAAAACTTGATCAAGTCAGATTCGAACCACTCTGTGTGAGGAGCGCTCGGAGTCCCCGATTCGTCATAGACTTAAACTTCCAAAACCTCTTTGTGATTCTCAGTCTGACCGATACCATACATTCGGTCCTACCGAGATCATTAAGTTGATCTAGGTTTTCGATCTCGGTGCAACCGATTTGAACCACTCGGTCACACCGAGTTGCAATAACTGTATACAGTTTTGCATCTCGGTGCCACCGAGTTGTTCCACTCGGTCACACTGACAGGGTCGGGCTATATATAGTGACGGGCAGAATTTTGGAAATTTCTCCGAAACCTCTTCGCCCGCGCATAGCTCGCTCTGCCTCCTGGGTCTCCGGATCGTCCTCCTCGCCGCCAGCAGCCTCCTGTCGCTGGTCTCCGCCGCCGTCAACGGAATTCTGCCCCGCCGTTGCCGCCGTAGCGAGTCTCCGCCGAACTAGGGTATGGACTCGATCTTTGTGCTATTCTTCAATCCGATTCCTAGCACATTGTGATCATCATGATTCTTGCCACGTTTGATAAACTCCTATCCAGCCAATGAACTCGTAGATTAGGTTTAATTCAAAAATTTTAGGGTTAGGTTTCTGCCGAAACCATCTCGGACCCACCGAGTTGAAAAACTCGGTCCCACCGATTTGGCTTATGCCATTGCACAAGTAAAACTCGGTCTGACCGAGAATTACTTATCGGTGTGACCGATTTTGGAACTCCGTGAAACCCTAGCAGTCTCGGTGCCACCGAACTGTGACTCGGTCTGACCGAGTTCACTAGTTCTGGCGCCAACACTGCTTCGGTGTCACCGAGTTTGAAAATCGGTAGATCCGAGATGATTTCAGTGGGAAACTAAAACTAAGTTTTTGAATTATTCTTTTGCAAAAATCTCTGCATTTTGTGATGCTCATCCACTCTATCTCATCTATAATCTATTCACAGGGTCAGCAGTCAGCTTGCATCATGTCAGACCAGAGTGACAGCCAAAACTTGTCAGAGCAGCAAGTGCAGTTGTGTGAGGGCACTAGCCCCTCAAGTTCCTCAGATGATGGCAGCAGGAGCACACCCAGCAACCTGCCTAAAGCTGCCACACGTCAAAGGAAGAAGAGGACTTCTGATTCTAAAGATGAGGACTATGTGGCAGAGGAAGAGGCTACATCAAAGAGAGCTGAGCCAGCAGCAGGCACAAAGCCAGGCCTGAAAATCAAAAGGCCAGCAGGCAGGCAGCCCATGTCTAAGGCTAGAGCTTCAACTGTGAAGCCTGCTCCCATTGAGCCCGTTGCTGCTGAGGGCAAAAAACAGGAAAGAACGAGTGAAGAAGACTGTGGCCAGAGTGCTTGGGAAGGCCTCCATCATGGTAGATGAGGAGGAGGAGGAAGAAGAGGTTGCTGCACCAGCACCCAAGGCAGCCAAACTTATGGGAGATGCCATAAGGTCAGGGACAGCTGCATCCAAGCCCAAGGAAGCACCCAAGGTTGCATCTAAGCCTAAAAGTGCACCAAAGAGAAACACCAGAAGCATCCCAGCCACTAAGAAGAACGAGGCCCCAGTGCCTGAAGTTGCAGAGGAAGAAGAAGAAGAGCATGTCCTTAGGAAGCTCAAGCCCAAGATCCTAGACCACAACGATGCTCATCCTGTGGCTGAGGATATGAAGCTCAGGAGAGATTCAGGGCTGAGGAAGTGGAGAGAAGCAGATCCGTATGCTTCTAGGAGAAGGACTGCAGTGGACTACAGGTTTCATACCAAGGAGCAGCAGGATTTCTATGAGACTGTTTTGCTTAACAAGAAGCCAATTGTATGTGACATGAGATGGGTCGACTGGACCTACATGAAGGAGAATGAGGAACACTACCCCGGAGTATATGACAGCTTTAGTGCGTGTGCAGTGGCAGACTTTGTTGGGCAGAAGCTCACAAAGTGGAACGAGGAGCTAATCATGCAATTCTACTCCACAACACACTTTTATCCGGATGGCAGGATCACTTGGATGTCAGAGGGTACAAGGTACCAATCCACTGTTGAGGAATGGGCGAAGTTGATCAATGCCCCAGAGGAGCAAGCAGATGACTTGGACATTTATGCCAAGAAGAAGATGGACCACAACACCATGTCCAACATGTACAAGGAGATTCCGAATGAAGCACTTGACACGTTCAAGTTTGGCTCAGTGCACTATCTTCTGTCAGGATTGCCTACGATCAACTGGATCCTTAGGCACACTCTTCTGCCCAAGTCTGGAGATCACAAGATGATCAGAGGTCACGCGATCAATTTGCTTCATGTTTTTGACGTGCCTCAAAAATTCAAAGTCATGAGTCTCATAGTGGAAACAATCAAGAGGACAGTAGCACACCAGAAGAGGAGCTGTGGACATGCCCCACAGATTCAGGAGCTCATCAACTCCAAGATGGGCACGGGCATATACCTCTTGGATAAGGAACACCTGCCCATCCGTCCAGACTTCAAGGATAACCAAGTGGTCATGACTGAGAATGAGCCATCATCTGTCCATGCACAAGCTCAGAAGGAGAAGGCGAAGAAGGAGAAAGCTGCCAGGATGCCTACTCAAGCGGAGGCATCTGATTACTTCCTGAAAACCAAACAAGAGCAGCTTGGTTACCTGATTGCGTCCACCCTGCGTATTGAGCAAGGACTTGCCACCCTGACTCAGAACCAGGCAAGCCTAGAGAGGATCATGGAACAGAGGTTCTATGACATGGACATCAAGGTGATAGAGATACAGACCGCCGTGGAGCAGCTCCAGGAGGACATGAATGAGAGGAGAGGCAGGACCATGACTGATGCTTTTGCGAGGGTGCCACGAGGTCCGAGGTCGTTTGCACTGCCAGTTGCTGACACCAGAGTCACAACGTCTGTGCCAGCCACAGCCTCAGTTCCAGCAGCTCCAGCATCCACTTCAGCCTCGACTCCGACCACGTCTACCGAAGGCTTCGTCCTTGGAGTGCTCCGGACTCCACCACCTGAAGATCAAGCCTGAGCGTCGACTTAGCACTATGCATTTTCTAGGAACTTTTTGGTAACTTGTTGCCAAAGGGGGAGAAAATGTATAGATCATAGGCTTCGAGAGAGAGTGTTGCTTTTATTATCTCTTGTTTTATTTGGTGGTTTTTCGAACTTTGTTTGCTTGTGTGTGAGATACTATGCCCTTATGTTTGTGAGACATCGATGATCATGTGTTTGATCATAAGCTACACTTAATGTTTGCTTAATGCCTGCTTAAATATTATCATTCTATCTATCGTTTGTGATCATTCACTATTCTTGGTGATGAGTGCATGTATTTCAATCTTATCATTTTTTAGCGCTCCACCAAGATGTATGTGACATGGAAGAGTAACCCATGATTCTAACTCCTTGTGCATTTGCAGTCGAAAGTAAATTTTAAATATGCAAAAATTTAGGGGGAGCTCTTATTTGTCACATACTTCTCAAAGCGACGATATATTTCATGCTTATTATCATTTGTCGAAGCTTTGATCTATATGTTGTCATCAATTACCAAAAAGGGGGAGGTTGAAAGTGCAACTATCCCTAGGTGGTTTTGGTAATTCATAACAACGTATAGCTCATTGAGCTAATGCTATTTCAAGATGATTATTTTAGGAAAGCTCAATGATTGGCATGGCATGGATGTGAAAGTGGAACCCTCAAAATGCTAAGGACAAAAGAATTGGCTCAAGCTCAAAAAGTTCAAGACTCTTCATTTTATATTTTAGTGATCCAAGATCACATTGAGTCTTTAGGAAAAGCCAATACTATCAAGGAGGGATGAGGTGTTGCTTAATGAGCCTCTTGCTTTATGTGCTTAATGATATGCTCCAAAATCCTCAGCTACTTTCCCATATCCACAAATGACCTAAACCCTAAGCCAAACTCGGTCATACCGATTCTTTCAATCCGGCGCCACCGAGTTTCACTTGTCATTTGCCACTGCCAAACCCTAGCAATTCGGTCCTACCGATAAGGATCTCAGTCTCACCGAGATGGGCTTGCAAACTCTCTGTTTCCCTTTCATAACTTTTCGGTCTCACCGGAAGAGCGAATCGGTCCAACCGAGAATGCAAGGTAAACTCTATGTTTCCTTCTTGTAACTTTTCGGTCTCACCGAAAGAGCAAGTTGGTCCCACCGAGTTTGCCTGACCAACTCTCTGGTTAGCTTATTGCCAAACTCGGTCTCACCGAGTTTGTGCAATCGGTCTCACCGAGATTACATTATGCCGAAACCCTAACCTAATCGGTCCTACCGAGTTGCATGTCAGTCCCACCGAAATTCCTAACGGTCACTAGGTTTACTATTTCGGTCCAACCGAGTTTTCTAATTCGGTCCCACCGAGATTGGTAAATTGTGTGTAATGGTTGGATTTTGTGTGGAGGCTAGAAATACCCCTCCACCTCCTCTTCACTCGTGGAGAGAGCCATCAGAACACATACACCATTCCAACTCATATGTTCTGAGAGAGAACCACCTACTCATGTGTTGAGACCAAGATATTCCATTCAAACCATATGAATCTTGATCTCTAGCCTTTCCCAAGTTGCTTTCCACTCAAATCTTCTTTCCACCAGATCCAAATCATAGGAGAGAGAGTTGAGTGTTGGGGAGACTATCATTTGAAGCATAAGAGCAAGGAGTTCATCATCAACACACCATTTGTTACTTCTTGGAGAGTGGTGTCTCCTAGATTGGCTAGGTGTCACTTGGGAGCCTCCGACAAGATTGTTGAGTTGAACCAAGGAGTTTGTAAGGGCAAGGAGATCAACTACTTCGTGAAGATCTACCGCTAGTGAGGCAAGTCCTTCATGGGTGATGGCCATGGTGGGATAGACAAGGTTGCTTCTTCGTGGACCCTTCATGGGTGGAGCCCTCCGTGGACTCGCGCAACCATTACCCTTCGTAGGTTGAAGTCTCCATCAACATGGATGTAGGATAGCACCACCTATCCGAACCATGGGAAAAACATCCGTGTCTCCAATAGCGTTTGAATTCTCCAAACCCTTCCCTTTATATTCTTGCAAGTTGCATGCTTTACTTTCCGCTGCCAATACACTCTTTGCATGCTTGCTTGATTGTGTAATGATTGCTTGACTTGTCCTAAGATAGCTAAAAACTGCCAAGAACTAAAATTGGGAAAAGGTTAAGTTTTTATTTGGTCAAGTAGTCTAATCACCCCCCTCTAGACATACTTTCGATCCTGCACCGATCGAGGATGAGCGGTTGGACGCTGCCTCAGGGGCTGCGACCCTAATGGCGATTGAGCCGAACACCAGCCCCGCACTCCGTGAGACTCATGATTCCAAGGAGTCGGACTCCTCTCCGGACTCCGAACCATTCACACCTCTGCAAATCGAATCCGATTGGGCGCCGATCATGGAGTTTACTGCCGCGGACATCTTTTAGCACTCGCCCTTTGGCGATATTATAAAATCACTAAAGTCTCTCTCTTTATCAGGAGAGCCCTGGCCGGACTACGGTCAGCAAGATTGGGATGCGGATGATGAAGATATTCAAAACCCACCCACCACCCACATTGTAGCCACTTTCGATGATCTAACGACATGATCGACTTCGACTCCGAAGACATCGACGATATGGACGCCGATGAAGGAGACGATGAGGAACCAACGCCTATTGGGCCCTGACACGCCACCTCGTCATATGACATATACATGGTGGACGCACCAAAAGATGACGACGAGGAGCGGAAGGACGCACCGAAGGCTTGTTCCCTCGAAAAGCAGTCAAAGCGGCGACGCAAGCGCCGCCCCAAATCCCGCCTCGACAGAAATAGCGATCACACAGACCCAGCGCTGGAGCAGGGCGAACCGCTGCCAGACAACGGCAATTTGGATAATCAAACCGAACAAACAAATCCTATCAAGGATAATGGTCCAGACGACATAACGCCGGACAGACACCCGGAGCAGCAGACTCCCCGTAAAAGGCTTGTTGCCACTGCGAGGAGCCTGAAAAAGCAGAAGCAAAGGCTCAAGGCCGCGCAAGACACACTCCAATTCAGATGGAGTAAAATACTCAGCACTGCAGCAAGGTACGGCGACAATCGCCCCTCCAAGAGCTACCCAAAGCGGAAGCTGCTACCTGAATTCGATGAGGAGGCCTCAGAACCTCCACAACCAAATATCAATGCAGCCACCTGGTCCGATAGACAACCCCTCTACCAACACAGAGCGGCATACAACACCACTCACAATACAATACGCGACCCATGCGAGGGCTCGCACCCAAAGGACGGCGCAACCAGATCCATCTATGGACCACACAAGCGCGCCCCAGCACACAATGCAACACAACAAACATCCGAACAATGCGGTACACCCAGCTACAGGTGTGCTGCAGACCCCCTATGTTTCACCGATGAGGTGCTGGACCACGAATTCCCAGTGGGATTCAAGCCCGTAAACATAGAGGCATACGACGGGACAACAGACCCTGGGGTCTGGATTGAGGACTACATCCTTCATATCCATATGGCTCGAGGAGATGACCTCCACGCCATCAAGTACCTACCCCTCAAGCTCAAAGGGCTAGCTCGTCACTGGCTCAAAGGCCTCCCCGAAAGCTCCATTGGAAGTTGGGAGGAGCTTGAAGACGCCTTTCGGGCAAATTTTCAAGGGACCTATGTCCGACCTCCGGATGCGGACGATTTGAGTCATATAACTCAACAGCCCGGAGAGTCAGCCCGAAAGCTTTGGAACAGGTTTCTTACTAAAAAGAACCAGATTGTCGACTGTCCAGACGCCGAAGCCTTAGCGGCTTTCAAGCATAGCGTCCGTGACGAATGGCTCGCCAGACACCTCGGCCAAAATAAGCCGAGAACGATGGCCGCATTAACAAACCTCATTACCCGCTTTTGCACGGGAGAGGACAGCTGGCTAGCCAGATGCAGCACCAGCGACCCTAGTACATCTAAAGTTAGAGATGGAAATGGGAAATCACGGCGCAACAGCAATAACAAACGCCGGAATAAAGAAGACAACACGAAGGGCACGGGAGTAAATGCTGGATTCAAAAGCTCTCGGCCAGGACAAAAGCCGCCCCCTAAAGGCACCAGGGATGAATTGTCCAGCCTCAACAAAATTCTGGACCAAGTATGTCAGATTCATAGTACCCCTGGTAAACCTGCTAATCATACCCACAGAGAATGTTGGGTCTTCATGCAGTCCGGCAAGCTTAATGCCGTACACAAGGGGGAGGATACACCAAGTGAAGACGAGGACGAGCCCCCCAAGCAAGACACGGGAGAACAAAAGAAATTTCCACCAGAAGTCAAAACAGTAAACATGTTACATGTAATCAAGGGAAAAAACAACGCGGCACTCCCAGGAAAATATACCCAAGTGCCTGTCACCATGACGTCCTGCCACTGGTCATCTCAACCGATCACTCTCGACCATCGCAATTACCTAGCAAGTATCCGACACGCAGGATGGGCTGCCTTGGTATTAGACCCAGTAATTGGCGGATATCACTTCACAAGAGTCTTGATGGACGGTGGCAGTAGCCTAAACCTAGTATATCAGGATACAATCCGCGGGATTGGGTTAGACCCAACACAAATTCTCCATAGCAATACTACCTTTAAAGGAGTAACGCCAGGCCCAGGGGCTCGTTGTACGGGCTCCCTCCTACTACAAGTTATATTCGGCTCCCCCGACAACTTCCGTCGCGAGCATTTAACTTTCCACATTGCTCCGTTTCAAAGTGGCTATCAAGCACTGCTCGGACGTGAAGCTTTCGCTCACTTTAATCCAATACCACACTACGCCTCCCTCACACTCAAGATGCCCAGTCCACGTGGCATCATTACAGTGCATGGAAATATCAAGCGATCTCTGCGCGCCGAAGAGAGTGAGGCTGCCTTGGCAGCCGCACACTAAAGGCGCCCGGACAAGAGAAAGTATCCAATAGGTCGTCAAGACCTCAGATACAACTAATCAAGTCTGGCGCCGATATTTATACGGAATAAGTGATCACACCCCTATTTGTCAATACAAGGGGCTCAACGCGCGCAGACAAGTGGCAATTTCTTATCATCTTGAAATATACATGGTTTCTTTCAAAAACTATCTTTTTGCATGACAACTTTTTCACTTAACTTCCTCTCTTTTACAGATGATCATCGTGCTATACCCGTCCAGGATACGGCACAATGGAGACATAGGCGCAGACGTGCAGCAGGGACCCGCTCCAAGGATTCTTTTTAGATTAAGACCTTGCGTAAACCTTTTTTACTGTCTCTTGTTGATATATATCCACCGTTGAGAAGGATGCTGACGTCTTGGCATGTGGCCATGCCAGAACAATGCACGTACCTGGACACAAGGGGCTTCTTACAAAGGCCACTATTTAGGCCCGGTTTATACCACAAAGACCGAATACCTTAGGAGTGTTCGGCGTCGCGAGTTTGGCCCTATATGCATCAGCTCCGAATCATTGTCTTTGGTCAAATGTTGGGTTTGCCCGGCTCTTGTGTTTTGGTGCCTTACGTTCCGCCTTGTCGGCTAAGGTAGCACCAAGAGAACTACTGCGATTGTGCCCTGGTTCATCCGGACGAGCACCTTAGTAGAGAAAGCCGAAAACTGACTGTCATGATATAGCGTGAGACTGGTCAACCACTCGATGACCTGTGGGAATGTTAGAATTCCTCCGCCTTAACGAAGGGCCGTTTTCCGGCCAGGCATGTACGGAATCAGGAGAGTGCGGAGCCACCAGGGGCTATCTAGTAGCCCCACTGTCAAACTCCTATGGCTAAGTGAAAGTGCTAAAGCATTATAGTCCGGTTGCCTCACTCGCTCCGCTATCACCTCCTTAATAGGACCAAGACGTTGGGTTAAGTGTGAATGCGTGTTTTTGCGATCACCTCCGCATTATATGCGTGGGGGTTGAAGCCGACGACTGCAATCTCTCAGGTTATACACATGTATACATAAACGGCCGCCCAGGAGGCATCATATACTTTCAGGCAAAAGTATAAAAATAGCCTTATAAAAATTTATAAAAGCATTTCGCTTACAATGATATTACATATCACTCAAACATAATATTTTTTGAGCACTGGGTCTCTATCAAACGGGCACCCTCAAGAACTTCTTCAAAGTAGTGCTCAGCAGCCTTTCGACCTATAGCCGAATCCCGCGCTGCAACATTGGTAGCATCCATCTCCGCCCAGTATGCCTTAACACGGGCAAAGGCCATCCGTGCGCCCTCTATGCACGCCGACCTCCTCATCGCATTAATGCGCGGCACCACATCAAGGACCTGCTGCACCAAGCCGAAATAGCTGTTCGGTTTTGACCTTTCTGGCCATAGCTGATCCACAACAGACCTCAAGGAGAGTCCGGACAACCTATTTAGTTCGGCCCATTCGGCTAATTGGTCAGTCAATGAAACTGGACGCTCGGGAGAATGGAATTGTCTCCAAAACAGCTGGTCTACTTCATGGTCCGTCTGACCCTGGAAGTACTTGGCCGCATCGACAACGCTCGCCGCCAAATCCATATACACATCCTCCGTACTCCACAGCCGATACAGAGGGGCATACCATGGATCTCCGAATTTCCTCCGCAATATAAACGATTTCCCAGCTACAATATCCCCGGCTTCCCGCGGCTCCTCCTTCTTTGCCCTCATAGCAGAGCGGAGATCCTTTTTCGTCGCAGCAGCCTTCTCAAGGTCCGATGCCTTCGCTTGGTTTTCCTTTTCAAGAACCCGGCAACGGTCGGCGGCGGCTTTTAATTCTATAGCCATCTTGGCCATCTTGTCTCGGGTCTCGCCATGCTCGGCCTTCTCGGCTTGCAACTCCTCGGCCGCCTTCACAGCAGCCGCATTACCCAACCTCACTTGTTCCTTGGCTCGGGCAAGTTCTACCCACAAGGCTTCAACAGTAGCAGCTCCATCTGCAGTCACAATATATTAAAGATACTGGCATCATGCTGCTCTTCCTATGTGGCGTTTACCAGATAAGGACACTTACCCTGCGCCTCGTCAAGCCTTTTATTAACAAGCTCGATGTCGGCGTCTGCCGCATCCAACTGCCGTTCTAAATGGGCAAACTCGCTAGTCCGGCTAGCCACCGGAGCTTCCATCACCTGCACATAGAGGCGGTATGGTTATTACCTAGGAATATGATCCTCTGTTCGTCATCATTTCCGATGACAACCAGAGTCTCAAGGGCTACTATCTACACAGGGCACACCTAGCATGTGCAGGACTATCATACATTCTTTTACGTACCTCGAAGCCTGTCAGTAGACTCATAAAAGCTTCATGCAATCCGCTTTCAGCGGACGATATTCTCTCCATCACCGTATTCATCAGCGCACGGTGTTCATTTGAGATGGCCGCTCGCCCCACCAACTCCCTCAGAATATCCGGTCGCACACCAGACGGTGCCGGACTCTTTTGTCTGCTCTCTCGGGAGCTGGACACTGGGAGCTTTGGGGGCCGATGGGATTATCTTCTAGCCTCACTGGACTCGGAGAGGCCCTCCACGACGACACTTTAGGGTCGCCCGCTTCTGGAGCGGAGGAGTCCGGAGGAGGCGTTTCGCTCTCCATCATCTCTGGAAGAAGATCCCCCGAAGACGAGCTCATTTGAGAGGGGCTAAGGCCTGAACTGCAAAAATATATGCGGTGGTTATTTTCTCAGAAGAAAAAGATGGCATATCTGTACTATTAAAAGTATTTCGGGTCACTTACGACTTGCGGGAGAACTGATCCCCTCGCGGACTTTGTGCGGCAACGGCGCCCCCCGAGGTAGGATCCTCTGTGGGAGACTTCTTCTCCCGTTTGGAAGCTTCGGCTTCCGAATCCCCGGGCGCAGTCCTTTTCCTCTTCTGGTCGTCTTCCTTCATGGAGACGCTCTCTCCCTCGGCTAGAATGGGCAGTGTTGGGGGCCCGCGTCCGCCCGCATTATCCTCCACAGTATCTTCCTTCAAGGGCTCCGGGCAAGGTGCGGTCCGGAGCATCTTTTCGAATACCGGATTTTCCAAACCCTCAGGGAGGGGGGCCGAACACTGAATCAGCTTTGCCTTTGTTAGCCAGTCCTAGTCAAAAAGCGAACTTTCAGAAATGTAAGAAAGAGAGATAGTATGTTCGGCCGGAAGATGCCTTACCTGTTCGACGGCGCGGTTACTACTCAGACCCATGTCCTCGGTGATTTCCGGACACTCCACCTGAGGTCCGAAGAATGACTTGTACATCTCCTCGTGCGTCAGGCCGAGGAAATTTTGAATGGCACGCGGTCCCTCGGGATTGAACTCCCACAGGCGAAGAGGCCGGCGTTTGCAAGGCTGGACTTGATGAACCAGCATAACCTGTGTTACCGAGACCAAACTGAAATCTCCATTGAAGAGATCACGAATGCGGCTTTGCAGTATAGGCACGTCCTTGGCTCGCCCCCAGCTCAGACCTCTGCTGATCCATGACATCAGCTGTGGTGGGGGGGCCGAGCGGAACACACGGGGGGGGGGGGGGCACTTGGCACTTCTAGGAGCCGTGATGTAGAACCACTCCTGTTGCCACAATTCAAACACCTCTGGGATGGAACCTTTGGGCCACGGAGCTCCCCTCATCTTGCATATTGAGGCACCTCCACACGCTGCACGTTGCCCCTCGATCATCTTCGGCTTCACTTCAAAGGTCTTGAGCCATAGGCCAAAGTGAGGGGTAACCCGGAGGAAGGCCTCGCACACGACAATAAATGTCGTAATATGAAGAAAGGAGTCCGGATCTAGATCATGAAAGTCTAGCCCATAGTAAAACATCAAACCCCTTACGAAAGGATCCAGAGCAAGGCCTAGACCTCGGAGGAAGTGGGAGACGAACACGACGTTCTCGTTGGGTTCGGGGGTGGGGACGGCCTGCCCTCGGGGAGGCAGCTGATGCAAAATCTCGGCGGTCAGATATCTGGCCTCCCTCAACTTTTTGATGTCTTCTTCCGTGACAGAGGAAGGCACCCATCGGCCTTAAAGGCTAGATCCGGACATGACTGAAGGTTTGGAGCACCTGACCTGAACTTCGGGCGTTTGAGCTTGAGGTGGGGGAAGGATTCGATTGAGCACGGGAGGGAAAAATAAAAGCCTTGTCCCCTTTATAAAGAGGGTGAATATCAAGCGTCCTCTCCGTGTCTGTTTGGACTTGCCTATAATCTAGGAGTCCTAGAAGCGGTTGGGTTACCCACGCCCGTATTAATGAGAATCCCAGAATAAGGGGACACGATCTCTGCTTTAACAAGACGTGCCAAGGAAACCGCCTCGCATGACGCACTAAGGTGGGATAATAAAACGACTCGGATAAAGGCTTGGCCGTGGTGTGTCACACTACAGAATACGTCAGTAGATTAGATTTGTGTAAATATTATTCTCTCTATGGCAATATGTGGAAACTTATTTTGCAGAGGCGGACACTATCTTTGTGTTCAAAATCTTCTATGAAGTACTTGGAGGAGGAACCCGCCTTGCAATGCCGAAGACAATCTGCGTGCCGGACTCGTCGTCATTGAAGCCTGGTTCAGGGGCTACTGAGGGAGTCCTGGATTAGGGGGTCTTCGGATAGCCGGACTATACCTTCAGCCGGACTCCTGGACTATGAAGATACAAGATTAAAGACTTCGTCCCGTGTCCGGGAGGGACTTTCCTTGGCGTGGAAGGCAAGCTTGGCGATACGGATATGCAGATCTCCTACCATTGTAACCGACTCTATGTAACCCTAACCCTATCCGGTGTCTATATAAACCGGAGGGTTTTAGTCCGTAGGACAACATACACATCAACAATCATACCACAAGCTAGCTTCTAGGGTTTAGCCTCCTCGATCTTGTGGTAGATCTACTCTTGTACTACCCATATCATAAATAGTAATCAAGCAGGACGTAGGGTTTTACCTCCATCGAGAGGGCCCGAACCTGGGTAAAACTTCGTGTCCCTTGCCTCTTGTTACCATCCGTCCTAGACGCATAGTTCGGGACCCCCTACTCGAGATCCGCCGGTTTTGACACCGACAGTTGTGTAGTAGACATCAGAGATGCATAGCAACGAGAGGGGAGAGTGTGTCTACGTACCCTCGTAGACCGAAAGCGGAAGCATTAAGTAACACGGTTTATGTAGTCGAACGTCTTTGCAATCCAACCGATCCAGTACCGAACGCACGCCACCTTCGCGATCTGCACACGTCCAGCTCAGTGACGTCCCTCGTGCTCTTGAGCCAGTTGAGTCCGAGGGTGAGTTCCGTCAGCACGACGGCGTGTTGATGGTGATGATGAAGTTACCGATGCAGGGCTTCGCCTAAGCACTACGACAATATGACCGAGGTGGAAAACTGTGGAGGGGGCACCGCACACGACTAAAGATCAACTTGTGTGTCTATGGGGTGCCCCCTCCCCCATATATAAAGGAGAGAGGAGGGGAGGGCCGGCCGGCCCCTAGGGTGCGCCCAAAGAGGGGAATCCTACTCCTAGTAGGAGTAGGTTCCCCCCTTTCCTAGTCCAACTAGGAGAAGAAGGAAGGAGAGGGAGAGGGAAAGAGGGGCCGCGCCCCCTCCCCTTGTCCTATTCGGACTCCCCTTGGGGGGGCACCTCCTAGCTACGGCCCTCTCTCTCCCCTAAGGACCACTAAGGCCCATAACTTCCCGGGGGGCGGGGGGTCCGCTAACCCTCTGGCACTCCGGTTTTATTCGAGACTATCCAGAACACTTCCGGTGTCCGAATAACATGGTCCAATATATCAATCTTTATGTCTCGGCCATTTCGAGACTCCTTGTCATGTCCGTGATCACATCCGGGACTCTGAACAACCTTTGGTACATCAAATCACATAACTCACAATACATATCGTCATCGAACGTTAAGCATGTGGACCCTACGGGTTCGAGAACTATGTAGACATGACCGAGACACATCTCCGGTCAATAACCAATAGTGGAACCTGGATGCTCATATTGGTTCCTACATATTCTATGAATATCTTTATCGGGCAAACCTCATAACAACATACGTTGTTCCCTTTGTCATCGGTATGTTACTTGCCCGAGATTCGATTGTCAGTATCATCATACCTAGTTCAATCTCGTTACCGGAAAGTCTCTTTACTCGTTCCATAATGCATCATCCCGTGACTAACTCATTAGTCACATTGCTTGCCAGGCTCATAGTGATGTGTATTACCGAGAGGGCCCAGAGATACCTCTCTGATACACGGAGTGACAAATCCTAATCTCGATCTATGCCAACTCAACAGACACCATCAGAGACACATGTAGAGCATCTTTATAACCACCCAGCTACGTTGTGACGTTTGATAGCACACAAGGTGTTCCTCCAGCATTCGGGAGTTGCCTAATCTCATAGTCATAGGAACATGTATAAGTCATGAAGAAAGCAATAGCAATAAACTAAATGATCATGGTGCTAGGCTAATGGATGGGTCTAATCCATCACATCATTCTCTAATGATGTGATCCCGTTCATCAAATGACAACACATGTCCATGGCTACGAAACTTAACCATCTTTGATTTAACGAGCTAGTCAAGTAGAGGCATGCTAGGGACACTCTATTTGTCTATGTGTTCACACATGTACTAAGTTTTCGGTTAATACAATTCTAGCATGAATAATAAACATTTATCATGATATAAGGAAATATAAATAACAACTTTATTATTGCCTCTAGGGCATATTTCCTTCAGTCTCCCACTTGCACTAGAGTCAGTAATCTAGATTACACAGTAATGATTCTAACACCCATGGAGTCTTGGTGCTGATCATGTTTTGCTCGTGAGAGAGGCTTAGTCAATGGGTTTACAACATTCAGATCCGTATGTATCTTGCAAATCTCTATGTCTCCCTCCTTGACTTGATCGCGGATGGAATTGAAGCGTCTCTTGATGTGCTTGGTTCTCTTGTGAAATCTGGATTCCTTTGCCAAGGCAATTGCACCAGCATTGTCACAAAAGATTTTCATTGGACCCGATGCACTAGGTATTACACCTAGATCAGATATGAACTCCTTCATTTGCTGCTTCCGAAGCATCTATGTATTCCGCTTCACACGTAGATCCCGCCATGACGATCTGCTTAGAACTGCACCAACTGACAGCTCCACCATTCAATAAAAATACATATCCGATTTGTGACTTAGAGTCATCCAGATCTGTGTCAAAGCTTGCATCGACGTAGCCGTTTACGACGAGCTCTTTGTCACCTCCATAAATGAGAAACGTATCCTTAGTCCTTTTCAGGTATTTCAGGATGTTCTTGACCACTGTCCAGTGATCCACTCCTGGATTACTTTGGTACCTCCCTGCTAAACTGATAGCAAGGCACACATCAGGTCTGGTACACAACATTGCATACATGATAGAATCTATGGCTGAGGCATAGGGAATGACTTTCATTTTCTCTCTATCTTCTACAATGGTCGGGCATTGAGTCTGACTCAACTTCACACCTTGTAACACAGGCAAGAACCCTTTCTTTGCTTGATCCATTTTGAACTTCTTCAAAACTTCATCAAGGTATGTGCTTTGTGAAAGTCCAATTAAGCATCTTGATCTATCTCTATAGATCTTGATGCCCAATATATAAGCACCTTCACCGAGGTCTTTCATTGAAAAATTCTTATTCAAGTATCCTTTTATGCTATTCAGAAATTCAGTATCATTTCCGATCAACAATATGTCATCCACATATAATATTAGAAATGCTACAAAGCTCCCATTCACTTTCTTGTAAATACAGGCTTCTCCAAAAGTCTGTATAAAACCATATGCTTTGATCACACTATAAAAGCGTATATTCCAACTCCAAGATGCTTGCACCAGTCCATAAATGGATCGCTGGAGATTGCACACTTTGTTAGCACCTTTTGGATCGACAAAACCTTCCGGATGCATCATATACAACTCTTGTTTAAGATATCCATTAAGGAATGCGGTTTTGACATCCATTTGCCAAATTTCATAATCATACAATGCGACAATTGCTAACATGATTCGGATGGACTTAAGCATCGCTACGGGTGAGAAGGTCTCATCGTAGTCAACTCCTTGAACTTCTAGAAAACCTTTCGCAACAAGTTGAGCTTTGTAGACAGTAACATTACCGTCAGCGTCAGTCTTCTTCTTGAAGATCCATTTATTCTCTATGGCTTGACGATCATCGGTTAAGTCAACCAAAGTCCACACTTTGTTCTCATACATGGATCCCATCTTAGATTTTGTGGCCTCAAGCTATTTTGCGGAATCTGGGCTCATCATCGTCTCCTCATATCGTAGGTTCGTCATGGTCAAGTAACATGACCTCCAGAATAGGATTACTGTACCACTCTGGTGCGGATCTTACTCTGGTTGACCTATGAGGTTTGGTAGTAACTTGATCAGAAGTTTCATGATCATCATCATCATTAGCTTCCTCACTAATTGGTGTAGGAATCACTGGAACTAATTTCTGTGATGAACTACTTTCCAATAAGGGAGAAGGTACAGTTACCTCATCAAGTTCTACTTTCCTCCCACTCACTTCTTTCAAGAGAAACTCCTTATCTGGAAAGGATCCATTCTTAGCAACGAATATCTTGCCTTCGGATCTGTGATAGAAGGTGTACCCAACAGTCTCCTTTGGGTATCCTTTGAAGACACATTTCTCCGAATTGGGTTCGAGCTTATCAGGTTGAAGCTTTTTCACATAAGCATCACAGCCCCAAACTTTAAGAAATGACAACTTGGGTTTCTTGCCAAACCAAAGTTCATATGGTGTCGTCTCAACGGATTCCAATGGTGCCCTATTTAACGTGAATGCATCCATATCTAAAGCATAACCCCAAAACGATAGCGGTCAATCAGTAAGAGACATCATAGATTGGACCATATCTAATAAAGTGCGGTTACAATGTTCGGACACACCATTACGCTGTGGTGTTCCAGGTGGCGTGAGTTGCGAAACTATGCCGCATTGTTTCAAATGAAGACCAAACTCATAACTTAAATATTCACCTCCACGATCAGATCATAGAAACTTAATTTTCTTGTTACGATGATTTTCCACTTCACTCTGAAATTCTTTGAACTTTTCAAATGTTTCAGTCATGTTTCATCAAGTAGATATACCCATATCTACTTAAATCATCTATGAAGGTCAGAACATAATGATACCCGCCGCGAGCATCAACACTCATCGGACCGCATACATTAGTATTTATTATTTCCAACAAGTCTGTTACTCGCTCCATTGTTTCGGAGAACGGAGTGATACGTCTCCAACGTATCTATAATTTTTTATTTTCCCATGCTATTATATTATCTGTTTTGGATGTTTAATGGGCTTTAATTTACCTTTTTATATTATTTTTGGGACTAACCAACTAACCAAAGGCCTAGTGCAAATTGCTGTTTTTTGCCTATTTCAGTGTTTCGCAGAAAAGGAATATCAAATAGAATGAAACCTTCAGGAGAGTTATTTTTGGAACAAACGTGATCCAGGAGACTTGGAGTGGACGTCAAGAAAGAAGCAAGGAGGCCACGAGGCAGGGAGGCGCGCCCAGGGGGGTAGGCGCCCCCCACCCTTGTGGGCCCCTCGCAGCTCCACCGACATACTTCTTCCTCCTATATATACCCATATACCCCGAAAACATCTAGGAGAGCCATGAAACCCTATTCCCACCGCCGCAACCTTCTGTATCCGTGAGATCCCATCTTAGGGCCTTTTCCGGCGCTCCGCCAGAGGGGGAATCGATCACGGCTTCTACATCAACACCATAGCCTCTTCGATGATGTGTGAGTAGTTTACCACAGGCCTTCGGGTCCATAGTTATTAGCTAGATGGCTTCTTCTCTCTCTTTGGATCTCAATACAAAGTTCTCCTCGATTCTCTAGGAGATCTATTCGATGTAATTCTTTTTGCGGTGTGTTTGTCGAGATCCTATGAATTGTGGGTTTATGATCAAGATTATCTATGAACAATATTTGATTCTTCTCTGAAATATTTTATGCATGATTTAAATATCTTTGCTAGTCTCTTCGAATTATCAGTTTGGTTTGGCCTACAAGATTGATCTTTCTTGCAATGGGAGAAGTGCTTAGCTTTGGGTTCAATCTTGCAGTGTCCTTGCCCAGTGACAGCAGGGGCAGCAAGGCACGTATTGTATTGTCGCCATCGAGGATAAAAAGATGGGGTTTATATCATATTGCTTGAGTTTATCCCTCTACATCATGTCATCTTGCCTAATGCGTTAGTCTGTTCTTATGAACTTAATACTCTAGATGCATGCTAGATAGCAGTTGATGTGTGGAGTAATAGTAGTAGATGCAGAATCGTTTCGGTCTACTTGTCGCGGATGTGATGCCTATATACATGATCATGCCTAGATATTCTCATAAGTATTCTCTTTTCTATCAATTGCTCGACAGTAATTTGTTCACCCACCGTAGAATTTGCTATCTTGAGAGAAGCCACTAGTGAAACCTATGGCCCCCGGGTCTATCTTCCATCATATTATTTCCACATCAATTTGATATTTCTATTACTGTTTATTTTTCAATATTTATTTTCCAATCTATATCATAAAATACCAAAAATATTTATCTTATTATCTCTATCAGATCTCACTTTCGTAAGTGACCGTGAAGCGATTGACAACCCCTTTATCGCGTTGGTTGCGAGGTTCCTATTTGTTTGTGCAGGTATTAGGTGACTTGTGTGTTACCTCCTACTGGATTGATACCTTGGTTCTCAAAAACCGAGGGAATACTTACGCTACTGTGCTGCATCACCCTTTCCTCTTCAAGGGAAAACCAACGCATGCTCAAGAGGTAGCAAGAAGGATTTCTGGCGCCGTTGCCTGGGAGGTTGCATCAAATCAAGACATACCAAGTACCCATCACATACTCTTATCCCTCGCATTACATTATTTGCCATTTGCCTCTCTTTTTCCTCCCCCACTTCACCCTTGCCATTTTATTTTCTTTTTTTCCCGCTCGCCTCTTTTTTCGCTCGCCTCTTTTTGCTTGCCTCTTGCTTGCTTGTGTGTTGGATTGTTTGCTGCAATGGCTTTACCAAAAAGAGTTGATCCTCACCTTAGAAGGTTGGAAGAAATTGAAAACAACGTTAGAAGTTTTATGTCCTTGCAGTTTGAGCATAATAATTTCTTCAGAAACGAGCTTAAAGAACAAAAAAGTTTTATGGGGTACATGAATAAAGAGCTCGATGATATGTCTAAAGAATTTTATGGTTTGAAATCTCAGTTCGCTCATCTTGAAAACTTAATAGCCCAAATTTCGGATAAGCAGGCCACCTTAGTTAATAAGATGGCCACCAATCCGGAGGAACTAGATGATAGTAAGGATGAAGATCTAAATGTGATTGATGTGTCTCCTATTAAATCTTTGTTTTGCAATATAAATCTTGATAATGATGGGACTGGAGATGAGTCAACTTTAGTTAAAAGTCGTGCCAATGATTCAGAGTTTTTAGATCTTGATGCAAAAGTTGGTTAAAATGGGATTAAAGAGGTCAAAACTTTACATGTCAATGAACCCGCTATTTTGGATTTCAAGGAATTTAATTATGATAATTGCTCTTTGATAGATTGTATTTCCTTGTTGCAATCCGTGTTAAATTCTCCTCATGCTTATAGTCAAAACAAAGCTTTTACCAAACATATCGTTGATGCTTTAATGCAATCTTATGAAGAAAAGCTTGAATTAGAAGTTTCTGTTCCTAGAAAACTTTATGATGAGTGGGAACCTACTATTAAAATTAAGATTAAAGATCATGAATGCTTTGCTTTATGTGATTTGGGTGCTAGTGTTTCCACGATTCCAAAAACTTTGTGTGATGTGTTAGGTTTCCGTGAATTCGATGATTGTTCTTTAAATTTGCATCTTGCGGATTCCACTATTAAGAAACCTATGGGAAGGATTAATGATGTTCTTATTGTTGCAAATAGGAACTATGTGCCCGTAGATTTCATTGTTCATGATATAGATTGCAATCCTACATGTCCTATTATTCTTGGTAGACCTTTCCTTAGAACGATTGGTGCAATTATTGATATGAAAGAAGGGAATATCAGATTCCAATTTTCATTAAGGAAAGTCATGGAACACTTTCCTAGAAATAAAATTAAATTACCTTATGAATCTATTATGAGAGCCACTTATGGATTGCATACCAAAGATGACGATACCTAGATCTATTCTTGTTTTTATGCATAGCTAGGGGCGTTAAACGATAGCGCTTGTTGGGAGGCAACCCAATTTTATTTTTGTTTCTTGTTTTTTGTTCCTGTTTAGTAATAAATAATTCATCTAGCTTCTGTTTAGATGTGGTTTTATGCTTTTAATTAGTGTTTGTGCCAAGTAGAACCTTTGGGAAGAATTGGGGGAAGTCTTTGTGATCTTGCTGTAAAAAACAGAAACTTTAGCGCTCACGATATTTGCTGCCATTTTTTACTGGAGAGTGAAATTAGGTTGATTATTCTTGCAGATGATTAATAGACAAATTCCTCACGTCTACCAATTTATTTCGGAAATTTTGGGGTTACAGAAGTATTCGAAACCTACAGATTACTACAGACTGTTCTTTTTTTGACAGATTCTGTTTTTCGTGTGTTGTTTGCTTATTTTGATGAATCTATGGCTAGTATCGGGGGTATGAACCATAGAGAAGTTGGAATAAAGTAGGTTTAACACCAATATAAATAAAGAATGAGTTCATTACAGTACCTTGAAGTGGTGGTTTGTTTTCTTATACAAACAGAGCTCATGAGATTTTCTGTTGAAGTTTTGTGTTGTGAAGTTTTCAAGTTTTGGGTAAAGATTTGATGGATTTTGGAATAAAGAGTGGCAAGATCCTAAGCTTGGGGATTCTCAAGGCACTCCAAGGTAAAATTCAAGGACAACCAAAAGCCTAAGCTTGTGGATGCCCCGGAAGGCATCTCCTCTTTTGTCTTCGTCTATTGGTAACTTTACTTGAGGCTATATTTTTATTCACCACATGATATGTGTTTTCCTTGGAGCGTCTTGTACGATTTGAGTCTTTGATTTTTATTCACCACAATCATCCTTGATGTACACACCTTTTGGGAGAGACACACATGAATCGGAATTTATTAGAATACTCTATGTGCTTCACTTATATCTTTTGAGCTAGATAATTTTGCTCTAGTACTTCACTTATATGTTTTTAGAGCACAGTGGTGGTTTTATTTTATAGAAATTATTGATCTCTTATGGTTCACTTATATCATTTTGAGAGTCTTATACAACTTCATGGTAATTTTCTTTAGCTATAAAATTAGTCCTAATATGATAGGCATCCAAGATGGGTATAATAAAAACTATCATAAAAAGTGCATGGAATACTATGAGAAGTTTGATACTTGATGATTGTTTTGAGATATAAAGATGGTGATATTAGAGTCATGCTAGTTGAGTAGTTGTGAATTTGAGAAATACTTGTGTTAAAGTTTGTGATTCCCGTAGCATGCACGTATGGTGAACCATTATGTGATGAAGTCAGAGCATGGTTTATTTATCGATTGTCTTCCTTATGAGTGGCGGTTGGGGATGAGCGATGGTCGTTTCCTACCAATCTATCCCCCTAGGAGCATGCGCGTAGTACTTTGTTTTTATAACTAATAGATTTTTGCAATAAGTATGTGAGTTCTTTATGACTAATGTTGAGTCCATGGATTATACGCACTCTCACCCTTCCACTTGTTGGCCTCTCTAGTACCGCACAACTTTCGCCGGTACCATAAACTCACCTTATACCTTCCTAAAAACAGCCACCATACCTGCATATTATGGCATTTCCATAGCCATTCCGAGATATATTGCCATGCAACTTACCACCATTTCGTTTATTATGACACGCTTCATCATTGTCATATTGCTTTGCATGATCATGTAGTTGACATCGTATTTGTGGCAAAGCCACATTCATACTTCTTTCATACATGTCACTCTTGATTCATTGCACATCCCAATACATCACCTGAGGCATTCACATAGAGTCATATTTTGTTCTAGTATCGAGTTGTAAGTAAATAAAAGTGTGATGATCATCATTATTAGAGCATTGTCCCAAGTGAGGAATGGATGATGGAGACTATGATTCCCCCACAAGTCGGGATGAGACTCCGGACGAAAAAGAAGAAGAAGAGAAAGGCCATAAAAAGAAGGCCCCAAAAAATGTGAGAGAAAAAGGGAGAAGGGACAATGCTACTATCCTTTTACCGCACTTGTGCTTCAAAATAGCACCATGATCTTCATGACAGAGAGTCTCCTATTTTGTCACTTTCATATACTAGTGGGAATTTTACATTATATAACTTGGCTTGTATATTCCAATGATGTGCTTCCTCAAAATGCTCTAGGTCTTCGTGAGCAAGCAAGTTGGATGCACACCCACTTAGTTTCTTTTTGAGCTTTCATACACTTATAGCTCCAGTGCATCCGTTGCATGGCAATCCCTACTCACTAACATTGATATCTATTGATGGGCATCTCCGTAGCCCGTTGATACGCCTAGTTGATGTGATACTATCTTCTCCTTTTGTCTTCTCCACAACCACCATTCTATTCCACCTATAGTGCTATTGAAAGTGCGTTATATCGACTAGAGGGGGGTGAATAGGCAATTTTTATGAAATCTTCACTCAGGAATTTCAGGGTGAGGAAATTCCTGAGTGAAGAACTACTTGTAGCAGAATAAGTATTCAGAAGTAAACATAACAGAACATGAGCATGGTCTTCATGATGAAATGAAAACAAGCACAGAGTACAGAAAGCGTAAACACAGGATAACACAAGATGAAGACAAACAGACTGAAGAAATTGAACGGATGAAATTGAGGAAGTCTTCAGTCAAAGCCTTCAAACAGATATGAACAAGCTCACAACACATAAATGAGGAAATGGAAGGGTTGAGGAAATGGAACCAGGTAGCTTGGTGAAGACAATGATTTGGTAGACCAGTTCCAACTGTTGTGACAGTTGTACGTCTGGTTAGGGCGGCTAGGTATTTAAACCTGAGGACACACAGTCCCGGACACCCAGTTCTGAACACGCAATCCAGAACACTCAGTCCTCACCGTATTCCCCTTGAGCTAAGGTCACACAGACCTCGCCCAATCACTCGTGGTAAGTCTTCAGGTGACTTCCAAACCTTCACAGACTCGGTCACTCGGCAATCCACAATTTCCTCTTGGATGCTCTAGACCATGACGCCTAACCGTCTGGAATATGCACAATCTTCAAAGGTAACAAGCGTCGGATCCATGCAGGAACAATCTCTTCAGTGATGCTCAATCACTTGTGGTTTGTAGGTATTTGGGTTTGGGTTTTCCTCACTTGATGATTTTCACTCAAAGTCCTCGGAGGATGGGATGCTCTCAAATGACAAGTGTCCGTTTATCTTGGAGCAGCCAACCAGATAGTGGTTGTAGGGGGTGGCTATTTATAGCCTAGGGAGCAGCCTGACATGATAAGACATAAATGCCCTTCAATGATATGACCATTAGGTGGGTAGATATTTTGGGACAGCTGGCGCATAGCACATCAACGGTCGGAATTTGACTATCAAATTCCTCAGGGCTATGATGTTCCTCACTGTGTAGGCAATCCACACTAGCGAATTCCTAACTCCTCAGTCAGAACAAATTCCTCAAAGACCAGAAGAACTTCGTCTCTGTCACTGAAGAGATTGACTGAACTGTATGAGATTTCCAATGGCTTCACTCGAAGGGATTGGTAGGTGTAGGATTTGAGTTGAGCATCACTTGGAAATTTTTCCTTAGTATTTCCTCGACCCCCTTTAATAGTACGGTGTTTCCTATGACTCAAGAAAGAGAAAATGAAACTACGAAAAATAGTCTTCACGCTTCATGTTCCTCGAATGAATACCAAGTCTTCGGGATTACACCAATTTCTTCACTTTCAAAGTCTTCAGAATGTCTTCAGAAGTACAAAGTCTTCAGTCGAAGAACTTCATTTTTAGGGGTCGACTTTCTCTGTAAACATCAAACTCATCATAGACTTATAGACCTGTGTACACTCACAAACGCATCAGTCCCTTAACCTATAAGTCTTCAATACACCAAAATCACTAAGGAGCACTAGATGCTCTTAAAATCTCCCCCTTTTTGGTGATTGATGACAATATAGGTTAAGTTTTCAACGGGGATAAACATATGAAGTGTAAATACTGATATTGAGGAATTTGATTGCAAGATATAGAAGAACTCCCCCTAACGATGTGCATAGTGAGGAATTTGCTTTTGAAGCAATGCACACTTAAAGAGTAGAATCATGGAGATCTCCCCCTATATCTTGTAATTCATACACGCATTTAACATATAATATGAAGAGTTTGACATGCATGATGAAATATGGTGACTGATGTAATTCAGCATGCGTGCATTAACATTAATGAGGAATAAGCATGCAGAAAAACTCAGCAAAAGATTCAGACCACCATAGAATTTAAGTTTACAACTCGATCGAATAAAGTCTCAAAAGAATGAGAGTTGTAACTTAGAAAAAAACGCCCATATAAGTAGACCCACTTGAAGAGTAACTCAAATTTCTCTCCCTTCGTCATCGAATGACCAAAAGGATCGAAAATGAGGACTAACGCCCCTGAAGAATATCAAATTGATGGAGGAGCACCAGCGTTGTTGGGGTCGTTCGTCGTTGTAGGGCCTGCCACAGTGTCGTCCAAGTCTTCATACTCGTCGGTGTCGCGGGATGAAGAATAGGAGCTGGCCACCAAGGTAGGAACTTTGACCTTCTTGAATTTCTTCGGAGGAGGTGCAGACCAGTCAAAGTTCTCCTTGAGACCCATTTGCTTCAGATCTTCTTCACCATACAGATGTGATAAGACAACCCAGGTGCGACCGAAAACTTCATGTAGGTAGTAATGATTTTTCTTCACTGCATTATGTGTAGCAGTCATGTTGTGAAGAATTGAACCAAACTGATGCTTAACCCATTTATGGTTGTGATCCACCTTCTGGTGAAGACTAAGAAGCAGCTCACGGCCAGTCATCACTCTTGGAGCTGTGGCTTGAGGAGTAGGTTTGGGTGCATTTGCAACAGAGTCATGAGTGACAGAGTCATCATTGGTGGAATAAGATGCAGCTTTCCGAAACTAACCATCCAATGGATGAATGCCTTCATCAATGACAACAGGTTCCTTCCCTTTTTCATCAGTTGAGGTAAAAGTCTGCTTGAGGACTTCAATCGGGGGCACGTAGCTAAGGTGATTCTGAAAATCAGCCTTGTAGTTGAGTGAAGACCTTGTTCTAAGGAATCTTATAATCCAAGGAGCATAAGGCTTGAACTCAAACGGAGAGAGAGCAACATTGGCCAGAGTCCTCATGAAGAAACCATAGTAATTGACAGGAATGCTATGAATGATGTCGAATAGAAGATTCTTCATGATGCCAACAATTTTCTCATCAGATGAGTCATGGCCTTTGATAGGACTCATTGTCCTCGTCAGAATGTGATAGACTGTTCTGGGCACATAGAGTAAGTCATTCACAAGGAATTTGGTCCTTGGGGCTTGACCGGGCTTTAGAGGCTTCATTAGAACTTGCATGTAATGAGCAGTGAGTTCAGGTTCTTGGTACAGGCAGCGAGCTCCTTCACTGGGTGGACTGATGGGCAGGGCGTGAATACTTCAGAGGCCGGTGCCTTATAGTGAGTGTTATTGGTCATCCAGTCCAAAACCCAGGTGTTGATATCTTCGGGATCACCTGTGATATGCAGTGTAGCATAGAACTGAAGAATAAGCTCTTCATTCCAATCAACAATGTTAGAGCAAAAGTTGAGGAGGCCTGCATCATGAAGCACACCGAGGACAGGAGAGAAACAAGGCAACGATTCCATGTCCACGTGAGGAATATGCTCATGGTAGAAGATTTTGTCCTTGTTGAAAAGCAGTGAAGAATAGAAGTTGGCCTGGCTTGCAGTCCAGAAACGCTTCCTCCTTAGACGAGCAGAGTCATAAGGATTGTAGTCAGTCAAGAATACATGCTCTCCAAAGAAGTCATCAGCCTTGAATTTTTGCTTCTTCGAGAAGGGATCCTTTGGCTTGGGGTGAGGAGTGTCAGTAAATTGCATCACAACCTCATGGATCTCGATCTCCGGTTCCGCAGGCTGAGAAATTTCAGGTTCTTCTTCAGTGGAAGACTGGGACTTCAATTCTTCATTTACATTTTCTTCAGCACTAGTGGCTGGAATTTCATCATGAACAGATGGGGTTGCATGTGGTTCTTCAGATCCCATTTGTACTTCAGTAGCTACAGGGGACTGAGGAATTTGTTGAAGAGGTGTGAACAGAGGAGAATTGGGGTGCTGACTTTCCCAAAAGTCATCATTCATCACCGGAGTAGTGCTTCCAATGTTCACATCTTCTTCTTCATCCATTTCTTCAACACTGACCTCTTCAGCAGTGAACTGAGGCATGGGTGATGAGGTAAGTGGGGTTGAAGGGATTTCATCCACTTCAATTTCTTCATCCAACTACTCTGACGAAGCAGCAAAAGGAATGTCATCATCTGATCCGCTTGGGATCACGTATTCTTCATCAAAAGGAACAAGGTCCTTTGATGGCATGGACGAGACAGGAACAACATCAATTGGATTGTCATAGGAGCTTGTCTGTGGCTTCATTTTCTTCTGAGCTAAAGAATCTGATGCAGTTGATGCCTTCCTTTTCTTCATAGCTGCACGCTCTGCAGCCTTGGTCTTCTTCACATCTGATGCAGATGGAGGAATAGGAGTTGGTGTAGTCGCAGGAGGAGCAGAGGAATTTGGTTCAAGATCTTCAGGCACAACTGATGCAGTTGCCCTGACTTCTTCATTTTCTTCAAGCGCAACACTAGAGGTCGCCCTGGCAATTTCTTCAGCAGCTAGAATGTAGTCATCAGCCATGGAATTAGCATTTTCTTCAGTAGCCCGAGTGTCATCTGTTGGGGAACGTTGCAGAAAACAAAAATTTTCCTACAGTTTCACCAAGATCCATCTATGAGTTCATCTAGCAACGAGTGATCAGATGCATCTACATACCTTTGTAGATCGCGAGCGGAAGCGTTCAAAGAACGGGGATGAGGTAGTCGTACACGATGTGATCCAAATCACCGATGACCAAGCGCCGAACGGACGGCACCTCCGCGTTCAACACCCGTACGGAGCGGATGACGTCTCCTCCTTCTTGATCCAGCAAGGGGAGAGGATAGGTTGAGGAAGATGGCTCCAGCAGCAGCACGACGGCGTGGTGGTGATGGAGCTTGCAATACTCCGGCAGGGCTTCGCCAAGCTCTATGGAGGAGGAGGAGGTGTTGGAGAGGGAGAGGGAGGCACCAAAGGCGTCGTCTGAGAGGCCCTCCTTCCCTCACTATATATAGGGGGGCCTAGGGGGGTGCTGACCCTAGGAGATCCAATCTCCTAGGGGGGCGGCGGCCAAGGGAGGAGTCCCTCCCCCCCAAGGCACCTAGGGAGTGCCTTCCCCCTTTGGGACTCTTCCCATCTTAAACCCTAGGCGCATGGGCCTCTTGGGGCTGGTGCCCTTGGCCCATGTAGGCCAAGGCGCACCCCCTACAGCCCAGGTGGCCCCCCGGGGTTGGTGGCCCCACCCGGTGGACCCCCGGGACCCTTCCGGTGGTCCCGGTACAATACCGGTGACCCCGAAACTTGTCCCGATGGCCGAAATAGCACTTCCTATATATAATTCTTTACCTCCGGACCATTCCGGAACTCCTCGTGACGTCCGGGATCTCATCCGGGACTCCGAACAACATTCGGGTTACTGCATATACTTATCCCTACAACCCTAGCATCACCGAACCTTAAGTGTGTAGACCCTACGGGTTCGGGAGACATGTAGACATGACCGAAACGACTCTCCGGTCAATAACCAACAGCGGGATCTGGATACCCATGTTGGCTCCCACATGCTCCTCGACGATCTCATCGGATGAACCACGATGTCGAGGATTCAAGCAACCCCGTATACAATTCCCTTTGCCAGTCGGTATGTTACTTGCCCGAGATTCGATCATTGGTATCCCAATACCTTGTTCAATCTCGTTACCGGCAAGTCACTTTACTCGTTCCGTAATGCATGATCCCGTGACCAGACACTTGGTCACTTTGAGCTCATAATGATGATGCATTACCGAGTGGGCCCAGTGATACCTCTCCATCATACGGAGTGACAAATCCCAGTCTTGATCCGTGTTAACCCAACAGACACTTTCGGAGATACCTGTAGTCTACCTTTATAGTCACCCAGTTACGTTGTAACGTTTGGTACACCCAAAGCACTCCTACGGTATCTGGGAGTTACACGATCTCATGGTCTAAGGAAAGGATACTTGACATTAGAAAACTCTAGCAAACGAACTATACGACCTTGTACTATGCTTAGGATTGGGTCTTGTCCATCACATCATTCTCCTAATGATGTGATCTCGTTATCAATGACATCCAATGTCCATAGTCAGGAAACCATGACTATATGTTGATCAACGAGCTAGTCAACTAGAGGCTTGCTAGGGACATGTTGGTGTCTATTATTCACACATGTATTACGATTTCCGGATAACACAATTATAGCATGAATAAAGACAATTATCATGAACAAGGAAATATAATAATAATGCTTTTATTATTGCCTCTAGGGCATATTTCCAACAGTCTCCCACTTGCACTAGAGTCAATAATCTAGTTACATTGTGATGAATCGAACACCCATGGAATTCTGGTGTTGATCATGTTTTGCTCTAGGGAGAGGTTTAGTCAACGGATCTGCTACATTCAGGTCCGTATGTACTTTACAAATATCTATGTCTCCATCTTGAACATTTTCACGAATGGAGTTGAAGCGACGCTTGATGTGCCTGGTCTTCTTGTGAAACCTGGGCTCCTTGGCAAGTGTAATAGCTCCAGTGTTGTCACAGAAGAGTTTGATTGGCCCCGACGCATTGGGTATGACACCGAGGTCGGTGATGAACTCCTTCACCCAAATTGCTTCCTGTGCTGCCTCCGAGGCTGCCATGTACTCCGCTTCACATGTAGATCCCGCCACGACGCTCTGCTTGCAACTGCACCAGCTTATGGCTGAGGCATAGGGGATGACACTCATCTCTTCTATATCTTCTGCCGTGGCCGGACATTGAGCTGAGCTCAATTTCACACCTTGCAGCACAGGCAAGAACCCCTTCTTGGACTGATCCATATTGAACTTCTTCAATATCTTATCAAGGTATGTGCTTTGTGAAAGACCTATGAGGCGTCTTGATCTATCTCTATAGATTTTGATGCCTAATATATAAGCAGCTTCTCCAAGGTCCTTCATTGAAAAACTCTTATTCAAGTAGGCCTTAATGCTGTCCAAGAGTTCTATATCATTTCCCATCAAAAGTATGTCATCTACATATAATATGAGAAATGCTACAGAGCTCCCACTCACTTTCTTGTAAACGCAGGCTTCTCCATAAGTCTGCGTAAACCCAAACGCTTTGATCATCTCATCAAAGCGAATGTTCCAACTCCGAGATGCTTGCACCAGCCCATAAATCGAGCGTTGGAGCTTGCACACCTTGTTAGCATTCTTAGGATCGACAAAACCTTCCGGCTGCATCATATACAATTCTTCCTTAAGGAAACCATTAAGGAACGCCGTTTTGACGTCCATTTGCCATATCTCATAATCATAGTATGCGGCAATTGCTAACATGATTCGGACGGACTTCAGCTTTGCTACGGGTGAGAAAGTCTCATCGTAGTCAACCCCTTGAACTTGTCGATAACCCTTAGCGACAAGCCGAGCTTTGTAGATGGTCACATTACCATCCGCGTCTGTCTTCTTCTTAAAGATCCATTTATTTTCTATGGCTCGCCGATCATCAGGCAAGTCAGTCAAAGTCCATCTTTGTTTTCATACATGGATCCTATCTCGGATTTCATGGCTTCTAGCCATTTGTCGGAATCCGGGCCCGCCATCGCTTCTTCGTAGTTCAAAGGTTCACCGTTGTCTAACAACATGATTTCCAGGACAGGGCTGCCGTACCACTCTGGTGCGGAACGTGTCCTTGTGGACCTACGAGGTTCAGTAGCAACTTGATCTGAAGTTTCATGATCATCATCATTAACTACCGCTCTAGTCGGTGCAGGCACCTCAGGAACATTTTCTTGAGTTGCGCCATTTTCCGGTTCAAGAGGTAATACTTCATCAAGTTCTACTTTCCTCCCACTTACTTCTTTCGAGAGAAACTCCTTCTCCAGAAAGGATCCATTCTTGGCAACAAAGATCTTGCCTTCGGATCTGAGGTAGAAGGTATACCCAATAGTTTCTTTAGGGTATCCTATGAAGACGCATTTTTCCGACTTGGGTTCGAGCTTTTCAGGTTGAAGTTTCTTGACATAAGCATCGCATCCCCAAACTTTTAGAAACGACAGCTTAGGTTTCTTCCCAAACCATAATTCATACGGTGTCGTCTCAATGGATTTCGACGGAGCCCTATTTAAAGTGAATGCGGCAGTCTCTAAAGCATAGCCCCAAAAAGATAGCGGTAAATCGGTAAGAGACATCATAGATCGCACCATATCTAATAGAGTGCAATTACGACGTTCGGACACACCATTACGCTGAGGTGTTCTAGGTGGCGTGAGTTGTGAAACTATTCCACATTTCCTTAAGTGTGTGCCAAATTCATGACTCAAGTATTCTCCTCCACGATCTGATCGCAAAAACTTGATTTTTCTGTCACGTTGATTCTCAACCTCACTCTGAAATTCCTTGAACTTTTCAAAGGTTTCAGACTTGTGTTTCATTAAGTAGATATACCCATATCTACTCAAGTCATCAGTGAGGGTGAGAACATAACGATAGCCACCGCGAGCCTCAACACTCATTGGACCGCACACATCAGTATGTATGATTTCCAACAAGTTGGTTGCTCGCTCCATTATTCCTGAGAACGGAGTCTTGGTCATTTTACCCATGAGGCATGGTTCGCACGTGTCAAATGATTCATAATCAAGAGACTCTAAAAGTCCATCTGCATGGAGCTTCTTCATGCGTTTGACACCTATGTGACCAAGGTGGCAGTGCCACAAATATGTGGGACTATCATTATCAACCTTACATCCTTTGGTATTCACACTATGAACATGTGTAGCATTACACTCGAGATTCACTAAGAATAAACCATTCACCATGGGAGCATGACCATAAAACATATCTCTCATATAAATAGAACAACCATTATTCTTGGATTTAAATGAGTAGCCATCTCGAATTAAACGAGATCCCGATACAATGTTCATGCTCAAAGCTGGCACTAAATAACAATTATTGAGGTTTAAAACTAATCCCGAAGGTAAATGTAGAGCTAGTGTGCCGACGGCGATCACATTGACCTTGGAACCATTCCCGACGCGCATCGTCACCTCGTCCTTCACCAGTCTCCACTTATTCCACAGCCCCTGCTTTGAGTTACAAATGTGAGCAACCGCACCGGTATCAAATACCCAGGAGCTACTACGAACACTGGTAAGGTACACATCAATCACATGTATATCACATATACCTTTCGTTTTGCCGGCCTTCTTGTCCGCTAAGTATTTGGGGCAGTTCCGCTTCCAGTGACCACTTCCCTTGCAATAAAAGCACTCAGTCTCGGGCTTGGGTCCATTCTTTGGCTTCTTCTCGGCAGCTTGCTTTCCAGGGGCGGCAACTCCCTTGCCGTCCTTCTTGAAGTTCTTTTTACCCTTGCCCTTCTTGAACTTAGTGGTTTTATTGACCATCAACACTTGATGTTCCTTCTTGACTTCTACCTCTGCTGATTTCAGCATTGCAAATACCTCAGGAATGGTCTTCTCCATCCCCTGCATATTGAAGTTCATCACAAAGCTCTTGTAGCTTGGTGGAAGCGACTGGAGGATTCTGTCAATGACCGCGTCATCCGGGAGATTAACTCCCAGCTGAGTCAAGCGGTTATGTAACCCAGACATAGTGAGTATGTGCTCGCTGACAGAACTATTTTCCTCCATCTTACAGCTGAAGAATTTGTTGGAGACTTCATAACTCTCGATCCAAGCATGAGCTTGAAAAACCATTTTCAGCTCTTCGAACATCTCATATGCTCCATGTCTCTCAAAACGCTTTTGGAGCCCCGGCTCTAAGCTGTAAAGCATGCCGCACTGAATGAGGGAGTAATCATCAACACGTGTCGGCCAAGCGTTCATAATGTCTTGGTTCTGTGGGACGGGAGCTTCACCTAGCGGTGCTTGTAGGACATAATCTTTCTTGGCAGCTATGAGGATGATCCTCAGGTTCCGGACCCAGTCTGTGTAGTTGCTGGCATCGTCTTTCAGCTTGGTTTTCTCTAGGAACGCGTTGAAGTTGAGGACTACGCTGGCCATTTGATCTACAAGGCATATTGTAAATATTTTAGACTAAGTTCATGATAATTAAGTCATCTAATCAAATTATTCAATGAACTCCCACTCAGATAGACATCCCTCCAGTCATCTAAGTATAACATGATCCGAGTTAACTAGGTCGTGTCCGATCATCACGTGAGACGAACTAGTCAACATCGGTGAACATCTTCATGTTGATCGTATCCTCTATACGACTCATGCTCGACCTTTCAGTCTTCTGTGTTCCGAGGCCATGTCTGTAGATGCTAGGCTCGTCAAGTCAACCTAAGTGTTTTGCATGTGTAAATCTGTCTTACACCCGTTGTATGTGAACGTCGGAATCAAACACCCGATCATCACGTGGTGCATTGAAACAACGAACTGCCGCAACGGTGCATAGTTAGGGGAAACACTTTCTTGAAATTATTATGAGGGATCATCTTATTTACTACCGTCGCTCTAAGTAAACAAGATGCAAAACATGATAAACATCACATGCAATCAAATAATAATAGTGACATGATATGGCCAATATCACATAGCTCCTTTGATCTCCATCTTGGGGCTCCATGATCATCTTGTCACCGGCTTGACACCATGATCTCCATCATGATGATCTCCATCATCGTGTCTCCATGAAGTTGCTCGCCAACTATTACTTCTACTACTATGGCTAACGCGTTTAGCAATAAAGTAAAGTAATTTACATGGCGTTTCTCAATGACACGCAGGTCATATAAAAATAAAGACAACTCCTATGGCTCCTGCCGGTTGTCATACTCATCGACATGCAAGTCGTGATTCCTATTACAATAGCATGAACAGCTCATACATCACATATAGATCATTCATCATTCATCACAACTTTGGCCATATCATATCACAAAGCACTAGCTGCAAAAACAAGTTAGACGTCCTCTAATTGTTGTTGCAAGTTTTACGTGGCTGAATTAGGGTTCTGGAAAGAACATTTTCTTACCTACGTGAAAGCCACAACGTGATTTGTCAACTTCTATTTACCCTTCATAAGGACCCTTTTCATCGAATCCGCTCCAACTAAAGTGGGAGAGACAGACACCGGCCAGCCACCTTATGCAACTAGTGCATGTTAGTCGGTGGAACCGGTCTCACGTAAGCGTACGTGTAAGGTTGGTCCAGGCCGCTTCATCCCACAATACCATTGAAGCAATATAAGACTAGTAGCGGAAAGAAAGTTGACAACATCTACGCCCACAACAAATTGTGTTCTACTCACGCAAGAAGAACAACGCATAGACCTAGCTCATGATGCCACTGTTGGGGAACGTTGCAGAAAACAAAAAATTTCCTACGGTTTCACCAAGATCCATCTATGAGTTCATCTAGTAACGAGTGATCAGATGCATCTACATACCTTTGTAGATCGCGAGCGGAAGCGTTCAAAGAACGGGGATGAGGTAGTCGTACACGACGTGATCCAAATCACCGATGACCAAGCGCCGAACGGACGGCACCTCCGCGTTCAACACACGTACGGAGCGGATGACGTCTCCTCCTTCTTGATCCAGCAAGGGGAGAGGAGAGGTTGAGGAAGATGGCTTCAGCAGCAGCACAACGGCGTGGTGGTGATGGAGCTTGCAGTACTCCGGCAGGCCTTCGCCAAGCTCTATGGAGGAGGAGGAGGTGTTGGAGAGGGAGAGGGAGGCACCAAAGGCGTCGTCTGAGAGGCCCTCCTTCCCTCACTATATATAGGGGGGCCTAGGGGGCGCCGGCCCTAGGAGATCCAATCTCCTAGGGGGGGCGGCGGCCAAGGGAGGAGTCCCTCCCCCCCCCCCCCAAGGCACCTAGGGAGTGCCTTCCCCCTTTGGGATTCTTCCCATCTTAAACCCTAGGCGCATGGGCCTCTTGGGGCTGGTGCCCTTGGCCTACGTAGGCCAAGGCGCAACCCCTACAGCCCATGTGCCCCCCGGGGGTACGTGGCCCCACCCGGTGGACCCCCGGGACCCTTCCGGTGGTCCCGGTACAATACCGGTGACCCCGAAACTTGTCCCGATGGCCGAAATAGCACTTCCTATATATAATTCTTTACCTCCGGACCATTCCGGAACTCCTCGTGACATCCGGGATCTCATCCGGGACTCCGAACAACATTCGGGTTACTGCATATACATATCCCTACAACCCTAGCATCACCGAACCTTAAGTGTGTAGACCCTACGGGTTCGGGAGACATGTAGACATGACCGAAACGACTCTCCGATCAATAACCAACAGCGGGATCTGGATACCCATGTTGGCTCCCACATGCTCCTCGATGATCTCATCGGATGAACCACGATGTCGAGGATTCAAGCAACCCCGTATACAATTCCCTTTGCCAGTCGGTATGTTACTTGCCCGAGATTCGATCGTCGGTATCCCAATACCTTGTTCAATCTCGTTACCGGCAAGTCACTTTACTTGTACCATAATGCATGATCCTGTGACCAGACACTTGGTCACTTTGAGCTCATAATGATGATGCATTACCGAGTGGGCCCAGTGATACCTCTCCGTCATACGGAGTGACAAATCCCAGTCTTGATCCGTGTCAACCCAACAGACACTTTCGGAGATACCCGTAGTCTACCTTTATAGTCACCCAGTTACGTTGTGACGTTTGGTACACCCAAAGCACTCCTACGGTATTCGGGAGTTACACGATCTCATGGTCTAAGGAAAGGATACTTGACATTAGAAAACTCTAGCAAACGAACTATACGACCTTGTGCTATGTTTAGGATTGGGTCTTGTCCATCACATCATTCTCCTAATGATGTGATCTCGTTATCAATGACATCCAATGTCCATAGTCAGGAAACCATGACTATCTGTTGATCAACGAGCTAGTCAACTAGAGGCTTACTAGGGACATGTTGGTGTCTATTATTCACACATGTATTACGATTTCCGGATAACACAATTATAGCATGAATAAAGACAATTATCATGAACAAGGAAATATAATATTAATGCTTTTATTATTGCCTCTAGGGCATATTTCCAACATCATCAGCGGTGCTGGAATTTTCTTCAGTAGGCTGAGTAGATGTAGCAGCCTGAGAAATTTCTTGTTGCAATTGGGCAGCAACAGTGGAGGTGAAGTTGTCAGCGAGTCTCACAAAATGAACCTTGGCTCCTAGCCAATCAGCATGGTATGCGTCAAATTTATCACTGAGTTTCTTGATCTCAGACTGCATATTGACGAGTTCTTCAGTTGTCATAGAGACAACGTTTTTCTTCAGGAAGCACTCCTTTTTGTACTGCGCTTTCTCGATTTGCCTGGCCTTTTCAAATTTCTGTTTCTCTTCTTGAATGAAGTGAGTCAACATATGACTTTGGCCAGGAGTCAACTTGAAATCAGGCATGGGAGTGTTGGGGTCCTTGTGCCATAGATCAATGTAATCAAGGATTAACTTTGGATCCAAAAGTAGAGGCACACTTGTGCCCTTGGCTCTAGCGACCCTGACTTGTCTGTCCCTGATGATTTCAGCAAGTTCTTCATCATCAGCTTCGTCTTCATCAGACGGTACTTGAAAAGCGACCTGCTTCTTTTGAGGACTTGGTCGAGAGCCTCGTCCAGCAGTTTCCTTGGTCTTCAACAGAGTGGGACCAGTTGAAGAATGCAATGGTGCTGAGAAACTAGCAGATGCTCCTGAGGCAATAGAGATGCATGCTGTCCTTTGGCACGTGGCAAGATGCACAGGTGCTGAGGATTTGGTTGGAGCAGCTGAGGACTTTGAAGGAGCAGGTGAGGGTTGAGGAATTTTCCGTGAGGGCTTTGAAGAAACTGGTCGTGAGGGCATAGCTGAGGAACTTGGCCGAGAGGGCATTTGAGTAGAAGCACTTGGCTTATGAGCCGGCTTCTTTGCCATAGCCTTCTTGGGCTTACTTGCAGAGGCCTCAGCAGTGGTAGCAGCAGCAGCAGAGTCTTCATTGAATTTCCTCACTGCTTCCTTAGCAACTCTGGCAAGCTTGGCCTGGTGCTTGGCCCATTCATCAGGATAATCCTCACCACGCTTGAGGCTGGTGGGATTAGCTACTTGGCCAGGTGCCAATGGAGGTCTTGGGCATGGAGGATGAAGAGTGAATTTCTTCATATACTTGGGAGTGACATATCTATATTCCATCCATTCCCGTGCCCATCTCCTCTCTATTCTTTGGATGCGCACTTTGCGCTCATTCTTGGTTTCCTTTCCATATGTGGCCTCATCAGGAGTGCAATAATCCTTGTATATGACCTCAGGGAATTCCAATGCAGTGTTGACTTCTAGCCTCTTTCCTCCCTTCTGAGGTTTCTTGCCATCTGTCATTTTCTTCAGCTGAGGGTTTTTAACATTTGAGTTCTCTGAAGAGGTATGCAACTTTTCTTCGAGTAATGCTGCAAATGAGTTAAGTTGATGAGAACCTAATAATTCAGCAGCGGACATGAGTACCTGTGAATAGAGTATAGGTGCGAAGAATTTGGAGAGGTCATATGCGTTCTCAGAAGTTTTTGCAAAAAGAACAAGTTTGAGGAAATTGACCAGATGAGTCTTGAAGAATTTCACTAAGCAGTCTTTGACTTAGGTTCCAGAGTTGTACATATTTGAAAATCCACACAATTGAGGGATCTTGAAGAAAAATGTTGCTTAGAGAAACAGATCAAGAACAGATGATATGTGAGGTGTTTAGTGTGTGAAGAGTTGAGGAATAAACACCTTTTGAAGATTTGAAGAAAACATCAGAATCAACAAGGGCAGTAAAAGTAACTTTTAATTACCCTTGACGAAGAACATGACGAACTAGGAAGTGTAGATTTGAAGCTTGTCGGTTCAGATCTTCCACGCCCTAACTTGGCTGAGGAAGACAGCTACGGCGGCGGCGGAGTGAAGAAATCCGCCTCCGGTGTGAGTACAACAGCGACGAGGTCGAGGCAGTGAAGCTCTTCCTCACCGGCGACAATGGAGGTAGCGGCGGCGCTAGGGTTGGGAAGCTCGAGCGAGGGAGTGAGATCGAGCGGAGTAAAAGTGAAGTGAGGAAGGGAGAGGGGTATTTATAGCCGAAGTGAAAAAAACCGCTCACCTGAGGAAATAGGACGAACGTGCCCCTGACCTTTCTCATTCGCTTGACATGTGTCACCCACGTATAGAGAGGTGACGATCGTGTGCGATCGTGGGTGAATAGATGAACATCGCATAGAATGCGGAATGGTTTGAGCGGCAAAGCCGAAAATTTAGATAAGATAGGTTTTAAAGTTTCGTTCACAATTTCTTCAGCTGACAAGAACACAGTGAAGATTTTGAACGAGATTCAAATAGAACGCACATGAAGAATTTGTGAATAGACTGGGTTGAGTTTAGCATAGAGGGGGAAGGGTCCGATCACATTCACTTAGCAGAACAAGCAACTTGAAGAAATAGCAATAAGTGAATGACGTAGAGGACATAAACTCACATGTATATATAGCCAATGAAGAAAAACGACGGAAATGGTGAAGACAATGCAAGTTGAAAAACAACTGAGGAATTTCAAAGAACCAAGGAAAAACTCAATTGAAGATTTTCAACATTTTGTGGTGGCGTAACCCACCGTATAAGAATGATGATTTTAGACACCACGTACAATTGTAGTAGGGTTCTGAGAATAAAATTCTTCGTTAATTTCTTCACACTTAGAGTGTTATTCTTCATTGATTGAAGAAAACCATTTCTTCATGTGTTGCACATCTAAGTCATCAATTTTGCATAAGTGTTAGGATGAGTGTCCTTTTCAAAGAACATTCGAAGATTCTAGGATATTTAGCTCACACCGCAACTTGCTAAATCTCTTCTCATCCAAGGGCTTAATGAAGATATCGGCTAGCTGCTCTTCAGTCTTCACATGCTCAATAGAGATGTCGCCCTTCAACACATGATCGCGAAGAAAATGATGACAAATCTAAATGTGCTTTGTCTTCGAGTGCTGAACTGGGTTATGAGCAATCTTGATGGCACTCTCATTGTCACAGTAGAGTGGCACATTCTTCACGTCGACGCCGTAGTCCTTGAGTGTTTGCTTCATCCATAGTAGTTGAGCACAGCAAGAACCAGCAGCAATGTACTCAGCTTCAGCAGTAGACAGTGATACACAGTTCTGTTTCTTCGAGGACCAACAGACCAAAGATCGTCCGAGGAAATGGCATGTGCCAGATGTTGGCTTGTGGTCCACACGATCACCGGCATAGTCACAGTCTGAAAATCCAATGAGATCAAAAGCCGAGCCCTTGGGGTACCACAATCCAAGTGTTGGTGTGTGAGCTAAATATCAAAGAATATGCTTCATAGCCTTATGGTGTGATTCCTTTGGTGTAGCTTGAAATCGGTCACACATGCAAACACTAAGCATAATATCTGGCCTAGATGCACATAAGTACAATAAAGAACCAATCATGGAGCGGTATACCTTTTGATCGAAGTCAATACCATTTTCATCAGTGCATACATGACCATTTGTGGGCATAGGGATTTTGACTCCTTTGCAATCTTGCATGCCGAATTTCCTCGATACGTCCTTGAGGTATTTCTCTTGAGATATGAATATGCCATTGTGTTGTTGATGAATCTGAAGACCTAAGAAGAATTTCAATTCTCCCATCATAGACATTTGATATTCTTCACTCATCATATAGGCAAATTCATCACTGTAACGTTGGTCAGTACAGCTGAAAATGATATCATCAACATAAATTTGGCACACAAACAATTCACCATCATAAGATTTAGTGAAAAGAGTTGGATCAAGTGAACCGGTTTTGAAGCCTTTCCTCATGAGGAATTCCTTCGAAGTATCATACCACGCCCGTGGGGCCTGCTTGAGGCCATAGAGGGCCTTATTGAGTCTGAAGACTTTGTCAGGATGCTTTGGATCTTCAAAACCTGGGGGTTGAGCAACATATACTTCTTCCTCAAGCTTACCATTGAGGAATGCACTTTTCACATCCATTTGATATAAGATGATATCATGATGGTTAGCATAAGCAATTAATATGTGAATAGCCTCAAGTGTAGCAACAGGTGCAAAAGCTTCATTAAAATCAATTCCTTCAACCTGTGTGTAGCCTTGAGCTACGAGCCGTGCCTTATTCCTCACCATAAGGCCATTTTCATCTTGCTTGTTGCGGTAGATCCACTTTGTGCCGATGATATTGTGCTTGCGAGGATCTGGATGTTTGACCAGTTCCCAGACGTTGTTGAGCTCGAATTGATGTAATTCCTCTTGCATAGCTTGAATCCACTCAGGCTCCAGAAATGCTTCATCTACCTTAGTGGGCTCTGTGATAGAGACAAAAGCAAAGTGCCCACAAAAGTTAGATAAATGTGAAGCTCTTGAGCGTGTGAGAGGACCTGGAATGTTGATGTCGCTGATGATTTTCTCAATTTGCACTTCATTTGCAATGCGAGGATGAGCGGGTTGACGTTGAGGAATTTGATCAACATTTTCTTCAGCACCATTTTCCTTAGCTGCATTAGCATGACATTCTTCATGTTTTGGAATGACTTCTTCAGCAGATTCTTCAGTAGGAATGACATCCTTAGTAGCTGTGAACTTAATAGATTCCTCAGGAGGTATTTCATCTGTCACAGGAGGTAGGTGCTCTCTTTGCGAGCCATTAGTTTCATCGAACCGCACATCTATAGTTTCAACAACCTTGTGGTGACAGGTGTTGAAGAATCTGTAGGTGTGCGAGTCCTTACCATAACCGAGCATAAAATCTTCATGTGCTTTCGGTGCAAATTTAGAACTGTGATGAGGATCTCTAATCCAACATTTAGCACCGAAGACTTTGAAATAACTCACATTGGGTTTCTTGTCAGTGAGGAGTTCATATGCAGTCTTCTTGAAGAATTTGTGAAGATATACCCTGTTGATGATGTGGCATGCAGTATCGATTGCCTCAGGCCAAAAGCAAGGAGGCGTCTTGTACTCATCAAGCATAGTGCGGGCCATCTCAACAAGAGTCATATTCTTGCGCTCCACGACGCCATTTTGCTGAGGAGTATAAGGAGCAGATAACTCATGAGTAATACCGAGTTCATCAAGATAGTCATCAAGACCAGTGTTCTTGAACTCAGTTCCATTATCACTTCTGATGTGCTTGATCTTCACACCAAAGTTGGTTGAAGCCCTCGATGAAAATCGTTTGAAAAATTCCTGCACTTCAGTTTTGTAAGTGATGATATGGACCCATGTATATCGAGAATAATCATCAACAATAACAAAGCCATATAAGGATGCAGCATTAGTAAATGTGGCATAGTGAGTAGGGCCAAAGAGAGCCATGTGAAGTAATTCAAATGGTCGAGAAGTAGGCATGATAGTCTTCGCTGGATGCTTGGCCTTGGTCATCTTTCCAGCTTCACAGGCTCCGCACAAGTGATCCTTGAGGAGTTTGACATTTTCAATGCCAATGACATGCTTCTTCTTTGTGAGTGTGTGCAAATTCCTCATGCCAGCATGACCAAGTCGATGATGCCATAGAAGCCTTCTTAAGCTTTTGCAAGTAGACATGTAGCAGGTTATGCTCCTGTAGAGAAATCAACAATATACAAATCTCCTCTCCTAAAGCCTTAGAAGACTTTGGAATTGTCAGCTTCCATGATCACAACACAATGATACTTGCCAAAGACAACAACCATATCATGATCACATAGCATTGAGACAGACATGAGGTTGAACCCTAAGGACTCGACAAGCATGACTTTGTCCATGTGTCGATCCTTTGAGATTGTCACCTTACCTAGACCCAATACCTTGCTTTTGCCTTTGTCAGCGTAGGTGATATGCTTCAGATGTGATGGAGATAAATCAGAGTCCATCAATAAGCTCCTATCACCAGTCATGTGATTTGTACATCCACTATCGAGGACCCACTCAGTGGCTTTGGGTTGATCATCCTGTAGATGAATTAGTGCAACTTACAAACTCATATACTTCAGTAGTGAAGAATATGGTATCAATTTCATCAGATCAATTTCATCAAGCAATAGAACAGATAAAGCAGTATGAGGATGTGAGAAATGAAATTCATTTCTTCATGATTAGCTTACGTCCTTTCAAGCACATTCAGGTCTCCAGCAAATTATTCACACGATTAAGTTCGTTTGGAGACCTGATCCTGCATAAGAGATTAGTTCTTTTTCTTCACCACCCACATCTGAAAGGGTGGCAAAGAGTTCATCATTCTGTGAGCTCCATAAGAGAAAGGTGGCATAGATGACAATCCACTTTGTTTCATATAAGAGGGGTTAGGGTAAGCAGAAAAATTCTTCGAGGACTTATGAACATAATGATTTGAAGAATAATGCACATATCCATAATCCTTAGATCTTCCATGTGAAACAGACGGGTTAGCACAATGATGTTCATATGAGGACTTTGATCCTTTTGAGGAATTTGATCCATGTGAGGAGTTTGGTCCATATGAGGACTTGGATCCATATGAAGAATTTAGTCCATTTGAAGAATTTGATCTGGGGTTCCTATTCTTCACAAGTGGTGTCATGATGACATTCACCTGAAGATATTCAAGGCACCTTTTGGGAACCCAGATTTTCTTCATAGGAGGACCGTTCTTGCAGTTAGTGCCAACATATCTAGCAAATACGTCACCATTCTATGTTTTAAATAGTTTATAACTGGAGTCAAATGACTCATCAGAAGGATATGAAGATTCACATGTAAAGCCAGATAGAGTAGATGGATCACCTGAAGGTCCCTTTGCAGCAACCCATGAGGTTTTGGGACACTGCTCAGGTTTCCAGTAGGTCCCATCAGCATTGAGTTTCCTCTCAAAGGCAATACCCTCTTTCCTAGGGTTCCTGTTGAGGATCTGTTTTCTAAGCACATCACAAAGAGCCTGATGCCCTTTGAGGCTTTTGTACATGCCTGTCATATACAATTCCTTCAGCCCTGCATCATCAGTGATACTAGCAATGTCCTCAGATGAGGAATTGGTGATAGCAGAGGCAGTTGAAGAATTTGCAGCAATGGAAGTATTTGAGCATTCAGGTGAAGAATTAGCAGTTTCACGTTCAATGCACTTCAAACATGGAGGAACAAATTCATCCTGAGTAGCGTTGATTTGTTGAGCAAGTAATGAATCACGCTCCTTCTGAAGATCTTCATAACTCACTCTTAACTGCTCAAGATCTTTGCTTTCTTTGAAGAAATTCATAAGAAAGCTTCTCATGATCAGATAGGAGAGTGTTATGATGACCTTGAAGATTGTCAAACTTGGACTCAAGTCTCTGAAGATTTTCAGTCAAAATTTTAGTGCGATCCATTTCCTCGCCCAACATATCATCACTTTTATCTAGCATGTTTTGAACCTTTTCAAGAGCCTTTTGGAGTTTCACAGCAATCTTAGCAAGTTTAGAATAGCTGGGTTTGAGATTTTCATCAGGTTCATCCTCACTAGATTCAGAGGAGGGATATTTGAGTACCTTTGAGCCTTTTGCCATGAAGCAATAGGTGGGAGCGTAATCCTCATTGCCGTCATCAGTAGTGTTGGGGAGGTCCTTTTCTTCAGAGTTGAAGATGGACTTGCTGACGAACGCGGTAGCGAGGGCTAGGCTCGCCACACCAGAGTCTGACTCCTCAGATTCCTCCTCTTCCTCATTTTCCTCAGATTCAGCCTCAGAGTCCATTTCCTTGCCAATGAACGGCTGAGCCTTCTTGTGAGATGAGGACCTTGAAGGTTTTGATGACGAGGACTTTGAAGATTTCTTCTTCTTCTTTGAATCATCAGAACTGTAATCCTTGTACTTCTTCTTCTTTGATCCCTTTTCCCACTGAGGACAATCTTGAATGTAGTGTCCAGGCTTCTTGCATTTGCGGCAGAGTCTCTTCTTGTAATCATGGGATGAGGAAGCCTTCAGAGCCCGTGATCTACCATAGCTTGGTCCATAGAGATCTCTCTTCTCAGCAAGCTGGAACTCATGAGTGTTTAGTCTCTCGAGGATATCGGCGGGATCAAGTGACTTGTAGTCTCCACGTTCTTGTATCATCAATGCCAAGGTATCAAATGAGGAATCAAGCGATCTCAGCAATTTCTTCACCACCTCATGGTCGGTGATATCAGCGGCACCAAGTGCTTGAAGCTCATTTGAGATGTCAGTGAGGCGATCGAAAGTCTGCTGAACATTTTCATTGTCGAGTCTTTTGAAGCGGTTGAAGAGATTTCGAAGAATGTCAACTCTAGAGTCACGCTGTGTTGAGACTCCCTCATTGACCTTGGACAGCGTGTCCCAGATAAGCTTAGCTTTCTCGAAAGCACTCACTCTGCCATACTGCCCTTTCCTCAAATGGCCACATATGATATTCTTTGCTTGAGAGTCGAGTTGCTTGAATCTCTTCACATCAGCAGCGTTGATGGTGGGAGTGACAGAGGGAACACCATTCTCCACAACGTACTAGAGATCGTTATCAATTGCCCCAAGATGCATGCGCATCTTATTCTTCCAGTAGGGGTAGTCTGTCCCATCAAAGGTAGGACACCCAGCAGAGACCTTGATCATACCCGCGGTCGACATAACTAAAACTCCGGGCAGTTAAAACAAAATCACACAGAACAAGGGAGTACCTTGCTCTGATACCAATTGAAAGTGCGTTATATCGACTAGAGGGGGGTGAATAGGCGATTTTTATGAAATCTTCACTGAGGAATTTCGGGATGAGGAAATTCCTGAGTGAAGAACTACTTGCAGTGGAATAAGTACTCAGAAGTAAACATAACAGAACATGAGCATGGTCTTCATGATGAAATGAAAAACAAGCACAGAGTACAGAAAGCGTAAACACCGGATAACACATGATGAAGACAAACAGACTGAAGAAATTGAACTGAGGAAATTGAGAAAGTCTTCAGCCAAAGCCTTCAAACAGATATGAACAAGCTCACAACACAAAAATGAGTAAATGGAAGGGTTGAGTAAATGGAACCAGGTAGCTTGGTGAAGATAATGATTTGGTAGACCAATTCCAACTCTTGTGACAGTTGTACGTCTGGTTAGGGCGACTAGGAATTTAAACCTGAGGACACCCAGTTCTGAACATGCAGTCCATAACACTCAGTCATCACCGTATTCCCCTTGAGCTAAGGTCACACAGACCTCACCCAATCACTCGTGGTAAGTCTTCAGGTGACTTCCAAACCTTCACAGACTCGATCACTCGGCGATCCACAATTCCCTCTTGGATGCTCTAGACCATGACGCCTAACCGTTTGGAAGATGCACAATCTTCAAAGGTAACAAGCGTCGGATCCACGCAAGATCAATCTCTTCAGTGATGCTCAATCACTTGGGGTTTGTAGGTGTTTGGGTTTGGGTTTTCCTCACTTGATGATTTTCACTCAAAGTCCTCGGAGGATGGGATGCTCTCAAATGACAAGTGCCAGTTTCTCTTGGAGCAGCCAACCAGCTAGTGGTTGTAGGGGGCGGCTATTTATAGCCTAGGGATCAGCCCAACATGATAAGACATAAATTCCCTTCAATGATATGACCGTTAGGTGGGTAGATATTTTGGGACAGCTGGCACATAGCACAGCAACATTCGGAATTTGAGTATCAAATTCCTCAGGGCTATGATGTTCCTCACTGTGTAGGCAATCCGCACTAGCGAATTCCTAACTCCTCATTCAGAACAAATTCCTCAGAGACCAGAAGAACTTTGTCTCTGTCACTAAAGAAATTGACTGAACTGTATGAGATTTCCAATGGCTTCACTCGAAGGGATTGGTAGGTGTAGGATTTGAATTGAGCAGCACTTGGAAATTTTTCCTTAGTATTTCCTCGACCCCCTTTAACAGTATGGTGTTTCCTATGACTCAAGAAAGAGAAAATGAAACTACAAAAACAAAAGTCTTCATGCTTCATGTTCCTCGAATGAATACCAAGTCTTTAGGATTACACCAATTTCTTCACTTTCAAAGTCTTCAGTAAGTCTTCAGAAATACAAAGTCTTCAGTCGAAGAACTTCATTTTTAGGGGTCAACTTTCTCTGTAAACATCAAACTCCTCATAGACTTATAGACCTGTGTACACTCACAAATGCATCAGCCCCTTAACCTATAAGTCTTCAATACACCAAAATCATTAAGGGACACTAGATGCACTTACAATCTCCCCCTTTTTGGTGATTGATGACAATATAGGTTAAGTTTTCAACGGGGATAAACATATGAAGTGTAAATACTGATATTGAGGAATTTGATTGCAAGATATAGAAGAACTCCCCTGAAGATGAGCATCGTGAGGAATTTTATTTTGAAGCAATGCACACTTGAAGAGTAGAATCATGGAGATCTCCCCTATATCTTCTAATTCATACATGCATTTAACATATAATATGAAGAGTTTGAAATGCATGATAAAATATGGTGACTGATGTAATTCAGCATGCGTGCATTAACATTAATGAGGAATAAGCATGCATAAAAACTCAGCAAAAGTATCAGACCAGCATAGAATTTAAGTTTACAACTCGATTGAATAAAGTCTCAGAAGAACGAGAGTTGTAACTTAGAAAAAACGCCCATATAAGTAGACCCGCTTGAAGGCTAACTCAAATTTCTCCCCCTTCATCATCGAATGACCAAAAGGATCGAAAATGAGGACTAATGCCCCTAAAGAATATCAAGTTGATGGAGGAGCGCCAATGTTGTTGGGGTTGTTCGTTGTTGTAGGGCCTGCCGCAGTGTCGTCCAAGTCTTCATACTCATCGGTGTTGCGGGATGAAGAATAGGAGCTGGCCACCAAGGTAGGAACTTTGACCTTCTTGAATTTCTTTGAAGGAGGTGCAGACCAGTCAAAGTTCTTCTTGAGACCCATTTGCTTTAGATCTTCTTCGCCATACAGATGTGATAAGATAGCCCAGGTGCGACCAAAAACTTCATGGAGTAGTAATGATTTTTCTTCACTGCATTATGTGTTGTAGTCATGTTGTGAAGAATTGAACCAAACTGGCGCTTAACCCATTTACGGTTGCGATCCACCTTCTGGTGAAGACTAAGAAGCAGCTCACTGCCAGTCATCACTCTTGGAGCTATGGCTTGAGGAGTAGATTTGGGTGCATTTGCAGCAGAGTCATGAGTGGCAAAGTCATCATTGGTGGAATAAGATGCAGCTTTGCGAAACTGACCATCCAATGGACGAATGCCTTCATCAATGACAACAGGTGCCTTCCCTTTTCCATCAGTTGAGGTAAAAGTCTGCTTGAAGACTTCAATTGGGGGCAAGTAGCTAAGGTGATTCTGAAAATCAGCCTTGTAGTTGAGTGAAGACCATGTTCCGAGGAATCTCATAATCCAAGGAGCATAAGGCTTCAACTCAAATGGAGAGAGAGCAACATTGGCCAGAGTCCTCATGAAGAAATCATAGTAATTGACAGGAATGCTATGAATGATGTTGAATAGCAGATTCTTCATGATGCCAACAATTTTCTCATCAGATGAGTCATGGCCTTTGATAGGACTCATTGTCCTCGTCAGAATGTGATAGACTATTCTGGGCACATAGAGTAAGTCCTTCACAAGGAATTTGGTCCTTGGGGCTTGACCGGGCTTCAGAGGCTTCATTAGAACTTGCATGTAATGAGCAGTGAGTTTAGGTTCTTGGTACAGGCAGCGAGCTCCTTCACTGGGTGGACTGATGGGCAGGCGTGAAATACTTCAGAGCCCGGTGCCTTATAGTGAGTGTTATCGGTCGATGTGTGGAGTAATAGTAGTAGATGCAGAATCGTTTCGGTCTACTTGTCACGGACGTGATGCCTATATACATGATCATGCCTGGATATTCTCATAAGTATTCACTTTTCTATCAATTGCTCGACAGTAATTTGTTCACCCACCATAGAATTTGCTACCTTGAGAGAAGCCACTAGTGAAACCTATGGCCCCCGAGCCTATGTTCCATCATATTATTTCCATATCGATTTGTTGTTTCTATTACCATTTATTTTGCAATCTATATCTTCCAATCTATATCATAAAAATAGCAAAAAATATTTATCTTATTGTCTCTATCAGATCTCACTTTCGTAAGCGACCATTGAGGGAGTCTTGGACTAAGGGGTCCTCGGACGTCCGACCTGTTGTCTATGGGCCGGACTGATGGGTTGTGAAGATACGAAGACCGAAGACTACACCCATGTCCGGATAGGACTCTCCTTGGCATGGAAGGCCAGCTTGGCGAACAACTATGAAGATTTGACCTTATGTAACCGACTCTATGTAACCCTAGATCCCCCCGGTGTCTATATAAACCGGAGGGTGTAGTACGAATAGGGGATACTCAATACCGTAGTCATACAAGCTAGACTTCTAGGGTTTAGCCATTACGATCTCGTGGTAGATCAACTCTTGTAACACTCATATTCATCAAGATCAATCAAGCAGGAAGTAGGGTATTACCTCCATAGAGAGGGCACGAACCTAGGTAAACATCGTGTCCCCTGTCTCCTATTACCATCAACCTTAGATGCACAGTTCGGGACCCCCTACCCGAGATCCGCCGGTTTTGCACCGACATTGGTGCTTTCATTGAGAGTTCCTGCGTGCTATCACTGAAAGGTTTAATGGCCCCTTCAATCATCAATAATGCTGATGTCTGCGGAGAAACTTTCCTCCCCAGACAGATCTTTGTGTTCGGCGGCTTCGCACTGCGGGCCAACTCATTTGGCCATCTGGAGCAGATCGAAAGCTACGCCCCTGGACATCAGGTCAGATTTGGGAGCTTGAACTACGTCGCGGACATCCGTGGGGACTTGATCTTCGTCGGATTCGGTACCGCGGTAGCCGCTCCCGATCACCTCGATGATCATGACTTAAATCTGTCACCGAGCCGCATCCAGGAGATCGCTCCTGTAACCGCTCTAGACCTAGAGCCAGAGCAGGCCACGCCATCCAAATATGGGAGGATTAACCCCACCACGGAGGCTGCAGATTCCACGGCATTGGAGCCGCACATGGAACTGCTCTCACTCGATGCCTATGCCACTCGAACACCAAACTCGTCTCCGGCTATAGGTTCCGAACCGCGCAAACCCGCAGACGCCAAGCTTGATCGTTTATCGATCTTCGAATTCAGAGCCACAGACATCTTCCAGCACTCACCTCTGGGCGATGTGCTAAACTCATTAAAAAGTTTGTCCTTAGCGGAGGACTCTCAGCCGAACTATATCCAACTCAAACTAGGGCTGACGATGGAGAATTTCGCTTCCCACCCGCCACCCACTTTATAGCCACGGTCGAGGATTTAACCGACAAACTTGATTACGACTCCGAGGACATCGATGGTATGGACGACGATGCCGGAAAAGAAGAAGACTAGAACCCGCTGTTCACCGGACGCTGGACGGCCACTTCCTCGTATGACGTATACATGGTGGATGCACCACAGGAAAACAACAGCGACGACAAGGAAAACCCAGTTGAGGATAAACCTTCCGAATACAGTCCAAGTGCCGGCGTCAGCGGCGCCGCTCTAAGTCACGCCGCAGTAAAGATAGCAACACCAGCACAAGAGAAGATGACACTCCGGAAGGTGCCGAAGACAACGAAGACCCCGTCGACACAACAAACGAACAAGGCGAATGGGAAGATGCGCAGGTTACCCCTGTTAAACATGCCACGCACAAAGATTCGGAGGACAGCCGTTACCTTCCGCTCTCCGAGGATGAGGTGAGCCTTGGCACCGAGGATTTCCTTGTGCCCAAGGAACCTCTTGAGCATGAGCGCTTCAAGCGCCAGCTAATAGCCACTGCAAGGAGCCTGAAAAAGAAGCAGCAGCAGCTTCAAGCTGGCCAGGATCTGCTCAATGATAAATGGACCGATGTCCTAGCAGCCGAAGAACACGGCCTCAATCGCCCAACCAAAAGCTACCCAAAGCGTAAATTGCTACCTCAGTCACGGCCATACATATGACCTCCAGCAGAACCTGAACAATAAAGCAGGACCTACCAGATCAATCTACGGATCGCGAGGACGCACCTCGACACGTGACAACGGCCACCTATTCGGACGTGACAAACCCAGTCATGCGCAGGCCGAACACCGCAGATGGACTTCATCAGAGTTGCGTCACGATATGACCCGATATAGAGGCCCCGCACACCCTCATCGCTTCACTGATGAGGTCCTGGATCAAGAATTCCCTGAAGGATTCAAGCCTGTGAACATAGAATCATACGATGGGACAACGAACCCCGTGGTGTGGATCAAAGACTTCATTCTCCACATCCATATGGCACGCGGAGATGACCTCCACGCCATCAAATACCTCCCTCTCAAACTCAAGGGGCCCACTCGGCATTGGCTAAACAGTCTGCCTGACAATTCCATTGGCAGTTGGGAGGACTTGGAAGAGGCTTTCCTCAATAACTTCCAAGGTACATATGTTCGACCTCCGGACGCTGATGACTTAATCCATATAGTCCAGCAGCCCGGAGAGTCCGCCAGGAAATTCTAGACAAGGTTCCTAACTAAAATGAACCAAATCATTGACTATCCGGACGCTGAAGCTCTAGCAGCTTTCAAACATAGCATCTGCGACGAATGGCTCGCTCGCCACCTCGGCCAAGAAAAACCAAAATCCATGGAGGCTCTCACGGCACTAATGACCCGCTTTTGTGCGGGCGAGGATAGTTGGTTGGCCCGTAGCAAAAAAATGCAAGCGACGCCAGCACCCCTGAAGTTAAAAATAACAAAGACAAGTCTCGACGCAATAGATACAAGCGCCGAAATAGTGGTGACAACATCGAGGATACGATGGTCAACACCGGATTCAGTGGCTCTAAATCCGGTCAGCGGAAGAAGTCGTTCCAAAAGAACAATTCGGGCCCATCCAGCTTGGACTACATACTTGATCATCCATGCCAGATTCACAGCACCCCCGACAAGTCTCCTAATCATACAAATAGAGAGTGCTGGGTTTTCAAACAGGCCGGCAAATTAAACTCCGAGAACAGGGAAAAAGGATCGCAAAGCGAGGACGACGACGAAGAGCCACGGCAGCTGAACACAAGGGGATAGAAGAAGTTTCCCCCTCAGGTCAAAATGGTGAACATGATATATGCCACCCACATCCCCAAGAGGGAGCGCAAGCGTGCGCTTAGGGACGTCTATGCGATAGAGCCAGTCACCCCAAAATTCAACCCATGGTTGTCATGCCCGATCACTTTCGATCGCCGGGACCACCCAACCAGTATCTGTCATGGGGGCTCAGCCGCACTAGTCTTAGACCCAATAATTGATGTGTTCCACCTGACTCGCTTCCTTATGGGCGGTGGTAGCAGCCTCAATCTGCTCTATCAGGATACATCGCGGAAAATGGGCATTAACCCATCAAGGATCAAGCCTACAAGGACTACCTTTAAAGGAGTCATACCAGGTGTAGAGGCCTGCTATATAGGCTCAATCACATTAGGGGTTGTCTTCGGATCTCCGGACAACTTCCAAAGTGAGGAGTTAATCATTGATATCGTCCCATTCCGTAGTGGCTATCATGCACTGCTCAGATGAACTGCGTTTACTCAATTCAATGCAGTGCCACACTATTCTTATCTCAAGCTCAGGATGCCTGGTCCATGCAGCGTTACAATAGTCAATGGCAATACGGAACGCTCTCTCCGTACAGAAGAGCACATAGTTGCCCTAGCAGCAGAAGTACAAAGCGGCCTTCTCAAGCAGACCCTTCATTCGGCGGACGAACCCGCGGACATCCTTAAGAGGGTCTGAACTACTCTGCAGTAGGAGAGCTCAGCTCGTCAGGAGCTTGACTAGCAATCCGGCCTCCGTCTCAGTCCCGATCAAGTGGTGGCATTTGTGTCGCGCGTACATAACTACGCACTTAAAATTCCATGGGCATTGACGGAGGCACAGACAACTTGTGATCCATGGCATGGCTCAACCGACATCGGATACACACATACTTTCACTTTTACTTGTTTTCCTTTCAGGTCTCAATCCCACAGGCCCCATCAGGGGGGGGGTCCGGTCATCGGTCCTCTTGTAGGATAAATACACCAAGATGGCAAGAAGCGCGGACATATGGGGAACTTTTTAGGTGATTTCGTTAATGATAACTCTACCTATTTTCCAGGACCCATATGCAGCTCTCCCCTGGTTTCGGCATGTTAAATAGCCTATTGCTTATTGCACTATTTGTATCAATGCGCCTTGATGTACTAATTACATTACAATGAAAATAGTTTGTAGCTGGAGCTTTAGTACCCCAGCTTTTCACCTTTACGTCTTGTTTGTTTTCTTTCTCTCTTTTCTTTTTCAGATTCCCTGTGGATAACCCCATCAGGTAGCACCCGTACACTTTGGTATGTTTGACGTTTGCCAGGGGCTTTATAGCACCTTACACTACGGCAACAAAAGTCCGAACACTTTCTATAAGTATAGTTCGGCACCCCGAATTTAGCATTATATGCATTGGCTCTGAATCATGTCTTTGGTCAATAGTTGGGTTGCCTGGCCCCTATGCTTGCTACCCTACGTTCTGCTACATCGGCTAGGGTAGTAAAGGGAGAACTACTGCGATTGTGTCCTGATTTAAACCAGATGAGCACCTCAATAGAGAAAGCCGAAAACTGACTGTCATGATGCGGCGAGTGCTAGTCAGCTGTCCAGAGGTCGCAAATTGTTGGAGATTTTTCCGCATTTCGCGAAGGATCGGTACTTCCCGATCAGACGCTGACAGCACTCTGGTTCGTATACTAGGGGCCACGCCTATGTTTTATTATAAAACTCTGATGGCTAAGTGAGGGCGTTCAAGCCATATAGTCTGGTTGCCTGGTTCGTTGCGCTAAACAACTCCTTCAAGGACCATATAATTGGATCAAGATTGTTTACATTCCATCCCGAACACCTTCATACTACCTACGTGAGGGCTGAAGCCGACGACTGGTTAACCCTCCGATTTCATACAACACAGCCGCACAGGAGGAAACAATCAAAACATAATAAAAATTATATATTACAAGGCGGATCTGTTCATACAAGGCAAAACATGGATGTATTCATTTGAGAATAACGTCCTGCCCGCATTGCGTTGCTATAAGTCGAGATCCCTCCAGGACATCCGCAAAATATCGCTCGAGTGTGCGGTGCTCCTTGCCCTCCGGCGGCCCCCTGGCCACCTCAACGGCATCCATCTTCGCCCGCCACATATTGCAGCGAGCGAAGGCCATGCGAGCACCCTCGATGCGGACTGATCGCTTGACGATGTCTAGCCGCGGACAAGCCTCCACCACCCACTTCACAAGGTCGAAATAACTACTAGGTATAGCTTCGGCCGGCCATAATCGGATTATGAAATCCTTCATGGCCAGTTCGGCCACCCTATGCATCTCGACCAACTACTTCAGTTGATCGAAAAAGGCCACCAGATGTTCTGGCACAGCATACTGCGACCAAAACAGCTTCTGCGAAGAATGCCCTTCCTTGGCTTGGAAGAACTCCGCAGCATCGGATACACTACGCGGCAGATCCACAAAAGCCCATGGGCAACTCCGAATCCGGGTTAGTAAAAGGTACTTCCTCTCCACATACTTGCTTTGCATGTTAAATGCCTTACCCGCTGCGATCTTCTTCGCCTCCTGGATCTCCTTGAGAGCGTCCCGGGCCTCATTTCGTGTGGCCTCTGAGCTCTGACGAGCCTTGGTAAGTTCGGCCTCTCGAGCCGACACCTCATGCTCCAAAGCTTCATACTTCTTCACCACATCTTGGAGCTCCTGCTGGACCTCCACGACCCGAGCCTTGAGCTTCTTACGGGCGGCTTGCTGTTGGACAGCCTTCCCCTCGCCTTTGGCTAGGGCCTTTCTCAGGGCCTCGACCTTGGTTGTCGCTTCTGTACAAATCGTGGCATTTTGGTCATCGCATACAATTTTCTTCTTTTCGAATATATAACAGGTTATTGCTTACCTTGTTTCTCCTGGAGCTGCCTCTTGGCTTGGCCCGGCTCCTCCTCGGCCTCCGCCAGTTTCTACTTCGGTCCAGAAACTTCGGCGGTATGCGAGGCCGCGGCTAGCAACGACGCCTGCATTTCAGAAAAATTAAGTTAGTTTCCTATTAAAACAAGATCGATCCTCTGTCTGGCTTTTTCTTTCCGAACACCGGACAGTTTCTCAGGGGCTACTGGTCTACACTGGGATTTTCTCCTTGTTCGGTGTCTCTTACCTCAAAACCTGTCAGCAAGCTGCTGCAGGCTTTGGTTAATCCGCTCTTGGCGGATTGAACCTTTTCAATCACCACGCCCATAAGGGCACGGTGCTCATCCATAATGGAAGCGCCTCGTAGCGCCTCCAGCGGGTTATCCGGTGCCCCTGTTTAGACAGGGGTCACCGGCAGAACATGCATCCCTCCTTCTTTCGAAGGAGGGTGCGTGCTAGACTCCGGAGCCGCCACGGTCTCCAGAATTGAGCCCGGTTGAGGGCCGAACTGTGTACGGCCCTATCCACTAGTATCATTGGGGATTGAGTCCCCTAGGTGTCCGGCAATGGGGGTTTCTCCTTCGGGCGCCTCCTGAGCCTCTCCCCCTCCGGAGACAGTCCTTCGGGACAGCACCTCCGCATCCTCCTTGGTCTTGGGGGAGTGTGCGTCCGGCAGGGAGTCCCTTATGAGGATCGCTGGGAGCTATTGTGGGCCGGACTACAATAACATTTGCCAATCATTTGAATACAATGAGGAAGAGAGACTTTATGGGCAGATAAGGTGTTAGTACTTACAATGCGGCCCGAGGCTTAGCACGGGGGCGTCTCTCTGGACTGTCATCAACGTCCCATGCGGAGTTACCCGTTAGGGAGCCCTTCCCCTTTTTGGGCGCCTCCGCCTCTAGAGTTGTGGAGGTCGCCCTCTTCTTCCTCCCCCCGTCGGGGGGAGAGTCGCTCTCCTCCTCCCCTCCTCATCCACGTCGTCTTCGGCAGCGGGGGAATGGGCCTTGTCTTCAGATGCCGCGTCCGAAGTGCCCTTGCGGCGGGGGCCACTCCGGACCACCTTCGCCTTTCCTGTGGCCTTCTTCTCTGGTGCCTTGTAAGGCGCCGGCTCCAGCATCTTCACTAAACGCGGAGTGAATGGCTCTTCGGGCAGGGGAGCCGGACATCGAATCTTCTTCGCCTGCTTCAACCAGTACTGAAAAAGCAATGGTAATGAAAGCATTAGATATCACCCTTGAAACAAGCAAGTAAGGGATGTGTTAAAGATAACATACCTTGTTGGGGAGGTGATTTATGTCGTGGCCACAATCCGAATTGGTGGCCGGCGGTATCTCGTTGCCCTTGAAAAGCAACTTCCAGGCATCTTCATGAGTCGTTTCGAAGAGCCTCACCAAGGTATGGTGTTTCTTCGGGTTGAAGTCCCATAGAGGACAGCTTCGGCTCTGGCAGGGGAGGATCCGGCGCACCAGCATCACTTGGATTATGTCGACGAGCTTGATATCCCTATAGATCATGCTTTGGATGCGCGTTTGCAGCGCAATCAGCTCGTCCGACAAACACCAGTTTGGGCTCTTCTCGACCCAAGAGGTGAGCCACACGGGAGCGCCAGAGTTGAATTCGGCAGCTGCGGCCTAGGTGGCGTCGCGGGGTTCGGTGATGTAGAACCATAGCTTCTGCCATTCCTTGACAGATTCCACGAATGTGCCTTTTGGCCAAGAAACATTGGTGAGCTTGCTCACCATTGCGCCCCCGCACTCTGTGTGCTGTCCGTCCACCACTTTGGGCTTCACGTTGAAGGTTTTGAGCCATAACCCGAAGTGGGGGTGGATGCGGAGGAAAGCCTCGCACACAACGATGAACGGCGAGATATTGAGGAAGGAGTTCGGGGATAGATCGTGGAAATCTATCCCGTAGTAGAACATAATCCCACGGAGGAAGTGGGGGATGAACACTACCCTCTCGTTGGGCTTCGGTGTGGGGATGATTTGTCCCCGGGCTGGAAGACGGTGGGCGATTTCCTTCGCCAGGTACCCGGCCGCCCGAAGCTCAGCGACGTTCTCCTCCTTCATGGAGGAGGCCATCCACTTTCCTTGACCTCCGGATCCTGACATGGTTGAGTGCTTTCTCGAGATAAGGGGAATGAGAACTTGGGGCTGGAGCTCAAGGGCGGAGAGGTAGGAGGAAAGCATGGGGGAAGAAGGAGGAATATTATCTCCTTATAAGGGTGGTGAATATCGAATGCCTCCCATTCACCTTAAAATTCGCCTGCTCCCAAGGATGTGTAAATGGCACGGTTGGGTTACCCACACCCGTATTGATGAGAATCCTGTGATAAGGGGACAAGATCTCTACTTTGACAAGACATGCCAATGACAACCGCGTCTCGAAACATGGGGCGAAAAACGGTTTGAAATTATGACTAGACAGGCGTGATGTCACATTACTAAAGTTGTCAGCAGATGGGACTCGTGTGTTATTATATTCTCTCTACGGTTGTGTGCGGTGTGTTTTACAGGTCCGAACATGTTCGTTTCATCCGAAGACTATTTTTTGGAGTTTGGAAGGAGGAACCCGCCTTGCAATGCCGAAGACAGCACTACGCACCGGATACTTTGTCATTGAAGCCTGGTTCAAGGGCTACTGAGAGAGTCCTGGACTAAGGGGTCCTCGGTCGTCCGGCCTGTTGTCTATGGGCCAGACTGATGGGCTGTGTAGATACGAAGACCGAAGACTACACCCGTGTCCGGATAGGACTCTCCTTGGCATGGAAGGCAAGCTTGGCGAACAACTATGAAGATTCCATCTTATGTAACCGACTCTATGTAACCCTAGACCCCCCCCCCCCCCGGTGTCTATATAAACCGGAGGGTGTAGTCCGAATAGGGGATACTCGATACCGTAGTCATACAAGCTAGACTTCTAGGGTTTAGCCATTACGATCTCGTGGTAGATCAACTCTTGTAACACTCATATTCATCAAGATCAATCAAGCAGGAAGTAGGGTATTACCTCCATAGAGAGGGCCCGAACCTGGGTAAACATCGTGTCCCCTGTCTCCTGTTACCATCAACCTTAGACGCACAGTTCAGGACCCCCTACCCGAGATCCACCGGTTTTGACACCGACAACCGTGAAGGGATTGACAACTCCTTTATCGCATTGGTTGAGAGGTTGTTGTTTGTTTGTGCAGGTACTAGGTGACTTGTGTGTTACCTCCTACTGGATTGATACCTTGGTTCTCAAAAACTGAGGGAAATACTTATGCTACTGTGCTGCATCACCCTTTCCTCTTTAAGGGAAAACCAACACATGCTCAAGAGGTAGCACGGAGTCTTAGTCATCTTGCCCATGAGGCATGGTTCGCAAGCATCAAGTGATTCATAATCATGTGATTCCAAAAGCCCATCAGCATGGAGTTTCTTCATGCGCTTTACACCAATGTGACCTAAAACGGCAGTGGCACAAATAAGTTGCACTATCATTATTAAACTTATATCCATTGGCTTCAATACTATGAATATGTGTATCACTACTACAGAGATTAAATAAAAATAGACCACTCATCACGGGTGAATGAACATAAAAGATATTACTCATATAAATAGAACAACCATTATTCTCTGATTTAAATGAATAACCGTCTCGCATCAAACAAGATGCAGATATAATGTTCATGCTTAACGCTGGCACCAAATAACAATTATTCAGGTCTAATACTAATCCTGAAGGTAGATGTAGAGGTAGCGTGCCAACGCCAATCACATCGACTTTGGAACCATTTCCCACACGCATCGTCACCTTGTCCTTAGCCAATCTTCATTTAATCCGTAGCCCCTATTTCGAGTTGCAAATATGAGCAGCAGAACCAATATGAAATACCCAGGCGCTACTACGAGCATTGGTAAGGTACACATCAATAACATGTATATCAAATATACCTTTCACTTTGCCATCCTTCTTATCCGCCAAATACTTGGGGTAGTTCCGCTTCCAGGGACCAGTCCCTTTGCAGTAGAAGCACTCAGTCTTAGGCTTAGGTCCAGACTTGGGCTTCTTCACTTGAGCGGCAACTTGCTTGCCGTTCTTCTTGCAGTTCCCCTTCTTCCCTTTGCCCTTCTTCTTGAAACTAGTCATTTTGTTGACCATCAACACTTGATGATCCTTCTTGATTTCTAGCTCTGCAGCCTTTAGCATTGCGAAGAGCTCAGGAATTTTCTTATCCATCCCTTGCATATTACAGTTTGTCATGAAGCTTTTGTAGCTTGGTGGCAGTGATTGAAGAACTCTGTCAATGACACTATCATTAGGAAGATTAACTCCCAGTTGAGTCAAGTGGTTGTGGTACCAAGACATTCTGAGTATATGTTCACTGCCAGAACTATTCTCCTCCATCTTGCGGCTGTAGAACTTATTGGAGACTTCATATCTCTCAATTCGGGCATTTGCTTGAAATATTAACTTCAACTCCTGGAAAATCTCACATGCTCCATGATGTTCAAAACGTCATTGAAGTCCCGATTCTAAGCCGTAAAGAATGGCACAGTGAACTATCGAGTAGTCATCAGCTTTGCTCTGCCAGACGTGCATAACATCTGGTGTTGCTCCTGCAGTGGGCTTTGCACCTAGCGTTGCTTCCAGGACGTAATTCTTCTGTGCAGCAATGAGGATAATCCTCAAGTTACGGACCCAGTCTGTGTAGTTGCTATCATCATCTTTCAACTTAGCTTTCTCTAGGAATGCACTAAAATTCAAAGGAACAGTAGCACGGGCCATTTATCTACAACAACATAGACATGCAAAATACTATCAGGTACTAAGTTCATGATAAATTGAAGTTCAATTAATCATATTACTTAAGAATTCCCACTTAGATAGACATCTCTCTAGTCATCTAAATGATCACGTGATCCATATCAACTAAACCATGTCCGATCATCACGTGAGATGGAGTAGTTTTCAATGGTGAACATCACTATGTTGATCATATCTACTATATGATTCACGCTTGACCTTTCGGCCTCAGTGTTCCGAGGCCATATCTGCATATGTTAGGCTCGTCAAGTTTAACCCGAGTATTCTGTGTGTGGAAAACTGGCTTGCACCCGTTGTATGTGAACATAGAGCTTATCACACCCGATCATCACGTGGTGTCTCGGCGCGGTGAACTGTAGCAACGATGCATACTCAGAGAGAACACTTATACCTTGAAACTTAGTGAGAGATCATCTTATATTGCTATCGCCATACTAAGCAAAATAAGATGCATAAAGGCTAAACATCACATGCAATCAAAATAAGTGATATGATATGGCCATCATCATCTTGTGCCTCTGATCTCCATCTCCAAAGCACCGTCATGATCACCATCGTCACCAGCTTGATACCTTGATCTCCACGTAGCATCGTTGTCGTCTCGCCAACTATTGCTTCTACGACTATCGCTACCACTTAGTGATAAAGTAAAGCAATCACAACATGCCCTGCAAAAACAAGTTAGACGTCCTCTACTTTGTTATTACAAGTTTTACGGGGCTGCTATGGGCTTCTAGCAAGAACCATTCTTACCTACGCATCAAAACCACAACGATTTTTTGCCAAGTGTGTTGTTTTAACCTTCAACAAGGACCGTGCATAGTCAAACTCGATTCAACTAAAGCTGGAGAAACAAATACCCACTAGCCACCTGTGTGCGAAGCACGTCGGTAGAACCAATCTCATGAACGCGGTCATGTAATGTTGGTCTGGGCCGCTTCATCCAACAATACCGCCGGATCAAAGTAAGCCATTGCTGGTAAGCAGTATGACTATTATCGCCCACAACTCTTTGTGTTCTACTCGTGCATATAACGTCTAAGCATAGACCTGACTCTAACGCCACTGTTGGGGAACGCAGTATTTCAAAAAAAATCCTAGGATCATGCAAGATCTATCTAGGAGATGCATAGCAACGAGAGGGGAGAGTGTGTCTACGTACCCTCATAGACCGAAAGTGAAAGCGTTTAATAACGCGGTTGTTGTAGTCGAACGTCTTCGCGATCCAACAGATCCAAGCACCGAACGTATGGAACCTCCGCGTTCAGCATACTGTCGGTGTCAAAACCAGCGGATCTCAGGTAGGGGGTCCCGAACTGTGCATCTAAGGCAGATGGTAACAGGAGGCAGGGAACACGATGTTTTACCCAGGTTCGGGCCCTGTTGATGGAGGTAAAACCCCACGTCCTGCTTGATTGATATTGACGATATGGGTAGTACAAGAGTAGATCTACCACGAGATCAGAGAGGCTAAACCCTAGAAGCTAGCCTATGGTATGATTGTATGTTGTCCTACGGACTAAAACCCTCCGGTTTATATAGACACCGGAGGGGGCTAGGGTTACACAAGGTCGGTTACAAAGGAGGAGATATACATATCCGTATTGTCTAGCTTGCCTTCCACGCCAAGTAGATTCCCATCCGGACACGAGACGAAGTCTTCAATCTTGTATCTTCATAGTCCAACAGTCCGGCCAAAGGATATAATCCGGCTGTCCGGAGACCCCCTAATCAAGGACTCCCTCAGTAGCCCCCGAACCAGGCTTCAATAACGATGAGTCCGGCGCGCAGTATTGTCTTCGGCATTGCAAGGCGGGTTCTTCTCCAATTTCCAAGTGTTTGTAAGCAGTGTCTGGTCCCATAAATGTTTGGACCTCTTGGCTTCTGTGCCCAATAAGGGCTATCTCCCACGCGTCGAATGAATACGAGGCGCCAGGGTGTTTTTACATTCGCCCCCTAGCCAGATAAATAAATTGTCTATTAAAGGGACGGGGATTCTTAGATCCGATCCATACCATCCTCCCCCGGCGAGAATCCATCAGAGCGCATTTCGGAAAGATCCATTCCAGCATGGCCGACCCCCGCAGCTCGTCCTCCCGCCCCGTAGCCCTAAGCCCGGTGATTGGGAGAGGTGTTCAGTCCCGCACAGTCGATTAGTCGAACTGCAGACTAAGGGATTTCTCCCTCCGGCGTATATGGTGCCCGTTCGAGCCGGCCTTGCCACCTACAATGGCGGGGAGCAAGCAGAGAGCTTTCCCTGTCCCTCCATGGGGGAACGGGTTTGCCTTGTCCCTTATTTACTAAGGGGACTCGGATTTCCAATTCATCCATTTCTCCGCGGGCTCCTGGAGTTCTACGACCTCCAATTACACAATCTCACCCCTGCCTCCATTCTACATATTGCCGGCTATGTTTCTCTCTGTGAGTTGTTCTTGGGCTGTGAGGCTCACTTCGAGCTGTGGAAAAAGGCTATTTTCCCTCGTCCCTCACACACAGAGGGAATCACTTTATCAAGTGGGCGGAGCTGAAATATGGCGCATCGCCGATACCGGATACCTGTCCGGTACCCCTAAGAAGCCGTCCGAAGACTGGCCTTCAGGATGGTTCTATATGGAGGACGTTCCCCTTCCGGACCCTGTTCGGCAGGGTCTTCCTGAGTTCAAGAATGCTCCTCTGAAGAAGCGCCGAAGTTGGCGCCCACGGAGCCCCCAGGCGGAAGACAACAGGGAAGTCCTCTATCTGATGAACCGGATCAAAGCACTGGCTCAATCAGGATTGACAATAATCGAAGTTATGTCGATGTGCATAATGCGGGGAGTGCAGCCACTTCAATATCATGGGCACCCCTTGTGGTGTTATAACGGGACGGATGACGCCACCCGCTACGGGCGTAAGGGTCCGGACAATGCTGCCGCTCTAGCGAAAATCCTGTCCGAACTGTTCAAGGGTGAGGAAGAGGAGTTCACCCGCATCAAGCCATGGGATGAATTCTCCATGTACAATCCTCCAAGCTGGGTAAGTTATATCTCCCTGCTCCCATTTTCCCGCATTCTTTGTCGTAAGTATTCACCTTGCCACTTCGCGGCAGGAACTATGAAAAGCCATAAAGGAGGTCAGCAGCCCCTCTCCACAACCGGAGGACCCTGACCGGGCCCTCGACTCCGGATTTGAAGAAGATCCGGTTATCTCCGTGGAGCTGATAGACCGGCAGTTCTAACAGTTAAGCTACGACGATGCCATGGTGGCCATTACGGCCGACTATCCTGGACTGCTCCCTGCATCGCTAGTAAGAAAAACCAAAAATCCCAACTCCAAAACTAGGATCCCCTTTTAGGCACTTCACCCACCATATACACATGGCATCTTTTACAGGGAAGGCATTCGGGACACCCTGCCGAACCCGCAGCAACTCGCCAACAAGAGGCACCGAGGCCGGGTAGGCCAAAAAGGAAGGCGGTCAGGACGGAGACGCCGGCGCAAAGTGTCGGATTTTGGGTTCCGGCAGACCCTTAAGGTTCGAACACTGGGGTGCGCGCGGAAATCACGTCCTCAACCTCCCCGCCTCGCAAAGATCTAAACTACTAAAAGAATCACACAAGAGACACAAGATTTATACTGGTTCGGGCCACCATTGTGGTGTAATACCCTACTCCAGTGTGTGGTGGATGGATTGCCTCCTGGGGCTGGTGATCAAGAACAATACAAGGAAGAACAGCCTCGCGAGGGTCTGTTCTTGGCTGGGGTGATGAACTGCTGGGAGGAGTTCGGTCACCTCTCTCTCTCTCTCTCTCCCTCGTTCTCTACTCTGTGTGCCTTCTCATCAAAACCGGACCCTGACCTACCAACTGATCGAACCCCTTGCTATGTGGGTGGCTGGTCCTATTTATAGGGGCCATGGTCCTCTTCCCAAATATCGAGCGGGAAGGGAGCCAACAATGGCGGGCTAATTTGAAGGGGGACAGCAAGTACATCTATCCTGAGAAAAGGTGGTCTTCGCCTACGAAAGGCTCTGCGGTGACGCCGCACTGGGCTCCATGGTGACCTCCGTGTCGTAGTCCGCTTGGTCCTGGTCTTGTTGCACCGAAACGGCAACCTTTGCCTGATGCCTCAGTACTCCGCGGCTGCGCTTGCCCCCTTTGCACCAAAGAGGAAAGAAGGACGCTGCGCGCGCTGGCGCCCGCCTGGCGCCCTCGATCATCATGGCTTGCGTCACTGGCACCTCGCGAGGTACCCCGCCTTGATATCTCCATCTCCTCGCGAGCCAGCCTGAGGAGGCTGCACCTGAGGATGCGCCGTGTCGTCCGCCTCGCGAGGGTCTTGAGTCTTGTGCTTGATGAAGATGGGCCATGTTGGGCCCCCATTCGAGCCACGCCGCAGGCCGCAGGCAGGCAAGTCTGGGGACCCCCGTTCCCAGAACGCCGACAGTAGCCCCCGGGCCCGTCGCGCGCATGGGCTTGGCCGTGCCGAGAGGCAAAAGGGCAAGGGCGAAGCGCCGCGGGCCCTAACAGCCTGCGGCCTTCGGCGTCGTGTGGCGGTTGACGGGACGTGGGTGCTTCAGCAAGCACGCGGGTTGGTAAAGGAGTGGCATCTGCCCAGACTTCGCCTTTTGCTCCCTCCGGTCGTCATTCAGATCCCCTTTCTTGCGCCTTCCCTTTTTCCTCTAAACTTCTAGATCTACTCCAGCTGTGTGACCTAGGAAGCCATGGCCCCTCGCCAGCCTCCGGCCAAAGCTTGGTACTCCCCTGCTCTGGATCCGCCGAATGTGTCCAAGGCGAGCTTCGCCCGGCTATGTCGGATGGCGACGGCGCAGGGCGTCAACGGGGTGGAGGTGTTCAAGGCCGGCTCTGCCACCCCCGAGGACCGAGGGAGCACCTTTTATCCTCTCTTTGTGAGCTCCATTGCTGCGGGCTTGGTGCCTCCCTTCTTCGAGTTCTTCTTCTCTGTCCTCCGCCACTACAACTTGCAGGCTCTGCATCTCCATCCCAACTCTGTCCTTCTCCTGGCGATCTTCGCTTACTACTATGAGGCCCACGTGGGGGTGCAGCCTTCGGTGGCCCTGCTGCGCCACTACTTCTCCCTCCGGGTCTCCGGCAGCTCTCATTCTGCGTGTGCGGGCTTCGTTGTGTATAGCGGCACCATTACCATCTCAAACCCCGGGAAGAGGATCGAGGGCTTCAGGAGCAAGTGGATCTTGGCAGATGTCGGGCGCATCCACCCTCGGCTGATCTTGCCTACGGAGCAACCCGTGAGCACCAGCGACTGGTGCCGAGCGGAGCTCATGGACCCCCGCGCGAAGCCGGTGTTGGAGAAGATGGACGCGGACCTGAGGCCGGCCAACATGGTGACGGCGAAGTTGACCGGTGCGTCGCTGCTGAAGGAGTTCCTGGAGCACCAGCTGGCCCCGCTCCGGGAGTACTCTCCTCCAATGTGGAGGCCTCATCCGTGCCCCGAGGCTGTGGACGAAGAGGATGTGACCGCGGTTCTCCAATCTCTGGTCGGGGGCGAGGTGGCGAGGCCGAAGGGTGCTCCCAAGCCCTTGTTCCTTCGCGACGACTAGAAGCGGGTGGTGAAGTCCATGTCCGTTTTTAACGGGGACGGGCTCATGCCCGCGCTGGCTTCTGAAGGGCCGGTGGATGTGCCCTCCGGCAACTCCAGCGATGAGGAGGAGGAAGAGGAGCGGCGAGAGGGGCCCGACTCTAGGGCGACTGATGGAGAGTCGAGGGCTCCCCTCTCCCGGCGCGTGTCCCGCACTCTCCGCCTTTTGCCGAGCGATGATGACGATGATGTTGATGCCGCTCTGGGTAGAGGGAGCTCGCCCGCGATTCCGAAGAGGGACAGGACCGCGCTGATCTCCCGCGGGTCCGTCCTGACCCCGGGGCGAACCATGGACGCGCCTTCCGCTTCTGAGGTCGACTCTTCCAGGCGGCTGTCAGGCTTCAAGTTAGGCCGGAGGGTGCCCGAGCTCACCGGCGAAGACCCATAAGTGTTGGATCCTTGCTATTTTGTTTCTCATTCCGCCGACGAGGCTTGATGATTGCTTCTCTTGAACAGGCTGGCGCCCACGGCGAAAAAGCTGAAGGGAGCTCCTGAGGTCCCACCTGCGGCGAGGGTGCTGCCGCCGCTGTCGAAGCCGTGAAGGGGCGCGCGGAGGCGCTGATGAGGAAGTTCCGGGCCTTCAGCACCAAGCCAAGGCAAGGCGATGCCGGCCCCGCTGCTCCATGAGGCGAAGCCGCTCTGCATAGCTTCACCGCCGACAAGTGACTCCATTCCATCCCTGTTCTTCTTTCAATTCCTGCACATGTACCACGCCTCGGGGAGGCATTTAAACTTGCCTTTGGTATTGAGACGACAGTATGGACTGTAATATTTGCTTTTAAGTTCCTTGGATTTTATGCTTTTCTTCCCTACTTGCTTGTGTTCTACGCCGGCAGAGCCCGGCCCCGCGCATGCCTCACCCAGCATTAGCCCCGACCGGAAACCAGGACAGGACCAAAGGAGTGAGGGGCCACGTGACAAGTTATGCTCCTGAGTCGCGATGCTCAGGAGTCCCCCTTGGCGTGCGAACAACAAGTAGGGAAGCGTGATGTAGGCGTGTCTTCCGTTCTACGTCTGCAGAGCCCGACTCCGCGTCTACCTCACCCAGCATAGCCTTTCGGAACTAAGGAGTGAGGGGCTACGGAGCCAGTTAGGCCCCTGAGTCACGATGCTCAGGAGTCCCCCTTGACGCGCGAACAGCGGGTGACGAGGCGAGATGTAAGCGTGGCTACCGTTCTACGTCTGCAGAGCCTGACTCCGCGCGTACCTCACCCAGCATAGCCTTTCGGAACAAAGGAGTGAGGGGCTACGGAGCCAGTTAGGCCCCTGAGTCGCGATGCTCAGGGGTCCCCCTTGACGCGCAAACGGCCTTCATACCTTGGCTCCGCTCGGGGAGAGACGCGCGGCGAACCAGGCCCGAGGGGCCTGGCTGGGCGGCGTACGCCTGGGCGTGACCCAGTCGCAGCCCCCGTGCCTAGCCCCCTCACGCGGCACTCCCAAGGGGAGGCGTTGCGACGAGGCCAGCCACTGAGCTCTGGGCTCCCTGAGGTTAAAGCGGCCCGGAGGCCACCCCCAGTTGTTTATCACTAGCGCGGAGCATAGCGCTTCCGTATGTGTACGGGCATAGCCGCGCCTCGGCAGTGTCGTCAGCCAGCGTGGAGCATGGTGCTTCCACTGGTACGTGGGAGGGGGCTCTCCTCCGGGAGGAGCCCCCGGGGCGTATACAGCCCCGCCCTGACACGTGATCGGCACGGTAGAGCTAGGTGAGGTGTATCTTGGCACCCATGAGCCAGCGCGGGACTCACGAGGCCCTACCTCTGGGCGGGTTGCGCCCGGCACTGGGCCGTATCTTGAGATGTGTCCCTGCAAAATTTGGTTAGATGCCGGTACTCTACGTCTTCGGGTCCCGGCCCTCGAGCTTGTCTCAGCCGTCGCTGGTATGCCAGGTCGCGATGCCATGGACAAGGCCAGAGGGTGAGGGCTGGAGAGCCGGTAAGAGCCCTGAGTCGCGATGCTCAGGCACGCCCCCCTTTAACGTGCAAGTAATTGACATGGAGAAGAAGGGATGCCGCGGACGGGCATCATGCAATCAAGCGTGATAGGCAAATGCATAGTTGGAAATAAACGCTAGGGAGATACACGCCGCTGGGTCTGGCCCGAGCGGCTTGGGGATGATGCAGCCCGAGGGGTGCCCCCAACAAAGCAAACCAACGACGGAAAGGTAAATGCAGATGCATGCCGCGGGGACAGACCCACGCGGCCTGGGAGTGATGCAACCCGGGGAGGGTGCTCCCAGCTGAGAACGGAACTTGAAAGATGTCACCTGAGGATGTCACCGGCGTAGTGGCGTTGGTGTAGCAGACTTGACGGGCTGCAGAAGCCGATCCTCACGAGCCCCCAGGCCCTGGGGCCTCGGGAGGCTCTGGAGGCGTTGGCGACTCCTCGCGAGCTGCCTCCATCTCCGCCAAGGCCGCGGAACGCCTGTCTTCCTGAGCCTCCATGATGCCCCTTATGAGGCACTGGTACGCCTCGACCATGCTCAGCAGGCCGTAAGGCATGTGAACATAGCTATGGGGTGGACCTCCGCAGCGCCCCACTCGTGAGGGCCAGAGGCGCTCCGTCGTGGCGATCTGATTAAGCCCTGGTACGTCGACGCAGACGCGCAGCCCACCATCCTCGCCTGGATGTGGGGCCGCAGCTGGCAGGCGGCGGCAACCTCTCATGATCCTCATCTCCTGTAGTTCTTGAATGGCCTTGTCAACGAACTCTGGCTGGTCTGACCTTCCTCGCCTGGCTCCTTCCCGGGGGAAACGTGCTACGAAGCACGCCTCCACATGGTGCCCAAGCGCCACCCTCGTGACCCTGGCTAGGTCGGTGGCCCTCCAGGTGAGAGCCCCCGAGCCTTGCCTGAGGAGGGCGCCGGGCGCGCTTTCCTATGCAATGGAAGGAGGGTCCCCCTGGGCAGACGCGGGCCCTGAGGGGCCTGCGTCCTGAGGGGCCGAGCCTGACGATGTCTTCTTCTTCTTGGGGGTGGTCTCAGGAAGCCTCCTGCTTCCACAATCTGGGTCTTCTAGCGACGCGGCCTGATAGGCCCGCTCCAGGGAACACACTGCATCCTTCTCTTCACAGGGCACCGTGATGATGCCGCCACTTCCTGGCATCTTGAGGATGTTGTAGCCGTGGTGGGTCGCAGCCATGAACTTGGCCAGCGCTGGGTACCCAAGGATGGCGTTGTACGGCAGGCGGATGTGGGCGACGTCGAAGTCGATGAGCTTGGTGCGATAGTTGCTGCGAGCCCCGAAGGTGACAGGGAGGCGGACCTGCCTGATCGGGACTGTGGAACCGTCGGTGATCCCGGAGAAAGGCTTGGTTGGCTGAAGCTGGTCATAGGGCACTTGGAGGTTGTTGAATGTTTCCACGGACAGGACGTTGAGCCCTGCCCCACCATCGATGAGGGTCTTGGTGACCAGCACGTTGCTGATGACTGGGGAGCAGAGCATCGGGAGGACTCCTGCCGTGGCCGCGCACTTGAGCTGGTCCGCCGAGCTGAACGTGATGGGGCACGCCGACCACCGGAGGGGGCGCGTTGCTTCGAGCTTGGAGAGAACTGCATTCACTTCGCGGGCAAACTGCTTGAAGATACGTTGAGAGGTTGGGGCTTGAGCTCTGCCCAGGATGCAGGCGATTGCGCGCGGCTCCTGGAAGCCCCCAGCCCCCTCGTCTTGATGGCGGTCTTCGTTCCTCCTCGGCTGAGGCGGCAGTGGAGGTAGGCCTGCATTGCCATGAGGGCGGTCCTCACGAGGCTGATCCCTCCAGTCTCCCTCGCGAGGCAGGTCCCGCCGGCGGTCCTCGCGAGGTTGGTCGCGCCACCCCTGGTGCGGGCCGCGATCTTCCCAGCGCCCTGGGTTTCTTCCTCCTCCTCGGTCGTAGCCCCGGTCAGCATGGTCAGGGCGACGGTCGATCCTTCCTTCTCGCACGGCGCGGAGTTCTTGATATTCGTTGGTGTTGTGTGTGTGGAGGTCATGGTACACACAGTATCGGCCGCCTCTGGAGGATTCGGGCAGATCCTTGCCCCGCTTTGTGTCTGGTTCTGCCGCGAGTACGGCAGCCCCCTTGCGCTTCGCATCCTTGGCTTTGGGCTTCTTCTCTTCTGGGTCCGCGGCAGGCAGCTCGAGGAGGGAGAGATGTCCCTCCTCAGCCCTGGCGCACTTGTTCGCCAAGTTGAACAGCTCCAGGGAGGTGCAGAGGTCTTCATGCATCGCCAGCTCCTCCTTCATCTTGACGTCGCGCACGCCATCGGAGAAGGCAGAGATGATGGCCTCCTCGGACACCTTGGGGATCTTGAGGCGCGCGTTGTTGAAGCACTGAATGTACTTTTGCATGGTCTCTCCGGGTTGTTGCTTGATGCGGCGCATGTCGCTCACGGCGGGTGGCCGGTTGCGAGTACCTTGGAAGTTGGCGATGAAGCGGGCGCGCATCTGGTCCCAGGAGGAGATCGTACCTAGAGCCAGATTCAGGAGCCAGGTTCGAGCTCCTACCTTGAGCGCCACGGGGAACCAGTTCGCCATGACCTTTTCATCCCCGCCGGCAGCCTTGATGCCCAACTCATAGAGCTGGAGGAACTCTGCGGGATCGGTTGTGCCGTCGTAGCGAGGAGGCAGGTCAGGCTTGAACTTGCCGGGCCACGCAACGCTGCGCAGCTCAGTGGTGTAGGCGTGGCAGCCCGCGGTGGCCACAAAAGGCCTCGGTTGGTGGAGAGCTTGGTCTTGAGGGTCCCCACGTGCTGCAGCTAGGAGCAGGGCGGGGTCTTGGCGCGCCGGAGCTGGAGCAGGGTCGCGGCGCGCCGGGGCAAGGAGCGCCCTGGCAGCCCCTTGCGGGCGAGGAACTTCTTGGCAGCTCCGCTCTTGCTGCGCTGGCGCCTGACGGAGCGGGTTCCGCCCAGGGGCCAAGCGCCTTGGAGCCATGGCATCTTCTTGGAGGGGAGGCGGCTGGTGCACCTCTGGAGCTTCGTTGCCCGTGCGAGGCGGAGTGTGGCGCAGAGGGACGGACGGCGCGGAAGAGCCCCCTGCGGCGCGGACAAGCTCAGCGACGCGGTCGAGCCACTCCTCGTAGACGTCGTCGACGGGGCAGTAGCGCAGGAGCTTGTTTGCCGCGAGGAGCGCAGCTCGAGCCTCCAAGGGTGCGCGGAGCGCGCAAGACGAAGAGCCAGCTGGAGCGAGTGATGGAGTGGCGGTGCGGCCGTCTTGCCGCACGGACAGGTGCTGAGACGATGCTTGCTGCTCGCCCCCCACCGGGCCGGTGGCTGCGTTGACGGCGGGCGACGGGGAACGACGAGGACGCCCACCGACGGGGGCCGTCTGGGCGACACGAGAAGCGATGGCGGCCCGGCGTTCGGCGCGGGCCCGACGAGCGTCGGACATGGATGCGACGGTCGGAGGAGAACGGAGTGGTGGAAGACAGATTCCGGCGCACCCCTACCTGGCGCGCCAAATGTTGGATTTCGGGTTCCGGCAGACCCTTAAGGTTCGAACACTTGGGTGCGCGCGGAAATCACGTCCTCATCCTCCCCGCCTCGCAAAGATCTAAACTACTAAAAGAATCACACAAGAGACACAAGATTTATACTGGTTCGGGCCACCATTGTGGTGTAATACCCTACTCCAGTGTGTGGTGGATGGATTGCCTCCTGGGGCTGGTGATCAAGAACAATACAAGGAAGAACAACCTCGCGAGGGTCTGTTCTTGGCTGGGGTGATGAACTGCTGGGACGAGTTCGGTCACCTCTCTCTCTCTCTCTCTCTCTTTCTCTACTCTATGTGCCTTCTCATCAAAACCGGACCCTAACCTACCAACTGATCGAACCCCTTGCTATGTGGGTGGCTGGTCCTATTTATAGGGGCCTTGGTCCTCTTCCCAAATATCGAGCGGGAAGGAAGCCAACAATGGCGGGCTAATTTGAAGGGGGGCAGCAAGTACATATATCCTGACAAAAGGTGGTCTTCGCCTGCGAAAGGCTCTGCGGTGACGCCGCGCTGGGCTCCATGGTGACCTCCGTCCCATAGTCCTCTTGGTCCTGGTCTTATTACACCGAAACGGCAACCTTTGCCTGATGCCTCGGTACTCCGTGGCTGCGCTTGCCCCCTTTGCACCAAAGAGGAAAGAAGGACGCTGCGCGCTGGCGCCCGCCTGGCGCCCTCGATCGTCATGGCTTGCGTCACTGGCACCTCGCGAGGTACCCCGCCTTGATATCTCCGTCTCCTTGCGAGCCAGCCTGAGGAGGCTGCGCCTGAGGATGCGCCGTGTCGTCCGCCTCGCAAGGCTTGGCCCCTCGCGAGGGTCTTGAGTCTTGTGCTTGATGAAGATGGGCCATGTTGGGCCCCCATTCGAGCCACGCCGCAGGCCGCAGGTAGGCAAGTCTGGGGACCCCCATTCCCAGAACGCCGACACAAAGGTATAAGAAAAACCCCGCCCCGTGTTTGTCATCTTTCTCAAAATGTAATGACGCCCGTGTTTCTTTAACATAAAAAACGCTCGCCGAAATATGTCCGGCGATGTTGCCAATCAAGCTTCCACCAGTCGGGCGCCAGGACCGGATATGGAGGCAGAAGCCGATATGGGGCAGGCGCCGGATAATCCCCCTACAGAGGATGCAGATAGATTATCGGCTACAAACTCAGAAGTGGAAAGCGCCATGAATCATAGGCGTCGCCGGGCCGTACTCCGTAACGCTTTCTTCTCACCAGAGGCATTTGAAACCTTCAATTCTGGAGAGGCGTACCTCCGTGCTGCTCAAGATGGTCTAGCCAGAGCCACGGATCTGTATGTAAAGGATGTACGAGTGAGTAAATCAGGCGATTTATGTGTATTAGTAGCCCCTGAGACTTGAAACAGTTAGCAGAACTGATTTAAGGATCATCTTTATTGTGCAGGATCTTAAAGAGAAGAATACTAGGCTGTCACAGGAGCTGGAGGAATGCAAGACCCAACTACGGGCTGCTGTGGCCGCATTGCAGGAACCGAAAAAGTCACCTGCTGGTAACATTTGCTTTAAAGAATGATGGTTACCATATAACGTGTGGCATGGCTGCAGATCTAACAACAGATGTTGCAGATGAATCCGAAAAGAATCCGGAGGACCAGCATGTTATGCGGCAGCTAGAGGCTGGCAAACGCGTGCTGACTGAGGTTAGGTTGGAGAAAAACAATCTCCAAGATGCCAATATTAAGCTGAGCGTGGAACGAAAAGACGTTCGGGGCCAGCTTGCAGACTCTGAGAAGGAGAATAAGCGGCTTCGGCGCGGCATTTTCAGTAAGTGCTTGAACGAATCCTTTTAAAGGAGTTCGGCGAAGAAGCCGACTAACAGCGTTATGTCCGTAGGTATGCTGACGGGTCGTCCCGCGGAGGAAATGCCCGGGTCTGCGGGTGATCTTCTGTCCAAGCGGTCATATCTACACGAACAAGTTCGGTAGGTGATGCAGGGTGTTGCCCAGGCCTTGTGGCCATCCATCTCCCTGCCAGAAGGCGTTGCCGAGCTTGCGGAGAAGCTCAAGGGAGCACGGCGGCGCTTCCGATTATGGAAGATATCAGCCTGCCGACAGGGTGCTAGAGAAGCCTGGGCCATGGTGAAGACGTGGTATACCAAGGCAGGCCCAAATCACATGGCCGAGGTCGGACCTATGGGGCCCGACAAAAAAGAGATCCCCGTTAGCTTAGTTTATGGGCAAGTAGAATTAGCTGCAAAGTATTCTCAACAGGATTGTAAGCTAGACCGCCTGTTGGATGGTATAGAAGAGGAATTTAGTCAGTATGCATGATTATGTAATTAAAGTGACATGTATAATGCCTTCTAGTCGGATTGTCGATCATTTGTCGTTGCGGACCTTTTCGCTTCAACCTCCGGGCCCAATAGTCCAGAGTGTATCCGAATACCCGCTCAGTTATATAAGAACCGGGGTATGCGTGGAGACCAGGCGTAGGGGTCATTAGTGCTTTATCAGACAAGTGCCCAACTAGTTGTGTTATATTACATGGGTAGTAAGAAACATATTCTAGGGAGAATAGTTCCGTTGAGGGTTCCTTTCCCTGGGTAAGCATGCCCTAAAGTGCATGTCCGGACTGCGATAGGAAACGCAGGAAAAACATCTGGGGGCAGATATGGACAATAAATAAAAAATCATCTTTTGTTCACCGACCGAATATTCCCTTAAGAACGCTAGCTTTCGGCTTCACCCAGTCTAAGGTACACATCCGGCTGACCCGGCAGTAACAATCACAGAGGTGATCCCCTTATGCCCTTGCTAAATTAACAGGAATGTAGGGCATAAATACAAGAGCTAGGCAACCCAGCTTGGTCAAAACTTAAGTCATATTGATGCATATAATGGTGAAAAAGGTACATGCGGAAGTATAACACATGTGTGGGGCACGAGGCCCAGATAAATAATTTAAGCTTCTGTGAAAGAAGCCCCCAGGTATGAAGAGTGCGGCTGGCGCATCTGTAATGTGCAGGCGAGGCACAAGGTGACCCTTGAAGGCCTAGAGAAATAATAAAAGAAAGAAAGAAAACAAGGCAGATAATGTATATGCAGAAAATGGACAAAGGGAGGGGACTAACATAGAGTCCGGTGCTAGGCGTAGAATCTTCGGAGCCTGGCCGCGTTCCATGGGTTCGGCTCGAGTCGACTAGTCGATGCATCCCACAGTCGGTATGCTCCACAGGTCAGAACTTGGTCAATAATGAAGGGACCTTCCCATTTGGGCTCGAGCTTGTTCTTTTTCTTATCCGGCAGGCGTAGAACTAGTTCGCCAACGTTATAAGTTTTGGCCCGTACTTCTCTGCTTTGGTATCTGCGAGCCTGTTGCTGATAAAATGCGGAACGGGCTTTGGCTACGTCACGCTCCTCCTCCAGGGTGTCCAAACTGTCCTGCCGATCGAGCTCGGCTTCTCTTTCTTCGTACATGCGCACTCGAGGTGAGTCATGAATTATGTCACAGGGCAAGACTGCCTCTGCGCCGTACACCATAAAGAAGGGTGTATATTCGGTACTACGATTCGGCGTGGTCCGCAGCCCCCAGAGTACGGAGTCGAGCTCCTCTACCCAGTGCGTGTTAGACTCCATTAAGGAGCGCACTAATCTGGGTTTAATGCCGCTCATTATAAGACCGTTTGCTCGCTCGACTTGACTGTTGGTTTGTGGGTGATAGACTGAAGCATAATCGAGCTTGATGCCCATTTTGCTACACCAGAGTTTTACCTCATCGGCCGTGAAGTTCGTGCCATTATCAGTGATGATGATGCGGGGGACGCCATAACGGTGTACAACCCCGAATATGAAGTCTATCACCGGTCCGGATTCGGCTGTTTTAACAGGTTTGGCCTCTATCCATTTGGTGAATTTATTCACCATGACCAATAAGTATTTTTCCTTGTGGGTTCCCCCTTTAAGGGGTCCAACCATGTCAAGCCCCCAGACCGCAAAGGGCCATGTAATGGGGATTGTTTGGAGGGCGGTGGGTGGCATGTGACTTTGATTTGCAAAGAGCTGGCAACCGGCGCAGCGTTGGACCAAGTCCTGTGCATCTGCCCAGGCCGTTGGCCAATAGAATCCTGTACGGAAGGCCTTGCTTACAAGAGCCCAGGCTGCGGCATGATGGCCACCAAGTCCGGCGTGAATTTCTGCCAAAAGATTCCGCTCTTCCCCTTTGGAGATGCACCTTTGAAGGACTCCGGTAGTGCTTTTTTGTACAATTCTCCCTCATGGACCCTGTAGGCCTTGGATCGCCGCACTATGCAGCGTGCCTCATTTTGGTCCTCCGAAAGTTCCTGTCTAGTTAGGTAGGCCAGGAATGGTTCTGTCCATGGGGCAATAATAGCCATTATTTCGTGGGCTGAAGGTGTTATTTCGGTGGCGGAGCCTCCGATTGGGCCAGAGAGTTCGGTATTGGGTATTTTGGCTGGGTCCAGACTTTTGTTGCCGGTGTCCCCTTCCCATACTACGAATGGCTTGAACAACCTTTCCAAAAATATGTTGGGGGGGACCGCATCACGTTTTGCGCCGATGTGGGCGAGGATATCCGCCGCCTGATTGTTTTCCCGAGCCACATGGTGAAATTCGAGCCCCTCGAACCTAGCTGACATTTTTAGGACAGCGTTTTGATAGGCCGCCATTTTTAGATCCTTGGCGTCAAAGTCTCCATTTATTTGGGATATTGCAAGGTTTGAATCCCTACATACCTCCAGGCGTTGAATGCCCATGGAGACTACCATCCGAAGACCATGCAACAGAGCTTCGTATTCGGCTGCGTTGTTGGAGTCTGTATACAATATTTGCAATATGTACTGAACAGTATCTCCGGTTGGGGACGTCAGGACGATGCCAGCCCCTAGACCAACCAGCATTTTAGAACCGTCAAAGTGCATGATCCAATTGGAGTATGCGCCGTACTCTTTAGGGAGTTCGGCCTCCGTCCATTCGACGACAAAGTCGGCCAATACTTGCAACTTAATGGCTCGTCGAGGTTTGTATGTTATGTCGAACGGGAGGAGCTTAATGGCCCATTTAGCAATCCGTCCCGTAGCGTCGCGGTTGTTTATAATATCATTAAGTGGCACTTCCGAGGCTACTGTAATCGAACACTCTTGAAAGTAGTGTCGCAGCTTCCGCGATGCCATGAATACCGCATCTGCTATCTTTTGCTAACGTGGGTACCGTGATTTGCATGGAGTGAGGACGGTGGATACGTAGTATACCGGCTTTTGAAGAGGGAATTTATGTCCGTCCGCTTCCCGTTCGGCAACGAGCACCGCGCTTACAACTTGATGAGTTGCCGCAATGTACAACAGCATTGGTTCGCTGATGTTTGGCGTGGCCAGGATTGGGTTGGTTGCCAAGATGGCCTTTATTTCTTCCAATCCGGTTGTGGCCGCGTCCGTCCACTCGAAGTGTTTGGTGCGTCGAAGGAGGCGATAAAGGGGTAAAGCCTTTTCTCCTAAGCGGGAGATAAAGCGGCTTACAGCCGCCACACATCCAGTGGGGTAGCCAACTGTGACAAAGCTCGGATTTTGGTCGTATTAGCTTCAATACCTCTACTGGAGACAATGAAACCCAGGAGCTTTCCGGCTGGTACACGAAAAACGCATTTTCCCGGATTGAGCTTGAGGTCGTATGTTCGGAGGTTGTCGAATGTGAGCCTCAAGTCGTCTTTCAAAGAGTCGACGTGTTTGGTTTTGACGACCACATTGTCTATGTATGCCTCTACTGTTTTGCCAATTTGTTTCTCCAGACATGTCTGAATCATGCGCTGATATGTTGAGCCGGCATTTTTGAGCCCAAAAGGCATTGTGTTAAAACAGAAGGGGTCGTATGGTGTGATGAATGCCGTTGCGGCTTGGTCGGACTCCACCATCTTGATTTGGCGGTAACCGGAGTATGCGTCGAGGAAACATAATGACTCGTGTCCTGCGGTAGCATCAATGATTTGATCGATGCGTGGGAGGGGGAAGGGATCCTTTCGGCAAGCTTTATTGAGGTCTTTGAAATCGACACAAAGGCGCCAGGATTTTTCCTTCTTTGGTACCATCACCAAGTTTGCTAGCCAGTCCGGGTGTTTTATTTCTCTGATGAATCCGGCCTCCAATAGCTTGGCTAGTTCCTCTCCCATGGCCTGTCTCTTATGTTCGGAGAAATGCCGAAGAGCTTGCTTGACCGGCTTGAATCCCTTTAGGATATTGAGGCTATGCTCGGCCAGCCTGTGTGGGATTCCTGGCATGTCTGAAGGATGCCAGGCGAATATGTCCCAGTTCTCATGCAGGAACTCTCATAGTGCGGCATCCACAGCGGGGTTTAACTGTGCCCCGATGGAGGCTGTTTTTGTAGGGTCCGTTGGGTGGACTTGTAATTTGACTATTTCATCCGCTGGTTTAAAAGAGGTGGACTTGGATCTCTTGTCGAGTATCACATCATCCCTATCCACTGTGGAGCGTAGCGTGGTTAATTCTTCGGCCTCGAGGGCTTCGAATAATGCCTCGAGGGCCAGTGCGGCTGTTTTGTTTTCGGCGTGGAGTGCTGTGTCCGGATCACTGGAGAGGGTGATGATTCCGTTGGGCCTAGGCATTTTGAGCTTCATGTATCCGTAATGGGGTACAGCTTGGAAGGTTGTGAACACCTCTCGTCCTAAAAGAGCGTGATAACCACTGCTGAACGGGGCCACTTGGAATGTAATTTCTTTGGACCTGTAATTATCCGGCGTGCCGAATACCACGTCTAGTGTGATTTTCCCAGCACAGCGTGCTTCCCGACTGGGGATGATTCCTCTAAAGGTTGTGCTACTTTGCTCAACGCGGTTCCAGCCTATTCCCATCTTTTGAAGAGTTTCCTCATAGGTGAGGTTTAATCCGCTGCCGCCGTCCATGAGTACTTTGGTGAGTCGAAAGCCGTTCACAGTTGGACTGAGGACCAGTGTGGCTGGTGCTCGGGCTGTTCGGAATTTAGGTTCGTCACTGGCACTGAAGGTACTAGCCGTGTCACTCCATGGATTTATTGCTGCTACGTGGCAGATTTCGGCCATGCTGCGGAGTGTTCGCTTGCTCCTATTATTTGACGCGAAGGTCTCAAACACTGTTAACACCGTATTGTTATCCACGGGATGGTGCTCTGTGGTATTTGGGATAAGAAGATCCTCACCACTTTTGGCCACCTGCCGGAGTATCCAACATGCTCTAAGGTTGTGCGTTGGTATTATATCCGCTGTACTATGAAGTTTGCAGGGTCCGTTGAGCCATCCCTCTAGTACGGTTCCATGCCCTGTAGAGGGTTTTTGCTTTTTGGTAGTTGACCCGGGTGTATTCTGATAATGCACCCTTTTATTTCGGATTGGGTTTGTATTCAAGGCCGGATTATCCCAAAAGTTTGTTTCGGTTTTCCAGGCACTTTCCATCGCACAGTACTTTCGTACTATGGATGCCAAGTCAGCGAAGCGTGTTATCTCATGGCGATTTATGGCGTTAAGGATTCCCTTGCCCGTGCAATTATTGCAGAAAAATAGGATTGTGTCTTCCTCGCGATAGTCCTTAACCTTGTTCATCGCAAGGAGGAATCTGGCCCAATAGTGATGTACTGTTTTCCTAGGGCTCTTGCCTAATGTGGGAAAGAACGCTTATGTTTGGGTGGGTGGGTGGAATTGAATCCGAACCCCTACCCGATCTGGGATCCAGGGGCCGAGGAGTTTCCAATTTTGGATGTTCCGGTTTCGGGATATTACCCGATAATCCTGGCCCGCTGCCTGACTCTAAGTTCAGGGATTGGATGTTGTCCTCCCACGAACGGGCGTCCGGCTTGGAGAGCTCGGAAATCTGGACATAGTTGGTCCTCAAGATAGAGGAAAGGTCGCCGCATTCTTCTTCCACCACTTCAATATGATGGGTGACCGGTGGAGAGTTAATCTCCCTTTGATCAGGTTTAAGCCCAATCCGATCATAGTCCATAGCGACTCCCAAGGCGGCGATGCGATCCAAGAGCTCGTTTAAGGAGGCGAGCTCCATTGGATCCATCGGTTCGGTGGGTGCCGATTTGACATGGGGGTTGTTTTTGATGACCCGAGAAGTCATCGTCGGCACGGCGGCCGAACAGGCGGTCATCATGAAACCGCCTAGCCGGAGTGTTTGGCCGACAGCCAAAGCTCCTCCGGCAGTAGTAACGTCTCTAAAGACGAGACGAGACATCCTTCCTTCTGGCGACGGCACAGAGGGACTCTCAATGAAAGCACCAATATCGGTGTCAAAACCGGCGGATCTCGGGTAGGGGGTCCTGTACTGTGCGTCTAAGGCGGATGGTAATAGGAGGCAGGGAACACGATGTTTTACCCAGGTTCGGGCCCTCTTGATGGAGGTAAAACCCTACGTCCTGCTTGATTGATATTGATGATATGGGTAGTACAAGAGTAGATCTACCACGAGATCAGAGAGGCTAAACCCTAGAAGCTAGTCTATGTTATGATTGTATGTTGTCCTACGGACTAAAACCCTCCGGTTTATATAGACACCGGAGGGGGCTAGGGTTACACAAGGTCGGTTACAAAGGAGGAGATATACATATCCGTATTGTCTAGCTTGCCTTCCACGCCAAGTAGAGTCCCATCAGGACACGAGACGAAGTCTTCAATCTTGTATCTTCGTAGTCCAACAGTCCGGCCAAAGGATATAATCCGCTATCCGGAGACCCCCTAATCTAGGACTCCCTCCGTAGCCCCTGAACCAGGCTTCAATAACGATGAGTCCGGCACGCAGTATTGTCTTCGGCATTGCAAGGCGGGTTCTTCTCCAATTTGCAAGTGTTTGTAAGCAGTGTCTGGTCCCATAAATGTTCGGACCTCTTGGCTTCTATGCCCAATAAGGGCTATCTCCCACGCGTCGAATGAATACGAGGCGCCAGGGCGTTTTTACATTCACCCCGTAGCCAGATAAATAAATTGTCTATTAAAGGGACGGGGATTCTTAGATCCGATCCATACCATCCTCCCCCGGCCAGAATCCATCAGAGCGCGTTTCGGAAAGATCCATTCCAGCATGGCCGACGCTCGTAGCTCCTCCTCCCGCCCCCGTAGCCCTAAGCCCGGTGATTGGGAGAGGTGTTCAGTCCCGCACAGTTGATTAGTCGAACTACAGACTAAGGGATTTCGCCCTCCGGTGTATATGGTGCCTGTTCGAGCCGGGCTTGCCACCTACAATGGCGGGGACCAAGCAGAGAGCTTTCCCTGTCCCTCCATGGGGGAACGGGTTTGCCTTGTCCCTTATTTACTAAGGGGACTCGGATTTCCAATTCATCCGTTTCTCCGCGGGCTCCTGGAGTTCTACGACCTCCAATTCCACAATCTCACCCCTGCCTCCATTCTACATATCGCCGGCTATGTTGCTCTCTATGAGTTGTTCTTGGGCTGTGAGGCTCGCTTCGAGCTATGGAAAAGGCTATTTTGCCTCGTCCCTCGCACACAAAGGGAATCACTTTATCAAGTGGGCGGAGCCGAAATATGGCGCATCGCCGATATCGGATACCTGTCCGGTACCCCTAAGAAGTCGTTCGAAGACTGGCGTTCAGAATGGTTCTATATGGAGGACGTTCCCCTTCCGGACCCTGTTCGGCGGGGTCTTCCTGAGTTCAACAATGCTCCTCTGAAGAAGCGCCGAAGTTGGCGGCCACGGAGCCCCCCAGGTGGAAGACAACAGGGAAGTCCTCTATCTGATGAACCGGATCAAAGCACTGGCTCAATCAGGATTGACAATAATCGAAGTTGTGTCGATGTGCATAAAGCGGGGAGTGCAGCCACTTCAATATCGTGGGCACCCCTTGTGGTGTTATAACGGGACGGATGACGCCACCCGCTGCGGGCGTAAGGGTCCGAACAATGCTGCCGCTCTAGCGAAAATCCTGTCTGAATTGTTCAAGGGTGAGGAAGAGGAGTTCACCCGCATCAAGCCACGGGATGGATTCTCCATGTACAATCCTCCAAGCTGGGTAAGTTATATCTCCCTGCTCCCATTTTTCCCGCATTCTTTATCGTAATTATTCACCTTGCCACTTCGCGGCAGGAACTATGAAAAGCCATAAAGGAGGTCAGCAGCCCCTCTCCACAACCGGAGGACCCTAACCGGGCCCTCGACTCCGGATTTGAAGAAGATCCGATTATCTTCGTGGAGCTGATAGACTGGTAGTTCTAACAGTTAAGCTGCGACGATGCCATGGTGTCCATTACGACCGACTATCCCGGACTGCTCCCTGCATCGCAAGTAAGAAAAACCAAAAATCCCAACTCCAAAACTAGGATCCCCTTTTAGGCACTTCACCTACCATATACACATGGCATCTTTTACAGGGAAGGCATTCGGGACGCCCTGCCGAACCCGCAGCAACTCGCCAACAAGAGGCACCGAGGCCGGGTAGGCCAAAAAGGAAGGCGGTCAGGATGGAGACGTCGGCGCAAAGGTATAAGAAAAACCCCGCCCCGTGGTTGTCATATTTCTCAAAATGTAATGACGCCCGTGTTTCTTTAACATAAAAAACGCTCGCCGGAATATGTCCGGCAATGTTGCCAATCAAGCTTCCACCAGTCGGGTGCTAGGACCGGATATGGAGGCAGAAGCCGATATGGGGCAGGCGCCGGATAATCCCCCTATAGAGGATGCAGATAGATTATCCGCTGCAAACTCAGAAGTGGAAAGCACCATGAATCATAGGCGCCGCTGGGCCGTACTCCGTGATGCTTTCTTCTCACCAGAGGCATTTGAAACCTTCAATTCTGGAGAGGCGTACCTCCGTGCGGCTCAAGATGGTCTAGCCAGAGCCACGGATCAGTATGTAAAGGATGTACAGGTGAGTAAATCGGACGATTTATGTGTATTAGTAGCCCCTGAGACTTGAAACAGTTAGCAGAACTGATTTAAGGATCATCTTTATTGTGCAGGTTCTTACAGAGAAGAATACTAGGCTGTCACAGGAGCTGGAGGAATGCAAGACCCAACTGCGGGCTGCTGTGGCCGCATTGCAGGAACCGAAAAAGTCACCTGCTGGTAACATTTACTTTAAAGAATGATGGTTACCATATAACATGCGGCATGGCTACAAAACTAACAACAGATGTTGCAGATGAATCCAGAAAGAATCTGGAGGACCAGCATGTTATGTGGCAGCTAGAGGCTGGCAAACGCGTCCTAACTGAGGTTAGGTGGGAGAAAACCAATCTCCAAGATGCAGTTATTAAGCTGAGCGTGGAACTAAAAGACGTTCGGGGCCAGCTTGCAGACTCCGAGAAGGAGAATAAGCGGCTTTGGCGCGGCATTTTCAATAAGTGCTTGAACGAATCCTTTTAAAGGAGTTCGGCGAAGAAGCCGACTAACAGCTTTATGTCTGTAGGTATGCTGACGGGTCGTCCCGCGGAGGAAATGCCCGGGTCTGCGGGTGATCTTCTGTCCGAGCTGTCACATCTGCACGAACAAGTTTGGTAGGTGATGCAGGGTGTTGCCCAGGCCTTGTGGCCCTCCGTCTCCCTGCCAGAAGGCGTTGCCGAGCTTGCGGAGAAGCTCAAGGGAGCACGGCGGCGCTTCCGATTATGGAAGATATCAGCCTGCCGACAGGGTCCTAGAGAAGCCTGGGCTATGGTGAAGACGCGGTATACCAATGCAGACCCAAATCACATGGCCGAGGCCGGACCTGTGGGGCCCGACGGAAAAGAGATCCCCGTTAGCTTAGTTTATGGGCAAGTAGAATTAGCCGCAAAGTATTCTCAACAGGATTGTAAGCTAGACCGCCTGTTGGATGGTATAGAAGAGGAATTTAGTCAGTCTGCATGACTATGTAATTAAAGTGACATGTATAATGCCTTCTAGCCAGATTGTAGATCATTTGTCGTTGCGGACCTTTTCGCTTCTACCTCTGGGCCCAATAGTCCGGAGTGTATCCGAATACCCGCTCAGTTATATAAGAACCGGGGTATGCGTGGAGACCAGGCATAGGGATCATTAGTGCTTTATCAGACAAGTGCCCAACTAGTTATGTTATATTACATGGGTAGTAAGAAACATCTTCCGGGGAGAATAGTTCCGTTAAGGGTTCCTTTCCCTGGGTAAGCATGCCCTAAAGTGCATGTCCGGACTACGATAGGAAATGCAGGAAAAACATCTGGGGGCAGATATGGACAATAAATGAAAAATCATCTTTTGTTCACCGACCGAATATTCCCTTAAGAACGCTAGCTTTCAGCTTCACCCAGTCTGAGGTACACATCCGGCTGACCCGGCAGTAACAATCACAGAGGTGATCCCCTTATGCCCTTGCCGAATTAACGGGAATGTAGGGCATAAATACCAAGAGCCCTGGACTGCATCGCTATCGATGATCGAAGGAGCCATCAAGCCTAATGATGACGATACAGAGGAACTCTCAATGAAAGCACCAATGTCGGTGTCAAAACTGACGGATCTCGGGTAGGGGGTCCCGAACTGTGCGTCTAAGGCGGATGGTAACAGGAGGCAGGGAACACGATGTTTTACCCAGGTTCGAGCCCTCTTGATGGAGGTAAAACCCTACGTCCTGCTTAATTGATATTGATGATATGGGTAGTACAAGAGTAGATCTACCACGAGATCAGAGAGGCTTGTCGGATTCACGGGTTCCGGCAGACCCTTAAGGTTCGAACACTGGAGTGCGCGCGGAAATCACGCCTTCTACCTCCCCGTCTCGCAAAGATCTAAACTACTAAAGGAACTGCATGAGAGACACAAGATTTATACTGGTTCGGGCCACCGTTGTGGTGTAATACCCTACTCCAGTGTGTGGTGGGTGGATTGCCTCTTGGGGCTGATGATGATGAACGATACAAGGAAGAACAGCCTCGCGAGGGTCTGTTCTTGGCTGGGGGGATGAACTGCTAGGAGGAGTTCAGTCACCCTTCTCTCTCTCTCTCTCTCTCTCTCTCTCTCTCTCTCTCTCTCTCTCTCTCTCTCTCTCTCTCTACTGGCGAGCCGGACGAACCAACTACGCGAACCGAACCCCTTGCTACGTGGGTGGCCGGTCCTATTTATAGGCAAAGGCCCTGGGCCTCTTCCCAAATATTGAGCGGGAAGGGCGCCAACAATTGGCCAATTCGAAGGGGAACATCTAGTACACTTATCCTGACTAGAGTTGGTCTTTGCCTGCGAAAGGCTCTGCGGTGACGCCGTGCTGGGCTCCATGGTGACCTCCGTCTCGTAGTCCGCTTGGTCCTGGTCTCGTTGCACCGAAATGGCAACCTTTGCCTAATGCATCGGTACTCCGCGGCTGCGCTTGCCCCCTTTTGCACCAAAGAGGAAAGAAGGACGCTGCGCGCTCTGGCGCCCGCCTGGCACCCTCGATCGTCATGGCTTGGGTCATGGGCACCTGGTGAGGTACCCCGCCTTGATTCCTCCGCCTCCTCACGAGCCAGCCTGAGGAGGCTGCGCCTGAGGATACACCGTGTCGTCCGCCCTGCGAGGCTTGGCCCCTCGCGAGGGTCTTGAGTCTTGTGTTGATGAAGATGGGCCTCCTTTGAGCCACGCCGCAGGCCGCAGGCAGGCAAGTCTGGGGACCCCCGTTCCCAGAACGCCGACAGTAGCCCCCGGGCCCAAGGCACGCATGGGCTTGGCCGTGCCGAGAGGTGAAAGGGCAAGGGCGAAGCGCCGCGGGCCCTAACAGCCTGCGGCCTTGGGCGCCGCGTGGCGGTTGATGGGACGTGGGTGCTTCAGCAACCGTGCAGGTTGGTAAAGGAGCGGCATCTGCCTGGACTTCGCCTTTTGCTCTCTCCGGTCGCTGCTTAGATCCCCTTTCTTGCGCCTTCCCTTTCTTCCTCCAAACTTCCAGATCTACTCCAGCTGCGCGACCTAGGAAGCCATGGCACCTCGCCAGCCTCCGGCCAAATCTTGGTATTCTCCTGCTCTGGACTTGCCGAATGTGTCCAAGGCGAGCCTTGCCCGGTTGCGCCGGATGGCGACGGCGCAGGGCATCAACAGGACGGAGGTGTTCAAGACCGGCTCCGCCACCCCTGAGGGCCGAGGGAGCACCTTTTATCCTCTCTTTGTAAGCTCCATTGCTGCGGGCCTGGTGCCTCCCTTCTCCGAGTTCTTCTTCTCCGTCCTCCACCATTACAACTTGCAGGCTCTGCATCTCCACCCCAACTCTGTCTTTCTTCTGGCGATCTTCGCTTACTACTATGAGGCCCACGTAGGGGTGCAGCCTTCGGTGGCCTTGCTGCGCCACTACTTCTCCCTCCGGGTCTCCGGCAGCTCTCTTTCTGCGTGCACGGGCTTCGTCGCGTATGACGGCACCATTTCCATCTCGAATCCCGGGAAGAGGATTGAGGGCTTCGGGAGTAAGTGGGTCTTGGCAGATGCCGGGCGCATCCACCCTCGGCTGATCTTGCCCGCGGAGCAACCCGTGAGCTCCAACGACTGGTGCCGAGCGGAGCTCACGGACCCCCGCGCGAAACTGGTGTTGGAGAAGATGGACGCGGACCTGAGGCCGGCCAACATGGCGGCGGAGAAGTTGACCGGTGCGTCGCTGCTGAAGGAGTTCCGGGAGCAACAGCTGGCTCCACTCCGGCAGTACTCTCCTCCAATGTGGAGGCCTCATCCGAGCCCCGAGGCTGTGGACGAAGAGGATGTGACCGCGGTTCTCCAATCTCTGGTCGGGGCGAGGTGGCAAGGTTGAAGGGTGCTCCCAAGCCCTTGTTCCTTCGCGACGACTGGAAGCGGGTGGTGAAGTCCATGGCTGTTTTTAACGGGGACGGGCTCGTGCCCGCGGCGGCTTCTGAAGGACCGGTGGATGTGCCCTCTGGCGACTCCAGCGATGAGGAGGAGGAAGAGGAGTAGGGAGAGGGGCCCGACTCTGGGGCGACTGATGGAGAGTCGAGGGCTCCCCTCTCCCGGCGCGGGTCCCGCTCTCTCCGCCTTTCGCCGAGCGATGATGATGATGATGACGATGACGTACTGGGTAGCGGGAGCTCACCCACGATCCCGAAGAAGGATAGGACCGGGCTGATCTCCCGCGGGTCCGTCCTGACTCCGGGGCGAACCGTGGACGCGCCTTCTGCTTCTGAGGTCGACCCTTCTAGCCGGCTGTCAGGCTTCAAGTTGGGCCAAAGGCTGCCCGAGCTCACCGGCGATGACCCGTAAGTGCTTGATCCTTGATATTTTGTTTCTCGTTCCACCGACGAGGCTTGATGATTGCTTCTCTTGAATAGGCTAGCGCCAGCGGCGAAGAAGCCGAAGGGAGCCCCCGAGGCCCCACCTGCGGCGACGCCTTCGCATGCAGGGGAGGGAGATCATGACGCGCGGGCTTCTCCTGCCCGCTCATCCTTGCGAGGCTTGGCTGAGCTGGCTGGGGCGAGCCCAGCCCCCATGGCTCGAACGACTCCCGAGGCGCCCTCGTCTGGCGCCGCTGCTACGGCTGTGGAGGCGCGGCGGACTCCGCCTCGGGACACTGCGGCCTCGCCGCCGCTACTTTCTCCTCCTGTTGTCTTGGGGCGCACCGATGTTTCTCCGCCTCCTTCTTCCATCTTGGAGCGTGCCGTTGCTGAACTGGACCGGCTACGGCAGGACCTTCTCGGCGCCGACCCTCGCCTGGTGGCCGGGCGCCTGGAACTGGCTTCGGGGTGGATTCGTTCTGATGCTTCGATTCGGGCGGCATTGGTTCAGGCCTCAACGGCCTGCGATGGTGAGAGGGAGGCCACCTTCGAGGCGGAGGCTGCCCAAGACGCGGCCCTGGGAGAGGTGGTTGAAGTCCGCGGTCGTTGCAAGGCGCTGGAGGACGAGCTGCAAGGTCTGCAGGACCAGCTCACGAAGGAGGTTCGTCTTCACCAGGAACAAGAAGAAGGCATGAAGGCTCGCGAGGCGGCCATCGAGGGCCGGGAGGCCAAGCTCAAGAAGCGTCGCGACCGCCTAAGTGCGCTGGGGGAGGAGCTGGAGGCGACGAGGGTCGAGCTGGACAGCAAGGCCAAGGTTCTTGCCGAAGATCGCGTGGCCTTTGCGGACATGGAGAGAGATGCCCGCGCTTCACTGAAGACGCTTTACGAGAGCAGCCTGGACAGCCCGCTAGCCGGTTATGGTGACGGCCCCACCAAGCTGCTTCCTTTGCTGGTTAAGGCCCTTGGGGATGTCGCCCTTGGCATCGGCCCCACGGCCGAGGCCGAGGCGCGCGTCCTGTCTTCTGCTGCACTGACGCGAGTCTTCACCCACATCTACCTTCGTGATCCCAACGCCGACCTCGACGGCCTGCTGGAACCGGTGAGCGGCGAGGGTGCTGCCGCCACTGTCGAAGCCGTGAAGGGGCGCGCGGCGGCACTGCTGGGGAAGTTCCGGGCCTTCAGCACCAAGCCAAAGCAAGGCGTTGCCGGCCCTGCTGCAACATGAGGCGAAGCCACTCCGCACAGCTTCACCGCCGACGAGTGACTCCGTTCCATCCCTGTTCTTCTTTCAATTCCTTCACATGCATCACGCCTCGGGGAGGCATTTAAACTTGCATTTGGTGTTGAGACGACAATATGGACTGTAATATTTGCTTTTAAGTTCCTTGAAATTTATGTTTGTCTTCCCTACTTGCTTGTGTTCTACGCCGGCAGAGCCCGGCCCCGCGCGTGCCTCACCCAGCATTAGCCCCGACCGGAAACCAGGACGGGACCAAAGGAGTGAGGGGCTACGTGACAAGTTAGGCTCCTGAGTCGCGATGCTCAGGAGTCCCCCTTGGCGTGAGAACAACAAGTAGGGAGGCGCGATGTAGGTGTATCTTCCGTTCTACGTCTGCAGAGCCCGACTCCGCGCGTACCTCACCCAGCATAGCCTTTCGGAACTAAGGAGTGAGGGGCTACGGAGCCAGTTAGGCTCCTGAGTCGCGATGCTCAGGAGTCCCCCTTGACGCGCAAACAGCGGGTGATGAGGTGCAATGTCAGCGGGGCTACCGTTCTACGTCTGCAGAGCCCGGCCCCGTGCGTACCTCACCCAGCATAGCCTTTCGGAACTAAGAGTGAGGGGCTACGGGACCAGTTAGGCCCCTGAGTCGCGATGCTCAGGGGTCCCCCTTGACGCGCAAACGGCCTTCATACCTTGGCTCCGCTGTCGGATTTCGGGTTTCGGCAGACCCTTAAGGTTCGAACACTGGGGTGCGCGCGGAAATCTCACCTTCAACCTCTCCGTCTCGAGGGGATCTAAACTACTAAAAGAACTGCGTGAAAGACACAAGATTTATACTGGTTCGGGCCACCGATGTGGTGTAATACCCTACTCCAGTGTGTGGTGGATGGATTGCCTCCTGGGGCTGGTGTGGATGAACAATACAAGGAAGAACAGCCTCGCGAGGGTCTGTTCTTGGCTGCGGCGATGAACTGCTATGAAGAGTTCAGTAGCCTCTCTCTCTCTCTTACTCTGCTTCCTACCGGTCGAACGAACAGAACCCAACCGAACCCCTTGCTATGTGGGTGGCTAGTCCTATTTATAGAGGCCCGGGTCCTCTCCCCAAATATTGAGCGGGAAGGGATCCAACAATGGCGGGCTAATTTGAAGGGGGGGCAGCGAGTACATCTATCCTGACAAAAGCAGTCTTCGCCTGCCAAAGGCTCTGGAGATGACGCTGCGCTGGGCTCCATGGTGACCTCCGTCTCGTAGTCCTCCTGGTCCTGGTCTCGTTGCACCGAAGTGGCAACCTTTTGCCTGATGCCTCGGTACTCCGCTGATACGCTTGCCCCCTTTGCACCAAAGAGGAAAGAGGGACGCTGCGCGCGCTGGCACCCGCCTGGTGCCCCGTGTCGTCATGGCTTGCGTCATGGGCACCTCACGAGGTACCCCGCCTTGAACTCTCCGCCTCCTCGCGAGCCAGCCTGACGAGGCTGTGCCTGAGGATGCGCCGTGTCGTCCGCCTCGCGAGGCTTGGCCCCTTGCGAGGGTCTTGAGCCTCGTGTTGATGAAGATGGGCCGCGCTGGGCCCCCACTTGAGCCACGCCGCAGGCCACAGGAAGGCAAGTCTGGGGACCCCCGTTCCCAGAACACCGACAGTAGCCCCCGGGCCCAAGGCGCGCATGGACTTGGCCGTGCCGAGAGGCGAAAGGGCAAGGGCGAAGCGCCGCGGGCCCTAACAGCCTACGGCCTTGGACGCCGCGTGGCGGTTGACTAGACGTGGCGCCTCCGCTTCCCCATGACGCCTTCGTGATCATGCGAGTTGGACAAGTCCTTGCATGCAGAACGTGTTATGATTACCTGTGATCGTGGAGACCGGCGGTTGGCCTTTGCCGGCTATAAGTACGGCACCGCTCGTGCCCGTCAAGTCCATCTTCTCTTGCTCTCTCCTGCGCCTCAGCTCTTGCTCCGTCTTGGTGTGATGGCTCCATTGAGGAGGTACTCGGCCGCAGAGAAGGGGAAGGCCCTCCAGGTCGGTCCTGCCTCTCCCCCATCCAAGCGTGGTCGCGGGCGCCCCCGGAAGCACCCGGTGGCCGCCCTGGCAGCTCCCAGCAGCCGTGGGGGGCTCCCAGCGCGGCGGCGGGCAAGCCGCCGCAGCCAGAGGGTGCGCCTGGGTTGCGCGCTCCCCTAGGCCGCGCTTTCGCGCCGGGCAGGCGCCGCCGGAATTCGTCGTTTGGTCGGCGGAGCCATCTCGCACCCGGCTCCCGCTCCCTCGCTTCCTCCTTGGCGAACTCCCGGCCGGCGCTCCTGGCGGCCTCTGGCTCCAGGCGGAGGGCTGCTGCAGCAGGTCCTCGTGGGTCGCGCTGGAGGTCTCCGCTAGCGGGGGCTTGGTCTTCACTCACGGCTGGCAGGCGTTTGCCCGCGCTCGCGGACTGGAGCGTCGGTGCACTCTGCACTTCAGGTTCGATGGCGACGCCACCCTCTACATAAGGGTGTTTGGGGAAGATGGTCGCCGCGCGGGGTGCTGCCCTGAGGACGGTGACCGCGTCCGCGGGCCCCGCTCCGATGGCGATGGGGGAGATAGCGCCCGAGCGGGCGGCGGCGTCAGCGACTCCCCCAGCCTCGTCAGCTCTTCCTTAAGCGACTCCTCCAGTGGTGGCAGCAGTCCTCCCCCGCGCTGTCGGATCTGCCTAGGAGGTGGTGGTTCGTCCGCCCGCCGTCGTGCCCCGGCGCAGCGCGAGAGGGGGTCCGCCTGAGGCCCCAGGGCAGCCTGTGTCGCCGCCGTGGGCCGATGCGGGAGGGGCAGCACCAGGCTCGTCTTTTTCCTTTCTCTTTTGTTCCCTGTATAAGATAGAACAGATGCATGGAGCCCCCTGGGGGCGTGTTGGGAAATGTTGCCGCTTCAGCTATTACCTTGATCTCATTTTTGTACTTCCTGATTTCACGCCTGTGCGTAGATAGCTTTCGACCCCTGCTGGGGAGTGGGGCGACCGACCCAGACCCTGTGCGCGCGTCGTGGTACCCGAGGGGCACGGACTAGGAGGGGTGCTCCTGTAATGCGCCAGGGCCGTGAAACCCTCCTGTGGCTAGGGCAGAAACCCTCGCGAGGGCGCCTGAGCACCATCCCTCGCGAGGTTGTTCACGAGAGAAACCAAAGCGAGGGGCGAAAATCGACGAACCATAAATCAGCAACAGCGATAACTCCAACAAGAATCCAAATGCAAACGAACACGTCAACTGCGGAAAGCAAATGGAAAAGCCGCGTCCGGCACCTAATCTAGTCTTCGACGTCTTCTCACCAGCGCGGAGCTAAGTGCTGCCATTGGGCGTGGGAGGGAGCCCCTGGGCCTGAGGCCGGCGCTCCTGAGACTCCGGGATGTGTACAGCCCCACTCATTATTACGTGAGAGTGTCAAGGGGCGGCGAGCTTCACAGGCATTGGCCTTGCTTCACAGGCTCTGGGCCTTTTCCTCAAGCGCGAGGGCTTCACAGGCACTCGCCTTGCTTCACAGGCTCCGGGCCTTTACAAAAGAGATGATCTTCACAAGCACTCGCCTTGCTTCACAGGCTCCGGGCCTTTGCAAAAGAGATGATCTTCACAGGCACTCGCCTTGCTTCACAGGCTCCGGGCCTTTGCAAAAGAGACAATCTTCACAGGCACTCGCCTTGCTTCACAGGCTCCGGGCCTTTTTCCCAAGCGATGATCTTCACAGGCACTCACCTTGCTTCACAGGCTCCGGGCCTTTTTCCAAAGCGATGATCTCCACAGGCACTCGCCTTGCTTCACAGGCTCCGGGCCTTTTTCCAAAGCGATGATCTTCACAGGCACTCGCCTTGCTTCACAGGCTTCGGGCCTTTTTCCAAAGCGATGATCTTCACAGGCACTCGCCTTGCTTCACAGGCTCCGGGCCTTTTTCCAAAGCGATGATCTTCACAGGCACTCGCCTTGCTTCACAGGCTCCGGGCCTTTTCAGGGGTAGAACCTCCGGAGGTGCTGGATGTTCCACGCATTCTGGATTGGCACTCCCTCCTGAGTCTCCAAGCGCGCGGAGCTGGGCCTGGAAACATGAACAACCTTGAACGGGCCCTCCCACATGGGAGAGAGCTTGTGCAACCCCTCCCTAGAGAGAACCCGCCTGAGCACGAGGTCTCCTACCTCGAGAGTCCTGGGGCGGATGTTGCGGCAGTGATATCGTCGCAGCGCCTGCTGATACCTCGCCGCTCGCAGCGCGGCCTCCCGGCGACGTTCCTCCCCCAGCACGAGGTCCATCCCCTGCATGGCGTCCTGCTGCACCTCGTCGAATGCCAGGACCCGCGCGGAGTGACGTCTGACCTCGTGAGGGAGGACTGCTTCTGCTCCGTAGACCAGGAAGAATGGGGTCTCCCCAGTCGGTTTGGTCGCGGTGGTGCGGATGGACCACAGCACGGACTGCAGCTTGTCGTACCATCCTCTGCCGCAGGCCTCCAGCTTCTTCTTGAACATCCTGGTCTTGAGGCCCCTCAGGACCTCTGCGTTGGCCCGCTCGGCCTGGCCGTTGCTTTGAGGGTGCGCCACTGAAGCGTAGCATATCTGCGTTCCAAGGTTAGCAGAGTATGTTTTGAAGAGGTTACTGGTGAACTACGAACCGTTGTCTGTGATGATGTGGTTCGGCACCCCGAACCGGCTCACGATGCCCCTGATGAACTTGACCACGGAGCCCGCGGGGATGGTGCGGACGGCCTCCACTTCAGTCCACTTGGTGAACTTGTCCACGGCGACGTAGAGGTAGCGGTAGCCCCCTGGCGCCCGAGGGAACGGGCCCAGGATGTCCAGCCCCCAGACTGCGAACGGCCATGAAAGGGGTATAGTCTGCAGGCCTCCGGCCGGCTGATGGATTTGCTTGGCGTGGAACTGGCAGGCCTCACAAGCTTTCACCAGCTCTACGGCGTCATTGAGTGCGGTAGGCCAATAAAACCCGCTGCGGAACGCCTTGCCGACGAGGGTCCGCGATGATGAGTGGTGCCCGCAGTCTCCACCGTGTATGTCCTCCAGTAGTTCCTTTCCTTGCTCCCTGGAGATGCAGCGCAGGGATACATCGTTTGGTCGCTTCCGGTAGAGCTCTCCATCCTTGATGCAGTACGCCGTGGCCTGCCGCGCCACACGCTCCGCGTCCTCCTCCTTCTCCGGCAAGGTCCCTTGCGTTAAGTAGCTCCGGAGCTCCATGATCCAGCACCCCTCCTGAGGTTCCACCGTCAGGAGCAGGCGTGCTCCCGAGGTCGGGCCACAGACCGGGGCTCCTGAGGCAGGTGGCTGGGGGAGCTCCTCCCGAGGTTGAGCCGTGTTTGACAACGACGGCAAGGCTGAGGGCTTGAAGAGCCTCTCCTCGAAGACGCCAGGCTCCTGAGGTAGCCGCCTGGATGCCCGCTTGGCGATGTCGTCGGCCTCCTGATTGGTGCCACGGGGCACATGCTGCAACTCCAACCCCCAGAACTGCTTCTCCATCCTGCGGACCTCCGCAAGGTAAGCTTCCATGTGCTCGTCTTTCGGCTCGTACACCTTGTTGGAGAAGTTCATGAGGAGCTGTGAATCACCCTTAATGGTAAGGCGCTTCACCCCCAGGGCTGCCGCAGCCTTCAGGCCCGCTATTAGACCCTCGTATTCCGCTATGTTGTTGGAGACCTTTTCACCTTGTTGGAAGCAGAGCTGTACGGCATAGTAGAGCTTGTCCTGAGTGGGCGATATAAGCACCGCTCTAGCCCCAGCACCATGTCTGGAGAACGCCCTGTCAAAGTGCATGACCCAGCCTTATGGCACCTTGCTCCCCAGGAACAGGGACCGATCCTCGTCGGCCTTGAGGCCTGGTGCCTCTGTCCATTCTGCCACAAAATCCGCCAATGCTGCTCCTTTGATGACCCTGGTTGTGCTGAATTCGAGCTGAAACGCCTGCAGCTCTATGTTCCACTCAGCGACCCTTCCGGCTGAGTTAGGGCTCCTGAGCACCCTCTCCAGGGGGTATGACGAGACGACTTTGATGGGGTGAGCCTGGAAGTAGTGACGCAGCTTGCGTGAGGCTACCAGTAGCGCGAGGAGGAGCTTCTGAGGCATTGGGTACCGGGCCCTCGCGTCCCGTAGCACCGTGCTAACAAAGTAAACTGGGTGCTCGACAAGGCTGGGAGCATCTGGGGTTGCTGCGCCCTCGGGAGGTAAGGGCGCCTCACGGGGCGTCGTGGCCTCAGGAGGTGGACCATCTGGTCGGGCGGCCTCTCCTGCCCCCGGTGCATTCCTCGGCAGCTGACCCTCCTCAGCTGCGGTTGCGGCTTCTGCAGTCTTTCCTTGTTCCCGTTTTGTCCTGCCTCGGGTTGCCACTGCAGCCTTGACTTGGCGCTCCTCCCTAACCGCCACCAGGGCTGCGCTGGCGGAGTAGGGTGTGGCGGCGAGATACAGCAGCAGGGGCTCCTGAGGGCGCGGAGCCACCATGACTGGGGGACTGGTCAGGTATCTCTTGAGATCTTGAAACGCCTTATCTGCTTCTTCAGTCCACTCAAAGGCCCCTTTCTTCTTCATCAGCTGGAAGAAAGGCAGCGCTCACTCCCCCAGTTTGGAGATGAAGCGCCCTAGCGCGTTCACGCGCCCCGTGAGCTTTTGCATTTCTCTGAGGATCTTTGGCGGGCTCATGTCCTCGACCGCTTTGACCTTCTCGGGGTTGGCCTCGATGCCACGATGGGACACGAGGAATCCCAAGAGCTTACCCGAGGGGACGCCAAACACACATTTCTCCGGGTTGAGCCGCAGGTTTACTGCGTCGAGGCTCGCGAAGGTCTCCTCCAGGTCTTGTATCAGGGTCTTGGCCTCCCAAGATTTTACTACAATGTCATCAACGTAGGCTTCGACATTCTTTCTGAGCTGCTGGCCCAAGGTGATGTGCATCAGTCGCTGAAAGGTTGCCCCTGCGTTACGCAGCCCGAACGGCATGCATGTATAACAGTATACCCCGCATGGGGTCAAGAAGGCGGTCTTCTCAACGTCTTCCACTGCCATCTTGATCTGGTGATACCGGGAGAAGGCATCCAGGAAGCATAGCAGGTCGCACTCCGCAGTGGAGTCGACAATCTGGTTGATGCGGGGGAGCGGGAACGGATCTTGCGGGCATGCCTTGTTGAGGTTGGTGAAGTCGACACACATGCGTTCTTTCCCCCCCCCCCCTTCTTGGGCACAACGACAGGGTTGGCCAACCAATCCGGGTATCGGACCTCGCGAATGACCCCTGCGGCCTCTAGCTTGCGAGTCTCTTGGGCGATGAAAGCCTGCTTCTCCGTGGACTGCCGCCTGGCCTTCTGCTTCACGGGGCGTACATTTGGGCATACGTTGAGGTGGTGCTCGATGACGCTTCTGGGGATCCCCGCCAGCTAATCCGGCTCCCAAGCAAATACCTTCTTGTTCGAGTGCAGGAACTTGACCAAGGCCTCCTCCTGCTCGGGCTCAAGGTTGGCGCCTATGGTGAAAGTGGCACTGGAGGACCCGTCCTCGTCGACGGGTATCTGCTTGGTCTCTGCTTTGTCTTGGGTGAACAACTGCTTCTTCTTGGCGGGCGCAGCCCCCTTGGGCTCTAGGGCCTCCGCGTTGGCGGGCCGTGCCGACGCCGCTGTCTTGAAGGCGAGCTCGAGTACTCGCAATGCGTCCCCGGTGTCCCCGCGCATAGTGAGGGTACCATTGCTCCCGGGCATCTTCATGAGGTTGTACGATGGATGCGTGGCGGCCATGAACTGGGCCAGTGCCGGGTAGCCGAGGATGGCGTTGTAAGGAAGGCCGATGGGGGCGATGTCGAAGTCGACCGTCTCCGTGCGGAAGTTGTCGTAGGTGCCGAAGGTCACCGGGAGCCAGATCTGCCCCAGGGAGCCGGATGATCCGCCCCCGACGCCCGAGAAGGAACAGCTGGGTCGCAGCCGCTCCCGGGGTATGCGGAAGAGGTCGAAAGTCTCGACCAAAAGCAAGCTGAGGCCCGCGCCGCCATCGACGAGGGTCCGGGTGACGGCCACCTGGCAGATGGTGGGGGTGCACAACAAGGGGAGCGCGCCTGAGCTGACCGGGTTGGTGGGGTGGTCCTCCGAGCTGAAGGTCAGATCGACCTCGCTCGCCGCCCGGTCCGGGGGAGCCCCTTGCCACGTGGTAGCGGTGCTAACCCGGCGGGCAAAAAGCTTGATGTGGTGACTTGTGGGTGGCGCCTGCGAGCCACCCAGGAGGGCCGCAACGACCGGAGGCCTCGGTGCCGCGGTGCAGTTGCTCTGTCGCGAAGGCGGACGCTGGGGTGGTGCTTGTAGCTCGTTTCTCGCCGAGCCGGTGGCGGTGTTGACGACGGGCGGTGGGGGGTGACGAGAGCGCCCGCAGGCGAGGGCCGCCGGGGCGGCGCGAGTCTGGCTGGCACCGCGCATGGTTGCGGCGACCGAAGGAGGGCGGAGCGATGGAAGACGGATCCCGGCGCACCCCTACCTGGCGCGCCAAATGTCAGGTTTCGGGTTCCGGCAGACCCTTAAGGTTCGAACATTGGGGTGCACGCGGAAATCTCACCTTCAACCTCTCCGTCTCGAGGGGATCTAAACTACTAAAAGAACTGCGTGAAAGACACAAGATTTATACTGGTTCGGGCCACCGATGTGGTGTAATACCCTACTCCAGTGTGTGGTGGATGGATTGCCTCCTGGGGCTGGTGTGGATGAACAATACAAGGAAGAACAGCCTCGCGAGGGTCTGTTCTTGGCTGCGGCGATGAACTGCTATGAAGAGTTCAGTAGCCTCTCTCTCTCTTACTCTGCTTCCTACCGGTCGAACGAACAGAACCCAACCGAACCCCTTGCCATGTGGGTGGCTAGTCCTATTTATAGAGGCCCTGGTCCTCTCCCCAAATATTGAGCGGGAAGGGATCCAACAATGGCTGGCTAATTTGAAGGGGGACAGCGAGTACATCTATCCTGACAAAAGCAGTCTTCGCCTGCCAAAGGCTCTGGAGATGACACCGCGCTGGGCTCCATGGTGACCTCCGTCTCGTAGTCCTCCTGGTCCTGGTCTCGTTGCACCGAAGTGGCAACCTTTTGCCTGATGCCTCGGTACTCCGCTGATACGCTTGCCCCCTTTGCACCAAAGAGGAAAGAGGGACGCTGCGCGCGCTGGCACCCGCCTGGTGCCCCGTGTCGTCATGGCTTGCGTCATGGGCACCTCACGAGGTACCCCGCCTTGAACTCTCCACCTCCTCGCGAGCTAGCCTGACGAGGCTGTGCCTGAGGATGTGCCGTGTCGTCCGCCTCGCGAGGCTTGGCCCCTCGCGAGGGTCTTGAGCCTCGTGTTGATGAAGATGGGTCGCGCTGGGCCCCCACTTGAGCCACGCCGCAGGCCGCAGGCAGGCAAGTCTGGGGACCCCCGTTCCCAGAACGCTGACATCCGCTCAGGGAGAGACGCGCTATGAGCCAGGCCCAAGGGGCCTGGCTGGGCGGCGTACATCTGGGCGTGACCCAGTCGTAGCCCCCGTGCCTAGCCCCCTCGCACGGCACTCCCGAGGGGAGGCATTGCGACGAGGCCAGCCACTGAGCTCTGGGCTCCCTGAGGTTAATGCGGCCCGGAGGCCACCCCCAGTTGTTTATCACCAGCGCGGAGCATAGCGCTTCTGTATGTGTACGGGCATAGCCGCTCCTCGGCAGTGTCGTCAGCCAGCGCGGAGCATGGTGCTTCCACTGGTACGTGGGAGGGGGCTCCCCTCCGGGAGGAGCCCCCGGGGCGTGTACAGCCCCGCCCTGACACGTGGCCGGCACGGTAGGGCTAGGTGAGGTGTATCTGGGCACCCGTGAGCCAGCGCGGGACTCACGAGGCCCTACCTCTAGGCGCGTTGCGCCTGGCACTGGGCCGTATCTTGAGATGTGTCCCTGCAAAATTCGGTTAGATGCCGGTACTCTACGTCCTCGGGTCCCGGCCCTCGAGCTTGTCTCAGCCGTCGCTGGTATGCCAGGTCGCAATGCCGTGGACAAGGCTAGAGGGTGAGGGCTGGAGGGCTAGTAAGAGCCCTGAGTCGCGATGCTCAGGCACCCCCCCTTTAACGTGCAAGTGGCCGACATGGAGAAGAAAGGATGCCGCGGGCAGGCATCAAGCAATCAAGCGTGATAGGTAATGCATAGTTGGAAAAAATGCGAGGGAGATACACGCCGCTGGGCCTAGCCCGAGCGGCTTGGGGATGATGCAGCCCTAGGGGCGCCCCCATCAAGGCAAACTAACGACCGGAAAATAAAGGGGATACATGTCGCAAGGACGGACCCACGCGGCCTGGGAGTGATGCAACCCTGGGAGGGCGCTCCCAGCTGGGAATGAAGCTTGAAAGATGTCACCTGAGGATGTCGTCAGCGAAGTGGTGTTGGTGCAGCAGACTCGGTGGGCTGCGGAAGCTGGTCCTCACGAGCCCCCAGGCCCCGGGGCCTCGGGAGGCTCCGGAGGCGCCGGTGACTCCTCGCGAGCTGTCTTCATCTCCGCCAAGGCCGCGGAACGCCTGTCTTCCTGAGCCTCCATGATGCCCCTCATGAGGCGCTGGTACGCCGCAGCCATGCTCGACAGGCCGTAAGGCATGCGAACATAGCTATGGGGTGGACCCCCGCAACGCCCCACTTGCTAGGGCCAGAGACACTCCGTCGTGGCGATCTGATTGAGCCCTGGTACGTCGACGCAGACGCGCAGGCCACCATCCTCGCCTGGATGTGGGGCCACAGCTGGTAGGTGGCAGCAACCTCTCATGATCCTTGTCTCCTGTAGTTCTTGAATGGCCTTGTTAACGAACTCCTGCTGGTCTGACCTTCCTTGCCTGGCTCCTTCTCGAGGGAAACGTGCTTCGAAGCACGCATCCACATGGTGCCCAAGCGCCTCCCTCGTGATCCTGGCTAGGTCGGTGGCTCTCCAGGTGAGAGCCCCCGAGCCCTGCCTGAGGAGGCCGCCGGGCGCACTTTCCTATGCGATGGAAGGGCGGTCCCCCTGGGCAGACACGGGCCCTGAAGGGCCTGCCTCCTGAGGGGCTGAGCCTGACGACGTCTTCTTCTTCTTGGGGGTGGTCTCAGGAAGCCTCCTGCTTCCGCGATCTGGGTCTTCTAGCGACGCGGCCTGATAGGCTCGCTCCAGGGAACACACTGCATCCTTCTCTTCACAGGGCACCGTGATGACGCCGCCACTTCTTGCCATCTTGAGGACGTTGTAGCCGTGGTGAGTCACGGCCATGAACTTGGCCAGCGCTGGGTACCCGAGGATGGCATTGTACGGCAGGCGGATGTGGGCGACGTCGAAGTCGATGAGCTCGGTGCGGTAGTTGCTGCGGGCCCCGAAGGTGACAGGGAGGCGGACCTGCTCGATCGGGACTGTGGAACCGTCGGTGATTCCGGAGAAAGGCTTGGTTGGCTGAAGCGGGTCATAGGGTACTTGGAGATTGTTGAATGCATCCATGGACAGAACGTTGAGCCCTGCCCCTCCATCGACGAGGGTCTTGGTGACCAGCACATTGCTGATGACTGGGGAACAAAGCATCGGGAGGACTCCTGCCGTGGCCGCCACTTGAGCTGGTCTGCCGAGCTGAACGTGATGGCGCACGCCGACCACCTGAGGGGGCGCGTTGCTTCGAGCTTGGGGAGAACTCCATTCACTTCGCGGGCAAACTGCTTGAAGATACGTTGAGAGGCTGGGGCTTGAGCTCCGCCCAGGATGCAGGCGATTGTGCGCGGCTCCTGGAAGCCCCCAGCCCCCTCGTCTTGATGGTGGACTTCGTTCCTCCTTGGCTGAGGCGGCAGCGGAGGTAGGCCTGCGTTGCCATGAGGGCGATCCTCACGAGGCTGATCCCTCCAGTCTCCCTCGCGAGGCAGGTCCCACCAGCGGTCCTCGCGAGGTTGGTCGCGCCACCCCTGGCCCGGGCCGCGATCTTCCCAGTGTCCTGGGTTTCTTCCTCCTCCTCGGTCGTAGCCCCGGTCAGCACGGTCAGGGCGACGGCCGATCCTTCCTTCTCGCACGGCGCGGAGTTCTTGGCATTCGTTGGTGTTGTGGGTGTGGAGGTCGTGGTACACACAGTACCGGCTGCCCCTGGAGGATTCGAGCAGATCCTTGCCCCGCTTGGTGTCTGGTTCTGCGGCGAGTACGGCAGCCCCCTTGCGCTTCACGTCCTTGGCCTTGGGCTTCTTCTCTTCTGGGTCCGCGGCAGGCAGCTCGAGGAGGGAGAGACGTCCCTCTTCAGCCCGGGCGCAATTGTTCGCCAAGTTGAACAGCTCCAAGGAGGTGCAGAGGTCTTCGTGCATCGCCAGCTCCTCCTTCATCTTGACGTCGCGCACGCCATCGGAGAAGGCCGAGATGATGGATTCCTCGGACACCTTGGGGATCTTGAGGCGCGCGTTGTTGAAGCGCTGGATGTACTTTTGCAGGGTCTCTCCGGGTTGTTGCTTGATGCGGCGCATGTCGCTCACGGCGGGTGGCCAGTCGCGAGTACCTTGGAAGTTGGCGATGAAGCGGGTGCGCATCTGGTCCCAGGAGGAGAACGTGCCTGGAGCCAGATTCAGGAGCCAGGTTCGAGCTCCTTCCTTGAGCGCCATGGGGAACCAGTTCGCCATGACCTTTTCATCCCCGCTGGCAGCCTCGATGCCCAGCTCATAGAGCTGGAGGAACTCTGCAGGATCAGTTGTGCCGTCGTAGCGAGGAGGCAGGTCTGGCTTGAACTTGCCGGGCCACGCGACGCTGCGCAGCTCAGTGGTGTAGGCATGGCAGCCTGCGGTGGCCACGAAAGGCTTCGGCTGATGGAGAGCTTGGTCTTGAGGGTCCCCACGCGCTGCAGCTAGGAGCAGAGCAGGGTCTTGGCGCACCGGAGCTGGAGCAGGGTCGCGGCGTGCCGGAGCAGGGAGCGCCCTGGCCGCTCCTTGGGGGCGAGGGACTTCTTGGCAGCTCCGTTCTTGTTGCGCTGGCGCCTGACGGAGCGGGTTCCACCTAGGGGCCAAGTGCCTTGGAGCCATGGCATCTTCTTGGAGAGGAGGCGGCTGGTGCGCCTCTGGAGCTTCGTTGCCCGCGCGGGGCGGGGTGTGGCGCAGAGGAACGGACGGCACGGAAGAGCCCCCTGCGGCACGGACAAGCTCGGCAACGCGATCGAGCCACTCTTCGTAGACGTCGTCGACGGGGCGGTAGCGCAGGAGCTCGTTTGCTGCGAGGAGCGTAGCTCGAGACTCCAAGGGTGCGCGGAGCGCGTGGGACGAAGAACCGGCTGGTGCGAGTGATGGAGTAGCGGTGCGGCCGTCTTGGCGCACGGACGGATGCTGAGACGATGCTTGCTGCTCGCCCCCCGCCAGGCCGGTGGCGGCGTTGACGGCGGGCGACGGGGAACGACGAGGACGCCCGCCGACGGGGGCCGTCTGGGCAACGCGAGAAGCGATGGCGGCCCGGCGCTCGGCGCGGGCCCGACGAGCGTCGGACATGGATGCGACGGTCGGAGGAGAACGGAGTGGTGGAAGACAAATTCCGGCGCACCCCTACCTGGCGCGCCAAATGTCGGATTCACGGGTTCCGGCAGACCCTTAAGGTTCGAACACTGGGGTGCGCGCAGAAATCACGCCTTCTACCTCCCCGTCTCGCAAAGATCTAAACTACTAAAGGAACTGCATGAGAGACACAAGATTTATACTGGTTCGGGCCACCGTTGTGGTGTAATACCCTACTCCAGTGTGTGGTGGGTGAATTGCCTCTTGGGGCTGATGATGATGAACGATACAAGGAAGAACAGCCTCGCGAGGGTCTGTTGTTGGCTGGGGGATGAACTGCTAGGAGGAGTTCAGTCACCCTTCTCTCTCTCTCTCTCTCTCTCTCTCTCTCTCTCTCTACTTGCGAACCGGACGAACCAACTCCGCGAACCGAACCCCTTGCTACGTGGGTGGCCGGTCCTGGGCCTCTTCCCAAATATTAAGCGGGAAGGGCGCCAATAATTGGCCAATTCGAAGGGGAACATCTAGTACACTTATCCTGACTAAAGTTGGTCTTCGCCTGCGAAAGGCTCTGCGGTGACGCCGTGCTGGGCTCCATGGTGACCTCCGTCTCGTAGTCCGCTTGGTCCTGGTCTTGTTGCACCGAAATGGCAACCTTTGCCTAATGCCTCGGTACTCCGCGGCTGCGCTTGCCCCCTTTTGCACCAAAGAGGAAAGAAGGACGCTGCGCGCGCTGGCGCCCGCCTGGCACCCTCGATCGTCATGGCTTGCGTCGTGGGCACCTCGCGAGGTACCCCGCCTTGATTCCTCCGCCTCCTCGCGAGCCAGCCTGAGGAGGCTGCGCCTGAGGATACACCGTGCCGTCCACCCCGCGAGGCTTGGCCCCTCGCGAGGGTCTTGAGTCTTGTGTTGATGAAGATGGGCCATCCTGGGCCTCCTTTGAGCCACGCCGCAGGCCGCAGGCAGGCAAGTCTGGGGACATGATTGAGACATATGTCAGGTCAATAACCAATAGCGGAACCTGGATGCTCATATTGGCTCCTACATATTCTATGAAGATCTTTATCGGTCAAACCGCATAACAACATACGTTGTTCCTTTTGTCATTGGTATGTTACTTGCCCAAGATTCGATCGTTGGTATTATCATACCTAGTTCAATCTCGTCACCAGCAAGTTTCTTTACTCGTTCCGTAATGCATCATCCCGTGGCTAACTCATTAGACACATTGCTTGCAAGGATCATAGTGATGTGCATTATCGAGAGGGCCCATAGATACCTCTCTGATACACGGAGTGACAAATCCTAATCTCGACCTATGCCAACTCAACAAACACCATCGAAGACACCTGTAGAGCATCTTTATAATCACCCAATTACATTGTGACATTTGATAGCACACAAGGTGTTCCTTCGGTATTCGGGAGTTGCATAATCTAATAGTCTGAGGAACATGTATAAGTTATGAAGAAAGCATTAGAAGAAAAAGTAAACGATCATTATGCTAAGCTAATGAATGGGTCTTATCCATCACATCATTCTCTAATGATGTGATCCCGTTCATTAAATGACAACACATGTCTATGGCTAGGAAACTTAACCATCTTTGATTAACGAGCTAGTCAAGTAGAGGCATACTAGGGAGTAGGGACACTCTGTTTGTCTATGTATTCACACATGTATTAAGTTTCCGGTTAATACAATTCTAGCATGAATAATAAACATTTATCATGATATAAGGAAATATTAGCAACTTTATTATTGCCTCTAGGGCATATTTCCTTCAAAATTCCCCGCTCTCAGCCCCTAGTCCGGGTTGGGCGTAGTTCGGAAGTGATTCCTCTGTAATAGCAAGGGATTGCATTAAGTCCAGGGCCTCGTTTAAGAGCAAGGTTTGGACATGGAAGTGAGAGTCCGCGGGGCTGGCCGGGGTGAAAGCCTCCCGGCCCTGCCTACTTGGCACGGACTTCGAGAGTTCGGATCTGGAGTCCGGGGGCGAGTTTGGCCTTTGAATGATATGGGGAACCTGGACTGATTCCGAGTTCTCCATGCACACGATCGCCTCCGGATCCTTGATAATGCGGTTGGCAACGGAGAGTCTGGTGGGCCTCACACTCCCATCTTCGGACCTGATGGTTTGCTTCGGATCTAAGGCCGAAGCGATGGTCGGGGCCACGAACCCTTTGAAGATCAAGTCTCCTCGGATATCGGCGACATAGTTTAGGTTCCGGAAACTGATCTAATGACCAGGGGTGTAGCTGTCGATCTGTTTGAGGTGGCCAATCAAGTTGGCACGCAGAACGAAGCCACCGAATACAAAAATCTAGCCGGGGAGGTAAGCTTCCTCGGAGATGGCATCATTGTAGATGATCTAACGAGCCATCGATCCTTCTGTTGACGGCACAGTGGAACTCTCAATGAAAGCACCAATGTCGGTGTCAAAACCGGCCGATCTCGGGTAGGGGGTCCCGAACTATGCGTTTGAGGATCGAAGGTAACAGGAGACAAGGGACACGATGTTTACCCAGGTTCGGGCCCTCTTAATGGAGGTAATACCCTACTTCCTACTTGATTGACTTTGATGAGTATAGGGATTATAAGAGTTGATCTACCTCGAGATCGTAATGGCTAAACCCTAGATGTCTAGCCTATATGATTATGATTGCCTCTACGGACTAAACCCTCCGGTTTATATAGACACCAGAGGGGCCTAGGGTCGTACAGAGTCGGTTTACAGAGAAAGGAATCTTCATATCCGAACGCCAAGCTTGCCATCCATGCAAAGGAGAGTCCCATCCGGACACGGGGGAAGGCCTTCTATCTTGTATCTTCACGGCCCACTAGTCTGGCCCATGTCACATAGCCCGGACGCACGGGGACCCCCTAATCCAGGACTCCACTGGTGTGTGTCGGTCCTAAACAAACGGTTTTTAAACCCTTTCCGCGACGACATTTGGAACCGTCGCCAAGTGAGTGTGTGTGATAGGGTGTCCTTCCCACACGACCCAAAAATCGTCGGGGATAGGCCCTCTTGGGACCCAGGCTGGGGCCGAGTGCGATCGGGCGAGGCATTGAAACCCAATCATTTCTGTAGGTATGTACATCCCACACGGTAATCCGAGAAAATCATTTATGTAGGTATGTACATCCCGCACGGTAATCCGAGAAAATCATTTCCGTAGGTATGTAGATCCCACACGGTGAATCCCAAAAAAAAATTCTATTCGTATGTATATCACACGCGGTCAATCCAAGGAATATGTTTCCATTCTTATGTACATCCCACACAATCAATCCAGGGAAAATGTTTCCGTTCGGACGTACATCCCACATAGTTTTATGTGTAGGATCATGTCTGAAAGGTGTAACTATCACACACGGTCTTCCTTGGTTAACTGTTTGATTTTATCAATTATATCGCACACGATTTGATGAAGAAAACTGTGTGGCATTGGGCTATCCATCGCAAACGCTTTTACTGCTAGAACCATTTGTAAAGATCCATGACACATTTAGCAAGTTTATTAGTTTATAATTAATAATTCCAGTATTATGCAAATTCACATTTCATATCGAACAGCTATTTGCCAATTTCATATCAGGCACATAAATATATTATAACATCACAGTACGGTAGCTACATGAAAACAACACAGTATAACATATAGCTAGTTCAACTTCCTAAGAACAATATATCCATTTCCCTAATCGAGATCATCCAGGCTCGTCTTATCCACCTCTCCTTTTAGTTCAGTAAGAACTCGTTTTGCATGGGCCAACTGGGAAAGTACCTCCTCCTTCGCCAACAGCATCTTAGCAAAGTCTGATTTAAAAAATCTGAGCTCATTCTCCACCTTCAACTTTTTATCCCGCATCTTGAAATATGCTTCAGCGTTGACAAGACTTTCTCTAAGCCTACGTGTGTTCTCTTCCTCATACATGCTCCAGAGCTTTGTTAGGCACATCTTCAAAGACTGTGGCCACTCTTGATCAACCCACTCCAAGTAAGAACACTTCCGTTCATCCTATAATATTTAAAACTAGATCAGTAACAATTGTAGGGGAAAGGGGTTTATAGCAACATAGAAAATCACCAATGCTTATTTTGAAAAACTGAAGAAACATGTTAATTATGACATATGAAGATCAATGTGCAAATGAAATAATTGGTACTGAGACAACAACCAAATTCTAGAACATCAAAAGCTATAATTAACTACAACGACACTACAAGTTCCTACTCATGTACAATGAATAACAAATTGAACATTTTATGAGGAAGGTAAATATAACTGCAACAGCATAGCGACAGTGTTTGGATGACAGCAAATTGATACTAACAGGTGTGTACATGCACAAATTTAGTAACATGGAACTAATAGCACTAAGGCCGTCCACTATGTATGCCAAAGCTGGGGTAAAGACAACTGTTCCTACATCTCGCACCGGTGCCCTACACTGGTGAGCCGATGCAGCGGAAAAAAAATCAGGGACCCGGACTCTGGAGCACGTAGTTGCTCCGAAGCCCAGTTCCTTCATGCCATAAAGATTTAGTATTTTACTGCTTGGCTGCTCGGATGTGTGGACCAAAGTTGGCTGCACAAACTGCTGAAGCGGTGCCAAATAATTTTCTAATGGCACCGCTGATGAGATGGCAATAATTTAAGGTACTAGGTACAAACTGTGACACTGTCTTAGGATGCGTTTGGTTGAAGGTGTAGTGTGAATGCGTTGGGACTATGACAGTATCTGAATCACATCTAACAAATGATTTGTAACAACGAAAGAGGGTCTAACCTTCTCTAAACATGCCAAAAACTTCCTTCCAGTGTCCATAGAATCAAACGCATGGAGATTGATGGTGACAACGAGCAGATAGATCTTCAGCCACCCCGCTCCATTCATTGCCACTAATGGTCTTAGGGAGCTACAAGAGGAAGAAACGACTCAAATCGACCTCCGGGTAAAAATCCTTCATTCCAAGTCATAGCCCGAGAGAGAGAAGAGAGGCATACCCGGGTGGTGAAGGAGTAGTCACCGGAGGAGGAACCGCTGGAGATGTCTTTGAAGAAGACCATGGCGACCCCAGCGGTCGGATGCGAGACGACGAGAGCAAGGAAGCAGCTATAGCTTAGCAAGGAAGGAAGGAGGAAATAGGGGAAATGTGATTTGTGGTCGGGGAGAAAAGGGGGTGGGGAAGGGGGGCGGGGGTAGATATTTTGGTGGTAGGCCAAAATTTTGGAAATATGGAGGGAAACTTTGCACGCGGTGCCACCAGACCATTCACTTTGAATGATTGTGTGCATCACAAACGATTCTTCTGCTTTACACGCATGGGATGAGTTTGATAATTCAAATTTTGGTCTCAAGGCATGGGCACATTCACTTTGAACACGCGCGATGCCGCCAGACCATTCACTTTAAATGATTGTGTGCATCGCAAATGATTCTTCTGCTTTACGCGCATGGGATGAGTTTGATAATTCAAATTTTGGTGGAAATTTCCTCGGGTATGTCATTGCATAATTTAACATCACTTGCTAACTTGGGCACACAGAAAAGCGTACAACAGACAGACCACACTTACTGAATCGAGCAATTTTAGTAATTACATAGAGCCAGTTGACCTAAACATTGCTCCAACAAAAGACCAGCATTAAAAACAAAGCCTAAGTATGCATAATTAAAAATCCGCCGCCGCGCCGGCCTATGCATCATCGGTGTGAGATGAGACATCGATGACTTGTCCTAGCGACATGCTGCCGTTGGTGGACTCCGCGTCCCCCCTGCTGAAGTGACCGTGTCCTCGTCCTTGTCCTCGTCCTCGGTGCCGCCCTCAAGGTTGTAGTACTCGTAGTAGTGGCTGTGCCAGAGATCACGTTGGTACTCCACCGCCGATTCCTCGACGAACAGACTCTTCTCTACCTCGACCTCGGCCACACACAACTCCTCCTCCCGGCGCTACTCGATCTCCGCCGCCTCCTGCATCTCTAGCTCCCGCTCGGCGACCTCATGAGGAAGCAGGTGCTCCATGCCCACCGGCGCCTTTTCAGACGTGGGTTGCATGCTGGAGTCCGAGGTGGCCTGGAATATCTTGGCGTGCGCATCCTCAATCTTGCCATGGATGGCCTCGACCCGGGCCAGGGCGACATCAGCGACACAGACGGCAGCTCGAGCGCTCTCGGCGTTTGCAGCCGCTGTCTCGGCTGCTGCAGCTGCCCTGTCGGCTGCCATAGATGCCCTCTCGGCGGAAGCGGCCGCGCTCAATGCGGATGCGGCGGCACTCTCGGCGTAGGCGGCCGCGCTCTTGGCGCAGGCGGCAGCGCTTGGGGGACGCGGCCATCGTACGGGCCTTCACGAAGCGTTTACATGGCGTCATCTTTGCAAGGAGGGGGTGCGGGAATGGGGATCGGGATTCATGAATTCGGGGGTTGCCGGCACTAGAGCAGACGAGCCAGCGAAGCTTAAGAAGGGAGACTTAAATAGACCCATATATTTTCATCACAAACGGTTCCTAGAAAACAGTTGTGTGTGATGTTGTAGAAATTTTTATTAGCTGTGAAAGACGAATTTGGAATGAAGTGCCAACGGATGGTGTTTTAAATGAACGAAAAAAAAAATTGTACTAATACAACTGTCATGTCAATTTTTGGAAAATTTCATGGGTCATTTGACCTTCTAAGATATTTAAGTGATTTTCTAGCCATTTAATGACCGTAATTGAAATTTAAACTACATGTACATACAACAGCTAACCATAACGGTTTGAAAACTCATATTTCGTGTACTTGTGTGTGATTTAATTCCATGTGCAGTAAATTGGAAGGAATTTTTAAATATATTGGTCTAATGGCTATGACACAATTAAGCATGGAGTGACATGGCATTTTAATTCCAAAAAATTAAAGAAAATCAGGAACACATGAAACCTTGGTTGATATAATGTCATGCCACCAACACGATGTGGTAGAAAAATTGGCATGTTTGACCAAAGTTTGGACACACACCCCTCATAAACCGGAGCAACTCACTAGAAAGCTCGTGGTTCCGAGAGGGAACAATGCATGCTTGATGACGAACGGGAGATAACTTCCTCTTACGGCCTTTAATTTTTTTTCTACGTCTAACATGCACTACTACAACTGTAATGTGAAATTTTTGAAAATTCTAGGGGTCATTTGACCTTTTAAAGACATTTAAGTGATTTTTTAGCCATTTAATGACCGTAATTCAAATTTGAACTACATCTACATGTAATGCCTAACCAAAACAGTTTGAAAAATCATATTTGTGTACTTGTGTGCGAGTTAATTCTATGTGCAGTAAACTAGAAAGAATTTTCAAACATATTTGTATCACGACATGGACACATATGCATGAATATGTATGCATGGAGTGGCATGGCATTTTAATTCCAAAATAAATCAGAAACACATGAAGCCTTGGTTGATGTAATGTCATGCCACCAAGATGATGTGGTAAAGAATTGGCATGTTTGACGAAAGTTTGGACACACACACCTCACAAACCGGAGCAACTTGCTAGAAGGTTCGTGGTTTCGAGAGGGAACAATGCATGTTTGATGAAGAACGGGGGATAGCTTCCTCTTACGGCCTTCAAAATTTTTGTACGCCTAACATGCACTACTACAACTGTAAAGTGAAATTTTGGAAAATTCTAGGGATCATTTGACCTTTTAAAGACATTTAAGTGATTTTCTAACCACTTAATGACCGTAATTCAAATTTGAACTACATCTATATGCAACGCCTAACCAAAACGGTTTGAAAAATCATATATGTGCACTTGTGTGCGAGTTAATTCCATGTGTAGTAAATTAGAAAGAATTTTCAAACATATTGGTCTCACGACATGGACACAAGCATACGTATGCATGGAGTGACATGGCATTTTAATTCAAAAAATAGAAAAATGATCATAAACACATGAAACCTTGGTTGATGTAATGTCATGCCACCAAGATGATGTGGTAAAGAAATTGGCATGTTTGACAAATGTTTGGACACACACACACCTCACAAACCGGAGCAACTTGCTAGAAGGTTCGTGGTTCCGAGAGGGAACAATGCATGTTTGATGACGAACGGGCGATAGCTTTCTCTTACGGCCTTCAAACTTTTTCCTACGTTTAACGTGCACTAATACAACTGTCATGTGAAAATTTGGTAAATTTCAGGGGTCATTTGACCTTTTAAGGACATTTAGGTGATTTTCTAACCATTTAATGACCATAATTCTAATTTTAACTACATCCACATGCAACACCTAACCATAACAGTTTGGAAAATCATATTTTTTGTGTAGTTGTGCGCGAGTTAATTCCATGTGCAGTAAATTAGAAGGAATTTTCAAATATATTGGTGCCAAGGCATGGGCACATGCATGGAGTGCATGCCATGGCATTTTAATTCCAAAAAATTAAAAAATGATCCAAAAAACATGAAACCTTGCTTGATTTAATGACATCCGCCAAGATGATGTGGTAAAGAAAATGGCATGTTTGACAAAAGTTTGGACACACACCCCTCACAAACCGGAGCAACTCGCTAGAAGGTTTGTGGTTCCGAGAGGAAACAATGCATGTTTGATGACGAACGGGAGATAGCTTCCTCTTACGGCCTTCAAATTTTTTCTACGTCTAACGTGCACTACTACAACTGTAATGTGAAATTTTGGAAAATTTTAGGGGTCATTTGACCTTTTAAATACATTTAAGTGATTTTCTAACCATTTAATGACCGTAATTCAAATTTGAACTACATCTACATGCAACGCTTAACCAAAATAGTTTGAAAAATCATATATGTGTACTTGTGTGCGAGTTAATTCCATGTGCAGTAAATTAGAAGGAATTTTCAAACATATTGGTCTCACGACATGGACACATGCATACGTATCCATGGAGTGACATGACATTTTAATTCAAAAAAATAGAAAAATGACCAGAAACACATGAAACCTTGGATGATGTAATGTCATGCCACCAAGATGATGTGGTAAAAAAATTGGTCTGTTTGACGAATGTTTGTACACACACCCCTCACAAACCGGAGCAACTCACTAGAATATTCGTGGTTCCGAGAGGGAACAATGCATGTTTGTTGACCGACGGGAGATAGCTTCCTCTTACGACCTTCAAATTTTTTCCTATGTTTAACATGCACTACTACAACTGTCATGTGAAAATTTGGAAATTTTCAGGGGTCATTTGACCTTTTAAAGACATTTAAGTGATTTTCTAACCATTTAATGACCGTAATTCAAATTTGAAGTACATCTACAAGCAACACCTAACCAAAACAATTTGAAAAATTATATTTTTCTGTACCTGTGTGCGAGTTAAAAATCATCAGACGATGTAAATATCTGGTGTTCAAAAAAGAAAATGTAAAGATCTGGCAAGACAACCGGCCCCCACACGATTTGCACTCTATCTCGCGGTTCGAGGTTTTGGTAGGTGATTGGCGGGGATCATTAATCAGGCACGGTTCTGTATTGGAAACCGTCAGCTATTATATTCACACACGGATTTGTTGCGGGAATTGTGTGTAATTCAAACTACAGTACTCGTAAATTCCGGCGACCGGTGTGTGTACTGTCCCCATCGATCTAGATTCCGGCTGCCAATAAATACTACCTTGCTCACGTCGTCCTGCCTGCATTCTCATCTACATCCTCCCCTCGCTCGCCCTCTCTGTCTCTCTCTCTCTCTCTCAAATCTCTGCCATGGCGCCGCCGGTCTGCCCACGCGTCGACGAGGAGTCGCCGCCCCCCAAGGACGCTCACTAGATTAGCAGCGACGAGGACCCCTACGCGCCGCCTGACGAGGTTGCGCCAGATACCCCAACTTTGGATTGGTTTTGGGGCCATTACAATCTTTGTCTGTGGAAGTCGCTGCCGCCGGCTGAGAAAGCCAGGCAAGTGGCGTTCAAGAAGGAGATAGCGGAGGAGGAAGCTAGGCACTAGGCGGCCTGTGAAGCCCGTGATGCCGCTTGGAAAAAGGAGGCGGCGGAGCTTTGGGGCTGGCACGTCGTTGTGCCGAGGTGGTGTACGAGGACGGGTACTTCACAAGGAAGGTCATAGGCGCTGGGCGCCTCGTTGCTGTGTGGAGGTGGGCCGATAAGCTCCAGCGCGTCACCGACGAGGAGCTCCGGTGGGCGCCCAATGAAATGGCAAGATCGCCTGCGTGCGTCCGCCGGCAAGAGGCAAATCGGTACATCAAGCGTTGTGAGGTGGAGGAGTCGGAGTAGTACCTCCGCACTGGGAAGACGTCGCGCACCAGGGAGCTGCTTGTAATGCCCCGAGACCGATGTGCCAGGTGTCGTGCAGTTATTCGATGTTGTTGCGTCATCATGTGCATTGCATCATGCCATCATCTCATAAATCTTTGCACCTCAACTCACTAAATAAATTGCATGGATCTTCGGTCCATTTAAATCGAGGGAACTCACATGGTGATTTCTCTTTATAACCTATCCTCCCGATAGTAGGGAGCTATATTCAATATTTCTTTAATTTGATATTCACCTTAACACACGTGCAAAATAATCCTCATACCTTTTTCCTTCTCAACTCTTGGTCTCTAGCTTTGTCATATATCTTTTCTTCATTTTTCGGAGCTCCACCTAAATTCTCAACATTTTTGGGCACTTCGAAAAACCTATCCTAGTTCAAACCCATTTGAATTAAATTCAGATGAGTTTGAATTCTTTTCATTCGATCTTGGCTATTCCATTTTTCTTGGAACCAGCGCATTCTTGTGAGTCCGGGAATTTAACTTCCGTGCACAAATTCCATCCATACCCTCTCTTTCTATTTTTTTCCCTTCTATCTATTTTCTATTTTTCTCTTTTTGGTTAAGAGAGAACTAGATAAAGAGGGAAAGAGAGTCCAGCCCACCTGGGCCTCTCCATCCCCGCCGGCCACCTGGGCTGGCCTCCCAGGCCCACTTCCCCACCTGAACCCTAGCCCGACTCCCTTCTCCCTCTCGTTCCCCTCGCGCCGCCAGGAGAGTCCCCGCAGCCTGATCCCATCTCTCGCTCGATCCATCTCTCCCACCTCTCGTTTCTCTCCCTCGATGCCGCCTCCCTCCCTCTTCCTCTTGCTCCTCCCTCCTCTCGCTTCCTCCCTCCCTCTTAGCGTGACCAGGAGGGGGATCCCGATCCCCATGGCCTCCCATGCTCACCCCGCCGTCCGGATCAGGCCGGGAACCGCCGCCCCGCCGTCCGGATCAGGCCGGGAACCGCCGCCTGCACCCACTGTTGCCCCTTCTCCTTCCCGAGGCCGCCGCCGGCGCCCCCAAGTACGCCCTCCTTCCAGCAAGCCCCGCCGCCCACGCTCACCTGCCTCGCCGCCCTGCTGACTCCGGCGAGGACGTGCCTCCCCTCTGCCGCTTCCACTGCCTCCTGCCATGGCCTCCTCCTCGCCTCGAAGCTCCGCGCCTTGGGCGTCTTCCTCGCGCACCTTGCCATGGTCTTGTGCCCCTCGTACCAGAAGGACGATGCCCTGCCTCGCCGCCGTTCGCCTCCGGCGAGCATCCGCAGAAGCTCCAACTTGCCATGCTCCTGCTTCCTCCCCAGCGCTGCCCCTGCCCGAGTCAAGTGCCACCAGTTGCTAGCTTCGATCCGTTGCATCCTTCCTGAATGGAACCGACAAGAGCCCTTTTCGGCAAGACCAAGCCCGCAAGTTCCACGGATTTGCAAAGTACCTCTACGCACGGTTACGCCAAGATCATCTCGGAAAACGCCAAGTACCCCTACGCGCGAAGACGCCTAAGACCGTTTCGACGAGCGCACCGAACGCCAAGTACCAGGACGATGAGGACCGCCAAGTTCGTCTTCCTCCGTCTCCAAGATCGTCAAGTTCCACTACGGGATGTACAACTACCGTCGACCCCGAAGACCTCGGATTCACCAAGTTCCCACGATGACTTGAGTGTACCCCATCGGATCGCCAAGTTCGGTTACCGTCGCAACCATGTACAACTACTTCCACGACGATACGAGAATGACTACCGCCGTTGAAGGTTGTTGAGTGAACAAACTACCGATGACGTGTACCACTACCCGGCGTGGACCGATAGTACCACTAATTCTACTACCACCGCGGAACGACTACTTCCTCTACTCCCCTCAACGAACCCGAACTGTCCTGTTGGCACGCTTCGAAGGTATAACCACCGGAACGATGCCCATGAATGAATGCATGTTGTATGAGATGCACCCTTGTTCGATAACGTCGCCCCTCTTTTGCCTTGCCACCGACATGTGGGAACTCGGTATCCGAGAGTACCCCCACCTTCTATCGCTTGTCACGCTCCTGCCGCAATTCCGTTTGCACCGGGATCTCAATCGAGTTACCGGAACCGATATGTCGTCGTGGCATCATTTTCGGATTCGTTGCCGTGACACCCCTTTTTCCTTCCACCACGGTGACAATGCTTCATAATGCTCATGTCAACTCTTAATAAAAATTGCATAAATTTGAACATGTCATCTGCATCATGTTAACAACATTAAGATGGTTTAAATTGTTGTTTGCATTAATTTACTAATGCATATGGGGATTTACCGGATTTGTAGTTTGCTATATCCGGCCCCATTTAAATTGTTTAGATAGACAATCCCTTTATGTTTCATCTCTTGCCATGTTTAACAATATTTAATATTGTTGAGTACCTAACCGGGAGAGAACTAAATAATTGATGTGGTGTTTCGTCGGTATGCAACGGAGTTGCATATTGAGCTCCACTTAATTTGTAGTTTTGTTTGTGCACTTTGCCAGGTCATGCATATTTAAGCCGGACATGCATCATACTTGTTTGCGCACCGTGCCATGTTCATGTGTTGGTTGTTTACTATGTTGTTTGCTTCTTTCCGGTGTTGCTTCTTCGGGTTGGTTCCGATAATGTCGTGTTTGTGAGGGCCCGTTCGTCTACATCCGTTTGTCTTCCTCATGGACTCGTTCTTCTTCCTTGCGGGATTTCAGGCAAGATGATCATACCCTCGAAATCACTACTATCTTTGCTATGCTAGTTTGCTCGCTCTTTTGCTATGCCATTGCTACGATGCCTGCCACTTGCTTGTCAGCCTCCCAAATTGCCATGTTCAGCCCCTAACCCACCATTGTCCTAGCAAACCGTTGATTGGCTATGTTACCGCTTTGCTCAGCCCCTCTTATAGCGTTGTTAGTCGCAGGTGAAGATTGAAGTTTGTTCCTTGTTGGAACATGGAGATGTTGTTCCTTGTTGGGACATGTTTACTTGTTGGGATATCACTTTATATCTTATTTAATTAATGCATCTATATACTTGGTAAAGGGTGGAAGGCTCGGCCTTATGCCTGGTGTTTTGTTCCACTCTTGCCGCCCTAGTTTCCGTCATATCGGTGTTATGTTCCCGGATTTTGCGTCCCTTATGCAGTTGGTTATATGGGAACCCCTTGAAAGTTCGCTTTGAATAAAACTCCTCCAGCAAGGCCCAACCTTGGTTTTACCATTCACCACCTAGCCTTTTTTTCCCTTGGGTTAGGCCAGCCCAAGGGTCATCTTTATTTTAACCCCCCCCCCCCCCGGGCCAGTGCTTGTCTAAGTGTTGGTCCGAAATGGGCAGCCTGCGGGGCCACCTCGGGGAGACTTGAGGGCTGGTTTTACTCGTAGCTTGACCTATCCGATGTTGCCCTGAGAACGAGATATGTGCAGCTCCCATCAGGATGTCGGTGCATTGGGCGGCTTTGCTGGACTTGTTTTACCTTTGTCGAGGATGTCTTGGAGTACCGGGATACCGAGTCTGATCGGAATGTCTTGGGAGGAGGTCTATTCCTTCGTTGACCGTGAGAGCTTGTGATGGGCTAAGTTGGGACACCCCTGCAGGGATTTGAACTTTCAAAAGTCGTGCCCGCGGTTATGGGCAGATGGGAATTTGTTAATGTCCGGTTGTAGAAAACCTGAAGTTGACCTTAATTAAAATGAATCTACCGCGTGTGTAACCGTGATGGTCTCTTTCCGGCGGAGTTCGGGAAGTGAACACGGTTGTTGGAGTTATGCTTGACGTAGGTAGTCCAGGATCACTTCTTGATCATACTTTTATCGACCGTGCTTTGCCTTCTCTTCTCGCTCTCATTTGCGAATAGGTTAGCCACCATATATGCTAGTCGCTTGCTGCAGCTCCACCTCATACCTTTACCTTACCCATAAGCTTAAATAGTCCTGATCGCGAGGGTGCGAGATTGCTGAGTCCCTGTGGCTCACAGATATTTCCAAAACCAGCTTGCAGGTGCCGATGAGACCGAGCAGATGACGCAACCAAGCTCAGGAGGAGCTCGATGAAGATCTTGTCCTTTGCTTTGTTTCGTTCTAGTTGATCAGTAGTGGAGCCCAGTTGGGGTCGATCGGGGACCTTTGTCGCATTTGGGGTTCTTCTTTTATTTTGGTTCCGTAGTCGGACCATGAGTGTATTTGGTTGATGTAATGCTTTATTCATGTAATTGTGTGAAGTGGCGATTGTAAGCCAACTATGTATCCTTCTCCCTTATTATATTACATGGGTTGTGTGAAGATTACCTCACTTGCGACATATGCCTTCAATGCGATTATGCCTCTAAGTCGTGCCTCAACACGTGGGAGATATAGTCGCATCGAGGGTGTTACAAGTTGGTAATCAGAGCCTTCCCCGACCTTAGGAGCCCCCACTGATTGATCGTTTTTAGCGGCCGAGTTGTGTCTAGAAAAATGTTTTGAGTCTTTAGGAATTATATATCGGAGAGTTTAGGAATTCTTTTTACTCCCCAGTACCTTCGTCGCTCTGGTGAGGCATCCTGACGTAGAGTTTTGACTCTTCTCTTCTCAAATTTCACTAAAAAAAATTTAGGATCACGCGAGTATCTTGGATTTTTTCCGATGGCTTATGATGAGAACACTGTCTTGGTGCCTCCTGTCAGGGGTTTAGTGGAAGTGTCCCGGGGATTTGAGCTCTGAGGTCTTGTCATCATAATTCTATCGTTGCAATTCTGGTATACTTGAGATATGTTCGCGACATCGAAAATCTCCTTTATGCAGTTCGTTGGTGAGATAACCTCGACGCCACCCAGTACTGGGGCGGGAGTTCGGGAGTATCGCCATAACTTGTATAACGGATGCTTTTCGAAGGTTGAGGTAGATGGTTTCCGAAGGTTTCTTGGTTATGTGTTGAAGGATGGATGCAGCTGGATGTAGGATTTGCTAGCTTGGGTGAGATATTATGATTCCCCTGTATCCCCAACACCTGATTGCATAACCGGAAAGTTTTGGGAGTTTCATAGGTGGGAAGTCAAGTAGCTCTTAGGATATCCTTCCAACGAATGTGTGATATGAAATTGGGGTTCGACGTCTAGTGGTTCGCCTATTCACGGTCGATTTTACAGTGGTCTCATTGTGTCTTAAAGAGTCCTTGGCTATGCTGACTCGGGGATGCTTCGTATGTCATGTGCACTGCCTTGTACATGATGGTGCTGTACGATCGAGCCTGTGTAGGTCCCACCACGAAAACTTCGGACGAAATCTCTATCATATGTTTGTTCTGGCTTATTCTGCAAGCCAATCCTTTGTTTTGTTTTGAGTTGCGGTATTCGAGTTGCTTCGAAGTCAAATGTTGATTCCATACCTTCCTCAAGTGGTGTTCTCATGTTCCTATGCGAATACTAATCCTTCATGATAATTGAGTTTGTCATGTCAAGTTCTTTTCATCGGTGTGCTTCTCTTCAAGTGGATCCAATCATTTCAACTCCCGCAAGATCAATTATCACTTCTTCTCAACGGTGTTGTTTCATTCGTCCCAAGCTGCCTTTGTTTTTCCCTCCCTCCCACCCTTGTTTCTTCGAGGAACCATATTTCTTAATCAAGTATCTTTTTATTCACGTGAAGTCTCCCCATTCTTTTCTATCAATATTCTTATCCGGTGATTCTCATGAATATTCTAACGGAGCATCAAGTTTATCATTCTTTGTTCTTTTCTTCTCCGGTGGAACCAATTCAAGCTTTCGGTGTTGATCATACTCTTTTCCGTATTTCAATGTCTTCTCATGCCGGTGTAGTTCTTAATCGTTCACTTCTCGCTATTCAATTGTTTCGGGTTGCTCAAGATATCTCGAAGATTCTTGTTTCCACTCTGCATTCGTTCAAGCTATTTCGAGGATGTTATATCATTCAAGCCTTTTTATTCAACCAATGCATTCTCCTTTTCAAGTAATCAGTTCTACGGTGTTTCTCTTGAGTGGGCCCTAACCCACAGGTCTTTTCCCAGGATCTTACCTGACTCTTCTTATTTTTCCGGAGTTATAATCAAATTCTTTTCGAAGTTTGACGTAAGAATGATTTATCATCAGTCAAATGTCTTTCTCCAAGATCGGTTAAATTCTTTTCATCGTTGGCTCAACCTCTTCGTTTTGATTCTTCCGGAGTGTCTAAATAAGTCTTGATGGTATTTCTCATCGTCATTCTCAGTTTGGAAGACCGAAGACGATTCTTCTTTCAACCTTGCTCCATTCTCTTCAAGTTTCGTCATTCGAGATTGTTGCAATCCTCTCATAATTGTTTTGATCATGAGAATTCTTTTCATCCTTCCGAAGCAATTCAGGAGTCTTTTCAGTTTGATTCTCCGGAGCCCATCATCTAAGATTTATTAATTCTCAGCTTTCAGTTATGGTTCTCCAATTTTACCGGTGCTTCGTTCAAGTGATCTTTAATCGGCTCGTGATCTTTTCGTTCTCTTGTACCTAAATTCCCTCAAGCATCTTCATTCATGTGCTAATTCTTTCCGGAGTTTCTTTGTCTTCTCATCGTTTATTTTAATTCTTACGGTGGTTCTTCCAGATTTCTCTTCCTTATCAATTTATTCGTTGTTTTCAATCCTTCCGGTGGTTTGTCGAAGACCTTCTCAAGTTTGCGCTATATCTCTCTTAATCCTTTCTACGAGAATAAGTAGTGTGCCAAATCCATGGGTTGTCATCAATTTAATTGATGAAGGACGAGCATAACATAATTCTTATTCTTGTTTCATCCAAGTGATTAATTTCCTATTCCGAAGGTTCATCAAGATTTTGATCTCAATTGCTCTTCTTATCATTTCTTTCCGGAGTTCTTACCTTTTCTGCATTATCTCATCGCGAAGCTCCTTCTAAATCATTACAAGGTCTCACCTTGTGTTTTCAACTTCTTTTGCTTTTACCATCCTTTCGTTACCGGAGTTCTTCATGGAGGTTCTACATAATGGTCCATCAAGGATTTAATTCCTTCTCCAACTTTTTAATTGAGATTCTTTCCAGAGGAGCTCAAGCATTCTTCATCTTGCAATCCGGGGTGAAATTCTTTCACGCATATCTTTTGAGGTGGTATTATGTCATTCTTGATAATTTCCCTTCGTGCTTCGTGTTTCACAAGTTATCAAGGTGGGATATTTCAAATCCATCAATCTCGTCATTGGAGTTATCTTGGGTTATATTTCACCTTAAGCCATCCCTAGGGACGGTAGCTATTTATGGTGCTTATAATGACCCAAGTTCTTCATTTGTCCTCCCGGTGAAATACTTCCTCGTCTCCTTGTTCTTATCAATCCAATTCTTCTTCCCTTGAGTGGCAGGTTGTCACCTCATAATTTGAGTTGTATTCCACAAGACCATATCAAGCTTATTATTTTCATTGTTGGTTTTTTCCAACAACTCTGTTCAACCCTTCTCTTAGAGATGCCTTTTCAGGCTCTTTTGTAGCAGAAGTGGGCATTGTCTTCTACATTCGTTTGTCTCAATTATCTTTACTCTACTCTTTTGTTCTGGAGGCATTGCGATGTTGCTCTCTGCAACCCATCTTCTTGTTTTGTCGGGATCATGTTTTTTCGTCCTTATCCTGTTAACCGGAGTGTCGTGCCTGCTTTTCGAATTTTTCCTATTATGCCAAGTTTTGCCTCCCTTCTCAGACGGAGTGCTGCTCAAATTATATCATTCTTAATCATTCTCTATCTCATTTTAATCGGACTGGTTTCAATATACATCTTGCCCGTCAACTTCAAGGTTTTTTTTCGCAATGGTCTTTGTCCCTCTTTTCTAACGAGGTGTTTTTCAACTTCGTTCATCTTCGTTGTATTCTTTTATCGATATGGCTTAACCTTTTCAAGGTTCGTGGCTTCACTCGTTTGTCAAGAAGCAACTTAGTTTTACCTCTCCTCTTTTCTCTTCCGTTTTTCCCCGGTGCCATTCTAGATCTCGGGACGAGATCCTCTCGTAGTGGTGGAGTGTTGTAACGCCCCGAGACCGATGTGCCAGGTGTCGTGCAGTTATTCGATGTTGTTGCGTCATCATGTGCATTGCATCATGTCATCATGCCATCATCTCATAAATCTTTGCATCTCAACTCACTAAATAAATTGCATGGATCTTCGGTCCATTTAAATCGAGGGAACTCACATGGTGATTTCTCTTTATAACCTATCCTCCCGATAGTAGGGAGCTATATTCAATATTTCTTTAATTTGATATTCACCTTAACACACGTGCAAAATAATCCTCATACCTTTTTCCTTCTCAACTCTTGGTCTCTAGCTTTGTCATATATCTTTTCTTCATTTTTCGGACCTCCACCTAAATTCCCAACATTTTTGGGCACTTCGAAAAACCTATCCTAGTTCAAACCCATTTGAATTAAATTCAGATGAGTTTGAATTATTTTCATTCGATCTTGGCTATTCCATTTTTCTTGGAACCAGCGCATTCTTGTGAGTCCGGGAATTTAACTTCCATGCCCAAATTCCATCCATACCCTCTCTTTCTATTTTTTTCCCTTCTATCTATTTTCTATTTTTCTCTTTTTGGTTAAGAGAGAACTAGAGAAAGAGGGAAAGAGAGTCCAGCCCACCTGGGCCTCTCCATCCCCGCCGGCCACCTGGGCTGGCCTCCCAGGCCCACTTCCCCACCTGAACCCGAGCCCGACTCCCTTCTCCCTCTCGTTCCCCTCGCGCCGCCAGGAGAGTCCCCGTAGCCTGATCCCATCTCTCGCTCGATCCATCTCTCCCACCTCTCGTTTCTCTCCCTCGATGCCGCCTCCCTCCCTCTTCCTCTCGCTCCTCCCTCCTCTCGCTTCCTCCCTCCCTCTCAGCGCGACCAGGAGGGGGATCCCGATCCCCATGGCCTCCCCTGCTCACCCCGCCGTCCGGATCAGGCCGGGAACCGCCGCCCCGCCGTCCGGATCAGGCTGGGAACCGCCGCCTGCACCCACCGTTGCCCCTTCTCCTTCCCGAGGCCGCCGCCGGCGCCCCCAAGTACGCCCTCCTTCCAGCAAGCCCCGCCGCCGGCGTCCCGTTGCCGCCCGGCGCGCCTCGCCGCCGCCCATGCTCACCTGCCTCGCCGCCCTGCTGACTCCGGCGAGGACGTGCCTCCCCTCTGCCGCTTCCACTGCCTCCTGCCATGGCCTCCTCCTCGCCTCGAAGCTCCGCGCCTTGGGCGTCTTCCTCGCGCACCTTGCCATGGTCTTGTGCCCCTCGTACCAGCAGGACGATGCCCTGCCACGCCGCCGTTCGCCTCCGGCGAGCATCCGCAGAAGCTCCACCTTGCCATGCTCCTGCTTCCTCCCCAGCGCTGCCCCTGCCCGAGTCAAGTGCCACCAGTCGCCCGCAAGCCATCTATGTGCAAAGCACGTCGAGGGAACCGGTCTCGCGTAAGCGTACGCGTAAGGTTGGTCCGGGTCATCTCGTCCAACAATACCGCCGAACCAAAGTATGACATGCTGGTAGGCAGTATGACTTGTATCGCCCACAACTCACTTGTGTTCTACTCGTGCAAATAACATCAACCATAAAACCTAGGCTCGGATGCCACTGTTGGGGAACGTAGTAATTTCGAAAATTTTCCTACGCACACGCAAGATCATGGTGATGCATAGCAACGAGAGGGAGAGTCTGATCTACGTACCCTTGTAGATCGCAACGGAAGCGTTGACACAACGTAGAGGAAGTAGTCGTACGTCTTCTTCCCGATCCGACCGATCCAAGCACCGTTACTCCGGCACCTCCGAGTTCTTAGCACACGTTCAGCTCGATGACGATCCTCGGGCTTCGATCCAGCAAAGTGTCGAGGAAGAGTTCCGTCAGCACGACGGCGTGGTGACGATCTTGATGTACTACCGACGCAGGGCTTCGCCTAAGCACTACAACGGTATGATCGAGGTGGAATTTGGTGGCAGGGGGCACCGCACACGGCTAAGGAACGATCTCAAGGATCAACTTGTGTGTCTAGAGGTGCCCCCTGCCACCCTATATAAAGGTTTCAAGGGGAGGGGCTGGCCGGCCAAGGTGGGAGGCGCAGGAGGAGTCCTACTCCTACCGGGAGTAGGACTCCCCCCTCCAATCCTAGTCCAACTAGGTTTCCTCAAGTGGGAAGTGAAAGAGAGAGGTGGCCGGCCCCTCTCCTAGTCCTAATAGGACTAGGGAGAGGGGGGAGGCGCAGCCCTATGTGGGCTGCCCTCTCACCTTTCCACTAAGGCCCATGTTGGCCCATTTGGCTCCCGGGGGGTTCCGGTAACCCTCCCGGTAGTCCGGTAAAATCCCGATTTCACCCGGAACACTTCCGATGTCCAAACATAAGCTTCCAATATATCAATCTTTACGTCTCGACCATTTCGAGATTCCTCGTCATGTCCCCGATCTCATCCGGGACTCCGAACTCCTTCGGTACATCAAAACTCATAAACTCATAATATAACTGTCATCGAAACCTTAAGCGTGCGGACCCTACGGTTCGAGAACAATGTAGACATGACCGAGACACGTCTCCGGTCAATAACCAATAGCGGGACCTGGATGCCCATATTGGCTCCTACATATTCTACGAAGATCTTTATCGGTCAGACCGCATAACAACATACGTTGTTCCCTTTGTCATCGGTATGTTACTTGCCCGAGATTCGATCGTCGGTATCCAATACCTAGTTCAATCTCGTTACCGGCAAGTCTCTTTACTCGTTCCGTAATACATCATCCCGCAACTAACTCATTAGTTGCAATGCTTGCAAGGCTTTAAGTGATGTGCATTACCGAGAGGGCCCAGAGATACCTCTCCGACAATCGGAGTGACAAACCCTAATCTCGAAATACGCCAACCCAACATCTACCATTGGAGACACCTGTAGTACTCCTTTATAATCACCCAGTTATGTTGTGACATTTGGTAGTACCCAAAGTGTTCCTCCGGTAGACGGGAGTTGCATAATCTCATAGTCATAGGAACATGTATAAGTCACGAAGAAAGCAATAGCAACATACTAAACGATCGGGTGCTAAGCTAATAGAATGGGTCATGTCAATCAGATCATTCAACTAATGATGTGACCTCGTTAATCAAATAACAACTCTTTGTTCATGGTTAGGAAACATAACCATCTTTGATTAACGAGCTAGTCAAGTAGAGGCATACTAGTGACACTCTGTTTGTCTATGTATTCACACATGTATTATGTTTCCGGTTAATACAATTCTAGCATGAATAATAAACATTTATCATGATATAAGGAAATAAATAATAACTTTATTATTGCCTCTAGGGCATATTTCCTTCAGTCTCCCACTTGCACTAGAGTCAATAATCTAGTTCACATCGCCATGTGATTTAGCAGCATTATTTCACATCACCATGTGATTAACACCCATAGTTCACATCGTCATGTGACCAACACTCAAAGGGTTTACTAGAGTCAGTAATCTAGTTCACATATCTATGTGATTAACACCCGAAGAGTACTAAGGTGTGATCATGTTTTGCTTGTGAGATAATTTTAGTCAACGGGTCTGTCACATTCAGATCCGTAAGTATTTTGCAAAATTCTATGTCTATAATGCTCTGCACGGAGCTACTCTAGCTAATTGCTCCCACTTTCAATATGTATCCAGATTGATACTTTAGATTCATCTGGATCAGTGTCAAAAACTTGCATCGACGTAACCCTTTACGACGAACCTTTTTGTCACGTCCATAATCGAGAAACATATCCTTATTTCACTAAGGATAATTCTGACCGCTGTCCAGTGATCTACTCCTAGATCACTATTGTACTCCCTTGCCAAATTAATGCAGGGTATACAATAGATCTGGAATACAGCATGACATACTTTATAGAACCTATGGCCAAGGCATAGGGAATGACTTTCATTCTCTTTCTATCTTCTGCCGTGGTCGGGCTTTGAGTCTTACTCAACTTCACACCTTGTAATACAGGCAAGAACTCTTTCTTTGACTGCTCCATTTTGAACTACTTCAAAATCTTGTCAAGGTATGTACTCATTGAAAAAACTTATCAAGCGTCTTGATCTATCTCTATAGATCTTGAAGCTCAACATGTAAGCAGCTTCACCGAGGTCTTTCTTTGAAAAAACTCCTTTCAAACACTCCTTTATGCTTTACAGAATAATTCTACATTATTTCTGATCAGCAATATGTCATTCACATATACTTATCAGAAATGCTGTAGTGCTCCCACTCACTTTCTTGTAAATACAGGCTTCATCGCAAAACTATATGCTTTGATCAACTTATCAAAGCGTATATTCCAACTCTGAGATGCTTGCACCAGTCCACAGATGGATCGCTGGAGCTTGCACATTTTGTTAGCACCTTTCGGATTGACAAAACCTTCTCATTGCATCATATACAACTCTTCTTTAATAAATCCATTAAGGAATGCAATTTTGTTTATCCGTTTGCCAGATTTCATAAAATGCGGCAATTACTAACATGATTCGGACAGACTCAAGCATAGATACGAGTGAGAAGCTCTCATCGTAGTCAACACCTTGAACTTGTCGAAAACCTTTTGCGACAATTCTAGCTTTGTAGATAGTAACACTACTACCATCGTCCGTCTTCCTCTTGAATATCCATTTATTCTCAATTGCTTGCCAATCATCGGGCAAGTCAACCAAAGTTCATACTTTGTTCTCATACATGGATCCCATCTCAGATTTCATGGCCTCAAGCCACTTTGCGGAATCTGGGCTCACCATCGCTTCTTCATAGTTCATAGGTTCATCATGATCTAGTAGCATGACTTCTAGAATTGGATTACCGTACCACTCTGGTGCGGATCTCACTCTGGTTGATCTACGTGGTTCAGTAGTATCTTGTCCTGAAGTTTCATGATCATCATCATTAGCTTCCTCACTAATTGGTATAGGTGTCGCAGAAACAGTTTTCTGTGATGTACTATTTTCCAATAAGGGAGCAGGTACAGTTACCTCGTCAAGTTCTACTTTCCTCCCACTCACTTCTTTCGAGAGAAACTCCTTCTCTAGAAATGATCCATTATAAGCAACGAATGTCTTGCCTTAGGATCTGTGATAGAAGGTGTACGCAACAGTCTCCTTTGGGTATCCTATGAAGACATATTTCTCCGATTTGGGTTTGAGCTTATCAGGATGAAACTTTTTTTCACATAAGCATCACAACCCCAAACTTTAAGAAATGACTACTTTGGTTTCTTGCTAAACCACAGTTCAGATTGTGTCGTCTCAACGGACTTAGATGGTGCCCCTTTTTAACGTGAATGCAGCTGTCTCTAATGCATAATCCCAAAACGATAGTGGTAGATCGGTAAGATACATCATAGATTGCACTATATCCAATAAAGTACGGTTATGACGTTCGGACACACCATTATGCTGTGGTGTTTCAGGTGGCGTGAGCAGTGAAACTATTTCACATTGTTTTAACTGAAGACCAAACTCGTAACTCAAATACTCTTTTCTATGATCAGATCGTAGAAACTTTATTTTCTTGTTACGATGATTTTCCACTTCACTCTAAAATTCTTTGAACTGTTCAAATGTTTCAGACTTATGTTTCATCAAGTAGATATCCCCATATCTGCTCAAATCATCTGTGAAGGTCAGAAAATAATGATACCTGCTGCAAGCCTTAATATTCATCGGACCACATACATCAGTATGTATGATCTTCAACAAATCTGTTGCTTGCTTCATTGTTCCGGAGAACGGCGTTTTAGTCATCTTGCCCAAAAGGCACGGTTCGCAAGCATCAAGTGATTCATAATCAAGTGATTCCAAAATCCCATCAGCATGGAGTTTCTTCATGCGCTTTACACCAATATGACCTAAACGGCAGTGCTACAAATAAGTTGCACTATCATTATTAACTTTGCATCTTTTGGTTTCAATATTATGATTATGTGTATCACCATGATCGAGATCCAACGAACTATTTTCATTGGGTGTGTAACCATATAAGGTTTTATTCATGTAAACAGAACAACAATTTATTCTCTTACTTTAATGAATAACCATATTGCAATAAACATGATCAAATCATATTCATGCTCAACGCAAAAACCAAATAACACTTATTTAAGTTCAACACTAATCCCGAAAGTATAGGGGAGTATGTGATGATGATCATATCAATCTTGGAACTACTTCCAACACACATCGTCACCTTACCCTTAACTAGTCTCTGTTTATTCTGCAACTCCCGTTTCGAGTTACTACTCTTAGCAACTGAACTAGTATCAAATACTGAGGGTTTGCTATAAACACTAGTAAAGTACACATCAATAACATGTATATCAAATATACTTATGTTCACTTTGCCATCCTTCTTATCCGCCAATCACTTGGGGTAGTTCCGCTTCCAGTAACCAGTCCCTTTGCAGTAGAAGCACTTTGTCTCAGGCTTAGCACCAGACTTGGGCTTCTTCACATGAGTAGCAACTTGCTTGCCGTTCTTTTGAAGTTCCCCTTCTTCCCTTTGCCCTTTTCTTGAAACTAGTGATCTTGTCAACCATCAACACTTGATGTTTTTCTTGATTTCTACCTTCGTTGATTTCAGCATCACGAAGAGCTTGGGAGTTGTTTCCGTTATCCCTTGCATATTATAGTTCATCACGAAGTTCTACTAACTTGGTGATGGTGACTAGAGAATTCTGTCAATCACTATTTTATCTGGAAGATTAACTCCCACTTGATTCAAGCGATTGTAGTACTCAGACAATCTGGGCACATGCTCACTAGTTGAGCGATTCTCCTCCATCTTTCAGCTATAGAACTTGTTGGAGACTTCATATCTCTCAACTCGGGTATTTGCTTGAAATATTAACTTCAACTCCTGGAACATCTCATATGGTCCATGACGTTCAAAACGTCTTTGAAGTCCCGATTCTAAGCCATTAAGTATGGTGCACTAAACTATCAAGTAGTCATCATATTGAGCTAGCCAAACGTTCATAACGTCTGCATCTGCTCCTGCAATAGGTCTGTCACCTAGCGGTGCATCAAGGACATAATTTTTCTATGCAGCAATGAGGATAAACCTCAGATTACGGATCCAATCCGCATCATTGCTACTAACATCTTTCAACACAATTTTCTCTAGGAACATATCAAAAATAAACACAGGGAAGCAACAACGCGAGCTATTGATCTACAACATGATTTGCAAAATACTACCAGGACTAAGTTCATGATAAATTTAAGTTCAATTTAATCATATTACTTAAGAACTCCCACTTAGATAGACATCCCTCTAATCCTCTAAGTGATCACATGATCCAAATCAACTAAACCATAACCGATCATCACGTGAGATGGAGTAGTTTTCAATGGTGAACATCGTTATGTTGATCATATCTACTATATGATTCACGCTCGACCTTTCGGCCTCTGTGTTCCGAGGCCATATCTGCATATGCTAGGCTCGTCAAGTTTAACCTGAGTATTCTGCGTGTGCAAAACTGGCTTGCACCCGTTGTAGATGGACGTAGAGCTTATCACACCCGATCATCACGTGGTGTCTGGGCACGACGAACTTTGGCAACGGTGCATACTCAGGGAGAACACTTCTTGATAATTTAGTGAGAGATCATCTTATAATGCTACCGTCAATCAAAGCAAGATAAGATGCATAAAAGGATAAACAACACATGCAATCATTATAAGTGATATGATATGGCCATCATCATCTTGTGCTTGTGATCTCCATCTCCGAAGCACCGTCATGATCACCATCGTCACCAGCGCGACACCTTGATCTCCATCGTAGCATCGTTGTCGTCTCGCCAATCTTATGCTTCCACGACTATCACTACCGCTTAGTAATAAAGTAAAGCATTACATCGCGATTGCATTGCATACAATAAAGCGACAACCATATGGCTCCTGCCAGTTGCCGATAACTCGGTTACAAAACATGATCATCTCATACAATAAAATTTAGCATCATGCCTTGACCATATCACATCACAACATGCCCTGCAAAAACAAGTTAGGCGTCCTCTACTTTGTTGTTGCAAGTTTTACGTGGCTGCTACGGGCTTAAGCAAGAACTCATCTTACCTACGCATCAAAACCACAACGATAGTTTGTCCAATAGACTCCGTTTTAACCTTCTCAAGGACCGGGCGTAGCCACACTCGGTTCAACTAAAGTTGGAGAGATAGTCGCCCGCAAGCCATCTATGTGCAAAGCACGTCGAGGGAACCGGTCTCGCGTAAGCGTACGCGTAAGGTTGGTCCGGGTCGTCTTGTCCAACAATACCGCCGAACCAAAGTATGACATGCTGGTAGGCAGTATGACTTGTATCGCCCACAACTCACTTGTGTTCTACTCGTGCAAATAACATCAAACCATAAAACCTAGGCTCGGATGCCACTGTTGGGGAACGTAGTAATTTCGAAAATTTTCCTACGCACACGCAAGATCATGGTGATGCATAGCAACGAGAGGGAGAGTCTGATCTACGTACCCTTGTAGATCGCAACGGAAGCGTTGACACAACATAGAGGAAGTAGTCGTACGTCTTCTTCCCGATCCGACCGATCCAAGCACCGTTACTCCGGCACCTCCGAGTTCTTAGCACACGTTCAGCTCGATGACGATCCTCGGGCTCCGATCCAGCAAAGCGTCGAGGAAGAGTTCCGTCAGCACGATGGCGTGGTGACGATCTTGATGTACTACCGACGCAGGGCTTCGCCTAAGCACTACAACGGTATGATCGAGGTGGAATTTGGTGGCAGGGGGCACCGCACACGGCTAAGGAACGATCTCAAGGATCAACTTGTGTGTCTAGAGGTGCCCCCTGCCACCGTATATAAAGGTTTCAATGGGAGGGGCTGGCCGGCCAAGGTGGGAGGCGCAGGAGGAGTCCTACTCCTACCGGGAGTAGGACTCCCCCCTCCAATCCTAGTCCAACTAGGTTTCCTCAAGTGGGAAGTGAAAGAGAGAGGTGGCCGGCCCCTCTCCTAGTCCTAATAGGACTAGGGAGAGGGGGGAGGCGCAGCCCTATGTGGGCTGCCCTCTCACCTTTCCACTAAGGCCCATGTTGGCCCATTTGGCTCCCGGGGGGTTCCGGTAACCCTCCCGGTAGTCCGGTAAAATCCCGATTTCACCCGGAACACTTTCGATGTCCAAACATAGGCTTCCAATATATCAATCTTTACGTCTCGACCATTTCGAGACTCCTCGTCATGTCCCCGATCTCATCCGGGACTCCGAACTCCTTCGGTACATCAAAACTCATAAACTCATAATATAACTGTCATCGAAACCTTAAGTGTGCGGACCCTACGGTTCGAGAACAATGTAGACATGACCGAGACACGTCTCCGGTCAATAACCAATAGCGGGACCTGGATGCCCATATTGGCTCCTACATATTCTACGAAGATCTTTATCGGTCAGACCGCATAACAACATACGTTGTTCCCTTTGTCATCGGTACGTTACTTGCCCGAGATTCGATCATCGGTATCCAATACCTAGTTCAATCTCGTTACCGGCAAGTCTCTTTACTCGTTCCATAATACATCATCCCGCAACTAACTCATTAGTTGCAATGCTTGCAAGGCTTTAAGTGATGTGCATTACCGAGAGGGCCCAGAGATACCTCTCCGACAATCGGAGTGACAAACCCTAATCTCGAAATACGCCAACCCAACATCTACCATTGGAGACACCTGTAGTACTCCTTTATAATCACCCAGTTACGTTGTGACGTTTGGTAGTACCCAAAGTGTTCCTCCGGTAGACAGGAGTTGCATAATCTCATAGTCATAGGAACATGTATAAGTCACGAAGAAAGCAATAGCAACATACTAAACGATCGGGTGCTAAGCTAATAGAATGGGTCATGTCAATCAGATCATTCAACTAATGATGTGACCTCGTTAATCAAATAACAAACCTTTGTTCATGGTTAGGAAACATAACCATCTTTGATTAACGAGCTAGTCAAGTAGAGGCATACTAGTGACACTCTGTTTGTCTATGTATTCACACATGTATTATGTTTCCAGTTAATACAATTCTAGCATGAATAATAAACATTTATCATGATATAAGGAAATAAATAATAACTTTATTATTGCATCTAGGGCATATTTCCTTCAGTTCCCTGTTGGGACATGTTTACTTGTTGGGATATCACTTTATATCTTATTTAATTAATGCATCTATATACTTGGTAAAGGGTGGAAGGCTCGGCCTTATGCCTGATGTTTTGTTCCACTCTTGCCGCCCTAGTTTCCGTCATATCGGTGTTATGTTCCCGGATTTTGCGTCCCTTACGCGGTTGGGTATATGGGAACCCCTTGACAGTTCGCTTTGAATAAAACTCCTCCAGCAAGGCCCAACCTTGGTTTTACCATTCACCACCTAGCCTTTTTTCCCTTGGGTTAGGCCAGCCCAAGGGTCATCTTTATTTTAACCCCCCCCCCCCCGGGGCCAGTGCTTGTCTAAGTGTTGGTCCGAAATGGGCAGCCTGCGGAGCCACCTCGGGGAGACTTGAGGGCTGGTTTTACTCGTAGCTTGACCTATCCGATGTTGCCCTGAGAACGAGATATGTGCAGCTCCCATCAGGATGTCGGCGCATTGGGCGGCTTTGCTGGACTTGTTTTACCTTTGTCGAGGATGTCTTGGAGTACCGGGATACCGAGTCTGATCGGAATGTCTCGGGAGGAGGTCTATTCCTTCGTTGACCGTGAGAGCTTGTGATGGGCTAAGTTGGGACACCCCTGCAGGGATTTGAACTTTCAAAAGTCGTGCCCGCGGTTATGGGCAGATGGGAATTTGTTAATGTCCGGTTGTAGAAAACCTGAAGTTGACCTTAATTAAAATGAATCTACCGCGTGTGTAACCGTGATGGTCTCTTTCCGGCGGAGTTCGGGAAGTGAACACGGTTGTTGGAGTTATGCTTGACGTAGGTAGTCCAGGATCACTTCTTGATCATACTTTTATCGACCGTGCTTTGCCTTCTCTTCTCGCTCTCATTTGCGAATAGGTTAGCCACCATATATGCTAGTCGCTTGCTGCAGCTCCACCTCATACCTTTACCTTACCCATAAGCTTAAATAGTCCTGATCGCGAGGGTGCGAGATTGCTGAGTCCCTGTGGCTCACAGATATTTCCAAAACCAGCTTGCAGGTGCCGATGAGACCGAGCAGATGACGCAACCAAGCTCAGGAGGAGCTCGATGAAGATCTTGTCCTTTGCTTTGTTTCGTTCTAGTTGATCAGTAGTGGAGCCCAGTTGGGGTCGATCGGGGACCTTTGTCGCATTTGGGGTTCTTCTTTTATTTTGGTTCCGTAGTCGGACCATGAGTGTATTTGGTTGATGTAATGCTTTATTCATGTAATTGTGTGAAGTGGCGATTGTAAGCCAACTATGTATCCTTCTCCCTTATTATATTACATGGGTTGTGTGAAGATTACCTCACTTGCGACATATGGCTTCAATGCGATTATGCCTCTAAGTCGTGCCTCGACACGTGGGAGATATAGTCGCATCGAGGGTGTTACACTGCTGGCGAGGGGATGCCGGAATACTGGCCTCAGGAGGGGTTATTAGTTTTTTATACTAATTTGAATCTAGTTGTTACCATCCACATATACATAATGGAAAACGTATATACACATATTAAAACAGAACATATAAGAATGGAAAACAGAGTACATACATTGAAACAGAGCAATAAACAGAGCAATACTATGATTGCTGTGAATACATAGCTATCCACGTCGAAACGACTTTTCAAAATAAAACGCGTCCATGAGACCATGACCAGCAGCCCTTGCCTACGGTAGCTCTTGGCTCTGCCTGAACTTGTGCAGGCGTTCGTCCAAGCGGTCGACACGCTCGTGGTACATCTGGAGCGCGATCTCGAGCTCCAAGTTGGCTATTTCATCGAAGATCACCAGCTCGAGGATGCGATGACCATGTTCCTCTACTGCGCCCAGGTGAAAACCTGGGCCAAGGAGATGGTCGAGCCTACGGACCAGCGCGTTGGCATCCAACGGGCCGCGGACAAGGCGAACGGCGCGGCGGGCGTCCGGTGCAAGTACGGCGTGGCCGGCCTCTGATGCAAGTATGGCGCTGAGGGCCTCTGCCCACTCCTGGCAAGGAATGTGGGTACTGACGGGACGTGTACCCAGCTGCGATGCCGTGTCGACAGTGGGCAAGCGCCGCTTGATCCGCTCTTGCTGTGCGGCACGCCACGCCTCTCGCTCTGTGGCGCTCCAACGGTCTCGCCGTGCGGCGAGCCGCAGCCTATCGGTGCAGCCGCGCCTAGCTTGCTCTGCGGTGCGCCATCGATCATGTTGTGCGGCAAGCTGCAGCCTGTCGGCACTAACATGCCTATCTTGATCCGCGGCGCTCAAGCGCCATGCGCAAAAGGTCTGCTCAACCCTGGCGATGACACACATCACGACGTCATCCATCGCGTTGCCGGGGAGCGCCTCGGCCTCGACGGACTGTGGCGCCTGCTTGTTTTCCTCGTCGATGAGGTTGATGGCAGAGGCGACGCTTTGATGGGTTGGCATGCTTGGAAAAGGTGGATGTGCTATAGGTTGTGCTTGTTGTTGGGGAACGTAGTAATTTCGAAAATTTTCCTACGCACACGCAAGATCATGGTGATGCATAGCAACGAGAGGGGAGAGTGTTGTCTACGTACCAACGCAGACCGACTGCGGAAGCGATCACACAACGTAGAGGAAGTAGTCGTACGTCTTCTTCCCGATCCGACCGATCCAAGCACCGTTACTCCGGCACCTCCGAGTTCTTAGCACACGTTCAGCTCGATGACGTTCCTCGGGCTCCGATCCAGCAAAGCGTCGAGGAAGAGTTCCGTCAGCACGACGGCGTGGCGACGATCTTGATGTACTACCGACGCAGGGCTTCGCCTAAGCACTGTAACGGTACGATCGAGGTGGAATTTGGTGGCAGGGGGCACCGCACACGGCTAAGGAACGATCTCAAGGATCAACTTGTGTGTCTTGGGGTGCCCCCTGCCCCCGTATATAAAGGTTGGAGGAGGGGGAGCCGGCCGGCCAGGGAGAGGAGGCGCAGGGGAGTCCTACTCCCACCGGGAGTAGGACTCCCCCTCCAATCCTAATCCTATTAGGACTCCCGGGGGGGAAAGGAGAGAGAGGGGGGCCGGCCCCTTCTCCTAGTCCTACTAGGACTTGGGGAAAGGGGGGGCGCCGGCCAGCTATGGGCTTGTCCCTTTTCTCTTTTTCCACTAAGGCCCAATAGGCCCATTAGTCTCCCGGGGGGTTCCGGTAACCCTCCCGGTATTCCGGTAAAATCCCGATTTCACCCGGAACACTTCCTATGTCCAAACATAGGCTTCCAATATATCAATCTTTACGTCTCGACCATTTCGAGACTCCTCGTCATGTCCGTGATCTCATCCGGGACTCCGAACAACCTTCGGTACATCAAAATGCACAAACTCATAATAACTGTCATCGTAACGTTAAGCGTGCGGACCCTACGGTTCGAGAACAATGTAGACATGACCGAGACACGTCTCCGGTCAATAACCAATAGCGGGACCTAGATGCCCATATTGGCTCCTACATATTCTACGAAGATCTTTATCGGTCAGACCGCATAACAACATACGTTGTTCCCTTTGTCATCGGTATGTTACTTGCCCGAGATTCGATCGTCGGTATCCAATACCTAGTTCAATCTCGTTACCGGCAAGTCTCTTTACTCGTTCCGTAATACATCATCTCACAACTAACATATTAGTTGCAGTGCTTGCAAGGCTTATGTGATGTGCATTACCGAGAGGGCCCAGAGATACCTCTCCGACAATCGGAGTGACAAACCCTAATATCGAAATACGCCAACCCAACATCTACCATTGGAGACACCTGTAGTACTCCTTTATAATCACCCAGTTACGTTGTGACGTTTGGTAGTACCCAAAGTGTTCCTCCGGTAAACGGGAGTTGCACAATCTCATAGTTATAGGAACATGTATAAGTCATGAAGAAAGCAATAGCAACATACTAAACGATCGGGTGCTAAGCTAATGGAATGGGTCATGTCAATCAGATCATTCTACTAATGATGTGACCTCATTAATCAAATAACAACTCTTTGTTCATGGTTAGGAAACATAACCATCTTTGATTAACGAGCTAGTCAAGTAGAGGCATACTAGTGACACTTTGTTGGTCTATGTATTCACACATGTATTATGTTTCCGGTTAATACAATTCTAGCATGAATAATAAACATTTATCATGATATAAGGAAATAAATAATAACTTTATTATTGCCTCTAGGGCATATTTCCTTCAGTCTCCCACTTGCACTAGAGTCAATAATCTAGATTACACAGTAATGATTCTAACACCCATGGAGCCTTGGTGCTGATCATGTTTTGCTCGTGGAAGAGGCTTAGTCAATGGGTCTGCAACATTCAGATCCGTATGTATCTTGCAAATCTCTATGTCTCCCACCTGGACTAAATCCCGGATGGAGTTGAAGCGTCTCTTGATGTGTTTGGTTCTTTTGTGAAATCTGGATTCCTTTGCCAAGGCAATTGCACCAGTATTGTCACAGAAGATTTTCATTGGACCCGATGCACTAGGTATGACACCTAGATCGGATATGAACTCCTTCATCCAGACTCCTTCGTTTGCTGCTTCCGAAGCAGCTATGTACTCCGCTTCACATGTAGATCCCGCTACGACGCTTTGTTTAGAACTGCACCAACTGACAGCTCCACCGTTTAAAGTAAACACGTATCCGGTTTGCGATTTAGAATCGTCCGGATCAGTGTCAAAGCTTGCATCAACGTAACCTCTTACGGTGAGCTCTTTGTCACCTCCATATACGAGAAACATATCCTTAGTCCTTTTCAGGTATTTCAGGATGTTCTTGACCGCTGTCCAGTGATCCATTCCTGGATTACTTTGGTACCTCCCTGCTAAACTTATAGCAAGGCACACATCAGGTATGGTACACAGCATTGCATACATGATAGAGCCTATGGCTGAAGCATAGGGAACATCTTTCATTTTCTCTCTATCTTCTGCAGTGGTCGGGCATTGAGTCTTACTCAACTTCATACCTTGTAACACAGGCAAGAACCCTTTCTTTGCTTGATCCATTTTGAACTTCTTCAAAATCTTGTCAAGGTATGTGCTTTGTGAAAGTCCAATTAAGCGTTTTGATCTATCTCTATAGATCTTTATGCCTAATATGTAAGCAGCTTCCCCGAGGTCTTTCATCGAAAAACTTTTATTCAAGTATCCCTTTATGCTATCCAGAAATTCTATATCATTTCCAATCAGCAATATGTCATCCACATATAATATCAGAAATGCTACAGAGCTCCCACTCACTTTCTTGTAAATACAGGCTTCTCCAAAAGTCTGTATAAAGCCAAATGCTTTGATCACACTATCAAAGCGTTTATTCCAACTCCGAGATGCTTGCACCAGTCCATAAATGGATCGCTGGAGTTTGCATACTTTGTTAGCTCCTTTTGGATCGACAAAACCTTCTGGTTGTATCATATACAACTCTTCTTCCAGAAATCCATTCAGGAATGCAGTTTTGACATCCATCTGCCATATTTCATAATCATAAAATGCGGCAATTGCTAACATAATTCTGACGGACTTAAGCATCGCTACGGGTGAGAAGGTCTCATCGTAGTCAACTCCTTGAACTTGTCGAAAACCTTTCGCGACAAGTCGAGCTTTATAGACAGTAATATTACCGTCAGCGTCAGTCTTTTTCTTGAAGATCCATTTATTCTCAATTGCTTGCCGATCATCGGGCAAGTCAACCAAAGTCCATACTTTGTTTTCATACATGGATCCCATCTCAGATTTCATGGCCTCAAGCCACTTTGCGGAATCTGGGCTCACCATCGCTTCTTCATAGTTTGTAGGTTCATCATGATCTAGCATCATGACTTCCAGAATTGGATTACCGTACCACTCTGGTGCAGATCTCACTCTGGTTGATCTACGTGGTTCAGTAGTATCTTGTTCTGAAGCTTCATGATCATCATCATTAGCTTCCTCACTGATTGGTATAGGTGTCGCAGAAACAGTTTTCTGTGATGTACTATTTTCCAATAAGGGAGCAGGTACAGTTACCTCGTCAAGTTCTACTTTCCTCCCACTCACTTCTTTCGAGAGAAACTCCTTCTCTAGAAAGTTTCCGAATTTAGCAACAAAAGTCTTGCCTTCGGATCTGTGATAGAAGGTGTATCCAATAGTTTCCTTTGGATATCCTATGAAGACACATTTCTCCGATTTGGGTTCGAGCTTATCAGGTTGAAGCTTTTTCACATAAGCATCGCAGCCCCAAACTTTAAGAAACGACAACTTTGGTTTCTTGCCAAACCATAGTTCATAAGGTGTCGTCTCAACGGATTTTGATGGTGCCCTATTTAACGTGAATGCGGCCGTCTCTAAAGCATAACCCCAAAACGATAGCGGTAAATCAGTAAGAGACATCATAGATCGCACCATATCTAGTAAAGTACGATTACGACATTCGGACACACCATTACGCTGTGGTGTTCCGGGTGGCGTGAGTTGCGAAACTATTCCACAATTTTTCAAATGTACACCAAACTCGTAACTCAAATATTCTCCTCCACGATCAGATCGTAGAAACTTTATTTTCTTGTTACGATGATTTTCAACCTCACTCTGAAATTCTTTGAACTTTTCAAATGTTTCAGACTTATGTTTCATTAAGTAGATATACCCATATCTGCTTAAATCATCTGTGAAGGTGAGAAAATAACGATATCCGCCACGAGCCTCAATATTCATCGGACCACATACATCGGTATGTATGATTTCCAACAAATCTGTTGCTCTCTCCATAGTACCGGAGAACGGTGTCTTAGTCATCTTGCCTATGAGGCACGGTTCGCAAGTACCAAGTGATTCATAATCAAGTGGTTCCAAAAGCCCATCAGTATGGAGTTTCTTCATGCGCTTTACACCGATATGACCTAAACGGCAGTGCCACAAATAAGTTGCACTATCATTATTAACTTTGCATCTTTTGGCTTCTATATTATGAATATGTGTATCACTATCTTCGAGATTCAACAAGAATAGACCACTCTTCAAAGGTGCATGACCATAAAAGATATTATTCATATAAATAGAACAACCATTATTCTCTGATTTAAATGAATAACCGTCTCGCATCAAACAAGATCCAGATATAATGTTCATGCTCAACGCTGGCACCAAATAACAATTATTTAGGTCTAATATTAATCCCGAAGGTAGATGTAGAGGTAGCGTGCCGAACGTGATCACATCGACTTTGGAACTGTTTCCCACGCGCATCGTCACCTCGTCCTTTGCTAGCGTCCGCTTATTCCGTAGTCCCTGTTTCGAGTTGCAAATATTAGCAACAGAACCAGTATCAAATACCCAGGTGCTACTGCGAGCTCTAGTAAGGTACACATCAATAACATGTATATCACATATACCTTTGCTCACTTTGCCATCCTTCTTATCCGCCAAATACTTGGGGCAGTTCCGCTTCCAGCGACCAGTCTGCTTGCAGTAGAAGCACTCAGTTTCAGGCTTAGGTCCAGACTTGGGTTTCTTCTCCTGAGCAGCAACTTGCTTGCTGTTCTTCTTGAAGTTTCCCTTCTTCTTCCCTTTGCCCTTTTTCTTGAAACTAGTGGTCTTGTTGACCATCAACACTTGATGCTCCTTCTTGATTTCTACCTCCGCAGCTTTCAGCATTGCGAAGAGCTCGGGAATAGTCTTGTTCATCCCTTGCATATTATAGTTCATCACGAAGCTCTTGTAGCTTGGTGGCAGTGATTGGAGAATTCTGTCAATGACGCAGTCATCTGGAAGATTAACTCCCATCTGAATCAAGTGATTATTATACCCAGACATTTTGAGTATATGCTCACTGACAGAACTGTTCTCCTCCATCTTGCAGCTATAGAACTTATTGGAGACTTCATATCTCTCAATTCGGGCATTTGCTTGAAATATTAACTTCAACTCCTGGAACATCTCATATGCTCCATGACGTTCAAAACGTCGTTGAAGTCCCGATTCTAAGCCGTAAAGCATGGCACACTGAACTATCGAGTAGTCATCAGCTTTGCTCTGCCAGACGTTCATAACATCTGGCGTTGCTCCAGCAGCAGGCCTGTCACCCAGCGGTGCTTCCAGGACGTAATTCTTCTGTGCAGCAATGAGGATAATCCTCAGGTTACGGACCCAGTCCGTGTAATTGCTACCATCATCTTTCAACTTTGCTTTCTCAAGGAACGCATTAAAATTCAACGGAACAATAGCACGAGCCATCTATCTACAATCAACATAAACAAGCAAGATACTATCAGGTACTAAGTTCATGATAAGTTTATGTTCAGTTAATCAAATTACTTAGGAACTCCCACTTAGATAGACATCCCTCTAATCCTCTAAGTGATCACGTGATCCAAATCAACTAAACCATAACCGATCATCACGTGAGATGGAGTAGTTTTCAATGGTGAACATCGTTATGTTGATCATATCTACTATATGATTCACGCTCGACCTTTCGGTCTTCGTGTTCCGAGGCCATATCTGTATATGCTTGGCTCGTCAAGTATAACCCAAGTATTCTGCGTGTGCAACTGTTTTGCACCCGTTGTATTTGGACGTAGAGCTTATCACACCCGATCATCACGTGGTGTCTGGGCACGACGAACTTTGGCAACGGTGCATACTCGGGGAGAACACTTCTTGATAATTTAGTGAGAGATCATCTTATAATGCTACCGTCAATCAAAGCAAGATAAGATGCATAAAAGGATAAACATCACATGCAATCAATATAAGTGATATGATATGGCCATCATCATCTTGTGCTTGTGATCTCCATCTCCGAAGCACTGTTATGATCACCATCGTCACCAGCGCGACACCTTGATCTCCATCGTAGCATCGTTGTCGTCTCGCCAATCTTATGCTTCCACGACTATCACTACCGTTTAGTAATCAAGTAAAGCATTACATCGCGATTGCATTGCATACAATAAAGCGACAACCATATGGCTCCTGCCAGTTGTCGATAACTCGGTTACAAAACATGATCATCTCATACAATAAAATCAGCATCATGCCTTGACCATATCACATCACAACATACCCTGCAAAAACAAGTTAGACGTCCTCTACTTTGTTGCTGCAAGTTTTACGTGGCTGCTACGGGCTTAAGTAAGAACTCATCTCACCTACGCATCAAAACCACAACGATAGTTCATCAAATAGACTCCGTTTTAACCTTCTCAAGGACCGGGCGTAGTCACACTTGGTTCAACTAAAGTTGGAGAGACAGTCTTCCGCAAGCCATCTATGTGCAAAGCACGTCGAGGGAACCGGTCTCGCGTAAGAGTACGCGTAAGGTTGGTCCGGATCGTCTCACCCAACAATACCGCCGAACCAAAGTATGACATGCTGGTAGGCAGTATGACTTGTATCGCCCACAACTCACTTGTGTTCTACTCGTGCAAATAACATCAAACCATAAAACCTAGGCTCGGATGCCACTGTTGGGGAACGTAGTAATTTCGAAAAATTTCCTACGCACACGCAAGATCATGGTGATGCATAGCAACGAGAGGGGAGAGTGTTGTCTACGTACCAACGCAGACCGACTGCGGAAGCGATCACACAACATAGAGGAAGTAGTCGTACGTCTTCTTCCTGATCCGACCGATCCAAGCACCGTTACTCCGGCACCTCCGAGTTCTTAGCACACGTTCAGCTCGATGACGTTCCTCGGGCTCCGATCCAGCAAAGCATCGAGGAAGAGTTCCGTCAGCACGACGGCGTGGTGACGATCTTGATGTACTACCGACGCAGGGCTTCGCCTAAGCACTGTAACGGTACGATCGAGGTGGAATTTGGTGGCAGGGGGCACCGCACACGGCTAAGGAACGATCTCAAGGATCAACTTGTGTGCCTTGGGGTGCCCCCTGCCCCCGTATATAAAGGTTGGAGGAGGGGGAGCCGGCCGGCCAGGGAGAGGAGGCGCAGGGGAGTCCTACTCCCACCGGGAGTAGGACTCCCCCTCCAATCCTAATCCTATTAGGACTCCCGGGGGGGAAAGGAGAGAGAGGGGGGCCGGCCCCTTCTCCTAGTCCTACTAGGACTTGGGGAAAGGGGGGGCGCCGGCCAGCTATGGGCTTGTCCCTTTTCTCTTTTTCCACTAAGGCCCAATAGGCCCATTAGTCTCCCGGGGGGTTCCGGTAACCCTCCCGGTATTCCGGTAAAATCCCGATTTCACCCGGAACACTTCCTATGTCCAAACATAGGCTTCCAATATATCAATCTTTACGTCTCGACCATTTCGAGACTCCTCGTCATGTCCGTGATCTCATCCGGGACTCCGAACAACCTTCGGTACATCAAAATGCATAAACTCATAATAACTGTCATCGTAACGTTAAGCGTGCGGACCCTACGGTTCGAGAACAATGTAGACATGACCGAGACACGTCTCCGGTCAATAACCAATAGCGGGACCTAGATGCCCATATTGGCTCCTACATATTCTACGAAGATCTTTATCGGTCAGACCGCATAACAACATACGTTGTTCCCTTTGTCATCGGTATGTTACTTGCCCGAGATTCGATCGTCGGTATCCAATACCTAGTTCAATCTCGTTACCGGCAAGTCTCTTTACTCGTTCCGTAATACATCATCTCACAACTAACATATTAGTTGCAGTGCTTGCAAGGCTTATGTGATGTGCATTACCGAGAGGGCCCAGAGATACCTCTCCGACAATCGGAGTGACAAACCCTAATCTTGAAATACGCCAACCCAACATCTACCATTGGAGACACCTGTAGTACTCCTTTATAATCACCCAGTTACGTTGTGACGTTTGGTAGTACCCAAAGTGTTCCTCCGGTAAACGGGAGTTGCATAATCTCATAGTTATATGAACATGTATAAGTCATGAAGAAAGCAATAGCAACATACTAAACGATCGGGTGCTAAGCTAATGGAATGGGTCATGTCAATCAGATCATTCTACTAATGATGTGACCTCATTAATCAAATAACAACTCTTTGTTCATGGTTAGGAAACATAACCATCTTTGATTAACGAGCTAGTCAAGTAGAGGCATACTAGTGACACTTTGTTGGTCTATGTATTCACACATGTATTATGTTTCCGGTTAATACAATTCTAGCATGAATAATAAACATTTATCATGATATAAGGAAATAAATAATAACTTTATTATTGCCTCTAGGGCATATTTCCTTCACTTGTCGCCTCCGTGCGTCGCGCACCCCCTATGCGCAATATAGCAGGGCGGCGGGAAACAGATGAGGAAATGGCGGAAAATGATGGCGTGTTCATAAAACACCATCAATTAATGGAAACTTAGCATCGAGCTAGTACAAGAAGTAGATGATGATCAGATGAACACGGACCACACTAGGGAACCCGTCGGTGATAAATTCATTAATCCCAAACGGTTGAATACTAGCAAGCGTTTGGCCACAACACACACGGCCTATTCCATCTCAAATAGGTCGGATGGAACAATTGTATACACATATCGCACATTCCCAAAAAGTAATGCGGTAGACCTTCTTTAACATGTGTTAAAAAAATAAAAATAAAAACAAGGACCTCGAGGTTAAATTTAACATCGACACAACTTCTCATTCATTCACCCATCCGATGGATGCTCCAGCCTGAGCACACTTAACTTGATAGTTTTCTTACATGAGCTACTGGTGGAACAGCTAGTCCTTATTGATAGGAATGCCTCTTCACATCCTTATGGCGTATCCGGATGACCGCCCGTCCCACAATGGCCAATAAATGTTGTGTAGACAAAGCATATCACATACGTCTTATTATAAGCAATCGTCTGCGTTATTATCGGTCTTCACACATATTTCTGATTACAGACCTATTTGCCGCGTATCACACACATCTTGTTATATTGAACCATTTCTGTTCTCTTGCCTAAGCACAAACAGTTCATCTGAGTGAACCGTATGATGTACATCGCACACACCTTAATCGTGTTGACCGTTTCTTTTGTGTTGCCTAATCACACACAGTTCATCCCAGTGAACCGTATGTTGTATATCACACACGCCTTCATCTGGCTGCCCGTTTCTTTTGTTCCTCCTCATCACAAATAGTTAATTGAGTTGAACCGTATGCCCTGCATCGCACACGCAACTAAAATCTGAACCGTGTTTGATGCATCCTCCATCGCAAATGGTTTGCACCTTTTTTGACGGTTATTTTACGGCACCATTTGCGATTATAGCATCACACATAGTTTCGTCGAAGGGTCTCTTATCGTAGTGTCGCGTTAGCAGCATCCTGCAGTAGTGCTCCCTCAGGTGTATCTAGAGACTCAAATTGTTGGGACAATCCTACGTCCTCGTTGGTGGAGCTTAGAACACAAAGTTGTAAGACCACTAATGTTGGGGGATAAATAATAATTACCACGAGATCCCATTTCCCAGTTGAGCACAGTCAAAGCTAATTATCAAGGCAAGAATGAGTCAACACAAGGAAAGCTACTGTCATGGTCAATAAGTCAATAAGTGGAAAAATATAAGAAGACAAGGTGAAAAGGCAAGAAGAATGAAAGAAGCCCTAGTGAAGCTTTAGTGCCCAAGCATAGAATCCCACCAAGGGTGGAGGAATGAGAGGGATTGGTCCATGAAATGGCTAATTGAAAGGATTGAGAGGTCGGCTAGAGGATGGTGAATGGGTAACTACAAATTTTAATCTTAACTTTCAAATTAGGTCAATGCAGATAAATTAGGTTCTCTAGATATGCAACTAGGTAAACACAACCTATATAGCAAGCAAACTCAAAACAAGGTATGCTAGGCAATAATACAATTAGCAAAGCCAACAAGCATACAAAGCAAAGTAAATGATAGGGAAAAGATTAACCACAAGTGAGTTGGAACGTGGAATTTATTCCGAAGTTCACACTCTTTGAGGATGCCAATCTCCATTGGAGCGGTTTCGAAATCAAAGCTCTGGAATGCAACCAAGTGGCTCATTCTATTCTTCCTTTGAGTCACCCCCAACAAATAAGCCTCAAATCACTCATGCTTGATCTTGAAGGCGACCACCACACCTTTACAAACTTTTCGGGCACACGACAAGCAGGAAAGCTTCCAGGGAACCTCTACCACCCATGATACCGAGCTCCAAGAATAACAAGCTAAGAATGTGCATTGACTTCACCGACCTCAACAAAGCATTTTTTGAAAGACCCTTTCCTTGTGCCCCGCATAGATCAAATCGTGGACTTCATAGTGGGGTGTGATCTTTTATGCTTCCTGGATGTGTATTCAGGTTACCATTAGCTTCGCATGGCTAAAGAGGATGAGGAAAAACATCATTTATCACCCTTGTGAGGACTTTCTATTACTTTTACATCCCTTTCAACTTAAAAATCCTGGCCTCACACATCAGCGGGCCATACGCATCGCTCCGGAGTCCCAAAGAGGCCGCAACATCAAATCCTACTACGACATCATCGTGAGGACCAAAGATCAAGCCACACTCCTCAACGATCTTGTGGAAAACCTTCCACAACCTTTGGCACATCCGCATGAAGCTGAATCCGAGAAGTGCGTCTTCTGGATGCCCTCGGGGAAACTCATTAGCTTCCTTGTATCAAGCAGAGGCATAGAGTCCAAGCCCAAAAATATCACCGCCATCGACCAAATGCAGCCACACACACACGCCTCATGGATGCACAACATCTCTCGGACTACATGGCTTCCTTAGTGAGATTCATCTCCAAGATAGGGGAATGAGGTCTACCCTTCTTCAAGCTCCTCAAGAAGTCGGGCCATTTCAAGTGGACCTCAGATGCCTAGCAAGTGCTACAAGGCCTCAAACAGTACCTCACTTTTCTACCGATCCTGGTGGCTTCAAGACCTAAGGAACTGTTGTTGCTTTACACCGCGGCCACCCTCAAGTCGTGAGCGTCAGCTTGGTGGTGGAATAGGAGGAGATGTCGGGGCCCAAGCTCAGGTATGAGTCCTCAACGTCGCTTGCGTCGACTCAAGTTGCTGGTTCTGAGCTCCCAACACCCCCCGAGAAAATGGCCAGTGTCAAGCGGGAAACTGAGCCCGAGCTCCTATCTAGCCCATAGCTGATGTCGGAGCCCGAGCTCCCATCCCCGGATAGCGATAGGGACAGATGTCATCCAACCGTAGACACCAAATGTTCACCCCATTCTAAACGATTCTTTTTCTAGAAAAGAATGAAATTCGTGCCAAACCAAGCTATATTTGTTAAATTTCAATATATTTACAACTACCAATCTCCCTGGAAAAGGAGTTGGGCCCGATTGATAGTGGGTCTGTGGGTGTTTCGATCGTGCGACCTGGTTGGGTCCATCCATCCATCCATAACAAGTGACGTGTGTAGCTTCTCCTAGGCCACGTATCCTTAGTGTTGTGATGTGGGTTCTTGGAGGACATGGGAAATTAGGCTTTGTGGTTGGCGTGTGGGCGAATGAAGAGTGGTGAGGGTTTCTCTGTCGTTTTCTATTGTCATTGTTGGCATGCCCAAGAGGGATGGGGTTTGATCAACGAGGGGATGGGCTCGCCTGGGTGGTGGCCTTCTGCTGGTCTGCATGTCATTTCTTTCATTTTGCTATTGAGGGGAAGCATATGTTGCGTGTTTGCATAGTCTTTCTCCGCTTTGTGCCTAAAAAAGCAAACCCCACAACAAAAGGCGGCCCGACAAGATGGTCTAGTGCGACTTTATGTAGGCCACTTGCACCATTGCTATTCTCTCCATTCACAAACATAAGATGTTTTGGATATTTCAATATGAATTTGTGTGAACGAACAGACTAAAAAATGTGATACATCTGTTTAAGCGACAAGTTACGACACCGTATATTGTACTCCCTCCGTCCCATAATATAACGTCCCGCTTGGAATCGATGTATCCTCTTACACTTGTATTTATTCTACAGGTGTATTTCACCGGCTATATGCAATTTTTAACGGAGAAAGAAAACAACAGATGGAGGTGTGTATTTTTTACAGGTGTAAAACGCTGGAAAACAACAATCCAATCAGGGCCTACGAGTGTTTTTTGACACTAGTGTAATGTAAAGAAAAACTCTTATATTATGGGACAAATGGAGTATTTGTGAAAGTATTTGTGAACAGAGGGAGTAACAAACAAAATGTGTGATGAGGATCGAGATGCTTGTCCTTAAAAAAATCGAGTTGCTTGGGCCTCAAGTCTGACAAGTTTCCTGTGTGTGCGGTCAGCGATGGCGTCACATGCTGACACCGAAGATCTTGATTGATTGAGTTTACAACACACACACACACACACACAGCTCAAGAAGCAATACTACAAAGCTCAGGTCAGCTCGGCTCGGCTCATCTCACAGGTGTAGTACTAGAGACCGAAAACTTCACCCGTCAATTGCCATGGCGCTCAGCCTTCGCGCCGCCGCATCCCTCGCCGCCCCGCCGGCTCACCTGCGTCCGCGCCGACGCGCCACCTCTATGGTCCGCGCCACCGTGTCCCCTCCTCCGGCGCTTGACAGCAGGCGGCGCCCGCAGAACATGTCCGGCGAGTTCTTCGTCGGTGAGCCCCTCATGCAGTCATGCTGACGCTGATGCGATCTCGTCCGCATCGTCCGAGCTGACGGGGTCTTTGGTGTGCAGATCACCGGTGCATCGACTGCGCCACCTGCAGGTGGATGGCTCCGGAGGTGTTCAAGAGGGTCGACGACCAGTCCGCCGTGGCGGCGCAACCCACCTCCGAGGAAATCAGGACCAAGGCACTGCAGGTAGTAACATCTTTGATCACTGTAATTAAAATGCCTTCTTCGATCAGTCAATCATAGCTGCTTTTAACCGGTGTGTTTTGGATGTGCAACACCAGACAATAATTAACTGATGATATTTCTATGGCCCAATCACCCAATTTTAGTTCATAGTAATGCTTAATCCTGGTAAAGTTACTGGATTTTCTTCTTGTTCTATGAAAAATGATCAGTCACTGGACGACTAGATCATGGCATTTCCATGTATGTTTGCAGGCCTTGCTCTCTTGCCCTACAGGCTCCATCCACACTGACAAGCCTACAGAGGACATTCTCCAAGTGCAAAACACGTTCCCTCTCCCCATCAACGACGATCTCCCCGTATGTATAAACATTTTCATATATATTCTCTCTTTTTCTTTCTTTGCCAAATAATAAATTGCCTACTTGTCTGTTCAGGGAGTTTACCTCTGTGGTTACCATTCTGAGAACTCATATGGAGCAACATCTTATCTTATAGTTCACCCGGAAGGGAACATAATGGTTGACAGGTATATTCGCTGTCGATGTTCTGATAATTGACAAAATCAACTTATCAGGTCTCATTCAGAAATTACAATCGATTATATATATTCCTTGTAGATTTTCTGACAATTTGTTTTGTTCTCAGCCCAAGGTATACGCCGAAACTAGCGAACCAGCTTGAGAAGCTCGGCGGAGCGCGTTACATGTTTCTGACTCACATGTATGTTTAGGCTGACACGATTCTGAATTTATTTATGCGTTTACCGCCTCTTTATTTGGGAGACTGAAGATTGTCAATCTAACCTGTCATCAAACAGTGATGATGTAGCGGATCATCGGAAATGGGCCGAGCGGCTAAAGTGCGAGAGAATCATTCATTCAGGAGACGTAAGAGCCTCAAACACAGAACTGCACCTTTCTCTCTTCATCCTTCTATACCCCACAGACACAAGGACCTGTAGAAAGAAACTTAGGAGTGTTGGAATGGTTTGCATCTTCAACAAATAATGTTCCGAGGATACTTGAATCATACTGTAATTCATTTAAAGAAGTTGTAAGATTGTATTTTCCTGATTATCTACTGCAATACCCATGATGATACAGGTAGAGCCTATTACTGCTGATGTGGACTGCCGATATTCGTCCTGATTATTTACTGCAATAACCATCATGCTGATACAGGTGGAGGATATCACTGCTGATGTCGAGTGGAAACTTACTGGAAATGGCCCCTGGAACGTTGGAACTGATTTTGAACTTATCCACACGCCAGGGCATACCGAAGTAAGAATTTGAACTCAATGAATGAAATTGCATTAAATAATTAATTCTTGCCTCTTGGTTAAAGAGGAGGTAAGCTTGGAGATAGGTGCACTATGGCTGCACTGTAAGTTATGAATACATTGGGTTATCACACTGTTATGTCCCAGATTTTCTTAAACTTCAGATGATGGCATGATATTCTTTTGTTGTTGGGAAATGCACCAAGTTTTTTGTGTGTAAATCTTTTAAATGAAGGCAGCTCGATTGTACCGATCATGGAAGTATTTAGTGGTATTTCTTAGCAACACGTATTGGGGCACCATACTGATCTTCTTTAACACATCTATGATTCCTAATTATATATCCATTTCTGTAGGGCTCAGTCTGTTTGCTGTACAAACCTCTGAAGGCACTATTTACTGGTGACCATGTCGCGAAATCAGAAGAATCAGATGATCTAAACCTCTTTCTGATGTACAGTAAGCAATCAGGTAGCAGAATCCTCCCTTCTTCCCAGCCTTCCTAATTTGTTGAAGATCACTGTTCAATTTTATCATACGCTAAAACACCTATTGATGTGTCTGCTTCACAACCTTGCAGTGGGTGTGCAACTGGACAGTATCAGGAAGCTACTGGACGTAGATTTTGAGTGGCTTTTACCTGGTATGCAGACCTTCAAATGCCGCACATATGAACTACTAACAAAATTCTGCTTCATTGTTGGATTTGTAAACCATATCATTTTTTTTCTTGAACACACATCAAAATGTGTGTCATACCGTAGTAGAAGAAGGACACCGAGAAGCCGACAGAACTACATGGTCAAACAAAACAAACAAAACTGCGGCAAAGGCCAAACAAACTAACTAATACTCCCTCCATTTCAAAATAAGTGTTCCGGTTTTAGTTCAAATTTGACTGTCGTGGACCCCGAACAAACTACTAACAAAATAGCTAAACCAACTATTTTCGAGAAAAAAGGCTAAGAGGGTGCTTGGATCCAAGGGACTTATTTTAGTCTGACTAAAAATAGTCTCTTTAAGAGCCTAAAGTTCCAAGCACCCCTGACTAAAAAGGGCTAAAACTAGTCTTGAGACTAAATTTTTTTAGTTAGGGTACCCCTACTAAAATGTGGATTAGTCCTCTCTCTTCTCATTTAAGTCCTCTCCTTTAACACAGGCGAGTTCTAGATTGGAGGGTTTGGAGGATAATAAATGCTCATTAACTTAATTTTAGTCTCTTTAGTGTTTGGATCCCACTACTTTTAGTCATAAGACTAAAACGTATCCAAGCACCCTTGTAAACCATCTCATTTATGATCTTTGGTTCACTCGCTTTTCCTTAACTTGCACTGATTATTGAGTTGCCTCTTTCTAGGGCATGGCTACCGAATCCGGTATGCAGATGTATATGCCAAGAATTCAGCTATTGTGGCTCTCCTTGCAGACTAAGGAGCATCTTATGATCACAAATTTCAAATATATGGATTCCAGAATAAAGGGACGAGGTGGATATGCAGTCCCAGAGAAATCCTGATCGACGCTACTGCTTTGACTTTCTTGTCCAAACACCATGTATCTTATTGTACTCCATCCGTTTCTAAATATAAGACTTTTTAGAGATTTCAATACAAACTACATATGGATGTATATAGATATATTTTATCACTCATTTTGCTCCGTATGTAGTTCATATTGGAATCTCTAAACCGCCTTCAATTTACTTACAGACTTTCCCAAACAGCCTTCAGTTTACTTACAAACTTTCCCAAACCGCCTTTAGTTTGCATACAGACTTTCCCAAACCGCCTTCAGTTTACTTCTGGTTTGTGCGATTTCGTACGTTCAAACTGGTCCTAACATTTTGGTTTACCGTTGTTCAATGACACAAAATGTCTGAACTGTTGGATCCATACATTTAGGGGTAATTTTGTGATCTACGTTTAAGTGGGTGCTCCTATAACCCGCGTGACGCGGTGGAAAGCACCCAACCCCGCCATCCCTCCCCTTGCTCCGAGTGCGCGTGCTTTGGGCCGGCCCAAGTGCGGGCAGGGCATCCGCTGTTTTTTTTTTCTCTTTTAACTTTGAAAAATGTTCATGAATCCGGAATTCGACAAACAAGTTCAGGGTTTCAAAAAATGTTCCGAAATTCAAAAATTGTTTATGAATTTTAAAAAATATTCAAAGAAAGTTCTTGGATTTGGAAAAATGTTTCCAACTTAAAAGATGTTTGCGATTTTAAAATTAATTTTTTTAAAAAATCCAAATTTTTTTAAAAAGCATCACGAATCAAATTTATTTTTTCTGAATTTCAAAATGTTCTCAGTTTTCAAAAATTGTTCCTAAATTTTGCAAAAAAATCATGATTTTCTTCTTATTAATTTGTAAAAACGTTCATGTATTTTCAAAAAAGTTCATGAATTTAAAAATTGTTACTGTATTACAAAAATTCTCACGATTTCAGAAAATAGTCATAAATTTGTAAAACGTTCCTGAGTTTAAAATATGTTTGTGATATGAAATATCTTCACGATTCTAGAAAAAAATCATGATTTTTTGATGTGTTCACGAAATGATGAAGAAAAATAAAAGGACGGAAACAAAATAAAAATAAGGAAACCCAAAAAGCAGGAAAAAAAAGAAAAAAACCTGTCTAGGAAGGTTCTAGAAGCTTCCCAAAACCGGTGGGGAATACACATAAAAACAGCCGTATTAGGCCAGCCCAATACAATGCATGCATTGCGGAAGGGTGCTCTCGTTTGGTCGATATCCATGGACCTACGCGACAATAATGCTACACTTACTGGAAGAATTTATGGAAACACATTACAGACATTCTCGTGGCCTCCTATGTTTGGCTAGTATCAAGTGGTTGTTTTAAAAATTGTGCGGTCGGTTGCACTTTAGTCCACCCCCTTAGTCCGTAGCTCGTTCCCATTGGGCTCTAGGTGAATATTGTCCATTCGTATGAGTCGGGCTGTGAATATTTATAGGTCAGACTCTTTACTGAAGAATCGCATTACTACACTACAACAATTTGAAGAAAATCTGCAAGTGACTCTAATTTGAATTCACTAGCGTTTTTTTCTTGGTATGCCACTCTGCGAGCAAGGAGCGCCGTGAGGAGTGTTCTTTTGGTGAGTGTAGTAGAGGTTTTTTTTTTTTGAGACAAGTTTTTTTTTTGAGACAAGGGAGTGTAGTAGAGTTGCCCTTACATCAGAGCAGCATGGGCTTTCGCCGCAACAGGCGGGACAAGGGGATTGGTAATAAATAGTACTATGGCCCATACGTTGACACCCATTCCGTCTGTTAACTCGTCGGACAAGCCCATGTGTTCGACAAGGGCGACGTGACGCGATATGGACTTTGCGCAAGCCCACATGACAAAGCCACCGACATCATTTCATTTCCCTCTCTCCTTTCTTGGCGCCCCGCCTTCTCCGCTTTCACGCGATTCCGAACACGAGGGGATCCGACTCGAACTTAAACTAAACCCAACACGACGATGCAAATCATCCCGACACAAAAAAGTTGGGGCGACGGCGAAATCCGGCGTGATCCGTCGGTGCCGCTCGGCGAAAAGGTTCCCCGAAAAAGAGGCCGGGTCGGGTCGACCTCTCCAGCCCGGGACCGAGGCTGACGAGGCCGCCGCCGCCGCTGGTCGCCGTGGTCCACACCGCACGGACGCGGACGGTGATCAGGTGGTACGCACTGTAGATCCTCCTCGACGAGGCGAGACGTGCGCGCGCGTGCGACTCGCGAGGGATGAGATTGATTGGCCGGCCCGCCGGACCACCCTCGGGGCGCTGAAAGCTATGCGGCGCACAGTGCAGCGAATTAACCGCGCCCAGTCCAGCTGCCTCCTCCCGCCACACGTGCGCGCCAGTTCTTGGCTTTCAAACGCGGCCAGCTGTGGCTGTCAGCATTAACTGCCGACGTGCCCTGCAAACCACCCGTTCCACACGTCTCAAGTTTAAGGGTTGTTTGGTTCAGGGACTTTTATTAGTCATTGGGACTAGAAAAAGTCTTAGATTTCTGAAACAAACATCCCCTAAATTACATTAAGCCTCACGTACTAGTAGTACTGCAAATCCCAGCCCAAGCAGAAAGAAGCACTCTGCTCCAGTATCTGCAGGGATTAAAAATCGGGGTACTAAAAATATGGATATAGTACTGCGGTAGGAGTACTACCCTAGAGGAAAGAAAAGAGTGGCGCTAGTTAGTACTAATCCCTAGCGATAAGTAAGCACCCAGCCGGCAGGGCAGAGTTCACATGTGGAGAATCACTGTGGTTCCCCTGGCGAGTGAGGCGACACGACAAACTTCTCATCAGTATGTAAAAGAATGAAAAAAAATAGTAAGAAGAGAAAATAGTTCACGGACAGGAGATCCGACTACTGGCGCTGCCACCGGATCCAACAAAGAGAGAGGATTACCCTCCCCATGTTCCGTTCTAGAGTCATTAATCTTTTTTCTGTTTTTTTTTCAAAAATACGCAACGATTGCGTATCATTTCATTGATAAAGAGAACAGAGAACAAGAGGTTGCCGTCCTTAACCGTGTACACAAGGTGGCGCGGGTAAGGAAAGCAGTGAGTAGAGGGGGAGGGTGCTCAGCCTTAGAACAAGGGTTTTAGGTTACATGGAGTATGTTGGCCAGGCCGGTGGCTCCCGCTCGCGCCCATGAATGGGCCTCTTGTTTGATGTCGCGGGCAAGCACCGCATTGGAGGGCTGCGCGCCGTCGAAGACGCAAGCATTGCGATGTTTCTAGAGGAGCCATGCAGTGAGGTTGATGATGGTGCCGATGCCTTTGCATAGGCCTGCGGGGAAACTGTCGATGGAGTCAGACCACCAGGTGAAGAAGGTGGTTGATCCGTCTGGTGGTGTGATAATCGCTCGACACCAGGATAGGATCTCGTGACATGTGATCTTGGAGAAGGCGCAGCCCACCAGAAGATGGTGCAAGGTCTCCGGTTCCTGAGAGCAGAGTGAGTAGTCGGGGTCATGCTTGATTCCATGGCGTGCAAGGCGATCCGCGGTCCAGCGGCGATAGAGCGAGGCAAGCCAGAAAAGAATTCTTTGCAAAAAAGAATTAATACGTCAATGCTCTAGAATCTAAAATCACCAGTGACCAATCTTTAATATGAGGAAGCCATGTTCTAGAGAAACAAACCACCAATCTTCATAGAGGATAGCTATTTTGAAATAATTACTTTCTCCGCAAAAAAGAAGAAGAAATAATTACTTTCTACAGAGTCGGGGCTTCCTTTTTACTACCGGCACACGTGTATTGCAGTGCAGACCACGGTATGCCATGAAGACGACTAGTAACTGTCACGCACATTTTTTTAAACGAACTCGTTTGTTTGAACTTAGAAGGGCAGGCGGAGTCGGATTCCCTCGGCGATGCCTGCGGTGCCGCTGGCGTTGCTGCTGCTTGCCGGTAGGCGCCTCGCCTTGGCGGGACACGTCGACGTCGGGGGATCACGACAGGACGAACGTGAGGAAGCGGGTGCTAGTGTCCGACTCCGACCCTGGCCTGTTGAATAAATCTACGCGCACGGGCGGCGGTATCCGATGCTCGGCCAAATACTCTACAGGACACGGAGGAGGAGTAGGGCGGGAGGCAGGGAGCCGCTCCGCGGCCTGCGCCTATCCGGAAACTCGCGGGCGCGGCGGCTCAGTGGGAATCCCAGGCGTGGAAACCGCGGGTTTTCCCACTAATTTAATCGCGCGCGACTCCACACGACGGTATCCGATGATCCCCCTGTCGACTCCTGCCACGGGCCACCACAGCGCCCGGCGCGCAGCCCAGTCCACACCCTTGTGCCGTTTTGCGACGGGATCCTTCCTTCGCCCTGGCTCCTCTTGCCTCAGCCTGGCTCACCAACGTGGGAGAAGTTTTTTTACGAATGCTTTTGTCTTCCGATTTTCAGGTTCTTCCGCGCATCCACACATGCTCGTTGGGATTTGAAGGTGGTCCCTTTCTCATTCATGGTACGTGCTGATTGGTGGGGAGGTCTGGACGTTCACGCAACCAGGACCACGCGTGGAGCTGCGTCCACAGGGCATTTGATCATATGCTTTGTAGGCAGGTGAGATCCCAGTGCCGGTACTGAAATCCGGTCACGGATGCCCGCACACACACAAAATTCTTAAATAATACTCCCTCCTTTCTAAATTACTCGTCATGGTTTTAGTTCAAGTACTAAATTTTTCAAGGCATTCCGAAAACTTTTATTTTTGAATTATTTTTTATTGCATGAAAATTCAGAAAACAAGATAATTTTGACATTTCTATTTTATTAATTTTAAATAACATAGATTAAATAGTGGGTACAGTAGGTTATGCTTACTAAATTCATCGATCACATGCTCCTAAAAATGAATTCATTAGTAAGGTTGATCAAGTCTTATTAACAAATCATTTTTGAAATATATGAAAATGAAGAATCTCCGTATAACACTAAGTTACCTCAACGAGGATATGCATCTCCTCAACAATAAGAGTTTCATATTTCTTTTTGACTGAAGGGACGGGAAATTGAAAACCTTCAATAGTGATTGTCGAATTTTTTTCAATACAATTGATACCATTCACTTGAAGTTGTTTCCTCGCGAAATAAACCGTATGCTCATTATCATTGACATGAAAGGTAAGCTTGCCCTTGTTGCAATCAATAACAGCCCCTACAGTATTCAGAAAGGGTCTACTAAGGATAATCAACATGTTGTCATTCTCGGGCATATCAAGTATAACAAAGTCTGTCAAAATAGTAATATTTGCAACCACAACGGGCACATCCTCGCAAGTTCCAATAGGTATAACAGTTGACTTATCAACCATTTGCAAAGATATTTTAGTAGGTATGATGTTATTCAAATCAAGTCTTCTATATAAAGAGAAAGACATAACACTATCACCGGCTCCTAAATCACATAGAGCAGTTTTAACTTAACTTCTTTTAATGGAGCATGGTATAATGGGTATTCCTGGATCTCCTAATTTCTTAGGTACTCCTGTTGGGGATCGTATCAAAATTTTCCTACGTGTCACCAAGATCAATCTAGGAGGTGCTAGCAACGAGAGAGAAAGTGGGAGTACATCTTCATACCCTTGAAGATCGCTAAGCAGAAGCGTTACAAGAACGTGGTTGATGGAGTCGTACGGCGATTCAAATCGCGGAAGATCCGATCTAGCGCCGAACGGGCGGCGCCTCCGCGTTCAACACACGTACAGCCCGGGGACGTCTCCTCCTTGATCCAGCAAGGGGAGAGGAGAAGTTGAGGGAGAACTCCAGAAGTACGACGACGTGGTGATGGAGGAGCTTATGGTTCTCCAGCAGGGCTTCGCTAAGCACTACGGAAGAGGAGGAGGAGTTGGAGAGGGGGAGGGCTGCGCCAGGGTAAGGGTATGGCTGCCCTCCCACCCCCTCACTATATATATGGGGAAGGGGAGAGGGGGAGGCGCCCTAGGGTTTCCCCTAGGGGGGCGGCTAGGGCAGATTGGATCTCCCTAGGGGAACCCTAGGGAGACTTGCCCCCCAAGCCAAGCAGGTGGAGGCTTGCCTCCCAAGTCAGGTGGAGGCGCCCCACCTCCCCAAGCAACGTGGGAAAGGGTGTGGGGGGCTCACAACCCCTTAGTGGGCTGGTTTACCCCCTCCTCTTGGCCCATGAGGCGCTGCAACACTTGTCGGGGCCCCCGAAACACCTTTCGGTCATGATGGCCATAGCCTGGTACCCCCGGAACACTTCTGGACTCCAATACCCTTCGTCCAATATACCGATCTTCACCTCTGGACCATTCCAGAACTCCTCGTGATGTCCGGGATCTCATCCAGGACTCCGAACTACCTTCGGTAACCACATACAATTTCCCATAACAACTCTAGCGTCACCGAACCTTAAGTGTGTAGAGCCTACTGGTTCGGGAACCATGCAGACATGACCGAGACATCTCTCCGACCAATAACCAATAGCGGGATATGGATAACCATGTTGGCTCCCACATGTTCCACGATGATCTCATCGGATGAACCACGATGTCGAGGATTCAATCAATCCCGTATGCAATTCCCTTTGTCCATCGGTATGTTACTTGCCCGAGACTCGACCGTCGGTATTCCCATACCTCGTTCAATCTCGTTACCGACAAGTCTCTTTACTCGTTCTGTAACGCATGATCCCGTGACCAACTCCTTAGTCACATTGAGCTCATTATGATGATGCATTACCGAGTGGGCCCAGAGATACCTCTCCGTCATACGGAGTGACAAATCCCAATCTCGATTCGTGCCAACCCAACAGATACTTTCGAAGATACCCGTAATGCACCTTTATAGCCACCCAGTTATGTTGTGACGTTTGGCACACCCAAAGCATTCCTACGATATCCGGGAGTTGCACAATCTCGTGGTCTAAGGAAATGATACTTGACATCAGAAAAGCTTTAGCAAATGAACTACACGATCTTGTGGTATGCTTAGGATTGGGTCTTGTCCATCACATCATTCTCTTAATGATGTGATCCCGTTATCAACGACATAAAATGTTTGGTTAGGAAACCACAACCATCTATTGATCAACGAGCTAGTCAACTAGAGGCTCACTAGGGACATGTTGTGATCTATGTATTCATAGATGTATTATGGTTTCCGATTAATTCAATTATAGCATGAACAGTAGAAAATTATCATGAACAAGGAAATATAATAACAACCATTTTATTATTGCCTCTAGGACATATTTCGAACAGTCTCCCACTTGCACTAGAGTCAATAATCTAGTTCACATCGCCATGTGATTAACACTCATAGTTCACATCGCCATGTGACTAACACCCAAAGAGTTTACTAGAGTCAATAATCTAGTTCACATCGCCATGTGATTGACACCCAAGAGTTTACTAGAGTTTGATCATGTTATGCTTATGAGAGAGGTTTTAGTCAACGGGTCTGCAACATTCAGATCCGTGTGTTCTTCACAAATCTCTATTTCATATTGTAGATGTTGCTACTATGCTCCACTTGGGGCTATTCCAAATGGTTGCTCCACTATACGTATCCGGTTTGCTACTCGGAGTCATCCGGATAGGTGTTAAAGCTTGCATTGACGTAACCCTTTATGCCGAACTCTTCATCACCTCCATAATAGAGAAACATTTCCTTATTCCTAAGGACAATTTTGACCGTTGTCCAATGATCCACTCCTGGATCACTCTTATACCCCTTTGCCAGACACGTGGCAAGGCACATCGCGGTACACATCATGGCATATCATATAGAGCCTATGGCTAAGGCATAGGGGACGACTTTCGTCCTTTCTCTTTCTTCTGCCATGGTCGAGCTTCAAGTCTTAACTTCACACCTTACAACTCAGGCAAGAATTCCTTCTTTGACTGATCCATCTTGAACTCCTTCAAGATCATGTCAAGGTATGTGCTCTGTGAAAGTCTTATCCGGCATCTTGATCTATCTCTATAGATCTTGATACCCAACATGTAAGAAGGTTTACACAGGTCTTTCTTTGAAAAACACCATTCAAACAACCCTTTATGCTTTCTAGAAATTCTACATCATTTCCGATCAACAATATGTCATCCATATATACCTATCAGAAATGTTGTAGTGCTCCCACTCACTTTCTTGCAAATACAAGTATCTTGCAAACTTTGTATAAACCCAGAAAGCTTTGATCACCTCATCAAAGCGTATGATCCAACTCCGAGATGCTTGCTCGAGTCCATAGAAGGACTGATGGAGTTTGCATACCTTTTAGCATCCTTAGGATTGACAAAAACCTTTTGGTTGTATCACATACAGCCTTTCCTCACGGAATTCGTCAAGGAAACTTTGTTTTGACATCCATCTCCTTGATTTCGTAAATCAAAATGCAGCAACTACTAACATAGTTCTAACAGACTTTAGCATCTCTATGATTGAGAGAGTCTCATTGAAGGAAATATGCCCTAGAGGCAATAATAAAGTTATTATTTATTTCCTTATATCATGATAAAAGTTTATTATTCATGCTAGAATTGTATTAACCGGAAACATAATACATGTGTGAATACATAGACAAACAGAGTGTCACTAGTATGCCTCTACTTGACTAGCTCATTAATCAAAGATGGTTATGTTTCCTAACCATGGACAAAGAGTTGTCATTTGATTAACGGGATCACATCATTAGTTGAATGATCTGATTGACATGACCCATTCCATTAGCTTAGCACCCGATCGTTTAGTATGTTGCTATTGCTTTCTTCATGACTTATACATGTTCCTATGACTATGAGATTATGTAACTCCCGTGTGCCGGAGGAACACTTTGTGTGCAACCAAACGTCACAACGTAACTGGGTGATTATAAAGGTGCTCTACAGGTATCTCCAAAGGTACATGTTGGGTTGACGTATTTCGAGATTAGGATTTGTCACTCCGATCGTCGAAGAGGTATCTCAGGGCCCTCTCGGAAATGCACATCACTTAAGCCTTGCAAGCATTGCAACTAATGAGTTAGTTGTGGGATGATGTATTACGGAACGAGTAAAGAGACTTGCCGGTAAACGAGATTGAACTAGGTATTGGATACCGACGATCGAATCTCGGGCAAATAACATACTGATGACAAAGGGAACAACGTATGTTGTTATGCGGTCTGACCGATAAAGATCTTCGTAGAATATGTAGGAGCCAATATGGGCATCCAGGTCCCGCTATTGGTTATTGACCGGAGACGTATCTCGGTCATGTCTACATTGTTCTCGAACCCGTAGGGTCCGCATGCTTAAGGTTTCGATGACAGTTATATTATGAGTTTATACGTTTTGATGTACCGAAGGTTGTTCGGAGTCCCGGATGAGATCACGAACATGACGAGGAGTCTCGAAATGGTCGAGACATAAAGATTGATATATTGGAAGCCTATGTTTGGATATCGGAAGTGTTCCGGGTGAAGTCGGGATTTTACTGGAGTACCGGGAGGTTACCGGAACCCCCCGGGAGCTATATGGGCCTTAGTGGGCCTTAGTGGAAGAAGAGGAGAGGCGGCCAGGGCTGGGCCACGCGCCCCTCCCCCCTAGTCCGAATAGGAAAAGGAGAGAGGGGGCCGGCGCCCCCCTCCTTTCTCTCTCTCTCTTTTCCACCTCACGAATCCTATTCCAACTAGGATTGGGGGAGAAGTCCTACTCCCAGAGGGAGTAGGACTCCTCCTGGCGCGCCCTATGATGGCCGGCCGGCCTCCCCCTTGAACCTTTATATACGGAGGACGAGGCACCCCAGAGACACACAAGTTGATCCACGTGATCATATTCTTAGCCGTGTGCGGCGCCCCCTTCCATCATAGTCCTCGATAATATTGTAGCGGTGCTTAGGCGAAGCCCTGCGATGGTAGTACATCAAGATCGTCACCACGCCGTCGTGCTGATGGAACTCTTCCCCGACACTTTGCTGGATCGGAGTCCGGGGATCGTCATCGAGCTAAATGTGTGCTAGAACTCGGAGGTGCCATAGTTTCTGTGCTTGATCGGTCGGGCCGTGGAGACGTACGACTACATCAACCAAACGCTTCCGTTGTCGATCTACAAGGGTACGTAGATCACACTCTCCCCTCTTGTTGCTATGCATCACCATGATCTTGCGTGTGCGTAGGAATTTTTTTGAAATTACTACGTTCCCCAACAGTGGCATCCGAGCCTAGGTTTTATGTGTTGATGTTATATGCACGAGTGGAACACAAGTGAGTTGTGGGCGATATAAGTCATACTGCTTACCAGCATGTCATACTTTGGTTCGGCGGTATTGTTGGACGAAGCGGCCCGGACCGACATTACGCGTACGCTTACGCGAGACCGGTTCTCCCGACGTGCTTTGCACATAGGTGGCTTGCGGGTGACAGTTTCTCCAACTTTAGTTGAACCGAGTGTGACTACGCCCGGTCCTTGCGAAGGTTCAAACAACACCAACTTGACAAACTATCGTTGTGGTTTTGATGCGTAGGTAAGATTGGTTCTTGCTTAAGCCTGTAGCAGCCACGAAAAACTTGCAACAACAAAGTAGAGGACGTCTAACTTGTTTTTGCAGGGCATGTTGTGATGTGATATGGTCAAGACATGGTGCTAAGTTTTATTGTATGAGATGATCATGTTTTGTAACCGAGTTATCGGCAACTGGCAGGAGCCATATGGTTGTCGCTTTATTGTATGCAATGCAATCGCGCTGTAATGCTTTACTTTATCACTAAGCGGTAGCGATAGTCGTGGAAGCATAAGATTGGCGAGACGGCAACAATGCTACGATGGAGATCAAGGTGTCGTGCCGGTGACGATGGTGATCACGACGGTGCTTCGGAGATGGAGATCACAAGCACAAGATGATGATGGCCATATCATATCACTTATATTGATTACATGTGATGTTTATCTTTTATGCATCTTATCTTGCTTTGATTGACGGTAGCATTTTAAGATGATCTCTCACTAATTATCAAGAAGTGTTCTCCCTGAGTATGCACCATTGCGAAAGTTCTTCGTGCTGAGACACCACGTGATGATCGGGTGTGATAGGCTCTACGTTCAAATACAACGGGTGCAAAACAGTTGCACACGCGGAATACTCGGGTTATACTTGACGAGCCAAGCATATGCAGATATGGCCTCGGAACACGGAGACCGAAAGGTCGAGCGTGAATCATATAGTAGATATGATCAACATAGTGATGTTCACCAATGAAACTACTCCATCTCACGTGATGATTGGACATGGTTTAGTTGATTTGGATCACGTGATCACTTAGAGGATTAGAGGGATGTCTATCTAAGTGGGAGTTCTTTAAGTAATTTGATTAATTGAACTTAAATTTATCATGAACTTAGTACCTGATAGTATCTTGCTTATGTATGTTTGATTGTAGATAGATGGCCCGTGTTGTTGTTCCGTTGAATTTTAATGCGTTCCTTGAGAAAGCAAAGTTGAAAGATGATGGTAGCAATTACACGGACTGGGTCTGTAACTTGAGGATTATCCTCATTGCTGCACAGAAGAATTACGTCCTGGAAGCACCACTGGGTGCCAGGCCTGCTGCTGGAGCAACACCAGATGTTATGAACGTCTGGCAGAGCAAAGCTGATGACTACTCGATAGTTCAGTGTGCCATGCTTTACGGCTTAGAATCGGGACTTCAACGATGTTTTGAACGTCATGGAGCATATGAGATGTTCCAGGAGTTGAAGTTAATATTTCAAGCAAATGCTCGGATTGAGAGATATGAAGTCTCCAATAAGTTCTATAGCTGCAAGATGGAGGAGAACAGTTCTGTCAGTGAGCATATACTCAAAATGTTTGGGTATAATAATCACTTGATTCATATGGGAGTTAATCTTCCAGATGATTGCATCATTGACAGAATTCTCCAATCACTGCCACCAAGCTACAAGAGCTTCGTGATGAACTATAATATGCAAGGGATGAATAAGACTATTCCCGAGCTCTTCGCAATGCTGAAAGCTGCGGAGGTAGAAATCAAAAAGGAGCATCAAGTGTTGATGGTTAACAAGACCACTAGTTTCAAGAAAAAGGGCAAAGGGAAGAAGAAGGGGAACTTCAAGAAGAACAGCAAGCAAGTTGCTGCTCAAGAGAAGAAACCCAAGTCTGGACCTAAGCCTAAAACTGAGTGCTTCTACTGCAAGTAGACTGGTCACTGGAAGTGAAACTGCCCCAAGTATTTGGCGGATAAGAAGGATGGCAAGGTGAAAAAAGGTATATGTGATATACATGTTATTGATGTGTACCTTACTAATGCTCGTAGTAGCACCTGGGTATTTGATACTGGTTCTGTTGCTAATATTTGCAACTCGAAACAGGGACTACGGATTAAGCGAAGATTGGCTAAGGACGAGGTGACGATGTGCGTGGGAAACGGTTCCAAAGTCGATGTGATCGCGGTCGGCACGCTACCTCTACATCTACCTTCGGGATTAGTATTAGACCTAAATAATTGTTATTTGGTGCCAGCGTTGAGCATGAACATTATATCTGGATCTTGTTTAATGCGAGACGGTTATTCATTTAAATCAGAGAATAATGGTTGTTCTATTTATATGAGTAATATCTTTTATGGTCATGCACCCTTGAAGAGTGGTCTATTCTTATTGAATCTCGATAGTAGTGACACACATATTCATAATGTTGAAGCCAAAAGATGCAGAGTTGATAATGATGGTGCAACTTATTTGTGGCACTGCCGTTTAGGTCATATCGGTGTAAAGCGCATGAAGAAACTCCATACTGATGGACTTTTGGAACCACTTGATTATGAATCACTTGGTACTTGCGAACCGTGCCTCATGGGCAAGATGACTAAAACACCGTTCTCCGGTACTATGGAGAGAGCAACAGATTTGTTGGAAATCATACATACAGATGTATGTGGTCCGATGAATATTGAGGCTCGTGGCGGATATCGTTATTTTCTCACCTTCACAGATGACCTAAGCAGATATGGGTATATCTACTTAATGAAACATAAGTCTGAAACATTTGAAAAGTTCAAAGAATTTCAGAGTGAAGTTGAAAACCATTGTAACAAGAAAATAAAGTTTCTACGATCTGATCGTGGAGGAGAATATTTGAGTTACGACTTTGGTGTACATTTGAAACAATGCGGAATAGTTTCGCAACTCACGCCACCCGGAACACCATAGCATAATGGTGTGTCCGAACGTCGTAATCGTACTTTACTAGATATGGTGCGATCTATGATGTCTCTTACTGATTTACCGCTATCGTTTTGGGGTTATGCTTTAGAGACGGCCGCATTCACGTTAAATAGGACACCATCAAAATCCGTTGAGACGACGCCTTATGAACTATGGTTTGGCAAGAAACCAAAGTTGTTGTTTCTGAAAGTTTGGGGCTGCGATGCTTATGTGAAAAAGCTTCAACCTGATAAGCTCAAACCCAAATCGGAGAAATGTGTCTTCATAGGATATCCAAAGGAAACTATTGGATACACCTTCTATCACAGATCCGAAGGCAAGACTTTTGTTGCTAAGTTCGGAAACTTTCTGGAGAAGGAGTTTCTCTCGAAAGATGTGAGTGGGAGGAAAGTAGAACTTGACGGGGTAACTGTACCTGTTCCCTTATTGGAAAGTAGTACATCACAGAAACCTATTTCTGCGACACCTACACCAATTAGTGAGGAAGCTAATGATAATGATCATGAAACTTTAGGACAAGATACTACTGAACCTCGTAGATCAACCAGAGTAAGATCCGCGCCAGAGTGGCACGGTAATCCTGTTCTGGAAGTCATGCTGCTAGATCATGATGAACCTACGAACTATGAAGAAGCGATGGTGATCCCAGATTCCGCAAAATGGCTTGAAGCCATGAAATCTGAGATGGGATCCATGTATGAGAACAAAGTATGGACTTTGGTTGACTTGCTCGATGATCGGCAAGCAATTGAGAATAAATGGATCTTCAAGAAGAAGACTAACGCTGACGGTAATATTACTGTCTACAAAGCTCGACTTGTCGCAAAAGGGTTTCAGCAAGTTCAAGGGGTTGACTACGATGAGACCTTCTCACCCGTAGCGATGCTTAAGTCTGCCCGAATCATGTTAGCAATTGCCGCATTTTATGATTATGAAATTTGGCAGATGGATGTCAAAACTGCATTCCTGAATGGATTTCTGGAAGAAGAGTTGTATATGATGCAACCGGAAGGTTTTGCCAATCCAAAGGGAGCTAATAAAGTGTGCAAGCTCTAGCGATCCATTTATGGACTGGTGCAAGCCTCTCGGAGTTGGAATAAACGCTTTGATAGTGTGATCAAAGCATTTGGTTTTATACAGACTTTCGGAGAAGCCTGTATTTACAAGAAAGTGAGTGGGAGCTCTGTAGCATTTCTGATATTATATGTGGATAACATATTACTGATTGGAAATAATATTGAATTTCTGGATAGCATAAAAGGATACTTGAATAAGAGTTTTTCAATGAAAGACCTCGGTGAAGCTGCTTACATATTAGGCATAAAGATCTATAGAGATAGATCAAGACACTTAATTGGACTTTCACAAAGCACATACCTTGACAAGATTTTGAAGAAGTTCAAAATGGATCAAGCAAAGAAAGGGTTCTTGCCTGTGTTACAAGGTGTGAAGTTGAGTCAGACTCAATGCCCGACCACTGCAGAAGATAGAGAGAAAATGAAAGATGTTCCCTATGCTTCAGCCATAGGCTCTATCATGTATGCAATGATGTGTACCAGACCTGATGTGTGCCTTGCTATAAGTTTAGCAGGGAGGTACCAAAGTAATCCAGGAGTGGATCACTGGACAGCGGTCAAGAACATCCTGAAGTACCTGAAAAAGACTAAGGATATGTTTCTCGTATATGGAGGTGACAAAGAGCTCATCGTAAACGGTTACATTGATGCAAGCTTTGACACTGATCCGGACGATTTTAAATCGCAAACTGGATACGTGTTTACATTAAACGGTGGAGCTGTCAGTTGGTGCAGTTCTAAACAAAGCGTCGTGGCGGGATCTACATGTGAAGCGGAGTACATAGTTGCTTCGGAAGCAGCAAACGAAGGAGTCTGGATGAAGGAATTCATATCTGATCTAGGTGTCATACCTAGTGCATCGGGTCCAATGAAAATCTTTTGTGACAATACTGGTGCAATTGCCTTGGCAAAGGAATCCAGGTTTCACAAAAGAACCAAGCACATCAAAAGACGCTTCAATTCCATCCGGGATCTAGTCCAGGTGAGAGACATAGAGATTTGCAAGATACATACAAAGCTGAATGTAGCAGACCCGTTGACTAAGCCTCTTCCACGGGCAAAACATGATCAACACCAAAGCTCCATGGGTGTTAGAATCATTACTGTGTAATCTAGATTATTGACTCTAGTGCAAGTGGGAGACTGAAGGAAATATGCCCTAGAGGCAATAATAAAGTTATTATTTATTTCCTTATATCATGATAAAAGTTTATTATTCATGCTAGAATTGTATTAACCGGAAACATAATACATGTGTGAATACATAGACAAACAGAGTGTCACTAGTATGCCTCTACTTGACTACCTCGTTAATCAAAGATGGTTATGTTTCCTAATCATGGACAAAGAGTTGTCATTTGATTAACGGGATCACATCATTAGTTGAATGATCTGATTGACATGACCCATTCCATTAGCTTAGCACCCGATCGTTTAGTATGTTGCTATTGCTTTCTTCATGACTTATACATGTTCCTATGACTATGAGATTATGTAACTCCTGTGTGCCGGAGGAACACTTTGTGTGCAACCAAACGTCACAACGTAACTGGGTAATTATAAAGGTGCTCTACAGGTATCTCCAAAGGTACATGTTGGGTTGACGTATTTCGAGATTAGGATTTGTCACTCTGATCGCCGGAGAGGTATCTCAGGGCCCTCTCGGTAATGCACATCACTTAAGCCTTGCAAGCATTGCAACTAATGAGTTAGTTGCGGGATGATGTATTACGGAACGAGTAAAGAGACTTGCCGGTAAACGAGATTGAACTAGGTATTGGATACCGACGATCGAATCTCGGGCAAGTAACATACTGATGACAAAGGGAACAATGTATGTTGTTATGCGGTCTGGCCGATAAAGATCTTTGTAGAATATGTAGGAGCCAATATGGGCATCCAGGTCCCGCTATTGGTTATTGACCGGAGACGTATCTCGGTCATGTCTACATTGTTCTCGAACCCGTAGGGTCCGCATGCTTAAGGTTTCGATGACAGTTATATTATGAGTTTATACGTTTTGATGTACTGAAGGTTGTTCGGAGTCTCGGATGAGATCACGGACATGACGAGGAGTCTCGAAATGGTCGAGACATAAAGATTGATATATTGGAAGCCTATGTTTGGATATCGGAAGTGTTCCGGGTGAAATCGGGATTTTACCGGAGTACCGGGAGGTTACCGGAACCCCCCGGGAGCTATATGGGCCTTAGTGGGCCTTAGTGGAAGAAGAGGTGAGGAGGCCAGGGCTGGGCCGCGCGCCCCTCCCCCCTAGTCCGAATAGGACAAGGAGAGAGGGGGCCGGCGCCCCCCTCCTTTCTCTCTCTCTTTTCCACCTCGCGAATCCTATTCCAACTAGGATTGGGGGAGAAGTCCTACTCCCGGAGGGAGTAGGACTCCTCCTGGCGCGCCCTATGATGGCCGGCCGGCCTCCCCCCTTGAACCTTTATATACGGAGGCAGGGGCACCCCAGAGACACACAAGTTGATCCACGTGATCATATTCTTAGCTGTGTGCGGCGCCCCCTTCCACCATAGTCCTCGATAATATTGTAGCGATGCTTAGGCGAAGCCCTGCGACGGTAGTACATCAAGATCGTCACCACGCCGTCGTGCTGATGGAACTCTTCCCCGACACTTTCCTGGATCGGAGTCCGGGGATCGTCATCGAGCTGAACGTGTGCTAGAACTCGGAGGTGCCGTAGTTTCGGTGCTTGATCAGTCGGGCCGTGGAGACGTACGACTACATCAACCAAACGCTTCCGTTGTCGATCTACAAGGGTACGTAGATCACACTCTCCCCTCTCGTTGATATGCATCACCATGATCTTGCATGTGCGTAGGAATTTTTTTGAAATTACTACGTTCCCCAACACTCATCATAGTCAACTCCTTGAACTTGCCAGAAACTTCTTTGAGACAAGTCGAGCTTCACAAATGGTGACATTACCATCATCGCCTGTCTTCTTCTTAAATATCCATTTATTCTCAATGGCTTGCCGTTCATCGGGAAAGTCCCCCAAAGTCCATACTTTGTTCTCATACATGGATCCTATCTCGGATTTCATGGCTTCCAGCCATTTGTTGGAATCCGGGCTCACCATCGCTTCTTCATAGCCCATAGGTTCATCGTTGTCCAACAACATGACCTTTAAGACAGGGTTACCACTGAGAAGTTTTACGCACCCTTTTCGACCTACGAGGTTCGATAGTAATTTGATCTGAAGCTTCACGATCATCATCATTAGCTTTGTCTTCAACTGATGTAGTTGCCATAGAAACATCTTTCCATGCTGCGCTACTTTCTGGTTGAAGTGAAGGTTCAACAACTTCATCAAGTTCTATCTTTCTCCCACTCAATTCTTTCGAGAGAAACTCTTTCTCGAGAAAGGACCTGTTAATAGCAACAAACACTTTGCCCTCAGATATGAGATAGAAGGTATACCCAATCGTCTTGTTTGGGTATTCTATGAAGACATGATTTTCCGCTTTGGGTTCGAGCTTTTCTGGCCGAAGCCTATCGAGAAAAGCATCGTAGCCCCAAACCTTAAGAAACAACAACTTAGGTTTCTTGCCAAACCATAGTTCATACGGTGTTGTCTCCACGGACTTAGATGGTGCCCTATTTAAAGTGAATGTAACTGTCTCTAATGCATAACCCCAAAATGATAGCGGTATATTGGTAAGAGACATCATAGATCGCACCATATCCAATAAGGTTCGATTACGACGTTCGGACACACCATTACGCTATGGTGTTCTAGGCGGCGTCAAGTTGAAACAATTCCAACTTTGTCTTTAGTGATTGCCAAACTCATAACTCAGATACTTTTCCTTTGATCAGATCAAAGGAACTTGATCTTCCTGTTATGATGATTCTCAATTTCACTCTGAAATTGCTTGAACTTTTCAAACGTTTCAGACTTATGCTTCATTAAGTAAATATACCCTTATCTACTCAATCACCGGTGAAGGTGAGAAAATAACGATATCCACCGCGCGCGTCAACACTCATCGGACCGCAGACATCAGCATGTATGATTTCCAACAAGTCACTTGCCCGTTCCATTGTCCCAGAAAACGGAGTTTTAGTCATCTTGCCTATGAGGCATGGTTCGCATGTGTCAGGTGATTCAAAATCAAGTGACTCCAAAAGTCCATTAGAATGGAGGTTCTTCATGTGCTTTACACCAATATGACCTAAGCAGCAGTGCCACAAGAAAGTGGTACTATCATTATCAACTCTACATCTTTTGGCATCAATGTTATGAACATGTGTATCACTATAATCGAGATTCAATAAACCATTCACATTGGGTGCATGACCATAGAAGGTATTATTCATGTAAACAGAATAACCATTATTCTCTGACTTAAATGAATAATCGTATTGCAATAAACATGATCTAATCATGTTCATGCTCAATGCAGACACCAATGCAAACAACATTTATCTGGGTTCAACACTAATCTTGAATGTAGAGGGAGTGTGCGATGGTGATCATATCATCTTTGGAAACACTTCCAACACACATCGTTACCTCACCCTTAGCTAGTCTCCGTTTATTCCGTAGATTTTGTTTCGAGTTACCTATATTAGCAACTGAACCGGTATCTAATAGCCATGTGCTACTAGGAGTACTAGTAAGGTACACATCAATAACACATATATCAAATATACTTTTGTTGAAGTTTCCAGCCTTCTTATCTACCAAGTATTTGAGGCAGTTCCGCTACCAGTGACCGTTCCCCTAATAGAAGCACTTCGTCTCAAGTTTGGGTTCTTGGGTTTCTTCACTGGAGCGGCAACTGGCTTGCCATTCATGAAGTTTCCCTTCTTGCCCTTGCCCTTCTTTGAAACCAGTGGTCTTGTTAACCATCAACACTTTGATGCTCCTTCTTGATTTCTACCTTTACAACCTTAAGCATGACGAACAGCTCCGGGATCATCTTCCCTGGCATGTTATAGTTCATCACGAAACTCTAGCAGCTTGGTGACAGTGACTGGAGAACTTTTGTTAATCACCCTCTTATCTGGAAGATTAACTCCCGCTTGATTCAAGTGATTGAAGTACCCAGACATTTTGAGCACATGCTCACTGGTTGAGTTATTCTCCTCCATCTTGTAGGCAAAGATCTTGTCAGAGGTCTCAAACCTTTCAACACGGGCATGAGCCTGAAATACCAATTTCAGCTCTTGGAACATCTCATATGTTCCATGGCCTTCAAAACGCTTTTGGAGCCTTGACTCTAAGCCGTAAAGCATGGTGCACTAATCTATCAGGTAGTCATTAGAACGCATCTGCCAGATATTCACAACATCCACAGACGATGCCAGAGGGGTTGGCACACCGAGTGGTGCATGAAGGACAGAAGTCTTATGTGTAGCAGTGAGGGCAATCCTCAGACTACGGCCCTAGTCCGCACAATTGCTTACAATATATTTCAATTTATTCTTTCTCTAGGAACATATTAAAACTGGGAGCTAAAGCGTGAGCTATTAATCTACAACATATTTGTAAAGACAATTTTAGACTATGTTCATGATAATTAAGTTCATCTAATCAAATTATTAATGAACTCCCACTCAGATAGACATCCCTCTAGTCATCTAAGTGATACATGATCCGAATCGACTAGGTCGTGTCCGATCATCACGTGAGACAGACTAGTCATCAACGGTGAACATCTCCATGTTGATCGCATCTACTATACGACTCATGTTCGACCTTTCGGTCTCTTGTGTTCCGAGGCCATGTCTGTACATGCTAGGCTCGTCAAGTCAACCTAAGTGTTTCGCATGTGTAAATATGGCTTACACCCGTTGTATGCGAACGTTAGAATCTATCACACCCAATCATCACGTGGTGCTTCAAAACAACAATTCTTTGCAACGGTGCATAGTTAGGGGAAACACTTCCTTAAATTTTATGAGGGATCATCTTATTTATACTACCGTCGTTCTAAGCAAATAAGATGCAAACATGATAAACATCACATGCAAATCATAAAGTGACATGATGTGGCCAATATCATCTTGCGCCTTTTGATCTCCATTTTTGAGGCGGTCATGATCACCTTCGTCACCGGCATGACACCATGATCTCTATCATCATGTCTTCATGAAGTTGTCTCGCCAACTATTACTTCTACTACTATGGCTAACAGTTAGCAATAAAGTAAAGTAATTACATGGCGTTTTTCATTAACACGCAGGTCATACAATAAATTAAGACAACTCCTATGGCTCCTACCGGTTGTCATACTCATCGACATGCAAGTCATGAATACTATTACAAGAACATGATCGATCTCATACATCACATATATATAATTCATCACATCCTTTGGCCATATCACATCACATAGCATACCCTGCAAAAACAATTTAGACGTCCTCTAATTGTTGTTGCATGTTTTACGTGGCTGCTATGGGTTTCTAGTAATAACGTTTCTTACCTACGCAAAAGCCACAACGGTGATATGCTAATTGCTACTTACCCGTCATAAGGACCCTCTTCATCGAATCCGATCTGACTAAAGTGGGAGAGACAGACACCCGCCAGCCACCTTATGCATCAAGTGCTTGTCTGTCGGTGGAACTAGTCTCACGTAAGCGTACATGTAAGGTCGGTATGGGCCGCTTCATCCCACCATGCCACCGAATAAAGATAAGACTAGTAACGGTAAGCAAATCGACCAAAGCATCACCCACAACTACTTTGTGTTCTACTCGTGCAAAGAATCTACGCATAGACCTGGCTCTGATGCCACTGTTGGGGATCGTAGTGATAATTCAAAGTTTTCCTACATGTCACCAAGATCAATCTAGGAGATGCTAGCAACAAGAGAGAGAGAGAGAGAGAGAGAGAGATGGGGGGGGGGAGGGAGTGCATCTTCATACCCTTGAAGATCGTTAAGAGGAAGTGTTACAAGAACACGGTTGATGGAGTCGTACTCGCAGCGATTCAAATCGTGGAAAATCTAATATAGCACCGAACGGACGGCGCCTCCGTGTTCAACACATGTACAGCCCGGGGACGTCTCCTCCTTATTGATCCAGCAAGGGGAGAGGAGAAGTTGAGGGAGAACTCCAGCAACACGATGGCGTGGTGATGGAGGAGCTCGTGGTTCTCCGGCAGGGCTTCGTCAAGCACTACGAAAGAGGAGGTGGAGTTGGAGAGGGGGAGGGCTGCACCAGGGGAAGGGTATGGCTGCCCTCCCACCCCCTCACTATATATAGGGGGGGTGAGAGGGGGAGGCACCCTAGGGTTTCCCCTAGGGGCGGCGGCTAGGGCAGATTGGGTCTCCCTAGGGAAACCCTAGGGAGACTTGCCCCCCAAGACAAGCAGGTGGAGGCTTGCCTCCCGAAAAAAATACTATAATTCACATTTCGAACAGGCATGGATACAACATCTATAGGATAACTTCCATCTTGATAGTTCTTTCTGAGTTATGTCTGATATCCACAAGTCAGGTGGAGGCGCCCCACCTCCCCAAGCAACATGAGAAAGGGTGTGGGGGTGCACAGCCCCTTAGTGGGCTGGTTTGTCCCCTCCCCTTGGCCCATGAGGCCCTGCAATACTTGCCGGGGCCCCCGAAACACCTTTTGATCATGCTGGCCATAGCTTGGTACCCCCGGAACACTTCCGGACTCCAATACCCTTCGTCCAATATACCAATCTTCACCTCCGGACCATTTCGGAACTCCTCGTGACATCCAGGATCTCATCCGGGACTCCGAACTACCTTCGGTAACCACATACAATTTCCCATAACAACTCTAGCGTCACTGAACCTTAAGTGTTTAGACCCTACAGGTTCGGGAACCATGCAGACATGATAGAGACATCTCTCCGGCCAATAACCAACAGCTGGATCTAGATACCCATGTTGGCTCCCACATGTTCCACGATGATCTCATCGGATGAACCACGATGTCGATGATTCAATCAATCCCGTATGCAATTACCTTTGTCTATCGGTATGTTACTTACCCGAGATTCGATCGTCGGTATTCCCATACCTCGTTCAATCTCGTTAACGGCAAGTCTCTTTAATCGTTCCATAACGCATGATCCCGTGACCAACTCCTTAGTCACATTGAGCTCATTATGATGATGCATTACCGAGTGGGCCCAGAGATACCTCTCCGTCATATGGAGTGACATATCCCAATCTCTATTCGTGCCAACCCAATAGATACTTTCGGAGATGCCCGTAATGCACCTTTATAGCCACCCAGTTACGTTGTGATGTTTGGCACACCCAAAGCATTCCTACGTTATCTGGGAGTTGCACAATCTCATGGTCTAAGGAAATGATACTTGACATCAGAAAAGCTTTAGCAAACGAACTACACGATCTTGTGCTATGCTTAGGATTGGGTCTTGTCCATCACATATTCTCCTAATGATGTGATCCCGTTATCAACAACATGCAATGTCCATTGTTAGGAAACCACAACCATCTATTGATCAACGAGCTAGTCAACTAGAGGCTCACTAGGGACATGTTGTGATCTATGTATCCACACATGTATTACGTTTCCGGTTAATACAATAATATCATGAACAATAGACAATTATCATGAACAAGGAAATATAATAACAACCATTTTATTATTGCCTCTAGGGCATATTTCCAACAACTCCACCCTTAAAATAATAGTTTGCAAGCATGGTGAAAATTTCAGCTCTAGGTGTCTTTCTTTTATTGGTGAAAATATATTTCTCATATTTAACATATGGAGGCATTTTCAATATATCAGTCAAACGAGTACACAAGAAAACAGTGTTGTGGGTCTAAGTCTTACAGTAGAATGGGGGGTAGGTATGAGGAGGCAAGATCCTAGCTACGGTGAAGTTGTGCACGCAAGATTTACAAGTTCAGGCCCTTCTTGGAGGAAGTAACAACCCTATGTCTCGATGCCCGGAGGCTGGTCGATTGGATTATGTGTGAAGTTACAGGGGGTGCGAACCCTTGTCCCAGAGGAGGGGGTGGCTTATATAGAGTGCGCCAGGATCCCATCCATCCCCCGTTACATAAGGTTCAATGTACATAAAGAGAGGATGTTACTGGTAACGTCAGCATTAAAGTCATATAAATGATCATTAAGACTACGGAGTGAACGCCTGACTGTTGCCATCTAGAGTGACCTTAGATATTCTGTACTCCAAGTGGTATCTGATATGGTCGAACGATTATATCCTGGTCGAATAGAATTGGGTTGTCCGAGTGGAATCCATGGTCGAGTGAGTTTCATCCCGAGGCGATTTCAGTCGGTAGAAATTTGATGTCCTTTGAATGTCTTTGACTGTAGGGAAGTGTCCTTAGGACGAGTGTCTAGATCAGGTCTATTACCCTACCCTTGGTACATGTCATCGTCATTAGCCCCCGTATGGTTCAGGGTCCGAGTGGAGATGGAGATGAAGGTGGTTCCGACCTAATTTTCATGCTTTGGAAGCATTTTACTTGGATTGGTGAACCATGCAAAAACGTCGACCTCATTTACAGTTGCCTTGATCCATTCCGAGGTTGTCGAGTGAATTTCGCTGATAAGCTTCGAATGCTGATATGGTATAAAATCTTTGGCGCGATCGATTACACTTCCATCTCCGGATCTCACGGGATTCAAAAATTTGGGGAAGCGTGCGGGACGGAGAGGACCGCAGTGAGCGGGGCGGATTAGACAGGGGCGCCTCGATTCTCATGCCTCCTTTTTCACCACGTACCGAGCGCGCGCCTGTTGCGGGATTTGACAGGATTGCCTAGGCCCACAAGTCAGCCACTCGGAGATCGGGCTCATATAAGGTGTCTGGGCTGGTGATTTTTGCACAGTGCGTCCCATTTCCGTTCTCCCTCCTCTGCTTCTTCACTACGTCCGCCTCCACCCTCGACGCCGCCGCCTAGCCCGAGCGCCACTCGCAGCGATGGTGAAGGACAAGACGACGGCCCTGGAGCGTGCGAAGAACACGACGGCGAAGGCGAAGGGCAAGAAGACAAGCCGGGGAGGGTCGTCGTCGAGATCTGGCCTACCGCCCGGCTGGATCCAGGGCGATTGGATTCGGTCCATGATCCAGCAGGAGGATCTGGAGGATTTGGTTGAGGGGGGATTGATTCCCCACGGTTCCTGGCGGCTTCCAGAGGACGAGACCGAACCGCGGCCGCAGGAGGGTGAGTGTGTCCTTCTTGCGACTCACGTCGACCGCGGTTTGTCCTTGCTCCCATCCTTTTTCCGGGGTTTTCTGAACTTTTTTGGAGCCCAACTTCATCACTTCTCCCCCAACAACCATCACGTACCCTGCTGCATTCGTGTCCGTGTGTGAGAATTTTCTGGGCTGTCGACCGCACTAGGGTCTCTTCAAACACATTTTCACCTGTCATTCTTAGTCTGTAAAAAAGGCTAATCCGAGTGATGACAGGACACATGTGATCCAGATGTGTGGAGGTCTAGGGATCCAGATGAGGAGTAAAAGTACTTTCCCTACTATGATTCTTCCCGATTCAGTCAGAGGGTGGCAGTCAACCTGGTTCTATTGTAAGGACCAACCGACCCCTGGCCAGTCGACTGGCCTTCCCCCGTTTTCCATAGAGCGAGTTGAGAAGCCTTCTCCCTTGAAAGTGACTCCAGCAGAGAAAGTGGAGGAGAGTATGTTGGTTGAGCGAGTAGTCCAACTTGTCCACGACACTGTGACTGGCATGGACTTGTTAGAGGTGTTTCTTAGTCGACGCATCCAGCCACTCAAAGCCCGTGATCATCCAATGTGGATGTACTCGGGTATTGATGACAGCACTCGGATCCACCCTGAGGAAGTTGACGAGGAGACGGTGGCGCAGTGGCTGCAGGGCATCACTGGCAACAAGGACAACCCCAGGGGGTCTAGGAGGATTCCTCCACTCGACAACACCAACGAACCTGACAAGGTCTGACTCTTTTCTTTCGAGTGTCTTTTGTTCTGACATGTATTTGTTCTCGAAACTGATTGATATCCACTCGACTCTGTGCCTTGCAGATCTACACTGAGATGTACTCGATGCCCAACGGAGAGCAGGAGCAGGAGTAGGAGCAGGATGGAGAGGCGAGCGGGGGTGACAGCGGCGACTGGCATTCTGACAGAGGAGGAGACGAGGAGAGTGAAGACTCGAGCAGTGGTGAGGAGGCCGACTCTCCACCTCACTCGGAAAGACGCTCCAAGCAGAGGCAGTACCCATCAAGTGTCCATGGCAAAGCAACTCCACCGACCGGACAGACCTCAAAGCGCACTCGAAGATCTTCTCATGTGCCGACTGAGAAAGCTCCGAAGCAGCCCAAAGTCACACCGTCAAAGCCCCAGAAGGCCTTGCCCAAGATTAAAGTGGCCGTCCCCATCGCTTCCGGGTAATTATTGTGCTCGACCTCTTAAGTTTTTACATGACTCGATCTTCGATCGACTCACTTTCCTGTTTTGACCGAGTGAATTCTGAAATTTGCAATGTTGCTACCTCTGGGACTTCTATTTATAAAGATGATGATGAGGAGGAGATGGAAGAGCGGGCACTTCCAACACGGGTATAATTCTTGACATCTTGTCTTTACTTTACTAGCCACTTTGACGGTTGACTGAACTCTTGCAATTGATTGCTTTGCAGCTCCGTCCCATATTATTGAACTTCCAGACTACGACGCAGATGTGCCACAGAGACCCATGGAAGGAGAGGTAGGAGCTCGGGTAGGAAAGTGCCGATCGGCAAGATAACCCAAACGACATCAGTGCCCGAGCGAGTGGTCCAGCAGACTGGAGATCTCAATCGGGCTTCCGTCACTTTTGCTGATCATGTGTCGATTGAACGCCCATCAACGTCGACTGCCCAAGACCCTGCTTCATCTGTTCAACCTCATGCTTCAGACTCTCAAGTTGCTGCGACTGTTCCACCATCTCTGTTGTTTGTCACCCATCACGTTCTAGAGGACCAGGCAAGCGCTGCTAATGAGGCTATACGCCAAGCGGGCCTGATGATGGAGCGGATGAAGACGGTGCATGAGACCAGCCAAGCTGCCTATGATGCCAGTGTGGCTCTCCAAGCTAATGACCAGGTTAGTTGATTTCCGACTGACCCTCCAACTTGATGCTTGAGAACTGCTGTTTTCTTATTCATAAGATGTCCGTGGATGATCGTTTTCACACTTTCAAACTCCATGCGCATCTGTTCACCCAGTGGGTGTGTTCTTTTATTACACAATCTTCTTCTCTTGAATCGACATCGAGTGAACTTTCGAACCAGTGGGAGCACGCAGAGTGCACCCACTGGGTGTAGTCCCTGAGACCCCCGTCAAATGTTTGATTCGGCGGGGGTCTTAAATCTCTGTTGATAAAAAATCCACTCGGTCTTGAATGAATCCTGTCGAGTGAATTCTTAAACCAGTGGGGGCACGCCAAGTACACCCACTGGATGTAGTCCCCGAGACCGTGGTCGACTGCGAGTAGTCGGCCGTGGTCTGAGACCTACATTTTTTTGAGCGACTGGACTGACCAAGTCGAGTACTAGTGAGGGCACGCCAAGTGCACCCACTGGGTGTAGTCCCCGGGACTACTGTTGAATGTTTGATTCTGCAGTAGTCTTAGAATTCTTTTCACTCGAAAGAGAATAATCTTTGATTCTGTTCACTGATATATCTTTTTTACTAACTTCAGAAATCCTGTGAGCTCATATCCCAATTTGTTGAATTCAAGAGGAAGCAGATCCAGCTCAATCTTGACTTGGAGTTTCCCAAGCAAAACTTGTAGAAGGCCAAAGACGAAACAACTGGTATGGAAGGTAAAAACTTGTCGACTGTGGGATTAGGCTGTCTCTCGAGTCATCTCCTCGTTCTTCTCTCTGAACCGAGTGCTGTTTGTTGTATATATATATTTATATTAGAGAAAATGAGGCAGGCTCTAGCACAGAAGGACCTTGATCTGGCTGCAACACAGAAGGAGGCTCAAGAGAAAACAACACTCGCCGATAAGAAGCTGGCTTCAGTCGGGGCGTTAGAGGAAGACATCGCCAAGCTGAAGACTGCTCTTGCTGAAGCTAATAAAGAAGTGACCCGTCTGAAGAAGGACAAAGTAGCCTTGAACGACAAGATTGAAGATCTCTCTCGGAAGAGAAATGACCTGGAGGCTTATCTGGGGGGACTCACCAAGAAGTTATTCCTTATGCTTGAAGGTACCTTTCCTTGTCTGACTGTTTCGCTATCGTCGATTCACCATAAAGCCGTCGACTCATTAGTTCTTTGTGATTGTAGAATTCTGTCAAAACTTTGAGGAAGAAACTGGGCGAATCGAGACAAGCTTGCACCCCATCAATTCCCCTGTTAAGGATGAAGCTGCCATGAACATGCTTCGACTGAATCCTGTCTTGCCAGCGTTACAGACTACCTCACTCGACTGAAGGTTGCGGTGTCGTGGATTGACACGGTGCTTTGGCCATAGGAGACGCTCCAAAATGACCTTGAGTCTTTGATGACTCGACTCAATGAGATCCCTCGTTGAGTGCAGGAATGGAAGAAATCGTCTGCTCGGTGCGGTGCTGACGTAGCTCTGTCCCTTGTTCGCGTCCATTGCAAGGAGGCCAAAGAAGAGAAGTTAGCAGCGATCAAGGTTGCCAACACCAAGAGACTTGACTTCCAGTCTTTTATGCAGACCTTCATTGCTGCTGCTACTCAAATTATAGATGGAATCGACCTGGATGAGTTCGTCGAGCCTGCCAGTCCTCCTCCTACGGAGTGAACAAACTTTTATGATCCGATTAAATTTGCCTTAGTATGCCGAGTGGTTTTGTAACCATTAAACTCCTTCGGGCCTGATGCCCGAGTACTTCAATCTGCGGTCCGGAACCTCGGGGGATTTATCTGAACTTGGTTTTTCCTTAAATATGTTTGTCTTTATTTCCGAATGGAACTTGTATCTTCACTCGGAGCAGACTTTTGTTCTTGTGATGCAACTCTAAGGAGGGTGTTGTGGACGACCTGCACCTCGTCGTTCTTGCAGATCGAGATGGAGCGCACATTATACTTGTGCCGCATGTCATTACAATAATCATCATAGATCGCAACTTTGTTGTCATAATCAATTGAAACCTCTTCCAAAATAGTGGAATCATCACTAAATAAAGTCATGACCTCTCCAAATCCACTTTCATAATTATTGCAATAAGGTTCAACACCCTCCAAAATAGGAGGATCACTAGTACCTAGCTAGAGCTGACACTCTACCAATCCCACTTTTATCATTGTAATCATCATAAATAGGAGGCATGTGATACATCCCTGCATCATGTTTTTCTACTGTTATTTATAGTGTTTTTAATCAATATAACACTTTGTGGAGCAATTCTCACTACAAGAATCCAGTATTTTGCCGTCAGCCACGGCGGACGGCAAAGAGCTTTGCCGTCAGCGGCGGACGGCAAACAGGAACGGCAAAGACAGGGTCGGCAAACAGGTCCTTTGCCGTCTGCTTTTTATGGCGGACGGCAAAGATTCCTTTGCCTACAGCAGCGGACGGCAAAGAGGAGGGACGGCAAAATACTAGTGTTAGTCCGTTAGGTGGCTAACGGCGGCCTTTGCCATCCGCCAACTGACGGCAAATTTGAGCGCCTCTTTGCCGTCCGCCAGTTGACGTCAGCAATGCGTCAGCGCCCGCTATTTTTTGCCGTCTGCCACGGCGGACGGCAAAGGCGAAGTCTTTGCCATCAGCTTAGCTTTGCCATCCGCCACGGTAGGAAAATTTGCCAAATGGCCCATCTCTCAGGAAGCACAGGTGGGCGCCACGTGCCCCCTTTGTCGTCTGCCACCAACGGTAGAGGGGTCTTTGCCGTCTGCCGCGGACGGCAAAGAGCCTGCACTGCCTCTTTTTATTTTGTTTTTCTTATATCCAACAATTATCATAGCAAATATATCACAGGACTCTTTCACAATATATATTCAGCACATATATATCCAACATAATAAATATCCAGCACATATATATATATCCATCCATACATACATAGTAGGTTGCACATAGTTCCATCGATCCATACATATTACAATATGCAAAGTTTCATCATAGCAATCTAGTTTCATCATAGCAAGTTAATTCCATCATAGCAAGCGAGGAGAATACAAGAAGTGCATCAAAGGAAAAAACAAGCAATCCATCATAGCAAGCTGGCTTCTGTGAAGTGAATGAAACCTGCAACAACAACAACAACAACAACAACAACAAAGCCTTTAGTCCCAAACAAGTTGGGGTAGGCTAGAGGTGAAACCCATAAGATCTCGCAACCAACTCATGGCTCTGGCACATGGATAGCAAGCTTCCACGCACCCCTGTCCATAGCTAGCTCTTTGGTGATACTCTAATCCTTCAGGTCTCTCTTAACGGACTCCTCCCATGTCAAATTCGGTCTACCCCGCCCTCTCTTGACATTCTCCGCACGCTTTAGCCGTCCACTATGCACCGGAGCTTCTGGAGGCCTGCGCTGAATATGCCCAAACCATCTCAGACGATGTTGGACAAGCTTCTCTTATATTGGTGCTACCCGAACTCTATCTCGTATATCATCATTCCAGGCTCGATCCTTCCTCGTGTGGCCACACATCCATCTCAACATACGCATCTCCGCCACACCTAACTGTTGAACATGTCGCCTTTTAATCGGCCAACACTCAGAGCCATACAACATTGCGGGTCGAACCACCATCCTGTAGAACTTGCCTTTTAGCTTTTGTGGCACTCTCTTGTCACAGAGAATGCCAGAAGCTTAGCGCCACTTCATCCATCTGGCTTTGATTCGATGGTTCACATCTTCATCAATACCCCCATCCTCCTGCAACATTGACCCCAAATACCGAAAGGTGTCCTTCTGAGGTACCACCTGGCCATCAAGGCTAACCTCCTCCTCACACCTAGTAGTACTGAAACCGCACATCATGTACTCGGTTTTAGTTCTACTAAGCCTAAACCCTTTCGATTCCAAGGTTTGTCTCCATAACTCTAACTTCCTATTTACCCCCGTCCGACTATCGTCAACTAGCACCACCTCATCCGCAAAGAGCATACACCATGGGATATATCCTTGTATATCCCTTGTGACCTCATCCATCACCAATGCAAAAAGATAAGGGCTCAAAGCTGACCCCTGATGCAGTCCTATCTTAATCGGGAAGTCATCGGTGTCGACATCACTTGTTCGAACACTTGTCACAACATTATCGTACATGTCCTTGATGAGGGTAATGTACTTTGCTGGGACTTTGTGTTTCTCCAAGGCCCACCACATGACATTCCGCGGTATCTTATCATAGGCCTTCTCCAAGTCAATGAACACCATATGCAAGTCCTTCTTTTGCTCCCTATATCTCTCCATAAGTTGTCGTTCCAAGAAAATGGCTTCCATGGTCCACCTCCCAGGCATGAAACCAAACTGATTTTTGGTCACGCTTGTCATTCTTCTTAAGCGGTGCTCAATGACTCTCTCCCATAGCTTCATTGTATGGCTCATCAGCTTAATTCCACGGTAATTAGTACAACTCTGAACATCCCCCTTGTTCTTGAAGATTGGTACTAATATACTAATAAGAAGACTAGAAGAAGACTAGAATGAAACCTGCAAAATGACAAATAAGAAAGTTAGAAAAAGAAGACTAGAAGAAGAATTAGACTAGAAGAAAAAGAATAGAAGAAGAAGAAGACTAGAAGAAGAAGTATATGCCATTTATTAGCTAACTTAGGTGAATTGGATCATTTATGAGCTAAATTAGTTGAAATGGATCGTTTATGAGCTAACTTAGGTGAAATGGATCGTTTATTAGCTAAACTAGGTGAAATGGATCGTTTATGAGCTATCTTAGGTGAAATGGATCGTTTATGAGCTAAGTTAGGTGAAATGGGTTGTTTATGAGCTAACCTAGGTGAAATGGATCGTTTATGAGCTAACCTAGGTGAAATGGGTCGTTTATGAGCTAACCTAGGTGAAATGGGTCATTTATGAGCTAACCTAGGTGAAATGGGTCGTTTATGAGCTAACATAGGTGAAATGGGTCGTTTATGAGCTAACCTAGGTGAAATGGGTCGTTTATGAGCTAACCTAGGTGAAATGGATCATTTTGGAGCTAACTTAGTTGAAATGGGTCGTTTATGAGCTAACTAAGGTGAAATGCCACGTTTTTGAGCTAACTAAGGGGAAATGGATTGTTTTTGAGCTAACTTAGGTGAAATGGGTCATTTTGGAGCTAACCTAGGTGAAATGGGTCATTTTGGAGCTAACCTAGGTGAAATAGGTCATTTTAAAGCTAACGTAGGTAAAATGGATCATTTAGGAGCTAATCTACGTAAAATGGGTCATTTTAGAGCTAACTTGGATAAATTGGATCACTTGTAAGCTAACTAAGGTAAAATGAGTCATTTTAGAGCTAACTTAGGTAAAATGGATCGTTTATGAGCGAACTAAGCTAATTATGCAATTTTTGACATAAGTAAGCTAAGTACATATTATTTTAGAGCTAACTTGGATAAATTGGATCACTTGTAAGCTAACTAAGGTAAAATGAGTCATTTTAGAGCTAACTTAGGTAAAATGGATCGTTTATGAGCTAACTAAGCTAATTATGCAATTTTTGACATAAGTAAGCTAAGTACATATCGTTTTAGAGCTAACTTAGGTAAAATGGATGGTTTATGAGGTCAGTAAGCTTATTAAGTCATTTTGGAGGAAAGAAGCTAACTCTAGGTCATTATGGTAAGCATATTGGAGGAAATAAAGCTAAGTCTAGGTCTTTATGCATTTGTTAAGCAAAACACTAGAGAAACTTACCGTGATCAGGGAGGTGTAGGAGCGGGCTGGCTCGCGCCGCTAGCTGGAGAAGGATCGTGCGATGCGTTTCTGGAGTTAAGCCGCACCAAAGATCATTTCCAATGTCTCGTTAGCATTATGACACTCAAATGTTAAGACTAGCAAGTAATGTCCATTCAAATTAAACTCACCGTGCTCCCAGGAGCAATCACTGGCATCGGTGGAGCGGTCTGACCGGACTTCTCGCACACAGACTGCATATTTGGTTTTCACAACAGAGTCATACTAGTTAGTAATGAGACTCAAATGTTAAGACTAGCAAGTAATCTGCAGAAGAAACTTACCACAAGGAGCTCATACATGGCCCTTGCCTGCATGTCATTCTGTGCCCTCTCCTCCTCCAACATCTTTGTCGTCCTCTCCTCCAACTCCCGCTGCCTCTCCGCCGCCTCCGCCAGAAGTTTCTCCATTCTATCTCTCTCACTCTGTATAGCAGCCTGCAACACCACTCACATGACCATTTGTAATCATTGATGGAAGCGCACACAATGTAATGGAGAAAGATAACTAACCTTGAAGGCGAGTTGGATTGGCCGTTCACGAGGCCTTATCTCAGGAGCGGAGCTCGACTGGCGCGGCTTGATCTCCGGGAGAGTGCTAGGACAACGGATAAGTCCATCTCCCATGGCTATGGAGCCATGGGACCTCCCGCCACCAGATATCATCAGCAACTCTGTATCAATGGGACCCTGGCTCGGGTTAAACTCCTCCCCTTTCCTCGCCTTCCCCTGATCTCTATATTGCACGAGCTTGTCGTGGGCGGAGATGTTGGTGAAGTTCTTTGGATCATCAAGGTCAGACGCAGAGAATGCCTTGACTTTCTTGTAAGGGCTAGTGTGGGCCATGGCATACATGTCGTACACCTCTGGCACCTTATCCGCCTTATTGTAGCATGCTTGAAAGAGAGAAACAAAGTAAATTAGTAATTAAAGGGATAAAGCTAGCATGATGAATGAATTGCATGAATCATGAAGCAAACCACATACCCAGTTCCGCCCATACTGAAATAAGTTGGAGCTGCCTTGGTGGTGTGGCACACCTTCCATTTGGGCACGTTTGTCCTTGGCCTCGTTGTGGGTGGCCCGCCATTCTTTTGAGCACCACGCATTGACCAACACCTCCCAACAATCCATCCGATCCGCACACCATCTCGGAGGGGCCTAAGTTAGCAAATAGAAACTTGAGCGCTACGACTGTGAATTACTAAATGAAGGAAGTAAGTACAAGGCCTTAAGAATTACCTTCATGTACTGCTCCTTACTCAAGAACTTATCGTGGCACTCCTGCTTGGGCTTCTTGATACCACGCCCGGCGTAGTAGTCTCGAACAACCTGCACCCGAGCCTCATGCCGTAAGTTCTGAAGTAGGCGCTTGCACTCCTTGTCGATAACATCTGCCGCCTCCTCCTCGTATCCCTCCTCACACCTGTAGAATGTCTGCAATCAAATGAGACAATATTGATTAGTACAATTAATAACTAGCTAGTTGAAGATTTTTAATTGTGTAAAGGAGAAATTACCCAAAACTTTCTGATCACCACGTCTGCCCTCGTCTTGCACAAGACACCATCGATAATCTCACCCGGCGGGGCCGGGGCAGCCAAGTAGTGCTCCCAACTCAATCCAACCTCTGGAAGCCGACCCTCACTAGGCAACGTGACAAACCCCGGGAAGTTTTGCCGAATCAGAACTCCAAGGACGGAATTGGGCCGGCGGACACTTTCATGGTGGTCCCAACCCCTGCAGCATAACAAGGCCAATGCATTAGTTATTTGAAGAAACGTGAATGCAGAAGGTACGAAAAGATTAAATGCACTTACCTCTCCCCATCAGGGAAAATCAACCACCTTTACTCGTGGGTCGCCGGCACGGACGGGAGCCGTGTAGCACCACGCTGGTAGACGTTGCCCCCTCCTCCTCAAAACCAGTCGGCTCCCCGCCATCATCAGCATGGCCACTCGGCTGCCCTCCATCATCAGCATGGCCACTTAGCTCCTCAGGCTGACCCGACCAGGTACCCCATCTAGACGTGTGCTCCTCCGGGGTCTCGTGGGCGGAAGGCCCGTCGACCCGAGGCTCGTGGGCCGAAGACCCATGGACTGGAGGCTCGTGGACCGGGGTCTGTGTAGCCTCCTCCTCAGACGAGTCCACCCTAGCAGTCACGTGCTCTGGTGAAACAGCTGGGGGCGGCAGCGAGGAAGGCGCCATAAGAGTCACCCTACCTCCTCTCCCGCGACCACATGCTCCACCTCCTCTCTTCTTCTTACCTCGTCCCCTGCTGGGCACCGTGGTCGACGAAGAAGGGCCTGGTGGTGTCGCCATACTGTCCAGCAACACTCGGCGGAGAGGTGCGTGTGGAATGGAAGACCTCGCACCACGCGCCGACGAAGAAGGGGCCTTGGCGCGCTCTCGACTAGCGCCCACCATCTTTCAACACCTGCCATGACAAAGAATAAACGAAATTAGTACAACATAAAAAAGTACCGACATGAATAATAATATGTATATCACTTAAGCGTGTCATCATCAAGTACAACATAAAAAAATTGAATACCTGACACTACTAATAATCTTGATCAGTATCATCAATAAATGCATAATCATCATCATCATCACTATAATCAATGATGGGCTCATAGGGTTCATTGGCATCAACATGTGCAAGGCCACCTTGACATAATCGGTCAAGCATTGACAGGTCATCCGCAGCAGTGACCTCTCCTTGTTCCGGCTCTTCTTGTTCCTCCACTGGGGTGATGTCGGATTCACTCTCGCTGTCTACTTCAATGTTTTGGGGTGAAGTATAGCGGTTCTTGAAACGCTTTTTGGAAAGACGTGTCTCTTGGAAGAATTTCATATGTGTCTGGGTTAATGTGAGGTTCATAATCCTCTTCCTTTGGGAGAGAAAGTCTAGCACGTGGCGACACTTCATAAACGACATCCCAACCTTTCAGATTTGGATTAGTTTGGCAGGCCCACGGTAGATAGAATACTTGGGTCGCCTATTGAGCCGTAATATAAACATCAGGAACATCTAAATGGGTGCTTTGGTTGATTTCACCTAGCCCTATATGTTCATGAGTCCTTCTAGTCTCCTTCGGCTGAAACCAATAACATTTGAAGACTACGACATTCGGTGGGTTTTCACCATAGAACAGAAGTTCATAAATTGCTTCAACTCTCCCATAATACTCGGTACCTCCTTCGCCGATAGCAGATACACAACAATTTGTAGACTTTCGGTCGGCCATAGACAGCTCTTTGCCATAGGTACGAAAGCGATACCCGTTGATGTCGTACTTGCCAAATGAACGGACCTTATAGTCAAAACCATTAGCGACTTGTCTCAATTCGGCGTCCATAGACTCTGAATTAGCCTACAAGTTTAATATGAAAGGATTGTTGCATTACGCACAAATTAGCGAATGAAATGAAATTGTCTAATAGAAATTACCGTTTGTTTGAACCAAGAGATGAAACCGGGATAGCCGCCTCCTTGCTTTGCGAGAAGCTTATACTCTTCAACGGAATCATTTTGGATCTCCGCTCCATACGAGAATATGGCGACGTATCGACTGCACGACATATCCAGGAATAAGAGCAGTTCAAAGGAAATAGAAGTTGCGAAACAATGTACCGAGAACTTACTCGATGTAGGGCCGCGCTTCTATCAGGTTGTTGAAGATATACAACGAAATGGTCCACCATTCTTCGTTATCCAAAGATACTGGATGTGAAACACTAGCTGGTGCGAGATTCCCTTTGAATAGGCTGAGGTTGGATCCACCCTTTTTAGGGTCGTCAGCATTGTACCGAGGCTTCGGATTATGCAAATGACGATTTTTGGCTTCGTAGTGTGCTATTACGAAGTTTGCCGCCTCCTTTGTGATGAATGCCTCAGCCATCGATGCTTCAATTCTACGTTTATTTTTACATTTTTCTCGAAGCATCTTCTGCATCCTCTCAGTTGGGTAGCACCAACGATTTTGCAGGGCCCCCCAATCTTGCCTCGGTCGGGAGATGCAAAATCAAATGCTGCATTGGATTAAAGAAGCCTAGTGGAAAGATCTTCTCTAACTTGCAGATCAACTCCGGCGCCAACTCTTCCATTTCTTCTAGCACGCTAGGCGATAGTTCTTTCGCACAAAGAACACGGAAGAAATAGCTGAGTTCTGCCAGTACTAGCCATTCATCCTCAGGGATGAAGCCACACAACATCACCGGCATTACCCGCTCAATCCATATGTGCCAATCATGTCTCTTGAGACCAAATATCTTCAATTTATCAAGATTCGCTCCCCTCTTTAGATTTGTTGCATACCCATCGGGGAACATCAACTGCTGTTGCACCCACAAGATAATTTCCCTCATAGCCGGCCTTCCAAGATTGAACCATGCCTTTGGCTTTGTCCAGTTCTGCTTTCCTTTCGGTTCTTTCATGTTTTGTAACGGCCTATCATAGCGCCTCCATATCAAGTCTAGCCTTAGTATTATCCTTTGACTTCCCATCTATGCTGAACAATGTACCAAAAAGTGCCTCGGCGATATTCTTCTCAGTGTGCATCACGTCGATGTTGTGTGGGCAAAGGAGGTCTTTGAAGTAAGGCAGATCCCATAAGCATGTTTTGTGAGTCCACACGTGCTTAGTATTATACCCCTTGAAGTACCCTGGACGTTGTGGATCTGGCTCGAGAGCGTTTAACTGATCCAGGGTCTGTTGGCCTGTCAATGCAGGTGTTGCAGAGTTTTTGACAACTCTACCTATGATGAAGTTCTTCTTGTCTTTCCTGAACTTATGGCGAGGATCCAGGAACTGTCTATGCATGTCGAAGCAAGAAAACTTGCGACCGGCCTGAAGCCAACGAAACTCAAGAGCTCCCTTGCATGTGGGGCACGTGAACCTTCCATGCACACACTAGCCAACGAATAGTGCATACGCCGGCAAGTCATGCGTCGAGTACATGTACCAGACACACATTATGAAGTTCCATTTGCTAGGCGTCGTATGTCTTGAACCCATTATCCCAGGCTTCTTGAAATTCGTCCTTAAGCGGCTGCATGTACACATTCATATTTTTTCCCCGGATAGTTGGGCCCTGGAATTATCAACGTCAGGAAAATGTTCTTTCTTTGCATAATCTATCCGGGGGGGGGATTGAGTGGAAAGACAAATACGGGCCAACAACTGTATTGGGCTGCCGTCATACGAAACACACTAAACCCATCCGTGCTGATGCCGACTTGAGGATGCCTCGGATCTGCCGCTTTGACAGCATGTAATTCATCAAACTTTTTCCACGCAACACCATCCGATGTGTGTACCATCATCAGATTCCCATCTGAAGGAAATATGCCCTAGAGGCAATAATAAAGTTATTATTTATTTCCTTATTTCATGATAAATGTTTATTATTCATGCTAGAATTGTATTAACCGGAAACATAATACATGTGTGAATACATAGACAAACAGAGTGTCACAAGTATGCCTCTACTTGACTAGCTCATTAATCAAAGATGGTTATGTTTCCTAACCATACACAAAGAGTTGTTATTTGATTAACGGGATCACATCATTAGTTCAATGATCTGATTGACATGACCCATTTCATTAGCTTAGCACCCGATCGTTTAGTATGTTATTATTGCTTTCTTCATGACTTATACATGTTCCTATGACTATGAGATTATGCAACTCCCGTGTGCCGGAGGAACACTTAGTGTGCTACCAAACGTCACAACGTAACTGGGTGATTATAAAGGTGCTCTACAGGTGTCTCCAAAGGTACATGTTGGGTTGGCGTATTTCGAGATTAGGATTTGTCACTCCGATCGTCGGAGAGGTATCTCTGGGCCCTCTCGGTAATGCACATCACTTAAGCCTTGCAAGCATTGCAACTAATGAGTTAGTTGCAGGATGATGTATTACAGAATGAGTAAAGTGACTTGCCGGTAACGAGATTGAACTAGGTATTGGATACCGACGATCGAATCTCGGGCAAGTAACATACCGATGACAAAGGGAACAACGTATGTTGTTATGTGGTCTGACCGATAAAGATCTTCGTAGAATATGTAGGAGCCAATATGGGCATCCAGGTCCCGCTATTGGTTATTGACCGGAGACATGTCTCGGTCATTTCTACATTATTCTGAAACCCGTAGGGTCCGCACGCTTAAGGTTTCGATGACAGTTATATTATGAGTTTATACGTTTTGATGTATCGAAGGTTGTTCAGAGTCCCGGATGTGATCACGGACATGATGAGGAGTCTTGAAATGGTCGAGACATAAATATTGATATATTGGAAGCCTATGTTTGGATATCAGAAGTGTTCCGGGTGAAATCGGGATTTTACCGGAGTACCGGGAGGTTACCGGAACCCCTCGGGAGATATATGGGCCTTAGTGGGCCTTAGTGGAAAAGAGAAGAGGCAGCCAGAGATGGGCCGCACGCCCCTCCCCTCCCTTGGTCCGAATAGGACAAGGAGAGGGGGCCGGCCCCCCTTCCAAAAATTATGAAATAGAGTGGGGAGTAATGAATACCAATTTCAAAACTTATTTCCAGCACTATTTGGAATTTTATCTTTTCAATTGGAATTCCAAATCATCTCAAAAATCTCTGAATATAAATACTTGAGTGGAGGAAACATGACCCTTCAAAATTTAGAGAAAGTTTGAGAAGTATTTTTGTAAAGAAAATAGAAAACTATTTGCGAAAGATTGGAAAATCAAATTCAAATCCAATTTGAAGTTGTTACAAAAAAATTGTACTTCATTTTCTTATAAAAAAAGTTCATATTTTTCTTTGTTTTATTCTAAGAATTTTGATATATTTCTTGTCTACGCAAAAGTTATCTTGATTTCTCTTTTCTGACTTTTAAACTCCGACTTATTAAAAAAGTTTTTTACAAAAATAAAGGGGCCACCGCCAACCAGGCCCGGCGCTCCAGCCGGCCCAACTAGCGCCAGGCGAGGCCCTGGCCTAGCCAGCGGTGCAGCCCGCGCCCGTGCCCGAACCGCCTACGCCTCACGCGCCCGCTCGACCAGCCACCGACAGGTGGGTCCCACGTGTCGGGTTTGTCCCTGACCTCCCGCCGGAGTTCTGCATGTCCACGCCTCGTTGGCCGCTGTTTGAATCCACCCGGGATTATATCCCGAGCGTTCCCCTTCCCATGAAAGCTCCTATATAAATACCCACGCTCCAGGCCTCGTTTCCCCTCAATCAATTCTGCCCGAGCTCTGCCGCCAGGCGCCGCGCCGTTCCGATGCCACAGCCAAGTGCCGACCCAGCCATCGGCTTCGCGACCTCACGCCGCTTCTCCCCAACCTTGCGCCCACGACGGAGGACCACCGGAGCAGGCCCCATGACTACGCCCGAGCTGCCACGACCTCCTTCTCCGGCGACGTCGACGCCCACCACCGCGGTAAGCCGTCCCTCCCTCTCGTCCGTCCGATCTAGAATAGACCGCTGAGATTAGATCTAATTGTTTTTTTTCTTTCGAAATGGTATGCTCTAGTTAGGGAAAGTTCGCTAGTTTAGCCTTGTAGCAAACGGTTTCCAGCCAATGACAGGATGACACGTGGCCAGGGCCCTAGGTGTAGTTTTCCTTCTTTTTAGATTAGTCCTTGATTTTCAAACCCTCACAACTTTTCAACCGTTTGTCCAAATTCAGTGAAACCAACGCCAAATTTGTCATCATGATCTCAACTTTCTAGAGAACATATAAAATCAACTTTTTGAAATTTAAAAAATTTGAATTAGATCATATTCAAATCTAAACTTGTTTGGCAATAACTTGAGTTTTAAAACTCCGATTTAGTTGATTCTTTTTGCAAATCGAAGCTCTTGACATGTACTTTCTGTTAAGGTCAAAATCACATAATTTTGCTACTGTTAAAAATATGTTCTATCTAGAAACTGTATTTCTTTCTTTTTGGATTTTCGTAATTCTTTTATTTGGTTTCTTTTGATCTTTGAGTGATTGCTTATGTGTGATTATAATTGCTTGCTTACGATAGATTGATCAGAATATGACGAGTAGAACTACCATAATTATGAGTGCAAAGAATCTTCATCAACAGAACAAGGCAAGTTCACCCCTTGAACATACTTTTCTATACCCAGTTTCTACTATGCATTAGTTCACCCTTACAAATTTTCATGAGTTGGTTTGGGAATTGGGCATTGCTATATAGTTCATGAGGTAGGAACCTATGATCCTTGAAACACCCCGGAAATATTCGTTATGCTTATATATTACTTAACTATGCTTGTAGACGGGGATTGGTATGTGTGTTTCATGCAAGTTGTGAGAGAGAAATAATAATTATGGGTTAACCTTAAGGTTTCAACAATAACACATCTGGGTGGAATGGTAGGGGCAGCCTGGAGACACCAGTGGCTTGCCCAGGCACCTGGAGAAACCGGTGCTTGCCCAAGGGGATCCCAGAGGACCCGTGAGATCACCCTATGGAATGCCACCCAGGCTCAAAGGGATCATACGATATTTCATGCCTAGAAACTTTCATGTGCAGCCACAAGCCATTATGGGATCTGGCATAGTTGAGTAAGTTGTGGGAAACCTTTCCATGATAGGCTATCAGATGTACGGGAATTGTAGGTGTACCGACCTATCTATTGGTTAAGGGGACCTCTTCGTAAAGACTATGTCTCGATCATCCGGTTCTCAAACATCAGGCAGTGCGAGGAATTCAACGGAGGAGATCGAGTCTTGTGAGAAAAAGTGCGCAAACCTCTGCCGAGTGTCCAAACTAATCATGATTAGTCGTGTCCCCGGTTATGGACAACTTTGAGTATCTAGAAGTTGATTATTGGTTGTTCTCATCACTTTATTTAATTAATGAATTGGGTTATTAATGTTTTGGGAATTTTGGGATTTAGTTGGAGGAACCATCTCAATAATGGCATGAACTTTGTAGTAATAAAAATTTATTCCTTTGTTGTAGGATGAAATTAGCTTTATGCAAAATTAACCTTAGAGCCTCCACCAACCAAATATGCACATAGAGAGACATTTTCATTATTATTCTATGGTGTGAAATTGCCAATACATTCAACGTACTGACCTACACGGCTGCAACATCTCATGTTGCAGGAATCTTATGACGAGTAAGCGATACGTTAGGGTTACAACGTCTACACTCAGCTTTGCCGTTGGTGTTATTGGGACTCCATAACTTTGTTGTTACTTCTGCTATATGGATTGAGGTAATAGTATTTACATTACTTTATACATGTGACTGAACTCTGTTATAAATCCTTGAGTACTGTGTGTCAGCATACTGATCTAGGGATGACACTTAAGCACACAGACTTCATCCATTTGGGCCGGGTCGCTACAAGATGGTATCGGAGCACATGTTGACTGTACGACGTGACCCATAGGAACTGGCAAGCCCTTAGGAAATGATTTGTATAAAACTTTATTTTCAAAAAGATCCTTTAATTATCATCTTTTCTGAGCTATACCAATTTTCTCTCTCACCTGAAATAGTTAGACTATACCTCTTTCCCCTTTTAACCACATGGAGATTGGACTGATGAGACCTCTCCAAGAAGGACAATATATCAGACAACTCAGACCACTTCAGAATAAAGAGGATTTTACTGTGCATTAGAATAACTGAAACTACAACGGTTGAAAACTCCAAAGACTCAGAGAATTTGAAGGCTCTGAAGAATTCCTAGATTGATGTGACTTAGGAAGGCTCCGATAGGATCCACTTAAGTTATTCTAGCACCCTTCTAAAATTCTTCACTGAAGAACCCATGGCTTCAATATTTTATATGAAGGGCTTCACCCTGAACAACACTACGAAGACTTTTCCTATGGTCCAACCCTTATGGAACTTGTCAGACTATTGAAGTTGCCAATACCCAAGATGAAGGTGTGTCAGAGAAAGACCGGGACATGGAGCGTCAAGACTCAAGTTTTTGGTTGTCAAGAAAACCCCCAAGACAAGAGATATCAACTAGGGAATGATAGCTCATGGAAGAGACATGGTCATAAACACGGCTATCCATGATGCTATCGCCCGCTTGTGCTATCATCACCGTGCTGAGTTAAGCATGCACTTCTTAGGAAGGATTGGATGGCAGAAGGCTGATGGCGCACTTATCGCCTTGACGAATGAGCAAAAGATGAAATTTTCGCCTCAGCTGGTGTATCACTAGGAACTGGAGTATTACATCAAGAATCCTCAGATGGACCTTCTGGAAGCCTTATTCGACAAGGAAGCATTTCGTGAACAACTCAGGACCCAGATGCTGAAACTAGCTAACCTGGAGGAGCGAAACCTTGAGATACCGAAGATTCGTCAAGAACAAAAGGATAGTACACTGGTACGCGTCGGCGCTATAGAAACGGTTTTTAACCCCTTTACGCGACGGCATTTGGAACCGTGACCAAGTGAGTGTGGGAGATAGGGGGTCTGTCGGTGTCAAAACCGGCGGATCTCGGGTAGGGGGTCCCGAACTCTGTGTCTAAGGCGGATGGTAACATGAGGCAGGGGACACGATGTTTACCCAGGTTCGGGCCCTCTTGATGGAGGTAATACCCTACATCCTGCTTGATTGATCTTGATGGTATGAGTATTACCAGAGTTGATCTACCACGAGATCGTAGAGGCTAAACCCTAGAAGCTAGCCTATGGTATGATTGTTGTTGTCCTACGGACTGAACCCTCCGGTTTATATAGACACCGGAGGGAGCTAGGGTTACACAGAGTCGGTTACAAGGGAGGAGATCTACATATCCGTATTGCCAAGCTTGCCTTCCACGCCAAGGAGAGTCCCATCCGGACACGGGACGAAGTCTTCAATCTTGTATCTTCATAGTCCAATAGTCTGGCTGTCCGGAGACCCCATAATCCAGGACTCCCTCAATAGCCCCTGAACCAGGCTTCAATGACGATGAGGCCGGTGCGCAGTTTTGTCTTCGGCATTGCAAGGCGGGTTCCTCCTCCTAATACTCCATAGAAGATTTTGAACACACGGATAGTGTCCGGCTCTACAAAACAAGTTCCACATACCACCGTAGAGAGAATAATATTTCCACAAATCTAATCTGCTGACACGTTTGACAGCACGACATTATGCCACGGCCTGGTCTTTATTCGAATCGTTTTTCTCAACCAGAACTGCACATATCACGAGGCGGTTTTCCTGACATGTCTTGTCAAAGCAGAGATCGTGTCCCCCTTATTACATGATTCTCATCAATACGGACGTGGGGAACCCAATAGTGCCTGTTGGTATGACTCCTCGATTTTAGGCAAGTCCCAAACGGCCATGAGGAGGACGCTTGATATTCACCCTCTTTATAAAGAGGCCAAGGCCTGTCCTTTTTTCCCTCTCGTGCTCAATTGAATCCTTCCCCCGCCTTGAGTTCCAACACCCAAGGCTCAAGTCAGGCGCTTCGGACCTTCAACCATGTCTGGATCCAACCTTCAAGGTCGGTGGATGCCCTCCTCTGTCACAGAGGAAGACATCAAGAAGCTAAGAGAGGCCAGGTATCTGACTGCCGAAATGTCGCACAGGCTGCCTGCCCGAGGGTAGGTCATCCCCACTCCTGAACCCAACGAGAGAGTTGTGTTCATATCTCACTTCCTTCGAGGGCTAGGCCTCGCCCTGGATCCCTTTGTTAGGGGGCTCATGTTGTATTATGGGATGGATTTCCATGATCTGGCCCCGGATTCCCTCTTTCACATCTCGTCGTTCATCGTCGTGTGTGAGGCCTTCCTCCGCATTACCCCACACTTCGGCTTGTGGCTCAAGACTTTCAATGTGAAGCCGAAGATGATCGAGGGGCGACACGCAGAGTGCGGAGGTGTCGTAATAAGCAAAAGCGCTGATGCTCCATGGCCAGAGGGTTCCTTCCCAGAGGTGTCCAGTTTGTGGCAGCGGGAGTGGTTTTATATCACAGCTCCCCGGAGTGCCAAGTGGGTAGCCACCCCTGCCTTTTGCTCGGGGCCCCCACCACAACTGACGTCATGAATCAACAAGGGGCTGAACTGGGGGCCAGTAAATGATGTGCCGATATTCCAGACTCGCATCCGAGATGTCCTCGAGAGAGATGTCAGCCTGGTCTCGGTAATGCAAGTCATGCTAGTTCGTCGGGTCTAGCCTTATGAACGTCGACCCCTCCGTATGTGGGAATTCAACCCGGAAGGACTGCGAACTATTCAGCACTTCCTTGGCATGCGCTCGAAGAGATGTACAAATTGTTCTTCGGACCCCGAATAGAGTGTCCGGACACCATCGAGGATGCGGGTCTGAGCTGTAATCATCCCGATGCCCAAGTAAGTAATCCCATGGCTGAACACGCTGTCTACGAAAAAGTTATCTTGATTTCTCTTTTCTGACTTTTAAACTCCGACTTATTAAAAAAGTTTTTTACAAAAATAAAGGGGCCACCGCCAACCAGGCCCGGCGCTCCAGCCGGCCCAGCTAGCGCCAGGCGAGGCCCCGGCCTAGCCAGCGGTGCAGCCCGCGCCCGTGCCCGAAGCGCCTACGCCTCACTCGCCCGCTCGACCAGCCACCGACAGGTGGGTCCCACCTGTCGGGTTTGTCCCTGACCTCCCGCCGGAGTTCTACGTGTCCACGCCTCATCGGCCGCCGTTTGAATCCGCCCGGGATTCTATCCCGAGCGTTCCCCTTCCCATGAAAGCTCCTATATAAATACCCACGCTCCAGGCCTCGTTTCCCCTCAATCAATTCCGCCCGAGCCCCTCTCCACGTCCTGCGCGAACTCACCAGAATTCGCGAGATCCGCCGAGCTCTGCCGCCAGGCGCCACGCCGTTCCGATGCCACAGCCGAGTGCCGACCCAGCCATCGGCTTCGCGACCTCTCGCCACTTCTCCCCGACCTTGCGCCCACGACGGAGGACCACCGGAGCAGGCCCCACGACTACGACCGAGCTGCCGCGACCTCCTTCTCCGGCGACATCGACGCCCACCACCGCGGTAAGCCGTCCCTCCCTCTCGTCCGTCCGATCTAGAATAGACCGCTGAGATTAGATCTAATTGTTTTTTTCTTTCAAAATGGTATGCTCTAGTTAGGGAAAGTTTGCTAGTTTGGCCTTGTAGCAAACGGTTTCCAGCCAACGACAGGATGACACGTGGCCAGGGCCCTAGGTGTAGTTTTCCTTCTTTTTAGATTAGTCCTTGATTTTCAAACCCTCACAACTTTTCAACCGTTTGTCCAAATTCAGTGAAACCAACGCCAAATTCGTCATCATGATCTCAACTTTCTAGAGAACATATAAAATCAACTTTTTGAAATTTAAAAAATTTGAATTAGATCATATTCAAATCTAAACTTGTTTGGTAATAAATTGAGTTTTAAAACTCCGATTTAGTTGATTCTTTTTGCAAATCGAAGCTCTTGACATGTACTTTCTGTTAAGGTCAAAATCACATAATTTTGCTACTGTTAAAAATATGTTCTATCTAGAAACTGTATTTCTTTCTTTTTGGATTTTCGTAATTCTTTTATTTGGTTTCTTTTGATCTTTGAGTGATTGCTTATGTGTGATTATAATTGCTTGCTTACGATAGATTGATCAGAATATGACGAGTAGAACTACCATAATTATGAGTGCAAAGAATCGTCATCAACAGAACAAGGCAAGTTCACCCCTTGAACATACTTTTCTATACCCAATTTCTACTATGCATTAGTTCACCCTTACAAATTTTCATGAGTTGGTTTGGGAATTGGGCATTGTTATATAGTTCATGAGGTAGGAACCTATGATCCTTGAAACACCCCGGAAATATTCGTTATGCTTATATATTACTTAACTATGCTTGTAGACGGGGATTGGTATGTGTGTTTCATGCAAGTTGTGAGAGAGAAATAATAATTATGGATTAACCTTAAGGTGTCAACAATAACACATCTGGGTGGAATGGTAGGGGCAGCCTGGAGACACCAGTGGCTTGCCCAGGCACCTGGAGAAACCGGTGCTTGCCCAAGGGGATCCCGGAGGACCCGTGAGATCACCCAATGGAATGCCACCCAGGCTCAAAGGGATCATACGATATTTCATGCCTAGAAACTTTCATGTGCAGCCACAAGCCATTATGGGATCTGGCATAGTTGAGTAAGTTGTGGGAAACCTTTCCATGATAGGCTAGCAGATGTACGGGAATTGTAGGTGTACCGACCTATCTATTGGTTAAGGGGACCTCTTCGTAAAGACTATGTCTCGATCATCCGGTTCTCAAACATCAGGCAGTGCGAGGAATTCAACGGAGGAGATCGAGTCTTGTGAGAAAAAGTGCGCAAACCTCTGCCGAGTGTCCAAACTAACCACGATTAGTCGTGTCCCCGGTTATGGACAACTTTGAGTATCTAGAAGTTGATTATTGGTTGTTCTCATCACTTTATTTAATTAATGAATTGGGTTATTAATGTTTTGGGAATTTTGGGATTGAGTTGGAGGAACCATCTCAATAATGGCATGAACTTTGTAGTAATAAAAATTTATTCCTTTGTTGTAGGATGAAATTACCTTTATGCAAAATTAACCTTAGAGCCTCCACCAACCAAATATGCACATAGAGAGACATTTTCATTATTATTCTATGGTGTGAAATTGCCAATACATTCAACGTACTGACCTACACGGCTGCAACATCTCATGTTGCAGGAATCTTATGACGAGTAAGCGATACGTTAGGGTTACAACGTCTACACTCAGCTTTGCCATTGGTGTTATTGGGACTCCGTAACTTTGTTGTTACTTCTGCTATATGGATTGAGGTAATAGTATTTACATTACTTTATACATGTGACTGAACTCTGTTATAAATCCTTGAGTACTATGTGTCAGCATACTGATCTAGGGATGACACTTAAGCACAGAGACTTGATCCATTTGGGCCGGGTCGCTACAACATGGTATCGGAGCACATGTTGACTGTACGACGTGACCCATAGGAACTGGCAAGCCCTTAGGAAATGATTTGTATAAAACTTTATTTTCAAAAAGATCCTTTAATTATCATCTTTTCTGAGCTATACCAATTTTCTCTCTCACCTGAAATAGTTAGACTATACCTCTTTCCCCTTTTAACCACATGGAGATTGGACTGATGAGACCTCTCCAAGAAGGACAAGATATCAGACAACTCAGACCACTTCAGAATAAAGAGGATTTTACTGTGCATTAGAATAACTGAAACTACAACGGTTGAAAACTCCGAAGACTCAAAGAATTTGAAGGCTCTGAAGAATTCCTAGATTGATGTGACTTAGGAAGGCTCCGATAGGATCCACTTAAGTTATTCTAGCACCCTTCTAAAATTCTTCACTGAAGAACCCATGGCTTCAATATTTTATATGAAGGGCTTCACCCTGAACAACACTACGAAGACTTTTCCTATGGTCCAACCCTTATGGAACTTGTCAGACTATTGAAGTTGCCAATACCCAAGATGAAGGTGTGTCAGAGAAACACCGGGACATGGAGCGTAAAGACTCAAGTTTTTGGTCGTCAAGAAAACCCCCAAGACAAGAGATATCAACTAGGGAATGATAGCTCATGGCAGAGACATGGTCATAAACACGGCTATCCATGATGCTATCGCCCGCTTGTCCTATCATCACCGTGCTGAGTTAAGCATGCACTTCTTCGGCAGGATTGGATGGCAGAAGGCTGATGGCACACTTATCGCCTTGACGAATGAGCAAAAGATGAAATTTTCGCCTCAGCTGGTGTATCACTAGGAACTAGAGTATTACATCAAGAATCCTCAGATGGACCTTCTGGAAGCCTTATTCGACAAGGAAGCATTTCGTGAACAACTCAGGACCCAGAAGCTGAAACTAGCTAACCTGGAGGAGCAAAACCTTGAGATACCGAAGATTCGTCAAGAACAAAAGGATAGTACACTGGTACGCGTCGGCGCTATACAAACGGTTTTTAACCCCTTTACGCGACGACATTTGGAACCGTGACCAAGTGAGTGTTGGCGATAGGGGGTCTGTCGGTGTCAAAACCGGCGGATCTCGGGTAGGGGGTCCCGAACTCTGTGTCTAAGGCGGATGGTAACATGAGGCAGGGGACACGATGTTTACCCAGGTTCGGGCCCTCTTGATGGAGGTAATACCCTACATCCTGCTTGATTGATCTTGATGATATGAGTATTACAAGAGTTGATCTACCACGAGATCGTAGAGGCTAAACCATAGAAGCTAGCCTATGGTATGATTGTTGTTGTCCTACGGACTGAACCCTCCGGTTTATATAGACACCGGAGGGAGCTAGGGTTACATAGAGTCGGTTACAAGGGAGGAGATCTACATATCCGTATTGCCAAGCTTGCCTTCCACGCCAAGGAGAGTCCCATCCGGACACGGGACGAAGTCTTCAATCTTGTATCTTCATAGTCCAACAGTCCGGCTGTCCGGAGACCCCATAATCCAGGACTCCCTCAATAGCCCCTGAACCAGGCTTCAATGACGATGAGTCCGGTGCGCAGTTTTGTCTTCGGCATTGCAAGGTGGGTTCCTCCTCCGAATACTCCATAGAAGATTTTGAACACAAGGATAGTGTCCGGCTCTACAAAACAAGTTCCACATACCACCGTAGAGAGAATAATATTTCCACAAATCTAATCTGCTGACATGTTTGACAGCACGACATTATGCCACGGCCCGGTCTTTATTCGAATCGTTTTTCTCAACCAGAACTGCACATATCGCGAGGCGGTTTTCCTGACACGTCTTGTCAAAGCAGAGATCGTGTCCCCCTTATTACATGATTCTCATCAATACGGACGTGGGTAACCCAATAGTGCCTGTTGGTATGACTCCTCGATTTTAGGCAAGTCCCAAACGGCCATGAGGAGGACGCTTGATATTCACCCTCTTTATAAAGAGGCCAAGGCCTGTCCTTTTTTCCCTCTCGTGCTCAATTGAATCCTTCCCCTGCCTTGAGTTCCAACACCCAAGGCTCAAGTCAGGTGCTTCGGACCTTCAACCATGTCTGGATCCAACCTTCAAGGTCGGTGGATGCCCTCCTCTGTCACAGAGGAAGACATCAAGAAGCTAAGAGAGGCCAGGTATCTGACTGCCGAAATGTCGCACAGGCTGCCTGCCCGAGGGCAGGTCATACCCACTCCTGAACCCAACGAGAGAGTTGTGTTCATATGTCACTTCCTCCAAGGGCTAGGCCTCGCCCTGGATCCCTTTGTTAGGGGGCTCATGTTGTATTATGGGATGGATTTCCATGATCTGGCCCCGGATTCCCTCTTTCACATCTCGTCGTTCATCGTCGTGTGTGAGGCCTTCCTCCGCATTACCCCACACTTCGGCCTGTGGCTCAAGACTTTCAATGTGAAGCCGAAGATGACCGAGGGGCGACACGCAGAGTGCGGAGGTGTCGTAATAAGCAAAAGCGCTAATGCTCCATGGCCAGAGGGTTCCTTCCCAGAGGTGTCCAGTTTGTGGCAGCGGTAGTGGTTTTATATCACAGCTCCCCAGAGTGCCAAGTGGGTAGCCACCCCTGCCTTTTGCTCGGGCCCCCACCACAACTGACGTCATGAATCAACAAGGGGCTGAACTGGGGGCCAGTAAATGATGTGCCGATATTCCAGACTCGCATCCGAGATGTCCTCGAGAGAGATGTCAGCCTGGTCTCGGTAATGCAAGTCATGCTAGTTTGTCGGGTCCAGCCTTGCGAACGTCGACCCCTCCGTATGTGGGAATTCAACCCAGAAGGACCGCGAACTATTTAGCACTTCCTTGGCATGACGCTCGAAGAGATGTACAAATTGTTCTTCGGACCCCGAATAGAGTGTCCGGACACCATCGAGGATGCGGGTCTGAGCTGTAATCATCCCGATGCCCAAGTAAGTAATCCCATGGCTGAACACGCTGTCTTTTTATTTATCATAACATCATTGTGAAGAGTCGCTCTTTGACCAGGACTGGATAACAAAGGCGAAGATGATCAGGTGTTCGGCCCCCCTTCCCGAAGGCTCAACAAATCCAGTACTAGCCAGAATGCTCGAGCCGGCGCCTTATCAGGCGCCCTCGGGGGAAGATAATGGGGGGAGTAAAGAGGCTGAGAGCCGGCCTCACTCATTATTCATCCAAATCGTGGGAATTAGCACCTCCGTGAAGGAAGATAACCAGGGAGAAGAATCTAAAATTCCCTCTCGCCAAGGAAGGAAGAGGACCACCTCTGAAGACCCGGAAACAAAGGTTTCCAAACGGGGGAAGAAATCTTCGCCAGAGGGCCCTGCCTCGGAGGGTACTCTTGCCGCATAGTGCCCGCAAGGGGATCAGCCCTCTACTGAGCTGTAAGTAAACAAAAAGTACTTAATAGTAAAAATATCCTATATTACTTCTGAAGACAATGACCGAAGCATATGTTTTGTAGTTCGGGTCGTAGCCCTTCTCGACAGAGTTCGTCTTTGGGGGATCTTCTTCCGGAGATGATGGAGAGCGAAACACCTCCTCCTGCCACCCCGCCTCATGAGGCGGGCGACCCTGACGTGTCATCGCGGAGGGTTTCTCCTGACCCGCCAAGGCCAGAGGGCAATCCTTTGGCCATCCGAAGTCCTCAGTATTCGACTCCTAAAGAGAGCAATAGAAAGAGTCTGGAACCGTACAGTGTGCGGTCGGACGCACTGAAGGATCTTCTGGAGCAAGCGGCCATCTCAAAAGCGCATTGTACGCTAATGGGTCCGGTGATTGAAAGGATTTCATCTGCCAAAAGCGGGTTGCATGAAGCTTTTATGAGTCTGCTGAAAGGTTTTGAGGTACGTGAAATAGTGTATGTTTTTGACACTACCGCACACGTTAGGTGTGCCCTATGCAGATAGTAGCCCCTAAGACTCTAGTTGGCGTCGAGAACGGTGGCAAACAAAGGATCATAGTCCCAGGTAATAATCAGGCCGCCTTCATGTGCAGGTGGCTGAAGGTCCGATGCTGAGCCGGACTGATGAGTTTGCTGAGCTAAAGCGGCAACTTGATGCGGCTGATGCCGACATCGTGCTTGTCAACAAGCGGCTCGACGAGGCACAAGGTATGTGATTTCTCCGGTGATCAACACATAGTAAGAGGAGCATGATGCCAATATCTTTAATATGTTGTGACTGCAGATGGAGCTGCCACCGTGGAGACCCTTCGGGCGGAACTTGCCCGAGCCAAGGAACAAGCCAGAAATAGCGATGCGGCCACTCTAAAGGCGGTCGAAGAGCTGAGGGCTGAAAAGGCCACGCATTGCCAAAGCAAGGAAAGAATAGCCAAGATGGCCGTTGAGTTGAAAGATGCCGCCGACCGTTACCAGCTTCTTGAAAAAGAAAGCCGAGCGAAGGCGACGGTCCTGGAGAAGGCCATGGTAGAAGCCAAGGAAGCCCGCTCCAAAATCAGAGCGATGAAGGAGGAGCTGCGTCAAGCTGGAGATATCACGGCTGGGAAGCCCTTTTTGTTGCGGACTAAGTTCGGAGAACCGAAGTATGCCCCTCTTGACCAACTATGGAGTTCTGCAGACGCATACATGGATTTGGCAGAAAGTGCTGCTGATGCGGCCGAGTACTTCAAGGATCAAAAAGATCGTGAAGTGGAGAAGCTGTTCTGGTCACAGTTCCATGCTCCAGTGCGTCCGCTGCTGTTGAATGAGCGAATGGCCGAGTGGGCCGAGCTCCATAGGTTGTCCGGACTTGCCATGAGGTCTGTTGTGGATCATCTGTGGCCGGAAGGGCCAAGGCCGAATAGTTACTTTAGTTTAGCACAGCAATTCCTTGGTGTTGTGCCGCATATCGACGCTATGAAGAGGTCGGCGTGCATAGAGGGTGCGCGGATGGCACTTGCCCTTGTCAAGACATACTGGGCGGAGATGGAGGCCACCACTGTTGCAACACAGGGTTCGGTCATGGGCCGAGTAGCTGCCGAGCACTACTTTGAAGAAGTCCTTGAAGGCGCTCGTTCGATAGAGGGCAATGCTCGAAGAATATTATGTTCTAGTGACATGTATTCCCATTGTAAAAACAATGTTTTATTGAATTATAAAGGCTGTGTTTATACTTTGCCTGAAAGTATTATGATGCCTCCTGTGCGGCCGTTTATGTATATATGTATATAACCTGAAAGATTGCAGTCGTCGGCTTCAGCCCCCACGCATATAATGCGGGGGTGTTCGCAAAAAACACGTATTCACACTTGATCCAACGTCTTGGTCCATGAAGGAGGTGGTAGTACAGCGAACGAGGCAATCAGACTATATTGCTTTAACACTTTCACTTAGCCATAGGAGTTTGACGGTGGGACTACTATATAGCCACTGGTACTTCCGCGCTCGTCCAAATACGGGGTGCGTACATACATCACCGAGAAATGGCCGAGAAATGGCCCTTCGCCGAAAGGTGAGTGCTGAAAGATATCCGCGGAGGTGAACTCTGTGATCGGCGCCCAATCGGATTCGATAGGCACGGATGCAGGCGGCTCGGAGTCCGTGGCCAGAGACGAATCCAATGGTTCGGCGACACGGCTCTCGTAAGGGGTGAAGTCAGTATCCGGCTCCATTGCCACTGAGAGTGCGGCCTCCATGGCGGGGTATATCCCTCCGTCCCCGGATGGCGCAATTTGCTCCGAATTGAAGGCCGGAGTAGTTGAAGATGCGATCTCCCGAACACTGTCCGACGGCAGAGTTACGTCATGCTCATCAAGCTCGAATCCATCGAAGATCAAGTCTCCACGGATGTCGGCAGTGTAGTTTAAGTTTTCGAACCTGACCTGATGGCCAGGGGCGTAGCTCTCGATCTGCTCCAGATGGCCAAGCAAATTTTCCCGTAGTGCGAAGCCGCCGAATAAGAAGATCTGTCCGGGGAGGAAAACCTCACCCTGGACTGCATCGTTACCGATGATCGAAGGGGCCATCGAGCCTAATGGTGACAACACAGTGGAACTCTCAATGAAAGCACCAATGTTGGTGTCAGAACCGGCGGATCTCGGGTAGGGGGTCCCAAACTGTGCGTCTAAGGCGGATGGTAACATGAGGCAGGGGACACGATGTTTACCCAGGTTCGGGCCCTCTTGATGGAGGTAATACCCTTCGTCGTACTTGATTGATCTTGATGATATGAGTATTACAAGAGTTGATCTACCACGAGAACGTAGAGGCTAAACCCTAGAAGCTAGCCTATGGTATGATTGTTGTTGTCCTACAGACTGAACCCTCCGATTTATATAGACACCGGAGGGGGCTAGGGTTACACAGAGTCGGTTACAAGGGAGGAGATCTACATATCCGTATTGCCAAGCTTGCCTTCCACGCCAAGGAGAGTCCCATCCGGACACGGGACGCAGTCTTCAATCTTGTATCTTCATAGTCCAACAGTCCGGCCAAAGGATATAGTCCGGCTGTCTGGAGACCCCCTAATCCAGGACTCCCTCAGGGTCCTTCCCACACGACCCAGAATTCATCGGGGATAGGCCCTCCTGGGACACAAGCTGGGGCCAAATGAGCTCGTGTGCGATCGGGCGAGGCATCAAAACCCAATCATTTCCGTTCGTATGTACATTCCACACAGTGAATCCTAGAAAAACATTTCCATTCTTATGTATACCACACACAGTCAAATCAAGGAATACGTTTCCGTTCTTATGTACATCCCACACAGTCAATCCAGGGAAAACGTTTCCGTTCGTATGTATATCACACACAGCCAATCCAAGGAATACGTTTCCGTTCTTATGTACATCCCACACAGGCAATCCAGGAAAAACGTTTCCGTTTGTATGTACACCCCACACAGTTTTATGTGTAGGCCCATGTGTGAATGATGTAACTATCACACACGCTCCACCTTGGTTAACTGTTTGCTTTTATCAATTACATCACACACGATTTGATGACGAAAACTTTGTGGCATTGGGATATCCATCACAAGCGCTTTTACTGCTAGAACCGTTTGCAAAGTTCCATGACACATTTAGCAGGTTTATTAGTTTACAATTAATAATTCCAGTATTATGCAAATTCACATTTCTTATCAAACAGCTGTTTGCCAATTTCATATCAGGCACACAAATATATTATAACATCACAGTACGATAGCTACATGAAAATAGCATAGTACAACATATATCTAGTTCAACTTCATAAGAACAATATTAGAACAATATATTCATTTCCCTAATCGAGATCATCCAGGTTCGTCTTATACAGCTCTGTTTCAGTTCAGTAAGAACTTGTTTTGCACTGGCCAATTGGGAAAGTTCCTCCTCTCGCCAACACCATCTTACCAAAGTCTGATTTAAAAAAATCTGAGCTCATTCTCCACCTTCCTCTTTTATCCCACATCTTCAAATATACTTCAGTGTTGACAACACTTTCTCTGTTCTCTTCCTCATACATGCTCCAGAGCTTCGCTAGGCACATCTTCAAAGACTATGGCCACTCTTGATCAACTCACTCCAAGTAAGAACACTTTCGTTCATCCTATAATATTTAAAACTAGATCAGTAATAATTGTAGGGGAAATGGGTTATAGCAACATAGAAAATCACCAATGCTTATTTTGAAAAACTGAAGAAACATGTTAATTATGACATATCTTCTCAAAAAGATCAATGTGTAAATGAATTAATTGCTACTGAGACAGCAACCAAATTCTGGAACATCAAAAGCTATAATTAACTACAACAACGCTACAAGTTCTTACTCATGTACAATAAATAACAAATTGAACATTTTATGAGGAAGGTAAATATAACTGCAACAGAATAGCGAAAGTGTTTGGATGACAGCAAATTGATACTAACAGGTGTGTACATGCACAAATTTAGTAACATAGAACTAATGGCACTAAGGCCGTCCATTATGTATGCCAAAACTGGTGTAAAGACAACTATTGCTACATCTTGCACCGGTGCCCTGCACTGGTGAGCCGATGCAGCCGATGCCCAGTTTATTCGTACCATAAAGATTTAGTATTTTACTGCTTGGTTACTCGGATGTGTGGACCAAAGTTGGCTGCACAAACTGCTGAAGCGGTGCCAAATAATTTTCTAATGGCACTGCTGATGAGATGGCAACAATTTTAGATACTAGGTACAAACTGTGACACTGTCTTAGGATGCGTTTGGTTGATGGCTGTGGTATGAATGGGTTGGGACCATGACAGTGTCTGAATCACATCTAACAAATGATTTGTAACAACGAAAGAGGGTCTAACCTTTTCTGCACATGCCAGAAACTTCCTCCCACTGTCCACAGATTCAAATGCAACTAGCTTCACACATGGAGATTGATGGTGACAACGAGCAGATAGATCTTCAGCCACCCCACTCCATTCGTTGCCACTGATGGTCCTAGGGAGCTACAAGAGAATAAATGACTCAAATCGACCGCCGGGTAAAAATCCTTCATTCCAAGTCATTGCCCGAGGGAGAGAAGAGAGGCATACCTGGGTGGTGAAGGAGTCGTTGCCGGAGGAGGATCCGCTAGAGAGGTCTTTGAAGAAGACCATGGCGACCTCGGCGGTAGGATGCGAGACGGCGAGAGCGAGGAAGCGGCTATAGCGTAGGAAGGAAGGAAGGAAGGAGGAAATAGGGGAAATGTGACTTGTGGTCGGGGAGAAAAGGGTGTGGGGAAGGGGGCGGGGGTAGATATTTTGGCGGTAGGCCAAAATTTTGGAATTGTGGAGGGAAACTTTGCGCGCAGAGCCGCCAGACCATTCACTTTGAACGATTGTGTGCATCGCAAACAATTCTTCTGCTTTACACGCATGGGATGAGTTTGATAATTCAAATTTTGGTGGAAAATTCCCCGGGTACATAATTGCATAATTTAACATGGCTTGCTAATTTGGGCACACAAAAGAGCGTATAGCAGACAGACCACACTTACTGAATCGAACAATTTTAGTAATTAAACAGAGCTAGTTGACCTAAACATTGCTCTAACAAAAGACCAGCATTAAAAACAAAGCCTAAGTACGCATAATTTTAACAAATCCGCAGCCGCGCCGGCCTATGCATCGCCGGTGTCAGATGAGACACCGATGACTTGTCCTGGCGACATGCCGAAGTTGGTGGACTCCGCGTCCCCCCTACTGAAGTCGACCGCGTCCTCTTCCTCGTCCTCATCCTCATCCTCAGCGGCGCCCTCAAGCTTGTAGTACTCGTAGTAGTGGCTGCGCCAGAGATCGCGTTGGTACTCCACTTCCGATTCCTCGACGGACAGACTCTTCTCTACCTCGACCTCGGCCACGCGCAACTCCTCCTCCTGGTGCTCCTCGATCTCCGCCTCCTCCTGCATCTCCAGCTCCCGCTTGGGTACCTCATGAGGAAGCAAGTGCTCCATGGAAACACCGCCTTTCCGGACATGGGTTGCATGCTGGAGTCCGAGGTGGCCTAGAATATCTTGGCGTGTGCATCCTTGATCTTGGCATGGATGGCCTTGACCCGGGCTAGGGCGACATCGGCGGCACGGATGGCAGATCAGGCGCTCTCGGTGTTTGCAGCCACCGTCGCAGCAGCAGCTGCAGCCGTCTCAGCTGCTGCAGTTGCCCTGTCGGCTGCCGCAGACGCCCTCTCAGTGGAAGCGGCCGCACTCAATGCGGATGCGGCGGCACTCTCAGCCTTGGCGGCCATGCTCTCGGTGCAGGCGACGGCGCTCGGAGGGGACGCGGCCATCGAACAGGCCTTCACGGAGCGTTTCCATGGCGTCATCTTTGCAAGAAGGGGGTGCGGGAATGGGGATCGGGATTCGTGGATTCGGGGGTGATGACCCACAAGTATAGGGGATCTATCGTAGTCCTTTCGATAAGTAAGAGTGTCGAACCCAATGAGGAGCAGAAGGAAAAGATAAGCAGTTTTCAGCAAGGTATTCTCTGCAAGCACTAAAAGTATAGGTAACAGATAGTTTTGTAATAAGATAATTTGTAACGAGCAACAAGTAACAAAAGTAAATAAAGTGCAGCAAGGTGGCCCAATCCTTTTTGTAGCAAAGGACAAGCCTGGACAAATTCTTATATAGAGAAAGGCGCTCCCGAGGACACATGGGAATTATCGTCGAGCTAGGTTTCATCACGATCATATGTTTCGTGTTCGGTACTTTGATAATCTGGTATGTGGGTGGACCGGTGCTTGGGCGTTGTCCTTACTTGGACAAGCATCCCACTTATGATTAACCTCTATTGCAAGCATCCGCAACTACAACAAAAGTATTAAGGTAAACCTAACCATAGCATGAAACATATGGATCCAAATCAGCCCCTTACGAAGCAACACATAAACTAGGGTTTAAGCTTCTGTCACTCTAGCAACCCATCATCCACTTATTACTTCCCAATGCCTTCCTCTAGGCCCAAATAATGGTGAAGTGTCATGTAGTCGACGTTCACATAACACCACTAGAGGAGAAACAACATACATCTCATCAAAATATCGAAGGAATACCAAATTCACATGACTACTAATAGCAAGACTTCTCCCATGTCCTCAGGAACAAACGTAACTACTCACAAAGCATATTCATGTTCATAATCAGAGGAGTATTAATATGCATATTGGATCTGAACATATGATCTTCCACCAAATAAACCAACTAGCATCAACTACAAGGAGTAATCAACACTACTAGCAACCCACAGGTACCAATCCCAGACTTAGAGACAAGAATTGGATACAAGAGATGAACTAGGGTTTGAGAGGAGATGGTGCTGGTGAAGATGTTGATGGAGATTGACCCCCTCCCGATGAGAGGATCGTTGGTGAGGATGATGGCAATGATTTCCCCCTCCCGGAGGGAATTTTCCCCGGCAGAACAGCTCCGCCAGAGCCCTAGATTGGTTCCGCCAAGGTTCCACCTCGTGGCAGCGGAGTCTCGTCCCGAAAGCTTGCTTATGATTTTTTTCCTTAACGAAAGACTCCATATAGCAGAAGATGGGCATCGGAGGGCCACCAGGGGGCCCATGAGGCAGGGGGCACGCCCCCCACCCTCATGGCCAGGGTGTGGCCCCCCTATGGAACTTCTTGCGCTTAGTATTTTTTATATATTCTGAAAATGACTTCTGTGAAGTTTCAGGACTTTTGGAGCTATGCAAAATATGTCTCTAATATTTGCTTATTTTCCAGCCCAGAATCCTAGCTGCAGGCATTCTCCCTCTTTATGTAAACCTTGTAAAATAAGAGAGAATAGGCATAAGTATTGTGACATAATGTGTAATAACAGCCCATAATGCAATAAATATCGATATAAAAGCATGATGCAAAATGGACGTATCAACTCCCCCAAGCTTAAACCTTGCTTGTCCTCTAGCGAAAGCCGAAATCGAAAAATATGTCCACATGTTTAGAGATAGAGGTGTCAATAAAAATAAAATACGGACATGAGGGTATCATGATCATTCTTAGAACAATAACTTATATAATTGTTGTCATATGATCTCTTATGCTAGAGTAACAATTGAATCACAATTTCAAGTATGAATCATAAACTTCATTGAATACTAACAAACTATAATATCAGTCATTGGAGCAATTGCCATTTATCATAACATAGGAAAGGGTCAATATAAGAGCTTTTCAACAAGTCCACATACTCAACTATCATATAGTCTTTCACAATGCTAACACTCACGCAATACTTATGGGTATGGAGTTTTAATCGGACATAGAGAAAGATAGGGTCTTATAATTTTGCCTCCCAATGTTTTACCTCAAGGGTAATGTCAACAATAATAGTTCATGAAAACTCACATCCAATTAGCCATATATACCAGGATCTTTCCAACATGTTGTGCTTGCCAAAAGATAAAATGTAAAAGGAAGGGTGAAGATCACCATGACTCTTATGCAAGGTAGGAGATAAAAGTAAAAGATAGGCCCTTCGCAGAGGGAAGCAAAGGTTGTCATGCGCTTTTATGGTTGGATGCACAAAATCTTAATGCGAAAGAACGTCACTTTATATTGCCACTTGTGATATGGACCTTTATTATGCAGTCCGTCGTTTTTATTTCTTCTGTATCACACCATCATATAAAGCTTATTTTCTCCCACACTAATAAGTCATACATATTTAGAGGGCAATTTTTATTGCTTGCACCGTTGACAACTTACTTGAGGGATCTTACTCAATCCATAGGTAGGTATGGCGGACTCCCATGGAAAAACTGGTTTAAGGGTGTTTGGAAGCACAAGTAGTATCTCTACTTGGTGCAAGGAATTTGGCTAGCATGAGGGGGAAAGGCAAGCTCAATCATGTTGGATGATCCATGACAATATAATTTATCTCAGATTAAGAAAACATAACTCATTACATTGTCTTCCTTGTCCAACGTCAACTCTTTAGCTTGTCATATTTTAATGAGTGCTCACAATCATAAAAGGTGTCCAAGATAGTGTATTATATGTGAAGACCTCTCTTTCTTTATTACTTCCTATTAATTGCAACGATGACCAAAACTATGTTTGTCAACTCTCAACAACTTTTATTCATCATACTCTTTCTATGTGAGCTCATTACTCTCCATAAGATCCATATGATGTCTTTTATTTATTTTTATTTTTTCTCTTTTATTTTATTCACTCAAGATCATGGCAAAATAATCAAGCCCTTGACTCAACACTAATCTTTATTAGATATAGCTCACAGACTCAACACTAATCTTTATTATATATAGCTCACAGACTCGATTACATAGAAGGATCATAAAGCAAAACTCACAACTATATCATACTAAGAACTTCTATTCTACTAGATCAAAATATTATCAAAAGGATCGAACTAAGAAAAACGGCAAAAATAGAAGTGATGGTGATACGATACCGGGGCACTCCCCCAAGCTTGGCAGTTGCCAAGGGGAGTGCCCAAACCCATGTGATTATATCTCCCTTTTCGGGGATGGCGATGTGATATTCTTGGCGATGATGCCTCTCAGGATACGACTCCCCTCCTCGAGCTTATTGACTTGCTGCTTGAGGTCCATTATTTCCTTTCGAAGCTTTCCTGTAACAGCCAAAGCTCCCTGCACCCAAGGGTGTTGCATAGCTGTGGGAGAACAAGTGACACTCTTTTTCATATTCTCATAAGAAAGAAATCTAACATTGGAAGGGATAACCGAGTTTGGGATAGCCGAGCTCTGGAGTTCCCTCATTGTGAATCCAGCTCAAAAGCGAGAAGTGACTTCTTGATCCTCCTCCATGGCATCTATCCTCTTCAAATCAGCCTCCATCTTTTCCTTCGTTGCTGGCCCAAAGTGGTCAACATTGTTGTTTGTCATTGATCTTGGTGCCGGATAAGACACCCGGCTCTCCTCGAATGACTCTTGCAAAGACATCTTGCTCTAATCTGCAGCAGCAACAACTCGAAACAAAGACAGGATATTTTTTGCGTGATACGGTGGTCAAAACCTTCGGGAGATTATATAATAAATTTTTACCGACTAAAAGAAGTATCGTGCAAGAAAACGGAGTCCGAAGAGCACACGGGGTGCCCACGAGGCAGGGGGTGCGCCCAGGGGGGTAGGGCGCGCCCTCCACCCTCGTGGAGCCCTCGTGTCTTTCTCGGGCTACTTCTTATTTTTCTATTTTTCTAAATATTCCAAAATGGAGAAAAATTGCCATTATAACTGTTTTGGAGTCGGTTTACTTACTGTACCACATACCTATTCCTTTTCGGAGTCTGAAACGTTCTAGAAAGTGTCCCCTATGTATTCCTCCAGGGTTACGGTTTCAATAACATTGATTTCAACATTTATAGGATTACCTGAGATATAATGTTTGATTCTTTGACTGTTTACCACCTTCGGATTTGTGCCTTCGAAGTTGTTGATTTTTATGGCACCGGAATGACAGACCTCCTCGATAACGTAAGGACCTTCCCATTTAGAGAGAAGCTTTCCTGCAAAAAATCTTAAACGAGAGTTGTATAGCAATACATAATCACCTACATTAAACTCACGCTTTTGTATCCTTTTGTCATGCCATCTTTTAACCTTTTCTTTAAACAATTTGGCATTCTCATAGGCTTGGGTTCTCCATTCATCAAGTGAGCTAATGTCAAATAACCTTTTCTCACCGGCAAGTTTTAAATCATAATTGAGCTCTTTAATAGCCCAATAAGCCTTATGTTCTAGTTCGAGAGGTAAGTGACATGCTTTTCCATAAACCATTTTATATGGAGACATACCCATAGAATTTTTATATGCAGTTCTATAGGCCCATAATGCATCATTAAGTTTCTTGGACCAATTCTTTCTAGATCTATTATTAGTCTTTTGCAAAATTAATTTGAGTTCTCTATTACTCAATTCTACTTGACCACTAGACTGTGGGTGATAAGGAGATGCAATTCTATGATTAACATCATACTTAGCAAACATTTTACGGAAAGCACCATGAATAAAATGTGAACCACCATCAGTCATTAGATATCTAGGGACTCCAAACCTCGGAAAAATAACTTCTTTAAGCATCTTAATAGAGGTGTTATGATCAGCACTACTAGTTGGAATAGCTTCTACCCACTTAGTAACGTAATCAACAGCGACTAAAATATGTGTATATCCATTAAAACAGCCCCATATAATCAAAGCCCCAAACATCAAATGGTTCAATAACAAGTGAATAATTCATAGGCATTTCTTGACGTCTACTAATATTACCTATTCTTTGACATTCATCACAAGATAAGACAAACTTACGGGCATCCTTGAAGAGAGTAGGCCAATAAAAACCGGATTGCAGTACCTTATGTGCAGTTCTATCTCCAGCGTGGTGTACTCCATACGCTTCGGAGTGAAACTTGCGTAGGAGTTGTTCCTGTTCATGCTCAGGTACACAACATCTAATAATACCATGTACTCCTTTATAAAGATGTGGGTCATCCCAAAAGTAATATCTTAAATCATAGAAAAAATTTCTTTTGTTGGTATGTGAAACTAGGTGGTATAAACTTAGCCACAATGTAATTAGCATAATCAGCGTACCATGGAGCAGTATGAGAAGCATCTATGCCATTTAATTGTTCACCAGGAAAGCTATCATCAATAGGTAGTGGGTCATCAAGAACATTTTCTAACCTAGACAAGTTGTCTGCAACGGGGTTCTCAGCTCCCTTTCTATCAATAATGTGCAAATCAAATTCTTGTAGGAGGAGGACCCATCTAATAAGTCTAGGTTTAGCATCTTTCTTTTCCATAAGATATTTAATAGCAGCATGATCCATGTGAATAGTTACTTTAGAATCAACAATATAAGTGTGAACTTATCACAAGCAAATACAACCACTAAGAATTCTTTTTTCGGTAGTAGCGTAATTTCTCTGAGCATTGTCTAGAGTTTTACTAGCATATTGAATAACATTTAATTTCTTATCAACTCTTTGCCCTAGAACAGCACCTACAGCATAATCACTAGCATCACACATAATTTCAAAAGGTAAATTCCAATCAGGTGGCCGAACAATAGATGCAGAGATTAATGCTTTCTTAAGTATTTCAAAGGCTTCTACACAATCATCATCAAAGGTGAACGGTATATATTTTTGTAATAAATTAGTTAGAGGCCGAGAAATTTTAGAGAAGTCCTTAATGAACCTCCTATAAAAACTGGCATGACCAAGGAGACTTCTTATACCTTTGATGTCCTTGGGACACTGCATCTGTTCAATAGCATCAACCTTAGCTTTATCAACTTCAATGCCTCTTTTAGAAATTTTATGCCCCAAGACAATACCTTCATTAACCATAAAGTGGCACTTCTCCCAATATTGGGGAACATAGTAATTTCAAAAAAATTCCTATGCACACGCAGGATCATGGTGATGCATAGCAACGAGAGGGGAGATTGTTATCTACATACCCTTGTAGACCGTTCACGGAAGCGTTATATCAACGCAGTTGATGTAGTCGTACGTCTTCACGATCCGACCGATCCAACTACCGAAAGCACGACACCTCCGAGTTCTGCACATGTTCGGCTCGGTGACGTCCTCGCCTTCTCGATCTAGCAAGAGGGGCGAAGTAGTAGATGAGTTCTGGCAGCACGACGGCGTGGTGACGGTGTTGGTGAAGAACAATCTCCGCAGGGCTTCGCCTAAGCACTACGAAAACTATGACGGAGGATAAAATAGAGGGGACGGGGTAGCCGACACATGGCTTGGTGTTTCTTGATTTGTCTTTGGTGCTAGCCCTGCCCCTCTATTTATATGTTGAGCCCTGGGGTCAAAACTTGGAGCAATAGCCTCTTCAAAGTCGGTTTTGCCCGAAAGGCAAGAGTCCCACTTGGACTCCAGGACCAAATGCCACAATCCTTGGCGTCTGGCCTAGACGCCATGGGCATCGGCGTCTGGCCCAAGCTAGACGCCAGGGTCTCCAACGTTTGGCCCCCTAGCCTTCGCAAAACTCCTTTTGTACCGACTTATAGCCCCATGGGCCTGATCCCTTGGCCTAACCATGTCATCCAATATATGAATCTTTACCTCTGGATCATTCCGGAGCTCCTCGTCATGTCTGTGATCTCATCCGGGACTCTGAACAACATTCGGTTACAAACATACATAACTCATAGTACTATATCATCAACGAACGTTAAGCATGCGGACCCTACGGGTTCGGAAACTATGTAGACTTGACCGAGACACCTCTCTGGTCAATAACCAATAGAGGGACCTAGATGCCCATATTGGCTCATATATATTCTACGAAGATCTTTATCGGTCAGACCGCATAACAACATACGTTGTTCCCTTTGTCATCAGTATGTTACTTGCCCGAGATTCGATCGTCGGTATCTCAATACCTAGTTCAATCTCGTTACCAGCAAGTATCTTTACTCGTTCCGTAATACATCATCCCGCAACTAACTCATTAGTTGCAATGCTTGCAAGGCTTATAGTGATGTGCATTACCGAGTGGGCCCAGAGATACCTCTCCGACAATCAGAGTGACAAATCCTAATCTCGAAATACGCCAACCCAACAAGTACCTTTGGAGACACCTGTAGAGCACTTTATAATCACCCAGTTACGTTGTGACGTTTGGTGGCACACAAAGTGTTCCTTCAATAAACGGGAGTTGCATAATGTCATAGTCATAGGAACATGTATAAGTCATGAAGAAAGCAATAGCAACAAACTAAACAATCAAGTGCTAAGCTAACAGAATGGGTCAAGTCAATCACATAATTCTCCTAATGATGTGATCCCATTAATCAAATGACAACTCATGTATATGGTTAGGAAACTTAACCATCTTTGATCAACGAGCTAGTCAAGTAGAGGCATACTAGTGACACTCTGTTGGTCTATGTATTCATACATGTATAATGTTTCCGGTTAATAGAATTCTAGCATGAATAATAATCATTTATCATGAAATAAGGAAATAAATAATAACTTTATTATTGCCTCTAGGGCACATTTCCTTTAGTCTCCCACTTGCACTAGAGTCAATAATCTAGATCACATCGGCATGTGATTTAACACTAATAGTTCACATTACCATGTGATTAAGACCTGTAGTTCACATCGCCATGTGACCAACACTCAAAGGGTTTACTAGAGTCAGTAATCTAGTTCACATCGCCATGTGATTAACACCCAAAGAGTACTAAGGTGTGATCATGTTTTGCTTGTGAGAGAAGTTTAGTCAATGGGTCTGCCACATTCTGATCCGTATGTATTTTGCAAATTTCTATGTCAACAATGCTCTGCACGGAGCTACTCTAGCTAATTGCTCCCACTTTGAGTATGTATCTAGATCGAGACTTAGAGTCATCCAGATCAGTGTCAAAGCTTGAATCGATGTAACTCTTTACGACGAACCTTTTGTCACCTCCATAATCGAGACACATATCCTTATTCCACTAAGGATAATTTTGACCGTTGTCCAGTGATCTACTCCTAGATCACTATTGTACTCACTTGCCAAAAACAGTGTAAGGTATACAATAGATCTGGTGCACAGCATGACATACTTTATAGAACCTATGGCTGAAGCATAGGGAATGACTTTCATTCTCTTTCTATCTTCTACCATGTTTGGGCTTTGAGTCTTACTCAATTTCACACCTTGTAACATAGGCAAGAACTCTTTCTGTGACTGTTCCATTTTGAACTACTTCAAAATCTTGTCAAGGTATGTACTCATTGAAAAACTTATCAAGCGTCTTGATCTATCTCTATAGATCTTGATGCTTAATATGTAAGCAGCTTCACCGAGGTTTTTCTTTGAAAAACTCCTTTCAAACACTCCTTTATGCTTTGCAGAATAATTCTACATTATTTCCGATCAACAATATGTCATTCACATATACTTATCAGAAATGCTGCAGTTCTCCCACTCACTTTCTTGTAAATACAGGCATCACCGCAAGTCTGTGTAAAACTATATGCTTTGATTAACTTATCAAAGCGTATATTCCAACTCCAGATGCTTGCACCAGTCCATAGATGGATCGCTGGAGCTTGCATATTTTGTTCGCACCTTTAGGATTGAAAAAACCTTCTGGTTGCATCATATACAACTCTTTCTTTAATAAATCCATTATGGAATGCAGTTTTGTTTATCCATTTGCCAGATTTCATAAAATGTGGCAATTGCTAACATGATTCGGAGAGACTTAAGCATAGATACGAGTGATGAACTCTCATCGTAGTCAACACCTTGAACTTGTCAAAAAACTTTTTGCGACAATTCTAGCTTTGTAGATAGTAACACTACTATTAGCGTCCGTCCTCCTCTTGAAGATCCATTTAATCTCAATGGCTCGCCAATCATTGGGCAAGTCAATCAAAGTCCATACTTTGTTCTCATACATGGATCTCATCTCAGATTTCATGGCCTCAAGCCATTTCGTGGAATCTGGGCTCATCATCGCTTCCTCGTAGTTCGTAGGTTCGTCATGGTCAAGTAACATGACCTCCAGAACAGGATTACCGTACCACTCTAGAGTGGATCTCACTCTGGTTTACCTACGAGGTTCGGTAGTAACTTGATCTGAAGTTACATGATCATCATCATTAGCTTCCTCACTAATTGGTGTAGTAGTCAAAGGAACAGATTTCTGTCATGAACTACTTTCCAATAAAGGAGCAGGTACAATTACCTTATCAAGTTCTACTTTCCTCCCACTCACTTCTTTCGAGAGAAACTCCTTCTCTAGAAAGGATCCATTATCAGCAATGAATATCTTGCCTTCGGATCTGTGATAGAAGGTGTACCCAACATTTTCTTTTGGGTATCCTATGAAGACGCACTTCTACGATTTGGGTTTGAGCTTATCAGGTTGAAACTTTTTCACATAAGCATTGCAACCTCAAACTTTAAGAAACGACAACTTAGGTTTCTTGCCAAACCATAGTTCATACGGTGTCGTCTCAACGGATTTAGATGGTGCCCTATTTAACGTGAATGTAGCTGTCTCTAATGCATAACCCCAAAACGATACTGGTAAATCGGTAAGAGACATCATAGATCGCACCATATCTAATAAAGTACGGTTACGACGTTCGGACACACCATTACACTCTGGTGTTCCAGGTGGCATGAGTAGTGAAACTATTTCACATTGTTTTAACTGAAGGCCAAACTCATAACTCAAATATTTTACTTCTGCGATCATATCGTAGAAACTTTATTTTCTTGTTACGATGATTTTCAACTTCACTCTGAAATTCGTTGAACTTTTCAAATGTTTCAGACTTATGTTTCATTAAGTAGATATACTCATATCTGCTCAAATCATCTGTGAAGATCAGAAAATAATGATGCCTGTCGTGAGCCTCAATATTCATCGGACCACATACATCAGCATGTATGATTTCCAACAAATATGTTGCTCGTTCCATTGTTCCGGAGAACGGAGTCTTAGTCATCTTGCCCATGAGGCATGGTTCGCAAGCATCAACTGATTCATAATCAAGTGATTCCAAAAGCCCACCAGTATGGATCTTCATGCGCTTTACACCAATATGACCTAAACGGCAGTGCCACAAATAAGTTGCACTATCATTATTAACTTTGCATCTTTTGGCTTCAATATTATGAAAATGTGCATCACCACAATCGAGATCCAACAAACCATTTTCATTGGGTGTATGACCATAGAAGGTATTATTCATGCAAACAGAACAACAATTATTCTCTAACTTACATGAATAACCATATTGCAATAAACATGATCCAATCATATTCATGCTCAACGCAAACACTAAATGACATTTATTTTAGGTTTAACACTAATCCCGAAACTATCGGGAGTGTGCGATGATGATCATACCAATCTTGGAACCATTTCCAATACACATCGTCACTTCACCCTTAACTAGTCTCTGCTCATTTTGCAATTCTCATTTCGAGTTACTATTCTTAGCAACTGAACTAGTATCAAATACTGAGGGGTTGCTATAAACACTAGTAAAGTACACATCAATAACATGTATATCAAATATACCTATGTTCACTTTGCCATCCTTCTTATCCGCCAATTACTTGGGTAGTTCCGCTCCAGTGACCAGTTCCTTTGCAGTAGAAGCACTTAGTTTCAGGCTTAGGTTTAGACTTGGGTTTTTTCACTTGAGAAGCAACTTGCTTGCCGCTCTTCTTGAAGTTCCCCTTTCTTCCCTTTGTCCCTTTACTTGAAACTAGTGGTTTTGTTTACCATCAACACTTGATGTTTTTCTTGATTTCTACCTTCGTCGATTTCGGCATCACGAAGAGCTTGGGAATCGTTTCCATTATCCCTTGCATATTATAGTTCATCACGAAGTTCTACTAACTTGGTGATGGTGACTACAGAATTCTGTCAATCACTATTTTATCTGGAAGATTAACTCCCACTTGATTCAAGCGATTGTAGTACCCAGACAATCTGAGCACAAGCTCACTACTTGAGCTATTCTCCTCCATCTTTTAGCTATAGAACTTGTTGGAGACTTCATATCTCTCAACTCGGGTATTTGCTTGAAATATTAACTTCAACTCCTGGAACATCTCATATGGTCCATGACGTTCGAAATGTCTTTGAAGTCCCGATTCTAAGCCGTTTAAGCATGGTGCACTAAACTATCAAGTAGTCATCATATTGAGCTAGCCAAACGTTCATAACATATGCATCTGCTCCTGTAATAGGTTTGTCACCTAGCGGTGCATCAAGGACATAATTTTTCTGTGCAGCAATGAGGATAAACCTCAGATCACCGATCCAATGCGCATCATTGCTACTAATAGCTTTCAACTTAGTTTTCTCTAGGAACATATCAAAAATAAAACAGGGGAGCTAAGCGCGTGCTATTGATCTACAACATAGATATGCTAATACTACCAGGACTAAGGTCATGATAAATTTAAGTTCAATTAATCATATTACTTAAGAACTCCCACTTAGATAGACATCCCTCTAATCCTCTAAGTGACCACGTGATCCGAATCAACTAAACCATAACCTATCATCACGTGAAATGGAGTAGCTTTCAATGGTGAACATCACTATGTTGATCATATCTACTATATGATTCACGCTTGACCTTTCGGTCTGAGTGTTCCGAGGCCATATCTGCATATGCTAGGCTTGTCAAGTTTAACCTGAGTATTCTGCGTGTGCAAAACTGGCTTGCACCCGTTGTAGATGGACGTAGAGCTTATCACACCCGATCATCACGTGGTGTCTGGGCACGACGAACTTTGGCAACGATGCATATTCAGGGGGAACACTTTTATCTTGAAATTTAGTGAGAGATCATCTTATAATGCTGCCGTCAATCAAAGCAAGATAAGATGCATATAAGATAAACATCACATGCAATCAATATAAGTGATATGATATGGCCATCATCATCTTGTGCTTGTGATCTCCATCTCCGAAGCACCGTCATGATCACCATCGTCACCGGCGCGACACCTTGATCTCCATCGTAGCATCGTTGTCGTCTCGCCAATCTTATGCTTCCACGACTATCGTTACCGCTTAGTGATAAAGTAAAGCATTACAGCGCGATTGCATTGCATACAATAAAGAGACAACCATATGGGTCCTGCCAGTTGCCGATAACTCGGTTACAAAACATGATCATCTCATACAATAAAATTTAGCATCATGTCTTGACCATATCACATCACAACATGCCCTGCAAAAACAAGTTAGACGTCCTTTACTTTGTTGTTGCAAGTTTTATGTGGCTGCTACTGGGCTTAGCAAGAACCGTTCTTACCTACGCATCAAAACCACAATGATAGTTCGTCAAGTTGGTGTTGTTTTAACCTTCGCAAGGACCGGGCTTAGCCACACTCGGTTCAACTAAAGTTGGAGAAATTAACCCCCGCCAGCCACCTGTGTGCAAAGCACATCCGTAGAACCAGTCTCGCGTAAGCGTACACGTAATGTTGGTCTGGGCCGCTTCATCCAACAATACTGCCGAACCAAAGTATGACATGCTGGTAAGCAGTATGACTTATATCGCCCACAACTCACTTGTGTTCTTCTCCTGCATATGACATCTACGCATAAAACCAGGCTCGGATGCCACTGTTGGGGAACATAGTAATTTCAAAAAAATTCCAACACACACGCAAGATCATGGTGATGCATAGCAATGAGAGGGGAGAGTGTTGCCTACATACTCTTGTAGACCGTTCGCGGAAGCGTTATATCAACGTGGTTGATGTAGTCGTACGTCTTCACGATCCGACCGATCCAAGTACCGAAAGCATGGCAACTCGGAGTTCTGCACACGTTTGGCTCGGTGACGTCCTCACCTTCTCGATCCAGCAAGAGGGGTGAAGTAGTAGATGAGTTCCGGCAGCACGACAGCGTGGTGACGGTGTTGGTGAAGAACAATCTCCGCAGGGCTTCGCCTAAGCACTATGAAAACTATGACGGAGGATAAACTATAGGGGACAGGGTATCTGACACATGGCTTGGTGTTTCTTGATGTGTCTTTGGTGCTAGCCCTTCCCCTCTATTTATATGTTGAGCCCTGGCGTCGAAACTTGGAGCAAAAGTCTCTTCAAAGTCGGTTTTGCCCGAAAGGCAAGAGTCCCACTCGGACTCCATGACCAAACGCCACAATCCTTGGCGTCTTGCCCAGACGCCATGGGCCTCGGCGTCTGGCCCAGGGCCAGACGCCAGGGTCTCCGGCGTTTGGCCCCCTGGCCTTCGCAAAACTCCTTTTGTACTAACTTATAGCCCCGTGAGCCTGACCCCTTGGCCTAACCATGTCATCCAATATATGAATCTTTATCTCCGGACCATTCCGGAGCTCCTCGTCATGTCCATGATCTCATCTGAGACTCCGAACAACATTCGGTTACCAACAGACATAACTCATAGTACTATATCATCAACGAACATTAAGCGTGCGGACCCTACGGGTTCGGGAACTATGTAGACATGACCGAGACACCTCTCTGGTCAATAACCAATAGCGGGACCTGGATGCCCATATTGGCTCCTACATATTCTACGAAGATCTTTATCGGTCAGACCGCATAACAACATACGTTGTTCCCTTTGTCATCGGTATGTTACTTGCCCGAGATTCGATCGTTGGTATCTCAATACCTAGTTTAATCTCATTACCAGCAAGTCTCTTTACTCGTTCCATAATACATCATCCCACAACTAACTCATTAGTTGCAATGCTTGCAAGGCTTATAGTGATGTGCACTACCTAATCTCGAAATATGCCAACCCAACAAGTACCTTTGGAGACACTTGTAGAGCACCTTTATAATCACCCAGTTATGTTGTGACGTTTGGTGTCACACAAAGTGTTCCTCCGGTAAACGGGAGTTGCATAATCTCATAGTCATAGGAACATGTATAAGTTATGAAGAAAGCAATAGCAACAAACTAAACGATCAAGTGCTAAGCTAACGGAATGGGTCAAGTCAATCACATCATTTTCCTACTGATGTGATCCCGTTAATCAAATGACAACTCATGTATATGGTTAGGAAACTTAACCATCTTTGATCAACGAGCTAGTCAAGTAGAGGCATACTAGTGACACTCTGTTTGTCTATGTATTCACACATGTATTATGTTTCCGGTTAATACAATTTTAGCATGAATAATAAACATTTATCATGAAATAAGGAAATAAATAACAACTTTATTATTGCCTCTAGGGCATATTTCCTTCAGCCAATTCAAGGCAAAGGTTAGTTTCTTCACATCTCTGCAATACTCGATCAAGGTTGCTTAAACAATCATCAAAAGAGGATCCATAAATGGAGAAATCATTCATGAATACCTCACATATCTTTTCACAAAAATCAAAAAATATAGCCATCATGCATCTTTGAAAGGTAGCAGGTGCATTACATAAACAAAAAGGCATACGTCTATAAGCAAAAGTACCGAAAGGGCAAGTAAAAGTGGTCTTAGATTGATCATCAGCTGACACAGGTATTTGAGAGAAACCAGAATAACCATCTAGAAAGCAAAAATGTGTATGTTTGGATAATCTTTCTAGCATTTGATCAATAAAAGGCAAGGGGTAATGATATTTTTTACTAGCCTTATTTAATTTGGAGAAATCAATTACCATCCTATAACCTATAATAATTCTTTGCGGAATCAATTCATCTTTATCATTAGGAACGACAGTAATACCTCCCTTCTTAGGAACACAATGGACATGACTTACCCACTGACTATCAGCAACGGGATAAATTATACCTGCCTCAAGGAGCTTTAGTATTTCTTTTCTTACCACTTCTTTCATATTAGGATTCAGTCGTCGTTGGTGATCAATAACTGGTTTGGCATCTTTTTCCTAATTTATTTTGTGTTGACATAGAGTGGGACTAATGCCCTTAAGATCATCAAGAGTATATCCAATAGCATCACGGTGCTTCTTCAGAGTTTTCAATAATCTTTCTTCCTCCTTCTCTGAAAGGTTAGCACTAATAATAATAGGATATATATTCTTTTCATCAAGATAAGCATACTTAAGAGTATCAGGCAATGGTTTAAGCTCAAACACGGGATCACCCTTCGGTGGAGGAGGATCCCCTAAGATTTCAACAGGCAAATTGTGTTTCAGAGTAGATCCCTGTTTAAAGAACACTTCATCTATTTCCCTTCTTTTATTCATAAACATATAATTTTCATGGTCTAGCAAATATTGTTCTAAAAGATCACTAGGAGGTACGACAATAGAAGCAAGACCAATAATTTCATCTTTACTAGGCAATTCCTCTTCACGGTGTTGTCTACGAAATTTAGAAAAGTTGAACTCATGAGACATATCACCTAAACCAATAGTAATAACATCCTTTTTGCAGTCTATCCTAGCATTAACAGTGCTTAAGAAGGGTCTACCAAATATAATGGGACAAAAGCTATCTTGTGGGGAGCCAAGAACAAGAAAATCAGCAGGATATTTAGTTTTCCCACACAAGACTTCAACATCTCTAACAATCCCAATTGGTGAAATAGTATCTCTATTGGCAAGTTTAATTGTGACATCAATATCTTCTAACTCAGCAGGTGCAATATCATGCATAATTTCGTTGTACAAGTCAATAGGTATTGCACTAGCACTAGCACCCATATCACACAATCCATGATAACAATGATCTCCTATCTTAACAGAAATAACAGGCATGCCTACCACATGTCTATGTTTATCTTTAGCACAAGGTTTAGCAATCCTAGCAGTTTCATCACAAAAGTAAATAACATGCCCATCAATATTATCAGCCAAGAGATCCTTAACAATAGCAATATTAGGTTCAACTTTAGCTTGCTCAGGAGGTGTATAGGTTCTAATATTGCTTTTACGAACCATAGTTGAAGCTTTAGCATGATCTTTTATCCTAACAGGAAAATGTGGTTTCTCAACATAAGCAGTAGGAACCATAGGATCATTATAAGTGATAGTCTTTTCTTCAACTTTAATAGGTGCAACTACTTTTACTTCTATAGGAGGATGATATTTAAACCACTTCTCCTTAGGGAGATCAACATGAGTAGCAAAAGATTCATAGAAAGAAGCTACTATTTTAGAGTCAAGTCCATATTTAGTGCTAAATTTATGAAAAACATCGGTATCCATAAAATATTTCACACAATCAAACTTAGGTGTCATACCAGACTCCTTACCTTCGTCGAGATCCCAATCTTCAGAGTTGAGTTTAATTCTTTCCAATAGATCCCATTTGAATTCAATAGTCTTCATCATAAAAGAGCCAATACAAGAAGTATCGAGCATGGTGCGGTTATTATCAGAAAGCCGAGCATAAATTTTTTGGATAATCATTTCTCTTGAGAGCTCATGATTGGGGCATGAATATAAGATTGACTTAAGCCTCCCCCAAGCTTGAGCGATGCTTTATCCTTCACGAGGCCAAAAATTATATATATAATTACGATCACGATGAACAAGATACATAGGATACAACTTCTGATGAAATTCCAATTTCAATCGTTTGTAGTTCCATGATCCCATATCATCACATAGCCTATACCATGTCAATGCATCTCCCTCCAAAGATAAAGGGAAGACCTTCTTCTTGATTACATCATCGGGCATACCTGCAAGCTTAAATAATCCACAAACTTCATCTATCGTAATCCTTTCGATAAGTAAGAGTGTCGAACCCAACGAGGAGCAGAAGGAAATGATAAGCGATTTTCAGCAAGGTATTCTCTGCAAGCACTAAAATTATAGGTAACTGATAGTTTTGTAATAAGATAATTTGTAACGAGCAACAAGTAACATAAGTAAATAAAGTGCAGCAAGGTGGTCCAATCCTTTTTGTAGAAAAGGACAAGCATGGACAAATTCTTATATAGAGAAAAGCGCTCCCGAGGACATATGGGAATTATCATCGAGCTAGGTTTCATCATGATCATATGATTCGCGTTCGGTACTTTGATAATCTGGTATGTGGGTACACCAGTGCTTGGGTGTTGTCCTTACTTGGACAAGCATCCCACTTATGATTAACCTCTATTGCAAGCATCCGCAACTACAACAAAAGTATTAAGGTAAACCTAACCATAGCATGAAACATATGGATCCATATCAGCCCCTTACGAAGCAATGCATAAACTAGGGTTTAAGCTTCTGTCACTCTAGCAACCCATCATCTACTTATTACTTCCCAATACCTTCCTATAGGCCCAAATAATGGTGAAGTGTCATGTAGTCGACGTTCACATAACACCACTAGAGGAGAGACAACATACATCTCATCAAAATATCGAACGAATACCAAATTCACATGACTACTAATAGCAAGACTTCTCTCTTGTCCTCGGGAACAAACGTAACTACTCACAAAGCATATTCATGTTCATAATTAGAGGAGTATTAATATGCATATAGGATCTGAACATATGATCTTCCACCAAATAAACCAACTAGCATCAACTACAAGGAGTAATCAACACTACTAGCAACCCACAGGTACCAATCCTAGACTTAGAGACAAGAATTGGATACAAGAGATGAACTAGGGTTTGAGAGGAGATGGTGCTGGTGAAGATGTTGATGGAGATTGACCCCCTCCCGATGAGAGGATCGTTGGTGATGACGATGGCGATGATTTCCCCCTCCCAGAGGGAAGTTTCCCCGGCAGAACAGCTCCGCCAGAGCCCTAGATTGGTTCCGCCAAGGTTCCGCCTCGTGGCGGCGGAGTCTCGTCCCGAAAGCTTGCTTATGATTTTTCCCCAATGAAAGACTCCATATAGCAGAAGATGGGCATTGGAGGGCCACCAGGGGGCCCACGAGGCAGGGGGCACTCCCCCCACCCTCGTGGCCAGGGTGTGGCCCCCTCTGGAACTTCTTGCGCTCATAATTTTTTATATATTCTGAAAATGACTTCCATGAAGTTTCAGGACTTTTGGAGCTGTGCAGAATAGGTCTCTAATATTTGCTTCTTTTCCAGCCCAGAATCCCAGCTGCCGGCATTCTCCCTCTTTACGTAAACCTTGTAAAATAAGAGAGAATAGGCATAAGTATTGTGACATAATGTGTAATAACAGCCCATAATCCAATAAATATCGATATAAAAGCATGATGCAAAATGGATGTATCAGGGGGTTGCTGGCACTGGAGCAGACGAGCCGACGAAGCTTAAGGAGGGAGACTTAAATAGACCTAGATATTTTCATCGCAAACGGTTCCTAGAAAACAACTCTGTGTGATGTTGTAGATAGTTTTTATTAGCTGTGAAAGACGAATTTGGAGTAAAGTAGCAATGGATAGTGTTTTAAATGTATGAGAAATTGTAGTACTAATACAACTATCATGTCAAATTTTGAAAAATTCCAGGGGTCATTTGACCTTTTAAGACATTTAAGTGATTTTCTAGCTTTTTAATGACCGTAATTGAAATTTGAACTACATGTACATGCAACAGCTAACCATAACGGTTTGAAAAGTCATCTTTTGTGTACTTGAGTGCGATTTAATTCCATGTGTAGTAAATTGGAAGGAATTTTGAAACATATTGGTCTAACGGCTATGACACAATTAAGCATGGAGTGCCATGGCATTTAAATTCCAAAAAAAACCAGAAACACATGAAGCCTTGGTGGATGTAATGTCATGCCACCAAGATGATGTGGTAAAAATATTGCCATGTGTGATGAAAGTTTGGACACACACCCCACACAAACCGGAGTAACTCACTAGAAGGCTCGTGGTTCCGGGAGGGAACAATGCGTGCTTGATGACGAACATGAGATAGCTTCCTCTTACAGCCTTCAAATTTTTTCTACGTGTAATGTGCACTAATACAACTGTCATGTGAAAAAATGGAAATTTTCAGGGGTCACTGGACCTTTTGAAGGCATTTAAGTGATTGTCTAGCCATTTAATGACAGTAATTCAAATTTGAACTACATCTACATGCAAATGCTAACCATAACAGTTTGAAAAATCATATTTGTGTACTTGTGTGCGAGTTAATTCCATGTGCAGTAAATTAGAAGGAATTTTCAAAAATATTTGTCTCATGACATGGGCACATGCATATGTATGCATGGAGTGACATGGCATTTTAATTCCAAAAAAAATATCAGAAACACATGAAACCTTGCTTGATGTAATGTCATGCCACCAAGATGTTGTGGTAAAAAAAGTTGGCATGTTTGACGAAAGTTTGGACACACACCCCTCACAAACCAAAGCAACTCACTAAAGGGCTCATGGTTCTGAGAGGGAACAATGCATGTTCGATGACGAACGGGAGATAGCTTCCTCTTACGACCTTCAAATTGTTTTCTACGTTTAAAATGCACTAATACAATCGTCATGTGAAAATTGGAAAATTTCAGGGGCCATTTAACCTTTTAAAGACATTTAAGTGATTTTCTAGCCATTTGATGACCGTAATTCAAATTTGAACTACATCTACATGCAATGCCTAACCATAACGGTTTGAAAAATCATATTTGTGTACTTGTGTTTGAGTTAATTCCATGTGCAGTAAATGTATGCATGGTGTGACATGGCATTTTATTTCCAAAAAATTAAAAAATATCAGAAAAATATGGAACCTTGCTTGATGTAATGTCATGTCACCAAGATGATGTGATAAAAAATTGGCATGTTTGATGAAAGTTTGGACACACACCCCTCACAAACCGGAGCAACTCACTAGAAGGCTCATGGTTCCGAGAGGGAACAATGCATGTTTGATGACAAATGGGAGATAGCTTCCTCTTACGGCCTTCAAATATTTTCCATGTTTAACATGCACTACTATAACTATAATGTGAAAATTAGGAAAATTCTAGGGGTCATTTGACCTTTTAAAGACATTTAAGTGATTTTGTAGCCATTTAATGACCATAATTCAAATTTGAACTACATCTACATGCAACGGCTAACCATAACGGTTTGAAAAATCATATTTGTGTACTTGTGTGTGAGTTAATTCCATGTGCAGTAAATTAGAAGGAATTTTCAAACATACTGGTCTGACGACATGGACACATGCATATGTATGCATGGAGTGCCATGGCATTTAAATTCAAAAAAAAAATAAAAAATGATCAGAAAAACATGAAACCTTGCTTGATGTAATGTCATGCCACCAAGATGATGTGGTAAAAAAATTGGCATGTTTGACGAAAGTTTGGACACACACCCGTCACAAACCGGAGCAACCCACTAGAAGGCTCGTGGTTCCGAGAGGGAACAATGCATGTTTGATGACGAACAGGCGATAGCTTCCTCTTATGGCCTTCAAATTTTTCCTACGGTTAATGTGCACTGCTGCAAATGTACTGTGAAAATTTGGAAAATTCTAGCGGTCATTTGACCTTTTAAAGACATTTAAGTGATTTTCTAGCCAATTAATGACCATAATTCAAATTTGAACTACATCTACATGCAACGGCTAACCATAACGGTTTGAAAAATCATATTTGTGTAGTTGTGTGCGAGTTAATTTCATGTGCGGTAAAATAGAAGGAATTTTCAAACATATTGGTCTCACGGCATGGGCACATGCATGGCGTGCCATGGCATTTTAAATCCAAAAAAAAATGATCAGAAAACATGAAGCCTTGCTTGATGTAATGTCATGCCACCAAGATGATGTGGTAAAAAAATTGGCCTGTTTGACGAAAGTTTGGCCACACCCCCCTCACGAACCGAAGCAACTCACTAAAAGGTTCGTGGTTCCGAGAGGGAACAATGCATATTTGATGATGAACGGGAGATAGCTTCCTCTTACGACCTTCAATTTTTTTTCTATGTTTAACGTGCACTAATACAACTGTCATGTGAAAATTTGAAAATTCCAGGGGTCATTTGACCTTTTAAAGACATTTAAGTGATTTTCTAGCAATTTAATTACCGTAATTCAAATTTGAACTATATCTACATGCAACGGCTAACCATGACGGTTTGAAAAATCATATTTTTGTGTACTTGTGTGCGAGTAAAAAAATCAACAGACGATGTAACTATCTGGTGTTCAAAAAAGAAAATGTAAAGATGTGGCAAGAGAACCGACCCCCACACGATTGGCACTCTATCTCACGGCTGGAGGTTTGGTAGGTGAGTGGCGGGGATCATTAATCATACACGGTTCTGTATTGGAAGCCGTCAGCTATTATGTTCACACACAGGTTTTGCAACGGGAATCATGTGTATTTCAAACTACATTACTCATAAATTTCGGCAACCTGCGTGTGTACTGTTCCCATCGATCTAGATTCCGGTCGCCAATAAATACTACCTTGCTCACATCGTCCCACCTGCATTCTCATCTACATCCTCCCCTCGCTCGCCCTCTCTCTCTCTCTCTCAAATCTCTGCCATGGTGACGCCAGTGTGCCCACGCGCTGACGAGGAGTCACTGCCCTCCAAGGATGCTCACTCAAATGGCGTTCAAGAAGGAGATGGCGGAGGAGGAAGCCAGGTACCAGGTGGCCTGTGAAGCCTGTGATGCTTCCTGGAAAAAGGAGGCGGCGGAGCTTTGGGAGCGGGCACTTCGTCGTGCGGAGGAGGTGTACGAAGACGGGTACTTCCTGAGGAAGGTCATAGGCACTGGGCGCCTCGTCGTTGCGTGGAGGTGGGCCGATAAGCTCCAGCGTGCCACCGACGAGGAGCTCCGATGGGCGCCCAACAAAATGTCAAGATCGTTCGCGCGCGTCCGCCAGCAAGAGGCAGATCGGTACGTCAAGCGCTATGAGGTGGAGGAGGCGGAGTACTGCCTCCACACTGGGAAGGCGTTGCGCACCAGGGAGCTGCTGGCAAGGGGCTGCCGGAATACTAGCCCCAGGAGGGATTATTAGTTTTAGTATTGTTCATTTTCAATTTTATGCATTGTACCTAGTAGTTAAGTATCATCACATATATGTGATGGTATTGTATATATATTCTGTGATGAACTAATTAACAATTAATATATATATATTATGAATTCCATTTTCTATTTGTTTTGTATACTAAATTGAATCTAGCTGTTATCATCCACATATACAGAATGGAAAGCGTATATACACACATTGAAACAGAACATATAAGAACGGAAAATGGAGTACACATATTGAAACCGAGGAATAAACAAAGCAATACTATGATTGCTGTGAATACATATCTATCCATGTTGAAACGACTCAACAAAATAAAACGCGTCCATGAGACCATGACCAACAGCCCTTGCCTACGGTAGCTCTTGGCTCTGCCTGAACACGTGCAGGCGTTCGTCCAAGTGCTCAACACGCTCACGGTACATCTGGAGCGCGATCTCGAGCTCCAAGTTGGCTATTTCATCGGACATCACGAGCTCGAGGATGCGACGGCCATGTTCCTCTACTGCGCCCAGGTGGACACCCGGGCTAAGGAGGCCGTCGAGCCTACCGACCAGCACATTGGCATCGAGTGGGCCGCAGACAAGGCGAATGGCGCGACCCATGCGAACCGTGCGGCGGGCGTCCGATGCAAGTACGGCGCGGCCGGCCTCTGGTGCAAGTACGGCGTAGAGGGCGTCTGCCCACTCTTGGCGAGGAAGGAGGGTACTAACGGGACGTGTACCCAGCTGCGACACAGTGTCAATGGCAGGCAAACGTTGATGGATCCGTTCTTGCTGTGCGGCGCTCCAACGGTCTCACCGTGCGGCGAGCTGCAGCCTATCGGCGCGGTCGCACGTAGCTTGCTCTATGGTGCGCCATCGATCATGTTGTGCAGCGAGCTGCAGCCTCTCGGTGCTGACATGCCTATCTTGATGCGCGGTGCTCAAGCGCCATGCACCAAAGGTTTGCTCAACCTTGGCAATGACGCGCATCACGGCGTCGTCCATCGCGTTGTTGGGGAGTGCCTCGGCCTCGACGGGCCGTGGCGCCTGCTCGTTTTCCTCGTCGACGAGGTTGATGGTGGAGGCAGCACTTTGGTGGGTTAGCATGCTTGGAAAAGGTGGATGTGCTACAGGCTGCGCTTGTCGCCTTCGTGCGTCGCGCGCTGCCTAGGTTTATGCTCAATATCGTTGGGTGGCAGGAAACAGGTGAGGAAATGGGGGGAAACGGTGGCGTGTTCATAAAATGCCATCAATTAATGGAAACTTAGCATAGAAGGAACATCGAGCTAGCACAAGAAGTAGATGATGATTAGATGAACACGGACCACACTAGGGAACCCGTCGTTGATGAATTCATCAATCGCAAATGGTTGAATACTAGCACGCGTTTGCCCACAACACACACGGCTTATTCCATCACAAACAAGTCGGATGGATCAACTATATGCCATGTATCGCACATTATCAAAGAGTAATGCGGTAGACCTTCTTTAACATGTGTTAAAAATAAAAAATGAAAAACAAGGACCTCAAGGTTAAATTAACTCATGGCTCTGATCAGTCAACACAACTTCCCATCCAGTCATGTATCTGATGGCTGCTCCAGCCTAAGCACACTTAACTTGAGAGTTCTCTTACATGAGCTACTGGTGGAACAACTAGTCCTTGCTGATATAGGATGCATCTTCGCATCTTTATGGCGTATCTGGATGACCGCCCGTCCCCCAATGGCCAATAGATGTTGTGTAGATAGAGCATATCACATACGCCTTATTAGAAGCAATCGTCTGGGTTATTATCAGTCTTCGCACACATTTCTGATTACATGTTTGTTTGTCGCGTATCACACACATCTTGATATATTGAACCGTTTCTGTTTTCTTGTCTCAACGCAAACAGTTCATCTGAGTGAACTGCATGCCATGTATCACACACACCTTGATTTGGCTAACCGCTTCTTTTGTGTTGCCTAATCACAAACAGTTCTTCCGAGTGAACTGTATGTTGTATATCACACACACCTTCATCTGGCTACCCGTTTCTTTCGTTCCTCCTCATCGCAAACAGTTGATTGAACTGAACCGTATGCCCTGCATCACACACGCAACTGAAATCTAAACCGTCTTTGATGCATCCTCCATCGCAAACATATTGCACCTTTTTTGAATATCTTGGAGTTTCGTCGAAGGGTTTGTGATCGTAGTGTCGTGTTAGCAGCATCCTGCAGTAGTGGTAGAACCATGGCTCATGCCAAGGATGTTGAAAGCCAGGAGCTTCGAACGCAACTCCAAGATATTCAAGGATGTCATAAGAGACTTTGCATCAGCAGAGATGATCTGGCAGAAGAACTTGAGAAGATCAAGCATGATAGGAAGAAGCCAGTAGAGACATGAACCAGTACATGAAGAAGCTAGTTTAGTTGTAGCCCACCATGACTGAATAAAGGTAAACGCTTTTGCAATTAGAGTTTCCGACCACACGAACTTATGTGGGTGGCGGTACTACAGGATTGAGTGAACTAAGTGAATGTGTGGAGTTATTCCACATTTTAGCTGTTGTGTCTTTTGTGGGTATGGGTACATCCCCCCTCTCTCTCCAATCTTATCTCGTCCTTACCCAAAACCCTTTGACCCACTAGAAGGTATATGGAGATGAACTCATATTTTCTAGATCGATGAGTCGACTGGAGACGGACCAATGGATTGAGAACATGGAAGATCACATGAAGAATAATGCTATAGCCGGAAAGGATAGGATCCAGGATGCTCTTCAATACTTTGCAAATGGTGTTGCTACTTGGTGGAGGAAACCAAGCCATCAATGGATGGCAAGGATCAACCACTTGGGAAGAATTTAAGTTGACTCTACTAAGGTCTCGTCTTGTGTCCTAGAAATTGAGGTCTTATGGAAATGATATGAACAAACCTTGTGCATGCAACCTTTGTGAAGAAACAGGACACAACCATAAAGAGCACAAGGATGAATGCCCTCATTGTGAAGAAAGTCACCCAGCTGAAGAATGCCCAACTAGGCCGATTACTTGTTTCTTGTGTGAAGGGACTACCCACTACCCTACTCAGTGTCACATTTACCCCATGGTACAACGAACTATCCAACAGAAGAAAGAACCAAGAAAGGATCCATCAGGGAAATTTTATAAAAACTCGTGATGAAGGAAGATGTTGAGGACACACCCGAAGAAGATCCAATTAAATTGTACACCAAGTCATGCTATTCATGTGGAGAAGAATGACACATCTCCCAGTATTGTCCAAAGGAGTATCTAGGAGAATTTCGACAGTCGAAGTAGAGTATGACCCACAGGAAATAGAAACCCTAATTGGTACCGAAAAGTCCATGAAGAGAAATAGAATGTATCCCCGGAACAACTCAATTTCTACAAAGAAGGACCTGAGTCATATCACATGTTTCAGGTGCAAAGATCTAGGGCACTACTTCATCGGTTGCCCAAAAAGAAAGCCGAGAACCCAAGGAGGCTATGTAATCACAAGGAAACCTCGAGACTTGTTAGAAGTAATATGTTTCCGCTGTAATGAAGCAGGGCACTTTGCCAGAGATTGTGCCAATGAGAAGGAGACTTGTGCTAAATAGTTGAGTTTGTAAAAAAATACACCAGGTAGTGGGAACACTCATATTGAGGTGTTGAGTTGTGTCATGTAATGGAAATGCAGGAGATTGTAATAATTTGAGAATCGATAAAGTTAACAGCATTGGTATTGATTTTGATTTTATGAGTTGTTACAATATAGGCAATGAGTGAAATCATGATACATGGAATAAGATTTTGAACAAACTAGTGTCTATTCATTTTATGGGTGGTAGAACCCAACACCGTTACCGAATACAAGAGCTAGTGGTTAGCTACGTCAAACGTTGGAATGGACCACTCAATGATGAGTCTGGGTAATTACATCTTAGTTTTGTACCAATAGAAGGAAGGGTGCAATTGGATGGATTTAAGAATGCTAGGAAGCTGGATGTTGGAATAATGATCAGTTGCAACCCGATGATGAGTTCAAGGTTTACAAGTGATGAGATGGGCCATAACCCATGGGCTCCAGGACCTAACAAGAAGCAAGCACACTCTAGCTGAAGGGAAAAACATGGAAGAAGTTACGACTTTATTAATAGACGATCTTGTAGGAGTAACGCAAAACCTAAGAGTTCTGAAGAAACGATAAATGTTTGTTTGGCTTGCAGAATCAATGGATTTTTTCGAACCCAGTTCGTGGACAAGAGAAATGTTGCAATGCTTGTGAGGATGACCCAGCGTTAGAATGCAAGATTCGCTAAACCTTATACAGGGCAATGATCTGGGTGTGGAATGGATTGATCACCATACAGACCTACTCTTATTATTTTACTTGCTATATGGGATGGTAAATCTGAGTGATTTACCCACAGTAGAGAGAGGACGATCAAAACCTTGTTTAAACGTTAGAATGGTATGACAATTTTACCTTGTACAAGGTAGCTATTGCCAATCATAGGATATACGGTGAGATTCAACACAGACCCATTTCCTACACGAGAAACCATAAATTGTTGACCACCATGAGATATCGATAGTTATTTTATATTGGCACCAGACCTGTCAGCTAAGAAGACCCGGTCTCAAAAGAACCTTACCAAGATGAAAGGACACAAAAATTGAGGAAAAGGTTATGCCCCTACCGGGAGAGCCTCAGAGTAGGAATTTTCCCGAGAATCTCAGAAGACTGACCGTGTCAACAAAAAGGATGGAGTATATGAGTTTTTGAAGGAACCGTAACCATGTTTCTAAGGGTGGTACCACCCCAGACCTTCGTGGAAATCGATGGATTTTGAGGAGACCCCCGAACCTAACCTATTTCTTGCTAGCCTCTCTGAATCTCGAGGGTGAGATTCATTTTAAGGGTGGTAGGTTTGTAACGTCCCAAAATTCTAAAATTTAATTTTGCGATGTTATATTATTTAAGTAATAATGATTGCTTGTGTGATTTTTATGAGAAATTGAGTGGAATTTGGAACTTTTTGAAAGTTAAATGAGAGGGAATAAAAGGACTTTCCCAAACTTTCATTCTTGCTTTTGGTTCCATGGAATTCAAAACAAATCCTAGAGTAAAGATAACAGGACTTCTTCCATTTGGAAAAAACGGGGTTTTGAAAGATTTGATTTCATTTGAAACTATTTCAAACTCAGAAGCTTTGTGCCACTCAAGGATTTTCATGAGAGAAGATATATGACTTCTTAAAAATTTATGAAACAGAGTGGGGAGTAATGAGTACCAATTTCAAAACTTATTTGGAGCACTATTGGGAATTTTCTCTTTTTGGTTGGAATTTCAATCATCTCGAAATTCTCTCAATATAAATACTTGAGTGAAGGAAACAGGACCCTTCAAACTTCAGAGAAAATTTGAGAAGTATTCTTATAAAGAAAATAGAAAACTATTTGCCAAAGATTTGAAAATCAAATTTAAATCCAATTTGAAGTTATTACAAAAAATATTTTTTGTATTTCTTTGCTTATGAAAAATAGTTCATATTTTTCTTTGTTTTATTCTAAGAATTTTGATATATTTCTTGCCTACGAAAAATTTATCTTGATTTTTCTTTTTTGACTTTTACTCTCTGACTTATTCAAAAAAATGTTTTTATAAAAAAAGGGGGGGCACTGCCAAACAGGCCCGGCGCTCCAGCCGGCCCAGCTAGCGCCAGGCGAGGCCACGGCCCAGCCAGCGGTGCAGCCTGCACCCGCGCCCAAACTGCCTCCGCCTCGCTCGCCCGCTCGACCAACCACCGGCAGGTGGGTCCCACCTATCGGGTTCATCCCCGACCTCCCGTCCGTGTCCCGTGCGTCCACGCCTCGCCGGACGCTGTTTGAATCTGCCCGACATTCTATCCCGAGCGTGTCCCCTCTCCCATGAAAGCTCCTATATAAATACCCACGCTCTAGGCCTCATTTCCCCTCAATCAATTCCGCCCGAGCCCCTCTCCACATCCCGCACGAACTCGCCGGAGTTGGCGAGCTCCGCCGCAAAGCGCCACGCCGTTCTGATGTAGCAGCCGAGCGCCGACCCTGCCATCGGCTTCACAACCTCGTGCCGCTTCCCCCGACCTTGCGGCCACGCCGGAGGACCACCGAAGCAGGTGCCATGACTACACCCGAGACACCGCGACCTCCATCTCCGGCGACGTTGACGCCCACTACCGCGATAAGCCGTCGCTCCCTCTGGTTCATCAGATCTTGAATAGACCGCTAAGATTACATCTAATTGTTTTTTTCTTTCGAACCGGTATGCTCTTGTTAGGTAATGTTCGCTAGTTTAACCTCACAGCGAACGATTTCCAGCCAACGGCAGGATGACACATGGCTAGGGACCTAGGTGTAGTTTTCCTTCCTTTCAGATTAGTCCCTGATTTTCAAACCCTCACAACTTTTCAACCATTTGTCCAAATTCAGTGAACCAATGCCAAATTCTTCATAATGATCTCAACTATCCAGAGAACATATAAAATCAACTTTTTGAAAGTTTAAAGATTTGAATTAGATCATATTCAAATCTAAACTTGTTTTGGCAATAACTTGAGTTTTAAAACTCTGATTTAGTTGATTCTTTTTGCAAATCGAAGCTCTTGACATGTACTTTTTGTTAAAGTCAAATCACATAATTTTGCTACTGTTAAAAATATGTTCTGTCCAGAAACTCTATTTCTTTCTTTTTGGAGTTTCGTAATTCTTTTATTTGGTTTCTTTTGATCTTTGAGTGATTGCTTATGTGTGATTATAATTCCTTGCTTATGATAGATTGATCAGAGTATGACGAGTAGAGATACCAAAATTATGAGTGCGAAGAATCTTCATCAACAGAACAAGGCAAGTTCACCCCTTGAACATACTTTTCTATACCCAATTTTTACTCTGCATTAGTTCACCCTTACAAATTTGCATGTGTAGGATTGGGAATTGGGCATTGCTATGTAGTTCATGAGGTAGGAACCTACGATCCTTGAAACACCGCGGTAATATTCGTTATGCTTATATATTTCTTAGCCATGGTTGTAGACGGGGATTGGTATGTGTGTTTCATGCAATTTGTGAGAGAGAAATAATAATTATGGGTTAACCTTAAGGTGGCAACAATAACCCATATGGGTGGAATGGTAGGGGCACCCTGGAGAAACCAGTGGCTTGCCCGGGCACCTGGAGAAACCAGTACTTTCCCAAGGGGATCCCGGAGGACCCGCGAGATCACCCTATGGAATGCCACCCAGGCTAAAAGGGATCATGCCTAGAAACTTTCGTGTGCAGCCACAAGCCATTATGGGCTCTGGCATAGTTGAGTAACTTGTGGGAAACCTTTCCATGATAGGCTAGCAGATGTAGGGGAATTGTAGGTGTACCAGCCTATCTATTGGTTAAGGGGACCTCTTCGGAAAGACTATGTCTCGATCATCCAGTTCTCAAACATCAGGCAGTGCGAGGAATTCAATGGAGGAGATCGAGTCTGGTGGGGAAAAGTGTGCAAACCTCTGCAGAGTGTACAAACTAATCATGATTAGTCGTGTCCCCGATTATGGACAACTTTGAGTATCTAGAAGTAGATTATTGGTTGATCTCATCACTTTATTTAATTAATGAATTGGGAAATTTGGGATTGAGTTGGAGGAACCATTGCAATAATGTTATGAACTTTGTAGTAATAAAAATTCCTTTGTTGTAGGGAAAAATTAGCTTTATGCAAAATTAAACTTAGAGCCTCCACCATCCAAATATGCATATAGAGATAGACATTTTCATTATTATTCTATGGTGTGAAATTGCCAGTACATTCAACGTGCTAGCCTACACGCACTCAACTTTGCCGTTGGTGTTATTGGGACTCCACAACTTCGTTGGTACTTCCGCTATATGGATTGAGGTAATAGTATCTATGTTACTTTATACATGTTATTGAACTCTGTTATAAATCCTTGAGTACCGTGTGTGTCAGCATACCGATCCAGGGATGACAATTAAGCACAGAGACTTGATCCATTTGGGTCGGGTCGCTACATGTCACCACACCATCGTGCTGCGAGAACTCATCTACTACTTCGCCCCTCTTGCTGGATCAAGAAGGCGAGGACGTGATCGAGCTGAACGTGTGTTGAACGCGGAGGTGCCGTACGTTCGGTGCTTGATCAGAACGGATCGTGAAGGTGTATGACTACATCAACCGCGTTGATAAATGCTTCCGCTTAGCGATCTACAAGGGCATGTAGATGCTCTCCCCCTCTCGTAGCTATGCATCTCCATGGATAGATCTTGCGTGTGCGTAGAAATATTTTTGTTTTCCATGCAATGTTTCCCAACTGTTGGTTTACCCGGAGATGAAGTTAAGAAGAAGGTTTTCCATTTATCTTTGAAGGTAATGGTATTGACATGGTATAGGCTATGTGATGATATTGAAACGTGGGATTGGAATCGATTGAAATTGGAATTTCATCAAAAGTTTTATCCTGTGCATCTGGCTCATCGTGATCCGAATTATATATATATATATAGTTTTTGGCCTCGTGAGGGAGAAAGCATCGCTTAAGCTTGGGGGGGGGTCTTAAGTACATGATGTACACATGCCCCAATCATGAGCTCCCAAGAGAAATTATCCTACTGTAACATCCGGAGAATCATGCTACGGTAATCTCCCCCTAAAGGTGCCAAGTCATCACCTTTTGATGCCGCTAATTGTCACTTGATCAAAATTCAAGTCCAACTCAAATTTGACATAAAGTAAAAATAATATTTATTCAAAAGCTAAATAAAAATGTTTGGGTTGCAAATATTCATCAACTGATTTTCATAAAGAAACCAACTTTTTTATATTAACAATTTCTCCCTGGCAACAATTTTTGGACAATTTAAATTTGAAATGAAATTTTAAGCATTTCTAAATGCCTCGAAAATTGTGATCAGCTTCAAAGTATTGTGTGTGATTTATTTGCAAAGTTTCATGAACAAGAAGAATCAATTGCTACAAAGAATGACTAAAATAGTAGCTAAATAAAAGAAACAGAAAATAAATTAATAAAAAGAAAAGCCCACTGAGCGGTTGGGCCTTAGGAGCCACAGTGAAGCCCAGCCCACCTCCACCTTCCTCCACCGTTGGATGGCCGGTGCATGGCCAGGTGCGAAGACAAGGATCTCGAGCAACCCCCCCCCCCCCCCCCCGAACCCTAGCCACACCGTTTCCCTCACTCTCGCTCTCCTCATCATGTTTGTCTTCAACAAGCGCCAAAGCCACCGCGCCATCGTTGAATCTTCTTCGACTATGGCTACCTCTTCGCGCAGTCGACTCGCCCTTCTCCGACAGACCCCGACATCTCCAAGCACGCCTTCTAGACCATCGTGAGCCGCTGCTTCTTCGCCTCCCTTCTTTCGTCGAATCCGATCCCCTAGCGCGTTGATACGTCTACATCGTATCTACTTGTCCAAACTCTTTTGCCCTTGTTTTGAACTCTAATTTGCATGAATTGAATGGAACTAACCTGGGCTGACGCTCTTTTGAGCAGAATTGCCTTGGTGATATTTGTGTGCAGAAATAAAAGTTCTCAGCGTGACCTAAAAATTTATGAAGAATATTTTTGGAATATATAAAAATATTGGCGAAAGAATCAACCAGAGGGGACCCACCAGGAGACCACAAGGGTGGGGGTGTGCCCCTGCCTTGTGGGTCCCCTGGACCTCCTCGGACCCTAACTCCAACTCTATACATTCACATCCGCGGAGAAAAAAAGTCAAAGAGAAGGATCCATCATGTTTTATGATAACGAGCCACCGTTGTCTCCCGTTCTTCCTAGGGAGGGCTCGTCAGGAGTCTGTTTTGGCTTCTAGAGAGGGGGATCCGTCGCCATCATCATCAGCAACCTTCGTCCATCACCAATTTCATGATGCTCATCGTCGTGCGTGAGTAATTCCATCGTAGGCTTGCTAGACGGTGATGAGTTGGATGAGATTTATCATGTAAACGAGTCAGTTTTGTTAGGGTTTGATCACTAGTATCCACTATGTTCTGAGATTGATGTTGCTATGACTTTGCTATGCTTAATGCTTGTCACTAGGGCCCGAGTGCCATGATTTCAATCTGGACCTATTATGTTTTCATGAATATATTTTGTGTTCTTGATCCGATCTTGCAAGTTGTAGACACCTATTACGAGTTATTATCCGCATACCCCAAGGTGATAATAATTGGGATTCTTTCCGGTGATTACTGTAGTTTGAGGAGTTATTCACTAAGTGCTAATGCTTTGTTGCGGTTCTCTATTAAAAGGAGGCCTTAATATCCCTTAGTTTCCATTAGGACCCCGCTGCCACGGGAGGGTAGGATAAAAGATGTCATGCAAGTTCTTTTCCATAAGCACGTATGACTATATTCGGAATACATGCCTACATTATATTGATGAATTGGAGCTAGTTGTATGTCACCCTAGGTTATAACTGTTGCATGATGAATGCCATCCGACATAATTATCCATCACTGATCCATTACCTACGAGTTCGTTTCATATTGATCTTTTCTTCGTTACTTTCGCTACTGCTGCTGTTACAATTGCTACAAAATCGCTACTATTACTTTTACCACTGTTACCGTTACTTCCATACTACTTTGCTACTAAATACTTTGATGCAGATATTAAGTCTTTCGGGTGTAGTTGAATTGACAACTCAGCTGCTAATACTTGAGAATATTCTTTGGCTCCCCTCGTGTCGAATAAATAAATTTGGGTTGAATACTCTACCCTCAAAAACTGTTGTGACCCCTATAGTTGTGGGTTATCACGCATCTCCCGCTTGATGATATAGCTGCCAACCACATTCTCCATGGCCGCACTTAGAGCTCGCTCTGCACGCTCCCTAGCCACTTGCCTGCGTCGCCTGGCCGCGCCTGGCTGTGACCCCACCGTCCGTGCGCGTGGCCCACCATGCCTGGCCGCGCCAGTCGCTGCTCGTTGATGTCTACTATGCAACTTTATTCTTGCAGACTCGTGTTGGGCCTCCAAGCGCAGAGTTTTGTAGGACAGTAGCAATTTTCCATCAAGTGGATGACCTAAGGTTTGTCAATTCATGGGAGGCGTAGGATGAAGATGGTCTCTATCAAACAACCCTGCAACCAAATAATAAAATGGTAATTTGTATAGGTGCACTAGTTCGGCGAAGATATGGTGATAGTAGATATTGATTTTTGTAATAGTAACAATAAAAACAGCATGGTAGCAAGTAAAAAGTGAGCACAAACGGTATCGCAATGCTTGAAAACAAGGCCTAGGCCCCAGGCGCGCCCAGGTGGGTTGTAGCCCCCCCCTCAGGGCACCCCTCTGGTACTTATTTGGCCCAAGTTGTGTCTTCTGGTCCAAAAAAATATCCAAAAAGTTTCATTGTGTTTGGACTCCGTTTGGTATTGATTTTCTGTGAAGTAAAAAACAAGCAAAAAACAGCAAGTGGCACTGGGCACTATGTCAATAGGTTAGTCCCAAAAAATGATAAAAAGTTCCTATAAAATGATTGTAAAACATCCAAGAATGATAATATAGTAGCGTGGAACAATCAAAAATTATAGATACGTTGGATACATATCACTCGCCCGCGTGGCCGCTTCTCCGCCATCGCTCACGCCCGCGGTTGCGTGAACTATCGCTGCTTGTTGCTGTTGCTCTCTATTGTCGTTGTTGTTGCCTCGCTGCTGCCCACACTCGCGCCCCACCTCTAACACTCGTCGATGCGCCTCCCCTGCCCCCCGCCTGCAGTGCCTCCGCAGTCGTTGCGTGATTGCTATCGTCGTGCCCTAACCTCCGCTTCCACGACCCCCTGCTTGCTAGCCCCCCTCCCCCGGCGCACCCACCCTTGGCCTCGCCGCCGCCTGCTGCTGGCCTCGCCCCTTGCCATGGCCTGCTCTGGCAGTGATGCCCACAAGCAACCGTCGGCCCACTAATAGATTAGGGGCTAATCCCCTTTTAAAACAAAACCCACATGTTAGTTTAATTTGTATTTATGTTTATTCAAGTTGTACCCAATGACGTGTGCCCCCTGTTAATTAAATCGTTTAACTAAAATCAATTAGACACTCAATCTATGATGGATGGGCTCCTCTGGTCTAATTGACTCAGCAGTCAGCTGGGCCCAATGCCAGCCTCTTGTGCACATTTCTAGGTACACTTTTGGGTACCCATAGCTTTTCTGCTATTTAAATTCGAATTTATAATAACTCCAGAAATTCCAAAATATTAATTGGAAAATCATAGAAAACAAACCATAAGTCGGATGAAAATAAATTATATACGAAAGTTGCTCAGAAAAATATGGCGAATCTGAATATGCCATCCACATACCTATCACGTGTCCCTAACACTGCAAACATGCAGCCTTCCCCTCTGGATCATCTGTACGATAAATGCCCAAAGCCAGGGAAATATCCATGGGTATTTTCTCGCTTCGTCTATAACACTTAGCACTGCATTTGGTCAGCCCTAGCGTAGCATATTGTTGTCATTACCGATGATTGAATTCTAAGATGAAGGAGGTGGTAAGAACTGAAATATTAAAGTTTCTGGAAGCAGGTATAATCTATCCCATAGCTGATAGTAGATGGGTAAGTCCCGTTCATTCGGTCCCTAAGAAAGGAGTCATTACCGATGTTCCCAGTGATAAAAATGAACTCTTTCCACAAAGAATTTTAACTGGTTATAGGATGGTAATTGATTTTAGAAGAATAAACAAAGCCACTAGAAAAGATCAGTACCCCTTACCTTTTATTGATCAAATGTTAGAAAGATTGTCTAAGCATACACACTTTTGCGTTCTTGATGGATATTCTGGTTTCTCTCAAATACCTGTATCACAATCCGACCAAGAGAAAACCACCTTTACTTGTCCTTTTGTAACTTATGCTTATAGACGTATGCCTTTTGGTTTATGCAATGCACCTGCTACTTTTCAAAGATGTATGACTGCTATATTCTCTGACTTTTGTGAAAACATTGTTGAGGTTTCCATGGATGGTTTTTCTGTTTATGGAACTTCTTTTGATGATTGCTTAAGCAACATTGATCGAGTTTTGTAGAGATGTGAACAAACTAATTTGTCTTGAATTGGGAGAAGTGTCACTTTATGGTGAATGAAGGTATTGTTTTGGGGCATAAAATTTCTGAACGAGGTATAGAAGCAGATAAGGCTAAAGTTGATGCAATTGAGAAAATGCCATTTTCTAAAGATATTAAAGGTATAAGAAGTTTCCTTGGTCATGATGGTTTCTATAGGAGGTTTATTAAAGACTTCTCTAAAATTCCTAGGCCTCTTACTAATCTCTTGCAAAAAGATGTTCCATTTGTTTTTGATGATGTTTGTGTATAATCCTTTGAAACACTTAAGAAAGCCTTAACCTCTGCACCTATCGTTCAACCACCTGATTGGAACCTGCCTTTTGAAATTATGTGTGATGCTAGTGATTATGTTGTTGGTGTTGTTCTAGGACAAAGAGTTGATAAGAAATTAAATGGTATCCATTATGCTAGCAAAACTCTAGATAGTGCTCAAAGAAATTATGCTACTACTGAGAAAGAATTTTTAGCATTTGTGTTTGCATGTGACAAATTCAGATCTTACATAGTTGATTCTAAATTAATTGTTCACACCGATCATGCTGCTATTAAATACCATATGGGAAACAAAGATGCTAAACATAGACTCATTAGGTGGGTCCTATTGCTACAGGAATTTAACTTGCATATTACTGATAGGAAGGGAGCCGAGAATCCCGTAGCTGACAACTTGTCCAGGTTGGAAAATATTCTTGATGACCCAATACCTATTGATGATAGTTTCCCTAATGAGCAACCAGCTGTCATAAATTCTTCTTGTAATACTCCTTGGTATGTGAACTATGCTAATTATATTTTTGCTAAATTTATACCACCTAGTTTCACATACCAACAAAAGAAAAAGTTCTTCTTGGATTTAAGGCTTTACTTCTGGGATGACCCACATCTTTATAAAGAAGGAGTACATGGTATTATTAGACGTTGTATATCTAAGCATGAACAGGAATAGATCCTACAGAAGTGTCAGTCTAAGGCTTACGGAGGACACCATGCGGGAGACAGAGCTGCACACAAGGTACTACAAACTGGTTTTTATTGGCCTCCTCTTTTCATGGATGCTCGTAAGTTTGTCTTATCTTGTGATGAATGTCGAAGAATTGGTAATTGGTAGAAGTCACAAAATGCCTATGAATTATTCACTTGTTATTGAACCATTTGATGTTTGGGGATTTTATTATATGGGACCTTTTCCTTCCTCTAATGGGTATACACATATTTTAGTTGCTGTTGATTACATTACTAAGTGGGTAGAAGCTATTCTCAACTAGTAGTGCTAATCATAATACTTATATCAAAATGCTTAAAGAAATTATTTTCCCAAGGTTCGGAGTCCCTAGATATTTAATGACTGATGGTGATTCGCATTTTATTTATGGTGCATTCCGTAAACTGCTTGCTAAATGTGATGCCAACCATAGAATTGTATCTCCTTATCACCCTCAATCTAGTGGTTAAGTTGAATAAACTTAATTTTCCAAAAGACTGTCAATAGATCTAGAAAGAATTGGTCTAAGAAACTTGACGATGCATTATGGACTTATAGAACTGCTTATAAAAATCCTATGGGTATGCCTCCTTATAAAATGGTTTACGGAAAAGCATGCCATTTACCTCTTGAGTTAGAACATAAAGCATATCGGGCAATTAAAGAACTCAATTATGATTTTAAACTTGCCGATGAAAAGAGGTTATCTGATATTAGCTCGCCAGATGAATGGAGAACCCAAGCTTATGAAAATGCCAAATTGTTTAAAGAAAAAGTTAAAAGATGGCATGATAAAAGAATTCAAAAACGGGAATTCAAAGTGGGTGAGTATGTTCTATTGTACAATTCTCGTTTTAGTTTTTTTGCAGGAAAACTTCTCTCTAATTGGGAACAACCTTATATCATCGAGGAAGTTTATCGTTCTGGAGCCATTAAGATCAATAACACCAAAGGCACTAACCCGAAGGTGGTAAATGGGAAAATAATTAAGCACTACATCTCAAGTACACCTATTAATGTTGAAGCTAACATTATTCAAACTATGACATCGGACGAATACAAAAAACAGACCTTCTAGAACACTCCAGAACCCTAAAAAGGAAGAGGTACGTGATACGGTAAGTAAACTAACTCCAAAAATTCCATAAACATACTCTATGTTAGATTTGGAATATTAGAAAAAATACAAAAATAAGAAACAGCTGAGGGGACCCACGAGGTGCACACGAGGCCCAGGGCGCGCCCTATTGGCTTGTGGCCCCCTTGTGAGCCTCCAACTCCGTTTTCTTCTGGAATACTTGTTTTGCAAGATAAAAATTCTTTATATATACTCCCAATTTTTTTGACCACCGCATCACGAAAATATCCTATGTTCGTGTTTCGTGCTATTTTTTTACATATCTAGATCACCGTGGCTCCACTAAGCTCTTCCAGGGACAAGTTCTACGAGAAGTTCATCAACCCTTACCTATCGGAGGTGATGAAGCACCCTCAAGCTATTGAGATGCATGAGGGGGTGCTCCACATCCAGGACGTTCAAGGGCCTAAGAAGACGGGAATCATAGAGGCCAGGCTCGAAGCGGTGGAGCGGGAGATTTTCAAATTCCAAGGGATGGTGGAATGTGGACTCAGCACCAACCACTCCATGATCGCGGAATTCACATGTGATCACAAGGTGGATGGCCAGTCAATGAAGGACATCTTCAAGCTCAACGAATGAATCCACTATCTTCAACGCCAAGTTTATGATCTCCAAAACCAATTTTTTGTTTATAAGGCAAGATTCAAAGGTATGAGTTTAGCTACAAGTTTCAGGACTCCGGGGACTCATTCATCCTTTTATTATTGAGAACCTATGCCATGGAAGCCGGAGGACAAGCCCACCACTTCATCACCACCATCATCATCAAAGAAAGAAGGCTTGAGTACACGGGTATGGGCACTCCCCATGGTTTGTGCCAAGCATGGGGGAGCTGCCCCGGTATCGTATCACCATCACTTTTATTATATTTGCCTATTTTTATTTGATCCTTAGTTATTTTGTGATTTAGTTGAATAAAAATCCAGTATGATCTATTTTAGAGTGCTAGTTTCGTGATCTATCTATCTATGTAATCGAGTTTACAGTTATATAATAAAGAGTAGTTTGAGTTTTTGCTTCTTTACTTTTATGTTTCAATACTAGCAATGAAAATAATAAAAAAGATCATATGCTAATCTTATGGAAAGTAATGACATTACATAAGGAAAAGTATGAGTGGTAAAAATTATTGAAGGTTAACAAACATAGCATTGGTCAATGATGCAATTCATGGAAAAATAAGGGAAGAGAAGATTCACATGCAAATACACCGTCTTGGACATCTTTTATGATTGTGAGCCCCCATTGAGTATTCTATGTCAAATTGTTGATGTTGGACAAGGAAGACAACTTAACGAATTATGTTTACTTATATTCACATAGAAGTTATATTGTCATAGATTCTCCAACATGTGGTGCTTGCCCAATATCTTTGCTAGCCAAAGATCCGCACCAAGTAGAGATACTACTTGTGCATCCAAAAACCTGAAACCCGGTTTCATGTCATTAGAGTCCACTATACCTACCTATGGGTTGAATAAGACCCTTCAAGTAAGTTGTCATCGGTACATAAAGCAATAAAAAAGTTGCTCCTAAATATGTATGATCTTTTATTGTAAGGAAAAATAAGCTTTGTACGATCTTGTGAGGTAAAGAAATAAAAGCAGTGAACTGCATAATAAAGGTTGCTACCACAAGGGGCAATATAAAGTGACATTCTTTGCATTAAGAGCTTGCGCATCCAAAAACATAAGGCTGTGACAACCTCTCTGCTTCCCTCTGCAAAGGGCCTATCTTTTACTTTTATGTATTTACTCCTTATACAAGAGTCAATAGTATTCTCTCCTATTCCTTTTTATTTTTCTCTTTTGTAAGCATCATGCGGTGGGGAAAGATCTAAGCATATATATCCAGCTGGATATGAGAGATCATAGTTATCATTGTTGACATTACCCTTGAGGTGATCAAGTTGGGAGGCAAATTATAAGCCCCTATCTTTCTATGTGCCTGGCTGAAACTTTTTGCTCCATATATACATTATGAGTGTTAGCAATCATAGAAGACTAAGTGATGGTTGAGTATGTAGACTTGCTAAAAAGCTCCTACATGAGACCCTTCGTGAAAATATGATGAACTGCAATTGCATTGTTGACTGAGAACATAGTTTGTTAGTTTTCAAGAAAGTTTATGCCTTATACTTCATCGTTGTGATTAATTTTTACGTGCTCATGAGAAGTTCTATGATAATGAAATTGCTGATATAACAATGATAATGATGCTATTATGTTCGTATTTTGTTTTTACCAACACATCTCTCTCTAAACATGTGGACATGATTATCGATATCGGCTTTCGCTTTGAGGACAAGTGAGGTCTAAGCTTGGGGGAGTTGATACATCCATTTTGCATCATGCTTTCCTACTATTATTTATAGTTTTTTTTAATTAATATAACATTGTGTGGAGCAATTCTAATGCTTTTTCTCTCTTAATATGCAAGATTTACATGAACAGGGAGATTGCCGGCAGCTGGAATTCTGGACCTGAAAAGGCTATGTTAGAGATACCTATTCTACACATCTCCAAATGAGCTAACATTTTATAGAGATTTATTTTGGAATAAATAAAAAATATTGGAGAAAATAAGTACCAGAGGGGCCACCCAGGTGCCCACGAGGCACCAAGGCGCGCCCACCCACCCACCCCCCTAGGGCGCCCCCTGATGGCTTGTGGGGCTCCTAGCCAGCCTCAGGTGCCCATCTTCTGGTATATAAGCCCATTTGCCCTAAAAATAAGGAGAATACTTTTCGGCGGAGTGCCGCCGTATCGAGGCGGAACTTGGGCAGGGGCACTTTTGCTCTCGGGCGGAGCGATTCCGTCGGGGATACTTCCCTCTGGAGGGGGGAATCTAAGCCATCATCATCACCAACAACTCTCTCATCGTGGGAGGACCAATCTTCATCAATATCTTCACCAGCACCATCTCATCTCAAAACCTAGTTCAGCTCTTGTATCTATTCTTTGTATAAAAACCTGATATTGGTACTTGTGGGTTACTAGTAGTGTTGATTACATCTTGTAGTTGATGCTAGTTGGTTTATTTGGTGGAAGATTATATGTTCGGATCCATTATGCTATTCAATAGCCCTCTGATCTTGGATATGAATATGATGTGTGAGTAGTTACTTTTGTTCTTGAGCAAATGGGAGAAGTCTTATCACAAGTAATCATGTGAATTTGGCATTCGTTCGATATTTTAATGATATGTATGTTGTTGATTCTCTTAGTGGTGTCATGTGAACGTCGACTACATAACACTTCACCATCTTTGGGACTAAGGGAATGCATTGTGGAGTAGTAATTAGATGATGGGTTGCTAGAGTGGTAGAAGCTTAAACCCTAGTTTATGCGCTATTCCGTAAGGGGCTGATTTGGATCCATATGTTTAATGTGATGGTTAGATTTATCTTAATTCTTCTTTTGTAGTTGCAGATGTTTGTGAGATGGCTTAATCATAAGTAGGAGGCTTATTCAAGTAAGAATAGCACCCAAGCACCGGTCCACCCACATATCAAATTATCAAAGTAGCGAACACGAATCAAACAAACATGACGAAAGTGACTAGATGAAACTCCAGTCTGTCCTCAAGAACACTTTGCTTATTATAACAGACCATTCTAGGTTGTCCTTTGCAACAAAAAGGATTGGGCTACCTTGCTGCACCTTAGTTACTATTGCTACTTGTCACTTGTCACAAATTATCTTGCTATCAAACTACTCATTACCGATAATTGCAGTGCTTGCAGAAAATACCTTGCTGAAAACCGCTTGTCATTTCCTTCTGATCCTCGTTGGGTTCGACACTCTTACTTATCAAAAGTACTACAATTGATCCCCTATATTTCTGTATCATCGGCATGCTATCATCATAATAAATTTGCTCATAAAAAGTAGGGGGCTAAAAAGATCATCTTCAGCAAACGTAGCCTCCCCAAGCTTATGGCTTTGCATATCATTGGCATAATGGATATTCGTGGAATCAATACTAGCAACATTGCAATAATTCTTATTATTCAAGGAACTCATGTTAAGCATTTTGTTAAATTATTTTCCTAACACTTTAGCACAATTACCGGAATCCATATTTTTAAGAAAGACTTCATAAAGATAAAGAATTTGATGCAAGTTCACTTCCATTTTTTATAGTTTTGTTTTATAAACCAAACTAGTGAAAAATAAGAGATACTTTCAAGCACTCATCTCGCCGGCAACGGTGCCAAAAATAGCTTGATGTCTACTACACAACTTTATTCTTATAGACTCCGTTGGGCCTCCAAGCGCAGAGTTTTGTAGGACAGTAGAAAATTTCCCTCAAGTGGATGTTCTAAGGTTTATCAATCTGTGGGAGCTGTAGGATGGAGATGGTATCTCTCAAAGAACCCTACAATCAAAATACAAAGAGTCTCTTGTGTCCCCAACACACCTAATACAATTGGTAGTTGTAGAGTGCACTAGTTCAGCGAAGAGGTCATGATAGATGTATAATTTGGATGGTAGAAATAGCTTTTTATATTCTGAATAAATAAAAACAACAAGGTAACAAGTAGGAAACATCGAGTAAAATGGTATATAATTGCTTGGAAACAAGGCATAGTGTTCAAACTTTCACTAGTGCAATCTCTCATCGGTACTAACATAATTGAATCATATGATAATCCCTCAAAGTGTGGCAAAGAATCACTCCAAACTCTCAAGTCTTATCAAAGAAAGTAGGATGAAAACATGTATCAACCTTTATGCCTAGATTACCCCAATGTCACCACGAGAATCCGCAAGTTGATTACCAAAACATACATCAAGTGATCTCAATAGATTACCTCATTGTCACCACGGGTATCCACAAGCAAAACATACATCAAGTGATGTCAAATCCAAAGTGTTCAATCTGATAAAAAAGACCTCAAAGAGTAATACTCAATGCACCACAAAAGAGATAGAGGGGAAGAACTTCATATGATCCAACTATATTAACAAAGCTCTATATCAAGATCGTGTGAAATCAAAGACACGGTAGAGAGAGAGAGAGAGAGATCGAACACGTAGCTACTAGTACATACCCTCGGCCCTGAGGGTGAACTACTCCCTCCTCGTCATGCAGGTGATTATGGCTTGAACTACGTCGGTATTTCCCCAAAGATGAAGGGATGATGCAGCACAGCGACGGTAGGTATTTCCCTCGGTGATGAGACCAAGGTTATCGAACTAGTAGGAGAATCACGCAACACTACATAAACAGTACCTGCACACAAAGAACAAATACTTGCAACCCGACTGTTCAAGGGGTTATCAATCCCTTTTGGGTAATGGTGCCAGAAATTGTCGAGTTGACGGGATAAAAATATGATAGATTGGATAAATAGATCACGAATAAATGCAAAATAAAATAAAGTACAGCAAGGTATTTTTGGGTTTTTGGAAATATAGATCTGAAAAGAAAAGAAAATAAAATACATCTCGAAGGCAAATATAATGAAGAAGAGACCCAGGGCCGGAGATTTCACTAGTGGTTTCTCTCGAGAAAAATAGCATACGGTGGGTAAACAAATTATTGTTGGGCAATTGATAGAACTTCAAATAATCATGAAAATATCATGGCAATGATCATTATTGTCGGCATTCTGGGAACGGGGGTCCCCAGACTTGCCTGCCTGCGGCGTGGCTCAAAGGGGGCCCAGCACGGCCCATCTTTACCAACACAGACCCAAGACCCTCGCGAGGGGCCAAGCCTCGCGGGGCGGACGACGGGAGCTTCCTCAGGCACGGCCTCATCAGGCTGGCTCGCGAGGAGGCAGAGAGATCAAGGCGGGGTACCTCATGAGGTGCCCGTGACGCAAGCCATGACGACCAAGGGCGCCAGGCGGGTGCCAGCCCGCGTAGTGTCCTCCTTTCCCCTTTGGTGCAAAGGGGGCAAGCGCAGCCGCGGAGTACCGAGGCATCAGGCAAAGGTTGCCATTCCGGTGCAACAAGACAAAGACCAGGAGGACTGCAAGACAGAGGTCATTGTGGAGCCCAAGACGGCGTCACCACCAGAGCTTTGTGCAGGCGAAGACTACTTTTTTCAGGATAACTGGTACAAGTTGCCCCCCTTCAAATTAGCCCGCCATTGTTGGCTCCCTTCCCGCTCGATATTTGGGAAGACGACCAGGGCCTCTATAAATAGGACCAGCCACCCACGAGAGGTAGGGGGACAATCGAGAGAGAGAGAAGGGTGACTGAACTCCTCCGAGTAGTTCATCCCCCCAGCCAAGAACAGACCCTCGCGAGGTTGTTCTTCCTTGTATTGTTCATCACCATCAGCCCAAGAGGCAATCCACCACACCACACACTGGAGTAGGGTATTACACCACAACGGTGGCCCGAGCCAGTATAAACCCTGTGTCTCTTGTGTTGTTCTTTCCATAGCTTAGATCTTAGCGAGGCGGAGGGGTGCAGGTAGGTAGGAAGCGAAATCTCCACGTGCACCCCAGTGTTCGAACCTCAAGGGTCTACCGGAACCCAAAATCCGACATTTGGCGCGCTAGGTAGGGGTGCACCGGAGTTTCCTCTTCCGCCACCGCCACGGCCTACCTCGCGATGAGTAGCGCGTCGCCCGCTCCGGCCGCCGGTGCCAGCATAGGGGCCAGGGGGCTCCGAGCCCTCGCCCCAGCCCTGCAATGGGTACGGTGGCCGGACAAGTTCAAGCCAACGACGCCGCCGCGCTACGGCGGCACAACAGATCCACTAGCCTTCTTGCTGGCGAGCGAGGAGGCCCTCCTCGAAGCAGGAGGTGACAATAGGGTCATGGCCAACTGGCTCCCCATGGCCCTCACCGGCGCTCCGCGCAAATGGCTGCCCCACCTGCCGGCAGCCTCCGTGGCCTCTTGGGAAGAGCCCTGCAGCCTCTTCCCCGCCCATCGCGCTCCACCAACACCCCCGGTCGTCGCGGCCCTCCTGGGCGGCTCGCAGGCACCGCCTACAAGTCACCACATCAAGCAGTTCATCCGCCGGGTCAGCGCCGCTTCCACACGGCATGGGGCTCTCCCGGACCGGGCGGCGCCCAAGGCCGGCCTGACCTTCAGCTCGGAGGACCACCCCTCCAACTCGGCCTGCTCGGGTGTGCTCCCCATGCTGTGCACCCCCACCATCTGCCAGGTGGCCGTTAAAAGAACTATCATCGATGGCAGTGCGGGCCTCAGCGTGCTCTCAGTCGAGGCCTTCAACCTCCTCTGCATACCCCTGGAACGGCTGCAACCCAGCCAACCCTTCTCAGGCGTCGGGGGCGGGTCATCTAGCTCCTTGGGATAGATCCAGCTCCCAGTAATCTTCGGCACCTACAACAACTTCCGCATAGAGCTGGTCAACTTCGACATCGCCCCCATCGGCCTCCCCTACAACGCCATCCTTGGCTACCCAGCGCTGGCCCAGTTCATGGCCGCGGCGCACCCGGCGTACAACCTCATGAAGATGCCCGGGAGCAGCGGTGTCCTCACCGTGCACGGGGACACCGGAGATGCGCTGTGGGTGATCAAGCTCGCCTTCAAGACGGCGGCGTCGGCACAGCCCGCCGGCTTGGAGACCCCCGGGCCCAAGGGGGCTGCACCCGCCAAGAAGAAACAGTTGTTCACCCAAGACAAGGCAGAAACCAAGCAGATACCCGTCGATGAGGACGGGTCCACCAATGCCACTTTCACCATGGGCGCCAACCTCGATCCCGAGCAGGAGGAGGCCCTGGTCGGGTTCCTGCACGCAAACAAGAAGGTATTCGCTTGGGAGCCTGACCAGTTGGCAGGGATCCCTATGAGTGTAATCGAGCATCACCTCAACGTGTGCCCAACGTGCGCCCTGTGAAGCAGAAGGCCAGGCGGCAGTCCACAGAAAAGCATGCCTTCATCGTCCAAGAGACCCGCAAATAAGAAGCCGCTGGGGTCATTCACGAGGTCCGATACCCGGATTGGTTGGCCAACCCTGTCGGTGTGCCAAAGAAGGGAGGGAAGGAGCGCATGTGTGTTGACTTCACCAACCTCAACAAAGCATGCCCGCAAGATCCGTTCCCGCTCCCCCGCATCGACCAGATCGTCGATTCCACCGCAGAATGCGACCTGCTATGCTTCTTGGATGCCTTCTCTGGGTATCACCAGATCAAGATGGTGGTAGAGGACGTCGAAAAGACAGCTTTCCTAACCCCGTGTGGGGTGTACTGCTACACATGCATGCCATTCGGGCTGCGTAACGCAGGGGCGACCTTTCAGCGGCTGATGCACATCACCTTGGGCCCGCAGCTCGGGAAGAATGTTGAAGCTTACGTCGATGACATTGTGGTAAAATCTCGGGAGGCCAGGACCCTGATGCAAGACCTGGAGGAAACCTTCGCGAGCCTCAACGCAGTGAACCTACGGCTCAACCCAGAGAAGTGTGTGTTCGGAGTCCCCTCGGGCAAGCTCTTGTGTTTCCTCGTGTCCCACCGAGGCATCGAGGCTAACCCGGAAAAGGTCAAGGTGGTGGAAGACATGAGCCCACCAAAGACCCTCAGAGAAATGCAGAAGCTCACCGGGCGCGTGACCGCGCTCGGGCGCTTCATCTCCAAGTTGGGGGAACGAGCGCTGCCCTTCTTCCAGCTAATGAAGAAAAAGGGGCCCTTTGAGTGGACTGAAGAGGCCGACAAGGCGTTCCAGGATCTCAAGAGATACCTGACCAGCCCATCGGTCATGGTGGCTCCATGCCCTCAAGAGCCCCTGGTGCTTTACCTCGCCGCCACTCCCTACTCCACCAGCGCAGCCCTGGTGGCGGTTAGAGAGGAGCGTCGAATCAAAACTGCGACAGCAGCCCGGGACAAGCCAGAACAGGAACAAGGAAGGCCCGCAGAAATCGCCACCGCGGCTGAGGAGGATCAGCCGCCGCAGAGGAGTGCACCGGAGGCGGAAGAGGCCCCTCTCTCAGATGGCCAGACTCGGGAGGCCTCATTGCTTCAAGAGGCACCAGGGTCTCCGAAGGGAGCCGCCAGCACTGACGCACCCAACCTCGTTGAGCACCCAGTGTACTTTGCCAGCACGGTGTTGCGGGATGCGAGGGCACGGTACCCCATGCCTCAGAAACTCCTCCTCGCGCTACTGGTGGCCTCGCGCAAGTTGCGGCACTATTTTTAGGGTCACCCCATCAAGGTCGTCTCGTCATACCCCCTGGAGAGAGTGCTCAGGAGCCCTAGCTCAGCTGGAAGGGTCACTGAGTGGAATATAGAACTGCAAGCGTTTCAGGTCGAATTCAGCACGACCAGGGTCATCAAGGGAGCAGCGTTGGCAGATTTTGTGGCAGAATGGATGGAGGCACCAGGCCTCAAGGCCGACGAGGATCAGTCCCTCTCCCCGGGAAGCGAGGCGCCAGAAGGCTAGGTCATGTACTTCGATGGGGCATTCTTCAGGCATGGCGCTGGGGCTGGGGCGGTGCTTATATCGCCCACTGAGGACAAGCTCTACTACGCTGTGCAGCTCTGTTTCCAGCAAGGTGAAAAGGTCTCCAACAACATAGCGGAGTATGAAGGTTTAATAGCGGGCTTGAAGGCCGCAGCTGCCCTGGGAGTGAAACGCCTCACCGTCAAGGGCGATTCGCAACTCCTTGTCAATTTCTCCAACAAGGTGTACGAGCCGAAAGATGAGCACATGGAAGCCTACCTTGCAGAGGTCCGCAGGATGGAGAAGCAGTTCTGGGGGTTGGAGTTGCAGCTTGTGCCCCATGGCACCAATCAGGAGGCCGACGACATCGCCAAACGGGCGTCCAGGCGATTACCTCAGGAGCCTGGCGTTTTTGAGGAGCGGCTCTTCAAGCCCTCAGCCCTGCCATCAATGTCAAACACGTCTCAGCCTCGGGAGGAGCTCCCCCAGCCACCTGCCTCAGGAGCTCCGGCCTGTGGCCCGGCCTCAGGAGCATGCCTGCTCCTGACGATGGAACCTCAGGAGGGATGCAGGATCACGGAGCTCCGGAGTTACTTAACGCAAGGGACCCTGCCGGAGAAGGAGGAGGAAGCGGAGCAGGTGGCACGCCAGGCCACGACATACTGCATCAAGGATGGGGAGCTCTACCGGAAGCGACCAAACGATGTATCCCTGCGCTGCATCTCTAGCGAGCAAGGGAAGGAACTGCTGGAGGATATACACGGCGGAGACTGTGGACATAATTCATCATCATGGACCCTTGTCGGCAAGGCGTTCCGCAGTGGGTTTTATTGGCCCACCGCACTCAATGACGCCGTCGAACTAGTGAAAGCTTGTGAAGCCTGCCAGTTCCACGCCAAGCAGATCCATCAGCCAGCAGGAGGCCTACAGGCTATACCCCTTTCGTGGCCATTCGCAGTCTGGGGGCTGGACATCTTGGGCCCGTTTCCTCGGGCGCCAGGGGGCTACCGCTACCTCTACGTCGCCGTGGACAAGTTCACCAAGTGGGCTGAAGTAGAGGCTGTCCGCACCATTCCCGCGGGTTCCGCGGTCAAGTTCATCAAGGACATCGTGAGCCGGTTCGGGGTGCCAAACCGCATCATCACGGACAATGGTTCGCAGTTCACCAGTAACCTCTTCAAAACATATTGTGTTAACCTTGGAACGCAGATATGCTATGCTTCGGTGGCGCACCCCTGAAGCAACGGCCAGGCCGAGCGAGCCAATGCAAAGGTCCTGAGGGGCCTCAAGACCAGGACGTTCAAGAAGAAGCTGGAGGCCTGCGGCAGAGGTTGGTACGACGAGCTTCAGTCCGTGTTGTGGTCCATCCGCACAACCGCGACCAAGCCGACTGGAGAGACCCCGTTCTTCCTGGTCTATGGAGCCGAAGCGGTCCTCCCTCACGAGGTCAGACGTCGCTCCGTGCGGGTCCTGGCGTTCGACGAGGCGCAGCAGGACGCCATGTGGGGGATGGACCTCGTGCTGGGGGAGGAACGTCGCCGAGAAGCCGCGCTGCGAGCAGCGAGGTACCAACAAGCGCTGCGGCGATATCACTACCGCAACATCCGCCCCAGAACTCTCGAGGTAGGAGACCTCGTGCTCAGGCGGGTTCTCTCCAGCGAGGGGCTGCACAAGCTCTCTCCCATGTGGGAGGGCCCGTTCAAAGTTGTTCATATTTCCAGGCCCAGCTCCGCGCGCTTGGAGACTCAGGAGGGGGTGCCGGTCCAGAACGCATGGAACATTCAGCACCTCCGGAGGTTCTACCCCTAAAAAGGCCCGGAGCCTGTGAAGAAGGCGAATGCCTGTGAAGCTGTCGCGTTTTGGAAAAGGCCCAGAGCCTGTGAAGAAGGCGAATGCCTGTGAAGCTGTCACGTTTTGGAAAAGGTCCGGAGCCTGTGAAGAAGGTGAATGCCTGTGAAGCTGTCGCGTTGTGGAAAAGGCCCGGAGCCTGTGAAGAAGGTGAATGCCTATGAAGCTGTCGCATTTTGGAAAAGGCCCGGAGCCTGTGAAGAAGGCGAATGCCTGTGAAGCTATCGCATTTTGGAAAAGGCCCGGAGCCTGCGAAGAAGGCCAACGCCTGTGAAGCTCGCCGCCCGTGACACTCTCACATAATAATGAGTTGGGGTTGTACACGCCTCGGAGTCTCAGGAGCGCCGGCCTCAGGCCCTGGGGCTCCCTCCCACGCCCAGTGGCAGCACTTAGCTCCGCACTGGTGAGAAGACGTCGAAGACTAGATTAGGTGCCGGATGCAGCTTTTCATTTGCTTTCCGCAGTTGGCTTGTTCCTTCTCGTTTGAAGTGTTATTGAAGATGTTGCCGTCTTTGGCTTCTGGTTCTTCGACTTTTCGCTCTCCTGCCTCGATTTCTCTTATGCAAGGCCTCGTGAGGGAGGGGGCAGCCGAGCGCCCTCGCTAGTGTTCCTGTCCTAGTCGTTCAAAGGGTTCGCGACCTGGGTCCATTACAGGAGCACCCCTCCAGTCCGTGCCCCACGGGCACCGTGACACGAACACAGGGCCTGGGTCGGTCGCCCCCCCCCCCCCCCACGGCTGGGGCCGGGAACTATCCACACGTGGGCACGTAGCCGGGAGGCACGATAACGGAAGCAAAACGGTGATTAACAGCAATAACTCAAACACGCCCCCACGGGGCTCCACACTACTGTCTTTTTGCGGAGGGAAAAGGAAAAGAAAGAATAAATCAGGCGCAGCTCGCCTCACACCGGCCTGCAGGGAAGGCTCGAGCTGCCTTCGGGGCTCAGGCAGACTCCCTCTCGCGCTTCGCCGGGGCGCGACGGCGAGCGGACACGCTACCACCACCCAAGCAGATACGACGGGGTGGAGGCTGACCGCGGCCAGCGCTAGAGGAGTCGCCGCCTAAAGAAGAACCGGAGAAGCTTGGGGAACCCTAAGAGCCGCCAGTCACGCGAGCGTTGTCCTCTCCATCATTGCTGGAGCTAGGTTCCCGGCCGCGGTCGTCGTCCTCGGGGCAGCACCCTGCGCGGTGACCATCTTCCCCAAACACCCTCATGTAGAGGGTGGCATCGCCGTCAAACTTGAAGTGCAGGGTGCACCGACGGCCCAGGCCACGCGCACGGGCCAGGGCCAGGCTCCCTGCTGCAGAGACCTCCAGTGAAACCCATGAGGCTCAGCTGCAGCAGCCATCGGCCTGAAGCCAGAGGCCGCCCGGGGCGCCGGCCGGGAGCTCGCCGAGGAGGAAGCGAGGAAGTGGAAGCCGGGTGCTAGTCGGCTCCGCCGACCACACGCGCCCCCCGGCCGCAACAATCTGCCCGTCACCATGCTGGAAATCGTCTCCACGGCCGCGGGGAGCTGCCGTGGTGGCCACACGATGTTTGCGAGGGCGCCCTCGGCCGCGCTTGGGCGGGGGAGAGGCATGCTCAACCTGGCGAGCCTTCCCCTTCTCTGCGGCCGAGAACCTCCTCGACGGGGCCATGAAGAAGAAGGAGAAGCAAGGGGAGATGAATTGGAAGGGCCCGCGCCGACCCGTACTTATAGCTGGCGAGGGCCAACCGACGGCCCCCACGATCGCAGGTAATTATGACCCGCTTTGCATGCAGGGACTTGTCCAATCCGTGCAGTTGCCGAGGCACCATGGGGAAGTGGAGACGCCCACGTCCAAACAACCGTGGCTCAAAGCCCGGGCGCACCTTGGGCCCGGGGGCTACTGTCGGCGTTCTGGGAACGGGGGTCCCCAGACTTTCCTGCCGGCGGCCTGCGGCGTGGCTCAAAGGAGGGCCTAGCACAGCCCATCTTCACCAACACAGACCCAAGACCCTCGCGAGGGGCCAAGCCTCGCGGGGCGGACGACACGGAGCTTCCTCAGGCACGGCCTCATCAGGCTGGCTCGCGAGGAGGCGGAGAGAACAAGGCGGGGTACCTCACGAGGTGCCCGTGACGCAAGCCATGACGACCAAGGGCGCTAGGCGGGTACCAGCCCGCGCAATGTCCTCCTTTCCCCTTTGGTGCAAAGGGGGCAAGCGCAGCCGCGGAGTACCGAGGCATCAGGCAAAGGTTGCCATTCTAGTGCAACAAGACCAAGACCAGGAGGACTGCAAGACGGAGGTCATTGTGGAGCCCAAGACGGCGTCACCACCAGAGCTTTGTGCAGGCGAAGACTACTTTTGTCAGGATAACTGGTACTAGCTGTCCCCCTTCAAATTAGCCCGCCATTGTTGGCTCCCTTCCCGCTCGACATTTGGGAAGAGGACCAGAGCCTCTATAAATAGGACCAGCCACCCACGAGAGGTAGGGGGGACAATCGAGAGAGAGAGAGAAGGGTGACTGATCTCCTCCCAGCAGTTCATCCCCCCAGCCAAGAACAAACCCTCGCGAGGCTGTTCTTCCTTGTATTGTTCATCACCATCAGCCCAAGAGGCAATCCACCACACCACACACTAGAGTAGGGTATTACAGCACAACAGTGGCCCGAACCAGTATAAACCCTGTATCTCTTGTGTTGTTCTTTCCATAGCTTAGATCTTAGCGAGGCGGAGAGGTGCAGGTAGGTAGGAAGCGAAATCTCCGCGCGCACCCCAGTGTTCGAACCTCAAGGGTCTGCCGGAACCCGAAATCCGACAATTATATAGGCATCACGTCCAAGATTAGTAGACCGACTCCGGCCTGCATCTACTACTATTACTCCACACATCAACCGCTATCCAGCATGCATCTAGTGTATTAAGTTCATGGAGAAATGGAGTAATGCAATAATAATGATGACATGATGTAGACAAGATCTATTTATGTAGAAATAGACCCCATCTTGTTATCCTTAATAGCAACGGTACGCACGTGTCATTTCCCCTTCTGACACTGGGATCGAGCATCGTAAGACCGAACCCATCAGAAAGCACCTCTTCCCATGGCAAGAAAAATCGATCTAGTCAGCCTAACTAAACCAAAGATTCGAAGAAGAAATACAAGGATATAAGTAATCATGCATAAAAGAGATCAAAAGAGTCAAATAACTTTCATGGATAAAAACATAGATCTGATCATAAACTCAAAGTTCATCAGATCCCAACAAACACACTGCAAAAAGAGTTACATCAAATAGATCTCCAAGAGACCATTGTATTGAGAATCAAAAGAGAGAGAGAGAGAGGAAGCCATCTAGCTACTAACTACGGACCCGTCGGTCTACAATGAACAACTCACGCATCATTAGAGAGGCATCAATGAGGATGATGAACCCCTCTGTGATGGTGTCTAGATTGGATATGTGGTTTCTGGAACTTGCGGCGGCTGGAATTGATTTTCGTCGACTCCCCTAGGGTTTCTGGAATATTGGGGTATTTATAGAGCAAAGAGGCGGTGCGGGAGGCCACCAAGGTGGGGACAACCCATCTGGGCGCGCCTGGGCCCCCAGGCGCACCCTGGTGGGTTGTGCTCCCCTCGGAGCCCCCCTCTAGTACTTCTTTGGCTCAACAGGTGTCTTCTGGTCCAGAAAAAATCTCCAAAAGTTTTGTTGCGTTTGGACTCCGTTTGGTATTGATTTTCCGCGAAGTAAAAAACAAGCAAAAAAACATCAACTGGCACTGGGTACTATGTCAATAGGTTAGTCCCAAAAAATGATATAAAGTTGCTACAAAATGATTGTAAAACATCCAAGAATGACAATATAACAGCATGGAACAATCAAAAATTATAGATACGTTGGAGATGTATCAGCACGCAGCAGGGATGATGAAAATGGCCTCCAGTGATGGCTTCCCTCCTCCGGCAGGGTACCGAAAAGGTATTCATATGAGATCGCTTCAGAGCGGAGGCTTACGGCGGCGGAAAAACTCATCTTGGTTAAATTTTCAAAGGTTTCTGAATATATAGGATTTTTCAGCATTGGAATCACTCCAAGAGGTGCCACATGGGGCCCACAAGGGGGCAGGGCACGCCCACAGGGTTAGGTGCCCCTGCCTTGTGGGTCCCTTGTGTGTCTTCTAGTGCACCCCCGAAGCTTCCTAGGTCTCTTTCCTTCCAGGAAAAAATGTCAAAAAATTTCATCGCGTTTGGACTTAGCTTGGTATGGATTATCTTGAGAAACCAAAAAGAAGCAGAAATAGCAACTAGCACTGGGCACTGGATTAATATGTTAGTCCATGAAAATAATATAAAAATGCACCAAAACCATATAAAATTGTTGTAAACATGGCATGAATACTTCATAAATTATAGATATGTTGGAGACGTGTCAAGGCCTTTGCAGTATAATTGGTGAACAAACCCAAATTACAAGTACCATGCCTTGAACCTGGGTGGGTGGGAAGACATGAACCCCTTTCCACCACTAGGCTATGCCTTATTCTGCATGTCTAGGGAGAGTGGAACACATCCAGACCTCAAAGGCAACACAAACTCCTTCGAATATGTGACCAAGGATACACATTTCATTCTTCAACTAGCGATGAACAAAGTCAATGCAAAACGTGATGAGCGCATTCAAGGCATTGACGTTGAAATGTGAGAAGTCAAAGCTCATAGCGATGAAATCTAGGATGAGCACTTGAAAGAGCTAACTGAAAATTTTTGCAACATCATAAACAACCGCACACCGCTAGCCGACCTCATACCATTCTAGAACATCATCAATTTCACATCGTCCGAGCATAACTCATTGTAAATTTCACATCGATCTAGATGAAGTTGCAACTCCATGGACTGAGAGGTCATCATTCTCCACCCCTCCTTGTGGCAATGGACTACAAGAACAAACTCGAGACCGTAACGCAAGATCGTGAAGCTTGTGAACAACGTGAATGTGAAGAACGTGACCGCGCCCACCAAGACTGCCAAAGCAAAAGCCAAACGATTGGAAGAAGAAGCTCGCTTTCACACATCAATGAAGAATCCCACCGAGTGTCATGCAATACGTGAGAGTGGATTTACAGTCATATTTTCCTGAATTTAAACATGATATTCTCGTATATATATTCTCTATGATTGTCACTTCACCAATAATCGCAAAGATATGCATATCTTAGTGTTTTAATGCTCCGCTGGAGATATCAATGTAATATGGAGGGAATGAAGACACAATCAGGCAATACATAAAGTGAGTATCATTTCCGTATAAAAGATGTCACCAGAGGTGACTCTATAAGAAAAAGACAACCTTTGATTGCATCGCGCGATAATCACCTGATACGTCTCCAACATATCTATATATTTTTATTATTCCATGCTATAAAAGTATCATTCTTGGATGTTTTACATTCACTAGCAAAAGAGCCCGTGCGTTGCAATGGGAGAGAAAACATAACACACTCTCTTAACTCAACAACCATCACTCAAGACCACAATAGGTCCATCTCCTTTATTTTTGCGAGGCATCATATTTGAGTTGCCACTTATCCTCCTTCTCACCCTCGCTGGCGATGGCCTCGGTGTTAAAACAAAACAACAAAAAATGTGTGTTGAATATGGTTAATCCTAAGGTGTCTCTCTCCCCTCTCTCCTTCCTCTCTCTCTCTCTCTCTCTCTCTCTCTCTCTCTCTCTCTTGCTCGCTCGCTCGCTTTCTCACACTCCCGCGATGAGAAATCTGTTGTTTTCCCCTGCGACATTTTTCAGAGGTATGCATGTGTAGTTATCGATGTTTTCTTTTCCGTATATGGTTATAATGGGGTGTTTATTTGCAATCCAGATCGCCGTCGGTATGAGAAAAATGAATATTGCGCTATAAATTATAAGTTTGCTTCCATAAAAATATTTTAAAAATATTTAACAAGTAAAATTAACATCATATTTAGATTCCACACATTTTTCTAATAAAATTTCATATATAATATGTTAAAATCGAAGTTACGGTTTAAAAGATACAGATAATTTAGAAAATCATTTGGTTTGACTCAAATATATTCCAAAATAATATTTAAAAAATACTTAACAGGTAAACATAATCTCATATTCATATTCTACATATTTTTCTAATCAAATTTCATATATAACATGTTTAAATCGGAGTTACGGTTTAAAAGATATGGATGATTTTAAAAAGCATTTGTTTGACTTAAATATGATCCGCGGATGAATTACCTAAAACATCAGGGGGGTTTCAAAAATGTAAAATAACGGTTCGGGTGTAACTTTGTCGGGGGTGCTAATCCACGAACACCTATGGGACCGGCGGACCGAGCCCCTTTCGGTTCGGCAGGGGGGCGGAGATCGCACGAAGAGCAGATCGAGGCGAAGCACACGAGCACGCGATCAGTTTACCCAGGTTCGGGCCGCACGGATGCGTAAAACCCTACTCCTGCTTGTGGTTTGTATTGTGTTCTTGCTCGGGAGCACTGATTGCTACAGTACACACCAGCAGCTAGCGAGACCGAGCGTGAGAATGATCGTCCCCCCTATTCTATGTTGCGCATGGGCCTCCTTTTATATGCTCAAGGGGTCACGGACAGGTGGCAACGTAGATGAGGGTAAAAATGGAAAAGGCGTGGCGGTTGGCACCGCCGCCTACTACAGTGTATCATACCTAACTCTGACGGCAGGGGACAAGGGCATTAAATGCCCGTCTGCGTCGCCCAAATAGTGTAAAAGGGACCGCCAGGGACGCCACCGCTCGCCACGATGGCGATCTTGTCAGCGCCGCTTGCCACCGTGTACCGCTGGCTGCACAGCTCCTCGCCACGTGCGCCTGGAAGGGTCCCAGAGTGACATGTTGGTGGGTGTGCTAGAGCGCAGGTACAGAGTGGAGGCTTGCCGCGGCAAGCGCCTTGCCGCGGTCGTTGCCTTGTCGCGTCCGGGAGCTTGTCGCTCACCGGGCCTTGGCTTGGATACTTTGTTCTTGAATGGCTCCAAAGGAACCACGGAGGACCTTGGCGGTCACCCGGCAAGCCTTGCCGCGGGATGCTGCGACTGCCCGTGCACAAGTTCGGGATACTAGGGTACCCCTACTCTAGTACACCGATAGGAGCCCCCAGGCCTGGGCCATACACGGTGCCGAGCGCTGTTGGGCCAGGCCCAAAACAGGGCACGGGCACGCGCGGCCTAGGTTACGCCGTATCTCTCTCCGTATCCACCGTGCCCTCCCCGAACGGCACGCGTCGAATGCGGCATCGTGGGAGAGATCGTGGGTGGTTTCTTTATTAGGAAAGGCGGAACGTCCCCCCCCCCCTTCCCTTATAAGTAGGGGAACCAGGGGTAGTGCGCCCACTCGCCCCTTGCTACTCTAATCTCGGAAACCTCCGCCGCTCCCCCGTCTTCCCAAAGCAGAGAGAGAACAGCGCCCTGCCACCTGTCGCCACCAGCACCACCAACGCCGTCGACCTCCTCCACCACTTCCGCCATGGCTCCGAAAGCCGACAAGGGGAAGGCTGTGAAGTCAACCGAGGCGCAGCGGCTTGCAGCGCTGCGAAAGGAGCGGGCCATCTTCCCCCCCCCCCCAAGCTTGCCGCGAAGGAGCTGAGGGAGTACTACTACCTCTTCTGGTCGACGGAGACGCGAGCGCACCCGAGCACGAAGGTACTCCCGGCCTCCGCTCATAAAATGGCTCCAAATGGATATCCCTTCTTCGCCGTGTTCTTCTACTGCGGGCTCTGCCCGCCCTTCTCTTAATTTTTCTGGGACATCATGAACACCTACGGGCTCTGCCTCCTTGATTTCACCCCCAATGCCGTTCTGACCATGGCAGTTTTCGCACATCTTTGCGAAAACTTTGTCAGAGTCCATCCCAACGTAGCCCTTTTCCGCCACTTCTTTATGCCTCGAGTAGAGAGAGGAGAGCCTCTATCCGGCGGAATCGCCTGGATCTCAAGGGCCGGAAAGAAAGACTCTTATCTGGAGGGCGAGTTCTGCGGCAAGTGGGAGGAGTGGAGAGCAGACTGGTGTTGGATTGTCGAGGAGAACCCGCAGCCTTTTACCGCCCGGCGCCAAGCCCCAGCAGTACGCGGCAGCGATTGGAGCGACGTGGCCCCGAAAGATGATAGGCTGAGGATTGCCGTCACCAGGATCCAACGCCTCAGGCTTGCCGGACTCACTGTAGGCGCCGTTGGCGCAGATTTTCTTCGCCGCCGCATCGCCCCCCTGCAGGAACGGAGGAGGCCCGCCTGGGAGTTCAAGAATGCGGCGGATATCATAAGGCTGCATCCAGGCCTCAACTACAACTTCACTGTCCTGGAGCTCAACGCGATGCTCCAGGAGCTCTTCAAGTATGACCCTGATCATCCCGAAGCGTTTAGGTTGCCGCAGGGTGTCGTTCCGTTGTGCAACAATTGTGCGCTTGACCGCATCCGGGCAATGATGCCGCTGTGCGACTCGCATGGACTTGTGCCAACTTGGCAAGAGCCTGCAGACGAGGTCATGCAGGAATTCTTCGACAGCTTGGTAGAAGTGCCGATCCGCCCCGACGAGAAGAATGGCCTCACTCGCGACACCACCGATGTGGAGTTGAAGCGCATCGCCACCAGGCTGGAAGAGGCGGCGGCAGCCGCAGCTGCGGGCGAGTTTGGATTCACCATGGAGGAGGCAGAGGCAGTAGAGGCGGCAAGCCGTGCCGAGCGAGAGGAACTTGCCGGCAAGAAAGAACTTGCCGTCAAGAAAGAGCTTGCCGAGCATGACGCCGAGCCGAGCGAGCCCGCCGAGGATACGAGCGGCTCGCTGGAGATCAACTCCTCCTCATCATCATCAGACAGCTCGCCGCAAGCCGAGCCTCCATCTCCACCAAGAAGGCGTCTCCGCAAGGCCGGAGAAGTAGTAGGGCAGCGGGCGAGTCAACAGTCGCCGCGCCGCGCGACGCGCTCCACCGCGGCAAGCACTATTGCCGCGGGAGCACCACACGCTGCTGCGGCAACTGGAGCGGGGTCTTCCCGGACCACCGCTTCTGCTCCCGCCAAGCGGCCAAGGGAACCTACTCCTCCACCTTCTCGCGTCGGGCGTGAGCCGGACTTCAACTTCTCCGTGTTCAGCTCCGACGATTAAGAAGAAGAAGAGTAAGATTCTCCTGTTGTACTTGTAGTTCTTCAATTCTTGCTGTTTTGTCTTGTATCTCATCTGCTTCACTCTGAACCTTTTCCTTTTTAGGACTCTGGCCCAGAGGGCAGCCAAGAGAGCCAAAGCCCCGGTGATTATCATCGAGGACGAACCCACCGCGACAGCAGGGGATGCGCCCGAGACAACCTTGCCGGACCCGGCAACTGTTCTCCAGAGCAGCCCCCAGCGTAAGTATATGGTTTGCTTTTCGCTGTTTGGGCGCACATGGAGATCCTTGCTTTGCTGATATCTGATTGTCGACTTGTGCAGGAGCAGAGCAGCCCCACCAGGAGCGCCCGGAGGCCGCCCCCGAAACGCCAAGGGATAGTCCTCCGGTAAGGGAGAGGTCCCCGGCAAGGGAGAGCACTCTGGCAAGGGAGAAGCCTCCGGCAAGGGAGGGTTCTCCGGCAAGGGACACCACCAGCGGTCCCCCGGCGGCGGAGACCACGACTGCAGAGCCTTGCACAGGTAATCTTCTCGCTTCAGAACTTCCCTTGGGTTCTTCTTCTTTTGATCTTCTTCTTTTTTTGGATATTTGCTTGACTCTTCTCCCTTTTTCCGGCTGTCAGATCCATCTGCTTCGGAACTGATGGAGACCGAGGTTGCTGCCGAAGACGCTGCTGCCGCCGAGGAAGCAGCCGGCGCTGATGAGCCCGCCGGCGCAGAGACCGCCAAGGCTGCCGCCGCAGAAGCAGGCGGGGGATCTGGCGATCGTACTGATGGCCCTGAGGCCGTAGGAGCGCCATGCGCTATGTCGACCGCTGATCCCTCCGCCGCTGCCGCAGGGTCAGGCTCCGAAGAGCCCCAGCCAGGCGTCTACTTGAAGGCCGGCGACGACATCTTCATCAACCTCCCCTGGGTGTCGGGCTCCAGGGCGCCGGTCAAAGGAGAGATCTTCGACGGAGAAGTGCTTGCCTCCGCCGGGCTGGCGCTGGTCGACGCGCCAAGCAGCAGCAGCGGCGAGCCTGAGGAGGAGCGGCTGCTGCGGAAGTTGGTGTCGCTCTACCGCGCCCGGCAAGCCAAGTTGGAATCCCGCGAGGCGCTTGTCGCGAAGGCGGGAGAGGACATCGAGAAGCGCGCGGAGGAGCTCCGGGGTCACAACCGGGAAGCTCTCCGCTCCCTGGCAGAGGAGCGGGCGCGACTTGCCGAGGAGCGGGAGGCCTTCCTCCTCGAGAAGGCTGAAGCTGAAGAGCAACAAAGGCTTGCCGCTGAGAAGCTGTCGGTGCAAGAAGGCGAGTTGGTGCAGCGGAAAGTCAATCTAGACAGCCACGAGGAGGAGCTTGCCGCGCGTGAGCGAACCTTTGGCGGAGCTCTCAAGCAGGCAGAGGACGCTGCCGCAGCTGCCGAGGCCGCCAAGAAGGAGCTGGAGGCAAAGGTGGCGCAGGTGGAGGCCGATCTCAAGGCAACGGCGAAGAGCTTGCCGCGCTCAAGCTTGAGCGGGAGAAGGACGCCCACAGCTACTCGGAGCTGCAGGCCCATCTCACCGAGAAGGGCCAGGAACTTAGCGCCACCAAGGACTCCAACACTGATCTTGAGTTGAAGTTGACCACTTTGACCAAGACGCTGGACGGCGCCAAGGAGCAGGAGACGGCCTTGAAGGAGGAGATCAAGGCCGGCAAGGCTCTGCTGGCGAGTGCTGCTGCTGCCCAGAGCACTTTCCGGGAGAATGTGGAGCACTGGACGGAGGGTCTTGTGGACGTTGCCGCGGATATTGACAGGGAGCTGGCGCAGCTGGGGATGGAGGATCTCGGGTATCCCTCCGACGAGAACCTCCAACCCAGCGCCAAGCTCACCTCGTTCTTCAAAGGCATGGCGACGGCCCTCCGGCGACTCCGGGAGAGGATCCCAAAGCAGCTGGCCGACGAGTCGCGCAAGATCTGCGCGGGAGCTCTTCAGAAGGTGTTGGTGAAGGTGGCCTTCCGCAACCCGGGCCTCAACCTCACCAACGTCCTCAGGACCTTGCCGCCGGATGCCGATCTGGAAGCGCTCAAGACCCTTGTCGCACCCATTGTGGACCAGGTGAGCGGGATCAAGAGGGTTGAGGGCGATCGCGTAGATTAGGAAGCCCGTTTTCTTCTTTTCTTGTCGCTGCTGGTCATGTGACGAGAACAATCTGTTAGAGCTGCGACAAGCTACCTTGTAATATAACTTTATTTTGGGTACTGATTGCAACGTTATTTCCTTTACTTTATTCCCTCCTTTGTATGTTTTTGCCCTATGCTTTTAGGGAACTTGCCGGCGCAGGCACCTTGGCCGCGAGCGCTGAGTGCGGGACGTCAGCAGCCTGCTGGCGGTGCCGCTACCGACAAGAAACCTTGTCGCAGCTAGTCGCAGCTCACTTAAGTTGTCGAGCGGACTCGAAACAAAATAAGGGCGCAACTAGCTACGAGTTGGTTCCTCCGCGCACAGGTTTTCCATACAAAGTACGGTCGTTCAAGGAAGATAACTTAAAAAATTTAAAAATCTGATTGCTCAAACTTTGGCAACTTATCTTTTCTGTTGTTCGCTTCCCGGCAAGGCAAAACTTTCTTGAACGACGCCTGGTCCATACCATTATCTTCTCCCTTCCCCCCGGCAAACTTGTGTGCGAGGGAACCTTCCTTTCCTTGAGATAAAAAGAAAGAGGAGAAAAATAAAAATATGGAGCCTTATGGCTCGTTGTTGCTTACCGGGGGTAAGTGCTGCACAAAGTGTCAGATAACGCATGCGAGAAATAAAAAGCATGAAATTGACAAGGTGTGCCGAGCACATGATCTTTATGCACGGGGTCTGCGCCCGGCTTTGTACAAAGGATTACATGCAACAGCGGCAAGACTTGTACAAAAGGTGGTTGCCGGAACGGGTTCCGGCAACCGCGCCCTACGGGTAAAACTTACGAAGATGCTCAATATTCCAGGAGTTGCTCACTGGGATGCCATCTTCGGTCTCAAGGCGGACAGCGCCAGGCCTAGTGACTCATTTTACCCGGTAAGGGCCTTCCAACTTCGGCATCAACTTGTTGAAATTCTTGGCGGACTAAACACGCCGAAGAACAAGGTCGCCTTCCTCGAGACTTCTGGCGTTAACTTTGCGGCTATGGTAGCGGTGCAAAGCTTGCTGGTAGCGAGCAGCTCGCACAGCAGCCTGAAGACGGTCTTCCTCAAGGAGCAGCGCGTCATCTTGTCGCAGCTGCTCTTGCTCAAGCTCATCGTAAGCGAGCACTCGAGGTGACCCGTATACGAGTTCCGTGGGGAGAACTGCCTCTGCTCCATAGACTAGAGCGAAAGGTGTCTGGCCAGTGGCTCGATTTGGCGTCGTCCTGATCGACCAAAGAACCACCGGCAGCTCCTTGATCCAGTTTCTTCCGCACTTGTGCAGCCTGTCGAAAGTTCTGGTCTTGAGCCCACGCAGCACTTCAGCATTTGCCCTCTCCGCTTAACCGTTGCTTCTCGGGTGAGCAACAGAAGTGAAGCAGACCTTGGCGCCAAGATCTTGGACGAACTGCATGAAGGTGCGGCTCGTGAATTGCGTACCGTTGTAGGTGATTATCCTGTTAGGGATCCCGAAGCGGCAAACCCCGCTGAGACACAAAGAACCCGAGAAGCTTGCCGGAGGGGACTCCAAACACACACTTCTCGGGGTTGAGCTTGACGTTGATCTTGCGCAGATTTGCGAAGGTCTCGTCTAAATCTTGAACCAAAGTTGCCCTGTTCTTGCTCTTGACCACTATGTCATCCATGTAAGCTTCCACATTCATGTGTATTTGCGGCTCAAGAGCGACATGGACTACTCTTGCAAATGTCGAACCAGCATTCTTTAAACCGAAAGGCATCTGTATAAAACAGTATGTGCCACATGGAGTAATGAATGCGGTTTTCTCCTCATCCTCTTCTGCCATGAAGATTTGATGGTATCCTGAGTATGCGTCAAGAAATGAAAGCAAGTCACATCCGGCCGTGGAGTCAACAATCTGGTCAATGCGCGGCAAGGGAAATGGGTCTTTGGGACAAGCTTTATTAACATCGGTAAAGTCGATACAAAGCCTCCATTTCCCGTTTGCCTTGCACACGACTACAGGATTGGCCAACCACGTAGGATGGAGCACTCCTCTGACAAGGCCTGCTGCTTCCAATTTCTTGATTTCTTCGGCGATGAATTCTTGGCGCTCCATTGCTTGTTTCCTGACCTTCTGCTTGACGGGCCGCGCATGAGGACAAACGGCAAGGTGGTGCTCAATTACTTTCCTGGGAACACCCAATCAAGTGGTTAGTGCTGCGTTAGTTGCAGAGAGGGAGGCAGATGACGAGCCAGCAACCACGGCAAGCGCATCCAGCAACAAGCAGGGGGCTTCCCCGACAAGCTCTGGTCCCGACAAAGATGGATCTGCGCAGGTGCACGAGGAGATACAGAAGAGAATGGTGCAGCGCCCAGTTTACTTTGTCAGTTCCCTTCTGCAGGGGGCTAGGTCAAGGTACTCTGGTGTGTAGAAATTGCTTTTCGGCCTTCTTATGGCCTCGAGAAAGCTGCGCCATTACTTCCAAGCACATGAGATCACAGTTGTCACTCGCTTTCTGCTGAAGAGGATTCTACAGAATCCAGAAGCAACAGGTAGGATTGTTGAGTGGGCACTGGAACTGTCAAGCTTTGGCCTCAAGTTTGAGAGTACTTCAACTATCCAAAGCAGAGCATTGGCAGAATTCATAGCAGAGTGGACGCCAACACCAGATGAAGAAATTCCAGAAACGAGCATCCCCGTCAAGGAAGCAAGCAAAGAGTGGATCATGTACTTTGACGGTGCCTTCTCGCTACAAGGCGCCGGCGCTGGCGTGCTGCTTGTCGCACCCACCGGAGAGCACCTCAAGTACGTAGTCCAGATGCACTTCCCCAAGGAGCAAGCGACAAACAATACTGCAGAATATGAAGGCTTGCTTGCCGGTCTCAGGATCGTGGCAGACCTTGGGATTAAGAAGCTCATTGTCAGGGGTGACTCGCAGCTTGTCATCCGCCAAGTGAACAAGAATTATCAGAGTCCATTGATGGAAGCCTACGTTGACGAAGTGAGAAAGCTAGAAGAGCACTTTGATGGCCTACAGATGGAACATGTTCCAAGAGCTCAAAACGACATTGCCGATGGCCTGTCAAAGTGCGCCGCACTTAAGTTACCTGTGGAACCAGGGATTTTTTTGCTCAAGCTAACTCGACTGTCCGTAACGCCGTCAACTGGACAGAGCAAGAAGAGGAAGTTGATTTCTGGTGACTATTTTCCGGCAGAGCTTCCCGAAGCCGCCGCCAAGAAGGTCCCCAAGATCAACACCAAGGATGCTGAGGAGCAGTCTGCTCCGGCAAGCCCTAGGGTTTGTTCCGTTGAAGCGGACGCTCCCGACAAGTTTTGCTCCGGCAAGCTTGCCGGGGAACGTCAAGCTCTGGCAGAGCCGCAGGCCCTTGCCGTAGAAGCGAATGTTCCCGCAGCAGCAGATATGCCTTTAGTCCTTGTTGTCGAGCCGCAAGCTCCAGCATGGGCACAGCAGATTGTCCGTTTCCTTCAGACAGGAGAACTTCCCGAAGAGCAAGAAGAAGCGGAAAGAGTAGCCCGGCAGTCAAGTATGTACCAGTTTGTCGATAGCACACTGTACAGAAGAAGACTCAACGGTGTGAAAATGAAGTGTATTCACCGGGAAGATGGACAAAAGCTATTGGCAGAGATACATGGAGGCATATGTGGTCACCACATTGGCGCAAGAGCACTTTCCGGCAAAGCTTTCCGGCAAGGTTTCTTTTGGCCGACAGCCCTCCAGGATGCAACTGCACAAGTAACCAAGTGTGAAGCGTGCCAGTTCCATTCCAAGCAGATACACCAGCCAGCTCAGGCTCTCCAGACAATCCCTTTATCTTGGCGGAAGAACGGGCGCCGATGAGGGTGCTCATGGTGCTGCCAGGTCCAAGGACAAGGCTGCGCTGCTCATCGGCGGCGCAGTCGGCTCCCACAACGACCGGGCGCACTCCAAGACCTCGGCGTCCGTACATGCACCGCGCCCGTCCTAGGGCTATGTTGGGATGGACTCCGACAAATTTTTCGCAAAGATGTGCGAAAACTGCCATGGTCAGAACGGCATTGGGGGTGAAATCAAGGAGGCAGAGCCCGTAGGTGTTCATGATGTCACAGAAAAATTCAGAGAAGGGCGGGCAGAGCCCGCAGTAGAAGAACACGGCGAAGAAGGGATATCCATTTGGAGCCATTTTATGAGCGGAGGCCGGGAGTACCTTCGTGCTCGGGTGCGCTCGCGTCTTCGTCGATCAGAAGAGGTAGTAGTACTCCCTCAGCTCCTTTGCGGAGAGCTTGGGGGGAGATGGCCCGCTCCTTTCGCAGCGCCGCAAGCCGCTGCGCCTCGGTCGACTTCACACCCTTCCCCTTGTCGGCTTTCGGAGCCATGGCGGAAGTGGTGGAGGAGGTCGACGGCGTTGGTGGTGATGGTGGCGACAGGGGGCACGGCGTTGTTCTCTTTCTCTCTGCTTTGGGAAGACGGGGGAGCGGTGGAGGTTTCCGAGATTGGAGTAGCAAGGGGCGAGTGGGCGCACTACCCCTGCTTCCCCTGCTTATAAGGGAGGGGGCGGACGTTCCGCCTTTCCTAATAAAGAAACCACCCATGATATCTCCCACGACGCCGCATTCGACGTGTGTCGTTCGGGGAGGGCGCGGTGGATACGGAGAGAGATACGGCGTAACCTAGGCCGCGCGTGCCCGTGCCCTGGTTTGGGCCTCGCCCAACAACGCTCAGCACCGTGTATGGCACAGGCCCGAGGGCTCCTGTCAGTGTACTAGAGTAGGGGTACCCTAGTATCCCGAACTTGTGCACGGGCAGTCGCAGCATCCCGCGGCAAGGCTTGCCGGGTGACCGCCAAGGTCCTCCGTGGTTCCTTTGGAGCCATTCAAGAACAAAGTATCCAAGCCAAGGAGACAAGACCCCGGCAAGAGGAGCTTGCCGGGAAGGACAAGACCCCGGCAAGAGGAGCTTGCCGGGAAGGACAAGACCCCGGCAAGAGGAGCTTGCCGGGAAGGCCAACCAAGGCATCTCAAGGAACTTGCCGCGACGCACCATGCGTCCCGACAAGGCCCGGTGAGCGACAAGTTCCCGGACGCGACAAGGCAACGACCGCGGCAAGGCGCTTGCCGCGGCAAGCCTCCACTCTGTACCTGCGCTCCAGCACACCCACCAACGTGTCGCTCTGGGACCCTTCCAGGCGTACGTGGCGAGGAGCTGTGCAGCCAGCGGTACACGGTGGCAAGCGGCGCTGACAAGATCGCCATCGTGGCGAGCGGTGGCGTCCCTGGCGGTCCCTTTTACACTATTTGGGCGACGCAGACGGGCATTTAATGCCCTTGTCCCTTGCCGTCAGAGTTAGGTATGATACACTGTAGTAGGCGGCGGTGCCAACCGCCACGCCTTTTCCATTTTTACCCTCATCTACGTTGCCACCTGTCGGTGACCCCTTGAGCATATAAAAGGAGGCCCATGCGCAACATAGAATGGGGGGAAAGATGTCGGGGGTGCTAATCCACGAACACCTATGGGACCGGCGGACCGAGCCCCTTTCGGTTCGGCATGGGGGCGGAGATCGCACGAAGAGCAGATCGAGGCGAAGCACATGAGCACGCGATCAGTTTACCCAGGTTCGGGCCGCACGGATGCGTAAAACCCTACTCCTGCTTGTGGTTTGTATTGTGTTCTTGCTCGGGAGCGCTGATTGCTACAGTACACACCGACAGCTAGCGAGACCGAGCGTGAGAATGATCGCCCCCCCCCCCCTATTCTATGTTGCGCATGGGCCTCCTTTTATATGCTCAAGGGGTCACCAACAGGTGGCAACGTAGATGAGGGTAAAAATGGAAAAGGCGTGGCAGTTGGCACCGCCGCCTACTACAGTGTATCATACCTAACGCTGACGGCAGGGGACAAGCGCATTAAATGCCCGTCTGCGTCGCCCAAATAGTGTAAAAGGGACCGCCAGGGACGCCACCGCTCGCCACGATGGCGATCTTGTCAGCGCCGCTTGCCACCGTGTACCGCTGGCTGCACAGCTCCTCGCCACGTACGCCTGGAAGGGTCCCAGAGCGACACGTTGGTGGGTGTGCTGGAGCGCAGGTACAGAGTGGAGGCTTGCCGCGAAAAGCGCCTTGCCGCGGTCGTTGCCTTGTCGCGTCCGGGAGCTTGTCGCTCACCGGGCCTTGGCTTGGATACTTTGTTCTTGAATGGCTCCAAAGGAACCACGGAGGACCTTGGCGGTCACCCGGCAAGCCTTGCCGCGGCATGCTGCGACTGCCCGTGCATAAGTTCGGGATACTAGGGTACCCCTACTCTAGTACACCGACAAACTTAAATCCGGATGGCGGGCTGATTTCAAGAAAAGACAAGGACTTTTATGTAAAATACGAAAATAACGATTCGTTTTAACTTAAAACAAGACTGCGGGTTGAATTCTCTGAAATAGAGGGACTTTTCTGAAAAATGCCATGACGGACGAAAGAAACCCAATTTGCTTTATTATTAGGTAAAGATTTACTAGCAAATTTATATCATTTTTTGGGACTAAACTATTGACATAGTGCCCAGTGCCAGTTGTTTTCTGCTTGTTTTTTACTTTGCAGAATATCAATACCAAACGAAGTCAAAATGCCATGAAACTTTTCGGAGATTTTTCTGGACAGAAGGCATCCAGGGGGCCAAGGAAGTGCACTAGAGGAGGCCCGTGGAGTCCACTAGGCACCAGGGCGTGCTAGGGCCCCCAGGCGGGCCCTGGTGGGTAGTGGGGACCACATGAGTCTTCTCCACCGACTATCAACTCTATAAATACTCTAAAAATCCTAAAAATCTAGGGGGGTCAGCGAAACACAATTCCAGCCGCTACAAGTTCTAGAACCACGAGATCCAATCTAGAGGTCTCCTCCAGCACTCTGCCGGAGGGGTCAACGATCATAGAGGGGTTCTTCATCATCACCCTTGCCCCTCCTATGATGCTTGAGCACGTAGTTCACCACAGACCTATGGGTCTGTAGGTAGTAGTTAGATGGCTTCTTCTCTTCGGGGAATTACCCACGCGGATACAAGCAATCATCGCCTTGAGAAGTCCACCCAATGCACTTCTCTATTGAGCAATCAGGTCCACTTCACAAGATTTTGTCCTAAAACCATATTCGAAATGATCCACAATATAAAAGGGAGAACAAGGACTCTAGTTCTCCCCTCATCGCCATGCCAAGTCCTCGCTATCACGCTTAAGCTTCACTGTTGTCACCACCAAGCAACAACCACCATCTCCATTTGAAATCATTAAACACTAATGCATTGGTACAGTAAATCCTTACTAAGTGAGTAAACCCACAGGATATAATAGGAGCAAGGTCAGATGACTCAATCCTCGATACACAAGTAGTTGGTAGTGGTGCCCCATGAACGCGTCACCCACTTATTTAGTCACAAGTTCATTACTATCTATTCATCATAACAATGCTTGCTCGTCTATCTTATGACCCCAAGCGTATGTATTTCATTGCAGGTGAAACCTCTACTCCCGCATATTTCCTAATGTTTTCTACAGCTTCTCCTAATTTTCTATGTGTTTTGCAGTGATCTAACATAGTAGTGTACTCGTCTAGGGATCATGAATGATATGTGATAACTGATACGTTATAGAAATGCCTTCACCTGCACAATTATTTAATAGTTTGATAGACCTTGGCCTCTTGTAATAAGGCCATTTACTACAATATAAATTGGATCGAGGTCATCAACCCTTTTTTCTAGAGTCGTTACCAGGGAAATATTGCTCTACACTAGTATGTTCACTGGAGTTCATGTTTATTTACGTTTTGTTTTGTTTTTGTTTTATGTCCATTTTTTATTATCTTTCAGCTAAAGAAAAATAAAAAATATCGGAGATGGAGTAGCAAAGAAGCATGAAGATTTTGCTGGCCTATATGATGATTGTCTGTGTGTGCTGATTAGTCAACCCAATGTCGAGGTTGAGAAATATAATATTAAAGTGAAGTTTCTTAATTTGGTTCAATGAAACCAATTTGGAGGGACCTCCATTGAGGATGAACTCCATACTTCCACTAAGATATGTGATACCATATGCATGAAGGACACATAGTTGAAACTGTCCCCATTTCACTTAGAGCTAGAGGAAAGAAAGTTGCTTGCGTTACAAAAAAGGCACCATCACTATGTGGAATGGCTATTCTAACTTTTTTATGACCAAGTATTTCCCTCCAGCTAAAGCCATGCAGCTTCACACTAATATCACATGTTTTAGACATGAAGATTTCAAACCACTAGCACTTGCCGAGGAAAGCATGAAGGATACTGTTAGAAACTGTCCTAACCACGACATGGAGGAGTAGATTATCTTCCATATATATATATATATAATGATGCTTTGAACCCTTTGTCAAAAAATATGTTAGACATTGCTACATGAGGCTCCTTCATGGGTTGCCATCTGTCGCAATCCAAAGAAATTGCTAGATGATATGCAAGAAACCATGTCCAATGGCATGTGGAAAGGACTTAGACGTGTAAGGTATATTGTATAGGTGAAGATAAAAATCAAGAGTTGTGAGCTCCTTGGCATCATAGAAGTTAAACAGAATATTTCTATCAATGTCTCCACCGAATCTGCTACCAATAATGTTAATTTTGTTGCTCATTGAAGCTGCAATTCCGATTGAAATAAATAAATTCTTATGGATATAATTATCAGAAGCACTAAATTAAATGTATAGGTGACCAAATAATTTTTGCAATAACAATGGCAATAGCAATGACAATTGTAAGACCTAAAGGAAACTCTAAAATCCTTTATTGCTGCTCAAACCGAGCAAAATAATTCCTTTCTCGAATTGCTAAATGCTCATGATGTTATCCTGAGAATATGACCGGAAAATTGGTTAGACTTACAAATGGCATGCTTGCTCTTGAAGAAAGAACTCATAACATCGAGACACTAGTTGTAAAGATTGTTTAAAAGCCAAACTCTAATCCTAGAAATTTTGCGATAGAAATGAAACCAAATCATGTGGAATTTGTAAAGATGTTGAGAAGCACCAATGACAATATGTCTAAAGAACTCAACTTCAACGATGCACCAACTTAATCTTGGTCCTTATGTTAGAAATTTAATATTTAATTTAGCATGTCCAACTTTTAAGCAAGCTAAGGATATTAAGGAAAACATTGTGCAGAAATCAAGTATTATCGTGTACTCCTTCGTCTTGTCATTGTGGACATGTTGCGAGATGAGAACCCCTGAATATTTTAGAAGGAACCTTCTTGAGGATTGTTAAGGCTTTAATTAATATGCAAGAGGAGAACATTATGTGCTCATGCCCTATGATAATTTGTATTTTACTTCTCTAGGAAGAAGAAGATGAAGGTCGATGGCACTAAAGGTGACACGTGGAAGGTGAGACACTATGGCCATATGGTTGCAACTGCACCTGAAGCTATCTGAATATCAACAGGGTCGATCTCGAACCAAAACAAAAGCGCTTCATGGGAGGCAACCCATGTGGAATGGAGATCGTCTTAGTTTTATTTGTTTGCATTTTGTTGTTGAATAAAAGAGCATTTTAGAGATCACCTCGGGAGGAGGAGAAAAGGTAAAATCTCTAACGTTGCTCGAAATTTATGTGCATGCCCTCTCGAGGGCCTCCTATGGCCCACAATCTTGGCCTTCTCGCTCCCCTTTTGTCCAAAAGCACCGTTGTTATTTTTATACAATTTTCCGGATGATGTTTCCTACAAGAATAGATACCACTAAAGAAAGTTTGCTAAAAACATGTCGGTTGTTATTAGTTTTATTTATACGAGCAAGTTTTGAGGGCAAAAGCTATGAAAAAGTATTCGGAAACATAGAAATTTCTAAGATGTATCAGCTCACCCAAGCTTAACTGTTTTTAATTGTTCAGATTATAAAGGTATTTATACCATCCATATCACACATTTATCATCATCTCTTCACTGAACTAGTGCACCTATACAACTGACAGTCATATTGGATGTGTTGGAGACACAAGAGACTTCTTGTGTTTGCTTGCAAGATTGTTTGAGAGAGAACCATCTTCGTCCTACACCTCCCACAGATTGGTAAACCTTACGTCATCCAGTTGAGGGAAATTTGCTAGTGTCCTACAAAACTTTGCGCTTGAAGACCAAACCAAGTCTACAAGAATAAAGTTGCGTAATAGACATCGAGCTATTTCTGGAGCCATTGCCAGGGAAGTGAGTGCTTGAAGGTATCTCTTTAGATCTTGCAATTGAATCTTTTAGTTTATTTTTTTTCACTAGTTTAGTTTATAAAAGAAAACTACAAAAATGGAAGTGAAATTGCATCAAATTCTTTATCTCTATAAAGTTTTTTCTTGAAAATATGGATTCCGATAATTGCTACGAAGTGTTAAATGAAGAATTTAACACGATGTATGGTGTGAATGATAAGCATTATTGCATTGATATTAGCCATGATGCTAATGAAATGCAAAGCCATAAGCTTGGGATGCTATGTTTGATGAAGATGATCTTTTTAGCCCTCTACTTTTGATGAGAAAATTTACTACGATGAAAACATGTCTCCTATTTGTGATGATTATTTTGATGAAAGTGGGTTTGGAAGGGTCACAATTGCATGAAGGTCCTAACTCGTAAGACGACACATATATAGGTGACCATTCGACCAAACTATGTGCGATGCATGAATCGCAAACGGTATTGTAATAAAAATCATCGCCAACAAAATGAACTTTGTGCGATGTTGATCCATCAAGCATGATTCAGATAAGAGTTCTGTGTGCGAAACATGGCATATAGTTGATCCATACAAACTGTTTGCGACGAGCCAAAAACACGAACGGTTAGCCAGGTCCAGATGTGTGCGATAGACAGCATACAGGTCACTCAGATGAACTGTTTGCGATGAGCCAAAACAACACAAATGGCTACCCAAATCAAGGTGTGTGCGATAGACGGCATACAGGTCACTCGGATGAACTGTTTGCGATGATTCGAAATAACACAAGCAATTTGGCATAACAAGATGTTTTTGATATCCGGCAAACAAGTCAGTCATTAGAATTGTGTAGTATGACTGATTATAATGATTCCTCCAAATAAGTTGTGTGTGATGCTGGCAAACGCTTCCTGGTAAACAATTGTCTGTGATTGTTGAGATCATCATCGGCGGGTTCCTTAGTTTAATCATACGCGATGTGATTTACTGTCTGCACAACATCTATGCTCTTTCTAAAGAACAACAACATGTATACTTATAAGATCATGATTGCATAACGAAATTAAACATCCAATTGCATAAGTGACTACACATAACATTTGCAGACACCTCAATAAACAATTGCATGCATTCTAAACTAGGAGAAACGACCATCATATCATCTACTTCTTGTGATGCTTGCCGCCACTGGTCTGCTTGGGGCTCGATCCCTCGCCTCGGGTAGGACGAAGGCACTTCCTCATGTCAATGATCCGCCTATACATCTCGTAGCTTGTTATGTGTCCTTGGTCGCGTACTTGATGTGATCTTCATCTAGTCTCTGCACCCATGCCCTATGCTAGGCAGGCTTGTTCTTGTTCCAGGCATCCTTCATGTTATTGTAGAAAGGGTCAGTGATGGCCACGGCGAGGTCAACCAGGGAGTCATTCTCCTTCTTGTTGCCCAGACCCTGCACTAGCCTTGGATGTCGACACGATTTTGACAGGCCAAGCCCGAATTCTTGAGCACCTTTAGATCGTTGATGGTTTCCACCATAGCAAACCTGTAGTCGAGGTTGTTGACAAACCTGGCAAAACTATCGCAAGGCCTTGTGTCCAGGCAGTAGTGGTAGACAAGGATGTGATGACGCATGCACAACTAGGCGACGGCAACTTTTGGATCACACCTGGCTCGACCGCTGGTGTACTCGAGGTCGAAGCCAACCACTTGGTACTTTTCCTCGGCAAGCAATTGCTCCATATTGTTGATGGAGATTTCCACACAAATCGGGTTGTTGGTGTACACCACCGAGAGGTCCGTCTCCCTCACATGGGTGTCCACTACGGGACGCAAGGTGAACTGTCGCTCATTGTCGTCAGCCGCTGGGAGCGCCATTGAAGCCGCTAGATATCCTCTATGTATGTGTCGTCATGGGTGTGCTTATTGTGTTGTGGGGCGTGGTCAAAAAATTGAAGAGATTAAGGTAAATGGCTATAGGAATAAATGGAGGTCGGACATCCTAGAACCTCGGCACGTCTTGATGGTAGTTTTTGCAGCGCGTAACTGCATCATGGTTGTAGCGACCCGACTCGGTAAGAGTCAAAGTCTCTGTGCTTACCATGCTAGTCCCTGGATCGACTTGCTAGCACACACAGTACTTGATGAAATAACAGAATAACACATATCTCTTTATTACATCGATAGTCCAGGAGCAATACATTTATTACAAAATAGGGAATAGAGCCAATAAGCAAAAACTGTGGAAGCAAAGAAGTAAATGAGTCCAACTCCACGAGCAAGGTTGAGTGTAGAACATCGACCTATCGCACCTTAATCCTCGTCGGATATATCTGCAACGTGATAAGTTGCAGCCAAATGGGTCAGTACATTGAATGTACTAGCAAGTCACATCATAGTGTAATGAACCTACTTTTACATGCAATTTGGCTGGTGAAAAGCTCTAAGTTTAGTTTTTGCATAAAGCTAGTTTTCCCTATTAGAAAAGATGTTATTCTACTACTACACATTTGCATAGGATGAGTTGGCAAACCCAACTCCATCCGTCCCCAAGTTTCATTTATAACCCAACTGTTTAATTAAAGGTGAGGAGATCTCCCGGCATTTCCACTACTAGATGCTCAAGTTGTCCGTAATCGAGGACACGGCTAATTGATTAGGTTGAAACTCTGCAGAGGTTGTGCACTTTTTCCCACAAGACTCGACCACCTCCATGATCGGAAGATCGAGATATAGCCTTTCGAAACTATTTCCCCTTAACCCACGGATAGGCCGAAACACCTACATCATTCTACATCTGCTAGCCCATCCCGGAAGGGGTCACACTAACTACTCAACTAAGCCGAAGCCCATATTGGCTTGTGGCTGCACACATAAGCTTCTAGACATGGTAATACGATTGATCTCTTTGAGCCTGAGCGGATGGTACACTAGTGGTGCACCACCATGGATTTCCCACGCGTGCCCCACTGTATTTCGCCACCATTCCCACAAGTTTCCTCCCAGGTAATTCATTAATTAACTTAGGTCCTATTTACTACATTGTCACTCAAACTTTACAATGATCACTTCCCAATCCACGTCTACTTAGCATAGCAACATAAAGTAAAACGATGGTGACAAAGTTATATGGTTCAGACCTACCTCAATGAACTACTGGGTGAAAAGCAAAGTCATGCGGCACCAGCTTCCTACCATGCAGTCCTACCGCAAAGAACTAAGTGCATAATAAAAACATAGGTAATGAAACATGATCAAGATGCAACTTGCCTTGGTACTGCTGGTTGAATTGCAAAGACTGATAATATTCTGCTTCGCACTCCGGGTAATCTATCGCAAAGAAGATAAACAAACATAAACAAACATTCCAGAGAGCCAAAAGAACATGCATAGCAAAAAGTCTCGGAAAAACCAAATGAACATACAACACACTAAGCTACTACAGAAATACTCTAAGTGCAAAACATCATAGGCCTATGGTTCAAAGAGTGATGTGAATATAGTGTATACTATGCATACTAGTAAAAATATTAAAGGGCAGATTCTAGTGTGTGAAAAAATTATTGTGACAAAGGTCCAGGTGATAGGGCTTTACTACGGTGACAGCAGGCAAAAGGAATCAACTTAATCGGAGCTACGGTTTGGGAGATATGGCTATTTGAATTTCGAATTCGAATCTGAATAAATTCAAATTTGAATCTGACAAAAGTTTGCAAAAACTATGCTACTGGATAGATCTAAAAAATACGAAGAATTTGCCGCTGGTTTCATCGAGTTTGGATCTACGGTTAAAAAGTTATGGCTAATCTAAGATCAGGGACTAATCTGCTATTTACAGGGTCTAAATGGTGAAGAAAAACTACCGCAAACAGGTCCCTAGCCACGTGGCGGCTCCTGGCTGGCCGAGCAGCATCCGCTGCGGAGGCTATACGGCGAACGGCCGCCAAATAAGAAAAAAACAATGGCGGTGGCTAAATAAAGAAAATCGACGCTCGGTTTAAATAAACCGCACGGTCTGAGGGAACCGCGGTTAACCGCGTACCTCTTCGCGAAAATAATAAAAAAACGGACCTAATCTAATCTGGGCCGTGAATTTTCGATCTAACGAACGAGGGGAGTTGCGGCGGCTTACAGCTGCTGGCGACGTCGGCGACGAGCAGAGGACGGCGGTGCGGCATCGGTGACGGAGGGGGCGGCGGTTGCGGTGGTCCTCATCGATGGGGAAGAAGACGGGGAGGTGCGGCGCGTCGAGGGTGTCCGGATGGTGGCGTCGGGGTGCGTCGGCGGCATCCGAACGGGGCGGGGCGAAGACGGCGGCCTTCGGTGCTCCGGCGTCGACGGTGCGGCGTCTCCGACGGGACCTAGGGGCAAAAATAGTGTCAAAAGGATGCGCCTCGGCGGGATAAGAAGTTTTACAGAAAAGGAAGGGTCGGAGAGGTCTACGGGCGACGAACTACTCCGGCGAGGTGCGCGGCTCCGGCGAGATGCAAATGGGCAGCGCGGCGGCTGTGAGCGGCGTGGGGAGAAGCAGGACGGCGAGGTCGGCAGAGGGGAGCTCGGGGCATTTATAGGCGAGGGGAGGGCGTGCGGGTGCCGTGGATATGCATTATCCGCAAGGGCCTCGCCCGACGGTTGCGGGAGCGCGGCGGTGAGCTCACCCGAGCGGGGAAAACGGGAGGTTGGGGGAGACGAGGTGGAGCGGGGCCCACCAGTCAGTGGCGGCGGCATTAGCGAGCGAGGGGGGGCTGCGGGCGGTCGACCGGTGCGGGGGATTTCGGGCGCGCGGGCGGCCTTGGGCCGGTCGGGCGCTCCTGGGCCGAACCCAGTTTCGGTCCAGGCTGCGTGCGTGTGTTTTTTTTAACTGGAGACTAAAGTGCTCATAACTAATTCAAAAGAATTTCTAAAAACACCAAATAAATTTCTAAAATAACTACAAAATATTTAGAGCCTAATGAACATTAACTTAAGCACAGAACATTTTGAAAATAATTTTCCTAATGCAACTAATGCACTTTTTGCAAATAAAATAAATACCAAACAACTCCAAAACTTAAAGCAATATTCAAAATAAAATTTCCCACTTTTTTTATATTTTGAGGAAGTCATCTTATCCCCTCTCATTTGTTTTTCTCGAGTGGAAAACTATTATATGAATATTTCAAAAACTCCAAAATGCAAAGAAATATGAGATGCATTGAATGATTCTATTAACATCCAAATTTAATAAAATTGGGATGTTACACAAATCGTGGTGCTAACTTTCCTTTGACTCCAAATCTTTTAATACCTCGAAGTGGAGACACTCGAAGATATGCTCTATCTCCCACTTCATAGATCACTTCCTTGCGTTTAGCATCGGCATAACTTTTCTTCCTTGACTGGGCTATCTTAAGTGTGTCACGAATCAATTTGACCTTCTCCTCAGAATCCCTGATCAAATCAGGTCCAAACAACTCGCGATCTCCAACTCCATCCCACATCAAAGGTGTCCTGCATTTCCTTCCATACAATGCCTCGAAAGGGGCCATCTACAAACTGGCTTGGTAGCTGTTGTTGTATGAGAACTCTGCGTAGGGTAAGTTATCATCCCAACTAGACCCATAGTCTAGCGCACACGCTCTCAACATGTCCTCTAGAATCTGATTGACTCTCTCTATCTGCCCATCAGTATGTGAGTGGAAGGTTGTACTGAACTCTAGCCTAGTACCCAAAGTTTCGTGTAACTGTTTCCAAAACTTTGAGGTAAACTGTGTTCCTGTATATGATACAATACTCCTTGGAACTCCATGCAGACATACGATCCTGGTCATATATATCTTTGCAGCTTAGCACTTGTATAGATGGTCTTTACTGGAATGAAGTGAGCAACCATGGTCAAACGATCCACTATCACCCAAATGGAATCATAACCTGAACGGGTCCTGGGTAACCCCGTGATAAAGTCCATACCAAGTTTATCCCATTTCCAATCAGGTACCGGCAACACCTGAAGTAATCCTGCTGGTTTCTGATGTTCTGCCTTTACTCTCTGACATACATCACATATTGCCACATACTCGGCAATTTCTCGCTTCATACCGGCCCACCAAAAACTTTCCTTCAAGTCCAAATACATCTTGGTATTGCCTGGGTGTATCGAATATGGTGAGTAGTGAGCCTCCTGAAGAATCAACTTCCTGATCTCCGGGTCATTGGGTACACAAATCCATTGCTCAAACCATATGGTTCCATGTTCATCCTCACGGAATCCTTCTGCTTTCCCTTTGCTCATCATGTCTTTGATCTCAGCAATACCTTGGTCCAACTTCTGGGCTTCTCTGATTCTTACCAGCAAGGTGGGCTGCACCTCGAGTGTGGCAACATAACCTCTTGGAACTATTTCCAATTGAAGGTCTCTAAGCTCATCACATAACTCCTGAGGTAAACCTCCTGGTGTAAGGGTATTAACATAACTCTTACGGCTCAAAGCATCTGCCACAACATTGGCTTTTCCTGGATGATAATGCAAACTCATGTCATAATCCTTTATAAGTTCCAACCATCTCCTTTGCCTGAGATTCAACTCTTTCTGCGTGAAGATATACTTCAAACTCTTGTGATCCGTGTAAACATCACAATGATTACCAATAAGATAGTGTCTCCATGTCTTGAGTGCATGCACTACAGCTGCCAACTCCAAATCATGCGTGGCATAGTTCAACTCATGAGGTCGAAGCTGTCGTGAAGCATAAGCTACAACTTTCCCCTCTTGCATAAGAACACCTCCAAGTCCCTAACGTGAAGCATCACAATACACCTGAAAGTCCTTGTGTACGTCAGGCAGGACTAACACTGGGGCTATAACCAAACGCTTCTTCAACTCTTGAAAGCTAGCTTCACACTCTTCTGTCCAACCGAACTTGGTGTCCTTTTTCAACAATGATGTCATGGGCCTGGCAATCTTGGAGAAATTTTCAATAAATCTCTAGTAATATCCTGCAAGTCCAAGAAAACTACGAATCTCGCCAACTGTGGTGGGTGCATTCCATTCCGTGACTGACTCTACCTTGGTAGGGTCCACTGCAATCCCTTCACCTGACACTACATGTCCAAGGAATCCGACTTCCTTCAGCCAAAACTCACACTTGCTGAACTTGCCATAAAGTTGATGTTCTCTAAGCTTCTCCAAAACTAAGCGTAGATGTTCAGCGTGTTCCTCCTCATTCTTGGAGTAAACCAATATGTCATCAATGAATACCACAACAAACTTATCCAGGAACTCCATGAATACTTTGTTCATCATGTTCATAAAATAGGCAGGGGCATTAGTCAAACCGAAGGACATGACTGTATACTCATAAAGCCCATACCTTGTGCTAAAAGCTGTCTTGGGTATATCCTTCTCACGAATCTTCAACTAGTGATAACCCGATCGAAGATCGATCTTGGAGAAAACACTAGCTCCTTCTAGCTGGTCAAACAAGTCATTGATCATCGGTAGGGGATACTTGTTCTTGATGGTCACCTCATTCAAAGAGCGGTAATCCACACACATTCTCAAGGTTCCATCATTCTTCTCCACTAAAAGTACTGGGGCTCCCCAAGGTGATGAACTCGGGCGAATATACCCTTTCTCTAGTAACTCCTTAATCTGTTTCTTGACCTCCTCCAAATCATTAGCAAGCATTCGATACGGCCTCTTGGAGATAGGCCCTATGCCTGGCAGCAACTCAATCTCCTGATCTGGCGGCATACCCGGTAACTCATCCGGAAATACATTGGGATAATCCTTCACCACTGGTACTTTTTCCTGGACAACTCCCGTAAGAGAGTTCACCTGAGTCCTCTTAGGCTTAAGCCTGGATACGTACTTGATCCTCTTCTTCTCTGGGGTGGTGAGAAAAATTGATCTACTGGCACAATCAATGTTTCCCTCATACTTGGACATCCAATCCATCCCTAGGATTACATCCAACCCTTGCGATTCTAGTATAATCATATCTGTGGGAAAAACATGTCCCCCTATGTTCAAAGGCAATTGGAAACATCCCTGACTAGCCATAGACTCGGCTCCTGGGGAACTCACTAGAATGGGTGCCTTAAGAGCTATGGTAGGGAACTTATGTTTATCCACAAATCCCCTTGATATGAATGAATGTGATGCACAAGTGTCAAAAAGAATGAGTGCTGGAAATGAATTAACCAAGAACTTACCAATCACTGCGTCAGGCTGCTCATAAACCTCCTCCACATTGACATGATTCACATGTCCCTTAGTGAAAGGATTGGGCTTCTTGCCTCCAGAATTCCCATTGCCATTGCAATTTCCATTCTGCGCCTCAGGGCACTCATTGGAGTAGTGACCTGTCTTCTTGCACTTGAAGTAGGTGATGTGACTCAGGTCCTTCTTCATCGGTGTGGAAGAATTGAAATGCTGTTGATTGCCATTTCCTCCATTACCATTGCCCTGCTTGTGACCATGGTGGTTGTGTCCATTCCCTCCATGATGGATGTGGCCCCCATGGTTATGGTGATTCCCTCCAAACTTGCTAGTGCCTGATCCAGAACTCCCTGAGTACGGGTTGTAGCGGGGTTTCTGTTGAACTCCCAAGTTATACTTCCCGTGACCATACTTCCTCTTACGATTCTCCATCTGCTGGTGCTTGCCTTCAAGAATGGTAGCCTTATCAACCAGCTCCTGATAGTCCGCAAATGTTGCCACAGCCAACTGAACTCCCAACTCATCGCTCAGTCCCTCCAGAAACTTCTCATGCTTGGCTGCATCGGTGGCCACGCCCTCTCGGGCGTAACGGGCCAACTTACTGAACTCATCAACATACCGAGATATCGTGCGTCCTCCCTGGCGCAAGCTGCAGAACTCCTTCTTCTTCAGACTCATGGCTCCAGCTGAAACATGAGCAGTGCGGAACGCCCGCTGGAACTAAGCCCAAGTCACATTCTCCATGGGGTACGTGGTGGTGTAGTTCTCCCACCAAGCAGCTGCCGGTCCATCCAGCTGGTGGGCAGCAAATTTCACCTTCTCCGCATCATTGCATCCTGCCGTGGCCAGCTCCCTTCCTATCTTGTGGAGCCAGTGATCTGCGACGATCGGCTCTGTGCTGCTGGAGAACACGGGTGGGTTCAGCCTCAGAAAACGGGTAGGACTGTCAACCGGGGGTGGCGGCGGTGGGTTGTTGTTGTTGTTCTGGTTCTGGTTCTGAATGAGCATCTGCATAAGAGCATTCTGTTGTTGGATCAATTGCGTAAGCTCCGGCAGAAAGTTGAATCCGGGGTCACGTCTTGGAGGCATCTGATGGGTTTCAGAGTGGATGAGGAGTTAGAATAGAACAAGGCCTAGCGAGTAAAATCACACTACCCATATGCACATGATAGCAATAAAACTTCAAATCACTCCAATTCAATTTCAAACAAAGAGGTTCACATGAATAATCAAACCTAAGGTAAGCCATGTCACAAGATTTGACAAGGTCTTACAAATGAAATAAAACTAATCGGATAACGAAATCGAATTTGTAAACTCTCATGGTGGTATAAAATCTAACTCTCATCAGATGAGGACCAGTCAACCATGTCGACATCGCGTGTCCTTGCATCGCTCTCCGTGTCGTCATCTCCGAGCTCATCATTTTGGTCCCTCTCCTAGCTGACATAGGCACCATACGAGTGATCCTCCTGGATGTTTTCTCCCTCATCCAGCTTCTCCTCGGCCTCCTCGAGCTCAAGCTTCAGGTCGTCTATCTTATCCTGCAGTGCGTCCAGCTCTCCTTCGTGCTTGATGCGAGCATCCTGGAGCTCCTCCTCTAGCTCGGCCTTGCGGGTCATGAGGTTCTTGATGACGATCATGTTGTTGGACAGCTCCAGCTCCATCATACGAATGTGCTCCTCCATGTCCTGGATATGGGATGCTATCGTCTCGTCCTCCAGGGTGCGCACCACATCTCCATCTGCGTCGCGGCGTCCGTACATCACGAAGGAGGTCCGCTTGAGGTCTTCGTCATACACCTCCCGAATGCATCTGAGAGCAATGTGAGCAGCGATACCCCTGCCCAAGCCCCATGTTGCGGCATCCACATGGAAATCAATGGGCTTGGTGCGGTTTCCGAGGATGCGTCCGGGTATATGAGCATCGATCCTCCAACGTGTCTCCTTGGGCAGGGTGGCTGTGAAGGTTCCAGTGAATGTGGGAAGCCCAATCTTCAGGTGCTTCATGATCTTCACCAGCTGCCTTCCAAAGGGCATGGTCTCATCGGGCTGCTCGAACTCAACAAGGGCAGATGACATCTACATTTTGAAAAAGAGAAGAAATTAGTATTGAAGCAGAGAAGGTACGAGACCAAAGGATATATGTGTAAAATGAAAAATATAGTTTTTATCCTATGGCTTTTCTCCATTTCTAGGGGTCGCGTCCTACAGTCAACCTGGCTCTGATACCATCTTGTAGCGACCCGACTCGGTAAGAGTCGAAGTCTCTGTGCTTACCGTGCTAGTCCCTGGATCGACTTGCTAGCACACACAATACTTGATGAAATAACAGAAATAACACACATCTCTTTATTACATCGATAGTCCAGGAGCAATACATTTATTACAAAATAGGGCATAGAGCCAATAAGCAAAAACTTTGGAAGCAAAGAAGTAAATGAGTCCAACTCCACGAGCAAGGTTGAGTGTAGAACATCGACCTATCGCACCTTAATCCTCGTCGGATATATCTGCAACGTGATAAGTTGCAGCCAAATGGGTCAGTACATTGAATGTACTGGCAAGTCACATCATAGTGTAATGAACCTACTTTTACATGCAATTTGGCTGGTGGAAAGCTCTAAGTTTAGTTTTTGCATAAAGCTAGTTTTCCCTATTAGAAAAGATGTTATTCTACTACTACACATTTGCATAGGATGAGTTGGCAAACCCAACTCCATCCGTCCCCAAGTTTCATTTAAAACCCAAGTGTTTAATTAAAGGTGAGGAGATCTCCCGGCATTTCCACTACTAGATGCTCAAGTTGTCCGTAACCGCGGACACGGCTAATTGATTACGTTAAAACTCTGTAGAGGTTGTGCACTTTTGTAACGCCCTCGATGCGGCTATGTCTCCCACGTGTCGAGGCACGACTTAGAGACATAGGCGCATTGAAAGCAATGTCGCAAGTCGGGAATCATCACACAACCCAAGTACATATATAAAATAAAGGGGGGAGTAATAATAATAGTTGGCTTACACTCGCCACGTCACATCAAGGTACATAATTAACATCCATCATACAATCACTCATGGCCCGACTACGGCGCCAAATAGAAAAGACCCCCAACAAGCGACTAAAACCCTGAATCGAACCCTGAATAGGCACCACTACTGATCATCAGGAAAAGAAACATAGTAACACTAAGAGTCCTCGTCGTACTCCCACTTCAGCTCGAACGCGCCCTCCGGAGGAGTATCATCGGTCCCTGCATCTGGTGTAATAGTAATCTATGAGCCACAAGGACTCAGCAATCTCGCACCCTCGCGACCAAGACTATTTAAGCTTAATAGGTAAGGAAGGGGTAATGTGAGTGGAGCTGCAGCAAGCGACTAGCATATATGGTGGCTAACTTATTCGCAAAAGAGAGCGAGAAGAGAAGGCAAAGCACGAGCGGTAACTAAATAGAGCAGACTACGCAAACATAAATCCAACGCCGTGTCCACTTCCCGGACTCCGCCGAGAAAAGGCCATCACGGCAACACACGCAGTTGATTCATTTTAATTAATTAACTTCAAGTTATCTACAACCGGACATTAACAAATTCCCATCTGCCCATAACCGCGGGCACGGCTTTCGAAAGATCAATCCCTGCAGGTGGGTCCCAACTTAGCCCATAACAAGCTCTCACGGTCAACGAAGGAATAGACCTCCACCCAGGACCCACCGATCAGACTCGGTATCCCGGTACAACAAGATGATTCGACAGGTCAAAACTAGTCCAGCAACACCGCCCGAATGCGCCGACAAATCCCGATAGGAGCTGCACATATCTCTTTCTCAGGGCACACTCAGATTGTCTTAGGTACGGGTAGGCCAGCCCAGAGTTGCCCCTGGTGGCCACCGGCAGCTGACAGTTGGACCAACACTCAGAGGAGCACTGGCTCGGGGGGGTTTAAAATAAGATGACCCTCGGGCTCCGGAAACCCAAGGGAAAGAAAAGGGTAGGTGGCAAATGATAAAACCAATGTTGGGCATTGCTGGAAAAGCTTTAATCAAGGCGAACTATCAAAGGGTTCCCATTATAGCCCAACCGCGTAAGGGACGCAACAATCCGGGAACATAACACCGATATGACGGAAACTAGGGCGGCAAGAGAGGAACAAAACACTAGGCGAGAGGCCGAGCCTTCCACCCTTTACCAATTATATAGATGAGTAAAGATAACATAGCAATATAATGATATCCCAACAAGTAAATAAATGTTCCAACAAGGAACGGCTCCAATCTTCACCTGCAACTAGCAACGCTATAAGAAGGGGCTTGAGCAAAGCTGTAACATAGCGAATCAATGGTTTGCTAGGACAAAGGTGGGTTAGAGGCTCAATCATGGCAATTGGGAGGCTGACAAGCAAGTGTTAGGCATCGTAGAATTGGCAAAGCAAAAGAGCAAGCAGACTAGCATAGCAAAGATAGTAGTGATTTCAAGGGTGTGATCATCTTGCCTGCACAGTTGTCAGAATTGACTGGATCCTCAAAAGCAAACTCAACGGGCTCCTCGTTAGCGAACTCGTCTCCCGGCTCTACCCAACAACACAAACAAGCAACAAGGATACAATCAACCACGTGCAAAGGCAACCAATAAGATGCAAAGATGATATGCTATGCGGGATGCGATGCGGGATGCAAAAATGCAACATGTAACAGGAAATGCATGAACCTGGCCTCAACTTGGGAAACCAAGTGTGCCACTGGATAGAGGGGAAGAAATCCCCTGAAAACGATATAAAGATCATGGCAATCGGAGCTACGGTTTAGAAATGGCAAGCGATTTACTAAATGAACCGATCTGCGATTTACAGCAAGTAGGCTCCTAAATGCAACAAAATGAACATGCTACAGCCACCCAACATGAAAACAAATTGCATGGCAGTGATGTACTCATCAAGCTTAACAAATCATCATGACTTAGGCATAGGCAAATTCATCCATTAAGGGCTTCAAACAAGCATGGCAAAACTGAATAAGCAAAACAGATTTCAGACTTAGCGAAATTAACGCTAGTCTGAAATTTCAGACCACGATGCTCTCTTCGGAGCAGCAAAACAACATGAAGGAAAGCCTGAACATGGCAAGTAAGAGCATGGCATGGAGCTACTCAACAAGCTTAACAAAACACCCAAAATGACCTGGGGCCAAAAGGGTTCACAAAATACTCTACCGAGCACACGAACATCGATGAAACACAATCAGTTTTCAGACTTGGTGAAAACTGGGACATGCTGAAATAATAACTCACGGAGGCATGTAAACGAGCTCGATGCTCTCACTACGGTGCAAGTCATGGCAAGGCAAGCATATATCCATTAAGAAGGCACAAAATGCTAGCTATACATGGCAAGAACAATGGCATAGCATGCATGGATCACTAGCAATCACTCCGGCAAAATCGCAAAAGAGTTCACGATCTGCCCAAAACAGCAACTATCCAAAAGTTGAGCTCGATTGAGTCAACCTAGGGTGCTCCAACATAACAAGTAAAGACATGGATGGATTAAGCACAACAAGCATAACAAACAACTCTTACTGGTCATCCTTAAAAGAGGCACGGATCACTAGGAAACAAGCCGGACATATAGCATCGTGAACTAAAACGGCTCAGACTTAGTGAAAATCACTAAGTCCCTGAAATCGATAATCTCAAGCAGCCCTCTTCGCAAGCTTGCACAAGACAACACACACATCCTAAAAATACATGGAAGGCACCTCTGGAAAGAAGACAACATGCTTAACAATTCATCCCAAAGGGGCACAGGCATATCATGCACAGATTAAATATGGCGAAAATGACAAAAGTGCATGTTGAACTAACGGATCTGCAAATTAACTCAACATGCCTCCTTCCAACAGCATTTTGGTCAACAAGATGACCTCAAATGCAAATGATGCAATGGAACGAAATGATGAACTCGTCGAGATGAAGATTTTGACATATCATACGCCCAAAATGGAGCTACGGATGAGGAGATATGAGCGGTCAAAGGTAGCACGAAAAAATAACGGGAGAGGGAAAAAGTCAACGGGGGAAAAACCAGATCTAGGGTTTACTGTGCTCGCGCGGACCGGCACTGTAGCTCCGCGAGCTCCGGCGATGCCGGCCGGCTCCGGCGAGCCGCAGGCGAGGCGGGGAGGAGGAGGCAGGCGCGGTGGAGCGCGGCTTCCGGCGCGGGGAAGCGCGGGACCCGGCCGGGCGGCGAGGAGCGGCCGCCGGCGGAGGAAGCGGCGTGCGGCGGCGGTGGTGGCGGCGTTGGTGTCCCGTCGTGGGGCGCGGCGGCCCGTGGGTTTTGGGCCAAAATGGAGGGGTGTTGGGCTGCACACACACACGAGGCCTTTTCGGTCCCTCGGTTAACCGTTGGAGTATCAAACGAAGTCCAAATGACCCGAAACTTGACAGGCGGTCTACCGGTAGTAAACCAAGGCCGCATGGCAAGTCTCGGCCCAATCCGGAAAAGTTTAACCCCCACACACGAAAGAAAGCCAGAAATGGCCACCGGAGGAGAACGAAGCGCCGGAATGCAAAACGGACAACGGGGAAAATGCTCGAATGCATGAGATGAACATGCATGCAAATGCAATGCACGTGATGACAAGATATGAGATGCACGAAAACAAAAACAACACACGGAGACAAAGACCCGAACCCGAGAATTAAATATAACTTAATGCCGGAAACGGCATGAGTTGGAGTACAATTGGGGAAGGTTACATGTGGGGCGTTACAACACTCCACCACTACGAAAAGATCTCGTCCCGAGATCTAGGACTGAAAGAACTCCGGGTACTCAGAACGGAGGTGATCCTCGCGTTCCCAAGTAGCTTCACGATCGGAATGGTGTGACCACTTGACTTTGAGAAACTTGATTGACTTGTTGCGAGTTTTGCGTTCAGTCTCTTCAAGGATTGCAACTGGGTGCTCACGGTAGGAGAGATCTTCTTGGAGCTCAATGTCCTCGAAGTTGACGGTGCGCTCAGGCGTCTTGAAGCACTTACGGAGTTGCGAGACGTGGAACACATCATGAACATTGGCAAAGGTTGCAGGAAGCTCGAGTTGATAGGCGAGGTCGCTCTCTTGCTGACGATCTTGAAAGGCTCGACGTATCTTGGGGCAAGCTTCCCTTTGATACCGAAGCGACGAGTCCCTTTCATAGGAGAGACGCGGAGGTAGACATGATCTCCGATCTCGAAAGCCAAATCACGGTGCTTGCTGTCGTAATAGCTCTTCTGACGAGATTGGGCTGCTTTCAGGTTATCACGAATGACCTTGCACATCTCTTCTGCCTCTGTGATCGGGTCATTACCCAGCAGCTGACGTTCACCGGTTTCTGACCAGTTGAGAGGTGTACGGCACTTCCTACCATACAGAATTTCAAACGGGGCCTTGCCGGAACTTGCTTGGAAACTGTTGTTGTACGAGAATTCAGCATAAGGAAGGCAATCCTCCCACTTCATGCCGAAGGAGATAACACAAGCCCTGAGCATATCTTCAAGAATCTGGTTGACACGCTCGACTTGACCGCTTGTTTGAGGATGGAAAGCAGTGCTGAAGCGAATGTTGGTGCCAATGGCCTTCTGAAAAGAATCCCAAAACTTGGAGGTAAAGATGCTGCCACGGTCTGAAGATATCACTTGAGGAATACCGTGCAGAGAGACAATGCGAGAGGTGTAGAGCTCCGCCAATTGAACTGCAGTGATTGACTCTTTGATAGGCAAGAAATGAGCCACTTTGGTGAGCTTATCGATGACAACGAATATAGCATCATTGCCACGCTTGGACTTAGGAAACCCAGTCACGAAGTCCATTTCAATGTGGTCAAACTTCCATTCTGGAATGGCGAGAGGTTGGAGGAGACCTGCTGGCCTTTGGTGTTCTGCTTTCACTCTTCTGCAGACATCACATTCATTCACGAATTGAGCGATCTCGCGCTTCATTCGAGTCCACCAATAAGTTTGCTTCAGGTCTTGATACATCTTCGTGCTCCCAGGGTGGATGGAGAGGAGTGAGTTGTGAGCCTCATTCATGACCACTTTACGAAGTTCACCTTTGGGCACAACAATTTGATCCTCGAAGAAGAGAGTGTCCTTGTCATCAAGTCGGTAGCACTTGTACTTGGACTGACTCTTTGCAATACCAATCTTCACCTTTTTCACCATAGCATCAAGAAGCTGGGCTTGGCGAATCTGGTCTTCCAAGGTAGGAGAAACTTGAAGGCTGGCAAGGAAACCTTGAGGAACAACTTGCAGGTTAAGTTTGCGGAAGGCTTCACAAAGCTCGGGTTGATAAGGCTTGAGAATCAGACTGTTGCAATATGCTTTTCTGCTCAAAGCGTCAGCAATCACATTAGCCTTGCCTGGAGTATACTCGATACTCGGATTGTACTCTTGAATCATTTCGACCCATCGAGTCTGCCTGAGGTTGAGATTAGGCTGAGTGAAGATGTACTTGAGACTCTTGTGATCAGTGAAAATGTCCACTTTCCTTCCCAAGAGAAGATGTCTCCAAGTCAACAATGCGTGCACAACTGCCGCCAACTCAAGATCATGAGTGGGGTAGTTCTTCTCATTTGGCTTCAACTGGCGAGAGGTATAAGCAACAACTTTCTTCTCTTGCATCAGTACTGCACCGAGACCTTGGAGAGAGGCATCACAAAAGACCTCGTACGGCTTGGTTTCATCAGGCGGAGTTAGAACTGGAGCAGTGATCAATTTCTCTTTCAAAGCGTTGAAAGCAACATCACACTCTGGAGACCAAACGTACTTGACATGCTTCTGAAGAAGATTTGAGAGAGGCTTCGCGATCTTGGAGAAGTTTTCAACGAATCTTCGGCAATAACTTGCAAGACCGAGGAAGCTTCGGAGTTGCTTCACATTCTGAGGAGGTTCCCAATTAACAATTGCAGACACCTTCTCAGGATCCACGGAAATGCCCTTGGCAGAGATAATATGCCCAAGATAAAGAACTTCATCGAGCCAAAACTCACACTTGGAGAACTTGGCATAGAATTGATGTTCCCTTAGCTTGTCAAGAACCAAACGCAAGTGTTTGGCATGATCTTCCTTGTTCTTGGAGAAAACCAGGATATCATCGAGATAGACCAAAACAAAGTCGTTGGTGTAGGGGTTGAAGATGAAGTTCATCATGCGAGAGAACGTCGGAGGAGCATTAGCGAGGCCAAAGGACATAACAGTGTATTCATATGACCCATAGCTTGTTCTGAACGCCGTCTTTGGAATATCTTGTTCACGAATGCGAATTTGATGATAACCCATACGGAGATCAAGCTTGGAGAATACTTGGGCACCCTTGAGTTGTTCGAACAGCTCATTAATGTTGGGAAGTGGATATTTGTTCTTGATGGTCTTCTTGTTCAATGGACGATAATCAACACAAAGTCGGTCCGTTCCATCCTTCTTCTTCACAAAAAGAACACCACAACCCCACGGAGAAGTACTAGGCCGAATGAGACCCATTCTTTCTTGCACATCGAGCTATTTCTTCAACTCCTTCAACTCTTCGGGGCCGAGCTTGTAAGGCCGTTTGCACACCGGTTTCGTACCGGGCTCAAGTTCAATAACGAATTCAACCGGCCGGTTTGGAGGCATGCCTGCGAGTTCTTCAGGGAAGACATCTTGATACTCACAAACAACCGGAATCTGTGAAATAGCATCCAATTCACCCTTTTCATTGAGAGAGAATAACCGGATGGTATTATCCCGAGCAGCAAAGACAATTACTTCCTCAGACGAATGAGTCAGTTGAATCTGCTTGGCTGCACAATCCAGCTGAGCTTTATGTTTAGAGAGCCAGTCCATCCCAAGAATGAGGTCGATATCAGAATTGCCAAGAACCGTTGGAGAAGCCAAGAACTTGAAGTCACCCAACTTGATAGAAATATCCTGAGCAATGGAGTTAGCCTACATGCGTTTACCAGGAGAGACGACTGCTAATGGACTAGGCAGAATTTGCTGAGCCAAACCATGCCTAGATGTAAAAGGCCTTGAAATGAAACAATGCGATGCACCTGTGTCAAAAAGAACTTTTGCAGGAATATCATTAACAGGAAGATTACCCATGATCACATCTGACGAATCCTCTGCCTGAGCTGCGTTCATCAAGTTGACCTTGGCGGACTTGGGGTTATGCTTGACCACAACTGTACTTGCCGATCTGACAGGAGGAGGAGGAGGAAGACGCCTCTGGTTGAAACACTTGTTGGCGTAGTGACCCTTCTGTTGGCACTTGTTGCACGTGACCTCTGAGAGCGGACGGTGGTACGGATCACTCGATCTTGGAGCTTGAGACGAAGTCTTGTTCTGAAAGCCTGGGTTGGGTGGGTGGGAAGAACCACTGCCACCTTTGCTCTTCTGCTGATACGGCTGACGGAACGGAGGAGGAGGAAGCCAATACTTCTGCTGCTTGGTCACTTGAGTAGAGGACGAAGACGTAGTGTCTCTGACTCGCTTCCTGGAAGCATCACACCTGAGCTGAGCAGCCTCTTGCTTCAGTGCCATGTTGTAGAACTCATCGTATCTCAGCGGCTCGAAGAGGACAAGAGCGAGCTGAATTTCTTCACGAAGACCACCCCTGAACTGATAGATCATGCTCTTCTCATCAGGAACATCCTGCTTGGCAAAACGGGCGAGCTTCTGGAACAACTTGTTGTAGTCATAGACAGACAAAGAGCCTTGCTTCAGATTGCGGAATTCTTCACGTTTGCTTTCAGTCACACTTTGAGGAATGTGATGAGCGCGGAAATCACGACGGAAATCATCCCAAGTGATCAAACGTCCACCTCTGGAATCCCGGTACTGCTGAAACCACTCTGCGGCCTGATCCTTGAGCTGGAAAGACGCGAACTTGACGAAATCTTCAGGTCTGACGTTGCTACATTCAAAATGCTTGCCCAGATCGACTAACCAATCATTAGCATCGGTAGCCTCAACGCAGTTGCTGAACGTCTTTGGACCATTTGCGAGGAACTGATTCAGAGTTGCAAACTGGTTCTGGTTGCTGCCTTGATTCGCTTGACTGCTTTGATTCCGCTCTTGGATGATTTGCATGATCAGCTGAGTATTTGCATTAGTAGCAGCCATCACAGCCTGCCATGCTTCCGGAGGAGGCGGAGGTGGCGGAGGATCTTGATTCTGGTTCTGACTGGTGCTCTTAGCGGGAGCCATCCTGAAGAGGTTGGCCACCATTAGCACACAAATAGAGAAATATAGAAGGTGAATCCAACGGAATGAAAATTGCAACATAAAGTCTTCACATCCGAACAAAATGAACGAATGCACTTCTCTTGAAGTGGTCACATATTCCTAAATTGCGAAGCCATGAAGAATCATGTAGAAGAGGTACATCAACGAGGGATGGAATCAACATATGACGTCGAAGAAGAACGAATACCACAAATCGAAATAAAACCAAGGGTTGGCTTGCGGAATAAGCCGGAACAAACACATGATAGAAATTTCGTCCGAAGTGTTCGTGGTAGGACCTACACGGGCTCGACCGTACAGCACCATCATGTACAAGGCAGTGCACATGACATACGAAGCGTCCCCGAGTCAGCAAAGCCAAGGACTCTTTAAGACACAACGAGGCCACTGTAAAATCAACCGTGAATAGGCGAACCACTAGACGTCGAACCCCAATTTCATATCACACATCTGTTGGAAAGATATCCTAAGGCTACTTGAATTCCCACCTATGAAATTTCCGAAACTTTCCGGTTATGCAATCAGGTGTTGAGGATACAGGGGAAGCATAATATCTCACCCAAGCTAGCAAATCCTACATCCAGCTGCATCCATCCTTCAACACATAACCAAGAAACCTTCGGAAACCATCTATCTCAACCTTCGAAAAGCATCCGTTATACAAGTTATGGCGATACTCCCGAACTCCCGCCCCAGTACTGGGTGGCGTCGAGGTTATCTCACCAACGAACTGCATAAAGGAGATTTTCGATGTCGCGCACATATCTCAAGTATGCCAGAATTGCAACGATAGAATTATGATGACAACACCTCAGAGCTCAACTCCCCGGGACACTTCCACTAAACCCCTGACAGGAGGCATCAAGACAGTATTCTCATCATAAGCCATCGGAACAAAACTAAGATACTCGTGTGATCCTAAAAACAATTAGTGAAATTTGAGAAGAGAAGAGTCAAAACTCTACGTCAGGATGCCTTACCAGAGCGATGAGGAGACTGGGAAGTAAAAAGAATTCCTAAGCTCTCCAATATATAATTCCGAAGGACTCAAAACATTTTTTCTAGACACAACTCGGCTGCTAGAAACGATCAAGCAATGGGGCTCCTAAGGTCGGGGAAGGCTCTGATTACCAACTACTTGTAACGCCCTCGATGCGGCTATGTCTCCCACGTGTCGAGGCACGACTTAGAGACATAGGCGCATTGAAAGCAATGTCGCAAGTCGGGAATCATCACACAACCCAAGTACATAAAATAAAGGGGGGAGTAATAATAATAGTTGGCTTACACTCGCCACGTCACATCAAGGTACATAATTAACATCCATCATACCATCACTCATGGCCCGACTACGGCGCCAAATAGAAAAGACCCCCAACAAGCGACTAAAACCCTGAATCGAACCCCGAATAGGCACCACTACTGATCATCAGGAAAAGAAACATAGTAACACTGAGAGTCCTCGTCGTACTCCCACTTCAGCTCGAACGCGCCCTCCAGAGGAGTATCATCGGTCCCTGCATCTGGTGTAATAGTAATCTGTGAGCCACAAGGACTCAGCAATCTCGCACCCTCGCGACCAAGACTATTTAAGCTTAATAGGTAAGGAAGGGGTAATGTGAGTGGAGCTGCAGCAAGCGACTAGCATATATGGTGGCTAACTTATTCGCAAAAGAGAGCGAGAAGAGAAGGCAAAGCACGAGCGGTGACTAAATAGAGCAGACTACGGAAACATAACTCCAACGCCGTGTCCACTTCCCGGACTCCGCCGAGAAAAGGCCATCACGGCAACACACGCAGTTGATTCATTTTAATTAATTAAGTTCAAGTTATCTACAACCGGACATTAACAAATTCCCATCTGCCCATAACCGCGGGCACGGCTTTCGAAAGATCAATCCCTGCAGGGGGGTCCCAACTTAGCCCATAACAAGCTCTCACGGTCAACGAAGGAATAGACCTCCACCCAGGACCCACCGATCAGACTCGGTATCCCGGTACAACAAGATGATTCGACAGGTCAAAACTAGTCCAGCAACACCGCCTGAATGCGCCGACAAATCCCGATAGGAGCTGCACATATCTCTTTCTCAGGGCACACTCAGATTGTCTTAGGTACGGGTAGGCCAGCCCAGAGTTGCCCCTAGTGGCCACCGGCAGCTGACAGTTGGACCAACACTCAGAGGAGCACTGGCCCGGGGGGGTTTAAAATAAGATGACCCTCGGGCTCCGGAAACCCAAGGGAAAGAAAAGGGTAGGTGGCAAATGATAAAACCAATGTTGGGCATTGCTGGAAAAGCTTTAATCAAGGCGAACTATCAAGGGGTTCCCATTATAGCCCAACCGTGTAAGGGACGCAACAATCCGAGAACATAACACCGATATGACGGAAACTAGGGCGGCAAGAGAGGAACAAAACACTAGGCGAGAGGCCGAGCCTTCCACCCTTTACCAATTATATAGATGAGTAAAGATAACATAGCAATATAATGATATCCCAACAAGTAAATAAATGTTCCAACAAGGAACGGCTCCAATCTTCACCTGCAACTAGCAACGCTATAAGAAGGGGCTTGAGCAAAGCGGTAACATAGCGAATCAATGGTTTGCTAGGACAAAGGTGGGTTAGAGGCTCAATCATGGCAATTGGGAGGCTGACAAGCAAGTGGTAGGCATCGTAGCATTGGCAAAGCAAAAGAGCAAGCAGACTAGCATAGCAAAGATAGTAGTGATTTCAAGGGTGTGATCATCTTGCCTGCACAGTTGTCAGAATTGACTGGATCCTCAAAAGCAAACTCAACGGGCTCCTCGTTAGCGAACTCGTCTCCCGGCTCTACCCAACAACACAAACAAGCAACAAGGATACAATCAACCACGTGCAAAGGCAACCAATAAGATGCAAAGATGATATGCTATGCGGGATGCGATGCGGGATGCAAAAATGCAACATGTAACAGGAAATGCATGAACCTGGCCTCAACTTGGAAACCAAGTGTGCCACTGGATAGAGGGGAAGAAATCCCCTGAAAACGATATAAAGATCATGGCAATCGGAGCTACGGTTTAGAAATGGCAAGCGATTTACTAAACGAACCGATCTGCGATTTACAGCAAGTAGGCTCCTAAATGCAACAAAATGAACATGCTACAGCCACCCAACATGAAAACAAATTGCATGGCAGTGATGTACTCATCAAGCTTAACAAATCATCATGACTGAGGCATAGGCAAATTCATCCATTAAGGGCTTCAAACAAGCATGGCAAAACTGAATAAGCAAAACAGATTTCAGACTTAGCGAAATTAACGCTAGTCTGAAATTTCAGACCACGATGCTCTCTTCAGAGCAGCAAAACAACATGAAGGAAAGCCTGAACATGACAAGTAAGAGCATGGCATGGCGCTACTCAACAAGCTTAACAAAACACCCAAAATGACCTGGGGCCAAAAGGGTTCACAAAATACTCTACCGAGCACACGAACATCGATGAAACACAATCAGTTTTCAGACTTAGTGAAAACTGGGACATGCTGAAATAATAACTCACGGAGGCATGTAAACGAGCTTGATGCTCTCACTACGGTGCAAGTCATGGCAAGGCAAGCATATATCCATTAAGAAGGCACAAAATGCTAGCTATACATGGCAAGAACAATGGCATAGCATGCATGGATCACTAGCAATCACTCCGGCAAAATCGCAAAAGAGTTCACGATCTGCCCAAAACAGCAACTATCCAAAAGTTGAGCTCGATTGAGTCAACCTAGGGTGCTCCAGAATAACAAGTAAAGACATGGATGGATTAAGCACAACAAGCATAACAAATCACTCTTACTGATCATCCTCAAAAGAGGCACGGATCACTAGGAAACAAGCCGGACATATAGCATCGTGAACTAAAACGGCTCAGACTTAGTGAAAATCACTAAGTCCCTGAAATCGATAATCTCAGGCAGCCCTCTTCGCAACCTTGCACAAGACAACACACACATCCTAAAAATACATGGAAGGCACCTCTGTAAAGAATACAACATGCTTAACAATTCATCCCAAAGGGGCACAGGCATATCATGCACGGATTAAATATGGCGAAAATGACAAAAGTGCATGTTGAACTAACGGATCTGCAAATTAACTCAACATGCCTCCTTCCAACAGCATTTTGGGCAACAAGATGACCTCAAATGCAAATGATGCAATGGAACGAAATGATGTACTCGTCGAGAGGAAGATTTTGACATATCATACGCCCAAAACGGAGCTACGGATGAGGAGATATGAGTGGTCAAATGTAGCACGAAAAAATAACGGGAGAGGTAAAAAGTCAACGGGGGAAAAACCAGATCTAGGGTTTACTGTACTCGCGCGGACCGGCACTGTAGCTCCGCGAGCTCCGGCGATGCCGGTCGGCTCCGGCGAGCCGCAGGCGAGGCGGGGAGGAGGAGGCAGGCGCGGTGGGGCGCGGCTTCCGGCGCGGGGAAGCGCGGGACCCGGCCGGGCGGCGAGGAGCGGCCGCCGGCGGAGGAAGCGGCGTGCGGCGGCGGTGGTGGCGGTGTTGGCGTCCCGTGGCGGGGCGCGGCGGCCCGTGGCGGCGCCGGCCACCGGCGCCGGAGGTGGCGGCGGCAGACGAAGGAGGAGGCGGCGGGCGACTGCGGGCCGGGGAGGGCCCCGCGTGGGCCTGGCGGGCCCCGGGCGTCGGCGGCGAAGGAGATGCGACTGGGCCAACCGCGTCGCGACACGTGGCGGCGGCGGGATAAAACGGACGTGTCCGTCGGCGGAAATTTTGTCCGGCGGCGGCGGGATATGGGATTTTAGGGTTTCGTGGAGAGGGGAGATCCGAAAACGGAGGGGGTGTATTTATAGGCATAAGTGGAGCTAGGAGAGTCCAAATGAGGTGCGGTTTTCGCGCACACGATCGTGATCGAACGACCGAGATGATGGAGCTGAGTTTGGTGGGTTTTGGGCCAAAATGGAGGGGTGTTGGGCTGCACACACACACGAGGCCTTTTCGGTCCCTCGGTTAACCGTTGGAGTATCAAACGAAGTCCAAATGACCCGAAACTTGACAGGCGGTCTACCGGTAGTAAACCAAGGCCGCATGGCAAGTCTCGGCCCAATCCGGAAAAGTTTAACCCCCACACACGAAAGAAAGCCAGAAATGGCCACCGGAGGAGAACGAAGCGCCGGAATGCAAAACGGACAACGGGGAAAATGCTCGAATGCATGAGATGAACATGCATGCAAATGCAATGCACGTGATGACAAGATATGAGATGCACGAAAACAAAAACAACACACGGAGACAAAGACCCGAACCCGAGAATTAAATATAACTTAATGCCGGAAACGGCATGAGTTGGAGTACAATTGGGGAAGGTTACATGTGGGGCGTTACAACACTCCACCACTACGAAAAGATCTCGTCCCGAGATCTAGGACTGAAAGAACTCCGGGTACTCAGAACGGAGGTGATCCTCGCGTTCCCAAGTAGCTTCACGATCGGAATGGTGTGACCACTTGACTTTGAGAAACTTGATTGACTTGTTGCGAGTTTTGCGTTCAGTCTCTTCAAGGATTGCAACTGGGTGCTCACGGTAGGAGAGATCTTCTTGGAGCTCAATGTCCTCGAAGTTGACGGTGCGCTCAGGCGTCTTGAAGCACTTACGGAGTTGCGAGACGTGGAACACATCATGAACATTGGCAAAGGTTGCAGGAAGCTCGAGTTGATAGGCGAGGTCGCCTCTCTTGCTGACGATCTTGAAAGGCCCGACGTATCTTGGGGCAAGCTTCCCTTTGATACCGAAGCGACGAGTCCCTTTCATAGGAGAGACGCGGAGGTAGACATGATCTCCGATCTCGAAAGCCAAATCACGGTGCTTGCTGTCGTAATAGCTCTTCTGACGAGATTGGGCTGCTTTCAGGTTATCACGAATGACCTTGCACATCTCTTCTGCCTCTGTGATCGGGTCATTACCCAGCAGCTGACGTTCACCGGTTTCTGACCAGTTGAGAGGTGTACGGCACTTCCTACCATACAGAATTTCAAACGGGGCCTTGCCGGAACTTGCTTGGAAACTGTTGTTGTACGAGAATTCAGCATAAGGAAGGCAATCCTCCCACTTCATGCCGAAGGAGATAACACAAGCCCTGAGCATATCTTCAAGAATCTGGTTGACACGCTCGACTTGACCGCTTGTTTGAGGATGGAAAGCAGTGCTGAAGCGAATGTTGGTGCCCATGGCCTTCTGAAAAGAATCCCAAAACTTGGAGGTAAAGATGCTGCCACGGTCTGAAGATATCACTTGAGGAATACCGTGCAGAGAGACAATGCGAGAGGTGTAGAGCTCCGCCAATTGAGCTGCAGTGATTGACTCTTTGATAGGCAAGAAATGAGCCACTTTGGTGAGCTTATCGATGACAACGAATATAGCATCATTGCCACGCTTGGACTTAGGAAACCCAGTCACGAAGTCCATTTCAATGTGGTCAAACTTCCATTCTGGAATGGCGAGAGGTTGGAGGAGACCTGCTGGCCTTTGGTGTTCTGCTTTCACTCTTCTGCAGACATCACATTCATTCACGAATTGAGCGATCTCGCGCTTCATTCGAGTCCACCAATAAGTTTGCTTCAGGTCTTGATACATCTTCGTGCTCCCAGGGTGGATGGAGAGGAGTGAGTTGTGAGCCTCATTCATGAGCACTTTACGAAGTTCACCTTTGGGCACAACAATTCGATCCTCGAAGAAGAGAGTGTCCTTGTCATCAAGTCGGTAGCACTTGTACTTGGACTGACTCTTTGCAATACCAATCTTCACCTTTTTCACCATAGCATCAAGAAGCTGGGCTTGGCGAATCTGGTCTTCCAAGGTAGGAGAAACTTGAAGGCTGGCAAGGAAACCTTGAGGAACAACTTGCAGGTTAAGTTTGCGGAAGGCTTCACAAAGCTCGGGTTGATAAGGCTTGAGAATCAGACTGTTGCAATATGCTTTTCTGCTCAAAGCGTCAGCAATCACATTAGCCTTGCCTGGAGTATACTCTATACTCGGATTGTACTCTTGAATCATTTCGACCCATCGAGTCTGCCTGAGGTTGAGATTAGGCTGAGTGAAGATGTACTTGAGACTCTTGTGATCAGTGAAAATGTCCACTTTCCTTCCCAAGAGAAGATGTCTCCAAGTCAACAATGCGTGCACAACTGCCGCCAACTCAAGATCATGAGTGGGGTAGTTCTTCTCATTTGGCTTCAACTGGCGAGAGGTATAAGCAACAACTTTCTTCTCTTGCATCAGTACTGCACCGAGACCTTGGAGAGAGGCATCACAAAAGACCTCGTACGGCTTGGTTTCATCAGGCGGAGTTAGAACTGGAGCAGTGATCAATTTCTCTTTCAAAGCGTTGAAAGCAACATCACACTCTGGAGACCAAACGTACTTGACATGCTTCTGAAGAAGATTTGAGAGAGGCTTCGCGATCTTGGAGAAGTTTTCAACGAATCTTCGGCAATAACTTGCAAGACCGAGGAAGCTTCGGAGTTGCTTCACATTCTGAGGAGGTTCCCAATTAACAATTGCAGACACCTTCTCAGGATCCACGGAAATGCCCTTGGCAGAGATAATATGCCCAAGATAAAGAACTTCATCGAGCCAAAACTCACACTTGGAGAACTTGGCATAGAATTGATGTTCCCTTAGCTTGTCAAGAACCAAACGCAAGTGTTTGGCATGATCTTCCTTGTTCTTGGAGAAAACCAGGATATCATCGAGATAGACCAAAACAAAGTCGTTGGTGTAGGGGTTGAAGATGAAGTTCATCATGCGAGAGAATGTCGGAGGAGCATTAGCAAGGCCAAAGGACATAACAGTGTATTCATATGACCCATAGCTTGTTCTGAACGCCGTCTTTGGAATATCTTGTTCACGAATGCGAATTTGATGATAACCCATACGGAGATCAAGCTTGGAGAATACTTGGGCACCCTTGAGTTGTTCGAACAGCTCATTAATGTTGGGAAGTGGATATTTGTTCTTGATGGTCTTCTTGTTCAATGGACGATAATCAACACAAAGTCGGTCCGTTCCATCCTTCTTCTTCACAAAAAGAACACCACAACCCCACGGAGAAGTACTAGGCCGAATGAGACCCATTCTTTCTTGCACATCGAGTTGTTTCTTCAACTCCTTCAACTCTTCGGGGCCGAGCTTGTAAGGCCGTTTGCACACCGGTTCCGTACCGGGCTCAAGTTCAATAACGAATTCAACCGGCCGGTTTGGAAGCATGCCTGGGAGTTCTTCAGGGAAGACATCTTGATACTCACAAACAACCGGAATCTGTGAAATAGCATCCAATTCACCCTTTTCATTGAGAGAGAATAACCGGATGGTATTATCCCGAGCAGCAAAGACAATTACTTCCTCATAAGAATGAGTCAGTTGAATCTGCTTGGCTGCACAATCCAGCTGAGCTTTATGTTTAGAGAGCCAGTCCATCCCAAGAATGAGGTCGATATCAGAATTGCCAAGAACCGTTGGAGAAGCCAAGAACTTGAAGTCACCCAACTTGATAGAAATATCCTGAGCAATGGAGTTAGCCTGCATGCGTTTACCAGGAGAGACGACTGCTAATGGACTAGGCAGAATTTGCTGAGCCAAACCATGCCTAGATGTAAAAGGCCTTGAAATGAAACAATGCGATGCACCTGTGTCAAAAAGAACTTTTGCAGGAATATCATTAACAGGAAGATTACCCATGATCACATCTGACGAATCCTCTGCCTGAGCTGCGTTCATCAAGTTGACCTTGGCGGACTTGGGGTTATGCTTGACCACAGCTGTACTTGCCGATCTGACAGGAGGAGGAGGAGGAAGACGCCTCTGGTTGAAACACTTGTTGGCGTAGTGACCCTTCTGTTGGCACTTGTTGCACGTGACCTCTGAGAGCGGACGGTGGTACGGAGCACAGCCTGGGTTGGGTGGGTGGGAAGAACCACTGCCACCTTTGCTCTTCTGCTGATACGGCTGACGGAACGGAGGAGGAGGAAGCCAATACTTCTGCTGCTTGGTCACTTGAGTAGAGGACGAAGACGTAGTGTCTCTGACTCGCTTCCTGGAAGCATCACACCTGAGCTGAGCAGCCTCTTTCTTCAGTGCCATGTTGTAGAACTCATCGTATCTCAGCGGCTCGAAGAGGACAAGAGCGAGCTGAATTTCTTCACGAAGACCACCCCTGAACTGATAGATCATGCTCTTCTCATCAGGAACATCTAGCTTGGCAAAACGGGCGAGCTTCTGGAACAACTTGTTGTAGTCATAGACAGACAAAGAGCCTTGCTTCAGATTGCGGAATTCTTCATGTTTGCTTTCAGTCACACTTTGAGGAATGTGATGAGCGCGGAAATCACGACAGAAATCATCCCAAGTGATCAAACGTCCACCTCTGGAATCCCGGTACTGCTGAAACCACTCCGCGGCCTGATCCTTGAGCTGGAAAGATGCGAACTTGACGAAATCTTCAGGTCTGACGTTGCTACATTCAAAATGCTTGCCCAGATCGACTAACCAATCATCAGCATCGGTAGCCTCAACGCAGTTGCTGAACGTCTTTGGACCATTTGCGAGGAACTGATTCAGAGTTGCAAACTGGTTCTGGTTGCTGCCTTGATTCGCTTGACTGCTTTGATTCCGCTCTTGGATGATTTGCATGATCAGCTGAGTATTTGCATTAGTAGCAGCCATCACAGCCTGCCATGCTTCCGGAGGAGGCGGAGGTGGCGGAGGATCTTGATTCTGGTTCTGACTGGTGCTCTTAGCGGGAGCCATTCTGAAGAGGTTGACCACCATTAGCACACAAATAGAGAAATATAGAAGGTGATCGGGGGCGTTACAACTTTTCCCCACAAGACTCGACCACCTCCATGATCGGAAGATCGAGACATAGCCTTTCGAAACTGTTTCCCCTTAACCCACGGATAGGCCGGTACACCTACATCATTCTACATCTGCTAGCCCATCCTGGAAGGGGTCACACTAACTACTCAACTAAGCCAGAGCCCATATTGGCTTGAGACTGCACACGTAAGCTTCTAGACATGGTAATACGATTGATCTCTTTGAGCCCGAGCGGACGGTCCACTAGTGGTGCACCACCATGGATTTCCCACGCGTGCCCCACTGTACTTCGCCACCATTTCCACAAGTTTCCGCCCAGGTAATTCATTAATTAACTTAGGTCCTATTTACTACATTGTCACTCAAACTTTACAATGATCACTTCCCCATCCACGTCTACTTAGCATAGCAACATAAAGTAAAACAATGGTGACAAAGTTATATGGTTCAGACCTACCTCAATGAACTACTAGGTGAAAAGCAAAGTCATGCGGCACCAGCTTCCTACCACGCAATCCTACCGCAAAGAACTAAGTGCATAATAAAAACATAGGTAATGAAACATGATCAAGATGCAACTTGCCTTGGTACTGCTGGTTGAATTCTAAAGACTGATAATATTCTGCTTCGCACTCCGGGTAATCTATCGCAAAGAAGATAAACAAACATAAACAAACATTCTAGAGAGCCAAAAGAACATGCATAGCAAAAAGTCTTGGAAAAACCAAATGAACATACAACACACTAAGCTACTACAGAAATACTCTAAGTGCAAGACATCATAGGCCTATGGTTCAAAGAGTGATGTGAAATGTAGTGTATACTATGCATACTAGTAAAAATATTAAAGGGTAGATTCTAGTGTGTGAAAAAATTATTGTGACAAAGGTCCAGGTGATAGGGCTTTGCTACGGTGACAGCATGCAAAAGGAATCAACTTAATCGGAGCTACGGTTTGAGAGGTATGGCTATTTGAAGTTCGAAGTTTGAATCTGAATAAATTCAAATTTGAATCTAACAAAAGTTTGCAAAAAGTATGCTACTGGATAGATCTAAACAATACGAAGAATTTGCCGTTGGTTTCATCGAGTTTGGATCTACGGTTAAAAAGTTATGGCTAATCTAAGATCAGGGACTAATCTGCTATTTATAGGGTCTAAATGGTGAAGAAAAACTACCGCAAACAGGTCCCTGGCCACGTGGCGGCTCCTGGCTGGCCGAGCAGCATCCGTTGCGGAGACTATACGGCGAACGACCGCCAAATAAGAAAAAATAACGGCGGTGGCTAAATAAAGAAAATCGATGCTTGGTTTAAATAAACCGCACGGTCTAAGGGAACCGCGGTTAACCGCGTACCTCTTCGTGAAAATAATAAAAAAAGGACCTAATCTAATCTGGGCCATGGATCTTCGATCTAACGAACGAGGGGAGGTGCGGCGGCTTACAGCTGCTGGCGACATCAGTGACGAGCAGAGGACGGCGGCGCTGCGTCGGTGACGGAGGGGGCGGTGGCTGCGGTGGTCCTCGTCGAAGGGGAAGAAGACGGGGAGGTGCGGCGCGTCGAGGGCGTTCGGATGGTGGCGTCGGGGTGCGTCGGCGGCTTCTGAATGGGGCGGGGCGAAGACGGCGGCCTTCGGTGCTCTGGCGGCTCCGGCGTCGACGGTGCGGCGTCTCGGACGGGACCTAGGGGCAAAAATAGTGTCAAAAGGATGCGCCTTGGCGGGCTAAGAAGTTTTACAGAAAAGGAAGGGTCGGAGAGGTCTACGGGCGACGAACTGCTCCGGTGAGGTGCGCGGCTCCGGCGAGATGCGAACGGGCAGCGCGGCGGCTGTGAGCGGCGTGGGGAGAAGCGGGACGGCGAGGTCGACAGAGGGGAGCTCGGGACATTTATAGGCGAGGGAAGGGCTTGCGGGTGCCGTGGATATGCATTATCCGCGAGGGCCTCGCCCGGCGGTTGCGGGAGCGCGGCGGCGAGCTCACCCGAGCGGGGAAAACGGGAGGTTGGGGGAGATGAGGTGGAGCAGGGCCCGCCAGTTAGTGGTGGCGGCGTTAGCGAGCGAGGGGGGCTGCGGGCGGTCGACCGGTGCGGGGGATTTCGGGCGCGCAGGCGGCCTTCGGCCGAAATGGCCAGCTGGGCCGGTCGGGCGCTCCTGGGCCGAACCCAGTTTCGGTCCAGGCTGCGTGCGTGTGTTTTTTTTAACTCGAGACTAAAGTGCTCATAACTAATTCAAAAGAATTTCTAAAAACACCAAATAAATTTCTAAAATAACTACAAAATATTTAGAGCCTAATGAACATTAACTTAAGCATAGAACATTTTGAAAATAATTTTCCTAATGCAACTAATGCACTTTTTCCAAATAAAATAAATACCAAACAACTCCAAAACTTAAAGTAATATTCAAAATAAAATTTCCCACTTTTTTATATTTTGAGGAAGTCATCTTATCCCCTCTCATTTGTTGTTCTCGAGTGGAAAACTAGTATTTGAATATTTCAAAAACTCCAAAATGCAAAGAAATATGAGATGCATTGAATGATTCTATTAACATCCAAATTTAATAAAATTGGGATGTTACAATGGTGGACGTAATTGCATCGTGGAGTCGCGCCCGATGCAACAACATGCATATGGCGCCCTGAATGAACGTCATCGTGTGTTGTCCCCAACCGCTAGCAGTGTGCGTAGAGGGACGTGGGCATAACACGCTCGGCACAGAGGGACGCGGGCAGAGCATACCACGGTTGCCTCAACCACGAGCAACCGCATGCATAGAGCAGTTAACACGCAAGGAATGGTCGTCCACATGCTAGGTAATTAAACCGTAAACATTCTCTATTATTAACCGTATGTGTACGTGTCATTTCGTCCTCCTCTAGCACCTCTTGTCTGCATTGCCGCCGGAGGATTCTAGTGCACGCTTGAGCACCGCACAGGAGGTTCATTTGGCCACGTCGTCTCAAAGAGGCACCAATGAAATCGTCGGTGAGCCCGTTGCCACGTGCAACCGCGGAAGCTTCCCGCCCGGCTCGGCGAAATCCCCCAAAATTGCAATGCTTAAGGGCCTGCTATATAAACCCTCATGGCCGGTGACTCCGCATCGCATTCATCCCCTCTGAGGGAGTCTTGGATTAGGGGGTCTCCGGACAGCCTGACTATATCCTTTAGCCGGACTGTTGTACTATGAAGATACGAGATTGAAGACTTCGCCCCATGTCCGGATGGGACTCTACTTGGCGTGGAAGGCAAGCTAGGCAATACGGATATGCATACCTCCTCCTTTGTAACCGACCTTGTGTAACCCTAGCCTCCTCCGGTGTCTATATAAACCGGAGGGTTTTAGTCCGTAGGACAACATACAATCATACCATAGGCTAGCTTCTAGGGTTTAGCCTCTCCGATCTCGTGGTAGATATACTCTTGCACTACTCATATTATCAAGAATAAATCAAGCAGGACGTAGGGTTTTACCTCCAACAAGAGGGCCCGAACCTGGGTAAAACATCGTGTCCCCTGCCTCCTGTTACCATCCGCCTTAGACGCACAATTAGGGACCCCCTACCCGAGATCCGCCGGTTTTGACACCGACATTGGTGCTTTCATTGAGAGTTCCTTTGTGTCATCATCATTAGGCTTGATGGCTCCTTCAATCATCGATAGCGATGCAGTCTAGGGTGAGACTTTTCTCCCCAGACAGATCTTTGTATTCGGTGGCTCTGCACTGCGGGCCAACTCGCTTGGCCATCTGGAGCAGATCAAGAGCTACGCCCCTGGCTATCAGGACAGATTTGGAAACTTAAACTACACAGCCAACGTCCACGGAGACTTGATCTTCGATGGATTCGAGACCTTGCCGAGTGCGCCGCACGGTCGTGATGAGCATGATTTAGCTCTACCATCGGACAGTGTTCGGGAGATCGCACCGGCGACCGCTCCGACCCTCAATTCGGAGCCAATAGCACCATCCAGGGACGGGTGGATAGGCCCCACGACGGAGGCCGCATTTTCATCAGCGATCGAGCCGAATATCGACCTTACCCTTCACGAGAGCCATGACATCGAACTACTGGATTCTTCCCCGGCCACGGACTCCAAACCGCCTGCGCCCGTGCCTATCGGATCCAACTGGGCACAAATCATGGAGTTCACCTCCGCGGATATCTTTCAGCACTCGCCCTTCAGCGACATACTGAGCTCATTAAGGTCTCTCTCCCTGTCAGGAGAGTCCTGGCCGAACTATGTTCGGCAGGATTGGGACGCGGATGACGAAGAAATTCGCCGCCCACCCACCACCCACTTAATAGCCACTGTCGACGATTTGACCGACATGCTCGACTTTGACTCCGAAGACATCGACGGTATGGACGACGATGCATGAGACGAACAGGAACCACTGCCCACAGGGCACTGGACACCCACTTCATCATATGATGTATACATGGTGGACACACCCAAACAAAATGACGACGAGGAATGGAAGGACGCAGCGAAGGGTTATTCCCTCGAGAAGCAGTCAAAGCGGCGGCGTAAGCGCCGCTCCAAATCCCGCCTCGGCAGAAACAGCGATCATATAGACCCAGCGATAGAGCAGGGTGAACCATCACCCGACCACGGCAACACGGAGAATAAACCGAACAACCCGACTCCGTCGAAGATAATAGTCCAGACGACATCACACCGGACAGGCACCCAGAGCAACAGAATGCCCATCAAAGGCTTGTTGCCACTGCGAGGAGTCTGAAAAAGCAGAAGCAAAGGCTCAGGGCTGCACAAGACACACTCAGAATCAGATGGAGTGAAGTACTCAACACTGCAGCGAAGTACGGCGGTAATCGCCACACCAAGAGCTACCCGAAGCGAAAGTTGCTACCTGAATTCGATGAGGAGGCCCTAGATCCCCCGCAACCAAAAAACAAAATGGCCATCCGGTCGGATAGATGACCTTGTGGCCAACATAGAGCGGCAAACGACGCCGCACATAAGCTAGTACACGATCCACGTGAGGGCTCACATCAAAAGGACGGAGCAACCAGATCCATCTACGGGCCACGCAAGCGCGCTCCAGCATGCAATGCAACACAACAAACATCCCAATACCACGGTACACCCAAATACAGGGGTGCCGCACACCCCCTATGTTTCACCGATGAGGTGCTGGACCATGAATTTCCAGAGGGATTCAAACCCGTAAACATAGAGGCGTACGACGGAACGACAAACCCTGGGGTCTGGATTGAGGACTACATCCTCCATATCCATATGGCTCGAGGAGACGATCTCCACGCCATCAAGTACTTACCCCTCAAGCTCAAAGAGCCAGCTCAGCACTGGCTTAAAAGCCTCCCCGAAAACTCCATTGGAAGCTGGGAAGAGCTCGAAGACGCCTTTCGGGCAAATTTTCAAGGGACCTAGGTCCGACCACCGGATGCAGACGATTTTAGTCATATAACTCAACAGCCCGGAGAGTCAGTCCAAAAGCTTTGGAACAGGTTCCTCACTAAAAAGAACCAAATAGTCGACTGTTCGGACGCCGAAGCCTTAGCAGCTTTTAAGCATAGCGTTCGAGACGAATGGCTCGCAAGACACCTCGGCCAAGAAAAGCCGAGAACAATGGCAGCATTAACATGCCTCATGACCCGCTTTTGCGCGGGCGAGGACACCTGGTTAGCCCGATGCAGCACCAGCGACCCAAGTACATCCAAAGTCAGGGACGGAAATGGGAAATCACTGGAATAAAGAAGCACTGGAATAAAGAAGACAGCCCGAAGAGCACGGCGGTAAACGCCGGATTCAGAAGCTCTTGGCCAGGTCAGCAAAAGCTTCCCTCCAAAGGCAATAGAAACGAACTGTCTAGCCTAAACAAGATTCTGGAGCAAATATGTCAGATCCATAGCACCCCCGATAAACCTGCAAATCATACCCATAGAGAATGTTGGGTCTTCAAGCAGTCCGGCAAGCTCAACGCCGAACATAAGGGGCAGGATACACCAAGCGAAGACGAGGACGAGCCTCGCAAGCAAAGCACTAGGGAACAGAAGAAATTCCCACCGCAAGTCAAAACAGTAAACGTGTTACACGTGACAAAGGGGAGAAACAAAGCGGCACTCCTAGAGACACATGCCCCAGGGCCTATCACCGCAGAGTTCTGCCACTGGTCGTCCAAACCGATCACCTTCGACCATCGGGATTACTCGGCAAGTATCCGGCATGCAGGATGGGCTGCCTTGGTATTAGACCCAATAATTGATGGATACCACTTCACACGAGTCCTGATGGACGGCGGCAGCAGTCTAAAACTGATATATCAGGACACAGTCCGCACAATGGGGATAGACCCAACAAAAATTAGCCACAGCAATACTACCTTTAAAGGAGTAACGCCAGGCCCAGAAGACCATTGCATGGGCTCCCTGCTACTAGAGGTTATATTCGACTTTCCCGATAACTTCCGCAGCGAAAAGTTAACCTTCCACATCGCTCCGTTCCAAAGTGGCTATCAAGCACTACTCGGACGCGAAGCTTTCGCTCGCTTTAACGCAATACCGCATTACACTTCTCTCATGCTTAAGATGCCCGGTCCATGCGGCATCATTACAGTAAATGGAAATATTGAGCGCTCCTTGCGCGCGGAAGACCGTACGGCTGCCTTGGCAGCCATACACTAAACGGCCTCACCAACTAAAGCATCTGACAGGTCATTAAGACCATAGACGCGATTAGACGAGTCCGACACAGTATATGTAATTGATACAGGTTTGATGGCTATACCCCTATTACAATACAAGGGGCTCAACGCGCGCAAACAAAGTGGCAATTAGGCTCAACCTTACTCATCTTGAACTGTACATGGTTTCTTTAGTATAACCTACCTTTTTGCACGACAACCTTTCAACTAAGTTCCTCTCTTTTACAGATGACCATCATGCTACACCCGTCCAGGATACGGCACAATGGAGATACAGGCGCAGACGTGCAGCAGGAACCCGTTCCAAGGATTCTTTTTAGATTAAGACCCTGCATAAACCTTTTTTACTGTCTCTTATTGATACACATCCCCCGGATTCTCAGTACAATTGAGAAGGATGCTGACGTATTGGCATGTGGCCACGTCAGAATATTGCATGTACCTGGACACCAGGGGCTTATTACAAAGGGCACTGCTTAAGCCCGGTTTCCACCATAAAGACCGAACACCTTAGGGAGTGTTCGGCGTCGCGAGTTTGGCCTTATATGCATCAGCTCCGAATCATGTCTTTGGTAAAATGTTGGGTTTGCCCGGCTCCTGTGTTTTGCTGCCTTACGTTCCGCTCTATCGGCTAAGGTGGCACCAGGAGAACTACTGTGATTGTGCCTTGGTTCATCCGGACAAGCACCTCAGTAGACAAAGCCGAAAACTGACTGTCATGATATAGCGTGAGACTGGTCAACCACTCGATGACCTAGCGGAATCTTCAGGATTCCTCCGCCTTAACGAAGGGTCGTTTCCTGGACAGGCATGTACGCACCCCGAATTCGGATGAGTGCGGAGCCACCAGGGGCTATATAGTAGCCCCACTGTCAAACTCCTCTGGCTAAGTGAAAGTGTTAAAGCATTATAGTCTGATTGCCTAGTTCGCTGCGCTATCACCTCCTTAATGTACCAAGACGTTGGATCAAGTGTGAACATGCGTCTTCTGCGAACACCCCCGCATTATATGCGTGGGGGCTGAAGCCGACGACTGCCATCTTTCAGGTTATATACATATATACATAAACGGCCGCACAGGAGGCATCATAGTACTTTCAAGCAAAAGTATAAATACAGCCTTGATAAACTCAATAAAACATTGTTTTTACAATGGGAATACATGTCACTCAAACATAATATTCTTCGAGCACTGAGCCTCTATTGAACGAACACCTTCAAGGGCTTCTTCAAAGTAGTGCTCGGCAGCCACTCGGCCTACGGCCGAACCCTGTGCCGCAACAGTGGTGGCATCCATCTCTACCCAGTATGTTTTGACACGGGCAAGGGCCATCCGCGAGCCTTCTATGCACGCCGACCTCTTTAAAGCATCGACGCATGGCACAGCACCAAGGAATTGTTGCACTAAGCTAAAGTAGCTATTCGGCCTTGGCCTTCCTGGCCACAAATGATCCACAACGGACCTCATGGCCAGTCTGGATAATCTCTGGAGCTCGGCCCAACTGGTCAATCGCTCATTCAGCAACAGCGGACGGACTGGAGCGTGAAACTGTGACCAGAACAGCTTCTCCACTTCAGGACCTTTCTGATCCTTTAAGTACTCGGTCACATCCGCGGCACTTGCAACCAAGTCCATGTACTCATCCGCAGAACTCCATAGCCGGTCCAGAGGAGCATATTTCGGATCTCCGAACTTAGTCCGCAACAATAAGGGCTTCCCAGAAATGATATCCGTAGCTTGATTCAGCTCCTCCTTCATCGCTCTAATTTTGGAGCGGGCTTCCTTGGCAGCCACCCGGGCCTTCTCCAGGTCCATCGCCTTCACCCGGTTTTCTTCTTCAAGAAGCCGGTAACGGTCAGCAGCATCTTTTAACTCCAGGACCATCTTGGCAATTTTTTCTTTGCTCCCGCAATGTGCGGCCTGTTCGGCCCTTAACTCTTCGGCCGCCTTTAAAACGGCCGCATTACTACTCCTTGCTTGCTCCTTGGCTTGGGCAAGCTCCGCCCGAAGGGTCTCCACGGTGGCAGCTCCATCTGCAGTCACAACATATTAAAGATACTGGCATCATGCTGCTCTTACTATGTGACATTCACCAGAAAAATCACCTACCATGTGCCTCATCAAGTCGCTTGTTAACAAGCACAATGTCGGCATCTGTCGCATCCAGTTGTTGCTTCAGTTCGGCAAACCCATCAGTCCGGCTAGCCACCGGAGCTTCAACCACCTACACATAAAAGCAGTCTGGTTATTACCTGGGACTATGATCCTCTGTTTGCCGCCCTTTTCGACGACAACCAGAGTCTCAGGGGCTACTATCTACACATGGCACATCTAAAAATGTGTGGTACTGTCAAAAATGTACATCATTTCACGTACCTCAAAACCCGTCAGTAACTTATAAAGGCTGCATGCAACCTGCTTTCGGCAGACGAAATCCTTTCAATCACTGTACCCATCAACGTACGGTGCTCTTCCGAGATAGTCGCTCGCCCTAGCAGATCCCTCAGTACGTCCGACCGCATATCAGACGGTGCCGGACTCTTTTGATTGCTCTCTTCAAGAGCCGGATACTGAGGACTTCAGGTGGCCATAGGATTACCTTCTGGCCTTGCCGGATCAGGAGAAACACTCCGCGACGACACCTCGGGGTCACCCGCCTCGTGAGGCGGTGTGGCAGGGGGAGGCGTTTTGCTCTCCATCATCTCTGGAAGAAGATCCCCTGAAGACGAGCTCTGCTGAGAAGGGCTAAGATCTGAACTACAAGATAAATGCGTCGGTTATTTTCCTCGGAAGTAAGGTAGGATATCTTCACTATTAAGTACTTTTTGATTACTTACAGCTCGATAGAGGGCTGATCCCCGCGCGGACATTGTGCGGCAAGAATACCCTTAGAGGCAGGACCCTCTGGCGGAGACTTCTTCTCCCAATTGGAAACCTTAGTTTCCGGATCTTCAGAGGTAGTCCTCTTCCTTCCCCGGGGAGAGAGAATGGCAGATTCTTCCCCTTGGTTATCCTCCCTCGCGGAGGCGCTCATTCCCTCGATTGGAATAGGTAGCGATGGAGGCCCGCTTTCGCCCTCTTTATTCCCCTTCATCTTCCTTTGAGGGCACTAGACAAGGTGCTGACTCGAGCATCTTTTCCAGCACTGGATTGTCCAAGCCTTCAGGAAGGGGGGCCGAACACCAGATCATCTTCGCCTTTGTTATCCAGTCCTGGTCAAGAGCGACTCTTCAGAATGATGTCATGATTAATAAAGGGACAGTGTGTTTGGCCATGGGATTACTTACTTGGGTAGCAGGGCGGTTGCAGCTCAAGCCCACGTCCTCGGTAGCGTCCGGACACTCTATTTGGGGTTCGAAGAACGATTTGTACATCTCCTCGTGCGTCATGCCGAGGAAATTCTGAATAGTGCGTGGTCCTTCCGGGTTGAATTCCCACATGCGGAGGGGCCGGCGTTTGCAAGGCTAGACTCGACGAACCAGCATAACTTGCATTACCATAACCAGACTGAAATCTCCCTAGAAGAGATCTCGGATACGGCTCTGCAGTATTGGCACGTCCTTGGCCGGACCCCAGCTCAGCCCCCTGCTGATCCATGACATCAGTTGTGGTGGAGGGCCCGAGCGAAAGGTGGGCGCAGGTACCCACTTGGCACTTCGGGGAGTTGTGACGTAAAACCACTCCCGTTGCCACAATCCGACACCTCTGGAAAGGAACCCTTTGGCCATGGAGCGTCAGCAATTTTGCTTATTAGAGCACCTCTGCATGCTGCGTACTGCCCTTCGACCATCTTCGGCTTCACATCAAAGGTCTTGAGCCACAGGCCGAAGTGAGGGGTAATGCGGAGGAAGGCCTCACAAACGACAATAAATGACGAGATGTGAAGAAGGGAATCCGGGGCCAGATCGTGAAAATCCAGCCCGTAATAGAACATGAGACCCCTAGCAAAGGGATCTAGAGCGAGGCCTAGTCCTCGTATGAAGTGGGAGACGAACACAACGCTCTCGTTGGGTTCGGGAGTAGGGACGACCTGCCCTCGGGCGGGCAGCCTATGGGAAATTTCGGCGGTCAGATATTTGGCCTCCCTCAACTTCTTGATGTCCTCCTCCGTGACGGAGGAAGGCATCCACCGGCCTTGAAGGCTGGATCCGGACATGATTGAAGGTCCGAAGCACCTGACCTGGGCTTTGGGTGTTAGAACTTGAGGCGGGGGAAGGATTTGATTGAGCGCGGGAGGGAAAAAAGAAAAAGCCTTGTCCCTTTATAAAGGGGATGAATATCAGGCGTCCTCCTCGTGGCCGTTCTAGACTTACCTAAAATCTAGGAGTCATACCAACAGGCACGGTTGGTTACCCATGTTTGTATTGATGAGAATCCCGTGATAAGGGGAACACGATCTCTGCTTTGACAAGACGTGTCAAGAAACCGCCTCGCGTTATGTGCGGGGCTGGTTAAAGAAAAACGGTTCAAATAATTACCGGGCCGTGGAGTGATGTCATGCTGCCAAAACATGTCAGCAGATTAGATTTGTGGAAATATTATTCTCTCTATGATGGTATGTGGAACTTATTTTGCAGGGTCGGACACTATCCTTGTATCCAAACTCTTCTGTGGTGTATTCGGAGGAGGAACCCGCCTTGCAATGCCGAAGACAACACTGCGCGCCGGACTCATCGTCATTGAAGCCTGATTCAGGGGCTACTGAGGGAGTCCTGGATTAGGGGGTCTCCGGACAGCCGGACTATATCCTTTGGCCGGACTGTTGGACTATGAAGATACGAGATTGAAGACTTCGTCCCGTGTCCGGATGGGACTCTACTTGGCGTGGAAGGCAAGCTAGGCAATACGGATATGCATACCTCCTCCTTTGTAACCGACCTTGTGTAACCCTAGCCTCCTCCGGTGTCTATATAAACCGGAGGGTTTTAGTCCGTAGGACAACATACAATCATACCATAGGCTAGCTTCTAGGGTTTAGCCTCTCCGATCTCGTGGTAGATCTACTCTTGTACTACTCATATTATCAAGAATAAATCAAGCAGGACGTAGGATTTTACCTCCATCAAGAGGGCCCGAACATGGGTAAAACATCGTGTCCCCTGCCTCCTGTTACCATCCGCCTTAGACGCACAGTTCGGGACCCCTACCCGAGATCCGCCAGTTTTGACACTGACACCCTCCCTCCTCGTAGCTTATCTAGTTTGCTTCTCCCACAATTGCCAATGACACCAGTCCGTCATCATCACTCAGCCACTACCCTAGAGGACATCTCTAGCTAGGAGGTTGCACCGTGTCGGCGGCGTAGTCCCCGGAAGAGTGTAGTGCGTGTAGCGGCCCTATTGGGTGTGTGTGTGCCACCCACCACACGCTCCACCACCACTGTCTCAAAGCAGCTGCTGTCGGCGGCCGTCGTGGCCGCCACCCCACCGTCGGCCGTCGTGGCCGCCACCCCACCATCGACCGTAGGGGCCATCACCTGCTCCACCATTGCAGCCCGAAGGTGGGAGGTGGAGGCCAGGGAAGGCCAGCCGCTCGGCATTTGCGCCAGTGACCTTGCGTGCTATATCAAGTTCCTAGGAAGGAGGAGGAGCACCAGGTTGCGCACATAATGAAGCTTACCTCTGCCATGGTTGCAGGAGTGGTGCGAAATGCGGAGATCTACAAGGAGTCCCAGCACTTCGAGGAGGCACGTGAGGAGCAACCGAGGGCAATGGCGGCAGGCGACGGATTCCAGTCCTCTAGCTCGTCAGTAGGCTCTCCTTCTCTGCCTCTGACTGAGCGTTCTCGGCAGAGGAGAGGCTACTGGAAGTAGTAAAAACCCCTCTATAGTAGTATTTAGGGGCTATTTTGTTCAATTCATCTGACTATAGATATGGTTGAACTGTACTACGTACTTAAAATTAGCTAATATATATAGTTGAACTAGCTATTTCAGTACGTGGTTGGCAACAATTGGGGAAAAGTTTGTTTGGTTCAGCTGTCGAGTTGAACTGTTTGTATAAAGAATGACTACCTAATCTATGAATGAAATCAATTCTTAGTGAATTTCAGTTGCAAAATTAGACAACACTAGTTATTTTTAGCTGCAAAATTTGACAAATGGCAGTGTTACAAGGTTGACAAATGGCAACGTCACTAAATTGACAAATGCTAATGTTTCCAATTTGACAAATGGCAGTATACCCAATATGACAGATGCAAATCTTACCAAATTGTTTGTAGTAGGCACACTGGTCATCATACAAAATCATTTGCGATGAAGCGATGCACAAATCCTTCGCGCCAAAATTTCTCTTGGCTTAGTGGCAAAGGAACCATAGCTCTTGCTTTGTATATGGGTATTCAATCTGAATCCTTTTTTACTTTGATTCGTGTGTGCATCCAGAGAAAAACATTGAGTTGATCAAACCATAGATTTCATTCAGTCACACTTTACATTCATACGATTGAGATACAATATTAAAACAAAATTGTTGCGGCAACCTACGGCGGTGCTGTCGTCCTCCGAGACAATGTTGCTCAAGTCTTCAAGCCAGCCAGAATGATCTGGATTTTCAAATTAAAAAGTTGGTCATTGCACGATCGACGGGTGGGGGTGGGGGTGGTGACTCGTGGCGTTGCGAGGAAACAATCGACGGTGGAGACCAATGCAGCTGAAGGGGTGTGATGGGTATGGGCGCGCGCATGGGCACGGGCGCGGCGGGTGCAAGCAAACGCACGGGGACCGGCACGGCGGGCATAGGGCGCGCATGAGCACAGGCGTGGGCGTTGGTGCTTGCAGTACACGAGCTCGCGTGGTTCCGCGGGGACCTCGATGACGCCCGCGGTTTCCAGTGCTGCTATGGTACTCGGTGACCAACCCGTCAATGCCACGGGGATGGTCGCTGCCGCGCGGATGGGAACTGGGACGAGCGCGGGATCAACATCCGCCACGGCCAGCTCGTTCAGAGCTATGTTCATGACGTTCAATTCCTCCTTATGTTCCATCTCCTCGGGCTCAAGATCGACTTCACCAAACCTAAAGACTAGTGGCATATGATCCTTATGCGCCATGGCATAGGTGGAGATCTAGATGCTAGGAGGCAGGCGAGAGGGGAATGGGAGGCGAAGAGAGAGGATTGCGAGTGAGCAAGTAGTAAAGCCTCCTATTAAACAGCGGCTCGGGCGCCCTTAATGGAGAGGTTGGAGTGAGTGTAGGATCTAGAAGAAGGAGTGTCTAGAGGGGGGTGAATAGACACTTAATGCTAAAGTTGCACTTTTAAGGTTTTTCGGTTTAAGTGGAGTTCGGGCACAATTTTAACATACACAATACATATCAAGCAAGCATGCAAAGAGTATATAGGCAGCGGAAAGTAAAGCATGCAACTTGCAAGAATGTAAAGGGAAGGGTTTGGAGGATTCAAACGCAATTGGAGACACGGATGTTTTTCCTGTGGTTCGGATAGGTGGTGCTATCCTACATCCACGTTGATGGAGACTTCAACCCACGAAGGGTAACGGTTGCGCGAGTCCACGGAGGGCTCCACCCATGAAGGGTCCACGAAGAAGCAACCTTGTCTATTCCACCATGGCCATCGCCCACGAAGGACTTGCCTCACTAGCGGTAGATCTTCACGAAGTAGGCGATCTCCTTGCCCTTACAAACTCCTTGGTTCAACTCCACAATCTTGTCGGAGGCTCCCAAGTGACACCTAGCCAATCTAGGAGACACCACTCTCCAAGAAGTAACAAATGGTGTGTTGATGATGAACTCCTTGCTCTTGTGCTTCAAATGATAGTCTCCCCAACACTCAACTCTCTCTCATAGGATTTGGATCTGGTGGAAAGAAGATTTGAGTGGAAAGCAACTTGGGGAAGGCTAGAGATCAAGATTCATATGGTAGGAATGGAATATCTTGGTCTCAACACATGAGTAGGTGGTTCTTTCTCAGAACATATGAGTAGGAATGAAGTACGTGTTCTGATGGCTCTCACATCGAATGAAGAGGTGGTGGAGGGGTATATATAGCCTCCACACAAAATCCAACCGTTACACACAATCTACCAATCTCGGTGGGACCGAATCAGAAAACTCGGTCTGACCGAAATAGTAAACCTAGTGACCGTTAGGAATTTCGGTGGGACTAAGATGCAACTCGGTAGGACCGATTCGGTTAGGGTTTGGGCATAACGTAATCTCGGTGAGACCGATCGCACAAACTCGGTGAGACCGAGTTCGGCAATTAGCTAACCAGAGAGTTGGTCAGGCAAACTCGGTGGGACCGACTTGCTCTTTCGGTGAGACCGAAACGTTACAAGAAGGAAACATAGAGTTTACCTTGCATTCTCGGTGGGACCGATTCGCTCTTTCGGTGAGACTGAAAAGTTACGAAAGGGAAACAGAGAGTTTGCAAGCCCATCTCGGTGAGACCGAGATCCTTATCGGTAGGACCGAATTGCTAGGGTTTGGCAGTGGCAAATGACAAGTAAAACTCGGTGGCGCCGGATTGACAGAATCGGTATGACCGAGTTTGGCTTAGGGTTTAGGTCATTTGTGGATATGGAAAGGTGGTTGAGGATTTTGGAGCATATCACTAAGCACATAAAGCAAGAGGCTCATTAAGCAACACCTCATCCCTCCTTGATAGTATTGGCTTTTCCTAAAGACTCAATGTGATCTTGGATCACTAAAATATAAAATGAGGAGTCTTGAACTTTTGAGCTTGAGCCAATTCTTTGTCCTTAGCATTTTGAGGGTTCCACTTTCACATCCATGCCATGCCACTCCATTGTTGAACTTATCTGAAATACACTAGGTAAAGGTATTAGTCCAACAAGAGATATGTTTTCATCAACTACCAAAACCACCTAGGGAGCACTTGTGCTTTCAATCTCCCCCTTTTTGGTAATTGATGGCAACATACATCAAAGCTTTAGATAAAAATATAGAGAACAGCAAGTAAAGCTTTGGAAGGACATGTAACAAGCATAGGCTCCCCCTACATGTATGTACTCATGTGAATATGAAATATAGAGGCATGTGAGGGCATAACCATGACAGATTGGGCAATGTGTTACATGTATCTTGGCCATATGCATTAGAGTAAAAGATTGTTAAGGAAAATACCTTCATGCTCATGAGTCCTTCTTGCAAACAGTATGTACATAAGCAAGAACTTCTCATACTCATGATTTTGATGCATACACTTACCTTGTAGTCTTTGGTTGACTTAGGATGGAATGAACCTGCACAAACAAGGTTAGAAAACACAGGTACATCCACTAGCCAGAGTAAACTGAAGAAACCACAAGAATACCAAGACTGGGATGACATGTAGAGAGTAAGTACTAGGTACTGCATTGAATTCAACATGTCCCCAAGAGTAAAGATATGCAATGAATTTGACTGATTTCTTTCCCATAGGTGTCTTGCTCCCCCTGAATCTTATATGGGATATTGGGAGAAGATAGGGAATAGAAAATCAGAGCTGAAAGAAACAAAACAAATGAACATGTCTTTTCCCCCTAAAAAGACATGTGACATCTCTCCTCTTGATCATCAAGCATCTGGGATCCTTGAGTATTGTCTCTCCCCCTTAATACATTATCTGGGACATCTGGGATCCTTGAGATGTTCTCTCCCCCTTTAGTGCTTTGATGTGATCTCTTTCTCCCCGAAGATAAGCTTTGATGTGATCTCTCCCCCCCCCCCTTTGACATCAATTTCCAAGAAGGTTTTTCTGGAATCCGTCCAAAAGGTTTGGTCCTTGAGACTCAGCATAAAGCAAAGAATAAAATTGGGATGCTTGTAGAGGACAAGATTCATTGAGTGGAGCTGGATCAGAAGAATTATAGGTTATGTGACAAACTGTTTTTCTTGTTGCGAAGTCGGTGGCACCGAGTGGTATGATTCGGTGGTACCGAAGGAATTCGGTTGGACCGAAAATTACAATTCGGTGAGACCGAGTTCACACAGAGAAAAACACTTGTCACCTCAGCTCACTAGACATGCAGGATCTCACAAAGATTTGCAATGAATTGAATGCGGAAAATGCAGAATAAAAAGAAAATAAACTGAAGGATCTAGATGAAGTAGAAGGAAACACATAAACAAGCATGAGACAAATGCAGTAACACAGAAGGAAAACACAAGAGAACTTCATCTAGAGTTGGGCGGTGACATAGTCACCTATGTTAGAGTATATTGACTTAGGAGTCAAGTGAGAACGCTTGATCATAGGTCATACTCGTCGTTTAAGCTCAAAATGGGGTTTCCATTTTTCGTTTAAGCATCTTGATGTATTCACATCTTGTTGAGTTGCTTTGACTCATGTCTTGGAGTAAAGCTTCTCTAAGATGGGATAACATACCTTGGGTGGTGGAGTGGTTCTTGCTGATGTAGTTGAACTTGTGTGAGTGCTTAAGGTTGATGTAGTCCATCAAGAATTTGGAGCACCACTTGGAGTTTGAGTTCATCTACCTACATGGGTTAGTTCTTGCAAGGAAGAGCACTTGTGTATGCAAAAATGATAATCATGAAGCTCAACATAGAATTTGTCAAAGGATATGTTTGAATGGTTTTGTGCTTCCTTGTCTTCAACCACCATTGTGTAGAGACTTGGTGATGTAGAGATTGCTCAAGATGTGAGTGAGTCGCAATCCCATGGGATTAGTTTCAACCAAGTACCTACATGGGTTAGATAACATGCAAGGTACAAATATATCCAAGACATAAGATGGTCATCATAAGAGATGTATCATGGATTAGTCATAAGCTCATGTCTTGCATGTGTCCAATGGAGTTCCTACACCACGTTTGAAGCATCAATGATGTTCAATTCTCCTCTTAGCCTGCAAAATACTTTCTCATCAAGTGGTTTAGTGAATATATCCGCTAATTGCTTGTCAGTGCGAACATGCTTAAGATTAATGTCACCCTTAGCAACATGATCTCGAATGAAATGATGACGAACTTCAATATGCTTAGTTCGAGAATGTTGTACGGGATTATGACCAATTTTGATAGCACTTTCATTGTCACAAAGCAGTGGAACATGTTTCACATAAATTCCATAATCTTTAAGAGTTTGGGTCATCCAAAGTAATTGAGCACAACATGAACCAGCGGCAATGTATTCCGCTTCGGCGGTGGATAAGGATACCGAGTTTTGTTTCTTGGAGGACCAAGACACAAGAGATCTGCCAAGAAATTGATAGGTACCCAAAGTGGACTTCCTATCAACCTTGTCTCTGGCATAATTCGAGTCAGAATAGCCAACAAGATCAAAAGAAGACCTCTTAGGATACCAAATGCCAAAGTTTGGTGTGTGAATTAAGTATCTCACTATCCTTTTCACAGCCTTAAGATGACATTCTTTAGGAGCAGCTTGATATCATGCACACATGCATACACTTAGCATAATATCGGGACGTGAAGCACATAGGTATAGTAATGAACCAATCATAGAACGATAAACCTTTTGATCAACCGGTTCACCATCTTTGGTCAAATCATTATGTCCACTAGTGGGCATGGGTGTAGACATACGTTTGCACTCTTGCATATTGAACTTCTTGAATAAGTCCTTGGTGTACTTCGTTTGAGAGACAAATGTACCTTCCTTAGTTTGCTTGATTTGCAAACCAAGAAAGAATTTGAGTTCACTCATCATAGACATCTCAAACTTCTCTGACATTAGCTTTCCAAACTTTTCACTAAAGAGAGGGTTAGTTGAACCAAATATGATATCATCAACATAGATTTGACATACAAATAGTTCTCCATTAACCCTTTTAGTGAAGAGAGTAGAATCAATTTTACCAATTTCAAAACCACTTGCAATAAGGAACTTGGTCAAGCATTTATACCATGCTCTAGGAGCTTGTTTAAGACCATAAAGAGCTTTGTGAAGTTTGTAAACATGATTAGGTTTCTTAGGATTGACAAAGCCGGGAGTTTATTTGACATAAACTTCCTCCTCTATTTCACCATTTAGAAAAGCACTCTTAATGTCCATTTGGTACAAGGTGATATTATGGTGATTAGCATAGGCAAGTAAGATGCGAATGGACTCCAGTCTAGCAACGGGAGCATATGTCTCACCATAGTCCATACCTTCGACTTGTGTGTACCCTTGGGCGACGAGACGTGCTTTGTTGCGGACCACTTGTCCATCTTCATCTTGCTTGTTGCAAAACACCCATTTGGTACCAATGATGTTGTGGTTGTTGTCGGGCTTCTCAACCAATGTCCAAACTTGGTTTCTCTCAAAATTGTGTAGCTCTTCATGCATAGCGTTTATCCAATCCGGATCTTCCAATGCTTCTTCAACCTTCATAGGTTCAATGCTAGAGATGAATGAATAGTTTTCACAAAAGTTAGCTAAACGAGTTTTTGAGCGAGTGATTCTCCCGGTTTGTATATCATTAAGGATTTGCTCAACGGGATGATCTTTGGCAATTCTTGCTCGAACTCGTGAGAGCTTTTGCTTGGGTCTTCGTTGAGCATCTTCTTCATCTTGTTCTTCTTCTTGGCCTTCTTCATTGTTGACGTTGTCATTCTCTTGTCATGGTGGGGAAGGAGGTTGTTGGTGTTCGTCTTGATGTACTTCCTCGTCTTCTTCATCTTGGTGTGTCCCACTTGTGGATGCTTCCGTGTCGATTCTTGGTTCACCTTGTCGTGAAGTAGAAGCTTCCACTTGGACGGATGACGTACTCTCCTTCACCTCCGTTGGATGAACTTTGCCAATGGACAAGTCTTGGATTGCTTCTGAAGGGTCTTTGTCTCCTACATCAATTGTCAATTGCTCTACTTGCGAGCCATTAGATTCATCAAACTTCACATCTACCGTCTCTTCAACCTTTCGGGTGAAATTGTTGTAGACACGGTACGTGTGAGAGTTTGAGCCATAATCGAGTAGGAAGCCTTCATGAGATTTAGGAGCAAATTTTGAATGACGATGCTTATCAAGAATGTAGCACTTTGAGCCGAATACTCGAAAGTATCCAACTTGGGGTTTGTTACCAGTGAGGAGCTTGTATGCTGTCTTGCCGAGTAGCTTGTGAAGATACAAGTGATTTGTTGTGTGACAAGCTGTCTCAACCGCTTCTGCCCAAAAGTGCTTTGGTGTCTTGTATTCATCAAGCATCGTTCTTGCCATTTCGATGAGCGTCCGGTTCTTCCTCTCAACAACTCCATTTTGTTGAGGTGTGTACGTAGCCGAGAACTCGTGTGAAATCCCTTCTTCGTCAAGAAAGGTGTCCACATTTGCGTTCTTGAACTCCATTCTGTTGTCACTCCGAACCTTCTTGATCTTTACTTCAAACTGATTTTGGGCTTTCCTAGCAAAGTTTTTGAAGATCTTCTGGACCTGCGACTTGTCATTAAGAAAGAACACCCACGTAAATCTTGAAAAATCATCAACTATAACAAGACCAAAAGAATTTCCACCGAGACTTTTGTAGGCGTTGGGACCAAAAAGATCCATATGAAGTAGCTCGAGTGGCCTCCTTGTGGTCATGATGTTCTTCACAGGATGCCTTCCTCCAACCTGTTTACCTGCTTGACAAGCGCTGCAAAGTCTATCCTTATCAAATATGACATCGTTAACTCCAAGGATATGATTTCCTTTAATAAGCTTGTCAAGATTTCTCATGCCAACGTGACCTAGTCGTCTATGCCACAACCAACCTTTTGAGGATTTAGCAATGAAGCAAGTTTTAGGTTGTGCCTTTTTAGTGAAATCAATAATGTAAAGATCACCTCTACGCATACCGGTAAAAACCATTTTATGATTGTCTCGACGAAACACTTGGCAATCTACCTCAGTAAATAGAACATTTAGGCCAAAATCAGCAAGCCTAGATACTGAAAGTAAATTGTAGCCGAGAGATTCAACGAGCATGACATTTTGAATGGAACTATCATGTGATATGGCCACCTTACCAAGGCCAACTACTTTACCCTTTAAATTATCACCAAAGGTGACATATTTTCGAGGGCCGTCATTTTCAGCAAGCTCACGGAACATCTCTTCATCTCCGGTCATATGATCAGTACATCCACTATTAAGAACCCATTCCTTTCCACCTGACGCATATCCCCGAAGATTTGCCGTAAGACCAAAATGTCTCATTGCATCATCAAGATCAAAGTCACTATCATCATCATCATAGTATCCATGTTCATCATGATCTTGTGACTCATCATTTCCTAGAGAGGGTAATTCATTAGATAAATGGTCATCAAAGTGGTCACTTTTATGAATTCTTATAGCTTCAAATATAATATCACTAATGATTCCAACATCTCCTTTAGCATGCTTGAGATTGGTAAGCTCAAATAGACAATCACCAAACTTAGGATCACTAGAGTTCATATTACTCAAGGCAATAGATTTATGGAGAATTTTATCCAAATTTTTTAAGGAATGATCGGGAAATCGCTCCTCAAGAAATTTCCATATAGTGTAGGCACAATTAAGAGTAGGCAAACTAGCAATCAGATTTTTGGGCAATCCTCTAATGATGAGCTCAATGGTTCTAAGATTGCGAATCATGTCAATATCTTCATCTAGGGTAGGATGCAAAGGATCAATATGAGGTGCACAAGGGCTAGCAATATACTTGTTTAAATGATATTGATTGAAGATTACAAGCATCTCATTTTTCCACTCATGAAAGTACTCTCCATCAAGAATAGGCACTCTATGTCTAAGACTCCCTAAGGTAGACACATCCATCTTCCTCCAATGGTGATTAAACCAAGGCAATGGAGACCAAAACTCTGATACCACTTGTAGGATCTAGAAGAAGGAGTGTCTAGAGGGGGTGAATAGACACTTAATGCTAAAGTTGCACTTTTTAAGGTTTTTCGGTTTAAGTGGAGTTCGGGCACAATTTTAACATACACAATACATATCAAGCAAGCATGCAAAGAGTATATAGGCAGCGGAAAGTAAAGCATGCAACTTGCAAGAATGTAAAGGGAAGGGTTTGGAGGATTCAAACGCAATTGGAGACACGGATGTTTTTCCCGTGGTTCGGATAGGTGGTGCTATCCTACATCCACATTGATGGAGACTTCAACCCACGAAGGGTAACGGTTGCGCGAGTCCACAGAGGGCTCCACCCACGAAGGGTCCACGAAGAAGCAACCTTGTCTATTCCACCATGGCCATCGCCCACGAAGGACTTGCCTCACTAGCGGTAGATCTTCACGAAGTAGGCGATCTCCTTGCCCTTACAAACTCCTTGGTTCAACTCCACAATCTTGTCGGAGGCTCCCAAGTGACACCTAGCCAATCTAGGAGACACCACTCTCCAAGAAGTAACAAATGGTGTGTTGATGATGAACTCCTTGCTCTTGTGCTTCAAATGATAGTCTCCCCAACACTCAACTCTCTCTCATAGGATTTGGATCTGGTGGAAAGAAGATTTGAGTGGAAAGCAACTTGGGGAAGGCTAGAGATCAAGATTCATATGGTAGGAATGGAATATCTTGGTCTCAACACATGAGTAGGTGGTTCTTTCTCAAAACATATGAGTAGGAATGAAGTACGTGTTCTGATGGCTCTCACATCGAATGAAGAGGTGGTGGAGGGGTATATATAGCCTCCACACAAAATCCAACCGTTACACACAATCTACCAATCTCGGTGGGACCGAATCAGAAAACTCGGTCTGACCGAAATAGTAAACCTAGTGACCGTTAGGAATTTCGGTGGGACTAAGATGCAACTCGGTAGGACCGATTCGGTTAGGGTTTGGGCATAACGTAATCTCGATGAGACCGATCGCACAAACTCGGTGAGACCGAGTTCGGCAATTAGCTAACCAGAGAGTTGGTCAGGCAAACTCGGTGGGACCGACTTGCTCTTTCGGTGAGACCGAAACGTTACAAGAAGGAAACATAGAGTTTACCTTGCATTCTCGGTGGGACCGATTTGCTCTTTCGGTGAGACCGAAAAGTTACGAAAGGGAAACAGAGAGTTTGCAAGCCCATCTCAGTGAGACCGAGATCCTTATCGGTAGGACCGAATTGCTAGGGTTTGGCAGTGGCAAATGACAAGTAAAACTCGGTGGCGCCGGATTGACAGAATCGGTATGACCGAGTTTGGCTTAGGGTTTAGGTCATTTGTGGATATGGAAAGGTGGTTGAGGATTTTGGAGCATATCACTAAGCACATAAAGCAAGAGGCTCATTAAGCAACACCTCATCCCTCCTTGATAGTATTGGCTTTTCCTAAAGACTCAATGTGATCTTGGATCACTAAAATATAAAATGAGGAGTCTTGAACTTTTGAGCTTGAGCTAATTCTTTGTCCTTAGCATTTTGAGGGTTCCACTTTCACATCCATGCCATGCCACTCCATTGTTGAACTTATCTGAAGTACACTAGGTAAAGGTATTAGTCCAACAAGAGATATGTTGTCATCAACTACCAAAACCACCTAGGGAGCACTTGTGCTTTCAGCGAGGCGGCGACGATGGAGTCAAAGGACTCGCTTCCCGATGAGCTTGCGCAGCGTACTGCTTGCATGACTCTTGTCTACTCAAACAGCTGCCCGCACGGCACCTCCTAGCCAATAAAAAGTGGGACGCGCGGTGGCACATAAATGGTCAGTAGAACACCATGATTTATAAATGATACAACCATTTGCGATGATAATGTGACAATTATTTGTTCCAGAATGCCTGTGTTGGTCATTAGTGTGTGCGCCTTCTCTCAAATTGGACATGAAAAATACCACATCATATTTGTGCTATATCATGACACCCTGCACAATTTCATGAATTTCATGCGAATTTTAGATTTGCTAGGATTTAAACCAATATTCTCAATGTTGGCTCTATAGAAGAAAAAAACTTGTCTCGAATTGGAAAACAAAACCCTACAATGCCTATATGTGTCATGCCATGACACCATGTCAAGTTTCATGAATTTCTGATGTGTTTTGAATTTACAAAATTTTAAAAACTAAGTTTCTCAATGTTTGCTGCCGAGCCACAATGCCAAGATGTTTGAAATTCATTCTCATTTCTTACATGGGACCTAAACATGCACCCACGGACACAAATATGATTTTTTAAACCCATTTTGGTGCATTAGAGACTGTGTTTGTAGTTCAAATTTGAATTATGCACATTAAATGCCTAGAAAACTCAATTAATGTATAAAAAGGTCAGACGAATCTTAAATAATTCCAAATTTTAACATGGCACACCTATTGGTCTATGTTACCTCTACAAAAAAATAAAGGCAACAAGAGGCATCGAATGTCGTATCGTCCAAAAAGGTGAGACACGTTCCTTATCGGAACCACGAGGCTTATTGTGAGAAGCTCCAGTTTGTAGGAAGCTTTTACTAAAACTTGTCCCAAAGTGGACAAAAAATTACCACGGCATAAATGTGCCATGTCATGACATCATGCCAAGTTTCATGAATTTCGAGCGAGCTTTGGATTTGCAGGAATTTAAAAAACCAAGATTCTCAATGTTTGCAGCTGAACCACGACGCTGATATGTTTGAAATTGATTCCCATTTATTTCATGGGACCTAAACACGCACCCAAGGACATGATTTTACAACCCATTTTGGTGCACTGGAGCATGTGCTTGCAGTTCAGATTTGAATTATGCATATTATATGCCTACTAAACTCGATTAATGTATAAAAAAGCAAACAACCCCTAAATAATTCCACATTTTAACACGACACTCCTATAGTTGCATGTTCACCGCAGATAAATGTTCTAGCAATCCAAACACCGTCCTTTGTCGATGTAACCCCATTTTTCCTTTCCAATCAAAATGAAAATCAAGTACATCACAAACAATTGGCACTAAGGCGACACCAAGTTGTTGTTCTTTACTTTGATGGCATCCTAGTTAATAGAAAATATCTTGATAATCACCTGATGCGTGTTGTGATGAAGTGCTACGTAGCCAGGAATTGTTCCACGACATTAATAAGTGGACCTTTTACACTGCCCAACTCGTTTTCTTAGGCATCGTTGTTTCCTCAAATGGCATAAAGTTGATGAGTTCAAGATTGGAACAATAAAAAGTTGGCATCAACCCACTAATGTGACACAAGTACCAAGTTTGCCATTTATGAGCTTTCTAGGTTTGCGGGGCCGACACCATCCCCCTCAAACCAAATTGTATCAAAATTCCAATCCTCTTGCCTAAGAGTTTGAGCTTTATGAAAGGCGGCTTCAGCTATCGCCACTTGGACCTCCTCGGGGCGGATTGGCAATTACATTTTGAGGCAGGGTCTGTGCTAGGTTCAAAGATAGGGCAATTATCTACTACAATTTGTTCAAAATCAGAATCTGGCAAAGCGTCAAGTGCACAATGGGTGATACTCTTTCTTAGATTTCTTCACACTATTCCAACACAACACTACTCCCTCCGTGTTTGAAATGCTTGTTTTGGGGATATTTATAAGGTCTGCTTTGATCATCTATTAAAAATAGTTATACATTGCAATATTGTAAGTTTGATGTTTTCAATGTTGACAACTCTTCTGGATTGATAATCAAACATGTGAAGGACCAATGCAATTTCTACACTGAGTAACATTTTGAAAAGGAATGAGTAGTAGTAGATTTATCCAATTTTTTTGTTGTGGAATTGATACTAACACAATTCATGAGATTCGCTCACAAAATTGTTACTTAATGTGATGATGACTTCTAAGATAACTAAGTTAACTGACATGTTTTCAAGAATATTTCTATATTTTTAATATCAAAACTGAAAGGGGAAATTTTGTTTCTACCACTCTAGATTTTGCTAATTTTACTTATGCCATTCTCAAATTTGACATTTAACTTTTGCCACTCTTAGATTGTGACAGTGTATCACAATTGACATTCCGTGGCAAAAGCAAAAAGAATTGGAGTGGCAATTGTGATACATTGTCAAACGCTAATAGTGGCAAAAGTAAAAAATTAATACTTTTGGCTTTTGTCACGAAATGGCAATTGTGATACATTATCAAAAGCTATAATGGCAAAAGTGAAATGTCAAATTTAGAATGGCATAAGTAAAATTGGCAAAAGTTAGAGTGGCAAAAACAATTTTTCCCAAACTGAGAAGTACTATTTCGAAAAGGACAAATGTTTTCTATCACCTGATGGTTGTTACACTCACGTGAGTTTTGAATGTTGTATGCAGTATCTATTAAACCAGAGAGTATGCATGCATAGTAGCTAGTATATATGCTTTTTAGGTTGTATATACTTTTTTAGTTTTTTTATACATATAAATATAAATTAAAAAAAACAAAAAATTATGGACTCACGTGTAGTTTTTTTCATATAGCTTGCTTTGATCTTAGATATAGTATATGAACATACTTAAATCAATAAAGTAATACTCCCTCCGTTCCTTGATATAAGGTATATAGATTTTTAAGAAAAAATCCGAAATATTAGGTGTATTGCGTTGTACCACTCGTCTGGATAATGTTTTTAGGGAATTGATTACATTTCCTTATATTGGGTAAGCTTCTCTATTTTCTCATGTCAATTAGTTATGTGTAATCTCGTCCAAAACTTGTGAAATTTTCTCAAAAACTATACACCCGATATTAAGGAACGGAGGGAGTATATATTACCATATGATAGTACTCCCATCATCCCATAGTGTCAAAAACACTCTTATAGACGGAGGGGGTATATATGACATGAAGGTAAAACCACCGGATGGTAGGATATGTTTTCCTCGTTAGAAAATATGTATGCCTTTTCGCAAGAAAAAAGGAAAAAAATATGTATGCCTTAATGTATATGTGTAAGACGTTATGCGTTATGAAAGAGGGAGTGCACACTTTAGTTGTTGTTTTTAGCAGTGAGTGCAGACTTTAGTTAGACGGTTAAAAGTGTAGTGTTAAAAAACACTTTTCTATTATGAGACAGAGGGAGTAGTTTGGATTGCTTAGGATAAGATGAGGTAAAAGTGAAGCGGAGTTTAGGTCAAATATGGCCAACAACGGCTCCACTGCCGGTAGTCCTATCCTAGACGCACCACCGCCTGTATCTGTATGTACTGCAACTAAACTATAGTAGTATAGTAGAAAGAGAAACAGTAGTACAAGGACCTAAACGCAAAAACGAAATGGAACTAGCCGTGGTGGGCACAAAAGGACACGCGCCCAATACAAAAGTGCGGCTACAAAGGCGGGCCCTTTCTCCCAAAACCGGAGCATATCCCCAGCTAAACCCACCTCGCATCGCATCAGCAACAAAGTGCCCCAAGCAACCTCCCCTCCTCCCCGAGCTCCCTCGTTCCCTCCACTACCCCGCACGCGCCGCCACCATACGCCACGCACCACCACCAACCCAAGAAGCTCCCCCTTCCTTCTTCCTTCTTCCTTCTCTCTCGCAGGCACAAGAGTAGGTGCCGCCGGCCGGCATCGAGATTCGAGACCAACCATGTCGGCGTCGCCCGAGTTCTACAAGCCGGCGCCGGCCTTCTCGCCGTGCCGCTCACCGCTTGCCCCGCGCGGAGATGTCGCCGCAGGAGCGGCCGGCGGAGCAGGAGGAGCGGACCAGCAGGCAGGCGCGTGGGAGGAGCAGTGCTGCCGGACGCCGACAGGCGCGGGGAGCGAGCTGAAGCAGGCGTCCGCGACGTGCCCGCCGGCGCCGAGGAAGCCGCGGGCGCCGGCCGCGCCGTGCCGGAAGCGGCTGTTCGAGGTGGAGGTGTTCAGCCTGCGGCTGGAGGAGCTGGAGCGCCTCTTCTGGCGCCCGCACGCGCCGCCGCCGCCGCCGGAGAAGAAGGCCAAGCTCAAGCGCCGCAGGGTGGCGCCGCCGAGCGCCTCGCCGTCGCCGGGGCCCAGCAAGAGCTAGCTCGCCAGCAGGACGCGCGCCTCCCGGCCGGCCAAGCCGCTTTGGCCTGCCGGTGCTGGTCGCGGTAGGCAGCTAGTGTAAGATTTGGTACCGCGTTTTTACTGCTGTACTCGTGCTCTATGCTACTACTACTCGATTAGGTCAGTTCGTGGTACCCGTAGCTAGGTAGCAGTAGTAGCAGGAGCAGTTCTTTCTTTTTACTGTATGTGATACCCCGTAGCGCCGTGGTCAATGGAGTAATAGTACTAGTGGTAAACTTGTAATAGGTTAAATTTCCTTCTTCCATAGTGTAATAATAGGTTTAAATTCCCTTCCATGGAGATGGAGTGCAGGCTGTATAGATGTGTAATGAGACGCTCGATCGATGCTGTATCTGCCTATGTACCAGTCCAAGCAGTCTCGTTCCCAATACAAGCACTCCATACTGCTTATTTGTTCTTCAGTCCTGTGTTTATTTTCTCTGAAATTTTAGCCTTGTTCTGTTTGGAGGGATTGGGATTAATAAATCCAAAATCCCCTCAATTCCCTCCAACCATCTCAGAGTCTAATCCCATGGCAAGAGGATTGTTAACCGAACAAGGCCAGGTGGGTCGCTGCCATGCTTAGGGGAAGCTAGGGCACGAGAGATGCTGTGATTCGTCAGTGATTTTGAGCAGTTTTCTATGGAATAATCCTGGCTTCCTTGCACGATGGTTGGCGTGGGGCGCCTCGTACGCCGGCGCGGCCGGCCCTATGCGGGCGCTGCGAGCTGCTGTCTCCGTCCGTCGCTGTCGCCTACGTTGGCCGCTTGGTGGCGTTCTGTTTCCCTTTGATTGCAACCCTGGTTCCTAATGGATTCTTAACTCCTTCCGTTCAGTGGATCACACAGCGACGGCCGCATCTTGTTACTATAAAAATCTGGCCCTGCGCGATGCAGGCCGCAGGGGAGAGGAGGAATCACCCGTGCAGAGGTAAAGAGAGCAGTGGTACAAACTAGCAATGATATGCCGCCGTGACTTTTACCGAAGTTTCTGCAGCTTTTTGGCGCCCGCAGCTCGTGAGGCGGAATGATTCCGCCACCACTGGTGCTCATGAATGTGTTGGGGGGGTGTTCAGTGTTCGCAGGCAGTTTCTGTCCTGGAATAGTCGGGCCGCAGGCGCTGCGAGAGGAGACGGCGTACGGCCGGGGAGATCTCCTGATGCCCGTTGCAGCCTTCCAGGCCCCCATCATCACGTCGTCCTCAAATCCTTCTGCCTTGCCGGGGAACACTGTATTCTGGGGGCAACTTTTCTAGGTAAATTGCTGTGTGTACGTATACGATTTCCATACGGGTGAACGCAGCAGAGCCCGTATCGTATCATTATGGTTCCGATATGGGCATTATTACAGCATCATTCATTTGAAATTTTAACACCGCAATCTGCTGCATCCATGACGCGCAATTGCTGTCATTTAAGACGCATGCAGAAAGCTGAGGACGCGCAGCACGTTCGCATACCTGGATGGCTATTCGATTTCGTATTTATTGAGCCAACGCTCGTCATGTACGGTGTACATACAGTACTGTACTGTTCGTTTGCTTCTGGTTGCTAACCCAGCTAAATCACTATGATACAAGGCTCTTGTCCCATAAATATACACCAAGGAAGGATAATGATGGTAGCATCATCAAAATGTAAAGAGGTTGAAAGAATTGACAATATCGATGCAGACCAAAAATATAAGAGGAAAACAGCTCTATATGCAGCTGGAGCAAACAAAAATGAAACGGTTACAAACCACAGCCTTCACCTACGACGCTGCCTCGATCTTCTCAATGGTTTCTAACCTCGTTTTCCTTTTCCATCCTTTCATGGTGGCCACCAGGTTAACCAGTCCAACAACCTGGCTCTTGCTGTATTCCTACAGAGTTACGCAGCGATAGACGGTGTAAATTATTTGCATCTTCTAGTTTAAAATGAGCTTCTAGTAAGATTCTCCGAGTTCTTACTGGATGAGACCGTGCCCAGTGGACATACTCCGTCTCTGGCAAATAATAAGCCTGTTTTATTCAAGGAAGAATCGTTAACAGCAAGGTACTCCAGGCAGAACTAATGCCATTAAATTACGGTAATGCTATTCAGCTGACGTTCGCTGGGAGGGGATGGCAAATCAAACGTTTTTTTATGGCAATTTATACTGTCGTGAGGATGTCAATTTTACTTTGCAAGCACAGCAAATCCTGGCAAAAAACTGAACTGAGGCAGATTTGCCATGCTTGCCAACTAAACTTGCCATCCTCGGCCAACATAAATTGCCATGCTTCCCAGCTGACGTTCGCTGGTTAAGCCAGTCCTTAAGGTACTGGTATGCACATGATGGTTCAACAAATCTGTGTTACATACCTTCACGAAAGTCTCCACAATTTGTAGCCTCGGCTTAACATTTGACGATACTATGTGTTGCAGTCCATTGATCAATACCTGAAATAATAGCAAAACTCTTATACCAAGTCTTGCTCCATGCCTTTCATCAACTCACAAAACATCACTGCGTAAGATTACAACCTGAAGGTCAAGTGACATCAATGCACGCCCTTCATCAGTGCACCTTTTCACTCTAGACAGCCCTTCAACTAACACTTCTGCAATGCTCTCTATGCCATAGTCCAGCAAGAGGTGTTGGAGCTGGGGAGAACATGAGAAATTTAATTGCCTTCAATATCGGTAATCATCAAAATTTTGTTAGGAGGAACAAATGCAGAGATTCTTGAATTCTGGAAAGTTACTCCCTCCTAAACCTGGGAATAGTTTGTAATCCAAACTGAACCCAGGCCAATCCATACGTGTAGAAGTCCAGCTATCAAACCAAACCAGACCAAATTGCAAATGCTACAATCCAAACCAATCCAAACTGAATGTATTTCCAAGTCAAATCCATCCAGACCATTTTCTACGTACAGTTTGAACCTAAAGTTTCAAACCATGGGTCAGTGAGCAGCAACTGGAACGTTGGCCCCCAACTTGACTTGTACGTACAAAGCTACAAAAGGTATGAGGTACGTATAGAACTACGGCAAGTACGTACGGCCGCTAGCCTGGTGTGTGCTTGGTGTGAGGAGCTTCAGTGTACGCAATCCGTGCATGCACCGGAAGAGCAGATGGTGGCGCCGGCACGGTGGCCCGTGGCCGGCTGCAAGGCCGGGGTCTTCCAGTTCCTCATCGGCTTCGTCACCGTCGCCTTCGTCGGCCACATCGGCAAGGTCGAGTTCACGGCCATGTCCATTATCAGCGTCGTCGATGGCCTCATCTTTGGGTTCCTCGTGTTCTGCGTGGAGTTTACTATTGTCACCAGAGATCTCGGTGGTGGCGGGGTGGTACGTGTGCTCATGTCACTCATCTCCGGCAGCCGCTGCACCTAAACCAAACGTTGGTCTCACATGACGCTGACGGTGTGTGGTTAAACTGGTTGCTAGACTGGTTTTTATCCATGGATTAAAATGGTCTGAGACCAATTTGTCTCTGTCCAGACCAAACCAACCCAATCTATTAATTACATAAGTCCACACCAAACCAAATTACAATAGAGGCTCAACCCATTTCAACCAAACCAAAGCAACCCAACAGGAAAACCAAATTGAAACTATGGTTCGAGTCCAAACTATTCCCAGGTTTACTCCCTCCGTTCCAAAATAAGTGTCGTGGTTTTAGCAAATTTGAACTAAAACCACGGCACTTATTTTGAAACAGAGGGAGTAAAAATTTAGTTAACACACGCGTAATAAACAAAGTCAAGTGATACTAAAGAGAAAAATATTCAGTTAACTGGCTCACGCTAACCTCCTTAGAAATTCCTCCATGATCCAATCTTGTTTTGTAATGTTTGAATTCGCCCAATAATAAATCAACGTAACTGGAATAGAAAAAAGGTCCAAACCAAACAATAATCAGTGGCACTTTCAGAGCATCATGTATTCAGCTTCACAGTACCAAGGAGTAACACGACTGCAAGCGTAGAAGGTGTGATCTTATCTTTCAAAAACTAAACTTTGCAAGACATAGAAAGGAAGAAATACTATATAGCCATAGAACTCCATCAACATCGCATGCAAATTGATGGATTTAATTTGAAAACTATAATGCACAAGTGAATAAGACACAGTGCCAGAGAATATTCAAACGGAACATAAAAAAGGGGCCAAAGAGGCAAAGAGAGAGACTCAAAGCAAGAATTTTCAAGCTCCTGGCAAAAAAGCGGCTTAAATATAACCATACCCATTGTGGTCTGTGCCAAGCTCCTTGACCTCCCATTTGGCATTTGCTATCTTATCCGGATACCTGAAAAGCACATCAAATGCAGTAGCTGAGCAAGATACTATTGTTATATACTTCTAATAGCATCTATGGAGATGCCTATCTCACCCAAGTTATACTCGGCCAAAAGAAATATTAATGACACAAGATTTCAAGGGATTCGCGAAACACATGAGAAGTTTATTCAGCATACCCATTGATATGCAAAAGCATCCGTGCACTTGTTCTATGAATGTGCTCAGCCAAGTCTGGAACTGTGTCCACCTATCATAAACAAGAAAAATGGCAGATTTCAGCATTTACACAGAACGTACCATGGACAATAGCAGCAGCAGTTACAACAAAAGTCGAGATTTACCAATGTCCCAAAAAACTCTTCAACAACAGAAGTATTATTTTGAGACAACACAGAATGTAGGTGGGCTCTAGATCTGGTCAAAACTCGAGCAACCAGTGATACTGTTTCGGCAGCTGCGCATCTCTCCTGTGAGAAAAGGAAAAGTTCCAAATATAGATTCAGGTATTCACTCCCCACTCATAATAGTAGGTTTAAGGTAAACTGGGATATGGAACTATGGGGATTGTGGACATACAGACATACATTTTTCTTATACTAATGTGAAGAAAAAGCTTATAATAGCATCCATGGCGCTTTATAAAGCATATGTTCAGGCACAAAAATAATCTGCTAGTCATATGCTTTTTAAACACCTAATTAAGCAGAAGGAAACTTCAGAAAACAAAATTTTCAGTTTGACCTAGTTCATGAGAGAATTACACTGATAGTGAGGCACGCGTTCAAGGACTTATGTAAGGATGTTATCATAAAGGAAGGATCACATCAGCCTCATGCCTACACCTTATAAATTTCTCCCAGTCCTACATCTAGATTCTTTCCATTGTGCCCTTTTTTAAATGACACATAATCCTCCATTAATTTGTACATGAAAATCATCTGCAGACAATATTTGTTTTTTCTTACTTTTGCCCTCCACTTTCTCCACCATACTCCAGTTATAGGCCGACAATGACAAGGACTCTGCTCTCCTCACTATCCACAAGTAACTTCACAAGGCTAAAAGGACTCTGGCATCCCCTCACATTACATCCAAAAGTTTTGCCTTCCCAATAACCAGCTGCTATAACTTCTTTCTCATATTCACACAAATCAATATAAGCTACCCCCTCCGTATCAAAATATAAGACGTTTTTGTAGGCTGCGGTGCCAAGGGGAGCAATTGGCTATTAAAAGAAAACCGTGAACCAAATATGGAAAACTGTTCCGTGGTAACCAGCAGAAATGAATGTACTAAATTCATCACAGCTGCGAGAGTTTATCTTTTTAAATTTAGAAACATATTGGAGCAGTTAATGCTGAAGCCATGAAAATATAGACATGTCGCTAATGTTATGGAACTTCATTCACGGCCTCTTAATAACTCCAAGGGCTGCATGAAACCATGAATTAACAGACATGACCTGAATTCTTATGAAGCAAGCTCAAGCCAAATGTGTTGTCTATGACAGGCAAACATTAAATTTATGGTGAGTACTGTACTCAGTTCCAAATACTAAAAATATGTTAAAGTGCACATACATAAGGCTATAAGCATAGCCATGTAAAACAAGCTGTTACCTTTAGCCCATAGGAGGTGAACATCGAGCTTGGGGGCGCAGTAGGCATCACATCCATTTGGGCAATAGTTGAACCAATTGATAAAGGTGATGAAGATGGATACAAACTGTTCTGTGGTTTAATCCACTGATCAGAGTCTTGTGTTATTTTTGATAAAGCCGCTTTAAGCCGAACTGAATACAACACAAGCATCAGAAAGGACATACGAGCTCCAAATCAGCAATCATGAATTTGCATTAATAGCAAAGAACCACGAGCCAAGAAAAATGTTGGATAAAGCATAACCCATACATGATTGAGAATCAGGTAGTGGCTTGCCACTTTGACTCCTGTCCTGGTACCCAAATGTCTCGTATATGTGGTGATAAAAGATGCCAAAAAGTTGGAACATGCCCTGGAATAAGTTGTTAAGTATGAACAGCAGAAGATATTCCACAAACTTCAAATGCATGCAATTTACCGCAACAAAAATCTTTTGACACCATAACTGACCTTAAAAAGCTCAACATTGACCATTTCCAGCTTTTGCATAAGTCTAGCGTATTTATCCATCATCCTGATTCCAGTGAAGCAGTGACAGCTTAGCTTAGGCAGTTATGTTATAGGAATTTCTCAAGTTAAGGTACATAAGTATTTGATACCTTAACAAAGAAAGTGATGATCCTGTCTGTGATGAAATGTCTCCATCTTTCCAATGTGAAGTATTGCCTTTCACAATTTTTGTTTTCAATGTCCTACTGGGCAATTGACTATCTTCATCAATGAAATCAGCAAGAAGGTCTTCATTCTCTTCATCAAATGGTGAATTATTTCCATTGCCAACTGATGAGTTGAACAGCACATTGCCCTTGGGGGATTCCGCAGAGCCATTCTCTAACTTGAAAGAAAATGGGTTCCCCATATTATGCCAGGAAGCAAATCCATTGTTTTGCCTTCCTGTATTGGTTGCAGTAGAATTTCCACGGAAATAATTTTTTGGCAAGGTAGAACTACCACTGGTAGGCGAAATCAGTGCAGCGCCATCACCAGTAAGTCCTGCTAAACTAATTATCTGACTAGCTTCAGCAGACATTATTGTCCAAGATTCCTTTTCCAGTACCATTTTAAGTGCCTGCCAAAAGAATCACAAAATGAAAACTATTAAAATGCCACACTGAAATAAAAGTCAAGAATGACCATGTGCCATCAATAAAGTAAAATGCCGACTAGAGCAATCCATACAATACCAGAACACAAAACAGTAGTGAAACATAGCAAAGTATGTAAATGCCCCAGTTCATAATGCGGTTGTACTTGTACTGTTAAAAAACGAGCCGGGGGAGGGGGTGGATAGGGAAGCCTCAGGTTGTTTTATCAAAAGAGTGACAAGTGGATTTACTGTTGTACTGACTCAGGAAATTGATGCAAAGATAAACAGAAGCAGCCGCATTGAGATCAGTCTACAACAGCAAATCCTGAAATGCAATGGCTAAAACATTGGCACCATGTTTCTACAGAAACTACACTCTTTGCTCGATGCAATAGTTTCAACAGTGGTTTAATAACTTGACAGCACTCATGGAATTTGCATAGTTGGATAAAGGTCTAGTGTGATAGTTTCCTTTTATCTGACCCACAGAACAATTAATGCTTGTACTCCTAATAACTGAATAGTAGTCATTGGGCATACATATATATTTTGCCGGTGAAAGGTCACTATGTAGTTCAAACAGACTGTCTTCAACTTCTGTCGGAATTCGCTAGCTTCAAACCCACAAAATGCTTCACCGGCCAAAATAAATATTGTGAGATCTTCATAGTTCTTCAGAAATTGGTATATGCTAGTTGAAGAAACAGCTGAACAAGCCAGTAAAACAGACAGGCGACTTGTTGCCAGTTGCCAAAGATTTCTCCGCCCCCTTTCAAATGTATATGCAACATGTTTTGTAGCATCTGTCCTCAGTTGATAGAATGGAGCATCTGTTCCTGATGTGCTAGCATCAGGATTACTGACAGAAGATGGCATCCTGTCGCTCTTCGTGGCAGCAACATCATCCTGATTGACTACTGCACTTGAATGGCTTCTTCCTGTATCAGCTGAAGTTCCACTTGGACTCTGAGATGTTTTATTCTGAAGAGAAGAAAACACAGGTTCCATTAATAACAAACATTTAAATCAGAATTGTTAAGAACTCAACCAAAATATTTCATCAGATTTAGATGCAAGTCTATGGGAAGATAGATCAAACTAGATTTGATTTACTTCATACTGAGATCAGGTCGACTGGCAACATATATGATTTTTACCAACTATCAGTTCCATAAACAGAGAAGAGTTTAAAAAACTGTTGACATTTGACACCTGTATATAAGAAGCTTCTTCAGCTGGAAGTTCCTACGGCATCACATATACAATCAATAACGCAGAAAGTTTTAGTTTGTAGTTTTCCATAATGGCTTACACTTACTTAGAAATGGATCCACCAATTCTAGTACAAACATGATTCAGAAGGCAAGTCCAAATACGAATTGGTTTGCTTATGAGGCTGCCATTAATCTAGACACGCCATCAAAATTTCAAGAAAAAAAATTGACCGCACACCTATAAAAGAAGTTACCTTTGCTTCTGGGCAAAAGCTCATGATAGCATAATATGACTGCATCAACGAAAATATGCTCTCAAGAGTTTTTAACAAGCAGGAGCGGAGTTTGGACTCAGGAACTTGAACACAAAGATCACTATATGTAAATCTGCAGAAAATAAACATCAGTGGAGTGAGTACTCAAGAGAAACTTGAATAGTGTCTGGTTTTATATTTGGAGTATCTAGCCCACCACCGTCAAAAAAAAAAAGTATCTAGCCCACAAGATTCCCTCAAAAAAACTGACATGGGTTTATCTGTAAAATGACACAAATGATAGGACACATTTACATACATCTTATACTGCTTTAGATGATTGGAAACAGTCGGTCAGTGTATGGCAACATGGACTGGGTTGGTACACCACTATTCTAGCAGAGAAGGGACCATGATTTTCCACAGAAACTGCAGCACTTGAGACAATAGCATGCGAACATATGAAGCTCCAATTTTTTAGTAAATCAATCCCAGTGTAAGATGTAAATTGTGAAACATAATCCTTTTAAGTTAATATAATAGTTTGGTTTGCCAAAAAAAATCGTCCAAGGCTGATAAAATTCACCCATCCATATGTTATGGAAAACAGTGTAAGTTCTATTTAATCTTAGTGCAATGAAAAGAACAAACATAAGGTGCTAAATACATACCTATTTCTCTGCGTATTATTTCCCACCTCCTGCAATATTAGAGAAAATGGTATGTTATGGAAAGAGCTGTCATATTGCACAACAACCCAAGTGAGCAAAAATACATTACTACATAACTTGGACTGCAAGTCAATCTACTCTTATCTGGACCAAAGCAATCTACTAGACCTAGACTAACAGGAAACCCCTAAAAAATATGGCATGTGAAGAAGTTAACAGTAAAAGAGCGTATGAACAGCAAGAGTATAGCAAGAAAGAGTATGCCAATAAATCAGATGTGATACCTCTTCCAACATTTCCTTCAGGACAATATGTGTTCGAGAGAGTACTTCTTGCAAAAAGAAACTCTGCATCTTTTCAGCCATGCCAACAATGTCACCCATCAATGCGAATGCATCAATCACCTATAATTCAGAGTTAATCGTTAAAAGGATATAATTCAAGAAAGTTAGCAAAAAATATAACCAACCCAAGAAAGCATACAAATTAATGGCCAGGTAAATACTCACAGTTAGATAGCTTTCTTCACTGAAGGTCTGACAAACTCCCAGTAAATGGTTGTCCAACTTTCTGATTGTCCTTGCTAACCATGCCTGCAGGGCAGAAATACCATCTTCAGAATATAAATATGAAAAATAAAACAAACGAAGTGAGAAATGCAGATGACTCCATCGAATTTGATGGTGCTCAAGAGTTTTGTTTCTCTGAATAACCCAACAGAAAATCATGGGATGAATGCCACAATTACCTCAATCCCTCGTCCCATTTCTTGTACGGCAGAAAGGCCTGAATAGTTCTCCAAGATTTGCAGATACTCTGGTAATAATTGAAATGCCTGCGACCATCAGTAAGGTATCATAAGGAAACTAACATAATTTGGACGAAAAATATGGATTGCCATACACATAGCAAACACACATCACTAGGGTCATTTAAGTGGAGTAACAAACAACCCTCATTCCAAAATGTGATTATGGGGTTGAAAACTACTGTGGTAAGATTGTGAAGTAAAGATTATGCATATACCTATCTTGAGTAGAGAAGAAGATAAACAACGAACTAGAGCAAATTAAAAGTGCTCATGGCCAAAATCAGCCTACCTGAAAGTAATTTTCTTTCTCAACAAAAGTTTCTAGCTCCATTTGCATGTCTTGAGCATGTCGAAGTTCTGTAAGAACAGGAAGAACATCCTGCATTACACAAAAACTAAACCTTTTTATGTATAGATCCTCAATTCTAAGTATCTAGAGCTAGCTGTGGTGAAAGAGATATAGCATTTAAATTTAACAGTGCATTAAACATTAATAACTCCATCTTAAGAGTTAACACCATGATAGACAAAGGAAGTGTTGACCTAGAAGGAGTTAAAACACACCAAGAACCTCATCTTATAATAGAATTAGAATGGCAGCTCAGTGATCTTTATGAACAGCCTAGGGACAATCACCAAGCTTATCCAGTTAACGCAGAACATACAGATAAAACAACAGCAGGCACCTACCAACAAAGCTTGTTTTTTCTTCGATTTTACATTGACAACCAGATCCCTTGACACCTCATTCTTGGAAGAGGATATGTGCCTTCGACCGTTCTGAAATAATAATTAATTCATAAGGGCCAGATACCCATTAGGGGTAAAATAATGTTTGCAAGGAGAAATTTTCGTGAGGTAATACCATGCAGATCACATTTGCAACCTTTAAGTCTTGTTCTAACTCCATCACTAACTGCATCCCCTTCACTGGCCAAAAATTAGTATCAGAAATCTGGTTTTCGTTGAAAAGCGACATTTTGGTAGCAGATAATACATGTCTATTAATCATAACTAAAAGAGCTTAAAAACCTAAACATGTCAAAGGAGAAGCACCCATCGAATGGATCAGTCAAAGACAAAATTGCAAAGGAATTCAATGGAAATATATCCTATAGCATGCAGAGAAATAGAAAACTAATCAACTGTACAGTCTGATCGGACATACCCATTTCTTCATGGTGACCCATAACATGATGAGACAATCGTTCTGCAATCTTGTCGAGCTGCGCTAATCTCAAAGTTGACTGTAAAAACGAAATGTGCATCGTTAAGAAAAAGATGGAAAGTGTTAATGTGGTAACAGAAGTGCACATGCATAGAGAGAACTGAACTTTTAGTGGCGATTGTCAAATATATTCATGGATAACTAGAATGATAGGAACGACAAAAGGGAGTCGGTTTCTTCTACAGAGGGCATAAGTTGCATTCATAAGGCAATTACTTCCGAACTGTCATTAACATATCCGCACTGGTATGCGTGCAAATGTCACTCGGAAGAATGGACTACATAAGTTTGTACATAGCATGCACTGTGGTGATAATGACTTGAGGTGATTATAACTGGCACACTGACCTGCTTATCAAAATAGGTGGCGTCACCAGCTCCTTCCGAAATATTTGCCAGAATGTACTTTATGGGGTCGAATTCCTGCACATAATTCGAACTCAAAAGCATCAAGCCCAACTGGCACAAAGCGGCAGCACCCACGCCTCCAAAAATGCAGCACCAACCTCCTCGTAGAACACCTCCTCGAGCTCATCCACTGCTGGCCCCTGCGGGTTGCTCCCGTAGATCGAGACCAGGTCCTCCGAATTGGACGGCAGGTTGATCCTCTCGTGCGGTGGCAGCCCGGCGATCGCGCGTGCAGCGGCCGCCGCAGCAGCAGCTCGAGCTGGAACCTATAGGCGCACGGCACAATGATAAGCAACCAACCACTAATCGCCGGATCCAACACGGGGCGACGGGTGGACGGCGGGGAGGGAGGGGGGGATGGAGCAAGACGGTACCTCGGGGCGGGAAGGGGCAGGGGCTGGGGTCGCGGGGATGAGGCCGAGGGAGCGCGCGGAGCGGACGGAGCTGAGGAGCCTCTCGCCGACGCGGGAGAGGTCCATGCCGCCGCCCTGGATCAGGAGCAGGGGCAGGAAGACGAGCGGCGAGGGCCCCGACTCGAAGAGCTCGCCACCGCCGCCGCCGAAGAGGGAGGGGGAGGCGGAGGAGGAGGAGGAGGCCGATGGCGCGGTAGGCGGCGGCGCGTCGCCCCGCATCTCAGCGGCGCCGCGCCCCCTCGGCGCGGCGGGGGACCATGGGAGGGAGCGCCGCCCGCGGCAGCTCCCAGATCCGCGCGCCGGTTAGGGCTCGCCCCGCGCGTCGTCGGTGGGCTGGATCGCGCGGGGGGGAGGACCGGGTGGTTGGTCGGTCGGTCGGTCGCGTGGCTCCTGTGTGTCTGCGTGTGTTGGGAGTGGGGGGAGAGGACGTACGGTGCGGGGCTGGAAGAGAAGAACGGTGAGGTAATGACGAGACGAGGAAGGGGATGAACTGCGATGGTTTTTTTTCTTTCTTTCTCGGCGGCATTTTTCCATGGGGAAAGGTCGCCGTGTTTTCGGGTAGTAGCTTCGAATCACCGTCCTGTGAAGTGTTCGGGCCATGTGTGTTGATGAGTTTCCTTTCCAAACAAGAAAAACAGGAGTAGTTTGAGTTTTTGAACAGTGCATAACTGTAAAAGAAAACAGTGCAGGCTTTGATTCAAAATAATCGCAAAGGAAATTTGAAGGATTCTAGTTTTATGAAAAAAAAATCCAACGCACGATGTTTGCTTCATAGAGCTGTATTCCATAGTTTTTTTCTTAGGATTCATTTCTACGAGATTTAGAAAAAAATTCATCCACTCCAACCGCATGTGAAGAACTCTCTTTTACATGTACACAATCAAACATACAAGTAACCATGTATTTACTGAAAATGGCATCACACCATATTAATGTATTTTTACATTTTTTTTAATGTTTTGATGAATCATGTGAACCACGTAGGCTTTGATTGAGTTTTAGCTTTTGCTTGTTTAGGTCTAAACCATCATAAATTTACTTAGTGAGATACCCGGTGTGTGTAACTACAAAGCCAAAGGAAAAGACGCGTCTATGTGCTTGAGGTGAGCTCAAATGATCCGACAAGGGTAATAATCGACCAAGCCTTAGCAAAAAAGAAAATATGATACATATCCCGTTGTTCCATGAATTGGTTGCGACATATTTCATTAGGATCTGGTTGTTTAATAATATGAGAACTGAAATTTAAATTTCATTTCTCATATTATTAATTCAAATACACAAGATTTATTGTATTTGATTTGGCCCATAGATTTTACGGCGATAAAGTTGTATTGTCCATCCTTACGCTTGTGTAATTATCGGTGCTAATTGTGTTGGGACACAACTAACACATACAGTGCATGGCATACAGTCATACACCACACGCTATACATTGATACCATAAATTTCATTGCACTTGCATAACCAAAGAGGATTAATACAACCCTACCATATGTTTGCATACAATGTTATGCCACATGTATGAGGTTTGCACAATATAACAACAACACTAGTAAAAAGAAGATTTGATGAATTATGGACTCTGTCAACCATGGACAAAGCTAATTAAGCTATGACCGGGGTGTTCACACCCCCCCCCCCCCCCCCACTCCCATTAAAGTTAGGGAGGGGGCTTTTTCCTTTGACCTGTTTATAAAAATACACCACATAAAAATTAGATAATCATCACCTTGTGTCAATTCTAAAACCCGGTCAATTTAGTTTGCTCCATCTAGTTTCCATGTTTGTGTTTATCATCACATAATATTTTGATCCACTTTGCTTTTCAGCCAAGCTCACCATAGCGATAAGTCTAATGTTATGGGTAGTGAATGAAGGCGATCTGCAGCCCCACTCAAGTTGCTAATTTAGTGATATCATGTTATGCATTTGCTCTACCTCAGGAGGAATTCTAAAGGTTTTGGAAAAAAATTTGGAACATCATTCTTCACGGTTACCTTCTCATCACTAAATTGGAATAACTCGATCAGTAGCACCATACAACAATTTTCATTCAAACCTGCCCATTTTAATCCCTATGCGTTCCAAAAAACATAGCCATGTGGATTCAAATACTTTTGATTGTATTTTAACATACAAGAGGCGGGGTGGTGACTTCGTCAATTTCAAAATTGAAATTGCACATTTGATCTACCGATGGTTAATTAGTGTTGGGATTCGGGTGAGCATCGTACAAAAATGTCCTACATCCAGCGGTGTTCCTCACGACCCGCCGGCTCGGCCTCTCAGATGTGCTTATAGAGATAGGGTCTACATGTGTAAAAGACGAGTGTACGTGTGTATATGTGAGCGTCTGTAATGTACTGTGTTTATACAAAAAAACATAAAAGAAGCGGAGAAGTTCACATGATTTGAACTGCTAAATAATGATGTTCATGAGCGAAAGATGAGAATAAGAATGACCAAGAACAGAAATTGTCACCACAAACATAATTGGTGAAATTGGGGCGTGAAAAAGGGAACTACAGACTTCTGCCAGTAATTATAATAAATAAAACAATGTGCATCTCCAGCATTCCGTCACACAAACCTCCAACAAAGTTTCTAATTCGTTCAGAAGCATCTAGCATGTGTAGGGAACAACAATGGGCAACCTTTGAAGTGAATTGCAGACATAACCAGCAAGACATATTTCGTAGCCTTGAGTCAAAAAAAAGTCCAAACCAGTTTTCCATTTGAAGTAACAGGCTGCTTATTCTCTTTTCAGTCCCGATAGCTATTCCAACGTCATTGCAGGTTGTATATCGTGCGAGGGTTTGGCCCTAGCATGAACACACTGTATCCACACACTATCTTTTTCGCCAAAGAACCTACTCTTATGATATTTCATACTGTATATTGATATTGGCACCTAAGCATAGCCATAGCGCTGTGAGACCATCATGCTGTATGAGTTATCCATAATTTTGACAACCCAACGTCAAGAAGATCGGGCAAGCCACAAACAAGGTCATATTTAACTATGAAAATGTTAAAATTACCAACGTCAGATTTTTTAAGCATTGCAAAACAAACGTTCTATATGGCAATTTGTGTTGTTGTGAGAATGACCAATTCCTTTAGCAAGCACGGCAAATCATGGCAAAAAACTGAACATTGCCAGGATTTGCCATGCTTGCTAAAGGATCGACATCCTCGCGACAACATAATTTGCTATAAAAAAGACTTTCGTTTTGCCATGCTTAGATATCTGACGTTTGCTGGTTATCAAAGCGCTTTAATTATTGCTCTCGCATCCGTGCGTGGCTCTCTAGTGGGAATTTACATGTACAACGGTGTGTGGTCGGTCACAAGTCCTACCAAAATTCTGCTCCCCGTGCGTGCAGCTACTACCAGTTCCATAACAGAACGGGGAAGGCAAAAATAAAGAATGGGAACCAGTGGAACTACGTAACCTATTTTTGTATGAGCATGAAGAAAAACTGTTCCGTGTCCAGCCCGTGTCCTCCAGCTTCGCCAAGCTCCTTTGGAGAGGGGAGATCCGGGGGTTGGAGGAAAGAATGCGTATTCACAACCACGGCGCCTTCACGCTTCGTCTCTTCTGCAGCAAGAATGTGACATGCTCGCCTCTTGTCGGATTGCCACGAGAGAAAACATGGTGTATCAGCACTGATGGACCGGATCTTGCAGCTGACGTGATCGATTCATTCGTATATCTCTTTTGGTTCTTCCGGTTTTACTACTGTTATTGTCCCAGCGGCTTTTGTTTGTAACCCAACTTCTGCCTCTCTAGCAACTTCACCTTGCTCTTGAGCTTCTTGTCCAGTTTCTTAATGTATTTCTCTTCCCTTTCGCGGTCGGCAATTCCCGGCCAGAACACTTGGCCAGTTAACGGCCACAGCCATTGGTCCTTCCCGGGGCGCATGCCGTCATCCGCTTCCTCTGCTAGATCCTCGTCCATGCTTTTCAGGAGGGTGAAATCGAAGAACTTCACCCACATCTCGTTTCTTTCCTCGCGCAGATGCTGCTCTTTGCTCTCTCCACTGACAGGGTTAAGGTACACCATCTTCCTTCCACTGTGATAAGCCCAGATATTTACAAGGATTTCCAGGATTCGACAATAGCAGTGCCTTTTCTGAGGTAAAGATGATGGCTGCGTTGAGATGGCATCTATATTGAATTATAAAGACAAGTTAGGGGGGGAAATGGTCACCTCAGGTTGTGATGCTCCAAGCAAGCATGAAGCTGGCTCGGTATTGTTTCCATTCAAGCTATGAAGCGAATCAACAAACATCCTGCAAAACATGACTCAATGAAAATAATGAACACATAAAGATAAGTGAATACCTCCTGAAAATATGGATCATTACCTCGTGAACATGATGAACTTTAAAAATGACGGGGTGGGCATTACCCAACTATGAAGAGTAGACCAATAATCGCCATCATTAGGCATTGGCGGCAGGGCTGCAACGCCCTCTGGTAATCCGTACATATTCCTAAATGCGTCCTCAAAAAGAGTTCTGCCAAATAATAATGAAGGTAAAGCCTAAGCAAGCAGATTGGAATAGAGCATTGTATAAATCTCTTGCCTAATACACCATGGCAGCTACATCGTCAAACAATGATGCAAAAGGTAGGAACAAATAGCACAGGTCCCGTCAGATCAAGTTTGAAGCAAAGGAAAAATGTAATAGTACACCAAAGACAAAATGATTTGGGGAGTGGTTCCTCACCCTACCGCCTGAACTCAAAGGAACATAACCAAAAAAAAGCTAAATAGAAACATGCGAAGACTTCAAAAGGCACCTGCAATGACCAGCATTTAGGCAATCACACGTTGACCAAAAGTTGGATGTTTGATCAGTATCCATTGGCACCCAGTAGTATATAACATCCTCATGATTTTCCCCAGCCATAGTTTTCTCTAAGGTTTCTTCAGCACTTTCAGACAAGGAAACCTGATGAGAGAAAAAGATTAAAAACATAATCATATTCAGAGAATGCACAGTTGATATTTATGCCAGTCTCCAAAAAAATAATATAGGCAAAATGTACTTTCTTAGTACATAGTATTAAGCTGCAATAATATCAGATATCAAATTCAGAGAATGCACCATTATGACCAGCGGAACTATTGCTGCTTAAAAAATATAATTATGTAGGATCATTGCTGCGTGAATGAATGACTGAAACGAAAAGTTACTTAATAGCTTTACTGGAGCAGGCCGTATAAATAGATATTGTCCACCCAGAAAACCTAAAATACCAGGGTATTTAAATTTGACCTGTGTGTTCAGGCTGTAGAAAAGTTTCTATAGCAGCATATACTGGACATAACACAAGAGAAGAACAAATTGACTTCCATAGTTCCATGGTTAAAATAAAATGATTGCAGAATCTGAACTCCTTTTCTTCCTGGAAGAATACAAGTTCCTCAACAAGTTCACAAAACTAATATGGCCAAAAGTGACACAGGACTGAGGAAAATCAATGAGAAATTCATAATTTGTACCTTCCTTCCAGCAGCTCGCCATGACTGGAAACCTATCCACGGTAACTTATGTACAGTATCAATTCTGTTCGCAATGGCAAACATAGCACCAAATTCACAAAGAAGATCACGATAGTACGCATCGTCTAGAACCGAAAGCCGCATAACAGCATCAACATCATCTGATCTGGGTCTCCTGCCTCCTTTTGACTGACACAAAATTTATCCAAAAAAATCAGAAGTGGTGAATGCAACTTTAACTAGCAAGACCAACAGGTAGGAATAATACAATAAAGCATTGTGCCAATAAACATACATGAACTTTAAAATTTAATTGCTAGAAAGGCTAGCAATTCCAATGAACTCCAAATTTTGATTCTTTAAAAATAACAATTAAACAAAGTGGAAATGATCCACACTGCCAAACTGAAAACAGAAGTTGAACACACAAGCACAGTTAGGTCAAACTGTGCCCGGACTTACAAGAGTAATGCCACGATATAAAGAACCATGGTGTAAAAATGGCCATGCGCCCTCTCCACGGTAAATCTCATATATACAGACGGGCTGCCCGGTTCTTTCCAGTTCACCTTCATCACGTTCATTTCCTTCAGGCTTCATCCTTTCCGATTTTCGGGCATTTCTGTACACCTCATCCCATGTTAACAGAGGTTTTTCCACCCTTTCATCAATCTACATAGCACAAAAGTATATGAAATTTTGTCCAGAATATTACATTTTAGTATTGTTCAAGAAGAGGGGTTATGTTAAAACAACAACGAAAAACTCACCTCCTCCATTTCTCTCATCTCAATGTCTTCAAAGATTTCAACTTCACTTAGATCATCCCAATCAGACTGGCTAGGGTAGTCATATGAAGAAGTATCATTGCTATCAGAATCGATTGTCCAATTACTTTGAGCGGATTCCCCTAAGAGAATACCAGCAATTCTTGTGTGGATATGTCTTTCATCTTCTGAAGAACTATTGCCCAGTGCAGCTTTCGACTCGAAAGGATCCCATAACCATGTCCTCTCTTTAACTTGAGAGAAGGAAAGTGGTAATCTTGCATCTGAAGGATAGTGCAACACACTTTCAAGAAGCTTAACATGAGCAACAATACAATCATATGCTAACATGTTTTTTGAAAGTAGCTTCCCCTCCAAAGCAACAGAATAGGCAGTGTCCAAAAGTCCCTTTTCTCCTAAAATCCGCATGAAAGCTGAAGCTGCTGTGCTTGGGTCATCAGAATTAAAAAGGAAGGCATGAATACCATCAGTAACCTGAAAATAACAAACATGTTTGTGAAAAGGATCTCCCAACACAACAATGGCAAAGCAAATACTCCCTCTGTAAGCAAATGTAGGACGTTTTTGCAGTTTAAATTAAACTGCAAAAACGTCTTACATTTGTGTACAGAGGGAGTAACATATTATGGAATGGATTAAGTAGCATACATATTTTGTTATAACAGTTAGATTTGGCGCAATGATTGGAATTTCAGAGGACATAGACCGCAATAACAAAGGAGGGAAACCAGGTTCCTGTCTTAAAGATCCATAGAGAACAATATCAACGAACATTAGCAGGTTTCCGATATCATGTGTCATGGGGAAATGCTTTACAGAATCATCAGGAAATCCCATATGAGATGCAAGTTCCTGTACAAAGAAAAAAAAGGATAGTCAGTGGAGCCAAAGATGACCTGATATGGGACAACCAGTAGCCTCCCTCTCCCATGTGTGTAATGAATCCATTTCACAGCACCTAAATGTTTATCCAAATAAATATATGTCACATATAACATGCCATGCATCAGTGGTCTAGTGCCTTCAGTCAAACATAGGAAGACCTTGTAGTCCGAACTCCTCTAAATAAAAATTGCTATTTTCTACAGTACAAGGCATTTCTGCCAAGATTCACGACAAAAATAGTTTATAATATTACCTGGAAAGCAGAGTTATAGGCGTCAGTGCCATTTCCACAGAAAAAGATGAACTGCACTCCCAATTTTTTAGTTCTTGCCATGTCCATGACATGTGGAGCTGATGCACGCAAGACTGTTACGTAATCCCATGGTAATTCATCAAAGAACAGGTAGCTCCCAACAACCAAAACAACAATATCTTCTTCTTTGATTCCATGTTGATTCCTTATAGTTCCTTGAGAATGTGACAAGCCGTATCGTTTAGCAGCCCAGATATCAATCGGAGAACCAGGAATCACCAAGAAATTCCCAGTATCAAGTGGAGAGTATAATAACTAAAATCAGAAAGATAAAAGTCAGATAAAGGCTATGCTCATCTTTAGTTTAATTATTTCAGAATACAAAGTTGGGGCAACACATACAGGGAGGTGGCTATCTGGAAACACAACGTTAGTGCATGCATTAAAATGAGCTCGCCAATCTTCAATATGATTTGGAACGGACAGATGCGGCTCCGGATAATTCCTAAGGTGCTGCCCAAGAGCATCATCATGAATAAGCCAAACCACTGGTAGAAGTCGAAAAGGTTCCTGCATAAGACTGAACACAACATAAACGTGCTGAGTTGGAAAACAAATAATGTTGAGATAAAGGGGAAAGAAAATCCAAAATGGTAAAACAAAACAATAACTCGTTTAATAACACAAAATTTAGTCAAACGGCAGAATTGGAGCAGTTGTCATTTTAGGGTGTGTTTGGTTTTTGGTTGGACTGGAATGGAACGGGTTCGTTCTGCACCCGGTCAATATTCCTGTGTTTGGTTGAGGAATATACCCGTGAGATGCGGAACGCACCAATACTTCCGAATCGGTGGATTACATCGTTCCGCCTCCGCCCCTGAGGCTCTCCTCTCCCTCTTGTCTCTCCACTCTCAGCCGCCGCTCTGCCATCTCATCTCTCCAGCTCGTCTTTCTCCCTCACAGCCGGCCGTTTCGTCTCTCCCAGCAATAGGAGGAGCGGCCGTTCTGCCGCCGGCACATCTGGGCGAAGGAAGGAGGAGCGGCCGTCCTGCCGCAGGCACATCTGTGCGGCGGCAGCGGCTAAGGAGGAGCGGAGCAGTGGCCAGCTTGGGCGGTGCAGCGGCAGCGGAAGGAGCAGCATCAAGCATGGGCTGCGGCAGTGGTTGGTGGTTGCCGGTGGTGGCTTCACCTGCTAGGTGGCTGCCGGACGCTGCACAAATCAATTTGTTGAGCGGCACAGCATGAGCAGCTCGCGCAGCGCGAGCAGACGGCGGTGTAACACACATCCGGGTACTGGCCGGCGACTTGGAGAGAAATTGGCATACGGCGGCTACATCACGGGAGAGAATCGGGCTCTGCTCCATCGTCCACTCTCACTTGTGTGTTCGCCAGAAACTATTGATAATCACATACATGGATATTTGTACATGTTTGTTGTTGCCTTTTGCAATTGTATATTTGTGCATGCCCGTGGACCATTTATTGAGGATTCTTTCTAAATTTATTAGTAAATATATGATTGTGTATAGACTATTGATGTCATTTATTTGGCATGTTATGAAGCATAATACAAATTGTTGGTGATGAAAAAAAAACTGTTGTTCTGAAATTCAAACAAAATGCTTATGAAAATATAATTACGTTGCATATATTGCCAGAAAAGCAAACACTAATTTGAACATTTCTCATTTCATTCCACCAACCAAACACCGAGACGTAACAGTTCTGTTCCACCTCATTATTCGTACCAAAGACAGGGATGGAACCACTCCATTCCTGTCGAATGGAAGTATGGAATAATTACATTCCGTTCCACTTGGTACTTCAACCAAACACACCCTTAGTTATCAGCAGAACCGGAATGCTTCTAGTACAACCAGAACTATTTCATTTTGGGAAGATTTGCCTTTGTCAGACACCTGTATCGCAATTATTACATTGTGCTCACATCAGAGCATATACAACCTTCCACCCAACCAATTAAGTGGAATTCCATAAGTAATCAGAACTCTACAGCTAGATAACAATAATGTTCAAAAGGTTCCATCATTTTCCTAGAGCATTTCATTTGAAGTGCTATATGAGACCATGACTAAGCTAAAGTAGATTAACTGTTCCAGGAGTTGATATTCCGATTTCTGGAAACATAATGTCGACTCCAGTCCAAAATCAGCAAAAACAACCAACTAAAACAGTCATAAAATGATGCAATTAAGTCTTAAAAGCTATACAGATGGTTAAAAAAAAGTGGTGCAATTAACTAACATTAGTTTGTACTTTGTAGTCAAAATTGCCAAAATTTTTGCAACAGTAAGTTGACTATACCAGGTGGTCATAAACAAAGGTTGCAAATAAAGGAATTAGTTGATACAGTTATATATGATGCATACTGTTTTAGCTAAATTAGACATGGAGAAACAGTATAACTGTATCTAAAATTGTACTGTGTCTCAAAAGAAACAAATCACTGACTCACATTGAAACAACCCTTTTCCCTTCAAGAGAGCTTACGAGCACAGCATTGTATCTACGAAATCAGGTGCAGAGAGTATAAGCACCAAGAGATTAGTAAGAATAGCATGTGAATAAAGGGAAATGTTACATGTTAAGTGTTCAGTACTCACTTTGACCAATCGACATACTTCAGCTTCTCAAAGCTCACAACATTTACATGGCAAATAGTTTTCCAAATATCGTGAGCTTTCCCATCCGTGAATGCTAAAACCTGCCCCATAGCAACTCAGTCAACAAAAAAAGGTGCAAAGTTTTCTTGACATGGGATAAACTGGCCACCACCAGTTACAGATTACTCTCAGTCTACGCTTGTCGCAATTCGAAATATGCAACCAAGTGACAACTGGACTTTCACCAAAGAAGCCATCTGTCTACAGTGTTTCATTGCCATTGCAAAGCAACTCACCTCGACCTCGTATCTGAGTCCCACAAGACTTTTTGCCAAGGTAGTGAGCATCAGGGATTCTGCGTCTATCTTCATAGTTCCCACAACCTGAAACAATGCAAGAGCCAAACTCAAGTCCATGGCATGCGGTTGCAACAAAAACAATTCATACGTACGAGACTTGACCAATAAAAAAACCAACTACCCAAGCAAACACGAGGTGCATCTATCTAGGTAAGCATGTTTGCTCCTCCGCCCAATAATCTCTGATCAGTACAGATAAAATGATAAATAATTGTAGTAACACAACCTATTGAACTGTCTTTTTCTTTGGCGAGGGGATTGAAAGTGTCCACGTTTCACCTGGGTAAACTCCAAGCAGAGCTCCACTAGATATATAGATTAAAAATGAGCATTCCTCACCGGAACCGAAATTTTGGAACTGACGCAGCTAAGCTACGAGGTACTGAGCGTGAATTATATAGAGTATATATTTAAGTAGCGCGAGTTCGAGGGAACAGGCAGACTCACGAGCGCTAGCCTGACGGGCTCGAGGCCGGGCCACCAGCGGCGCGCGGATCTCGCGGCCTCGAGGCGGCTCTCGGTGTCGAACGCGCGCAGCACCATGCGGGAGGCCGAGAACCGCATCGTCCCTCCCCCGTCTGGTGGCGGCGGCGCCCCCTCCCCGTCCGCCGCAGCGTCGCCGTCGCCGATGGGGAGTAGCTGCCAGACGACGAGCAGGGAGGCCGTGAAGAGCGCGACGAGGAGGGCGAAGAACAGGTGGCTCGGGCGGCACGACAGCCCGGGTCGCCGCCGCCTCCGCACGGCGCCCGCAGCGGCCGCGGCCGAGGTGGACCCGCCGGCGCCGGCGGCGGGGAGGTGGTGAGCGGCGTCGGAGTGAGCCCCGCGCCGCCACATTGGAGCGGCGGCGGCGGCGGCGATCGGAGAGCCGCCTCGTCCCGGGGGGCAGTGGCTTGGCTGGCTGGGCTGCGTCAGTGGGAGCTGCGCGTTGTTGCTACCATGCCCATGGGGCGCGACTCGTCACGAGCCCACGAGTGGGTTTGATCGACTCGGGGTTGGTTCGTGTGCGGGTTTGGATTTGGCGGCGCGTCACAAGGGAGGGGGAGAAGGAGGAGTGAGGAGCAGGGTTGGGATCGATCAAGCGAATTGCCGAGCCGAGCAACCGCCGCGCCGCGGGGGGGAACGAACGAATCTGTGGACTTGCGCGGCCGTGAGAGCCCGAGCAGGACGCACTACCTTTCCTCTACCTCTGTCTCGCTGTAGCGTACATCGGTACATATAAATATCTATAATTCGTATTTGTATTCATTTCTATTTTAACAAAATCACAACCGACCCTAAAACCCTCGGGCGACTAGGGAGGCGGTGGACTTGACGGCGCCCGTGGATCTGATCGACGGGGCGCGACGGAGGCGGGGGGCTCGATGGCGACATCCAACCCTTTCGGCAACCAGCAAGAAGGTGGCTCCTCCCATGACCGCTCGGCCAGGGCGGCAATGGAGGAGGCGCTGGGCAAGCTCGACATCTCGGAGGAAGAAGCAACTCCTCTAGTGATCAATGATCTGGAGGATGATGGCGCACCACCGAAGTGGCTTCTGGCCGGCAAGGTGCTGCACCGGAATCTATTTCATATACAGACAATCTCCAATGCCTTACGCCCAGCATGGAGAAACCCTGGAGGCTTAGATATTCGGCCCCTGGGGGAAAACATGTTTGTGGCGGAATTCGAGTCAAAACAGGATCGAGATCGGGTCTGGGACGAATCGCCCTGGCACATCAACAATCATGCGGTGATCCTTGGGAATTTTCAGCCCCATATGCAGCCGTATGAACTCCGCTTCGACCGGCTACAAGTTTGGGCCAGGGTAGTGAATTTGCCCTATAACACGAGGAATGATAAATAGGGTTTAGCTATTGCCAAGCAGATTGATGATCAAGCAACTGCTATGCAGATAGACCCGGTGGGTGGCTTTCTAAGAGCCAGAGTATCGATCAATGTATTGAAGCTTCTCCGCAGATGGATAGCGATTGAGTCAGCTAGAAGGAACAAAACAGATTGGTATGACATCCAGTACGAATAGGTGCCCCACTTTTGCTTTTCGTGTGGCTGACTTGGACATTCAGGTCTCCTGTGCCCAACTCCAGGGAAAAGAGATGAGAAGGGTGATTTGCCATTTAAATCTTCCCTTAGGGCACCGAAAGACAAGAAGAAAACGAATTCTGGAGATAGCTCGACGAGAGAGAAGTATGAACAGCAAAACAACACAAAGGAACCTCGCACGTCGATGCCTCAACAGAAACCTGCTGCCACCGAGGTTAACTCCCCTAAGAAACCTATTCAAAATAAGAGGAAAGGAGGACCTCAGGAAAATCAGGTGTACAGACCGGTGGTGCCTTCGCCGATATTGGCTATTACTCAGCATGGTGAGCAAGGACTTGAGATTGCAGCAATGGACCTTGGTGCAGGTACATCAACCTCAAAGATGGAGGAGGGAGATGGGGCGATAACAGCTGGTAGACATCCCAAGAAAAAAGAAGCCCACCCCACCCACGTCAGAAGATTCGGCCGCACCTGCTAGTCAGCGCTGCCCAACCAAATGAGTGTGATGAGTTGGAACTGTCGAGGGCTTGGGAACCCTTGGAAAGTTCGAGAGCTTCGCAATATTGTGAAGCAAGAAGGACCCTACCTTCTGTTCTTAATGGAAACCAAGATAAAGGGCAAAAAGAGTGGAAGACTTGAAGTTTTCTTTAGGTTTTTCCGGTTGCTTTGTCGTTGATAGCAACGGTCTTAGTGGTGGTGTTGGCCTTTTCTAGCCAAGTGATGTTGATGTCAAGCTTGAAAATTATAGTTCGTCACATATTGATGTTTATGTGAAACATGGTAATAAAGCTTGGCGATTTACTGGTTTCTACGGAGTGCCGCGGGTGGAAAATTGACACCATAGTTGGTGTTTCCTTCGCACGTTATTTGCTATCCCGCATTGCTACCTTTTGAGCATGCGTTGGTTTTCACTTGAAAAGGAAAGGGTGATGCAGCAAAGTAGCGTAAATATTTCCCTTAATTTTTGAGAACCAAGGTATCAATCCAGTAGGAGACTACACGCAAGTCGTCTAGTACCTGCACAAACAAATAAGAACCTTGCAACCAACACGATAAAGGGGTTGTCAATCCCTTCACTGCCACTTGCAAAAGTGAGATCTGATAAAGATAATAAGATAAATATTTTTGATATTTTTGTTGTATAGATTGGAAAGTAAAGATTGCAAAATAAATAGTAAACTAGAATTGTAGATCGGAAACTTATATGATGTACAGTAGACCCGGGGGCCATAGGTTTCACTCGTGGCTTCTCTCAAGATGGCGTAAATTACGGTGGGTGAACAAATTACTGCCGAGCAATTGATAGAAAAGCGCATAGTTATGAGAATATCTAGGCATGATCATAAACATAGGCATCACGTCCGTGTCAAGTAGACCGAAACGATTCTGCATCTATTACTATTACTCCACGCATCGACCGCTATCCAGCATGCATCTAGAGTATTAAGTTCATAAGAACAGAGTAACGCATTAGGCAAGATGACATGATGTAGAGGGATAAACTCAAGCAATATGATGTAAACCCCATCTTTTTATCCTCGATGGCAACAATACAATACGTGTCGGTTCCATTTCTGTCACTGGGATCGAGCACCGCAAGATTGAAACCAAAGCTAAGCACTTCTCCCATTGCAAGAAAGATCAATCTAGTAGGACAAACCAAACCGATAATTCGAAGAGACTTGCAAAGATATCAAATCATGCATATAAGAATTCAGAGAAGAATCAAATATTGTTAATAGATAAAGTTGATCATAAACCCACAATTCATCGGATCTCGGCAAATAATACGTCCATTTTGCATCATGCTTTTATATCGATATTTATCGCATTATGGACTGTTATTTCACTTTATATCACAATACTTATGGCTATTCTCTCTTATTTTACAAGGTTTACATAAAGATGGAGAATGCCGGCAGCTGGAATTCTGGGCTGGAAAAGGAGCAAATATTAGAGGCCTATTCTGCGCAACACCAAAAGTCCTGAAACTTTACGGGGCATCTTAAAAGAAATAAAGAAAAATCCTCGCCAAAGATGAAGGCTAGGGGGCCCACACCCTTCTCATGAGGGTGGGGGGCGCGCCCCCTACCTCGTGGGCCCCCTGGTGGCTCTCCGATGCCCATCTTCTCCTATATGAGGTCTTTCCATGAGAAAAAAAATAAGAGGGAACTTTTCGGGACGAGACTCCGCCGCCATGAGGCGGAACCTTGGCGGATCCAATCTAGAGCTCCGGCAGAGCTGTTCTGCCAGGGATACTTCCCTCCGAGAGGGGGAAATCATCACCATCATCATCACCAACGCTCCTCTCATCGGGAGAGGGCAATCTCCACATATTCACCAGCACCATCTCATCTCCAAACCCTAGTTCATCTTTTGTATCCAATTCTTGTCTCAAAGTCCGGGATTGGTGCTAGTAGGTTGCTAGTAGTGTTGATTACTCCTTGTAATTGATGCTAGTTGGTTTAATTGGTGGAAGATCATATGTTCAGATCCTATATGCATATTATGACCCCTCTGATTATGAACATGAATATGCTTTGTGAGTAATTACGTTCGTTCCTGAGGACAAGGAAGAAGTCTTTCTATGAGTAGTCATCTGAATTTGGTATTCGTTTGATATTTTGATAAGATGTATGTTGTCTAGCCTCTAGTGGTGTTATGTGAACGTCGACTACATAACACTTCACCATTATTTGGGCCTAGAGGAAGGCATTGGGAAGTAATAAGTAGATGATGGGTTGCTAAAGTGACAGAAGCTTAAACCCTAGTTTATGCGTTGCTTCGTAAGGGGCTGATTTCGATCCATATGTTTCATGCTATGGTTAGGTTTACCTTAATACTTTTGTTTTAGCTGCGGATGCTTGCAATAGAGGTTAATCATAAGTGGGATGCTTGTTCAAGTAAGAACAACACCCAAGCACCGGTTCACCCACATATCAAATTATCAAAGTATCGAACGCGAATCATATGAATGTGATGAAAACTAGCTTGATGATATTCCCATGTGTCCTCGGGAGCGCTTTTCCTATTATAAGATTTTGTTCCGGCTTGTCCTTTGCTACAAAAGGATTGGGCCACCTTGCTGCACTTTATTTACTTTTGTTACTTGTTGCTCGTTACAATTTATCCTATCACAAAACTATCTGTTACCACCTATTTCAGTATTTGCAGAGAATACCTTGCTGAAAACCGCTTATCATTTCCTTCTACTCCTCGTTGGGTTCGACACTCTTACTTATCGAAAGGACTACGATAGATCCCCTATACTTGTGGGTCATCAAGACTCTTTTCTGGCGCCGTTGTCGGGGAGTGTAGCGCCTTTGGTAGGTGGAATTTGGTAAGGAAAAAATTATATAGTGTGCTGAAATTTACTGTCACTTGTTATTATGGAAAGTAATTCTCCGAGGGGCTTGTTCGGGGTATCTTCTGTTGGGGAACGTAGTAATTTCAAAATTTTCCTACGCACACGCAAGATCATGGTGATGCATAGCAACGAGAGGGGAGAGTGTTGTCTACGTACCAACGCAGACCGACTGCGGAAGCGATCACACAACGTAGAGGAAGTAGTCGTACGTCTTCCCGATCCGACCGATCCAAGCACCGTTACTCCGGCACCTCCGAGTTCTTAGCACACGTTCAGCTCGATGACGATCCTCGGGCTCCGATCCAGCAAAGCTTCGGGGAGGAGTTCCGTCAGCACGACGGCGTGGTGACGATCTTGATGTACTACCGACGCAGGGCTTCGCCTAAGCACTACAACGGTATGATCGAGGTGGAATTTGGTGGCAGGGGCACCACACACGGCTAAGGAACGATCTCAAGGATCAACTTGTGTATCTAGAGGTGTCCCCTGCCCCCCTATATAAAAGATGAGAGGGGGAGGGCTGGCCGGCCAGGAGAGGAGGCGCAGGAGAGTCCTACTCCCACTGGGAGTAGGATTCCCCCTCCAATCTTAGTCCAACTAGGATTCCCAAGTGGGAAAGGGAGAGAGGGGGGCCGGCCACCTTCTCCTAGTCCTAATAGGACTAGAGAGAGGGGGGAGGCGCGCAGCCCTATGTGGGCAGCCCTTTCACCTTTTCACTAGGCCCATGTTGGCCCATTTGGCTCCCGGGGGGTTCCGGTAATCCGGTAAAATCCCGATTTCACCCGGAACACTTCCGATGTCTAAACATAGGCTTCCAATATATCAATCTTTACGTCTCGACCATTTCGAGACTCCTCGTCATGTCCGTGATCACATCCGGGACTCCGAACAACCTTCGGTACATCAAAATGCATAAACTCATAATAACTGTCATCGTAACGTTAAGCGTGCGGACCCTACAGTTCGAGAACAATGTAGACATGACCGAGACACGTCTCCGGTCAATAACCAATAGCGGGACCTGGATGCCCATATTGTCTCCTACATATTCTACGAAGATCTTTATCGGTCAGACCGCATAACAACATACGTTGTTCCCTTTGTCATCGGTATGTTACTTGCCCAAGATTCGATCGTCGGTATCCAATACCTAGTTCAATCTCGTTACTGGCAAGTCTCTTTACTCGTTCCGTAATACATCATCTCATAACTAACATCTTAGTTATTATGCTTGCAAGGCTTATGTGATGTGTATTACCAAGAGGGCCCAGAGATACCTCTCCGACAATCGGAGTGACAAACCCTAATCTCGAAATACGCCAACCCAACATCCACCATTGGAGACACCTATAGTACTCCTTTATAATCACCCAGTTACATTGTGACATTTGGTAGTACCCAAAGTGTTCCTCCGGTAAACGGGAGTTGCATAATCTCATAGTTATAGGAACATGTATAAGTCATGAAGAAAGCATTAGCAACATACTAAATGATCGGGTGCTAAGCTAATGGAATGGGTCATGTCAATCAGATCATTCAACTAATGATGTGACCTCGTTAATCAAATAACAACTCTTTGTTCATGGTTAGGAAACATAACCATCTTTGATTAACGAGCTAGTCAAGTAGAGGCATACTAGTGACACTCTGTTTGTCTATGTATTCACACATGTATTATGTTTCCGGTTAATACAATTCTAGCATGAATAATAAACATTTATCATGATATAAGGAAATAAATAATAACTTTATTATTGCCTCTAGGGCATATTTCCTTCAGTCTCCCACTTGCACTAGAGTCAATAATCTAGTTCACATCGCCATGTGATTTAGCAGTATTATTTCACATCACCATGTGATTAACACCCATAGTTCACATCGTCATGTGACCAACACTCAAAGGGTTTACTAGAGTCAGTAATCTAGTTCACATATCTATGTGATTAACACCCAAAGAGTACTAAGGTGTGATCATATTTTGCTTGTGAGATAATTTTAGTCAACGGGTCTGTCACATTCAGATCCGTAAGTATTTTGCAAAATTCTATGTCTATAATGCTCTGCACGGAGCTACTCTAGCTAATTGCTCCCACTTTCAATATGTATCCAGATTGAGACTTTAGATTCATCTGGATCAGTGTCAAAAACTTGCATCGACGTAACCCTTTACGACGAACCTTTTTGTCACGTCCATAATCGAGAAACATATCCTTATTTCACTAAGGATAATTCTGACCGCTGTCCAGTGATCTACTCCTAGATCACTATTGTACTCCCTTGCCAAATCAGTGCAGGGTATACAATAGATCTGGTACACAGCATGGCGTACTTTATAGAACCTATGAATGAGGCATAGGGAATGACTTTCATTCTCTTTCTATCTTCTGCCATGGTCGGGCTTTGAGTCTTTACTCAACTTCACACCTTGTAACACAGGCAAGAAACTTTTTCTTTGACTGTCCCGTTTTGAACTACTTCAAAATCTTGTCAAGGTATGTACTTATTGAAAAACTTATCAAGCGTCTTGATCTATCTCTATAGATCTTGAAGCTCAATATGTAAGCAGCTTTACCGAAGTCTTTCTTTGAAAAACTCCTTTCAAACACTCCTTTTATGCTTTACAGAATAATTCTACATTATTTCCGATCAACAATATGTCATTCACATATACTTATCAGAAATGATGTAGTGCTCCCACTCATTTTCTCGTAAATACAGGCTTCACCGCAAGTCTGTATAAAACTATATGCTTTGATCAACTTATCAAAGCGTATATTCCAACTCCGAGATGCTTGCACCAGTCCACAGATGGATCGCTGGAGCTTGCACATTTTGTTAGCACCTTTCGGATTGACAAAACCTTCTAGTTGCATCACATACAACTCTTCTTTAATAAATCCATTAAGGAATGCAGTTTTGTTTATCCATTTGCCAGATTTCATAAAATGCGACAATTGCTAACATGATTCGGACAGACTTAAGCATAGATACGAGTGAGAAAAACTCATCGTAGTCAACACCTTGAACTTGTCGAAAACCTTTTTTGACAATTCTAGCTTTGTAGATAGTAACACTACTATCAGCGTCCGTCTTCCTCTTGAAGATCCATTTATTTTCTATGGCTTGCCGATCATCGGGCAAGTCAACCAGAGTCCATACTTTGTTCTCATACATGGATCCCATCTCAGATTTCATGGCCTCAAGCCATTTTGCGGAATCTGGGCTCACCATCGCTTCTTCATAGTTCGCAAGTTCATCATGGTCTAGTAACATGACTTCCAGAACAGGATTACCGTACCACTCTGGTGTGGATCTCACTCTGGTTTACCTACGAGATTTTGGTAGTAACTTGATCTGAAGTTACATGATCATCATCATTAGCTTCCTCACTAATTGGTGTAGTAGTCACAGGAACAGATTTCTGTGATGAACTACTTTCCAATAAGGGAGCAGGTACAGTTACCTCGTCAAGTTCTACTTTCCTCCCACTCACTTCTTTCGAGAGAAACTCCTTCTCTAGAAAAACTCCGAATTTAGCAACAAAAGTCTTGCCTTCGGATTTGTAATAGAAGGTGTACCCAAAAGTCTCCTTTGGGTATCCTATGAAGACATATTTCTCCGATTTGGGTTTGAGCTTATCAGAATGAAACCTTTTTCATATAAGCATCACAATCCCAAACTTTAAGAAACGACAGCTTAGGTTTCTTGCCAAACCATAGTTCATACGGTGTCATCTCAACGGATTTAGATGGTGCCCTATTTAACGTGAATGCAACTGTCTCTAATGCATAACCCCAAAATGATAGTGGTAGATCGGTAAGAGACATCATAGATTGCACTATATCCAATAAAGTACGGTTATGACGTTCGGACACACCATTACACTGTGGTGTTCCAGGTGGCGTGAGTAGTGAAACTATTTCACATTGTTTTAACTGAAGACCAAACTCGTAACTCAAATACTCTTTTCCACGATTAGATTGTAGAAACTTTATTTTCTTGTTACGATGATTTTCCACTTCACTCTGAAATTCTTTGAACTGTTCAAATGTTTCAGACTTATGTTTCATCAAGTAGATATCCCCATATCTGCTCAAATCATCTGTGAAGGTCAGAAAATAATGATACTTGCTGCAAGCCTTAATATTCATCGGACCACATACATCAGTATGTATGATTTCCAACAAATCTGTTGCTTGCTTCATTGTTCCGGAGAACAGCGTTTTAGTCATCTTGCCCATAAGGCATGGTTCGCAAGCATCAAGTGATTCATAATCAAGTGATTCCAAAAGCCCATCAGCATGGAGTTTCTTCATGCGCTTTACACCAATATGACCTAAACGGCAGTGCTACAAATAAGTTGCACTATCATTATTAACTTTGCATCTTTTGGTTTCAATATTATGATCATGTATATCACTATGATCGAGATCCAATGAACTATTTCATTGGGTGTGTAACCATATAAGGTTTTATTCATGTAAACAGAACAACAATTTATTCTTTTACTTAAATGAATAACCGTATTACAATAAACATGATCAAATCATATTCATGCTCAACGCAAACACCAAATAACACTTATTTAGGTTCAACACTAATCCCGAAAGTATAGGGAGTGTGCGATGATGATCATATCAATCTTGGAACTACTTCCAACACACATCGTCACTTCACCCTTAACTAGTCTCTGTTTATTTTGCAACTCCCGTTTCGAGTTACTAGTCTTAGCAACTGAACTAGTATCAAATACTGAGGGTTTGCTATAAACACTAGTAAAGTACACATCAATAACATGTATATCAAATATACTTATGTTCACTTTGCCATCCTTCTTATCCGCCAATCACTTGGGGTAGTTCCGCTTTCAGTAACCAGTCCCTTTGCAGTAGAAGCACTTTGTCTCAGGCTTAGGTCCAGACTTGGGCTTCTTCACTTGAGCAGCAACTTGCTTGCTGTTCTTTTTGAAGTTCCCCTTCTTCCCTTTGCCCTTTTCTTGAAACTAGTGATCTTGTCAACCATCAACACTTGATGCTCTTTCTTGATTTCTACCTTCATTGATTTCATCATCATGAAAAGCTCGGGAGTCTTTTTCGTCATCCCTTGCATACTATAGTTCATCACGAAGTTCTACTAACTTGGTGATGGTGACTAGAGAATTCTGTCAATCACTATCTTATCTGGAAGATTAACTCCCACTTGATTCAAGCGATTGTAGTACCCAGACAATCTGAGCACATGCTCACTAGTTGAGCGATTCTCCTCCATCTTTTAGCTATAGAACTTGTTGGAGACTTCATATCTCTCAACTCAGGTATTTGCTTGAAATATTAGCTTCAACTCCTGGAACATCTCATATGGTCCATGACGTTCAAAACGTCTTTGAAGTCCCGATTCTAAGCCGTTAAGCATGGTGCACTTAAACTATCAAGTAGTCATCATATTGAGCTAGCCAAACATTCATAACGTCTGCATCTGCAACAAGTGAGCCTTCCACCCTTTACCAAGTATATAGATGAATAAAGATAACATAGCAATATAATGATATCCCAACAAGTAAATAAATGTTCCAACAAGGAACGGCTCCAATCTTCACCTGCAACTAGCAACACTATAAGAAGGGGCTGAGCAAAGCGGTAACATAGCCAATCAATGGTTTGCTAGGACAAAGGTGGGTTAGAGGTTCAATCATGGCAATTGGGAGGCTGACAAGCAAGTGGTAGGCATCGTAGCAATGGCAAAGCAAAAGAGCGAGCAAACTAGCATAGCAAAGATAGTAGTGATTTTAAGGGTGTGAGCATCTTGCCTGCATAGTTGTCAGAGTTGACTGGATCCTCAAAAGCAAACTCAACGGGCTCCTCGTTAGCGAATTCGTCTCCCGGCTCTACCCAACAACACAAACAAGCAACAAGGACACAATCAACCACGTGCAAGGGCAACCAATAATATGCAAAGATGATATGCTATGCGGGATGCAATGCGGGATGCAAAATGCAAGACGTGACAGGAAATGCATGAACCTGGCCTCAACTTGGAAAACCAAGTGTGCCACTGGATAGAGGGGAAGAAATCCCCTGAAAACGATATAAAGATCATGGCAATCGGAGTACGGTTTGGAAATGGCAAGCGATTTACTAAATGAACCGATCTGCGATTTACAGCAAGTAGGCTCCTAAATGCAACAAAATGAACATGCTACAGCCACCAAATATGAAAACAAATTGCACGGCAGTGATGTACTCAAGAATCTTAACAAATCACCAGGACTGAGGCATAGGCAAATTCATCCATTAGGGGCTTCAAACAAGCATGGCAAAACTGAATAAGCAAAACAGATTTCAGACTTAGCGAAATTAACGCTAGTCTGGAATTTCAGACCACGATGCTCTCTTCGGAGCAGCAAAACAACATGAAGCAAAACCTGAACATGGCAAGTAAGAGTATGGCATGGATCTACTCAACAAGCTTAACAAAACACTCAAAATGACCTGAGGCCAAAAAGTGTTCACAAAACACTCTACCGAGCACACGAACATCGATGAAACACAATCAGTTTTCAGACTTAGTGAAAACTGGGACATGCTGAAATAATAACTCACGGAGGCATGTAAACGAGCTCGATGCTCTCACTACGGTGCAAGTCATGGCAAGGAAAGCATATATCCATTAAGAAGGCACAAAATTCTAGCTAGACATGGAAAGAACAATGGTATAGCATGCATGGATCACTAGCAATAGCCCCGGCAAAATCGCAAAAGAGTTCACGATCTGCCCAAAACAACAACTATGCAAAAGTTGAGCTCGATTGAGTCCACCTAGGGTGCCCCAACATAACAAGTAAAGACATGGATGGATTAAGCACAACAAGCATAACAAAACACTCTTACTGATCATCCTCAAAAGAGGCACGGATCACTAGGAAACAAGCTGGACATATAGCATCGTGAACTAAAACATCCCAGACTTTGTGATTTTTACTAAGTCCCTGAAATCAGTAAACTCAGGTACCCCTCTTAGCAAGCTTGCACAAGACAACACACACATCCTAAAAATGCATGGGAGGCACCTCTGGAAAGAAGACAACATGCTTAACAATTCATCCCAAAGGGGCACAGGCATATCATGCACACAATAATCATGGCAAAAATGACAAAAGTCAATGTAGGGCTAACGGATCTGCAATTTAACTCATGATGCCTCCTTCTAACAGCATTTTGGGCACCAAGATGAACTCAAATGCAAATGATGCAATGGAATGAAATGATGTACATGTTGAGACGAAGATTTTGATATATCATACGCCCAAATCGGAGCTACGGTTGCAGAGATATCACTGGTCAAAGATGGCATAAAAGATTAAGAGGGAGAGGGAATAGTCAACCGTCTCAAACTATCCCAGATCTAGGGTTTCGGGTACTGTAGCAGCTCGGGTCGCCGGAGTCGCCGGAAATGGTCACGGTGGTGGCCGGAGCTCGCCGGACTTGGTGCGTGAAGGAGCTCGCCGGCCGGATCCGGGTAGCGAGGTGGAGCGGCGGCGTGGGGGCGGCGGAGGACGAGGAGGCGGCGACCGGGGGAGAGGAGGCGGCGGCGAGGAGCTCCTGTGGAGGTGGCCGGCGAGGTCGCCGGAGCCAGACGCGGGCCCCGCGGGCCTGGCGCGGCGGCGGCGAATCGTGGCGTGCCACGTGGCGGCGGGGCGCGAAGTCGGACATGTCCGTCGGTGGGCGAATTGTCCGGCGGCGCGCGGGATCCGATGTCTTTTTTTTTGGAACTAGGGTTTCGAGGTGGAAGACGGGATCCGAAAATGGAGGGGGTATAAATAGGCATAAGTGGAGCTAGGAGAGTCCAAATGAGGTGCGGTTTTCGCCCACACGATCGTGATCGAACGACCGAGACGATGGAGCAGAGTTTGGTGAGTTTTGGGCCAAATTGGAGGGGTGTTGGGCTGCACACACACGAGGCCTTTTCGGTCCCTCGGTTAACCGTTGGAGTATCAAACGAAGTCTAAATGACCCGAAACTTGACAGGCGGTCTACCGGTAGTAAACCAAGGCCGCATGGCAGGTCTCGGTCCAATCCGGAAATGTTTAATCCCCACACACGAAAGAAGGCTAGAAATGGCCACCGGAGGAGAACGAAGCGCCGGAATGCAAAACGGACAACGGGGAAAATGCTCGAATGCATGAGATGAACATGTATGCAAATGCAATGCACGTGATGACATGATATGAGATGCACGAAAACAAAAACAACACACGGAGACAAAGACCCGAACCCGAGAATAAAATATAACTTAATGCCGGAAACGGCAAGAGTTGGAGTACAATTTGGGAAAGTCACATATGGGGCGTTACAACACTCCACCACTACAAAAAGATCTCGTCCCGAGATCTAGGACCGAAAGAACTCTGGGTACTCAGAACGGAGGTGATCCTCGCGTTCCCAGGTAGCTTCACGGTCGGAATGGTGTGACCACTTGATTTTGAGAAACTTGATTGACTTGTTGCGAGTTTTGCGTTCAGTCTCTTCCAGGATTGCAACTGGGTGCTCACGATAGGAGAGATCTTCTTGGAGCTCAATGTCCTCGAAGTTGACGGTGCGCTCAGGCGTCTTGAAGCACTTTCGGAGTTGCGAGACATGGAACACATCATGAACATTGGCAAAGTTTGCAGGAAGCTCGAGTTGATAGGCGAGGTCGCCTCTCTTGCTGACGATCTTGAAAGTCCCGACATATCTGGGGGCAAGCTTCCCTTTGATACCAAAGCGATGAGTCCCTTTCATAGGAGAGACGCGGAGGTAGACATGATCTCCGATCTCGAAAGCCAATTCACGGTGCTTGCTATCATAGTAGCTCTTCTAACGAGATTGGGCTGCTTTGAGGTTATCGCGAATGACCTTGCACATTTCTTCTGCCTCTGTTATTAGGTCATTACCCAGCAGCTGACGTTCACCGGTTTTAGACCAGTTGAGAGGTGTACGGCACTTCCTACCATACAGAATTTCAAATGGGGCCTTGCCCGAACTTGCTTGGAAACTGTTGTTGTACGAGAATTCAGCATAAGGAAGACAATCCTCCCACTTCATGCCGAAGGAGATAACACAAGCCCTGAGCATATCTTCAAGAATCTGGTTGACACGCTCGACTTGACTGCTTGTTTGAGGATGGAAAGCAGTGCTGAAGCGAATGCTGGTGCCCATGGCCTTCTGAAACGAATCCCAAAACTTGGAGGTAAAGATGCTGCCACGGTCTGAAGATATCACTTGAGGAATACCGTGCAGAGAGACAATTCGAGAGGTGTAGAGCTCCGCCAATTGAGCTGCAGTGATTGACTCTTTGATAGGCAGGAAATGATCCACTTTGGTGAGCTTGTCGATGACAACGAATATAGCATCATTGCCACGCTTGGACTTTGGCAACCCAGTCACAAAGTCCATTTCAATGTGGTCAAACTTCCATTCTGGAATGGCAAGAGGTTGGAGGAGACCTGCTGGCCTTTGGTGTTCTGCTTTCACTCTTTTGCAGACATCACATTCATTCACGAATTGAGCGATCTCGCGCTTCATTCGAGTCCACCAATAGGTTTGCTTCAGATCGTGATACATCTTCGTGCTGCCAGGGTGGATGGAGAGGAGAGAGTTGTGAGCCTCATTCATGATCACTTTACGAAGTTCACCTTTGGGCACAACAATTCAATCCTCGAAGAAGAGAGTGTCCTTGTCATCAAGTCGGTAGCACTTGTACTTGGACTGACTCTTTGCAATACCAATCTTCACCTTTTTCACCATAGCATCAAGAAGCTGGGCTTGGCGAATCTGGTCTTCCAAGGTAGGAGAGACTTGAAGGTTGGCGAGGAAACCTTGAGGACAACTTGCAGATTAAGTTTGCGGAAAGCTTCACAAAGCTTGGGTTGATAAGGCTTGAGAATCAGACTGTTGCAATATGCTTTTCTGCTCAAAGCGTCAGCAATCACATTAGCCTTGCCTGGAGTATACTCGATACTCGGATTGTACTCTTGAATCATTTCGACCCATCGAATCTGCCTGAGGTTGAGATTGGGCTGAGTGAAGATGTACTTGAGACTCTTGTGATCAGTGAAAATGTCCACTTTTCTTCCCAAGAGAAGATGTCTCCAAGTCAACAATGCGTGCACAACCGCCGCCAACTCGAGATCATGAGTGGGGTAGTTCTTCTCATTAGGCTTCAACTGGCGAGAGGTATAAGCAACAACTCTCTTCTCTTGCATCAGTACAACACCTAGACCTTGGAGAGAGGCATCACAAAAGACCTCATACGGCTTGGTTTCATTAGGCGGAGTCAGAACTGGAGCAGTGATCAATTTCTCTTTCAAAGCGTTGAAAGCAATATCACACTCCGGAGACCAAACGTACTTGACGTGCTTCTGAAGAAGATTTGAGAGAGGCTTCGCGATCTTGGAAAAGTTTTCAACGAATCTTCGGCAATAACTTGGAAGACCGAGGAAGCTACGGAGTTGCTTCACGTTCTGAGGAGGTTCCCAATTAACGATTGCAGACACCTTCTCAGGATCCACGGAAATGCCCTTGGCAGAGATAATATGGCCAAGATAAAGAACCTCATCGAGCCAAAATTTGCACTTGGAGAACTTGGCGTAAAACTGATGTTCCCTTAGCTTGTCAAGAACCAAACGCAAGTGCTTGGCATGATCTTCCTTGTTCTTCGAGAAAACCAGAATGTCGTCGAGATAGACCAAAACGAAGTCGTTGGTATAGGGGTTGAATACGAAGTTCATCATGCGAGAGAACGTCGGAGGAGCATTGGCGAGGCCAAAAGACATAACAATGTATTCATATGACCCATAGCTTGTTCTGAACGCCGTCTTGGGAATATCTTGCTCACGAATGCGAATTTGGTGATAACCCATACGGAGGTCAAGCTTGGAGAATACTTGGGCACCCTTGAGTTGTTCAAACAGCTCATTGATGTTGGGAAGTGGATATTTGTTCTTGATGGTCTTCTTGTTCACTGGACGATAATCAACACAAAGTCGGTCCGTTCCATCCTTCTTCTTCACAAAAAGAACACCACAACCCCACGGAGAAGTGCTAGGCCGAATGAGACCCATTCTTTCTTGAACATCGAGTTGTTTCTTCAACTCCTTCAACTCCTCAGGGCCGAGCTTGTAGGGACGTTTGCACATAGGTTCCGTACTGGGCTCAAGTTCAATAACAAATTCAACCGGCCGGTTTGGAGGCATGCCTGGGAGTTCTTCAGGGAAGACATCTTGATACTCACAAACAACCGGAATCTGCGAAATAGCATCCAATTCACCCTTTTCATTGAGAGAGAACAACCGGATGGTATTATCCTGAGCAGCAAATACAATGACATCTTCAGACGAATGAGTCAGCTGAATCTGCCTGGCTGCACAGTCGAGGTGAGCCTTGTGTTTAGAGAGCCAATCCATCCCAAGAATGAGGTCGATATCAGAATTACCAAGAACCACCGGAGAAGAGAGAAACTTGTAATCGCCCAATGTGATAGAAATATCGGGAGCAACCAAACTTGAAGTCAACAGCTTGCCTGGAGAAACAACTTGCATGGCTTTGGGCATAATCTCAGTATCAACATTGTGCTTCGATGCAAACGGGCATGACAAGAAAGAATGCGATGCACCAGTATCAAAAAGTACTTTTGCGGGAACATCGTTAACAGGAAGGTTACCCATGATCACATCTGACGAATCCTCTGCCTGAGCCGCGTTCATCAAGTTGACCTTGGCGGACTTGGGGTTATGCTTGACCACAGCTGTACTTGCCGATCTGACAGGAGGAGGAGGAGGAAGACGCCTCTGGTTGAAACACTTGTTGGTGTAGCGACCCTTCTGTTGGAACTTGTTGCACGTGACCTCTGAGAGCGGACGGTGATACGGAGCACTCGATCTTGAAGCTTGAGACGAAGTCTTGTTCTGAAAGCCTGGGTTGGGTGGGTGGGATGAACCACTGCCACCTTTGCTCTTCTGCTGATACGGCTGACGGAACGGAGGAGGAGGAAGCCAATACTTCTGCTGCTTGGCCACTTGAGTAGAGGAAGAAGGCGTAGTGTCTCTGACTCGCTTCCTGGAAGCATCACACCTTAGCTGAGCAGCCTCTTGCTTCAGTGCCATGTTGTAGAACTCATCGTATCTCAGCGGCTCGAAGAGGACAAGAGCGAGCTGAATTTCTTCACGAAGACCACCCCTGAACTGATAGATCATGCTCTTCTCATCAGGAACATCCTGCTTGGCAAAACGGGCGAGCTTCTGGAACAACTTGTTGTAGTCATAGACAGACAAAGAGCCTTGCTTCAGATTGCGGAATTCTTCACGTTTGCTTTCAGTCACACTTTGAGGAATGTGATGAGCTCGGAAATCACGACGGAAATCATCCCAAGTGATCAAACGTCCACCTCTGGAATCCCGGTACTGCTGAAACCACTCTGCGGCCTGATCTTTGAGCTGGAAAGATGCGAACTTGACGAAATCTTCAGGTCTGACGTTGCTACATTCAAAATGCTTGCCCAGATCGACTAACCAATCATCAGCATCGGTAGCCTCAACGCAGTTACTGAACGTCTTTGGACCATTTGCGAGGAACTGATTCAGAGTTGCAAAATGGTTCTGGTTGTTGCCTTGATTCGCTTGACTGCTTTGATTCCGCTCTTGGATGATTTGCATGATCAGCCGTGTATTTGCATTAGTAGCAGCCATCACAGCTTGCCATGCTTCGGGAGGAGGCGGAGGTGGCGGAGGATCTTGATTCTGGTTCTGACTGGTGCTCTTAGCGGGAGCCATCCTGAAGAGGTTGACCACCGTTAGCACATAGGCAGATAAATAAAGCTGAAACCAACGGAATGAAAATTGCAACATAAAGTCTTCACATCCGAACAAAATGAACGAATGCACTTCTCTTGAAGTGGTCACATATTCCTAAATTGCGAAGCCACGAAGAATCAGGTAGAAGAGGTACATCAACGAGGGATGGAGTCAAAATATGACGTCGAAGGAGAACGAATACCACAACTCGAAATAAAACCAAGGGTTGGCTTGCGGAATAAGCCGGAACAAACACATGATAGAAATTTCGTCCGAAGTTTTCGTGGTAGGACCTACACGGGCTTGACCGTACAGCACCATCATGTACAAGGCAGTGCACATGACATACGAAGCATCCCCGAGTCAGCATAGCCAAGGACTCTTTAAGACACAACGAGGCCACTGTAAAATCGACCGTGAATAGGCGAACCACTAGACGTCGAACCCCAATTTCATATCACACATCTGCTGGAAAGATATCCTAAGGCTACTTGAATTCCCACCTATGAAACTCCCGAAACTTTCCGGTTATGCAATCAGGTGTTGGGGATACAGGGGAAGCATAATATCTCACCCAAGCTAGCAAATCCTACATCCAGCTGCATCCATCCTTCAACACATAACCAAGAAACCTTCGGAAACCATCTATCTCAACCTTCGAAAAGCATCCGTTATACAAGTTATGGCGATACTCCCGAACTCCCGCCCCAGTACTGGGTGGCGTCGAGGTTATCTCACCAACGAACTGCATAAAGGAGATTTTCGATGTCGCGCACATATCTCAAGTATACCAGAATTGCAATGATAGAATTATGATGACAACACCTCAGAGCTCAACTCCCCGAGACACTTCCACTAAACCCCTGACAGGAGGCACCAAGACAGTATTCTCATCATAAGCCATCGGAACAAAACCAAGATACTCGCGTGATCCTAAAATTTTTTTTAGTGAACTTTGAGAAGAGGAGAGTCAAAACTCTACGTCAGGATGCCTTACCAGAGCGATGAGGAGACTGGGAAGTAAAAAGAATTCCTAAGCTCTCCGATATATAATTCCTAAGGACTCAAAACATTTTTCTAGACACAACTCGGCTGCTAAAAACGATCAAGCAATGGGGCTCCTAAGGTCGGGGAAGGCTCTGATACCAACTTGTAACGCCCTCGATGCGGCTATGTCTCCCACGTGTCGAGGCACGACTTAGAGACATAGGCGCATGGAAAGCAATGTCGCAAGTCGGGAATCATTACACAACCCATGTACATATATAACATAAAGGGGAATAATAGCATAGTTGGCTTACACTCGCCACGTCACATCAAAGTACATAAATAACATCCATCATACAATCACTCATGGCCCGACTACGGCGCCAAAATAGAAAAGACCCCCAACAAGCGACTAGGCCCTGAATCGAACCCCGAATAGGCATCCTTACTGATCATCAGGGAACGACACATAGTAACGCTGAGAGTCCTCGTCGTACTCCCACTTCAGCTCGAGCGCGCCATTCGGAGAGGTATCATCTGTTCCTGCATCTGGTGTAATAGTAATCTGTGAGCCACAAAGGACTCAGCAATCTCGCACCCTCGCGATCAAGACTATTTAAGCTTAATAGGTAGGAAAGGGGTAATGTATAAGTGGAGCTGCAGCAAGCGACTAGCATATATGGTGGCTAACTTAATCGCAAAGAAGAGCGAGAAGAGGAGGCAAAGCACGAGCGGAAACTATATAGAGCAGCCTACGCAAACATAACTCCAACGCCGTGTCCACTTCCCGGACTCCGCCGAGAAGAGGCCATCACGGCAACACACTCAGTTGATTCATTTTAATTAATTAAGGTTCAAGTTATCTACAACCGGACATTAACAAATTCCCATCTGCCCATAACCGCGGGCACGGCTTTCGAAAGATCAATCCCTGTAGGGGGGTCCCAACTTAGCCCATAACAAGCTCTCACGGTCAACGAAGGAATAGACCTCCACCCAGGACCCACCGATCAGACTCGGTATCCCGGTACAACAAGATGATTCGACAGGTCAAAACTAGTCCAGCAACACCGCCCGAATGTGCCGACAAATCCCGATAGGAGCTGCACATATCTCGTTCTTAGGGCACACTCAGATGAGACATCCTACAAGTAAAACCAACCCTCAAGTTGCCCCGAGGTGGCCCCACAGTCTACTCGGTCGGACCAACACTCACAGGAGCACTGGCCCGTGGGGGGCTAAAATAAAGATGACCCTCGGGCTCCGGAAACCCAAGGGAAAGAAAAGGGTAGGTGGCAAATGGTAAAACCAATGTTGGGCATTGCTGGAAAAGCTTTAATCAAGACGAACTATCAAGGGGTTCCCATTATAGCCCAACCGCGTAAGGGACGCAACAAACCGGGAACATAACACCGATATGACGGAAACTAGGGCGGCAAGAGTGGAACAAAACACTAGGCGAGAGGCCGAGCCTTCCACCCTTTACCAAGTATATAGATGAATAAAGATAACATAGCAATATAATGATATCCCACCAAGTAAATAAATGTTCCAACAAGGAACGGCTCCAATCTTCACCTGCAACTAGCAACACTATAAGAAGGGGCTGAGCAAATCGGTAACATAGCCAATCAATGGTTTGCTAGGACAAAGGTGGGTTAGAGGTTCAATCATGGCAATTGGGAGGCTGACAAGCAAGTGGTAGGTATCATAGCAATGGCAAAGCAAAAGAGCGAGCAAACTAGCATAGCAAAGATAGTAGTGATTTCAAGGGTGTGAGCATCTTGCCTGCACAGTTGTCAGAGTTGACTGGATCCTCAAAAGCAAACTCAATGGACTCCTCGTTAGCGAACTCGTCTCCCGGCTCTACCCAACAATACAAACAAGCAACAAGGACACAATCAACCACGTGCAAGGGCAACCAATAATATGCAAAGATGATATGCTATGCGGGATGCAAAATGCAAGACGTGACAGGAAATGCATGAACCTGGCCTCAACTTGGAAAACCAAGTGTGCCACTGGATAGAGGGGAAGAAATCCCCTAAAAACGATATAAATATCATGGCAATCGGAGCTACGGTTTGGAAATGGCAAGCGTTTTACTAAACGAACCGATCTGCGATTTACAGCAAGTAGGCTCCTAAATGCAACAAAATGAACATGCTACAGCCACCAAACATGAAAAAAAAATTGCATGGCAGTGATGTACTCAAGAAGCTTAACAAATCACCAGGACTGAGGCATAGGCAAATTCATCCATTAAGGGCTTCAAACAAGCATGGCAAAACTGAATAAGCAAAACAGATTTCAGACTTAGCGAAATTAACGCTAGTCTGGAATTTCAGACCACGATGCTCTCTTCGGAGCAGCAAAACAACATGAAGCAAAACCTGAACATGGCAAGTAAGAGCATGGCATGGAGCTACTCAACAAGCTTAACAAAACACCCAAAATGACCTGGGGCCAAAAAGGGTTCACAAAGCACTCTACCGAGCACACGAACATCGATGAAACACAATCAGTTTTCAGACTTAGTGAAAACTGGGACATGCTGAAATAATAACTCACGGAGCCATGTAAACAAGCTCGATGCTCTCACTACGGTGCAAGTCATGGCAAGGCAAGCATATATCCATTAAGAAGGCACAAAATGCTAGCTAGACATGGCAAGAACAATGGCATAGCATGCATGGATCACTAGCAATAGCCCCGGCAAAATCGCAAAAGAGTTCACGATCTGCCCAAAACAACAATGATGCAAAAGTTGAGCTCGATTGAGTCCACCTAGGGTGCCCCAACATAACAAGTAAAGACATGGATGGATTAAGCACAACAAGCATAACAAAACACTCTTACTGATCATCCTCAAAAGAGGCACGGATCACTAGGAAACAAGCTGGACATATAGCATCGTGAACTAAAACATCCCAGACTTTGTGATTTTTACTAAGTCCCTGAAATCAGTAAACTCAGGTACCCCTCTTAGCAAGCTTGCACAAGACAACACACACACATCCTAAAAATGCATGGGAGGCACCTCTGGAAAGAAGACAACATGCTTAACAATTCATCCCAAAGGGGCACAGGCATATCATGCACACAATAATCATGGCAAAAATGACAAAAGTCAATGTAGGGCTAACGGATCTGCAATTTAACTCATGATGCCTCCTTCTAACAGCATTTTGGGCACCAAGATGAACTCAAATGCAAATGATGCAATGGAATGAAATGATGTACATGTTGAGACGAAGATTTTGATATATCATACGCCCAAATCGGAGCTACGGTTGCGGAGATATCACTGGTCAAAGATGGCATAAAAGATTAAGAGGGAGAGGGAAAAGTCAGCCGTCTCAAAATATCCCAGATCTAGGGTTTCGGGTACTGTAGCAGCTCGGGTCGCCGGAGTCGCCGGAAATGGTCACGGTGGTGGCCGGAGCTCGCCGGACTTGGCGCGTGAAGGAGCTCGCCGGCCGGATCCGGGCAGCGAGGTGGAGCGGCGGCGTGGGGGCGGCGGAGGACGAGGAGGCGGCGACCGGGGGAGAGGAGGCGGCGGCGAGGAGCTCCGGTGGAGGTGGCCGGCGAGGTTGCCGGAGCCGGGAGCCGCGGCGGCTGGCGGTTGCGGGCTCCCTGAGCCGGGGAAGACGGCGGCGAGAGGAGAGGCCGGGAGGCGCAGGGGATCGGGCCCCGCGGGCCAGACGCGGGCCCCGCGGGCCTGGCGCGGCGGCGAAGTGGTCCGGCGGCGGCGGCGAATCGTGGCGTGCCACGTGGTGGCGGGGCGCAAAGTCGGACACGTCCGTCGGTGGGCGAATTGTCCGGTGGCGCGCGGGATCCGATGTCTCTTTTTTTTGGAACTAGGGTTTCGAGGTGGAAGACGGGATCCGAAAATGGAGGGGGTATAAATAGGCATAAGTGGAGCTAGGAGAGTCCAAATGAGGTGCGGTTTTCGCCCACACGATCGTGATCGAACGACCGAGACGATGGAGCAGAGTTTGGTGGGTTTTGGGCCAAATTGGAGGGGTGTTGGGCTGCACACACACGAGGCCTTTTCGGTCCCTCGGTTAACCGTTGGAGTATCAAACGAAGTCCAAATGACCCAAAACTTGACAGGCGGTCTACCGGTAGTAAACCAAGGCCGCATGGCAGGTCTCGGTCCAATCCGGAAATGTTTAATCCCACACACGAAAGAAGGCTAGAAATGGCCACCGGAGGAGAACGAAGCGCCGGAATGCAAAACGGACAACGGGGAAAATACTCGAATGCATGAGATGAACATGTATGCAAATGCAATGCACGTGATGACATGATATGAGATGCACGAAAACAAAAACAACACACGGAGACAAAGACCCGAACCCGAGAATAAAATATAACTTAATGCCGGAAACGGCAAGAGTTGGAGTACAATTTGGGAAAGTCACATATGGGGCGTTACAAAATGATAGTTGAGTATGTGGACTTGCTTTTTAGCTCTGACATAGACTCTTTCTGATGTTATGATAAATTGCAATTGCTTCAATGACTGAGATTATAGTTTGTTGGAGCCCAATAAGGTTTATGATGTATACTTTTGCATTATGAATAGATCATCACTTGAACATAAGTAATCATATGACAAAATCTATATATGTTGTTGTTATGAGAATAATCATGATGCCTTCATGTCCGTATTTTATTTTTATCGACGCCTCTACCTCTAAACATGAGGACATATTTATTGTTATCGGCTTTTCGCTTGAGGACAAGCGAGGTCTAAGCTTGGGGGCGTTGATACGTCCATTTTGCATCATGCTTTTATATCGATATTTATCGCATTATGGACTGTTATTTCACTTTATATCACAATACTTATGGCTACTCTCTCTTATTTTACAAGGTTTACATAATGCCGGCAGCTGGAATTCTGGGCTGGAAAAGGGGCAAATATTAGAGGCCTATTCTGCGCAACTCTAAAATTCCTGAAACTTCACCGGACATCTTAAAAGAAATAAAGAAAAATCCTCGCCAAAGATGAAGGCCAGGGGGCCCACACCCTTCTCACGAGGGTGGGCCCCCCCTAGGGCGCGCCCCCTACCTCGTGGGCCCCCTGGTGGCTCTCCGATGCCCATCTTCTCCTATATGAGGTCTTTTGATGAGAAAAAAATAAGAGGGAACTTTTCGGGATGAGACTCCGCTGCCATGAGGCGGAACCTTGGCGGATCCAATCTAGAGCTCCGACAGAGCTGTTCTGCCGGGGATACTTCCCTCCGGGAGGGGGAAATCATCACCATCGTCATCACCAACGCTCCTCTCATCGGGAGAGGGCAATCTCCATCAACATCTTCACCAGCACCATCTCATCTCCAAACCCTAGTTCATCTCTTGTATCCAATTCTTGTCTCAAAGTCCGGGATTGGTGCTAGTAGGTTGCTAGTAGTGTTGATTACTCCTTGTAGTTGATGCTAGTTGGTTTAATTGGTGGAAGATCATATGTTCAGATCCTATATGCATATTATTACCCCTCTGATTATGAACATGAATATGCTTTGTGAGTAATTACGTTCGTTCCTGAGGACAAGGAAGAAGTCTTGCTATGAGTAGTCATGTGAATTTGGTATTCGTTTGATATTTTGATAAGATGTATGTTGTCTAGCCTCTAGTGGTGTTATGTGAACGTCGACTACATAACACTTCACCATTATTTGGGCCTAGAGGAAGGCATTGGGAAGTAATAAGTAGATGATGGGTTGCTAGAGTGACAAAAGCTTAAACCCTAGTTTATGCGTTGCTTCGTAAGGGGCTGATTTCGATCCATATGTTTCATGCTATGGTTAGGTTTACCTTAATACTTTTGTTGTAGTTGCGTATGCTTGCAATAGAGGTTAATCATAAGTGGGATGCTTGTTCAAGTAAGAACAACACCCAAGCATCGGTCCACCCACATATCAAATTATCAAAGTATCGAACGTGAATCATATGAACGTGATGAAAACTAGCTTGATGATATTCCCATGTGTCCTCAGGAGCGCTTTTACTATCATAAGAGTTTGTTCTGACTTGTCCTTTGCTACAAAAGGATTGGGCCACCTTGCTGCACTTTATTTACTTTTGTTACTTGTTGCTCGTTACAATTTATCCTATCACAAAACTATCTGTTACCACTTATTTCAGTACTTGCAGAGAATACCTTGCTGAAAACCGCTTATCATTTCCTTCTACTCCTCGTTGGGTTCGACACTCTTACTTATCGAAAGGACTACGGTAGATCCCCTATACTTGTGGGTCATCAGCAAACACATCGCAAAAAGTATTACATCGAATAGATCTCCAAGAACATGAAGGAGAACTTTGTATTGAGAACCAAAGAGAGAGAGAGAAGAAGCCATCTAGCTAATAACTATGGACCCGAAGGTCTGTGGTAAACTACTCACACATCATTGGAGAGGCTATGGTGTTGATGTAGAAGCCCTCCGTGATCGAATCCCCCTCCGGCAGGTCACCGAAAAAGGTCCCCAAATGGGATCTCACGGGTACAGAAGGTTGCGGCAGTGGAAAAGTGGTTTCGTGGCTCTCCTGGATGTTTTTAGGGTATAAGAGTATATATAGGCGAAAGAAGTAGGTCGGTGGAGCTCCGTGGGGCCCACGAGTGTGGTGGCGCGCCTACCCCCATGGGCGCGCTGCCCTACCTCGTGGCCGCCTCGATGCTTCCTTGACCTCCACTCCAAGTCTCCTGGATTGTGTTTGTTCCAAAAAAGATCCTCGCGAAGGTTTCGTTCCGTTTGGATTCCGTTTGATATTCCTTTTCTGGGAAACACTGAAATAGGCAAAAAAACAACAATTTGCACTGGGCCTTCAGTTAATAGGTTAGTCCCAAAAATAATATAAAAGTGCATAATAAAGCCCATTAAACATCCAAAACATATAATATAATAGCATGGAACAATAAAAAATTATAGATACGTTGGAGACGTATCAAGCATCCCCAAGCTTAATTCCTGCTCGTCCTTGATACGTCTCCAACGTATCTATAATTTTTGATTGCTCCATGCTATTGTATTATCTATTTTGGATGTTAATGGGCTTTATTTTACACTTTTATATCATTTTTGGACTAACCTACTAACCGGAGGCCCAGCCGAAATCACTATTTTTTTGCCTATTTTAGGGTTTCAGAGAAAAGGAATATCAAACGGAGTCCAAACGGAATGAAACCTTCAAGGAACGTGATTTTCTCAACAAACATGATCCAGGAGACTTGGAGTGGCCGTCAAGAAACAAGGGAGGAAGGCACGAGGCAGGGGGCGCGCCTACCCCCCTGGGCGCGCCCTCCACCCTTGTGGGCCCTCCGTTGCTCCACCGACGTACTTCTTCCTCCTATATTCCACGTACCCCCCAAACATCCAAGAGCACCACGAAAACCTAATTCCACCGGCGCAACCTTCTGTACTCGCGAGATCCCATCTCGGGGCCTTTTCCGGAGCTCCGCCGGAGGGGGCATTGATCACGGAGGGCCTCTACATCAACTCCATGGCCTCTCCAGTGATGTGTGAGTAGTTTACTTCAGACCTACGGGTCCATAGTTATTAGCTAGATGGCTTCTTCTCTCTCTTTGGATCTCAATACAAAGTTCTCCTCGATTTTCTTGGAGATCTATTCGATGTAATCTTCTTTTGCGGTGTGTTTGTCGAGATTCAATGAATCGTGGGTTGATGATCCAAAATATCTATGAACAATATTTGATTCTCCTCTGAATTCTTTTATGTATGATTGGTTTATCTTTGCAAGTCTCTTCGAATTATCAGTTTGGTTTGGCCTACTAGATTGATGTTTCTTGCAATGGGAGAAGTGCTTAGCTTTGGGTTCAATCTTGCGGTGTTCGATCCTAGTGACAGAAAGGGAACCGATATGTATTGTATTGTTGCCATCGAGGATAAAAAGATGGGGTTTATATCATATTGCATGAGTTTATCCCTCTACATCATGTCATCTTCCTTAAAGCATTACTCTGTTCTCTTGAACTTAATACTCTAGATGCATGATGGATAGCGGTCGATGTGTGGAGTAATAGTAGTAGATGCAGAATCGTTTCGGTCTACTTTTCCCGGACGTGATGGCTATATACATGATCATACCTAGATATTCTCATAACTATGCTCAATTCTATCAATTGCTCGACAGTAATTCGTTTACCCCCCATAATACTTATGCTCTTGAGAGAAGCCACTAGTGAAACCTATGGCTCCCGGGTCTATCTTTCATCATATTAATCTCCCAATACTTAGTTATTTCCTTTGCCGTTTATTTTACTTTGCATCTTTATTTCTTGTTATCATAAAAATACCAAAAATATTATCTTATCATATCTATCAGATCTCACTCTCGTAAGTGACCGAGAAGGGATTGAGAACCCCTTTATCGCGTTGGTTGCGAGGTTCTTATTTGTTTGTGTAGGTGCGTGGGACTTGAGCATGATCTCCTACTGGATTAATACCTTGGTTCTCAAAAACTGAGGGAAATACTTACGCTGCTTTACTGCATCACCCTTTCCTCTTCAAGGGAAAACCAACGCAGTGCTCGAGAGGTAGCAAGAAGGATTTCTGGCACCGTTGCCGGGGAGATTTGCCCCATTCAAGTCAAGATTTGACTCCCACAATGAGTCCTTTCTGGCGCCATTACCAAGTACCCATCACAAACTCTTATCCCTCGCGTTACATTATTTGCCATTTGCCTCTCGTTTTCCTCTCCCCCACTTCACCTATGCCGTTTTATTTGCCCTCTCTCTCCGCCCCCTTCTCTTTCCCTATTCGCCTCTTTTTGATTTGCTTCGTCATTATGGCTAGTCCTTTATCTACTCCTTTGTCTCCCGAGAATGTGTTGGGGAACGTAGTAATTTCAAAAAAATTCCTACGCACACGCAAGATCATGGTGATGCATAGCAACGAGGGGGAGAGTCTGATCTACGTACCCTTCTATATCGCAACGGAAGCGTTGACACAACGTAGAGGAAGTAGTCGTACGTCTTCTTCCCGATCCGACCGATCCAAGCACCGTTACTCCGGCACCTCCGAGTTCTTAGCACACGTACAGCTCGATGACGATCCCCGGGCTCCGATCCAGCAAATCTTCGGGGAGGAGTTCCGTCAGCACGACGGCGTGGTGACGATCTTGATGTTCTACCGACGTAGGGCTTCGCCTAAGCACTACAACGATATGATTGACGTGGAATTTGGTGGCAGGGGGCACCGCACACGGCTAAGGAACGATCTCAATGATCAACTTGTGTGTCTAGAGGTGTCCCCTGCCCCCGTATATAAAGGTTGCCAAGGGGAGGGCTGGCCGGCCAACTATGGAGGCGCAGGAGGAGTCCTACTCCTACCGGGAGTAGGACTCCCCCCCAATCCTATTCCTAATAGGATTCCTCGAGAGAGAGAAAGAGAGGGAGAAGGGGGTCGGCCACCTCTCCTAGTCCTAATAGGACTAGGGGAGGGGGAGGCGCGCAACCCACCTTGGGCTGCCCCTTTCACCTTTCCACTAAGGCCCAATAAGGCCCATTTGGTTCCCGGGGGGTTCCGGTAACCTCCCAGTACTCCGGTAAAATTCCCGATTTCACCCGGAACACTTCCGATGTCCAAACATAGGCTTCCAATATATCAATCTTTATGTCTTGACCATTTCGAGACTCCTCGTCATGTCCGTGATCACATCTGGGACTCCGAACAACCTTCGGTACATCAAAATGCATAAACTCATAATAACTGTCATCGTAACGTTAAGCGTGCGGACCCTACGGTTCGAGAACAATGTAGACATGACCGAGACACGTCTCCGGTCAATAACCAATAGCGGGACCTGGATGCCCATATTGGCTCCTACATATTCTACGAAGATCTTTATCGGTCAGACCGCATAACAACATACGTTGTTCCCTTTGTCATCGGTATGTTACTTGCCCGAGATTCGATCGTCGGTATCCAATACCTAGTTCAATCTCGTTACTGGCAAGTCTCTTTACTCATTCCGTAATACATCATCTCACAACTAACATCTTAGTTATAATGCTTGCAAGGCTTATGTGATGTGTATTACCGAGAGGGCCCAGAGATACCTCTCCGACAATCAGAGTGACAAACCCTAATCTTGAAATACGCCAACCCAACATCTACCATTGGAGACACCTGTAGTACTCCTTTATAATCACCCAGTTACGTTGTGACGTTTGGTAGTACCCAAAGTGTTCCTCCGGCAAACGGGAGTTGCATAATCTCATAGTCATAGGAACATGTATAAGTCATGAAGAAAGCAATAGCAACATACTAAACGATCGGGTGCTAAGCTAATGAAATGGGTCATGTCAATCAGATCATTCAACTAATGATGTGACCTCGTTAATCAAATAACAACTCTTTGTTCATGGTTAGGAAACATAACCATCTTTGATTAACGAGCTAGTCAAGTAGAGGCATACTAGTGACACTCTGTTTGTTTATGTATTCACACATGTATTATGTTTCCGGTTAATACAATTCTAGCATGAATAATAAACATTTATCATGATATAAGGAAATAAATAATAACTTTATTATTGCCTCTAGGGCATATTTCCTTCAGTCTCCCACTTGCACTAGAGTCAATAATCTAGATTACACAGTAATGATTCTAACACCCATGGAGCCTTGGTGCTGATCATGTTTTGCTCGTGGAAGAGGCTTTGTCAACGGGTCTGCAACATTCAGATCCGTATGTATCTTGCAAATCTCTATGTCTCCCACCTGGACTAGATCCCGGATGGAGTTGAAGCGTCTCTTGATGTGTTTGGTCCTTTTGTGAAATCTGGATTCCTTTGCTAAAGCAATTGCACCAGTATTGTCACAAAAGATTTTCATTGGACCCGATGCACTAGGTATGACACCTAGATCGGATATGAAATCCTTCATCCAGACTCCTTCGTTCGCTACTTCCGAAGCAGCTATGTACTCCGCTTCACATGTAGATCCCGCTACGACGCTTTGTTTAGAACTGCACCAACTGACAGCTCCACCGTTTAAAGTAAACACGTATCCGGTTTGCGATTTAGAATCGTCCGGATCAGTGTCAAAGCTTGCATCAACGTAACCTCTTACGGTGAGCTCTTTGTCACCTCCATATACGAGAAACATATCCTTAGTCCTTTTCAGGTATTTCGGGATGTTCTTGACCGTTGTCCAGTGATCCACTCCTGGATTACTTTGGTACCTCCCTGCTAAACTTATAGCAAGGCACACATCAGGTCTGGTACACAGCATTGCATACATGATAGTGTTGGAAATATGCCCTAGAGGCAATAATAAATTAGTTATTATTATATTTCCTTGTTCATGATAATCGTTTATTATCCATGCTAGAATTGTATTGATAGGAAACTCAGATACATGTGTGTATACATAGACAACACCATGTCCCTAGTAAGCCTCTAGTTGACTAGCTCGTTGATCAATAGATGGTTACGGTTTCCTGACCATGGACATTGGATGTCGTTGATAACGGGATCACATCATTAGGAGAATGATGTGATGGACAAGACCCAATCCTAAGCATAGCACTAGATCGTGTAGTTCGTATGCTAAAGCTCTGCTAATGTCAAGTATCATTTCCTTAGACCATGAGATTGTGCAACTCCCGGATGCCGTAGGAGTGCTTTGGGTGTGCCAAACGTCACAACGTAACTGGGTGACTATAAAGGTGCACTACAGGTATCTCCAAAAGTGTCTGTTGGGTTGGCACGAATCGAGACTGGGATTTGTCACTCCGTGTAAACGGAAAGGTATCTCTGGGCCCACTCGGTAGGACATCATAATGTGCACAATGTGATCAAGGAGTTGATCACGGGATGATGTGTTACGGAACGAGTAAAGAGACTTGCCGGTAACGAGATTGAACAAGGTATCGGGATACCGACGATCGAATCTCGGGCAAGTATCGTACCGATAGACAAAGGGAATTGTATACGGGAATGATTAAGTCCTTGACATCGTGGTTCATCCGATGAGATCATCGTGGAACATGTGGGAGCCAACATGGGTATCCAGATCCCGCTGTTGGTTATTGACCGGAGAATGTCTCGGTCATGTCTGCATGTCTCCCAAACCCGTAGGGTCTACACACTTAAGGTTCGATGACGCTAGGGTTATAAAGGAAGTTTGTATGTGGTTACCGAATGTTGTTCGGAGTCCCGAATGAGATCCCGGACGTCACGAGGAGTTCCGGAATGGTCCAGAGGTAAAGATTTATATATGGGAAGTCCTGTTTTGGTCACCGGAAGAGTTTCGGGGTTTATCGGTAAAGTACCGGGACCACCGGGAGGGTCCCGGGGGTCCACCAAGTGGGGCCACCTGCCCCAGGGGGCCACATGGGCTGTAGGGAGTGCTCCTTGGCCTACATGGGCCAAGGGCACCAGCCCCACAAGGGCCCATGGAGCCTAAAGAGGTGGGAGGGGGCAAACCCTAAAGGGGATGGGCCTTAGGGCCCATCTAGCTGCGCCTCCCTCCCCTCTCCCCTCTTGGCCGCCACCCTCTTTGCCATCTAGGGCTGCCGCCCCCCCTAGGGGTGGGAACCCTAGAGGGGGCGCAGCCCCTCCCCTTCCCCTATATATATGAGGCCTAGGGGGCTGCCCAGAAGACACGCGATTAATCTCTCGTTGGTGCAGCCCTGCGTCTCTTCTTCCTCCTCTTCTGTGGTGCTTGGCGAAGCCCTGCAGGATAGCCACGCTCCTCCATCATCACCATGCCGTTGTGCTGTTGTTGGATGAAGTCTTCCTCAACCTCTCCCTCTCTCCTTGCTGGATCAAGGCGTGGGAGACGTCACCGGGCTGTACGTGTGTTGAACGCGGAGGTGTCGTGCGTTCGGCACTTGGTCATCGGTGATTTGAATCACGACGAGTACGACTCCATCAACCCCGTTCACTTGAACGCTTCCGCTTAGCGATTTACAAGGGTATGTAGATGCACTCACCTTCCCCTCGTTGCTAGTCTCTCCATAGATAGATCTTGGTGATACGTAGGAAAATTTTGAATTTCTGCTACGTTCCCCAACAGTGGCATCATGAGCTAGGTCTATTGCGTAGATTCTATGCACGAGTAGAACACAAAGTAGTTGTGGGCGTTGATTTTGTTCAATATGCTTGCCGTTACTAGTCTTATCTTGATTCGGCGGCATCATGGGATGAAGCGGCCCGGACCGACCTTACACGTACTCTTACGTGAGACTGGTTCCACCGACTGACATGCACTAGTTGCATAAGGTGGCTAGCGGGTGTCTGTCTCTCCCACTTTAGTCGGATCGGATTCGATGAAAAGGGTCCTTATTAAGGGTAAATAGCAATTGGCATATCACGTTGTGGTCTTTGCGTAGGTAAGAAACGTTCTTGCTAGAAACCCATAGCAGCCACGTAAAACATGCAAACAACAATTAGAGGACGTCTAACTTGTTTTTGCAGGGTATGCTATGTGATGTGATATGGCCCAAAGGATGTGATGAATGATATATGTGATGTATGAGATTGATCATGTTCTTGTAATAGGAATCACGACTTGCATGTCGATGAGTATGACAACCGGCAGGAGCCATAGGAGTTGTCTTTATTTATTTATGACCTGCGTGTCAACTTAAACGTCATGTAATTACTTTACTTTATTGCTAACCGTTAGCTGTAGTAGTAGAAGTAATAGATGATGTGACAACTTCAAGAAGACACGATGATGGAGATCATGATGATGGAGATCATGGTGTCATGCCGGTGACGATGATGATCATGGAGCCCCGAAGATGGAGATCAAAAGGAGCAAAGTGATATTGGCCATATCATGTCACTATTTGATTGCATGTGATGTTTATCATGTTTATACATCTTATTTGCTTAGAACGACGGTAGTAAATAAGATGATCCCTCATTAAAATTTCAAGAAGTGTTCTCCCCTAACTGTGCACCGTTGCTAAAGTTCGTCGTTTCGAAGCACCACGTGATGATCGGGTGTGATAGATTCTAACGTTCACATACAACGGGTGTTGACGAGCCTAGCATGTACAGACATGGCCTCGGAACACATGCAAACACTTAGGTTGACTTGACGAGCCTAGCATGTACAGACATGGCCTCGGAACACAGAAGACCGAAAGGTCGAGCATGAGTCGTATAGAAGATACGATCAACATGAAGATGTTCACCGATGTTGACTAGTCCGTCTCACGTGATGATCGGACACGGCCTAGTTGACTCGGATCATGTAATCACTTAGATGACTAGAGGGATGTCTATCTGAGTGGGAGTTCATAAGATGAACATAATTATCCTGAACATAGTCAAAAGGATTTTGCAAATTATGTCGTAGCTCACGCTATAGTTCTACTGTTTAGATATGTTCCTAGAGAAAAATTAGTTGAAAGTTGATAGTAGCAATTATGCGGACTAGGTCCGTAAACTGAGGATTGTCCTTGTTGCTTCATAGAAGGCTTATGTCCTTAATGCACCGCTCAGTGTGCTGAACCTCGAACGTTGTCTTGGATGTTGCGAACATCTGACATGCACATTTTGATAACTACGTGATAGTTCAGTTAAACGGTTTAGAGTTGAGGCACCAAAGACGTTTTTGAAACGTCACAAAACATATGAGATGTTTTGAGGGCTGAAATTGGGATTTCAGGCTCGTGCCCACGTCAAGAGGTATAAGACCTCCGACGATTCTCTTAGCCTACATACTAAGGGAGAAAAGCTCAATTGTTGAGCTTGTGCTCAGATTGTCTGAGTACAACATTCATTTAATCGAGTGGGAGTTGATCTTCCAGATGAGATAATGATGTTTCTCCGAAGTCATTACCACCGAGCTGCTAGAGCTTCGTGATGAACTATGATATATCAGGGACATATATGATGATCCTTGAGATATTCGCGATGTTTGACACCACAAAAGTAGATATCAAGAAGGAGCATCAATTGTTGATGGTTAGTAAAACCACTAGTTTCAAGAAGGGCAAGGGCAAGAAGGGATACTTCATGAAACGGCAAATCAGATGCTGCTCTGGTGAAGAAACCCAAGGTCGAACCCAAACCCGAGACTAAGTGCTTCTGTAATAATTGGAACAACCACTGGAGCGGAATTACCCTAGATACTTGGTAGATTAGAAGGCTGGCAAGGTCGATAGAAGTATATTGGATATACATTATGTTGATGTGTACTTTACTAGTACTCCTAGTAGCACCAGGGTATTAGATACCGGTTCGGTTGCTAAGTGTTAGTAACTCGAAATAAAAGCTACGGAATAAACGGAGACTAGCTAAAGGTGAGCTGACGATATGTGTTGGAAGTGTTTCCAATGTTGATATGATCAAGCATCGCACGCTCCCTCTACCATCGAGATTGGTGTTTGTGTTGAGCATAGACATGATTGGATTATGTCCATCACAATACGGTTATTCATTTAAGGAGAATAATGGTTACTCTGTTTATTTGAATAATGCCTTCGATGGTCTTACACCTAAAATGAATGGTTTATTGAATCTCGATCGTAGTGATACACATGTTCATGCCAAAGATAGTAATGATAGTACCACCTACTTGTGGCACTGCCACTTAAGTCATATCGGTATAAAACGCATGAAGAAGCTCCATGTTGATGGATCTTTGGGCTCACTCGTTTTTGAAAAGTTTGAGACATGCAAACCATGTCTATTGGTGTATATGCATGAAGAAACTCCATGCAAATGGATCGTTTGGACTCACTTGGTTTTGAATCACTTGAGACATGCAAATCATACCACATGGGCAAGATGACTGAACGCCTCGGTTTCAGTAAAATGGAACCAGAAAGCAACTTGCTGGAAGTAATACATTTTGATGTGTGCAGTCCAATGAGTGCTGAGGCATGTAGTGGATATCGTTATGTTCTTACTTCACAGATGATTTGAGTAGATGTTGAGTATATTTACTTGATGAATCACGTGTCTGAATTATTGAAAGGTTCAAGTAATTTCAGGGTGAAGTTGAAAGATCGTCGTGACAAGAGGATAAAGTATCTATGATATGATCATAGAGATGAATATCTGAATTACGAGTTTGGCACAGAATTAAGACATTGTGGAATTTGTTTCACAACTGATACAGCCTGGAACACCATAGTGTGATGGTGTGTCCGAACATCATAACTGCACCCTATTGGATATGATGCATACCATGATGTCTCTTATCGAATTACCACAATAGTTAATGGGTTAGGCATTAGAGACAACCACATTCACTTTAAAAGGGGCACCACATAATTCCGATGAGATGACACCGTATGAACTATGGTTTAGATAAACCTAAGCTGTCATTTCTTAAAAGTTTGGGGCAACGACGCTTATGTGAAAAAGTTTCAGGCTGATAAGCTCGAACCCAAAGCGGATAAATGCATCTTCATAGGACACCCAAAACAGTTGGGTATACCTCCTGTCTCAGATTCGAAAGCAATGAGGGATTGTTTCTAGAATCGGGTCCTTTCTTGAGGAAAAGTTTCTCTCGAAAGAATTGAGTGGGAGGATGGTGGAGACTTGATGAGGTTATTGAACCGTTACTTCAACTAGTGTATAGCAGGGCACAAAGAGTCGTTCCTGTGGAACCTACACCAATTGAAGTGGAAGCTTATGATAGTGATCATGAAACTTCAGATCAAGTCACTACCAAACCTCGTAGGATGACAAGGATGCGTACTACTTCAGAGTGGTACGTAGTCCTATCTTGGAAGTCATGTTGCTAGACAACAATGAACCTACGAGCTATGGAGAAGCGATGGTGGGCCCGGATTCCGATATATGGCTCGAGGCCATACAATCCGAGAGAGGATCCATGTATGAAAACAAAGTGTAGACTTTGGCAGAATGGCTCGATGGTCGTAAGGCTATTGAGTACAGATGGATTTTAAAAGGGAGACAGACAATGATGGTAAGTGTCACCATTAAGAAAGCTCGACTTGTCGTTAAGATGTTTTCCGACAAGTTCAAGGAGTTGACTATGATGAGACTTTCTCACTCGTAGCGATGCTAAGAGTCTGTTGGAATTATATTAGCAATTACTGCATCATTTATGAAATCCTGCAGATAGGATGTAAAACATTGTTTCCTCGACGATTTTTGAGGAAAGGTTGTATGTGATACAACCGGAAAGTTTTTGTCTATCCTGAAATATGCTAATAAGTATGCAAAGCTCCAGCAATCCTTCTGAGGACTGGAGTGAGCATCTCGGAGTTGGAATATATGCTTTGATGATGATCAAAGATTTTGGTGTATACAATGTTTATGAGAAACTTGTATTTCCAAAGAAGTGAGTGGGAGCACTATAGAATTTCTGATGAGTATATGTTGTTGACATATTGTTGATTAGAAATGATGTAGAATTTCTAAAGAAAGCATATAGGGTTATTTGGAAAGTGTTTTTCAATGGAAAGCCTGGATTAAGCTACTTGAACATTGAACATCAAGATCTATAAGGATAGATCAAAATGCTTAATGGTACTTTCAAATGAGCACATACCTTGACGTGATCTTGAAGGTGTTCAAGATGGATCAGTCAAAGAAGGAGTTCTTGCCTGAGTTGTAAGGTATGAAGTTAAGACTTAAAGCTCGACCACGGCAGAATAGAGAGAAAGGACGAAGGTCGTCCCCTATGCTTAAGACGTAGGCTCTTCAGTATGCTATGCTGTGTACCGCACCTGAAGTGTGCCTTGCCATGAGTCAGTCAAGGGGTACAAGAGTGATCCAAGAATGGATCACAGGACAGCGGTCAAAGTTATCCTTAGTAACTAGTGGACTAAGGAATTTTCTCGATTATGGAGGTGGTGAAAGAGTTCGTCGTAAAGGGTTACGTCGATGCAAGCTTAACACCTATCCGGATAGCTCTGAGTAGAGATACCGGATACGTATAATGGAGCAACAATTTAGAATAGCTCCAAGTAGAACAGTTATTTGGAATAGCTCCGAATAGAACGTGGTAGCTACATCTAGGAGATGACATAGAGATTTGTAAAGCACACACGGATCTGAAAGGTTCAGACCCGTTGACTATAACCTCTCTCACAAGCATAACATGATCAAACCTAGAACTCATTGAGTGTTAATCACATAGTGATGTGAACTAGACTACTGACTCTAGTAAACTCTTGGGTGTTAGTCACATGGCGATGTGACCTGTGAGTGTTAATCACATGGCGATGTGAACTAGATTATTGACTCTAGTGCAAGTGGGAGACTGTTGGAAATATGCCCTAGAGGCAATAATAAATTAGTTATTATTATATTTCCTTGTTCATGATAATCGTTTATTATCCATGCTAGAATTGTATTGATAGGAAACTCAGATACATGTGTGGATACATAGACAACACCATGTCCCTAGTAAGCCTCTAGTTGATTAGCTCGTTGATCAATAGATGGTTACGGTTTCCTGACCATGGACATTGGATGTCGTTGATAACGGGATCACATCATTAGGAGAATGATGTGATGGACAAGACCCAATCCTAAGCATAGCACTAGATCGTGTAGTTCGTATGCTAAAGCTTTGCTAATGTCAAGTATCATTTCCCTGGACCATGAGATTGTGCAACTCCCGGATGCCGTAGGAGTGCTTTGGGTGTGCCAAACGTCACAACGTAACTGGGTGACTATAAAGGTGCACTACAGGTATCTCCGAAAGTGTCTGTTGGGTTGGCACGAATCGAGACTGGGATTTGTCACTCCGTGTAAACGGAAAGGTATCTCTGGGCCCACTCGGTAGGACATCATCATAATGTGCACAATGTGATCAAGGAGTTGATCACGGGATGATGTGTTACGGAACGAGTAAAGAGACTTGCCGGTAACGAGATTGAACAAGGTATCGGGATACCGACGATCGAATCTCGGGCAAGTATCGTACCGATAGACAAAGGGAATTGTATACGGGATTGATTAAGTCCTTGACATCGTGGTTCATCCGATGAGATCATCGTGGAACATGTGGGAGCCAACATGGGTATCTAGATCCCGCTGTTGGTTATTGACCGGAGAACGTCTCGGTCATGTCTGCATGTCTCCCGAACCCGTAGGGTCTACACACTTAAGGTTCGATGACGCTAGGGTTATAAAGGAAGTTTGTATGTGGTTACCGAATGTTGTTCGGAGTCCCGGATGAGATCCCGGACGTCACGAGGAGTTCCGGAATGGTCCGGAGGTAAAGATTTATATATGGGAAGTCCTGTTTTGGTCACCGGAAGAGTTTCGGGGTTTATCGGTAAAGTACCGGGACCACCGGGAGGGTCCCGGGGGTCCACCAAGTGGGGCCACCTGCCCCAGGGGGCCACATGGGCTGTAGGGAGTGCTCCTTGGCCTACATGGGCCAAGGGCACCAGCCCCACAAGGGCCCATGGCGCCTAAAGAGGTGGGAGGGGGCAAACCCTAAAGGGGATGGGCCTTAGGGCCCATCTAGCTGCGCCTCCCTCCCCTCTCCCCTCTTGGCCGCCACTCCCTTTGCCATCTAGGGCTGCCCCCCCCCCCTAGGGGTGGGAACCCTAGAGGGGGCGCAGCCCCTCCCCTTCCCCTATATATATGAGGCCTAGGGGGCTGCCCAGAAGACACGCGATTAATCTCTCATTGGTGCAGCCCTGCGTCTCTTCTTCCTCCTCTTCTGTGGTGCTTGGCGAAGCCCTGCAGGATAGCCACGCTCCTCCATCATCACCACGCCATTGTGCTGCTGTTGGATGAAGTCTTCCTCAACCTCTCCCTCTCTCCTTGCTGGATCAAGGCATGGGAGACGTCACCGGGCTGTACGTGTGTTGAACGCGGAGGTGTCGTGCGTTCGGCACTTGGTCATCGGTGATTTGAATCACGACGAGTACGACTCCATCAACCCCGTTCACTTGAACGCTTCCGCTTAGCGATTTACAAGGGTATGTAGATGCACTCACCTTCCCCTCGTTGCTAGTCTCTCCATAGATAGATCTTGGTGATACGTAGGAAAATTTTGAATTTCTGCTACGTTCCCCAACAGATAGAGCCTATGGCTGAAGCATAGGGAACATCTTTCATTTTCTCTCTATCTTCTGCAGTGGTCGGGCATTGAGTCTGACTCAACTTCACACCTTGTAACACAGGCAAGAACCCTTTCTTTGCTTGATCCATTTTGAACTTCTTCAAAATCTTGTCAAGGTATGTGCTTTGTGAAAGTCCAATTAAGCGTCTTGATCTATCTCTATAGATCTTTATGCCTAATATGTAAGCAGTTTCCCCGAGGTCTTTCATCGAAAAACTTTTATTCAAGTATCCCTTTATGCTATCCAGAAATTCTATATCATTTCCAATCATCAATATGTCATCCACATATAATATCAGAAATGCTACAGAGCTCCCACTCACTTTCTTGTAAATACAGGCTTCTCCAAAAGTCTGTATAAAACCAAATGCTTTGATCACACTATCAAAGCGTTTATTCCAACTCCGAGATGCTTGCACCAGTCCATAAATGGATCGCTGGAGCTTGCACACTTTGTTAGCTCCCTTTGGATCGACAAAACCTTCCGGTTGCATCATATACAACTCTTCTTCCAGAAATCCATTCAGGAATGCAGTTTTGACATCCATCTGCCAAATTTCATAATCATAAAATGCGGCAATTGCTAACATGATTCTGACAGACTTAAGCATCGCTAGGGTGAGAAGGTCTCATCGTAGTCAACCCCTTGAACTTGTCGAAAACCTTTTGCGACAAGTCGAGCTTTATAGACAGTAATATTACCGTCAGTGTCAGTCTTTTTCTTGAAGATCCATTTATTCTCAATTGCTTGCCGATCATCGGGCAAGTCAACCAAAGTCCATACTTTGTTCTCATACATGGATCCCATCTCAGATTTCATGGCTTCAAGCCACTTTGCGGAATCTGGGCTCACCATCGCTTCTTCATAGTTCGTAGGTTCATCATGATCTAGTAGCATGACTTCCAGAATTGGATTACCGTACCACTCTGGTGCGGATCTCACTCTGGTTGATCTACGTGGTTCAGTAGTATCTTGTCCTGAAGTTTCATGATCATCATCATTAGCTTCCTCACTAATTGGTATAGGTGTCGCAGAAACAGTTTTCTGTGATGTACTATTTTCCAATAAGGGAGCAGGTACAGTAACCTCGTCAAGTTTTACTTTCCTCCCACTCACTTCTTTCGAGAGAAACTCCTTCTCTAGAAATGGTCCATTCTTAGCAACGAATGTCTTGCCTTCGGATCTGTGATAGAAGGTGTACCCAACAGTCTCCTTTGGGTATCCTATGAAGACACATTTCTCCGCTTTGGGTTCGAGCTTATCAGGTTGAAGCTTTTTCACATAAGCATCGCAGCCCCAAACTTTAAGAAACGACAACTTTGGTTTCTTGCCAAACCATAGTTCATAAGGTGTCGTCTCAACGGATTTTGATGGTGCCCTATTTAACGTGAATGCGGCCGTCTCTAAAGCATAACCCCAAAATGATAGCGGTAAATCAGTAAGAGACATCATAGATCGCACCATATCTAGTAAAGTACGATTACGACGTTCGGACACACCATTACGCTGTGGTGTTCCGGGTGGCGTGAGTTGCGAAACTATTCCACAATTTTTCAAATGTACACCAAACTCGTAACTCAAATATTCTCCTCCACGATCAGATCGTAGAAACTTTATTTTCTTGTTACGATGATTTTCAACTTCACTCTGAAATTCTTTGAACTTTTCAAATGTTTCGGACTTGTGTTTCATTAAGTAGATATACCCATATCTGCTTAAATCATCTGTGAAGGTGAGAAAATAACGATATCCGCCACGAGCCTCAATATTCATCGGACCACATACATCGGTATGTATGATTTCCAACAGATCTGTTGCTCTCTCCATAGTACGGAGAACGGTGTTTTAGTCATCTTGCCTATGAGGCACGATTCGCAAGTACCAAGTGATTCATAATCAAGTGGTTCCAAAAGCCCATCAGTATGGAGTTTCTTCATGCGCTTTATACCGATATGACCTAAACGGCAGTGCCACAAATAAGTTGCACTATCATTATCAACTCTGCATCTTTTGGTTTCAACATTATGAATATGTGTATCACTACTATCGAGATTCATCAAAAATAGACCACTCTTCAAAGGTGCATGACCATAAAAGATATTACTCATATAAATAGAACAACCATTATTCTCTGATTTAAATGAATAACCATCTCGCATTAAACAAGATCCAGATATAATGTTCATGCTCAACGCTGGCACCAAATAACAATTATTTAGGTCTAATATTAATCCCGAAGGTAGATGTAGAGGTAGCGTGCCGACCGCGATCACATCGACTTTGGAACCGTTTCCCACGCGCATCGTCACCTCGTCCTTTGCTAGTGTCCGCTTATTCCGTAGTCCCTGTTTCGAGTTGCTAATATTAGCAACAGAACCAGTATCAAATACCCAGGTGCTACTGCGAGCTCTAGTAAGGTACACATCCATAACATGTATATCACATATACCTTTGTTCACCTTGACAACCTTCTTATCCGCCAAATACTTGGGGCAGTTCCGCTTCCAGTGACCAGTCTGCTTGCAGTAGAAGCACTCAGTTTCAGGCTTAGGTCCAGACTTGGGTTTCTTCTCCTGAGCAGCAACTTGCTTGCTGTTCTTCTTGAAGTTCCCCTTCTTCTTCCCTTTGCCCTTTTTCTTGAAACTAGTGGTCTTGTTGACCATCAACACTTGATGCTCCTTCTTGATTTCTACCTCCGCAGCTTTCAGCATTGCGAAGAGCTCGGGAATAGTCTTGTTCATCCCTTGCATATTATAGTTCATCACGAAGCTCTTGTAGCTTGGTGGCAGTGATTGGAGAATTCTGTCAATGACGCAATCATCTGGAAGATTAACTCCCATCTGAATCAAGTGATTATTACACCCAGACATTTTGAGTATATGCTCACTGACAGAACTGTTCTCCTCCATCTTGCAGCTATAGAACTTATTGGAGACTTCATATCTCTCAATTCGGGCATTTGCTTGAAATATTAACTTCAACTCTTGGAACATCTCATATGCTCCATGACGTTCAAAACGTCATTGAAGTCCCGATTCTAAGCCGTAAAGCATGGCACACTGAACTATCGAGTAGTCATCAGCTTTCCTCTGCCAGACGTTCATAACATCTGGTGTTGCTCCAGCAGCAGGCCTGGCACCCAGCGGTGCTTCCAGGACGTAATTCTTCTGTGCAGCAATGAGGATAATCCTCAGGTTACGGACCCAGTCTGTGTAATTGCTACCATCATCTTTCAACTTTGCTTTCTCAAGGAACGCATTAAAATTCAACGGAACAACAGCACGAGCCATCTATCTACAATCAACATAAGCAAGCAAGATACTATCAGGTACTAAGTTCATGATAAGTTTAAGTTCAGTTAATCAAATTACTTAAGAACTCCCACTTAGATAGACATCCCTCTAATCCTCTAAGTGATTACGTGATCCAAATCAACTAAACCATAACCGATCATCACGTGAGATGGAGTAGTTTTCAATGGTGAACATCGTTATGTTGATCATATCTACTATATGATTCACGCTCGACCTTTCGGTCTCTGTGTTCCGAGGCCATATCTGCATATGCTAGGCTCGTCAAGTTTAACCTGAGTATTCTGCGTGTGCAAAACTGGCTTGCACCCGTTGTAGATGGACGTAGAGCTTATCACACCCGATCATCACGTGGTGTCTGGGCACGACGAACTTTGGCAACGGTGCATACTCAGGGAGAACACTTCTTGATAATTTTAGTGAGAGATCATCTTATAATGCTACCGTCAATCAAAGCAAGATAAGATGCATAAAAGATAAACATCACATGCAATCAATATAAGTGATATGATATGGCCATCATCATCTTGTGCTTGTGATCTCCATCTCCGAAGCACCGTCATGATCACCATCGTCACCGGCGCGACACCTTGATCTCCATCGTAGCATCGTTGTCGTCTCGCCAATCTTATGCTTCCACGACTATCACTACCGCTTAGCAATAAAGTAAAGCATTACATCGCGATTGCATTGCATACAATAAAGCGACAACCATATGGCTCCTGCCAGTTGCCGATAACTTGGTTACAAAACATGATCATCTCATACAATAAAATCAGCATCATGCCTTGACCATATCACATCACAACATGCCCTGCAAAAACAAGTTAGACGTCCTCTACTTTGTTGTTGCAAGTTTTACGTGGCTGCTACGGGCTTAAGCAAGAACTCATCTCACCTACGCATCAAAACCACAACGATAGTTTGTCAAATAGACTTCGTTTTAACCTTCTCAAGGACCGGGCGTAGCCACACTCGGTTCAACTAAAGTTGGAGAGACAGTCGCCCGCAAGCCATCTATGTGCAAAGCACGTCGAGGGAACCGGTCTCGCGTAAGCGTACGCGTAAGGTTGGTTCGGGTCGTCTCGTCCAACAATACCGCCGAACCAAAGTATGACATGCTGGTAGGCAGTATGACTTGTATTGCCCACAACTCACTTGTGTTCTACTCGTGCAAATAACATCAAACCATAAAACCTGGCTCTGATACCACTGTTGGGGAACGTAGTAATTTCAAAAAAATTCCTACGCACACGCAAGATCATGGTGATGCATAGCAACGAGGGGGAGAGTCTGATCTACGTACCCTTGTAGATCGCAACGGAAGCGTTGACACAACGTAGAGGAAGTAGTCGTACGTCTTCTTCCGGATCCGACCGATCCAAGCACCGTTACTCCGGCACCTCTGAGTTCTTAGCACACGTTCAGCTCGATGACGATCCCCGGGCTCCGATCCAGCAAATCTTCGGGGAGGAGTTCCGTCAGCACGACGGCGTGGTGACGATCTTGATGTTCTACCGACGTAGGGCTTCGCCTAAGCACTACAACGATATGATTGAGGTGGAATTTGGTGGCAGGGGGCACCGCACACGGCTAAGGAACGATCTCAATGATCAACTTGTGTGTCTAGAGGTGTCCCCTGCCCCCGTATATAAAGGTTGCCAAGGGGAGGGCTGGCCGGCCAACTATGGAGGCGCAGGAGGAGTCCTACTCCTACCGGGAGTAGGACTCCCCCCCAATCCTATTCCTAATAGGATTCCGAGAGAGAGAGAGAGAGAGGGAGAAGGGGGTCGACCACCTCTCCTAGTCCTAATAGGACTAGGGGAGGGGGGAGGCGCGCAACCCACCTTGGGCTGCCCCTTTCACCTTTCCACTAAGGCCCAATAAGGCCCATTTGGTTCCCGGGGGGTTCCGGTAACCTCCCAGTACTCCGGTAAAATTCCCGATTTCACCCGGAACACTTCCGATGTCCAAACATAGGCTTCGAATATATCAATCTTTATTTCTCGACCATTTCGAGACTCCTCGTCATGTCCGTGATCACATCCAGGACTCCGAACAACCTTCGGTACATCAAAATGCATAAACTCATAATAACTGTCATCGTAACGTTAAGCGTGCGGACCCTACGGTTCGAGAACAATGTAGACATGACCGAGACACGTCTCCGGTCAATAACCAATAGCGGGACCTGGATGCCCATATTGGCTCCTACATATTCTACGAAGATCTTTATCGGTCAGACCGCATAACAACATACGTTGTTCCCTTTGTCATCGGTATGTTACTTGCCCGAGATTCGATCGTCGGTATCCAATACCTAGTTCAATCTCGTTACTGGCAAGTCTCTTTACTCGTTCCGTAATACATCATCTCACAACTAACATCTTAGTTATAATGCTTGCAAGGCTTATGTGATGTGTATTACCGAGAGGGCCCAGAGATACCTCTCCGACAATCGGAGTGACAAACCCTAATCTCGAAATACGCCAACCCAACATCTACCATTGGAGACACCTGTAGTACTCCTTTATAATCATCCAGTTACGTTGTGACGTTTGGTAGTACCCAAAGTGTTCCTCCGGCAAACGGGAGTTGCATAATCTCATAGTCATAGGAACATGTATAAGTCATGAAGAAAGCAATAGCAACATACTAAACGATCGGGTGCTAAGCTAATGAAATGGGTCATGTCAATCAGATCATTCAACTAATGATGTGACCTCGTTAATCAAATAACAACTCTTTGTTCATGGTTAGGAAACATAACCATCTTTGATTAACGAGCTAGTCAAGTAGAGGCATACTAGTGACACTCTGTTTGTTTATGTATTCACACATGTATTATGTTTCCGGTTAATACAATTCTAGCATGAATAATAAACATTTATCATGATATAAGGAAATAAATAATAACTTTATTATTGCCTCTAGGGCATATTTCCTTCAGAATGAAGTTCTTAATTTTAAACAAAGGGAGGGAGAAAATCTAAAAGATGCTTGGTACAGAATTTGCAATGCGCAAAATAGATCTACTAGGAAGCAATCTACTTTCGTTCTTCTTCGCAATTTTTATGTAGGCATCACTCCTTGGAATAGATATATTCTTGATACCATTACCGGAGGAAATTTCTTGGGTAGCCATACTTTTGATTCTTATAATGCTATGATAGATTTGTTTGGCCCGCCACCTCTTTTGGTTAATGGAACTATGTTAACTTTGGAACACGTGATGCAACGGCTTGAAATTATTGAAAATAAAGTTGCCACCGTAGAGTTAATTGAAATTTTGGATAGAAAAATCCATAACCAAATTACCCAATACGGATCTAAGGTAGGAGTTGCTCTTAAAAGTTTTAAAGAAAAGGGACCTATGGTTAATGAAAAGATAGATCAAGATTCCACTAGAATCGATAAACTTGAGGGAATTATCACCAACTTGGGATCCGCTTTTTCTTCCGTTAAAAATGCTCCAAATGCTCATACTAAAATTTCCAAGCTTTTTTATGTTCCTAAAAATAAGGGTGAATCCTCTAGTAAGGAAACTGCGGATTTAAAATCAATAAGTGTTCATCCTAATCTTTTTGCTATCATTAAGGAACCGTTTGCTACAAATGATTTTCTTGATTTTGTGCCTAGGAGTTTGATAATTAATAAAAAGGAAGAAACTCCTAAGAATTATAGGTGTCTCATTGAAGAATTACCTACCAAAGATGGCAATACCTAAATCTACCTTCGCTTTTATGCCTAGCTAGGGGCGTTATACGATAGCGCTTGTCGGGAGGCAACCCAATTTTATTTTTTTTCCTTGCTTTTTGCTCCTGTTTAGTAATAAATAATTTACCTAGCCTCTGTTTTGGTTGTGTTTTTTTGTGTTCAATTAGTGTTTGTGCCAAGTAGAACCGTTGGGAAGACTTGGGGAAAGTCTTTTTAATGTTGCTGTAAAAAACAGAAACTTTAGCGCTCACGAGAATCGCTGCCATTTTTATTTAGAAGATGCTATTTAGTTAATTCTTTTTGCAGATGATTAATAGATAAATTAATCACGTCCATCAATTTATTTTAGAATTTTTGGGGTCCAGAACTTGCGTTAGCTACATATTACTACAGATTGTTTTGTTTTTGACAGATTCTGTTTTTTCTTGTGTTGTTCGTTTATTTTGATGAATCTATGGCTAGTAAACGAGTTTATAAACCATGGAGAAGTTGGAATACAGTAGGGTTAACACCAATATAAATAAAGAATGAGTTCATTACAGTACTTTGAAGTGGTTTTTTGTTTTCTTTCGCTAACGGAGCTCACGAGATTTTCTATTTTGAGTTTTGTGTTGTGAAGTTTTCAAGTTTTGGGTAAAGATTTTGATGGATTATGGAACAAAGAGTGGAAAGAGCCTAAGCTTGGGGATGCCCATGGCACCCCAAGGTAAAATTCAAGGACACCAAAAAGCCTAAGCTTGGGGATGCCCCGGAAGGCATCCCCTCTTTCGTCTTCGTCTATCGGTAACTTTACTTGGAGCTATATTTTTATTCACCACATGATATGTGTTTTTCTTGGAGCGTCTTGTATGATTTGAGTCTTTGCTTTTTAGTTTACCACAATCATCCTTGCTGTACACACCTTTTGAGAGAACCTCACATGATTTGAAATTTATTAGAATACTCTATGTGCTTCACTTATATCTTTTAGAGCACGGTGGTGGATTTGTTTTATAGAAACTATTATTCTCTCATGCTTCACTTATATTATTTTGAGAGTCCTTTAGAACAACATGGCAATAATAAAAACTTTCATATAAGTGCATTGAATACTATGAGAAGTTTGATACTTGATAATCATTTTGAGATATGGAGATGGTGATATTAGAGTCATGCTAGTTGAGTAGTTGTGAATTTGAGAAATACTTGTGTTGAAGTTTGTGATTCCCGTAGCATGCACGTATGGTGAACCGTTATGTTATGAAGTCGGAGCATGATTTATTTATTGATTGTCTTCCTTATGAGTGGCGGTCGGGGACGAGCGATGGTCTTTTCCTACCAATATACCCCCCTAGGAGCATGCGCGTAATACTTTGCTTTTATAACTTGTAAATTTTTGCAATAAGTATGTGAGTTCTTTATGACTAATGTTGAGTCCGTGGATTATACACACTCTCACCCTTCCACCATTGCTAGCCTCTCTAGTATCGCGCAACTTTCGCCGGTACCATAAACCCACCATATACCTTCCTCAAAACAGCCACCATACCGACCTATTATGGCATTCCCATAGCCATTCCGAGATATATTTTCATGAAACTTTCCATCGTTCCGTTATTATGATACGCTTCATCATTTTCATATTGCTTGCATGATCATGTAGTTGACATCGTATTTGTGGCAAAGCCACCGTTCATAATTTTCATACATGTCACTCATGCATCATTGCACATCCCGGTACACCGCCGGAGGCATTCACATAGAGTCATATTTTGTTCTAAGTATTGAGTTGTAATTCTTGAGTTGTAAGTAAATAAAGTGTGATGATCATCATTATTAGAGCATTGTCCCAAGTGAGGAAAGGATGATGGAGACTATGATTCCCCCACAAGTCGGGATGAGACTCCGGACGAAAAAAAAGGAAAAAAGAGGCCAAAAAAAGGCCCAAATAAAAAATGAGAGAAAAAGAGAGAAGGGACAATGTTACTATCCTTTTTCCACACTTGTGCTTCAAAGTAGCACCATGTTCTTCATATAGAGAGTCTCCTATGATATCATTTTAATATACTAGTGGGAATTTTTCATTATAGAACTTGGCTTGTATATTCCAATGATGGGCTTCCTCAAAATGCCCTAGGTCTTCGTGAGCAAGCAAGTTCGATGCACACCACTTAGTTTCTTTTGTTGAGCTTTCATATACTTATAGCTCTAGTGCATCCGTTGCATGGCAATCCCTACTCACTCACATTGATATCTATTAATGGGCATCTCCATAGCCCGTTGATACGCCTAGTTGATGTGAGACTATCTTCCCCTTTTTTTGTCTTCTCCACAACCACCATTCTATTCCACCATAGTGCTATATCCATGGCTCACGCTCATATATTGCGTGAAGATTGAAAAGGTTTAGAACATCAAAAGTATAAAACAATTGCTTGGCTTGTCATCTGGTTGTGCATGATTTAAATATTTTGTGTGGTGAAGATAGATTATAGCCAGACTATATGGTTTTGTAGGGATAACTTTCTTTAACCATGTTATTTTGAGAATACATGATTGCTTAGTTAGTATGCTTGAAGTATTATTATTATTTTTATGGTAATATTAAACTTTTATCTTGAATCTTTTGGATATGAACATTCATGCCACAATGAAGAAAAATTACATTGAGAAATATGTTAGAAAGCATTCCACATCAAAAATTCTTCTTTTATCATTTACCTACTCGAGGACGAGCAGGAATTAAGCTTGGGGATGTGAAAGATCGTGGATGTCGCCTAGAGGGGGGGTGAATAAGCGTTTTAAAATAATTACGGTTTAGGCTTGAACAAATGCGGAATAAACCTAGCGATTAATTTGTCAAGCACAAAACCTAAAACAACTAGGCTCACCTATGTGCACCAACAACTTATGCTAAGCAAGATAAGCAACTATGTGATAGCAAGATATATGACAAGAAACAATATGGCTATCACAAAGTAAAGTGCATAAGTAAAGGGGCTCGGGTAAGAGATAACCGAGGCACGCGGAGACGACGATGTATCCCGAAGTTCACACCCTTGGGGATGCTAATCTCCGTTTGGAGCGGTGTGGAGGCACAATGCTCCCCAAGAAGCCACTAGGGCCACCGTAATCTCCTCACGCCCTCGCACAATGCAAGATGCCGTGATTTCACTAAGGGACCCTTGAGGGCGGTCACCGAACCCGTACAAATGGCAACCCTTGGGGGCGGTCACCGAACCCGTACACTTTGGCAACCCTTGGGGGCGGTCATCGGTACCCGTCAAATTGCTCGGGGCGATCTCCACAACCTAATTGGAGACCCCGACGCTTGCCCGGAGCTTTACACCACAATGATTGAGCTCCGAACACCAACAACCGTCTAAGGCGCCCAAGCACCCAAGAGGAACAAGCTCAAGGGTACCAAGAACCCAAGAGTAATAAGCTTCTCAACTTGTAACTTCCACGTATCACGTGGAGAAGTCAAACCGATGCACCAAATGCAATGGCAAGGGCACACGGAGTGCCCAAGTCCTTCTCTCTCAAATCCCACCAAAGCAACTAATGCTAGGGTGGAAAATGAGAGGAAGAACAAGAAAGAGAACACCAAGAACTCCAAGATCTAGATCCAAGGGGTTCCCCTCACATAGAGAAGAAAGTGATTGGTGAAAATGTGGATCTAGATCTCCTCTCTCTTTTCCCTCAAAAACTAGCAAGAATCCATGGAGGGATTGAGAGTTAGCAAGCTCGAAGAAGGTCAACAATGGGGGAAGAATACGAGCTCAAAAGATAAGGTTCATTGGGAAAGAAGACCCCCTTTTATAGGTGGGGAAAAATCCAACCGTTATGCTCACAGCCTGCACAGAGCGGTACTACCGCTCCAAGGAGCGGTACTACCGCTAGGGCGGAAGTACCCCTTTGAAAAACAACAGCGAGGAGGCAAAAGGCCAGAAGAACCGCCGGAGCGGTACTACCGCTCGTCCTCACGGTACTACTGCTCGACCTCACGGTACTACCGCAAATGGTAGCGGTACTACTGCTTGCGAGCGGTACTAAAAATACATCCGGGCCTACCACTGCAAGACTTGGGACGAGTTTTTGGTCCGGAGCGATACTACCGCTGTAGGAGCCGCGGTAGTACTGCTCTGGAGCGGTAGTAAAAAATTACATCCGCTCCAATTCGCGGTAGTACCGCTGCAGCCTTTTCAGAACACCAAAACTGCCACAACTTTTGCAAACGGACTCCGAATTCGATGAAACCAAGTTTGTTGGAAAGCTAGCGACAAGGGCTAACACAATCTTCAAAGAAATATCAATAATAAGCAAATGAGAAAAGGCCCATAAGAAAATGGTGAGAACCCTTCCTCGGAAAAGACCGGTGAAACCTCCAACACCGAAAACATCATAGAAGACGCATGCGAACTCCGTTTTCGATGAAACCAAGCTTGCTGGAAAGCTAGCGACAAGGGCTAACACAATCTTGAAATAAATAACAATAAGAAGCAAATTATAAAAGGCCCATAAGAAAATGGTGAGGACCCTTCCTCGGATAAGACCGGTAAAACCTACAACACCGAAAACATCATAGAAGACGCATGCGAACTCCGTTTTCGATGAACTCAAGCTTGTCATCAAGATGACCATAAGCTCTAAGACTCACAAAGAGAACCAAACAAGTACCAAAAAACATGATGCAAGGATGCAATGGTTTGAGCTCTCGACGAACGATATGATCAAGCTACTCACTTGAGAGCCCCCCTTGATAGTACGGCTATCGATCCTATAACCCGGTCTCCCAACTACCACCATGAGACCGGTAAAATAGAAAACCTATCAAGGACAAACCTTTGCCTTGCACATGATCCACTTGAGTTAGATGATGACGATCTTATCCTCCTCAAGATGGACCACCTTTCTTGATTGCGTTGGGTCGATGAAGACTAGATGATTGCTCCCCCATACTCCACTATGGGTGAGCCACTCTTCGGCACATCTTCACAAGTCCATTGACACCACAATAGATGGCAAGCTTCAAGCACTTGAACTCTTCGTGAGTCTCCACTTGAAATTGCACATGGCAATCTTGATGACGATCACCACTTGATGTCATCCTTCCCATGGGTTGTATGATATCATCCTCTTGACGCAAGCCCATGGACACGTACCTAACCCCACATAGACTCTCACATAGACCATGGGTTAGTACACAAAGTGCAATGGACAATGCTTATCATACCATGGGATCACTTGATCCCTCTCGGTACATCTTCTACTCTTTGTGAGTTGATCAACTTGATTCACTCTTGACTTAGTCTTGATCAACCTTGAATCTTTCCAACTCTCTTCGTTTGGATGATGTCTTGAAGGTAAACATGAATGATCACACAATCTTCTTCTTCAAGACATGCTTGCAATAAGCTCAACTCTCAAATGACCAATCTTTGGATAATTCCTTGAATAGCACCTTGGTCGACACAAACTCTCCTTGAAACCAACACATGTACTCCAAGAAAAGGCCATAGACAAAACCTTCAAATATAACTCAAGGAAACCATTAGTCCATAGAGATTGTCATCAATTACCAAAACCAAACATGGGGGCACCGCATGTTCTTTCAATCTCCCCCATTTTGGTAATTGATGACAATCACTTTCACGAGAGTTTATACAAGGAATTATGCATCACCAAGCAATGCAACAACCAATAATGCATGTGTATGAGATGCAAAAGCTTAGGAACAAAACCAAAGCAAGGAGAAAACTCTAAAGACTTCTCCACAAAACTCTTTGAAACTTCTCCCCCATTGGCATCGATTGCCAAAATGGGCGAAAAGCTTAGAAGGCCAATATAGATTGAGTTCCTCCATAAGTTGTGTATTTCTCAACAAGAGAGAGGAATGCAATACACATATCCAACGGTAAATACTTGGAGGAAGACAAACTATATTGAGGCCCAAAGATTGCTAAAGGAATGATATGCCACAAGGACATAACAAAGAGAGACACAAGCAATCAAGCAATCAAAAGATACCGATTGAAGCAAGCAATCAACGGATATCAATTGAACCAACTAGACTATATATCCTAAGAGTCACAAGAATAAAAGATATTATGATATGAGCATAGGAGTGATCTTCTAGAGAAACTAGAGAAGCTCCCCATGATTTGTGCACACATAAGAATGTATTTGGATACAAAGTGCACAAAATAGGATCATAGCTCCCCCAAAATCAACAGAAACTAACAACAAGTGCAAGAGAGCAAAAGGAAACTAAGCCTAGCACTTGCAACAAACACATGGTTGAGCAACAAGTAAAAGAGGCAACTTAAGAATGGGCTCAACCAAAAAGATGTGTGTGAGTCAAGGCAATGCACTTGAGAAGACTAATGTACGAATGAGCATTAAACATCAATAAAGTCTTGAAAGAATGAGGCAACACGGTGCAAGGCCTATCATTCCCACACACAACAAGTAAATGGGTTCACAAGCTTACTAATAAGCATATAGAGAACCTATGCTTGTGACAACCCGCGGTGAAGATAGAAGATGAAAGCCTCATCAAGACGAGGGGTACCAATTAAGATGGCAAAAGCCTCGTAAAGATAAGCATGACGAAAATAATCTTCACCACCCAAGAGTGCATCAAGATGCAACGAGATAAGACACGCACTCAAGGCAAAAGCTTTCATGGAGCCACCAAAGAAATGACATACGAAAGACAAGGTGGTCATGAAAGAAAGGATATCAGCTAGATATGCAACTTTTCTCAAGTGTATAAGATTCTAGGTAGACGAAATCATGATGATATATATCTACAAAGAAGGATGTACACCCGAAATAGTTGCAACACGAGGAACAGGATATCCACAAGGAAATCATAAATATACCAATAAGATATTTGCTTGAAAGCATAGCACATGGATAGATATAGTCTTATTGTATACAAATGAATTCCTACTACACAACTATCAAAGACATCACAACTAGCAACATGAGATCATCGTTGAGATGCTTTGAGAAAGGAAACAAGTATCACAAGATGGAATGAAAATCATGCTAAGATGCAACCTACACAAGGTTGATGCAAGAAATGTGTGCATGAAGTATATGAAGATACTTGTTACCGAGATAACGTTGGAAGGATGTACTAGATACCAATTGAAGGTACAAAGTAGTTCATTGATCATCCTAGCTTGACTCCAATAAGCACATGGTGAAAACACCTTCCTTGTGAGTGAGCCGAGCATCCAATGCATCCCCACTTGTTCCTAGAACAACAACACAAACAAAATGGTACCCAAACTCATTGGGACCAAAGAGTTAGAGAACCAACAATACATAGGACAAACTCCACATAAATATGTGCACATAGATACGAAAATGAATTTCATGCACATCTCATCCAATTTGAGACTTGGTGGAGTTTCCCCTATATATTGGGTCAAAGAAAGAAAGCTTGCCAAAGATACTACACGAAGTTAATATGCATGCTCAAGACTTTCAAGAACCGATACCGAAAGACAAAGAAATACCAAGGAAAGAAAAGATACCAAATGAATAAATCATCACTTGGAGGGTATCCATAATGGATACAACAAGGAATGAGATATCCATTGATATACACAAAGAAGAGACATCAAACTCCCAAAAGAGAGGATGGTTCCAAACAAACCAAGCTCTCTACAAAGTTTCATGATGGCACAAAGTACCAAAACGAAAATGGCTTGCCTTCCACCAACACACACTTGATAAGGATCACAAGATGAGTGTTTTATAGAAAATAGGATAGCTCCCCCAAGACTAGTGCATTAGAGAGAAATTGCATTTGAATACAACATGCACGAGGTGGGATCATCACTTTCACTATATCTAGAAAACACTAGACAAGGTCAAGAAATACACAAGATCCACAAGTGGTATGGAAGACAAAGGGAGTTGATACAAACCTTGGCAAGATAAAGGGCAAATAAATAGCAAAGGCCAATGTAAAGATGATCAATAATTTCTACCACACATAAGTGAGTACCAATTGTCAAAATACAAGAAGTATTTGGAAATAATTCCCGGTGGTAGATAACAAGGATATCCGACATCATCTTCACACCAACAAAAAGCAAATTGCAACTTGTAGAGCTAACATGCCACCTAGGAACCAGATAATTTACAATATCAACTCTAGATGACAATATCTCAAATGTACACATTTTCTAGGCTAGTAATATACACGTAGCATATTACTCCCCCATAATGTGATACCCATTAAAGACTTTAACAAGAGGCAATAAGAGGAACCAACAAGAGATAATTAATGGACTATTTAGAATTTGAATTTCTCATGAGGAGACATACCACATAGAAACTAGATAATCTTGTAATATCAATTCTAAATGGTATTCCTCATGAGCACACATTTATAGGATTGTGAGGTGCACAAAGCACATTACTCCCCCATAACGGGATATTCCATTAATCTCTCACAAGAGCCAACTAAGATACAAGAAGAAGCATAAAGGCTCTATGCACGACACACACGTACATGATGTCCAAACCAACACACAAGTTGGAAGCACAACATATACAAACACATGTAAGGAACAAAGCCAAACATGCACAGGGGCAAGTAACTTTCAATGTAAACAATTTAAGCACGAGTTACCGCAAGGAGAAACATTGGATATAAAATAGAAACTTGATAATCCGAATGACTTGGCTTGAGACAATAAGAATGATGAAGTCCCCTTAATTCTTCACAATGTAGCCATGTCTCCAATGACCTCCAACATCACCTATTGATCAAGTTTGAACTTGTTGGTCCCCAACCAAGTTGGGTCCTAAGAGGTTAGTCACAATAGGCTTGGCTACCCAAATGGTTCTTTGCTTCAAACCACTTTGAGTACCCACAAACTTGGCAACCACATTGCCAACCTTACCCTTCCCAAGAGAATAGACATCATCAATAATAATTGGGTTGGATAAGTTACCACTAGTGCATGAGGAAGCGAGGTGACCTTTCTCGCGACATAGGTAGCAACGTCTACTCTTCACTTTCTTCTCACTTGATTTCTCAACTTGAGAAGCATTAGCTTGAGTCTTCTTGGGAAGAGGCCTTTCTTCAACTTGAGGTTGAGAATGAGAGTGAACTTGTGGCCGCTTCCCTTGTTGCTTGTCACTAATGGGCTTCTTCTTCAATGGGCAAGATCTAACATGATGCCCTTCTACTTTGCACTTGAAGCAAATAATCTTGGCCGAATTCTTGACTTGTTCTTGGCCCTTCTTCTTGATCATCTTGGACTTCTTCTTCTTATTGGAGTTGAATCCAAGTCCACCTTTGTCATTGGGGGATTTTTGCACACTCAAGATATTGTTGAGTGTGGATTTCCCTTCAAGACTCTTTTCCAAGTCTTTCTTCAAAGAAGTGACTTGGGCCTTGAGCTCTTTGATTTCCTCTACATGGTTAGTCTCAACACAAGTACTAGAGGAAGTATAAGCTTCATCGTTAGAGCAACAAGGCAAGAAAAGCAATTCATCACAAGATGTACCAACATTGTGAGTAGATGAATTACAAGGACTAGCACATGGCAATATAGCATTTTGACTAGAAGTGGTGCTAGTATCCACATGAGGATCACTAGATGTTACCTTAGTAAGCATGGCCTCATGAGCTAATTTTAGCACATTATGGGATACTAGGAGATCATCATGAGAGCTTGTGAGCTTTACATGATTTTCTTCCAACATTCCATAATTGCTAGATAGCAACTCAAGTTGAGCCCTTAGCTCAACATTCTCCTTCAATATGGATGCTTCACAAAAGATAGAGTTAGTAGCACTAGCATCATCATTAGCAACAAGAGGAGAAGACAACTTGGCAAGCTCTTTAGAATATGAAGCTTTAAGTTGAGCATGAGACTCGGTGAGGTTGATGAGCTCATTCTTAATGACCCTTGAGCCATTTTCGAGGTGCTCAAAGTCCTCAAGGAGTTTAGCAAGCGCAACTTCAAGCTCCTCATTTTTAGTTTCAAAATCATTGGTCACCTCAAGAGCTCTATCACGAGATTCCCTCACTCTAGATAACTCTAGAGCAAAAGTCTCCTCAAGAGATTCTTTGGTGGTTTGTTCAAGTTCAAGAGCTTGAGAGAGGTCCGCAATCTCATTAGCGTAATCACGCTCACGACCTTCCATTTTATCAATGGTGACCTCATGCTCCTCAAGACGAGATTCCAACTCATCAATATATTTCTTGCCCTCAATAGCAATAGACATGATTTCCATGAAGTTGGAACGAGCAATTTTATTCTTAAGAAGAGCTTTAAAAATCATTTCCCATTTAATTTTTAAGGAGGCAACATTATCATTCTCTTCATCATTATCCTCATCATCATTAGCATCAACATCATCATCAAGAGACATATTGGGTTTCAAAGTAGGAGATACCTTTGAAGCCTTAGCCATAAGGCAAAAAGCAATAGATGATGATGTAGGATCCCTTTAAGCACCATTTAAGACCACATCTTGTTCCATGGGGTGTTGGGTTTCCTCTACATTGTTAGCACAACAATTCGAGGACATATATGCATTTTTATCATGGCAACAAGACATAGTAAGCATATCATCATGAGATTTAGTCAAGAAATTTCTACATGATATGCAAGGACTATCAACACAAGCATGTGAAACATTTGGTGTGCTCGAAGTGTTAAAGCCCAAAGAAGGAGCATTGCAATAAGATAGTGATGAAGGATCATCCACAATAAACATACTTTCATCATTGCAATGACCAACACTACTCACCATATCATTACCTTGTGGCAAACCACATGTAGGTGAAGTAGAAGAAGTTGAGAAGAGTATACGACCGGAGGTGGAGGGAGAACAATCATCCCCACAAATCTTGGACACTCCATATTTATCTTGAAGCTTCGTCCACAACTCATGAGCATCCCGGAACGGCATGAGTTGAAATATAACTACATTGCTCAAAGCATCGAAAAGCACATTAGAAGCTTGAGCATTGAGATAAGAGTTTTTCTCATCCTCTAAGGATAATCTTTGGGGATCCTTTGGAGGAGAAAAACCCATATCTACAATTCGCTCTAAATTTGGGTCCATGACCCTAAAGAGATTAAGCATGTGAATTACCCAAACATCAAAATTTGTGCCATCGAAACTAAGAGTGTCAGAGAATCCTAAACCCCTAGTCGACATCCTTACTCTCTAGGCGGTTAAGCCCTATAAAGAGAGACGAGGCTCTGATACCAATTGAAAGATCGTGGATGTCGCCTAGAGGGGGGGGGTGAATAGGCGTTTTAAATAATTACGGTTTAGGCTTGAACAAATGCGGAATAAACCTAGCGATTAATTTGTCAAGCACAAAACCTAAAACAACTAGGCTCACCTATGTGCACCAACAACTTATGCTAAGCAAAATAAGCAACTATGTGATAGCAAGATATATGACAAGAAACAATATGGCTATCACAAAGTAAAGTGCATAAGTAAAGGGGCTCGGGTAAGAGATAACCGAGGCACGCGGAGACGACGATGTATCCCGAAGTTCACACCCTTGCGGATGCTAATCTCCGTTTGGAGCGGTGTGGAGGCACAATGCTCCCCAAGAAGCCACTAGGGCCACCGTAATCTCCTCACGCCCTCGCACAATGCAAGATGCCGTGATTCCACTAAGGGACCCTTGAGGGCGGTCACCGAACCCGTACAAATGGCAACCCTTGGGGGCGGTCACCGAACCCGTACACTTTGGCAACCCTTGGGGGCGGTCACCGGTACCCGTCAAATTGCTCGGGGCGATCTCCACAACCTAATTGGAGACCCCGACGCTTGCCTGGAGCTTTACACCACAATGATTGAGCTCCGAACACCAACAACCGTCTAGGGTGCCCAAGCACCCAAGAGGAACAAGCTCAAGGGTACCAAGCACCCAAGAGTAACAAGCTTCTCAACTTGTAACTTCCACGTATCACGTGGAGAACTCAAACCGATGCACCAAATGCAATGGCAAGGGCACACGGAGTGCCCAAGTCCTTCTCTCTCAAATCCCACCGAAGCAACTAATGCTAGGGTGGAAAATGAGAGGAAGAACAAGAAAGAGAACACCAAGAACTCCAAGATCTAGATCCAAGGGGTTCCCTTCACATAGAGAAGAAAGTGATTGGTGAAAATGTGGATCTAGATCTCCTCTCTCTTTTCCCTCAAAAACTAGCAAGAATCCATGAAGGGATTGAGAGTTAGCAAGCTCGAAGAAGGTCAACAATGGGGGAAGAATACGAGCTCAAAAGATAAGGTTCATTGGGAAAGAAGACCCCCTTTTATAGGTGGGGAAAAATCCAACCGTTATGCTCACAGCCTGCACAGAGCGGTACTACCGCTCCAAGGAGCGGTACTACCGCTAGGGCGGAAGTACCCCTTTGAAAAACAACAGCGAGGAGGCAAAAGGCCAGAAGAACCACCGGAGCGGTACTACCGCTCGTCCTCACGGTACTACTGCTCGACCTCACGGTACTACCGCAAATGGTAGCGGTACTACTGCTTGCGAGCGGTACTAAGAAATACATCCGGGCCTACCACCGCAAGACTTGGGACGAGTTTTTGGTCCGGAGCGGTACTACCGCTGTAGGAGCCGCGGTAGTACTGCTCTGGAGCGGTAGTAAAAAATTACATCCGCTCCAAATCGCGGTAGTACCGCTGCAGCCTTTTCAGAACACCAAAACTGCCACAACTTTTGCAAACGGTCTCCGAATTCGATGAAACCAAGTTTGTTGGAAAGCTAGCGACAAGGGCTAACACAATCTTCAAAGAAATATCAATAATAAGCAAATGAGAAAAGGCCCATAAGAAAATGGTGAGAACCCTTCCTCGGAAAAGACCGGTAAAACCTCCAACACCGAAAACATCATAGAAGACGCATGCGAACTCCGTTTTCGATGAAACCAAGCTTGTTGGAAAGCTAGCGACAAGGGCTAACACAATATTGAAAGAAATAACAATAAGAAGCAAATTATAAAAGGCCCATAAGAAAATGGTGAGGACCCTTCCTCGGATAAGACCGGTAAAACCTACAACACCGAAAACATCATAGAAGACGCATGCGAACTCCGTTTTCGATGAACTCAAGATTGTCATCAAGATGACCATAAGCTCTAAGACTCACAAAGAGAACCAAACAAGTACCAAGAAACATGATGCAAGGATGCAATGGTTTGAGCTCTCGACGAACGATATGATCAAGCTACTCACTTGAGAGCCCCCCTTGATAGTACGGCTATCGATCCTATAACCCGGTCTCCCAACTACCACCATGAGACCGGTAAAATAGAAAACCTATCAAGGGCAAACCTTTGCCTTGCACATGATCCACTTGAGTTAGATGATGACGATCTTGTCCTCCTCAAGATGGACCACCTTTCTTGATTGCGTTGGGTCGATGAAGACTAGATGATTGCTCCCCCATACTCCACTATGGGTGAGCCACTCTTCGGCACATCTTCACAAATCCATTGACACCACAATGTATGGCAAGCTTCAAGCACTTGAACTCTTCGTGAGTCTCCACTTGAAATTGCACATGGCAATCTTGATGACGATCACCACTTGATGTCATCCTTCCCATGGGTTGTATGATATCATCCTCTTGACGCAAGCCCATGGACACGTACCTAACCCCACATAGACTCTCACATAGACCATGGGTTAGTACACAAAGTGCAATGGACAATGCTTACCATACCATGGGATCACTTGATCCCTCTCGGCACATCTTCTACTCTTTGTGAGTTGATCAACTTGATTCACTCTTGACTTAGTCTTGATCAACCTTGAATCTTTCCAACTCTCTTCGTTTGGATGATGTCTTGAAGGTAAACATGAATGATCACACAATCTTCTTCTTCAAGACATGCTTGCAATAAGCTCAACTCTCAAATGACCAATCTTTGGATAATTCCTTGAATAGCACCTTGGTCGACACAAACTCTTCTTGAAACCAACACATGTACTCCAAGAAAAGGCCATAGACAAAACCTTCAAATATAACTCAAGGAAACCATTAGTCCATAGAGATTGTCATCAATTACCAAAACCAAACATGGGGGCACCGCATGTTCTTTCAGGATGCTTGATACGTCTCCAACATATCTATAATTTTTGATTGCTCCATGCTATTATATTATCTATTTTGGATGTTAATGGGCTTTATTTTACACTTTTATATCATTTTTGGGACTAACCTACTAACCGGAGGCCCATCCCAAATTATTGTTTTTTTGCATATTTTAGGGTTTCGAAGAAAAGGAATATCAAACGGAATGAAACCTTCGGGAACGTGATTTTCTCAACAAACGTGATCCAGGAGACTTGGAGTGGCCATCAAGAAACAAGGGAGGAAGGCACGAGGTAGGGGGCGCGCATACCCACCCTGGGCGCGCCCTCCACCCTCGTGGGCCCTCCGTTGCTCCACCGACGTACTTCTTCCTCCTATATATATCCACGTACCCCCAAACATCCAAGAGCACCACGGAAACCTAATTCCACCGCTGCAACCTTCTGTACTCAAGAGATCCCATCTCGGGGCCTTTTCCGGAGCTCCGCCGGAGGGGGCATTGATCACGGAGGGCCTCTACATCAACTCCATGGCCTCTCCGGTGATGTGTGATTAGTTTACTTCAGACCTACGGGTCCATAGTTATTAGCTAGATGGCTTCTTCTCTCTCTTTGGATCTCAATGCAAAGTTCTCCTCGATTTTCTTGGAGATCTATTCGATGTAATCTTCTTTTGCGGTGTGTTTGTCGAGATCCGATGAATTGTGGGTTTATGATCCAGATTATCTATGAACAATATTTGATTCTCCTCTGAATTCTTTTATGTATAATTGGTTTATCTTTGCAAGTCTCTTCGAATTATCAGTTTGGTTTGGCCTACTAGATTAATCTTTTTTGCAATGGGAGAAGTGCTTAGCTTTGGGTTCAATCTTGCGGTGTTCGATCCCAGTGACAGAAAGGGAACCGATACGTATTGTATTGTTGCCATCGAGGATAAAAAGATGGGGTTTATATCATATTGCATGAGTTTATCCCTCTACATCATGTCATCTTCCTTAAAGCATTACTCTGTTCTCTTGAACTTGATACTCTAGATGCATGTTGGATAGCGGTCGATGTGTGAAGTAATTGAACATATAAATCCTCCTAGGCAACCCGCCGTTCTGGAGGCCTTGCGCGCGCTGAGCCTCGTCGTCCGTTCGATTTTTTTTACTGTTCATCGATTTTGTCTGCTGGCGTTTGGTCAACCGTTGGTCTTTCTGTACATCAGCAGCCGCTTCATATGTAGTGACGGGTGGGACTCGTTGGCTGTGGGGTCGAGAGAATTAGGTGGTTTTTTCGATTTTGCGTGCGTGAGGGAATTTTACTGCAGTGGGGACGACGAGAACGTGGGGTGAAACCCTATCAGCCAATCCCTCGTGCTCCTCGAGCCCTGCGTCCATCCTCCTCCCCCGCTCTCCACTCCCCACCCTCCCCCGCGCAGCCGCCGCCTCTCCCCTGCCCTTCTCATCTCGAGCCCTTCCCAGCCGACGGAGGAGCCCCCATCCCAGCCCCGCGTGGGAGTTCAGAGGCAGGGGGGGTGTGGATCGATGATGGTGCAGCAAAGAAGAGGATGGGAGATCGAGGAGGGAGCGAGCCGTTGCAGAGGAGATGGGAGAAGGGGGTGCGCGGTGGTGAGGCATCGGCACCAAAGAAGCAGGTCCGTGGTGTGCGGTGAAGCGCGATAGGTGGCCCCGGCCGGCGCTCGCAGGTACCTCATGCAGGATGAGGCCGCAGCTCCAGTCTTCTCCCCGCGGTGGTCCACGGCGCTATCACTGTGGTCCTCAGCAGGAGGAGCGCGGGACGCAGAGGCGGCCGGCTCCGTCCTGCTCTTGTGCCCCCGTACCTCTGCCTTTCTTGTCCGCGGCGCCCCAGGCTAGCAGGTGGACGGCGCGGAGAGTTCTCGTCACAAGACGCAGGAGGATGGTTCTCGCCGACACCGCACTCTGCTCCTCTCGCCTCTGCCGCGCTCTGCTCCGGCTCGTCCCCGCCGCGCTCTACTCCGGCTTGTCGTCACCGCGCTCTGCTCCGGCTTGCCACCGAAAAGGTTGTGCTTTCGGTCCAAGGAGCCGATGGGTCACCGGATCCGTCGGCCACCCCATGGACTTCGCCTGGAACGCGGGCTGGGAGGCGGCGGCGCCAGCCTGCAACGCCAACCCCGACCCCGACCAACCCGCCGCGCGTCGCCGTCTCCTGGCTGAGGCGAGCTGACTGCCACGCAGGTCATGCTCTCTGCCATGTCAAGTTACGGTCCTTCGCTGGTCTTGCCGTGGATTAGGCTGTTGTGGTCCGTGAGTTGACAAGTGGATTCATAAGGTCGGATTGATAAGAATCTGGATAGGAATCCTTGAGTTGGCTCAGATTGATAAGCACTAGGAATCGTGCAGCCCCCAAATCCTTGAGTTGGTTCAGAGTTAGCCTTGGCTGCTCCCCTGCTTGACTGAAGTTTTTGTTCCCTGCTAAAAAGGCTTCATTTTTGTTCCCTCCGATTCAGGTTCATTTTTGTGTACTGCTCCCTGCTAAGAAACCTTCATCTTATAATGCTTTTGTTAGCTCTGTCTGAACATTTTCTTATTACCCTTTTAGTGCCTGCTCTCATGAAGATGAATATGTCTTGTTCGTCAATGCCGGTGGGTATATCTGAAAAAACTGCAAAGGAAGCAGAAGACAATGTGCTCCCGAGAGAGATGGTAAGCAGTGCCATCAATCTTGACAATTAATTTGCTAGAATTATCACAAGACTTGTCAAACAAAACTGAAAATTTTGACTGCATCGGGTAAGATTGACTGAAGAAAGCAACTAAAACTTCAGAGAATATATTGTTGTCTATATAAACTGAATACTGGTGTACTGTCAATATTCAGTAGCAGAAATTAAACTTCTGAGTATATTGTACTGTCAATATTCAAAAGTAGAAATTCAGTGTTGTACCACTAAAACTGTGATGGTTCCTCTTTGATGTGCAATGTTAACATCAGATTATCCAATGTTCCATATTTCAGCACAATATTCAATACTCTTATGTCCCGCACAATGCACCGCACAAGGTCCCTGCTCCCTTCCCTGCTGCAGGTAGCACCCTCCCTTTTGTTCAGTTTCAGTATGCAAGCGAACATGTGCAGTTCATGTGCACTGATTCTCAAAACTGAAGCATTTACATGGCCATGTTGGTTTCTTCAGTGAGGAGACGAGAGAGGAGATAGCTGGATCTGGAAATGGAGGTCAGCACCACCTACAGGACAAGAGCGCCGCTCCTCTCCAACTCTTCAAGGTCTCTCATGCTCTGCTCTTGCTCTGGCTGAATTAGAAGGTTAGGTGTGACAAAAAAACTGAAACTTTATATCCTAATATCCTTCCATTTTTGCAAAATCAAATTTGTGTCAGCTATGTGATCAATGATCATACACTTGTTTCAAATAATCATACGCTTATCAATTTTCACGGACAGGTTAATGGTGTATACCTGCTTCTTTGCTGCCATGTAAAGACTCTGTTATCTCTTGAATTTATCCACTGCCAACTTTATCCTGCAGTCATGGATAAAGTTTGCATTAGTCTTTGCCAGCCAGGTTCGCAAAACTACAAGTTCCAGTCCTTTTATTCTTCCTTGGTCATAATGTTAATTTTTCTGCCATATGTTAAATTTTTTGTCATATGTAGGCCATCAGATAACTTGTGTTTGTTCATCTAGTTGCAAAAGAAACTTATGACTTATGTCGTCAGGAAAAAAAATAGTAGACCAGTTTACAGTTGAAAGGACCAGGCACTACCATTTGTTTGCTGTGTTATTCTCTCAATGAATCTTAATTATTTCTGATATGTTTCAGTTATTTTATTTCAACAAATGACAAGACTAATCTGTCATTCACAAAGTTTTTGCAGCTAGCATTAAAAGCTGGTGTGTTTTATGACAGAGTGACAAATATGACTATTTGGGGAAACCATTCAACAACTCAGGTGAAGATATGATTAGAAACATGGCTGCTCTGTTGGTAGTGCTTTGGAGTACTGATTTGATGATTTCCACTTGAGTAGGTTCCTAATTTCTTGAATGCCAAAATTAACAGGAGGCCAGTAAAAGAAGTCATCAAAGATACAGAGTGGCTAGAAGAGGATTTTCCTATAACTGTTCAAAAGGTACACAATTCCTGATTGATTGGGACAACTAAGAGAATATTGTGTACTGATTGATTGATTGATTTCTTGAATATTTTGAATTGGCTTGAGGTCATGCAGCTGCTCTCGTTGCTTACGCAGGTACACGGAGAAGGTGGTGGTGCCGCCGAGGCTGTTGCTCCCGGTGTCGGAGAGGGTGTCGCTGAACGATGCCGCCGGCTGGCCTGAGGTGGCCTGCACGTCTTCATGACCAGACATCTCCCCAGGTGAATCCCTTCCCTTTAAGAAAATCTCTCTAGCTAATTTTTTTATTAGGATTGCAGAACGTGAATCTTCCTTAGTCATCCCCAAATTGGCATACTCTGACTAACTGAAAAACAACAAAGTATTTAATGGTGCTACTCGAATGGAGTATGAAATGATTTAGTAATCACTTGTATGCAAAGAGGTGCACAATTTGGTGTTGTAAGAATTGAACTGGAACGGAATTTTCATGCCTATGTTTTTTTCCATGCCGACCTCTCTCCAGTCGTATGCAGATCCACAGTGGATCAAGCGGAATTGGCACATTTGCTATACAGATTGCCAAGCGCCTTGGAATCAAGGTTTTTGTCACTGCAGGTTTATTGGTTTAGATAGATACATTATATATGGTACAAAGATGTTTTCCGGAAGCAACTCTGTTATGCCGCTCAGAAAGCCAAAGAGAAACTAACCGCTTACGACGTTTAAGGTGTGGATATATGCAGAAACTACAAAACCTTTGTAGCACGTATCGAAGAAGAAACTAATGGAAATGGTATTATCCTGCCATCCTCTTGTGACGCTTGATGCCCTGATGCAAAAGTAAAATAAAATTATTTGGCTTTACCAAGTTATACCCGTCAATTTCATATACATTCTAACTGTAATATGTGGAATATCTCTACCAGACCTTGATTTCATTCTGGCCAAAGTAGGCAGATCTTATCTCCAAGGCAATCTGGATAGCTTAGCAGTAATTGATGGTAGACTTTTCATCGTTGGTTTCATGTGAGGCACTGTAATTGAAGTGAACCTGCAGGCGATGCTTGCCCGAAGACCGACTGTACAAGGTTGTATCGATCTATCTATATACAACCATGCCTCTTTCAGTTTTATGTGTTCTTTTTCCTGATAACACATCTTACTCTCTGAACACAATGCTCATAGGACTGTTGATGCTTTTTTGCTGTTAGAATTTCATGCTTTGTTTTTCGGCAACTGATTATGCAGTGCTATGATGTAGCTTTGTGTCTTCTAAATTATTTTTTACTCTCAGATAATTTATTAGACAACGGAACTTTTGTGTAGATCTGTGCGAAGCCAGATCCAGAATGAGTCGATAGAGTTGGGAGTAGCGATACAACATCTGGGGGCTATGCTTTTTGAGCTTGGACGGACAATGATGACGCTTAGAATGGGGCCATCTCCTGTGCATTTTTCTACTATGTCACTATCACACAAGTGATTCACAAGGTTTAAGTATTCTGATAGCTTTTTTTTATTTTGTAGGCTAATGCTTTTGTAAATGTTGGGCATGCTGTTTATACAAACCCCACTGGACCAAGTCCAATCATGGTTCAGGCTACCTGTATAGCTTTGCTTTCCTATCATGAACTGCTGACAACTTTGTTTTGGGCTATCATGCTAGCATGCACCGTAACATATATCACTATGTATTAACATGCTAGCTAAGTATCTATTTCTTTATACTTTAAGGATCTTATTATCAGTCCTTCAACAAATTTTACGTGCATGATTTGGATGCTTGGTTTGCTGTCGCCCTTTGCACCATCGGCGCAACGGGTGGTTAGCTGCTTTTTTATGTGTGAGAATGTTAGGAATGTTTCTATATGTGCCCATATTTATTTGGTGTGCCTGCTATGTTTCACTTTCACTGTTCTTTGTTGAATAAATTGAGAAATTCTTGATTCTTTTTATGTTATTTCTTTACATGAAGGATCCAGATTAAAATCTAATGTGTTATTCTTGCTGGCTTAGTTTAAACAAATGCATTTTAGATCACCTACTTCTCAGTTCATGATTTTTGATTCGGTGTGTTGCGGCTGATTACCGGAACACACTCATAATTTACTAAAAGAATTTTTTTAGTTGTTTTTGCATATGCCTCTTGGTATTTACTATGTCACCTTCGAGATTAGTTAACTAACATACATATCCTATCTACGCTTTTCACATCCATATAATGATGCCATGTTTTTCCTTTTGAGTAGATGATTCTTTATTTATTAACATATACACCAATATGCTGTTTCCATTGATCTCATAGTACTTTTTGTGTGTTTCTTTATCTTGGGCTGAAAACTTATTGTCAGTTGAAGCTATTTTTGAAGTCATGTATACTATGGAAGTTGTGTAAAAGAACATTTACTGAAATGTTATGTAAAACCTATGGCTCAAAGCTAAGCTTCGGTAAATTGGAATATTTATAGATATATTTGGGAGTTTCATTAGATTAATCTGGACTTTCAAACTAATCCATTTAATTATTTGAGAGCACCAGCAACACAATTTTTTTAAAAAGAAACATGCCCACCAAACGAAGGGCATGGCTATGTTGTCCATGTATGCAAATCTCTAGGAAGGAGAAACCCTCAAGAACTGCTAGGAAGGAGAAAGCCCTCCACGTCTCCAAGCCTGACTATGCCTCCGTACGTTCCCTCTTTCGATCTGTCTCTCCCCTTCCGGTCCGTTCCATTCCCCCCTTACAGCGCCCGTGTTCGTGTCTCCTGGCCTAACATATGTGCGTGTGTGGTTCTTCTGCAGCTCGTGGCGAGGATTGTTGTGTCCAACCTGCCGCCAAGTGGCTAGCCGCCAAGTGGAAATAGTCTGTGTGGCGCTCGTAATTAGAGAGCGCATTATGCTAGAAAGGTACAGGAAAGAATAGGGAAACTTCTGTCATTTTCTTTGGTCTCGGAAAAATAAATGGTGATATGGACTGATACATTGCTAAATTACATGATACAAACTCACTTCTCTTTTTTGATTTTTGGTTTACTTCGTTGTGCTACAATGGCTCTCCTAGGAATGTTCTTCCATGCTTTGATGTGCACAATCCAGAAAGTGCATGCATCCAGAAACCAAATAGGATTTTTTATGTGTTATCTTCTCATAAATCTTGTGCTCGTCCAATAAGAATAAGGTTTGGTGGTATTGCTTTTGTCTGTCACCCGGTAGATTTCAGACTTCAAGCTAGCTGCAGTTATTTCAGGTTATATGTGCAAATCCTTGGTGTGACATGATTGGTAACTGACCATGAATACCTTGCAATCTGATATGTCTAATTCTTGATTTATGTGATTCCATGGTCTAAAAATTGGTCCTAAAGATACATGATGTTTTTATACAAAGTTGAGACAGTTATTTTTGAATGGAGGGAGTATTAGATTATTTTGTTCCTTTTTAATTTGGTTCTAAAGATATAGTTTCAGAGTGATCATTTTGCATCAGTCAAGCTTGCCGTTGTTACAAATAATTGTTCTGTTGTCCTCAATTCACTTTCTTGGTTTTTTAATGCTACAAGCGTTATTGTTCCTGTTTTTTTAGTTATTGATCATGCCATTTTTCTTTCTGCCTTTGTAGCTGAAAGATTAGTGAGACTGACTAAATTCTGAACATGTTCCATGTGAGAGAACTAGCATGTTGATTTCATCTTGAAATAATCGTAGCTGGGGGACGAGGTTTGTAACTGAGGGTCATGTGCAGAGCTGGAGGAAGAAGTTGCGAGGCTTGGAACTCTCCTTGTGAAGGGCTCAGGGACAAGAGTGAGGACTATGCCTCTTTAGTTGTAATTGTGATACTCCTGATGTGCAAGCAAACACTCATGTGATACTCCTTATGCTAAAATGTTGGTTGTTCGTACAGAGGTGGTGACATTATTTGGTTCTCTGGTATTGATTTCATGATTTGTGGTTAATATATGACGTAATACAATCCACATTGCATTATATTTTTAGTTACATCTCCTACCTACTCACTACTAACATTATTTCTAATTCGGTTCTTGCGCCATTGGCGCAACCGGGTCATCTAGTAGTAGTAGATGCAGAATTGTTTTGGTCTATTTGTCTCAGACGTGATGCCTATATACATGATCATACCTATATATTCTCATAACTATGCTCAATTCTATCAATTGCTCGACAGCAATTTGTTTATCCACCGTAATACTTATGCTCTTGAGAGAAGCCACTAGTGAAACCTATGGCCCCTGGGTCTATCTTTCATCATATTAATATTCCAATACTTAGTTATTTCCTTTGCCGTTTATTTTACTTTGCATCTTTATTTCTCTTTATTATAAAAATACCAAAAATCTTATCTTATCATATCTATCAGATCTCACTCTCGTAAGTGACCGAGAAGGGCTTGACAACCCCTTTATCGCATTGGTTGCGAGGTTCTTATTTGTTTGTGTAGGTGCGTGAGACTTGAGCGTGATCTCCTACTGGATTGATATCTTGGTTCTCAGAAACTGAGGGAAATACTTACGTTGTTTTACTGCATCACCCTTTCCTCTTCAAAGGAAAACCAATGCAGTGCTCAAAGAGGTAGCAATCCTCGAGTAGGTAAATGATAAAAACGGAATTTTTGATGTGGAATGTAACCTAATATAATTTTCAATGTAATTCTCTTTATTGCGGCATGAATGTTTAGATCCAAAAGATTCTAGACAGAAGTTTAATATTGACATAAAAATAATAATATTTCAAGCATGCTAACTGATAATCCACAAGTATAGGGGATCAATTGTAGCCTCTTTCGATAAGTAAGAGTGTCGAACCCAACGAGGAGCTAAAGGTAGATCAAATATTCCCTCAAGTTCTATCGATCACTGATACAACTCTACGCACGCTTAACGTTCGCTTTACCTAGAACAAGTATGAAACTAGAAGTAATTTGTATGTGTAACGGGATAGGTTTGCAAGAATATAAAGAGCACGTAAATAAAAATTAGGGGCTGTTTTGGGTAAAGAAGCAATAAAGTTAGTATAGCGAGTGTGGAAAAGTGGTGGTAGGAGTTGCGAAATTGTCCCTAAGCAATTAACTACTTTACTAGACCGATAACAAGTTTTATGTGAGAGAGGCCACTGCTAGCATGTCATCCCTGACTTGGAATTCTATGCACTTATGATTGGAACTATTAGCAAGCATCCGCAACTACTAACGTTAATTAAGGTAAAACTCAACCATAGCATTAAGATATATTGGTCCCCCTTCAATCCCGTATGCATCAATTTCTATGCTAGGTTGAAGCTGCTGTCACTCTTGCCCTCCAATACATAGTCCTATCAACATACAACTAACCCTATGGTGTAATTCACGCGCGCTCATATGATGGGCACGAGAGGACAACAACATAACCACAAGCAAATTAAACCAATCATAGCAATTCACGAATTACCGATAGGACAACAAAAATCTACTCAGACATCATAGGATGGCAACACATCATTGGGTAATAATATGAAGCATAAAGCACCATGTTCAAATAGAGGGTACATCGGTTTGCGGGAGAGTGGATCGCTGTAGATAGATGGGGGAAGGTGATGAAGATGTTGGTGAAGATGACAGAGGTGTTGGTGTAGATCGCTGTCAGACGATGATGGCCCCGGCGGTGTTCCGGTGCCACCGGGAGAGAGGGGGAGAGGGCCCCCTTCTTCTTCTTTTTCCTTGACCCTCTCCCTAGGTGGGAGAAGGGTTTCCCCTATGGTCCTTGGCTTCCATGGCATGGGAGGGACGAGAGCCCCTCCTAGATTGGATCCGTCTTTCTCTGTTTCTGTGTTCCAGATTCCGGCCTTTCACCGTTTCTTATATTGCCGGAGATCCGTAACTCTGATTGGGCTGAAATTTTAACACGATTTGTATCCGGATATTGGCTTTCTTGCGGCAAAAGAAGGGCACCAATCCCCTTACGGGGTGGCCACGAGGGCCAGGGGCGCGCCCCCTGCCTCGTGCCCCCCTCGGGCATTGTCCCACATTGATTCTTTTTCCCAAAAATCACATATATTCCAAAAAAAACTCTGAAAATTTTTATCATGTTTGGTATCGGCGTCAAAACTGGCGGATCTTGGGTAGGGGGTCCTGAACTGTGCGTCTAAGGCGGATGGTAACAGGAGGCGGGGGACACGATGTTTACCTAGGTTCGGGCCCTCTTGATGGAGGTAATACCCTACGTCCTGCTCGATTGATCTTGATGATATGAGTATTACAAGAGTTGATCTACCATGAGATCGTAGAGGCTAAACACTAAAAGCTAGCCTATGGTATGATTGTTGTTGTCCTACGGACTAAACCCTCCGGTTTGTATAGACACCGGAGGGGGCTAGGGTTATACAGAGTCGGTTACAAGGGAGGAGATCTACATATCCGTATTACCAAACTTGCCTTCCACGCCAAGGAGAGTCCTATCTGGACACGGGACGAAGCCTTCAATCTTGTATCTTCATAGTCCAATAGTCCGGCCAAAGGATATAGTCCGGCTATCCGGAGACCCCCTAATCCAGGACTCCCTCAGTAGCCCCTGAACCAGGCTTCAATGACGATGAGTCCGGTGCGCAGATTTGTCTTCGGCATTGCAAGGCGGGTTCTTCCTCCGAATACTCCATAGAAGATTTTGAACATAAGGGTAGTGTCTGGCTCTGCAAAACAAGTTCCATATACCACCGTAGAGAGAATAATATTTTCACAAATCTAATCTGCTGACATGTTTGACAGCATGACATCATACCACGGCCCGGTCATTATTCGAACCGTTTTTCTCAACCAGCACTGCACATATCGCGAGGCGGTTTTCTTGACACATCTTGTCAAAGCAGAGATCATGTCCCCTTATCACGGGATTCTCATCAATACGGGTATGGGTAACCCAACTGCGCCATCAATTACGCATTCGGGGAATAAGCGATTTTACCAAGTAAGTGGGGAGGCGCATCGCCTCCTCCGCCCTTATAAAGGGACAAAAATTCACCCTTTTTACCCACGCCTTATTCCTCCTTGCTTATCCATTCTCGCACACTCAAGCTCCAGGGCCCAAGTTCGCGTCTTTCTCCTCAAACCACTCCAAGCATGTCCGGAGCGGGAGGCAAGTGGATGGTCTCCTCCGTCACGGAGGAGAACATCACAAAGCTAAGGGAAACCAGATATCTGGCCGCGGACATCGCGCACCGGCTGCCAGATGCGGGGCAGATCATCCCTACGCCCGAACCCCATGAGAGGGTAGTTTTCCTTACCCACTTTGTCCGCGGACTGGGATTTCCCTTTCACCCATTTGTCCGCGGGCTCATGTTCTACTACGGGTTGGATTTTTATGATTTGGCCCCCAATTTCATCCTCAACATCTCGGTGTTTATCGTCGTGTGCGAGGCCTTCCTCCGCATCAGGCCCCATGTAACGCCCCAGATATGACTTTCCCAATTTGTACTCCAACTCTTGCCGTTTCCGGCATTAAGTTATATTTATTTCTCGGGTTCGGGTCTTCGTCTCCGTGTGTTGTTTTCGTTTTCGTGCATCTCATATCATGTCATCACGTGCATTGCATTTGCATACATGTTCATCTCATGCATTTGAGCATTTTCCCCGTTGTCCGTTTTGCATTCCGGCGCTTCGTTCTCCTCCGGTGGCCATTTCTACCTTTCTTTCGTGTGTGGGGATTAAACATTTCCGGATTGGACCGAGACTTGTCACGCGGCCTTGGTTTACTACCGGTAGACCGCCTGTCAAGTTTCGGGTCATTTGGACTTCGTTTGATACTCCAACGGTTAACCGAGGGACCGAAAAGGCCTCGTGTGTGTTGCAGCCCAACACCCCTCCAATTTGGCCCAAAACCCACCAAACTCTGCTCCATCGTCTCGGTCGTTCGATCACGATCGCGTGGGCGAAAACCGCACCTCATTTGGACACTCCTAGCTCCCTCTATGCCTATTTATAGGACCCCCTCCTGAAATTCGCGGATCCCCCTCTCCGAAACCCTAGCCCCCCTCCTCCTCCGACCGCCGGACGAAATCCGGACGGCCGGACGTGTCCGCCCGATCCGCCCGGGCCAATCCCGCAAGGCCATGTGGCGCCGTGCCCACTTTGCCGCCTCCAGCCGCCGCCGGCCCGCGGGGCCCGCGTCTGGCCCGCGGGGCCCGTTTCCCCGCCGCTCCTCCGTGCCAGGCTCCAGGGAGAGGAGCTCCCGAGCCGCGCGACCTCGTCGCCGGCGCCCTCCGCCGCCGCCAGCCAGCGAGCGCCGCCCCTTGTCGGTGAGCGCCCAGCGCTGCCCTCTGCCGCCCCGTCGCCGGTGGCCGGACGCGCCGCTCCGCGTCGCCCTCCGCCGCCGCATCGTCGCCGCCTCGCCGACCGGCTGACTCTGGCGAGCTCCGCCTCCACTCCGTCTCCGGCGAGCCCAGCTCCGGCCGGTGGTCCTCGGCTCGTGCGCCGTGAACAGTAGCCCGGCCGGATCCAGATCTGTGAACAGTAACCCTAGGGTTGACTTTCCTTTCCCCCCTTGATTTTTTATGCTATGTTTGACTGCTCATATCTCCGCATCTGTAGCTCCGTTTTGGACATATGATATATCAAAATCTTCGTCTCGACGAGTACATCATTTCATTCCATTGCATCATTTGCATTTGAGGTCATCTTGATGCCCAAAATGCTGGTAGAAGGAGGCATCGTGAGTTAAATTGCAGATCCGTTAGCTCATCATTGACTTTTGTCATTTTTGCCATGATTAATGTGTGCATGATATGCCTGTGCCCCTTTGGGATGAATTGTTAAGCATTTTGTCTTATTTCCAGAGGTGCCAGCCATGCATTTTTAGGATGTGTGTGGTGTCTTGTGCAAGCTTGCAAAGAGGGGTACCTGAGATTGCTGATTTCAGGGACTTAGTGATTTTCGCTAAGTCTGGGATGTTTTAGTTCATGATGCTATATGTCCAGCTTGTTTCCTAGTGATCCGTGCCTCTTTTAAGGATGATCAGTAAGAGTGATTTGTTATGCTTATTGTGCTCTATCCATCCATGTCTTTACTTGTTATGTTGGAGCACCCTAGGTTGACTCAATCGAGCTCAACTTTTGCATCGTTGTTAATTTGGGCAGATCGTGAACTCTTTTGCGATTTTGCCGATGCTATTGCTAGTGATCCATGCATGCTATGCCATTGTTCTTGCCATGTCTAGCTAGGATTTTGTGCCTTATTTATGGATATATGCTTGCCTTGCCATGACTTGCACCGTAGTGAGTGCCTCAAGCTCGTTTACATGTCTCCGCGAGTTATGATTTCAGCATGTCTCAGTTTTCACTAAGTCTGAAAACTGATTGTGTTTCATCTATGTTCGTGTGCTCGTTAGAGTATTTTGTGAACCCTTTTGGCCCCAGGTCATTTTGGGTGTTTTGTTAAGCTTGTTGAGTAGCTCCATGCCATGCTCTTACTTGTCATGTTCAGGTTATGTTTCATGTTGTTTTGCTGCTCCGAAGAGAGCATCGCGGTCTGAAATTCCAGACTAGCGTTAATTTCGCTAAGTCTGAAATCTGTTTTGCTTATTCAGTTTTGCCATGCTTGTTTGAACCCCTTAATGGATGATTTTGCCTATGGCTCAGTCCTAGTGATTTGTTAAGCATCTTGTATACATCCCTGCCATGCAATTTGTTTTCATGTTTGGTGGCTGTAGCCTGTTCATTTCTTTGCATTTAGGAGCCTACTTGCTGTTAATCGCAGATCGGTTCGTTTCGTAAAACGCTTGCCATTTCCAAACCGTAGCTCCGATTCCTATGATCTTTATATCGTTTTCAGGGGATTTCTTCCCCTCTATCCAGTGGCACACTTGGTTTTCCAAGTTGAGGCCAGGTTCATGCATTTCCTGTCACGTCTTGCATTTTGCATCCCGCATTGCATCCCGCATAGCATACCATCTTTGCATATTATTGGTTGCCCTTGCACGTGGTTGATTGTATCCTTGTTGCTTGTTTGTGTTGTTGGGTAGAGCCGGGAGACGAGTTCGCTAACGAGGAGCCCGTTGAGTTTGCTTTTGACGATCCAGTCAACTCTGACAACTGTGCGGGCAAGATGATCATACCCTCGAAATCACTACTATCTTTGCCATGCTAGTTTGCTCGCTCTTTTGCTATGCCAATGCTACGATGCCTACCACTTGCTTGTCAGCCTCCCAATTGCCATGATTGAGCCTCTAACCCACCTTTGTCCTAGCAAACCGTTGATTGTCTATGTTACCGCTTTGCTCAGCCCCTTCTTATTGAAGGAAATATGCCCTAGAGGCAATAATAAAGTTATTATTTATTTCCTTACATCATGATAAATGTTTATTATTCATGCTAGAATTGTATTAACCGGAAACATAATACATGTGTGAATACATAGACCAACAGAGTGTCACTAGTATGCCTCTACTTGACTAGCTCGTTAATCAAAGATGGTTATGTTTCCTAACCATGAACAAAGAGTTGTTATTTGATTAACGAGGTCACATCATTAGTTGAATGATCTGATTGACATGACCCATCCCATTAGCTTAGCACCCGATCGTTTAGTATGTTGCTATTGCTTTCTTCATGACTTATACATGTTCCTATAACTATGAGATTATGCAACTCCCGTTTACCAGAGGAACACTTTGGGTACTACCAAACGTCACAACGTAACTGGGTGATTATAAAGGAGTACTACTGGTGTCTCCAATGGTAGATGTTGGGTTGGCGTATTTCGAGATTAGGGTTTGTCACTCCGATTGTCGGAGAGGTATCTCTGGGCCCTCTCGGTAATACACATCACATAAGCCTTGCAAGCATTGCAACTAATATATTAGTTGTGAGATGATGTATTACGGAACGAGTAAAGAGACTTGCCGGTAACGAGATTGAACTAGGTATTGGATACCGACGATCGAATCTCGGGCAAGTAACATACCGATGACAAAGGGAACAACGTATGTTGTTATGCGGTCTGACCGATAAAGATCTTCGTAGAATATGTAGGAGCCAATATGGGCATCCAGGTCCCGCTATTGGTTATTGACCGGAGACGTGTCTCGGTCATGTCTACATTGTTCTCGAACCATAGGGTCCGCACGCTTAACGTTACAATGACAGTTATTATGAGTTTATGCATTTTGATGTACCGAAGGTTGTTCGGAGTCCCGGATGAGATCACGGACATGACGAGGAGTCTCGAAATGGTCGAGACGTAAAGATTGATATATTGGAAGCCTATGTTTGGACATAGGAAGTGTTCCGGGTGAAATCGGGATTTTACCGGAATACCGGGAGGGTTACCGGAACCCCCCCGGGAGACTAATGGGCCTATTGGGCTTTAGTGGAAAAGAGAAAAGGGAAGCCCACAAGCTGGCTGGCGCCCCCCCTTTCCCCAAGTCCTAGTAGGACTAGGATAGGGGGCCGGCCCCCCTTCTCTCTCCTTTCCCCCCCGGGAGTCCTAATAGGATTAGGATTGGAGGGAGGAGTCCTACTCCCGGTGGGAGTAGGACTCCCCTGCGCCTCCTCTCCCTGGCCGGCCGGCTCCCCCTCCTCCAACCTTTATATACGGGGGCAGGGGGCACCCCAAGGCACACAAGTTTATCCTTGAGATCGTTCCTTAGCCGTGTGCGGTGCCCCCTGCCACCAAATTCCACCTCGATCGTACCGTTACAGTGCTTAGGCGAAGCCCTGCGTCGGTAGTACATCAAGATCGTCATCACGCCGTCGTGCTGACGGAACTCTTCCTCGATGCTTTGCTGGATCGGAGCCCGAGGAACGTCATCGAGCTGAACGTGTGCTAAGAACTCGGAGGTGCCGGAGTAACGGTGCTTGGATCGGTCGGATCGGGAAGAAGACGTACGACTACTTCCTCTATGTTGTGTGATCGCTTCCGCAGTCGGTCTGCGTTGGTACGTAGACAACACTCTCCCCTCTCGTTGCTATGCATCACCATGATCTTGCGTGTGCGTAAGAATTTTTTTGAAATTACTGCGTTCCCCAACAGTGGCATCCGAGCCTAGGTTTTATGGTTTGATGTTATTTGCACGAGTAGAACACAAGTGAGTTGTGGGCGATACAAGTCATACTGCCTACCAGCATGTCATACTTTGGTTCGGCGGTATTGTTGGGTGAGACGATCCGGACCAACCTTACGCGTACTCTTACGCGAGACCGGTTCCCTCGACGTGCCTTGCACATAGATGGCTTGCGGAAGACTGTCTCTCCAACTTTAGTTGAACCAATTGTGACTACGCCCAGTCCTTGAGAAGGTTAAAACGGAGTCTATTTGACGAACTATCGTTGTGGTTTTGATGCGTAGGTGAGATGAGTTCTTACTTAAGCCCGTAGCAGCCACGTAAAACTTGCAACAACAAAGTAGAGGACGTCTAACTTGTTTTTGCAGGGTATGTTGTGATGTGATATGGTCAAGGCATGATGCTGATTTTATTGTATGAGATGATCATGTTTTGTAACCGAGTTATCGGCAACTGGCAGGAGCCATATGGTTGTCGCTTTATTGTATGCAATGCAATCGCGATGTAATGCTTTACTTTATTACTAAACGGTAGTGATAGTCGTGGAAGCATAAGATTGGCGAGACGACAATGATGCTACGATGGAGATCAAGGTGTCGCGCCGGTGACGATGGTGATCATGACGGTGCTTCGGAGATGGAGATCACAAGCACAAGATGATGATGGCCATATCATATCACTTATATTGATTGCATGTGATGTTTATCCTTTTATGCATCTTATCTTGCTTTGATTGACGGTAGCATTATAAGATGATCTCTCACTAAAATTATCAAGAAGTGTTCTCCCTGAGTATGCACCGTTGCCAAAGTTCGTCGTGCCCAGACACCACGTGATGATCGGGTGTGATAAGCTCTACGTCCAAATACAACGGGTGCAAAACAGTTGCACACGCAGAATACTCAGGTTATACTTTACGAGCCAAGCATATACAGATATGGCCTCGGAACACGGAGACCGAAAGGTCGAGCGTGAATCATATAGTAGATATGATCAACATAACGATGTTCACCATTGAAAACTACTCCATCTCACGTGATGATCGGTTATGGTTTAGTTGATTTGGATCACGTAATCACTTAGAAGATTAGAGGGATGTCTATCTAAGTGGGAGTTCCTAAGTAATTTGATTAACTGAACTTAAACTTATCATGAACTTAGTACCTGATAGTATCTTGCTTGTTTATGTTGATTGTAGATAGATGGCTCGTGCTATTGTTCCGTTGAATTTTAATGCGTTCCTTGAGAAAGCAAAGTTGAAAGATGATGGTAGCAATTACACGGACTGGGTCCGTAACCTGAGGATTATCCTCATTGCTGCACAGAAGAATTACGTCCTGGAAGCACCGCTGGGTGACAGGCCTGCTGCTGGAGCAACGCAAGATGTTATGAACGTCTGGCAGAGCAAAGCTGATGACTACTCAATAGTTCAGTGTGCCATGCTTTACGGCTTAGAATCGGGACTTCAACGACGTTTTGAACGTCATGGAGCATATGAGATGTTCCAGGAGTTGAAGTTAATATTTCAAGCAAATGCCCGAATTGAGAGATATGAAGTCTCCAATAAGTTCTATAGCTGTAAGATGGAGGAGAACAGTTCTGTCAGTGAGCATATACTCAAGATGTCTGGGTATAATAATCACTTGATTCAGATGGGAGTTAATCTTCCAGATGACTGCGTCATTGACAGAATTCTCCAATCACTGCCACCAAGCTACAAGAGCTTCGTGATGAACTATAATATGCAAGGGATGAACAAAACTATTCCCGAGCTCTTCGCAATGCTGAAAGCTGCGGAGGTAGAAATCAAGAAGGAGCATCAAGTGTTGATGGTTAGCAAAACCACTAGTTTCAAGAAAAAGGGCAAAGGGAAGAAGAAGGGAAACTTCAAGAAGAACAGCAAGCAAGTTGCTGCTCAGGAGAAGAAACCCAAGTCTGGACCTAAGCCTGAAACTGAGTGCTTCTACTACAAGCAGACTGGTCACTAGAAGCGGAACTGCCCCAAGTATTTGGCGGATAAGAAGGATGGCAAAGTGAGCAAAGGTATATGTGATATACATGTTATTGAGGTGTACCTTACTAGAGCTCGCAGTAGCACCTGGGTATTTGATACTGGTTCTGTTGCTAATATTTGCAACTCGAAACAGGGACTACAGAATAAGCGGACGCTAGCAAAGGACGAGGTGACGATGCGCGTGGGAAACGGTTCCAAAGTCGATGTGATCGCGGTCGGCACGCTACCTCTACATCTACCTTCGGGATTAATATTTGACCTAAATAATTGTTATTTGGTGCCAGCGTTGAGCATGAACATTATATCTGGATCTTGTTTAATGCGAGACGGTTATTCATTTAAATCAGAGAATAATGGTTGTTCTATTTATATGAATAATATCTTTTATGGTCATGCACCCTTGAAGAGTGGTCTATTCTTGTTGAATCTCGAAGATAGTGATACACATATTCATAATGTAGAAGCCAAAAGATGCAAAGTTAATAATGATAGTGCAACTTACTTGTGGCACTGCCGTTTAGGTCATGTCGGTGTAAAGCGCATGAAGAAACTCCATACTGATGGGCTTTTGGAACCACTTGATTATGAATCACTTGGTACTTGCGAACCGTGCCTCATAGGCAAGATGACTAAAACACCGTTCTCCGGTACTATGGAGAGAGCAACAGATTTATTGGAAATCATACATACCGATGTATGTGGTCCGATGAATATTGAGGCTCGTGGCGGATATCGTTATTTTCTCACCTTCACAGATGATTTAAGCAGATATGGGTATATCTACTTAATGAAACATAAGTCTGAAACATTTGAAAAGTTCAAAGAATTTCAGAGTGAAGTTGAAGATCATCGTAACAAGAAAATAAAGTTTCTACGATCTGATCGTGGAGGAGAATATTTGAGTTACGAGTTTGGTGTACATTTGAAAAATTGTGGAATACTTTCGCAACTCACGCCACCCGGAACACCACAACGTAATGGTGTGTCCGAACGTCGTAATCGTACTTTACTAGATATGGTGCGATCTATGATGTCTCTTACTGATTTACCGCTATCATTTTGGGGTTATGCTTTAGAGACGGCCGCATTCACGTTAAACAGGGCACCATCAAAATCCGTTGAGACGACACCTTATGAACTATGGTTTGGCAAGAAACCAAAGTTGTCGTTTCTTAAAGTTTGGGGCTGCGATGCTTATGTGAAAAAGCTTCAACCTGATAAGCTCGAACCCAAATCGGAGAAGTGTGTCTTCATAGGATATCCAAAGGAAACTATTGGATACACCTTCTATCACAGATCCGAAGGCAAGACTTTTGTTGCTAAATTCGGAAACTTTCTAGAGAAGGAGTTTCTCTCGAAAGAAGTGAGTGGGAGGAAAGTAGAACTTGACGAGGTAACTGTACCTGCTCCCTTATTGGAAAATAGTGCATCACAGAAAACTGTTTCTGCGACACCTATACCAATCAGTGAGGAAGCTAATGATGATGATCATGAAACTTCAGAACAAGATACTACTGAACCACGTAGATCAACCAGAGTAAGATCCGCACCAGAGTGGTACGGTAATCCAGTTCTGGAAGTCATGATGCTAGATCATGATGAACCTACGAACTATGAAGAAGCGATGGTGAGCCCAGATTCCGCAAAGTGGCTTGAGGCCACGAAATCTGAGATGGGATCCATGTATGAAAACAAAGTATGGACTTTGGTTGACTTGCCCGATGATCGGCAAGCAATTGAGAATAAATGGATCTTCAAGAAAAAGACTGACGTTGACGGTAATATTACTGTCTATAAAGCTCGACTTGTCGCAAAAGGTTTTCGACAAGTTCAAGGAGTTGACTACGATGAGACCTTCTCACCCGTAGCGATGCTTAAGTCCGTCAGAATTATGTTAGCGATCGCCGCATTTTATGATTATGAAATATGGCAGATGGATGTCTGGAAGAAGAATTGTATATGATACAACCAGAAGGTTTTGTCGATCCAAAGGGAGCTAACAAAGTATGCAAACTCCAGCGATCCATTTATGGACTGGTGCAAGCATCTCGGAGTTGGAATAAACGCTTTGATAGTGTGATCAAAGCATTTGGATTTATACAGACTTTTGGAGAAGCCTGTATTTACAAGAAAGTGAGTGGGAGCTCTGTAGCATTTCTAATATTATATGTGGATGACATATTGCTGATTGGAAATGATATAGAATTTCTGGATAGCATAAAGGGATACTTGAATAAAAGTTTTTCGATGAAAGACCTCGGGGAAGCTGCTTACATATTAGGCATAAAGATCTATAGAGATAGATCAAGACGCTTAATTGGACTTTCACAAAGCACATACCTTGACAAGATTTTGAAGAAGTTCAAAATGGATCAAGCAAAGAAAGGGTTCTTGCCTGTGTTACAAGGTATGAAATTGAGTAAGACTCAATGCCCGACCACTGCAGAAGATAGAGAGAAAATGAAAGATGTTCCCTATGCTTCAGCCATAGGCTCTATCATGTATGCAATGCTGTGTACCAGACCTGATGTGTGCCTTGCTATAAGTTTAGCAGGGAGGTACCAAAGTAATCCAGGAATGGATCACTGGACAACAGTCAAGAACATCCTGAAATACCTGAAAAGGACTAAGGATATGTTTCTCGTATATGGAGGTGACAAAGAGCTCACCTTAAGAGGTTACGTTGATGCAAGCTTTGACACTGATCCGGACGATTCTAAATCGCAAACCGGATATGTGTTTACTTTAAACGGTGGAGCTGTCAGTTGGTGCAGTTCTAAACAAAGCGTCGTAGCAGGATCTACATGTGAAGCGGAGTACATAGCTGCTTCGGAAGCAGCAAACGAAGGAGTCTGGATGAAGGAGTTCATATCCGATCTAGGTGTCATACCTAGTGCATCGGGTCCAATGAAAATCTTCTGTGACAGTACTGGTGCAATTGCCTTGGCAAAGGAATCCAGATTTCACAAGAGGACCAAACACATCAAGAGACGCTTCAACTCCATCCGGGATTTAGTCCAGGTGGGAGACATAGAGATTTGCAAGATACATACGGTTCTGAACGTTGCAGACCCGTTGACTAAGCCTCTTCCACGAGCAAAACATGATCAGCACCAAGGCTCCATGGGTGTTAGAATCATTACAGTGTAATCTAGATTATTGACTCTAGTGCAAGTGGGAGACTGAAGGAAATATGCCCTAGAGGCAATAATAAAGTTATTATTTATTTCCTTACATCATGATAAATGTTTATTATTCATGCTAGAATTGTATTAACCGGAAACATAATACATGTGTGAATACATAGACCAACAGAGTGTCACTAGTATGCCTCTACTTGACTAGCTCATTAATCAAAGATGGTTATGTTTCCTAACCATGAACAAAGAGTTGTTATTTGATTAACGAGGTCACATCATTAGTTGAATGATCTGATTGACATGACCCATCCCATTAGCTTAGCACCCGATCGTTTAGTATGTTGCTATTGCTTTCTTCATGACTTATACATGTTCCTATAACTATGAGATTATGCAACTCCCGTTTACCGGAATAACACTTTGGGTACTACCAAACGTCACAACGTAACTGGGTGATTATAAAGGAGTACTACAGGTGTCTCCAATGGTAGATGTTGGGTTGGCGTATTTCGAGATTAGGGTTTGTCACTCCGATTGTCGGAGAGGTATCTCTGGGCCCTCTCGGTAATACACATCACATAAGCCTTGCAAGCATTGCAACTAATATATTAGTTGTGAGATGATGTATTACGGAACGAGTAAAGAGACTTGCCGGTAACGAGATTGAACTAGGTATTGGATACCGACGATCGAATCTCGGGCAAGTAACATACCGATGACAAAGGGAACAACGTATGTTGTTATGCGGTCTGACCGATAAAGATCTTCGTAGAATATGTAGGAGCCAATATGGGCATCCAGGTCCCGCTATTGGTTATTGACCGGAGACGTGTCTCGGTAGTGTCTACATTGTTCTTGAACCGTAGGGTCCGCACGCTTAACGTTACGATGACAGTTATTATGAGTTTATGCATTTTGATGTACCGAAGGTTGTTCGGAGTCCCGGATGAGATCACGGACATGACGAGGAGTCTCGAAATGGTCGAGACGTAAAGATTGATATATTGGAAGCCTATGTTTGGACATAGGAAGTGTTCCGGGTGAAATCGGGATTTTACCGGAATACCGGGAGGGTTACCGGAACCCCCCGGGAGACTAATGGGCCTATTGGGCTTTAGTGGAAAAGATAAAAGGGAAGCCCACAAGCTGGCCGGCGCCCCCCCCTTTCCCCAAGTCCTAGTAGGACTAGGATAGGGGGCCGGCCCCCCTTCTCTCTCCTTTTCCCCCCCGGGAGTCCTAATAGGATTAGGATTGGAGGGAGGAGTCCTACTCCCGGTGGGAGTAGGACTCCCCTGCGCCTCCTCTCCCTGGCCGGCCGGCTCCCCCTCCTCCAACCTTTATATACGGGGGCAGGGGGCACCCCAAGGCACACAAGTTGATCCTTGAGATCGTTCCTTAGCCGTGTGCGGTGCCCCCTGCCACCAAATTCCACCTCGATCGTACCGTTACAGTGCTTAGGCGAAGCCCTGCGTCGGTAGTACATCAAGATCGTCATCACGCCGTCATGCTGACGGAACTCTTCCTCGACGCTTTGCTGGATCGGAGCCCGAGGAACGTCATCGAGCTGAACGTGTGCTAAGAACTCGGAGGTGCCGGAGTAACGGTGCTTGGATCGGTCGGATCGGGAAGAAGACGTACGACTACTTCCTCTACGTTGTGTGATTGCTTCCGCAGTCGGTCTGCGTTGGTACGTAGACAACACTCTCCCCTCTCGTTGCTATGCATCACCATGATCTTGCGTGTGCGTAGGAATTTTTTTGAAATTACTGCGTTCCCCAACACTTATAGCGTTGCTAGTTGCAGGTGGAGATTGGAGCCGTTCCTTGTTGGAACATTTATTTACTTGTTGGGATATCATTATATTGCTATGTTATCTTAATGCATCTATATACTTGGTAAAGGGTGGAAGGCTCGGCCTCTCGCCTAGTGTTTTGTTCCACTCTTGCCGCCCTAGTTTCCGTCATATCGGTGTTATGTTCCCGGATTGTTGCGTCCCTTACGCGGTTGGGCTATAATGGGAACCCCTTGATAGTTCACCTTGATTAAAGCTTTTCCAGCAATGCCCAACATTGGTTTTACCATTTGCCACCTAGCCTCTTTTTCCCTTGGGTTTCCGGAGCCCGAGGGTCATCTTATTTTAACCCCCCCGGGCCAGTGCTCCTCTGAGTGTTGGTCCGAACCAGGCAGCCCGCGGGGCCACCTCGGGGAAACTCGAGGGTTGGTTTTACTCGTAGCTTGACCTATCCGAGCGTGCCCTGAGAAAGAGATATGTGCAGCTCCTATCGGGATTTGTCGGCACATTCGGGCGGTGTTGCTGGACTTGTTTTAACCTGTCGAATCATCTTGTTGTACCGAGATACCGAGTCTGATCGGTGTGTCTTGGGTGGAGGTCTATTCCTTCGTTGACCGTGAGAGCTTGTTATGGGCTAAGTTGGGACCCCCCTGCAGGGATTGATCTTTCGAAAGCCGTGCCCGCGGTTATGGGCAGATGGGAATTTTTTAATGTCCGGTTGTAGATAACTTGAACCTTAATTAATTAAAATGAATCAACTGAGTGTGTTGCCGTGATGGCCTCTTCTCGGCGGAGTCCGGGAAGTGGACACGGTGTTGGAGTTATGTTTGCGCAGGTTGCTCTCTAGTTTCTCGCTCGTGCTTTGCCTCCTCTTCTCGCTCTCTTTGCGAATAAGTTAGCCACCATACATGCTAGTCGCTTGCTGCAGCTCCACTTATACATTACCCCCTTTCCTACCTATTAAGCTTAAATAGTCTTGATCGCGAGGGTGCGAGATTGCTGAGTCCCTGTGGCTCACAGATTACTATTACACCAGATGCAGGGACAGATGATACAGCTCCAGATGGCGCGCTTGAGCTCAAGTGGGAGTACGACGAGGACTCTCAGCGTTACTATGTGTCTTTTCCTGATGATCAGTAGTGGTGCCCAGTCGGGGTAGATTCAGGGCCTTGTCGCATGTTGGGGGTCTTTTATATTTTGGCGCCATAGTCGGGCCATGAGTGAATTGTATGATGGATGTTATTTATGTACTTTGATGTGATGTGGCGAGTGTAAGCCAACTATGTTATTCCCCTTTATATTATTTATGTACATGGGATGTGTGATGATTTCCCGGCTTGCGACATTGCTTTCAATGCGGCTATGCCTCTAAGTCGTGCCTCGACACGTGGGAGATATAGCCGCATCGAGGGCGTTACACCCCACTTCGGCCTGTGGCTGAAGACCTTTAATGTTAAACCAAAGGTGGTGGTCGGCGAGCAAGCAGAGTGCGGAGGTGCCATGGTGGGAAAAATGCCTAACGTCACCTGGCTCGAAGGCTCCTATGTGGAGACCATAAAGGGGTGGCAATTGGGGTGGTTCTACATCACCGAGCCGCGCGACACCAATTGGGTGGCGGCCCCCGAATTTCGATCGAGAATCCCCACGCGGCTCACTTCCTGGAAAGAGAAGGGCCTGTCCTGGGGTTCCCCGGTAGAGATGACCGGACTCCAGACCTGCATCAATAACATGATGAGCAAGAAAATCAAGCTCGTCAACGTGTTCCAGGTCATGCTCTTCCGCCGATTTCCCGTGTCAACGACGGGTATTCAATTTGTGGGAGTTCGACCCGGCCAAGCACCAGACGCTGCGAGAGCTCTTCGACACGACGCACAAGGACGTCTGGAATGTGCTGTTCAAGGGCGCTGAGGTACCTCCTCCCCTTACCGAGGACCGCGGACTCAGCGCAAAGCGCCATGCCAATCCGGTAAGTTTTTATATCTCACAGGATATTTATTTGCCCCAGTTTAGTCATGTGCGGGATCTAAGCTTCCATGCCCTTAACCGGACTGGGTAGAGATAGCGGAGCAGATCGATTTCCTAGCCCCCTGCATGAAGATCCTGCAGATGCTCTCCTAGCGAAGATGCTGGTTCCGGCGCCTTACGAGGTGTCGGTGAAGAAGGCCAAGAAGAAGGCCAAGAAGAAGGCCACGGGGACCCGAAAGGTTCTCCGGCGCAAGGTTATATCGGACTCATCGTCCAATAACTCCGAGGCGCACTCCTCCCACGAAAACGAGGAGGAGGAAGAGGAAAGTTCTCCCCCCCAGCTGGGGGAGACAAGAAAAGGAAGGCCGCCCCAACCGGGGAGGCCGAAGGGTCCAAGAAGGGGAGGACCCTCATTCCGAACTGCTCCACGACGGCCGCCTACAGTGGCGACGAGTGGTTACCCAGGGACAAGCCCCTGGCGAAGTCGTAAGTATCCGGATACCATAGTAATTCATGGTATATTTTATTGCACTGCTTCTCCTTACGCCGAATATGATTATGCAGTCCGTCCCGAGCCCGTCTTGACGTATCTTCGTCGGACGGTTCTTTGGACTCGTCGGATATGAATAGAGATTCACTTCCGACCGCCTCCACCCCTTGCCCTACGGACAACGTCGAGGTGTTGTCTCAAAAGGCACCGAGACGAGGGGAGGTAGTCCTGGGGGCGCCTCGAGGCGACCTTCCGGACCCTGGGCGCAAAGGGAGCAAGACTCCCACGGGCTCCAAGTTCGGCCCCCAGCCGAACACTGTGCCGGAACCTTCGGTGGTTCCGGACTCCGGCAGGCGATCCCCCGTTAAGAGGGGCAAGCCGCCCATGCCGGTGTCCTCTGTCCATCCAGAGGCACCGGGCAACTTGCTGGAAGCGCTTCGTGGCGCTTCCATCGACGAAGAGCACCGCACTATCATGAGTGCGGTGATCGAGAAAGTTCAGTCCGCCAAAAATGGACTAACCAAAGCTTGTGCCAGCCTCCTAACAGGCTTTGAGGTAAGCAATCAAAATATAGAAAAATATTACCGCATAGACAGTAGCCCCTGATACTCTATTTGGCGTTCGCGAAGAAAGGCCGAATAGAGGATCAAATAATGACTCAGGAGTCTAATCAGAATATGTCTATGTGCATATGCAGGCTTCACTGCTGGCCGCTGCCGCACGTACTGCGGAGGTCGCTGCACTGAAGCAGGACCTTGAGCGGTCCGAAGACGAGCTCGGCCTTACCAAGAGGCAGCTCGAGGAGAGCAAAGGTAAGCAATACCATATCTATATATTAAAAAGAAATTCGGTTGTAAAGTAATAGGATCATCATGAATTTGCCAGGGGCCACAACCGAGGTGGCGACCCTGAAGAAGGCGCTGTCCGAGGCTGAAGACAAAGCGGCCAAGGAGCGCATTGAGCGGGAAAAGCAAGAAGCCCGGGTAGGCGAGGTGCAGCAAGAGCTCAAGGCTCTCGCCAAAAAACACGAGTCCTTGGAGCTTGACTCGAAGACGCGAGAGTCCGAGCTTGCGAAGGCGCTCAAAAGTGCACGGATCGCCAAGGCTGAAGCCCACAAGGCCCTCCAGGAGATTGATGTGGTGAAGAAGATAGCAGCGGGTAAGGCATTCATTATGCAAAGCAAGCATGTGAAGGAAACTTTCCTTTTACTTACCCGAGTTCGGAGCTCTCCAGGAGCGTTCGCAGATCTTCCCCGCAGTGTACTGGATGCCACGGAGTTTTACCGAGCTGAGGAGGGGAGCTCGACGGAAAATTTGTTCTGGTCTTAGTATACTGGGACCGAACACCCAATGCCCTTGAGCGACCAGCTGAAGCAACTGGTCGAGCTTCACAAGGCGGCCGAACAGGCCATGAAGGGTCTTATAGTCCGGATGTGGCCTAGCGATCCCCTGCCTAGCAGCTACTTCGGTCTGGTGAGGCAGCTTGTGGATGCATGTCCACGGCTTGAAGTCATAAAGCGGTCCGTCTGCATTGAGGGTGCGCGCAGGGCTTTTGCCTGGGCGAAGGTGCACTGGGCGAAGCTGGACGCCGTAAATATGGTGAAGGAGGGGCCGCCGGAGGGCAAGGAGCATCGCTGCCCCGAAATGTATTATGACAGTGTCCTGAAGGGTTCCCGCCTTGTGGCGGAGGAATGTGCTAGAGATGTAATTTTTGAATGAACATGCTCATGTGATCCTGTAATGTGAAATGAGTTCATTTGTGCTATGCAACGCTTTTTGAATTTAAAATATTACCTTATGTGCGGCCATTTATAAAATCTGAGAGTTGGCCAGTCATCGGCTTCTGCCCCCATGTAACTAGTACCGGGGTGTTTGGGATAAACCTGAGCACTCTTTATCCCAATTTTGGGTCCTTCGAGGGAGGTGTTCAGCACAACGAACCAGGCAATCGGACTATAAGGCTTTATCACTCTCACTTAGCCATAGAAGTCTACAATTTTAAATTTTGGTGAAGCCCCTAGTATTCAGAAGGCCGAATTTGGGGCGCTATATACGCCTAAGTCGGGCAAGGCCGACTCCTCGCCCGAAGCGGAAAAAGTCTTTAAGGACTTGAGACCTCTCGAACAGCGACCAGCTCTCGCCTTATCACGACAGTCAATTTTCGTCTTTCTCTACTGAGGTGCTTGTCCGGAAGAACCAGGACACAATCGCAGTAGTTCTCCTAGCGCTACCTTAGCCGATATAGCGGAACGTAAGGTACCAAAGCATGGGAGCCGGGCAAACCCAACTATTAACCCAAGACATGATTCGGAGCTGATGCATATAATGCTATAAGTTCGGGGTGCCGCACTATCGAAAGTGTTCGGACTTCTCACGCCGTATTATGGGGTAAGCGAAAGCCCCTGGCGTGCTGATCGTACCAGAATGTACAGGTGCAAGTTGTCGTAAATGAACATATAAGAAAAAAGGGATGGATAACGCAATAATAGGCTAATGCTATGCATTGTTATTTAAATAATATGTCGAAGTGTACTGATACAAGTAGTGCAATAAGCAAAAAATAAGACTATTTGACATGTCCTATCCAAGGGCAAGCTGCGTATGGGTAGTAAAAAGCGGGTATATCGATTGTTATTAGAGACCACCTGGGGGGTTCCCTTATACGTCTTAGCTTCTTGCCTCCTTGGTTGTTCCTTCCCATAATGTGTCCGGCAATCATATTGCCGGAAAGGGCTTCCAGAGAGTAAGGTCCTGAAAGAGAAAAATGATAAATGTATGCAGCCCCTAGGGCGGTTAAGCCGCCTTGCGGTTAAGCCCCTAGGACTATTATGACCCCCTAGGTCCTGGCATCTTGAGCTTGAGGAATGCATAATGCGGTACCGCATTGAATTTTGCAAATGCGGTTCGCCTGAGCGGTGCGTGATAGCCACTGCGGAATGGGATGATATCGAAGATTAACTCCTCGCTTTGGAAGTTGTCCGGAGATCCGAAGACCACTTCCAGTGTGTTTGAGCCCGTGTAATGGGCCTATACACCTGGGATGACACCCTTAAAGGTGATTTTGGTGGGTTTGATCCTCGAGGGATCTAACCCATTTTGCGCAGTGTATCCTGATAGAGTAGGTTCAGGCTACTGCCGCCGTCCATAAGGATTCGGGTGAGGTGAAATCCGTCGATGATGGGGTCTAGGACCAGTGCGGCGGATCCGCCATGACAGATACTAGTGGGGTGGTCCCTGCGATCGAAGGTGATCGGACAAGAGGACCATGGGTTGAACTTTGGGGCGACGGGCTCTATCGCATAGACGTCCCTTAGTGCACGCTTCCGTTCCCTCTTGGGAATGTGGGTTGCGTATATCATGTTCACCGTCTTCACTTGTGGGGGGAACCTCTTCTGTCCTCCCGTGTTCGGCGGCCGGGGCTCCTCCTTGTCATCACTGTGCAGCCCCTTGTCCTTGTTTTCGGCATTCAACTTGCCGGCCTACTTGAACACCCAGCATTCTCTGTTGGTGTGATTGGTTGGCTTATCGGGGGTGCCATGGATTTGACACGAGCGATCAAGTATGCGATCCAAACTGGACGGGCCCGAAGTACTTCTTTTGAATGGCTTTTTCCGCTGACTGGATCTAGAGCCTCTGAATCCGGCATTGACTGCCGTATCATCGGCGTTATTGCCATTGTTGCGGCGCTTGTGTCTGTTACGACGTGGTCTGCCATTGGCATCTTTAGTATCCGAAGTGCTCGGATTCCTCGATGTGTTGTTGCTGCGAGCCAGCCAGCTATCCTCGCCCGTGCAAAAGCGGGTCATGAGTGTCGTGAGGGTTGCCATAGACTTTGGCTTCTCCTGGCTGAGGTGACGAGTGAGCCACTCGTCACGGATGTTATGCTTGAATGCCGCTAAGGCCTCTACATCCGGACAGTCGACAATTTGGTTTTTCTTAGTTAGGAACCGTGTCCAGAATTGCCTGGCCGATTGCCCTGGCTGCTGAGTTATATGGCTCAAGTCATCAGCATCCGGTGGTCGCACATAAGTACCCTGGAAGTTGTCAAGGAATGCGTCTTCCAAATCCTCCCAACTGCCGACGGAGTCTGCTGGCAAGCTATTCAGAGTTGTTCTCAAGCATGATAAAAAGGAACATGTTCTAGAGGATACACTTCCAGAGGAACCTGCCGATAATGCTAGTACCACAACCAAGAATGCCTACCAGAAACTCGTTGATGAATCAAACGAGATCACCTGCCTCATGCTGGCTTGTATGGAGCCTGATTTGCAGCAGCATTTCAAAGATGTTGGGGCTTTTGATATGATCGAGAGTCTCAAGAGCATGTTTCAGGTGCAGGCTAGGACCGAAAGGTTCAACGTCTGGCGATCCTTGATGGATTGTAAGTTGAAGGAAGGTGATCCACTGAGCCCGCATGTGATCAAGATGATCGGATATGTGCAAGCTTTGGATCGGTTGGGCTTCCCGCTCTTGGATGAGCTGGCTACTGATGCAGTTCTGGGTTCTCTTCCGCCTAGCTATGGGACGTTCATCTCGAACTATCATATGCATGTCATGGATAAGAAGCTCACTGAATTGCATGGGATGCTCAAAGTGGCAGAGCAGGATATTAAGAAAGGCACGCATCAAGTGTTGATGGTGCAGAAATCATCTAAGTTCAAGAAGAGTTGGTCTAAGAATAAGGCTAAGGCAAAGGGCACAGAGATGGTAACCTCCGCCGTTGCGACGAAGTCTGGAACAGACTCAAAGACCATTTGCTATCATTGCAAGGAAACTGGTCACTGGAAGAGGAACTGTAGCAAGTGGCTTGCAGAGCATGGCAAGAAGGCCGGGAATGCTGCTTCAGGCAAAGGTACACTTGTTGCATATGTTATAGACATTTACCTTGCTGACATACCTAGTAGCTCTTGGGTATTTGATACCGGATCGGTTGTTCATATTTGCAACTCAATGTAGGGGCTGGTAAGAACTAGGCGTGTGGCACAAGGGGAGATTGACATCAGGGTCGGCAACAAATCAAGAGTTGTTGCGTTGGAGGTCGGCACGATGTAGCTCCAGCTTCCTTCTGGATTTATTTTGGAATTGAATAATTGTTATTACATTCCTGCACTTAGTCGGAACATTATTTCTGCCTCATGCTTGATGAGTCAGGGTTATGAATTCAATTTAAAGGATAATGGTTGTTCGATTTATTTGAATGGTATGTTCCACGGCTATGCACCCATTGTTGATGGGTTATTTATATTGAATCTAGAACAGGAACCGGTCTATAACGTGAATGTCAAGAGGCATAAGCCCAATGAGATAAATTCGACATACTTCTGGCATTGCTGGCTTGGACACATTAGTCTGAAACGCATGAAGAAGCTCCATGATGATGGACTCCTAACTTCGACCGACTTTGGGTCGTTCGAGACATGCGAATCATGCTTGCTCGGCAAGATGACTAAGTCTCCTTTCGCAAAGAGTTGCGAGAGGGCATCCGAGCTATTGGAACTGATACACAATGATGTGTGTGGACCAATGAGCACAACTGCCAGAGGTGGCTACCAGTACTTCGTGACTTTTACCGACGACTTGAGTAGATATGGATATATCTATTTGATGAGGCATAAGTCAGAGACTTTTGAAAAGTTCAAAGAGTTTCAAAACGAGGTGGAGAATCAGCTCGGCAAGACTATAAAACTTCTATGATCTGATCGTGGAGGTGAGTACATGAGCCAGGAGTTTGATGATCATCTGAAAAGCAGAGGTATAGTACCTTAGCTCACACCTCCGGGTAAGCCACAGAGAAATGGTGTATCAGAACGGAGGAATCGCACCTTGTTGGACATGGTTCGGTCTATGATGAGCAAGTTGGATTTACCCTTGTCACTCTGGGGATACGCTCTAGAAACTGCAGCTTTCACACTTAACAGGGTACCATCAAAATCCGTAGACAGGACACCACATGAGATGTAGACCGGGAAGAGTCCTAGTTTGTCTTTTTTAAAGATTTGGGGTTGTGAAGCATTTGTCAAGAAACTTACGTCAGACAAGCTTACACCCAAGTCGGATAAATGCATATTCGTGGGATATCCGAGGGAAACCTTGGGATATAACTTCTACAACCAGGAAGAGAACAAAGTGTTTGTTTCTCGGAACGGGGTTTTCCTTAAGAAAGAGTTTCTCAGTCGGGAGGCCAGTGGGAGGACGGTCCGACTCAAAGAAATTCGAGGACCACTCGGGGACGGCTCGGCTGGTGATGAGATCATACCGGAGTCAGTCAGGGAACCCGTAGTGGAAGCGGCACCGGAACCACGGAGGTCGGAAAGATTGCACAGAGTGCGCGATGTATCGTTGCTAGAAAGCGACAAGCCGACCACATATGCGAAAGCGACGGTGAGCCCAGATTCTGAGGCATGGATGGAGGCCATGAGATCTGAGTTAAAGTCCATGGATGAGAATCAAGTTTGGGACTTGGTTGATCCGCCGCCTGGCGTAACGGCCATTGGTTGCAAATGGGTCTTTAAGAAGAAAACCGATGTGGATGGAAATGTTCAGATCCACAAAGCTCGGCTTGTCGCTAAGGGTTATGGACAAGTTCAAGGAATTGACTACGACGAGACTTACTCGCCGATAGCGATGCTGAAGTCGGTGAGGATCGTACTAGCTATAGCTGCATATTTCGATTACGAGATATGGTAGATGGATGTCAAGACGGCTTTCCTTCACAGAAATTTAACCGAGGACGTGTATATGATACATCCCGAGGGTTTTGTCGATCCGACTAGCACTAGTAAGGTATGCAAGCTCAAGACATCCATTTATGGGTTGAGGCAAGCATCTCGGAGCTGGAACATTCGTTTTGATGTGGTCGTCACTGGTTTCGGCTTCATCAAAAGCGAAGAGGAGTCTTGTTTATACAAGAAGTTAAGTGGGAGCTCGATAGTGTTTTTGATCTTGTATGTGGATGACATACTACTGATCGGAAATGATATTTCGATGCTGAACTCGGTCAAGGTGTCATTGAATGGCAAGTTTTCGATGAAGGACCTTGGTGAGGCAATGTACATTTTAGGCATTAAGATCTATAGAGATAGATCAAGGAGGCTGCTCGGCTTAAGCCAGAGCACGTACATAGATAAAGTGTTGAAGCGGTTCAACATGAGTGAGGCAAAGAAAGGGTTATTGCCACTCTCACATGGTATAAGGCTAAGCGAGACTCAGAGTCCTTCGACATCTGATGAGTGAAGCAGGATGAGTAGGATTCCATATGCCTCGGCAATCGGATCCATCATGTATGCCATGATATGTACGTGGCCCGATGTTGCTTTTGCAATAAGCCTAACAAGTAGATACTAGGCCAACCCAGGTGAGAGTCACTGGGCAGCGGTAAAGACTATTTTGAAGTACATGAAAAGCACTAAAGAGATGTTCCTAGTTTATGGAGGTGAGGAAGAGCTCGTCGTAAGGGGTTACGCCAATGCTAGTTTCCAAACCGACAGAGATGATTGTCGATCACAGTCCGGATTCGTGTACGTCATGAACGGAGGAGCAGTGAGCTGGATGAGTTCCAAGCAAGATACGATGGCCGATTCTACTACAGAAGCCGAATACATTGCGGCTTGTGAAGCTGCAAAGGAAGGTGTTTGGATCCGGAACTTTCTAGATGATCTTGGTATTTTCCCAGCCTCGGTAAAACCGTTGGACCTTTATTGTGATAATTCTGGTACCATCACACAAGCCAAGGAGCCGAGGAATCACCACAAGGTCAGACACATAGATCGGAAATATCACCTGATACGAACGATCGTAAATAGTGGTGATGTAGAGTTATGCAAAATTCACACGGATGCAAATTTTGTGGATCCATTGACTAAGCCGCTTCCACAACCCAAGCATGAGGGGCACGTTAGAGCTATGGGCATTCGATGTCTATTTGATTGACTCTAGTGCAAGTGGGAGACTGTTGGAGATATGCCCTAGAGGCAATCATGTATGATGATATTTCCTATGTGTTTATGAATAAAGATAGTCCTTGGACATTATCAATGATGTGTCTCAGCAAGTACGTGACTTGTTTATGGGACTATGCATTGTATGATGACTGTCCTAAAAGGTCCCTGATACGTCCATTTTGCATCATGCTTTTATATCAATATTTATTGCATTATGGGATGTTATTACACATTATGTCACAATACTTATGCCTATTCTCTCCTATTTTACAAGGTTTACATAAAGAGGGAGAATGCCGACAGCTAGGATTCTGGCTGGAAAACGAGCAAATATTAGAGACCTATTATGTACAGCTCCAAAAGTCCTGAAACTTCACGCATGATGTTTTCCAAATATATAAAAAACATTGGGCTCAATAACTTCACCAGTGGGGCCACACCCTGCCCACGAGGGTGGGGGGCACGCCCTACCCCCTGGGCGCGCCCCCTACCTTGTGGGCCCCCTGGTGGCCCTCCGGTGACCATCTTCTGCTATATGGACTCTTTCGATGGGAAAAAATCATAAGCCATCTTCTCGGACGAAACTCCGCCGCCACGAGGCGGAACCTTGGCGTAACCAATCTAGGGTTCTGGCGGGCCTGTTCTGCCTGGGAAACTTCCCTCCCGGAGGGGGAAATCATTGCCATCGTCATCACCAACGCTCCTCTCATCGGGAGAGGGTAATCTCCATCAACATCTTCATCGACACCATCTCATCTCAAAACCCTAGTTCATCTCTTGTATCCAATTCTTGTCTCCAAGTCCGGGATTGGTGCTAGTAGGTTGCTAGTAGTGTTAATTACTCCTTGTAGTTGATGCTAGTTGGTTTAATTGGTGGAAGATCATATGTTCAGATCCTATATGCATATTAATACCCCTATGATTATGAACATGTTTATGCTTTGTGGGTATTTACTTTTGTTCCTGAGGACATGGGAGAAGTCTTGCTATTAGTAGTCATGTGAATTAGGTATTCATTCGATATTTTGATGAGATGTATGTTGTCTCTCCTCTAGTGGTGTTATGTGAACGTCGACTACATGACACTTCACCATTGTTTGGGCCTAGAGGAAGGCACTGGGAAGTAATAAGTAGATGATGGGTTGCTAGAGTGACAGAAGCTTAAACCCTAGTTTATGCGTTGCTTCGTAAGGGCTGATTTGGATCCATATATTTCATGCTATGGTTAGGTTTACCTTAATAGTTTTGTTGTATTTGCGGACGCTTGCAATAGAGGTTAATCATAAGTGGGATGTTTGTCCAAGTAAGGGCAGCACCCAAGCACCGGTTCACCCACATACCAAATTATCAAAGTACCGAACGCGAATCATATGAGCGTGATGAAAACTAGCTTGACGATATTCCCATGTGTCCTCGGGAGCGCTTTACATCATATAAGAGTTTGTCCAGGCTTGTCCTTTGCTACAAAAAGGATTGGGCCACCTTGCTGCACCTTATTTACTTTTGTTACTTGTTGCTCGTTACAAATTATCTTATCACAAAACTATCTGTTACCACTTATTTCAGTACTTGCAGAGAATACCTTGCTGGAAACCGCTTATCATTTCCTTCTGCTCCTCGTTGGGTTCGACACTCTTACTTATCGGAAGGACTACGATAGATACCCTATACTTGTGGGTCATCAGTCCCTAGTCGAAAGGGCTGTGTGGACGCGCAGCCAACTAGACTAGCATATGGCACGGTCGATGGCTTGGTCTCACTAGCCATGGAGCATTGGATGCTAATCGGATAATATGGACTTGGAAGGATCTGGTCGGATTCGACGTAGTCCGATCCGAGTCGAGATAAGGTCCAAGTCGGACAGACCCAATTATGAGACGCATCGATATGTCATCTGTGAGTCTCTAGTACAACATATGTTCTATGTCCTAAGACCTGAGCTGACGCATGTACTCGGGATGGTGACATACTTGCTTTGGGCCGACCAAACGCTACTCCGTAACTGGGTAGTTATAAAGGTAGGTTTCGGGTTTGTCCAGAACCATGCTGCGAGACGTGGTCGAGCAAGATGGGATTTGCCCCTCCGATCAGGAGAGATATACTCTGGGCCCCTTGTGTGATCCGATAAGGATACGCATGGCCATTCGACAAGGATTGTGAGATAATCCGGTTTGTGGTCGGCATCACTGGAACGAGAAAGAGGTCGGGCTAGCACAAGGATGATAGACTCACCTTGAGCTCTGATGTCTACTACACAACCTTCTTCTTGTAGACGTTGTTGGGCCTCCAAGTGCAGAGGTTTGTAGGACAGTAGCAAATTTCCCTCAAGTGGATGACCTAAGGTTTATCAATCCGTAGGAGGCGTAGAATGAAGATGGTCTCTCTCAAGCAACCCTGCAACCAAATAACAAAGAGTCTCTTGTGTCCCCAACACACCCAATACAATGGTAAATTGTATAGGTGCACTAGTTCGGCGAAGAGATGGTGATACAAGTGGTATATGGATAGTAGATAAAGGTATTTGTAATCTGAAATTATAAAAACAGTAAGGTAACTAATGATAAAAGTGAGCATAAACGGTATTGCAATGCATGGAAATAAGGCCTAGGGTTCATACTTTCACTGGTGTAAGTTCCCTCAACAATGATAACATTATTGGATCACATAACCATCCCTCAACATGCAACAAAGAGTCACTCCAAAGTCACTAATAGAGGAGAACGAATGAAGAGATTATGGTAGGGTACGAAAGCACCTCAAAGTTATTCTTTCCAATCAATCCGTTGGGCTATTCTTATAAGTGTCACAAACAGCCCTAGAGTTCGTACTAGAATAACACCTTAAGACACAAATCAACCGAAACCCTAATGTCACCTAGATACTCCAATGCCACCTCAAGTATCCGTGGGCATGATTATACGATATGCATCACACAATCTCAGATTCATCTATTCAACCAACACAAAGGACCTCAAAGAGTGCCCCAAAGTTTCTACCGGAGAATCATGACGAAAACATGTGCCAACCCCTATGCATAGGTTCATGGGCGGAACCCGCAAGTTGATCACCAAAACATACATCAAGTGAATCACGTGGTATCCCATTGTCACCACATATACGCACGACAAGACATACATCAAGTGTTCTCAAATCTTTAAAGACTCAATCCGATAAGATAACTTCAAAGGGGAAACTCAATTCATTACAAGAGAGTAGAGGGGGAGGAGAAACATAAGATCCAACTATAATAGCAAAGCTCGCGATACATCAAGATCGTATCATCTCAAGAACACGAGAGAGAGATCAAACACATAGCTACTGGTACATACCCTCAGCCCCGAGGGAGAACTACTCCCTCCTCGTCATGGAGAGCACTGGGATGATGAAGATGGCCACCAGAGAGGGATTGCCCCCTCCGGCAGGGTGCTGGAACGGGTCTAGATTGGTTTTCGGTGGCTACGGAGGCTTCTGGCGGCAGAACTCCCAATCTATTGTGCTCCCGGATGTTTTTAGGGTATATGGAGATATATAGGCGGAAGAAGTACGTCAGGGGGGCCACGAGGGGCTCACGAGGGTGGAGGGCGCACCCATGGGGGTGGGCGCGCCCCCTACCTCGTGACCTCCTCGCAGATCCCCCGACGTGCACTCCAAGTCTTCTGGGCTTCTTTCCTTCCAAAAATGAGTTCCGTGAAGTTTCAGGTCAATCGGACTCCGTTTGATTTTCCTTTTCTTCGAAACCCTAAAACAGGGTAAAAACAGAAACTGACATTGGGCTCTGGGTTAATAGATTAGTCCCAAAAATGATATAAAAGTGTATAATAAAGGCCATAAACATTCAAAATAGTAAATAATATAGCATGGAGCAATCAAAAATTATAAATACGTTGGAGACGTATCAGCATCCCCAAGCTTAATTCCTGCTCGTCCTCGAGTAGGTAAATGATAAAAGAAAGAATTTTTGATATGGAATGCTAGTTGGCATAATTTCAATGTAATTCTTCTTAATTGTGGTATGAATATTCAGATCCATAAGATTCAAGATAAAAGTTCATATTGCCATAAAAATAATAATACTTCAAGCATACTAATAAAGTAATCATGTCTTCTCAAAATAACATGGCCAAAGAAAGCTATCCCGACAAAATCATATAGTGTGGCTATGCTCCATCTTCACCACACAAAATATTTAAATCATGCACAACCCCGATGACAAGCCAAGCAATTGTTTCATACTTTTAATGTTCTCAAACCATTTCAATCTTCACGCAATACATGAGCGTGAGCCATGGACATAGCACTATAGGTGGAATAGAATGGTGGTTGTGGAGAAGACAAAAAGGGGAAGATAGTCTCACATCAACTAGGCGTATCAACGGGCTATGGAGATGCCCATCAATAGATATCAATGTGAGTGAGTAGGGATTGCCATGCAACGGATGCACTAGTGCTATAAGTGTATGAAAGCTCAACAAAAGAAACTAGTGGGTGTGCATCCAACTCGCTTGCTCATGAAGACCTAGGGCATTTTGAGGTAGCCCATCATTGGAATATACAAGTCAAGTTCTATAATGAAAGATTCCCACTAGTATATGAAAGTGACAACATAAGAGACTCTCTATCATGAAGATCATGCTGCTACTTTGAAGCACAAGTGTGGTAAAAGGATAGTAGCATTGCCCCTTCTCTCTTTTTCTCTCATTTTTATTTTTTATTTGGGCCTTCTCTTTTTTATGGCTTCTTTTCTTTCTCTTTTTTTTATTTGGGCTTCTTTGGCCTATTTTATTTATTTATTTTCGTCCGGAGTCTCATCCCGACTTGTGGGGGAATCATAGTCTCCATCATCCTTTCCTCACTGGGACAATGCTCTGATAATGATGATCATCACACTTTTATTTACTTACAACTCAAGAATTATAACTCGATGCTTAGAACAAGATATGACCCTATATGAATGCCTCCGGCGGTGTACCGGGATGTGTAATTATTCATGAGTGACATGTATGAAATAATTATGAATGGCGGCTTTGCCACAAATACTATGTCAACTACATGATCATGCTAAGCAATATGACAATGATGAAGCGTGTCATAATAACGGAATGGTGGAAAGTTGCATGGCAATATATCTCGGAATGGCTATGGAAATGCCATAATAGGTAGGTATGGTGGCTGTTTTGAGGAAGGATATGGTAGGTGTATGATACCGGCGAAAGGTGCGCGGTATTGGAGAGGCTAGCAATGGTGGAAGGGTGAGAGTGCGTATAATCCATGGACTCAACATTAGTCATAAAGAACTCACATACTTATTGCAAAAATCTACAAGTTATCAAAGCAAAGTATTACGCGCATGCTCCTAGGGGGATAGATTGGTAGGAAAAGACCATCGCTCGTCCCCAACCGCCACTCATAAGGAAGACAATCAATAAATAAATCATGCTCCGACTTCATCACATAATGGTTCACCATACGTGCATGCTATGGGAATCACAAACTTCAACACAAGTATTTCTCAAATTCACAACTACTCAACTAGCATGACTCTAATATCACCATCTCCATATCTCAAAACAATTATCAAATATCAAACTTCTCATAGTATTCAACACACTCATAAGAAAGTTTTATTATTAATCTTGCATACCAAGCATAGTAGGATTTTAAGCAAATTACCATGCTATTTAAGACTCTCAAAATAATATAAGTGAAGCATGAGAGTTCATTAGTTTCTATAAAACAAATCCACCACCGTGCTCTAAAAGATATAAGTGAAGCACTAGAGCAAATGCCAAACTACTCCGAAAGATATAGGTGAAGATCAATGAGTAGTTGAATAATTATGCAACTATGTGAAGACTCTCTAACATTTAAGAATTTCAGATCTTGGTATTTTATTCAAACAGCGAGTAAAATTAAAGAAAATAAAATGACGCTCCAAGCAAAACACATATCATGTGGTAAATAAAAATATAGCTCCAAGTAAAGTTACCGATGAACGAAGACGAAAGAGGGGATGCCATCCGGGGCATCCCCAAGATTAGGCTCTTGGTTGTTCTTGAATATTACCTTGGGGTGCCTTGTGCATCCCCAAGCTTAGGCTCTTGCCACTCCTTATTCCATAGTCCATCGAATCTTTACCCAAATCTTGAAAACTTCACAACACAAAACTTAACAGAAAACTCGTAAACTCCGTTAGTATAAGAAAGTAAATAACCACTTCAAGGTACTTTAATGAACTCATTCTTTAGTTATATTGGTGTTAAACCTACTGTATTGCAACTTCTCTATGGTTTATAAACTATTTTACTAGCCATAGATTCATCAAAATAAGTAAACAACACATGAAAAACAGAATCTGACAAAAACAGAATAGTCTATAGTAATCTGGACCAAACGTATACTTCTGGAACTCATAAAATTCTCAAATAAATTTCTGGACGTGAGTAATTTATCTATTAATCATATGCAAAAATAATTAACTAAATATCACTCTCCAATAAAAAATGCCAGCAATTCTCGTGAGCGCTAACGTTTCTGTTTTTTTACAGCAAGATCAACAAGACTTTCCCGAAGTCTTTCCAACGGTTCTGCTTGGCATAAACACTAATTAAACACATAAAACCACATATAAACAGAGTCTAGATGAATTATTTATTACTAAACAGGAACAAAAATCAAGGAACAAAAATAGTATTGGGTTGCCTCCCAACAAGCGCTATGGTTTGACGCCCCTAGCTAGGCATGATGATTTCAATGATGCTCACATAAAGGATAAGAATTGAAACATAAAGAGAGCATCATGAAGAATATGACTATCAAATTTAAGTCCAACATACTTCCTATGCATAGGGATTTTGTGAGCAAATAACTTGTGGGAACAAGAATCAACTTGCATAGGAAAGCAAAACAAGCATAGCTTCAAAATTTTAAGCACATAGAGAGGAAACTTGATATTATTGCAATTCCTACAAGCATATATTCCTCCCTCATAATAATTTTCAGTAGCGTCATGAATGAATTCAACAATATAACCAGCACCTAAAGCATTCTTTTCATGATCTACAAGCATAGAAATTTTATTACTCTCCACATAAGCAAAATTCTTCTCATTCGGAATAGTGGGAGTATCATAAGAAACTCGAATACTATAAATTGTTTCCACATTAAAAGAGTAATGTTCAGAAGAGGGGTAACCATAATAATGACAAGTTTTATAAATATAATTACTACTTTTTATAGCATAAGTATCATCACAATAATCATCATAACTAGGAGGCATGCTATCATCATTATAAACTTGCATATCAAAACTTGGGAGGCATTGCAACCTCAAACTTTAAGAAACGATAGCTTAGGTTTCTTACCAAACCATAGTTCATACGGTTTCGTCTCAACAGATTTAGATGGTGCCCTATTTAACGTGAATGTAGCTGTCTCTAATGCGTAAACCCAAAATGATAGTGGTAAATCGATAAGAGACATCATAGATTGCACCATATCTAATAAAGTACGATTACGACGTTCAGACACACCATTACACTGTGGTGTTGCAGGTGGCGTGAGTAGTGAAACTATTTCACATTGTTTTAACTGAAGGCCAAACTCATAACTCAAATATTTTACTTTTGCGATCATATCGTAGAAACTTTTATTTTTGTTACGATGATTCTCCACTTCACTCTGAAATTCTTTGAACTTTTCAAATGTTTCAGACTTGTGTTTCATAAAGTAGATATACTCATATCTGCTCAAATCATCTGTGAAGATCGGAAAATAATGATACCTTCCGTGAGCCTCAATATTCATCGGACCACATACATCAGTATGTATGATTTCCAACAAATCTGTTGCTCGCTCCATTGTTTCGGAGAACGGAGTCTTAGTCATCTTGCCCATGAGGCATGGTTTGCAAGCATCAACTTATTCATAATCAAGTGATTCCAAAAGCTCATCAGCATGGATTTTCTTCATGCGCTTTACACCAATATGACCTAAACGGCAGTGCCACAAATAAGTTGCACTATCATTATTAACTTTGCATCTTTTGGCTTCAATATTATGAAAATGTGTATCACCACGATCGAGATCCAACAAACCATTTTCATTGGGTGTATGACCATAGAAGGTTTTATTCATGTTAACAGAACAACAATTATTCTCTAACTTACATGAATAACCGTATTGCAATAAACATGATCCAATCATATTCATGCTCAACGCAAACACTAAATAACATTTATTTTAGGTTTAACACTAATCCCCAAAGTATAGTGAGTGTGCGATGATGAGCATATCAATCTTGGAACCACTTTCCAACACACATCGTCACTTCACCCTTAACTAGTCTTTGTTCATTCTGCAACTCCCGTTTCGAGTTACTACTCTTAGCAACTGAACCAGTATCAAATACCGAGGGGTTACTATAAATGCTGGGTAACATAGTAATTTCAAAATTTTCCTACGCACACGCAAGATCATGGTGATGCACAACAACGAGAGGGGAGAGTGTTCTCTACATACCCACGCAGACCGACTGCGGAAGCGTTGACACAACGTAGAGGAAGTAGTCGTACGTCTTCCCGATCCGACCGATCCAAGCACCGTTACTCCGGCACCTCCGAGTTCTTAGCACACGTACAGCTCGATGACGCTCCCCGGGCTCCGATCCAGCAAAGCTTCGGGGATGAGTTCCGTCAGCACAACGGCGTGGTGACGATGATGATGTTATACCGACGCAGGGCTTCGCCTAAGCACTACAACGATATGATCGAGGTGGAATATGGTGGCAGGGGGCACCGCACACGGCTAAGGAACGATCACGTGGATCAACTTGTGTGTTCTAGGGTGCCCCCTGCCCCCGTATATAAAGGATCAAGGGAGAGGCCGGCCGGCCCTATGTGGCGCGCCAAGGGGAGGGGGAGTCCTCCTCCTAGTGGGAGTAGGACTCCCCTTTCCTAATCCAATTAGGAAACCTAAGGGGGAAGGAAAAAGAGGGAGAGGGAGAGGGAAAGAGGGGCCGCGCCCCCCCTCCCTAGTCCAATTCAGACTCCCCTTGGGAGGGGGGGGGCGCCACCTCCTAGGCTGCAACCCTCTCTCTCCCCTAAGGCCCAATAAGGCCCACTACTTCCCCGGGGGGTTCCGGTAACCCCTCTAGCACTCCGGTTTTCTCCGAAATCATCCGGAACACTTCCGGTGTCCGAATGTAGCCGTCCAATATATCAATCTTTATGTCTCGACCATTTCGAGACTCCTCGTCATGTCCATGATCACATCCGGGACTCCGAACTAACTTCGGTACATCAAAATGCATAAACTCATAATAACTGTCATCGTAACGTTAAGCGTGCGGACCCTACGGTTCGAGAACATTGTAGACATGACTGAGACAAATCTCCGGTCAATAACCAATAGCGGGACCTGGATGCCCATATTGGCTCCTACATATTCTACGAAGATCTTTATCGGTCAGACCGCATAACAACATACGTTGTTCCCTTTGTCATCGGTATGTTAGTTGCCCGAGATTCGATCGTCGGTATCCAATACCTAGTTCAATCTCGTTACCGGCAAGTCTCTTTACTCGTTTCGTAATACATCATCCCGCAACTAACTCATTACTTGCAATGCTTGCAAGGCTTAAGTGATGTGCATTACCGAGAGGGCCCAGAGATACCTCTCTGACAATCGGAGTGACAAATCCTAATCTCGAAATACGCCAACCCAACATCTACCTTTGGAGACACCTGTAGAGCTCCTTTATAATCACCCAGTTACGTTGTGACGTTTGGTAGCACACAAAGTGTTCCTCCGGTAAACGGGAGTTGCATAATCTCATAGTCATAGGAACATGTAGAAGTCATGAAGAAAGCAATAGCAACATACTAAACGATCGGGTGCTAAGCTTAATGGAGTGGGTCATGTCAATCAGATCATTCAACTAATGATGTGAGCCCGTTAATCAAATAACAACTCTTTGTCCATGGTTAGGAAACATAACCATCTTTGATTAACGAGCTAGTCAAGTAGAGGCATACTAGTGACACTCTATTTGTCTATGTATTCACACATGTATTATGTTTCCGGTTAATACAATTCTAGCATGAATAATAAACATTTATCATGTATAAGGAAATAAATAATAACTTCAATAAACACTAGTAAAGTATCAATAACATGTATATCAAATATAGCATTTGTTCACTTTGCCATCCTTCTTATCCGCCAAATACTTGGGGCAGTTCCGCTTTCAGTGACCAGTCCCTTTGCAGTAGAAGCACTTAGTCTCATGCTTAGGTCCAGACTTGGGCTTCTTCACTTGAGCAGCAACTTGCTTGCCATTCTTCTTGAAGTTCCCCTTTCTTCCCTTTGTCCCTTTACTTGAAACTAGTGGTTTTGTTTACCATCAACACTTGATGCTTTTCTTGATTTCTACCTTCGTTGATTTCAGCATCACGAAGAGCTTGAGAATCGTTTCCGTTATCCCTTGCATATTATAGTTCATCACGAAGTTCTACTAACTTGGTGATGATGACTAGAGAATTCTGTCAATCACAACTTTATCTAGAAGATTAACTTCCACTTGATTCAAGTGATTGTAGTACCCAGACAATCTGAGCACGTGCTCACTGCTTGAGCTATTCTCCTCCATCTTTTAGCTATAGAACTTGTTGGAGACTTCATATCTCTCAACTCGGGTATTTTCTTGAAATATTAATTTCAACTTCTGGAACATCTCATATGGTCCATGACGTTCAAAACGTCTTTGAAGTCTCGATTCTAAGCCGTTTAAGCATGGTGCAGTAAACTATCAAGTAGTCATCATATTGAGCTAGCCAAACGTTCATAACATCTGCATCTGCTCCTGCAATAGTTTTGTCACCTAGCAGTGCATCAAGGACATAATTCTTCTGTGCAGCAATGAGGATAAACCTCAGATCACGGATCCAATCCGCATCATTGCTACTAGCATCTTTCAACTTAGTTTTCTCTAGGAACATATCAAAATAAAATAGGGGAGCTAAACGCGAGCTATTGATCTACAACATAGGTACGCTAATACTACCAGGACTAAGTTCATGATAAATTGTAACATCCCAAATTTTCAATTTGGAATGTTATACACTAGATCATCATGCATATCATATTTTATTTTGCATTTTGGTTGATCCTAGAAAATTCTACGCAACTCAAGGACCCATGGAGAGAGTTGGGGATTTCGTTATTTTCATATTTGAGTTTTCTCAAATTTTGAGAATAGGATCATTTGATTTTATTTATTTTATCATCAATTATTTCTATTACAAAAATGTGAGAGAGGGAATAAAATGACTTTCCCAAAATAAAGAAATATTGAGGATTTAATAAAAAAATCAAATAAGATTTTATTTTAGAGTTTTTCGGTGTTTTATTTGAATTTAGGAAAAAGTGTGTTTTTCAAAATTGCATTTAGGGCCCAAATAAATGCTCACCTTGTGCGGCTTGATTTTAGAAGCCCGTGAAAATTTATTTCGGAATTTTTGGAGTCCGTTTAGTATTTCTTTTTATTTTTTCTTCCGAGCAGAATAATTAAAAAAAACGAACCGACTTCGGGCCGTACCCGAGCGGGACACCGCCCGGGGGCAGCCTTTAAATAGCGCTGCCCCAGCCCATCAGCCCCGCCTCGATCCGCGCGCGCCGCCGGAGCCGCCGACGATCCCGCCGCCCGAGGTTCGTTGCGCCTCGATTTTTGTGCCAAAAATAGAGAACAAAAAGAGAGAAAAAAAATTCGGTGTTCGGTGTTCGGCGTTCGTCGTTTTTCTTTTTTCTCGGATTAAATCCGCGATTTTTCTGATCGCGATTCCTGATCCGATTTTCGTTTTAGTTTATCTTTTCCCTCGTTTATCGGAATCAGGCGATTCAAGCGCCCAGGGATTCATCTCGAAACCCTCTATTCGTTTAACCAACTAAAACAAGATTTTGCTACTGTAAAATTTGCCCTAGATCCAGATTACTAGAACGAAGTTGTTTTCTTTCGCCGTTTGATTTTCGCTGCTTCGTTCGATTTGATTCTTTTTGCCAACCGGAGTTCTTAAGTTGAACCTTCTGGTTAGATCTCTTATTTGAGTTTTACTTGTGCATTAGATGAGTACTTATTGTATGCTTGTTTGTTTGTCTGTGATAGAATACCCAGAGTGCGCCGCCTGTTACTTCGAATCGTTAGGTTTCGCGGATCATCAGCAAGGCAAGTAACACTTTGATCATACCTTTTTTACTACCCAGTTTTATTGCATTAGATCAATCCTCACACATTGCATGGTTAGGATCTAATTAAATTGTGGGATGCGAAGTAGATGAGGTAGTACCTATTACCTATTATTACCAAACCTTTGGGAGTTACTTCTATGTTTGCTTATTATGCCATGCTATGCTAGTAGACGTGGATTGGGTGAGTGAAATCCATGACAGATGTGAGATTGTTAATTAATGGTTTATCTAAGGTGGCAACTTAAACACACATCTGGGTGGATTGAGGCACCCGGGTATTCCAGGACTTGCCTATTTTTCTCTTGGACCGCCACCCAGGCTCAAAGGGATCATGAGATTATTCATACTAGAAACTTCCGTGTGCAGCCACAAGCTATTATGGGATGTAGCATAGTTGACTAAGTCGTGCGAACTCTTACAGTGGTAGACTAGTAGATGTAGGGGATGTAGGTGGTACGGTCTACCCGATCGTAAGGTGCTAGCGCTTCTGAAAGACTATGTCTCGGTCATCCGTCTTCTCAAAGATCATGTAGTGCGAGAAACCAAACGGAGGCGATCGAGTCTTGTGGGGAGAAGTGCGCAAACCTCTGCAGAGTGTAATGAACTAATCATGGTTAGCCGTGTCCCCGGTTATGGACATCTTGAGTATCTAGTACTTGGATTTTCATCTGAATCTCAACATGTTACTCTAAAATAATTTTGTTGGGTTATGTTTAATGATGATGCTTAATTGGGATTGAGAATGCTGTCAACCATTCTCAATGTTTAACAACCACCATGATAGTAATTAAATTTTATTCCTTTGAAGTAGGGAAAATTGGCTTTACGCAAAACTGTAACCATAGAGCTTTCCACCAGCCAAATATGCATATAGTATAGTTGTTTCATTCTATTACTCTCTATGTGTTACCTTGCCGGCATATTCCATGTGCTGACCCGTTTTCGGGCTGCAATGTTAATGTTGCAGACTTTTCAGACGACGATGAAGGAGTTTTTAGGTCGTGGTTCTATACTTAGTGATGCTGTTGGAGTTGATGGACTCACTCATCTTCCAAGCCTTCCGCTGTTATCGTTATTAGATGGCCTTAAGCCATATTTATTGTAATAAGATCTCTTTTGAGACACTCGATGTAATAAGTGTGTGATTGCTACTCTGCTATAAATCCTCCGAGTACTGTGTGGTGTCAGCATTACTGATCCAGGGATGACACCAGAGCATAGAGATCAGACCGGTTGAGGTCTGGTCGCTACAGAGATGGTATCAGAGCACACGCTGACTGTAGGACACGACCACTAAGCTAAAGTCCTAGATCACTATTCACTCTCTTCTCTTCTGACCTCTCATCTTTTCTACTCTTTAGGATGGCGGATGCAAGGAACAAGTTCACACAACCGGATGAAGATACACCCTTTGGACGCCACTTGAAGGAAGTCACTAGATACCTGAATATAGGAGTAACAAGCTTCACGGGAACCTATAACGCCACTTTACCTGAAGAAGAGCGCTAGATGATTCAAGTTCAAGTACCAGGAAGGACGTTCATGCCAGTCACTGAGCCCATAAAATTTTCTTTTGATGCACCAACTTGGAATCTAGGAAAGAGCATGGCCGCACACATCGCCATGGGACGCATTGGAGAAGTCCACCACAAGGATCTCAAGGATACTATCTATCAGTTTTGTGGGCGCCGAGATGAACATTGGGAGATGATCAGCACTAGGAAGGATAGATCAATCGCAGCTTTTATTCAGGAGTTAAACCAGCACATTCGACGACAGGAGAACCAGATGTGCGCCGACATGATAGATCTGAAGAAGGGTAAGACTAGAATCAAGGAACTGGAGGAAGAACTCAAGGCTACACGTGAAGATTATGAAGAGGAAATTGAAGTATTGGTGGATAAGAATGCCGACCTAACAATGAAGCTAGGAATATTTATGGGAGGACCTATGCCAGTAGAGGAAGACGAAGAACCCAAGGAGATTAGCCCGGAAGACTACATCATCATCGATGGCACCGACTCGGAACCAGATAGTAGCGATGATGACTATGTTGATGAAGCTGGAGCAGATATTATGGAGTCTGCAACCGAAGGATATTTCTAGTAGACCACCTCATCAGTAGTAGTAGTCCACCATGTAAATATAGTAGTCCGAGCACTTTTGTGATAGTTAGATCGATTGTATGCCTTTGTTTGATTGAATGAAGTGAATTGTTTGCTTTTGGCTCGTGTGCATATGGGTAGTGTTTTCTCTTTAGACCCCCTCTATTCTTATATCTCATCTTTTCTAAACCCTCAGATGCCTCCGAGACGTGACCCCGAATTTGCCTTTCCGCCGGAGCTCACCCAATTGATCCAGCAGCAGAACACATTGATGCAGTTGCTAGTCCAGAATCAGAATCAGGGGAACAACAACAACAACCCACCACCACCACCACCACCTGTTGACCACTTAGCCCGTTTTCTTAGGCTGAATCCACCGGTGTTTTCCAGTAGCACTGAGCCGATAGTAGCAGATGATTGGCTCCGTAAGACAGCTAGGGAGTTGACCATAGCAGGATGCACAGATGCGGAGAAGGTGAAGTTTGCCGCACATTAGTTAGAAGGACCCGCAGCATCATGGTGGGAGAATTTCACAGTCACTTTCCCAGTTGACACTGTCACATGGGACCAGTTTCAGCAGGCTTTTCGTACTGCACACGTTTCAGCAGGAGCTATGGCCATGAAGAAGTGTGAGTTTTGCAACTTGCGCCAAGGAGGAAGGACAGTTGGTCAGTATGTGGAGGAATTTAGTAAGTTAGCACGTTATGCCCTAGATGACGTCACTACGGATGCAGCTAAGCAGGAGAAGTTTCTGGAAGGACTGAACGATGAGTTGAGCATGAAGTTGATGGTAGCAACCTTCAACAACTACCAGGAGTTGGTAGATCGTGCTCTTATGATTGAAGGGAAGCAGCAACAAATTGAGAATCGCAAGAGGAAGTATGGACAAGGAAAGTACAATTCAGGAGCTCAGCAGAAGCCACGTTTTACCCCTAGACCGGGAGGACATTTTCAGCATACTCATGGAGGAGGTAGCACGCACAATCACAATGGCACCAAGAATGGTAATGGCAATGGAGGAAGCAACGGCCAAAACCGCACCAACCCATCAACCCCAGCCAGGAAGGACCTGAGCCAAGTCACTTGTTTTAAGTGTTCGAAGACCGGAAATTATGTCAATGAATGTCCTGAAGGCCAAAATGGCAATGGAAGTGCTGGCAAGAAGCCGAACCCTTTCAACAGGGGACAGGTGAACCACGTTAGCGTGGAAGAGGTTGAAGCTCAGCCCGATGCAGTAATAGGTAAGTTTTTGGTTAAGTCATTTACTACACTCGTTCTTTTTGATACTGGAGCATCACATTCATACATCTCAAGGGGATTTGTGGATAAGTATAAGCTATCAACCCAAGCCCTTAGGTCACCCATGTTAGTAACCTCGCCTGGAGCAGAATATATGGCTAGTCGATGGTGTGATCGGTTACCATTAAGGATTGGTAACTATGTTTTTCCCTCAGACCTAATAGTATTGGAATCTCAAGGATTGGATGTGATATTAGGCATGGATTGGTTATCAAAGTATGAAGGGAATATTGAATGTGCTAGTAAGTCAATTTTGCTTACCACACGAGAAGGGAGAAGGATCAAGTATGTATCCCGACATGTGCCGAAGAGGACCCAAGTAAATTGCTTAACAGGAGTTGTGCAGGAGGAAGTACCCGTGGTAAGGGATTTTCCTGAAGTATTTCCAGAAGAGTTTCCACGCATGCCACCGAATAGAGATATTGAGTTCTTGATTGAGCTATTACCAGGCACAGGGCCAATATCAAAGAGACCATATAGGATGCCAGCAAAGGATTTGGTGGAAATTAAGAAGCAGATTAAGGAGTTACTGGATAAGGGATATATTCGCCCAAGTTCTTCGCCTTGGGGATCGCCAGTACTACTAGTGGAGAAGAAGGATGGATCATTAAGGATGGTTCTTGATTACCGAGGATTGAATGAAGTAACGATCAAAAACAAGTACCCACTACCAATGATCAATGATCTATTTGATCGATTGCAAGGAGCTAAGGTATTTTCCAAGATCGATCTGCGATCAGGATACCACCAGTTGAAGATTCGAGAACAGGATATTCCTAAGACAGCTTTTACCACCAGGTATGGGCTGTACGAGTATACCGTTATGTCATTTGGTCTGACTAACGCACCTGCTTACTTTTTGAACATGATGAACAAAGTGTTTATGGAGTTTTTGGATAAGTTCGTCGTAGTGTTCATTGATGATATCCTGGTTTATTCGAAGAATGAAGAGGAGCATAAGGAGCATTTGCGTTTGGTACTTGGAAAGCTCAGAGAACATCAATTATATACCAAGTTCAGCAAATGTGAGTTTTGGTTGAAGGAAGTAGGATTCCTCGAACACGTTATATCAAGAGAAGGTATAGCAGTAGATCCCGCTAAAGTTGAAACCGTGACCAAGTGGGAAGCCCCAACAACAGTTGGAGAGCTCCGGAGTTTTCTTGGACTCGCAGGATACTACCGGAGATTTATTGAGAATTTCTCAAAAATTGCGAAGCCTATGACGGAGTTATTGAAGAAAGATACCAAGTTCATATGGACAGAGGAATGTGAGGCTAGCTTCCAGGAGTTGAAGAAACGTTTAGTTACCTCACCAGTGTTGATTTTGGCAGACCAGACCAAAGATTATGAGGTGTATTGCGACGCTTCACGTCGAGGACTTGGAGCAGTGCTTATGCAGGAAGGGAGAGTTGTTTCATATGCCTCAAGACAACTGAAGCCTCATGAGTTGAATTATGCCATGCATGATTTGGAGTTAGCAGCCGTAGTGCATGCTTTGAAAACATGGAGACATTTCCTCATTGGAAATCATTGTGAGGTGTACACGGATCATAAGAGTTTGAAGTACATTTTCACACAGAAGGAGTTGAATCTCAGACAAAGGAGATGGTTGGAGCTTATCAAGGATTATGATATGAAATTGCATTATCACCCCGGAAAGGCTAATGTAGTAGCAGACGCATTAAGCCGTAAGAGTCATGTCAATACGTTAATGACGGGAGAAATACCAAGGGAGTTAGCCAAAAATCTTCGTGAACTATGTTTGGAAATAGTTCCGAGAGGTTATGTAGCAGCATTGGAGATTCAGTCAACTTTGATGGATAGAATCAGAGAAGCTCAGAAAGCTGACAAAGAGATTGCCGCTATAAAGGAGAAACTGAGCAAAGGAAAAGCTAAAGGATTTCGTGAGGATGAGCACGACACCCTATGGTTTGAAGACCGTGTCTACGTGCCCAATGACCCGGAGATCAGGAAGTTGATTTTGCAAGAGGCACACGACTCACCGTATTCAATTCACCCAGGAAATACCAAGATGTATCTGGATTTGAAGGATATTTTCTGATGGACCGGAATGAAGAAGGATATAGCGGAGTATGTAGCAGTTTGTGATGTATGTCAGAGAGTAAAGGCAGAGCATCAGAAGCCAGCAGGATTGTTACAACCATTACCGATACCCGAATGGAAGTGGGATAAGCTAGGCATGGATTTTATCACGGGATTGGCCAGGCCTCGTTCCGGCTATGACTCGATTTGGGTTGTAGTTGATCGATTGACGAAAGTAGCTCATTTCATCCCAGTAAAGACCACTTACACCAGTGCTAAGTTGGCAAAGATATACATGACCAGGATCGTATGTTTGCATGGAGTTCCAAGGAGTATCGTATCAGATAGAGGAACCCAGTTTACCTCAAAGTTCTAGAAGCAGTTGCACGAAACTTTGGGAACCAGGATAGAATTCAGTACAGCTTTTCATCCACAGACATATGGACAGACCGAGAGAGTCAATCAGATTTTGGAGGATATGCTGAGAGCTTGTGCACTAGATTACGGATCTAGTTGGGATGATAATTTGCCATATGCAGAGTTCTCTTACAACAACAGTTACCAAACCAGTTTAAAGATGGCCCCTTTCGAAGCCTTGTACGGAAGGAGGTGCAGGACACCGTTGTCATGGGACAAAGTTGGAGACCGCCAGTTGTTTGGACCTGACTTGATTAAAGAGTCTGAACAGAAGGTGAAGTTGATTCGCAATGCTTAAGGTAGCCCAGTCCAGGCAGAAAAGTTATGCAGATTCTAAACGCAAGGAGACAGTTTACGAAGTCGGAGACAGAGCTTATCTTCGAGTATCTCCACTTCGGGGAACAAAGCGTTTTGGAGTTAAAGGGAAGTTAGCACCCCGATTTGTAGGACCATATCGAGTTTTGGAGCGTATGGGAGAAGTGGCCTACAAGTTGGAATTGCTCGAAGGATTGTCAGGAGTTCATGATGTGTTCCACGTTTCTCAGTTAAAGAAATGTCACGCGGAGATGGCTGACATACCGTTGAGAGATACAGTGCCTTTGGAAACTATTCAGTTGGATAACGATTTGACCTACGAGGAGAAACCAGTTAAGATTCTCGAGTTTGCCAGCCGAGTTTCTCGCAGCAAGGTTATTAAGTTTTGCAAAGTTCAATGGAGCCACCACACGAAGGATGAAGCCACCTGGGAGCGAGAGGAAGATTTGCTCAAAGACCACCCTCACCTATTTTCTAGCCAACCCGAATCTCGAGGGCGAGATTCATCTTAAGGGGGGTAGGTTTGTAACATCCCAAATTTTCAATTTGGAATGTTATACACTAGATCATCATGCATATCATATTTTATTTTGCATTTTGGTTGATCCTAGAAAATTCTACGCAACTCAAGGACCCACGGAGAGAGTTGGGGATTTCGTTATTTTCATATTTGAGTTTTCTCAAATTTTGAGAATAGGATCATTTGATTTTATTTATTTTATCATCAATTATTTCTATTACAAAAATGTGAGAGAGGGAATAAAATGACTTTCTCAAAATAAAGAAATATTGAGGATTTAATAAAAAAATCAAATAAGATTTTATTTCGGAGTTTTTCGGTGTTTTATTTGAATTTAGGAAAAAAATGCGTTTTTCAAAATTGCATTTGGGGCCCAAATAAATGTTCACCTTATGCGGCTTGATTTTAGAAGCCCGTGAAAATTTATTTCGGAATTTTTGGAGTCCGTTTAATATATTTTTTTCTTCCGAGCAAAATAATTAAAAAAATGAACCGACTTCGGGCCGTACCCGAGCGGGACACCGGCCGGGGGCAGCCTTTAAATAGCACCGCCCCGAGCCGCCCCAGCCCATCAGCCCTGCGTCGATCCGCGCGCGCCGCCGACGATCCCGCCGCCCGAGGTTCGTCGCGCCTCGATTTCCGTGCCGAAAAAAAGAGAAAAAAAAATTCGGCGTTCGTTGTTTTTTCTTTTTTCTCGGATTAAATCCGCGATTTTTCTGATCGCGATTCCTGATCCGATTTTTGTTTTAGTTTATCTTTTCGCTCGTTTATCGGAATCAGGCGATTCAAGCGCCTAGGGATTCGTCTTGAAACCCTCTATTCGTTTAACCAACTTAAACAAGATTTTGCTACTGTAAAATTTGCCCTAGATCCAGATTACTAGAACGAAGTTGTTTTCTTTTGCCGTTTGATTTTCGTTGCTTCGTTCGATTTGATTCTTTTTGCCAACCAGAGTTCTTAAGTTGAACCTTCTGGTTAGATCTCTTATTTGAGTTTTACCTGTGCATTAGATGAGTACTTATTGTATGCTTGTCTGTTTGTCTGTGATAGAATACCCGGAGTGCGCCGCCTGTTACTTCGAATTGTTAGGTTTCGCGGATCATCAGCAAGGCAAGTAACTCTTTGATCATACCTTTTCTACTACCCAGTTTTATTGCATTAGATCAATCCTCACACATTGCATGGTTAGGATCTAATTAAATTGTGGGATGGGAAGTAGATGAGGTAGTACCTATTACCTGTTATTATCAAACCTTTGGGAGTTACTTCTACGTTTGCTTATTATGCCATGCTATGCTAGTAGACGTGGATTGGGTGAGTGAAATCCATGACAGATGTGAGATTGTTAATTAATGGTTTATCTAAGGTGGCAACTTAAACACACATCTGGGTGGATTGAGGCACCTGGGTATTCCAGGACTTGCCTGTTTTTCTTTTGGACCGCCACCCAGGCTCAAAGGGATCATGAGATTATTCATACTAGAAACTTCCGTGTGCAGCCACAAGCTATTATGGGCTCTAGCATAGTTGACTAAGTCGTGCGAACTCTTACAGTGGTAGACTAGCAGATGTAGGGGATGTAGGTGGTACGGTCTACCCGATCGTAAGGTGCTAGCGCTTCTGAAAGACTATGTCTCGGTCATCCGTCTTCTCAAACATCATGTAGTGCGAAAAACCAAACGGAGGCGATCGAGTCTTGTGGGGAGAAGTGCGCAAACCTCTGCACTAATCATGGTTAGCCGTGTCCCCGGTTATGGACATCTTGAGTATCTAGTACTTGGATTTTCATCTGAATCTCAACATGTTACTCTAAAATAATTTTGTTGGGCTATGTTTAATGATGATGCTTAATTGCGATTGAGAATGATGTCAACCATTCTCAATGTTTAACAACCACCATGATAGTAATTAAATTTTATTCCTTTGAAGTAGGGAAAAATTGGCTTTACGCAAAACTGTAACCATAGAGCTTTCCACCAGCCAAATATGCATATAGTATAGCTGTTTCATTCCATTACTCTCTATGTGTTACCTTGCCAGCATATTCCATGTGCTGACCCGTTTTCGGACTGCAACGTTAATGTTGCAGACTTTTCAGACGACGATTAAGGAGTTTTTAGGTCGTGGTTCTATACTCAGTGATGCCGTTGGAGTTGATGGACTCACTCATCTTCCAAGCCTTCCGATGTTATTGTTATTAGATAGCCTTAAGCAATATTTATTGTAATAAGATCTCTTTTGAGATACTTGATGTAATAAGTGTGTGATTGCTACTTTGCTATAAATTCTCCGAGTACTGTGTGGTGTCAGCATTACTGATCCAGGGATGACACCGGAGCATAGAGATCAGACCGGTTGAGGTCTGGTCGCTACATAAATTTAAGTTCAATTAATCATATTACTTAAGAACTCCCACTTAGATAGACATCCCTCTAATCCTCTAAGTGATCACGTGATCCATATCAACTAAACGATGTCCGATCATCACGTGAGATGGAGTAGTTTCAATGGTGAACATCACTATGTTGATCATATCTACTATATGATTCACGCTCGACCTTTCGGTCTCAGTGTTCCAAGGCCATATCTGTTATATGCTAGGCTCGTCAAGTTTAACCTGAGTTTTCCGCGTGTGCAACTGTTTTGCACCCGTTGTATTTGAACGTAGAGACTATCACACCCGATCATCACGTGGTGTCTCAGCACGAAGAACTTTCGCAACGGTGCATACTCAGGGAGAACACTTGTACCTTGATAATTAGTGAGAGATCATCTTATAAAGCTACCGTCGAACTAAGAAAAATAAGATGTATAAAGGATAAACATCACATGCAATCAAAATATGTGACATGATATGGCCATCATCATCTTGTGCCTTTGATCTCCATCTCCAAAGCATCGTCATGATTTCCATCGTCACCGGCATGACACCATGATCTCCATCATCTTGATCTATATCAATGTGTCGTCACATGGTCGTTTCGCCAACTATTGCTCTTGCAACTATTGCTATCGCATAGCGATAAAGTAAAGCAATTATTTGGCGCTTGCATCTTATGCAATAAAGAGACAACCATAAGGCTTCTGCCAGTTGCCGATAACTTCAACAAAACATGATCATCTTATACAACAACTTATATCTCATCACGTCTTGACCATATCAAATCACAACATGCCCTGCAAAAACAAGTTAGACGTCCTCTACTTTGTTGTTGCAAGTTTTACGTGGCTGCTACGGGCTGAGCAAGAACCGTTCTTACCTACGCATCAAAACCACAATGATATTTTGTCAAGTTAGTGTTGTTTTAACCTTCTCAAGGACCGGGTGTAGCCACACTCGGTTCAACTAAAGTTGGAGAAACTGACACCCGCTAGTCACCTGTGTGCATAGCACGACGGTAAAACCAGTCTCGCGTAAGCGTACGCATAATGTCGGTCCGGGCCGCTTCATCCAACAATACCGCCGAACCAATTAGTGTGACATGCTGGTAAGCAGTATGACCTATATCGCCCACAACTCACTTGTGTTCTACTCGTGCATATTACATCAACGCATAAAACCAGGCTCAGATGCCACTGTTGGGGAACGTAGTAATTTCAAAAAAAATCCTACGCACACGCAAGATCATGGTGATGTATAGCAATGAGAGGGGAGAGTGTTGTCCACGTACCCTCATAGACCGAAAGCGGAAGCATTAGCACAACGCGGTTGATGTAGTCGTACGTCTTCATGATTCGACCGATCAAGTACCGAACGCATGGCACCTCCGAGTTCAGCACACGTTCAGCCCAATGACGTCCCTCGAACTCCGATCCAGCCGAGTGTTGAGGGAGAGTTTCGTCAACGCGACGGCGTGGTGACGATGATGATGATGTTCTACCGACGCAGGGCTTCGCCTAAGCACCGCTACAGTATTATCGAGGTGGACTATGGTGGAGGGGGGCACCGCACACGGCTAAAAGATCAACTGATCAATTGTTGTGTCTCTAGGGTGCCCCCTGCCCCTGTATATAAAGGAGCAAGGGGGGTGTGGCCGGCCAGGAGAGAGGGCGCTCCAGGAGGAGTCCTACTCCCACCGGGAGTAGGACTCCTCCCTTTCTTAGTTGGATTAGGACTTGGGAGGGGGAAAGAGGAGGGAGAGAGGAAGGGAGGGGGAGGGGCGCGCGGCCCAGCCCTGGCCGCCTCTCCTCTTCTCCGTAAAGGCCCACTAAGGCCCATTCACCTCCCGGGGGGTTCCGGTAACCTCCCGGTGTTGGAAATATGCCCTAGAGGCAATAATAAATTAGTTATTATTATATTTCCTTGTTCATGATAATCGTTTATTATCCATGCTAGAATTGTATTGATAGGAAACTCAGATACATGTGTGGATACATAGACAACACCATGTCCCTAGTAAGCCTCTAGTTGACTAGCTCGTTGATAAATAGATGGTTACAGTTTCCTGGCCATGGACATTGGATGTCGTTGATAACGGGATCACATCATTAGGAGAATGATGTGATGGACAAGACCCAATCCTAAGCATAGCACTAGATCGTGTAGTTCGTATGCTAAAGCTTTGCTAATGTCAAGTATCATTTCCTTAGACCATGAGATTGTGCAACTCCCGGATGCCGTAGGAGTGCTTTGGGTGTGCCAAACGTCACAACGTAACTGGGTGACTATAAAGGTGCACTACAAGTATCTCCGAAAGTGTCTGTTGGGTTGGCACGAATCGAGACTGGGATTTGTCACTCCGTGTAAACGGAAAGGTATCTCTGGGCCCACTCGGTAGGACATCATCTTAATGTGCACAATGTGATCAAGGAGTTGATCACGGGATGATGTGTTACGGAACGAGTAAAGAGACTTGCCAGTAACGAGATTGAACAAGGTATCGGGATACCGACGATTGAATCTCGGGCAAGTATCGTACCGATAGACAAAGGGAATTGTATACGGGATTGATTAAGTCCTTGACATCGTGGTTCATCCAATGAGATCATTGTGGAACATGTGGGAGCCAACATGGGTATCCAGATCCCGCTGTTGGTTATTGACCGGAGAACGTCTCGGTCATGTCTGCATGTCTCCCGAACCCGTAGGGTCTACACACTTAAGGTTCGATGACGCTAGGGTTATAAAGGAAGTTTGTATGTGGTTACCGAATGTTGTTCGGAGTCCCGGATGAGATCCCGGACATCATGAGGAGTTCCGGAATGGTCCGGAGGTAAAGATTTATATATGGGAAGTCCTGTTTTGGTCACCGGAAGAGTTTCGGGGTTTATCGGTAAAGTACCGGGACCACCGGGAGGGTCCCGGGGGTCCACCAAGTGGGGCCACCTGACCCAGGGGGCCACATGGGCTGTAGGGAGTGCTCCTTGGCCTACATGGGCCAAGGGCACCAGCCCCACAAGGGCCCATGGCGCCTAAAGAGGTGGGAGGGGGCAAACCCTAAAGGGGATGGGCCTTAGGGCCCATCTAGCTGCGCCTCCCTCCCCTCTCCCCTCTTGGCCGCCACCCCTTTGCCATCTAGGGCTGCCGCCCCCCTAGGGGTGGGAACCCTAGAGGGGGCGCAGCCCCTCCCCTTCCCCTATATATATGAGGCCTAGGGGGCTGCCCAGAAGACACGCGATTAATCTCTCGTTGGTGCAGCCCTGCGTCTCTTCTTCCTCCTCTTCTGTGGTGCTTGGCGAAGCCCTGCAGGATAGCCACGCTCCTCCATCATCACCACGCCGTTGTGCTGCTGTTGGATGAAGTCTTCCTCAACCTCTCCCTCTCTCCTTGCTGGATCAAGGCGTGGGAGACGTCACCGGGCTGTACGTGTGTTGAACGCGGAGGTGTCGTGCGTTCGGCACTTGGTCATCGGTGATTTGAATCACGACGAGTACGACTCCATCAACCCCATTCACTTGAACGCTTCCGCTTAGCGATTTACAAGGGTATGTAGATGCACTCACCTTCCCCTCGTTGCTAGTCTCTCCATAGATAGATCTTGGTGATACGTAGGAAAATTTTGAATTTCTGCTACGTTCCCCAACAGTGGCATCATGAGCTAGGTCTATTGCGTAGATTCTATGCACGAGTAGAACACAAAGTAGTTGTGGGCGTTGATTTTGTTCAATATGCTTGCCGTTACTAGTCTTATCTTGATTCAGCGGCATCGTGGGATGAAGCGGCCCGGACCGACCTTACATGTACTCTTACGTGAGACTGGTTCCACCGACTGACATGCACTAGTTGCATAAGGTGGCTAGCGGGTGTCTGTCTCTCCCACTTTAGTCGGATCGGATTCGATGAAAAGGGTCCTTATGAAGGGTAAATAGCAATTGGCATATCATGTTGTGGTCTTTGCGTAGGTAAGAAACGTTCTTGCTAGAAACCCATAGCAGCCACGTAAAACATGCAAACAACAATTAGAGGACGTCTAACTTGTTTTTGCAGGGTATGCTATGTGATGTGATATGGCCCAAAGGATGTGATGAATGATATATGTGATGTATGAGATTGATCATGTTCTTGTAATAGGAATCACGACTTGCATGTCGATGAGTATGACAACCGGCAGGAGCCATAGGAGTTGTCTTTATTTATTTATGACCTGCGTGTCAACTTAAACGTCATGTAATTACTTTACTTTATTGCTAACCGTTAGCTGTAGTAGTAGAAGTAATAGATGACGTGACAACTTCAAGAAGACACGATGATGGAGATCATGATGATGGAGATCATGGTGTCATGCCGGTGACGATGATGATCATGGAGCCCCGAAGATGGAGATCAAAAGGAGCAAAGTGATATTGGCCATATCATGTCACTATTTGATTGCATGTGATGTTTATCATGTTTATACATATTATTTGCTTAGAATGACAGTAGTAAATAAGATGATCCCTCATTAAAATTTCAAGAAGTGTTCTCCCCTAACTGTGCACCGTTGCTAAAGTTCGTCGTTTCGAAGCACCACGTGATGATCGGGTGTGATAGATTCTAACATTCACATACAACGGGTGTTGACGAGCCCAGCATGTACAGACATGGCCTCGGAACACATGCAAACACTTAGGTTGACTTGACGAGCCTAGCATGTACAGACATGGCCTCGGAACACAGAAGACCGAAAGGTCGAGCATGAGTCGTATAGAAGATACGATCAACATGAAGATGTTCACCGATGTTGACTAGTCCGTCTCACGTGATGATCGGACACGGCCTAGTTGACTCGGATCATGTAATCACTTAGATGACTAGAGGGATGTCTATCTGAGTGGGAGTTCATAAGATGAACATAATTATCCTGAACATAGTCAAAAGGATTTTGCAAATTATGTCGTAGCTCATGCTATAGTTCTACTATTTAGATATGTTCCTAGAGAAAAATTAGTTGAAAGTTGATAGTAGCAATTATGCGGACTAGGTCCGTAAACTGAGGATTGTCCTCGTTGCTTCATAGAAGGCTTATGTCCTTAATGCACCGCTCAGTGTGCTGAACCTCGAACGTTGTCTTGGATGTTGCGAACATCTGACATGCACATTTTGATAACTACGTGATAGTTCAGTTAAACGGTTTAGAGTTGAGGCACCAAAGACGTTTTTGAAACGTCACAAAACATATGAGATGTTTTGAGGGCTGAAATTGGGATTTCAGGCTCGTGCCCACGTCAAGAGGTATAAGACCTCCGACGATTCTCTTAGCCTACATACTAAGGGAGAAAAGCTCAATTGTTGAGCTTGTGCTCAGATTGTCTGAGTACAACATTCATTTAATCGAGTGGGAGTTGATCTTCCAGATGAGATAATGATGTTTCTCCGAAGTCATTACCACCGAGCTGCTAGAGCTTCGTGATGAACTATGATATATCAGGGACATATATGATGATCCTTGAGATATTCGCGATGTTTGACACCGCAAAAGTAGATATCAAGAAGGAGCATCAATTGTTGATGGTTAGTAAAACCACTAGTTTCAAGAAGGGCAAGGGCAAGAAGGGATACTTCATGAAACGGCAAATCAGATGCTGCTCTGGTGAAGAAACCCAAGGTCGAACCCAAACCCGAGACTAAGTGCTTCTGTAATAATTGGAACAACCACTGGAGCGGAATTACCCTAGATACTTGGTAGATTAGAAGGCTGGCAAGGTCGACAGAAGTATATTGGATATACATTGTGTTGATGTGTACTTTACTAGTACTCCTAGTAGCACCAGGGTATTAGATACCGGTTCGGTTGCTAAGTGTTAGTAACTCGAAATAAAAGCTACGGAATAAACGGAGACTAGCTAAAGGTGAGCTGACGATATGTGTTGGAAGTGTTTCCAATGTTGATATGATCAAGCATCGCACGCTCCCTCTACCATCGATATTGGTGTTTGTGTTGAGCATAGACATGATTGGATTATGTCCATCACAATACGGTTATTCATTTAAGGAGAATAATGGTTACTCTGTTTATTTGAATAATGCCTTCGATGGTCTTACACCTAAAATGAATGGTTTATTGAATCTCGATCGTAGTGATACACATGTTCATGCCAAAGATAGTAATGATAGTACCACCTACTTGTGGCACTGCCACTTAAGTCATATCAGTATAAAACACATGAAGAAGCTCCATGTTGATGGATCTTTGGGCTCACTCGTTTTTGAAAAGTTTGAGACATGCAAACCATGTCTATTGGTGTATATGCATGAAGAAACTCCATGCAAATGGATCGTTTGGACTCACTTGGTTTTGAATCACTTGAGACATGCAAATCATACCACATGGGCAAGATGACTGAACGCCTCGGTTTCAGTAAAATGGAACCAGAAAGCAACTTGCTGGAAGTAATACATTTTGATGTGTGCAGTCCAATGAGTGCTGAGGCATGTAGTGGATATCGTTATGTTCTTACTTCACAGATGATTTGAGTAGATGTTGAGTATATTTACTTGATGAATCACGTGTCTGAATTATTGAAAGGTTCAAGTAATTTCAGGGTGAAGTTGAAAGATCGTCGTGACAAGAGGATAAAGTATCTATGATATGATCATAGAGATGAATATCTGAATTACGAGTTTGGCACAGAATTAAGACATTGTGGAATTTGTTTCACAACTGATACAGCCTGGAACACCATAGTGTGATGGTGTGTCCGAACATCATAACTGCACCCTATTGGATATGATGCATACCATGATGTCTCTTATCGAATTACCACAATAGTTAATGGGTTAGGCATTAGAGACAACCACATTCACTTTAAAAGGGGCACCACATAATTCCGATGAGATGACACCGTATGAACTATGGTTTAGATAAACCTAAGCTGTCATTTCTTAAAAGTTTGGGGCAGCGACGCTTATGTGAAAAAGTTTCAGGCTGATAAGCTCGAACCCAAAGCGGATAAATGCATCTTCATAGGACACCCAAAACAGTTGGGTATACCTCCTGTCTCAGATTCGAAAGCAATGAGGGATTGTTTCTAGAATCGGGTCCTTTCTTGAGGAAAAGTTTCTCTCGAAAGAATTGAGTGGGAGGATGGTGGAGACTTGATGAGGTTATTGAACCGTTACTTCAACTAGTGTATAGCAGGGCACAAAGAGTCGTTCCTGTGGAACCTACACCAATTGAAGTGGAAGCTTATGATAGTGATCATGAAACTTCAGATCAAGTCACTACCAAACCTCGTAGGATGACAAGGATGCGTACTACTTCAGAGTGGTACGTAGTCCTGTCTTGGAAGTCATGTTGCTAGACAACAATGAACCTACAAGCTATGGAGAAGCGATGGTGGGCCCGGATTCCGATATATGGCTCAAGGCCATACAATCCGAGAGAGGATCCATGTATGAAAACAAAGTGTAGACTTTGGCAGAATGGCTCGATGGTCGTAAGGCTGTTGAGTACAGATGGATTTTAAAAGGGAGACAGACAATGATGGTAAGTGTCACCATTAAGAAAGCTCGACTTGTCGTTAAGATGTTTTCCGACAAGTTCAAGGAGTTGACTACGATGAGACTTTCTCACTCGTAGCGATGCTAAGAGTCTGTTGGAATTATATTAGCAATTACTGCATCATTTATGAAATCCTGCAGATAGGATGTAAAACATTGTTTCCTCGACGATTTTTGAGGAAAGGTTGTATGTGATACAACCGGAAAGTTTTTGTCTATCCTGAAATATGCTAATAAGTATGCAAAGCTCCAGCAATCCTTCTGAGGACTGGAGTGAGCATCTCGGAGTTGGAATATATGCTTTGATGATGATCAAAGATTTTGGTGTATACAAAGTTTATGAGAAACTTGTATTTCCAAAGAAGTGAGTGGGAGCACTATAGAATTTCTGATGAGTATATGTTGTTGACATATTGTTGATCAGAAATGATGTAGAATTTCTAAAGAAAGCATATAGGGTTATTTGGAAAGTGTTTTTCAATGGAAAGCCTGGATTAAGCTACTTGAACATTGAACATCAAGATCTATAAGGATAGATCAAAATGCTTAATGGTACTTTCAAATGAGCACATACCTTGACGTGATCTTGAAGGTGTTCAAGATGGATCAGTCAAAGAAGGAGTTCTTGCCTGAGTTGTAAGGTATGAAGTTAAGACTTAAAGCTCGACCACGGCAGAATAGAGAGAAAGGATGAAGGTCGTCCCCTATGCTTAAGACGTAGGCTCTTCAGTATGCTATGTTGTGTACCGCACCTGAAGTGTGCCTTGCCATGAGTCAGTCAAGGGGTACAAGAGTGATCCAAGAATGGATCATAGGACAGCGGTCAAAGTTATCCTTAGTAACTAGTGGACTAAGGAATTTTCTCGATTATGGAGGTGGTGAAAGAGTTCGTCGTAAAGGGTTACGTCGATGCAAGCTTAACACCTATCCGGATAGCTCTGAGTAGAGATACCGGATACGTATAATGGAGCAACAATTTAGAATAGCTCCAAGTAGAACAGTTATTTGGAATAGCTCCGAATAGAACGTGGTAGCTACATCTAGGAGATGACATAGAGATTTGTAAAGCACACACGGATCTGAAAGGTTCAGACCCGTTGACTATAACCTCTCTCACAAGCATAACATGATCAAACCTAGAACTCATTGAGTGTTAATCACATAGTGATGTGAACTAGACTACTGACTCTAGTAAACTCTTGGGTGTTAGTCACATGGCGATGTGACCTGTGAGTGTTAATCACATGGCGATGTGAACTAGATTATTGACTCTAGTGCAAGTGGGAGACTGTTGGAAATATGCCCTAGAGACAATAATAAATTAGTTATTATTATATTTCCTTGTTCATGATAATCGTTTATTATCCATGCTAGAATTGTATTGATAGGAAACTCAGATACATGTGTGGATACATAGACAACACCATGTCCCTAGTAAGCCTCTAGTTGACTAGCTCGTTGATCAATAGATGGTTACGGTTTCCTGACCATGGACATTGGATGTCGTTGATAACGGGATCACATCATTAGGAGAATGATGTGATGGACAAGACCCAATCCTAAGCATAGCACTAGATCGTGTAGTTCGTATGCTAAAGCTTTGCTAATGTCAAGTATCATTTCCTTAGACCATGAGATTGTGCAACTCCCGGATGCCGTAGGAGTGCTTTGGGTGTGCCAAACGTCACAACGTAACTGGGTGACTATAAAGGTGCACTACAGGTATCTCCGAAAGTGTCTGTTGGGTTGGCACGAATCGAGACTGGGATTTGTCACTCCGTGTAAACGGAAAGGTATCTCTGGGCCCACTCGGTAGGACATCATCATAATGTGCACAATGTGATCAAGGAGTTGATCACGGGATGATGTGTTACGGAACGAGTAAAGAGACTTGCCGGTAACGAGATTGAACAAGGTATCGGGATACCGACGATCGAATCTCGGGCAAGTATCGTACCGATAGACAAAGGGAATTGTATACGGGATTGATTAAGTCCTTGACATCGTGGTTCATCCGATGAGATCATCGTGGAACATGTGGGAGCCAACATGGGTATCCAGATCCCGCTGTTGGTTATTGACCGGAGAACGTCTCGGTCATGTCTGCATGTCTCCCGAACCCGTAGGGTCTACACACTTAAGGTTCGATGACACTAGGGTTATAAAGGAAGTTTGTATGTGGTTACCGAATGTTGTTCGGAGTCCCGGATGAGATCCCGGACGTCACGAGGAGTTCCGGAATGGTCCGGAGGTAAAGATTTATATATGGGAAGTCCTGTTTTGGTCACCGGAAGAGTTTCGGGGTTTATCGGTAAAGTACCGGGACCACCGGAAGGGTCCCGGGGGTCCACCAAGTGGGGCCACCTGCCCCAGGGGGCCACATGGGCTGTAGGGAGTGCTCCTTGGCCTACATGGGCCAAGGGCACCAGCCCCACAAGGGCTCATGGCGCCTAAAGAGGTGGGAGGGGGCAAACCCTAAAGGGGATGGGCCTTAGGGCCCATCTAGCTGCGCCTCCCTCCCCTCTCCCCTCTTGGCCGCCACCCCTTTGCCATCTAGGGCTGCCGCCCCCCCTAGGGGTGGGAACCCTAGAGGGGGCGCAGCCCCTCCCCTTCCCCTATATATATGAGGCCTAGGGGGCTGCCCAGAAGACACGCGATTAATCTCTCGTTGGTGCAGCCCTGCGTCTCTTCTTCCTCCTCTTCTGTGGTGCTTGGCGAAGCCCTGCAGGATAGCCATGCTCCTCCATCATCACCACGCCATTGTGCTGCTGTTGGATGAAGTCTTCCTCAACCTCTCCCTCTCTCCTTGCTGGATCAAGGCGTGGGAGACGTCACCGGGCTGTACGTGTGTTGAACGCGGAGGTGTCGTGCGTTCGGCACTTGGTCATCGGTGATTTGAATCACGACGAGTACGACTCCATCAACCCCGTTCACTTGAACGCTTCCGCTTAGCGATTTACAAGGGTATGTAGATGCACTCACCTTCCCCTCGTTGCTAGTCTCTCCATAGATAGATCTTGGTGATACGTAGGAAAATTTTGAATTTCTGCTACGTTCCCCAACACCCGGTACTCTCGTAAAATCCCGATTTCACCCGGAACACTTCCGATATCCAAACGTAGGCTTACAATATATCAATCTTCATGTCTCGACCATTTTGAGACTCCTCGTCATGTCCGTGATCACATCCGGGACTCCGAACAACCTTCGGTACATCAACACATATAAACTCATAATATAACTGTCATCGAAACGTTAAGCGTGCGGACCCTACGGGTTCGAGAACTATATAGACATGACCGAGACACGTCTCCGGTCAATAACCAATAGCGGAACCTGGATGCTCATATTGGCTCCCACATATTCTACGAAGATCTTTATCGGTCAGACCGCATAACAACATACGTTGTTCCCTTTGTCATCGGTATGTTACTTGCCCGAGATTCGATCATTGGTATCTCAATACCTAGTTCAATCTCGTTACTGGCAGGTCTCTTTACTCGTTCCGTAATACGTCAACCCGCAACTAACTCATTAGTTGCAATGCTTGCAAGGCTTAAGTGATGTGCATTACCGAGAGGGCCCAAAGATACCTCTCCGACAGTCGGAGTGACAAATCCTAACTCGAAATACGCCAGCCCAACAAGTACCTTCGGAGACACCTGTAGAGCACCTTTATAATCACCCAGTTACATGTGACGTTTGGTAGCTCACAAAGTGTTCCTCCGGTAAACGGGAGTTGCACAATCTCATAGTCATAGGAACATGTATAAGTCATGAGGAAAGCAATAGCAACATACTAAACGATCGGGTGCTAAGCTAACGGAATGGGTCTAGTCAATCACATCATTCTCTAATGATCGGGTGCTAAGCTAACGGAATGGGTCTAGTCAATCACATCATTCTCTAATGATGTGATTCCGTTAATCAAATGACAACTCATGTCTATGGTTAGGAAACATAACCATCTTTAATCAACGAGCTAGTCTAGTAGAGGCATACTAGTGACACTCTGTTTGTCTATGTATTCACACATGTATCATCTTTACGGTTAATACAATTCTAGCATGAATAATAAACATTTATCATGATATAAGAAAATAAATAATAACTTTATTATTGCCTCTAGGGCATATTTCCTTCACGCCCGTCCCTGACCGCCACTCATAAGGAAAGCAATCAGAGAACACCTCATGCTTCAAATTTGTCACACAATGTTTACCATACATGCATGCTACAGGACTTGCCAACTTCAACACAAGTATTTCTCAATTCCAAAATTACTCAACTAGCACGACTCTAATATTACCATCTTTATATCTCAAAACAACTATCAAGTATCAAACTTCTCATAATATTTAATGCACTCTATATGAAAGTCTTATTATACCCATCCTGGATGCCTATCATATTAGGACTAATTTTATAGCCAAATCAAATTACCATGCTGTTGTAAAAGACTCTCGAAATAATTTAAGTGAAGCATGACAGATCAATAATCTATCTATCTATCTATTATATAATTAAGACAGAAGTAAAACAAGTCATCACGTTTATCCACATATGCTAATATTATTTGCACCGTTTGATCAAAATAATAATGGCTAAGATTTAAAGTTGCTACGTAACATGGTAAACATGTACATATGGTGGCATTGAACGGTCACATGTATATATATGCATATGTAGGGCAACTACATCTGGAATCATAAACGGAAGCGTGCGGCAGTTAAAATTAACAAATAAAAAAGTTACATGCAAATATATCTATCACGTGCCTACATAGAAGAAGTACACACCTATACGTTTGGATGCACCCAAAGAAAAACTGCTATGGGAGATGCACAGTTTCAATCGGACACGGCGACAGGCCAACCCACCAAGCGGCCGGTAATCAACTGATTAAAAAATTATAAAACTATAAACCGGAGGCACCCTATAAAAAAAGGCTAAAACCAGCCCATACTTGAAAATATTAATGTTAGAAAGCAAAAAACAAGCCACCACATCCGTTTATGGTACAAAATTATTTAATCCATTGATTATAAAAATTTATGGTCCAGATAAAAGATATTTTATAAATAAATAAAGGATGTGTATGTTCCCGCCTGTACCAAGGACACGATCAATCATTCTGCTTAGCTTAACTATTTTGCCTCCCTAAGAAAGATTATAATATCCCCGTTGAGAGCAGCAAATCGCTTCACCGCAAAAAGGAAAAAGTAAGAAAAGTACACTAAATCTTTTGGTGGCCAATCTAAGCCCAACGCCTACATGAATACATGTTGCTCATGTGCTCCAGCAAACAATTCTAAAAAATGTATTCTAGCGAAAATTAAATAGCCGAACCATTCAATTGCCTAAAAAACAACCAAATCAGTCAATAAAAAAGAGTCTTGACACTTCAAAAAAGATGTTGGATCGTGTTTATTAGAAGGATCTCAAAAATTATTTCTGGCAAAAAATATAAAATTATAACTAATATGATTATTAAAAAAATATCTGATATAATGTCTTGATATCGCGTGCATGTCCATTGGTAGAAGTCGAGCAAGTAATTCAAGAAGACATTATACAGTACATGTATTTATGAGTCAATGCAAATAATTATTTATGATGACACAAATTAAATATTTGTCAATTTGTGGGAGATAAAAGTAATATTTGACAACTCCCCAACTCTAAATCTTCTCTAGAATTTACTTTTTTAACACCAAATATTCTCTAGAGATATTCTGCATGTTGCGGGTGGATGGCACGATGGGTCACAGGGACCTTTGAGACATGGCATAGATGCATCAACATGTCCTAGCCGGCTGGGATAACTGAGACTCACATGTCGTGACGAAATTTACTATCAAGAATACATGCATGACCAACTACTTGCATTTCCATATTGCTTATGTGATGATTAATGGTGATAAGTAGGCGGGCTTTGCAAAGCATGATTAACAACAGATAGCACATGGTCGTTCAGGGGCAAAATCATAAATATAAAACATAATTTCCAATAATCCATCCAAGTGCAATTAATTATATATATTGAATTCAAAATAAAGGGGAAAAGACAAATTTTATTTTCTACTATTGCCATATCGAGAGTCCATACAGAACTAAAATTAGAAGTCTTCTATTCAAAATTGAATCTAGACACGGCATGAAGTTATCATTTTGAATCATATTGAGTCTATGATTTGGCACAACATGTAGTTGAGTGGAGGCAATCATGGATTGAAGGCCACTCACGAGATGCAATGGAAAGGATGCTAGGAACATTATAAGTTTCGTCTTTCTTTTACCACCCTAGGTTGCTTATCTCACCGACACCACTCATTTGTTGTCATAGATAGATCAGTGATCTACCCAACAAATACAATTGTCAGAAGGATCTCTAACAAATCTCCAACGATGATTTATGTACATATTGGCTGCAATATTTCTATGTATTTTAGACCCTCTATATTTTAGACCATAAATTGATGCTACTATTGGGGTCAATCTACTATGTTCTTCCACATAGGCTAAATTATCAAAAGTATTGATCGTGATGAGTTCGAAATTACATCAGCGTAGGTGGAACCATTTGGGTGGCCATAAATATTCCACTTTCAAAGATTCATATGAAGTTCAGAAGTAAATAGCATGATGAACAAAATTTTGGTTTTTGTGCGCATTCGATATAAAGCCCATGGATAAATGAGGGGTGTCAAAGTAAAAAAGCTTCGGATTAGCAGAGTACTTAACGACAACCCATCTGCATAATGTGTTTCTAATAAAGTCTAATCATGTTGTGTGAAGTTAAATCGATTAAAGTTCACTATGGGGCCAGTGATCGTCGGGCATAAAAATACAAGATAATTTCGAGCATGTTATGATGTGGCTCCATGGTCTAATACAATTTAGAATGCTTGTCTAATAGAAAACCAGTAGTTCATGACTAACATATGTATATACATGTCATTTATCCACATATGCTAATATTTTTTGCACCGTTTGATCAAAATAATAATGTCTAAGATTTAAAGTTGCTACGTAACATGGTAAACATGTACATATGGTCGCATTGAACGGTCACATGTATATATATGCATATGTAGGGCAACTACATCTGGAATCATAAACGGAAGCGTGCGGCAGTTAAAATTAACAAATAAAAAAGTTACATGCAAATATATCTATCACGTGCCTACATAGAAGAAGTACACACCTATACGTTTGCATGCACCCAAAGAAAAACTGCTGTGGGAGATGCACAGTTTCAATCGGACACGGCGACAGGCCAACCCACCAAGCGGCCGGTAATCAACTGATTAAAAAATTATAAAACTATAAACCGGAGGCACCTTAAAAAAAGGCTAAAACCAGCCCGTACTTGAAAATATTAATGTTAGAAAGCAAAAAACAAGCCACCACATCCGTTCATGGTATAAAATTATTTAATCCATTGATTATAAAAATTTATGGTCCAGATAAAAGATATTTTATAAATAAATAAAGGATGTGTATGTTCCCGCCTGTACCAAGGACACGATCAATCATTCTGCTTAGCTTAACTATTTTGCCTCCCTAAGAAAGATTATAATATCCCCGTTGAGAGCAGCAAATCGCTTCACTGCAAAAAGGAAAAAGTATGAAAAGTACAGTAAATCTTTTGGTGGCCAATCTAAGCCCAACGCCTATGTGAATACATGTTGCTCATGTGCTCCGGCAAACAATTCTAAAAAATGTATTCCAACGAAAATTAAATAGCCGAACCATTCAATTGTCTAGAAAACAACCAAAACAGTCAATAAAAAAGAGTCTTGACACTTCAAAAAAGATGTTGGATCGTGTTTATTAGAAGGATCTCAAAAATTATTTCTGGCAAAAAATATAAAATTATAACTAATATGATTATAAAAAAATATATCTGATATAATGTCTTGATATCGCGTGCATGTCCATTGGTAGAAGTCGAGCAAGTAATTCTAGAAGACATTATACAGTACATGTATTTATGAGTCAATGCAAATAATTATTTATTATGACACAAATTAAATATTTGTCAATTTGTGGGAGATAAAAGTAATATTTGACAACTCCCCAACTCTAAATCTTCTCTAGAATTTACTTTTTTTAACGCCAAATATTCTCTAGAGATATTCTGCATGTTGCGGGTGGATGGCACGATGGGTCACAAGGACCTTTGAGACATGGCATAGATGCATCAACATGTCCTAGCCGGCTGGGATAACTGAGAACGAAATTTACTATCCAGAATACATGCATGATCAACTACTTGCATTTCCATATTGCTTATGTGATGATTAATGGTGATAAGTAGGCGGGCTTTGCAAAGCATGATTAACAACAGATAGCACATGGTCGTTCAGGGGCAAAATCATAAATATAAAACATAATTTCCAATAATCCATCCAAGTGCAATTAATTATATATATTGAATTCAAAATAAAGGGGAAAAGACAAATTTTATTTTCTGCGATTGCCATATCGAGAGTCCATACAGAACTAAAATTAAAAGTCTTCTATTCAAAATTGAATCTCGACACGGCATGAAGTTATCATTTTGAATCATATTGAGTCTATGATTTGGCACAACATGTAGTTGAGTGGAGGCAATCATGGATTGAAGGCCACTCGCGAGATGCAATGGAAAGGATGCTAGGAACATTGTAAGTTTCGTCTTTCTTTTACCACCCTAGGTTGCTTATCTCACTGACACAACTCATTTGTTGTCATAGATAGATCAGTGATCTACCCAACAAATACAATTGTCAGAAGGATCTCTAACAAATCTCCAACGATGATTTATGTACATATTGGCTGCAATATTTCTATGTATTTTAGACCCTCTATATTTTAGACCATAAATTGATGCTACTATTGGGGCCAATCTACTATGTTCTTCCACATAGGCTAAATTATCAAAACTATTGATTGCGATGAGTTCGAAATTACATCAGCGTAGGTGGAACCATTTGGGTGGCCATAAATATTCCACTTCCAAAGATTCATATGAAGTTCAGAAGTAAATAGCATGATGAACAAAATTTTGGTTTTTGTGCGCATTCCATATAAAGCCCATGGATAAATGAGGGGTGTCAAAGTAAAAAAGCTTCGGGTTAGCAGAGTACTTAACGACAACCCATCTGCATAATGTGTTTCTAATAAAGTCTAATCATGTTGTGTGAAATTAAATCGATTAAAGTTCACTATGGGGCCAGTGATCATCGGTCATAAAAATACAAGATAATTTCGAGCATGTTATGATGTGGCTCCATGGTCTAATACAATTTAGAATGCTTGTCTAATAGAAAACCAGTAGTTCATGACTAACATATGTATATACATGTACAAATATGAACAAGATAATACCTTATACATCTAGCCGCGCAAATGCGCGGGTCACACCGCTAGTTTCTATAAAATAAAACCACCACCATGCTCTAAGAAGATATTGTGACGCCCCCGATTTGACCGTACACTAATCATTCACGCAAATCTTTATGATCAAGATCAAGGACTCACGGGAAGATATCACACCACAACTCTAGACACAAATTAAAATAAAACAAGCTTTATATTACAGGCCAGGGACCTCGAAGGCTCGAATACATAGCTCGAATACACAAGAGTCAGCGAAAGCAACAATATCTGAGTACAGACATAAGTTAAACAAGTTTGCCTTAAGAAGGCTAGCACAAAAGTAGCAACGATCGAAAAGGCGAGGCCTCCTGCTTGGGACGTCCTAACTACTCCTCGAAGCCGAACTCCATGTAGAATCATCCTCGGGAGCCTTTGGCTCCTAGACTCCATCATATGATCACAATAACCGGGAAAGGGGAAAAAAGAAGTAGCAAAGCAACCGTGAGTACTCATCCAAAGTACTCGCAAGCAAGGTTCTACACTACATATGCATTGCTATCAATGAAATGGGTAGTATGTGTGGACAGAACTGCGGAATGCTAGAATAAGAGGGGGATAGCTAGCCCTATCAAAGACTACGCTCCTGGAAGCCTCCATCTTGAAGCAGTAGAAGAGAGTAGAAGGTAAGTTAACCAAGCATCATCGCATAGCATAATCCTACCCGGCGATCCTCCCCTCGCCGCCCTATGAGAGAGCGATCGTCGGGTTGTATCTGGCACTTGGAAGGGTCTATTTTATTAAGTATCTGGTTCTAGTTGTCATAAGGTCAAGGTACAACTCCGGGGCGTCCTTTTACCGAGGGACACAACTATTCGAATAGATAAACTTTCCTGCAGGGGTGCACCACATTTCCCAACACGCTCGATCCCTATGGCCGGACACACTTTCCTGGGTCATGCCCGGGCTCGGAAGATCAACATGTCGCAGCCCCACCTAGGCACAACAGAGAGGTCAGCACGTCGGTCTAAATCCTATGGCGCAGGGGCCTGGGCCCATCGCCCATTGCACACCTGCACGTTGCGAGGGCGGCTGGTGAGCAGACCTAGCATCCTCCATTTCAAACGAAGTTGCATTACGCGGTCTGATACGTCTTCGTCGTATCTATAATTTTTGATTGTTTCATGCCAATATTCTACAACTTTCATATACTTTTGGCAACTTTTTATACTATTTTTGGGACTAACATATTGATCCAGTGCCCAGTGCCAGTTCCTGTCTGTTGCATGTTTTTTGTTTCATAGAAAATCCATATCAAACGGAGTCCAAATGGGATAAAAACCGATGGAGATTTTTTTGGAATATATGTGACTTTTGGGAAGAAGAATCAACGCGAGACGATGCCCGAGGGGGCCACGAGGCAGAGGGCGCGCCCTGGACCCTCATGGCCACCCCGTAAGGCGGTTGGTGCCCTTCTTTCGCCGCAATAAAGCTAATATCCGGATAAAAATCGTGTCCAAATTTCAGCCCAATCGGAGTTACGGATATCCGAGAATATAAGAAACGGTGAAAGGGCAGAATCTGGAACGCAGAAACAGAGAGAGACAGAGAGACGGATCCAATCTCGGAGGGGATCTCGCCCCTCCACCGCCGTGAAGGCCATGGACCAGAGGGGAAACCCTTCTCCCATCTAGGGATAAGGTCAAGGAAGAAGAAGAAGAAGAAGAAGGGGGGCCCTCTCCCCCTCTTTTCCGATGGCGCGGGAATGCCGCCGGGGCCATCATCGTCACCGCAATCTACACCAACACCTCTGTCATCTTCACCAACATATTCATCACCTTCCCCCATCAATCTATAGAGGTCCACTGTCCCGCAACCCGGTGTACCCTCTACTTGAACATGGTGCTTTATGCTTCATATTATTATCCAATGATGTGTTGCCATCCTATGATGTCTGAGTAGATTTTCATTGTCCTATTGGTAATTGGTGAATTGCTATGATTGGTTTAATTTGCTTGTGGTTATGTTGTTGTCCTTTGGTTCCCATCATATGAGCGCGCGCATGGATCACACCATAGGGTTAGTTGTATGTTGATAGGACTATGTATTGGAGGGCAAGAGTGATAAAAGCTTCAACTTAGCATAGAAATTGATGCATACGGGATTGAAGGGGGACCAATATATCTTAATGCTATGGTTGGGTTTTACCTTAATGAACGTTAGTAGTTGCGGATGCTTGCTAATAGTTCCAATCATAAGTGCATAGAATTCCAAGTCAGGGATGACATGCTAGTAGTGGCCTCCCCCACATAAAACTTGCTATCGGTCTAATAACGTAGTCAATTGCTTAGGGACAATTTCGCAACTCCTACCACCACTTTTCCACACTCTCTATACTAACTTTATTGCTTCTTTACCTAAAACAGCCCCTAGTTTTTATTTATGTGCTCTTTATATTCTTGCAAACCTATCCCGTTACACCTACAAAGTACTTCCAGTTTCATACTTGTTCTAGGTAAAGCGAACGTTAAGCGTGCGTAGAGTTGTATCGGTGGTCGATAGAACTTGAGGGAATATTAGTTCTACCTTTAGCTCCTCGTTGGGTTCGGCACTCTTATTTATCGAAAGAGGCTACAATTGATCCCCTATACTTGTGGGTTATCAAGACCTTTTTCTGGCGCCGTTGCTAGGGAGTTATAGCATGGGGTGAATATTCTTGTGTGTGCTTGTTTGCTTTATCACTAAGTACTTTTTATTTTGTGCTCTTGTTTTATATCTTTAGTTATGGGTAGGAAACGCAAAATACCAAAAAATTAGTGGTACCTACTGAACCAATGGTTGAAGAACCACTCAAAATCTATCACACTACTGAAGCTTTTTACTTGGATCATCTTCGATCCCTATGTGCTCGGGCTGAAACCCCAACTAGCTTAGTTGAGGGAAAATCTTTAGATGAGCATGCTTGTTATGTGCGACACCGCATATCTGAAAAAGGGAAACTTTTACTGGATCAAATTCATCGTTTGCAGTGCTATGCTTGGAATTTATGTGAAATATATGATTGTACTTGTTGTTCTAAACACCCTAAGAAACACCTTCCTTACAAATGTGGGTTTAGTGATAATGGAATCGTATCTTCGTATACTAAGGGTGTTTATAATTACTATGATGTTCAACAAATTTAAGAATTTGTCGCTTTTAGGGGTACTTGTGAAATTGCTTCTTTTATTGAAGAGTGTGATATACTCTCTACAAATCTGAAAAATTTGGCCATGCTTAAATATTGCTATGATAATTATGCTTCTAATCCTTATATTAAACCATATATTGAGGACTCCTCCGCTGTCCAAGAAGAGACTAATATTTTGCATGAGTCAATGGAAGAAGAAATTAATGACATTGTGAGCTCATTGGATGAAAAAGATGAGGAGGAGAGCGAAGAACAAAAGGAGGAAGAGCGGATTGATCACCCGTTCCCACCATCAAATGAGAGTAACTCTTTATCCCATACATTATTTAATTTCCCTTCGAATTTACCGAAGGATGAATGCTATGACGATTGTTATGACCCCGTTGATTCTTTTGAAATATCCCTTTTTGATGATGCTTGTTATGCTTGTGGCCAAGATGCCAATATGAATTATGCTTATGGAGATGAACTTTCTATAGTTCCTTATGTTAAACATGAAATTGTTGCTATTGCACCCACAAATGATAGTCCTATTATCTTTTTGAATTCTCCCGACTACACTATATCGGAGAAGTTTGCCCTTATTAAGGATTATATTGATGGGTTGCGTTTTACTACTACACATGATGATTTTGATAGATATAATATGCATGTGCTTGCTGCTCCTACTTGCAATTATTATGATAGAGGAACTACATCTCCGCCTCTCCATGTTTCCAATATGATAAAATTGCAAGAAACTGTTTATACTATGCATTGGCCTTTACTGTGTGTGCATGAATTGTTATTTTATGACATGTCGATGCATAGGAAGAGAGTTAGACTTCGTTGTTGCACGATATATGTTACTTTGTGCTCACTACTAAATCACAAATCATTGTTAATTAAAATTGGCTTTGATATACCTTGGGATCCAGGTGGATCCATTACTTGAGCACTATATGCCTAGCTTAATGGCTTTAAGGAAAGCGCTGCCACTGAGACAACCCGGAAGTTTTAGAGAGTCATTTATTTCTGTTGTGTGCTTTTATAAAGTTTAAAAATAAAAATAATGTGCCAAGATTTGCCTTTAGGATGTTTACATTGCTTGTTGGTTCGTGCGGTGCAAAACAGAAACTTTGGTTGTAGTGCGTCAAAGGGTTCTGAAACCTTTTGCACTATCTTTCTATACAAATTGTTTATTTTTCCTAATTTTGGAGTACCAGAAGTATGGTGAATGTTTAGATTACTACAAACTGCCCTGTTTAAGACAAATTCTGTTTTTGGATGCATAGTTTGCTTGTTTTTATGAAACTATCGATTTCTATCAGTGGATTAAGCCATGGAAAAGTTATATTGCAATAGCTACAGTGCGAAAACAAAATATGAATTGGTTTGCAACAGTACTTAGAGTAGTGATTTGCTTTATTATACTAACGGATCTTACCGAGCTTTCTGTTGAGTTTTGTGTGGATGAAGTGTTCGAAGATCGAGGAGGTCTCAATGTGAGGAGAAGGAGGAGAGGCAAGAGCTAAAGCTTGGGGATTCCCAAGGCATCCCAAGTAAATATTTAAGGAGACTCAAGCGTCTAAGCTTGGGGATGCCCCGGAAGGAATCCCATCTTTCTTCAACAAGTATCGGTATGTTTTCAGATTCGTTTCGTTCATGTGATATGTGCAAATCTTGGAGCATCTTTTGCATTTAGTTTTCATTTTTATTTTATGCACCATGCTGGTATGAGATATTCCATGGTTGATTTATAGAATTCTCATTGCACTTCACTTATATCTTTTGAGTATGGCTTTATAGAATGCTTTATGTGCTTCAGTTATATCTTTCGAAGTTTGGATTGCCTGTTTCTCTTCACATAGAAAACCGCCATTTGTAGAATGCTCTTTTGCCTCACTTATATTTGTTAGAGCATGGGCATATCTTTTGTAGAAAGAATTAAACTATCTTGCTTCACTTATATCTATTTAGAGAGATGACAGGAACTGGTCATTCACATGGTTAGTCATAAATCCTACATAAAACTTGTAGATCACTAAATGTGATATGTTTGATTCCTTGCAATAGTTTTGTGATATAAAGATGGTGATATTAGAGTCATGCTAGTGGGTAGTTGTGGATTGTAGAAATATGTGTGTTGAAGTTCGTGATTCCGTAGCATGCACGTATGGTGAACCGTTATGTGATGAAGTCGGAGCATGATTTATTTATTGATTGTCTTCCTTATGAGTGGCGGTCGGGGACGAGCGATGGTCTTTTCCTACCAATCTATCCCCCTAGGAGCATACGCATAGTACTTTGTTTAGATACCTAATATACTTATGCAATAAGTATGTGAGTTCTTTATGACTAATGTTTGAGTCCATGGATTATACGCACTCTCACCCTTACATCATTGCTAGCCTCTTCGGTATCGTGCATTGCCCTTTCTCACCTCGAGAGTTGGTGCAAACTTCACCGGTGCATCCAAACCCCGTGATATGATACGCTCTATCACACATAAGCCTCCTTATATCTTCCTCAAAACAGCCACCATACCTACCTATCATGGCATTTCCATAGCCGTTCCGAGATATATTGCCATGCATCTTCCATCATCATCATATACATGACTTGAGCATTTATTGTCATATTGCTTTGCATGATCGTAAGAGTATCTAGCATGGTGTTTTCATGGTTGTCCGTTTTTTGATGTCATTGCTATGCTAGATCATTGCACATCCCGGTACACCACCGGAGGCATTCATATAGAGTCATATTCTGTTCTAGTATCGAGTTGTAAAATCGAGTTGTAAGTAAATAAAAGTGTGATGATCATCATTATTAGAACATTGTCCCATGTGAGGTTATCAAAATAAAAGAGGCCAAATAAGCCCAGACAAAAAAGGAGAGTCCAAAGAATCCCACCAAAAAAAGAAAAAAAGAAAAAAGAGAGAAAAGAGAGAAGGGACAATGTTACTATCATTTTACCACACTCGTGCTTCAGAGTAGCACCATGTTCTTCATATAGAGAGTCTCTTGAGTTATAACTTTCATATGCTAGTGGGAATTTTCATTATAGAACTTGGCTTGTATATTCCAACGATGGGCTTCCTCAAATGCCCTAGGTCTTCATGAGCAAGCAAGTTGGATGTACAACCACTTAGTTTCAGTTTGAGCGTTCATACACTTATAGCTCTTAGTGCATCTGTTGCATGGCAATCCCTACTCCTCGCATTGACATCAATTGATGGGCATCTCCATAGCCCGTTGATTAGCTGCGTCGATGTGAGACTTTCTCATTTTTGTCTTCTCCACACAACCTCCATCATCATATTCTATTCCACCTATAGTGCTATATCCATGGCTCACGCTCATGTATTACGTGAAAGTTGAAAAGGTTTGCGAACATCAAAACTATGAAACAATTGCTTGGCTTGTCATCGGGGTTGTGCATGATTTGAATATTTTGTGTGGTGAAGACGGAGCATAGCCAGACCATATGATTTTGTTGAGATAAGTTTCTTTGGCCATGTTATTTTGAAAAGACATGATTGCTTTATTAGTATGCTTGACTATTGCTTTGATTCACTCGTGTCTTAATATTCATGCCATGATTAGATTACATGATCAAGATTATGCTAGGTAGCATTCCACATCAAAAATTGTCTTTTTTATCATTTACCTACTCGAGGGCGAGCATGCATTAAGCTTGGGGATGCTGATACGTCTCCGTCGTATCTATAATTTTTGATTGTTTCATGCCAATATTCTACAACTTTCATAAACTTTTGGCAACTTTTATACTATTTTTGGGACTAACATATTGATCCAGTGCCCAGTGCCAGTTCCTGTTTCTTGCATGTTTTTTGTTTCACAGAAAATCCATATCAAACGGAGTCCAAACGGGATAAAAACTGATGGAGATTTTTTTTGAAATATATGTGATTTTTGGGAAGAAGAATCAATGCGAGATGATGCCCGAGGGGGCCACGAGTCAGGGGGCGCGCCCTAGGGGGTCAGGCACATCCTGGGCCCTCGTGGCCACCCCGTAAGGTAGTTGGTCCCCTTATTTCACCGCTAGAAAGCTAATATCCGGATAAAACTCGTGTCCAAATTTCAGCCCAATCGGAGGTATGGATCTCCGGGAATATAAGAAACGGTTAAAGGGCACAATCTGGAAAGCAGAAACAGAGAGAGACAGAGAGACATATCCAATCTTGGAGGGGCTTGATACGTCCATTTTGCATCATGCTTTTATATCGATATTTATTGCATTATGGGCTTTTATTTCACATTATGTCACAATACTTATGGCTATTCTCTCTTATTTTACAAGGTTTACATAAGGAGGAAGAATGCCGGCAGCTGGAATTCTGGGGTGGAAAAGGAACAAATATTAGAGACCTATTCTGCACAACTCCAAAAGTCCTGAAACTCCACAGAATACCTTATAATAAATAATGAAAAATACTCGCCAAAGATGAAGACCATGGGGTCCACACCCTTTCCATGAGGGTGGGGGCGCCCCCTAGGGCGTGCCCCCTACCTCGTGGGCCCCCTGGTAGCTCTCTGATGACCATCTTCTGCTATATGAAGTCTTTCGTCGAGAAAAAACCCAGAAGCAACCTTTCGGGACGAAACTCCGCCGCCACGAGGCGGAACCTTGGCGGAACCAATCTAGGGCTCCGGCAGAGCTGTTCTGTCGGGGAAACTTCCCTCCCGGAGGGGGAAATCATCGCCATCGTCATCACCAACGCTCCTCTCATCGGGAGAGGGCAATCTCCATCAACATCTTCATCAGCACCATCTCATCTCAAAACCCTAGTTCATCTCTTGTATCCAATTCTTGTCTCCATGTCCGGGATTGGTGCTAGTAGGTTGCTAGTAGTGTTAATTACTCATTGTAGTTGATGCTAGTTGGTTTAATTGGTGGAAGATCATATGTTCATATCCTTTATGCATATTATTACCCCTCTGATTATGAACATGAATATGCTTTGTGAGTAGTTACGTTTGTTCCTGAGGACAAGGGAGAAGTCTTGCTATTAGTAGTCATGTGAATTTGGTATTCGTTCGATATTTTGATGAGATGTATGTTGTCTAGCCTCTAGTGGTGTTATGTGAACGTCGACTACATAACACTTCACCATTATTTGGGCCTAGAGGAAGGCATTGGGAAGTAATAAGTAGATGATGGGTTGCTAGAGTGACAGATGCTTAAACCCTAGTTTATGCGTTGCTTCGTAAGGGGCTGATTTGGATCCATATGTTTCATGCTATGGTTAGGTTTACCTTAATACTTTTGTTGTAGTTGTGGATGCTTGCAATAGAGGTTAATCATAAGTGGGATGCTTGTTCAAGTAAGAACAGCACCCAAGCACCGGTCCACCCACAATTTCAAACTAGCTTGGGATCAATCATATGAACGTGATGAAAACTAGCTTGACGATATTCCCATGTGTCCTCGGGAGCGCTTTTCCTTATATAAGAGTTTGTCTAGGCTTGTCCTTTGCTACAAAAAGGATTGGGCCACCTTGCTGCACTTTATTTACTTTTGTTACTTGTTGCTCGTTACAAATTATCTTATCACAAAACTATTGGTTACCACTTATTTCAGTACTTGCAGAGAATACTTTGCTGAAAACCGCTTATCATTTCCTTCTGCTCCTCGTTGGGTTCGACACTCTTACTTATCGAAAGGACTATGATAGATCCCCTATACTTGTGGGTCATCAAGACTCTTTTCTGGCACCGTTGCCGGGGAGTGAAGCGCCTTTGGTAGGTGGAATTTGGTAAGGAAAATTTATATAATGTGCTGAAATTTACTGTCAGTAGAGGATGAAAGAGTTTCTTCACCCCGACCAGTAGAGGAAAGAGTTTCTCCTCAACCTACCGAACCTATTGAAAATGAAATATCCTTATGAGTATCCTTCGGGTATGATAGAAAAACTGCTAGCTAATCCTTTTACAGGAGATGGAACAAAGCATCCTGATGAACACCTAATATATGTGGATGAAGTTTGTGGATTATTTAAGCTTGCAGGTATACCCGATGATGTTGCTAAAAAGAAGGTCTTCCCTTTATCTTTGAAGGGAGACGTGTGGACATGGTATAGGCTATGTGATGATACGAGATAATGGAACTATAGAAGATTGTAATTGGAATTTCATCAAAAGTATTACCCTATGCATCTTGTTCATCGTGACCGCAATTATATATATATAATTTTTGGCCTCGCGAAGGAGAAAGCATCGCTCAAGCTTGGGGGAGGCTTAAATCAATGTTATACTCATGCCCCAATCATGAGCTCCCAAGAGAAACATGAAACGCCCTCGATGCGGCTATATCTCCCACGTATCGAAGCACGACTTAGAGGCATAACCGCATTGAAAGCAATGTCGCAAGTGAGGTAATCTTCACACAACCCATGTAATATATAAGGGAAACAGATACATAGTTGGCTTACAATCGCCACTTCACACAATTCCGTGAATAAAACATTACATCATCCAAATACAATCAAGCTCCGACTATGGAACCAAAATAAAAGAAGAACCCCAAATGCGACAAGGTCCCTGATCAACCCCAATTGGGCTCCACTACTGATCAACTAGAACGAAACAACGCAAAGGACAAGATCTTCATCGAGCTCCTCCTGAGCTTGGTTGCGTCACCTGCTCGATAACATCGGCACCTGCAAACTGGTTTTTGGAAGTATCTGTGAGTCACGGGGACTCAGCAATCTCACACCCTCGCGATCAAGACTATTTAAGCTTATGGGTAAGGTAAAGGTATGAGGTGGAGCTGCAGCAAGCGACTAGCATATAAGGTGGCTAACATACGCAAATGAGAGCGAGAAGAGAAGGCAAAGCACGATCGAGAAACTATGATCAAGAAGTGATCCTAGAACAACCTACGTCAAACATTACTCCAACACCGTGTTCACTTCCCGGACTCCGCCGGAAAGAGATCATCACGGTTACACACGCGGTTGATGCATTTTAATTAGGATCAACTTCAGGTTTTCTACAACCGGACGTTAACAAATTCCCCTCTGCCCATAACCGCGGGCACGGCTTTCAAAAGTTCAAATCCCTGCAGGGGTGTCCCAACTTAGCCCATGACAAGCTCTCACGGTCAACGAAGGAATAGACCTTCTCCCGAGACATTCCGATCAGGCTCGGTATCCCGGTTCTGCAAGACACTTCGACAAGTTAAAACAAATCCAGCAACACCGCCCGAATGTGCCGACAAATCTCGATAGGAGTTGCACATATCTCGTTCTCAGGGCACACTCAGATGAGACTAGCTACGAGTAAAACCAACCCTCAAGTTTCCCCGAGGTGGCCCCGCAGGTAGCTCAGTTTGAACCAACACTCAGAGGAGCACTGGCCCGGGGAGGTTAAAATAAAGATGACCCTTGAGTCCGCGAAACCCAAGGGAAAAAGAGGCTAGGTGGCGAATGGTAAAACCAATGTTGGGCATTGCTGGAGGAGTTTTATTCAAGGCGAACTGTCAAGGGGTTCCCATTATAACCCAATCGCGTAAGGAACGCAAAATCCGGGAACATAACACCGATATGACGGAAAACTAGGGCGGCAAGAGTGGAACAAAACACCAGGCATAAGGCCGAGCCTTCCATCCCTTTACCAAGTATATAGATGCATTAATTAAATAAGATATATAGTGATATCCCAACAAGTAAACATGTTCCAACAAGGAACAACATCTCCATGTTCCAACAAGGAACAAACTTCAGCCTTCACCTGCAACTAACAACGCCATAAGAGGGGTTGAGCAAAGCGGTAACATAGCCAAACAATGGTTTGCTAGGACGAGGTGGGTTAGAGGCTCGGTTTTAACAATATGGGAGGCATGATAAACAAGTGGTAGGTATCGCAGCATAGGCATAGCAAAAGAGCGAGCAACTAGCAAGCAAAGATAGAAGTGATTTCGAGGGTATGGTCATCTTGCCTGAAATCCCGCAAAGAAGAAGAACGAGTCCATGAAGAAGATAAACGGACGTAGACGAACGGGTCATCACAAACGCGACATTATCGGAACCAACCCGAAGAAGCAACACTGGAAAGGAGCAAACAACATAGTAAACAACCACCACATAAGCATGGCATGATGCGCAAACAAGTATGATGCATGTCCGGTTTAATGAGGCATGGCATGGCAAAGTGCACAAGCAATCCTACAAATTAAGTGGAGCTCAATATGCAACGAGATGCATATTGACAAAACACCACATTCCACTATTTAGTTCGATCTCGTTTATGTACCCAAGAATATTAAATGTTGTCAAACATGGCAAGAGGGTGAAGCAAAGTAAAACTACCTATCTAGTCAAGTTTAAATGAGGCCGGAAGCAACGAACAACAATTCCGGAAACTCCTCATGAACATATTATAGATTTGGTATTGTTCTGCCCTAAACACAATTTTAGAGTTATTAACATGCAAAGTAAAGCCACCATGTTAAACTAGGCAAAATTCTACCCCATTTACATATAAAGTTTATTAAATTACGAGTTACGGTTATTTAGTTATGAATTAAATCATTTTAGCAAGTTAATTAAGCAAGTTTAAACAAGCAGCATTTTAAACATGGTTGAAAGTTGGATATTATGAAACTAGATGAAATTCTAGTCAAGTAACATATATAGTTTGTTCAATTTGGATGCATGCATATTTAAATATGAGCCATGCAAAACAATGGCAGTTCTGAAAATATGCAGGCACTAGATATGACAAAAATCACAGACTGGAAAAAAAAATATAACATCGGGCCGAATCTGAAACTGTGGTAGTGGCCGAGTAGGATTTGGCCCAAGCAGCTGTGGGTGTGTGCAAAATAACAGGAAAACAGAGCAAAAATATGGGTGGCTGAGACTCGAACCCCAGACCTCCTGGATGGATACTGGCTGCGCTAACCACTGGGCTAGCTTTGTGTTGGTGATGCAAAGGGAGACCGGCGCAAGGTAAAGCGTATGTGCAACGCGACCAGGACCCAAACTGAAGCTCGCACGGGGATCTCAGCGGCGACGACAGCGAGCAAGCATGGCGCCTGCGGTGGATGCAGAGCTACGGCGGGCGTGCGGAAAGGGAAGCATGGACCCGGCCAGATCCAGGCGATGCAGAGGGTTGGGGAGGAGCGTCGACAGCTCGGCGTCCTCCAGGCGCGGGCAAGGAGGAGCTCCGGCGGCGGGCATCGTAGGAGGAGCTCGGGCCTCAGGTGCGGGAGGCGCAAACAGGATCCAGGGGAGGCAGGTGGCGTCGGCAGGCACGGGAAGCGGTAGAGTGAAGGAGGTCCAATGGAGGAGGCGATGGTGGCGTCCTCATGGTGCTAGTTCGGTGGCGTCGGTGTTCCTGTGAAGCAGAGAGAGAGAGACAGGCGAGGTGAGCTGTGGGAAGAAGAGCGATGACGAAGGAGAAGGAAAGAGGAGGGCAGGGAGGAGAAGGAAGCAAGGGCAGTGCGGGGCACTCATCTGCTCGTCGGGGACTCGCCGGAGCGGCGAGGCAAGGTCGGGGCCGGCAGGGAGGCGGCGCGGCGGAGCTGCTAGTGGCGGAGGAGCTCGGCCATGAGCTCCTGCTCGGGGAAGACGACGGGAAGGCAGCAGAGGAGGTCGAGCTCAGGCGTGGATGTGCGAGGGGACGGGAGGCCTCGGGCGCGAGCTCTTGTTCGATCCAACCGAGAGGGGGATGAGCAGGGACGAGGTGCGTGAGTGGAAGCTTTGGTGGCTGGGTTCGCTGGCGGCTTGAGGAAGAAGCAGAGGAGGAGCCCGGCTTGCTCCGGTCTGGTGGCTGCGCTGGTTGGGTGGACGACGGGATCCAGGGGAGGCATTGGTTGGTTGGGCGTGGAAATTGAGAAGGATTTGGATCGCGGAAGAAGCTGGTTGGTTGGCCTTGAAAACAAAGGGAGTGGCGGCGGCGTGGGGATTGGATGGATGGGACAAGGTGCCTAGGATCTAGGGTTGGTCTAGTTATATAGTGAGTGGGTTAGATTAGGGGCTATCTCGTCCCTCCGATCAAAATCGGACGGTGAGGAAGAATAGGCTAGGGATCCCAAATAAGAAAACGGTGATGTTTTGTAGACGTTTGGGGATGATCCGGACACAACGGTGACGACAGTCCGAGTCGGGTCCAGGACAGCTTTTCAGACGCGCGTGCGAGGAGGGCCGCGGGCTAACGAGAGGGGATAGGTAGGGCATGAGGGTGTGTAGTGAAATGTGAAGACGGTCTAGGGAGGAAAAGAGAGGGACAGTCCGGCAACAGTTTTCGGAGACCGAAAACGTCCGACGTTAGACCGGCTATACTGCCGCTATAGTTAACCGTTGGGGCGTCAAACGAACTCCGAATGCGACGAAAATTGACAGGCGGCCTACCTACAACATAAAACACCGCACGCCAACTTTCATCCCATTCCGAGAACATTTTTCGGACACTTATAAAATACTACTTCGGACATGCCGCGGGCGCGTGCAAGTGTGTTAGGGCTCAGAACGGACAACGAAGAGAACGAGGAGACCGGGATGGATGCAAGTTTTAAAACATGATGATGCAATGCACATGATGACATGATAAGATGCAACACGCAAGCAAATGACATGGCAACGGCAGTGAATAACTCGAAGACACCTGGCGCATCTGTCTCGGGGCATTACAAAACAATTCTTCAAAAAATTTATGCTCGGCTTTCTGAAAATAATCGCACCATGCTCGATACTTCTTGTGCTGGCTCTTTTATGATGAAGACTATTGGATTTAGATGGGATTTATTGGATAGAATTAAACGCAACTCTGAAGATTGGGATCTCGACAAAGGTAAGGAGTCAGGTATGACACCTAAGTTTGATTGTGTTAAATCTTTTATGGATACCGATATTTTCCGTAAGTTTAGCACTAAATATGGACTTGATTCTGAGATAGTAGCTTCATTCTGTGAATCTTTTGCTACTTATGTTGATCTCCCTAAGGAGAAGTGGTTTAAATATCATCCTCCCATAGAAGTAAAAGTAACTGCACCTATTAAAGTTGAAGAAAAGACTGTCACTTATAATTATCCTATTGTTCCTACTTGTTATGTTGAGAAACCACCTTTCCCTGTTAGGATAAAGGATCATGCTAAAGCTTCAACTGTGGTTCGTAAATGCAATATTAAAACATATACACCTCTTGAGCAAGTTAAAGTAGAACCTAATATTGCTATTGTTAAAGATCTCTTGTCTGATAATATTGATGGGCATGTTATTCAGTTCTGCGGTGAAACTTCTAGAATTGCTAAACCTTGTGCTAAAGATAAAAATAGACCTGTGGTAGGTGTGCCTGTTATTTCTGATAAAATAGGAGATCATTGTTATCATGGCTTATGTGATATGGGTGCTAGTGCTAGTGCAATATCTATTGACTTATACAAAGAAATTATGCATGACATTGCACCTGTTGAGTTAGAAGAAATTGATGTTACTATTAAACTTGCTAATAGAGATACTATTTCACCAATGGGAATTGTTAGAGATGTTGAAGTCTTGTGTGGGAAAACTAAATATCCTGCTGATTTTCTTGTTCTTGGTTCCCCACAAGATAGCCTTTGTCCCATTATATTTGGTAGACCCTTCTTAAATACTGTTAATGCTACCATAGATTGCACAAGTGATGTTGTTACTGTCGGCTTAGATGATATGACTCATGAGTTTAATTTCTCTAAATTTAGTAAACAACACCGTGAAGAAGAATTGCCTAGTAAGGATTAAATTATTGGTCTTGCTTCTATTGCCGTACCTCCTAGCGATCCTTTAAAACAATATTTGCTAGACCATGAGAATGATATGTTTATGAAGGAAAGAAGGGAAATAGATGAAGTATTCTTTAAACATGAACCTATTCTGAAACACAATTTACCTGTGGAAATCCTAGGGGATCCCCCTCCACCTAAGGGTGATCCCGTGTTTGAGCTTAAACCGTTGCCTGATAATCTTAAATATGCTTATCTTGATGAAAAGAAGATATATCTTGTTATTATTAGTGCTAACCTTTCAGAGCATGAAGAAGAAAGATTATTGAAAACTCTGAAGAAGCATCGTGCTGCTATTGGATATACTTTTGATGATCTTAAGGGCATTAGTCCCACTCTATGTCAACATAAAATAAATTTGGAAGCTGCCAAACCAGTTCGTGATCCTCAACGACGCCTGAATCCTAAAATGAAAGAAGTGGTAAGAAAAGAAATACTAAAGCTTCTGGAGGCAGGTATAATTTACCCCGTTGCTAATAGTCAGTGGGTAAGTCCTGTTCATTGTGTCCCTAAGAAGGGAGGTATTACTATTGTTCCTAATGATAAAGATGAATTGATTCCACAAAGAATTATTACAGGTTATAGGATGGTAATTGATTTCCGCAAATTAAATAAGGCTACTAAGAAAGATCATTACCCCATACCTTTTATTGATCAAATGCCAGAAAGATTATGCAAGCATACACATTACTGCTTTCTAGATGGTTATTCTGGTTTCTCTCAAATACCTGTGTCGGCTAAAGATCAACCAAAGACTACTTTTACATGCCCTTTTGGTACTTTTGCTTATAGATGTATGCCTTTTGGTTTATGTAATGCACCTGCTACCTTTCAAAGATGCATGATGGCTATATTCTCTGACTTTTGTGAAAAGATTTTTGAGGTTTTCATGGATGACTTTTCCGTCTATGGATCTTCTTTTGATGATTGCTTGAGCAATCTTGATTAAAATTTTGCAGAGATGTGAAGAAACTAATCTTGTCTTGAATTAGGAAAAGTGCCACTTTATGGTTAATGAGGGTATTGTCTTGGGGCATAAAGTTTCTGAAAGAGGTATTGAAGTTGATAAAGCCAAGGTTGATGCTATTGAAAAGATGCCATGTCCCAAGGACATCAAAGGTATAAGAAGTTTCCTTGGTCACGCCGGATTTTATAGGAGGTTCATTAAGGACTTCTCAAAAATTTCTCGGCCTCTGACTAATTTATTACAAAAAGATATACCATTTGTCTTTGATGATGATTGTGTAGAAGCATTTGAAATACTTAAGAAAGCATTAGTCTCTGCACCTATTGTTCAGCCACCTGATTGGAATTTACCCTTTGAAATTATGTGTGATGCTAGCGATTATGCTGTAGGTCCTGTTCTAGGGCAAAGAGTTGATAAGAAATTAAATGTTATCCATTATGCTAGTAAGACTCTAGACAATGCTCAAAGAAATTATGCTACTACTGAAAAAGAACTTTTAGCAGTTGTATTTGCTTGTGATAAGTTCAGACCTTATATTGTTGATTCTAAAGTAACTATCCACACTGATCATGCTGCTATTAAATATCTTCTAGAGAAGAAAGATGCTAAACCTAGACTTATTAGATGGGTTATCTTGCTACAAGAATTTGATTTACATATTGTTGATAGAAGAGGAGCTGAGAACCCCGTTGCAGACAACTTATCTAGGTTAGAGAATGTTCTTGATGACCCACTACCTATTGATGATAGCTTTCCTGATGAACAATTAAATGTCATAAGTACTTCTCGTAGTACTCCTTGGTATGCTGATTATGCTAATTACATTGTTGCTAAATTCATACCGCCTAGCTTCACATACCAACAAAAGAAAAAGTTCTTCTATGATGTGAGACATTACTTTTGGGATGACCCACATCTTTATAAAGAAGGAGTAGATGGTGTTATTAGACGTTGTGTACCTGAGCATGAACAGGAACAGATCCTACGCAAGTGCCACTCCAAAACTTATGGAGGACACCACGCGGGAGATAGAACTGCACATAAGGTATTGCAATCCGGTTTCTATTGGCCTACTCTCTTCAAGGATGCCCGTAACTTTGTCCTATCTTGTGATGAATGCCAAAGAATTGGTAATATTAGTAGACGTCAAGAAATGCCTATGAATTATTCACTTGTTATTGAACCGTTTGATGTTTGGGGCTTTGATTATATGGGACCTTTTCCTGCCTCTAATGGATATACACATACTTTAGTTGCTGTTGATTACGTTACTAAGTGGGTAGAAGCTATTCCAACTAGTAGTATTGATCATAACACTTCTATTAAAGTGCTTAAAGAAGTTATTTTTCCGAGGTTTGGAGTCCCTAGATATTTAATGACTGATGGTGGTTCACATTTTATTCATGGTGCTTTCCGTAAAATGCTTGCCAAATATGACGTCAATCATAGAATTGCATCTCCGTATCACCCATAGTCTAGTGGTCAAGTAGAATTGAGTAATAGAGAACTCAAATTAATTTTGCTAAAGACTGTCAATAGGTCTAGAAAGAATTGGTCCAAGAAACTTGATGATGCATTATGGGCCTATAGAACTGCATATAAAAATCCTATGGGTATGTCTCCGTGTAAAATGGTATATGGAAAAGCATGTCACTTACCTCTCGAACTAGAACATAAGGCATATTGGGCTATTAAAGAACTCAACTATGATTTCAAACTTGCCGGTGAAAAGAGGTTATTTGATATTAGCTCACTTGATGAATGGAGAACCCAAGCTTATGAAAGTGCCAGGTTGTTTAAAGAAAAGGTTAAAAGATGGCATGACAAAAGGATACAAAAGCGTGAGTTTAATGTAGGTGATTATGTATTGCTATACAACTCTCGTTTAAGATTTTTTGCAAGAAAACTTCTCTCTAAATGGGAAGGCCCCTATGTTATCGAGGAGGTCTATCGTTCCGGTGCCATAAAAATCAACAACTTCGAAGACACAAATCCGAAGGTGGTAAATGCTCAAAGAATTAAACATTATATCTCAGGTAATCCCATATATATTGAAACCGTAACCCCAGAGGAATACATAAGGGGCACTTTCCAGAACGTTTCAGACTCCGAAAAGGAATAGGTATGTGGTACGGTAAGTAAACCGACTCCAAAACAATTTTGAAGGCAATATTTCTCCGTTTTGGAATATTTAGAAAAATAGAAAATTAAGTAGCAGTCCGGGAAGGACACGAGGGCCCCATGAGGGTGGAGGGCGCGCCCTACCCCCCTGGGCGCGCCCCCTACCTCGTGAGCACCTCGTGTGCCTTCCGGACTCTTTTTTCTTGCATGATACGTATTTTGGTCGGTAAAAATACACTATATATTCTCCCGAAGGTTTTGACTCCCGTATCACGCAAATATAATCTGTTCTTGTTTTGGGCTGTTCTCTGTCAGGGTTGTCAAGGCCAGGCATCATGTCGTCCCCCTCCTCCAACAACGGTGACAATGATGCCTGGCTAATGAAGATAGAGCTGAAGAGGGAAGAACCCATGGAGATCAACAAGGATGAAGGGATCAAGAAGGCCACAGAGAACCAAGCTCTGGCAACAGAAGACATCCTTCAACTTGATCACAACCTTCTTACCCCAACTAAGATCGAAGCTTTCCAGGTGATTGAGTTAACCCGTATTCAAAACAAGTATCTCACAAGTGAAAATATTTTTTTGAAGGAGCATATCTTTGCACTCAAGGGCATTATTCGCAAGCTAGAGGACCTCTTACGCTCGATGTGCGACTATCCATCACCTCCATATTCACCAACCAAGGAGATATAATAACATGGGTATGGGCACTCCCCTTGGCAACCGCCAAGCTTGGGGGAGGTGCCCCGGTATCGTATCACAATCACAACTCCTATCTTTACTGTTTTCCTTAGTTCGATTGTAATGCTATTTATGTACTTTGTTTGACGTGGCGAATGTAACAACAGCGAATTACATTATGCGTATCCTTCACCAATTAAATTGATGACAATCAATGGATTTGGCACACTACTTATTCTCGTAGAAAGGATTTAGATAGATATAACATAAACTTGGGAAGGTCTTCAATGAACCACCGGTAGGATTGGAACAATGAATAAATTGATAAAATAACGAAAGAAGAGGAATCTTGCACGAATCACCATAAGAATTGAAAATGAACGAAGAAAAGATAAAGAAACATCGGGAAGAATTAGCAAATGAACGAAGAAGCTTGAGGGGATTTGCTTACATGAGAATGAAGAGATCAATAACTGATTAGAGGATAATTGATCGATGCACCGGTAAGATTAGGAGAACGATAACTGAAAGCTGGGAATGAATAATTATGAGATGACGGCTCCGGAGAATCCAACTGAAAATACTCTGAATTACTCCGTATGGGTGAAAAGAATTCTGGCAATCGAAAACAATTATGAGAGGATGGCCTTGAACTAGAACCATGAATCTTGAAGAGAATGGAGCAAGATTGAGAGAAAATTCTTCTCCGGTCTTCAAAATCTGAGAATGATGATGAGAAACACCACCATGAATTGTTGAGGCACTCTGGAATGAAGAATGTAAAGGTTGAGTCAACGATGAAAAGAATTTGAAAGATCTTGGATAAAGACACTTGATTGATGATAATTCATTCTTACGTCAAACTTTGAAATGAATTTGAGACTAACTCCGGGAGAATAAGAAGAGTCAGGTAAGATCCTGGGAAAAGACCTGTGGGTTAGGGCCCACTCAAAAGAAACAACGTTGAAAAGGTCGCTTGGAAGATAGATTACACCAGTTGAATTAAAAGACTTGAAAGAGATAACAATCTCGAAAGAGCTTGAATGAATGAGAATACGCACTAGCATCTTCTGAGATATCTTCAGCACTCCGGAACAAATGAATAGCGAGAAGTGAATTATTATGAGGTGCACCAGCATAAGTAGGCATTGGGCAAAAAGAAAAGGAGTATGCTCAATACCAAAGCTTGAATTAATTCCACCGGAGAAGAAAATGAGTGACGAGAGACGAACTTGAAGCTCCGATAGCATATTCTTGCGAATCACCGGATAAGAATATTGATGGAGAAGGAATGGAGAAGCTTCCCATCAATAAAATGGATACTTGATTAAGAAATATGAGTCCTTGAAGAAACAAGGGTGGGAGGGTGGGAAAACAAAGACAACTTGGAACGGATGAAGCAAACACCGTTGAGAAGAACTGATAATTGATCTTGCGAATGTTGAAGTGATCAGATCCACTAGAAGAGAAACACACCGGTTGAAAAGGATTGACATGACACTCTCGATTATCATGAAGTATTTGTATTCACATAGAAATATGAGAACACCGCTTGGAAAAGGTATGGAATCAACATTTGACTTTGAAGCAACTCGAATACCACAACTCAAAACAAAACAAAGGATTGGCTCGCAAAATAAGCCGGAACAAACATATGATAGAGATTTCATCCGAAGTTTTCGTGGCGGGGCCTACACGGGATCGATCGTACAACACCATCATGTACAAGGCAGTGCACATGACATACGAAGCGTCCCCGAGTCGGCATAGCCAAGGACTCTTTAAGACACAATGAGACCACTGTAAAACCAACCGTGGATAGGCGGACCACTAGACGTCGAACCCCAATTTCATATCATACATCTCTCGGAAAGATATCCTAAGAGCTACTTGAATTCGCACTTATAAACTCCCGAAATTTTCCGGTTATGCAATCAGGTGTTGGGGATACAGGGGAAGCATAATATGTCACCCAAAACTAGCAAATCCTACATCCAGCTGTATCCATCCTTCAACACATAACCAAGAAACCTTCAGAAATCGTCTACCTCAACCTTCGAAAAGCATCCGTTATACAAGTTATGGCAATACTCCCGAACTCCCGCCCCAGTACTGGGTGGCGTCGAGGTTATCTCACCAACAACTGCATAAAAGAGATTTTCGATGTCGGCGAAACTAAACTCAGGTATTCCAGAACTGCAACGATAAAATTGTGACGACAACACCTCGAAGCTCAACTCCCCGGGACACTGCCACAACCCCTAAATGACAGGAGGCACCAAGAACAATGTTCTCGTCACAAAACCATCGGAATGATTCCAAGATACCCGCGTGATCCTAAAAAAATTAGTGAAATTTGAGAAGAGAAGAGTCAAAACTCTACGCCAGGATGCCTTACCAGAGCGATGAAGGGACTGGGGAGTAAAAGAATTCCTAACTCTCCGATATATAATTCCGAAATGACTCAAAACATTTTTCTAGACACAACAACAACTGCTAATTCGGTCAAGCAGTGGGGGCTCCTAAGGTCGGGGAAGGCTCTGATACCAACTTGTAACGCCCTCGATGCGACTATATCTCCCACGTGTCGAAGCACGACTTAGAGGCATAACCGCATTGAAAGCAATGTCGCAAGTGAGGTAATCTTCACACAACCCATGTAATACATAAGGGACAGAGATACATAGTTGGCTTACAATCGCCACTTCACAACAATTACATGAATAAAGCATTACATCATCCAGATACAATCAAGGTCCGACTACGGAACCAAAATAAAAGAAGACTACCCCAAATGCTACACGGTCCCCGATCGACCCCAACTGGGCTCCACTACTGATCAACTAGAACGAAACAACACAAAGGACAAGATCTTCATCGAGCTCCTCCTGAGCTGGGTTGCGTCATCTGCACGGACTCATCGGCACCTGCAAGGTGGTTTTGGAAGTATCTGTGAGTCACGGAGAATCAGCAATCTCGCACCCTCGCGATCAAAACTATTTAAGCTTATGGGTAAGGTAAAGGTAAGAGGTGGAGCTGCATCAAGCGACTAGCATATATGGTGGCTAACATACGCAAAAGAGAGCAAGAAGAGAAGGCAAATCACGATCGAGAAACTATGATCAAGAAGTGATCCTAGAGCAACCTACGTCAAGCATAACTCCAACACCGTGTTCACTTCCCGGACTCCGCCGAGAAGAGACCATCACGGTTACACATGTTGTTGATGCATTTTAATTAATGTCAACTTCAGGTTTTCTACAACCGGACGTTAACAAACCCATCTGCCCATAACCGCGGGCACGGCTTTCGAAAGTTCAAATCCCTGTAGGGGTGTCCCAACTTAGCCCATGACAAGCTCTCACGGTCAACGAAGGATATACCTTCTCCCGAGACATTCCGATCAGACTCGGTATCCCGGTTCTACAAGACAACTTCGACAAGTTAAAACAAATCCAGCAACACCGCTCGAATGTGCCGATAAATCCCGATAGGAGCTGCACATATCTCGTTCTCAGGGCACACTCAGATTGTCCAAACTTCCGGTATGCCAGCCCAGACTTGCCCCAGGTGGTCACCGGCGGCTGACAGTTTGGACCAACACTCAGAGGAGCACTGGCCCGGGGGGTTAAAATAATGATGACCCTTGAGTCTGTAGAACCCAAGGGAAAGAAAAGGCTAGGTGGCGAATTGTAAAACCAATGTTGGGCATTGGTGGAAGAGTTTTATTCAAGGAGAACTGTCAAGGGGTTCCCATTATAGCCCAACCGCATAAGGAACGCAAAATCCGGGAACATAACACCGATATGACGGAAACTAGGGCGGCAAGAGTGGAACAAAACACCAGGCATAAGGCCGAGCCTTCCACCCTTTACCAAGTATATAGAGCATCAATTAAAATAAGATATATTGTGATATCCCAACAAGTAAACATGTTCCAACAAGGAACAACATCTCCATGTTCCAACAAGGAACAAACTTCAATCTTCACCTGCAACTAACAACGCTATAAGAGGGGCTGAGCAAAGCGGTAACATAGCCAAACAACGGTTTGCTAGGGCAAGGTGGGTTAGAGGCTTGGTTCAACAATATAGGAGGCATGATAAGCAAGTGGTAGGTATCGCAGCATAGGCATAGCAAAAGAGTGAGCAACTAGCAAGCAAAGATAGAAGTGATTTCGAGGGTATGATCATCTTGCCTGAGATCCCGCAAGGAAGAAGAACGAGTCCATGAAGAAGACAAACGGACGAAGTCGAACGGATCCTCACAATCACGACATTACCGGAAACAGCCTGAAGAAGCACACCGGAAAGAAGCAAACAACATAGTAAACAACCATCACATAACATGGCATGATGCGCAAACAAGTATGATGCATGTTCGGTTTAAATAAGCATGGCATGGAAAAGTGCACAAACAATCCTACAAATTAAGTGGAGCACATTATGCATCGGGGTGCATATTGCCAAAACACCACATGACATATTTAGTTCAATCTTGTTTATGTACCCAACAATATTAAATGTTGTTAAACATGGCAAGAGGGTGAAGCAAAAGGAAACGATCTATCTAGTCAAGTTTAAATGAGGCCGGAAACAACAAACAACAAGTCCGGAAACTCCTCATGAGAATATTATAGATTTGGTACTGTTCTGCCCTAAACATAATTTTAGGGTTATTAAACATGCAAAGTGATGCCACCATGTTAAACTAGGCAAAATTCTACTCCATTTACATATAAAGTTTATTAAATTCCGAGTTACGGTTATTTAGTTATGAATTAAATCATTTTAACATGGCATAGGAGCAAATTTAACCAAAACAGCATTTAAACATTTTAAACATAGATGAAAGTTGCATATTATGAAACTAGATGAAATTCTAAGCAAGTTTCATATATAATTTATTTAGATCCGATGCACGGTTGTGGAGTTATTATATGCATGAACCTAAAGGGGTTTTCTGGAAAACTGCAGTCTCTGGATAAAAGAGAAAAATCACAGCAGCAGGGAAAAACAATACTGGGCCGAGTCTGGCAGGCCCAACTATGTACAGGAGGGGCACTGGATCTGGGTGCTCACATTGGGCCTGCAGGGGCGCGTGGAGCTGGGCCTCGTGGCACTGGAGGGGAGCAGCTGGGTCGGGGCGCGGTCAACGCACATCAATACAAGGCGGTTCGGGGCGCTCGTCCTCCTCTGCATCTGCTTTGATGCAGAGATGCCGGCGATGTAGGAAGGCCGCAACAGCGGGTCTGGCGGCGGCTTGAGGGACTCTGGTGAGGAGGGCCGATCTGACCGGCGGTGAGGTCCTACGGGCGTGGGGCGGTGTGCTCATCCGGGTTCGACAGCAGCAGAGCTCGCAGCAGAACCGGGCCATGGCGCGACGGATGGCAGGGGAGCAAGGTCCAGCGCGAGGAAGCACACAGAGGCGGGACGATGCTGGAGCGGTAGCGACAGAACTTGGGGAGGCAGCGAAGACGAGTGGATCCAAACGCGTGGCGGCGTTCTCCGGCGGGGTGGCGCGACCAACGGAGCTAGAGGAGGCGGCGCACGTTCCCTGTTTCAAGAGAGAGCTTCAGACTGAGAGAGAGGAACGCTGGGAGGAGGAGAATGAAGAGAGAGAGAGGGTCGAGGCCGGTCCTGGCCAACGGGGAAGATGGGGCGCGGTCCAGGTGGCTGGGAGCATCGGCAGCGAAGGCGCCAGGAGGTGAGAGCAAACGGGAGGGGCTCGGGCAGGAGGTTGGATGGGGAAAATCAGCAGGAACAATGGATTGGTCGAGCAGGTGGAGAGGAGGTAGGTCGAGCACGGAAATGGAGGCGATGGTTTGATTGGGTGGAGATGGATCCCGATGTGGGAGAAGCTGGCGGCGGGGATTGGATAGGGAGGATCCCTAGAAAATAGGGTTTGGTCTGGTTATATATAGAGAGTGGGTCTATATGCAGACTAATGGAAGCCCTTCGATCTAAATCAGACGGCTGAGAAAATATAGGTTAGGAAGTCCTAATAAGGAAACGGAGACGTTTTGTAGACGTTTGGGGATGATCCGGACACAACGGTACCGACTGTTCGGGTCGGGTCCGGGACAGATTTTGGACGCGCGCGGGAGAAGGTCTGCGGGCTGACGAGAGAGGTTAGGTTGGGCCTGGCAGTGAGAGGTAGTGCAGAAGGAAAAGGTCTGAGAAGAGAGAAGAGGAGAGGCCCGGCGACTATTTCCGGAGACCGAAAACGTCCGACGTTTTGACCGACTATAATGTCGCTATAGTTTAACGGTTGGGCTATCAAACGAACTCCGAACGCGATGAAACTTGGCGGGCGGTCTACTAACAACAAAACAACACCACATGCCAACTTTCATCCCATTCCGAGAACATTTTTTGGCCACTTATAAAATACTATTTCGGACCTGCCACGGGCGCGTGCAAGTGTGGTTGGGCTCAGAACGGACAACGGAGAGAACTCGGAGAACCCGGACGAATGCAAGTTTTGAAAACATGATGATGCATTGCGGATGATGACATGGCAAGATGCAACACGCAAGCGAATGACAAGGCAACAACAACGAATAACTGGAGGACACCTGGCACAACGGTCTCGGGGCGCTACAAATACCAACTTCATCGGAAAGAAAGAACCTTTCCGGTTATGTACTTTCCGGTTATACATTCCGACCTTGGGAGCCCCCACTGCTTGATCGTTTTTAGCAGCCGTTGTTGAGTCTAGAAAAATGTTTTGAGTCATTTAGGAATTATATATCAGAGAGTTTAGGAATTCTTTTTACTCCCCAGTCCCTTCATCGCTCTGGTAAGGCTTCCTGACGTAGAGTTTTGACTCTTCTCTTCTCAAATTTCACTAAAAAAATTAGGATCACGTGGGTATCTTGGAATCGTTCCGATGGATTTGTGACGAGAACATTGTTCTTAGTGCCTCCTGTCATTTAGGGGTTGTGGCAGTGTCCCGGGGAGTTGAGCTCCGAGGTGTTGTCGTCACAATTTTATCGTTGCAGTTCTGGAATACCTGAGTTTAGTACGCCGACATCGAAAATCTCTTTTATGCAGTTGTTGGTGAGATAACCTCGACGCCACCCAGTACTGGGGCGGGAGTTCGGGAGTATTGCCATAACTTGTATAACGGATGCTTTTCGAAGGTTGAGGTAGATGGTTTCCGAAGTTTTTCTCGGTTATGTGTTGAAGGATGGATACAGCTGGATGTAGTATTTGCTAGATTTCGGTGAGACATTATGCTTCCCCTGTATCCCCAACACCTGATTGCATAACCGGAAAGGTTCGAGAGTTTCATAGGTGGGAATTCTTGTAGCTCTAGTTCTTCTTCCACGGATATTTGGTTTGAGATTGGGATTTCTTACCGAGTATTCGTTCTTGATCCGTACCTTGTTGATGTATTCCTCTACCTAAATTCTAAGTGGCTTCTCAATTTATGGATATGTGACCATTTCAAGTGGAATGCATTCGTTCATTTTGTTCGGATGTGAAGACTATATGTTGCAATTTCATCCCGCTTGATTCAGCTTCAATTTTATCTGTCAATGTGCTAACCGATGTCACCCTCTTCAGGATGGCTCCCGCTAAGAGCAGCAATCAAAATCAGAATCAGGATCCGCCACCACCTCCCCCTCCTCCGGAGGCATGGCAAGCTGTGATGGCCGCAACTAATGCAAACACGCAGTTGACCACGCAAATTCTTCAAGAGCGCAATCAAGCGAACCAAGGCAACCAAGGCAACAATCAGAATCACTTTGCTACACTCAACTAGTTCCTTGCAAATCAGCCAAAGACCTTCAGCAATTGTGTTGAGGCAACTGATGCTGACGATTGGCTTGTGGACTTGTGCAAGCATTTCGAGTGCAGTAACGTTAGGCCTGAGGACTTTGTCAAGTTCGTTTCCTTCCAACTCAAAGACAAGCTGCAGAGTGGTTCCAGTAGTACAAAGATTCCAGAGGAGGCCGTGTGATTACCTGGGATGAATTCCGTCAAGACTTCAAAGCTCATCATATTCCTCAGAGCATGGTTGAAAGCAAGCGTGAGGAATTCCGCAACCTGAAGCAAGGCTCTTTGTCTGTCTATGACTACAACAAGTTGTTTCAGAAGCTCGCCCGCTTTGCTAAGCAGGACGTTCCTGATGAGAAGAGCATGATATACCAGTTCAGGGGTGGTCTCAGAGAAGAAATCCAGCTAGCTCTTGTTCTCTTCGAGCCCTTGAGGTACAATGAGTTCTACAACATGGCATTGAAGCAAGAGGCTGCTCAACTGAAGTGTGATGCCTCCAAGAAGCGAGTCAGAGATGCTGCTCCTTCTTCCTCTACTCAAGTGGCCAAGCAGCAGAAGTTTTGGCTTCCTCCTCCTCCGTTTCGGCAGCCGTATCAGAAGAGCAAAGGTGGCAGTGGATCTTCCCACCCACCCAACCCTGGCTTTCAGAACAAGACTTCGTCTCAACCTCCAAGATCGAGTGCTCCGTATCACCGTCCGCTTTCAGAGGTCACGTGCAACAAGTGCCAACAGAAGGGTCACTATGCCAACAAATGCTTCAATCAGAGGCGTCTCCCTCCTCCTCCTCCTGTGAGATCGGCAAGTACAGTTGTGGTCAAGCATAACCCCAAGCACGCCAAGGTCAACTTGATGAATGCAGCTCAGGCAGAGGACTCGTCAGATGTCATCATGGGTAACCTTCCTGTTAACGATGTTCCCGCAAAAGTTCTTTTTGACACTGGTGCATCGCATTGTTTCATCTCGAAACCTTTTGCATCTAAGCATGAGTTGACTTCCCAAGTTATGCATAAACCGTTAGCAGTTTCACTCCGGATAAATGTTTGCTCGCTAACCACGAGATTCCGGATATATCTATCATGATGGGTGATTTCAAGTTTCTGGCTTCTCCAATGGTTCTTGGTAACTCGGATATTGATCTTATTCTCGGGATGGATTGGATTTCTAAGCACAAGGCTCAGCTTGATTGTGCAGCCAGGCAGATTCAATTGACTCATTCGTCTGAGGACGTAATTGTCTTTGCTGCTCGGGATAATACAATCCGTCTATTTTCTCTCAATGAGAAGGGTGAACTGGATGCCATCTCGCAAATCCTAGTTGTTTGCGAATATCAAGACGTCTTTCCAGAAGAGATTCCAGGAATGCCTCCGCACTGGCCAGTTGAATTCGTCATCGATCTTGAGCCTGGCACGGAACCAGTGTGCAAGCGTCCTTACAAGCTCGGACCTGAAGAGTTGAAGGAGCTGAAGAAGCAACTCGATATTCAAGAGCGAATGGATCTCATCCGACCTAGTTCCTCTCCGTGGGGTTGTGGTGATCTTTTTGTGAAGAAGAAGGATGGGACGGACCGACTTTGTGTTGACTACCGTCCATTGAACAAGAAGACTATCAAGAAAAAATACCCACTTCCCAACATCAACGAGTTGTTCGAACAACTCAAAGGTGCCCAAGTATTCTCCAAGTTTGATCTCCATATGGGTTATCATCAGATTCGAATCCGTGAGCAAGATATTCCCAAGACGGCTTTCAAGACAAGCTATGGTTCATATGAATACACTGTCATGTCTTTTGGCCTCGTCAACGCTCCTCCGACTTTCTCTCGCATGATGAACTTCATCTTCAACGCCTACACAAATGACTTTGTTTTGGTCTATCTCGACGACAATCTGGTCTTTTCGAAGAACAAGGAAGATCATGCCAAGCACTTGCGTTTGGTGCTCGATAAGCTCAGAGAACACCAGTTCTATGCCAAGTTCTCAAAGTGCGAATTTTGGCTCGATGAGGTTCTTTATCTTGGGCATATCATCTCTGCCAAGGGCATTGCGGTGAATCTTGAGAAGGTGTCTACAATTGTGAATTGGGAACCACCTCAGAACATGAAGCAACTCCGTAGCTTCCTTGGTCTCGCAAGCTACTGTTGAAGGTTCGTTGAGAACTTTCCAAAGATCGCGAAGCCTCTTTCAAATCTTCTCCAGAAGCACGTCAAGTACGTTTGGTCTCCGGAATGTGACATCGCTTTCAACACTTTGAAAGAGAAATTGGTCACTGCTCCAGTTCTGACTCCTCCTGATGAATCCAAACCATTCGAGGTCTTCTGCGATGCCTCTCTCCAAGGTCTTGGTGCAGTTTTGATGCAAGAGAAGAAAGTTGTGGATTATACCTCTCGCCAGTTGAAGCCCAACGAGAAGAACTACCCCACTCATGACCTCGAGTTGGCGGCAGTTGTGCATGCTCTTTTGACTTGGAGACATCTCTTATTGGGAAGAAAAGTGGACATCTTCACTGACCACAAGAGTCTCAAGTACATCTTCACTCAGCCTAATCTCAACCTCAGGCAGACTCGATGGGTCGAAATGATTCAAGAGTATAATCCGAGTATCGAGTATACTCCAGGCAAGGCCAATGTGATTGCTGACGCATTGAGCAGGAAGGCTTATTGCAACAGTCTGATTCTCAAGCCTTATCAACCCGAGCTTTGTGAAGCTTTCCGCAAACTTAATCTGCAAGTTGTTCCTCAAAGTTTCCTCGCCAACCTTCAAGTCTTTCCTACCTTGGAAGACCAGATTCACCAAGCCCAACTTCTTGATGCTATGGTGAAGAAGGTGAAGATTGGGATTGCCAAGAGCCAACCCAAGTACAAGTGCTACCGCCTTGATGACAAGGATACTCTCTTCTTCGAGGATCGTATTATTGTGCCCAAAGGTGACCTTCGTAAGGTTATCATGAAGGAGGCTCACAATTCACTCCTCTCCATCCACCCTGGGAGCACGAAGATGTATCAGGACCTCAAGCAGGCTTATTGGTGGACTCGAATGAAGCGCGAGATTTCTCAGTTCGTGAATGAGTGTGATGTCTGCAGAAGAGTGAAGGCAGAACACCAAAGGCCAGCTGGTCTCCTCCAACCTCTTGCCATTCCAGAATGGAAGTTTGACCACATTGAGATGGACTTCGTGACTGGGTTTCCAAAGTCCAAGCGTGGCAATGATGCTATATTCGTTGTCATCGACAAACTCACTAAAGTGGCTCACTTTCTGCCTATCAAAGAGTCAATCACTGCAGCTCAATTGGCGGAGCTCTATACCTCTCGAATTGTCTCGCTGCACGGTATTCCATAGGTGATCTCTTCATACCGTGGCAGCATCTTTACCTCCAAGTTTTGGGAGTCTTTTCAGAAGGCCATGGGCACCAACATCCGCTTTAGCACAGCTTTCCATCCTCAAACTAGCGGTCAAGTCGAGCGTGTCAATCAGATTCTTGAAGATATGCTCAGGGCTTGTGTGATCTCCTTCGGCATGAAATGGGAAGATTGTCTTCCATATGCTGAATTCTCCTACAACAACAGTTTTCAAGCAAGTTCGGGCAAGGCCCCATTTGAATTTATGTATGGCAGGAAGTGTCGTACCCCTCTCAACTGGTCTGAAACCGGCGAACGTCAACTTCTGGGAAATGACTTAATCACAGAGGCAAAGGAAATGTGCAAAGTCATTCGAGATAACCTCAAAGCAGCGCAATCGTGCCAGAAGAGCTACTATGATAGTAAGCACCGTGATTTGGCTTTCGAGATCGGAGATCATGTTTACCTCCGTGTCTCTCCTATGAAAGGTACTCGCCGCTTCGGTATGAAAGGGAAGCTTGCCCCTAGATACGTGGGACCTTTCAAGATCATCAGCAAGAGAGGCGATCTCGCCTATGAACTCGAGCTTCCTTCAAACTTTGCAAATGTGCATGACGTGTTCCATGTCTCAAGGCTCCGCAAGTGCTTCAAGACACCTGAACGCACCGTCAACTTCGAAGACATTGAGCTCCAAGAAGATCTCTCTTATCGTGAGCACCCAGTTACTATTCTTCAAGAGATTGAACGCAAGACTCGCAATAAGTCAATCAAATTCGTCAAAGTCAAGTGGTCACACCATTCCGACCGTGAAGCCACCTGGGAACGCGATGATCACCTACGTTCTGAGTACCCGGTGTTCTTCCAGTCCTAGATCTCGGGAAGAGATCCTTTCGTAGTGGTGGAGTGTTGTAACACCCCGGATATGATTTACCTAATATGTACTCCAACTCTTGCCGTTTCCGGCGTTAAGTTATTTTATTTTCTCGGGTTTGGGTTTTTGTCTCCGTGTGTTGTTGTCGTTGTCATGCATCTCATATCATGTCATCATGTGCATTGCATTTGCATACATGTTTGTCTCATGCATCCGAGCATTTTCCCCGTTGTCTGTTTTGCATTTCGGCGCTCCGTTCTCCTCCGGTGGTCATTTCTACCTTTCTTTCGTGTGTGGGGATTAAACATTTCCGGGTTGGACCGAGACTTGCCAAGCGGCCTTGGTTTACTACCGGTAGACCACCTTTCAAGTTTCATACCATTTGAACTTCGTTTGATGCTCCAACGGTTAACCGAGGGACCAAGAAGGCCTCGTGTGTGTTGCAGCCCAACACCCCTACATTTTGGCCCAAAACCTGCCAAAACCCTCTTCATCATCTAGAGCGTTCGACCACGATCGCGTGGCCGAAAAGCGCACCTGATTTGGACACTCCTACCTCCCTCTATGCCTATAAATACACCACCCTTCCGAAATTCGCGGTTCCCCTCGTCCGAAACCCTAGATCCACCCCTCTCCGCACGGCCGGACACGTCCGACGGCTGCTGGACACGTCCGCCGATCGCCCCCGCCAACCGGAGCACGCCACGTCAGCCAGCCGCGCCCACTTCGCCATCCCCGTGCCGCCGGACCGCCCGGGCCCAGGCGGGGCCCTCCCGGCCCGGTCGACCGCGCGCCCGCGCCCTCTTCTTCCCGCGCTCCGGCGGCCACTGACGCCCACCGGCCGGCGCGCCACCGCAGTTCCCCGTCATCGGCTGCCTCCTCCTCAAGGTCGCGCCACCGCGATGCCGCTCCCCTCGCCGGCCGCAGCTCCCCATCGCCGGCGCCGCGCCGCCCGGGGCTCGCCGGCCCATCTCCGGCATCCTCTACCTCCTTCCCGGAGCTACTCCGGCGGCCCGTCGATTTTTCCGGCGACCTCGGCGTCCGTGCGCCGATCTGGATCTGGATCTGAGCATTTCGACGGTTGACTTTTGCCTCAAACCCTAGATCATTTTGCTATGTTCATCGCATCGTAACTTTGCATCCGTAGATCCGTTTTGGGCATATAGCATATCAAAATGTTCGTCTCAGAGAGCACATCATTTCATCTCATTGCATCATTTTCATTTGAGTTCATCTTGATGCCCGAAATGCTATTGTAAGAGTGCTATTTGAGTTAATTGTCAGATCTGCTGCTCCAAATAGCTATTTGTCATTTTTGCCATGATTAATGTGTGCATGATATGCCCCTGAGCTCTACATGAGTTTTGTTATATGCTTTGCCATCTTTCCAGAGGTGCCCTCCATGTATTTTTGTGATGTGTGTGGTGACTAGTACAAGCTTGCAAAGTGGAGCATTCGTTAATGCTGATTTCAGGGACTTAGTAACTCCACTAAGTCCTTGATCTGTTTATATCATTATGCCATATGTTCATGTTGTTTTCTAGTGATCCGTGCCTCTTTTGAGGATGGTCAGTAAGGATGTTTTGTTAATCTTGTAGTGCTCTATCCATATATGTCTTTGTTTGTAATTATGGAGCACCCTAGCTTGAGTCAATCGAGCTCTACTTTTGCTATTTCGTGAATCTGGGCAGATTGTCTACTTGTTAGTGATTTTGCCGAGGATGTTGTAGTTGATCCGTGCATGCTATGTTGTTATTCTTGCCATGTCTAGCTTGTATAATGTGTATTCTTGATGGGTGTATGCTTAGATTGTCATGCATGCTCTGTAGTGAGTGCATCGAGCTCGTTAACATGCCTACTTGTGATCTGATTATGTTTTTGCCATGTTCACATGCTTGGAATTGTATTTTCTGATCCCTTTTGGCTCAAGGTCACTAAGGGACTTTTGTTAAGCTCTTTGAGTAGCTCCATGCCATGCCTTTCTTTGCCATGTTAAGTTCCTGTAGCATCTAGTTTTCTTGCTTCAAAGTGTGCTACCTGATCTGAAATTCTAGACAAGTGTTAATTTCACTAAGTCTAAAATTTGTTTACCAATTGCACTTTTGCCATGCTTGTTTGAACCTGTTAATGGATGAATTGGCCGTAGCTCAGTGTTCATATTTTGTTAAGCACATGAATGGATCCCTGCCATGTATTTTGTTGTCATGTTTGGGTGTTGTAGCATGTTCATCTTGTTGCATTTAGATGGCTACTTGCTGTTTATCGCAGACCGTTCTCATATTTGAATTGCTTGCCATTTCCAAACCGTGTCTCCGATTCCGGTGTTCATTATATCGATTTCAACCGAAATCACCTCACCTTTCCAGTGGCACACTTGGATTTCCAAGTTGAGGCCAGGTTCTTTCATTCCTTGTCAAATCTTGCATATGCATCACATATTGCATCCTGCATAGCATACCATGTTTGCATCATGTTGTTTGAGCTTTGCACGTGGTTGATTCTGTCATTTTTGCTCGTTTGTCTTGTTTGGGTAGAGCCGGGAGACGAGTTCGCTAATGAGGAGCCCGTTGAGTTTGCTTTCGAGGATCCAGTCAACTCTGACAACTTTGCAGGCAAGATGATCATACCCTCGAAATCACTTCTATCTTTGCTTTGCTAGATGCTCGCTCTTTTGCTATGCCTATGCTACGATGCCTACCACTTGCTTATCATGCCTCCCAAATTGCCATGTCAAACCTCTAACCCACCATGTCCTAGCAAACCGTTGATTAGCTATGTTACCACTTTGCTCAGCCCCTCTTATAGCGTTGCTAGTTGCAGGTGAAGATTGGAGGCCGTTCCTTGTTGGAACATTATTTTCTTGTTGGGATATCATTATATTATCTTGTTATCTTAATGCATCTATATACTTGGTAAAGGGTGGAAGGATCGGCCTTTTGCCTAGTGTTTTGTTCCACTCTTGCCGCCCTAGTTTTCGTCATATCGGTGTTATGTTTCCGGATTTTGCGTTCCTTACGCGGTTGGGTGATAATGGGAACCCCTTGATAGTTCGCCTTGAATAAAACTCTTCCAGCAATGCCCAACCTTGGTTTTACCATTTGCCACCTAGCCTCTTTTCCCTTGGGTTTCCGGAGCCCAAGGGTCATCTTATTTAACCCCCCCCCCCCCCCGGGCCAGTGCTCCTCTGAGTGTTGGTCCACCTCGTCAGCCGCCGGTGGCCACCAGGGGCAACTCTGGGCTGGCCTACCAGAAGTTTGGACAATCTGAGTGTGCCCTGAGAACAAGATATGTGCAGCTCCTATCGGGATTTGTCGGCACATTCGGGCGGTGTTGCTGGTTTTGTTTTAACTTGACGAAGTGTCTTGCAGAACCAGGATGCCGAGCCTGATCGGAATGTCTCGAGAGAAGGTTTATCCTTCGTTGACCGTGAGAGCTTGTCATGGGCTAAGTTGGGACTCCCCTGCAGGGATTTGAACTTTCGAAAGTCGTGCTCGCGGCTATGGGCAGATGGGAATTTGTTAATGTCCGGTTGTAGATAACTTGAACCTTAACTTAATTAACATGAATCAACCGTGTGTGTTACCGTGATGGTCTCTTCTCAGCGGAGTCCGGGAAGTGGACACAGTGTTGGAGTAATGCTTGCTGCAGGTTGTTCTCTAGTTATTCGTTCGTGCTTTGCCTTCTCTTCTCGCTATCTTTTGCGAACAGGTTAGCCACCACATATGCTAGTCGCTTGCTGCAGCTCCACGGATTTACCTTACCTTACCTATAAGCTTAAATAGTCTTGATAGCGAGGGTGCGAGATTGCTAAGTCCCTGTGGCTCACAGATTACTTCCAAACCAGATGCAGGGCCTGATGACTCCATTCCAGATGACGCACTTGAGCTCAAGTGGGAGTTCGACGAGGACTCACGCCGTTACTATGTGTCTTTCCCTGATGATCAGTAGTGGTGCCCAGTTGGGGCGATCGGGACCGTGTCGCATGTTGGGTTGATCTTTTATTTTGGCACCATAGTCGGGCCATGAGTGATTGGATGATGTAATGCTATTTATGTACTTTGTTTGACGTGGCGAGTGTAAGCCAACTATGTACCTTCCCCTTTTATTATCTTTATTACATGGGATGTTGTGAAGATTGCCTTACTTGCGACATTGCTTTCAATGCGGTTATGCCTCTAAGTCGTGCTTTGACACGTAGGAGATATAGCCGCATCGAGGGTATTACATCGATCCTATTAGTAGTATTTTGATCTAGTAGAATAAAGTTTATGGCATGATCTAGTTTTGAGTTTTGCCTTATGATCTCTCTATGTAATCGAGTCCGTGAGCTATATAATAAAGATTAGTGTTGAGTCAAGGGCTTTATTTTCTTGCTATGATCTTGGGTGAATAAAAGAAAAGAGAAAAAGAGTAAGAAGAAACAAAAGTTCATATTGATCTTATTGATAGTAATGACTTCACATAGAAAGAGTGTGATGATTAAAAAAATTTGGGAGTTGGCAGACATAGCTTTGGTCATCGTTGCAATTAATAGGAAGTAATAAGGAAAGAGAGGTTTCACATATAAATATACTATTATTGACATCTTTTATGATTGGGAGCACTCATCAAAATATGACATGCTAAAGAGTTGATGTTGGACAAGGAAGACAACGTAATGGGTTATGTTTTCTTATATCTGAGATAAAGTATGTTGTCATGGATCATCCAACATGTTGAGCTTGCCTTTCCCCCTCATGCTAGCCAAATTCTCAGCACCAAGTAGAGATACTACTTGTGCTTCCGAATACCCTTAAACCAGTTTTGCCATGAGAGTCCACCATATCTACCTATGGATTGAGTAAGATCCTTCAAGTAAGTTGTCATCGGTGCAAAGCAATAATAATTTCTCTAAATATGTATGATTAGTGTGGGAGAAATAAGCTTTATACGATCTTGTGATGTGGAAGTAATAAAAGCGACGGACTGCATAATAAAGGTTCATATCACAAGGGGCAATATAAAGTGACGTTCTTTCGCATTAACATTTTGTTCATCCAACCATAAAAGCGCATGGCAACCTCTGCTTCCCTCTGCGAAGGGCCTATCTTTTATTATTATCTTCTACCTTATGCAACTGTCATGGTGATCTTCACCTCTCCCTTTTTTATTTTATCCTGTGGCAAGCCCAGCATGTTGGAAAGAACCTGATATATATATATATATATATATATATATATCTAATTGGATATAGGGGGCGTGAGTTATTGTTGTTGACATTACCCTCGAGGTAAAAGGTTGTGGAGCAAAATTATGAGCCCATATCTTTCTCTGTGTCCGATTAAAACTCCGTAACCACAAGTATTGCGTGAGTGTTAGCAACTATGAAGGACTAAATGATAGTTGAGTATGTGGACTTGCTTTTTAGCTCTGACATGGACTCTTTCTGATGTTATGATAAATTGCAATTGCTTCAATGACTGAGGTTATAGTTTGTTCGTTCTCAATAAGGTTTGTGATTCATACTTTTGCATTGTGAATAGATCATCACTTGAACATAAGTAATCATATGACAATATCTATATATGTTGCTGTTATGAGAATAATCATGATGCCTTCATGTCCGTATTTTATTTTTATCGACGCCTCTACCTCTAAACATGGGGACATATTTATTGTTATCGGCTCTCGCTTGAGGACAAGCGAGGTCTAAACTTGGGGGAGTTGATACGTCCATTTTGCATCATGCTTTTATATCGATATTTATTGCATTATGGGCCGTTATTTCACATTATGTCACAATACTTATGGCTATTCTCTCTTATTTTACAAGGTTTACATAAGAAGGGAGAATGCCGGCAGCTGGAATTCTGGGCTGGAAAAGGAGCAAATATTAGACACCTATTATGCACAACTCCAAAAGTCCTGAAACTCCACGGAATACCTTATAATAAATAATGAAAAATCCTCGCCAAAGATGAAGACCAGGGGGCCCACACCCTTTCCACGAGGGTGGGGGGCGCCCCCTACCTCGTGGGCCCCCTGGTGGCTCTCCGATGACCATCTTCTGCTATATGAAGTCTTTCGTTGAGAAAAAAACCAGAAGCAACCTTTCGGGACGAAACTCCGCCGACACGAGGCGGAACCTTGGCAGAACCAATCTAGGGCTCTGGCAGAGCTGTTCTGTCGAGAAAACTTCCCTCCCGGAGGGGGAAATCATCGCCATCGTCATCACCAATGCTCCTCTCATCGGGAGAGGGCAATCTCCATCAACATCTTCATCAGCACCATCTCATCTCAAAACCCTAGTTCATCTCTTGTATCCAGTTCTTGTCTCCAAGTTCGGGATTGGTGCTAGTAGGTTGCTAGTAGTGTTAATTACTCCTTGTAGTTGATGCTAGTTGGTTTAATTGGTGGAAGATCATATGTTCATATCCTTTATGCATATTATTACCCCTCTGATTATGAACATGAATATGCTTTGTGAGTAGTTACGTTTGTTCCTGAGGATAAGGGAGAAGTCTTGCTATTAGTAGTCATGTGAATTTGGTATTCGTTCGATATTTTGATGAGATATATGTTGTCTAGCCTCTAGTGGTGTTATGTGAACGTCGACTACATAACACTTCACCATTATTTCGGCCTAGAGAAAGGCATTGGGAAGTAATAAGTAGATGATGGGTTGCTAGAGTGACAGAAGCTTAAACCCTAGTTTATGCGTTGCTTCGTAAGGGGCTGATTTGGATCCATATGTTTCATGCTATGGTTAGATTTACCTTAATACTTTTGTTGTAGTTGCGGATGCTTGCAATAGAGGTTAATCATAAGTGGGATGCTTGTTCAAGTAAGAACAGCACCCAAGCACCGGTCCACCCACATGTCAAATTATCAAAGTACCGAATGCGAATCATATGAACGTGATGAAAACTGGGTTGACGATATTCCCATGTGTCCTCGGGAGCGCTTTTCCTTATATAAGAGTTTGTTCAGGCTTGTCCTTTGCTTCAAAAAGGATTGGGCCACCTTGCTGCACTTTATTTACTTTTTTTACTTGTTGCTCGTTACAAATTATCTTATCACAAAACTATCTGTTACCACTTATTTCAGTACTTGCAGAGAATACCTTGCTGAAAACCGCTTATCACTTCCTTCTGCTCCTCGTTGGGTTCGACACTCTTACTTATCGAAAGGACTACGATAGATCCCCTATACTTGTGGGTCATCAGGGCTCTCGCCCCTCCGCCGCCATGGAGGCCATGTACCAAAGGGGAAACCCTTCTACCATCTAGGGAGAAGGTCAAGGAAGAAGAAGTAGAAGGGGGGCCCTCTCCCCCTCTCTTCCGGTGGCGCCGGAACGCCGCCGGGGCCATCATCGTCACCGCAATCTACACCAACACCTCCGTCATCTTCACCAACATCTTCATCACCTTCCCCCATCCATCTACAGCGGTCCACTATCCCGCAACCGATGTACCCTCTACTTGAACATGGTGCTTTATGCTTCATATTATTATCCAATGATGTGTTGCCATTCTATGATGTCTGAGTAGATTTTCGTTGTCCTATCGGTAATTGGTGAATTGCTATGATTGGTTTAATTTGCTTGTGGTTATGTTGTTGTCCTTTGGTGCCCATCATATGAGCGCGCACGTGGATCACACCATAGGGTTAGTTGTATGTTGATAGGACTATGTGTTGGAGGGCAAGAGTGACAGAAGCTTCAACCTAGCATAGAAATTGATGCATACGGGATTTAAGGGGGGCCAATATATCTTAATGCTATGGTTGGGTTTTACCTTAATGAACGTTAGTAGTTGCGGATGCTTGCTAATAGTTCCAATCATAAGTGCATAGAATTCCAAGTCAGAAATGACATGCTAGCAGTGGCCTCTCCCATATAAAACTTGCTATCGGTCTAGTAATGTAATCAATTGCTTAGGGACAATTTCGCAACTCCTACCACCACTTTTCCACACTCGCTATACTAACTTTATTGCTTCTTTATCTACAACAGCCCCTAGTTTTTATTTACGTGCTCTTTATATTCTTGCAAACCTATCCCGTTACACCTACAAAGTACTTCCAGTTTCATACTTGTTCTAGGTAAAGCGAACGTTAAGCGTGCGTAGAGTTGTATCGATGGTCGATAGAACTTGAGGGAATATTTGTTCTACCTTTAGCTCCTCGTTGGGTTCGACACTCTTATTTATCGAAAGAGGCTATAATTGATCCCCTATACTTGTGGGTTATCACGGTCCAACACGGCACGCGCCGCTCAGTCGCTGACGTCACGAAGGCTTCGGCTGATAGCACGACGTCGAGTGCCCATAACTGTTCCCGCGTAGTTGGTTAGTGCGTATAGGCCAGTGGCCAGACTCAGATCAAATACCAAGATCTCATTAAGCGTGTTATTTTGAAGTAACCGCGGACGCCGACCAGGGCCAGGCCCACCTCTTACCTAGGTGGTCGCAACCTGCCCTGTCGCTCCGCCACAAAGATCCACCCAGAGGGCCGTCGGGACAAATGTCCTTTCAGCCCCCAATCTGTGAATCACTCGCAGGTACTCTATGAGCTGACCCGACTTTAGTCATCACATGTATCATGTATATGTATATAAGTATATACCCGTGATCACCTCCCTAGTGATCACGGCCCGATAGTATAGCACGGCAGACAGACAAGAATGTAGGGACATTGATGGAATACTAGCATCCTATATTAAGCAGTTAGGATTGCGGGTAAAGGTTGTTAGAGTTGTGTCGAATATTATTGTACAAGTTAGGTTACACGTGGACTTGGAGTCGTACTGTGTGTAGACAGGGTAGGAGTTGTGTCCTAATAGGACACTTGTATCCTAGGCCTCTCATATATATCAAAGGTAGACACACGATGTAACCTATGCCAACATAATAGCACGGGCACGCGAGGGAGCCGGCGGCGTGTGCCGACGCCCGAAAGGCCAGGGTGCGGTGTTGTGACGGTGTCATGGGGAGGAGCGCCCGTAGTCATGCCCCGGGGATGTAGCCATATCGGTGAATCTCGTTAACAAATCTCGGTGTCGTGCTTTGTGTGATTGCTTGGTCCTCGGTAGATCGATGGAGTGCCTCGGTTTATTCTAACAAGTGGTATCATGAGTAAGTTTCGAAGAGGTTGCAGAGTTTCTCTAGAGGACGGATTAATGTCAGGTGGTCTGCACGGAAGCCAAGATCAAAATTGGTTGAAGCCGGATGTGAAGATCGGAGGAGTAGAGTTTCGTTGATCTTGTCGAGTGGCTGGTCAGGAACAAGATTATCTTGGCGTGTTGCAGTTTACGGCATGGAAATCGTGCAATCGGAGAAGTGCCATGCGCGGCGCCAGCGTGGAACTCGGCGGGAGTCCGATCGGACTCGGAGGCTCGGGCGACGTGTATGTGGGAGGTCTTCGTGAGCGAGATCGGCTCAATTTGAAGCAGCGTACAAGAGACAGCGGCGTAATGCGATGCATCATGCAGAGGCTGGACAACGGTGGCTACAGAAGCACGTGCTAGGGCACACGGCCAGGCAGCAGCATCCCAGACGCCGAGGGCGCTCACGCGAGGCGAGGCCTGGCAGCCTGGTGCAGCCCAGAGGGCGGCAAGGCCCAATCAGGGTGCTGGTGAGGCCCAAGCAGTGATGGTGGGCAGGCCAGGTGGACTGTATGATCGAAGCGGAGGACGACATGTCAGTGGCGCTGTGGGATCGCATGAGATTTACATGTGCTGAGCCGATGGATGCATGTGGACGTGAGATTTGTTAGAGAAAAGAAAGGACAATCTGCCCATGGTATTGGCGTGGCATCGACAGCAATGGGACAAAGGAAACTAGCATTGGGAGTTGTGGAGGCACGCATTGGTGCATCCACGGAGCTACCATGGAAGCAATTTTATTTTAAGGCATTGCTAATTACACATAGGGTTGTACCAGTTGGTAGGTTGACGACGTGCGTATAAGGCTCAGTGAAGTTTGGAGCTCGTCATGGCAGGATCATGCAAACACAGGGTGTCAAGGCAATGCACAGATGTGCGAGCGGACACGACGCGGGGTGAACCATGGTTGCGGTCGAATAATTTCGGCTGGGTCGGACTGGAATGTCTGACGGATCGATAGGGATGTCGGTCAAAGCAGAAGACGGCGGTGTTTTCAGCGACGACGACATAGGAGCGTGATGCTGATGGTGGATGATACGTCTCCAACGTATCTATAATTTTTGATTGTTCCGGTCTATTATATTATCAACCTTGGATGTTTTATATGCATTTATATGTTATTTTATATGATTTTGGGGACTAACCTATTAACCTAGAGCCGAGTGCCAGTTTCTGTTTTTCCCTTATTTCAGTGTAGAATATCAAACGAAGTCCAAACAAAATGAAACCTTCGGAAAAGTTATTTTTGGAAAGAAAGCAATACAGGAGACTTGGAGTGCACGTCAATGGGATCAACGAGGAGAGCACGAGGTAGGGGGCCACCCCCTAGGCGCGCCCTCCACCCTCGTGGGCCCCTCGTGGCCCCCCTGATGTATTTCTTCTGCCTATATATACCCATATACCCTAAAGCTATGGAAGAACATAATAGATCGGGAGTTCCGCCGCCAGAAGCCTCCGTAGCCACCGAAAATCAATCACGTGGCATCCCATTGTCACCACAGATACGCACGGCAAGACATACATCAAGTGTTCTCAAATCTTTAAAGACTCAATCCGATAAGATAACTCCAAAGGGAAAACTCAATTCATTACAAGAGAGTAGAGGGGGATGAGAAACATAAGATCCAACTATAATAGCAAAGCTCACGATACATCAAGATCGTGCCAAATCAAGAACACGAGAGAGAGAGAGATCAAACACATAGCTACTGGTACATACCCTTAGCCCCGAGGGAGAACTACTCCCTCCTCATCATGGAGAGCACCGGGATGATGAAGATGGACACCGGAGAGGGATTACCCCCTCCGGCAGGGTGCCGGAACGGGTCTAGATTGCCTTTCGGTGGATACGGAGGCTTCTGGTGGCGGAACTCCTGATCTATTGTTCTTTTTGGAAGTTTTAGGATACGTGGGTATATATGGGTGAAAGGAGTACGTCGGTGGACCGAAGGGGTGGCCACAAGGCAGGGGGGCGCGCCCCAGGGGGTGGGCGCGCCCCCTACCCTCGTGAGCACCTCCTTCATCTTCTGACGTAGGGTCCAAGTCTATCCGGTAGATTTCCTTCCAAAAATAACTTCTCCAGTTGATTTCGTTCCGTTTCAACTCCGTTTGATATTCCTTTTCTTTGAAACACTGAAATAGGCATAAAACAGCAAATCTGGGCTGGGCCTCCGGTTAATAGGTTAGTCCCAAAAATAATAAAAGTGGAAAATAAAGCCCAATATTTCCCAAAATAGTAGATAATATAGCATGGAGCAATCAAAAATTATAGATACGTTGGAGACGTATCAAGCATCCCCAAGCTTAATTCCTGCTCGTCCTTGAGTAGGTAAATGATAAAAAGATAATTTTTGATGTGGAATGCTAGTTGGCACAATTTCAATGTAATTCTTCTTACTTGTGATATGAATATTCAGATCTGAAAGATTCAAGACAAAAGTTCATATTGACATAAAAATAATAATGCTTCAAGGATACTAATAAAGCAATTATGTCTTCTCAAAATATCATGGCCAAAGAAAGCTATCCCTAGAAAATCATATAGTCTGGCTATATCTATCTTCACCACACAAAGTATTTAAAGCATGCACAACCCCGATGGCAAGCCAAGCAATTGTTTCATACTTTTAATGTTCTCAAACTTTTTCATTCACGCAATACATGAGCGTGAACCATGGACATAGCACTATAGGTGGAATAGAATGGTGGTTGTGGAGAAGACAAAAAGGGAGAAGATAGTCTCACATCAACTAGGCGTATCAACAAGCTATGGAGATGCCCATCAATAGATATCAATGTGAGTGAGTAGGGATTGCCATGCAACGGATGCACTAGAGCTATAAATGTATGAAAGCTCAACAAAAGAAACTAGTGGGTGTGTATCCAACTCGCTTGCTCACGAAGACCTAGGGCATTTTGAGGAAGCCCATCATTGGAATATACAAGCCAAGTTCTATAATGAAAGATTCCCACTAGTAAATGAAAGTGACAACATAGGAGACTCTCTATCATGAAGATCATGGTGCTACTTTGAAGCACAAGTGTGGTAAAAGGGTAGTAGCATTGTCCCTTCTCTCCTTTTCTCTCATTTTTTTATTTTTTTATTTGGGCCTTCTTTTTTTATGGCCTCTTTTCTCCTTTTTTTAATTTGGGCTTCTTTGGCCTCTTTTATTTTTTTTATTTTCGTCTGGAGTCTCATCCCGACTTGTGGGGGAATCATAGTCTCCATCATCCTTTCCTCGCTGGGATAATGCTCTAATAATGATGATCATCACACTTTTATTTACTTACAACTCAAGAGTTACAACTCGATACTTAGAGCAAGATATGACTCTATATGAATTCCTCCGGCGGTGTACCGGGATGTGCAATGACTCATGAATGACATGTATGAAAGAATTATGAATGGTGGCTTTGCCACAAATACGATGTCAACTACATGATCATGCTAAGCAATATGATAATGATGGAGTGTGTCATAATAAACGGAACAGTGGAAAATTGCATGGCAATATATCTCGGAATGGCTATGGAAATGCCATAATAGGTAGGTATGGTGGCTGTTTTGAGGAAGGTATATGGTGGGTGTATGATACCGGCGAAAGGTGCGCGGTATTAGAGAGGCTAGCAAAGGTGGAAGGGTGAGAGTGCGTATAATCCATGGACTCAACATTAGTCATAAAGAACTCATATACTTATTGCAAAGATCTACAAGTTATCAAAGCAAAGTATTACGTGCATGCTCCTAGGGGGATAGATTGGTAGGAAAAGACCATCGCTCGTCCCCGACCGCCACTCATAAGGAAGACAATCAATAAATAAATCATGCTCCGACTTCATCACATAACGGTTCACCATACGTGCATGCTACGGGAATCGCAAACTTCAACACAAGTACTTCTCAAATTCACAACTACTCAACTAGCATGACTCTAATATTACCATCTCCATATCTCAAAACAATTATCAAGTATCAAACTTCTCATAGTATTCAACACACTCATAAGAGAATTTTATTATTCTTGAATACCTAGCATATTAGGATTTTAAGCAAATTACCATGCTATTTAAGACTCCCAAAATAATCTAAGTGAAGCATGAGAGTTCATCTATTTCTATAAAATAAAACCACCACCATGCTCTAAAAGGATATAAGTGAAGCACTAGAGCAAATGACAAACTACTCCGAAAGATATAAGTGAAGATCAATGAGTAGTCGAATAATTATGCAACTATGTGAAGACTCTCTAACATTTAATAATTTCAGATCTTGGTATTTTATTCAAACAGCAATCAAAGCAAAATAAAATGACATTCTAAGAATGGCAAACATCATGTGAAGAAGCAAAAACTTAAGATCAACCGAAACTAACCGATAGTTGTTGAAGAAGAAAGGTGGGATGCCAACTGAGGCATCCCCAAGCTTAGACGCTAGAGACTTCTTGAAATATTATCTTGGGGTGCCTTGGGCATCCCCAAGCTTGAGCTTTTGTGTCTCCTTAATTCCTCTCATATCACGGTCTCCCTAAATCTCAAAAGCTTCATCCACACAAAACTCAACAAGAACTCGTGAGATAAGTTAGTATAAATCATTGCAAAAACCTTATCATACTCTACTGTAGAAAATCACTAAAATTATTATTCAACATTGCATACTAAAAGCCTCTGAATATTTAATAGTCCTATCCTCAAATAGAATCATTAAAGAAGCAAACATATGCAAACAATGCAAACATAACAGCAATCTGCCTAAACAGGACAGTCTGTAAAGAATGCAGCAACATCCATACTTCCCTAACTCCAAAAATTATGAAAGAAAATTCCCAATGTAGTAAATTTATCAGATATTAATATGCAAAAGGTTTCAACATTTTATCACATTTTGACTTTTTCTAGGGAATTATTGCAACAGCGGTAAACTTTCTGTTTTCAAACAGCAACATGTATACTTGTAACATAGGCATAGTAAAGGCTATCAATGCCACTTTTATTGAAATAAAAGATGCAAAACATTGTTCTAAATAACAGCAAGCAAATCCTAACAAAATAAATTGACACTCCAAGCAAAACACATATCATGTGGTGAATAAAAATATAGCTCCAAGTAAAGTTACCGATGAACAAAGACGAAAGAGGGGATGCCTTTCGGGGCATCCCCAAGCTTAGTCTATTGGCTATCCTTGAACATTACCTTGGGATGCCTCGGGCATCCCCAAGCTTAGGCTCTTGCCACTCCTTATTCCATAGTCCATCGAATCTTTACCCAAAACTTGAAAACTTCACAACACAAAACTTAACAGAAAACTCGTAAGCTCCGTTAGTATAAGAAAATAAACCACCACTTCAAGGTACTGTAATGAACTCATTCTTTATTTATATTGGTGTTAAACCTACTGCATTCCAACTTCTCTATGGTTTATAAACTATTTTACTAGCCATAGATTCATCAAAATAAGTAAACAACACATGAAAACCAGAATCTGTCAAAAACAGAACAGTCTGTAGTAATTTGGATCAAACATATACTTCTGGAACTCATAAAATTCTCAAATAAATTTCTGGACCTGAGGAATTTATATATTAATCATCTTCAAAAATAATTAACTAAATATCACTATCCAAATAAAAATGGCAGCAGTTCTCGTGAGCGCTAAAGTTTCTGTTTTTTACTGCATGATCAACAAGACTTTCCTCAAGTCTTCCCAAAGGTTCTACTTGGCACAAACACTAATTAAAAGCATAAAATCATATCTAAACAGAGTATATATGAATTATTTATTACTAAACAGGAAAAAAAGTAAAGAACAAGAATAGGATTGGGTTGCCTCCCAACAAGCGTTGTCGTTTAACGCCCCTAGCTAGGCATGATGATTTCAATGATGCTCACATAAAAGATAAGAATTGAAATATAAAGAGAGCATAATGAAGAATATGACTAGCACATTTAAGCCTAACCCACTTCCTATGCATAGGGATTTTGTGAGCAAACAACTTATGGGAACAAGAATCAACTTGCATAGGAAGGTAAGACAAGCATAACTTCAAAACTTTAAGCACATAGAGAGGAAACTTGATATTATTGCAATTCCTACAAGCATATTCCTCCCTCATAATAATTTTTAGTAGCATCATGAATGAATTCAACAATATAACCAGCACCTAAAGCATTCTTTTCACGATCTACAAGCATGCAAAATTTACTACTCTCCACATAAGCAAGATTCTTCTCATGAATAATAGTGGGAGGAAACTCAACAAAATAACTATCATGTGATTGAAAATTAAGATCAAGATGACAAGTTTCATGGTCATTATTCTTTAAAGCATACGTGTCATCACAATAGTCATCATAGATAGGAGGCATGCTTTCAACATAATAAATTTGCTCATCAAAACTTGGGGGACAAAAAATATCATCTTCATAAAACATAGCTTCCCCAAGCTTGTGGGTTTGCATATCATTAGCATCATAGATATTCAAGGAATTCATACTAACAACATTGCAATCATGCTCATCATTCAAATATTTAGTGCCAAACATTTTATAGATTTCTTCTTCTAGCACTTGAGCACAATTATCCTTTCCATCATACTCACGAAAGATATTAAAAAGGTGAAGCGTATGAGACAAACTCAATTCCATTTTTTTGTAGTTTTCTTTTATAAACTAAACTAGTGATAAAACAAGAAACTAAAACACTCGATTGCAAGATCTAAAGATATACCTTCAAGCACTCACATCCCCGGCAACGGCGCCAGAAAAGAGCTTGATGTCTACTACACAACCTTCTTCTTGTAGACATTGTTGGGCCTCCAAGTGCAGAGGTTTGTAGGACAGTAGCAAATTTCCCTCAAGTGGATGACCTAAGGTTTATCAATCCGTAGGAGGCGTAGGATGAAGATGGTCTCTCTCAAGCAACTCTGCAACCAAATAACAAAGAGTCTCTTGTGTCCCCAACACATCCAATACAATGGTAGATTGTATAGATGCACTAGTTCGGCGAAGAGATGGTGATACAAGTGCAATATGGATAGTAGATAAAGGTATTTGTAATCTGAAATTATAAAAACAGCAAGGTAATTGATGAAGTGAGCGTAAACGATATTGCAATGTGTTGAAACAACGCCTACGGTTCATACTTTCGCTAGTGCAAGTTCCCTCAACAATACTAACATAATTTGATCACATAACTATCCCTCAACATGCAACAAAGAGTCACTCCAAAGTCACTAATAGCGGAGAATGAACGAAGAGATTATGGTAGGGTACGAAACCACCTCAAAGTTATTCTTTCCAATCAATCCATTGGGCTATTCCTATAAGTGTCACAAACAGCCCTAGATTTTGTACTAGAATAACACCTTAAGAGACAAATCAACCAAAACCCTAATGTCACATATATACTCCAATGTCACCTCAAGTATCCGTGGGTATGATTATACGATATGCGTCACACAATCTCAGATTCATCTATTCAACCAACACATAGAACCTCAAAGAGTGCCCCAAAGTTTCTACCAGAGAATCACGACGAAAACGTGTGCCAACCCCTACGCATAGGTTCATGGGCGGAACCCGCAATTTGATCACCAAAACATACATCAAGTGAATCACGTGGCATCCCATTGTCACCACAGATACGCACGGCAAGACATACATCAAGTGTTCTCAAATCTTTAAAGACTCAATCCGATAAGATAACTCCAAAGGGAAAACTCAATTCATTACAAGAGAGTAGAGGGGGAGGTGAAACATAAGATCCAACTATAATAGCAAAGCTCGTGATACATCAAGATCGTGCCAAATCAAGAACACGAGAGAGAGAGAGAGAGAGAGAGAGATCAAACACATAGCTACTGGTACATTCCCTCAGCCCCGAGGGAGAACTACTCCCTCCTTGTCATGGAGAGCATCGGGATGATGAAGATGGACACCGGAGAGGGATTGCCCCCTCCGGCATGGTGCCGGAACGGGTCTAGATTGGCTTTCGGTGGATACGGAGGCTTCTGGCGGCGGAACTCCCGATCTATTGTTCTTTTTGGAAGTTTTAGGATACGTGGGTATATATGGGTGAAAGGAGTACGTCGGTGGACCGAAGGGGTGGCCACGAGGCAGGGGGCGCGCCCCCTACCCTCGTGAGCTCCTCCTTCATCTTCTGACGTAGGGTCCCAGTCTATCCGGTAGGTTCCTTCCAAAAATAACTTCTCCAGTTGATTTCGTTTCGTTTCGACTCCGTTTGATATTCCTTTTCTTCGAAACACTGAAATAGGCATAAAGCAACAAATCTGGGTTGGGCCTCCGGTTAATAGGTTAGTCCCAAAAATAATATAAAAGTGGAAAATAAAGCCCAATATTGCCCAAAACAGTAGATAATATAGCATGGAGCAATCAAAAATTATAGATACGTTGGAGACGTATCAATGACGAGGAGGGAGTAGTTCTCCCTCAGGGCTGAGGGTATGTACCAGTAGCTATGTGTTTGATCTCTCTCTCTCTCATGTTCTTGAGGTGATACGATCTTGATGTATCGCGAGCTTTGCTATTATAGTTGGATCTTATGATGTTTCTCCCCCTCTACTCTCTTGTAATGGATTGAGTTTTCTCTTTGAAGTTATCTTATCGGATTGAGTCTTTAAGGATTTGAGAACAGTTGATGTATGTCTTGCGTGGGATACCCGTGGTGACAATGGGGTATTTTATTGATTCACTTGATGTATGTTTTGGTGATCAACTTGCGGGTTCCGCCCATGAACCTATGCATATGGGTTGGCACACGTTTTCGTCTTGACTCTCTAGTAAAAACTTTGGGGCACTCTTTGAGGTTCTATGTGTTTGTTGAATAGATGAATCTGAAATTGTGTGATGCATATCGTATAATCATGCCCACGGATACTTGAGGTGACATTGGAGTATCTAGGTGACATTAGGGTTTTGGTTGATTTGTGTCTTAAGGTGTTATTCTAGTATGAACTCTAGGGATGTTTGTGACACTTATAGGAATGGCCCAGCGGATTGATTGGAAAGAATAACTTTGAGGTGGTTTCATACCCTACCATAATCTCTTCGTTTGTTCTCCGCTATTAGTGACTTTGGAGTGACTCTTTGTTGCATGTTGAGGGATAGTTATGTGATCCAACTATGTTATTATTGTTGAGGGAACTTGCACTAGTGAAAGTATGAACCCTAGGCCTTGTTTCAACGCATTGCAATACCGTTTGTGCTCACTTTTATCATTAGTTACCTTGCTGTTTTTATATTTTCAGATTACAAAAAACTATTATCTAGTATCCATATTGCACTTGTATCACCATCTCTTCGCCGAACTAGTGCACCTATACAATTTACCATTGTATTGGGTGTGTTGGGGACACAAGAGACTCTTTGTTATTTGGTTGCAGGGTTGCTTGAGAGAGACCATCTTCATCCTACGCCTCCTACGGATTGATAAACCTTAGGTCATCCACTTGAGGGAAATTTGCTACTGTCCTACAAACCTCTGCACTTGGAAGCCCAACAACGTCTACAAGAAGAAGGTTGTGTAGTAGACATCAAGCTCTTTTCTGGCGCCGTTTCCGGGGAGGTGAGTGCTTGAAGGTATATCTTTAGATCTTGCAATTGAATCTTTTTGTTTCTTGTTTTAGCACTAGTTTAGTTTATAAAATAAAACTACAAAAAATATGGAATTGAGTTTGCCTCATATGCTTCATCTTTTTAATATCTTTCATGAGTATGATGGAAAGGAAAATTGTGCCAAAGTGTTAGAAGAAGAATGCATTAAAATGTTTAGCAGTAAATCTTTGAATGATGAGCATGATTGCAATGTTGTTAGTATGAATTCCTAGAATATCCATGATGCTAATGATATGCAAAGCCACAAGCTTGGGTAAGCTATGTTTGATGAAGATGATATTTTTTGTCCCCCAAGTTTTGATGAGCAAATTTATTATGATGAAAGCATGCCTCCTATTTATGATGATTATATTGATGAAAGTGGGTTTGGAAGAGTGTCAACTTTAGGAAGTGATGATCCCACTATTTTGGAGGATGTTGAATCTTATTGTGATAATTATAAAAGTGGATTTGGAGAGGTCATGACTTTATTTAGTAATGATTCCAATATTTCGGAAGAGGTTCCAATTGATTATGAGAACAAAGTTGCTATCTATGATGATTATTGTGATGACTTGTATGCTATAAAGAATAATGATATCCATGAAACTTGTCATCATGATTTTAGTTTTCAATTAGAATATGCCTCACATGATAGTTATTTTGTTGAGTTTGCTCCCACTATTATGAATGAGAAGAATTTTGCTTATGTGGAGAGTAGTAAATTTTCTATGCTTGTAGATCATGAAAAGAATGCCTTATGTGCTGGTTATATTGTTGAATTCATTAATGATGCTACTGAAAATTATTATAAGAGAGGAACATGTGCTTGTAGGAATTGCAATAATATCAAGTTTCCTCTCTATGTGTTTAAAGTTTTGAAGTTATGCTTGTCTTACCTTCCTATGCAAGTTGATTCTTGTTCCCACAAGTTGTTTGCTCACAAAATTCCTATGCATAGGAATAGGGTTAGACTTAAATGTGCTAGTCATATTCTTCATGATGCTCTCTTTATATTTAAATTCTTATCTTTTATGTGAGCATCATTGAAATCATCATGCCAAGCTAGGGGCGTTAAACGATAGCGCTTGTTGGGAGGCAACCCACCTTTATTTTTGTTACTTGCCTTTTGTTCCTGTTTAGTAATAAATAATTCATCTAGCCTCTGTTTAGATGTGGTTTTATATTTAACTAGTGTTTGTGCCAAGTAGAATCGTTGGGAAGACTTGGGGAAAGTCTTTTTGATCTTGCTGTAAAAAACAGAAACTTTAGCGCTCACGAGATTTGCTGCCATTTTTTATTGAAGAGTGATATTTAGTTAATTCCTTTTGCATATGATTAATAGATAAATTACTCACGCCTAGAAATGTTTTTTAGAATTTTTGAGGTTTCAGAAGTTTGCGTTAATTACAGATTACTACAGACTATTCTGTTTTTGACAGATTCTGTTTTCCATGTATTGTTTACTTATTTTGCTGAATCTATGGCTAGTAAAAGAGTTTATAAATCATAGATAAGTTGGAATACAGTAGGTTTAACATCAATATAAATAAAGAATGAGATCAATACAGTACCTTGAAGTGGTGTTTTGTTTTCTTTCGCTAACGGAGCTTACGAGTTTTCTGTTAAGTTTTGTGTTGTGAAGTTTTCAAGTTTTGCGTAAAGATTCGATGGACAATGGAATAAGGAGTGGCAAGAGCCTAAGCTTGGGGATGCCCAAGGCACCCCAAGGAGATATTCAAGGACAACCAAAAGCCTAAGCTTGGGGATGCTCCGAAAGGCATCCCCTCTTTCGTCTTCGTTCATCAGTAACTTTACTTGAAGCTATATTTTTATTCGCCACATGATATGTGTTTTGCTTCGAACGTCATTTTATTTCATTTTGTTTTGCTTGCTGTTTGAATAAAATACCAAGATCTGAAATTGTTAAATGTTAGAGAGTCTTCACATAGTTGCACAATTATTCGACTACTCATTGATCTTCACTTATATCTTTCACTGTAGTTTGTCATTTGCTCTAGTGCTTCACTTATATCTTTTCGAGCACGGCGGTGGTTTTATTCTATAGAATAATTGATCTCTCGTGCTTCACTTATATTATTTTGAGAGTCCTAAACAGCATGGTAATTTTCTTTGGTTATGAATTTAGTCCTAATATGATGGGCATCCAAAAGGGATATAATAAAAACTTTCATATAAGTGCATTGAATACTAAGAGAAGTTTGATACTTGATGATTGTTTTGAGATATGGAGATAGTGATATCAAAGTTGTGCTAGTTGAGTAGTTGTGAATTTGAGAAATACTTGTGTTGAAGTTTGTGATTCCCGTAGCATGCACGTATGGTGAACCGTTATGTGACGAAGTCGGAGCATGATTTATTTATTGATTGTCTTCCTTGTGAGTGGCGGTTGGGGACGAGCGATGGTCTTTTCCTACCAATCTATCCCCCTAGGAGCATGCACATAGTACTTTGTTTCAATAACTAATAAATTTTTGCAATAAGTATGTGAGTTCTTTATGACTAATGTTGAGTCCATGGATTATACGCACTCTCACCCTTCCACCATTGCTAGCCTCTCTAGTACCGCACAACTTTCGCCGGTACCATAAACCCACCATATATCTTCCTCAAAACAACCACCATACCTACCTATTATGGCACTTCCATAGCCATTCTGAGATATATTGCCATGCAATTTTCCACCGTTCCGTTTATTATGACACATTTCATCATTATCATATTGCTTTGCATGATCATGTAGTTGACATTTTAGTTGTGGCAAAGCCACCGTTCATAATTCTTTCATACATGTCACTCATGAGTCATTGCACATCCCGGTACACCGCCGGAGGCATTCATATAGAGTCATACTTTGTTCTAGTATCGAGTTGTAATCATTGAGTTGTAAATAAATAGAAGTGTGATGATCATCATTAATAGAGCATTGTCCCAAAAAAAAGAGCCAAAAAAGAGAAAGGCCAAATAAAAAAAGAAAGGCAAAAAAAGAAAGGCCAAATAAAATAAATAAATAAATAAAAGGGACAATGCTACTATCCTTTTTTCCACACTTGTGCTTCAAAGTAGCACCATGATCTTCATGACAGAGAGTCTCCTGTGCTGTCGCTTTCATATACTAGTGGGAATCTTTCATTATAGAACTTGGCTTGTATATTCCAATGATGGGCTTCCTCAAAATGCCCTAGGTCTTCGTGAGCAAGCGAGTTGGATGCACACCCACTAGTTTCTTTTGTTGAGCTTTCATACATTTATAGCTCTAGTGCATCCGTTGCATGGCAATCCCTACTCACTCACATTGATATCTATTGATGGGCATCTCCATAGCCCGTTGATACGCCTAGTTGATGTGAGACTATCTTCTCCTTTTTGTCTTCTCCACAAACCACCATTCTATTCCACCTATAGTGCTATATCCATGGCTCATGCTCAAAGTTTGAGAACATCAAAAGTATGAAACAATTGCTTGGCTTGTCATCGGGGTTGTGCTTGATTTGAATACGTTGTGTGGTGAAGATGGAGCATAGCCAGACTATATGATTTTGTAGGGATAACTTTCTTTGGCCATGTTATTTTGAAGAGACATAATTGCTTAGTTAGTATGCTTGAAGTATTATTATTTCTATGTCAATATTAAACTTTTGTCTTGAACCTTATGGATCTGAATATTCTTGCCACAATAAAGAAGAATTACTTAGAGAAATATGTTAGGTAGCATTCCACATCAAAAATTCTGTTTTTATCATTTACCTACTCGAGGACGAGCAGGAATTAAGCTTGGGGATGCTGATACGTCTCCAACGTATCTATATTTTTTTATTGTTCCATGCTATTATATTATCAACCTTGGCTGTTTTATATGCATTTATATGCTATTTTATATGATTTTGGGACTAACCTATTAACCCAAAGCCCAGTGCCAGTTTCTGTTTTCCCCTTGTTTCAGTGTTTAGCAGAAAAGGAATATCAAACGGAGTCCAAACGGAATGAAACCTTCGGAAAAGTTATTTTTGGAAAGAAAGCAATACAGGAGACTTGGAGTGCACGTCAGGGGATCAACGGGGAGAGCACGAGGTAGGGGGGCGCACCCACCCTCCCTGGGCGCGCCCTCCACCCTCGTGGGCCCCTCGTGGCCCCCCTGATGTATTTCTTCCGCCTATATGTATCCATATACCCTAAAACTATCGAAGAGCATAATAGATCGGGAGTTCCGCCGCCAGAAGCCTCCGTAGCAACCGAAAACCAATCTAGACCTGTCCCGGCACCCTGTCGGAGGGGGAATCCCTCTCCGGTGGCTATATTCATCATCCCGGTGCTCTCCATGACGAGGAGGGAGTAGTTCTCCCTCGGGGCTGAGGGTATGTACCAGTAGCTATGTGTTTGATCTCTCTCTCATGTTCTTGAGGTGATACGATCTTGATGTATCGCGAGCTTTGCTATTATAGTTGGATCTTATGATGTTTCTCCCCCTCTACTCTCTTGTAATGGATTGAGTTTTCTCTTTGAAGTTATCTTATCGGATTGAGTCTTTAAGGATTTGAGAACAGTTGATGTATGTCTTGCGTGGGATACCCGTGGTGACAATGGGGTATTTTATTGATTCACTTGATGTATGTTTTGGTGATCAACTTGCGGGTTCCGCCCATGAACCTATGCATATGGGTTGGCACACGTTTTCGTCTTGACTCTCCAGTAGAAACTTTGGGGCACTCTTTGAGGTTCTATGTGTTCGTTGAATAGATGAATCTGAAATTGTGTGATGCATATCGTATAATCATGCCCACGGATACTTGAGGTGACATTTGAGTATCTAGGTGACATTAGGGTTTTGGTTGATTTGTTTCTTAAGGTGTTATTCTAGTATGAACTCTAGGGATGTTTGTGACACTTATAGGAATGGCCCAGCGGATTGATTGGAAAGAATAACTTTGAGGTGGTTTCATACCCTACCATAATCTCTTCGTTTGTTCTCCGCTATTAGTGACTTTGGAGTGACTCTTTGTTGCATGTTGAGGGATAGTTATGTGATCCAACTATGTTATTATTGTTGAGGGAACTTGCACTAGTGAAAGTATGAACCCTAGGCCTTGTTTCAACACATTGCAATACCGTTTGTGCTCACTTTTATCATTAGTTACCTTGCTGTTTTTATATTTTCAGATTACAAAAAACTATTATCTAGTATCCATATTGCACTTGTATCACCATCTCTTCACCGAACTAGTGCACCTATACAATTTACCATTGTATTGGGTGTGTTGGGGACACAAGAGACTCTTTGTTATTTGGTTGCAGGGTTGCTTGAGAGAGACCATCTTCATCATACGCCTCCTACGGATTGATAAACCTTAGGTCATCCACTTGAGGGAAATTTGCTACTGTCCTACAAACCTCTGCACTTGGAGGCCCAACAACGTCTACAAGAAGAAGGTTGTGTAGTAGACATCAGTGGCCGACTTCTGGGGCATGGAAACACGTGGTGCAGGCCCGAGGGCTTGTGTGGCTTCGACAAGACTATGGCGCGAGGTTGATTCAAGGCAGTGCACACATGAGAGTTTGAAATCGACGGAGCGCGGGGGTAGCATAGCGCAGCTACATGGAGTCATGTTGAAGGTGGAGCTGGAGTCTGATGGATGACTATGCTCTATGTTGATGGAGGGGCTACGGTGTAAGATATTGAAGAATCGAAGCCTATTTCAGCGGGATAGCGAGAGACACGTGGATCGGATTGGGTACCAGTGGTCTGATGGAGACGTGATACTCGGCATCGGTCGGTGATGATCGATGGTTCTCTGTAGTGGGGGTTGAGGTAGTGGGGGCTAGCTACCCGGGAGACTCGACCAGGACAGCAGAGGCTCAACGCGGTGATAGCGGCGAGGTGTGCAGTAAGCACGGGACACAGCGACAGACCAAGGCACTGGTGGTCAGACATGTGGTCAGACGAAGTGTGCAAGGGTGCTGAAGCAGTGTTGACGAGTACCGGATTCAAGTTGGTGACTGGGTCTATCGGTGCTAGTTGATGGACAAGAGTTGACCGTGGAGAATCTGAGAAAGTGGTGGAAAGTCTAAAATTGTCAAAAGATGAGAGAGTACATGGCCGTATATTCTGTGGTGTTCAGTGCACATGGCAAAGTGCGTATGACAGGGAAGAAGGAGGCGGAGTGCTATAGCAGTGGGACATGTCCGAGACTACCCGGAAGAAGGGTGAGACAACTGCGAACTTGACTCAGGGTGACACAGGGTGACGATGAAATTTCTTCAAGTTTCAGACAAGCAGTACAGAAAGAGCGGTGACACTGAGTTCACGTAACTCTTATATGTGGCGTCCAATATGTGAGTTGTTTATTTTTCACGCAAACAATGGTCGTTGTGTGATGTCGTTGAACGGATACTCCGAAAGTTGGAAGCACAAGGTAGAGTAATGAGAAACTTAATTTTGCTCGAGTGTTGACTGTGAAGAAGATGAGAAGGGACTACAGTTGCAGGTGGAGTCACATGAAGTCTGGGAGTAGCAACGGTGCTCATGGCGTATCTCAAGTCCAATGTACATGGAGGTTCGATGCACGAACGAATTCAAGATGGTGGAGAATATTCGCCAAGGTGGAGTTTGTTAGAGTTGTGTCGAATATTATTGTACAAGTTAGGTTACACTTGGAATTGGAGTCGTACTGTGTGTAGATAGGGTAGGAGTTGTGTCCTAATAGGACACTTGTATCCTAGGCCTCTCATATATATCAGAGGTAGACACACGATGTAACTTATGCCAACATAATAGCACGGGCACGCGGGGGAGCCGGCGGCGTGTGCCGGTGCCTGAACGGCCAGGGTGCGGTATTGTGACGGTGTCATGGGGAGGAGCGCCCGTAGTCATGCCCCGGGGATGTAGCCATATCGGTGAACCTCATTAACAAATCTCGGTGTCATGCTTCATGTGATTGATTGGTCCTCGGTAGATCGACAGAATGCCTCGGTTTATTCTAACAAAGGTAACAAGAATAGTAACATAGACAGGCTTTGCATTAGAACAGGATTAACGGAAAGCAGTAACATGCTACACTACTCTAATGCAAGTAGTAGAGAGAAGAATAGGCGATATCTGGTGATCAAGGGGGGGGGGGACTTGCCTGGTTGCTCTGGCAAGAAGGAGGGGTCATCTTCGATGTAGTCGAACACACGGACATCGGCAGCGGTCTCGGAGTCTACCGGAAAGGAGTAACGGAGAGGGAACACAATAAATAGCAGAGCAATCAAATGTAACACAAAGCAAGACGTGGCAATATGTTGTGCTAGGGGTGACCTAACGTAGATAGGCGATACCGGCAAAGGGGGGAAACATCCGGGAAAGTATTCCCGGTGTTTCGTGTTTTTGGGCAGATGAACCGAAGGGGGAAAGTTGCGTGTTCGCTATGCTAGGGATGTGTGAAGGACGAACGAACTGCGTATCCGGATTCGTTTCGTCGTTCTGGGCAACTTTCATGTACAAAGTATTTTCATCCGAGTTACGGTTTATTTTATGTTAATTTTTAAGATTTTAAACAGTTATTTGGAATTTTCTAAAAAATGACTAAGTCTGAGAAAACCCCAGTTTTAAATATTATTTGGCTGTTTTCAAAAGGCTATAACTATTATTCTGTTCATCCTATGGCTTAATGCCTTTTACCAATAGTGAACACTTTCATGTGATCTACAAGATGGTATCAATTGCATCTCTGCTAGATCTCTGTAACTTGTTTATTTTCTGCCCTAAAGTAGCTACCACAGTAACTCTGTTTTCCGACTTTTCTGCTAACAGAACATAGATTTTTGTCATTTTCATTGCATTTAATCCTTACACCTTTTGAATTTGATCAAAAGAATGTTTTGAACCTTGTCAAGTGTACTACTTTTTCATATTTTTTGTAGTCCTGTTAACAATTGTTTTGTCGGAGTTTAGGGGCTGTCTAGAGGATTAGTCATCGTAGAATTAGAAAAGCTAGCTAGCGCTATAGTAACTTTCAGTTACTGTAGCTGCAGCAGTACATGCAGGGCAACGACAGTAGGCAGCGAACAGCAGCGGCAATAGGGAAGCAGGGTCAGCGCAGGCGCGGCGAGGCTGGCCGAAGGCGGGTGAGGTCGGAGCCACACACACACTGCACGCACCACACACACACAGAGCACGCACACACATAGCGTACACCACACACGGCTCACGACCATGGCCATCTGCAACAGCAGCAGCCGGCGGCAGGCAGGGGCGGGTGAGGGCGCAGGTAGGGGCGGCCAGGGGCGCGCAAGGGAGTGGCAGCGGACGCGGCCCGACACCGGCGGGCACGGCAGCGGCATCGACGGCGGCCGCACAGGAAGTAGCAGCAGTGAGCGAGCGGGCGTACGGGCGCAGAGGAAGGCGGGCGCGGGCACGGCTAGCGCGGGCACGGCCACACACGCGCGAGGTGAGCTGGCCGCGGCCAAGGAGCGTCGGGCACGAGCAGGACGAGGGCGGAAGCGGGCACGCATGGCTGCGGAAGGCGAACAGAGCACTGCGGCGGCGTGGATATGCGCGGGAGACGGCGGACGCTCGCCGACGTGGCGCTACAGGTGGCGGTAGATCGAGCCGAGGGCACTATGGTGTTGCCCTCGCTCGCGCGCATCCAGGGCGCCTGCGGGTGGCTAGAGGGAGGGGTCGGATTCAACGGCAACATCGCTGTCCGGCGGCGACGGTTGTATCTGTCCGACGCGGTTAGCGCTATGGGACGAAGCCGACGGGGGTGAGCCCGGAGAAGGAGCATGATCTCACTGCGACGCTTGAGGACGGCTCGGGGAGGCTCCGGTGAGGCCGAATCGACTGGAGGCGTGCAACGGCCGAGGTTGGGGAAGACCGGTCGAGGGCGACATTCTATGGCCTCCGTGGTCCATCTCTTCACGCGCAGAGGTGTGGATCGTTGGTGCGGCCCTCCTGGCGCAGGTCTAGGTGGTGGCGAAGGCTGTGGCCACCTCGGTGACGAAGACGACGGCGAGCGCGATGACCATGTTCTCGGGCACACACCCAGCGGTGGATATGGAGACGAGGTAGAGAGCTGCGGTGGGGAAGAGGAATGGGGCGAAACCCTAGAGTCCAGGGGCATTCTTATCCATGCGGGGACCCTCGGGATGGCCGACGTGTGTCAATCCCGGCGATGGACGCGCCTGCGGCGTCCAGCGTGACGATGAACAGGGGAAGGAAGGGGACGAGCGGTAAGTGGGTTGGCCTGCCCGGGGTTTGCTCCTCTGGGTTAAGGCCTAGGGGAGGAGGGGGGTTTTCCTTTTCTTTTTATATTTTGCCTTTTTTCTTTTAAGACTTTTCTGTTTTCTTATTTCTTTTTCAAAACAAAATAGTTTAATAAAATATAAGACTTGTAATTAATTTAGCTTAATAAATTTAGGCCACTACCACATTAGGTTTTAGCACTTAAATAAAATAGTTAGAATCTTTATAAATTAAAAATCATTTAATTAATTGTTTAAACCACTGTTTTAAATAGTTTATGTCATTTAAACATTTGCAAAAATATTGGTTTACCACCAATATTAACAAGTGATTATTTGCAGCAACTTGAACATTTTAGTTTCCATGTTTGAGAAATTTTGAATTTCACTTAGAATTAGAGTTGAGTTCGAAAGCAAATGAGGATTAGCAACAGTACGAGTGATGACATGGCACCATTAACAGGGGATTACTGTAGCACGATTCTTGGGGTGGTACAAATATAAGTGAAGCACTAGAGCAAAATTTATCTAGCTCAAAAGATATAAGTGAAGCACATAGAATATTCTAATAAATTCCGATTCATGTGTGTCTCTCCAAAAGGTGTGTACAGCAAGGATGATTGTGGTAAACTAAAAGGCAAAGACTTAAATCATACTCCCTCCGGTTCTTTTTAGTTCGCATATAAGATTTGACTGAAGTCAAGCCTCGTAAAGTTTGACCAACTTTATAGAAAAAAATGCCGGCATTTACAATCCAAAATCAATACCACTAGATGTGTCATGACTTAAAGTTTCATATTATATAATTTTAGCATGGCAGATGTTGATATTTTTTTATATAAATATGGTCAAAATTTGTGAAGTTTGACTTCAGGGAATTCTAATATCCAGAGTAAAAAGGACCGGAGGGAGTACAAGACGCTCCAAGCAAAACACATATCATGTGGTAAATAAAGATATAGACTCAAGTAAAGTTACCGATAGATGAAGACGAAAGAGGGGATGCCTTCCGGGGCATCCCCAAGTTTAGGCTTTTGGTTGTCTTTGGATTTTACCTTGGGGTGCCTTGGGCATCCCCAAGCTTAGGCTCTTTCCACTCTTTGTTCCAAAATCCATCAAATATTTTACCCAAAAACTTGAAAACTTCACAACACAAAACTCAACAGAAAATCTCATGAGCTCCGTTAGTATAAGAAAACAAATCACCACCTTAAGGTACTGTAATGAACTAATTAATTATTTATATTGGTGTTAAACCTACTGTATTCCAATTTCTCTATGGTTCATACCCCCCGATACTAGACATAGATTCATCAAAATAAGCAAACAACACACGAAAAACAGAATCTGTCAAAAACATAACAAACTGTAGTAATCTTGTAGGTTTCGAATACTTCTGTAACTCCAAAAATCCTGAGAAATTAGGAAGTCCTAAATAATTTGTATATTGATCTACTGTAGTTGGAATTGGTATTTTATCGCTCTCTGGTAAAAAAATAAAAATTATTCCCGTGGACGCATACTTTCTTTTTTTTCAGCAAGATCAAACAACAATCATCCAAGAAGATCCTAAATGCTTTACTTGGCACAAACACTAATTAAAACACAAAAAACACAATCATAATAGAGGATAGATGATTTATTTATTACTAAACAGGAACAAAAAGCAAGGAACAAGAATAAAATTGGGTTGCCTCCCAACAAGCACTATCGTTTAACGCCCCTAGCTAGGCATAAAAACAAGAATAGATCTAGGTATTGTCATCTTTGGTATGCAATCCATATGTGGCTCTCATAATAGATTCATAAGGTAATTTAATTTTCTTTCTAGGAAAGTGTTCCATGCCTTTCCTTAACGGAAATTGGAATCTAATATTTCCTTTTTTCATGTCAATAATTGCACCAATCGTTCTAAGGAAAAGTCTACCAAGAATAATATGACATGTAGGATTGCAATCTATATCAAGATCAATGAAATCTATGGGCACATAATTCTTATTTGCAACAATAAGAACATCAGTAATCCTTCCCATATGTTTCTTAATGGTGGAATCCGCAAGATGCAAATTTAAAGAACAATCATCAAATTCACGGAAACCTAACACATCACACAAGTTTTGGAATCGTGGAAACACTAGCACCCAAATCACATAAAGCATATCATTCATGGTCTTTAATCTTAATTTTGATAGTAGGTTCCCACTCATCATAAAGTTTTCTAGGGATAGAAACTTCTAGTTCAAGTTTTTCTTCATAAGATTGCATTAAAGCATCAACGATATGTTTAGTAAAAGCTTTGTTTTGATCATAAGCATGAGGAGAATTTAACGCGGATTGCAACAAGGAAATACAATATATCAAAGAGCAATTACCATAATTAAATTCCTTCAAATCCAAAATAGTGGGTTCATTGCTATGTAAAGTTTTGACCTCTTCAATCCCACTTTTACCAATTTTTGCATCAAGATCTAAAAACTCCGAATCATTGGGACGCCTTCTAACTAAAGTTGACTCATCTCCAGTCCCATATTTATCAAGATTAATATTGGCAAACAAAGATTTAATATGAGACACAACAATCACTTTTAGATCTTCATCATTATTATCATGAAAACTAGAAGAACACGCTTTCACAAAGCAATCTTTTTTAGCACGCATCCTAGCGGTTCTTTCTTTGCACTCATCAATTGAAATTCTCATGGCTTTGGTGGAATAGATATAAGTTTTAAAGAATCAACATCAAGAGAAATTATATCCACGTTCCTAGCTAACTCATCAATCTTAAGCATTTTTTCTTCGAGCAAAGCATTGAAATTCTTTTGTGAATTCATAATTTCTTTAACAGTAGTCTCAAAATCAGAGGGCACATTATTAAAATTTCCATAAGAGTTATTGTAGGAATTACCATAATTATTAGAGGAATTACTAGGGAACGGTCTAGAATTAAAGTTTCCTCTATAAGCGTTGTTACCAAAATTGTTCCTACCAACAAAATTCACATCCGTAGATTCATTATTATTCTCAATCAAAGTGGACAAAGGCATATCGTTAGAATTAGAATAAACACTCTTATTAGCAAACAATTTCATAAATTCATCCATCTTTCCACTCAAAACATTAATCTCTTCTATCGCATGAACCTTTTTACTAGTGGATCTTTCGGTATGCCATTGAGAATAATTAACCACAGTACTATCTAGGAGTTTAGTAGCTTCTCCTAAAGTGATTTCCATAAAAGTGCCTCCCGCAGCCGAATCTAAAAGATTTCTAGAAGCAAAATTCAATCCAACATAAAAAATTTGTATAATCATCCATAAATTCAAACCATGTGTAGGGCAATTATGTATCATTAATTTCATCCTCTCCCAAGCTTCTGCAACATGCTCATGCTCAAGTTGCTTAAAATTCATAATATTGTTTCTGAGAGAGATGATCTTACCGGGAGGAAAATACTTAGAGATAAAAGTATCTTTGCACTTATTCCATGAATCAATGCTATTTTTTGGCAAATAAGAGAACCAAGTTTTAGCATGATCTCTAAGCGAAAACGGAAATAGCTTCAATTTAACAATATCATTATCCACATCTTTCTTCCTTTGCATATCACACAAATCAACAAAGTTGTTTAGATGGGTAGCGGCATCTTCACTAGGAAGGCCAGAAAATTGATCTTTCATAACAAGATTCAACAAAAGTGGTATTGATTTTATAAGATTCAGCATCGGTAGTAGGAACAATCGGAGTGCTAATAAAATCATCATTGTTGGTATTGGAAAAGTCACATAATTTGGTATTACCTTGAGCCATCGTGACAAACAATCAATCCAACACACAAGCAAATAAGAGGCAAGCGAAAAGAGACGAACGGAAAAAGGGCGAATAAAACGGCAAAGGTGAAGCGGGGGAGAGGAAAACGAGAGGCAAATGGCAAATAATGTAATGCGAGGGATAAGAGTTTGTGATGGGTACTTGGTATGTCTTGACTTGGAGTAGATCTCCTCGGCAACAACGCCAGAAATGGCTAGTTGACGGGAGATCAAATCTTGACTTGACTTGGTGCAAATCTCCCCGGCAACGGTGCCAGAAATCCTTCTTGCTACCTCTTGAGCATGTGTTGGTTTTCCCTTGAAGAGGAAAGGGTGATGCAGCAAAGCGGCGTAAGTATTTCCCTCAGTTTTTGAGAACCAAGGTATCAATCCAGTAGGAGACTACACGCAAGTCATCTAGTACCTGCACAAACAAATAAGAACCTTACAACCAACGCGATAAAGGGGTTGTCAATCCCTTCTCGGCCACTTGCAAAAGTGAGATCTGATAAAGATAATAAGATAAATATTTTTGGTATTTTTGTTGTATAGATTGGATAGTAAAGATTGCAAAATAAATAGTAAACTAGAATTGTAGATCAGAAACTTATATGATGTAAAGTAGACCCAGGGGTCATAGGTTTCACTAGTGGCTTCTCTAAAGATAGCATAAATTGCGGTGGGTGAACAAATTACTGCCGAGCAATTGATAGAAAAGCGCATAGTTATGAGAATATCTAGGCATGATCATAAACATATGCATCATGTCCGTGTCAAGTAGACCGAAACGATTCTGCATCTACTACTATTACTCCACACATCGACCGCTATCCAGCATGCATCTAGAGTATTAAGTTCATAAGAACAAAGTAACACATTAGGCAAGATGACATGATGTAGAGGGATAAACTCAAGCAATATGATATAAACCCCATCTTTTTATCCTCGATGGCAACAATACAATACGTGTCGGTTCCCTTTCTATCACTAGGATCGAGCACCGCAAGATTGAACCCAAAGCTAAGCACTTCTCCCATTGCAAGAAAGATCAATCTAGTAGGGCAAACCAAACTGATAATTCGAAGAGACTTGCAAAGATACCAAATCATGCATATAAGAATTCAGAGAAGAATCAAATATTGTTCATAGATAAAGTTGATCATAAACCCACAATTCACCGGATCTCGGCAAACACACCGCAAAAAGTATTACATCGAATAGATCTCCAAGAACATCGAGGAGAACTTTGTATTGAGAACCAAAGAGAGAGAAGAAGTCATCTAGCTAATAGCTATGGACCCGAAGGTCTGTGGTAAACTACTCACACATCATCGGAGAGGCTATGGTGTTGATGTAGAAGTTCTCCGTGATCAAATCCCCCTCCGGCACATCACCGGAAAATGTCCTCAGATGGGATCTCACGGGTACAGAAGGTTGCAGCGGTGGAAAAGTGGTTTCGTGGCTCTCTTGGATGTTTTCAGGGTATAAGAGTATATATAGGCAAAAGAAGTAGATCGGTGGAGCTCTGTGGGGCCCACAAGGGTGGGGGCGCGCCTACCCCCTGGGCGCGCCACCCTACCTAGTGACCGCCTTGCTGCTTCCTTGACCTCCACTCCAAGTGTCCTAGATTGCGTTTGTGCCAAAAAAGATCCTCGCGAAGGTTTCATTCCGTTTGGATTCCATTTGATATTCCTTTTCTGTGAAACAGTGAAATAGGCAAAAAAAACAACAATTTGCACTGGGCCTTCGTTAATAGGTTAGTCCCAAAAATAATATAAAAGTGCATAATAAAGCCCATTAAACATCCAAAACAGATAATAAAATAGCATGGAACAATAAAAAATTATAGATACGTTGGAGACGTATCACGCATCAGGCATGGTTATGTATGGGTGATTTTAACGAGACCTTGCATGCAGACGAGCACTTCAGTTCTAACCCTAGACCGGAATACCAGGTGCGGGCGTTCCAGGATCTGGTCGCAGATTGCTCTCTCCAAGACTTGGGATGGAGAGGGGTTCCTTATACATGGGATAATAGACAGACCGGGACATCGAACGTGAAAGCCCGTGATACGTCTCCAACGTATCTATAATTTTTGATTGCTCCATGCTATATTATCTATTGTTTTGGACTATATTGGGCTTTATTTTTCACTTTTATATTATTTTTGGGACTAACCTATTAACCGGAGGCCCAGCCTAGAATTGCTATTTTTTTTGCCTATTTTAGTGTTTCGGATAAACGGAATATCAAACGGAGTCCAAACGGAATAAAATCTTTGGAAACGTGATTTTCTCACCGAACGTGATCCAGGAGACTTGGACCCTACTGCAAGGGATCAAAGAGGTGGTCACGAGGGTGCCCCCCCCCCCTAGGGCGCGCCCCCTGCCTTGTGGGCCCCTCAGTACTCCACCGACATACTCCTTCCTCCTATATATACACACGTACCCCCAAACGATAAGAACAAGAGCCAAAACCCTAATTCCACCGCCGCAACTTTCTGTATCCACGAGATCCCATCTTGGGGCCTGTTCCGGAGCTCCGCCGGAAGAGGGCCGTCATCACGGAGGGCTTCTACATAATCCTAGCCCCTCCGATGAAGTGTGAATAGTTTACCTCAGACCTTCGGGTCCATAGTTAGTAGATAGATGGCTTTTTCTCTCTCTTTGAATCTCAATACAAAGTTCTCTCCCTCTCTTGGAGGTCTATTCGATGTAATCTTCTTTTTGCGGTGTGTTTGTTGAGACCGATGAATTGTGGGTTTATGATCAAGTCTATCTATGAATAATATTTGAATCTTCTCTGTATTCTTTTATGCATGATTGGTTATCTTTGTAAGTCTCTTTGAATTATCCGTTTGGTTTGGCCAACTAGATTGGTAGTTCTTGCCATGGGAGAAGTGTTTAGCTTTGGGTTCGATCTTGCGGTGTCCTTACCCAGTGACAGAAGGGGCAGCAAGGCACGTATTGTATCGTTGCCATCGAGGATAACAAGATGGGGTTTATTTCATATTGCATGAATTTATCTCTCTACATCATGTCATCTTGCTTAAGGCGTTACTCTGTTTTTAACTTAATACTCTAGATGCATGCTGGATAGCGGTCGATGAGTGGAGTAATAGTAGTAGATGCAGAATTGTTTCGATCTACTTGTCACGGACGTGATGCCTATATACATGATCATGCCTAGATATTCTCATAATTATGCACAATTCTATCAATTGCTCAACAGCAATTTGTTCACCCACCGTAGAATACTTATGCTCTTGAGAGAAGCCACTAGTGAAACCTATGGCCCCCGGGTCTATTCTCATCATATCAATCTCCATCACTTTTATATTATTTTTCTATTTACTTTTTACTTTGCATCTTTATATCAAAAATACCAAAAATATTCTATCTATCAGATCTCACTCTCGTAAATGACCGTGAAGGGCTTGACAACCCCTAATCGCGTTGGTTGCGAGTAGCTATCGCTTTATGCAGGTACGAGGGACTTGAGCGTGGGCTCCTACTGGATTGATACCTTGGTTCTCAAAAACTGAGGGAAATACTTACGCTGCTCTGCTGCATCATCCCTTCCTCTTCGGGGAAAACCAACGCAAGCTCAAAACGTAGCAGCCCGTATCGATCGTGCCCTAGCTAATGCTCAGTTCCTAAACCTTTACCAATTTACTAATGTGAAGCATATCAGTTGTGTGGAGTCGGACCAGTGTTTCATGGTCGCTGAGCCAACATCTCCAGACCAGAACAGATGGCAGTGGAAACAACAGACCTTCAGATATGAAAATGTATGGCAATGCCACGCCCAATATGACTAGCTAATCCCCGGTCTTTGGTGGGTTGGTGCTGGGTGGGAGGGCCTGCAAGGAGTAGTCGACACTTTGGCCATCGTTCAAAAGGATCTAGGAGCTTAGGGAGAACGAGAATTTGGTAATCTAACAAAAAAAGTTCGTACACTCCAAAAACGCCTAGAACATTTGAGAAGCTCATTCGTGGGGCGAGGCCCTTTGCAAGATGAGCTTTCTGTTTCATCTCAGTTGCGTGAAGCTCTGCACCAAGAGGAGATATGGCTTAAACAGTGCTCGTGGGTTCTCTCGCTGCGTGAGGGGAACCGCAACACTGGTTATTTTCAAGCTCAGGCTGCGCACCATAAGAGAATAAATTGAATCACTTCTCTGGAAAACAACAATGGCCAAATTTTGCAAGACCTAGAGGAAGTAAAGAAAGAAGTTGGTGATTTTTTTCCAAGCCCTGTATCAAACATAGGGATTCCGATCGATGAATGAATTGCTTGAATGTGTACAGCCTAGTGTCAGCGATGCAATGAACGATTATATTCAGTGTCCTTATGCTGCAGAGGAGGTGAGAAAGGCGTCGTTCGATATTGCACCATCCAAGGCCCCGGGTATGGACGACATTGGAATGTTCTGGGAGAGGATATCACAATGGTCGTGCTCGCCTTCCTGAATGGGGGAGAATTACCTTTAGGATTGAATGACACCGCCATTACACTGATCCCTAAGGTACAACACCCGCAGAAAATCTCACAATTTCGTCCTATCGCCTTATGTCCATTTCTTTACAAAATTTTTGTCAAAGCAATAGCCAATATACTACGGGGCATTTTGGATGAGGTTATAGGGGAAGAGCAAAGTGCATTTGTACCCGGTCGACTAATCACAGACAATGTAGTTGTGGCTTATGAAACTGTTCACGCTATCAAAAGGAGGAAGAAGGGAAAGAATTGCTGTTGTGCTATCAAGTTGGACATGCTTAAGGCTTATGATAGAGTGGAATGTCACTATCTCGAAGCAATGCTCATGAGGCTGGGCTTTGGAGATGCTTCTGTACGTCTAGTTATGAAATGTGTTACTTCTGTTCGGTTCACAATTAAGGTGAATGGCGAGCTCCTGCCGTACTTCACTCCTTCGTGAGGATTACGTCAAGGGTACCCCATCTCGCCATATCTCTTCCTACTGTGTGCTCAAGGCCTAACTTCACTCCTGAATAACTTTGGAGGAGCATACATTGATCGAGGAATTAGGGTGAGTGTCCATGCACCTTGGGTCAATCATTTGCTTTTTGCTGACGATTACCTTATCTTCTTAAATGCACAAGCCCAGAGTGTGGACAGACTGAATGACATTCTCCAGATTTACGCTGATTGTTCTGGATAAACAGTTAATAGGAAGAAAAGTTCCATTTTTTTTCAGTCCCAATACGCAGCAAACCATACGGCAGGCGCTCAAGCAGTCTCTTGATATACATGTTGACACTACTAGGGAAAACCCTAGTAGTAGCACTGGTTTTGATGGTATCAGCAGCGCGGGTAGCCGCGCTACTACTACGGCGCTACAACTAACAGTTAGTAGTAGCGCGGTCTATACCCGCGCTACTACTATTGACTATATCAGTAGTGCTTTTCTGGAACGCGCTACTATTAAGTAGATGTAGTGCTTTTCTATCCCCGCGCTATTGTTGTATCTTTCATCATTTTTTCCTCCTACCCCATTTCAATAAACTGCAATTTCACATATACCAGATAACAATATCATTAACCACAATACCATATAGTCATACAGTAGTCATACAATATCATAAAGCATTATAGGTACTCATATATAGTCAGCATGCATCCTCACATAAATATAGCATATATGATAAGCAATACTAGGTAGTCTTACAGCCACACATATATAGCAGTTCTACTAAGTATATATAGTCATACACCCGCAAAAAAAAGGTATATATAGTCATACAGCCACACACACACACATATGTAGTTCTAGATGATATTAACGATGATCATCATCCTCAAGCCTGGGCGATGGGTGTTCCTGATAGTAATTAGGATGGCATGTCCAACACGAAGATTCTTGCCAACGAGGAATATCTTCCACCCAACCGAGCTTAAGTGTGTGCGACTGTTCGTGTCCACGCCGTAAGTACACGTGGTGACGGAGCCCCTTGCGGTAAGGCGTATTCCAGCTAAACCTTCTTCATCAGGCTCGATACCACAACTCACAGATAGGCCCTTTGGCAATTTCTGAATAAGAAAAACATATCAATTAATAAGTAGCCTCACACATACTCTTGCAAATATATTTCTACTAAGTATAGATTTCTACACTATCAAAAGACACAGTACTACACATTTCTACTAAGCATGAATTCTACTAATAAGTATGGATTATCTACACTATTAATAGTTCCTTGGATTCTACACTAATAAGCATGTCATCGGACTCTACACTAAATCATATCATCGACTAGATTCCACACAACATATCATTGGACTCTACACTAAGCATATCATCGGATTCACTAAGCATATCATCGGATAATATGCATTTGTAAGTATAAAAGTAAAGCATATATATATATCAGAAAATTACTACAATTAGTATAACATACCATATCATGCCGATCAACCATGGTACTTGTCAGGCAGGTCACGAATGGCACCCCGACAAAGTCATCACGTGGCGGAATTATGTCCCATAGGTTGCACACCTCCTCCTCGCTCAGCCTCATTCTTTGAGCACAAATGGCTTCATGGAGTGGGTCCTCATCATCTTCATCAAGTGGGTTCTCATCATCTTCATCATCTTCCTCCTTGTTGATATGGATGACATCCAGCTTGGGTCTTTCTGCTCTGAAGGAGAAGCTGGTCAACTCACCACCAGTAACACCCATGTGGGCGAGGAACGGGCCCATCCATCTCCTCCAATCCGCGGCATATTGCGTCCTTTCTCGACCTTCATAGTGTAGCCCCCCCCCCCTAGGAGCCTCAAATGTCACAGTGCATGGGACGATCAGCTTGTTGAATTTCAACCTCACATTGCATGGGACGATCTGTGTAAAAAAAGCAAAACGTCACAATGCATTAATTCCAACACTAAAAACAAAATAGTTGTTACATGTCATATAATTTCTTACCGCCGCATGATGAAAACTCGGCTGGAAGTAGATGCCGAACAGCTTGCCAGTTGCAAGGCTGCTGGCACACCTTGACTTGCACAGTCGACATGATGGTGGTGGTGGTCGCGCCATTTTCCTAAAGCAATATGAGCAAAGATGAATGATCCACTTCACAGGAAAGAAAAACAATAACATAAAGTTGCTAAGCGAGTAAGTATAGTAAGTGATACAAATTAAAGGTGTCTCTGAATTATGATCCTGGGTGATGCTTGTAGCAAGAAAATATCTATCTAATTTGCACGCCAACAAAAGCACACCCCCAACCCTCACAAGAAAATATATATCTAATTTGCGCACCAACAAAAGCACACCCCCAGCCCTCATAAGAAAATTTGATAAGTCCAACGTAAACAACTACCGTGAGCATGAAGATACACACCACATCGACTCCAGTAACTTAGCACTTGCAAACCAAATACTTGTATCAAAACCAATATCTACCAGAAAAAATGAACTACACCTCACTAAGCCGTTGCCTATTCCATTAGCATTTGAACTTTCCTACGACGTAGTTAACGAATATGACATGTTCATTCTACCAAATGAGTAAATAGTTTCGGTGTCACTAAAAACTATCAATTATGTCTAAAAATAATATACTAAAACCCTAGTAGTAATTCAGTTAAGTAGAAACTATCAACTAAACCCTAGAAACTATCCTAAATCAAAGTGTTATATATGACCAAAGGCTTATATCAACTAAAAACTATCAACTATGTCTAAATTTTTAGTAATCAGTTAATCATACTAAATCAAAATTGTTATATATCAACTACAAACTATTAATTAAATCAAAATGTTGCATATCAACAAGAAAATATCAACTAGCCTACTAAATCAAAATGTAGCAGGCAGGAGGGGGTTGTGGATGGAGGAGGGAGGAGGGAGAAGGAGGGGCGAATGGAGGAGGGGGGCAGAGTGAGGAGGGGCTGCCCGGCGGTGAATGGAGGAGTGGAGGGAGGACGGAGGAGGAGGGGCGGGGAGGAGGGAGGAAGGGGATGATTACCGAGTCCAGGGAGAAGGGGGAGGTGACGGCGGCCGGCAGGGGAGGACCGACGCGGGGGGATTGAGGGGGGAGATAGAATGGCTTAGCAGTAGCGCGCTTTAGGGGAACGCGCTACTGCTAAATGCCCTAGCAGTAGCGGCTTTCAGCCAAGAAGCGCTGCTGCTACGACCGTAGCAGCAGCGCCTTCTGCTAAAACGCGCTACTGCTATGTGTAAGCATGTAACAATAAACATAAAAAATACATTGATCATCAATGATCTTTTTGTATATAATCTGAATTGTCAATATGAGTCCTCATTGGTTTAGAAACCGGAGAAGACTCATATTGCAGCCATAAATTCTACACATAGAGTTCAATGAAGACCAAGTGGTTGTGATAGTTGGAGAAGTAACATATTTAAGGTGGTAAAACCCTATTCACGGAGCGAGGTGAGACTAAATTTAGGTGCAAGGAGTGGAGTAAACTTAGCAGTAGCAAGCATTGTCAAAAGGCACTACTGCTAGGATCAGTAGCAGTAGCGTTGTTTGGAGTAAGGCGCTACTGTTATAACTAGCTTGGCGGCGGGGTCATGGCAATTATAGCAGTAGCGCGGCTTTGTACAGGCGCGGTACTGCTGCATTTATTTCAGCAGCACGTTTTGTTGACACACGCTACTGCTAGATAGCAGCAGCGCCTTGTTTTAAAGCGCGCTGCTGGTAAGATTCTGTGTATAGCCTTTTCCCTAGTAGTGTGAGGCATTCCCTAAACACTACCTGGGGTTACCTACAGCTATCGGCAAGATAACTAGTGGGACGTTTGATCACATTGTGGATCAATGTCGTAGTAAAATGCACAGCTATTCCGAACAGAAAATGGCCTATACAGAATGAGAGGTACTGCTCAAAACAGTGGTTCAATCCATTCCTACTTTTCAGTATGAGTTGTTTTCTGCTTACCAAAAAGGTGTGCGAGAGTATTATTTCATGTATGGCCAAATATTGGTGGGGAAGCTCTATAGACAAACGCACGCTCCATTGGCTCTCTTGGGATAAACTGGCGACACCCAGAGTGAAGGGCGGCATGGGTTTCAGGGATATGCAGGTGTTCAACCTTGCGATGCTCGGGGAAACATGGCTGGCGCCTTCTTACTGAACCAGAGTCTCTATGCGCATGAGTGTTGAAGGGGAAATATTATCCGCATACTGACTTCCTTAATGCAAGTGATCATGCTCGGTCCTCAGCTACTTGGAAGGCAATCATTGCTGGGAGAAAGGCTTTGGATGTCGGGCTTATCAAAAGAGTTGGAGACGGCTCTACCATCTCCACTTGGATAGACTCCTGGATCCCCGACAATCTCTTTATGAAATCGATGTGCTGCGTTGGTTCTGCCCCTTTGGCCACGGTCTCAGAGTTGATCGATGAGTACACATGCAATTGGAATGTGGACATCATTCAAGCAAACTCCTGCAACGGGACGTTGAGGCTATCTTAAACATACCCCTAAACAATGCTGGTGGTGAGGATTCTTTGGCTTGGGCCTTGGAGAAATCAGACAACTACTCTGTAAAATCCGCGTATCGCTCTCTCGTGACTCGGAACGAGCACCGCTCTTTAGAGGAAGGGACAATTACAGAAGCTTCATCAGCTAACAAACAGATGTGGAATGCCCTATGGAAATTACATGTGGTTCCCAAGGTCCGTGTATTCTGGTGGAGAGTACTTCGGGGAATTCTACCGGATTCGATAACTTTGCAGTATCGACACATTAAACCCTTGGGGCGGTGTGATATCTGCAAGGCCATGGATAAAACTTTCTTCATGCATTAGTCCATTGCTCTCATGCAAGGCAGTTCTGGACGGCGGCTGTAGATAGCTTCCAGCTTCGGCTACCTCGGCTGCACCCGAACACATGGGCGCGAGATATTCTTCTGGACTCCCAGTTCACAGAAGATGATCGCTGTAGAATTATCACGATCATGCATAACATATGGTCATCACGTAACTGTTGGACTCATGATCGTGATGGCTATGACCCAGTTCAGGCTCTAAAGTGGATTCATGAAACCTTGGCGATTTTGGATCTTCTGTCATCGCATAAGAAGAGCACGGCGACCCAGTGTTGGCGCCCACCCGAGGCGGGGTGGGTAACCATAAACATGGATGGTGTTGTGAGTGTCGAAGACATGAAAGCTGGAGCGGGAGGAGTGGCTCGCTCGCACCTGTCCTTCCATGAAGCATGGAGTAAACCTCTATTGGGCATCACCGATCCGTTCATTACTAAACTCTTAGCCTTTCGGGAGGGGATGGTCTTTGCTCAACTTCGTGGCTTCTCACACATGGAGATTGACTTCTTGGATCTACTCAACATCTGGAAATCGCGTGCAATTCTCGTTCAATTGTTGTGCCTATCTTGGAGGAAATAGAGAAGATTAGTGCTAGTTTTGCGTCTTTGGCGGTTACTCATGTTGGTAGATCCTGCAATGTACCATCCCATGAGTGTGCTCGCTTTGCCTACTCACTTGATGGCATTGAAAGTTGGCTTGGTTCTAGCCCTGAGTTCCTTTGCTCCTGCCTAAAGGCAGATTGTAACCTCATGATACTTGATCAATAAAGCTCCCAATTTCGATGCAAAAAAAAATCACAACTGACCCCTCCTTTATTTACATGGTAATACGTGTCTCATTCATATCATAAAGATCAAAGTACAAGTCACGTAGGGACCGACATGACAAAATTAAAAAGATAGCAAAACATCTCTGAGCTTGACACCAACGCCCGTCACCTGCCTCCAGTACCACCACAGCAGCCACCGAAGAAAAGAATGACGGATCACCTCCTCACCCGAACTCGACGCGACTCCATCGCTGATATGCAGCTTTGCGGACCTCCAAGGTGGCTCACCAAAAGTGAAGCCCTTGCCATTGAATGAATCATACTGGGGCAACACCCCGGACACGCCATCGAACTCCAGATCCGGCACCCCACCACGACTAAGACGTTGAAGGAGGAAACCATACATGTCATCCACGAACCCAGCACATGTTCCGTCTTCTATCTGTCATCGATGCAGACCACAATCTGCATCCGCTCCTGAACTACCTCCCAAACTCCGCGCCGATGCTGGAGCAAACGTCGTCGCAACGGCGGAGCCCGAGGACACAGGTCCACCATGAGGATGCCGCCGCCGCCATGCCATCCTTACTTGAATATGCTGGTTTCCAAATTCATCCCCAACCATAGGACTGATGGCCTCGTCAAGGAAGGATCCGAAGAATCTTTATTCAGCGGCGTCATCGTCGCCGCCAAAGCCAAGACGATGAACAACCTAAAAACCTAGACTACGAGAGAGTAAAAACGATCCACGTGTGTGAATCCGGCGACCCCCTCACCACTAATGACCGAGGTCGCCGGCGGAGGGGAACCGCCGGAGGACGACGCTAGAAGATTGGCCTCCTGGCGGCAGCTAGGGTTCCAGCAGCCATGCCGAGAGGAAAAATGACCCCTCCCTGATGTTCGTGTCTCTCCAGCCCATATGATAGATCTTGTAGATGTAGCACGACTGATATTTTTTCTGGGCGATGCTTAGGCATCGACCGGCCGGCCAAGATTCACAACGGTGGCCTTGGGCGCCGCCCGATCGGCTCACGCTTAGTCATTGGATTGAAAGAACGATGTGCATCCAAAAACAGCGTCAGCGTCAATACGCAAGGTGCGCTCGGGAAGAAAACACAGTGTCTCATGCTCGCATCCCCATCTCATTCAAACTCAGATAATTTTTGCATAAAAAGGGGTGATTTTCATCTAAATCATAGCATATTCATTATATTTTCGACATATTTCAACTAAACTATAGCGCATTAGGCTATTGTAACTTAGTCTAAACAATCTTTGGCGCCTGTTTCCCATGACATGTCTTCCCCTAGTCTGGCAGCAAGCTCGTCGGCCGACCATGAGCCGCGGGAACCAAAGCTTCAATGGGAGGGGAAGAATAGTGGCTTCCGCTTTAGCAAAGCGGGCAAGCTCACCGGCTGTGAGGCCCGGGAAGACTGTGGCGGTGGCCTTTCTAGGACCCTAGTGGCGGTGGCCTTCCATGTTCTACTCTTCGTCGCTATCGGCGGCGGCCTTGACGTGCCGGCCTAGAGGCTGACGCGGAGCTAGCGACGTTGTCAGTGTCGTCTCAAATTCCTCCGCGATTGTGTCGATCTCCATGAACAAAGCGTCTTTCTGCTCACAACAGATGTCGCCGGCGGTGCGGTAGGCAACACCTTCTGCTCATCCATGTCTGCCGCCATGCCCGTGACGACGTTGTCGGTCGCCTGGTCGCGGGCGATTTTCTCTTCCCGAACCATTGCTCATCGAGGAGTCAAAGGTTGTACCTCTGGTCGGCCTGCTGGAACGCCGCCTCCCACTCTTCAACCACCATGTCGATGTAGTGTACCTGCGTTCACCTATGGTGATGCCGGCATGGACCGGCGAGGCCGGTGGTGCCGGCTCATCGTTGGACGCCTCTTCCATTGCCTTGTCCACGCCGTTGCACTCCGGAGAGCTCGTCGACAAGCCAACTTGTATCCAGTCGGCTGCAATGCCAGAGAGCTCCTGATTCGGCTCGTCCGGTGGGCTCTCCCATAGGGTTTTGGAGCTCGAGGCCATGGCGGGTGTGGCGTAGAGAGTAGACCGGGAGCGAAGGTGTGATGCCGTTGTTGCCGGCCTAGCCACGTTTAAATTACATACGGATAACAGGCCAAGCGGCACGGTGTTTAATATCTGCTGGCAGACATACAAACGGGTGGCGTTTGCATGTGGGCGTCGGGTAGGTTCCTCGGCAACCGCGCTTGTTAAAAGGGTGAAGAAGGCGCGTACACCGGGGCATGGCTCCGACGACGCTTTCGGCCGGCACGCCACTTCAATGCCAACGGGCAGCTACAATGCGTGTTGGTCCGGTCATCCAGACGGTTTGAGGGTTGGAGATGCACTTAGCTAAGTTATGAACTAATTTATGACTAGGTATAACAGCGGTTGTGAAACATAACACATAGACCAGCTCAAAAAAAAGCAACAGTCATTGACAGTACAAATCAGATCATGTTACAAAAATCGCACGCACGGACATTTTAGAAGCAAAACAAAGACGCACATGTATGCTATCGTGGAACCATCCAGATCCCGTAGAAAACATAAACCAAAACGCCAGAACCGATCATTCAGCGCGAAGCTAGAGATGAGTCGATCAGGAGCAGCTCTTGTCGTCGCCGTCGACGTCGCACTGCGGCACGGTGGCGTAGTAGGGCCCTGCCGAGTAGCCGACCTCGGTGGAGGAGACCTTCGAGGGGCGCAATAGCTTCTCGCCGGTCGTGCCGCCGTTGAAGTTGGTGAGCACGGCGCAGCCCTTGTCCCCCGACCTGACGATGCGGACGAGGCAGTGGGCCGGGTCGAGGCGGCAGCTGCCGCCGTCGTGGGCGTACGGCACGTCCACCTTGAAGACCCCCTCCTCGTCCGTCGTGTCCGTGCGGTGGATCACCGTCCGCCCCGTGTGCTCGTCCAGGCACGTCACCGCCACCACGCTGCCTGCGAACCATCACAGCATACATATTCGTCGGTCATGTCGTCGTCCGGTCGCCGGCGGGGAGCGATGGCTGGTACGTACGTGCTAGAGACAAAGTATAGAAGGGTTCAGGCGAACCGTACCGGCGATGGGCTTGGCGTTGTAGGCGTAGGCGTTCCAGTTCTTGGTGCAGTCCTGGCACAGCACGGTGCCCGTCACCGTGAACATGGACGCGCCGTAGCTCTCCCCGGCGTCGGCGCACGTCGCCGCGGCCACCAGCACGAGCGCGGCCAGCATCGACGCTCTCCTCCAAGCCATTGTCGACCAAAGACCAATTAGCAGGCTAGCTCGATGGAATGGAATGGACGGGCCGGTGAGATGGGGTCGGTCGAGCGAGCTGCGTGTCAAGCTAGCGCGCGGCGGCTTTATCGTGGAGTGGCCTCCCGGCCATGGTGGTCGACGTGAGCCCAACTCGCCATAGGCTGACGACGACGTGCGCGCCATTTCCGGTGTCGGTACGGCAGAGTAGAATAGCCTCCTCTTGTTGCAGCCACGACAACACCGACGTGGACGCCGCACGCGCTGATGTGACGCCGACACGTGGGCCAGGCGGCCCAACAGCTTACGGTCCCACATGCAGTGGGTGGTCATCACACGCGTCTCCTCTCCCTTCCGCTCACTTTCCCCTCACTGTTCTCAGCTTCTCAACTCCAAGAGTCAAAGCTCCGCCAGCAATGGCCGTCGCGAGCGCCGCCGAGCCGGGAAATCGAGGCGGGAATGGAGAAGAATCCGAACTGGAGCTACTGTCCGCAGCCTAACACTTGGCTCTGATGCTCGATCGGACGAAGCCCTCTCCCGCCATGAGAGACCCGAAGCTCAAGACAGCAAGAGCCCACAAGCCGCGCCACTGCCACCTCCTCGACAGGCTCAGGAAGCGCCACTTCTACAGGTGGCGGTGGCTCCTCTGGCTGGCCGTCTCCGCCTACCTCCTCCTCCCGGCGCTGCCCCCCTCCCTCCGCGGCCCCGGCTCCGAGCCCCTCCCCGGCGTCCGGATCTACGCCTACGACCTCCCGCCGCGCTTCAACCGGGGCTGGGCGGCCGCCGACGCGCGGTGCGCGCGCCACCTCTTCGCCGCCGAGGTGGCCGTGCACGAGGCGCTGCTGCTGCGGCAGCGGCGCGCGGGCCTGCGCCCCGAGGAGGCCGACCTCTTCCTCGTGCCCGTCTACGTCTGCTGCAACTTCTCCACGCCCACGGGGCTCCCGTCGCTGGCGCACGCGCGCGGGCTGCTGGCCGACGCCGTCGGCCTCGTCCGCGCCCAGATGCCCTTCTGGAACCGCTCCGCCGGGGCCGACCACGTCTTCGTCGCGGCGCACGACTTCGGCGCCTGCTTCCACCCCATGGTGACACACCGCTGCTCGATCCAACCTCCAATCCCTAGCTGTTTCCTGCAGTGCTTGCTGGTTGCATTCTCGCGTCTGATTTTGCTGCATAATGGTTGATCGATCAGGAGGATGTGGCAATGGCGGCCGGTATCCCGGAGTTCTTGAAGAGGTCGATCCTGCTGCAGACATTTGGCGTGCAGGGCCGGCACCCATGCCAGGACGTGGAGCATGTGGTGCTCCCGCCGTACGTGCCGCCTGAGGTGGCTCCTCGGGAGCTGCCGGAACCGGAGAAGGCGCGTCGCGACATCTTTGCCTTCTTCCGGGGCAAGATGGAGGTCCATCCCAAGAACATCAGTGGCCACTTCTACAGCAGGTAGGTAAGCATCCACTTGGCCAGGAGCAGGCCTGGCCAGGAGTACATTGCCTCACGAAATTCATCATGTTCAGAACTTCAGATAACAATTTGGCTCGATTACTCAGCGTTGCAGTTTACAACTTACACTTTGCACTTGGGCCAGGAAGGTGAGGACTGAACTACTGCGGCGGTATGGCCGCAACCGCAAGTTCCATCTGAAGCGGAAACGGTACGACGGCTACCGGTCGGAGATGGCGCGCTCCATGTTCTGCCTCTGCCCGCTGGGGTGGGCGCCATGGAGCCCTCGTCTTGTGGAGTCGGTCCTCCTGGGCTGCATCCCCGTCATCATCGCCGACAGCATACGCCTGCCGTTCCCCGGCGTCCTCCGGTGGCCGGACATCTCGCTGCAGGTGGCGGAGAGGGACGTGGCCGGCCTCGAGGCGGTGCTTGACCACGTCGCGGCGACCAACCTGACGACGATACAGAGGAACTTGTGGGACCCCGTGAAGCGGAAGGCGCTGGTTTTTAACCGCCCGATGGAGGAGGGAGACGCCACCTGGCAGGTGCTCAAGGAGCTTGAGGCGAAGCTGGAGCCGTTGCGACGGCAGGGGCGGAGGAGGTGAGGCAACGGAGAGTGGTACCGTCGCCATTCCTGAATGTGAACCTCTTCTCTGACTTCACTTGTTGCGTTGATATGTTCATATGTGCTCTACTCCCATCTCATCAGAAATGAATTTGTAACATATTATCTACTTACTGAATGACATTGCACGCATGCAGGATCCATATCTAGCACTGACAGTTCCTACCGGCGCTCCCTCGAAGCCGTGCTGAAAGTGAAGGGCAGTACCGAATCCGAGGACAAAGATCCAAGCATTCTAAGTGAACGCCTACGACAGCAAGCTCGTTTGCGTTTCATCTGAGCGGAGTGATTCCTCAAGAGGTCGGGTTAAACAAGTGGATCATCGGTTGCAAGCACGAGAGCAGGCGATCGAAAAGGAGGAGAAAGAACCACGATAATCGGATGTCGAAGCCAGCTTTCCTGGTTGAGATTCACATTTGGAATAAAAGGTCACTAGAGCTCAGGCTGTTGAAATTGGTCCCAGGTAGGGGAAGATATCAGTGGCAGTGGAATTCGTACGTGCGCAGGGAACACAAGCAAGCACAACACGCTGGGGGTGACATACGGCACAGGCATAGTCGTCTCCTCCATCGAGGCGACGATCGCCGCCGTGCGGGTCATCGACGGCTCATGGCCGGACGGGCTCCGATGCCGGTTCACGTTCACTGCCTATAGCGCTAGGATGGGTCTGGGGGAAGTCTTGTTGCCGCCGATGGCGCGATTCAAGCTCTCACGCCGTGTTATTTCTGTTGAAAGTTCCGAGCAGCTGGTTTCCGTGGTGGCGTGGCGCGGCGGCGACCGGGTTGCGACGAGAAGGTGTTCTTGACGCCTGAGGATGCCGGTAGGAGATATGGTGAGCTTGACCTGGGCTTCTGTAAGATGAAGTCACCGTCGCTTGCTCGCTGTTCCTCCCTTGTTTCCTGAGAAAAGATCTTCCTGCAGACGAGGTGCCTGGCGAGGCTGGTGCCAGCACTGGATAGTAGCAGGAGCTAGTGGCAAGTTGTTCCTGAAATGGCCTAGTGTTCGGGAGCTCGCTGTTTAATTGGCATAATCTCCTTTCTGGTAGTTGAATTTGTTCATCAAGTGGATTTACTTTGAGCAAACTGATAATATGATTTGTTCTCTTACTCGACTCTTGTCCCTCGAACTGAAAACACAAATTCAAAAGGCCGTGCCAATCGAAATTGATGCACAAAACCGTTCCTCTTTCACAACTTGTTCCCAATTACGTCGACGAGGCCCCAAATCAAATTGAAACTGAACGATGCAGATAAACAAGAGCAAGTGTCTGCAAGCCATAACTGAAACAAAATAGTAACACAGAACAGAACAAGCCAGGAGTCGAACTCTCTTGACCACTCAGTTCCTCCCAATACATGGATTCTATTCCCTACGAGTACGTCTTCAGAGGAGCAGCATTTGGCCTTTGCATCATCCAACTATGTTCAGTAGCAAGGGCACGATAAATCCTAAAAAATGGAAAATATATATTTTACATGAACTTAGCATCATAGCATGTACTCTGTCCTGCACTTTCATGCCATGAATTAAAATTACTTTCATTTCCACAAGTGCGACACGAGTCAAAACGGCCAGAAAACTGACCAACCACAAGCCACTCTTTGTAAGTTCACATATAGCAAACTTAAACCAAGATATCCGCATCTCTAACTCTGTCAGTTGTCATCCTCATCCTCATTATCTTGCAGCAGAGCTCCTCGCACTCTTGCCCTAAAGAAAGAATAGCATACATTAGAGCCAGTCTACTATCCGATGTATTAAACTTCCATTCACATCAAAGTAGTGTTTCAAGGATTGTTGTACAACCTCCGAGACGCGGGGGCTACCCTCTTCGTGACTTTAGCAGGAGGGGCTTTACTAGGTGAAGGTACTGCAGATTTGCAATTGCATTAGCTGATACAGCTATGCTATCCTAACTTGCAATTCTACATGAAGAAGAAGCATGATCACCTGATATTTGCTGCTGCACAGGAGCTGTAACTTGATCAGAGCCCAGAGTCACAGCAGACACACTTGGAACCTGATCAGCCAACAGCTTTGGCTTTGTTGCCTTTCTTTTGTCTAGGAAAGAAAGAGATTCGAGTTGTTTTTGCATGATTTCGTTCTTTTCCTGTGGCATGAAACTATTAGAAACATCCCAGCAATTTACATTCCCATTATCCAACTATTGAGCAAAACAAAACTACACAGGAATTGCTTCGCCGTTATACAGAATACATGCTCATAACTCTGAAGAAACATCACATGCAGACGACATATCACAATGAACCTCAAACGATATATGGAGTGCTTATCAAAACTGGGTCAATCGAGAAACCAGGATGCTTGAGCTTTCATGAAAGCTTTTGGGAGAAAGAATGGACTGGTGAATGTAAGCATTCGTATACAGTGAATTTCCACAGATCATGTTTTAGTGTGCAAAAACATGCCAGGTAGACTTTGGAGTAACAAAACCTTGTACAACGGAAACCTGTTAAACTACACTGTTGAAAACTATTCGATGATTTAACAAGAAAATACGTAGATTCAGCGAGCGACACTCATGATACCATTTGCACTACTGTATTCGTCAAGCAGCAGCAATAGCAACACGAACAACACTAGTTCGGAAGTATAGGTTAGGAGTTAGGAGATAAGATGACCTACTCTTTCAGTTGACAGACTCCCCATCAGCTGTGACATTTGTTCTTGTTCTGCATAACAAATAAATAGCAGATCCTGAATATAGTTTTGAGTCACAGTTTGATGTTTTGTGAGCGACAAACGAACTACCAGATAGGCAATTAAGCGTACAAAACAGCAAGCAACAACAACCTTTGGATACAAGCTCCCGTGCAGTCCTATAAGCTCCGTAGAGCGCTAGCGAGAACTCGGCTATGACATCACTCGTCGCAGCGCCAGTAACACTATGGAGAGAAATGGTGATGCGAGGCAGGCCCTTTGCCTTGGTAGCCACAAGCTTTGCACCGTCAGAACCTGAACCAAGCAAAGATGGCATTATCAATCATGTAATGTTTGCCACAGGTGAGATGAATATTTGGGGAATTTGAAGCGGGCGGGTGGGTGGCATGCCGGTTGACTTGCGGAGTTGGTCGGCCGCGAAGAGCAGCTTCACCTCGCCGGAGGACAAGGAGGACTTGAGGTAATCCAGGAAGTCGGCCCAGGAGCCCCCGATTCCAACATCGTCTCTCTTGGATGGAGAAGCTTTGTGTTAGCACCAGTTGGATGCAGGTAGGTGCAGACGAGGACGAGTGAGGAAGGGGGAGCTTACGAGGTCGTCGAGGTCGGAGACGGAGAGGGAGCAGTCCCAGGCGAGGGAGTGGCAGTCGGTGGCGACGACGCGGAGGGCGGCGGCGGAGCGGGCGTGGGCGCGGAAGAGGATGGGGCGCGCGGTGGGGTGGCCCTCCGGCTTGGCTTCGCCGTAGACCGCGCCGAACGCGTCCTCCAGGTCCACCGCCGCCGCCATCTCGCAGCTGGACCGGACGGCGACGACGAGCTGAGGAGGCGGAGGGGCGGGCGCCGTCTCTTTCCTCTCGTCCTCTGGGTTTGACTCGACCACATCATAGTTACGTGACGCGCACTAGAAAGCGTAATTACGTGCTAACAGTAGTTTACATATTCTGTATTGAAAGCATCTCTACTCCTATCTACTCCTAAGGGACAGTCTGTTGCAGTGATGGTACGTTCGTAAGTCGTCGTTTGCTTTCATCGTTCATCGTCCTCTATCCTTTCATGCGTTAGAGCTAGCAATCTTCAAACCCTAATCGATATAAATCAATACCTTCGTGGTAAGTGGAACTTACCTATCTACGAGGTCTTCTTTCTTTCCTTCCGGAGCACCCAATTACTTCTCTCTAATATGCTCCTCCTCCCGATGCTTCGTTCTCCACCTCCACTGACCATGCAGGCCATTGCCATCTGCCGCTCATTCGACATTCGTCCTTGCTACTCTCCCTTAACTCTCATGTTGCTTCGGGCCTCTCTTTCTCCACCACAGAAGCAGTGGTGACTTGAGGAACGAAGCAACATCTCCACCACATGAGGGATGGCGGCAGGTTGGGAACAGAAGCGCCACAGTGATGGCAGAGCGGGCTCCCGGCAAAGTCCTCAGTGTGCCATTCTTATTCCCTTCGGTCGCTGCTCACTCCTGCATCTCTTCCTGGGGTGGAAGCCTTAATGACGGCAACCATGACACCTTCCTTGACCTGCAATAGCACCAAGCACCGGCGGAACCTACACCTTCTCTAACTATCATGCCCCCATGTGTCCCCGCGATGAGTGCCTAGCTCCCACCGGATGTCCATGGCAAGGATCTGCGGTGGAAATGGAACACGTTGGGAAAGGGACGGTTATTGATGCTAGCAGGAAGGCACGAGAAGGCGTGTGGAGGCCTTGAGCTCTTTGGACGTGCCTGGAGGCGGGCGGTGTAAGGCAGAGCATAGAGCCTTGGCGATGTTGGCAGTAGGGTGCTTGGTGGATTAGGCTTCCTCAACGATTCTCTTCATCCATTGCCGATTGCAAGCGTGATTTAGGTCTATGTACTACTTTGATTGTTGGATTTGAGATTATGTAATGTTCTCTACATATGCTCACATTTGAATCTATAATCAATTTGAGGTCGCTCACACCAACCTACTGATGAGTTGCTTCAACCTACAGATACAAGCTCATTACCAGCTATAAGGAGAAGACCTTCATGAACCAAGAACAACGAGAAGATAATGTTTTCTTGCTAATGCTTCTTATCTTCCAGGGTACAACTTTGTTTGACATGTTCTCTTCTTAATATGGATTGAACAATGATACTTTTCTTTATTGGTGTGGATTTGAATAAGTGATCATCGTTTTTTTTTCTAAAACTTAATTCTCTTGTGCAACACAGCTATGAGCCTACCTCATGATTTGTACAATTGTGCTAGAAAGGGGAAGACACAAACTATGAATGATGTTGCATGAGCTTCAACATATATAGGTTGATATTTTGAAATATTGATGCACAGAAAAAATGTAAATATGAAATAAGAGGTCGTTCTGAAATACCGACAGTATGGATCGTAGTTTTAGTAAAGAGGCAATACCTAACAATTTGCTTATATTAAATTATATATGGTCTGACCATGTATCTGCGGGCAAGGCTATAATATGTGCTTTTTGACTGAATCAAGTTTTCGGTCTTTCTTGCTATTCCTGTGACTCCACATTGTTGTAGCAGCCATCTGTAGATACAAATGTAGCATGAATATGCTTTTTTGAAGGCGAAACTGATGGAGTGCGGCGATTCAGTGCCCCGGCTCATCTGCATCCGATCAGAAAAAAATCAAAAAATACTAAAAAAATTCTAAAAAAAATTCCCATGGTAGATAATTTATTGCGTCAGGTTTGCTTCAAATATTAGCTCATTTGGACATCTGAGTAACTCTTAGAAAAAAAAGACAAATCAGGTCAAAACAGTACATGAATAGTAAACTGTTTTACAGACCCTGAATTTGTCTTTCTTGCCGAGAGTTGCTCAGTTGTCCAAATCATTTGAAAATTGGGTCGGACCTCACTCATCAAATTGTCTACCATGAGAATTTTTTTGGAATTTTTTGATTTTTTTCTAGTATTTGTTTTGATTTTTTTATTCAACACGGGTGCAGATGAGCCCGGGCTCAGAAAAGGATTTTCGAAACTGATGCTTATCTTTTCTACTAGCATTAGTTTGAGAAATTTTGGTGTCTCAGCTACCTAGCTAACATACCATTCATTAAAGCGTTGTCAAGGTTCAGGATTCTTAGAAAAGCCTCTCGTCTATTATTCAGTTCTGAAGTCAACCTGATGCCTTTGTCTAGGGAGAAAACTTTGCTGAATGAGTGCTTTTAACGTCTTTATTATGAAACCCTCATGCACCCAGAAAGTTTGTTACTCCAACTAGGTGATAGAGGAAGAGGAAGAAGCAAGTCGCATGTGCATACAATTAAATGCTTCCTGGCTCACAAACAAGTTTAGGTGTATACATTGTGGCATGAATTGGTTCTTTGGCAAATGTTCATGCCTGAAAATTTGTTCTATTTAGTGTGGGTTATTCAGTTCGGTTTAGAGAACATGTTCCATTGCCATAGTTTTTGGTTTGTAGCTAATGCACAACCAAAAAATAAATCTTTTTGAGTCGGGTCTCTATAACTTTTACTGTTATTCTGTACCAACACGTGGCCATTACGAAGCACAACCATGATAGATGATTAATTACAATCCTAAAGTTGGAACTTCACCGTCGGTTCCTTTGCTTCGCAACCTCTCTCAGCACTGGCTCTGCTACCTCACATGACCCGCCGTTGGCACCGTCCCGCTTCTTGACAGTGTTGTTACACCTCTGCCACAGGCATTTTTGGTGGTATACCATCTGCATCCCGACAGTACCATGTGTTGTTGCCGATCGGTTGCGTGACACGAGGGGGCACGAAAGACTCGGCAGAATAATCGACACATTACTAAGAAATGTCAATTCTACTAGGTTTAAAGTGAATAGCATGCTTGTACATAAAAAATCGTATTGATTTATCCAAACATTATCATCCATCGTCATAATGCAACTGACGATTTCTATTGGCTTGTAGAGATTGAAGTAGAGAGAAAGTAGATTTGTACTAATCTTCGGTGGCATGTTTGTGAAAAGATATGCATGGGCATGAAGAAAATAGGGTGTCCTTCAGATGAAGGAGGAATGAGTGAAAACCTAATGCACGTCTTGTAGCATTTACGGAATGGGTCGGGACAAGCCTTTAATAACCTTATATGATCATGATAATTTTTTAAGTTAGAAAATGATCACATTTCAAAGTTTTCCTTTTTTTGAGATTGTTTATTCTAAATTTGGATGCTTTTAAATTGTTCTATTGTTGCCAATTTTAAAAATTATTACTACAAGAATATTTATGTAGCATACCAATTAAAATGATTCTTTTGTCAATGTTTAACATTTATTAGTTTATTCTGTAGCAACAAACTCACAGTGGTAGTAGTGGAGGCGCATATAGTGTCGTAAAAAAGTTCTCGACAATACCGGTTGATGTGTACGAGGATCCACAAGGACACGATACATGTTGAACCATTGAAGTATTTATGTCCACTAGATAAAAGGATGGACAAATAAGCTCGGGACTTGGTTGTGACCGCCATACTCGGAGAAGGTGCGACATTGCGGTGAACAACAGGTTGTGTCACCATGGTGGTCGCCCTGGGCTATGATGGTGTGCCTTGGCACTGGGAATCGGCCTGGAATGCCATGGAGGGGAGATGAGGGGCGGGCAATGCCGTGGAGAGGAGGGACACGATGATGAGAGCAAGGTGCATGCTAAATGATGTGGCGTCGAGGAGAGGTGACAATGAGAAGGCATGGTGGGCAGAGGAGGCTGGAGAATGAGATGTGATCGTGAGCATTGTGTCATGCGATGAGAGAGTGAGAGGGTGAATTGTTTTTTAAGATAAGAAGAGAAGGAGTGGTTGTTTGCTTTTTTAGGCAAAAGCGATTGTTTTCCTTTTTAGGGAAAAGCGATTATTTGCTATGAGAGAAATGCCGCATACTTTTTTATATAGTGAGAAATATCACAAAACCTAACAAATTAATTCTAGAGAATAATTACTACTCCCTTCATCTCAGTTTACAAGTCTTGCACGTGTATCTAGGTCGTTAATTCGACCAACTTAATAAGAGGCATACATTACGAAAAATATATTCTTATTTTCTAATGTTATAATTTTTATGTTAAAAAATTTATTTTATATAAGTTAAATTGACAACCTAGATACACGTGCAAGCCTTGTAAACTGAGATAGAGGTAATAACAAGTGATATATAGATGAGCCTACATATTATTAAAATTAGGATGTGACTCACTCTACTAAAAAACATGATGCCACTCACCCTGACTCCACCTGCTTGCATGTAGCAGCTGACCAATGAATATATATTGTATATATGATCTTCTTTTCTAATATATGTTTAGTTCGCCTTTGTAGATCAGAGATAAAAACCGATGGCTTCGAATGATGCTTTGAAAATGTCGATTGACAAAGTCATTGATGTAACTATGTTCTACCAAACTAAAACCTTGATTTGATAGAATTAAAAAAGATGCATACAAATAATTGTTCTTTGTAGAGATGTTGCACATGATAATATAAAAGGTGTATTTCTAGATATATTTATTTTTGCAGACTTTAAGAGAGATTGAGATGGATTATATCGACGTTTAAAAAGAACCCATCGATAAGGGTCACAGGCAATGTCGTTGGAATGGATCATAAATTAACCAAATTTGAGCAACCAGGAAAAAAGCCCGTAGCAACGCACGGGTTCCTACGGGCATTCTAGTAGTAACAACGTATTCCCTTTGTTTGAAATTACTTGTCTTGAAAATGGATGTATCTAGAATTAAAATACATCTAGATATATTCATTTCCGCGACAAATAATTCCGAACGAAGGGAGTATTACTTAGATGACTTATCTAAAATCAGTTCCTGAATCGAGCTGATTTAATTTCAGACATTTTCTCGAGCCTGGGTACGTAGCTCTCGTAGTCCATCAAGTTTTCCGCATGGTGATGTAAAAAGAAAATCCAGATGGTCAGAAGTCATCTTTCAAATTATTTGATATGATCTTCATCGAGGTTTAATTGGTTGGTTGTTGAGCGGGGAGCCGATTACAGGTTTCCACAGGATGCTTTCTCACGCTTATCCGTATGTTTCCAGGTTTCCAAATGCTTGCAAAATAAAGCTTACACCAATTTAAATATTCATCTGTATCAAAATATAAGACGTTTTTACAGTTCAATTAAACATTAAGATCACTTCCTCAACCAAACCTTAAATAATTTTGTTTAAAGTAAAAAAAATCTAGCAGGTTGATTTGGCACTAGTACTAGCGAGGATTGTGATAGAGAAGTAGTACAATGTACTGATGTATCCCAATAATAATAGAGAAAACAATACAACTTTGCTCACTAGTTACCCTGAATACTTCAGGTAGGCATTGGCAAAATATAACCTGCTGAATTGTCACGAAATGGAAGTCAGCTAAGCAATATAGTACAAATATGCTATATATTCAGCAATGACAATTGTGGCAAGCTTCAATGATGTTCTCTGTAATGTCATCAATCAGTTACAGTGGTACTCCCTCCGTCCCAAAATTCTTGTCTTAAATTTGTCTAGATACGGATGTATCTAATACTAAAACGTGACTTGATACATCCGTATTTAGACAAATCTAAGACAAGAATTTTGGGACGGAGGGAGTACTTCACAGGTAAGGATGAGAACTATTACCTCCATCCCGAATTACTTGTCTTAGATTTGTTAGATTTGTAAACGTGTCTAGATACATCTACAAATGGAAGATAAGTCATCTGGGACCGAGGGAGTATTAAGCACATAGTATCATACAATTAAGTATATTATGGAGGATAATAACTGTACCATCCGTCAGTCTGTCGCAAGTTCATGATCCAGACCAGCAATGCAGTACATCCTTGAAGGGAATTTTGCAAGTTCATGATAGTAAGGGCACCAACATGGGCATTTGCACGGGGTGAACTGAATTTCGTATGGGAATGGATCCAAATCAAGAGAAAAGCTAATGAAATGAACACACAAGAGATCTAACAATAGCTTATGAAAACCAAAATTCAATAGTCTGTCTCTTAGTTATCACAACAAAAGAACCCAGTAACTGCACTACAAAATCTACAGCACCCAGTGATAAGAGCATAGCAATTGCTACCCAATGAATATGTATAATCGTGTTGAATGGATTATCACACAATCAGTTTTCATTATTTCCCCGGTCAAAATCCCCTTTTTCAGGGCTCAAAATTACCACTCCAATTACAACAGCTTCAATTGAATCATGCTGCAGAGATTCCCCAACTCATCGCATTCGGACAATCAAATCTATCTATGCCTCAATCCCACGCACCCGAGATCTAAATCGTAAAGCAAAAAAAGCAAATCTTACGAGTTTGCTTTGGCTCCATCCACCGCAACCGCCGCGTTCTCCTCGGCGGCGGCGGCGGCCGCATCCGCCTCGATCTGCTTCTTGTTGCGCTCGATGGCCTCGCCGACCTCCTTGGGCATGTACTTCTCGTCGTGCTTGGCGAGCACCTCCGTGCCGCGCAAGAAGCACTGGCCCTCCAGCGCCTTATCGGAGACCTTTCTCCCCGCCCAGTCGCGGCGGAGGTCGTCGGTCAGCGGCTTGAGGAACCCCTCGACGACGACGGAGTGGCCCTCGCGGAAGAGGTCGGGCAGGGCGCCCTCGTAGCGGACGAGCACGTCGGTGACGAGGTCGGTGACGACGAACTCGATCTCGGAGTTGGAGGAGGAGGGGTGGGCGACGGAGCCCTCGAGGACGAGCCCGCCGAGGCGGCAGCGGGTCTTGGAGGGGTCGGTGGCGAAGCGCGCGAGCGCGTCGGTGGGGGTGAGGTAGAAGACGAGCTGGTCCTGGAACGTGGCGAGCACGGTGACCACGAACCCGGCCGCGCAGCCGAAGGTGAGCGCGTAGGTCCAGAGGCGCCGGCTCTGCAGCTGCCGCGCCCGCGCGCCGATGTCCGCCGCGCGCTGCCGCGGGGCGCCCGGCCCGGCCCGCCTCGTCGCGGAGAAGAAGCGCGCGGGCTGGAGGGTGTGGGCGGACGGGGCGCCGGTGGCGCGCGCGGCGGGGATCGGGGTCGGGGTGTGGAGGAGGGCGGAGAGGAGGCGGCGGGAGGGGAGAAGGCGCGAGAAGGCCATGGGGACGGTGGGATCTGGGAGGTGCGGGGCCGAGGGAATGGGGGAGAGGCGTGTGTGCGCGGTGCGCTCGCCTTTGCCTGCGGATGGGTGGTCGGTCGGCCGCTGATCTTCTTGCTGCGCACGGCACGCCGGTGCGGCGAGGTCAAAGTGGGCTGCGCCGTTCTTGCGAATGGACCCCCGAGGTCCGCGGGAGAGCGGAAACACCGTGGATTTCTGGCCCAGGAAAGTGTGTGGAAATCGTCGTAAAGGGAAATGCACTGGTGTTGCGTTTGCGTTTCTGCCGAATTTCACGTTTTGGGAAAGTCTGAAATTACCAATTTTCGTCTAAAATACATCAGTTTTTTGTTTCATCAATATTTACTAGTACATCATAATTGATCGTTAATCATATTGACTGCCTCCATACTACTCCCTCCGTTTTAAAATAGATGACCCAATTTTGTACTATTGGCCGTTAATCATATTGGTAGTTAATCATCACAAAATTAATACAAAGTTGAGTCATTTATTTTGAAATGAAGGGAGTACGTGACTCATTCGACAATGAAAAATCCCTTCCCCCAATCTTTGTGCCATCCCCACATAAAGAAATTATGTGAAGTTCTCTTCGTGCCACGCACAGCTTTCATATATATAATGATTCTAAAAGTATGACGACTATGCTAGAATGTCATATTTATTTAGCATCACATACTGACAGTTATGATGACGATTGGCTCATTACGACATCTCTGCTAAAGTTGTTCTTAGGCAAGTTTGTACTACCAATACATATCATGCATAGACACCACCTTCGACAACACGTACAACGATATGTCTATAACTAGTCTATCTTTAGCCTTGACTATGTGTAGAGTGCAAACTACATGCACCATCCATGCAAGAACAAAACCACTATTTGTAAGATGTCCATCGATCGTTTTCAATTATGAAGAAACCCTCTTTCTCTTTCATCCACCTCATCTAAATTTCTACATACAACCGATGTCATGCTATTGAACATGCCCAAAGTAGAGTTGAGATTGCAGCAAAACAATTGTCGTTGTAGGTTGATGTAGTGGAGACGCTGAGAGTGCATATCGTAGATAATTCTATTATTTTTTTGGTGATTCATGACAAAGTAATTGAGAGGGCTAACTGTTTATTGAGTTATATTTGGGAAATGTAGTCCTAATGAATATTTTGGTATCAATTGTGACCCCACCTCAAACTTTTGAAGATGGTGTCTACATCAATCGTAAAATATAAGTTTTAGTGAATCCAAGAATTATATTACTCCCTCCTTCGAGGCTAACTTTGACCAAATATCATTGAAGATGGTGTCTACATCAATCTTTATACTGTAATATATAAGGTTTAGTGAAATGTAGTCCTAATGATTATTTTTCTGTTAGTTCTGGAACTTGCAAGCATAACGTTTCAAACATCACTTCTGAACAACTTATAGTTTGCTTCTATATCTGGTTACAGTATAGGTTTGATACCCCCAAGTTGTGACTTCGACATCTATGCATACATTTTATTTAAGTACTTCTCTGTCTACAATGGTACTACTGCGATGCTGATTTTACTAGATACTATAGAGCAAGTTAATGCGCACAAAAAAGAGCCACCTTTTTGTCTTTTAGAACCACCAACTCTTTTATCCCATTACTTAGGAGCACTGTGTTTTTTAGGTTTATAAAGATTTGATATGACCATTCAACTTTTGAATGAATCACCTCATTCCATTCTACTCCATTCCAATTGCCACAAGCTCAAGTCTTGGGATATATATATATAGAGAGAGATCTCCAAGGCAAGAAGGGAAGATAATAAAAGTTTTCGGTGATTCCATGGGCACTTCTTTGGTTATTTGAAGGCCAAGAATTCCTTCCTCATTCTTGAACCCCACACCTACTATTCCTATATTGTTACCCCACTCATGTCCCTTGTGAGAGAGAGAGAGATCGTATGGGTTCTTGAGAAGTGCTTTGTTGAAGATCTTTTGAGAAGATCTACCTAGTGACTTTGATTTGCTTCTTACTATTGGAGGGTGTGCGCCTCCTAGAAGGTTAAGATCGAGTCACTTGAAAGCCTTCATCCACTACATTGTGAAGGAATTACGAGTTTTTAAAGGCTCGGGGATCGCCTGCTTTGTGAAGATCTAACCCTTAGTGAATTCTTGGCATGGAAGGTTGATAAGCCATGGTTGAATGTTGATTGCTCTTGTTGGACCGCTTGGTGGATGATGCAGAATAGATCATTGTGATCTTAGCTGTTTGGTTCAAGGCCTCTGTCAACGTTGAGTAGGATTGTGATAACTATCTGAACCATGGGGAAAAGACTGACATGTCACTTGTGTTTGCATTTCAAACTCAAACTCATTATCTATTGGGAAACGTAGCAGAATTTTAAAATTTTCTACGCATCACCAAGATCAATCTATGGAGTCATCTAGCAACGAGGGAGAGAGGAGTGCATCTACATACCCTTGTAGATCGCACGCGGAAGGGTTCAAGAGAACGGGGTTGATGGAGTCGTACTCGTCGTGATCCAAATCACCGATGACCTAGCGCCGGACGGACGACACCTCCGCGTTCAACACACGTACGGTTGGGAAGACGTCTCCTCCAACTTGATCCATCAAGGGGGAAGGAGAGGTTGATGAAGATCCAGCAGCACGACGGCGTGGTGGTGGAAGCAACGGTGATCTCGGCAGGGCTTCGCCAAGCACAGGGAGAGGGAGGAGTGTCACGGGAGGGAGAGAGAGAGGCCAGGGGCTAGGGTGCGGCTGCCCTCCCTCCCCCCACTATTTATAGGACCCCTAGGGGGGGCGCCGGCCCTAGGAGATGCCATCTCCAAGGGGGGGCGGCCAAGGGGGGTGGAGTGCCCCCCAAGCCAAGTGGGGCGCCCCACCCCTAGGGTTTCCAACCCTAGGTGCAGGGGAGGCCCATGGGGGGGCGCACCAGCCCACTAGGGGCTGGTTCCCCTCCCACTTCAGCCCATGGGGCCCTCCGGGATAGGTGGCCCCACCCGGTGGTCCTGGTACAATACCGATTACCCCCGAAACCTTCCCGATGGCCGAAACTTGACTTCCTATATATAAATCTTCACCTCCGGACCATTCCGGAACTCCTCGTGACGTTTGGGATCTCATCCGGGACTCCGAACAACTCTCGGGTTACCGTATACTAATATCTCAACAACTCTAGCGTCACCGAATCTTAAGTGTGTAGACCCTACGGGTTCGGGAGACACGCAGACATGACCGAGACGACTCTCCGGTCAATAACCAACATCGGGATCTGGATACCCATGTTGTCTCCCACATGCTCCTCAATGATCTCATCGGATGAACCACGATGTCGAGGATTCAATCAATCCGTATACAATTCCCTTTGTCAATTGGTACGTTACTTCCCCGAGACTCGATCGTCGGTATCCCAATACCTCATTCAATCTCGTTACCGGCAAGTCACTTTACTTGTACCATAATGCATGATCCCGTGATCAACCACTTGGTCACATTGAGCTCATTATGATGATGCATTACCGAGTGGGCCTAGAGATACCTCTCCGTCATACGGAGTGACAAATCCCAGTCTCGATTCGTGCCAACCCAACAGACACTTTCGGAGATACCTGTAGTGTACCTTTATAGTCACCCAGTTACGTTGTGACGTTTGGCACACCAAAAGAACCCCTACGGTATCCGGGAGTTGCACAATCTCATGGTCTAAGGAAATGATACTTGACATTCGGAAAAGCTACAGCAAACGAACTACACGATCTTTGAGCTATGCTTAGGATTGGGTCTTGTCCATCACATCATTCTCCTAATGATGTGATCCCATTATCAATGACATCCAATGTCCATAGTCAGGAAACCATGACTATCTTTTGATCAACGAGCTAGTCAACTAGAGGCTCACTAGGGACGTGTTGTGGTCTATGTATTCACACATGTATTACGGTTTCCGGATAACACAATTATAGCATGAACAATAGACAATTATCATGAACAAAGAAATATAATAATAACCATTTTATTATTGCCTCTAGGGCATATTTCCAACAGTCTCCCACTTGCATTAGAGTCAATAGTCTAGTTACATTGTGATGAATTGAACACCCATGCAGTTCTGGTGTTGATCATGTTTTGCTCTAGGGAGAGGTTTAGTCAACGGATCTGCCACATTCAAGTCCATATGTACTTTACAAATCTCTATGTCTCCATTTTGAACACTTTCACGAATGGAGTTGAAGCGACGCTTGATATGCCTGGTCTTCCTGTGAAACCTGGGCTCTTTGGCAAGGGCAATAGCTCCAGTGTTGTCACAGAAGAGAGTCATCGGGCCCGACGCATTGGGTATGACTCCTAGGTCGGTAATGAACTCCTTCACCCAGACTGCTTCTTGTGCTGCCTCCGAGGCTGCCATGTACTACACTTCACATGTAGATCCCGCCACAACGCTTTGCTTGCAACTGCACCAACTTACTGCCCCACCATTCAAAATATACATGTATCCGGTTTGTGACTTAGAGTCATCCAGATCTGTGTCGAAGCTAGCATCGACGTAACCCTTTACGACGAGCTCTTCGTCACCTCCATAAACGAGAAACATATCCTTAGTCCTCTTCAGGTACTTCAGGATATTTTTGACCGCTGTCCAGTGTTCCATGCCGGGATTACTTTGGTACCTTCCTACCAAACTTACGGCAAGGTTTACATCAGGTCTGGTACACAGCATAGCATACATGATAGACCCTACGGCCGAGGCATAGGGGACGACACTCATCTTTTCTCTATCTTCCGCCGTGGTCGGGCATTGAGCCGTGCTCAATCTCGTACCTTGCAATACAGGCAAGAACCCCTTCTTTGACTGATCCTTTTTCAATATCTTGTCAAGGTACGTACTTTGTGAAAGACCAATGAGGCGTCTCGATCTATCTCTATAGATCTTGATGCCTAATATATAAGCAGCTTCTCCAAGATCCTTCATTGAAAAACACTTGTTCAAGTAGGCCTTTATGCTTTCCAAGAATTCTATATCATTTCCCATCAGCAGTATGTCATCCACATACAATATGAGAAATGCTACACAGCTCTCACTCACTTTCTTGTAAATGCAGACTTTTCCATAAGTCTGCGTAAACCCAAACGCTTTGATCATCTCATCAAAACGAATGTTCCAACTCCGAGATGCTTGCACCAGCCCATAAATCAAGCGTTGGATCTTGCACACCTTGTCAGCATTCTTAGGATCGACAAAACCTTCCGGCTGCATCATATACAATTCTTCCTTAAGGAAACCATTAAGGAATGCCGTTTTGACGTCCATTTGCCATATCTCATAATCATAGAATGCGGCAATTGCTAACATGATTCGGACGGACTTCAGCTTCGCTACGGGTGAGAAAGTCTCATCATAGTCAACCCCTTCAACTTGTCGATAACCCTTAGCGACAAGCCAAGCTTTATAGATGGTCACATTACCATCCGCCTCTATCTTCTTCTTAAAGGTCCATTTATTTTCTATGGCTCGCCGATCATCGGGCAAGTCAGTCAAAGTCCATACTTCGTTTTCATACATGGATGCTATCTCAGATTTCATGGCTTCCAGCCATTTGTCGGAATCCGGGCCTGCCATCGCTTCTTCATAGTTCGAAGGTTCACCGTTGTCTAACAACATGATTTCCAAGACAGGATTGCCGTACCACTCTGGTGCGGAACGTGTCCTCGTGGACCTACGAAGTTCAGTAGCAACTTGATCTGAAGTTTCATGATCATGATCATCAACTTCCTCTCTAGTCGGTGTAGGCGCCTCAGGAACATTTTCTTGAGCTGCGCCACTTACCGGTTCAAGAGGTAATACTTCATCAAGTTCTACTTTCCTCCCACTTATTTCTTTCAAGAGAAACTCTTTCTCTAGAAAGGACCCATTCTTGGCAACAAAGATCTTGCCTTCGGATCTGAGGTAGAAGGTATACCCAATAGTTTCTTTAGGGTATCCTATGAAGACGCATTTTCCATTCACCAACGGAGCATGACCATAAAACATATCTCTCATATAAATAGAACAACCATTATTCTCGGATTTAAATGAGTAGCCATCTCGAATTAAACGAGATCCTGATATAATGTTCATGCTCAAAGCTAGCACTAAATAACAATTATTGAGGTTTAAAACTAATCCCGTAGGTAAATGTAGAGGTAGCGTGCCGACGGCGATCACATCGACCTTGGAACCATTCCCGACGCGCATCGTCACCTCGTCCTTTGCCAGTCTCCGCTTATTCCGCAGCTCCTGCTTTGAGTTACAAATGTGAGCAACCGCACCGGTATCAAATACCCAGGAGCTACTACGAGTACTGGTAAGGTACACATCAATTACATGTATATCACATATACCATTAGTGTTGCCGGCCTTCTTGTCCGCTAAGTATTTGGGGCAGTTCCGCTTCCAATGACCACTTCCCTTGCAATAAGAACACTCAGTCTCGGGCTTGGGTCCATTCTTTGGCTTCTTCCCGGCAGCTTGCTTACCAGGCGCGGCAACTCCCTTGCTGTCCTTCTTGAAGTTCTTCTGACCCTTGCCTTTCTTGAACTTAGTGGTTTTATTCACCATCAACACTTGATGTTCCTTTTTGATTTCCACCCCTGCTGATTTCAGCATTGAATATACCTCAGGAATGGTCTTTTCCATCCCCTGCATATTGAAGTGTTGGAAATATGCCCTAGAGGCAACAATAAAAGCATTATTATTATATTTCCTTGTTCATGATAATTGTCTTTATTCATGCTATAATTGTGTTATCCGGAAATCATAATACATGTGTGAATAATAGACACCAACATGTCCCTAGTAAGTCTCTAGTTGACTAGCTCGTTGATCAACAAATAGTCATGGTTTCCTGACTATGGACATTGGATGTCATTGATAACGAGATCACATCATTAGGAGAATGATGTGATGGACAAGACCCAATCCTGAACATAGCATAAGATCGTATAGTTCGTTTGCTAGAGTTTTTCCAATGTCAAGTATCCTTTCCTTAGACCATGAGATCGTGTAACTACCGGATACCGTAGGAGTGCTTTGGGTGTACCAAACGTCACAGCGTAACTGGGTGACTATAAAGGTATACTACGGGTATCTTCGAAAGTGTCTGTTGGGTTGACACGGATCAAGACTGGGATTTGTCACTCCATATGACGGAGAGGTATCACTGGGCCCACTCGGTAATGCATCATCATTATGAGCTCAAAGTGACCAAGTGTCTGGTCACGGGATCATGCATTACGGTACGAGTAAAGTGACTTGCCGATAACGAGATTGAACAAGGTATTGGGATACCGATGATCGAATCTCGGGCAAGTAACATACCGATTGACAAAGGGAATTGCATACGGGGTTGCTTGAATCCTCGACATCGTGGTTCATCCGATGAGATCATCAAGGAGGATGTGGGAGCCAACATGGGTATCCAGATCCCGCTGTTGGTTATTGACCGGAGAGCAATCTCGGTCATGTCTACATGTCTCCCGAACCCGTAGGGTCTACACACTTAAGGTTCGGTGACGCTAGGGTTGTAGGGATATGTATATGCAGTAATCCGAATGTTGTTCGGAGTCCCGGATGAGATCCCGGATGTCATGAGGAGTTCCGGAATGGTCCGGAGGTAAAGAATTATATATAGGAAGTGCTATTTCGGCCATCGGGACAAGTTTCGGAGTCACCGGTATTGTACCGGGACCACCGGAAGGGTCCCGGGGGTCCACCGGGTGGGGCCACCTATCCCGGAGGGCCCCATGGTCTGAAGTGGGGAGGGATCCAGCCCAAAGTGGGCTGGGGCGCCACTTCCCCTAGGGCCCATGCGCCTAGGGTGGGGGAAACCCTAAAGGGGGGGCGCCCCCTTGCTTGGCGGGCAAGCCCCCCACCCCTTGGCCGCCGCCCCCCTAGGAGATTGCATCTCCTAGGGCCCCCCCTAGGCCCCCCCTATATATAGTGGGGGGGATGGAGGACCTCTTAACCTTTGCCTTTGGTGCCTCCCTCTCTCTCTCCAACACCTCCTCCTCCTCCATAGAGCTTGGCGAAGCCCTGCCGGAGTACTGCAGCTCCATCACCACCACGCCGTCGTGCTGCTGCTGGAGCCATCTTCCTCAACCTCTCCTTTCCCCTTGCTGGATCAAGAAGAAGGAGACGTCACGCTGACCGTACGTGTGTTGAACACAGAGGTGCCGTCTGTTCGGCGCTAGGATCTCCGGTGATTTGGATCACGTCGAGTACGACTCCCTCATCCCCGTTCTTTGAACGCTTCCGCTCGTGATCTACAAAGGTATGTAGATGCATCCGATCACTCGTTGCTAGATGAACTCATAGATGGATCTTGGTGAAACCGTAGGAAAATTTTTGTTTTCTGCAACGTTCCCCTACAGTGGCATCATGAGCCAGGTTTATGCGTAGTTCTCTTTGCATGAGTAGAACACAATTTGTTGTGGGCGTAGATGTTGTCAACTTTCTTGCCGCTACTAGTCTTATCTTGCTTCAGCGGTATTGTGGGATGAAGCGGCCCGGACCAAACTTACACGTACGCTTACGTGAGACCGGTTCCACCGACTAACATGCACTAGTTGCATAAGGTGGCTGGCGGGTGTCTGTCTCTCCCACTTTAGTTGGAGCGGATTCGATGAAAAGGGTCCTTATGAAGGGTAAATAGAAGTTGACAAATCACGTTGTGGCTTTCACGTAGGTAAGAAAACGTTCTTGCTAGAACCCTATTGCAGCCACGTAAAACTTGCAACAACAATTAGAGGACGTCTAACTTGTTTTTGCAGCAAGTGTTCTGTGATGTGATATGGCCAAAGTTGTGATGAATGATGAATGATATATATGTGATGTATGAGATCATGTTCTTGTAATAGGAATCACGACTTGCATGTCGATGAGTATGACAACTGGCAGGAGCCATAGGAGTTGTCTTTATTTTTTTGTATGACCCGCGTGTCATTGAGAAACGCCACGTAAATTACTTTACTTTATTGCTAAGCGTGTTAGCCATAGTAGTAGAAGTAATAGTTGGCGAGCAACTTCATGGAGACAAGATGATGGAGATCATGGTGTCATGCCGGTGACAAGATGATCATGGAGCCCCAAGATGGAGATCAAAGGAGCTATGTGATATTGGCCATATCATGTCACTATTATTATTTGATTGCATGTGATGTTTATCATGTTTTGTACATCTTGTTTACTTAGAATGACGGTAGTAAATAAGATGATCCCTCATAATAATTTCAAGAAAGTGTTCCCCCTAACTGTGCACCGTTGCGACAGTTCGTTGTTTCGAAGCACCACGTGATGATCGGGTGTGATAGATTCCAACGTTCACATACAACGGGTGTAAGACAGATTTACACATGCAAACACTTAGGTTGACTTGACGAGCCTAGCATGTACAGACATGGCCTCGGAACACAGAAGACCGAAAGGTCGAGCATGAGTCATATAGAAGATACGATCAACATGAAGATGTTCACCGACGTTGACTAGTTCGTATCACGTGATGATCGGACACGGCCTAGTTAACTCGGATCATGTTATACTTAGATGACTGGAGGGATGTCTATCTGAGTGGGAGTTCATTGAATAATTTGATTAGATGAACTTAATTATCATGAACGTAGTCTAAAATCTTTACAATATGTCTTGTAGATCAAATGGCCAACGTTGTCCTCAACTTCAACGCGTTCCTAGAGAAAACCAAGCTGAAAGACGATGGCAGCAACTATACGGACTGGGTCCGGAACCTGAGGATCATCCTCATAGCTGCCAAGAAAGTTTATGTCCTACAAGCACCGCTAGGTGACGCACCCGTCCCACAGAACCAAGACGTTATGAACGCTTGGCAGACACGTGCTGATGATTACTCCCTCGTTCAGTGCGGCATGCTTTACAGCTTAGAACCGGGGCTCCAAAAGCGTTTTGAGTGACACGGAGCATATGAGATGTTTGAAGAGCTGAAAATGGTTTTCCAAGCTCATGCACGGGTCGAGAGATATGAAGTCTCCGACAAGTTTTTCAGCTGTAAGATGGAGGAAAATAGTTCTGTCAGTGAGCACATACTCACAATGTCTGGGTTACATAACCGCTTGACTCAGCTGGGAGTTAATCTCTCGGATGACGCAGTCATTGACAGAATCCTCCAGTCGCTTCCACCAAGCTACAAGAGCTTTGTGATGAACTTCAATATGCAGGGGATGGAAAAGACCATTCTTGAATTATTTGCAATGCTGAAATCAGCAGAGGTAGAAGTCAAAAAGGAACATCAAGTGTTGATGGTGAATAAAACCACTAAGTTCAAGAAAGGCAAGGGTAAGAAGAACTTCAAGAAGGACGGCAAGGGAGTTGCCGCGCCCGGTAAGCAAGCTACCGGGAAGAAGCCAAAGAATGGACCCAAGCCCGAAACTGAGTGCTTTTATTGCAAGGGAAGTGGTCACTGGAAGCGGAACTGCCCCAAATACTTAGCGGACAAGAAGGCCGGCAAAACAAAAGGTATATGTGATATACATGTAATTGATGCGTACCTTACCAGTACTCGTAGTAGCTCCTGGGTATTTGATACCGGTGCAGTTGCTCACATTTGTAACTCAAAGCAGGAGCTGCGGAATAAGCGGAGACTGGCGAAGGACGAGGTGACGATGCGCGTCGGGAATGGTTCCAAGGTCGATGTGATCACCGTCGGCACGCTACCTCTACATTTACCTACGGGATTAGTTTTAAACCTCAATAATTGTTATTTAGTGCCAGCTTTGAGCATGAACATTGTATCGGGAACTCGTTTAATTCGAGATGGCTACTCATTTAAATCCGAGAATAATGGTTGTTCTATTTATATGAGAGATATGTTTTATGGTCATGCTCCGATGGTGAATGGTTTATTCTTAATGAATCTCGAGTGTAATGCTACACATGTTCATAGTGTGAATACCAAAAGATGTAAGGTTGATAATGATAGTCCCACATACTTATGGCACTGCCGCCTTGGTCACATAGGTGTCAAACGCATGAAGAAGCTCCATGCAGATGGACTTTTAGAGTCTCTTGATTATGAATCATTTGACACATGCGAACCATGCCTCATGGGTAAAATGACCAAGACTCCGTTCTCAGGAACAATGGAGCGAGCAACCAACTTATTGGAAATCATACATACTGATGTGTGCGGTCCAATGAGCGTTGAGGCTCGCGGTGGCTATCGTTATGTTCTCACCCTCACTGATGACTTGAGTAGATATGGGTATGTCTACTTAATAAAAGACAAGTCTGAAACCTTTGAAAATTTCAAGGAATTTCAGAGTGAGGTTGAGAATCAACGTGACAGAAAAATCAAGCTTTTGCCATCAGATCGTGGAGGAGAATACTTGAGTCACGAATTTGGCACACACTTAAGAAAATGTGGAATAGTTTCACAACTCACGCCGCCTGGAACACCTCAGCGTAATGGTGTGTCCGAACGTCGTAATCGCACTCTATTAGATATGGTGCGATCTATGATGTCTCTTACCGATTTACCGCTATCTTTTTGGGGCTATGCTTTAGAGACTGTCCCATTCACTTTAAATAGGGCTCCATCGAAATCCGTTGAGACGACACCGTATGAATTATGGTTTGGGAAGAAACCTAAGCTGTCGTTTCTAAAAGTTTGGGGATGCGATGCTTATGTCAAGAAACTTCAACCAGAAAAGCTCAAACCCAAGTTGGAAAAATGCGTCTTCATAGGATACCCTAAAGAAACTATTGGGTATACCTTCTACCTCAGATCCGAAGGCAAGATCTGTTGGGGAACGTAGCAGAAATTCAAAATTTTCCTACGTGTCACCAAGATCTATCTATGGAGAGACCAGCAACGAGGGGAAGGAGAGTGCATCTACATACCCTTGTAGATCGCTAAGCAGAAGCGTTCAAGAGAACGGGGTTGATGGAGTCGTACTCGTCGTGATCCAAATCACCGATGATCCTAGTGCCGAACGGACGGCACCTCCGCGTTCAACACACGTACGGAGCGGATGATGTCTCCTCCTTCTTGATCCAGCAAGGGGAGAGGAGAGGTTGAGGAAGATGGCTCCAGCAGCAGCACGACGGCGTGGTGGTGATGGAGCTGCAGTACTCCGGCAGGGCTTCGCTAAGCTCTATGGAGGAGGAGGAGGTGTTGGAGAGGGAGAGGGAGGCACCAAAGGCATGGTCTGAGAGGCCCTCCTTCCCTCACTATATATAGGGAGCCAAGGGGGGGTGCCGGCCCTAGGAGATCCAATCTCCTAGGGGGGCGGCGGCCAAGGGAGGAGTCCCTCCCCCCCCCCCCAAGGCACCTAGGGGGTGCCTTCCACCTTTGGGACTCTTCCCATCTTGAACCCTAGGCGCATGGGCCTCTTGGGGCTGGTGCCCTTGGCCCATGTAGGCCAAGGCGCACCCCCTACAGCCCATGTGCCCCCCCGGGGCAGGTGGCCCCACCCGGTGGACCCCCGGAACCCTTCCGGTGGTCCCGGTACAATACCGGTGACCCCGAAACTTGTCCCGATGGCCGAAATAGCACTTCCTATATATAATTCTTTACCTCCGGACCATTCCGGAACTCCTCGTGACGTCTGGGATCTCATCCGGGACTCTGAACAACATTCGGGTTACTGCATATACATATCCCTATAACCCTAGCGTCACCGAACCTTAAGTGTGTAGACCCTACGGGTTCGGGAGACATGTAGACATGACCGAGACGACTCTCCTATCAATAACCAACAGCGGGATCTGGATACCCATGTTGACTCCCACATGTTCCACGATGATCTCATCGGATGAACCACGATGTCGAGGATTCGATCAATCCCGTATACAATTCCCTTTGTCCATTGGTACGATACTTGCCCGAGATTCGATCGTCGGTATCCCGATACCTTGTTCAATCTTGTTACCGGCAAGTCTCTTTACTTGTTCCGTAACACATCACCCCGTGATCAACTCCTTGGTCACATTGTGCACATTATGATGATGTCCTACCGAGTGGGCCTAGAGATACCTCTCCGTCACACGGAGTGACAAATCCCAGTCTCGATTTGTGCCAACCCAACAGACACTTTCGGAGATACCCGTAGTGCACCTTTATAGCCACCCAGTTACGTTGTGACGTTTGGCACACCCAAAGTATTCCTACGGTATCCAGGAGTTGCACAATCTCATGGTCTAAGGAAATGATACTTGACATTAGAAAAGCTTTAGCGAACGAACTACACGATCTTTGTGCTAGGCTTAGGATTGGGTCTTGTCCATCACATCATTCTCCTAATGATGTGATCCCGTTATCAATGACATCCAATGTCCATGGTCAGGAAACCGTAACCATCTATTGATCAACGAGCTAGTCAACTAGAGGCTCACTAGGGACATGGTGTTCTCTATGTATCCACACATGTATCTGAGTTTCCTATCAATACAATTCTAGCATGGATAATAAACGATTATCATGAACAAGGAAATATAATAATAATCAATTTACTATTGCCTCTAGGGCATATTTCCAATAGTCTCCCACTTGCACTAGAGTCAATAATCCAGTTCACATCGATATGTGATTAACACTCAAGGTCACATCCCCATGTGACTAACACCCAAAGAGTTTTTGGGTTTGATCATGTTATGCTTGTGAGAGAGGTTTCAGTCAACGGGTCTGAAACATTCAGATCCGTATGTACTTCGCAAAATTTCTATGTCATCTTGTAGATGCAACTACTATGCTACATTTGGAGCTATTCCAAATAACTGTTCTACTATATGAATCCATTTTACTACTCAGAATAATCTGGATTAGTGTCAAAGTTTGCATCGGCGTAACCCTTTATGACGATCTCTTTTACCACCTCCATAATCGAGAAAATTCCTTAGTCCACTAGGTACTATGGATAACTTTGACCGTTGTCCTGTGATCCATTCTTGGATCACTCTTGTACCCCTTGACTGACTCATGGCAAGGCACATTTCAGGTGCGGTACACAGCATAGCATACTGTAGAGCCTATGTCTTAAGCATAGGGGACGACCTTCGTCCTTTCTCTCTATTCTGCCATGGTCGAGCTTTAAGTCTTAACTTCATACCTTACAACTCAGGCAAGAACTCCTTCTTTGACTGATCCATCTTGAACACCTTCAAGATCATGTCAAAGTATGTGCTCATTTGAAAGTACCATTAAGCGTTTTGATCTATCCTTATAGATCTTGATGCTCAATGTTCAAGTAGCTTAATCCAGGCTTTCATTGAAAAACACTTTTCAAATAACTCTGCATGCTTTCCAGAAATTCTACATCATTTCCGATCAACAATATGTCATCCACATATACTTATCAGAAATGTTATAGTGCTCCACTCACTTCTTTGGAAATACAAGTTTCTCATAAACTTTGCATACACCCAAATCTTTGATCATCTCATCAAAGCATACATTCCAACTCCGAGATGCTTACTCCAGTCCTTAGAAGGATTGCTGGCGCTTTGCATACTTATTAGCATCTTTCTGGATTGACAAAACCTTCCGGTTGTATCACATACAACCTTTCCTCAAGAAAATCATTGAGGAAACAATGTTTTGACATCCTATCTGCAAGATTTCATAAATAATGCAGTAATCGCTAATATAATTCCAACAGACTCTTAGCATCGCTACGAGTGAGAAAGTCTCACCGTAGTCAACTCCTTGAACTTGTCGGGAAACTTCTTAACGACAAGTCGAGCTTTCTTAATGGTGACATTTACCATCATTGTCCGTCTTCCTTTTAAAACCCATATGTACCTAACAGCCTTACGACCATCAAGTAGTTTTTCCAAAGTCTACACTTTGTTTTCATATATGGATCCTCTCTCGGATTATATGGCCTCGAGCCATTTTGGAATCCAAGCCCACCATCGCTTCTCCATAGCTCGTAGGTTCATTGTTTTCTAGCAACATGACTTCCAAGACAGGATTATGTACCACTCTGAAGTAGTACGCATCCTTGTCATCCCACGAGGTTTGGTAGTGACTTGATCTGAAGTTTCATGATCACTATCATAAGCTTCCACTTCAATTGGTGTAGGTGTCACAGGAATAACTTCCTATGCCCTGCCACACACTAGTTGAAGAGACGGTTCAATAACCTCATCAAGTCTCCACCATCCTCCCACTCAATTCTTTCGAGAGAAACTTTTCCTCGAGAAAGGACCCGATTCTAGAAACAATCCCTTATTGCTTTCGGATCTGAGATAGGAGGTATACCCAACTGTTTTGGGTGTCCTATGAAGATGCATTTATCCGCTTTGGGTTCGAGCTTATCGGCCTGAAACTTTTTCACATAAGCGTCGCAGCCTCAAACTTTTAAGAAATGACAGCTTAGGTTTCCCTAAACCATAGGTCATATGGTGTCATCTCATCGGAATTACATGGTGCCCTATTTAAAGTGAATGTGGTTGTCTCTAATGCCTAACCCGTAAACTATCGTGGTAATTCGATAAGAGACATCATGGTATGCATCATATCCAATAGGGTGCAGTTATGATGTTCGGACACACCATCACACTATGGTGTTCCAGGCTGTATTAGTTGTGAAACAATTTCCACAATGTCTTAATTCTGTGCCAAACTCATAATTCAGATATTCATCTCTATGATCATATCATAGATATTTTATCCTCTTGTCACAACGATCTTTCAACTTCACCCTGAAATTACTTGAACCTTTCAATAATTCAGACTCGTGATTCATCAAGTAAATATACTCAACATCTACTCAAATCATCTGTGAAGTAAGAACATAACGATATCCACTACACGCCTTAGCACTCATTGGATTGCACACATCAAAATGTATTACTTCCAACAAGTTGCTTTCTAGTTCCATTTTACTGAAAACGAGGCTTTCAGTCATCTTTCCCATGTGGTATGATTTGCATGTCTCAAGTGATTCAAAATCAAGTGAGTCCAAACGGTCCATTTGCATGGAGTTTCTTCATGCATATACACCAATGGACATGGTTCGCATGTCTCAAACTTTTCAAAAATGAGTGAGCCCAAAGATCCATCAACATGGAGCTTTTTCATGCGTTTTATACCGATATGACTTACGTGGCAGTGCCACAAGTAGGTGGTACTATCATTACTATCTTTTGGCATGAACATGTGTATCACTACGATCGAGATTCAATAAACCATTCATTTTAGGTGTAAGACCATTGAAGGTATTATTCAAATAAACAGAGTAACCATTATTCTCCTTAAATGAACAACCGTATCGCGATAGACACAATCCAATTGTGTCTATGCTCAACGCAAACACCAAATAACAATTATTTAGGTTTAACACCAATCTCGATGGTAGAGGAAGCGTGCGAGGCTTGATCATATCAACATTGGAAACACTTCCAACACATATCGTCAGCTCACCTTTAGCTAGTCTCCGTTTATTCCGCAGCCTTTTATTTCGAGTTTACTAACATTTAGAAACCGAACCGGTATCTAATACCATGGTGCTACCAGGAGTACTAGTAAAGTACACATTAACACAATGTATATACAATATACTTCTATCGACCTTGCCAGCCTTCTCATCTACCAAGTATCTAGGGTAATTCTGCTCTAGTGGCTGTTCCTCTTATTACAGAAGCACTTAGTCTCGGGTTTGGGTTCAACCTTGGGTTTCTTCACTAGAGCAGCAGCTGAATTGCCGTTTCATGAAGTGTCCCTTCTTGCCCTTGCCCTTCTTGAAACTAGTGGTTTCACCAACCATCAACAATTGATGCTCCTTCTTGATTTCTACTTTTGTGGTGTCAAACATCACAAATATCTCAAAGATCATCATATATGTCCTCGATATGTTATAGTTCATCACGAAGCTCTAGCAGCTTGGTGGTAATGACTTCGGAGAAACATCACTATCTCATCTGGAAGATCAACTCCCACTTGATTCAAAATGATTGTTGAACTCAGACAATCTGAGCACAAGCTCAACAATTGAGCTTTTCTCCCTTAGTTTGCAGGTTAAGAAAATCGTCAGAGGTCTTATACCTCTTGACGTGGGCACAAGCCTGAAATCCCAATTTCAGCCCTCGAAACATCTCATATGTTTCACGACGTTTCAAAACGTCTTCGGTGCCTCAACTCTAAACCGTTAACTGAACTATCACGTAGTTATCAAAATGTGTATGTCAGATGTTCGCAACATCCACAGACCACGTTCAAGGTTCAGCACACTGAGCGGTGCATTAAGGACATAAGCCTTTTACTGTCCGCATAATTGCTACTATCAACTTTCAACTAATTTTTCTCTAGGAACATATCTAAACAGTAGAACTGAAGCGCGAGCTACGACACAATTTTCGAAGACCTTTTGACTATGTTTAGGATAATTAAGTTCATTTTATGAACTCCCACTCAGATAGACATCCCTCTAGTCATCTAAGTGATTACATGATCCGAGTCAACTAGGCCGTGTCCGATCATCACGTGAGACGGACTAGTCAACATCGGTGAACATCTTCATGTTGATCGTATCTCCCATACGACTCATGCTCGACCTTTCGGTCTCTTGTGTTCCGAGGCCATGTCTGTACATGCTAGGCTCGTCAAGTCAACCTAAGTGTTTCGCGTGTGTAAATCTGGCTTACACCCGTTGTATGTGAACGTAAGAATCTATCACACCCGATCATCAAGTGGTGCTTCGAAACGACGAACTTTCGCAACGGTGCACAGTTAGGGGGAACACCTTCTTGAAATTTTAATGAGGGATCATCTTATTTACTACCATCGTTCTAAGCAAATAAGATGTATAAACATGATAAACATCACATGCAATCAAATAGTGACATGATATGGCCAATATCATATTGCTCCTTTTTGATCTCCATCTCCGGGGCTCCATGATCATCATCGTCACTGGCATGACACCATGATCTCCATCATCGTGTCTCCATGAAGTTGCTCGCCAACTATTACTTATACTACTATAGCTAACGGTTAGCAATAAAGTAAAGTAATTACATGACGTTTATGTTGACACGCAGGTCATAAATAAATTAAGACAACTCCTATGGCTCCTGGCGGTTGTCATACTCATCGACATGCAAGTCGTGATTCCTATTACAAGAACATGATCAATCTCATACATCACATATCATTCATCACATTCTTCTTGGCCATATCACATCACATAGCATACCCTGCAAAAATAAGTTAGACGTCCTCTAATTGTTGTTTGCATGTTTTACGTCGCTACTATGGGTTTCTAGCAAGAACGTTTCTTACCTACGCAAAAACCACAACGTGATATGCCAATTGCTATTTACCCTTCATAAGGACCCTTTTCATCGAATCCGATCCGACTAAAGTGGGAGAGACAGACACCCGCCAGCCACCTTATGCAACTAGTGCATGTTAGTCGGTGGAACCGGTCTCACGTAAGCGTACGTGTAAGGTTGGTCCGGGCCGCTTCATCCCACAATGCCTCCGAATCAAGATTGGACTAGTAACGGTAAGCATATTGAACAAAATCAACGCCCACAACTACTTTGTGTTCTACTCGTGCATAGAATCTACGCAAGAGACCTAGCTCATGATGCCACTGTTGGGGAACGTAGCAGAAATTCAAAATTTTCCTACGTGTCACCAAGATCTATCTATGGAGAGACCAGCAACGAGGGGAAGGAGAGTGCATCTACATACCCTTGTAGATCGCTAAGCGGAAGCGTTCAAGAGAACGGGGTTGATGGAGTCGTACTCGTCGTGATCCAAATCACCGATGATCCTAGTGCCGAACGGACGGCACCTCCGCGTTCAACACACGTACGGAGCGGATGACGCCTCCTCCTTCTTGATCCAGCAAGGGGATAGGAGAGGTTGAGGAAGATGGCTCCAGCAGCAGCATGACGGCGTGGTGGTGATGGAGCTGCAGTACTCCGGCAGGGCTTCGCTAAGCTCTATGGAGGAGGAGGAGGTGTTGGAGAGGGAGAGGGAGGCACCAAAGGCGTGGTCTGAGAGGCCCTCCTTCCCTCACTATATATAGGGAGCCAAGGGGGGCGCCGGCCCTAGGAGATCCAATCTCCTAGGGGGGCGGTGGCCAAGGGAGGAGTCCCTCCCCCCCAAGGCACCTAGGGGGTGCCTTCCACCTTTGGGACTCTTCCCATCTTGAACCCTAGGCGCATGGGCCTCTTGGGGCTGGTGCCCTTGGCCCATGTAGGCCAAGGAGCACCCCCTACAGCCCATGTGGCCCCCCGGGGCAGGTGGCCCCATCCGGTGGACCCCCGGAACCCTTCCGGTGGTCCCGGTACAATACCGGTGACCCCGAAACTTATCCCGATGGCCGAAATAGCACTTCCTATATATAATTCTTTACCTCCGGACCATTCCGGAACTCCTCATGACGTCCGAGATCTCATCCGGGACTCCGAACAACATTCAGGTTACTGCATATACATATCCCTACAACCCTAGCGTCACCGAACCTTAAGTGTGTAGACCCTACGGGTTCGGGAGACATGTAGACATGACCGAGACGACTCTCCTGTCAATAACCAACAGCGGGATCTGGATACCCATGTTGTCTCCCACATGTTCCACGATGATCTCATCGGATGAACCACGATGTCGAGGATTCGATCAATCCCGTATACAATTCCCTTTGTCCATCGGTACGATACTTGCCCGAGATTCGATCGTCGGTATCCCGATACCTTGTTCAATCTCGTTACCGACAAGTCTCTTTACTCGTTCTGTAACACATCACCCCGTGATCAACTCCTTGGTCGCATTGTGCACATTATGATGATGTCCTACCGAGTGGGCCCAGAGATACCTCTCCGTCACACGGAGTGACAAATCCCAGTCTTGATTCGTGCCAACCCAACAGACACTTTCGGAGATACCCGTAGTGCACCTTTATAGCCACCCAGTTACGTTGTGACATTTGGCACACCCAAAGTATTCCTACGGTATCCGGGAGTTGCACAATCTCATGGTCTAAGGAAATGATACTTGACATTAGAAAAGCTTTAGCGAACGAACTACACGATCTTTGTGCTAGGCTTAGGATTGGGTCTTGTCCATCACATCATTCTCCTAATGATGTGATCCCGTTATCAATGACATCCAATGTCCATGGTCAGGAAACCGTAACCATCTATTGATCAATGAGCTAGTCAACTAGAGGCTCACTAGGGACATGCCGTTGTCTATGTATCCACACATGTATCTGAGTTTCCTATCAATACAATTCTAGCATGGATAATAAACGATTATCATGAACAAGGAAATATAATAATAATCAATTTATTATTGCCTCTAGGGCATATTTCCAACAAGATCTTTGTTTCCAAGAATGGATCCTTTCTAGAGAAAGAGTTTCTCTCGAAAGAAGTAAGTGGGAGGAAAGTAGAACTTGATGAAGTATTACCTCTTGAACCGGAAAATGGTGCAACTCAAGAAAATGTTCCTGAGGTGCCTGCACCGACTAGAGAGGAAGTTAATGATGATGATCATGAAACTTCAGATCAAGTTGCTACTGAACTTCGTAGGTCCACAAGGACACGTTCCGCACCAGAGTGGTACGACAACCCTGTCTTGGAAATCATGTTGTTAGACAACGGTGAACCTTCGAACTATGAAGAAGCGATGGCGGGCTCGGATTCCGACAAATGGCTAGAAGCCATGAAATCCGAGATAGGATCCATGTATGAAAACAAAGTATGGACTTTGACTGACTTGCCCGTTGAGAGGCGAGCCATAGAAAATGAATGGATCTTTAAGAAGAAGACAGACGCGGATGGTAATGTGACCATCTATAAAGCTCGGCTTGTTGCTAAGGGTTATCAACAAGTTCAAGGGGTTGACTATGATGAGACTTTCTTACCGGTAGCGAAGCTAAAATCTGTCCGAATCATGTTAGCAATTGCCGCATTCTATGATTATGAGATATAGCAAATGGACGTCAAAACGGCATTCCTTAAGGAAGAATTGTATATGATGCAGCCGGAAGGTTTTGTCGATCCTAAGAATGCTGACAAGGTGTGCAAGCTCCAACGCTCGATTTATGGGCTGGTGCAAGCATCTCGGAGTTGGAACATTCGCTTTGATGAGATGATCAAAGCGTTTGGGTTTACGCAGACTTATGGAGAAGCCTGCGTTTACAAGAAAGTGAGTGGGAGCTCTGTAGCATTTCTCATATTATATGTAGATGACATACTTTTGATGGGAAATGATATAGAACTCTTGGACAACATTAAGGCCTACTTGAATAAGAGTTTTTCAATGAAGGACCTTGGAGAAGCTGCATATATATTAGGCATCAAGATCTATAGAGATAGATCAAGACGCCTCATAGGTCTTTCACAAAGCACATACCTTGATAAGATAGTGAAGAAATTCAATATGGATCAGTCTAAGAAGGGGTTCTTGCCTGTGTTACAAGGTGTGAAATTGAGCTCAGCTCAATGTCCAACCACGGCAGAAGATATAGAAGAGATGAGTGTCATCCCCTATGCCTCAGCCATAGGTTCTATTATGTATGCCATGCTGTGTACCAGACCTGATGTAAACCTTGCCGTAAGTTTGGTAGGAAGGTACCAAAGTAATCCCGGCAAGGAACACTGGACAACGGTCAAGAATATCCTGAAGTACCTGAAAAGGACTAAGGAAATGTTTCTCGTTTATGGAGGTGACGAAGAGCTCGTCGTAAAGGGTTACGGCGACACTAGCTTCGACACAGATCTGGATGACTCTAAGTCACAGACCGGATACGTGTATATTTTGAATGGTGGGGCAGTAAGCTGGTGCAGTTGCAAGCAGAGTGTTGTGGCGGGATCTACATGTGAAGCCGAGTACATGGCAGCCTCGGAGGCAGCACATGAAGCAATTTGGGTGAAGGAGTTCATCACCGACCTAGGAGTCATACCCAATGCATCGGGGCCAATCAAGCTCTTCTGTGACAACACTGGAGCTATTGCACTTGCCAAGGAGCCCACGTTTCACAAGAAGACCAGGCACATCAAGCGTCGCTTCAACTCCATTCGTGAAAATGTTCAAGATGGAGACATAGATATTTGTAAAGTACATACAGACCTTAATGTAGCAGATCCGTTGACTAAACCTCTCCCTAGAGCAAAACATGATCAACACCAGAATTCCATGGGTGTTCGATTCATCACAATGTAACTAGATTATTGACTCTAGTGCAAGTGGGAGACTGTTGGAAATATGCCCTAGAGGCAATAATAAAAGCATTATTATTATATTTCCTTGTTCATGATAATTGTCTTTATTCATGCTATAATTGTGTTATCCGGAAATCGTAATACATGTGTGAATAATAGACACCAACATGTCCCTAGTAAGCCTCTAGTTGACTAGCTCGTTGATCAACAGATAGTCATGGTTTCCTGACTATGGACATAGGATGTCATTGATAACGAGATCACATCATTAGGAGAATGATGTGATGGACAAGACCCAATCCTAAACATAGCATAAGATCGTATAGTTCGTTTGCTAGAGTTTTTCCAATGTCAAGTATCCTTTCCTTAGACCATGAGATCATGTAACTCCCAGATACCGTAGGAGTGCTTTGGGTGTACCAAACGTCACAACGTAACTGGGTGACTATAAAGGTATACTACGGGTATCTCCGAAAGTGTCTGTTGGGTTGACACGGATCAAGACTGGGATTTGTCACTCCGTATGACGGAGAGGTATCACTGGGCCCACTCGGTAATGCATCATCATTATAAGCTCAAAGTGAGCAAGTGTCTGGTCACGGGATCATGCATTACGGTGCGAGTAAAGTGACTTGCCGGTAACGAGATTGAACAAGGTATTGGGATACCGACGATCGAATCTCGGGCAAGTAACATACCGATTGACAAAGGGAATTGCATACGGGGTTGCTTGAATCCTCGACATCGTGGTTCATCCGATGAGATCATCGAGGAGCAAGTGGGAGCCAACATGGGTATCCAGATCCCGCTATTGGTTATTGACCGGAGAGCAATCTCGGTCATGTCTACATGTCTCCCGGACCCGTAGGGTCTACACACTTAAGGTTCGGTGACGCTAGGGTTGTAGGGATATGTATATGCAGTAAACCGAATGTTGTTCAGAGTCCCGGATGAGATCCCGGACGTCATGACGAGTTCCGGAATGGTCCGGAGGTAAAGAATTATATATAGGAAGTGCTATTTCGGCCATCGGGACAAGTTTCGGGGTCACCGGTATTGTACCGGGACCACCGGAAGGGTCCCGGGGGTCCACCGGGTGGGGCCACCTATCCCGGAGGGCCCCATGGGCTGAAGTGGGAAGGGATCCAGCCCAAAGTGGGCTGGGGCGCCACTTCCCCTAGGGCCCATGCGCCTAGGGTGGGGGAAACCCTAAAGGGGGGGGGGGGCTTGCTTGGGGGGCAAGCCCCCCACCCCTTGGCCGCCGCCCACCTGGGAGATTGCATCTCCTAGGGCCGGCGCCCCCCCTAGGCCCCCCTATATATAGTGGGGGGGGGTGGAGGACCTCTTAACCTTTGCCTTTGGTGCCTCCCTCTCCCTCTCCAACATCTCCTCCTCCTCCATAGAGCTTGGCGAAGCCCTGCCGGAGTACTGCAGCTCCATCACCACCACGCCGTCGTGCTGCTGCTGGAGCCATTTTCCTCAACCTCTCCTTTCCCCTTGCTGGATCAAGAAGAAGGAGACATCACGCTGACTGTACGTGTGTTGAACACGGAGGTGCCGTCCGTTCGGCGCTAGGATCTCCGGTGATTTGGATCACGTCGAGTACGACTCCCTCATCCCCGTTCTTTGAACGCTTCCGCTCGCGATCTACAAAGGTATGTAGATGCATCCGATCACTCGTTGCTAGATGAACTCATAGATGGATCTTGGTGAAACCGTAGGAAAATTTTTGTTTTCTGCAACGTTCCCCTACAGTGGCATCATGAGCCAGGTTTATGCGTAGTTCTCTTTGCACGAGTAGAACACAATTTGTTGTGGGCGTAGATGTTGTCAACTTTCTTGCCGCTACTAGTCTTATCTTGCTTCAGCGGTATTGTGGGATGAAGCGGCCCGGACCAACCTTACACGTACGCTTACGTGAGACCGGTTCCACCGACTAACATGCACTAGTTGCATAAGGTGGCTGGCGGGTGTCTGTCTCTCCCACTTTAGTTGGAGCGGATTCGATGAAAAGGGTCCTTATGAAGGGTAAATAGAAGTTGACAAATCACGTTGTGGCTTTCACGTAGGTAAGAAAACATTCTTGCTAGAGCCCTATTGCAGCCACGTAAAACTTGCAACAACAATTAGAGGACGTCTAACTTGTTTTTGCAGCAAGTGTTCTGTGATGTGATATGGCCAAAGTTGTGATGAATGATGAATGATATATATGTGATGTATGAGATCATGTTCTTGTAATAGGAATCACGACTTGCATGTCGATGAGTATGACAACCGGCAGGAGCCATAGGAGTTGTCTTTATTTTTTTGTATGACCCGCGTGTCATTGAGAAACGCCATGTAAATTACTTTACTTTATTGCTAAGCGTGTTAGCCATAGTAGTAGAAGTAATAGTTGGCGAGCAACTTCATGGAGACACAATGATGGAGATCATGATGATGGAGATCATGGTGTCATGCCGGTGACAAGATGATCATGGAGCCCCAAGATGGAGAGCGAAGGAGCTATGTGATATTGGCCATATCATGTCACTATTATTATTTGATTGCATGTGATGTTTATCATGTTTTGTACATCTTGTTTACTTAGAACGACGGTAGTAAATAAGATGATCCCTCATAATAATTTCAAGAAAGTGTTCCCCCTAACTGTGCACCGTTGCGACAGTTCGTTGTTTCGAAGCACCACGTGATGATCGGGTGTGATAGATTCCAACATCCACATACAACGGGTGTAAGACAGATTTACACATGCAAACACTTAGGTTGACTTGACGAGCCTAGTATGTACAGACATGGCCTCGGAACACAGAAGACCGAAAGGTCGAGCATGAGTCATATAGAAGATACGATCAACATGAAGATGTTCACCGACGTTGACTAGTTCGTCTCACGTGATGATCGGACAGGGCCTAGTTAACTCGGATCATGTTATACTTAGATGACTGGAGGGATGTCTATCTGAGTGAGAGTTCATTGAATAATTTGATCAGATGAACTTAATTATCATGAACTTAGTCTAAAATCTTTACAATATGTCTTGTAGATCAAATGGCCAATGTTGTCCTCAACTTCAACGCGTTCCTAGAGAAAACCAAGCTGAAAGACGATGGCAACAACTATACGGACTGGGTCCGGAACCTGAGGATCATCCTCATAGCAGCCAAGAAAGATTATGTCCTACAAGCACCGCTAGGTGACGCACCCGTCCCACAGAACCAAGACGTTATGAATGCTTGGCAGACACGTGCTGATGATTACTCCCTCGTTTAGTGTGGCATGCTTTACAGCTTAGAACCGGGGCTCCAAAAGCGTTTTGAGCGACACGGAGCATATGAGATGTTTGAAGAGCTGAAAATGGTTTTCCAAGCTCATGCCCGGGTCGAGAGATATGAAGTCTCCGACAAGTTTTTCAGCTGTAAGATGGAGGAAAATAGTTATGTCAGTCAGCGTGACGTCTCCTTCTTCTTGATCCAGCAAGGGGAAAGGAGAGGTTGAGGAAGATGGCTCCAGCAGCAGCACGGCGGCGTGGTGGTGATGGAGCTGCAGTACTCCGGCAGGGCTTCGCCAAGCTCTATGGAGGAGGAGGAGGTGTTGGAGAGGGAGAGGGAGGCACCAAAGGCAAAGGTTAAGAGGTCCTCCATCCCCCCCACTATATATAGGGGGGCCTAGGGGGGGCGCCGGCCCTAGGAGATGCAATCTCCTAGGGGGGCGGCGGCCAAGGGGTGGGGGGCTTTCCCCCCAAGCAAGGGGGCGCCCCCCCTTTAGGGTTTCCCCCACCCTAGGCGCATGGGCCCTAGGGGAAGTGGCGCCCCAGCCCACTTTGGGCTGGATCCCTTCCCACTTCAGCCCATGGGGCCCTCCGGGATAGGTGGCCCCACCCGGTGGACCCCCGGGACCCTTCCGGTGGTCAAGCGGTTATGCAACCTAGACATTTTGAGTATGTGCTCACTGACATAACTATTTTACTCCATCTTACAGCTGAAGAACTTGTCGGAGACTTCATATCTCTCGACCCGGGCATGAGCTTGGAAAACCATTTTCAGCTCTTCGAACATCTCATATGCTCCGTGTATCTCAAAACGCTTTTGGAGCCCCAGTTCTAAGCTGTAAAGCATGCCGCACTGAACGAGGGAGTAATCATCAGCACGTGACTGCCAAGCGTTCATAACGTCTTGGTTCTCTGGGATGGGTGCGTCACCTAGCGGTGCTTCTAGGACATAATCTTTCTTGGCAGCTATGAGGATGATCCTCAGGTTCCGGACCCAGTCCGTATAGTTGCTGCCATCATCTTTCAGCTTGGTTTTCTCTAGGAACGCGTTGAAGTTGAGGACAACATGGGTCATATTGTAAAGATTTTAGACTAATTTCATGATAATTAAGTTCATCTAATCAAATTATTCAATGAACTCCCACTCAGATAGACATCACTCTAGTCATCTAAGTGAAACATGATCCGAGTCAACTAGGCCGTGTCCGATCATCACGTGAGACGGACTAGTCAACACCGGTGAACATCTTCATGTTGATCATATCTTCTATACGACTCATGCTCGACCTTTCGGTCTTCTGTGTTCCGAGGCCATGTGTGTACATGCTAGGCTCATCAAGTCAACCTAAGTGTATTGCGTGTGTAAATCTGGCTTACACCCATTGTATTCGAACGTTAGAATCTATCACACCCGATCATCACGTGGTGCTTCGAAACAACGAACCTTCGCAACGGTGCACAGTTAGGGGGAACACTTTCTTGAAATTATTACGAGGGATCATCTTATTTAAGCTACCGTCGTTCTAAGCAAATAAGATGTAAAACATGATAAACATCACATGCAATCAAATAGTGACATGATATGGCCAATATCATTTGCTCCTTTTGATCTCCATCTTCGGGGCTCCATGATCATCGTTGTCACCGGCATGACACCATGATCTCCATCATCGTGTCTTCTTGAAGTTGTCTCGTCATCTATTACTTCTACTAGTATGGCTAATGCTTTAGCAATAAAGTAAAGTAATTTACATGGCGTTTCTCAATGACACGCAGGTCATACAAAAAAATAAAGACAACTCCTATGGCTCCTGCCGGTTGTCATACTCATCGACATGCAAGTCGTGATTCCTATTACAAGAACATGATCAATCTCATACATCACATATATCATTCATCACATCCTTTTGGCCATATCACATCACATGGCACATGCTGCAAAAACAAGTTAGACGTCCTCTAATTGTTGTTGCAAGTTTTTTACGTGGCTGCTATAGGTTTCTAGCAAGAACGTTTCTTACCTACACCAAAACCACAACGTGATATGCCAATTTCTATTTACCCTTCATAAGGACCCTTTTCATCGAATCCGATCCGACTAAAGTGGGAGAGACAGACACCCGCCAGCCACCTTATGCAACTAGTGCATGTCAATCGGTGGAACCAGTCTCATGTAAGCGTACGTGTAAGGTCGGTCCGGGCCGCTTCATCCCACGATGCCGCCGAATCAAGATAAGACTAGTAACGGTAAGCAAATTGACAATATCCACGTCCACAACTGCTTTGTGTTCTACTCCTGCATAGAAACTACGCGTAGACCTAGCTCATGATGCCACTGTTGGGGAACGTAGCAGAATTTTAAAATTTTCTATGCATCACCAAGATCAATCTATGGAGTCATCTAGCAACGAGGGAGAGAGGAGTGCATCTACATATCCTTGTAGATCGCGCGCGGAAGCGTTCAAGAGAACTGGGTTGATGGAGTCGTACTCGTCGTGATCCAAATCACCGATGACCTAGCGCCGAACGGACGGCACCTCCGCGTTCAACACACGTACGGTTGGGAAGACATCTCCTCCAACTTGATCCAGCAAGGGGGAAGGAGAGGTTGATGAAGATCCAACGGCACGTCGGCGTGGTGGTGGAAGCAACGGTGATGTCGGCAGGGCTTCGCCAAGCACAGGGAGAGAGAGGAGTGTCACGGGAGGGAGAGGGAGAGGCCAGGGGCTAGGGTGCGGCTGCCCTCCCTCCCCCCACTATTTATAGGACCCCTAGGGGGGCGCTGGCCCTAGGAGATGCCATCTCCAGGGGGGGGCGGCCAAGGGGGGTGGAGTGCCCCCCAAGCCAAGTGGGGCGCCCCCACCCCTAGGGTTTCCAACCCTAGGCGCAGGGGAGGCCCATGGGGGGCGCACCAGCCCACTGGGGGCTGGTTCTCCTCCCACTTCAGCCCATGGGGCCCTCCGGGATAGGTGGCCCCACCCGGTGGATCCCCGGGACCCTTCCGGTGGTCCCGGTACAATACCGATTACCCCCGAAACCTTCCCGATGGCCGAAACTTGACTTCCTATATATAAATCTTCACCTCCGGACCATTCCGGAACTCCTCGTGACGTCCGGGATCTCATCTGGGACTCCGAACAACTTTCGGGTTACCGTATACTAATATCTCAACAACCCTAGCGTCACCGAACCTTAAGTTTGTAGACCCTACGGGTTCGGGAGACACGCAGACATGACCGAGACGACTCTCCGGTCAATAACCAACAGTGGGATCTGGATACCCATGTTGGCTCCCACATGCTCCTCGATGATCTCATCGGATGAACCACGATGTCGAGGATTCAATCAATCCGTATACAATTCCCTTTGTCAATCGGTACGTTACTTGCCCGAGACTCGATCGTTGGTATCCCAATACCTCGTTCAATCTCGTTACCGGCAGGTCACTTTACTTGTACCGTAATGCATGATCCCGTGATCAACCACTTGGTCACATTGAGCTCATTATGATGATGCATTACCGAGTGGGCCCAGAGATACCTCTCCGTCATACGGAGTGACAAATCCCAGTCTCGATTCATGCCAACCCAACAGACACTTTCAAAGATACCTGTAGTGTACCTTTATAGTCACCCAGTTACGTCGTGACGTTTGGCACACCCAAAGCACCCCTACGGTATCCGGGAGTTGCACAATCTCATGGTCTAAGGAAATGATACTTGACATTCGGAAAAGCTATAGCAAACGAACTACATGATCTTTGAGCTATGCTTAGGATTGGGTCTTGTCCATCACATCATTCTCCTAATGATGTGATCCCGTTATCAATGACATCCAATGTCCATAGTCAGGAAACCATGACTATCTTTTAATCAACGAGCTAGTCAACTAGAGGCTCACTAGGAACGTGTTGTGGTCTATGTATTCACACATGTATTATGATTTCCGGATAACACAATTATAGCATGAACAATAGACAATTATCTTGAAGAAAGAAATATAATAATAATCATTTTATTATTGCCTCTAGGGCATATTTCCAACATTATTTGCAAGTCATTTTTTTCACTGTTGTTATACCCAGTGGGTAGATGGCATAAAAAGAGGAGATAGAGACACTGAGTTTTGTCTAGGAGCAAAATACTGATATACTAGGAGCGTAGATGAAATCAAAGAAATGGATTTCGTTCCTAGAGAAACTAGCAAGAGCATTGCCTTTTTTGCTTGGAGGTACATATATGAAAGAGAACATTCGATCTAATGAGAGTAATTTATTCATAGAACTGTGCAAACCAAAAGGAACCCTTGGATATATAACACACCTGGACTCCCGTTTACTATCTCAATAATGATCGGAGTGAAGGTCACCCCTCTTTGGCTCATGTTCTCTAGAAGGATACCAATAGTTTCCTTCAAACAAAGTACAATAGATCATGCTTTGTGCATGTGTTCTCCCTCTTGGTGAACCATGAATCGCACGCACCAGTCCTCTAGGGTAGTAAATACCGAGGGGGTATTGCAGTCACCCATTTTTTTGAAACAACACATATATCAATACAAAGTAACTTAGGTTCATAGAATCATTGTCGGATAGTATTGACATGCAGACCAGGGTACCCCTGGCACAACCATATGGTAGAGTGCACCACGCATTCCCACCCTCCTTGCGATTTTCCCTTGTCAAGGTTCCGTGATTCTTCATCCAGATTTTATGTAAAAGTTTCTCAAATTACAGACATTGGGAATAGCTTCTAAGCGATTTTTTTTTCAGAAAGAGGGGAACCCTTCAGCCTCTGCATCAAGTGATGCACACAACCTTTTACTGACTATATCGAAGTTCATCATACAAACACAATAAAGATCAACAAACATATTGCCACACATGGTTGCCCCAAAGGGCAAACTAAAAATGAAAAAACGTAGGAAAGTGAGTCTCATGCATCACAAATCCCACTAGTAGGCCTCTAACCAAATTGGTTAAAATTTTCTTGAAATATATACTTTGAAGTAGCATTAGTTCTTTGAGATACATTGACATGAATTTCCAAAGTCCGCCTTGGGGATTAGATGCACTTTTAGCATGTCACCTTGCCCACCAAGTCTCCTTGGGCTACCTATAACATGGCTTCCTTGGATGATTGCAGATCCGAAAATAAATATTTACAAGATTTATTAGTTCATATTTTTATTTCCAATTTCGACCAAGTTTTGTGGGTGAATTACAAGTGTGCTATTTGTCTTTCCAAAATTCTTGAAACTTGACATATATAGAGGAAGCTATGATAAATATATTAGAGTTTTTAGAGAACGAACCCTTGTGCATTGATTTTCTGGGTGCATTTTAGAGCATTTTTACGAGGTGTGTAATTATCCTCGTCTTCACAATTAAACGAATGATGCCAAGAGATGGTTATGATGCAGGATTAACTCATACTTACTTTTACTAAATTGGGGCTCCTACACGAGCAACGTATATGTCAAGGAGTCAAGAAAGTCAGTGAAATTCGTCGTCCACGGACCATGATTTGGGTAGTACTTTGTTTGGATGCCTTCTTCTCCTCCTCGCTCTCCTAGTCGCACGATGGTGTGGTCTGGGATGCAAGAATCTATCGAAATCAAACGATGGTTGTTGACACTATGTAAGTGCAGTGCATGTTGTACTTGTTGTTCTGCCTATAGTGCTCCTCTACCCATGGCCGAGGACGGCGGGGAGAAGTGGCCGAGGGTGGTACGGAATACGAGAAATCAAAGGAAAACTTAGCTGAAATTTCACCAGAGGTCGGTGGGGGTGCACGAGCATGCATGGTCGTGACGCCGAGAAGGTTGGATGGTTCGCTGGAGGGGTGATGTGCACTGTCGTGAATCGGGGGGAGGAGAGAGAGGATTTAGGGAGAATTGGAGTGGCTCCTTAAATTTAAACAACAAAGGGATCTTTTCAGGGTCGACTCCTTCAATTTTTTAGCAGTTATAACTTATAACTTTGGGGTCAGTTAGTTAGGCTTTAACTGCTCAAAAGATTTCATTTAAGGAGTTAAATGGACTTTGAGGGATCTAACGCCCTGGTGAAGACGATGAAGAATACTTCTCGTAGTAATTTGGTCGCTAAGGCTGTTAGAGCATCTACAGTCACGGACATCAAATTCGGGCCCTCAAACACCCGCGGATGCACCCAAGCGTGTCCGCGGGGAGTGGCTGGTCACACTTCAAAATTCATCTGCTGCATCCAGGTACCTCAAAGTTGATACCTCAAATCCATACAAATTATGCATAATAAAAACCTACATACTACTTAGATATCCATGATGATTTCCATGTCAGGCTTTAGGTAGATGGGCGCCTGCGGCACCTTTGGCTCGTTGTCAGACTCACTAGGGACAAAGATTTCGTCGATCTCCGCCCTCTACCGGTGGAGGAAGCGCCGGTTGGCCTCCACCGCGGCCTCCGATTAGATGGACTCCAGGATGGCGGTCTGCTCCGCCTCCTCCTCCGTTTGGGCGACCTTGAACTCTGCCAGGGCGAAGTCCGCAACCGCCTCCGCCTCCACCTCTGGCTCCGCCGCGTCCTCCGAATTCGAATCTGCCCCCTTCATTGGCTAGGGGTCCTGCTCTGCCTTTGACTGCTGCTCCGCATCCTCCACCTTCCCCTTCATCTCCACAAGTCCGGTGGCAGGCCGGATGCGATCCAGGCTTCGTACCTAGCATGAATCTTCTCGAGCAGCTGAAAGTGTCGATCCAACGTCAACATAATGTAGGTGGTCACCCTCCACTGGGCTATGGTTGTTGCGGACGGCGAGCCAAGAGGGGGAGGTGGGGAGGGAGTGGATGTGGCTCGGGCTGGTGGCGCGAAGAGGGAGGGAAGTGGATGTGGCTAGGGCTGGGAAGGGGAGGGGGGGTCACTGTCCAGCTTAAATAACCAGACTTTGACCGGAGCGGGCCACGCGACGTTCACACCTTCCAAAGGAGACGACTGTCAGACTGTTGGGTTTCAGAGTGATTTTGTGCGGGATCCTAACATAAGTCCATCAAGTCCGACGAGACGGATATGATAGATGCCAGTAAGCTAGGCGTTTGAGACCGGTTTTTTTTATGGTTTGAGGCGTCCGGCTGTAGATGCTCTTCCCCATATCCGTCCTGAATTTTGTGTTGGATAAGATAGATGCCAGTCAGCTAGGCGTTTGAGATTTTTTTTCCTTTTTATGATTTGAGGCGTCCGACTGTAAATGCTTTTACCATGAACGCTCTTTGATCATATTCACGGTACCATATAACATCATATGAATAAAGCGGAAAGTTAAAGTTCATAACTACTCCTTTCATTCCAAATTACTTGTCACAGATATGAATGTATTTAAATATATTTTAGTTCTAAATATATCCATTTCTGCGTCGAGTAATCTGGAACGGAGGAAGTACTTTGCTAAACAAATCAGTTTGAGTGTCAAATTATTCCGGATGACTAACTCCGGATGGAGGAAGTACTTGTCTGCTGGTGTAAGCTTTATATAGACCCCGAGAAAGTCCATCTTCGCAGCCTGTATATTTTGAGATTATCAAGAGCTGAGGGTTGCACAGTCTTGGTAAAAGAAAAGTTGGATTTGGAGTTGTTGATTCATTCATCACTGAAAGAAATATATGTGCACATACACACCGGAAAGCTTATGAACAATTTTTCTTTCTCTTTCTTTTTTCCTAATTCCTCCCTGATCAACATCAATAATAATACATTTAAGACTATTCTAGCGGACAACATCCACTCCTCACACAACAAGAATCACATGCTGCTGTTGTCTCTGACCGGGCACCCTGTGTTGCATTCTTGATGCGTTCCTTCTTTGCTCCTGCAGCAAGAAACAGGTGTCAAAAACTTGCTCACTGGAACCTCCCCTGCAACCAGCGCCTAAAACTCGGACGACGCAACGCACCTGGAGCATCTGCAGCCGGTACTGCATCTGGCCGTGCTGCACCGCGGAGATGAGCCGCATGAGGACGTAGAACGGCAGCAAGATCCCACTCGCCCTCAGCAAGTATATCTTCAAAGAAAAGGAACACATGTCAAACAATCATGGATCACCTTTATTTGTTTATTTATCCGAGGGAAAAATCATGGATAGAACTCACCGTCAGCAGGCTGAAGGCGTACTGATTCGCGGCGCCGACGGTCACCAGGGCGATGAGATGCCTCAGCAGCAACACAACAGTGAACTGCACGGACAAGCAGAATTCGGTCAGAGTTCAACGCCATTCGCATCTGAAGTTCTGAACATGGCAATGTGGTTCAAAGTCTCGGTCAGGGGTGTACCGTCACCGTCACCGACCGGCACCAGGCAGCACTTCTGCCGGCGGCGCTCGCGCACTCGGCGTAGGCCGGGTCACCCACCGCCGCGTCGAGCCCGAACAACACGGCATCCTCCGGTGCCTCATAATCCTGCCTTGGGACCTCCAGGCTCCCTCTGCACCACGAACAACAGGTTAACGTGTGATGGCGATGACAGGATTCAACATTTGACCCTCTGGACCATTCATGCCATCTCGTATTCTCATTGCATTGTTGAACAGATGGTACTGTCTCTGCAGTAGTGCGAACCAAGAGACGGGTTGACTCGTTTGCAGTTTTGCAAGGCTGCAATGGCATGGTGCTGCAGGAGTGCAGGACACGGTTGTACAGATGTGAAATGGAGGGCATCTTATCTGCCATCTCATGGGGAGAATAATCAGGACAAGGCGGTTGGTACTTGGTACTGTACAACTTGGCTGGCGAAACAGCTGGACCGAATCCACGTACCGGTCGGCGGCTCTGTCAATGATCATTTGTTCTTTGCTTTTCCCCCGTCCCAAAGAAACAAGATGCCATGCCGCGTAGAGTGAGACGGACAGCTGCTGTTTGGTTGGGATTCTTGTTTATTTACCTGAATGGTTTGGATTTTTGTATACTGGTCGTGGCTCGCTATTGTGAACCCCGGCAACCAGGTCAGGATCCGAATGTTTTATTGGGCATTCCAAATGGTTGATGACAGTTGCATGTCACTCACTAGACATGAATTAGGAGTAAGATTTTACTATTCAGCATTCACTACGTTCTATAGCCTCTTTGCGCGTACCAGCACCGGTCCCAGTTACCAAGAGAGAGAGAGGGAGAGAGTGAGTGGGGAGGAGGGGCGGCACCTGATGGTGACTGCGACATGAGCAACTTGAGTTTTCTTGGGAGCAACGGTGTATCCAGGCTCGTAATTCTGACAGCAAAAAACATGTTAAACAAAAGCAAGGAAACAAGCAGCGGAGAGTTCTATCTATGAAAAGATTGTACAGTACTCGGTATGCTAAAAACATCTACTCTTTACAGGAGTCCTACCCAAGCTGTGAAGCACTCACTCACACGGGTCTCAATTCCGGAAATCGTGGAAAAGGGCGAACAGAGTTGGTTCATCATCCCATAGCCTAGTCCTACCTTATTTTTTAGTTATATATTTAAGTAAAAAAAGGGGGAAATTCTCATGGATAAAACAGTAGGAAATGATGATCAGGCAGAATGATACAAGGACACGAGAAGATTGGAATAGTAGAAGTTTATCAAAAAAAGGAAATTCTCATGGATAAAACAGTAGAAAGTGATGATCAAGCAGAATGAATACAATGACACGCGAAGATTGGAATGAAAGTTTTTCAGAAAAGGAAATACGCATGGATAAAACGACAGGAAATGATGATCAAGCGAAATAACTGGACACGCGAGGATTCCAGCGAGATTTTTTCAAGGAGATGCAACGGAACCAGAGAAGGCCGAGTTACCTGGAGGCAAATCTCGCAGACGGTGCTCCCCTTCTCGTCGCACCATCTCTGCACGCACCCCCTGTGAGCATACTGCAGCGCAGAAGATGACATGAACACGCACGCAGATCAGCCATCAAGAAACGGCGCCGATCGGGAGAAGGAAACACCCAAGGAATTGGGCAGAACAACAGCCAAAATGATAACAATCCATGTATACACGACAAATACCTTGAGGGAGCCAGAGCATCCGCAGGGAGACTCCATGGCGGTTGCGGTTGCGCAGCCGTCGTCCCCTTCCTCCTCGTGGCAAATCCTGCACTGCCTCGGCGAGCACGGGCACCGCGCCTCGCCCTGCCGCTCCATCATCCTCCTCCCTCCGATCTCTCGAATTCCAGCCTTCGTCTCTGGCTCCGGCTCTGGCTATCTCCGCGGGCGGCTATTGGCTGCTGCTCCTCTGCTTCTCTCCCCTTTCCCTGAATGGGGATGGCATTGAATAAGGTTTTTCTGGAACATAGGTGGCATTAAATAGGTACGACGAGGCGAGGAGGAGAAACCGAAAGGGGCCACGGAAATCCAAATGCGCGACAGGTGGTGGCCCCGAACGCTCTGGGAACGGCCACGGCAGTTGCTAGTTGGTTCCGGGCCGCCGCAACGGGCAGGCTTCAGTTAGCTAGCTCCTGGTCGATCTGGGCGTCGGCGTGCTTTGTACGACCGGATTGTTGCCATACTTCCTGCCATACATGTGTTGTGTGTCGTACACCCGTTGGTACTACACTCGTTGGTATTCAGAGCATCTCCAAGACCGAGACACCGCATTCGTCCACAAATACTAAAGAAAAAGCCGGTCATTCAAAGTTATCCAGGTACATTTAAAACAGAATTTGAATCTAATCAAACAAATTACATGTGAACTGGATAATTTTCATACAACCGGATGAAAACATTTATATTTAACTAAACTATACCAGACTAGGCTAAACTAGCCTATAGTCGGCCGCGGCGGGTCTTCATTTCCATGACATGTCTTCCCTTTGTTCAGCAGCCCGCTCATCGGACTGCCCTAAACCCCGGAGGGACATGCTTTAGTGGGAGGGGAAGAGTAGCCACCCTCCGCTACCGCGAAGCACAAATTAAAATTGGTTTTTGGAACGGAAAAGACGGACGCCGTGGCCTACGCCCCGGGCAAGTCACCGGCTGTGCAACCCGGTGAGGAGGCGGTGTTGGCCTTCATGGGACCCAACCGGCGGCGACCATCCATGTTCTACTTTTCCTCGATGTCAGTGGCGGCCGCAGACATGCCGGCTTGGTCGTCGTGGCGTCGGGGCACGACTGACGCGGAGTTGGTGACCTCATCGTTGGTGCCCAGTCAAATTCCTCTGTTGTTGAGTCAACATCCGCGAACAAGGCTTATTCTTCGCGTGTCAGACGCGTTGCCGGCATCGCTCGCGACGGATTTGCAAGGAGACAATATTGGCCAGTTTGGACGAGCAGGACGTCCTGGTGGTGGCAGTGGCACCTGCTCTGGAGGGCTTGCCGGCAAGCCCTCCTGTATCCTGCTGGCTTGTCGGGCAACCCATGCAGCTGCAATGCTGAAGAGCTCCTTCTTCTACTCGCCAGAGAGGCCATCACAGAAGAATTTGGAGCTGGAGGCCATGCCGAGTGTGATACTAGGGTGTGGTTCCTGCCCGGCGCATGGACATGTTTAAATAGTGTGCGGATGCGAGACACCTACCAGAGAGGTGCTTAATATATATCAGCCGACACAGGGACGAACATGTGGCGCTCGGGCAATAGATTATGTTCCTCCACACACACGCTGGTTTAATGGAGGTAGGTGGGCAGACAAATGCCATTTCAGTGCGGAGAGAAGGCGCGTGCAACAGGCGGCGCTCTCGGCCGATGAGCCGCTTCAATGCCAGCGCAAGTAAGATATCACGTCCGCTCTAGGCCGGTGTCAATGTGGTGTTAGAAATATGCTCTCGAGGCAATAATATTTGTATTGTTATATTTCCATACTCATAATTACAAAGTTTATATTCTATGCTATAACTGCTATGATCCTGGAATATGTGATTCAGTACAAAACTCATATGCACGTGTGGAATAATAAACAGTAAAAACGAAAGGTTCCTAGTCTTGCCTCTAGGACTAGCTCAAGTGTTGTTGGTGATCACATTTTCCAGATCTCGGGATATTGTTAATGTTGGGGAACGTAGTAATTTCAAAAAAATTCCTACGCACATGCAAGATCATGGCGATGCATAGCAACGAGGGGGAGAGTCTGATCTACGTACCCTTTTAGATCGCAACGGAAGCGTTGACACAACGTAGAGGAAGTAGTCGTACGTCTTCTTCCCGATCCGACCGATCCAAGTACCGTTACTCCGGCACCTCCGAGTTCTTAGCACACGTTCAGCTCGATGACGATCCTCGGGCTCCGATCCAGCAAAGCGTCGAGGAAGAGTTCCGTCAGCACGACGGTGTGGTGACGATCTTGATGTACTACCGATGCAGGGCTTCGCCTAAGCACTACAACGGTATGATCGAGGTGGAATTTGGTGGCAGGGGGCACCGCACACGGCTAAGAAACGATCTCAATGATCAACTTGTGTGTCTAGAGGTGCCCCCTGCCCCCGTATATAAAGGTTGCCAGGGGGAGGGCTGGCCGGCCAAAGGAGGAGGGCGCAGGAGGAGTCCTACTCCTACCGGGAGTAGGACTCCCCCCCCAATCCTATTCCTAATAGGATTTCTCGAGAGAGAGAGAGAGAGAGAGAGGGAGAAGGGGGCCGGCCACCTCTCCTAGTCCTAATAGGACTAGGGGAGGGGGGAGGCGCACAACCCACCTTGGGCTGCCCCTTTCACCTTTCCACTAAGGCCCAATAAGGCCCATTTGGTTTCCGGGGGGTTCCGGTAACCTCCCGGTACTCCGGTAAAATTCCCGATTTCACCCGGAACACTTCCGATGTCCAAACATAGGCTTTCAATATATCAATCTTTATGTCTCGACCATTTCGAGACTCCTCGTCATGTCCGTGATCACATCCGGGACTCCGAACAACCTTCGGTACATCAAAATGCATAAACTCATAATAACTGTCATCGTAACGTTAAGCGTGCGGACCCTACGGTTCGAGAACAATGTAGACATGACCGAGACACGTCTCCGGTCAATAACCAATAGCGGGACCTGGATGCCCATATTGGCTCCTACATATTCTACGAAGATCTTTATCGGTCAGACCGCATAACAACATACGTTGTTCCCTTTGTCATCGGTATGTTACTTGCCCGAGATTCGATCGTCGGTATCCAATACCTAGTTCAATCTCGTTACTGGCAAGTCTCTTTACTCGTTCCGTAATACATCATCTCACAACTAACATCTTAGTTATAATGCTTGCAAGGCTTATGTGATGTGTATTACCGAGAGGGCCCAGAGGTACCTCTCCGACAATCGGAGTGACAAATCCTATTCTCGAAATACGCCAACCCAACATCTACCATTGGAAACACCTGTAGTACTCCTTTATAATCACCCAGTTACGTTGTGACGTTTGGTAGCACCCAAAGTGTTCCTCCGCCAAACGGGAGTTGCATAATCTCATAGTCATAGGAACATGTATAAGTCATGAAGAAAGCAATAGCAACATACTAAATGATCGGGTGCTAAGCTAATGGAATGGGTCATGTCAATCAGATCATTCAACTAATGATGTGACCTCGTTAATCAAATAACAACTCTTTTGTTCATGGTTAGGAAACATAACCATCTTTGATTAACGAGCTAGTCAAGTAGAGGCATACTAGTGACACTCTGTTTGTCTATGTATTCACACATGTATTATGTTTCCGGTTAATACAATTCTAGCATGAATAATAAACATTTATCATGATATAAGGAAATAAATAATAACTTTATTATTGCCTCTAGGGCATATTTCCTTCAGTCTCCCACTTGCACTAGAGTCAATAATCTAGATTACACAGTAATGATTCTAACACCCATGGAGCCTTGGTGCTGATCATGTTTTGCTCGTGGAAGAGGCTTAGTCAACGGGTCTGCAATATTCAGATCCGTATGTATCTTGCAAATCTCTATGTCTCCCACCTGGACTAGATCCCGGATGGAGTTGAAGCGTCTCTTGATGTGTTTGGTCCTTTTGTGAAATCTGGATTCCTTTGCCAAGGCAATTGCACCAGTATTGTCACAAAAGATTTTCATTGGACCCGATGCACTAGGTATGACACCTAGATCGGATATGAACTCCTTCATCCAGACTCCTTCGTTCGCTGCTTCCGAAGCAGCTATGTACTCCGCTTCACATGTAGATCCCGCTACGACGCTTTGTTTAGAACTGCACCAACTGACAGCTCCACCGTTTAAAGTAAACACGTATCCGGTTTGCGATTTAGAATCGTCCGGATCAGTGTCAAAGCTTGCATCAACGTAACCTCTTACGGTGAGCTCTTTGTCACCTCCATATACGAGAAACATATCCTTAGTCCTTTTCAGGTATTTCAGGATGTTCTTGACCGCTGTCCAGTGATCCACTCCTGGATTACTTTGGTACCTCCCTGCTAAACTTATAGCAAGGCACACATCAGGTCTGGTACACAACATTGCATACATGATAGAGCCTATGGCTGAAGCATAGGGAACATCTTTCATTTTCTCTCTATCTTCTGCAGTGGTCGGGCATTGAGTCTGACTCAACTTCACTCCTTGTAACACAGGCAAGAACCCTTTCTTTGCTTGATCCATTTTGAACTTCTTCAAAATCTTGTCAAGGTATGTGCTTTGTGAAAGTCCAATTAAGCGTCTTGATCTATCTCTATAGATCTTTATGCCTAATATGTAAGCAGCTTCCCCGAGGTCTTTCATCGAAAAACTTTTATTCAAGTATCCCTTTATGCTATCCAGAAATTCTATATCATTTCCAATCAGCAATATGTCATTCACATATAATATCAGAAATGCTACAGAGCTCCCACTCACTTTCTTGTAAATACAGGCTTCTCCAAACGTCTGTATAAAACCAAATGCTTTGATCACACTATCAAAGCGTTTATTCCAACTCCGAGAGGCTTGCACCAGTCCATAAATGGATCGCTGGAGCTTGCACACTTTGTTAGCTCCCTTTGGATCGACAAGACCTTCTGGTTGCATCATATACAACTCTTCTTCCAGAAATCCATTCAGGAATGCAGTTTTGACATCCATCTGCCAAATTTCATAATCATAAAATGCGGCAATTGCTAACATGATTCTGACAGACTTAAGCATCGCTACGGGTGAGAAGGTCTCATCGTAGTCAACCCCTTGAACTTGTCGAAAACCTTTTGCGACAAGTCGAGCTTTATAGACAGTAATATTACCGTCAGTGTCAGTCTTTTTCTTGAAGATCCATTTATTCTCAATTGCTTGCCGATCATCGGGCAAGTCAACCAAAGTCCATACTTTGTTCTCATACATGGATCCCATCTCAGATTTCATGGCTTCAAGCCACTTTGCGGAATCTGGGCTCACCATCGCTTCTTCATAGTTCGTAGGTTCATCATGATCTAGTAGCATGACTTCCAGAATTGGATTACCGTACCACTCTGGTGCGGATCTCACTCTGGTTGATCTACGTGGTTCAGTAGTATCTTGTCCTGAAGTTTCATGATCATCATCATTAGCTTCCTCACTAATTGGTATAGGTGTCGCAGAAACAGTTTTCTGTGATGTACTATTTTCCAATAAGGGAGCAGGTACAGTTACCTCGTCAAGTTCTACTTTCCTCCCACTCACTTCTTTCGAGAGAAACTCCTTCTCTATAAATGATCCATTCTTAGCAACGAATGTCTTGCCTTCAGATCTGTGATAGAAGGTGTACCCAACAGTCTCCTTTGGGTATCCTATGAAGACACATTTCTCCGCTTTGGGTTCGAGCTTATCAGGTTGAAGCTTTTTCACATAAGCATCGCAGCCCCAAACTTTAAGAAACGATAACTTTTATTTCTTGCCAAACCATATTTCATAAGGGGTCGTCTCAACGGATTTTGATGGTGCCCTATTTAATGTGAATGCGGCCGTCTCTAAAGCATAACCCCAAAATGATAGCGGTAAATCAGTAAGAGACATCATAGATCGCACCATATCTAGTAAAGTACGATTACGACGTTCGGACACACCATTACGCTGTGGTGTTCCGGGTGGCGTGAGTTGCGAAACTATTCCACAATTTTTCAAATGTACACCAAACTCGTAACTCAAATATTCTCCTCCACGATCAGATCATTGAAACTTTATTTTCTTGTTACGATGATTTTCAACTTCACTCTGAAATTCTTTGAACTTTTCAAATGTTTCAGACTTGTGTTTCATTAAGTAGATATACCCATATCTGCTTAAATCATCTGTGAAGGTGAGAAAATAACGATATCCGCCACGAGCCTCAATATTCATCGGACCACATACATCGGTATGTATGATTTCCAACAGATCTGTTGCTCTCTCCATAGTACCAGAGAACGGTGTTTTAGTCATCTTGCCTATGAGGCACGGTTCGCAAGTACCAAGTGATTCATAATCAAGTGGTTCCAAAAGCCCATCAGTATGGAATTTCTTCATGCGCTTTACACCGATATGACCTAAACGGCAGTGCCACAAATAAGTTTCACTATCATTATCAACTCTGCATCTTTTGGTTTCAACATTATGAATATGTCTATCACTACTATCGAGATTCATCAAAAATAGACCACTCTTCAAAGGTGCATGACCATAAAAGATATTACTCATATAAATAGAACAACCATTATTCTCTGATTTAAATGAATAACCGTCTCGCATTAAACAAGATCCAGATATAATGTTCATGCTTAACGCTGGCACCAAATAACAATTATTTAGGTCTAATATTAATCCCGAAGGTAGATGTAGAGGTAGCGTGCCGACCGCGATCACATCGACTTTGGAACCGTTTCCCACGCGCATCGTCACCTCGTCCTTTGCTAGTGTCCGCTTATTCCGTAGTCCCTATTTTGAGTTGCAAATAACAGAGCCAGTATCAAATACCCAGGTGCTACTGCGAGCTCTAGTAAGGTACACATCAATAACATGTATATCACATATACCTTTGTTCACCTTGCCATCCTTCTTATCCGCCAAATACTTGGGGCAGTTCCGCTTCCAGTGACCAGTCTGCTTGCAGTAGAAGCACTCAGTTTCAGGCTTAGGTCCAGACTTGGGTTTCTTCTCCTGAGCAGCAACTTGCTTGCTGTTCTTCTTGAAGTTCCCCTTCTTCTTCCCTTTGCCCTTTTTCTTGAAACTAGTGGTCTTGTTGACCATCAACACTTGATGCTCCTTCTTGATTTCTACCTCCGCAGCTTTCAGCATTGCGAAGAGCTCGGGAATAGTCTTGTTCATCCCTTGCATATTATAGTTCATCACGAAGCTCTTGTAGCTTGGTGGCAGTGATTGGAGAATTCTGTCAATGACGCAATCATCTGGAAGATTAACTCCCATCTGAATCAAGTGATTATTATACCCAGACATTTTGAGTATATGCTCACTGACAGAACTATTCTCCTCCATCTTGCAGCTATAGAACTTATTGGAGACTTCATATCTCTCAATTCGGGCATTTGCTTGAAATATTAACTTCAACTCCTGGAACATCTCATATGCTCCATGACGTTCAAAACGTCGTTGAAGTCCCGATTCTAAGCCGTAAAGCATGGCACACTGAACTATCGAGTAGTCATCAGCTTTGCTCTGCCAGACGTTCATAACATCTGGTGTTGCTCCAGCAACAGGCCTGGCACCCAGTGGTGCTTCCAGGACGTAATTCTTCTATGCAGCAATGAGGATAATCCTCAGGTTACGGACCCAGTCCTTGTAATTGCTACCATCATCTTTCAACTTTGCTTTCTCAAGGAACGCATTAAAATTCAATGGAACAACAGCACGAGCCATCTATCTACAATCAACATAAACAAGCAAGATACTATCAGGTACTAAGTTCATGATAAGTTTAAGTTCAGTTAATCAAATTACTTAAGAACTCCCACTTAGATAGACGTCCCTCTAATCCTCTAAGTGATCACGTGATCCAAATCAACTAAACCATAACCGATCATCACGTGAGATGGAGTAGTTTTCAATGGTGAACATCGTTATGTTGATCATATCTACTATATGATTCACGCTCGACCTTTCGGTCTCTGTGTTCCGAGGCCATATCTGCATATGCTAGGCTTGTCAAGTTTAACCTGAGTATTCTGTGTGTGCAAAACTGGCTTGCACCCGTTGTAGATGGACGTAGAGCTTATCACACCCGATCATCACGTGGTGTCTGGGCACGATGAACTTTGGCAACGGTGCATACTCAGGGAGAACACTTCTTGATAATTTAGTGAGAGATCATCTTATAATGCTGCCGTCAATCAAAGCAAGATAAGATGCATAAAAGGATAAACATCACATGCAATCAATATAAGTGATATGATATGGCCATCATCATCTTGTGCTTGTGATCTCCATCTCCGAAGCACCGTCATGATCACCATCGTCACCGGCACGACACCTTGATCTCCATCGTAGCATCGTTGTCGTCTCGCCAATCTTATGCTTCCACGACTATCACTACCGCTTAGTAATAAAGTAAAGCATTATGCGATTGCATTGCATACAATAAAGCGACAACCATATGGCTCCTGCCAGTTGCCGATAACTTGGTTACTTAACATGATCATCTCATACAATAAAATTTAGCATCATGCCTTGACCATATCACATCACATCATGCCCTGCAAAAACAAGTTAGACGTCCTCTACTTTGTTGTTGCATGTTTTACGTGGCTGCTACGGGCTTAAGCAAGAACTCATCTCACCTACGCATCAAAACCACAACGATAGTTTGTCAAATAGACTCCGTTTTAACCTTCTCAACGACCGGGCGTAGCCACACTCGGTTCAACTAAAGTTGGAGAGACAGTCGCCCGCAAGCCATCTATGTGCAAAGCACGTCGAGGGAACCGGTCTCGCGTAAGCGTACGCGTAAGGTTGGTCCGGGTCGTCTCGTCCAACAATACCGCTGAACCAAAGTATGACATGCTGGTAGGCAGTATGACTTGTATCACCCACAACTCACTTGTGTTCTACTCGTGCAAATAACATCAAACCATAAAACCTAGGCTCGGATGCCACGGTTGGGGAACGTAGTAATTTCAAAAAATTTCCTACGCACACGCAAGATCATGGTGATGCATAGCAACGAGGGGGAGAGTCTGATCTACGTACCCTTGTAGATCGCAACAGAAGCGTTGACACAACGTAGAGGAAGTAGTCGTACGTCTTCTTCCCGATCCGACCGATCCAAGTACCGTTACTCCGGCACCTCCGAGTTCTTAGCACACGTTCAGCTCGATGACGATCCTCGGGCTCCGATCCAGCAAAGCGTCGAGGAAGAGTTCCGTCAGCACGACGGCGTGGTGACGATCTTGATGTACTACCGACGCAGGGCTTCGCCTAAGCACTACAACGGTATGATCAAGGTGGAATTTGGTGGCAGGGGGCACCGCACACGGCTAAGGAACAATCTCAATGATCAACTTGTGTGTCTAGAGGTGCCCCCTGCCCCCATATATAAAGGTTGCCAGGGGGAGGGCTGGCCGGCCAAAGGAGGAGGGCGCAGGAGGAGTCCTACTCCTACCGGGAGTAGGACTCCCCCCAATCCTATTCCTAATAGGATTTCTCGAGAGAGAGAGAGAGAGGGAGAAGGGGTCCAGCCACCTCTCCTAGTCCTAATAGGACTAGGGGAGGGGGGAGGCGCGCAGCCCACCTTGGGCTGCCCCTTTCACCTTTCCACTAAGGCCCAATAAGGCCCATTTGGTTCCCGGGGGGTTCCGGTAACCTCCCGGTACTCCGGTAAAATTCCCGATTTCACCCGGAACACTTCCGATGTCCAAACATAGGCTTCCAATATATCAATCTTTATGTCTCAACCATTTCGAGACTCCTAGTCATGTCCGTGATCACATCCGGGACTCCGAACAACCTTCGGTACATCAAAATGCATAAACTCATAATAACTGTCATCGTAACGTTAAGCGTGCGGACCCTACGGTTCGAGAACAATGTAGACATGACCGAGACACGTCTCCGGTCAATAACCAATAGCGGGACCTGGATGCCCATATTGGCTCCTACATATTCTACGAAGATCTTTATCGGTCAGACCGCATAACAACATACGTTGTTCCCTTTGTCATCGGTATGTTACTTGCCCGAGATTCGATCGTCAGTATCCAATACCTAGTTCAATCTCGTTACTGGCAAGTCTCTTTACTCGTTCCGTAATACATCATCTCACAACTAACATCTTAGTTATAATGCTTGCAAGGCTTATGTGATGTGTATTACCGAGAGGGCCCAGAGGTACCTCTCCGACAATCGGAGTGACAAATCCTATTCTCGAAATACGCCAACCCAACATCTACCATTGGAAACACCTGTAGTACTCCTTTATAATCACCCAGTTACGTTGTGACGTTTGGTAGCACCCAAAGTGTTCCTCCGCCAAACGGGAGTTGCATAATCTCATAGTCATAGGAACATGTATAAGTCATGAAGAAAGCAATAGCAACATACTAAACGATCGGGTGCTAAGCTAATGGAATGGGTCATGTCAATCAGATCATTCAACTAATGATGTGACCTCATTAATCAAATAACAACTCTTTTGTTCATGGTTAGGAAACATAACCATCTTTGATTAACGAGCTAGTCAAGTAGAGGCATACTAGTGACACTTTGTTTGTCTATGTATTCACACATGTATTATGTTTCCGGTTAATACAATTCTAGCATGAATAATAAACATTTATCATGATATAAGGAAATAAATAATAACTTTATTATTGCCTCTAGGGCATATTTCCTTCAGTTAAGTGTAGCGATAGTCCTAAAACAACATTGAGATTATGACATTGGAAGAACGGTCATATTGAATCGACCCAATCTTGTCTGTTATGAATTGAGTTAATATCATCTATAATCAATTGTAGTAACATAGAGTGTTAACATGTGATTTTGCTCCTTAGACCATGAGAATATCGTAGTCACTTCTTACCATATAGTGGGCTTTGGGGTTGCTCAAACGTCACCTGTAACACGATGATCATAACGATAACTTATAGGTTCATTAGAAAGTTTGACAAGGGACTAGATAGCTCGAGAGTGGGATTTGCTTCTCCGACGATGGAGAGATATTTTTAAGGCCCTCTCCATCTGATGACGTCCATCATCGCCTGACCAGGCATAGGTGACTACGTCAAGGGGATGCCAGAACACAATAACGAGAAAGAAAAGAAAAATGGTGACGAGGATTTTGGTATAGTGAGCATGGTGATGACTTAGGGGGGTACCGATGTATCCCGGGTTTTGTGAAGTATCATGAAGCAAAAGGAACATCACATGATAACCAAAGGTTCACTCAAATATCATTCGTGTGCTCATAGGGATCGATATGGACGTCCACAGTTCCACTGTCAGTCATTGAACGAACGGTTTCGTTCATGTCTATGAGTTACCGAAACTATGGGGTCACACGCTTAAGGCAATCACGATCTGTTGAGTCTTAGTATGACAGGAGTGATGAGAATATATTTGTGGTATTGTTTCATTAATATCCAGAATAGTTCCAAGAGGATTCGGAAGCGTTCCGGGGTCACTGGAAGGGTTTCGGTGAATATTGGGTAATGCCGGATATTACCGATAAATAATATATAGGCGGAAAATGTTTCCAGGGATGTTAAATTATATATAAATTGATCTGAGAGTATTTAGAACAATTTTATATTTAATTTCATATCAACGGGCCTAAGAAGGCCAAGTGGTAGAAGGCAGCTTGGGCCACAAAGGCCCCAAGTGGGGAGGCGCCTCCTTCCCTAAGTAAGGAGGCCGTGTTGGGATGGAGGAGTTAGACTCCTCCCCCCTAGGCTGGCGCACAAGGGGGACTCCTTCCCCCTTGGTGGCAGCCCTCCCTCCCCCACTAACCTATATATACTAGAGGTTTGGTGCTCTTTTGTACACACAAGTTTTGGAGCCTCCTCTAGTTCTTCTGGTTCTAGTTGGTCCTAGTTGACTAATCAGAGGTAGACTAATCCTCTAATCCTTATAATTAAAAGTCTCGTGTGGTTCTAATCCCCTCTCTAATTCTCCGGCGGCAATTAGCTCTGAACGATGAAGTGTTGTCGCATTGTGAAGGTTGCATGCGTGCAACCAAGTAGAGAGGTCATACTTTCGCTCTTTGGTTCGAGGGACTATTCATGAGCGGTTTACAGGATCGCTCATCAACGGTTCGAGGGACTCCAAGTACGATCTATGAAGAAAATATGCCCTAGAGGCAATAATAATGTTATTATTTTATTTCCTTATATCATGATAAATGTTTATTATTCATGCTAGAATTGTATTATCTGGAAACATAATACTTGTGTGAATACATAGACAAACTAAACGTCACTAGTATGCCTCTACTTGACTAGCTCATTAATCAAAGATGGTTATGTTTCCTAACCATAGACATGTGTTATCATTTGATTAACGGGATCACATTATTAGGAGAATGATGTGATTGACATGACCCATTCCATTAGCTTAGCACCCGATCGTTTAGTATGTTGCTATTGCTTTCTTCATGGCTTATACATGTTCCGATGACTATGAGATTATGCAACTCCCGTTTGCCGGAGGAACACTTTGTGTGCTACCAAATGTCACAACATAACTGGGTGATTATAAAGGAGCTCTACAGGTGTCTCCAAAGGTAAATGTTGGGTTGGCGTATTTCGAGATTAGGATTTGTCACTCCGATTGTTGGAGAGGTATCTCTGGGCCCTCTCGGTAATGCACATCACATAAGCCTTGCAAGCATTGCAACTAATGAGTTAGTTGCGAGATGATGTATTATGAAACGAGTAAAGAGACTTGCCGGTAACGAGATTTAACTAGGTATTGAGATACCGACGATCGAATCTCGGGCAAGTAACATACCGATGACAAAGGGAACAACGTATGTTGTTATGCGGTCTGACCGATAAAGATATTCGTAGAATATGTAGGAGCCAATATGAGCATCCAGGTTCCGCTATTGGTTATTGACCGGAGACATGTCTCGGTCATGTCTACATTGTTCTCGAACCCGTAGGGTCCGCACGCTTAAGGTTTCAATGACAGTTATATTATGAGTTTATGAGTTTTGATGTACCGAAGTTAGTTCGGAGTCCCGGATGTGATCACGGACATAACGAGGAGTCTCGAAATGGTCGAGACATAAAGATTGATATATTGGACGGCTATATTCGGACACCGGAAGTGTTCCGGGTGATTTCGGAGAAAACCGGAGTACCGAAGGGTTACCGGAACCCCCCCGGGAGAAGTAATGGGCCATATGGGCCTTAGTGGAGAAAGAGAAGGGCAGCCAGGGTGGGCCGCGCGCCTGCTCCCCTTTGGTCCGAATTGGACTAGGAGAGGGGGGCGGCGCCCCCCTTTCCTTCTCCCTCCCCACTTCCTTCCCCCTCCTAGTAGGAGTCCTACTCCTACTAGGAGGAGGACTCCTCCTTGGCGCGCCTATAGGGCCGGCTGGCCTCCTCCCCTTGCTCCTTTATATACGGGGGCAGGGGGCACCCCTAGACACACAAGTTGATCTTCGTGATCGTTCTCTTAGTCATGTGCGGTGCCCCCTTCCACCATAATCCTTGATAATATTGTAGCGGTGCTTAGGCGAAGCCCTGCAACGGTAGAACATCAAGATCGTCACCACGCCATCGTGCTGACGGAACTCTTCCCCGACACTTTGCTGGATCGGAGTCCGGGGATCATCATCGAGCTGAACGTGTGCTAGAACTCGGAGGTGCCGTAGTTTCGGTGCTTGACCGGTCGGGCCATGAAGACGTACGACTACATCAACCGCGTTGTCATAACGCTTCCGCTGTCGGTCTACAAGGGTACATAGATCACACTCTCCCCTCTCGTTGCTATGCATCACCATGATCTTGCGTGTGCGTATGATTTTTTTTGAAATTACTACGTTCCCCAACAATCTACACCGACACGATCTTATTTCACTTCATCACGATGATGGTGTAACGCCCTCGATGCGGCTATAGCTCCCACATGTCGAGGCACGACTTAGAGACATAACCGCATTGAAAGCAATGTCGCAAGTTAGGCAATCATCACAACAACCCATGTAATATATAGAATAAAAGGGGAGATACATAGTTGGCTTACACTCGCCACGTCACATCAAAGTACATAAATAACATACATCATCCAAACACTCATGGCCCGACTACGGCGCCAAAATAGAAGAAAACCCAACAAGCGAGACGGTCCCGATCAAACCCCAACTGGGCACCACTACTGATCATCAGGAAAAGAGACATAGTAACGTTGAGAGTCCTCGTCGAACTCCCACTTGAGCTCATACGCATCACCTGGAGCGGAATCACCTGGACCTGCATCTGGAGTTATAGTATCTGTGAGCCATAGGGACTCAGCAATCTCGCACCCTCGCGATCAAGACTATTTAAGCTTATAGGAAGGGGTAAGGCAAATATATGTGGAGCTGCAGCAAGCGACTAGCATATATGGTGGCTAACTTATACGCAAAAGAGAGCGAGAAGAGAAGGCAAAGCGCGAGCGAGAATCTAGAGGAACAACCTGCGCAAGCATTACTCAAACACCGCGTCCACTTCCCGGACTCCGCCGAGAAGGGGCCATCACGGTAACACACACGGTTGATTCAATTTAATTAAATTAAGGTTTAAGTTATCTACAACCGGACATTAACAAATTCCCATCTGTCCATAACCGCGGGCACAACTTTCGAAAGTTCAATCCCTGCAGGGGAGTCCCAACTTAGCCCATGACAAGCTCTCACGGTTAACGAAGGAATAGACCTCCACCCGAGACGTTCCGATTAGACTCGGTATCCCGGTACAACAAGACATTTCGACAGGTCAAAACAAGTCCAGCAACACCGCCCGAATGTGCCGAGAAATCCCGATAGGAGCTGCACATATCTCTTTCTCAGGGCACACTCAGATTGTCTAAACTTCCGGTAGGCCAGCCCAGAGTTGCCCCTGGTAGCCACCGGCGGCTGACATTTTGGACCAACACTCAGAGGAGCACTGGCCCCGGGGGGGGGGGGGGTTTAAAAAAGATGACCCTCGGGCTCCGGAAACCCAAGGGATAAGAGGCTAGGTGGCAAATGGTAAAACTAATGTTGGGCATTGCTGGAAAAACTTTAATCAAGTCGAACTATCAAGGGGTTCCCATTATAGCCCAACCGTGTAAGGAACGCAAAAATACGGGAACATAACACTGATATGACGGAAACTAGGGCGGCAAGAGTGGAAAAAATCAATAGGCGAGAGGCCGAGCCTTCCACCCTTTACCAAGTATATAGATGCATTAAGATAACATAGCAATATAATGATATCCCAACAAGTAAATAAATGTTCCAACAAGGAACACCTCGAATCTTCACCTACAACTAACAACGCTATAAGAGGGGGCTGAGCAAAGCAGTAACATAGCCAATCAACGGTTTGCTAGGACATGGTGGGTTAGAGGTTTGACATGGCAATTGGGAGGCTGACAAGCAAAAGTTAGGCATCGTAGCATTGGCATAGCAAAAGAGCGAGCAAACTAGCATATCAAAGATAGTAGTGATTTTGAGGGTATGACCATCTTGCCTGCAAAGCTGTCAGAGTTGACTGGATCTTCAAAAGCAAACTCAACGGGCTCCTCGTTAGCGAACTCGTCTCCCGGCTCTACCCAAACAAGACAAACAAGCAACAAGGATACAATCAACCACGTGCAAGCTCAAACAATAAGATGCAATGATGGTATGCTATGCGGAATGCGATGCGGGATGCAAAATGCAAGATATGACAGGAAATGCATGAACCTGGCCTCAACTTGGAAAACCAAGTGTGCCACTGGAAAGATGAGATGAAATCGCTTGAAAACGATATAAAGATCACCGGAATCGGAGTTACGGTTTGGAAATGGCAAGCGATTTAAGAATGACACTGGTCTGCGATTTACAGCAAGTAGGCCTCTAAATGCAATGAAATGAACATGCTACAGCACCCAAACATGACAACAAAATACATGGCAGGGAAGCATTCAAGATGCTTAACAAAAGACTAGCACTGAGCCACGGCCAATTCATCCATTATGAGGTTCAAACAAGCATGGCAAAAACGCAAATGCAAAACAGATTTTAGACTTAGTGAAATTAACACTTGTCTGAAATTTCAGATCATGAAGCCCTCTTCGGAGCAACAAAACAACATGCTACAGGACCTGATTAGGACAAAGAAGAACATGGCATGGAGCTACTCAACAAGCTTATCAAAAGAACCTAAGTGACCTGGGGCCAAAAGGGATCACAACATATACTAACAAGCACACGAACATAGCTAAAACACAATCAGTTTTCAGACTTTGTGAAAATTGAGACATGCTGAAATATAACTCACGAAGGCATGTAAACGAGCTCGATGCACTCACTACGGTGCAAGTCATGGCAAGGCAAGCATACATCCATTAAGAAGGCACAAAATGCTAGCTAGACATGGCAAGAACAATGGCATAGCATGCACGGATCAACTACAATAACACCGGCAAAATCGCAAACAAGTTGACGATCTGCCCAGATTCACAACGAAGCAAACGTAGAGCTCGATTGACTCAAGCTAGGGTGCTCCATAATTGCAAACAAAGACATGGATGGATAGAGCATAACAAGATTAACAAAACTCCTTTACTGATCATCCTCAAAAGAGGCATGGATCACTAGGAAACAGCAAGAACATATGGCATCATGAACTAAATAATCCCAGACTTAGTGAAAACTACTAAGTCCTTGAAAACAGATTTACCGGGTGCCTCACTTTGCAAGCTTGCACAAGTCACCACACACATCACAAAAATGCATGGGTTGCACCTCTGGAAAGATAACAAAATGCTTAACAAAACATATGTAGGACTCATAGGCATATCATGCACACAATAATTATGGCAAAAATGACAAAAGTCTAAGCTGAACTAGCAGATCTGACAATTAACTCACGAAGCCTCCTTTTAGCAGCATTTCGGGCATCAAGATGAACTCAAATGAAAATGATGCAATGGAATGAAGTGATGTACTCATCGATACGAACATTTCGATATACTATATGTCCAAAACGGAGCTACGGATGCGGAGATATCACCGGTCAAAGTTAGCACAAAAATTACGGTTTCGGGGATAAAAGTCAACCATCGAATTTTCCAGATCTGGATCTGCACGGTTATCGGAGTTCGCCGGAGGGAGCACTCTTCACCGCCGGAGATGGCGTCGGCTGGAGTTGGACGGCGAGGCGGCCGGAGAGAGGGAGGCCGGCTCGGGCGGCGAGGGTGCCGCGGTGGTCGGCGGGGCGGCGTCGTCCTCGGGCGGCGAGAGGAGGCGCGGGCGATGGCGTGGTGGCCCGCGGCGGCGGCGGCGGTGGCAGCCCGTGGCGGTGGCGGCCACCGGAGATGGGAGAGGCGGCGGCGGATGGAGGCGCGGGGCGCGGCCCGGGTGCGCGGCGGCGGGGGCCGGCCTCGGGCCCTCGCGGGCCGGCGCGGGAGGCGACAGGTGGCGACGGCTGACTGGCGGCGGCGGATCGGACGTTGTCCGGCTCGCCCGGACACGTCCGGCGGCGGCGGAAGGGATTTTTTTAGGGTTTGAGAGGGGGAGAGAGATCCAAAAACGGGGGGGGGGGGGTCTATTTATAGGCATAAGTGGAGCTAGGAGAGTCCAAATGAGGTGCGGTTTTCGGCCACGCGATCGTGATCGAACGCTCTAGATGATGGAGTAGAGTTTGGTGGGGTTTGGGCCAAATTGGAGGGGTGTTGGGCTGCAACACACACGAGGCCTTTTCGGTCCCTCGGTTAATCGTTGGAGTATCAAACAAAGTCCAAATGATACGAAACTTGACAGGCGGTCTACCGGTAGTAAACCAAGGCCGCATGGCAAGTCTCGGTCCAATCCGGAAATGTTTAATCCCCACACACGAAAGAAAGCTAGAAATGACCACCGGAGGAGAACGAAGCGCCGGAATGCAAAACGGACAACGGGGAAAATGCTCAAATGCATGAGATGAACACGTATGCGAATGCAATGCACATGATGACATGATATGAGATGCATGACAACGAAAACAACACACGGAGACAAAGACCCGAACCCGAGAAATAAATATAACTTAACGCCGGAAACGGCAAGAGTTGGAGTACAAATTGGGAAAGTTATATCCGGGGTGTTACAGATGGTAACAATCATGATCCCAACCTGTTATGCATATTCATATTGATCTTGGGTGTGCATAGGCATGGCTATTTTTTTTGTTTTCTACTACGTTTCCCGATGATAACCCACAAGAATAGGGGATCACAACAGTTTTCGAGGGTAGAGTATTCAACCCAAATTTATTGATTCGACACTAGGGGAGCCAAAGAATATTCTTGAGTATTAGCAGCTGAGTTGTCAATTCAACCACTCCCAAAAGACTTATCTGCAGCGAAGTATTTAGTAGCAAAGTAGTATGGAAGTAATGGTGACGGTGGCAAAAGTAATAGTAGCGGTTTTGTAGCAATCGTAACAGTGGCAACAAAAAAGTAACTAAGCAAAGATCAATATATGAAAAGCTTGTAGGCAATGGATCCATGATGGATAATTATGTTGGATGTCATGCATCATGCAACGGTTATAACATAGGGTGACACGGAACTAGCTCTAGTTCATCAATATAATGTAGGCATGTATTTCGAATATAGTCATACGTGCTTATGGAAAAGAACTTGCATGACATGTTTTGTCCTACCCTCCCGTGGCAGCGGGGTCCTATTGAAAACTAAGGGATATTAAGGCCTCCTTTTAATAGAGTACCAGACCAAAACATTAGCACTTAGTGAATACATGAACTCCTTACGGTCATCACCGGGAGTGGTCCCGACTATTGTCACACCGTGGTTGCCGGATCATAACACGTAGTAGGTGACTATAACTTGCAATATCGGATAACACAAATATATTCATGAAAACATAATAGGTTCAGATCTGGAATCATGGCACTTGGGCCCTAGTGACAAGCGTTAGGCATAGCAAAGTCATAGCAACATCAATCTTATAACATAGTGGATACTAGGGATCAAACCCTAACAAAACTAACTCGATTACATGGTAAATCCCATCCAACCCATCATGGTCCAGCAAGCCTACGATGGAATTACTCACGAATGGCGGTGAGCATCATGAAATTGGTGATGGAGGATGGTTGATGATGACATTGGCGACAAATTCCCCTCTCCGGAGCCCAAAACGGACTCCGGATCTGCCCTCCCAAGGAAGAACAGGCCTTGGTGGCGGCTCCGTATCGTAAAACGCGATGAATCCTTCTCTCATTTTTTCTCCCCGAAATTGAATATATGGAGTTGGAGTTGAGGTCGGTGGAGGTCCAGGGGGCCCACAAGGTCAGAGGGCGTGCCCCCACCCTTGTGGCTAGGGTGTGGGCCCCCTGCTACTGATTCTTTCACCAATATTTTTTTATTAATTCCAAAAGTTATCTCCATGAAGTTTCAGGTCATTCCGAGAACTTTCTATTCTATACAAAAATAACACCATGGAAATTCTGCTGAAAACAACGTCAGTCCGGGTTAGTTCCATTCAAATCATGCAAGTTAGAGTCCAAAACAGGGGCAAAAGAGTTTGGAAAAGTAGATACATTGGAGACGTGTCACCCGACATGTGGTGGGGACGCTCTGGTAGGAAATATCATGCACGAGGGGGAGGAGTTTGGGTGAGCCAGGTTTGTCGAAAGCGAGCATGGCAATGGTACAGATTCCCATAAAGCCCTCCATTTGTTTCCAGTTTGCGAGAAAAAGGATGTCCAGACCGGCCCGCGGACGGGTACAGAACCATGTTGGATGGAAAAACACGTCCGGAGTGCACGATCCGGACAGTTGCGGGCAGTTTGAGGGTCGGCGTTGGAGATGCCTGGTACGTCTCCATTGTATCTACTTTTCCAAACTCTTTTGCCCTTGTTTTGGACTCTAACTTGCACGATTTGAATAGGAACTAACCCGGAGCGACGTTGTTTTCAGCAGAATTGCCATGGTGTTTTTTTGTGCAGAAATAAAATTTCTCGGAATGACCTGAAACTTCTTGGAGATGTTTTTTGGAATTAATAAAATATATTGGCGAAAGAATCAACCGAAGAGGGACCACACCCTGGACACAAGGGTGGGGGAGCGCCCTCTATCCTTGTAGCCCCCCGGACCTCCGCCGGCCTCAACTCCAACTCCATATATTCACGTCCAGGGAGAAAAAAATCAGAGAGAAGGATTCATAGCGTTTTACGATTCAGAGCCGCCACCAAGCCCATGATGCTCAGCGCCATGCGTGAGTAATCCCATCGTAGGCTTGCTGGACCGTGATGGGTTGGATGAGATTTACCATGTAATCGAGTTAGTTTTGTTAGGGTTTGATCACTAGTATCCACTATGTTCTAAGATTGATGTTGCTATGACTTTGCTATGCTTAACACTTGTCACTAGGGTCTGAGTGCCATGATTTCAGATCTGAACCTATTATGTGTTCATGAATATATTTGTGTTCTTGATCCTATCTTGCAAGTTATAGTCACCTACTACGTGTTATGATCCGACAACCACGGAGTGACAATAGTCGGGACACTTCCCGGTGATGACCGTAGTTTGAGGAGTTCATGTATTCACTAAGTGCTAATGCTTTGGTCTGGTACTCTATTAAATGGAGGCCTTAATATCCCTTAGTTTCCAATAGGACCCTGCTGCCACGGGAGGGTAGGACAAAAGATGTCATGCAAGTTCTTTTCCATAAGCACGTATGACTATATACGGAATACATGCCTACATTATATTGATGAATGGAAGCTAGTTCTGTGTCACACTATGTTATAGTTGTTGCATGATGAATGCCATCTGACATAATTATCCATCATTGATCCATTGCCTACGAGCTCGTTTCATATTGATCTTTGCTCAATTACTTTTCTGTTGCCACTGTTATGATTGCTACAAAACAACTATTGTTACTTTTGCCACCGTTGCCATTATTGCCATAATACTTTGTTACTAAATACTTTGCTGCAGATATTAAGTCTTTCAGGTGTGGTTGAATTGACAACTCGGCTGCTAATGCTTGAGGATATTCTTTGGCTCCCCTTGTGTTGAATCAATAAATTTGGGTTGAATACTCTACCCTCGAAAACTGTTGCGATCCCCTATACTTGTGGGTTATCAAGACCTTTTTCTGGTGCCGTTGCCGGGGAGCATAGCTCTATTCTCTGAGTCATTTGGGATTTATATCTGCTGATCACTATGAGGAAGTTGAAAGATCAAAGAACCGAGATTTTCCCTCAACTACGACGGGAGGAACTGCCATCTAACTTTGCACTTGATTCTCCTTCTATTTTGAGTAAACTTGCGACACCTCATGCTATTGATTCCGATATGTTGCATGTTATTGATGATGCCACTTCTTCTATGCATGATGCTTATGATCAAACTACTTCTCTGCTTGATAATACTGTGCCACTAGGTGAATTTCTTGATGAACAACTTGCTAGGGTTAGAGAGAATGAACTTACTGAAACTGATGATATTTTTTAAATTTAAGATTATGATTATCCACTAGATATGAATTTCCTATTGAGGGAGTCCTGGATTAGGGGGTCTCCGCACAGCCGGACTATATCCTTTGGTCGGACTATTGGACTATGAAGATACAAGATTGAAGACTTCGTCCCATGTCCAGATGGGACTCTCCTTGGCGTGGAAGGCAAGCTTGTCAATACGGATATGTAGATCTCCTCCCTTGTAACCGACTCTGTGTAACCCTAGCCCCCTCCGGTGTCTATATAAACCGGAGGGTTTAGTCCGTAGGACAACATACAATCATACCATAGGCTAGCTTCTATGGTTTAGCCTCTACGATCTCGTGGTAGATCAACTCTTGTACTACTCATATCATCAAGATCAATCAAGCAGGACGTAGGGTATTACCTCCATCGAGAGGGCCCGAACCTGGGTAAACATTGTGTCCCTTGCCTCCTGTTACCATCCGCCATAGACGCACAGTTCGGGACCCCCTACCCAAGATCCGCCAGTTTTGACACCGACATTGGTGCTTTCATTGAGAGTTCCACTGTGCCGTCACCATAAGGCTTGATGGCTCCTTTGATCATCGGTAACGATGCAGTCCAGGGTGAGGTTTTCCTCCCCGGGCAGATCTTCGTATTCGGCGGCTTCGCACTGCGGGCCAACTCGCTTGGCCATCTGAAGCAGATCGAGAGCTACGCCCCTGGCCGTCAGGTCAGGTTTGGAAACTTAAACTACACTGCCGACATCCGTGGAGACTTGATCTTCGACGGATTCGAGCCCGTGTCAGTTGCGCCGCACAATCACGACGAGCATGACGTAACTCTGCCGTCGGACAGTGTTCGGGAGATCGCATCTGCCACTACTTCGGCCCCTAATCCAGAGCAAATTGGGTCATCCGAGGACGGGGGAATAGACTCCGCCATGTAGGCCACACTCTCAGTGGCGATAGAGCCGGATACTGACTTTACCCCTTACGAGAGCCGTGTTGCCGGACCATTGGACTCGTCCCCGGCCACGGGCTCCGAACCGCCTGCATCCGCGCCCATCGAATCCGATTGGGCACCGATCATGGAGTTTACCTTCGCGGATATCTTTCAGCACTCGCCTTTCAGCGATGTGCTAAATTCATTAAGATCTCTCTCCTTGTCAGGAGAGCCTTGGCCGAAATATGTCCGGCTAAAATGGGATGCGGACAACGAAGAAATTCGCTCCCACCCACCACCCACTCAGTAGCCACTGTCGACGATTTAACCGACATGCTCGAATTCGACTCCGAAGACATTGACGGTATGGACGGCGATGTAGGAGACAAATAGGAACCAGTGCCCACAGGGCGCTGGAAAGCCACTTCATCACATGACATATACATGGTGGATACACCCAAAGAAGGCAATGGCGATAAGACAGCGGAGGATGGCCCCTCCAAGAAGCAGCCCAAGCGCCGATGTCAGCGGCGCCGCTCTAAGTCCCGCCATAACAAAAACAGTGATAACGACGCAAGAGAAAATAACACTCCAGTCGACTCCAGAGGAAACGACGACCACATCGACCCAGTGGCGGAGCACGATGAAACTGCAAACGGCGAACATAGTACGGATCCGATGTCCGAACACGGCGACACCGAGGATAAACCTCATCAAACCCCCTCTGGGGAGGCAAACAGTTCGGACGAAGATGCACACATCATCCCGGAAACGCACTTAGAACAAGAGAACCTCCGCAGAAGGCTTATTGCCACGGCGAGGAGTCTGAAGAAGAAGAAGCAAAGGCTTAAGGCCACACAAAATACGCTCAACAACAGGTGGAACAAAGTGCTCGACAACAAAGAAAAGTATGGTGAAAGTTACCGCACAAAGAGCTATCCAAAGCGCAAGCTATTACTTGAATTCGACGATGAGGCCTTAGAGCCCACACAGCCGAAGAATACAACGGCCAATCGGCCGGATCAACCACCTTGTGACCGCGATAGAGCGGCTAACAAGGCCGCACATAAGTCAATACATGATCTACGTGAGGACTTGCGCCAAAAATCTAGTATGACCAGATCCATCTATGGATCTAGGAAGCGCGCTCCGGCACAAAATCAAATACTACAACCGTCCGAACGCCATGATACATCCAAATACATGGGTGCCGCACACCCCCTATGTTTCACCGATGAGGTGCTGGACCACGAATTTCTAGAAGGATTCAAACCAGTGAACATAGAGGCGTACGACGGGACCACAGACCCTGGGGTCTGGATTGAGGACTTTATCCTCCATATCCATATGGCTCGCGGAGACGATCTCCACGCCATCAAGTACTTGCACCTCAAGCTTAAAGGACCAGCTCGGCACTGGCTGAAAAGCCTCCCCGAAAACTCAATTGGAAGTTGGGAGGAGCTCGAGGATGCTTTTCGGGCTAATTTTCAAGGGACCTATGTTCGACCCCCGGATGCAGACGATTTAAGTCATATAATTCAGCAGCCCGGAGAGTCAGCCCGAAAGCTTTGGAACATGTTTCTCATTAAGAAGAACCAAATCGTCGACTGCCTGGACGCCGAGGCCTTAGCAGCTTTCAAGCACAGCGTCCGAGACGAATAGCTCACCAGACACCTCGGCCAAGAAAAACCGAGAACAATGGTAGCCCTGACAAGCCTCATGACCTGCTTTTGCACGGGCGAAGATAGCTGGTTAGCCCGCAGTAGCACGAGCGACCCAAGCACATCCGAAGTCAGGGATGACAATGGAAAACCACGACACAGTAAAAACAAGCGTCAAAATAAAGAAGATAGCCCGGATAATACGGTGGTAAATGCCGGATTCAGGGGCTCAGCCTAAACAAGTTTCTAGACAAACTATGTCAGATTCATGGCACCCTGATAAACCTGCAAATCATACCCACAGAGAATGATGGGTCTTCAGGTAGGCCGGTAAGCTAAACGCCGAACACAAGGGGAGGGAGACACCAAGCGAAGACGAGGATGAACCTTGCCAACAAAGCACTGAAGGATAGAAAAAATTCCCACCAGAGGTTAAAACAGTAAACATGATCCACGTGGCGAAGCCCGTCACCCCTAAGTTCAACCCCTGGTTGGCCCGCCCGACCACTTTTGATCGCAGGAATCACCCGACAAGCATCCGGAATGAAGGGTTGGCTGCCTTGGTGTTAGACCTAATAATAAATGGGTACCATATCACATGAGTCCTTATGGACGGCGGCAATGGTCTAAATCTGATATATCCGGACACAGTCCGCAAAATGGGGATAGACCCGACAAAAATCAGCCACAGTAATACTACCTTCAAGGTAGTAATACCAGGCCCAGAGGCCCACTCCACGGGCTCTCTATTGCTAGAGGTTGTATTCGGTTCTCCCAACAACTTCCGAAGCGAAAAGTTAACCTTCGACATCGCTCCATTCCGAAGCGGCTATCAAGCACTACTCGGAAGAGCGGCTTTCACTCGTTTTAATGCAGTACCGCATTACGCTTCCCTCAAGCTTAAGATGCTCGGTCCACGTGGCACCATCACAGCTAGTGGAAATATTTTGCGTTTTCTACGCGCGGAAGAATGTGCGGTGGCTTTAACAGCCGAGCACTAGACGGCCTCACCAACTAGAATAAACGACAGGTCGTCAAGACCCCGGACACGGTTAGACGAGTCCAGCGCATCACTAGATATACCTGAGAATGGTTTGATGGTTAAACCCTCATAGACGGTACCAGGGGCTTCCCGCATGTAATTAGGGCTAGTTCGGCTCAACTTGACTTATCTTGAATTTTAATGGTTTATCGAGAATAACCAAAAAAATTTGGCACGAAAACTTTCACCTAAGTTCTTCTCTTTTACAGATGACAATCGTGCTACACCCGTCCAGGACACGGCACAACGGAGATACAGGCGCAGACATGTAGCAGGGACCCCCTCAAAGGTTTCTTTTCAGATTAAGACCCTGCGTAAACCTTTTCTACTATCTCTTGTTGATTCACATCCTCCGGATACTCAATACAACCGAGAAGGATGCTGACGTTATTGACTTGTGGCCACGTCAGGATATTGCACGTACCTGGACACTCGGGGTTTATTATTAAGGGCATTGTTCAGCCCGGCATATGTTATAAAGACCGAATACCTTAGGGAGTGTTCGGCGTCGCGAGTTTGGCCTTATATGCATCAGCTCCGAATCATGTCTTTGGTCAAATGTTGGGTTTGCCCGGCTCCCGCGTTTTGCTACCTTACATTCTGCTCTATCGGCTAAGGCGGCACCGGGAGAACTACTGCGATTGTGCCCTGGTTCATCTGGATGAGCACCTTAGTAGAGAAAGCCGAAAACTGACTATCATGATAAAGCGCGAGACTGGTCAACCACTCGATGACTTAGCGGAATCTTCGCGATTCCTCCACATTAACAAAGGGCCGTTTCCCGGTCATGTACGTACGCGCCCCGTATTCGGACGAGCGCGGAAGTACCAGGGGCTATATAGTAGTCCCACCGTCAAACTCCTATGGCTAAGTGAAAGTGTTAAAGCAATATAGTCCGATTGCCTCGTTCGCTGCGCTACCACCTCCTTAGTGGACCAAGACGTTGGATTAAGTGTGAATACACATTTTTTGCGAACACCCCCGCATTATATGCGTGGGGGCTGAAGCCGACGACTGCAAACTTTCAAGTTATATACATATATACATAAACGGCCGCACAAGAGGCATCATAATACTTTCAGGCAAAAGTATAAACACAGCCTTTATAATTCAATAAAACATTGTTTTTACAATGGGAATACATGTCACTAGAACATTATATTCTTCAAGCACTGAGCCTCTATGGAACGAGCACCGTCGGTGTCAAAACCGGCGGATCTCGGGTAGGGGGTCCCGAACTATGCGTCTAGACGGATGGTAACAGGAGACAAGGGACACAATGTTTTACCCAGGTTCGGGCCCTCTTGATGGAGGTAAAACCCTACATCCTGCTCGATTAATATTGATGATATGGGTAGTACAAGAGTAGATCTACCACGAAATCAAGGAGGCTAAACCCTAGAAGCTAGCCTATGGTATGGTTGTTGTTGTGTATATATCGTATATCTATCGACTAGCCTGGCCTCGGTTTATATAATGCACCGGAGGCCTAGGATAACAAGAGTCCTAGCCGAATACACCGGTGGGGAGAAGTCCTTGTCTTGATCGCCAAGTCTTGTGGAATCTTCCTTGTATGCGGCAGCCGTCCGAACTGGCCCATGAGTATACGGCCACGGGGGTCCTCGGCCCAATCTAATAGATCGGGAGACGACGTGGTGAGTACCCCCTAGTCTAGGACACCGTCAGTAGCCCCCTGAACCGGTCTTCAAGTTAGGGACGCTCCTCGATTCTTCCGAACTATTCTTCATCTTCAGTTGCCGGTCTTGAAAACTGGTTCAACAAATCTTCTTTATCTTCGATCTTGAGGATCGTCGAAATGCATTCGACGAGTTTACACGTCGGGTATCCGAGGAGCCCCTTTAAGTTTTCGGCCTTTATCAATGCCTTGTTTATTTTTATGCCACACCTCGGGTTTGAAGTTGTTCCCGGGAGGCAGGGTCCTCTTGCGTCCGAGCTCCAACGCCGGACTGCATTCGAGGTATCTTTTGCAGCCGAGCACCAACGCCAGACTGCTTCCCAGCTCTAGTGCCGGAATGTATCCTAGCTCCAATGCCGGACTATGTATCCTAGCTCCAACGCCGGACCGCTTCCCAGCTCTAGTGTCGGAATGTATCCGAGCTTCAACGCCGGACTATGTATCCGAGCTGTCCTATCACCTTGGTTCAAAAAATTGAAGGAGTTTAGCCGAGCTTAATGCCGGAAATGCCCTCTATGGAGCCAGCCACTAGCACCCGAGCTTTATGACGGACTGCTTCCAAGGTGGTGCACCACCCCGACTATGGGCCGATTTTTTGTCAATATTTTTTATTGGTGCAATTTATTCTCTGTCGAGATATATAGCCAGTAGCCCTCAAGGTGTGTATCGGTCTAAAACCCGAGATGCACATGAAGGATGACATAAGACCGCTGATCCCAGTAGCCGCTCAGACTCAGGTTGATTTGCAAAATCGGCCTGAGGATCAAGTCCTAGCTCGGCAGAATACTTCGGGACACAAAAGCGGCGTGCTCAGTCCTCAAGACTCAGGTTGGGTGCGGCCGACCAACCTGAGGATCAAAATCTCCTCGGAAACTATATTGCACATAAAATTTTCTGCATTGGACAAGAAATGCAGTAGCCCCCGAGACACTAGTCGGGTGGCAACACCAGATCAGGGGATCGATGTGCCCCTTTAATATTTGTAAATAATAAGCCCGAAGCCCAGTAGCCCCCGAGCCTTAATGCGGGCATGGGTGGCCGAATTAAGGATCAATATCCATAGTAAAATCACAAATTATGTGTAATGACTCTATGTATCCAAGTACTTTATGTCATTAATGCTCAGATCCGCATTGTACAAAACTTTGTTGACCGACCATCGGCTTCCACCTCCTTGGCCAGTAGACGAGGAGTGTTTGTCCTACTTTATAAAGCCTTTATGAGGGCAAAGATTTACGACAAACAAGGCAATGTGGCCACATGGTTTTATAAACAAAGGTACGCAGAGAGATATGTTATATTACTGTTTAACAGAAGAAATGTATTCCAAAGAAAATAGTCCCGCTATCGGTTCCTTTCTTTGGGTTGTCATGTTAAGCATGATCATGAAACCTCAGCTCCAATGTAAGAGCAAAATATCGAGGATTTAGTTTGGGAGGCTAGTTAATAGCCCCCGGTGGTGTTCGGCGACAGTCGAGGTCAAGCCATAAACACTTCGGCCATTGTTATGAATGGCCCATCATTTAACATAGTCATCGGATCACTGACCAGTTTACGCTTATTGTGACAGTCAGTTTTTGGCTTTCTCCACTGAGGTGCTTGACCATGCGAGCTGGAAGCACAATCGCAGAGGTTCTCCCTTTGCACACCTAGCCGAACAAAGCGGAAGAAAGCACAGGAGCCGGGCAACCCAACTATTGACCGAAGACACGATTCAAAACCGATGCATATATAGCAATATTTGAGAATGTTTTTGCCGAATACCTAAAGGTGTCCGGCGTTGCACTGCGAGACTAATGCTGGAATAGCACAAATAGTTTAAAAGTGCAAAAAAAGCTTGGAAAACCAAGAAACGTTAGTAAAAACATGACGTCCGAACAATATCAAGTGTTCGGTGCCAATCCGAAAGTTGGTCTGAGAAAAAAGAAGTGCTTCTGTCGTGCTTTAACATGATACATCCTATCTCAAGACTTCGAGGGGGTCAGCCTACGGCTTCAACCTCCTATCCCGAGGGCGGAGTACTTCTCATCAGGCCAGTTTAGCAAACTAAACTCTAGCAGCTTTGAGAGAGAAATTAGGCTCCCTGGCTAGTGATCGCACACTCGCGTCGAAAAAAGGAGTGATAAATAATAATAATAGAACTTTGCAACGACAGAGAAGAAGAACACTTATTATAAAACAGCTCAGATAAACTTAAGAGCCCCCAAGTGACTTGGGTAGAAGAATGATTGCATGTACCGAAGTACTTATATCATATCTATGTTCAACCAAACTTTAAACGCGTCTTAACCGACCGTCGGCTTCTCCCTCTTCGGTTAAGGACCGAAAAGTGTTATGTACTCCATCGGTCGAGAATATCGACGGTGTTTCCAATAACCAGGCAATCAGGCCATAAGGCTGTAACAGACAAAGCACGCTCAGGGAACTTATGCTATATTACTGCGAAGAGTAAGAAGCATCTTCAAAGAAAATAGTACCCCCACCGATACCTTTCTTCGGTGCTCATTGTTATTATGAGACTTGTGCAATAGATTTTTTGTACTCATGAGTTCCGTTGTGTGCCGACCATCATTGAATAACTATAAGAGCGCTAGCTTTCGGCTTCACCCAGTCTGAGGTCCGGCTCGGGTGACCCGATCGTGACAATCACAAAGGTGCTCCCTTTACTCCCTAGCCGAACAATCGGGAACGTAGGGGTAAACACAGGAGCGAGGCAACCCAGCTTGCAAATCGCTTAAGTCAATATGGTGCATATTGTGGCGTAATACACGAACAAGGAACGAAGCCGTACAAGTATAATCATATGCAACAGGAAAAGCTTCATGAAGGAAGCCCCCAAGTAAATGGGGTATTTGAATTTATGCGTCACAAACAAAGTTTGGACAAGGAAATTTTTTAGAAGCAACTTTTTTCCAAAAAAGTATAATGCTTGGTCGAACCGAACGCAAGTTAGAAATTAAAGCTTTGAGCATGAAAGCGACTTAGCTGGTTAATGTGTTCAGTATTGATGACGCGGTCTGAGCTTGATGTGGGGCAAGGTTCCATCCCTCAAGCCGGTCCCGAGGTGGCGGAGCGGAGAGCTTGACACGCCGAAGTGGTGACATAGCACGATCAATGCAGACCGGTAGAGTGACGCCGAAATCCCCGGATCATTTTCCTGTGCACAAAAAATAGTGCAAACCGGAGATAATAGTAATAATGATAATTCAAAAAAATCATTGCATAATAAATAATTTATGCAAAGTGAGTAATAAAAGAAATATGGCCTGACGCCGAAGTCAATGTCGATGCAGGGCGTCGGCGTGATGCGGTAAAGGCGTGGCAAAGCCTGAATTCGCAGGTCGGTCCGAGCTCCGAGTGCGGCGTTCGCCGGACTATGTACGGAAACTGACCGAACCACCATGCGACTGTCGTTAATGCGGCCACCATTTGATAGACCTGTGTACATATGACGAACAAACCAGAGTAATAATTCCTTGGGAAAAATGAATCCAAACAAGCAAAAAATACTGGGATTAATAGCACCTGGTTTATTTGTTGTAGCAATCCGAAGGAAGGTGATTCCTAAAATTGGGACCCGCTCCACACACCCATTGCCTGATGGGCGATAAAACGACGGCATGGCAATGCTGGTAAAGGTTGACTCGCCAAGGCAAAGCCCTCGGCCCAGCTAACGTGACGGAGCTGGTCGGCTAGTGACGCCGAAGTGTCCGGAGTAGGTTGATGAAGAGATGGCGAAGCCCCCGGTCCAGCCGAGATGTCGAAGTAGGTCAGCGTGATGGACACCATCTTGAAGAAGCAATAGTGCGGCCCTGTCGATGCAGGTCGTGACGTGGTCGATGCCGGCTTGATGAAGCGACCATGCGGCGATGCCGGTATGCCCGCTCCGTGTAATCCGTGGGGCGGTGATGTTGGTGATGATTTATCCTTCACGATGCCGGGCTCTTGTTCGGCTTGCCGAGATGATGATCCGAAGAAGTTGAGCTCGGCTCAACAAAGTGACGCCGTGTCTAGCGCAGGTCGGCAGCCGTGGAGTAATATTGCCAGACTGGTTTGACACCAGCATGATGTTGAAGATCATGTTCAAAAGATCTTACAGTTAGTGGGATGTGTTCGGGAACAAAACACAATACCCCATACAAAACTTCCTTCAAAAGGGATGTCCGAAATCCTGTTCATAAAAAAGATGAACTCGGGTCGGATTCGTTTACGCGCAGAAAACAGATCCGAAAAGTGATGCACTAATCGGAAGGTTTCCGGAGTTTGGACGGTCGGATCTGGCCGAAATTTTGAGAGGTGGTAGATATAGGAATTCCGCAGCCGATCAACGGTTGGATCTTCCAAAGGACGTCTGAGCTAGAATCTGGACACCACGCCCTAAACTCATCCAAATTTCCGTCCAGATTTGACAGGGCTCCGGTATATCGTGGATTGCCAGAGATTCCTCCATCGGAACTCGACGAAATTTTTCAGGGTTGTTGTAGACTCAATTTCGCATAATTCCACCAAAGCGATCGTCAAAGCGATACTCGAGAAGGTGGTGGTGGCAGATACGAGTTCGCTGTCCAGAAAAACAGCACGGTCGTTTGAGGGCAATGTTGACGTTGAGCCCCCGAGCTCAATAGATGATTCCTCCGTGATCTTGATAGAGATCGGAGTTGATGTTTGATGAAGGCCATCGTCCGGACATGGTGATCCGAACACGGGGCGTAATTCTTGGTCGAAATAAGGTGACCAGTCGAGCTGGTGACGAAGATGCCGAAGTCGCAGTTGATCTGCAGGCGAGCCATCGATCCTTTTGTCGATCACACAGCGGAACTCTCAATGAAAGCACCAATGTCGGTGTCAAAACCGGCGGATCTCGGGTAGGGGGTCCCGAACTGTGCGTCTAGGCAGATGGTAACAGGAGACAAGGGACACAATGTTTTACCCAGGTTCGGGCCCTCTTGATGGAGGTAAAACCCTACGTCCTGCTCGATTAATATTGATGATATGGGTAGTACAAGAGTAGATCTACCACGAGATCAAGGAGGATAAACCCTAGAAACTAGCCTATGGTATGGTTGTTGTTGTGTATATATCGTATATCTATCGACTAGCCTGGCCTCGGTTTATATAATACACCGGAGGCCTAGGATAACAAGAGTCCTAGCCGAATACGCCGGTGGGGAGAAGTCCTTGTCTTGATCGCCAAGTCTTGTGGAATCTTCCTTGTATGCGGCAGTCGTCCAAACTGGCCCATGAGTATACGGCTACGGGGGGTCCTCGGCCCAATCTAATAGATCGGGAGACGACGTGGTGAGTACCCCCTAGTCCAGGACACCGTCAAGCGCCTTCAAGGACTTCTTCAAAGTAGTGCTCAACAGACACTCGGCCTACATCCGAACTCTGGGTTGCAATAGCGGTGGCCTCCATCTCTGCCTAGTATGTTTTGACATGGGCAAGTGCCATACGCGCACCCTCTATGCACACCGCCCTCTTCATAGCGTCGATGTGCAGCACAACACCAAGGAACTATTGGCTAAACTAAAATAACTATTCGGCCTTGGCCCTTCCGGCCACAGATGATCCACAACACACCTCATGGCAAGCCCGGACAACCTATGGAGCTCGGCCCACTCGGTCATTCGCTCATTCAACAACAACGGACACACTGGAATATGAAACTGTGACCAGAATAGCCTTTCCACTTCACGATCTTTTTTATCTTTGAAGTACTTGGCCGCATCAGCAGCACTGGCTGCCAAGTCCATGTATGCGTCTACAGAACTCCATCGTTGATCCAGAGGGGCATACTTTGGATCTCCGAACTCCGTCCGCAACAAAAATGGCTTCCCAGCTGTGATATCCCCAGCTTGACGCAGCTCCTCCTTTGCCGCTCTGATTTTAGAGCGGGCTTCCTTGGTTGCTACCATGGCCTTCTCCAGGTCCGCCGCCTTTGCCCGGTTTTCTTTTTCAAGAAGCTGGTAACGGTCGGCGGCATCTTTCAACTCACTGGCCATCTTGGCTATTCTTTCCTTACTTTGGCAATGCGCCACCTGTTCGGCCCTCAGCTCTTCGACCTCCTTTAGAGCGGCCGCATCACTATCCCTGGCTTGTTCCTTGGCTCGGGCAAGTTCCGCCCGAAGGGTCTCCACGGTGGCGGCTCCATCTGCAGTCACAACATATTAAAGATACTAGCATCATGCTCCTCTTACTATGTGTTGATTGATGACCCACAAGTATAGGGGATCTATCATAGTCCTTTCGATAAGTAAGAGTGTCGAACCCAACGAGGAGCAGAAGGAAATGATAAGCGGTTTTCAGCAAGGTATTCTCTGCAAGTACTGAAATAAGTGGTAACAGATAGTTTTGTGATAGGATAGGTTGTAACGAGCAACAAGTAACAAAAGTAAATAAAGTGCAGCAAGGTGGCCCAATCCTTTTGTAGCAAAGGACAAGCCGGAACAAACTCTTATAATAGGAAAAGCGCTCCCGAGGACACATGGAAATATCGTCAAGCTAGTTTTCATCACGTTCATATGATTCGCGTTTGATACTTTGATAATTTGATATGTGGGTGGACCGGTGCTTGGGTGCTGTTCTTACTTGAACAAGCATCCCACTTATGATTAACCTCTATTGCAAGCATCTGCAACTACAAAAAAAGTATTAAGGTAAACCTAACCATATCATGAAACATATGGATCCAAATCAGCCCCTTACGAAGCAACGCATAAACTAGCGTTTAAGCTTCTGTCACTCTAGCAATCCATCATCTACTTATTACTTCCCAATGCCTTCCTCTAGGCCCAAATAATGGTGAAGTGTTATGTAGTCGACGTTCACATAACACCACTAGAGGCTAGACAACATACATCTTATCAAAATATCAAACGAATACCAAATTCACATGACTACTCATAGCAAGACTTCTCCCTTGTCCTCGGGAATGAACGTAATTACTCACAAAGCATATTCATGTTCATAATCAGAGGGGTAATAATATGCATATAGGATCTGAACATATGATCTTCCACCAATTAAACCAACTAGCATCAACTACAAGGAGTAATCAACACTACTAGCAACCTACTAGCACCAATCCCGGACTTTGAGACAAGAATTGGATACAAGAGATGAACTATGGTTTGGAGATGAGATGGTGCTGGTGAAGATGTTGATGGAGATTGCCCTCTCCCGATGAGAGGAGCGTTGGTGATGACGATGGTGATGATTTCCCCCTTCGGGAGGGAAGTTTCCCCGGCAGAACAGCTCTGCCGGAGGTCTAGATTGGAACCGCCAAGGTTCCGCCTCGTGGCGGCGGAGTCTCGTCCCGAAAAGTTCCTTCCTATTTTTTCTCATCAAAAGACCTCATATAGGAGAAGATGGGCATCGGAGAGCCACCAGGGGGCCCACGAGGTAGGGGGCGCGCCCTAGGGGGGCCCCACCCTCGTGAGAAGGGTGTGGGCCCCCTGGCCTTCATCTTTGGCGTGGATTTTTCTTTATTTCTTTTAAGACGTTCCATGGAGTTTTAGGACTTTTGGAGTTGCGCAGAATAGGTCTCTAATATTTGCTCCTTTTCGAGACCAGAATTTCAGCTGCCGGCATTCTCCCTCTTTATGTAAACCTTGTAAAATAAGAGAGAATAGCCATAAGTATTGTGATATAGAGTGAAATAACAGTCCATAATGCGATAAATATCGATATAAAAGCATGATGCAAAATGGACGTATCAACTCCCCCAAGCTTAGACCTCACTTGTCCTCAAGCGAAAAGCCGATAACAATAAATATGTCCTCATGTTTAGAGGTAGAGGCGTCGATAAAAATAAAATACGGACATGAAGGCATCATGATTATTCTCATAAAAGCAACATATATAGATTTTGTCATATGATTACTTATGTTCAAGTGATGATCTATTCACAATGCAAGAGTATAAATCATAAACCTTATTGGGCTCCGACAAACTATAATCTCAGTCATTGAAGCAATTGCAATTTATCATAACATCGGAAAGAGTCTATGTCAGAGCTAAAAAGCAACTCCACATACTCAACTATCATTTAGTCCTCCATAATTGCTAACACTCACGCAATACTTGTGGTTACGGAGTTTTAATCGGACACAGAGAAAGACAGGGGCTTATAGTTTTGCCCCATGCTACATCTTGAGCTTGCGTTGGTTTTCCCCGAAGAGGAAGGGATGATGCAGTAGAGTAGCGTCATTATTTCCCTCAGTTTTTGAGAACCAAGGTATCAATCCAGTAGGAGCCCACGCTCAAGTCCCTCGTACCTGCACAAAGCGATAGCTACTCGCAACCAACGCGATTAGGGGTTGTCAAGCCCTTCACGGTCACTTACGAGAGTGATACCTGATAGATAGAATATTTTTGGTATTTTTGATATAAGGATGCAAAGTAAAAAGTAAAAGCAAAGTAAATAGCAAAATAATATAAAAGTGATGGAGATTGATATGATGAGAATAGACCCGGGGGCCATAGGTTTCACTAGTGGCTTCTCTCAAGAGCATAAGTATTCTACGATGGGTGAACAAATTACTATTGAGCAATTGATAGAATTATGCATAATTATGAGAATATCTAGGCATGATCAAGTATATAGGCATCACGTCCGTGACAAGTAGATCGAAACGATTCTGCATCTACTACTATTACTCCACTCATCGACCGCTATCAGCATGCATCTAGAGTATTAAGTTAAAAACAGAGTAACACCTTAAGCAAGATGACATGATGTAGAGAGATAAATTCATGCAATATGAAATAAATCCCATCTTGTTATCCTCGATGGCAACGATACAATACGTGCCTTGCTGCCCCTTCTGTCACTGGGTAAGGACACCGCAAGATCGAACCCAAAGCTAAGCACTTCTCCCATGGCAAGAACTACCAACCTAGTTGGCCAAACCAAACGGATAATTCGAAGAGACTTGCAAAGATAACCAATCATAGATAAAAGAATTCAGAGAAGATTCAAATATTATTCATAGATAGACTTGATCATAAACCCACAATTCATCGGTCTCAACAAACACACCGCAAAAAGAAGATTACATCGAATAGATCTCCACAAGAGAGGGGGAGAACTTTGTATTGAGATTCAAAGAGAGAGAAGAAGCCACCTAGCTACTAACTATGGACCCGAAGGTCTGAGGTAAACTACTCACACTTCATCGGACGGGCTAGGATGATGTAGAAGCCCTCCGTGATGACGGCCCTCTTCCGGCGGAGCTCCGGAACAGGCCCCAAGATGGGATCTCGTGGATACAGAAAGTTGCGGTGGTGGGTTGGCTCCTGTTCTGATCGTTTGGGGGTACGTGTGTATATATAGGAGGAAGGAGTACGTCGGTGGAGCACCGAGGGGCCCACGAGGCAGGGGGCGCGCCCTAGGGGGGAGGGGGGCGCCCCCACCCTCGTGACCACCTCTTTGATCCCTTGCAGTAGGGTCCAAGTCTCCTGGATCACGTTCGGTGAGAAAATCACGTTTCCGAAGATTTTATTCCGTTTGGACTCTGTTTGATATTCTGTTTATCCGAAACACTGAAATAGGCAAAAACATCAATTCTGGGTTGGGCCTCCGGTTAATAGGTTAGTCGCAAAAATAATATAAAAGTGGAAAATAAAGCCCAATATAGTCCAAAACAGTAGATAATATAGCATGGAGCAATCCAAAATTATAGATACGTTGGAGACGTATCACCCCACAACCTTTTACCTCAAGCGTAATGTCAACAATAATGGTTCATGCTCCCCTACATCCAATTTGATATATATATCATGTTCTTTCCAACATGCTGAGCTTGCCAAAGGATAAAATGAAAAAGAAAAGGTGAAGATCACCATGACTCTAGCATAAGGTAGAAGATAATAATAAAGGATAGGCCCTTCGCAGAGGGAAGCAGAGGTTGCCATGCGCTTTTATGGTTGGATATATAAAATCTCAATGCGAAAGAACGTCACTTTATATTGCCCCTTGTGATATGAACCTTTATTATGCAGTCAGTCGCTTTTATTACTTTCACATCACAAGATCGTATAAAGCTTATTTCTCCCACACCAGTCAATCATACATATTTATAGTAATTTTTATTGCTTTGCACCGATGACAACTTACTTGAAGGATCTTACTCAATCCATAGGTAGATATGGTGGACTCTCATGGCAAAACTGGTTTAAGGATATTTGGAAGCACAAGTAGTATTTCTACTTGGTGCTGAGAATTTGGCTAGCATGAGGGGGAAAGGCAAGATCAACAAGTTAGAGGATCCATGACAACATACTTTATCTCAGATATAAGAAAGACATAACTCATTACGTTGTCTTCCTTGTCCAACATCAACTCTTTAGCATGTCATATTTTAATGAGTGCTCCCAATCATAAAAGATGTCAATGATAATATATCTATATGTGAAAACCTCTCTTTCCTTATTACTTCCTATTAATTGCAACAATGACCAAAGCTATGTCTGCCAACTCCCAACAACTTTTAATCATCATACTCTTTCTATGTGAAGTCATTACTCTCAATAAGATCAATATGAACTTTTTGTTTCTTTTTATTCTTTTTTCTCTTTCTTTTATTCACCCAAGATCATGGCAAAATAATCAAGCCCTTGACCCAACACTAATCTTTATTATATATAGCTCACAGACTCGATTACATAGAGTGATCATAAAGCAAAATTTAGAATTAGATCATTCCATAAACTTTATTCTACTAGATCAAGATACTACTAATAGGATCAAACTAAGAAAAACGGTAAAGATAGGAGTTGTGATTGTGATAAGATACCGGGGCACCTCCCCCAAGCTTGGCAGTTGCCAAGGGGAGTGCCCATACCCAGATACTCAATTCTTCTTTGTTGGAGGAGACGGCGGAGGTGTTGTTGATGATGCGGGCTTATCATCCATCTTCCAAGGCATAGGTTCACCATCATAGAAAGATGATCGAGTCTCCGGAATCCTCAAATCTGCAGCCAAACTCATTCTTTTGAATCTATATTCATACTCAAAATTTTGGTTTTGAAGGTCATAGACCTGGGCTTGGAAGTGCTCGATCTTCTCATATAGCTTGAAGATGGCTTCCTCGGTGTTCTTGGCATCCGGCTTGTAATTGTTAGTGAACTCCGCGAGCATCGTGTGGCTAGAGGTCATTCCACGCTCCACCATCCCCTGGCACTTGAAAACTTATTGCTCCAATGCTTTGAGCCTCGTCTCTATACTTCCGGTCCCCTTTGGTCCCTCTTCATCGTGGATGTGCAGCAACCCATCACGCAACTCAATGGTTTGAGGGTGTCGCAACACCTCCGCGAGGTAAGGGTTGATGACCTTCTCGAAGAACTTGTCCTTGGAGGCGCTTGGGGCCATCATGATAACCTAGATCTATCAGAAAAACAGCTCAAAACAAAAACATGAGATTTTTGCGTGATACGGGAGTCAAAACCTCCGGGAGATTATATAATGAATTTTTACGGACCAAAATATGTAATGTGCAAGAAAACGGAGTCCGGATGGCACATGAGGTGCTCACGAGGTAGGGGGCGCGCCCAGGGGGGTAGGGTGCACCCACCACCCTCGTGGGGCCCTCATGTCCTTCCGGGACTGCTACTTATTTTTCTATTTTTCTAAATATTCCAAAACGGAGAAATATTGCCTTAAAATTGTTTTGGAGTCGGTTTACTTACCGTACCACATGCCTATTCCTTTTCGGAGTCTGAAACATTCCAGAAAGTGTCTCTTATGTATTCCTCCGGGGTTACGGTTTCAATAATATTGGTTTCAACATTTATGGGATTACGTGAGATATAATGTTTAATTCTTTGACCGTTTACCACCTTCGGATTTGTGCCCTCGAAGTTGTTGATTTTTATGGCATCGGAACGATAGACCTCTTTGATAATATAGGGGCCTTCCCATTTAGAGAGAAGTTTTCCTGCAAAAAATCTTAAACGAGAGTTGTATAGCAATACATAATCACCTACATTAAACTCACGCTTTTGTATCCTTTTGTCAAGCCATCTTTTAACTTTTTCTTTAAACAACTTGGCATTTTCATATGCTTGGGTTCTCCATTCATCAAGTGAGCTAATATCAAATAACCTCTTCTCACCGGCAAGTTTAAAATCATAGTTAAGCTCTTTAATAGCCCAATATGCCTTATGTTCTAGTTCGAGAGGTAAGTGGCATGCTTTTCCATAAACCATTTTATACGGAGACATACCCATGGGATTTTTGTATGCAGTTCTATAAGCCCATAATGCATCATCATGTTTCTTGGACCAATTCTTTCTAGACCTATTAACAGTCTTTTGCAAAATTAATTTGAGCTCTCTATTGCTCAACTCTACTTGACCACTAGCCTGTGGGTGATAAGGAGAAGCAATTCTATGATTAACATCATATTTAGCAAGCATTTTACGGAAAGCACCATGAATAAAGTGTGAACCACCATCAGTCATTAAATATCTAGGGACTCCAAACCTCGGGAAAATAACTTCCTTAAGCATTTTAATAGAAGTGTTATGATCAGCACTACTGGTTGGAATAGCTTCTACCCACTTAGTGATGTAATCAACAACAACTAGAATATGTGTGTATCCATTAGAGGCAGGAAAAGGTCCCATATAATCAAAGCCCCAAACATCAAACGGTTCAATAACAAGTGAATAATTCATAGGCATTTCTTGACGTCTACTAATATTACCAATTCTTTGACATTCATCACAAGACAAGACAAACTTACGGGCATCCTTGAAGAGAGTAGGCCAATAGAAACCAGATTGCAATACCTTATGTGCAGTTCTATCTCCAGCGTGGTGTCCTCCATAAGACTCGGAATGACACTTGCGTAGGATCTGTTCCTGTTCATGCTCAGGTACACAACGTCTAATAACAAAATCTACTCCTTCTTTATAAAGATGTGGGTCATCCCAAAAGTAATGTCTTAAATCATAGAATAACTTTTTCTTTTGTTGGTATGTGAAGCTAGGTGGTATAAATTTAGCAACAATATAATTAGCATAATCAGCATACCATGGAGTACTACGAGAAGTACTTATAACATTTAATTATTCATCAGGAAAGTTATCATTAATAGGTAGTGGGTCATCAAGAATATTTTCTAACCTAGACAGGTTGTCTGCAACGGGGTTCTCAGCTCCCTTTCTATCAATGATATGCAAATCAAATTCTTGTAGCAAGAGAACCCATCTAATAAGTCTAGGTTTAGCATCTTTATTTTCCATAAGATATTTAATAGCAGCATGATCTGTTTGAATAGTTACTTTAGAATCAACAATATGAGATCTGAACTTATCACAAGCAAATACAACAACTAAAAGCTCTTTTTCAGTAGTAGTATAATTTCTTTGAGCATTGTCTAGAGTCTTACTAGCATAATGAATAACATTTAATTTCTTATCAACTCTTTGCCCTAGAATAGCACCTACAGCATAATCACTAGCATCACACATAATTTCAAAGGGTAAATTCCAATCAGGTGGCTGAACAACAGGTGCAGAGACTAATGCTTTCTTAAGTATTTCAAATGCTTCTACACAATCATCATCAAAGACAAATGGTATATCTTTTTGCAATAAATTAGTCAGAGGCCGAGAAATTTTTGAGAAGTCCTTAATGAACCTCCTGTAAAATCCAGCGTGACCAAGGAAACTTCTTATACCTTTGATGTCCTTGGGACATGGCATCTTTTCAATAGCATCAACCTTGGCTTTATCAACTTCAATACCTCTTTGAGAAACTTTGTGCCCCAAGACAATACCTTCATTAACCATAAAGTGGCACTTTTCCCAATTCAAGACAAGATTAGTTTCTTCACATCTCTGCAAAACTCGATCAAGATTGCTCAAGCAATCATCAAAAGAGGAACCATAGACGGAAAAATCATCCATGAAAACCTCACAAATCTTTTCACAAAAGTCAGAGAATATAGCCATCATGCATCTTTGAAAGGTAGTAGGTGCATTACATAAACCAAAAGGCATATGTCTATAAGCAAAAGTACCAAAAGGGCATGTAAAAGTAGTCTTTGATTGATCTCTAGCCGACACAGGTATTTGAGAGAAACCAGAATAACCATCTAGAAAGCAATAGTGTGTATGTTTGCATAATCTTTCTAGTATTTGATCAATAAAAGGTAAGGGGTAATGATCTTTCTTAGTAGCTTTATTTAACTTGCGGAAATCAATTACCATCCTATAACCTGTGATAATTCTTTGTGGAATCAATTCATCTTTATCATTAGGAACAACAGTAATACCTCCCTTCTTTGGGACACAATGGACAGGACTTACCCACTCACTATCAGCAACGGGATAGATTATACCTGCCTCTAGAAGCTTTAGTATTTCTTTTCTTACCACTTCTTTCATTTTAGGATTCAGACATCGTTGAGGATCACGAACTGGTTTGGCATCTGCTTCCAAATTTATTTTATGTTGACATAGAGTGGGACTAATGCCCTTAAGATCATCAAGAGTATATCCAATAGCAGCACGATGTTTCTTCAGAGTTTTCAATAATCTCTCTTCTTCATGCTCTGAAAGGTTAGCACTAATAATAACAGGATATATCTTCTTTTCATCAAGATAAGCATATGTAAGATTATCAGGCAAAGGTTTGAGCTCAAACACGGGATCACCCTTGGGTGGAGGAGGATCCCCTAAAATTTCAACAGGCAAGTTGTGATGCAGAATAGGTTCCTGTTTAAAGAATACTTCATCTATTTCCCTTCTTTCTTTCATGAACATATCATTTTCATGGTCTAGCAAATAGTGTTCTAAAGGATCACTAGGAGGTACAGCAATAGAAGCAAGACCAATAATTTCATCCTTACTAGGTAATTCTTCCTCACGATGTTGTTTACTAAATTTAGAGAAATTAAACTCATGAACCATATCATCCAAACCAACAGTAACAATATTCTTTGTGCAGTCTATGGTAGCATTGATAGTATTTAAGAAGGGTCTACCAAATATAATTGGAGAAAAGCTATCTTGCGGAGAAGTAAGAACAAGAAAATCAGTAGGATATTTAGTTTTCCCACACAAGACTTCAACATCTCTAACAATTCCAATTGGTGCAATAGTATCTCTATTAGCAAGTTTAATAGTAACATCAATATCTTCTAACTCAATAGGTGCAATTTCATTCTTAATTTCTTTGTATAAGTCATGAGGTATAACACTAGCACTAGCACCCATATCACATAAGCCATGATAACAATGATCTCCTATTTTAACAGAAATAACAGGCACGCCTACCACAGGTCTATGTTTATCCTTATCACAAGGTTTAGCAATTCTAGCAGTTTCACCTTCAAACTGAATAACATGCCCATCAATATTATCAGACAAGAGATCTTTAAAAATAACAATATTACGTTCTACTTTAACTTGCTCAGGAGGTGTATAAGTTCTAATATTGCTTTTACGAACAACAGTTGAAGCTTTAGCATGATCCTTTATTCTAACAGGGAAAGGTGGTTTCTCAATATAAGAAGTAGGAACAATAGGATCATTATAAGTGACAGTCTTTTCTTCAACTTTAATAGGTGCAACTACTTTTACTTCTATGGGAGGATGATATTTAAACCACTTCTCCTTAGGGAGATCAACATAAGTAGCAAAAGATTCACAGAAAGAGGCTACTATCTCAGAGTCAAGTCCATATTTAGTGCTAAACTTACGAAAAATATCGGTATCCATAAAAGATTTAACACAATCAAACTTAGGTGTCATACCTGACTCTTTACCTTCGTTGAGGTCCCAATCTTCAGAGTTGCGTTTAATTCTATCTAATAAATTCCATCTGAATTCAATAGTCTTCATCACAAAAGAGCTAGCACAAGAAGTATCGAGCATGGTGCGATTGTTTTTAGAAAGCCGAGCATAAAAACTTTGCATAATTATTTCTCTTGAGATCTCATGATTGGGGCATGAATATAACATTGATTTAAGCCTCCCCCAAGCTTGAGCGATGCTTTCTCCTTCACGAGGCCATAAGTTATATATATAACTGCGATCACGATGAACAAGATGCATAGGGTAATACTTTTGATGAAATTCCAGCTTCAATCTTTTATAGTCCCATGATCTCATATCATCACATAGCCGATACCATATCAATGTGTCTCCCTTCAAAGATAAAAGGAAGACCTTCTTCTTAGCAACATCATCGGGTATACCTGCAAGCTTAAATAATCCACAAACTTCATCCACATATATTAAGTGCTCATTAGGATGCTTTGTTCCATCTCCTATAAAAGGATTAGCTAGCAGTTTTTCTATCATACCTGAAGGATACTCATAAGGAATTTCATTTTCAATAGGTTCAGTAGGTTGAGGAGCAACTCTTTGCTCTACTGGTCGGGGTGAAGATACCCCGAACAAGCCCCTCAAAGAATTACTTTCCATAGTAACAAGTGACAGTAAATTTCATCACACTATATAAATTTTTCCTTACCAAATTCCACCTACCAAAGGCGCTACACTCCCCGGCAACGGCGCCATAAAAGAGTCTTGATGACCCACAAGTATAGGGGATCTATCATAGTCCTTTCGATAAGTAAGAGTGTCGAACCCAATGAGGAGCAGAAGGAAATGATAAGCGGTTTTCAGCAAGGTATTCTCTACAAGTACTGAAATAAGTGGTAACAGATAGTTTTGTGATAGGATAGGTTGTAACGAGCAACAAGTAACAAAAGTAAATAAAGTGCAGCAAGGTGGCCCAATCCTTTTGTAGCAAAGGACAAGCCGGAACAAACTCTTATAATAGGAAAAGCGCTCCCGAGGACACATGGGAATATCGTCAAGCTAGTTTTCATCACGTTCATATGATTCGCGTTCGATACTTTGATAATTTGATATGTGGGTGGACCGGTGCTTGGGTGCTATTCTTACTTGAACAAGCATCCCACTTATGATTAACCTCTATTGCAAGCATCCACAACTACAACAAAAGTATTAAGGTAAACCTAACCATAGCATGAAACATATGGATCCAAATCAGCCCCTTACGAAGCAACGCATAAACTAGGGTTTAAGCTTCTGTCACTCTAGCAACCCATCATCTACTTATTACTTCCCAATGCCTTCCTCTAGGCCCAAATAATGGTGAAGTGTTATGTAGTCGACGTTCACATAACACCACTAGAGGCTAGACAACATACATCTTATCGAAATATCAAATGAATACCAAATTCACATGACTACTCATAGAAAGACTTCTGCCTTGTCCTAAGGAACGAACGTAATTACTCACAAAGCATATTCATGTTCATAATCAGAAGGGTAATAATATGCATATAGGATCTGAACATATGATCTTCCACCAATTAAACCAACTAGCATCAACTACAAGGAGTAATCAACACTACTAGCAACCTACTAGCACCAATCCCGGACTTTGAGACAAGAATTGGATACAAGAGATGAACTAGGGTTTGGAGATGAGATGGTGCTGGTGAAGATGTTGATGGATATTGCCCTCCCCCGATGAGACGAGTGTTGGTGATGACGATGGTGATGATTTCCCCCTCCAGGAGGGAAGTTTCCCCGGCAGAACAGCTCTGCCGGAGCTCTAGATTGGATCCGCCAAGGTTCTTCCTCGTGACGGCGGAGTCTCATCCCGAAAAGTTCCTTCCTATTTTTTTCTCATCGAAAGACCTCATATAGGAGAAGATGGGCATCGGAGAGCCACCGGGGGGCCCATGAGGTAGGGGGCGCGCCCTTGGGGGGGGGGGCGCCCCCCACCCTCGTGAGAAGGGTGTGTCCCCCCTGGCCTTCATCTTTGGCGTGGGTTTTTCTTTATTTCTTTTAAGACGTTCCGTGGAGTTCCAGGACTTTTGGAGTTGCGCAGAATAGGTCTCTAATATTTGCTCCTTTTCGAGACCAGAATTTCAGCTGCCGGCATTCTCCCTCTTTATGTAAAACTTGTAAAATAAGAGAGAATAGCCATAAGTATTGTGATATAGAGTGAAATAACAGTCCATAATGCGATAAATATCGATATAAAAGCATGATGCAAAATGGACGTATCATTGATCACTGGAGAAATCACTTACCCTGTGCCTCGTCGAGCCGCTTGTTGAGAAGCACGATGTCGGCATCTGCCGCATCAAGTTGCCGCTTCAGCTCGGCAAACTCACCAGTCCGGCTAGCCACCGGACCTTCTGCCATCTACACATAAAGGCAGCCTGATTATTACCTAGGACTATGATCCTCTGTTTGCCGCCGTTCTCGACGGCAACTAGAGTCTCAGGGGCTACTATCTGCATAGGGCACACCTAACGTGTGCGGTACTGTCAAAAACATACACTATTTCACGTACCTCAAAGCCTTTCAGCATACTCATGAAAGCTTCATGCAACCCACTTTCGGCAGATGAAATTCTCTCAATCACCGTACCCATTAGCGTATGATGCGCTTCTGAGATGGCCGCTTGCTCCAGAACATCCTTCAGTGTGTCCGATCGCACACCGGACGGTTCCGAACTCTTTCTGTTGCTCTCTTTAGGAGCCGAATACTGAGGACTTCGGGTGGCCAAAGGATTACCCTCTGGCCTCGGCGGGTCAGGAGAAGCCCTCCTCGATGACACTTCAGGGTCGCCAGCCTCATGAGGCAGGGTGGCATGGGGAGGGGTCTCGCTCTCCATCATCTCCGGAAGAAGATCCCCCGAAGACGAACTCTTTCGAGAAGGGCTACGATCCGAACTACAAGATATAAGCTTCAGTTATAGTCTTCAGAAGTAAGGTAGGGTATTTTCACTATTAAGTACTCTTTGTTTACGTACAGCTCGGTCAAGGGCTGATCCCCTTGCGGGCACTATGTGGAAAGAGTACCCTCCGAGGCAGGACCCTCTGGCGAGGATTTCTTCCCCCGTTTGGAAACCTTTGTTTATGGGTCGTCAGAGGTGGTCCTCTTCCTTCCTTGGGGAGAAGGAATTTCAGATTCTTCTCCCTGGTTGTCCTCCTTCGCGGAGGTGCTAATTCCCCCGGTTTGGACGAATGATGAGTGAGGCCTGCTTTCAGCCTCTGTATTCCCCCTTTATCTTCCCCTGAGGGCGCCTGACAAGGCGTTGGCTCGAGCATTCTGGCTAGTACTGGATTGGCCGAGCCTTCGGGAAGGGGGGCCGAACACCTGATTATCTTCGCCTTTGTTACCCAGTCCTGGTCAGAGAGCGACTTTTTAGAATGATGTTATGATAAATAAAAAGACAGTGTGTTCGGCCACGGAATTACTTACTTGGGTATCTGGGCGATTGCAGCTCAGACCCGCATCATTGGTGATATCCGGACACTTTATTTGGGGTCCGAAGAACAATTTGTACATCTCTTCGAGCGTCATGCCGAGGAAGTGTTGGATAGTTCGCGGTCCTTCCTGGTTGAACCCCCACATACGGAGGGGTCGACGTTTGCAAGGCGAGACTCGATGAACTAGCATGACTTGCATTACCGTGACCAGGCTGACATCTCTCTCGAGGAGATCTCGGATGCGACTCTGCAATATCATCACATCATTTACTGGCCCCCAGTTCAGCCCCTTGTTGATCCATGACGTCAGTTGTGGTGGAGGGCCTGAGCGAAAGGCTGGGGCAGCTACCCACTTGGTACTCCGGAGAGCTGTGATGTAAAACCACCCCCGCTGCCATAAACTGGACACCTTTGGGAAGGAACTCTCTGTCCATGGAACATCAGCGCTTCTGCTTATTACGGCACCTCCACGCTCTACGTGACGCCCCTCGATCATCTTCGGCTTCACATTGAAAGTCTTGAGCCACATGCCAAAGTGTGGGGTAATGCGGAGGAAGGCCTCAGACACGACGATGAACGACGAGATGTGAAGGAGGGAATCCGGGGCCAGATCATGGAAATCCAGCCCATAATAGAACATGAGCCCCCTAACAAAGGGATCCAGAGCGAGGCCTAGCCCTCGGAGGAAGTGAGAGATGAACACAACACTCTCGTTGGGTTCGGGAGTGGGGATGACCTGCCCTCGGCCAGACAGCCTATGCGAGATTTCGGCGGTCAGATACCTGGCCTCTCTTAGCTTCTTGATGTCTTCCTCTGTGACAAAGGAAGGCATTCACCGACCTTGAAGGTTGGATCCGAACATGGTTGAAGGTCCGAAGCGCCTGATCTGAGCCTTGGGTGTTGGAACTCGAGGCGGGGGAAGGATTCGATTGAGCACGAGAAGGAAAAAAGGACAGGCCTTGGCCTCTTTATAAAGAGGGTGAATATCAAGCATCCTCCTCGTGGCCATTTGGGACTTGCCTAAAATCGAGGAGTCATACCAATGAGCACGATTGGGTTACCCACGTCCGTATTGATGAGAATCCCGTAATAAGGGGGACACGATCTCTACTTCGACAAGACGTGTCAAGAAAACCGCCTCGCAGTATGTGCAGGGCTGGTTGAGAAAAATGGTTCGAATAATGACCGGGCCATGGCATGATGTCGTGTTGCTAAATGTGTCAGCAGATTGGATTTGCGGAAATATTATTCTCTCTACGGTGGTATGTGGAACTTGTTTTGCAGAGCCGGACACTATCCTTGTGTTCAATATGTTCTATGGAGTATTCGGAGGAGGAACCCACCTTGCAATGCCGAAGACAAATCTGTGCGCTGGGCTCATCGTCATTGAAGCCTAGTTCACGGGCTATTGAGGGAGTCCTAGATTAGGGGGTCTCCGGACAGCCGGACTATATCCTTTGGCCGGACTATTGGACTATGAAGATACAAGATTGAGGACTTCGTCTCGTGTCCGGATGGGACTCTCCTTGGCGTGGAAGGCAAGCTTGGCAATACAGATATGTAGATCTCCTCCCTTGTAACCGACTCTGTGTAACCCTAGCCCCCTCCTGTGTCTATATAAACTCAACATACAATCATACCATAGGCTAGCTTCTAGGGTTTAGCCTCTACGATATCGTGGTAGATCAACTCTTGTACTACTCATATCATCAAGATCAATCAAGCAGGACGTAGGGTATTACCTCCATCGAGAGGGCCCGAACCTGGGTAAACATCGTGTCCCCTGCCTCCTGTTACCATCCGCCGTAGACGCACAGTTCGGGACCCCCTACCCGAGATCCGCTGGTTTTGACACCGACACCTATTGTACCTAAGGGTTATGTTGTGGATGAAGAAACTACAAGAGACTTATTTGCTTGCAATGATAAAGAGGATCTTCAGAAATTATTAGCTAAGCTGGAAGAAAAATTCTTGAATGCTAGAATGAAATATGATCCCAATTTTGCTACTTCACCTATCTTTGTTACTGATAAGGATTATGAATTCTCAAACGGTCCCGGGTTAATTACTTTGGTTGAATCTGATCCTTTCTATGGCCATGAATGTGAAACTGTTGTGGCACATCTTACTAAATTGAATGATATAGCCACCCTATTCGCTCATGAGGAAAAAAATTGCTATTACTATATTCTTAAGTTGTTTCCTTTCTCATTAAAGGGTGATGCTAAGTTATGGTTTAATTCTCTTGCTCCTGGTTGTGTGCATAGTCCCCAGGATATGATTTACTACTTCTCTGTAAAATATTTCCCCGCTCATAAGAAACAAGCTACCTTAAGGGAAATATTTAACTTTGTGCAAATTGAAGAAGAGAGTCTCCCACAAGCTTGGGTAGGCTTCTCCAGTTACTTAATGCTTTCCCTGATCATCCTCTCAAGAGAAATGAAAATACTTGATATCTTTTATAATGGACTAAACGATGCTTCCAGAGACCACCTGGATAGTTGTGTTGGTTGTGTTTCAGGGAAAGAACTGTTGAGCAAGCTGAATTGCTATTGAATAATATATTGAGTAATGACAATGATTGGACACTTCCTGAACCAACTCCTAATCCAACTCTGAATAAAAGAGGTATTCTATTTCTTAGTCCTGAAGATATGCCAGAGGAAAAGAAATCTATGAAACAAAAGGGTATTAAAGATGAAGATGTTAAAAATTTACCGCCCATTGAAGAAATACATGATCTTGATAACCGGACACAGGTAGTAGAGGCAAACTCTCTCCATAGATTTGATGAAGGTGATATTCCTCATAATAAGTCTGCTAGTCAATGCTTAGATGATATTGATAATTTTATTGTTAAACAAGAAAACTTCAACGCTTATGTTAGTAGACAATTGAAACATAATGCTTACATGCTTGATCACTTGGGTGATTATATGAATAGAACAGTTAATGATCTTAAGCTTATTAGTAAACATGCTTCCATGGTAACAACTCAAGTAGACCAAGTACTTAAGGCACAGGATGATTTGCTTAATGAGTTGAATACTAAGAATAATGACAATGTTGTTAGGTTTATGACTAGAGGTGGTAAAATGACCCAGGAACCTTTGTATCCCGAGGGCCATCCTAAGAGAGTTGAGCAAGATACTCAGAGAACTAATACTGATGCACCTAGTCCTAGTAATAAAAAGAAAAAGAAAACTGATAGGACTCTGCTTGCTAGTGAACCTGAGAATCGCAATAATATTTCTATTTTTGATGCTGAGACACAATCTGGTGATGAACATGAACCTAGTGATAATGTTAATAATGATGTTCATGTTGATGCTGAACCTAGTAATGATAATGATGTGGAGACTGAACCTGCTGTTGATCTTGATAACCCACAATCAAAGAATCAACATTATGATAAGAGAGACTTCGTTGCTAGGAAACATGCTAAAGAAAGAGAACCATGGGTTCAGAAACCCATGCCCATTCCTCCCAAGACATCCAAGAAAAAGGATGATGAGGATTTTGAGCACTTTGCTGAAATGATTAGACCCATCTTTTTTGCATATGCATTTGACTGATATGCTTAAAATGCCTCCTTATGCTAAGTACATGAAATATATTGTTAGAAATAAAAGAAAGATACCAGAAGCTGAAATTTCCACCATGCTTGCTAATTATACTTTTAAGGGTGGAGTACCAAAGAAACTAGGATATCCAAGAGTACCAACCATACCTTGCCTCATTAAAATAAATTATGTGAAAACTGCTTTATGTGATCTTGGAGCCGGTGTTAGTGTTATGCCTTTCTCTTTATATCGTAGACTTGAATTGAATAAGTTGACACCTACTAAAATCTCTTTGCAAATGGCTGATAAATCAACTGCTATACCCATCAGTATTTGTGAGGATGTGCCTGTTTGTTGGAAATATGCCCTAGAGGCAATAATAAAATGGTTATTGTTATATTTCCTTGTTCATGATAATTGTCTATTATTCATGCTATAATTGTATTAACCGGAAACCGTAATACATGTGTGAATACATAGATCACAACATGTCCCTAATAGATGGTTGTGGTTTCCTAACCATGGACATCGAATGCCGTTGATAATAGGATCACATAATTAGGAGAATGATGTTATTGACAAGACCCAATCCTAAGCATAGCACAAGATCATGTAGTTCGTTTGCTAGAGCTTTTCTAATGTCAAGTATCGTTTCCTTAGACCATGAGATTGTGCAACACCCGGATACCGTAGGAGTGCTTTGGGTGTATCAAACGTCACAACATAACTGGGTGACTATAAAGGTGCACTACATGTATCTCCGAAAGTGTTTGTTGGGTTGTCACGAATCGAGACTGGGATTTGTCACTCCATATGAAGGAGAGGTATCTTTGGGCTCACTCGGTAATGCATCATCATAACGAGCTCAATGTGACTAAGGAGTTGGCCATGGTATCATGTGTTACGGAACGAGTAAAGAGACTTGCCGGTAACGAGGTTGAACGAGGTATGAAGATACCGACGATCGAATCTCGGGCAAGTAACATACTGATGGACAAAGGGAATTGTATACAGGATTGATTGAATCGCCGACATCGTGGTTCATCCGATGAGATCATCGTGGAACATGTGGGAGCCAACATGGGTATCTAGATCCCGCTATTGGTTATTGGCCGGAGAGATGTCTCGGTCATGTCTGCATGGTTCCCGAACCCATAGGGTCTACACACTTAAGCTTCGGTGACGCTAGAGTTGTTATGGGAAATTGTATGTGGTTACCGAAGGTTGTACGAAGTCCTAAATGAGATCCCGGACGTCACGAGGAGTTCCAGAATGGTCCGGAGGTAAAGATTTATATATGGGAAGTCCAATTTCAGTCGCTGGAATGATTTTGGGGGTTATCGGTATTGTACCGGGACCACCGAAAGGTGTCCGGGGGTCCACTGGGTGGGGCCACCTACACCGGGGGACTTAATGGGCTGAATATGGGTGTAAACCAGCCCCTAGTGGGTTGGTGCGCCCCCTAGGGCCCAAGGCGCCTAGAGTTGGAAACCCTAGGGGGAGGGGTGCCTCCCACCTTGCTTGGGGGGCAAGTCTCCCCCCTGGCCGCCGCCCCCCCTCTAGATGCATCTAGGGGGGCTGACCCCCTCTTCCCTTCCCCCTATAAATAGTGGGGGGGGGGGGGGGTGGGAGGGCATCCACACCCCTTCCCTGGCCCAGCCCTTCCCCCCTCCAACACCTCCTCCTCCGTAGTGTTTAGCGAAGCTCTATCGGAGAACCACGAGCTCCACCGCCACCATGCCGTCGTGCTACCGGAGTTCTCCCTCAACTTCTCCTCTTCCCTTGCTGGATCAAGAAGGAGGAGACGTCCTCGGGTTGTATGTGTGTTGAACACGGAGGCGCCATTCGTTCGGCGCTTGGATCAGATCTTCCGCGATTTAAATCGCCGTGAGTACGACTGCATCAACCACGTTCTTGTAATGCTTCCGCTTAGCGATCTTCGAGGGTATGAAGATGCACTCCTTCTCTCTCGTTGCTAGCATCTCCTAGATTGATCTTGCTGACACGTAGGAAAATTTTGAATTATTACTACGTTACCCTATAGTGGCATCATGAGCTAGGTCTATGCGTAGATTCTATGCACGAGTAGAACACAAAGTAGTTGTGGGCGATGATTTGTTCGATTTGCTTACCGTTACTAGTCTTATCTTGATTCGGCGTCATTGTGGGATGAAGCGGCCTGGACCGACCTTACACGTGCGCTTACGTGAGACTGGTTCCACCGACTAACATGCACTTGATGCATAAGGTGGCTAGCGGGTGTCTGTCTCTCCCACTTTAGTCGGATCAGATTCGATGAAGAGGGTCCTTATGAAGGGTAAATAGCAATTGGCATATCATCGTTGTGGCTTTTGCATAGGTAAGAAATGTTCTTGCTAGAAACCCATAGTAGCCACGTAAAACATACAACAACAATTAGAGGATGTCTAACTTGTTTTTGCAGGGTATGCTATGTGATGTGATATGGCCAAAAAGATGTGATGAATGATATACGTGATGTATGGGATTGATCATGTTCTTTTAATAGGAATCACGACTTGCATGTCGATGAGTATGACAACCGGCAGGAGCCATAGGAGTTGTCTTAATTTATTGTATGACCTGCAAGTCAATGTAAACGCCATGTAATTACTTTAATTCATTGCTAACCATTAGCCATAGTAGTAGAAGTAATAGTTGGCGAGACAAGTTCATGAAGACATGATGATGGAGATCATGGTGTCATGCCGGTGACGAAGGTGATCATGCCACACCTCGAAGATGGAGATCAAAGGCGCAAGATGATATTGGCCATATCATGTCACTTTGTGATTTGCATGTGATGTTTGTCATGTTTACATCTTATTTGTCTAGAACGACGGTAGCATAAATAAGATGATCCCTCACTAAAATTTCAAGAGATGTGTTCCCCCTAACTGTGCACCGTTGCGAAAGTCCGCTGTTTTGAAGCACCACGTGATGATCGGGTGTGATAGATTCTAACGTTCGCATACAATGGGTGTAAGCCGGATTTACACATGCGGAACACTTAGGTTGACTTGACGAGCCTAGCATGTACAGACATGGCCTCGGAACACGAGAGACCGAAAGGTCGAACATGTGTCATATAGTAGATGCGATCAACATGGAGATGTTCACTGTTGATGATTAGCCCGTCTCACGTGATGATCGAACACGGCCTAGTCGATTCGGATCATGTATCACTTAGATGACTAGAGGGATGTCTATCTGAGTGGGAGTTCATTAAATAATTTGATTAGATGAACTTAATTATCACGAACTTAGTCTAAAATATCTTTACAATATGTCTTGTAGATAAAATGGCCCACGCTAATGTTGCCCTCAACTTCAACGCGTTCCTAGAGGAAACCAAGATGAAAGACGATGGTAGCAACTATACGTACTGGGTTCGTAACTTGAGGATCATCCCCATAGCTGCCTAGAAAGCATATGTCCTTGAAGCACCGCTAGGTGATGCACCCATTTTCCCAGCAACTCAAGAAGTTATGAACACCTGGCAGTCGCGTAGTGATGATTACTTCCTGGTTCAGTGCGGCAGGCTTTACAGCTTAGAATTGGGGCTCTAAAAGCGTTTGGAGCAACATGGAGCATATGAGATGTTCCAAGAGCTGAAAATGGTTTTCCAAGATCATGCCCGAGTCGAGAGATATGAAGTCTTCGACAAGTTCTACAGTTGTAAGATGGAGGAAAATAGTTCTGTCAGCGAGCATATACTCAAAATATCTAGGTTGCACAACCGCTTGTCTCAGTTGGGAGTTAATCTTCCAGATGACTCAGTCATTGACAGGATCCTCCAGTCGCTTCCACCTAGCTACAAGAGCTTTGTGATGAACTACAATATGCAAGGGATGGAGAAGACCATTCTTGAGTTATATTCAATGCTGAAATCAGCGGAGGTGGAGATCAAAAAGGAACATCAAGTGTTGATGGTGAATAAGACCACTAGTTTCAAGAAAGGCAAGGGTAAGAAGAACTTCAAGAAGGACGACAAGGGACTTACCACACCCGGTAAGTCAGTTGTTGGGAAGAAGCCAAAGAATGGACCCAAGCCTGAGAGTCAGTGCTTTTATTGCAAGGGAAATGGTCACTGGAAACGGAACTGCCCCAAGTACTTAGCAGATAAGAAGGCCGACAATGCCAAAAGTATATGTGATATACATGTTATTCATGTGTACCTTACCAGCGCTCGTAGTAGCTCCTGGGTATTTGATACCGGTGTGGCTGCTCATATTTGTAACTCAAAACAGGAGCTGCGGAATAAGCGAAGACTGGCAAAGGACGAGGTGACGATGCGCATTGGGAATGGTTCCAAGGTCGATGTGATCGCCGTTGGCACACTACCTCTACATTTACCTACGGGGTTAGTTTTAAACCTCAATAATTGGTATTTAGTGTCAGCTTTGAGCATGAACATTGTATCTGGATCTCGTTTAATGCGAGATGGCTACTCATTTAAATCTGAGAATAATGGTTGTTCTATTTATATGAGAGATATGTTTTATGGTCATGCCCCGCTGGTCAATGGTTTATTTTTATTGAATATCTAATGTGGTGTTACACATATTCATAGTGTGAATGCCAAAAGATGTAAGGTTGATAATGATAGTCCCACATACTTGTGGCACTGCCGCCTTGGTCACATTGGTGTCAAACGCATGAAGAAACTCCATGCAGATGGACTTTTGGAGTCTCATGATTATGAATCATTTGACATGTGCGAACCATGCCTCATGGGCAAAATGACTGAGACTCCGTTCTCCGGGACAATGGAGCGAGCAACCAACTTGTTGGAGATCATGCATACTGATGTGTGCGGTCCAATGAGAGTTAAGGCTCGCGGTGGCTATCGTTATGTTCTCACCCTCACTGATGACTTAAGTAGATATGGGTATGTCTACTTAATGAAACACAAGTCTGAGACCTTTGAAAAGTTCAAGGAATTTTAGAGAGAGGTAGAGAATCAACGTGACAGGAAAATAAAGTTCCTACGATTAGATCGTGGAGGAGAATATTTGAGTCATGAGTTTGGCACGGACCTAAGGAAATGTGGAATTGTTTCACAACTCACGCCGCCTGGAACACCTCAGCATAATGGTGTGTCCGAACATTGTAATCGCACTCTATTGGATATGGTGCGATCTATGATGTCTCTTACCGATCTACCACTATCATTTTGGGGTTACGCTTTAGAGACTGCCACATTCAGTTTAAATAGGGCTCCGTCAAAATCCGTTGAGACAAAACCGTATGAATTATGGTTTGGGAAGAAACCTAAGCTGTTGTTTCTAAAAGTTTGGGGATGCGATGCTTATGTCAAGAAACTTCAAACTGAAAAGCTCGAACCCAAATCGGAAAAATGCGTCTTCATAGGATACCCTAAGGAAACAATTGGGTATACCTTCTACCTTAGATCCTAAGGCAAGATCTTTGTTGACAAGAATGGATCCTTTCTGGAGAAGGAGTTTCTTTCGAAAGAAGTAAGTGGGAGGAAAGTAGAACTTGATGAGGTACTCCCTCTTGAACCGGAGAATAGCGTAGCTCAGGAAGATGTTTTTGTGGTGCCTGCACCGACTAGAGAGGAAGTTAATGATGACGATCATGAAACTTTGGATCAAGTTGCTATTGAACTTCGTAGGTCCACAAGGACACGTCCGCACCAGAGTGGTATGGCAACCCTGTCCTGGAAATCATGTTGTTAGACAACGACGAACCTTCGAACTATGAAGAAGTGATGGCAGGCCCGGATTCCAACAAATGGCTTGAAGCCATGAAATCCGAGATAGGATCCATGTATGAAAACAAAGTATGGACTTTCACGGACTTGCCCGATGATCGGCAAGCCATAGTGAATAAGTGGATCTTTAAGAAGAAGACTGACGCGGACGGTAATGTGGCCGTCTATAAGGCTCGGCATGTCACTAAGGGTTATCGACAAGTGCAAGGGGTTGACTACGATTAGACCTTCTCACCTGTAGCAAAGCTGAAGTCCATCCGAATCATGATAGCAATTGCCGCATTCTATGATTATGAGATATGGCAAATGGACGTCAAAACGGCATTCCTTAATGGTTTCCTTAAGGAAGAATTGTATATGATGCAGCCGGAAGGTTTTGTCGATCCTAAGAATGCTGACAAGGTATGGAAGCTCCAGCGCTCCATCTATGGGCGGGTACAAGCATCTCAGAGTTGGAACATTCGCTTTGATGAAATGATCAAAGCGTTTGGGTTTATACAGACTTATGGAGAAGCCTGTATTTACAAGAAAGTGAGTGGGAGCTTTGTAGCATTTCTCATATTCTATGTGGATGACATACTATTGATGGGAAATGATATAGAACTTTTGGAAAGCATAAAGGCCTACTTGAATAAATGTTTTTCAATGAAGGACCTTTGAGAAGCTGCTTACATATTAGGCATCGAGATCTATAGAGATAGATCGAGACACCTCATTGGTCCTTCACAAAGCACATACCTTGACAAGATATTGAAGAAGTTCAATATGGATCAGTCCAAGAAGGGTTCTTTCCTGTATTGCAAGGTGTGAGATTGAGCACATCTCAATGCCCGACCTCGGCAGAAGATAGAGAAAAGATGAGTGTCATCCCCTATGCCTGAGCCATAGGCTCTATTATGTATGTCATGCTGTGTACCAGACCTGATGTGAACCTTGCCGTAAGTTTGGTAGGGAGGTACCAAAGTGATCCTAGTATGGAACACTAGACATCGGCCAAGAATATCCTGAAATACCTGAAAAGGACTAAGGATATGTTTCATACTTATGGAGGTAACGAAGAGCTCGTCATAAAGGGTTACATCGATGCTAGCTTCGACACAGATCTGGATGACCCAAGTCACAACTCGGATACGTGTACATTTTGAATGGTGGGGTAGTCAGCTGGTGCAGTTGCAAGCAAAGCGTCATGGCGGGATCTACATGTGAAGGGGAGTACATAGCTGCCTCGGAGGCAGTGCAGGAAGCAGTCTGGATGAAGGAGTTCATCACCGACCTAGGAGTTAGTGCCAATGCGTCGGGCCCGATGACTCTCTTCTGTGACAACACTAGAGCTATTGCCCTTGCCAAGAAGACCAGACACATCAAGCGTCGCTTCAACTCCATTCGTGAATATATTCAAGATGGAGACATAGATATTTGTAAAGTGCACACGGATCTGAATGTCGCAGATCCGTTGACTAAACCTCTTCCACGAGCAAAACATGATCAACACCAGAACTTTATGGGTGTTCGATTCATCACAATGTAACTAGATTATTGACTCTAGTGCAAGTAGGAGACTGTTGGAAATATGCCTTAGAGGCAATAATAAAATGGTTATTATTATATTTCCTTGTTCATGATAATTGTCTATTGTTCATGCTATAATTGTATCAACCAGAAACCGTAATACATGTGTGAATACATATATCACAACATATCCCTAGTGAGCCTCTAGTTGACTAGCTCGGTGATCAATAGATGGTTGTGGTTTCCTAACCATGGACATTGGATGTCGTTGATAATGGGATTACATCATTAGGAGAATGATGTGATGGACAAGACCCAATCCTAAGCATAACACAAGATCATGTAGTTCGTTTGCTAGAGCTTTTCTAATGTCAAGTATCATTTCCTTAGACCATGAGATTGTGCAACTCCCGGATACCGTAGGAGTGCTTTGGGTGTATCAAACGTCAAAACGTAACTGGGTGACTATAAAGGTGCACTACAGGTATCTCCGAAAGTGTCTGTTGGGTTGGCACGAATCGAGTCTGGGATTTGTCACTCCGTATGACAGAGAGGTATGTCTGGGCCCACTCGGTAACTCATCATCATAATGAGCTCAATGTGACTAAGGAGTTAGCCACGGGATCATGCCGTACGGAACGAGTAAAGAGACTTGCCGGTAACGAGATTGAACGAGGTATGGAGATACCGATGATCGAATCTCGGGCAAGTAACATATCGATGGACAAAGGGAATTGTATACGGGATTGATTGAATCCCTCACATCATGGTTCATCCAATGAGACCATCGTGTAACATGTGGGATCCAACATGGGTATCCAGATCCCGCTGTTGGTTATTGGCCGAAGAGATGTCTCGGTCATGTCTGCATGGTTCCCGAACCCTTAGGGTCTACACACTTAAGGTTCGGTGACGCTAGAGTTGTTATGAGAAATTGTATGGGGTTACCGAAGGTTGTTCGGAGTCCCAGATGAGATCCCGGATGTCACAAGGAGTTCCAGAATAGTCCGAAGGTAAAGATTTATATATGGGAAGTCCAGTTTCAGTCGCCGGAATGATTTCGGGGGTTATCGGTATTGTACCGGGACCACCGAAAGGTGTCCGGGTGTCCATCGGGTGGGCCACCTGCCCCGGGGACTTAATGGGCTGAATATGGGTGGGAACCAGCCCATAGTGTGCTGGTGCCCCCCAAGGGCCTAAGGCGCCTAGGGTTGGAAACCCTAGGGGGAGGGTGCAGCTCCCACCTTGCTTGGGGGGCAAGTCTCCCCCCTGGCCGCCGCCCCTCCCCCTCTAGATGCATCTAGGGGGCCGGACCCCTCTTCCCCCTATAAATAGTGAGGGGTGGGAGGGCAGCCGAACCCCTTCCCTGGCACAGCCCTTCCCCCCTCCAACACCTCCTCCTCCTCCATAGTGTTTAGCGAAGCTCTGCCGGAGAACCATGAGCTCCACTGCCACCACACCGTCGTGCTGCTGGAGTTATCCCTCAACTTCTCCTCTCCCCTTGCTGGATCAAGAAGGAGGAGATGTCCCTGGGTTGTACATGTGTTGAACGCGGAGGCACCGTTCGTTCGGCGCTTGGATCAGATCTTCCGTGATTTGAATCGCCGCAAGTACGACTCCATCAACCGCGTTCTTGTAATGCTTCCGCTTAGCGATCTTCAAGGGTATGAAGATGCACTCCTTCTCTCTCGTTGCTAGCATCTCCTAGATTTATCTTGGTGACACGTAGGAAAATATTGAATTATTACTACGTTCCCCAACACTGTTGTGGTTGGAAATGTTATTATCTTAACGGACTTTGTTATTCTTGATATTCCCAAGGATGACAGTATGTCGATGATACGTCTCCGTCGTAGCTATAATTTTTTACCGTTCCATGCCAATATTATACAACTTTCATATACTTTTGGCAACTTTTTATATTATTTTTGGGACTAACATATTGATCCAGTGCCTAGTGCCAATTATTGTTTGTTGCATGTTTTTTGTTTCGCAGAAAATCCATATCAAACGGAGTTCAAACGGGATATCAAACGGAGTTCAAACGGGATAAAAACTGATGGAGATTTTTTTGGAATATATGTGATTTTTGGGAAGAAGAATCAACGTGAGATGATGCCCGAGGGGGCCACGAGGCAGGGGGCGCACCCCAGGGGGGCAGGCGCACCCTAGGCCCTCGTGGACACCCCGTTAGGCGGTTGGTGCCATTATTTCACCGCAAGAAAGCTAATATCCGGATAAAAATCATGTCCAAAAAATTCAGCCCAATCGGAGTTATGGATCTCCGGGAATTTAATAAACGGTGAAAGGGCAGAATCAGGGAACGCAGAAACAGAGAGAGACAGAGAGACAGATGCAATCTCGGAGGGGCTCTCTCCCCTCCCATGCCATGGAGGCCGTGGACCAGAGGGGAAACCCTTCTCCCATCCAGGGAGAAGGTCAAGGAAGAAGAACAAGAAGGGGGGCTCTCTCCCCCTCTCTTTCGATGGCGCCGGAACGCCGCCGGGGCCATCATCATCACCGCAATCTACACCAACAACTTCACCGCCATCATCACCAACTCTTCCCCCTCTATGCAGTGGTGTAACACCTCTTTTACCCGCTGTAATCTCTACTTGAACATGGTGCTCAATGCTATATATTATTTCCCAATGATGTATGGTTATCCTATGATGTTTGAGTAGATCCGTTTTGTCCTATGGGCTAATTGATGATCGTGACTAGTTTGCGTTGCATTTTTATTATTGGTGCTGTCCTATGGTGCTCTCCGTGTCGCGCAAGTGTGAGGGATCCCCGCTGTTGGGTTTGCAATATGTTCATGATTTTCTTATGATGGGTGGCGTGAGTGATAGAAACACAGACCCGAGTAAGTAGGTCGTTTTGGGTTTGGGAATAAAGAGGACTTGATGCCTTATAATACTATGGTTGGGTTTTACCTTAATGATCTTTAGTAGTTGTGGATGCTTGCTAGAGTTCCAATCATAAGTGCATATGATCCAAGAAGTGAAATTATGTTAGCTTATGCCTCTCCCTCAAATAAAATTGCAATAATGATTACCGGTCTAGTTATCGATTGTGTAGGGACAAATAACTTTCTTGTGTGACAACAAGCTCTTTACTAAAACTAACTTAGTTGTGTCTTCATCTAAACATCCCCTATTTTTTATTTACGCGCTCTTTATTATCTTGCAAATCTATCCAACAACACCTACAAAGTATTTCTAGTTTCATACTTGTTCTAGGTAAAGCGAACGTTAAGCGTGCGTAGAGTTGTATCGGTGGTCGATAGAACTTGAGGGAATATTTGTTCTACCTTAACTCCTCGTTGGGTTCGACACTCTTACTTATCGAAAGAGGCTACAATTGATCCCCTATACTTGTGGGTTATCAGTCGATCATCCTTGGTAGACCTTTTTTGAATACTGTAGGGGCTGATATTGATTGCAACAAAGGCAATGCCACTTTTCATGTTAATGGTAATGAGCATACAGTACACTTTCCGAAGAAACAACATCAAGTGCATAGTATCAATTCTGTTGGAAAATTTTCAACTATTACTATTGGAGGTTTTGAATTCCCTCTTCCTACTGTCAAAAAGAAATATGATATTCTTATTGTTGGGGACATGCATATCCCCCTTGAGGTAACCTTGTGATATTCGAAGATTCACTGGTTTCATGTCATTCGGAAGAAGTTTGTTAATAAGACTTGATCAACCTTGTTAATGGATTCCTTTTGATGCGCATGAGATGGATGAATTTAACTCTATCTACCCACTTTTTACTTTTTGTTATTTAGATTAAATAAATCAAAAATATTATTTTCTGTCTATTTTCTGAATTATCCATGCAATATAAAATGTCCTGAAAATAAAAGTTATCCAAATGCCCTGAAAATTCAGTATGATTTTTATTGAATATTTGAGAATTTCTGGCACTGAACACACACCAGGGGGCCTCACCAGCTAGCCACAAGGGTGGAGGGCATGCCCTACCCCCGAGGCATGCCCCCTGTCCTTGTGGGCCCCAGGTGGCCCCCTCCACTTATTCCAGTACCCATCCACTCCTTCCTCCAGAAAAAATCACTTCATATCTCAAACTCGTGTTCTTGCTCATTTTGCTGCCATTTTCGATCTCCTTGCTCAAAGCTCCATTCATAAAACTGCTTTGGGGGATTGTTCTTCGGTATGTGACTCCTCCGATGGTCCAATTAGTTTTTATTCTAGTGCTTTATTTATTGCAAAATTTTGCTGCTGTAGTGACCATGTTATTGAGCTTGCACGTCAAATTTATATGGTCAAAAGTAGTTTTGATGCATGATATAGCCTCTAGGCACTTGTACGAGTAGTTGCTGTCAATTTTGTTGAGTTTGGTTCACTTTTATTTTGAGTCACTGAAAATTTCAGAAATTTTTAGAGGAACAAAAATGTCTAGGAGAATGTACCAAGGTGGTTCTTATAAAAAGCAAGCACCGAGGCTCGCGATACGCGAACCAAACCTTGAACCGCCAAGGGAAGCTGTAGGATCGAAAGTATGTCTAGAGGGGGGGTGATTAGACTACTTGACCAAATAAAAACTTAACCTTTTCCCAATTTTAGTTCTTGGCAGATTTTAGCTATTTTAGGACAAGTCAAGCAATCATCACACAATTCAAGCAAGCATGCACAGAGTATATTGGCAGCGGAAAGTAAAGCATGCAACTTGCAAGAATGTAAAGGGAAGGGTTTGGAGAATTCAAACGCAATTGGAGACACAGATGTTTTTCCCGTGGTTCGGATAGGTGGTGCTATCCTACATCCACGTTGATGGAGACTTCAACCCACGAAGGGTAACGGTTGCGCGAGTCCACGGAGGGCTCCACCCACGAAGGGTCCACGAAGAAGCAACCTTGTCTATCCCACCATGGCCATCGCCCATGAAGGACTTGCCTCACTAGCGGTAGATCTTCACGAAGTAGGCGATCTCCTTGCCCTTACAAACTCCTTGGTTCAACTCCACAATCTTGTCGGAGGCTCCCAAGTGACACCTAGCCAATCTAGGAGACACCACTCTCCAAGAAGTAACAAATGGTGTGTTGATGATGAACTCCTTGCTCTTGTGCTTCAAATGATAGTCTCCCCAACACTCAACTCTCTCTCACAGGATTTGGATTTGGTGGAAAGAAGATTTGAGTGGAAAGCAACTTGGGGAAGGCTAGAGATCAAGATTCATATGGTAGGAATGGAATATCTTGGTCTCAACACATGAGTAGGTGGTTCTCTCTCAGAACATATGAGTTGGAAGTGTAGATGTGTTCTGATGGCTCTTTCTCCGAATGAAGAGGAGGTGGAGGGGTATATATAGCCTCCACACAAAATCCAACCGTTACACACAATTTACCAATCTCGGTGGGACCGAATCAACAAACTCGGTCAGACCGAAATAGTAAACCTAGTGACCGTTAGAGATTTTCGGTGGGACTGACATGCAACTCGGTAGGACCGATTTTGTTAGGGTTAGGGCATAACTAATCTCGGTGAGACCGATTACACAAACTCGGTGAGACCGATTTTGGTAATTAGCTAACCAGAGAGTTGGTCAGGCAAACTCGGTGGGACCGATTTGCTCTTTTGGTGAGACCGAAAAGTTACAAAAAGGAAACACTGAATTTACATTGCAATCTCGGTGGGACCGATCCGCTCTTTCGGTGAGACCGAAAAGTTATGAAAGGGAAACAGAGAGTTTGCAATCCCATCTCGGTGCGACCGAGATCCCTATCGGTAGAACCAATTTGCTAGGGTTTGGCAATGGCTATGACAAGTGAAACTCGGTGACGCCGGGTTGAAAGAATCGGTAGGGCCGAGTTTTGCTTTGGGTTTAGGTCAAATGTGGATATGGGAAAGTAGTTGAGGGTTTTGGAGCATATCACTGAGCACATGAAGCAAGAGGCTCATTAAGCAACACCTCATCCCTCCTTGATAGTATTGGCTTTTCCTAAAGACTCAATGTGATCTTGGATCACTAAAATATAAAATGAAGAGTCTTAAGCCTTTGAGCTTGAGCCAATCCTTTGTCCTTAGCATTTTGAGGGTTCCACTTTCACCATCCATGCCATGCCAATCATTGAGCTTTCCTGAAATAATCATCTTGGAATAGCATTAGCTCAATGAGCAATATGTTGTTATGAATTACCAAAACCACCTAGGGATAGTTGCACTTTCAATCTCCCCCTTTTTGGTAATTGATGACAACATATAGATCAAAGCTTCGACAAATGATAATAAGCATGAACTATATCGTCGCTTTGAGAAGTATGTGATAAGTAAGAGCTCCCCCTAAATTTGTGCATATTTAAGATTTGCTTTGGACTGCAAATGCACAAAGAGTTAGAGTCATGGGTTACTCTTCCATGTCACATACATCTTGGTGGAGCGCTTAAAATGATAAGAATGAAATACATGCACTCATCACCAAGAAAAGTGAATGATCACATAAGATAGATAAGATAATAGCATTCACGAAGCATTAAGTGTAGCTTATGATCAAACACATGATCATCAATGTCTCACAGATAACGGCATAGTATCTCAAGCACTCAAAAGAAAACAAAGTTCGAATAACCACCAAATAAAGCAAGAGAAAAAAACACTCTCTCTCTTGAAGCCTATGATCTATACATTTTTCTCCCCCTTTCGCAACAAGTTACCAAAAAGTTCCTAGAAAATGCATAGTGCTAGATCGACTCTCAGGCTTCATCTTCTGGTGGTGGTGGAGTCCGGAGCACTCCAAGGACGAAGCCTTCTGTAGACGTGGTTGGAGTTGAGGCTGAAGTAGATGCTGGAGCTGGTGGAATTGAAGCTGTAGCTGGTGCAGAAGTGGTGGCTCTGGTGTCAGCAACTGGCACTGCATGTGATCTCTGAGCTCTTGGTACTCTGGCAAATGCATCAGTTGTAGTCTTGCCTCTCCTCTCCTGCATGTCATCCTGAAGTTGTTCCACTGCAGACTGAATCTCTGTTACTTTGACATCCAAGTCATAGAACTTTTGTTCCATGATCCTCTCTAAGCTCTATTGATTCTGAGTGAGGGTGGCCAGTCCTTGCTCAATCCTCAGTGTGGATGCAATCAAGTAACCAAGCTGCTCTTGTTTGGTTTTCAAGAAATACTCGGATGCCTCCTCTTGAGTTGGCATCTTGGCAGCTTTCTCCTTCCTTGCCTGCTCCTTCTTTGCTTGTGCTTGAACTGATGATGGTTCATTCTCATTCACACAACTTGGTTGTCCTCAAAGTCTGGATGAATAGGCAAGTGTTCCTTGTCCAGTAGGTATATGCCTGTGCCCATCTTCGAGTTTATTAACTCCTGAATCTGAGGGGCATAACCACAACTCCTCTTCTGATCTGCTGCAGTCCTCTTGATAGTTTCTACTATGAGGCTCATGACCTTGAATTCCTGAGGCACATCAAATACATGAAGCAAATTGATTGCATGGCCTCTGATCATCTTGTGATCACTTGACTTGGGCAATAGAGTGTGCCTAAGGATCAAGTTAATGGTTGGCAGCCCTGACAGAAGATAATGCACAGACCCAAACTTGAAAGTATCAAGTGCCTCGTTTGGAATTTCCTTGTACATATTGGACATAGAGTTGTGGTCCATCTTCTTCTTGGCATAGATATCCAAGTCATCCTCATGCTCCTCTGGGGCATTGATGAGCTGTGCCCACTCAGCAACAGTAGATTGGTACCTCGTACCTTCAGACATCCATGTGATCTTTCCATCTGAGTAGAAATGTGTTGTGGAGTAGAATTGCATAATGAGTTCCTTGTTCCACTTTGTGAGCTTCTGCCCAACAAAGTCTGCTACTCCACAAGCATTGAAGCTGTCATACCCTCCAGGGTAGTGTTCTTCATTTTCCTTGATGTACTCCCAATTGACCCATCTCATGTCACAAACTATGGGCTTCTTTTCAAGCAGCACTGTCTCATAGAAATCTTGCTGTTCCTTGGTGTGAAACCTGTAATCAACAACAGTTCTTCTCCTTGAAGAATACGGGTTTGCTTCTCTCCACTTCCTCAGCCCTGAGTCTCTTCTGAGCTTCATGTCCTCAGCCACAGGATGAGCATCATTATGGTCTAGGATCTTGGGACTGAGCTTTCTCAGAACATGCTCTTCATCATCTTCTTCAGCAGCTTCAGGCACTGGGGCCTTGTTCTTTTCATTTGCAGGTATGCTCCTCGTATTTCTCTTTGGGGCAGACTTGGGCTTGGAGGCAGCTTTGGGTGCTTCTTTGGCTTGGATGCAGCAACCCCTGTCCTGATAGCATCACCCATAAGCTTAGGTGCCTTAGGTGCTGGTGCAGCAACCGCTTATTCTTCCTCTTCTTCCATGATAGAAGCCTTTCCAAGCACTCTGGCTACGGTCTTCTTGACCCTTTCCTTCCTTTTCTTTCCTTCAGCAGCAACTGGCTCTATGGTTGCAGGCTTTTCAGGAATCTGAGTTGAAGCTCTGGCCTTTGGCATAGGCTGCCTACCTGCTGGCCTTTTGATTTTTAAGCATGGCTTTGTGCCTTGAACTGAGCCATATTCCTTCTTGAGCACAACTCTCTTTGATGTGGCTTCCTCTTCCTCTGCCACATAATCTTCATCCTCAGAATCTGAAGTTCTCTTCTTCCTCTGTCTGGTGGCAGCTTTTGGCAAATTGCTTGGGGTACTTCTGCTGCCATCATCTGAAGAGCTGGAGGGACTAGTGCCCTCACTCATGAGCACCTGCTCTTCTGATCTGTTCTGGCTGTCACTCTGATCAGACATGATGTAAAAGCTGACTGCTGACCCTGTGAAGAGTTTATAGATGAGGTAGAGTGGATGAGCATCACAAAATGCAGAGATTTTTGCAAAAGAATGATTCAAAAACTTAGTTTTAGTTTCCCACTGAAATCATCTCGGATCTACCGATTTTTAAACTCGGTGATACCGAAGCAGTTTTGGAACCTAAACTAGTGAACTCAGTCAGACCGAGTCACAGTTCGGTGGCACCGAGACTGCTAGGGTTTCACAAAGTTCCAAAATCGGTCACACCGATAAGTAATTCTCGGTCAGACCGAGTCTCACTTGTGCAATGGCATAAGCCAAATCGGTGGGACCGAGTTTTTCAACTCGGTGGGTCCGAGATGGTTTTGGCGGAAACCTAACCCTAAAATTTTCGAATCAACTAATCTACGAACGCATTGACTGGATAGGAGTGTTTCAATCATGGCAAGAATCATTAAGAACACAATGTGCTAGGAATCGGACGGGGAATAGCACTGTGATCGAGTCCATACCCTAGTTCGGCAGAGACTCGCTACGGCGGCAACGACGGGGTTGAATTCCGTTGACGGTGATGGAGACCAGCGACTGGAGGCGGCTGGCGGCGAGGAGACAATCCGGAGACCACGTTGGCAGAGCGAGCTATCGCGCGGGCGAAGGGGTTCAGAGAATTTTCCAAATTTTTTCCCGTGACTATATATAGCCCGACCCTGTCGGTGTGACCGAGTGGAACAACTCGGTGGCACCGAGATGAAAAACTGTATACAGTTGTTGCAACTTGGGGTGACTGAAAGGTTCAAATCGGTTGCACCGAGATCAAAAATTCAGATCAACTTAATGATCTCGGTAGGACCAAAAGTAGGATATCGGTCAGACCGAGAATCATAAAGAGGTTTTGGAAGTTTAAGTCTATGATGAATCGGGGACTCCGAGTGCTCCTCACACAGAGTGGTTCGAATCTGACTTGATCAAATTTTGTGATGTAGCATGAATAGAGTTTGAGACGAGAAAAGCATAGATAGCTAGAGGAGGTTCTTAGGCATTCTTGTCCATCCACTTGGCAAAAGGAAATAAAACCAAGCAATCAAAACAACAAGTGGATGTCCTCGAATGAGTAAAATATGCAACCAACACGCTCACACAATAAGATGGCAATTGAAATATGTGACAAAGCATGCACAACCAATTCTAGCATCTATCAAGCAATTGGCGATGACTAGGTCATCTATATATGAGTATATTGACTTAGGAGTCAAGTGAGAACACTTGATCATAGGTCATACTCATCGTTTAAGTTCAAGTGGGGTTACCACTTTTACATAAAGCATTGTTGTGTTCACATCTTTAGAGTTGCTTTAGCTCAAGTCTTAGAGTAAAGCTCCCCCTAGATGTGATATCCCCCTAAGAGGGATGAACTAACCTTGGGTTTTGTCGATGATGACTTCATGTAGATGTTGAAGATGTGGATGCTCAATGTTGATGTAGATCACCTGTAGCTATCCATTTGAGTGAATTGCACTTTCAATACCTACATGGGTTAGTCCCACAAGGAACAAACAAGGATATCCATAGACATAGAGTGATGCACACACAAGATGATTTCCATGAAAACTTTTAGGTTACCTTGTCCCTTGTCTTACCAACAAGAGGGTTTGTGACTCCTTGAACTAGTGCAAGATGTGGAAGTTGATTGCACTTGTTCTTGCCAAAATGATAAGAGTGAAGTATGTTGGCGGAGTCACCCTCAAGAACTCTCTAGTTCCTCTTCTTTTGGATCCACACCATCTTGATGGGAATCCTTGGAGTTGTAGTCGTACTTGATGAAGTGGAACTTGAAGTGGTCTTGGGAATCCACTTGACTAAGGTCTTAGGAGCTTCTTCAAATGCATCAATTTCCTCTTGAAGCTTGTCCTTGCCTTTTTGCTTGTAGTCTTGTGGTGGAAGATCATCTTGAGCTTGTGTCCCCTTGAAGGAAGTATCATACTTCTCTTGTTGAGAAACAAACTTTGTCTTGGGGTATTGATCTTCTTCCCACTCAACTCCATTGGCATTGAACTTTCGTTCAAAACCAACACCTTGATTCTTCCGGTGCCTTCCTTGCTTGCGCACAATTTCCTCGAATTGCTTACTCCCGGCAAGGCTTTTGTACACTCCTTTCTCTATAATTCCCTTCAATAAGCTATTTTCTTGCTCAAGTGTAACTTGGCTAAGAGAATCATTAGTGGAATCAAGAGAACTACTAGAAGCAACAATATTGGATTTAGCATTATCATTGTTACTACTAGAGGAAGAATCTTTCTTGTTCTTGTTACTAGACTTGACTTGAGGCATGTAAGTGGATAAGAGTAAACGCTTGGCAATCTAAGAAGAACTTTTCTTGCGGAGATCATCATTGATTGCCTTTAAAAACTCATGCTCTTGCTCAAGATTGAGCTTTTCAAAGCGTAACTTCTCATGAGCTCTTAAAAGTTCTCGATGATCTTCGAAGATAGTTTCATGAGCTAACTTAAGAGTGTTTAGTTCTTTAGTTAAAGCCTCAATCTTCTCCTTATCATTGTCATTCGTTTTATCTTGATTAGCATGATTAATTGGCGTTTCATCATAGTATTCATCACTAGAGTTGTCAACAAGCAGATCATCATCACCTAACAAGTCATCTTCATCACTATTAAAATCAACATACTCGGGGTGTGTTACCTTAGGACCTTTGGCCATGAAGCATCTTCCAATTCCTTCATTCGGTGAGTCAAATATATCGTAGGAGTTGGTTGACACAAGTGCTAGACCGGCAACACCTTCATCTTGAGTATATTCGGAATCGGAGTGATAACTTCTCTCGGAGTGGTCGTCGGAGTCAGAGCCGGATACCCATTCATCAACATGAGCTTGATGTCTTCGTTTTGTGTAGCTCCTTGATGATTTTTCCTTCCTTTCCGAATCCTTGCTTCTCCGTGAGTATCTTCGTTCATAACGATCATCTCTACTCCTTCTCTCTCTTGGTGGTGATTCTTCTCTTTTGCTTCTTCTTTTTGGAGAGTCTTCTCTTCTCTTGTAGGGAGCCGTACACTCATTGGAATAGTGTCCGGGTCTTCCACAATTGTAGCAGTTTCGCTCTCGACTAGAAGATCTTTTGTCATTGTAGGACCTTGACTTGGAGCTTCTATCTTTGCTTCTACTCTTGTAGAACTTCTTGAAGTTCTTCACCATTAAGCTCAATTCTTCATTGAAGTTTTGTTTCTCACTTGATGATGTAGGGGCTTCACATGAGGCTTTGTAGGCACCACTTGATTTGTTGTGAAGTTCCTCTTTATCCTTAAGTGACATCTCATGAGCAACAATTCTTCCAATTACCTCCGTTGGCTTGAGATTTTTGTAATTGGGCATCATTTGGATCAATGTGCACACAGTATCATATTTTCCATCCAAGGCTCTTAGAATCTTCTTGATGATGAATCTATCGGTCATCTCTTCACTTCCTAAGCCGGTAATCTCATTTGTGATGAGAGCAAGCCTAGAGTACATTTCAGCGACACCTTCACCATCCTTCATTTTGAACTTGTCAAGTCGACTTTGAAGCACATCCAATTTGGATTCCTTGACGGAGTCGGTACCTTCGTGCATATCAATCAAAGTGTCCCAAATTTCCTTTGCATTCTCAAGACGGCTGATTTTGTTGAATTCTTCGGGGCACAATCTGTTGAAGAGAATATCACAAGCTTGAGCATTGTATTGCAACATCTTCAACTCATACGCGGTAGCTTCACGGTTTGGTTCTCTCCCATCAAAGAAGTCACCTTGCAAACCAACACACACAATAGCCCAAACGGCGGGGTTATGTCCAAGAATATGCATTTTCATTTTATGCTTCCAACTAGCAAAATTAGTACCATCAAAGTAAGGACCTCTACGGTGATAATTTCCCTCGCTAGACGCCATACTCTCCTAGGTTGTGAAACCAAGGCTATGACCACCAAAAGCTATGGAAATCAAAGCAAATGGAGACCGAGGCTCTGATACCACTTGTAGGATCGAAAGTATGTCTAGAGGGGGGGTGATTAGACTACTTGACCAAATAAAAACTTAACCTTTTCCCAATTTTAGTTCTTGGCAGATTTTAGCTATTTTAGGGCAAGTCAAGCAATCATCACATAATTCAAGCAAGCATGCAAAGAGTATATTGGCAGCATAAAGTAAAGCATGCAACTTGCAAGAATGTAAAGGGAAGGGTTTGGAGAATTCAAACGCAATTGGAGACACGGATGTTTTTCCCGTGGTTCGGATAGGTGGTGCTATCCTACATCCACGTTGATGGAGACTTCAACCCACGAAGGGTAACGGTTGCGCGAGTCCATGGAGGGCTCCACCCACGAAGGGTCCACGAAGAAGCAACCTTGTCTATCCCACCATGGCCATCGCCCACGAAGGACTTGCCTCACTAGCGGTAGATCTTCACGAAGTAGGCGATCTCCTTGCCCTTACAAACTCCTTGGTTCAACTCCACAATCTTGTCGGAGGCTCCCAAGTGACACCTAGCCAATCTAGGAGACACCACTCTCCAAGAAGTAACAAATGGTGTGTTGATGATGAACTCCTTGCTCTTGTGCTTCAAATGATAGTCTCCCCAACACTCAACTCTCTCTCACAGGATTTGGATTTTGTGGAAAGAAGATTTGAGTGGAAAGCAACTTGGGGAAGGCTAGAGATCAAGATTCATATGGTAGGAATGGAATATCTTGGTCTCAACACATGAGTAGGTGGTTCTCTCTCAGAACATATGAGTTGGAAGTGTAGATGTGTTCTGATGGCTCTCTCTCCGAATGAAGAGGAGGTGGAGGGGTATATATAGCCTCCACACAAAATCCAACCGTTACACACAATTTACCAATCTCGGTGGGACCGAATCAACAAACTCAGTCAGACCGAAATAGTAAACCTAGTGACCGTTAGAGATTTTCGGTGGGACTGACATGCAACTCGGTAGGACCGATTTTGTTAGGGTTAGGGCATAACGTAATCTCCGTGAGACCGATTACACAAACTCGGTGAGACCGATTTTGGTAATTAGCTAACCAGAGAGTTGGTCACGCAAACTCGGTGGGACCGATTTGCTCTCTCGGTGAGACCGAAAATTTACAAAAAGGAAACACTGAATTTACATTGCAATCTCGGTGGGATCGATCCGCTCTTTCGGTGAGACCGAAAAGTTACGAAAGGGAAACAGAGAGTTTGCAATCCCATCTCAGTGAGACCGAGATCCCTGTCGGTAGAACCAATTTGCTAGGGTTTGGCAATGGCTATGACAAGTGAAACACGGTGACGCCGGGTTGAAAGAATCGGTAGGGCCGAGTTTGGCTTTGGGTTTAGGTCAAATGTGGATATGGGAAAGTAGTTGAGGGTTTTGGAGCATATCACTAAGCACATGAAGCAAGAGGCTCATTAAGCAACACCTCATCCCTCCTTGATAGTATTGGCTTTTCCTAAAGACTCAATGTGATCTTGGATCACTAAAATATAAAATGTAGAGTCTTGAGCCTTTGAGCTTGAGCCAATCCTTTGTCCTTAGCATTTTGAGGGTTCCACTTTCACCATCCATGCCATGCCAATCATTGAGCTTTCCTAAAATAATCATCTTGGAATAGCATTAGCTCAATGAGCTATATGTTGTTATGAATTACCAAAACCACCTAGGGATAGTTGCACTTTCAGAAGCTCAAGTGAAGCCTTGTGAATGGCCATCAAATGAATTTATGTTTTGTGCAGGTTTCAAGGATGAATTTTATGCGTACGTACAAAATGTCGACCTTGAGGACTTCTTATCAAACAAGTGCCTACAATATTATTATCTCACTGATTCCTTTGTGCGAAGGTTTGAATTTTCATCTAAGCGTAATACTCATACTATCCTGTTTAATCTTTATGATGAATCTTACACCATGGACCTAGAAGATTTTTGTGATGCATGCAAAATTCCACAAATGGTGCCTTCTTCGTTAGCCTCAAAAATATGAATATAATGATTTCCTTGCTAGCATCACCGTTGGAGAAACTAGAAATATCACACAACCTACCATAGGGAGCATTCACTTTCCTACCGTACATTACTTTGCTCTCTTTATAGGAAGATGCATTAATGGTAAACATGATCATAGCCACCTTTGTGTACCAGATCTTAGTGTCCTAAAATGTGCGGTGTTAGGTGATCAGCGATATAAGTTGGGGGCTATTATTGCAAAGAGGTTACATCTTAATGCTAAAGATGAAGATTTATTTGGTGGGATTTATGCAACTCGTTTAGCTAATTATTTGGGTGTATCCATAAGAGGGTATGACATTGAGCTGTCACCTGCCTTTATAGATTATGAGGCCATGGTACGCTACCAGTTTCTTGAGAGGAACAAATAGTTCCTCCAGTATCGACTTATCTTTGACAGATGGCGTGCCGTCTATGTTACCCTTCCTGCTCTTGCCTTCTTTAACTTTCAGGAAAATGGGAGATATTTTATAACTAGAGAGGAGGTAAACGAGTATGAGAGAGCAGCGGAGGCTTCTCGTCTTAAGGAGGCAGCTCGCCAAGTGGTAGCTGCCGCAGCACAGTACGACCCCAACTATGATTCCAGGTATCATCCAGGCTAGTGGTGGTCGTAGACAAATTTAGGCCAAAAGCCTAAGCTTTGGGGAGTATGTATTTCTCACCGACATTACATTCATGTTCACACATTCATTTTAGTTGTCGGTGTTCATGCTTTTTCATTGTAATATCCATGTTAGTTTATTTATTTTCCCTGCTTTCTTCTTGTGTGTTTGAAAAACCTTAAGAAAACCAAAAAAGTAGTTGTAGTTTATTTACTTACCATGCATGTTTAGTTGTAGTATTAAAAGAAAACCCAAAAATATTTCTCGTTCTTCTTTTGCTTGTTGGGAGCTTTCCCGTGTAAATAGTTTTTCTCGTTCTTGTTTTACTTTCTTCAAGAAAAACAAAACTCCAAAAACATTTCTATGTGTTCCTTTGAAATTATTTTCTTTTCTTTGGGGTAGAGAGGAGAAGACCACGATGAAAATGTTGAGTGGCTCTCATATGCATTATTGTTGATCTAACAAAGAGCCCATTTAATCTTGTCTTCTCCCTCTGAATAAATGTTTGCAGATTCTAGCTTAGTCCAATGCACGTGCACTATTATTATTATCCACACCATTCGGTCGTGCAAGTGAAAGGAAATAATGATGATATATGATGAAATGATTGAGATGAGGAAAAGCTGGTATGAACTCGACCTATCTTGTTTTCGTAAATATGATTAGTACATCGTTCTTGATTCAGCCTACTATGAATGAAACATGTTTGCAATGACAATTAGAGATAATAGTTACTCATGCCATGCTTAATTAGCTAGGAGTTTATAATGGTTTGCCTGAAGGAAATATGCCCTAGAGGCAATAATAAAGTTGTTATTTATATTTCCTTATATCATGATAAATGTTTATTATTCATGCTAGAATTGTATTAACCAGAAACTTGATACATGTGTGAATACATAGACAAAACACAGTGTCTCCAGTAAGCCGCTACTAGACTAGCTCATTAATCAAAGATGGTTAAGTTTCCTAACCATAGACATGACTTGTCATTTGATGAACGGGATCACATCATTAGGATAATGATGTGATGGACAAGACCCATCTGTTAGCTTAGCATAATGATCATTAAGTTTTATTGTTATTGCTTTCTTCATGACTTATACATATTCCTTTGACTATGAGATTATGCAACTCCCGGATACCAGAGGAATACCTTGTGTGCTATCAAACATCACAACGTAACTGGGCGATTATAAAGATGCTCTACAGGTATCTATGAAGGTGTTTGTTGGGTTGGCATATATCGAGATTAGGATTTGTCACTTCGAGTATCGGAGAGGTATCGCTGGGCCCTCTCGGTAATGCACATCATGATAAGCCTTGCAAGCAATGTGACTAATGAGTTAGTTGCGGGATGATGCATTACGGAACGAGTAAAGAGACTTGCCGGTAACGAGATTGAACGAGGTACAAAGATACCTGAAAGTGCGTTATATCGACTAGAGGGGGGGTGAATAGGCGATTTTTATGAAAGTCTTCAAAACTTGGAAGTTATGAAGACAAACGATAGAAATAAACCTATTACCCACCAGCGGAAGGTAGACTACACTAGGCAAGCCATAGTCAAGTATTCAATGGTGAGAAAGCACAATGACTAATAGCAGCAATGTAGTAAGGATGAGGTAGGAAGATATTATGAAGCCAAACAGAAAACGCAGTCACTCAGTGAAGATAAAAGACAGTGCAATCATACAATGACTTCACAAGGAGTAACAGTAAGTAAAGGAAAGGGAAGATGAAACCAGTGACTCGTTGAAGACAATGATTTGTTGGACCAGTTCCAGTTGCTGTGACAACTGTACGTCTGGTTAGGGCGGCTAGGTATTTAAACCTTAGGACACACAGTCCCGGACACCCAGTCCTGAACACGCAGCTCAGGACACCCAGTCCTCACCGTATTCCTCTTGAGCTAAGGTCACACAGACCTCGCCCAATCACTCTGGTAAGTCTTCAAGGTAGACTCCCAAACCTTCACAGACTTCGTTCACCGGCCATCCACAATGTCTCTTGGATGCTCAGAATGCGACGCCTAACCGGCTGGAGGATGCACAGTCCTCAAGTGTAATAGGTCTTCAGATCACACAGACAAGAAGACTTAAGTGATGCCTAATTCTCTTTGGCTCTGGGTGGTTAGGGCTTTATCCTCGCAAGGAATTCTCTCTCAAAGGCTTCGAGGTGGGTTGCTCTCAAACGACAAAAGCCGTACTCTGAATCTGAGTAGCCAACCGTTTATGGTTGTAGGGGGTGGGCTATTTATAGCCACTTGGCAACCCGACCTGATTTGTCCGAAGTGACCCTGGGTCACTAAGGAACTGACACGTGTTCCAATGGTCAGATTTCAAACTCACATGGCAACTTTACTTGGGCTACAAGCAAAGCTGACTTGTCCGACTCTGGACAAGATTCGCTCTCAAAGTCTTCACTCGAAGACATAGGTTTTGTTTAAGGCATCACTTCAGTCATTCTGACTGGTTCACTTGGACCCCACTTAACAGTACGGTGGTTCCTATGACTCAACACAAAAGAAAAAGAACTACGAAAGATCTAAGTCTTCGAGTTCCATAGGCTTCATGCGGTGTCTTCTCTTGTCATAGTCTTCAATGTAAATATCTTCATATACCACCTTTGACTTCAATGTCTTCATACATTTTTAGGGGTCATCTCTGGTAGGAAAACCGAATCAATGAGAGACTTCTACCTGTGTTATCCTGCAATTCTCACAAACACATTAGTCCCTCAACTAGGTTTGTCATCAATACTCCAAAACCAACTAGGGGTGGCACTAGATGCACTTACAATCTCCCCCTTTTTGGTGATTGATGACAAACTAGTTGAAGTTTTCAACGGGGAATATAATCTGTGAAATTGTAAAGGATAAGGATTTGTCTTCATAAGTTGCAAGGGGTCCCCCTGAAGATGTGCATATAAGTAATTTGCTTTTGGAATGCAAATGCACATGGCAGGTTGTACTTGTGGAGATCCACTTCAACTTATGATGACAATCCACTATGCATGAGAAGGTACGTGAAGATAATGACATGCATAATGGAAAATTGACGTCTGCAGAATGATCTAGGTGCAGAATTTATCGTCGCACATGCGGAATTTATCATCGCAAAACAAGGTGGCAAATAAGTAGTAGACGACCATCGAGTTTAAGTGTTACAACTCAAAGAACCAAATGTAGCAAAACGAGAGTTCTAAGCATGAAGCAAAATATAAAGCACCCGCCCATATGGACCCGCTTGAAGACTATCAACCTCATATGCTTCTCCCCCTTTTGTTAGTAAGGACCAAAAAGGTTTGAAGACATAGAGGATCTACTCGTTCCCATGAAGAGTAGGTGAAGCAGCAGGGTCGTTGGTGGTGTTCGGCGGTGCAGACGAGCTTGGAGTAGAGTCGAAGCATGCTGAAGGAGGTGGCGGTGAAGTAGCATCGTCTTCATCCTCGATAACTCTGGCAGTCACTGTTGCAGCAGAGGAAGAGAACTCAGAGTCTTCAAGGGATGGAGTTCCTCGCAGCACAGCCCTTCGAGGAGGTGTGGAGTCAAACTTGAATCGCTCAGTGAAGCCATCCTGTTGAAGATCATCTTCAGAACACATCATCGTCAGCCCTTTCCATGTGCGGCGACAGGTTTCATGGGCAACGAAAGCATTCTTGGTGGCAAGATTGTGAATGCGATTAACATCCACCAAGAGGCTTTTCATCTGACGCTTCAGCCATTCATGATGCCTATCATGTTTCTGATGAAGAGCCACAAGAAGCTCTCGGTCATTGAGAACACGAGTGCGCTTCTTGGGTCGTGGAGCAGTTGTACTATCAGTGGCTTCAGTGGAGGCAGGGTGTGGTGCACGTGTAGTGCCAGCCAAAGGATACACCCGAGCGACTGCTTCAACACCTTCAACGTTCTGAGTGAAACTCTGATGCTCTGCATTCTGAAGACTTAGAGGTTTCTTGGCAGGCTCAGGATAGATGGCTTCAGTAGACATATCCACATCAGGCAAGAAGATCCGATGGTTGCGGGCTGAGGGCTGATACGAGATAGCAGAGTGAAGTTTGATCAGCCGCATTACCCATGGGGCGTAGAACTTCAAACCAAACAGATCAGAGCCTGATGCAGCAAGTTGGTGTATGAAGAAGTCCTGTGCATTGAAGCATTTTCCATGAAGAATATAGAATACCAAAGTCTTCATTGCACCCTCAAGCTTGGCATTTGGAGAGTGCCCTTTGATGGGCCAGAGAGTTCGCCTGATGATGTGATAGATGGTTCTTGGCAGATACTCAAGGTCTTCAACGAAGAACTCCGTGGGATAAGCAACATCTTGGGGTAATGGCTTCATCATGCTGAGCATCTGACTGATATCAGGTTCAGACCTCTGAAAGATGCTCTCAATAACTTCACTATGCAGTTGACAGCCATGCTCATAGAGATCGCCAGGAGTGGGCAAACCAGTGAGCTCAATGATGTCAAATGCATTGGCTTCGTGATGAATGTTTACGGTCATCCACTCCAGGACCCAAGTCTTCGGATCTCTGCTATACCCACGGATATGAAGTGTGTCATAGAATTGAAGCAGCAGCTCTTCATTCCAATGCTCTTGGTCAGTAATGAACGACAACAGTCCAACTTCCTTGAAGCAATCCAAAGCTTCTTCTAGACAGGGCAGACCAGCTATAGCTTCAATGTCAAGGCGCTTGTGTGGGATGATGCGACCTTGGTTGTAAAGAATGCATGAGTAATAGCTTCGCTGAGGATAGCTCCAGAACCGATCAGATGATATCCTTTCCCTTGAGTAGGGGTTCCTGGAGCTATTGAAAAATATGTTGTCTGCCCTGAAGCCATTCATATTGAAGGAGCCAGGTGCTGATCCAGGACCTGGGAACCTTGGAAATCTTGGGATTGGCTTCTGTACCTGAGGCCTGTGCTCAACATGATAGTCGAACTGGGGACCGGCAGCAGACTCAGGAACAAAAGTGACGGGATCAGTGGCTTCGTTGTCTTCTTCTTCCGTTGGGGAGGGCTCCACATTAGCTTCATTGGTAGTTGTGGCAGCCTCAAGATTTTCATCCTCCACTTGACGAGCTGGAGGGTCGGTCACAAGCACGTTCTCCTTGAGAACTGCTTCTTGATGGGACAGGGGAGTGGGAACTTGTGGAACTTCTTCTTCCGCAGCTGATGCAGCCGGATTGTCTTCAACAGAGACTTGAGGCCTGGGACCTTTGCTAAGCCTGCGCAATGTGGGCGACGCGTGTGGAGTTGGAGTGGGCTGGGCCTCATAGTCTTCTTCCTCTTGTGGGCCATCCGCCCATGAAGCATCCTGTGCAATTGGCGTCAGTGGACGACCAATGCTGATGAGTTCGCTGTTTTCAAGCTGAGGAAGGACTGCACCATCTTCTACATGGTCATGTTGACCAATGTCTTCAGCGGGGATGGGATCAGCTGCTGGAAAGTCTTCAGCTTCATGAGCCTCTGTGGAAGCAGGCTCATGGATTGTTAGTTGACGTTTAGCTTCAGGATAGACCATTGAAATAGGTTCAACTATCAAAGGCTCTGTGGGAGCAGCCCGATCTTTCTTGATCTTCCTCTTCTTCTTGGAGGGGGCAGTAGGAGAGGCTTCAGGATGTTTCATCCTCCTGGCTTCAGCCTCAACAGTCCTTGTCTTCTTGAGCTCTGAAGCGGTTGATCGGCTTTTTGGCTTCGAGCCAGTCAGTCTAGTTGGGAAGATAATCGGAACTGCTTCCTGCCTTGGTGCGTCGGGTTCAGTCATAGCAGGCTTCTTCTTCTTCTTTGCGGCCATCCTGGGGTCGATGCCAGGACGCCCAAGGGCCTTGCGCTTCTCAGCCTCATTGTAGGCTTGCACACATCTGTCAGCCAGAACCTTCATGCGCTCACGCAAACCCTGAGCTTCTGCATGTTTCTTCAGAAAGGCTTCCTTTAGCTCATGCATCATGATCTTGAAGTTCTTCACTTCTTGCACGCTGAGCTTGGCCATATGCTTCTTGAACTAAGCCTTTTCATAGTCAATCTTCTGCTTCAGTTCAACAACGCGCTGGGCTATGGCTAGTTCTGAAGCAATGGCGCCATGGAAGGCGGCACTGAGGCCAATGGGTAGCTGCAGATCTTCAAAGCTGATGTTTGGTGTGTCAAACCACTCGTCAATGAAGTTGTGGATGATGGTTACATCAAAGAGAGGCAGATCATTGAAGATTTCTGCTTCTTCTTTGCTCTTGATGAGTTGCTCAAGAGCGTCATCTGCAAGATTTTCATCAGTTGACAGATCAATGTCATCATTGCGCAGAATGGCAGCAGCTGTGAGCTCTTGGCTGGTGTGTGGCAGAGGCATATTTCTCTTCTGGGGCTTAGAGATGCGTGATAAATCTTCAGACTGCACACTGTCTTCAGGAGGTGTAGTTGCCAGTGGCTTCGCCCGTGAGATTTTTGGTGAAGGGGCAGGCTTTGAAGCTTTAGGCTTCTTTGACTTCTGAGGATTCGGCGCTGCAGGCGCTTCATCTGATTCAGTGTCAACTGCAGGCTCATTCACTAGAGTTCCTTGAACCAAGATGTGGGTGATGAAGCCTTGAAGATTGTAGAAAGGACCGATAACATTGGGTTCTGCATCTCGTGTGCCATCAGCCCTTGGAGTAGAAGGACCAGGATTGAAGTCTAGTCCCAATGTCTTCTTGTTCTGCTTCACTGAGTTCTGGGCAAACTGGAAGTTGCGCTTAAACAGATTGTCGTCACGACACCATAGTAGTGACGACGGGTGAGCATCAGCAGGCTGTGGCCCACGAACCATGCAGGGGTAGAAGCCTTGTTCAATGGCTTCATTTTTGGTCCTGGATTGAAGATTCTTGTACAGGATGTCTCCCCACGGTCTCTTGATGGCACTTTTCTCAGCATATTCCTAGGTCACAAACCGGTATTTGAACCATTGTTCTGCCCAATATCTTCGAATCCATTGGATTCGGGTCTTGCACTGATTGTAATCCTCTTAAGGATCTGTCTTGTAAAGCTCTGAGAAGTCATTAGGCAAATCTCTTGATGTTCCCCCACGACGCTGTCTGCCACCCTTCCTTACTGATTTCTCTGCAGCCATGAACTTCAAACTGAAAGGCTTCAAAATGTTCAAAGGCTTCAAAGGTTTTCGCTTGCTGGACAAACAGGAACTGGCTTCGGGAGAATTTATGTGATGTTGTAAGAATTCTGCAAATGAATGCAGACTATGAGAACCAAAGGATTCTCCCACGGACATGTACCTGTGACAACATTAAGGTGCGAGGGAAGGGGAAGAGGTCATATGCATTCTCAGAAGATTTTGAAGATAAATCGGTTTAGAAGACATTGACCTCATCATGCGAAGACATTCACTCATAGATAAGGAGTTGGTTCCAGATTTGTACGAATCCAGAGATCAGTACAAGTGAGGAATCTAACTACTTTGTGAAGCACAAGTGAATATACTAGGCAGGTTATGAGATGTAGTATGAGAGAGATCTAACTTGTGTGAACAGAAACTGCTTGTGGTAAAAAGTGATGAACCATAGGATCAACGGTGCCGTAAGAAGGAAGTTTTATTTACCACACTAAGAACTGCTAGACGGAGTGGAAGATGAGGCCGAGCAGTTCAATCTTCCATGCCCTAACTTGGCGACGGAGGTCACCTACAGCAACGGCGGAGAGGATGATGTCCGCGGTCGGCGTGAAGACGGCGTCGGAGAGATTGCAGCAGCGAAGCGCTTCGTCGCCGGCGTCGTCGAGAGCTAGTGGTGGCGCTAGGGTTCGTGCGAGAGTGGAAGAAAAGATAATGACCGTTGTGAAGTGTGCATTTATAGGCACAGGGACGGCACTATGATATTACACAGGTGCCCCTGGCGATTCGCATCTGAGGAACACGTGGCCATCATGCGGAATTTGGGGTTTGTTCCACGTCCCACGCACGCCTGGATTGTCGGGTGGTCGTTCCTACTTCTCCGGATTTTATGTGGAGGAATGAGCATTGAAAATGGACTTAATGGTTGTCTCTGTATCTTCTGCTGACAGGGACGCAGAGAATACATTCGACAGTTTCAATAAAATGCATATGATTTGGAGAGATAGAATTTGAGATAGAAAGCATAGAGAGGTTAGGGTCCGATCACATTCACTTAGTTCAAAAGATTCAACAAGAAGACATAGCTATAAGTGAATGCTGTAGAGGACAGAACACTAGTATATATATATATATATATATCAACACAGTGAAGATAATCATGAAGATATGTTAAGATTGAAGTCAAACCAAATGTGAAGACATAGCAAAAGTAACGCCATGAGTGAAACACTTCAAACAGAACATGTGGTGGTGGCGTTACCCACCGTATAGGAAGTATTAGACCCAGACACGACGCACAATTATCGTGGCGCTCTGAAGTCAAATTCCACATTAATGTATTCACACTTAGAATGTATGTCTTCATTGAATGAAGATATACTTTACTTCGTGTGTTGCACATCTAAGTCATCAATATGCATAAGTGTTAGGATGTGTGCCTGATCACAGGACATTTGAGGATTCCAAGATATTTAGCTCACACCGTAACTTGCAAAATCTCTTCTCATCCAAGGGCTTGGTGAAGATATCTGCCAATTGCTCTTCAGTGTTGACGTGTATGATATCAATATCTTCCTTCACAACATGATCTCTGAGAAAGTGATGACGAATTTCAATGTGCTTTGTCTTCGAGTGCTGAACTGGGTTGTTGGCAATCTTGATGGCGATTTCGTTGTCGCAGTAGAGTGGCACTTGCTTCAGATGAATGCCATAGTCCTTGAGTGTTTGCTTCATCCACAGAAGCTGAGCCCAGCAAGATCCAGCAGCAATGTATTCAGATTCAGCGGTGGAGAGAGATACACAGTTCTACTTCTTTGAAGACCAACATACAAGTGATCGTCCCAGAAAGTGACATGTGCCTGATGTAGACTTGCGATCAACTTTGTCACCCGCATAATCAGCATCCGAGAATCCAACCAGATCAAACTCTGAGCCCTTTGGATACCATAATCCTAGAGTTCGGGTGTGAGCCAAATATCGAAGAATTCGCTTCACAGCTAAGTGATGCGACTCCTTTGGTGCCGCTTGAAATCGAGCACACATGCAAACACTAAGCATAATATGTGGCCTAGATGCACATAGATAAAGTAAAGAACCAATCATGGAGCGGCATACCTTTTGATCGAACTCTTTACCATTGTCGTCAGGACCCAGATGATGCTTGGCTGGCATTGGCGTCGTGAAGCCTTTGCAGTCTTGCATACCGAACTTCTTCAGGCAATCTTTGAGATACTTCTCTTGAGATATGAAGATGTCGTTGCGTTGCTGTCATATTTGAAGACCGAGAAAGAACTTCAGCTCTCCCATCATAGACATTTGATATTGCTCTTGCATCATATATCCAAACTCTTCATTGTACTTCTGATTAGTGCAGCCGAAGATAATGTCATCCACATATATTTGGCACACAAACAGTTCACCATCATATGTCTTCGTGAAGAGAGTGGGGTCGAGAGAACCAGGTATGAAGCCTTTGCTCTTCAGGAAGTATTTGAGTGTGTCATACCAGGCCCGAGGGGCTTGTTTGAGGCCATACAGTGCCTTTTTGAGCTTGTATACCATGTCAGGATGTTTTGGATCTTCAAAGCCAGGCGGTTGTGCAACATACACTTCTTCAATCTTGCCATTGAGAAAAGCACTCTTCACATCCATTTGATATAGAAGTATGTTGTGATGATTTGCATAGGCCAGCAGTATGCGTATGGCTTCAAGTCTAGCCACAGGAGAAAATGTTTCATCGAAGTCAATGCCTTCCACTTGAGTATATCCTTGAGCAACGAGATGAGCTTTGTTTCTGACAACTTGGCCATGCTCATCTTGCTTGTTGCGGTATATCCATTTGGTGCCTATTATATTGTGCTTCCGTGGATCAAGACGCTTAACCAGTTCCCATACATTATTCAGCTCAAACTGTTGAAGCTCTTCTTGCATAGCTTGAATCCATTTAGGTTCCATGAAGGCTTCTTCAACTTTCTTGGGTTCTGTTATTGAGACGAATGTGACGTGCCCACAGAAATTTGCCAGCTGAGTTGCCCTTGAACGAGTGAGTGGACCGGGTGCATTGATGCTATCAATTATTCTTTCAATCTGCACTTCATTGGCAACGCGAGGATGTACAGGGCGAAGATTTTGCTCTGGCTGATCTTTATTGTTGTTAGAAGGAATGTCTTCAGGCTGAGCATTGTCTTCATGTTGATCAGGTGCTGAGATGATAAGTTCTTCTTCAGGATGAGCTTCAGAAGGTATAATTTCTCCAGTTCCCATCAGCTTGATTGATTCACTGGATGGAACTTCATCTAGCACATTTGGCAGTTGCTCTCTTTGTGAACCGTTGGTCTCATCGAGCCGCACATCCACTGTTTCAACCACTTTGTAATGAAACAGATTGAAGACTCTGTAGGAGTGCGAGTCCTTTCCATAGCCAAGCATAAAACCCTCATGTGCTTTTGGTGCAAACTTTGAGGTGTGATGTGGGTCCTTGATCCAGCACTTGGCGCCAAATACTCTGAAGTAACTGACATTTGGCTTCTTGCCAGTAAGGAGCTCATAAGATGTCTTGTTTAGAAGCTTGTGAAGATAAACCCAATTGATTGTATGGCATGCAGTGTCAATGGCTTCAGGCCAGAATTTTCTTGGAGTCTTGTATTCATCTAGCATCGTTCTGGCCATGTCAATGAGTGTTTTGTTCTTGCGTTCGACGACACCATTCTGCTGTGGCGTGTACGGGGCTGAGAATTCATGTGTGATGCCCAAGGTATCAGGATATGTATCAAGGCCAGTGTTCTTGAATTCAGTGCCATTGTCACTTCCGATATGCTTTATCTTGGCGCCATAGTTGTTCATTGCTCGATTGGCGAAGCGTCTGAAGACATCCTGCACTTCAGTCTTGTAAAGGATTATGTGCACCCAAGTATATCTAGAATAATCATCAACAACGACAAAGCCATAGAGACAAGCAGTAGTAGTAAGAGTTGAGTAATGAGTGGGACCGAAAAGATCCATGTGAAGTAGTTCGAAGGGTCGAGTAGTAGTCATGATTGTCTTCAAGGGGTGTTTGGCCCTCGTCATCTTTCCTGCCTCACAGGCACCGCATAAGTGATCTTTCTTGAACTTGACGGCCTCGATGCCTATGACATGCTTCTTCTTTGCCAGGGTGTGGAGGTTCCTCATGCCAGCATGCCCAAGCCTCCGATGCCAGAGCCAACATTCTGAAGCTTTTGCTAGAAGACATACGGCAAGCTATGGTCCTGCTAAGAAATCTACCACGTACAAATCATCTTTTCGATACCCTTCAAATACTAGAGACTTGTCAGATTCCATTAGAACAAGGCAATGATATTTTCCAAATATTACGATCATGTTTAAATCGTAAAGCATTGAGACAGACATTAAGTTGAAGCCAAGGGATTCAACAAGCATGACTTTATCCATGTGTTGATCCCTTGAGATTGCAACTCTACCTAGACCCAATACCTTACTTTTACTAGTGTCAGCAAATGTGATGTGACTCTTGTCGGATGGATGTAAGGTTGAGTCCATAAGAAGGCTTCTTTTGCCAGTCATGTGATTTGTACACCCACTGTCAATAATCTATTCTGAAGACGCTGGTGTCGTACCCTTGGCACCGCGTGCCATGAAGTAGTAGGTAGAAGCGGAGTAGTCCTGGTCATTTGCATCGGTGTCGATGATGAAGTCATTGTCTTCAGTGTTGAAGAATGACTTGGCAACGTATGCTGTAGCCAGACTTGCGACGCCTGAATCGGACTCTTTCTCAGACTCCACCTCTGCCTCCTCAGAAGCAGACTCCTCCTCTGAATCCATTTCCTTGCCGACAAACGCACGTGCCTTCCCAGATGAGCTCTTCTTGTGTGATGAAGACTTTGAGGAAGACTTGGAAGAAGACTTTGAGTATTTCTTCCTCTTCTTGTCGTCAGAGTCATATTCCTTGCTCTTCTTCTTCTTTTTGTTCTCATTGTCCCACTGTGGACACTAAGAGATGAAGTGGCCAAGTTTCTTGCACTTGTGACATGTTTTCTTCTTGTAGTCATGAGCAGAAGCTTCATCATTCCTTGAGCTTGATCGGGAAGACTTTCTGAAGCCTTTCTTCTTGGTGAATTTTTGGAACTTCTTAACAAGCATAGCAAGTTCCCTTCTAATGTCTTCAGGATCATCAGAACTGTTGTCAGATTCTTCTTCAGATGAGGAGACAGCTTTTGCCTTCAAGGCACGAGTTCGCCCATAGTTTGGACCGTAGATATCTCTTTTCTTAGAAAGCTGAAACTCATGTGTGTTGAGCCTCTCAAGTATGTCAGACGGATCGAGTGTCTTGAAATCAGGACGTTCTAGAATCATCAGGGCTAGGATGTCAAACGAACTATCAAGTGATCTCAGTAGTGTCTTGACGACTTCATGTTTGGTGATCTCAGTAGCGCCGAGGGCTTGAAGCTCATTTGTGATGTCAGTGAGTCGGTCAAATGTGTGTTGGACATTCTCATTGTCATTTCGCTTGAAGCGGTTGAAGAGGTTGCGAAGGACACTGATTCTCTGATCTCTATGGGTTGAGACGCCTTCATTGACCTTGGAGAGCCAGTCCCAGACCAGCTTAGATGTCTTCAAAGCACTCACACGGCCATATCGTCCTTTGGTCAGATGACCACAGATGATATTCTTGGCAGTAGAGTCCAGTTGAACGAATTTCTTGACATCAGCAGCAGTGACACCTTCTCCAGCCTTGGGAACGCCGTTTTCGACGACATACCATAGGTCAACGTCAATGGCTTCAAGATGCATGCGCATCTTATTCTTCCAGTAGGGATATTCAGTTCCATCGAAGACGGGGCACGCAGTGGAGACTTTAATTATCCCTGCAGTCAACATAGCTAAAACTCCAGGTGGTTAAACCGAATCACACAGAACAAGGGAGCACCTTGCTCTGATACCAATTGAAAGTGCGTTATATCGACTAGAGGGGGGGTGAATAGGTGATTTTTATGGAAGTCTTCAAAACGTGGAAGTTATGAAGACAAACGATAGAAATAAACCTATTACCCAGCAGCGGAAGGTAGACTACACTAGGCAAGCCATAGTCAAGTATTCAATGGAGTGAAAGCACAATGACTAATAGCAGCAATGTAGTAAGGATCAGGTAGGAAGATATTATGAAGCCAAACAGAAAACACAGTCACTTAGTGAAGATAAAAGACAGTGCAATCATACAATGACTTCACAAGGAGTAACAGTAAGTAAAGGAAAGGGAAGATGAAACCAGTGACTCGTTGAAGACAATGATTTGTTGGACCAGTTCCAGTTGTTGTGACAACTGTACGTCTGGTTAGGGCGGCTAGGTATTTAAACCTTAGGACACATAGTGCCGGACACCCAGTCCTGAACACGCAGCTTAGGACACCCAGTCCTCACCGTATTCCCCTTGAGCTAAGGTCACACAGACCTCGCCCAATCACTCTGGTAAGTCTTCAAGGTAGACTCCCAAACCTTCACAGACTTCGTTCACCGGCAATCCACAATGTCTCTTGGATGCTCAGAACGCGACGCCTAACCGGCTGGAGGATGCACAGTCCTCAAGTGTAATAAGTCTTCAGATCACACAGACAAGAAGACTTAAGTGATGCCTAATTCTCTTTGGCTCTGGGTGGTTAGGGCTTTATCCTCGCAAGGAATTCTCTCTCAAAGGCTTCGAGGTGGGTTGCTCTCAAACGACAAAAGCCGTACTCTGAATCTGAGCAGCCAACCGTTTATGGTTGTAGGGGGTGGGCTATTTATAGCCACTTGGCAACCCGACCTGATTTGTCCGAAATGACCCTGGGTCACTAAGGAACTAACACGTGTTCCAACGGTCAGATTTCAAACTCACACGGCAACTTTACTTGGGCTACCAGCAAAGCTGACTTGTCCGACTCTGGACAAGATTCACTCTCAAAGTCTTCACTCGAAGACATAGGTTTTGTTTAAGGCATCACTTCAATCATTCTGACTGGTTCACTTGGACCCCACTTAACAGTACGGTGGTTCCTATGACTCAACACAGAAGAAAAAGAACTACGAAAGATCTAAGTCTTTGAGTTCCATAGGCTTCATGCGGTGTCTTCTCTTGTCATAGTCTTCAATGTAAATATCTTCATATACCACCTTTGACTTCAATGTCTTCATAAATTTTTAGGGGTCATCTCTGGTAGGAAAACCGAATCAATGAGGGACTTCTACCTGTGTTATCCTGCAATTCTCACAAACACATTAGTCCCTCAACTAGGTTTGTCGTCAATACTCCAAAACCAACTAGGGGTGGCACTAGATGCACTTACAATACCGACAATCGAATCTCGGGCAAGTAACATACCGATGATAAAGGGAATGACATATGTTGTCATTACGGTTTGACCGATAAAGATCTTCGTAGAATATGTAGGAACCATTATGAGCATCCAAGTTCCACTATTGGTTATTGACCGGAGAGGTGTCTCGGTCATGTCTACATAGTTCTTGAACCCGTAGGGTCCGCACTCTTAACGTTCGATGACGATTTGTATTATATGAGTTATGTGATTTGGTGACCGATTGTTGTTTGGAGTCCCGAATGGTCGAGAGGTAAATATTTATATATTGGTTGATAGTATTTGGACACCGGAAGTGTTTCGGAATGTATCGGGTACATATCAGAGTACCGGGGGGGGTTACCGGAACCCCCCGGGGGAAGATATGGGCCATATGGGCCATAGGAGGGAGGCACACCAGCCCAAAAAGGGGTGGCGCGCCCCCCACAAGGAAGGAGGCCGAATAGGACTAGGAGAGGGGGCGACGCCCCTCTTTCCTTCTCCCCCCTCTCTCCTTCCCCCTTTCCCCCTCCGGTAAAAGGAAAGGGGAGGGCAAATCCTACTAGGAGCCCAAGTAGGACTCCTCCTACTTGGGGCGCGCCTAGGGCCGTCCTCCTCCCCTCCCTCCTTTATATTCATGGGGAAGGGGGCGCCTACAACACACATCAATTGTTCCAAGCCATGTGCAGCGCCCCCCTCCACAGTTTACGCCTCCAGTCGTATTCACGTAGTGGTTAGGCGAAGCCCTACGCGGATCACTTCACCATCACCGTCACCATGCCGTCGTGCTGACGGAACGTTCCCTCGACACTTTGCTGGATCAAGAGTTCGAGGGACGTCATCGACCTAAACATGTGCAGAACTCAGAGGTGCCGTACATTCGGTTCTTGATCGGTTGGATCAAGAAGACGTTCGACTACATCAACCGCGTTAAGCAAACGCTTCCGCTTTCAGTCTACGAGGGTACATGGACACACTCTCCCCCTCTCATTGCTATGCATCTCCTAGATAGATCTTGTGTGAGGGTAGGAAAATTCTGAAATTGCCTGCTACGTTCCCCAATAGTGGCACCCGAGCCAGGTCTATGTGTAGATAATATGCACGAGTAGAACACAAAGAGATGTGGGCGGTGATAGTCATATTGCTTACCACCAATGTCTTATTTTCATTTGGCAGTATTGTTGGATGAAGTGGCCCAGACCAACCTTACATCACCACGTTCATGAGACCGGTTCCATCAACAGACATGCAACTAGTTTTGCATAAAGGTGGCTGGCGGGTGTCTGTTTCTCCAACTTTAGTTGAATCGAATTTGATTACAGCCGGTCCTTGTTGAAGGTTAAAATAGCAAACTTTATAAATCACTGTTGTGGTTTTGATGCATAGGTAAGAACGGTTCTTACTAGAAGCTCGTAGCAACCACATAAAACTTGCAACCAAAAAGTAGAGGACGTCTAACTTATTTTTGCATGGAAAGTTGTGATGTGATACGGTCAAGACATGGTGTGATATATGTTATTGTATGAGATGATCATGTTTTGTAAAAGTTATCAGCAACTGGCTGGAGCCTTATGGTTGTTGCTTTATTGTATGAAATGCAAACGCCGTGTAATTGCTTTACTTTATCACTATGTGTTAGCGATAGTTGTAGAAGCAATAGTTGGTGAGACAACAATGACGCTACGATGGAGATCAAGGTGTAAAGTCAGTGACGATGGAGATCATGACGGTGCTTTGGAGATAGAGATCAAAGGCACAAGATGATGATGGCCATATCATGTCACATATTTTGATTGCATGTGATGTTTATCTTTTATGCATCTTGTTTTTGTTAGTACGACGATAACATTATAAGATGATCCCTCACTAAAATTTCAATGTATAAGTGTTCTCCCTGAGTATGCACCATTGTGGCAGTTCGTCGTCCCGAGATACCACGTGATGATCGGGTGTGATAAGCTCTACGTTCACATACAATGGGTGCAAGATAGTTTTGCACGTGCGGAATACTAGGGTTAAACTTGACGAGCCTAGCATGTACATACATGGCCTCGGAACACTGGAGACCGAAAGGTTGAACGTGAATCATATAGTAGATATGATCAACATAGAGATGTTCAGCATTGAAAACCACTCCATCTCAGATGATGATCGGACATGGTTTAGTTGATATGGAGCACGTGATCATTTAGATGACTCGAGGGATGTCTATCTAAGTGGGAGTTCTTAAGTAATATGATTAATTGAACTTAATTTATCATGAACTTAGCCCTGATAGTTTTTGCTTATCTATGTTGTAGATCAATGGTCTGTGCTACTGTTCCCTTGAATTTTAATGCGTTTCTAGAGAAAGCAAAGTTGAAATATGAAGGTAGCAACTACATGGACTGGGTCTGTAACTTGAGGATTATCCTCATTGCCGCACAGAAGAATTATGTCCTTGATGCACTGCTAGGTGACAAGCCCCATCCCGCTAATGTAGACGCTTTGAATGTCTGGCAGACACGGTCTGATGACTACTCTATAGTTCAGTGTAACATGCTCTATGGCTTAGAATCGAGACTTCAAAGACGTTTTAAAAGTCATGGACTATATGAGATGTTCTAGGAATTGAAGTTAATATTTCAAGCAAATGCTCGAGTTGAGAGATATGAAGTCTCCATCAAGTTCTATAGCTGCAAGATGGAGGAGAACAGTTCTGTCAGTGAACACATACTCATAATATCTGGGTACCATCACCACTTGACTCAGCTAGGAGTTAATCTTCCAGATGATAGTGTTATTGATAGGGTTCTTCAATCACTGCCACCAAGCTACAAAGGCTTCGTGATGAACTATAATATGCAAGGGATGGATAAGACAATTCTCGAGTTCTTCACTATGCTCAAAGTTGCAGAGGTAGAAATCAAGAAAGAGCATCAAGTGTTGATGGTTAACAAGACCACTAGTTTCAAGAAAAAGGGCAAGGGAAAGAAGGGGAACTTTAAGAAGAATGGCAAGAAAGTTGTTACTCCCGGGAAAAAGCCCAAGTCTGGACCCAAGCCTGAAACTGAGTGCTTCTACTGCAAAGGGACTGGTCACTAAAAGCGGAACTGCCCCAAGTATTTGGCGTATAAGAAGGATGGCAAAGTGAACAAAGGTATATTTGATATACATGTTATTTACGTGTACCTTACTAATGCTCGTAGTAGCGCCTGGGTATTTGATACTGGTTTTGTTGCTCATATTTGAAACTAGAAATAGGGCTAAGGATTAAACGAAGATTGGCTAAGGGCGAGGTGATGATGCGCGTCGAGAATGGTTCCAAGGTCGATGTGATCGTCGTCGGCACGCTACCTCTACATCTACCTTCGGGATTAGTTTTAGACCTGAATAATTGTTATTTGGTGCCAGCGTTGAGCATGAAATTATATCTGGATCTTGTTTGATGCGAGACGGTTATTCATTTAAATCATAGAATAATGGTTGTTCTATTTATATGCACTGGTACGCGTCAGTGCTATACAAACTATTTTTTAACCCCCTTTCCGCGACGGCATTTGGAACCATCACCAAGTGAGTGTGGGCGATAGGGGGGTCCTTCCCACAAGACCAAGAAACCATCGGGGATATGCCCTCCTCGCACACACGCTCGGCAAAATGAGGTCGTGTGCGACCGGCGAGCGCTCAAATACGGAAATACGTACAGTAGAGCTAAAAAATACAATTATACACGTGAAATTATTTCTGGTCGCAAGTACATCCCACACAGTCAGTCCCTGCTAAACGTTTCCGTTCGTATGTACATCCCACACAGTCGCTCCAAGGAAAACGTTTCCGTTCACAGGTACATCACACACAATTTTTCCCATTAAATCGTTTGTGATAGCGTTGCCATTGCACACGATATTAATAATTTTATCGTTTGTGTTATTGAATGCATCACACACGGTGCGTAGAAGAAACTTTGTGGCAAAGGTTGTCCATCACACACACTTTTTATGTGGTAAACGTTTGCGTGAGGTGGCCTAATGCAAACAGTTTTCAAAAGAAAGTCGTGTGTGCAGTGGAGATTGATCGCACACATAGTGGATCCTAGAAACGATTCTGATCTCCGCGTATATCGCAGACGTTTCGCTTTCGCAAACCGTGTGCAGTGTAATCCCTAATTAATCTCTAATTAATCCCTAATTTAAAAATCACATGTTTTGAATTTTAAAGTAACCAATCACTTATTTCATATCCAACCATGTTTATTACAAATATAGGTTCAACCACGAATCCATAATTCGATGCACATGTACATATACTGAAGAACTACGAAGCACCAATTAAATAATGACAAACCACATTTGTACTAAATATTGTAAAGAGAGGGTGAAAGACATTCTGGTTGCTGGAGAAGGTGAAGCGGAATGCCCATATTGTGCCCTCCTCCATGCGTAATGCACGCACGACTCTAGGCCAACCCCTTGTGATGGCTGCCCGTCCAACCTTCACTGTCTTCATTAGGACTTCTCAATGCTCATTGTAGTCTGGATGAAATACTTTAACCTTCATTGTGTGTCTACCAATCATGTACTTTGCGAGGTAATCTTGAGTGAACTGCTTCGGGAACCACTGGGAACGAAAAAGATCCAGACATTATTGTCTAACAACTCATTATGGGCAGTAAAAAGAGAAGGCTGCAGAGTTTGTAGTTACCATCCTACAGCTCACTGTTGTGTTGGATAGAGCATAAACAAATAATTTGCTTGCCACCATTCATATCTTTTTTGCTAATAATCCTTATCAGTTTCCTCACTTGATGCTTGTTCATCAATATCTCATTGCCCCATACGCAAAAAGGGTCGATGCGTGGATCCTTGCCAAGGGCATATGTACCTACAAGCAACAAGTCAATATTAGAAGCTAACTAGTGTCCAGGCCTGGATCTATATGCACTACATTATGGAACGACAGGGGGAGTACAAGCCGAGGGATGAAGCTAACCTCGGCGGAAAATGGTGGCCACTCCCGTTGTTGTCCTGCATAAGTAGTGGAAAGGCATGATAAGTACATCAATCTTAACATCAAACAAATATAGCAAAGGTAAACAACATCATCTCCAAATGATAGCTTGAATGTGTTGGTTTCAGCATGCTGTTGAAGCAGATATAAAATGGAAGGCAATGTTACCAACAGCAGGCTTAACGGCCATCAAATATTGCAATTCAAGCTGGTATTGTTGAAAATGAATAGAACGTAGGTAATGCTTAAACATCACACTGGATAAATGTATAAAAGTGAAATAAAGGGCATGTGTTAACTACACCAGGAATAACTGGAACCAAATATAGCCGTTCAAACTGGTATTGATGTAGTCGAGCGGCACAGTTCCGACTTGCACATAATGAACAACACATTGTGAATGACTAAAATAAACAAGGCATAAATGACCAGTATAACAACCAAATATAGCCATTGAAAATTGGACAAAGCCTCACTGCACCCAACCTAACAAGCAAATACAGATAAGCAGGGCATATGCTTGAAAACTGGACAAATGCTCACTGCAACCAACCTAACAAGCAGATAAAGATAAACAAGGCAACTGCTTGATAACTGGACAAATGCTAAAAAGGCAACCTAACAACTAAATACAGATAAACAAGGCATCTGCTTGATAACCGGACAAATGCTAAAAAAGAAACCTAACTACCAAATACAGATAAACAAGGCATCTGCTTGATAACTGGACAAATGCTCACTGCAAGCAAACTAAGAACCAAATACAGATAAACAAGGCAGCTGCTCGATAGCTGTAAAAATGCTCACTCCAACCAACCTAACAACCAAATACAGATAAACAAGGCATCTACTCAATATAAACAACCAAATATAGCCATTCGTGAAACTGAAGTGGACAATTCATACTTAAACATCACATAGACCTATTGAACAATACATTTTTGCATAACTGTAATAATTAAACACGGCACAGTTAAAGCACCGCACAACAAATGCTACTACAACCAAGGGTACGGGTTGGCAAGCTAGAAAAGGTAAGATTTACTGATAGAATGTTGCCTCACATTTCATGGACGGGATCCTTCCAGTTGGAAGAGCACAGACCCATGGTGCGCTCTCTGATGTCACAGATGGGTTGTTTCACCTTGGAAGAACCTTTGTGGGTGCCCTCCTCATGGCCGTGGTCGATGAGATCTAACTTGGCAATTGAGGATCCCAAGCCGCCACCGTAGAACGTGTCCTTCAGAAATGACAAAATGGGATCGATGGCATATAAAGCTCGCAAATCCTTGACCGCTTGGCGGAGGAGATCAGTGGCAGAGTCGTCGAAGAGATCGACGACGGTTGAACCAGAGGGGTTGGGGATGTACCACTTAACCTGTGACATGGCCCGCGTGAAGCTGCCGGTGTGGACGAGCTTGATGTCGTAGCCAGCTTTCCTGAGATACATTAATATGCTAGCCAGCTGACATGAAGCCTTCGGCATGGCAACATAGTCAACGTCTTCACCGGCTTCCACGGCGACGTGTTGCTCCGGGATCGACATGTCGGGGCGAACGGCGGCCACCTCGCCAACATCTACCGGAGAGGCCATGATAAACCTCTTCTTGGCCGAACGCTCGTCGGGCACCCCGGGATACATGGTCGAGCTTAGGCTGCGACATTCTGGACTAGGGGATGTGGATCTGGCAGGGAGGGACACGGCAGGCCTCATCTAGAAACTCAGGGGGAGTGGGGCGACGGTATGGGAATCGCTGGGTAACCTAGACTTTATTATCTAAGCTAGGAGGAACGGGCAGACCGGCAGGGGTTGGCGGCGGTGCTAGCAGCCGCTGCGAGCTAGGGTTCGAGGGGGGAGGGGGTGGGTGGGGGACTGTGGAGGGGGGTTGGTGTTTGAGGATACGCCGTGGCTATTGAAAATTTTAGTAATGGTGGGTGGAGATGGTGGTGGACGAAGGAGGGCGATGGTTCAAATGCCTCGACTACTGCAATTTTACTATAAGTCGGTGCTGGGGGAGTGTGGGCGACGGTTTAAGTATGGCAGCTACTAAAATTTGGGTAAAGGAATTGATGCGGGGCGGGAGTGTCCAAGATCGCGCACGGTCCAATAACAATAAGCGTGTATGATAATAAGGAAAAGTGGCGCGGATCCGCCAATTTTTGCAATGCTCAAGGCGGGTAGTTTGTTTTTTATATTTCTAGCTAGCTGGTCTATCGCACACGGTTCGTCCAAATTTCCAAATAAGCTTACCCGCCTTTAGCTTGCATAGGTGGTGGTTTTACAGCATACTTGCATCGCACACGGTTAAGCCAGTACCTCCACCCTTTGCTCGCGCTTGCGTGGTCGTGGTGATTTCAGCGCACTTGAATCGCACACGGTTGAGCCAGTACCTCCACCTTAATTTGCTCGCGCTTGCACAGTCGTGGTTATTTCAGCGCACTTGCATCGCACATGGTTGAGCCAGTACCTCCACCTTAATTTGCTCGCGCTTGTGCAGGCATGGTGATTCACATCGCACTTGTATCGCACACAGTTAAGATATTGTACCCCGTGTCCGTTGAGGGTCATCAGAGTCTTTGCAACAAAAAATAACGTTAGAGAGGGTCAAAAGACAGCCACACCGGCATGTGGCCAAAATATATATGAGAGAAAAGGGTGGTCTGTGATGTTTAAAATTCCAATGCACAACTTTGACCCCGCGGGTCCACGGTTGGGCGCGTCGTTGAAGATCGATGAGAGGGGCCAGAAGTCAAGAACCACCTGGAAGTGGCCAAATATATGTATGAATATTGGGTATGTTTAAAACTTGAAATACACATTGCATAAATTTGGTGGCACCTGCCTCGCAAACCCGAAAGCACCCTAACAACCACCTAGCTAGGATGCTTGGCCCACCACCTCCCACTTCGTGTCAGCGGGGCGGATGCACGTAATGATCGATACTTTGGTCATACATGCATGTTGCCATGACCTACCATAAGACGGACAAATGAATCTATTGTTCGGTTAAATGACAGTTGTTGTTGTCGATAAACCGCTTGGGCCAATAGATTGAAACATCATAAAAATCGCACGAGAGGGACCACAAAACCAGCACCTCTTGCATGCGGCCCAAAATGATGTACGTTGGGAAGGGGTGATGTGTGTCTTCAATATAGAATAATGTACAATTTAGATGTGGTGCCTACGTCTCGATACAGACAACAACCATGAAGGCAAAGTAGTTAAGGACGAGATATGCAAGGTTTGATGTAGGTCAAACCCAGCAATCCGAGCATCTGGCAGGGAATTGATGTCTACTACACAACCTTCTTCTTGTAGACATTGTTGGGCCTCCAAGTGCATAGGTTTGTAGGACAGTAGCAAATTTCCCTCAAGTGGATGACATAAGGTTTATCAATCTGTATGAGGCGTATGATGAAGATGGTCTCTCTCAATCAACCCTGCAACCAAATAACAAAGAGTCTCTTGTGTCCCCAACACACCCAATACAATGGTAAATTGTATAGGTGCACTAGTTCGGCGAAGAGATGGTGATACAAGTGCAATATGGATAGTAGATAAAGGTATTTGTAATCTGAAAATATAAAAATAGCAAGGCAACTAATGATAAAAGTGGGCATAAACGGTATTGCAATGTGTTGACACAAGGCCTAGGGCTCATACTTTCACTAGTGCAAGTTCCCTCAACAATAATAACATAATTGGATCATATAACTATCACTCAACATGCAACAAAGAGTCACTCCAAAGTCACTAATAGCGGAGAACAAACGAAGAGATTATGGTAGGGTACGAAACCACCTCAAAGTTATTCTTTCCAATCAACCTGTTGGGCTATTCCTATAAGTGTCACAAACAGCCCTAGAGTTCGCACTAGAATAACACCTTAAGACACAAACCAACCAAAACCCTAATGTCACCTAGATACTCCAATGTCACCTCAAGTATTCGTGGGTATCATTATACGATATGCATCACACAATCTCAGATTCATCTATTCAACCAACACATAGAACCTCAAAGAGTGCCCCAAAGTTTCTACCGGAGAATCACGACGAAAACATGTGCCAACCCCTATGCATAGGTTCATGGGCGGAACATAATCACTGCCTCTTTTCACCTTGTATTTTCTTCTACGGGCAACATGGAACGACAGGATATCGGTGAAGGAAATATGCCCTAGAGGCAATAATAAAGTTATTATTTATTTCCTTATATCATGATAAATGTTTATTATTCATGCTAGAATTGTATTAACCGGAAACATAATACATGTGTGAATACATAGACCAACAGAGTGTCACTAGTATGCCTCTACTTGACTAGCTCGTTAATCAAAGATGGTTATGTTTCCTAACCATGAACAAAGAGTTGTTATTTGATTAACGAGGTCACATCATTAGTTGAATGATCTGATTGACATGACCCGTTCCATTAGCTTAGCACACGATCGTTTAGTATGTTGCTATTGCTTTCTTCATGACTTATACATGTTCCTATAACTATGAGATTATGCAACTCCCGTTTACCGGAGGAACACTTTGGGTACTACCAAACGTCACAACGTAACTGGGTGATTATAAAGGAGTACTACAGGTGTCTCCAATGGTGGATGTTGGGTTGGCGTATTTCGAGATTAGGGTTTGTCACTCCGATTGTCGGAGAGGTATCTCTGGGCCCTCTCGGTAATACACATCACATAAGCCTTGCAAGCATAATAACTAAGATGTTAGTTATGAGATGATGTATTACGGAACGAGTAAAGAGACTTGCCAGTAACGAGATTGAACTAGGTATTGGATACCGACGATCGAATCTCGGGCAAGTAACATACCGATGACAAAGGGAACAACGTATGTTGTTATGCGGTCTGACCGATAAAGATCTTCGTAGAATATGTAGGAGCCAATATGGGCATCCAGGTCCCGCTATTGGTTATTGACCGGAGACATGTCTCGGTCATGTCTACATTGTTCTCGAACCGTAGGGTCCGCACGCTTAACGTTACGGTGACAGTTATTATGAGTTTATTCATTTTGATGTACCGAAGGTTGTTCGGAGTCCCGGATGTGATCATGGACATGACGAGGAGTCTCGAAATGGTCGAGACGTAAAGATTGATATATTGGAAGCCTATGTTTGGACATCGGAAGTGTTCCGGGTGAAATCGGGATTTTACCGGAATACCGGGAGGGTTACCGGAACCCCCCGGGAGGCTAATGGGCCTATTGGGCCTTAGTGGAAAAGAGAAAAGGGGCAGCCCACAGCTGGCCGCGCCCCCCCCCCTTCCCCAAGTCCTAGTAGGACTAGGAGAAGGGGCCGCCCCCCCTCTCTCTCCTTTCCCCCTTGGAATCCTAGTTGGAATAGGATTGAGGGGGGAGTCCTACTCCCGGCTCTCCCTAGCCGGCCGAACCCCCTCCCCCTGCTCCTTTATATACGGGGGCAGGGGGCACCCCATAGACACACAAGTTGATCATTGTTGATCGTTCCTTAGCCGTGTGCGGTGCCCCCTGCCACCAAATTCCACCTCGGTCATATCGTTGTAGAGCTTAGGCGAAGCCCTGCGTCGGTAGTACATCAAGATCGTCACCACGCCGTCGTGCTGACGGAACTCTTCCTCGATGCTTTGCTGGATCGGAGCCCGAGGATCGTCATCGAGCTGAACGTATGCTAAGAACTCGGAGGTGCCGGAGTAACGGTGCTTGGATCGGTCGGATCGGGAAGAAGACGTACGACTACTTCCTCTACGTTGTGTGATCGCTTCCGCAGTCGGTCTGCGTTGGTACGTAGACAACACTCTCCCCCTCGTTGCTATGCATCACCATGATCTTGCGTGTGCGTAGGAAAATTTTAGAAATTACTACGTTCCCCAACAATCGGTGCTGAAATTTAAACTTATTTAGGGTTCGTTTGGCCTTTTTATACACTAATTGAGTTTCCTAGGCATTTAATGTCCATAATTCAAATCTGAACTACAAATACATACTCCAGTTCACCAAAATGGCTAGAAAAATTATACATGTGTCCTTGGGTCCATGTTTAGGTCCCATGCCAGGAATGGGAACGAATTACAACTGTACCGGTGTCATGGCTCGTCCTCAAACATTTCGAATCTCAGTTTTAAGTCCCCATAAATCCTAAACTCACCAGAAAGTCATCAAAGGTGGCATGGTGTCACGTCATGGCACATATATGTCATGGTAAAAACATTATCCAATTTGGGCCAAGCTTTATTACAAACCTCTTACAAAAACTGGAGCTTCTCTCAAAGAAGCCTCGTGGTTCCAATAGGGAAACATGTTCCCCTTGTAGGCGAAACGTAATCACTGCCTCTTTTTGCCTTGTATTTTCTTCCACGGGCAACATGGAACGACATGATATCCGTGCTGAAATTTAAACTTATTCAGGGTTCGTTTGGCCTTTTTATACACTAATTGAGTTTCCTAGGCATTTAATGTCCATAATTCAAATATGAACTACAAATACATGTTCCAGTTCACCAAAATGGCTAGAAAAATTATACATGTGTCCTTGGGTGCATGTTTAGGTCTCATGCCAGGAATGGGAATGAATTACAACCGTACCGGTGTCCTGGCTCGTCCTCAAACATTTTGAAACTCGATTTTTAAGTCCCCATAAATCCTAAACTCACCAGAAAGTCATCAAAGGTGGCATGGTGTCACGTCAAGGCACATATATGTCATGGTAAAAACATTGCCAATTTAGGCCAAGGTTTATTACAAACCTCTTACAAACTGGAGCTTGTCGCAAGAACCCTCGTGGTTTCGATAGGGAAACGTGTCCCCTTGTGGGCCAAACGATAATCACTCCCTCTTCTAGCCTCGTATTTTCTTCTACACGCGACACAGAACATCTGGAGATTCATGCTGAACTTTGAAATTATTCAGGGTTCGTTTGACCTTTTTTATCCATTCATTGAGTTTTCTAGGCATTTAATGTCCATAATTCAAATCCGAACTACAAAAACATGCTCCAGTGCACCTTTTCTACACAGAACATCTGGAGATTCATGCTGAACTTTGAAATTATTCAGGGTTCGTTTGACCTTTTTTATCCATTCATTGAGTTTTCTAGGCATTTAATGTCCATAATTCAAATCCGAACTACAAAAACATGCTCCAGTGCACCAAAATGGCTATAAAAATGTACATGTTCCCTTGGGGTGCATGTTTAGGTCGCATGGAACAAATGGGAACGAATTCAACTGTCTCGTCGTCCTGGCTTGTCCACAAACATTGTGAATCTCGGTTTTTAAATCTTTGTAAATCCAAAACTCACCAGGAAATCATGAAACCTGGCATGGTGTCACTACATGGTACATATAATTGTCCAATTTAGACGAAGCTATATTACAAGGCTTTTACAAACCAGATCCTGTCGTAACCCTCGTGGTTTCGGTAGGGAAACATGCCCCTCTTGTGGGTAAAACGATAATTGCTGCATCTTCTCGCCTTGAACTTTGTTTTGTACAGGCAACATAGAATAACAGGAGTGTCGGGCTGGAATTTGAAACTTTTCAGGGTTCGTTTGGCCATCGTATATATATTACTAATTACTAAGTTTTCTATGCATTTAATGTAGTCCATAATTCCAATTTGAACTACAACCACATGCTCGAGTGAAGCAAAATAGGTGGGAAATCGTACATGTGTCATTGGGTGCATGTTTAGGTCTCGTTTAGGGAATGGGAATGAATTACAAACTTGGCGATGTCCTGAAACATTGAGAATCTCGGTTTTTAAATCTTAGTAAATCAAAAAGTCACCCAAAAAACATGAAACTTGGCATGGTTTCATGACATGGCACATATATGACGTGGTAAAAAAATTGTCCAGTTTGAGAAGAGGCGCACACATTAGTAGCCAACGAAGTCCTTTTTGAAACAAAAAACTGACACATTAATATCGCAAACGGTTGTATTATATTAACCATGTCAAAATTTAACCATACTCGATGGCGTGCGTGTAGCTGTTTGATTAGACGGGACAAGCGCGAGAAGCCCGCCGTGCAAGCTTGACGGGACGCGTGCGAGCAGTCCGCCGCACAGGCTCGACGGGACACGTGTGAGCAGCAAGGCCGCCCATGCTCACCGGGAAGCGAGCTCTTTGACCTCCATGCACGAGCCGCCGCCCGCCTCGCTCACAACTTCTCCATTAATGGGTTAATTAAAGCACCTAGACGGAGGGTGTTTGCTTGTGATCCCATGACAACATTTACTTTGTTCGTGTTTTCAACTTGTATTGCGCCATAATTTAAATTGCCACATAGGGCAATGGATAATATGACCATGAATAAAATGGCAATGGATAACAGACGACAAATTTACAATGGCGCACATAATAATTGTCTTACATATTTCGAATAATTTAAAATGCCACATGCGGCAAAGCCCGGAAGACACGGGGGTAAGAGAAGAAGGAAATGATACGTCTCTGTCATATCTATAATTTTTGATTGTTTCATGCCAATATTATACAACCTTTACATACTTTTGGCAAATTTTTATATGATCTATTGGACTAACCTATTGATCTCGTGCCCAGTGCCAGTTCCTGTTTTCTGCATGTTTGTTGTATCGCAGAGTATCCATACCAAACGAAGTCCAAATGCAATAAAATTTTAGGGACAATTATTTAGTAATATATGTGATTTTTGAGAGTTAGAATCACCGCAAATGGAGGCCCACACAGGGCACAAGACACCAGGGCGCGCCAAAGGCCCCTGGCGCGTGGTGGTGGGTTGTGCCCACCCCGTACGTCGGTTGGACCTCTACTTCGGGCACAAGGAAGCTTATATCCAGAAAAAAAATTGTGTTAAAATGTCAGCGCAATCAGAGTTATGGATCTCCGGGAATATAAGAAACGGTTTTCGGCTAGATCTGGGGAACGGGAAACACAAGAGAACAGAGAGGGAGATCCAACCTCGGAGGGGCTCTGCTACCTCTTGAGCACTGCGTTGGTTTTCCTTTGAAGAGGAAAGGGTGGTGCAGTAAAGCAGCGTAAGTATTTCCCTCAGTTCTTGAGAACCAAGGTATCACTCCAGTAGGAGACCACGCGCGAGTCACCTCGTACCTACACAAACAAATAAGAACCTCGCAACCAACGCGATAAAGGGGTTGTCAATCCCTTTACGGCCACTTGCAAGAGTGAGATCTGATAGAAATAATAATAATAAGATAAATATTTTTGGTATTTTTATTATATAGTGTGAAAATAAAGATTGCAAAATAAAATAGATTGGAAACTTGTATGATGGAAAATAGACTCGAGGGCCATAGGTTTCACTAGTGGCTTCTCTCAAGATAGCATAAGTATTACGGTGGGTGAACAAATTACTGTCGAGCAATTGATAGAAAAGCGAATAATTATGAGAATATCTAGGTATGATCATGTATATAGGCATCACGTCCGCGACAAGTAGACCGACTCCTGCCTGCATCTACTACTATTACTCCACACATCGACCGCTATCCAGCATGCATCTAGAGTATTAAGTTCATAAGAACACTGTCGGTGTCAAAACCGGTGGATCTCGGGTAGGGGGTCCCGAACTGTGCGTCTAGGCCGGATGGTAACAGGAGGCAGGGGATACGATGTTTTACCCAGGTTCGGGCCCTCTTGATGGAGGTAAAACCCTACGTCCTGCTTGATTAATATTGATGATATGGGTAGTACAAGAGTAGATCGACCACGAGATTAGAGAGGCTAAACCCAAGAAGCTAGCCTATGGTATGATTGTATGTTGTGATTGTTGTCCTATGGACTAAAACCCTTCGGTTTATATAGACACCGGAGAGGGTTAGGGTTACACAAGGTCGGTTACAAAGGAGGAGATATCCATATTCGTATTGCCTAGCTTGCCTTCCACGCCAAGTAGAGTCCCATCCGGACACGAGACGAAGTCTTCAATCTTGTATCTTCATAGTCTGACAGTCTGGCCAATGGATATAGTCCGACTATCCGGAGACCCCCTAATCTAGGACTCCCTCAGTAGCCCCCGAACCAGGCTTCAATGACGATGAGTCCGGCGCGCAGTATTGTCTTCGGCATTGCAAGGCGAGTTCCTCTCCAAATTCTCTGTACCTGTCGAAATAGTGTCCGGTTTCTTGTGAATGTTGCACTCCTTGGCTTCCACGCCCAATAATGGCCACCTTCCACATGTTGAGCGAATGTGAAGAGCCAGGGTGTTTTCACATTTACCCCCTAGCTGTGTGAATGAGCCGCCTATTAAAAAGGCATGGATTCAGATCCAAATCACACCATCCTCCCTTGGCGAGCCTTCATCGGAGCGCACCCGACAGAGATCCATTCCATCATGGCTGGTCGACGCAGCTCCTCCTCTCACTCCCATAGCTCCAAGCCTGGAGATTGGGAGAGATGTTCCGTCCCACATAGCAAATTAGTGATGCTTCAAACCAAGGGATTTCTTCCCCCAGCGTACATGGTCCCGGTTCGAGCCGGGCTTGCCACCTATAATGGCGGAGAGCAAGCGGAGAGCCTTCCCAATCCCTCCAAAGGAAAGCGGGTATGCCTTGTCCCTTATTTGGTAAGAGGGCTCGGATTTCCAATTCATCCGTTTCTCCGGGGGCTCCTGGAGTTCTACGGCCTCCAGTTGCATAACCTTACGCCTACCTCCATGCTGCATATTGCGGGATTCGTAGCCCTTTGCGAGTTGTTTTTGGGCTGTGAGGCTCATTTCGCTCTGTGGAGGAAGTTGTTCTGCCTTGTGCCCCATTCTCAGAAGGGGTCAATATATCAAGTGGGTGGAGCCGAAGTGTGGCGTATTGCCGGGACCGGATACCTATCCAGAACCCCAAAGAAAATGTCCGAAGACTGGCCTTCAGAATGGTTTTATATAGAAGATGTCCCCCTCCTGAATCCTATTAGAATCGGCCTTCCTGAGTTCGACAACGCCCCTTTGAAGAAGCGCCGGAGCTGGCGTCCATGGAGCTCCCAGGAAGAAGATGACAGGGACATTCTTTACCTGATGAGCCGGATAAGTTTTTTAGCTTGATCCGGATTGACCATGATCGAGGTCATGGCCATATGTATTATGCGGGGGGTGCAGCCGCTTCAATATAGAGGCCACCCCATGTGGGATTTCAACGGGGAGGATGATGCCACCCGCCACGGCCGCAAAGGGCCGGGATCGGCTGCTGATCTAATAAAGATCTCATCCACTTTGTACAAGGGAGAAGAGGAGGAATTCCTCCGTGTCAATCCGTAGGGCGGATTTTCTTGTACAATCCTTCAAGCTGGGTAAGCAGAGACTTTTTCTTGCCCATCCGTTTCGTATTCCCGTAGTTAAGTATTCAGTCTAGTGATTTCATCGCAGGAGCTGCGCCAGGCTGTAAAGGAGATAAACAACCCTCCTCCACAACCCGAGGACCCTGGACGGTCCCTTAACCCGGCCTCCCAGGAGGATCCGGACATATCTGTGGAGCTGATCGATGGGGTATTTTACCAATCGAGTAATGACAACGCTTTGGTGGCCATTACCCAGCACTTCGAAAGGGGATCCGTCCTTGCGCTTTTTTGATCGCCGTATAACAACCGTGTTTTGCAGGGGAGGTCCTCGAGGCAGAAGGCCGAGCCTGCGGCAACTAGCCAGGGGGCCGTGAGGCCAGGCAGGCGGAAAAGGCCCGCAGTCCGGATTGAGACACCGGCGCAGCGGTACGGCGCGCCGTCTTTATTGCAAGACATTATTCTCAGAGGCATACTAACGCCCATGCCTTCTTTTCAGGAAAAAGAGCGCTCGCCGGACTATACCCGGAGAGGCTACCAATCGCGCCTTCACCAGCCAGGCTCCAAGGCCGGATTCAGAGGTGGGAACGAATACGAGGCATGCGCCGGGCGCTCCTCCGAGAGAGGATGCGGATAAACTATCCGCCACCAATTCCGAGGTGGAAAGTGCCATGAACCACAGGCGTCTCCGGATTGTTCTTCGTGACGCTTGTTTCTCCCAAGAGGCATTGGATGCCTTCACCTTGGGAGACGCGTACCTCCGTGCCGCTCAAAATGGTCTAGCCAGAGCCACGGAGCAGTATGTAAAAGACATACGGGTGAGAAAATTTGGTGATTATATATATCAGTAGCCCCTGAGACTAGAAACAGTTAGGATAACTGATTTAAGGATCATTTGTTATGCGGGTTCTTACAGAAAAGAATACTCAACTGTCCCAGGAGCTGGAAGAGTGCAAAGCCCAACTTCAGGCCGCACTGGCCGCAGTAGGGGAGCCGAAAGAGACCCCCTCTGGTAACATATCCTTCGAATGATAAGTATCATATTAGAAGGCGGCGTCTATGCAGATCTGATGATAAAATTGCAGGTGACACTGGATTAAATCCGGATAAGCAACAGCTCATACGCCAGCTGAAGGCCGGTGAGAGCGTGCTTACGAGGGTGAGGCAGGAGAAGAATGATCTCCTAGATGCCAACACCAAGCTGGGCATGGAAATAAAAGATGTTCGTGCCCAACTGTCGGACTCTGTTAAGGAGAATCGGCGGCTTCGATGCGGCATATTTAGTAAGTGCTTGAACGAACTTTGAAAAAGAGTTCGGCAAGGAAGCTGGCTGACAGAGTTATGTCTGTAGGTATGCTAATAGGTCGTCCTGCCGAGGAGATGCCCGGTTCAATGGGTGATCTTCTTCCCGAGCTCTCACAGTTGCATGAACGAGTTCGGCAGGTGATGCAAGGTGTCGCCCAGGCCTTGTGGCCATCCGTTTCCATACCCGAAGGCCTTTGAGAGCTTGCAGAAAAGCTGAAGGGAGCACAGCGGCGCTTCCGATTATGGAAGATATCAGCCTGCCGTCAGGGTGCCAGGGAAGCCTGGGCAATGGTGAAGACACGGTACACGAAGGCTGACCCGAACCACATGGCCGAAGTCGGACCTGTGGGGCCTGATGGGAAGGAGATCCCTGTGAGCTTAGTGTACGGCCAAGTAGAATTGGCCGCAAAGTATTCCCAACAGGACTGTAAACTAGATAGCCTATTGGATGGTATTGAAGAGGAATTGAACCAGTCAAATTGACTATGTAATTTTAAAGTGACATGCATAATGCCTTCTAGCCGGATTGTAGATCGTTTGTCGTGGCGGACCTTTTCGCTTCAACCTCGGGACCCGACGGTCTGGAGTGTATCTGAATACCCTCTCGGTTATGTAAGAACCGGGGCATGCGTGGAGACCAGGCGTAGAGGTCATTAGTGCTTTATCAGACAAGTGCCCAACTAGTTATGTTATATTACATGGGTAGTAAGAAACATCTTCAGGGAGAATAGTTCCGTTAAGGGTTCCTTTACCTGGGTAAGCATGCTCTAAAGTGCATGTCTGGACTGCGATAAGAAGCACAGAAAAAGCATCTGGGGGCAGATATGGATAATAAAAGTCATCTTTTGTTCACCGACCGAATATTCCCTTAAGAACGCTAGCTTTCGGCTTCACCCAGTCTGAGGTACACGTCCGGCTGACCCGGCGGTAACAATCGCAGAGGTGCTCCCCTTATGCCCTAGCCGAATTAACGGGAACGTAGGGCATAAATACAAGAGCCAGGCAACCCAGCTTGGCAAAAACTTAAGTCATATCGATGCATATAATGGTGAAAAAAGGTACATGCGGAAGTATAACACATGTGTTGGGCGTGAGGCCCAGGTAAATAACTTAAGCTTCTGTGAAAGAAGCCCCCAGGTATGAAGAGTGCAGCTAGCGCATCTGTAATGTACGAGTGAGGCACAAGGTGGCCCTTGAAGGCCTAGAGAAATAAAAGAAAGAAAGGGAAACAAGACAGATGATGCATATGCAGAAAATGGACAAAGGGAGGGGACTAACATAGAGTCCGGTGCTAAGCGTAGAATCTTCGAAGCCTGGCTGCGTTCCATGGGTTCGGCTAGAGTCGACTAGTCGATGCATCCCGCAATCGGTACGCTCCACCGGTCAGAACTTGGTCGATAATGAAGGGACCTTCCCATTTGGGCTCGAGCTTGTTCTTTTTCTTCTTCGGCAGCCGTAGAACTAGTTCGCCAACGTTATAAGTTTTGGCCTATACTTCTCTGCTTTTGTATCTGCGAGCCTGTTGCTAGTAAAATGCGGAACGGGCTTTGGCTACATCGCGCTCTTCCTCCAAGGTGTCCAGACTGTCCTGCCGATCGAGCTCGGCTTCTCTTTCTTCATACATGCGCACTCGAGGTGAGTCATGAATTATGTCACAGGGCAGGACTCCTCTGCGCCGTACACCATAAAAACGGTGTATATCCGGTACTACGATTCGGCGTGGTCTGCAGCCCCCAGAGTACGGAGTCGAGCTCCTCTACCCAGTGCGTGTCAGACTCCGTTAAGGAGCGCACTAATCTGGGTTTAATGCTGCTCATTATAAGACCATTTGCTCGTTCGACTTGTCCGTTTGTTTGTGGGTGATAGACTGAAGCATAATCGAGCTTGATGCCCATTTTGCTGCACCCGCGTTTTACCTCGTCGGCCGTGAAGTTCGTGCCATTATCAGTGATGATGCTGTGGGGGACGCCGTAACGGTGTACAACCCCGGATATGAAATCTATCACCGGTCCGGATTCGGCTGTTTTAACCGGTTTAGCCTCTATCCATTTGGTGAATTTATCCACCATGACCAATAAGTATTTTTTCTTGTGGGTTCCCCCTTTAAGGGGTCCAACCATGTCAAGCCCCCAAACCGCGAAGGGCCATGTAATGGGGATTGTTTGGAGGCGGTGGGTGGCATGTGGCTTTGATTTGCAAAGAGCTGGCAACCGGCGCGACGTTGGACCAAGTCCTGTGCATCTGCCCGGGCCGTTGGCCAATAGAATCATGTACGGAAGGCCTTGCTTACAAGAGCCTGGGCTGCGGCGTGATGACCACCGAGTCCGGCATGAATTTCTGCCAAAAGGTTCCGCCCTTCCTCTTCGGAGATGCACCTTTGAAGGACTCCGGTAGCGCTTTTTTGGTACAATTTCCCTCATGGACCCTATAGGCCTTGGATCGCCGCACTATGCAGCATGCCTCATTTTGGTCCTCCGGAAGTTCCTGTCTAGTTAGGTATCCAGGAATGGTTCTGTCCATGGGGCAATAATGGCCATTATTTCATGGGCTGAATGTGTTATTTCGGTGGCGTAGCCTCCGATTTTGTCAGAGAGTTCGGTATCGGGTATTTTGGGCGGGTCCGGACTATTGTTACCAGTGTCCCCTTCCCATGCTACGGATGGCTTGAAGAGCCTTTCCAGAAATATGTTGGGAGGGACCGCGTCGCATTTTGCGCCGATGCGGGCGAGGATATCCGCCGCCTGATTGTTTTCCCGAGCCACATGGTGAAATTCGAGCCCCTCGAACCGAGCTGACATGTTTAGGACGGCATTGCGATAAGCTGCCATTTTCGGATCCTTGGCATCAAAGTCTCCATTTATTTGGGATATCACGAGGTTCGAATCCCCGCGCACCTCTAGGCGTTGAATGCCCATGGATACTGCCATCCGGAGACCATGTAGAAGTGCCTCATATTCGGCTGCGTTGTTGGAGTCCGTATACATTATATGTACTACGTATTGAACGGTATCTCCTATTGGGGACGTCAGAACGACGCCAGCCCCCAGACCAGCCAACATTTTGGAGCTGTCGAAGTGCATGATCCGGTTTGAATATGTGTCGTACTCTTTAGGGAGTTCGGCTTCCGTCCACTCAGTGACGAAGTCAGCCAAAACTTGCGACTTAATAACTCGCCGTGGCTTGTAAGTTATGTCAAACGGGAGGAGCTCAATGGCCCATTTGGCAATCCGGGCCGTCGCATCGCGGTTGTTTATAATATCGTTAAGTGGTACTTCCGAGGCTACCGTTATCAAACACTCTTGAAAGTAGTGTGGCAGCTTTCGGGATGCCATAAATACCGCATACGCTATCTTTTGATAATGCGGGTACCGTGATTTGCATGGAGTAAGGACAGTGGACACATAGTAAACCGGCTTTTGAAGGGGGAATTTGTGTCCGTCCACTTCTCGCTCGACGATGAGCACTGCGCTTACTACTTGATGAGTTGCCGCAATGTATAATAGCATTGGTTCGCTAATGTTTGGTGCGGCCAAGACTGGGTTTGTTGCCAATATGGATTTTATTTCATTGAGTCCGGCCGTGGCGGCATCCGTCCACTCGAAGTGTTCGGTGCGCCGGAGGAGGCGATAAAGGGGTAATGCCTTTTCTCCCAAGCGGGAGATAAAGCGGCTTAGAGCCGCGACGCATCCAGTCAATTTTTTGTATTTGTTTGAGGTCTGTTGGGGTAGCCAACTATGACAACGCTCGGATTTTGGCCGGATTAGCTTCAATACCTCTATTGGAGACAATGAATCCCAGGAGCTTTCCGGCTGGTACCCGAAAACGCATTTTTCCGGATTGAGCTTGATGTCATATGTTCGGAGGTTGTTGAATGTGAGCCTCAAGTCGTCTACTAGAGTTTCGACATGCTTGGTTTTAACGACCACGTCATCTATGTATGCCTCCACTGTTTTGCCGATCTAGTTTGCCAGACATGTCTGAATCATGCGCTGATATGTTGCGCCGGCGTTTTTGAGCCCAAAGGGCATTGTGTTGAAGCAGAATGGGCCGTATGGTGTGATGAATGCCGTTGCGGCTTGGTCTGGCTCTGCCATTTTAATTTGATGGTAGCCGGAGTATGCGTCGAGGAAACAAAATGAATCGTGTCCTGCGGTAGCATCGATGATTTGATCAATGCGGGGGAGGGGAAGGGATCCTTTGGGCAGGTCTTGTTAAGGTCCTTAAAATCGACGCACAAGCGCCAGGGTTTGTCCTTCTTTGGTACCATCACCAGGTTTGCTAGCCAGTCCGGATGTTTTATGTCTCTGATGAATCCGGCCTCCAATAGCTTGGCTAGTTCCTCTCCCATGGCTTGTCTCTTAGGTTCGGAGAAATGTCGAAGAGCCTGCTTGACTGGCTTGAATCCTTTTAGGATATTTAGGCTGTGCTCAGCCAGCCTGCGTGGGATTCCTGGAATGTCTGAAGGGTGTCAGGCAAAAATGTCCCAATTCTCGCGTAGGAACTCTCGCAGTGCGGCATCAACATCAGGGTTTAATTGTGCCCCGATGGAAGCTGTTTTTGTAGGGTCCGTTGGATGGACTTGGAATTTGACTATTTCGTCCGCCGGTTTAAAGGAGGTGGACTTGGATCTTTTATTGAGTATCACGTCATCCCTGTTCGCCGTGGAGCGCAGCGCAGTTAGTTCCTCGACCGCTAGGGCTTCGGATAGTGCCTCAAGGGCCAGTGCAGTTGTCTTATTTTCTGCGCGGAGTGCTATGTCCGGATCACTAGCAAGAGTGATGATTCCGTTGGGCCCGGGCATTTTGAGCTTCATGTACACGTAATGGGGTATGGCTTGGAAGATTGTAAACGCCTCCCGCCCTAATAGAGTGTGGTATCCGCTGCTAAACGGGGCCACTTGGAATGTAATTTCTTCGGACCTGTAATTATCCGGCGTGTCGAATACCACGTCTAGTGTGATTTTCCCAGCACAACGTGCTTCCCGATTGGGGATGATTCCTCTAAAGGTTGTGCTACTTTACTCAATGCGGCTCCAGTCTATTTCCATCTTTTGAAGAGTTTCCTCATAGATGAGGTTTAATCCGCTGCCGCCGTCCATGAGTACCTTGGTGAGTCGAAAGCCGTCCACGATTGGACTGAGGACCAGTGCGGCTAGTGCTTGGGCTGTTCGGAATTTAGGTTCGTCAGTGGCATTGAAGGTAATAGCCTGTCACTCCAAGGATTTACTTCTGCTATGTGGCAGATTTCGGCCATGCTGCGGAGTGTTCGCTTGCATCTATTATTTGATGCGAAGGTCTCAAAGACCGTTAACACCCTATTGTTGTCCACGGGATGGTGCTCTGTGGTATTTGGGAGGAGTAGATCCTCACCACTTTTGGCCACCTGCCGGAGTATCCAACATGCTCTAAGCCTGTGCGTTGGTATTGCATCCGCTGTACTATGAATTTTGCAGGGTCCGTTGAGCCATCCCTCCAGTACGGTTCCTTGCCCCGTAGAGGGCTTTTGCTTTTTGGTAGTTAACCCAGGTGTATTGTGATAATGCACCCTTTTATTTCGGACTGGGTTTGTATTCAGGGCCGGATTATCCCAAAAATTTATTTTGGTTTTCTAGGCACTTTCCATCGCACAGTACTTTTGTACTATGGACACCAAGTCGGCAAAGCGTGTAATTTCGCGGTGAATTATGGCGTTGAGGATTCCCTTGTCCGTGCAATTATTGCAGAAGAATGAAATTGCGTCTTCCTCACGGCAGTCCTTTATCCTGTTCATGACCAGGAGGAATCTGGCCCAGTAATGCTGTACTGTTTCTTCGGGCTCTTGCCTAATTTGGGATAGATCGTGTATGTTTGGGTGGGTGGGTGGAATTGAATCCGAATCCTCACCCAATCTGAGACTGAGGGGCCAAGGAGTTTCCGAACTCGGAAGTTTGGATTCTTGGATGTTTTCCGATAAATCTAGCCCGCTGCCTGATTCTAGGTTCAGGCCTTGAGTGACGTCCTCCCCTCCGCGGGTATCCGGCTTGGAGGGATCGGGAATCCAGACATAGCTAGTCCTTAAGACAGATGAGGGGTTGCCGCATTGTTCCTCCACCACTCCAACGTGATTGGTGACCTGGGGAGAGTTGATCTCTCTCAGATCGGGTTTAGGCCCAATCTGATCGTAGTCTGTAGTGACCACCAGGGCGGCGATGTGATCCAAGAGCTCGTTCAGGGAAGAGAGCTCCATTGGATCTAACTGCTCGGCGAGTTCCGAGTTGATGTGAAGATTGCTTTCGATGACCCGAGAAGTCATCGTCGGCGCAGTGGTCATAAGAAAACCACCTAGCCGGAGAGTTTGGCCGATAGCCAAAGCTCCCTCAGCAACAGTGTCGTCTTTAAAGACGGGATGAGACATCCTTCCTGGTGGCGACGGCACAGTGGAACTCTCAATGAAAGCACCAATGTCGGTGTCAAAATCGGTGGATCTCGGGTAGGGGGTCCCGAACTGTGCGTCTAGGCCGGATGGTAACAGGAGGCAGGGGACACGATGTTTTACCCAGGTTCGGGCCCTATTGATGGAGGTAAAACCCTACGTCCTTCTTGATTAGTATTGATGATATGGGCAGTACAAGAGTAGATCTACCACGAGATCAGAGAGGCTAAACCCTAGAAGGTAGCCTATGGTATGATTGTATGTTGTGATTGTTGTCCTACGGACTAAAACCCTTTGGTTTATATAGACACCAGAGAGGGTTAGGGTTACACAAGGTCGGTTACAAAGGAGGAGATATCCATATTCGTATTGCCTAGCTTGCCTTCCACGCCAAGTAAAGTCCCATCCGGACACGAGACGAAGTCTTCAATCTTGTATCTTCATAGTCTAACAGTCCGGCCAATGGATATAGTCCGGCTATCCGGAGACCCCCTAATCCAGGACTCCCTCAAACAGAGTAACGCCTTAAGCAAGATAACATGATATAGAGGGATAAACTCATGCAATATGATATAAACCCCATCTTTTTATCCTCGGAGGAAACAATACAATACGTGTCGTTTCCCTTTCTGTCACTGGGATCGAGCACCGCAAGATTGAACCCAAAGCTAAGCACTTCTCCCATTGCAAGAAACATCAATCTAGTAGGCCAAACCAAACTGATAATTCGAGGAGACTTGCAAAGATAAACCAATCATACATAAAAGAATTTAGAGAAGATTCAAATATTGTTCATAGATAAACTTGATCATAAACCCACAATTCATCGGATCTCGACAAACACACCGCAAAAGAAGATTACAACGAATAGATCTCCAAGAGAATCAAGGAGAACTTTGTATTGAGATCCAAAGAGAGAGAAGAAGCCATCTAGCTACTAGCTATGGACCCGAAGGTCTGAAATAAACTACTCACACATCATCGGAGGGACCATGGAGTTGAGGTAGAGGCCCTCCGTGATCGATGCCCCCTCTGGTGGAGCTCCGGAAAAGGCCCCAAGATGGGATCTCTTGGGTACAGAAGGTTGCGGTGGTGATAGGGTTTCGTGGTGCTGCTGGATGTTTGCGGGGCATATGGATATATATAGGAGGAAGAAGTAGGTCGGTGGAGCAACGAGGGGCCCACGAGGGAGGAGGGCGCGCCCAGGTGGGTGGGCACGCCCCCCTGCCTCGTGGCCTCCTCGATTGTTTCTTGACGTCCACTCCAAGTCTCCTGGATCACGTTTGTTCCAAAAATAACGCTCCCGAAGGTTTCATTCCGTTTGGACTCTGTTTGATATTCCTTTTTGGCGAAACTCTAAAATAGGCAAAAAAAACAGCAATTTGGGCTGGGCCTCCGGTTAATAGGTTAGTCCCAAAAATAATATAAAAGTGTAAAAATAAGCCCATTAACATCCAAAATAGATAATATAATAGCATGGAGCAATCAAAAATTATAGATACGTTGGAGACGTATCGGGCTCCAGCCCCTCCGCCGCCATGGAGACCATGGACCAGAGGGGGAACTCTCCTCCCATCTAGGGGAGAGGCCAAGGAATAAGAAGAAGGAGGGGGCTCTCTCCCCCTCGCTTCCAGTGGCGCCGGAGTGCCACCGGGGTAACGATCGGGATGACGATCTACATCAATAATCTTGCTACCGTCAACACCAACTCTCTCCCCTCTATGCAGCGGTGTAACACCTCTTATCCCTGCTGTAATCACTACTTAAACATGTGCTCAACTCCATATATTATTTCCCAATGATCTATGGTTATCCTATGATGTTTGAGTAGATCCGTTTTGTCTTGTGGGTTAATCGTGATCTTGGTTGGTCTTATTGTATATTTTATGTATGGGGTTGTCCTACCGTGCCCTCCATTCTCGCGCAAACGTGAAGGGCCCCCGTTGTAGGGTGTTGCAATATGTTCATGATTTGCTTACGCTGGGTTGCGAGAGTGATAGAAACTTAAACCTGAGTAGGTGGGTTATGGCGTATGGGAGTAAAGAGGACTTGATACTTAATGCTATGGTTGGGTTTCACGACCTTAATGACCTTTAGTAGTTGCGGATGCTTGCTAGAGTTCAAATCATAAGTTCATATGATCCAGGTAGAGAAAGTATGTTAGCTCATGCCTCTCCCTCATATAAAGTTGCAAGAATGATTACCGGTACTTGTTATCGATAGCCTAGGGACAAATGACTTTCTTGTTGACAAAAGCTATCCCCTTTTATTACCTTGCAATTTATCCGTAGTTTTATTCTCGCAAAGTACTCGTAATTTTATCCTTGCAAAATAGTTTCATACTTGTTTCCGGTAAAGCAAACATCAAGTGTCCGTAGAGTTGTATCGGTGGTCGATAGAACTTGAGGGAATATTTGTTCTAACTTTAGCTCCTCGTTGGGTTCGACACTCTTACTTATCGAAAGAGGCTACAATTGATCCCCTATACTTGTGGGTTATCAAGACCTTTTTCTGGCGCCGTTGCCGGGGAGCAATAGCGTGGGGTGAATATTCTCATGTGTGCTTGTTTGCTTTTATCACTAAGTAGTTTTTATTTCTTGTTGTAAGTTGTTCTCTATCTTTACTTATGGATATGGAACACGAAACACCAAAAAAATTAGTGGTACTTGCTACTCATGGAGATGGGGAAACTCCCAAAACCCTCAATGCTCGTTATGTAAAAGATATTATGCACTACTTTGATAATCCTGAGAAAACCCCATTCAACTATATAATGGGAGTAACGTTGGATCAACGTGAATACTTTAGGGATTATCGCTTGACTCATAAAGGGAAATTGTTATGGGATCAAATTCATATGTTGCAATGGTATGCTTGGGAGCTATGCTTGAGATATGATTATACTTGTTGCTCTAGGATGAATGCTCCACATCTTCCCTTTTCATGTGAATTTAATGATAATGAAACCTTGGCTTCTTATGCTAGAGGTATATATGATTATTATTATGTGGAACAAATAGAAGAATTTGTTACTTTTATGGGTGCTTATGAAATTGAATCTTTGTTTGCAAAGTTTGAAGATTTTGATGATTCAGTTTATAGACCTGGAAATTTTGCTATCCTTAAATATTGCTATGATAATTATAAATGCAATTCCGATATTGATGAATTTATTGAGAAAGTCTCCGCTGTCCAAGAAGAGACTAATATTTTGTAGGAGTCTATGGAAGAAGGAATTGATGAAACTATGAGCTCATTGGATGAAAAAGATGATGAGGAGAGCGAAGAACAAAAGGAGGAAGATCGGATTAGCTACCCGTGCCCACCTTCTAATAAGATTAACTCTTCAACTCATACATTATTTAATTTCCCTTCCTGCTTACGGAAGGATGATTGCCATGATAATTGCTATGATCCCATTGATTCGTTTGAAATATCCATTTTTGATGATGCTTGTGTCCATGATGCCAATATGAATGATGCTTATGGAGATGAACTTGCTATAGTTCCTTATGTTAAGAATGCAATTGTTGCTATTGCACCCACACATGATAGTCCTATTATCTTTTTGAATTCTCCTAACTACACTATATCGGAGAAGTTTTATCTTGTTAGGGATTATATTGATGGGTTGCCTTTTACCGTTGAACATGATGATTTCGATGAATATAATATGGATGTGCTTGCTGCTCCTACTTGCAATTATTATGAGAGAGGAACTACATCTGCACCTCTTTATGTTTCCAACATGAAAAAATTGCAAGAAACTTCTTATACTATGTATTGGCCTTTATTTGATGTGCATGAATTGTTCTTGTATGACATGCTGATGCATAGGAAGAGAGTTAGACTTCATCATTACTTGATATATGTGGCTTTGTGCTCACTACTAAATGCAAAATCATTGTTGATTCAAATTGGCTTTGATATACCTTGGGATCCGGGTGGATTCATTACTTGAGCACTTTATGCCTAGCTTAATGGCTTTAAAGAAAGCGCTGCCAGGGAGACAACCCGGAATTTTTAGAGATTCATTTATTTATGTTGAGTGCTTTTATAAAGTTTTAAAACAAAAAATATAGAGGGGAACTTAAAACTTCACAAAAAGAAAGGTGAAAGTGAGATAGACGAGCACCGTGGAAGCGGGAGCTAGCCTTGAACTTTGTTCATGCTCATGGAAACTTTGTGAATCTTGAATTGCAGAAACTTTTCAAAAAAATAATTATCCCCTTGTACAATTCCATTGTATTATAAAAATAATGTGCCTAGATTTGCCTTTAGGATGTTTACATTGCTTGTTGGTTTGTGCGGTGCAAAAAAGAAACTTTAGCTGTAGTGCGCGATTTTATAATTTTTTTACTGGAACGTCAAACGGTTCTAAAACTTTTTTAACTCTCTTTGTATACAAATTTTTATTTTTCCTAATTTTTTCAGAATTTTTGGAGTACCAGAAGTATGGTGAATGTTCATATTACTACAGACTGTCCTGTTTAAGACATATTCTATTTTTGATGCATTGTTTGTTCCTTTTGATGAAACTATCAATTTTTATCGGTGGTGTAAGCCATGGAAAAGTTATATTACAGTAGCTACAATGCAAAAACAAAATATGAATTGGTTTGCAACATTACTTAGAGTAGTGATTTTCTTTATTATACTAACAGATCTTACCGAACTTTCTGTTGAGTTTTGTGTGGATGAAGTGATCAAAGATCGAGGAGGTCTCGATGTGAGGAGAAGGAGGAGAGGCAAGAGCTCAAGCTTGGGGATGCCTAAGGCACCCCAAGTAAATATTCAAGGAGACTCAAGTGTCTAAGCTTGGTGATGCCCCGGAAGGCATCCCATCTTTCTTCAACAAGTATCGGTATGTTTTCGATTTCGTTTCGTTCGCGTGACTTGTGCAAATCTTGGAGCGTCTTTTACTTTTAGTTTTTCATTTTTCTTTTATGCACCATGCTGGTATGAGATAGTCCACGGTTGATTTATAGAATGCTCATTGCACTTCACTTATATCTTTTGAGTATGGCTTTATAGAATGCTTCATGTGCTTCACTTATATCATTTGAAGTTTGGATTGCCTGTTTCTCTTCACATAGAAAACCATTGTTTGAAGAATGCTCTTTTGATTCACTTATATTTATTAGAGCATGGTATTTTGTGGAAAGAATTGAAATCTCATGTTTCACTTATATCTATTTAGAGAGTCAACATGAATTGGTCAATTGCATGGTTAGTCATAAAATCCTACATAAAACTTATGGATCACTGAATATGATATGTTTGATTCCTTGCAATAGTTTTGCGATATAGAGATGATAATATGTCGGAGGTACTAGTAAACGGTTGTAAGAATATTGGTGTTAAGGCTTGTGATTCCCGAAGCATGCATGTATAGTCTCTCGTTATGCTATGATGTTGGAGCATGATTTATTATTGATTGTCTTCCTTATGAGTGGCGGACGGGGATGAACGATGGTATTTTCCTACCAATATATCCCTCTAGGGGCATGCGTAGTAATACTTTGGTTCAGTGGCTAATAAAATTTTGCAATAAGTATATGAGTTCTTTATGACTAATGTGAGTCCATGGATTATACACACTCTTACCTTTCTGCAATTTGCTAGCCTCTATGGTATCGTGCATTGCCCTTTCTCACATCGAGACGTGGTGCAAACTTCGCAGGTGCATCCAAACCCCATGATATGATACACCCTATCACACATAAGCCTTATTATATGTTCATCAAAATAGCCACCATACCTACCTATTATGGATTTTCCATGGCCATTCCGAGATATATTGCCATGCAACTTCCACCGCTTCCGTTTGATGACTTGAGCATTCATTGTCATATTGCTTTGCATGATCATATAGCTATCATAGTAGTTGTGGCTCAGCCACCGTTCATCATTTTTCATACATGTTACGCTAGATCATTGCACATCCTGGTACATTGCCAGAGGCATTCATATAGAGTCCTATTTTTTCATAGGTATCGAGTTGTAATTTTTATTTCTTTTGAGTTATAAGTAAATAGAAGTGTGATGATCATCATTATTCATTCTTAGAGTAGTGCCCCAGTGAGGAAAGGATGATGGAGACTATGATTCCCCCACAAGTCAGGATGAGGCTCCGGACAATGAGAGAAAAAGATATAAAACGAAAAAAATAAAAAATAAACAAAGAGAGAAGGGAAATTGTTAGTATCTTTTACCACACTTGAGATTTAAAGTCGCACCGTATTTTTCATATGGAGAGTCTTCTATGTTGTCACTTTCATATACTAGTGGGAATTCATCATTATAGGATTAGATGCACACCCACTTAGTTTTCATATTGAGCTTTCATACACTTATAGCTCTTAGTGCATTCGTTGCATGGCAATCCCTACTCCTCACGTTGATATCGATTGATGGGCATCTCCATAGCCCGTTGGTTAGCCTCATCGATGTGAGACTTTCTACTTTTTGTCTTCTTTATATTTACCCCTATCATCGTACTCTATTCCACTCGTAGTGCTATATCCATGGCTCGCGCTCATGTATTGCGTGAGGGTTGAAAAAGCTGAAGCGCGTTAAAAGGTATGAACCAATTGCTCGGCTTGTCATCGGGGTTGTGCATGATAAATACTTTGTGTTAAGAAGACAGAGCATGACAAGACTATATGGTTTTGTAGGGATAACTTGAAGGAAATATAACCTAGAGGCAATAATAAAGTTATTATTTATTTCCTTATTTCATGATAAATGTTTATTATTCATGCTAGAATTGTATTAACCGGAAACATAATACATGTGTGAATACATAGACAAAAATAGTGTCACTAGTATGCCTTTACTTGACTAGCTCGTTAATCAGAGATGGTTAAGTTTCCTAACCATAAACATGAGTTGCCATTTGATTAACGGGATCACATCATTAGGAGAATGATGTGATTGACTTGACTCATTCCGTTAGCTTAGCACTTGATCGTTTAGTATGTTGCTATTGCTTTCTTCATGACTTATACATGTTATTATGACTATGAGATTATGCAACTCCCATTTACCGGAGGAACACTTTGTGTGCTACCAAACGTCACAACGTAACCGGGTGATTATAAATGTTCTCTACAGGTGTCTCCGAAGGTACTTATAGAGTTGGCGTATTTCGAGATTAGGATTTGTCACTCCGATCATCGGAGAGGTATCTCTGGGCCCACTCGGTAATACACATCACTATAAGCCTTGCAAGCATTGTAACTAATGAGTTAGTTGTGGGATGATGTATTACGGAACGAGTAAAGAGACTTGCCGGTAACGAGATTGAACTAGGTAGTGAGATACCGACGATCGAATCTCGGGCAAGTAACATACCGATGACAAAGGGAACAACGTATGTTGTTATGCGGTTTGACCGATAAAGATCTTCATAGAATATGTAGGAGCCAATATGAGCATCCAGGTTTCGCTATTTTTTATTGACCGGAGACGTGTCTCGGTCATGTCTACATAGTTCTCGAACCCGTAGGGTCCGCACGCTTAACGTTCGGTGACGATTTGTATTATGAGTTTATGTGTTTTGATGTACCGAAGGTAGTTCGGAGTCCCGAATGAGATCGGGGACATGACGAGGAGTCTCGAAATGGTTGAGACGTAAAGATCGATATATTGGGCGACTATATTCTATCATAGGAAAGGTTCCGAGTGATTCGGGTATTTTTTGGAGTATCGGAGAGTTACGGGAATTCGCCAGGGAGTATATGGGCCTTATTGGGATTTAGGGGAAAGAGAGAGGAGAGGCTGCACCCCCCCCAATGCTTAGTCTGAATTGGACTAGGGGGAGGGGCAGTGCCCCCTCCTTCCTTCTCTTCTCTTTTCCCTTTCCTTCTTTCCTACTCCTACTACTTGAAAGGACTCCTAGTTCTACTAGGAACGGGGGAATCCTACACCCGGTGGGAGTAGGACTCCCCTAGGGAGCGCCATAGAGAGGGTCGGCCCTCCCCCTCCTCCACTCCTTTATATACGGGGAGGGGGAACCCCTTGGAGACACAACAATTGATAATTGATCTTTTAGCCGTGTGCGGTGCCCCCTCCACCATAATCCACCTCGGTCATATCGTAGCGGTGCTTAGGCGAAGCCCTGTGTCGGTAGCATCATCATCACCATCATCACGCCGTCGTGCTGACGGAACTCTCCCCCGAAGCACTGCTGGATCGGAGTTCGTGGGACGTCATCAAGCTGAACGTGTGCTGAACTCAGAGGTGCCGTACGTTCGGTACTTGGATCGGTCAGATCGTGAAGACGTATGACTACATCAACTGTGTTGTTCTAACGCTCCCGCTTTCGGTCTACAAGGGTACGTGGACAACACTCTCCCCTCTCATTGCTATGCATCACCATGATCTTGCATGTGCATAGGATTTTTTTTTTGAAATTACTACGTTCCCCAACTTAACTTTCTTTAGCATTGATATTTTGAAAGACATGATTGTTTGTTGGGATGCCTGATTATTGATGTCTTTATGTCAAATTATAGACTATTTCTTTCAATCACTTATGTCTTAATATTCATGCCATGAATAGATATATAATCAAGTTTATGCTTGGTAGCATTCCACATCAAAAATTATCCTTTTTATCATTTACCTACTCGAGGACGAGCATGAATTAGGCTTGGGGAGGCTGATACGTCTCCGTCGTATCAATAATTGTTCATTGTTTCATGCCAATATTATACAACTTTTACATACTTTTGGCAACTTTTTATATGATTTATTGGACTAACCTATTGATCCAGTGCCCAGTGCCAGTTCCTGTTTTCTGCATGTTTTTGTATCGCAGAGTATCCATATGAAATGAAGTCCAAATGCAATAAAATTTTACGAAGAATTGATTTGGAATATATGTGATTTTTGAGAGTTGGAATCACCGCAAACGGAGGCCCACATAGGTCACAAGACACCAGGGCACGCAAGAGGCCCCTGGCGCGCGGTGGTGGGTTGTGCCCACCTCGTACGTCGGTTGTACCTCTACTTCGAGCGCAAGGAAACTTATATCCAGAAAAAAATGTGTTAAAATCTCAGTGCAATTGGAGTTATGGATCTCCGGGAATATAAGAAACGGTTTTCAGCTAGATCTGGGGAACGAGAAACAGAAGAGAACAGAGAGGGAGATCCAATCTCGGAGGGGCTCCCGCCCCTCTGCCGCTATGGAGACCATGGACCATAGGGGGAACTCTGCTCCCATCTAGGGGGGAGGCCAAGGAAGAAGAAGAAGGAGGGGGGCTCTCCCCCCCTCGCTTCCGGTGGCGCTGGAGTGCCACCGGGGCAACGATCGGGACGACAATCTACATCAACAATCTTGCTACCGTCAACACCAACTCTCTCCCCCTCTATGCAGCGGTGTAACACCTCTTCTCCCCACTGTAATCTCTACTTAAACATGGTGCTCAACTCCATATGTTATTTCCCAACGATCTATGGTTATCCTATGATGTTTGAGTAGATCCGTTTTGTCTTGTGGGTTAATCGTGATCTTGGTTGGTATGATTGTATATTTTATATATGGTGCTGTCCTACCGTGCCCTCTATTCTCGCGCAAACGTGAGGGCCCCCCGTTGTAGGGTGTTGCAATATGTTCATGATTTGCTTACGCTGGGTTGCGAGAGTGACAGAAACTTAAACCCGAGTAGGTGGGTTATGGCGTATGGGAGTAAAGAGGACTTGATACTTAATGCTATGGTCTTGTTTCACGACCTTAATGATCTTTAGTAGTTGCAGATGCTTGCTAGAGTTTCAATCATAAGTGCATATGATCCAAGTAGAGAAAGTATGTTAGCTCATGCCTCTCCCTCATATAAAGTTGCAAGAATGATTACCGGTACTTGTTATCGATTGCCTAGGGACAAATGACTTTCTTGTTGATAAAAGCTATCTCCTTTTATTACCTTGCAATTTATCCGTAGTTTTATTCTCGCAAAGTACTCGTAGTTTTATCCTTGCAAAATAGCTTCATACTTGTTTCTGGTAAAGCAAACATCAAGTGTGTGTAGAGTTGTATCGGTGGTCGATAGAACTTGAGGGAATATTTGTTCTACCTTTAGCTCCTCGTTGCGTTCGACACTCTTACTTATCGAAAGAAGCTACAATTGATCCCCTATACTTGTGGGTTATCAGGAAATTGCAGACAACGATCTGGGTTGCTACTGTCTCTACTTGTCGATGGATTGCCGGGCAGCGAAATCCTCTAGCTCCTTCTTCAATTCCTCACGACTTTGCTTGAAAGCAGCCACAGATTCTTCCACCTCCTACTCGCGCTCGATCCGGAGCTTCCTCAAGCCACCCATCAGTTCCTCGACGACCGCTTTTAGTGTTATCTCCGAGGCACTGTTCTACTCATGCAGCATCTTTCAGCCGACGGCCTTCTCCTCCTTGTCGGTGACCAACTTGAGGAGCTTTGCATTGTCACCCATGAATTGCTCGACGAGGCCGGTCGCCTTGTCAACCGAGGCATCACTGATCTTGAGCAGCTTCATCAAGCCGTCGACCAGCTCTTCCTGCGTAGTGACGCCAACGAGAATGTCGTCGTCGCCGGCGAAGGACTTCAGGAACGCCGGCTCATCGCGATGGTAGACGCCGTGAATGCGCTTGTGAGAGCCCTCGCGTGCCCATGAGAGCTTGTTCGAGGGCTCTGCGGCGCGCCGGGACATCTCTGCTGCGGCTGCGGCTTCACGACGGGACCTCTCTAGTGCTTCTGCGGCCTTGGTCTTTGCTGCCTGGTTATATGTCCACCCTAAACTCCTCCTACTGGTCATGGCAGAACGACTTGACAGAAAAAACCAGTTTTGTGGGTGATGAGGAGAGGAACTGTGAAGTAATTCTCGAGTGGGTAGTTTTTATAGCCCGATGCTAAGTGTGAACATATATTAGTTTGATAGGTGTGAATATATTTGCAATACTTATTGCGTTGTAATCTGCAATGTGATGAGAAACAAGGTCAAAATTTATTGATGGCAGAAGGTTGACCACGTGGTTGCTCGCTGTTGAGGCGGCCGCGGCGCGCTCCGCTCTGGCATCCCTGTGCATGCTCTGCCGCCGTTGAGGCAAATTTACAATGGCAACGGTTAATAATTCTTAATAATTGTCTTACATACTGGGGATAATTTAAAATGCCAAATGCGGCAAGGCCGAGAACACTCACGACCAACATATGCATACACTTTAAAACATAACATAGGCTAGTCAACTCGCATGGACAAGGCTCTCCCGATTTCAGCCTTCGTTGGCCGTCGGATGCTGGTCAACTGGGTCGTCTGCGTGCTGCTTCCCGTTGGATCATCGCGTCTTGCATCATGTCTCATTTTGACCGGCCGATGAAAATGATGAGGCGAATGACCTGTGGGCTCATGGCGAAGGGCGATAGGCTGGGTCAAACATTTTTGGGTGTTCGCGCGGCCTCTCCTCATGCATCGCGTGCGCGCGTCGTACGCTCCCACTTTTGCCGTTCGCTCCTTTGGCTGGTTGGCAGTCGCATATGCACCTGTTTCTGCACCTACGGCTGTGTTGTACCGGTGACGGGTGGGCCTGCGCTGCCCTTGGTCCCGCTCATCGGCTGCATTAGCTGCATGTCACACGGTGTGGATTAGGGTCTGTTTGGTTGGATATTAGTGTGGCCAAGCCAAAGTGTGGCTGTGAAATTGGACGCCAAATTTTGGCAAAAGTTGGCAAAAAGATTGTCTCTATAACAAATGGGCCATAGGGGCAATAAAGTGTGACAAGTCAAAGTATGGCAAAAATCTAACATATGCCAACTAAAATATAGCTGCCAAATTTTGACTTGACAAACTGTGGCTGAGAACCAAACAGCCTGGTCAACCACTTTTGGTGGGTCGTTCCCCACGCCCTGCGCACGTCGTGCGTTGTGGCAATAGAGCGGAGGGGTCAGCCGGTGCGTGTGCACCCGGCTTCTGCGCCTGCGGATTCTTTCCATCGTATGACTTGTGGGCCAGGTTCATCTATGGTCCTACACGTTGGTGAGTGGTGTTCATTCGGTCCGTGTCCAGTCGCTTCGTCCGGGTTGGAAGGAGTTGTTGCGTTGCACTGTGGGCTGCTTGGTGCCGAATATGGCGAATCCTATCTGTTTGTGCGCGCAACGCGAATCCTCCCCGTCGATGAATCATGTGGATCAGCGCGCCCAGGCCCACCGGGTCCCAACCAACGATTCCCTGGTTCTTTTTTCCCACGGTTATACGACCGGATACAGTCACATCGTATCTGTCCAGGCGACCAAGCCCCTACACCATTGAGCTGCGCGCCTACACCATCACTCGGTTGCCCCATCCACCCCAGCGATTTATAACTTGCCAAATTTCGATTCCCAGACTCCAGATCTAGCCTCATGTGAGTTCTTTCCCCAATTTTCTCTGTTGGATTTTTTCTAGTTGTTACTTAGGCTGCATGCGTATCATTGTTCCACTCATCTGTGTGTTTGAGATCTGCTAATTTATGTGCTTCTTTGTTTCCTCCCGCAAGATTGTTTAACATGTGAACTCCATGTGAAGGGTTTGTTCTGCTGCTCCTGAAATCGATGGCGGCCCGCCTCTCCGACGTCCTCCTCCACGGCGAGCCGCCCAAGCACCGTAATGCATTTTCTTCCCCCATCAGCGCTTCACCAAGCAGCAGCACATGGAGTTGGAGGCAAGAAGAGGGGAGCAAGAAGGGGAGGACGCGGGCGACTAGTTCCTCCCCTGAGCTCGAAGGCCGAGGGCCCAGATCCGCGGTTGTTCTTCCCAAATCTTGATGCCATTTGCTTTCTTGCGATTCTTCATGTGTCGCTGTTAGTTTTTGTTGGGTTGCTAAGAAGAATCAGGAGGAGCCGTCCTATGCTCCTTCTCAAAATTTTCCTCCCAGATTTGTATTCTTGGGCATCGATTTTTTATCTTTTGCTTGACCATCAATCGCGGATCCGGCTTGCCTGCTCCCTTCCCGTGCTCCCATCCGTGCTCCCACCTCATCCAACGGCTGTCTTTTTTTCTTTTTTCTTTCTAATCTAATCATCTCCCCCCTGATTTTAAGGGGGTGGGGCCGGGCCTTATTTTGTTCCAATCAAATCAAGCCACGTATGCGGGAGCACGGATGGGCACACAGGAGGGGAGCAGGCAAGTCTCGTCCATCAATCGCACGTACTTATTACTTAAGATTTTTTGTGCTGCTGTGTTGGATTTGGGGGTGAGGCTTTTTTTTCTGGTGCGGTCAGCACTGATGGTGTATGAATTACGATGTGGTGTGTGTGCTGCCTTGCTAATCTCCTCAAATTCTGAATCTCATGTCTCACATACAACATTTTAGAAAAATGCATTTAATTTTATGACCAGCCTGACATGGATTGAGTGTACTCGTATCATGCATATACCATATGTGATGTAGTGTTTAGTGATGACAATATCACAATAAGTGTGAGACAGAACCAAAGGTAGGAAACCATACCGAATGTGCCATATAACCGCCGATGCGCACTTTATATCCTCGGTTATGGTCCTGTTATGGTTGACCGTGAAGAACTTTAAAAATAACAACCATATATACTCGAAGGCGGGTCTCTTTCACCTGACCATGAAGAACTTTAATGTTATATCGATTGGTAAGTTTTTTCACTAGGGATTGGGAAAACAACCTCATAATTATTGTGATATTTTCATCACTGGACACTACGTCTCATATAACCTTCGATGCGCACTTTATATCATCGGTTCCGGTCTCCTTATGGTCGACCACGAAGAACTTTAGAGATAACAGCCATATGTACTCGAAGTCGGGTCTCTTTCATCCGACCATGAAGAACTTTAATGTTATATCGATTGGTAAGTTTTTTCACTAGGGATTTGGGAAACAACCTTATAATTATTGTGATATTTTCATCACTGGACACTACGTCCCATATAACCTTCTATGCACATTTTATATCCTCGGTTCCAGTCCTTTTATGGTCGAATGCGAAGAACTTTAGAGATAGCAACCATACGTACTCAAAGGGGGGCCTCTTTCACCCGACCATGAAGAACTTTAATGTTATATCGATTGGTAAGTTTTTTCACTAGGGATCTTGGAAAACGACCCCATAACTAAATTAAAAAATTTATATTTACAAAATATATTAAGACATTTCTATTTGTAGTGCAATGTTGTGTTGAGGAGGTGAGCATCTGCCAGCCGCAGCATACTGGTGACGTGCTAGCTGTGCCCCGCCGATGGATTAGTTAATTTTTTAAACTGTAGTCTCAGAGATTCTTGAGTCATTATGTAGTGTACACTTTTATTTCCCTGTGTAAACGTTTTTTGGAACTTCAAAGAACTTTTTGTAGTGCAACGGACGACTCCTTGCAATCGAATCTCCACGCTGTAAAGGCTCATGAGGTCCTTTTTTACCAACAGTCCCGGTACGTTACTTGCTCACCACAAAGAACTTTTTTGCATCGGATATTTAATCCTTGTGAATAAATAAATTAATATACACGTGTAAAAATTAGTACAGTACTATTACTTAAATTTACGGCTAGTACTCACGTCAAGGGATGCTATTTAGCATGTAATCTTCGCGCTAGATAATACTAATAGGAGAAGCAGACGGAATGGTGCATGCTGTACAGTAGGGTAGGATCGAATCTTATAACTTGGCCCCACAGTACGACGCGTCAGGTGGAATACTGCTCATATACACCAGCATCAATCTATTCGGGAGTCTATTACACCGGAGATACCTTGCAGATCTGACAGCATAATGGACCTAGTGATGTGACATGCATGGCTGATGTGCGGCCGAGATATAAGATGTGCGGGCAACGAGTTAGACAAAATCCACGTCCGCTTGGTGCCTACCTGACTCCTGCGCTAGGTCCTGTCTCATCCTGTGGTGTACCATTGGCCATTGCCATTCTTTCTGGTCTTTCATCACCATTTTTTTGCCGCACGCCACTGCTCAAGGGCCCGTGTAGACGGACGGTCCCATTTGCCTGTTGGATGGGTGTATGCTGCGTGCGTCTGCCCCTCACTCGCTGCCGGCGTACTGTGGCTGATGCACGACTCGACCACACCGACGTGCGAGCGCCGTGGCGTGGTCGCGCGCGATAGGGCCCCTGAGGACGAGGCGTGCGCGTCCACGATCTTGGTGACGGCTGGAGGGAAGCCCCGGGAGCTGCCGTTCGTGCTGCTGGCGGAGCAGTGGATGGTGGTGGCCTTGGTGGGGGCCACCGCAGGATGGGGATGAACACGGTGGGGGTGCCGCCGGGGGGCAGATCGGGGCCGCGAGCGAGCGGGAGAACACACTGCTCTCCTTTGGCCGCGCCGCCGACCACGCGGCCGTCGCCATGGTCGAGTTCGACATCCAGGTATATATAGACACAAATGAAGCTAGCCTCCGCTTGAATTTCCCATCATTAGTTCGCAATTGATATGTTGCTAGCTTGTTTAAGCTTGGACTCTCGTCGGCTCGTCTCGCTTCCTTCGACTGTACTCTGCTGCGATCTATTGTGATGACCCTTGTTTGCTCGATGGGCGATGCTGGTTCAGGTTCGTCCTGCTCGTCTTCTTGTGTTTTCACCTCACCTCTCTCTTTGCTTCGCCTACTAATCTCGCATATTTGGGCTCGTTTCGCCCATGTGCAGTTTGTTTCGACTTGCCGTTGTCGCCTACGTCGACGCGTGTGTCTTTCTGTCCTTCGCGTTCAGGTTTGTGCACGCCACTTCTGCTCGCCTATAACCTTTTCGATGAAATGCGTTTGTGCTAACATTTGTTCTTCGGTTTAGTCTGTTTTCTTCGTTTTCTTCCTTCCTAGCCCTGGTAAATAGGCTGTTCTTTTCCTTTTCTCAACCGCGAGTGTTTCTTGCTTGCATTTGCATCTTTGCATGCCGTGGTTGTTTTCTGACTGGTTCTTTTCTATATTTCGTAGGTTGTACGATCTCGCCCGTTGTTGCGTCCATGTTCTGCTCGTTGCTTCGTCTCTGTTTTACTCATCAAGGTTTGCTGATCTCCCCTCTGTCTACCTTCCTATTCTGCTTTCTTTATGTACTATCATGTTGGCTATCCTACTGGTTGTTTCCGTATGTACTATCATGTTATCTTAGCCTACTGATTGTTTGAATATATTTAGCTATCTTTCTAACAATAGCCCATCAAGCTAGCAATATTTCATAAGCAACACTTATTATACTAGAGATTGACGAGTATGATATAAATAGTTTAATTAAATAGCTGCCGTGATATGGAAAATTCATGTATTTTCTGTTGCTGTTCAAGAGTATGCCTGTTAAGAGATTCAGTTGCCATGGTTCCCTGGGCAAGATTCAGTTTTATATGGATTATTCTAGATAAATTCAAGTTATTTGCGTTGGGACACCTAAGCTAACCTTTATACCTTTCTATTTAGGAGATGGCAGCAGTATATACAAAATATGTCACTAATTATTTGTAGAGTTCATTCTTGATAGGAACAAAACTGTTATAGCTGATGTCAACACGTCAAGGTGAGTTTCACCCAATCCTTCTTCACTCCTCTCTCCCTCTCTCTCTAACTCTGCAACTCTGCAAGCTTATGCAGTGTGCTCTGCTCCAATGATTTTTAATTGTTGTAAATAAATATCTATTTTTCATTTCCTATGCTGAAAGGAATGGTAATGCTTATGTTTTACTATTTGTAAAATTAACATATGCCAGTTAGCTTCTTTAGGTGGCTTATTGTTGATTTTATTTTCTTGTCTGCCTCTATGAAATTTTTGAAGGACTTGTCAATCCAATGGATTATGATGCATGATGTTGAATTAGATATGGCTGCCAGTATGTAGGCCATCTTGAGTGTCTCATCTAGATCAATGGGAACAAGAAAGTACACATATTAGGAAACTGAACTGTGACAACACTTATTTTCGTCTGGATGACTGCCAGTATGCACGATCTCGAATTTTTGTCAGAATAGCGTACCTAAACAGTTGGTTGTTCGTCTAGATTAAAAACCCAGCTATAAGAATGGGTTGACAACATTGATTGACTCTACTGGCACTTCAATGTTGTCTAGATTCATCATTTTTTTTTGCCATTTATTTTCCAGATGGTATTTCAGAGGCTTCTTATTAGGGACTTCCAACTTCTATACAAAGCATGAGTGAATTTATTGTTTCAAATATTGATTTGTTGATTACGGACACTAATTGACACTGTGGCCTTGATGCTTGATAGAATTGCATCAATGAATTTCTTCTTTTCTTGTTACTTGCTTTGTTCAATGTATATCTTGGTCTGTTATTGCGTGACTTTGGAAATGTAAAACCGAGGCTTTTCGGCCTTGGTAATTTTGATTCTTGTCATGTTCAGGATTCAGACGGTTTTGAAGCCACATTTATAGTTTTTATTTAGGTTTGAGTTGCATAATAACAAAATCGATGATTGTTTACTTATGGATGGTAATATATTTACTTTCATCGGTTTTGAAGTTATAAGAAGGTCACCATGACAATTGATATTAAGGTTTAGTAGTTCTACTCATTTTTATTCTTTAAGATACTCCTCCAATGCAATTTATTTTCATCGGCTTTGAAGTTATAAGAAGGTCACCATGACAGCTGATATTAAGGTTTAGTAGTTCTACTCATTTTTATTCTTTGAGATACTCCAATGCAATTTTGATGCAACATTGGATATTTCCACAGCTTTAACCTTATGCCACAATTGCTTTTGTCTTATTTCAGTGTGTTTATTTGCCATCTTTATGTGCTCAGGACCACAAGAATTGCTAATCTTGTAGTTTTAATGGACGTACATTCTACAACATGGTAAAAAATAAGGGGAGCTTTTAGATGGCCTCTAGGTTATCATATGAAATCCGGTTAAATTTTAGGAAGGTTTAGGAGTATCTCCCTTTTTTGTATAAATTTGGCTCCACAATTGCTTAAACAATAGCTAGGTTCTAGAACAAACCTGCTATGAATAATTGCATTGTTACTTCAGTGAAAAGTTCCCGGGCATTCTATGTGTTCCTCTGGACTTGGTTGAAAGTATTCCTTTTGTTATCCAGTTTCTCACTAAGCATGTTACCTTTGCTGCTGAATTTTGCCTACAGTTTATGTATATTAGACTCACATGATTACTTGATGGTTGATGTGGATTCTACAACTTGGAAAACACATCTAGGATATTCAAGTTGTGTGTGGCGCCCGGGAGAAAGCTTGCTAATCCATTCAACCACTTACATGAGAATCCAGTGCCGCAGGTGACTTATTCATGCAAGAACTGTTGTTAAGTGTTTCCTTTTCTCCTTTGATTCTACAAGCCACAAAGGAGTGAAGGGTAGAAAATATTTCCATTCTCGTTGAATTGGTGGGATTGTCACCAAGTGCTCTAGATGTTTCTATTTTAGAGCAAGAAGCCAAATCCGCTTGTTCATTGTAAATATTGGAAAACTTGTTGTTTATTGTCACTTCCATATCTGTCATAAACTTTTGTTGCTGGTGTGGTATTTTTCAATCTTGGTTTGCCCATCCATTGCGGCAATGTCCTTGTTTATTCACTTGATTTCTTCTTTCATGTTTGCACCTCTATTACAGTAGAAAAACTTGTCATAAAAATTGTTTGACCAGTTCCCTTCAAAAACGAAGAGATGGCTATAGAGAGTGGCTCAATCGCTGAGAGATGACAAACGCTGTGCAAGGCATTGTTTGTTCAGCTACTTTAAAAAATGAAGGAATTACAATGCATCAGACCTATAAAGGGGATGTGTAGGATAAAATGCTATGGTTCCAGACAAGTGAGAGGGGAGAGACAAAGCGTGACTTGGATTTCTAAGTTCCAGCAAATATAGCAAAATTGTAGAGAATGCCCGCATTTTGAAAACTTGATCACATAGTTTGAGGCTATGTTCCTTTCAAATTTTGAGGACGATGTATCGACCCGTTGGCTGGGCAGCTGAAGTTGTTGCCAGCCCACCCGAGTTCAAGTCCCGACTTGGACGCGTGGTGCTTGCAGAATTTCTCCTATAAAAAAAATGCCAACAAGGGTTAGCCCTTGGGTTGGTGTCATTTTTTCTTTCAAATTTTATTATTAAGGGGATCCTTATTATTTTCAAATTGTCAAGCATTTTTTTCAAATGACTCTTGGTTTGAAATGGGACCTTGCGCCATGCAACAAGTAATGTTATTTTTAGCATTATTACTGAACAAAACCAACAATAGAAACATTGAATAAACAAGAATAGACCTGAGTTAATGTGTCAGCATGCTAATCATATTTTCAACTAAAAAATGTTTCCTTAACTAGTCTATACATGTTACACAAATATGATTCTTTTTTCAACCTCATATTTCTCGGCATGATAAACATATTTTCAATATAGCATGATTTAACACATGGGCTTTCTACTACCAATATTGAATTTGTCCTTGCAAAATAAAACTATTTTCATCGACAACATGTCTTTAGTGGGTCTCTGCGTCATTTGGCGCAACGGGTTAACTAGTTATAATAAAATATAAGCTAAAAGGCTGAGCTGGCGGCCTTCCGATGATGGCCTTCTCGGACTCCATGATTAGCATAGCACCCTTGCGGCCGTTCACACTGAGTGTCTCAACCCGCCTCCGCCTATGGAGCTGCTGGCGCTGGGAGGCTCTTGGGGCTGCTGGGCCACTTCCAGGAGAGCTTGACAGCGTGCAATCACGCGCATGAAAACTCCGCGAAACCGCTCCATTCCCATGTCTCTAGCCTGGTAGGAAATTCCGTCAATCACATGCATCCTCAAGATATCACGTTGGCGATGTTCTACTTCGTTGGGGATGTAAACTCCGCCAAGGATGCGCTCGAGCCTGGCCACCACATCATCGGGATCGAGGTTGACACGGTCACCGCGGGCAATGATGAAGCCGCAGGCTGTCATTGTCTTGACTGAATCGCAGAGGTCCTCTACCCATTCCTTGTGGGGCATCCGGCTCTCGATGAGCACTGGTGACGGCGGTTCTTCGGGTGGGTCGTCGATCATGCCACCGAGCAGCTCTGGATCTTTTGCACGGTGGATGGCAAACTGCTATAACACCTCCTCTGCAATATGTCGATTGTGCTCCCAAGGACTGTGACGCCGATACCGCTGCCGATGGGCCATGGTTCCGACACCGGACGATGAAGCTCTTGCTCCCCGACCTGCTCTGTCTCGTTCTCCTCGCCGAAGATGTAACGCAGGTAGGCATCAACGTCGAAGCTTTGGTCGTTGCCTAGCATGCTTGGAATAACTAATGGTAGATGGATGAGGACCAGATCTTCGTAGAGTGTCGCGGCGGTGCATTGCCGCTAGGGTTATATGCAACAAGACGTTAGCTGGTGGCGGGAAACCGGTGAGGGAATAGGCGTGGATTTTACAATTCACTGCTACCTCTTGAGCATTGCGTTCGTTTTTCCCCGAAGAGGAAGGGATGATGCAACAGAGTAGCGTAAGTATTTCCCTCAGTTTTTGAGAACCAATGTATCAATCCAGTAGGAGGCTACGCGCGAGTCCCTCGTACCTGCACAAAACAAATAAATCCTCGCAACCAACGTGATAAGGGGTTGTCAATCCCTACACGGCCACTTACAAGAGTGAGATCTGATAGATATGATAAGATAACATTTTTGGTATTTTTATGATAAAGATGCAAAGTAAAATAAAAGCAAAGTAAATAACAAAGTATTGGAAGATTAATATGATGAAGATAGACCCGGGGGCCATAGGTTTCACTAGTGGCTTCACTCAAGAGCATAAGTATTCTACGGTGGGTGAACGAATTACTGTTGAGCAATTGACAGAATTGAGCATAGTTATGAGAATATCTAGGTATGATCATGTATATAGGCATCACGTCCGAGACAAGTAGACCGACTCCTGCCTGCATCTACTACTATTACTCCACTCATCGACCGCTATCCAGCATGCATCTAGAGTATTAAGTTAATGAAAACAGAGTAACGCCTTAAGCAAGATGACATGATGTAGAGGGATAAACTCATGCAACATGATGAAAACCCCATCTTGTTATCCTCGATGGCAACAATACAATACGTGCCTTGCTGCCCCTACTGTCACTGGGAAAGGACACCGCAAGATTGAACCCAAAGCTAAGCACTTCTCCCATTGCAAGAAAGATCAATCTAGTAGGCCAAACCAAACAGATAATTTGAAGAGACTTGCAAAGATAACCAATCATACATAAAAGAATTCAGAGAAGATTCAAATATTTTTCATAGATAGACTTGATCATAAACCCACAATTCATCGGTCTCAACAAACACACCGCAAAAAGAAGATTGCATCGAATAGATCTCCACAAGAGAGGGGGAGAACATTGTATTGAGATCCAAAAAAAGAGAAGAAGACATCTAGCTAATAACTATGGACCCGTAGGTCTGAGGTGAACTACTCACACTTCATCGGATAGGCAATGGTGATGATGTAGAAGCCCTCTGTGATCGATGCCCCCTCCGGCGGAGCTCCGAAACAGGCCCCAAGATGGGATCTCATGGATACAGAAAGTTACGGCGGTGGAATTAGGGTTTTGGCTCCGTTTCTGATCGTTTGGGGGTACGTAAGTATATATAGGAGGAAGGAGTACGTCGGTGGAGCAGCAGGGGGCCCACGAGGGTGGAGGGCGCGCCTGGGGGGGGGGAGTAGGCGCGCCCCTACCTCGTGGCCTCCTCTTTTGTGTCTTGACGTAGGGTCCAAGTCTCCCGGGTCTTGTTCGTTGAGAAAATCACGTTCCCGAAGGTTTCATTCCGTTTGGACTTCGTTTGATATTCCTTTTTCTTCGAAACCCTAAAATAGGCAAAAACAACAATTCTGGGCTGGGCCTCCGGTTAGTAGGTTAGTCCCAAAAATAATATAAAAATGGATAATAAAGCCCAATAATGTCCAAAACAGTAGATAATATAGCATGAAGCAATCAAAAATTATAGATACGTTGGAGACGTATCATTCACCCATGTGGAGCGCGAGAAGCATTCGCTGGAGTGCGGGAAGACTAAGTGGAGCACACACACAACCCGAATACCGTATCCGGTGCCACGTGTAATTTATCACACAAGTGTTATGTAACATCCCAAAATTCTAAATTTTGGAAGGTTATATTAAATAAATAGTTTTGATTGTGGTGTGGTTGCTTGTGTGAAACTGAGTGAAAATTGGATTTTTTTTAAAGTTAAATGAGAGGGAATAAAAGGACTTTCCCAAACTTTCATCTTGCATTAATGATCTCCATGAATTCAAATTCTTTTCAAATACAAAACCCTAGAGTGAAGATAATATGACTTCTTCCATTTAAATTATTTTTTGTTGCAAGAGTTAATTGCTTGTCTTCGAAGTTTTCCGAGATCTTTTCTTCGATTCTTTTGCATGATTGCTTATGTGTGATTACTATTGATTGCTTACAATAGATTGACTGGAGTGTGACGAGTAGAACTATCAGGAGTTATGAGTGTGAATCATCTTCATCAACAGTACAAGGCAAGTTCACACTTTGATCATACTTTTATTACCCAGTTTTTATGCATTAGTTTCAACCCTCAAACATTGCATGAGTAGGATTTGATAACATGTGGGTATCGGGAAGTAGTTGATGAGATAGGAACCTATTGTCTTGCATTCAAACCCAGGGTACTATTACGATATGCTTGCTCTGCTATGCTATGCTCATAGACGTGGATTGGTTTGTGAGATTCATGAAAGATGTGAGAGTTGTTATTAACTAAGGGAAACTTAAGGTGGCTACTTTAATACACATCTGGGTGGATTGGTTGGGGCACCCTAGAGCGCCCAGTGGTTTGCCCGGGCACCTGGAGAACCCAGTGCTTGCCTAAGGGGATCCCGGAGTACCCGTGTGATCACCCTATGGTAAGCCACCCAGGCTCAAAGGGATCATAAGATTATTCATGCTAGAAACTTCCGTGTGTAGCCACAAGCCATTATGGGCTCTGGCATAGTTGAGTAAGTTGTGGGAAACCTTTCCATGATGGGCTAGCAGATGTAGGGCATTGTAGGTGTACCGGCCTATCTATCGGTTAAGGGGACCTCTTCGGGAAGACTGTGTCTCGGTCATCCGTTTCTCAAACATCATGCAGTGCGAGAAATTCAACGGAGGAGATCGAGTCTTGTGGGTAAAAGTGCGCAAACCGCTGTAGAGTGTATAAACTAATCATGGTTAGCCGTGTCCCCGGTTATGGACATCTTGAGTATCTGGTACTTGAATTATTAGTTTGATCTCATCACTTTACTTAATTAACTTGTTGGTTTATAATTATTATTTTGGGATTGAGTTGGAGGAACCTTCTCAATAATTTTCAACAAACTTTGTAGTTAAATAAAATATATTCCTTCGTTGTTGGAAAAAATTAGCTTTATGCAAAACTAAACTTAGAGCCTCCACCAGCCAAATATGCATGTAGTGATAGCCATTATTCAACATTGCTCTATAGTGTGAAATTGCCAGTACATTCAATGTATTGGCCTACATGGCTGCAACGTCTCATGTTGTAGGAATCTTACAACGAGTAAGTGATATGTTAGGGTTACAATTTCTACACTCAACTTTGCCATTGGTGTTGATGGGAATGCACAACCTTGTTGTTACTTCCGCTATATGGATTGAGGTAATAGTATTTACTTTACTTTGTACATGTGATTTACCTGTGTTATAAATCCTCGAGTATCGTGTGCGTCAGCATACCGATCCAGGGATGACACTTAAGCACAGAGACTTGGTCCATTTGGGTCGGTTCGCTACAAGATGGTATCAGAGCACATGTTGACTGTGGGACGTGACCCCTAAAAACTGGCAAGCCCATAGGAAAGATTTTTCTCTCAAACCTTATTTTCAAAAATATCTTTTACCTCTCTTCTTTTTGGGCTTTATCAAAATATTCCCTTTTAGTTAGACCATACCCCTTTTCCCCTTTTGGCCCCACGAAGATTCGACTAATGCGACCACTCCGAGAAGATATCAGACAACTAAGTCCAATTTAGAATGAAGAGGATTTTACCGTGCATTATGATAATGGAAACTACAATGGTTGAAGACTCCGAAGACTAGGAGAATTTGAAGGCTCTGAAGAATTTCCAGATTTGTATGACCTAGGAAGGCTACCCTTATGGAACTTGTCAGACTATTGAAGCTACCGATACCTAAGATCAAGGAGTGTCAGAGGAAGATTATAACCTGGAACGTCAAGACTCAAATTTTTGGGTGTCAAGAAAACCCCAAGACATGAGATATCAACTATGGAATGATAGCTCATGGCAATGACAAGGGCTGAAACACGGCTATCCATGATGTTATCGCCCGCTTATGCTATTATCAACATGCTGAGTTAAGAATGCATTTCTTCGGAAGGATTGGATGGTAGAAGGCTAATGGAGCACCTATCAGCAAAGACAAAGTTTTAACCTTAGCCAGTGTATCACCGGGATCTGGAGTATTACATCAAGGATTTTAAGATGATCCTGTAGGAAGCCATATTTGACAAGGAAGCATTTAGTGAAGAACTCGGGACCCAAAAGCTGAAAGTAGCCAAGCTGGAGGAGCAAAACCTTGAGATATCGGAGATTCGTCAGGAACTGAAGGACAATAGGACATGTTTCATGCCAAGGATGTTGAAACCCAGAAGTTGGAATGCAACTCCAGAATATTAAAGGACGTCATGAGAGACTTCGCGTCAACAGAGAGGATCTGGAAAAAGAACTTGAGAAGGACAAGCACGATCAGAAGAAGCCATCGGAGACATGAACAAGACTTTAAGAGTTTGGTGACCTTAAAGATTTATTGACCTTTAGAAGACCAAACCCCTGTTATATACCTACGTTAGATGCGACGATTGTGAGCTGTCATTTGTTTGATGTTTTTCCGACAACCACAAATAAAATATGTCTTTTCAAAACTATTGTTTGTATTGTGTGTATCCCTCTCTATCTCTCTTATCTCACCCCAAACCCATGGACCCAATAGAGGATAAATGGAGATGAACTCATGTTTATAGACCGATAAGTCAATTGGTGCTGCTACTTGGTGGAGGATGGTTTGGGCCACGATGAGTCTGAGTAACCACGTCTTAGTTTGGTACAAATAGAATGAAAGGGAGATAGTACAATTGGATGGATTTAAGATTGCTAGGAAGCTGAATGTTGGAATAATGATCAGTTGCCCCGATGATGATTTCAAGGTTTGCAAGTGATGAGATGGGCCATAACCCACAGGCCCCATGACCTGCCAAGAAGCAAGCACACTCTTGCTAAAGGAAAAACCCTGGAAGAGGATATGCCTTTATCAACAGACAATCTTATAGGAGTAACGCAAAACCTGAGAGTTGTGAAGGAACGATAGATGTTTGTTTGGCTAGCAGAATCCGTGGATTTATCCGAACTTAGTTCGTCGAGAAGAGAAATTCTGCAATGCTTGTGAGGATGACCGAGTGTTAGAAATGTGAGATTCGCTAAACCATATACAAGGTAATGATTTGGGTGCGGGATGGATTGATCACCATACCGACTTACTCTTATTATTCGCCTTGCTATAAGGGATGGCAAATCTGAGTGACTTACCCATAGTAGAGCGATGATGATCAAAACCTTGTCTAAACCTTAGGATGGTATGAAAAATTTCCCTTGTACAAGGCAGCTGTTGCCAATCGTAGGTCATATGGTGAGGATGAAGCCCAGACCCATTTCCTCTAGGAGAAACCATAAATTGATGACCACCATGAGATATCGATAGTTGTTTCGTATTGGCGCCAGACCCGTCAGCTAAGAAGACCCAGTCATAGGAGGACCATACCAAGATAAAAGGACAGAAGAATTGAGGAAAAGGTTATGCCACTATCGGAAGAGCCGGAGAAGGAAATTTCCCGAGAATCAAGGAGACTGACACTGTCAAGAATAAGGATGGAGTATATGAGTATTGATGGAACCGTAACCATGCTTCTAAGGGTGGTAGCACCCCAGACTGCCGGTGACGGCCGATGGATTTTGAGAAGAACCCGAACCTAACCCGTTTCTTTCTAGCCTCTTCGAATCTCGATGGCGAGATTCATTTTAAGGGTGGTAGGTTTGTAACATCCCAAAATTCTAAATTTTGGAATGTTATATTAAATAAATAGTTTTGATTTTTTGTTTGATTGTGGTGTGGTTGCCTGTGTGAAACTGAGTGAAAATTGAAACTTTTTGAAAGTTAAATGAGAGGGAATAAAAGGACTTTCCCAAACTTTCATCTTGCATTTATGATCTCCATGAATTCAAATTATTTTCAAAAACAAAACCCTAGAGTGAAGATAATATGACTTCTTCCATTTAAATAAATGAAAAGGGGTTTTGAAAAGATTTGAATTCCATTTGGAACTATTTCAAATTCAGAAACTTTATGCAACTCAATGATTTTCCCGAGAGAAGATAAAATGACTTCTTCAAATCGTATGAAATATGGGTTGGAAGATTCAAAGAATCAAATTTAAAGTCCCTTTGAGATTATTTTCAATTTGGAGTTATTTGGATTTTATTCAAATTATTCTTCTCCGAAAATAAAATATATGGAAATTGGGTAAAATGATTCCCTACATTAGAAAATTGGAGTGAAATAAATTTGAATTTATTTTCGTATTTTTGAAAATGATTTTTATGAGATTTTATTGTTGCAGTAGCACTCTTAGTTTTATTTAAATTTTTGTGGATTTTATTTGACGTTAGAAAAATGTTCACGTTGTAGAAAATCTTTTTCTGAAAATTTTGATATATAATATGCATACAGTATATTTTGTTTTTATTTCTCTTTATTTTGTTTCTTTGTCTGTCTGTAAAAAAAACTCCCCGCAGACCGAAATGGGCCGAAGGCCCAGCCGGCCCAGGACGCCGCCGCCTACCTCGCGTGCGCGCGCCGGACGCCGCCGTTGTCCTCGACGTGGACTCCGCCGGCCGCCGCCCCGTTTGCCTCCTCCCCACGCCTCCCCGCCTATAAAAGGCGAGGCCCGGACCCCCTCTCCTCCCGAGTCGCGCCGCCACCCTCGCATCACGCCGCTGCCGCCACTGCATCTCGTCGCCCGCCGCCGCTGCATCCCTCACTGCCGAAGGTCGCCGCGCCGCCGCCGCATCGCGCCGCTGCCCGCGCCGCCGCCGCACCTCGCCGCCGCCGCCTCGCGCAGCCGCCGTCGCTCGGACTCGCCGGAGCCGCCGCACACACCTGAGCCCGCCGCTGCCAGTTTTCGACGAAAACTGCCCGAACCGGTAATAAACCGCCCCGGTTTATTTTTTAGGTTTTCTTTGGTTTTCTTTAAAACTGGTTTTACTATTTAGTTAGGTTATTTAGAGAGCGTTCGTTGTCTAAACCTCTAGAGCGAACGTGTTCATAGTTTAGGGTTCAGTAGTGTACGTTCGTTGTTTAGATCTTTCTTTTTCTTTTTATTTTAGGCCATGGACCCATCTATGAATATTCTATTTACAGATTAGTCCCTGGTGTTCAAACCTTCGTTACTTCTTGCTCGTTTATCCAAATTCAATGAAACCAATGCCCACTTCTTCGTTATGATCCCCTCGATCCAGTAATCAACTTAAAGATGTTTTTTCAAAGTTTTAAATTTTGAATTCAAACACTTTTGTATTTGAACTTCGTTTGATTGTAACTTGAGTTTTATAACTCCGATTCAGTCGATTCTTTTTGCTAATTGAAGCTCTTGACCTAAAATTTCTGATAAGACCAAATTCACCCAATTTTGGTACTGTTAGAAATTGTTTTATGTTGGAAGAGTTAATTGCTTGTCTTCGAAGTTTTCCGAGATCTTTTCTTCGATTCTTTTGCATGATTGCTTATGTGTGGTTACCATTGATTGCTTACGATAGATTGACCGGAGTGTGACGAGTAGAAATATCAGGAGTTATGAGTGTGAATCATCTTCATTAACAGTACAAGGCAAGTTCACACTTTGATCATACTTTTCCTACCCAGTTTTTATGCATTAGTTTCAACCCTCAAACATTGCATGAGTAGGATTTGATAACACGTGGGTATCGGGAAGACATTGATGAGGTAGGAACCTACTGTCTTGCATTCAAACCCAGGGTACTATTGTGATATGCTTGCACTGCTATGCTATGCTCGTAGACGTGGATTGGTTTGTGAGATTCATGAAAGATGTGAGAGTTGTTATTAACTAAGGGAAACTTAAGGTGGCTACTTTAATACACATATGGGTGGATTGGTTGGGGCACCCTGGAGCGCCTAGTGGTTTGCCCGGGCACCTGGAGAACCCAGTGCTTGCCTAAGGGGATCCCGGAGTACCCGTGTGATCACCCTATGGTAAGCCACCCAGGCTCAAAGGGATCATAAGATTATTCATGCTAGAAACTTCCGTGTGTAGCCACAAGCCATTATGGGCTCTGGCATAGTTGAGTAAGTTGTGGGAAACCTTTCCATGATGGGCTAGAAGATGTAGGGCATTGTAGGTGTACCGGCCTATCTATCGGTTAAGGGGACCTCTTCGGGAAGACTGTGTCTCGGTCATCCGTTTCTCAAACATCATGCAGTGCGAGAAATTCAACGGAGGAGATCGAGTCTTGTGGGGAAAAGTGCGCAAACCTCTACAGAGTGTATAAACTAATCATGGTTAGCCGTGTCCCCGGTTATGGACATCTTGAGTATCTAGTGCTTGAATTATTGGTTTGATCTCATCACTTTACTTAATTAACTTGTTGGGTTATAATTATTATTTTGGGATTGAGCTGGAGGAACTTTCTCAATAATTTTCAACAAACTTTCTAGTTAAATAAAATATATTCCTTTGTTGTAGAAAAAAATTAGCTTTATGCAAAATTAGCTTTAACTAGGCTCACCTATGTGCACCAACAAGTTATGCTAAGCAAGATAAACTACTAGGTGATAGCAAGATATATGACAAGAAACAATATGGCTATCACAAAGTAAAGTGCATAAGTAAAGAGCTCGGGTAAGAGATAACCGAGGCACACGGAGACGATGATGTATCCCGAAGTTCACACCCTTGCGGATGCTAATCTCCGTTTGGAGCGGTGTGGAGGCACAATGCTCCCCAAGAAGCGACTAGGGCCACCGTAATCTCCTCACGCCCTCGCACAATGCAAGATGCCGTGATTCCACTAAGGGACCCTTGAGGGCGGTCACCGAACCCATACAAATGGCAACCCTTGTGGGCGGTCAATGAACCCGTACACTTTGGCAACCCTTGAGGGCGGTCACCGGTACCCGTCAAATTGCTCGGGGCGATCTCCACAACCTAATTGGAGACCTCGACACTTGCCTGATGCTTTACACCACAATGATTGAGCTCCGAACACCACCAACCGTGTAGGGCGCCCAAGCACCCAAGAGGAACAAGCTCAAGGGTACCAAGCACCCAAGAGTAATAAGCTTCTCAACTTGTAACTTCCACGTATCACCATGGAGAGCTCAAACCAATGCACCAAATGCAATGGCAAGGGCACACGGAGTGCCCAAGTCCTTCTCTCTAAAATCCCACCGAAGCAACTAATGCTTGGGAGGAAAATGAGAGGAAGAACAAGAAGGAGAACACCAAGAACTCCAAGATCTAGATCCAAGGGTTCCCCTTGCACAGAGGAGAAAGTGATTGGTGGAAATGTGGATCTAGATCTCCTCTCTCTTTTCCCTCAAAAACTAGCAAGAATCCATGCAGGGATTGAGAGTTAGCAAGCTCGAAGAAGGTCAACAATGGGGGAAGAACACGAGCTCAAAGGATAAAGTTCATTGGGGAAGAAGACCCCCTTTTATAGGTGGGGAAATACCCAACTGTTATGCTCACAACCCTCGCAGAGCGGTACTACCACTCGACCTCATGGTACTACCACAAGGGGTAGCGGTACTACCTCAAAGGGTAGCGGGACTACTGCTTGCGAGCGGTACTAAAAAAATACATTCGTGCCTACCACCACTGGACTTGTGATGAGTTTTTGGTCCGGAGCGGTACTACCACTGTAGTAGCCGCGGTAGTACCGCTCTTGAGCGGTAGTAAAAAATTACATCCGCTCCTGTCCGCGGTAGTACCGCTGCAGCCTTTTCAGAACACCAAAACTGCCACAACTTCTGCAAACGGATTCCGAATTCAACGAAACCAAGCTTGTTGGAAAGCTAGCGACAAGGGCTAACACAATCTTGAAAGAACTAACAATAAGAAGGAGATTAGAAAAGTCCCAAGAGAAAATGGTGAGAACCCTTCCTCGAAAAAGACCGGTAAAACCTCCAATACCAAAAACGCGATAGAAGAAGCATATGAAATCCGTTTTCGATGTACTAGAGCTTGTCACAAAGATAACCACAAGATCTAAAATCTCAAAATAAAATACAAATAAGAATCAAGAAAGATGATGCAAGGATGCAATGGTTTGAGCTCTCGACAAATGATACGATCACGCTACTCACTTGAGAGCCCCCCTTGATAGTACGACTATCGATCCTATAACCCGGTCTCCAAACTATCACCGTGATACCGGTAAAATGTAAAACCTATCAAGGGCAAACCTTTTCCTTGCATGAAGTCCACTTGAGCTAGATGATGATGATCTTGACTCCCTCAAGTTGGACCAGCTTTCTTGATTGCGTTGGGTCGATGAAGACTAGAAGATTGCTTCCCCATACTCCACTATGGGTGAGCCACTCTTCAGCACATCTTCACAAGTCCATTGACACCACAATGGACGGCAAGCATCAAGCACTTGATCTCTTCATGATGCTCCACTTGAACTTGCGCATGGAATTCTTGATGATGATCACCACTTGATGTCATCCTCTCCATTGGTTGAGTGATATCTTCCTCTTGACGCAAGCCCATGAACATGTACCTAACCCCACATAGAACTCTCACATAGACCATGGGTTAGTACACAAAGCACAATGGACAATGCTTACCATACCATGAGATCACTTGATCCCACTCGGTGTATCTTCTACGCTTTGTGTGTTGATCAACTTGAATCACTCTCTATACTTAGTCTTGATCAACCTTGACTCTTTCCAACTCTATGACCAATATTTGGATAATTCCTTAATATCACCTTGGTCAACTCATAAACTCCTTGAAACCAACACATGTACTTCAGGAAATGTCTATGGACAAATCCTTCAAATATAACTCAATGCAACCATTAGTCCATAGAGAATGTCATCAATTACCTAAACCACACATGGGGGCACCACATGTCCTTTCAATCTCCCCCATTTTTGTAATTGATGACAATCACTTTCAAGAGAGTTTATATAAGGAAATATGCATCACCATGCAATGCAACAACCAATGATGCAGGAGAATGAGATGCAAATGCTTAGGAACAAAACCAAAGCAAGGAGAAGACTCTGAAAAACATTCTCCTCAATACTCTCTGAAACGAAGACTCTGAAAACCTTCTCCACAAAACTCTCTGAAACCTCTCCCCCATTGGCATCGATTGCCAAAATGGGCGAAAAGCTTAGAAGGCCAATATAAAAAGTGTTCCTCCATAAATTGTGTATTTCTCAACAAGATAGTGGAATGCCATACACATATCCAAAGGTAAATACTTGGAGGAACACAAACTATATTGAGGCACAAAGATTGCTAAAGAATGATATGCCACAAGGACATAACAAAGAGAGACACAAGAAATCAAGCAATCAAAAGATACCAATTGAAGCAAGCAATCAAAGGATGTCAATCGTACCCACTAGACCAAAGATCCTATGAGCCACATGAATAAAGGATATTATGATATGAGCAAAGGAGTGTTCTAAAGAAACTAGAGAAGCTCCCCATGATTTGTGCACACATAAGAATATTTGTATTTGGATTCAAAGTGCACAAAATAGGATCATATCTCCCCCAAAATCAATAGAAACTTACAACAAGTGCAAGTGAGCATATAGGAAACAAAGCCTAGTACTTGCAACAAACACATGGTTGAGAAACAAGTAAAAGAGGCAACTTAAGAATGGGCTCAACCAAAATGATGTGTGTGAGTCAAGGTAATGCACTTGAGAAGACTAATGTACGAATGAGCATTAAGCATCAATAAAGTCTTGAAAGAATGAGGCACACGATGCAAGGCCTATCATTCCCACACACAACTAGCAAATGGGTTCACAAGCTTACTAATAAGCATATAAAGAACTTATGCTTGTGACAACCTGTTGGGGATATTACTACTAGAGGTAAACCGGCCTTATGTAGTCGGGTTAACTCTTTGAAGATTAGAAGCCCATGAAGATGCAAGGATGATGGCGCTTCACGAAGGCCCAAGGCCCAAAGGCGGGTTACAGCCTGTAAATACAAACCGACCTAGTCATGTAACTTGTATTGTAAGATATGAATAGTAGAGACCGAACCGGACACGTTTATGATCCGGCTTCGGGACTCTGTAGCCCGGCGGGCGTCAACCTATGTATATAAAGGGACGACCCGGCAGCGGTTTAGGGGAGACAACAACAACTCGAGAGCCAGACAAAGCGGATTCGCTCCCTGGCCTTCGAAACCCTAGCAATACCAATCAGAACTAGACGTAGGCTTTTACCTTCCTTGAAGGGGCCGAACTAGTATAAAACCCCCGTGTCCCCTTGTCTGGTTTAACCCCTTTGAGCTAACCCGTAGCAATGGCTCCACGACTAAGTCCTTTCACAAGGACATCTGCCATGACAAACCCACGATAGTTGGCGCCCACCGTGGGGCTATCGCATGATGGTTTTGAGTTCTTAAAGGGCAGATTTGATGGACTTAAGGGATACGCTGTGGGCCGGATGACGAAGAGTCATCGCGGCAAGCTCTACATCGATAATGCAGGATGGGGTCCCGAGGCCGATTCAATCGAGTACGGGTACCGGGTCCCCTTCGGTGGGATTCACGTCTTCATCGGTAAGATCGGCGAACCGGCCCCTAAGCCAGACATCTACACCGACATCATCGAAACGGCTCGGCGTGCAAGTTCTTCGCCGGTTCAGCCCGAGGCAAGGCATGTTTTCGTGGGTGTCATCCATGGATCGAGATACGAGGACGGGCCGGTATCTGATGGAGAAACCATGGTCTGTTCTGATGACGAATCTTCTGGAGAGACCGAATCGCTTTATCAGTTGCAGGACGGCCGGATTGATGGAGGATTCGAGGGAAACAATATTCCGGATTCCCCTGATTTGCCAAACCGGGCCGCCATCTTCATGGCCGGCACACAATTAGCGCCTCATTCATCAACCGCCGCAGCAATACTCTCTGGTTCAACGACGGCTACACCGACAGGGGCAGGAAGCTCTGTGCCGCCTCCAGCCCAAGTCCTGTCTGATTTGTTCGATGCTTTAGCAACGTTGATGGCCACAGAGGTGGATGCAGCAGCCAGGGATCAGCACAATGCGGATATTGCAAAGGTGAAAGATCAGATAGCTCAGGCTAAAGCGGACCTGGCGACAGAGAATGCTAGGATGGCTACAGAGCGGGCTAAATTGGAAGCACAGGCCTACTAGATTAGGCTGGATCAGAATGCTTCAGAGGAAGTCATGAGAAGAAGGTACCGATCGCATCTCCCATCGGTTTATGAGCCACAGAATCTCTTCAACATACCAGGAGCAGGAGCTGGTAACCAACCCATACTAAACCGGGTGGAGGCACCGGGAACAGGAGCGCCGGTTCAACCGCGCATGATGGACCCGCCTCGCCAGAACAACCTTGTGCCACAGTATGTACCAACACCTCCCGGGCATTATTCCAACCCGTTGGACAATATTGTGGCCGCCGCTTCACGCCTGGCAGCACTCCCAACCGACGGCGAGTCACCAGTTGCGGTGGAAGCACGTCGGGCCAGGGATCTCCTTCAAACAGCGCTAAATCAATAGTAGGCATATTCACATAGTCGTGAGAGGATTCATTCCACTCCCCGTCCAAGCCGGAGCTATAGCAGACACGTGGAGGACGAACCGGCTGTGTCTAGCAGTGCATTTCGCTGAAATTCACCGTGAGGAAACAACCCGATAGGGGAGGCGCTAATGCGCAGGATGTTGTGGACCACGGCCACGCACGTCGAGAGGCCGAGTTGGCAGCTCGACACGGAGCACGACAACATACTCCGGTTCACCCTACGGCTTCAGTAGAGCCAGGTGTGGTGTTCAGTTCCTTAGGGGTGCCGTGTCTCACCCCCGCTTTGCGTAACGTGAGACTGCCCAAGGACTTCAAGGGACCTCGTAAGGTACCAAATTACACCGCCGATTTGCAACCAGAGGCATGGGTGGAGAGCTATGAGATGGCAATGGAGATGTTAGATGTGGATGAGGTAGTGTGTGCTAAATATTTCACCATGATGTTAGAAGGAATAGCTCGTACTTGGTTGAAGAGCTTGCCAACTAACTCTATATCGGATCATGAGCCGAACTGAAGCACCGGTTTATCCAGAATTTCAAAGATACTTGTAAGCAACCAATGTCAATCGTGGATCTGGCCGCTTGTGTCCAAGAGGAAGGGTAGTCCACGACCCATTGGGTTAAATGGGTCTCAGCGATTTTGCACTCATCAGATCGTATCAATGCAGACACCGCAGTATTAACATTAGAGGGCAACTGCCGTTTCAAGCCGCTCAAACAGAAATTAGGAAGGCTCAAACGTCACTGCAACGATATGTCAACGCTCATGTCCGCTTTGGTTAAATATGTCGATTCAGATAACACCAAGGACCCAGATTCAGAGGAGGACAAACCGGAGAAAGGGAAAAAGAACGGCAACGCCAAGGGTCAGCAGCCTAATCCGGCAGGCCATGGGAACAGCGGTAAGCACAAGGCCGATAACAGCTTGGACTTTGTTGCTAACACCAATGCTCAGGAGAATGGCCAGCGCCGTAAGGGCAAGCAGCCCCAGAGGGGAGGAGGTTCAGGCCCCAATTTGGAGTGCCTGTTAAATCAGCCCTGTCCAAAGCATGGATCAAAGGAGAAGCCAGCATCGCATCTTTGGAAGGACTGTTATATCATGCGGGATTTCAAGAATTCCAATATGTTCCAGTATGATAATGGCTCGCCCGGCGGTTCAGGAGGTGGTTTCCATGGGCCGGGTTACGGAGGTGGTGGTTCCGGTTCAGGGTTTCAAGGCAACCAAACCGGACACATCAATCAAGGGCACCAAAGCAACCAGGGAGGCTACAACCATCAGGGGAATCAGCAGCAACAACAGCAGTCAGGTTACCAGAGCAACCCCAAGCAGCTAAATAGCGGGCAATATCATGTTTTCACCACTAGTTTGTGTAAGCATGATCAGAAACTTCACAAAAGGGCAGTAAACTCTTTTTAACCGGCAGTGCCTCAGTACTTACGTTGGTCTGAGCAACCCATTTTGTGGAGTAGGGAGGATCACCCACCTAGGGTTGATAACCCGGGTCACTTGGCCCTGGTGGTAGCCCCGCAAGTTGGGGGATACAAGTTTACTAAAGTGCTCATGGATGGCGGAAGCAGTATCAACATTCTGTATTATGACACATTCCGTCGTATGGGGTTGACAGATAAGAATCTTAAATCGTCAAATACTATTTTTCATGGCGTGGTGCCTGGTAAGTCTGCATATCCTGTTGGCAAGATAGCTTTAAAGGTGGCTTTTGGAGATGATTATGATTCAAGGTCAGAAACATTGATGTTTGAGGTGGTAAAAATCAAAAGTCCATACCACGCCTTGTTTGGATGGCCGGCTTATGCTAAATTCATGGCAAGTCCATGTTATGTTTATTTACAGCTTAAAATGCCAGGTCATAAGGGGACTATCACAGTACATGGAAGTAGAAAGATCGCTTTGGAATGTGAGGAAGGTGATGCGGCTTATGCTGAGTCGGTTTGTGCCACGGAGGAGCTGAAATTCTATAAGGAGCAAGTTGATCCGGCAGACATGACTTCTTTGAAAAAGCCAACTACGGAACACGATCCGGCATTGAAGTTTAAATCAGCCACATATACTAAGATGGTTGACTTTGTCCCCGGCGATTCGTCCAAACAGTTCAGCATCAGCGCTAACCTGGATCCCAAATAGGAAAGCGCGCTCATCAAGTTCATCCATTAGAATCGGGACATCTTTGCATGGAAACCTTCTGACATGCCAGGTGTACCGAGGGAACTCGCTGAGCACACACTTAACATTGATCCTAAGTTTAAACCGGGCCGACAGTTTCTCCGCCGCTTCAATGAAGAAAGGCGTAAGGCTATTGGTGAAGAGGTAGCCCATTTGTTGGCCGCAGGGTTTATTGTAGAGGTCTTTCATCCAGAGTGGTTGGCTAATCCGGTGCTGGTTCTTAAGAAAAACGGCAGTTGGCGTGTGTGTGTGTGGATTACACAGATTTAAACAAAGCTTGCCCTGCAGAACCCTTTGCTCTCCCTCGCATTGATCAGATAATTGATGCAACGACATGTTGTGACCGTTTGTGTTTTCTGGATGCGTATTCTGGTTATCATCAGATCAAGATGGCAGTTAAGGACCAGGAGAAGATAGCTTTCATAACTCCCTTTGGAGCCTTCTTCTATGTTTCCATGCCTTTTGGACTCAAGAGTGCCCAGGCAACTTACCAGCGATGTGTTCATAATTGCCTTCATAAGAAAATTGGGTGCAATGTTCATGCATATGTGAATGATATTGTGGTAAAGTCCAGAAAGGAGGAGACATTGATAGATGATTTGAGAGAAACCTTTGACAATCTCCGGTTTTACAAGATGATGCTCAATCCGGAGAAGTGTGTCTTTGGTGTCCCGGTAGGCAAGCTCTTGGGTTTTCTGGTGTCAAACAGAGGCATTGAGGCTAATCCAGAAAAAATTGCAGCAATTACATCCTTGGCTAAACCGGCGTGTATCAAGGATGTTCAACGTCTGGCCGGCCGGATTACAGCTTTGAGCCGGTTCATCGGTCGCCTTGGAGAGAAGGCCATCCCTTATATCACATGCTCAAGAAAACAGATAACTTTGTCTGGAGCGAGGCAGCTGATAAAGCGTTCGAGGATCTGAAAAGGAAGCTAGCTGAACCGCCCGTGCTTGCGGCGCCGATCGATAAAGAGCCATTATTACTATATGTGGCTGCTAACGCCCAGGCTGTTAGCATAGCCATTATGGTAGAGCGCAAGGAGCTTGGCAAGGAATATCTGGTTCAATGGCCGGTTTATTATATCAGCGAGGTGGTCATTGAGTCAAAGCAGAGGTATCCGCATTGGCAGAAGCTGGTGTATGGAGTATTTATGGCAAGCCGGAAGCTTAAACATTATTTTCAAGGCCATCCTATCACAGTGGTCAGTTTAGCTCCTCTGGGTGATATCATTCAAAACAGAGAAGCAACTGGCCGGATTGCCAAGTGGGCTATTGAGCTTGGACCTCATGGGCTCAAATATATACCCCGCACAGCGATCAAATCCCAGGCACTCGTGGACTTCATCAATGATTGGACGGAGTTACAGGCACCTGAAGAGAAGCCAGATAATACATATTGGACTATTCATTTTGATGGGTCCAGATAGTTGGAGGGCTCGGGGGCTGGAGTCATACTAACTTCCCCAAGAGGTGACAAGTTTTGTTATGTCCTCCGTTTATTGTTCCCGTGTACTAACAATGCAGCTGAATATGAGGCTTTGCTCCACGGTCTTCGGATGGCTAAGGAGATGAATTTGAGCCGGGTTAAGTGCTTTGGCGATTCAGATCTAGTGGCTCAACAGGTGTCTGGCACCTAGGATTCTAAGGACCCACTCATGGCTGCATATCGGCGAGAGGTGGACACAGTGACTGGTCACTTTAAGGGTTATCAGGTGGACCATATAGACCGGCGGAAGAATGAAGTGGCGGACGCTTTAAGTCGTCTTGGTTCCCAGCGTAAACCGGTCCTGCCCAATGTCATTCTTGATGTATTGCATAATCCGTCAGTCAAGGTGCCAACCGAAGAAGATCTGGCTATTCCTGATCCGGAGGCTCAGTTGGTGGCAGCTCTGCATGCCATACCGGATTGGACAATCCCCTATCTGGCTTACATGAACCGGGGCAAGTTACCAGATGATGAAACGTTGGCCCGACAGATAATCCGGCGTTCTAAGCCCATGACCATACTCAACAGGGAGTTGCATCGCTACAGTGTTTCAGGAGCAATTCAGCATTGTGTTTCTCCTCAAGAAGGTTGTGAGATTTTGAGAGAAATCCATGAAGGGGACTGCGGTCACCACGCCGGTTCAAAGTCTTTGGTTGCTAAAGCTTTTCGCCATGGTTTTTACTGGTTGACGGCACATGCTGATGCGGAAGATTTAGTCAAGAGATGTGACGAGTGTCAAAAATTTGCCCGTTGTGCACACATTCTGGCTCAAGAGTTGCGGATGATTCCAATTATGTAGCCGTTTGCGACTTGGGGGCTTGATATGGTTGGACCCTTCAAGCGATCCAAGGACAAAAAGACCCATCTGTTAGTAGCAGTTGATAAATTCACTAAATGGGTGGAGGCAGAGCTAGTCAGCAAGTGTGACGTAGCCACGGCGGTTCAATTCATCAAAAAGGTGATATTCCGGTTTGGCTTTCCACACAACATTATAACTGATAATGGTACTAACCTGTCAAAAGGGGAGATGGAAGAATTTTGTCAACGTGAGCACATCCGAATTTATCTAGCATCGGTGGCTCACCCCCAATCTAATGATCAAGCAGAGAGGGCGAATCAAGAAATTCTACGGGGTATCAAACCCAGGCTTATGGTTCCCTTAGAGCGGACACCGGGTTGTTGGGTTGAGGAGCTACCTTCTGTGTTATGGAGCATCAACACCACACCCAATAGGTCTACGGGTTACACACCTTTCTTCATGGTCTATGGAGCGGAGGCCGTTCTTCCTAGTGACATCTGTCACGACTCACCCTGTGTGACAACTTATGTTGAAGCTGGCAATGAGAAGGCACGTCAGGATTCTCTGGACCTGTTGGATGAAGAGCGTGATCTTGTAGCAGCACGATCGGCGATTTATCAACAAGATCTCCGACGTTATCACAGCCGCCGGGTTAAAACCAGAACCTTTCAAGAAGGCGATTTGGTGCTCCGACTCATCCAGGATCAGACTGATATGCACAAGTTATCCCCACCTTGGGAAGGACCCTTTGTGGTCAGCAAAAATCTGCACAACGGGTCTTACTACCTCATTGATGTTCGAGAGCATAAAGACTCACATCAATCGGAGGAGGAGACCAAGCGACCATGGAACATAGCTCTCCTTCGGCCTTACTATACTTGAAGCCATAGGCTCTTCATCTGTACATATTTATGATAGTGTATATATCATATAATAAACCGGAGCCTCCGTTATAAGCGGGGTATTTGTTCTTTTTACATCTTGTGTGCCTTATACGAGTTAACTGACAAAGCGGAGTTTTATTAATCCGGTCTTAGCAGTTGCATGGATATAAAGAAAATCACTAGGGGGCTTGGTCATATTTGAACTATAGCTACACCTCTTGATAGGTTTTGAAACCACAAAGGGATCTCACTAGGGGGCTTGGTCATATTTGAACTATAGCTACACCTCTTGATAGGTTTTGAAACCACAAAGGGATCTCACTAGCGGGCTTGGTTGTTATCACACCATAGCTACACCTATTGATAGGCATTTAGGCCACAAAAGAAAAATTTGTGGAGCCAAAGAGAGTGTTGCACAAAGCACAGACTCAAACATGGGCACACACTGAGTACAGCTCACAAAGTTACTTGGGGGCTCTTTTTGCAAAGCAACGAAGAGTTTGAAAGGACCCTTGTAATTGGCTATCAAGCCATGGCTTGGAAGCCTGGTGTATTCACCTAAAACCCCGGGTTAACCTGCCTTCATCAAGTAAGCCACTCCTGTCCAGGTAATCCTGGTATGACCCATCAAACGTTTGACATGTCAATCTTTTATAGACCCTGAACTTGTCAAAGTTAAAATGATGATTGGTTAATTAGGCCCATCTTAAAAGGCTTTGTTAAATGGTTTAACTCAGAGGCCTGGAAGCCCATGAAAAGCCTCGATTTGGAGCCTGGCAGCTCGTAAAAAGCCTTGCATATTTTCCTTTTTGAGTTTTATTTGTTAAAGTTCATAAGTATTTTTTGATAAACCGGCGTCCTTGACCCGGTTTGCTTTTCAACTCAAAGTTGTTGGCATATGATCAGTTATAAACCGGTGTTTATTGACCCGGTCTGGTTTGACTAAATCACCAGTATTATAAAGAAAACCCGGTGGTTATCCCGGTCCGGTTTAATATATAGACCGGCAGTACAAAGATGGGGTTATCAACATTCTGGATTGGTATTAACACCTTTGTCGTATACACCGTTGGTCAACCAATGAGGTATGTTATGTATATTGCTTTTTGTACAAACACTTTGGTTATTTCATCTATGTACTGTACACTTCCTGGATATACTGACCTGTCTAGCGGTAAACTGCTAGACACTTTTAAGTTGTTCAACATAGGAATACAATTCATCATGGGTTATGCATAAATATATCCCAAAGGGTGGCACACGTTGTCATGAGGCATTACAAAACATGCTCGATGGCATGGCAAATAACGGAGTTTTGGCTATCCTATTACAAGAAGCCTTCAAAGCGGCTCCAATGGCATAATTGTTTTTCAAAAGATCGTCACACGGTGGCCAGTAAACCGGCGACCTGTTTACGACGCTTCGTCTGGACGGTTTGATGGTTGAGGGTCAGTTGGTGTGGGCACTTCTTCACCCCTCCCCAGACGCTGGAAATCAACCGTCGACCAATCGATTCTAGTTAAAGCTTGAAATACTGCTTCCTCATGGATAAGATTGGAGGGGTTAATATCAGGAGCATAAGTGTGCTTACAAATCGGAGGCACAAGTTCTTCAACTTCATGGATCTCGACCGGCTGTCTTTTCCCTTCAACGTCATAAACCGGTTGAAAATGGGACAAGTCTGTATCATCGGCCAGTTTGCTGGCTACTGGCCGCATCTGCTTGGTCAGCCGTGGGAGGTCATCGTTATCAAAGTTTGAACCGTCTTCCTTCACACCTGGATATCCTTTAATGATATCATCCGCTTCAAGGTCTAGAATCCAGGCTTTGGCTCGAATAAGTGCGGTTAAAGCTCTGGACCTGGCAGCTGCCCTCTTCAATTTGGCAATACGGGCTGCTAACATGGCCAACTTCTCAAGTGTTTCTTTAATCAAAGTTGGGGCCGGTTTGTTATAAGCTGCCGTGCAAATAGCCCGTTGAGACCCAGATACAACTGTTCAACCAATGTATATGCCGCTTTGAGTTTCATGCGCATATCTGTACCAAGATGAGCAATCCGGGTGCCTGTCACGGTTTAACATCAGCATTCTGATCAAAGATAAGGTTCCACAAGTTATACCAAATACATAAAGGGCACACTTACCAAAGATTGCAGAAGTCATGGCGTTAATTTTCCGTTTCAAACTAGCCAGTTCTTCCACAACCGGTTTCAAGGCAGCCTTGGCGTCTTCGGCACTCTTTATTAAACCGGATTTTTCGATCTCCCATTCAGCATGGTCTTTGTTGAAAGATTCTTTGAGTTTTTCCATGGCGGCTAGGGCTTTCGTCAACTTCTCTTTGGTTTTGGTGGCTTCTTCTTGTTGGGACTTCACATTGTTTTGCAAGCCAATGATTCGGGTCTCTTTATTCCTCAGATCAGACTACAAACATTGAAGATATATCAAATGACAGGATACGTACATATTCTAAGTACAAACTTCATAACAGGTTATGCACTTCATACTTGGGGGCTAATGCCTATTTGCTCTAAATTGCTACAATTTATACAAGTCTCCAGAACAATGTAAACATTATCCTTGACACTTGGGGGCTAATGTATGTTGATTCAAAAATGGATGCATGGATTAAAACCCGGATTAACTTGCTAGAGTTAAACCGGCCTTTGAGGGATACGCGGCAGAAAGCTAGCTATTTGCTAAAGGGTAAATCTAGTTCTTATCAGTGGTTTAAAGTGCTACGAAGACCCGGGTTATGATTCACATTATAACCCGGCCCTTGGGGGCTATTTGGGCTAGCATTTTCAGGCTATGAATCAAGATACAAAGGAGGAAGAAAATACCTCATATCGCTCCTTCATCAAATTTACCAAACCGGCTTCATAATCCTGGTTTGCGTGCAAGTGATTCAAGAAGCCAGAGTGAACCTCCTCTGTGTTGAGATGAGCATAACTTGCCAAATCACTGCTCCATTTGCCTTTTTCTCTAGCAGTCTGCTCTTCCTTAGCACTGTGTTGAGCCAAAACTACAGGATGGCCAGGAGAGCTATGGCCTATTCCAGTAATAATAACGTCATCACCTTGGCCTTCAGGGTTTTTGGTTGATGATATTGGAATTTCAGCATCTTTCACCGGACTAACCCGGGTTGGTTCTGTCGGTTCAGCATCAGGCGCAGCAGGCTTAGCGTCCGTTGGCTCATCAGTATTTTGGCCTTCAAGGTGCGGGTTATCAGAAGTAGCTTCAGGATGAGGGCCTTCCGGTTCATGAGTTTGTTCCGGTTCACCTCTTGGTTCTTCTTCTTCGGCGACCGGGTCTTCGGGCGGATTGGTGACCCGAGCTTTCTTTCTGGGTCTGGCTTTGGCCCTGCAAACAGAATAAAAGAGGATTAACATCCTATTCAAAGGATTTATGATGCATTGAAAGGAAAAGTTTTTACAACTTACCCAGCCACAATTTTCAAAGGGGGAAGTTGAGTTGTTGTCGATTCACCAGAAGATGAAGGAGGTGTCACCTGATAATTTGAATCGGACGGATTAAGAGGCTGTCTGAAATAACCTGCCTTGGGGTAAGAATGGTCAGAAGTAGGAGAGACCTCAGACCGGCGCTTCCAAACCGGGGTATCAGGTAAACCGGCTGAAGTGACCTGCTGGCCACTGTGCCGGGTTGTCCGACGAGCTTCATGCTGCTGAGTCTTCAAAATAAATGTTGGATCCAAGTGAGCAAGGGGATGAGAAAAGCTTACTTTCCGGACTGCTTGGCGAGTTTTTTGTGTTGGCATAGAGTCTGAACCGGAGGAAAGGGTAATTACCTCTACACCATCAGCTTGACTAGCCTCTGCGTCCTCCTGAGGAAGATCATTGTTAATGAGATGCATGAAAAGAGAGCCAAGTGAGTCAAGTTCTACCTCAACTTATGGATCATCGGTGTCATCATCAAGCTCCATGTTGATCCGGTCAGCCGTTTTCCGTTTTGATGTCCGCTTTACGGCTTTGGTTTTGGGGCGGGATGGTTTGACCACCTTATCCCCAGTCGACTTTGCCGCTTTCTCTACAATTTTCCGTTTCCAGAAGGGGTCATCACCCTACATACATAGAAGAAGGATTACTGTAGGACCTTGAAGTAGATGTGTCTAGAGGGGGGGGGGGGTGATTAGACACTTAATGCCAAAGTTGCAATTTTTAAGCTTTTTCGGTTTAGGTGGAGTTTAGGCACCATTTCAACATACACAATACATATCAAGCAAGTATGCAAAGAGTGTATAGGCAGCGGAAAGTAAAGCATGCAACTTGCAAGAATGTAAAGGGAAGGGTTTGGAGAATTCAAACGCAATTGGAGACACGGATGTTTTTCCCGTGGTTCGGATAGGTGGTGCTATCCTACATCCACGTTGATGGAGACTTCAACCCACGAAGGGTAACGGTTGCGCGAGTCCACGGAGGGCTCCACCCACGAAGGGTCCACGAAGAAGCAACCTTGTCTATCCCACCATGGCTATCGCCCACAAAGGACTTGCCTCACTAGCGGTAGATCTTCACGAAGTAGGCGATCTCCTTGCCCTTACAAACTCCTTGGTTCAACTCCACAATCTTGTCGGAGGCTCCCAAGTGACACCTAGCCAATCTAGGAGACACCACTCTCCAAGAAGTAACAAACGGTGTGTTGATGATGAACTCCTTGCTCTTGTGCTTCAAATGATAGTCTCCCCAACACTCAACTCTCTCTCATAGGATTTGGATCTGGTGGAAAGAAGGTTTGAGTGGAAAGCAACTTGGGAAAGGCTAGAGATCAAGATTCGTATGGTAGGAATGGAATATCTTGGTCTCAACACATGAGTAGGTAGTTCTCTCTCAGAAATAGGATGCTGGAAGTGTAGGCTTAGTCTGATGGCACTCTCTCTGAATGAAGAGGAGGTGGAGGGGTATATATAGCCTCCACAAAAAAATCCAACCGTTACACATAATCTTCCAATCTCGGTGGGACCGAGTCAACAAACTCGGTCGGACCGAAAAGGTAAACCTAGTGACCGTTAGAGATTTCGGTGGGACCGACTGAATCAACTCGGTGGGACCGATGTGCTAGGGTTAGGGTAAATCCAAAACTCAGTTTGACCGATTACTCAAACTCGGTGGGACCGATTTGGGTAATAAGTGAAACAGAGAGTTGGCCAAGCAAACTCGGTGGGACCGATTGCATATCTTGGTGGGACCGAGAATAATGCAATAGGTAACAGAGAGTTTGCAAGCCCATCTCGGTGAGACCGAGATCCCATCGGTGAGACCGAACTGATTAGGGTTTGGCAGTGGCTTATGACATGTGAAACTCGGTGGCGCCGGATAGAAATAATCGGTATGACCGAGTTTGGCTTAGGGTTTAGGTCATCTGTGGATATGGGAAAGTAGCTGAGGATTTTGGAGCATATCATTAAGCACTTGAGCAAGAGGCTCATTAAGCAACACCTCATCCCTCCTTGATAGTATTGGCTTTTCCTATGGACTCAATGTAATCTTGGATCACTAAAAATGTAAAATGAAGAGTCTTGAGCTTTAAGCTTTAGCCAATCCTTTGTCCTTAGCATCTTGGAGAACTTCCCACAACCTTTAGTCCATGCCACTCCATTGTTGAACTTATCTGAAACATACTAGATAGAAATGTTAGTCCAACAAGAGATATGTTGTCATCAATTATCAAAACCACCTAGGGAGCATTTGTGCTTTCAATCTCCCCCTTTTTGGTAATTGATGGTAACATACATCAAAGCTTTAGATAAAGATATAAAGAACAACAAGTAAAGCTTTGGAAGGACATGTAACAAACATAGGCTCCCCCAACATATATGCAATCATATGAATATAAAATATAGAGGCATGTGAGAGCATGATCATGACAGAGTAGGCAATGTGTTACATGTATCTTGGCCATATGCATCAGAGCAAAAGATTATCAAGGAAGGTACCTTCATGCTCATGAGTCCTTCTTGCAAACAGTATGTACATAAGCAAGAATTCCTCATACTCATGATTTTGATGCATGCACTTACCTTGTCGTCTTTGAGTTGGCTTAGGATGGAATGAACCTGCACAAACAAAGTTAGATAACACAGGTACATCCACTAACCCGAGCAAACGAAAGAAACCACAAGAATACCAAGACTGGGATGACATATAGAGAGTAAGTAGTAGGTACTACATTGAATTCAACATGTCCCCAAGAGTAAAGATATGCAATGAATTTGACTGATTTCTTTCCCTTAGGTGTCTTGATCCCCCTGAATCTTACATGGGATATTGGGAGAAGATAGGAAACAGAAAATCAGAGCTAAAAGATACCACTGCAAATAAGCGTATATATGAACATGCCCAAAAAGACATGTGACATCTCTCCTCTTGAACGTCAAGCATCTGGGATCCTTGAGTATTTTCTCTCCCCCTGGAAATCTCTCTCTCCTCCTTAATAACATTTGGGAAATCTGGGATCCTTGAGACTTTCTCTCCCCCTTTAGCTTTGATGTGATCTCTCTCTCCCCCTTTGACATCAATTTCCAAGAAGGGCTTTCTGGAATCCGTCGTATAGGTTTGGTCCTTGAGACTCAGCACAAAGCAATGGATAAAACTGTGATGCCTGTAGAGGACAAGATTCATTTAGTGGAGCTGGATCAGAAGAAATATAGAACAAGTGGCAAACTGTTTTTCTGAATGCAAAGTCGGTGGCACCGAGTGGCATATTTCGGTGGTATCGAAAAGGTTCGGTTGGACCGAGAATTGCAAGTCGGTGAAACCGAGTTTACACAGAGAAAAACACTTGTCACCTCAGCTCGCTAGACATGTAGGATCTCACAAAGATTTGCACGGAATTAAATGCAGAAAATGCAGAACAAAAACAAAAAGAAAAGAGACTGAAAGATCTAGATGAAGTTGTTTTTTTCTTTTTTTAAAGAAAGAAAATAAACATGCATGAGACAAATGCAATAACACAAAGAAAGAACACAAGAGGACTTCATCTAGAGTTGGGCGGTGACATAGTCACCTATGTTAGAGTATATTGACTTAGGAGTCAAGTGAGAACACTTGATCATAGGCCATACTCATCGTTTAAGCTCAAAAATGGGGTTGCCATTTTTCGTTTAAGCATCTTTATGTATTCACATCTCGTTGAGTTGCTTTGACTCATGTCTTGGAGTAAAGCTTCTCTAAGATGGAATAACATACCTTGGGTGGTGGTGTGGTTTTTGCTCATGTAGTTGAACTTGTGTGGGTGCTCAAGGTTGATGTAGCTCATCAAAAGTTGGGAGCACCACTTGGAGGGTGAGTTCATCTACCTACATGGGTTAGTTCTTGCAAGGAAGAGCGCTTGTATATCCAAAAATGACAATCATGAAGCTCAACATAGAATTTGTCAAAGGATATGTTTGAATGGTTTTGTGCTTCCTTGTCTTCAACCACCGTTGTGTAGAGACTTGGTGATGTAGAGATCGCTCAAGATGTGAGTGAGTCGCAATCTCATAGAATTAGATTCAACCAAGCACCTACATGGGTTAGACAACATGCAAGGTACAAATATATCCAAGACATAAGATAGTCATCATAAGAGATATATCATGGATTAGTTATAAGCTCATGTCTTGCATGTATCCAATGGAGTTCCTACTCCAAGTTCGAAGCATCAATAATGTTCAATTCTCCTCTCAACCTGCAAAACACTTTCTCGTCAAGTGGTTTAGTGAATATATCTGCTAATTGCTTATCGGTGCGAACATGCTTAAGATCAATGTCACCCTTAGCAACATGATCTCGAATGAAATGATGACGAACTTCAATATGCTTAGTTCGAGAATGTTGTACAGGATTATGTCCAATTTTGATAGCACTTTCATTGTCACAAAGTAGTGGAACATGTTTCACATAGATTCCATAATCTTTAAGAGTTTGGGTCATCCAAAGTAATTGAGCACAACATGAACCGGCGGCAATGTATTCCGCTTCGGCGGTGGATAAGGATATCGAGTTTTGTTTCTTGGAAGACCAAGACACGAGAGATCTACCAAGAAATTGACAAGTACCTGAATTGGACTTTCTATCAACCTTGTCTCCGGCATAATCCGAGTCGGAATAGCCAACAAGATCAAAAGAAGATCTCTTAGGATACCAAATGCCAAAGTTTGGTGTATGAATTAAGTATCTAACTATCCTTTTCACGGCCTTAAGATGACATTCTTTAGGAGCAGCTTGATATCGTGCGCACATGCACACACTTAGCATAATATCGGGACGTGAAGCACATAGGTATAACAATGAACCAATCATAGAGCGATAAACCTTTTGATCAACCGGTTCACCATCTTTGGTCAAATCATTATGTCCGCTAGTAGGCATGGGTGTAGACATACCTTTGCATTCTTGCATATTGAACTTCTTGAATAAGTCCTTGGTGTACTTTGTTTGAGAGACAAATGTACCTTCCTTAGTTTGCTTGATTTGCAAACCCAGAAAGAATTTGAGTTCACTCATCATAGACATCTCAAACTTCTCTGACATTAGCTTTCCAAACTTTTCACTAAAGAGAGGGTTAGTTGAACCAAATATGATATCATCAACATAAATTTGGCATACAAATAGTTCTCCATTAACCCTTTTAGTAAAAAGAGTAGAATCAATTTTACCAATTTCAAAACCACTTGCAATAAGGAACTTGGTCAAGCATTTATACCATGCTCTAGGAGCTTGTTTAAGACCATAAAGAGCTTTGTGAAGTTTGTAAACATGATTAGGTTTCTTAGGATTGACAAAGCCGGGAGGTTGTTTGACATAAACTTCCTCCTCTATTTCACCATTTAGAAAAGCACTTTTAATGTCCATTTGATACAAGGTGATATTATGGTGATTAGCATAGGCAAGTAAGATGCGAATGGACTCAAGTCTAGCAACGGGAGCATATGTCTCACCATAGTCCATACCTTCGACTTGTGTGTACCCTTGGACGACGAGACGTGCTTTGTTGCAAACCACTTGTCCATCTTCATCTTGCTTGTTGCGAAACACCCATTTGGTACCAATGATGTTGTGGTTGTTGTCGGGCTTCTCAACCAATGTCCAAACTTGGTTTCTCTCGAAGTTGTGTAGCTCTTCATGCATAGCGTTTATCCAATCCGGATCTTCCAATGCTTCTTCAACCTTCATAGGTTCAATGCTAGAGATGAATGAATAGTTTTCACAAAAGTTAGCTAAACGAGTCTTTGAGCGAGTGATTCTCCCGGTTTGTATATCATTGAAGATTTGCTCGACGGGATGATCTTTGGCAATTCTTGCTCGAACTCGTGAGAGCTTTTGCTTGGGTCTTCGTTGAGCATCTTCTTCATCTTGTTCTTCCTCTTGACCTTCTTCATTGTTGACGTTGTCGTTCTCTTGTCGTGGTGGAGAAGGAGGTTGTTGATGTTCGTCTTGATGCATTTCCTTGTCTTCTTCATCTTGGTGTGTCCCACTTGTGGATGCTTCCATGTCGATTCTTGGTTCACCTTGTTGTGAAGTAGAAGCTTCCACTTGGACGGATGAAGTACTCTCCTTCACCTCCGTTGGACGAACTTTGCCAATGGACAAGTCTTGGATTGCTTCCGAAGGGTCTTTGTCTCCTACATCAATTGGCAATTGCTCTACTTGCGAGCCATTAGATTCATCAAACTTCACATCTACCGTCTCTTCAACTTTTCGGGTGAAATTGTTGTAGACACGGTAAGTGTGAGAGTTCGAGCCATAACCGAGTAGGAAACCTTCATGAGATTTAGGAGCAAACTTTGAATGACGATGCTTATCAAGGATGTAGCACTTTGAGCCGAATACTCGAAAGTATCCAACTTGGGGTTTGTTACCGGTGAGGAGCTCATATGCCGTCTTGCCGAGTAGCTTGTGAAGATACAAGCGATTTGTTGCGTGACAAGCAGTCTCAACCGCTTCTGCCCAAAAGTGCTTCGACGTCTTGTATTCATCAAGCATCGTTCTTGCTATTTCGATGAGCGTCCGGTTCTTCCTCTCAACAACTCCATTTTGTTGAGGTGTGTATGTAGCCGAGAACTCATGTGAAATCCCCTCTTCGTCAAGAAAGGTGTCCACATTTGCGTTCTTGAACTCCGTTCCGTTGTCACTCCGAACCTTCTTGATCTTCACGTCAAACTGATTTTGGGCCTTCCTAGCGAAGTTTTTGAAGATCTTCTGGACCTGCGACTTGTCATTAAGAAAGAACACCCATGTAAATCTTGAAAAATCATCAACTATAACTAGACCAAAAGAATTTCCACCGAGACTCTTGTAGGCGTTGGGACCAAAAAGATCCATATGAAGTAGCTCGAGTGGCCTCCTTGTGGTCATGATGTTCTTCACGGGATGCCTTCCTCCAACCTGTTTACCTACTTGACAGGCACTGCAGAGTCTATCCTTATCAAATAGGACATCGTTAACTCCAAGGATATGATTTCCTTTAATAAGCTTGTCAAGGTTTCTCATGCCAAGGTGACCTAGTCGTCTATGCCACAACCAACCTTTTGAGGATTTAGCAATAAGGCAAGTTTTATGTTGTGCCTTTTTAGAGAAATCGACAATGTAAAGATCACCTCTACGCATACCGGTAAAGACCATTTTATGATTGTCTCGACGAAATACTTGGCAATCTACCTCAGTAAATAGAACATTCAAACCGAAATCAGCAAGTCTAGATACTGAAAGTAAGTTGTAGCCGAGAGATTCAACGAGCATGCCATTTTGAATGGAACTATCATGTGAGAAGGCCACCTTACCAAGGCCAACCACTTTACCCTTTGAATTATCACCAAAGGTGACATATTTCCGAGGACCGTCATTTTCAGCAAGCTCACAGAACATCTCTTCATCTCCAGTCATGTGATCAGTACATCCACTATCAAGAACCCATTCCTTTCCTCCTGACGCATATCCCCGAAGATTTGCCGTAAGATCAAAATGTCTCATTGCATCATCAAGATCGAAGTCACTATCATCATCATCATCATCATCATCATCATAGTATCCATGTTCATCATGATCTTGTGACTCATCATTTCCTAGAGAGCGTAATTCATTAGATAAATGATCATCAAAGTGGTCACTTTTATGAATTCTTATAGCTTCGAATATAATATCACTAATGATTCCAACATCCCCTTTAGCATGCTTGAGATTGGTAAGCTCAAATAGACAGTCACCAAACTTAGGATCACTAGAGTTCATCTTACTCAAGGTAATAGATTTATGGAGAATTTCATCCAAATTTTTTAAGGAGTGATCGGGAAATCGTTCCTCAAGAAATTTCCATATAGTATAGGCACAATTAAGAGTAGGCAAACTAGCAATCAAATTTTTGGGCAATCCTCTAAGATGAGCTCAATAGTTCTAAGATTGCGAATCATGTCAATATCTTCATCTAGGGTAGGATGCAAAGGATCAATATGAGCTGCACAAGGACTAGCAATATACTTGTTCAAATGATATTGATTGAAAATTACAAGCATCTCATTTTTCCATTCATGAAAATACTCTCCATCAAGAATAGGCACTCTATGTCTAAGACTCCCTAAAGTAGACACATCCATCTTCCTCCAATGGTGATTAAACCAAAGCAATGGAGACCAAGGCTCTGATACCACTTGTAGGACCTTGAAGTAGATGTGTCTAGAGGGGGGGGGGTGATTAGACACTTAATGCCAAAGTTGCAATTTTTAAGCTTTTTCGGTTTAGGTGGAGTTTAGGCACAATTTCAACATACATAATACATATCAAGCAAGTATGCAAAGAGTGTATAGGCAGCGGAAAGTAAAGCATGCAACTTGCAAGAATGTAAAGGGAAGGGTTTGGAGAATTCAAACGCAATTGGAGACACGGATGTTTTTCCCGTGGTTCAGATAGGTGGTGCTATCCTACATCCACGTTGATGGAGACTTCAACCCACGAAGGGTAACGGTTGCGCAAGTCCACGGAGGGCTCCACCCACGAAGGGTCCACGAAGAAGAAACCTTGTCTATCCCACCATGGCCATCGCCCACGAAGGACTTGCCTCACTAGCGGTAGATCTTCACGAAGTAGGCGATCTCCTTGCCCTTACAAACTCCTTGGTTCAACTCCACAATCTTGTCGGAGGCTCCCAAGTGACACCTTGCCAATCTCGGAGACACCACTCTTCAAGAAGTAACAAACGGTGTGTTGATGATGAACTCCTTGCTCTTGTGCTTCAAATGATAGTCTCCCCAACACTCAACTCTCTCTCATAGGATTTGGATCTGGTGGAACGAAGGTTTGAGTGGAAAGCAACTTGGGAAAGGCTAGAGATCAAGATTCGTATGGTAGGAATGGAATATCTTGGTCTCAACACATGAGTAGGTAGTTCTCTCTCAGAAATAGGATGCTGGAAGTGTAGGCTTAGTCTGATGTCTCTCTCTCCGAATGAAGAGGAGGTGGAGGGGTATATATAGCCTCCACACAAAATCCAACCGTTACACACAATCTATCAATCTCGGTGGGACCGAGTCAACAAACTCGGTCGGACCGAAAAGGTAAACCTAGTGACCGTTAGAGATTTCGGTGGGAGCGACTGAATCAACTCGGTGGGACCGATGTGCTAGGGTTAGGGTAAATCCAAAACTCAGTTTGACCGATTACTCAAACTCGGTGGGACCGATTTGGGTAATAAGTGAAACAGAGAGTTGGCCAAGCAAACTCGGTGGGACCGATTGCATATCTCGGTGGGACCGAGAATAATGCAATAGGTAACAGAGAGTTTGCAAGCCCATCTCGGTGAGACCGAGATCCCATCGGCGAGACTGAACTGATTAGGGTTTGGCAGTGGCTTATGACATGTGAAACTCGGTGGCGCCGGATAGAAATAATCGGTATGACCGAGTTTGGCTTAGGGTTTAGGTCATTTGTGGATATGGGAAAGTAGCTAAGGATTTTGGAGCATATCATTAAGCACTTGAGCAAGAGGCTTATTAAGCAACACCTCGTCCCTCCTTGATAGTATTGGCTTTTCCTATGGACTCAATGTGATCTTGGATCACTAAAAATGTAAAATGAAGAGTCTTGAGCTTTAAGCTTTAGCCAATCCTTTGTCCTTAGCATCTTGGAGAACTTCCCACAACCTTTAGTCCATGCCACTCCATTGTTGAACTTATCCGAAACATACTAGATAGAAATGTTAGTCCAACAAGAGATATGTTGTCATCAATTATCAAAACCACATAGGGAGAACTTGTGCTTTCAATTACAGGTTGCATAAGCTAAAAATATTCGAGATGAAAAGGAAGTATAATGCTTACAGCAGGCGGTTTGTTCTTGGCATAGAAGGGACTCAGACCGGTTTGACAACAAGCCAGTTCCGATTCATTCAGAATTTTCTTTACACCTTCAGTAACTTCTTCATCAGATAATTGAAGGTTGCAATGGCGTTGAGGGTCGTCAACCTCACCGGTATATTCACACATTAAACCGGGACACCGGCTTAGAGGCAAGATGCTCCAAGATATCCAACAGCGCACGAAATCCACACCTATTAAGCCATTGGCCATAAAGGCCCAGAGTTTGGCGAGTTGAGGGGAATATTTTGTTGGGGAACGTAGCAGAAATTCAAAATTTTCCTACGTATCACCAAGATCTATCTATGGAGAGACTAGCAACGAGGGGAAGGTGAGTGCATCTACATACCCTTGTAAATCGCTAAGCGGAAGCGTTCAAGTGAACGGGGTTGATGGAGTCGTACTCGTCGTGATTCAAATCACCGATGACCAAGTGCCGAACGCACGACACCTCCGCGTTCAACACACGTACAGCCCGGTGACGTCTCCCACGCCTTGATCCAGCAAGGAGAGAGGGAGAGGTTGAGGAAGACTTCATCCAACAGCAGCACAACGGCATGGTGATGATGGAGGAGCGTGGCTATCCTGCAGGGCTTCGCCAAGCACCACAGAAGAGGAGGAAGAAGAGACGCAGGGCTGCACCAACGAGAGATTAATCGCGTGTCTTCTGGGCAGCCCCCTAGGCCTCATATATATAGGGGAAGGGGAGGGGCTGAGCCCCCTCTAGGGTTCCCACCCCTAGGGGGGGCGGCAGCCCTAGATGGCAAAGGGGGTGGCGGCCAAGAGGGGAGAGGGGAGGGAGGCGCAGCAAGATGGGCCCTAAGGCCCATCCCCTTTAGGGTTTGCCCCCTCCCACCTCTTTAGGCGCCATGGGCCCATGTGGGGCTGGTGCCCTTGGCCCATGTAGGCCAAGGAGCACTCCCTACAGCCCTTGTGGCCCCCTGGGGCAGGTGGCCCCACTTGGTGGACCCCCGGGACCCTCCCGGTGGTCCCGGTACTTTACCGATAAACCCCGAAACTCTTCCGGTGACCAAAACAGGACTTCCCATATATAAATCTTTACCTCCGGACCATTCCGGAACTCCTCGTGACGTCCGGGATCTCATCCGGGACTCCGAACAACATTCGGTAACCACATACAAACTTCCTTTATAACCCTAGCGTCATCGAACCTTAAGTGTGTAGACCCTACGGGTTCGGGAGACATGCATACATGACCGAGACGTTCTCCGGTCAATAACCAACAGCGGGATCTGGATACCCATGTTGGCTCCCACATGTTCCACGATGATCTCATCGTATGAACCACAATGTCAAGGACTTAATCAATCCCGTATACAATTCCCTTTGTCTATCGGTACGATACTTGCCCGAGATTCGATCGTCGGTATCCCGATACCTTGTTCAATCTCGTTACCGGCAAGTCTCTTTACTCGTTCCGTAACACATCATCCCGTGATCAACTCCTTGATCACATTGTGCACATTATGATGATGTCCTACCGAGTGGGCCCAGAGATACCTTTCCGTTTACACGGAGTGACAAATCCCAGTCTCGATTCGTGCCAACCCAACAGACACTTTCGGAGATACCTGTAGTGCACCTTTATAGTCACCCAGTTACGTTGTGACGTTTGGCACACCCAAAGCACTCCTACGGCATCTGGGAGTTGCACAATCTCATGGTCTAAGGAAATGATACTTGACATTAGCAAAGCTTTAGCATACGAACTACACGATCTAGTGCTATGCTTAGGATTGGGTCTTGTCCATCACATCATTCTCCTAATGATGTGATCCCGTTATCAACGACATCCAATGTCCATGGTCAGGAAACCGTAACCATCTATTGATCAACGAGCTAGTCAACTAGAGGCTTACTAGGGACATGGTGTTGTCTATGTATCCACACATGTATCTGAGTTTCCTATCAATACAATTCTAGCATGGATAATAAACGATTATCATGAACAAGGAAATATAATAATAACTAATTTATTATTGCCTCTAGGGCATATTTCCAACAGTCTCCCACTTGCACTAGAGTCAATAATCTAGTTCACATCGCCATGTGATTAACACTCACAGGTCACATCGCCATGTGACTAACACCCAAGAGTTTACTAGAGTCAGTAGTCTAGTTCACATCACTATGTGATTAACACTCAATGAGTTCTAGGTTTGATCATGTTATGCTTGTGAGAGAGGTTATAGTCAACGGGTCTGAATCTTTCAGATCCGTGTGTGCTTTACAAATCTCTATGTCATCTCCTAGATGTAGCTACCACGTTCTATTCGGAGCTATTCCAAATAACTGTTCTACTTGGAGCTATTCTAAATTGTTGCTCCATTATACGTATCCGGTATCTCTACTCAGAGCTATCCGGATAGGTGTTAAGCTTGCATCGACGTAACCCTTTCCGACGAACTCTTTCACCACCTCCATAATCGAGAAAATTCCTTAGTCCACTAGTTACTAAGGATAACTTTGACCGCTGTCCTGTGATCCATTCTTGGATCACTCTTGTACCCCTTGACTGACTCATGGCAAGGCACACTTCAGGTGCGGTACACAGCATAGCATGCTGAAGAGCCTACGTCTTAAGCATAGGGGACGACCTTCGTCCTTTCTCTCTATTCTGCCGTGGTCGAGCTTTAAGTCTTAACTTCATACCTTACAACTCAGGCAAGAACTCCTTCTTTGACTGATCCATCTTGAACACCTTCAAGATCACGTCAAGGTATGTGCTCATTTGAAAGTACCATTAAGCATTTTGATCTATCCTTATAGATCTTGATGTTCAATGTTCAAGTAGCTTAATCCAGGCTTTCCATTGAAAAACACTTTCCAAATAACCCTATATGCTTTCTTTAGAAATTCTACATCATTTCTGATCAACAATATGTCAACAACATATACTCATCAGAAATTCTATAGTGCTCCCACTCACTTCTTTGGAAATACAAGTTTCTCATAAACTTTGTATACACCAAAATCTTTGATCATCATCAAAGCATATATTCCAACTCCGAGATGCTCACTCCAGTCCTCAGAAGGATTGCTGGAGATTTGCATACTTATTAGCATATTTCAGGATAGACAAAAACTTTCCGGTTGTATCACATACAACCTTTCCTCAAAAATCGTCGAGGAAACAATGTTTTACATCCTATCTGCAGGATTTCATAAATGATGCAGTAATTGCTAATATAATTCCAACAGACTCTTAGCATCACTACGAGTGAGAAAGTCTCATTGTAGTCAACTCCTTGAACTTGTCGGAAAACATCTTAACGACAAGTCGAGCTTTCTTAATGGTGACACTTACCATCATTGTCTGTCTCCCTTTTAAAATCCATCTGTACTCAACAGCCTTACGACCATCGAGCCATTCTGCCAAAGTCTACACTTTGTTTTCATACATGGATCCTCTCTCGGATTGTATGACCTCGAGCCATATATCGGAATCCGGGCCCACCATCGCTTCTCCATAGCTCGTAGGTTCATTGTTGTCTAGCAACATGACTTCCAAGACAGGACTACGTACCACTCTGAAGTAGTACGCATCCTTGTCATCCTACGAGGTTTGGTAGTGACTTGATCTGAAGTTTCATGATCACTATCATAAGCTTCCACTTCAATTGGTGTAGGTTCCACAGGAACGACTCTTTGTGCCCTGCTATACACTAGTTGAAGTAACGGTTCAATAACCTCATCAAGTCTCCACCATCCTCCCACTCAATTCTTTCGAGAGAAACTTTTCCTCAAGAAAGGACCCGATTCTAGAAACAATCCCTCATTGCTTTCGAATCTGAGACAGGAGGTATACCCAACTATTTTGGGTGTCCTATGAAGATGCATTTATCTGCTTTGGGTTCGAGCTTATCAGCCTGAAACTTTTTCACATAAGCGTCGCTGCCCCAAACTTTTAAGAAATGACAGCTTAGGTTTATCTAAACCATAGTTCATACGGTGTCATCTCATCGGAATTATGTGGTGCCCCTTTTAAAGTGAATGTGGTTGTCTCTAATGCCTAACCCATTAACTATTGTGGTAATTCGATAAGAGACATCATGGTATGCATCATATCCAATAGGGTGCAGTTATGATGTTCGGACACACCATCACACTATGGTGTTCCAGGCTGTATCATTTGTGAAACAAATTCCACAATGTCTTAATTCTGTGCCAAACTCGTAATTCAGATATTCATCTCTATGATCATATCATAGATACTTTATCCTCTTGTCACGACGATCTTTCAACTTCACCCTGAAATTACTTGAACCTTTCAATAATTTAGACACGTGATTCATCAAGTAAATATACTCAACATCTACTCAAATCATCTGTGAAGTAAGAACATAACGATATCCACTACATGCCTCAGCACTCATTGGACTGCACACATCAAAATGTATTACTTCCAGCAAGTTGCTTTCTGGTTCCATTTTACTGAAACCGAGGCGTTCAGTCATCTTGCCCATGTGGTATGATTTGCATGTCTCAAGTGATTCAAAACCAAGTGAGTCCAAACGATCCATTTGCATGGAGTTTCTTCATGCATATACACCAATAGACATGGTTTGCATGTCTCAAACTTTTCAAAAATGAGTGAGCCCAAAGATCCATCAACATGGAGCTTCTTCATGCGTTTTATACCGATATGACTTAAGTGGCAGTGCCACAAGTAGGTGGTACTATCATTACTATCTTTGGCATGAACATGTGTATCACTACGATCGAGATTAAATAAACCATTCATTTTAGGTGTAAGACCATCGAAGGCATTATTCAAATAAACAGAGTAACCATTATTCTCCTTAAATGAATAACCGTATTGCGATGGACATAATCCAATCATGTCTATGCTCAACACAAACACCAATCTCGATGGTAGAGGGAGCGTGCGATGCTTGATCATATCAACATTGGAAACACTTCCAACACATATCGTCAGCTCACCTTTAGCTAGTCTCCGTTTATTCCGTAGCTTTTATTTCGAGTTACTAACACTTAGCAACCGAACCGGTATCTAATACCCTGGTGTTACTAGGAGTACTAGTAAAGTACACATCAACACAATATATATCCAATATACTTCTATCGACCTTGCCAGCCTTCTAATCTACCAAGTATCTAGGGTAATTCCGCTCCAGTGGTTGCTCCAATTATTACAGAAGCACTTAGTCTCGGGTTTGGGTTCGACCTTGGGTTTCTTCACCAGAGCAGCATCTGATTTGCCGTTTCATGAAGTATCCCTTCTTGCCCTTGCCCTTCTTGAAACTAGTGGTTTTACTAACCATCAACAATTGATGCTCCTTCTTGATATCTACTTTTGCGGTGTCAAACATCGCGAATATCTCAAGGATCATCATATATGTCCCTGATATATCATAGTTCATCACGAAGCTCTAGCAGCTCGGTGGTAATGACTTCGGAGAAACATCATTATCTCATCTGGAAGATCAACTCCCACTCGATTAAATGAATGTTGTACTCAGACAATCTGAGCACAAGCTCAACAATTGAGCTTTTCTCCCTTAGTATGTAGGCTAAGAGAATCGTCGGAGGTCTTATACCTCTTGACGTGGGCACGAGCCTGAAATCCCAATTTCAGCCCTCAAAACATCTCATATGTTTTGTGACGTTTCAAAAACGTCTTTGGTGCCTCAACTCTAAACCGTTTAACTGAACTATCACGTAGTTATCAAAATGTGCATGTCAGATGTTCGCAACATCCAAGACAACGTTCGAGGTTCAGCACACTGAGCGGTGCATTAAGGACATAAGCCTTCTATGAAGCAACGAGGACAATCCTCAGTTTACGGACCTAGTCCGCATAATTGCTACTATCAACTTTCAACTAATTTTTCTCTAGTAACATATCTAAACAGTAGAACTATAGCGTGAGCTACGACATAATTTGCAAAATCCTTTTGACTATGTTCAGGATAATTATGTTCATCTTATGAACTCCCACTCAGATAGACATCCCTCTAGTCATCTAAGTGACTACATGATCCGAGTCAACTAGGCCGTGTCCGATCATCACGTGAGACGGACTAGTCAACATCGGTGAACATCTTCATGTTGATCGTATCTTCTATACGACTCATGCTCGACCTTTCGGTCTTCTGTGTTCCGAGGCCATGTTTGTACATGCTAGGCTCGTCAAGTCAACCTAAGTGTTTGCATGTGTTCCGAGGCCATGTCTGTACATGCTAGGCTCGTCAACGCCCGTTGTATGTGAACGTTAGAATCTATCACACCCGATCATCACGTGGTGCTTCGAAACGACGAACTTTAGCAACGGTGCACAGTTAGGGGAGAACACTTCTTGAAATTTTAATGAGGGATCATCTTATTTACTACCGTCGTTCTAAGCAAATAAGATGTATAAACATGATAAACATCACATGCAATCAAATAGTGACATGATATGGCCAATATCACTTTGCTCCTTTTGATCTCCATCTTCGGGGCTCCATGATCATCATCGTCACCGGCATGACACCATGATCTCCATAATCATGATCTCCATCATCGTGTCTTTTTGAAGTTGTCACGTCATCTATTACTTCTACTACTACAGCTAACGGTTAGCAATAAAGTAAAGTAATTACATGACGTTTAAGTTGACACGCAGGTCATAAATAAATAAAGACAACTCCTATGGCTCCTGCCGGTTGTCATACTTATCGACATGCAAGTCGTGATTCCTATTACAAGAACATGATCAATCTCATACATCACATATATCATTCATCACATCCTTTGGGCCATATCACATCACATAGCATACCCTGCAAAAACAAGTTAGACGTCCTCTAATTGTTGTTTGCATGTTTTACGTGGCTGCTATGGGTTTCTAGCAAGAACGTTTCTTACCTACGCAAAGACCACAACGTGATATGCCAATTGCTATTTACCCTTCATAAGGACCCTTTTCATCGAATCCGATCCGACTAAAGTGGGAGAGACAGACACCCGCTAGCCACCTTATGCAACTAGTGCATGTCAGTCGGTGGAACCAGTCTCACGTAAGAGTACGTGTAAGGTCGGTCCGGGCCGCTTCATCCCACGATGCCACCGAATCAAGATAAGACTAGTAACGGCAAGCATATTGAACAAAATCAACGCCCACAACTACTTTGTGTTCTACTCGTGCATAGAATCTACGCAATAGACCTAGCTCATGATGTCACTGTTGGGGAACGTAGCAGAAATTCAAAATTTTCCTACGTATCACCAAATTCTATCTATGGAGAGACTAGCAACGAGGGGAAGGTGAGTGCATCTACATACCCTTGTAAATCGCTAAGCGGAAGCGTTCAAGTGAACGGGGTTGATGGAGTCGTACTCGCCGTGATTCAAATCACCGATGACCAAGTGCCGAACGCACGACACCTCCGCGTTCAACACACGTACAGCCCGGTGACGTCTCCCACGCCTTGATCCAGCAAGGAGAGAGGGAGAGGTTGAGGAAGACTTCATCCAACAGCAGCACAACGGCGTGGTGATGATGGAGGAGCGTGGCTATCCTGCAGGGCTTCGCCAAGCACCACAGAAGAGGAGGAAGAAGAGACGCAGGGCTGCACCAACGAGAGATTAATCGCGTGTCATCTGGGCAGCCCCCTAGGCCTCATATATATAGGGGAAGGGGAGGGGCTGCGCCCCCTCTAGGGTTCCCACCCCTAGGGGGGCGGCAGCCCTAGATGGCAAAGGGGGTGGCGGCCAAGAGGGGAGAGGGGAGGGAGGAGCAGCTAGATGGGCCCTAAGGCCCATCCCCTTTAGGGTTTGGCCCCTCCCACCTCTTTAGGCGCCATGGGCCCTTGTGGGGCTGGTGCCCTTGGCCCATGTAGGCCAAGGAGCACTCCCTACAGCCCATGTGGCCCCCTGGGGCAGGTGGCCCCACTTGGTGGACCCCCGGGACCCTCCCGGTGGTCCCGGTACTTTACCGATAAACCCCGAAACTCTTCCGGTGACCAAAACAGGACTTCCCATATATAAATCTTTACCTCCGGACCATTCTGGAACTCCTCGTGACGTCCGGGATCTCATCCGGGACTCCGAACAACATTCGGTAACCACATACAAACTTCCTTTATAACCCTAGCGTCATCGAACCTTAAGTGTGTAGACCCTACGGGTTCGGGAGACATGCAGACATGACCGAGACGTTCTCCGGTCAATAACCAACAGCGGGATCTGGATACCCATGTTGGCTCCCACATGTTCCACGATGATCTCATCGGATGAACCACGATGTCAAGGACTTAATCAATCCCGTATACAATTCCCTTTGTCTATCGGTACGATACTTGCCCGAGATTCGATCGTCGGTATCCCGATACCTTGTTCAATCTCGTTACCGGCAAGTCTCTTTACTCGTTCCGTAACACATCATCCCGTGATCAACTCCTTGATCACATTGTGCACATTATGATGATGTCCTACCGAGTGGGCCCAGAGATACCTTTCCGTTTACATGGAGTGACAAATCCCAGTCTCGATTCGTGCCAACCCAACAGACACTTTCGGAGATACCTGTAGTGCACCTTTATAGTCACCTAGTTACGTTGTGACATTTGGCACACCCAAAGAACTCCTACGGCATCCGGGAGTTGCACAATCTCATGGTCTAAGGAAATGATACTTGACATTAGCAAAGCTTTAGCATACGAACTACACGATCTAGTGCTATGCTTAGGATTGGGTCTTGTCCATCACATCATTCTCCTAATGATGTGATCCCGTTATCAACGACATCCAATGTCCATGGTCAGGAAACCGTAACCATCTATTGATCAACGAGCTAGTCAACTAGAGGCTTACTAGGGACATGGTGTTGTCTATGTATCCACACATGTATCTGAGTTTCCTATCAATACAATTCTAGCATGGATAATAAACGATTATCATGAACAAGGAAATATAATAATAACTAATTTATTATTGCCTCTAGGGCATATTTCCAACATATTTCGCCCTTTCAGCAGAGCTCAAACGTTGCGGCATCGGATGGGTACTGGGAAGTCGGTGTTCACAAAATCCTGGAAGGGGATTTTCGTCTTCAGACGAAGTGTCTCTGCAATAAAACCAAGTTTGGTTCCATTCCTTTGGGTGACTATGATGTTTGTCATGAGGAAATTCAACTTCTTTCTGCTTTTGAATCGAGACACCACCAAGTTCTGTATTCGGGCCATTTACAAACTCTGTGCGCCGGTTTAAGTGAAAGAAATCCTGGAACAGTTCTGCAGTCAGTTCTTCATGTAAGTATGCTTCACAGAAGACTTGGAAGTTGCATCGGTTGGATACTGAATTCGGCCCAATATCTTGTGGATGGAGTTGGAAATTGGCAAGTACAACCCGGTAAAACTTTGATCCTGGCGGTTTGAAGCCATGGCTTATGTGGTCAACAAAGACCACCACCTCACCCTGCCTTGGGGTCGGAGGATTTTTTGTTCCTGGAACTCGCCATTTGATTTCAGTTTTCTTAGGCAGGGAGCCGATGCTGACCATCTCATTCAACTGAGTCTCAGTAACCCAGGAACGAGCCCAGTTGCAAGCAGTGAATTGTTTGGCCATTGCAAAACAAACAAGCTGAAAAGGAAATGCCGGTTTATAAATCACGCATGATGATATGCAAGATACAATGGAGTAAGAAACATACTGATATGTGAAATGGCGTAAACCGGAGACCAATGTAAACCAGGACAGGAGTATTCAAACATTGTTAAATCGGAGTATAACTGTAAAGGTAAAGGGCTCCTCCGGTTTATCAGAGGGCTAATGGTACAGATTGATTATACAAAGTTAAACTGCTTATGATGGTGTGAGGAGAAACAGATTTCACAGAGATGTATAAAAATTTCGGATCTAAGGTAAGAAAGAAAAGCAAAATATTTCGACCTAAAAAGGGTACAACCCGAAATAGTTTATGAAGGACTGCAACAGTTCTTTGTGTATAAGGATTTGTGAGGGTAACAGAAGATTCATCACGGCAAGGGATACGATAAGTACGAAGTATTCATCTATAGGCCAAGGAAGAACAACACCAAAAAGCTCCGATGAACCTCGAGAACAGCGAAGAGCAAGGAAACCCTAATGGATCTAGGAAAGAAGGGAGAAAGGACTTACTGCGACCGTGGAAGCAGCGGAAGGGCGCTGTGGAACTCTGGTGCGAACAGGTTGATGCAGCGGCCGACGGCGAAGCAGAGGCGAGGTTCGAAGATGACGGCGGCGCTTGAGTGCGGGGTCGTCGAGAGGAAGAAGAAGAGATGAATGGGTAGCGGAAAGAAAATAAAGGGGTCATCTGCCCCTATTTATAAGGCGAAGTGATAAAACGGCAAGTGCGAAAATCGAGGAGCCCAAAAATGGATCAATTAATAAAAGTGTCGCATCGGTGGCTGAATATACATTAAATTAAGGTAATCGTCGACATCAACGGATGGATGACGTCAGGGCGGTTTATCATAATCTGGGAGTATGACGTCACGGCGGTTTACAAGGTCAAGGTGAAGATATGAGGGAAGAATTTTTCTAAGTGTAGAAGATTGACATGAACAAGTTCAAACCAATCTGGGGCCTAATGTTGGGGATATTACTACTGGAGGTAAACCGGCCTTATGTAGTCGGGTTAACTCCTTGAAGATTAGAAGGCCATGAAGATGCAAGGATGATGGCGCTTCACGAAGGCCAAAGGCCCAAAGGCGGGTTACAGCCTGTAAATACAAACCGACCTAGTCATGTAACTTGTATTGTAAGATAGGAAGAGTAGAGACCGAACCGGACACGTTTATGATCCGGCTTCGGGACTCTGTAGCCCGGCGGGCGCCAACCTATGTATATAAAGGGATGACCCGGCAGCGGTTTAGGGGAGACAACAACAACTCGAGAGCCAGACAAAGCGGATTCGCTCCCTGGCCTTCGAAACCCTAGCAATACCAATCACAACTAGATGTAGGCTTTTACCTTCCTTGAAGGGACCGAACTAGTATAAAACCCCCGTGTCCCCTTGTCCGGTTTAACCCCTTTGAGCTAACCCGTAGCGATGGCTCCACGACTAAGTCCTTTCACAAGGACATCTGCCGTGACAAACCCACGACACAACCCGTGGTGAAGATAGAAGATGAAAGCCTCATCATGACGAGGGATACCAATTAAGATGGCAAAAGCCTCGTAAAGATAAGCATGAGGAAAATAATTTTCACCACACAAGAGTGCATCAAGATGCAACGATAGAAGAAACACACTCAAGGCAAAAGCTTTCACGGAGCCACCAAAGAAATAACATAAGAAAGACAAGGTGGATGTGAAAGAAAGGATATCCACTAGATATGCAACTTCTCTCAAGTGTATAAGATTCTAGGTAGACGAAATCATGATGATATATATCTACAAAGAAGGATGTACACCCGAAATAGTTACAACACGAGGAACAAGATATCCAAAAGGAAGTCATACATATACCAATAAGATATTTGCTTGGAATCATAACACATGGCTAGATATGGTCTTATTGTATATAAATGAATTCATACCATACAACCATCAAAGACATTACAACTAGCAATATGAGATCGTCATTGAGATGCTTTGAGAAAGGAAACAAGTATCACAAGATGGAATGAATAGCATGCCAAGATGCAACCTACACAAGGTTGAATGCAAGAAAATAATGAATGAATAAATACTTGTTACCGAGATATCATTGGAAGGATGTATAAGAAACCAATTGAAGGTAGTAGATAGTAGTTCATTGAGCATCCTAGCTTGACTCCAATAAGCACATGGTGACACCACCTTCCATGTGAGTGAGCCGAGCATCCAATGCATCTCCAATTGTTCCTAGAACAACAACACAAACAAAATGGTACCCAAACTCACTGTGACCAAAGAGTTAGAAACACAAATATACATAGGAAAAACTCCACATAAATATGTGCATATAGAGAAGGAAACGAATTTCATGCACATCTCATCCAATTTGAGACTTGGTGGAGTTTCCCTATATATTGGGTCAAATAAAGAAGGCATGCCACAGAGACTACATGATGTAAATATGCATGCTCAAGACCTTCAAGAACCGATACCAAATGACAAAGAAAAACCAAGTGAAGAAAAGATACCAAATGAATAAAACATCACTTGGAGGATATCCATAAAAGATACATCAAGGAATGAGATATCCATTGATACACTCAAAATAAAAGATACCAAACTCCCAAAAGAGAGGATGGTTCCAAACAAACCAAGCTCTCTACAAAGTTTCATGATGGCACAAAGTACCAAAACAAAAACGGCTTGCCTTCCACCAACACACACTTGATAAGGATCGCAAGATGAGTGTTTTATAGAAAATAGGATAGCTCCCCCAAGACTAGTGCATTATAGAGAATATGCATTTGAATACAAAATGCACAAGGTGGGATCAACACTTTCACTATATCTGGAACACACTAGTCAAGATCAAGAAATAAAAAAGATCAACAAGTGGTATGGAAGACAAAGGGAGTTGATACATTCCTTGGCAAGAGAAAAGGCAAATAAAAGCAAAAGCCAATGTAAAGATGATCAAAAAAAATTCTACCACACAAGTGAGTACCAATTGTCAAAAGACAAGAAGTAAATGGAAATAATTCCCGGTGGTAGATAGCAAGGATATCCGACATCATCTTCACATCAAACAAAAAGCAAATTGCAACTTGTAGAGCTAACATGCCACCTAGGAACAAGATAATTTACAATATCAACTCTAGGTGACAATATCTCAAATTTACACATTTTCTAGGCTAGTAATATACACATAGCATATTACTTCCCCATAATGTGATACCAATTAAGGATAAAGAAGAGGCAAATAAAAGGATCCAACAAGAGATAATTAATGGACTATTCAGAATTTGAATTTCTCATGAGAATACATACCACATCGCGACTAGATATTCTTGAAATATCAATACTAGATGGTATTACTCATGTACACACATTTATAGGATTGTGAGGTGCACAAAGCACATCACTCCCCCATAATGGGATATTCCATTAATCTCTCACAAGATCCAACTAAGAAATAAACAAGATGCAAAAGGCTCAATGCATGACACACGTGTACATGATGTGCAAACCAACACACACATACTTGATTGCTCAAGATAATCAAGTTGGAAGCACAACATATACAAACACATGCAAGGAACGGAACCAAACATGCAAAGGGGCATGTAACTATCAATGTAGACACTTTAAGCACGAGTTACCGCAAGGAGGAACATTGGATATATGATATAAACTTGATAATCCGAATGACTTGGCTTGAGACAATAATAATGATGAGGTCCCCTTAATTCTTCATAATGTAGCCAAGTCTCCAATGACATCCAACAACACCTATTGATCAAGTATGAGCTAGTTGGTCCCCAACCAAGTTGGGTCCTAAGAGGTTAGTCACAATAGGCTTGGCTACCCAAATGGTTCTTTTCTTGACACCACTTTGAGCACCAACAAATTTGGCAAACACATTGCCAACCTTATCCTTCCCAAGAGAATAGATATCATCAATTAGAATAGGGTTGGATAAGGTGCCATTTGTGCATGAAGAAGCGACGTGACCTTTTTCACGACATAGGTAGCAACGTCTACTCTTTACTTTCTTCTCACTTGATTTATCAACTTGAGAAGCATTAGCTTGAGTTTTCTTGGGAAGAGGCCTTTCTTCTACTTGAGGTTGAGAATGAGAGTGAACTTGTGGCCACTTCCCTTGTTACTTGTCACTAATGGCCTTCTTCTTCAAAGGGCAAGATCTAACATGATGCCCTTCAATTTTGCACTTGAAGCAAATGATCTTGGCCGAATTCTTGACTTGTTTTTGGACCTTCTTGTTATTGCTCTTTGACTTCTTCTTCTTATTGGAGTTGAATCCAAGTCCACCTTTGTCATTGGGGGATTTTCTTACACTCAAGATATTGTTGAGTGTGGCCTTCCCTTCATGACACTTTTCCAAATCATTCTTCAAAGAAGTGACTTGGGCCTTGAGCTCTTTGATTTCCTCTACATGGTTAGTCTCAACACAAGCACTAGAGGAAGTATAAGCTTCATCGTTAAAGCAACAAGGCAAGGAAAGAAATTCATCACAAGATGTACCAATGTTATGCATGGATGAATTGCGAGGACTGGCACAAGGCAATGTAGCATTTTGACTAAAAGTAGTGCTAGTATCCACATGAGGCTCACTAGATGTTAACTTAGCAAGCATGGCCTCATGAGCTATCTTTAGCACATTATGGGATACTAGAAGATCATCATGAGAGCTTGTGATCTTTACATGATTTTCTTCCAACATCCCATAATTGCTAGATAGCAACTCAACTTGAGCCCTTAGCTCAACATTCTCCTTCAATATGGATGCTTCATAAGAGATAGAGTTAGTAGCACAAGCATCATCATTAACAACAAGTGGAGAAACAACTTGGCAAGCTCTTTTGAATACAAAGCTTTAAGTTGAGCATGAGACTCGGTGAGTTTGATGAGCTCACTCTTAATGACCCTTGAGACATTTTCGAGGTGCTCAAAGTCCTCAAGGAGTTTAGCATGCGCAACTTCAAGATCCTCATTTTTAGTTTCAAAATCATTGGCCACCTCAAGAGCTCTATCACGAGATTCCCTCACTCTATATAATTCTAGAGCAAAAGTCTCCTCAAGAGATTCCTTGGGGGTTTGTTCAAGTTCAAGAGCTTGAGAGAGGTCCGCAATCTCATTAGCATAATCACGCTCATGACCTTCCATTTTATAAATGGTGACCTCATGCTCCTCAAGACGAGATTCCAACTTATCAATGTATTTCTTGCACTTAATAGCAATAGACATGCTTTCCATTGTAGCGACCCGACCTCAAACGGTCAAGTCTCTGTGCTTCAGTGTCATCCCTGGATCGGTAATGCTGACACACACAGTACTCGAAGGATTTATCACAGAGTAGCAATCACACACTTATTACATTAGATGTCTCAAAAGAGAACTTATTACAATAAATATGGCTTAAGGCCATCTAATACTATAACAACGGAAGGCTTGGAAGATAAAGTGAGTCCATCAACTCCAACGGCATAGCTGAGCTGCACGGCAATGACCTAACGAACCTTACTCCTCATCTAAAAAGTCTGCAACATAATACATTGCAGCCCGAAAACGGGTCAGCACATGGAATATGCTGGCAAATAACACAGTAGAGCAAGAACAGAATAATGCTATCACTACATGCATATTTGGCTGGTGGAAAGCTCTATGGTTATGGTTTTTGCGAAAAGCCAATTTTTCCCTGGAACAAAGGAATAGATTTTACATTTAACTATCATGGTAGTTGAAACATCATTGAGAAGGTTCCTCCAACTCAATCCCAATTAAGGTAATTTAAAACCCAACAAATTTAATTAAGAGTGATGAGATACTTAAGATACTCCAAGTACTAGATACTCAAGATTGTCCATAACCGGGGACACGGCTAACAACTGGTGTTCCCTGAGTTTCTCGAGAACTAGTCGCAAATGCTCCTTGTGCTCCTCTTCATTCATCGAGTATACCATAATATCATCAATGAACACCACAACAAACTTGTCCAAATACTCCATGAACACCTTATTCATCATGCTCATGAAATAGGCAGGGGCGTTAGTCAGTCCAAACAACATGACCGTATACTCGTATAATCCGTAACGCGTAGTGAATGCTGTCTTTGGTATATCTTTCTCTCGAATCTTCAACTAATGGTATCCCGATCGCAAATCAATCTTCGAAAACACCTTAGCTCCTTGCAGCTGATCAAACAGATCATTGATCATCGACAGTGGGTACTTGTTCTTGATCGTTACTTCATTCAAGGCCCGATAATCAACAACCATTCGTAGGGATTTATCCTTCTTCTCCACCAAAAGCACTGGGGCTCCCCAAGGTGATGAACTCCTTCGAATGTATCCTTTCTCCAACAAATCCTTGATCTGTTTCTTAATTTCCTCCAGATCATTCACGGGCATCCGATAGGGTCTCTTGGATATTAGCCCGGTACCTGGAAGTAGCTCTATCCAAAACTCGATGTCTCGATCCGATGGCATGCCTGGTAACTCCTCTGGAAAAACATCCGGGTAATCCCTCACTACAGGCACTTCCTCCTGAACAACTCCCGTGAGGGTATTCACTTGGCTCCTCCTAGACACATGCCTAGATACATACTTAATCCTTTTTCCCTCCGGGCTGGTGAGATACATCGACTTACTAGCACAGTCAATACTTCCTCCATACTTTGACATCCAGTCCATGACTAATATCGCATCCAATCCTTGTGACTCCAAGATAATTAGGTCAGACAGAAAAACATGGGTGCCAATGGTTAGGGGTATCTGGTCGCACCATCGACTAGCCATATACTCTGCTCCAGGTGAACTCACTAAGAGAGGGGTCCTAAGGGTTTGGGTTGGTAGTTTAAACTTATCCACAAATCCCCTTGATATGTATGAATGCGATGCACCAATATCAAATAGAACAAGAGCGGTAAATGACCTAACCAAAAACTTACCTATTACCGCGTCTGACTGCTCTTCAACCTCCTCCACGTTAACGTGGTTCACTTGTACTTTGTTGAATGGATTGGGCTTCTTCCTAGCGCTCCCATTTCTGTTTCCATTCTTTCCTTCAAGGCACTCCGTGGCATAGTGTCCAGTCTTCTTGCACTTGAAACAAGTAATGTGACTTAGGTCTCTCTTGGTGGGTGTGGCTAGATTGGGGCAGTTCTGATTGTTGCTTGTTCCATTCCTACTCCCATTCCTTGGGCCAGTATGATTATGGTTACTTCCTCCATTATGGTTGTGGCCTCCATGGTTATGAACAAGTCCTCCCGAGTTTGGGGTTAGGAGAGGCTTTTGCTGAGCTCCTGAGTTATACCTCCCTTGTCCATACTTCCTCTTATGGCTCTCAATCTGCTGTTGCTTCCCTTCAATCATAAGAGCCTTATCTACCAACTCTTGGTAGTTGGTGAATGTTGCCACCATCAACTGCATACGCATCTCATCATTCAGCCCTTCCATAAACTTCTCCTGCTTTGCGGCATCTGTAGCCACATCATCAGGGGCATAGCGAGATAACTTGCTAAACTCATCCGCGTATTGAGCCATAGTATGGTTCCCCTGGCGTAAGTTGTGAAACTCACGCTTCTTCAAATTCATTGCTCCAGTGGAGACATGGGTTGTACGGAAGGCTTGCTGGAATTGGTCCCATGTCACCGTGGCTATAGGGTAGGTGATAGTATAATTCTCCCACCATGATGTTGCTGGTCCATCCAACTGATGTGCGGCAAAACACACCTTCTCAGCATCAGTACATCCTGCAGTGGTCAACTCCCTTCCCATCTTGCGGAGCCAATCATCTGCTACTATAGGCTCGGTGCTACTGGAAAACACCGGCGGTTGCAACCTCAGAAAACGGCCTAAGTTGTCAACTGGTGGTGCTGGTGGATTGTTGTTGTTGTTGTTGCCCTGATTCTGAACTAATAACTGCATCAGGGTATTCTGCTGCTGAATCAACTGAGTGAGCTCGGGTGGGAATGCAAATCCGGGGTCACGTCTCGGAGGCATCTGATGGGTTTAGAGGGGAGAGATTAGAATAGAATGAGGTCTAATGAGAAAGCACTACCCATATGCACATGAGACAAACACAAATATTTCACTCAATCAATCAAGCAAGGCATACAATCGATCTAACTATCGCAAAAGTGCTCGGACTACTCTATTTACATGGTGGAATACTACTACTGATGTGGTGGTCTACTAAAAATATTCCTCGGTTGCAGACTCCATGATATCTATTCCAGCTTCATCTTCAAAGTCATCATCGCTCAGGTCAGTGTCGGTGTCGTCGATGATGATGTAGTCCTTCGAGCGAATCTCCTTGGGTTCTTCATCTTCTTCTACTAGAGTGGGGTCTCCCATAAATATTCCGATCTTCTTAATTAGGTCGTCATTCTTCTCAAGTAGTGTCGCAATTTCCTCCTCATATCCATCGCGTGTAGACTTAAGTTCTTCTTCCAGCTCGATGATCCTTGTCTTCGCCTTCTTCAAATCTATCATGTTTGCGCACATCTGATTCCCCTGACGTCGAATGTGCTGGTTTAACTCCTGGATGAAAGCTGCAATTGATCTATCCTTCCTGGTGCTGATCATCTCCCATTGCTCATCTCGGCGCCCACATATCTGGTTGATAGTGTCCTTAAGCTCCTTGTGATAAACTTCTCCAATGCGTCCCATGGTGATGTGAGCTGCCATACTCTTTCCTAAACTCCAGGTTGGTGCGTCAAAGGAAAACTCTATAGGTTTAGTGACTGGCGTGAAGGTCCTTCCTGGAACTTGAACTTGAATCATCCATCGCTCCTCTTCTGGTAAAGTGGCGTTGTAGGTCCCGATGAGCTTGGTATTCCTATGTTCAGGTACCTAGTGACTTCCTTCAAGTGTCGTCCAAAAGGTGCTTCTTCATCCGGTTGTGTAAACTTGTTCCTTGCATCCGCCATCCTAAAGAGTAGAAAATGGAGAGGAGTCAGAAGTGAGAAGAGAATAGTGATCTATGGCTTTAGCTTAGTGGTCGTGTCCTACATTCAATGTGTGCTCTGGTACCATCTTTGTAGCGACCCGACCTCAAACGGTCAAGTCTTTGTGCTTCAGTGTCATCCGTGGATCGGTAATGCTAACACACACAGTACTCGAAGGATGTATAACAGAGTAGCAATCACACACTTATTACATCAGATGTCTGAAAAGAGAACTTATTACAATAAATATGGCTTAAGGCCATCTAATACGGTAACAGCGGAAGGCTTGGAAGATAAAGTGAGTCCATCAACTCCAACGGCATAGCTGAGCTGCACGGCAACGACCTAATGAACCTTACTCCTCGTCTGAAAAGTCTGCAACATAATACGTTGCAGCCCGAAAATGGGTCAGCACATGGAATATGCTCGCAAATAACACAGTAGAGCAAGAACATAATAATGCTATCACTACATGCATATTTGGCTGGTGGAAAGCTCTATGGTTATGGTTTTTGCGAAAAGCCAATTTTTCCCTAGAACAAAGGAATAGATTTTACATTTAACTATCATGGTAGTTGAAACATCATTGAGAAGGTTCCTCCAACTCAATCCCAATTAAGGTAATTTACAACCCAACAAATTTAATTAAGAGTGATGAGATACTTAAGATACTCCAAGTACTAGATACTCAAGATTGTCCATAACCGGGGACACGGCTAACCATGATTAGTTTATACACTCTGCAGAGGTTTGCCCACTTTTCCCCACAAGACTCGATCGCCTCCATTGGATTTCTCGCACTACATGATGTTTGAGAAACGGATGACCGAGACATAGTCTTTCAGAAACATTAACTCTCTACTCCGGGTAGACCATACCAAACCTACAAACCCACTACATGTTGATCTACCTCTTCAAGAGCTTCACGTAACTTACTCAACTATGCTACAGCCCATAATAGCTTGTGGCTGCACACGGAAGTTTCTAGCATGAATAATCTCAGTTCCCTTTGAGCTTGGGTGGCGGTCCATAGGAAGATCACACGGGTACTCCGGGATTTCCAAAAATATAGGCAACACTGGGTACTCCAGGTGCCTCAATCCACCCAGATGTAAATTTAAGTTGCCACCTTAAGTTGAACCATTAATTAACAATCTCACATCTGTCATGGATTTCACTCATTCAAACCACGTCTACGAGCATAGCATAGCAATATAAGCAAAGCATAGAAGTAACTCCCAGGGGTTTGAATGTAACAGGGCAATAGGTTCTACCTCATCAACTACTTCCCAACCCACATGTTAATGACATCCTAACCATGCAATGTTTGAGGATTGGAACTAATGCATAAAAACTGGGTGATAAAGGGATATGATCAAAGTGTTACTTGCCTTGCTGACGATTCGCGTAACATATAGACTCCAAATAACACGCTTCGCACTCCGGGAATTCTATCGCAAACAAACAATGTCATACATAAGCAACTAACAAAGAAGCACGGGTAAAACTCAAATAAGAAGATCTAACCGGAAAGTTCAACTTAAGAACTCCGGTTTGCAAAAAGAATCAAACCAAATGGAGCAACGAAACTCAAGCGGCGAAAGAAACAAGATCCGTTTACTAATATGAACTAAGGTTAAATTTTACAGTACCAAAATCTTGTTCAAGTTGGTTAAGCGGAAAGAGGGTCTCGAGACGAAGATCTAGGCGTTTGAATCGCATGATTCCGACTAACGAGCGAAAACAAAAACTAAGACGAAAATCGGATCAGAAATCGTGATCAGAAATAATCGCGGATTAATCCGATAAAAGAAAACTGACGAACAAGCTAACGAACGAGCGTTCGTTATCTGTAACTAACGGGCAAAAACCGTTCGTTAAGATGAACGTACGGACGAACGTCCGCTAAATAGAAGAACCCGGAAAAACCAGCGAACCGATCTGAAAAAACGAACTAGGGTTTTCTAAAAAACCGAAACGGTTTCTAAAAAAAAGCCGGCGGCGAACGGCTACCTCGTCGGGTCCGGCGAGACGCGGGGCTCCGGCGGGGCTACGGCGGCGGGGCAAGGTGGCGGCGGCGGCGAGGCGCTGCAGCACGGGGCGGCGGCGGTGAGGCGCTGCGGCGTGGGCGGTTTGCAGTGGCAGCGGGGTTGGCGGCGGCGGTTGGTGGTGGTGGCGGCTCGGGGCGGGAGTATATAAAGGGGGGTGGCTCGGCTTGGAGGAGGGGCCAAGGCGGCGGCGAGGAGGAGTCCCGGCCGAACTCCTCGTCCGAGTCGGCGGCGGCGCGGGGCGGTTGGGCCGGCCCGACTGGGTTTCGGCTCAAGCGGCGCTTGGGAGTTTTTTTTAAATAATAATTCTTCCGAACAGAAAATAAATCAGAAAATAAAATAAAAAACTAAAAATGCCAAAACAAATTTTCACCCTCTAAATAGAATATTTAGAACGAGATGAACATTTTCTTGGCCCTAAAATGCAATTTTCAAAAACGTGCAATTGTTTTCTAATTGCAAATAAAATCAAATAAATGATTTTAATATTTTTCCTCCAATATTTCAATTATTTTGGAGAAGTCATATTATCTCTTCTCATATATTAATATGAAATATTTTCGAAGAGAAAAATAATTAAAACCAAAATCCTCGTTTCAATATTTGATATAAGTCAAATATGGAATCTAGGAAATCCCCAACTCTCTCCGAGGGTCCTTGAGTTGCTTAGGATTTTCAGGATCGCGAGACGAAATGCAAAAAAATATGATATGCAAGAATGATCTATGTATAACATTCCAAATTGAAAATTTGGGATGTTACATCCATGAAGTTGGAACGAGCAATTTTATTCTGAAGAATAGCTTTAAAAATCATTTCCCCCTTAATTTTTAAGGAGGCAACATCATCATTCTCTTCATCATAATCAACATCGTCATCACTCTTGCCATCATCAATATCATCACAAGATATATTGAGATTCAAAGTGGGAGATACCTTTGAAGCCTTGGCCATAAGGAAAAATGCAATAGATGATGATGTAGGATCCATTGAAGCACCATTCAAGACCACATCTTGTTCCATGGGGTGTTGGGTTTCCTCTACATTGTTAGCACAACAATTCGAGGAAATATATGCATTTTTATCATGGCAACAAGACATAGTAAACATATCATCATGAGATTTAGTCAAGCAATTTATACAAGATATGCAAGGACTATCAACACAAGCATGTTAAACATTTCGAGTGCTCGGAGTGATAAAGTCCAAAGATGAAGCATTGCAATAAGAAAGTGATGAAGGATTATCAACAATAAGCCCACGATCATCATTGCAATGTACACCACTACTCACAAACCACATGTAGGTGAAGTAGAAGAAGTTGAGAACACAACACGGCCGGATGTGGAGGGAGAACAATCATCCCCACAAAACTTGGACACACCATATTTATCTTGAAGTTGTGTCCACAACTCATGAGCATCCCGGAACGGCATGAGTTGAAATATAACTACATTGCTCAATGCATCAAAAAGCACATTAGAAGCTTGAGCATTGAGATAAGAGTTTTTCTCATCCTCTAAAGATAATCTTTGGGGATCCTTTGGAGGAGAAAAACTCATATCTACAATTCTCTCTAAATTTGGGTCCATGACCCTAAAGAGATTAAGCATGTGAATTACCCAAACATCAAAATTTCAGCCATCGAAACTAAGAGTGTCAGAGAACCCTAATCCCCTAGTCGACATCTTTACTCTCTAGGTGGTAAAGCCTAATAAAGAGAGACAAGGCTCTGATACCAATTGAAAGATCGTGGATGTCGCCTAGGGGGGTGAATAGGCACTTTAAAATAATTATGGTTTAGGCTTGAACAAATGCGGAATAAACCTAGCGGATAATTTGTCAAGCACAAAACCTACAACTGGCCACTAGGCTCACCTATATGCACCAACAACTTATGCTAAGCAAGATAAACTACTAGGTGATAGCAAGATATATGACAATAAATAATATGGCTATCACAAAGTAAAGTGCATAAGTAAAGAGCTCGGGTAAGAGATAACCGAGGCAAGCGGAGATGACGATGTATCCCGAAGTTCACACCCTTGCGGATGCTAATATCCGTTTGGAGCGGTGTGGAGGCACAGTGCTCCCCAAGAAGCGACTAGGGCCACCGTAATCTCCTATCGCCCTTGCATAATGCAAGATGCCGTGATTCCACTAAGGGACCCTTGAGGGAGGTCAGCGAACCCATACAAATGGCAAACTTTGGGGCGGTCACCGAACACGTACACTTTGGCAACCCTTGAGGGAGGTCACCGGTACCCGTCAAATTGCTCGGGGCGATCTCCACAACCTAATTGGAGACCCCGACGCTTGCTCGGAGCTTTACACCACAATGTGTACTTTACTAGTGTTCATAGCAACCCCTCGGTATTTGATACTGGTTCAGTTGCTAAGAGTAGTAACTCGAAACGGGAGTTGCAGAATGAACAAAGACTAGTCAAGGGTGAAGTGACGATGTGTGTTGGAAGTGGTTCCAAGATTGATATGATCATCATCGCGCACTCCCTATACTTTCGGGATTAGTGTTGAACTTAAATAAGTGTTATTTGGTGTTTGCGTTGAGCATGACTATGACTTGATCATGTTTATTGCAATACGGTTATTCATTTAAGTAAGAGAATAAATTGTTGTTCTGTTTACATGAATAAAACCTCCTATGGTCATACACCCAAAAATGGTTTGTTGGATCTCAATCGTGGTGATACACATTCTCATAATATTGAAGCCAAAAGATGCAATGTTAATAATGATAGTGCAACTTATTTGTGGCACTACCGTTTAGGTCATATTGGTGTAAAGCGCATGAAGAAAATCCATGTTGATGGGCTTTTGAAATCACTTGATTATGAACCAGTTGATGCTTGCGAACCGTGCCTCATGGGCAAGATGACTAAGACTCCGTTCTCCGGAACAATGGAGCAAGCAACTGACTTATTGGAAATAATACATACTGATGTATGCAGTCCGATGAATGTTGAGGCTCGCAGCGGGTATCGTTATTTTCTGACCTTCACAGATGATTTGAGCAGATATGGGTATATCTACTTGATGAAACATAAGTCCGAAACATTTGAAAAGTTCAAAAACTTCAGAGTGAAGTGGAAAATCATCTTGACAACAAAATAAAGTTTCTACGATCTGATCGCAGAGACAAATATTTGAGTTACGAGTTTGGTCCTCAATTAAAACAATGTGGAATAGTTTCACAAAATCGTGCCACCTGCAACAACACAACATAATGGTGTGTCCGAACGTCATAACCCTACTATTATTGGATATAGTGCAATATATGATGTTTCTTATCGATTAACCACTATAGTTTTGAGGTTTTGCATTAGAGACAGCTACATTCACGTTAAATAGGGCACCATCTAAATCCATTGAGACGACACCGTATGAACTATGGTTTGGCAAGAAACCTAAGCTGTCGTTTCTTAAAGTTTGAGGTTGTAATGCTTATGTGAAAAAGTTTCAACCTGATAAGCTCAAACCCAAATCGGAGAAGTGCGTCTTCATAGGATGCCCAAAAGAAAATGTTGGGTACACCTTCTATCACAGATCCGAAGGCAAGATATTCATTGCTAAAAATGGATCCTTTCTAGAGAAGGAGTTTCTCTCGAAAGAAGTGAGTGGGAGGAAAGTAGAACTTGATGAGGTAACTGTACCTACTCCCTTATTGGAAAGTAGTTCATCACAGAAATCTGTTCCTGTGACTACTACACCAATTAGTGAGGAAGCTAATGATGATGATTATGTAACTTCAGATCAAGTTACTACCGAACCTCGTAGGTAAACCAGAGTGAGATCCGCACCAGAGTGGTACGGTAATCCTGTTCTGGAGGTCATGTTACTTGACCATGACGAGTATGGGTGGAAACGGATCGGATGCGGATCGGATAGTGCTCTTACCACTTCCATTTTCATATTTTCAAAACGAATACGAATCCGAATACGGATGTTATCGGATACGGATGCGACTCGGATATTATTCGAATACGGATACGTATCAGATATTTTCTTGATTCGGAACGGATACGAATAATATCAACATATTGCTTAAGTAGATTAGTCGATTTCTATGTGACCTAAAATAATCAACTTGTGACATACAATAAGTCAATAATAAATAGGTTTATGAATAAATACTATTGTAATGCATCATAATTTATAAGTTTAATCATATAAAGAGTAAAATTTGACCACTTATTTGGCTTTTATGTTAGATAATTGGAATATTGAGCTTAGGATTTTAAAAATTACCTCCATAATCTTATTCGGATACAGATATATCCACTTCCATATCCATATTTGTGTCAGAATCTCCAACCATATTTTATTTTTTATTTGTTTAATAAATTCGGATACGGATAATTTCCATTTTAATTTTGATTCGGATGCGGATGTTTTGGATAGGAATAGGCATTTTCTCGAATATGAATATCGGATATTTCGGATTATCCGCTACCACTTTCCACCCCTAATGACGAGCCTACGAACTATGAGGAAGCGATGATGAGTCCAGATTCCATGAAATGGCTTGAGGCCATGAAACTTGAGATGAGATCCATGTATGAGAGCAAAGTATGGACTTTCATTGACTTGCCCAATGATCGGCGAGCCATTGAGATTAAATGGATCTTCAAGAGGAAGACGGACACTGATAGTAGTGTTACCATCTACAAAGCTAGAATTGTCACGAAAAGGTTTTCGACAAGTTCAAGGTGTTGACTACGATGAGAGTTTCTCACTCGTATCTATGCTTAAGTCTGTCCGAATCATGTTAGCAATTGCCACATTTTATGAAATCTGGCAAATGGATAAACAAAACTGCATTCCTTAATGGATTTATTAAAGAAGAGTTGTATATGATGCAACCAAAATGTTTTTTCAATCTTAAAGGTTCTAACAAAATATGCAAGCTCCAGCAATCCATCTATGGATTGGTGCAAGCATCTCGGAGTTGGAATATACGCTTTGATAAGTTGATCAAAGCATATAGTTTTATACAGACTTGCGGTGAAGCCTGTATTTACAAGAAAGTGAGTGGGAGCACTACAACATTTCTGATAAGTATATGTGTATGACATATTGTTGATTGGAGATAATGTAGAATTATTCTGCAAAGCATAAAGGAATGTTTGAAAGGAGTTTTTTCAAAGAAAAACCTCGGTGAAGCTGCTTACATATTGAGCATCAAGATCTATAGAGATAGATCAAGACGCTTGATAAGTTTTTTCAATGAGTACATACCTTGACAAGATTTTGAAGTAGTTCAAAATGGAACAGTCAAAGAAGGAGTTCTTGCCTGTGTTACAAGGTGTGAAGTTGAGTAAGACTCAAAACCCGACCACGGCAGAAGATAGAGAGAGAATGAAAGTCATTCCCTATGCCTCAGCCATACGTTCTATAAAGTATGCCATGCTGTGTACCAGACCTATTGTATACCCTACCCTGAGTTTGGCAAGGGAGTACAATAGTGATCTAGGAGTAGATAACTGGACATTGGTCAAATTTATCCTTAGTGGAATAAGGATATGTTTCTCGATTATGGAGGTGACAAAAGGTTCGTCGTAAAGGGTTACCTCGATGCAAGTTTTGACACTGATCCAGATGACTCAAAGTCTCAATCTGGATACATATTGAAAATGGGAGCAATAAGCTAGAGTAGTTCCATGCAGAGCATTGTTGACATAGAAATTTGCAAAATACTTACGGATCTGAATGTGGCAGACCCATTGACTAAACTTCTCTCACAAGCAAAACATGATCACACCTCAGTACTCTTTGGGTGTTAATCACATAAGCGATGTGAACTAGATTATTGACTCTAGTAAACCCTTTGGGTGTTGGTCACATGTCGATGTGAACTATGGGTGTTAATCACATGGTGATGTGAACTATTGATGTTAAATCACATGGCGATGTGAACTAGATTATTGACTCTAGTGCAAGTGGGAGACTGAAGGAAATATGCCCTAGAGGCAATAATAAAGTTATTATTTATTTCCTTATATCATGATAAATGTTTATTATTCATGCTAGAATTGTATTAACCAGAAACATAATACATGTGTGAATAAATAGACAACAGAGTGTCACTAGTATGCCTCTACTTGACTAGCTCATTAATCAAAGATGGTTATGTTTCCTAATCATAGACATGAGTTGTCATTTGATTAACGGGATCACATCATTAGGAGAATGATGTGATTGACTTGACCCATTCCATTAGCATAGCACTTGATCGTTTAGTTTGTTGCTATTGCTTTCTTCATGACTTATACATGTTCCTATGACTATGAGATTATGCAACTCCCATTTACCGGAGGAACACTTCGTGTGCTACCAAACGTCACAACGTAACTAGGTGATTATAAAGGTGCTCTACAAGTGTCCCCAAAGGTACTTGTTGGGTTGGCGTATTTCGAGATTAGGATTTCTCACTCTGATTGTCGGAGAGGTATCTCTGGGCCCACTCGATAATGCACATCACTATAAGCCTTGCAAGCATTGCAACTAATGAGTTAGTTGCGGGATGATGTATTACGGAACGAGTAAAGAGACTTTCCGGTAACGAGATTGAACTAGGTATTGAGATACCGATGATCGAATCTTGGGCAAGTAAGATACCGATGACAAAGGGGACAACGTATGTTGTTATGCGGTCTAACCGATAAAGATCTTTGTAGAATATGTAGAGCCAATATGGGCATCCAGGTCCTGCTATTAGTTATTGACAAGAGAGGTGTCTTGGTCATGTCTACATAGTTCTCGAACACGTAGGGTCCGCACGCTTAACGTTCGTTGACGATATAGTACTATGAGTTATGTATGTTGGTGACCGAATGTTATTCGGAGTTTTGGATGAGATCATAGATATGACGAGGAACTCCTGAATTGTCCGGAAGTAAAGATTGATATGTGGATAGTAGTGTTTGATCTCCAGAAGGGTTCCGGAATTCACCGGAAGGGGTTCCGGATGTTTCCTGAAATGTTTGGGCACGAGAACACTTTATCTGGGCCAAAGGGGAAAGCCCACGAGGCTTTTGGAAAGTGCAAAATGAAGTTTTGCGGAGACCAGAGGCTAGACACCAGGAACCCTGGTGTCTAGGGGGTAGACGCCAGGAACCCTGGCGTCTAGCCCTGGAGTCCGAGAAGGACTCTTGCCTTTCGGGTGAAACCGACTTTGAGGAGGCTTTTACTCCAAGTTTCGACCCCAGGGCTCAACATATAAATAGAGGGGTAGGGCTAGCACCAAAGAGATATCAAGAAACACCAAGCCATGTGCCGGCAACCCCGTCCCCTCTAGTTTATCCTCCGTCATAGTTTTCGTAGTGCTTAGGCGAAGCCCTGCGGAGATTGTTCTTCACCAACATCGTCACCACGCCGTCATGCTGCCGGAACTCATCTACTACTTCGCCCCTCTTATTGGATCGAGAAGGCGAGGACGTCACCGAGCCGAACGTGTGCAGAACTCGGAGGTGTCGTGCTTTCGGTACTTGGATCGGTCGGACATGAACACGTACGACTACATCAACCGCGTTGATATAACGCTTCCACGAACGGTCTACGAGGGTACGTAGACAACACTCTCCCCTCTCGTTGCTATGCATCACCATGATCTTGCGTGTGCGTAGGAATTTTTTTGAAATTACTATGTTCCCCAACAGTGGCATCCGAGCCTAGGTTTTATGCGTTGATGTTGTGCATGAGTAGAACACAAGTGAGTTGTGGGCGATATAAGTCATACTGCTTACCAGCATGTCATACTTTGGGTCGGCGGTATTGTTGGATGAAGTGGCCCGGACCGATATTACGCGTACGCTTACGCGAGACTGGTTCGACCGACGTGCTTTGCACACAGGTGGCTGGCGGGTGTCAGTTTCTCCAACTTTAGTTGAACCAAGTGTGGCTACGCCCGGTCGTTGTGAAGGTTAAAACAGCACCAACTTGACAAACTATCGTTGTGGTTTTGATGCGTAGGTAAGAACGGTTCTTGCTAAGCCCGTAGCAGCCACGTAAAACTTGCAACAACAAAGTAGAGGACATCTAACTTGTTTTTGCAGCGCATGTTGTGATGTGATATGGTCAAGACATGATGCTAAATTTTATTGTATGAGATGATCATGTTTTGTAACCGAGTTATCGGCAACTGGCAGGAGCCATATGGTTGTCGCTTTATTGTATGCAATGCAATTGCGCTGTAATGCTTTACTTTATCACTAAGCAGTAGCGATAGTCGTGGAAGCATAAGATTTGCGAGACGACAACGATGCTACAATGGAGATCAAGGTGTCGCGTCGGTGACGATGGTGATCATGACGGTGCTTCGGAGATGGAGATCACAAGCACAAGATGATGATGGCCATATCATATCACTTTATATTAATTGCATGTGATGTTTATCTTTTATGCATCTTATCTTGCTTTGATCAACGGTAGCATTATAAGATGATCTCTCACTAAATTTCAAGATAAAAGTGTTCTCCCTGAGTATGCACCATTGCCAAAGTTCGTCGTGCCCAGACACCACGTGATGATTGGGTGTGATAAGCTCTACGTCCATCTACAATGGGCGCAAGTCAGTTTTTGCACACGCAGAATACTCAGGTTAAACTTGACGAGCCTAGCATATGCAGATATGGCCTCGGAACACTGGGACCGAAAGGTCGAGCGTGAATCATATAGTAGATATGATCAACATAGTGATGTTCACCATTGAAAGCTACTCCATTTCACGTGATGATCGGTTATGGTTTAGTTGATTTGGATCACATGATCACTTAGATGATTAGAGGGATGTCTATCTAAGTGGGAGTTCTTAAGTAATATGATTAATTAAACTTTAATTTATCATGAACTTAGTCCTGATAGTATTAGCATATCTATGTTGTAGATCAATAGCTCGCGTTTAGCTCCCGTGTTTTATTTTTGATATGTTCTTAGAGAAAACAAAGTTCAAAAATGTTAGTAGCAATGATGCGGATTGGATCCATGATCTGAGGATTATCCTCATTGCTGCACAGAAGAATTATGTCCTTGATGCACCACTAGGTGACTGACCTATTGTAGGAGCAGATGCAGACGTTATGAACGTTTGGCTAGCTCAATATGATGACTACTTGATAGTTTAGTGCACCATGCTTAACAGCTTAGAATCGGATTTCAAAGACGTTTTGAACATCATGGACCATATGAGATGTTCCAGGAGTTGAAGTTAATATTTCAAGCAAATACCCGAGTTGAGAGATATGAAGTCTCCAACAAGTTCTATAGCTAAAAGAAGGAGGAGAATAGCTCAAGTAGTGAGCATGTGCTCAGATTGTCTGGGTACTACAATTGCTTGAATCAAGTGGGAGTTAATCTTCCAGATAAAATAGTGATTGACAGAATTCTCTAGTCACCATCACCAAGTTAGTAGAACTTCGTGATGAACTATAATATGCAAGGGATAACGGAAATGATTCCCAAGCTCTTCGTGATGCTGAAATCGATGAAGGTAGAAATCAAGAAAAGCATCAAGTGTTGATGGTAAAACTAGTAGTTTCAAGTAAAGGGACAAAGGGAAGAAAGGGGAACTTCAAGAAGAACGGAAAACAAGTTGCTGCTCAAGTGAAAAAACCCAAGTCTGGACCTAAGCCTGAAACTGAGTGCTTCTACTGCAAAGGGACTGGTCACTGGAAGCGGAACTACCCCAAGTAATTGTCGGATAAGAAGGATGGCAAAGTGAACAAAGGTATATTTGATATACATATTATTGATGTGTACTTTACTAGTATTCGTAGCAACCCCTCGGTATTTGATACTGGTTCAGTTGCTAAGAGTAGTAACTCGAAACAGGAGTTGCAGAATGAACAGAGACTAGTCAAGGGTGAAGTGACGATGTGTGTTGGAAGTGGTTCCAAGATTGATATGATCATCATCGCGCACTCCCTATACTTTTGGGATTAGTGTTGAACTTAAATAAGTGTTATTTGGTGTTTGCATTGAGCATGAATATGACTTGATCATGTTTATTGCAATATGGTTATTCATTTAAGTAAGAGAATAAATTGTTGTTCTGTTTACATGAATAAAACCTCCTATGGTCATACACCCAAAAATGGTTTGTTGGATCTCAATCATGGTGATACACATTCTCATAATATTGAAGCCAAAAGATGCAATGTTAATAATGATAGTGCAACTTATTTGTGGCACTGCCATTTAGGTCATATTGGTGTAAAGCGCATGAAGAAAATCCATGTTGATGGGCTTTTGAAATCACTTGATTATGAACCAGTTGATGCTTGCAAACCGTGCCTCATGGGCAAGATGACTAAGACTCCGTTCTCCGGAACAATGGAGCAAGCAACTGACTTATTGGAAATAATACATACTGATGTATGCAGTCCGATGAATGTTGAGGCTCGCGGTGGGTATCGTTATTTTCTAACCTTCATAGATGATTTGAGCAGATATGGGTATATCTACTTGAGGAAACATAAGTCCAAAACATTTGAAAAGTTCAAAAACTTCAGAGTGAAGTGGAAAATCATCGTGACAAGAAAATAAAGTTTCTACGATCTGATCGCAGAGACAAATATTTGAGTTACGAGTTTGGTCTTCAATTAAAACAATGTGGAATAGTTTCACAAAATCGTGCCACCTAGAACACCACAGCATAATGGTGTGTCCGAATGTCATAACCATACTATTATTGGATATAGTGCAATATATGATGTTTCTTACCGATTAACCACTATAGTTTTGAGGTTATGCATTGGAGACAGCTACATTCACGTTAAATAGGGCACGATCTAGATCCATTGAGACGACACCATATGAACTATGGTTTGGCAAGAAACCTAAGCTGTCGTTTCTTAAAGTTTGAGGTTGCAATGCTTATGTGAAAAAGTTTCAACCTGATAAGCTCAAACCCAAATCGGAGAAGTGCGTCTTCATTGGATACCCAAAAGAAAATGTTGGGTACACCTTCTATCACAGATCCAAAGGCAAGATATTCATTGCTGAGAATGGATGCTTTCTAGAGAAGGAGTTTCTCTCGAAAGAAGTGAGTGGGAGGAAAGTAGAACTTGATGGGGTAACTGTACCTGCTCCATTATTGGAAAGTAGTTCATCACAGAAATTTGTTCCTGTGACTGCTACACCAATTTGTGAGGAAGCTAATGATGATGATCATGTAACTTTAGATCAAGTTACTACCGAACCTCGTAGGTAAACCAGAGTGAGATCCGCACCAGAGTGGTACGGTAATCCTGTTCTGGAGGTCATGTTACTTGACCATGACGAGCCTATGAACTATGAGGAAGCAATGATGAGCCCAGATTCCACGAAATGGCTTGAGGCCATGAAACCTGAGATGAGATCTGTCGGATTTCGGGTTCCGGTAGACCCTTAAGGTTCGAACTCTGGGGTGTGCGCGGAGATTACGCCTTCTACCTCTCCGTCTCGCAAAGATCTAGACTACTGAAAGAACTGCACAAGAGACACAAGGCTTATACTGGTTCGGGCCACCGTTGTGGTGTAATACCCTACTCAAGTGTGTGGTGGGTGGATTGCCTCTTGGGGCTGATGATGATGAACAATACAAGGAAGAACAGCCTCGCGAGGGACTGCTCTTGGCTGGGGCGATGAACTGTTAGGAGGAGTTCAGCCACCTTTCTCTCTCTCTCTCTCTATGCTTCCAACCTCTCTATCGAGCCTCCCCTTGTTATGTGGGTGGCTAGTCCTATTTATAGAGGCCCCGGTCCTCTTCCCAAATATCGAGCGGGAAGGGAGCCAACAATGGCGGGCTAATTTGAAGGGGGACAGCAAGTATCAGCTATCCTGACAAAAGTAGTCTTCGCCTGCACAAAGCTCTGGTGATGACGCCGTCTTGGGCTCCACGGTGACCTCCGTCTCATAGTCCTCCTGGTCTTGGTCTCGTTGCACTGAAATGGCAACCTTTGCCTGATGCATCGGTACTCTGTGGCTGCGCTTGCTCCCTTTGCACCAAAGAGGAAAGGAGGACGCCGCGCGGGCTGGCACCCGCCTGGCGCCCTGAGTCGTCATGGCTTGCGTCACTGGGTCCTCGTGAGGTACTCCGCCTTGATCTCTCCACCTCCTCGTAAGCCAGCCTGATGAGGCCGCGCCTGAGGAAGCTCCACGTCGTCCGCCCCGCGAGGCTTGGCCCCTCGCGAGGGTCTTGAGTCTTGTGTTGATGAAGATGGGCCGTGCTGGGCCCCCTTTGAGCCACGCCGCAGGCCGCAGGTAGGCCAGTTTGGGGACCCCCGTTAACAGAACGCCGACAGTAGCCCCGGGGCTCAAGGCGCGCCCGGACTTGGCCATGCTGAGAGGCGAAAGGGCAAGGGTGAAGCACCACGGGCCCTAACAGCCTGCGGCCTTGGGTGCCATGTGGCGGTTGATTGGACGCAAGTGCTTCAGCAACCGCGCAGGTTGATAAAGGAGCGGCATCTGCCCAGACTTTGCCTTTTGCTTTCTCCGGTTGCTGGTCAGATCCCCTTTCTTGTGCCTCCCCTTTCATCCTCCAAATTTCCAGATCTACTCCGGCCGCGTGACCTAGGAAGCCATGGCGCTTCGTCAGTCTCCGGCCGAAGCTTGGTACTCGCCTGCTCTGGACTTGCCGAGGGTGTCCGAGGCGGGCCTTGCCCGGCTGCGCCGGATGGCGGCGGCGCAGGGCATCGACGGGGTGCAGGTGTTCAAGGCCGGCTGCGCCACTCCTGAGGGCCGAGGGAGCACCTTTTATCCTCTCTTTGTAAGCTCCATTGCTGCGGGCCTGGTGCCTCCCTTCTCCGAGTTTTTCTTCTCTATCCTCCGCCATTACAACTTGCAGGCTCTGCATCTCCACCCCAACTCCGTCCTTCTCCTGGCGATCTTCGCTTATTACTGCGAGGCCCACGTAGGGGTGCAGCCCTCAGTGGCCTTGCTGCGCCACTACTTCTCCCTCCGGGTCTCTCGCGGTTCTCCTTCCGCGTGCACGAGCTTCGTCGCGTATGGCGGCACCATTGCCATCTCGAATCCCGGGAAGAGGATTGAGGGCTTCAGGAGCAAGTGGGTCTTGGTAGATGCCGGGCGCATCCACCCTCGGCTGATCTTGCCCGCGGAGCAGCCCACGAGCTCCTGCGACTGGTGCTGGGCGGAGCTCACGGACCCCCGTGCGAAACTGGTGTTGGAGAAGATGGACGCGGATCTGAGGCCGGTCAGCACGGCGGCGGCAAAGTTGACCGGTGCAATGCTGCTGAGGGAGTTCCTGGAGCACCAACTGGCTCCACTCCGGCAGTACTCACCTCCGACGTGGAGGCCTCATCCGAGCCCCGCGGCCTTGGGCGGCGAAGATTTGGCCACGGTCCTCCAATCTCTAGTCGGGGGCGAGGTGGCAAGGTTGGAGGGCGCTCCCAAGCCCTTGTTCCTTCGCGACGACTGGGAGCAGGTGGTGGAGTCCATGCCCGTTTTTAACGGGGACGGGCCCATGCCCGTGGAGGCTTTCGGGGGACTGGTGAACGTGTCCTCCAGCGACTCCAGCAAAGAGGAGGACGAAGAGGAGCAGGAAAAGGGGCCTGACTCCGAGGCGACCGACGGAGAGTCGAGGGCTCCCCTCCCCCGGCGCAGGCCCTGCAATCTCCGCCTTTCTTCGAGCGACGATGACGAGGACGGAGACGAGCAGGTCGGCGGGAGCTTGCCCCTGATCCCAAAGAAGGACAGGACCGGGCTGATCTCCCGCGGGTCTGCCCCTGCCCCGAGGCAGTCTGCAGACGCGCCTTCTCCTTCCGAGGTTGACCCTTCCAGCCGACTGTCAGGCTTCAAGTTTGGCCGGAGGCTGCCCGAGCTCACCGGCGATGACCCGTAAGTGCTTGACCCTTGTCTTTATTTCTTGTTCCGCTGCCGAGGCTTGACGTTCGCATCTCTTGAATTGGCTGGCGCCCGCGGCGAAGAAGCCGAAGGGGGCTCGTGAGGCTCCATCCGCGGCAGCGCCTCCACCTATGGAGGGGGGTGACCGTGGCGCGCGGGCTTCTCCTGCCCGGTCGTCCTCGCGAGGCCTGGCCGAGCTGGCTGGGGCGAGCTCAGCCCCCATGGCCCAAGTGACTCCTGTGGTGCCTTTGCCCACTGCCGCCACCACAGCCACTCGGGCGCAGCAGGCTCCACCTTAAGACGTTGTGGTCTTGCCGTCGCCGCCTTCTTCCCCTGTTCCGCCGACTGTTGTTTCTCCGACTCCTCCTGCCGTCCTGGAGCGTGCTGTTGCTGGACTGGACCGGCTGCGGCAGGATCTTCTTGGCGCCGACCCTCGCCTGGTGGCTGGGCGCTTGGAGCTGGCTTCAAGATGGATTCGCTCTGACGCCTCGATCCGGGCGGCGCTGGTTCAAGCCTCGACGGCCTGCGACGAGGAGAGGCAGGCCGTCCTTGAGACGAAGGCTGCTCGTGACGCAGCCCTGGGGGAGGTGGTTGAAGTCCGCGATCGTTGCAAGGCGCTGGAGGACGAGCTGCAAGGCCTGCGGGACCAGCTCGCGAAAGAGGTTCGTATTTGCCAGGAGCAAGAAGAAGGCATGAAGGCTCGCGAGGTGGCCATCGAGGGCCGGGAGGCCAAGCTCAAGAAGCGCCGCGACCGCCTGGGTGCGCTGAGGAAGGAGTTGGAGGCGACGAAGGTCGAGCTGGACAGCAAGGCCTAGGTTCTTGCCGAGGATCGCGTGGCCTTCGGAGACATGGAGAAGAAGGCTTGTGCTTCGCTGAAGATGCTCTACGCCAGTGGCCTGGAGTGCCCGCTGGCCGGCACCGAGGACGGCCCCGCCAAGCTGCTTCCCTTCCTGGTTCGTGCTCTTGAGGATGTCACCCTTGGCCTTGGCCCCACGGCCGAGGCCGAGGCGCGTGTCCTGTCTTCTGCTGCGCTGACGCGGGTATTCACCCACATCTACCTTCGCGACCCCAGCGCCGTCCTCAACAACCAGTTGGTGCCAGTAAGCGGCGAGGGTGCTGCTGCCGCTGCCGAGGCCGTGAAGGGTCGCGCGGAGGCTCTGCTGGGGAAGTTCCGGGCCTTCAGTACCAAGTCGAAGCAGGATGCTGCCGGTCCTGCTGCTCCATGAGGCGGGGCCACCCGCGCTGCTCTACCGCCGCCGAGTGACTCCGCTACTGCTCATGTCCTGCTTTTAATTCCTGCACATGCATCATGCCTCGGGGAGGCTTTTAAACTCGCGTTTGGTATTGAGACGACAGTATGGACTATAATATTTGCTTTTAAATTCCTTCAATTTTATGCTTTTCTTCCCTACTTGCTTGTGTTCTACGCCGGCAGAGCCCGGCCCCGCGCGTACCTCACCCAGCATTAGCCCCGACCGGAAACCAGGACGGGACCAAAGGAGTGAGGGGCTACGGAGCCAGTTAGGCTCCTGAGTCGCGATGCTCAGGAGTCCCCCTTGGCGCACGAACAACAAGTAGGGAGGTGTGATGTAGGTGGATCTTCCGTTTTACGTCTGCAGAGCCCGACTCCGCGCGTACCTCACCCAGCATTAGCCCTGACCGGAAACCAGGACGGGACCAAAGGAGTGAGGGGCTACGGAGCCAGTTAGGCTCCTGAGTCACGATGCTCAGGAGTCCCCCTTGACGCGCAAACAGCAAGTGATGAGGTGAGATGCAAGTGGGACCACCATTCTACGTCTACAGAGCCCGGCCCCGCGCATGCCTCACCCAGCATTAGCCTTTCGGAACTAAGGAGTGAGAGGCTACGAAACCAGTTAGGCCCCTGAGTCGTGATGCTCAGGGGTCCCCCTTGACGCTCAAATGGCCTTCATACCTTGGCTCCACTCGGGGACAGACGCGCGGCGAACCAGGCCCGAGGGGCCTGGCTAGGTGGCGTATGTCTGGGCGTGACCCAGGCGCAACCCCCGTGCCCAGCCCCTTGCGCGGCGCTCCCGAGGGGAGGCATTGCGATGAGGCTAGACACTGAGCTCTGGGCTCCCTAAGGTTGATGCGGCCCGGGGGCCACCCTCAGTTGTTTATCACCAGCGCGGAGCATAGTGCTTCCGCATGTGTACGGGCATAGCCGCTCCTCGGCAGTGTCGTCAGCCAGCACGGAGCATGGTGCTTCCACTGGTATGTGGGAGGGGGCTCCCCTCCGGGAGGAGCCCCCGGGGCGTGTACAGCCCCGCCCTGACACGTGGCTGGCACGGTAGGGCTAGGTGAGGTGTATCTGGGCACCCGTGAGCCAGCGCGGGACTCACGGGGCCCTACCTCTAGGTGGGTTGCGCCTGGCACTGGGCCTTATCTTGTGGTGTGTTCCTGCAAATTTGGTTAGATGCCGGCACTCTACGTCCTCGGGTCCCGGCACTCGAGCTTGTCTCAGCCGTCGCTAGTATGTCAGGTCGCGATGCCGTGGACATGGCCAGAGGGTGAGGGCTGGAGAGCCAGTAAGAGCCCTGAGTCGCGATGCTCAGGTAACCCCCCCCCCCCCCCCTTTAACGTGCAAGTGGTCGACATGGAGAAGAAGAGGTGCCATGGACAGGCATCAAGTAATCAAGCATGATGGGCGAATGCATAGGCAGAAATAAACGCAAGGGAGATACATGCCGTTGGGCCTGGCCCGAGCGACTTGGGGATGATGCAGCCCGAGGGGCGCCCCCAACAAAGCAAGCTAACGACATGAAATAAAAGGGATACATACCGCAGGGACGCACCCACGCGGCCTGGGAACGATGCAGCCCTGGGAGGGCGCTCCCAGCTGGAAATGAAATTTGTAAGATGTCACCTGAAGGTGTTGAGGGCGAAGGGGTGTCGGTGCAGCAGACTCGGTGGGCTGCGGAAGCCGATCCTCACGAGTCCCCAGGCCCAGGGGCCTCGGGAGGCTCCGGAGGCACTGGTAGCTCTTCGCGAATCATCTCCATCTCCGCCAAGGCTGCGGAACACCTGTCTTCTTGAGCCTCCATGATGCCCCTCATGAGGCACTGGCACGTAGCAACCGCGCTCGGCAAGCCGTAAGGCATGCGAACGTAGCTGTGGGGCGGACCTCTGCAGCGCCCCACTCGCGAGGGCCAGAGGCGCTCCATCGTAGCGACTTGGTTGAGCCCTGGTACGTCGATGCAGACATGCAGCCCACCATCCTCGCCTGGATGGGGAGCCACAGCCGGTAGACGGCGGCAACCCCTCATGATTCTTGATTCCTGTAGTTCTTTAATGGCCTTGTCGACGAACTCCTGCGGGTCTGACCTTCCTTGCCTTGCTCCTTCTTGAGGGAAACGTGCTTCGTAACACGCCTCCATGTGGTGCCCAAGCGCCTCCCTCGTGACCTTGGCCAGGTCGGTGGCCCTCCAGGGGAGAGCCCCCGAGCCCTGCCTGAGGAGGGCGCCGGGCGCGCTTTCCTATGCGATGGAAGGAGGTTCCCCCTGGGCAGATGCGGGCCCTGAGGGGCCCGCCTCCCGAGGGGCCAGTCCGGACGATGTCTTCTTCTTCTTGGGGGTGGTCTCGGGAAGCCTCCTGCTTCCGCGATCCGGGTCTTCCAGTGACGCGGCCTGAAAGGCTCGCTCCAGGGAACACACTACATCCTTCTCTTCACAGGGCACCGTGATGACTCCGCCACTTCCTGGCATCTTGAGGACGTTGTAGCCATGGTGAGTTACGGCCATGAACTTGGCCAGCGCTGGGTACCCGAGGATGGCGTTGTACGGCAGGCGGATGTGGGCGACGTCAAAGTCGATGAGCTCGGTGCGGTAGTTGTTGCATGCCCCGAAGGTGACAGGGAGGCAGACCTGCCCAATCGGGACCGTGGAGCCGTCGGTGACTCCGGAGAAGGGCTTGGTTGGCTGAAGCTGGTCGCAGGGCACTTGGAGATTGTTGAACGTTTCCACAGACAGGACGTTGAGCCCTGCCCCACCATCGATGAGGGTCCTGGTGACCAGTACATTGCTGATGACTGGGGAGCAAAGCATCGGGAGGACTCCGGCTGTGGCCGCACAGTTGAGTTGATCCGCTGAGCTGAATGTGATGGCACAGGCCGACCACCTGAGAGGGCGCGTTGCTTCAAGCTCGGGGAGGACTGCATTCACTTCGCGGGCAAACTGCTTGAAGATGCGTTGTGAGGCTGGGGCTTGATCTCCGCTCAGGATGCAGGCGATTGCGCGTGGCTCCTGGAAGCCCCTAGCCCCTTCGTCTTGATGGCGGTCCTTGTTCCTCCTTGGCTGAGGCGGCAGTGGAGGGAGGCCTGCGTTGCCCTGTGGGCGATCCTCACAAGGCTGATCCCTCCAGTCCCCCTCGCGAGGCAGGTCTTGCCAGTGATCCTCGCGAGGTTGATCGCGCCACCCTTGGCGCGGGCCGCGGTCTTCCTAGCATCCTGCGTTTCTTCCTCCTCCTCGGCCATAGCCCCGATCGGCGCGGTGGAGACGACGACCGATCCTTCCTTCTCGCACGGCACGGAGTTCTTGGCATTCGTTGGTGTTGTGAGTGTGGAGGTCGTGGTACACACAGTATCGGCCGCCCCTGGAGGACTCAGGCAGATCTTTGCCCCGCTTGGTGTCTGGTTCTGCCGCAAGCACGGCAGCCCCCTTGCACTTCACGTCCTTTGCCTTGGGCTTCTTCTCTTCTGGGTCTGCGGCAGGCAGCTCGAGGAGGGAGAGGCGTCCCTCCTCAGCCCTGGCGCACTTGGTCGCCAAGTTGAACAGCTCCAGGGACGTGCATAGGTCTTCATGCATCGCCAGCTCCTCCTTCATATTGACGTCGCGCACACCATCGAAGAAGGCCAAGATGATGGCCTCCTTGGACACCTTGGGGATCTTGAGGCGCGCGCTGTTGAAGCGCTGGATGTACTTTTGCAGGGTCTCTCCGGGTTGTTGCTTGATGCGGTGCATGTCGCTCACGGCGGGTGGCCAGTCGCGAGTACCTTGGAAGTTGGCGATGAAGCGGGTGCGCACCTGGTCCCAGGAAGAGATCGTGCCTGGAGCCAGATTCAGGAGCCAGGTGCGAGCTCCTTCCTTGAGCGCCATGGGGAACCAGTTCGCCATGACCTTCTCGTCCCCGCTGGCAGCTTCGATGCCCAGCTCATAGAGCTGGAGGAACTCTGCAGGGTCAGTCGTGCCGTCATAACGAGGAGGCAGGTCTGGCTTGAACTTGCCGGGCCACGCGACGCTACGCAGCTCGGTGGTGTAGGCACAGCAGCCTGCGGTGGCCACGAAAGGCTTCAGCTAGTGGAGAGCTCGGTCTTGAGGGACCCCACGCGCTGCAGCTAGGAGCAGCGCGAGGTCTTGGCGTGCCGGAGCAGGGAGCGCCCGGGCAGCTCCTTGCGGGCGAGGGACTTCTTGGCAGCTCTGTTCTTGCTGCACTGGCACCTGACGGAGCGGGTTCCGCCCAGGGGCCACGCGCCTTGGAGCCATGGCGTCTTCTTGGAGAGGAGGCGGCTGGTACGCCCCCGGAGCTTCGTTGCCCGCGCGGGGCGGGCTGCAGCGCAGCGGAACGGACGGCGCGGGAGAGCCCCCCGCAGCGCGGACGAGCTCGGCGACGCGGTCGAGCCACTCTTCATAGACGTCATCGACAGGACGGTAGCGCAGGAGCTCGTTTGCCGCGATGAGCGCAGCTCGAGCCTCCAAGGGTGCGCGGAGCACGCGGGACGAAGAACCAGCTGGTGTGAGCGATGGAGTAGCGGTGCGGCCGTCTTGCCGCACGGATGGATGCTGAGACGATGCCTGCTGCTCGTCCCCTGCCGGGCCGGTGGTGGCGTTGATGGGAGGTGACGGGGAACGATGAGGACGTCCGCCGACGGGCGCTGTCTGGGCGACGCGGGAAGCGATGGCGGCCCGGCGCTCGGCGCGGGCCCGACGAGCGTCGGACATGGGCGCGACAGTCGGAGGAGAACGGGGCGGTGGAAGACGAATTTTGGCGCACCCCTACCTGGCGTGCCAAAATGTCAGATTTCGGGTTCTGGCAGACCCTTAAGGTTCAAACTCTGGGGTGCGCACGGAGATTACGCCTTCTACCTCTCCGTCTCGCAAAGATCTAGACTACTGAAAGAACTGCACAAGAGACACAAGGCTTATACTGGTTCGGGCCACCGTTGTGGTGTAATACCCTACTCCAGTGTGTGGTGGGTGGATTGCCTCTTGGGGCTGATGATGATGAACAATACAAGGAAGAACAGCCTTGCGAGGGTCTGCTCTTGGCTGGGGCGATGAACTATTAGGAGGAGTTCAGCCACCTTTCTCTCTCTCTCTCTCTCTCTCTCTATGCTTCCAACCTCTCTATCGAGCCTCCCCTTGTTATGTGGGTGGCTGGTCCTATTTATAGAGGCCCTGGTCCTCTTCCCAAATATCAAGCGGGAAGGGAGCCAACAATGGCGGGCTAATTTGAAGGGGGACAACAAGTATCAGCTATCCTGACAAAAGTAGTCTTCGCCTGCACAAAGCTCTGGTGATGACACCGTCTTGGGCTCGACGGTGACCTCCGTCTCGTAGTCCTCCTGGTCTTGGTCTTGTTGCACCAAAATGGCAACCTTTGCCTGATGCCTCGGTACTCCGTGGCTGCGCTTTCTCCCTTTGCACCAAAGAGGAAAGGAGGACGCTGCGCGGGCTGGCACCCGCCTGGCGCCCTGAGTCGTCATGGCTTGCGTCACGGGCTCCTCGTGAGGTACTCCGCCTTGATCTCTCCGCCTCCTCGTGAGCCAGCCTGATGAGGCCGCGCTTGAGGAAGCTCCACGTCGTCTACCCCGCGAGGCTTGGCCCCTCGCGAGGGTCTTGAGTCTTGTGTTGATGAAGATGGGCCGTGCTGGGCCCCCTTTGAGCTACGCCACAGGCCACAGGCAGGCAAGTCTGGGGACCCCCGTTCCTAGAACACCGACAAGATCCATGTATGAGAGCAAAGTATGGACTTTGATTGACTTGCCCGATGATCGGCGAGCCATTGAGATTAAATGGATCTTCAAGAGGAAGACGGACGCTGATAGTAGTGTTACCATCTACAAAGCTAGAATTGTCGCAAAAAGGTTTTCGACAAGTTCAAGGTGTTGACTATGATGAGAGTTTCTCACTCGTATCTATGCTTAAGTCTGTCCGAATCATGTTAGCAATTGCCACATTTTATGAAATCTGGCAAATGGATAAACAAACCTGCATTCTTTAATGGATTTATTAGAGAAGAGTTGTATATGATGCAACCAGAAGGTTTTGTCAATCTTAAAGGTGCTAACAAAATATGCAAGCTCCAGCAATCCATCTATGGACTGGTGCAAGCATCTCGGAGTTGGAATATACGCTTTGATAAGTTGATCAAAGCATATAGTTTTATACAGACTTGCGGTGAAGCCTGTATTTACAAGAAAGTGAGTGGGAGCACTACAACATTTCTAATAAGTATATGTGTATGGCATATTGTTGATCGGAGATAATGTAGAATTATTCTGCAAAGCATAAAGGAATGTTTGAAAGGAGTTTTTTCAAAGAAAAACCTCGGTGAAGCTGCTTACATATTGAGCATCAAGATCTATAGAGATAGATCAAGACGCTTGATAAGTTTTTTCAATGAGTACATACCTTGACAAGATTTTGAAGTAGTTCAAAATGGAACAGTCAAAGAAGGAGTTCTTGCCTGTGTTACAAGGCGTGAAGTTAAGTAAGACTCAAAACCCGACCACGACAGAAGATAGAGAGAGAATGAAAGTCATTCCCTATGCCTCAGCCATAGGTTCTATAAAGTATGCCATGCTGTGTACCAGGCCTATTGTATACCCTGCCCTAAGTTTGGCAAGGGTGTACAATAGTGATCTTGTAGTAGATCACTAGACATTGGTCAAAATTATCCCTAGTGGAATAAGGATATGTTTCTCGATTATGGAGGTGACAAAAGGTTCGTCGTAAAGGGTTATGTCGATGCAAGTTTTGACACTGATCCAGATAACTCAAAGTCTCAATCTGGATACATATTGAAAATGGGAGCAATAAGCTAGAGTAGCTCCATGCAGAGCATTGTTGACATAGAAATTTGCAAAATACTTACGGATCTGAATGTGGCAGACCCGTTGACTAAACTTCTCTCACAAGCATAACATGATCACACCTCAGTACTCTTTGGGTGTTAATCACATAAGCGATGTGAACTAGATTATTGACTCTAGTAAACCCTTTGGGTGTTGGTCACATGTCGATGTGAACTATGGGTGTTAATAACATGGTGATGTGAACTATTGATGTTAAATCACATGGCGATGTGAACTAGATTATTGACTCTAGTGCAAGTGGGAGACTGAAGGAAATATGCCCTAGAGGCAATAATAAAGTTATTATTTATTTCCTTATATCATGATAAATGTTTATTATTCATGCTAGAATTGTATTAACCGGAAACGTAATACATGTGTGAATAAATAGACAAACAGAGTGTCACTAGTATGCCTCTACTTGACTAGCTCATTGATCAAAGATGGTTATATTTCCTAACCATAGACATGAGTTGTCATTTGATTAACATGATCACATCATTAGGAGAATGATGTGATTGACTTGACCCATTCCGTTAGCATAGCACTTGATCGTTTAGTTTGTTGCTATTGCTTTCTTCATGACTTATACATGTTCCTATGACTATGAGATTATGCAACTCCCGTTTACCGGAGGAACACTTTGTGCGCTACCAAACGTCACAACATAACTGGGTGATTATAAAGGTGCTCTACAGGTGTCTCCAAAGGTACTTGTTGGGTTGGCATATTTCGAGATTACGATTTGTCACTCCGATTGTCGGAGAGGTATCTCTGGGCCCACTCGGTAATGCACATCACTATAAGCCTTGCAAGCATTGCAACTAATGAGTTAGTTGCGAGATGATGTATTACAGAACAAGTAAAGAGACTTGCCGGTAACGAGATTGAACTAGGTATTGAGATACCGACGATCGAATCTCGGGCAAGTAACATGCCGATGACAAAGGGAACAACGTATGTTGTTATGCGGTCTGACCGATAAAGATCTTTGTAGAATATGTAGGAGCCAATATGGGCATCCAGGTCTCGCTATTGGTTATTGACAAGAGAGGTGTCTTGGTCATGTCTACATAGTTCTCGAACCCGTAGGGTCCGCACGCTTAACGTTCGTTGATGATATAGTACTATGAGTTATGTATGTTGGTGACCGAATGTTGTTCGGAGTTTTGGATGAGATCACAGATATGACGAGGAACTCCGAAATGGTACGGAAGTAAAGATTGATATGTGGATAGTAGTGTTTGATCTCCGGAAGGGTTCTGGAATTCACCGGAAGGGGTTTCAGATGTTTCCCAAAATGTTTGGGCACGAGAACACTTTATCTGGGCCAAATGGGAAAGCCCACGAGGCTTTTGGAAAGTGCAAAAGGAAGTTTTGCAGAGACCAGAGGCTAGACACCAGGAACCCTGGTGTCTAGGGGGTAGACGCCGGGAACCCTAGCGTCTAGCCCTGGAGTCCGAGAAGGACTCTTGCCTTTCAGGTGAAACCGACTTTGAGGAGGCTATTACTCCAAGTTTCGACCCTAGGGCTCAACATATAAATAGAGGGGTAGGGCTAGCACCAAAGAGATATCAAGAAACACCAAGCCGTGTGCCGGCAATCCCGTCCCCTCTAGTTTATCCTCCGTCATAGTTCTCGTAGTGCTTAGGCGAAGCCCTGCGGAGATTGTTCTTCACCAACACCGTCACCACGCCGTCGTGCTGCCGGAACTCATCTACTACTTCGCCCCTCTTGCTGGATCGAGAAGGCGAGGACATCACCGAGCCGAACGTGTGCAGAACTCGGAGGTGCCGTGCTTTCGGTACTTTGGTCGGTCGGACGTGAAGACGTACGACTACATCAACCACGTTGATATAACGCTTCCGCGAATGGTATACGAGGGTACATAGACAACACTCTCCCCTCTCATTGCTATGCATCACCATGATCTTGCATGTGCATAGGAATTTTTTTGAAATTACTACGTTCCCCAACAGGCACCACATGTCCTTGCAATGGGCAAGATGACTAAGACTCTGTTCTCCAGAACAATGGAGCAAGCCACTAACTTATTGGAAATAATACATACCGATGTATGTGGTCCGTTGAGTGTTGAGGTTCGCAGCGGGTATCGTTATTTTTTGACCTTCACAGATGATTTGAGCAGATATGGGTATATCTACTTAATGAAACACAAGTCTGAAACATTTGAAAAGTCCAAAGAATTTCAGAGTGAAGTGGAGAATCTTCGTAGCAAGAAAATAAAGCTTCTACGATCTGATCACGGAGGCGAATATTTGATTTACGAGTTTGGCCTTCATTTAAGACAATGTGGAATAGTTTCAGAACTCACGCCACCTGGAACACCACAGCGTAATGGTGTGTCCGAACATTGTAGCCGTACTTTATTAGATATGGTGCGATCTATGATGTCTCTTACTGATTTACCACTATCATTTTGGGGTTATGCATTAGAGACAGCTGCATTCACGTTAAATAGGGCACCATCTAAATCCGTTGAGAGGACACCGTATGAACTATGGTTTGGCTAGAAACCTAAGTTATCATTTCTTGAAGTTTGGGGTTGCGATGCTTATGTGAAAAAGCTTCAGCCTGATAAGCTCGAACCCAAATCGGAGAAGTGCATCCTCATAGGATACCCAAAATAAACTGCTGGGTACACCTTCTATCACAGATCCAAAGGCAAGATCTTTGTTGCTAAGAATGGATCCTTTCTAGATAAGGAGTTTCTCTCGAAAGAAGTGAGTGGGAGGAAAGTAGAACTTGATGAGGTAATTGTACCTTCTCTCGAATTGGAAAGTAGCTCATCACAGAAAACTGTTCCCGTGATGCCTACACCAACTAGTGAGGAAGCTAATGATGATGATCATGAAACGTCAGATCAAGTTACTACCGAACCTCGTACGTCAACTAGAGTACATTCCACACAAGAGTGGTACGTTAAGCCTGTTCTAGAAGTCATGTTACTAGACCATGACGAACCTACGAACTATGAGGAAGCGATGATGACCCCAGATTCCGCGAAATGGCTTGAGGCCATGAAATCTGAGATGGGATCCATGTATGAGAGCAAAGTGTGGACTTTGGTTGACTTGCCCGATGATCGGCAAGCCATAGAGAATAAATGGATCTTCAAGAAGAAGACCGGCGCTGATGGTAATGTTACTGTCTATAAAGCTTGACTTATTGCGAAAGGTTTTCAACAAGTTCAAGGAGTTGACTACGATGAGACCTTCTCGCCCGTAGTTATGCTTAAGTCTATCCGAATCATGTTAGCAATTGTCGCATATTATGATTATGACATATGGTAAATGGATGTCAAAACTGCATTCCTTAATGGATTTCTTAAAAAAGAGTTGTATATGATGCAACCAGAAGGTTTGGTCGATCCCAAAGATGCTAACAAAGTGTGCAAGCTCCAGTGATCCATTTATGGACTGGTGCAAGCATCTCGGAGTTGGAATATATGCTTTGATGAGGTGATCAAAGCATATGGTTTTATATAGACTTTTGGAGAAGCTTGTATTTTCAACAAAGTGAGAGAGAGCTCTGTAGCATTTCTAATATTATATGTGGATGCCATATTCTTGATATAGAATTTCTGGATAGCATAAAAGGATACTTGAATAAGAGTTTTTCAATGAAAGACCTCAGTGAAGATGCTTATATATTGTGCATCAAGATCTATAGAGATAGATCAAGACGCTTAATTGGACTTTCACAAAGCACATACCTTGATAAAGTTTTGAAGAAGTTCATAATGGATCAGTCAAAGAAAGGGTTCTTGTCTGTGTTACAAGGTGTGAAGTTGAGTCAGACTCAATGCCCGACCACTGCAGAAGATAGAGAGAAAATGGAAGTCATTCCCTATGCCTCAGCCATAGGTTCTATCATGTATGCAATGCTATGTAACAAACCTCATGTGTGCCTTGCCATAAGTCTAGCAGGGGGTACCAAAGTAATCCAGGAGTGGATCACTGGATAGCGGTCAAGAACATCCTGAAGTACTTGAAAAGGACTAAGGATATGTTTCTCGCTTATGGAGGTGACAAAGAGCTCATCGTAAATGGTTACGTCGATGCTAGCTTTGACACTGATCCGGATGACTCTAAGTCACAAACCGGATATGTATTTATATTGAATGGTGGAGCTGTCAGTTGGTGCAGCTCCAAGCAAAGCGTCGTGGCGGGGTCTACGTGTGAAGCGGAGTACATAGCTGCTTCGGAAGCAGCGAATGAAGGAGTCTATATGAAGAAGTTCATATCCGATCTAGGTGTAATACCTAATGCATTGGGTCCAATTAAAATATTTTTGTGACAATACTGAAGCAATTGCCTTGACGAAGGAATCCAGATTTCACAAGAGAACCAAACAAATCAAGAGACGCTTCAACTCCATCCGTGATCAAGTCAAGGAGGGAGACATAGAGATTTGCAAAATACATACGGATCTGAATGTGGCAGACCCATTGACTAGGCCTCTTCCACAAGCAAAACATGATCAGCACCAAGACTCCATGGGTGTTAGAATCATTACAATGTAATCTAGATTATTGACTCTAGTGCAAGTGGGAGACTGAAGGAAATATGCCCTAGAGGCAATAATAAAGTTGTTATTTATATTTCCTTATATGATGATAAATGTTTATTATTAATGCTAGAATTGTACTAACCGAAACTTGATACATGTGTGAATACATAGACAAAACACAGTGGCCCTAGTAAGCCTCTACTACACTAGCTCATTAATCAAAGATGGTTAAGTTTCCTAACCATAGACATGAGTTGTCATTTGATGGACGGGATCACATCATTAGGAGAATGGTGTGATGGACAAGACCCATCCGTTAGCTTATCATAATGATCATTAAGTTTTATTGCTATTGCTTTCTTCATGACTTAAACATATTCCTTTGACTATGAGATTATGCAACACCCGGATATCGGAGGAATACCTTGTGTGCTATCAAACATCACAACATAACTGGGTGATTATAAAGATGCTCTATAGGTATCTCCGAAGGTGTTTGTTGGGTTGGCATAGATCGAGATTAGGATTTGTCACTCCGAGTATCGGAGAGGTATTCCTGGGCCCTCTCAGTAATGCACATCATGATAAGCCTGGCAAGGAATGTGACTAATGAGTTAGTTGTGGGATGATGCATTACGGAATGAGTAAAGAGACTTTTCGGTAACGAGATTGAACTAGGTATGAAGATACCGACAATCGAATCTCGGGAAAGTAACATACCGATGACAAAGGGAATGACGTATGTTGTCATTATGGCTTGACCGATAAAGATCTTCATAGAATATGTAGGAACCAATATGAGCATCCAAGTTCCGCTATTGGTTATTGACCGGACAGGTGTCTCGGTCATGTCTACATAGTTCTCGAACCCGTAGGGTCCGCACGCTTAACGTTCGATGATGATTTGTATTATATGAGTTATGTGATTTGGTGACTGAATGTTGTTCGGAGTCCCGGATAAGATCACAGACATGATGAGGAGTCTCGGAATGGTCGAGAGGTAAAGATTGATATATTGGATGATAGTATTCGAACACCGGAAGTGTTTCGGAATGTATCGGGTACATATCGAACTACCGGGGGGGTTACCGGAACCCCCCGAGGGAAGATATGGGCCATAGGAGGGAGGCACACCAGCCCACAAAGGGGTGACGCGCCCCCATAGGGAAGGAGGCCGAATAGGATTAGGAGAGGGGGCAGCGCCCCCTTTCCTTATCCCCCCTCTCTCCTCCCCCCTTTCCTCCTCCGGTAAAAGGAAGGGGGGCGAATCCTACTAGGAGCCCAAGTAGGACTCCTCCTACTTGGGCCGCGCCTAGGGCCAGCCTCCTACCCTCCATCCTTTATATATGTGGGGAAGGGGTCGCCTACAACACACATCAATTGTTCCAAGCCGTGTGCGGCGCCCCCCTCCACAATTTACGCCTTTGGTCATATTCATGTAGTGCTTAGGCGAAGCCCTGCACGGATCACTTCACCATCACCGTCGCCGTCGTGCCGACGGAACTCTCCCTCGACACTTTCCTAGATCAAAAGTTCAAGGGACGTCATCAAGCTAAACGTGTGCAGAACTCAAAGGTGTCGTACATTCGGTGCTTGATCGGTTGGATCGAGAAGACATTTGACTACATCAACCACGTTAAGCAAACGCTTCCGCTTTTGGTCTACGAGGGTACGTGGACACACTCTCCCCGTCTCGTTGCTATGCATCTCCTAGATAGATCTTGCATGAGCGTAGGAAAATTCTGAAATTGCATGCTATGTTCCCCAACATTACCTTGCCTGCCAACATGAAAATTAAAATGATTGTGATGTAGTATAATAGGATGGTATCCTCCTTTGAATGATTCGAGTGGCTTGACTTCGCACATGTTCACGCATGTAGTTGAAACAAAATCAACATAGCCTCCACGATATTTATGTTCATGGTGATTTATATCCTACTCATGCTTGCATTCAATGTTGGTTAATCTGAATGCATGTTTATGACTGTTGTCGCTCTCTAGTTGGTCGCTTCCCAGTCTCTTTCTAGCCTTCACCTGTACTAAGCGGGATACTGCTTGTGCATCCACTTCCATAAACCCAAAGTTGTTCCATATAAGTCCACCATACCTTTCTATATGCAGTATTTACCTGCCATTCCAAGTAAATTTGCATGTGCCAAACTCTAAACCTTCAAATGATAATCTGGTTTGTATGCTCGAATCGCTCATGTACTGATAACCCACAAAGTATAGGGGATCGCAACAGTTTTTGAGGGTAGAGTATTCAACCCAAATTTATAGATTCGACACAAGGGGAGCCAAAGAATATTTGAAGGTATTAGCAGCTGAGTTGTCAATTCAACCACACCTGGAGATTAATTATCTGCAGCATGTAATTAGTAGCCAAGTAATGTGATAGTTTTGATAATATTGACAGTACAATGGTAACAGTAACAGTGATAGCAGTAATTTTGTAGCAAGTGTAATAGTGATGATAGCAGTAGTAAATTAGCAAGAACAATATAAGATAAATTTGTAGGCATTGGATCGGTGACTTGTTGGATGATATTCATCATGAGACAGTTATAACCTAGGGCGATACGGCACTAGCTCCAGTTCATCAATATAATGTAGGCATCTATTCCGTAAATAGTCATACGTGCTTATGGAAAGAACTTGCATGGCATCTTTTGTCCTACCCTCCTGTGGCAACGGGGTCCATAGTGGAAACTAAGGGATATTAAGGCCTCCTTTTAATAGAGAACCGGAACAAAGCATTAACACATGGTGAATACATGAACTCCTCAAACTACGGTCATCACCAGGAGTGGTCCCAAGCTATTGTCACCCGGGGTTGCCGGATCATAACACGTAGTAGGTGACTATAACTTGCAAGATCGGATCTAGAACATGGATATAATGGTGATAACATAAATGGTTCAGATCTGAAATCATGGCACCCACGCCCAAAGTGACAAGCATTAGGCATGGCAAAGACATAGCAACATCAATCTTAGAACATAGTGGATACTAGGGATCAGGCCCTAACAAAACTAACTCGATTACATGATGAATCTCATCCAACTCCTCACCGACAAGCGAGCCTACGAAGGAATTACTCACTCCCGGTGGGGAGCATCATGGAATTGGCGGTGGAGAAGGGTTGGTGATGACGAAGAACGAAGATCCCCCTCTCCGGAGCCCCAAACAGACTCCAGATCTGGCCTCCCAATGAAGAACAGGAGGTGACGTCGGCTCCTTCTCGTGGATCGCAATAATTCTTTCTCCCTGATTTTTTTCTGGAAAATAGGATTTTATAGCATCGGTTTTAGGGTCTGCGGGGCCACCAGGTGGGGACAACCCACCCGGGCGTGCCTGGTGAGGGGGGCGCGCCCTGGTGGGTTGTGCCCACCCATGTTCCCCCCTTCGGTAGGTCTTGGCTCCAGAAATTCTCTTATTTATATAAAAATTCCTCGCAAAGTTTCGTTCCATTCCGAGAACTTTTATTTCTGCACAAAAACAACACCATGGTAGTTCTGCTAAAAACAGCATCAGTCTGCGGTTAGTTTCATTCAAATCATGCAAATTAGAGTCCAAAACAAGAGGAAAAGCGTTAGGAAAAGTAGATACGTTGGAGACATATCAACTCCCCCAAGCTTAAACCTTTTCTTGTCCTCAACAATTCAGTTGATAAACTGAAAGTGAAAAAGAAAAACTTTTACAAACTCTTTTGCTCTTGTTTGCATAAATAGGCTTAAACAGCACCCAGGTTTTCAGCCAACATTATAACTAACCATGCCGACAATAACTCTTAAATATTATATTAACTCATATCAATGACATAATCAGCTAGCGAGCAATAATAAGACATCTCAAACGGCAACACATTGTCAAAACAACCATGATATAATATGACAATAGTGGTATCTCGCTAGCCCTTTCTGAGACCGCAAAACATAAATGCAGAGCACCTCCAAAGTCTAAGCAGCCACTAAACATTGTAATTCATGGTAGAAAAGATCCAGTCATGATGCACCCAACATTAGCTACACACAATGCATAAGTCATGTCAGTTGTGCTCTCAGGTTCTAGCGCCTGTTTTAGAAGGTGATGTCACAACATAAAAGTAAATGGATAGTCCCTTCGCAGAGGGAAGCAGTGATTTGCAGAGGTGTCAGAGCTGAAGTTTTTAAAACAGAGCTAAATGATATTTTGAGACATGCACCCTTCTCATTCACTTCACAACAATCAGTTATCAATATCTTCCATGCTAAACATGCTAGTGGCGGTCCCCAAGCGATAAAAGTAAAGGTTTACTCCCCCTCCACCAACAATCACATTCCATGGCTTGTTCGAAACAACGGGTGTCGTCCAAACCAACAACAGTCCCAGGGGAGTTTTGTTTAATTATTTTCATTTTTTTAGTTCAGGACTGGGCTTCCATATTACCGCCCTTTTCTCGTGCGATGGCGAGTGAATAAACACTCGACCTGAGAATAACCCGCTTTGCATGGAAGATATTGACCACCTCTTGTAGTTCCATGAACAATCCAGGCACGTAAAAGGATAATTTTTAGAAGTTTTTAGAGGTGGCACATGCAAATTTACTTAGGACGGCAGGGTAATACCGCATATTGGTAGGTATGGTGGACTCATCTGGAATAACTTTCAGTTCAAGGTTTTTGATGTACAAGCAGAATTCCCACTTAGTACAGGCGAAGGCTAGCAATTAGATTGAGAAGCGGCCAGCTAGAGAGCAACAACGATCATGATCATGCATTATGCATAAGTAACATTGGACACTAGCATGAGTAGGATATGAACACCATGAACAAAAATATCATAGAGGCTATGTTGGTTTTGATTCAACTACATGCATGAACATGTGCCAAGTCAAGCCACTCGAACATTCAGAGGAGGATACCATATCATCATACTACATCACAATCATTTGAACGCAATGTTGATATCCAAGATAAATCATTATTCACTCCCAGCTACTTATGCATGGCATGAGAAACTATAATCCCTAATTGTCATTGCAAACATGTTTAATCATAATGGGCCGAATCATGGATACTAGCTTAAACATATTTACACAAACAGAACAAGTCGAGTTCATACCAGTTTCTCTCTACCACGGCCAGTTCATCGAATGTCATCATTATTGTCTTTCACTTGCACGACCGAACGATGTGAAAATAATAATAGTGCAAGAGTACCGTGGACTAAGCTGGAATCTGCAAACATTTTATTCAACAGGAGAAGACAAGGTAAAATGGGGTCTTTATTAGTTCAACAGTTATTCAATATGAGAGCCACTCAACATTTTCATCGTGGTCTTCTCCTTGGTACAACTCGGATAAAAGGAAAAGAAATTCAGAGAAACATACAAATATTTTTGGAGTTTTTGGTTTTCTTGGACAAGCAAATAAAAGAACAAAAAACGAGAAAAACTATTTACATGGGAAAGCTCCCAATAAGCAAAAGAAGAACAAGGAAATCTATTTGGGCTTTCTTTTTAATACCACAGCTAAGCATGCATGGAAGTAAACTAGCTACAACTATTTTTTTGGTTTTTCTAAAGTTTTTTCGAACACACAAGAAGAAAGCAAGAAAAATAAATCTAAGCATGGATGATACAATGAAAAAGTGTGAACAACGACAGATGGAATAAGTGAACATGAATGTAAGGTTGGTGAGAAACACATACTCCCCCAAGCTTAGGCTTTTGGCCTAACTTGGTAGTCGATCAGAAGTCTGGATGGTAGTGGGGGTACTGAGGAGCGGGCATCCACTGATTCCACCGATGAGGCTCCTCTTCTGCCTCTGCAGCAGCCTGAGAGTTCCGGTAGGCGATGATGTCTACGGGCATTATCCTATATCTGACCCTAGCAATAGAATCAAACAAAGCAGGAGCAGGCAACGGAATAATATCACGAGTTTCAATACTAAAAACCATGTTATATGGAATAGGAATGTCAGGAGATCTATCATCAGTAAAATGGTGGTGATCCCTGGCAGCACAGTCTAGGTAAACCTTGGTTAGAGGATAATCATGAGGGCGTATCTCAACCTCGAAGTGAGCCACCAAACGAGTAGCATAAATTCCACCATGAACTTTACCCTTGGATTTATTAAGGTGGAGGCGACGAGCCACAATAGCTCCCAAGCCATAAGTGTTGTCGCCCTCTAAAGCACGACACAAAACAGCAAGGTCTGGTGAACTAAGTGCACCCACCTTCTCTCTAGCTAGCAAGCATTTTGCAATAAAAAGAGCAGAGTAATGAATAGAAGGAAAATGCAAGCCATCGGCAGTGATAGCCGACACCCCTCCCTCATCTCCCACTGTCAAAGTGCGATAAAAAGTCTCAAACTCTGCCGGCCTAGGATCGGCTAAGCTCCCAACAGAAGGGAACATGCATCTGCTACAAAATTCAGTAAGTGGTATCTGATGGTTTTCAACATATAAATCAAAGCTCACTTCAGGAGGATTATTCCTAGGCAGGAAAGTAAAGCTTTGAACAAAGATGTTTGTGAGGATTTGGTGCTGTTCACACTCATCTGCGATGAAGTCGGTGAGGCCGGCATTAGCAGCATATTGCATGAACTCCTGAAGGATTCCAGCCTCTTCCAGGAACGGGGTGTGCGACCATTCACACGGTCGTACTTCCGCCAACCTCCGAGGGTGAAGATCACTATCAGATGACTCCCCAATAACACCCTTGGAGTTATTCTTAGAGCCAAACTTCCTAAAGATATTCATGGTTTTCCTATGAACAAAATTCTGAAATTTATTAGCCCACAAAATTTTCTCAACAAAACTTCACAAAAAATGATACCAACTACTCATGGGGATACATAGAGGCCATAGCAAGCATTCAAACTACTTAGAACACTAAGAGTTCGACATGTAAGCTCATCTATAGCAGCACCAAGTGTAGCTAATTATTCAAAATATAAACCACTAAAAAAACTAATTGGACAAATAGTGGAGTCACATACAAAGCGACAATCCCCCGAAACAGTTTCGGAAACAGAGCTTTGAGCAAAGAGATCGAAATCCGCGGGTTTGAGAGCAAGGACACGGGAGAGAGAGCAATGGAGATTTTTTTTGTGGAGGTAGGTGATGATGTGGTATGAAGAGATAAGTGAGGGGCCCACGTAGGGACCACAACCCACCAAGGCACGCCTGAGGGTCCTAGCGCGCCCAGATGGGTTGTGCCCACCTGGTGCACCTCCCTCTGATATTATTTGCACCAAAAATTCATAAATATTCAGAAAAAAATCATATTAAATTTTCAGGGCATTCTGAGAACTTTTCTTTTTGGGTCATTTTTTATTGCACGGGAAATTGAGAAAACAGACAAAACATGGCATTTTATTTTATTTAACTAATAAAAACTGAATATAAAAAGTACGGACATAACTTACTAAATTCATCAACTTCATACCGCTCAAAAATGATCGATTAATAAGGTTGATCAAGTCTTATTAACAACCACTTTTGATTAGCATGAAACCGAAGAACTTTCATAAATCACTAAGTTACCTCAATGGGGATATGAATGTCCACAACAATCAACATTCCATATTTCTTTTTAATAGTAGGTAGAGGCATTTGAAAACTTCCAATAGTGATCATCGAAGACTTTTCAATAACGTTAATACCATTCACTTGGAATTGTTTCTTCAGAAAGTGCACCGTATGCTCATTACCATTGATATGAAAAGTGATCTGGCTTTTATTGCAATCAATAACAGCCCCTGCAGTATTCAAGAAGGGTCTACCAAGGATAATCGACATGTTGTCGTCCTCGTGCATCTCAAGTATAACAAAGTCAGTCAAAATAGTAACATTAGCAACAACAACGGGCACATCCTCACAGATACCGATAGGAATGGCAGTTGATTTATTAGCCATTTGAAAATATATTTTAGTAGGTGTGAGTTTATTCAAATTAAGTCTTTTATATAAAGAGAAAGGCATAACACTAAGACCAGCTCCTAAATCACACAAAGCAATTTTCACATAATTCTTTTTGATGGAGCAAGGTATAGTTGGTATTCCCAGATCTCCAAGTTTTTTAGGTACTCCATCTTTAAAAGTATAATTAGCAAGCATAGTGGAGATTTCAGCTTCCGGTATTTTTCTTTTATTTGTGATGATGTCTTTGACGGTGTCCTGGACCAGGGGGTACTCACCACGTCATCTCCCAACCAGCTGGATCGGGTCGAGCACCCCCATGGCGGTTCATGTATGGGCCACTTCGGGCAGCCCATGCCGCCTACAAGGAGGATTCCACAAGACTTGGCGCCCAAGACAAGGACTCCTCTAAACCCTAGGCCTCTGGTGTGTTATATAAGCCAAGGCCAGGCTAGTCAATAGAACATCTCATATTCATTACTAGAATCTCATGGTAGATTCTTGTACTATGTACTATCCCCATATGAATACAATCAAAAGCAGGACGTAGGGTTTTACCTCCATCAAGAGGGCCCGAACCTGGGTAAAATCCCGTCTCCATGTTACCATCGCTCTAAGACACCTAGCTTAGGACCCCTACTACGAGATATGCCGGATATAGAACCGACATTGGTGCTTTCATTGAGAGCCTGCTGGTAGTCGCCACGGTGTGATGGGAATTCAGATCATCTCTGGCACGATCTACGCATCGGAGCCGAGCTTTATGGTCGATGTCGGCATCTTTGTCGCTGGCTCGACTAATCACCTCGGCTGGACCAAAGACCGCGCTCCACGTCAGATCATCAAGATCAGATGGATACTTTCATCATCATCATCTCAAATCTCAACCGAGACCATGGAAAAGTCATCCATGAGCTTGGGGGCTCATCGTCAACATTGCCCTCATGCCATCGCACAGTTTTTTATGTACAACAGACTTGTTTTCACTGCCACCATCTCATCGGGAGTCGATTTGACGAACCCTTTGGTGGAATTGTGTGGAATTGAGTATAAAACGACCCTGTAAAATCTCCTCACCTTCCGATTGAGGAATCTCCGGCGATATATGATATACCGGAGGCCTGTCGAGTCTGGACGCGAATCTGGATGAGTTTAGGGTGTGGTCTCCAGAGCCTAGCTCGGAGGTTATTTGAAAGATCCAACCGTTCATCTTCTGTGGAATTTCCATATATACCACCTCTCAAAATTTCAGCTCAATTTGACCGTTCAAACTCCGGGAACCTTCCGATTAGTGCATCACTTTTCGGATCTATTTTCTGCGCGAATACGAATCTGACCTGAGTTCATCTTTTCTCATGAACGGGATATTGGACAACCTTTTTGGAAAAAATTCTTTCTAGGGTATTGTGTTTTGTTTCAGAACACATGCTCACAAATTTTGCTCCCTTTCGGAAGTAATCTTCACCGTCGTGCCGGAGTCAAACTAGCCCTTGCTCCACGTCTACCGACCTGCGCTAGATAGATTGTCGCTTCATCGAGTCGAGCCTAACCTTATCGAATCATCAGCTCAGCAAGCCGAACAAGAGTTCGGCATCGCGAAGGCCAATCATCACCAACACCATCGCCCCATGGATTACACGGGCCAGGCGCGCCGACATCGCCGCTCGGTCACTTCATCAATCCGGCATTGACCACATCACAAGTTATGACCAGCGTCGGCATGGCCGAGTCGTTTTTTCAAACCGATGTTCGCCATGTCAAACCACTTCAACACCTCGGCTGGCACGACAGCTGCAACATCACCTTACCGACCTGCTCCATCACCTCGGCTGGACCGGGAGCTTCGCCATCTCTTCATCAACCTACTCCGGAGACTTCGGTGTCACCAGCCGACCAGCTTCGTCATGTTAACTGGACCGGGGGCTTCGCTTCACCGCGTCCCGGCCGAGCACGCGCACACAACATCAAGCTAGTGCTGGCACTAGTACTATTAGTAGATGCAAATCCATGAATGCCCGCGTGTGTCTCTTTGGATTGCTACAACAAATAAACCAGGTGCTATTATTTCTACTAATTTTTTGCTTGCATGGGCTTATTTTTCTTGAGGAATATTACTCTGGTTTGTTCCATCCTCTATACACAGGACTGTCAAATACTGGTCGCGTTAACGATGGTTGAGTGATGGTTCGGTCATTTTCCCGTCCGCAATTCGGCGAACGCCACATCGGGAACTAGGACCGCCCTGCGAATTCAGGCTTTGCCACGCCGACGCCCCGCATCAACATTGGCTTTGATGCCAGGCCACACTATGGGAGTCCTGGATTAGGGGGTCTCCGGACAGCCGGACTATATCCTTTGGCTAGACTGTTGGACTATGAAGATACAAGATTGAAGACTTCATCCCGTGTCCGGATGGGACTCTACTTGGTGTGGAAGGCAAGCTAGGCAATACGGATATGGATATCTCCTCCTTTGTAACTGACCTTGTGTAACCCTAGCCCCTCCGGTGTCTATATAAACTGGAGGGTTTTAGTCCGTAGGACAACATATAATCATTCCATAGGCTAGCTTCTAGGGTTTAGCCTCTTTGATCTCGTGGTAGATCTACTCTTGTACTACCCATATCATCAATATCAATCAAGCAGGACGTAGGGTTTTACCTCCATCAAGAGGGCCCAAACCTGGGTAAAACATCGTGTCCCCTGCCTCCTATTACCATCTGCCTTAGACGCATAGTTCGGGACTCCCTACCCGAGATCCACCGGTTTTGACACCGACATTGGTGCTTTCATTGAGAGTTCCTCTATGTCATCACCGTTAGGCTTGATGGCTCCTACGATCATCGATAGCGATGCAGTCCAGGGCGATACTTTTCTCCCCGGACAGATCTTTGTGTTCGGCGGCTTCGCACTGCGGGCCAACTCGCTTGGCCATCTGGAGCAGATCAAAGGCTACGCCCCTGGCCATCAGGTCAGGTTTGGAAGCTTAAATTACACGGCCGATATCCACAGAGACTTGATCTTCGACAGATTTGAGCCCTTGCCTTGTGTGCCACGCGGTCACGATGAGTACGATTTAGCTCTATCATCGGACCGTATTCAGGAGATCGCACCGGCAGCCGCTCCGAGCCTCAATTCGGAGCCAGTTGCGCCATCCATGGACGGGTGGATAGACCCCATCACGGAGGCCGTATCCTTAGTGGCGATCGAGCTAAATATCGACCTTACCCTTCATGAGAGCCGTGTTGTCAAAATGCCGGATCCTTCTCCGGTCACGGACTCCGAACCGCCTGCGCCCGTTCCTAGCGAATCCGATTGGGCGCCGATCATGGAGTTCACCTCCGTGGATATTCTTCAGCACTCACCCTTTGGCGACATACTGAACTCATTAAGGTCTCTCTCCTTGTCAGGAGGATCCTGGCCGAACTATGTCCGGTAGGATTGGGATGCGGATGACGAAGAAATTCGCTGCCCACCCACCACCCACTTAGTAGCCACTGTCGACCACTTAACCGACATGCTATACTTCGACTCTGAAGACATCGATGGTATGGACGATGATGCGGGAGACGAAGAGGAACCACTGCCCACAGTTCACTGGACAGCCACCTCATCATACGATATATACATGGTGGACACACCCAAAGAAGGCAATGGCGACGAAACAGCGGAGGATGACCCCTCCAAGAAGCAACCCAAGCGCTGACGTTAGCAGCGCCGCTCTAAGTCCCGCCAAGGAAAAAGTGGTGATACCGGCACAGGAGATAATAACACTTCGGATAGTGCCGAAGATGGCAACCATCCCCTCCAGCACAATCTAGGACAAGAGGATGGAGAGGCCAGCCCTCCAGAGAGAGCGGCAGATGGAGAGGCGGAGGATGATAATTACATGCCCCCTCCGAAGATGAGGCAAGCCTCGACGATAACGAATTCGTCGTGCCAGAGGATCCCGTCGAACAAGAGCCCTTCAAGCGCCGGCTTATAGCCACAACAAATAGCCTTAAGAAGAAGCAGCAGCAGCTTCAAGCTGATCAAGATCTGCTAGCTGACAGATGGACTGAAGTCCTGGCGGCCAAGGAATATAAACTCGAACGCCCGTCCAAGAGTTACCCAAAATGCAGGTTGCTACCCCGACTGGAGGAAGAAGCATATGATGCGGCTGATCAGCCACCCCGTGGCCGCGACAGAGAGGCATTCCAGCCAAAAGCTCAGCCTGCATTCAAATAAAAAGGCATGGGGAAATATGCCATACCTGCTAGACATACTGGAGGACAAAGCAAAACATGCAAGATCGATCTATGGATCACGAGGGTGCGCCACTACGCGAGACGATAATCGTCATGCCGGATACAGCAAAATTAAATCCGGCCGGGCCGAGAACAGCGGGCAAGACTCATTAGAGCTGCGTCGCGATATAGCCCAGTACAGAGGTGCCGCACACCCCTTATGCTTCACAGACGAAGTAATGGATCATCAAATCCCAGAGGGTTTCAAACCCATAAATATAGAATCATACGACGGCACAACAGATCCTGCGGTATGGATCGAGGATTTCCTCGTGCATATCCACATGGCACGCGGTGATGATCTACACGCCATTAAATACCTCCCACTCAAACTCAAAGGACCAGCTCGGCATTGGCTCAATAGCTTGCCAGCAGAGTCCATTGGCTGTTGGGAGGATCTGGAAGCCGCATTCCTTGACAACTTTCAGGGCACTTATGTGCGACCACCAGACGCCGATGACTTGAGCCACATAATTCAGCAGCTAGAGGAATCGGCCAGGCAATTCTGGACACGGTTCCTAACAAAGAAAAATCAAATCGTCAACCGTCCGGATGCAGAGGCTCTAGCAGCTTTCAAGCACAACATCCGCGACGAGTGGCTAGCCCGGCACCTTGGTCAGGAAAAGCCGAAATCTATGGCAGCCCTCACGACGCTCATGACCCGCTTTTGTGCGGGAGAAGACAGCTGGCTGGCTCTCAGTAACAACATATCAAAGAACCATGGTACTTCAGATACCAAGGACGGCAGTAGCAGGTTACGTCGCAACAAACATAAGCGCCGCATTAACAGCGACAATACCGAGGATACGGCAGTCAATTCCGGATTCAAAGGCTCTAAACCCGGTCAGCGGAAAAAGCCATTCAAAATAAGCACTCCGGGCCCGTCCAGTTTGGACCGTCTACTCGATCGCTCGTGTCAAATACACGGCACCCCCGACAAGCCAGCCAACCACACCAATAGGGATTGTTGGGTGTTCAAGCAGGCCGGCAAGTTAATTGCCGAAAACAAAGATAAGGGCCACATAGCGATGACGAGGAGGAGCCCCGGCAGCCGAATACCGGAGGACAGAAGAGGTTCCCCCCACAAGTGTGGACGGTGAACATGATATACGCAACCCACATCCCCAAGAGGGAGCGGAAGCATGCGCTCAGGGACGTATATGCGTTGGAGCTAGTAGCCCCAAAGTTCAACCCATGGTCCTCCTGTCCGATCACCTTTGATCGCAGGGACCACCCCACTGGTATCCGTCATGACGGATTCGCCGCACTGGTCTTCGACCCAATTATTGATGGATTTCACCTCACTCGAGTCCTTATGGATGGCGGCAGCAGCCTGAACCTGCTTTACCAGGACACGGTGTGCAAAATGGGTATAGACCCCTCAAGGATCAAACCCACAAAAACGACCTTTAAAGGCGTCATACCAGGTGTAGAGGCACATTGCACAAGCTCAGTCACACTGGAAGTGGTCTTCGGATCCCCGGATAACTTCCGAAGCGAAGAGTTAATCTTCAATATAGTCCCGTTCCGCGGTGGTTATCATGCACTGCTCGGGCGAACCGCATTTGCGAGATTCAATGCGGTACCGCATTATGCATACCTCAAGCTCAAGATGCCAGGACCTCAGGGGTTCATTACAGTTAATGGAAACACAGAGCGCTCTTTCCGAACGGAGGAGCACACTGCAGCCCTCGCAGTGGAAGCGCAAAGCAGCCTCTTAAGGCAATCCACTAGTTCGGCGTCTAAGGACCCGAACACCTTCAAGCGTGCCCGGAGTAATCGGCAACAGGACCGCCCGGCACGTTCCGAGCTCGCATAGCAATGCGGCCCCCACCCGGGCCCAAGCCAAACGGCGAAACTCGTGCCACGCGTACATAATTACGCATTAAAATTACCATGGGCACAGGTAGGGAGGGGCACGACTATGGCACGCCCCAAGACGCGGCTTAAACCGCACTAGGGGCTTCCCGCTTTGTTATTTTTCTCTCTTTCAGGACATTAATCTTTGGAAACCCTGTCTGGTAGCATGATTGCCGAACACATGATGCAGCAACCAAGGAGGCAGAAAGCTACATCACACCATGGATCTCCCAGGTGGATTACGATAACGAGTGTAATACTTGCCTTAATACTATTCTTCAGCTCGCCCTTGGAGGGGATATAGTCCTACTTTTTGCTTATTGCACTACATGTATCATTCTGCTTTAATGCACCTTTTTGAATAAACAATGCATAGCATTAAGACTATTATTGCATTCTTCCTTTTTTTATATATGTGATAATTAATGACACCTTGCAACCATACACTTTTGTACGGCCAATACACCAGGGGTTTAAGTACCCCACAATATGGTGTGAGAAGTCCGAACACTTTCACAGGTGCGACACCCCGAACTTATAGCATTATATGCATCAGCTCCGAATCATGTCTTTGGTCAATAGTTGGGTTTGCCCGGCTCCCATGTTTTGGTACCTTACGTTCCGCTATATCGGCTAAGGTAGCATTGGGAGAACTACTGTGATTGTGCCTCGGTTCAGCTGGGCTAAGCACCTCAGTAGAGAAAGCTAAAACTGACTGTCATGATAAGGCGACAGACTGGTCGCTGTTCAAGAGGTTTTCGAGTCCCTAAAGACTTATGCCGCTTAGAGCGAGGTGTCGACCCTGTCCGGCTTAAGGCGTGTATCGCGCCCCGAGTTCGGCCTTCCGAACACTAGGGGCTTCGCCGAAATTTAAAATTGTAGAATTCTATGGCTAAGTGAGAGTGATAACACACTATAGTCCTATTGCCTTGTTCGTTGTGCTGAGCACCTCCCTCGAAGGACCCAAAAATTTGAACAAGAGTGCTCAGGTTTATCCCGAACACCCCAGCACTCGTGGCATGGGGGCAAAAGCCGACAACTAGCCATCTCTTAGATTTGATAAACAGCCGAACAAAAGGTAATATTTTAAATTCAAACAAGCGTTGCATAGCGCATATGAACAAGTTTTCATAACTACAGGATTACACGAGCGAGTTCACTCGAATATTATATCTTTCGTACACTCGTCCGCTACGAGACGAGCACCCTTCAGGACACCCTCATAGTACATCTCGGGGTGGCAATGCTCCTTGCCCTCCGGCGGCCCTTCCTTGATCAGCTTCACGGCGTCTAGCTTGGCCCATTGCACCTTCACACGGGCGAAAGCCCGGCGTGCACCTTCGATGCAGACGGACCGCTTGATGACTTCCAGCCGTGGGCAGGCATCCACAAGCCGCCTCACCAGGCCGAAGTAGCTGTTCAGAAGGGCGTCGCCAGGCCACAGCCGGACTATAAAGCCCTTCATGGCCTGTTCGGTCACCTTGTGTAGCTCGACCAGCTGCTTTAGCTGTTCGCTCATAGGCACCGGGTGTTCGGCCCCAGTATATTGGGCCTAGAACAACTTCTCCGTTGAGCTTCCCTCCTCGGCCTGGTAAAATGTTGTGGCATCCGACATGCTGCATGGCAAATCTGCGAATGCTCTTGGAGAGCTCCGAATTCGGGTAAGTAACAAGTAATTTACTTTCACATGCTTGCTTTGCATATAGAATGCCTTAGCCGCCGATATTTTCTTCATCGCCTCAATCTCCTGAAGGGCTCTTTGGGCTTCAGCCTTGGCATTTTTCGCGCTTTCGAGGGCCATGGCAAGCTCAGACTCTCGCGTCTTCGAGTCATGCTCCAACGCCTCATGCTTCGACATGATAGCTTGGAGCTCTTGCTGCACCTCGCCCACCCGTGCCTCCTGCCTTTCCTGCTCGGTGCGCTCCTTGGCCGCTCTGTCTTCGGCCTCGGATAGCTCTTGCTTCAGGGTCGCCACCTCGGTCGTGGCCCCTGGCAAATTTACGATGATCCTGTCATTTTGCAATCGCGTCTTCTTTTATATATACATATCTATAGACAGGGTATTACTTACCCTTGTTCTCCTCGAGCTGCCTCTTGGCAAGGCTGAGCTCTTTCTTGGACCCCTCAAGGTCCTGCTTCAATGCGGCAACCTCTGCAGTCTGTGCGGCAGAGGCCAGCAACGAAGCCTGCATACGCATATTGACATACTTATATTAGACTCCTGCGATATTGTTTGATCCTTTGTTCGGCTTTTCTTTGTGAACACCGAACAGAGCATCAGGGGCTACTGTCTATGCGGTAATATTTTTCCCCATATTTCTAAAACTTACATCAAAGCCTATTAGAAGGCTGGCACAGGCTTCGGTCAGTCCGCTCTTAGCGGACTGAACCTTCTGGACCACCGCACTCATAATAGTGTGGTGCTCTTCGTTGATGGAAGAGCTCCCAGCAGATTGTCCGGTGCCTTTGGATGGGCAGAGGTCACCGGCACAGGCGTCTTGCCCCTCTTGGAAGGAGGTCGCCTGCTCGAGCCTGGAACCACTGGAGGTTCCGGCGCGGTGTTCGGCTGAGGGCCAAACTCGGAGTCCTCGGGGGCTTTGTTCCCTCTGCTCCCGGAGTCTGGAAGTTCACCTTGAGGCGCCTCCGGGACTGTCTCCCCTCGACCATGTGCCTCTTGAGACAACACCTCGGTGTTGTCCGTAGGGCAAGGGGAGGTGGCGGTTGGAAGTGGATCGCTATCCATATCCGACGAGTCCAGGGAGCCGTCCGACGAGGATACATCAATACGGGCTTGGGACGGTCTGCATAATCACGATTCGGAGTTAGGAGAAGCAGTGCGACAAAGGAATGCTATGAGTTACTCTGGTATCCGAATACTTACGACTTCGCCAGGGGCTTGGCCCTAGGCAGCCACTCGTCTTCGCCTTTGGCAGCGGTGGTAGAACTATCCGGAAGGAGAGTCCTTCCCTTCTTGGACCCTTCGGCCCCCCTTAGTTGGGGCGGCCTTCCTTTTCTTGTCTCCCCCGACTGGAGGGGGAGCGTCTTCATCTTCCTCCTCGTCTTCGTGGGAGGAGTGCGCCAAGGAGTCCTCGGACGATGAGTCCGATATCACCTGGCGCCGGGAACTCTTTCGGGTTCCCTTGGCCTTCTTGGTCTTCTCCGGCACCTTGTAAGGAGCCGGAGTCGGCATCTTCATCAGGAGAGCGTTTGCTGGGCCTTCGGGCAAAGGAGCCAGACAGTCGATCTGTACGGCCGTCTCCTGCCAGTCCTGTCAAAGGTAAGGGAGCTTAGATCCCGCATAGAGTCAAACTATGAAAAACAAGTATCCTATAAGAGGTAAAACAGCTTACTGCGCTGGCTTGGCGCTTCACGCAGAATCCGTGATCCTCGGTAGTGGGAGGGGGAACCTCGGCGCCCTTGAATAGCACCTTCCAGGCATCCTTGTGTGTTGTGTCGAAGAGCCTGTTCAGAGTATGGTGCTGGGCCGGGTCGAACTCCCACAAGTTGAAAGCCCGTTGTTGACACGGGAGGATCCGACGGATGAGCATGACCTGGACTACGTTGACGAGCTTGAGCTTCTTGCTCACCATGTTTTGGATACATGTTTGGAGTCCGGTCAGCTCTCCCGAACTACCCCAGGACATGCCCTTCTCTTGCCAGGAGGTGAGCCACGTGGGGATGCCAGATCGGAAGTCGGGGGCCGCTGCCCATGCAGGGTCACGTGGCTCGGTGATGTAGAACCACCCCGATTGCCACCCCTTTATGGTCTCCACGAAGGAGCCTGGCGCCTCCGCACTCCGCCTGGCAGCCGCTCACTACCTTCGGCTTGACATTGAAGATCTTCAGCCATAAGATGAAGTGATGCTTGATGCGGAGGAAGGCCTCGCACACGACGATAAACGCCGAGATGTTGAGGATGAAGTTCGGGGCCAGATCGTGGAAATCCAGGCCGTAGTAGAACATGAGCCCCCGGACGAATGGGTGGAGAGGGAATCCTAGTCTGCGGAGGAAATGGGTAAGGAACACTACCCTCTCGTGGGGCCTGGGGGTGGGGATGAGCTCCCCCTCATTTGGGAGCCGGTGCGCGATGTCATCGGGCAGGTATCCGGCTCTCCTCAGCTTCTTGATGTGTCCCTCCGTGATGGAGGAGACCATCCACCTGCCTCCTGCTCCGGACATGGTTGGAGAAGGTTGAGGTGGGAAATGCGGACTTGGGCGCTGGAGCTCGAGTGCGCAAGAGAGGATGAGCAAGGAGGAAGAAGGCGTGGGTAGAAAAAGGACCAACCTTGTCCCTTGATATGGGCGGCCAAAACTATGCGCCCCCACTGGCCTGGTAAAACTTGCTTATCCCCCAAGCGCCGTAATCGATGGCGCGGTTGGGTTACTCACGCCCGTATTGATGAGAATCCTGTAATAAGGGGGACACGATCTCTGCTTTGACAAGACGTGTCAAAAAACTTCCTCGCGTTATGTGCGGGGCTAGTTAAGGGAAACGGTTCGAATAATCACCGGGCCATGGCATAATGTCGTATTGCCAAAACAAGTCATCAAATTAGATTTGTGGAAATATTATTCTCTCTACGGTGGTATGTGGAACTTATTTTGCAGGGTCGGACACTATCCTTGTATTCAAATTCTTCCATGGTATATCCGGAGGAGGAACCTGCCTTGCAATGCCGAAGACAACACTGCGCGCCGGACTCATCGTCATTGAAGCCTGGTTCAGGGGCTACTATGGGAGTCCTGGATTAGGGGGTCTCCGGACAGCCGTACTATATCCTTTGGCCGGACTGTTGGACTATGAAGATACAAGGTTGAAGACTTCGTCCCGTGTCCGGATGGGACTCTACTTCGCGTGGAAGGCAAGCTAGGCAATACGGATATGGATATCTCCTCCTTTGTAACCGACCTTGTGTAACCCTAGCCCCTCCAGTGTCTATATAAACTGGAGGGTTTTAGTCCGTAGGACAACATATAATCATTCCATAGGCTAGCTTCTAGGGTTTAGCCTCTCTGATCTCGTGGTAGATCTACTCTTGTACTACCCATATCATCAATATTAATCAAGCAGGACGTAGGGTATTACCTCCATCAAGAGGGCCCGAACCTGGGTAAAACATCGTGTCCCCTGCCTCCTGTTACCATCCGCCTTAGACGCACAGTTTGGGACCCCCTACCCGAGATCCGCCGGTTTTGACACCGACACACACCTTTTTAAAAATTAAGTAAATTAATTATGTGAGGATTTTTGATATATTTATATTTTTTTGGACTGCACTATTTTACATGTGTAGGTAATCGACTTCGACTGCGTCACGCGGTCACTTCGGCAAGCCGATGTCGTCGTCCCAATCAGCATAAATCGGCTCGCGTGATCACCTTGTTGGTCGAATTGCCATACCGACATGTTCGGTTGCCTCGGTGATTTCGGCATCACTAAGAGAGCTCTACCTCATCGAGTGCTCGGCACACGGACTATATTTCTTTTATTACTCGCTTTGCATAAATTATTAATTATGCAATGATTTTTTTAATTTATTATTATTACTATTATCTTCGGCTTGCACTATTTTCTGTGCACAGGTAAATGATCCGGGTTGGGCAGCGCTGTCACCTCAACGTACCACGCCGCCTCGGCTGGACCAGTGGCTTCGTCATCACTTCATTAAACCACGCCGGGGACTTCGACGTCATAATGTCCGTCTGCTCCGTCGCCTTGATCAGGCTGGGGGTTCCACCTTGCCACATTGGTCGTGCTATTTCACCACTTCGGAATGCCAAGCTCTTTGCTCCGCCACCTCGGGACCGGCTTGGGGGCTAGGACCTCGTCCCACCGTAAGCTCAGGTTGCGCATCGACACCGAGCTCGTTAACTAGCTAAGTCGCTTCGATGCTCAGTTTTTTTAATTCTTGTTTGGTTCGACCAAACATTATATTTATGCTAAAATATGTTTGTCAAAAATGAGGTTCGTTAAAAACCACTTTTCTTTGCCCGTGTTAACGGGGGCTCTTAAATTTATATGAGCCATTTTATAATAAGTGTTGTTCTTCTAAGTCATTGCAAAGTATTTTTCTACCACTCCTTTCTCGACTCGAGTGTGTGGTCAATAGCCGGATAGCTCGTTTTCTCTCTAATGTCGCTCGAGTTTAGTTCGCTAAACTGGCTTAACGAGCAGTACTCCGCCTTCGGGATAGGAGGTTGCAGCCGTAGGCTGACCCGCTTGAAGTCTTGAGATCGGATGTGTCATATTAATGCATGACAGAAGCACAAAAGTAAGACCAATTTTTGGATTGGCACCTAATGTCTTGATTTAGTTCAGGCATAAAGTTTTTACTAAAGTTTTTTGGTTTTCCAAGCCTATGGCACTTTCAAACTATTTGCGTGTTTCCAGCATAAGTCTAGTAGTGCAATGCCAGACACCTTTAGAGATTCGGCAAAAAACATTCTCGGATATTGCTATCTATGCATTGCTTTCGAATTGTGTCTTTGGTCAATAGTTGGTTTGGCCGGCTCCTGTGCTTGCCTCCTATGTCCCACTTTGTTTGGTTAGGTGTGCAAAGGGAGAACCACTACGATTGTGCTTCCAGCTCGAATGGTTAAGCACCACAGTGGAGAAAGCCAAAAATTGACCATCACAATGGGCAAAAACTGGTCAGCGATCCGATGATGGTGTCAAACTATAGATCGATACAGATTACCTTGTGATAAACGATGGGCCTTTCATAACATTGGCCTAAGTGTTAATGGCTAGACTTCGGTCGGTGCCGAACACTAACCGGGGGCTCGTAGCTAGCTTCCCCAGTTTAAATCTCCTATGACTAAGTGAAATTTATAAAGCCTGCATATCTGATTGCCTTGCTTCCGCTAACACAATCGCCTCCGGGCACCGAGACGTCGGCTAAGGGTTGTCTTGTTACTATGGAAACACCCTGCATAGCATCTACAAAGGGGTAGGGGCCCTTTTCAAATGACAAACGGTCGCAACGGAGTCAAAATAAATATCATCAGTGTTTGTATTTATTATACAAGTGTTGCCTTTCGTAATTATCGTCATAAAGCCATAAATATGCATCAATTTGACTTAAGATTTTGGCCAAGCTGGGTTGCCTGGATCCTGTGCTTACCCCTACGTTCCCGATTGTTCGGCTAGGCGGTAAAGGGAGCACCTTTGTGATTGTTACTACCGGGTCATCCAAGTTGGTACCTCAGACTGGGTGAAGCCGAAAGCTAGCGACCTTAAAGGATATAATTGGTTGGCAACGACAGAAATGAAAATTTAGGTTCGCTAAAGACCACATAGTTCAGGAACTTTCCCCAGACTAAATCCTCAATATTTTCTCCCACATTGATCGGAGGTGAGGTTTCATGATTATGGTCGGCATGACAACCCAAAGAAAGGAACCGATAATGGGACTATTTTCTTTGGAAGATGTTTCTTACATTAAATACTAATATAACATTCTCTCTGCATACCTTTGTTTATAAAATCATATGGCTGGATTGCCTTGTTTGTCGTTGGGTTAGGGCCCACTCAAAAGAAACACCGTTGGAATGATTAAAAAGAGGGGTTGCATCTGCTGAATTAAATGACTTGAATGAGATACCAATCTCGAAAGAGCTTGAACGAATGTAGAGTGGAAACACGAATCTTCGAGATATCTTGAGCACTCCAGAATAATTGAATAGTGAGAAATGAATGATTAAGAATTGCACCGGCATGAGCAACATTGAAATGAGGAAAGGATATGATCAACAAAGCTTGCACTGGTTCCACCGGAGAAGAAAAAGAATGAATAATGGTGAACTAGAAACTCCGTTAAAATCTTCGTGAGCATCACCGGGTAAGAACATTGATTGAAAAGAAAGAAGATGCTTCACATGAATAAGATGGATAGTTGATTAGGAAAACTGAATCCTTGAAGAAAAAGGGTGGGTGGGTGGGAAAAACAAAGGCAACTTGGAGATGGATGAAACAAACACCATTGAGAAGAAACTGATATTTGATCTTGCGGATGTTGAAATGATCGGATCCACTTGAAGAGAAACACGCCGGTTGAGAGGAGTGATATGACACACTCGATTATCGAGAAGGATTAGTATTCACATCGGAATATGAGAACACCATTTAGGAAAGGTATGGAATCAACACTTGACATTGAAGCAACTCGAATACCACAACTCAAAATAAAAAACAAAGGATTGGCTTGCGGAATAAGCCAGAACAAACATATGATAGAGATTTCGTCCGAAGTTTTCGTGGTGGGGCTTACACGGGCTCGATCGTACAGCACCATCATGTACAAGGCAGTGCACATGACATACGAAGCGTCCCCGAGTCGGCATAGCCAAGGACTCTTTAAGACACAACGAGACCACTGTAAAATCGACCGTGAATAGGCGGACCACTAGACGTCGAACCCCAATTTCATATCATACATCTGTCGGAAAGATATCCTAAGAGCTACTTGAATTCCCACCTATGAAACTCCCAAAATTTTCCGGTTATGCAATCAGGTGTTGGGGATACAGGGGAAGCATAACATCTCACCCAAACTAGCAAATCCTACATCCAGCTGTATCCATCCTTCAACACATAACCAAGAAACCTTCGGAAATCGTCTACCTCAACCTTCGAAAAGCATCCGTTATACGAGTTATGGCAATACTCCCGAACTCCCGCCCCAGTACTGGGTGGCGTGGAGGTTATCTCACCAACGAACTGCATAAAAGAGATTTTCGATGTCGGCGTACTAAACTCAGGTATTCTAGAACTGCAACGATAAAATTATGACGACAACACCTCAGAGCTCAACTCCCCGGGACACTTCCACTAAACCCCTGACAGGAGGCACCGAGACAATGTTCTCATCATAAAACCATCGGAACGATTCCAAAATACCCGCGTGATCCTAAAAAAAATTTAGTGAAATTTGAGAAGAGATGAGTCAAAACTCTATGTCAGGATGCCTTACCAGAGCGATGAGGAGACTGGGAAGTAAAAAGAATTCCTAAACTCTCCGATATATAATTCCTAAATGACTCAAAACATTTTTCTAGACATAACTCGGCCGCTAAAAACGATCAATCAGTGGGGGCTCCTAAGGTCGGGGAAGGCTCTGATACCAACTTGTAACACCCTCGATGCGACTATATCTCCCACGTGTCGAGGCACGACTTAGAGGCATAATCGCATTGAAGGCATATGTCGCAAGTGAGGTAATCTTCACACAACCCATGTAATACAATAAGGGGGAAAAGATACATAGTTGGCTTACAATCACCACTTCACACAAATACATGAATAAAGCATTACATCAACCATATACAATCAAGGTCCGACTATGGAACCAAAATAAAAGAAGAACCCCAACTGCGACAAAGGTCCCCGATCGACCCCAACTGGGCTCCACTACTGATCAACTAGAACGGAACAACACAATGGACAAGATTTTCATCGAGCTCCTCCTGAGCTTGGTTGCGTCATCTGCACGGTAACATCGGCACCTGCAAACTGGTTTTGGAAGTATCTGTGAGCCACGGGGACTCAGCAATCTCACACCCTCGCGATCAAGACTATTTAAGCTTATGGGTAAGGTAAAGGTATGAGGTGGAGCTGCAGCAAGCGACTAGCATATATGGTGGCTAACATACGCAAATGAGAGCGAGAAGAGAAGGCAAAGCACGGTCGATAAAAGTATGATCAAGAAGTGATCCTAGACTACCTACGTCAAGCATAACTCCAACAACCGTGTTCACTTCCCGGACTCCGCCGGAAAGAGACCATCACGGTTACACACGCTGTTGATTCATTTTAATTAAGGTCGACTTCAGGTTTTCTACAACCGGATGTTAACAAATTCCCATCTGCCCATAACCGCGGGCACGGCTTTCGAAAGTTCAAATCCCTGCAGGGGTGACCCAACTTAGCCCATCACAAGCTCACACGGTCAACGAAGGAATAGACCTCCACCCGAGACATTCCGATCAGACTCGGTATCCCGGTACAACAGGACATTTCGACAGGGTAAAACTAAACCAGCAACACCACCCAAATGTGCCGACAAATCCCGATAGGAGCTGTACATATCTCTTTCTCAAGGCACACTCAGATGAGCCAGACGTCGGGTAAGCCAGCCTAGAGTTGCCCCTGGTAGCCTCGGACATCGCTCAGTTGGACCAACACTCAGAGGAGCACTGGCCCGGGGCTAAAATAAGATAACCCTTGAGTCTACAGAACCCAAGGGAAAGAAAAGGCTAGGTGGCGGATGGTAAAACCAATGTTGGGCATTGCTGGAAGAGCTTTACTTAAGGCGAACTGTCAAGGGGTTCCCATTATAGCCCAACCGCGTAAGGAATGCAAAATCCGGGAACATAACACCGATATGACGGAAACTAGGGCGGCAAGAGTGGAACAAAACACCAGGCATAAGGCCGAGCCTTCCACCCTTTACCAAGTATATAGATGCATTAATTAAATAAGATATATAGTGATATCCCAACAAGTAAACATGTTCCAACAAGGAACAACATCTCCATGTTCCAACAAGGAACAAACTTCAATCTTCACCTGCAACTAACAACGCTATAAGAGGGGCTGAGCAAAGCGGTAACATAGCCAATCAATGGTTTGCTAGGACAAGGTGGGTTAGAGGCTTGGTTCAACAATTTAGGAGGCATGATAAGCAAGTGGTAGGTATCACGGCATAGGCATAGCAAAAGAGCGAGCATCTAGCAAGCAAAGATAGAAGTGATTTCGAGGGTATGATCATCTTGCCTGAAATCCCGCAAGGAAGAAGAACGAGTCCATGAAGAAGATAAATGGACGTAGTCAAACGGATCCTCACAAACGCGACGTAACCGGAACCAACCCGAAGAAGCAACACCGGAAAGAAGCAAACAATCATAGTAAACAACCACCACATAATCATAGCATGATGCTCAATCAAGTATGATGCATGTCCGGTTTAAATATGCATGGCATGGCAAAGAGCACAAGCAACCCTACAAATTAAGTGGAGCTCAATATGCAACAAGTTGCATATTGATGAAACACCACATCAATTATTTAGTTCTCTCTCGGATAGGTACTCAACAATATTAAATGTGGATTAACATGGCAAGAGGTGAGGCATAAGAAATCTACACCATCTAAACAATTTAAATGGGGCCGGATATAACAAATAACAAATCCGGTAAATCCCCATATGCCTTAGTAATTTAATGCAACAACAATTTAAACATTTTAATTGTTGTTATCATGATGCAGATGACATGAACAAGTTTTATGCAATTTTTATTAAGAGTTGACATGAGCATTATGAAGCATTTGGTCGTCATGGTGGAACAAAAAGGGTGCCACGCAACTACCATGGAAATGGTGCCACGCAACATTCCGGGTGATCTGACAACTCATTGAGATGTCGGTACAAGAGAAAATGTGGATGAACGCATCAAGGGAGGATGGTGGGGTGATCCCGGATACCGGGTTCCCACGGGTTAGTGGCATGGAAACGAGAGACAAATCGGACATGGTGCAAACACGAGCATCTCATACATCACACAACATTCGTTCACGGGCGTCGTCTCGGTGGTTATACCTTCCAAGGGAGCATTCTCGAGCGGTTTGAGACATAGAGGAAGTAGTTGTTCTCGTGGCGGTAGTGGAAGTAGGGGTACATGACGACGTAGAGGTACTCGCGATGGTAGTCGTTCACGTTCACGTTACACGGGTCTTCGGCGACGGTCATCGTACATGGTTCGGAGTGGTACTTGCACCTTCGGACTTGGCGCATCCGAGGGCTTCGGGGTCGACGGTAGTGGTACACGTTTCGTAGACGTTCGAGCCATATCGGTAGCGGTACTTGACGAATCCCGGAATGGACTTGGCGTCTTCGTGCGTAGGGGTACTTGGCGTTCTTAGCGGTTCCGAAGACGGCGGTAGATGAACATGATGCGTCGTCGTGGTACTTGTTGGTCTCGGTCGAGGCGGCAAAGCGTAGTCGAACTTGAGGTGGCCTTGACGATCCCAAAAATGTTCCTGCTTGAGAAGGTCTCTGTCTTGGTCTTCACCGGGTGTGGTACTTGGCGAAAAGGATCTCCGAAGGCGGCCTTGCGTCCCTGGATCTGGTGACCTTGGAAACGACAAAAAAAAGCAGCGGGGCAGCGAACGGAAGGCGAAGCACGGGCAGGAGGCGATGCGGTTCGTCCTCCTTGTTCCTCTGCTTGAAACAGGAGCAGGCGCCGGTGGGACCTGAGCGGCCAAACATGGCGGTCTCCTGCCTCGAGGTCGTGGGGAGGGCTTGGCGACGCTCCTGTTGCCGCTCACGACGAAGAAGGGAGGACCATGGGCGCGCGAGGGGGCACTGCCTCGCGGCTGGAAGGACTTGGTGCTGCGGAGGTCGGCAGCGGCAGCAGTGGCCGGCGAACTTGGAGCTCCGGGCGAGGCGAAGAAGCGGTGGCGCGGGCGCGGTGTGGCTGGACGATGCCGAAGGGGCCCCAGCGAAGCTGCTCCATGGCGAGGCGACGGTGTAGGAGGAGGTCGGGCAGGGCTTGGGCGCAGAGCTTGGCGGCGACCATGGCGCCATGGGGATCGGGCTGTGAGGCCATGGCAAAGGAGAGGCGATCTCCTGGCGCTGGCTGCGGGGTGCTATGTGGGTGGAGGAGGCACGGGGAGAAGGAGAGGGATCGAGAGGAGGATGGGGACGAGGAGTGGCGACGAGGGAGAGAGAAAAGAGATCGAGAGAGAGGTGGCGGCGCGAGGGGAGAAGCTCCCTGGCGCTAGGGTTAGCTACGGGATTGGTGGCCTCGGTGATGAATGGGCTGGCGAGAGGCCCAGCTGGGCTGGACTCTCTTTCCCTCTTTCTCTAATTCTCTCTTAACCAAAAAGAGAAAAATAGAAAATAGATAGAAGGGAAAAAATAGAAAGAGAGGGTATGGATGGAATTTGGGCATGGAAGTTAAATTCCCGGACTCACAAGAATGCGTTGGTTCCAAGAAAAATGGAATAGCCAAGATCGAATGAAAAGAATTCAAACTCATTTGAATTTAATTCAAATGGGTTTGAACTAGGATAGGTTTTTCGAAGTGCCCAAAAATGTTGAGAATTTAGGTGGAGCTCCGGAAAATGACGAAAGGATATATGGCAAAGTTAGAGGCCAAGAATTGAAATAATAAAAGGTATTGGGATTTTGCAAGTGTGTTATGGTGATTCCAAAGAATGGATTATTTTATAATAGCTCCACTAATATCGGGAGGATATATTATAAAGAGAAGTCATCTTTCCCTCGATTTAAATGGATCGAAGATCCATACAATTTATTTAGTTGAGTAAGAAAAGAAAAGACATGATGGCATGATGACATGATGCAATGCACATGATGCAATGATGAATGATGCAAGCAAAAGACAATGCAACAACATCGAATAATTGCACGACACCTGGCACATCGGCCTCGGGGCGTTACAACACTCCACCACTACGAGAGGATCTCGTCCCGAGATCTAGAATGGCGCCGGTGGAGAAAACGAAAGAGAAAGCGAAGAGGTAGAACTAAGTTGCTTCTTTGACAAACGAGTGAGACCAAAGAAACTTGAGAGTTTGAACAAAAGACAGAAACAAGCAACGGAGATGACGAAGTTGAAAACACTCCGCTAGAAAAAAAGGAACAAAGCACATTGCGAAAAACCTTGAGGTTGAAGGGAAGACCTATATTGAAACACTCCGGTTGAAAAGAAAATAATTGAATAAGAACTTGATAAGATGAGAAGATACTTGAGCAAAAGGGCACAACACTCCGGTTAGATGGATAAGCACAGGAAAGAACATGATCTTAGAAGAAACGAGATGATGGTTGAAGAAAACAACATCGCAATGCCTCCGGAACAAAAGTAAGAATGGAATGGGATGAACGAAGGAAAACAAGATCTCGAGGTAGCACGCTTACAACAAATGCTAGAACGGAGTTGTTGGGAAAACCCACAACAAAAGAACAAGGCTGTAGTGGGCTTATGGAGAACATCTCAAAACCAAGAGTTGAATATCTGCCACTAACGGAAATGATATATTGGATTGATATGAACAAGAAGACGGGAACTTATTTCACCGGGAGGATAGATGAAAAACTTGGATCATATATAAGCACCATAATAACAACCATCCTTAGGGAAGGCTTAAGGTGAAATATAACCCCAAGATAACTCCAATGACGAGATTGATGGATTTAAAATACCTCATTCTTAATAACATGTGAAACATGAACTCAAATTATCAAGAATGGCATAATACCACCTCCAACGATACGGAAGAAAGAATTGCACTCCGGATAGCAAGATGAAGAATACATGAGCTCCTCTGAAAAGAATCTCCATGAACGCTTTGAGAAGGAATTTAATCCCTTATGACCCATCATGTAGAGCCTCCATGAAGAAACTCCGGTAATGAAAAAATGATCAAACGAAAGAAAGAGAAGTTGAAAGCACAAGGTGAATCCTTGTAATAACTTGGATGGATCTCTGTGATAAAATAGTTGAAAAAGGTTGGAACTCCGGGAAAAGAAAGATGAGCACTTGAAACCAAGAATTTAGTCATCGTGAACAAACTCCGGGAGAAAAGATTAACATATGGATGAAACAAGAATAAGAACTACATTATGCTTATCCTTCACCAATTTAATTGATGACAAACAATGGATTTGGCATATTACCTATTCTCGTAGCAAGGATTAAAAGAGATATAGCGCAAACTTGAGAAGGTCTTCAAGGAACCACCGGTAGAATTTGAAATAACGAAAAAAGATAAAGAAACACCGGGAAGAATTAAGCAAATGAACGAAGATGCTTGAGAGGATTTAGATACATGAGAGCGAAGAGATCACGAGTCGATTAGAGATCACTTGAACGAAGCACCGGTAAAATTTGGAGAACCATAGCTGAAAGTTGAGAATGAATAAATTCTGGGATGATGGGCTCCCGAGAAACAAACTGAAAAGGCTCCTGAATTACTCCGGATGGTTGAAAAGAATATCTCACAATCGCAAATAATTATGAGAGGATGGCAACAAGCTAGAATCACGAATCTTGAAGAGAATGGAGCAAGATTAAGAGAAAAATCTTCTTCGGTCTTCCAATCTGAGAATGATGATGAGAAACACCACCATGAATTATTTAGACTCTCCGGAATGAAGAATGGGAAGGTTGAGCCAGCGATGAAAAGAAATTAAAGATCTTGGAGAAAGGCATTTAACTGATGAAAAATCATTCTTACGTCAAACTTCGAAAAGAATTTGAGAATACCTCCGGGAAAATAAGAAGAGTCAGGTAAGATCCTGGGAAAAGACCTGTAGGTTAGGGCCCACTCAAAAGAAACATAGTTGGAATGATTAAAAAGAGGGGTTGCACCGGTTGAATTAAATGACTTGAATGAGATACTAATCTCAATAGAGCTTGAACGAATGTAGAGTGGAAACACGAATCTTCGAGATACCTTGAGCACTCCAGAATAATTGAATAGCGAGAAATGAATGATTAAGAATTGCACCGGCATGAGCAACATTGAAATGAGGAAAGGATATGATCAACAAAGCTTGCACTGGTTCCACCGGAGAAGAAAAAGAATGAATAATGGTGAACTAGAAACTCCGTTAAAATCTTCGTGAGCATCACCGGGTAAGAACATTGATTGAAAAGAAAGAAGAGGCTTCACATGAATAAGATGGATAGTTGATTAGGAAAACTGAATCCTTGAAGAAAAAGGGTGGGTGGGCAGGAAAAACAAAGGCAACTTGGAGATGGATGAAACAAACACCGTTGAGAAGAAACTGGTATTTGATCTTGCGGATGTTGAAATGATCGGATCCACTTGAAGAGAAACACGCCGGTTGAGAGGAGTGATATGACACACTCGATTATCGAGAAGGATTAGTATTCACATTGAAATATGAGAACACCATTTAGGAAAGGTATGGAATCAACACTTGACATTGAAGCAACTCGAATACCACAACTCAAAATAAAAAACAAAGGATTGGCTTGCGGAATAAGCCAGAACAAACATATGATAGAGATTTCGTCCGAAGTTTTTGTGGTGGGGCCTACACGGGCTCGATCGTACAGCACCATCATGTACAAGGCAGTGCACATGACATACGAAGCGTCCCCGAGTCGGCATAGCCAAGGACTCTTTAAGACACAACGAGACCACTGTAAAATCGACTGTGAATAGGCGGACCACTAGATGTCGAACCCCAATTTCATATCATACATCTGTCGGAAAGATATCCTAAGAGCTACTTGAATTCCCACCTATGAAACTCCCGAAATTTTCCAGTTATGCAATCAGGTGTTGGGGATACAGGGGAAGCATAATATCTCACCCAAACTAGCAAATCCTACATCCAGCTGTATCCATCCTTCAACACATAACCAAGAAACCTTCGGAAATCGTCTACCTCAACATTCGAAAAGCATCCGTTATACGAGTTATGGCGATGCTCCCGAACTCCCGCCCCAGTACTGGGTGGCGTCGAGGTTATCTCACCAACGAACTGCATAAAAGAGATTTTCGATGTCGGCGTACTAAACTCAGGTATTCCAGAACTGCAACGATAAAATTATGACGACAACACCTCAAAGCTCAAGTCCACGGGACACTTCCACTAAACCCCTGACAGGAGGCACCGAGACAATGTTCTCATCATAAAACCATCGGAACGATTCCAAAATACCCGCGTGATCCTAAATTTTTTTTAGTAAAATTTGAGAAGAGATGAGTCAAAACTCTACGTCAGGATGCCTTACCAGAGCGATGTGGAGACTGGGAAGTAAAAAGAATTCCTAAACTCTCCGATATATAATTCCTAAATGACTTAAAACATTTTTCTAGACACAACTCGGCCGCTAAAAATGATCAATTAGTGGGGGCTCCTAAGGTCGGGGAAGGCTCTGATACCAACTTGTAACACCCTCGATGTGACTATATCTCCCACGTGTCGAGGCACGACTTAGAGGCATAATCGCATTGAAGCCATATGTCGCAAGTGAGGTAATCTTCACACAACCCATGTAATACAATAAGGGGGAAAAGATACATAGTTGGCTTACAATCGCCACTTCACACAAATACATGAATAAAGCATTACATCAACCATATACAATCAAGGTCCGACTACGGAACCAAAATAAAAGAAGAACCCCAACTGCGACAAAGGTCCCCGATCGACCCCAACTGGGCTCCACTACTGATCAACTAGAACGGAACAACACAACGGACAAGATCTTCATCGAGCTCCTCCTGAGCTTGGTTGCGTCATCTGCACGGTAACATCGGCACCTGCAAACTGGTTTTGGAAGTATCTGTGAGCCACGGGGACTCAACAATCTTGCACCCTCGCGATCAAGACTATTTAAGCTTATGGGTAAGGTAAAGGTATGAGGTGGAGCTGCAGCAAGCGACTAGCATATATGGTGGCTAACATACGCAAATGAGAGCGAGAAGAGAAGGCAAAGCACGGTCGATAAAAGTATGATCAAGAAGTGATCCTAGACTACCTACGTCAAGCATAACTCCAACAACCGTGTTCACTTCCCGGACTCCGCCGGAAAGAGACCATCACGGTTACACACGCTGTTGATTCATTTTAATTAAGGTCGACTTCAGGTTTTCTACAACCGGACGTTAACAAATTCCCATCTGCCCATAACCGCGGGCACGGCTTTCGAAAGGTCAAATCCCTGCAGGCGTGTCCCAACTTAGCCCATCACAAGCTCTCACGGTCAACGAAGGAATAGACCTCCACCCGAGACATTCCGATCAGACTCGGTATCCCGGTACAACAAGACATTTCGACAGGGTAAAACTAAACGAGCAACACCGCCCAAATGTGCCGACAAATCCCGATAGGAGCTGCACATATCTCTTTCTCAGGGCACACTCAGATGAGCCAGACGTCGGGTAAGCCAGACCAGAGTTGCCCCTAGTAGCCTCGGACATCGCTCAGTTGGACCAACACTCAGAGGAGCACTGGCCCGGGGGGTAAAATAAGATGACCCTTGAGTCTACAGAACCCAAGGGAAAGAAAAGGCTAGGTGGCGAATGGTAAAACCAATGTTGGGCATTGCTGGAAGAGCTTTACTTAAGGCGAACTGTCAAGGGGTTCCCATTATAGCCCAACCGCGTAAGGAACGCAAAATCCGGGAACATAACACCGATATGACGGAAACTAGGGCGGCAAGAGTGGAACAAAACACCAGGCATAAGGTCGAGCCTTCCACCCTTTACCAAGTATATAGATGCATTAATTAAATAAGATATATAGTGATATCCCAACAAGTAAACATGTTCCAACAAGGAACAACATCTCCATGTTCCAACAAGGAACAAACTTCAATCTTCACCTGCAACTAACAACGCTATAAGAGGGGCTGAGCAAAGCGGTAACATAGCCAATCAACGGTTTGCTAGGACAAGGTGGGTTAGAGGCTTGGTTCAACAATTTAGGAGGCATGATAAGCAAGTGGTAGGTATTGCAGCATAGGCATAGCAAAAGAGCGAGCATCTAGCAAGCAAAGATAGAAGTGATTTCGAGGGTATGATCATCTTGCCTGAAATCCCGCAAGGAAGAAGAACGAGTCCATGAAGAAGATAAATGGACGTAGTCGAATGGATCCTCACAAACGTGACATAACCGGAACCAACCCGAAGAAGCAACACCGGAAAGAAGCAAACAATCATAGTAAACAACCACCACATAATCATAGCATGATGCTCAATCAAGTATGAAGCATGTCCAGTTTAAATATGCATGGCATGGCAAAGAGCACAAGCAACCCTACAAATTAAGTGGAGCTCAATATGCAACAAGTTGCATATTGACGAAACACCACATCAATTATTTAGTTCTCTCTCGGTTAGGTACTCAACAATATTAAATGTGGATTAACATGGCAAGAGGTGAGGCATAACAAATCTACACCATCTAAACAATTTAAATGGGGCCAGATATAACAAATAACAAATCCGGTAAATCCCCATATGCCTTAGTAATTTAATGCAACAACAATTTAAACATTTTAATTGTTGTTATCATGATGCAGATGACATGAACAAGTTTTATGCAATTTTTATTAAGAGTTGACATGAGCATTATGAAGCATTTGGTCGTCATGGCGGAACAAAAAGGGTGCCACGCCAACTACCATGGAAATGGTGCCCCGCAACATTCTGGGTGATCCGACAACTCATTGAGATGTCGGTGCAAGAGAAAATGTGGATGAACAGATCAAGCGAGGATGGTGGGGTGATCCCTGATACCGGGTTCCCAAGGGTTAGTGGCATGGAAACGAGAGACAAATCGGACACGGTGCAAACACGAGCATCTCATACATCACACAACATTCGTTCACGGGCATCGTCTCGGTGGTTATACCTTCCAAGGGAGCATTCTCGAGCGGTTCGAGACATAGAGGAAGTAGTTGTTCTCGTGGCGGTAGTGGAAGTAGGGGTACATGACGACGTAGAGGTACTCGCGACGGTAGTCGTTCACGTTCACGTTACACGGGTCTTCGGCGACGGTCGTACATGGTTCGGAGTGGTACTTGCACCTTCGGCCTTGGTGCATCCGAGGGCTTCGGGGTCGACGGTAGTGGTACACGTTTCGTAGATGTTCGAGCCATATCGGTAGCGCTACTTGACGAATCTCGAAACGGACTTGGCGTCTTCGTGCGTAGGGGTACTTGGCCTTCTTAGCGGTTCCGAAGACGGCGGTAGATGAACATGATGCGTCATTGTGGTACTTGTTGGTCTCGGTCGAGGCGGCAAAGCGTAGTCGAACTTGAGGTGGCCTTGACGATCCCAAAAACGTTCCTGCTCGAGAAGGTCTCTGTCTTGGTCTTCATCGGGCGTGGTACTTGGCGAAAAGGATCTCCGAAGGCGGCCTTGCGTCCCTGGATTCGGTGACCTTGGCAACAACAAAAAAAGGCAGCGGGGCAGCGAACGGAAGGCAAAGCACGGGCAGGAGGCGATGCGGTTCGTCCTCCTTGTTCCTCTGCTCGAAACAGGAGCAGGCTCCGGTGGGACCTGAGCAGCCAAACATGGCGGTCTCCTGCCTCGAGGTCGCGGGGAGGGCTTGGCGACGCTCCTGTTGCCGCTCACGACGAAGAAGGGAGGACCATGGGCGCACGAGGGGGCACTGCCTCGCGGCTGGAAGGACTTGGTGCTGTGGAGGTCGGCAGCGGCAGCGGTGGCCGGCGAACTTGGAGCTCCGGGCGAGGCAGAGAAGCGGTGGCGCGGGCGCGGTGTGGCTGGACGATGCCGAAGGGGCCCGAGCGAAGCTGCTCCATGGTGAGGCGACGGCATAGGAGGAGGTCGGGCAGGGCTTGGCGCGCAGAGCTTGGCGGCGACCATGGCGCCATGGGGATCGGGCTGTGAGGCCATGGCGAAGGAGAGGCGAGCTCCTGGCGCTGGATGCGGGGTGCTATGTGGGTGGAGAAGGCACGGGGAAAAGGAGAGGGATCGAGAGGAGGATGGGGACGAGGAGTGGCGACGAGGGAGAGAAAAGAGATCGAGAGAGAGGTGGCGGCGCGAGGGGAGAAGCTCCCTGGCGCTAGGGTTAGCTACGGGATTGGTGGCCTCGGTGATGAATGGGCCGGCGAGAGGCCCAGCTGGGCTGGACTCTCTTTCCCTCTTTCTCTAATTCTCTCTTAACCAAAAAGAGAAAAATAGAAAATAGATAGAAGGGAAAAAAATAGATAGAGAGGGTATGGATGGAATTTGGGCATGGAAGTTAAATTCCCGGACTCACAAGAATGCGCTGGTTCCAAGAAAAATGGAATAGCCAAGATCGAATGAAAAGAATTCAAACTCATTTGAATTTAATTCAAATGGGTTTGAACTAGGATAGGTTTTTCGAAGTGCCCAAAAATGTTGAGAATTTAGGTGGAGCTCCGGAAAATGACGAAAGGATATATGGCAAAGTTAGAGGCCAAGAATTGAAATAATAAAAGGCATTGGGATTTTGCAAGTGTGTTATGGTGATTCCAAAGAATGGATTACTTTATAATAGCTCCACTAATATCGGGAGGATATATTATAAAGAGAAGTCATCCTTCCCTCGATTTAAATGGATCGAAGATCCATACAATTTATTTAGTTGAGTAAGAAAAGAAAAGACATGATGGCATGATGACATGATGCAATGATGAATGCAACACGCAAGCAAAAGACAACGCAACAACATCGAATAACTGCACGACACCTGGCACATCAGCCTCGGGGCGTTACATTAATGATGTAGAGTACTTGGATACATAGAATCATTACACATAATTTGTGATTTTACTCCGGACATCGTTCCTTAATTCGGCCACTCGTGCCCACATTAAGGCTCGGGGGCTACTGGGCTTCGGGATTATCATTAACTAATATTAACGGGGCACACCGATCCCTTGATCTGGTGTTGCCACCCGACCAGTGTCTCGGGGGCTACTGCATTGCCTATTCAACACAAAAAATTCAAAGTGCTCAGTGTTCAGCTTGACCGAACTATAGGCAAATGCGTCTTCGGAAAATAATAGGTGCCATCTGGGACTTCTCTCGCATCAAGCTAATATATAACAACGACTTCTCAAAACCCTCTCTCAAGGGCTCGTTCATCGATCACTATTTCCTCTAATATATTACACCGCGTTTCTATTCCTAAGTATGTCGTCGAGCTGGGAATTGATCCTCGGGCCGATTTCACGAATCGACCTAAGTCTTAGGGGCTACTGGGGTCAGCGGTTTGATTTTATCATTCAGGTGCATCCCGGATATTAGGCCAACACGCACCTTGAGGGCTACTAGCTATACATCTCGGCAGAGAATACATTGCACAAATCGGAATTAAATTCATATAAATCAGCCAATGACCAAGGTGATGCACCACCTCGTATATAGTCCGACGTTGGAGCCCGGATACAGTCTGGCGTTGGTGCTCGACTGCAAAAGATACCTCAGAAGCAGTCTAGCATAAAGCTCGGTTGCAAGTGGCTGGCTCCATAGAGGGCATGTCCGGCATTAAGCTTGGTTCTACCCTTTTAACTTTTTCAAGACCGAGGTAATCTATGACACTTTAGATACAGTTCGGCGTTGGAGCTCGGATACATTTTGGCTTTGGAGCACGGAAGCGGTCCGATGTTGGTGCTCGGCTGCAAAAGATATCTCGGATGCAATCCGGCATTGGAGCTCGGACGCAAGAGGACATCGCCAAACGGGAACAACTTCAAACCTGAGGTGTGGCGTAAAAAATAACAAGGCATTGCTAAAGGCCGAAAACTTATAGGGGCTCCTCGGATACCCGACGTGTAGACTCTTCGGATTCACTTCGACGATCCTCAAGATCAAAGATGAGAAGATTTGTTGAACCAGTTTTCAAGACCGACGACCGAAGATGAAAAATAGTTTGGAAGAATCAAGGAGCGTCCCCAACTTGAAGACCGGTTCAGGGGGCTACTGACGGTGTCCTAGACTAGGGGTACTCACCATGTCGTCTCCCGACCAGCTGGATCGGGCCGAGGACCCCCATGGCGGTTCACTTATGGGCCACTTCGGGCAGCCCATGCCGCATACAAGGAGGATTCCACAAGACTTGGCACCCAAGACAAGGACTCCTCTAAACCATAGGTCTCTGGTGTGTTATATAAGATGAGGCCAGGCTAGTCAATAGAACATCTCATATTCATTACTACAATCTCGTGGTAGATGCCTGTACTATGTACTATCCCCATATGAATACAATCAAAAGCAGGACGTAGGGTTTTACCTCCATCAAGAGGGCCTAAACCTGGGTAAAATCCCGTGTCCATGTTACCATCGCTCCAAGACGCCTAGCTTAGGACCCCTACTATGAGGTATGCCAGATATAGAACCGACAGTCTTTCATATACTTTGCATAAGGAGGCATTTTCAAGATATCAGTCAAGTGAGTATGCAAAAAGACTAGCCTCAGCATTTCAGCAAAGCGTTCAAATTCTTCATCATCATTCTTTTTAGTTGACTTAGGTGGAAAAGGCATAGGTTTTTGAACCCACGGTCCTCTTTATTTACTGTGTTTTCTAGCAATGAAGTCTCTTTTATCATAGCTTTTATTCTTAGGTTGTGGCTTATCAAGATCAACATGTGGTTCTATCTCAACATCATTGTCTGGTTCTTTATTATTTGGTTGAGTGTCTTCATGAACATCAAGATTATCTTTTTCATTATCACTAGGTGAATGTTCATTACCAGACCAAGTTTTAGCATCAGAGATAGAAGTTTCATTATTATTGTCAGGAGGTTTTTCTATCTCAGGTTCACTAGGAGCATGCAAAGTCCTAAGATTTTTCCTTTTCTTTTTAAGAGAACTAGGTGCACTAGTGTTAGCTCTTTGTGAATCTTGTTCAATTCTTTTTGGGTGTCCCTCAGGATAAAGTGGTTCCTGAGTCATTTTACCTCCTCTAGTTGCAACTCTAACAGCAAAGTCATAGATATTATTATTCATTTCATCAAGCAACTCTCTTTGAGATTTAACAACTTGTTCTAACTGAGTTTGAACCATAGAAGCATGCTTTCCAACACCTCTAATATCATTTGATATTCTAAATAGAAAGTCACTCAAACGAGCAATCATATCCGAATTGTATTTCAATTGTTTCATAACATTTGCATTGAAATGATCTTGTTTTCTAATATAATTTTCAAACTCATAAAGGAATTGGCTAGGATGCATATTGTGAGGATTGTCATTATCATTAAACTTCATTAGAGAATTTACCTCTACCACCTTAGGAGGTGGTGGTGTATTAAGACCATGTATTTCTTCAATAGGAGGTAAATTTTTAACATCCTCAGTGTCGGTGTCAAAACCGGCGGATCTCGGGTAGGGGGTCCCGAACTGTGCGTCTAGGCGGATGGTAACATGAGGCAGGGGACACGATGTTTTACCCAGGTTTGGGCCCTCTTGATGGAGGTAAAACCCTGCATCCTGCTTGATTAATATTGATGATATGGGTAGTAGAAGAGTAGATCTACCACGAGATCAGAGAGGCTAAACCCTAGAAGCTAGCCTATGGTATGATTGTTGTGTATCTCTATCGACTGGCCTGGCCTCGGTTTATATAATGCACCAGAGGCCTAGGATAACAAGAGTCCTAGCCGAATACGTCGGTGGGGTGGAGTCCTTGTCTTGATCGCCAAGTCTTGTGGAATCTTCCTTGTATGTGGCAGCTGTCCAAACTGGCCCATGAGTATGCGGCCATGGGGGTCCTTGGCCCAATCCAACTGATCGGGAGACGATGTGATGAGTACCCCCTAGTCCAGGACACCGTCAGTAGCCCCCTGAACCGGTCTTCAAGTTAGGGACGCTCCTCAATTCTTCCGAACTGTTCTTCATCTTCGGTTGACGGTCTTCAAAACTGGTTCAACAAATCTTCTCATCTTCGATCTTGAGGATCGCCGAAATGCATTCGGCGAGTTTACACGTCGGGTATCCAAGGAGCCCCTTTAAGTTTCCGGCCTTTATCAATGCCTTGTTATTTTTATGCCACACCTCGGGTTTGAAGTTGTTCCCAGGAGGCAGTGTCCTCTTGCGTCCCAGCTCAAACACCGGACTGCATTCGAGGTATCTTTTGCGGCCGAGCACCAATGTCGGACCGCATCTGAGCTCCAACACCGGAATGTATCCGAGCTCCAACGCTGGACTATGTCCAAGCTCCAACACCGGACTATACCCGAGCTCCAACGCCGGACTATATCCGAGCTCCAACGCCGGACGGTGTCCCAGCTCCAACGCCAGACTATATCTGAGGTGTCATATCACCTTGGTTCAAAAAAGTTGAAGGAGTTTAGCCGAGCTTAATGCCCTCTATGGAGCCAGCCACTAGTGCCCGAGCTTTATGCCGGACTGCTTCCGAGGTGGTGCACCACCCCGATTGTGGGCCAATTTTTTGTCAATATTTTTTATTGGTGTAATTTATTCTCTGCCGAGATATATAGTCAGTAGCCCTCAAGGTATGTATCGGTCTACAACCCGAGATGCACCTGAAGGATGACGTAAGACCGATGATCCCAGTAGCCGCTGAGACTCAGGTTGATTTGCAAAATCGGCCTGAGGATCAAGTCCTAGCTCGGCAGAATACTTTGGGACACAAAAAGCGGCGTGCTCAATCCTCGAGACTCAGGTTGGGTGCGGCCAACCAACCTGAGGATCAAAATCTCCTCGGCAATTGTATTGCACTTAAAATTTTCTGCATTGAACAGGCAATGCAGTAGCCCCCGAGACACTAGTCGGGTGGCAACACCAGATCAGGGGATCGATGTGCCCCTTTAATATTTGTAAATAATAAGGCCGAAGCCCAGTAGCCCCCAAGCCTTAATGCGGGCACGGGTGGCCGAATTAAGGATCGATATCCATAGTAAAATCACAAATTATGTTTAATGACTCTATTTATCCAAGTACTTTACATCATTAATGCTTGGATCCGCATTGTACAAAACTTTGTTGACCGACCATCGGCTTCCACCTCCTCGGCTAGTAGCCGAGGAGTGTTTGTCCTACTTTGTAAAGCCTTTATGAGGGCAAAGATTTACGACAAACAAGGCAACCTGGTCATACGGTTTTATGAACAAAGGTACGCAGAGAGATACGTTATATTACTGTTTAACATAAGAAATGTCTTCAAAAGAAAATAGTCCCGCTATCGGTCCCTTTCTTTGGGTTGTCATGCTAAGCATGATCATGTAGCCTCAGCTCTAATGTAAGAGCATAATATCGAGGATTTAGTTTGGGAGGCCAGTTAATAGCCCCCGGTAGTGTTCGGCGACAGTCGAGGTCAAGCCGTAAACACTTCGGCCATTGTTATGAATGGCCCGTCATTTAACACTGTCATCGGATTGCTGACCAATTTACGCTTATTGTGACAGTCAGTTTTCGGCTTTCTCCACTGAGGTGCTTAACCATGTGAGCTGGAAGCACAATCGCAGTGGTTCTCCCTTTGCACACCTAGCCGAACAAAGCAGAACATAGGAGGCAAGCGCAGGAGCCGGGCAACCCAACTATTGACCGAAGACACAATTTGAAACCAATGCATATATAGTGAGATCCGAGAATGTTTTTGTCGAATCTATAAAGGTGTCCCGCATTGCACTGCGAGACTTGTGCTGAAAACACACAAATAGTTTAAAAGTGCCATAAGGTTGGAAAACCAAAAAAATGTTAGTAAAAACTTGACGTCCGAACAAGATCAAGTGTTGGGTGCCAATCCGAAAATTGGGGAAAAAATTGTGCTTCTGTCGTGCATTAATATTACACATCCGATCTCAAGACTTCAAGCGGGTCAGCCTACGGCTGCAGCCTCCGATCCCGAAGGCGGAGTGCTTCTCATTAGACCAGTTTAGAGAACTAAACTCGAGCGGTCACTAGAGAGAAAATGGGTTATCTGGCTATTAACCGCACACTCACGTCGAAAAAGGAGCGATAGAAAAAGACTTTGCAACGACCAAGAAGAAAACACATTTACTATAAAATAGCTCATATAAATTTTAAGAGCCCCCAAGTGACTTGGGTAAAAGAACTTTATGTATAATGATTGTATGTACCAAAGTACTTATATCATATCTTTGTTCAACCGAACTTTAAACGCGTCTTAACCGACCATCGGCTTCTCCCTCTTCGGTCAAGGACCGAAAAGTGTTATGTACTCCACCTGTCGAGAATATCAGCAGTGTTTCCGATAACCAGGCAACCGGGCCATAAGGCTGTAACAGACAAAGCGCGCTCAGGGAACTTATGCTATATTACAGACGAAGTGTAAGAAGCATCTTTGAAGAAAATAGTACCCCCACCGATACCTTTCTTCGGTGCTCATTATTACTATGAGACTTGTGCAATAGATTTTTTGTACTCATGAGTTCTGTTGTGTGCCGACCATGATTGAAAACAATAAGAGCGCTAGCTTTCGGCTTCACCCAGTCTGAGGTCAGAGCTCGGAGGACCCGGTCGTGACAATCACGGAGGTGCTCCCTTTACTCCCTAGCCGAACAATCGGGAACGTAGGGGTAAGCATAGGAGCCAGGCAACCCAGCTTGCAAATCGCTTAAGTCAATATGGTGCATATTGTGGCGTAATACACGAACAAGGAACGAAGCCGTACAAGTATAATCATATGCAAGAGGAAAAGCTTCATAAAGGAAGCCCCCAAATAAATGGGGTATTTGAGTATGTGTGTCACAAACAAAGTTTGGACAAGGAAATTTTTTACAAGCAACTTTTTCCCAAAAAAGTATAATGATTGGTCGAACCAAACACAAGTTAAAAATTAAAACTTTGAGCATGAAAATGACTTAGCTGGTTAATGTGTTCGGCATTGATGATGCGGTCCGAGCTTGATGCGGGACAAGGTTCCATCCCCCAATCCGGTCCCGAGGTCGCGGAGCGGAGAGCTCGACACGCCGAAGTGGTGACATAGCACGGTCAATGTAGACCGGCAGAGTGATGCCGAAGTCCCCGGATCATTTTCCTGTGCACAAAAAGTAGTGCAAACCGGAGATAATAGTAATAATAATAATTAAAAATTGTTGCATAATAAATAATTTATGCAAAGTGAGTAATAAAAGAAATATGGCATGGCGCCGAAGTCAATGTCCATGCAGAGCGTCGGTGTGATGCGGTAAAGGCATGGCAAAGCCAGAATTCACAGGTCGGTCTGAGTTCCGGATGCGGCGTTCGCCAGACTATGTACGGAAACTGGCCGAACCACGACGCAATCGTCGTTAATGCGGCCATCATTTGATAGACCTGTCTACAGATGATGGACAAACCAGAGTAATAATTCCTTGGGAAAAATAAACCCAAACAAGCAAAAAATACTAGGATTAATAGCACCTGGTTTATTTGTTGTAGCAATCCGAAGAAAGGTGATTCCCAAAATTGGGACTCGATCCGCACACCCATTGCCTGAATGGCGATAAAGCGACGGTATGGCGATGCTGGCAAAGGTTGGCTCGCCGAGGCAAAGCCCTCGGTCCAGCTAACATGACGGAGCTGGTCGGCTAGTGACGCCGAAGTCTCTGGAGTAGGTTGATGAAGAGATGGCGAAGCCCCCGGTCCAGCCGAGATGTCGAAGCCTTGAGGTCAGCCGATGAGTCGAAGTAGGTTGGCGTGATGGACACCAGGTTGAAGAAGCAATAGTGCGGCCCTGCCGATGCAGGTCGTGATGTGGTCGATGCCGGCTTGATGAAGTGACCGCGCGGCGATGCCGGTATGCCCGCTCCGTGTAATCCGTGGGGCGGTGATGTTGGTGATGATTTATCCTTCACGATGTCGAACTCTTGTTCGGCTTGCCGAGATGATGATCGAAGGAATTGAGCTCGGGTCAATAAAGTGGCGACGTGTGTAGCGCAGGTCGGCAGCCGTGGAGCAATACCGCTGGACTGGTTTGACAACAGCATGATGGTGAAGATTACCTCGAAGGAGGCTTAAAATTTTATGGGTACGTGTTTAAAAACAACGCACAATACCATAGAAGAAAATTTCTTAAAAAAGGTTGTCCAATATCACGTTCATAAAGAAACATGAATTCGGGTCGGATTCGTATTCGTGCAGAAAAAAGATCCAAAAATTGGACCACTCATCGGAAGTTTCCCGGAGTTTGAACCGTTGGATCGAGCTGAAATTTGGAGGGGTGGTAGATATGCGATTTCCGCAATAGATGAAAGGTTGGATCTTCCAAAGGACCTCCAAGCTGGGCTCTGGAGACCACGCCCTACACTCGTCCAGATTCCCGTCCAGATTTGACAGGGCTCCGGTATATCATAGATTGTCGGAGATTCCTCCATCGGAACTCGACGAAATTTTCCAGGGTTGTTGTAGACTCAATTCCGCACAATTCCACCAAAGGGGTCGTCAAAGCGATGCTCTAAGAGGTGCTGGCACCAGATACAAGTTTGCTGTTCGAAAAAACAGCACAGTCGCTCAAGGGCCATGTTGACGTTGAGCCCCCGAGCTCCATGGATGATTCCTCCATTATCTTGATAGAGATCGAAGTTGATGTTGATGAAGGCCCTCGTCCGAACATGATGATCGGAGATGGAGCACGGTCCTCGGTCGAGCCAAGGTGACCAGTCGAGCCAGCGACGAAGATGTCGGCATCACAGTTGACCTGCAGACGAGCCATCGATCCTTTTGCTGATCACACAGCGGAACTCTCAATGAAAGCACCAATGTCGGTGTCAAAACCGGCGGATCTCGGGTAGGGGGTCCCGAACTGTGCGTCTAGGCGGATGGTAACAGGAGGCAGGGGACACGATGTTTTACCCAGGTTCGGGCCCCCTTGATGGAGGTAAAACCCTACGTCCTGCTTGATTAATATTGATGATATGGGTAGTACAAGAGTAGATCTACCATGAGATCAGAGAGGCTAAACCCTAGAAGCTAGCCTATGGTATGATTGTTGTGTATCTCTATCGACTAGCCTGACCTCGGTTTATATAATGCACCAGAGGCCTAGGATAACAAGAGTCCTAGCCGAATACGCCGGTGGGGTGGAGTCCTTGTCTTGATCGCCAAGTCTTGTGGAATCTTCCTTGTATATGGCAGCTGTCCGAACTGGCCCATGAGTATGCGGCTGAAGGAAATATGCCCTAGAGGCAATAATAAAGTTATTATTTATCTCCTTATATCATGATAAATGTTTATTATTCATGCTAGAATCGTATTAACCGGAAACATAATACATGTGTGAATACATAGACCAACAGAGTGTCACTAGTATGCCTCTACTAGACTAGCTTGTTAATCAAAGATGGTTATGTTTCCTAACCATGAACAAAGAGTTGTTATTTGATTAACAAGGTCACAACATTAGTTGAATGATCTGATTGACATGACCCATTCCATTAGCTTAGCACCCGATCGTTTAGTATGTTGCTATTGCTTTCTTCATGACTTATACATGTTCCTATAACTATGAGATTATGCAACTCCCGTTTACCGGAGGAACACTTTGGGTACTACCAAACGTCACAACGTAACTGGGTGATTATAAAGGAGTACTACAGGTGTCTCCAATGGTAGATGTTGGGTTGGCGTATTTCGAGATTAGGGTTTGTCACTCCGATTGTCGGAGAGGTATCTCTGGGCCCTCTCGGTAATGCACATCACATAAGCCTTGCAAGCACTACAACTAATAAGTTAGTTGTGAGATGATGTATTACGGAACGAGTAAAGAGACTTGCCGGTAACGAGATTGAACTAGGTATTGGATACCGACGATTGAATCTCGGGCAAGTAACATACCGATGACAAAGGGAACAACGTATGTTGTTATGCGGTCTGACCGATAAAGATCTTCGTAGAATATGTAGGAGCCAATATGGGCATCCAGGTCCCGCTATTGGTTATTGACCGGAGACGTGTCTCGGTCATGTCTACATTGTTCTCGAACGGTAGGGTCCGCACGCTTAATGTTACGATGACAGTTATTATGAGTTTATGCATTTTGATGTACCGAAGGTTGTTCGGAGTCCCGGATGAGATCACGGACATGACGAGGAGTCTCGAAATGGTCGAGACGTAAAGATTGATATATTGGAAGCCTATGTTTGGACACCGGAAGCGTTCTGGATGAAATCGGGATTTTACCGGATTACCGGGAGGGTTACCGGAACCCCCCGGGAGGCAAATGGGCCTATTGGGCCTTAGTGGAAAAAAGAGAAGAGGCAGCCCACAAGCTGGCCGGCGCCCCCCCCCTTTCCCAAGTCCTAGTAGGACTAGGAGAAGTGGGCCGGCCCCCTCTCTCTCTCCTTTCCCCCTTGAGTCCTAGTTGGAATAGGATTGGAGGAGGAGTCCTACTCCCGGTGGGAGTAGGACTCCCCCTGCGCCTCCTCCCTCCTAGCCGGCCGAACCCCCTGCCCCTGGCCTTTATATACGGGGGCAGGGGGCACCCCAAGACACACAAGTTTGATCCTTGAGATCGTTCCTTAGCCGTGTGCGGTGCCCCCTGCCACCAAATTCCACCTCGATCATACCGTTACAGTGCTTAGGCGAAGCCCTGCGTCGGTAGTACATCAAGATCGTTACCACGCCGTCGTGTTGACGGAACTCTTCCTCGACGCTTTGCTGGATCGGAGCCCGAGGAACGTCATCGAGCTGAACGTGTGCTAAGAACTCGGAGGTGCCGGAGTAACGGTGCTTGGATCGGTCGGATCGGGAAGAAGACGTACGACTACTTCCTCTACATTGTGTGATCGCTTCCGCAGTCGGTCTGCATTGGTACGTAGACAACACTCTCCCCTCTCGTTGCTGTGCATCACCATGATCTTGCGTGTGCGTAGGAAAATTTTGAAATTACTGCGTTCCCCAACAGTGGCATCCGAGCCTAGGTTTTATGGTTTGATGTTATTTGCACGAGTAGAACACAAGTGAGTTGTGGGCGATACAAGTCATACTGCCTACCAGCATGTCATACTTTGGTTCGGCGGTATTGTTGGACGAGACGATCCGGACCAACCTTACGCGTACTCTTACGCGAGACCGGTTCCCTCGACGTGCTTTGCACACAGATGGCTTGCGGAAGACTGTCTCTCCAACTTTAGTTGAACCAAGTGTGACTACGCCCGGTCCTTGAGAAGGTTAAAACGGAGTCTATTTGACGAACTATCGTTGTGGTTTTGATGCGTAGGTGAGATGAGTTCTTACTTAAGCCCGTAGCAGCCACGTAAAACTTGCAACAACAAAGTAGAGGACGTCTAACTTGTTTTTGCAGGGTATGTTGTGATGTGATATGGTCAAGGCATGATGCTGATTTTATTGTATGAGATGATCATGTTTTGTAACCGAGTTATCGGCAACTGGCAGGAGCCATATGGTTGTCGCTTTATTGTATGCAATGCAATCGCGATGTAATGCTTTACTTTATTACTAAACGGTAGTGATAGTCGTGGAAGCATAAGATTGGCGAGACGACAACGATGCTACGATGGAGATCAAGGTGTCGCGCCGGTGACGATGGTGATCATGACGGTGCTTCGGAGATGGAGATCACAAAGCACAAGATGATGATGGCCATATCATATCACTTATATTGATTGCATGTGATGTTTATCCTTTTATGCATCTTATCTTGCTTTGATTGACGGTAGCATTATAAGATGATCTCTCACTAAATTATCAAGAAGTGTTCTCCCTGAGTATGCACCGTTGCAAAAGTTCTTCGTGCTGAGACACCACGTGATGATCGGGTGTGATAGGCTCTACGTTCAAATACAACGGGTGCAAAACAGTTGCACACGCAGAATACTCAGGTTATACTTGACGAGCCAAGCATATACAGATATGGCCTCGGAACACAGAGACCGAAAGGTCGAGCGTGAATCATATAGTAGATATGATCAACATATTGATGTTCACCATTGAAAACTACTCCATCTCACGTGATGATCGGTTATGGTTTAGTTGATTTGGATCACGTGATCACTTAGATAATTAGAGGGATGTCTATCTAAGTGGGAGTTCTTAAGTAAATTAACTGAACTTAAAATTATCATGAACTTAGTACCTGATAGTATCTTGCTTGTTTATGTTAATTGTAGATAGATGGCTCGTGCTGTTGTTCCGTTGAATTTTAATGCGTTCCTTGAGAAAGCAAAGTTGAAAGATGATGGTAGCAATTACACGGACTGGGTCCGTAACCTGAGGATTATCCTCATTGCTGCATAGAAGAATTACATCCTGGAAGCACCGCTGAGTGCTAGGCCTGCTGCAAGAGCAACACCAGAAGTTATGAACGTCTGGCAGAGCAAAGCTGATGACTACTCAATAGTTCAGTGTGCCATGCTTTACGGCTTAGAACCGGGACTTCAACGATGTTTTGAACGTCATGGAGCATATGAGATGTTCCAGGAGTTGAAGTTAATATTTCAAGCAAATGCCCGGATTGAGAGATATGAAGTCTCCAATAAGTTCTATAGCTGCAAGATGGAGGAGAACAGTTCTGTCAGTGAGCATATACTCAAAATGTCTGGGTATAATAATCACTTGATTCAATTGGGAGTTACACTTCCGGATGATTGCGTCATTGACAGAATTCTCCAATCACTGCCACCAAGCTACAAGAGCTTTGTGATGAACTATAATATGCAAGGGATGAACAAGACTATTCCCGAGCTCTTCGCTATGCTGAAAGCTGCGGAGGTAGAAATCAAGAAGGAGCATCAAGTGTTGATGGTTAACAAAACCACTAGTTTCAAGAAAAAGGGCAAAGGGAAGAAGAAGGGGAACTTCAAGAAGAACGGCAAGCAAGTTGCTGCTCAAGAGAAGAAACCCAAGTCTGGACCTAAGCCTGAAACTGAGTGCTTCTACTGCAAGCAGACTGGTCACTGGAAGCGGAACTGCCCCAAGTATTTGGCGGATAAGAAGGATGGCAAGGTGAACAAAGGTATATGTGATATACATGTTATTGATGTGTACCTTACGAATGCTCGCAGTAGCACCTGGGTATTTGATGCTGGTTCTGTTGCTAATATTTGCAACTCGAAACAGGGACTACAGAATAAGCGGACACTAGCAAAGCACGAGGTGACGATGCGCGTGGGAAACGGTTCCAAAGTCGATGTGATCGCGGTCGGCACGCTACCTCTACATCTACCTTCGGGATTAATATTAGACCTAAATAATTGTTATTTGGTGCCAGCGTTGAGCATGAACATTATATCTGGATCTTGTTTGATGCGAGACGGTTATTCATTTAAATCAGAGAATAATGGTTGTTCTATTTATATGAGTAATATCTTTTATGGTCATGCACCCTTGAAAAGTGGTCTATTCTTATTGAATCTCGATAGTAGTAATACACATATTCATAATGCTGAAGCCAAAAGATGCAGAGTTGATAATGATAGTGCAACTTATTTGTGGCACTGCCGTTTAGGTCATATCGGTGTAAAGCGCATGAAGAAACTCCATACAGATGGGCTTTTGGAACCACTTGATTATGAATCACTTGGTACTTGCGAACCGTGCCTCATGGGCAAGATGACTAAAACACCGTTCTCCGGCACTATGGAGAGAGCAACAGATTTATTGGAAATCATACATACCGATGTATGTGGTCCGATGAATATTGAGGCTCGTGGCGGATATCGTTATTTTCTCACCTTCACAGATGATTTAAGCAGATATGGGTATATCTACTTAATGAAACATAAGTCTGAAACATTTGAAAAGTTTAAGGAATTTCAGAGTGAAGTTGAAAATCATCGTAACAAGAAAATAAAGTTTCTACGATCTGATCGTGGAGGAGAATATTTGAGTTACGAGTTTGGTGTACATTTGAAAAATTATGGAATAGTTTCGCAACTCACGCCACCCGGAACACCACAACGTAATGGTGTGTCCGAACGTCGTAATCGTACTTTACTAGATATGGTGCGATCTATGATGTCTCTTACTGATTTACCGCTATCATTTTGGGGTTATGCTTTAGAGACGGCCGCATTCACGTTAAATAGGGCACCATCCAAATCCGTTGAGACGACGCCTTATGAACTATGGTTTGGCAAGAAACCAAAGTTGTCATTTCTTAAAGTTTGGGGCTGCGATGCTTATGTGAAAAAACTTCAACCTGATAAGCTCGAACCCAAATCGGAGAAGTGTGTCTTCATAGGATATCCAAAGGAAACTATTGGATACACCTTCTATCACAGATCCGAAGGCAAGACTTTTGTTGCTAAATTCGGAAACTTTCTTGAGAAGGAGTTTCTCTCGAAAGAAGTGAGTGGGAGGAAAGTAGAACTTGACGAGGTAACTGTACCCACTCCGTTATTGGGAAATAGTACATCACAGAAAACTGTTTCTATGAGACCTACACCAATAAGAGAGGAAGTTAATGATGATGATCATGAAACTTTAGATCAAGATACTACTATACCTCGTAGATCAACCAGAGTAAGATCCGCACCAGAGTGGTACGGTAATCCTGTTCTGGAAGTCATGCTACTAGATCATGATGAACCTACGAACTATGAAGAAGCGATGGTGAGCCCAGATTCCGCAAAGTGGCTTGAAGCCATGAAATCTGAGATGGGATCCATGTATGAGAACAAAGTATGGACTTTGGTTGACTTGCCCGATGATCGGCAAGCAATTGAAAATAAATGGATCTTTAAGAAAAAGACTGACGCTGATGGTAATATTACTGTCTACAAAGCTCGACTTGTCGCAAAAGGTTTTAGACAAGTTCAAGGAGTTGACTACGATGAGACTTTCTCACCCGTAGCGATGCTCAAGTCTGTCAGAATAATGTTAGCAATTGCCGCATTTTATGATTATGAAATTTGGCAAATGGATGTAAAAACCGCATTCCTGAATGGATTTCTGGAAGAAGAGTTGTATATGATGCAACCAGAAGGTTTTGTCGATCCAAAGGGAGCTAACAAAGTATGCAAACTCCAGCGATCCATTTATGGACTGGTGCAAGCATCTCGGAGTTGGAATAAACGCTTTGATAGTGTGATCAAAGCATTTGGGTTTATACAGACTTTTGGAGAAGCCTGTATTTACAAGAAAGTGAGTGGGAGCTCTGTAGCATTTCTGATATTATATGTGGATGACATATTACTGATTGGAAATGATATAGAATTTCTGGATAGCATAAAGGGATACTTGAATAAAAGTTTTTCGATGAAAGACCTCGGGGAAGCTGCTTACATTTTAGGCATAAAGATCTATAGAGATAGATCAAAACGCTTAATTGGACTTTCACAAAGCACATACCTTGACAAGATTTTGAAGAAGTTCAAAATGGATCAAGCAAATAAAGGGTTCTTGCCTGTATTACAAGGTGTGAAGTTGAGTCAGACTCAATGCCCGACCAATGCAGAAGATAGAGAGAAAATGAAAGATGTTCCCTATGCTTCAGCCATAGGCTCTATCATGTATGCAATGCTGTGTACCAGACCTGATGTGTGCCTTGCTATAAGTTTAGCAGGGAGGTACCAAAGTAATCCAGGAGTGGATCACTGGACAGCGGTCAAGAACATCCTGAAATACCTGAAAAGGACTAAGGATATGTTTCTCGTATATGGAGGTGACAAAGAGCTCACCGTAAGAGGTTACGTTGATGCAAGCTTTGACACTGATCCGGACGATTCTAAATCGCAAACCAGATACGTGTTTACTTTAAACGGTGGAGCTGTCAGTTGGTGCAGTTCTAAACAAAGCGTCGTAGCAGGATCTACATGTGAAGCGGAGTACATAGCTGCTTCGGAAGCAGCGAACGAAGGAGTCTGGATGAAGGAGTTCATATCCGATCTAGGTGTCATACCTAGTGCATCGGGTCCAATGAAAATCTTCTGTGACAATACTGGTGCAATTGCCTTGGCAAAGGAATCCAGATTTCACAAAAGAACCAAACACATCAAGAGACGCTTCAACTCCATCCGGGATTTAGTCCAGGTGGGAGACATAGAGATTTGCAAGATACATACGGATCTGAATGTTGCAGACCCGTTGACTAAACCTCTTCCACGAGCAAAACATGATCAGCACCAAGGCTCCATGGGTGTTAGAATCATTACTGTGTAATCTAGATTATTGACTCTAGTGCAAGTGGGAGACTGAAGGAAATATGCCCTAGAGGCAATAATAAAGTTATTATTTATTTCCTTATATCATGATAAATGTTTATTATTCATGCTAGAATTGTATTAACCGGAAACATAATACATGTGTGAATACATAGACCAACAGAGTGTCACTAGTATGCCTCTACTAGACTAGCTTGTTAATCAAAGATGGTTATGTTTCCTAACCATGAACAAAGAGTTGTTATTTGATTAACAAGGTCACATCATTAGTTGAATGATCTGATTGACATGACCCATTCCATTAGCTTAGCACCCGATCGTTTAGTATGTTGCTATTGCTTTCTTCATGACTTATACATGTTCCTATAACTATGAGATTATGCAACTCCCGTTTACCGGAGGAACACTTTGGGTACTACCAAACGTCACAACGTAACTGGGTGATTATAAAGGAGTACTACAGGTGTCTCCAATGGTAGATGTTGGGTTGGCGTATTTCGAGATTAGGGTTTGTCACTCCGATTGTCGGAGAGGTATCTCTGGGCCCTCTCGGTAATGCACATCACATAAGCCTTGCAAGCACTACAACTAATAAGTTAGTTGTGAGATGATGTATTACGGAACGAGTAAAGAGACTTGCCGGTAACGAGATTGAACTAGGTATTGGATACCGACGATCGAATCTCGGGCAAGTAACATACCGATGACAAAGGGAACAACGTATGTTGTTATGCGGTCTGACCGATAAAGATCTTCGTAGAATATGTAGGAGCCAATATGGGCATCCAGGTCCCGCTATTGGTTATTGACCGGAGACGTGTCTCGGTCATGTCTACATTGTTCTCGAACCGTAGGGTCCGCACGCTTAACGTTACGATGACAGTTATTATGAGTTTATGCATTTTGATGTACCGAAGGTTGTTCGGAGTCCCGGATGAGATCACGGACATGACGAGGAGTCTCGAAATGGTCGAGACGTAAAGATTGATATATTGGAAGCCTATGTTTGGACACCGGAAGCGTTCCGGATGAAATCGGGATTTTACCGGATTACCGGGAGGGTTACCGGAACCCCCCGGGAGGCAAATGGGCCTATTGGGCCTTAGTGGAAAAAAGAGAAGAGGCAGCCCACAAGCTGGCCGGCGCCCCCCCCCCCTTTCCCAAGTCCTAGTAGGACTAGGAGAAGTGGGCCGGCCCCCTCTCTCTCTCCTTTCCCCCTTGAGTCCTAGTTGGAATAGGATTGGAGGAGGAGTCCTACTCCCGGTGGGAGTAGGACTCCCCCTGCGCCTCCTCCCTCCTAGCCGGCCGAACCCCCTGCCCCTGGCCTTTATATACGGGGGCAGGGGGCACCCCAAGACACACAAGTTTGATCCTTGAGATCGTTCCTTAGCCGTGTGCGGTGCCCCCTGCCACCAAATTCCACCTCGATCATACCGTTACAGTGCTTAGGCGAAGCCCTGCGTCGGTAGTACATCAAGATCGTCACCACGCCGTCGTGTTGACGGAACTCTTCCTCGACGCTTTGCTGGATCGGAGCTCAAGGAACGTCATCGAGCTGAACGTGTGCTAAGAACTCGGAGGTGCCGGAGTAACGGTGCTTGGATCGGTCGGATCGGGAAGAAGACGTACGACTACTTCCTCTACATTGTGTGATCGCTTCCGCAGTCGGTCTGCGTTGGTACGTAGACAACACTCTCCCCTCTCGTTGCTGTGCATCACCATGATCTTGCGTGTGCGTAGGAAAATTTTGAAATTACTGCGTTCCCCAACAGCGGCCATGGGGGTCCTCGGCCCAATCCAACTGATTGGGAGACGGTGTGATGAGTACCCCCTAGTCCAGGACACCGTCACTCAGCTTTAATACATTTTTCCTTCATAGATTTCTTTGCCTCTTGCATATCTTCAGGTCTGAGATATAATATACCCCTCTTCTTAGGAGTGGGTTTAGCCGGTGGTTCAGGAAGAGTCCAATCATCATAATTTTTCAATATGTTATTCAATAATTCTTTAGCTTGTCCAACACTTCATTCCCTGAAAACACAACCAGCACAACTATCTAGGAAGTCCCTAGAAGCATCAGTTAGTCCATTATAGAGGATATCAAGTATTTCTGTTTTCTTAAGAGGATGATCAGGCAAAGCATTAAGTAATTGGCAAAGCCTCCCCCAAGCTTGTGGGAGACTCTCTTCTTTAGTTTGCACAAAGTTAAATATTTCCTACAAAGCAGCTTGTTTCTTATGAGCAGGGAAATATTTTTCAGAGAAGTAATAGATCATGTTCTAAGGACTACACACACAACCAGGAGAAAGAGTATTGTACCAAGTTTTAGCATCACCCTTTAATGAGAAAAGGAAATAATTTGAGAATATAGTAATAGCAAGTTTTCTCATCATGAGTAAAAAGGGTGGCTATGTCATTCAACTTAGTAAGATGTGCCACAACAGTTTCAGTTTCATAACCATGGAAAGGATCAGATTCAACCAGAGTAATTAACTCTGGATTGACAGAGAATTCATAATCCTTATCATCATAAGGATAGGTGAAGTAGCAAACTTAGGATCACATATCATTCTAGCATTCAAAGATTTTTGTTTATACTTGCATAACAATTTTTCTAGATCATCTCTATCTCTGCAAGCAAGAATATCTCTAGTTGTTTCCTCACTCATAACATAACCTTCCGGTACCTTAGGCAATTCATATCTAGGAAGGCTAGTTCTAGCAGGTGTTTCAGGAGTTTCAATTTCCAGCTCATCATCAGATTCAACAATATCATGTTGTATAACTCTAGCGATTTGTTTATCACGAAAGTCACCAAGTGGCACATCATCATTAAGAAAGGTACTAGCATCATCATAAGCATTATCCATAGTAGAAGTAACATCATCAATAACGTGTGACATATCAGAATTAATAGCATGTGGTGGTGTTGCAGGTTTACTTATAATAGAAGGTGAATCTAAAGTAGAACTGGATGGCAGTTCCTTACCTCCCCTCGTCTTTGAGGGAAAAATCTTAGTCTTATCATCCTTTAGATTCTTCATAGTGATAATATGATAATAATCCCAAGTGACTCAACAAATATAGATATTCTCCCCAGCAAAGGCGCCAAAAAAGGTCTTGATAACCCACAAGTATAGGGGATCGCAATAGTTTTCGAGGGTAGAGTATTCAACCCAAATTTATATATTCAACACAAGGGGAGCCAAAGAATATTTGAGGGTATTAGCATCTAAGTTGTCAATTTAACCACACCCTGGAGATTATTTATCTGCAGCAAGTAATCAGTAGCCAAGTAATATGATAGTTTTGATAATATTGACGGTAGCTATGGTAACGATAACAGTGATAGCAGTAATTTTGTAGCAAGTGTAATAGTGATGATAGTAGTAGTAACTTAGCAAGAACAATATAAGATAAATTCGTAGGCATTGGATCAGTGACTTTTTGGATGATATTCATCATGAGACAGTTATAACCTAGGGCGATGCGGCACTAGCTCCAGTTCATCAATATAATGTAGGCATGTATTCCATAAATAGTCATACATGCTTATGGAAAGAACTTGCATGACATCTTTTGTCCTACCCTCCCGTGGCAATGGGGTCCATATTGGAAACTAAGGGACATTAAGGCCTCCTTTTAATAGAGAACTGGAACAAAGCATTAACACATGGTGAATACATGAACTCCTCAAACTACGGTCATCACCGGGAGTGGTCCAGACTATTGTCACTCCGGGGTTGCCGGATCATAACACGATGTAGGTGACTATAACTTGCAAGATCGGATCTAGAACATGGATATAATGGTGATAACATAAACGGTTCAGATCTGAAATCATGGCACCCGGGCCCAAAGTGACAAGCATTAAGCATGGCAAAGTCATAGCAACATCAATCTTAGAACATAGTGGATACTAGGGATCAGGCCCTAACAAAACTAACTCGATTACATGATGAATCTCATCCAACTCCTCACCGACCAGCGAGCCTATGAAGGAATTACTCACTCCCGGTGGGGAGCTTCATGGAATTGGCGATGGATAAGGGTTGGTGGTGACGAAGAACGAAGATCCCCCTCTCCGGAGCCCCAAATGGACTCCAGATCTCGCCTCCCGATGAAGAATAGGAGGTGATGATACGTCCATTTTGCATCATGCTTTTATATCAATATGTATTGCATTATGGGCTATCATTACACGTTATGTCACAATACTTATGCCTATTCTCTCTTATTTTACAAGGTTTACATGAAGAGGGAGAATGCCGGCAGCTGGAATTCTGGGCTGGAAAAGGGGCAAATATTAGAGACCTATTCTGCACAGCTCCAAAAGTCCTGAAACTTCACAGAAGTTATTTTTTGAATTAATAAAAAATACTAGCGAAAGAATCCACCAGAGGGAGCCTACACCTTGGCCACGAGGGTGGGGGGCGCGCCCCCCTGCCTTGTGGGCCCCCTGACAGGCCTCCAGTGCCCATCTTTTGCTATATGAAGTCTTTCATCCGAGAAAAAATCATAAGCAAGCTTTCGGGAAGAAACTCCGCCACCACGAGGCGGAACCTTGGCGGAACCAATCTAGGGCTCCGGTAGAGTTGTTCTGCCGGGGAAACTTCCCTTCGAGAGGGGGAAATCATCACCATCGTCATCACCAACGATCCTCTCATCGGGAGGGGGTCAATCTCCATCAACATCTTCAACAGCACCACCTCATCTCAAACCCTAGTTCATCTCTTGTATCCAATCTTTGTATCCAAACCTCAGATTGGTACCTGTGGGTTGCTAGTAGTGTTGATTACTCCTTGTAGTTAATGCTAGTTGGTTTACTTGATGGAAGATCATATGTTCAGATCCATTATGCATATTAATATCCCTCTGATTATAAACATGAATATGCTTCGTGAGTAGTTACGTTTGTTCCTGAGGACACGGGAGAAGTCTTGCTATAAGTAATCATGTGAATTTGGTATTCGTTCGATATTTTGATGAGATGTATGTTGTCATCCCTCTAGTGGTGTCATGTGAATGTCGACTACATGACACTTCACCATTGTTTGGGCCTAGAGGGAGGCATTGGGAAGTAATAAGTAGATGATGGGTTGCTAGAGTGGCAGAAGCTTAAACCCTAGTTTATGTGTTGCTTCGTAAGGGGCTGATTTGGATCCATATGTTTCATGGTATGGTTAGGTTTACCTTAATACCTCTGTTGTAGTTGCGGATGCTTGCAATGGGGGTTAATCATAAGTGGGATGCTTGTCCTAGTAAGGACAGTACCCAAGCACCGGTCCACCCACATATCAAATTATCAAAGTACCGAACGCGAATCATATGAACGTGATGAAAACTTGCTTGACGATAATTCCCATGTGTCCTCGGGAGCGCTTTCCTTCATATAAGAGTTTGTCCAGGCTTGTCCTTTGCTACAAAAAGTATTGGGACACCTTGCTGCACCTTATTTACTTGCATTACTTGTTACTCGTTACAAATTACCTTATCACAACTATCTGTTACTGATAATTTCAGTGCTTGCAGAGAATACCTTACTAAAAACTGCTTATCATTTCCTTCTGCTCCTTGTTGGGTTCGACACTCTTACTTATCGAAAAGGCTACGACAGATCCCTTACACTTGTGGGTCATCAAGACTCTTTTCCGGCGCCATTGTCAAGGAGTTAAGCGCCTTTGGTAGGTGGAATTTGGTAAGGAAAAATTTATATAGTGTGCTGAAATTTACTGTCACTTGTTACTATGGAACATAATCCTTTGAGGGGCTTGTTCGGGGTATCTTCACCCTGACCAGTAGAGCAAAGAGTTGCTCCTCGACCTATTGAACCTACTGAAAATGTTTACTTTGAAATTCCTTCGGGTAAGATAGAGAAACTGCTAGCTAATCCTTTTGCAGGAGATAGAACATTGCATCCCGATTTACACTTAATCTATGTGGATGAAGTTTGTGGATTATTTAAGCTTACATGTATGCCTGATGATGTTATCAAGAAGAAGGTCTTCCCTTTATCTTTGAAGGGAGAGGCATTGACATGGTATAGGCTATGTGATGATATGGCATCATGGAACTACAAATGATTGAAATTGGAATTTCATCATAAGTTTTATCCTATGAATCTTGTTCATCGTGATCGTAATTATATATATAATTTTTGGCCTCGCGAAGGAGAAAGCATCGCTCAATCTTGGGAGAGGCTTAAGTCAATTTTATATTCATGCCCCAATCATGAGCTCTCAAAAGAAATGATTATTCAAAAAAATTATGCTCGGCTTTCTCTGAGTAACCGCTCCATGCTCAATACTTCTTGTACTGGATCTTTTATGATGAAGACTATTGAATTCAAATGGTATTTATTGGAAAGAATTAAACGCAACTCTGAAGATTGGGACCTCGACGAAGGTAAGGAGTCAGGTATAACACCTAAGTTTGATTGTGTTAAATATTTTATGGATACTGATGTTTTCCGTGAATTTAGCACTAAATATGAACTTGACTCTGAGATAGTAGCTTCTTTCTGTGAATCCTTTGCTACTCATGTTGATCTCCCAAAGGAGAAGTGGTTTAAATATAATCCTCCCAGTGAGGTAAAATTAGTTGCTCCTATTAAAGTTGAAGAAAAGACTATCACTTATGATGATCCTGTTGTTCCTGCTGCTTATATTGAGAAGCCACTTTTCCCTGTTAGAATGAAGAATCATGCTAAAGCTTCAACTGTAGTCAACAAAAGTAATATTAGGACACACAAACCCCCTGAGCACGTTAAAGTTGAACATAAAATTGCTATGGTTAAAGATCTCTTGGCCGATAATATTGATGGGCATGTTATTTACTTCTGCAATGAAGCTGCTAGAATTGCTAGACCTGATGCTAAAAATAAACATGGACCTGTTGTAGGCATGCCTGTTATTTCTGTTAAAATAGGAGATCATTGTTATCATGGCTTATGTGATGGGTGCTAGTGCAAGTGCAATACCTTACTCCTTATATGAAGAAATTATGCATGATATTGCACCTGCTGAGATAGAAGATATCGATGTTACCATTAAACTTGCCAATAGAGATACTATTTCACCGAATGGGATTGTTAGAGATGTTGAGGTCTTGTGTGGGAAGGTTAAATATCCTGCTGATTTTCTTGTTCTTGGTTCCCCACAAGATAGCTTTTGCCCCATTATATTTGGTAGACCCTTCTTGAACATTGTTAATGCTAGGATAGACTGCGAAAAGGATGTTCTTACTATTGGTTTGGGTGATATGTCTCATGAGTTTAATTTTGCTAAATTTAGTAGACAACCCCATGATGAGGAATTGCCTAGTAAAGATGAAATTATTAGTCTTGCTTCTATTGTCGTGCCTCCTAGTGATCATTTAGAACAATATTTCCTAGACCATGAAAATGATACATATATGAATGAAAGAAGGGAAATAGATGAAGTATTCTTTAAACAGGGACCTATTCTAAAGCACAACTTGCCTGTTGAAATCCTAGGGGATCCTCCTCCACCCAAGGGTGATCCCGTGTTTGAGCTTAAACCATTGCCTGATACTCTTAAATATGCTTATCTTGATGAAAATAAGTTATATCCTGTTATTATTAGTGCTAACCTTTCAGAGCATGAAGAAGAGAAATTATTGAAAACTCTAAAGAAGCACCATGCCGCTATTGGATACACTCTTGATGATCTTAAGGGCATTAGTCCCACTCTATGGCAACACAAAATAAATTTGGAGAAAGACGCCAAACCAGTTATTGATCACCAATGACGGCTAAATCCTAAGATGAAAGAAGTGGTAAGAAAGGAAATATTAAAGCTCCTTGAAGCAGGTATAATTTATCCCGTTGCTGATAGTCAGTGGGTAAGCCCTGTCCATTGTGTCCCTAAGAAGGGAGGTATTATTATAGTTCCTAATGATAAAAATGAATTGATTCCACAAAGAATTATTATAGGCTATAGGATGGTGATTGATTTCCGCAAATAAAATAAAGCTACTAAAAAGATCATTACCCTTTGCCTTTCATTGATCAAATGCTAGAAAGACTATCCAAACATACATGTTTTTGCTTCCTAGATGGTTGCTCTGGTTTCTCTCAAATACCTGTTTGAGCTGATGATCAAGAAAAGACTACTTTTACTTGCCCTTTCGGTACCTTTGCTTATAGACGTATGCCTTTTGGTTTATGTAATGCACCTGCTACCTTTCAAAGATTCATGATGGCTATATTCTCTGACTTTTGTGAAAAGATTTGTGAAGTTTTCATGGATGATTTCTCTGTTTATGGATACTCTTTTGATGATTGCTTGAGCAACCTTGATCGAGTTTTGCAGAGATGTGAAGAAACTAACCTTCTCTTGAATTGGGAGAAGTGCCACTTTATGGTTAATGAAGGTATTGTATTAGGGCATAAAATTTCTGAAAGAGGTATTGAAGTTGACAAAGCTAAAGTTGATGTTATTGAAAAGATGTCGTGTCCCAAGGACATCAAAGGTATAAGAAGTTTCCTTGGTCATGCCGGTTTTTATAGGAGGTTCATTAAGGACTTCTCAAAAATTTCCCGGCCATTGACTAACCTATTACAAAAAGATATTCCTCTTGTCTTTGATGATGATTGTGTAGAAGCATTTGAAATACTTAAGAAAGCTATTGGGGATATAGCTACCAGGTATGACCCGCCCAGGAGGGGCCGAGTCAACCCCAATGGCGGGTTACGAAAAGAAGCCCAGTAATATTCAAGATGATAGTTTATTAAGACTTATAGAAAGCCTAAGCCCATAGGTGGCTTAAGGCCCAATATTGTGAACCGCCATATGTAGAGAAGACTTGTAAGGAAAGGCATGTAAAAGAAGTCACCAAGCCGGACACGTTTTATGAGCCGGCCGGGACTTTGTAGGCCGCCAGGCGTCAACCCGTGTATATAAGGGGACGACTCGACGGCGGCTTAGGGCAAGAAAAACAACAAATCGAAGCCAGGCAAAGCGGATTCGCTCCCTGGTCATCCAAACTCCAGCAATTCCAACACAACTAGATGTAGGCTTTTACCTTCATCGTAAGGGGCCGAACTAGTATAAACCTCTCGTGTCCTTTGTCCCGATTAACCCCTTTAAGCTTCCTAGTTGCAATGGCCCTACGAGTAAGTCCTTTTGCTAGGACATCTGCCGTGACAATTCCACGACAGTTGGCGCCCACCGTGGGGCCAGCGCACGATGGATTTAAGTTCTTGAAGGGCAACTTCAAAGGGCTCAAGGGATACGCTGTGGGCCGGATGACCAAGAGTCGTCGCGGCAATCTCTACATCGACGATGAAGGCTGGGGCCCCGAGGCCGGCTCAATTGAGTACGGGTACCGGGTTCCCTTTGGTGGAATCCATGTCTTCATCGGCCGGATCGGCGAGTCGGGCCCTGAGCCAGACGTCTGCACCGACCTCATCGAGACGGCTCAGCGTGCGAGATCCGCCCGATCTCAACCCACCGTGAAGCATGCCTTCGTAGGTTGCATCCATGGAGGTGAATTCTCTGAAGGATCAGTAGATGGCGGTGAGATGGCCATCTGTTCAGACGGTGAGTCGTCCTCGGGCGAGACAAATTCTTTGTATCAGCTACAAGATGGCGTGCTTGGGGGCTGTTCCAATGGCAGCAGTATTCCAGACCTCTCTGAGCTGCCGAATCGAGTCGGAGTCTTCATGGCTGGCACTCAACCCGGGCAGAATTCTACGGCCGCGGTAGCAATAACCACCGGGTCGGCATCAGATGGGTCAGGAGACCCCGTGCGCCCTCCGACTCATATACTGATGGACCTCATGGATAAGTTGTCAGCTCTGTGAACTGCTGTAGTGGAGCCGGCGGATAAGGCTCAGCATGACACGGAGGTGGCACGACTGCGCGAAGAGATGGCACAGGCCAAGGAAAATCTAGCAGCAGAAGAAGTCAGGATGGCTGTGGAGCGGGCGACTTTGGATGCTCATGCTCAGCAGCTTCAAGCAGAGACTTTCCGACTCTCGGTGGATCTGAACGCGTCAAATGAGGTCATGAGGAGAAGACACTAGAAAACTCAATCACGTCTGCCTCTGGCTTACGAGCCCAGGAACCTTTTCCACAAACCCGGGGCCGGTCCCAGCAACCTGCCAGAGGTCATGAGGAGAAGACACCAGAAAATTCAATCACGTCTGCCTCTGCCTTACGATCCCAGGAACCTTTTCCACAAACCCGGGGCCGGTCCCAGCAACCTGCCAGAGGCACACCGGATCACAACACCCGGGGCGGGGGCACCGGTTCAGCCAAGGGCCATGGAACAACCCCATGTGAATACGGCTCCGCCTCATTACACGCCAGTACCACCAGGTCACTTCTCCAACCCGTTGGAGAATTTAATTGCTGTGTCGGCCCGTCTGGTGGCTCTCCCAATGGAAGGCGACTCTCCAACGGTAATCGAAACATGAAGGGTCAGAGAACTTCTTCAGACAGCCCTGGCACAGCAGGATGTGTATTCTTATAGTCGAGACAAGATCCATTCAACCCCTCGCCCAAGCTGGAGCCCGAGCTATAGCAGGCATATGGATTCAATGGATATGTCAAGCAATGCCCAACGCCGTGACCAACCGCTCATGCATAACCCGGCGCAGGACGGAGCTTTGAACTTAGCAGATCAGGAAAGGATCCGTCAGGAAGCTGAGCGGGCGGTTCAACTGGTAGCTGAGCAGGCGGATCATCAAGCTTTTCCGGTTTATCCATTAACTTCTATCGAGGCAGGAGTGGCCACAAGGACAGGAGGTGTCCCTTGCCTGGTGTCGGCTCTATGTAATGAGCGTTTGCCAAAGGACTTTAAAGGGCCTCGTAAGGGTCCTAATTACACGGCCGACTTGCAGCCTAGGGCATGGATTGAAAGGTATGAGATGGTGATGGAGCTGTTGGAGGTCAGCGACGCAGCAATGGCTAAGTATTTCACTATGATGTTGGATGGAACAACTCGCACTTGGTTGAAAGGGTTGCCACCCAACTCCATCGGCTCATGGGCGGAGTTAAAAGCCCGGTTCATTCAGAACTTCAAAGACACATGTAAACAACCTATGTCAATCGTGGACCTGACTAATTGTAAGCAAGAGGAAGGTGAGTCCATGACCCATTGGGTGCGCCGGGTCAAGGAAATAATACATTCATCTGATAAGATGGACGCCGGCTCTGCGGTCTTAATGTTGGAGAAAAATTGCCATTTTGAACCTCTGAAACAGAAGCTGGGGCGGCTCAAGCGTGATTGTAATGACATGGGCCAGTTGATGGCGGCCCTGGTCAAATATGTTGATTCTAACAGTACCAAGGATCCCGCGTCGGATGAAGAGAAGACATGGAAGGGAAAGAAGAATGGCAATGGCAAGGGTCACCAGCATAACCCGGCGAATCAAGGAGGTAATAAACGTAAGGCTGACGAGTTTGTGGCTAACACCAATATACAGGGCAACGGCCAACGATGCAAGGGTAGGCCACCTCCTCGGTCAGGCGGGTCAGGTCCCACCCTCGAGCAACTACTGAATGAACCTTGTCCAAGACACGGCACCCGGTAGAAGCCAGCTACCCATTTGTGGAAGGACTGTACGATCATGAAGGCATTCAAAAATTCCAACATGTTTGATGGTAGCCATGGACCTGGTGGCGGTTCAGGTGGAGGCGGCTTTCATGGCCCTGGCGCCGGCTCAGGCGGAGGCAGTTTTCACGGCCAAGGTAATCCGAGTAACCAAGGTGGTTATAATCAGCAGTCCGGCCAAGGTAATCAGCAGCAACAGCAGCAGCAGTCCAGGTATCAAAGTAACCCAAAAGAGCTGAACAGTGGGCAATACCACGTATTTACCACTAGTTTGTGCAAGAGGGACCAGAAACTTCATAAGAGGGCTATAAATGATGTTGAGCCGGTGATTCCACATTATTTGAGATGGTCAGAACAACCTATTGTGTGGGGTAGGGAAGATTACCCTCCCCGGGTTGATAATCCGGGTCACTTGGCTTTGGTGGTGGCGCCTCAGGTTGGTGGATATAAGTTTACTAAGGTGCTCATGGACGGAGGCAGTAGCATCAACATCCTCTATTATGAGACGTTTCGTCGCATGGGATTGACTGACAAGAGTCTTAAACAGTCCAACACTATTTTCATGGTGTTGTACCTGGTAAATCGGCGTACCCAGTTGGAAAGATTGAGCTGGAAGTAGCCTTTGGGGATGAATATGATTCTAGGGCTGAGAAGTTAACTTTTGAAGTGGTTAAGATCAAAAGCCCATATCATGCCCTATTTGGATGGCCGGCTTATGCCAAGTTCATGGCCCGACCGTGTTATGTATATCTGCAGCTCAAGATGCTGGGTTATAAAGGCACCATCACAGTACATGGAAGCCGGAAAATAGCCCTGGAGTGTGAAGAAGGTGATGCTGCGTATGCTGAGTCTGTTTGTGCAACAAAGGAATTAAAGTTTTATAAAGATAATGTTGACCCGGCCGACATAACGTCTTTGAAGAAGCCAACCACGGAACATGACCTGGTGTTGAAATTCAAGTCAGCTGATGATACCAAAATGGTTGATTTTGTGCCTGGCGACTCATCCAAACAGTTCATTATCAGTGACAACTTGGATCCGAAATAGTAAAGTGCGCTCATCGAGTTCATCCATGAGAACTGGGACATCTTTGCATGGAATCCTTCTGACATGCTGGGTGTCCCGAGAGAACTCGCTGAGCACACTCTCAATATTTATCCGAGATTTAAGCCGGTCAGACAGTTTCTCCGACGGTTTAATGAGGAAAGGCGAAGGCGATTGGAGAGGAGGTGGCCCGGCTCTTGGCGGCCAGGTTCATTGTTGAAGTTTTCACCCGGAGTGGTTGGCTAACCCGGTGCTTGTGCTAAAAAAGAACGGCACCTGGCGTGTGTGTGTGGATTACACCGATTTAAACAAAGCTTGTCCGGCTGACCCTTTTGCTCTTCCTCGTATTGATCAGATCATTGATGCTACGGCGGGTTGCGAGCGTTTGAGTTTTTTGGATGCATATTCGGGTTATCATCAGATCAAGATGGCAATGAAGGACCAGGAGAAGACAACTTTCATCGCTCCGTTTGGAGCCTTCTATTATGTGTCTATGCCTTTTGGGCTAAAAAGTGCCCAGGCGACTTATCAACGATGTGTACAGAATTGTCTTCACAGTCAGATTGGGCATAATGTTCATGCTTATGTGGATGACATAGTAGTGAAATCCAGAGAGAAGGAAACCTTGGTAACTAATCTGAAGGAGACCTTTGATAACCTCCGGGTCTACAAGATGATGCTTAACCCGGCCAAATGTGTTTTTGGAGTTCCAGCTGGCAAACTCTTGGGTTTTTTGGTGTCTAATAGAGGTATTGAGGCTAACCCGGAGAAAATTAAGGCAATTACATCTCTGGCCAAACCAGTGTGCATCAATGACGTTCAGCGGTTGGCGGATCGTGTCGCGGCCTTAAGCCGGTTAGGGGATAAGGCGATGCCTTTGTATCAAATGATGAAAAAGGTGGATGACTTTGTCTCGAGTAACGCTGCTAACTCTGCTTTTGAGGATCTGAAGAAATAGCTCGCTGAGCCGCCGGTTCTTGCTGCTCCGGTTGAGAAAGAGCCGTTGTTGTTGTATGTGGCTGCTAACTCATGTGTTGTCAGTGTAGCAGTGGTTGTGGAGCGCAAGGAGGCTGGCAAGGAACATCCGGTCCAACGGCCGGTTTACTATGTCATTGAGGTGCTTATTGAATCTAAACAAAGATATCCACATTGGCAGAAGCTCATTTATGGGGTGTTCATGGCAAGCCGGAAGCTCAGACATTACTTTCTGGGTCACCCAATCACTGTGGTTAGCTCTGCTCCTCTAGGCGACATTATTCAAAATAGGGAAGCCACAGGACGAGTCACCAAGTGGGCTATTGAACTTGGGTCTCATGGTTTGAAGTATGTGCCACGTACTGCGGTTAAATCTCAAGCGCTGGTTGACTTCATTAATGACTGGACAGAGTTGCACATGCCATAGGAGAAACCAGACAACACATATTGGACGATTCACTTTGATGGGTCCAGACAGTTGGAAGGCTCGGGGGCTGGAGTTGTTTTAACTTCTCCTCGAGGTGACAAGTTTTGTTATGTGTTGCGATTGATGTTTCCTTGTACTAACAACACAGTAGAATATGAAACCCTACTCCATGGTCTTCGAATGGCTAAAGAGATGAGTCTGAGCCGGGTACGGTGCCTTGGTGATTCAGATTTTGTGGCTCAATAGGTGTTAGGCAAGTGGGATTCCAAGGATCCTATCATGGTGGCTTATCGCCGCGAGGTCGACGCTGTTGCAGGGCATTTTAAGGGTTATCAAGTGGAACACATTGACCGTAGAAAGAATGAAGCGGCCGATGCCTTAAGCCAGTTGGGATCTCAGCGTAAGCCGATGCCACCCAACACCTTTTTAGATGTTTTACTTAACCCGTCTGTTAAGTTGCCTATAGAGGAAGATTTGGCCATTCCTGACCCGGAGCACAATTGGTAGCGGCTCTTCATGTCATTCCGGATTGGACAGTACCGTTCCTGGCTTACATGACCCGGGGCGAGCTGCCAGAGGACGAGACCCTGACCCGACAGATAACCCGGCGGTCCAAGTCAATGACGATTTCTGACGGACAGTTGTATCATCGCAGCGTCACTGGAGCGTTTCAACGTTGTGTTTCCCGTGAAGAAGGTCAAGAAATACTTCTTGAGATCCATGAAGGGGATTGTGGTCATCATGCTAGGTCAAAGTCTCTTGTGGCCAAAGCTTTTCGTCATGGTTTTTACTGGCTAACGGCTTACGCTAATGCGGAGGATCTGGTCAGTAGGTGTGATGGATGTCAAAAATTTGCACGACGAGCGCATGTGCTGGCTCAAGAGTTGGGGATGATTCAAATTACTTGTCCGTTTGCAGTTTGGGGCTTGACATGGTTGGACCTTTCAAAAGGTCCAAAGATAAAAAGATGCATCTTGTAGTGGCAGTTGACAAATTCACAAAATGGGTTGAGGCAGAGCCAGTGAGCAAGTGTGATGCAGCCACAGCGGTTCAGTTCATGAAAAAGGTTATTTTTCGCTTTGGTTGTCCACACAACATTATCACTGACAATGGCACTAATTTGTCCCAAGGTGCTATGGAGGAGTTTTGTCAACATGAGCATATCCGGCTTGATGTTTCTTCCGAAGCTCACCCTCAATCCAATGGTCAAGCTGAGAGAGCAAATTAGGAAATCTTAAAAGGTTTCAAGCCCCAGCTTATGGTTCCCTTACAACGAACGCGGGGTTGTTGGGTAGAAGAATTACCCTTGGTGCTGTGGAGTATCAACACCACCCCTAACAGGTCTACAGGTTATACACCTTTCTTCATGGTTTATGGAGCGGAAGCAGTACTGCCTAGTGACATCCGTCATGACTCGCCTCGCGTGGCGGCTTACGTTGAAGCTGATAATGAACAAGCCTGACAGGATGCACTTGACTTGTTAGATAAGGAGAGAGACTTGGCGGCGGCTCGATCAGCAATTTATCAACAGGACCTGCGCCGTTATCATAGCCGCCGGGTTAAGTCCAGGACCTTTCAAGAAGGTGACCAAGTGCTCGGGCTCATTCAGGATCTGTCTGATGCACACAAACTATCCCCGCCTTGGGAAGGACCCTTTGTGGTCAGCAAGAACTTAAACAACGGGTCATATTACCTCATTGACGTCCGAGAGCACAAAGACTCACGTAAGTCGGAGAAGGAGACCCGCCGGCCGTGGAACATTGCTCAACTTCGGCCATACTATACTTAAGCCACTGGCTCTCGTCATGTACCTACTTTGACATTGTATATATTATGATAAGTAATAAAGCAGGACCTCTGTCCTTTTTCCCTTTCAATGATCATATATCCTTATCATTTTCATTGTTTAAAATGACCAAAAGGGGGCTGATCATATCCGAATCTAGCTTCATCCTTTTGGTCCAGCTCATGATCGTATTTGAATCTAGCTGTAAAACTCATGGTCACTTGGGGGCTTCCTGTTCAAACATAGGTCGTATTCGAAACAAAGAGAACATAGCTGTCATAACCCTTTTGATCGGCTCAAGGCCAAACTCACTAGGGGGCTTCTTGATCGTATCCGAATAATAGCTTAACCCCTTTTGGGTCTGACTTGGATCGTATTCGAATCAGGGTCGTTAAAAACCTCTCAAGGTCATTTGGGGGCTTCCTATTCAAACATAGGTCGTATTTGAACCAAAGAGGACATAGCTGTCAGTACCCTCTTGATCGGCGCAACGCCAAAGCCACTAGGGGCTATATGATCGTATTCGAATCTTAGCTTAACCCCTTTGGTCCGGTTTACTGATCGTATTCGAATTAGAAGCCTCCAGTTTTTTATAAATATTTTGATTGTCTGAAGCTTAATGTTTTTGTCTTATTGGTTTCAAATCTAACTGTCAATATAGTTTCAAATTAAACCGGCTCGGTTATTTGACAATGAGTTACCAAGGCATAACAGTCATCAGACATATGGAAGTATTGCCTTCTACGATGGATTGGGTTATCAACCTCATCATCCGGGTCATGAGAACCGGCGATACAGAACACAGTTATGATTGTTGTTCACGAACAGGTTTTCATGTATCTTTTCATTAATCAAAGGGTTTTTCAGCCTTGTTTATCTTTTCCACTATGATAATTTCATATACCGGGTGTTTTGACCCGTCCGGTGTTAAACCGTCAGGCCGTTCTTTCACTTTTTGCAGGAGAAAATTTAAAACACTGTAGATGTAATCACAGATGAGCTACATATTTATGTTGACATCATTGGCAAAGAGTCGTATGCAACATTTTATGCGCAATGGCATAGGCAAAACATGCAGTTTTCAAGCTAATCTATTACAAGGCTTTGAGAGCCCACAAGATGGTTATTTTTTAACTCTCCCCTTACCGGTTCACCTCCTTCTACTGATTGAAAGCTGGGATTGGACCAGTCAAAGCCGTTCAAAGCAATGAACTCCGCTTCATCATCAATCAAGCCGGCTGGGTCAACTTCCGTAGCAAAAGTGTGTTGACGAACCGGCGGGATAAGGTCGATCACCTTATAAGAGGGAGTCGCCATCTTCTTATTCTCCAAATCAAAACCCGGCTGATATTTATCAATGTTGGTCTCATCTCCAAGAATGGTAGCTTGGGGTCGAAGTCCCCTCACACAGGCAATGAAGTCATCCTACTCAAATGGAGTCCCGTCTTCCTTCACGGTAGGGTACCCCTTAGCCACATCCACCGGGTCTAGATCTAGCACCTAGGCTTTGGAGCGGCTCAGGGCAGTCAGGGCTCCGGCTCTGGCACGGGATCGTTTGACCTCTTGAAACCTGGTGGGTAACATTGATAACTTCTTCAAAACATCGCTCAACCGATTGGGTCCTTGGTTGGCAGGGGAGATGGTGGCAAGTGCTCGTTGAGCGCCAGTGTACAATTGCTCCACCAAAGTATAAACCGCCTTCAACTTCGTCACATTATCCTGGTTCAGATTTTTACTTCGTGGACCTGCGAGTGTTTTAACAAAGGTTTAGCAAGCGGCTTATATTCCTGGCCAAAATAAAGTATAAATGGTTAATACAGATGACTTACCAAAGATGGCAGAGACCATTTGAGACACCCGGTTCTTTAAACCGGTGAGCTCCGTGGTAACCTCCTCACGAGCCGCCTCAGCTGTTTCAGCATGTTGTATTAGCAGCATCTTTTCTTCGGCCCAGGATTTCTTCTTTGCAGTCAAGCTAGTCTTCAATTTTTCTGTCTCAGAAAGACTCAATTGGAGTTTAGAGTCAGCAGTCTTGATTTCTGCCTCTTGATCCGCCAGCCGGGTCTTTGCATTAGTCAATTGGGAGCCCAATTCAGATAGGGCGTTCTACAAAGCATACACAGGTGTGTCAAGGCTTAAACTAAAAGTTATAAGGGTTCAAGTCTCAAGTACTTTGCACTGCAATACCACTTGACACTTGGGGGCTAATGTTTGCCAAAGCAATTATTTATGACTCGTATATATTTCAAGTCCCAAGTGTTTTACAAAGTAACAGCACTTGGCACTTGGGGGCTAATGCGTTCAGAAAGTTTCTCAAGATTAAGCCAGATTGCAATACTTATTGGGACTAGTAAAAGACAGTTATGAAGTTAAGTATCGATTCATTTATGATAAATTGAGCTGGCCCTTGGGGACTACAGGTGAAGTTTACGCTACTTTGTTGGACTTTAAAAAGCTTAGAGTCAACCTATATCATAAAGTCTATAGATCATCCAGGTTCATCATCTGAAGACTTGGGGGTTGGCAGAGTATAAGTGAACCGGAGAACATACCTCATATTTTAGCTGCAATTGCTTGACCATCTCAATTTCCGACTCACGGCTAGAATGAACATGACTGAGATAGCCGGACAGTATGTCACTAGCATTTAGATGAGTGTAGTGAGAGATATCAAAACGCACTTTTTGCTTCTCCAAGGCTTCTTGCTTAGCAGTGTGCCAGGCTAACACAGTGGGGGTCCCCGGTTCAACAAATCGGCTACTAGTAATCAACACGTCAGTATCAGAAGTTGTTGGCGGGTTAGCTGAATTAGATGGTTCAATGATAGTCGGATTAAGGGTGATCTCATCGAATCTTACAACTCAGGAGAATCCAATTGAGTATGAACAACCGGGTCTTCAGGTGTTTCAGTTTCAGAGGGAGGAGTCGGCATGGTCGGCTCAGGTGCAGGAACCTTCAGGTCTTCTGACGGCTTAATCACCTTGGCCTTCTTGGATTTGGCTTGGCCTCTAAGAAAAGTTTTATGAGACAGTTAGTGTAAGGATGCAGTTTTTAAAGATACAGAGGAAAGCTTATTTTTCCTTACCCAGGAGCAGTTTTGAAAGCCGGAAACTGAGTCTGAGATGAGTCGCCAGAAGAGCGAAAAACCTCCTGTAAAAGGTAAAATAAAGTCAGTGAGGCAAGGGAATAGATTCATTAATGAAAGCAAAAGATGAAGATGAAAGAAACCTCATTCTGGTGTTTTCGAGGAGTTTGTTGTAAAACGGAAGGTGGTTCATCATCGTCGTTATTTCGGGCCTGACGGCGGCTCTCATGTTGCTGCTTTTTCAAAAGAAAATGAGGGTCCAAATAAGCCAAAGGGTGCGAAAACCTTACTTTCCGGGTTACCAGTCGAAGTTTCTGTCTTAGCAAATAGGCTGAGTCGGAGGAAATACTTACCTCTTCTTCTATGGCCTGGCTGGCCCCCGTGTCATCCTGGCAATAGTCAGTGTCAATAAGGTTATTAAAAAACTGGCCAAGGGTGTCAAGGGCTACCTCCGACTCAGTATCATCATCAAGCTTTAACAGGTCCGAAGCAGTGCTCCTTTTCCTCTTGGACCTCCGGGTCGTCTTCCTGGTGGCTATGGCGGCGGCTCTAGCCTTCTTGGCAGCTTCATGGTCATACTTGGCCTTCCAGAAGTCGGATTTGGCCTGTAAACAAATAAACAAGATAAAAGGTGATGCAAGTATTTAAAACTATTGAGGAAAACACAAAAAGAGAAAGAGGTCAGGGGTTTTTCACCTCTGGTGCCGAGTTAAGTTTGCAGAAGGGGTTTAACCCAATCTTACTGTAGTCCTCATATTTACCATTCACAAGGATGGTTGACATTGCAACAATGTCTTCTTCAGTTAGTTGTAGAGAGCTGTGACGCAGAGAGTCATTTGGGCCTCCGCCATACTCATACATCAATTTGGATCGGGGGCTTAGAGGGATGACCCGCCGCAAGATCCAGCAACGGATCAAGTCAACTCCGGTTAAGCCATTCCCCAATAAGGCATTAATCCTTTTAATAGATGGAATAAGCTTCTTGTGTTCAGCAGCAGTAAGTTTGTCAGGGAGCACAAACTTGGAATCCAGACGCTCTGCGTGATAACCCGGCAGTGGTTTTTCATTGGTTGGTGATGTATCTTGGCAATAGAACTTGGTCTGATTCCAATCTTTGGGATGACTCGGTAAGACTATTAAGGGAAAAATGGCGCCCTGTCGGCGCTGAATTGAGATTCCACCAAGTTCCAAGCTAGGGCCATTGTTACACTCATTTTGGCGGTTCAAATAAAAGTACTCTCTGAAGAGTTCCACAGTCGGCTCTTCTTGAAGATACACCTCACAGAGAACTTGAAAATTGCAGATGTTGGATATGGAATTGGGTCCAAGATCTTGAGGGTGAAGTTTGAAAAAATGAAGAACGTCTCTAAAGAACTTTGAGCTGGGTGGTGAAAAACCCTGATTCATATGGTCAGTGAAGACAATAACTTCACCGTCTTTGGGATTAGGCCGTTCCTCGTCCGGGTCAGGCACGTGATAAGACATAACATTTTTCCCTGGCAAAAATCCTATGGTGAAAAATTCCTTCAAGGTATCTTCAGTAACTGTCGAAGGGACCCAGTTGCAGATAGTCGGTGCTTTTGACGGAATGATGATCAAAGGACAAATTGAAAATAAAGTAATGTGTCGGTTCAATTCGATGATGAAATTAAAAGTTAAATGAGTAATGGTGGCTTAAGTAAGGGCTAATGACATATAGAGGGTAAGTGAGCCGGCGTGATAAGCCGCCATGACTAAAGACATTCGAAGGAAGCCAGAAACAGAATTGGCTAAGTGTTGAGACAAACAGATTTCCCAAACTATTGCTATTATTCTGAATCAAAATGGGCCAGAAAAGAAAAATAAATTCAGACCTACAGAACAAACGTGGAGAAGTTCATCAGCTCTAAGAAGATATCTGTGCAAAGGAAAAGGATCTACAAGCATCTAAAATGGGCGTAAAACTACTACCGCATAAGTTCTGCCTTTCTTCTGGATCAAAAGAGGGTACGAAGAAGAAACTACAAGGAGGTTTGTGATGAACAGCGAAGAACGCCGATGAACTCATAACCCTAAACAGATCTAAGGGAGTGGAAAGGTAGGAACTTACGAATGCAGAGCTTCTGCGAAGGGTCGCCGCGGTTCTCAGGACGAGCTCAGGATGATGCAGTGGCCGACGTTGAGAGGCGACGGCGGGCGTTGTGGCAACGGTGAAGCTCGAGAGGCAGAGAGGTGGCGAGAAGATGGAAGGAAGAAGAACAAGGGGGAAAGACCAGCCAAGCCTATTTATAAGGGGATAAGTGAACGGACAGGTGCGGGAATTGAGGAAGGCCAAAATAATGATTATCTAGCTAAACGGACGCCTCGATTCTCGGAAGACAATAAAAAGATAAAGATCCGTTGAAGATGACATCATAGCAGGCTTTCGTGTTTTCAGAAGATGACGTCATGGCGGGTTACTGAGTTTTTTACAGAGAGAGGAAGATGGATTTCGTCTAAGTGTTGAAGATTGACAAAGATAAAAGTTCAAGTCAACCTGGGGCCTAATGTTGGGGATATAGCTACCAGGTATGTCCCACCCAGGAGGGGCCGGGTCAACCCCAATGGAGGGTTACGAAAAGAAGCCCAGTAATATTCAAGATGATAGTTTATTAAGACTTATAGAAAGCCTAAGCCCAGAGGCGGCTTAAGGCCCAATATTGTGAACCGCCATATGTAGAGAAAGACTTGTAAGGACAGGCATGTAAAAGAAGTCACCGAGCCGGACACGTTTTATGAGCCGGCGGGGACTCTATAGGCCGCCAGGCGTCAACCCATGTATATAAGGGGACGACCTGGCGGTGGCTTAGGGCAAGAAAAACAACAACTCGAAGCCAGGCAAAGCGGATTCGCTCCCTGGTCATCGAAACCCCAGCAATTCCAACACAACTAGACGTAGGCTTTTACCTTCATCGTAAGGGGCCGAACTAGTATAAACCTCTCGTGTCCTTTGTCCCGATTAACCCCTTTAAGCTTCCTAGTTGCGATGGCCCTACGACTAAGTCCTTTTGCTAGGACATCTGCCGTGACAATTCCACGACAAAAGCCTTGATTTCTGCACCTATTGTTCAGCCACCTGATTGGAATTTACCCTTTGAAATCATGTGTGATGCTAGTGACTATGCTGTAGGTGTTGTTCTAGGACAAAGAGTTGATAAAAAATTAAATGTTATTCAATATGCTAGTAAAACTCTAGACAATGCCCAGACAAATTATGCTAATACTGAAAAGGAATTCTTAGCAGTTGTATTTGCTTGTGATAAGTTCAGACCTTATATTGTTGATTCTAAAGTAACTATTCACACTAATCATGCTGCTATTAAATATCTTATGGAAAAGAAAGATACTAAACCTAGACTTGTCAGATGGGTTCTCCTGCTATAAGAATTTGATTTGCATATTATTGATAGAAAGGGAGCTGAGAATCCCGTTGCAGACAACTTGTCTAGGTTAGAGAATGTTCTTGATGACCCACTACCTATTGATGATAGCTTTCCTAATGAATAATTATCTGTCATAAATGCTTCTCGTACAGCTCCATGGTATGCTGATTATGCTAATTACATTGTTGCTAAATTTATACCACCTAGTTTCACATACCAGCAAAAGAAAAAGGTTTTCTATGAATTAAGACATTACTTCTGGGATGACCCACACCTTTATAAAGAAGGAGTAGATGGTGTTATTAGACGTTGTATATCTAAGCATGAACAGGAAGCAAGTGTCACTCCGAAGCTTATGGAGGACACCATGCTGGAGAAAGAACTGCACATAAGGTATTGCAATCCGGTTTTTATTGGCCTACTCTCCTCAAGGATGCCCGTAAGTTTGTCTTATCTTGTGATGAATGTCAAAGAATTGGTAATATTAGTAGACGTCAAGAAATGCCTATGAATTATTCACTCGTTATTGAACCATTTGATGTTTGGGGCTTCGATTATATGGGACCTTTTCCTTCCTCTAATGGGTATACACATATTTTAGTTGTTGTTGATTACGTTACTAAGTGGGTAGAAGCTATTCCAACTAGTAGTGCTGATCATAACACCTCTATTAAGATGCTTAAAGAAGTTATTTTTCCGAGGTTTGGAGTCCCTAGATACTTAATGACTGATGGTGGTTCACATTTTATTCATGGTGCCTTTCGTAAAATGCTTGCTAAGTATGATGTTAATCATAGAATTGCATCTCCATATCATCCACAGTCTAGTGGTCAAGTAGAATTGAGTAACAGAGAGCTCAAATTAATTTTGCAAAAGACTGTTAATAGATCTAGAAAGAAATGGTCCAAGAAACTTGATGATGCATTATGGGCATATAGAACTGCATATAAAAATCCTATGGGCATGTCTCCGTATAAAATGGTTTATGGTAAAGCATGTCACTTACCTCTCGAGCTGGAACATAAGGGATATTGGGCCATTAAAGATCTCAACTATGACTTCAAACTTGCCGGTGAGAAGAGTCTTTTTGACATTAGCTCACTTGATGAATGGAGAACCCAGGCTTATGAGAATGCCAAATTGTTTAAATAAAATGTTAAAAGATGGCATGATAAAAGGATACAAAAGCGTGAGTTTAATGTAGGTGATTATGTATTGCTATACAACTCTCGTTTGAGATTTTTTGCTGGAAAACTCCTCTCTAAATGGGAAGGTCCTTACGTTATCGAGGAGGTCTATCGTTCCGGTGCCATAAAAATCAACAACTTCGAAGGCACAAATCTGAAGGTGGTGAACGATCAAAGAATCAAACATTATATCTTAGGTAATCCCATAAATGTTAAAACTAATATTATTGAAACCGTAACCCCGGAGGAATACATAAGAGACACTTTCTAGAACATTCAGACTCCGAAAACGAATAGCTATGTGTTACGGTAAGTAAACCGACTCCAAACAGTTCTAATGGCAATTTTTCTCCGTTTTGGAATATTTAAGAAAATAGGAAAATAAGAAGTAGTCCGGGAAGGACACGAGGCTTCCACGAGGGTGGAGGGCACGCCCTACCCCCCTGGGCGCGCCCCCTGCCTCGTGGGCACCTCGTGCGCTCTCCGGACTCCATTTTCTTGCACGATACTTCTTTTAGTCGGTAAAAATTCATTGTATAATCTCCCAAAGGTTTTGACCACTGTATCACACAAATATCTCATGTTCTTGTTTAGAGCTATTTTTCTGTCAGATCTAGATCACCATGGCGTCTCCAAGTGCCCCCAAGGACAAGTTCTTCGAGAAGGTCATCAACCCCTACCTCGCAGAAGTGCTGCAACATCCTCAAACCATTGAGATGCGTGAGGGGTTGCTGCACATCCGCGATGTTGAGGGACCAAGGAGGACCGGAAGCATGGAGACAAGGCTCGAGGCAATGGAGCAACAAGTTTTCAAGTGTCAGGAGATGGTGGAGCGTGGACTCGACTCCAATCACATAACGATCACGGAGTTCACCAACAACCACAAGCTGGACGCCAAGGACATTGGGGAGGCCATCTTCAAGCTTCATGAGAAGATCGAGCACCTCCAAGCCCAGATCTATGACCTGCAAAATAAAAATTGTGAGTATGAATATAGATTCAAGAGGATGAGTTTGGCTGCAGATTTAAGGATCCCGGAGACTCGATCATCCTTCTATGATGGTGAGCCTATGCCTTGGAAGAGGGACGACAAGCCTACATCATCAACAACTTCATCTCCTTCACCGGCAAAAGAGATATAATCACATGGGTATGGGCACTCCCCTTGGCAACTGCCAAGCTTGGGGGAGTGCCCCGGTATCGTATCACCATCACTTTTATCTTTACCGCTTTTCTTAGTTCGATCCTTTTGATAATATCTTGGTCTAGTAGAATTGTGGGGACCCCGACTCACAAGTCGTGATCACCGAATGCACGTGTACAATGATCCCAGAGATCAATGCTCACTGAACACACAGAAGCTGAATAACAAGAGTCTTACATCCATACATACCGTCTTACACAAATTATGACCATTATGGTCAAGTCTTACATATATAAAGCCTTAAGGGCTGAACATCAAATGAAACATAAGCAGCGGAAATCTTCGTTGATAAGTAGAACCCATGCCATCTGCCTTAACCCTACAGGCATTCTGACTGGGAAACGTCCTAGTTCGCATGTTCGTCTTCAAAGAACTCTTCTTCGAACTCCTGTTCTTCCATGCCTGGCCAATTAAATAACCAGTGGCAAGCCAATGAGTACTTTGAATGTACTCGCAAGCAACCCATGTTTTGGTTCAAGGTACAACAATGCATGATATAGGTAAATTTTTGCGGAAAGCTAGTTTTCGAGTGCAATGACATGTTCAACAACTTGTAAGACATGCATCAGGAGAATTCAAGTAACCATAAGGACAGGTTACAGATATCAACATAAATAGAGTGGGCACCAACCCAACTCAATTATGTCAAGTCCTTTGACTTGACCCGAGTAGTGGTATCAACATAAAAAGAGTGGGCACCAACCCAACTCAATTATGTCAAGTCCTTTGACTTGACCCGAGTAGTTCTTCCCACTTATCCAAACACTCACACTGGTTCGAAAACATGTGGACGTAGCCCAAGAGCGGTTACCCAACTGTCCTTGACCGTGGACACGGCTATTCGAATAGTTTTACACTCTGCAGAGGTTGCACACTTTACCCACAAGATCCGGGGAACTTCCGTGTCATCCACGACCCGCGGTACCTCAGGTACCCGGGGTAAGCACCCGATCACTATCTTTCCCTAGACGACACTAACATGGAGTCCACTCGATTGGTAGTAACCCCCGTGCCCAACATTTGACAACTTAAAATTGTGGAGCCTCGCTCCTATATTCATCACATACCACTGGCACGGGGTACCAACGGTGTGTCCGATGCCCCATAAAAATGTTCTTGGCCGCCCTACCTGGCACGACCCCGTCCCGAGAGAGAGCACCAATTCTCTCCCATCACTAGTAATGCGGGCTCCAAGCTAGTATCGGCCTAGGTAATCAATAATGCCCTTTCCCATATAAGGGTAGAGTGGTTGCGCATGTAAGGTTGGAATAACGGTCGCAACTTAAACCAATCCATTTTTGAAAACAACACACACACTTGCCTCGGTACACCACTTCGTCATCAAGTGGTTACCCAACTCATCATATCCCCCGGGCATAAGTGGCACCCGACGGGGTTTTTCAAAAGTCCCTTCAAAATACTTGACTCCATCACCATGCATTTTCCGTCCCTTTTTGCGTAGCATTACTTTAGCATTCTATCTATTCCCATCGGCATAACCCTCATAAGGAGGTAGGGTCATGCACAATGCAAGTATCAACGAGGGGGGTGATGAAGGCAACCCACCGTAGTGGCTGCCCTCTCATCATGACTCCGATGCAACAATAATAAAGTGCTATATGAAATGCATAAAAAGGGTTTCATAGACATGGTCAAAGGGCTGCTTGCCTGGCTCAACAAGGTCTTCTGGGTCTTTAAAGTCTTCTGGTCCAACTCCTTCATCAGAAACGCAATCTATCGTCGCAAAATAATAACGAGAAAAATAAGGCAATAATAAAACAGAAAAACCAAAGTGCTCAGAGAAATGTCAACTTATTTTTGTAAAATACTAGGTGGAAAACTAAGAAGGGGAAAATTCCTAGTTTTGGATTTGGAGTAGCAGAATAGGAGAAATGGTTTTACAAAGGCATATTTAAATGCTTAAAATCACATTTAAATATTTACAGTGAAGGAAAGGTTGTTGGATTTGAGTGAAAGTTGCACCATAAATAGGTGGGATTATTACAAGAATTTAGGAGTTGGAATTATTGCATTTGCATTAATATTTAATCCTGTGGAATTTTTGCAAATTTCCAGAAAAAGAAAAAGGGGAAGAAGCACTGTGCCTGCTGGGCCAGAACAGCCGCAGCGCAGCAGGCCCGGCCAGAGAGGCGGCCCAGCGCACTGGTGCACACGCGCGCGCCAGGTTTAAACCTGACGGGCGGGGCCCGGGCGTCAGCGAGAGAGAGAGGGGCGATGGAGGGGAGAGGCTGACAGGCGGGGCCCGCCTGTCATCCCTAACCCCGAGTCCAGGCGGCCGGCGAGCTCACCGACGATGATGCAGGGCACGGCGAGGTCGGGCGAGGGCACAGCTGGGCTCAGCGTCATGTCGCCGTTCGGGGGGAGGTGGTGGACGTCACCGGAGTGGCCTGGTTCGCCGGCGGCGAGGTTCGTGGTGGAGGAGCTTCGGGTGGTGGTCGTTCCAGTCGACTCTGGCTGCAAACGAGGCGGGGGAGAGAGGGGAAATGATCAGTGGGGGATGGCGGTCTCAGATCGGGGCAGAGGAGGAGCGGGGGAGGCCTGTACCTCGCGGACTCTGGCGACCCGAGGCGGCGGAGCTCGAGCTCGATCTCGAGCTCGGGCTCGTCTGGAGAGGGGTGAGTGGCGCAAGGGGGTGTTTAGGGGAGTGAGAGAGCGAGTGGTGAGGAGAGAAGGGCTCAGGGAGGCCCTTAAATAGGCGAATGGCGGTCCATCGTGGGCTCGTGCGCCGGCGAGCTCGTGCTCGTCGCTACGGGCCTCGGGAGGGTGCTGCGCCGTGTCTAGGGTGTTCCTGGGCGTGGACTACGCCGAGAGAGATAGAGAGAGGGAGTAGGGAGAGGTCAGAGGCGCTGCGCGTGTGAGCTCGCTCACTAGAGCTCTCGGGCGGCCGGTGCGCGTGCGAGCAGGGGTAGGAGAGAGAGAGGGGGGAGGGGGCCGACCAGCTGCCGTGTCCCGGATGCCGAGGCACATCGGCAGGCGCGCGGGGGGAGGCCCGAGGTGGCCAGATGTGCTTGGCAGGGGGCAGCTACAGTGCGGGAGCGCACTGTAGCGCGCTCCAGAGCGCCCAAATGGCATGCCGAGCCATTTTCTATGCTTGTGGGCACGCCCTGGCATGTCTGGTAGCTCTAGGGAGGAGTAAAGAAAGGGGGGAGAGCATAGGATGCCATGGATGGCCACTGGGGTGAGGAGAGAAGAAGAAGAAGAGTGGAAATGGGCTGTCCAGAGAGAGAAAGTGAGGGTTTCACCCCCAAATAATTGATCTGAGGGCTTGCCATTGCTACTGGAGGTATAAGGTGACTAGATTAAGCTCTGGTAAAAAGTTGAGCTTACCAAGAATAGTGGAAGGGGTCAAAATAGTGGTTTTTGTAAAATGGCAGAAGGTGTTTGATAATGGTTTGGGCAAAAAAATGATTTCCAATTGCCATGAGGCTCTACAGTGTGAATTGACACATATAATTAGGGTGTTCCACCAAATTTGAGCTCATTTGGGCAAAGTGGCCAATGTAACTTTGGTAAACCCTAGAAATCAACAGAAATGGGTTTTCCAAGATCTAGTCATGCAAAACCATTCTCCTTGATGCACCACTTTGTGTAGTGTCATCATTTGTCCATATGAACATGCTCACAAAAGTTGAGGTCAAGAAGAGAAAGTTGGTAGTACAAACTTGCTCAAATTTGGTTCTGAACAGAAAGGGTTATGGGGCATTTTGGTGGACCAAAATGACCTTGATTGAAGTAAGGCTTTGCAAGATCATCACAATATGCATTTGTGACTTGCTGGATTTTTCTTGGATTTTTATGAAAATATTTCCTGTAGAAATATTTCAAATCCTTGAAATGAGCAGAAATGGTTTTGGGAGGTTTTGTCCAATATTTTGAACATGACCATGTGTTGAAACTCTTATATATGGGAAACATATGTCCACTGAGTTTCCCTAAATTTTCTCAAATATTTTTAAAATAATAAAATAATTTTTCCCTATTAAAGACCATTTCTGGCCTTAAGAAAAAGCCTTTAAATAAAATAGGAAAATAACTTTTAAAATTATATTTTTGGGGTTTATGGGAATCCTATATCTAATAGGTTTCAAATATACCTTTTGAAATATTTTTCATACCCCAAATCAGGTACTTGCAGTGCAAACCTCAATCTAGGGGTTTTTGGAAAACTAATTTTTGAAAATACTATTTGGCCAAATTATTTTTGTAAGAAAATACTATATTTCTCTATACACATGGCATGATCATTGGGCAGAAGTTTGGGGCAAGGAGATGAAGTATAGGGGGTGGAGTTGTGTTGACTTTACGGAGCACTTGAAAAGCACAGAGAGAAAACCAACTCCAAATAAAAGCCAAATAATGCAAAAGTTTTTATTGGTCCAAATTTTCATGCTTTATTAATGCAAATGAAGAGTTACAAAATGCAGGGTGTGACAAGAATAAAGTTTTAGTATGATCTAGTTGTGAGTTTTGCTTTATGATCTTCCTATGTAATCGAGTTCGTGAGCTTTATATAATAAAGATTAGTGTTGAGTCAAGGGCTTGATTATTTTGCTATGAACTTGAGGGAATAAAATAAAAGAGAAAGAAATAAAGAGATCATATGGATCTTATGGAGAGTAATGAGCTCACATATAAAGAGTATGATGAATAGAAGTTGTTGAGAGTTGACAAACATAATTTTGGTCATCGTTGAAATTAATAGGAAGTAATAAAGAAAGAGAGGTTTTCACATATAAATATACTATCTTAGACATCTTTCATGATTGTGAGCACTCATTAAAATATGACTTGCTAAAGAGTTGAGGTTGGACAAGGAAGACAACGTAATGGGTTATGTTTTCTTACATCTGAGATTAATTATATTGTCATGGATTATGCAACATGTTGAGCTTGCCTTTCCCTCTCATGCTAACCAATTTCCTTGCACCAAGTAGAGATACTACTTGTGCTTCCAAATATCCCTAAAACCAGTCTTGCCATGAGAGTCCACCATATCTACCTATGGATTGAGTAAGATCCTTCAAGTAAGTTGTCATCAGTGCACACAATAAAAATTGCTCTCTAAATATGTATGATCTATTAATGTGGAGAAAATAAGCTTTATACGATCTTGTGATGTGGAAGAAATAAAAGCAATGGACTGCATAATAAAGGTCCATATCACAAGTGGCAACATAAAGTGACGTTCTTTTGCATTAAGATTTTGTGCATCCAACCATAAAAGCACATGACAACCTCTGCTTCCCTCTACGAAGGGCCTATCTTTTATTCTTGTCTTATACTTAATGCAAGAGTCACGGTGATCTTCACCCTTCCCTTTTACATTTTATCCTTTGGCAAGCACAATGTGTTGCAAAACTATAAGCCCCTATCTTTCTCTGTGTCTGGCTAAAACTTCATACCCATAAATATTGCGTGAGTGTTAGCAATTGTGAAAGACTAAATGATAGTTGAGTATGTGGACTTGCTGAAAAGCTCTTATATTGACTCTTTCTGATGTTATGATAAATTGCAATTGCTTCAATGACTGAGATTGTAGTTTGTTAGTTTTCAATGAAGTTTATGATTCATACTTGAAATTGTGATTGAATTATTACTTTAGCATAAGAGATCATATAAAAAATATATATATGTTGTTGTTCTAAGAATGATCACGATGCCCTCATGTCCGTATTTTATTTTATCGACACCTCTATCTCTAAACATGTGGACATATTTTTCGATATCGGCTTTAGCTTGAGGACAAGCGAGGTCTAAGCTTGGGGGAGTTGATATGTCCATTTTGCATCATGCTTTTATATCGATATTTAATGCATTATGGGCTGTCATTACACGTTATGTCACAATACTTATGCATATTCTCTCTTATTTTACAAGGTTTACATGAAGAGGGAGAATGTCGACAGCTCGAATTCTGGGCTGGAAAAGGAGCAAATATTAGAGACCTATTCTGCATAGCTCCAAAAGTCCTGAAACTTCATGGAAGTTATTTTTGGAATTAATAAAAAATACTAGCGAAAGAATCCACCAGAGGGGGAACACACCCTGTCCACGAGGGTGGGGGCGCACCCTACCCCCCTGGGCGCGCCCCCTGCCTCGTGGGCCCCCTGGTAGGCCTCCGGTGCCCATCTTCTGCTATATGAAGTCTTTCGTCTGAGAAAAAATCATAAGCAAGCTTTCGGGAAGAAACTTCGCCGCCACGAGGCGGAACCTTGGCGGAACCAATCTAGGGCTCCGGCAGAGCTGTTCTGCCAGGGAAACTTCCCTCTCGGAGGGGGAAATCATCACCAACGATCCTCTCATTGGGAGGGGGTCAATCTCCATCAACATCTTCACCAGCACCATCTCATCTCAAACCCTAGTTCATCTCTTGTATCCAATATTTGTAACCAAACCTTAGATTGGTACCTGTGGGTTGCTGGTAGTGTTGATTACTCCTTGTAATTGATGCTAGTTGGTTTACTTGGTGGAAGATCATATGTTCAGATCCATTATGCATATTAATACCCCTTTGATTATGAACATGAATATGCTTTGTGAGTAGTTACGTTTGTTCCTGAGGACATGGGAGAAGTCTTGCTATAAGTAGTCATGTGAATTTGGTATTCGTTCGATATTTTGATGAGATGTATGTTCTCATCCCTCTAATGGTGTCATGTGAACGTCGACTACATGACACTTCACCGTTGTTTGGGCCTAGAGGGAGGCATTGGGAAGTAATGAGTAGATGATGGGTTTCCAGAGTGACAGAAGCTTAAACCCTAGTTTATGCGTTGCTTCGTAAGGGGCTGATTTGGATCCATATGTTTCATGCTATGGTTAGGTTTACCTTAATACTTCTGTTGTAGTTGTGGATGCTTGCAATGGGGGTTAATCATAAGTGGGATTCTTCTCCAAGTAAGGACAGTACCCAAGCACTGGTCCACCCACATATCAAATTATCAAACTACCGAACGTGAATCATATGAACGTGATGAAAACTAGCTTGACGATAATTCCCATGTGTCCTCAGGAGCGCTTTCCTTCATATAAGAGTTTGTCCAGGCTTGTCCTTTGCTACAAAAAGGATTGGTCCATCTTTTCTGCACCTTATTTACTTGCATTACTTGTTACTCATTACTAATTACCTTATCACAAAACTATCTGTTACCGATAATTTCAGTGCTTACAGGGAATACCTTACTGAAAACTGCTTATCATTTCCTTCTGCTCCTCGTTGGGTTCGACACTCTTACTTATCAAAAAGGCTATGACAGATCCCCTTCACTTGTGGGTCATCAGGTGACAGCGGCTTCGTCTCGTGGATCGCGATAATTCTTTCTCCCTGATTTTTTCTAGAAAAATAGGATTTTATAGCGTCGGTTTCAAGGTCTGCGGGGCCACCAGGTGGGGACAACCCACCTGGCGCGCCTGGTGAGGGGGGCGCACCCTGGTGGGTTGTGCCCACCCAGGTGCCCCTCTTCGGTAGGTCTTGGCTCCAGAAATTCTCTTATTTGATATAAAAAAATCCTCGCAAAGTTTCGTTCCATTCCGAGAAATTTATTTCTGCACAAAAACAACACCATGGTAGTTCTGCTGAAAACAGCGTCAGCCCGGGGTTAGTTTCATTCAGATCATGCAAATTAGAGTCCAAAACAAGAGGAAAAGCATTAGGAAAAGTAGATACGGTGGAGACGTATCATGTACCAACTAGGGCTGTCAATATATTCCATGCTAGGTGGGTTATTCTAGCGATGAGTGAACTCCGCTCATCATTCACGAGAAAATGGCTGGTAGCTGGGTGTAACGCCCCAAGACCGGAGCTTCAGATGCCTTCCATGTTTCCGAGTGTTGTCAGGTGTTTCGTTTTGGTTCGTTGCATCATGTGCATTACATCATGTCATCATGTCACAAATCTTTTGCATCTCAACTAAATAAATTGCATAGATCATTGATCTATTTAAATCGAGGGAACTCACATGGTGTTTTCTATTTAAAACATACCCTCCCAATATTTAGGGAGCTATATAAAATATTCCATTAGTTTGGAATTTACCGCAACACACGTGCATATTAAATCCCTTCCTTTCCTGCCTCAAGTTTGGACTCTCTAACTTTGCCAAATTCTTTTCCCATCTATCGAGGTTCTTTTCTTTAATCTCAACATTTTTTGAGCACTTCTAAAACCTAGCCCCAATTCAAACCCATTTGAATGATATTCAAATGAGTTCGAATTTAAATCTTGCATTCGCGCCAACTTCTATCTTCTTGGTTCCAGCTGAGTTTTGTGGGTCCGGAAACTTATACGCGTGTCCTACTTCTTCCCCAATACCTCCTTTCTTCTCATTTTCCTTCTTTGTTTTTTTTCTGTTTTTAGAAATCAAGAGAGGGAGAGAAGGGAGCCCAGTAGGCCATTTAGGCCTAGCTGCACCTAAACCTAGCCGGCTCCAAGGCCCACTCCCCCGGCCCACCTAACCCTCTAACCTAGCCCGCACCCTGCTCTCCTCCCTTGCGCCGCCACTCCCTCCTCTCGATCTCACCCTCTCGATCCCCTGCGCCTGTCCTCCTTGTTCCCTCGCGCCGTCAGGGAACCGCACGCCCGAACCACCATCTCCCTCGATCCCATCTTCCTCCCGCAGCCTCTCCCTCTCGATCCCTCTTCACCTCCTCGCCTCCCCGCCGAGGCACCGACCAGCGCCGCTGCTGCTTCATCGCCTGTGTAACCATGGTCCCCCTTGTGCCTCTGCTTCTTCACCTGCGGCTCCGCCGCCCCATGTCCACGTCGCCGGCCACCAGCAGGACGCTGCCGCGACGCCGACCAGCGCCGGCCTCGATCGCCTCCTCTGCTCCGCCTCCATCGCCGGCGACCACGACCAGCGCCCACCTCTAGGAGCTCGACGCCCCTGCCTCGTCCTCTTCTGTGGCTGCAGAAGCCTGCCGCGAGCGTGACACCGTGCTGCTTCGCCGTCCATGACCCTGGCCTCCTGCCACGGAGCTGCCGCTGCCGGCGTCCACCTCCTCGCCCATGCCTCCCCGTCGCTCTTCCTTCACGTGAACTATTGCAGGAGCGCCAACGCCACCAGGCCGCCGTCCCGCGCTCAAGCTCCTCCGCCCCTGGGCTCCGTTCACGCCGCCGTTTGCCCGGATCCGACGCCAGCCGGCCAGGATCCGCTCGTCTTTGTCGTTACCAGTGCTGCAGGAACCATGCTTCAAGTCCCCGTCGCCAATCTAGCCTTGCACATCTTGTTTGACCCAAGGAGACCCACACCACCGGCAAGACCAAGGATGCCCGAACGAGTGCTGACCGAAATGCCTAAGTACCACTACTTCCACGATGACCGTTGTTCGCCAAGTACACCTTCAGACGCCAAGTTCCTCTTCAAAATGTACGACTACTCGGCGTTGCGTCAAGTACCCCGATGGCTGGAGCCCTCGGATCCGTCAATTTCGTCTACGAACCGAGAACAACTACCATCTCTGAAGAACCGTGTAACGGAACCGTCAAGTTCGACTATGACTCGTGTACGACTACGCGGGATTCCTCGGACGCCAAGTTCAACGATGCATCAAGTTCCTCGCCGTGACCCTGAACATCTACAGGAAAACATGTACCACTACCGCCGTCGAGATTGCGAGAACCTCTACCGTTGATCCTAGAGCATGCGAGAACGACTACTTCCACTACGAACGTCCTGAGAACGTCTACTTCCCCTACACCACATCGAACTTGATCCGTTCCGAAAAGGCACGCTTCAAAGGTATAACCTCGAGACGACCACTCGTGGACCGTATCCATGAGTTGTATGAGATGCATGTTGCTTGTTGTAATCCTCCCGTGAATGTTAGTTGTTCCCTCATTTGACACCGTCATCGACTCTTGGGACACCCGGTATCCGGGAGCGCCCCACCATCTTTTGCACGCTCCCGCCACACTTTCTTTTACACCGACGTCTCAATGAGTTGCCGGAACCAGAACGTTGCGTGGCACCGTTTCGTTATCGTTGCTGTGGCACCCCTTTTCCTTTCCACCACGGTGACAAATGTTTCATATTGCTATTGTCAACTTTAATAAAAATGGCATAAACTTGCACATGTCATCCGCATCATGTTTATAACATTTAAATGGTTTCAATTGTTGTTCACTATTGCTAAATGTATATGGGGTTTTACCGGAATTGTTGTTCGTTGTTCCGGCCTCATTTAAACTTTCCTAGATATGTAGTTCTCATATGCTTCATCTCTTTCCATGTTTAACAACATTTAATATTGTTGGGTACATAAACGAGATCGAACTAAATAACTTGAATGTGGTGTTTCGTCAATATGCAACGGAGTTGCATATTGAGCTCCACTTAATTTGTAGGATTGCTTGTGCACTTTGCCATGCCATGCCCTCTTTAAACCGGACATGCATCATACTTGTTTGCGCATCATGCCATGTCTATGTGGTGGTTGTTTACTAGGTTGTTTGCTCTTTTCCGGTGTTGCTTCTTCGGGTTGGTTCCGTTAACGTCGCGTTTGTGAGGATCCGTTCGACTACGTCTGTTTGTCTTCTTCATGGACTCGTTCTTCTTCCTTGCGGGATCTCAGGCAAGATGACCTACCCTCGAAATCACTTCTATCTTTGCTTGCTAGATGCTCGCTATTTTGCTATGCCTATGCTACGATACCTACCACTTACTTATCATGCCTCCCATATTGTTGAGCCAAGCCTCTAACCCACCTTGTCCTAGCAAACCGTTGTTTGGCTATGTTACCGCTTTGCTCAGCCCCTCTTATAGCGTTGTTAGTTTTAGGTGAAGATTGGAGCTTGTTCCATGTTTGGAACATGGATATTTTGTTGGGATATCACAATATCTCTTATTTAATTAATGCATCTATATACTTGGTAAAGGGTGGAAGGCTCGGCCTTATGCCTGGTGTTTTGTTCCACTCTTGCCGCCCTAGTTTCCGTCATATCGGCATTATGTTCCCAGATTTTGCGTTCCTTACGCGGTTGGGTTATAATGGGAACCCCTTGACAGTTCGCTTTGAATAAAACTCCTCCAGCAAGGCCCAACCTTGGTTTTACCATTTGCCACCTAGCCTTTTTCCCTTGGGAGTCGCGCATCCCGAGGGTCATCTTTATTTTAACCCCCCCCCCCCCCCCGGGCCAGTGCTTGTCTAAGTGTTGGTCCAAACTAGAGCCACTTGCGGCGCCACCTCGGGGAAACTTGAGGGCTGGTTTTAGCTGTACATAGTGTTCATCCGGTGTTGCCCTGAGAACGAGATATGTGCAGCTCCTATCAGGATGTCGGCGCATCGGGCGGTCTTGCTGGACTTGTTTTACCATTGTCGAGGATGTCTTGTAACCGGGATTCCGAGCCTGATCGGGTCTTCCCGCTAGAAGGAATATCCTTCGTTGACCGTGAGAGCTTGTGATGGGCTAAGTTGGGACACCCCTGCAGGGATTTGAACTTTCGAAAGTCGTGCCCGCGGTTATGGGCAGATGGGAATTTGTTAATGTCCGGTTGTAGAAAACCTGAAGTTGATCTTAATTAAAATACATCAACCGCGTGTGTAACCGTGATTGTCTCTTCTCGGCGGAGTCCGGGAAGTGAACACGGTGTTGGAGTTATGCTTGACGTAGGTTGTTCTAGGATCACTTCTTGATCATAGTTTTATCGATCGTGCCTTGCCTTCTCTTCTCGCTCTCTTTTGCATATGTTAGCCACCATATATGCTAGTCGCTTGCTGCAGCTCCACATCATACCTTTACCTTACCCATAAGCTTAAATAGTCTTGATCGCGAGGGTGTGAGATTGCTGAGTCCCCATGACTCACAGATACTTCCAAAACCAGCTTGTAGGTGCCGTTGAACCATGCAGATGACGCAACCAAGCTCAAGGAGGAGCTCAATGAAGATCATGTTCGTTATGTTGTTTCCGTTTCCAGTTGATCAGTAGTGGAGCCCAGTTGGGACGATCGGGATCTGTATAGCATTTGGGGTAGTCTTCTTTTATTTTGGTTCCGTAGTCGGACCTTGATTGTATCTGGTTGATGTAATGCTTTATTCACTTAATTGTGTGAAGTGGCGATTGTAAGCCAACTATGTATCTCTTTCCCTTATGTATTACATGGGGTGTGTGAAGATTACCTCACTTGCGACATTGCTTTCAATGCGGTTATGCCTCTAAGTCGTGCTTCGACACGTGGGAGATATAGCCGCATCGAGGGCATTACAAGTTGGTAATCAGAGCCTTCCCCGACCTTAGGAGCCCCCTGCTTGATCGAATAGCTGGCGTTGTTGAGTCTAGAAAAATGTTTTGAGTCATTTAGGATTATATATATCGGAGAGTTAGGAATTCTTTTTACTCCTCAGTCCCTTCATCGCTCTGGTGAGGCATCCTGACGTAGAGTTTTGACTCTTCTCTTCTCAAATTTTCACAATTTGTTTTTAGGATCACGCGGGTATCTTGGAATCATTCCGATGGTTTTGTGACGAGAACATTGTTCTTGGTGCCTCCTGTCATTTAGGGGTTGTGGCAGTGTCCCAGGGAGTTGAGCTCCGAGGTGTTGTCGTCACAATTTTATCGTTGCAGTTCTGGAATACCTGAGTTTAGTTTCGCCGACATCGAAAATCTCTTTTATGCAGTTGTTGGTGAGATAACCTCGACGCCACCCAGTACTGGGGCGGGAGTTCAGGAGTATTGCCATAACTTGTATAACGGATGCTTTTCGAAGGTTGAGGTAGATGTTTTCCGAAGGTTTCTTGGTTATGTGTTGAAGGATGGATACAGCTGGATGTAGGATTTGCTAGTTTGGGTGAGATATTATGCTTCCCGTGTATCCCCAACACCTGATTGCATAACCGGAAAATTTCGGGAGTTTATAAGTGGGAATTCAAGTAGCTCTTAGGATATCTTTCCGACAGATGTATGATATGAAATTGGGGTTCGACGTCTAGTGGTCCACCTATTCACGGTTGGTTTTACAGTGGTCTCGTTGTGTCTTAAAGAGTCCTTGGCTATGCCGACTCGGGGACGCTTCGTATGTCATGTGCACTGCCTTGTACATGATGGTGTTGTACGATCGAGCCCGTGTAGGCCCCACCACGAAAACTTCGGACGAAATCTCTATCATATGTTTGTTCCGGCTTATTTTGCAAGCCAATCCTTTGTTGTGTTTTGAGTTGTGGTATTCGAGTTGCTTCAAAGTCAAATGTTGATCCCATACCTTTCCTAAGCGGTGTTCTCATACTTCGATGTGAATACTAATCCTTCTCGATCATCGAGTTTGTCATTTCAATTTCTTTTCACCGGCGTGTTTCTCTTCAAGTGGATCCGATCATTTCAACAACTGCAAGATCAAGTATCAGTTCTTCTCAACGGTGTTTGTTTCATCCGTCTCCAAGTTGCCTTTGTTTTCCCTCCCTCCCACCCTTTTTTGTCAACGACTCAGATTTCTTATTCAAGTATCCTTTTATTGATGGGAAATCTCTCCATTCTTTTCCGTCAATGTTCTTATCCGTTGATTCTCAGAAGATGCTAACGAAGCTTCAAGTTCGTCTCTCTTCACTCGTTTTCTTCTCCGGTGGATTCAAATCAAGCTTTGGTGTTGATCATATCCTTTTTCATCGTTTCAAATACCTTCTCATGCCGGTGCACCTCATATTCATTCTCCTCTCGCTATCCATTTGTTCCGGAGTGCTGAAGATATTTCGAAGATTTGTGTTTTCACTTTGCATCCGTTCAAGCTATTTCGAGGTCCTATCTTATTCAAGCCATTTAATTCAACCGGTGCAATTTCTCCTTCAAATCGTTCTACGGTGTATCTTTTGAGTGGGCCCTAACCCACAGGTCTTTTCCTAGGATCTTACCTGACTCTTCTTATTTTCCTGGAGCTATCCTAAATTCTTGTCAAAGTTTGATGTAAGTATGAATTTTCATCAGTCAAATGCCTTTCTCCAAGATCTTTAAAATTCTTTTCATTGTTGGTTCAACCTTTCTAATTTTTCATTCTGGAGTGCCTCAACAATTCATGGTGGCGTTTCAGTCGTCATTCTCGGATTTTGAAGACCGGAGAGGAAATTTTCTCTCAATCTTGCTCTTTTCTCTTCAAGATTCGTGATTCTAGCTTTATGCCATTCTCTCATAATTATTTTCGGTTGTGAGAATTCTTTTCACCCTTCCGGAGCAATTGAGGAGTCTTTTCAGTTTGATTATCCGGAGCCAATCATATCAGAGTTATTCATTCTAGCTTTCAGCTCTCATACTCTAAATCATACCGCTGCTTAAATCAAGGATTCTCTAATCAGTTCGTGATCTCTTCGTTCTCTTGTATCTAAATTCCCTCAAGCATCTTCATCCATTTGCTAATTCTTCCCGGTGTTTCTCTATCTTTCCTCTGTCCATTTTCAATTCTTACGGTGGTTTGCTCAAGATTCTATTCCATGGTTATCATATCAACTCATTCGTTGTTTTCCAAATCCTACCGATGGCTTGTTGAAGACCGTCTCAAGTTTGTGCTATATCTATCTTAATCCATTCTACGAGAATAAGTAGTGTGCCAAATCCATTGGGTGTCATCAATTTAATTGGTGAAGGATACACATAATGTAATTCTTATTCTTGTCTCATCGAGTAAACTCAATTCCGTATTCCAGAGGCTCATCAAGTTCTCGCTTTTCAATTGCTTCATCTTTCTTTTCCGGAGCCCCAAGTTTTCCATTTTATCTCATCGCAAAGTCCCATCTAAATCAATGCAAGGTTTCACCTTGTGTTTTCAATTTCTCATTCATTTCAATTGATCATTCTTTTGTTTACCGTAGTTCTTCATGGAGGATCTACATTTTGGTTCATCAAGGATTTAATTCCTTCTCGAAGTGTTCATCGAGATTCTTTTCAGAGGAGCTCAAGCATCCTTCATCTCGCAATCCGGAGCGCAATTCTTTTTTTTCCTCATCTTTTGAGATGGTGTTATGTCACTCTTGACAATTTGAGTTTGTGTTTCATGATTCCCATGTTTGTCAAGATTGAGATATTTTAAATTCATCAACCTCTTTGTTGGAGTTATCTTGGGTTACAATTCACCTAAAGCCTTCCCTAAGGATTGTTGCTATTGAGGGTGCTCATAAAGGACCCAAGTTCTTCTTTTTATCCTCCTAGTGAATAAGTTTCTCGTCTCCTTGTTCATATCAATCCAAATCCATTGTTTTCGTTAGTGGCAGAATTGCACTCATAATTTCGAGATGTTTTCCATAAGCCCACAACAAGCTTGCTCTTTTTGTAGTTGGTTTTCCAACAACTCCGTTCTAGCATTTGTTGTAAGCGTGCTCTCTCAAGATCTTGTTTCCCTTCGTTCATTCCATTCCATTCTTACTGTTGTTCCGGAGGCATTGTGATGTTGCTCTCTTCAACCCATCTTCTTGTTTTGTCAGGATCGCGTTCTTTTCTTGGTTTATCCATTTAACCGGAGTGTGTGCCGCTGCTCAAGTTCTTTCATCTTATCAAGTCTTTCATCTTTTTTCAACCGGAATGCTACCCGAATCGGTTCTTTCTTATTCCTTTTTTTTAACGGAGTGCTCTCAACTTTTTCCATCTTCGTTGTTTCTTTCTTTCAATTTGTTCAACATCTCAAGGTTCGTTGGTTTCACTTATTTGTCAAAGAAGCAACTTAATTTTACCTCTTCTCTTCCTTTTCCGTTTCCCCGGTGCCATTCTAGATCTCGGGATGAGATCCTCTTGTAGTGGTGGAGTGTTGTAACGCCCCAAGACCGGAGCTTCAGATGCCTTCCATGTTTCTGAGTGTTGTCGGGTGTTTCGTTTTGGTTCGTTGCATCATGTGCATTACATCATGTCATCATGTCACAAATCTTTTGCATCTCAACTAAATAAATTGGAAAATTGTTGATCTATTTAAATCGAGGGAACTCACATGGTGTTTTCTCTTTAAAACATACCCTCCCAATATTTAGGGAGCTATATAAAACATTCCATTAGTTTGGAATTTACCGCAACACACGTGCATATTAAATCCCTTCCTTTCCTGCCTCAAGTTTGGACTCTCTAACTTTGCCAAATTCTTTTCCCATCTATCGAGGCTCTTTTCTTTAATCTCAACATTTTTTGAGCACTTCTAAAACCTAGCCCCAATTCAAACCCATTTGAATGATATTCAAATGAGTTCGAATTTAAATCTTGCATTCGCGCCAACTTCCATCTTCTTGGTTCCAGCTCAGTTTTGTGGGTCCGGAAATTTATACGCGTGTCCTACTTCTTCCCCAATACCTCCTTTCTTCTCCTTTTCCTTCTTTGTATTTTTGTTTTAGAAATCAAGAGAGGGAGAGAAGGGAGCCCAGCAGGCCATTTAGGCCCAGCTGCACCTAAACCTAGCCGGCTCCAAGGCCCACTCCCCCGGCCCACCGAACCCTCTAACCTAGCCCGCACCCTGCTCTCCTCCCTTGCGTCGCCACTCCCTCCTCTCGATCTCACCCTCTCGATCCCCTGCGCCCGTCCTCCTAGTTCCCTCGCGCCGTCAGGGAACCGCACGCCCGAACCACCATCTCCCTCGATCCCATCTTCCTCCCGCAGCCTCTCCCTCTCGATCCCTCTTCACCTCCTCGCCTCCCTGCCGCGGCGCCGACCAGCGCCGCTGCTGCTTCGTCGCCCGTGTCGCCATGGTCCTCCTTGTGCCTCTACTTCTTCACCTGCAGCTCCGCCGCCCCATGTCCACGTCGCCGGCCACCAGCAGGACGCCGCCGCGGCGCCGACTCGCACCAGCCTCGACCGCCTCCTCTACTCCGCCTCCATCGCCGGCGACCACGACCAGTGCCCACCTCTGGGAGCTCGACGCCCCTGCCTCGTCCTCTTCTGTGGCTGCAGAAGCCTGCTACGAGCGTGACGCCATGCTGCTTCGCCGCCCATGACCCTGGCCTCCTGCCACGGAGCTGTCGCTGCCGGCGTCCACCTCCTCGCCCATGCCTCCCCGTCGCTCTTCCTTCACGTGAACTGCTGCAGGAGCGCCAACGCCACCAGGCCGCCGTCCCGCGCTCAAGCTCCTCCGCCCCTGGGCTCCGTTCGCGCCGCCGTTTGCCCGGATCCGACACCGGCCGACCAGGATCCGCTCGTCTTCGTCGTTACCAGCGCTGCAGGAACCATGCTTCAAGTCCCCATCGCCAATCTGGCCTTGCACATCTTGTTTGACCCAAGGAGACCTACACCGCCGGCAAGACCAAGGATGCCCGAACGAGTGCTGACCAAAACACCTAAGTACCACTACTTCCACGATGACCGTTGTTCGCCAAGTACACCTTCGAACGCCAAGTTCCTCTTCAAAACGTACGACTACTCGGCATTGCGTCAAGTACCCCGATGGCCTGAGCCCTCGGATCCGTCAAGTTCGTCTACGAACCGAGAACAACTACCGTCTCCGAAGAACCGTGTAACGGAACCGTCAAGTTCGACTATGACTCGTGTACGACTACACGGGATTCCTCGGACGCCAAGTTCAATGATGCATCAAGTTCCTCGCCGTGACCCTGAACATCTACAGGAAAACATGTACCACTACCGCCGTCGAGATTGCGAGAACCTCTACCGTCGATCCTAGAGCATGCGAGAACGACTACTTCCACTACGAACGTCCCGAAAACGTCTACTTCCCCTACACCGCATCGAACTTGATCCGTTCCGAAAAGGCACGCTTCAAAGGTATAACCTCGAGACGACCACTCGTGGACCGTATGCATGAGTTGTATGAGATGCATGTTGGTTGTTGTAATCCGCCCGTGAACGTTAGTTGTTCCCTTGTTTGACAGCGTCGTCGACTCTTGGGACACCCGGTATCCGGGAGTGCCCCACCATCTTTTGCACGCCCCCGCCACACTTTCTTTTGCACCGACGTCTCAATGAGTTGCCGGAACTGGAACGTTGCGTGGCACCGTTTCATTATCGTTGCCGTGGCACCCCTTTTCCTTCCACCACGGTGACAAATGCTTCATATTGCTCTTGTCAACTTTAATAAAAATGGCATAAACTTGCACATGTCATCCGCATCATGTTTATAACATTTAAATGGTTTCAATTGTTGTTCACTATTGCTAAATGCATATGGGGATTTACCGGAATTGTTGTTCGTTGTTCCAGCCTCATTTAAACTTTCCTAGATAGGTAGTTTTGATATGCTTCATCTCTTGCCATGTTTAACAACATTTAATATTGTTGTGTACATAAACGAGATCGAACTAAATAACTTGAACATGGTGTTTCGTCAATATGCAACGGAGTTGCATATTGAGCTCCACTTAGTTTGTAGGATTGCTTGTGCACTTTGCCATGCCATGCCCTCTTTAAACCGGACATGCATCATACTTGTTTGCTTATCATGCCATGTCTATGTGGTGGTGGTTTACTAGGTTGTTTGCTCTTTTCCGGTGTTGCTTCTTCGGGTTGGCTCCGTTAACGTCGCGTTTGTGAGGATCCGTTCGACTATGTCTGTTTGTCTTCTCCATGGACTCGTTCTTCTTCCTTGCGGGATCTCAGGCAAGATGACCATACCCTCGAAATCACTTCTATCTTTGCTTGCTATATGCTCGCTCTTTTGCTACGCCTATGCTACGATACCTACCACTTGCTTATCATGCCTCCCATATTGTTGAGCCAAGCCTCTAACCCACCTTGTCCTAGCAAACCGTTGTTTGGCTATGTTACCGCTTTGCTCAGCCCCTCTTATAGCGTTGTTAGTTGCAGGTGAAGGTTGGAGCTTGTTCCATGTTTGGAACATCGATATTTTGTTGGGATATCGCAATATTTCTTATTTAATTAATGCATCTATATACTTGGTAAAGGGTGGAAGGCTCGGCCTTATGCCTGGTGTTTTGTTCCACTCTTGCCGCCCTAGTTTCCGTCATATCGGCGCTATGTTCCCGGATTTTGCGTTCCTTACGCGGTTGGGTTATAATGGGAACCCCTTGACAGTTCGCTTTGAATAAAACTCCTCCAGCAAGGCCCAACCTTGGTTTTACCATTTGCCACCTAGCCCTTTTCCCTTGGGAGTCGCGCATCCCGAGGGTCATCTTTATTTTAACCCCCCCGGGCCAGTGCTTGTCTAAGTGTTGGTCCAAACTAGAGCCACTTGCGGCGCCACCTCGGGGAAACTTGAGGGCTGGTTTTAGCTGTACGTAGTGTTCATCCGGTGTTGCCCTGAGAACGAGATATGTGCAGCTCCTATCAGGATGTCGGTGCATCGGGCGGTCTTGCTGGACTTGTTTTACCATTGTCGAGGATGTCTTGTAACCGGGATTCCGAGCCTGATCGGGTCTTCCCGCTAGAAGGAATATCCTTCGTTGACCGTGAGAGCTTGTGATGGGCTAAGTTGGGACACCCCTGCAGGGATTTGAACTTTCGAAAAGCCATGCCCGTGGTTATGGGCAGATGGGAATTTGTTAATGTCCGGTTGTAGAAAACCTGAAGTTGATCTTAATTAAAATACATCAACCGCGTGTGTAACCGTGATGGTCTCTTCTCGGCGGAGTCCGGGAAGTGAACACGGTGTTGGAGTTATGCTTGACGTAGGTTGTTCTAGGTTCACTTCTTGATCATAGTTTTATCGATCGTGCCTTGCCTTCTCTTCGCGCTCTCTTTTGCGTATGTTAGCCACCATATATGCTAGTCGCTTGCTGCAGCTCCACATCATACCTTTACCTTACCCATAAGCTTAAATAGTCTTGATCGCGAGGGTGTGAGATTGCTGAGTCCCCATGACTCACAAATACTTCCAAAACCAGCTTGCAGGTGCCGTTGAACCGTGCAGATGACGCAACCAAGCTCAAGGAGGAGCTCGATGAAGATCGTGTTCGTTATGTTGTTTCCGTTTCCAGTTGATTAGTAGTGGAGCCCAGTTGGGACGATCGGGGATCTGTATAGCATTTGGGGTAGTCTTCTTTTATTTTGGTTCCGTAGTCGGACCTTGATTGTATCTGGTTGATGTAATGCTTTATTCATGTAATTGTGTGAAGTGGCGATTGTAAGCCAACTATGTATCTCTTTCCCTTATGTATTACATGGGGTGTGTGAAGATTACCTCACTTGCGACATTGCTTTCAATGCGGTTATGCCTCTAAGTCGTGCTTCGACACGTGGGAGATATAGCCGCATCGAGGGCGTTACACTGGGATGCCCAGTCCCATGCTCAAATCAAATCGAAATAATTGCAAACAAAACTCCCCCAGGACTGTTGTTAGTTGGACGGTACCCGTTGAGGGAGTCCTGGATTAGGGGGTCTCCGAACAGCCGGACTATATCCTTTGGCCGGACTGTTGGACTATGGAGATACAAGATTGAAGACTTTGTCCCGTGTCCGGATGGGACTCTCCTTGGCGTAGAAAGCAAGCTTGGCAATACGGATATGTAGATCTCCTCCCTTGTAACCGACTCTATGTAACCCTAGCCCCCTCTGGTGTCTACATAAACCGGAGGGTTTAGTCCGTAGGACAATATATATACAATCATACCATAGGCTAGCTTCTAGGATTTAGCCTCTACGATCTCGTGGTAGATCAACTCTTGTAATACTCATATCATCAAGATCAATCAAGCAGGATGTAGGGTATTACCTCCCTCGAGAGGGCCCGAACTTGGGTATACATGAAGGAAATATGCCCTAGAGGCAATAATAAAGTTATTATTTATTTCCTTAAAATCATGATAAGTGTTTTTTATTCATGCTAGAATTGTATTAACCGGAAACATAATACATGTGTGAATACATAGACAAACAGAGTGTCACTAGTATGCCTCTACTTGACTAGCTCGTTAATCAAAGATGGTTATGTTTCCTAACCATGAACAAAGAGTTGTTATTTGATTAACGAGGTCACATCATTAGTTGAATGATCTGATTGACATGACCCATTCCATTAGCTTAGCACCCGATCGTTTAGTATGTTGCTATTGCTTTCTTCATGACTTATACATGTTCCTATAACTATGAGATTATGCAACTCCCGTTTACCGGAGGAACACTTTGGGTACTACCAAACGTCACAACGTAACTGGGTGATTATAAAGGAGTACTACAGGTGTCTCCAATGGTAGATGTTGGGTTGGCGTATTTCGAGATTAGGGTTTGTCACTCCGATTGTCGGAGAGGTATCTCTGGGCCCTCTCGGTAATACACATCACATAAGCCTTGCAAGCATTATAACTAAGATGTTAGTTGTGAGATGATGTATTACGGAACGAGTAAAGAGACTTGCCAGTAACGAGATTGAACTAGGTATTGGATACCGACGATCGAATCTCGGGCAAGTAACATACCGATGACAAAGGGAACAACGTATGTTGTTATGCGGTCTGACCGATAAAGATCTTCGTAGAATATGTAGGAGCCAATATGGGCATCCAGGTCCCGCTATTGGTTATTGACCGGAGACGTGTCTCGGTCATGTCTGCATTGTTCTCGAACCGTAGGGTCCGCACGCTTAACGTTACGATGACAGTAATTATGAGTTTATGCATTTTGATGTACCGAAGTTAGTTCGGAGTCCTGGATGTGATCACGGACATGACGAGGAGTCTCGAAATGGTCGAGACATAAAGATTGATATATTGGAAGCCTATATTTGGACATCGGAATTGTTCCGGGTGAAATCGGCATTTTACCGGAGTACCGGGGGGGTTATTGGGCCAACATGGGCCTTAAGGGAGAAGAGGAGAGGAGGCAAGAGGTGGCCGCGCGCCCCTCCCCTTCCTAGTCCGAATAGGACAAGGGAAGGGGGTCGGCGCCCCCCTTTCCTTCCTCTCTTCCTCCTATTCTCCCCCTTCTCTCCTAGTCCAACTAGGAGTCCTACTTCCGGTGGGAGTAGGACTCCCCTTGGCGCGCCACACCTTGGCCGGCCGCCTCCTCCCCTTGCTCCTTTATATACGGGGGCAGGGGGCACCCCATAGACACACAAGTTGATCCTTGAGATCGTTCCTTAGCCGTGTGCGGTGCCCCCTGCCACCAAATTCCACCTCGATCATACCGTTGTAGTGCTTAGGCGAAGCCCTGCGTCGGTAGTACATCAAGATCGTCACCACGCCGTCGTGCTGACGGAACTCCTCCCCGAAGCTTTGCTGGATCGGAGCCCGGGGATCGTCATCGAGCTGAACGTGTGCTAAGAACTCGGAGGTGCCGGAGTAACGGTGCTTGGATCGGTCGGATCGGGAAGAAGACGTACGACTACTTCCTCTACGTTGTGTGATCGCTTCCGTAGTCGGTCTGTGTTGGTACGTAGACAACACTCTCCCCTCTCGTTGCTATGCATCACCATGATCTTGCGTGTGCGTAGGAATTTTTTTGAAATTACTACGTTCCCCAACAGTGGCATCCGAGCCTAGGTTTTATGGTTTGATGTTATTTGCACGAGTAGAACACAAGTGAGTTGTGGGCGATACAAGTCATACTGCCTACCAGCATGTCATACTTTGGTTCGGCGGTATTGTTGGACGAGACGATCCGGACCAACCTTACGCGTACTCTTACGCGAGACCGGTTCCCTCGACATGCTTTGCACATAGATGGCTTGCGGAAGACTGTCTCTCCAACTTTAGTTGAACCAAGTGTGGCTACGCCCGGTCCTTGAGAAGGTTAAAACGGAGTCTATTTGACGAACTATCGTTGTGGTTTTGATGCGTAGGTGAGATGAGTTCTTACTTAAGCCCGTAGCAGCCACGTAAAACTTGCAACAACAAAGTAGAGGACGTCTAACTTGTTTTTGCAGGGCATGTTGTGATGTGATATGGTCAAGGCATGATGCTGATTTTATTGTATGAGATGATCATGTTTTGTAACCAAGTTATCAGCAACTGGCAGGAGCCATATGGTTGTCGCTTTATTGTATGCAATGCAATCGCGATGTAATGCTTTACTTTATTACTAAGCGGTAGTGATAGTCGTGGAAGCATAAGATTGGCGAGACGACAACGATGCTACGATGGAGATCAAGGTGTCGCGCCGGTGATGATGGTGATCATGACGGTGCTTCGGAGATGGAGATCACAAGCACAAGATGATGATGGCCATATCATATCACTTATATTGATTGCATGTGATGTTTATCTTTTATGCATCTTATCTTGCTTTGATTGACGGTAGCATTATAAGATGATCTCTCACTAAATTATCAAGAAGTGTTCTCCCTGAGTATGCACCGTTGCCAAAGTTCATCGTGCCCAGACACCACGTGATGATCAGGTGTGATAAGCTCTACGTCCATCTACAACGGGTGCAAGCCAGTTTTTGCACACGCAGAATACTCAGGTTAAACTTGACGAGCCTAGCATATGCAGATATGGCCTCGGAACATAGAGACCGAAAGGTCGAGCATGAATCATATAGTAGATATGATCAACATGACGATGTTCACCATTGAAAACTACTCCATCTCACGTGATGATCGGTTATGGTTTAGTTGATTTGGATCACGTGATCACTTAGAGGATTAGAGGGATGTCTATCTAAGTGGGAGTTCCTAAGTAATTTGATTAAATGAACTTAAACTTATCATGAACTTAGTACCTGATAGTATCTTGCTTGTTTATGTTGATTGTAGATAGATGGCTCGTGCTGTTGTTCCGTTGAATTTTAATGTGTTCCTTGAGAAAGCAAAGTTGAAAGATGATAGTAGCAATTACACGGACTGGGTCCGTAACCTGAGGATTATCCTCATTGCTGCACAGAAGAATTACGTCCTGGAAGCACCGCTGGGTGCCAGGCCTGCTGCTAGAGCAACGCCAGATGTTATGAACGTCTGGCAGAACAAAGCTGATGACTACTCGATAGTTCAGTGTGCCATGCTTTACGGCTTAGAATCGGGACTTCAACGACGTTTTGAACGTCATGGAGCATATGAGATGTTCCAGGAGTTGAAGTTGATATTTCAAGCAAATGCCTGAATTGAGAGATATGAAGTCTCCAATAAGTTCTATAGCTGCAAGATGGAGGAGAACAGTTCTGTCAGTGAGCATATACTCAAAATGTCTGGGTATAATAATCACTTGATTCAGATGGGAGTTAATCTTCCAGATGATTGCGTCATTGACAGAATTCTCCAATCACTGCCACCAAGCTACAAGAGCTTCGTGATGAACTATAATATGTAAGGGATGAACAAGACTATTCCCGAGCTCTTCGCAATGCTGAAAGCTGCGGAGGTAGAAATCAAGAAGGAGCATCAAGTGTTGATGGTCAACAAGACCACTAGTTTCAAGAAAAAAGGGCAAAGGGAAGAAGAAGGGGAACTTCAAGAAGAACAGCAAGCAAGTTGCTGCTCAGGAGAAGAAACCCAAGTCTGGAGCTAAGCCTGAAACTGAGTGCTTCTACTACAAGCAGACTGGTCACTGGAAGCGGAACTGCCCCAAGTATTTGGCAGATAAGAAGGATGGCAAGGTGAACAAAGGTATATGTGATATACATGTTATTGATGTGTACCTTACTAGAGCTCGCAGTAGCACCTGGGTATTTGATACTGGTTCTGTTGCTAATATTTGCAACTCGAAACAGGGACTACGGAATAAGCGGACACAAGCAAAGGACGAGGTGACGATGCGCGTGGGAAACGGTTCCAAAGTCGATGTGATCGCGGTCGGCACGCTACCTCTACATCTACCTTCGGGATTAATATTAGACCTAAATAATTGTTATTTGGTGCCAGCATTGAGCATGAACATTATATCTGGATCTTGTTTAATGCGAGACGGTTATTCATTTAAATCAGAGAATAATGGTTGTTCTATTTATATGAGTAATATCTTTTATGGTCATGCACCTTTGAAGAGTGGTCTATTCTTGTTGAATCTCGATAGTAGTGATACACATATTCATAATGTAGAAGCCAAAAGATGCAGAGTTGATAATGATAGTGCAACTTATTTGTGGCACTGTCGTTTAGGTCATATCGGTGTAAAGCGCATGAAGAAACTCCATACTGATGGGCTTTTGGAACCACTTGATTATGAATCACTTGGTACTTGCGAACCGTGCCTCATAGGCAAGATGACTAAAACACCGTTCTCCGGTACTATGGAGAGAGCAACAGATTTATTGGAAATCATACATACTGATGTATGTGGTCCGATGAATATTGAGGCTCGTGGCAGATATCGTTATTTTCTCACCTTCACAGATGATTTGAGCAGATATGGGTATATCTACTTAATGAAACATAAGTCTGAAACATTTGAAAAGTTCAAGGAATTTCAGAGTGAAGTTGAAAATCATCGTAACAAGAAAATAAAGTTTCTACGATCTGATCGTGGAGGAGAATATTTGAGTTACGAGTTTGGTGTACATTTGAAAAATTGTGGAATAGTTTCGCAACTAACGCCACCCGGAACACCACAGCGTAATGGTGTGTCCGAACGTCGTAATCGTACTTTACTAGATATGGCGCGATCTATGATGTCTCTTACTGATTTACCGCTATCGTTTTGGGGTTATGCTTTAGAGACGGCCGCATTCACGTTAAATAGGGCACCATCAAAATCCGTTGAGACGACACCTTATGAACTATGGTTTGGCAAGAAACCAAAGTTGTTGTTTCTTAAAGTTTGGGGCTGCGATGCTTATGTGAAAAAGCTTCAACCTGATAAGCTCGAACCCAAAGCGGAAAAATGTGTCTTCATAGGATACCCAAAGGAAACTGTTGGGTATACCTTCTATCACAGATCCGAAGGCAAGACATTCGTTGCTAAGAATGGATCATTTCTAGAGAAGGAGTTTCTCTCGAAAGAAGTGAGTGGGAGAAAAGTAGAACTTGACGAGGTAACTGTACCTGCTCCCTTATTGGAAAATAGTACATCACAGAAAACTGTTTCTGCGACACCTATACCAATTAGTGAGGAAGCTAATGATGATGATCATGAAACTTCAGGACAAGATACTACTGAACCACGTAGATCAACCAGAGTGAGATCCGCACCAGAGTGGTACGGTAATCCAATTCTGGAAGTCATGCTACTAGATCATGATGAACCTACGAACTATGAAGAAGCGATGGTGAGCCCAGATTCCGCAAAGTGGCTTGAGGCCATGAAATCTGAGATGGGATCCATGTATGAGAACAAAGTATGGACTTTGGTTGACTTGCCCGATGATCGGCAAGCAATTGAGAATAAATGGATCTTCAAGAAAAAGACTGACGCTGACGGTAATGTTACTGTCTATAAAGCTCGACTTGTCGCAAAAGGTTTTCGACAAGTTCAAGGGGTTGACTACGATGAGACCTTCTCACCCGTAGCGATGCTTAAATCCGTCATAATCATGTTAGCAATTGCCGCATTTTATGATTATGAAATATGGCAGATGGATGTCAAAACTGCATTCCTGAATGGATTTCTGGAAGAAGAGTTGTATATGATGCAACCAGAAGGTTTTGTCGATCCAAAGGGAGCTAACAAAGTGTGCAAACTCCAGCGATCCATTTATGGACTGGTGCAAGCATCTCGGAGTTGGAATAAACGCTTTGATAGTGTGATCAAAGCATTTGGCTTTATACAGACTTTTGGAGAAGCCTGTATTTACAAGAAAGTGAGTGGGAGCTCTGTAGCATTTCTGTTATTATATGTGGATGACATATTGCTGATTGGAAAAGATATAGAATTTCTGGATAGCATAAAGGGATACTTGAATAAAAGTTTTTCGATGAAAGACCTCGGGGAAGCTGCTTACATATTAGGCATAAAGATCTATAGAGATAGATCAAGACGCTTAATTGGACTTTCACAAAGCACATACCTTGACAAGATTTTGAAGAAGTTCAAAATGGATCAAGCAAAGAAAGGTTTCTTGCCTGTGTTACAAGGTGTGAAGTTGAGTCAGACTCAATGCCCGACCACTGCAGAAGATAGAGAGAAAATGAAAGATGTTCCCTATGCGTCAGCCATAGGCTCTATCATGTATGCAATGCTGTGTACCAGACCTGATGTGTGCCTTGCTATAAGTTTAGCAGGGAGGTACCAAAGTAATCCAGGAGTGGATCACTGGACAGCGGTCAAGAACATCCTGAAATACCTGAAAAGTACTAGGGATATGTTTCTCGTATATGGAGGTGACAAAGAGCTCACCGTAAGAGGTTACGTTGATGCAAGCTTTGACACTGATCCGGACGATTCTAAATCGCAAACCGGATACGTGTTTACTTCAAACGGTGGAGCTGTCAGTTGGTGCAGTTCTAAACAAAGCGTCGTAGCGGGATCTACATGTGAAGCGGAATACATAGCTGCTTCGGAAGCAGCGAACGAAGGAGTCTGGATGAAGGAGTTCATGTCCGATCTAGGTGTCATACCTAGTGCATCGGGTCCAATGAAAATCTTTTGTGACAATATTGGTGCAATTGCTTTGGCAAAGGAATCCAGATTTCACAAAAGGACCAAACACATCAAGAGACGCTTCAACTCCATCCGGGATTTAGTCCAGGTGGGAGACATAGAGATTTGCAAGATACATACGGATCTGAATGTTGCAGACCCGTTGACTAAGCCTCTTCCACGAGCAAGACATGATCAACACCAAAGCTCCATGGGTGTTAGAATCATTACTGTGTAATCTAGATTATTGACTCTAGTGCAAGTGGGAGACTGAAGGAAATATGCCCTAGAGGCAATAATAAAGTTATTATTTATTTCCTTAAAATCATGATAAGTGTTTATTATTCATGCTAGAATTGTATTAACCGGAAACATAATACATGTGTGAATACATAGACAAACAGAGTGTCACTAGTATGCCTCTACTTGACTAGCTCGTTAATCAAAGATGGTTATGTTTCCTAACCATGAACAAAGAGTTGTTATTTGATTAACGAGGTCACATCATTAGTTGAATGATCTGATTGACATGACCCATTCCATTAGCTTAGCACCCGATCGTTTAGTATGTTGCTATTGCTTTCTTCATGACTTATACATGTTCCTATAACTATGAGATTATGCAACTCCCGTTTACCGGAGGAACACTTTGGGTACTACCAAACGTCACAACGTAACTGGGTGATTATAAAGGAGTACTACAGGTGTCTCCAATGGTAGATGTTGGGTTGGCGTATTTCGAGATTAGGGTTTGTCACTCCGATTGTCGGAGAGGTATCTCTGGGCCCTCTCGGTAATACACATCACATAAGCCTTGCAAGCATTATAACTAAGATGTTAGTTGCGAGATGATGTATTACGGAACGAGTAAAGAGACTTGCCAGTAACGAGATTGAACTAGGTATTGGATACCGACGATCGAATCTCGGGCAAGTAACATACCGATGACAAAGGGAACAACGTATGTTGTTATGCGGTCTGACCGATAAAGATCTTCGTAGAATATGTAGGAGCCAATATGGGCATCCAGGTCCCGCTATTGGTTATTGACCGGAGACGTGTCTCGGTCATGTCTGCATTGTTCTCGAACCGTAGGGTCCGCACGCTTAACGTTACGATGACAGTAATTATGAGTTTATGCATTTTGATGTACCGAAGTTAGTTCGGAGTCCCGGATGTGATCACGGACATGACGAGGAGTCTCGAAATGGTCGAGACATAAAGATTGATATATTGGAAGCCTATATTTGGACATCGGAATTGTTCCGGGTGAAATCGGCATTTTACCGGAGTACCGGGGGGGTTATTGGGCCAACATGGGCCTTAAGGGAGAAGAGGAGAGGAGGCAAGAGGTGGCCGCGCGCCCCTCCCCTTCCTAGTCCGAATAGGACAAGGGAAGGGGGCCGGCGCCCCCCCCCCCCCCTTTCCTTCCTCTCTTCCTCCTATTCTCCCCCTTCTCTCCTAGTCCAACTAGGAGTCCTACTCCCGGTGGGAGTAGGACTCCCCTTGGCGCGCCACACCTTGGCCGGCCGCCTCCTCCCCTTGCTCCTTTATATACGGGGGCAGGGGGCACCCCATAGACACACAAGTTGATCCTTGAGATCGTTCCTTAGCCGTGTGTGGTGCCCCCTGCCACCAAATTCCACCTCGATCATACCGTTGTAGTGCTTAGGCGAAGCCCTGCGTCGGTAGTACATCAAGATCGTCACCACGCCGTCGTGCTGACGGAACTCCTCCCCGAAGCTTTGCTGGATCGGAGCCCCGGGATCGTCATCGAGCTGAACGTGTGCTAAGAACTCGGAGGTTCCGGAGTAACGGTGCTTGGATCGGTCGGATCGGGAAGAAGACGTACGACTACTTCCTCTACGTTGTGTGATCGCTTCCGCAGTCGGTCTGCGTTGGTACGTAGACAACACTCTCCCCTCTCGTTGCTATGCATCACCATGATCTTGCGTGTGCGTAGGAAATTTTTTGAAATTACTACGTTCCCCAACAATACATCGTGTCCCCCACCTCCTGTTACCATCCGCCTTAGACACACAGTTCGGGACCCCCTACCCGAGATCCGCCGATTTTGACACCGACATTGGTGCTTTCATTGAGAGTTCCACTGTGTCATCATCATAAGGAGGGATGGCTCGTCTCGTTGTCAAGAACAACATCACCTTTGGGGGAGCCCTGGCTGTAGGCCAAACTCTCTGACCAGGCGGCTTCGTCATGACCGCCCGCTCGGGCGCTGCACCGACGATGACTTCTCGGGTCATCGAAAATAGCCTCCACATCGGCTCGAAATTCACTAAGCAGATGGATCCAATGGAGCTCTCCTCTTTGAACGAGGTCTTGGATTGCATTGCCGCTCTGGGAGTCGCTACGGACTACGATCAGATTGGGCTTAAACACGACCAAAGGGAGTTTAACTCTCCGCCGGTCACCCATCGGATAGCGGTGGTGGTGGAGCAATGTGGCGATTCTTCCTCTATCCTGAGGACGAACTATGTCCGGATTTTCAAGCTCTCCGAGCTGGATACCCGTCCACGGGAGGATATCGCCCTAACCCTGAACCTAGAATCAGGCAACATGCCGAACCTGCGGGGCAACATCCCGGAGCCCGAACTTCCGAGATCGGAAACTCCCCCTCCCCTGGGTCTCAGATTGGGTCAAGGTATGGACTTAAATCCGCCCACCCACCCAGATATAAACGATCTTTCCCACATTAGGCAAGAGCCCCAAGAGACAGTACATCACTATTGGGCCAGATTCCTCCTTGTAATGAACAAGGTCAAGGGCTGTCATGAGGAAGATGCAATTTCGTTCTTTTGCAACAATTGCACGGACAAGGGAATCCTTAATGCCATAAGTCGCTGTGACATAGCACACTTCGCTGACTTGGCGGCCATAGTACGGAAGTACTGTGCGATGAAAAGCGCCTGGAAAACCCAAACAAAATTTTGGGATAATCCGGCTCTGACAAAACCCCCAGTCCGAACTAAAAGGGTGCACTCTCATAAGTCACCCGACTCAATTACAAAGAAGCAAAAGCCCACTACAGGGCGTGGAACCGTATTGGAGGGATGGCTTAACAGGCCCTGCAAAATTCATAGTACAGCGGATACCATACCAACACACGACCTTAGAGCATGTTGGGTACTCCGGCAGGTGACCAAGAGCGGTGAGGATCTCCTCATTCAAAACACCGCAGAGCACCATCCCGTGGATAACAATACAGTATTGACAGTCTTCGAGACCTTCGCCTCAAATAATAGGCGTAAGCGAGCACTCCGTAGCCTTGCCGAAGTCTGCCACGTGGCAGCAATAAATCCATGGAGTGACATGGATATCACCTTCAATGCCAGTGACGAACCTAAATTCCGAACAGCCCGAGCACCAGCCGCCTTGGTCCTCAGTCCAATTGTGGACGGCTTTTAGCTTACTAAAGTGCTCATGGACGGCGGTAATGGATTAAACCTCATTTATGAGGAGACTCTTCAAAAAATGGAAATAGACAGAAACCGTATTGAGCAAAGCAGCATGACCTTTTGACGAATCATCCCCAGTCGGGAGGCACGTTGCGCTGGGAAAATCACACTAGATGTGGTATTCGGCCTCTGGAGAATTACAGGTCCGAAGAAATTACATTCCAAGTGGCCCCGTTCAGTAGTGGATACCACGCCCTTCTAGGGCGGGAGGCATTCACGATCTTCCAAGCCATACCCCATTACGGGTATATGAAGCTCAAAATGCCCGGGCCCAATGGAATCATCACTCTAGCTAGTGATCCGGACATAGCACTCCGCGCCAAGAACAAAACAGCCGCACTGGCCCTCGAGGCATTATCCGAAGCCCTTGCGGCGGAGGAATTAACTGCGCTGTGCTCCATAGTGGACAGGGACGACGTGATACTCGACAAAAGATCCAAGTCCACCTCTTTTAAACCAGCGGATGAAATAGTCAAATTCCAAGTCCATCCAACGGACCCCACAAAAACAACATCCATCGGGACACAGTTAAACCCCGCTGTAGACGCCGCACTACAGGAGTTCCTGCGCGAGAATTGGGACATATTCGCCTGGCATCCTTCAGGAATCCCACGCAGATTGGCCGAGCATAGCCTTCATATTTTAAAAGGATTCAAGCCGGTCAAGCAGACTCTTCGGCGTTTCTCCGAACCTAAGCGACAAGCCATGGGAGAGGAGCTAGCCAAGTTACTGGAGGCCGGATTCATTGGAGAAATAAAACATCCGGGATGGCTAGAAAACCTGGTAATGGTACCAAAGAAGGATAAATCCTGGCGCCTATGTGTCGACTTCAAGGACCTTAATAAGGCTTGCCCAAAGGATCCCTTCCCCCTCCCTCGCATCGATCAAATTATCGACGCCACCGCAGGACACGACTCATTGTGCTTCCTCTATGCATACTTCGGTTACCACCAAATTAAGATGGCGGAGTCTGATCAAGCCGCAACGGAATTTATCACTCCATACGGCCCCTTCTGTTTTAACACAATGCCCTTCGGGCTCAAAAACGCCGGCACAACGTATCAACGCATGATTCAGACATGTCCGGAAAAGCAGATCGGCAAAATAGTGGAGGCATATGTAGACGATGTGGTCGTTAAAACCAGACACGTCGACTCCTTAATAGATGACTTGAGGCTCACATTCGACAATCTCCGAACATACGACATTAAGCTCAATCCAAAAAAAATGCGTTTTTAGCGTACCCACCAGAAAGCTCCTGGGCTTCATCGTCTCCAGTAAAGGAATTGAAGCAAATCCGGCTAAAATCCGAGCTCTATCGCAGTTGGCTATCCCAACTGACCTCAAGCAAATCCAGAAGTTAACTGGATGTGTGGCGGCCTTAAGCCGCTTTATCTCCCGATTAGGAGAAAAGGCACTCCCCCTTTATCACCTTTTTCGGCGCACCGAACACTTCGAGTGGACGGGCGCAGCCACGGCCGGATTGGAAGAAATAAAAGCCATCCTGGCCACCAACCCAATCTTGGCCATGCCAAATGTCAGCGATCCAATGTTGTTATATATAGCGGCAACTCACCAGGTTGTAAGCGCAGTGCTCGTCGTCGAACGAGAGACGGACGGACATAAATTCCCACTTCAAAAGCCGGTATATTATGTATCCACTGTCCTCACTCCATCCAAATCACGGTACCCACATTATCAACAGATAGCATACGCGGTATTCATGGCATCCCGGAAATTATGACACTACTTTCAAGAGCGTTCAATTATGGTGGCCTCAGAAGTACCACTCAATGGCATAATAAACAACCGCGATGCCATAGGCCGGATTGCCAAATGTGCTATCGAGCTCCTCCCGTTCGACATAACATATAGACCACGGCGAGCCATTAATTCGCAAGTATTGGCCGATTTCATCGCCGAGTGGACAGAAGCCGAACTCCCTAAAGAGTACGGCGCGTACTCCAATTGGATCATGCACTTTGACGACTCTAAAATGCTGGCTGCTCTGGGGGCTGGCATCGTCCTGACATCCCCCACCGGAGATACAGTCCAATAAATACTCCAAATATTATATACAGACTCCAACAACACAGCCGAATACGAGGCCCTATTACACGGTCTCCGGATGGCAGTTTCCATGGGCATTCAACGCCTGGAGGTGCGTGGGGACTCGAACCTCGCAATATCTCAAATAAATGGAGACTTCGATGCCAAGGATCTGAAAATGGCGGCATATTGCAACGCCGTCCTCAAAATGTTAGCTCGGTTCGAGGGGCTTGAATTCCACCATGTGGCTCGGGAAAACAATTAGGTGGCGGATATCCTCGCCCGTATCGGCGCTAAGCGCGATCCTGTCCCACCTAACATCTTCTTGGAAAGGTTGTTTAAGCCATCCATGGTATGGGAAGGGGACACCGGTAACAATAGTCTGGACCCGGCCACAACAACAGATACCGAACACTCTGACACAATCGGAAGCTCTGCCATCGAAATAACACCTTCAGCCCACGTGATAATGGCTGTCATCGCCCCGTGGACAGAACCATTCATGGCCTACCTAACCAGGCAGGAACTACCCGAGGACCAAAATGAGGCACGCTGCATAGTGCGGCGATCTAAGGCCTACAAGGTCCACGAGGGAGAGCTTTATAAGAAAAAGCACTGCCGGAGTCCTTCAAAGGTGCATCTCCGAAGAGGAAGGGCCGAAGCTTTTGGCAGAAATCCATGCTGGACTCGGCGACCACCACGCCGCAGCCCGGGCCCTTGTAAGCAAGGCCTTCCGTACAGGTTTCTATTGGCCGACGGCTCGAGCAGATGCACAGGATCTGGTCCAACATTGCGTCGGTTGCCAGCTTTTTGCAAACCAAAGCCATATGCCGCCTACCGCTCTCCAAACAATCCCCATTACTTGGCCCTTTGCGGTCTGGGGGCTTGATATGGTCAGACCCCTCAAAGGGGGAACCCATAAGAAAAAATACTTACTGGTCATGGTGGATAAATTCACCAAATGGATAGAAGCCAAACCCGTTAAAACGGTTGAATCCGGACCGGTGATAGACTTCATATCTGGGGTTGTACACCGTTATGGCATCCCCCACAGCATCATCACTGATAATGGCACGAACTTTATAGCCGACGAGGTAAAACTTTGGTGCAGCAACATGGGCATCAAGCTCGATTATGCTTCCGTCTATCACCCGCAAACTAACGGTCAAGTCGAGCGAGCAAATGGTCTTATCATGAGCGGCATCAAACCCAAATTAGTGCGGTCCTTAAAGGAATCAAACACGCACTGGGTAGAGGAGCTCGACTCCGTACTATGGGGGTTGCGTACCACGTCGAATCGCACTACCGAATACACACCATTCTTTATGGTGTACGGCGCAGAGGTGATTCTGCCTTGCGACATAATTCATGACTCACCTCGAGTGCGCATGTACGAAGAAAAAGAGGCCGAGCTCGATCGGCAGGATAGTTTGGACGCCCTGGAGGAGGAGTGCGATGTGGCAAAAGCCCGTTCCGCATTCTATCAGCAACAGGCTCGAAAGTATCAAAGCAGAGAAGTACGGTCCAAAACCTATAACGTTGGCGAACTAGTCATACGCCCGCCGGAGAAGAAAAAGAACAAGCTCAAGCCCAAATGGGAAGGTCCCTTCATTATTGACCAGGTTCTGACCGGTGGAGCGTAACATCTGCGGGGTGCATCGGACAATTGACTCGAGCCAAACCCATGGAACGCAGCCAGACTCCGAAGATTCTACGCCTAGTGCCGGACTCTATGTTCGTCTCCTTACCCCCATCAATTTTTTGCATATCCGTTATCTGTCTTTTCTCTCTTTCTCTCTTCTTTTTTCTTCTCCTCAAGGCCTTAAAAGGCTAACTTGTGTCTTGACTACACAATCTTGAGGCGCTAACCGCGCTCATTATACCTGGGGGCTTCTTATACAGAAGCTTAATATAACTATTTTCTGGGCTTTATGCCCCACACATGTGTTATTCTTCCACATGTAACTTTTTTTGCCATTATATGCATTGATATGACTTAAGTTTTGGCCAAGCTAGGTTTCCTAGCTCTTGTATTTATGCCCTACATTCCCATTAATTCGGCTAGGGCATAAGGGGAGCTCCTCTGCGATTGTTACTGCCGGGTCAGCCGGATGTGTACCTCAGACTGGGTGAAGCCGAAAGCTAGCGTTCTTAAGGGAATATTCGGTCGGTGAACAAAATATGGCTTTTATTTATTTTGATACATGCCCCAGATGTTTATAGCCTGCGTCTCTTTTCGCAGTTTGGACATACACATTAGGGCATGCGTACCAAGGGAAAGGAACCCTTAAAGGAACTATTCTCCCTGGAAGATGTTTCTTACTATCCATGTAATATAACATAGCTAGTTGGGTACTTGTCTGTTCAAGCACTTATGACCCTACGCCTGGTTTCCACGCATACCCCGGTTTTTACATAACCGAGCGGGTATTCGGATACACTCCGGACTATCGGATCCAGAGGTCGAAGTGAAAAGGTCCGCCATGACAAATGATTTACAATCCGACCCGCAGACCCGGGCATCTCCTCTGCGGGACGACCCGTCAGCATACCTGCAGACATAACTCTGTTAGCCGGCTTCTTCGCCGAACTCTTTCAAAAGTTCGTTCAAGCACTTACTGAAAATGCCGCGTCAAAGCCGCTTATTCTCCTTCACGGAGTCTGCAAGCTGGGCTCGGACATCTTTCAGTTCCACGCCCAGCTGGATATTGGCATCCTGGAGATTATTTTTCTCCTGCCTGACCCGCGTAAGCACGCGCTCGCCAGCATTTAGCTGTCGATTAGCACGTTGCGCATTCTTCGGCACGGCCTCCGGATTCACGCCGGAGTCATCTGCGACATCTATTGTTAGATTTGCATGCATGACGCATACTATCTGGTACCTATCATTCTTTGCAATGGAAACAAGTGTTACCAGAGGGGGCCTTCTCGGACTCTTTCAATGCGGCAACCGCGGCCCGTAGCTGGGCTTTGCACTCTTCCAGCTCTTGAGACAATTGGGTATTCTTCTCTATAAGAACCTGCACAAATAATGGTCCTTAAATCAGTTGTGTCAACTGTTTCAAGTCTCGGGGGCTACTGATATATATAATCGTCAGATTTTCTTACCCGTATATCCTTTACATACTGGTCTGTGGCTCTGGCAAGACCGTTTTGAGCAGCACGGATGTACGCGTCTCCTGAGTTGAAGGCATCGAACGCCTCTTGGGAGAGACAAGCGTCACGGAGTACGGCCCGGCGAGGCATGTGATTCATGGCGCTCTCCACTTTGGAATTTGTAGCGGATAGTCTATCCGCATCCTTTGTAGGAGGAGCATTCGGCGTTCGCCCCGTGTTAGCTTCCGCCTCTATGTCCGGCCCTGGAGCTCGACTGGTGGAGGCGTGATCGGCAACCTCTCCGGATATAGTCCGGTGAGCATTTTTCCTACTAGGACACATGGACGTCATTATATTTTAAGAAAGATGACAACCACAGAGCGAGGTTCTGTATCATACCTCTGCGCCAGCGTCTCAGTCCTAACCGCCTTCCTTTTTGGCCTACCCGACTTCGGTGTCTCTTGTTGGCGAGTCACTGCGGGTTCGGCATGGCGTCCCGAGGGCCTTCCCTGTGTACGGTAGGTGAAGTGCATAAAAGGGGATCCTTCTCGGAAGTTGGGACTCCGGTTTTTCTTACATGCGATGCAGGGAGTAGCGCAGGATAGTCGGCTATGATGGACACCATGGCATCATCACAGCTTGATTGATAGAATGTCCTGTCGATCAGCTCCACAAATATGTCTGGATCCTCTTCGAGTCCGGGATCGAGGGCCCGGTCAGGGTCCTCCAGTTGTGGAGGCGGGCTGTTGACCTCCCTCGCAGCTTTTCGCAGTTCCTGCCATGAAACGGCAAGGTGAGTATTTATGACGAAGAATGCGGGAAGGTTGGGAGTAAAAAGTGACAGCTCGCCCAGCTTGGAGGGTTGTACATGGAGAATCCATCCCATGGCTTAATACGGATGAACTCCTCTTCCTCTCCCTTGAACAAATCAGACAGAATTTTTGCTAGAACAGCAGCTGAGTCCAGTCCCTTATGCCCGCAGCGGGTGGCATCATCTTCCCCGTTAAAGCACCACATGGGGTGCCCTCGATATTGAAGTGGTTGCACCCCCCGCATTATACATATTGACATAACCTCGATTATTGTTACTCCTGATTGAGCCAGCACTTTTATCCGGCCCATCAAGTAAAGGACTTCTCCGTTATCTTCCTCCTGAGGGCTCCATGGGCGCCAGCTTCGGCGTTTCTTCGAAGGGGCATTGTCGAACTCGGGAAGACCCATCCAAATAGGATATGGAAGGGGGACGTCCTCCATGTAAAACCACTCCGAAGGCTAGTCTTCGGACATCTTCTTTGGGCTACCGGACATCCAAATAGGATCTGGTCCCGGCGATGCGCCATATTTTGGCTCCGCCCACTTGATATATTGACCCCTTTTGTGTACGGTGCACAAGGAAGAATAGCCTCTTCCACAGCTCGAAATGAGCTTCGCAGCCCAGAAACATCTCACAAAGGGCAACATAACCAGCGATGGGTAATATGGAAGCGGGGGTGAAATTATGCAACTGGCGGCCATAAAATTCCAGGAGCCCGCGAAGGAACGGATGGATTGGAAATCCAAGTCCCCTTAGTAAATAAGGGACAAGGCATACCCGCTCCCCCTTGGAGGGATTGGGGAAGCTCTCCAATTGCTCCCCACCATTATAGGTGGCGAGCCCAGCTCAAACGAGGACCATATACGCTGGAGGGAGAAATCCCTGGGTCTGTAACTCTACTAATTGGCTGTGCGGGACGGAACACTTCTCCCAATCACCGGGCTTAGGGCTATGGGAGCGGGGAGGGAGCTGCGATGGCCGGCCATGTTGGAATGGATTTTTCCGAGCGCGCTCCGATGGATACTCGCCGTGGGAGGATGGTGTGGTCTGGATCTAAGAATCCCCGTCTCTTTAATAGACAATTTACTTACATGGCTAGAGTGGCGAATGTAAAAATGCCCTGGCTCCTCGCATTCGCTCGACACGTGGAAGATAGCCCTTATTGGGCGCGGAAGCCAAGAAGTGCAACATTTATGGGGAGCCGGACACTACTCAGCAGATATTCAGAATTTAGGAAGAACCCGCCTTGCAATGCCGAAGACGATCTGCGCGCAGGACTCATCGTCATTGAAGCCTGGTTCGGGGGCTACTAAGGGAGTCTTGGATTAGGGGGTGTCGGTGTCAAAACCGGCGGATCTCGGGTAGGGGGTCCCGAACTGTGCGCCCAGGCCAGATGGTAACAGGAGACAAGGGACACGAAGTTTTACCCAGGTTCGGGCCCTCTCGATGGAGGTAAAACCCTACGTCCTGCTTGATTAATATTGATGATATGGGTAGTACAAGAGTAGATCTACCACGAGATCGAGGAGGCTAAACCCTAGAAGCTAGCCTATGGTATGATTGTTGATGTGTATGTTGTCCTACGGACTAAAACCCTCCGGTTTATATAGACACCGTATAGGGTTAGGGTTACATAGAGTCAGTTACAATGGTAGGAGATCTGTATATCCGTATCGCCAAGCTTGCCTTCCACGCCAAGGAAAGTCCCTCCCGGACACAGGACGAAGTCTTCAATCTTGTATCTTCATATTCCAGGAGTGCGGCTGAAGGTATAGTCCGGCTATCTGAACACCCCCTAATCCAGGACTCCCTCAGTAGCCCCTGAACCAGGCTTCAATGACGAAGAGTCCGGCGCGCATATTGTCTTCGGCATTGCAAGGCGGGTTCCTCCTCCAAGTACTTCATAGAAGATTTTGAACACAAAGATAGTGTCCGGCTCTGCAAAATAAGTTTCCACATATTGCCATAGAGAGAATAATATTTACACAAATCTAATCTGCTGATGTATTCCGTAGTGTGACATCACACCACGGCCGGGCTTTTATTCGAACCGTTTTACTGTCCCATCTCAGCGCGTTATGCGAGGCGATTTCCTTGGCATGTCTTGCTAAAGCAGAGATCGTGTCCCCTTATTCCGGGATTCTCATCAATACGGGCGTGGGTAACCCAACCGCGCCATTGATTACGGTGCTTGGAGATAAGCGAGTTTTATCAGGCTGGTGGGGACATGTAATTGCGTCCACCCATATAAGGGGATAAGGATCCACCTTCTCACCTACGCCTTCTTCCTCCTTCGCCTATCCATTCTTGCGCACTCGAGCTCCAGCGCCCAAGTCCGCACTCCCAACCTCAACCTTCTCCAGCCATGTCCGGAGCGGGAAGGCAAGTGGATGGTCTCCTCCATCACGGAGGGACATATCAAAAAGCTGAGGAAGGTCGGATACCTGTCTAACGACATCGCGTACCGGCTCCCCAAAAAGGGGCAGCTCATCCCTACCCCTTGGCACCATGAGAGGGTGGTGTTCCTCCCCCATTTCCTCCGCGGACTGGGCTTCCCTCTCCACCCATTTGTCCGGGGACTCATGTTCTACTACGGCCTGGATTTCCATGATCTGGCCCCGAACTTCATCCTCAACATCTCGGCATTTATCGTCGTGTGCGAAGCCTTCCTCCGCATCCGCCCCCATTTCGGCCTATGGCTCAAGACTTTCAACGTCAAGCCAAAGGTGGTGCGCGGCAGCCAGGCGGAGTGCGGAGGCGCCATGGTGGGCAAGATGGCCAACATCCTCTGGCTCGAGGGCTCCTTTGTGGAGACCCTAAAGGGGTGGCAATCGAGGTGGTTTTACATCACCAAGCCGCGCGATGCCGAATGGGTCGCGCCCCCCGAGTTCTGGTCCGGACCCCCAACGCGGCTCACGTCCTGGAAAGAGACGGGTCTGTCGTGGGGTAAAACAGGAGAGTTGACCTGACTCCAAACATGCGTCAAAACCCTGGTGGACAAGAAGCTCAAACTTGTTAACGTAGTCCAGGTTATGCTCATCCGCTTGATCCTCCCGTGCCAACAATGGGCTTTCAACCTGTGGGAGTTTGACCCGGCGCGGCACCAGACTCTAAGCAGACTCTTCAACACGATGTATGAAGATGCCTAGAAGGTGCTTTTCAAGGGTGCCGAGGCTCCCGCATCCGCTACTGAGGATCGCGGATTCAGCGCGCAGCGTCACGCTCTCGTGGTAAGCTGTTTTTTCCTTTTACAGGGTATCGGTTTTTCATAGTTTGACTCCATGCGGGATCTAAACTCCCTTACCTTTGACAGGATTGGCAGGTGACATCCGGACAGATCAACTGTCCGGCTCCTTTGCCCGAAGGCCCAGCGGACGCTCGCTTGGCGAAGCTGCTAGTTCCGGCACCCTATGTGGTGCCGGACAAGAAGGTCAAGAAGAAGGCCACGGGGACTCGAAAGAGTGCCCGACGCCCGGAGGTGTCGGATTCATCATCCGACGAATCCAAGACGCACTCCTCCCATGAAGACGAGGAGGAGGAAGAAGAGACCCCTTCCCCTCCAACGGGGGAAGGGAAGAAAAGGAAGGCCACCCCAACTGGGGAGGCCGAAGGGTCCAAGAAGGGGAAAACCCTTCCTCCGAACTGCTCCACCGACGCCGATGGCGGCGGAGAGGAGTGGGCGCCTAGGGCCAAGCCCTTGGCAAAATCGTAAGTATCCGGATACCAGAGTAATTCATAGTATTCGTTTATTGCACAGCTTTCCCTTACGTCGAATGTGTTTATGCAGCCCACCCAAAGACCGGCTCGACGCGTCGTCGAGCGGCTCACTGGACTCGTCGGATGTGAACTCGCTTCCGACGGCTTCCTCCCCCCGCCCTACGGACGACACCGAAGTGTTGTCCCGACAGGTTCCAAGCCGAGAGGAGGTGGTCCTGGAGGCGCCGCAAGGCGACCTCACGGACTCCAGGAGTAAAGGGGATGAAACCCCCCGGGGCTCCAAGTCCGGCTCTAGGCCGGACACCGCTCCGAAACCCTCAGAGGTTCCAGAGTCCAGCGGGGGACCTCCTTCCAAGAGGAGCAAGTCCGCCGTGCCGGTGGCCCCCGTCCAATCAGAGGCACCGGACAATATGTTGGAGGCGCTCCAAGGCGCCTCCATCGACGAGGAGCACCGCGCTATTACGAGTGCGGTGGTCCAGAAGGTTCAGTCCGCCAAGAGCGGACTGACTGAAGCTTGTACTAGCCTTTTGACAGGCTTTGAGGTAAGTAAAGAATGTGTAAATAATAGTACCGCATAGACAGTAGCCCCTGATGCTCTGTTTGGCGTTCGGGAAGAAAAGCCGAATAGAGGATCAAATAAAATTCGCAGGAGTCTAACAAAAAGGAGTCAATATGCGTATGCAGGCTTCTCTGCTTGTGTCCGCCACACTGACTGTGGAAGTGGACACGCAAAAGCAGGGCCTCGAGCGGTCCGAGCAAGAGCTCGGGCGTGCCAAGAAGCAGCTCGAGGACAATGAAGGTTAGAAATACCCTGTTTTTAAATATATATATATATATATAAAGGTGCAATTACAAAGAATGACAGGATTATCGTGGCTATTTTAGGGGCCACGTCTGAAGTGGCGACCCTTAAGCAGGCACTGGTCGAGGCTGAGAAGAGGGCGGCCTCGGAGCGCACCGAGCGCGAGAAGTATGAGGCCGAGGTTGGCAAGGTGCGGCAAGAGCTCCAGGCTCTCATGGAAAAACATGAGAGTTTGGAGCTTGACTCAAAGACGCGAGCATCCGAGCTCGCGGTGGCTATCGAAAACGCCAAGTCTGCCAAGGCCGAATCCCAGAAGACCCTCCAGGAGTTGGATGAGGTGAAGAAGATAGCGGAGGGTAAGGCATTTTATGCTAAGCAAACACATAAACGTGAGTTACTTGTTACTTACCTGAATCCGGAGCTCTCTAGGAGCGTTCGCAGATCTTCCCCGGAGTGTATTCGATGCTGCCGCATTCTACCGAGCCGAGGAGGGCAGCTTGACAGAGAAGGTGTTCTGGTCTCAGTATACTGAGGCCGGACACCCCGTGCCCCTGAGCGACCAGATGAAGCAACTAGTCGAGCTCCACAAGGCGGCCGAACAGGCCATGAAGGGCCTCATTGTTCGGCTGTGGCCTGGAGGGGCGCTGCCTGGGAGCTATTTCAGGCTGGTGCAGCGGTTGGTGGAGGCCTGTCCAAGGCTCGAAGTCATCAAGCACTCCGTCTGCATTGAAGGTGCCCGTAGGGCCCTTGCCCATGCGAAGGTGCACTGGGGCAAGCTGGATGCTGAGAAGCTGGTGAAGGACGGGCCACTGCCTGGGAAAGAGCATCGCAAGCCCGAGAATTACTATAAGGATGTTCTGAAGGGTGCCCGCCTTGTGGCGGATGAATGTTCTAGGGATGTAATTTTTGAGTGAAACTTGCTCGTTTTGTCCTGTGCGCTAAAAACTTGTTTATATGCGCTAAGCAATGCTGTTGGAATTTAAAATATTACCTTGTGTGTGGCTGTTTATCAATTCTGAGAGATGGCGAGTCGTCGGCTTCTGCCCCCGTGCCGCTAGTGCTGGGGTGTTTGGGGATAAATCTGAGCGCTCTTTTTCCCATGTTTGGGTCCTTCGAGGGAGGCGCTCAGCCCAACGAACAAGGCAATCGGACTATAATGCGTGAACACTCTCACTTATCCATAGAATTCTATAATTTTAAATTTCGGCGAAGCCCCTGGTATTCGGAAGACCGAGTTCGGGGCGCTAACACGCCTTGGCCGGACAGAGCCGGCTCCTCGCCCTAAGCGGCATAAGTCTTTAGGGACTCGAAAAACCTCTCAAACAGCGACCAGCTCTCGCTTCATCATGACAGTCAGTTTTAGCTTTCTCCACTGAGGTGCTCGACCCAAATCAACTGGGGCACAATCGCAGTGGTTCTCCTAGTGCTACCTTAGCCGATAGAGCGGAACGTAAGGCACCAAAACATAGGAGCCGGGCAAACCCAACTATTGACCCAAGACATGATTCGGAGCCGATGCATATAATGCTATAAGTTCGGGGTGCCGCACTTGTGAAAGTGTTCGGACTTCTCACACCACATTGAGGGGTACTAAAGCCCCTGGCGTATTTTGGCCGTACCAACGTGTACGGGTGCAACATGTCGTTAAGGAACATATATAAAGAAAAAAGGTAATGCGAAAATAGACGAAAGCTATACATTGTTTATTAAAAAGGGTTGCGATCAGAGCAGAACGATACAAATAATGCGGTAAGTGGAAGGTTGGACTAGTTAACATGTCCATTCCAGGGGCAACCTACAGAATAGTATGCGGAACGGGTATACTGCTCGTGATAGAGACCACCTGGGAGTTCCGTAGTGCGGCGTGGCTTGTCTGCTTCCCTGATTCTTGCATCGTTTGTGCGGCAATTGAACTGCCGAACAGGCCTTCCGAAGGATGAAGTCCTGAAAGTAAGAGAAATTTAAAAGATCGGCAGCCCCTGGTACGGTTTAAGCCGTGTTTTGGGCGTGCCGTGATGGTGCCCCTCCCCCTGTGCCCATGGTATCTCTAGAGCGTAGTTATGTACGCGAAGTACTGGCGTCACCTTTTTGCGAGGGTTGGGGTTGGGGCCGCATTGCTACGCCTGCTCGGATCGTGCCAGGCGGTCTTGCTGTAGGTTACTCCGGGCGCGCTTGATGGTGTCCGGTCGTTTAGTGGCCGGACTGGAGAACTGCCTGGAGAGGCTGCTTTGAACTTCCACTGCAAGGGCCGCCGTGTGCTCCTCCGTTCGGAGGGACCGTTCGGTGTTTCCATTGACCGTAATTACTCCTCGAGGGACTGGCATCTTGAGCTTAAGGTATGCGTAATGCGGTACCGCATTGAACTTAGCGAATGCGGTTCGCCCGAGCAGTGCGTGATAGCCACTGCGAAACGGGACTATGTCGAAGATTAACTCCTCGCTTCGGAAGTTATCCGGAGATCCGAAGACCACTTCAAGTGTGACTGAGCCTGTACAGTTGGCCTCTACACCTGGTATTACGCCCTTAAAGGTCGTTTTGGTGGGCTTAATCCTCGAGGGATCTATGCCCATTCCGCACTGTATCTTGGTAAAGCAGGTTCAGGCTGCTGCCGCCGTCCATAAGGACTCTAGTGAGATGAAATCCGTCAATAATTGGGTCTAGAACCAATGCGGCGAATCCGCCATGACGGATGCTAGTGGGATGGTCCCTTCGATCAAAGGTGATCGGGCAGGAGGACCATGGGTTGAACTTTGGGGCGACTGGCTCTACCGCGTATACGTCCCTTAACGCGCGCTTCCGCTCCCTTTTGGGGACGTGGGTTGCGTATATCATGTTCACCGTCCGCACTTGTGGGGGAAACCCTTCTGTCCACTGTTGTTCGGCGGCCGGGGCTCCTCGTCGTCATCGCTATGCAGCCCCTTGTCTTCGTTTTTGGCGTTTAACTTGCCTGCCTGCTTGAACACCCAACAATCCCTGTTGGTGTGATTGGACGGCTTTTCGGGGGTGCCATGTATCTGGCACAAGCGGTCGAGGATTCGGTCCAAACTAGACGGGCCCCTAGGATTCCTTTTGAATGGCTTTTTCCGCTGACCGGATTTAGAGCCTCTGAATCCGGCATTAACTGTCGTATCCTCAGCATTGTCGCCGTTAATGCGGCGCTTCTGCTTGTTGCGACGCGACCTGCCACTACTATCCCTGGTGTCCGAATTACCAGGGTTCTTGGTCATACTGTTGCTATGAGCAAGCCAGCTATCTTCTCCCATGCAAAAGCGGGTCATGAGTGTCGTGAGTGCTGCCATAGATTTCGGCTTTTCCTGTCCAAGGTGCCGGGCCAGCCACTCGTCACGGATATTGTGCTTGAAGGTTGCTAGGGCCTCAGCATCCGGACAGTCGACTATTTGATTTTTCTTTGTTAGGAACCGTGTCCAGAATTGCCTGGACGATTCCTCTAGCTGCTGAATTATGTGACTTAGGTCATCAGCGTCTGGGGGTCGCACATAAGTGCCCTGGAAATTGTCGAGGAATGCGGCTTCCAGGTCCTCCCAACAACTGATTGATCCTGTTGGCAAGCTGTTAAGCCAATGCCGAGCTGGTCCTTTAAGCTTGAGTGTGAGGTATTTGATGGCGTGGAAATCATCACCGCGGGCCATGTGGATGTGAAGGAGATAATCCTCGATCCATACCACAGGATCTGTTGTGCCATCATATGATTCGATGTTTACGGGTTTGAAACCCTCGGGGATTTGATGATCCATTATTTCGTCTGTAAGCAAAGTGGGTGTGCGGCGCCTCTGTACTAGGCTATATCATGACGTAGCTCCAATGAGCCTTGTCTACTGTGTTCGGCCTCGCCGAATTTGTGGCCGGCATGACGGTTACCGTCTCGAGCCATGGGGCGCCCACGCGATCCATAGATCGATCTTGTTTGCCTTGCCTTATCCTCCAACATGTCTCGTAAGTCTGGCGCATATTCCCGTGCCTTGGTACGGGGTGCGGCTTGAGTGGAGGGCCGAGAGGCCTCTCTGTCGCGACCACGAGGTGGCCGGTCGGCCGCATCCAGTGCTTCCTCCTCTAATCGGGGTAGCGACCTGCGCTTTGGGTAGCTCTTGGAGGGACGTTCGAGTTTATGCTCTTCGGCCGCAAGGACTTTAGTCCATCTGTCGACTAGCAAATCTTGATCAGCTCTAAGTTGTTGCTGTTTTTTCTTGAGGCTTCTTGCCATGGCCATAAGCTAGCGTTGAAAACGCTTTTGCTCGACGGGATCCTCTGGCACGACGAATTCATCGTCGTCGAGGCTTGCCTCGTCTTCGGAGGGAGGAATATAATTGTCGTCCTCGACCTCTCTGTCTGCCGCTCTCTCGTGAGGGCTGGTTTCTCCATCCTCCTGTGCTAAATCTTGCTGGAGGGGGTTTTCTTTGACGCTTTTCGGAGTATTATTATCTCCCGTGCTGGAATCACCTTGTGTTTTTTGGCGGTATTTTGAGCGGCGCCGCTGACGCCGGCGCTTAGGCTGTTTCTTGGAGGGGTCATCCTCCGCTGTTCCATCGCCATCTCCCTCTTTTGGGGTGTCCACCATGTATATGTCATATGACGAGGTGGCTTTCCAGGGCCTAGTAGGCGCTGGTTCTTCATCATCTCCTTCATCGGCGTCCATACCGTCGATGTCTTCGGAGTCGAAGTCGAGCATGTCGGTTAAGTCATCGACAGTGGCTACAAAGTGGGTGGTGGGTGGGCTTCGAATTTCTTCATCGTCCGTACCCCAACCTTGTTGACCATAGTTCGGCCAGGGCTCTCCTGATAAAGAGAGAGACTTCAGTGACTTCAGGATATCGCCGAAAGGCGAGTGCTAAAAGATGTCCGCGGCGGTGAACTCCATGATCGGCGCCCAATCGGATTCGATTGGCAGGGGTGCGGAGGGTTCGGAGTCCGGAGAGGAGCCCGGCTCCTTGGAGTCACGAGTCTCGCAGAGTATGGGGCTGGTGCTTGGCTCAATCGTCATTGGGGTCGCAGCCCCCAAGGTGACGTCCAACCGCCCATCCTCGATCGGCGCAGTTGGCTCCGAATTAAGGGTGGGAGCCGGTGCGGGTGTGGCCTCCAGGGCACTGTTCGGCGGCAGAGCTAGATCATGCTCGTCGTGACAGTGCGGCGCACTCGGCAGTGGCTCGAATCCGTCGAAGATCAAGTCCCCGCGGATGTCAGCCGTGTAGTTTAAACTTCCAAATCTGACCTGACAGCCAGGGGCGTAGCTTTCGATCTGCTCCAGACGGCCAAGCGAATTGGCCCGCAGTGCGAAGCCGCTGAAGACGAAGATCTGTCCGGGGAGGAAGGCCTCACCCTGGACTGCATCGCTATCGATGATCGTAGGAGCCATCGAGCCTGACTGCGACGACACAGAGGAACTCTCAATGAAAGCACCAATGTTGGTGTCAAAACCGGTGGATCTCGGGTAGGGGGTCCCGAACTGTGCGTCTAGGCCGGATGGTAACAGGAGACAAGGGACACGAAGTTTTACCCAGGTTCGGGCCCTCTCGATGGAGGTAAAACCCTACGTCCTTCTTGATTAATATTGATGATATGGGTAGTACAAGAGTAGATCTACCACGAGATCGAGGAGGCTAAACCCTAGAAGCTAGCCTATGGTATGATTGTTGATGTGTATGTTGTCCTACGGACTAAAACCCTCCGGTTTATATAGACACCCGATAGGGTTAGGGTTACATAGAGTCGGTTACAATGGTATGAGATCTGTATATCCGTATCGCCAAGCTTGCCTTCCACGCCAAGGAAAGTCCCTCCCGGACACGGGACGAAGTCTTTAATCTTGTATCTTCATAGTCCAGGAGTCCGGCTGAAGTTATAGTCCGGCTATCCGAACACCCCCTAATCCAGGACTCCCTCAGGGGGTCTCCAGACAGCCGAACTATATCCTTTGGCCGGACTGTTGGACTATGAAGATACAAGATTGAAGACTTCGTCCCGCGTCCGGTTTGGACTCTCCTTGGCATGGAAAGCAAGCTTGGCAATACGGATATGTAGATCTCCTCCCTTGTAACCGACTCTATGTAACCCTAGCCCCCTCCGGTGTCTATATAAACCGGAGGGTTTAGTCCGTAGGACAATATATATACGATCATACCATAGGCTAGCTTCTAGGGTTTAGCCTCTACGATCTCGTGGTAGATCAACTCTTGTAATACTCATATCATCAAGATCAATCAAGCAGGACGTAGGGTATTACCTCCCTCGAGAGGGCCCGAACCTGGGTAAACATCGTGTCCCCCACCTCCTGTTACCATCTGCCTTAGATGCACAGTTCGGGACCCCCTACCCGAGATCCGCCAGTTTTGACACCGACACCCGTTGTTTCGGGCCAGCTGTGGAGTGTGCTTGTTGGTGGTAGGGGAGTACAAACTTTACCATTCTGTTTGGGAACCGCCTATAGTGTATGTAGCATGGAAGATACTGAGATATCTTGGTTGTTATGTTGACAATGAAAGCATGCCGCTCAAAATATTATTTATCTCTGTTTTCAAAACTCGAGCTCTAGCACCTCTGCAAATTCCTGCTTCCCTCTGTGAAGGGCCTATCTATTTACTTTTATTGCTGAGTCATCATCCTCTTATAGAAAGCACCAGTTAGAGAGCACCACTTTCATTTGTATGCATTGTTATTACTTTATATTGAGTATGACTGTGACTGGATCTCTTTTACCATGAATTACAATGTCTAGTCAGTCCTTGGTCTTCAGGGGTGCTCTGCATTCATGTTTTGCGGTCTTAGAAAGGGCTAGCGAGATACCATCTTGTTATATCATATCATGATTGTTTTGAAAAAGTGTTGTCATCCAAGATTTATTGTTATAGCTCGCTAGTTGATTATGCCATTGATGCGAGTAAATGTGAGACCTAAATGTTATTGTGAATATGGTTAGTTCATAATCTATCCTGAAAACTTGAATGATGGCTTTACATATTTGCAACAACAAGATCAAACAGAGTTTGTAAAAGTTTTTCTTTATCACTTTCAGTTTGTCAACTGAATTGCTTGAGGACAAGGAATGGGTTAAGCTTGGGGGAGTTGATACGTCTCCTTCGTATCTACTTTTGCAAACTCTTTTGCCCTTGTTTTGGACTCTAACTTGCATGATTTGAATAGGAACTAATCCGGACTAACGCTGTTTTCAGCAGAATTGCCATGATGCTATTTTGTGCAGAAACAAAAGTTCTCGGAATGACCTGAAACTTCACGGAGATGATTTCTGGAATTAATAAAAAATATTCGCGAAAGAATCAACTGAAGGGGGCCCACACCCTGGCCACAAGGGTGGGGGCCGCGCCCTCTGTCCTTTGCCCCCCTGGACATCCACCGACCTCAACTCCAACTCCATATATTCATGTTCGGGGAGAAAAAAATCAAAGAGAAGGATTCATTGCGTTTTATGATACGGAGCCGCCGCCAAGCCGTGTTCTTCCTCGTGAGGGTAGATCTGGAGTCCGTTTGGGGCTCCGGAGAGGGGAAATCATCGCCATCATCATCATCAACCATCCTCCATCACCAATTTCATGATGCTCACCGCCGCGCTTGAGTAATCCCATTGTAGGCTTGCTGGACCGTGATGGGTTGGATGAGATTTACCATGTAATCGAGTTAGTTTTGTCAGGGTTTGATCCCTAGTATCCACTATGTTCTAAGATTGATGTTGCTGTGACTTTGCTATGCTTAATGCTTGTCACTAGGGCCCGAGTGCCATGATTTCAGATCTGAACCTATTATGTTTTCATGAATATATTTGTGTTCTTGATCCTATCTTGAAAGTTATAGTCACCTACTACGTGTCATGATTCGGCAACCCCGGAGTGCCAATAGCCGGGACACTTCCCGATGATGACCGTAGTTTGAGGAGTTCATGTATTCACTAAGTTCTAATGCTTTGGTCCGATACTCTATTAAAAGGAGGACTTAATATCCCTTAGTTTCCAATAGGACCCCGCTGCCACGGGAGGGTAGGACAAAAGATGTCATGCAAGTTCTTTTCCATAAGCATGTATGACTATATACGGAATACATGCCTACATTATATTGATGAATTGGAGCTAGTTCTGTGTGACCCTATGTTATAATTGTTGCATGATGAATGCCGTCCGACATAATTATCCATCATTGATCCATTGCCTACGAGCTCGTTTCATATTGATCTTTGCTCAATTACTTTTTCGTTGCCACTGTTACGATTGCTACAAAACTGCTACTGTTACTTTTGCCACTGTTATCGTTATTGCCATACTACTTGGCTACTAAATACTTTGCTGCATATATTAAGTCTTTCAGGTGTGGTTGAATTGACAACTCAGTTGCTAATACTTGAGGATATTCTTTGGCTCCCCTTATGTCGAATCAATAAATTTGGGTTGAATACTCTACCCTCGAAAACTGTTGCGATCCCCTATACTTGTGGGTTATCAATGCCCTTAGTTTCTATTTAGTTTGATGGAAATATTTAACATGTCGATTATTGACATGTCTAATTTTTATTTCTTCCCATAAAAGAAATGTGATCTCAGCTCGGCAAGTGCGACAAGCCTTCTGGCATTGTTCTTCGATGGCTCCCCTCTGCTTACAACCTCATGGCCCCCTGTGGTGTGGGGATCGCTGAGTCTCAAGTGTGCGAACCTTTGTAGCTATAGGTTTATGACACTACTTGATTAGATTTTGGCCGTTCTGTGTCTTAGCTTCCAGCGATAACTATGCTTGAAAAAAGAAGCTCTAAATCCTTCTCAAGCGGGGCATTCTACTTTAGGTTCAATGTTGAATTTGGGAACTAGTTTGTTTAATTAGTGATGGTGTAGTGGCTACGCATCCTTGTTGTGGACATGTGTCCTCGGGCTCCGTGTTGTGACGGTGTTTGCTCTGGCGACAACACGAAGCACATGAGGTTGTCCACAAGCAGGTGGCGACGATGATCCGTGTCGGCAGTAACTAGAAGATAGTGGATTCATGGTTGAAGCCTGGCAAGCCAACTTGCCTCCTCTGATGCCTCGCATGGGAATACCAGATCCGGAGTTTGATGGTGTGTCTGGGGTATTGTCATGTCCTGATTCTTTCAATGGCAATCTGAAAGCACACTTGCTCCCTTTGTGGTTTTGGTAATTCATGTCAACATACATATTGTTGGACTAACACCTTTACCTAGTATATTTCAGATAAGTTCAAACAATGGCATGGCAAGGACATGAGGATGTGGACCCATTCAAAATACTAAGGACATGAAATTGGCAAAGCTCCAAGACTCTTCATTTTTGGTTAAGTGATCCAAGATCACACTGAGTCTTATAGGAAAGCCAATACTATTAAAAGGGGATGAGGTACTGATGATGAGTTTATTGCTCAAGTGCTTAGTGATAATGCTCCAAAACCCTCAACCACATTCTCCACATCACACCTGTCCAAACCCTAAAGTGTCATCTCGGTCCCACCAAAAATCTCTATCCCGGACTCACCAAGTTGATCACATACACTCCCAAAGCCAAATCCTAACATTTCGATTCTAACGATATGGATCTCGATCACATCGAGAGGGCATGACCAAGTTTCTATAGTGAAGTTGCTTCATTTCGGAATTACCGAGCTGAAACGATTGGAACTACCAAAATGAGGTCTAGCCCTAGTCATTGCACTTCCATCGCTTCGAGATGTTCTGCTTCGGTCTCATCGATACCTCCAACGTTCGAATCTTTTGCACATGTCAGTCTCACCGAGATTTTTCTCCTGTGTCACCGAGTTGGGTCAAAAGATTGTAACAGTTGGATTTTGGGTGAATCCTATATATACCTCTCCACCCCCACCCCCACTTACTCTCTAAGAGAGCTATCAGCACGAAACTTCACTTCCACTATTCATTTTCTGAGAGCGCACCACCTACTCATTTGTTGAGATCAAGAGATTCCAGCGACAGAAAGGTTTAGTACGGTAACACAGACTGTATATATGGGGATTCAAGAGGTGTAGTCATTAAGCACCCAATGCTTTTGTCTGATTATTGCAATCTTAATTATCGAGGCAACCATGCGAGACGGATAGGGCCTTCGGTTGAACAACTAACTCTTGATGCATGACGTGTGTCGGTCAAGACATAATTTGGGCACATCCCTCACTTTGGTTCATAACAAGCACATCTTGATGGGTGACTTCCAGCGCATAAATTAAGATCATATCTGGCATCTCCAGAAATATATGGCTCTGAGCATTAAGACCTCATACCCAAGCCTATTTTTATTATAACAGTTCTCCTTTAGTTGTGATTTGATCCGGTCAAAAGCTGGAATTGTTTCTTTAACATAAGCTTATATGAGACCCTACCTTAAAGGGCATCATCCTCCCGTGGGTTTGATAACTCAGGGTCACCTCCAGGGAAAAAAGCGAGAATCCTTTCTGCTCCATTTCGGGATCACCAAAGGAAGTAATTAGTATCTCCATGGATTGATACCCGAGTTTCTCACCGAGGGAAAACTTGTTGCGTGCTACAAAATCCCACACCATAGAGCCCAACAAGGCTAGGAGACATCTTCTTCTCAACCTGCCATCAACAAATTTTCTCACACGTTGCCGGGGAGGCATATTTGTGATAGGTTTTGTATCGCCTTTATTATTTTTGTTGTTTTATCTCATGTCTAGTTGTACTTTTTTAATCCTTGTTAGTGTTTTCTTTTTGCGAAGTTGTTAGAAACTGCAGAAATATTTATAATTTCAGCAAATAGCCACTTTTTGTCTAGTAGTTGTAATGGGTACCTTTGGTGAAAATGCAAAGTTGAAAGACTTCTCTACCACCAACAATAATGACATCACGAGTACACCTATCACACCACCCACTATTATTGTCGAATCTTATGTTATTAGCCTCGTTTGCTAACTTGGTTATGAAAGAACAATTTATAAAAAAAATAGTAAACATGCTACTTCTCGTTTGCACAACTTTGTTAAATTGTTTCCTTTTTCACTAAGATCTAGGGCTAATGAATGATTATAATCTTTACCTAGAGTTAACATTGAATCTTGGGACAAATGGAAATAACTTTTTGTTGGAAAGTATTATTCTCTGATACATCTCCAATGTATCTATAATTTTTTATCGTTCCATGCTATTATAGTTTGGATGCTTTATATGTCATTATATGCAATCATATATCATTTTTTGGGACTAACCTATTAACTTAGTGCCCAGTGCCGGTTGCTATTTTTTGCATGTTTGTCACTTTTCAGAAAATCAATGTCAAATGAAGTCCAAACGGAGAAAAAACTTTGGATTAATTTTTATGGATGTGATGACCCGAGACCGACCCTCAAGACGGCTTCCATGTTTTTCGTTGTCGTCATGTGTTTTATTTGCTTGCTCTATTTTATTTGTGCATTTTCATTATGTCATCACTTACGTTGCATCGGCACTCTGTTGCCGTCATTTTTCAAACTTGCATCTGCTCGTAGTTATCGCTTCTTCCTTGTCTCTGTTGACCTTCTCTCAGATCAACCGGACCACTCTCGTCTCTCTCCTCTCTGAGCCCATCAAACCCCCTTGCCTCCATGGCCTTTTGTCAACCCCTCGCACGCGTCCGAAAGTTGTCACGAACCCGACCCGAGCAGTCGCGACCAATGGGTCCGGATCATCCCCAAACATCCCCAAAACATTTTCGTTTTATTTATTGGACTTCCTAACCTATTTATTCTCGACCACCCGATTACGATCGGAAGGACCAAATTTAGCCCCTAACAAAAACCCACATGATATATAATCAGTGTAAACCTACCTAACCCTAGAACCTAGTCGTCCCATCCATCCATTCCCACAGCCGCCGCCGCCGCCACTCTCTCGCATCTCCTCAGGATCTCCTGATCCAATCTCCCCGGCCACCTTCCTTGTTTTCCGTCGATGCCCAATCCTCAACCTCCACTGCCCACCGCCCGAGCCGACCAGAGTCCAGCACCAGCCTCCACCTCTCCAGTAGCGCCCGAACTCCCCTCATCCCCAAGCTCTGCTTGATTCCTCTCCTGCCTGAGCCCTAAAGGAGAGCTATTGTTGCCGCGCACCTCCTCCCGTCCCTCGTCCCCAACGCCCGTGCTGCCTCCCGAACCTCGCCGGACCCCATCAGCTAGCGAACCGGCAACGAGCGCGTCGTCCCTCCGGGTCGACCTTCTGTCATGACCGTGGGTCGCACCGAGTCGCCGGCGGTGAGGTAGCTACAGAGAGAGGCAAGGGAGCGCGGCCATGGCGATGAGAGGAGAAAGGTAGCTTGGGAGAGGATAAGAGAAGAGAGGACGAGAGAGACAAGCAAGAGGCTGAGAATGATTTCAATTCAAACTTGATGATCTACAGCATCCCTCGCTTGCTTATAAACCGCAAGCCCACACACACACCGACCCAAGTCCAAGGCCCATGACTTACAACACGACCCAATAACATGAACACACTTGACCCTTTCAAATCTTCCCACTTACTTCAGGGCTCCTGCGCCACTTCTCGCGCCAGCCACCTCTTCGTGAACCTGATGCCATCACCTCCGCACCTACAGTACCCGCCCCTGAAGAACCAGCGTGTCCCCATGCTGGTGCATCTGGAAACCGTTGCTTCAGCACCTCGTAATCCTCCCAGGTGACCGAGGCCGCGGGTATCCTGGTCCACTTAATCAGCACTTGCAAATGAGAGGTGTTGCCCTTCTTGACCAGACGGCGATCGATAATTTCTTCAGGAAAAACTCCAGGAGTAGAAAGATCTATCGGTACAGGCAACGATGCAAACACTGGTGTATGATCAGGCACATGATTCTTAATTTGTGACAAATGGAAAACTGGATGGATCTGGCTGTCTTGGGGCAATTCCAAACGATAAGCTGCTGCTCCAATTCTCTCTAGTATTTTGTAAGGTCCAAAATACTTCAGTGCCAGCTTGCGACAAGGATGATTCACCACTGTGGACTGAGCGTATGGCTGTAACCTTAAGTACACCATTTTGCCAGTGGTAAATTCCCTTTCAGAGTGTTTCTTGTCAGCATAATGTTTATATTTGCACTGAGCTCTGGCCAAGTGTTCTTTGAGTGCTGCTGTATGTTGAGTGTGAGCGGCCAACCATGTATTGACATCAGGGTTGAGGGAAGTTGGGTGTCCCCTCAACTGTCCCATGTTAGGAGCATAACCATATAGAGCTTTGTAAGGTGTACAACCCAGCGAAGAGTGATATGAGGTATTGTACCAAAATTCGGCCTGAGGTATCCAGACTGCCCATTTTGCTGGAAATTCATGCACTACACATCTCAAATACATCTCCAGACATTGATTAACTCGCTCTGTTTGCCCATCTGTCTGGGGGTGACATGTTGTGCTCATTTGCAGCTCAGTACCCCACACCCTGAAGAGCTCCTTCCAGAAGGCACTAGTGAATATTTTGTCTCTGTCAAACATAATTGTCAAAGGCAGACCATGCAGTTTAACTATATTGTTCAGAAACACCTTTGCAACAAAGGCTGCAGTAAAAAGATGCTTCAAAGGAATAAAGTGCCCCACTTTTGTGAAACGATCCACCACCACAAGAATAGCAGAGAAGCCATCCGATTTTGGCAGTCCTTCAACGAAATCCATACTTATAGACTACCAAGGACTGTCATGCACTGGCAAAGGTTGCAACAGCCCTGGCACTTTGCATAACTCATGCTTTGCTTGCTGACAGATGCCACACTGTTTGACAATATTTTCCACATCAGACTTCATGTTTGTCCAACTGAATAGCTGCTTTACTCTGTGATATGTGGGCAAAATTCCAGAGTGGCCACCCACAGGAGTTGAATGGAAAGTCTGAATGAGTTTAGTTTATAACCCAGTGTTAGCTCCCACCTAGATCTTATGGTCTTGTTTCAAAAATCCTTCCTGCAAGGTGAACCCAGGACAAGCATTGGGATCCACTCCAAGTTTCTGTAACATGGAGATGGCCACTGGATCTATAGAATAGGAGTTAAGAACCTCTTGCACCCACACAGGTTTGCTTGTTGTCACATTTTGAGTAGCAAACAGATGTGCCACACTTGACAATGCATCAATAGCAGTGTTTTCCACCCCGTTTCTGTACTGGATAGAGAATTGTAAACCCACCAGTTTAGTCATTTCCTTTCTCTGAAGATCAGATGTCAGGTTTTGATCTCCCAAATGACATAAACTTTGGTGGTTTGTTTTTATTACGAAAGGAGCTCTAACCAAGTAAGATCTCCACCTGTCTATGGCCATCATAATTGCCAAGAATTCCTTCTCATAAATGGATTTCTTCTGACTAGTCACCCCCAAAGCCTTGCTATAATATGCCATAGGGTGTCCTTCCTGAGATAACACTGCTCCCACACCTGTGTTACATGCATCTGTCTCAACAATGTTTTCTCAAAGTTGGGCAGAGCTAGCACTGGTGTGTCACTCATAGCTTGTTTGAGAAGTTGAAAGGCTTGCTGAGCTGCATCAGACCATGCAAAGGCCTGTTTCTTCAGAAGGGTTGTGAGTGGTTTTGCCAACAAACCATAATTCCTGACAAATTTCCTGTAATACCCAGTGAGACCCAAAAATCCTCTGAGCTTAGTCACATTTGCAGGTACAGGCCACTGTAACATTGCCTGAGTTTTAGCAGGATCTGTAGCCACTCCTTTGTCAGAGATTATGTGGCCCAAGTATTCCAGTGACTGCTGGGCAAAAGCACATTTGCTTTCTTTGACAAACAACTGTTGTTCCTTGAGTATATCAAACACTGACTGTAGATGTTCTAAGTGTTCCTCCAGTGTAAAGTTGAACACTAGAATATCATCCATAAACACCAACACAAATTTCCTGTTTGCCCCAACAAATATGAAGTTCATGACACACTGAAAAGTGCTAGGAGATGTAGCTAAACCAAATGGAATCACTCTAAACTGAAACTGCCCATGGTGTGTTTTAAATGTTGTTTTAAATTCGTCCTCCTCTTTCATTCTGATTTGATGATACCCAGCTCTCAGGTCTAGCTTAGAAAACCACTTAGCACCCCCTAACTCATCCAGAATTTCATCAATGACTAGCATAGGAAATTTGTTCTTTACTGTTACAGCATTCAGTCTCCCGTAATCAACACAAAATCTCCAAGTGCCATCCTTTTTCTTGACCAACAGTACAGGAGTAGCAAAGGGACTCATACTGGGTGTGATCAGACCACTGTCCAACATCTCTTTCACCTGCCTCTCAATATCATCCTTCTGTAAAGGAGAGTATCTGTAGGGCATGCAGTTTACAGGCACAGTGTTTGGTAGTAAGTTGATAGTGTGGTCAAATACTCTATGAGGTGGCAAACTGGTAGGTTCTTGGAACACTTCTTTGTTTCTATCCAAAACTTGTTGTACTTCAGTTGGAATCTCAGTTGTAGGTGCCATTACTATTCTGTTAAGTAAAGTAGTGGACCACACCTCATTCCCTCTTTCCCACTTCAGCAGTTGATCAGCAGACACCTCTGTAATTTCCTCTTGTTTGACAGGCAGTACTCCTTGTAATCTCACTGTCTGCCCTTCATATTGGAATTGTATCCATTTGTTAGCCCAGTGACACTGCATGACACCCCACTATTCCAACCAATCCATACCCAGTATAATGTCATGACCTCCTAAAGGTAGCACTTGCATAGCATTAGTGCAGCTATGACCATGCATCCACCAAGTTACTTTAGGTGCCACTTTAGTGCACTGAATAGTATGTCCATTAGCCACTCTAACTTGCATTAGACGCTGTAATTTCTCAGTTGGAACAACAATCTTGCTCAATAAAGCCTGGTCGACAAACGTGTGGGTGCTGCATGAGTCCACTAAAATTAACACCACTTTGTTTCCCACCAAAGCTCTCAACTGTATTGTTTTTGGATGAGCAGCACCTGACAATGTTGTAGCTGATATTGTTGCACACTCCTGATGGTCACCCTGTACTAAAGCATCAAGAACAACATCTAAGATTATCTCATGGGAATCCACCAGTTCAGCTACTTTGAGTTGAGCTCCAGGAGCTGGAGCCTGATTGCACATATGGCCAGGGGCAAATTTCTCACCACATTTATAACACATCCCATTTACTCTGCAATATTCCTTGAGTTGCTTGGCTTTCCACAATTCTCCAGTAGCCAGACTCAATTTGTTTTTGGATTTTGCATATGATGTCTTGACAAAACTTGATTTGGTGGATTTCTGTTGCAGTAGTAAACCCTCCTGTACAGATGCATATAGAGCTGCCAGTTGTACACTTGATGGGATCTGCAACTCCATTGCTGACCTGAGCTCCCCATTGAGGCCCATGATAAACCTAGTAATAAAGAATGTATCACTAATAGTGGGCTCATACAACTTGACTGTGTACACCAACTGTAAGAAATGTTGCTTGTATTCCTCCATAGTAGTAGTCTATTTGAGCATCATCGGGTCTTTCATCTTCTGCCGATACACATTCGCATCAAACTCTTGCAAAATCACTGCACAGAATTGGTCCCAAGTGTGTAGAGCACCTGTTTGCTTAAATGCTTGGTACCAGTGAGCGGCATTGTCTGTTAGATACAGCGAGGCCGACGTAACCTTAAAACTGTCGGGTATATTCTAGAGCCTAAAGAACGCCTCACACTTATCAAGCCAAATCCTCACATCAGACCCGTCAAACCTAGGGAAGTCCATCTTAGGCATCCATGGGCACTTTGCTGTATGTTCCTCTTCTACAGGTAGCACAGGAGTAGGAAATCCGACGGGTTTGATCGGTACCTAAACTAGACGCGGCGGAGCACGATTGGCAGAACCAGGGCCAGCCCCCAGTATGCCATCCGACACCTCTGATGCCGTTGGCGACAAACTCTCGCCCATCGCGTGCTGCTTCCCCATCTGAACCGCATGGAACTGTGTCTGCTATACCTGCCACAGTGTGTTGCAGGAGAGGTCGACCTTGACCTGAACTTGATCCAACCGCGCTGACTGCTCAGAGATCTTCGCGTCGAGAGCGTCAAGTTGCGCACAGATGCCGTCCACCGCTTCCCACTTGCTCTGGGCCGCACGCAGCTCGGCGAACTCCTTGAGCATCCACTCCTGGAATGCCTCCATCTCGTCCGTGATGAAGCGCGTCTACTGGTTGGGCTTGAAGGTCGTCATTGTCGCGGATTTCCCCAAATCAACCCACCTCAGGTCAGGATTTACGCAGATCGAACCCTAGGGTGATCCGCCACCGTCGCCTCAGATTTGCTGGGTACGAGACGGGGAAAAAATTCGCAGCACGGCGCGGCAGAGAGGACCGACGGCTCTGATACTAGACTATCACGACCGGGGTCGGACCGAGTCGCCGGCGGTGAGGTAGCTACAGAGAGAGGCAAGGGAGCGCGGCCATGGTGAGGAGAGGAGAAAGGTAGCTCGGGAGAGGATAAGAGCAGAGAGGACGAGAGAGACAAGCGAGAGGCTGAGAATGATTTCAATTCAAACTTGACGATCTACAGCGTCCCTCGCTTGCTTACAAACCGCAAGCCCACACACACACCGACCCAGGCCCAAGGCCCATGACTTGCAACACGACCCAATAAGACGAACACACTTGACCCGTTCAAATCTTCCCGCTTACTTCAGGGCTCCTGCGTCACTTCTCGCGCCAACCAGCTCTTCCTAAACCTGATGCCATCACCTCCGCACTTACACCTTCGCTCCCTGCCATCTCCTTCCTCCCGTGCTCTCTCTCCCTTCATCCGGTTTCTCTCTCTCTCTTACCTTCTCCCTCTCCAGGACCTCCAAGATGCCATGGACGACCTCCGTGCCACCCGTCGTCATCGTTCACGGCAAGCACCGCTGCTGCCTTGCTCACCCGCGCCAAGACCTCGCCTCCGCCCAAATCCTACCTGGAGCCATCGCCTCCGGTTGCCTCGCCGGAGCAAGCTCCACCAGCGACCAGAGCCGCCTCGTCTCGCGGCCTCCTCTGCTTCTCCTCGAGCGTCGCCGCCGCCATTGCCGGAGATGAGTGCCCCGCCACCCAATGCTCCTTCTCCCTCTCCTCTCGCTCTTTTCTCTTGGCTCTCGCACTCCCTACCTCTCAACTCTCTCTCTCTCTCTCTCTCTCTCTCTCGTTCTTTGCACAGGGACATGGCGCCGCTCGTTCTTCTGCAAGCCGGAGCAATGACCCCCCGCCGTTCAGATCCACGCCCCCGCCTGGGTCCGCTCCTCCTCATCCTGTTCGCGTTGCCGGGATCGCGCCAAGTCCGCCACCGTCGTCCTCTGCTCAGGAACGAGCTCGACCCCGTCCTCTGCTTCGCCCGCTCGAACCTGCTGCTGCCTCTGTTGCTAATGAGCAGCAGGAGCCCCCTCGTCCCAGCCGCGTTTATCGCCTCCCTCACGTGTGTGCGTGTGGGCACACGCGCAAACACAGTCTGGGCCTTGGCCCATGGTGAGAAACCCCCAGCGCCTCCTTTCCCTTATGTTGGGCTAGCAGATTCGGCCCAACACGTATTTTTTCTTCAGTTCTGGACGATTTGCTAATTATCCACAGGAATGCTGTTTTACAGAAAAGTCCCTCATGTTCATGCATTTAATATCTCACAGACTATGCATCATATGTAAAAACTTCATATATGTAAAATGCTTGGAATTTCACTTACTTTCATATTCTACAACTTTTATCCATGTTAAAAATGTTTAAAATTGTTGTTTGCATTAATTTGCTCATATGCCATGCTAAAACGATTTATTTCATTACTAAATAATCGTAGCTCTGAATTAAATAAACTTTATATGTAAATGGGGGTGGAAAAATGCATAGATTAACATGGTGGCATTACTTTGCATGGTTAAGAACTCTAAAATTGTGTTTAGGGCAGAACAGTACCAAATTCGAATCTTGCATATGAGGATTTTCTGGAATTGTTGTTTGTTGTTTCCGGCCTCATTTAAACTTGCCTAGATAGGTAGTTCATGTATGTTCACCCTCTTGCCATGTTAACCAACATTTAACATTGTCTTGTTCATAAACGAGAGTGAAGTAAATATTTGAATGTGGTGTTTAGTCAATATGCAACTCGTTGCATACTGAGCTCCACTTAATTTGTAGTATTGTTTGTTGCACTTTACCATGTCATGCCTCATCAAACCGGACATGCATCATACTTGATTGTGCATCATGCCATGTTTATGTGATGGTTGTTTACTATGTTGTTTGCTTCTTTCCGGTGTTGCTTCTTCTTGATAGTTCCGGTAACATTGCGATTGTGAGGATCCGTTCGACTACGTTGGTTCATCTACTTCATGGACTCGTTCTTCTTCCTAGCAGGATTTCAGGCAAGATGAACATCACCTTGGACCTCACTACTATCTTTGCTATGTTAGTTGTCTCGATGCTATCGCTATGTCGCGCTACCCACCACTTGTTTATCAAGCCTCCCAAATTGTTGTGATAGCCTCTAACCTTTTTCGCCGTCCTAGCAAACAGTTGTTTGGCAATGTTACCGCCCTGTCTAGCCCCTCTTATAGCGTTGCTAGTTGCAGGTGCAGTTGCAGGTTGTTCCGTGTTGGGACATGGATATCATGGATATCTTGGGATATCACAATATCTCTTATTTAATTAATGCACATATATACTTGGTAATGGGTGGAAGGCTCGGCCTTTTGCCTGGTGTTTTGTTCCACTCATGCCGCCCTAGTTTCCGTCATACCGGTGTTATGTTCCTTGATTTTTCGTCCCTAACACGATGAGGGTTTATGGGACCCTCTCGACAGTTCGCTTTGAATAAAACTCTTCCAGCAAGGCCCAACATTGGTTTTACCATTTGCCTAATAACAACTAAAAACTTGCATAGGGACCTGCCGGCCCCTGAGGTCTCTTAATCAACCCCCGGGCCAGTGCTCCTCATGAGTGTTGGCCCAACCTGTCAACCGACGGTGTCTGCTAGGGGCAACTCTGTGATTGGCCTACCGGAAGTTTGGACAATCCGGTCATGGCCTAAGACGAGATACGCGCAGCTACTATCAGGGTGTCGGCACGCCATGAGGTCTTGCTGGATTTGTTTTACCATTGTCGAAATGTCTTGTGCACCGAGATTCCGAGTCTGATCGGAGGGTCCCGCGATGGAGGATTGTCTCCGCGGATCGTGAGCTTGTCATGGGCTAAGTTGGGACACCCCTGCAAGGTTTAAACTTTCGAGAGTCATGCCCGTGGTTATGTGGCAGATGGGAATTTGTTAATATCCTGTTGTAGTGGACTTCAACTAAACTCAATTAAAATACACCAACCGCGTGCGTAATCGTGACTGTCACTTTTCGGGTGCGTTCGAGAAGAGAACACGGTTGGTTTCTGTTTGAACGTAAGTAGTTCAGGATCACTTCTTGATCATTACTAGTTTGCGACCGTTGCGTAGTTTATCATCTTACTCTTGTACTCGTAAGTTAGCCACCATACAATACTTAGTGTTTGTTGCAACCTCACCACTTATCCATTCCATACCCATTAAGCTTTGCTAGTCTTGATACCCATGGTAATGGGATTACCGAGTCCTCGTGGCTCATAGATTACTACAACAACAGTTGCAGGTACATGTAATGCGATGATCTGATGCGAGTGTGATGCTTGATTGTTTGGAGTTCTTCTTCCGCTTCTTCTTTGATCAAGGGATAGGTTCCAGGTCGGGAGCCTGGGATTAGCAGGGTGGATGTCGTTCTTCTTTTTCGTTTGATTCCATCCGTAGTCGGATCCTGCTCTTCTATATGATGGTTGCTATGTATTGTTGCATGAATGTTGTAACTTGTGGCGAGTGTAAGACTTTATCTTGTATTATCATCTATTCAGTACATGGTATGTTGTAATGATATCCACCTTGCCACGCGCTCGAAATGCGATTGTGCCCCGATCATGAATTCATCACGTGATTGGAATAGAATCGCATCTTGGGCGCTACAATGGACCAGAAGAGACCCTGGAAGGTTCAGGAGAAGGCCAAAAGAGCCATGAGGGAGCGACAAGCCCTAGGGGCGCGCCCCTAGGATGGTGTGCCCCTCGTGGCACATCCAACCCTAAATACACCTCTATAAATACTCAAATATTCCCCTGACATCAGATAGACACTGAAATACTTTTTCCGCCGCCGCAAGTTCCAGAACCACGAGATCCCATCTGGAGGCCTTCTCCGGTACTCCGTCGAAGAGGGAATCGATCACAGAGGGGCTCTATATCAACCTTGCTGCCCTTCTGATGATGCTCGAGTAGTTTACCACAGACCTACGGGTCCATAGTTAGTAGCTAGATGACTTCTTCTCTCTCTTTGGAGATCTATTCGATGTAATGACTTTTTGTGGTGTGTTTGTTGGGATCTGATGAATTGTCAGTTTATGATCAGATCTATCCATGAATATTATTTGAGTTATTTCTGAACTCTTTTATGCATGATTACTATAGCTTCGTATTTCTCTCTGATCTATTGATTTGGTTTGGCCAACAAGATTGATTTTTCTTGCAATGAGAGAGGTGTTTTGTAATGGGTTCGATCTTATGGTGCTCAATCCCAGTGACAGAAGGGACATGACACGTATGTATCGTTTCTATTAAGGGTAAAAGGATGGGGTTTATTCATACTTAAGTTTATCTTGTCTACATCATGTCATCTTGCTTAAGGCGTTACTCCATTTTTTCATGAACTTAATACACTAGATGCATGCTGGATAGCAGTCGATATGTGGAGTAATAGTAGTAGATGCAGAATCGTTTTGGTCTACTTGTCTCGGACGTGATGCCATAATTTTTTGATTTTCTTTCAATTGCCCAACAGTAATTTGTTTACCCACCACATTGCTATTTTCAAGAGAGAAGGCTCTAGTGAAAACTATTGCCCATGGGTCTATCTTTTATTAAATATTAAAATCAAAAATACCTTGTTGCATTTTTATTTTATTTATTTTATTTTCTATTTTTCCCGATCTATCTATCAAATACCATACAATTTAATCTTGCTCGTCACTGTCAAGGTATTGACAATCCCGTTGGGTTGCAAGGATTTGTTGTTTCTGTGCAGGTGCTGCTAACGAGTTGTTGCTTGGTTCTTCTACTGGATTGATAACCTTGGTTCTTAACTAAGGGAAATACTTATCTCTGCATCATCATCTCCTCTTCGGGGAAATCCCAACGTAGTTCACAAGTAGCATCCTCTTGCTAAGATAATACAATTTAGAAATGCTATCAACACTTAGCACAATCATGGGAAAGAATGAAAAGCATGCTTAGAAATTGCCCAAGTCATGGACTAGATGATTGGCTAATGCTTCATACTTTTATGCTGGACTTGATGTTATGACAAGTTATCTTTTAAATTCAGCTACAAATGGAACTTTTATGAACATGACTCAAGCAAATGCTAGAGCCCTATTGGACAACATGATGACAAACTATGCCCGATGGCATACTGAGAGAGCTCCAACATCAAAGAAGATAAACTCCATAGAGGAAGTTGGTAGCTTGTACGAGAAAATTGATATGATTATGTCTATGTTGTCCATGAAAAGTAATGGTTCTAGTTCCAATGATGTTTCTGTTTGTGATATGGTTGAGTAAAATAAAGACAATGCTGATGTCAATTTCATTGCTAGAAATAATTTCAACAACAATCCTTATAGAAACCTTCATGGGAACAACTATCCTAAGCCATACCCTTCAAGTAACAGTATGGTGAGAATCAAACTAAACCGAATGGGACGAGCTTGCAAGCTTCAGAAACCTATATAAAGGGGTTATTTTAGAAAAAGAAGTAGATGAGCACACTAATGTATTAAAAAATTGGAACAAGTTGGTGCAATGAATGACAGTATAAAAAGGCTAGAGTAACAATCAACTTTTGTTGGATCTTCTCTGTCAATTTTTTTGGCACCCAAGCTATGCTTTTTGGTAGAATTGCAACAAAACTTGAATCTAATCCTAGCGCCAGTCTTAATTGAATCCATACCTCTGAATATCCTCTTATAAATGATGAGTTGACTTACCATCATGTTGATGAAGAATTGATCAAATGATTTTCAAATTCTTATGCTTCAGATTTGTTTTGTCTAGATGAATTAGTTAACAAGTTTAACAATATTCAAATGCCCGTCTCAGCTTTGAGGTCCTATTATCTAGAAATGGGAAACATCTATGTATCAAATGATGAACAAGGTAATCAGACGTTATGCATGGTACGAGAGAGAGAGAGAGAGAGGGAGAGGGAGAGGGAGAGGGAGTATTGTTGTATGAATGTTGTAACTTGTGACGAGTGTAAGCCTTTATCTTGTATTATCATCTATTCAGTACATGGTATGTTGTAATGATATCCACCTTGCCACGCGCTCGAAATGCGATTGTGCCCCGATCATGAATTCATCACGTGATTGGGATAGAATCGCATCTTGGGCGCTACAATGGACCAGAAGAGACCATAGCAGGTTTAGGAGAAGACCAAAAGTGCCACGAGGGAGCGACAAGCCCTAGGGGCGCGCCCCTAGGCTGGTGTGCCCCTCGTGGCACATCCAACCCTAAATCCACCTCTATAAATACCCAAATATTCCCCTGACATCAGAGAGACACCGAAATACTTTTTCCGCCGCCGCAAGTTCCAGAACCACGAGATCCCATCTGGAGGCCTTCTCCGGTACTCTGTCGAAGAGGGAATCGATCATAGAGGGGCTCTATATCAACCTTGTTGCCCTTTTGATGATGCTCGAGTAGTTTACCACAGACCTATGGATCCATAGTTAGTAGCTAGATGACTTCTTCTCTCTCTTTGGAGATCTATTCAATATAATGACTTTTTGTGGTGTGTTTGTTGGGATCTGATGAATTGTCAGTTTATGATCAGATCTATCCATGAATATTATTTGAGTTATTTCTGAACTCTTTTATGCATGATTACTATAGCTTCGTATTTCTCTCTGATCTATTGATTTGGTTTGTCTAGCAAGATTAATTTTTCTTGCAATGAGAGAGGTGTTTTGTAATGGGTTCGATCTTATGGTGTTCAATCCCAGTGACAGAAGGGACATGACACGTATGTATCGTTTCTATTAAGGGTAAAAGGATGGGGTTTATTCATACTTAAGTTTATCTTGTCTACATCATGTCATCTTGCTTAAGGCGTTACTCCATTTTTTCATGAACTTAATACACTAGATGCATGCTGGATAGCAGTCGATATGTGGAGTAATAGTAGTAGATGCAGAATCGTTTTGGTCTACTTGTCTCGGACGTGATGCCATAATTATTTGATTTTCTTTCAATTGCCCAACAGTAATTTGTCTACCCACTGCATTGCTATTTTCAAGAGAGAAGCCTCTAGTGAAAACTATTGCCCATGGGTCTATCTTTTATTATATATTAAAATCAAAAATACCTTGTCGCATTTTTCTTTTATTTATTTTATTTTGTATTTTTTCGATCTATCTATCAAATACCATACAATTTAATCTTGCTCGTTACTGTCAAGGTATTGACAACCCCGTTGGGTTGCAAGGATTTGTTGTTTCTGTGCAGGTGCTGCTAACGAGTTGTTGCTTGGTTCTTCTACTGGATTGATAACCTTGGTTCTTAACTAAGGGAAATACTTATCTCTACATCATCATCTCCTCTTCGGGGAAATCCCAACGTAGTTCACAAGTAGCATCCTCCTGCTAAGATAATACAATTTAGAAATGCTATCAACACTTAGCACAATCATGGGAAAGAATGAAAAGCATGCTTAGAAATTGCCCAAGTCATGGACTAGATGATTGGCTAATGCTTCATACTTTTATGCTGGACTTGATGTTATGACAAGTTATCTTTTAAATTCAGCTACAAATGGAACTTTTATGAACATGACTCAAGCAAATGCTAGAGCCCTATTGGACAACATGATGACAAACTATGCCCGATGGCATACTGAGAGAGCTCCAACATCAAAGAAGATAAACTCCATAGAGGAAGTTGGTAGCTTGTACGAGAAAATTGATATGATTATGTCTATGTTGTCCATGAAAAGTAATGGTTCTAGTTCCAATGATGTTTCTGTTTGTGATATGGTTGAGTAAAATAAAGACAATGTTGATGTCAATTTCATTGCTAGAAATAATTTCAACAACAATCCTTATAGAAACCTTTATGGGAACAACTATCCTAAGCCATACCCTTCAAGTAACAGTATGGTGAGAATCAAGCTAAACCGAATGGGACGAGCTTGCAAGCTTCAGAAACCTATATAAAGGGGTTATTTTAGAAAAAGAAGTAGATGAGCACACTAATGTATTAAAAAAATTGGAACAAGTTGGTGCAATGAATGAAAGTATAAAAGGCTAGAGTAACAATCAACTCTTATTGGATCTTCTCTGTCAAATTTTTTTGGCACCCAAGCTATGCTTTTAGGTAGAATTGCAACAAAACTTGAATCTAATCCTAGCGCCAGTCTTAATTGAATCCATACCTCTGAATATCCTCTTATAAATGATGAGTTGACTTACCATCATGTTGATGAAGAATTGATCAAATGATTTTCAAATTCTTATGCTTCAGATTTTGTTTTGTCTAGATGAATTAGTTAAGAAGTTTAACAATATTCAAATGCCCGTCTCAGCTTTGAGGTCCTCTTATCTAGAAATGGAAAACATCTATGTATCAAATGATGAACAAGGTAATTAGACGTTATGCATGGTACGAGAGAGAGAGAGAGAGAGAGAGAGAGAGAGAGAGAGAGAGAGAGAGAGAGAGAGAGGGAGGGAGGGAGGGAGAGAGAGGGAGAGAGAGGGAGAGAGGGAGAGGGAGAGGGGGAGAGAGAGAGAGAGAGAGAGAGAGAGAGAGAGAGGAGAACCATGAATCTGAAATTCTTGAGAAAAGCAGATTTGAAGAGGTTAAAACTTTATGCATTGATGACCCCACTGATTCAGAGGCTGTTGGATTTAATTATAACACCGGTAAATATATGTGTGAAGTTGTCTTACTTGATTGGGAAGAGAAATATAATAAAGAAGCTTTGATCCCTAGGAAGTTGGAAGATGGTTGGGAACCATCCATAAATATTAGCATTAATAACTTTACCTATGATGCTCGATTAGGTGCAAGTGTATCCATAATTTCTAAAAAGCCATATGATGCACTTGGATTAAAACCCCTTACTAAATGTGAACTTAATGTCCACTTGGCAGATAGCACCATAAAGAAACCAATTGGAAGGTTGAAGATATTCTTGTGCTTGCCAATATTAATTATGTCCATGTATATTTTATTGTTACAGATATGAAACCTGACCCTCTATGTCCAATTATATTGGGAAGACATTTTCTAAGAACTGCAGGGGCAATAATTGATACGAAAGAATATAAAATTTCAATTCCCAACAAGGAAAAGCCTAGAACACTTTTCAAGAAAGAGAAATAAAAGTGATTATGAAATCATGTATCATGTTGGGATTGCATAGCTCCATGTGAATGAAGAGGATAAAACTTGAACATTCTTCAAAACCTAACATGCCTAGTTCAAACGGTACAAGCATCTTCAGACTTCCCGGTACATTTTAAGGAGATTTTTCATGCAAGGTACGTATGCATGTAACAGTTTAGGTATACCGTATACATATATCATCTGAAAAAAGATGTCATGTATTTGTAAATGAAATGTTTCAAGACATGCCATTGCGGAATTCAATGGATTGTTATGCATCAACATATCAATGAGAAAGGACTAGCTCAGCAGCGATGCTGAATCGCAGATCATTCAAAAGCTGAGTAGAAATGGACCAGATGGTAGCCCAGAAGATCAAGAGCATGTGCCTTTGCAAGGAGCATCTTTGCAGTGGCACACGGGTTGGCCAGAAATCTCCCATCCATTGAACCCACGTTCAAGCACCATGATGTTCTTTATCCCCGAATCTTCCTTGGACTCTGATAGATAGTCTGAAAACATCCGAGCACAGGACGGACCTCGCACCTGGGGCGTGGTGACAGAACATGTAAGATGATAAACAAAAGATATGGTACAAAATAAAGAACATGGGATACCAAGATTTTATTTAATTCTTATCCTACCTATGTAAACAACCGTATACTGAAATGCTATCGCAGAATCAACATGATCGAAGATATGACTGACATACTAAGAAATGAACATCACTGGACAGTGGAAAAGAGTAAGTTCTAGAAGCATAAACTTAGATGGTACATTGGAACTAACTAAATGTAAACAAATGTCACACTAAAGCTAGTGTATGAAATCAGATGAATTAACGATGCCAACTACCTTTTATGTTAGAAGAGAACAATACAATTATAAAGCAAGAAACAGAACATGAACTTTTGCTCAAGACATGTTTTGCATCCAAGAACTCAGGTGTCTCAGGCTTGTCCATGCTCAGCTGATTGTACTTCTACTTTGCTCACTGTTACCCCCTTCGTGGTTAAGTCTGCGAGCTCACGTTACATTTACCCCTCTGTTTCACATTTTGTACGTGTGGTTCTGAATCTCATCTTTTTAGTTTCTGTACATTTGTGGTTACTACTGGCAAGGTGGGGACAAATGAAATATCCTAGGCTTGAACCACTAATATATATGGATGCACGCAGGCAACCCGCGAAGCCTGCATACAATTATGCAGAGAGTCAACTTAGTGTAATTTCTGATTTGACATTAGCATAAAGCTGACTTTTGATACATATCTGCAGGCTTTCACTGGTTTGCACTTTATCCAACACGGAAAATATCCACAAAAAGAATATCCAGACACCCCTTCAATAAGCACAAAATGTTTTATCGGAGGTATGTTCCAGGTAGAAGAGGTGGGTGAAATTTCTTCCAGGGAATTCATTAACAGGAACTTTCACAAAGCAGAAACAATTGAAGGGAATTCATTAACAGGAACATAACTAACTAGAGTTTTGAAACAAACTACGACAGACATTAACCGTATAGAAAGGCGCCTTAACAACAACCGAAAACGGCCTGATTGTTGATTCAAATCCTCAAGTGTCTAAAACTGAACCTAGGGTTCGAGCAAGCAGCATTTTTAACACACAAAGCAGCACATGCGCATCCCTTAATTCCAACAAAGTCACAGGGCTTCAAAGTTAACCAACGCGCTAATTAACTAGGAGAGAAGAAGACCAGATGAAAATTTGGCCAAGGTTAACCAACGAGCTAGTAACCACGATTGCATAATCTCAATTGTCACCCGACCACATGCCCGTAGAAATCTGCAGTGAATCAAGAACGCGCGATAGGAGACCCGGTCGATTGCGCAGTGCTGTGTGTGTGTGTGTGTTGAGAATCTGATTTCCTTGTATTTCGACAAGGCAAGTAAACTGTCGACAAAGGGGAACTGGTTCTAGAGACGAGAGGAGGCGGGGATCTTCACCTGGCTGAGCGCGCAGTGGAAGACGAGGGTGTCCTTGCCGCTGGTGGCCTGCACGAGCTCCGGCAGCCGCGCCGCGAAGCTGCCGCTGGCGAAGTGGTGCGACCCCGCGATGTGCGCCTGATAGCTCCTCTCCTCATCCCTTCCGAAAAAGCAATCATCAGTTCCCAAATCGGCGCGGTTGCGGAGGGCGCGCGCGGCCCCGGCGAGGTGTCACCTGACGTCGATGACGGCCACCCGGTTCCCCCGCGCCATGGACACCAGCTTCGCCGCCGACACGTACGACACGCTTCGCGCCATCCCCGAATGAATCCTCCAAATCAAATCCTCCTCCCTCCGTACGCTTTTGGATTGAGATCCAAGAAGACCTAAATATTTCTGCAGAATTTCGCTTTCTTTCTCTTCAAGAAATTCGCACTTTATTCTACTTTCTGTATGCAATGAAAAGAAAGAGAAAACAACAGCAAATGTAGGGTGTAGAATGAAAAGTTACAATACAGGAATAATACCTCTTGAACTTAAATCTTAGGAACGAGGTTTAAAGGACGAAAAGATACTTTTACAGGGACATTTGAAAACCCAAAATATAACTACGTACAAAGCAGCAGGTCTCAAGGACCAAAATTTACCTCTTGGACTTAAATCTTAGGAACGAGGTCTAAAGGACGAAAAGATACTTTTACAGGGACATTTGAAAACCCAAAATATAACTACGTACAAAGCAGCAGGTCTCAAGGACCAAAATTTAATTTCAAAGAATTGACAGGGACCGCGCGAACACGTACCCCCTCTATCACAAATTACGACGTTCATGCCGCTCCTTATGTAACCTCCTGCCCCCTCGCAACCAGCTCCGCCAAGCGAGGTGCGAGGTGGTACTAAACATCTCGACCCCCGCTGCCACCGCTGCCGCAGCGCGTAGGGCGCCGGTGCGTTGCTTCCTGGGCTGCTGGATGTTTCACGAGGCCTGTAACTGCGAGAGCCCACGGGCCCCGAAAACCTCCTCGCGCGCAACCTTTTCCGTCGCCGGCGCCACCGCTTCCGAAAATTTCCCTCCTCTCTCTCTCTTTCCGTGCCACTCCCCAATCCGTTCTCCAATCCCACTCCCCTATGCCGGCGTCCGGGACGCGCTCCCGGGGCCGGCCGCCGCAGCCGGTGGAGGAGGGGGCGCGCGACGAAGAAGCGCCGGTGGAGGAGGCGGGCGAGCTCGGCGCCGACGGCGATGCGGCGGTTCGTGCGTTACCGGCTCACCCGGTGAGCTCTACCAGCTCGGGTGATGAGGATGGGGAGGAGGCGGGGGATGGGGATGATGAGGACGCGGAGGGGCCGCTCCTCCCCAGCTGCCCCGTGTGTATGAATCCGTGGACCGCCGATGGCGAGCATCGCGTAAGGTGAGAGGGAATTGTGCCGTGATCTGGTGGATTTACTAGGTAGACCCGTGTGCTGTGTGGTTCTAGTTCTAGATTGCTTGGTACTGCTGCCGCGGTTCCTTAGTTTCGTTGCTCTGCGGATTAGCAGAGACCACATGGTAATTGTGCTGTGTTTCCCCCTTAAAACTTGGAGCTGATGTGATTTCAGTGTAGTGGATGGACTGGAGGTTCATTCTTTAGGCGATGCCGCAGGTTTACTGTGGCACATGTTTGACTCATAAGCTACAGTGTTGTCATATTGGACTGAATGTCCATTAATGTAGGATTGTTATGTGGTGTTGTAACTTGATTATTCATGAAACATGTGAAGGGTCATGAAATTATTCATCTTTGTTTTGTTTTTGCTTGTTGTTTAGGATGTAATGTCTAGTGATCCGATCAAAAGTTGTGAACCAGCTCCTCCCTGTCACACTGTGTTTTGCTTGGTGAGTAGCAGACGAAGATAATCTTGCCGAGTTAAGATTGTCTCTGATTGTAAGTGGGTCACCTAAGTTCTAGGTTTTCAATAGTTTAAAGCTGGGCCATGGCCTTTGATCTAAAATGGGCCATCGAATTTGCTAACGACGCAGAAACTGCAATATTGCACTTACTATGCATCTTTGAGCCTTTTGATTATTTGAATTTTGTATCCAGGGGGTACCCCTCAAAAAAAATCCAGGGGGGGATGAACCTCATTTATTCTTTGAACCTGTTTCTAGTTTTTTATTTGCTGGTTTTGTGGCATAGACCTATGTTTTGAACTCATTATTTGTAGCCCCCAAAATAACTCATCTTGACAGAAATCTTGAATTGCTAACTATATGATACTCTACTTGTAGTTGCATTCCTTGTGGGCATGTCTATGGCAGATCTTGCTTAGAAAAATGGTTAGCACAGTGTGGGAAGAAAAGTGCCACGGTATGCTGTCAACAACTCCTAGTTTAGAATCACATCTTTAAGTGAATTGCACACTCTTATTGGGAGAAATACGTCTCAGTGACCATGGTTGTTGTTATTATTTAATCAGTGTCCTCAGTGCGGCAAGATGTTTAGACAAAAGAAAATTATCAACCTCTATGCACCAGAGATTGTTGTTCCAAATAACGATCTTGAAAAGGTTAGTTTTTCTTTTTTTACTTTTCCATGGATATATTTCTGACCATGTACTGAAGCTTGTTTGGTTTATACAGCAAGTATTGTCACTGAGAGATAAAAATGAATTTCTTGAGAATCAAGTAAGCTACTTCCTTTTCAGAATCCACTTTTTTTTGCTTCAAACTGGTATTAGGACTTATGAACACTCTTTCCCATTGACATGTTCACTGAATGTAAGATATTATGAGTCACATTACTAAGAAGGATATTTGTACTTCTGTTATTCTGTATGAACACTAATTACACCTATGAATCAAGAAATCCTGGTGATAAGACTACAAGTACACTTTGTCGCTTAAGGCAGCAAAGAATAAAAGGATTAAAAGACAAAATGGATAACAAACTATTACCAAAATCTTCAAGTGCAAATAAAAGTCAAACGGATTATGGATACAAAAAGGGAAACTCAGATGGAACCTGAGTAAATCATCGGCGGTTGCCCCTCTTTGCTAAACTGTTACTCCCTGCCTGGTTCAGCAAGTGCCTGATTACTCGCTTTTTAGTCGATTCTGTAGCTTGTGTGGTAGGACTAGGGTTCCTACCAGGCCTCCAGCGCAGATTGTATGGGCAAGGAGGAGGGGGACGAGGGCTGGAGCGGGCGCGCCGGCGGACAGGCGCCGTCGCGGCTAGGGTTCCGGCTCCTCAGGGAGCCGGGCAACAGAAGATTATAATATCTTTATTGCTTGATCTCAACGGTGTCTTACAACTAGTATTTATAACTTTAGCCTAAGATAACTTGCCTAAGATAACGTGCCTAAGATAACTTGTGGGCCAAGCCCCTAATACTAATGCCCGGTGGGCCTCTTCCTAGTATAGACCAAGCCGGTCATAACATCTCTCCCCGCCTGCGCAAATAGCTCGTCCTCGAGATGAAAGTCTGGATAGTGTTGGCGAAAATCCTCACGCTGCTCCCAAGTAGCCTCCTCCTCCGGAAGGCCCGCCCACTGAACGAGGACGAACCAGACGCCACGACGGAGCTGTGCCTGCAACACCTTTGCCGGCTCTGGAAGAATGCGACCATCGGCGGTTGGCGGAAGCGCCGGAGGAGCCGCCGGTGGCTCGCCACGAAAAGGCTTGAGCAGCCCCACATGGAAGACGTCGTGGATGCGAGCGCGGGCTGGAAGCTGAAGACGATAGGCCACCTTCCCAATGCGCTCCAAGATAGGGAAGGGCCTAGCGTAGCGAGGCCCGAGCTTGCGCTTGGCGCGCGGGTCAAGCGACTGCGTAGAGCGGTGGAGAAGACGCAGCCACACCCAGTCACCCACCGCGAACTCCGCCTCGCGGTGATGATCGTCGTAGTAATGCTTGGCCAGCTGCTGGGCCTGAAGGAGACGCTGACGGACCTCAGCAAGCATCTCGTCGCGGGTGCGGATAAGGTCACCCGCAACCGCTGTCCGAGCCGTTACCGGGTCCACCGGTAGTATAGGCGGGGGTGGTCGACCATAGACCACCTCAAACGGCGTAGCGCGCAGGGCGGAGTGATAGGAGGTGTTGTAGCAGTACTCCGCCCAAGAGAGCCAGTCCACCCAAGCGTGAGGCCGATCACCTGTCACACAACGCAAATACATGGCAATGACCTTGTTAACCACCTCGGATTGACCGTCTGTCTGAGGATGGAACGCCGTACTCAGGCGGAGCTGGACACCCGCCATCCTGAAGAGGTCGCGCCAGACATGGCCCGTGAACACTGGGTCCTGATCACTGACAATCGAAGCAGGGAACCCGTGTAGACGGACAATGCGTCGAAGAAGGCCCGGGCCACGGACGCCGCCGTGTACGGATGGCCGAGCGCGATGAAGTGGGCGTACTTGGAGAAGCGGTCGACCACCGTGAGGATGACCGACTTGCCGCCCACCTTGGGGAGGCCCTCGATGAAGTCCATGGAGATATCCGCCCAGATCTGAGACGGCACCTCCAAGGGCTGAAGTAACCCAGCCGGCCGCAGGGTCTCCGTCTTGTTGCGCTGGCATGTCTGACAAGACCGAACCCAGTCGCGGACCAGGGCGCGATCGCCAGGGATGTAGAAGTCGGCGCGAAGATGATGGAGGGTTTTCTGCACACCCTCATGACCTGCCGAGTGGGCGAGCTGTAACACCTGGTGACGGAGATCATCATGCGCCGGAACAAAGATCCGACGCCCATGGAGAAGCAGTCCGTCAGAGAAGCGCCACGGCTCCTCTAGGTCGCCGGCCGTGAGCTGCTGCCGAAGAAGGACGGCGTCGTTGGCCGTCGCAGTTGCGCGACGAATGTCGGCGAAGAGACCGAACGTCGGCCCGAAGCGGATGCACAGGACCGCCCCGGCGGACTCGTCGACGGAGGCGATGTCGGAGTCATGACGGGACAGCGCGTCGGCCACGGTGTTAAGGCGGCCCGGCCGATACTCGACGGAGAAGTCAAAGCCGAAGAGCTTGCTGATCCATTGGTGCTGTGGCACGGTCGACAGCCGTTGGTCCAGCAAGAACTTCAGGCTGTAGTGGTCCGTGCGAATGTGGAAGGACCGTCCCCACAAGTACGGCCGCCAATGACGAACGGCCTGCACAAGGCCAATGAGCTCCCGCTCGTATGCCGCCAGCTTGAGATGGCGAGGAGCGAAAGGCCGGCTGAAGAAGGCGAGGGGTCCATCGCCCTGGTGAAGCATGGCGTCGAAACCAGCGCCCGAGGCGTCACGGTCCACCACGAACATGCGGTCGAAGTCGGGCATCTGGAGGACGGGGCCCGTCGTGAGGGCCCCCTTGAGGGCCTCGAACGCCGTCGTCGCCTCGTCGTCCCAAACGAAAGCGTCGCGGCGAAGCAACCGCATGAGGGGCGCCGCGATGAGCCCGAACTCCCGGATAAATTTCCGGTAGTAGCCGGCGAGGCCGAGGAACCCGCGGAGAGCCCGCGGCGAGCGAGGTGTCGGCCATGCGGAGACGGCCGCCACCTTGTCGGCGTCCATAGCCACCCCGTCGGCAGAGATGACATGGCCGAGGTAGGCGACGGTAGGTGTCCCGAACGAGCACTTTGAGCGCTTAAGGTGGAGGTGGTGCGCCCGAAGCTCGTTGAAGACGATGGCGACGTGCTGGAGGTGCTCAGCCCAGGTGGCGCTGTAGATAAGAATGTCATCAAAGAAAACAAGCACAAACCGCCGTAAGTAGGGCCGGAGGACGTCGTTCATCAGGGCCTGGAAAGTCGCTGGGGCGTTGGCGAGGCCGAAGGGCATCACCAAGAACTCGAAGTGGCCATGGTGGGTGCGAAACGCCGTCTTGGCGATGTCGTCCGGATGCATACGCACCTGATGATAGCCTGACCGGAGATCGAGCTTGGTGAAGAAGCGCGCCCCATGGAGCTCATCCAAGAGCTCGTCGACCACCGGTATAGGGAACTTGTCCTTGAGCGTGAGCGCGTTCAGGGCGCGGTAGTCGATGCAGAAATGCCAAGTGCCGTCCGACTTGCGGACGAGCAACACCGGGGCGGTGAAGGGTGACATGGAGATCCGGATGATGCCCGCGGCGAGCATCAGGGCACACTGGCGCTCCAACTCATCCTTTTGCAGCTGAGGGTAGCGGTAGGGCCGAGCCGCCACAGGAGGGGTACCCGGCATGAGGTGGATATGATGGTCGTACACCCGGGCGGGCGGAAGACCCCTCGGCTTGTCGAAGAGGTCGCTGTGCTGCTGCAGAAGGGAATCCAGCAGGGGTTGCTCGGCCTCCGAGGACGCGGCGACCAGCTGGAGATGGGGCACGGCCGGCGCAGCGCCCCCAAGGCCGTCCCATCGGACGCGGCGGCCCAGCCACCAGAACGTCATCGTGAGCGCGTCGAAGTCCCATAGGATGGGACCGAGGGTCCGTAGAAAATCCACCCCGAGGATGAATTCGAAGCAGCCGAGGTCGATCCCTGCACATGTAATGGAGAAGTGTTCGCCACCAATGGAGATGGGAACGTCACGGGCGAGCCCATGACACCGGAGGCGATCGCCGTTCGCCACCGTGATCCACAGGCGCTCCTCGCCCGTCGTCGGAAGGGCTAGCCGACGCATGGTCGCCTCGGGCAAGAAGTTATGGGTGGAGCCAGTATCCAGCCGGGCCACCAGCCGCTCGCCATGGATCGTCACCGGCAGCAGCATGGTCCGCTCGCCACGGATGCCGGCGAGGGCGTGGAGGGAGACGACGCACGCCGTCGCCGTGGGATCCACGGGCGTGTCCGCGGCCGCCTCGGGTGGTGGTGTCGCGTCGGTCGAGTCGTCCGCCTCGGTGTAGTCGACCGTCTCCAAGTAAAAGAGGCGGGGGCAGACATGGGTCGGCGTGTAGGGCTCATCGTAGTTGAAGCAGAGTCCCTGACGGCGACGCTCCTGCTGCTCGGCCGGTGACAACCGGCGGAAAGTCCGTGTGGTGGCCGGGGGCGTGGTTGTCGCGGCTGGAGGAGGCCGGCCTGGTGCTGGAGGAGTCGGCGCTGGTCGACTAGGCTGGCGGCCGCCCTGTCCGGGCTGTTGCTGCAGTGCCTGGGCCCGCTGCTCGAAAGCTCGGGCGTAGTACATGGCCGTCTGGAGGTCGGGGGGATCCCGGAGCTCGACGTCCACGCGAAGATGGTCCGGCAAACCGCCCACAAATAACTCGGCACGCTGAATCCCGGAGACGCTCGGTGCGTGGCACGCCAGGGCCTGGAAGCGGTCGGCGTAGTCCTGAACCGTGGAGGTGAACTGTAAACGGCCGAGGGCCGCCAGGCGGCTCCCGCGGATAGGAGGCCCGAACCGGAGAAGATAGAGCTCCCGAAAGCGCTCCCACGGTGGCATGCCGCCCTCGTCCTGCTCGAGGGCGTAGTACCAGGTCTGCGCCGCGCCGCGGAGATGATAGGACGCGAGCCAGGTACGATCCGAAGCGAGCGTCCGCTGCCCGCGAAAGAACTGCTCGCACTGGTTGAGCCAGTTGAGAGGGTCCTCCGTGCCCTCGTAAGTGGCGAAGTCCAGTTTGGCGAAGCGAGGGGGTGTCGGACCGCCGTGCCCGGGGGTGGCTGCAGTCAGCGGCAGCGAGTGTGCCGGGTCGGGGATCTCCGGGGCGTAGGTCGCCGAGCCGGAGGGACGGTCAAACCGGAGGGAGGGCGTCGGGTGCTCTGGCGCCGTGGTATACACCGGGGCTGGCGACAAGCCGGCCGCCCACGCGGGAATTGGCGATGGCGATGGCGATGGCGGAAACTGCACCTGGTGCAGGGGCCGACCCGTGGGCCTGGGCACGGGTGGTGATGTAGTCGACGGTGGCGGCGCTTGGAGGAGCTGCGGCGCCGTAGCCAGCGTCGAAGTAGCCGGCGGGGGCGCCTGGAGAGGCTGCTAGGAGGGGTCCCCCAGCGGTGCGGTGGCGGTCGGTCACGCGGGCCAAGGGTTCCCCGTGGTCGAGTAGTGCTGCAGCAGCAGCGGCGGCAGGGGCGGCCCTCCGTAGGGCGACTGGAAGGCCGGGGCGGCCCAGGGAAGCGGCGGCGGCCCGTAGGCGGTGGTGGCGGCGCTCGGCGGCGGGGGCTGGTTCCCGGCGAGGTAGAGGCTGATGCCTTTGACCGCTTGGACGAGCTCCCGAAGGGTGCCCGAGACCTCCTCGGGCGAGAGGATGGGGGGCGGCTCTGCCGCGGTGGCGGTCGGCGCTGTCGGGGTGGCCGTCCCGGATGTGAGCGCCGGCATGGACGCGGACGGGGCTGGCGGCAGCGTAGGTGAGGCGGTGGTGTTTGGCAGCGGCGGCGGTGATGGAGGAAGCGACATGATCGAGCTGGTGTCTCTGAATACCAAATGGTAGGACTAGGGTTCCTACCAGGCCTCCGGCGCAGATTGTATGGGCAAGGAGGAGGGGGACGAGGGCTGGAGCGGGCGCGCCGGCGGACAGGCGCCGTCGCTGCTAGGGTTAGAGGCGGCGGCGGCTAGGGTTCCGGCTCCTCAGGGAGCCGGGCAACAGAAGATTATAATATCTTTATTGCTTGATCTCAACGGTGTCTTACAACTAGTATTTATAACTTTAGCCTAAGATAACTTGCCTAAGATAACGTGCCTAAGATAACTTGTGGGCCAAGCCCCTAATACTAATGCCCGGTGGGCCTCTTCCTAGTATAGACCAAGCCGGTCATAACATTGTGCGTGCCTGGTCTTGAATGTTCACTTCTGCTATTGAATTCATCTCTTCCTGCCATTTCAGTTCAGTGTAAATGTGTTATGATTATTAATAAGCTTTGACATTTTTGTGAGAAATATGTTAATGTTCTGTTGTTGGGCACTTGGGCTATAGGCAACTGGCATATTCTCTTATCGTAACACTCCTATAAATATATTAAGTCACCACAAGGCATACGTTGCATATAGTTGTTATATAACCTAATACTTTTATGTTTTCATGCAGCAACAAAAATTAATTGAGGAGATAAAAGAATATAAGGTACATGCATAACTTCTCCGCTTTGGTAATGCTATTTAAAGTACGATCAATAGTTTCATTGTGTTACCATGCATACTATTTAAACTGAAAATCTAGTACGGCGATTGTTCTTAGTATTGCTGTGCAGATAAAAGCTTAACTCTCAGTTTATTCATCTTAACAAAGCCCTCCTGTGTATGTTTCCTTATTATAGTATATACTAAATTGCTAGTTTCTGACTGACCTCTCATGTGTCAGGAAATAAACCTTTTTGTTTAGTAGAGCCTCGTATTTGTTCACTTATGTTTTTATATGTCTTGCAGAGGCAGATTTTGCATCAGCAACGTCTAATAAATGAATCAAGCTCAAAGCGACAGGTAACATTGCTCAAAAAAATAATTTTATTATCATTTATACAGTAGAGGATGCTAACGTTCTTTACAAACAATTATGAAGAAAATGGCTGAACAATCATCAGATGGAGCAATGATTGCAGAGTCACTTCCCTCACATAGAGCACATGGTGGCAGTAGCGATCTTTGCAAGTTTGTTCTCCAGGTTTATTTTATTTCGAGTGTTGCTTGATTGCCTCTTTCTGTTGTACATTAAACTTTATGGAGCAATCTTGAGAGTTATTTTCTAGTGACATTTGGTTGTGCTTTATAAAGGATCATGCAATATGATTAAATCTACCATTTGCATGCCTTTGTAACTTGTTTGTCATGCCAAGTTTGGGCCCGAAAGGGTCATATAATCTTTTGATCCAATTTGTTTTTCTGTTCCTGACTTCGTTCTCACATAAAAAACATAACCACTCATTCGCGTAAGGCACCATGTTCTGAAGTTGCTTACTATATGTTGTAGAATGAGTTTGTCCTGGATGGAGCTCGAGTCATGGGCATAGATGCATCCAGCCAGATTATAGTAGCTTCTGGAAGGGCTCCTGGAGTTAGTGCTGAACATGTCCTTACCAAGGTACAGATTACAAACTACTCCCTCCGTTCCTAAATAGTATAAGCCTTTTTAGAGATTCCTCTATGGACTACATACGGAGTAAAATGAGTGAATCTACAGTCTAAAATAGTCTATATACATCCGTATGTAGTCCGTATTGAAATCTCTAAAAAGACTTATATTTTGGAATGGAGGGAGTAGATGTGTTGCTTAATGATTGAAGACTGAGTTATGCTTCTTGGTTCACATTTTGGTTGTTTATTTGTAGTCACCTTATGTATCTGCACTCATAATTTCGACAGATCTGCATGTTCTCTAGACAGGAAACGAAAGTACGCCTTCCGCCTAACACTAAAGCTGTCAGGGATATTTGTATAACTCCTGGGGGCCTTGCTATTTTTGCATCTCTTGGCAGGAAATTGTCACTTCTCAGGTCTGCCTGCAACATATGTCAGTTCAATCTCTCACTGTTTTATTTTAACATATTTTAACTAACTTTTACTTTTGTGCGATATGCATATCACAGCATGACAACCAACAATGTTGTCCTTCATTATGATCTACCGGTGATTCTTTGAACTTGAAGTTCACAAATTTTGCAAGTACATTTATGTTCTCCATACATTGACTAAAACAATGCTCCCCAACATTTTGTTCACCTGATTCCATTTGCGATTAACTTCATTATAAGTATATATATTTTTTAAATTACACTCCCTCCGTCCGAAAAAGCTTGTCCTGAGGGAGTAGATGGTGTGTTTGCTTGAGGGTGTGGGTTTCCAGAAGGCTTTCCGTTTATTTTTGGTTCTTATAGCTCTTTATGTCGTGTATGTTAAAAGGCAGCAGGTGTTCACTACAACATACGTACTGAATATATGCTTTCCAGTTAGAACTTTGTTTTGTGAACTACTTGAATGGTCTATCCTGGCCTGCTAATTTTTGTATTTTAATACAATGCAGGCTCCAGGCTGGTCCTGTTCAGGGGATCAAACTGGCCCCAACCACGTATATGCTGGATTACAGGTGGCTACTCAAAATCTCTTATGATTCCTTCTGAACCTTTTGTGCTATTTGAAAGGGTGACAAGAAACTTCTGTTGAATTTTACAGAATGGCATGCTTTTGGTCTTTGATACCCGCCAAACTAAAGGACCACTGCACTCCTTGAGTGGTCTATCTACAAACCCAGTTCATACAATCCACTCTGTCATAGATGATAACGGTTCCACAAATATCATCTCTGCTTCTTCCATAGGACCCTGCATTTGGGATGTAGATGGCAATGAAAACAGGTACTTTGCAGTTCTTAAAAGCTCTTACTGATTCTGCCGGTGCCTATGGTATGTGCAAATGTACATATTAAACGTTGGTCATTTTTCCAGGCCAAATTTGCTTACCGGGATGGAAAACCAAGGGGTCTGCATATCCCTTGCATGTGCCGCTCCATCAAGTGATCTGATTGTGGCTTCCTTCCGTCCAAGGGTCGAGTTTTCGGGCGACGGCAGTGCATCTCAAATGGGTATATCACAATCACCAACGCTCTCCGGTTCTGGAAAGCTCGGGTGCCACGCTCTCCTGAGGAGGAAGAGCAGCACATCCTTCATGAAAGAGCAGATCTGCAATGGCAACGTGAGTGAGCTGCGGATGTCGAAGTCTGCAATCATACCCTGCAGCGGAACCGGCCAACACCTCTTTGCCTATGGCGATGAGTCACTGCGCGGAGTCCGCACATGGCGGCTGCCTTCGTTTCAGCTGTTCGCTGATCTCAGGCCGCACCACCAACCGATCCTCGACCTGAGGTTTGCGGAGAGCACCACCGGGGAGAAGTACCTTGGGTGCTTGAGCGAGGAGAAGCTGCAGGTCTTCAGAATTAGGTCGTAGCAAACGAGACCCAGTCACTGATCACTGATCCTTCATTCGTTGTAACGCTTCACTAGTTTTGTTGTACTGGCATGAACAGGTCTTCCTCTGTACAGTATTCTCTAGACCACACATCTTAGCGCACAAATCAACGTTTTTAGGAGATGAAACATTGACATGTATGATTTGCTAGTCTTGTGATAAATGAGAGATTCAAATGGAATGATGCCTTGTATGCATATTACGCTGACATTTTTCCAACTTCTTTTCATCATAATCAATACTACCAATTACTACATTGTTTTTTTTTGAAGGCTGAACTCGCATACAGAGCACCACCTCCTCGCCAACAAAGCACCGACCACCATTAGCGCCAAGCCGGCCGCACCATCAAAACCGTCAAACCCGCAGCAAGCAGCCACCACAAAGACCAACCGAGCCTCCCCCTAGATGATGCCTTCAAGAAGGGATGCGACACAATGTGCGCTGCCATCGTCTGTTCCAAACGGACTTGGAACATGGGTTTCTCCTGGGATGTGAAGGGGTAGTCATCATGACAGCGCCGCCTCCAAGGAGGTTAGCGGCACCCACAGGCGTCGTCGGCGCCGGCTCCGGCAGGAGCGGGGCTTTCGCCCAAATGAGCATACCACCTCCAATAAGCATCGAATTGATCTCGTAGCACCGCTCACTGCACCACCACAGAGAAGGGCCACTGCAGCCCCATCGCCACACATGACCAAATCCGGGTCGCCGCAGGCCAGATCCGACAGGATCCAACTTGCCCCCCGCCGCTCCCCACCGGATCGGGCTAAGCCGAAGCCGACAGGCGCGCCGTCCACGCCAGCGCTGCCAGAAGGCAGAACCACAAGCCAGAGCGGACGGCGGCGCCTCGGGGAAGGGCGAGCACCGCCACCCCGCGCCTCACAGCGACCTCCGCTGGACACATCTGAGCCGAAACCAGCAGCCATCCCCGACGCCCACCGGTCGCCAAGCAGGGAGACGCTGATTCGGGGAAGGCCAGCGGAAGGGAGCCGCGTACGCATCCACCCCCCTGTCTCCGACCACCACCAGCAGAAGTGACGCACGCCGGAGTCACGCCGCGCCGCCCGCCGCCCCACGGAGCTCCCCGGCCCCCGAGCGGTCTGCATGAGGAACGACGGCCTGCCGCCGCCAGATCCGCGCGGGCTTCGCCTGGCAGAAGCTTTTGGCGGCGGCGAGAGGAAGGGGGTGGCTGGAGGGGAGGTTCGGCCGGAGGGGAGGGGGTCGCCACGCGAGCCGCCCTGGGAAGGACGGCGGGGGGAGGGGAGGGGGAGGGGCAAAACAAGCCTCTCCGGAAGTCTTTGGGTCAATTACTACACTGTAATAACATCACAGTTAGAGATCATCGATTGAGACAGTTCGCAACACTACAGAGCAGGACGCATACAAGCGTTTCATCGAACACATACACTCCATCTTAAGCATGGCGGTCAGCCGCCGGCGCGCGAGTAGAGCGTCCTGAGGGTGTCGACGACCGGGCGGAACCCGTCACGGAGCGGCACGACGGAGACGGCGCGGAGGTGCTCGGCACCGTCCTTGGTGGGCTCGCGCAGCGCCAGGCGACACATTTCCCCCTGCAGGGCGTCCGCCGCGGCGCCCGCGGCGCCCCGGTGCGCGGCGAAGAGGCGCGCGAGCTCGTCAGCGGAGCAGCCGAGCAGGGCGCGCGCGGCGCGGTCGAAGAGGACGACGGGGAAGACGCGGTCGTGGGTGGCCACGGAGAGGAGCAGCCGGTAGGCGCGCGCCGGGGCGGGTCCGCCGCACGCGCCGCAGGGGGAGCCCTCGGGGTGGCCCGGGAGCGCGCGGCGGCCGCAGGTCGGGCAGGAGAGGTACGAGAAGTCGGACGTGTCGGCCGCCACGATGGTGCAGTACGGTGGCGTCCACGTCGCCGCCGCGCCGCCGCCACTGCCGCAGCCGGTGAGAGACATCCTGGCCCAAGCCCAAGAGTCGCCGTTCGATTCCGGCCCACAAGGGCCACAGCCTTTTTAAAACTTTGCGTTACGACTTCTAGTCTTCTACGGGTTGCTCGCTTTCTGTGAGCCGTCCACTGGAGATCGGACGGCTAGGGTGATCACGTGTTCCCTCTTATAGCCTGGATCTGCCTGCGTCGTCTTCCCGACCGACCGACCGGGTGCGTTCGGTGTCCGGACCTACCCAATCCCAATCCAACATCGCGAGTCGGGGTCGCTGTCCCTCACCGTCGCCGCCGCGGCTTCCACCCGCTGACCTCCGCCGGAGCTCGCCGGACTCGTAGGGTTTCTTCAGTCGTCCTCTTCCCTGCTAGAGATCCGCACCCTAGGTAAGCCTCGGTTTCGTCAACTTCACCTGCACCTAATTTGCGCCGTGTAGGCAGAAATCGGCTATCTTCCTCGAGATTTCGTGCCTTTAGCTGTATATACGCGTATCGGCGTATGTTGCCCGAGTAGATGCGAACCCGCTTGCTGTTGCCCGATGTGGTCGCCGCCCCTAGGGTTTCTTTCGCTGAAGCTTTGGGCTTTGTACGATAGGACTTATGAGCATGGCCCGGTGGAACTGTTGAGGCCCTCGTATGTTGATAATCCATCGTGCTGAGGTGGTTGTAGGACGGTTCATGGCTGTAGCCTGTAGGGTCAGGTGGTAAAACAAAATTTATTGTTAGGGCGCGAATTGTGTGGTGGTGTTGTCTGGGAAGGAAACCCTTGCGTCGCGAGAAATCAAGATGCGGGGGCGGTGCTTGAATGTCGTGAATGGTCATGGCGGAAAGTAGGGGAAGTTCGTGCGGCCTACGGTTGGAATTCAGCGTGCTTAGTAGAGGATGATGATGGTTGTTGGCCTCATGGGGTTGGATTTCAGCCTGTGGTTTTGTTGTCGACAGGAAGGAAGGAAGGGAGGAAGGAAGCAGGGTGAGTTGTGGTGATTTTGTGGTTTGGACGTGTGGTGTTCACAGTTTGGTGGGAGCTTGGAGGCAGGAGATTTAGAAGGAAGGGTTGACGATGAGCAGCCGAAGCCCGCCGCCGAGGGACCGGAGGATGCGTACTGAACGCACCTCGTACCGTGACGCGCCATACCGGAGAGACAGGGACGGCCGCCGTGGTCCAAGCAGGTTTGAGCCGCCTTATTTAATGAAACACGATAAACATTTGCCATTGTATATCAAGCGTTGTTGCTTTCTCTCTTAACTGTATGTGTTGGCCATAATGCTACCTGAAGAGGCCTTACACTAGCCCTGGTTTCTATGATGGTAGCAGGGGGCTGTGTATCCTTTAATTATTTCCTTTACTTGTACTGCAGGTCTGCTAGTGATTTGTGCAACAACTGTAAGCGTCCAGGGCATTTTGCTAGAGATTGTCCAAATGTGTCTGTCTGCCATGCCTGTGGCCTTCCAGGGTAAGGACTATTACTTGTTTGGTCATGCGGATCTGAGATTTTGCAGTCTTGTATGTTAGCTCATGTTAAGATCTTCCATTGTGTAGCAACTTTTTATTGTATTCTTGACTTCTTATTCATAATGATTCCAATGCTTTCAATATTCTCAATAGCCCTGCTATTTTCTAGTGCATATTTTACACCAGATTACCATAATTGTTGGTTGCAGTTATTTGCTTTTGTATGCTGTATTGTATCTAGAACTCTGTCCATCATCATGTAACTATTGCATTTCTTTTCCTGTGGAATTTTCATGCTTTTAATATTCTCGGTAGACCTAGTTGTTCTCCAGTGCATATTTTACATTGGGTTACCATGATTAATGGTTGCAATTATTTGTTCGTGCTTAACCATTTTGAGGCACCTTATGTTCTTGTCATGTTTAATGAGAAATCTAGTATCAGCATGAATTGATAGTTATTTGAGATCCCCCCACCCCCCTCAAAACAATACATGTGTCACCTGTCTTAAGTCATTTGTAATCATCTTATGTTAGTACCTTTTTAGTGCAAGTGCCTTGTACAAGGATTTGGTTCATTTTTCATAATTTATTCTGGATGCAAATATATTATCAGAAAGCGGTGGTTAACAGATAATGATACTTGAAGCTTGAACCGTACGTAGATCATAACCATCATTAAAATGACCAGTACATGATAAATTGTGAAGCTTAAGTTGTACTCCCTCCATCCTAAAATAAGTGTCTCAACTCTAGTACAACTTTGTACTAAAGTTAGTATAAAGTTAAGACGCTTATTTTGAGATGGAGGGAGTACATAGGTCATACGTTATTCCTCCATGTGACCATGAAAGCCTTGCATAGTACATCCTCTACCTTCCTTCTGAGGCAAAAACAGTGCCCACTCAATCTTTAAATTTCTGCAGGCACATTGCAGCTGAGTGTTCTTCCAAAGATCTCTGCTGGAACTGCAAAGAGCCTGGGCACATGGCTAATGCCTGCCCGAATGAAGGGATATGCCGCAACTGTGGCAAATCAGGTCACATTGCAAAAGACTGCACTGCTCCGCCAATGCTGCCTGGAGAAGTGAAGCTCTGCAACAACTGCTACAAACCAGGGCACATTGCCGTGGAGTGCACCAATGAGAAGGCCTGCAACAACTGTAGGAAGAGTGGCCATCTTGCCCGTAACTGCACCAATGAGCCTGTTTGCAATCTCTGCCATGTTGCAGGGCATTTGGCCCGTCAATGCCCCAAATCCGACGAGATCAACGAGAGGGGTGGGCCTCCTCCCTTCCGTGGCAGCGATGCTCTGTTCCGTGGCGGCGATGCTCTGTTCCGTGGTGGCGATGCTCCCTTCCGTGGTGGTGATGCTCCCTTCCGTGGTGGCGGTGGTGCTCTCTTCCATGGTGGCTACAGTGACGTGGTCTGCCGGGCCTGCAACCAGGTTGGCCATATGAGCCGTGACTGCATGGGTGGTGCTTTCATGATCTGCAACAACTGCGGTGGCCGTGGTCATATGGCTTACGAGTGTCCATCTGGGAGGCTCCTGGACCGGTTCCCTCCACGCCGATACTGAACGACTACCATGAGCTCTTTCAGTCCTTTTGATCGATCGTGTTGTGAATCATCATTTTGACGTGCGTCGTGTTTTTGAATGTCTAAGGGATTTAAGTATTCCAGTTGTTTCTGCAACTTGTTAGTCTTGTGGTTATTGAATGGCTTCTAGGGTATTTTCAGATCAGACTCCCTTGCTCCCTGTGTTTTGAATAATAATTATTTTCATGGATTAGTGAATACCAAGTGTTTATCTGTAAATTGTGATTCCAGCTATTTTAACTGGACCATTCTGTTGAGAGTGGATCTATATGAATGGAGCGCCTTATATTAATGCTTACAAGTTTCATGGTCTAAACTGTGTTTTCAGTATTATTTCACATTTTCTTGAGGCAATTGTCAAATTTGGTAGTATGTCCTATTTTGCTATCCTCCCAAAGTTTAAAACGTTGCAATTGATACTGTACAATCTTATAACTGGAGCTTGCGTGTGAACTGAAATGGATGTACATTTTTTTCCTCATAGACAGATGATAAATATTCAGTATGACCATCAAGTGCACAAGCTTAATCATACTTTTCTTATTGAAAGCCAATCCACGGACATATAGCAGATAGCAAGCTTGCTTAAAGGTTATCTGGTAAATATTATTGGTCAGCATAACAAGTTCAGGGACGTTCACCACACTTGCAAGAAACACAAAAAATCACATAACAAGAACTACACATGTCCAGCTCAACACAACTATTTTCACAATGCCATAACTGAACAAGATCATCAGGGAGGCGCTGAGGATGCACTCTATAAGACCATCTAATCCAACTTTGCATAAGCGAATCCGTCAGCACCTTCTTTCTTGCCGTCGCTTGGTGCCAGATCCTTCAACTATTTCATGCAGGGACAAGAAAAGTCAATAAAATTAGCTCCATATATATAGTCACCTTAACAGCCAATTCACAGATGGCAAAAAAAAAAAATGCACGATACTATTTCTTAGGTAAAGTATATGTAACGACAGAAGAAGATATAAACAGTTAAAACAAACTACCTTTGCTAAGTAAGCCTTGTGGAATCTGTAACCCTGAAAGAACAATATACTCAAATTAGAAATCTTGCGCTTCCTGAGATTTTGAATAGTGCCTTTGTGCAATGAAGGGGAAAACTTACTCTGTCGGTCCCATATAGGTAATCACAGTACGTGAAAACGGAAGCAAAATTGCTCTGGCTTTGGCCTCCAACGTAGTGATGATAATCATGGTATTCTGCTCCTCCATAGAATGGAATATACTTTGTCAGGCTGAATGGGAAATCAAAACTGCAAAATGAATAAATAAAGTTCAGTGGAGTAGTCATGGACAGTGTCACTGGTCATAGCAACAACTGTTCCTAAAAAATGGATTAGATGTGGCATCTTGTAACTTAGCTGTTCACACATTACTATTTCTTCAAGACTTGTAGGTTGTATCTTTTTCACAATAGAGTGAAATTATAATTAAGAAACATAAGATACTTTGGCCAAAATAATAAAGTCACATGAATTGAAACACAGCTGGGGAAAAACTGAATAAATGTAGAGTTTGCTTGTTAATTTTGTCCTACAAAAGAGATCATAGCTTTAGCTTCTTCATTACCAGGTTCTTCCATTCATATAGATGTTGATGAACAAAGAAATGTATTCCTAAGAAAACCTTCAAGTAAGCAGCCAGCTACGACTTTTTTTAAGAAATAACTCAATTAATTCAGACATAGACCCATGCAGCTCCCCCACTAATATTCATTGGTACCGATTTTAGTCATATTTGGTGTCATGCAGCTAACATCGCAATCATCCAGCAACTCCATTTATTATAAATCCATCCATCACTAGCAGCAAAACATAATCTCTCAAGAGAGAAACTACGGAAATTCCTTACCCGTTGTGTGTATCAATGGCTTCCATCTGACGAAGTATAATCCAGAGCCAGAATGTTATCATGTGGCCTGGTGCAATGGCCGGCCCAGCGAAGGAGGGGATGCCAAGTATGAGCACCTCTGCCCAATGTGCGTATGGCGCGGCAAAGCCAATGGGCGCGGTGTACTCATGGTGGATCCGGTGGATCTTCTCATAGCCCCACTCACCGTGCAGCAGCCGGTGGATCCAGTAGTTGAGGTAGTCCTCAACCAGGAAGTAGACCAGCAGCTGTGCCGCCATCTCCCCCAGAGACGGCAGAGGCAGTCCGGTGTGGATTCCCACCATCTGCAGTGATCAATCAAATAGGATAAATTTACTACTGTATTGTTTGGTCTTAGATACAACAACAGTCTTTTGTTTTTGCCAAGACTGCGTGGAGAAAACTGGGGGAAACTTTGAAGTGTGGATCACTTGTACAGGGTTTTGGAGCAGAACCCAGGCCATAAATTCCTCAAATCTAGTACTCCTCCGAACATACAGATCAAAATGACAACCGCATGCGAATCTGAATTCCATGCCTGTCAGCGCTGTGACATTCGATCTTTTTCCATGGAACCCCAAATCTCCGGCCGCATTGCGCAGATTCATCATCCGCCAAGAGAAAAGGAAAAACGAGGGTCGGGGGGAGAAGCGGACCTTGACGGCGGGGTAGGAGACGAGCTGGAGCGGGCCGATGACGAGGAAGAAGATGCGCATGACGTCGCCGTAGCACTTGATGAACTCGGCCCGCGAGAGCCGCACCCGGGGCTGCAGCTTGTACGGCCCGACGGCCCGCGGCGCGCGGAGCTCGAGGAGCGCGACGGGGAGCGGCGCGAGCGTGAAGACGACGAGGAGGAAGAGGATGTTGAGGCAGTAGAGGTAGTAGTCGGACGCCTCCGCGGTCCACCGGAACCAGAGCGCCTCCGCGGCCGTCATGGCGCGCCCCAGCGCCGCCTCGGCCTCCGCCGCCGTCGCCCACGGGAGCATCTCGTCCGGGCCGGACAGAGAGACAGACACAAGGACCCGCCCGCAAAAACAGAGAGATAGACCACTGGCCAGTCTCGCTCCTCGGACCCTCCGCCACTACTCCTCCCACTCGCCCGGGGACGCGTCCGTAATTTCTGTGGGATTGCGGGGGTGCTGCGGCGTATGTTTTGCCGCTCCTCCCCCGGGTTTCCAGAGCGGTTCGGTCACACTGGCGCTGGCCGGCGAGTGGCCGTGAGCCCGAGACGTCGTGCTCGCCTTCTGCGACGGGCTGGACGGTTCACTGACGTGTGGGGCCGGCGTGGGCTTTCGGCTTTCAGCGCGATGGGCCGGCAGGTCTTTGTCCGGCACTGGTAATTTTCTAAGTTGGATCTCCCGTGCCACATGGAGCTCCTGTGGCTGTCCTTTTGGACCCATATGACATGCATGATCTGGACTTTGATATTATGATCCCCAGATTTAGACGTGAGCTGAGTGAGGTTATCCCTTTACTTATAAACGATGCTACTTTACTTATTAATGAATAAAAGAGAAGAAGTTTATAAAAAGAAAATTCCTTTCTTCCGCAACCAGCAACAGCTCTACCCTTTCATTTTCATGAATAAGAGAATCCATGGGCTTTGCTAAACTAGATAGAGGTGACTACAAAATCCTTTGGCTGCAAAAGAAAATTAGGCAGAGGCAAATTTAGTGGGGTTCCAGGGGTGTCATGCTACTCTCTTCAAAAATGCAAAACAATTTATATTGGGTTTACATTAGTTGTCTTAAAATAGTGTCAGTTCCAGGGGAATCCCTTCTACGGTTTGGCAGGGAAAGAAGTGTGCGCAAAGAGCAGATCCAACGGTCAACACGAGGGATTTTTACCCAGGTTTGGGTCGCTTAGAAGCGTAAAACCCTAGTCCTGCTTTAGTGTATTGAGTGTTCTTGAGCTCTGGCTAGTTGTACGCGTGCAAACTGGGCCAGAAAGTCCAAAAGTCCCTTCCTGTATCGCCTTGGGCCTCCTTTTATACCAAGGGGCTACCATAGTGGCGTACAGGCATACAAGAGGTGTAAAGCTGCTACAGTGCTTATACTTATCCATGTCGTCTTAGGAAAAACGCATTTAATGCGCCGTTTACGTGTCCCTAACTTTATCGGGGACGGAAATAGACGGACATAGAGCCCGTCCCGTCCGTCGCCGCCTCACCCCATCTCGACATGTGCTCAGGATAACGAGGCTCGGGAGGGCCAGGCTGGCAGGCTCGTCACTGCGCTGGAGCGGTGGCAGTGCGGTGGGATCCTTAAGCCTTGTCGTGGCCTCACAGACGCCCCCGACAAGAATCTTGCCGGGGCCGCGCAAACGTTCCCGACAAGAATCTTGCTGGGAACTTCGCCTTTTAGTCTTCACAAAGATTTGCATGCCACCACGCAGACGCCCCTGGATCTTGGTCTTGACATTGTCGATGGTGGCAGAGCTCTCAACCTCAAGGGTGATGGTCTTGCTGGGGCTTTGCAAACCATCCCGGCAAGAATCTTGCCGGGGGCTCAACTTGTCTTCTGTTCTCTGATTACTGGCTCGGATGTCGTCTTGGTCATTTAGTATTTGCTTCCAGTTGTCCCTGTCAGGCCTCGCCGTGGGCATGGGCTACAACTGCCCGTGCACAAGTAAGGGGTACTAAAGGGCCCAAACTTTAGTACACCGACAGGAGCCCCCGGGCCTGGGCCACACACGGGTGCGAGGCGTTGTTGGGCTAGGCCCAAAGAGTGCACGGGCACGCATGGCAGGGGTTAACCGCTGTAATCTATCTTGTCTGTTGTGCTTCCCCACGATCCGCATTGAGTGTGCGACGTGGGATGCCTGCGCGGAACGGCCGCAGCAGCAGCACGCTTGCAAAAACGCCTTCACATCGAACAGTAAAGAGGCAGCCTCGTGCCTTCCCCATAAAAAGAGGAATCCGCAGAGGCGCTGCTCATTTACCTCTCGCCTGTTCCAATCTAGGAACCGCAGTCGTCATCCTCCTTGAGCCTGAAACAGAACCCTCTCATCCATCCGCCGCCTCCACGCTCTCACCGCCTTCGGCCTCCTGCCCTCCCCCGGCTGCTATGGCGCACAAAGCGAGCAAGGGTAAAGAAGTTCCCAAGGCGAGCAAGAGCAAATATGTGTCGGAGAGTGAGTTGGTGAAGATGCAGAAGAGGAACGTCGTCTTCGCCCCGACGCTCGACGCGCGCGTTGAAAGGATCAAGAAGAGGTGTCTAGAGTGGGGGTGATTAGACTCTCAACAAAGAAAAGTAGCAGTTTTTAGTTTCTTCAAGTTAAGGTAGAGTTTTAGCACAAGTTTAAACATTCACAATACATTTCAAGCAAGCATGGCAAGAGTATATGAGCAGCGGAAAGTAAAGCATGCAATTTGCGAGAATGTAAAGGGATGGGATTGGAGTATGCAAACGCAATTGGAGACATGGAGATTTTTGGCGTGGTTCTGATAGGTGGTTCTATCGTACATCCACGTTGATGGAGACTTCAACCCACGAAGGATAATGGTTGCGCGAGTCCACGGAGGGCTCCATGTAGGATCAAAAGTATGTCTAGAGGGGGGGGGGTGATTAGGCTACTTGACCAAATAAAAATTTAGCATTTTCCCAATTTTAAGTCTTGGCAGATTTTAGCAACTTAGCACAAATCAAGTAATCAATCTACACATACAATTCTAAGAGTATAGCATCGGAATGTAAAAAAAATTGCATATGAAGGTAAAGGGAGGAGTTTGGAGGGAGCAAACGCAATGTAGACACGGAGATTTTTGGCGTGGTTCCGATAGGTGGTGCTATCGTACATCCACGTTGATGGAGACTTCAACCCACGAAGGGTAACGATTGTGCGAGTCCACGGAGGGCTTCACCCACGAAGGGGCCACGAAGAAGCAACCTTATCTATCCCACCATGGCCAACACCCACGAAGGACTTGTCTCACTAGGGTATATCTTCACGAAGTAGGCGATCTCCTTGCCCGTACAAACTCCTTGGTTCAACTCCACAATCTTGACGGAGGCTCCCAAGTGACACCTAACCAATCTAGGAGACACCACTCTCCAAAAGGTAATAGATGGTGTGTTGATGATGATCTCCTTGCTCTTGTGCTTCAAATGGTAGGCTCCCCAACACTCAACTCTCTCTCATAGGATTGGATTTGGTAGAAAGATGATCTGAGTGGAAAGCAACTTGGGGAAGGCTAGAGATCAAGATTTATGTGGTTGGAATGGAATATCTTGACCTCAACACAAGTGTAGGTGGTTCTCTCTCAGAAAATGTATGTTGGAAGTGTAGGCATATTCTAATGGCTCTCTCCACGAATGAAGAGTGGGCGGAGGGGTATATATAGCCTCCACACAAAATCTAACCGTTACACACAAATCACCAAACTCGGTGGGACCGAATTATAAAACTCGGTCAGACCGATTTAGTTCAAAATATGAACGTTAGGATTTTCGGTGGGACCGACATGTCAAGTTGGTGGGACCGATTCCATTAGGGTTAAGGCATAACGTAATCTCAGTGAGACCGATTACACAAACTCGGTGGGACCGATTTTGGTAATAGACAAACAGAGAGTTGGTCAGGCAAACTCGGTGGGACCGATTTGTTCATCTCGGTTAGACCGAAACGTTACGAAGGGGAAACAGAGAGTTTGCATTGCAATCTCGGTGGGACCGATCGCTCATCTCGGTTGGACCGAAATGTTACGAAGGGAAACAGAGAGTTTGCAACCCCATCTCGGTGAGATCGAAGTGACTAGGGTTTGTGGCAGTGGCTATGCCAAGTGAACTCGGTGGCGCCGGATAGAATATTTTGATGGGGCCGAGTTTGACTTTTGGTTGGGACATATGTGGATATGAGAAAGTAGTTGAGGTTTTTTTAGCATATCACTAAGCATTTTGAGCAAGTAACTCATTAAGCAGCACCTCACCCTCTTTTAATAGTATTAGCTTTTCCTATGGACTCAATGTGACCTTGGATCACTAAAAGTAAAATGTAGAGTCTTGTGCTTTGAGCTTGAGCCAATATTTTGTCCTTAGCATTTTGAGGGGTCCACTTTCTAATCCATGCCATGCCAATCATTGAGGTTTCCTGAAATATTTATCTTAAAATAGCATTAGATCAATGAGCTATATGTTGTTAGGAGTTACCAAAACCACCCAGGGATAGTTGCACTTTCAATCTCCCCCCTTTTGGTAATTGATGACAACATATAGATCAAAACTTCGACAAATGATCATAAGATTGAAAAACATCGTCGCTTTGAGAAATATGTGATAAGCAAGAGCTCCCCCTAAATTTGTGCATTATTTAAGATTTGCTTTTGAATGCAAATGAAGAATCTATTAGGATCATGGGTTACTCTTTGATGTCACATACATCTTGGTGGAGCGCTCAAAATGATAGAAATTAAAAGCATGCACTCATCACCAAGCAAGTGAATGATCATATATAAGATATAAAAGATAGTATCATCCAAACAAGCATTAAGGTAGCAAATGATCAACCACATGATCAAATAAGTATCTCATAAGAACATAAGGTATCTCACACAATAAAAAGTTCAACCAAAAGCAAGAGAGATAAAAACCAAGACACTCTCTCTCGAAGCCTATGATCTATACATATTTCTCCCCCTTTGGCAACAAGTTACCAAAAAGTTTGAAAATGCATAGTGCTATGCGTCTCTCGGGCTTGGTCTTCGGGAGGTGGTGTAGAGAGAACTCCAAGGACGAAGGCATCTGTCGATGTAGTTGGAGCTGGTGGAGTGGGTGCTGGAGGTGGCACTGGAGCTGTAGCTGCTAGCGCTGATGTTGTAGCTCTAGCATCTGAAACTGGCACTGCAGCAGACCTCGGACCTCGTGGCACACGCTGAAAAGCATCTGTAGTTGCCTTCCCTCTCCTCTCTTCTGCTTCCTCCTGAAGCTGCTCAACTGCAGTCTGAATCTCAGTTACCTTGAGGTCAAGATTATAGAATTTTGTCTCAACAATCCTCTCTAGGCTCTCCTGATTCTGAGTCGGAGTGGCCAAGCCCTTCTTAATCCTCAGTGTTGCTTGAATCAGATAGCCTAATTGATCTTGCTTGCTCTTTAGGAAAACTTGAGATGCCTCTTCTGCACTTGGCATCCTTGCAGCTTTCTCAGCCTTTGCTTTGGCTCTCTTCTCGTGTGCTTGAGCTGATGATGGTTCCTCCTCATTCATCACAACAGTGTTGTCTTCAAATTCAGGATATAAGGGTAGATGCTCCTTGTCCAGCAAATAAATTCCTGTGCCCATCTTAGAATTGATGAGCTCTTGAATATGTGGAGCATACCCACAACTTCTCTTTTGATCAACAACTGTCCTCTTGATGTTCTACAATCAAACTCATAACCTTGAACTTCTGAGGGACATCAAAGATTTGCAGCATGTTGATGGAGTGTCCTCTGATCATCTTGTGATCTCCTAACTTGGGTAGCAGGGTGTGCCTTAAGATCCAGTTGATAGTAGGCAGACCAGACAACAAGAAGTGTACAGATCCAAGCTTATGTGTCTCCAAAGCTTTATCTGGGATTTCTTTGTACATGTTTGCCATGGAGTTGTGATCTTTCTTCTTCTTGGCATACACATCCAAGTCATCCTCATGTTCCTTTGGGGCATTGATTAGCTTGGCCCATTCTTCAACAATGGACTGGTACCTTGTACCCTCAGACATCCATACTATCCTTCCATCTAGATAGAAGTGGGCAGTGGAGTAAAACTTCATAATCAGCTCATCATTCCATTTGGTGAGCTTATATCCAACATATTCATCTACTCCACATGCCTTGAAACTATCATATACTCCTGGGAAGTGATCTTCATTCTCCTTGATATATTCTCAATCAATCCATTTCATGTCACATACAATGGGCTTCTTGTCAAGCAAAATTGTCTCATAGAAGTCTTGTTGTTCCTTTGTATGAAACCTGTAGTCAACTGCAGTCCTCCTCCTAACAGCATAGGGATCAGACTGTCTCCACAATCTCAGTCATGCATCCTTTCTGATGTGCATGTCCTCAGCGACTGGATGAGCATCATTATGGTCAGGAATTTTGGGCTTCAACTTCCTCAAAACAAGTGAATCATCTTCCTCTTCTTCAGCTTCAGGCACTGGGCCTTGTTCTTCTCCTCAGCAGGTATGCTTCTGGTATTCCTCTTGGGTGCATAAGGCTTTTGAGCAGCAGCGTTGGGAACAAATTTGGGCTTAGATGGAGCAGCCCCTGACTTAATTGCATCTCCCATAAGATTCTGAGCTTTGGGAGCTGGTGCATCATCCTCTTCCTCTTCCTCTTCTTCTAAATCTCTCATAATGGAGGATCTTCCAAGCACTCTGGCAGTGGTCTTCTTGAACCTTTCCTTCCTCTTCTTTCCTTCTCCAACAGCCTCTTCAATTGGCTTGGAGGTTTCAGCAGTTGAGGCTCTAACATTTAAGGTTGGCACCCTCTTGGCAGGGGCCTTCTTGTGCAAGCCAAGCTTAGTTGTGGCAGCTGACCCATATTCTTTCTTCAGCACCTTCTTCTTGGAGCTGACTTCCTCCTCAACAGCCACATAGTCCTCATCTTCAGAATCTGAGGTTTTCTTCTTCCTTGACCTGGTGGCTGCTGAAGGAAATATGCCCTAGAGGCAATAATAAAGTTATTATTTATTTCCTTATATCATGATAAATGTTTATTATTCATGCTAGAATTGTATTAACCGGAAACTTAGTACATGTGTGAATACATAGAAAAAAGAGTGTCACTAGTATGCCTCTACTTGACTAGCTCGTTGAATCAAAGATGGTTAAGTTTCCTAGCCATAGACATGAGTTGTCATTTGATTAACGGGATCACATCATTAGAGAGTGATGTGATTGATTTGACCCATCCGTTAGCTTAGTAAGATGATCGTTTAGTTTGTTGCTATTGCTTTCTTCATGACTTATACATGTTCCTATGACTATGAGATTATGCAACTCCCGAGTACCGGAGGAACACTTTGTGTGCTACCAAATGTCACAACATAACTGGGTGATTATTGATACGTCTCCAACGTATCTATAATTTTTTATTGTTCCATGCTATTATATTATCTGTTTTGGATGTTTATGGGCTTTATTATGCACTTTTATATTATTTTTGGAACTAACCTATTAACCCAGAGCCCAGTGCCAGTTTTTGTTTTTTTCCTTGTTTTAGAGTATCGCAGAAAAGGAAAATCAAACGGTGTACAATTGACCTGAAACTTCACGGAACTTATTTTTGGAACGGAAGCAATCCAGAAGATTGGGGTATACATAAGGGAAGCAACAAGGAATGCACGAGGCAGGGGGGCGCGCCCACCCCCTGGGCGCGCCCTCCACCCTTGTGGGCCCCTCGTGGCTCCCCTGACGTACTTCTTCCTCCTATATATACCCATATACCCTAAAAACTTTGGGGAGCACAATAGATCGAGAGTTCCGCCGCCAGAAGCCTTCATAGCCACCGAAAGCCAATCTAGACCCGTTCTGGCACCCTGCTGGAGGGGGGAATCCCTCTCCGGTGGCCATCTTCATCATCCCAGTGCTCTCCATGATGAGGAGGGAGTAGTTCTCTATCGGTGTCAAAACCGGCGGATCTTGGGTAGGGGGTCCCGAACTGTGCGTCTAGGCCGGATGGTAACAGGAGGCAAGGGACACGAAGTTTTACCCAGGTTCGGGCCCTCTCGATGGAGGTAAAACCCTACGTCATGCTTGATTAATATTGATGATATGGGTAGTACAAGAGTAGATCTACCACGAGATCGAAGAGGCTAAACCCTAGAAGCTAGCCTATGGTATGATTGATGTTGTGTATGTTGTCCTACGGACTAAAACCCTCTGGTTTATATAGACACCAGAGAGGGTTAGGGTTACACAAAGTCGGTTACAATGGTAGGAGATCTACATATCCGTATCGCCAAGCTTGCCTTCCACGCCAAGGTAAGTCCCTTCCGGACACGGGACGGAGTCTTTAATCTTGTATCTTCATAGTCCAGGAGTCCGGCTGAAGGTATAGTCCGGCTATCCAAACACCCCCTAATCCAGGACTCCCTCAGTAGCCCCTGAACCAGGCTTCAATGACGACGAGTCCGGCGCGCAGATTGTCTTCGGCATTGCAAGGCGGGTTCCTCCTCCAAGTACTTCATAGAAGATTTTGAACACAAAGATAGTGTCCGGCTCTGCAAAATAAGTTTCCACATATTGCCATAGAGAGAATAATATTTACACCAATCTAATCTGCTAACGTATTCCGTAGCGTGACACACCACGACCAAGCCTTTATCCGAGTCATTTCATTATCCCACCTCAGCGCGTCATGCGAGGCGGTTTCCTTGGCACGTCTTGTTAAAGCAGAGATCGTGTCCCCTTATCCCGGGATTCTCATCAATACGGGCGTGGGTAACCCAACCGCGCCATTGATTACGGCGCTTGGAGATAAGCGAGTTTTACCAGGCCGGTGGGGACATGTAGTTGCGTCCACCCATATAAGGGGATAAGGATCCACCTTTTCACCTACGCCTTCTTCCTCCTTCGCCTATCCTTTCTTGCGCACTCGAGCTCCAGCGCCCAAGTCCGCACTCCCCACCTCAACCTTCTCCAGCCATGTCCTGAGCAGGAGGCAAGTGGATGGTCTCCTCCGTCACGGAGGGACACATCAAAAAGCTGAGGAAGGCCGGATACCTATCTAACGACATCGCGTACCGGCTTCCCGAAAAGGGGCAGCTCATCCCCACCCCTAGGCCCCATGAGAGGGTGGTGTTCCTCCCCATTTCCTCTGTGGACTGGGATTCCCTCTCCACCCATTTGTCTGGGGGATCATGTTCTACTACGGCCTGGATTTCCACGATTTGGCCCCGAACTTTGTCCTCAACATCTCGGCGTTTATTGTCATGTGCGAGGCTTTCCTCCGCATCCGCCCCCATTTCGGCCTATGGCTCAAGACTTTCAATGTCAAGCCGAAGGTGGTGCGCGGCAACCAGGCGGAGTGCGGAGGCGCCATGGTGAGCAAGATGGCCAATGTCCTATGGCTCGAGGGCTCCTTTGTGGAGACCCTGAAGGGGTGGCAATCGGGGTGGTTTTACATCACCGAGCCGCGCGACGCCGAATGGGTCGCACCCCCCGAGTTTCGATCCGGACCCCCTACGTGGCTCACCTCCTGGAAGGAGATGGGCCTATCGTGGGGTAAGAAAGGAGAGCTGACCAGACTCCAAACATGCATCCAAACCCTGGTGGACAAGAAGCTCAAACTTGTCAACATAGGCCAGGTTATGCTCATCCGCCTGATCCTCCCGTGTCAACAACGGGCTTTCAACCTGTGGGAGTTCGACCCGGCACGGCACCAAACTCTGAGCAGGCTTTTTGACACGACGTACGAAGATGCCTGGAAGGTGCTTTTCAAGGGCGCCGAGGCCCCCGCATCCGCTACCGAGGATCGCGGATTCAGTACATAGCGTCACGCTCATGTGGTAAGCTGTCTTTTTCCTTTTACAGGGTATCCGTTTTTCATAGTTTGACTCCATGCGGGATCTAAGCTCCCTTACCTTTGACAGGATTGGCAGGTGACATCCGGACAGATCAACTGTCCGCCTCCTTTGCCCGAAGGCCCAGCGGACGCTCGCTTGGCGAAACTGCTGGTTCCGGCACCCTATATGGTGCCGGAGAAGAAGGCCGCGAAAAAGGCCATAGGGACTCGAAAGAGTGCCCGGCGCCAGGAGGTGTCGGATCCATCATCTGACGATTCCGAGGCGCATTCCTCTCGTGAAGACGAGGAGGAAGAAGAAGAGACCTCTCCCCCTCCAGCGGGAGGAGAGAAGAAAAGGAAGGCCGCCCTCTCTGGGGAGGCCGGAGGGTCCAAGAAGGGGAAAACCCTTCCTCCAGACTACTCCACCGACGCCAACGACGGCGGAGAGGAGTGGCAGCCCAGGGCCAAGCCCCTGGCAAAATCGTAAGTATCCGGATACCAGAGTAATTCATAGTATTCGTTTATTGCACAGCTTTCCCTTACGTCGAATATGTTTATGCAGCCCACCCAAAGACCGGCTCGACGCGTCGTCGAGCGGCTCACTGGACTCGTGGATGTGAACTCGCTTCCGACGGCTTCCTCCTCCCGCCCTACGGACGACACCGAAGTGTTGTCCCAACAGGTTCCAAGCCGGGAGGAGGTGGTCCTGGAGGCGCCGCAAGGCGACCTCTCGGACTCCAGGAGCAAAGGGGATGAAACCCCCCAGGGCTCCAAGTCCGGCTCTAGGCCGGACACCGCCCCGGAACCTTCAAAGGTTCCAGAGTCCGGCGGGGGACCTCCTTCCAAGAGGAGCAAGCCCACCGTGCCGGTGGCCCCCGTCCAACCGGAGGCGCCGGACAATATGTTGGAGGCGCTCCAAGGCGCCTCCATCGACGAGGAGCACCGCACTATTATGAGTGCGGTGGTCCAGAAGGTTCAGTCCGCCAAGAGCGGATTGACTGAAGCTTGTACTAGCCTTTTAACAGGCTTTGAGGTAAGTAAAGAATGTGTAAATAATATTACCGCATAGACAGTAGCCCCTGATGCTCTGTTTGGCGTTCGGGAAGAAAAGCCGAATAGAGGATCAAATAAAATTTGCAGGAGTCTAACAAAAATGAGTCAATATGCGTATGCAGGCTTCTCTGCTTGCGTCTGCCGCATTGACTGCGGAAGTGGACACGCTAAAGCAGAACCTTGAGCGGTCCGAGCAAGAGCTCGGGCGTGCCAAGAAGCAGCTCGAGGACAATGAAGGTAAGAAATACCTTGTTTTTAGATATATATATATATATATATAAAGGTGCAATTGCAAAGAATGACATGATTATCATGGCTATTGTAGGGCCACATCTGAGGTGGCGACCCTTAAGCAAGCGCTGGTCGAGGCCGAGAAGAGGGCGGCCTCGTAGCGCACCGAGCGGGAGAAGTATGAGGCCAAGGTTGGCAAGGTACGACAAGAGCTCCAGGCTCTCATGGAAAAACATGAGAGTTTGGAGCTTGACTCAAAGACGCGAGCGTCCGAGCTCGCGGTGGCTATTGAAAATGCCAAGTCTGCCAAGGCCGAATCCCAGAAGACCCTTCACGAGTTGGATGAGGTGAAGAAGATAGCGGCGGGTAAGGCATTCTTTATGCAAAGCAAACACATAAACGTGAGTTACTTGTTACTTACCCGAATCCGGAGCTCTCCAGGAGCGTTCGCAGATCTTCCCCAGAGTGTGTCCGATGCCGCCGCATTCTATCGAGCCGAGGAGGGCAGCTCGACAGAGAAGGTGTTCTGGTCTCAGTATGCTGAGGCCGGACACCCCGTGCCCCTGAGCGACCAGCTGAAGAAACTGGCCGAGCTCCACAAGGCGGCCGAACAGGCCATGAAGGGCCTCATTGTTCGGCTGTGGCCTGGAGGGGCTCTGCCTGGGAGCTATTTCGGGCTGGTGCGGCGGCTGGTGGAGGCCTGTCCAAGGCTCGAAGTCATCAAGCGCTCCGTCTGCATTGAAGGTGCCCGTAGGGCCCTTGCCGGTGCTAAGGTGCACTGGGGCAAGCTGGATGCTGAGAAGCTTGTGAAGGACGGGCCACCGCCGGGGAAAGAGCATCGCAAGCCCGAGAATTACTATAAGGATGTTCTGAAGGGTGCCTGCCTTGTGGCGGATAAATGTTCTAGGGATGTAATTTGTGAGTGAAACTTGCTCGTTTTGTCCTGTGCGCTGAAAACTTGTTCATATGCGCTAAGCAATGATGTTAGAATTTAAAATATTACCTTATGTGCGTCTATTTATCAATTCTGAGAGATGGCGAGTCGTCGGCTTCTGCCCCCGTGCCGCTAGTGCTGGGGTGTTCGGGGATAAACCTGAGCGCTCTTTTTCCCATGTTTGGGTCCTTCGAGGGAGGCGCTCAGCCCAACGAACAAGGCAATCAGACTATAATGCATGAACACTCTCACTTGGCCATAGAATTCTATAATTTTAAATTTTGGCGAAGCCCCTGGTATTCGGAAGACCGAGTTCGGGGCACTATCCACTCCTTGGCCGGACAGAGCCGGCTCCTTGCCCTAAGCGGCATAAGTCTTTAGGGACTCGAAAAACCTCTCGAACAGCGACCAGCTCTTGCTTCATCATGACAGTCAGTTTTAGCTTTCTCCACTGAGGTGCTCGACCCAGCTCAACTGGGGCACAATCGCAGTGGTTCTCCTAGTGCTACCTTAGCCGATATAGCGGAACGTAAGGCACCAAAACATAGGAGCCGGGCAAACCCAACTATTGACCCAAGACATGATTCAGAGCCGATGCATATAATGCTATAAGTTCGGGGTGCTGCACTTGTTAATGTGTTCGGACTTCTCACACCATATTGAGGGGTACTAAAGCCCCTGGCGTATTTTGGCCGTACCAATGTGTATGGGTGCAACATGTCATTAAGGAACATATATAAAGAAAAAAGGTAATGCAAAAATATACGAAAGCTATGCATTGTTTATTAAAAAGGGCTGCGATCAAAGCAGAACGATACAAATAATGCGATAAGTGAAAGGTTGGACTAGTTAACATGTCCGTTCCAGGGGTAAGCTGCGGAATAGTATGCGAAACAGGTATACTGCTCGTGATAAATACCACCTCGGAGTTCCGTAATGCGGTGTGGCTTGTTTGTTTCCCTGGTTCTTGCATCGTTTGTTCGGCAATTGAACTGCCGAACAGGCCTTCCGAAGGATGGAGTCCTGAAAGTAAGAGAAAACTAAAAAAACGGCAGCCCCTGGTGCGGTTTAAGCCGTGTTTTGGGCGTGCCGTGATGGTGCCCCTCCCCCTGTACCCATGGTATCTCTAGAGCCTAGTTATGTACGCGAAGTACTGGCATCGCCTTTTTGCGAGGGTTGGGGTTGGGGCCGCATTGCTACGCCTGCTCGGATCATGCTAGGCGGTCTTGTTGTAGGTTACTCCGGGCGCGCTTGACGGTGTCCGGTCGTTTAGTGGCCGGACTGGAGAACTGCCTGGAGTGGCTGCTTTGTACTTCCGCTGCAAGGGTTGCCGTGTGCTCCTCCGTTCGGAGGGAGCGTTCGGTGTTTCCATTGACCATAATTACTCCTCGAGGGCCTGGCATCTTGAGCTGAAGGTATGCGTAGTGCGGTACCGCATTGAACTTGGCGAATGCGGTTCGCCCGAGCAGTGCGTGATAACCACTGCGGAACGGGACTATGTCGAAGATTAACTCCTCGCTTCGGAAATTATCCGGAGATCCGAAGACCACTTCAAGTGTGACTGAGCCTGTGCAGTTGGCCTCTACACCTGGTATTACGCCTTTAAAGGTCGTTTTGGTGGGCTTAATCCTTGAGGGATCTATGCCCATTTTCCGCACTATATCCTGGTAAAGCAGGTTAAGGCTGCTGCCGCCGTCCATAAGGACTCTAGTGAGATGAAATCCGTCAGTAATTGGGTCTAGAACCAATGCGGCAAATCCGCCATGACGGATGCTAGTGGGATGGTCCCTTCGATCAAAGGTGATCGGGCAGGAGGACCATGGGTTGAACTTTAGGGCGACTGGCTCTACTGCGTATACGTCCCTTAAGCGCGTTTCCGCTCCCTTTCAGGGACGTGGGTTGCGTATATCATGTTCACCGTCCGCACTTGTGGGGGAAAACCCTTCTGTCCACTGTTGTTCGGCGGCCAGGGCTCCTCGTCGTCATCGCTATGCAGCCCCTTGTCTTCATTTTCGGCGTTTAACTTGCCTGCCTGCTTGAACACCCAACAATCCCTGTTGGTGTCATTGGCCGGCTTTTCGGGGGTGCCATGTATCTGGCACAAGCGGTCGAGTATTCGGTCCAAACTAGATGGGCCCCTGGGATTCCTTTTGAATGGCTTTTTCGCTGACCGGATTTAGAGCCTCCGAATCCGGCATTAACTGCCGTATCCTTAGCATTGTCGCCGTTAATGCGGCGCTTCTGCTTGTTGCGACGCGACCTGCCACTACTGTCCCTGGTGTCCGAATTACTAGGGTTCTTAGTCATATTGTTGCTACAAGCAAGCCAGCTGTCTTCTCCCGCACAAAAGCGGGTCATGAGTGTCGTGAGTGCTGCCATAGATTTCGGCTTTTCCTGTCCAAGGTGCCGGGCCAGCCACTCGTCACGGATATTGTGCTTGAAGGCTGCTAGGGCCTCAGCGTCCGGACAGTCGACTATTTGATTTTTCTTTGTTAGGAACCATGTCCAGAATTGCCTGGCCGATTCCTCTGGCTGCTGAATTACGTGACTTAGGTCATCGGCGTCTGGGGGTCGCACATAAGTGCCCTGGAAATTGTCGAGGAATGCGGCTTCCAGGTCCTCCCAACAACTGATTCATCCTGTTGGCAAGCTGTTAAGCCAATGCCGAACTGGCCCTTTAAGCTTGAGTGGGAGGTATTTGATGGCATGGAAATCATCGCCGTGGGCCATGTGGATATGAAGGAGATAATCCTCGATCCATACCGCATGATCTGTTGTGCCAACATATGATTCGATGTTTATGGGTTTGAAACCCTCGGGGATTTGATGATCCATTATTTCGTCTGTGAAGCATAGTGGGTGTGCGGCGCCTCTGTACTGGGCTATATCATGACGTAGCTCCAATGAGCTTTGTCTACTGTGTTCGGCCCTGCCGAATTTTTGGTCGGCGTGACGGTTACCGTTTCGAGCCGTGGGGCGCCCCCGTGATCCGTAGATCGATCTTGTTTGCCTTGCCTTGTCCTCCAACATATCTCGTAAGTCTGGCGCATATTCCCGTGCCTTGGTACGGGGTGCCGCTTGAGTGGAGGGCCGAGAGGCCTCTCTGTCGCGGCCACGAGGTGGCCGGTCGGCCGCATCAAGTGCTTCCTCCTCTAATCGGGGTAGCAACCTGCGCTTTGGGTAGCTCTTGGAGGGGCGTTCGAGTTTATGCTCTTCGGCCGCAAGGACTTCAGTCCATCTGTCGACTAGCAAATCTTGATCAGCTCTAAGCTGTTGCTGTTTTTTCTTGAGGCTTCTTGCCGTGGCCATGAGCATGCGTTGAAAATGCTCTTGCTCGACGGGATCCTCTAGCACGACGAATTCGTCGTCGTCGAGGCTTGCCTCGTCTTCGGAGGGAGGCCTATAATTATCGTGCTCGACCTCTCTGACTGCCGCTTTCTCATGAGGGCTGGTTTCTCCATCCTCCTGTGCTAAATCTTGCTGGAGGGGGTTTTCTTCGGCACTTTCCGGAATATTATTATCTCCCGTGCTGGAATCACCGTATTTGTTTTGGTGGGATTTTGAGCGGCGCCGCTGACGCCGGCGCTTAGGCTGTTTCTTGGAGGGGTCGTCCTCCGCTGTTCCATCACCATCTCCTTCTTTTGGGGTGTCCACCATGTATATGTCATATGACGAGGTGGCTTTCCAGGGCCTAGTAGGCGCTGGTTCTTCATCATCTCCTTCATCGGCGTCCATACCGTCGATGTCTTCGGAGTCGAAGTCGAGCATGTCGGGTAAGTCGTCGACAGTGGCTACAAAGTGGGTGGTGGGTGGGCTTTGAATTTCTTCATCATCCGTACCCCAACCTTGCTGACCGTAGTCCGTCCAGGGCTCTCCTGAGAAAGAGAGAGACTTCAGTGTCTTCAGGATATCGTCGAAAGGCGAGTGCTGAAAGATGTCCGCCGCAGTAAACTCCATGATCGGCGCCCAATCGGATTCGATCGGCAGGGGCGCGGAGGGTTCGGAGTCCGGAGAGGAGTCCGGCTCCTTGGAGTCACGAGTCTCGCAGAGTACGGGGCTGGTGTTCGGCTCAATCGCCGTTGGGATCGCAGCCCCCGAGGTGGCGTCCAACCGCCCATCCTCGATTGGCGCAGTTGGCTCCGAATTAAGGGTCGAAGCTGATGCGGGTGCGGCCTCCAGGGCACTGTTCGGCGGCAGAGCTAGATCATGCTCATTGGGACAGTGCGGCGCGCTCGGCAGTGGCTCGAATCCGTCGAAGATCAAGTCCCCGTGGATGTCAGCCCTGTAGTTTAAACTTCCAAATCTGACCTGACAGCCAGGGACGTAGCTTTCGATCTGCTCCAGACGGCCAAGTGAATTGGCCCGCAGTGCGAAGCCGCCGAAGATGAAGATCTGTCCGGGGAGGAAGGTCTCACCCTGGACTGCATCGCTATTGATGATTGTAGGAGCCATCGAGCCTGACGGCGACGACACAGAGGAACTCTCAATGAAAGCACCAATGTCGGTGTCAAAACCGACGGATCTCGGGTAGGGGGTCCCGAACTGTGCGTCTAGGCCGGATGGTAACAGGAGGCAAGGGACACGAAGTTTTACCCAGGTTTGGGCCCTCTCGATGGAGGTAAAACCCTATGTCCTGCTTGATTAATATTGATGATATGGGTAGTACAAGAGTAGATCTACCACGAGATCGAAGAGGCTAAACCCTAGAAGCTAGCCTATGGTATGATTGATGTTGTGTATGTTGTCCTACGGACTAAAACCCTCCGGTTTATATAGACAACGGAGAGGGTTAGGGTTACACAAAGTCGGTTACAATGGTAGGAGATCTACATATCCGTATCGCCAAGCTTGCCTTCCACGCCAAGGAAAGTCCCTTTCGGACACGGGACGGAGTCTTTAATCTTGTATCTTCATAGTCCAGGAGTCCGGCTAAAGGTATAGTCCAGCTATCCGAACACCCCCTAATCCAGGACTCCCTCATTCTCCCTCGGGGCTGAGGGTATGTACCAGTAGCTATGTATTTGATCTCTCTCTCTCTCTCTCTCGTGTTCTTGAGGTGGTACGATCTTGATGTATCGCGAGCTTTGCTATTGTATTTGGATCCTATGATGTTTCTCCCCCTGTACTCTCTTGTAATGGACTGAGTTTTCCCTTTGAAGTTATCTTATCGGATTGAGTCTTTAAGGATTTGAGAACACTTGATGTATGTCTTGCGTGGGATACCCGTGGTGACAATGGGGTATTCTATTGATCCATTTGATATATGTTTTGGTGATCAACTTGTGGGTTCCGCCCATGAACCTATGCATAGGGGTTGGCACATGTTTTCGTCTTGACTCTCCGGTGGAAACTTTGGGGCACTCTTTGAAGTACTTTGTGTTGGTTTGAATAGATGAATCTGAGATTGTGTGATGCATATCGTATAATCATACCCACAGATACTTGAGGTGACATTAGGGTTTTGGTTGATTTGTGTCTTAAGGTGTTATTCTAGTACGAACTCTAGGGCTGTTTGTGGCACTTATAGGAATAGCCCAACGAATTGATTGGAAAGAATAACTTTGAGGTGGTTTCATACCCTACCATAATCTCTTCGTTTGTTCTCCGCTATTAGTGACTTTGGAGTGACTCTTTGTTGCATGTTGAGGGATAGTTATATGATCCAATTATGTTATTATTGTTGAGGGAACTTGCACTAGTGAAAGTATGAACCCTAGGCCTTGTTTCAACGCATTGCAATACCGTTTACGCTCACTTTTATCATTAGTTACCTTGCTGTTTTTATATTTTCAGATTACAAAAACCTTTATCTACCATCCATATACCACTTGTATCACCATCTCTTCGCCGAACTAGTGCACCTATACAATTTACCATTGTATTGGGTGTGTTGGGTACATAAGAGACTCTTTGTTATTTGGTTGCAGGGTTGCTTGAGAGAGACCATCTTCATCCTACGCCTCCTACGGATTGATAAACCTCAGGTCATCCACTTGAGGGAAATTTGCTACTATCCTACAAACCTCTGCACTTGGAGGCCCAACAACATCTACAAGAAGAAGGTTGTGTAGTAGACATCAAGCTCTTTTCTGGCGCCGTTGCCGGGGAGGTGAGTGCTTGAAGGTATATCTTTAGATCTTGCAATCGAATCTTTTTGTTTCTTGTTTTAGCACTAGTTTAGTTTATAAAAGAAAACTACAAAAATAATAATATGGAATTGAGTTTGCCTCATACGCTTCATCTTTTTAATATCTTTCATGAGTATGATGGAAAGGAAAATTGTGCCAAAGTGTTAGAAGAAGAATGCATTAGAATGTTTGGCACTTGCTTGGAAGAATATGATAATTGCTATACTATTGGTGCTATCCATACTATTAATGATGAGAGTGATTATGCTTATGTTATAAAAAGGCCCAAGCTTGGGGATGCTATGTTTGATGAAGATGATGTTTTTGAGAATATATTTGCTGCAATTAATGTTTGTCCCAAGCTTGGGGAAGCTATGTTTAATGAAGATGATATTTTTAGTCTCCTAAGTTTTGATATGCAAATTTATAATGATGATAGCATGCCTCCTACTTATGATGATTATATTGATGAAAGTCGGTTTGGAAGAGTGTCAACTTTAGGAAGTAATGATCCCACTATTTTGGAAGATGTTTAATCTTATTATGATAATTATGAAAGTGGATTTGGAGAGGTAATCATTTTATTTAGTGGTGATTCCACTATCTTGGAAGAGGTTTCAATCGATTATGATGAGAACAAAGTTGCTACTTATGATAATTATTGTGATGATACATATGCTATAAAAAGTAGTGATGATTATATTTATAAAACTTGTCATGATTATGATTACCCTTTTTTTGAACATTACTCTTTTAATGTGGAAACAATTTATAGTATTCGAGTTTCTTATGATACTTCCACTATTCCGAATGAGAAGAATTTTGCTTGTGTGGAGAGTAATAAAATTTCTATGCTTGTAGATCATGAAAAGAATGCTTTATGTGATAGTTATATTGTTGAACTCATTCATGATGCTACTGAAAATTATTATGAGGGAGGAACATATGCTTGTAAGAATTGCAATAATATCAAGTTTCCTCTCTACGTGCTTAAAGTTTTGAAGTTATGCTTGTTTTTCCCTCCTATGCTAGTTGATTATTGTTTCCATAAGTTGTTTGCTCACAAAATCCCTATGCATAGGAAGTGTATTAGACTTAAATGTGCTAGTAATATTCTTCATGATGCTCTCTTTATGTTTCAATTCTTATCTTTTATGTGAGCATCATTGAAATCATCATGCCTAGCTAGGGGCGTTAAACGATAGCGCTTGTTGGGAGGCAACCCAACTTTATTTTTGTTCCTTGCTTTTTGCTCCTGTTTAGTAATAAATAATTTATCTAGTCTCTGTTATGATTGAGTTTCTATGCTTTTAATTAGTGTTTGTGCCAAGTAGAACCTTTGGGAAGACTTGGGGAAAGTCTTGTTGATCATGCTGTAAAAAACAGAAACTTTAGTGCTCACGAGAATTCCTGCCATTTTTTATTGGAGAGTGATATTTAGTTAATTATTTTTTCAGATGATTAATAGATAAATTCCTCACGTCCAGAAATTTATTTGAGAATTTTATGAGTTCCATAAGTATACGTTTGATCCAGATCACTACAGACTATTGTGTTTTTAACAGATTCTGTTTTCGATGTATTGTTTGCTTATTTTGATGAATCTATGAGTAGTATCGGAGGGTATGAACCATAGATAAGTTGGTATACAGTAGATATTACACCAATATGAATTTAGAATGAGTTCACAACAGTACCTAAGTGATGATTTATTTTCTTATACTAACGGAGCTTACGAGTTTTCTGTTAAGTTTTGTGTTGTGAAGTTTTCAAGTTTTGGGTAAAGATTCGATGGACTATGGAATAAGGAGTGGCAAGAGCCTAAGCTTGGGGATTCCCAAGGCACCCCAAGTTAATATTCAAGGACAACCAAGAGCCTAAGCTTGCGGATTCCCCGGAAGGCATCCCCTCTTTCGTCTTTGTTCATCGGTAACTTTACTTGGAGCTATATTTTTATTCGCCACATGATATGTGTTTTGCTTGGAGCGTCATTTTATTTTCTTTTGTTTTTCTTGCTGTTTGAATAAAATACCAAGATCTGAAATTATTAAATGTTAGAGAGTCTTCACATAGTTGCATAATTATTCGACTACTCATTGATCTTCACTTATATCTTTCGGAGTAGTTTGTCATTTGCTCTAGTGCTTCACTTATATCTTTTTCGAGCACGGTGGTGGTTTTATTTTGAAGAAATAATTGATCTCTCATGCTTCACTTATATTATTTTGGGAGTCTTTAGAACAGCATGGTAGTTTGCTTTGGTTATGAAACTAGTCCTAATATGATGGGCATCCAAGAGGGATATAATAAAAACTTTCATATAAGTGCATTGAATACTAAGAGAAGTTTGATACTTGATGATTGTTTTGAGATATGGAGATAGTGATATCAAAGTTGTGCTAGTTGGGTAGTTGTGAATTTGAGGAATACTTGTGTTGAAGTTTGCAAGTCCCGCAGCATGCACGTATGGTAAACGTTGTGTAACAAATTTGAAACATGAGGTGTTATTTGATTGTCCTCCTTATGAGTGGCGGTCGGGGACGATCGATGGTCTTTTCCTACCAATCTATCCCCCTAGGAGCATGCGCGTAGTACTTGGTTTTTGATGACTTGTAGATTTTTGCAATAAGTATGTGAGTTCTTTATGACTAATGTTGAGTCCATGGATTATACGCACTCTCACCCTTCCATCATTGCTAGCCTCTTCGGTACCGTGCATTGCCCTTTCTCACATTGAGAGTTGGTGCAAACTTCGCCGGTGCATCCAAACCCCGTGATATGATACGCTCTATCACACATAAACCTCCTTATATCTTCCTCAAAACAGCCACCATACCTACCTATTATGGCATTTCCATAGCCATTCCGAGCCATGCAACTTTCCACCGTTCCGTTTATTATGACACGCATCATCGTTGTCATATTGCTTTGCATGATCATGTAGTTGACATCATATTTGTGGCAAAGCCACCATGCATAATTTTGCATACATGTCACTCTTGATTCATTGCCCATCCCGGTTCACCGCCGGAGGCATTCATATAGTGTCATACTTTGTTCTAGTATCGAGTTGTAATCTTTGAGTTGTAAATAAATAGAAGTGTGATGATCATCATTAATAGATCATTGTCCCAAAAAAGAGAAAAAAAGAAAGTCCAAATAAAAAAAGGAAGGCCAAATAAAAAAAAGAAAGGCCAAATAAAAAATAAAAAATAAAAGGGACAATGCTACTATCCTTTTTTTCCACACTTGTGCTTCAAAGTAGCACCATGATCTTGATGATAGAGAGTCTCTTGTTTTGTCACTTTCATATACTAGTGGGAAGTTTTCATTATAGAACTTGGCTTGTATATTCCAACAATGGGCCTCCTCAAGTGCCCTAGGTCTTCGTGAGCAAGCAAGTTGGATGCACACCCACTTGGTTTCTTTTGTTGAGCTTTCATACATTTATAGCTCTAGTGCATCCGTTGCATGGCAATCCCTACTCCTTTCATTGACATCAATTGATGGGCATCTCCCTAGCCATTGATTAGCCGCGTCGATGTGAGACTTTCTCCTTTTTGTCTTTTCCACATAACCCCCTCATTATATTCTATTCCACCCATAGTGCTATATCCATGGCTCACGCTCATGTATTGCGTGAAAGTTGAAAAAGGTTTGAGATTACTAAAGTATGAAACAATTGCTTGGCTTGTCATCGGGGTTGTGCATGATGAGAGCATTCTTGTGTGATGAAAATGGAGCATGACCAAACTATATGATTTTGTAGGGATGAACTTTCTTTGGCCATGTTATTTTGAGAAGACATGATTGCTTAGTTAGTATGCTTGAAGTATTATTGTTTTTATGTCAATATTAAACTTTTGTATTGAATCTTATGGATCTGAATATTCTTGCTACAATAAAGAGAAATACATGATGAATATGTTAGGTAGCATTCCACATCAAAAATTCTGTTTTTATCATTTACCTACTCGAGGACGAGCAGGAATTAAGCTTGGGGATGCTGATACGTCTCCAACGTATCTATAATTTTTTATTGTTCCATGCTATTATATTATCTGTTTTGGATGTTTATGGGCTTTATTATGCACTTTTATATTATTTTTGGTACTAACCTATTAACCCAGAGCCCAGTGCCAGTTTATGTTTTTTTCCTTGTTTTAGAGTATCGCAGAAAAGGAAAATCAAACGGAGTCCAATTGACCTGAAACTTCACGGAACTTATTTTTGGAACGGAAGCAATCCAGAAGACTTGGGGTGTACGTAAGGGAAGCAACAAGGAAGGCACGAGGCAGGGGGCGCGCCCACCCCCTGGGCGCACCCTCCACCCTAGTAGGCCCCTCGTGCCTCCCCTGACGTACTTCTTCCTCCTATATATACCCATATACCCTAAAAACTTTGGGGAGCACAATAGATCGGGAGTTCCGCCGCCAGAAGCCCCCGTAGCCACCAAAAGCCAATCTAGACCCGTTCCGGCACCCTGCCAGAGGGGGGAATCCCTCTCCGATGGCCATCTTCATCATCCCGGTGCTCTCCATGACAAGGAGGGAGTAGTTCTCCCTCGGGGCTGAGGGTATGTACCAGTAGCTATGTGTTTGATATCTCTCTCTCTCGTGTTCTTGAGGTGGTATGATCTTGATGTATCGCGAGCTTTGCTATTATATTTGGATCCTATGATGTTTCTCCCCCTCTACTCTCTTGTAATGGATTGAGTTTTCCCTTTGAAGTTATCTTATTTGATTGAGTCTTTAGGGATTTGAGAACACTTGATGTATGTCTTGCGTGGGATACCCGTGGTGACAATGGGGTATTCTATTGATCCACTTGATGTATGTTTTGGTGATCAACTTGCGGGTTCCGCCCATGAATCTATGCATAGGGGTTGGCACACGTTTTCCTCTTGACTCTCCGGTAGAAACTTTGGGGCACTCTTTGAAGTACTTTGTGTTGGTTTGAATAGATGAATCTGAGATTGTGTGATGCATATCGTATAATCATACCCACGGATACTTGAGGTGACATTGGAGTATCTAGGTGACATTAGGGTTTTGGTTGCTTTGTGTCTTAAGGTGTTATTCTAGTACGAACTCTAGGGCTGTTTGTGACACTTATAGGAATAGCCCAACGGATTGATTGGAAAGAATAACTTTGAGGTGGTATCGTACCCTACCATAATCTCTTCGTTTGTTCTCCGCTATTAGTGACTTTGGAGTGACTCTTTGTTGCATGTTGAGGGATAGTTATATGATCCAATTATGTTATTATTGTTGAGGGAACTTGCACTAGTGAAAGTATGAACCCTAGGCCTTGTTTCAACGCATTGCAATGCCATTTACGCTCACTTTTATCATTAGTTACCTTGCTGTTTTTATATTTTCAGATTACAAAAACCTTTATCTACCATCCATATACCACTTGTATCACCATCTCTTCAGCGAACTAGTGCACCTATACAATTTACCATTGTATTGGGTGTGTTGGGGACACAAGAGACTCTTTGTTATTTGGTTGCAGGGTTGCTTGAGAGAGACCATCTTCATCCTACACCTCCTACGGATTGATAAACCTTAGGTCATCCACTTGAGGGAAATTTGCTACTGTCCTACAGACCTCTGCACTTGGAGGCCCAACAACGTTTACAAGAAGAAGGTTGTGTAGTAGACATCAATTATAAAGGTGCTCTCACTACAAAAAAATACACTTCCATGATGATACGTGTTTGTCACAGTAGGTCGCGTTTTTTGTCATGCATGTACATCCATGACGATTTTATGACAGAATCAAGATAGTCATACCTGTGGTGTCGTAGAAGTGTTCCATGACATTACCAAAATTATCATCACGGAAGTGTCCACTTCCATGACGATAAATCGCGCGTCACAGAAGTGCTTTCGTCAAGGGTGACCGACACGTGGCATCCACCGTAACGGAACGCCATTAAGCTATCGGGTCGGATTTTGGATCCGATAACCCGGTAACAGCCTTGACCAATGGGAAATTTCCACGTGTAAAATTCTGATTGGCCGAAGGGAACACCTGTCAGCTCGTTAGTGGGCCATATGTCGCCCGTCCATTGGAGGAGACATGCCTATGATACGTCAACACGTGGCTGGGCCCAACAGAGGCCCATATAGGTTAAAAAGGCCGGCCCAGTCAAAGGCCCGTAGAACTTAATCAGGTACTAGTGGGCCAGCCCAATAACGGCCTGCTTAATAAAGGCCCATTTACGGCCCGAAGCCAGATCTGGCCCGTTAATTGTTCGCCCAATATTTGGGCCCATTTACGGCCCGAAGCTAGATCTGGCCCATTAATTGTTCGCCCAATATTTGGGCCCATTTGCGGCCCGAAGTCAGATCTGGCCCGTTAATTGTTCACCGAATATTTGGGCCCAACTACAGCCCAGTGACTTTCGACCTGTTAGAGGCCTGATGTAGACATGGGCCCATTTTAGCTCGGTGTGACTTTCGGCCTGGGAATGGCCCATGCTGCCCATGGGCCATATATGGTCCGATGGGACATCGGGCCCACTAATGACCCATGTTAAAGGTGGCAATAGTTAAGCCCAACATGACTTTGGGCCTGTTAAAGGCCTATCGTGTAATTCAGCCCGTTGATGCCCGTGCTAAGCTTTCGGCCTCTTAAAGGCCCATGATATCAGTGGGCCAACTAAGGCCCGAGATATGTTTCGGCCTAGTAACGGCCCGTGAGCTAACTGGGCCCAAAACGGCTTGGTCTACATTTCGGCCTGCTGAAGGCCCATCGACGACTAGTGAAAATTGAGGCCCTACATGCATTTTGGCCTGCTAAAGGCCCATGGTTTCATCATGGCCATAACAAGCCAGTACAATATTCATCCTATTAATGGCCCAACGCTACCTGGGCCAAACTAAGCGCTGGGTCGACAAAAGGCCCAACTAAAATATAGGCCGGTGTAAGTTTGGGCCTGGCGCAATGTGTGAAGGCCCCAATCATTCGGGCCCAAGAAAGACGCAGGCCGGCCCAATTGTGGCCCGCTAAAAACCTGGCCCGTTAGAGTCGAATGTTTCGGTCCGGTCGACTACATCTGATTTTTTTCCAGATAGCGAATGATGGCAGTAACTAGTAGGAATTAAGAACAAACCTACTCTATACAATAAAGAAATTACGGCATAGTAACTAAGAATAAACCTACACTATACATAGGATTTAAGGTATATTACATCCACTGGGCATCGAAGTTCGCCACCAGTGATCATAAAGCGCAACGAAGAAGCAGATTACAAAAGTTGGGCACCATTGCAGCGTAACAAAATAATACTGAACCGAGACCACTTCCAAGATAGTTCAAGAAAGGTTAGCCTTGTGGGGGAACTGCTGCGCAAGCTGTTGAGCAAGGCTGTGAGACCGGCCTAGCATGTCGGTCATAGCTTCCAGGTGTAGCTGTTTAGCGATGAGTTTCTCATTGGTGTTCTCCGCAATCTTTCTTAGAGATAGGACTTCATGTCGAAGTTGAGTTGCAGAATGCCTTTCTGCTAGAACTTGGGACCGAAGAAGTCGAACTGATTCAGACAACAAATTCTGTGAGCTTATCTGACTGTTAGTCTCAAGTAACTTGAACACCGCATCAAGACAAGACTTTGGGGTTGTCTCGCTATCTTCAAGATGTTTTGCCTTCTTTGCTGCAATATATGTTGGGTTTGTCTCACAGCCTTCAGCAGACTTGTGCATGCCATCAGGCATATCACCCTGAAACAAAGCAGAGAGATGACAGGTTTTGCACGTGTATAAACAAAGATGATAATTGTTCTGTCAATTCTATCCAATTTCAAATTAGAAAATAAAGAGTAAGTTAAAAATATCAATAGCATAATTTGGCATTGTTCATAATGCGGGGAGCTTCACCACACTACTGGATTACCATGTCAACATAACAAGCATAGATGAAGGGCAAAGAAAATCATTGTATCTATTTTGGATAATGTGCATGGCATGTTGTTCATGTCATCAGCCACATCAGTAAGATAAAACATGAGATGACAAGGTGCAAACATGGGCTGCTTCACCACACACTGGATTATAGATCCACAAAAACAAGCATACATATAGGGAGTATTAAGTAATGTGCATGGTATGAATAAGGAATTTGGTTTTACAAGTAAAACTTAGAACTTATGGTTCTTACGAACATGCATTTTGGTAGAAACAGCAAGCTAAATAGCAGTAAACGATAGGGAGTATGAGCAAATTAAACAACAATTGAGGATAAAGGCTTTAGAAGGACTGATTTACATTAACAGTTAACACCGGCTTTATAATGCCCTTCTCCATGTTAATGGAAGGATAACTCAAGAATTTCAGCACATAATCTTCTTCATAAGCATTGCCTATACTCTACATTTTGTAGAGAGTAATTATAGATATGATAATACTAGAAGGGGTAGAGGATAATGAAGATAATATGCAGATTGATGCTACATAATCAACTACCGATCCCTGGAAGTACAAGCGTTACAGGACAAAATGTATTGACAAGAGCAATGGGCTACACTTCTGCACTGGCATTGTCTGTGTATTCTACCTGTTGGTAAGATTAAATATAGATCTGATCTTTTTTAGTAAATGGTGGGCGAGGGAGATAAGATGCAGAATGCTACAAAATGAACCAATCCCTCTTCCCATAATACAAGAGTGTTTTGAACACTGGTGTACTGTACAAAACGTTCTTATATTATGGGACAGAGGGAGTAGTTGTTAATGTAAGTACAGTGATAGACCACATTCAGTCCTTACAAGAGGACTGCAGAGCTAAACCTCTTCAAAAGCATTGGGTTGATTCTAAATTTATGTAAGAGTCCATACGGATCTTATAATGTCCACCAAATGGACGATTACGAGGCTAACATGTGCAGTGATGCTACATAATCAAACACCTATGAAAGTAAGTATGGTCATACAGGGCAAGAGAGGTACTCACAAGAGCAATGCAGTGTCCAGTATAGTTGCGAGATTCTGTGGTCCCTTGAGAACGAATGTTCTTCTACTAACAGTTTTCGTACAAGTGAGACATTAAGGCAAATGCAGAAATGTAGTTCAAATTGTGATGTGATATCATAGACAGTACCTTACACTGCAGCCGAGACCAATGTGTAACAAGATTATTCCAGTCACCGTCGAATAAATGTAGCACCGGAGACTTTACAGAAATTTCATTCAGAGGCTTGCCATCGAAGTGCGCTTGCCTCAGGTAGGAATGATACTTCATCAACGAGTGCTTGAAAAGCGCAACCAACCCTTGCTCGTCATTACAATCCAGTTTGCTCCTCGCCTATTTAAAAGAATGAAATCTTGTGTCTTCTGTCAGCAGAAACATATGCAATAATGACCATGAATAACATTAGTACATTACTTACGCGTAAGTTGCGGAGGAAGACTGGAAATTGTTGTGTGTCTGCGGTATAATCTTTCCATGAAGGAAAGATGCGCACAAAGTTCCTGACAACAACATAAGCTTTGTCTTCTAAACTGGGAAGAAATGGAACATGGGTCCTATTTGCTGCAATTGGGGCTCTCTCTGGTTCGAAAAGGGATTTGGCAACTGGATTTGGTGTACTCTTTGCTGGAATGGGGGTTTTGTGTCGTACAGCTGGTGCTATGTCAACTGGCATAATCATACTGTTTGCTGCAGTTGGGGTCTGCTGAGTTGGGGCATCAGAAATGACCAGTGTAGTAGGGCTAGAGTCTGCTTGTAGCGACCAGACCTCAAACAGTCTGATCTCTGTGCTCCGGTGTCATCCCTGGATCAGTAATGCTGACACCACACAGTACTCAGAGGATTTATAGCAGAGTAGCAATCACACACTTATTACATCGAGTGTCTCAAAAGAGAACTTATTACAATAAATATGGCTTAAGGCCATCTAATAATGATAACAGCGGAAGGCTTGGAAGATAAGTGAGTCCATCAACTCCAACGGCATCACTGAGTATAGAACCACGACCTAAAAACTCCTTAATCGTCGTCTGAAAAGTCTGCAACATTAACGTTGCAGCCCGAAACGGGTTAGCACATGGGATATGCTGGCAATGTAACACATAGAGAGTAATGGAATGAAACAGCTATACTATATGCATATTTGGCTGGTGGAAAGCTCTATGGTTACAGTTTTGCGTAAAGCCAAATTTTCCCTACTTCAAAGGAATAAATTCATTTAACTATCATGGTAGTTGTTAAACATTGAGAATGGTTGACAGCATTCTCAATCCCAATTAATTATCATCATTAAACATAACCCAACAAAATTAATTTAGAGTAACATGTTGAGATTCACATGATAATCCAAGTACTAGATACTCAAGATGTCCATAACCGGGGACACGGCTAACCATGATTAGTTTATTACACTCTGCAGAGGTTTGCGCACTTTTTCCCACAAGACTCGATCACCTCCGTTTGGTTTCTCGCACTACATGGTGTTTGAGAAACGGATGGCCGAGACATAGTCTTTCAGAAGCGCTAGCACCTTACGATCAGGTAGACCGTACCACCTACATCCCCTACATCTGCTAGTCTACCACTGTAAGAGTTCGCACGATTTAGTCAACTATGCTACAGCCCATAATAGCTTGTGGCTGCACACGGAAGTTTCTAGTATGAATAGTCTCATGATCCCTTTCAGCCTGGGTGGCGGTCCAAAAGAAAATAGGCAAGTCCTGGAATACCCAGGTGCCTCAATCCACCCAGATGTGTGTTTAAGTTGCGACCTTAGATAAACCATTAATTAAAAAAACTCACATCTGTCATGGATATCACTCACCCAATCCACGTCTACTAGCATAGCATGGCATAATAAGCAAACGTAGAAGTAACTCCCAAAGGTTTGATAATAACAGGTAATAGGTACTACCTCATCTACTTCCCATCCCACAATTTAATTAGATCCTAACCATGCAATGTGTGAGGATTGATCTAATGCAATAAAATTGGGTAGTAGAAAAGGTATGATCAAAGTGTTACTTGCCTTGCTGATGATCCGGGAAACCTAGCGATTCGAAGTAACAAGCGGCGCACTCCGGGTATTCTATCGCAGACAAACAAACAAGCATACAATAAGTACTCATCTAATGTATAGGTAAAACTCAAATAAGAGATCTAACCAGAAGGTTCAACTTAAGAACTCCGGTTGGCAAAAGAAACAAATCGAATGAAGCAATGAAAGTCAAACGGCGAAAGAAAACAACTTCGTTCTACTAATCTGGATCTAAGGAAAATTTTACAGTAGCAAAAACTTGTTTAAGTTGGTTAAACGGATAGAGGGTTTCGAGACGAAACTCTAGGCGCTTGAATCGCCTGATTCCGATAAACGAGCGAAAAGTTATACTAAAACGAAAATCGGATCAGGAATCGCGATCAAAAAAATCGCGGATTTAATCCGAGAAAAAGAAAAACGACGAACGTTCGTTAGAACAAACGAACGGACGAACGCTCGCTATTTAAATAAACCAGAAAAACCGATCTATTAAAAAACCCAGATCTAAAAAAAACCAACGAAAAAACCGACAGAAAAACCAAACGGTTTTTTGAAAAAAGTAAAAAAAACCGGCGCAGATTTCGAGGTGGCTGCGGACCTCGGCAAGCGTGCGGCGGTGGCCGGTGGCGGCGCGGGGCACGGGGCGGCTAGGGTTTGCTCGGGTGGGCTGCCCCGACTTATAAAGCCCGCCCGGGCCGGTGTCCAGGTCGGACACGGCCCGTAGGTCGGTGCGCATTTTAAAAAAAATATTTACACGCAGAAGAAAGATAAAAAGAAATACTAAACGGACTCCAAAACATTCCGAAATAAATTTTCACGGGCTTGTAAAATCAAGCCGCACAAGGTGAACATTTATTTGGGACCTAAATGCAATTTTGAAAAATGCACATTTTTCCTAAATTCAAATAAAATACCGAAAAACTCCGAAATAAAATCTTATTTGATTTTATTATTAAATCCTCAATATTTCTCTATTTTGGGAAAGTCATTTTATTCCCTCTCTCATATTTTTGTAATAGAAATAATTGATGATAAAATAAATAAAATCAAATGATCCTATTCTCAAAATTTGGGAAAACTCAAATATGAAAATAACGAAATCCCCAACTCTCTCCGTGGGTCATTGCGTTGCGTAGAATTTCTAGGATCAACCAAAATGCAAAATAAAATATGGTATGCAATGATGATCTAATGTATAACATTCCAAATTGGAAATTTGGGATGTTACAAACCTACCCCCCCTTAAGATGAATCTCGCCCTCGAGATTCGGGTTGGCTAGAAAATAGGTGAGGGTGGTCCTTGAGCAAATCTTCCTCTCGCTCCCAGGTGGCTTCATCCTCCGTGTGGTGGCTCCACTGAACTTTGCAAAACTTGATAACCTTGCTGCGAGTGACTCGACTGGCAAACTCGAGAATCTTAATTGGTTTCTCCTCGTAGGTCAAATCGTTATCCAACTGAATAGTTTCCAAAGGCACTGTGTCTCTCAACGGTATGTCAACCATCTCCGCGTGACATTTCTTTAACTGAGAAACGTGGAACACATTATGAACTCCTGACAATCCTTCAGGCAATCCCAACTTGTAGGCCACTCCTCCCATACGCTCCAAAACTCGATATGTTCCTACAAATCGTGGTGCTAACTTCCCTTTAACTCCAAAACGCTTTGTTCCCCGAAGTGGAGATACTCGAAGATAAGCTCGATCTCCGACTTCGTAAACTGTCTCCTTGCGTTTAGAATTTGCATAACTTTTCTGTCTGGACTGGGCTACCTTGAGCCTATCGCGAATCAACTTCACCTTTTGTTCAGACTCTTTAATCAGGTCAGGTCCAAACAACTGGCGGTCTCCAACTTCGTCCCATGACAACGGTGTCCTGCACCTCCTTCCGTACAAGGCTTCAAACCATAGGGTGTCGTGCTCATCCTCACGAAATCCTTTAGCTTTTCCTTTGCTCAGTTTCTCCTTTATAGCGGCAATCTCTTTGTCAGTTTTCTGAGCTTCCCTGATTCTATCCATCAAAGTTGACTGAATCTCCAATGCTGCTACATAGCCTCTCGGAACTATTTCCACACATAGTTCACGAAGATTTTCTGCTAACTCCTTGGGTATTTCTCCCGTCATTAACGTATTGACATGGCTCTTACGGCTTAATGCGTCAGCTACTACATTAGCCTTTCCGGGGTGATAATGCAATTTCATATCATAATCCTTGATGAGCTCCAACCATCTCCTTTGTCTGAGACTCAACTCCTTCTGGGTGAAAATGTACTTCAAACTCTTATGATCCGTGTACACCTCACAATGATTTCCAATGAGGAAATGCCTCCATGTTTTCAAAGCATGCACTACGACTGCTAACTCCAAATCATGCGTGGCATAATTTAACTCATGAGGCTTCAGTTGTCTTGAGGCATATGAAACAACTCTCCCTTCCTGCATAAGCACTGCTCCAAGTCCTCGACGTGAAGCGTCGCAATACACCTCATAATCTTTGGTCTGGTCTGGCAAAATCAACACTGGTGAGGTAACCAAATGTTTCTTCAACTCCTGGAAACTAGCCTCACATTCCTCTGTCCATATGAACTTGGTATCTTTCTTCGACAACTCAGTCATAGGCTTCGCAATCTTTGAGAAATTCTCAATAAATCTCCGGTAGTATCCTGCGAGTCCAAGAAAACTCCGGATCTCTCCAACTGTTGTTGGGGCTTCTCACTTGGTCACGGTATCAACTTTAGTGGGATCAACTGCTATACCTTCTCCAGATATAACGTGTCCGAGGAATCCTACTTCCTTCAACCAAAACTCACATTTGCTGAACTTGGCATATAATTGATGTTCTCTGAGCTTTCCAAGTACCAAACACAAATGCTCCTTATGCTCCTCTTCATTCTTCTAATAAACCAGGATATCATCAATGAACACTACAACGAACTTATCCAAGAACTCCATAAACACTTTTTTCATCATGTTCATAAAATAGGCAAGTGCGTTAGTCAGACCAAATGACATAATGGTATACTCATACAGCCCATACCTGGTGGTAAAAGCTGTCTTAGGAATATCCTATTCTCGAATCTTCAACTGGTGGTATCCTGATCGCAGATCGATCTTGGAAAATACCTTAGCTCCTTGCAATCGATCAAACAGGTCATTAATCATTGGTAGTGGGTACTTGTTCTTGATTGTTACTTCATTCAATCCTCGATAATCAACAACCATCCTTAACGATCCATCCTTCTTCTCCACTAGTAGTACTGGTGATCCCCAAGGCGAAGAACTTGGGTGAATATATCCCTTATCCAGTAACTCCTTAATCTGCTTCTTAATTTCCACCAAATCCTTTGCTGGCATCCTATATGGTCTCTTTAATATTGGCCCAGTGCCTGGCAATAGCTCAATCAAAAACTCAATATCTCTATCCGGTGGCATGCCTGGCAACTCTTCTGGAAATACTTCAGGGAAATCCCTTACCACTGGTACTTCCTCCTGTACAACTCCTGTTAGGTAATTTACTTGAGTCCTCTTTGGCACATGCCGGGATACATACTTGATCCTTCTCCCTTCTGTGGTGGTAAGCAAAATTGACTTACTAGCACATTCAATATTCCCTTCATACTTTGATAACCAATCCATGCCTAATATCACATCCAATCCTTGAGATTCCAATACTATTAGGTCTAAGGGAAAACATAGTTACCAATCCTTAATGGTAACCGATCACACCATAGACTAGCCACATTCTCTACTCCAGGCGAGGTTACTAACATGGGTGACCTAAGAGCTTGGGTTGATAGGTTATACTTATCCACAAATCCCCTTGAGATGTATGAATGCGATGCACCAGTATCAAAAAGAACGAGTGCAGTAAATGACTTAACCAAAAACTTACCTATTACTGCATCGAGCTAAGCTTCAACCTCCTCCACGCTAACATGGTTCACCTGTCCCCTGTTAAAAGGGTTCGGCTTCTTTCCAGAACTGCCATTGCCATTTTGGCCTTCAGGACATTCATTGGCATAATGTCCGGTCTTCTAACACCTAAAGCAAGTGACTTGGCTCAGGTCCTTCTTGGCTGGGGTTGATGGGTTGGTGCGATTCTGGCCGTTGCTTCCTCCATTGCCATTTCCATTCTTGGTGCCATTGTGATTGTGCGAGCTACCTCCTCCATGGGTATGCTGAAAATGTCCTCCCGGTCTAGGGGTAAAACGTGGCTTCTGCTGAGCTCCTGAATTGTACTTTCCTTGTCCATACTTTCTCTTGCGATTCTCAATTTGCTGCCGCTTGCCTTCAATCATAAGAGCACGATCTACCAACTCCTGGTAGTTGTTGAAGGTTGCTACTATCAACTGCATGCTCAACTCATCATTCAGTCCTTCCAGAAACTTCTCCTGCTTAGCTGCATCCGTAGCAACGTCATCTGGGGCATAACGTGCTAACTTACTAAAGTCCTCCACATACTGGCCAACTGTCCGTCCTCCTTGGCGCAAGTTGCGAAACTCACGCTTCTTCATGGACATAGCTCCTGCTGAAACATGTGCAATATGAAAAGCCTGCTGAAACTAGTCCCATGTGACAGTGTCGACTGGGAAAGTGGCGGTGAAATTCTCCCACCATGATGCTGCGGGTCCTTCTAGCTGATGTGCGGCAAACTTCACCTTCTCTGCATTTGTGCATCCTGCTGTGGTCAATTCCCTAGCTGTCTTGCGGAGCCAATCATCTGCTACTATCGGCTCGGTGCTACTGGAAAACACCAGCGGATTCAGCCTAAGAAAACGGGCTAAGTGGTCAACAGGTGGTGGTGGTGGTGGGTTGTTGTTGTTGTTCCCTTGATTCTGATTCTGGACTAGCAACTGCATCAATGTGTTCTACTGCTGGATCAACTGGGTGAGCTCCAGTGGAAAGGCAAATCCAGGGTCACGTCTCGTAGGCATCCGAGGGTTTAAAAAAGATGAGATGTAAGAATAGAGGGGGTCTAAAGAGAAAACACTACCCATATGCACATGAGGCAAAACAAACAATTCACTTCATTCAATCAAACAAGGGCATACAATCGATCTATCTATCACAAAAGTGCTCGGACCACTATATTTACATGGTGGACTACTACTACTGATGAGGTGGTCTACTAAAAATAATCTTCGGTTGCAGACTCCATGATATCAGCTCCAGCTTCATCAACATAGTCATCATCGCTACTATCTAGATCCGAGTCGGTGTCGTCAATGATGATGTAGTCTTCCGGGCTAATCTCCTTGGGTTCTGCGTCTTCATCCACTGGTGTAGGGCCTCCCATAAATATTCCAATCTTCTTGATCAGGTCGTCATTCTTCTCCACCAATACTTCAATTTCTTCTTCATAATCTTCACATGTAGCCTTGAGTTCTTCCTCCAGTTCCTTGATTCTAGTCTTAGCCTTCTTCAGATCTATCATGTCGGCGCACATCTGGTTCTCCTGTCGTCGAATGTGCTGGTTTAACTCCTGGATAAAAGCTGCGATTGATCTATCCTTCTTGGTGCTGATCATCTCCCAGTGCTCATCTCGGCGCCCACAAATCTGGTAGATAGTATCCTTGAGATCCTTGCGGTAGACTTCTCCAATACGTCCCATGGCGATGTGAGCTGCCATGCTCTTTCCTAGACTCCAAGTTGGTGCATCAAAAGAAAACTCTATGGGCTCAGTGACTGGCTTGAACGTCCTTCCTGGAACTTGAACTTGAATCATCCAGCGCTCTTCTTCATGTAAAGTGGCGTTGTAGGTTCATGTGAAGCTTGGTACTCCTATATTCAGGTATCTAGTGACTTCCTTCAAGTGACCTCCAAAGGGTGTATCCTCATCCGGTTGCGTGAACTTGTTCCTTGCATCCGCCATCCTAAATGAGTAGAAAAGATGAGAGGTCAGAAGAGAAGAGAGTGAATAGTGATCTAGGTCTTTAGCTTAGTGGTCGTGTCCTACAGTCAGCGTGTGCTCTGATACCATCTCCGTAGCAACTAAACCTCAAACAATCTGATCTCTGTGCTCCGGTGTCATCCCTGGATCAGTAATGCTAACACCACACAGTACTCAGAGGATTTATAGCAGAGTAGCATTCACACACTTATTACATCGAGTGTCTCAAAAGAGAACTTATTACAATAAATATGGCTTAAGGCCATCTAATAATGATAACAGCGGAAGGCTTGGAAGATAAGTGAGTCCATCAACTCCAACGGCATCACTGAGTATAGAGCCATGACCTAAAACTCCTTAATCGTTGTCTGAAAAAGTCTGCAACATTAACGTTGCAGCCCGAAACGGGTCAGCACATGGAATATGCTGGCAATGTAACACATAGAGAGTAATGGAATGAAACAGCTATACTATATGCATATTTGGCTGGTGGAAAGCTCTATGGTTACAGTTTTGCGTAAAGCCAAATTTTCCCTACTTCAAAGGAATAAATTCATTTAACTATCATGGTAGTTGTTAAACATTGAGAATGGTTGACAGCATTCTCAATCCCAATTAAGCATCATCATTAAACATAACCCAACAAAATTAATTTAGAGTAACATGTTGAGATTCACATGATAATCCAAGTACTAGATACTCAAAATGTCCATAACCGGGGACACGGCTAACCATGATTAGTTTATTACACTCTGCAGAGGTTTGCGCACTTTTCCCCACAAGACTCGATCGCCTCCGTTTGGTTTCTCGCACTACATGGTGTTTGAGAAACGGATGACCGAGACATAGTCTTTCAGAAGCGCTAGCACCTTACGATCAGGTAGACCGTACCACCTACATCCCCTACATCTGCTAGTCTACCACTGTAAGAGTTCGCACGACTTAGTCAACTATGCTAGAGCCCATAATAGGTTGTGGCTGCACACGGAAGTTTCTAGTATGAATAGTCTCATGATCCCTTTCAGCCTCGGTGGCGGTCCAAAAGAAAATAGGCAAGTCCTGGAATACCCAGGTGCCTCAATCCACCCAGATGTGTGTTTAAGTTGCCACCTTAGATAAACCATTAATTAACAAAACTCACATCTGTCATGGATATCACTCACCAATCCATGTCTACTAGCATAGCATGGCATAATAAGCAAACGTAGAAGTAACTCCCAAAGGTTTGCTAATAACAGGTAATAGGTACTACCTCATCTACTTCCCATCCCACAATTTAATTAGATCCTAACCATGCAATGTGTGAGGATTGATCTAATGCAATAAAATTGGGTAGTAGAAAAGGTATGATCAAAGTGTTACTTGCCTTGCTGATGATCCGGGAAACCTAGCGATTCGAAGTAACAAGCGGCGCACTCCGGATATTCTATCGCAGACAAACAAATAAGCATACAATAAGTACTCATCTAATGCACGGGTAAAACTCAAATAAGAGATCTAACCAGAAGGTTCAACTTAAGAACTCCGGTTGGCAAAAGAAACAAATCGAACGAAGCAACGAAAGTCAAATTGCAAAAGAAAACAACTTCGTTCTACTAATCTGGATCTAAGGCAAATTTTACAGTAGCAAAAACTTGTTTAAGTTGGTTAAACGGATAGAGGGTTTCGAGACGAAACTCTAGGCGCTTGAATCGCCTGATTCCGATAAACGAGCGGAAAGTTATACTAAAACGAAAATCGGATCAGGAATCGCGATCAGAAAAATCGCGGATTTAATCCGAGAAAAAGAAAAACGACGAACGTTCGTTAGACTGAACGAACGGACGAACGCTCGCTATTTAAATAAACCGGAAAAACCGATCTATTAAAAAAACCGAATCTAAAAAAAACGATAGAAAAACCGAATGGTTTTTTGAAAAAAAACGGCGCAGATTTCGAGATGGCGGCGGATCTCGGCGAGCGTGCGGCGGCGGCGGCGGCGGGTGGCGGCGCGGGGCACGGGGCGGCTAGGGTTTGCCCGGGTGGGCTGCCCCGGCTTATAAAGCCCGCCCGGGCCGGTGTCCAGGTCGGACACGGCCCGTAGGTCGGTGCGCATTTTTTTTAAAATATTTATGCGCAGAAGAAAAATAAAAAGAAATACTAAACGGACTCCAAAAAATTCCGAAATAAATTTTCACGGGCTTCTAAAATCAAGCCGCACAAGGTGAACATTTATTTGGGACCTAAATGCAATTTTGAAAAACTCACATTTTTCCTAAATTCAAATAAAACACCGAAAAACTCCGAAATAAAATCTTATTTGATTTTATTATTAAATCCTCAATATTTCTCTATTTTGGGAAAGTCATTTTATTCCCTCTCTCATATTTTTGTAATAGAAATAATTGATGATAAAATAAATAAAATCAAATGATCCTATTCTCAAAATTTGAGAAAACTCAAATATGAAAATAACGTAATCCCCAACTCTCTCAGTGGGTCATTGAGTTGCGTAGAATTTCTAGGATCAACCAAAATGCAAAATAAAATATGGTATGCAATGATGATCTAATGTATAACATTCCAAATGGGAAATTTGGGATGTTACACTGCTAGAGTTGGGGTATTTTGTGGGTCAGGTGATATTGCAACTACACCTAATGGGCTATTTGATTTATCAGTTGCCACTACCTTTTCCAGATACTTTGCTTGTGCTCCTCCACAATCAGCAATCACCGTCTTCCTTTTGAACGTCTGATACACAAGAACAACATTTGAATGGATAAATATGGTATGATGACAGATGGAATATGTACTGAAAATGGATAGGCAGGGCGTATTCACATACACGATGTGTAAACTAAGCTAATGGAACTTCAACAAAGTAGAAGCAATGCAAAGCATCAGTTGCAAGATATGTACGAGCAATGTAACCTTGGAAAGTTAGAGCAAGTACCTTGATGGGTGAATAAGATAGGGTATCTTCCTCTGACTCCTCCACTAGGGAGCTACATTGACTTAGGTCTCCCTCTAGCTCAGAATCACTGTTAGGATCATATTCTGAGCATGAATCTGTAGGTGGAGAGCATTTGCATTGCATTGCATCCAGACTTGATTTCAGTCCCTTAATGTCAAGTTTGACAGCCATGGCATTGTTTTGCTTTATTCTTTCCATGCGCGCAAGCTCATAATCATTATGATGCTGTTCAGAATCTGAGATTCATGAAAACATAAAAAGTAGTCCGATTATCTATGGAATGCATTGCGGATTCAACTCGGAGAGTGTCTCCCTATAAACCCCTGCATATGCAAAGTTCACCTCCCCAACCGTGCTGACCAGACCACACACAGAAATACAAATCCCTTATGTCTCTATAACAGGCAGGCACACATTTCAAAACTGAAGTAGGAACATTAGAATCATATGAAATTTGTATTTGAACAAATAAACTAAGCAATTATGAGTGGCGTAATGTTTAGCTTCAAGGGTGGAGTGTTGGTAGTGCGACACAAAGCAAGTAGGCAGATTGTATTCCATGTAAAAGATCGAAACCTATGTAAAAGCTAGAAATGACACTTTCTTTCTATACAATGCAGTGTTCGTTACCCACACATGATGGAAGAGATCACATCACTATTCAAGATATCTTCCGATATTCCGATAAATTGGCCGATTTATCGCTTACCGTGTCTGACCGATAAGATAAATCGGCCGATAAATTAGCCGATATGCCGATAAATCGGCCGATATGCCGATAAACTGGCCGATTGACCCCTTATCATGGGTCGACCGATAAATCCCCGATAAGCGATATCACCAACATTGGATCACATAGAGAAATACTATTCACTCATGTCTACGGTTCCAGTATTTAGAAATAGGGTGGTCCACCCTAAAATAATATTGACAACAAATATGACAAGGCAAGCATAGATGTAGTGAATCAATCATTTACTTGTGAGCTTACTAGGACAAGTATGCAGAATTGTAACTGCAGTAAGAGACCGTCCAAAATCTGAATGAAGAAGTTTGTCTAGCACTTATTGTTTGCAACTAATTGACGTGAATAATTGGATATTATATCGAATGAGTAAGAAAGACAAGTAAAATTGTCAACAAACCTGGCTTGCAGTAGTAATCTAGGTCAATGTCACTACGACCAACAATCCAAAATGACTAGTTTCTGTTCCGAGGGCCGGAATTTTGAAAACCATGTGAACTTTAGAAGTACTAAAGATTACCGAAATAGATCTAAACCATTAAGTGTAGGTAGCGATGAGCACACAACAAACCCTAATGACAGTACTGCCTTATGAGTAATGAATCAATTAGAAAATGGGTGATGAGGAGTGGCTGCTGAGTGTTGAGGACGTATTTCAGGATAAATCGGGTTGGCTTGGTGGGTGCTGCATGCCTGAGCCCTGAACGGACTGGGAAGGTAGGCACGGCGGCGCGCCCGAGCAGCGGTGATGCTATTGGGCGAGCGGCTCCTGGCCTCCTGTTAGTCCGACGTCTCCTCCTAGAGTCATGCCGTCCGGGGACGGCAAGTCGCCGGCGAGGCAGGCGGTTGGGGGCGAGTAGAGATCGGAAGCGCACAGTAGAACAAAGGCGAATCGGGGTCTGGGATGACCCAAAATCCCAGGGTGGGCCGACCCACCGTGGGCACCCTATAGAGATACACACCCGAGCGGCAAACATGCATTTTCGAAACTAATTTAGGAACATTTAGCTGACCAATTAAACAACTCTGTTCTAATAATATCAGATTCATATTTGAACAACTAAGCTTGTTTAGCTTGATGGGTGGAGAAGTGTTATTATGACACGAAGCACGTATTCTGATCGTATAGTGATCATAAAAGGGGGAAACTCTAAGCATATTTTTTTTAGCAAAAGAGGGTTTCCCCTCTGATTTCTATTAAAGAAACCACCAAGGAACCAACATGATCAATTAAACCCTAAGCATGATCAATTAAACCGTATTATGGTTGTGCCATGGCAGATTTGAAGCTGCAAACCGGAGAAATGATATTTAGCATCTATTGTTTGCTTCGAACTAATAACTAAATTCTAAGAGCTAAAAAGAAAGTAGAGTAACCAAGTTAAGATCTATTTTCTGGTTGAGATAAAAAAGTTGAGGAGATATGAAGTACCACCACTCTTGCGGCGCCGTGTAGGCATCGGGGGTGCGATGGTTGTCGGTGGCGTTGAAGCAGATCTGCGATGGTAGACGGGTGCATCGGGGGATAAGTCCCGTTGCGGTGGAAGAGAAGGTTGTGTGAGCGGCCCCGGCAAAGAGGACGACGAAGAAGTGAGAGGACGCGATGCAAGGCTATTGGTCCATCGCCGTGGATGATAAACGTCCATCTCTAGCAGTGGACGACATAGTCTTGGTAGGTGCTCCGGCATGGTGGAGGATGGTGGCGATGGATGTGGTGGAGGACGGCGGCGATGGATGGGGTGGCGGACGGAGGCTGGTGTGGGGATGGGGTGTTCTAGCGCGGACGGTGTATGAATGGGAAAATGGATGGAGAGGTACGGGGAACCATGTTTTTGGGACGGGCCTGTCTGAAATATGGGAAAGTTATAAACTTAGCCCCCGTTTAAAATTTGGACATCTCGTCGGTTGGGGATAGGACGGTAATCTCGCATCTCGCCAATATTTGCCCAGAGCGATTTTGGGCGAGGAGAGGGTGGTTGGCGCCCATGGTTGGCGCCAACGGTGTATGAACAGGGCTGATAGGTAGGGCGGTTGTGTCACGTCTGAGTGAAGTTACAAACCTGCCCCTATTGAAAATATTTGCCTACATCGATTTCGGCCGAGTCGAGTTTGTTTTTCCGCCCACCGTGTATGAATGGGGAATGGAGGGAGAAACAGAGGTCTTTCAGACAAGCTTGAATCAAATGAGTTTTGCCGCTCATGTTTGACGCCCATCGTGTCGGAATGGGCTCAGAGGCGGTCGTGTCACGTCTAATTGAAGTTACTAACCTACCCCTATTTAGAGCAGTGGAAATCGGGCCGATGGATTGTCCGTATAATGGGTAGATAGTAATTTCCATCTCCCAAACACTTGGCTTCGGGCAGCCGACGTGGGAGTGGACATTTTGCTGCTTCTTTCGAATTTTGGGACAATAAGCATCCACGTTTACCCTGGCTACTAAATTCGAATCCATTTTGTATTCGTATATGAATCTTTATAAATCATTCTACGTGTTTTTATATATCTTCAAAAGGACAACAAAGATGTATTCCACTGTCATATATGAATATGGTTTACAAATGCCGATACTCAAATTCAGAAACTAGAATCCAGTTTAAGGTGAATTCGAATATTTCGAACACTTCATGTCCAACTCAAATGTCACACGCAGCATAATGTGTACTCCCATTTAGATATGTACACAAGCGATGTATCAAGATTCAAATACCGAGTCAATCAACCAAGAATGTACAGAACTAACAGACATATAAACACTTATAGAGTATATGTATCAATAATATCAACTAACATACATAAGCCAAGCCGCTGTACTTTTTTTGGCTACAACAACATCCTTTTTTTAGCCTGCGTCTTGGCCCTTTCCGATGCGTGCCACTTATGGTCCATCTATACTACTACTATTGCTGAATGCACATTCAGCCCGATTGGCATATTTGTAGGTATGGCACAACAATCCAAATGAAATGTCTCTGAGTCTTATCAACTAATACAGACTTGTGCTCAAATAAAATTACAAACCAAAAAACAAAAAAAAACAGTTATTACATGATCTCTAAAACAAATGGTTTGATTGATTACATGAACAGACAACACAAAGGTTATTCAACTATGGAAAGAACATTTCACCTAGGATTTACCAAGTAGGAATTTAATTTCCTTTTTTCCTTCAGGACCTTAACAATCTGGTTAGTCTCTGCTTGCTTTGTTTTTAAATCCACCAAATATTTAATGGTTGTCTTGAGTACTACTTGTGATTGTGCTATTTGCTTCCTCAACATGTCAACTTCATCTCTAAGTGCAGAAGCAGAATCTCTTTCTACCACTAGTTTAGCCTCTAGAGCATCAGCAGTTGGCAATTAATAATGCACGATTGGGATGGTGCCACTGCTGTGGGATGATGCAACGTCCATGGGGACCTCGCTCTTTGATCTTGGGCTAACCTGTTTTGCCATTAAAGTTCCGATTGGATTCAGAAAAGTTGAAGTTAGCAAAACATCTCAACTAGGAGTTATAACAGCAAACCAGTTAAACAAACAAGGAATTAAAGAGTTTCAATTGGATGCTGAAAAGTAGTTATTAACATCATTGTAACCCGCTGTTGCAGTAGCAAAGCAGTTAAACAAACTAGTAGATATTTAAGTTAAGGCAAACAGGTAATTCTTAACAATAAGTATCAAACACATAGATAAGCGCAGTCTACAATATGATTAACAGGCTGTGCCATTATGTAATCAGTAGCAAACTAAATTAAGCCAAGCAACGTAATTGAACAATTTTGCAATAAGTGACTAACTAAAATTCTGAGAAGCAGGTAACTGAACTTACGCTAGTTCTTTGTATAGGCACACTGCAACTTCTTTTTCGCTTACAAGGTTGTACGAAGGAGTCCATGGCATCAATTGCTTGGATACGCAGTCCCAATACTTCTTTCTTTCCACACTGCATGGGTAAGTCAAATGGTTAATCTGGTAAGATGGTGCGTCCTAAATATGTTATATGAGGATGTGTAGTCAGACTAGTTGTAGCCAAACACATCACACTGGCTTTTACTGTATATTTCATGCGATTACTTTTTGCATATCGAGATCTAAGCAATCTACAATAGGATGAAAAGACTGGCATCCTTCACATTATTGGCGAACTCAGTTCATAGAAACAAGCAATTCAACCATTCTATGGGTAAATCAAAAGCGCCACTTGAATATTTTTCACTATCCAATCATACACGCAAAAAGGGGTGACACCACCATAGCGGCTGGTATGGGCGTCCACCTCAGGTGGCTGGAAAGTGTGCACCTAGTTTGAGTCGTCCATGTTGGCCCATGCTAGTTTTGTTCGTCCCAATGCACGAGCAGTCAATGTAAAAAATGAAGAAAAATGTTTCAATTTGGATGGGCCAATAACATAAGTGCAAGGCAGGCCCTATAGTAGGCTCGTGGCCCAAACGAGCACCTCCCATATCGATCGACAGCAGGAAAAATCCCAATTCATTCGCTCCAGCCTCCAGTCTGGTTCGCTCCTAACCTAGCCGCCGCTGGACAGACCGACACATCACTTCCTCGCGCCCTCGTTGGAGGGCGGTCACTGCGCTTCAAGCGAATGAAAGGACAAGAAGATGAAGATCCAACCCTGGGTGTAGCCTGCGTGGGAGGCAGCGGCGGCAGCACGGGCATGGCATCGAGCTTGCGCAAACGGACAGTCGCAGCTTGCAAGAGTAGCATGCGCAACGAGCAGGTACATCACATCCCTAATTATATCTAATTCAACTCTTCAATTTCTGGCCAATAGTTAAACCTGACGGTGTTGTAAAACTGCTTGTATGTAGGGAATCTATGAGAAAATGAAACCAATTTCTACTTATTTTATAACTCCCCCAATCAATACTGAACTGACTGAATTTGATGTATCTAATCAAGTTTCCGGTGCAAACATACAAGATCATGTTGTTCTTGAGCCTGAAGTGTCTAATGAACAGACTGCTAATGAAGGATTTGATGCAAACATTTTACATGCTCCTGGTGATGAACATATAGTGTCTAATGAGGGATCTAATGCAAGCATTTTGCAAGCTCATTGAAGGATTTAGTGTCTAATGATGATCTACTATGTTGAGAGAGAGAGAGATTTGCAGGCATTGATGAAAAGAAAATTATAGTGCATTTTCATAGCTTGAGGAAACGTCGAGGCCATCTACCAGAAAGTCCCCGTAGCATGACAACATAGCATAAATACTTTTCTAATCTGTTGTTTGAAATTATTGGCATACTTGTGCAGGATAGATATATTGATATGCAGTTTGCACACTGGTTATACGTGCAATTACACTTCGATATTTTTAGCCAGAGAATGAATAATTCAAGTAGGTACAGACCATGTTTGTAGTCCTTGTACACCATGTTGCATTTTGTGTTTTTTGGTGCTTGCATCATTTAGTGTTTATAATCTGAACTACTTTGGATCATTAGCTGGTTTTCAAAGTGCATGTAGCCTCACATTTCTCAAGTTATGTTGATTTCTGGAGTGCAAGTGCCTTCGTATTTTTTAAGTTAAATGTTCGCCCCTGGTAACTTGAATTCGTGGATCAGCCACTACACACAAATCATACACGAATGCCAGTACGAATTAAATGAAATGTAGGGACTTACGCTAGCTCGTTGTACAGGCTCACTGCAGCTCTGCTTGCGCTTGGGATGTTCCATGTACAAGTCCATGTTACCACTTGCTTGGATGTGCAGGCCTTGTGCTCCTTGCATCCCCCTCTGTATTTTTGACATGATGAATGGTTGATCAAATAAGAGGAATCGACCTTGATGTTGTACCGGAGGACATATACTTACAAGGTTATACGGGTGTGCAGGATGTGTATCAGACCCCGTAGCGCTGTCATGCTTCGCTAAAAAATGGATTTGCTTGTTTTAGATGATATCTCTAGAAGAAATAAGAGTTAAAGTCAGAGTTGCATAGGTGTGTAAGCTAAGAGAGCAGTGAAAGGATATCCAAACATCGTCGGAACAGTGCACAAGGGAGTGGTGTGTGGATACCTAGCTCGGGCCGGTGTTTGGGCATGCTCGCCTAGCTAGAGTGCGGGTCACTTCAGAGCCGTTGAGGGTGATGCGCTGGCGTTGGCTGGCCGCGCACGGATGCAGATCTCGAGTGGCAGCGGAGCGCTACGATGCGGTGGACGAGACCGTTGGTGAAGCCCCAACGACCTCGGGCGGCGGAGGTGCGACGATGTGCTCGGTGAAGTAGCCCCGGTGAGCTGGGAGACAGCGTCGGTGAAGTGCACCTGATGTGGTGGAACTCGGTGTCTGTGAGGCACGTCGGTTCCGGCGGCCGACATTGTCGGTGGACCACCCGGTGCGGTGGACAAGGGCGTAGATGAGGTAGCTCCGGTGCGGTGGTGAAATGCGACCGTCGTCTTCGTCGTCGTTGTCCGGCACATAGGTGGGGAACGGTGGGGAAAGAGACGAGACGAGGGGCGATTCGAGGGTTGGCGGCGAATTAGGGATTTGAGCAAAATCTGGGCGTGGAAGGGGACGGTGGAGAAGAGAGATTTTGCAGGGCTGGAATTGGGGCCGCCAGATATTTCAATCCAAAACATGGAAGCGCGAACTTATATTGTCGTCGTCCTTTTTTTGGGGGGAGGGGGGCTGGGTGGCTGGGTGCTACGCGTCCGTCCGACAAACGCGACCACCCTGACAGGACTATGCTTTGGTGCCTTAAGGCACCTGCCTTTGTGTCCATGACACGTGGGCCCAACAGGTGGCTGGCCCACATGTCAGTGACCCAAAGGCAGTTGCCTTTAAGGCACCGAAGCAGCGTCCACCCTGAAACGACCCTGGTCTGCCTGGTGCGCCTACATTTGAGAATGCAAACGAATCTTCTTTCATTTGCAAACGAATCTGTATGTATTACCATGCCCATGTTTTCCTTGCAATAATTAGTCATTCGAAATGAGATACTCCATCCGCTCACTTTTGTAAGTCGTTTCAGACAACTTAAAATGAACTGTTTTGCACATTGTCTGAAATGTCTTCAAGGTCTTATAAAAGTGAACAGAGGGAGTACTATAAATTAATTAATGAGGAGTTATTTGAAAAAAATCGAAACGGTACCCATGCTAATGTGGATTAGAGTGTGTGTCACATAATTAGTTATTTGAATTAGAGTGTGTGTCACGTAGTTAGTTATTTGAATTAGAGTGTGTGTCACGTAGCGATCTCCAATTCTAACGTGGATTTCACATTTCACTGTATCCACGCTACTTTTTAATACAAATTCATATGTATATGATGAACACCATGGTAGTGAGAAAACTTTTGGATGGATTCAAACATATGACCTACAAAATAGCACAACAAACTGAGTCAATGTCAACTTTTCGAAACTTAGTATGGCACGAATTCGAAATAATTACCCGTATGCCTGGTCCTCGGTTCAAATCTTACAATGTACACCGAATTGAAACATCGATATTAAGTCTCGTACTATGTACATTCAAATGTTGTTTTTAGCCCCCCCCCCCCGCACAAATGCTACATACTTCCTGTATCGGTCAATCTTCCTCTCCTAACCACCTTAGGAAGCTATCGGTTTCCAACACACGTTCATTCTTTCTCTCCATGTTTCGATCTCTAAGTCTCTCAACTACACAACCCCTTTTTCCACTCTATTACCAAATGTATTTACCTCACACACCCGCCATTGCACCCCATGCCGAGCTCTCTCTCTCCCCCTCTCCCTCTCGCGCTAAATACATGCATTGCCTATCTAGCCCCCAACCTCTCGTGCGCATGCACGCACGTTGTATATCTAGGTCACTCCCTCGAGATTGTCTCACTCTTTCTTCCGCACGGCAGGCCACACTCGCTCAATCTCGCTCTCTTTATCTGAGTCTTGTTTAACCTCGTTTTCTTTCACACACAAATGATATATCTCCCTGTTCGGGCCTCGATCGACACACGCTATACTCTCTCACGCAGATTGTCTATCTAGGTCAGTCCATCCAAGCTGCCGCCACTCTTTTCGACCTCATGGTGGGCCACACTCACTCAATCTCTCTCTCTCTTTCTCTCCGTATGTCTCGATTGACCTCTCCCTTTCTCGAACAAAAAAGATATATCACCATGTTTGAGCCCAATTCGACCTATTCACATTGTATACTCTCTCACACACATCATCTATCTTGGTCACTCTCTCCAACCCGTCTCACTCTTTCGATCACACGACGACCCTATGTGATCGGTTGACCTTGCTTCCTCTCAGGCACAAAATATATCTACACGTCTGTGACTGGATCATCTCTCAAGCTCTATCTTACAGCCCTCACCCTTGCCAAAAAGCTCAATCGGACAATATCTCTCCAGAGCATATATATTTGTTCAATGAATGTCGGACCACACTTTGTCTCTCTATCTATATGTCTCTCGATTGACCTCGCTTTCTCACACCGTATCTTCCACGCGTTGAAGCTACTACCTCTCCATCCCTCGCAAAGCCAGAGCTATTTACATTGCGAGGGGCACTCCAACCTTGGATTAATTTGTGTAGGCATTTATTCCGGTCGGTTTAGATTATATTTTCGTAGCATTCGGCCCACAACTACTCCAAACACCGTTGCAACCCACGCAACTCCCCTAGTTGATTTCCCTCTGGCTCGGTCATCGCTCTCTCGCACATCCTTTCTCTCCTTCAACGTCGCACCATGGTATTATTGAAAAAACTATGTTGTTCTCTTTAATTATTATAAATAAGCTACAAAACTACACACCGATAGTCCACTTGGAATGGAATAAATTTTGGCCCACAAATTAAAGTGCTACAAACTACACACCGAGGGGGCCACATGTCATGAAACAAATTTGGACCCATATACAAATTACAAAATAAAGGACAAGGATCGAACATGCGACCGGGCCTTCAAGCCACACTTCAATAGGCAATATACGTAGAATAGCAATGTTTGTTGTACCCCCTTTGTTCACATAATGTTTTTATATTGCCACAACCCAATTAATGGATAACATGTAGTATTATTTTTAGTACTATTCGCCTTCACTTACTGGTGGGTTCCATGTGTGCTCTCTCTCTCCTCCCCTTCCGCGTTTAGACGCACGTGCAAACAGGAAGAACTCGGGGGCGATGTTGCCGTTGACCATATCTGGATGCGTTCACAAGTCACGGCACCAGTTTCACGTACTAGCAGCATTAGTCAGTGTGTACGTGCAATGCACGTTAATTTGGAAGTATATTAAGTGCATGCGGATATTAACTACTAGGATATTATTTGCGTGTTGTCATGTGATTAGCACTATTTTGGCATGAAATTAACTACACGCTAAATGTGTTGAGCGCTCGACATGGAAGCAGTCTAGGTCATTGGATGACAAGGAATACATGTGGCTTGATGACGTTTTATATTTAATTTGATACGGCTCTAGCAGAACATTCAATCGATTAAACCATACATTTTGTTCAGTCTGACTCCGACTTTAAATTATATGACGATCGATATAAAATAAACGGAAATGATAAACGTTCAGATTTTAAGCATGGCAATCCAAACGTTTTTCATGGCAAATTTAGATTACGCAGCGGCGGCGGGGGCGTCTCGCGGTGGGAAGCGGCTCCTCTGCCGTGCTCTGTGTGTCATCGGGCCACTGACCGACGGCGACGGCGGCGTCTTGCGCCGTTGTTGGCGTACTCCTGGATGTTGGCCTAGCTTCAAGGAAGGCCAAAATGTTCTGGACTTCGGAGCGAGTCAACTGGCGGGAGGAGGCGACTAGCGTTGGTGCAAGGAAGCGGTCGACGGCGGCCAACCATGCCGCTGAGGGGGGCACTGGCACCCGCGCGGGGACAGGCGCTGTCAATGGCGCGGCGGAGACATTCGTGTGCACGGGCACCGGCATGGGCGCGCACGTCAGTACACGCGCAGGCGCATGCGCTGGCAGGTGCACGGGCACCGGCATGGGCGTGCACGTTAGTGCATGCGCAGGCGCATGCGCTAGCAGGTGCACGGGCGTGTGAAAGTCGGCGGGGACCTCATGGAACTCCGTGGGATCAAGCTCGGCGACAATGTGCGGCTCCAGCCCATCAATGCCACGGGGATGGGTGCTGGCGCAGTCGGGGCGACGGGAGCCGGAACGGGAGCGGGGACAGGCGCGGCGTCTTCCCACAAGGTCAGTTCAAGCTCGTCCCAAAAGCGCCTTATGTTCTTGAGACTCCGGCTGGGTGTCTTCCTCAGGAAACTGGAACACTAAGGGCAGACCATCATGATGCGGCATGGCGTACGTTTAGGTCAGGCTAGTTGGAGGTAGACGACAGGAGAATCGGAGAGGAAGAGAGAGGATTGTAACGATACCGGGTAGTGCGGGGTTGATTTTAAACTGCGGCACCGGCGACATTAAAAGTGGGAGCAGTTGGGACGACGGTGGGCGGCGGAGCCTGGTTAAAGGGCTCGCCTCCCGGTGAGCCTGCACATCGGTCTGCTCGCATGCCTCCCTGACAGCCGGCGTAGAGGTCTGCTCGCACACCTCCCGTCGACTCACACGCTTGCTCATACGGCACCTGCCGATGAGAAGCGGGGACTCGTGGCGGCACGTAAACGCCCACGGTTTCAATAGTGAAAGCGTTCGCCTTAACGTGACAGGTCTTTGTTCCAAAATACCTTGGCTCTTCATTTGTGCAACTTGTCATAAGCAGCTTGTCTCAAATTGAAGAAAAAACTTACGAAGTAATATTTGTGCCATATCACGTGACCATGCTTAGTTTCAAGAATTTATGCTCACTTTTGGATTTTCTGAAATTTAAGATCCAGGATTCGAAACAATATCATAACCTACATCATGCAATAAATTTTCAAGCCGTACATCTGTCTTGTTGTATTTCTTAAGAAAGGATTTGGTCAAACATTTTGCTTTGTTAGACTTCAGACAAGTTATATATGCAGAGTAAAAGGATAATCCCTCCGTACCAGTGCATTGCCTGATATATTAACTCAAGTACTAGGCACGAACAGACGGGCTCAATTCTGTGCTCATCCTGGTGTAGTAGTAGTACTAGGCAATGCAGTTGACGGGTGACCTTGACGAGCGGCGACCGAGGGAATTGAACCGTGCTCGGCACGATAGGTAACGTTGTCTAGTTACTAAAGCATCCCTCCATTGTTCATCGGTAGTCATTATGGACCGGGGACATGAGGGGAATTTCCTAGGGCTGGAATTCTGGCCGCCAGATATTTCGACTTGAAACACCGAGGCTCGACTGGTTAAAGTTGCCTAATGTGCGTACCACGCACGCCACCAAAGGACACGAGCCCGTTTTTTAAGGATCAACACGAGCCAAGGTCTGGCTGGTACGCCGTTGGGTCCTACCATTCGAGAATACGAAAGGAACCTTTTAAATTGCTGAACAAATCTATGTGTATTACAATACCCGTATTTTCCTTGCAAATACTAATCTCAACGTGGTAATTGATTTATGACGAGTTGTTGAATTAGAGTGAGTTTGTGATATAGTGATCTCAACGTGGATTTCGCATTTCATGGTATCCCTAGTAATTTTTCCAATGCAAATTCAAATTTAAAAGATGAACAATATGGAGGTGAGAAAACTTTGTATGTATCAAGCATATGACCACACACACAGACACACACGCATGAACAGAACAACAATCCAATAAGTATAGTGCATCTATTTTTCCAAACCATGCATGTATGACACGAACTCAAAAATACTCCTTCTATTCCTAAATATTAGTCTTTTAGAGAGTTCAACAAGTGACTGCATACGAAGCAAAATGAGTGAATTTAGACTCTAAAATATGTCTATATACATCCGTATGTGCCAGTCCATTTGAAGCCTCTAAAAAGATACTTAGGAACAAAGGGAGTAAAATGTAAGACATCCATGGTCCTCAGTTCAATATTTAAAACGAACATGAAACTGAAACATGAATATTAAGTCTAGTACTATAGTACATGCAAATGTTGTGTTTAGGCGGAGCTATGATTGTCGGGGGTCAACCCCTCGACCTTAGATAAAATTGTGGAGCTCTGTTTAGGGTTGTTTAGATTATATTTTCCCCCACCCTCCCAACCACCGATTGGTTGTGCACCCCCACCCCTCCTCCCCGGGAGAATATCATGTGCCCCCATACCTTAGATGCTATATGCCAATACGAATTGCTTGGAGCTTATAGATCTGAGATATAGCAGCTCACATGATGTGTCTTAATATTTTTGCACGAAACCTTGATGAGTTTGAGAATTGCACACAATTTGTACAAAAACTACTTAGATGCCCTTTGATCCCATATCCAACGACCTCGAAGCTCGTATCACTGTAGCATCTAAGATGAAGGAGGACATCATATTCTCCTGTATGTAAGAATATCATGTGCTACCACACCTTAGATGCTTTGGTGATACAAGCTCTTTGGAGGCGTTGGATTTGTGACCCAACACCTCCTCGGTGGTTCTAATGGTTTTTTGCAGAAAAGCCCCAAAAGAGTTCGGCCACTACTTACAAGCACAAAGACTACTCGAATGCCATTGGATCTCAAATCAAACGACCTCCAAGCTTGTATCACCGTAGCATCCAAGCTGCGATAGCACTTTATGTTTTCTCGCACGGGAGAGTATGAAGTGCTCCCGCACCATAGATTCTACGGTGATACGAGTTCACTAAGATTTAATGGCCCATAGTAGGAGGTTTGAATGTTTTTGCAATATACGACTGATAGAGTTCGGGAAATGCGCAGAAAGTACAAGTACTACGCATGTGCCATCTGATCACTGATCATACGACCTAGATGCTCATATCACCGTAGCGGGTAATTAAGCTACGGGGAGCACCGAATATGAGCACCGGGGAGCCATTGGATCGAAGATGCAGCGGCACACACGAGGCCTGGATGTTTTATTTGCAAAAAAACCTTTGGAGAGTTTGGAAATTGTGCATAATTACAAAGACTACTCCCAAGCCATTGGATCTCACTTCCAATAGTGTAAAAACTCATATCACCATAGTATCTAAGCTGTGGGGTGGATGTGATATTCTATGCCGCTGTCATTTTTGTTTGTAAACTTGCAAAAAACATGTAACTCGTGCCGTTACTTGTCTAACCGCGCAAAGTGTTTGTTCAAAAAAACCATCCTACACTGAAATATCGGAACAACACACGGGGGTTCCACTTGTCATTAATCAAATTTGGACCTAAAACTAACAAATCTAAAAGACGAGATTCGAATAGGCAACCTGGACTACAAAGCATAAGTCAATAGCCTGAAAAAACGAACGGTTGTTGGCTTTGTCCCATAACTTGATTTTATACAGTACTTGCGTTGAGTAGAGTAGAGGGAGTGCCTCGTCAACATGTGCATGACCGTTGTCTCACTTACTGGTGGGTCCCAGGTCTGCGATCTCAATCTCTCTTCTCTCCATCGTCTAACCTTTGCATGGGCACACACGAAGAGCGGCGCTAGCTTGCCGTGGTGTTATTACAACTAAAAAAAGCTTGGAAAATAGAAGAATCGCCTAGAACAAGAGACGTCGTGGCTGGTCAAGACAGAGCTAACCACATCTATCCTCCATGCCACATTTGCATGATGAAGCTATGTGGCTAGTGGGGTGTTTTCGACCGACTGGCTGGGTCCCGAGGTCGAACCCTAGGTACTACATCTGATACAGTATATTTTTACACGCACATTTTTCCTCCGTGCCGAGACGTGGCACACCCTACCGCGCGGTTTCGGGATCCTCCCGGGTGGTGCACGCATATATTCTTCCTGACGTGGGACGCCCTACTGCGCGTTTTCTGGGTCCTCCTCGGTCGTAGCGCCGAAGCAAGTAAATGAGTCGTCAAATCACGAAAGACCACCTTTCCCGCCGAGTACATCAGTGAAGCACGGTGGCTAGCTAGTTGGGCTAGTCCGATCGATTAGCTAGGCCATTGCCACATTTGTTTTTTCACGCCTTTTTTATCTACTTGCCGACAGGTAAATTTAAATATCCACCGCGGCGTTGCTCTGGTGTTTGGGTGCGGTAGGATTTTTAATTTTTTGATTGACGGGAGCAGGCGCGATAGGATTTTTATTTTTTTGATTGACGGGAGCAGGCGCGACAGCAATTAGTCACGATGACTCCGCCTGTAAAAACCCACTGCTCCCTGATGTGAGAAGTCGTCGACTGGTGTTTTACCATGGTGAAAACCAAAAGATTCCCCGCTCCCTCCGCCTTCCCGTAGATTGCATTGCCTTTCAGCCGTTTCGCCCCCTTTGCTTCCTATCCCCAGTGCTTCTACCTAGTGCCATGGCGGCGCAGCAGATCACGGAGTCCGAGGTGAGGCGCCTGACACTGGCTCCCGTTGACCGGGAGAGGGCGGTTGCACCCTGCATCACCAATGTCGTGCACCTCGGTGGTGTTTAGGCGCCCTCTGCATGGGCATGTCCATGTCTCGGCGCAACATGACCATTGGATCAAATTCAGATGGTGCAGATCAGTCACTGTAGCACAAAGCGTGTGGGTGTGTTTGGTTGCATTCTCATCTCAATATAGTTGTTTCCTCTTCGTGTATTTTTGTCAACCTACTAGTGTGGACTCATGCACCCTTCATGCACTCTGTCAAACACCCAAAAGTGGGCCGAGAAGGGAACTTTTGCTCCCACCCCGTGCACCCTTCATACACCCTGCCTAACACAATTCGTGCTTCATATGGTTCATGTTTCGTGGAGTACTGTAGCACCGTACTCTCCGTGCGCTGTGGACCTAGTTCTGTTAACATTGATCTCACCGTTCATTCTCGACCGGACAGTCGAAAAAGCGGTACTATGTTACATATAGGAGTAGTTGACATGCGCACAACATCATTTGTTATCGTCATATCTTACTACACTAGCAACAAGATTGTGTAGTACTGACGTATGAACCACTGCACATGCCTAGTAGTAGGAGCACTGTGTATGTTCAAGTGGCTGCCGTGTTTCGCACTCCTCCGTCGTAAGAGTGGAAATGCTTGTTGTAATCATTTTTTCTTCAAAAAAATAGTGGACACACTCTACCGTGCGGATCCTCCTCCAGCCATGCACTAAATTACTCACTTTCGCCGACGTGTGGGACAGCCAGCACCTGGGTCCACCAGCCATGCCCTAAATTACTCGGTAGTAGAGTGAAGGTAGACTACCCCGATCGAACCGCCGCAGTAATGCCCAATGAGCCGTCAAATCACAAAACCCCCTCCTTTCCAGCAGTAAGTTGGACGGACGAAGCAACCATCATTTCACTCTTCTCTCTCAGCTTCCTCTCTTGAAGAAAACCCCCACTTGCTTCGCTTCTCCCTCATCTCGTTCCTCCTTTCACTCTTATCTTTCAGCTTCCTCTCTTGGATGGACACCGGAGCACCGGCCAACGTGATGTCTATGGCTCTGGCCAAAACCATCGAGGCTCATGGTACGAAGAAGCGCAAGCACCCCGCCGAGACTACCGCAGACAAGCTCAAAGCCATCGCCCTGTCCAAGCCCCCCTCTCCAGGATCCCTCATTAAGCAAGTCCAGGTAATGTCTCTTGTTGACGATCTTTTTCTCGATCTTGATCATGTTTTTTCATCTAACACGCAGTACTAGTACTGGTAGTACAACTTTCTAGGTGATCTTGCATGTGATTTTAGTGTGCCAAATGACGGTTCTAAATTCCTCTTTTGACCAAAACATGCGAGAGGTTGACACTGATTTCTTATAGATTACTTTCAACTACTCCCTCTGTCCCAAATTTCTTGTCTTAGATTTGTCTAGATACAGATGTATCTAATACTAAAATGTGACTTAATACATGTTCTAGTGTCTTTGTTCACTCATTTCTGTGCGTATATGTAGTCATATATGGAGTACAATATCGAAAATCATCTTATATTTTTGAATGGAGGTAGTAATAAAATATGGTTTCTGTTTGAATTAGAACCAGGTCCGCGGTGGAGATGAAGTTCTCAAAGTCATGCCGTGTGAACTGGAAGACCTGATGATGAGTTCTACTGCTGAACTATCCAGCTGCTATGTCCTTGTCGCCACATGTCCTGAACTAGTGTGTTCCTGTAGCATTGTTGTCAGGCATGTTCTCGAGGCTGTACTTGACCAGAACAATTTCCTGGCTGTGCCTTCGATTACGAAGGGTGTGGTTCTTGTAAAGCTTCCCAACAAATCTGATGCGGCCTGCCTTCATCATCATGTTTATGAGTGGAAAGACCACTTTGTTAGCTTCTCCAAGGTTGACAAGATGGTGATGGTGCATGTAGACATCTCACACGAAGTCCATGGCCTAGTCAGTTATGCGGGGTTCATCCCATAGGTCGGTGGCAAGAAATAGTCTGCAGAGTTTAGTTAGTGCAACTTTGCTTGTCTGTAGTAAGTACTATTGTTCAGTACTTGATTTGTGTTTGTGAACCTTGTATTGTTTATTAGTACTGCCGCTTTTGGTGTGTGGTCAGTCCTGAGAACGGTCTATGTTAATGTCTGTCCACTCAATTCAGTCTATATATTTTGAAGTATCCAGATCATATTTTTTGTGAGGGCGGTTTATCAATTATGGTTACACTCCAATATCTATATGCATTGCAGGGTTTATCGCACCCACTAGGATTTCCAGTCCCATGGATGTTCGGTCCATACGATTTGTCACGACCTTTGGACTGTCCTGCTTGTGGGAGTAGGCGGGGCCCCTGCATGCCACGCGTAGTTGGATGATCAATCTTCTGTTTAGTACTTCAACATAGTGATTTCCTGGTAAGGATTCACTCGTGTCACATCAAGTAAATCTTATTGATTTATTGTCTAAATCTTATTGATTTAATGTCATGTTTTCTTTCTTTTCCTGCAATTTTACGATGCAGGTTTTGCCATGTGACATTCATCACAGAATAAACCATTTGGTTTGCTCTACGGTGGCTATTTTTGCAGGTTTCACTTCTTATGTCGTGTCAGTAACGAAGGCACTGTCCATCACTTATATTACTGGAAAAAAATTGGATCAGTCTATTGTCTAAGTACAAGCTGAATCCCTATGATGAACTGTAGTTTGGTTTAACAAAAATGCCACAATTAGTCCTTCTCGCATTTAAAAGAAATGAAGAAAAAGACTGGATCACGGTCATAGATCCTAGTTAAGTTAGAAAGATGATCATAGCAGACCATACACGATCGCCGCTGTCTCGCACAGATCGAGCACCGGCAGTTGCTCTAGCACTGACAGCGGCAGCAACTCAGTCTGATCCAGCTGAGGATTGGGCACCGACCGCGTCAGCGGATCAGTCTGATCTACCGGAGGATTGGGCATCGACACCGGCACCTGCTCCGACATCGGCACGTGCTCCGACACCGGCACCAGCTCTACAAGGAGCACCATCTCTGGCAGCAACAACGGCTTCGGCACCTGCACCAACACTTGCACTTGCATCTACTCCGGCCCATGTAGTTGCACCGGCAACAGACTGGGCTGCAGTTCGCACTTCATATACCAAAGTCCTTACAAAAACCGACATGTCCACCTTCTTGGTAAGCATTGGCCGCCCAAGTGCTTCGTTCTTTTTTCTTTCCATGTTGTTTCACATGATTCACTTTGTTGATCTAACTGTTTGGGTATGTCTTATTGTTTGCAAACACAGAATTCCTAGAGCAACGAGGGAGTCATTCAACAATCCGGGCGATCGCGGCCAAGTTTCTCTTACCATGCGCAGCCTTGGTGTGAATGAATCTGCTCAATATACCGTAAGTACAAAGGATGGTCGCATGATGATTGATGCTAAAGGATGGTCAAGGTTCAAATCTAAATCATATCTTCCGGTAGGGGATGATGTCAAAATCAAACTTTCTCGGCAAGGAGAGCTGGTCCAAATCAACTTTGAAATTCTTCAGTAGCAGCACGCAACTGCCGAACTGATCTATCCTCTGAGAGATTTTCATGCAATAATCTGGCATGGTGAAACAAGTGTCCTGTGTGTATAAGTAGTATGATAGTATTATTTATCACATGGTATATCGTTGATATAATTGCAACTCTGATTGCTGGTTAGGAACTGTCGTTCGATTTCATTCCAACGGCTGCCGTGCTTTATTCAATTTTGTGTATTCGCCTTGCGACAACATCTAAAACCAGCGCCGTACCGATCACTTGCAATATGAAAAGCGCTGAGGTAGAACACATGGGCCCCCAAACATGCATGGTCGGCCTGCGGCCCAAAGTCCAGAACCGTGAGCCTATCTGAGTATTATATTCTTAGCTGAACCCCCATAATGCCCGTGCGTTGTAGAGGGAGTATATTTCTCGGCAAGGTGAGCCTGTGATATAAAAGATTTGTATATTTCTTTACAGAGGGAGTATCTCTCTGTCAAAAAATATATTTATGTGTAACTAGTTACTCCTGTCTTTCTACTTCCTTTCGCTGATATGTGGGGCAACCAGCAACGGGGTCCATGTGCCATATGCACAAATTAGAGTGCACAACTTCACGATAGACACACCCCGGTCGTAGCGCCGTAGTAATGCCCAATGAGCCGTCAAATCACAACCCCCCTTTCCAGCTTTAGCAGTAAGCTGGACGGACGAAGCGGCAATATTTCACTGGACCTGAATCCCCTTCTCCCTCGTCTGCTTGTTCAGAGAAAACCCCCTCTCGGAGATTGCATAGGGTTTTCTCATGGAGAACCAGGTACGAATTCTTCATCCATCCTCGATAAATCTAAGTCCCTTGGTCGCAGGTAATGCTAGGATGGCAGCCGCCGCCGTTGATGCATTTTTCTTCCTACTGAATCTAGTGTGTTTCATTTGCAGTGCCCAAAGTGAGACTACCCTAAAGGTTTCTGCGCCCTCAGCGAGACGGCACACTTGTTCCTTCTCATCCTAACACAACATTTTGAAACGCGCATAGTATGTTCCTAGAATCCTCTTTTCTATCCGGGAGGGTGGGTTTTTTTTGAACATGTTGTGTTCTCATATTATTTTTCCTGCAGTGTATTATTTGCTCTGCCAGAACACATGTACTCAAGATGCTCGACCTTGCCATAATTGAATACACTAGTTTAATGGTCACAATGAAGACAAGCCATGGATATAAGTTCCGAGTTGGGTTCATGAACCAAGAAGATCGCTGCTTTTTTATGGCCGAACTTGGATAAACTTTCTTAAGTGTTACAGACTGAAAGTTGGCGCACGAATGTTGATGGAAATAGCAGAACCTGGTCTCATCTTCACTGTGATCTTCCACCCTGACGTCGTTCCAATTGTTCATCCATGTTAGTTTTGTATCTGGTTCTTGCTTGTTGCCTCGATTACTTCTTAATCCACCTATTCTGTCTAACTAATCACAATTTAACTTTAGAAGTAGCAACGAATCTCTCACAAGGATGCTACTTCTAACTAATATTTTCTTATAATTGGTGGCACGTGTAGGTTTTTTCAGAGTTAAGCAGTCTGCTCGTTTGTTACTCTGTAATAACTCGGCTGTTACTAATGGCACTGAAGTTGACTGGATCGACATCCACAAGTTCCTACACTTTATTGATCGTCTTGAGGTCCTTGTGGGGCGTTTCAATGGTGGAAGGCCACGTGAGATATGTGTGCCACTGCTGCACTCGTTGAACAGGTCCAACTGTGTCGAGAAACTTATGGTACGAGTTGTTTTCTATTATATATGTTGTTCATAAACTATTGCTTATACACAGTTTTACAGCTGTGATCTTCTTGAAACAGGAACTGTCGAGTTCTATTGTTCCTATACAGATGCCTGACCATGGTCGGGTCAAACTTGCGCTTGGTCACAACATGATGTTTATGTCGACCTACTCAATTCCCCTTGGAGGTGAAAAGATACTTATTCATGGGTGGTCTCAAATAATGAAGGCCCATCCATCTTGGAGAATAGGACAGAAGATTATGTTCATGCTTTTCCATGGCTCTAAAGCGAATATCCTGTTTATTGACCATGTTGCGAGATGAAGCCGCTTTCAGAAGGTTGTGGATGCGCGGGGTGGCGCCCGGGCCTTGTCCTGGGGCTTGGCTTCCTCACCCTTGGTTAACTGTAGGCAAAGTAGCACTATTCGAGGCGTGCTTTGTACGGTTGAACCTATATAAGTACTCATACTGCTTTTAGCTTTGGTTGTTAAGTGCCCCTGCTGGTTTTAGTTAAGGTTGTTAAGTACTCCTGCTGCTTTTACAGTCTATCGTGTTTCTTCAGTCCTGTCTTCCTCCAGCCGCCAAAACCAAACCAGCGCTGGCGGGGCCGCCTGCTTCCGCCTCCCACGGCTGGCTGTGCCTCAGCGCACGCATCGCCGCCCCACCGTCTCCTAAATCATTAACGCTGATGTCCTCCGCGAGCTTTGGTGCGCTCGCCACGGCGCCGCCCTCTCGCATTGTCAACATGGTCAACAAACAACAGGAATCGGCAGAAGTACGTGGAGAGGATGACAGTAGGGGCCCACCATGTCAGCGTATGGAAAAATAAAATGCTTCCTCCTAGTGTTTTCCTGACATCTGGGACCCACGACATTGTGAGCATATATAGTCAATAGACAAGAGAACATCACAAGATCGGCTGACACCTGGGACGTAGCTACTCGAGCAGTATTTTTTTGTTTGGTATTGTTGAGACGGAGCAGGATTTGAACTGGGCTGTGGCCTGTCTAGCCCAGGCTTATATTTTATGTTCACCATGTGACCATGCCAGCTATTTTTTCTTTGTGAAAATGAGCCCAGTTTATTTTTTCTGAAGAATACCCAATCCAGGCCTACTTATTTTTCTACGCCCTGATGGGCTGCAACTCTTTCAAGACGCCTGGAAATGTTGAAAGTAATATGAAATGGGTTGTAAATATAAAAACATATGACAAATTGGCAATTACTTTATAATTTCTGATTTTTTTTCACATTTTCAGATTCCTATTTCATTAGGCATTAACCTAATTTAAATATATCTTCAAAGTACTTTAAATCTGGCTCAACATTTCGGTATTAAAAATAGTTTGGAACCCACAGAAATATGCGAAATTGGCCCTGGCCAACCAAAAAAACGATCGCAATAAATTGCATAAGAAGTTGCCATGAGATATATATAAATTATTAAAAAAAGAGGGAGTGGTCTGACTTGTGGGCCTGTTTAGTTAACGCGTATGCAAGATTTTTTTAGTTATTATATACATCAACAAATGATTCTAGCAGATGTAACCGTTGGATGTCAATACAATGACCGTCGTGTTTCTTCAATCTCTGATATTCTTGCTCTAGCCGCCAAAGCAGCGCCGGCGGGACCGCCTACTCCCGCCTCCCGTGGCCGGCTGTGCTGCCGCGCAGGCCTCAATGCTCCCTACTACTCCCACCGCTGGCCAGGGCATCCCTCTACTCACCCACACCACCTGTTATTCTGCGGCGATGGCAGCCTCACACCGCAGCCGAACCGGTGAACCCTCGTACTCCTCTCCGCGTGGTCTTCCACTACCGCGTCTTCCCCGGCTCCGCGTCATCCTCTTCCTAGGCCTCGCCGTCTTCCACCGCCGTGGTGCTCTCGGCGCGGCATGGTCAATGTGGTCAACGACCGACTTCCATAGGAAGAGTACTATACGTGGAGAGACTGACAGCTGGGTCCACGGCAGCCGCAAGGAAGTGCCTCCTTATTACGCGGAAAATAATTATTCCTCCACCTGATAGCAGGGACCCACCGGACGGGCCACCAGTATTTCACAAAAAAAAACATTTCTCCCTGACTGCTGGGACCCACAGGACGGGCCACCGTATTTCACAAAAAAACGTTCCCCCCGCTGTCAGCTCAGACCCACCGGAAGTGCCTCCTTATTACGCACAAAAAATGAATACCCCCTGCTAGCTGGGACCCGCCTTGGTGGGAGGCTGACTTGTGGGCCTACTAAGTTGACTAGGATGGAGGCCTTTGTCAACTTTAGTCAATATATGAACGATTCTAGCTCCAGTGACCGTACGATGTCCATCCAACGGCCGTAGTGCTTCTTCAACCTCTGGTCTTCTTGCTCTAGCCGCCCAAAGCAGCGGCGGCCGTGCCGCCTGCTTCTGCCGCCCATGGCCGGCTGTGATGCCGTGGAGGCCTCACCGCCCCCTACTACTCCCACCGCTGGCCAGGCCATCCATCTACGCACCCACACCCCCTGTTATTCTACGGCGACGGCAGCCTCACACCGCAGCCGAACGAGTGAACCCTCATACTCCTCTACGCGTGGGCATCCACTGACGCGTCTTCCCCGGCTCCGCTTCATCCCCTTCCTAGGCCTCGCCATCGTCCACCGCCCTGGTGCTCTCGGCACGACGTGGTCAACGTGGTCAAGGAATGGCTTCCATCGGATGTGGACTATATGTGGAGAGGCTGACAGCTGGGTCCACGGCCACAACAAGGAAGTGTCTCCTTATTACGCGCAAAATAATTATTCCTCCACCTGACAGCTGGGACCCACTGGACGGGCCACTGTATTTTGCGAAAAAATGTTTCCCCCTGACTGCTGGGACCCACCAGCTACATCTTCGCACGCAAGGAAGTGCGTCCGGGAAAAAAAAACGATTCGCCCCCCTGACTGCTGGGACCCACCAGCTACATCTTCGCAGGCAAGGAAGTGCCTGACAGTCGGGACCCACCTGGTCGAAGCGTACATAGCGTTGTCATTCTGGTCGCGAACGTGTACGTACATATATACTGGTGGATGTAGAGGCGCGCACGTGTCGTAGTAGAGGCGCATACGTGTCATAGTAGAGGCGCGCACGTAGCTTGTACACGTACGTACAACGGCCAGGGTGCAAGAAAGAAAAATACGGCCACGTATGTGTACATACGGGCGGGGTCTCGAACGCCTACTCGCGCATACGTACGGCCAGGGCTCGTGTACATGGCTGGGTCGGAACGGAGAAACATCATCGTCGCCGTGTTCATGGGGAGGCAATGGAATGCGTCGTGTTCATGGGGAGGCAATGGAATGCGTCGTGTTCATCGGGAGGCAACGGAACGCGTGGGAGCTAACCGTCTGGGTCGGAACGGAATGCGTAGTCGTGTTCATCGGGAGGGCTTGGACGGAACAGGCGATGGAAACGAGGCCTGGCGTACCGCAAAACGGAGGAAACAGACCTCCTACAGTCGAAACGGGGGTCGTGTTGATCGGGAGGGGTGTGGCGTACCACAAAACGGACGAAACGGACCTCCTACGGTCGAAACAGGGGTCCTATTGATCGGGAGGGGTGTGGCGTACGGCAAAACGGACAAAACGGACCTCCTACGGTCGAAACAGGGGTCCTGTTGATCGGGAGGGGTGTGGCATACCGCAAAATGGACGAAACAGACCTCCTACGGTCGAAACGGGGGTCCTGTTCATCGGGAGGGGTGTGGCGTACCGCAAAATGGACTCCACGGGATACTGTTCATCTCCACCGTCGACCTCCCCCAGCCTCCACGGGCTACCGTCAACCTCCTCCAGCCTCCACGGGCTCCTGTTCATCCAGCCTCCACCACGCGCTACTCCACCGACTACTGTTTAACCACCCTCCACCGTAGACACACAAGTTGATGGTTCCAAGCTGTGTGCGGTGCCCCCCTCCACTATAATCCACCTCGATCATATCGTAGCGGTGCTTAGGCGAAGCCCTGCATCGGTAGCAACATCATCACCGTCGTCATGCCGTCGTGCTGACGGAACTCTCCCGTGAAGCTCTGCTGGATCGGAGTTCGTGGGACGTCATCGAGTTGAATGTGTGCTGAACTCGGAGGTGCCGTGCGTTCGGTACTTGGATCGGTCGGATCGTGAAGACGTACGACTACATCAACCGCATTATCATAATGCTTTCGCTTACGGCCTATGAGGGTACGTGGACGATACTCTCCCCTCCCGTTGCTATGCATCACCATGATCTTGTGTGTGCATAGGAATTTTTTTGAAATTACTACATTTCCCAACAGTGGCATCCGAGCCAGGTTTCTGCGTAGATGTCATATGCACAAGTAGAACACAAAGGAGTTGTGGGCGTGGGTATTGATAACCCACAAGTATAGGGGATCGCAACAGTTTTTGAGGGTAGAGTATTCAACCCAAATTTGTTGATTCGACACAAGGGGAGCCAAAGAATATTCTCAAGTATTAGCAACTGAGTTGTCAATTCAACCACACCTGGAAACTTAATATCTGCAGCAAGGTATTTAGTAGCAAAGTAATATGATAGTAGTGGTAACGGTGGCAAAAGGTAACGGTAGCAAAAGTAATATTTTGGGGTTTTATAGTGATGGTAATAGTAGCAGGGGAAAACTAAATAAGCGAAGAACAATGTATGGAAAGCTCGTAGGCATTGGATCAGTGATGGAGAATTATGCCGGATGCGATCGATCATGTAATAGTCATAACATAGAGTGAAACAGAACTAGCTCCAGTTCATCAATGTAATGTAGGCATGTATTCCGAATATAGTCATAATTCTTATGGAAAAGAACTTGCATGACATCTTTTGTCCTACCCTCCCGTGGCAGCGGGGTCCTATTGGAAACTAAGGGATATTAAGGACTCCTTTTAATAGAGTACCGGACCAAAGCATTAACACATAGTGAATACATGAACTCCTCAAACTACAGTCATCACCGGTAAGTATCCCGATTATTGTCACTTCGGGGTTAACGGATCATAACACATAATAGGTGATTATAGACTTGCAATATAGGATCAAGAACTCTCATATATTGATGAAAACATAATAGGTTCAGATCTGAAATCATGGCACTTGGGCCCTAGTGACAAGCATTAAGCATAGCAAAGTCATAGCAACATCAATCTCAGAACATAGTGGATACTAGGGATCAAACCCTAACAAAACAAACTCGATTACATGATAAATCTTATCCAACCCATCACCGTCCAGCAAGCCTACGATGGAATTACATACGCACGGCGGTGAGCATCATGAAATTGGTGATGGAGGAAGGTTGATGATGACGATGGCGATGGATTCCCCTCTCCGGAGCCCCGAACGAACTCCAGATCAGCCCTCCCGAGAGAGTTTAGGGCTTGGCGGCGGCTCCGTATCGTAAAACGTGATGAATCCTTCTCTCTAATTTTTTTCTGCCCAGAAAGTGAATATATGGAGTCAAGGTTGAGGTCGGTGGAGCGTCAGTGGCCCACAAGGTAGGGGGCGCGCCCTGATACGTCTCCAACGTATCTACAATTTTTGATTGATCCATGCTATTATATTATCTGTTTTGGATGTTAATGGGCTTTATTTTACACTTTTGTATCATTTTTGGGACTAACCTATTAACCGGAGGCCCAGCCCAAATTCCAGTTTTTTGCCTATTTCAGTGTTTCACAAAAAAGGAATATCAAACGAAGTCCAAACGGAATGAAACCTTCGGGAACATGATTTTCTCAACAAACGTGATCCAGGAGACTTGGAGTGGGAGTCAGGAAACAATCGAGGAGGCCACGAGGCAGGGGGCACGCCTACCCCCCTGGGCGCGCCCTCCACCCTCATGGGCCCCTCGTTGCTCCACCAACCTACTTCTTCCTCCTATATATATCCACGTACCCCCAAACATCTAGGAGCACCACGGAAACCTAATTCCACCGCTGCAACCTTCTGTACACGAGAGATCCCATCTTGGGGCCTTTTTCGGAGCTCCGCCGGAGGGGGCATTGATCACGGAGGGCCTCTACATCAACTCCATGGCCTCTCCGGTGATGTGTGAGTAGTTTAGTTCAGACCTACAGGTCCATAGTTATTAGCTAGACGGCTTCATCTCTCTCTTTCGATCTCAATACAAAGTTCTCCTCGGTCTTCTTGGAGATCTATTCGATGTAATCTTCTTTTGCGGTGTGTTTGTCGAGATCCGATGAATTGTGGGTTTATGATCAAGTTTATCTATGAACAATATTTGATTCTCCTCTGAATTCTTTTATGTATGATTGGTTTATCTTTGCAAGTCTCTTCGAATTATCAGTTTGGTTTGGCCTACTAGATTGATATTTCTTGCAATGTGAGAAGTGCTTAGCTTTGGGTTCAATCTTGTGGTGTCCTTTCCCAGTGATAGCAGGGGCAGCAAGGCACGTATTGTATTGTTGCCATCGAGGATAAAAAGATGGGGTTTATATCATATTGCATGAGTTTATCCCTCTACATCATGTCATCTTACTTAAAGCATTACTCTGTTCTTATGAACTTAATACTCTAGATGCATGCTGGATAGCAGTTGAAGTGTGGAGTAATAGTAGTAGATGCAGAATCGTTTCGGTCTACTTGTCGCGGACGTGATGCCTATATACATGATCATACCTAGATATTCTCATAATTATTCACTTTTCTATCAATTGCTCGACAATAATTCGTTTACCCACCGTAATACTTATGCTCTTGAGAGAAGCCACTAGTGAAACCTATGGCCCCCGGGTCTATCTTCCATCATATTATTCTTCCAACACTTAGCTATTTCTATTTCCATTTATTTTACTTTGCATCTTTATTTCTCTTTATCATAAAAATACCAAAAATGTTATCTTATCATATCTATCAAATCTCACTCTCGTAAGTGACCGTGAAGGGATTGACAACCCCTTTATCTCGTTCATTGCGAGGTTCTTATTTGTTTGTGTAGGTGCGTGGGACTCGAGCGTGATCTCCTACTGGATTGATACCTTGGTTCTCAAAAACTGGGGGAAATACTTACGCTACTTTACTACATCACACTTTCCTCTTCAACGGAAAACCAACGCAGTGCTCAAGAGGTAGCAAGAAGGATTTCTGGTGCCGTTGCCGGGGAGATTCGCGCCAAGTCAAGTCAAGATTTGACTCCCGACAACGAGCCATTTCTGGCACCGTTGCCGGAGAGTCTACGCACAAGTCAAGACATACCAAGTACCCATCACAAACTCTTATCCCTCGCATTACATTATTTGCCATTTGCCTCTCGTTTTCCTCTCCCCCACTTCATCGTTGCCGTTTTATTCACCCTCGCTTTTCTGTTCGCCTCCTTCTTTCTTTTGCTCCTCAAACTTTCTGCCATTATGTCTGAAATTGGGGAAATTATTGTCGATATGGACACTAATAAAACATGGAAAATTCTGATGCTCCTGCTGAAGAACCCCTATCTTACATACAAAAAAATCCGAATCGGTAGTGGTAATATTATTGGAAAAGGAGTTATCCAAGATTTCTTTACTTGTGCCGGTGCTTTCCCTTCTACGGGTAGTTCTATTCTTCATAGAATTAGTAGTCTTTCGGACGCTATCGCCATGCTTGTAGTTGAACTTGAAAGGCAATTTATGCACATGCATCCTTGCATACAAAGGATTTTCCTAGAATTTTCTAATATTGAGCACTCTTCTGTTAAGCGTGCTGCTACAATCTTTTTGGCTCATGAGTTCAGATTTATAATAAAAGAGGCCAAAGAAATATTTGCGTACTATAGGGTGGACGCTGGCCGCCCTCCCATAGAGGCAATCCTCTTTGATCAAGAGAAAATAATGCGCTTTCAATCTTTAGACCTTGTTGCTTTTAATGAGAACCTTAGAAAAAAGGTTCCTACCAATGTTCTAGTTGATAGAATTTCTGAACTTAATAATGATTTTGCCATTTGAGATAATGAGCTAGGATATTCTCTTGAGTATAGGCTCACGAAGTTTTGTCAAAAGAATGCTTATAATGATGAATTGGTTATGCAATATGAAGGGCCAAAGGAGGAACCTATACCTCCCAAAATTGATATTGGGGACTTCTGTCCCATTAAATTTAGCCCTTTTGATTACTTTTGCTTGCATCAAAGAAAACTTGCTGCTGAACGTAGAGAATATGAAATGAGTTTTCGTGATCTATCCTATTATTATGGCAATACCTAGATCTATCCTTGCTTTTATGCCTAGCTAGGGGCGTTAAACGATAGCGCTTGTTGGGAGGCATCCCAATTTTATTTTTATTCCTTGCTTTTTGCTCCTGTTTATTAATAAATAATTTATCTAGCCTCTGTTTTGGTTGTGTTTTTTGTGTTTAATTAGTGTTTGTGCCAAGTAGAACGGTTGGGTAGACTTGGGGAAAGTCTTTTTGATCTTGCTGTAAAAAACAGAAACTTTAGCGCTCACGAGAATTTCTGCCATTTTTATTTGGAAAGTGCTATTTATTTAACTATTTTTGCAGATGATTAATAGATAAATTCCTCACGTCCAGCAATTTATTTTATAATTTTTGGGGTTCCAGAAGTTTGCGTTAGCTACAGATTACTACAGACTGTTCTATTTTTGACAGATTCTGTTTTTCGTGTGTTGTTTGCTTATTTTGATGAATCTATGGCTAGTAAAAGAGCTTATAAACCATAGAGAAGTTGGAATACAGTAGGTTTAACACCAATATAAATAAATAATGAGTTCATTACAGTACCTTGAAGTGGTGTTTTGTTTTCTTTCGCTAATGGAGCTCACGAGATTTTCTATTTTGAGTTTTGTGTTGTGAAGTTTTCAAGTTTTGGTAAAGTCTTGATGGATTATGGAACAAGGAGTGGAAAGATCCTAAGCTTGGGGATGCCCATGGCACCCCAAGGTAAAATTCAAGGAAACCAAAAAGCCTAAGCTTGGGGATGCCCCGGAAGGCATCCCCTCTTTCGTCTTCGTCTATCGGTAACTTTACTTGGAGCTATATTTTTATTCACCACATGATATGTGTTTTTCTTCGAGCATCCTGTATGATTTGAGTCTTTGCTTTTTAGTTTACCACAATCATCCTTTCGGTACACACCTTTTGAGAGAGACTCGCATGATTTGAAATTTACTAGAATACTCTATGTGCTTCACTTATATCTTTTGAGCTATATAGTTTTTGCTCTAGTGCTTCACTTGTATCTTTTAGAGCACGTCGGTCGTTTTATTTTATAGAAATAATTGATCTCTCATGCTTCACTTATATTATTTTGAGAGTCCTTTAGAACAACATGGAAATTTTCTTTTAGGAATAATATAAAAACTTTCATAGAAGTGCATTGAATACTATGAAAAGTTTGATACTTGATAATTGTTTTGAGATATGGAGATGGTGATATTAGAGTCATGCTAGTTGAGTAGTTGTGAATTTTAAAAATACTTGTGTTGAAGTTTGTGATTCCCGTAGCATGCACGTATGGTGAACCGTTATGTGATGAAGTCGGAGCAAGATTTATTTATTGATTGTCTTCCTTATGAGTGGCGGCCGGGGACGAGCGATGGTCTTTTCCTACCAATCTATCCCCCTAGGAGCATGCGTGTAATACTTTGTTTCGATAACTAATAGATTTTTGCAATAAGTATGTGAGTTCTTTATGACTAATGTTGAGTCCATGGATTATACGCACTCTCACCCTTCCACCATTGCTAGCCTCTCTAGTATCACGCAACTTTTGCCGGTACCATAAACCCACCATATACCTTCCTCAAAAGAGCCACCATACCTACCTATTATGGCATTTCCATAGCCATCCCGAGATATATTGCCATGCAATTTTCCACCATTCCGTTATTATGACATGCTTCATCATTGTCATATTGCTTGCATGATCATGTGGTTGACATCGTATTTGTGGCAAAGCCACCATTCATAATTCTTCATACATGTCACTCATGCATCATGGCACATCCCGGTACACCGCCGGAGGCATTCACATAGTCATATTTTGTTCTAAGGATTGAGTTGTAATTCTTGAGTTGTAAGTAAATAAAGTGTGATGATCATCATTATTAGAGAATTGTCCCAAGTGAGGAAAGGATGATGGAGACTATGATTCCCCCACAAGTCGGGATGAGACTCTAGACGAAAAAAAGAGGCCAAAAAGAAAAAAAGAAAAAAGGCCCAAATAAAAAATGTGAATGAGAGAAAAAGAGAGAAGGGACAATGCTACTATCCCTTTTCCACACTTGTGCTTCAGAGTAGCACCATGATCTTCATAATAGAGAGTCCCTTATGATATCACTTTCATATACTAGTGGGAATTTTTCATTATAGAACTTGGCTTGTATATTCCAATGATGGGCTTCCTCAAAATGCCCTAGGTCTTCATGAGCAAGCGAGTTGGATGCACACCCACTTAGTTTCTTTTGTTCAGCTTTCATATACTTATAGCTCTAGTGCATCCGTTGCATGGCAATCCCTACTCACTCACATTGATATCTATTGATGGCATCTCCATAGCCCGTTGATACGCCTAGTTGATGTGAGACCATCTCCTTTTTGGTCTTCTCCACAACCACCATTCTATTCCACATATAGTACTATATCCATGGCTCACGCTCATATATTGCGTGAAGATTGAAAAAGTTTGAGAACATTAAAAGTATGAAACAATTACTTGGCTTGTCATCGGGGTTGTGCATGATTTAAATATTTTGTGTGGTGAAGATAGAGCATAGCCAGACTATATGATTTTGTAGGGATAACTTTCTTTGGCCATGTTATTTTGAGAAGACATAATTGCTTAGTTAGTATGCTTGAAGTCATTGTTCAAGATATCTTCCGATATTCCGATAAATTGGCCGATTTATCGCTTACCGTTGTCTGACCGATAAGATAAATTGGCCGATAAATCAGCCGATATGGCGATAAATCGGCTGATATGCCGATAAACTGGCCGATTTACCCCTTATCATGGGTCAACCGATAAGTTCCCGATAAGCGATATCCCCAACATTGCTTCAAGTATTATTATTTCTATGCCAATATTAAACTTTTATCTTGAAACTTTCGGATCTGAACATTCATGGCACAATAAAGAAAAAATTACATTGAGAAATATGTTAGGAAGCATTCCACATCAAAAATTGTTCTTTTATCATTTACCTACTCGAGGACGAGCAGGAATTAAGCTTGGGGATGCTTGATACGTCCCCAATGTATCTATAATTTTTGATTGCTCCATGCTATTATATCATCTGTTTTAGATGTTAATGGGCTTTATTTTACACTTTTGTATCATTTTTGGGACTAACCTATTAACCGGAGGCCCAGCCCAAATTCCAGTTTTTTGCCTATTTTAGTGTTTCACACAAAAGGAATATCAAATGAACTCCAAACGAAATGAAACCTTCAGGAACGTGATTTTCTCAACAAACGAGATCCAGGAGACTTGGAGTGGGAGTCAAGAAACAATCGAGGAGGCCAAGAGGCAGGGGGCGCGCCTACCCCCCTAGGCGCGCCCTCCACCCTCATGGGCCCCTCGTTCCTCCACCGACCTACTTCTTCCTCCTATATATATCCACGTACCCCCAAACATCCAGGAGCACCACAAAAACCTAATTCCACCGCCGCAACCTTCTGTACCCGAGAGATCCCATCTTGGGGCCTTTTCCGGAGCTCCGCCGGAGGGGGCATTGATCACGGAGGGCCTCTACATCAACTCCATGGCCTCTCCGGTGATGTGTGAGTAGTTTACTTCAGACCTACGGGTCCATAGTTATTAGCTAGATGGCTTCTTCTCTCTCTTTGGATCTCAATACAAAGTTCTCCTTGATCTTCTTGGAGATCTATTTGATGTAATCTTCTTTTGCGGTGTGTTTGTCGAGATCCGATGAATTGTGGGTTTATGATCAAGTTTATCTATAAACAATATTTGATTCTCCTATGAATTCTTTTATGTATGATTGGTTTATCTTTGCAAGTCTCTTCGAATTATCAGTTTGGTTTGGCCTACTAGATTGATATTTCTTGCAATGTGAGAAGTGCTTAGCTTTGGGTTCAATCTTGTGGTGTCCTTTCCCAGTGATAGCAGGGGCAGCAAGGCACGTATTGTATTGTTGCCATCGAGGATAAAAAGATGGGGTTTATATCATATTGCATGAGTTTATCCCTCTACATCATGTCATCTTACTTAAAGCATTACTCTGTTCTTATGAACTTAATACTCTAGATGCATGCTGGATAGCAGTTGAAGTGTGGAGTAATAGTAGTAGATGCAGAATCGTTTCGGTCTACTTGTCGCGGACGTGATGCCTATATACATGATCATACCTAGATATTCTCATAATTATTCACTTTTCTATCAATTGCTCGACAATAATTCGTTTACCCACCGTAATACTTATGCTCTTGAGAGAAGCCACTAGTGAAACCTATGGCCCCCGGGTCTATCTTCCATCATATTATTCTTCCAACACTTAGCTATTTCTATTTCCATTTATTTTACTTTGCATCTTTATTTCTCTTTATCATAAAAATACCAAAAATATTATCTTATCATATCTATCAAATCTCATTATCGTAAGTGATCCTTCTCTCTCTTTGATTCTCAATACCATGTTCTCCTTGATGTTCTTGGAGATCTATCCGGTGTAATCTTCTTTTGCGGTGTGTTTGTCGAGATCCGATGAATTATGGATTTATGATCAGCTTATCTATGAATATTATTTGAATCTTCTCTGAGTTCTTATATGCATGATTTGATATCTTTGTAATTCTCTTCGAATTATCAGTTTGGTTTGGACAACTAGATTGGTTTTTCTTGCAATGGGAGAAGTGCTTAGCTTTGGGTTCAATCTTGCAGTGTCCTTTCCTAGTGACAGTAGGGGTAGCAAGGCACGTATTGTATTGTTGCCATCAAGGATAAAAAGATGGGGTTTACATCACATTGCATGAGTTTATCCTCTGCATCATGTCATCTTACTTAAAGCATTACTTTGTTCTTATGAACTTAATACTCTAGATGCATGCTGGACAGCGGTCGATGTTTGGAGTAATAGTAGTAGATGCAGAATCGTTTCGGTCTACTTGTCGCGGACGTGATGCCTATATACATGATCATACCTTGATATTCTCATAATTATTCGCTTTTGTATCAATTGCTCGACAATAATTTGTTTACCCACCGTAATACTTATGCTCTTGAGAGAAGCCACTAGTGAAACCTATGGCCCCCGGGTCTATCTTCCATCATATTAATCTTCCAACACTTAGCTATTTCTATTGCCGTTTATTTTACTTTGCATCTTTATTTCTCTTTATCATAAAAATACCAAAAATATTATCTTATCATATCTATCAGATCTTACTCTTGTAAGTGACTGTGAAGGGATTGACAACCCGTTTATCGCGTTGGTTGTGAGGTTCTTATTTGTTTGTGTAGGTGCATGGGACACGAGCATGATCTCCTACTGGATTGATACCTTGGTTCTCAAAAACTAAGGGAAATACTTGCGCTACTTTACTGCATCACCCTTTCCTCTTCAAGGGAAAACCAACGCAGTGCTCAAGAGGTAGCACGCCCCCACCCTCGTGGACAGGGTGTGGGCCCCCTGACGTGGATCTTTCTTCCAGTATTTTTTATATATTCCAAAATAATTCTCCGTTGATTTTCAGGTCATTTCGAGAACTTTTATTTCTGCACAAAAATAACACCATGGCAATTCTGCTGAAAACAGCGTTAGTCTGGGTTAGCTCCATTCAAATCATGCAAGTTAGAGTCCAAAACAAGGGCAAAAGTGTTTGGAAAAGTAGATACGACGGATACGTATCAAGTCCCCCAAGCTTAAACCTTTGCTTGTCCTCAAGCAATTCTGTTGATAAACTGAAAGTGATAAAGAAAAACTTTTACAAACTCTATTTGCTCTTGTTGTTGTAAATATGTAAAGCCAACATTCAGGTTTTCAGCAAAGATTATGAACTAACCATATTCACAATAACACTTAGGTCTCATGTTTACTCATATCAATGACATAATCAACTAGCGAGCAATAATAATAAATCTCGGATGACAACACTTTCTCAAAACAATCATGATATGATATGACAAGATGGTATCTCGCTAGCCCTTTCTGAGACCGCAAAACATAAATGCAGAGCACCTTTAAAGATCAAGGACTGACTAGACATTGTAATTCATGGTAAAAGAGATCCAGTCAAGTCATACTCAATGTAAACTAACAGTAATGGATGCAAATGATAGCGGTGCTCTCCAACTGGTGCTTTTTAATAAGAGGATGGTGACTCAAGATAAAAGTAAATAGGTAGGCCCTTCGCAGAGGGAAGTAGGGATTTGTAGAGGTGCTAGAGCTCGATTTTGAAATAGATATGAATAATATTTTGAGCGGTATACTTTCATTGTCAACATAACAACCGAGAGATCTCGATATCTTCCATGCTACACACATTATAGGCGGTTCCCAAACAGAATGGTAAAGTTTATACTCCCCTCCACCAACAAGCATCATTCCATGGCTTGATCGAAACAACGAGTGCCTCCAACTAACAAGAGTCCCGGGGGAGTTTTGCTTGCAGTTATTTTGATTTGATTTGCATAAAGCATGGGACTGGGCATCCCGGTGACCAACCATGTTCTCGTAAGTGAGGAGCGGAGTCCACTCCTCTTGAGAATAACCCGCCTAGCATGGAAGATACAGACATCCCTAGTTGATACATGAGCTATTCGAGCATACAAAACAGAATGTTTATTTGAAGGTTTAGAGTCTGGCACATACAAATTTACTTGGAATGGCAGGTAGATACCGTATATAGGTAGGTATGGTGGACTCATATGGAACAACTTTGGGGTTTATGGAATTGGATGCACAAGCAGTATTCCCGCTTAGTACAAGTGAAGGCTAGAAAAGACTGGGAAGCGACCAGCTAGAGAGCGACAACAGTCCTGAACATGCATTAAAATTAATCAACACCAAATGCAAGCATGAGTAGGATATAATGCACCATGAACATAAATATCGTAGAGGCTATGTTGATTTTGTTTCAACTACATGCGTGAACATGTGCCAAGTCAAGCCACTCGAATCGTTCAAAAGAGGATACCACCCTATCATACCACATCACAACCATTTTAATAGCATGTTGGCACGCAAGGTAAACCATTATAAGTTCCTAGCTAATTAAGCATGGCATAAGCAACTACAATCTATAATTGTCATTGCAAACATGTTTATTCATAATAGGCTGAATCAGGAACAATGAACTAATCATATTTACAAACACAAGAGAGGTCGAGTTCATACCAGCTTTTCTCATCTCAATAAGTTCATCATATAATCATCATTATTGTCTTTCACTTGCATGATCGAATAGTGTGGATAATAATAATAGTGCACGTGCATTGGACTAAGCTGGAATCTGCAAGCATTCAATTCAAGAGAGAAGACAAGGTAATATGGGCTCTTTGTTAGATCAACAATAATGCATATAAGAGCCACTCAACATTTTCATTATGGTCTTCTCCTCTCGACCCCCAAAGAACAAGAAAAGAAATAAAACTATTTACACGGGAAAGCTCCCAACAAGCAAAAGAAGAACGAGAAATCTTTTTGGGCTTTCTTTTTAATTACTACTACATGCATGGAAAGTAAACTAGCTAAAAAGCTACAACTAATTTTTTTTGTTTTTGGTTTTTTTCTTTAGGTTTATCAAACACACAAGAAGAAAGCATAAAGGGAAATAAACTAGCATGGATATTACAATGAAAAAGTATGAGCACCGACAACTAGCATGAGTGTGTGAACAGGAATGTAATGTCGGTGAGAGATACGTACTCCCCCAAGCTTAGGCTTTTGGCCTAAGTTGGTCTATGGCCATGGCTGGCCTGGCGGATATCCAAAGTTGTAGCTGGGGTCATACTGAGAAGAATCCCCCTGGTGCCACTGGTTGGCGATCTCTTTCGGATTCCACTGATAAATAGACCGCCGATGAGGATCAAATTGTGGTTCCGGCTCTGGCTCTGTAGCTAGTGTGGGGTTTCGGTAGGCATGAATGGCCTCCCGCAGAACAAGGTACTTGCCTACAGATAAGTCAAACAAGGAAGGAGTAGGCAAAGTAATAGTCTCAGGGTGATTTTTATCAAATATCAGCTTGTACTTAAGCATCTTTTCCTTATTATTAATGATAAAATCATGTGCTACCATACTCTTATAGTCTAGAAAAACAGGAGGCAGCAACTTTTCTTCCTTCTCATAATGTCTAATAGGCATGTTAAAATGTGCAGTGAGGCGTGAGGCAAAAATACCTCCCAAGATGGGGCCCTTAGTACAGTTAAGATTTAACCGCTTTGCAACAATAGCGCCCATACTAAATGTGTCATCACGGAACAAGGCATGGCACAAAATAACAATATCAGGGGCACTAAGGTTGCCACAGTTTCCGCGACCAATTAAGCATCTACTAGCAAATATTGCAAAGTAACATAAAACAGGAAAATGTTGCTAGTAATTCTTGCATCGAAAACTTTCCTCGTTTCCCCTACAGCAATTGTATCAATAAACCCTTCCACATCGTCACGATGTGGTTCCTCTAAACTGCCCTTGAAAGGGATCAAACAAACCCGACAAAAATCATGAAGTGACATCTTGTTATGCTCATCATATAAATAAAATTCCACCGTAGGTGGTGAGCTCCTAGCATGGAAATGAAAGTTTTGCACAAAGATATTGGTGAGTAAGAGATACTGTTCGCGTTGGTCGTGGAGGATGGCAGTGAGGCCTGCATTCTCAGCCAACTCATAGAAATCATCATAAATCCCGACTGCTCTCAAGAAATCATCACAAGGCCATTCACACGGCCAGACCTCCGCGGTGCGAGGGAGATTATACTTGGGCTTCTTGTTCTCTTCACTTTGTTTATCCTTCAAGCTTTGGCTCGATGAGCCCCTCAAAAATCTCCTCATCTTTTTTTGAAATTTTTAGCAAATTCAAAGTAAAAGTGAACCAAACTCAACAAAATTGATAGCAACTACTCGTACAAGTGCCTAGAGACTATATCATGCATTAGAACTACTTGGGACCATATAAATTTGACACGCAAGCTCAAGAACAGGGTCACCTAGGCAGCAAAAATTTGCAATGAATAAATCACTAGAAAAAAACTAATTGGACCATTGGAGGAGTCACATACCAAAGAACAATCCCCCAAAGCAGTTTTGTGAATGGAGCTTTGAGCTAGAAGATTGAAAATGGCTGCAAGATGAGCTAGAACTCGTGCATGAGTTGGTTAGTGATTTTTTGTGAGGAAGAAGGAATGTGTGGTAGCTGCAATAAGTGGAGGGGAGCCACCATGGGCCCACGAGGCAGGGGGCGCGCCCAGGGGGTGGGCGCGCCCTAGACCCTCGTGGCCAGGTGCTTGCTCCCCCTGGTGTGTTCTCAGTGCCAGATATTCTCAAATATTCTAGAAAAAAATCATATTTAAATTTCATGGCATTTGGAGAACTTTTATTTTCAAGGTATTTTTTATTGCATTGATAATTCAGAAAACAGACAGAAAAAATACTATTCATGCTTTATTTATTATAAATAACAGAAAGTAAAAAGAGGGTACAGAGAGTTGTGTTTTCTAAATTCATACATCTCATGCTCATCAAAAGGAATCCACTAACAAGGTTGATCAGGTCTTATTAACAAACTCATTTCGAATAACATGAAACCGGAGAATTTTCGAATAACACTAGGTTACCTCAACGGGGATATGCATATCCCCAACAATAAGAGTATCATATTTCTTCTTGACAGTAGGAAGAGGAAATTCAAAACCTCCAATAGTGATTGTGGAAAATTTTCCAATAGAATTGGTACTGTGGACTTGAGGTTGTTTCCTCGGAAAGTGTATTGTATGCTCATTACCATTAACATGAAAAGTGACATTGCCTTTGGTGCAATCAATAACAGCCCCTGCAGTATTAAAAAGGGTCTTCCAAGAATAATAGACATACTATCGTCCTCGGGAATATCAAGAATAATAAAGTCCATTAAAATAGTAATATTTGCAACCACAACAGGCACATCCTCACAAATACCGACATGTATAGCAGTTGATTTATCAGCCATTTGCAAAGATATTTCAGTAGGTGTCAACTTATTCAAATCAAGTCTACGATGTAAAGAGAGAGGCATAACACTAACACCGGCTCCAAGATCACATAAAGCAGTTTTAACATAGTTTCTTTTAATGGAGCATGGTATAGTTGGTACTCCTGGATCTCCAAGTTTCTTTGGTATTCCACCCTTAAAAGTATAATTAGCAAGCATGGTGGAAATTTCAGCTTCTGGTATCTTTCTTTTACTAGTAACAATTTCCTTCATATATTTAGCATAAGGATTCATTTTAAGCATATCAGTCAAATGCATACGCAAAAAGATAGGTCTAATCATTTCAGCAAAGCGCTCAAAATCCTCATCATCCTTTTTCTTGGATGGTTTAGGAGGAAAAGGCATGGGTTTGTGGACCCATGGTTCTCTTTCTTTACCGTGCTTCCTAGCAACAAAGTCTCTCTTATCATAACATTGATTCTTTGATTGTGGGTTATCAAGATCAACAACAGGTTCAATATCTACATCATTGTCATTACTAGGTTGAGCATGAACATGAGCATCATCATTAACATTATCACTAGGTTCATGTTCATTACCAGATTGTGTTTCAGCATCGGAGATAGAGATATTATTGGGTTTCTCAGGTGTGTCAATAACAGGTTCACTAGAAGCATGCAAAGTCCTATCATTTTTCTTTCTCTTCCTTTTAGAAGGACTAGGTGCATCAATATTAATTCTCTAAGAATCTTGCTCAATTCTCTTAGGATGACCCTAAGGATACAAAGGTTCCTAAGTCACTTTACCTCCTCTAGTTGCAACTCTAACAGCAAAGTCATTATTTTTACTATTCAATTCATTGAGCAAATCATTCTGACCTTTAAGTACTTGTTCTACTTGAGTGGTAACCATAGAAGCATGTTTACTAATAAGTTTAAGTGCACCTTTAACACTAGCCATATAATCACTCAAGTGTCCAATCATATAAGCATTATGTTTCAACTGTCTACCAACATTAGCATTAAAATCTTCTTGCTTAACCATAAAGTTATCAAATTCATCCAAACATTGGCTATCAAACTTAGCAGGAGGGATTTCAGCTTTATCATATCTATAGAGAGTATTTACCTTTACTACATGTGATGGGTTATCGAGACCATGTGTTTCTTCAATAGGTGATGAATTAAGACCATGTATTTGAAGGAAATATGCCCTAGAGGCAATAATAAAGTTATTATTTATTTCCTTATATCATGATAAATGTTTATTATTCATGCTAGAATTGTATTAACCGGAAACATAATACATGTGTGAATACATAGACCAACAGAGTGTCACTAGTATGCCTCTACTTGACTAGCTCGTTAATCAAAGATGGTTATGTTTCCTAACCATGAACAAAGAGTTGTTATTTGATTAACGAGGTCACATCATTAGTTGAATGATCTGATTGACATGACCCATTCCATTAGCTTAGCACCCGATCGTTTAGTATGTTGCTATTGCTTTCTTCATGACTTATACATGTTCCTATAACTATGAGATTATGCAACTCCCGTTTACCGGAGGAACACTTTGGGTACTACCAAACGTCACAACGTAACTGGGTGATTATAAAGGAGTACTACAGGTGTCTCCAATGGTAGGTGTTGGGTTGGCGTATTTCGAGATTAGGGTTTGTCACTCCGATTGTCGGAGAGGTATCTCTGGGCCCTCTCGGTAATGCACATCACATAAGCCTTGCAAGCACTACAACTAATATGTTAGTTGTGAGATGATGTATTACGGAACGAGTAAAGAGACTTGCCGGTAACGAGATTGAACTAGGTATTGGATACTGACGATCGAATCTCAGGCAATTAACATACCGATGACAAAGGGAACAACGTATGTTGTTATGCGGTCTGACCGATAAAGATCTTCGTAGAATATGTAGGAGCCAATATGGGCATCCAGGTCCCGCTATTGGTTATTGACCGGAGACGTGTCCCGGTCATGTCTACATTGTTCTCGAACCGTAGGGTCCGCACGCTTAACGTTACGATGACAGTTATTATGAGTTTATGCATTTTGATGTACCGAAGGTTGTTCGGAGTCCCGGATGAGATCACGGACATGACGAGGAGTCTCGAAATGGTCGAGACGTAAAGATTGATATATTGGAAGCCTATGTTTGGACATAGGAAGTGTTCCGGGTGAAATCGGGATTTTACCGGAATACCGGGAGGGTTACCGGAACCCCCCGGGAGACTAATGGGCCTATTGGGCCTTAGTGGAAAAAGAGAAAAGGGGCAGCCCATAGCTGGCCGGCGCCCCCCCTTTCCCCAAGTCCTAGTAGGACTAGGATAAGGGGCCGGCCCCCCCTCCTCTCTCCTTTTCCCCGAGAGTCCTAATTGGAATAGGATTGGAGGGGGGAGTCCTACTCCCGGCCCCCTGCGCCTCTCTCTCCCTGGCCGGCCGGCCCCCCTCCTCCAACCTTTATATACGGGGGCAGGGGACACCCCAAGACACACAAGTTGATCCTTGAGATCGTTCCTTAGCCGTGTGCGGTGCCCCCTGCCACCAAATTCCACCTCGATCATACCGTTACAGTGCTTAGGCGAAGCCCTGCGTCGGTAGTACATCAAGATCGTCACCATGCCGTCGTGCTGACGGAACTCTTCCTCGACGCTTTGCTGGATCGGAGCCCGAGGAACGTCATTGAGCTGAACGTGTGCTAAGAACTCGGAGGTGCCGGAGTAACGGTGCTTGGATCGGTCGGATCGGAAAGAAGACGTACGACTACTTCCTCTACGTTGTGTGATCGCTTCCGCAGTCGGTCTGCGTTGGTACGTAGACAACACTCTCCCCTCTCGTTGCTGTGCATCACCATGATCTTGCGTGTGCGTAGGAAAATTTTCGAAATTACTGCGTTCCCCAACATGTTGATCGGGAGGGGTGTGGCGTACCGCAAAACGGAGGAAACGGGCCTCCTACGGTCGAAACGGGGGTCCTGTTGATCGGGAGGGGTGTGTCGTACCGCAAAACGGAGGAAACGAACTTGTGTTGGAGCGCTACGGTCGAAACGGGGGTCCTGTTCATCGGGAGAGGTGTGGCGTACCGCAAAACGGGACTCCACGGGATACTGTTCATCTCCACCGTCGACCCCCTCCAGCCTCCACGAGCTAATGTTCATCCACCGTCGACCTCCTCCAGCCTCCACGGGCTCCTGTTCATCCAGCCTCCACCGTGCGCTACTCCACCGGCTACTGTTCAACCACCCCTCCACCGTCTACTGTTCATCCAGCCCTCCACACCACGGGGTCCTGTTAAACCACCCCTCCACGAGCACCCCTCCACCGTCTACTGTTCATCCTGCCCTCCACACCACGGGGTCCTGTTCATCCACCCCTCCACGGGCACCCCTCCACTGTCTATTGTTCATCCAGCCCTCCACCACACCACGGGGTCCTGTTCATCCAGAGGCAATGCCACCGCTCACTGTTCATCCGAACCCCCCTGCAACGCTCACTGTTCATCCCATCGATCGGCTTCAGTTAGCAGCATTAGCCAAGGAATCGCTCGATCGGGTTCAGTTAACAGCCATCGATCGATCGCTCGGGTTCAGTAACGCGTAGCCTGCAGTGCAATCGCTCGGGTTCAGTTAGAGCCCAACGCCTCGCTCGGGTTCAGTTAGAGCCAACACCTCGCACACACGCGCATACGTGTACGAGAGAAATGCGCATCGCTCGGCCCCCGACCTCCCACCGTAACCGGGAACTCCCCGAAATTTTCCTCCCCCTCGCTTCTACCACGGTTTTTTCCATCATGGACGGCCCAAAGAATGTCATGCAGCTGCGTCTCCGGCCCGCCCAGGACAAAAAGCCCATTTTCTGTCATGATGTTTGGTCATAGAAGTAGGAGCCCACCACATCTATGATGATACCGGGTTTTGTCACAATTATCGTCATAGAAGGGTCATATGTATGACAGAAAAAAATTCGTTCGGCCCAAAATGTCACGGATGTGTCTTTTTTTTGTAGTGACTGGGTGATTATAAAGGTGCTCTACAGGTGTATCCGATGGTACTTGTTGAGTTGGCATAGATCGAGATTAGGATTTGTCACTTGGATTGTCGGAGAGGTATCTCTGGGCCCCCTCGGTAATGCACATCACTATAAGCCTTGCAAGCATTGTGACTAATGAGTTAGTTGCTGGATGATGCATTACAGAACGAGTAAAGAGACTTGCCGGTAATGAGATTGAACTAGGTATTGAGATATCGACGATGGAATCTCGGGCAAGTAACATACCGATGACAAAGGGAACAACGTATGTTGTTATGCGGTTTGACCGATAAAGATATCCGTAGAATATGTAGGAACCAATATGAGCATCCAAGTTCCGCTATTGGTTATTGATCAGAGACAAGTCTCGGTCATGTCTACATAGTTCTCGAACCCGTAGGGCCCGCACGCTTAAAGTTCGGTGACGATCGGTATTATGAGTTTATGTGTTTTGATGTACCTAAGGTAGTTCGGAGTCCCAGATGTGATCACGGACATGACGAGGAGTCTCGAAATGGTCGAGACGTAAAGATTGATATATTAGACGGCTATATTCGGACACCGGAAGTGTTCCGGATGATTTCGGAGAAAATCGGAGTGCTGGAGGGGTTACCGGAACCCCCCAGGGAAGTAATGGGCCTTAGTGGGCCTGAGGGGAGAGAGAGGGCTACAGCCCAGGTGTAGGATCGAAAGTATGTCTAGAGGGGGGTGATTAGACTACTTGACCAAGTAAAAACTTAACCTTTTCCCAATTTTAGTTCTTGTCAGATTTTAGCTATTTTAGGACAAGTCAAGCAATCATCACACAATTCAAGCAAGCATGCAAAGAGTATATTGGCAGCGGAAAGTAAAGCATGCAACTTGCAAGAATGTAAAGGGAAGGGTTTGGAGAATTCAAACGCAATTGGAGACACGGATGTTTTTCCCGTGGTTCGGATAGGTGGTGCTATCCTACATCCACGTTGATGGAGACTTCAACCCACGAAGGGTAACGGTTGCGCGAGTCCACGGAGGGCTCCACCCACGAAGGGTCCACGAAGAAGCAACCTTGTCTATCCCACCATGGCCATCACCCACGAAGGACTTGCCTCACTAGCGGTAGATCTTCACGAAGTAGGCGATCTTCTTGCCCTTACAAACTCCTTGGTTCAACTCCACAATCTTGTCGGAGGCTCCCAAGTGACACCTAGCCAATCTAGGAGACACCACTCTCCAAGAAGTAACAAATGGTGTGTTGATGATGAACTCCTTGCTCTTGTGCTTCAAATGATAGTCTCCCCAACACTCAATTCTCTCTCACGGGATTTGGATTTGGTGGAAAGAAGATTTGAGTGGAAAGCAACTTGGGGAAGGCTAGAGATCAAGATTCATGTGGTAGGAATGGAATATCTTGGCCTCAACACATGAGTAGGTGGTTCTCTCTCAGAACATATGAGTTGGAAGTGTAGATGTGTTCTGATGGCTCTCTACACGAGTGAAGAGGAGGTGGAGGGGTATATATAGCCTCCACACAAAATCCAACCGTTACACACAATTTACCAATCTCGGTGGGACCGAATCAACAAACTCGGTCGGACCGAAATAGTAAACCTAGTGACCGTTAGAGATTTTCCGTGGGACTGACATGCAACCCGGTAGGACCGATATGGTTAGGGTTAGGGCATAACGTAATCTCAGTGAGACCGATTACACAAACTCGGTGAGACCGATTTGGTAATAAGCTAACCAGAGGGTTGGTCAGGCAAACTCGGTGCGACCGATTCGCTCTTCTCGGTGAGACCGAAATGTTACGAAAAGGAAACAGTGAGTTTACATTGCAATCTCGGTGGGACCGATCCGCTCTTTCGGTGAGACCGAAAAGTTACGAAAAGGAAATAGAGAAATTGCAATCCCATCTCGGTGAGACCGAGATCCCTATCGGTAGAACCGATTTGCTTAGGGTTTGGCAATGGCTATGACAAGTGAAACTCGGTGCCGCCGGGTTGAAAGAATCGGTAGGGCCGAGTTTGGCTTTGGGTTTAGGTCAAATGTGGATATGGGAAAGTAGCTGAGGATTTTGGAGCATATCATTAAGCACATGAAGCAAGAGGCTCATTAAGCAACACCTCATCCCTCCTTGATAGTATTGGCTTTTCCTATGGACTCAATGTGATCTTGGACCACTAAAATGTAAAATGAAGAGTCTTAAGCATATGAGCTAGAGCCAATCCTTTGTCCTTAGCATTTTGAGGGTTCCACTTTCACCATCCATGCCATGCCAATCATTGAGCTTTCCTGAAATGATCATCTTGGAATAGCATTAGCTCAATGAGCTATATGTTGTTATGAATTACCAAAACCACCTAGGGATAGTTGCACTTTCAATCTCCCCCTTTTTGGTAATTGATGACAACATATGGATCAAAGCTTCGACAAATAATAATAAGAATGAAATATATCGTTGCTTTGAGAAGTATGTGATAAGTAAGAGCTCCCCCTAAATTTGTGCATATTTAAAATTTGCTTTGGACTGCAAATGCACAAAGAGTTAGATTCATGGGTTACTCTTCCATGTCACATACATCTTGGTGGAGCGCTCAAAAAGATAAGAAGGAAATACGTGCACTCATCACCAAAGGAAGTGAATGATCACATAAGATAGATAAGATATATCAAGCATGCATAAGTGTAGCTTATGATCAAACACATGATCATAAATGTCTCACAAGCATATCAAAGTATCACAACCAAAAGCAAACAAAGTTTGAAAAAACCACCAAATAAAGCAAGAGAGAATAAAGGCAACACACTCTCTCTCTCTCTCTCGAAGCCTATAATCTATACATTTTTCTCCCCCTTTGGCAACAAGTTACCAAAAAGTTCCTAGAAAATGCATAGTGCTAGATCGACTCTCAGGCTTGATCTTCTGGTGGTGGTGGAGTCTGGATCACTCCAAGGACGAAGGCTTCTATAGACGTGGTTGGAGCTGGAGCTGAAGTAGATGCTGGAGCTGGTTGGGCTGGTGTTGTGGCTGGAGCTGAGGTGGTGGCTCTGGTGTCAGGAACTGGCACTGCAGTCGACCTCTGAGCTCGTGGCACTCTGGCAAATGCATCAGTTGTAGTCTTCCCTCTCCTCTCCTGCATGTCATCTTGAAGTTGCTCCACTGCAGACTGAATCTCTGTTACTTTGACATTCATGTCATAGAACTTTTGTTCTATGATCCTCTCTAAGCTCACCTGATTCTGAGTAAGGGTGGCCAGTCCTTTCTCAATCCTTAGTGTGGAAGCAATCAAGTAACTAAGCTGCTCTTGCTTGTTTTTCAGGAAATACTCAGATGCCTCCTCTTGAGTTGGCATCTTGGCAGCTTTCTCCTTCCTTGCCTTCTCCTTTTGTGCTTGAGCATGAACTGATGACGGATCATCCTTGTCCATCACAACTTCATTATCTTCAAAATCTGGATGAATAGGCAAATGTTCCTTGTCCAATATGTATATGCATGTGCCCATCTTGGAGTTAATTAGCTACTGGATATGAGGGGCATAACCACAGCTCCTCTTCTGATCTGCTGCAGTTATTTTGATGGTCTCTACCATGAGGCTCATGACTTTGAATTTATGTGGCACATCAAAGATGTGAAGCAAGTGGATTGCATGGCCTCTGATCATCTTGTGATCACCTGACTTGGGCAACAGAGTGTGCCTCAAAATCCAATTGATAGTTGGCAACCCTGACAGAAGATAATGTACAGACCCAAACTTGAAAGTATCAAGTGCCTTGTTTGGAATTTCCTTGTACATGTTGGACATAGAGTTGTGGTCCATCTTCTTCCTGGCATATATGTCTAAGTCATCCTCATGCTCCTCTGGGGCATTGATGAGCTGTGCCCACTCAGCAACTGTTGATTGGTACCTCGTACCTTCAGACATCCACACAATCCTTCCATCTGGATAGAAGTGTGCTGTGGAGTAGAACTACATGATCAGCTCTTCATTCCACTTTGTGAGCTTCTGCCCAACAAAGTCTGCTACTCCACAAGCCTTGAAGCTGTCTTGCACTCCAGGATAGTGCTCTTCATTGTCCTTGATGAATTTCCAATCTACCCATCTCATGTCACAAACAATGGGCTTCTTATCCAACAAGACTGTCTCATAGAAGTCATGTTGTTCCTTAGTGTGGAACCTATAGTCAACATCAGTTCTTCTTCTTGTAGCATATGGATCTTCTGCTCTCCACTTTCTCAGGCCTGAGTCTCTTCTGATCTTCATGTCCTCAGCCACAGGATGAGCATCATTGTGGTCTGGGATCTTGGGCTTTAGCTTCCTGAGAACTTGGCCTTCCTCTTCTTCTGCAGTGTCAGGCACTGGGGCCTTGTTCTTTTCAGCAGCTAGTATGCTCCTTGTGTTCCTCTTTGGAGCTGTCTTGGACTTTGATGCAGCCTTGGGTGCTTCCTTAGGCTTGGATGCACTAGCCCCTGATCTTATAGCATCACCCATCAGCTTTTGTGCCTTGGGTGCTGGTACAGCAACCTCTTCTTCCTCTTCCTCTTCAGAATCTCTCATGATTGAGGATCTCCCAAGCACTCTAGCAGTGGTCTTTTTGATCCTCTCCTTCCTCTTCTTCCCTTCTGTAGCAGCCTCTTTGGGTTCAGATCCCAAAGGGACTTGAGTAGATGCTCTGGCCTTAGACATTGGAATTCTCTTTGCAGGAACCTTTTGCTTCATGTCTGGCTTGGTGGCAGCAGCAGTGCTATATTCCTTCTTAACCACTTTCTTGGAAGTGGCTTCTTCTTCTGCCACATAGTCCTCATCCTCTGATTCTGAGGTTCTTTTCTTCCTTTGTCTGGTGGCAGCTTTTGGCAAGTTACTAGGAGTGCTCCTGCTGCCTTCATCTGAGGAACTGGAGGGACTAGTGCCCTCACTCATGTGCACTTGCTGCTCTGACAGGTTTTGGCTATCACTCTGATCTGACATGATGAACAAGCTGACTGCTGACCCATTGAATAGTTTATAGATGAGGTAGAGTGGATGAGCATCACAAAATGCAGAGATTTTTGCAAAAGAATGATTCAAAATCTTAGTTTTAGTTTCCCATAGAAATCATTTCGGATCTACCGATTTTTAAACTCGGTGATACCGAAGCAGTTTTGGAACCTAAACTAGTGAACTCGGTCAGACCGAGTCACAGTTTGGTGGCACCGAGACTGCTAGGGTTTCACAAAGTTCCAAAATCGGTCACACCGATTAGTAATTCTCGGGCAGACCGAGTCTCACTTGTGCAATGGCATGAGCCAAATCGGTGAGACCGAGTTTTTCAACTCGGTGGGTCCGAGATGGTTTCGGCGGAAACCTAACCCTAAAGTTTTTGAATCAATCCTATTCTACGAACACATTGACTGGATAGGAGTGTTTCAATCATGGCTAGAAACAATAAGATCACAATGTGCTAGGAATCAGATTGGGGATAGCACAAAGATCGAGTCCATACCCTAGTTCGGCGGAGACTCGCTACGGCGACAACAGTGGGGTTGAATTCCGTTGACGGCGATGGAGACCAGTGACTGGAGGCGGCCGGCGGCGAGGAGACGATCCGGAGACCACGTTGGCAGAGCGAGCTATCGCGCGGGCGAAGGGGTTCGGAGAAATTTCCAAATTTTTGCCCGTGCCTATATATAGCCCGACCCTGTCGGTGTGACCGAGTGGAACAACTCGGTGGCACCGAGATGCAAAACTGTATACAGTTATTGCAACTCGGTTGACCGAATGGTTCAAATCGGTTGCACCGAGATCGAAAATTCAGATCAACTTAATGATCTTGGTAGGACTGAAAGTAGGATATCGGTCAGACCGAGAATCACAAAGAGGTTTTGGAAGTTTAAGTCTATGACGAATCGGGGACTCTGAGTGCTCCTCACACAAAGTGGTTCGAATCTGACTTGATCAAATTTTGTGATGTAGCGTGAATAGAGTTTGAGACGAGAAAAGTATAGATAGCTAGAGGAGGTTCTTAGGCATTCTTGTCCATCCACTTGACAAAAGGAAATAAAACCAAACAATCAAAACAACAAGTGGATGTCCTCGAATGAGTAAAATATGCAACCAACATGCTCACACAATAAAATGGCAATTGAAATATGTGACAAAGCATGCATAACCAATTCTAGCATCTATCAAGCAATTGGCGATGACTAGGTCATCTATATATGAGTATATTGACTTAGGAGTCAAGTGAGAACACTTGATCATAGGTCATACTCATCGTTTAAGCTCAAGTGGGGTTACCACTTTTACATAAAGCATTGTTGTGTTCACATCTTTAGAGTTGCTTTAGCTCAAGTCTTAGAGTAAAGCTCCCCCTAGATGTGATATCCCCCCTAAGAGGGATGAACTAACCTTGGGTTTTGTCGATGATGACTTCATGTAGATGTTGAAGATGTGGATGCTCAATGTTGATGTAGATCACTTGGAGCTATCCATTTGAGTGAATTGCACTTTCAATCCCTACATGGGTTAGTCCCACAAGGAACAAACAAGGATATCCATAGACATAGAGTGATGCACACACAAGATGATGTCCATGAAAACTTTTAGGTTACCTTGTCCCTTGTCTTACCAACAAGAGGGTTTGTGACTCCTTGAACTAGTGCAAGATGTGGAAGTTGATTGCACTTGTTCTTGCCAAAATGATAAGAGTGAAGTATGTTGGCGGAGTCACCCTCAAGAACTCTCTAGTTCATCTTATTTTGGATCCACACCATCTTGATGGGAATCCTTGGAGTTATAGTCGTACTTGATGAAGTGGAACTTGAAGTGGTCTTGGGAATCCACTTGACTAAGGTCTTAGGAGCTTCTTCAAATGCATCAATTTCCTCTTGAAGCTTGTCCTTGCCTTTTTTGCTTGTAGTCTTGTGGTGGAAGATCATCTTGAGCTTGTGTCCCCTTGAAGGAAGTAGGATCATACTTCTCTTGTTGAGGAACAAACTTTGTCTTGGGGTATTGATCTTCTTCCCACTCAACTCCATTGGTATTGAACTTTCGTTCAAAACCAACACCTTGATTCTTCCGGTGCCTTCCTTGCTTGCGCACAATTTCCTCGAATTGCTTACTCCCGGCAAGGCTTTTGTACACTCCTTTCTCTATAATTCCCTTCAATAAGCTATTTTCTTGCTCAAGTGTAACTTGGCTAAGAGAATCATTAGTGGAATCAAGAGAACTACTAGAAGCAACAATATTGGATTTAGCATGATCATTGTTACTACTAGAGGAAGAATCTTTCTTGTTCGTGTTACTAGACTTGACTTGAGGCATGTAAGTGGATAAGAGTAAACGCTTGGCAATGTAAGAAGAACTTTTCTTGCGGAGATCATCATTGATTGCCTTTAAAAACTCATGCTCTTGCTCAAGATTGAGCTTTTCAAAGCGTAACTTCTCATGAGCTCTTAAAAGTTCTCGATGATCTTCAAAGATAGTTTCATGAGCTAACTTAAGAGTGTATAGTTCTTTAGTTAGAGCCTCAATCTCCTCCTTATCATTTTCATTCGTTTTATCTTGATTAGCATGATTACTTGACGGTTCATCATTGTATTCATCACTAGAGTTGTCAACAAGTAAATCATCATCACCTAACAAGTCACCTTCATCACTATTAAAATCAACATACTCGGGGTGTGTTACCTTAGGACCTTTGGCCATGAAGCATCTTCCAATTCCTTCATTTGGTGAGTCAAATATATCGTAGGAGTTGGTTGACACAAGTGCTAGACCAGCAACACCTTCATCTTGAGTATATTCGGAATCGGAGTGATAACTTCTCTCGGAGTGGTTGTCGGAGTCGGAGCCGGATACCCATTCACCAACATGAGCCTGATGTCTTCATTTTGTGTAGCTCCTTGATGATTTTTCCTTCCTTTCCGAATCCTTGCTTCTCCGTGAGTGTCTTCGTTCATAACGATCATCTCTACTCCTTCTCTCTCTTGGTGGTGATTCTTCTCTTTTGCTTCTTCTTTTTGGAGAGTCTTCTCTTCTCTTGTAGGGAGCCGTACACTCATTGGAATAGTGTCTGGGTCTTCCACAATTGTAGCAGTTTCGCTCTCGACTAGAAGATCTTTTGTCATTGTAGGACCTTGACTTGGAGCTTCTATCTTTGCTTCTACTCTTGTAGAACTTGTTGAAGTTTTTCACCATTAAGCTCAATTCTTCATTGAAGTTTTGTTTCTCACTTGATGATGTAGGGGCTTCACATGAGGCTTTGTAGGCACCACTTGATTTGTTGTGAAGTTCCTCTTTATCCTTAAGTGACATCTCATGAGCAACAATTCTTCCAATTACCTTCGTTGGCTGGAGATCTTTGTAATTGGGCATCATTTGGATCAATGTGCACACGGTATCATATTTTCCATCCAATGCTCTTAGAATCTTCTTGATGATGAATCTATCGATCATCTCTTCACTTCCTAAGCCGACAATCTCATTTGTGATGAGAGCAAGCCTAGAGTACATTTCAGCGACACCTTCACCATCCTTCATTTTGAACTTGTCAAGTTGACTTTGAAGCACATCCAATTTGGATTCCTTGACGGAGTCAGTACCTTCGTGCATATCAATCAAAGTGTCCCAAATTTCCTTTGCATTCTCAAGACGGCTGATTTTGTTGAATTCTTCGGGGCACAATCCGTTGAAGAGAATATCACAAGCTTGAGAATTGTATTGCAACATCTTCAACTCATCCGCGGTATCTCTCCCATCAAAGAAGTCACCTTGCAAACCAACACACACAATAGCCCAAACGGCGGGGTTATGTCCAAGAATATGCATTTTCATTTTATGCTTCCAACTAGCAAAATTAGTACCATCAAAGTAAGGACCTCTACGGTGATAATTTCCCTCGCTAGACGCCATACTCTCCTATGTTTTGAAACCAAGGCTATGACCACCAAAAGCTATGGAAATCAAAGCAAATGGAGACCAAAGCTCTGATACCACTTGTAGGATCGAAAGTATGTCTAGAGGGGGGTGATTAGACTACTTGACCAAATAAAAACTTAACCTTTTCCCAATTTTAGTTCTTGTCATATTTTAGCTATTTTAGGACAAGTCAAGCAATCATCACACAATTCAAGAAAGCATGCGAAGAGTATATTGGCAGCGGAAAGTAAAGCATGCAACTTGCAAGAATGTAAAGGGAATGGTTTGGAGAATTCAAACGCAATTGGAGACACAGATGTTTTTCCCGTGGTTCGGATAGGTCGTGCTATCCTACATCCACGTTGATGGAGACTTCAACCCACGAAGGGTAACGGTTGCACGAGTCCACGGAGGGCTCCACCCACGAAGGGTCCACGAAGAAGCAACCTTGTCTATCCCACCATGGCCATCGCCCATGAAGGACTTGCCTCACTAGCGGTAGATCTTCACGAAGTAGGCGATCTCCTTGCCCTTACAAACTCCTTGGTTCAACTCCACAATCTTGTCGGAGGCTCCCAAGTGACACCTAGCCAATCTAGGAGACACCACTCTCCAAGAAGTAACAAATGGTGTGTTGATATGAACTCCTTACTCTTGTGCTTCAAATGATAGTCTCCCCAACACTCAATTCTCTCTCACGGGATTTGGATTTGGTGGAAAGAAGATTTGAGTGGAAAGCAACTTGGGGAAGGCTAGAGATCAAGATTCATGTGGTAGGAATGGAATATCTTGGCCTCAACACATGAGTAGGTGGTTCTCTCTCAGAACATATGAGTTGGAAGTGTAGATGTGTTCTGATGGCTCTCTCCACGAGTGAAGAGGAGGTGGAGGGGTATATATAGCCTCCACACAAAATCCAACCGTTACACACAATTTACCAATCTCGGTGGGACCGAATCAACAAACTCGGTCGGACCGAAATAGTAAACCTAGTGACCGTTAGAGATTTTCAGTGGGGCTGACATGCAACCCGGTAGGACTGATATGGTTAGGGTTAGGGCATAACGTAATCTCGGTGAGACCGATTACACAAACTCGGTGAGACTGATTTGGTAATAAGCTAACCAGAGGGTTGGTCAGGCAAACTCGGTGGGACCGATTCGCTCTTCTCGGTGAGACCGAAATGTTACGAAAAGGAAACAGTGAGTTTACATTGCAATCTCGGTGGGACCGATCCGCTCTTTCGGTGACACCGAAAAGTTATGAAAAGGAAACAGAGAAATTGCAATCCCATCTCGGTGAGACCGAGATCCCTATCGGTAGAACCGATTTGCTTAGGGTTTGGCAATGGCTATGACAAGTGAAACTCGGCGGCGCCGGGTTGAAAGAATCGGTAGGGCCGAGTTTGGCTTTGGGTTTAGGTCAAATGTGGATATGGGAAAGTAGCTGAGGATTTTGGAGCATATCATTAAGCACATGAAGCAAGAGGCTCATTAAGCAACACCTCATCCCTCCTTGATAGTATTGGCTTTTCCTATGGACTCAATGTGACCTTGGACCACTAAAATGTAAAATGAAGAGTCTTGAGCATATGAGCTAGAGCCAATCCTTTGTCCTTAGCATTTTGAGGGTTCCACTTTCACCATCCATGCCATGCCAATCATTGAGCTTTCCTGAAATGATCATCTTGGAATAGCATTAGCTCAATGAGCTATATGTTGTTATGAATTACCAAAACCACCTAGGGATAGTTGCACTTTCACCAGGAGGTGGCGCGCCCCCTCCCATGAGGAGTTCGAATTGGACTAGGGGAGGGGGCGCGGCCCCTCTATCCCTCTCCCTTCCCTCTCTTTCCTTCCCCCTTCCCTCTTCCTAGTTGGACTAGGAAAGGATGAATCCTCTTCCTAGTAGGAAGAGGATTCCTCCTCTCATTGGGGCGCACCAAGGCTGGCGGGCCTCCCCCCTTGCTCCTTTATATATGGGGGCGGGGGGGGGGGCACCCAAAGACACACAAGTTGATTGTTCCAAGCCGTGTGCGGTGCCCCCCTCCACCATAATCCACCTCGATCATATCGTAGCGGTGCTTAGGCGAAGCCCTGCATCGATAGCAACATCATCACCGTCATCACACCGTCGTGCTGACAGAACTCTCCCACGAAGCTCTGCTAGATCGGAGTTCGTGGGACGTCATCGAGCTTAACGTGTGCTGAACTCGGAGGTGCCATGTGTTCGGTACTTGGATCGGTGGATCATGTAGACGTACGACTACATCAACCGAGTTCTCATAACGCTTCCGCTTACGTTCTACGAGGGTACATGGACGATACTCTCCCCTCTTGTTGCTATGCATCACCATGATCTTGTGTGTGTGTGTGTAGGAATTTTTTTGAAATTACTACGTTTCCCAATAGCTGCTTTGGGCAAGTTACTTGGTGTAATCCTGCTGCCATCATCAGAACTGCTTGAGGGACTAGTGCCCTCACTCAATTGCACCTGTTCTTCAGACCTATTCTGGCTATCGCTCTGGTCAGACATCTCTGCAAACTTAGTGACAGTAGACCCTGTGAATAGATATAGATGAGGTAGAGTGGATGAGCATCACAAAGTGCAGAGTTTTTGCAAAAAGATGACTTAAAACTTAGTTTTAGTTCTCCACAGAAAGCATTTCGGAGCTACCGATTTGTAAACTCGGTGATACCGAAGAAGGTTTTGGAACCTAAACTAGTGAACTCGGTCAGACTGAGTCATAGTTCGGTGGCACCGAGACTGCTAGGGTTTCACAAAAAATCGAACTCGGTCACACCGATTTGCAATTTTCGGTCAGACCGAAAATGCATGTCCTATGGCCTAAGCCAAATCGGTGAGACCGATTTCTACAATTCGGTCGGTCCGAGATGAGTCCGGCGGAGACCTAACCCTAAATTTTCAAATCCAATCTAATCTAAAGGAAGATTTTAGTGGATAGAGTGTTTGCATACGTGGTCATGATCATGGCAGAGCAATGTGCTACGAATAGGAGTTAAAAGAATAGCACAAGGGATCGAACTCATACCCTAGTTCGGTGAAGTTCGCTACGGCGGCAACGGAGGGGCAGAATTCCAATGACGGCGATGGAAACCAGCGGCGAGAGGTCGCTGGCGGCGAGAAGACGATCCGGAGACCCGAGGTGGCAGAGCAGGATACGTGCGGGCTGAGAGGTTTCGAAGAAATTTCCAAAATCTCACCCGTGGGTTTATATATCCCGACCCTATCTGTGTGACCGAGTGGAACAACTCGGTGGCACTGAGATGCAGAATCGCAAGCGGTTACTTCAACTCGGTGTGACCGAAAGGTTCAAATCGGTTGCACCGAGATTGAAAACCTAGATCAACTTAGTGATCTTGTTGTGACCGAAATGGATGACTCAGTCATACCGGAATGCACAAAGAGGTTTTGGAAGTTTAAGTCTATGACGAATCGGGGACTCCAAGTGCTCCTCACACAGAGTGGTTCGAATCTGACTTGATCAAACTTTGTGATGTAGCATGAATAGAGTTGGAGACGAGAAAAGCATAGATAGCTAGAGGGAGTTCTTAGGCATTCTTATCCATCCATTTAGCAAAAGATAAAAATCCAAACAATCAAAGCAACAAATGGATGTCCTCGAATGAGTAAAATATGCATCCAACATGCTCACACAATAAAATGGCAAATGAAATATGTGAGAAAGCATGCACAATCACTCTAGCATCTATCAAGCAATTTGGCAATGACTAGGTCATCTATATATGAGTATATTGACTGAGGAGTCAAATGAGAACATTTGATCGTAGGTCATACTCATCATTTAAGCACAAGTGGGGTTACCACTTTTACATAAAGCATTGTTGTGCTCACATCATTAGAGTTGCTTTTAACTCAATTGATTAGAGTAAAGCTCCCCCTAGATGTGATATCCCACCTAAGAGGGATGAACTAACCTTGGGTTTTGTCGATGATGACTTCATGTAGACGTTGAAGATGTAGGTGCTCAATGTTGATGTAGATCATTCAGAGCAATCCTTTGGAGTGAGTTGCACTTTCAATACCTACACGGGTTAGTCCCACAAGGAACAAACAAGGATCTCCATAGACATAGAGTGATATTCACATGAGATGGTGTCCATGAATGCATTAGGTTACCTTGTCCCTTGTCTTACCAACAAGAGGGTTTGTGACTCCTTGAACTAGTGCAAGATATGGAAGTTGTTTGCACTTGTCCTTGCCAAGATGATAAGAGTGAAGTATGTTGGCGGAGTCACCCTCAAGAACTCTCTAGTTCTTCTTTTTAGGGATCCACACCATCTTGATGGGAATCCTTGGAGTTGTAGTCGTACTTGATGAAGTGGAACTTGATGTAGTCTTGGGAACCCACTTGACCAAGGCCTTAGGTGCTTCTTCAAATGCATCAATCTCCTCTTGAAGCTTGTCCTTGCCTTTTAGCTTGTGGTCTTGTGGTGGAAGATCGTCTTGAGCTTGTGTTCATTAGAAAGAAGTAGGATCATACTTCTCTTGTTGAGGAACAAACTTCGTCTTGGGGTATTGATCTTCTTCCCACTCAACTCCATTGCTATTGAACTTTCGTTCAAAACCAACACCTTGATTCTTCCGGTGCCTTCCTTGCTTGCGCACAATTTCCTCGAATTGCTTGCTTCCGGCAAGACTCTTGTAAACACCTTTCTCTATAATTCCCTTCAATAAGCTATTTTCTTGCTCAAGTGTAACTTGGCTAAGAGAATCATTAGTGGAATCAAGAGAACTACTAGAAGCAACAACATTGGATTTAGCATGATTGTTGTTACTACTAGAGGAAGAATCTTTCTTGTTCTTGTTGCTATATTTAACTCGAGGCATGTAAGTAGACAAGAGTAAATGCTTGGCAATGTAAGAAGAAATTTTTCTTGCGAAGATCATCATTGATTGCTTTTAAGAACTCATGCTCTTGCTCAAGGTCGAGCTTTTCAAAGCGTAGCTTCTCATGAATCTTTAAAAGTTCTCGATGATCTTCCAAGGTAGTTTCATGAGCTAACTTAAGCGTGTTTAGTTCTTTAGTTAGACATTCAATATCCTTCTTATCATTGTCATTCGTTTTATCTTGATTAGCATGATTAATAGCAAGTTCATCATAGTTTTCATAACTAGAGTTGTCACCAAGTAAATCATCATCACCAAGCAAATCATCTTCACCACTATTAAAATCAACATACTCAGGGTGTGATACCTTTGGGCCTTTAGCCATGAAGCATCTTCCAATTCCTTCATTTGGTGAGTCAAATATGTCGTAGGAGTTGGTTGACACAAAAGCTAGACCGGCAACACCTTCATCTTGAGTATATTCGGAGTCGGAGTGATAACTTCTTTCGGAGTGATCGTCGGAGTCGGAGCTGGATACCCATTCACCAACATGAGCTTGATTTCTTCGTTTGTGTAGCTCTTTGATGATTTGTCCTTCCTTTCCGAATCCTTGCTTCTCCGTGATTTCTTCGTTCATAACGATCATCTCTACTCCTTCTCTCTCTTGGTGGTGATTCTTCTCTTCTACTTCTTCTTTTGGGAGAATCTTCTCTTCTTTTGTAGGGAGCCGTACACTCATTGGAATAGTGTCCGGGTCTTCCACAATTGTAGCAATTTCGCTCACGACTAGAAGATCTTTTGTCATTGTAGGACCTTGACTTGGAACTTCTTTCTTTGCTTCTACTCTTGTAAAACTTGTTGAAGTTCTTCACCATTAGGCTCAATTCTTCGTTGAAGGTTTGTTTCTCACTTGATGATATGGGAGCATCACATGAGTCTTTGTAAGCACCACTTGACATGTTGTGAAGCTCTTCCTTATCCTCGAGTGACATCTCATGAGCAACAATTCTTCCAATGAATTCCGTTGGCTTGAGATCTTTGTAATTGGGCATCATTTGGATCAATGTGCACACTGTATCATATTTTTCATCCAAGGCTCTTAGGATCTTCTTGATGATGAATCTATCGGTCATCTCTTCACTACCTAAGCTGGCAATCTCATTTGTGATGAGAGCAAGCCTAGAGTACATTTCAGCGACACCTTCACCATCCTTCATTTTGAACTTGTCAAGTTGACTCTGAAGCACATCCAATTTCGATTCCTTGACGGAGTCGGTACCTTCGTGCATATCAATCAAAGTGTCCCAAATTTCCTTTGCATTCTCAAGACGGCTGATTTTGTTGAATTCTCTGGGACACAACCTGTTGAAGAGAATATCACAAGCTTGAGCATTGTATTGCAGCATCTTCAACACTTCTGCGGTAGCTTCACGGTTTGGTGCTCTCCCATCAAAGAATTTACCTTGCAAGCCAATACACACAATAGCCCAAACAGTAGGGTTATGTCCAAGAATATGCATTTTCATCTTATGCTTCCAACTAGCAAAATTAGTACCATCAAAGTAAGGACCTCTACAGTGGTAATTTCCCTCACTAGACGCCATACTCTCCTAGGTTGTGAAACCAAGGATATGGTCACCAAAAGCTATGGAAATCAAAGCAAATTGAGACCAAATCTCTGATACCACTTGTAGGATCGAAAGTATGTCTAGAGGGGGGGTGATTAGACTACTTGACCAAATGAAAATCTAGCCTTTTCCCAATTTTAAGTCTTGGCAGATTTTAGCAACCTAGCACAAATCAAGTAATCAACCTACACATGCAATTCTAAGAGTATAGCAACGGAATGTAAAAAAATTGCATATGAAGGTAAAGGGAGGAGTTTGGAGGGAGCAAACGCAATGTAGACACCGAGATTTTTGGCGTGGTTCCGATAGGTGGTCCTATCGTACATCCACGTTGATGGAGACTTCAACCAACGAAGGGTAACGGTTGCGCGAGTCCACGGAGGGCTCCACCCATGAAGGGTCCATGAAGAAGCAACCTTGTCTATCCCACCATGGCCATCGCCCACGAAGGACTTGCCTCACTAGGGTAGATCTTCACGAAGTAGGCGATCTCCTTGCCCGTACAAAATCCTTGGTTCAACTCCACAATCTTGATAGAGGCTCCCAAGTGACACCTGACCAATCTAGGATACACCACTCTCCAAAAGGTAATAGATGGTGTGTTGATGATGAACTCCTTGCTCTTGTGCTTCAAATGATAGGCTCCCCAACACTCAACTCCATCTCATAGGATTGGATTTGGTAGAAAGATGATTTGAGTGGAAAGCAACTTGGGGAAGGCTAGAGATCAAGATTTATGTGGTTGGAATGGAATATCTTGACCTCAACACAAGTGTAGGTGGTTCTCTCTCAGAAAATGTATGTTGGAAGTGTAGGCATATTCTGATGGCTCTCTCCAGGAATGAAGAGTGGGTGGAGGGGTATATATAGCCTCCACACAAAATCTAGCTGTTACACACAAATCACCAAACTCAGTGGGACCGAATTATAAAACTCAGTTAGACTGATTTAGTTCAAAATGTGAACATTAGGATTTCGGTGGGACCGACATGTCAACTCGGTGGGACGATTCCATTAGGGTGAGGGCATAACGTAATCTCGGTGAGACCAATTACACAAACTCGGTGGGACCGATTTTCGTAATAGACAAACAGAGAGTTGGTCAAGCAAATTCGGTGGGACCAATTCGCTCATCTCGGTTAGACTGAAACGTTATGAAGGGGAAACAGAGAGTTTGCGTTGCAATCTCAGTGGGACCGATCGCTCATCTCGATTGGACCGAAACGTTACGAAGGGAAATAGAGAGTTTGCAACCCCATCTCGGTGAGACCGAGATCCCTATCATGAGACTGAAGTGACTAGGGTTTGTGGCAGTGGGTATGTCAAGTGAACTCGGTGGCGCCGGATAGAAGATTCGGTGGGGCCGAATTTGACTTTTGGTTTGCGACATATGTGGATATGAGAAAGTAGTTAAGGGTTTTTGGAGCATATCACTAAGCATTTTGAGCAAGTAACCCATTAAGGAGCACCTCACCCCCTTTTAATAGTATTGGCTTTTCCTATGGACTCAACGTGATCTTGGATCACTAAAAGTAAAATGTAGAGTCTTGTGCTTTGAGCTTGAGCCAATCTTTTGTCCTTAGCATTTTGAGGGGTCCACTTTCTAATCCATGCCACGCCAATCATTGAGCTTTTCTGAAATATTTATCTTAAAATAGCATTAGCTCAATGAGCTATATGTTGTTAGGAATTATCAAAACCACCCAGGGATAGTTGCAGTTTCACTCCACCCACGAAGGGTCCACGAAGAAGCAACCTTGTCTATCCCACAATGACCATCGCCCATGAAGGACTTGCCTCATTAGGGTAGATCTTCACGAAGTAGGCAATCTCCTTGCCCGTACAAACTCCTTGGTTCAACTCCACAATCTTGACGGAGGCTCCCAAGTGACACCTAACCAATCTAGGAGACACCACTCTCCAAAAGGTAATAAATGGTGTGTTGATGATGAACTCCTTGCTCTTGTGCTTCAAATGATAGTCTCCCCAACACTCAACTCTCTCTCACAGATTTGTATTTCGTGGAAAGATGATTCGAGTGGAAAGCAACTTGGGAAAGGCTAGATATCAAGATTCTTGTGGTTGGAATGGAATATCTTGGTCTCAACACATGAGTAGGTGGTTCTCTCTCAGAAAATGTATACTGGAAGTGTAGGCACGTTCTGATGGCTCTCTCCATGAATGAAGAGTGGGTGGAGGGGTATATATAGCCTCCACACAAAATTTAGCCATTACACACAATTTACCAATCTTGGTGGGACCGAATAGTTAAACTTGGTCATGCTGATTTAGTTCAAAATGTGAACGTTAGGATTTTCGGTGGGACCGATATGATCAACTCGGTGGGACCGATGTGCTAGGGTTAGGGTAAAACTCAACTCGGTTTGACCGATTACACAAACTCGGTGGGACCAATTTTGGTAATGAGCAAAACAGAGAGTTGGTCAAACAAATTCGGTGGGACCGATTACTTATCTCGGTGGGACCAAAATAATTACAACAGGTAACAGAGAGTTTGCAAGCCCATCTCGGTGAGACCGAGATCCCATCGGTGAGATCATACTGACTAGGATTTCTAGCAGTGGCTATGTCAAGTGAACTCGGTGGCGTTGGATAGATAAAGTCGGTGGGGTCGAGTTTGACTTTTGGTTTGGGACATATGTGGATATGAGAAAGTGGTTGAGGGCTTTGAAGCATATCACTAAGCACTTTGAGCAAGCAAGCCATTAAGCAACACCTCATACCCTTTTAATAGTATTGGCTTTCCTATGGACTCAATGTGATCTTGGATCACTAAAAAATGGTAGAGTCTTGAGCTTTTGGGCTTTTGCCAATCTCCTGTCCTTAGCATCTTGCAGGGGTTCCACATCCTCTTGTACATGCCACTCCACTGTTGAACTCATCTGGAATCTACTAGATGAAAGTATTAGTCCAACAAGAGATATGTTGACATTAATTACCAAAATCACCCAGGGAGCACTTGTGCTTTCAATCTCCCCCTTTTTGGTAATTGATGACAACATACATCAAAGCTTTAGATAAAGATATAAAGAATAGCATGTAAAGCTTTGGAAGGGCATGTAACATGCATAGGCTCCCCCACATGTATGCAATCATGTCAATATGAGATATAAGAGCATGTGAATGCATAAGCATGACAGAGCAAGCATGTATCTTGGCTATATGCATCAGGGCAAATGATGTCAATATAGGAATTGTATCTTCATGTTCATGAGTCCTTCTTGCAAACAATATGTACATCAGCAAGAGATCATCATGCACATGAGTGTGATGCATGTACTTACCTTGTGGTCTTGAGCTAATTTTGGAAAAGCTTAACCTGAGTAAACAAGGTTAGATAACACAGAAACATCTACCAAACAGAGAAAGAACAGCAAACCACAAGAGTACCAAGATTGGGATTTGCATGTAGAGAGTGAGTACTAGGTACTCTATTAGATATAGACATGTCCCCAAAGGTAAAGACATGCAATGAATTCAAAGATTTCCTTCACTTAGAAGTATTTCTCCCCCTGAATCTTATATTGGATAATGGGAGAATATAGGGAAAAGAGAATCAGAGCAACACAAATCATAGCACAAAAAACATAACACAAACTAACATGCCTTTACCCTCTTAAATACATGTGACTTCTCTCCTCTGGAATACCAAGCATCTAGGGCTCTTTGATGTGATTAAGAACTCTCCCCCTTTGAAGTATTCTCCCCCTTTTGAAGTGATTAAGCTTTGATGCGATCTCTCTCCCCCTTTTGACATCAATTTCCAAGAAGGGTCTTCTGGAGTTTGAGTCGAATGGGTTTGGTCCTTGAGTCACATAACAAAGCAGCATGTAGAATATGATGTAGGCAGAGGACAAGAATCATTGAGTGGAGCTGGAATAAATATGCAGGATGCAAATGACAAAGTGTCTTCTCAGCATTAAAATCGGTAGCACCGAGTTGTTTTCTTCAGTAGCATCGAGATGGTTCGGTTAGACTGAAAGAGAGAAGCCGGTGTGTCCGAGTTTAACACAGAGAGAACATTTGTCATCTCAGCTCACTAGGCAAACAAGATGTCACAAAGATTTGCAAGGAATTAACAGAAAGATTTGCAATGAATTGGATGCAAGGAATGCAGAACAGAAAAGAGATGAAATCTAGATGAAATCTAGATGAAGTTTTTTTATTTAAGAAGGGGATCAAATATGCAAGAGACAAATGCAAGAACTCAGAAAAACACTGGAGAACTTCATCTAGAATTGGTCAGTGACAAAGTCACCTATGTTAGAGTATATTGACTTAGGAGTCAAGTGAAGGCACTTGATCATAAGTCATACTCATCGTTTAAGCTCAAAATGGGGTTACCATTTTTTGTTTAAGAATTTTGATGTATTCACATCTTGTTGAGTTGCTTTGACCCATGTCTTGGGGTAAAGCGTCTCTAAGATGGAATGACATACCTTGGGTGGTGGTGTTGACCTTGATCGTGTAGTTGAACTTGTGTGGGATGCTCCAGGTTGATGTAGCTCATCAAGAATTGGGAGCACCACTTGTAGTTTGAGTTCATCTACCTACATGGGTTAGTCTTGCAAGGAAGAGCACTTATGTATCCAAAATGGAAATCATGAAGTTTGATACCAAATGAAATTTGATATAGAAAAATTGTCAAAGGATATGTTGAAAGGATTCAAGCTACCTTGTCTTCAACCACCATATTGTAGAGATTTGGTGATGTGGAGATTGCTCAAGATGTGAGTGATTTGCAATCTCATAGAATTAGATTCATCCAAGTACCTACAAGGGTTAGATAGCATGCAAGGGTACAAGTATATATCCAAGACATATGATCATCATCATAAGAGAAATATCAAGGATTAATCAAAGGCTCATGCCTTGCATGTATCCAAATGGATTTTCTACTCCAAGGTTGAAGCATCAATGATGTTAAATTCACCTCTCAAATGGCAAAATACTTTCTCATCAAGCGGTTTGGTGAATATATCCGCCAATTGCTTATCGGTACGAACATGCTTAAGATCAATGTCCCCTTTAGCAACAAGATCTCGAATGAAATGACGACGAACTTCAATATGCTTAGTTCAAGAATGTTGCACGGGATTGTGAGCAATCTTAATAACACTTTCGTTGTCACAAAGCAATGGAACATGTTTCACATAGATCCCATAATCTTTAATAGTTTGGGTAATCCAAGGTAATTGAGCATAACATGAACAGGCGGCTGATAACCCACAAGTATAGGGGATCGCAACATTTTTCGAGGGTAGAGTATTCAACCCAAATTTATTGATTCGACACAAGGGGAGCCAAAGAATATTCTCAAGTATTAGCAACTGAGTTGTCAATTCAACCACACCTGGAAACTTAATATCTGCAGCAAAGTATTTAGTAGCAAAGTAATATGATAGTAGTGGTAACGGTAGCAAAAGGTAACAATAGCAAAAGTAGTGTTTTTGGTATTTTGTAGTAATGATAGCAATAGCAACGAAAAAGTAAATAAGTGAAGAACAATATATGGAAAGCTTGTAGGTAATGGATCGGTGATGGAGAATTATGCCGGATGCGGTTCATCATGTAACATTCATAACATAGGGTGACACAGAACTAGCTCCAATTCATCAATGTAATGTAGGCATGTATTCCAAATATAGTCATACGTGCTTATGGAAAAGAACTTGCATGACATCTTTTGTCCTACCCTCCCGTGGCAGCGGGGTCCTAATGGAAACTAAGGGATATTAAGGCCTCCTTTTAATAGAGTACCGGAACAAAGCATTAACACATAGTAAATACATGAACTCCTCAAACTACGGTCATCACCGGTAAGTGTCCCGATTATTGTCACTTCGAGGTTAACAGATCATAACACATAATAGGTGACTATAGACTTGCAAGATAGGATCAAGAACTCGCATATATTGATGAACACATAATAGGTTCAGATCTGAAATCATGGCACTCGGGCCCTAGTGACAAGCATTAAGCATAGCAAAGTCATAGCAACATCAATCTCAGAACATAGTGGATACTAGGGATCAAACCCTAACAAAACTAACTCGATTACATGATAAATCTCATCCAACCCATCACCGTCCAGCAAGCCTACGATGGAATTACTCACGCACGACGGTGAGCATCATGAAATTGGTGATGGACGATGGTTGATGATGACGATGGCGACGGATTCCCCTCTCCGGAGCCCCGAACGGACTCCAGATCAACCCTCCCGAGAGGTTTTAGGGCTTGGCGGCGGCTCCGTATCGTAAAACACGATGAATCCTTCTCTCTGATTTTTTTCTCCCTGAAATCAAATATATAGAGTTGGAGTTGAGGTCGGAGGAGCTCCAGGGGGCCATGAGGTAGGGAGCGCCCCCCCCCCCCACCCTCGTGGATAGGTGGTGGACCCCCTGGTCTTCATCTTTTGCAAGGATTTTTTATTATTTCCGAATAGATGTTCCGTGAAGTTTCAGGTCATTCCGGGAACTTCTGTTTCTGCACATAAATAACACCATAGCAATTCTGCTGAAAACAACGTCAGTTCGGGTTAGTTCCATTCATATCATGCAAGTTAGAGTCCAAAACAAGGGCAAAAGTGTTTTGAAAAGTAGATATGACGGAGATGTATCAACTCCCCCAAGCTTAAACCTTGCTTGTCCTCAAGCAATTCAGTTGATAAACTGAAAGTGATAAATAAAAACTTTTACAAACTCTGTTTCCTCTTGTTGTTGTAAATATGTAAAGCCAGCATTCAAGTTTCCAGCAAAGATTATGACTAACCACATTCACAATAACGCTTAGGTCTCAAGTTTACTCATACCAATGGCATAATCAACTAGAGAGCAATAATAATAAATCTCGGATGACAACACTTTCTCAAAACAATCATAATATGATATAACAAGATGGTATCTCGCTAGCCCTTTCTGAGACCGCAAAACATAAATGCAGAGCACCTTTAAAGATCAAGGACTGACTAGACATTGTAATTCATGGTAAAAGAGATCCAGTAAAGTCATACTCAATGTAAACTAACAGTAATGAATGCAAATGACAGCGGTGCTCTCCAACTGATGCTTTTTAAAAAGAAGATGATGACTCAACATGAAAGTAAATAGATAGGCCCTTCGCAGAGGGAAGCAGGAATTTGTAGAGGTGCCAGAGCTCGGTTTTGAAATAGAGATGAATAATATTTTGAGCAATATACTTTCATTGTCAACATAACAACCAAGAGATGGCGATATCTTCCATGCTACACACATTATAGGTGGTTCCCAAACAGAATGGTAAAGTTTATACTCACTCTCCACCAACAAGCATCAATCCATGGCTTGCTCGAAACAACGAGTGCCTCCAACTAACAACAGTCCCAGGGGGAGTTTTGTTTACAATTATTTTGATTTAGTTTGCATAAAGCATGGGACTGGGCATCCCAGTGACCAGCCATTTTTCTCGTGAGTGAGGAGCGGAGTCCACTCCTCTTGAGAATAACCCGCCTAACATGGAAGATACGGACAGCCCTAGTTGATACATGAGCTATTCGAGCATAAAAAACAGGATATTTATTTGAAGGTTTAGAGTTTGGTACATACAAATTTACTTGGAACGGCAGGTAGATACCGTATATAGGTAGGTATGGTGGACTCATAGGGAATAACTTTGGGGTTTATGGAGTTGGATGCACAAGCAGTATTCCCGCTTAGTACAGGTGAAGGCTAGCAAAAGACTGGGAAGCGACCAGCTAGAGAGCGACAACAGTCATGAACATGCATTAAAATTAATCAACATCGAATGCAAGCATGAGTAGGATATAATCCACCATGAACATAAATATCGTGAAGGCTATGTTGATTTTGTTTCAACTACATGCGTGAACATGCGCCAAGTCAAGTCACTTAAATCATTCAGAGGAGGATACTACCCTATCATACCACATCACAACCATTTTAATAGCATGTTGGCACGCAAGGTAAACCATTACAAGCTCCTAGCTAATCAAGCATGGCACAAGAAACTATGATCTCTAGTTGACATTGCAAACATGTTTATTCATAATAGGCCGAATCAGGAACGATGAACTAATCATATTTACAAAAACAAGAGAGGTCGAGTTCATACTAGCTTTTCTCATCTCAGTCAGTCCATCATATATCGTCATAATTGCCTTTCACTTGCACGAGCGAACGATGTGAATAAAAATAATAGTGCACGTGCATTGGACTAAGCTGGGATCTACAAGCATTCAATAAACATGAGAAGACAACGCAATATGGGCTCTTTTGTCAGTTCAACAATAATGCATATAAGAGCCACTTCAACAATTTAATCATGGTCTTCTCCTATCGACCCCCAAAGGAAAGATAATAAATAAAACTATTTACATGGGAAAGCTCCCAACAAGTAAAAGAAGAACAGGAAATTTTTTTGGGTTTTCTTTTTAATTACTACTACAAGCTTGGAAAGTAAACTAATTAAAAGCTACAACTAATTTTTTTGGTTTTTCTTAAGGTTTATTAAACACACAAGAAGAAAGCATAAAAAAGTGAAGTAAACTAGCATGGATGATACAATGAAAAGGTATGAGCACCGACATCTAGCAATGAGTGTGTGAACATGAATATAATGTCGGTGAGAAATACGTACTCCCTCAAGCTTAGGCTTTTGGCCTAAGTTGGTCTATGACCACGGTTGGCCTGGCGGATATCCATAGTAATAGTTGGGGTCATACTGCGAAGAAGAAGACTCTGATTGCCACTAGTTGGCAATCATCTCCGGATCCCACTGGTAATTAGACTGCCGTGGAGGATCAACTTATGGTTCCGACTCTGGCTCTGTGGCTGATGTAGGGTTCCAGTAGGCGTGGATAGCCTCTAACGGAACAAGGTACTGGCCTGAAGATAAATCAAACAAGGAAGGAGCAGGCAGGGTAATAGTCTCAGGATGATGTTTATGAAAGAACAATTTGTATTTAAGCTCCCCTTCCCTATTCTTAACAATAAAATCGTGTGCCACCATACTCTTATAATCTAAATAAACACGAGGCAACAATTTTTCTTCCTTCTCATAATGCCTAATAGGTATGTTAAAATGTGCAGGTAGGCATGAAGCATAGATGCCTCCAAAGATGGGGCCCTTTGTACGGTTCAGACTTAACCGTTTAGCAATAATACCGCTCATACTAACAGAGTTATCACTGAATTAACCATGGAACAAAATAATAATATAAGGAACACTAAGGTTTCCACAGTTTCCGTGACCAATTAAGCAACGACTAGCAAATATCACAAAGTAGCGTAAAACAGGAAAATGTATGCTAGTGATTCGTGCATCGGAAACCTTCCTCGTTTCCCCTACAGTGATGGTATCAATAAACCCATCCACATCGCCGCGTGTGGTTCCTCTATTGTGCCCTCGAAAGGGAACAAACAAACCCGACAAAAATCATAAAGTGACATCTCCTTATGCTCATCATATAAATAAAACTCCACCGTAGGTGGTGAGCTCCTAGAATGGAAATGAAAGTTTTGCACAAAGATATTTGTGAGTAAGAGATACTGGTCGTGTTGTCGTGGAGGAAAGCGGTGAGGCCTGCATTCTCAGCCAATTCATAAAAGTCTTCATAAATCCCGACTGCTCTCAAGAAATCATCGGAAGGCCATTCACACGACCGAACCTCCGTGCTGCGAGGTAGATTATATTTGGGCTTCTATGCCTTTTCCTTCGAGCTTCGGCTCGATGAGCCCCTCAAGAGTCTCTTCATTATTTTATGAAAAATTCTGAAATTTTTAGTAACTTCAAAATAAAAGTAAACCAAACTCAACAAAATTGATAGCAACTACTCCTACAAGTGCCTAGAGCCTATATCATGCATCAAGACTACTTGGAACCATATAAATTTGACATGCAAGCTCAAGAACAGGGTCACCTAAGAAGCAAAAATTAGCAATGAATAAAGCACTAGAACAAAAACTAATTGGACCAATGGAGGAGTCACACACCAAGGAACAATCTCCCCAAGCAGTTTTGTGAGAGGTGCTTTGAGCAAGGAGATCGAAAATGGCAGCAAAATGAGCTAGAACTCGTGCTTGAGCTAGATATTCGTGTTTGTGGGAGGAAGAAGGAGTGTGTGGGTGCAGGAATAAGTGGAGGAGGGCCACCGTGGGCCCACAAGGCAGGGGGCGCGCCCCTGACCCTCGTGGCCAGGTGCCAGCTCCTCCTACTGTGTTCTCAGTGCCTAATATTCTTAAATATTTCATAAAAAATCATATTTAAATTTCAGGGTATTTGGAGAACTTTTATTTTCGGAGTATTTTTATATTGCAAAGATAATTCAGATAACAGACAGAAAAATAATATTTTTATTTTATTTAATATAAATAACAGAAAGTAAGAGTAGGGTACAGAAGGTTGTGCCTTCTAGTTTCATCCATCTCATGCTCATCAAAAGGAATCCACTAACAAGGTTGATCAAGTCTTGTTAACGAACTCATTCCGAATAACATGGAACCGGAGAAATTTCGAATAACACTATGTTACCTCAACGGGGATATGCACATCCCCAATAATAAGAATATCATATTTCTTCTTGACAGTAGGAAGAGGAAATTCAAAACCTCCAAATATAATCGATTGAATTTTTCCAATAGAGTTGATACTATGAACTTGAGGTTGTTTCCTCGGAAATTGTATCATATGCTCATTACCATTAACATGAAAAGTGACATTGCCTTTAGTGCAATCAATAACAGCCCCTGCAGTGTTCAAAAAGGGTCTTCCAAGAATAATAGACATACTATCGTCCTCGGGAATATCAAGAATAACAAAGTCCGTTAAAATAGTAACGTTTGCAACTACAACAGGCACATCCTCACAAATACCGACAGGTATAGCAGTTGATTTATCGGCCATTTGCAAAGATCTTTCAGTAGGTTTCAACTTATTCAAATCAAGTCTACGATATAAAGAGAGAGGCATAACACTAACACCGGCTCCAAGATCACATAAAGCGGTTTTAACATAGTTTCTTTTAATAGAGCATGGTATAGTGGGTACTCCTGGATCTCCAAGTTTCTTTGGTATTCCACCCTTAAAAGTATAATTAGCAAGCATGGTGGAAATTTCAGCTTCTGGTATCTTTCTTTTGTTTGTAACAATATCTTTCATATACTTAGCATAAGGATTCATTTTGAGCATATCAATTAATCGCATACACAAAAAGATAGGTCTAATCATTTTAGCAAAGCGCTCAAAATCCTCAGCATCCTTTTTCTTGGATAGTTTGGGAGGAAAAGGCATGGGTTTCTGAACTCATGGTTCTCTTTCTTTACCATGTTTCCTAGCAACAAAGTCTTTCTTATCATAACGTTGATTCTTTGATTGTGGGTTATCAAGATCAACAACAGGTTCAATTTCTATATCATTATCATTACTAGGTTGAGCATCATCATGAACATTATCATTAAATTATCACTAGTTTCAGGTTCATTACCAGATTGTGTTTCAGCATCAGAGATAGAAATATCATTTGGATTCTCATGTGTTTAGCAATAGGTTCACTAGAAGCATGCAAAGTCCTATCATTTTTCTTTTTCTTCCTTTTAGAAGGACTAGGTGCGTCTATATTATTTCTATGAGAATCTTGCTCAATTCTCTTAGGGTGGCCTTCAGGATACCAAGGTTCCTGAGTCATTCTACCAGTTCTAGTAGCCACTCTAACATCATAATCATTATTCTTACTATTCAATTCATTGAGCAAATCACTTTGAGCTTTAAGTACTTGTTCTACTTGAGTGGTAACCATAGAACCATGTTTACTAATAAGTTTAAGTTCACCTTTGACATTAGCCATATAATCACCCAAGTGTTCAAGCATATTTGAATTGTATTTAAATTGTCTACCAAAATAAGCATTGAAGTCTTCTTGCTTAACCATAAATTTATCAAACTCATCTAAGCATGGGCTAGCAAACTTAGTAAATGGGATTTCAGCTTTATCATATCTATAGAGAGAATTTACCTTTACTACCTGTGTCGGGTTATCAAGACCATGTACTTCTTCAATAGGAGATGGATTAAGATCATATGTTTCTTCAACAGGCGGTAAATTAAGACCATGTATTTCTTCAATAGGAGGTAAATTCTTAACATATTTAGCTTTAATACCATTTTCTTTCATAGATTTCTTTGCCTCTTGCATATCTTCAGGACTCGGAAACAGAACACCTCTCTTCTTCGGAGTTGGTTTAGGAATAGGCTCAGGAAGTGTCCAATTATTTTCATTTGTCAACATATTATTCAATAAAATTTCAGCTTCATCCAGCGTTCTTTCCTTGAAAACAGAACCAGCACAACTATCCAGGTAATCTCTGGAATCATCGATTAGTCCATTATAAAAGATATCAAGTATTTCATTTTTCTTAAGAGGATGATCAGGCAAAGCATTAAGTAACTTGAGAAGCCTCCCCCAAGCTTGTGGGGGACTCTCTTCTTCAATTTGCACAAAATTATATATATATATATATATCCCTTAAAGCAGCTTGTTTCTTATGAGCAGGGAAATATTTAGCAGAGAAGTAATAAATCATATCCTGGGGACTACGCACACAACCAGGATCAAGAGAATTAAACCATATCTTAGCATCACCCTTTAATGAGAACAGAAATATTTTAAGGATATAAAAGTAATGAGTTCTCTCATCATTAGTGAACAGGGTGGCTATATCATTTAATTTAGTAAGATGTGCCACAACAGTTTCAGATTCATAGCCATGAAAAGGATCAGATTCAACCAAAGTAATTATATCAGGATCAACAGAGAATTCATAATCCTTATTAGTAACAAAGATAGGTGAAGTAGCAAAAGCAGGGTCAGGTTTCATCCTAGCATTTAGAGATTGTTTATTCCATTTAGCTAATAACCTCTTAAGTTCATAACTATCTTTGCAAGCTAAAATAGCTAAAGAAGCTTCTTTATCAAAAACATAACCCTTAGGAATAACGGGTAAGTCTTCATCGTCACTTTCATCGATATTACCAGATTCAATATTTTCATTCTCTCTAACCCTAGCAAGTTGTTCATCAAGAAATTCACCAAGTGGGACAATAGTATCAAGCATAGAAGTAGCTTCATCATAAGTATCATGCATAGCAGAAGTGGCATCATCAATAACATGTGACATATCAGAACGAATAGCAAAAGCAGGTTTAGGTGTCGCAAGCTTACTCAAAACAGAAGGTGAATCAAGTGTGGAGCTAGATGCCAGTTCCTTACCTCCCCTCGTAGTTGAGGGATAAATCTTGGTTTTTGCATCTCTCAAGTTCTTCATAATGATAAGCAGATATAAATCCCAAGTGGCTCAAAGAATAGAGCTATGCTCCCCGGCAACGGCGCCAGAAAATAGTCTTGATAACCCACAAGTATAGGGGGTCGCAACATTTTTCGAGGGTAGAGTATTCAACCCAAATTTATTGATTCGACACAAGGGGAACCAAAGAATATTCTCAAGTATTAGCAACTGAGTTGTCAATTCAACCACACCTGGAAACTTAATATCTGCAGCAAAGTATTTAGTAGCAAAGTAATATGATAGTAGTGGTAATGGTAGCAAAACGTAACAGTAGCAAAAGTAGTGTTTTTGGTATTTTGTAGTAATGATAGCAATAGCAACGGAAAAGTAAATAAGTGAAGAACAATATATGGAAAGCTTGTAGGTAATGGATCGGTGATGGAGAATTATGCCGGATGCGGTTCATCATGTAACATTCATAACATAGGGTGACACAGAACTAGCTCCAATTCATCAATGTAATGTAGGCATGTATTCCGAATATAGTCATACGTGCTTATGGAAAAGAACTTGCATGACATCTTTTGTCCTACCCTCCCGTGGCAGCGGGGTCCTAATGGAAACTAAGGGATATTAAAGCCTCCTTTTAATAGAGTACCGGAACAAAGCATTAACACATAGTGAATACATGAACTCCTCAAACTACGGTCATCACCGGTAAGTGTCCCGATTATTGTCACTTCGAGGTTAACAGATCATAACACATAATAGGTGACTATAGACTTGCAAGATAGGATCAAGAACTCGTATATATTGATGAAAACATAATAGGTTCAGATCTAAAATCATGGCACTCGGGCCCTAGTGACAAGCATTAAGCATAGCAAAGTCATAGCAACATCAATCTCAGAACATAGTGGATACTAGGGATCAAACCCTAACAAAACTAACTCGATTACATGATAAATCTCATCCAACCCATCACCGTCCAGCAAGCCTATGATGGAATTACTCACGCATGGCGGTGAGCATCATGAAATTGGTGATGGAGGATGGTTGATGATGACGATGGCGATGGATTCCCATCTCTGGAGCCCCGAATGGACTCCAGATCAGCCCTCCCAAGAGGTTTTAGGGCTTGGCGGCGGCTCCGTATCGTAAAATGCGATGAATCCTTCTCCTTAATTTTTTTCTCCCCAAAACCAAATATATAGAGTTGGAGTTGAGGTCGGAGAAGCTCCAGGGGGGCCACGAGGTAGGGGGCGCCCCCTAGGGGGGCAGGCGCGCCCCCCACCCTCGTGGACAGGTGGTGGGCCCCCTGGTCTTCATCTTTTGCAAGGATTTTTTATTATTTCCGAATAGATGTTCCGTGAAGTTTCAGGTCATTCCGAGAACTTTTGTTTCTGCACATAAATAACACCATAGCAATTCTGCTGAAAACAGTGTCAGTCCGGGTTAGTTCCATTCAAATCATGCAAGTTAGAGTCCAAAACAAGGGCAAAAGTGTTTGGAAAAGTAGATATGATGGAGACGTATCAGCGGCAATGTATTCTGCTTCGGCGTTGGATAAGCATACCGAGTTTTGTTTCTTGGAGGACCAAGACACAAGAGATCTACCAAGAAATTAACAAGTACCCGAAGTGGACTTTCTATCAACCTTGTCACCGGCATAGTCCGAGTCGGAATAGCCAACAAGATCAAAAGAGGACCTCTTAGGATACCAAATGCCAAAATTTGGTGTATGGGTTAAGTATCTCACTATCCTTTTCACAGCCTTAAGATGACATTCTTTGGGGGCCGCTTGATATCGTGCATACATGCACACACTTAGCATAATATTAGGACGGGAGGCACATAGATATAACAATGAACCAATCATAGAGCGGTAAACCTTTTGGTCAACCGGTTTGCCATCCTTAGTCAAGTCAAGATGTCCACTAGTAGGCATAGGAGTTTTCACACCTTTGCTTTCTTGCATGTTGAGCTTCTTGAATAAGTCCTTGGTATACTTTGTTTGAGAGACAAAGGTGCCTTCCTTAGTTTTCTTGATTTGCAAACCAAGAAAGAACTTGATTTCACTCATCATAGACATCTCAAACTTCTCCGACATTAGCTTTCCAAACTTTTCACTAAAATGAGGGTTAGTCGAACCAAATATGATATCATCAACATAAATTTGGCACACAAATAATTCACCATTAATCCTTTTAGTAAAAAGAGTAGAATCAATCTTTCCAATCTCAAAGCCTTTTTAATAAGGAACTTGGTCAAGCATTTATATCACGCTCTAGGAGCTTGTTTAAGACCATAAAGAGTGAAGTTTGTAAACATGATCGGGTTTCTTAGGATTAACAAAGCCGGGAGGTTGTTTAACATAAACTTCCTCCTCAATCTCACCATTTAGAAAAGCACTTTTAATGTCCATTTGGTATAAGGTGATATCATGGTGATTAGCATAGACAAGTAAGATGCGGATGGACTCAAGTCTAGCAACAGGGGCATATGTCTCACCATAGTCCATACCTTCGACTTGAGTGTAGCCTTGGGCAACGAGACATGCTTTGTTGCGAACTACTTGTCCATCTTGGTCTTGCTTGTTGCGAAACACCCATTTGGTATCGATAATGTTGTGGTTGTTGCCGGGCTTCTCAACCAATGTCCACACTTGGTTTCTCTCAAAGTTGTGTAGCTCTTCATGCATGGCATTTATCCAATCCAGATATTCCAATGCTTCTTCAACCTTCATAGGTTCAATGCTAGAGATGAATGAATAATGTTCACAAAAATTAGTCGAACGAGTTTTAGAGCGAGTGATTCTCCCGGTTTGGGTATCATTGAAGATTTGTTCAACGGGATGGTCTCTTGAGACTCTTGCTCGAACTCGTGAGAGCTTTTGCTTGGGCCGGGGTGGAACATCTTCTTCATCATCTCATTCTTCTTCTTGGCATTCTTCATTGTTGTAGATGCTCAGGAACTCCGACGGGTGAGTCTTGCCTTCGTATTTCTCCGAGACCTCCGGTTTGAACGTGCGGGAAGTGGGCCACTGTTCAATGCTAGAGATGAATGAATAATGTTCACAAAAATTAGTCGAACGAGTTTTAGAGCGAGTGATTCTCCCGGTTTGGGTATCATTGAAGATTTGTTCAACGGGATGGTCTCTTGTGACTCTTGCTCGAACTCGTGAGAGCTTTTGCTTGGGCCGGGGTGGAACATCTTCTTCATCATCTCATTCTTCTTCTTGGCATTCTTCATTGTTGTAGATGCTCAGGAACTCCGACGGGTGAGTCTTGCCTTCGTATTTCTCCGGGACCTCCGGTTTGAACGTGCGGGAAGTGGGCCACTGGACTCGCCGCAGCTCATGGGTAAAAGCTGGACAATCCACCTCGCAAGGCAAGTCACCAGAATCCCTCGGCGTAGTCTTTTCTATAGCGGCGCGCCTGTCAGATTGATGGCGTGCTTCCCTCCCGCGCTCGATGGTGGTTCGATCATCTTATTTGACTCATTCCCGAAGAACTTGACGTTGATCGCGGCGAGTTCGTGGATCGGACGACGCCGTGGATCCGTCATCGCGGGCATCGACCCGCCGAACTGGCGACCGCTGTCGTCGCGGCGGAGGAGAGTGCACCGTGGTCGCACCACCTCCGATCCTTCCGCCATCAGCACGGGCTGGCTCGGTGGACCGCCGCCACGAAGGCCCTGCCTCCTGCTGCCCATCTTTATTGGCGAAGCCGATAAGGCTCTGGATAGCTGCTCTCCATTCTTCGAGCTTCTTTGCAGCAGGAGGAAAATCTAGGAGCAGTTGTGCACGCGCCAACGCTTCTGCTGGTGTAGGCGGCAGCGACAGGCGCGAAGAACATGAGGTGCTCTGACTCCTAACCATGTTAGAAGGAGCTCCATCACGGTTCCACGGCTGTGCGCCGTTTCCACCAGCATCTTGGCATGCATGCTGGTCCTGCGCATCTCGGGAATGATGTTGAGGGCCCTTTCCATGGGGACGCTCGGGGTCACCAATGTCGCGGCTGCTCGTCACGCTCGACCTGGGAAGAGCGCAACGCATGCGCCAGCGGGGGTGTCTTGGAAGTCGCTTTTCCACCTTTGGAGGTCGCTCATGGCTCCGTCCTTGGATCCAGCGGTGTGCGGGTCGTCGTCGCGGCCACGAACGATACGCTTGCCTGGCTCCGGTCGCCAGAATGTCGCAGATGCTCATGATCTCCACCTCCGCCACCATCCGCGTCCATCCCGTGTGCCTGTCCGTGTTGGTACGGGCAGATCAACCGTAGTCGAACCAATCGCCATGATACCCTTCTTCTTGGGAGACATGATGATGAAGAAATCGACGCGCTAACTGCTAGATCAGGTTTGCGCAACCTCTCTCCCCCTACCTGGCGCGCCAAAGATGTCGGGGAAACGACACCTATGGGATCAAGGGGATCCCTTCTACGGTTTGGCAAGGAAAAAAGTGTGCGCAAAGAGAAGATCCAACGATCAACACGAGGGATTTTTACCCAGGTTCGGGCCGCTGAGAAACGTAAAACTCTAGTCCTGCTTTATTGTATTGAGTGTTCTTGAGCTCTGGCTAGTTGCTACGCATGCAAACTAGGCCAGAAAGTCCAAAAGTATTTTCCTGTATCGCCTTGGGCCTCCTTTTATACCAAGGGGCTACCACAGTGGCGTACATGCATACAGGAGGTGTAAAGCTACTACAATGCTTATATTTATCCCTGTCGTCTTAGGACAAGTGCATTTAATGCGTCGTTTACGTGTCCCTAACTTTATCGGGGACAGAAACAGAGCCCGTCCCGTCCGTCACCGCCTCACCCCATCTCGACATGTGCTCAGGATGACGAGGCTCGGGAGGGCTAGGCTGGCAGGCTCGTCGCTGCGCTGGAGCGATGGCAGGGCGATGGGATCCTTAAGCCTTGTCGTGGCCTCGCAGACGCCCGCGCAAACGTTCCCTGCAAGAATCTTCCTGGGAACTTCGCCTTTTACTCTTCACAAAGATCTGCATGCCACCACGCATACGCCCCTGGATCTTGGTCTTGACATTGTCGATGGTGTCAGAGCTCTCAACCTCAAGGGTGGTGGTCTTGCTGGGGCTTCGCAAACCATCCCGGCAAGGATCTTGCCGGGGCTTCGTAAACCATTCCGGCAAGAATCTTGTCGGGGGCTCAGCTTGTCTTATGTTCTGTGATTACTGGCTCGGATGCCGTCTTGGTCGTTTAGTATTTGCTTCCAGTTGTCCCTGTCAGGCCTCGCCACGGGCACGGCTGCAACTGACCGTGCACAAATAAGGGGTACTAAAGGGCCCAAACTTTAGTACACCGACAACATTTTCCACAAACACCTTAATAATCCCTAAAAAAATTATTGTTGATGAAGATCGGAGATAAAAGAAATTGATGGTTAGAACATTAGGCGATGTTTGGCGATCTTCCTGCTCCATGAAATCTCAAGATCTGTGCTCCACCAGCTCCGGGAGCAGAGTCGTGGAGGGGAGAGACTCCGAGCAGGCAAATATGTTTCGCTGTTGCTAGATGTAATTTCCTCTACTATTCGGGCCTTGGATGCAAACCGTAGCTGGTAGTGTACTAGAATGCCACAGACGTGTTGTTCAACCTTTTTGTTTGTTCGGATCCAGAAATCTCTCGTGGCACTTTCGCTTTCTTCTTCGTGTCCAAGAGCGGAAAGCATCAGCTGAAACGAGTCCTGCGATGGACGTTCTTCCGACGGTCCGTTTCTAAAGGGAGACGTGTCTCGTCACGCTGGGCAAGGCGACGTGTCGCGCCGATCAACGTTGTACGTGCATGAGGAAAACGGCCTTTTCTTCTTTCCGAGTGGAGGACAGGCTAGCAGTACATAGCTTGCTGCATGGTGAGCTGTCGATCCTGAAACTGAAACCATCTCTCGTTTTCGCTGAGGCAGAGTTTGATTTCGGGACGCAGCGTCATGTGGCCATGTTTTCCTCACAGACTTTTACAGGCATGCTGTAGAGTGATGCTCAGCACATGCATGGCTTTCTCTTTTCTTTTTGACGGTTCTTTTTTGAGGTGTGTATCAACTATATTTGGAAACAGGAAATAAACATGTCCATTGCTGTATAGGCATTTCCCCCCTCTTGTTCCTCTCCATCTCCAACAAGGACGACTTGGAAACCCATGGCATTTTATAGTCTTGTACGCCGGCCGCAGACAGTTGTGCATGGCCTGATTGATGTCCGCACGACACGTGAGCGGCAAAAGGGAATCAGTCAGCGAACAGCACCGAGCAGGAGGACGGGTGCCATGCACGCATGTCCATTGTTCATGTTTCTCCAAGCAGGGATCATCAATGGGAGCTCGGTGGAGTGGCACATGCGCACTTGCGCAGCGCAGCACAGTGATACTGGCATCGATGTACAAATTTTGTTTTTGGGCGCGGATGCATTTCTTTTTTAGCATCTGACGAAAAGGGACCACTTACTGGTTTTGTTCACGAAGCCAGCAAATTCGATACGGAAACCTGAAAAGAAAACGGGCAAAAAGCAAAAGCATAATTTGTGCCCTGCAGTGCTTGAGGGATGAACGTGGATGCCTCCGATCATGAGCCTGCCAGCCTGGGAGCCAAAACGCCGCACTGGGAGAAATAAAACATTCACAGGGTAGCCAGTGACTGAGCATCAATCAAGAGAAGAAACGGAGAGGAAAACGAAAATCCCGTCTCATGATTCAGGTGTTATCTTAGGTAGCTATAGAGAACAATATTGCCCAACTTAAATTTTTTATTATTGGTGTGTGAAAAACAACCCTTGATCATGAGTGCTACTTGAGAATATAGCATCATCCACCCCCTTTCCTCAACTATCCTGGGGTGCAGAGGCACAGCCAGAGAGGCGACAAGAACAAGGCTTGCTATTTTATCTTCTCTACCATTTGGTTAATTGTTTTTCTGATCACTTTGCCGACAAGTAGGACTTGTATATACAAAGAGATAGCAAACCTTACCGCATAACTCATAATATAATTGTCTTAAACGGATGATTAAACAAACGTCTCACATGCCAGGATGCTCATCCGTACTACTTCAAGAGAGACAATAGTATTGTTCATTGTTGACAGCAGAATTATTCATTTCACTGTAGCATCACAGTTGAAGCAAAGGATGCAGAGTACCATCCTTCTCATGGAGTAAACGGAATAAATGTGGTGTGTGGATAAGCATGCTGAGGAATTCTGTACCTTAATCCAACAACAGAGAACTGTCCAAGAATTAAGTGCTTCCAACAAAAAAGATCTTAATTACATGGTTATGTCAAGAAGAAAAGTCTCAGTAATGTTCATCTCAGTTTCAAATGTACATTGATCTCTTGCATCTGTGTTTGAAACAGTAGCCAGTACAAGCTGCTCAACTTCTCCAGAGATTAACATTTACCAGCAGATGGAGAGAGTCGAAGGATTGACATTTACATGGTGGATCACTTGGAGCGGGTGATTTCAAGAGACCATTTGAGGATCAGTTCAATGCTGCCTGATTTTGTCTCTGCGGACGGGTCACTACCTGAGACATACTACCTTCATGCTGAATTCTTTCCCGTCTGCAGGTAGTGAAGCAAGAAAGCAAAAAACTCATTCGGTCTGCAGGTACTGAAGGCAGAAGAAGAACACAGAAGTTGGCAGCAGTCAGAAGCAACAAACCAGCATCTCATGGTCACCCATTATTTCCTCGATCACCTCAGCAAGAACCTTCTCTCCGCTGTTGGGAACAAGTGCCGCGAAAGCGGCTTGTTCCAACCCTGAACAGTGAGCAATATAATTTATTTCGTCATAGAGTCTTTTGTTTGTGTGTGTGGAAAGACGCTGTTTTTTCTCTTACAGTTTCCGAATTTCCTTTGACCTAGGACTAAGGAACTAGTACCTGTTTCTGGGTAGGCGTTGATGAACATCATCATCTCCTCACCAGTCAGACCAGAAAAGATGCATATTCTTTGCGGAGATTTCATAATCTGTGAACCAAACACACATGTTAACTAGCGATCGATGGTAAAATTTAAGGCTACGAAAGAAGTGATTGAAGGCATCTGGCAAGGCTGTTATTTCAGCATAAGAGTGTAAGTAAGCGCAGTAAAGACTGAAAATGTCATGTTTGTGAATGTTGTTACCTTGACAGCTTCTACATTAGGCTGCTCAGTGTGCATGGCATCCCACAAAGTTTGTTTCGTCATTTCTTCTGTACAATGAATCACCTGACCCATGAACAAGTTTGCTGAACTTTCAAGATCGTATGACAAACTTTCTACTGTATTTTCATCTCACACATTTGTTTCTGAATAAGAGTAAGCTTTGGCTACTCTACATTTCAGTGTCTTTTTTCAAGACTCATTTCTTGATCTTATTACTTACTCCGTTAGAAGACGCCCACTTTTTAACAGTGGAGAAGACTCCTATTTCGTTCATTTTCTGTTCTTCTGCAGCTAAATGTACCAAACCTGATCTTTTCTCGGTAAACTTCTGTTACAGCAGGCGCGAAACATAATTACCTTGAGGAAATCACCGTCGAGCTCCTTCAGGAACTCCTGAATCTGCACTAGTTACGAAAATTCACAGGAATTACTTGTAAATTAGTGTTCTATCTGTCAATATCGGCATGCAAGCATCATGCAGGTTCTAAGAATCCTGTGAACCGAATACCTTGACGGCCTCACTTTTATCGAATCCGATGAGCAATATTGCCTGAAATGGGGTCACAATTCAGTGACATCGATCTCAGCATTTCGAAGTAAACAAATCACTATATTTCACCGGCAACAGAAGCTATATGTATATGCAGCGGGGGCGTGGAATAGCACTCGCTTGTAACGCGCAACTGGTGGCGACTCACCGGCGGTCCGTACATCGGGTCCTCGGCGTTAAGCGGTACGAACTTGGAGTCCTCTGCTACAAGCTCCGCCGGGGATCCTAGGGCGACGGATGCGCGTCAGATGTGCGGAAGGAAACCGGTAATATTGTAGGTGCGTGGCGACGCGCGCGCACCTTCGGGAGGCAGCGACGATCGGAGCAGGGGCAGGCGCCATATTCTCCTCGGCGACGGCGACGGCTGCGCCGCGACGGATGCGGGGGTGCGGGGCGAGACGCGGCAGGAGGGTACGAAGGGTCTGGGCAGGATTAGGCGGTGGAGGACGGGGGCGGACGGCGAAGTCATCGGCGCCGGCGGCGAGGACGACGGCGACGTTATCCTTCTGTGTTGTGTGGTTTTGTACGTAGTCTATGTTCCGTCAGGGTTTCGTCTCAAGCCACGTCTAGCAAAACGGCAAAAACAACAGATTTGACCCCGTGGGCGAAAAAATATCACAAAATAAACCAATGCTAAGTCAATATGTAACACCTGAGAGTTAGACGCCACACTATACGGTATAGGTGTTAGTGATACCATACAATGTAGGTTGACTAGGCGTGTAGGGCATAAGAGCCAGCACTGCACGGTGTAATGTGGCGTCTAGTTGTCGTGCGCTACACAAAAAGGTCAGCCGTGTAAAAAACTTTCATCAACGGTTCATTTTATGATATTGTTACATCCACATGTCAGAAAAATGATTTTTGCCTAGTAAAACTCAGACCAGCTGTAAATTTTTTTGCATACTGCGAGACGTCCAACCAAATAGGTCCTTAAAACTCGTCACCTAAATATTTACGACAGGTTTAGAGGACCTGACTTTTCTTTTTTTACGAGAAAAACTCCAATCTATTCATTAACGGTTAAGATTGTATAAAGAGCATCAGAAGTAAAAAAAATATTCAGGTTTATAGACCACCTAGCGATGACTACAAGCACTGGAGCGAGCCAAAGGCGCATCGGCGTCATCGCCCCTCCACATCAGAGTCGGGCAAATATTGTTGTAGTAGACAGTCGGAAAGTAATCGTGCTAAAGCCCCATAGGACCAACGCATCAGAATAACAACCACCACCGATGAAGAGAAACATAGATCAGAAGTATCCATCCTGTAGACACACGAACATATAAGAACGAAGACTGGATTCACGTGGATCCACCTAAGACAAACCCCGACTGAATCCCATGAGATCTATGAAATCCGCCGGAGACAAACCTCCACACGCCCTCCGACGATGCTAGAAACACCTTCAGAATGGGGGCTGGGTGGGGAGGACCTTATTTCATCTGCAGAGAGCCGCCTCTGCCTCGCATCTCTAAATAGGACACAAACCCAAACAAAACTAAAAAAACATCAGAAAGCGAAGCCCTCCCGCCGACAAAGACCGAGATCCACCGCGCCTCCATGGTCCTAAGACCACAAGAGACAAGGTAGACCGGTGACGACGCCGATGGGACGCAAGAGAAACCCTAGCATAGGGTGCAGGCTACGAGCGACAGGCTGCTGCCGTGCGTGGTGCGCCGTTCACGAGAGAGAGGACTTGACCTTGTGGTAGCATAAAAAAATTATAGGGCAAATATTAACAAGTGCCTGCATATAGATGCATGAAATTTATATATACGTAGTCTCATTAGTTCATCACATCCAAGATCATATGCAACATACGAAGTAGCAAGTTCAGCCATACAAAATGCGGGAAGAAGAAAAAACATGATCGAGTGTATGAGGAAATCAAGCAACTCCTCATTGTTGAGAAGATCGTCGCCACCATCACGGGCTCTAGCACCTCCATCTTCAACAACTTGGATCGGAGAATGAGCACCACCATCATTATGAACATCGTTTGGCGAAGCACCACCACCACCTCGATCACCATTGCCAAAAGCTTAACCACCACCAACCCCAATGGCGAATCCAACATCACCTCCAAACCCACTGAGGGAGTCCTGGTTTAAGGGGTCCTCGGGCGTTCGGCCTGGGTGACATGGGCTAGACTGCTGGGTCATGAAGATACAAGGTAGAAGACTTCCTTCCGTGTCCGGATGAGACTCTCCTTTGCGTGGAAGGCAAGCTAGACGACCGGATGTATTATTTCCTTTCTCTGTAACCGACTTTGTATAACCCTAGGCCCCTCCGGTGTCTATAAACCAGAGGGTTTAGTCCGTAGAGAACAATCACAATCATACAGCCTAGACTTCTAGGGTTTAGCCACAACGATCTCGTGGTAGATCAACTCTTGTAATCCTCATATTCATCAAGATCAATCAAGCAGGACGCAGGGTATTACCTCCATCAAGAGGGCCCGAACCTGGGTAAAACCGTTGGAAATATGCCCTAGAGGCAATAATAAATTAGTTGTTATTATATTTCCTTGTTCATGATAATCGTTTATTATCCATGCTATAATTGTATTGATAGGAAACTCAGATACATGTGTGGATACATAGACAACACCATGTCCCTAGTAAGCCTCTAGTTGACTAGCTCGTTGATCAATAGATGGTTACGGTTTCCTAACCATGGACATTGGATGTCGTTGATAACGGGATCACATCATTAGGAGAATGATGTGATGGACAAGACCCAATCCTAAGCCTAGCACAAAGATCGTGTAGTTCGTATGCTAAAGCTTTTCTAATGTCAAGTATCATTTCCTTAGACCATGAGATTGTGCAACTCCCGGATATCGTAGGAATGCTTTGGGTGTACCAAACGTCACAACGTAACTGGGTGATTATAAAGGTGCACTACAGGTATCTCCGAAAGTGTCTGTTGGGTTGGCACGAATCGAGACTGGGATTTGTCACTCCGTGTAAGCGGAGAGGTATCTCTGGGCCCACTCGGTAGGACATCATCATATGCGCAATGTGACCAAGGAGTTGATCACGGGATGATGTGTTACGGAACGAGTAAAGAGACTTGCCGGTAACGAGATTGAACAAGGTATCGGGATACCGACGATCGAATCTCGGGCAAGTATCGTACCGATAGACAAAGGGAATTGTATACGGGATTGATTAAGTCCTTGACATCGTGGTTCATCCGATGAGATCATCGTGGAACATGTGGGAGCCAACATGGGTATCCAGATCCCGCTGTTGGTTATTGACCGGAGAACGTCTCGGTCATGTCTGCATGTCTCCCGAACCCGTAGGGTCTACACACTTAAGGTTCGATGACGCTAGGGTTATAAAGGAAGTTTGTATGTGGTTACCGAATGTTGTTCGGTGTCCCGGATGAGATCCCGGACGTCACGAGGAGTTCCGGAATGGTCCGGAGGTAAAGATTTATATATGGGAAGTCCTGTTTTGGTCACCGGAAGAGTTTCGGGGTTTATCGGTAACGTACCGGGACCACCGGGAGGGTCCCGGGGGTCCACCAAGTGGGGCCACCTGCCCCGGGGGGGCCACATGGGCTGTAGGGAGTGCTCCTTGGCCTACATGGGCCAAGGGCACCAGCCCCACTAAGTCCCATGCGCCTAGAAGGGGAGAGGGGGCAAACCCTAAGGGCATATGGGCCCTAAGGCCCATACACCCTGCGCCTCCCTCTCCTCCCCCCTCTTGGCCGCCACCCCTTGGCCATCTAGGGTTGCCGCCCCCCTAGGGGTGGGAACCCTAGAGGGGGCGCAGCCCCTCCCCTTCCCCTATATATATGAGGCCTAGGGGGCTGCCCATAACACACGTGATTCAATCTCTCGTTGGTGCAGCCCTGCATCTCTTCTTCCTCCTCTTCTGCGGTGCTTGGCGAAGCCCTGCAGGATTGCCACGCTCCTCCATCACCACCACGCCGTTGTGCTGCTGCTGGATGGAGTCTTCCTCAACCTATACCTCTCTCCTTGCTGGATCAAGGCATGGGAGACGTCACCGGACTGTACGTGTGTTGAACGCGGAGGTGCCGTCCGTTCGGCACTAGGATCATCGGTGATTTGGATCACGACGAGTACGACTCCATCAACCCTGTTCACTTGAACGCTTCCGCTTAGAGATCTACAAGGGTATGTAGATGCACTCTCCTTCCCCTCGTTGCTAGTCTCTCCATAGATAGATCTTGATGACACGTAGGAAAATTTTGAATTTCTGCTACGTTCCCCAACAATGGCATCATGAGCTAGGTCTATTGCGTAGATTCTATGCACGAGTAGAACACAAAGTAGTTGTGGGTGTTGATTTTGTTCAATATGCTTGCCGTTACTAGTCTTATCTTGATTCGGCGGCATCGTGGGATGAAGCGGCCCGGACCAACCTTACACGTACTCTTACGTGAGACCGGTTCCACCGACAAACATGCACTAGTTGCATAAGGTGGCTGGCGGGTGTCTGTCTCTCCCACTTTAGTCAGATCGGATTCGATGAAAAGGGTCCTTATGAAGGGTAAATAGCAATTGGCATATCACGTTGTGGTTTTGCGTAGGTAAGAAACGTTCTTGCTAGAAACCCATAGCAGCCACGTAAAACATGCAAACAACAATTAGAGGACGTCTAACTTGTTTTTGCAGGGTATGCTATGTGATGTGATATGGCCCAAAGGATGTGATGAATGATATATGTGATGTATGAGATGATCATGTTCTTGTAGTAGGAATCACGACTTGCATGTCGATGAGTATGACAACCGGCAGGAGCCATAGGAGTTGTCTTTATTTATTTATGACCTGCGTGTCAACTTAAACGTCATGTAATTACTTTACTTTATTGCTAACCGTTAGCTGTAGTAGTAGAAGTAATAGACGACGAGACAACTTCAAGAGGACACGATGATGGAGATCATGATGATGGAGATCATGGTGTCATGCCGGTGACAAGATGATCATGGAGCCCCAAGATGGAGATCAAAGGAGCTATATGATATTGGCCATATCATGTCACTATTATTTGATTGCATGTGATGTTTATCATGTTTATACATCTTATTTGCTTAGAACGACGGTAGTAAATAAGATGATCCCTCATTAAAAATTTCAAGAAGTGTTCTCCCCTAACTGTGCACCGTTGCTACAGTTCGTCGTTTCGAAGCACCACGTGATGATCGGGTGTGATAGATCCTTACGTTCACATACAACGGGTGTAAGACAGTTTTACACATGCAAAACACTTAGGGTTAACTTGACGAGCCTAGCATGTACAGACATGGCCTCGGAACACAGAAGACCGAAAGGTCGAGCATGAGTCGTATGGTAGATACGATCAACATGAAGATGTTCACCGATGTTGACTAGTCCGTCTCACGTGATGATCGGACACGGCCTAGTTGACTTGGATCATGTAATCACTTAGATGACTAGAGGGATGTCTATCTAAGTGGGAGTTCATAAGATGAACTTAATTATCCTGAACATAGTCAAAAGGTCTTCGCAAATTATGTCGTAGCTCGCGCTTTAGCTCTACTGTTTTGATATGTTCCTAGAGAAAAATTAGTTGAAAGTTGAGAGTAGCAATTATGCGGACGAGGTCCGTAAACTGAGGATTGTCCTCATTGCTTCATAGAAGGCTTATGTCCTTAATGCACCGCTCAGTGTGCTAAACCTCGAACGTTGTCTGTGGATGTTGCGAACATCTGACATACACGTTTTGATAACTACATGATAGTTCAGTTAAACGGTTTAGAGTTGAGGCACCGAAGACGGTTTTTTTGAAACGTCGCGAAACATATGAGATGTTTCGAGGGCTGAAATTGGGATTTCAGGCTCGTGCCCACGTCAAGAGGTATAAGACCTCCGACGATTTTCTTAGCCTGCAAACTAAGGGAGAAAAGCTCAATTGCTGAGCTTGTGCTCAGATTGTCTGAGTACAACATTCATTTGAATCGAGTGGGAGTTGATCTTCCAGATGAGATAATGATGTTTCTCCGAAGTCATTACCACCAAGCTGCTAGAGCTTCGTGATGAACTATAATATATCAGGGACATATATGATGATCCTTGAGTTATTCGCGATGTTTGACACCGCGAAAGTAGAAATCAAGAAGGAGCGTCAATTGTTGATGGTTGGTGAAACCACTAGTTTCAAGAAGGGCAAGGGCACAAAGGGATACTTCATGAAACACCAATTCAGCTACTGCTCTAATGAAGAAACCCAAGGTTGAACCCAAACCCGAGACTAAGTGCTTCTGTAATAAGGGGAACAGCCACTGGAGCAGAATTACCCTAGATACTTGGTAGATTAGAAGGCTGGCAAGGTCGATAGAAGTATATTGGATATACATTGTGTTGATGTGTACTTTACTAGTACTCCTAGTAGCACCAGGGTATTAGATACCGGTTCGGTTGCTAAGTGTTAGTAACTCGAAATAAAAGCTACGGAACAAACGGAGACTAGCTAAAGGTGAGATGACAATATGTGTTGGAAGTGTTTCCAAGCTTGATGTGATCAAGTATCGCACGCTCCCTCTACCATCGAGATTGGTGTTTGCGTTGAGCATAGACATGATTGGATTATGTCTATCGCAATACGGTTATTCATTTAAGGAGAATAATGGTTACTCTATTTATTTGAATAATACCTTCAATGGTCTTACACCTAAAAATGAATGGTTCATTGAATCTCGATCGTAGTGATACACATGTTCATGCCAAAAGATATAAGATAGTAATGATAGTACCACCCACTTGTGGCACTGCCACGTAAGTCATATCGGTATAAAACGCATGAAGAAGCTCCATGTTGATGGATCTTTGGGCTCACTCATTTTTGAAAAGTTTGAGACATGCGAACCATGTCTGTTGGTATATATGCATGAAGAAACTCCATGCAAATGGACCATTTTGTACTCACTTGATTTTGAATCACTTGAGACATGCAAATCATACCACATGGGCAAGATGACTGAAAGCCTCGGTTTCAGTAAAATGGAACTAGAAAGCAACTTGTTGGAAGTAATACATTTTGATGTGTACAGTCCAATGAGTGCTGAGGCATGTAGTGGATATCGTTATGTTCTTACTTCACAGATGATTTGAGTAGATGTTGAGTATATTTACTTGATGAATGACGAGTCTGAATTATTGAAAGGTTCAAGTAATTTCAGGGTGAAGTTGAAAGATCGTCGTGGCAAGAGGATAAAAGATCTATGATATGATCATAGAGATGAATATCTGAGTTACAAGTTTGGCACAGAATTAAGACATTGTGGAAATTGTTTCACAACTAATACAGCCTGGAACACCATAGTGTGATGGTGTGTCCGAACATCATAACTGCACCCTATTGGATATGATGCATACCATGATGTCTCTTATCGAATTACCACGATAGTTCATGGGTTAGGCATTAGAGACAACCACATTCACTTTAAAAAGGGGCACCACGTAATTCCGATGAGGTGACACCATATGAACTATGGTTTAGAGAAACCTAAGCTGTCATTTCTTAAAAGTTTGGGGCTGCGACGCTTATATGAAAAAGTTTCAGGCTGATAAGCTCGAACCCAAAGCGGATAAATGCATCTTCATAGGACACCCAAAACAGTTGGGTATACCTCCTGTCTCAGATCCGAAAGCAATAAGGGATTGTTTCTAGAATCGGTTCCTTTCTCGAGGAAAAGTTTCTCTCGAAAGAATTGAGTGGGAGGATGGTGGAGACTTGATGAGGTTATTAAACCGTTACTTCAACTAGTGTATAGCAGGGCACAAAGAGTTGTTCCTGTGGCACCTACACCAATTGAAGTGGAAGCTTATGATATTGATCATGAGACTTCGGATCAAGTCACTCCCAAACCTCGTAGGATGACAAGGATGCGTACTACTTCAGAGTGGTACATAATCCTGTCTTGGAAGTCATGTTGCTAGACAACAATGAACCTACGAGCTATGGAGAAGCAGTGGTGGGCCTGGATTCCGATAGATGGCTCGAGGCCATAAAATCCGAGAGAGGATCCATGTATAAAAACAAAGTATAGACTTTGGAAGAACTACTTGATGGTCGTAAGGCTGTTGAGTACAGATGGATTTTAAAAGGAAGACGGACAATGATGGTAAGTATCACCATTAAGAAAGCTCGACTTGTCGTTAAGATGTTTTCCGACAAGTTCAAGGAGTTGACTACGATGAGACTTTCTCATTCGTAGCGATGCTAAGAGTCTGTTGGAATTATATTAGCAATTACTGCATCATTTATGAAATCTTGCAGATAGGATGTCAAAACATTGTTTCCTCGACGATTTTTGAGGAAAGGTTGTATGTGACACAACCGGAAGGTTTTGTCAATCCTAAAAGATGCTAATAAGTATGCAAAGCTCCAGCAATCCTTCTAAGGACTGGAGTAAGCATCTCGGAGTTGGAATGTATGCTTTGATGAGATGATCAAAGATTTTGGGGTGTATACAAAGTTTATGAGAAACTTGTATTTCCAAAGAAGTGAGTGGGAGCACTATAGAATTTCTGATGAATACATGTTGTTGACATATTGTTGATCAGAAATGACGTAGAATTTCTGGAAAGCATATAGGGTTATTTGGAAAGTGTTTTTCAATGGAAAGCCTGGATTAAGCTACTTGAACATTGAGCATCAAGATCTATGAGGATAGATCAAAACGCTTAATAGTACTTTCAAATGAGCACATACCTTGACATGATCTTGAAGGTGTTCAAGATGGATCAGTCAAAGAAGGAGTTCTTGCCTGAGTTTTAAGGTATGAAGTTAAGACTTAAAGCTCGACCACGGCAGAATAGAGAGAAAGGACGAAGGTCGTCCCCTATGCTTAAGACGTAGGCTCTTCAGTATGCTATGCTGTGTACCGCACCTGAAGTGTGCCTTGCCGTGAGTCAGTCAAGGGGTACAAGGGTGATCCATGAATGGATCACAGGACAGCGGTCAAAGTTATCCTTAGTAACTAGTGGACTAAGAAATTTTCTCGATTATGGAGGTGGTAAAAGAGTTCGCCGTAAAGGGTTACGTCGATGCAAGCTTAACACCTATCCGGATAGCTCCGATAGAGATACCGGATACGTATAATGGAGCAACAATTTAGAATGGCTCCAAGTAGAACAGTTATTTGGAATAGCTCCAAATAGAACGTGGTAGCTACATCTAGGAGATGACATAGAGATTTGTAAAGCACACATGGATCTGAAAGGTTCAGACCCGTTGACTAAAACCTCTCTCACAAGCAACATGATCAAACCCAGAACTCATTGAGTGTTAATCACATAGTGATGTGAACTAGATTATTGACTCTAGTAAACTCTTTGGATGTTGGTTACATGGCGATGTGACCTGTGAGTGTTAATCACATGGCGATATGAACTAGATTATTGACTCTAGTGCAAGTGGGAGACTGTTGGAAATATGCCCTAGAGGCAATAATAAATTAGTTATTATTATATTTCCTTGTTCATGATAATCGTTTATTATCCATGCTATAATTGTATTGATAGGAAACTCAGATACATGTGTGGATACATAGACAACACCATGTCCCTAGTAAGCCTCTAGTTGACTCGCTCGTTGATCAATAGATGGTTACGGTTTCCTAACCATGGACATTGGATGTCGTTGATAACGGGATCACATCATTAGGAGAATGATGTGATGGACAAGACCCAATCCTAAGCCTAGCACAAAGATCGTGTAGTTCGTATGCTAAAGCTTTTCTAATGTCAAGTATCATTTCCTTAGACCATGAGATTGTGCAACTCCCGGATACCGTAGGAATGCTTTGGGTGTACCAAACGTCACAACGTAACTGGGTGATTATAAAGGTGCACTACAGGTATCTCCGAAAGTGTCTGTTGGGTTGGCACGAATCGAGACAGGGATTTGTCACTCCGTGTAAGCGGAGAGGTATCTCTGGGCCCACTCGGTAGGACATCATCATATGCGCAATGTGACCAAGGAGTTGATCACGGGATGATGTGTTGCGGAACGAGTAAAGAGACTTGCCGGTAACGAGATTGAACAAGGTATCGGGATACCGACGATCGAATCTCAGGCAAGTATCGTACCGATAGACAAAGGGAATTGTATACAGGATTGATTAAGTCCTTGACATCGTGGTTCATCCGATGAGATCATCGTGGAACATGTGGGAGACAACATGGGTATCCAGATCCCGCTGTTGGTTATTGACCGGAGAACGTCTCGGTCATGTCTGCATGTCTCCCAAACCCGTAGGGTCTACACACTTAAGGTTCGATGACGCTAGGGTTATAAAGGAAGTTTGTATGTGGTTACCGAATGTTGTTCGGTGTCCCGGATGAGATCCCGGACGTCACGAGGAGTTCCGGAATGGTCCGGAGGTAAAGATTTATATATGGGAAGTCCTGTTTTGGTCACCGGAAGAGTTTCGGGGTTTATCGGTAACGTACCGGGACCACCGGGAGGGTCCCGGGGGTCCACCAAGTGGGGCCACCTGCCCCGGGGGGGCCACATGGGCTGTAGGGAGTGCTCCTTGGCCTACATGGGCCAAGGGCACCAGCCCCACTAAGGCCCATGCGCCTAGAAGGGGAGAGGGGGCAAACCCTAAGGGCATATGGGCCCTAAGGCCCATACACCCTGCGCCTCCCTCTCCTCCCCCCTCTTGGCCGCCACCCCTTGGCCATCTAGGGCTGCCGCCCCCCCTAGGGGTGGGAACCCTAGAGGGGGTGCAGCCCCTCCCCTTCCCCTATATATATGAGGCCTAGGGGGCTGCCCATAACACACGTGACTCAATCTCTCGTTGGTGCAGCCCTGCGTCTCTTCTTCCTCCTCTTCTGCGGTGCTTGGCGAAGCCCTGCAGGATTGCCACGCTCCTCCATCACCACCACGCCGTTGTGCTGCTGCTGGATGGAGTCTTCCTCAACCTCTCCCTCTCTCCTTGCTGGATCAAGGCATGGGAGACGTCACCGGGCTGTACGTGTGTTGAACGCGGAGGTGCCGTCTATTCGGCACTAGGATCATCGGTGATTTGGATCACGACGAGTACGACTCCATCAACCCCGTTCACTTGAACGCTTCCGCTTAGCGATCTACAAGGGTATGTAGATGCACTCTCCTTCCCCTCATTGCTAGTCTCTCCATAGATAGATCTTGGTGACACGTAGGAAAATTTTGAATTTCTGCTACATTCCCCAACAAAAGCATCGTGTCCCTTGTCTCCTGTTACCATCGACCTTAGACGCATAGTTTGGGACCCCTTACCCGAGATCCGCCGGTTTTGACACCGACATTAGTGCTTTCATTGAGAGTTCCGTTGTGTCGTCACTGCAAGGTTCGATGGCTTCATCAATCATCTACAACGATGCTGCCCTAAGGGGGGTTTTTCTCCCCGGCCAGATCTTTGTGTTCGGAGGCTTCGCACTGCGGGCCAACTCGCTTGGCCATTTAGAGCAGATCGACAGCTATGCCCCATGTCACCAGATTAGTTTTGAAAACCTAAATTATGTCACTGATATCCGAGGAGACTTGATCTTCCAAGTATTCACGACCCCAACCTCCGCTCTCGCCTTAGATCCGGAGCGCGTCGCCAGGTCTGAAGACGGGATTCCTGACCCCGTCGGACTATCTGTGGCCACTAAGCCCGGTACGGGAGAGCCGGAGGAAGCAGTGTCGCTGGCAACCATCACAAAGCCGGACTCTTCCCCGGACACTGGCTCCGAACTCTCGGAGTCAGCATCGTGTGAGCTCGGCCGAGGAATCTCCTTCTCGCCGTACTCCACTGATTCTCTTCTCCCTGGCCAAACCTCGCCTTTAAGCGAGGCTATGGACTTGATGCTATCCCTCGTCATTACGGAGGAGCAACGTTCGAACTACGCCCAGCCCGGACTAGGGGCTGAGAACGGGGAATTTTACGTCCCACCCACCACCCACTTCATCGCCACTGTCGAGGACTTAACTAACATGCTCGATTACGGCTCCGAAGACATCGACAGTATGGTCGACGATGCCAGAGAAGAGCAGGTCCAAAACCCGCCGTTTACCGGACGCTGGATGGCCACCTCTTCGTATGACGTGTACATGGTGGATACACCCAAAGAGGGTGACGGTGATAACGAGAAAAATCCAGTAGAGGATAAACGTCCTGAGATACAACCAAAACACCGACGACGCCGCTCTAAATCACGCCGCGGCAAGGACAGCAATATCGGCATGAGAGACAACAATACTCCGGACAATGTCGAAGACCAAGAAAACCCTGTCGAGCAAAACTCTGAACAAGACGATCGGGAGGATGGGCAAGTTAGCCTGATGAACAAGCCGCAAATGAAGACTCGGAGGACAGCAATTACCTTCCACTCTCCGATGATGAGGTGAGCCTCGGCGACGAAGACTTTATCGTGCCTGAGGAACCTCTCGACCTGGAGCGCTTTAAGCAACGGCTAATAGCCACTGCAAGGAGCCTGAAAAAGAAACAGCAGCAGCTTGAAGCTGATCAAGATCTACTCAACGACAGATGGACTAATGTCTTGGCAACCGAGGAATACGGCCTTGTGCGCCCAACCAAAAGTTACCCGAAGCGTAAACTGCTACCTCAATTCGACGACGAGGCACTTGAGCCCGTACCAGCAGCATGTAACGCGGCTGACCGACCACCACGTGGTCGGGACAAAACGGCAACTCAAGTCGAACACCGGCCCATACTATCTCGCCGTAAAGGTAGAGACACAACAGCTCAGGGATACACATATGACCTGCGGCAGGGCCTGAAGAATAGAGTAGGTCCGGCCAGATCGATCTACGAATCACGGGGGCATGCCTCGACGCGTGACGACGGCTATCAAGCCGAACATGACAAGCATAATCACGTCCGGGCCGAAAACCGCAAACAGACTCCATCCGAACTACGTCGCGACCTGGCCCGATATAGAGGCGCCGCACACCCCCTCTGCTTCATTGATGAAATAATGGAACATGAATTCCCAGAAGGGTTCAAACCCATGAATATCGAATCATATGATGGAACAACAGATCCCGCAGTATGGATTGAGGACTTTCTTCTCCATATCCATATGGCCCGCGGTGATGATCTTCATGCCATCAAATACCTTCCCCTAAAACTCAAAGGACAAGCTCGACACTGGTTGAACAGCCTGCCTGAAAACTCTATTGGCAGCTGGGAGGACCTGGAAGACGCCTTCCGCGACAACTTGTAAGGCACATATGTCAGACCTCCAGATGCCGATGACTTAAGTCACATAGCTCAACAGCCCGGAGAGTCAGCCAGGAAATTTTGGACTCGGTTCCTAACTAAAAAGAACCAGATCATTGACTGTCCAGATGCCCAAGCCCTAGCGGCCTTTAAGCATAGCATCCGCGACAAATGGCTTGCCCAACACCTCGGCCAAGAAAAGCCAAAGTCCATAGCGGCCCTCACAACACTTATGACCCGCTTTTGCACGGGCGAAGATAGCTGGCTAGCCCGTAGGAATAATAATGCAAGTGAACCTGGCACTTCTGAAGCCAGAAATAGCAATGGCAAGCCCCGACGCAACAGGCACAAGCGTCGAAACATTGGCAACAATACCGATGACACGACGGTCAACGTCGGATTCAGTGGCTCCAAGTCTGGCCAGTGGAAGAAGCCATATAAAAGAAACAATCCGGGCCCATCCAGCTTGGACCGCATACTGAATCGTCCATGTCAGATCCACGGCACCCCCGATAAGCCAGCCAATCATACCCAGAGAAGCTGTTGGGTCTTTAAACAGACCGGTAAGTTAAATACGAAAGACAAGGAGAAGGGGTCGCAAAGTGAGGACGATGACAAGGAGACCCGTCCACCGAACACAGGGGTACAAAAGAAGTTTCCCCTCAAGTTAAAATGGTAAACATGATATACGTTACCCACATCCCCAAGAGGGAGCGCAAAAGCACTCAGGGACATCTACGTGATAGAGCTAGTCGCCCCAAAATTCAACCCATGGTCGTCCTATCCGATCACCTTCGATCGCAGGGATCGTCCGACTAGTATCTGTCATGGCGGCTCAGCCGCACTGGTCCTCGACCCAATCATTGATGGATTCCACCTCACGCGCGTCCTCATGGACAGTGGCAGCAGCCTCAACCTGCTCTATCAGGATACAGTCCGCAAGATGGGCATCGATTCGTCAAGAATCAAGCCCACAAAAACTACCTTTAAAGGAGTAATACCAAGTGTAGAGGCCCGCTGCATAGGCTCAATTATATTGGAATTTGTCTTCGGATCTCCGGACAACTTCTGAAGCGAGGACTTGATCTTTGATATCGCCCCCTTCCGCAGTGGCTATCACGCACTGCTCGGACGAACTGCATTTGCTCGATTCAATGTGGTGCCACAGTATGCTTATCTCAAGTTCAAGATGCCCGGACCATGCGGTGTCATAATAGTCAATGGAAACACGGAACGCTCCCTCCGTACCGAGGAGCGCACCACGACCCTTGTAGCGGAAGTACATAGCAGCCTTATCAAGCAGAATTTTAATTCGGCGACCAAGCTCCCGGACATCGTCAAACGAGTCTGGATTACTCCGCAGCAGGACAATCCAGCTCATCAGGAGCTCGACTAGCAATTCGGCCTCCGTCTTAGTCTCGACCAATGGGCGGCATACGTACCACACACACCTAACTATGCACTCAAAATACCATGGGCAAAGACGGAGGCGTAACCCGACTGTGATCCATAATACGGCTCGACCGTCCCTGGACACAAATATTTTCTCTTTTATTTTTATCCTTTTTTAGGTTTGTTCTCCACAGGTCCTTCTCGACGGCCTGATAATCGATCCTTTCGAAGGATGGATATACCAAGGTGGCAAGTAGCATCGATGTATGGGGGAATTTCTAGGTGGTCTTTTTGACGATCACTCTACCTATCTTCAGGACCCGCACGAAGCTCCCCCTTGGTCTCGACATCTTAAATAGCCCTGTTGCCTATCACACTATTTGTACAAATATGCTTTGACGTACTAATCAAATTGTAATGAAAACAATTTGTGGCCCAGCTTATGTGGCACTGGCTTACCACTTCATTTTATTTCGTTATTCTTATTGATTGCATCTGCACACTTTGGTACGCATTGATTTGCTAGGAGCCTCATTGTGCTCCATACTACGGCAACAAGTCTGAACACTTTTACAGTATAGTTCGCCCCCCGAATTTAGCATTATATGCATCGGCTCCGAATCATGTCTTTGGTAAATAGTTGGGTTGCCCGGCTCCTGTGCTTACTACCTTACGTTCCGCTCTATCGGCTAGGATAGTAAAGAGAGAACTACTGCGGTTGTGTCCTGGTTTATCCGGATGAGCACCTCAGTAGAGAAAGCCGAAAACTGACTGTCATGATGCGGCGTGAGCTGGTCAGCTATTCGGAGGCTAAAATCTCTTGTGATTTTTCCCGCATTATGCGACGGATCGGCCTTCACCCGATTAGGTGTTTACAACACCCTAGTCCGGATTAACGAATACTAGGGGCTGCGCCTACATTTCTATTGTCAAACTGCTATGACTAAGTGAGGGTGATAAAGCCACATAGTCTGATTGCCTGGTTCGCTGCGCTAAACACCTCCTTTAAGGACCAAAATCTTGGATCAAGAGTGTTTAGGTTTCAACCCAAACACCCCCGTACTACCTACGTGGGGGCTGAAGCCAACGACTGTCCAACTCTCAGATTTAATAAAACGACCGCACAGGAGGTAAAATTTTAAAATAAACATCAAGCATTATATTACATACCAGCCTTGTTTTCATCATACAGGACGGGATAACATGAAGGTATTCATCCAAAGATAATGTCTTTTGAACACTGGCCTTCTACAATGCGGGATCCCTTCAGGACATCCTTGAAATACCACTCGGGCGTATGGTGCTCCTTGCCCACGGGCAGTCCCTCGGTCGCGAGCTTGACGACGTCCATCTTCGCCCACTGCACCTTGACATGGGAAAAGGCCACTCGCACACCTTCGATGCAGACCGACCGCTTGATGGCGTCAAGCCAAGGGCAAGCATTGACCAGCCGCTTCACGAGTCCGAAGTAGCTGCTGGGCAGGGTGTCAGCAGGCATAGACGGATTATCAAATCCTTCATGGCCAGTTCGGCCACCCTATGCAGTTCGGTCAGCTGCTTCAGCTGATCGCTAAAGGGCACCGGATGTTCTGGCGCAAGTTATTGCGACCAGAATAGCTTCTCCATTGAGCTCCCCTCTTTGGCTCGGAAGAACTCCGCTGCGTCAGCAACACTGCGCGGCAGATCTGCAAACGCTCTTGGAGAACTCCAAATCCGGGTCAGTAAGAGGTACCTTTTCTTCACAAACTTGCTCTGCATAACAAAGGCCTTACCCGTCGCGATTTTCCTGGCTTCCTGGATCTCCTGGAGGGCACCCTGGGCTTCGGCCCGGGCCTCTTGCGCGCTTTGGTGGGCCTTAGCAAGTTTGGACTCTTGGTCCGAAATCTTGCACTCCAAGGACTCAACTTTCTTTGCGGCGTCCTGGAGCTCCTACTAGACCTCCCCGACCCTTTCCTCATGCTTTTCACGAGCGGCTTGTTCCTTCGCCGCTCTCTCTTGGGCCTCGGCCAGCAACTTCTTGAGGGTCTCCACCTCAGTCGCAGCTCCTGCGAAATATCATGATAGTATGATCAACATACACAATTGATATCTTTCTACATCCGAATAGACCATTGCATACCTTGTTGGTCCTCTAGTTGTTTTTTGACATGGCCTAGCTCTTCCTCGGCCCGCTCCAAACTCTGCTTCAGTTTAGAGACTTCGGCAGAATGAGAGGTCGCAGCTAGCATGGACGCCTGCTTATTCATATAGACGTATATTGGTTAGTCTCCTGCGAAAATTATTTGATCCTTTGTCCGGCTTCTCTTTTCGAGCACCGGATAGTGTCTCAGGGGCTATTGTCTATACTATGATACTCTTTTTTTGCATAAAATACATCGCATACCTCAAAGCCTGTCAGAAGGCTTGTGCAGGCTTCGGTTAGTCTGCTCTTCGCGGACTGAATCCTCTCAACCATCGTACCCATGAGGGTATGGTGTTCTTCAACAATGGAAGCACTTTGCAATGCTTCTAGTAAGGCATCCGACGCCTCTGGATGGATAGAGGTCACCGGCGGAATAGGTGCACCTCCTTCTGCCTGCCTGATTCCGGAGTCGTATGGGCCTCCGGAATAGTGTTCGGCTGGGGGCCGAATTGGACATGGCCCCCATCGCTAGTCTCCGGGGGGATTTTCTCCCCCATGTGTCCGGCGGCCGAGGTCTCGCCTTCTGGCGCTGCCCTGACGGCCTCCTATTCCTGGCCTGGGAAGGTCCTTCAGGACAACACCTCGACGTCGTCCGTGGCCTTGGGAGAGGAGGCCTCCGGAAGTGACCCGCTGTCCATCACCTTTGGATCCAGCGAGTTCCCCGAATATGAGGATCGCTGGGGGCGGGCGTGAGCCGGACTGCAGCGCATGATTCGACACATTAAAACCATGAAATAAAGAAGTTGGATATATGTGTTCATAGGTGCTTTTGATTACTTACGATTCAGCCAGGGGCTTCTCCCTAGGGTGCCACTCGGAGCTGTTGTCTGTATCCAACGCAGAGTTGTCCGCGAGGGGGACCCTCGCCTTCTTGGCCGCCCTGCCTCCAGATCCGCAGAGGCTTCCCTTTTCTTCCTTCCCCCTTGGGGGGAAGTTGCTTTCCTCCTCTTCTTCTTCCTCCTCCTCCTCATCTTCGGTAGCGGGGGAGGAATGGGTTTCAGTGTCTTCGGACGTCACGTTCGAAGTGCCTTTGCGACTGAGGCCACTTCGGGTCTCCTTGGTCTTCTTCTTGCCCTTCTTCTTCGGCGTTTGGTAAGGCACCGGAACCAGCATCTTTGTTAGAAGTGGGATTGCTGGGTCTTCGGGCAGCGGAGTCGGACACTGGATCCGTTCCGCCTTCTTTGTCCAGACCTGGAAAGATGGACATGGAAGTTTAGACATCTTCCTTGAATATACAGGTGAAGGATACATCTCGAAATACAGAAAACTTATCGGACTGGCGGGATGGGCCAGGTTGTACCCATGGTCCTCGGTCGTCTTCGGCCACGTTTCATTGGCCTTAAAAAGCACCCTCCAGATGTCTTCGTGAGTAGCGCCAAAGAACTGTTGAAGGGTCTGGTGCTTGGCCGGGTTGAACTCCCATAAATTGCAAGTCCGACTCTAGCAAGGAAGTATCCGGCGAAAAAGCATCACCTGGATCACATTGACGAGTTTGATGTTCTTGTCCACCATGCTCTTGATGCGCATTTGCAGCGCAACCAGCTCGTCTGACGATGCCCAGTCTAGGCCCTTCTCTTGCCAGGAGGTAAGCCGCATTGGGGCTCCGAATTTGAATTCGGGAGCCGCTGCCCAGGTGGTGTTGCGGGGCTCTATGACATAGAACCACTGTTTCTTCCACCTCTTGACAGTCTCCATGAAGGTACCTTTGGGCCATGGGATGTTGGACATCTTGCTCACCATGGCGCCTCCGCACTCCGCGTGTTGACCGCCCACCACCTTCGACTTCACATTGAAGGTCTTCAGCCACAGGCCAAAGTGAGGGGGGATGCAGAGGAAGGCCTCACACACGACAATGAATGCCGAGATGTTGAGGAAAGAATTTGGGGCCAGATCATGGAAATCTAGGCCGTAGTAAAACATGAGTCCACAGACGAACGGGTGGAGAGGAAATCCCAGCCCGCAGACGAAGTGGGGGATGAATACCACCCTCTCATGGGGCTCTGGGGTGGGGACGATCTGCCCCTTGGCCGGAAGCCGGTGGGCGATTTCTGGAGCCAAGTGCCCTGCCTCCCGAAGCTTTGCAATGTCCTTCTCCGTGACGGAGGAGGCCATCCACTTGCCATGCGCTCCGAATCCAGACATGGCTGGAGTGCTTTTTTGAGGCGGAAAAGATGGGAGCTTGTGTGCTGGAGCTCAAGAATGGATGGGAAGAGAGAAGGAAGGCATGGGTGAAAGAGGTGAATCCTTATCTATTTATAAAGGCAATGAATATCAAGTGCCTCCCCACTCGCCTTAAAACTCGCCTATTCCCCAAGGGCCGTGCAGGCGGCGCAGTTGTATTACCCACGCCCGTATTGATGAGAATCCCGCAATAAGGGGGCACACTCTCTGCTTTGACAAGACGTGCCAATGAAAACCGCATCTCGAAATGTGGAACGGGAGGCTGAAAAATGGTTCAAAATAATGACCGAGAGGAGACGCGGCGTCTCACTACAAAAATGTCAGTAGATCAGACTTGTTAAATATTATACTCTTTATGGAGCCTGTTTTGTAGATCCGGACACGTTCTCTGTGTTAGAGGACTACTTTGAAATATTCGGAGGAGGAACCCGCCTTGCAATGCCGAAGACAATCTGCACGTCGGACACCTCGTCATTGAAGCCTGGTTCAGGGGCTACTGAGGGAGTCCTGGTTTAAGGGGTCCTCGGGCGTCCGGCCTGGGTGACATGAGCCGGACTGCTAGGCCATGAAGATACAAGGTAGAAGACTTCCTCCCGTGTCCGGATGGGACTCTCCTTGTGCATGGAAGGCAAGCTAGATGACCGGATGTATTATTTCCTTTCTTTGTAACCGACTTTGTATAACCCTAGGTCCCTTCGGTGTCTATATAACCGAAGGGTTTAGTCCGTAGAGAACAATCACAATCATACAGGCTAGACTTCTAGGGTTTAGCCACAACGGTCTCGTGGTAGATCAACTCTTGTAATCCTCATATTCATCAAGATCAATCAAGCAGGACGTAGGGTATTACCTCCATCAAGAGGGCCCGAACCTGGGTAAAATATCGTGTCCCTTGTCTCCTGTTACCATCGACCTTAGACGCACAGTTCGGGACCCCCTACCCGAGATCCGCCGGTTTTGACACCGACACCACCTCCACCACCATTGCCCAAGCCACCACCACCTCCAAAACCACCAATGCTGAAGCCACCACCACCGACATTGCCGAATGCAAACCCCCCTCCAAACCCCACACCACCACATGCATTACCCAACCCATTGGCCATAAGACTTTGAAGCTCCATCTTTCTCCGGCACATGATCTTCATTCTTCTCAATTCCCAAAATTCTTTTGTCATTGCATCCATGCTCTCTGGATTCATCAACACGAACCGGTCCTCCTCGATGGTCCTCTCATCCCTCCTCTTTTGTTACCCTAGGGCGATCTTGCACTCCTAGAAGGCACACCTCTTCTCCCACTCCTCCTCCTTGTGCTTCTCTTTCTTCTCAGCCATGGCCACTTTAGCATCCCAATGGTGATCATAGTTTACTTCATCTTCGACATGTCACCAATTTGATCTCTCAAAGTGGTTGCCTCAGATGACCTCTTCACTCTCGCTTTATCCTTCATGTTTCCATCCGATTTGCCGTTGCCTCTCCCTACTCTTGGTGCATTATCACTATCATCATCCTCATCTTCCAATTTGACAAGAGAACCTTTCTTTGGGAGAGATTCCTTGTCCCTCATCCCCCTTCTCACTATCTTTGAGCAAGCACCAACAATGATGAAGAGTGAATGGTCGGCCCTTGAAACTCACGGTTTTCTTGAAATATTCATTGGCAATGCAATCCTACACATGAACATTGAGACAAGTATGAGCTCAAAATTTTATCAACTTAGCCAAAGCCAACAAAATGAAGATATACTCACATAATCATCAATAGTGATGCCACTTGGAGGTGCATTCCACACTTGCTCCAAGCACCCATTCCAACGCCCACAAGTTTTCTTGATCATATCCCAACGACCTTGGAGTGACTTTAGGACCAGCCGCAGGGGGCGGCAAGATGTGGTGGTACTTGTCCTCGATCATGTGCCAATAGTTCCCAAAGCTCTGACCCATGTCGATGACCGCCTCGAGTGACACACTCTCCCATGCTTGAATCAAGCACACATCCTCCGTTTCCATGTAGTTGTTGTTCTTACCAACTCTAGCATTGTACTCGGCCCCCTTGATTACTTCCACTTCTTCACCGCTGTCATTCGCTTGATCCACCTCCACCTCGACCTCCACATGAGGCGCATCAAAATTATCAAAGGGAGCACTCAAAATCCATTGTATTCTCCTCCAACATCTTGGTATAAGTTGAGTGCATGTTTTGGCTACAAAATTCTATGGGCAAAGCATGAACAAGTGCTTCAAAGTCGAAGCAAAGATCACCAGATCGTTTCATCAAAATATTTTTTTACCTCTCAAACATTTCATCAAACACGTGGTAGGCGTTGATACATCTCCAACGTATCTATAATTTTGATTTTTCCATGCTATTATATTATCCATCTTAGATGTTTTATATGCATTAGTATGCAATTTTGGGGCTAACCTATTAACCTAGTGCCCGGTGCCAGTTGTTGTTTTTCTTGTTGTTTTTTCTTTTACAAAAAATCATTAGCAAACGGAACGACTTTTTGACGATTTTTCTTGGACAAGAAGACACCCACGAATCTTCGGGAGAAGGCCAGAAGAGCCATGGGGTGAGCCACAAGCTCAACAAGCGCGCCCTAGGGGGCATGTGATACGTCTCCAATGTATCTATAATTTTTGATTGTTCCATGCTATTATATTATCAACCTTGGATGTTTTATATGCATTTATATGCTATTTTATATTATTTTTGGACCAGAAGAAGGCCATGGAGTAAAAGAGTTGGGCCAGAAGAGTCCCGGGCTGCCAACGAGGGTGGGGGGCGCGCCTCCCTACCTCGTGGACAGCCTGGAGACCCCCCTGACTTGTTCTCTACGCCAAAACCTCTTATATATAATGAAACTTCCAGAAATAAACCTAGATCGGGAGTTCCGCCACCGCAAGACTCTGTAGCCACCGAAAACCAATCTAGACCCATTCTGGCACCTTGCCGGAGGGGGAAATCTCTCTGGTGGCCATCTTCATCATCCCGGCGCTCTCCATGACGAGGAGGGAGTAGTTCACCCTCGGGGCTGAGGGTATGTACCAGTAGCTATGTGTTTGATCTCTCTCTCTCTCTCTTGTGTTCTTGATTCGGCACGATCTTGATGTATCGCGAGCTTTGCTATTATAGTTGGATCTTATGATGTTTCTCCCCCTCTACTCTCTTGTAATGAATAGAGTTTTCCCTTTGAAGTTATCTTATCGGATTGAGTCTTTAAGGATTTGAGAACACTTGATGTATGTCTTGCATGTGCTTATCTATGGTGACAACGGGATATCACGTGATCCACTTGATGTATGTTTTGGTGATCAACTTGTGAGTTACGTGACCTCATGAACTTATGCATAGGGGTTGGCACACATTTTCGTCTTGACTCTCCGGTAGAAACTTTGGGGCACTCTTTGAAGTTCTTTGTGTTGGTTGAATAGATGAATCTGAGATTGTGTGATGCATATCGTATAATCGTACCCACGGATACTTGAGGTGACATTGGAGTATCTAGGTGACATTATGGTTTTGGTTGATTTGTGTGTTAAGGTGTTATTCTAGTATGAACTCTATAATAGATTGAACGGAAGGAATAGCTTCATGTTAGTTTACTACGGACTCTTGAATAGATCGATCATAAAGGATAACTTTGAGGTGGTTTCGTACCCTACAATAATCTCTTCGTTCGTTCTCCGCTAATAGTGACTTTGGAGTGACTCTTTGTTGCATGTTGAGGGATATTTATATGGTCCAATTATGTTATTATTATTGAGAGAACGTGCACTAGTGAAAGTATGAATCCTAGGCCTTTTTTCAACGCATTGCAATACCGTTTATGCTCACTTTTACCACTTGCTACCTTGATATTTTTATATTTTCAGATTACAAAACCTATATCTACCATCCATATTACACTTGTATCATCATCTCTTTGCTGAACTAGTGCACCTATACAATTTACCATTGTGCTGGGTGTGTTGGGGACACAAGAGACTCTTTTCTATTTGGTTGCAGGGTTGTTTGAGAGAGACCATCTTCATCCTACGCCTCCCACGGATTGATAAACCTTAGGTCATCCACTTGAGGGAAATTTGCTACTGTCCTACAAACCTCTGCACTTGGAGGCCCAACAACGTCTACAAGAAGAAGATTGTGTAGTAGACATCAAGCTCTTATCTGGCGCCTATGCCGGGGAGTTTAGCGCTTGAAGGTATATCTTTAGATCTTGAAATCGAATCTTTTTGTTTCTTGTTTTATCACTAGTTTAGTCTATAAAAGAAAACTAAAAAATGGAATTAATGGTACCTCATATGCTTCATATTTTTAATATCTTTCATGAAAATAAGGATTCTGATAATTGTAACAAAATGCTAGAAGAAGAATGCATTAAAATGTTAGGCACTAAATCTTTGTATGATGAGCATGATTGCAATGTTGTTAGTATGAATTGATGAATATCCGTGGTACTAATGATGATTGCACTAGTCATGATGAAAATGTCTCTTATAACCATGCCAATTTTTGTGGAGTGCATAGAGTTTGCAAGTACACACCAAATAGGGAAGATAGATTTCGCAAGAGGCATAAGTATTTAGAAACTAAATGGTTGCAAGAAAGGCTAGATGTTTGTGCTGAAAATTTAGATCTTCTTAGCCATCCTTGTGAACTTTGCAATGAACGTGGTCATTTAAATATCCAATGAAAATTGTTTCATGATCGAATCGTGTCCAAAATTGTGATGACTTGATTTCTGTTGCGCATCATAATGAACTTAGTTTGCTTCTGGGTTATGAAGAAATGAAACGTATAACTAAGGATATTCCAGAATTTTCCCTTGATAACATTCTTGATTTTGATCTAGAGGAAATTTATATGTATTGTGCGGTGAATTGCATTGAAAATACTTATATTGCCAATTACATAAAGAGAAGAAAACAAATAGAAGATGAAGAGAATACTAATGAAAGGGAAGAGACTTCCCAACATCCTCCTATTATTTCTTATGATGAATCAGGTAACGAGGAAGAGCTTTCTATCCAACCAATCTCATTAATAAGGAGCTCCAAAAAGAGGGTTAAACCCACACATGATGCGAAGAAGCAAAAGAAAAGACGTAGAAGCAAAGGTAAAAAGGTATCCCTCCTAAATGATGTTGCTCCTATTACTCATTGCGATGATGATAATTGCTATACTATTGGTGCTATCCATACTATTAATGATGAGAGTGATTATGCTTATGATATGAAAAGGCCCAAGCTTGGGGATGCTATGTTTGATGAGAATGACATGTTTGAGAATTTATTTGCTGCAATTAATGTTTGTCCCAAGCTTGGGGATGCTATGTTTCATGAAGATGATATATTTAACCTCCCAAGTTTTGATATGAAAATTTATTATGATGATATCATGCCTCCTATTTATGATGGTTATATTGATGAAAGTGGGTTTGGAAGAGTGTCGACTTTAGGAAGTAATGATCCCACTATTTTGGAGGGTGTTGAATCTTATTTTGAGAATTATGAAAGTGGATTTGGAGAGGTCATGACTTTATTTAGTAATGATTCCACTATTTTGGAAGAGGTTTCAATTGATTATTATGAGAACAAAGTTGCTACTTATGATGATTATTGTGATGACACTTATGCTATAAAATGTAGTGATGATTATATTTATAAAACCTGTCATGATTATGATTACCCTTTTTCTTAACATTACTCTTTTAAAGTGGAAACAATTTATAGTATTCGAGTTTCTTATGATACTCCCACTATTCCGAATGAGAAGAATTTTGCTTACGTGGAGAGTAGTAATTTGTTTATGCTTGTAGATCATGAAAAGAATGCTTTATGTGATGGTTACATTGTTGAATTCATTCATGATGCTACTGAAAATAATTATGAGGGAGGAACATATGCTTGTAGGAATTGCAATAATATCAAGTTTCCTCTCTATGTGCCTAAAGTTTTAAAGTTATGCTTGTTTTGCCTTCCTATGCTAGTTGATTATTGTTCCCATAAGTTGTTTGTTCAAAAATTCCCGATGCATAGGAAGTGGGTTAGACTTAAATGTGCTAGTAATATTCTTCACGATGCTCTCTTTATGTTTCAATTCTTATCTTTTATGTAAGCATCATTGAAATCATCATGCCTAGCTAGGGGCGTTAAACGATAGCGCTTGTTGGGAGGCAACCCAATTTTATGTTTGTCCCTTAATTTTTGCTCCTGTTTAGTAATAAATAATTCATCTAGCCTCTGTTTATATGTGGTTTTATGTTTTAATTAGTGTTTGTGCCAAGTACAACCTTTCGGAAGACTTGGGCGAAGTCTTTGCGATCCTGCTGTAAAAAACAGAAACTTTAGCGCTCATGAGATTTGCTGCCATTTTTCACTGGAGAGTGCGGTTAGGTTGATTCTTTTTGAAGATGATTAATAGAAAAATTCCTCAGGTCCACCAATTTATTTCAGAATTATTGGAGTGACATAAGTATTCGAAACGTACAGATTGCTACAGACTGTTCTGTTTTTGACAGATTCTGTTTTCATTGTGTTGTTTGCTTATTTTGATGAATCTATGAGTAGTATCGGAGGGTATGAACCATAGAGAAGTTGGAATAAAGTAGATATTACACGAATATTAATTTAGAATGAGTTCACAACAGTACCTAAGTGGTGATTTATTCTCTTATACTAACAGAGCTTACGAGTTTTGTGTTAAGTTTTGTGTTGTGAAGTTTTCAAGTTTTGGGTAAAGATTCGATGGACTATGGAATAAGGAGTGGCAAGAGCCTAAGCTTGGGGATACCCAAGGCACCCCAAGGTAATATTCAAGGACAACCAAGAGCCTAAGCTTGGGGATGCCCCGGATGACATCCCCTCTTTCGTCTTCGTTTATCGGTAACTTGGAGCTATATTTTTATTCACCACATGATATGTGTTTTGCTTGGAGCGTCATTTTATTTTATTTTGCTTTGCTTGCTGTTTGAATAAAATACCAAGATATGAAATTCTTAAATGTTAGAAAGTCTTCACATATTTACATAATTATTTAACTACTCATTGTGCTTCGCTTATATCTTTCGGAGTAGTTTGCCATTTGCTCTAGTGCATCAATTATATCCTTTTAGAGCACGACAGTGGTTTTATTTTTAAGAAATAGATGAACTCTCATGCGTCACTTATATTATTTTGAGAGTCCTAAAAAGCATGGTAATTTGCTTTAGTTATAAAATTAGTGCTAATATGATGGGCACCCAAGATGGGTATAATAAAAACTATCATAAAAAGTGCATTGAATTATATGAGAAGTTTGATACTTGATAATTGTTTTGAGATATGAAGATGGTAATATTAGAGTCGTGCTAGTTGATTAATTGTGAATTTGAGAAATACTTGTGTTGAGGTTTGCAAGTCCCGTAGCATGCACGTATGGTAACCTTTGTGTGACAAATTTGAAGCATGAGGTGTTTCTTTGATTGCCTTCCTTATGAGTGGCGGTCGGGGACGAGCGGTGGTCTTTTCCTACCAATCTATCCCCCTAGGAGCATGCGCGTAATTCTTGGGTTTTGATGACTTGTAGATTTTTGCAATAAGTATGTGAGTTCTTTATGACTAATGTTGAGTCCATGGATTATACGTGCTCTCACCTTTCCATCATTGCTAGCCTCTTCGGTACCATGCATTGCCCTTTTTCACCTTGAGAGTTGGTGCAAACTTCGCCGGTGCATCCAAACCCCGTGATATGATATGCTCTATAACACATAAGCCTCCTTATATCTTCCTCAAAACAGCCACCATACCTACCTATTATGCCATTTCCATAGCCATTCTGAGATATCTTGCCATGCAACTTTCCACCGTTCCGTTCATCATGACACACATCATCATTGTCATATTGCCTTGCATGATCATGTAGTGGACATCGTATTTGTGGAAAAGCCACCATGCATAATTTATCATACATGTCACTCTTGATTCATTGACCTTCCTGGTACACCGCCGGAGGCATTCATATAGAGTAATATTTTGTTATAGTATCGAGTTGTAATCATTGAGCTGTAAATAAATAGAAGTGTGATGATCATCATTAATAGAGCATTGTCCCCCCCCCCCAAGAAAAAAAGAAAGGCCCCAAAAAGAAAAAAGAAATAAAAAGGGACAATGCTACTATCCTCTTTTTCCACACTTGTGCTTCAAGTAGCACCATGATCTTTATGATAGAGAGTCTCTTGTTTTGTCACTTTTATATACTAGTGGGAATTTTTCATTATAGAACTTGGCTTGTATATTCCAACAATGGGCTTCCTCAAATGCCCTAGGTTTTCGTGAGAAAGCAAGTTGGATGCACACCCACTTAGTTTCTTTTGTTGAGTTTTCATACATTTATAGCTATAGTGCATCCGTTGCATGGCAATCCATACTCCTTGCATTGACATCAATTGATGGGCATCTCCCTAGCCCATTGATTAGCTGCTTCTATGTGAGACTTTCTCCTTTTTTGTCTTCTTCACATAACCTCCATCATCATATTCTATTCCACCCATAGTGCTATATCCATGGCTCACGCTCATGTATTGCGTGAAAGTTGAAAAAAGTTTGAGATTACTAAAGTATGAAACAATTGCTTGGCTTGTCATCGGGGTTGTGCATGATGGGAGCATTTTTGTGTGACGAAAATGGAGCATGACCAAACTATATGATTTTGTAGGGATGAACTTTCTTTGGCCATGTTATTTTGAGAAGACATAATTGCTTAGTTAGTATGCTTGAAGTATTATTATTTTTATGTCAATATTAAACTTTTGTCTTGAATCTTTCGGATATGAACATTCATGCCATAATAAGGAAAATTACATTGAGAAATATGCTAGGTAGCATTCCACATCAAAAATTCCGTTCTTATCATTTACCTACTCGAGGACAAGCAGGAATTAAGCTTGGGGATGCTTGATACGTCTCCAACATATTATATGCATTTATATGCTATTTTATATGATTTTTGGGACTAACCTATTAACCTAGAGCCCAGTGCCAATTTCTGCTTTTTCGTTGTTTTTGAGTATCGCAGAAAAGGAAAATCAAACGGAGTCCAATTGACTTGAAACTTCACGTAACTTATTTTTGGACCAGAAGAAGGCCATGGAGTAAAAGAGTTGGGCCAGAAGAGTCCCGGGCTGCCCACGAGGGTGGGGGGCACGCCCACCCCCTGGCGCGCCTCCCTACCTCGTGGACAGCCCGGAGACCCCCTGACTTGTTCTCAATGCCAAAACCTCTTATATATGCTGAAACTTCCAGAAAGAAATCTAGATCGGGAGTTCCGCCGCCACAAGACTCTGTAGCCACCGAAACCCAATCTAGACCCATTCCGGCACCTTGCCGTAGGGGGGGAATCCCTCTTCGGTGGCCATCTTCATCATCTCGTCGCTCTCCATGACGAGGAGGGAGTAGTTCACCCTCGGGCTGAGAGTATGCACCAGTAGCTATGTGTTTGATCTCTCTCTCTCTCTCTCTCTCGTGTTCTTGATTCGGCACAATCTTGATGTATCATGAGCTTTGCTATTATAGTTGGATCTTATGATGTTTCTCCCCATCTACTCTCTTGTAATGAATTGAGTTTTCCCTTTGAAGTTATCTTATCGGATTGAGTCTTTAAGGATTTGAGAACACTTGATGTATGTCTTGAATGTGCTTATCTGTGGTGACAATGGGATATCACGTGATCCACTTGATGTATGTTTTGGTGATCAACTTGCGGGTTCCGTGACCTCGTGAACTTATGCATAGGGGTTGGCACACGTTTTCGTCTTGACTCTCCGGTAGAAACTTTGGGGCACTCTTTGAAGTTCTTTGTGTCTATTGAATAGATGAATCTGAGATTGTGTGATGCATATTGTATAATCATACCCATGGATACTTGAGGTGACATTGGAGTATCTAGGTGACATTAGGGTTTTGGTTGATTTGTGTCTTAAGGTGTTATTCTAGTATGAACTCTATGATAGATTGAAAGAAAAGAATAGCTTCATGTTATTTTACTACAGACTCTTGAATAGATCGATCAGAAAGGATAACTTTGAGGTGGTTTCGTACCCTACAATAATCTCTCCGTTCGTTCTCCGCTATTAGTGACTTTGGAGTGACTCTTTGTTGCATGTTGAGGGATAGTTATATGATCCAATTATGTTATTATTGTTGAGAGAACTTGCACTAGTGAAAGTATGAATCCTAGGCCTTGTTTCAACGCATTGCAATACCGTTTATGCTCACTTTTACCACTTGCTACCTTGCTGTTTTTATATTTTCAGATTACAAAAACCTATATCTACCATCCATATTACACTTGTGTCATCATCTCTTCGCCGAACTAGTGCACCTATGCAATTTACCATTGTATTGGGTGTGTTGGGGACACAAGAGACTCTTTGCTATTTGGTTGCAGGGTTGTTTGAGAGAGACCATCTTCATCCTATGCCTCCCACGGATTGATAAACCTTAGGCCATCCACTTGAGGGAAGTTTGCTACTGTCCGACAAACCTCTGCACTTGGAGGCCCAACAATGTCTTCAAGAAGAAGGTTGTGTAGTAGACATCAGCGTGCTATGAGATTGTGGGTCCCCTCGTGGCACCTATAACCCTAATCTCATATCTATAAATACCCAAATATTCCCCGTATATCATATGGCACACCAAAAATACTTTTCTGTCACCGCAAGTTTCTATCCTCGTGAGATCCCGTCTGAAGACCTGTTCCGGTACTCTGCCGGAGGGGGATTCAATCACGGAGGGCCTCTACATCAACCTTGCTGCCCTTCCGATGATGTGTGAGTAGTTTACCATGGACCTGCGGGTCCATAGCTAGCAACTACATGGCTTCTTCTCTCTCTTTGATCTTCAATACAATGTTCTCCTTGATGTTCTTTGAGATCTATTCGATGTAATCTTCTTTTGCGGTGCGTTTGCTGAGATCCAATGAATTGTGAGTTAATGATCAAATTATCTATGAATATTATTTGAGTCTTATCTGAACTCATTTATTCATGATTATGATAGCTTTGTACTTCTCTCCGATCTATTGATTTGGTTTGGCCAACTAGATTGATTTTTCTTGCGATGGGAGAGGTGCTTTGTTTTGGGTTCTTCTTGTGGTGTGTCCTCACCCAGTGATAGAAGGGGTAGCGAGGCACGCATTTGTATTGTTGCCATTAAGGATAAAAATATGGGGTTTGTTCATATTGATTGGATATATCCCTCTACATCATGTCATCTTGCTTATGGCGTTACTCCGTTCTTGTTAACTTAATACACTAGATGCATACTGGATAGCGATCAATGTGTGGAGTAATAGTAGTAGATGCAGGCATGACTTGGTCTACTTGTCACGGGCATGATGTCTATATTCATGATCATTGCCTTAGATATCGTCATAATTATTCGCTTATCTATCAATTGCTCAACAGTAATTTGTTCACCCACCATATGCGTTCTTTCAAGAGAGAAGCCTCTTGTGAAAACTATGGCCCCCGGATCTATCTTTTATCATATTATTTTCAGATCTATAAAACCAAAAACCCAATAATACCTTGCTGAAATTTATTTACCTTTAATTTATTTGCACTTTTATTTATCTTATATACCTATGTCTGTCAGATCTCATCCTTGCAAGTGACCATGACGGGATTGACAACCCCTTTATCACGTAGGGTGCAAGTATTTCTTTGTTTGGGCAAGTGCTATCATTGGAGACTTGTGTGTCACTCCTACTGGATTGATACCTTGGTTCTTAATCGGGGGAAATACTTATCTCTACTTTGCTGCATCATCCTTTCCTCTTGAAGGAAAAAACCAACGCAAGCTCAAGAAGTAGCAGGAAGAATTTTTGTTGCCCTTTACGGGGAGGTTCTACATCAAGCGTACCAAGTACCTATCATAAACTCTCATCTCTTACATTTACATTATTCTCCATTTGCCTCTCGTTTCCTCTCCCACACTTTTAAAATGTTTTCAGAAAAACAGAAAAATAGTTACCTTTTTTTGCGCCCTCTTTCTGTTCGTCTTTTTGTTTTCTTTTTTGTTTGCTTGTGTGCTAGATTGATTGGTTTTTCACGATGTCTCAAGAAAATACTAAGTTGTGCAACTTTTCCAACACTAACAATAATGATTTTATTAGTACTCCAATTGCTCCCGCCACTAGTGTGGAATCTTATGAAATTAATGGTGCTTTGTTGAATCTTGTTATGAAAGAACAATTTTCTGGTAGTCCTAATGAAGATGTTGCATCCCATCTAAATACTTTTGTTGGATTGTGCAATATGCAAAATAAAAAAGATGTGGATAATGATATTGTTAAATTGAAGCTATTTCCGTTCTCACTATGAGATCATGCTAAAACTTGGTTTTCATCCTTGCCTAAAAATAGTATTGATTCGTGGAATAAGTGTAAGGATGCTTTTATTTCCAAGTATCCCCCGCTAAGATCATCTCCCTTAGGAATGATATAATGAATTTTAAGCAACTTGATCATGAACATGTTGCACAATCTTGGGAGATTAAGATTAAATATTATGAGTGCAATGCTTTGTGTGATTTGGGTGCTAGCGTTTCCACTATTCCAAAAACTTTATGTGATGCGCTAGGTTTCCATAAACTTGATGATTGTTCCTTAAATTTGCACTTAGCGGATTCCATTATTAAGAAACCTATGTGAAGGATTAATGATGTTCTTATTGTTGCAAATATGAATTATGTGCCTGTAGATTTTATTGTGCTTGATATAGATTGCAATCCTACATGCCCTATTATTCTTGGTAGACCTTTCCTTAGAACGATTGGTGCAATTATTGACATGAAAGAAGGAAACATTAGATTTCAATTTCCATTAAGGAAGGGCATGGAACACTTTCGAAGAAATCTCTACTCCTAATGTCTGAGTTGGTGAATAGTCTCCATGGTTTTTTTGCTGTTTTTTTCGTCCCCACTCCTACCACCACTCTCCACACCGGTTTATTTTTCCGTCCGCTCTTTTTTTACCAAAGCAGCACTTTCCTAACACAGAAAAAATCACGGACTAAGCTTTCCTAACTTATCCGAATCAACCGATCTCTCGAATTAATGCAATTTATTTTTAGGAAAAAAATAACATATTTTCTGGAAACAAATAATGGATTTTCTGAAAATCTCTACTCCTAATGTCCCAGTTGGTGAATAGCATCCACGGTTTATTTTCGTCTGGTTTATTTTCATCTCACCTTCCATCTTCATATCCCCACGTTGATTTTTTCACCCTCCCAATAAAAACTTTCTTAACATTTGCAAACTTTCCTAACCAGGCACGTCACAAACAGGCAGGTACTGATATCACGTCGCCAAACAATAAAACTTTATTTTCATGAAAATCAATTCGAAATCCTAACTTTCCCAACCAGGCATGTCACAAACGGGCATGTATTCATATCACATTGCCAAACAATAAAACTTTATTTCCATGAAAATCAATTCAAAATCCTAACTTTCCTAATGCATCAATTGTTACTTTTCCTAATCTCTACTCAGCCTGCGGTCGTGATGGTAAGGCATGGTACGTCGTTTCATTCATCGCCCTCTCTACTTTCACGCGTTAGAGCTAGCGATCTCGAATCAACATAATCAATTCCACCGTGATAAATACCTGCCAATGCGGTTTTCTCTCCTTCCTTCCGTAGCCCCCTAAGGGCATGTACAATGGTTGATAAGATAGTCTTATCTTAAGTTTTGCATGTAATTTAGATATGACAAAGAAAAATGTCTACAATGGGTCATCTCTTAGTCTTATCTTGAATAACTAGCAATTCCTAAAAATGTGGTGAGACATATTGTGCTAAGAGATCATCTCTTGTCTTATCTTAAATAAGAGAAGACAAGCCTTCTCTTATGAGTTCTCTCTCCTCCACCTCATCATTTATCCTACATGGCACTCCTAAGATAGCACCATTGTACATGCCCTAATCTCTCTCTGATATGCAAGCTCCTCCTCCCGGTGCTTTCCTCCTCCGCCTCCACCGTTACAGGAACCACGCAGGTCATTGCCATATCACATTAGGGATAGCGGTGGGTTGAGAAAATAAGCGCCGTAGCCACAGCGGAGCGGGCTCTCGGTGATGTCCTCAATGCGCTCTTCTTCTTCCCTCTGTTCGCCACTCGCTCCTGCATCTCTCTCTGTAGTGGAGGCCCTAACAACGGCAACCATGATGCCTTCCTCCCGTCATCTTTCCTTCTGCCTTCTTCCCGTTGGGTCCGCGGCTAATCGCGCTCAATCTGATCTTCTTTTGTGTGTGGGCATCGTCCGCATCGACCCTAAGGCAAGCAATCACTCGGCTGCTAATTCATGGTTTGTCCGTCGTGTCTTCTTTTGTGATGTGTAGATTTCCACAGGCCCCGCTGCGGCGTCTGACCATAGGCCACATATTGATCTATTGGTACCGTTTGGGCAGCACCAAATTGCCCCATCATCAGCCATCCTAGCATCAGCCCCGCGCGCTGGTGGCTGGGCCGCGGGCGCGCTCATCCGGGCGGCCGAAACTGAATTAAATGATGCAGCAGGAGCACCTACCTGGGCAACGCGAGGCCCTGATGGTGCAGTAGGAACACATGTGTGTATCTTCAATCAATGGAACATTTTTGTACAACTTGGTTCTACTTTATTCTTGGTATAGCTTGGTTCTGCTTTATTCTTGTTGATGTGGGATTTTGATTTTTGGGGACAGTTTCGATCGTTTTTTGTTCAAAATTCATTCATTTTTGTTCAAGAATTGAAATTTTGAATCGAGCTTTTCATCCGGATTTTTTTGGAAAAAGTCCGAAAAACCGAATTTCGCCAATTTCGTTCAGGTGCGGTATATTTCGCAAAAAGAAACCCAAAACTCTGCGCTGGATCAGGTTGTCGTGGACATAACTTGAATAACACAAGATGATGATGGATGCAGTTCCAAGGTCAGCAGTACTACTGGTAATATATGTTTTTGGTACAGATTCAGAAACACTTCACAACTCTTTTTAGGTTCTTGATCAAAGGTTTATTAGTTTAGAAAGAGAATTCCCCCCCATATGAAGCACATCGTATTTTTGTCAGCAGTTAAGCCATAGTCAGCAGCACTCAGTGTGAAATTTACAAAGTTCTAGGATAGTCCATGTAGAAAATTGCAAGATATGTGAAAATATGAGATGCCACTAACATACAGTTACCCAATTCATACTTTGGAATTTGGTTTGTGGCAGTGCTATTCTTGGTCCAGATTTCCGTGGAGGAATACTCATTGAGGAAAATGAAGGAAATATGCCCTAGAGGCAATAATAAAGTTATTATTTATTTCCTTATATCATGATAAGTGTTTATTATTCATGCTAGAATTGTATTAACCGGAAACTTAGTACATGTGTGAATACATAGACAAACAGAGTGTCACTAGTATGCCTCTACTTGACTAGCTCGTTGAATCAATGATGGTTATGTTTCCTAACCATAGACATGAGTTGTCATTTGATTAACGGGATCACATCATTAGAGAATGATGTGATTAACTTGACCCATCCGTTAGCTTAGCATGATGATCGTTTAGTTTGTTGCTATTGCTTTCTCCATAACTTATACATGTTCCTATGACTATGAGATCATGCAACTCCTGAATACTGGAGGAACACTTAGTGTGCTATCAAACGTCACAACGTAACTGAGTGACTATAAATATGCTCTACAGGTGTCTCCGATGGTGTTTGTTGAGTCGGCATAGACCGAGATTATGATTTGTCACTCCGAGTATCGGAGAGGTATCTCTGGGCCCTCTCGATAATGCACATCACTATAAGCCTTGCAAGCAATGTGACTAATGAGTTAGTTACGTGATGATGCATTATGGAACGAGTAAAGAGACTTGTCGGTAACGAGATTGAACTAGGTATTGAGATACCGACGATCAAATCTCGGGCAAGTAACATACCGATGACAAAGGAAACAATGTATATCGTTATGTGGTTTGACCAATAAAGATCTTTGTAGAATATGTGGGAGCCAATATGAACATCCAGGTTCCACTATTGGTTATTGACCGGAGATGTGTCTCGGTCATGTATACATAGTTCTTGAACCCGTAGGGTCAGCACGCTTAACGTTTGGTGACGATCGATATTATGAGTTTATGTGCTTTGATGTAACGAAGATAGTTTGGAGTCCCGTATGTGATCACGGACATGACGAGGAGTCTCCAAATGGTCGAGACATAAAGATTGATATATTGGATGACTATATTTGTGTAGCGACCAGACCTCAAACAGTCTGATCTCTGTGCTCCGGTGTCATCCCTGGATCAGTAATGCTGACACCACACAGTACTCGGAGAATTTATAGCAGAGTAGCAATCACACACTTATTACATCGAATGTCTCAAAAGAGAGTTATTACAATAAATATGGCTTAAGGCCATCTAATAACTATAACAGCGGAAGGCTTGGAAGATAAGTGAGTCCATCAACTCCAACGGCATCACTGAGTATAGAACCACGACCTAAAAACTCCTTAATCGTCGTCTGAAAAGTCTGCAACATTAATGTTGCAGCCCGACAACGGGTCAGCACATGGAATATGCTGGCAAGGTAACACATAGAGAGTAATGGAATGAAACCGCTATACTATATGCATATTTGGCTGGTGGAAAGCTCTATGGTTATAGTTTTTGCGTAAAGCCAATTTTTCCCTACCTCAAAGGAATAAATTTTATTTAACTATCATGGTGGTTGTTAAACATTGAGAATGGTTGACAGCATTCTCAATCCCAATTAAATAACATCATTAAACCCAACAAAATTAATTTAAAGTAACATGTTGAGATTCACATGATAATCCAGGTACTAGATACTCAAGATGTCCATAACCGGGGACACGGCTAACCATGATTAGTTTGTTACACTCTGCAGAGGTTTGCGCACTTTTCCCCACAAGACTCGATCGCCTCCGTTGGATTTCTCGCACTACATGGTGTTTGAGAAACGGATGACCGAGACACAGTCTTTCAGAAGCACTAGCACCTTACGATGGATAGACCGGTACACCTACTTTCCCCTACATCTGCTAGTCTACCCTGTAAGAGTTCGCACGACTTACTCAACTATGCCAGAGCCCATAATGGCTTGTGGCTACACACGGAAGTTTCTAGTATGAATAATCTCATGATCCCTTTGAGCCTAGGTGGTGGTCCAAAAGAAAAACAGGCAAGTCCTGGAATACCCAGGTGCCTCAATCCACCCAGATGTGTGTTTAAGTTGCCACCTTAGATAAACCCTTAATTATCAATCTCACATCTATCATGGATATCACTCACCCAATCCACGTCTACTAGCATAGCATGGCATAATAAGCAAACGCAGAAGTAACTCCCAAAGGTTTGACAATAAACAGGTAATAGGTACTACCTCATCTACTTCCCATCCCACAGTTTAATTAGATCCTAATCATGCAATGTGTGAGGATTGATCTAATGAAAGAAAAACTGGGTTGTAGAAAAGGTATGATCAAAGTGTTACTTGCCTTGCTGATGATCCGCGAAACCTAACGATTCAAAGTAACAGGCGGCGCACTCCGGGTACTCTATCGCAGACAAACAAACAAGCATACAATAAGTACTCATCTAATGCACAGTTAAAACTCAAATAAGAGATTTAACCAGAAGGTTCAACTTAAGAACTCCTGTTGGCAAAAGAAATCAAATCGAACGAAGCAAAGAAAGTCAAACGGCAAAAGAAAACAACCTCGTTCTAGTAATCTGAATCTAAGTCAAATTTTATAGTAGCAAAAACTTGTTTGAGTTGGTTATTCGGATAGAGGGTTTCGAGACGAAACTCCAGGCGCTTGAATCACCTGATTCCGATAAACGAGCGAAAAGATAAACGAAAACGAAAATCGGATCAGGAATCGCGATTAGAAAAATCGCGGATTAAATCCGACGAAAGGGAAAAACGACGAACGGATTTTTTTCTAGAACGGCATGGAAAACGAGGCAGCGGCGAACCTCGGGCGGCGCGCGGCTCTGGCGGGTCGGCGGCGGCTGCGGCGGCGGCGGCGGCTGGCGGGTACGGGCGCTAGGGTTTGGGGCTGGGGCGGCTGGGCTCTCGGGCCCCGGGGCGGCGCCTTATAAAGGCCTCGGCCAGGCGGAGTCCTGGCCGAGTACGGCCCAAAGTCGGTTCCCTTTTTCTTAGCTCGGAAGAAAAATAAAAAGAAATACTAAACGGACTCTAAAAATCCCGAAATAAATTTTCCCGGGCTTCTAAAATCAAGCCCGACAAAGTGAACATTTATTTGGGCCCTAAATGCAATTTTGATAAACGCGTATTTTTCCTAAGTTCAAATAAAAATATTGAAAAACTCCGAAATAAATCTTATTTGATTTTATTATTAAATCCTCAATATTTCTATATTTTGGGAAAGTCATTTTATTCCCTCTCGCATATTTTTGTAATGGAAATAATTGATGATAAAATAAATAAAATCAAATGACCCTATTTTCAAAATTTGAGAAAACTCAAATATGAAAATAACGAAATCCCCAACTCTCTCCGTGGGTCCTTGAGTTGCTTAGAATTTTCTAGGATCAAAACCCAAAAGCAAATAAAATATGATATGCATGATGATCTAATGTATAACATTCCAAATTGGAAATTTGGGATGTTACAATTCGGACACCGGATGAGTTTTGGGGGTCACTGGATAATTATCGGAGTGCCAGGGTGTTATCGAAACCCCGGGGGAACTAACGGCCAACATGGGCCTTAGTGGAGAGAGAGAGAGGGCCAGCCAAGGCAGTGCTGTGCGCCCCTCCCCCTCTAGTCCGAATTGGACTAGGGAAGGGGGGGGGGCGCCCCCTTTCCTTCTCTTCTCTCCCTCTCCTTCCTTCCCGTTCCTCCTAGTTGGACTAGGAAAGGGGGAGTCCTACTCATACTAGGAGGAGGACTCCTCCCCTCCTTGGCGTGCCTCTAAGGGCCGGACGGCCTCCGCCCTTGCTCCGTTATATACGGGGCAGGGGGGCACCCTAGAACACACAAGTTGATCATTGATCCCTTAGCCGTGTGCGGTGCCCCCCTCCACCATAATCCACCTCGGTCATATCGTCATAGTGCTTAGGCGAAGCCCTGCGCTGGTAGCTTCATCATCACCATCATCACGTTGTCGTGCTGACGAAGCTCTCCCTTGACACTCAGCTGGATCGAGAGTTCGTGGGACGTCACCGAGCCGAACGTGTGAAAATCGCGGAGGTGCCGTACTTTCGGTACTAGGATCAGTCGGATCGTGAAGACGTACTACTACATCAACCGCGTTGTCATAACGCTTCCACTTACGGTCTACGAGGGTACGTGGACAACACTCTTCCCCTCTCGTTGCTATGCATCACCATGATAGATCTTGCGTGTGCGTAGGAATTTTTTTGAAATTACTGTGTTCCCCAATAGTGGCATCTGAGCCAGGTCTATGCATAGATATTATATGCACGAGTAGAACACAAAGGATTTATGGGCGTGGGTATATACATATTGCTTGCCGTCACTAGTTGATTCTTGATTTGGCGGTATTGTTGGATGAAGTGGCCCAAACCGACATTACACGTACACTTATGCGAGACTGGTTCTACCGACGTGCTTCGCACACATGTGGCTGGTGGGTGTCAGTTGCAACAACTTTAGTTGAATTGGATTCAATGAACAGGGTTCTTTCTGAAGATCCAAAAGCAATCACTATACCGCGTTGTGGTTTTTGATGCGTAGGTAAGAACGGCTCTTGCTCAGCCCGTAGTAGCCACGTAAAACTTTCAACAACAAAGTAGAGGACGTCTAACTTGTTTTTGCAGGGCATGTTGTGATGTGATATGGTCAAGACATGATGCTAAATTTTATTGTATGAGATGATCATGTTTTGTAACACAGTTATCGGCAACTGGTAGGAGCCATATGGTTGTCACTTTATTGTATGAAATGCAATCACCATGTAATTGCTTTACTTTATCACTAAGCGGTAGCGATAGTCGTACAAGAAATAGTTGGCAAGACGACAACGATGCTTTGATGGAGATCAAGGTGTCAAGCCGGTGACGATGGTGATCATGATGGTGCTTTGGAGATGGAGATCAAAGGCACAAGATGATGATGTCCATATCATATCACTTATATTGAATTGCGTGTGATGTTTATCCTTTATGCATCTTATTTTGCTTAGTTCGGCGGTAGCATTATAAGATGATCTCTTACTAAATTTCAAGGTATAAGTGTTCTCCCTGAGTATGCACCGTTGCTACAGTTCGTCATGCCGAGACACCACGTGATGATCGGGTGCGATAAGCTCTATGTTCACATACAACGGGTGCAAGCCAGTTTTGCACACGCAGAATACTCGGGTTAAACTTGACTAGCCTAGCATATCCGGATATGGCCTCGGAACACTGAGACTGAAAGGTCGAGCGTGAATCATATAGTAGATATGTTCAACATAGTGATGTTCAACATTGAAAACTACTCCATCTCACGTGATGATCGGACATGGTTTAGTTGATATGGATCATGTGATCACTTAGATGATTAGAGAGATGTCTATGTAAGTGGGAGTTCTTAAGTAATTTGATTAATTGAACTTTAATTTATCATGAACTTAGTACCTGCTAGTATTTTGCAGGTCTATGTTGTTGTAGATAGATGGCCTATGTTGTTGTTCCATTGAATTTTAATGTGTTCCTAGAGAAAGCTAAGTTGAAAGATGACGGTAGCAACTACAGGACTGTGTCCATAACTTGAGGATTATCCTCATTGCTGCATAGAAGAATTATGTCCTGGAAGCACCGCTAGGTGACAAACCCGCTGCAGGAGCAACGCCAGATGTTGTGAACACCTGACAGAGCAAAGCTGATGACTACTCGATAGTTCACTGTGCCATGCTTTACGGCCTAGAATTAGGACTACAACGACGTTTTGGACTTCATGGAGCATATGAGATGTTCCAGGAGTTGAAGTTAATATTTCAAGCAAATGCCCGGATTGAGAGATATGAAGGGCGTGTTCGGTAGTTCACCACAGCTGCAAAATCCTCAACTCCGTCGCCCAGATCCAGCAGCCAGCTTCCCAACTAAACTCTAGGAGTGAGCGATCCGTTCGGTGCTGCAGCTTCTCGTTGCGAGCGATTGATGAGGTAACAAGGCCAGAAAGTGCCTGCTCGGGGATGGGTGGTCGGGGACGGAGGAGACGGTCCACGACGGCGGCGAACGAACAACGATGGAGAGCGCGGCCGCCGGCGCTGTCGGTGCAGAGCGGTGGATGAGGGCGAGCAGGGCGGGGATGGGTGGTCGGGGACGAAGGAGACGGTCTGCGACGGTGGTGGACGACCGGCGGTGGAGAGCGCAGCCGCCGGTGCTGAAGGTGCGAAGCGGCGGTGGAGAGCGTGGGCGCCGGCGCTGTCGGTGCAGAGCGGTGGCTTAGGGTTTGGGGAAGGGGAAAAGGAGTCATGGGTGTGGTGCAGTGGCCTCAATGGAACGGTTGGTACAGTCCATCGATCACTTGGCGGTGGCATACACCCGTAATTGTTGCTGAATCCAGCTTCCCAATTTCCACAGAGCCAGGTATTTCCAGCTCCGCGACTCCATCGATTTTGCAGGTAGCGTCCACTACAAAAAAAAATACACTTCCGTGATGATACGTGTTTGTCACAGTAGGTCGCGTTTTCTGTCATGCATGTACATCCATGACAAATTTATGATAGAATCAAGATAGTCATACCTGTGCTGTCATAGAAGTGTTCCATGACATTGCCAAAATTATCATCACGGAAGTGTCCACTTCCATGACGATAAATCAGGCGTCAGAGAAGTGCTTTCATCAAGGATGACCGACATGTGGCATCCACCGTTAAGCTATCGGGTCAGATTTTGGATCCGTTAACCCGTTAACAGCCATGACCAATGCCGATTTTCCACGTGTAAAATTCTCATTGGCTGACGGATCCACGCATCAGCTCCGCATTGGCACAGGTGTCGCTCATCCAACGGTCGAGATGGGCCTATGATATGTTGACACGTGGACCGGCCCAAAAGTGCCCCACAAAGTTTAAATGGGCCGGCCCAACCAAAGGCCCATAAGATTTAGCGGACCATAATGGGCCGGCCCAGCTAAAGGCCCACAAAATTTAGCGGACCATAATGGGCCGGCCCAGCTAAAGGCCCACACGATTTTGTAGACCATAATGGGCCAGCCCAGCTAAAGGCCCACAAGATTTTGCGGACCACAATGGGCCGGCCCAGCTAAAGGCCACAAGATTCTACAGACCATAATGGGTCGGCCCAGCTAAAGGCCCAACATTCTCTGTCAAATAGGCCCGTCAACGGCCTGTCCTAAACTTGTCATCAACGCGGCCCATGGTCACTTCTGGCCTGTTAACAGTCCGCTAAGTAATTGGGCTGAATTACGGCCCGGTGTATTTCCAGCCTGTTAAAGGTACGACTTCATTTGGGCCCATTTACAGGCCATCAAAACTTTCGGCCCATAAACGACTGTGAAGGATTTGGGTCATATTCGACCATGTCTGACATTTGGCCTGTTAGACGCCCACTATAGCTTTGGGCCACTTTTGGCCTGTTGTCATTTTCGGCCTGTTAACGCCAGACGTAAACCATGGGCCATATGTGGCCCAACGTCATATCGGGCCCATTAACGGCCCATATAAAAATGATGATAATCTAGCCTGACCGAAGTTCCGGCCTGTTAAAGGCCCGTGTATTAGGTCAGCGCATTTATGGCCCGTCCGAATTCCGACCTGTCAAAGATCCGCATCGTAAATGGGCCACCATTTCGGCCTGCTAAGTCTAGTGGGTTATTTGGCACAATCAGGGCCCAATATCACTTTCGGTCTATTAAAGGCCCATGTTTTTTATGGGCTCGAGATATTTACACCTGTAAACGACCTATTTTTACTGAGGGCCCAAATTATGTTTAGGCCTCTTAAAGGCCCACTATGGGCACAGGCCTACCAGAAAAATATGAAAGCTTGTGCTGATTTAGGCCCAGATATTTTTAGTGGGCTACATGCCAATTTCGGCCTGTAATCGTTTTTAGCCCAATTGGAATGGGCCCAACGAATGTTGGCATGTTGGGCTCCTACGAAGCTTTCGGCCGAATACATTACTATGATAAACCTACACTACACAAAAATAGCGTCGTAATTACTGCAGCCTGAGGCAGCATCATAAATGTTGTATCACAACAAAATAAATTGCAACCATACAACAAAAGGCCTGTTGGCATAAAGTTTACAGTCCTTCTAGATAAAAGCACCATCAGATGTATAGAAGCATAGTTCATTTGACCTGAGTGCTAATCTTTCAGGCTGTAGAATCTGATGGAGCAACACGATCTCCACCTTTTTTCCGCCATTGCTCTTGAACAACGAAGCGAATGTCTGATAGTCTGGTTTCAAAACCATTCATATCTTGATGACATTTCTCAACCACTATTCTTGTTTCTGAAACAATGTCCATTAGGGATTGGACTTGTGTCTGGAGCACATATATATCACTCTGTCTAGCAGGAATATTTTGTTCAGTAGGCGATTTGGACGAGGTTACCTTGAGAACCAACCCAGAATTACGCAGGAAGGTGCTTTTTGCACTGTTAGTGGAGAGATACTAACACACTACAACAAGAGGTGACATTGTGCCTATAGTAGCCTCGTCACCTTCAGGTGGTTGTGGCCATTCAATCATTTGTTCCATAGCTTTCTGAAAGTTTGAACTTGTAGATTAGTGTACCAGATAAGTTACTAATGAGACAAAAACAAACAAAGTAGGTTAAATGTTTATACATAACTTATTTTGGTGAACTACTGTAATACATTAGCATGTATTGTAGTGCCAACTACATAATAAAATCACTTTCGGAACATATGTCCATGTAGCATGCCTACTGTATTGTCTATTTCCTCACATTCGTTGACATCTAAGGATAAAGAGACATGGTTTAAAGTAGGATGAACATAGTATGACATCATTCATATCATGGGCAAACAAATATAGAACAAACAGGCTATTTTATCATTGTGTGCGCACGTGAACATAACAACTAGATTACAGATCAAGACCAAAAGAATATCCTTCATCTCTTTTAAACCTATTGGGGAACGTAGTAATTTCAAAAAAATTCCTACGCACACGCAAGATCATGGTGATGCATAGCAATGAGAGGGGAGAGTGTGATCTACGTACCATTGTAGACCGACAGTGGAAGCGTTAGCAGAACGCGGTTGATGTAGTTGTACGTCTTCACGGCCCGACCGATCAAGCACCGAAACTACGGCACCTCTGAGTTTTAGCACATGTTCAGCTCGATGACGATCCCCGGACTCCGATCCAGCAAAGTGTTGGGGAAGAGTTCCGTCAGCACGACGGCATGGTGATGATCTTGATGTACTACCATCGTAGGGCTTCGCCTAAGCACTGCTACAATATTATCGAGGATTATGGTGGAAGGGGGCACCGCACACGGCTAAGAAAACGATCACGTGGATCAACTTGTGTGTCTAGGGGTGCCCCTGCCCCCATATATAAAGGAGCAAGGGGAGGAGGCCGGCCGGCCCTATAGGCGCGCCAAGGAGGAGTCCTCCTCCTAGTAGGAGTAGGACTCCTACTAGGAGGGGAAAGGAAGTAGGGAGGGAGAAGGAAAGGGGGGCGCCGCCCCCCTCTCCTAGTACAATTCGGACCAGGGGGGAGGAGGCGCGCGGCCCACCCTGGCTTCCCTTCTCTCTCTCCACTAAGGCCCATATGGCCCATTACTTCTCCGGGGGGGGGGGGGGTTCCGGTAACCCTCCGGTACTCCGGTTTTTTCCGAAATCACCCGGAACACTTCCGGTGTCCGAATATAGTCGTCCAATATATTAATCTTTATGTATCGACCATTTTGAGACTCCTCGTTATGTCCGTGATCACATCCGGGACTCCGAACTAACTTCGGTACATCAAAACTCATAAACTCATAATATAACTGTCATCGAAACCTTAAGCGTGCGGACCCTACGGGTTCGAGAACAATGTAGACATGACCGAGACATGTCTCTTGTCAATAACCAATAGCGGAACCTGGATGCTCATATTGTCTCCTACATATTCTACGAAGATCTTTATCGGTAAGACCGCATAACAACATACGTTGTTCCCTTTGTCATCGGTATGTTACTTGCCCGAGATTCGATCGTCGGTATCTCAATACCTAGTTCAATCTCGTTACCGGCAAGTCTCTTTACTTGTTTTGTAATACATCATCTCACAACTAACTCATTAGTTGCAATGCTTGCAAGGCTTATGTGATGTGCATTACCGAGAGGGCCCAGAGATACCTCTCCGACAATCGGAGTGACAAATGCTAATCTCTAAATACGCCAATCCAACATTTACCTTTGGAGACACCTATAGAGCTCCTTTATAATCACCCAGTTATGTTGTGACGTTTGGTAGCACACAAAGTGTTCCTCCGGCAAACGGGAGTTGCATAATCTCATAGTCATAGGAACATGTATAAGTCATGAAGAAAGCAATAGCAACATACTAAACGATCGGGTGCTAAGCTAATGGAATGGGTCATGTCAATCACATCATTCTCCTAATAATGTGATCCCGTTAATCAAATGACAACACATGTCTATGGTTAGGAAACATAACCATCTTTGATTAATGAGCTAGTTAAGTAGAGGCATACTAGTGACGTTTAGTTTGTCTATGTATTCACACAAGTATTATGTTTCCGGATAATACAATTCTAGCATGAACAATAAACATTTATCATGATATAAGGAAATAAAATAATAACATTATTATTGCCTGTAGGGCATATTTCCTTCAGTCTCCCACTTGCACTAGAGTCAATAATCTAGATTACACAGTAATGATTCTAACACCCTTGGAGCTTTGGTGCTGATCATGTTTTGCTCGTGGAAGAGGCTTAATCAATGGGTCTGCAATATTCAGATCCGTATGCATCTTGCAAATATCTATGTCTCCCACCTGGACTAGATCCCGGATGGAATTGAAGCGTCTCTTGATGTGCTTGGTTCTCTTGTGAAATCTGGATTCCTTTGCCAAGGCAATTGCACCAGTATTGTCATAAAAGATTTTCATTGGACACGATGCACTAGGTATGACACCTAGATTGGATATGAACTCCTTCATCCAGACTCCTTCGTTTGCTGCTTCTGAAGCAGCTATGTACTCCGCTTCACATGTAGATCCCGCCACAACGCTTTGTTTAGAACTGCACCAACTGACAGCTCCACCGTTTAATGTAAACACGTATCCGGTTTGCGATTTAGAATCGTCCAGATCAGTGTCAAAGCTTGCATCAACGTAACCATTTACGATGAGCTCTTTGTTACCTCCATATATGAGAAACATATCCTTAGTCCTTTTCAGGTATTTCAGGATGTTCTTGACCGCTGTCCAGTGGTCCACTCCTGGATTACTTTGGGACCTCCCTGCTAGACTTATAGCAAGACACACATCAGGTCTGGTACACAACATTGCATACATTATAGAGCCTATGGCTGAAGCATAGGGAACATCTTTCATTTTCTCTCTATCTTCTGCATTGGTCGGGCATTGAGTCTTACTCAATTTCACACCTTGTAACACAGGCAAGAATCCTTTCTTTGCTTGATCCATTTTGAACTTCTTCAAAATTTTGTCAAGGTATGTGCTTTGTGAAAATCCAATTAAGCATCTTGATCTATCTCTATAGATCTTAATGCCCAATATGTAAGCAGCTTCACCGAGGTCTTTCAATGAAAAACTCTTATTCAAGTATCCCTTTATGCTATTCAGATATTCTATATCATTTCCGATTAGTAATATGTCATCTTCATATAATATCAGAAATGCTACAGAGCTCCCACTCACTTTCTTGTAAATACAGGCTTCTCCAAAAGTCTGTACAAAACCAAATGCTTTGATCACACTATCAAAGCGTTTATTCCAACTCCGAGAAGCTTGCACTAGTCCATAAATGGATCACTGGAGCTTGCATACTTTGTTAGCTCCCTTTGGATCGACAAAACCTTCCGGTTGCATCATATACAACTCTTCTTCCAGAAATCCATTCAGGAATGCAGTTTTGACATCCATCTGCCAAATTTCATAATTATAAAATGCAGCAATTGCCAACATGATTCGGACATACTTAAGCATCGCTACGGGTGAGAAGGTCTCATCGTAGTCAATCCCTTGAACTTGTCGAAAACCTTTTGCGACAAGTCGAGCTTTGTAGACAGTAATATTACTATCAGTGTCAGTCTTCTTCTTGAAGATCCATTTATTCTCAATTGCTTGCTGATCATTGGGCAAGTCAACCAAAGTCCATACTTTGTTCTCATACATGGATCCCATCTCAGATTTCATGGCTTCAAGCCATTTTGCGGAATCTGGGCTCACCATCGCTTCTTCACAGTTCGTAGGTTCATCATGATCTAGTAGCATGACTTCCAGAACAGGATTACCGTACCACTCTGGTGTGGATCTTACTCTGGTTGATCTACGAGGTTCAGTAGTATCTTGTTCTGAAGTTTCATGATCATTATCATTAGCTTCCTCACTAATTGGTGTAGGTGTCACAGAAACTGGTTTCTGTGATGTACTACTTTCCAATAAGGGAGTAGGTACAGTTACCTCGTCAAGTTCTACTTTCCTCCCACTCACTTCTTTCGAGAGAAACTCCTTCTCTAGAAAGTTTCCGAATTTAGTAACAAAAGTCTTGCCTTCGAATCTGTGATAGAAGGTGTATCCAATAGTTTCCTTTGGATATCCTATGAAGACAGATTTCTCCGATTTGGGTTCGATCTTATCAGGTTGAAGCTTTTTCACATAAGCATCGCAGCCCCAAACTTCCAGAAATGACAACTTTGGTTTCTTGCTAAACCACAGTTCATAAGGCGTTGTCTCAACGGATTTTGATGGTGCCCTATTTAACGTGAATGCGACCGTCTCTAGAGCATATCCCCAAAACGATAGCGGTAAATCAGTAAGAGACATCATAGATCACACCATATCTAGTAAAGTACGATTACGACGTTCGGACACACCATTACGCTGTGGTGTTCCGGGTGGCGTGAGTTGCAAAACTATTCCGCATTGTTTCAAATGTACACCAAACTCATAACTCAAATATTCTCCTCCACGATCAGATCGTAGGAATTTTATTTTCTTGTTACAATGATTTCCAACTTCACTATGAAATTATTTGAACTTTTCAAACGTTTTAGACTTATGTTTCATTAAGTAGATATACCCATATCTGCTTAAGTCATCTGTGAAGGTGAGAAAATAACGATATCTGCCACGAGCCTCAACATTCATCGGACCACATACATCTGTATGTACGATTTCCAACAAATCTATTGCTCTCTCCATAGTACCGGAGAACGGTGTTTTTGTCATCTTACCCATAAGGCACGGTTCGCAAGTACCAAGTGATTCGTAATCAAGTGGTTCCAAAAGTCCATCAGTATGGAGTTTCTTCATGCGCTTTACACCGATATGACCCAAACGGCAGTGCCACAAATAAGTTGCACTATCATTATCAACTCTGCATCTTTTGGCTTCAACATTATGAATATGTGTGTCACTACTATCGAGATTTAATAAGAATAGACCACTCTTTAAGGGTGCATGACCATAAAAGATATTACTCATATAAATAGAACAACCATTATTCTCTGATTTAAATGAATAACCGTCTCGCATCAAACAAGATCCAGATATAATGTTCATGCTTAACGCTGGCACCAAATAATAATTATTTAGGTCTAATACTAATCCCGAAGGTAGATGTAGAGGTAGCGTGCCGACGACGATCACATCGACTTTGGAACCATTTCCCACGCGCATCGTCACCTCGTCCTTAGGCAATCTTCGCTTAATCCGTAGTCCCTGTTTCGAGTTGCAAATGTTAGCAACAGAACCAGTATCAAATACCCAGGTGCTACTGCGAGCATTAGTAAGGTACACATCAATAACATGTATATCACATATACCTTTCTTCACCTTGCCATCCTTCTTATCTGCCAAATACTTGGGGCAGTTCCGCTTCCAGTGACCAGTCTGCTTGCAGTAGAAGCACTCAGTTTCAGGCTTAGGTCCAGGTTTGGGTTTCTTCTCTTGAGTAGCAACTTGCTTGCTATTCTTTTTGAAGTTCCCCTTCTTCTTTCCTTTGCCCTTTTTCTTGAAACTAGTGGTCTTGTTGACCATCAACACTTGATGCTCCTTCTTGATTTCTACCTCCACAGCTTTCAGCATTGCGAAGAGCTCGGAAATAGTCTTATTCATCCCTTGCATATTATAGTTCATCACGAAGCTCTTGTAGCTTGGTGGCAGTGATTGGAGAATTCTGTCAATGACGCAATCATCTGGAAGATTGACTCCCAATTGAATCAAGTGATTATTATACCCAGACATTTTGAGTATATGCTCACTGACAGAACTGTTCTCCTCCATCTTGCAGCTATAGAACTTATTGGAGACTTCATATCTCTCAATCTGGGCATTTGCTTGAAATATTAACTTCAACTCCTGGAACATCTCATATGCTCCATGACGTTCAAAACGTCGTTGAAGTCCCGATTCTAAGCCGCAAAGCATGGCACACTGAACTATCGAGTAGTCATCAGCTTTGCTCTCCCAGACGTTCATAACATCTGGTGTTGCTCCAGCAGCAGACCTGGCACCCAGCGGTGCTTCTAGGACGTAATTCTTCTGTGCAGCAATGAGGATAATCCTCAAGTTACGGACCCAATCCGTGTAATTGCTACCATCATCTTTCAACTTTGCTTTCTCAAGGAACGCATTAAAATTCAATGGAACAACAACACGGGCCATCTATCTACAATCAAACATAAACAAGGAAGATACTATCAGGTACTAAGTTCATGATAAATTTAGGTTCAATTAATCATATTACTAAAGAACTCCCACTTAGATAGACATCCCTCTAATCCTCTAAGTGATTACGTGATCCAAATCAACTAAACCATGTCCGATCATCACGTGAGATGGAGTAGTTTCATTGGTGAACATCACTATGTTGATCATATCTACTATATGATTCACGCTCGACCTTTCGGTCTCCGTGTTTCGAGGCCATATCTGTATATGCTTGGCTCATCAAGTATAACCTGAGTATTCCGCGTGTGCAACTGTTTTGCACCCGTTGTATTTGAACGTAGAGCCTATCACACCCGATCATCACGTGGTGTCTCAGCACGAAGAACTTTCGCAACGGTGCATACTCAGGGAGAACACTTCTTGATAATTAGTGAGAGATCATCTTAAAATGCTACCGTCAATCAAAGCAAGATAAGATGCATAAAAGATAAACATCACATGCAATCAATATAAGTGATATGATATGGCCATCATCATCTTGTGCTTGTGATCTCCATCTTCGAAGCACCGTCGTGATCACCATCGTCACCGGCGCGACACCTTGATCACCATCGTAGCATCGTTGTCATCTCGCCAATCTTATGCTTCCACGACTATTGCTACCGCTTAGTGATAAAGTAAAGCATTACAGCACAATTGCATTGCATACAATAAAGCGACAACCATATGGCTCCTGCTAGTTGCCGATAACTTGGTTACAAAACATGATCATCTCATACAATAAAATTTAGCATCATGTCTTGACCATATCACATCACAACATGCCCTACAAAAACAAGTTAGACGTCCTCTACTTTGTTGTTGCAAGTTTTACGTGGCTGCTACAGGCTTAAGCAAGAACCAATCTTACCTACGCATTAAAACCACAACGATAGTTTGTCAAGTTGGTGCTATTTTAACCTTCGCAAGGACCAGGCATAGCCACACTCGGTTCAACTAAAGTTGGAGAAACTGACACCCGCTAGCCACCTTTGTGCAAAGCACGTCGGGAGAACCGGTCTCGCGTAAGCGTACGTGTAATGTCGGTCCAGGCCGCTTCGTCCAACAATACCGCCGAACCAAAGTATGACATGCTGGTAAGCAGTATGAATTATATCGCCCACAACTCACTTGTGTTCTACTCGTGCATATAACATCAACACATAAAACCTAGGCTCGGATGCCACTGTTGGGGAACGTAGTAATTTCAAAAAATTTCCTACGCACACGCAAGATCATGGTGATGCATAGCAACGAGAGGGGAGAGTGTGATCTATGTACCCTTGTAGACCGACAGCGGAAGCGTTAGCAGAACGCAGTTGATGTAGTCGTACGTCTTCACGGCCCGACCGATCAAGCACCGAAACTACGACACCTCCGAGTTTTAGCACACGTTCAGCTCGATGACGATCCCCGGACTCCGATCCAGCAAAGTGTCGGGGAAGAGTTCCGTCAGCACGACGGTGTGGCGACGATCTTGATGTACTATCGTCGCAGGGCTTCGCCTAAGCACTGCTACAATATTATCGAGGATTATGGTGGAAGGGGGCACCGCACACGGCTAAGAAAACGATAACGTGGATCAACTTGTGTGTCTAGGGGTGCCCCCTGCCCCCGTATATAAAGGAGCAAGGAGAGGAGGCCGGCCGGCCCTATAGGCGCGCCAAGGAGGAGTCCTCCTCCTAGTAGGAGTAGGAGTAGGACTCCTACTAGGAGGGGAAAGGAAGTGGGGAGGGAGAAGGAAAGGGGGGCGCCGCCCCCCTCTCCTAGTCCAATTCGGACCAGGGGGGAGGAGGCGCGCGGCCCACCCTGGCTGCTCTTCTCTCTCTCCACTAAGGCCCATATGGCCCATTAATTCTCCCCCCCGGGGGGGGGGGGGGTTCCAGTAACCCTTCGGTACTCCGGTTTTCTCCGAAATCACCCGGAACACTTCCGGTGTCCGAATATAGTCGTCCAATATATCAATCTTTATGTCTCGACCATTTCGAGACTCGTCGTTATGTCTGTGGTCACATACGGGACTCCGAACTAACTTCGGTACATCAAAACTCATAAACTCATAATATAACTGTCATCGAAACCTTAAGCATGCGGACCCTACGGGTTCGAGAACAATGCAGACATGACCGAGACATGTCTCCTATCAATAACCAATAGTGGAACCTGGATGCTCATATTGTCTCCTACATATTCTACAAAGATCTTTATCGGTAAGACCGCATAACAACATACGTTGTTCCCTTTGCCATCGGTATGTTACTTGCCCGAGATTCGATCGTCGGTATCTCAATACCTAGTTCAATCTCGTTACTGGCAAGTCTCTTTACTCGTTTCGTAATACATCATCTCGGAACTAACTCATTAGTTGCAATGCTTGCAAGGCTTATGTGATGTGCATTACCGAGAGGGCCCAAAGATACCTCTCCGACAATCGGAGTGACAAATCCTAATCTCGAAATACGCCAACCCAACATTTACCTTTGGAGACACCTATAGAGCTGCTTTATAATCACCCAGTTATGTTGTGACGTTTGGTAGCACACAAAGTGTTCCTCCGGCAAACAGGAGTTGCATAATCTCATAGTCATAGGAACATGTATAAGTCATGAAGAAAGCAATAGCAATATACTAAACGATCAGGTGCTAAGCTAATGGAATGGGTCATGTCAATCACATCATTCTCCTAATAATGTGATCCCGTTAATCAAATGACAACACATGTCTATGGTTAGGAAACATAACCATCTTTGATTAATGAGCTAGTCAAGTAGAGGCATACTAGTGACGTTTAGTTTGTCTATGTATTCACACAAGTATTATGTTTCCGGATAATACAATTCTAGCATGAATAATAAACATTTATCATGATATAAGGAAATAAAATAATAACATTATTATTGCCTCTAGGGCATATTTCCTTCAAAACCATGTAAGGCGAAATGATACGTTAAGACAACTGTGAATAAAAGTGAGCAGAGTAACTGACATTGGCTGCAAACCAAGTAGTTAAATGAACACATCACAGTACCAATCAGTTCAAGGAAGGAGGAGTAAGGATTTACAACAGCGGCTTGAATTGGTGTGCTCATACCCTTCATCTTGCTGGTGTGGCAATCCTTGAAGATTTGCACCGCATTCGGTTCAGGTTCTTTTTGGTCCGCACGGGTGTCGGTGCCAAAACCAGCGGATCTCAGGTAGGGGGTCCTGAACTGTGTGTCTAGGCCGGATGGTAACAGGAGGCAAGGGAAATGAAGTTTTACCCAGTTTCGGGCCCTCTCGATGGAGGTAAAACCCTACGTCCTGCTTGATTAATATTGGTGATATGGGTAGTACAAGAGTAGATCTACCACGAGATCGGAGAGGCTAAACCCAAGAAGCTAGCCTATGGTATGATTGTTGTTCTGTATGTTGTCCTACGGACTAAAACCCTCCGGCTTATATAGACACCGAAGAGGGTTAGGATTACACAAAGTTGGTTACAATGGTAGGAGATCTGCATATCCATATCGCCAAGCTTGCCTTCCACGCCAAGGAAAGTCCCTTCCGGACACGGGACGAAGTCTTCAATCTTGTATCTTCATAGTCCAGGAGTCCGGCTGAAGGTATAGTCCGGCCATCCGGACACCCCCTAATCTAGGACTCCCTTAGTAGCCCCTGAACCAGGCTTCAATGACGACGAGTCCAGCGCGCAGATTGTCTTCGGCATTGCAAGGCGGGTTCCTCCTCCAAGTACTTCATAGAAGATTTTGAACACAAAGATAGTGTCCGGCTCTGCAAAATAAGTTTCCACATATTGCCATAGAGAGAATAACATTTACACAAATCTAATCTGCTGATGTATTCCGTAGTGTGACACACCACGGCCAAGCCTTTATCTAAGTCGTTTCATTATCCCACCTCAGCGCGTCACGCGAGGCGATTTCCTTGGCACGTATTGTTAAAGTAGAGATCGTGTCCCCTTATTCCGGGATTCTCATCAATACGGGCGTGGGTAACCCAACCGCGCCATTGATTACGGCGCTTGGAGATAAGCGAGTTTTACCAGGCTGGTGGTGTCAGGACCCTGATTCCAAGTCACATCGATCTAGCCGGTAACACCTCATATCACTTTGCGGCCTCACGCACGGTATTCCATGGGTGTCGCCTTACCATGGCCCGGGACCGTTTGCGCCTTTTGGCTCACGTATATGCTAGTGTCGCTAGCATCCATATGACAGAGAACCCGGGCCGACATGGCTAGTAGTGAACCCAAAGCGGCACAGACCTATGGAGACAGGCATACATGAACCACATCGAGCATGTCGGTCATCAGCGAGTGATTCCTGGCTGTAGCACTGGGCTAACAGGACTCCGGGGAACCCGGGCTGTAGCAGGCTAGGCAGGACTCCGGATATCACAGCGTGACATTTCCCTGAAGGGACAGACATAGGAACGAAGTGAAACACATGCCGGCCAGTCAAGTGTCCCGAGCAGTAGTGCTGGGCTAGCAGGACTCCGGTGAACCGGGCTGTAGCGGACTACTATGGCTCATGGAAACACTAGACTACATTCCCCCATAAGAGAAGCTGCCAAGGATAAACAACTAGGTTGTCGGATCCCACACATACCAAGCATTTTAATCATACACACAATATGCTCGATATGTGTAAATACAACATGGCATCACAACATAACTCTACAACTCTGGTATTTATTCATTAGGCTCCGAGGAGCGAGGTATTACAAACATGGGTCTCATGACCCAACAATCATAGCATACAATGCAAAGCACATGCGGAAGCTTAACATGTCTGAGTACAGACATCTACAAATGAAAAAGGCTAAGAAGCCTGACTATCTACCAGATCCTGCCGATGGCACAAGATCGTAGCTGAGGTATCAAGCTAAACACCGAAGTCCACGCGAAACTACTAGCGAGACTGAAATCTCTCTGCAAAATATAAATTAAGCAAACATGAGTACAAAGGTACTCAGCAAGACTTACATCAGAACTAGCTACATATGCATCGGTATCAACAAGGGGGTGGTGGAGTTTAACTGTAGCAAGCCAGCTTTGACTCGGTGGCTATTCTGAACTACGACTGCAAGCAACTCTTTTGAGGTGGCGCACACGAGTCCACATATTCACCAATCAATACACCACTATGGATCCGCTCTCGTCTCCCTACGAGAAGGCCATCCATAGCACTCACACTTATCTTGCGAGTTTTAAAGTATCCACTTTCACTTGTCTATGAACTGTTATAGGTAACCCAGAAGTCCATTACCGTGGACGCGGCTATTCGAATAGACGATGTTAACCCTGCAGGGGTGTACTTCTTCACACACGCTCTCACCACTTACCGCCGTTTACACGACATGTACTAGGCAACCTTCAAGCGGAAGCCCAACGAGGGTGTCGGCCACGGCCTACCTAAACACTCAAGTCTCTAGTCCAGGTTTATCGCCTATCCAGGTTCCATCCGCAGGGAGTCCGGCCGAGGTTTCCACATACGGCCCCGAACGATGTGAACAGGGTTCCCGAGACACCAAATGGGCGCCCGGTACACCGTTCCACGGTGTATCTACCGCAACATAGCCCACCCCTGGGGTCAGCGCTATGCACGGCCGCCAACACATATCCTATAAACACCAGAAACTAATTGCAACTCCTGGACAGAGGACAAGGGTGATCAAGAAGCCGAGAGGGTCCATTGGTTTCGGGCCCAATGCGTGGTAGTAACTGTTTCATGGATGACAAACACAGAACTTAGTTCCTAAGAACGGTTTCAATGAGACAACCCACCATGTACTCCTACATGGCCTCTCACCGCTACCTTTACCAAATTGTGTTCACACACTTAGCTCACACACAGTAGGACATGTTCACACATCTCCGATTCATCCCCGATGAATCGGAACTGACTCAACTCTAAGCAGTAGCAGGCATGACAAACAAGCATGAATGAGTAGGCACATCAGGGCTCAAACAACTCCTACTCATGCTAGTGGGTTTCATCTATTTACTGTGGCAATGACAGGTCATGCAGAGGATAAGGGGTTCAACTACCGTGGCAAGTAACAGAGGAAACGTGTTGTCCTAATGCAGTAAAAGAGAGCAGGAGCGAGGGAGGGGGATTGTATCGGAATGAACAAGGGGTTTTGCTTGCCTGGCACTTCTGAAGATATCATTGGGTCTTCATCAGTGTCAACGATCACATCGTCGGTACAACGTCTATCGAGAGGGGACAAATACCGACAACAGAGAAAGAAACACAATCAATGCAATGCACAATATGATGCATGATCATGACATGTCAATATGCTGTGGTTTGAGCTAATGCAACTAGCAACATGTTAAATGGAGTTGGTTTGAACACTAGGTTCAAATTCAAATTCAAACTATGAATTCAAATAATGCATTATCATGTTTTGGACTAAACAGTGAGGTTAAGTCGTTCAAACATGCATGAAAATGCCATAAACAGATTCCTTGAATTTTTCTGATAATATTACATATATAATTTATTTTATTTGGAGTTACGGTTGAATTTCTATGATTTTTAGAAGTTTTGGGCATTTTCTGGAATTTTCTGAATTGTTTTAAAACAGAAATTAATTACTGCGTCAGCATGACATCAGGGTGACATAAGCAAGTCAATAGGGCTGGTCCGGGTCAAACCTGACCAGTGGGGCCCACTGGTCAGTGACCTAGGGCTGCTTTCTGTGCCTGACGTGTGGGACTAGGTCAACGTTGACTTGACCAAAGTCAAAGCTGACACGTGGGGTCCATAGGGTTAGCACTAATCTAAACAGGAAACTAAACCCGGGGTTAATTAGGTGTGGGGTCCATCCGTCAGTGACTCAGGTGGTAGTTAGTGGGGTAATTAGCGCTAAATAAACCGGCGCCACGTTAGCAGGTGACGCCGGCGACCACAGCAGCGACGGGATCTCGCCGGAGTTGGTCGGGGCGGCGCTACAAGCGGCGGTTTGCGGCGGGGTTTGGCTCCACGCGAAGAGCACGCTCGCGCGCTTCCAATGCAGCAAGCAGCAGTGGCTGGGGTGCACGGAAACGACGCCAACGGCGAGAAGCACGGCGGCCGGAGTTCGGGCGTCGAACGAATCGACGTCGCAGGGCACGGCAGGAGCAACAGGTGGTGGCTACGGCTCCGTGGTGATGCACTGAGTGCAGTGGCGTGCTCGGTTTCGAGCTCCGGTGAACGTGGCCACGACAGCGAGGGGCTCAGGCGGCAGCCGGAGCTCGGCGTCCGTGCAGCTAGGCCCTAGAGGACGCGGAGAGGCTGGGGAAGAGGGGGAGTCGAAGCGGGCGCTCACAGGGAACACGCAGGGATGGTCAGCGGCCTCACGGACGCGTCGGAGACGACGAATCGACGGCGGTGAGCTTCGGCACCCGAGGAGGAAGACGGTGATGGTGACGGTGCTTCGAGGCTTCCGGCGGGGCGCGGTTCGGTGGAGAGGAAGAGGAGGACGCGGCGGTGCTTCTGGAAGCATCGACGGGGCGAGGGAGGGCCGGTGGCCGTGGTGGTGCTCGTCGGCGCTCTCGGGCTCTCGCGGACGGTCGCAGGAGAGAGGGACAGATAGGGAAATCGCCATGGGAGAGAGAAGGAGGGGGCTAGGGGGTGCGTGGCGTCCAAAGCGACGTCGGGGAGGCGGCGGAAGCAGGAGGTGGCCGGGCATGTGCCGGCGCGCGGTGGCCACGCGCCCTGCGTCCGACTGGCGCGAGGTGGAAGACGACAGGGGGGCAGCGGTGGTGGGCTGGGCCGCCAGCTGGAGTTGGGCCAGGTAGGTCCAGGTAAGTGGCCCAGTGGCCTTCCCTCTTTTATTTATTTTTGTTTTCTATTTATGTTATTTTGTTTTGATTTAGTTTAAATACTAAATCATTTTATAAAATTCTGCAAACTTTTATGGGCAGTATCTGATTTAAACCAGAGGCCCTCACCAAGTTTTAGAATATTTGGAGCTACCAAATATTTTAAAGGAATTAGTAGCTCCAATTCAAATAAGTATTGACTTAATTCAAAGGCCCAAATAATTATTTCTGTGAACCCAAAATATTGGTTTGAATTTTTACCTCTTGCCAATATTTTTAGAGAAAACAGGAACATTTTCTTGGACTTATTTGAAGAAATTTTATCTTGATCATTTTTAAAAGGATTCTGAGGCTTTGAAAATTCCTCAATTCAAATTTCATTTGAATTTAAACATGATGCAACCACCAAGCTAGTCCAAGGCCAAAGTAGGGCTAGGGATGTGACAGCTCACCCCCACTAAACAAGAATCTCGGCCCGAGATTCAAGACGTGAGGTAAGAAGGAAGGGGGGGGGGGGGTTCACAAGACTATCGCAGTCTTCTCGATCCAACTGCCCTTCCCGAGGATGTTGATTCATTTCGTCATCTTGATCTTGACGTCTTTGCTTTCGGGATCTTCATCCAGCATGATGACGGCAGAAAGAAATTCTACAGAAATCGATCTCCTCGGAGATCGAGCACTCAAGATCAACTCATGGAGTGAGATATAAAACATCTCTTGAGCTGAGACACGAAACACACAACAGGGGTGATGGGAAGAAGCGGATGATAAAGGTTCAAATTTGGTAGGCAACAATTCCACGCTTAAGTAGGATGATGCATGGTTTCAAAGTAGCGAGGAGATAATTGCGATGATACCATAACGAGACATCTTAAGGAAAGTGACTCGCAGAAATATTCCCTTAAGTGGCAAAAAGAATTACTTTTGATTCAGAGATCGTTGGAACTCTTCACACCAGCTTAAGGCAATTTACAATTAATCGTTTGAGATAGCTTGAAGAGATGGCATACTTGGACTAGGATGGATGATGTGGACTACCTTGTTGAAGACAACGCAATGGATGATTTTTGCTTATCATCGGAAATGGATGGGACCTATGGTAAGTCCACTTTTGAAGATGACCATGAACAACAACTACTGAGGTGCAAGCTGGGAACAAAATGCAAATGTTGGGAATGATTCTAGTAACTGGGGAGAAGGTTCACCGGCAAAGGTGATTCCACCAATTGGATGGCTATCGAACAACTGAGAGAACGGAGGCACATTCCAGTTAACGACAACATCAGAACCTAGTGCCTGAGCGTGCTCTCAAGAACTTGAGCATTTCCATACTCATCAAGGTCTTACCAACATCCATGTCAAGGATCCTAGCAACACAACATACCACCATGATGAATGGTGATGGATAATGCAGATGCAAAGGAAGATAACACTTTCTTAGATTTCACCTTAGCGAAGCCAAGGAAACAAAATCTGGATGATCGACCGAGAGACATTTAGCACTCCGCTTCTAATGTTCTCCTTGATGTACTGGTTACCACGGTCATGCTTTAAGCATCGGCATAGCCACCAAGTAGTGGTCGGACTTCGGAATACAATAGATCCATAAGGAACAACTTCTGGAGTAAATCCTACGAAATCCTCATGGGAAGGTGGCCAACTTTCTTCAATCGAGATACTACAATAATAGGTCTTCCGGCTGGATGTGTTGGCCACGACATCCACTTTACCGGTTATCGAGAGACCAATATTATAGTTCTTGGAAAATGCTCCAACCATCATATCTGCCTGAGATTCAGATCTGGTTGGTGACAGGATATTCCAGACTCATCGAGTCTAGAAAGGAAAATGAAGGTTTGCAACACAAATCGACGAGATGACATTGCGAAATTCTCGGGGAATGAACTACGGTAGTAAGCTCCAAAACATGAGCCGGTTCTGCTACAAGCATGTGAACACGTTGTCCTAGACAAGCATGGTCACCTGGTAGTCTTAAAATGAAACACTACCGAGTTCAGGGGGAACCATCAACGAGGATATCGAAGTCCTTGCGTAGGTCTAACCCTTAAGAAGAAACTTCTTCTCCTTGAACAAATCAATCAGTGGCTTGGTGTGCTAGGGATACGTATAGAATGTAGATGATCAGTCTATCAGACCATAGAATACTTCGCACATGCATGCCTAACTTGGGATGATTCCAGAGGAAGCAAAAACAAACTTTCTCGAATTCACGGCGGCAACTTACATCAGATGCACATGAATTAGAGGAAGTCACATCTTTCAACCGGACATATGCTTCATGATCGGGACATGAGGGCAATGCCTATAAAGTTTCCAACACTAGCTGGATGTCCAACACAATCATGGAGGAGACAAAATGCCGCTGATGGGCTCAACAGCAACTCATCGAAATTTCCATATCACTGGACTTCCACCACTATGTGAACAATGTGATAGTATTGGTCAGACCAAAGATATAATGGTGTATGCTCGAGGGACAACCATAAGTAAGACAACATTACGAACATCGTTGGTTCTGATTTGATTTGACGATAGCCCACACTCAAATCAAGGTTTGGACAAGATAATAGATTCAACAGCTGATCACGGGGATCAGTCGATGAATATATCATCTTTCTTCAACACACACACACACACACAAGGATATCCCTTAGGGATGAACTAAGTCGGACAAGTTTTCATCTTCCAACTCTCCAAGTTGTTGTTAAGCTTAACCAACTAGCTCAGGGGTATCCAACACAGGTCATTGGGGAAAAGTGGTTTATCAGAAAACCAACTTGATCACGAACTCAACATAACGGTCAGGTGACAACCTGGTAACACTTCCGAGAAGATATTCGGAAAATCACGAACCACCGATATGTTATTAAGCTCGAGAACAATCTTGCTTTTCAGGGCAAGACGATATGATCGATAGAGCAAGGGTTTGGCAAAATCCTAACCCGTTGATCGAAGAGTGCACCAGGAAATAAGGACTAGGTAGCACAATCTATCTTAGAATGATGATTCAATAACCAACACGCTAAGGATGAGAATATTGTCCATTAACTACCAAGCAACGGAGTTGCTAGGAGTATTGATTTCACACATCACGGTTCACTTGTCGGCATTCCGGTTGCGACAACACGGGGCCGAGGAATGAAGAATGATGGTAAGAAGTATCACTGCGTCAAGAATTCATGAGAGAGGTGCAATTCTCACGACGCTCTTGACATAAAGTGGGTAATACTTCAGGGTAGAACAGAACCAAAAGCTGGGTTGCATTTTGATCTGCGGAATACGACTACCTTGACCCAATCCTGGATATGGATGAGGTACTGGAGTTTGTTTCTCCTAGTCATTCTGAAATAGAATGACTTGACAGACCACTAGAGTAATAGGCATCGATAAACACGATTGCCAGCTACTCCTTACTATCAATTGATAGATGAAGGTCGGAATATAACTGAAGGGGAACAACTCAAAGGAACATATAACTTTCTGAGTTGTGGATGCATAGATTAGTATGTCGAACGAGTTCAACATATTTCTTCCGGATAACCCATGCAGAAAGGTAGAACTGGCAGAGACACAATATAGAATGGATAACTCATCAAGAGCACTCTGGTTGTGATCCTTTGGTTCAAGAACTTCTGCCATAAGTGGTTCATAGTATTTGGAAGAAGGAAATACCACGGACCTCGAGGACTATCACAAGGTTACTAATAACCTAAAGGAACGAGCAAACACTATCAACATGAAGTAAGTAGGGTGAATCTCGGGTTCAAAAACCCAGGATTAGAATGCCTACTAACTAATAGCATCACGGGATGCTTTTGAGAATGATGGCCAGAATCATCACACTGGGAACGCAAAACATGGTTCGATTACTAGGTGGCACTCTAAGACATCTAGGGTCATAATAATAATTCCAAAATATATGTCGAGGCAAAAGAATACCCCATCTCATAATTAGTGTGGTTAACCTGGCCTAAATGGACATCAGGAATAGGGGAAAAGGTTTGCAAATGCATCAGACTATTTAGAAACCTGGGATGACTCGGACATCATAACGGCTGTAGTTGCTCAAAATGATTTGAGACATCCTGTAAAATGGTGGCATAACCACTCAGAATCATAATATCAAGGTTCTGAGGCCAGTTATGAATATATGGAAGTAGTAGGAATGGAACTAAAGCTTAAAACTATCAATTCTATAAGTCTATGGATTAGTAACACGTCATCCTGATAGATAGATGAGAAGGCCTAATTCTTAATCCCCGTAGAAAAGAAGAGGTTGACTCAGATTAGAAGGCCATGAGGTATAAGGAGTAAAAAGAGCCTTACGTTCCCTTCCACAATCAATTCCCCTACATATAACTAAAGCATTTCTAGACTCAACTTCGACCAGTTTGGCTTGGTAATCCTACAGGCAGTCAGGCTCTGATACCAACGCTATCAGGACCCCGATTCCAAGTCACATCGATCTAGCCGGTAACACCTCATATCACTTTGCGGCCTCATGCACGGTATTCCACGGGTGTCGCCTTACCATGGCCCGGGACCGTTTGCGCCTTTTGGCTCATGTATATGCTAGTGTCGCTAGCATCCATATGACAGAGAACCCGGGCTGACATGGCTAGTAGTGAACCCAAAGCAGCACAGACCTATGGAGACAGGCATACATGAACCACATCGAGCATGTTGGTCATCAACGAGTGATTCCGGGCTGTAGCACTGGGCTAACAGGACTCTGGGGAACCCGGGCTGTAGCAGGCTAGGCAGGACTCCGGATATCATAGCGTGACATTTCCTCGAAGGGACAGACATAGGAACGAAGTGAAACACATGCTTGCCAGTCAAGTGTCCTGAGCAGTAGTGCTGGGCTAGCAGGACTCCGGTGAACCGGGCTGTAGCGGACTACTATGGCTCATGGAAACACTAGACTACATTCCCCCATAAGAGAGGCTGCCAAGGATAAACAACTAGGTTGTCGGATCCCACACATACCAAGCATTTTAATCATACACACAATATGCTCGATATGTGTAAATACAACATGGCATCACAACATAACTCTACAACTTAGGTATTTATTCATTAGGCTCCGAGGAGCGAGGTATTACAAACATGGGTCTCATGACCCAACAATCATAGCATACAATGCAAAGCACATGCGGAAGCTTAACATGTCTGAGTACAGACATCTACAAATGAAAAAGGCTAAGAAGCCTGACTATCTACCAGATCCTGCCGAGGGCACAAGATCGTAGCTGATGTATCAAGCTAAACACCGAAGTCCACGCGAAACTACTAGCGAGACTGAAATCTCTCTGCAAAATATAAATTAAGAAAACATGAGTACAAAGGTACTCAGCAAGACTTACATCAGAACTAGCTACATATGCATCGGTATCAACAAGGGGGTGGTGGAGTTTAACTGCAGCAAGCCAGCTTTGACTCGGTGGCTATTCTGAACTACGACTGCAAGCAACTCTTTTGAGGTGGCGCACACGAGTCCACATATTCACCAATCAATACACCACTATGGATCCGCTCTCGTCTCCCTACGAGAAGGCCATCCATAGCACTCACACTTATCTTGCGAGTTTTAAAGTATCCACTTTCACTTGTCTATGATCTGTTATAGGTAACCCAGAAGTCCATTACCGCGGACGCGGCTATTCGAATAGATGATGTTAACCCTGCAGGGGTGTACTTCTTCACACACGCTATCACCACTTACCGCCGTTTACACGACATGTACTCGGCAACCTTCAAGCGGAAGCCCAACGAGGGTGTCGGCCACGGCCAACCTAAACACTCAAGTCTCTAGTCCAGGTTTATCGCCTATCCAGGTTCCATCCGCAGGGAGTCCGGCCGAGGTTTCCACATATGGCCCCGAACGATGTGAACAGGGTTCCCGAGACACCAAACGGGCGCCCGGTACACCGTGCCACGGTGTATCTACCGCAACATAGCCCACCCCTGGGGTCAGCGCAACACACGGCCGCCAACACATATCCTATAAACACCAGAAACTAATTGCAACTCCTGGACAGAGGATAAGGGTGATCAAGAAGCCGAGAGGGTCCATTGATTTCGGGCCCAATGCGTGGTAGTAACTGTTTCATGGATCACAAACACAGAACTCAGTTCCTAAGAACGGTTTCAATGAGGCAACCCACCATGTACTCCTACATGGCCTCTCACCGCTACCTTTACCAAATCGTGTTCACACACTTAGCTCACACACAGTAGGACATGTTCACACATCTCCGATTCATCCCCGATGAATCGGAACTGACTCAACTCTAAGCAGTAGCAGGCATGACAAACAAGCATGAATGAGTAGGCACATCAGGGCTCAAACAACTCCTACTCATGCTAGTGGGTTTCATCTATTTATTGTGGCAATGACAAGTAATGCAGAGGATAAGGGGTTCAACTACCGCGGCAAGTAACAGAGGAAACATGTTGTCCTAATGCAGTAAAAGAGAGCAGGAGCGAGGGAGGGGGATTGTATCGGAATGAACAAGGGGTTTTGCTTGCCTGGCACTTCTGAAGATACCATTGGGTCTTCATCAGTGTCAACGATCACATCGTCGGTACAACGTCTATCGAGAGGGGACAAATACCGGCAACAGAGAAAGAAACACAATCAATGCAATGCACAATATGATGCATGATCATGACATGTCAATATGCTATGGTTTGAGCTAATGCAACTAGCAACATGTTAAATGGAGTTGGTTTGAACACTAGGTTCAAATTCAAATTCAAACTATGAATTCAAATAATGCATTATCATGTTTTGGACTAAACAGTGAGGTTAAGTTGTTCAAACATGCATGAAAATTCCATAAACAGATTCCTTGAATTTTTCTGATAAGTTTACATATATAATTTATTTTATTTGGAGTTACGGTTGAATTTCTATGATTTTTAGAAGTTTTGGGCATTTTCTGGAATTTTCTGAATTGTTTTAAAATAGAAATTAATTACTGCGTCAGCATGACATCAGGGTGACGTAAGCAAGTCAACAGGGCTGGTCCGGGTCAAACCTGACCAGTGGGGCCCACTGGTCAGTGACCCAGGGCTGGTTTCTGTGGCTGACGTGCGGGACTAGGTCAACGTTGACTTGACCAAAGTCAAAGCTGACACGTGGGGTACATAGGGTTAGCACTAATCTAAACAGGAAACTAAACCCGGGGTTAATTAGGTGTGGGGTCCATCCGTCAGTGACTCATGTGGTAGTTAGTGGGGTAATTAGCGCTAAATAAACCGGCGCCACGTCAGCAGGTGACGCCGGCGACCACAGCAGCGACGGGATCTCGCTGGAGTTGGTCGGGGCGGCGCTACAAGCGGTGGTTTGCGGCGGGGTTTGGCTCCACGCGAAGAGCACGCTCGTGCGCTTCCAACGCAGCAAGCAGTAGTGGCTGGGGTGCACGGAAACGACGCCGGCGGCGAGAAGCGCGGCGGCCGGAGTTCGGGCGTCGAACGAATCAATGTCGCAGGGCACGACAGGAGCAACGGGTGGTGGCTACGGCTCCATGGTGATGCGCTGAGCACAGTGGCGCGCTCGGTTTCGAGCTCCGGTGGACGTGGCCACGGCAGCGAGGAGCTCAGGCGGCAGCCGGAGCTCGGCGTCCGTGCAGCTAGGCCCTAGAGGACGCGGAGAGGCCGGGGAAGAGGGGGAGTCGAAGCGGGCGCTCACAGGGAACACGCAGGGATGGTCAGCGGCCTCGCGGACGCGTCGGAGACGACGAATCGACGGTGGTGAGCTTCGGCACCCAAGGAGGAAGACGGCGATGGTGACGGTGCTTCGAGGCGTCCGGCGGGGCGCGTCTCGGTGGAGAGGAAGAGGAGGACGCGGCGGTGCTTCTGGAAGCATCGATGGGGCGAGGGAGGGCCGATGGCCGTGGTGGTGCTCGTCGGCGCTCTCGGGCTCTCGTGGACAGTCGCGGGAGAGAGGGACAGAGAGGGAAATCGCCACGGGAGAGATAAGGAGGGGGCTAGGGGGTGCGTGGCGTCCAAAGCGACATTGGGGAGGTGGCGGAAGCATGATGTGGCCGGGCGTGCGCCGGCGCGCGGTGGCCACGCGCCCTACGTCCGACTGGCGGGAGGTGGAAGATGACAGGGGGGCAGCGGTGGTGGGCTGGGCCGCCAGCTGGAGTTGGGCCAGGTAGGTCCTGGTAAGTGGCCCAGTGGCCTTCCCTCTTTTATTTATTTCTGTTTTCTATTTATGTTATTTTGTTTTGATTTAGTTTAAATACTAAATCATTTTATAAAATTCTGCAAACTTTTATGGGCAGTATCTGATTTAAACCAGAGGCCCTCACCAAGTTTCAGAATATTTGGAGCTACCAAATATTTTAAAGGAATTAGTAGCTCCAATTCAAATAAGTATTGACTTAATTCAAAGGCCCAAATAATTATTTCTGTGAACCCAAAATATTGGTTTGAATTTTTACCTCTTTCCAATATTTTTAGAGAAAACAGGAACATTTTCTTGGACTTATTTGAAGCAATTTTATCTTGATCATTTTTAAAAGGATTCTGAGGCTTTGAAAATTCCTCAATTCAAATTTCATTTGAATTTAAACATGATGCAACCACCAAGCTAGTCCAAGGCCAAAGTAGGGCTAGGGATGTGACAGGTGGGGACACGTAGTTACGTCCACCCATATAAGGGGATAAGGGTCCACCTTTTCAACTACGCCTTCTTCCTCCCTTGCTTATCCATTCTCGCGCACTCGAGCTCCAGCGCCCAAGTCCGCACTCCCCACCTCAACCTTCTCCAGCCATGTCCGGAGCGGGAGGCAAGTGGATGGTCTCCTCCGTCACGGAGGGACACATCAAAAAACTGAGGAAGGCCGGATACTTGTCTAACGACATTGCGTACCGGCTTCCCAAAAAGGGGCAGCTCATCCCCACCCCTAGGCCCCATGAGAGGGTGGTGTTCCTCCCCCATTTCCTCTGCGGACTGGGCTTCCCTCTTCACGCATTTGTCCGGGGGCTCATGTTCTACTATGGCCTGGATTTCCACGATCTGGCCCCAAACTTTGTCCTCAACATCTCGGCGTTTATCATCGTGTGCGAGGCTTTCCTCCGCATCCGCCCCCATTTCGGCCTATGGCTCAAGACTTTCAATTCAAGCCGAAGGTGGTGCGCGGCAACCAGGCGGAGTGCGGAGGCGCCATGGTGGGCAAGATGGCCAACGTCTTATGGCTTGAGGGCTCCTTTGTGGAGACCCTAAAGGGGTGGCAATCGGGGTGGTTTTACATCACCGAGCCGCGCGACCCTGAATGGGTCGCAACCCCCGAGTTTCGATCCGGACCCCCTACGTGGCTCACCTCCTGGAAGGAGACGGGCCTGTCATGGGGTAAAAAAGGAGAGCTGACCGGACTCCAAACATGCGTCCAAACCCTGGTGGACAAGAAGCTCAAACTTGTCAATGTAGTCCAGGTTATGCTCATCCGCCTGATCCTCCCGTGTCAACAACGGGCTTTCAACCTATGGGAGTTCGACCTGGCACGACACCAAAATCTGAGCAGGCTCTTTGACACGACGTGCGAAGATGCCTAGAAGGTGCTTTTCAAGGGCGCCGAGGCCCCCGCATCCGCTACCGAGGATCGCGGATTCAGTACGCAGCGTGACGCTCATGCGGTAAGCCGTTTTTCCTTTTACAGGGTATCACTTTTTCATAGTTTGACTCCATGCGGGATCTAAGCTCCCTTACCTTTGACAGGATTGGCAGGTGACGTCCGGACAGATCAACTGTCCGGCTCCTTTGCCCGAAGGCCCAGCGGACGCTCGCTTGGCGAAGCTGCTGGTTCCGGCACCCTACGTGGTGCCGGAGAAGAAGGCCGCGAAAAAGGCCACAGGGACTTGAAAGAGTGCCCGGCGCCAGGAGGTGTCGGATCCATCATCCGACGGTTCCGAGGCGCATTCCACCCGTGAAGATGAGGAGGAAGAAGAAGAGACCTCTCCCCCTCCAGTGGGAGGAGATAAGAAAAGGAAGGCCGCCCTCTCTGGGGAGGACGGAGGGTCCAAGAAGGGGAAAACCCTTCCTCTGGACTACTCAACCGACGCCGATGACGGCGGAGAGGAGTGGCCGCCCAGGGCCAAGCCCCTGGCTAAATCGTAAGTATCCGGATACCAGAGTAATTCATAGTATTTGTTTATTGCACAGCTTTCCCTTATGTAGAATATGTTTATGCAGCCCACCCAAAGACCGGCTCGATGCATCGTCGAGCGGCTCACTAGACTCGTCGGATGTGAACTCGCTTCCGACGGCTTCCTCCCCCCCGTCCTACGGACGACACCGAAGTGTTGTCCCAACAGGTTCCAAGCCGGGAGGAGGTGGTCCTGGAGGCGCCGCAAGGCAACCTCCCGGACTCCAGGAGTAAAGGGGATGAAACCCCCCAGGGCTCCAAGTCCGGCTCTAGGCCGGACACCGCTCCAGAACCTTCAAAGGTTCCAGAGTCCGGCGGGGGACCTCCTTCCAAGAGGAGCAAGCCCACCGTGCCGGTGACCCCCGTCCAACTGGAGGCGCCGGACAATCTGTTGGAGGCGCTCCAAGGCGCCTCCATCGACGAGGAGCACCGCACCATTATGAGTGTGGTGGTCCAGAAGGTTCAGTCCGCCAAGAGCAGACTGACTGAAGCTTGTATTAGCCTTTTAACAGGCTTTGAGGTAAGTAAAGAATGTGTAAATAATATTACCGCATAGACAATAGCCCCTGATGCTTTGTTTGGCGTTCGGGAAGAAAAGCCGAATAGAGGATCAAATAAAATTCGTAGGAGTCTAACAAAAGGAGTCAATATGCGTATGCAGGCTTCTCTGCTTGCGTCCGCCGCACTGGCTGCGGAAGTGGACACACTAAAGTAGAACCTCGAGCGGTCCGAGCAAGAGCTCGGGCATGCCAAGAAGCAGCTCAAGGACAATGAAGGTAAGAAATACCTTGTTTAAATATATATAAAAAGGTGCAAATGCAAAAAATGACAGGATTATCATGGCTATTGTAGGGGCCACGTCTGAGGTGGCGACCCTTAAGCAAGCGCTGGTCGAGGCCGAGAAGAGGGCGGCCACGAAGCGCACCAAGCGGGAGAAGTATGAGGCCGAGGTTGGCAAGGTATGGCAAGAGCTCCAGGCCCTCATGGAAAAACATGAGAGTTTGGAGCTTGACTCAAAGACGCGAGCGTCCGAGCTCGCGGTGGCTATTGAAAATGCCAAGTCTGCCAAGGCCGAATCCCAGAAGACCCTCTAGGAGTTGGATGAGGTGAAGAAGATAGTGGCGGGTAAGGCATTCTTTATGCAAAGCAAACACATAAACGTGAGTTACTTGTTATTTAGCCGAATCCGGAGCTCTCCAGGAGCGTTCGCAGATCTTCCCCGGAGTGTGTCCGATGCCGCCGCATTCTATCGAGCCGAGGAGGGCATCTCGACAGAGAAGGTGTTCTGGTCTCAATATGCTGAGGCCGGACACCCCGTGCCCCTGAGCGACCAGCTGAAGCAACTGGTCGAGCCCCACAAGGCGTCCGAACAGGCCATGAAGGGCCTCATAGTTCGGCTATGGCCTAGGAGCTATTTTGGGTTGGTGCGGCGGCTGGTGGAGGCCTGTCCAAGGCTCGAAGTCATCAAGCGCTCCGTCTGCATTGAAGGTGCCCGTAGGGCCCTTGCCCGTGCTAAGGTGCAATGGGGCAAGCTGGATGTTGAGAAGCTTGTGAAGGACGAGCCACCGTCGGGGAAAGAGCATCGCAAGCCCGAGAATTATTATAAGGATGTTCTGAAGGGTGCCTACCTTGTGGCGGATGAATGTTCTAGGGATGTAATTTTTGAGTGAAACTTGCTTGTTTTGTCCTATGCGCTGAAAACTTGTTCATATGCGCTAAGCAATGCTGTTGGAATTTAAAATATTACCTTCTGTGCGGCTGTTTATCAATTTTGAGAGATGGCAAGTCGTCGGCTTCTGCCCGCGTGCCGCTAGTGCTGGGGTGTTCGGGGATAAACCTGAGCGCTCTTTTCCCCATGTTTGGGTCCTTCGAGGGAGGCGCTCAGCCCAACGAACAAGGCAATCAGACTATAATGCGTGAACACTCTCACTTAGCCATAGAATTCTATAATTTTAAATTTCGGCAAAGCCCCTGGTATTCGGAAGACCGAGTTCGGGGCGCTATCCACGTCTTGGCCGGACAGAGCCGGCTCCTCGCTCTAGGCGGCATAAGTCGTTAGGGACTCGAAAAACCTCTTGAACAGCGACCAGCTCTCGCTTCATCATGACAGTCAGTTTTAGCTTTCTCCATTGAGGTGCTCGACCCAGCTAAACTGGGGCACAATCGCAGTGGTTCTCCTAGTGCTACCTTAGCCGATATAGCGGAACGTAATGCACCAAAACATAGGAGCCGGGCAAACCCAACTATTGACCCAAGACATGATTCGGAGCGATGCATATGATGCTATAAGTTCGGGGTGCCGCACTTGTTAAAGTGTTCAGACTTCTCACACCATATTGAGGGGTACTAAAGCCGCTGGCGTATTTAGGCCGTACCAAAGTGTACGGGTGCAATATGTCGTTAAGGAACACACACACACACACACACACACACACACACACACACACACACATATATATATATATATATATATAAAGAGTAATGCAAAAATGGACAAAAGCTATGCTCTATTTATTAAAGAGGGCTGCGATCAAAGCAGAATGATACAAATAATGGGATAAGCAAAAGGTTGGACTATGTAACATGTCCGTTCCAGGGGCAAGCTGTGGAATAGTATGCGAAACAGGTATACTGCTTGTGATAGAGACCACATGGGAGTTCCGTAATGCGGCATGGCTTGTCTGCTTCCCTGGATCTTGCATCGTTTGTGCGGCAATTGAACTGCCGAACAGGCCTTCCGAAGAGTGGAGAACTGAAAGTAAGAGAAAATTAAAAAATCGTCAGCCCCTGGTGCGGTTTAAGCCGTGTTTCGGGCATGCCATGATGGTGCCCCTCCCCTGTACCCATGGTATTTCTAGAGCGTAGTTATGTATGTGAAGTACTGGTATTGCATTTTTGCGAGGGCTGGGGTTGGGGCCGCATTGCTACGCCTGCTCGGGTCGTGCCAGGCGGTCTTGTTGTAGGTTACTCCGGGCGCACTTGACGGTGTCCGGTCGTTTAATGGCCGGACTGGAGAACTGCCTGGAGAGGCTGCTTTGTACTTCTGCTACAAGGGCCGACGTGTGCTCCTCCGTTCGGAGGGAGCGTTCGGTGTTTCCATTGACCGTAATTACTCCTCGAGGGCCTGGAATTTTTAGCTTAAGGTATGCATACTACGGTACCGCATTGAACTTGGGAAATGCGGTTCGCCCGAGCAGTGCGTGATAGCCACTGCGGAATGGGACTATGTCGAAGATTAACTCCTCGCTTCGGAAATTATCCGGAGATCCGAAGACCACTTCAAGTGTGACTGAGCCTGTATAGTTGGCCTCTACACCTGGTATTACGCCTTTAAAGGTCGTTTTGGTGGGCTTAATCCTTGAGGGATCTATGCCCATTTTCCGCACTGTATCCTGGTAAAGCAGGTTCAGGCTGCTGCCGCCGTCCATAAGGACTCTAGTGAGATGAAATCCATCAATAATTGGGTCTAGAACCAATGCGGCGAATCCGCCATGATGGATGCTAGTGGGATGGTCCCTTCGATCAAAGGTGATCGGGCAGGAGGACCATGGGTTGAACTTTGGGGCGACTGGCTCTACCGCGGATACGTCCCTTAACGCGCGCTTCCGCTCCCTTTTGGGGACGTGGGTTGCGTATATCATGTTCACCGTCCACACTTGTGGGGGAATACCCTTCTGTCCACTGTTGTTCGGCGGCCGGGGCTCCTCGTCGTCATCGCTATGCAGCCCCTTGTCTTCATTTTCGGCGTTTAACTTGCCTGCCTGCTTGAACACCCAACAATCCCTGTTGGTGTGATTGGCCGGCTTTTTGGGGGTGCCATGTATCTCGCACAAGCGGTCGAGTATTCGGTCCAAACTGGACGGGCCCCTAGGATTCCTTTTGAATGGCTCTTTCCGCTGACCGGATTTAGAGCCTCCGAATCCGGCATTAACTGCCGTATCCTCAGCATTGTCGCCGTTAATGCGGTGCTTCTGCATGTTGTGACGCGACCTACCACTACTGTCCCTGGTATCCGAATTACCAGGGTTCTTGGTCATATTGTTGCTACGAGCAAGCCAGCTGTCTTCTCCCGCGCAAAAGCGGGTCATGAGTGTCGTGAGTGCTGTGATAGACTTCGGCTTTTCCTGTCCAAGGTGCCGGGCAAGCCACTCGTCACAGATATTGTGCTTGAAGGCTGCTAGGGCCTCAGCGTCCGGACAGTCGACTATTTGATTTTTCTTTGTTAGGAACTGTGTCCAGAATTGTCTGGCCGATTCCTCTGGCTGCTGAATTACGTGACTTAGGTCATCGGCGTCTGGGGGTCGCACATAAGTGCCCTGGAAATTGTCGAGGAATGCGGCTTCCAGGTCCTTCCAACAACTGATTGATCCTGTTGGCAAGCTGTTAAGCCAATGCCAAGCTGGTCCTTTAAGCTTGAGTGGGAGGTATTTGATGGCGTGGAAATCATCGCCGCGGGCCATGTGGATATGAAGGAGATAATCCTCGATCCATACCGCAGGATCTGTTGTGCCATCATATGATTCGATATTTATGGGTTTGAAACCCTCGAGGATTTGATGATCCATCATTTTGTCTGTGAAGCATAGTGGGTGTGCGGCGCCTCTGTACTGGGCTATATCATGACGTAGCTCCAATGAGCTTTGTCTACTGTGTTCGGCCCTGCCGAATTTGTGGCAGGCGTGACGGTTACCGTCTCGAGCCATGGGGCGCCCACGCGATCCGTAGATCGATCTTGTTTGCCTTGCCTTGTCCTCCAACATATCTCGTAAGTCCGGCGCATATTCCCGTGCCTTGGTACGGGGTGCGGCTTGAGTGGAGGGCCGAGAGGCCTCTCTGTCGCGGCCATGAGGTGGCCGGTCGGCCGCATCAAGTGCTTCCTCCTCTAATCGGGGTACCAACCTGCGCTTTGGGTAGCTCTTGGAGGGGCGTTCGAGTTTATGCTCTTCGGCCACAAGGACTTCAGTCCATCTGTCGACTAGCAAATCTTGATCAGCTCTAAGATGTTGCTGTTTTTTCTTGAGGCTTCTTGCCGTGGCCATAAGCCTGCGTTGAAAACGCTCTTGCTCGATGGGATCCTCTGGCACGACGAATTCGTCGTCGTCGAGGCTTGCCTCGTCTTCGGAGGGAGGCATATAATTATCATCCTCGACCTCTCTGTCCGCCGTTCTCTCATGAGGGCTGGTTTCTCCATCCTCCTGTGCTAAATCTTAATGGAGGGGGTTTTCTTCGGCACTTTCCGGAGTATTATTATCTCCCGTGCTGGAATCACCGTATTTGTTTTGGCGGGATTTTGAGCGGCGCCGCTGACGCCGGCGCTTAGGCTGTTTCTTGGAGGGGTCATCCTCCGATGTTCCATCGCCATCTCCCTCTTTTGGGGTGTCCACCATGTATATGTCATATGATGAGGTGGCTTTCCAGGGCCTGATAGGCCCTGGTTCTTCATCGTCTCCTTCATCGGCATCCATACCGTCGATGTCTTCGGAGTCGAAGTCGAGCATGTCGGTTAAGTCGTCGATAGTGGCTACAAAGTGGGTGGTGGGTAGGTTTTGAGTTTCTTCATCGTCCGAATCCCAACCTTGCTGACCGTAGTCTGGCCAGGGCTCTCCTGATAAAGAGAGAGACTTCAGTGTCTTCAGAATATCGCCAAAAGGCGAGTGCTGAAAGATGTCCGCGGCAGTAAACTCCATGATCGGCGCCCAATCGGATTCGATCGGTAGGGGCGTGGAGGGTTCGGAGTCCGGAGAGGAGTCCGACTCCTTGGAGTCACGAGTCTCGCAGAGTACGGGGCTGGTGTTCGGCTCGATCGCCGTTGGGATCGCAGCCCCCGAGGCGGCGTCCAACCACCCATCCTCGATCGGCACAGTTGGCTCTGAATTAAGGGTCGAAGCTGATGCGGGTGCGGCCTCCAGGGCACTGTTCGGCGGCAGAGCTAGATCATGCTCGTCGTGATAGTGCAGCGCGCTCGGCAGTGGCTCGAATCCGTCGAAGATCAAGTCCCCGCGGATGTCAGCCGTGTAGTTTAAGCTTCCAAATTTGACCTGACGGCCAGGGGCATAGCTTTTGATCTGCTCCAGATAGCCAAGTGAATTGGCCTGCAGTGCGAAGCCGCCGAAGACGAAGATCTGTCGGGGAGGAAGGTCTCACCCTGGACTGCATCGCCATTGATGATCGTAGGAGCCATCAAGCCTGACGGCAACGACACAAAGGAACTCTCAATGAAAGCACCAATGTCGATGCCAAAACGGCGGATCTCGGGTAGGGGATCCCGAACTGTGCGTCTAGGCCGGTTGGTAACAGGAGGCAAGGGACACGAAGTTTTACCCAGGTTCAGGCCCTCTCGATGGAGGTAAAACCCTATGTCCTGCTTGATTAATATTGGTGATATGGGTAGTACAAGAGTAGATCTACCACGAGATCGGAGAGGCTAAACCCTAGAAGCTAGCCTATGGTATGATTGTTGTTCTGTATGTTGTCCTACGGACTAAAACCCTCCGGTTTATATAGACACTAGAGAGGGTTAGGGTTACTCAAAGTCGGTTACAATGGTAGGAGATCTGCATATCCGTATCGCCAAGCTTGCCTTCCACGCCAAGGAAAGTCCCTTCCGGACACGGGACAAAGTCTTCAATCTTGTATCTTCATAGTCCAGGAGTCCGGCTGAAGGTATAGTCCGGCCATCCGGACACCCCCTAATCCAGGACTCCCTCAACGGGCTTTCCTCTGTATTTGGAACAAGTCAATATAGATACGATAATATGGCACAAAAAAAGAAGGAAGTAGCAGCTATTTACAAGAGCCCCACAGTGTGCAATATAGCTACGAGATCCTATTGTCTGTTGGAATTTCACTTTAGAACGGTTGGTTTGGTTCTTCAAACAGTTAGCCTAGAAGAAGATACACTTGTAAGGAACATATATAAATACAAGTTCAATATGTGGTCTGATCAAATACATATAGCCTACCTGATACTTTGGATCAGACCAGTGTTTAACAAGGGCTGTCCAGTCTTCATCTATAATATATTCCACTGGAGATGTTTGGGCGATTTCATTGTTAGCCTTGTCTTCAAAGTGAGATTTTCTAAGGTGGTACCGATACTGTCAAAGAGCATACTGAAAAACATGAGTGCATGCTTGTTTAGTTGCATCATCTTTTGGATCCAATTTGAACCTCATCTGTTGAAAAAAGAATGTGAGTCTTATTAGGAGGAAGCTAGAAAGTATGGGACAGAGCAAGACAATATTACTAATTGCGATGAATAACATTACTTATGGATAAATGGTCAAGGAAGGTGTTAAACTGGGTATTGTCTTTCTCATTCCTGTACTGGATCCATGTTGGGAGGATACGTGCATGACACCTAACAGCAACTGCTACCTCTGATACTAACTTGGATGACTCTGTAGCATCACGCTGCCTTTTTAAACCTGCCTCAAAATGGATCTCCATTCTTTCTCCTTTATATTTTGGTAATCTGTCAAGCATTATCCCTGATGTCTGTTTCCGCTTGCGCCGTGGTGCTAGTTCAACAACGAATATGGAAAGTGTTAGTGTACATCAAACTGTGAGAGTACATATAAAGGAGCATGCAACTGCAACTTGACTCGGTCAGGTACCGTCTTGGTGTTGATGCTCATGAGGTTCATCTGATCTTGCTAAGTCCTGTTGTGTCAGTAGTGCTTCAGAGGTAGTGTTAGGTGTGAAGGCAGCTTGGGAACTGGCCAGTTTCGGAGCAAAAGAACGAGTAACTGGTTGAGATGCTGGTACAGTTGAAGCGGATGCTGCAGCTGGTGGAGCAGGTGATACTGTGTTTGTAGATTTAGCTGGTGGACTTGGACCTTCTACTGCACTATAAGTACCAGCAGAATCTTGATGGCAGAACCTTTTCCGTTTCACCCGATTAGTAACAGCACTCCCTACTATATTATTTTCCTTGCTCTTTTTTGACTTTGCCATGTCAAGCTGTACCCACAACACAAAAGAATAAAATCACTCTTTAGAACTCATTGATGCATGATATAGACAAGCAATACTTTGATGTAAGACAACCGTATGAGGATGGAATATGTAAGAAAAACAAGACGACATGACATACTCACAGCTACGATGTGCAAACTAAGCAGAAGGATTTTCAAGAAAATAGAAGTAATGCAAGCTAGACACCATATGAAAGATGCAACCAATATTACTCTGCCAAGTTAAAAGTGTCTTGTCATAAGTGGCAATTCAAAAAATTAGAAGTAGTACAACATAGAAATCAATGCAAGATGCAACCAGTATCAAACTGCCTTGTTAAAAGCGTCCAATCATGAGTGACTGATGCGGGATACACAACAACAATACTTTGATGTAAGAACATGGTATGATAGATAGATGCAGTGTATTCTAGACACAGAAAGCCATGTCATATGCACATGTATAACGTATAAACTCAGCAGGTGCAATTTAATCAAAATAGAAGAAATACAGGCTAGACAACATATGCAACATGAAACCAATTATCACATTGTCAACTTAGAGCAAGCACCTGCGATGGTGGAGTACGGGAGATGAACTCATCATGTAGACTTGGGACTTCAACTTCATTAGCCGTAGCAGTGGCAAATCTAGAGAGTCTCTGTTTGCGTCGGTGCGGAGGACCACCAACATCCCCTAACTTACTCTTTTCCTTCCTATTTTCTGATATTGCCTTATAAAGTCAAAACCACAAGAAGATGAATAAAATTAGCTCTGCATAACTGGTTGATGCATGATACAGACGAACACTACTTTGATGTAAGGCAAGCGCATGATAGGAGGATGGAATATATACAAAAAAGACAACATTTCATATTCACACGTACGATAGGAGGATGGAATATGTATGAAAAAATAGTAAGCGGAAGGCATTTCAACAAAATTCGAAGAAATGAAAGCTAGGCACCATATGAACATGCAACCAATATCACTCTATCAGGTAAAAAGTGTCTCGTCGTAAGTGCCATTTCAAGAAATTAGAAGCAGTACAAGCTAGAAGACAATGCAAGATGCAACCTACATCACAATCCCAAGTTAAATGTGTCTTGTGGGTAAGTGGTCGTTGCAGGTATAAGTTGTAAGCTACGCAGATGCAATTCAACATAATCAGAAGCAATACAAACTAGACATCATACAGAAAACACAACCACGTATAACAGTTCCAAGTAAGAGCAAGCACCTGTGATGGTGGAGTAGGGGAGATGTGCTCATCATGTACACGTATGTTCTAGAAACAGGAACACGTGTCATATTCACAGGCATTATGTGTAAAGTAAGCAGATGCAATTCAAGTTAGAAGCAATACAAGCTAGACATCATACGCAACATGCAACCACATATAATAGTGTCAAGTTAGAGCAAGCACCTGTGATGGTGGAGTAGGGGAGATGTGCTCATCATCTACACAGCTACGTTGACTGTCCAGCCTTGTGTTGTCTTGCAAATCTTGTTGGGAGGATGGCGGAGTAGAATCTGTAGAGACCCCCTATTTGAGTTTCTCCGAAGGACCACCATCGTCCACTGCCGGACTAATTTCCTTCAGCTGTAATGATTTTTCATTGTGAAGCCAAACCAATAAGAAAAAGGAATAAAATTCGCTCTTCAGAACTCATTCATGCATGATACTGACGAACACTACTCGGATGAAAGGCAAACACATGATGCGAGGATGGAATATGCATGAAAAACAGGATGGTGTGACATATTCACACCTATGATGTGGTAACTAAGCAGAAGGCATTTCAACAAATTAGAAGCACTGCAAGCTAGACACCATATGAAAGATGCAACCAATATCACTCTGCCAAGTTCAAACTGTATGGCGTTTCAAAAAATTAGAAGCAGTACATGCTAGAAATCATATGCAAGACACAATCAATATCACAGTGGCGACTTAAAGGTGCCTTATCATAAGTGACTGATGCGAGATATGCAAGAATAGTAGTCTGATGTAGAAACAGGCATTATGTGTAAAGTAAGCAGATGCAATTCAACAAAGTTAGAAGCAATACAAGCTAGACATCATACGCAACATGCAACCACATATAATAGTGCCAAGTTAGAGCAAGCACCTGTGATGGTGGAGTAGGGGAGATGTGCTCATCATCTACATAGCTACGTTGACTGTCTAGCCTTGCGTTGTCTTGCGAATCTTGTTGGGAGGATGTCGGAGTAGAATCTGTAGAGAACCTCCGTTTCAGTTGCTCGGAAGGACCACCATCATCCAATGCCTTGCCAATTTCCTTCAGCATTATTGATTTTGCATTGTGAGGTCATACCAACAAGAAAAAGGAATATAATTCGCTCTTCAGAACTCATTCATGAATGATACTGACGAACACTACTCTGATGAAAGGCAAAGTCATGATACGAGGATGGAATATGTACGAAAAAATGGATGGCTTGACATATTCACACCTATGATGTGGTAACTAAGCAGAAGGCACTTCAACAAATTAGAAACACTGCAAGACACCATGTGGAAGGTGCAATCAATATCACTCTGCGAAGTTAAAACTTTCTCATCATAGGTGGCGTTCATCAAACTAGAAGCAATACATGCTAGAAATCATATTCAAGACGCAAACCAATATCACACTGCCAACTTAAAGGTGTCCCATCATAAGTGACTGATGCAGGATACACAAGAAGAGTAGTTTCATGTAAGAACATGGTGTGATAAACAGATATAGTATGTACCAAAAATAGGAAAGCGTGTCATATTCACATGTATCATGTGTAAGCTAAGTAGATGCAGTTTACACTAATTAGGAGCAATACGAGCCAGACACCATATGCAACCAGATATCACACTGCCAAGTTAGAGCAAGCACCTTGGATGGTGGAGTAGGGGAGCGGATAATTGAACCTTGTAATGCACTATCAGTACAAGGAGAATCGGTATAGATGCTCCATTTACGTTGCTGCAGAGGACCACCATAATCACCTTCCTTACTCTTTTCCTTCCTCTTTCTTGATTTTGCCTTCTCAAGTCAAACCCACAAGAAAAAGGAATAAAATTTGCTCTTCAGAACTCATTGATGCATGATACTAACGAACACTACTTTCATGTAAGGCAGCCACATGATAGGAGGATGGAATATGTATGAAAAACAGGACGACGTGACATATTGACATGTATGATGTATAAAGTGTAAACTAAGCACAAGGTGCTTGAACTTGTTAGAATCGATGCAAGCTAGAAACCATATGAAAGATGAAACCAATATCACTCTGCCAAATTAAAAGGGTGCCCTAACAAATGTATTTGACCAAATTAGAAGCAATACATGGAAACAGGCTAGAAATAATATGCAATATGCAACGAATAAAGGTGACTCATCGTAAGTGATTGATGCAGGATACAGAAGAGAGGTAGTTTCATGTAAGAACAAGGTTAACACATAGATGTAGTGTGTACCAAAAATAGGAAGGCATGTCATATTCACAGGTACAATGTGTAAACTAAGCAGATGCAATTTACCCTAATTAGAAGCATTACAAGCTAGACACCATATGCAACATGCAACCACATATCACACTGCAAAGTTAGAGCAAGCACCTGTGATGGTGGTGTAGGGGAAGTGCGGTCTTCAGGTACAGAGCTACATTCAATATCTTCATTTAGGCTTGCTGTTTCTTGAGAATCATGTGGAGAGGATGAAATTACATTCTTTATAAGAGTATTGCATCTCATATTAACCCACATGCGTGACTGTCTCATCATAAGCGATAGACGTAGGATACACAAGAACAGTAGTTTGATGTAAGAACATGGTGTGATAGGAAGATGTAGTATTACCAAAAACAGGAAGGCGTGTCATATTCACATGTATAATGTGTAAGCTAAGGAGATGCAATTTAAAAAATTAGGAGCATTGATGAGGGATACACAAGAAAAGTAGTTTGATGTAAGAACATGGTTAATAGAAAGACGTAGTATGTACCAAAAATAGGAAGGCATGTCACATTCACAGGTATAATGTGTTAACTAAGCAGATGCAATTTACCCTAATTAGAAGCATTACAAGGTAGACACCATATGCAACATGCAACCACATATCACACTGCCAAGTAAGAGCAAGCACCTGCGATGGTGGTGTGGGGGAATTGCGGTGATCAACTAGAGAGCTACGTTGACTATCTTCATTTAGCCTTGCTGTTTCTTGAGGATCATGTGGGGAGGATGACACTGCACTCTTTAAATGAGTAGGGCGTCTCACAGTAACCCACTCGGGTGACTGTCTCATCATAAGTGATTGACGAGGGATACAAAAGAGCATTAGTTTGATGTACGAACATGGTTTATAGACATATGTAGTATGTATCAAAAACAGGAAGGCATGTCATTATCAAAGGTATAATGTGTAAAGTAAGCAGATGCAATTTAACCAAATTGGAAGCAATACAGGCTAGACACCATATGCAACATGCAACCACATTTGACAGCACGAAGTTAAAGGAAGCACCTGGGATGGTTGTGTGTGGCAATTGAGATCATCAACTGTAGAGCTATGTTTACTGTCTCCAACTGCTGACACTGCACCCATTAGAGCGCTGAAACGCTTAGTGCTTATCTTCGAATTACACTGGAGCAACTTCTGTCTTTTCTTTTCTGCATTCATCAACACTACGTCAGAGTCTGAAATACCCATGCATAAAAAACAATAGTGTGAGGATGGGTGAAGTGTGTGCACAATTAGTACGGTGTAAAGGTAGCAGATAGTAGGTCAGTGAGAAATAAATGACGGGAGACATATGATAGCTCTACAACATGCATGGCACACTAAACTACTACAAGATTCTATGAAAATAACAGTCGACTGAAAGCAAATAGGTCAGTCCATTTTTCTGCACCGTCCGATGTACAAAGAATGGGCAGATCGCCTTCATCTACCTCCAGCCAGTCAGTGTTGACGATCTTCCTCGAAACGCCAGCGACCACCGGCCTAGTATTCCTCCCCTGCCTGCGCCCTCCCCTTGACCTCACCGCACCGCCGTGCTTGGCACCACCCCCGGCCATCCATTCAAGCCCCGCTGACCTCTAGATCGGGCGCAAGCAGCTCCCGCGCCCCACACCCCTATGATAGACACCGATGCGCCGCTTCCCTGGGGAACATGTGGACTAGGTGCTCCACGCGCCTAAGCGGGTGCTGCTTGTTTTAATTGCGGTTCGACTGACCCTGAATTGAAATCCAGGCGGGCTACTAACCTCTAGCAAAGGTGAAATAGTAAAAGGGAGGAAACCTTGTGCATTTAGTATCACGAAGAAGATGCAGTAAGAAGCGCTCAACTAGTTTCTTTTGTGGGATGAATACGGTGTGAGTGGAGACGTAAGATTTGCACGAATAAGGGAAGAGGAGTACCTCTTTCTGCTGGCAATGCTGTGTCCTCCTTCTGTTTTTCCGATGATCTTCTTGTTGTTCGCCGGAAACCAGAAGTTGTGGAGGACGGTGCAGCCTTGGACGAACCCATGGCCAAGTTGTTGAGTGTGGTGCGGTGGCCGTCTGTTGGCGGCGGGGAAGCAAATCCGAGGTGGCGAACAACGGTGTAGCGGGAACAACTCCGATGCGGTGGACGGTTGCGACAGTGGAGCCACAGCGGTGAGGCGTAGAACAGCGTGGTCGGAGTGGTTCTAGTACGGTGCACGTCGGCGTCGGCGTCGTGGAGGCAGCTCTTCCTCGGCTTCAGCTGCTAAGTCCTTGAGGGCGTTGCGGTTGCGGTTGCGTTGGATGACGATATCGGGGTACCGGCTCCGGCGTGATGGAGGAGGGCGGCGGTGGATTGGCCGCTATGGGGTGGAGGACGGAGGGGGCTGGGGTTTCGTGGCTGGTGGAGAGGGCGTTTTCGCGCCCACGGAGTATGAATGGGGAAACGGAGGGAGGCGGGGAACTAAGGGGGAACAATGTTTCGGTTTGTGACGCGCTTGTTTGAAATTTGGGGAAAGTTACAAACTTTGCCCCCAACTAAAATTTCGGACATATTGCGGGTTGGGGGTAGGACAGCCATGTCAGGTGTCCCAAATGTGGGCGACATAGATTTTGGCCGAGCGCATGGGTAGGTGTCGTGGTTCTAAGTCTGACAGTAGAATGGGGGGTAGGTATGTAGAGGCAAGATCCTAGCTATGGAGGAGTTGTACATGCGAGTTTTACAAGTTCAGACCCTTCTCGGAGGAAGTAACAGCCCTGCGTCTCGGAGCCCGGAGGCGGTCGACTGGATATATGCGTGTGAGTTACAGGGGGTGCGAACCCTTGTCCCGGAGGAGGGGGTGGCTTATATAGAGTGCGCCAGGACCCCAGCCAGCCCATGTTACAAAGGGTTCAATGTACATTAAGGCAGGGCGTTACTGGTAACACTAGTAATAAAGAGATATAAATGACCTTTAAGGTTACAGAGTGAATGAGCGACCGTTGCCATCCTGAGTGACATTAGGCCTTCTACACTCCGAGTGGTTTCTTGTATCGTCGAGTGTCTTCAAGACTGTCGAGTGGAACATAGCTTTATGGTTGAGTGGACGATGATTTTTCTTCGACTGCTTCTGGTTCTTTTAGAGGTGTCTTTGGGGAGGGTATCTTGGACAGATCCATGACCCTACCCTAGGTACATAGCTTCGTCATTAGCCCCCGAATGGATCAGGGTTTGAGTGAGGAAGGAGTTGAGAACACTTCCGACTCATTCTTCGTGCTATTAGTATATCTTGCTCTGGATCAATGAATTAAGGAGATAATATCAACTTCTTTTTCAGTCGCCTTGGTCCATTCTTAGTTTTTTTTGAGTGAACTTTGACGGTAGAGTTCCGAATGATAATGTGGAGGATGTTTTCAGTCTGACAAGTTGCTCTGCTCTCTACGGATTTTGCGGGATTCGAATTTCGGGAAGCGCGCTAGACGGGCGGGGCCATGGTAATCGAGGCGGATTAGGTAGGTCACCTCAATCCTCGCGCCACCTTTTTCGCCACGTATTGCGCGTGTGAATATTGCAGGATTTGTTTAGATCGTCTGGGCCTACCAGTCAGTCACTCGGGGAAAGACCTTATAAAAGGCACTGGGCCGGGTCTTTGCACATAGCGCTCCCATTTTCTTCCTTCTTCCCCAGACTTCTCCGCCGCGCTCGCTTTCGCTCTCAGCGTGGCAACCTCGCTCGGACTCGATCCGCCACCATGGGGAAAGAGAAGACGGTGGCGTTGGAGCGCGCAAAGAAGGCGACCGCGAAGTGAAGGGCAAGAGGACCAGCCGGGGCGGATCGTCGTCAAGATCCGGCCTGCCATCGGGCTGGATCAAGGGCGACTGGATCCGCTCGACAATCAGCCAGGACGACCTCGATGATCTGGTGGAGGGGGGCTGATCCCCCACAAATCGGCGCGGCTCCCGAGCAACGAGACCGAGCCGCAGCCGCGTGAGGGTGAGTGCGTTCTCCTCGCCACCCACGTGGACCGCGGTTTTTCTTTGCCTCCCCATCCTTTATTTCGTGGCTTTCTGAACTTCTTCGGGGCTCAACTCCACCACTTCACTCCAAACACCTAGTCTATCTGGCTGCTTTTGTGTCGATGTGTGAAAATTTCTTAGGTTGTCGACCGCACTGGGGTCTCTTCAAACACATCTTCACCTGTCGCTCCTAGTCGGTCAAGAAGGCCAACCCGAGTGACGAGAGGACGCACGTGATCCAGATGTGCGGGGGCCTTGGTATCCAGATGAGGAACAAGAGTACCTTCCCAGCGATGATCCTTCCCGACTCGGTCTGGGGCTGGTAGTCGACTTGGTTTTACTGTAAGGACCAGCCGACCCCGGGCCAGTCGACTAGACTTCCTCCCTTTTCTCTAGCTCGAGTGGAGAAGCCCTCCTCCTTGAGGGTGGTCCCAGAAGAGAAGGCGCAGGTCAAGGTGTTGTTCGAGCGGGTCATCCAACTTGTCCGCGACGGGGTGACTGGGATGGACCTGCTGGAGGTCTTTCTCAGTCGACGCATCCAACCGCTTCAGGCCTGTGACCATCCGATGTGGATGTACTCGGGACTCGAGGACTCCACTCGGATCCACCTGGAGGACATCAGCGAAGACACCTTGGAGAAGTGGCCGAGGGGAATCACTAGCCACAAAGACAATCCCCGGGGGTCTAGGAGGGTGATTCCATTCGACCACTCGCGCCAGCCGGAACAGGTATGATTCTGCTTTGCCAAGTATCTTCCCGATTCACTGTGTGACACCTTGTTGATGGTCGACTGTATTTCTTTTGTTCATTGTATTTTCAGGCTCTCATTGATATGTACTCGATGCCCAATGGAGTGTAGGGGCAAGACGTCAAGGAAGGAGCGAGCGGGGGCGAGAGAGCGGCGAGTGGCACTCGGATGCCGAGGAGGACGAGGAGAGCGATGACTCGACTGATGACGAAGAGGTCGACTCGCCTCCTCGCAGAGAGAGGAGATCCAAGCACGCTCACGACCCGGAGAGCACCACGGACCTGGCGGCCGCGCCGACTGGGCAATCTTCGAAGCGCCCCTGGACGTCTTCCCCAGTGCCGATTGAGAAGGCCCCGAAGCAGCTCAAGGTCGTGCCGCCTCCAGCGCCAAAAGCACCGAAGGCCACCTCCTCCAAACCGCCAAAGGCTTTACCCAGGATCAAAGTGGCCATCCCCATCCTCTTCGGGTAATCATCTGACCTGTTCTTTTTGTCGACTCGAGCAACAGAACGTGACCGACTGAGTGCGGACATTTGAAGTGCTGCTACATCAGGAACCTCTTCCTACCAGTATCGACATGAGGAGATGGAAGACGCGGTTACCTCCAACCCAGGTAAAAACTCTTATGATCTTATTCTTGATTACTTGGTCGATTGAATTCGAGTGGTTCATTTGGGGTCGATTGATCTTCTCTGCAGCTCCACCCAACATCATCGATCTCCCAGATGACGATGAAGATGTGGCTCCTAAGCCCAGAAAAAGCAAAAAGGTAGCAGCTGGCAAGGCGTCTCATCAAGGACCAATGACAACACCAACCGTCCGTCAATCTGAAGACGCGGGCGGGGCCTCTGTAACTTTCGTTGTACCCTTGTCGAGTGAGCGCCCCGCACCGTCGACTGTATCGGTAATTCCTTCCGTCGTCCCATCTCACGCGTCGGAGGTCCAAGCTGCTGCATCTGGGTCGTTTGTCCTCTTCTTCACCAACTACCCTGTCCCGGAAAACCAGTCGGATGCGGCTGCGGAAGCCATCTGTCAGGCTAACATGATGATGGAGCGGATGAAGACGGTGCACGAAAATAGCCAGGCTACTTACGACGCCAGCGCTGCTCTCTAGGCCAATGTCTAGGTACGTAAACTTTCGACTGACCTTGTTCTGTCAGGATATGCTATCTGAAATATTTTCTTCCATATAATCTCCTGTTGTTTGCGTCGAATCTGTACACCCACTGGGTGTTTTGTTGTCTTTGGTATTTGCATTCTTCCACTCGGTCTGGGCGAGTAGGATCTGAACTGGTGGGGGCACGCTAAGTGTACCCACTGGGTGTAGTCCCCGAGACCGCAGTCGTCGACTGGGGTCTGGGTTATTTTTCCTTTCTTTTCATCCACTCGACCTGGGCGGACCGGTCAAATGGGATCTGAACCAGTGGGGGCACGTCAAGTGCACCCACTGGGTGTAGTCCCCGAGACCGCGGTCGACTACTGGCAGTCGGCCGGGGTCTGAATAGTTTTTTTACCTGATCTGGGCGGACCGGTCGAGTTGGTTCTTAATCAGCGGGGGCACGCCAAGTGCACCCACTGGGTGTAGTCCCCGAGACCGCAGTCGACTGCGTGCAGTCGGCTGGGGTCTAAGTGAACTCTTTAAGTTTTATCCACTCGGAAGTAAACAACCTTTGATCTTGTCGATTGACACGTCTTTTGCCTTCTGCAAAAGTCTTGTACTCTCATTTCCAAGTTTGCTGAACTTGAGGAGAAGCAGAGGCAACTCAACCTCGACTTGGAGTTGGCCCAGCAGAATCTGAAGAAAGCTCAAGATGAAGCTGCTAGTATGGAAGGTAACTGCGTGTCGACTGTTTTTTTAAAACATTTCTTCGAACTCTTGTCTGATCCGATTGCTTCTTTTGCAGAGAAAATGAAGTTGGCTATGGAGAAGAAGGACTCGGACCTCGCCGCTACACAGAAGGAAGCCCAAGATAAAACTGCCCTTGCAAACCAGAAGCTGGCTTCAGTCGGAGCACTGGAAGGGGAGGTGAACAAGCTGAAGTCCTGCCTAAATGAGTCTAACCGAGAAGTGACTTGTCTGAAGAAGGATAAAATTGCTCTGAATGAAAAACTGGAGTCTATGGTCCACAAGAGGAATGATATGGAAGCTTATCTGAGAACTCTTGCCAAGAAGCTCTATCTCATGCTGGAAGGTACTCCTTTTAAACCGACTGTGTTGACGTTTGCAAATGAATCTTGTTCGGTCGACTCGCTAATTTCTTGACTGCATAATTCTGCCAAGACTTTGACGAGGAAACTGGAAGGGTCGAGACGGGTCTGGACCCTATTGCTTCTCCAGTTTGCGACAAAACTGCAATGAACGTGCTCCGACTGGACTCTCGTGCCGCCGGTGTCACAAGCTACCTCGTGCGTTTGAAGGAGGCAGTCTCACAAGTCGACTCATTGCTCTAGCCAAGGGCGACACTTCAAAATGACCTGGAATCCCTAATGGCTCGACTCAACGAGATCCCTAACCGAGTGCAAGAATGGAAGAAGTCCTCTGCCCGGTGTGGTGCTGACGTGGCACTGTCCTTGGTGCGAGTCCACTGCAAGGAAGCTCGTGAAGACAAGCTGGCGGCGATCAAGGTCGCTAACACCAAAAGGCATGACTTCCAGTCCTTCATGGAGACTTTCATTGCTGCTGCCACTCGGATCACGGATGGGATCGACTTGGACGAATTCGTCGAGCCTGCTAGCCCTCCTCCTACCGAGTGAACAAACTTATGAGACTTGAATCTGCCTTAAATTTTCCTCAGAATGCCGAGTGATTGCTGTAACCGTTAAATTCCATCGGGCTTGATGCTCGAATACTTTTGATTTGCTGCTTGGAACTTTAGGATTTATCTGAATTTTGTTTATTTCCGAATATGCTTGCGTTTTGCCTTCAAGTGGACTTTGTTCTTTGCTCGGAATAATCTTTGCACTGGAGATGCAGCTCTGAGGTGGTGACTCTAGTCGACCTGCGCTTCGTCGTCCTTGCGGATAGGGATGGAGCGCACATTGTACTTGTGGCGTAGCCCCGAAGGAGAAGGTTGTAGTCGACCTGCACCTCGTCGTCCTTGCAGATAGAGATGGAGTGCACATTGTACTTGTGGCTTAGCTCCGAAAGAGAAGGTTGCAGTCGACCTGCACATCGTCGTCCTTGCAGATAGGGATGGAGCGCACATTGTACTTGTGGCGTAGCTCCGAAGGAGAAGGTTGCAGTCGACTTGCACCTCGTCGTCCTTGCGGATAGGGATGGAGCACACATTATACTTGTGGCATAGCTCCGAAGGAGATGGTTGCAGTCGACTAGCACATCGTCGTCCTTGCGGATAGGGATGGAGCGCACATTGTACTTGTGGCGTAGCTCCAAAGGAGAAGGTTGCAATCGACCTGCACCTCATCGTACTTGCGGATAGGGATGGAGCACACATTGTACTTGTGGCGTAGCTCCGAAGGAGAAGGTTGCATTCGACCCGCGCCTCATCGTCCTTGCGGATGGGGGTGTGTTTCGAACTTAGGCGAGTACTAGATTGCAGCTAAGCCCCCGAGTGGGAGGGTTGCTATCCACTCGGTAGGATTTTTTCAAACTTAGGCGAGTACTGGAGTGCAACTAAGCCCCCAAGTGGGAGGGTTGCTCTCCACTTGGTAGGATTTTTCATACTTAGGCGAGTACTGGACTGCAGCTAAGCCCCCGAGTGGGAGAACTTAGGCGAGTGCCGGACTGCAGCTAAGCCCCCAAGTGGGAGGGTTGCTCTCCACTTGGTAGGATTTTTCATACTTAGGCGAGTACTGGACTGCAGCTAAGCCCCCAAGTGGGAGAACTTAGGTGAGTGCCGGACTGCAGCTAAGCCCCCGAGTGGGAGGATTGCTCACCACTCGGTAGGATTTTACAAACTTAGGCGAGTACTAGACTTCAGCTAAGCCTCCGAGTGGGAGAACTTAGGAGAGTGCCGGACTGCAGCTAAGCCCCCAAGTGGGAGGATTTCTCACCACTCGGTAGGATTTTACAAACTTAGGCGAGTACTGGACTGCAGCTAAGCCTCCGAGTGGGAGAACTTAGGCGAGTGCCGGACTGCAGCTAAGCCCCTGAGTGGGAGGATTGCTCACCACTCGGTAGGATTTTATAAAGGCGAGTACTGGACTGCAACTAAGCCTCCGAGTGGGAGAACTTAGGCGAGTGTTGGACTGCAGCTAAGCCCCGAGTGGGAGGATTGCGCACCACTCGGTAGGATTTTACAAACTTAGGCGAGTACTGGACTGCAGCTAAGCCTCCGAGTGGGAGAACTTAGGCGAGTGCCGAACTGCAGCTAACCCCCCGAGTGGGAGGATTGCTCACCACTCGGTAGGATTTTACAAACATAGGCGAGTACTAGACTGCAGCTAAGCCTCCGAGTGGGAGAACTTAGGCGAGTGCCAGACTGCAGCTAAGCCCCCGAGTGGGAGGATTGCTCACCACTCGATAGGATTTTACAAACTTAGGCGAGTACTGGACTACAGCTAAGTCTCTGAGTGGGAGAACTTAGGCGAGTGCCGGACTACAGCTAAGCCCCCGAGTGGGAGGATTGCTCACCACTTGGTAGGATTTTCTTTCGAGCTTAGGCGAAACGGATTCACGGCTAAGCCTCCCGAGTGAGAGGCTTGCTCATCACTCGGTAGGATTTTCTTTTGAACTTAGGCAAAACGGATTCCCGACTAAGCCTACCCACTGGGGGATTTTGGAGGTAAATAAAACAACAACAATCGTGCGAGAAGACTGAAAAGCTCTTGTCTTAGACGGACAAATTACAAAGGTACTTCTTATTAAATTTTATTCGAACGAGTGCTTAAGTATAAAAGGGGCGGAGCAGCTCCGCGTTCCAAGCCCGTGGCTCGTCTTTCTAATGCTCATCACTGTAAAGATGGTATGCTCCATTGTGGAGAACTTTGGTGATGATGAAGGGGCCTTCCCAAGCCGGGGTGAGCTTGTGTGGTTTCTGTTGATCCACTCGAAGAACCAAGTCTCCCTCTTGAAAGGTTCAGCTCCTCACGTTCCTGGCATGGAATCGACGCAAGCCTTGCTGATAAATGGTCGACTGGATCAAGGCCATCTCGCTTTCCTCCTCTAAGAGATCGACTGAATCCTGCCGGGCCTGCTCTGCTTCTTCTTCGGAGAAGAGCTCGACTCGGGGTGCATTGTGGAGCAGGTCACTTGGCAGAACAGCTTCGGCTCCATAGACCAAGAAGTAAGGAGTTCGTCCAGTCGACCAATTGGGAGTTGTCCTCAAACCCCTCAGAACTGACGGAAGTTCATCGACCCAAGCGCCTGCTGCGTGTTTGAGATCACGCATCAGTCGGGGTTTCAATCCTTTGAGAATTAGGCCATTGGCTCTTTCTGCTTGTCCGTTCGACTGCGGGTGAGCGACTGAAGCATAGTCGACTCGTGTGCCTTGAGAAGCGTAGAAAGCTCTAAACTCATCAGAATCGAAGTTTGACCCGTTGTCCTTGATGATGCTGTGTGGAACTCCATATCTGAATGTCAATTCTCTGATAAAACTGACAGCGGTGCCGGCTTCAAGGTTCTTGATAGGTTTAGCTTCAATCCATTTGGTAAACTTGTCGACTGCTACGAGCACACGAGTGAATCCACTCCTACCAGTTCTCAGTGGTCCAACCATATCCAATCCCCAAACAACAAAGGGCCAGACGAGGGGAATGGTCTTCAGGGCTGACGATGGCTTGTGAGACAGGTCAGAGTAAAACTGGCAGCCCTCACATCTGTCGACTATATCTTTCACCATTTCATTTGCTCGTGGCCAATAGAATCTGGCTCGGTATGCTTTAGCCACGATGGCCCGAGAGGACGCATGGTGACCACACGTCCCCGAGTGGATGTCGTTGAGGATCATTCGACCTTCTTCTGGCGTTATGCATTTCTGACCGACTCCAGTCACGCTTTCCCTGAACAGTTGTCCTCTTATCACAGTAAAGGCCTTGGATCGATGGACGATCTGTCGAGCCTCTTCCTCGTCCTCTGGGAGTTCTTTCCTAAGGATGTATGCAATGTATGGCACTGTCCAGTCGGGAGTAATGGCCGGAACCTCCATGACCAGGTCGACCATGGCTGGGACCTCGACTTTAGTCGGATCTGTGGCGCTCCTAGGCTGCGGTGGCTCTTCAGTAAAAGGATCTTCCTGAACTGTCGGTGTGTGAATATGCTCCAAATACACATTGCTGGGAATGGCTTCTCTCTTGGAACCTATCTTTGCCAAGTCATCGGCTGCTTGATTTTTCAGTCGGGGTATGTGATGGAGCTCTAACCCCTCAAACTTCTTTTCCAACTTCCTCACCGCGTTGCAGTAACTAGTCATGGATGGGCTTCTGACGTCCCACTCCTTCATCACTTGGTTGACTACCAAATCTGAGTCGTCGTAGACCATGAGGCGACGGACGCCGAGTGAGATGGCCATACGAAACCCATACAGGAGTGCTTCGTATTCAGCTTCATTACTGGAGGAATCAAAGTGAATCTGGAGGACATATCTGAGCTTGTCTCCTCGGGGGGATACCAGAACCACCCCAGCACCGGAACCATTCAGCATTTTGGATCCATCAAAGAACATGGTCCAGTGCTCCAAGTGAACTTGAGTCGGCAGTTGTTGTTCAATCCACTCGGCGAGGAAATTTGCTATTGCTTGGGACTTAATAGCTTTCTTTGCCTCAAACTTGATATCTAAGAGAAGGAGTTCAATCACCCATTTTGCCACTCGACCAGTTGCATCTCTGTTGTGCAGAATCTCTGACAATGGAGCGTCGCTGACGACTGTAACAGAGTGATCAGAGAAATAGTGTGCAACCTTCTTCGTGGTCATGTAAATCCCATAAACGAGCTTCTAATAGTGCGGATATCTCTGCTTTAACGGAGTCAGAACTTCAGAAATATAATAAACTGGGCGCTAAACTTTATAGGCTTTTCCCTCTTCTTCCCGCTCGACCGTCAGTACTGTACTGATGACTTGTCCAGTGGCTGCTATATAAAGAAGTAAAGGCTCTTTGCTGATTGGGGCAGCAAGCACCGGCTGGGTGGAAAGCAGGGCTTTTAGCTCTGCAAATGCTGCATCAGCTTCAGGAGTCCACTCGAACTTATCTGATTTCTTCATCAGTCGCTAAAGAGGCAATGCCTTTTCACCGAGACGAGAAATGAATCGACTTAGGGCGACCAAATAACTAGTAAGATTCTGGACATTGTGCACACGCACAGGGCGTTTCATCCGGAGTATGGCACCCACTTTCTCTGGGTTAGCATCGATCCGTTGTTCGGAAACGAGAAAACCGAGTAATTTTCCACCTGGAACTCCAAACATGCACTTTGATGGATTAAGCTTGATATCATACCTTCTGAGGTTGGCAAAGGTTTCAGCAAGGTCAGCCAGTAGGTTGGAACCTTTACGTGACTTGACCACAATGTCATCCATGTATGCTTCCGCATTCCGACTGATCTGAGTGAGCAGGCACTTCTGAATCATCCGCATGAATGTGGCTCCAGCATTCTTCAAGCCGAACGGCATAGTGACATAACAGAAGCATCCAAATGGGGTGATGAAAGCTGTTTTTATCTCGTCGGGTCCGTACAGACGGATCTGGTGGTACCCAGAGTAGGCATCCAAAAAGGACAAACGCTCGCACCCCGCAGTCGAGTCGACTATTTGGTCGATGCGAGGGAGAGGAAAGTGGTCCTTCGGACAGGCCCGATTGATATGCTTGAAGTCAATGCACATGCGAAGTGAGTCGTCCTTCTTTGGGACCATGACAACATTAGCTAACCACTCGGAGTGGTAAATCTCACGGATAAACTCAGCTGCCAAAAGCCGAGCCACCTCTTCACCGATTGCCTTCCTCTTCTGTACGGCGGACCATTGAAGATGTTCTTTGACTGGTTTCACTTTTGGGTCGACTTGCAAACAATGCTCAGCCAGTCCCCTGGGAACACCTGGCATGTCCGAAGGTTTCCATGCAAAGATGTCCCAGTTCTCATGGAGGAACTGGATGAGCGCTTCTTCCTATTTGGAGTCGAGTGTGGTTGAAATGTGAGTCGGAGCAGCATTGGGGTTTGTCGGGTGAATGTGAATCGACTTTGTTTCGCCAGACGACTGGAATGCTGAATCTATGGCGGGCTTCTTGGCTCGCAAAAATTCGCTCGGATCTGCATCTTTCTGATATTCTTGCAATTCTACTACGGCCATCTATGCATCAGCGATCTTTGAACCCTTCTGGAAGCACTCTCCCGCGTTCTTCCGATTACCAGTGATAGTGATCACCCCTTTGGGACCAGGAATCTTCAATTTGAGGTACACGTAACATGGTTGAGCCATAAAATGTGCATAAGCTGGCCTGCCCAGAATAGCATGATAGGCACTCTGAAAATCCACAACTTCAAATGTCAACTTTTCTTTGCAGTAATTCTTGGAATCACCGAAAACCACGTCGAGCGCAATCTGGCCGAGTGATGCAGCCTTCTTGCCTGGAATGGCCCCATGGAAACTCATATTACTCTCACTGAGTCTGTACATCAGAATGCCCATTCCTTTCAACGTCTTTGCATACAGTATATTCAGGCCACTGCCACCATCCATCAGAACCTTAGTCAGTCGAGTGCCATCGACTACTGGGTCGACCACCAACGCTTGCCTCCTGGGGGTGGCTATGTGCGCTGGGTGATCGGACTAGTCGAATGTAATGGCAGTCTGGGACCACTTCAAATAACTGGGTGTCACCGGAGCGACCATGTTCACTTCTCTGTTGATGACTTTCAATCGACCTTTACTCTCAATGTCAGCGAAAATCATCAGAGTGGAATTCACATGGGGATAAACATCGTCATCCTCTTCCTCATCCTCAACCTTGTCTGTTTCTTTCTCCTTTTCCTTGGGCTGTTTCTCTCGGAATTGTTGGATTAGGTGTCGACACTGCCGAGTGGTATGCTTCGGGTAAATGAAATTACCCTCTTCATCTTTTTTGGTGTGGATGTGGCATGGCAAATCCAACACATCATTTCCATATTGATCTTTTACTTTCTTGGGGTTCCACGGTCTCTTGGGCTTCCCCTTGAACTTTCCTTGAGTCACGGCTAAGGCTTCACCAGGAGCAGCTGGCTCGGCTTTGCGCTTCTGCTTTTGACTGGAGTTTCCTCCTCCGGTTTCATGGGCGACTGTTTTGTGCTTGCCACTCCGGAGTCAGTCTTCTTCTTCACCGTTGGCATATTTGGTGGCAATTTCCATCATCCGAGTTAGAGTCATATCTCCTGTCCGACCGAATTTCATATTCAACTCCCGATACTTGACACCTTCTTTAAAGGCACAAATTGCCTGATGATCAGACACATTCTCCACTGTGTGATGCAATGTGATCCATCTCTGGATATAATCCCTCAAAGACTCATTCGGTTTCTGAACGCAACACTGTAATTCGGTCAGCCCTGCCGGTCGTTTGCAAGTACCTTCGAATGTTCTGACAAATACTCGGGCAAGATCTTCCAAGTATAAATACTGCTTGGTGCTAACTGATCCAGCCATGCTCAAGCCAAGCCCTCCAGCATTAGAGGAAGGTGTTTCATGGCCACTTCATCATTGCCGCCACCAATCTGGATAGCCACTCGGTAGTCTTCAAGCCAAGTATCAGGCTTGGACTCACCAGTGAATTTACTGACTCCAGTCGCCAACCTGAAGTTGGCGGGAATCACTGCAGCCCTGATGGCTCTGTTGAAGCACTCCAGCCCTGAGACATGCACTCTGCTGCTGGTTGGTAGATCTCTATCATGACCCTCTCGGTGAGCTCTGTTTCTGTCGACCAAGCCCTGAACGAGAATAGATCTCGCATCAAAGCCTGGCTCTCTGGGTCGACTGGAATCCCTCGCCCCATACTGTGAGGGCGCCTGTCATCATGTTGCCGAGGCACGTACGACCCACTCCTTGGGGGAGGTGTGGGCACTCGACGATGATCATCGCGATTGACTCGGTGGTCATACTGCCCACGGTTTCTATACTGATATCGTCGGTCTCCATGTCCCTCACGCCTCGGGGGTGATCTTGGGCTGTGAGCCGACTGAACTGTGTCTGCAACCACGGACCTCCTATGGATCCTATTCCGCGACTGAGATACTGCTGTATTCTGCTCTCCTGCCGCACGGAGCAAAGCTTGGATCTGCACCAGACCTCGACCAGCTTCTGACTCAGAAGGTTGGATCGACTCCGCTATCCGGGCTGCAGCTACGAGATTCTGGATCGGAGTTCGGTATACCTGAGTCGGAGGCGGAAAGAGTTGACGTCGACTGAATTCAGGAGCACGCTGTCGAGCACACTCGTCGAGTGCACGCTGGAGAATGTCCAGTCGAGTGCGCTCAGCCAAGTTGGCCAGGCGCGCCTCCTCCAAGGCCTAGGCCTCAGGGGTTTCTCCAACAATAGGAGTGTGAAGTGCGTCCATGTTCCGGCGGCGAAGTTCTTCTCTCCGCTGCGAGGAGAGGGGTTCGGGGCGGTACTCTTCATGAATACACGACGGATTGCCGCCCCCATCACCTCCGCCTTCATGGGTGAAGCCAGGAGGACTGCGCGGTCCATTGACCATCAAAATGTCGACCACGGGGTCGCTGCTATCGCACTCGGATGCAGTCTCTATGGAGCCAGTCGACAGATCGAACATACCGTAGAGGGTTTGGTCGGGCTCGATTGCCGCGACTTGAGGGGTGGCCGACTGGCGAGCCACCACATTCTTCACCCACCGCTGAAGCCTCGATCGACCAGAACATTTGCTCCGGCGGGTCGCAGGGAGGGGGGAAGCCGTAGGAGCCGACAGATACCGGGTCGACGGCTGCCGCAGGAGGACGCCGCGAACACACACGTTAAAAGTGCGTTGCCCCGCGGATGGGGAGTGCGTCGACGTCGAGTGGAGCCTCCTGAAGCCAAGCGGAGTTGTCGGCGACAAACACGAGCGCGCCGAGATGGATCTCATGGCCCACATCCAAACCTCCGCCTGAAACCATGATGAAGGGGATCAAAAAAATTGCAACTTCTCCAAAAAGTTGCTAAGACACCTGCCCCATGGGGGGCGCCAACTGTCATGGTTCTATGTCTGACAGTAGAATGGGGGGTAGGTATGTAGAGGCAAGATCCTAGCTATGGAGGAGTTGCACACGCAAGTTTTACGAGTTCAGGCCCTTCTCGGAGGAAGTAATAGCCCTACGTCTCGGAGCCCGGAGGCGGTCGACTGGATATATGCGTGTGAGTTATAGGGGGTGCGAACCCTTGTCCTGGAGGAGGGGGTGGCTTATATATAGTGCGCCAAGACCCCAACCAGCCCACGTTACAAAGGATTCAATGTACATTAAGGCAGGGCGTTACTGGTAATGCTAGTAATAAAGAGATATAATTGACCTTTAAGGTTACAGAGTGAATGACCGACCGTTGCCATCCTGAGTGACGTTAGGCCTTCTACACTCCGAGTGGTTTCTTGTATCGTCAAGTGTCTTCAAGACTGTCGAGTGGAACATAGCTTTATGGTCGAGTGGACGATGATTTTTCTTCGACTGCTTTTGGTTCTTTTAGAGGTGTCTTTGGGGAGGGTATCTTGGACAGATCCATGACCCTACCCTAGGTACATAGCTTCGTCAGTAGGCGCCCACGGCGTATGAATGCTTCTTGGAGGCGGTTGAGACTGGCGTCTTGGTGAAGTTAAAAACCTACCCCGGTTTAGACCTTTGGACATCGGGCCGATAGGCTACACGGGCCAGAGTCAGGACAGTAATTTGCTACCACCAAAACATTACTCTCGCGCGGTTTCGGGTGACCAGAGGCCTATTTGGCGTTTCGTTCAATATTTGGGAGCGGAAGCATTAACGTTTTCTGTTCTCTTGAATTGAACTTTCAGGATTTGTCAAACTTCACAAATCTTTACTCTTGAAAATCCTAAAGCTACGATTATTTTGGAATGGAGGGGTACATTTGAATATACATTGTACACGAGTATATAGTAAAAAATATGCAACTTACCTCAGTTCATGCATGCTTCCAGATATAATCTCCTTGGTTGCAAAAAAAGTTAGATATGCGTATGAATATATATAACATGTTCAAACTCACAACAAAGATTGATGCCCCTTTTACATCTGATTTACAAATGCCATTATCTCGGGTTCAAATAGATGAATGCACTTCCTATGAATTCGAATCTTCGAAACCCCCTTTATGTTGAATTCGACATGTATTCTTTTTCGTAGCTAGCAATTTGGAATGTATCCATGCAAGTGACAAATGTATAAAGTGCTTCACACTAACAATCTGGAGTGCACTAATTAATGTTTATGTATGAATTGCAAAAGCATCCATTGCCTGTATTTCAAACCGCTCTCACTCTATGGATCGATAATATGAAATAAACACATGCACATGCTAGAATTCAATAGAGTATGGGTGTCTGATAGACTGATTTTCGTGCATATGCAATTTGCAAAATTCATGATCTCATCCAAAAATAATAATGCCATTTATATTTTAATTTAATGCGTAGAACCGCCTTTTACACATAGACGCACTATGCCTCGCCCCGTTCTCACAAACGCGTTATATATCTCTCTATCTAACGCATAAGTGCACACACTTTATATGCATCGACATTTCTCTTTCACACATGCTCACAATCTCTCTCAGGGTGTCGGGGTGTCTCACGCACATGCTCTCTCTGTTTCTCCCCCCCTCTCTCTCTTTCTGACTACTATGTACCACACTTTTCACTAATCTCAGTTGGAAAACACTATTTCTCTCACATGCATATATACACATGTACAGTCTCTACTAGCTCTCTATACGCACATATATGTGCCTACATGTCTCCCGCACGCACATTATCTTTAGACCTCTCTCGCACACATTGCCCCCTCCGACACACCTCTCGGTTAGTAGTTGGCAGATATGATTTCATCATATCATTCGGTAGTATATCCCTGGATGTTAGGCTGGATGGTAATACGAGTCAAAGTTGTACCCTAGTTCGGATCGGACCCTTGCAGTTGAAGAAAGAGCCTACTCCTGGTACTGTATATTAGTGATAGGGGTGTGTACAAAGTACACGTGAATACCAGGCATTGTGCGTGTGTATACTATCGACGAACTAGCCCCCAAGCTTGTATAACATGCTAAGGGCCTAGGGTTACAAATCATATATAGTCAGCTTATGACCAGTGGGGATAGAGTCCTCCGCAACTCTGGTAGCTTTGTGTTGTACGCCGAGTCCTCCACATGGGTCTTCGTATAACACGTCTCGGTCCAACCTATATGTGGCGCAGGATGGAACCGACCCATGAGTCTTCATGTTGACCCACCACAACTAGAAATGATGTGCCCACCACACCACACACGCAATCGGCCACTAAGAAAATAAGCATATACAATAGTACAACGTTATCTAGCTCACGATACGTCTCCATATTTTGTTGATGACACTGACGGACTTTGCATTTGATGCATGCTCCGTATTTTGTTGACGACACTTACGGTTATTGTATTTGAATCGAAAGCACGATATGGTCACTGGACTTCAGAATAAGCTCATCACGGTCACCACATACATTTTGTCGTGCTAACCAACATGTGGTTGGATGGTTAGAGGATAGTGGTTTCTTGAGCCCACCAAGGTTAAAGTCCTGGTGCTCGCATTTATCTTGTGTTAATTTCAGTATTTTCCGGCGATGTACGTTCAGTGGGAGGAGACGTTCCACTCGACTACGAGGCACCTATGGTGACTTCGTAAAATCTCAAGATCATATATGCTGGCCCACTCTCTTGAAGGTGCTCATAGGGGTAGGGTTCGCGTGTGTGCGCTTATAGCGGTGAGTGCTTGCACGTATATATGAGCCCTTGCGTCTGTACCGTGTTAAAAAATACATATCATGATTATACGGTCACTGGCTCACCCGTACAACTCTGTATTTTTTTGATGACACAATCAATTGACCAGTCAAACGTTCCACGCGGCACAACTAGTGTTGCACCATCGGGGCACGTAACCGTGGGGCCTACCTGTCAGCTCGTATATGAAAGAAAGAAATGATAGTTTGAGTCTGTACTGTGTTAATAAAATAGGAGTACATTTTAGGGTGATCATACGGTCACTGGCTCACCATACAGCTCCATAATTTGTTGATAACACGATCAATTGACCAGTCAAATGGTCCACATTCAGCAGCGCACATTACCATAGGGCCCACCCGTCAGCACGTATATGAAGGACAGAAATGGTAATAAATTAGTGGTCGGTGGGTATTCGAAGTTATGAGACCTCTGGTTGGCAGTCACCGGTGGTTGGGGGCGTTCATTGGGCGGTGGGGTGGGGATCCCCGGAGAAAAAGCTCGGCGGGGGGGGGGGGGGGGGCTAGAGGGATGGCCGGTGCGGCGGCAGACTGGCGGTGGGGAGTGGTTTTGGGGAGGGTGCGCCGGCCACGGGCGATAGGGGCTGGCGTTTCGGCCGATGGTGGCTGGCGGCTCAGGGGGGGGGTGGAGTTTGATGATAAACTGGAGGCCCTTGATTTCGTATCCAACGGATGGAAAATCTAATGACCAGAGATTAAAAAGTCAGTCGACTGACGTGTAGCCTCACCCTGCACATACCCATGCACGCACGCAAGACACGCACGCATGTAGGCGTGCAACATTGACACGTACACACGCACGCATGCTGTCGGGCAACACTGACACGTACACATGCACTCTCGAACACACGCACGTACACACCCATGCATGCAACACTGAAACGTACCCTTGCACGCACGCAACACTCGCACGCCTGCATGCACACAACACACGACGCAAGACACACGCTCAGCCTATACGTGCATGCACCCTATGTTAAGGACATGGATTGTTACGCGTATTAATCAATCTTATCTGTGATAAGCAGAACATTGATGTTTGCAGCGGTTTTTATGAATCACAACGTATCGAATGGGCTATCAACATAGTAGGCTTATCTACATGAAAAAGATGACGTCACACTCAATGAACAATCATCGGTTTATGAAATGCCCGCTTCTGACCGCCTTGGCCTACCAAAGGTTCCTCTGCTGTGCGCTGCCTGCGTTGGGTCACTGACATGCAGGCCATGCACCCAAAGAGCCCACACGTCAGTGGAAGAATGGCGCGGTGTCCTAGGTCAGAGTCGAGGGTGCCACTCGCGGCACGCCTAGCTGAACACGCCTCCGTGCCGCATTCAAACGCCTCCATGAAACCCGCCCGTGTGGAAGCCGAGAAACCCACTCTGGACACACGTCCGTTCATGACCGGGCCGGTGTTAAACGCAACACCGGCCGAGCTCCTCCCGCCCGCCGTCTATTTAATCTCCTATTTAAACAAGGCCAAACGCCGGCCAAGAATCGCACACCTCCGCCGCTCCCCTATCTCCTCCATCATTTTGTCCACTCTTACAATGGCTTATGAAGAGTAGTTATTCCGCATCCAAGCCGGCTGGGTAGCCCGCCGGATACGAGCTATGCAGCTCGCTGATGCACCTCCCTCCCTTCACCCGACGGAGCCAGTTGCCTCCCCAAGCCGGTGCGCGGTTCAGCAACTCGCCGCTCCAGGCCAGCTCGACGAGGAGCGGCGCACGGGCGTCGTTGCTGCCGCCCATGCCGCCGCCTCATACCGCGTCTCCTGTTTCTGTGGCCGAGACTCCCATGCCAGCGGCTGTGCCAAGCAAGCAGCGACAGAAGCCGGTTGCGCAGAGAGCAACGAGTCGGTGGCCAGCGCCTCCGCGTTCGCCGCCATCATCGAGGAGAAGTAGAACACGGGAGGCCGTCGCCGCTTGGGTCCCATGAAGGCCACCACGGAGGCGACGCCGGCATACACAACAGGTGTCTTGCTGGTTCCTTTTGTTGCGAGGACCTTCGTCGACCCCGCATGGGCTCCACGGAAGAGGGGAATGTTAGGATGAACTCAAGCCGGTGCCGGCCATGGCGAAGTAGTGGCCGGTGATGAACTCAAACCAGTGCCGGCGACCATCATCTTCCGCACCAGCAAATGATATCAGTTGGGCAGTGGGGAAGCGAGCCGTCCTTTGCGCTGAAGCATATACCTCCGGGGCTCCCAGCAGTCCGGTGATCGTGCTGCCGGACATGAGGAACACAAATCGATCGACGAGCGACCATTTAGGCCAGGTATTATATACCCGTGCTGTCCAGAATTAGCACCGCGTAGTTCATTTGAATGTAATGAAATCCGTCATGTTTGTATGAAAATCTGGTATTTTATCTGATTTTCATCGTTGTTTATATGAAATATTAGTTTGTCTACGTGTTTATGTGAATTTCGTCCGGTTGGTTGAGTTGCTGTCATAATGTGTGTGACTACGGTTGGATGGCGTAATTTGCGGGTCGCCGGTCGGTCTGTGGGTGGCTCGGGCGGCGTTGTGGGACAAAAAAACACAGCTCGTGCGAGGTCGTCTCCAACGTGCGCGCTGGAGGATGCATGACAGCATGAGCACCTGAGCCATTCCTCGTTCATCAGTGGCAAAGGCACAGGTGGACAAAAGGGTCGCCAATATTTTGGCTACCCCGGGCAAGATCCAAACAACCCCTCCCAACAGATTCAAATCCCTCGTTCGCCGTGGAATTTTGCCATGTGTTGTTTTCATGGACTAATACGATGCCCATGCATTGCACGGAACATCAAGATGCATTTTTTTACAAACTCCCGCATGCATGCAAGGGATAATTAATGTCCTTCTTTGCTAGTACCACGAGGCAAACACCATTAATATTGCATCGATTAGTGTTAGTGGCCTTGTATATCTGCAAATTGTAATCTTGATAGTGGCCCCTTGTATATAAAAATGGAGGGAGAAAGATGAGAGATAAGGTGAGGAGGAGTGGGGCGTGGTGGTGACTGGTGGTCGGACTGGGCGGAGGCATGGGGATGGATGGGGCATTATGTCTAGGTTTGTATCTCTCTCACACACACCCACGTAGGTGGGGGACGTGCACAAAGAGAAGAGGTGCACGCACGGCGCATGTACTCCCGTCTCTTTCCCAACCACACCTGCGCGGGTACACGGTGCAGCTCATTTCTGTACGAAAAAGGCAGCCCACATGGTAATTTGGCACGTGTACTGGTTGTCCACTTGGTGGAGGGAGGATCGTCTACCACGGGTGAACAAACAAATTGCGACTTGACGCGTTATGTTAAATTAAAAAAGAGGCAAACCATGTGGGGCCTACCTTAGAGGCAAGGCTCTATACACTAGAGTACTTTTGATGTGTCCCGTCAACTCGCAGAACGAGGAGAAGCTTGCTTAGTACGCCATCTCCACCGCCCACAGGCGCGGTGGCTCGCAGGATGAGGTGAAGCTTGCTTACGAGTAGTAGTAGTAGTAGTAGTAGTAGTAGTAGTAGTAGTAGTAGTAGTAGTAGTAGTAGTAGTAGTACTACTGTACGCCTTTACACCCGCTCCCTCGCCCACGCGCGCGGTGGCTCACATCATGAGGAGAAAATTTTACTACTCCCTCCCTTTACTCCTCGTCCCTACTACGTACTTTGGTTAGTACTCCCTCCATTTACTTATACAAGGCCACTATAAAAAAATTACATTTTGCATCTATACAAGGCCACAAATAGTAATCGAGACAAAAGTTACTACTCCCTCCTTTCTAGTTTATGGCTCAATTTCAAAATCTCTCCAACCAAGGTAGACGGTGAGTGGTCAAATTAATTTCGTAGTTTGCACAAGTAATTAGTACGCTCATTTTTCTCAAGAAGTTTTGTTTACCGAGGCATTAATTAGAACGAATGCATGAATGACCACTAAATTTCCATGAACTTGTACATGCATTGGTTAGTTTCCTCTTGACACTGCTTGCGTCAGCTGATCTAACGCACCTCAAAATCCAACATGTAATGGTACTACTACTAGTATAGTAGAATTGAGACTTATCAAATGGAAAAACGAATGTTTTTAGATGAGCCCTATAAACCCTAGTGGGTACGTACTCCATAAAAACAGATTTTTCCAAAACTAAATCGCTCCCTTTCATGAATATTGTAGTATACTCCTTCGTCGATGCTCCCTTTCATGAATTCTGTAGCAACCAGGTCGATGTGTCAAGCACCAAATAATAGTGCAGAACAGCAGGGGGACGCATCCCACTTGTACCGGCCCAGTAGTAGTAATGAGCAATGAGACGTCAAATCACAATGCCGCATCTTCCCAGACGGACGAAGCAACCATTATTTCACACTTCGGTTCGCCATCATCTCAAACCATGTAGTATTGCTTCTACCTCAAGAGGGACACGCGCATCATCTTGGTACATCATGACACGTGGGACCGCATGACAGGCCATGCTCCCCCGCTGATCGCTCGATAAAATCACCTCATTTTTACTATACTTCCTCCGTATCGGTTTACTACATGGCATGCATGTCGTTCTAGGTTGAGAATTTAACGGGCTATATATGTGATGAACAGTACTCTAGCCTTTTAAAAAATGTATACTTTTGTACAGTAGTACTATCGATGGATTGCGCCATGAAGCAAAAATTGAAATTAAAAAAAGGTGGTACATATAGAGAGCACTCGTCGCCAAATTATGCATATAGTACTATTAAAAAAGCTAGTACGTGCTTAATTGGGGTGCTAAATTCTATTAAAGAAATACTACTAGTATGTACATACTGAAGAGTTAAAGTAACGAGAAGAAACATAACATAGTTCTGCTGGGGGCTTAGCACAACACACCCCTCAAATTAAACTAAGCACACCTGAAATTAAACTATGCAACTAATCTGGTAGACACTGCATTAGAAGTTTAGAACCACCATGAGCAACGACACTTCCACCTTACTCGGAGTCCTCGTCCACGTCCTCGACTTCGTCCTTGTCCCTCTCCCTCTTGGCCGATACTTCTTTGCTTGAACCGCACACTTGGTTGTTGCTCTTCATCCAACCCTTGTAGATATTGAAGCAAAGGTAGCCATCCATTGCAGCGTAGTGGATGTAGTCTATATCTAGTACATTCCGCTGCCATGCATGACGATGAAACATGTATGGAGGTTTCTCCAGTTTACCGTACGAAGGATGAACCATGGCTCCTGCCAGGGTCAGCATTGAAGGCTGACGAGAGGACACCAGTCGATTCTTCTGGAGGTTGAAGGGGTTGCCTACAACGAGACCTATCTGACGCAGGACATCCCTATCGTTCTTAAAGTCTACAGTAACGAATTTCACTGTTTTGTCCTTGAGGAAGTTCTTAAAATCCTGGCACTCAACGTCGGCATGACATATGTGGTAGACGAAGCAAACGTTACATATGCAAACCTGGATCACGGCGGGCTTCTTCCTCTCTTCGTCCTTTAGGTCCTTCTCTAGTCCCAAGACTGTGGTGTACTCAACATCTAGCTCAGCGACCCACTCATCATCTGAGTTTTCACACATGCGTCTGAAGCAAGATAGGCATCCTTTCACCGTCGTGGAAGAACGGGTGTAGATGACGTCGAACTCATCGCCGGTGATGGTTCTAACCTTGTAGTCACCGCCGATTGTGGAGATTTGGGACGCCATGGATTTGGGAGGAGGGTTAGGATTAGTGGAACTGCGGTAATGTGAATGGATGGGACGATTAGGAGCGAACCGCTGTAGTATTGAAGGACGTGTGGGGACAAGTAGGAGCGAACTGCCAGCATGCGAACGGCAGGGTAGTGGATTTCCATTCTCCCATGATACGGGCTTCCGAGAGCCCTTGGATCTGAGATCGAACAGTTGCATGGCGTGATTCTAGACCTATGGGTGAATATCCTATCCTGGAGGGTTATTCTGCAAATTTTCAGCAACTTAGCATGCTACAGTTTGATCTCAGATCCAAGGGCTGCCAGCAGCCCGTATCATGGTCGCGCCTACCACGACCGTCGCGTCGCTCATGCGGTCGCGCCCTTGGGGATTTAACATGGTGCATTAGGCTCTGATGTTGGCACGTCATACATAGTCATCACTTAGTCACTCATACTACAACAAGGTTGGCTATAAGGTTGGCTATAAGTGTATCTTTTTTACTCCTCTCTATCTCTTTCTTCGTAATGGAGGTGGTCAGGAATTGGGAGACTCACGCCGGTCGTAGCGCTGTAGTTAAAATGATAATGGCAAGTCAAATCATGGGGCCCCACCTGTCCAGCAGTAACTTGCTGTCAAATCACACAGCCCTACGTTTGCAGCATCCTACTCCCTCGTCTTCTCGCATCCCTGTCGAACCGACTAGGCAGAACTGCCCCGCCTACCGCGTAGGAAAAGCCCCGCCCTCGACTTTTAAATACAACTACATCCGCTTAAGAATCCAATGATATACTTTTTGTGACATAGTAACTCATATTTAGTTAGTCAAATGGATGACCTAGAACTACGTGCAGGCCCTATAAACCGAGATGCCTAAAAATAAAAACCAAGACGGAGAGGGCAGTTCAGCACGTATCTTTTTAGATCAATATAGTCGGGATTCACCAAGGAGCAAAACCAAGTGGTAGGCTGCTCCTGTCGTGTTGGCGTAGCAACTCAAGCAGGGTCAGTCCGCACACGAAATGGTGACACACTTAACAGGACCCCTTTGGCCGACATGTGGCTCATCCACCGTCTTGTTCCACATGCGATGCACCAAATTACAGTTCGGAGCAGCGGTTGGAATTGGAGGCACCCCGGTCATAGCGCCGCAGTAGTAGAAAATGAGCGATGAGGGGTCAAATCACAAAGCCCCACCTTTCCCGCATTAAGCTGGACGGACGAAGCAACCATCATTTCACTCTAGGGCACAAGAGCATAAAGAAAAGAGAAAACAATGATGCGTGCGGCAGCTACCTAGGGCACCCTAGGGTAGGGGTCTCCACTACAAATCCTTTTTTGAAAGCGCCTCCACTACAAATCGGCTTCTCCCTCGTCCTCTTGAAGAAAACCGATGATGAGTGCGGCGGTAGGGTTTGTAGGAGTACTACAGCGTGCGGGGCCACGTCGTAGTAAACGGGTTCGAGTCGACGCCTTAAATATGTGTGGGCCGCTTGGTTTTACGGGAACGAGGCAACATTTTGGGTTCGGGGACCTATGGAGATATAGTACGCACAAAAAATTGTGGACGTAGGTTCGACCGAAAGGCAATGATGCATGGGCCGTGCATTTTGATATACCCGGGGCCGCATGAAATTTGCTACTCTACTCAAAACTAGTAAGGTACACATATATTGAACGCATGAGATTTCGAAAGAAAATTATGAATAAATACACACTATAGCATGTAAAGCTTTGAGTCATATATGCATGATGTAGATGTTCGTTTAGTTCTTATAGTTCATCTCATTCAAAATCAATTAGTTTTATAAAAATGTTAAGATTCACGGGGTTGTGCATTGTAAATCATAAAGTAAAAAACAAATAATGGCAATTCATTTAGAAAAATAATCAATTATGATACAGAAGATTCTAGAACAAAGGAGAAGTGCTTATGTTTTGAGGTTTGTGCATTATGCTTAAGTTCAACCATGGAGTCTTCTAAATTGTACATGTGGCAGATTTGGTGCAATGTTGATGATATCCAACAGACAGTAGTGCTCTGATTTGCCTATCTCTGCACTGTCGGGTTAGCTTCATCCAGCGACCATCTTTCAAAGTTATTGGCACACTATATAGTTCTTGTGCCATAGTTGCATGTTTTGGAAAAAAGCTACTAGTGGGTTGTACTATCTATTTAGGAATAGAAGATGTATACATGGAAGTTGTAGGGAAAGAGATGACACGGAGCATCTCAATTCCTATGAGTAGGGATTGGAAAAGAGATGTCATTTGGTTCACATCATAGGAACTTTTCTATTGAATCTAGAGATGACATGTATCTCAATTCCTATGAGGAGGGATTAGAAAAGAGATGTAATTTGTTTCATATTATAGGAACTTTTCTATTGAATATACGCTAATGTTTATTTTCCTTTGAAATTAAGGGAGTATGGGAATCCATTCATATGAACCAAGTGGCTCTAAAGCTATAGAAATGATATCATGTTTATTTCCTTTGAAATGTGGAGTATATGAATCTATTCCAGTGAGCCAATTGGCTCTAAAGGAAAAATCCTATAAAAATCATATCATATAGAGTTCCTATGATATTCCTCGACACTAAAGGATGCTTGAAATTGCTGCGGGTGATACGATGGTCTTTCTTTGTAGACTCCTCACCCATCTTTATAGTTACCTCTCGGAGATGAGTGAAATGATATATACATGGTATTCCACATGTGCAATTTGGTACACGAAAACTCGGTAAAAGTTTGCGAGGTTCGAATTTTCAATAAAGCTATATGCACTGCATTTCAGAATGGAAGGAGCATACGGCAGTTGCTAACACTCACGTGGAAGATTTGTGTGTAGGAGGAGTGGCTGTTTCGTTAAATGACATGGCAAAACTGACACTGTCGGATGCCGATCTAACGGTTCTTATAGCGTTCTTCAGGAAAAGGCTTGTGGCGAACGTTTGTCAGATAATGATTTACGGACACATGCATTTCATTGATACGTCCCCCCCTCTCTCTCACGCACATTCACCCTCACGAGTCACGACTCTCTCGAGTCCTCTCGCAGACTCGCACGTCGCACCCACCATCTATCTGCAGGTAGATGTCACGCACATATGTGCTCTTCACTCCCTACCCTCAGAACTTCTAAAAAACAAAAGACGGCGCGCACATTTTATTTTAGCTTACACGTCACACACTTATACTATTACTCTTGCGGCGAATGTTCTTTGGGCATAGTATATTGTACTCTCACAAAGAGAAGCAATGCACGCACGCACTAGTTCTCTCACACCCACTCGCGGGTACACGTAGGAGCGCATTTTTTTGAAGCTGGTACAACAAAATCACTCCACTATATATAAAAGCAGGAGCCTTAACGCTTGCTTTACTAGGGTTCCTCTCGTTCACTCTCTCATACTCTCCAAATCTAAGCAACACATAGGTGGCCACACTCACTCTCAGCTCACGGCTGGTCACAAATCCGGCCGGACAACCTCGACCGGGGCAGGGGTGTAGGTGCATCGTTCACGCTGTCGTCGGTGGCGAGGGAGGAGACCAACGGCTGCCTGCGCGTCTCGATCGGCGGCCGCGCCGTTCTCTCTTAGAGAGCGCCGGCTTGGGAGGGCCTCCGACCCCTTCTTCCTCCCTGCGGTATTGTGGCCAAGATGCGGCCTCCCGACGCCGTCTTTGCCACATGCCGATGACCCTCAGGTATATATTCCTTCGAAACCCACCTTGCTCTACTGCCCCAGCTCCCTTCGTGTGGATCCTTTTCTACTTCCGTCCGTTGTTCCAAAGCCACCTAGACTTCTATTATTATTAGAAGTAAAGCTAGTTCATACAGTCGACTCAAAGCGTTGGTTCAAACAGGGAAGAAAGTGGGAAAGCTGTAGCATGAATCTAGGACTTGGTTCTAAGAGGAAATGGGGGAAAGTAGTAATATCTGTCACTGTTTAAAAACCCGTATTTCGTATTTGTGCAAACAGGGATGTTTGTCTCCATATTGTTTCGGGATGTCTGTCTCCGTATCGTTTCTATCCGCGCAATCAAAAGCACACACCTCAGTTTTAGTATGTCACATCCCAAGTTCTATTAATGCCTAGTGCTAGCATCTGGTGTTGCATCATGTTTAAATTTTAGTTAAACCTGAAATGGGGATTGCCTAAACCCTAGCACCAAATGAATTCAACTAGGTCCAATTAAAAAATATTTTCAATGATCCCAAAATTCCTTTGGAAAAGTTCATCATTTTTGAATTGGTCTAGAACCTCTGCCAAAAATGGTGCACATTTTCCTAGGTCACTTTGGATTTTTGAATGAATTCATAAAGTATTTGAATTTGGGCATTTAATTGCAATAAATAATTAAAATGCCCAAATAATTCTGAAAGTGGTTGAGGGCTATTGGATATATTCTCAAAAGTGCCCACAAATATTTTCAGGGTTTCTGAAAATGCCTTAGCATTTTATTTAAGTCAAAATAGTTACAGAAATAATAGAAAACCGGAAAATAGAGGAAAGAGAGAGAAAGAGTTTACCTGGGCTTCTTACCTGCAGCAGAGCCGGCCCAGCTCCTGTTCTGGCCCAGCCCACCAGGGGCTCCCCGGTCTTCTTGCTCCTTCGACAGTAGGCAGAGGGCGTGTGCCCGCGGCGCGCCGGCACACGCGCACCACCTCCACCCTGCTCTGGCCACCTCCTGCTTCCCCGACCCCTTCTAGCGACGCCACGGAGATGCCCTGAAGCCCCTGTCCCCTCTCCCTCACTCGCCGCTCTCTCTCCCCTCCCCTGGCTCTCTCCCTCTAGCTCAACCGAGCGCAGCCGCAGCCGCACCGCTGATGTAACCACGGCCACCATGCTCCCCTCGCCTCCCCACCTTGTCTGCAAGCTCCGCCATCGTCCGCCGCTTCGCTCCACCCTGGCCCCGAGTGCTGGGATGGCCTGCATCGCCGGCTGCTTCATCTTCTTCCTCCTCGAGTCGCCGGAGATCCCCTCGCCGCCTCACTTCGCTCCGGTGCGTCCCCGAGCTTGCCGAGGCCACCGCTGCACCCGGTGTGAGCTCCTGTGTCGTTTCCCCCTCTCCCCTGGCTCGTTTTCTTCCTCTAACACCGATGCCCACCGGACTCGAGAGCGCACCGCCGCCTGAGCTCCTCGCTGCCGTGCCCATGTCCACCGGAGCTCGAAACCGAGCGCGCCACTGCGCTCAGCGCATCACCACGGAGCCGTAGCCACCATCTGTTGCTCCTTCCGTGTGCTGTAGCATCGTTCCTGTAGACGGCCGATCTCCAGCCGCCGCCCCAGTGCTCGTCGTCGTCGACTCCGGGCACCCCATGACCTGCTGCTGCCTCCGCTGGATGCGCGGGAGCAAGGGCTTTCCAACGCACCCAGACACGCTTCGAATGAGGCCCTATAGCGTTTTCCCGAGCCGCGCCGCCGCATCCGCCCTCGCTGGCGGCTAAACGCCGGTGGCTTAGCCCCGGTTGACCAGGGGTTTGACCTCCCCTGACGTGTGGGCCCAGGCGCCTGCTTAATTAGTGTTAGGTTAGTTAGTGTTAATTAACTTAGCTAGTTAGCTGAGCCACTAACATGCGGGCCCCGCCCGGCTAACTAAGTTAGTTAGGGCTAATCCTATTTAGGTTAGTTAGGTTAGTCGCTGACAAGTGGGCCCAATCCAATTAGTTAGTGCTAACTAACTTGGTTAGTTGACTGGGTCACTGACCAGTGGGTCCCACTGGTTAGGTTTGACATGGTCGACGCCTTTGACCTGCTGACGTCACCCCGACGTCATGCTGACGCAGTAAATCACTTTCTGGATTTAAGTTTATTCAGAAAATTCCAGAAAATTGCCTAAACTTCTAAAAATCATAGAAATTCAACCGTAACTCCAAATAAAATAAATTATATATGTAAAATTATCAGAAAATTCAAGGAATCCACATGTACCATTTTCATGCATGTTAGAACCACTTAAGGCCACTGTTTAGGACAAATCCAATAAAGGGCATTTAAATAATCATATATGGAGTTGGAATTTGAATTTTGTATTCAAACCAACTTCATTTAATTGTGTTGCTAGTTGCATTAGCTGAAAACACAGCATGTTGACATGTCATGATCATGCATCATATTGAGCATTGCATTGATTGTGTTCTTTCTCAGATGCCGATATTTGTCCCCTCTCGATAGACGTGCTTCCGACGATGAGTGCGATGACACCGATGAAGAACTATATTGTCTTCAAAAGTGCCAGGCAAGCACAACCCCCTTGTTCATCCCGATACAATCCCACTCTCTCGCTCCTACTCTCTTTTACCGCATTAGGACAACAACGATTCAACTGTTACATGTTGCGGTAGTTGAACCCCTTTTCCTCTACATGACCTGTCATTGCCATAGTAAATAGATGAAACCCACTAGCATGAGTAGGAGTTGTTTGAGCCCTGATGTGCCTACTCATTCATGCTTGTTTGTCATGCCTGCTATTGCATAGAGTCGTCAGGTCTGGTTTATCGGGGATGAATCGGAGGTGTGAAAACATGTCCTACTATGTGTGAGCTAAGTGTGTGAACACATTTTGGTAAAGGTAGCGGTGAGAGGCCATGTAGGAGTACATGGTGGGTTGTCTCATTGCAGCCGTCCTCAGGAACTGAGTTCTGTGTCTGTGATCCATGAACAGCTACTACCACTCATTGGGATCCTTAATTGACCCTCTCGGCTTCTTAACCACCCTAGTACTCTGTCCAGGAGTTGCAACTAGTTTCTGGTGTTTGTAGGTTATGTGTTGGCGGCCGTGCGTATTGCTGACCCTAGGGGTGGGCTATGTTGCGGTAGATACACCATGGCACAGTGTACCGGGCGCCCGGTTGGTGTCCCGGGAACCCTGTTCACATCGTTCGGGGCCGTATGTGGAAACCTCGGCCGGACTCCCTGCGGATGGAACCAGGATAGGCGATAAACCTGGACTAGAGACTTAAGTGTTTAGGTAGGCCGTGGTCGACACCCTCGCCAGGCTTCCGCTTGAAGGTTGCCGAGATACATGACGTGTATGTGGTGGTAAGTGGTGGGAGCGTGTGTGAAGAAGTACACCCCTGCAGGGTTATCATTATCTATTCGAATAGCCGGATTCCTCGGATATGGAAACTTGGACCCCTTGCATAGTTCATAGACAAGTGAAAGTGGATACTCTAAAACTCGCAAAATAAGTGTGAGTGCTATGGATGGCGTTCTCGTAGGGAGATGAGAGCGGATCCATAGTGGTGTATTGAATGGTGAATATGTGGACTCGTGTGCGCCACCTCAAAAGAGTTGCTTGCAGTCGTAGTTCAGATAGCCACCGAGTCAAAGCTGGCTTGCTGCAGTTAAACTCCACCACCCCCCTTTTGTTGATACCGATGCATATGTAGCTAGTTCTGATGTAAGTCGTGCTGAGTACCTTTGTACTCACATTTGCTTAATTTATGTTTTGCAGAGAGACTTCAGTCTCGCTAGTAGTTCCGCGTGGACTTCGACGTTTAGCTTGATACCTGAGCTACGATCTTGTGCCCTCGACAGGATCTGGTAGATAGTCAGGCTTCTTAGCCCTTTTCATTTATAGATGTCTGTACTCAGACATGTTAAGCTTCCGCATGTGCTTTGCATTGTATGCTATGATTGTTGGGTCATGAGACCCATGTTTATAATATCTGGCTCTTTGGAGCCTAATGAATTAATACTTGAGTCGTAGAGTCTTGTTGTGATGCCATGTTGTATTTACACATATCGAGCATATTGTGTGTATGATTGAAATGCTTGGTATGTGTGGGATCCGACAATCTAGTTGTTTATCCTTGGCAGCCTCTCTTATGGGGAAATGTAGTCTAGTGCTTCCATGAGCCATAGTAGTCCGCTACAGCCCGGTTCACCGGAGTCCTGCTAGCCCAGCACTACTGCTCAGGACACTTGACTGGCCGGCATGTGTTTCACTTTGTTCTTGTGTCTGTCCCTTCGGGGAAATGTCACGCGGTGACATCCGGAGTCCTGCCTAGCCTGCTACAGCCCGGGTTACCGGAGTCCTGTTAGCCCAGTGCTACAGCCCAGATTCACACGCTGTTGACCGACATGCTCGAGGTTGATTCAAGTATGCCTGTTCCCATGGGTTAGTGCCGCTTTGGTTTCACGACTAGCCATGTCGGCACGGGTTCTTTGTCATATGGATGCTAGCGACACTATCATATACGTGAGCCAAAAGGCGCAAACGGTCCCGGGCTAGGTAAGGTGGCACCCGTGGGAATACCGTGCGTGAGGCCGCAAAGTGATATGATGTGTTACATGCTAGATCGGTGTGACTTTGGAATCGGGATTGCCCGACAGCATTGGTATCAGAGCCTGACTGCCTGTAGGATTACCAAGCCAAACTGGTCGAAGTGGTGTCTAGAAATGCTTTAGTTATATAAGGGAATTGATTGTGGGAGGGAACGTAAGGCTCTTTTTACTCCTTATACCTCATGGCCTTCTGGTCTGAGTCATCATCTTCCTTTCTACGGGGATTAAGAACTAGGCCTTCTCATCTATCTATCAGGATAACGAGTTGCTATGATATAGACTTGTAGGATTGATGTATTCAAGCCTCTGTTCAGTTACTACTACTTCCGTGTGTTCATATTTGGTCTCGGAACCTTGATATTGTGCTTCTAAGTGGTTATGCCACCAATTTGCAGGATGTCTCAAAACTTTTTGAGCATTTACAGCCGTTATGCTGTCCGAGTCATCCCAGGTTTCTAAATAGTCTGATGCATTTGCAAATCCCTTCTTCTCGTTCCCGATGATCCTTTTGGGCCGGATTAATAACACTAATTGCTGAGTTGAGGTACTCCATTGCCTCGACATATATGTTGGAGTTATTATTATGACCCTAGGTGTCTTAGGGGATCACCTTGTAATCTAGCCATGTTTTGTGTTCCCAGTGTGATGATTCTGGCCACCTTTCTTGAAAGCATCCCGTGATGTTATTTAGTTAGTAGGTATTCTACTCATGGGTTCTTGAACCCGAGATTCACCCTACTTACCTCATGTTGATAGTGTTGCTAGTTCCTTTAGGATATTAGTAGCCTTGCAACAGTCCTCAAGGTCTGTGGTATTTCCTTCTTCCAAATACCATGAACCATTAAGGCGGAAGTTATTTGAACCAAAAGCTCACAATCAGAGTACTTTTGAGGAGTTCTCCATTCATAATTGTGATTCTGCCAGTTCTACCTTTCTGCATGGGTTATCCGGAAGAAATATGTTGAACTTGGTTCGACATACCAATCTATGCATCCACAACTCAGAAAGTTATATGTTCCTTGAGTTGACCCTCCTCAGCTGTATTCCGACCCTAGTCTATCAATTGATAGTCAGGAATAGTTGTGCATTCGTGTTCATCGATGCCTATTATTCTTGTGGTCCATCAAGCCATCCTATTCCAGAATGACTAGGAGAAACAAACTCCAGTACCTCATCCATTTCTAGGATCGGGTCAAAGTGGTTGTATTCCGCAGATCAAAATGCCAATCCAGCTTTTGTTCTGTTCTACCTCGGAGTATTACCCCTTTATGTCAGGATTGTCCAAGGAAATGCAGCATCTCTCATGAATTCTTGACGCAGTGATACTCTCTCCATCATTATTCATTTCTTGGTTTCCGTGTTGTTGCAACCAGAATGTTGACAAGTGAATCGTGGTGTGTGAAATCAATACTCCTAGCAACTCCGTTGCTTGGTAGTTAATGGACAATATTCTCATTCTTAGTGTGATGGTTATTAAATCATCATCCTAAAATTGATCGTGCTACCTAGTCTTTATTTCTGGTGCACTCTTCGATCAATGGGTGAGGATTATTCAACCCCTTGCTTATTTGATCAAATCGTCTTGCCTTGAACATCAAGATTGTTCTCGATCTTAGTAACATATCGGTGGTTCATGATGTTCCGAATATCTTCTCGGAAGTATTACCAGGTTGTCACCTGACCGCTATGTTGAGTTCGTGGTCATGTTGGTTTTCTCCAAACCACCCATTCTCCAAGAATCTGTGTTGGATACCCTGAGCTAGTCGGTTGAGCTAAACAACAACTTGGGGAGTTGGAAGATAAAAGCTTGCCTGACTTAGTTTATGTTAAGGGATATCTTTGTGTTTGTGCGTGTGTTGAAGAAAGATGATATCTTCACCAATTGGTCCTCGTGATCAGTTGTTGGATTTATTGTCTTGTCAAAACTTTGACTTGGGTACAGGCTATCGTCAAGTCAAATCAGAACCAACGATGTTCGTAATGTTGTTTTACTTGTGGTTAATCCCTCGAGCATACACCATTACATCCTTTGGTCTGACCAATGCTACCACCGTGTTCACATGATGGTGGAAGTCCAGTGATATGGAAATTTTGATGAGTTGCCATTAAGCCCATCAGCAACATGTTGTCTCCCCCATGATTCATGTTGAACATCTAAGTTAGTGTTGGAAACTTTTGTAAGCATTATCTTCATGTCCCGTTCATGAAATACATGTTTGGTGTAAGAAGTGACTTTCTCCAAGTTCATGTGCATTAGGTGCAAGTTGCCGCCGTGAATTCGAGAAAGATTGTTTTTGCTTCCTTTGGAATCGTCCCAAGTCAGTCATGCACGTGCGAAGTACTCTATGGTCTGATAGACTGATCATCTTCATTCCATACGTATCCCTAACACACTAAGCCACTGATTGACTTGTTCAGGGAGAAGTTCTCCATAAGAGCTAATCATATGACTTATGCAAGGACTTCGATATCCTTGATGATGGTTCCCAACCAGGACTCGGTAGTGTTTCATTGTAAGACCACCATGTGGTCATGCTTGTCTGGGATAGCGTGTCCACATGTGTTTAGCAGAACCAGCTCATGTTTTGGAGCTTACTACCATAGTCCATTTCCTGAGAATCTCGCAATGTCATCTCGTCGATTTGTGTTGCAAACTTTCATTTCTTTCTAGTCTCGATGAGTCTGTAATCTCCTGACACCAACCAGATCTGAATCTTAGGCAGATGTGATGGTTGGGACGTTTTCCCAAGAGCTATAATATTGGTCTCTCTGTAACCCGGTAAAGTGGATGTCGTGGCCAACACACCCAGCCGGAAGACCTATTATTGTAGTATCTTGATTGAAGAAAGTTGGCCACCTCCCCATAAGGATTTCTTAGGATTTACTCCAGAAGTTGTTCCTTATGGATCTATTGTATTCCGAAGTTCGACCACTACTTGATGGCTATGTTGATGCTTTAAAGCATGACCGTGGTAACCGGTACATCAAGGAGAACATTAGAAGCAGAGTGCTAAATGTCTCTTGGTCGATCATCCAGATTTTGATTCCTTGGCCTCGCTAAGGTGAAATCTGAGAAAGTGTTATCTTTCTTTGCATTTGCATCTTCCACCATTATTCATCATGGTAGCATGTTGTGTTGCCAGGATCCTTGGAAGGGATATCGGTAAACCTTGATGAATATGGAGATGCTCAAGTTCTTGAGAGCACGCGCAAGCACTAGGTTTTATCGTTGGCGTTAACTGGGATTTGCTTCCAGTTTCCTCGGTTATGTTATAACCTTTTCAAACAATGGACTCACTCTCGACTGTTGAGTTCTTCTCCAGTTACCAGAATCATTCCCAACATTTGCATTTTGTTCCCAGCTTGCACCTCAGTAGTTGTTGTTCATGATCATCTTCAAAAGTGGACTTACCATAGGTCCCATCCATTTCCGATAATAAGCAAATCATCCATTGCGTTGTCTTCAACAAGGTAGTCCACATCATCCATCCTAGTCCGAGTATGTCATTCTTTTGAACTCCTTCAACTGATCGTTTGTGATTGCCTTAGGCTGGTATAAAGAGTTTCAATGATCTCCGAATAAAAAGTAATTCTTTTTGCAACTTAAGGGAATAATTCCACGAGTCACCTTCCCTGAGGTATCACGTTACGAAATCATGGCAAATATCTCCTTGGTACTTTGAAACCATGCACCATCTTACTCCAGCGTGGAATTGTTGCCTATCCAATTGAACCTTTGTCATTTACCTCTTTCCATTGCTCCTGATGTGTGTGCTATGTCTCCACTCAAGAGATGTTCCTACGTCTCATTCCGTGAGCTGATCTTGAGTGCTCGATCTTCGAGGAGATCGATTCCTGTAGGGTTTTCCTTTCTTTCTGTCGTCATCATGTTCGATGGAGTTCTCAGAGCAAGACATCAAGACAATGATGGTGATCGAATCAACAAACTTATGAGATGCAAGCTGGATCGTGAAGATTATGATAGCTTGTGTTTCCCCCTTCACCTTACCCTACGCTTGAATCCCGGGACGAGATTCTTGTTTTAGTGGGGGTGAGTTGTCACATCCCAAGTTCTATTAATGCCTAGTGCTAGCATTTGGTGTTGCATCATGTTTAAATTTCAGTTAAACCTGAAATGGGGATTGCCTAAACCCTAGCACCAAATGAATTCTACTAGGTCCAATAAAAAAATATTTTCAATGATGCCAAAATTCCTTTGGAAAAGTTCATCATTTTTGAATTGGTCTAGAACCTCTGCCAAAAATGGTGCACATTTTCCTAGGTCACTTTGGATTTTTGAATGAATTCATAAAGTATTTGAATTTGGGCATTTAATTGCTATAAATAATTAAAATGCCCAAATAATTCTGAAAGTGGTTGAGGGCTATTGGATATATTCTCAAAAGTGCGCACAAATATTTTTCAGGGTTTCTGAAAATGCCTTAGCATTTTATTTAAGTCAAAACAGTTACAGAAATAATAGAAAACCAGAAAATAGAGGAAAGAGAGAGAAAGAGTATACCTGGGCTTCTTACCTGCAGCAGAGCCGGCCCAGCTCCTGTTCTGGCCCAGCCCACCAGGGGCTCCTCGGTCTTCTTCCTCCTCCGACAGTAGGCAGAGGGCGTGTGCCCGCGGCGCGCCGGCACGCGCGCGCCACCTCCACCCTGCTCTGGCCACCTCCTGCTTCCCCGACCGCTTCTAGCGACGCCACGGAGATGCCCCGAAGCCCCTGTCCCCTCTCCCTCACTCACCGCTCTCTCTCCCCTCCCCTGGCTCTCTCCCTCTAGCTCAACCGAGCACAGCCGCAGCCGCACCACCGACGTAACCACGACCACCATGCTCCCCTCGCCTCCCCACCTTGTCTCCAAGCTCCGCCATCGTCCGCCGCTTCGCTCCACCCTGGCCCCGAGCGCTGGGACGGCCTGCATCGCCGGCTGCTTCATCTTCTTCCTCCTCGGGTCGCCGGAGATCCCCTCGCCGCCCGCTTCGCTCCGGTGCCTCCCCGAGCTCGCCGAGGCCACCGCTGCACCCGTTGTGAGCTCCTATGTCGTTTCCCCCTCTCCCCTGGCTCGTTTTCTTCCTCTAACACCGATGCCCACAGGACCCGAGAGCGCACCGCCGCCTGAGCTCCTCGCTGCCGTGGCCACGTCCACCGGAGCTCGAAACCGAGCGCGCCACTACGCTCAGCGCATCACCACATAGCCGTAGCCACCATCCGTTGCTCCTTCCATGCGATGTAGCGTCGTTCCCGTCAACGCCCGATCTCCGGCCGCCGCCCCAATGCTCGCCGTCGTTGACTCCGGGCACCCCGTGACCTGCTGCTGCCTCCGCTGGATGCGCGAGAGCAAGGGCTTTCCAACGCACCCAGGCACGCTTCGAATGAGGCCCTGTAGCGTTTTCCCGAGCCGCGCCACCGTATCGGCCCTCGCCGGCAGCTAAACGCCGGTGGTTTAGCCCCGGTTGACCAGGGGTTTGACCTTCCCTGACGTGTGGGCCCAGGCGCCTGCTTAATTAGTGTTAGGTTAGTTAGTGTTAATTAACTTAGCTAATTAGCTGAGCCACTGACATGCGGGCCCCGCTCGGCTAACTAAGTTAGTTAGGGCTAATCCTATTTAGGTTAGTTTGGTTAGTCGCTGACAAGTGGGCCCAATCCAGTTAGTTAGGGCTAACTAACTTGGTTAGTTGACTGGGTCACTGACCAATGGGTCCCACTGGTCAGGTTTGACCTGGTCGACGCCTTTGACCTACTGACGTCACCCCGACGTCATGCTGACGCAGTAAATCACTTTCTGGATTTAAGTTTATTCAGAAAATTCCAGAAAATTGCCTAAACTTCTAAAAATCATAGAAATTCAACCGTAACTCCAAATAAAATAAATTATATATGTAAAATTATCAGAAAAATTCAAGGAATGCACCTGTACCATTTTCATGCATGTTAGAACCACTTAAGGCCACTGTTTAGGACAAATCAAATAAAGGGCATTTAAATAATCATATATGGAGTTGGAATTTGAATCTTGTATTCAAACCAACTTCATTTAATTGTGTTGCTAGTTGCATTAGCTGAAAACACAGCATATTGACATGTCATGATCATGCATCATATTGAGCATTGCATTGATTGTGTTCTTTCTCAGTTGCCGGTATTTGTCCCCTCTCGATAGACGTGCTTCCGACGATGAGTGCGATGACACCGATGAAGAACTATATTGTCTTCAGAAGTGCCAGGCAAGCACAACCCCCTTGTTCATCCCGATACAATCCCACTCTCTCGCTCCTGCTCTCTTTTACCGCATTAGGACAACAACGATTCAACTATTACATGTTGCGGTAGTTGAACCCCTTTTCCTTTGCATGACCTGTCATTGCCACAGTAAATAGATGAAACCCACTAGCATGAGTAAGAGTTGTTTGAGCCCTGATGTGCGTACTCATTCATGCTTGTTTGTCATGCCTGCTATTGCATAGAGTCGTGTCAGGTCTGGTTCATCGGGGATGAATCGGAGGTGTGAAAACATGTCCTACTGTGTGTGAGCTAAGTGTGTGAACACGTTTTGGTAAAGGTAGCGGTGAGAGGCCATGTAGGAGTACATGGTGGGTTGTCTCATTGCAGCCGTCCTCAGGAACTGAGTTCTATGTCTGTGATCAATGAACAACTACTACCACTCATTGGGATCCTTAATTGACCCTCTCGGCTTCTTAATCACCCTAGTACTCTGTCCAGGAGTTGTAACTAGTTTCTGGTGTTTGTAGGTTATGTGTTGGCGGCCGTGCGTAGTGCTGACCCTAGGGGTGGGCTATGTTGCGGTAGATACACCGTGGCACGGTGTACCGGGCGCCCGTTTGGTGTCTCGGGAACCCTGTTCACATTGTTCGAGGCCGTATGTGGAAACCTCGGCCGGACTCCCTGCGGATGGAACCTGGATAGACGATAAACCTGGACTAGAGACTTAAGTGTTTAGGTAGGCCGTGGCCGACACCCTCGCCAGGCTTCCGCTTGAAGGTTGCCGAGATACATGACGTGTATGTGGTGGTAAGTGGTGGGAGCGTGTGTGAAGAAGTACACCCCTGCAGGGTTATCATTATCTATTCGAATAGCCGGATTCCTCGGATATGGAAACTTGGACCCCTTGCATAGTTCATAGACAAGTGAAAGTGGATACTCTAAAACTCGCAAAATAAGTGTGAGTGCTATGGATGGCCTTCTCGTAGGGAGACGAGAGCGGATCCATAGTGGTGTATTGAATGGTGAATATGTGGACTCGTGTGCGCCACCTCAAAAGAGTTGATTGCAGTCGTATTTCAGATAGCCACCGTGTCAAAGCTGGCTTGCTGCAGTTAAACTCCACCACCCCCCCTTTTATTGATACCGATGCATATGTAGCTAGTTCTGATGTAAGTCTTGCTGAGTACCTTTGTACTCACGTTTGCTTAATTTATGTTTTGCAGAGAGACTTCAGTCTCGCTAGTAGTTCCACGTGGACTTCGACGTTTAGCTTGATACCTTAGCTACGATCTTGTGCCCTCAACAGGATCTGGTAGATAGTCACGCTTCTTAGCCTTTTTCATTTATAGATGTCTGTACTCAGACATGTTAAGCTTCCACATGTGCTTTGCATTGTATGCTATGATTGTTGGGTCATGAGACCCATGTTTGTAATATCTGGCTCTTCGGAGCTTAATGAATTAATACTTGAGTCGTAGAGTCTTGTTGTGATGCCATGTTGTATTTACACATATCGAGCATATTGTGTGTATGATTGAAATGCTTGGTATGTGTGGGATCCGAAAATCTAGTTGTTTATCCTTGGCAGCCTCTCTTATGGGGAGATGTAGTCTAGTGCTTCCATGAGCCATAGTATTCCGCTACAGCCCGGTTCACCGGAGTCCTGCTAGCCCAGCACTACTGCTCAGGACACTTGACTGGCCGACATGTGTTTCACTTTGTTCCTGTGTCTGTCCCTTCGGGGAAATGTCACGCGGTGACATCCGGAGTCCTGCCTAGCCTGCTACAGCCCGGGTTACCGGAGTCCTGTTAGCCCAGTGCTACAGCCCGGATTCACACGCTGTTGACCGACATGCTCGAGGTTGATTCATGTATGCCTGTTCCCATGGGTTAGTGCCGCTTTGGTTTCACGACTAGCCATGTCAGCCCGGGTTCTTTGTCATATGGATGCTAGCGACACTATCATATACGTGAGCCAAAAGGCGCAAATGGTCCCGGGCCAGGTAAGGTGGCACCCGTGGGAATACCGTGCGTGAGGCCGCAAAGTGATATGATGTGTTACATGCTAGATCGGTGTGACTTTGGAATCGGGGTCCCGACATAGTACAACTACGCAAAATGAGATGGCTATCCCTCGTTGCCGTCGTCTAACCTCCCGTTGTCAAGGTATCCCTACATTGGTAGTAACTAAGGTAGAATGACCAATGCAATCTAAAAGAAGCTGATTCGTACATTTTACTTCCTGATTGCAGTGCAGGGACGAGCGAAAACAACTTCATCCTAGTCCGGAATGCACTTTCTACTAGTTCATCCATGGACCGAGGACTAGATGGCACGGTTGCATGGCGGTTTTTTGGACTGGTGCGCGGACAAGAGGCATTGTGGTCTGCTTATTTCTGCAAATAGCGGTGCTTAAATTTAGTGGAATGCACAAGCATTTCAGTTGGTTAGTACACTACATGGTTCAGTTCAGCATTCCAGCTGAGACCACATTATAATTGGTTATTCTGGAATGAGAGAACCTAACCCTGAATGGTGGCAGCAAGAAAAAACCAGAGTGAACTCCAGGAAATTTAAGCCTGCCGGGAGGCCCTTTGCTCAGAGAAGTCTTGCTTGTTTTTTCCTGATTTGTAAACCTTCTCACAACTTTGTCTTTTGCTGTGAACTAGTATAAGTTTGTTATGTTCTATGAATCATTGAGATGTATAAAATTTCTTAACTTATGCTTTTAAAGTTTTTTATGAAGATGAGTTTAATGTGTGTGTTCCACATGAGCGTTGGACTAGCGTGTGAACGTTTGGAATTTATTACATTGTGGCCTCAATTAACTGCATGAACCACTATAACAAGATACATAGTTGCTTATATGTTAGACAACAAATTGTTGATTGTTAGCTCGTCGATAGCCTAGTGTTGAAGCGATCTGAGCCAATGTGCCATGTTTTGCACAACTGCTTACAAGTGGGGTAGTACCAACAGTGTTTACAAGTACTTATGTATATGTCGGCACACGGTTCTCAAACGAGTGCTCTATTTCATCAAAACACACACTGCTCGTATGATAAACCGTGACAACTTATGTCTTACCATGCCATATTCATGAAAAAAAAACTAGTGAGGACGCATCTATTTCGGCAACAATTACGATGGTTCTCACATGATTCACGAGCACACAAAAGTAGTAGCAGTTCCCATAGATGGATTCAAACATAGTACTAGCCCCAGAGGGGTCGATAACAGGCAAGGTTCAGATAATTAGACACAATCCAAACTACTATTAAACACTAGCTTGGGCAACTATTTCATGCCTCGATCTAATTTTGGCTAGACACAAGACGGACCTTGGCATGAACATCATCGAGGACGTCCCGCAGTAGCTCAATCCTGTGAACCTTCATGAAGACAACCTTGTGGCCTTGCCATTGATAAACTTGTTTGTTGAGGCATGCCATGTCATCTTCCTGCGTAAGCTTGACAAGAACAGTATGCCTCACAAACGAAGGAGTAGCTTTGAACTTCTTGTGCTTCAGTACACCCTAGACAACACGCCTGACAACAGTGAGGCTGGAATACAACTCTTCATTGGTATAACCGCAAATGGCTTCCAGGATCCAACAACCTAAGAACTCTGTTTTCCCAGTGCGTATATTCAGGTCGTCCGCCTCATAGCGAGTGACATGTACAACCACACAATCCTTGTCTGCATCAGGGCTCTAATTGAAACAGAAACAAATTCTGAATTACTTTTCAGTATAAGAAACACATGTTATTTAAACCACTATGTATAGCATGGCATCGAAGCTAATAAAATTTTGCATTAATAATCACCACATACTTCCTTTTCTAAAAAAAATCACCACATACTTAGATGAAAAATCACAATTGAGATCGGGAAAGAAGGAAATCACCTTGGGCAGCTCAGCGGGGGGGGGGGGGGGGGGGCACATCCTCGAAGGGGGAAAACTGCTCCTGCAGTGCCACGGGGGCTGTAACCTCAAACGGGGCATTGACCATCTCAGTAGTGGCCGTGAGCGTATCTGGGGTCGGCTCGGTGGTTGCCTCCATCTTCTTGGAGCTCTCTGTCTCGTGGGGATCAGCCTCCCACGTCTCCTCCAATATCGGCAGATCTTTGCCTGGTTCTGCTTGGTCCATCATGAAACTGACGAATACTAGGAGACCACTGAAAGGAAAACACAATCGCAATGACAATGAAACAAAAAAGAGAGTGAGGATCGGTTACTGCTTTGCAAAAGTTCTTTTTTTTCTCTGAACGAAAATATACCAACATCACGGGTCCGCTTACCTTCCCTTCGTTCGGAGAGAAGAACAGTGGCAGATGCGAGTGTTGCCTTTCTTGAAGACGGTGAGGGAGAAGGGGCTTCAGCGAAGAGTGAAATGATGGTTGCTTCGTCCATCAAACTTATACTGCGGGGAGGTGGGGTTTTGTGATACGACGGCTCGTTACTGCCGCGCTATAACCGGGGTGACTCTCGGCCTGCATACTGCCTTCTAATTTGGTGGATGGCATTTGGGCCCGTGCGCTGCATGGCCCGCATGTCGATGAACAAAAGTATAACGACATTCAGTAGAGGGAGACGTTTTAATGACCTAGGAGGAGCCATAAGAGGTAGAGTGTCTCCACTGTACTAGTAGTAATTTTTTCTCTGGGCCCAAGACAAAACAGACCATCCACACTAGTAAATAGTAAAATCAATTCAAAAGCCCATATATTTACTGAATTGATGGATGGGTATGTCGAAGAGCAAAAAAAGGAGTTTCAGGTGGGCAAAAGAGCTTCTGAACGTGTCGGGCTTCTATTTACAACATATTGTGGTCATAATCCAGTAAATTTTACGACCTAGGATGTTCATTCTATGGACCTGACCGATCCATTTGACTGTGACTACCAAAAACAGTGCTGGAGTTAGATGTTGTTGCCCTTTTCAATCTGGTTTTTTTGTAAACCTGATGAACAATTAACCCTCGTCCTTTTGTACAGTTTGTAAGCTAGAGTTAGGTGTTCCTGCCCTTTTCAACTCGGCTGTGACTATCATATTTTCTTTGAAACAAGGCAAATGGCTTGCCATTTGTTTAATTTAGAATGAAATATTGTAACAAATCACAACCAAGGGAAATAACATCACTCTCGCCGGCTGCTTGAGCTCAATGTGCATTACAGAAGCCAAGTGATTAGCCCCCACCAGCACCCACAAACTTATTTCGAACTAGCATATCAAATGGGCTGTAAATTTTCAAAGGAAAGGCTACATGACCGTGACAGATTTGGATTCTGACATTTGGGACCCGCGAGGAAATAGCCTATCCACGGTGGTGTCGACTTACTAGCCAGTCAACAAACGATTCTGCCTACCAGCCGTTGGATTAACATCCAACATCTGTCGTGTATCTTCTATCTCTTGTCTTCTTCTTCCTCCAACCGCCCAAACCAAACCACCCCGTCGGCTCCGCCTGCTCCCGCCTCCCATGGCTGGCTGCGCCTCCGCCGCCCTATCGTACGTACCCTCCAACGTTGGCTAGTCCCTCCCTCTATTCCCCCACACGTCCTGTTATTCTCCGGCGACGTCAGCCCCAACACACACCCGCGCCCGAACCAGTCAACCCTTGTACTCCCTTCTGCCGGCGACTGGACCGGTGCATCTTCAACGGCTCCTGTTCGTTCCGTCCGAGGCCTCGCCGTTGTCCTCCGCCTTTCGGCCTTGGTTCGCTCGCCGTGCGCGGTGCGCCGCCCTCTTGCGTTGTCAACGTCGTCAACAACCGAGAGGAACAAGGAGATGACTGTACGTGGAGAGGATGATAGTAGGGACCCAACAACGTCATGGCAGTACACAAGCAAGTGCCTCTATAGTACAATCCCAAAAATATGGTTCCTCCTAATGGTTGGACATCTGGGGCTCACGCCGTTGTCAACATAGTCAATAAACGAGAGAATTACATTACAAGCGGCTGACACCAGGGACCCAGCAAGTCGCGCATTTTTTTGAGGAACAAGCAGTTGTTATTTATACTAGTTTTAGCAACGGATCAGGGTAACAACGGGGCTGTGCGTGGGCTATGGCCCGTCTAGCCAGGGTTTTATTTATGTTTACCACATCATGAGCCCAGTTGTGTTTTTTTCTTGCTGAAAATGGCTAGCCCAGTTCTATTTTTTAACGAAATACCCAAACAAGGCCTACTTGCTTTATCGGCCCTGCTGGGCTGCAAATCTTTCAAGACGGGGAGAGTTTCATTCGTTTTGCCCAGAAATGGGCTGTACATTTTTAAAACACATCAAACCGGCAATTAGTTTCAATTTTTTCATTACAAGATCTTAAATTCCATTGATTTTTATGTGTGGACAATTATTTGGATTTTATATTTATATAAATTATTTTTCAAAATAGTTTGAATGTGAATCGATATTTCTGGATTAAAAACAGTTGACCGCACCGAAATACGCAAAATTTCGTATACTTTTTAACCGTGGCCACAATATGGGGTGTAATGCTAACAAAAAGAAGATGGGCTCCAAAAAAATTCTTAAGAATTAGCAAATGGGCTGTACATTATTAGAAATAATGGCAGATGGGCTGTATGCTATTTTCCACAGATTTGAGGCTGACTTGTGCGCCTACTATAGGTTGACGCGTATGCTTCCATAAAAAGGTTGATGAACACACAACACCGTGTCAACTTAGTCAACACACGAAGCAGTGACTGTTGGATGTCCATCCAACGACCGTCGTGCTTCTTCAATCTCTGCTCTTCATGCTCCAGCCGCTCAACCAAGCGCCGGCGGGACTGCCTGCTCCCTCCTCCCGGGGCCGGCTATGCTGCCGCGTAGGCCTCACGGCCCCATCGTACTCCCATCGCTGGCCTAGCCATCCCTCTACTCACCCACACATGCTGTTATTCTCCGGCGACGGCGGACGAACCAGTAAACCCTCATACTCCTCCGTGTGGGAAACAACTACCGAGTATTCCCTAGCTCCGTGTCGTTCCCTTCCTAGGCCTCGCCGTCGTCCACCGCCCTGGTGCTCTCGGCGCGGCCTGGTCAACGTGGTCAATGAACGACATCCATCAGAAGGGGACTGTACGTGAAGAGGCTGACAGCTGGGTCCACGGCCGCATGCAAGGAAATGCCTCCTTATTACGCGCAAAATAATGATTTCTCCACCTGATAGCTAGGACCCACAGGAAGGGCCTCTGTATTTCCCGAAAAAACGTTCCCCCCGCTGACAGGTCGGACCCACCAGCTATATCTTCGCACGCAAGGAAGTGCCTCCTTATTACACCCAAAAAAAATGAATACCCCCTACTAGCTGGGACCCACCATATTGTTGGGCTAACTTGTGGGCCTACTAAGTTGACGGGGACAGAGGGCTTTGTCAACTTAGTCAATACTCCAGTGACCGTATGATGTCCATCCAACGACCATAGTGCTTCTTCAACCTCTAGTCTTCTTGCTCCAGCCGCCCAAAGCAGCGTCGGTCGTGCCGCCTGCTCCTACCTCCCGTGGCCGGCTGTGCTACCGCGGAGGCCACACTGCCCCCATACTACTCCCACTACTGGCGAGGCCATCCCTCCAATCACCCACACCCCCTGTTATTCTGCGGCGATGGTAGCCTCACACTGCAGCCGAACCAGTGAACGCTCGTACTCCTCTCTGCGTGGGCATCGACTGTCGTGTCTTGCCCGGCTCCGCATCGTCCCCTTCCTAGGCCTCACCGTCGTCCACCGCTGTGGTGCTCTCGGCGCGGCGTGGTCAATGTGGTCAACGACCGACTTCCATCAGAAGAGTACTGTACGTGGAGAGGCTGACAGCTGGGTCCACGGCAGCCGCGAGGAAGTGCCTCCTTATTACGCGGAAAATAATTATTCCTCCACCTGACAGCGGGGACCCACCAGACGGGCCACCAGTATTTTGTGAAAAAATCATTTCCCCCTGACTGCTGGGACCCACCGGACGGGCCACCGTATTTCGTGAAAAAAACGTTCCCCCCGCTGTCAGGTCGGACCCACCGGAAGTGCCTCCTTATTATGCACAAAAAAAATGAATACTCCCCCGGCTAGCTGGGACCCACCTTGGTGGGGGGCTGACTTGTGGGCCTACTAAGTTGACGGGGACGAAGGGCTTTGTCAACTTAGTCAATATGAACGATTCTAGCTCCAGTGACCATACGATGTCCATCCAACGGCCGTAGTGCTTCTTCAACCTTTAGTTTGCTTGCTCTAGCCGCCCAAAGCAGCGCCGGTCTTGCCGCATGCTCCTGCCTCCCGTGGCCGGCTGTGCTGCCGCAGAGGCCTCACCGCCCCCTACTATTCCCACCGCTGGCCAGACCCTACGGCGACAGCAACCTCACACCGCAGCCGAACCAGTGAACCCTCGTACTCCTCTCCGCGCGGGCTCCCACTGCCGCATCTTCCCCGGCTCCGCGTCGTCCCCTTCCTAGGCCTCGTCGTTGTCCACCACCGTGGTGCTCTCCGCGCGGCGTGGTCAACATGGTCAAGGAACAACTTCCATCGGAAGAGTACTGTATGTGGAGAGGCTGACAACTGGGTCCATGGCCACAGCCCAGTTTTTTTGTGATTTGCCAAGTAAGTTGCTTTGTCAGGCGTGTTGGGCTGCAAATCTTTCAAGACGAGGAGAGCTTTCATTCGACTGGCCGAGAAAATGGCCCATCAGTAATGAGAAATGGGCTGTACATTTTTAAAACACATCAAACTGGCAATTAGTTTCAAATATCTTTTTTTTCATTTCAAAATTTTAAATTACATTAATTTTTATGCGTGGAGAATTTGTTGGATTTTATATTGATATACATTTATTTTTAAAATCGGTTTGAATGTGAGTCAAAATTTCGGGATTAAAAACAGTTCGGACCGCACTGAAATATGCAAAATTTTGTATAATGTTTTAACCGTGGCCACAATATGGGCTGTAATGCTAACAAAAAGAATATGGGCTCCAAAAAAACCTTAAGAATTAGCAAATGGGCAGTAAATTATTAGAAATAATGGCAGATGGGTTGTATGCTGTTTTCCATAGATTTGAGGCTTTCCTAAAAAAAGATTGACGCACAAGCACTGACTATTGGATGTCCATCCAACGGCCGTCGTGCTTCTTCAATCTCTGGTCTTCCTACTCCAGCCGCTCAAACAAGCGCCGGCGGGCTGCCTGCTCCCTCCTCCCTGCAGCCGGCTGTGCTGCCGCGCAGGCCTCACCGCCCCAACGTACTCCCATCGCTAGCCTAGTCATCCCTCTACTCACCACACATGCTGTTATTCTCCGGCGACGGCAGACGAACCAGTAAACCCTGGTACAGTCGTACTCCCCTCCGCGTGGGGAACAACTGCCGAGTCTTCCCTGCTCCGTGTCGTCCCCTTCCCAGGCCTCGCCGTCGTCCACCGCCGTGGTGCTCTCGGCGCGGCGTGGTCAATGTGGTCAACGACCGACTTCCATTGAAAGAGTACTGTGCGTGGAGACGCTGACAGTTGGGTCCACATCCGCAGCAAGGAAGTGCCTCCTTATTACGCGCAAAATAATTATTCCTCCACCTGACAGCGGGGACCCACCGGACGGGCCACCGTATTTCATGAAAAAAATGTTTCCCCCCTGACTGCTGGGACCCACCAGCTACACCTTCACACGCAAGGAAGTGCGTCCGGGCAAAAGAAACAACAAAACAATTCGCTCCCCTGACTGCTGGGACCCACCAGCTACATCTTCACACGCAAGGAAGTGCCTGACAGTCGGGACCCACCTGGTCGAAGCGTACGCAGCGTTGTCATTTTGGTCGTGAACGTGTACGTACATATATACTGGTGGATGTAGAGGCGCGCACATGTCGTAGTAGAGGCGCGCACGTAGCATGTACACGTACGTACAGCGGCCAGGGTGCAAGAAAGAAAATACGGCCACGTATGTGTACATACGGGCGGGGTCTCGAACGCCTACTCGCGCATACGTACGGCCAGGGCTCGTGTACATGGCTGGGTCAGAACGGAGAAATAGCGTCGTCGTCGTGTTCATGGGGAGGCAATGGAATGCGTCGTGTTCATGGGGAGGCAACGGAATGCGTCGTGTTCATCGGGAGGCAACGGAACGCGTGGGAGCCAACCGGCTGGGTCTGAACGGAATGCATGGTCGTGTTCATCGGGAGGGCTTGGACGGAACATGCGATGGAAACGAGGCCTGGCGTACCGCACAACAGAGGAAACGGCCTTGTGTTCGACCGGCCACGTTCGAAACGGGATCCTGTTCATTGGGAGGGGTCTGGCGTACCGCAAAATGGACGAAATGGACCTCCTACGGTTGAAACGAGGATCCTGTTGATCGGGAGGGGTGTGGCGTACCGCAAAACTGACGAAACGGACTTGTGTTGGAGTGCTACGGTTGAAACGGGGGTCCTGTTCATCGGGAGGGGTGTGGCGTACCACAAAACGGGACTCCACGGGTACTGTTCATCTCCACCGTCGACCTTCTCTAGCCTCCACGGGCTACCGTCGACCTCCTCCAACCTCCACGGGCTCTTGTTCATCCAGCCTCCACCGCGCGCTACTCCACCGGCTACTGTTCAACCACCCCTCCACCGTCTACTATTCAACCAGCCCTCCATACCACGTGGTCCTGTTCAACCATCCCTCCACGGGCACCCCTCCACCGTCTACTATTCATCCAGCCCTCCACACCATGGGGTCCTGTTCATCCAGAGGCAACACCACCGCTCATTGTTCATCCAACCCCCCCCCCCCCCCCCCGCAACGCTCACTGTTCATCCCAGAGGCAGCATCGATCGGCTTCAGTTAGCAGCAGTAGCGAAGGAATCGCTCGACCGGGTTTAGTTAACAGCCATCGATCGATCGCTCGGATTCAGTAACGCGTAGCCTGCAGTGCAATCGCTCTGGTTCAGTTAGAGCCCAACGCCTCGCTCGGGTTCAGTTAGAGCCAATGCCTCGCACACACACGCGTACGTGTACGAGAGAAACGCGCATCGCTCGGCCCCCGACCTCCCACCGTAACCAGGAACTCCCTGAAATTTTCCTCGCCCTCGCTTCTACCACGGTTTTTTCCGTCATGGATGGCCCAAAGAATGTCATGCAGCTGCGTCTCCGGCCCGCCCAGGATGAAAAGTCCATTTTCTGTCATGATTTTTTGTCATAGAAGTAGGAGCCCACCACATCTATGATGATACCGGGTTTTGTCACAATTATCGTCATAGAAGTGTCATATGTATGACAGAAAAAATTCGTTCGGCCCAAAATGTCACGGATGTGTCTTTTTTTTGTAGTGGTCTAGCCATCTTCTTGGTCAAATAACCAGGAGTGGAACCATTCGGCGCGACTCCAAGGCTGAAGTTAAGGAGTTGAGAAGCCAGAGGGCTACCGAACACGCCCGAAGTCTCCAATAAGTTCTACAGCTGCAAAATGGAGGAGAATAGTTCTGTCAGTGAACATATACTCAGAATGTCTGGGTACCACAATCACTTGACTCCGCTGGGAGTTAATCTTCCTGATGATAGTGTCATTAACAGAGTTCTTCAATCACTGCCACCAACCTACAAGAGCTTCATGATGAACTATAATATGCAAGGGATGGATAAGACGATTCCTGAGCTCTTTGCAATGCTAAAGGCCGCGGAGGTAGAAATCAAGAAGGAGCATCAAGTGTTGATGGTCAACAAGACCACCAGCTTCAGGAAAAAGGGTAAAGGGAAGAAGGGGAACTTCAAGAAGAAGAACAAGCCAGTTGCTGCTCAAGTGAAGAAACCCAAGTCTGGACCTAAGCCTGAGACTGAGTGCTTCTCCTATAAAGGGACTGCTCACTGGAAGCGGAACTGCCCCAAGTATTTGGCGGATAAGAAGGATGGCAAAGTGAAAGGAATATTTGATATACATGTTATTGATGTGTACCTTACTAATGCTCGAAGTAGCGCATGGGTATTTGATACTGGTTTTGTTGCTAATATTTGCAACTCGAAATAGGGGCTATGGATTAAGTGAAGATTGGCTAAGGACAAGGTGACGATGCGTGTGGGAAATGGTTCCAAAGTCGATGTGATCGCCATCGGCACGCAACCTGTACATCTACCTTTGGGATTAGTTTTAGACCTAAATAATTGTTATTTGGTGCCAGCGTTGAGCATGAACATTATATCTGGATCTTGTTTGATGCGAGACGGTTATTCATTTAAATCAGAGAATAATGGTTGTTCTATTTATATGAGTAATATCTTTTATGGTCATGCACCCATGATGAGTGGTCTATTTTTACTAAATCTTGATAGTAGTGATACAAATGTTCATAGTATTAAAGCCAAAAGATGCAGAGTTGATAATGATAGTGCAACTTATTTGTGGCACTGCCGTTTGGGTCATATTGGTGTAAAGCACATGAAGAAACTCCATTCTGATGGACTGCTGGAATCACTTGATTATTAATCACTTGGTACTTGCGAACCTTGCCTCATGGGCAAGATGACTAAAACTTAATTCTCCAGAACAATGGAGCGAGCAACAGAGTTATTGGAAATCATACATACTAATGTATGTGGTCCAATGAACATTGAGGCTCGCGGCAGATATCGTTATTTTCTCACCTTCACAAATGATTTGAGCAGATATGGGTATATCTACTTTATGAAACATAAGTCTGAAGCATTTGAGAAGTTTAAAGAATTTCAGAGTAAAGTGGAAAATCATCATAACAAGAAAATAAAGTTTCTATGATCTGATCGTGGAGGAGAATATTTGAGTTACGAGTTTGGTCTTTATTTGAAACAATGTGGAATAGTTCCGCAACTCACGCCACCCGGAACACCACAGCGTAATGGTGTGTCCGAACGTCGTAATCGTACTTTACTAGATATGGTGCGATCTATGATGTCTCTTACTAATTTACCGCTATCGTTTTGGGGTTATGCTTTAGAGACAACTGCATTCACATTAAATAGGGCACCATCTAAATGCGTTAAGATGACACCTTATGAACTGTGGTTTGGCAAGAAACCCAAGTTGTCGTTTCTTAAAGTTTGGGGTTGTGATGATTATGTGAAGAAGCTTCAACCTGATAAGCTCGAACCCAAATCGGAGAAATGTGTATTCATAGGATACCCAAAGGAGATTGCTGGGTACACCTTCTATCACAAATCTGAAGGCAAGATATTCGTTGCTAAGAATGGATCATTTCTAGAGAAGGAGTTTCTCTCAAAAGAAGTGAGTGGGAGGAAAGTAGAACTTGACGAGGTAATTGTACCTACTCCCTTATTGGAAATTAGTTCATCACAGAAATCAGTTCCAGTGATTCCTACACTAGTAAGTGAGGAAGCTAATGATGATGATCATGAAACTTCTGATCAAGTTACTACCGAACCTCGTAGGTTAACCAGAGTAAGATCCGCACCAGAGTGGTACGGTAATCCTGTTCTGGAAGTCATGTTACTTGACCGTGACGAACCTACGAACTATGATGAAGTGATGATGATCCAAGATTCCGCAAAATGGCTTGAGGCAATGAAATCTGAGATGGGATCCATGTATGAGAACAAAATGTGGACTTTGGTTGACTTGCCCGATGATCGGTGAGCCATTCATAATAAATCGATCTTCAAGAGGAAGACAGACGCTGATAGTAGTATTACTATCTACAAAACTCGAATTGTCGCAAAAGGTTTTCGACAAGTTCAAGGTGTTGACTACGATGAGATTTTCTCACTCGTATCGATGCTTAAAAGTCTGTCCGAATCATGTTAGCAATTGCCACATTTTATGAAATCTGGCAAATGGATGTCAAAACTGCATTCCTTAATGTATTTCTTAAACAAGAGTTGTATATGATGCAACAAGAAGGTTTTGTCAATCCTAAAGGTGCTAACAAAGTGTGCAAGCTCCAGTGATCCATCTATGGACTGGTGCAAGCATCTCGGAGTTGGAATATATGCTTTGATAAAGTGATCAAAGCATATGGTTTTATACAGACTTGCGATGAAGCCTGTATTTACAAGAAAGTGAGTGGGAGCACTACAGCCTTTCTGATAAGTATATGTGAGTGACATATTGTTGATCAGAAATGATGTAGAATTTTCTAGAAAGCATAAAGGAGTGTTTGAAAGGAGTTTCTCAAAGAAAGACCTCAGTGAAGCTGCTTACATATTGGGCATCAAGATCTATAGAGATAGATCAAGACGCTTGATATATTTTTCAATGAGTACATACCTTCACAAGATTTTGAAGTGATTCAAAATGGAACAGTCAAAGAAGGAGTTCTTGCCTGTGTTGCAAGGTGTGAAGTTGAGCAAAGACTCAAAACCCGACCACGGCAGAAAATAGAGAGATAATGAAAAGTCATTCCCTATGCCTCAGTCATAGGTTCTATAAAGTATGCTATGCTGTGTACTAGACCTATTGTATACCTTAGCATGATTTTGGCAAAGGAGTACAATAGTGATCTAGGAGTAGATCACTGGACAGCGGTCAAAATTATCCTTAGAGGACTAAGGAAATATTTCTCGGTTATGGAGGTGATAAAAGAGTTCGTCATAAAGAGTTACATCAATGCAAGCTTTTGACACCGATCTAGATGACTCTAAGTCTTGATCTAGATACATATTGAAAGTGGGAGCAATTAGCTAGAGTAGCTCCGTGCAGAGTATTGTAGACATAGAAATTTGCAAAATACATACGGATCTAAATGTTGCAGACCTTGAGACTAAACTTCTCTCACAAGCAAAACATGATCACTCTTTGGGTGTTAATCACATAGCGGTGTGAACTAGATTATTGACTCTAGTAAACCCTTTGGGTATTAGTCACATGGAGATGTGAACTAATCACATAAAGATGTGAACTATTGGTGTTAAATCACATGACGATGTGAACTAGATTATTGACTCTAGTGCAAGTGGGAGGCTGAAGGAAATGTGCCCTAGAGGCAATGATAAAGTTATTATTTATTTCCTTATACCATGATAAATGTTTATTATTCATGCTAGAATTGTATTTACCGGAAACTTAGTACATGTGTGAATACATAGACAAATAGAGTGTCACTAGTATGCCTCTACTTGACTAGCTCATTGAATCAATGATGGTTATGTTTCCTAACCATAGACATGAGTTGTCATTTGATTAACGGGATCACATCTAGAGATTGATGTGATTGACTTGACCCATCTGTTAGCTTAGCACGATGATCGTTTAGTTTGTTGCTATTGCTTTCTCCATAACTTATACATGTTCCTATGACTATGAGATCATGCAACTCCCGAATATCGGAGGAACACTTAGTGTGCTATCACACATCACAACGTAACTGGGTGACTATAAAGATGCTCTACAGGTGTCTCCGATGGTGTTTGTTGAGTTGGCATAGATCGAGATTAGGATTTGTCACTCCGAGTATCGGAGAGGTATCTCTGGCCCTCTTGGTAATGCACATCACTGTAAGCCTTGCAAGCAATGTGACTAATGAGTTATTTACGGGATGATGCATTACGGAACGAGTAAAGAGACTTGTGCTACCACTTGAGCACTACATTGGTTTTCCCTTGAAGAGGAAAGGGTGATGCAGCAAAGTAGCGTCAGTATTTCCCTCAGTTTTTGAGAACCAAGGTATCAATCTAGTAGGAGGCCACGCGTGAGTCCCTCGCACCTACACAAAAAAATAAAATCCTCGCAACCAATGCAGTAAAGGGGTTATCAATCCCTTCACGGTCACTTACGAAAGTGAGATCTGAAAGATATGATAAGATAATATTTTGGTATTTTTATGATAAAGATGCAAAGTAAATAAATCAAAATAAAAATGGAAAAAGAATAGCATGTTGATGGAAGATTAATATGATGGAAAATAGACCCGGGGGCCATAGGTTTCACTAGTTGCTTCTCTTGAGAGCATTAGTATTATGGTGGGTAAACAAATTATTATTGAGCAATTGGCAGAATTGAGCATAGTTATGAGAATATCTAGGTATGATCATGTATATAGGCATCACGTCCGAGACAAGTAGACCGACTCCTGCCTGCATCTACTACTATTACTCCACACATCGACCACTATCCAACATGCATCTAGAGTATTAAGTTCATAAGAACAGAGTAACGATTTAAGCAAAATGACATGATGTAGAGGGATAAACTCATGCAATATGATATAAACACCATCTTGTTATCCTCGATGGCAACAATACAATACGTGCCTTGCTGCCCCTACTATTACTGGGAAAGGACCCCGCAAGATTGAACCCAAAGCTAAGCACTTCTCCCATTGCAAGAAAGATCAATCTAGTAGGCCAAACCAAACTGATAATTCGAAGAGACTTGCAAAGATAACCAATCATACATAAAAGAATTCAGAGAAGATTCAAATATTGTTCATAGATAAACTTGATCAGAAACCCACAATTCATCGATCTCAACAAACACACCGCAAAAGAAGATTACATCGAATAGATCTCCACAAGAGAGGGGGAGAACATTGTATTGAGATCCAAAAAGAGAGAAGAAGCCATCTAGCTAATAACCATGGACCCAAAGGTCTGAAGTAAACTACTCACACATCATCGGAGAGGCTATGGTGTTGATGTAGAAGCCCTCCGTGATCGATGCCCCCTCCGGCGGAGCTCCGGAAAAGGCCCCAAGATGGGATCTCACGGGTATAGAAGGTTGCGGCGGTGGAATTAGGGTTTTGGCTCCGTATCTGGTAGTTTGGGGGTACGTAGGTATATATAGGAGGAAGAAGTACATCGGTGGAGCAACGTGGGCCCCACGAGGGTGGAGGGCGCGCCTTGGGGGCGGGGTAGGCGCGCCCCCTACCTCGTGCCTTCCTGGTTGCTTTCTTGACATAGGGTCCAAGTCCTCTAGATCACGTTCGTTCTGAAAATCATGTTCCCGAAGGTTTCATTCTGTTTGGACTCCGTTTGATATTCTTTTTTTGCGAAACTCTGAAATAGGCAAAAACAACAATTTTGGGCTGGGCCTCCGATTAATAGGTTAGTCCCAAAAATAATATAAAAGTGTATAATAAAGCCCAATAATGTCCAAAGCAGAATATAATATAGCATGGAACAATAAAAAATTATAGATACATTGGAGACGTATCAAGCATCCCCAAGCTTAATTCCTGCTCGGCCTCGAGTAGGTAAATGATAAAAACAGAATTTTTGATGTGGAATGCCACTTGGCATAATTTCAATGTAATTTTCTTAATTGTGGTATGAATATTCAGATCCGAAAGATTCAAGACAAAAGTTTAATATTGACATAAAAATAATAATACTTCAAGCATACTAACTAAGAAATTATGTCTTCTCAAAATAACATGGCCAAAGAAAGTTATCCCTACAAAATCATATAGTCTGGCTATGCTCCATCTTCAGCACACAAAGTATTCAAATCATGCACAACCCCGATGACAAGCCAAGCAATTGTTTCATACTTTTGCTGTTGTCAAACTTTTTCAATGTTCACGCAATACATGAGCGTGAGCCATGGACATAGCACTATATGTGGAATAGAATGGTGGTTGTGGAGAAGACAAAAAGGGAGAAGATAGTCTCACATCAACTAGGCGGATCAACGGGCTATGGAGATGCCCATTAATAGATATCAATTTGAGTGAGTAGGGATTGCCATGCAATGGATGCACTAGAGCTATAAGTATATGAAAGCTCAACAAAAGGAACTAAGTGGGTGTGCATCCAACTCGCTTGCTAATGAAGACCTAGGGCATTTTGAGGAAGCCCATCATTGGAATATACAAGCCAAGTTCTATAATGAAAAATTCCCACTAGTATATGAAAGTGATATCATAGGAGACTCTCTATCATGAAGATCATGGTGCTACTTTGAAGCACAAGTGTGGTAAAAGGATAGTAGTATTGTCCCCTTTTTGGGGACAATACTCTATGAATGATGATCATCACACTTCTATTTACTTACAACTCAACAATTATAACTCAATACTTAGAACAAAATATGACTCTATGTGAATGCCTCCGGCGGTGTACCGGGATGTGCAATGATGCATGAGTGACATGTATGAAAGAATTATGAACGGTGGCTTTGCCACAAATACAATGTCAACTACATGATCATGCAAAGTAAACGGAACAGTGGAAAGTTGCACGGAAATATATCTCGGAATGGCCATGGAAATGCCATGATAGGTAGGTATGGTGGCTGTTTTGAGGAAGGTATATGGTGGGTGTATGGTACCGGTGAAAGGTGCGCGCTATTAAAGAGGCTAGCAATGGTGGAAGGGTGAGAGTGCGTATAATCCATGGACTCAACATTAGTCATAAAGAACTCACATGCTTATTGCAAAAATCTATTAGTTATTGAAACAAAGTGTTATACGCATGCTCCTAGGGGGATAGATCGGTAGGAAAAGACCATCGCTCGTCCCCGACCGCCACTCATAACGAAGACAATCAATAAATAAATCATGCTCCGACTTCTTCACATAACGGTTCACCATACGTGCATGCTACGGGAATCACAAACTTCAACACAAGTATTTCTCAAATTCACAACTAATCAACTATCATGACTCTAATATCAGCATCTCCATATCTCAAAACAATTATCAAGTATCAAACTTCTCTTAGTATTCAGCACACTCATAAGATTTTTTTTACTAATCTTGAATGCCTAGCATATTAGGATAAATTTCCTAGTTTAAGTAAATTACCATGCTGTTTAAGACTCTCAAAATAATATAAGTGAAACATGAGAGAATAATAGTTTCTCTAAAACAAATCCACCACCGTGCTCTAAAAGATATAAGTGAAGCACTAGAGCAAAAACTATATAACTCAAAAAATATAAGTGAAGCACGTAGAGTATTCTAATAATTTTCAAATCATGAGTGTTTCTCCCAAAAGGTGTGTACAGCAAAGATGATCATGGAAAACTAACAAATAAAGACTCAAATAATACAAGACACTCCAAGCAAAACACATATCATGTGATGAATAAAAATATAGCTCCAAGTAAAGTTACCGATGGAAGTAGACGAAAGAGGGGATGCCTTCCGGGGCATCCCCAAGATTTGGCTTTTAGGTGTCCTTAGATTATATTGGGGTGCCATGGGCATCCCCAAGCTTAGGCTCTTGCCACTCCTTGTTCCATAATCCATCAAATCTTTTACCCAAAACTTGAAAACTTCACAACACAAAACTCAAAGTAGAAAATCTCGTGAGCTCCGTTAGCGAAAGAAAACAAAACACCACTTCAAGGTACTGTAAGGAACTCATTATTTATTTATATTGGTGTTAAACCTACTGTATTCCAACTTATCTATGGTTTATAAACTACTTTACTAGCCATAGATTCATCAAAATAAGCAAACAACACACGAAAAACAGAATCTGTCAAAAACAGAACAGTCTGTAGTAATCTGTAGCTAACGCAAACTTATGGAACCCCAAAAATTCTAAAATAAATTGCTGGACGTGAGGAATTTATCTATTAATCATCTGAAAAAATAATTAACTAAATACCACTTTCCAAATAAAAATGGCAGCAATTCTCGTGAGCGCTAAAGTTTCTGTTTTTTACAGCAAGATTAAAAAGACTTTCCCCAAGTCTTCCCAACGGTTCTACTTGGCACAAACACTAATTAAACACAAAAACACAACAAAAACAGAGGCTAGATAAATTATTTACTACTAAACAGTAGCAAAAAGCAAGGAATAAAAATAAAATTGGGTTGTCTCCCAACAAGCGCTATCGTTTAACGCCCTAGCTAGGCATAAAAGCGAAGATAGATCTAGGTATTGCCATCTTTAGTTGGCTATGCATAAGTGGCTCTCATAATAGATTCATATGGTAATTTAATTTTCTTCCTAGGGAAGTGTTCCATACCTTTCCTTAACGGAAATTGGAATCTAATATTTCCTTCCTTCATATAAATAATTGCATCAATCGTTCTAAGGAAAGGTCTACCAAGAATAATAGGACATGAAGGATTGCAATCTATATCAAGAACAATAAAATCTACGGGCACATAATTCCTATTTGCAACAATAAGAACACCATTAATTCTTCCCATAGGTTTCTTAATAGTGGAATCCGCAAGGTGCAAGTTTAAAGAGCAATCATCAAAATCACGGAAACCTAGCAAATCACACAAAGTCTTTGGAATCGTGGAAACACTAGCACCCAAATCACACAAAGCATATCATTCATGATCTTTAATTTTAATTTTAATAGTAGGTTCCCACTCATCATAAATTTTTCTAGGGACAGAAACTTCCAACTCAAGTTTTTCTTCATAAGATTGCATCAAAGTATCAACGATATGTTTAGTAAAAGCTTTATTTTGACTATAAGCATGTGGAGAATTTAGCACGGATTGTAACAAGGAAATACAATCTATCAAAGAGAAATTATCATAATTAAATTCCTTGAAATCCAAAATAGTGGGTTCATTGATATTTAAAGTTTTGACCTCTTCAATCCCACTTTTAACAATTTTAGCATCAAGATCTAAAGACTTCGAATTTTTGGAACGACTTCTAGGTAAAGGTGGATCATATTCAGTCCCATCATTATCAAGATTCATATTGCAAAACAAAGATTTAATAGGGTACACATCAATAACTTTTAGATCTTCATCTTTATTTTCATAAAACTAGAAGAACACACTTTCATAAAACAACCTTTCTTAGCACGCATCCTAGCAGTTCTTTCTTTGCACTCATCAATGGAAATTCTCATGGCTTTGAGAGACTGATTGATATCATGCTTAGGTGGAATAGATCTAAGTTTCAAAGAATCAACATCAAGAGAAATTCTATCAACGTTCCTAGCCAATTCATCAACTTTAAGCAATTTTTCTTCAAGCAAAGCATTGAAATTCTTTTGCGAATTCATAAACTCCTTAACACTAGTCTCAAATTCAGAGGGCATCTTATTAAAATTTCCATAAGAATTGTTGTAGGAAGTACCATAATTATTAGAGGAATTACTAGGATACGACCTAGGATTAAAATTACCTCTATACGCATTGTTACCAAAATTATTCCTACCAACAAAATTCACATCCATAGATTCATTATTATTCTCAATCAAAGTAGACAAAGGCATATCATTAGGATCAGAAGAAACACTTTTATTAGCAAATAATTTCATAAGTTCATCCATCTTTCCACTCAAAACATTAATTACTTCTATCGCATGCACTTTCTTATTAGTAGATCTTTCAGTGTGCCATTGAGAATAATTAACCATAATATTATCTAGGAGTTCAGTAGCTTCTCCTAAAGTGATTTCCATAAAAGTGCTTCCCGTGGCCGAATCTAAAAGATTTCTAGAAGCAAAATTCAATCCGGCATAAATTTTTTGTATAGTCATCCATAAATTCAAACCATGCGTAGGGCAATTACGTAGCATTAATTTCATCCTCTCCCAAGCTTGTGAAACATATGTTCATGATCAAGTTGCTTAAAATTCATAATATCGTTTCTAAGAGAGATGATCTTAGCGGGACGGAAATACTTAGAGATAAAGCATCTTTGCACTTATTCCATGAATCAATACTATTTTTAAGCAAAGACGAAAACCAAGCTTTAGCACGATCTCTAAGCGAAAAAGGAAATAGCTTCAATTTAACAATATCATTGTCCACATCTTTCTTCTTTTGCATATCACACAAATCAACAAATTTGTTTAGATGGGTAGCGGCATCTTCACTAGGAAGGCCGGAAAACGGGTCTTTCATGAGAAGATTCAGCAAAGCAGCATTAATTTCACAAGATTCAACATCGGTAAGAGGAGCAATCGGAGTGCTAATAAAATCATTGTTGTTGGTATTAGTAAAGTCACACAATTTGGTATTTTCTTGAGCCATCGTGACAGGCAAGCAATCCAACACACAAGCAAGCAAGAAACGGGCAAAAAAGAGGCAAATAGGGAAAGAGAAGGAGGACGGAGAGAGAGGGCAAATAAAACGGCAAGGGTGAAGTGGGGGAGAGGAAAACGAGAGGCAAATGGCAAATAATGTAATGCGGGAGATAAGGGTTTGTGATGGGTACTTGGTATGTTGACTTTTGCGTAGACTCCCCGGCAACTGCGTCAGAAATCCTTCTTGCTACCTCTTGAGCACTGCGTTGGCTTTCCCTTGAAGAAGAAAGGGTGATACAACAAAGTAGCGTAAGCATTTCCCTTAGTTTTTGAGAACCAAGGTATCAATCCAGTAGGAGGCCACGCGCGAGTCCCTCGCACCTACACAAACAAATAAAATCCTCGCAACCAACACAATAAAGGGGTTGTCAATCCCTTCACGGTCACTTACAAAAGTGAGATCTGATAGATGTGATAAGATAGTATTTTGGTATTTTTTATGATAAAGATGCAAAGTAAATAAAGCAAAATAAAAACGGCAAAAGAAATAGCTTGTTGATGGAAGATTAATATGATGGAAAATAGACCCGGGGGCCATAGGTTTCACTAGTGCCTTCTGTCAAGAGCATAAGTATTACGACGGGTAAACAAATTACTGTTGAGCAATTGACATAATTGAGCATAGTTAGGAGAATATCTAGGTATGATCATGTATATAGGCATCACGTCTGAGACAAGTAGACCGACTCCTGCCTGCATCTACTACTATTACTCCACACATCGACCGCTATCCAACATGCATCTAGAGTATTAAGTTCAAAAGAACAGAGCAACGCTTTAAGCAAGATGACATGATGTAGAGGGATAAGCTCATGCAATATGATATAAAACCCATCTTGTTATCTTCGATGGCAACAATACAATACATGCCTTGCTGCGTGTACTGTCACTAGGAAAGGACACCGCAAGATTGAACCCAAAGCTAAGCACTTCTCCCATTGCAAGAAAGATCAATCTAGTAGGCCAAATCAAACTGATAATTCGAAGACACTTGCAAAGATAACCAATCATACATAAAAGAATTCAAAGAAGATTCAAATATTGTTCATAGATAAACTTGATCATAAACCCACAGTTCATCGGTCTCAACAAACACACCGCAAAAGAAGATTACATCGAATAGATCTCCACAAGAGAGGGGGAGAACATTGTATTGAGATCCAAAAAGAGAGAAGAAGCCATCTAGCTAATAACCATGGACCCGAAGGTCTGAAGTAAACTACTCACACATCATCAGAGAGGCTATGGTGTTGATGTAGAAGCCCTCCGTGATAGATGCCCCCTCCGGCGGAGCTCCGGAAAAGGCCCCAAGATGGCATCTCACGGGTACAGAAGGTTGCGGTGGAGGATTTAGGGTTTTGGCTCCATATCTGGTAATTTGGGGGTACGTAGGTATATATAGGAGGAAGAAGTACGTCGGTGGAGCAACGTGGGCCCCACGAGGGTGGAGGGCGCGCCTGGGGGGGGGGGGGGTAGGCGCGCCCCCCTACCTCGTGCCTTCCTGGTTGCCTTCTTGACGTAGGGTCCAAGTCCTTTGGATCACGTTCGTTCCAGAAATCACGTTCCCAAAGGTTTCATTCCGTTTGGACTCCGTTTGATATTCCTTTTCTGCGAAACTCTGACATAGGCAAAAAACAGCAATTCTGGGCTAGGCCTCCGGTTAATTGGTTAGTCCCAAAAATAATATAAAAGTGTATAATAAAGCCCAATAATGTCCAAAACAGAATATAATATAGCATGGAACAATAAAAAATTATAGATACGTTGACGTATCAACTTGCCGGTAACGAGATTGAACTAGGTATTGAGATACCGACGATTGAATCTCGGGCAAGTAACATACCGATGACAAAGGGAACAACGTATATCGTTATGCAGTTTGACCGATAAAGATCTTCGTCAAATATGTGGGAGCCAATATGAACATCCAGGTTCCGCTATTGGGTATTGACCGGAGACGTGTCTCGGTCATGTCTACATAGTTCTCGAATCCGTAGGGTCCGCACGCTTAACGTTCGGTGACGATCGGTATTATGAGTTTATGTGTTTTGATGTACCGAAGATAGTTCGGAGTCCCGGATGTGATCATGGACATGACGAGAAGTCTCAAAATGGTTGATACATAAAGATTGATATATTGGATGACTATATTCGGACACCGGATGAGTGCTGGGGGTCACCGGATAATTATCGGAGTGCCTGGGGGTTATCGGAACCCCCGGGGAAACTAATGGGCCAACTTGGGCCTTAATGGAGAGAGAGAGAGGGCCGGACAAGGTAGGGCCACGTGCCCCTCCCCCTCTAGTCCGAATTGGACTAGGGAAGGGGGGGTGGCGCCCCCTTTCCTTCTCTTCTCTCCCTCTCCTTCCTTCCCCCTTCCTCCTCCTAGTTGGACTAGGAAAGGGGGAGTCCTACTCCTACTAGGAGGAGGACTCCTCCCCTCCTTGGCGCACCTGCAAGGGCCGGCCGGCCTCCCCCTTGCTCCTTTATATACGGGGGCAGGGGGCACCCTAGAACACACAAGTTGATCATTGATCCCTTAGCCGTGTGCGGTGCCCCCCTCCACCATAATCCATCTCGGTCATATCGTCGTAGTGCTTAGGCAAAGCCCTGCGCCGGTAGCTTCATCATCACCGTCATCACGCCGTCGTGCTGACGAAGCTCTCCCTCGACACTCAGCTAGATCAAGAGTTCATGGGACGTCACCGAACCGAACGTGCGCAGATTGCGGAGGTGCCGTACTTTCGGTACTAGGATCGGTCGGATCGTGAAGACGTACGACTACATCAACCGCGTTGTCATAACGCTTCCGCTTACGGTCTATGAGGGTACATGGACAACACTCTTCCTCTCTCGTTGCTATGCATCACCATGATAGATCTTGCGTGTGTGTAGGATTTTTTTTGAAATTACTGCGTTCCCCAACAGAAAACACCGTAATTGGGAACTATCATGTTGTTTGTGTTAAGTGCCAATATCATAAATATAACATTTTGCATCAACTTGACTTTGGTTTACTGATGTGACAGAGTGTAATGTTTTCTTAGCTTTCCTTATTCAAGAAAACTACTTCTATGTTTATGGTTTTGACAATCTTCTCTTTTCAGCTGACACGTGGACATTTACATTTCAATGACGAGCATTTCATGTGGTGTCTTGAGATCTTATACTTTGTGCAGAATGTTAATGGATTTTTCTTCCTTTCGACCAGGAGGATTAATGTTTTCTATAGATACATTGGTAACAACAACAAGATCGGAGGGTACTGCTATTCATGGCTCCTCTAAATCTTGTAACTGTACTTCCATGTCATTTAAATATATTTGATGGACTCACTTTTCCCTTTTTATGAGCAAGCATTTTTTGTAGCTTATCGGCACCAATAATCTCATAATGGGGTCTTGCCATATAGAACATGATTGCAAGATTGGTAGAAATAACATATATTTGCTAATAATGCTTTATTTGGTCGCCAGCTATTCTTGAAGTGAGTAATCATTTGTTGCCTTAAATAGCAAGGCATGTGAGCATGACGACGCAAGTGAGGCTATGGTGCAGGATAGATTCAGCACATCGCTCTATTTTGTAGAGAAACTGTAGATGATGAAGGGCATGGAGATGCAGCCATTCATTGGGACATCACCATGGTAGTGGAGGAGCGAGGCCATGCGCCGACAGCGGTAGCCCAATATGGTGGAGCTGTGCTCTTAGGGAATGCAGGCGACACAATGTGGTGGCGCTATGCTCTCATGGAACATGGGCGGCGCCATGGTGTCCTCATGGGCCTGCGGCTTGGTAAATTGGACGCCATTTTCGTGATTGATTTATAAGGGGCAAAAATTCAGAATTATTAAAATCGATAAAAAATGGCAAGGATTTAATTTTTCTTTCTTTTTCTTGATGGGAATCATGAAATTTCTGTAAGTGCGAATGTATTGCGTATGACTGAGTTATTGGGCTGCCATTTTACTATATATAAACATGACTAGGTAGTAATATTTTAATAATGCCCATTATAAATACCATGCATTTATTTTAATATATATTAGTTCCGAGCATGCGCGGTGCGAAGCAGACTATTCTATCAAACATGTTATCGTCTTTGGAATGAAGTGCCAAGAGCATTTTGACTTCAAAAATTTGCATTCTTCTACATTTTATCACTTCTTTCCATTATATATATATATATATATATATATATATATACAAAATAGGAGGATTATGTATTGCAACTTAGCTGAATAAGCGACTAAAGGCGGTCGAAGAGGACCGATACGTACTATTTATGTAAAGGTAATCAGTGGTATGGATGATTAATTTTTGTCATGAATTGCCATGGAATAATCAATAGTTTGCTGAGAAGCACCAGTTTAGAAGCAATAACATTTTTATGGAGTCGTCATTCTTTTACAAAAGCAACAGACCCGAGTCTTACAAAAGGAAGAATTCCACTAGATCCTTCAAAATTTCTTCTGGACAATTCTAATCCTGGACCACATCATCCGACTGTGAGTATCACATTACCTATTTTGATGTTGTTTCTCATCCATCATGTATTTATATTTTATTGTTTTCCACTGGTAGAAACTATTGTTTTTATACTATAATTCTTTTATCTTACGTTCCTTTGGTGGTCATTTTTTTCAAAACGGAGGTAAAGATTGCCTCATCTATTAATTAAGCAGAAGAGAATTGCCCAGTTAATTACGGAAAACCGGGCAAAACCGGAACAACAAGGACCAAACCCACTCCCAAAGACTGATACACACAGGGCAAAGCCCACCCTCATCGACTACATGTCGACCTGCAGCCAGACAACATAGCTCTGACTCTGACAGAAAACTCAGAAGAACAAAACCAGGCGAAGCCCACCCTCATCGACTACATGTCGACCTGCAGCCAGACAACATAGCTCTGAATCTGACAGAAAACTCAGAAGAACAAAACCAGGCGAAAGCTGGCGCCACGGAAGATTGCCGAACGGGCCGCTTGCTGCCAGTCATCCTATACCATAGGGCCCGGCCGCTGCAGCTTCGACTCCACAACAACAAACAAATCGAGGCAATACCGTGGACACACCGAAGAAGAGCCGACTACCGCAACCTTTGCCGCATCGCCAACATTGCTCTCACCATCATTATTGCCGTAGAAGGCTGGCCGCCATAGTGATCCTCTCGGGACCGCCTCCCGACATCCACCACTCTGTCACGCCCAACGCACTCTACTGGCACCGCCTTCCGGGGCCGCCGCCCCGACATACCACCGCTCCCCATGAGCAGCAACGCCGCACAACCCAGCTGCCCGCAAGCCACGCTGCTCAGGGCAACCACTCGTAGACCACGAACGTTGCACCACATCCGGGGTCGCCGCCCCGACATAAAGTTAGTGTCGGATCACGGGATCCGGCAAAACCCTTAAGGTTCGAACACTGGGGTGCGCGCAAAGATATCCCCCTATCGATCTGCGTCCTAACTTAGCCTAGATCTCACGAACTAACTCGACGAACTCGCAACACAAAGGACACAAGATTTATACTGGTTTGGGCCACCATTGTGGTGTAATACCCTACTCCAGTGTGGTAGTGGTGGATTGCCTCTTGGGCTGAGGACGAACTGTACAAGGGGAAGAACAGCCTCCTGAGGTTGAGGTGTTCTTGTGCTTGGTGCACTTGTGTGGTTGGGGGTGATCTTGATGATCCGTCCTTGCCTATGGTGGTGGCTAGCCCTATTTATAGAGGCACTAGTCCTCTCTCCAAACATTGAGCGGGAAGGGAGCCAACAACGGCAAATTTGAAAGGGGACAGCTAATACAAGCTATCCTGACAAAAAGTGGTCTTCGCCTGCCAAAGGTTCTGGTGGTGACGCCGTCCTAGGCTCCATGGTGACCTCCGTCTTGCTCTCCTTCTGGTCTTGATCTCGTTGCACCAATTCGAAAACCTTTGCTTGATGCCTCGGTACTCCGCGCCTGCGCTTTCCCCCTTAGCACCAAAGAGGAAACAAGGACGTTGCGTGCGCTGGCGCCCGCCTGGCGCCCGCCTGGTCTCAATCGTCATGGCTCACATCACGAGAACCTCGCGAGGTTTGCCCGACCTTGAACTCTCCGCCCCTCACGAGCCAGCATGGTGAGGCCGCTCCTAAGGAGGTCTTGTGTCGTCCAACTTGCGAGGCTTGGCCCCTCGCGAGGGTCTTGATTCCTTGTTGGTGAAGATGGGCCGTACAGGCCTGCTAGCAAAGCCACGCCGTGGGCCGCAGGCAGGCAAGTCTGGGGACCCCCGTTCCCAGAACGCCGACAGTAGCCCCCGGGCCCAAGGCGCGCTCAGGCTTGGCTTCGAGGAGAAGCCAAGGGTCAAGTGCGGAGCGTCGCGGGCCCCAATAGCCTGCGGCCTCGGTCGAAGCATGGCGGTTGATTGGACGTGGGCGTCTCCGCTTCCCACGCTGCTTTGGCAACTGCCCGACGTGATAAGTCCCTACGACATGCATGGAAAACCATCATTACTTGTGATCGTGGGGGGTGTTGGTTGGCCTTCTCCTAGTATAAATGGGAGGGGGGTGGAGCCCCCGTCGCCCATCTTTTCTCTGCATCTCCTGCTTCTTCTTCCTTGCTCCACTTCTTGCTTATGTAGACATGGCGCCGATCCAGAGGTTCTCGACCGCAGAGAAGGGCAAGGCTCTCCTCAACGTGCCCGAGCTGCTCCCGCCGAAGAAAAGGAGGTGTCATCGTCACGAGATGGTCGTGAGGCCGGTGGTGTCGAGGCCTTGGTATGAGAGGCCATCTCCTGGGTACCCGTACCCTTGTACGCTCACGCTAACGATTCCGGAGGGAGGAGCGGTGAGCGGCGCCGCCCGCGCCAGGGCCGTGGTCGCCGTGCCGCGGAGGCGCACACCGTCGCCCCTGGGGTCCATGCTGCGGACTCTTCGCGCGAGTTCGTGTTGTGGGCAGAGATGCTCCCGAGCACCTGGATATGCCTCCCGCCGTTCTTCGCCGCCGAGGGGGCTTCGTGAACTTTGGTTGCAGCATGCCGACTGTGACGCCCCAACGACTGGAGTGGAGATTGGAACCGTCGCCTCCGGGAAGTTCTTCATGACCCGAGGCTGGGGTGAGATTGCCCGAGTCTGCCGTGCGGAGGGCGCCCTCACGATCCACTTCGAGTATGACGGCGCCTCTGTGCTGTTCTTCAAGGTCTTCGACGAGGAAGGCCGCCGCCTGGAGTGCTGCCCTGAAGGAGGTCGCCAGGGTGACATTACGGTGGGCATGGGGCCCGCCACCGGTCTCGGCTGCAGCTCCTCCAGCGACAGCGGCGACTCCTGGTGGTCCAGCGACTCTCCCGAGCTCTTAGAGTCTCCAGAGATGAGTGACGACAGTTACGTGCCCCCGAGCTCCCGCCGAGCTTGGAGTAGGGCTGCGGCATCCAGCCGCCATCGCCGCTGATCTGGATGGGGTTGGCGCCGGCCTCACGTGGCCCACTGTTGATGATGGCGTCGGCGACACCTGGTGCGCATAGATAGAACCCCTAGGAATTCCTTCCTTTTGTTCCATGCGAGGAATCGAGTAACGGTCCGCGTGGGGGTGTGTAAAGCGTCTGTAATGCCCTTTGTCAATATAGCCGTCATTATGAAGATTTGTGTGCGCATATCCTTCCGAGGCTTGGCCTCCCGTTTCCAATCATGCGGTAGCTTGGTGCTCTACACTGACAGGTCCCAGTCCCCAGGCAGGCTGCAGCCGTCGCTGGTATGCCAGGTCGCGTGCCGTGGTCAAGGCCAGGAGGTGAGCGGCCCGAGGTCCTGCAAGAGCTCCTGAGGCACGATGCTCAAGAGGTCTCCCTTAGCGTGCAAGCAGCTGTCTTAGGATGGGAAAGGAAGAAAATGTTGCCGCAGTAGGGCAACGAAGGGAGTGAGCGAGGGTCACGTGCCGCAAGCGACTGGTGGATCCAGAGCGGGAACTTATCTTTGGCTGTCTAGGGTCTGCTCCTCGGGTCGTGCCGGACTCGCACGCCGGTCGCTGTAGTGTGGCTAGGTCTGGCCCGTGCGGGCCTCTCCCTCCCCTCCATGTCCTTCTTGGTGCTCTGCGTCCTCAGGTCCCGGCCCTTGAGCGAGCTCAGCCGCCGCTGGTATGCCAGGTCGCGCACCGTGGTCAAGGCCAGGGGGTGAGGACTAGAGAGCCAGTAAGAGCTCCTGAGGCACGATGCTCAGGAGCCCCCCTTTTAACGCGCAAGCGAATTGCATGAGAGGAGAGAGAGTCCATGGTATCGCCTGTTGTGGCCCTCATGAAGTTCCTTCAAGCTAGCGCAAGGAAGGGCACCGGTCGCCGTGGTGATTGCTGGTTTGCTTCTGGCGCGTGAGTGGGGACTCCCTACCGCGGAGAGCGCCCAGGGTGTGTACAACCCCGCCCTGACGCGTGGCTTGCACGACAGGGCTAGATGAGGTGTATCTGGGCACTAGTGAGCCAGCGCGGGACTCACAAGGCCCTACCTCAAGGCGGGTTGCGTCTGGTCTAGGTTCAAGTTCGCTGCCTTGGTCCCGCGAAATGGTTAGACAACGCGAAGGGTCCTGAAGAAAGACGGCCGGCGCGCAACTCCCACAGTGGGTGACAATCAAGCAGGCGATAGTCATAGATAGATTAAGCATGGAAAGCAACCTAGCTCAGGTAAATGCAGGGAAGATGCATGCCACCGGATCCGGCCCGAGCGGCTTGGGGATGATGCAGCCCGAGGGGCGCCCCCAACAGGGTAAGCTAAGGACATGAAAGGAAAGATACATGCCACAGGGACGGACCCACGCGGCCTGGGAATGATGCAGCCCTAGGGGCGCTCCCAGCTGAATGAACTTTGGAAAATGTCACCTGGTTCTGTTGACGAAGGAGAGTTGGGGTAGCTGAAGGTGTGCAGCAAGAGGGCTGCCCCTCATGAGCCACCAGGGACCTGAGGCTCAGGAGGCCCTGGGGGTCCAGGGGGTTCCTCAAGGACCGTCTTCATCTCCGTTAGCACCGCATGGTGCCTGGCCTTCTTAGCCGCCAGGATGCCCCGCAGGTTGCGCTGATAGGCGGCCGCCACGCTCGGCAGACCAAAGGGCATGCGAACGTAACTGTGAGGTGGGCCCTCGCAGCATCCCACGCGTGAAGGCCAGAGAAGCTCCTGAGAGGCGGCCCAATTGAGCCCTGGGACGTCGATGCAGACGCGCAGCCCGACATCCTCGCCTAGAGGGGGAGCTGCGCCTGGTGAGCGGCGCCTGCCGCGCGTGGCCCTCGCGTCTTGCAGTTCCTGAGCGGTCTTAGTGATGAACTCCTGAGCAGTGGCCACTCCTTGCCCTATGTTCTCCTGAGGGTAACGTGCCAGAAGCACGCCTCCAAGGGGTGCCCAAGCGCCTCCCTCGTGATGCTGGCAAGGTCTGAGGCCCTCCAAAAGAGAGCCCCCGAGCCCTGACCGAGAGGGGCGCTGGGTGCGCTTCCCTATGTGACGGAGGGAGGCATCCCAAGCGCGGACGTCGATCCTGACGAGGCGCCGCTTGCCTGAGGCCCTGCATGACGCAACTGCTTCTTCTTCTTGGGGTGGCCTCAGGAGGGCACTCGCCCTGACTGTCGGGGTCGTCGATTGCTGCAGCTTGGAAGCCATGCTCAAGGGAGCACACTGCGTCTCTTTCTTCGCACGGGACTGTGATGATTCCGCCGCTTCCCCGCATCTTGATGACATTGTAGCCGTGATGGGTCACCGCCATGAACTTGGCCAGGGCTGGATACCCGAGGATGGCGTTGTATGGCAGGTGGATGTAGGCGACGTCGAAGTCGATGAGTTCGGTGTGGTAGTTGTTCTGTTCTCCGAAGGTAACGGGGAGGCGGACCTGCCCGATCGGGGTAGTAGAGCCGTCGGTCACTCCTGAGAAAGGCTTGGTAGGCTGAAGCTGGTCATATGGCACTTGGAGGTTGTCGAACGTGCCGACGGACAGGACATTGAGCCCTGCGCTGCCATCGATGAGGGTCTTGGTAACTTGCACGTTGCTGATGACTTGTGAACAGAGCATTGGGAGGACGCCTGCAGTAGCCACGCACTTGAGCTGATCTACCAAACTGAACGTGATGGGGCACCTGGACCATCTGAGGTGGCGTGTGGCCTCGAGCTTGGGGAGAACTGCATTCACTTCATGTGCAAAATGTTTGAAGATACGCTACGAGACTGGGGCTTGAGCTCCACCCAAGATGCAGGCGATAGCACGTGGCTACTGGAAGCCCCCATCCCCCTCATCTTGATGGTGGTCGTCGTTCCTTCTGGGTGGTGGCAGTAATGGAGGGAGGCCAGCGTTGCCTTGAGGACGGGCCTCACGAGGCCGGTCCCTCCATGCGCCCTCGCGAGGCTGATCCTACCAGCGGTCCTCACGAGGCCGGGCGTGCCACTCCTGGCGCGGGCCACGATCATCCCAGCGTCCGCCACCACATCCTCCTCCTTGGCCGTAGCCCCGGTCGCTACGCTCGGGGCGTCGACCGAAGCGTCCTTCTCGAATGGCTCTGAGCTCTTGACAGTCGCTGGTGTTGTGGGTATGCAGGTTATGGAAGGCACAGAACAGTCGGCTACCTTTGGTTGACTCAGGCTGGTCTCTGCCGCACTTGGTGTCTGGCTCCGCTGCGAGCACAGCTGCTCCCTTGCGCTTCACATCCTTGGCCTTGGTCTTTTTCTCCTCTGGGTCTGCAGCAGGGAGCTCGAGGAGGGAGAGGCGCCCCTCCTCAGCTCTTGCACACTTGGTCGCGATGTTGAATAGCTCCAAGGTCGTGCATAGCTCTTCATGGATGGCGAGCTCCTCCTTCATCTTGACGTCGCGGACACTGTCGGAGAACGCTGAGATGATGGCCTCGTCGGCCACCTTGGGGATCTTGATTCGCGCACTGTTGAAGCGCTGAATACACTTCTGCAGGGTCTCTCCTGGTTGTTGCTTGATACGGCGCAAGTCACCCGCGACAGGGGGACGGTCGCGAGTGCCCTAGAAGTTGGAGATGAAGCGGTTGCGCATCTCGTCCCAGGAAGAAATTGAGCCCGGAGGCAGGTTCGGGAGCCAGGAGCAAGGGGCCATCCTTGAGAGCCATGGGAAACCAATTCACCATGACTTTCTCATCGCCGTTGGCTGCCTCAATGCTTAGCTCGTAGAGCTGCAGGAACTCCGTGGGGTTGGGGGTGCTGTCATAGCGAGGAAGCATATCTGACTTGAATTTGCCCGGCCAAGCCACGCTACGCAGCTCGGGGGTGAAGGCGCGGCAGCCGACCATGGTCACCGGTGCCCGCCTTGGAGGTGGAGCTTGATCTTGGCGCCCGCGCGTCGCTATGGCAAGCGGCGCTGGGCCTTGCCGCGGCAAATGATCCTGGCGTGGCGGAGCGAGGAGTGGCGGAGCGTTCACTTGCGGGTGAGGGACTTCCTGACAGCTTCTTTCTTCACGCGCGGGCGCCGGATGCGGTGGGTCACACCGCGGAGCCGCGTGCCTTGGCGCTAGGGCGCCGTCTTGGGGTAGAGGTGGTGGAGGTGCTTCATGATTTCCATCGCCCGTGGCTGGTGGAGGGCGAGGCAAAGAGTGGGATGGCGCAAGGGAGCCCCCTGTGGCGTGGACAAGCTCGGTGATGCGGTCAAGCCAGGCGTCGTAGAGGTTGTCGACTGGGCGGTAGCGCAGAAGCTCGTGCACCATGAGGAGCACGGCCCGTGCGTCCGTGGGAACGCGATGGCGTGAGATAATGAACCAGTGGGAGTCAGCAATGGAGTGGCGGTGCGGCCATCCTGCCGCACCGAGAGGTGCAGCAAGGATGCTTCCTGCTCGTTCCCCGTCGGGCCGGTGGCGGCGTTGGCGGCAGGCGATGGAGAGCGACGGGGTGGCCCGCTGACAGGGGCCATCTGAGCAACGAGGGCGGCGAGGGCAGCCCGGTGCTCGGCACGGGCACGACATGCGTCCACCATGGAGACAATGAAGCGACGTGACGCGGAGCGACGGAAGGGAAGCTTCGGCACACCCCTACCTGGCGCGCCAAATGTCAGATCACGGGTTCCGGCAAAACCCTTAAGGTTCAAACACTGGGGTGCGCGCGAAGGTCTCCCCCTATCGATCTGCGTCCTAACTTAGCCTAGATCTCACGAACTAACTCGACGAACTCGCAACACAAAGGACACAAGATTTATACTGGTTCAGGCCACCATTGTGGTGTAATACCCTACTCTAGTGTGGTGGTGGTGGATAGCCTCTAGGGCTGAGGACGAATAGTACAAGGGAAGAACAGCCTGCTAAAGTTGAGGTGTTCTTGTGCTTGGTGCACTTGTGTGGTTGGGGATGATCTTGATGATCCGTCCTTGCCTATGGTGGTGGCTAGCCCTATTTATAGAGGCCCTGGTCCTCTCCCCAAATATTGAGTGGGAAGGGAGCCCACAACGGCCAATTTGAAAGGAGACAGCTAGTACAAGCTATCCTGACAAAAGGTGGTCTTCGCCTACCAAAGGTTCTGGTAGTGACGCCGTCCTGGGCTCCATGGTGACCTCCGTCTTGCCGTCCTTCTAGTCTTGGTCTCATTGCACCAATACGGAAACCTTTGCTTGATGCCTCGATACTCCGCGCCTGCGCTTGCCCCCTTAGCACCAAAGAGGAAACAAGGACATTGCGCGCGCTGGCGCCCGCCTGGTCTCGATCGTCATGGGTCACGTCATGAGAACCTCGCGAGGTTTGCCTGACCTTGAACTCCCCGCCCCTCACGAGCCAGCATGGCGAGACCGCTCCTGAGGAGGTCTTGTGTCGTCCGCCTCGCGAGGCTTGGCCCCTCGCGAGGGTCTTGATTCCTTGTTGGTGAAGATGGGCCGTACAGGCCTGCTAGCAAAGCCACACTGTTGGCCGCAGGCAGGCAAGTCTGGGGACCCCCGTTCCTAGAACTCCGACAGTCAGACCGCCCCCTTGGGGTGCATCAACCGAGCCGACACCCCCACCGCCCAAGCGGGACAAGGATGTCACCCAACCAATGCCGAGATATCGCCCCACCTCATAGAGCCGACACTCGTATTGTTCCCGAGATCGCCATCTGGGCGCACAATAAGAAACCACCCGGAGCCGCCGCCCCAACGTCCATTGTCCCCGCCGACGAAGTGATCCGCGCAAACCGCAATATGCTGACTCTCCAAGGCGATGCCTCAAAGAAGGAAACGACGTAGCCGTCGTCATCGCCCGCTTCGACCATCTGAAGCTAGAGATTTCTCCCGGAGAATCGAGTAATGAAGCTCTGATACGTCTCCAACGTATCTATAATTTTTTATTGTTCCATGCTATTATATTATCTGTTTTGGATGTTAATGGGCTTATTTATACACTTTTATATTATTTTTGGGACAAACCTACTAACCCAAGGCTCAGTGCAAATTGCTGTTTTTGGCCTATTTCAGTGTTTCACAGAAATGGAATATCAAACGGAATCCAAGCGGAATGAAACCTTCGAGAGAGTTATTTTTGGAACAAACGTGATCCAGGGGACTTGGAGTGGACGTCAAGAAACCAACGAGGAGGCCACGAGACAGGGGGCGAGCCTACCGCCCTGGCGCGCCCTCCACCCTCATGGGCCCCTCCTGGCTCCACCGACCTACTTCTTCCTAATATATATATCCATATACCCCAAAAACATCCAGGAGGACCACGAAACCCTATTTCCACCGCCGCAACCTTCTGTACCCAAGAGATCCCATCTTGGGTCCTTTTCTGGAGCTCCGACGGAGGGGGAATCAATCACGGAGGGCTTCTACATCAACACCATAGCCTCTCCGATGATGTGTGAGTAGTTTACTTCAGACCTCGGGGTCCATAATTATTAGCTAGATGGCTTCTTCTCTCTCTTTGGATCTCAATACAATGTTCTCCTCGATCTTCTTGGAGATCTATTTGATGTAACTCTTTTTGCGGTGTGTTTGTTGAGATCCGGCGAATTGTGGGTTTATGATCAAGTTTATCTATGAACAATATTTGATTCTTCTCTGAAATCTTTTATGTATGATTGGTTATCTTTGCAAGTCTCTTTGAATTATAGGTTTGGTTTGGCCTACTACATTGATCTTTCTTGCAATGGGAGAAGTGCTTAGCTTTGGGTTCAATCTTGCGGTGTCCTTTCCCAGTGACTATAGGGGCAGCAAGGCACGTATTGTATTGTTGCCATCGAGGATAAAAAGATGGGGTTTATATCATATTGCTTGAGTTTATCCCTCTACATCATGTCATCTTGCCTAATGCATTACTCTGTTCTTATGAACTTAATACTCTAGATGCATGCTGGATAGCGGTCGATGTGTGGAGTAATAGTAGTGGATACAGAATCGTTCGGTCTACTTATCTCGGACGTGATGCCTATATACATGATCATGCCTAGATATTCTCATAATTATGCACTTTTCTATCAATTGCTCGACAGTAATTTGTTCACCCACCGTAATACTTATGCTATCTTGAGAGAAGCCACTAGTGAAACCTATGCCCCATGGGTCTATTTTCCATCAGATAAGTTTCCAATCTATATTACTTTGCAATCTTTACTTTCAATCTATATCATAAAAATACCAAAAATATTTATCTTATTATTATTATCTCTATCAGATCTCACTCTCGTAAGTGACCGTGAAGATCTTGACAACCCCTTTATCGTGTTGGTTGCGAGGTTCTTATTTGTTTGTGTAGGTACGAGGGACTTGCGTGTAGTATCCTACTAGATTTATACCTTGGTTCTCAAAAATGGAGGGAAATACTTACGCTACTTTGTTGCATCACCCTTTCCTCTTCAAGGGAAAACCAATGCAATGCTCAAGTGGTAGCAAGAAGGATTTCTGGTGCCGTTGCCGGGGAGATCTACGCACAAGTCAAGACATACCAAGTACCCATCACAAACTCTTATCCATCGCATTACATTATTTGCCATTTTCCTCTCGTTTTCCTATCCCCCACTTCACCCTTGCCGTTTTATTCTCCGTCTTTTCCGTTCGTCTCTTTTCACTTGCCTCTTGTGTGCTTGTTTGTTGGATTGTTTGCCACGATGGCTCAAGATAATACTAAATTGTGTGATTTTTCCAATACCAACAATATTGATTTTATTAGCACTCCGATTGCTCCTCTTACCGATGCTGAATCTTGTGAAATTAATGCTGCTTTGCTGAATCTTGTCATGAAAGATCCGTTTTTGGCCTTCCTAGTGAAGATGTCGCTACCCATCTGAATAGCTTTGTTGATCTGTGTGATTTGCAAAAGAAGAAAGATGTGGATAATGATATCATTAAATTTAATCTATTTCCGTTTCACTTAGAGATCATGCTAAAACTTGGTTTTTGTCTTTGCCTAAAAATAGTATCAATCCATGGAATAAGTGCAAAGATGCTTTTATCTCTAAGTATTTTCCTCCCGCTAAGATCATCTCTCTTAGAAACGATATTATGAATTTAAGCAACTTGATCATGAACATGTTGCACAAGCATGGGAGAGGATGAAATTAATGATACGTAATTTCCCTACACATGGTTTGAATCTTTGGATGATTATACAATTTTTTATGCCGGATTGAATTTTGCTTCCAGAAATATTTTAGATTCAGCCGCGGGAGGTACTTCTATGGAAATCACTTTAGGAGAAGCTACCAAACTCCTCGATAATATTATGGTTAATTATTCTCAATGGCACACTGAAAGATCTACTAGTAAAAAGGTGCATGCAATAGAAGAAATTAGTGAAAAGATGGATGAACTTATGAAATTGTTTGCTAATAAGAGTGTTTCTTCTGATCCTAATGATATTCCTTTGTCTACTTTGATTGAGAATAATAATGAATCTATGGATGTGAATTTTGTTGGTAGGAACAATTTTGGTAATAACGCGTATAGAGGTAATTTTAATCCTAGGTTGTTTCCTAGTAATTCCTCTAATTATTATGGTAATTCGTCCAACAATTCTTATGGAAATTATAATAAGATGCCCTCTGATTTGAATCTAATATTAAAGAATATATTAGTTCGCAAAAGAGTTTCAATGCTTTGATTGAAGAAAAATTGTCTAAGATTGATGAGTTGGCTAGGAACGTGGATATAATTTCTCTTAATGTTGATTCTTTGAAACTCATATCTATTCCACCTAAGCATGATATCAATGAGTCTCTCAAATCCATGAGAATTTCCATTGATGAGTGGAAAGAAAGAACCGCTAGGATGCATGCTAAAAAAGATTGCTTTTGTGAAAGCGTGTTCTTCTAGTTTTGATGATAATAAGGATGAAGATCTAAAAGTGATTGATGTTTCCCCTATTAAATCTTTGTTTTGTAATATGAATCTTGATAATGATGGGACTGGAGATTAGACAACTTTTGTTAAAAGGTGTCCCAACGATTCAGAGTTTTTAAATCTTGATGCAAAAATTAATAAAAGTGGGATTGGAGAGGTCAAAACTTTACATAGCAATGAACCCACTATTTTGGATTTCAAGGAATTCAATTATGATAATTGTTATTTAATAGATTGTATTTCCTTGTTACAATCCGTGTTAAATTCTTCGCATGCTTATAATCAAAATAAAGCTTTTACTAAACATGTCGTTGATGCCTTAATGCAATCTTATAAAGAAAAACTTGAATTGGACGTTTCTATCCCTAGAAAACTTTATGATGCGTGGGAACCCACTATTAAAATTAAAAAGCTTGAATTGGAAGTTTCTATCCCTAGAAAACTTTATGATGAGTGGGAACCCACTATTAAAATTAAAATTAAAGATCATGAATGCTATGCTTTATGTGATTTGGGTGCTACCATTTCCATGATTCCAAAAACTTTGTGTGATGTGTTAGGTTTCCGTAAATTTGATGATTGTTCTTTAAATTTGCACCTTGCGGATTCCACTATTAAGACACCTATTGGAATAATTAATGATGTTCTTATTGTTGCAAATAGGAATTATGTGCCCGTAGATTTCATTGTTCTTGATATAGATTGCAATCCTACATGTCCCATTATTCTTGGTAGACCTTTCCTTAGAACGATTGGTGCAATTATTGATATGAAGGAAGGGAATATTAGATTCCAATTTCCATTAAGGAATGGCATGGAACACTTTCGTAGAAAGAAAATTAAATTACCTTATGAATCTATTATGATAGCCACTTATGGATTGCATACCAAAGATGATAATACTTAGATCTATTCTTGCTTTTATGCCTAGCTAGGGGCGTTAAACGATAGCGTTTGTTGGGAGGCAACCCAATTTTATTTTTGTTTCTTGCTTTTTGGTTCTGATTAGTAATAAATAATTCATCTAGACTCTGTTTAGATGTGGTTTTATGCTCTTAATTAGTGTTTGTGCCAAGTAGAACCTTTGGGAAGACTTGGGGAAAGTCTTTGCGATCTTGCTGTAAAAAACAGAAACTTTAGCGCTCACGAGATTTGCTGCCATTTTTTACTGGAGAGTGCGATTAGGTTGATTATTTTTGCAGATGATTAATAGGTAAATTACTCACGTCCAGCAATTTATTTTAGAATTTTTGGGGTTACATAAGTATTTGAAACCTACAGATTACTACAGACTGTTCTGTTTTTGACAGGTTCTGTTTTTCGCGTGTTGTTTGCTTATTTTGATGAATCTATGGCTAGTATCGGAGGTTACGAACCATAGATAAGTTGGAATACAGTAGGTTTAACACCAATATAAATAAATTATGAGTTCATTACTGTACCTTAAGTGGTGGTTTGTTTTCTTATACTAACGGAGCTCATGAGATTTTCTGTTTAAGTTTTGTGTTGTGAAGTTTTGAAGTTTTGGGTAAAGTTTTGAAGTGGAAAGAGCCTAAGCTTGGGGATGCCCAAGGAACCCCAAGGCAAAGTAAAATTCAAGGACAACCAAAAGCCTAAGCTTGGGGATGCCCCGGAAGGCATCCCCTCTTTCGTCTTCTTCTATCGGTAATTTTCTTGAAGCTATATTTTTATTCACCACATAATATGTGTTTTGCTTGGAGCGTCTTGTATGACTTGAGTCTTTGCATTCTAGTTTACCACAATCATCCTTTCTGTACACACCTTTTGAGAGAGACACACATGAATTGAAATTTATTAGAATACTCTATGTGCTTCACTTATGTCTTCTGAGCTAGATAATTTTGCTCTAGTGCTTCACTTATATCTTTTAGAGCATGGTGGTGGTTTTATTTTATAGAAATTATTGATCTCTCATGCTTCACTTATATTATTTTGATAGTCCCTTAGAACAGCATGGTAATTTGCTTTGGTTATGAAACTAGTCCTAATATGATAGGCATCCAAGATGGGTATAATAAAAACTATCATAGAAAGTGCATTGAATACTATGAGAAGTTTGATACTTGATAATTGTTTTGAGATATAAAGTTGGTGATATTAGAGTGTGCTAGTTGAGTAATTGTGAATTTGAGAAATACTTGTGTTGAAGATTGCATGTCCTGTAGCATGCATGTATGGTAAACGTTGTGTAACAAATTTGAAACATGAGGTGTTCTTTGATTGTCTTCCTTATGAGTGGCGGTCGGGGACGAGCGATGGTCTTTTCCTACCAATCTATCCCCTAGGAGCATGCGCGTAATGCTTGGTTTTTGATGACTTGTAGATTTTTTCAATAAGTATGTGAGTTCTTTATGACTAATTTTGAGTCCATGGATTATACACACTCTCACCCTTCCATCATTGCTAGCCTCTTCGGTACCGTGCATTGCCCTTTCTCACCATGAGAGTTGGTGCAAACTTCGCCGGTGCATCCAAACCCCGTGATATGATACACTCTATCACACATAAACCTCCTTATATCTTCCTCAAAACAGCCACCATACCTACCTATTATGGCATTTCCATAGCCATTCCGAGATATATTGCCATGCAACTTTCCACCGTTTCATTCATGACACGCTTCATCATTGTCATATTGCTTTGCATGATCATGTAGTTGACATCGTATTTGTGGCAAAGCCACCATGCATAATTTATCATACATGTCACTCTTGATTCATTGCCCTTCCTGGTACACCGCCGGAGGCATTCATATAGAGTCATACTTTGTTCTAGTATCGAGTTGTAATCATTGAGTTGTAAATACATAGAAGTGTGATGATCATCATTAATAGAGCATTGTCCCAAATAAAAAAATAAAAAAAGAAAGGCCAAATAAAAAAGAAAGGCCCAAAAAAAGAAAAAAGGGGCAATGCTACTATCCTTTTTCCACACTTGTGCTTCAAAGTAGCACCATGATCTTTATGATAGAGAGTCTCTTGTTTTGTCACTTTCATATACTAGTGCGAATTTTTAATTATAGAACTTGGCTTGTATATTACAGCAATGGGCTTCCTCAAATGCCCTAGGTCTTCATGAGCAAGCAAGTTGGATGCACACCCACTTAGTTTCTTTTGTTGAGCTTTCATACATTTATAGCTCTAGTGCATCTGTTGCATGGCAATCCCTACTCCTTGCATTGACATCAATTGATGGGCATCTCCCTAACCCGTTGATTAGCCGAGTCGATGTGAGACTTTCTCCTTTTTTGTCTTCTCCACATAACCTCCATCATCATATTCTATTCCACCCATAGTGCTATATCCACGGCTCACGCTCATGTATTGCATGAAAGTTGAAAAAAGTTTGAGATTACTAAAGTATGAAACAATTGCTTGGCTTGTCATCGGGGTTGTGCATGATGAGAGCATTCTTGTGTGATGAAAACGGATCATGACCAAACTATATGATTCTATAGGGATGAACTTTCTTTTGCCATGTTATTTTGAGAAGACATGATTGCTTAGTTAGTATGCTTGAAGTATTATTATTTTTATGTCAATATTAAACTTTTGTCTTGAATCTCTCGGATCTGAACATTCAAGCCACAATAAAGAAAATTACATTGAGAATTATGCTAGGTAGCATTCCACATAAAAAATTCTATTTTTATCATTTACCTACTCGAGGACGAGCAGGAATTAAGCTTCGGGATGCTTGATACGTTTTCAATGTATCTATAATTTTTGATTGTTCCATGCTATTATATTATCTGTTTTGGATGTTAATGGGCTTATTTATACACTTTTATATTATTTTTGGGACTAACCTACTAATCCAAGGCCCAGTGCAAATTGCTGTTTTTTTGCCTATTTCGGTGTTTTGCAGAAAAGGAATATCAAACGGAATGAAACCTTCGGAAGAGTTATTTTTGGAACAAATGTGATACAGGGGACTTGGAGTGGATGTCAAGAAACCAACGAGGAGGCCACGAGGCAGGGGGCGCGCCTACCCCCTAGGCGCGCCCTCCACCCTCATGGGCCCCTCGTGGCTCCACCAACCTACTTCTTCCTCCTATATATATATATATCCATATACCCCAAAAACATCCAGGAGCACCACGAAACCCTATTTCCACTCCCGCAACCTACTGTACCCAAGATATCCCATCTTGGGGCCTTTTCCGGAGTTCCGCCGGAGGGGAAATCAATCACGGAAGGCTTCTACATCAACACCATAGCCTCTCCGATGATGTGTGAGTAGTTTACTTCAGACCTTCGGGTCCATAGTTATTAGCTAGATGGCTTCTTCTCTCTCTTTGGATCTCAATACAATGTTCTCCTCGATCTTCTTGGAGATCTATTTGATGTAACTCTTTTTGCGGTGTGTTTGTCGAGATGTGATGAATTGTGGGTTTATGATCAAGTTTATCTATTGTAACGCCCTCGATGCGGCTATAACTCCCACGTGTCGAGGCACGACTTAGAGGCATAACCGCATTGAAAGCAATGTCGCAAGTTAGGCAATCTTCACAACATCCCATGTAATATAGATAATAAAAGGGGAGATACATAGCTGGCTTACACTCGCCACGTCAATCAAAGTACATAAATAGCATTACAACATTCAAACACTCATGGCCCGACTACGGCGCCAAAATAAAAGAACAACCCAACATGCGACATGGTCCCGATCACCCCAACTGGGCACCACTACTGATCATCAGGGAAAGACACGTAGTATCGGCGTGAGTCCTCGTCGAACTCCCACTTGAGCTCAGGCGCGTCATCTGGAACGGAATCATCAGGCCCTGCATCTGGTTTGGAAGTAATCTGTGAGCCACAGGGACTCAGCAATCTCGCACCCTCGCGATCAAGACTATTTAAGCTTAAATAGGCAAGGCAAAGAAAATATGTGGAGCTGCAGCAAGCGACTAGCATATATGGTGGCTATCCTGTTTGCAAGAGAGAGCGAGAAGAGGAGGCAAAGCGCAAGCGAGTAATCTAGAGAACAACCTGCACAAGCATAACTCCAACACCGTGTTCACTCCCCGGACTCCGCCGAGAAGAGACCATCACGGCAACTCACATTATTGATTCATTTTAAATAAGTTAAGGTTCAAGTTATCTACAACCGGACATTAACAAATTCCCATCTGCCCATAACCGCGGGCATGGCTTTCGAAAGTTCAAGTCCCTGCAGGGGAGTCCCAATTTAGCCCATGACAAGCTCTCACGGTCAATGAAGGAATAGACCTCCTCCCGAGACGTTCCGATCAGACTCGGTATCCCGGTTCTTCAAGACACTTCGACAAGTTAAAACAAATCCAGCAACACCGCCCGAATGTGCCGACAAATCCCGATAGGAGCTGCACATATCTCGTTCTCAGGGCACACTCAGATGAGACTAGCTACGAGTAAAGCCAACCCTCAAGTTTCCCCGAGGTGGCCCCGTAGGCAGCTCGGTCGGACCAACACTCAGAGGAGCACTGGCCCAGGGGGGCTAAATAAGATGACCCTCGGGCTCCGGAAACCCAAGGGAAAAAGAGGCAAGGTGGCAAATGGTAAAACCAAGGTTGGGCATTGCTGGAAAAGCTTTAATCAAGTAGAACTATCAAGGGGTTCCCATTATAACCGAACCGCATAAGGAACGCAAAATCCGGGAACATAACACCGATATGACGGAAACTAGGGTGGCAAGAGTGGAACAAAACACTAGGCTAGAGGCCGAGCCTTCCACCCTTTACCAAGTATATAGATGAATTAACATAACAAGGCAATATAATGATATCCCAGCAAGTAAATAATGTTCCAAAAGGAACAAGCCTCCAATCTTCACCTGCAACTAGCAACGCTATAAGAGGGGCTGAGCAAAGCGGTAACATAGCCAATCAACGGTTTGCTAGGACATGGTGGGTTAGAGGTTTAACATGGCAATTTGGGAGGCATGATAAACAAGTGGTAGGCATCATAGCATAGGCATAGCAAAAGAGTGAGCATCTAGCATAGCAAAGATAGTAGTGATTTCGAGGGTATGATCATCTTGCCTGCAAAGTTGTCAGAGTTGACTGGATCCTCGAAAGCAAACTCTACGGGCTCCTCATTAGCAAACTCGTCTCCCGGCTCTAGCCAAACAAGACAAACAAGCAACAAGGACACAATCAACCATGTGCAAAGCTCAAACAATATGATGCAAAGATGGTATGCTATGCGGGATGCGATATGTGATGCATATGCGAGGTTTGACAAGGAATGAATGAACCTGGCCTCAACTTGGAAAACCAAGTGTGCCACTGGAAAGGTGAGATGAAATCTCTTGAAAACGATATAAAGGTCACCGGAATCGGAGTTACGGTTTGGAAATGGCAAGCAATTCAAATATGACCACGTTCTGCGATTTACAGCAAGTAGCCATCTAAATGCAACAAGATGAACATGCTACAGCACTCAAACATGACAACAAAATACAGGGCAGGGATCCATACATGATGATTAACAAAACAGGAACACTGAGGTACGGCCAATTCATCCATTAACAGGTTCAAACAAGCATGGCAAAAATGCATTTGGTAAACAAATTTCAGACTTAGTGAAATTAACACTTGTCTGGAATTTCAGATCAGGTAGCACTCTTTGGAGCATGAAAACTATATGCTATAGGACCTGAACATGGCAAAGTAAAGCATGGCGTGGAGCTACTCAAAGAGCTTAACAAAAGTCCCTTAGTGACCTTGAGCCAAAAGGGATCAGAAAATACATTTGCAAGCATGTGAACATGGCAAAAAACATAATCAGATCACAGACTTAGTGAAAAACTGGAGTATGCAAATCAGATATCAAGTAGGCATGTTTACGAGCTGGATGCACTCACTAAAGAGCAAGTCATGAAAATCTAAGCATACACCCATCAAGAATACACATTATACAAGCTAGACATGGAAAGAACAATAACATAGCATGCACGGATCAACTACAACATCCTCGGCATAATCGCTAACAAGTAGACAATCTACCCAGATTCACGAAATAGCAAAAGTAGAGCTCGATTGACTCAAGCTAGGGTGCTCCATAATTGCAAACAAAGACATGGATGGATAGAGCACTACAAGATTAACAAATCATCCTTACTGATCATCCTCAAAAGAGGCACCGATCACTAGGAAAAAACATGAACATATGGCATAATGAGATAAACAGTCCAAGGACTTAGTGGAATTGCTAAGTCCCTGAAATCAGCATTAACAAATGCACCACTTTGCAAGCTTGTGCTAGTCACCACACACATCACAAAAATACATGGGTTGCACCCCTGGATAGATGGCAAGACATATAACAAAACACATGTAGAGCTCAGGGGCATATCATGCACACATTAATCATGGCAAAAATGACAAATACCTAATTGGAGCAGCAGACCTGACAAATATCTCAAATAGCACTCTTCTAACAGCATTTCGGGCATCAAGATGAACTCAAATGAAAATGATGCAATGAGATGAAATGATGTGCTCTCTAAGACGAACATTTTGATATGCTATATGTCCAAAACGGAGATACGGATGCGGAGCTACGGCACAATGAACATGACAAAATATTTAGGGTTTCGGGCAGAAAAGTCAACCGATCCAATTTCCAGATCTGGATCAGGTGGTACGCGGATCGAGGTTGGTCGGATTGCTTGTCGGCGTTGAAGCAGGGGCGGCCGAAGATGGAGGAGTGGTGGCCGGCCGGATCCGGTCGGCGGAGTCGCCGAAGTGGCGCGGGAGGTGGACGACGGCGGTGGGGGACGCCGGCGACGGGGCGTCGGGCGGCAGAGCGGTGGCCGCTTCGGGCGGCGGAGCCTCGCCGGCGCGGCGGGGCCGGCAATGGCGCGCGGCGACGCCGGGCAGAGGAGCCTGCCGGCTCGGGCGGGGACGAGGCAGGCTCGGGCGGCGCGGAGGGAGTGGGCTCGGGGGCCCGCGGCGGGCCGAGCGGGCCGGCGGCGAGGGGATCTCCCGGCGCTACACGTGGCGCGCTGTCACTGGCCGGGCGCGGCGGCGCGAAGCGTCCGGCCAGGGACGGACATGTCCGGCGCGGCGCGATGCGATTTTTTAGGGTTTCGGGGGGAAGAAGAAACGTGGATCTCGGAGGGGGTCTTTAAATAGGCATAGATGGAGCTAGGAGAGTCCAAATGAGGTGCGGTTTTCGGCCATACGATCGTGATCAAATGCTCTAGATGATGGAGAGGGTTTTGGTGGGTTTTGGGCCAACTCAGATGGGTATTGGGCTGCAACACACATGAGGCCTTTTCGGTCCCTCGGTTAACCGTTGGAGCATCAAACGAAGTCCAAATGGTACGAAACTTGACAGGCAGTCTACCGGTAGTAAACCAAGGCCGCTTGGCAAGTCTCGGTCCAATCCGGAAATGTTTAATCCCCACACATGAAAGAAAGGTAGAAATGACCACCGGAGGAGAACGAAGCGCCGGAATGCAAAACGGACAACGGGGAAAATGCTCGAATGCATGAGACGAACACGTATGCAAATGCAATGCACATGATGACATGATATGAGATGCATGACAACGATAACACACACGGAGACAAAAACCCGAACCCGAGAAAATAAAATAACTTAAGGCCGGAAACGGCAAGAGTTGGATTACGTATTAGGAAAATCATATCTGGGGTGTTACAACACTCCACCACTACGAAAGGATCTCGTCCCGAGATCTAGGACTGAAAGAACGCTGGGTACTCAGAACGGAGGTGATCCTCGCGTTCCCAGGTAGCTTCACGGTCGGAATGGTGTGACCACTTTACTTTGAGGAATTTGATTGACTTGTTGCGAGTCTTACGTTCAGTCTCTTCAAGAATAGCAACGGGGTGCTCACGATAAGAGAGATCTTCTTGGAGCTCAATGTCCTCGAAGTTCATGGTGCGATCAGGAGTCTTGAAGCACTTGCGGAGCTGAGAGACATGGAACACGTCATGAACATTTGCAAAGTTTGAAGGAAGCTCGAGTTGATAGGCGAGATCGCCTCTCTTGCTGACGATCTTGAAATGTCCCACGTATCTAGGGGCAAGCTTCCCTTTGATACCGAAGCGGCGAGTACCTTTCATAGGAGAGACGCGGAGGTAAACATGATCTCCGATCTCGAAAGCCAAATCACGGTGCTTACTATCATAGTAGCTCTTCTAGCGGGATTGGGCTACTTTGAGGTTATCTCGAATGACTTGGCACATTTCCTCTGCCTCTGTGATTAAGTCATTGCCGAGAAGCTGACGTTCACCGGTTTCAGACCAGTTGAGAGGGGTATGGCACTTCCTGCCATACGGGATTTCGAATGGGGCCTTGCCCGAACTTTCTTGAAAACTGTTGTTGTAGGAGAATTCAGCATATGGAAGACAATCCTCCCACTTCATGACGATGGAGATCACACAAGCCCTGAGCATATCTTCAAGAATCTGGTTGACACGCTCGACTTGGCCGCTAGTTTGAGGATGGAAAGCTCTGCTGAAACGGATGTTGGTGCACATGGCCTTCTGAAAAGAATCCCAAAACTTAGAGGTAAAGATGCTGCCACAGTCTGAAGAGATCACTTGTGGAATACCGTGCAGAGAGACAATCCGAGAGGTATAGAGCTCCGCCAATTGAGCTGCAGTGATTGACTCTTTGATAGGCAGAAAGTGAGCCACTTTAGTGAGTTTGTCGATGACAACGAATATAGCATCATTGCCACGCTTGGACTTTGGAAACCCAGTCACGAAGTCCATCTCAATGTTTTCAAACTTCCATTCTGGAATGGCAAGAGGTTGGATGAGACCCGCTGGCCTTTGGTGTTCTGCCTTCACTCTTCTGCAGACATCACATTCATTCACGAATTGAGCAATCTCACGCTTCATTCGAGTCCACCAATAAGCCTTCTTGAGGTCCTGATACATCTTCGTGCTCCCAGGGTGGATGGAGAGGAGAGAATTGTGAGCCTCGTTCATGATCACTTTACGAAGGTCACCTTTGGGCACAACAATACGATCCTCGAAGAAGAGAGTATCCTTGTCATCAAGGCGGTAGCACTTGTACTTGGGTTGACTCTTGGCAATCCCAATTTTCACCTTTTTCACCATAGCATCAGGAAGTTGGGCTTGGCGAATCTGATCTTCCAAGGTAGGAGAGACTTGAAGGTTGGCGAGGAAACCTTGAGGAACAACTTGTGGATTAAGTTTGCGGAAAGCTTCAGAAAGCTCGGGTTGATAAGGCTTGAGAATCAAACTGTTGTAGCAAGCCTTCCTGCTCAATGCGTCAGCAATCACATTGGCCTTGCCTGGAGTATACTCGATACTCGGATTATACTCTTGAATCATTTCGACCCATCGAGTCTGCCTGAGGTTGAGATTAGGCTGAGTGAAGATGTACTTGAGACTCTTGTGGTCAGTAAAGATGTCCACTTTTCTTCCCAATAATAGATGTCTCCAAGTCAAAAGAGCATGCACAACTGCCGCCAACTCGAGGTCATGAGTGGGGTAGTTCTTCTCATTGGGCTTCAACTGGCGAGAGGTATAAGCCACAACTTTCTTGTCTTGCATCAACACTGCGCCAAGACCTTGGAGAGAGGCATCACAAAAGACCTCGTACGGTTTGGATTCATTAGGCGGAGTCAGAACTGGAGCAGTGACCAATTTCTCTTTCAAAGTGTTGAAAGCGATGTCACATTCGGGAGACCAAACGTACTTGACGTGCTTCTGGAGAAGATTTGAGAGAGGCTTCGCGATCTTAGAAAAGTTTTCAACGAATCTTCATCAGTAGCTTGCGAGACCGAGAAAGCTACGGAGTTGCTTCACGTTCTGAGGAGGTTCCCAATTCACAATTGCAGACACCTTCTCAGGATTCACCGCAATGCCCTTGGCAGAGATGATATGACCAAGATAAAGGACCTCATCGAGCCAAAATTCGCACTTGGAGAACTTGGCGTAGAACTGGTGTTCCCTGAGCTTATCGAGTACCAAACACAAGTGCTTGGCATGATCTTCCTTGTTCTTCGAAAAGACTAGAATGTCATCGAGATAGACCAAAACGAAGTCATTGGTGTAGGCGTTGAAGATGAAGTTCATCATGCGAGAGAAAGTCGGAGGAGCGTTGACGAGGCCAAAAGACATGACAGTGTATTCATATGAACCATAGCTTGTCCTGAAAGCCGTCTTGGGAATATCTTGCTCACGGATTCAAATCTGATGATAACCCATACGGAGATCAAGCTTGGAGAATACTTGGGCACCTTTGAGTTGTTCGAACAGCTCGTTGATGTTGGGAAGAGGGTATTTGTTCTTGATGGTCTGCTTGTTCAATGGACGGTAATCAACACAAAGTCGGTCCGTTCCATCCTTCTTCTTCACAAAAAGAACACCACAACCCCACGGAGAAGATCTAGGCCGGATGAGACCCATTCTCTCTTGAATATCGAGTTGCTTCTTCAGCTCCTTCAACTCTTCAGGTCTGAGCTTGTAAGGACGCTTGCACACTGGTTCCGTGCCAGGCTCAAGATCGATGATGAATTCAACTGGCCGGTGCGGAGGCATTCCTGGAAGCTCTTCTAGAAAGACGTCTTGATATTCGCGAACGACTGGAATTTGCGAGATAGCTTCCAGTTCACCCTTCTCATTGAGAGAAAACAGACGGATAGTATTATCCCGAGCGGCAAAAATAATTACATCCTCAGACGAATGAGTCAATTGAATCTATCTGGCTGCACAATCGAGCTGATCCTTGTGCTTAGAAAGCCAATCCATCCCGAGAATAAGATCAATATCCGAGTTGCCAAGAACCATTGGAGAAGCCGCAAACTTGAAATCACCCATCATGATAGAAATATCTTGAACCATCATACTAGAACTCAGACGCTTAGCCGGAGAGATGACTTGCATAGCTCTAGGTAATGCCTTAGTACTAAAATTGTTCTCCGATGCAAATGGGAATGACATGAAGGAATGCGATGCACCAGAGTCAAAAAGTACTTTTGCGGGAATATCATTAACAGGAAGGTTACCCATGATGACATCTAACGAGTCATCTGCCTGAGCTGCGTTCATCAAGTTGACCTTGGCATGCTTGGGGTTATGCTTGACCACAACTGTACTTGCCGATCTCATAGGAGGAGGAGGAGGAAGACGCCTCTGGTTGAAACACTTGTTGGCATAGTGACCCTTCTGTTGGCACTTGTTGCACGTGACCTCTGAAAGCGGACGGTGATACGGAGCACTCGATCTTGGAGCTTGAGACGAAGTCTTGTTCTGAAAGCCAGGGTTGGGTGGGTGGGAAGATCCACTGCCACCTTTGCTCTTCTGCTGATACGGCTGACGAAACGGAGGAGGAGGAAGCCAATACTTCTGCTTCTTGGCCACTTGAGTAGAGGAAGAAGGAGTAGTGTCTCTGACTCGCTTCTTGGAAGCATCACACCTCAGTTGAGCAGCCTCTTGCTTCAATGCCATGTTGTAGAACTCATCGCACCTCAAGGGCTCAAAGAGAACAAGAGCTAGCTGGATTTCTTCTTTGAGACCACCCCTAAACTGGTATATCATGCTCTTCTCATCAGGTACGTCCTGCTTAGCAAAGCGGGCGAGCTTCTGAAACAACTTGTTGTAGTCATAGACAGACAAAGAGCCTTGCTTCAGGTTGCGGAATTCCTCACGCTTGCTTTCAACTACGCTCTGAGGGATATGATGAGCTTTGAAGTCTTGACGGAATTCATCCCAAGTAATCACACGGCCTCCTCTGGAATCCTTGTACTGCTGGAACCATTCTGCACCTTGATCTTTGAGTTGGAAGTAAGCGAACTTGACGAAGTCCTCAGGCCTGACGTTACTGCACTCGAAATGCTTGCACAGATCCACGAGCCAATCGTCAACATCAGTTGCCTCAACACAATTGCTGAAAGTCTTTGGCCCGTTAGCAAGGAACTGGTTGAGTGTAGCAAAGTGATTCTGATTGTTGCCTTGGTTGCCTTGGTTCGCTTGATTGCGCTCTTGAAGAATTTGCATGATCAACTGCGTGTTTGCATTGGTTGCGGCCATCACAGCTTGCCATGCCTCCGGAGGAGGTGGAGGTGGTGGCGGATCCTGATTCTGATTCTGATTGGTGCTCTTAGCGGGAGCCATCCTGAATAGGGTGACATCCGTTAGCACATTGACAGATAAAATGAAGCTGAAACAAATGGGATGAAATTGCAACATATAGTCTTCACATCCGAACAAAATGAACGAATGCATTCCACTTGAAATGGTCACATATCCATAAATTGAGAAGCCACTTAGAATTTAGGTAGAGGAATAAAACAACAAGGTACGGATCAAGAACGAATAGTCGGTAAGAAATCCCAATCTCAACCCAAATATCCATGGAAGAAGAACTAGAGCTACAAGAATTCCCACCTATGAAACTCCCGAACCTTTCCAGTTATGCAATCAGGTGTTGGGGATACAGGGGAAGCATAATATCTCACCCAAATCTAGCAAATCCTACATCCAGCTGTATCCATCCTTCAACACATAACCAAGAAAACTTTGGAAACCATCTACCTTAACCTTCGAAAAGCATCCGTTATACAAGTTATGGCGATACTCCCGAACTCCCGCCCCAGTACTAGGTGGCATCGAGGTTATCTCACCAACGAACTGCATAAAAGAGATTTTCGATGTCGGCGTACTAAACTCAGGTATTCCAGAATTGCAATGATAAAATTGTGACGACAACACCTCGGAGCTCAACTCCCCGGGACACTGCCACAACCCCTAAAGACAGGAGGCACCAAGAACAATGTTCTCGTCACAAAACCATCGGAACGATTCCAAGATACCTGCGTGATCCTAATTTTTTTTGTGAAATTTGAGAAGAGAAGAGTCAAAACTCTATGTCAGGATGCCTTACCAGAGTGATGAGGAGATTGGGGAGTAAAAAGAATTCCTAAACTCTCCTATATATATTTCCTAAATGACTCAAAACATTTTTCAAGACTCAACAACGGCTGCTAAAAAGATCAAGCAATGGGGGCTCCTAAGGTCGGGGAAGGCTCTGATTACCAACTTGTAATGCCCTCGATGCGGCTATAGCTCCCACGTGTCGAGGCACGACTTAGAGGCATAACCGCATTGAAAGCAATGTCGCAAGTTAGGCAATCTTCACAACATCCCATGTAATATAGATAATAAAATGGGAGATACATAGTTGGCTTACACTCGCCACGTCAATCAAAGTACATAAATAGCATTACAACATTCAAACACTCATGGCCCGACTACGGCGCCAAAATAAAAGAACAACCCAACATGCGACACGGTCCCGATCACCCCAACTGGGCATCACTACTGATCATCAGGGAAAGACACGTAGTATCGACATGAGTCCTCGTCGAACTCCCACTTGAGCTCAAGTGCGTCATCTGGAACGGAATCATCAGGCCCTGCGTCTGGTTTGGAAGTAATCTGTGAGCCACAGGGACTCAGCAATCTCGCACCCTCGCGATCAAGACTATTTAAGCTTAAATAGGCAAGGCAAAGAAAATATGTGGAGCTGCAGCAAGCGACTAGCATATATGGTGGCTATCCTGTTCGCAAAAGAGAGCGAGAAGAGGAGGCAAAGCGCGAGCGAGTAATCTAGAGAACAACTTGCGCAAGCATAACTCCAACACCGTGTTCACTTCCCGCACTCTGCCGAGAAGAGACCATCACGGCAACTCACACTGTTGATTCATTTTAAATACGTTAAGGTTCAAGTTATCTACAACCGGACATTAACAAATTCCTATCTGCCCATAACCGTGGGCACGGCTTTCGATAGTTCAAATCCCTGCAGGGGAGTCCCAACTTAGCCCATGACAAGCTCTCATGGTCAATGAAGGAATAGACCTCCTCCCGAGACGTTCCGATCAGACTCGGTATCCCGGTTCTTCAAGACACTTCGACAAGTTAAAACAAATCCAGCAACACCGCCCGAATATGCCAACAAATCCCGATAGGAGCTGCACATATCTCATTCTTAGGGCACACTCAGATAAGACTAGCTACGAGTAAAACCAACCCTCATGTTTCCCCGAGGTGGCCCCACAGGCAGCTCGGTCGGACCAACACTCAGAGGAGCACTAGCCCAGGGGGGGCAAAACAAGATGACCCTTGGGCTCCGGAAACCCAAGGGAAAAATAGGCTAGGTGGAAAATGGTAAAACCAAGGTTGGGCATTGCTAGAAAAGCTTTAATCAAGGCGAACTATAAAGGGGTTCCCATTATAACCCAACCGCGTAAGGAACGCAAAATCCGGGAACATAACACCGATATGATGGAAACTAGGGCGGCAAGAGTGGAACAAAACACTAGGCGAGAGGCCGATTCTTCCACCCTTTACCAAGTATATAGATGAATTAAGATAACAAGGCAATATAATGATATCCCAACAAGTAAATAATGTTCCAAAAAGGAACAAGCCCCCAATCTTCACCTGCAACTAGCAACGCTATAAGAGGGGCTGAGCAAAGCGGTAACATAGCCAATCAACGGTTTGCTAGGACATGGTGGGTTAGAGGTTTAACATGGCAATTTGGGAGGCATGATAAGCAAGTGGTAGGCATCATAGCATAGGCATAGCAAAAGAGCGAGCATCTAGCATAGCAAAGATAGTAGTGATTTCGAGGGTATGATCATCTTGCCTGCAAAGTTGTCAGAGTTGACTGGATCCTCGAAAGCAAACTCAATGGGCTCCTCGTTAGCGAACTCGTCTCCCGGCTCTACGCAAACAAGACAAACAAGCAACAAGGACACAATCAACCATGTGCAAAGCTCAAACAATATGATGCAAAGATGGTATGCTATGCGGGATGCGATATGTGACGCATATGCGAGATTTGACAAGGAAAGAATGAACCTGGCCTCAACTTGGAAATCAAAGTGTGCCACTGGAAAGGTGAGATGAAATCGCTTGAAAACGATATAAAGATCACCAGAATCGGAGTTACGGTTTGGAAATGACAAGCAATTCAAATATGACCACGTTCTGCGATTTACAACAAGTAGCCATCTAAATGCAACAAGATGAACATGCTACAGCACTCAAACATGACAACAAAATACATGGCAGGGATCCATACATGATGCTTAACAAAAGAGGAACACTGAGCTACGACCAATTCATCCATTAACAGGTTCAAACAAGCATGGCAAAAATGCATTTGGTAAACAGATTTCAGACTTAGTGAAATTAACACTTGTCTGGAATTTCAGATTAGGTAGCACTCTTTGGAGCATGAAAACTATATGCTACAGGACCTGAATATGGCAAAGTAAAGCATGGCATTGAGCTACTCAAAGAGCTTAACAAAAGTCCCTTAGTGACCTTGAGCCAAAAGGGATCAGAAAATACATTTGCAAGCATGTGAACATGGCAAAAAGCATAATCAGATCACAGACTTAGTGAAAACTGGGGTATGCAAATCAGATATCAAGTAGGCAAGTTTATGAGCTCGATGCACTCACTAAAGAGCAAGTCATGACAATCTAAGCATACACCCATCAAGAATACACATTATACAAGCTAGATATGGCAAGAACAATAACATAGCATGCACGGATCAACTACAACATCCTTGGCAAAATTGCTAACAAGTAGACAATCTGCCCAGATTCACGAAATAGCAAAAGTAGAGCTTGATTGACTCAAGATAGGGTTCTCCATAATTGCAAACAAAGACATGGATGGATAGAGCACTACAAGATTAACAAATCATCCTTACTGATCATCCTCAAAAGAGGCACTGATCACTAGGAAACAACATGAACATATGGCATAAGGAGATAAACAGTCCAAGGACTTAGTGGAATTGCTAAGTCCCGGAAATCAGCATTAACAAATGCACCACTTTGCAAGCTTGTGCTAGTCACCACACACATCACAAAAATACATGGGTTGAACCCCTGGATAGATAGCAAAACATATAACAAAACACATGTAGAGCTCAGGGGCATATCATGCACACATTAATCATTGCAAAAATGACAAATACCTAATTGGAGCAGCAGATCTGACAAATATCTCAAATAGCACTCTTCTAACAGAATTTCGGGCATCAAGATGAACTCAAATGAAAATGATGCAATGAGATGAAATGATGTGCTCTCTGAGGCGAACATTTTGATATGCTATATGTCCAAAACGGAGCTACGGATGCGGAGCTACGCCACGATAAACAGGGCAAAATATTTAGGGTTTTGGGCAGAAAAGTCAACCGATCCAATTTCCAGATCTGGATCCGGTGGTACGCGGATCGAGGTTGGTCGGATTGCTCACCGGCGTTGAAGCAGGGGTGGCCGGAGATGGAGGAGTGGTGGCCGGAGAGGTGGCCGGCCGGATCCGGTCGGCGGAGTCGTCGGAGTGGCGCGGGAGGAGGACGGCGGCGGTGGGGGACGCCGGCGATGGGGCGTCGGGCGGCGGAGCCTCGCCGGCGCGGCGGGGCCGGCAATGGCGCGCGGTGGCGCCGGGCAGAGGAGCCTGCCGGCTCGGGCGGCGCGGAGGGAGTGGGCTCAGGGGCCCGCGGCGGGCCGAGCGGGCCGGCGGCAAGGGGATCTTCTCGTGCGACACGTGGCACATTGTCACTCGCCGGGCGCGGCGGCGCGAAGCATCCGGCCAGGGACGGACATGTCCGACGCGGCAAGATTTGATTTTTTAGGGTTTCGGGGGGAAGAAGAAACGTGGATCTCGGAGGGGGTCTTTAAATAGGCATAGAGGGAGTTAGGAGAGTCCAAATGAGGTGCGGTTTTCAGCCACGCGATCGTGATCGAACGCTCTAGATGATGGAGAGGGTTTTGGTCGGTTTTGGGCCAACTTGGAGGGGTGTTGGGCTGCAACACACACGAGGCCTTTTCGGTCCCTCGGTTAACCGTTGGAGCATCAAACGAAGTCCAAATGGTACGAAACTTGACAGGCGGTCTACCGGTAGTAAACCAAGGCCGCTTGGCAAGTCTCGGTCCAATCCGGAAATGTTTAATCCCCACACACGAAAGAAAGGTGGAAATGACCACCGAAGGAGAATGAAGCGCGAAATGCAGAACGGACAACGGGGAAAATGCTCGAATGCATGAGACGAACACGTATGCAAATGCAATGCACATGATGACATGATATGAGATGCATGACAACGACAACACACACGGAGACAAAAACCCGAACCCGAGAAAATAAAATAACTTAAGGCCGGAAACGACAAGAGTTGGATTACATATTGGGAAAATCATATCCGGGGTGTTACATCTATGAATAATATTTGATTTTTTTGTGAAATCTTTTATGTATGATTGGTTATCTTTGCAAGTCTCTTCGAATTATCAGTTTGGTTTGGCCTACTAGATTGATCTTTCTTGCAATGGGAGAAGTGCTTAGCTTTGGGTTCAATCTTGCAGTGTCCTTTCCTAGTGACAGTAGGGGCAGAAAGGCACGTATTGTACTGTTGCCATCGAGGATAAAAAGATGGGGTTTATATCATATTGCTTGAGTTTATCCCTCTACATCATGTCATCTTGCCTAATGCATTACTCTGTTCGTATGAAATTAATACTCTAGATGCATGCTAGATAGCGGTCGATGTGTGCAGTAATAGTAGTAGATGCAGAATCGTTTCGGTCTACTTGTCTCGGACGTGATGCCTATATAAATGATTATGCCTAGATATTCTCATAATTATGCACTTCCCTATCAATTGCTCGAAAGTAATTTGTTCACCCACCGTAATACTTATGCTATCTTGAGAGAAGCCACTAGTGAAACCTATGGTCCCCGGGTCTATTTTCCATCATATAAGTTTCGAATCTATTTTACTTTGCAATCTTTACTTTCAATCTATATCATAAAAATACCAAACATATTTATCTTCTTCTTATTATTATTATTATTATTATTATTATTATCTCTATCAGATCTCACTCTCGTAAGTGACCGTGAAGGGCTTGACAACCCCTTTATCACGTTGGTTGCGAGGTTCTTATTTGTTTGTGTAGGTACGAGGGACTTGCATGTAGTCTCCTACTAGATTGATACCTTGGTTCTTAAAAACTGAGGGAAATACTTACGCTACTTTGCTGCATCACCCTTTCCTCTTCAAGGGAAAACCAACGCAGTGCTCAAGAGGTAGCAAGCTCCACGGCAACACCTTCAAGAAGGAGAACGACACCATGGCCATGGCACTGCTGTTGCTGGCACCAACCCAAAGGCAGTGCAGGACTTTCGCCCGGAGCTCCTCCACTCCTCCGAATCCGAGTAGACCCGAAGCACTGCGCAGCACACAATCCACTGGTCGACGTCCACCGGCTCCACCTCATGAGGCAGCACCCGCCACACCTCTCAAACGCGCAGGACCCGCTAGATCCGCGGCCTCCACCAACCTGCATGGCCACACCTGGCTCATGGCCACCACGTGCCGCCTCGCGCCTACACAGCCACAGCCGAGATGCAGCTGCCGCGCACTCCCACCGTGCGCCAGATCCGCGTCGGCCTCGCCATCCCGCACGTCCGCCACGCCCGCGCCTCACCATCCACCACACGCCCCACGCCTCACCATCCACCACACGCGCGCGCCCGCGGCGCACCTTGCCGGCGAACCCGAGCCAAGCCGCCGGATCCACGCGGCAGGAGGCCACTGCGCCCGCCCCAGCGAGCTCCACGCCTTCGTGCACAAGCATGCCCAGCCATCCAACCCCAGACGCCGCCACTCCATGAAGCCTTTGATAGCACTACTTTGTTGTTTTGTCGGGTCACCTGGGGAGAAATATATCCATGTACTATGGTGAGTTAGCATTTAGTACCAAGAAGAGGGTAATGTTTATATCATTCCATTGATGTGTACTGAACGCAGATTTTGTATCCTACTTTTTTGTGGTTATATTGATATTCTTTAATCTTTGATTGGAACAACCAATTAGTATTTTGTCTTTAAAAATTGGACATTCACATTTCTAAATATATAATCTGCTGCCTTTGTAATTGTTTAATACTTTCATTTTTGTTGCTCACATGCACACTACTAGCTATCAAAAGCTGAATGGGAGCAACTATGCTGGCTAATGAAGCTATCCAAAGAAGTGTGTGCTCATCGTATAATCTTAACTTGGTGTAAACTGTGTTTAATCATTTACTCTCTGTGGTCATTTCGGTTTAATGTGTCAAGTACATGGCTGAGTTCCTTGATATGAACATATCTAATGTTTTTGGGTGTTCGTTAGTGAGGCCAGAAATGTGTAATAATGTTTGAGGTTCTCTATTGACTGAAGTAGCACAAGTGTTCAGTTCATAGTTGCTAGGACTTGTAGTACTATTTATGCATAGAATTCAATTAATTTAATTGTTACATCTTGCACTATAAACTCTATTTGGTTTTATTATTAAACAAAAAGAATTTAAATTTGCATGGTCGGTGTCATTGGCACAATTCATGACTTGTGTGGGCTTTGAGAGATTGGAGACGTTGCAGGAGTCAAGTTTATCACTTTCATTTTTGAAGTTAAGCGTTATTGTTTGCTTTGGGAACGTGGGAACCCGAAAATAATATGATGGAGGAGCGACCACCTCACTTATAGGTAGTGTCTCTGAATTGTTCAGTTATGTGGTTATCTTCTTCATTTTGACTCCCGGTGTACTAGCCAATGGCGGTGACGGGCGAGGACCGGAAGGTGAGGAATTGGTGGTCAAGGCACAACAGCACAGTGGCGTTCGTCTCTTTTTTTGCCGGGGTAAAAGGGATTTGTGTTACTAAAGAGCCAAGAAGGTCCGCCCTACACAAGCTAGGGCTTTCGTCTCTTTGATGAACATGTCATCGAGAATATGTAATTGATACGTCTCCAACGTATCTATAATTTTTGATTGCTCCATGCTATATTATCTACTGTTTTGGGCAATATTGGGCTTTATTACCACTTTTATATTATTTTTGGGACTAACCTATTAACCGGAGGCCCAGCCCAGATTTGCTGTTTTATGCCTATTTCAGTGTTTTGAAGAAAAGGAATATCAGACGGAGTCGAAACGGAATGAAATCAACTGGAGAAGTTATTTTTGGAAGGAAACACACCTGATAGACTTGGACCCCACGTCAGAAGATACGGGAGCTGCCCACGAGGGTGGGGGGCGCCCCCCTAGGGCGCGCCCCCTGCCTCGTGGGGCCCCCGTGGCTCCCCTGACGTGCTTCTTATGCCTGTATAACTCCATATACCCTAAAACTTCCAAAACGGAGAATATATTGGGAGTTCCGCCGCCAGAAGCCTCCGTAGCCACCAAAAACCAGTCTAGACCCATTCCGGCACCCTGCGGGAGGGGGCAATCCTTCTCCGGTGGCCATCTTCATCATCCCGGTGCTCTCCATGACGAGGAGGGAGTAGTTCTCCCTCGGGGCTAAGCGTATGTACCAGTAGCTATGTGTTTGATCTCTCTCTCTCTCTCTCTCTCGTGTTCTTGAGATGATACGATCTTGATGTATCGCGAGCTTTGCTATTATAGTTGGATCCTATGTTTCTCCTCCCCCTCTTCTCTCTTGTAATGAATTGAGTTTCCCCTTTGAAGTTATCTTATCGGATTGAGTCTTTAAAGATTTGAGAACACTTGATGTATGTCTTGCCGTGGATATCTGTGGTGACAATGGGATATCATGTGATTCACTTGATGTATGTTTTGGTGACCAACTTGCGGGTTCCGCCCATGAACCTATGCATAGGGGTTGGCACACGTTTTCGTCGTGATTCTCTAGTAGAAACTTTGGGGCACTCCTTGAGGTCCTATGTGTTGGTTGACTAGATGAATCTGATGTTGTGTGATGCATATCGTATAATCATACCCACGGATACTTGAGGTGACATTGGAGTATCTAGGTGACATTAGGGTTTTGGTTGATTTGTGTCTTAAGGTGTTATTCTAGTACGAACTCTAGGGCTGTTTGTGACACTTATAGGAATAGCCCAAAGGATTGATTGGAAAGAATAACTTTGAGGTGGTTTCGTACCCTACCATAATCTCTTCGTTCGTTCTCCGCTATTAGTGACTTTGGAGTGACTCTTTGTTGCATGTTGAGGGATAGTTATGTGATCCAATTATGTTAGTATTGTTGAGGGAACTTACACTAGCGAAAGTATGAACCCTAGGCCTTGTTTCCTAGCATTGCAATACCGTTTATGCTCACTTTTATCACTTGCTACCTTGCTGTTTTTATTGTTTCAGATTACAAAAACCTTTATCTATTATCCATATACCACTTGTATCACCATCTCTCCGCCGAACTAGTGCACCTATACAATTTACCATTGTATTGGGTGTGTTGGGGACACAAGAGACTCTTTGTTATTTGGTTGCAGGGTTGCTTGATAGAGACCATCTTCATCCTACGCCTCCTACGAATTGATAAACCTTAGGTCATCCACTTGAGGGAAATTTGCTACTGTCCTACAAACCTCTGCACTTGGAGGCCCAACAACGTCTACAAGACGAAGGTTGTGTAGTAGACATCAAGCTCTTTTCTGGCGCCGTTTCCGGGGAGGTAAGTGCTTGAAGGTATATCTTTAGATCTTGCAATTGAGTCTTTTAGTTTCTTGTTTTATCACTAGTTTAGTTTATAAAAGAAAACTATAAAAAATGGAATTGAATTTGTCTCATACGCTTCACCTTCTTAATATCTTTCGTGAGTATGATGGAAAGGATAATTGTGCTCAAGTGCTAGAAGAAGAAATCTATAAAATGTTTGGCACTAAATATTTGAATGATGAGCATGATTGCAATGTTGTTAGTATGAATTCCTTGAATATCCATGATGCTAATGATATGCAAAGCCACAAGCTTGGGGATGCTACGTTTGATGAAGATGATATTTTTTTCTCCCAAGTTTTGATATGCAAGTTTATAATGATGATAGCATGCCTCCTACTTATGATGATTATTGTGATGATACTTATGCTATAAAAAGTAATGATTATATTTATAAAACTTGTCATGGTTATGATTACCCCTTCTCTGAACATTACTCTTTTAATGTGGAAACAATTTATAGTATTCAAGTTTCCTATGATACTCCCACTATTCTGAATAAGAAGAATTTTGCTTATGTGGAGAGTAATAAATTTTCTATGCTTGTAGATCATGAAAAGAATGCTTCACGTACTGGTTATATTGTTGAATTCATTCATGATGCTACTGAAAATTATTATGAGGGAGGAATATATGCTTGTAGGAATTGCAATAATATCAAGTTTCCTCTCTATGTGCTTAAAATTTTGAAGTTTTCCTTGCTTTACCTTCCTATGCAAGTTGATCCTTGTTCCCGCAAGTTGTTTGCTCACAAAATCCCTATGCATAGGAAGCATGTTAGACTTAAATGTGCTAGTCATATTCTTCATGATGCTCTCTTTATGTTTCAATTCTTATCCTTTCTGTGAGCACCATTGAAATCATCATGCCTAGCTAGGGGCGTTAAACGATAGCGCTTGTTGGGAGGCAACCCAATTTTATTCATGTTCCTTACTTTTTGTTCCTGTTTAGTAATAAATAATTCATCTAGACTCTGTTTAGATGTGTTTTTATGCTTTTAATTAGTGTTTGTGCCAAGTAGAACCTTTGGGAAGACTTGGGGAAAGTCTTGTTGATCATGCTGTAAAAAACAGAAACTTTAGTGCTCACGAGAATTGCTTCCATTTTTATTTCGGGAGTGATATTTAGTTAATTATTTTTGCAGATGATTAATATACAAATTACTCAGGTCCACCAATTTATTTTAGAATTTTATGAGTTCCAGAAGTATACGTTTGATCCAGATTACTACAGAGTGTTTGTTTTTGACAGATTCTGTTTTCCGTGTGTTGTTTGCTTATTTTGATGAATCTATGGCTAGTAAAATAGTTTACAAACCATAGAGAAGTTGGAATAAAGTATGTTTAACACCAATATAAATGGAGAATGAGTTCATTACAGTACCTTGAAGTGGTGATGTATTTTCTTATACTAACGGAGCTTACGAGTTTTCTGTTAAGTTTTGTGTTGTGATGTTTTCAAGTTTTGGGTAAGGATTCGATGGACTACGGAATAAGGAGTGGCAAGAGCCTAAGATTGGGGATGCCCAAGGCACCCCAAGGTAATATTCAAGGACAACCAAGAGCCTAAGCTTGGGGATGCCCCGGAAGGCATACCCTCTTTCGTCTTCGTTCATCGGTAACTTTACTTGGAGCTATATTTTTATTCACCACATGATATGTGTTTTGCTTGGAGCGTCAATTTATTTTGTTAGGATTTTCTTGATTTTATTTAGAACAATGTTTTGCATCTTTTATTTCAATAAAAGTGGCATTGATAGCCTTTACTATGCCTTTGTTACAAGTCCACATGTTGCTGTTTGAAAACAGAAAGTTTACCGCTGTTGCAATAATTCCCAAGAAAAGTCAGAATGTGATAAAATGTTGAAAACTTTTGCATATTAAGATCTGATAAATTTACTACAGTGTGAATTTTATTTCATAATTTTTGGAGCTAGGGAAGTATGTATGTTGCAGCATTCTTTACAGACTATCCTGTTTAGGCAGATTGCTGTTATGTTTGCATTGTTTGCATATGTTTGCTTCTTTAATGATTCTATTTGAGGATAGGACTATTAAATATGCAGAGGCATTTAGTATGAAATTTTTAATAATAATTTTAGTGATTTTCGACAGTAGAGTATAATAAGGTTTTGGCAATGGTTTATACTAACTTATCTCATGAGTCCTTATTGAGTTTTGTGTGGATGAAGCTTTTGAGATTTAGGGAGACCGTGATATGAGAGGAATTAAGGAGACACAAAGGCTCAAGCTTGGGTATGCCCAAGGTATCCCAAGATAATATTTCAAGAAGTCTCAAGCATCTAAGCTTGGGGATGCCCCGGTTGGCATCCCGCCTTTCTTCTTAAACAACTATCGGTTAGTATCGGTTGATCCTAAGTTTTTGCTTCTTCACATGATGTTTGCTATTCTTAGAATGTAATTTTATTTTGCTTTGCTTGCTGTTTGAATAGAATACCAAGATCTGAAATTCTTAAATTTTAGAGAGTCTTCACATAGTTGCATAATTATTCGACTACTCATTGATCTTCACTTATATCTTTCGGAGTAGTTTGTCGTTTGCTCTAGTGCTTCACTTATATCCTTTTAGAGCATGGTTGTAGTTTTATTTTGAAGAAATAGATGAACTCTCATGCTTCACTTAGATTATTTTGAGAGTCTCTTAATAGCATGGTAATTTTCTTAATAATAATATGCTTGGTATTCAAGGTTTGTGAAACTTTCTTTTGAGTGTGTTGAATACTAAGAAAAGATTGAAACACGATAATTGTTTTGAGATATGGAGGTGATAATATTAAAGTCATGCCACTTAAGTAGTTGTGAATTTAAAGAATACTTGTGTTAAAGTTTGTGATTCCCATAGCATGCACGTATGGTGAACCGTTATGTGACGAAGTCGGAGCATGATTTATTTATTGATTGTCTTCCTTATGAGTGGCGGTCGGGGACGAGCGATGGTATTTTCCTACCAATCTATCCCCCTAGGAGCATGCGGGTAATACTTTGCTTTGATAACTTCTAGATTTTTGCAATAAGTATATGGGTTCTTTATGACTAATGTTGAGTCCATGGATTATACGCACTCTCACCCTTCCACCTTTGCTAGCCTCTCTAATACCGCGCACCTTTCGCCGGTATCATACACCTACCATATGCCTTCCTCAAAACAGCCACCATACCTACCTATTATGGCATTTCCATAGCCATTCCAAGATATATTGCCATGCAACTTTCCACCATCTAGTTCATCATGACACATTCATCATTGTCATATTGCTTAGCATGATCATGTAGTTGACATAGTATTTGTGGCAAAGCCACCGTTCATAATTTCTTCATACTTGTCACTCTTGGTTCATTGCATATCCCGGTACACCGCCAGAGGCATCCATATAGAGTCATACTTTCTTTTAGAATCAAGTTGTAATCTTTGAGTTGTAAATAAATAAAAGTGTGATGATCATCATTTAATAGAGCATTGTCCCAAAAAAAGAGAAAGGCCAAAGAAAAAAAAGAAGGCCCAAAAAAAGAAAATAAATAAAAAGGGGCAATGCTACTATCCTTTTTCCCACACTTGTGCTTCAAAGTATCACCATGATATAGCGAGTCTCATATATTGTGCTTCAAAGTAGCACCATGTTCTTCATATAGAGAGTCTCATATGTTGTCACTTTCATATACTAGTGGGAATTTTACATTATAGAACCTGGCTTGTATATTCCAATGATGGGCTTCCTCAAATTGCCCTAGGTCTTCGTGAGAAAGCAAGTTGGATGCACACCCACTAGTTTTTTTGTTGAGTTTTCATACATTGATAGCTCTACTGCATCCGTTGCATGGCAATCCCTACTCACTCACATTGATATCTATTGATGGGCATCTCCATAGCCCATTGATATGCCTAGTTGATGTGAGAATATCTTTCCCTCCTTTTTGTCTTCTCCACAACCACCATTCTATTCCACCTATAGTGCTATATCCATGGCTCACGCTCATGTATTGCGTGAAGATTGAAAAAGTTAGAGTATGAAACAATTGCTTGGCTTGTCATCGGGGTTGTGCATGATTTAAATACTTTGTGTGGTGAATATGGAGCATAGCCAGACTATATGATTTTGTAGGGATAACTTTCTTTGGCCATGTTATTTTGAGAAGACATAATTGCTTTGTTAGTATGCTTGAAGTATTATTATGTTTATGTCAATATAAACTTTTGTCTTGAATCTTTCTAATCTGAATATTCATACCACAATTAAGAATATTTGCATTGAAATTATGCCAAGTAGCACTCTGCATCAAAAATTCTCTTTTTATCATTTACCTACTCGAGGACGAGCAGGAATGAAGCTTGGGGATGCTTGATACGTCTCCAACTTATCTATAATTTTTGATTGCTCCATGCTATATTATCTACTGTTTTGGGCAATATTGGGCTTTATTATCCACTTTTATATTATTTTTGGGACTAACCTATTAACCGGAGGCCCAGCCCAGATTTGCTGTTTTATGCCTATTTCAGTGTTTTGAAGAAAAGGAATATCAGACGGAGTCGAAATGGAACGAAATCAAGTGGAGAAGTTATTTTTGGAAGGAAACACACCTGATAGACTTGGACCCCATGTCAGAAGATATGGGAGCTGCCCACAAGGGTGGGGGCGCCCCCCTAGGGCACGCCCCCTGCCCCATGGGGCCCAGTGGCTCCCCTGACATCCTTCTTCTGCCTGTATAACTCCATATACCCTAAAACTTCCAAAACGGAGAATAGATCGGGAGTTCCACCGCCAGAAGCCTCCGTAGCCACCGAAAACCAATCTAGACCCGTTCCGGCACCTTGCCGGAGGGGGCAATCCTTCTCCGGTGGCCATCTTCATCATCCTGGTGCTCTCCATGACGAAGAGGGAGTAGTTCTCCCTCGGGGCTAAGGGTATGTACCAGTAGCTATGTGTTTGATCTCTCTCTCTCTCTCTCCTTCTCTCTCTCTCGTGTTCTTGAGATGATACGATCTTGATGTACCGCGAGCTTTGCTATTATATTTGGATCCTATGTTTCTCCTCCCCCTCTTCTCTCTTGTAATGAATTGAGTTTCCCCTTTGAAGTTATCTTATCGGATTGAGTTCTTAAAGATTTGAGAACACTTGATGTATGTCTTGCCGTGGATATCTATGGTGACAATGGGATATCACGTGATTCACTTGATGTATGTTTTGGTGACCAACTTGTGGGTTCTGCCCATGAACCTATGCATAGGGGTTGACACACGTTTTCGTTGTGATTCTCCGGTAGAAATTTTGGGGCACTCTTTGAGGTCCTATGTGTTGGTTGAATAGATGAATCTGAGATTGTGTGATGCATGTCGTATAATCATACCCACGGATACTTGAGGTGACATTGGAGTATCTAGGTGACATTAGGGTTTTGGTTGATTTGTGTCTTAAGGTGTTATTCTAGTATGAACTCTAGGGCTGTTTGTGACACTTATAGGAATAGCCCAACGGATTGATTGGAAAGAATAACTTTGAGGTGGTTTCGTACCCTACCATAGTCTCTTCGTTCATTCTCCACTATTAGTGACTTTGGAGTGACTCTTTGTTGCATATTGAGGGATAGTTATGTGATCCAATTATGTTAGAATTGTTGAGGGAACTTACACTAGCGAAAGTATGAACCCTAGGCCTTGTTTTCTTAGCACTGCAATACCATTTACGCTCACTTTTATCACTTGCTACCTTGCTGTTTTTATTATTTCAGATTACAAAAACCTTTATCTATTATCCATATACAACTTGTATCACCATCTCTTCGCCGAACTAGTGCACCTATACAATTTACCATTGTATTGGGTGTGTTGGGGACACAAGAGACTCTTTGTTATTTGGTTGCAGGGTTGATTGAGAGAGACCATCTTCATCCTACGCCTCCTACGGATTGATAAACCTTAGGTCATCCACTTGAGGGAAATTTGCTACTGTCCTACAAACCTCTGCACTTGGAGGCCCAACAATGTCTACAAGAAGAAGGTTGTGTAGTAGACATCAGTAATGGAGACATAGGGTCTACCTTATTGGCTCGGGGGGGGGAGGAGTCACGTGCGACGCACACCTCATCTCCATTGATGGGGTGGTGGACTAGCTCAAATACAAGAGGAGGGGATCAGGGCAGAGCGAGGGGCAATTGGCGGGATGATTCCTCCTTGGCGGTCCGTACGTAAGTATGATGTGAAGGAGAGAGGGTGCCATGGCAAAGATGAGGTGGGCATTATCCGGTTTTGAAGAAGAGGGCTCCATGAGAAATATCCCGCTATGGCGGGAAACCGAGCGGGAAGGAAAGGTTCTGGCAGCAAAAGGAAAGGGTGCATCATGGGATGGGGTTTTTATGTTGGGGCCCGTGTTAAAGATAACATGGTGGATAGTTCAGACAACAATATTTCTTCCCTACATATGGGTTAGATTTGATGGAGTTCTAATTGTGTAGACGATTGGGTTTTGGGAAGCCCACTGGGTGCCTGTTTGATGATGGAACACGACCGAACATATGAGAAAGGTACGAGCTTCAACCTTAAAGACGATGAGGGAGTCCTGGATTAGGGGGTGTTCGGATAGCCGAACTATATGTTCAGCCGGACTCCTGGACTATGAAGATACAAGGTTGAAGACTCCGTCTCGCGTCCGGGAGGGACTTTCCTTGGCGTGGAAGGCAAGCTTGGCGATACGGATATTCAGATCTCCTACCATTGTAACCGACTCTATGTAACCCTAACCCTATCCGGTGTCTATATAAACTGGAGGGTTTTAGTCCGTAGGACAACATACACATCAACAATCATACCATAGGCTAGCTTCTAGGGTTTAGCCTCTCTGATCTCGTGGTAGATCTACTCTTGTACTACCCATATCATCAATATTAATCAAGCAGGACGTAGGGTTTTACCTCCATCGAGAGGGCCCAAACCTGGGTAAAACTTCATGTCCCTTGCCTCCTGTTACCATCCGGCTTAGACGCACAGTTCGGGACCCCCCTACCCCAGGTCCGCCGGTTTTGACATCGACATTGGTGCTTTCATTGAGAGTTCCTCTGTGCCATCGCTGTCAGGACCGATGGCTCCTACGATCATCAATGGCGATGCAGTCTAGGGTGAGACCTTCCTCCCCAGACAGATCTTCGTCTTTGGCGGCTTCGCACTACGGGCCAATTCACTTGGCCATCTAGAGCAAATCGAAAGCTACGCCCCTGGCCGTCAGGTCAGATTTGGAAGTTTAAACTACACGGCTGACATCCGCGGGGACTTGATCTTCGACGGATTCGAACCACTGCCGAGCGCGCCGCACTGTCACGACGAGCATGATCTAGCTCTACCGCCGAACAGTGCCCTGGAGGCCGCACCCGCATCGGCTCCGACCCTTAGTTCGGAGCTGACCGCGCCGATCGAGGATGGGCGGTTGGACGCCACCTCGGGGGCTGCAATCCAAACGGCGATTGAGCCGAACACCAGCCCCGTACTCTGTGAGGCTCATGACTCCAAGGAGCCGGGCTCCTCTCCGGACTGCGAACCCTCCACGCCCCTGCCAGTCGAATCTGATTGGGCGCCAATCATGGAGTTCACCGCCGCAGACACCTTTCAACACTCGCCTTTCGGCGATATCCTGAAGTCACTGAAGTCTCTCTCTTTATCAGGAGAGCCCTGGCCGGTCTACGGTCAGCAAGATTGGGGTACGAACAATGAAGAAATTCAAAACCCACCCACCACCCACTTTGTAGCCACTGTCGACGACTTAACCAACATGCTTGACTTCGACTCCGAAGACATCGATGGTATGGACGCCGATGAAGGAGATGATGAAGAACCAGCGCCTACTAGGCCCTGGAAAGCCACCTCGTCATATGACATATACATGGTGGACACCCCAAAAGAGGGAGAGGGCGATGGAACAGCAGAGGATGACCCCTCCGAGAAACAGCCCAAGCGCCGGCGTCAGCGGCGCGGCTCAAAATCCCGCCAACACAAAAACGGTGATTCCAGCACGGGAGATAATAATACTCCGGAGAGTGCCGAAGAAACCCCCCTCCAGCAAGGTTTAGCACAGGAGGATGGAGAAGCCAGCCCTCATGAGAGAGCGGCAGACAGAGAGGTCGAGGACGATAATTATATGCCTCCCTCCGAAGACGAGGCAAGCCTCGACGACGACGAATTCGTTGTGCCAGAGGATCCCGTTGAGCAAAAGCGTTTCCAACGCAGGCTTATGGCCATGGCAAGAAGCCTCAAGAAAAACAGAAACAACTCAGAGCTGATCAAGATTTGCTAGTTGACAGATGGACTGAAGTCCTTGCAGCCGAAGAGCATAAACTCGAACGCCCCTCCAAGAGCTACCCAAAGCGCAGGTTGCTACCCCGATTAGAGGAGGAAGCACTTGATGCGGCCAAACGACCACCTCGCGGCCGCGACAGAGAGGCCTCCCGACCCTCTACTCAAGCCGCACCCCGTACCAAGGCACGGGAATATGCGCCGGACTTACGAAACATGTTGGAGGACAAGGCAGGGCAAACACGATCGATCTACGGATCGCGTGGGCACCCCACGGCTCGAGACGGTAACCGTCACGCTGGCCACAAATTCGGCAGGGCCGAACACAGTAGACAAAGCTCATTGGAGCTACGTCATGATATCGCCCAGTACAGAGGCGCCGCACACCCACTATGCTTTACAGACAAAATAATGGATCATCAAATCCACAAGGGTTTCAAACCCGTAAACATCGAATCATATGATGGCACAATAGACCCTACGGTATGGATCGAGGATTATCTCCTTCATATCCACATGGCCCGCGGCAACGATTTTCACGCCATCAAATACCTCCCACTCAAGCTTAAAGGACCAGCTCGGCATTGGCTCAACAGCTTGCCAACAGGATCAATCAGTTGTTGGGAGGACCTGGAAGCCGCATTCCTCGACAATTTCCAGGGCACTTATGTGCGACCCCCAGATGAAGATGACCTAAGTCACGTAATCGAGTAGCCAGAGTAATCGGCCAGACAATTCTGGCACGGTTCCTAACAAAGAAAAATCAAATAGTCGACTGTCCGGACGTTGAGGCCCTAGCAGCCTTCAAGCACAATATCCGTGACGAGTGGCTGGCCCGGCACCTTGGACAGGAAAAGCCGAAATCTATGGCAGCACTCACGACACTCATGACCCGCTTTTGCGTTGGAGAAGATAGCTGGCTTGCTCGTAGCAACAATATGACCAAGAACCCTGGTAGTTCGGACACCAGGGACATTAGTGGCAGGTCGCGTCGCAACAAGCAGAAGCGCCGCATTAACGGCGACAATGCTGAGGATACGACAGTTAATGCCGGATTCAGAGGCTCTAAATCCGGTCAGCGGAAAAATCCATTCAAAAGGAATCCTAGGGGCCCATCCAGCTAGGACCGAATACTCGACCGCTTGTGCCAAATACATGGCACCCCCGAAAAGCCGGCCAATCACACCAACAGGGATTGTTGGGTGTTCAAGCAGGCAGGCAAGTTAAGCGCCGACAATGAAGACAAGGGGCTGCATAGCGATGACGACGAGGAGCCCCGGCCGCCGAACAACAGTGGACAGAAGGGTTTTCCCCCACAAGTGCGGACGGTGGACATGATATACGCCACCCACAGCCCCAAAAGGGAGCGGAAGCGCGCGTTAAGGGACGTATATGTGGTAGAGCCAGTCGCCCCAAAGTTCAACCCATGGCCCTCTTGCCCGATCACCTTTGATCGAAGAGACCATCCCACTAGCATCCGTCATGGCGGATTTGCCGCATTGGTTCTAGACCCAATTATTGACGGATTTCATCTCACTAGAGTCCTCATGGACGGCGGCAGCAGCCTGAACCTGTTTTACTAGGATATAGTGCGAAAAATGGGCATAGATCCCTCGAGGATTAAGCCCACCAAAACGACCTTTAAAGGCGTAATACCAGGAGTAGAGGCCAACTGTACAGGCTCAGTCACACTTGAAGTGGTCTTCGGATCCCCGGATAATTTCCAAAGCGAGGAATCGATCTTTGACATAGTCCCATTCCGCAGTGGCTATCATGCACTGCTCAGACGAACCGCATTCGCCAAATTCAATGCGGTACCGCATTATGCATACCTTAAGCTCAAGATGCCAGGCCCTCATGGAGTGATTACGATCAATGGAAACACCGAACGCTCCCTCGAAACGGAGGAGCACACGGCGGCCCTTGCAGCGGAAGTACAAAGCAGCCTCTCCAGGCAGTTCTCAAGTCCGGCCATTAAACGTCCGGACACCGTCAAGCGCGCCCAGAGTAACCTACAACAAGACCGCCTGGCACGTTCTGAGCAGGCGTAGCAATGCGGCCCCGACCCGAACCCTCGCAAAAAGGTGACGCCAGTACTTTGCATCCATAACTACGCTCTGGAAATACCATGGGCATCGGGGGAGGGGTACCATCACGGCACGCCCAAAACACGGCTTAAACCGCACCAGGGGCTGCCGATTTTTTTTACTTTTCTCTTACTTCCAGGACTCTACTCTTCGGAAGGCCTGTTCAGCAGTTCAATTGCCGCACAAATGATGCAAGGACCAGGGAAGCAGACAAGCCATGCCGCATTACGGAAATCCCAGGTGGTCTCTATCATGAGCAGTATACCTGTTTCGCATACTATTCCGCAGCTTGCCCCTGGAGCAGACATGTTAAATAGTCCAACTTTTCGTTTATCAAATTACTTGTATCGTTCTGCTTTGATCGCAGCTATTTTTAATAAACAATGCATAGCTTTTGTCTGTTTTTCGCATTATCTTTTTATAAATAAATGTTCCTTAACGACATGTTGCACCCGTACAACTTGGTACGGCCAAAATACGCCAGGGGCTTTTAGCACCCCTCAATATGGTGTGAGAAGTCCGAACACTTTCACAAGTGCGGCACCCCAAACTTATAGCACTTTATGCATCGGCTCCGAATCATGTCCTGGGTCAATAGTTGGGTTTGCCCAGCTCCTATGTTTTGGCGCCTTACGTTTCGCTATATCGGCTAAGGTAGCACTAGGAGAACCACTGCGATTGTGCCCCGGTTGAGCTGGGTCGAGCACCTCAGTGGAGAAAGCTAAAACTGACTGTCATGATGAAGCGAGAGTTGGTCGCTGTTCGAGAGGTCTTTCGAGTCCCTAAAGACTTATGCCGCTTAGGGCGAGGAGCCGACTCTGTCCGGCCAAGGCGTGGATAGCGCCCCGAACTCGGTCTTCCGAATACTAGGGGCTTCGCTGAAATTTAAAATTATAGAATTCTATGGCTAAGTGAGAGTGTTCACGCATTATAGTCTGATTGCCTTGTTCGTTGGGCTGAGCGCCTCCCTTGAAGGACCCAAATATGGGAAAAAGAGCGCCTAGGTTTATCCCCGAACATCCCAACACTAGCGGCAAGGGGGCAGAAGCCGACGACTCGCCATCTCTCAGTATTGATAAACATCCGCACAGAAGGTAATATTTTAAATTCAAGCAGCATTGCTTAGCGCATATGAACAAGTTTTCAGCGCACAGGATAACACAAGCGGGTTTTACTCAAAAAATACATCCTTGGTACATTCTTCCGCAACAAGGCGGGCACCCTTCAGAACATCCTTATAATAATTCTCGGGCTTGCGATGCTCTTTCCCCGGCGGTGGCCCGTCCTTAACAAGCTTCTCCGCATCCAGCTTGCCCCAGTGCACCTTAGCACGGGCAAGGGCCCTACGGGTACCTTCAATGCAGACGGAGCACTTGATGTCTTCAAGCCTCGGACAGGCCTCCACCAGCCGCCGCACCAGCCCGAAATAGCTCCCAGGCAGAGCCTCTCCAGGCCACAGCCGAACTAGGAGGCCCTTCATGGCCTGTTCGGCCGCCTTGTGGAGCTCAACTAGTTGCTTCAGCTGGTCGCTCAGGGGCACGGGGTGTCCGGCCTTAGTGTACTGAGACCAGAACACCTTCTTCGTCGAGCTGCCCTCTTCGGCTCGATAGAATGCGGTGGCATCGGATACACTCCGGGGAAGATCTGCGAACGCTCCTGGAGAGCTCCAGATTCGGGTAAGTAACAGGTAACTCACGTTTATGTGTTTGCTTTGCATAGAGAATGCCTTACCCGCCGCAATCTTCTTCACCTCATCCAACTCCTGGAGGGTCTTCTGGGATTCGGCCTTGGCAGATTTGGCATTTTCAATAGCCACCGCAAGCTCAGACGCTTGCGTCTTTGAATCACGCTCCGAACTCTCATGTTTTTCCATGAGAGCCTGAAGCTCTTGCCGCACCTTGCCAACCTCGGCCTCATACTTCTCCCGCTCGGTGCGCTCCGAGGCCGAATTCTTCTCGGCCTCGTCCAGCGCTTGCTTAAGGGTCGCCACCTCAGACGTGGCCCCTACAATAGCCACGACAATCCTGTCATTTTTCGCAATTGCACCTTATATATATATATATTTAACAAGGTATTTCTTACCTTCATTGTCCTCGAGCTGCTTCTTGGCATGCTCGAGCTCTCGCTCGGACCTTTCGAGGTCCTGCTTCAACGTGTCCACTTCCGTAGTCAGAGTGGCGGACGCAAGCAGGGTAGCCTGCACATGCATATTGACTCATTTTTGTTAGCCTCCTGCGAATTCTATTTGCTCCTCTATTCGTCTTTTCTTCCCGAACGCTAAACAGAGCATCAGGGGCTACTGTCTATGAGGTACCATTATTTACACTTTCTTTCCTTACCTCGAAGCCTGTCAAAAGGCTAGTACAAGCTTCAGTCAGCCGTTTTTTGCGGACTGAACCTTCTGGACCACCGCACTCATAATAGCGCGGTGCTCCTCGTCGATGGAGGTGCCTCGGAGTGCCTCCAACATATTGTCCGGCGCCTCCGGTTGGATGGAGGTTGCCGGCACGGTGGACTTGCTCCTCTTGGAAGGAGGTCCCCCGCTGGACTCTGGAACCTTTGAAGGTTCCGGAGCGGTGTCCGGCCTAGAGCCGGACTTGGAGCCCTGGGGGTTTTTATCCCCTTTACTCCTGGAGTCCGGGAGGTCGCCTTGCGGCGCCTCCAGGACCACCTCCTCCCGGATTGGAACCTGTTGGGACAACACTTCGGTGTCGTCCGTAGGGCGGGGGGAGGAAGCCGTCGGAAGTGAGTTCACGTCCGATGAGTCTAGTGAGCCGCTCGACGACGCGTCGAGCCGGTCTTTGGGTGGGCTGCATAAATACATTTGACATAAGGGAAAGCTGTGCAATAAACGAATAGTATGAATTACTTTGGTATCCGGATACTTATGATTTCGTCAGGGGCTTGGCCCTGGGCGCCCACTCCTCTATGCGGTCGTTGGCGTCGGTGGAGTAGTCCGGAGAAAGGGTTTTCCCCTTCTTGGACCCTTTGGCCTCCCCAGTTGGGGCGGCCTTCCTTTTCTTCCCTTCCCCCGCTGGAGGGGGAGGGGTCTCTTCTTCCTCCTCCTCGTCTTCATGGGAGGAGTGCGCCTCGGATTCGTTGGATGGTGAATCCGACACCTCCGGGCGCCGGGCACTCTTTTGAGTCCCCGTGGCCTTCTTCTTGGCCCTCTTCTCCGGCACCACACAGGGTGCTGGAACCAGCAGCTTCGCCAATTGAGCGTCCGCTGGGCCTTTGGGCAAAGGCGCCGGACAGTCGTTCCGTCCGGACTTCGCCTGCCAATCCTGTCAAAGGTAAGGGAGTTTAGATCCCGCATGGAGTCAAACTATGGAAAACTGATACCCTGTAAAAGGAAAAAAACAGCTTACCACGAGCGCGTGATGCTACGCACTGAATCCGCGATCCTCGATAGCGGATGTGGAAGCCTCGGCGCCCTTGAAAAGCATCCTCCAGGCATCTTCGTACGTCGTGTCGAAGAGCCTGTTTAGAGTTTGATGCTGCGCCGGGTCGAACTCCCACAGATTGAAGGTCCGTCGTTGACACAGGAGGATCAGGCGGATGAGCATGACCTGGACTACGTTGACAAGCCTGAGCTGCTTGTTCACCAGGGATTGGATGCAAGTTTGCAGTCCGGTCACCTCCTTTTGGTTACCCCAAAACAGGCCCGTCTCCTTCCAGGATGTGAGCCGCGTAGGGGGGGGGGGCGGAACGAAACTCAGGGGGTGCGACCCATTCGACATCGCGCGGCTCAGTGACGTAAAACCACCATGATTGCCACCCCTTCAGGGTCTCCACAAAGGAGCCCTCGAGCCACAGGACGTTGGCCATCTTGCCAACCATGGCACCGCCACACTCCGCCTGGCTGCTGTGCACCACCTTCGGCTTGACGTTGAAAGTCTTAAGCTATAGGCCAAAATGGGGGCGGATGCGGAGGAATGCCTCGCACACGACGATGAACGCCGAGATGTTGAGGACGAAGTTTGGGGCCAGATCATGGAAATCCAAGCCGTAGTAGAACATGAGCCCCCGGACAAAGGGATGCAGAGGGAAGCCCAGTCCGCGGAGGAAATGGGGGTGGAATACCACCCTCTCATGGGGCCTAGGAGTGGGGGATGAGCTGCCCCTTTTCGGGAAGCTGGTGCGCGATATCGCTAGCCAGATATCCGGCCTTCCTCAGCTTTTTGATGTGTCCCTCCGTGATGGAGGAGACCATCCACTTGCCTCCTGCTCCAGACATGACTGGAGAAGGTTGAGGTGGTAGTGCGGACTTGGGCACTGGAGCTCAAGTGCGCAAGAATGGATAGGCAAAGGAGGAAGAATGCGTGGATGAAAAGGTGGATCCTTATCCCCTTATATGGATGGACGCAGCTACGTGTCCCCACCAGCCTGGTAAAACTCGCTTATCTCCAAGCGCCATAATCTATGGCGCGGTTGGGTTACCCACGCCCGTATTGATGAGAATCCCGGAATAAGGGGACACGATCTCTGCTTTCACAAGACGTGCCAAGGAAACCGCCTCGCATAACGCGCTAAGATGGGACAGTAAAACGGTTTCAATAAAAGCTTGGTCGTGGTGTGATGTCACACTACGGAGTACGTCAGCAGATTAGATTTGTGTAAATATTATTATCTCTATGGAAATATGTGGAAACTTATTTTGCAGAGCCAGACACTATCTTTGTGTTCAAAATCTTCTATGAAGTACTTGGAGGAGGAACCTGCCTTGCAATGCCGAAGACAATTTGCGCGCCGGACTCATCGTCATTGAACCCTGGTTCAGGGGCTACTGAGGGAGTCCTGGATTAGGGGGTGTTCGGATAGCCGAACTATATCTTCAGCCGGAAAGGGAAAGCTGTGCAAATAAACGAATAGTATGAATTACTTTGGTATCCGGATACTTACGATTTCGCCAGGGGCTTGGCCCTGGGCGCCCACTCCTCTCTGCTGTCGTTGGCGTCGGTGGAGTAGTCCAGAGAAAGGGTTTTCCCCTTCTTGGACCCTTCGGCCTCCCCAGTTGGGGCGGCCTTCCTTTTCTTCCCTTCCCCCGCTCGAGGCAGAGGGGTCTCTTCTTCCTCCTCCTCGTCTTCATGGGAGGAGTGCACCTCGGATTCGTCGGATGGTGAATCCGACACCTCCGGGCGCCGGGCACTCTTTCGAGTCCCCGTGGCCTTCTTCTTGGCCCTCTTCTCCGGCACCACATAGGGTGCTGGAACCAGCAGCTTCGCCAATTGAGCGTCTGCTGGGCCTTTGGGCAAAGGCGCCGGACAGTCGTTCCGTCCGGACTTCGCCTGCCAATCCTCTCAAAGGTAAGGGAGTTTAGATCCCGCATAGAGTCAAACTATGGAAAACTGATACCCTGTAAAAGGAAAAAATAGCTTACCGCGAGCGCGTGACGCTGCGCACTGAATCTGCGATCCTCGATAGCGGATGCGGAAGCCTCGGCGCCCTTGAAAAGCATCCTCCAGGCATCTTCGTACGTCGTGTCATAGAGCCTGTTTAGAGTTTGATGCTGCGCCGGGTCGAACTCCCACAGATTGAAGGTCCGTCGTTGACACGGGAGGATCAGGCGGATGAGCATGACCTGGACTACGTTGACAAGCTTGAGTTGCTTGGTCACCAGGGATTGGATGCATGTTTGTAGTCCGGTCACCTCCTTTTGGTTACCCCATGACAGGCCCGTCTCCTTCCAGGACGTGAGCCGCGTAGGGGGGCCGGATCGAAACTCAGGGGGTGCGACCCATTCGGCATCGCGCGGCTCGGTGACGTAAAACCACCATGATTGCCACCCCTTCAGGGTCTCCACAAAGGAGCCCTCGAGCCACAGGACGTTGGCCATCTTGCCAACCATGGCACCGCCGCACTCCGCTTGGCTGCCGCGCACCACCTTCGGCTTGACGTTGAAAGTCTTAAGCTATAGGCCGAAATGGGGGCGGATGCGGAGGAACGCCTTGCACACGACGATGAACACCGAGATGTTGAGGACGAAGTTCGGGGCCAGATCGTGGAAATCCAGGCCGTAGTAGAACATGAGCCCCCGGACAAAGGGATGCAGAGGGAAGCCCAGTCCGCGGAGGAAATGGGGGAGGAATACCACCCTCTCATGGGGCCTAGGAGTGGGGATGAGCTGCCCCTTTTCGGGAAGCCGGTGCGTGATATTGCTAGCCAGATATCCGGCCTTCCTCAGCTTTTTGATGTGTCCCTCCGTGACGGAGGAGACCATCCACTTGCCTCCTGCTCCGGACATGACTGGAGAAGGTTGAGGTGGTAGTGCGGACTTGGGCGCTGGAGCTCGAGTGCGCAAGAATGGATAGGCAAAGGAGGAAGAATGCATGGATGAAAAGGTGGATCCTTATCCCCTTATATGGATGGATGCAGCTACGTGTCCCCACCAGCCTGGTAAAACTCGCTTATCTCCAAGCGCCGTAATCTATGGCACGGTTGGGTTACCCACTCCCGTATTGATGAGAATCCCGGAATAAGGGGACACGATCTCTGCTTTCACAAGACGTGCCAAGGAAACTGCCTCGCATAACGCGCTAAGATGGGACAGTAAAACGGTTCGAATAAAAGCTTGGTCGTGGTGTGATGTCACACTACGGAGTACGTCAGCATATTAGATTTGTGTAAATATTATTCTCTCTATGGAAATATGTGGAAACTTATTTTGCAGAGCCGGACACTATCTTTGTGTTCAAAATCTTCTATGAAGTACTTGGAGGAGGAACCCGCCTTGCAATGCCGAAGACAATTTGCGCGCCGGACTCATCGTCATTGAAGCCTGGTTCAGGGGCTACTGAGGGAGTCCTGGATTAGGGGGTGTTGGGATAGCCGAACTATATCTTCAGCCGGACTCCTGGACTATGAAGATACAAGATTGAAGACTCTGTCCCATGTCCGGGAGGGACTTTCCTTGGCGTGGAAGGCAAGCTTGGCGATACGGATATTCAGATCTCCTACCATTGTAACCGACTCTATGTAACCCTAACCCTATCCGGTGTCTACATAAGCCGGAGGGTTTTAGTCCGTAGGACAACATACACATCAACAATCATACCATAGGCTAGCTTCTAGGGTTTAGCCTCTCTGATCTCGTGGTAGATCTACTCTTGTACTACCCATATCATCAATATTAATCAAGTAGGACGTAGGGTTTTACCTCCATCGAGAGGGCCCGAACCTGGGTAAAACTTCGTGTCCCTTGCCTCCTGTTACTATCCGGCCTAGACGCACAGTTCGGGACCCCCTACCCGAGATCCGCCAGTTTTGACACCAACAGACGACCTTAATCATTTCTTTAATTTATTTATATCATTATAGCTCGTAGCAACGCACGGGCATTCTACAAGTAAAATTAAGTTTCCATATGAATTTATTATGAGGTCCACTTGCTGGGGAACGTTCCAGAAAACAAAAATTTTCCTACGGTTTCACCAAGATCCATCTATGAGTTCATCTAGCAACGAGTGATCGGATGCATCTACATACCTTTGTAGATCGCGAGCGGAAGCGTTCACTAGAACGTGGATGATGGAGTCGTACTCGCCGTGATTCAAATCACCGACGACCAAGCGCCGAACGGACGGCACCTCCATGTTCAACACACGTACGGAGCGGATGATGTCTCCTCCTTCTTGATCCAGCAAGGGGGAAGGAGAGGTTGATGAAGATCCAGCAGCACGACGGCGTGGTGGTGGATGCAGTTGTCACGTGTAGCAGGGCTTCGCCGAGCGTCTGTGCGAGAGGGAGAGGTGTAGCAGGGGAGAGGGAGGCGCCAAGGATGCAGGGTGCGGCTGCCCCCTCCCTCCCCTCCTTTATATAGGCCCCTAGGGGGGTGACGGCCCCTTGGAGATTGGATCTCCCAAGGGGGGGCGGCGGCCAGGGCTGGAGTAGCCCCCAAGGCAAGGTGGGGCACCCCCCCCCCACCCCTAGGGTTCCAACCCTAGGCCCATGGGCCCCTCCGGGATGGGTGGCCCCACCCGGTGGACCCCCGGGACCCTTCCCGTGGTCCCGGTACAATACCGGTGACCCCGAAACTTTCTCGTTGGCCGAAACAGCACTTCCTATATATTATTCTTTACCTCCGAACCTTTTCGAAACTCCTCGTGACGTCCGGGATCTCATCCAGGACTCCGAACAACTTTCGGATTACAGCATATACATATCTTTACAACCCTAGCGTCACCGAACCTTAAGTGTGTAGACCCTACGGGTTCGGGAGACATGTAGACATGACCGAGATCGCTCTCCGGTCTATAACCAACAGCGGGATCTGGATACCCATGTTGGCTCCCACATGCTCCTCGATGATCTCATCGGATGAACCACGATGTCGAGGATTCAAGCAACCCCGTATACAATTCCCTTCGTCAATCGGTATGGTACTTGCCCGAGATTTGATCGTCGGTATCCCAATACATCGTTCAATCTCGTTACCGGCAAGTCACTTTACTCGTACCATAATGCATGATCCCGTGACCGGACACTTGGTCACTTTGAGCTCATAATGATGATGCATTACCGAGTGGGCCCAGTGATACCTCTCTGTCATACGGAGTGACAAATCCCAGCTTTGATCCGTGTCAACCCAACAGACACTTTCGGAGATACCCGTAGTATACCTTTATAGTCACCCAGTTATGTTGTGACGTTTGGTACACCCAAAGCACTCCTACGGTATTCGGGAGTTACATGATCTCATGGTCTAAGGAAAGGATACTTGACATTGGAAAAACTCTAGCAAACGAACTATACGATCTTATGCTATGTTTAGGATTGGGTCTTGTCCATCACATCATTCTCCTAATGATGTGATCTCGTTATCAATGACATCCAATGTCCATAGTCAGGAAACCATGACTATCTGTTGATCAACGAGCTAGTCAACTAGAGGCTTACTAGGGACATGTTGGTGTCTATTATTCACACATGTATTACGATTTCCGGATAACACAATTATAGCATGAATGAAGACAATTATCATGAACAAGGAAATATAATAATAATGCTTTTATTATTGCCTCTAGGGCATATTTCCAACAGTCTCCCACTTGCACTAGAGTCAATAATCTAGTTACATTGTGATGAATCGAACACCCATGGAATTCTGGTGTTGATCATGTTTTGCTCTAGGGAGAGGTTTAGTCAACGGATCTGCCACATTCAGGTCCGTATGTACTTTACAAATATCTACGTCTCCATCTTGAACATTTTCACGAATGGAGTTGAAGCGACGCTTGATGTGCCTGGTCTTCTTGTGAAACCTGGGCTCCTTGGCAAGTGCAATAGCTCCAGTGTTGTCACAGAAGAGTTTGATTGGCCCCGACGCATTGGGTATGACTCCTAGGTCGGTGATGAACTCCTTCACCCAAATTGCTTCATGCGCTGCCTCCGAGGCTGCCATGTACTCCGCTTCACATGTAGATCCCGCCATGACGCTCTGCTTGCAACTGCACCAGCTTACTGCCCCACCATTCAAAATATACACGTATCCGGTTTGTGACTTAGAGTCATCCAGATCTGTGTCGAAGCTAGCATCGACGCAACCCTTTACGACGAGCTCTTCGTCACCTCCATAAACAAGAAACATTTCCTTAGTCCTTTTCAGGTACTTCAGGATATTCTTGACCGCTATCCAGTGTTCCTTGCCGGGATTACTTTGGTACCTTCCTACCAAACTTACGGCAAGGTTTACATCAGGTCTGGTACACAGCATGGCATACATAATAGAACCTATGGCTGAGGCATAGGGGATGACACTTATCTCTTCTATATCTTCTGCCGTGGTCGGACATTGAGCTGAGCTCAATTTCACACCTTGTAACACAGGCAAGAACCCCTTCTTAGACTGATCCATATTGAATTTCTTCAATATCTTATCAAGGTATGTGCTTTGTGAAAGACCTATGAGGCGTCTTGATCTATATCTATAGATCTTGATGCCTAATATATATGCAGCTTCTCCAAGGTCCTTCATTGAAAAACTCTTATTCAAGTAGGCCTTAATGCTGTCCAAGAGTTCTATATCATTTCCCATCAAAAGTATGTCATCTACATATAATATGAGAAATGCTACAGAGCTCCCACTCACTTTCTTGCAAATGCAGGCTTCTCCATAAGTCTGCGTAAACCCAAACACTTTGATCATCTCATCAAAGCGAATGTTCCAACTCTGAGATGCTTGCACTAGCCCATAAATCGAGCGTTGGAGCTTGCACACCTTGTCAACATTCTTAGGATCGACAAAACCTTCCGGCTGCATCATATACAATTCTTCCTTAAGGAAACCATTAAGGAATGCCGTTTTGACGTCCATTTGCCATATCTCATAATCATAGTATGCGACAATTGGTAACATAATTCGGATGGACTTCAGCTTCGCTACGGGAGAGAAAGTCTCATCATAGTCAACCCCTTGAACTTGTCGATAACCCTTAGCGACAAGCCGAGCTTTATAGATGGTCACATTACCATCCGCGTCTATCTTCTTCTTAAAGATCCATTTATTTTCTATCGCTCGCCGATCATCGGGCAAGTCTGTCAAAGTCCATACTTTGTTTTCGTACATGGATCCTATCTCGGATTGCATGGCCTCTAGCCATTTGTTGGAATCAGGGCCCGCCATTGCTTCTTCATAGTTCGAAGGTTCACCGTTGTCTAACAACATGATTTCCAGGACAGGGTTGCCGTACCACTCTGGTGCGGAACGTGTCCTTGTGGACCTACGAAGTTCAGTATTAACTTGATCTGAAGTTTCATGATCATCATCATTAACTTCCTCTCTAGTCGGTGCAGGCACCTCAGGAACATTTTTCTTGAGTTGCGCCATTTTCTGGTTCAAGAGGTAATACTTCATCAAGTTCTACTTTCCTCCCACTTACTTCTTTCGAGAGAAACTCTTTCTCTAGAAAGGATCCATTCTTGGCAACAAAGATCTTACCTTCGGATCTGAGGTAGAAGGTATACCCAATAGTTTCCTTAGGGTATCCTATGAAGACGCATTTTTCCGACTTGGGTTCGAGCTTTTCAGGTTGAAGTTTCTTGACATAAGCATCCCATCCCCAAACTTTTAGAAACGACAGCTTAGGTTTCTTCCCAAACCATAATTCATACGGTGTCGTCTCAATGGATTTCGATGGAGCCCTATTTAAAGTGAATGCGGCAGTCTCTAAAGCATAGCCCCAAAAAGATAGCGGTAAATCGGTAAGAGACATCATAGATCGCACCATATCTAATAGAGTGCGATTACGACGTTCGGACACACCGTTACGCTGAGGTGTTCGAGGCGGCGTGAGTTGTGAAACTATTCCACATTTTCTTAAGTGTGTGCCAAATTCGTGACTCAAGTATTCTCCTCCACGATCTGATCGCAAAAACTTGATTTTTTTGTCACATTGATTCTGAACCTCACTCTGAAATTCCTTGAACTTTTCAAAGGTTTCCGACTTGTGTTTGATTAAGTAGACATACCCATATCTACTCAAGTCATCAGTGAGGGTGAGAACATAACGATAGCCACCGCGAGCCTCAACGCTCATTGGACCGCACACATCAGTATGTATGATTTCCAATAAGTTGGTTGCTCGCTCCATTGTTCCTGAGAACGGAGTCTTGGTCATTTTACCCATGAGGCATGGTTCGCACGTGTCAAATGATTCATAATCAAGAGACTCTAAGAGTCCATCTGCATGGAGCTTCTTCATGCGTTTGACACCTATGTGACCAAGGCGGCAGTGCCACAAGTATGTGGGACTATCATTATCAACCTTACATCTTTTGGTATTCACACTATGAACATGTGTAGCATTACGCTCGAGATTCATTAAGAATAAACCATTCACCATCGGAGCATGACCATAAAACATATCTCTCATATAAATAGAACAACCATTATTCTCGTATTTAAATGAGTAGCCATCTCGAATTAAACGAGATCCCGATACAATGTTCATGCTCAAAGCTAGCACTAAATAACAATTATTGAGGTTTAAAACTAATCCCGTAGGTAAATGTAGAGGCAGCGTGCCGCGGCGATCACATTGACCTTGGAACCATTCCCGACGCGCATCGTCACCTCGTCCTTTGCCAGTCTCCGCTTATTCCGCAGCTCCTGTTTTGAGTTACAAATGTGAGCAACTGCACCGGTATCAAATACCCAGGAGCTACTACGAGTACTGGTAAGGTACACATCAATTACATGTATATCACATATACCTTTTGTTTTGCCGGCCTTCTTGTCCGCTAAGTATTTAGGGCAGTTCCGCTTCCAGTGACCACTTCCCTTGGAATAAAAGCACTCAGTCTCGGGCTTGGGTCCATTCTTTGGCTTCTTCCCGGTAGCTTGCTTACCGGGCGCGGCAACTCCCTTGCCGTCCTTGTTGAAGTTCTTCTTACCCTTGCCTTTCTTGAACTTAGTGGTTTTATTGACCATCAACACTTGATGTTCTTTCTTGACTTCTACCTCTGCTGATTTCAGCATTGAAAATAACTCAGGAATGGTCTTTTCCATCCCCTGCATATTGAAGTTCATCACAAAGCTCTTGTAGCTTGGTGGAAGCGACTGGAGGATTCTGACAATGACCGCATCATCCGGGAGATTAACTCCCAGCTGAGTCAAGCGGTTATGTAACCCAGACATAGTGAGTATGTGCTCACTGACAGAACTATTTTCCTCCATCTTACAGCTGAAGAACTTGTCGGAGACTTCATATCTCTCGATCCGGGCATGAGCTTGAAAAACCATTTTCAGCTCTTCGAACATCTCATATGCTCCATGTCTCTCAAAACGCTTTTGGAGCCCCGGCTCTAAGCTGTAAAGCATGCCGCACTGAATGAGGGAGTAGTCATCAGCACGTGTCTGCCAAGCGTTCATAACGTCTTGGTTCTGTGGGACGGGTGGATCACCTAGCGGTGCTTGTAGGACATAATCTTTCTTGGCAGCTATGAGGATGATCCTCGGGTTTTGGACCCAGTCCGTATAGTTGCTGCCATCGTCTTTCAGCTTGGTTTTCTCTAGGAACGCGTTGAAGTTGAGGACAACGTTGGCCATTTGATCTACAAGACATATTGTAAAGATTTTAGACTAAGTTCATGATAATTAAGTTCATCTAATCAAATTATTCAATGAACTCCCACTTAGATAGACATCCCTCTTCTAGTCATCTAAGTATAACATGATCCGAGTCAACTAGGCCGTGTCCGATCATCACGTGAGACGGACTAGTCAACGTCGGTGAACATCTTCATGTTGATCGTATCTTCTATACGACTCATGCTCGAACTTTCGGTCTTCTGTGTTCCGAGGCCATGCCTATACACATGCTAGGCTCGTCAAGTCAACCTAAGTGTTTGCACGTGTAAATCTGTCTTACACCCGTTGTATGTGAACGTTAGAATCTATCACACCCGATCATCACGTGGTGCTTCGAAACAACAAACTGTCGCAACGGTGCACAGTTAGGGGGAACACTTTCTTGAAATTATTATGAGGGGTCATCTTATTTACTACTGTCATTCTAAGTAAACAAGATGCTAAACATGATAAACATCACATGCAATCAAATAATAATAGTGACATGATATGGCCAATATCACATAGCTCCTTTGATCTCTATCTTGGGGCTCCATGATCATCTTGTCACCGGCTTGACACCATGATCTCCATCATCGTGTCTCCATGAAGTTGCTCGCCAACTATTACTTCTACTACTATGGCTAACGTGTTTAGCTATAAAGTAAAGTAATTTACATGGCGTTTCTCAATGACACGTAGGTCATACAAAAATAAAGACAACTCCTATGGCTCCTGCCGGTTGTCATACTCATCGACATGTAAGTCGTGATTCCTATTACAATAGCATGAACATCTCATACATCACATATATGTCATTCATCATTCATCACAACTTTGGCCATATCATATCACAAAGCACTTGCTGCAAAAACAAGTTAGACGTCCTCTAATTGTTGTTGCAAGTTTTACGTGGCTGAAATAGGGTTCTAGCAAGAACGTTTTCTTACCTACGTGAAAGCCACAACGTGATTTGTCAACTTCTATTTACCCTTCATAAGGACCCTTTTCATCGAATCCACTCCAACTAAAGTAGGAGAGACAGTCACCCGCCAGCTACCTTATGCAACTAGTGCATGTTAGTCGGTGGAACCGGTCTCACGTAAGCGTACGTGTAAGGTTGGTCCGGGCCACTTCATCCCACAATACTGCTGAAGCAAGATACGACTAGTAGCGGCAAGAAAGTTGACAACATCTACGCCCACAACAAATTGTGTTCTACTCGCGCAAGAAGAACTACGCATAGACCTAGCTCATGATGCCACTGTTGGGGAACGTTGCAGAAAAAAAAAATTCCTACGGTTTCACCAAGATCCATCTATGAGTTCATCTAGCAACGAGTAATCGGATGCATCTACATACCTTTGTAGATCGCAAGCGGAAGCGTTCAAAGAACGGGGATGAGGTAGTCGTACACGACATGATCCAAATCACCGGAGATCCTAGCACCGAACGGACGGCACCTCCGCGTTCAACACACGTGCGGTCAGCGTAACGTCTCCTTCTTCTTGATCCAGCAAGGGCAAAGGAGAGGTTGAGGAAGATGGCTCCAGCAGCAGCACGACGGCATGGTGGTGATGGAGCTGCAATACTCCGTCAGGGCTTCGCCAAGCACTATGGAGGAGGAGGAGGTGTTGGAGAGGGAGAAGGAGGCAACCAAAGGCGTGGTCCAAGATTCCCTCCTTCCCTCACTATATATAGGGGGCCTAGGGGGGGCGCGGCCCTAGGAGATCCAATATCCTAGGGGGGCGGCGGCCAAGGGAGGATTCCCTCCCCCCCAAGGCACCTAGGGGTGCCTTCCCCTTGTGGGACTCTTCCCCTTTGAAACCCTAGGCGCATGGGCCTATTGGGGCTGGTTCCCTTGGCCCATGTAGGCCAAGGCGCACCCCCTACAGCCCATGTAGCCCCCCGGGGCAGGTGGCGCCACCCGGTGGACCCCCGGGACCCTTCCGGTGGTCCCGGTACAATACCGGTGACCCCGAAACTTGTCCCGATGACCGAAATAGCACTTCCTATATATAATTCTTTACCTCCGGACCACTCTGGAACTCCTCGTGATGTCCGAGATATCATCCGGGACTCCGAACAACATTCGGGTTACTGCATATACATATCCCTACAACCCTAGCGTCACCGAACCTTAAGTGTGTAGACCCTACGGGTTCGGGAGACATGTAGACATGACCGACACGACTCTCCGGTCAATAACCAACAGCGGGATCTGGATACCCATGTTGGCTCCCACATGCTCCACGATGATCTCATCAGATGAACCACGAAGTCGAGGATTCAAGCAACCCCGTATACAATTCCCTTTGTCAATCGGTATGTTACTTGCCCGAGATTCGATCGTCGGTATCCCAATACCTCGTTCAATCTCGTTACCGGCAAGTCACTTTACTCGTACCGTAATGCATGATCCCGTGACCAGACACTTGGTCACTTTGAGCTCATTATGATGATGCATTACCGAGTGGGCCCAGTGATACCTCTCCGTCATACGGAGTGACAAATCCCAGTCTTGATCCGCGTCAACCCAACAGATACTTTCGGAGATACCCGTAGTCTACCTTTATGGTCACCCAGTTACGTTGTGACGGTTGGTATACCCAAAGCACTCCTACGGTATCCGGGAGTTACACGATCTCATGGTCTAAGGAAAAGATACTTGACATTGGAAAAACTCTAGCAAACGAACTATACGATCTTTATGCTATGTTTAGGATTGGGTCTTGTCCATCACATCATTCTCCTAATGATGTGATCTCGTTATCAATGACATCCAATGTCCATAGTCAGGAAACCATGACTATCTGTCGATCAACGCGCTAGTCAACTAGAGGCTTACTAGGGACATGTTGGTGTCTGTTATTCACACATGTATTACGATTTCCGGATAACACAATTATAGCATGAATAAAGACAATTATCATGAACAAGGAAATATAATAATAATGCTTTTATTATTGCCTCTAGGGCATATTTCCAACACAAACACCAGAAACTAGTTGCAACTCCTGGACAGAGGACGAGAGGGGTCAGTAAGTCTAGCGGGGTCATATTTCAGGGCCCAATGTGTGGTAGTAGCTGAATCTTAAATCACGCATACAGATCTCAGTTCTTATGGACGGCCTCAATGAAACAACCCACCATGTACTCCTACATGGCCTCTCACCGATACCTTTACCAAAACATGTTCAACACATCCCTCACATTACCGACATAATCATTTCACTCTAGCCCATCACCCAGATGAACCAGACCTGACACAACTCTATGCATAGCAGGCATAGCAAGGTAGGAATCACATACATGGCTCAATCAACTCCTACGCATGCTAGTGAGTTTCATCTAATTACTGTGGAAATGATAGGTCATGCAGAGGATAAGGGTTCAACTACCGTAGCACACATCAGTTTGAATTGCATTGTCTTAATGTTGTAAACAAGAGCAAAAGCGAGAATATGGGTTTGTATCGGAATGATCAATGGGTTGCTTGCCTGATGTAGTGGTAGTAGGGTACTGCCCTTTAGACGGATACTCGGGGTTATCCTCGGAGGCAGAACCTACCATGAAAGACACACCGAACATAGTCAACACATGACAATATGCAACAATATGATGCATGTATGACATGGCAAAATGAATGTGTCTTGGCCTAATGCAAGCTAAAACAGAAAGGAATGAACTCATTTGAATCAAAGATTCAAATGTTAGTTCATTTAACATAGCCTTATTAGTGCATTATCTTATTTTGCTTAAACAGCAAGGTTAACTTGTTTTGTCATGCATGAAACCCTTACAGATGGATAGATTGAATTTTTCTGATTTTCTATGATTTTTAGAAGTTTTGGCTATTTTCTAGAATTTCCTATATAAAAATAAATCCAGAAAAAGAATAAATGCATCAGCACTACGTCACTATGACGTCAGCTAGTCAAAGGCGCCAGGGCCAGTCAAACCTAACTGGTGGGCCCTGTCTGTCAGTGTCTCAGCTAATTAACAGGATTAAGTTAGTACTAATTAACTGTCAGTGGGGCCTGGGCCCACATGTCAGTGACTAAACTAATTAAAATTAGTTAACACTAATCCTAAACTAATTTGCAGGCCGGCCCCACCTATCATAGGCTCAGGGGGGAAGTCAACCTAGGCCCACGCGTCAGCCCACGGTCAAAAAGTGGTCAAACTCGCCGGCGTTTAGACGCCAGCGACGCCAGACGCGGCGGAGCAGCGCGGGTTTTGCACTCCGGTGACCAAAAGGACGTCGGAGACCATCTACGTGATGCGGGGAGTGAGACGCGTCGAGTGGTGGCAGTGGGTGGAGCTGGGGTGGCCGGAAACGCTGGCGGCGACGAGCGTTGTGGCTGCCGGAGTTCGGGCGAGGTCGAACTAGTCGCTAGCAGGCATGGCGAGGGGCGTGCGTGGGTGCTATGGGCTCCTGCGAGTGCGTTGAAGATGATGGCGTGCTCGGTTGCGACCCAACGTGGTTGTGGCCACGACGGCGACGTGCGGTGGCGGCGGCGAGCTTCGGCCGCGGTGGTTAGTAAGGCTAGAGGAGGAAATAGACGGCGGGGAGCGAGGGGTTCGGTAGAGGAGCTCACGGCGGTTACAGGATGCGTCTCAGCGGGCTCGGGGGAGGTCGGACGATGTCGGGGCATTGCCGGCGATCTCGGTTTCCCGAGATAGAAGACGACCGCGGTGATGACGTTTGGGGCGTCCGGGGCGGCGTGGCACGGCGGAGAGGACGAGGGCGACGAGGCGGGGCTTCTGGGCCGGTCAGAGAGGCGAGGGAGAGGCGGTGGCCGCGGTGGTGCTTGTCGACGGCGACGGCTGCGCTCGGCAGGGGATGGGGAGAGAACCAGAGGAGGGAGAGGGCATGGGGAGTCGGCAGAAGCAGGAGGTGGCTGGCGTGTGGCCGCGAGCGCCGGCCACGCGCCTCTCGTCCTCCTGGCGAGAGGAGGAGGACGACTGGCAGGAGCCAGTGGGCTGGGACGAGCTGGGCCAGGCCAGGCGACAGGTAAGTCCTCTAACTCTCTCTCTTTCTGTTTGCTTTTATTTATTTCCTGCTATGTGTATTGAAATAGAATAAATACTATTTCATTTCCAAAAACTCTGGAAATATTTAGAGACACATTTGGGAATATTCCCAACTGCCTAAAAATGCTTCCAAGATTATTTGAGCACTTCAAAATATTTATAGCATTTAAAATGCCCAAATTCAAATACTTATGGCTTGTTCAAAAAATCTAGAATGGCTCCATAAATTGCAAGACCATTTTTGGCAGAGGTTTTAGTCAAGACCAAAAATGGTGGGCTTTTATGAAGGGCATTTTGGGTTCATTGAAATTCCAATTGTTGGAAATTAGCATTTTCAGGGGGGGTGTTGGGGTTGATTAGGCCCCATTTCAAGTTTAAGAGAAATTTAAACATGATGCATAAGTTCATCCAACCCTAATGCCTGACTAAAAGCAGGAATGTGACAACTCACCCCCACTCAAAAGAATCTCGTCCCAAGATTTAGGATCCTCCGGGAAGAAGGTGGGGTACTCGAGTCGAAGACGATCCTCCCTTTCCCAAGTGGCTTCCTTTTCGGAATGGTGTGACCATTGAACTTTGAGAAACTTGATATTATGGCATCGAGTGGTACGCTCGGCTTGATCAAGGATACGAACGGGATATTCCCGATATGAGAGGTTATCTTGTAGATCAAGCGTTTCGTGGTCCACTCCATGGATAGGATCCGCGAAGCAACGCATGAGTTGAGAAACGTGGAAGACATCGTGAACTCTGGAAAGATGCGAAGGTAGTTCCAATTGGTAGGAAACTTTTGTTGGAAATATGCCCTAGAGGCAATAATAAATTGGTTATTATTGTATTTCCTTGTTCATGATAATCGTTTATTATCCATGCTAGAATTGTATTGATAGGAAACTCAGATACATGTGTGGATACATAGACAACACCATGTCCCTAGTGAACCTCTAGTTGACTAGCTCGTTGATCAATAGATGGTTACGGTTTCCTGACCATGGACATTGGATGTCGTTGATAACGGGATCACATCATTAGGAGAATCATGTGGACAAGACCCAATCCTAAGCCTAGCACAAAGATCGTGTAGTTCGTATGCTGAAGCTTTTCTAATGTCAAGTATCATTTCCTTAGACCATGAGATTGTGCAACTCCCGAATACCGTAGGAATACTTTGGGTGTGCCAAACGTCACAACGTAACTGGGTGGCTATAAAGGTACACTACAGGTATCTCCGAAAGTGTCTGTTGGGTTGGCACGAATCGAGACTGGGATTTGTCACTCCGTGTGACGGAGAGGTATCTCTAGGCCCACTCGGTAGGACATCATCATAATGTGCACAATGTGATCAAGGAGTTGATCACGGGATGATGTGTTACGGAACGAGTAAAGAGACTTGCCGGTAACGAGATTGAACAAGGTATGGGGATACCGACGATCAAATCTCGGGCAAGTAACATACCGATAGACAAAGGGAATTGTATACGGGATTGATCAAATCCTCGACATCATGGTTCATCCGATGAGATCATCGTGGAACATGTGGGAACCAACATGGGTATCCAGATCCCGCTATTGGTTATTAACCGGAGAACGTCTCGGTCATGTCTACATGCTTCCCGAACCCGTAGGGTCTACACACTTAAGGTTCGGTGACGCTAGGGTTACAGAGATATTAGTATGCGGTAACCCGAATGTTGTTCGGAGTCCCGGATGAGATCCCGGACGTCACGAGGAGTTCCGGAATGGTCCGGAGGTAAAGAATTATATATAGGAAGTGCTATTTCGGCCATCGGGACAACTTTTGGGGTCACCGGTATTGTACCGGGACCACCGGAAGGGTCCCGGGGGTCCACCGGGTGGGGCCACCTGCCCCGGGGGGCCACATGGGCTGTAGGGGTGTGCACCTTGGCCTATATGGGCCAAGGGCACCAGCCCCAAGAGGCCCATGTGCCAAGACATAAGGAAAGGAAGAGTCCTAAAGGGGGAAGGCACCTCCTAGGTGCCTTGGGGAGGAGGGACTCCTCCCTAGCCGCACCCTTCCTTGGAGGAAGGGCCAAGGCTGCGCCCCCCTCTCCCTTGGCCCTATATATAGTGGGGGTAAGGGAGGGCAGCCGCATGCTGCTGGATCTCCATTAACCTCTCCCCCCCTTGCTGGATCAAGAAGGAGGAGACGTTGCTGCTCCATACGTGTGTTGAATGCGGAGGTGCCGTCCGTTCGGCGCTAGGATCATCGGTGATTTGGATCACGACGAGTACGACTCCTTCAACCCCGTTCTCTTGAATGCTTCCGCGCGCAATCTACAAGGGTATGTAGATCCACTCCTCCCTCGTTGCTAGATGACTCCATAGATTGATCTTGGTGACACGTAGGAAAATTTAGAGTTATTGCTACGTTACCCAATAGTGGCATCATGAGCTAGGTCTATTGCGTAGATTCTATGCACGAGTAGAACACAAAGTAGTTGTGGGCGTTGATATTGTTCAATATGCTTACCGTTACTAGTCCAATCTTGATTCGGCGGCATTGTGGGATGAAGCGGCCCGGACCGACCTTACACGTACTCTTACGTGAGACTGGTTCCACCGACTGACATGCACTAGTTGCATAAGGTGGCTAGCGGGTGTCTGTCTCTCCCACTTTAGTCGGATCGGATTCGATGAAAAGGGTCCTTATGAAGGGTAAATAGCAATTGGCATATCACGTTGTGGTTTTTGCGTAGGTAAGAAACATTCTTGCTAGAAACCCATAGCAGCCACGTAAAACATGCAAACAACAATTAGAGGACGTCTAACTTGTTTTTGCAGTGTATGCTATGTGATGTGATATGGCCAAAAGGATGTGATGAATGATATATGTGATGTATGAGATTGATCATGTTCTTGTAATAGGAATCACGACTTGCATGTCGATGAGTATGACAACCGGCAGGAGCCATAGGAGTTGTCTTAATTTATTTATGACCTGCGTGTCAACATAAACGTCATGTAATTACTTTACTTTATTGCTAACCGTTAGCTGTAGTAGTAGAAGTAATAGTTGGCGAGACAACTTCATGAAGACACGATGATGGAGATCATGATGATGGAGATCATGGTGTCATGCCGGTGATGATGATGATCATGGAGCCCCGAAGATGGAGATCAAAAGGAGCAATATGATATTGGCCATATCATGTCACTATTTGATTGCATGTGATGTTTATCATGTTTATACATCTTATTTGCTTAGAACGACGGTTGTAAATAATATGATCCCTCATTAAAATTTCAAGAAAGTGTTCCCCCTAACTATGCACCGTTGTGAAAGTTCGTTGTTTCGAAGCACCACGTGATGATCGGGTGTATAGATTCTTACGTTCATATATAACGGGTGTTGACGAGCCTAGCATGTACAGACATGGCCTCGGAACACATGCGAAACACTCAGGTTGACTTGATGAGCCTAGCATGTACAGACATGGCCTCGGAACACAAGAGACCGAAAGGTCGAGCATGAGTCGTATGGTAGATACGATCAACATGAAGATGTTCACCGATGTTGACTAGTCCGTCTCACATGATGATCGGACACGGCCTAGTTGACTCGGATCATGTAATCACTTAGATGACTAGAGGGATGTCTATCTGAGTGGGAGTTCATAAGATGAACTTAATTATCCTGAACATAGTCAAAAGGTCTTCGCAAATTATGTCGTAGCTCGTGCTTTAGTTCTACTATTTAGTTATGTTCCTAGAGAAAATTTAGTTGAAAGTTGATAGTAGCAAATATTGCGGACTAGGTCCGTAAACTGAGGATTGTCCTCATTACTTCATAGAAGGCTTATGTCCTTAATGCACCGCTCAGTGTGCTGAACCTCGAACGTTGTCTGTGGATGTTGCAAACATCTGACATACACATTTTGATAACTACGTGATAGTTCAGTTAAACGGTTTAGAGTTGAGGCACCGAAGATGTTTTGAAACGTCGCGAAACATATGAGATGTTTCAAGGGCTGAAATTGGGATTTCAGGCTCGTGCCCACGTCAAGAGGTAAAAGACCTCCGACGATTTTCTTAGCCTAGAAACTAAGGAGAAAAGCTCAGTTGTTGAGCTCGTGCTCAGATTGTCTGAGTACAACAATCATTTGAATCAAGTGGGAGTTGATCTTCCAGATGAAATAGTGACAGTTTCTCCGAAGTCATTACCACCAAGCTGCTAGAGCTTCGTGATGAACTATAATATATCAGGGACATATATGATGATCCTTGAGATATTCGTGATGTTTGACACCACAAAAGTAGAAATCAAGAAGGAGCATCAATTGTTGATGGTTAGTGAAACCACTAGTTTCAAGAAGGGCAAGGGCAAGAAGGGATACTTCATGAAACGGCAAATCAGCTGCTACTCTAGTGGAGAAACCAAGGTTGAACCCAAACCCGAGACTGAGTGCTTCTGTAATAAGGGGAACAGCCACTGGAGCAGAATTACCCTAGATACTTGGTAGATTAGAAGGCTGGCAAGGTCGATAGAAGTATATTGGATATACATTGGGTTGATGTGTACTTTACTAGTACTCCTAGTAGCACCAGGGTATTAGATACCGGTTCGGTTGCTAAGTGTTAGTAACTCGAAATAAAAGCTATGAAATAAATGGAGACTAGCTAAAGGTGAGCTGACAATATGTGTTGGAAGTGTTTCCAATGTTGATATGATCAAGCATCGCACGCTCCCTCTACCATCGAGATTGGTGTTAAACCTAAATAATTGTTATTTGGTGTTTGCATTGAGCATAGACATGATTGGATTATGACTATCACGATACGGTTATTCATTTAAGGAGAATAATGGTTACTCTGTTTATTTGAATAATACCTTCAATGGTCTTGCACCTAAAATGAATGGTTCATTGAATCTCGATCATAGTGATACACATGTTCATGCCAAAAGATAGAAGATAGTAATGATAGTACCACCTACTTGTGGCACTGCCACTTAAGTCATATCGGTATAAAACGCATGAAGAGGCTCCATGTTGATGGATCTTTGGACTCACTCATTTTTGAAAAGTTTGAGACATGCGAACCATGTCTATTGGTGTATATGCATGAAGAAACTCCATGCAAATGGACCGTTTGGACTCACTTGATTTTGAATCACTTGAGACATGCAAATCATACCACATGGGCAAGATGACTGAAAGCCTCGTTTTCAGTAAAATGGAAGTAGAAAGCAACTTGTTGGAAGTAATACATTTTGATGTGTGCAGTCCAATGAATGCTGAGGCGTGTAGTGGATATCATTATGTTCTTACTTCACAGATGATTTGAGTAGATGTTGAGTATATTTACTTGATCACGAGTCTGAATTATTGAAAGGTTCAAGTAATTTCAGGGTGAAGTTGAAAGATCGTTGTGACAAGAGGATAAAAGATCTATGATATGATCATAGAGATGAATATCTGAATTATGAGTTTGGCACAGAATTAAGACATTGTGGAAATTGTTTCACAACTAATACAGCCTGGACCACCATAGTGTGATGGTGTGTCCGAACATCATAACTACACCCTATTAGATATGATGCATACCATGATGTCTCTTATCGAATTACCACGATAGTTTATGGGTTAGGCATTAGAGACAACCACATTCACTTTAAATAGGGCACCACGTAATTCCGATGAGATGACATCGTATGAACTATGGTTTAAAGAAACCTAAACTGTCATTTCTTAAAAGTTTGGGGCTGCGACGCTTATGTGAAAAAGTTTCAGGTTGATAAGCTCGAACCCAAAGCGGATAAATGCATCTTCATAGGACACCCAAAACAGTTGGGTATACCTCCTGTCTTAGATCCGAAAGCAATAAGGGATTGTTTCTAGAATCGGGTCCTTTCTCGAGGAAAAGTTTCTCTCGAAAGAATTCAGTGGGAGGATGGTGGAGACTTGATAAGGTTATTGAACCGTCTCTTCAACTAGTGTGTGGCAGGGCACAGGAAGTTGTTCCTGTGGCACCTACACCAATTGAAGTGGAAGCTTATGATAATGATCATGAAACTTCATATCAAGTCACTACCAAACCTCGTAGGATGACAAGGATGTGTAGTACTTCAGAGTGGTACGTAATCCTGTCTTGGAAGTCATGTTGCTAGACAACAATGAACCTACGAGTTGTGGAGAAGCGGTGGTGGGCCTGGATTCCGATAAATGGCTCGAGGCCATATAATCCGAGAAAGGATCCATATATGAAAACAAAGTGTAGACTTTGGAAGAACTACTTGATGGTCGTAAGGCTATTAGGTATATATGGATTTTAAAAGGAAGACGTACAATGATGGTAAGTGTCACCATTAAGAAAGCTCGACTTGTCGTTAAGATGTTTTCCGACAAGTTCAAGGAGTTGACTATGATGAGACTTTCTCACTCATAGCGATGCTAAGAGTCTGTTGGAATTATATTAGCGATTACTGCACTATTCATGAAATCTTGCAGATAGGATGTCAAAACATTGTTTCCTCAACGATTTTCTTGAGAAAAGGTTGTATGTGATACAACCGGAAGGTTTTGTCAATCCTGAAAGATGTTAATAAATATGCAAAGCTCCAGCGATCCTTCTAAGGACTGGAGTAAGCATCTCGGAGTTGGAATGTATGCTTTGATAAGATGATCAAAGATTTTGGGTGTATACAAAGTTTATGAGAAACTTGTATTTCCAAGGAAGTGAGTGGGAGCACTATAGAATTTCTGATGAATATATGCTGCCGGCATATCATAGATCAGAAATGACATAGAATTTCTGGAAAGCATATAGGGTTATTTTGGAAAGTGTTTTTCAATGGAAAGCCTGGATTAAGCTACTTGAACATTGAGCATCAAGATCTATAAGGATAGATCAAAACGCTTAATGGTACTTTCAAATGAGCACATACCTTGACATGATTTTGAAGGTGTTCAAGATGGATCAGTCAAAGAAGGAGTTCTTGCCTGAGTTGTAAGGTATGAAGTTAAGACTTAAAGCTCGACCATGGAAGAATAGAGAGAAAGGACGAAGGTCGTCCCCTATGATTAAGACGTAGGCTCTACAGTATGCTATGCTGTGTACCGCACCTGAAGTGTGCCTTGCCATGAGTCAGTCAAGGGGTACAAGAGTGATCCAAGAATGGATCATAGGACAGCGGTCAAAGTTATCCTTAGTAACTAGTGGACTAAGGAATTTTCTCGATTATGGAGGTGATAAAGAGTTCGACCTAAAGAGTTACGTCATGCAAGCTTAACACCTATCCGGATAGCTCTGAGTAGAGATACCGGATACGTATAATGGAGCAACAATTCGGAATAGCTCCAAGTAGAACAGTTATTTCGAATAGCTCCAAATAGAACGTGGTAGCTGCATCTAGGAGATGACATAGAGATTTGCAAAATACATACGGATCTGAATGTTGCAGACCCGTTGACTAAAACCTCTCTCACAAGAAACATGATCAAACCCAGAACTCATTGAGTGTTAATCACATAGTGATGTGAACTAGATTACTGACTCTAGTAAACTCTTGGGTGTTAGTCACATGGCGATGTGACCTGTGAGTGTTAATCACATGGCGATGTGAACTAGATTATTGACTCTAGTGCAAGTGGGAGACTGTTGGAAATATGCCCTAGAGGCAATAATAAATTGGTTATTATTGTATTTCCTTGTTCATGATAATCGTTTATTATCCATGCTAGATTTGTATTGATAGGAAACTCAGATACATGTGTGGATACATAGACAACACCATGTCCCTAGTGAACCTCTAGTTGACTAGCTCGTTGATCAATAGATGGTTACAGTTTCCTGACCATGGACATTGGATGTCGTTGATAATGGGATCACATCATTAGGAGAATGATGTGATGGACAAGACCCAATCCTAAGCCTAGAACAAAGATCGTGTAGTTCGTATGCTGAAGCTTTTCTAATGTCAAGTATCATTTCCTTAGACCATGAGATTGTGCAACTCCCGGATACCGTAGGAATACTTTGGGTGTGCCAAACGTCACAACGTAACTGGGTGGATATAAAGGTGCACTACAGGTATCTCCGAAAGTGTCTATTGGGTTGGCACGAATCGAGACTGGGATTTGTCACTCCGTGTGACGGAGAGGTATCTCTGGGCCCACTCGGTAGGACATCATCATAATGTGCACAATGTGATCAAGGAGTTGATCATGGGATGATGTGTTACGGAACGAGTAAAGAGACTTGCCGGTAACGAGATTGAACAAGGTATTGGGATACTGACGATCAAATCTCGGGCAAGTAACATACCGATAGACAAAGGGAATTGTATACGGGATTGATCGAATCCTCGACATCATGGTTCATCCGATGAGATCGTCGTGGAACATGTGGGAAACAACATGGGTATCCAGATCCCGCTATTGGTTATTGACCGGAGAACGTCTCGGTCATGTCTGCATGCTTCCCGAACCCGTAGGATCTACACACTTAAGGTTCGGTGACGCTAGGGTTATAGAGATATTAGTATGCGGTAACCCGAATGTTGTTCGGAGTCCCGGATGAGATCCCGGATGTCACAAGGAGTTCCGTAATGGTTCGGAGGTAAAGAATTATATATAGGAAGTGCTATTTCGGCCATCGGGACAAGTTTCGGGGTCACCGGTATTGTATCGGGACCATAGGAAGGGTCCCGGGGGTCCACCGGGTGGGGCCACCTGCCCCGGGGGGCACATGGGCTGTAGGGGTGTGCACCTTGGCCTATAGGGGCCAAGGGCACCAGCCTCAAGAGGCCCATGCGCCAAGAGATAAGGAAAGGAAGAGTCCTAAAGGGGGAAGGCACCTCCTAGGTGCCTTGGGGAGGAGGGACTCCTCCCTAGCCGCACCCTTCCTTGGAGGATGGGCCAAGGCTGCGCCCCCCCTCTCCCTTGGCCCTATATATAGTGGGGGGAAGGGAGGGCAGCCGCATCCAAGCCCTGGCGCCTCCCTCTCCCTCCCGTGACACATCTCCCTCCTCCCGCAGCGCATGGCGAAGTCCTGTTGGAATCCCGCTACTTCCACCACCACGCCGTCGTGCTGTTGGATCTCCATTAACCTCTCCTCCCCCCTTGGTGGATCAAGAAGGAGGAGACGTCGCTGCTCCGTACGTGTGTTGAACGCGAAGGTGCCGTCTGTTCGGCGCTAGGATCATCGGTGATTTGGATCACGATGAGTACGACTCCTTCAACCCCGTTCTCTTGAACGCTTCCGCGCGCGATCTACAAGGGTATGTAGATCCACTCCTCCCTTGTTGCTAGATGACTCCATAGATTGATCTGGGTGACACGTAGGAAAATTTGAATTATTGCTACGTTACCCAACAACTTCTCCTCGTTTGGCAAGAATGCGAAAGGGTCCAATGTAACAAGGAGCCAATTTGCCTTTGATACTGAAACGATGGGTTCCCTTTAACGGAGTAACCCGAAGGTAAGCCTTCTCGACAACTTCATAAGTCATGAGCTTATGTTTACGATCATATTGGCTCTTTTGACGAGATTGGGCTGTTTTCAATTTCTCACGAATAACGCGAACCTGCTCTTCTACTTCCTGAATCATATCCGGGCCAAAGAGTTGTCTTTCCCCGATTTCTGACCTGTTAAGAGGCGTTTGAAATTTTCGTCCATAGAGAACTTTGAAAGGAGCTTTGCCCAAGCTAGCTTGATAAATATTGTTATAGGCAAACTCCGCGAATGGAAGGCATTTCTCCCAACCCATTCCGAATGAGATGACAGAAGCTCGGAGCATATCCTCCAAAATTTGATTGACTCGTTGTACATGACCACTTGATTGAGGATGGAAGGCAGTGCTAAAAGAGAGACGAGTTCCCATAGCATTTTGGAAACTTTCCCAAAATCGAGAGGTGAAGAGACTCCCATGGTCTGAGTTAATTTCCAATGGGACACCATGAAGTGACACTATTCGGGAGATGTATAATTCAGCTAGCTGGCTAGTGGTGATACTCTCACGAACGGGTAGGAAGTGGGCTACTTTGGAAAGACGGTCGATCACGACAAAGATGGCATTATTCCCTCTCTTGGTCCTGGGAAACCCGGTAATGAAATCCATACTGATTTTATCCCATTTCCACTTAGGAATAGCCAAAGGTTGAAGGGTGCCAGCAGGCCATTGATGCTCTGCTTTAACACGACGACAGACGTCGCAGCTAGCAATGTATTGAGCAATTTCTCTCTTCATCCTAGTCCACCAAAACCTCTGGCGTAGGTCTGGATACATTTTGGTACTACCAGGATGAATGGTGAGAGGGGAGTCATGAGCTTCCTTAAGAATCAACTGGCGTAAATGTTGTTTCTTGGGAACCACCAAGCGGTTCTCGAAGAATACAACACCTCGCTCATCCATGGAAAAACATTTAGCAACTCCGCTAGCGATGTTTTCCTTAATCCGGGATATGCCCTTATCACGTTTCTGGGAAGTTATAATTTGATCTGTAAGGTTAGGCTTCGCCACCAGGGTGGATAGGAATCCTCGAGGAACAATGTGAAGATTAAGCTTACGAAATTCCTCATGGAGAAGTGGTTGACTTTGTTGTAACATCAGGTTGTTACAATAAGATTTACAACTTATCGCATCAGCCATGACATTGGCTTTGCCCGGGGTGTAAGTTATTCCTAAGTCGTAATTCGAGATCAACTCGACCCAACGTCGTTGCCTAAGATTCAAATCCGGTTGTGTGAAGATATATTTCAAACTTTGGTGATCGGTGAAGATCTCACAACGATTACCGAGGAGGTAATGTCGCCATGTTTTAAGTTCATGGTCTATAGCTGCAAGCTCTAGATCATGTGTGGGATAATTTTCCTCATGTGGGTGTAATTGCCGTGAAGCATAGGCAATTACCTGACGATCTTGCATGAGTATGCAACCTAGTCCTTGTCGCGAGGCGTCCCAATAGATAATAAAGTCCTTGGAGAAATCTGGTGGTACCAGTACGGGAGGAGATCTGAGGCGTCTTTTCAGTTCCTGAAAGCTGAACTCGCACTATGGGGTCCACTCGAACATTTTATCTTTCTTGAGGAGTTCAGTTAGAGGTTTAGCAACCTTGGAGAAATTCTCAACGAAGCGGCGGCAATAGCTCGCTAAGCCAAGGAAGCTCCAAACTTGATTGACCGTCTCAGGTGGAGTCCAATCAAGGACGGCTTGAACTCGCTCGGGATTGACAGCAATACCCTTACCAGAGATTACATGGCCTAGATAGGTCACTTCTGGCAACCAAAATTCACACTTGGAGAATTTGGCATAAAGGCGATGCTCTCAAAGTTTCGTCAATACCAGCCTTAGATGTTTGGCTTGTTCCTCTTCATTCTTGGAGTAGATGAGTATGTCATCGAGGTAAACTACGACGAATTTATCCAAATACTCCATGAAGACCGAGTTCATTAACCGAGAGAAGGTGGCTGGGGCATTGGTTAAACCGAAGGACATAACGGTGTACTCGTATTGGCCATAACGAGTAACAAACGCCGTTTTGGGAATGTCCCCGTTTCTGATTTTGATTTGATGGTAGCCCAACCTCAAATCCATCTTGGAAAAGGCTGAGGATCCAGCGAGCTGGTCATACAGATCGTTGATCCTGGGAAGCGGATACTTGTTCTTGATAGTGACCAAGTTGATAGGTCGGTAATCTACAACCATCCGATCCGTTCCATGCTTCTTCTTGACAAAGAGGACGGGGCAAGCCCATGGAGAGGAACTAGGACGTATGAAACCCTTTTTGAAGGACTCATCGAGTTGGTTCTTAAGCTCGGCTAGTTCGAAGGGTGCCATCTTATAGGGTCTTCTAGAAATTGGAACGGTTCCTGGAACAAGGTCTATCACAAACTCGACATCCCTGTCAGGTGGAACACCTGGCAGTTCTTCTGGAAAGACATCCGGAAAGTCTCGGAATACCAAAATATCCTCAAGGTCTGGAAGGGGGTTGGCATTTAGGAAGTAAAGCTGGTGCTTGGCCACTCGAGTTAGGACATTGACTGTCTTGCCCGATGGGTGAGTAAGTTGAACGGTTCTAGTGGCACAATCAATCTTAGCATAATGAGCTGACATCCAGTCCATACCCAAGATGATGTTAATGTTCGAGGACTTGAGAGCTATTAAAGATGCAAGAAAGACAAGTCTATCGAAAAGAATTCCGTTCCCATGGCTTACTCTAGAAGTTTGCCATTTGGAACCCGGAGTTTGAATTACCATGGAAGTGGGCATGTCACAGAATGTCGTGTTATGCAATCGAGCATAGTTCTCGGATATGAATGAATGAGATGCTCCAGTATCGAAAAGAACAGATGCCGGATGGCAATTAACAAGGAGCATACCAAGGATGACGTTAGGATCCTCATGAGCCTCCTCGAATGAAACATAGTTGACATGGCCATGTGAGTGGTGACCGGCTTGGCGTAGAATGTCTTTCCCGCTGGCTTACCATGGCCAACGGACTTTCCAGACTGATTGGGGTTGTTGTTCTGGGGACACTCTCGACTATAGTGACCCGGCTCTCCACACTTGAAACATGTCACAACATTGGTGCGTGGAGCAACATTAGCAGCGGGGCCACCATAGGGCTTGGGCGGTGCAAGCTGCTGGTTGGGACGAGGCACCTCAAAGGATGGCCTCGGAATGAACCTGGGTGGCAGTGCCATGCTTGGAATCCACACCCGGCACTCCTGAGATCCAGAGCCGGATGAAGAGCCAAAATCACGAGAGTGCTTGCGTGAAGCGTCATAGTCAGACTGGCCTGTCTCAGCACTGATGGCTTTATTGACCAACTTCTGAAAGGAGGTGCACTCGTGCAGGCGAAGATCGCGGCGAAGGTCAGGGCTAAGTCCCTTGCGGAACCTTGCCTACTTCTTAGCATCGGTGGATACCTCTTTAGGAGCATATCGTGCCAGATTCCCAAATTCACGACTATATGCATCCACAGTCAGTCTTCCTTGGGTGAAATTGCAGAACTCTTCCCTCTTGCGATCTATGAGACCTTCCGGGATGTGATGCTCACAGAAAGCCTCACTGAATTCAGCCCAAGTATTGATTTGGCCGACCGGGCGCATAGCTTCAAAGTTTTCCCACCAAAGGCTAGCAGGGCCTTCGAGGTGATAGGCAGCATAAGTAACCTTATCAGCTTTGGCTACGTTGGCAGAACGTAGCTTGTGGGTGATGCTGCGAAGCCAGTCATCTGCATCGAGGGGCTCGACGGAATGGTTAAACTTTGGTGGGTACAGCTTGATAAAGTCATTGATTGACACCAAGTCATTTCGCTGATGGCATGCAGTGTTCTGCTCAATCCTCTCTAGTAAGCGGTTAGTCTCACGCTTGTTTCTTTCCGCCTCCAGCATCACTTCAGCCAGAGAAGGCGGGTGAGGCAGATTTTCACCCCTAGCTGCACTGGCTTCCCCCCGCTCCGGGGCAGCAGGGTTGCTGCGGGTGTTGACCATCCTAGGAGAAAATAAGACAACGGTTTAGATAAGGATGGCATAAACTTAGCAAGGAAGTGCAGAATGTAATGGATAACATGGAATGCTAAGATGTTCGTTGCACGACATGGTAATATAGAAACTGCCATATATATACCATTGGTCATACACACCGTACATAGTTTAGTACAAGCCCAGGCTAGAGTACAACTACGGTGAAAGACATTACATCTCATCGAAGGCATTCCAAGCTCCTATACATTATTTTCCTACACCTCCGGAGCGTGATACACACCAAGTCGTATCCCACGGTCACGCAGGACTGTGGAGATTACAACTACTACAATACTAGTGAAACTACTACTAGCTCAGACGGCTCCGTAGTAATCTTCATAGAAGTCGCCACCAAAACCTGGAAGTGGAACATGATCATCTAGGAACAGACGGTCCTGCGGAGCCTGCGGACCATAGGGACTCGGATGTGGCCTTGGTCCCACAGGTGGTGGCAGACGGGGACCACGAGGAGGGGTGATTCCTCCTACATCGTGCCACTCCATACAATCTGGCAATCCAGACCGTACAGGGTACAGATCCCCCTGATCCATGTATCCTGCCTGTACCGCTGGTGCAAACCGAGTCAAAGTGGCCTAGTGATCAGCACGAGAGTTAAAAAGCTCCATACGCAAGGCCCGATTTTCACGGTCCTTATCCTCGAGCATCTCGGTAGTGGTGGGAGTAGTGACTCCTCATGTGTGGGGTCAACATAGATAGCCTGGAGATACCCTTGCGCTCCCGGAAGTGAAGCTGGCATATAACGGAAGTCGGTGTTCCGAAGCAGGCCAGTCCGGACTCGCATGATGGTCATCATGGAATAGGCAGCATCCTGCACAGCCATCTCAATAGTAACCCCGAGTCCATAGGAACAGTGAAGGGGCTCAGCAGCTCCATGATAAGAGGGATATATCCTGACGGTACAGAGGTACTGGCTCTGGTTGAAGTCTCGGAATTGCTCTTCGACAGTGTATTCGGGATACCAACGGTAACCCGTCTCGATCATTACCCGGACTAACATAGCAGTATGACCGGGCACACCGAGGCACCGGGTCTGGCGAACCACTTGGTTTTGAGCACGAGTGGCCATCTGAAAGCACAACCACAATGCAAAGACATTAGAATTTCTAGGGAAAATTGGACAGCATAACAGCTGTAAATGCTCAGAAAAAGATTTGAGACATCCACAACAGTTTGCAATACCACTCAACAACATCATATCAAGGTTATGATTCAACTATCAACATACTAAAAGTAGTAGAAACTGTACTGAGGCTTGTAATAACAATCCTATAAGCTACTATGGATTAGTAACACGTGAACCTGATAGAAGAAGAGAGCCTAGTCCTTAACCCACGTTGAATGAGAAGAGAATGACTCAGATTAGAGGGAATAAGGTAAAGGAGTAAAAGAGCCTTACGTTCCCTCCCACAATCAATTCCCCTACATATAACTAAAGCATTTCTAGACTCGACATCGACCAATTTGGCTCAACGAACCTACAGGCAGTCCGGCTCTGATGCCAACGCTGTCAGGACCCCGATTCCAAGTTACATCGATCTAGCCTATAACACCTCATATCACATTGCGGCCTCACGCATGGTATCCCCACGGGTGTTGCCTTACCATGGCCCAGGACCGTTTGCACCTTTTGGCTCACGTATATGATAGTGTCGCTAGCATCCATATGATAGAGAACCCGGGCCGACATGGCTAGTCATGAACCCAAAACGGCACAGACCTATGGAGACAGGCATACGTGAAACACATCGAGCATGTCAGTCATCAGCGTGTGACTCTGGGCTGTAGCACTAGGCTAACAGGACTCCGGGGAACCCGGGCTGTAGCAGGCTAGGCAGGACACCGGATGTCACCGTGTGACATTTGCCCAAAGGGACAGACATAGGAACGAAGTGAAACACATGCCGGCCACTCAAGTGTCCTGAGCAGTAGTGCTGGGCTAGCAGGACTCCAATGAACTGGGCTGTAGCGGACTACTATGGCTCGAGGAACACTAGACTACATTTCCCCATAAGAAAGGCTGCCAAGGATAAACAACTAGATTGTCGGATCCCACACATACCAAGCATTTCAATCATACACACAATATGCTCGATATGTGCAAATACAACATGGCATCACAACAAAACTCTACAACTCGAGTACTTTATTTAAAGGCTCCAGAGAGCCATACATAACATGTTCATACAGGTAGGGGTCACATGACCCGACACTCAAGTCATACAAGCATACAAGCACATGCGGAAGCAAATAGTCTGAGTACAGACACTAGAAAGCAAGAAGGCTTCTCGAAGCCTGTCTATCTACATAGGGCCCTCCATGGCCAGGATCGCCACCTGGGTGGCAAGTCACTCATCGACGTCGAGATCTACATAAAACCCGTCGGAGGGGACGGTGTTGTCGTCTGAAAACAGTAATTAAGCAAACATGAGTACAAAGGTACTCAACAAGTCTTACATCAGAACCTACTATACATGCTCATTCTCAAGAAGGTGGTGGAGTTATTGCAACAAGCCAGCTTTGACTCTTGGCTAAGCTATCCTACGAGACTCCACTAGTAAAATAGTTTTCACACACGAGTCCACTACTCACCAACACAATACTCCACCGAGGACCCTCCCTCGTCATCCTACGAGAGGGCCATCCTCGGTACTCACACTTATCTTGAGTCTTTTAGTAGTATCCATTAACTTGTCTATGAACTATATAGGCAACCAAGTAGTCCTTTACCGCGGACACGGCTATTCGAATAGATTTATACCCTGGAGGGGTGTACTTCATCACACATGTTTCCACCACTTAGCGTCTGCACACGACATCTGCTCGGCAGACTTCAAGCGAAAACCGACGTGGGTGTAGACCATGACCTGACTAACCGCACAAGTCTCTAGTCCAGGTTTATCGCCTATTCAGGTTCCATCCACAAGGAGATCCGGCCGGGGTGTCCTCAACGCCCCCAAACGATGTGTGCAGGGTTCCTGAGACACCAAACGGGCGACTCGGTACACCGTGCCATGGTGTATCTACCGCATCATAGCCCACCCCTAGGGTCAGTGCTACGCACGGCCGTCAACACATAACCTACAAACACCAAAAACAAGTTGCAACTCCTGGACAGAGGACGAGAGGGGTCAGTAAGTCGAGCGGGGTCATATTTCAGGGCCCAATGTGTGGTAGTAGCTGAATCTTAAATCACGCATACAGATCTCAGTTCTTATGGACGGCCTCAATGAAACAACCCACCATGTACTCCTACATGGCCTCTCACCGATACCTTTACCAAAACATGTTCAACACATCCCTCACATTACCGACATAATCATTTCACTCTAGCCCATCACCCAGATGAACCAGACCTGACACAACTCTATGCATAGCAGACATAGCAAGGTAGGAATCACATACATGGCTCAATCAACTCCTACACATGCTAGTGGGTTTCATCTAATTACTGTGGAAATGACAGGTCATGCAGAGGATAAGGGTTCAACTACCGTAGCACACAGCAGTTTAAATCGCGTTGTCTTAATGCAGTAAACAAGAGCAGAAGCGAGAATATGGGTTTGTATCGGAATGATCAATGGGTTGCTTGCCTGATGTAGTGGCAGTAGGGTACTGCCCTTCAGACGGATACTCGGGGTTATCCTCGGAGGCAGAACCTACCATGAAGGACACACCAGAACATAATCAACACATGACAATATGCAACAATATGATGCATGCTATGACATGGCAAAATGAATGTGTCTTGGCCTAATGCAAGCGAAAACAGAAAGGAATGAACTCATTTGAATCAAAGATTCAAATGTTAGTTCATTTAACATAGCCTTATTAGTGCATTATCTTATTTTGCTTAAACAGCAAGGTTAACTTGTTTTGTCATGCATGAAACCATTACAGATGGATAGACTGAATTTTTCTGATCATTTTTCATATATAATTTGTTTGATTTTCTATGATTTTTAGAGGTTTTGGCTATTTTCTAGAATTTCCTATATAAAAATAAATCCAGAAAAAGAATAAATGCGTCAGCACTACGTCACTATGACGTCAGCAAGTCAAAGGCGCCAGGGCCAGTCAAACCTGACTAGTGGGCCCTGTCTATCAGTGTCTCAGCTAATTAATAGGATTAAGTTAGTACTAATTAACTATCAGTGGGGCCTGGGCCCACATGTCAGTGACTAAACTAATTAAAATTAGTTAACACTAATCCTAAACTAATTAGCAGGCCGGCCCCACCTGTCACAGGCTCAGGAGGGAAGTCAACCTGGGCCCACGCATCTGCCCATGGTCAAAAAGTGGTCAGACTCGCCGGCGTTTAGCCGCCGGCGAGGCCAGACGCGGCGGAGCAGCGCGGGTTTTGCACTCCGGCGACCAAAAGGATGGCGGAGACCATCTACGTGATGCGGGGAGTGAGCCGCGTCGAGTGGTGGCAGTGGGTCTAGCTGGGGTGGCCGGAAACGCCGGCGGCGACAAGCGTTGCGGCTGCCGGAGTTCGGGCGAGGTCGAACTAGTCGCTAGCAGGCACGGCGAGGGGCATGCGGGGGTGCTACGGGCTCTTGCGAGTGCGTTGAAGACGATGGCGTGCTTGGTTGCGACCCAACGTGGCTGTGGCCACGACGGTGACGTGCGGTGACGGCGGCGAGCTTCGGCCATGGTGGTTAGTAAGGCTAGAGGAGGAAATTGATGGCAGGGAGCGAGGGGTTCGATAGAGGAGCTCACGGCGGTTGCAGAACGCGTCTCAGCGGGCTCGGGGGAGGTCGGACAATGTCGGGGCGTTGCCAGCGATCTCGGTTTCTCGAGGTAGAAGACGACCGCGGTGATGACGTTTGGGGGCGTCCGGGGCGGCGTGGCACGGCGGAGAGGACAAGGGCGATGAGGCAGGGCTTCTGGGCCGGTCAGAGAGGCGAGGGAGAGGCGGTGGCCGCGGTGGTGCTTGTCGGCGGCGACGGCTGCGCTCGGCAGGGGATGGGGAGAGAACCAGAGGAGGGAGAGGGCATGGGGAGAGTGGGGAGAATGAGAGGGGAATGAGGGGGAGTGGGTGGCACTGGTGGGAGCGCCCGGGGTGTCGGCAGAAGCAGGAGGTGGCCGGCGTGTGGCCGCGGGCGCCGGCCACGCACCTCTCGTCCTCCTGGCGAGAGGAGGAGGACGACTGGCAGGAGCCAGTGGGCTGGGCCGAGCTAGGCCAGGCCAGGCGACAGTTAAGTCCTCTAACTCTCTCACTGTCTCTTTCTGTTTGCTTTTATTTATTTCCTGCTATGTGTATTGAAATAGAATAAATACTATTTCATTTCCAAAAACTCTGGAAATATTCAGAGACACATTTGGGAATATTCCCAACTGCCTAAAAATGCTTCCAAGATTATTTGAGCACTTTAAAATATTTATAGCATTTAAAATGCCCAAATTCAAATACTTATGGCTTGTTCAAAAAATCCAGAATGGCTCCATAAATTGCAAGACCATTTTTGGCAGAGGTTTTAGTCAAGACCAAAAATGGTGGGCTTTTATGAAGGGCATTTTGGGTTCACTAAAATTCCAATTGTTGGAAATTAGCATTTTCAGGGGGGTGTTGGGGTTGATTAGGCACCATTTCAAGTTTAAGAGAAATTTAAACATGATGCACAAGTTCATCCAACCCTAATGCATGACTAAAAGCAGGAATGTGACACCGGAACAACAAACAACAAATCCGAAAAACCCCATATGCATATATTAGGTTTGGTACTGTTCTGACCTAAACACAATTTTAGAGTTACTAAACATGCAAAACAAGTACACCATGTTAAACTAGGCATTTTTCCACCCCATTTACATATAAAGTTTATTAAAATCCGAGTTACGGTTAAATAGGTATGAATTAAATCATTTTAGCATGGCATTAGGCAAATTATGAACAAACATCATTTTAAACATTTTAAACATGGGTGAAAGTGACATATTATGAAACTAGACACAATTTTAAGCAAGTTTCATATTTGAAGTGTTTACATATGATGCCTGGTTATTAAGTTATTAGATGCATGGACTTGAAGGGCTTTTTTGTAAAACTGCGTTCTTTGGAATAATAGCTAAATTCCCAGATCTAAAAAAACATGAACGGGCCGAATCTGGCTGGGCCAACCGGAGCAGAGGCGATGGGGGTCTCACCATGGGCCAAGGTCCGATCGATGGAGCTGGAGGCTGGAAGGGGGCGCTGGGCCTTGGCGCGATCGAACCAGGAGGCAGGGCGATGGTCAACGCGCTCGCGGCCAGGAGCAGGGCACTCGTCCTCCTCTGCAACTGAAGCAGGGACCCAGAGGACGGCGACGCACAACCGGGAGGCAACACCGGGGATGGAGCTCTGGCGACGGGATCCAAAGGGGAACGCCGGTGAATGGACGGAGGGTCTCGGGCCCGGTCGGACCTAGCGGCGGCCAGTGCTTCAGAGCTCCTGTTGAATGGGATAAGGTACCTGAAGAAGAGGGACAAAGAGAGATCAGAGCGGGAGAGAGAGAGACAGGGAAAAAAAGAGAAGGAGGAAGAGACGGGGCAGCGGGATCCTATCGGCGTATTGACGAAGCTCGTCGGCGGCGGGGTCAGCGAGGCGGTGTGGCAACCGGAGATGGGCCCTGGAGGTGAGGCTCGGGTGAGCTACTGGACGAGGCGCAGAGGGCATCGGGGCTCCCCTGCTCGAGTTCCTGGGCGCGTGCTCACGCACGAGACCGAGAGGAGGTTGGGCCTCGGTTGACTGGATCGGGGCCAGGGGCTCGGCTACGCAGGGTGGCCGCCGATTGGCTTGGTGATGAAATTGAGGGGAGGAGCTGGTTGGTCGGACACGGAAACCAAGAAGAGACCGTGTGGTAGCGGCGGCTAGGAGGATCCCTAGGGATTAGGGATTGGTCTAGGTTAGGCTAATATATATAGCGAGTGGGTTTGGTTAGGGGTTATTCGGTCCATCTGATCGTAATCGAACGATCCCGGATAATTAGGTTAGGCGGCCCAATTAACAAAACGAAGATGTTTTGTAGATGTTTGGGGTTGATCCGGATCCAACGGTGACGACTATCCGGGTCGGGTCCGGGACAACTTTCGGATGCGCGCGAGAGGAGGGCCGCGGGCTGAGAGAGAGCTTAGGCTAGGCCTGGCGGTAGGTAGTGGACTATGCAGAAGGCCTCAGGCTAAGAGAAGAGAAGAGAGAGAGGCCCGGCGACTGTTTCCGGAGACCAAAAATGTCCGACGTGGGCCCGACTATAATGGCGCTATAGTTTAACGGTTGGGCAATCAAACGAACTCCGAATGTGATGAAACTTGACAGGCGGTCTATCTACACTATAATAAGACCACATGCCAACTTTCAACCCAATCCGAGAACATTTCCCGGCCACTTATAAAATAATATTTCGGACGTGCCGCGGGCGCGTGCAAGTGTGTCTGGGCTCAGAACGGACAACGAACGGAACTGGAGGAACCCGAGCGGATGCAAGTTTTGAAAACAGATGATGCAATGCACATGATGACATGATGAAATGCAACACGCAAGCACATGACATGGCAACGTCGGCGAATAACTGGACGACAGCTGGCGCAACGGTCTCGGGGCGTCACAACACTCCACCACTACGAGAGGATCTCGTCCCAAGATCTAGAATGGCACCGGAGGGAAAAACGAAAGAGAAAGAGAAGAGGTAAAACTAAGTTGCTTCTTTGACAAACGAGTGAAACCAAAGAACCTTGAGAGGTTGAACAAATTGAAAGAAAGAAAACAACGAAGATGAACAAAGTTGAAAAAAACCTCCGTTAGAAAAGAGGAACAAGGAAGAACCAATTCGAGTAGCACTCCAGTTAAAAAGTGATATGAAACTTGATAACATGACAAGAACTTGAGTAGAGGGTGCGATACTCCCGATAAACAAGATAGAGAAGGAATAAGACTGATATTATTTGGACAGCACTTCGACTGTAAATGGAAGAAATTGAACATGATCTTGACAAACAAGATGATGGATTGAAGAGAGCAACATCACCATGCCTCCGGAACAAAAGTAAGAAATGGAATGGAATGAACGGAAGATAAAACAATATCTTCTACCTTAAATGAGCTTGCAAAAGCATCTTTAGGAGAAGGTTCGAACGGAGTTGTTGGAAAACCAACAACGAAAAGTATAAGCTTGATGTGGGCTTATGTAAGACATCTCAAAATTATGAGGTGAAATTCTGCCACTAACGAAACAATAGATTGGATCGATATGAACAAGGAGACGAGAAACTTATTTCACCGGGAGGATAAATGAAGAGCTTGGGTCATTTATAAGCACCATAATTAGCAACATTCCCAATGGAAGGCTTTCGGTGAAATATAACCCAAGATAATTCCAATGAAGAGGTTGATGGATTTAAAATATCTCATTCTTGATAACTTGTGAATCACGAAGCACGAATGGAAATTATCAAGAATGACATAACAACACCTCCAATGATACGGTAGAAAGAATTGCACTCTGGATTGCAAGATGAAGAACGCTTGAGCTCCTCTGAAAAGAATCTTGATGAGCACTTCAAGAAGGATTTAAATCCTTGATGAACCATCATGTAGCACCTTCATGAAGAACTCCGTTAAACAAAAGAATGATCAAACGGAAGGAGAGAGAAGTTGAAAACACAAGGTGAATCCTTGTACTGATTTAAATGAATCTCTGTGGTGAAATAATTGAAAAAGGTTGGAACTCTGGGAAAAAGAGAAGATGAAACAATTGAAATCAGGAATTTGATGAGCCTCCGGAATAGGGAATTGAGTTCACTCAATGAAACACAAATAAGAATTACATTATGCTTATTCTTCACCAATTTAAATTGATGAAGCAATGGATCTGGCATATTACTTATTCTCGTAGAAAGGATTAAGATAGATATAGCATCAAACTTGGGAAGGTCTTCAACGATCCACCGGTAGAATTGAAACAACGAATGAATTGATAAGATAAAGAAGGAAGAGAAATGTTGGCCAAAATACCGTAAGAATTGAAAATGAACGAAGTAAAGGGGTGAATCACTGATAAGAATTGTGAAATGAAGGAAGATACTTGAGACAATCTAGATACATGAGAACGAAGGGATCACGAACTGATTAGAGATCACTTGAACGATGCACCGGTAAGATTGGAGAATGATAACTGACAGCTAAGATTGAATAAACCTGAATTGATGGACTCCGGATAACAAACTGAGAATACTCTTGAATTGCTCCGGATGGGTGAAAAGAATTCCCACAATCGAAAACAATTATGAGAGGATGGCAACAAGCTAAAATCACGAGTCTCTGAGAGAACGGGCAAGATTTGGAGGTAAAACTCTTCTTCAGTCTTCAAATGTTGAGAATGACGACGAGAAACACCAACAAGAGTTGTTGAGATACTCCGGGATGAAAATTATAAAGGTTGAACCAATGATGAAAAGAATTTGAAAGATCTTGGAGAAGGCAATTGACTGATGATAATTCATTCTTACAAATTAGAAGAGTCAGGTAAGATCCTGGAAAAAGACCTGTGGGTTAGGGCCCACTCAAAAGAAACTCCGTTGAAATGATTTCTTGAAAAGAGAGATTCCACCAGTTGAATTAAATGGCTTCAATGAGGTGACATCCTCGAAAGATCTTGAACGAAAACAGAGTGGGAACACGAATCTTTGAGATATCTGGAGCACTCCGGAACAATTGGATCGCGAGAAGTGGGTGATTAAGAGGTGCACCGGCATGAGAAAGCAATTGAAGCGAGGAAAAGGGATATGATCAACAAATCTTGAATTTAAACCACCGGAGAAGAAAAAGAATGAAGAATGATGAACTAGTAGAACATCTTCATGAGAACCACCGGGTAAGAATATTGACGGAAAAGAATGGAGAGACTTCATATGAATAAAATGGATACTTGATAAAGAAATCCGAGTCCTTGAAGAAACAAAGGTGGGAGGGAGGGAAAACAAAGTCAAATTAGGACGGATGAGACAAACAATGTTGAGAAGACTTTGAGTTGATCTCGCGGATGTTGAAAAAGATCGGATCCACTTGAAGAGAGACACGCCGGTTGAAAAGAATTGACATGACAATCTCAATAAACGAGAAGTTATGGAATATGAGAACACCACTTAGGAAAGGTATGGAATCAACATTTGACTTTGAAGCAACTCGAGTATCACAACCCAAAAAAAATGATTGGCATGCAGAATAAGCCAGAACAAACATATGTTAGAGATTTCGTCCGAAATTTTCATGGTGGGGCCTACACAGGCTCGATCGTACAGCACCATCATGTACAAGGCAGTGCACATGACATACGAAGCGTCCCCGAGTCAGCATAGCCAAGGACTCTTTAAGACGCAACGAGACCAGTGTAAAACCAACCGTGGGTAGGCGGACCACTAGACATCGAACCCCAATTTCATATCATGCATCTGTCGGAAAGATATCCTAAGATCTACTTGAATTCCCACTTATGAACTCCCGAAACTTTCTGTTATGCAATTAGGTGTTGGGGATACAGGGGAAGCATAATATCTCACCCAAAACTAACAAATCCTACATCCAGCTGTATCCATCCTTCAACACATAACCAAGAAATCTTCGGAAATCATTTACCTCAACCTTCGAAAAGCATCTGTTATACGAGTTATGGCAATACTCCCGAACTCCCGCCCCAGTACTGGGTGGCGTCAAGGTTATCTCACCAACAACTGCATAAAACAGATTTTCGATGTCGGCAAACTCAGGTATTCCAGAACTGCAACGATAAAATTGTGACGACAACACCTTGGAGCTCCCCCGGGACACTGCCACAACCCCTAAATGTCAGGAGGCACCAAGAACAATGTTCTCGTCACAAAACCATCGGAATGATCCCAAGATACCCGCGTGAACCTAATTTTTTTTAGTGAAATTTGAGAAGAGAAGAGTCAAAACTCTACGTCAGGATGCCTCACCAGAGCGACGAAGGGACTGAGGAGTAAAAAGTATCCTACTCTCCGATATATATAAATCCTAAATGACTCAAAACATTTTTCTAGACTCAACAATGCCAGCGATTCGATCAAGCAGGGGGCTCCTAAGGTCGGGGAAGGCTCTGATTACCAACTTGTAACGCCCTCGATGCGGCTATATCTCCCACGTGTCGAAGCACGACTTAGAGGCATAACCGCATTGAAAGCAATGTCGCAAGTGAGGTAATCTTCACACAACCCATGTAATACATAAGGGAAAGAGTTACATAGTTGGCTTACAATCGCCAGTTCACACAATACAGGAATAAAGCATTACATCATCCAGATACAATCAAGGTCTGACTATGGAACCAAAATAAAAGAAGACTACCCCAAATAACACAGATCCCCGATCGCCCCAACTAGGCTCCACTACTGATCAACTGAAACGAAACAACACAATGAACGAGATCTTCATCGAGCTCCTCCTTGAGCTCGGTTGTGTCTACTGCACGGTTTCATCGGCACCTGCAAACTGGTTTTGGAAGTTTCTATGAGTCATGGGGACTCAGCAATCTCACACTCTCGCGATCAAGACTATTTAACCTTATAGGAAGGGTAAAAGGTATGAGGTGGAGCTGCAGCAAGCGACTAGCATATATGGTGGCTAATATACGCAAATGAGAGCGAGAAGAGAAGGAAAAAGCACGGTCGAACAACTATGATCAAGAAGTGATCCTAGAACAACCTACGTCAAGCACTACTCCAACACCGTGTTCACTTCCCGCACTCCGCCGGAAAGAAACCATCACGGTTACACACGCGGTTGATGTATTTTAATTAAGATCAACGTCAGGTTTTCTACAACTGGACATTAACAAATTCCCATCTGCCCATAACCGCAGGCATGGCTTTCGAAAGTTCAAATCCCTGCAGGGGTGTCCCAACTTAGCCCATCACAAGCTCTCACGATCAACGAAGGATATTCCTTCTCCCAAGACAATCCGATCAGACTCGGCATCCCAGTTACAAGACATCCTCGACAATGGTAAAACAAGTCCAGCAAGACCGCCCGATGCGCCGACATCCCGATAGGAGCTGCACATATCTCGTTCTCAGGGCAACGCCGGATGAACACTACGTACAACTAAAACCAGCCCTCATGTTTCCCGGAGGTGGCGCCGCAAGTGGCTCTGTTTCGGAACAACACTTAGACAAGCACTGGCCCGGGGGGGGGGGGGTTAAAATAAAGATGACCCTCGGGATGCGTGACTCCAAAGGGAAAAAAGGCTAGGTGGCGAATGGTAAAACCAAGGTTGGGCCTTGCTGGAGGAGTTTTATTCAAGGCGAACTGTCAAGGGGTTCCCATTATAACCCAACCGTGTAAGGAACGCAAAATCCGAGAACATAACAACGATATGACGGAAACTAGGGCGGCAAGAGTGGAACAAAACACCAGGCATAAGGCCGAGCCTTCCACCCTTTACCAAGTATATAGATGCATTAATTAAATAAGAGATATTGTGATATCCCAACAAAATATCCATGTTCCAACAAGGACAAACCCCAATCTTCACCTGCAACTAACAACGCTAAAAGAGGGGCTAAGCAAAGCGGTAACATAGCCAAACAACGGTTTGCTAGGACAAGGTTGGTTTGAGGCTTGGCTTAACAACATGGGAGGCATGATAAGCAAGTGGTAGGTATCGCGGCATAGGCTTAGCAAAAGAGCGAGCAACTAGCAAGCAAAGATAGAAGTGATTTCGAGGGAATGGTCATCTTGCCTGAGATCCCGCAAGGAAGAAGAACGAGTCCATGAAGAAGACAAACGGACGAAGTCGAATGGATCCTCACAAATGCGACATTACCGGATTACCGAGAAGAAGTACACCGGAAAGAAAGCAAACAACATAGTAAACAATCATCACATAAGCATGGCACAATGCACAAACAAGTATGATGCATGTCCGGTTTAATGAGGCATGTCATGGCAAAGTGCACAAACAACCCTACAAATTAAGTGGAGCTCAATATGCAACGAGTTGCATATTGACGGAACACCACGTGACTTATTTAGTTCACTCTCGTTTATGTACCCAACAAGATTAAATGTTGTTAGCATGGCAAGAGGTGAAGCATAATGAAACTATCTATCTAGGCAAGTTTAAATGAGGCCGGAACAACAAACAACAAATCCGGGAAAACCCCATATGCATATATTAGGTTTGGTACTGTTCTGACCTAAACACAATTTTAGAGTTATTAAACATGCAAAACAAGTACATCATGTTAAACTAGGCATTTTTGCACCCCATTTACATATAAAGTTTATTAAAATCCGAGTTACGATTAAATAGGTATGAATTAAATCATTTTAGCATGGCATTAGGCAAATTATGAACAAACATCATTTTAAACATTTTAAACATGGGTGAAAGTGACATATTATGAAACTAGACACAATTTTAAGCAAGTTTCATATTTGAAGTTTTTACATATGATGCATGGTTATTAAGTTATTAAATGCATGGACTTGAAGGGCTTTCTTGTAATACTGCGTTCTCTGGAATAATAGCTAAATTCCCAGATCTGAAAAAAAACATGAACAGGCCGAATCCGGCTGGGCCAACCGGAGCAGAGGCGATGGGGGTCTCACCATGGGCCAAGGTCCGGTCGACGGAGCTGGAGGCTGGAAGGGGGCGCTGGGCCTTGGTGCGATCGAACCAGGAGGCATGGCGATGGTCAACACGCTCGTGGCCAGGAGCAGGGCACTCGTCCTCCTCTGCAACTGAAGCAGGGACGCAGAGGATGACGACGCACAACCAGGAGGCAGCAGCGGGGATAGAGCTCTGGCGACGGGATCCGAAGGGGAACGCCGGTGAATGGATGGAGAGCCTCGGGCTCGGTCGGACCTAGCGGCGGCCGGTGCTTCAGAGCTCCTGGTGATGGGGATAAGGTACCTAAAGAAGAGGGACAGAGAGAGATCAGAGCGGAAGAGAGAGAGACAGGGAAAAAAGAGAAGGAGGAAGAGACGGGGCAGCGGGATCCTATCGGCGTGTTGATGAATTTCGTCGTCGGCGGGGTCAGCGAGGTGGTGTGGCAACCGGAGATGGGTCCTGGAGGTGAGGCTCGGGCGAGCTGCGGGACGAGGCGTAGAGGGCATTGGGGCTCCCCTTGAGGGAGTCCTGGATAAGCAGAAATTAAGCTTGGGGATGCTTGATAAGTCTCCAACGTATCTATAATTTTTTATTGTCCCATGGTATTATATTATCCACATTGGATGTTTTATATGAATTAGTATGCTATTTTATATCATTTTGGGACTAATCTATTAACCCAGTGCCTAGTGCCAGTTGCTTTATTTCCCTACTTTTGTCTTTTATAGAAAATCATTACCAAACATAATGAAATTTTTGACTTATTTTCTTGCACAAGAAGACACCCATGAAGCTTCGGGGGAAGGCTAGAAGAGCCACGGGTGAGGCACAAGCTCACCAGGCGCACCCTAGGAGGCGTCCTATGAGCTTGTGGGCCCCCCGTGGCACCTCTAGCCCTAATCTTAGCTCTATATATACCCAAATATTACCCGTATACTATAGGGCACACCAAAACTACTTTTACGCGGCCGCAAGTTTCGGTCCTCATGAGATCCCATCTGGAGACCTGTTCCGGTACTCTGCCGGAGGGGGATTCGATCACGGAGGGCCTCTACATCAACCTTTCTACCCTTCTGATGATGTGTGACTAGTTTACCACAGACCTACGATCCATAGCTAGTAGCTAGATGGCTTCTTATCTCTCTTTGATCTTCAATACAATGTTCTCCTCGATGTTCTTGGAGATCTATTCGATGTAATCTTCTTTTGCGGTGCGTTTGTTGAGATCCGATGAATTGTGAGTTTATGATCAGGTTATCTATGAATAATATTTGAGTATTCTCTGAACTCTTTTATGCATGATTAAGTTAGCTTTGTATTTCTCTCTGATCTATTGATATGGTTTGACTGCCTAGATTGATTTTTCTTGCAATGGGGGAGGTGCTTTGTTTTGGGTTCAATGCTTGTGGTGTCCTCATCCAGTGACAGAAGGGGTAGCGAGGCACATATTTGTATAGTTGCCATTAAGGATAAAAAGATGGGGTTTGTTCATACTGATTGGATCTATCCCTCTACATCATGTCATCTTGCTTAAGGCATCACTCCGTTCTTGTTAATTTAATACACTAGATGCATGCTGGATAGCGGTCGATCTGTGGAGCAATAGTAGTAGATGCGGGCAGGAGTGGGTCTTCTTATCACATACGTAGTGCCTATATTCATGATCATTGCCTTCGGTATTGTCATAATTATTCGCTTTTCTGTCAATTGCTCAACAATAATTTGTTCACCCACCGTATGTGTTCTTCAAGAGAGAAGCCTCTGGTGAAAACTATGGCCCCTAGATCTATCTTTTATCATATTATTTTCAGATCTATAAAACCAAAAACCCAAAAATACCTTGTTCAAATTTATTTACCTTTAATTTATTTGCACTTTTATTTATCTTATATACCTATCTCTATCAGATCTCATCCTTGCAAGTGACCATGAACGGATTGACAACCCCTTTATCACGTTGGGTGCAAGTGCTATCTTTGGAGACTTGTGGGTTCCTCCTACTGGATAGATACCTTGATTCTTAACTGAGAGAAATACTTATCTCTACTTTGCTGCATCGCCCTTTTCTCTTCAAGGGAAAAACCAATGCAAGCTCAAGAAGTAGCAAGCGTGACTGGTCGAGTGGCCATGAACGGGGAGAACATGCACGACCGAAGGCAGAGGAGGAGCCCGACCTCTTGTCATGACCGCCTTCTTCCTCGAGGGCTTCATGCGTGCACCAACCAGGCCGGTGGAGCCGTTCTTATTCCCCACGTCGGCGACCGTGATGGGAGGAACCGGAGCGAGGGAAGAAGGAGGTGGTGTCGCGCCGGGCACGCCTCCTTGCATGAGGTGGTTCCTGCTAATTCTTGAGCTTGCGTTGATTTTTCCCTTGAAGAGGAAAGGGTGATGCAACAAAGTAGAGATAAGTATTTCCCTCAGTTAGAGAACCAAGGTATCAATCCAGTAGGAGACAACGCACAAGTCACCAATAGCTGCACAGACAATCAAACAACTTGCACCCAACGCGATAAGGGGGTTGTCAATCCCTTCACGGTTACTTGCATAGTGAGATCTCATAGAGATAGATGAAACTAAACAAATGATAAAGTAAATGTTTTTGGGTGTTTTTGTTTATAGATCGGAAAGTAAAAGATTGCAAAATAGTAGATCGGAAACTTATATGATGGAAAATAGACCCGGGGGCCATAGGTTTCACTAGAGGCTTCTATGAAGATAGAAAATAATGCGGTGGGTGAACAAATTTGAAAGTGCAACTATCCCTGGGTGGTTTTGGTAATTCTTAGCAACATATAGCTCATTGAGCTAATTCTATTTTAAGATAAATATTTCAGGAAAGCTCAATGATTGGAATGGCATGGATTAGAAAGTGGACCCCTCAAAATGCTAAGGACAAAAGATTGGCTCAAGCTCAAAGCACAAGACTCTACACCTTTTCATTTTAGTGATCGAAGATCACATTGAGTGCATAGGAAAAGCCAATACTATTAAAAGGGGATGAGGTGTTGCTTAATGATTTACTTGCTCAAAGTGCTTAGTGATATGCTCCAGAAACCCCCAACTACTTTCTCATATCCACATACGTCCCAAACCAAAAGTCAAACTCGGCCCCACCAAAATTTCCTATCCAGCACCACCGAGTTCACTTGACATAGCCACTGCCAGAAACCCTATTCAATTTGGTCTCACCGATAGGGATCTCGGTCTCACTGAGATGGGATTGCAAACTCTCTGTTTCCCTTCGTAACATTTTGGTCCAAACGAAATGAGCGACTGGTCCCACTGAGATTGCAATGCAAACTCTCTGTTTCCCCTTCGTAACGTTTCGGTCTAACCGAGATGAGCGAATCGGTCCCACCGGGTTTGCCTAACCAACTCTCTATTTGCCTATTACCAAAATCGGTCCCACCGAGTTTGTGTAATCGGTCTCACCAAGATTGCGTTATGCCCTAACCCTAATGGAATCGGTCCCACCGAGTTTACATGTCGGTCCCACCGAAAACCCTAACGGTCACATTATGAACTAAATTAGTCTGACCGAGTTATATGATTCGGTCCCACCGAGTTTGGTGATTTGTGTGTAATGGCTAGATTTTGTGTGGAGGCTATTTATACCCCTCCACTCTCTCTTCATTCATGGAGAGAGCCATCAGAATATGCCTACACTTCCAACATACATTTTCTGAGAGAGAACCACCTACACTTTTGTTGAGGTCAAGATATTCCATTCCAACCACATAAATCTTGATCTCTAGCCTTCCTCAAGTTGCTTTCCACTCAAATCATCTTTCTACCAAATCCAATCCTATGAAAGAGAGTTGAGTGTTGACGAGACTATCATTTGAAGCACAAGAGCAAGGAGTTCATCATCAACACACCATCTATTACCTTTCGGAGAGTGGTGTCTCCTAGATTGGTTAGGTGTCATTTGGGAGCCTCCGTCAAGATTTTGGAGTTGAACCAAGGAGTTCGTACAGTCAAGGAGATCGCCTACTTCATGAAGATCTACCCTACTGAGGCAAGTCCTTCGTGGGCGATGGCCATGGTGGGATAGGCAAGGTTGCTTCTTCGTGGACCCTTCGTGGGTGGAGCCCTTCATGGACTCGTGCAACAGTTACCCTTCGTGGGTTGAAGTCTCCATCAACGTGGATGTACGATAGCACCACCTATCAGAACCACGCCAAAAATCTCCGTGTCTACATTGCGTTTTCTCCCTCCAAACTCCTCCCTTTACCTTCATATGCAATTGTTTTACATTCCGCTGCTATACTCTTAGAATTGCATGTGTAGGTTGATTACTTGTTTGTGCTAAGTTGCTAAAATCTGCCAAGACATAAAATTGGGAAAAGGCTAGATGTTTATTTGGTCAAGTAGTCTAATCATCCCCCTCTAGACATACTTTCGATCCTACAAAATTACTGTTGAGCAATTGATAGAAAATCACAAAGTTATGACGATATCTAACGCAATGATTATGAAATATAGGCATCATGTCCGTGTCAAGTAGACCGAGACTATTCTACATCTACTACTATTACTCCACACATCGGCCGGCTCCTGCCTGCTTCTAGAGTATTAAGTTCACGAAGAACAGACTAACGCATTAAGTAAGATGACATGATGTAGAGGAATAAACTCAAGCAATAAGATGTAAACCCCATCTTTTTATCACTGATGGCAATAGTATAATACGTGCCTTGCTGCCCCTATTGTCACTGGGAAAGGACACCGCAAGATTGAACCCAAAGCTAAGCACTTCTCCCATTGCAAGAAAAACCAATCTAGTTGGCCGAACCAAATTGATAGTTCGAAGAGACTTGCAAAGATATCAAATCATGCATATAAGAATTCGGAGAAGATTCAAATAATATTCATAGATAAGCCGATCATAAATCCACAATTCATCGGATCTCGGCAAACACACCGCAAAAAAGTATTACATCGAATAGATCTCCAAGAACATCGAGGAGAACATGGTATTGAGAATCAAAGAGAGAGAGAAGAAGCCATCTAGCTACTAGCTATGGACCCATAGGTCTGTGGTAAACTACTCACGCTTCATCGAAAGGGCAATGGTGTTGATGTAGAAGCCCTCCGTGATCGAATCCCCATTCCGCAGGACATCGGAAAAGGCCCCTATATGGGATCACACGGGTACAGAAGGTTGCGGCGGTGGAAAAGTGTTTACGTGGCTCCCCTGGATGTGTTTGGGGTATATGAGAATATATAGGCATGAGAAATAGGTCGGTGGAGTCACGAGTGGCCCACAAGGGTGGGGGCGCGCCCTCCGTCCTTGTGGCCGCCTCATGGCTCTTCCGACTTGATCTCCAAGTCTCCTGGGTGTCTTCTGGTGCAAGCAATATCATCGCAAAGGTTTCACTACTAGGGAAAAGCCTAGCAGCAGCGCGGGTTTTGGGCCTATTAGCAGCGGGGGGCCGGCGCTACTAATAAGGCGCTACAGCTAACGTATAGCAGCAGCGCGGGTGCCACCCGCGCTACTACTATGTCCCGCGCTACTACTAACCCGCGGAATTTTTTTTCAAATTTTTTGCGCGAATTTTCAAATTTATGAATTATTTTAACCTCTAATCTCTAATCATCCTCATCACTGCTTAATTTAATCTCTAATCACCCCTCATCATTCCAAATCATCTAACTTCCCGAACGGTCACCCATCCTCTCACTACTCCAGCCTGAGCACGCTTAACTTCCGGGTTCTATTCTCCCTCGATTCCAAGTCTGCACTTGTTGTTTTCCTGACAATAGTAAGATGTCAATCCTATTAACCCTTGGGAGTTTGACCACATTTTGACCAAAGTTTGACCACAGTTTGACCAGATTTGACCAAAATTCCAAAAAGCTGAAATAATTATTTAGTGACACTAATATTATTGAATAATTATTTAGTAACACTAATACTTCTTGAATAAGTAGTTTGACCACAGTTTGACCAGATTTGACCAAAATTAAAAAAACTGAAATTTAAGCATCACTTTTTTTCCTTTTAGAATTTGAGGATTCTAAAAATTTGCAAACAGGCCATAGGCCATCTCCATCGTATGCGGATTTTTGTGCTGAACATTTTGATATATTATATGTTTTTTCTGACATCGTATGCAAAAGTTATAGCCGTTTTACATTTTCCCTACACTTTTTGCAAAACATGTCCAAATTTAAGTTTTTAAATTTTCCTAACTAGTAGATGTAGTAACATAACTACATCTCGATGGATTTTAATTTTTGAAGTTTTTATCATTTTATTTTTCTTTTTACAAAACCGAAAAGGCGATCCACGAGGGGGGGGGTAGAGTTTCAAAATGGGACCTTTAGTAGTAGCGAGGGATTTTACCCCTCGCTACTACTATGGCATGTCCCGGAGGGGCACGGTTGAGACCTCTTAGTAGTAGCGAGGGGTAAAAACTTAGTAGTAGCGCGGGTTTATAACCCTCGCTACTACTATGGCATGGCCCAGGGGCACGGTAGAGACCGCTTAGTAGTAGCGAGGGGTAAAAACCAGCGCTGCTGCTATCAACTTAGTAGTAGCGAGGGTTAAAAACCCGCGCTACTACTATGGCATGTCCCGGGGGGCACGGTAGAGACCGCTTAGTAGTAGCGAGGGTAAAAAACCAGCGCTACTACTGTCAACTTAGTAGCGAGGGTTAAAAACTCGCGCTGCTGCTACTTAGCAGCAGCGCCTGATTTTAAAACGTGCTACTGGTAAGATTCTGTGTATAGGCTTTTCCCTAGTAGTTCTTTATTCCGTTTGGTATTCCTTTTCTGCGAAACTCAAAAACAAGGGAAAAACAGAAAATGGCACTGGGCTCTAGGTTAATAGGTTAGTCCCAAAAATAATATAAAATAGCATATTAATGCATATAAAACATCCAAAACAGATATTATACTAGCATGGGACAATAAAAAATTATAGATACGTTGGTGATGTATCAAGCATCCCCAAGCTTAATTCCTGCACGTCCTCGAGTAGGTAAATAACAAAAATAGATTTTTTTGATGTGGAATGCTACCTAACATATTTATCCATGTAATTTTTCTTTATTGTGGCATGAATGTTCAGATCCATAAGATTCAATACAAAAGTTTAATATGGACATAAAAATAATAATACTTCAAGCATACTAACAAGGCAATTATGTCTTCTCAAATTAACATGGCCAAAGAAAGCTTATCCTACAAAATCATATAGTCTGGCTATGCTCCATCTTCATCACACAAAATATTCAAATCATGCACAACCCCGATGACAAGCCAAGCGATTGCTTCATAGTTTTGATGTTCTCAAAAAATTTCAACTTTCACTCAATACATGAGCGTGAGCCATGGACATAGCACTATAGGTGGAATAGAATATGGTGGTTATGGAAAAGACAAAAAAGAAGGAAATAATCTCACATCAACTAGGCATATCAATGGGCTATGGAGATTCCCATCAATAGATATCAATGTGAGTAAGTAGGTGAGGGAGTCCTGGATTAGGGGGTGTTCGGGTAGCCGGACTATACCTTCAGTCGGACTCCTGGACTATGAAGATACAAGATTGAAGACTTCGTCCCATGTCCGGATGGGACTTTCCTTGGCGTGGAAGGCAAGCTTGGCGATGCGGATATTCAAGATATCCTACCATTGTAACCGACTCTATGTAACCCTAACCCTATCCGGTGTCTATATAAATCGGAGGGTTGTAGTCCATAGGACATCAACTTCATCAACTCCATATACAACAATCATACCATAGGCTAGCTTCTAGGGTTTAGCCTCCTTGATCTCGTGGTAGATCTACTCTTGTACTACCCATATCATCAATATTAATCAAGCAGGAGTAGGGTATTACCTCCATCGAGAGGGCCCGAACCTGGGTAAAAACATCGTGTCCCTTGTCTCCTGTTACCATCCGGCCTTGACGCACAGTTCGGGACCCCCTACCTGAGATCCGCCAGTTTTGACACCGACATTGGTGCTTTCATTGGGAGTTCCTCTGTGTCGTCGCCTTTAGGCCCGATGGCTCCTTTGATCATCAACAACGATGTGGTCCAGGGTGAGACCTTTCTCCCCGGACAGATCTTCGTCTTCGGCGGCTTCGCTCTGCGGGCCAATTCGCTCGGCCACTTGGAGCAGATCGAAAGCTACGCCCCTGGCCATCAAGTCAGGTTTGGAAGCTTAAGCAACACGGCTGACATCCGCGGAGACTTGATCTTCGACGGATTCGAGCCACGGCCAAGCGTGCCGCACTGTCTTGAGGGGCATGATATAGCTCTGCCTCCGGACAGTGTCCTGGAGGCCGCACACGCATCGGTTCCGACCCCTAACTCAGAGCCTATTGCGCCAATCGAGGATGAGCGGTTGGACGTCACCTCGGGGCTGCAATCTCAAAGGCGATCAAGCCGAACGCTAGCCCCGCACTCTGCATGACCCGTGACTCCGAGGATCCGGACTCCTCCCCGGACTCCGAACCCCCCGCGCCCCTGCCAATAAAATCCGATTGGGCGCCGATAATGGAGTTCACCGCTGCAGACATCTTTCAGCACTCGCCTCTTGGCGTCATCCTGAATTCCCTCAAGTCTCTCTCCTTATCAAGAGAGCCCTGGCCGGATAACAATCAGCGAGGATGGGATACGGACGATGAAGAAATTCAAAGCCCACCCACCACCCACTTTGTAGCCACTGTCGACGATCTAACCGACATGCTTGACTTCGGCTCCACAGACATCGACGGTATGGACGACGATGTAGGAGACGAACAGGAACCAGCACCTATAGGACGCTGGAAGGCCACCTCGTCATATGACATATATATGGTGGATACTCCAAAAGATGGAGATGGCGATGGAACAGTGGGGAATGACACCCCCAAGAAACAGCCAAAGCGCCGGCGTCAGCGGCGCCGCTCTAAATCCCGCCAAAGCAAAAATGGTGATTCCGGCACGGGAGATAATACTACCCCAGATAGCGCCGAAGAACACCCACCTCAGCAAGATTCGGCACAGGAAGATGGAGAAGCCCGCCCTCATGAGAGAGCAGCAGACCGAGAAGTCGAGGATGATAACTATACGCCTCCCTCCGAAGACGAGGCAAGCCTCGATGACGACGAATTCGTCATACCATCAGACCCTGCCGAACAAGAACGTTTTAAACGCAGGCTTTTAGCCACGGCAAGCAGCCTCAAGAAAAAGCAGCAACAACTTAGAGCTGCCCAAGATTTTCTAGCTGTCAGATGGATTGAAGTCCTTGCGGCCGAAGAATACGAACTCGAACGCCCCTCCAAGAGTTACCCGAAGCGCAGGCCGCTACCCCGATCAGAGGAGGAAGCACCTACATCACCAGCGCATGACATGGCAGACCGGCCACCTCGCGGCCATGACAGAGAGGCTTCTCGGCCCTCCACCCAAGCCATGCCCCAACGCCGCTCAACTAAGGCACGGGAAAATGCGCCCGACCTGCGAGACATACTGGAGGATAAGGCAAGACAAACAAGATCGATCTACGGATTGCGCAGGCGCCCTACGGCATGTGACAATGATCTTCACTCCAGATACAACAAATCCGGCTGGGCCGACCACAACAGACATGGCTCTTCCGAGCTGCGTCGTGATATAGCCCAGTACAGAGGCGCCGCACACCCGCTATGCTTCACGAATGAAGTAATGGATCATAAAATCCTAGAGGGTTTCAAACCCGTAAACATCGAATCATACGATGGCACATCAGACCTGGCAGTATGGATCAAGGATTATCTCCTTCACATCCACGTGGCACGCGGGGATGATCTACACGCCATCAAATACCTCCCGCTCAAACTTAAAGGACCGGCTCGACATTGGCTTAACAGCTTGCCAGCAGACTCAATCGGTTCTTGGGAGGACCTGGAAGCCGCATTCCTCGACAACTTCCTGGGCACTTATGTGCGACCACCGAATGCCGATGACTTAAGCCACATAATTCAGCAGCCAGAAGAATCGGCCAGACAATTCTGGACACGGTTCCTAACAAAGAAAAACCAGATAGTCGACTGTCCGGACGCAGAGGCCCTAGCGGCCTTTAAGCATAACATCCGCGACGAGTGGCTTGCCCGGCACCTGGGACAGGAAAAGCCGAAATCCATGGCAGCCCTCACGACACTCATGACCCGCTTTTGCGCGGGAGAAGACAGCTGGCTAGCTCGCAATAACAACTTATCAAAGAACCCTGGTAATTCGGATACCAAGGAAAAAAGTGGCAGGACACGTTGGAATAAGCAAAAATGCCGCGTTAGCAGCGACAGCAATGAAGACACGGCAGGCAATGCCGGATTCAAAGGCTATAAATCCGGTCAGCGGAAAAAGCCATTCAAAAAGAATACCCAGGGCCCGTCCAGTTTGGACCGAATACTCGATCGCTTGTGCCAGATACATGGCACCGCCAAAAGGCCAGCCAATCACACTAACAGGGATTGTTGGGTGTTCAAGCAGGCAGGCAAGTTAAGGGCCGAAAACAGAGACAAGGGACTGCACAGTGACGACGAGGAGCCCAAGCTGCTGAACAACAATGGACAGAAGGGCTTTCCCCCACAAGTGCGGATGGTGAACATGATATACGTTACCCACATTCCCAAGCGGGAGCGGAAGCGTGCGCTATCGGACATATACGCGATAGAGCCAGTCGCCCCAAAGTTCAACCCATCGTCCTCCTGCCTGATCACTTTTGATCGAAGGGACCATCCCACTAGCATCCGTCATGGCGGCTTCACCGCATTGGTTCTCGACCCAATCATCGACAGATTTCATCTCACAAGAGTCCTCATGGACGGCGGCAGTAGCCTGAACCTGCTTTATCAGGATATAGTGCGGAAAATGGGCATAGATCCCTCAAGGATTAAGCCCACAAGAACGACCTTTAAAGGCGTTATACCAGGTGTAGAAGCCAACCGTACAGGCTCAGTAACACTTGACGTGGTCTTTGGATCCCCGGACAATTTCCGAAGCGAAGAGTTAATCTTCGATATAGTCCCGTTTCATAGTGGCTATCACGCCCTGCTCAGACGAACCGCATTCGCAAAGTTCAATGCGGTGCCGCACTACGCATATCTCAAGCTCAAGATGCCAGGCCCTCGAGGAGTAATTACGGTCAACGGAAACACCGAACGCTCCCTCCGCATGGAGGAGCATACGGCGGCTCTCGCAGCAGAGGTACAAAGTAGCCTTCTCAGGCAATTCTCCAGTCCGGCCATTAAAAAGCCAGACACTGCCAAGCGCGCCCGGAATAACCAACAGCAGGACCGTCTGGCCCACTCTGAGCAAGCATAGCAATGCGGCCCCAACCCCAGCTTTCACAACATAGCGAAACCAGTACCTCGCGTACATAACTACGCCCTTGAAATACCATGGGCACAGGGGAAGGGGCACAATAACGGCACGCCCAAAATACGGCTTAAAACATACTAGGGGCTGCCGGATTCCTTTTTTAATTTTTTCTTACTTTCAGGACTCCATACTTTGGACGACCTGTTTGGCAACTCGACTGCCGCACAAACGATGCAAGATCCAGGGAGGCAGACAAGCCATGCCGCATTATGGAACTCCCAAGTGGTCTCTGTTACGAGCGGTATACCTGTTTTAAATACAATTCCATGGCCTGCCCCTGGTCAGGACATACTGAATAGTCCAATATCTTTTGCTTACCGCACTATTTGTATCGTTCGGCTTTGATAAATAAGCCTCTCTATAAATAATGCTTAGCTTCTTGTCTATTTTTTGCATTATCTTCTTTTCACATATATGTTTATTAAATAACATGATTGCACCCGTACACCATGGTACGGCAAACACGCCAGGGGCTTCAGTACCCCTCTTAATGGTGTGAGAAGTCCGTACACTTTAACAAGTGCGGCACCCCGAACTTATAGCACTATATGCATCGGCTCCGAATCATGATTTGGGTCAATAGTTGGGTTTGCCCGGCTCCTATGTTTTGGTGCCTTACGTTCCGCTATATCGGCTAAGGTAGCACTAGGAGAACCACTGCGATTGTGCCCCGGTTGAGCTGGGTTAAGCACCTTAGTGGAGAAAGCTAAAACCGACTGTCATGATATGGCGAGAGACCGGTCGCTGTTCGAGAGGTTTTTCGAGTCCCTAAAGACTTATGCCGCTTCGAGCGAGGAGCCGGCTTTGTCCGGCTAAGGCGTGGATAGCGCCCCGAACTCGGTCTTCCGAACTAGGGGCTTTGCCGAAATTTAAAATTATAGAGTTCTATGGCTAAGTGAGAGTGTTCAAGCATTATAGTCCGATTGCCTGGTTCGTTGTGCTGAGCGCCTCCCTCGAAGGACACCCCAGCACTAGTGGCATGGGGGCAGAAGCTGACGACTGGCCATCTCTCAATTTTTGATAAACGGCCGCACAGAAAGTAATATTTTAAATTCAACAAGCATTGCTTAGCGCATATGAACAAGTTTTCAGCGCACAGGATAAACACGAGCGAGTTCATTCAAAAAGTACATCATTGGTACATTCATCCGCCACAAGGCGGGCACCCGCTAGAACATCCTTATAATAGTTCTCGGGCTTGCAATGCTCCTTCCCCGGCGGCGGCCTATCCCTCACAAGCTTCTCACCGTCCAGCTTGCCCCGGTGCACCTTTGCATGGGCAAGGGCCCTACGGGCACCTTCGATGCAGGCGGAGCGCTTGATGACCTCGAGCCTTGGACAGGCCTCCACCAGTCGCCGCACCAGCCCGAAGTAGCTCCCAGGCAGGGCCTCGCTGGGCCACAGCCGAACTATGAAGCCCTTCATGGCCTGTTCGGCCACCTTGTGGAGCTCGACTAGCTGTTTCAGCTGGTCGCTCAAGGGCACAGGGTGTCCGGCCTCAGCATACTGAGACCAGAACACCTTCTCTGTCGAGCTACCCTCTTCGGCCCGGTAGAATGCGGCGGCATCGGATACGTTGCGGGGAAGATCTGCGAATGCCCCTGGAGAGCTCCGGATTCGGGTAAGTAACAAGTACTTCACTTTTATACTTCTGCTTTGCATAAAGAATGCCTTACCCGCCGCTATCTTTTTCATCTCCTCCAACTCTTGGAGGGCCTTTTGGGCTTCGGCCTTGGCAGACTTGGCAGTATCAAGGGCCGCCGCGAGCTCGGACGCTTGCGTCCTGGACTCAAGCTCCAAACTCTCATGTTTTTTCACGAGAGCCTGAAGCTCCTGCTGCACCTCGCCGACCTGGGCCTCAAGTTTCTCTCGCTCGGTGCACTCCACGGCCATTTTATTTTTGGCCTCGGACAGCGCCTGCTTGAGGGTCGCCACCTCAGTCGTGGCCCCTACAATAAGCAGTACAATCCTGTTATTTTTTGCAATCACGCCTTTTTATAGGCACTTTTTCTATAAGGTATTTCTTACCTTCTTTCTCCTCGAGCTGCCGTTTGGCAAGGCCGAGCTCTTGCACGGTCTGCTCGAGGCCCTGTTTCAGGGCAACTCCCACCTCCACAGTCAGTGCGGCGGTGGCCAGCAGCGAACCCTGCATACGTATATTGACTCCTTTTTAGTTAGACTCCTGCGATATTTAATAGATCCTCTATTCGGCTTTTCTTTCCGAATGCCAAACAGAGCATCAGGGGCTGCTGTCTATACGGTAATATTTTTACATATTTTTACTTGCCTCGAAGCCTGTTAGAAGGCTAGCACAAGCTTCAGTCAGTCCACTTTTGGCGGACCGAACCTTCTGGACCACCGTACTCATGATGGCACGGTGCTCCTTGTCGATGGAGGCACCCTTAAGCTCCTCCAGCAGATTGTCCGGCCCCTCCGGCTAGACGGAGGACGCCGGCTCAGAAGGCTTACTCCTCTTGGAAGGAGTTCGCCTACTGCGGTCCGGAACTGTTGTAGATTCCGGTGCGGTGTCCGGCTCAAAGCCGGACTTGGAGCCCTGGGGGGTCTTGTCCCCTTCACTCCTGGAGTCCGGGAGGTTGCCTTGTGGCTCCTCCGGGACCTCCTCCGCCTGCCCCAGGGCTTGTCGCGACGCCACTTCGGCATCGTCCGCAGTGTGGGGGAGACAGCGGGCGGAACTGAGTTCACGTCCGATGAGTCCAGGGAGCCGCCCGACGATTCATCAACTTCGCCTCGGGGTGGACTGCATAATTACATTCGACATTAGGGAAAGCTATGCAACAAAGGAACATCATGAGTTACTCTGATATCCGAACTTACGATTTCGCCGGACGCTTGGCCCTGTTCGACCACTCCTCTTTGCCCTCTTCAGCGTCGGGGGCGTAGTCCGGCGGAGGGGTCTTCCTTTTCCTAGACCCCTCGGCCTCCCCCGTTGGGGCGGCCTTCCTCTTCTCTCCTTCCTTTGCTGGGGGGGAGAGTTTTCTTCTTCCTCCTCCTCGTTTTCATGGGAGGAAGGCGTCTCGGACTCGTCAGATGACGAGTCTGACACCACCATGTTGCGGGCACTCCTTCGAGTCCCTGTGGTCTTCTTCTTCTTGGCCTTCTTCTCCGGCACCACATAAGGTGCCGGAGCCAGCAGCTTCACTAGTAGAGCTAGGGTTGGGTCTTCGGGCAGCGGAGCCGGACAGTTAATCGGTCCGGATACTGCCCGCCAAGCCTGTCAAAGGTAGGGGAGTTTAGATCCCGCATAGAGTCAAACTATGAAAAAAGCTTAAACATCCTGTAAAAGGTGTAGATGGCTTACCTCGCTAGCGTGATGCTGCGAACTGTATCCGCGGTCCTCGGAAGTGGATGCGGGAGCCTTGGTGCCCTTGAATAGCATCCTCCAGGCGTCTTCGTACGTCATGTCGTAGAGCCTGCTGAGGGTTTGATGCTGCGCCGGGTCAAACTCCCACAGATTAAAATCCCGTTGTTGGCACGGGAGGATCCGGCGGACAAGCATAACCTGGATTACATTAACAAGTCGGACTGGCTTGTTCACCAGGGACTAGATGCATGTTTGCAATCCGGTCACCTCTTTTTCGTCACCCCATAACAGACCCGTCTCTTTCCAGGACATAAGCCGCGTGGGGGGTCCGGATCAGAACTCGGGGGCTGCGGTCCATTCCGGATCGCGTGGCTCGGTGATATAAAACCACCCGGCTTGCCATCCCTTTAGGGTCTCCACGAAGGATCCCTCGAACCATAGGACGTTGGCCATCTTTCCCGCCATGGAGCCTCCGCACTCCGCCTGGCTGTTGCGCACCACATTGGGCTTGACGTTGAAGGTCTTGAGCCAGAGGCCGAAATGGGGGCGGACGCAGAGAAAAGCCTCGCACACGATGATAAACACCGAGATGTTGAGGATGAAGTTCGGAGCCAGATCGTGGAAATCCAGGCCGTAGTAGAACATGAGCCCCCGGACAAATGGGTGGAGTGGAAAACCCAGTCCGCGGAGGAAGTGGGGAAGAAATACTACCCTCTCATGGGGCCTTGGGGTGGGGATAAGCTGCCCCTCTTCGGGAAGCCGGTGCGCGATGTCCTTAGACAGATACCCGGCCTTCCTTAGCTTCTTGACTTTGCCCTCCGTGACGGAGGAGACCATCCACTTGCCTCCCGCTCTGGACATTGCTGGAGAAGGTTGAGGTGGGAAGTGCGGGCTTGGGCACTGGAGCTCGGGTGCGCGAGATATGGGTAGGCAAGGGAGGAAGAAGGCATAGGTAAAAAGGTGGATCCTTTTCCCCTTATATGGGCGGATGCGGTTGTGCGTCCCCACCTGCCTAGTAAAACTCGCTTGCCTCCCAAGCGCCATGATAAGTGGCGCGGTTGCGTTACCCATGTCCGTATTGATGAGAATCCCGTAAAAGGGGGGTACACGATCTCTGCTTTGACAAGACGTGCCAAGGAAACCGCCTCGCAAAACACACTCCGGTGGAAAAGTAAAAACGATTTGAGTAAAGGACTTGGCTGTAGTGTGCTGACGCACTGCGGAATACGTCAGCAGATTTGATTTGTGTTAATATTATTCTCTCTACGGCAATATGTGGAAGCTTATTTTGCAGAGCCAGACACTACTCTTGGTGTTTACAAACTTTTATGAAGAATTCGGAGGAGGAACCCGCCTTGCAATGCTGAAGACAATTTGCGCGCCGGACTCATCGTCATTGAAGCCTGGTTCAGGGGCTACTGAGGGAGTCCTGGATTAGGGGGTGTTCGGGTAGCCGGACTATACCTTCAGCCGGACTCCTGGACTATGAAGATACAAGATTGAAGACTTCGTCCCATGTCCGGATGGGACTTTCCTTGGCGTGGAAGGCAAGCTTGGCGATGCGGATATTCAAGATCTCCTACCATTGTAACCGACTCAATGTAAACCTAACCCTATCCGGTGTCTATATAAACCGGAGGGTTGTAGTCCCTAGGACATCAACTTCATCAACTCCATATACAACAATCATACCATAGGCTAGCTTCTAGGGTTTAGCCTCCTTGATCTCGTGGTAGATCTACTCTTGTACTACCCATATCATCAATATTAATCAAGCAGGAGTAGGGTATTACCTCCATCGAGAGGGCCCGAACCTGGGTAACAACATCGTGTCCCTTGTCTCCTGTTACCATCCGGCCTTGACGCACAGTTCGGGACCCCCTACCCGAGATCCGCCGGTTTTCACACCGACAATAGGGATTGCCATGCAATGGATGCACTAGAGCTATAAGTTTATGAAAGCTCAAAAAGGAAACTAAGTGGGTGTGCATCCAACTCGCTTGCTCACGAAGACCTAGGGCAATTTGAGGAAGCCCATCATTGGAATATACAAGCCAAGTTCTATAATGAAAATTTCCCACTAGTATATGAAAGTGACAACATAGGAGACTCTCTATCATGAAGATCATGGTGCTAGTTTGAAGCACAAGTATGGTAAAAGGATGGTAATATTGCCCCTTCTCTCTTTTCTCTCATTTTTTTTATTTTGGGCCCTCTCTTCCTTTTTTGGCCTCTTTTTTATATATTTTTCGTCTGGAGTCTCATCCCGACTTGTGGGGGAATCATAGTCTCCATCATCCTTCCCTCACATGGGACAATGCTCTAATAATGAAGATCATCAGACTTTCATTTACTTAAAACTCAAGAATTAAAACTCGATACTTTGAACAAAATATGACTCTATATGAATGCCTCTGCCGGTGAACCAGGATGTGCAATGAATCAAGAGTGACATGTATGATAGAATTATGAAAGGTGGCTTTGCCACAAATATGATGTCAACTACATGATCATGCAAATAAATATGACAATGATGGAACGTGTCATAATAAACGGAACGGTGGAAAGTTGCATGACTATATATCTCAGAATGCCTATGGAAATGCCATAATAGGTAGCTATGGTGGCTGTTTTGAGGAAGGTATATGGTGGGTGTATGGTATCGGCAAAAGTTGCATGGTACTAGAGAGGCTAGCAATGGTGGAAGGGTGAGAGTGCGTATAATCCATGGACTCAACATTAGTCATAAAGAACTCACATACTTATTGCAAATATCTATTAGTTATCAAAATGAAACACTACGCACATGCTCCTAGGGGGATATGTTGGTAGGAAAATACCATCGCTCGTCCCCGACTGCCACTCATAAGGAAGACAATCAATAAATAAATCATGCTCCGACTTCATCACATAACGGTTCACCATACGTACATGCTACGAGAATCACAAACTTTAACACAAGTATTTATAAAATCCAAAATTACTCACTAGCATGACTCTAATATCACCATCTTTATATCTGAAAACAATCATAAGGAATCAAACTTCACATAGTATTCAATGCACTTTATATGAAAGTTTTTATTATACCCCTCTTGGACGTCTATCATATTAGGACTAAATTTATAACCAAAGAAAATTACCATGCTGTTTAGAAAGACTCTCAAAATAATATAAGTGAAGCATGAGAGTTCAAAATTTTCTATAAAATAAAGCCACCGCCGTGCTCTAAAAAGATATAAGTGAAGCACTAGAGCAAAATTGCCTAGCTCAAAGGATATAAGTGAAGCACATAGAATATTCTAATAAATCACGATTCATGTGTGTCCCTCTCAAAAGGTGTGTAAAGCAATGATGATTGTGGCAAACTAAAAAGCAAAGACTCATATCATACAAGACGCTCCAAGCAAAACACATATCATGCGGTGAATAAAAATATAGCCTCAAGTAAAGATACCGATAGACGAAGACGAAGAGGGGATGCCTTCTGGGGCATCCCCAAGCTCAGGCTCTTGGTTGTCCTTGAATATTACCTTGGGGTGCCTTGAGCATCGCCAAGCTTAGGCTCTTGTCACTCCGTATTCCATAGTCCATAAAATCCTTACCCAAAACTTGAAAACTTCACAACACAAAACTCAACAGGAAATCTCATAAGCTCCGTTAGTATAAGAAAATAAATCACCACTTTTGGTACTGTTGTGAACTCATTCTTTATTTAAATTGGTGTAATATCTACTGTGTTCCAACTTTTGCACGGTTCATACCCCCAATACTACCCATAGATTCATCAAAATAAGCAAACAACACATAGAAAACAGAATCTTTCAAAAACAGAATAGTCTATAGTAATCTGTAACTCTCGAATATTTCTATAACTCCAAAAATTCTGCAAAATTAGGAAAACCTATGAGATTTGTTTTTGATCTTATGCAAAAAGAATCAGTATTTTATCACGCTTCTGTTAAAATGAGAATTGTTTTCCTGAGCGCAAAAGTTTCTGTTTTTTTAGCAAGATCAAATCTACTATCACCGTAAGCCATCTGAAAGGTCTTACTTGGCACAAACACTAATTAAAATACAAAACCACATATAACCAGAGGTTCAATGAATTATTTATTGAAAACAGAACCAAAAATCAAAGTACGAAAAATAAAATTGGGTTGCCTCCCAACAAGCGCTATTGTTTAACGCCCTTAGCTAGGCATAAAAACGCAAATGGATCTAGGTATAATAGTAGTAATGGTAAGGAAATCCTGAAAACTCATCTCATACTCCCTTCGTTCAGCAGCAAGTTTTCTTTGTGCTAAGCAAAAGTAATCAAAAGGGCTAAATATAATGGGATAAGGATCCCCAAGATCAAGCTCGGGAGGAATTAGTTCCTCCTTCGGCTCCTCATATTGTATGACCAACTCATCATTGTAAACGTTCTTTTGGCAAAAAGTCATGAGCTTGTGTACAAGTGAGAAACCCAGTCCGTTGTTTTGTATAGCAAAATTATCATTAAGTTCAGAAATCTTATAAACTAAAACATCGATAAGGACTCTCTTTCTTAAATTTTCATTATAAGCAACATGATCTAGAGATCGCAAACGCATTATGTCCTCTTGGTTAAAGAGAATTCCCTCTATGGGAGGATGACCACCATCTACTTTATAATGCGCAAAAATTTCACTAGCTTCTTTCATAACAAATATAAACTCATCGGCTACAAATATAGTGGCGGTGCACTTAACAGAAGAATGCTCAATATTAGAAAACTCTACAAAAATATTTTGTATGGATGGATGGATATGAACAAATTGTCTTTGAAGTTCAACCACAAGCAAAGATATAGCATCTGCAAGACTACTAGTTTTATGGAGAATAGACCCACCTAACGTGGGTAGCGCACCAGCACAAGTAAAGAAATCTTCAATAACGCCTTTTCCAAGAATATTGCCGCTACGTATTAGCAAAAGCATCGAAGTTTCCCGCATCATTACTACTATCTTTTTCAGCGGTAACCTCCCCAATTTCGGACATGGTGGTAACAGACCAATCTAAAAAATGGGCAAGCAAAAAGAAAATGAAGAAGATGAATGGAAGAGGGGAGAAGAAAGAGGCAAATATTTTTGAAAATCGTTTTTGAAGCGGGGGAGAGGAAAACGAGAGGCAAATGGCGAATAATGTAATGCAAGAGATGAGAGTTTATGTTGGGTACTTGGTAAGTCTTGACTTGGCGTAGATCTCCCTGGCAAGGGCGTGAGAAATTCTTCTGCTACTTCTTGAGCTTGCGTTGGTTTTCCCTTGAATAGGAAAGAGTGATGCAGCAAAGTAGAGATAAGTATTTCCCTCAGTTAGAGAACCAAGATATCAATCCAATAGGAAACAACACACAAATCACCAATACCTGCACAAACAATCAAACAACTTGCACCTAGTGCAATAAAGGGGTTGCCAATCCCTTCACGGTTACATGCAAAAGTGAGATCTGATAGAGATTGATGAAACTAATCAAACGCTAAAGTAAATATTTTTGGGTTTTTTGGTTTATAGATCGGAAAGTAAAAGATTGCAAAATAGTATATCGGAAACGTATATGATGGAAAATAGACCCGTGGGCCATAGATTTCACTAGATGCTTCTCTCAAGATAGCAAATAATATGGTGGGTGAATAAATTACTGTTGAGCTATTGATAGAAAAGCGCAAAGTTATAACGATATCTAAGGCAATGATTATGAAATATAGCATCACGTCCATGTCAAGTAGACCAAAATGATTCTGCATCTACGACTATATATTACTCCACACATCGACCAACTCCTGCCTGCATCTAGAGTATAAAGTTCATGAAGAACAGAGTAACACATTAAGTACGACGACATGATGTAGAGGAATAAACCCAAGCAATATGATGTAAACCCCATCCTTTTATCATTGATGGCAACAATACAATACGTGAGTTGCTTCCCCTACTGTCACTGGGAAAGGACACCACAAGATTGAACCGAAAGCTAAGCACTTCTCCCATTGCAAGAAAAACCAATCTAGGTGTCCAAACCAAACTGATAATTCGAAGAGAATTGCAAAGATATCAAATCATGCATATAAGAACTCAGAGAAGATTCAAATAATATTCATAGATAAGCTGATCATAAATCCATAATTCATCGGATCTCGACAAACACACCGCAAAAGAAGATTACACCGGATAGATCTCCAAGAACATCAAGGAGAACATGGTATTGAGAATCAAAGAGAGAGAAGGATCCATCTAGCTACTAGCTATGGACCCGTAGGTCTGTGGTAAACTACTCACGCTTCATCGGAAGGGCAATAGATTTGATGTAGAAGCCCTCCATGATCGAATCCCCCTCTGGCAGGATGCCGAAAAAGGCCCCAAGATGGGATCTCAAGGGTACAGAAGGTTGCGGTGGTGGAAAAGTTCTTTCGTGTATGCCTCTGGTGGTTTTGGAATATATGTGAATATATAGGCGAGAGAATTAGGTCAGGGGAGTCACGAGGGGCCCACAAGGCAGGGGGTGCACCCTCCCCCCTTGTGGCCGCCTCGTGGCTCTTCCGACTTGATCTCCAAGTCTCCTGGGTGTCTTCTAGTCCAAGAAAAATCATCGTGAAGGTTTTATTCCGTTTGGACTCCATTTGGTATTCCTTTTCTGCGAAACTCAAAAACAAGGAAAAAAACAGAAACTAGCACTAGGCTCTAGGTTAATAGGTTAGGCCCAAAAATAATATAAAATAGCATATTAATGCATATTAATGCATATGAAACATCCAAAACAGATAATATAATAGCATGGAACAATAAAAAATTATAGATACGCTAGAGACGTATCGGTTCCCTTGCCGCTTCCGCTTGTCACCGAAGGTGGAAGGTGTTGGCACGATGATGGCTTAGACGATTGGTGGCGGCGGCGCATGAAATGTCGTGCCCATTGGCTGCGGGTACTCCATAGGGTCGATTGGTGGTGGGGCGAGGCCCGATGGTGAGGGCACGGCGAGATCAGAGGAGCCGACGGCGGGTGAGGCGGGAACGAAAGGGGGTGGAGGTTTCGTTCGCACCAAGGATAGAGGAACCTGCAAAGAGAAGGTGGGATCCCATAGATATGGCGGAAACAGCCCGGACTTTGCAGGTTCCCGCAAAAATAATTAGTGGACGACCAATTTTGCAGGATTTGTTCAGGGCAGAAAAAATGACCTTGTCCACTAAATCGGCGGTTATTTTTGGGGATGACCTATTTTGTGGGTGTCGGCGTGTGTAGTTGGTGATCTATGGGGCAGTGCAGCCCCTTTTTCTGGTTCGACAAGGGGGGGTGATCACCGCAAAGAGCAAACACAATGAGGGGCACAAGATTTTACGCAGGTTTGGGCCGCCCGGAGGCCTAAAACCCTACTCCTTCGTTTGGGTGTATTGATGGTGTTTGAACACAAAGATCACATAACACTCTCCCCCGACAAGAGGTGGGAAGAGAGTAGCTACACGAATACCTATGCATGAGGGTTTCCCAAATTCGAAGCCCCTCTAATCTTGCCCTGGCCCTCCTTTTATAGCTAAGGGGTCACCACAGTGGCAAAAAGGTCATTACAGGGGTGATTCGACTGGAACAGAGTTATTGTACCTAACTCTATCACTTAAAACAAAATGCATTAAATGCATCATTAGGTATCGCGTGGAGAGGCAGTCCCGGCAAGGTTCTTCCACTGCTTGCTTAACTACCTCTTATTAGCGTGTCACGCCATCTGGAAAAGTGTCAATGAAGGTGGTTTATCCCTCCAGCAAGCTGACACGCATGGGCTGCGTCCACCTAAGCACCTGCGGGCTCGACACCTCACTAACGAGTGGCCAGCTGGTCAGAGAGGCGGAGCGCTCGCGCTCGGCGGGGAGCTGATACGTCTCCAACGTATCTATAATTTTTGATTGTTCCATGCTATTATTATCTATTTTGGATGTTTTATATGCATTAATATGCTATTTTATATCATTTTTGGGACTAACCTATTAACCTAGAGCCTAGTGCCAGTTTTTGTTTCCCTTGTTTTAGAGTTTCACAGAAAAGGAATACCAGACGTAGTCCAAACGGAATGAAACTTTTGCGATGATTTTCCTTGGACCAAAAGACATCCAAAGGACTTGGAGTGCAAGTCAGAGAAGCCACGAGGCGGCCACAAGGATGGAGGGCATGCCCCCCTGATACGTCTCCAATGTATCTATAATTTTAGATTGCTCCATGCTATATTATCTACTGTTTTAAACATTATTGGGCTTTATAATCCACTTTTATATTATATTTGGGACTAACCTATTGACCGGAGGCCCAGCCCAGAATTGCTGTTTTTTGCCTGTTTTAGGGTTTCAAAGAAAAGGAATATCAAACGGAGTCCAAACGGAATGAAACCTTCGAAAACGTGATTTTCTCATCAGATAAGACCCACGAGACTTGGACCCTCCGTCAAGAAAGCCACGAGGCGGTCACGAGGGTAGGGGCGCCCCCTAGGGTGTGCCCCCTGCCTTGTGGGCCCCTTGAAGCTCCACCGACGTACTTCTTCCTCCTATATATATCCACGTACCCCCAAACGATCGAGGACGGAGCCAAAAACCTAATTCCACAGCCGCAACTTTCTGTATCCATGAGATCCCATCTTGGGGCCTATTCCGGAGCTCCGCCGGAGGGCGCATCGATCACGGAGGGCTTCTACATCATCATCCAAGCCTCTCCGATGAAGTGTGAGTAGTTTACTTCAGACCTACGGGTCCATAGCTAGTAGCTAGATGGCTTCTTCTCTCCTTTTAGATCTCAATACAATGTTCTCCCCCTCTCTTGTGGAGATCTATTCGATGTAATCTTCTTTTTGCGGTGTGTTTGTTGAGACCGATGAATTGTGGGTTTATGATCAAGTCTATCTATGAATAATATTTGAATCTTCTCTGAATTCTTTTATGTATGATTGGTTATCTTTGCAAGTCTCTTCAAATTATCAGTTTGGTTTGGCCTACTAGATTGGTTGTTCTTGCCATGGGAGAAGTGCTTAGCTTTGGGTTCAATCTTGCGGTGTCCTTTCCCAGTGACAGAAGGGGCAGCAAGGCACGTATTGTATTGTTGCCATAGAGGATAACAAGATGGGGTTTTTATCATATTGCTTGAAAGTATCCCTCTACGTCATGTCATCTTGCTTAAGGCGTTACTCTGTTTTTAACTTAATACTCTAGATGCATGCTGGATAGCGGTTGATGGGTGGAGTAATAGTAGTAGATGCAGAATCGTTTCGGTCTACTTGTCTCGGACGTGATGCTTATATACATGATCATACCTAGATATTCTCATAACTATGCTCAATTCTGTCAATTGCCCAACAGTAATTTGTTCACCCACCGTAGAATACTTATGCTCTTCAGAGAAGCCACTAGTGAAACCTATGGCCCCCGGGTCTCTTTCTCATCATATCAATCTCCATCACTTTATTATTGCTTTGCTTTTACTTTGCTTTTACTTTATTTACTTTGCATCTCTATACCAAAAATACCAAAAATACTATTTATCATCTCTGTCAGATCTCACTTTCGTAAGTGACCGTGAAGGGATTGACAACCCCTAAGCGCGTTGGTTGCATTGAGCTATTGTTTTTGTGTAGGTACGGCGGACTCGAGCGTAGCCTCCTACTGGATTGATACCTTGGTTCTCAAAAACTGAGGGAAATACTTACGCTACTTTGCTGCATCATCCCTTCCTCTTCGGGGAAATACAACGTAGTGCTCAAGAGGTAGCAAGAAGGATTTCTGGCGCCGTTGCCGGGGAGTCTGCGCAAAAGTCAACATACCAAGTACCCATCACAATCCCTATCTCCCGCATTACATTATTTGCCATTTGCCTCTAGTTTTCCTCTCCCCCACTTCATCCTTGTCGTTTTATTCGCCCTCTCTCTCTCTATCCTCCCTCTCTATTTGCCTCTTTTGCCTATTTGCTTTTTGTTTGCTTGTGTGTTAGTTTGTTTGCTTGTCGTTACGTCAAGTCCTTTACCTTTTGCCTCTATGTCTGAAATTGGGGAAATTATTGTCGATATGGACAGTAACAATATCATGAAAAATTCTGATGCTCCTGCTAAAGAACCTACCATCTTTCATACAAAAAAATTCTGTGTTGGTAGTGGTAATATTATTGGAAAAGGAGTTACTCAAGATTTCGTTACTTGTGCCAATGCTTTACCTTCTATGGGTAGTTCTATCCTTCACAGAACTAGTAGTCTTGAGGACGCTATTGCCATGCTTGTAGTTGAACTTGAAAGACAATTCATGCACATGCATCCTTCCATACAAAGGATTTTTCTGTAATTTTCTAATATCGAGCATTCTTCTGTTAAGCGTGCCGCTACTATCTTTTTGGCTCATGAGTTTAGATTCATAATAAAAGAAGCCAAATAAATCTTTGCGCATTATAGGGTGGACGCTTGTCGTCCTCCCATAGAGGCTATCCTCTTTGATCAAGAAGAAATAATGCGTTTTCAATCTCTAGACTATGTTGCTTTCAATGAAAATCTTAGAAAAAGGGTTCCTACCAATGTTTTAGTTGATAGAATTTCTGAACTTAATGATCATTTGGCTATTCAAAATAATGAACTAGGATACTCTCTTGAATATAGGCTCACAAAGTTTTGTCAAAAGAATACTTATAATGATGAATTGGTTGTGCATTATGAAGGACCAAAGGAGGAACCTATACCTCCCAAGGTTGATTTTGGGGACTTTTGTCCCGTTAAATTTAGTCCTTTTTATTACTTTTGCTTGCCTCAAAGAAAACTTGCTGCTGAACATAGATAATATGAAATGAGTTTTAATAATTTATCTTACTATTATGGCAATGCCTAGATCTATTCTTGCTTGTTATGCCTAGCTAGGGGCGTTAAACGATAGCGCTTGTTGGGAGGCAACCCAGTTTTATTTTTATTCCTTGCTTTTTGCTCCTGTTTAGTAATAAATAAATTATCTTGCTTCTATTTTGGTTGTGTTTTTTGTGTTTAATTAGTGTTTGTGCCAAGTAGATGTTGGGGAACGTAGTAATTTCAAAATTATCCTACGCATACGCAAGATCATGGTGATGCATAGCAACGAGAGGGGAGAGTGTTGTCTACGTACCCTCGTAGACCATTCACGGAAGCGTTATATCAAGGCGGTTGATGTAGTCGTACGTCTTCATGTCCGACCGATCCAAGTACCGAAAGCACAACACCTTTGAGTTCTGCACACGTTTGGCTCGGTGACGTCCTCGCCTTGTCGATCCAGCAAGAGGGACGAAGTAGTAGATGACTTCCGGCAGCACAATGGCGTGGTGACGGTGTTGGTGAAGAACAATCTCCGCAGGCCTTCGCCTAAGCACTTCGAAAACTATGACGAAGGATAAACTAGAGGGGACGGGGTTGCCGGCACACGGCTTGGTGTTTCTTGATGTGTCTTTGGTGTTAGCCCTACCCCTCTATTTATATGTTGAGCCCTGGGGTCGAAACTTGGAGTAAAAGCCTCCTCAAAGTCGGTTTCACCCGAAAGGCAAGAGTCCTTCTCAGACTCCGGGGCTAGACGCCAGGGTTCCCGGCGTCTACCCCTAGACGCCAGGGTTCCTGGCGTCTAGCCTCTAGTCTCCGCAAAACTTCCTTTTGCACTTTCCAAAAGCCTCGTGGGCTTTCCCCTTTGGCCCAGATAAAGTGTTCTCATGCCCAAACATTTCAAGAAACATCCGGAACCCCTTCCGGTGAATTCCGGAACCCTTCCGGAGATCAAACACTACTATCCACATATCAATCTTTACTTCCGGACCATTTCGGAGTTCCTCGTCATATCTGTGAACTCTTCCAAAATTCCGAACAACATTCGGTCACCAACATACATAACTCATAGTACTATATTGTCAATGAACGTTAAGCGTGCGGACCCTACGGGTTTGAGAACTATGTAGACATGACTGAGACACCTCCCTTGTCAATAACCAATAGCGGGACCTGGATGCCCATATTGGCTCCTACATATTCTACGAAGATCTTTATCGGTCAGACCGCATAACAACATACGTTGTTCCCTTTGTCATCGGTATGTTACTTGCCCGAGATTCGATCGTCGGTATCTCAATACCTAGTTCAATATCATTACCGGCAAGTCTCTTTACTCGTTCCGTAATACATCATCCCGCAACTAACTCATTAGTTGCAATGCTTGCAAGGCTTATAGTGATGTGTATTACCGAGTGGGCCCAGAGATACCTCTCTGACAATCGGAGTGACAAGTCCTAATCTCGAAATACGCCAACCCAACAAGTACCTTTGGAGACACCTGTAGAGCACCTTTATAATCACCCAGTTACGTGGTGACGTTTGGTGGCACACAAAGTGTTCCTCCGGTAAACGGGAGTTGCATAATCTCATAGTCATAGGAACATGTATAAGTCATGAAGAAAGCAATAGCAACAAAACTAAACGATCATGTGCTAAGCTAACAGAATGGGTCAGGTCAATCACATCATTCTCCTAATGATGTGATCCCGTTAATCAAATGACAACTCATGTCTATGGTTAGGAAACTTGACCATCTTTGATCAACGAGCTAGTCAAGTAGAGGCATACTAGTGACACTCTGTTTGTCTATGTATTCACACATGTATTATGTTTCCGGTTAATACAATTCTAGCATGAATAATAAACATTTATCATGAAATAAGGAAATAAAGAATAACTTTATTATTGCCTCTAGGGCATATTTCCTTCAGTCTCCCACTTGCACTAGAGTCAATAATCTAGTTCACATCGCCATGTGATTTAACATCAATAGTTCACATCACCATGTGATTAACACCCATAGTTCACATCGTCATGTGACCAACACCCAAAGGTTTTACTAGAGTCAATAATCTAGTTCACATCGCTATGTGATTAACACCCAAAGAGTACTAAGGTGTGATCCTGTTTTGCTTGTGAGAGAAATTTAGTCAATGGGTCTGCAATATCAGATCCGTATGTATTTTGCAAATTTCTATGTCAACAATGCTCTGCACGGAGCTACTCTAGCTAATTGCTCCCACTTTCAATATGTATCCAGATTGAGACTTAGAGTCATCTGGATCAGTGTCAAAACTTGCATCGTCGTAACCCTTTACGACGAACCTTTTGTCACCTCCATAATCCAGAAATATATCCTTACTCCAGTAAGGATAATTTTGACCAATGTCCAGTGATCTACTCCTAGATCACTATTGCACTCCCTTGCCAAACTTAGGGCAGGGTATACAATAGGTCTGGTACACAGCATGGCATACTTTATAGAACCTATGGCTGAGGCATAGGGAATGACTTTCATTCTCTTTCTATCTTCTGCCGTGGTCGGGCTTTGAGTCTTACTCAATTTCACACCTTGTAACACAGGCAAGAACTCTTTCTTTGACTGTTCCATTTTGAACTATTTCAAAATCTTGTCAAGGTATGTACTCATTGAAAAACTTATCAAGCGTCTTGATCTATATCTATAGATCTTGATGCTCAATATGTAAGCAGCTTCACCGAGGTCTTTCTTTGAAAAACTCCTTTCAAACATTTCTTTATGCTTTGCAGAATAATTCTACATTATCTCCGCTCAACAATATGTTATTCACATATACTTATCAGAAATGTTGTAGTGCTCCCACTCAGTTTCTTGTAAATACAGGCTTCACCGCAAGTCTGTATAAAACTATATGCTTTGATCAACTTATCAAAGTGTATATTCCAACTCCGAGATGCTTGCACCAGTCCATAGATGGATCGCTGGAGCTTGCTTATTTCCTTAGCACCTTTAGGATTGACAAAACCTTTCTGGATGCATCATATACAACTCTTCTTTAATAAATCCATTAAGGAATGCAGTTTTGTTTATCCATTTGCCAGATTTCATAAAATGTGGCAACTGCTAACATGATGCGGACAGACCTAAGCATAGTTACGAGTGAGAAACTCTCATCGTAGTCAGCACCTTGAACTTGTCGAAAACCTTTTTGCGACAATTCTAGCTTTGTAGATAGTAACACTACTACCAGCATCCGTCTTCCTCTCGAAGATCCATTTAATCTCAATGGCTCACCGATCAATTGGCAAGTCAATCAAAGTCCATACTTTGTTCTCATACATGGATCTCATCTCAGATTTCATGGCCTCAAACCATTTCGCGGAATCTGGGCTCATCATCGCTTCCTCATAGTTCGCAATTCGTCATGGTCTAGTAACATGACTTCCAGAAAAGGATTACCGTACCACTCTGGTGCGGATCTCACTCTAGTTTACCTACGAGATTCGGTAGTAACTTGATCTGAAGTTACATGATCATCATCATTAGCTTCCTCACTAATTGGTGTAGTAGTCACAGGAACATATATCTGTGATAAACTACTTTCCAATAAGGGAGCAGGTACAGTTACCTCATCAAGTTCTACTTTCCTCCCACTCACTTCTTTCGAGAGAAACTCCTTCTCTAGAAAGGATCCATTCTCAGCAACGAATATCTTGCCTTCGGATCTATGATAGAAGGTGTACCCAACATTTTCTTTTTGGGTATCCTATGAAGACCTCTGATTTGGGTTTGAGCTTATGAGGTTGAAACTTTTTCACATAAGCATTGCAACCTCAAACTTTAAGAAACGACAACTTAGGTTTCTTGCCAAACAATAGTTCATACGGTGTCGTCTCAACGGATTTAGATGGTGCCCTATTTAACGTGAATGCAGCTATCTCTAATGCATAACCCCAAAATGATAGTAGTAGATCGGTAAGAGACATCATAGATCGCACCATATCTAATAAAGTACGGTTATGACGTTCGGACACACCATTACACTGTGGTGTTCCAGGTGGCGTGAGTAGTGACACTATTTCACATTGTTTTAACTGAAGGCCAAACTCTTAACTCAAATATTTTACCTCTGCAATCATATCGTAGAAACTTTTATTTTCTTGTTACGATGATTATCCACTTCACTATGAAATTCTTTGAACTTTTCAAATGTTTCAGACTTGTGTTTCAAAGATATACCCATATCTGCTCAAATCATCTGTGAAGATCAGAAAATAATGATACATGCCGCGAGCCTCAATATTCATCGGACCACATACATCAGTATGTATGATTTCCAACAAATCTATTGCTCACTCCATTGTTCTGGAGAACGGAGTCTTAGTCATCTTTCCCATGAGGCATGGTTCGCAAGCATCAACTGATTCATAATCAAGTGATTCCAAAAACCCATCAGCATGGATTTTCTTCATGTGCTTTACACCAATATAACCTAACCGGGAGTGCCACAAATAAGTTGCACTATCATTATTAACTTTGCATCTTTTGGCTTCAATATTATAAAAAATGTGTATCACCACGATCGAGATCCAACAATGCATTTTCATTGGGTGTATGACCATAGAAGGTTTTATTCATGTAAACAGAACAACAATTATTCTCTAACTTACATGAATAACCGTATTGCAATAAACATGATTAAATCATATTCATGCTCAACGCAAACACCAAATAAAACTTATTTTAGGTTCAACACTAATCCCGAAAGTATAGGGAGTGTGCGATGATGATCATATCAATCTTGGAACCACTTCCAACACACATCGTCACTTCACCCTTAACTAGTCTCTGTTCATTCTGCAACTCCCGTTTCGAGTTACTACTCTTAGCAACTGAACCAGTATCAAATACTGAGGGGTTGCTACGAACACTAGTAAAATACACATCAATAATCTGTATATCAAATATACTTTTGTCCACTTTGCCATCCTTCTTATCCGCCAAATACTTGGGGCAGTTCCGCTTCCAGTGACCAGCCCTTTGCAGTAGAAGCACTTAGTCTCAGGCTTAGGACCAGACTTGGGCTTCTTAACTTGAGCAGCAACTTGCTTGCCGTTCTTCTTGAAGTTCCCCTTTTTTCCTTTGCCCTTTTCTTGAAACTAGTGGTCTTGTTAATCATCAACACTTGATGTTCTTTCTTGATTTCTACCTTCATCGATTTCATCATCATGAAAAGCTCGGGAATCATTTTCATCATCCCGTGCATACTATAGTTCATCACAAAGTTCTACTAACTTGATGATGGTGACTAGAGAATTCTGTTAATCACTATTTTATCTGGAATATTAACTCCCACTTGATTCAAGCGATTGTAGTACTCAGACAATCTGAACACATGCTCACTGCTTGAGCTATTCTCCTCCATCTTTTAGCTATAGAACTTGTTGGAGACTTCATATCTCTCAACTCGGGTATTTGCTTGAAATATTAACTTCAACTCCTGGAACATCCATATGATCCATGACGTTCAAAACGTCTTTGAAGTCCCGATTCTAAGCTGTTAAGCATGGTGCACTAAACTATCAAGTAGTCATCATATTGAGCTAGCTAAACGTTCATGACATCTGCATCTACTCCTGCAATAGGTCTGTCACCTAGCGGTGCATTAAGGACATAATTCTTCTGTGCAGCAATGAGGATAAACCTCAGATCACGGATCCAATCCGCATCATTGCTACTAACATCTTTCAACTTAGTTTTCTCTAGGAACATATCAAAAATAAAACAGGGGAGCTAAACGCTAGCTATTGATCTACAACATAGATATGCTAATACTACCAGGACTAAGTTCATGATAAATTAAAGTACAATTAATCATATTACTTAAGAACTCCCACTTAGATAGACATCCCTCTAATCATCTAAGTGATCACGTGATCCAAATCAACTAAACCATAACCGATCATCACATGAAATGGAGTAGCTTTCAATGGTGAACATCAATATGTTGATCATATCTACTATATGATTCACGCTCGACCTTTCGGTCTCAGTGTTCCGAGGCCATATCTACATATGCTAGGCTCGTCAAGTTTAACCTGAGTATTCTACGTGTGCAAAAACTGGCTTGCACCCGTTGTAGATGGATGTAGATCTTATCACACCCGATCATCACGTGGTGTTTGGGCACGACGAACTTTGGCAACGGTGCATACTCAAGGAGAACACTTTTATCTTGAAATTTAGTGAGAGATCATCTTATAATGCTACCGTCAATCAAAGCAAGATAAGATGCATAAAAGATAAACATCACATGCAATCAATATACGTGATATGATATGGCCATCATCATCTTGTGCTTGTGATCTCCATCTCCGAAGCACCTTCATGGTCACCATCGTCACCGGCGCGACACCTTGATCTCTATCGTAGCATCATTGTAGTCTCGCCAATCTTATGCTTCCATGACTATCGCTACCGCTTAGTGATAAAGAAAAGCATTACAGGGCGATTGCATTGCATACAATAAAGCAACAACCATATGGCTCCTGCCAGTTGCCGATAACTCGGTTACAAAACATGATCATCTCATACAATAAAATTTAGCATCATGTCTTGACCATATCACATCACAACATTCCCTGCAAAAACAAGTTAGACGTCCTCTACTTTGTTGTTGCAAGTTTTACGTGGCTGCTACTGGGCTTAGCAAGAACCGTTCTTACCTACGCATCAAAACCACAACGATAGTTTGTCAAGTTGGTGCTGTTTTAACCTTCACAAGGACCGGGCCTAGCCACACTTGGTTCAACTAAAGTTGGAGAAACTGACACCCGCCAGCCACCTGTGTGCAAAGCACGTCGGTAGAACCAGTCTCGCGTAAGCGTACACGTAATGTTGGTCTGGGCCGCTTCATCCAACAATACCGCCGAACCAAAGTATGACATGCTGGTAAGCAGTATGACTTATATCGCCCACAACTCACTTGTGTTCTACTCGTGCACAACATCAACGCATAAAACCTATGCTCAGATGCCACTGTTGGGGAACGTAGTAATTTCAAAATTTTCCTACGCACACGCAAGATCATGGTGATGCATAGCAACGAGAGGGGAGAGTGTTGTCTACGTACCCTCGTAGACCGTTCGTGGAAGCGTTATATCAAGGCGGTTGATGTAGTCGCACGTCTTCATGTCCGACCGATCCAAGTACCGAAAGCACGGCACCTCCGAGTTCTGCACACATTCGGCTCGGTGACGTCCTCGCCTTCTCGATCCAGCAAGAGGGACGAAGTAGTAGATGAGTTCGAGCAGCATGACAGCGTGGTGACGGTGTTGGTGAAGAACAATCTCGGCAGGGCTTCGCCTAAGCACTACAAAAACTATGACGGAGGATAAACTAGAGGGGACGGGGTTGCCGACACACGGCTTGGTGTTTCTTGATGTGTCTTCGGTGCTAGCCCTACCCCTCTATTTATATGTTGAGCCCTGGGGTCGAAACTTGGAGTAAAAGCCTCCTCAAAGTCGGTTTCACCCGAAAGGCAAGAGTCCTTCTTGGACTCTAGGGCTAGACGCCAGGGTTCCCGGCGTCTAGGCTCTGGTCTCCGCAAAGCTTCCTTTTGCACTTTCCAAAAGCCTCGTGGGCTTTCCCCTTTGGCCCAGATAAAGTGTTCTCGTGCCCAAACATTTCGGGAAACATCCGGAACACCTTCCGGTGAATTCCGGAACCCTTCCGGAGATCAAACACTACTATCCACATATCAATATTTACTTCTGGACCATTCCGAAGTTCCTCGTCATATCTGTGATCTCTTCCAAAATTCCGAACAACATTCGGTCACCAACATACATAACTCATAGTACTATATCATCAACGAACGTTAAGCGTGTGGACCCTACGGGTTTGAGAACTATGTAGACATGACCGAGACACCTCTCTTGTCATACCGAAGATCTTTATCGGTCAGACCGCATAACAACATACGTTGTTCCCTTTGTCATCGGTATGTTACTTGCCCGAGATTCGATCGTCGGTATCTCAATACCTAGTTCAATATCATTACCGGCAAGTCTCTTTACTCGTTCTGTAATACATCATCCCGCAACTAACTCATTAGTTGCAATGCTTGCAAGGCTTATAGTGATGTGTATTACCGAGTGGGCCCAGAGATACCTCTCTGACAATCGGAGTGACAAGTCCTAATCTCGAAATACGCCAACCCAACAAGTACCTTTGGAGACACCTGTAGAGCACCTTTATAATCACCCAGTTATGTGGTGACGTTTGGTGGCACACAAAGTGTTCCTCCGGTAAACGGGAGTTGCATAATCTCATAGTCATAGGAACATGTATAAGTCATGAAGAAAGCAATAGCAACAAAACTGAACGATCAAGTGCTAAGCTAACGGAATGGGTCAAGTCAATCACATCATTCTCCTAATGATGTGATCCCGTTAATCAAATGACAACTCATGTCTATGGTTAGGAAACTTAACCATCTTTGATCAACGAGCTAGTCAAGTAGAGGCATACTAGTGACACTCTGTTTGTCTATGTATTCACACATGTATTATGTTTCCGGTTAATACAATTTTAGCATGAATAATAAACATTTATCATGAAATAAGGAAATAAATAATAACTTTATTATTGCCTATAGGGCATATTCCCTTCAATAGAACCGTTGGGAAGACTTGGGGAAAGTCTTGTTGAACTTGCTGTAAAAAAACAGGAACTTTAGCGCTCACGAGAACTGCTGTCATTTTTATTTGGAAAGTGCTATTTAGTTAATTCTTTTTTCAGATGATTAATAGACAAATTCCTCACGTCCATCAATTTATATTAGAATTTTTTTGGTTCCAGATCTTGATTTAGCTACAGATTACTACAGACTTTTATGTTTTTGATAGATTCTGTTTTTCGTGTGTTGTTTGCTTAATTTGATGAATCTATGTCTAGTAAAATAGTTTATAATCCATAAAGAAGTTGGAATACAGTAGGTTTAACACCAATATAAATAAAGCATGATTTCATTACAGTACCTTGAAGTGGTCTTTTGTTTTCTTTCGCTAACGGAGCTCACGAGTTTTCTACTTTAAGTTTTGTGTTGTGAAGTTTTCAACTTTTGGGTAAAGATTTGATGGATTATGGAACAAGAAGTGGCAAGATCCTAAGCTTGGGGATTCCCATGGCACCCCCAATATAATCTAAGGACACCTAAAATCCAAAGCTTGGGGATGCCCCGGAAGGCATCCCCTCTTTCGTCTACTTCTATCGGTAACTTTACTTGGAGCTATATTTTTATTCACCACATGATATGTGTTTTGCTTGGAGCGTCTTTTATGATTTGAGTATTTGCTTATTAGTTTACCACAATCATCCTTGCTGTACACACCTTTTGAGAGAGCCATACATGATTTTGAATTTGATAGAATACTCTATGTGCTTCACTTATATCTTTTGAGCTTTATAGTTTTGCTCTAGTGCTTCACTTATATCTTTTAGAGCATGGTGGTGGACTTGTTTTATAGAAACTATTGATCTCTCATGCTTCACTAAGATTATTTTGAGAGTCTTAATAGCATGGTAATTTTCTTAAAATCCTAATATGCTTGGTATGCAAGATTAATAATAAAACTTTCGTATGAGTGTGTTGAATACTAAGAAAAGTTTGATGCTTGATGATTGTTTTGAGATATGGAGGTAATAATATCAAAGTCATGCTAGTTGAGTAGTTGTGAAATTGAGAAGTACTTGTGTTGAAGTTTGCAAGTCCTGTAGCATGCACGTATGGTAAACGTTATGCAACAAATTTGAAACATGAGGTGTTATTTGATTGTCTTCCTTATGAGTGGCAGTCGGGGACGATCGATGGTCTTTTCCTACCAATCTATCCCCCTTAGGAGCATGCGCGTAGTGCCGAGGTTTTTTATGACTTGTAGATTTTTGCAATAAGTATGTGAGTTCTTTATGACTAATGTTGAGTCCATGGATTATACGCACTCTCACCCTTCCATCCTTGCTAGCCTCTTCTGTACCGTGCATTGCCTTTCTCACATTGAGAGTTGGCTCAAACTTCGCCGGTGCATACAAACCCCATGATATGATACGCTCTTTCACACATAAACCTCCTTATATCTTCCTCAAAACAACCACCATACCTACCTATTATGTCATTTCCATAGCCATTCCGAGATATATTGCCATGCAACTTTCCATCATTCCGTTCATCATGACACACTCATGATTGTCATATTGCTTAGCATGATCATGTAGTTGACATAGTATTTGTGGCAAAGCCACCGTTCATAATTCTTTCATACATGTCACTCTTGGTTCATTGCATATCCCGGTACACCGCCGGAGGCATTCATATAGAGTCATTTTTGTTCTAGTACCGAGTTATAATCATTGAGTTGTAAATAAATAGAAGTGTGATGATCATCATTATTAGAGCATTGTCCCAAGTGAGGAATAAATAAATAAATAAGAGAGAAAGGCCATAAAAAAGAGAAGGCCCCCCAAAAAAGAGAAAGGCCATAAAAAGAGAAGGCCCAAAAAATGAGAGAAAAAGAGAGAAGGGGCAATGTTACTATCCTTTTACCACACTTGTGCTTCAAAGTAGCATCACGATCTTCATAGTAGAGAGTCTCTCATGTTATCACTTTCATATACTAGCGGGAATTTTTCATTACAGAACTTTCCTTGTATATTCCAACAATGGGCCTCCTCAAGTGCCCTAGGTCTTCGTGAGTAAGCAAGTTGGATGCACACCCACTAGTTTCTTTTGTTGATCTTTCATACATTTATAGCTCTAGTGCATCTGTTGCATGGCAATCCCTACTCCTTGCATTAACATCAATCGGTGGGCATCTCCATAGCCCATTGATTAGCCTCGTTGATGTGAGACTTTCTCCTTTTTTTGTCTTCTCCACATGAACCCCTTGTTATATTCTATTCCACCCATAGTGCTATGTCCATGGCTCACGCTCATATATTGCGTGAAAGTTTATAGGTTTGAGATTACTAAAGTATGAAACAATTGCTTGGCTTGTCATTGGGGTTGTGCATGATGATAGCATTCTTGTGTGATGAAAATGAAACATGACTAAACTATATGATTTTGTAGGGATGAATTTTCTTTGGCCATGTGATTTTGAGAAGACATAATTGCTTAGTTAGTATGCTTGAAGTATTATCATTTTTATGTCAATATGAACTTTTGTCTTGAATCTTTCGGATCTGAATATTCATACCACAATTAAGAAGAAATAAATTAAAATTATGCCAAGTAGCACTCCGCATAAAAAATTCTGTTTTTATCATTTACCTACTCGAGGACGAGCAGGAATTAAGCTTGGGGATGCTTGATACGTCTCCAACGTATCTATAATTTTTGATTTCTTGATGCTATATTATCTATTGTTTTAAACATTATTGGGCTTTATTTTCCACTTTTATATTATTTTTGGGACTAGCCTATTAACCGGAGGCATCCCAGAATTGCTGTTTTTTGCCTGTTTTAGGGTTTCGAAGAAAAGGAATATCAAACAGAGTCCAAACGGAATGAAACCTTCGGAAGCGTGATTTTCTCATCAGATAAGACCCAGCAGACTTGGACCCTCCGTCAAGAAAGCCACGAGGCGGTCACGAGGGTAGGGGCGCGCCCCCCTAGGGCGCGCCCCCTGCCTCGTGGGCCCCTCGAAGCTCCACCGACGTACTTCTTCATCCTATGTATATGCACGTACCCCCAAACGATCGGGGACGGAGCCAAAAACCTAATTCCACCGTCGCAAATTTTTGTATCCACGAGATCCCATCTTGGGGCCTGTTCCGGAGCTCCGCCGGAGGGGGCATCGATCACGGAAGGCGTCTACATCATCATCCAAGCCTCTCCGATGAAGTGTGAGTAGTTTACTTCAGACCTACGGGTCCATAGCTAGTAGCTAGATGGCTTCTTCTCTCTTTTTGGATCTCAATACAATGTTCTCCCCTCTCTTGTGGAGATCTATTCGATGTAATCTTGTTTTTGCGGTGTGTTTGTTGAGACCGATGAATTGTGGGTTTATGATCAAGTCTATCTTTAAATAATATTTGAATCTTCTCTGAATTCTTGTATGTATGATTGGTTATCTTTGCAAGTCTCTTCGAATTATCAGTTTGGTTTGGCCTACTAGATTGGTTGTTCTTGCCATGGGAGAAGTGCTTAGCTTTGGGTTCAATCTTGCGGTGTCCTTTCCCAGTGACAGAAGGGGCAGCAAGGCACGTATTGTATTGTTGCCATCGAGCATAACAAGATGGGGTTTTTATCATATTGCATGAAAGTATCCCTCTACATCATGTCATCTTGCTTAAGGTGTTAATCTGTTTTTAACTTAATACTCTAGATGCATGCTGGATAGTGGTCGATGAGTGGAGTAATAGTAGTAGATGCAGAATCGTTTCGGTTTACTTGTCTCGGACGTGATGCCTATATACATGATCATACCTAGATATTCTCATAACTATGCTCAATTCTGTCAATTGCTCAACAGTAATTTGTTCACCCACCATAGAATACTTATGCTCTTGAGAGATGCCACTAGTGAAACCTATGGCCCCCGGGTCTCTTTCTCATCATATCAATCTCCATCACTTTATTATTGCGTTGCTTTTACTTTGCTTTTACTTTATTTACTTTGCATCTCTATACCAAAAATACCAAAAATATTATTTATCATCTCTATCAGATCTCACTTTCGTAAGTGAGAGTGAAGGGATTGACAACCCCTAAGCGCGTTGGTTGCGTCGAGCTATTGTTTTTGTGTAGGTACGAGGGACTCGAGCGTAGCCTCCTACTGGATTGATACCTTGGTTCTCAAAAACTGAGGGAAATACTTACGCTACTTTGCTGCATCATCCCTTCCTCTTCGAGGAAATCCAACGCAGTGCTCAAGAGGTAGCACCCCCACCCTTGTGGGCCCCTCATGACTCCACCGACCTATTTCTTCTGCCTATATATTCTCATATACCCCCAAAACATCCAGGGGAGCCATGAAAACACTTTTCCACCACCACAACGTTCTGTACCCGTGAGACCCCATCTAGGGGCCTTTTCCGGCATCCTGCTGGAGGGGGATTCGATCACGGAGGGCTTCTACATCAACACCATTGCCTTTCCGATGACGCGTGAGTAGTTTACCATAGACCTACGGGTCCATACACTGGTACGCGTCGGTGCTATACAAATAGTTTTAACCCCTTTCCGCGATGGCATTTGGAACCGTTGCCAAGTGAGTGTGGGCGATAGGGGGGTCCTTCCCACACGACCCAGAAATTGTCAGGGATAGGCCCTCTTGGGACACAGGCTGGGGCCGTGTGCGATCGAGCGAGGCATTGAAACCCAATCATTTCCGTAGGTATGTACATCCCACACGATAATTTGTGAAAAACATTTCCGTAGGTATGTATATCCCACACGGTGAATCCCATAAAAACATTTCCCTTCTTATGTACATCCCACACAGTCAATCCAGGGAAAACATTTCCATTCGTATGTACATCCCACACAGTTTTATGTATACGCTCGTGTGTGAAAGGTGTAACTATCACACACGCTCTGCCTTGGTTAACTGTTTTCTTTCATTAACTAAATCACACACGATTTGATGTAGAAAACTGTGTGGCATTGGGCTATAAATCACAAGCGCTTTTACTGCCAGAACCGTTTGCAAAGTTCCCCGTAATTTATTATTCGAATTGGAAATTTTGAAATATGAAACATGCAATTAAAATTCTCATCACAATGGTTCAACAATGAATCCATAAATAAAATTGCCAGTACAATATGTTCAGTAATTATAGGATTAGGCAGCAATTAACTATGACGACCCACAATATTTAAAGGTGGTAAAGGTGAAGAGACAAGTGTAAATCATTTTGACTATCGACGGTGTTGAAGAAGCGGAATGCCCATAATGTGCCTTCCTGGATGCCATAGGCACGAACCACTTTTGTCCTACCCCTTGTGACGATCGCCTGCCCATCCTTCACCGCCTCCAGGAAGACTTCTAGAGCATTATCATGGTAGCATGAATTATATACTTTAATCTTAGTTTCCTCCACTCCGGTCATGTAGTTTGCAAGGTAATCATCAGTAAATAGCTTCGGAAATCACTGAATAGAGAAAAATATCAGATACTGAGATCTAATAGAGTAACTTGTTGTGGGCAGGGGGAAAAGGCAACACATTACTTACCATCCTAAAGTTAACTGTTGTCTTCAACAAAGTGTAAATAAAGAGCTTAATTCCAATCACCCGTTTCTTTCGCCTAACAATCTTTCTTAGTTTCCTCACTTGACGCTTGTTCATAAATATCTCATTGCCCCATACGCAAAAGGGATCGAAGTGTGGATCAGTACAGCTCATATATGTACCTACAAGAAACGAGTAAATGTTAGAAGCTAAACTGAGATTGCACAAATGATGTAAAATACAAATACCTATGTTCTAAGTACAAGTTTTTTTTGAGATTTCAATATGAACTACATACGGATGTATATAGAATTATAGATATAGTTTAGATTAGAATCTAGATTCACTCATTTTGCTCCTTATGTACTCTATATTGGAATCTCTAAAAATACTTATATTTAGGAATAGATGGTGTATAAGACATGGGATGCAGCTAACCTCGACGACAAACAACATCATCACCCATTGTAGCCCTGTGTAAGTACATGGAAAGCCAATGTTAACTACAACAGGGTTAACATCCACCAAAAATAGCAAATGGTTCGAAAGAGTAGCACGGTAGTAAAGGGACGGATTAAAAAATGGATACAACTGTTAATTGCAACAGACTTAACAACATCCTAATTCATGTTTTGTAAGTTTGTAGCCATTGAAATACAACTCTTTAAAAATGGATACAACTGTTAATTGCTATAGGCTTAATGGCCATTGAAACTGGTACTGATAAAAATACAATTGGCAGAGTTAAACATCACAAGGCAGGTGCTGCCAGAGCAGATAATGGCCCAGTTGTCTATAAAAAGGGAGGGAAAATAGCTAAAACATGTTAGGCATGTTTACTACAACAATCTTAATACATCGACCATATAAAACATAGCCATTAATTGCAACTGGTATTGGTAAGATTGAACTGGTGAGTACATACTTGGTAAGTCCTGAGAGGTAGTTGCTGGGGCACTTCATCTTGGCCAAAGCCCACCCATAGTCAGAGGCGGCGGAGGCAAGCTATTCCTCCAGGTCGAAGCATGGATCAGTGCCACTGACATGTGTACCTACAGGCAACCAGTAAATGGTAGAAGTTAAACTGCAATTGCACAAATGATGTGAAATACTGTAAGACATGGGATGTAGCTAACCTCGATGGCAAACAACAACATCAGCTGTTATGACTCTGCGTAAGTACATGGACAGGCATGTTAAGTAAAACAGGGTTAGCATCCACCAAAAATAGAAAATGGGCAGCATCTCTAGTATATCTTCATTGCGGAGAGTAGCATGGTAGCGAATGGACGGATTAAAAAATGGATACAACTGTTAATTGCAATAGGCTTAACATCATCCTAAGTCATGTTTAGTAAGTTTGTAGCCAGTGAAATACAACTGTTTAAAAATGGATTCAACTGTTAATTGCAACAGGCTTAATAGACATTGAAACCGACACTGATAAAAATGTAATTGGCATAGTTAAACATCACAAGGCAGGTGCAGCCAGAGCAAAGAATAGCCCAGATGTCTATAAAAAGGTAGGGAAAGTAGCAAAAAACGTGTTAGGCATGTTTACTAGGACATGCTTAATACGTCGACCGTACAGAACATAGCCATTAATTGCAACTAGTATTGATAAGATTGAACTGGTGTGTAGATACTTGGTAAGTCCTGAGAGGTAGTTGCTGGGGCACTTCATCTTGGCCAGAGCCCGCCCAAAGTCAGCGACGGCAGAGGCGAGCTGTTCCTCCGGGTCGAAGCGTGGATCAGTGCCACTGACATGTGTACCTACAGGCAACCAGTAAATGGTAGAAGTTAAACTGCAATTGCACAAATGATGTGAAATACTGTAAGACATGCGATGCAGCTCACCTCGACGGCAAACAAAAGCATCGGCCGTTATAACCCCGCGTAAGTACATGGACATGCACGTTAAGTACAACAGGGTTAGCATCCACTAAAAATAGCAAATGGGCAACATCTCTAGTGATATCCTGAGTCATGTATTGTAAGTTTGTTGCTGGTATTGGTGAAATTGAGCTGGACACGATATTATTTGCACATCACACAGTGTGCAGTACTGAAATGAACAAGGCACAAACATACTTAATACGTCAACCGTATAAATCATAGGCATTGCATGTGGTATTGGTAAGATTTGGCTGGTTAGATCTTACCTGTTAAGTCCTGTGGGGTAGTCGCTGGGGGACTTCATCTGGGCCAGAGCCTGCACCATGTCGGCGGCGGCGGCAGAGGCGAGGTGTTCCTCCGGGTCAACACGCACAACGGCCATCGCGCCATGGACCGCCATCAGCTCCTGGCGGTGGGGATTTGGAGGCATGAGGATGTTTCGCAGGCGCCATTTAAGAAATTAGGCCGAGGCCGTGATAGAGATCGGTGGCTTACCTGATTGGATCCGAGCAGAACGTAGTTGTGGTTGAAGCTGTGGTTGTGGCAGCGGCGGTTTGACATGCCTGTAGGGGGAGGCGCGAGGGGGGGGGGGTTCTGAGGGTGGGGATGTGGTTGGAGGAACAAATTCTGAAATCGTGCGCCTAATGAAAATTTAGGTGCGAAACATGAAACTTGGGCGGGGCAAACACACACAGACAAAGCACGTAAAATACTCGTGTGCGAGAAAAAAGAAAGTTGGCAGACCCCGTCTCCAAAATAATGTACACATGCACTTGATTTTTTCGGTCAATGGTACACCTGGTTTATTAGGAAACATCGCACAAGTAACTGACTTATGGGTCATTAATGCAAAAAACACAGACAGGTACGACATAGAAACCATGTGTTTTGTGATATTCTAATGATTAACGCAAAAAAACGCACACGGGCACACATGCTAATCAATGCTCATAGCCCTCAAAGGATGCTCTTACCGACATTGTACGTTAATACTACAAACTTAAAGTACTACTGGTAATTTGCTCTAATACAACAAACTTAAACTACTTGTCACATGCTACCATCGGGGCATGCTGGCTAGACGCCGGTGTTCTCCTTCTCGGCCTTGTAGGCAGCAGCCCACCGTGCTTCGATATCTGCCAAGCTCTCCTTACCACGGCGTGTGGCCTCTTTTTTGTTGCGGCGGTGGGACTCTCTTTTCTTGACTGCCTTTTGCCTTTTCCGCTCCTTCTGTGCGGCTTTGGCTGCCACTAGAACCACCACCCATTCGGCCATGGCAGCCTCAAAGTCCGCCCATGTAACTGTCTGGCTGCCGGCGGCGATGAACTCGGAACGGCGAGATGCCATCGCTTCCTTACCATGTGTGCGGTTGCGAGCGGTGAGGAACGCGGTGCAGTGGGATGCCATTGCTTCCTTACCAGTTACTGTGTGCCGCGGTGCCATGCACGAAGCCTGGAGAGAGCTCTGGGCCGGAGGGGCCGGGCAACCGTATAGTGCGGTGGTATTCAAGAGCTCAATGACAAACGACAATAGAAATTTGGCTTCCCTTGCAATTTTGCTCGTAAATTATCGCACACGGTTCATCTTTGTTGCTTCTGGAAATAGTGTGCGCTGAGCCTATTGTGTGTTGCGTTATGATTGGCCGGAACCCCAGCCACACGAATCGCGTGTGTGCATCGTAGGACGCGCCGCGATCGAACGGCAATCGACGTCCCTCACATCACACCCGTGCACCTATAGATGGATTGGATTTATATGCGCTAAATGCCTAGAAAATGCACATGGTCGGATTTCGGGTTCCGGCAGACCCTTGAGGTTCGAACACTGGGGTGCGCGCGGAGACTTCACCTTCTACCTACCTGCACCCCCCCCCCCCCCCGCCATGCTAGGATCTAAACTACGAAAAGAACAGCACAAGAGACACGGGGTTTATATTGGTTCGGGGCGCCGTTGTGGGGTAATACCCTACTCCAGTGTGTGGTGTGGTGGATTGCCTCTTGGGCTGATGATGATGAACAATACAAGGAAGAACAGCCTCGCGAGGGTCTGTTCTTGGCTGGGGCGATGAACTGCTGGGAGGAGTTCAGCCACCTTTTTCTATCTCTCTGCTTACAACCTCTCTACTTGCCGAGCCCTTAGAAGAGATCGAACCAACCCCCTGCTACGTGGGTGGCCGGTCCTATTTATAGCGGCCCTGGTCCTCTCCCCAAATATTGAGCGGGAAGGGAGCCAACAATAGCAGGCTAATTTGAAGGGGGACAGCAAGTATCACCTATCCTGACAAAAGTAGTCTTCGCCTAGGCAAAGCTCTGGTGAGGACGCCGTCTTGGGCTCCACGGTGACCTCCATCTTGTAGTCCTCCTGGTCTTGGTCTTGTTGCACCGAAATGGGAACCTTTGCCTGACGCCTCGGTACTCCGCGGCTGCGCTTGCCCCCTTTGCACCAAAGAGGAAAGGAGGACGCTGCGCGGGCTGGCGCCCGCCTGGCGCCTTGAGTCGTCATGGCTTGCGTCACGGGCACCTCGCGAGGTACCCCGCCTTGATCTCTCCACCTCCTCGTGAGCCATCCTGACGAGGCCGTGCCTGAGGAGGCTCCGTGTCGTCCGCCCCACGAGGCTTGGCCCCTCGTGAGGGTCTTGGGTTTGTGTTGGTGAAGATGGGTCGTGCCGGGCCCCCCTTTGAGCCACGCCGCAGGCCGCAGGCAGGCAAGTCTGGGGACCCCCGTTCCCAGAACGCCGACAGTAGCCCCGGGGCCCAAGGCGCGCCCGGACTTGGCCATGTAGGGAAGCGGAAGGGCAAGAGCGAAGCGCCACGGGCCCTAATAGCCTGCGGCCTTGGGCGCCGCGTGGCGGTTGACTGGTCGTGGGCGCCTTAGCAGCCGCGCGAGTTGATAAGGGAGTGGCGTCCGCCTAGGCCCTTCTTCTTGCTTTCCCCGGTTGCTGTTCAGATCCGCTTTCTTGCGCTTCTCCTCCCTTCCTCCGAAATCTCCAGATCTGCTCTGACCATGCGACCCAGGAAGCCATGGCGGCTCGCCAGCCCCCGGCCGCAGCTTGGTACTCGTCTGCCCTGGACCCGCCGAACGTGTCAGAGACGGGCCTTGCCCGGTTGCGCCGGATAGCGACGGCGCGAGGCATTGACAGAGCGAAGGTGTTCAAGGCCGGCTCCGCCACCCCTGAGGGTCAGAGGAGCACCTTCTATCCGCTCTTCATAAGTGCCATTGTTGCTGACCTGGTGCCTTCCTTCTCTGAGTTCTTCTTCTCTGTCCTCCGCCATTACAAGCTACTGGCTCTGCATCTCCATCCCAACTCCGTCCTTCTCCACGCGATATTTCCTTATTATTGCGAGGCCCATGTTGGGGTGCAGCCCTCAGTGGCCTTGCTGCGCCACTACTTCTACCTCCGGACCTCTCGTGGTCCTGCTTCCGCGTGCGCGAGCTTCGTCGCGTACGGTGGCGCCATTGCCATCTTGAACTCTGGGAAGAGGATTGAGGGCTTGAGGAGCAAGTGGGTCTTGGTGGACGCTGAGCGCATCCACCCTCGGCTGATCTTGCCCACAGAGCAGCCCACGAGCTCCAGCAACTGGGGTCGAGCGGAGCTCACGGATCCCCGCACGAAGATGGTGTTGGAGAAGATGGATGCGGATCTGAGGCCGGCCGACATGGCGGCGGCGAAGCTGACCGGCGCGTCGTTGCTGAGGGAGTTCCTGGAGCACCAGCTGGCTCCGCTTCGGCAGTACTCGCTTCCAATGTGGAGGCCCCGTCCGAGCCCCGCGGCCTGGGCCGACGGAGACCTGGCTGCAGTTCTCCAATCTCTGGTCGGGGGCAATGTGGTGAGGTCAGAGGGTGCTCCTACGCCCTTGTTCCTCCGCGACGACTGGGAGCGGGTAGTGAAGTCCATGCCTGTCTTCAACGGGGAAGGGCCCGTGCCCCTGGAGGCTCTCGAGGGACCGGTGGCTACGACCTCCGACGACTCCAGCGAAGAGGAGGAAGGAGGGGAGCGGGGAAAAGGGCCTGACTATGAGGCTACTAACAGAGAGTCGAGGGCTCCCATTCCCCGGCACAAGTCGCGCGCTCTCCGCCTCCCTCCGAGCGATGACGATGAGGTTGATGATGAGGACGACAACGAGCAGGGCGACGAGAGCTCACCCCCGATCCCGAAGAACGACAGGACCGGGCTGATCTCCCGCGGGTGTGCCCTGGCCTCGGGGCGGACTACAGGCGCTCCTTCCGCCTCCAAGCTTCCCGAGGTTGACCCTTCCAGACGGCTTTCGGGCTTCAAATTTGGCCGGAGGCCGCTTGAGCTCACTGGCGACGACCTGTAAGTGCTCGATTCTTGTCTTTATTTCTTGTTCTGCTTCTGAGGCTTGACGTTCGCATCCCTTGGATAGGCTGGCGCCCGCAGCGAAGAAGTCAAAGGGGGCTCCTGAGGTTCCGTTCATGGCAGCGCCCCTGAAGGAGGGTGACCGCGACGCACAAGCTTCTCCTGCCCTATCGTCCTCGCGAGGCCTGACTGAGCCGGCTGGGGCGAGCTCAGCCCCCACGGCCCAAGTGGCTCCCGAGGTGCTCTCGCCTGTCGCCGCCACTACAGCAGTCGGGGCGCGGCAGACTCCGCCTCAAGATGTTGCGGCCGTGCTGCCGCCTTCTCCTCCTACTCCACCGGATGCTATCTCCCCGACTCCTTCCGCCGTTCTGGACCGTACTGTTGCAGAGCTGGACCGGCTGCGACAGGATCTTTTCGGCGCCGACCCTCGCCTGGTGGCCGGGCGCCTGGAGCTGGCTTCTGGATGGGTTTGCTCCGACGCTTCGATTTGGGCGGTGCTGGTCCAGGCCTCGACGGCATGCAACAAGGAGAAGCAGGCCGTCCTTGAGGCGAAGGCTGTTCGCGATGCAGCCCTAGGAGAGGTGGTCGACGTCCATGGTCGCTGCAAGGCGCTGGAGGACGAGCTGCAGGGCCTGCGGGATCAGCTCGCGAAAGAGGTCCGTCTTCGCCAAGAACAGGAAGAAGGCGTGAAGGATCACAAGGCGGCCGTCGAGAGCCCGGAGGCCAAGCTCAAGAAACGCCACGACCGCCTAGGCGCGCTAGAGCAGGAGTTGGGGGCGAGGAAGGCCGAGTTGGACGGCAAGGCCCTGGTCCTTGCCGAAGATCGCGCGGCCTTCACGGAGCTGGATGCGAAGGCTCGCTCCTCGCTGAGGACGCTTTACGACAGTGGCCTGGAGAGCCCGCTGGCCGGCGCCGACGACGGCCCCGCCAAGCTGCTTCCCTTCTTGGTCCACGCTCTTGAAGATGTCGCCCTTGGCCTTGGCCCCACGGCCGAGGCCGAGGCGCGTGTTCTGTCTTCTGCAGCGCTGACGCGGGTCCTCACCCACATCCACCTTCGCGATCCCGGTTTTGACCTCCACAGCCTGCTGGAGCCTGCGAGCAGCGAGCGTGCCGCGGCTGCTGCCGAGGCCGTGAAGGGTCGCGCAGAGGCTCTGCTGGGGAAGTTCTCGGCCTTCAGCACCAAGCCGGAGCAAGGCGCTGCTGACCCCGCTGCTCCGTGAGGCGAACCCTCTCCGCGTTGCTCCCCCGCCGCCAAGTGACTCCATCGTGGCTCCTGTCCTGCTTTTAATTCCTGCGCATGTATCATGCCTCAGGGAGGCGTTTAAACTTGCGTCTGATATTGGCATAACAGTGTGGACTGTAATATTTGCTTTCGAATTCATTTGAAATTTGCACTTTTCCTTCCTACTTGCTTATGTTCTACGCTGGCAGGGCCCGGCCCCGTGCGTACCTCACCCAGCAATAGCCCCGACCGGAAACCAAGATGGGACCAGGGAGTGAGGGGCTACGTGACAAGTTAGGCTCCTGAGTCGCGATGCTCAGGAGTCCCCCTTGGCGCACGAACAGCAAGTAGGGAGGTATGATGTGGGTGGATCCACCGTTCTACGTCTGCAGAGCCCGGCCTCGCGCGTACCTCACCCAGCCATAGCCCCGACCGGAAACCAGGACGGGACCAAAGGCGTGAGGGGCTACGTGACCAGTTAGGCTCCTGAGTCGCGATGCTCAAGAGTCCCCCTTGACGCTCAAACGGCCTTCATACCTTGGCTCCGCTCGGGGAGAGGCACGCAACGAACCAGGCCCGGGGGGAACCTGGCTGGGCGGCGTGCGTTCGGGCATGACCCAGGCGCAGCTCCCGTGCCCAGCCCCCTCGTGCGGCACTCCCGAGGGGAGGCGTTACGATGAGGCTAGGCACTGAGCTCTGGGCTCCCTGAGGTTGGCGCGGCCCGGAGGCCACCCTCAGTTGTTTATCACCAGCGCGGAGCATAGCGCTTCCGTATGTGTACGGGCATAGCCGCTCCTCGGCAGTGTCGTCAGCCAGCGCGGAGCATGGTGCTTCCACTGGTATGTGGGAGGTGGCCCCCCCTCCGGGAGGAGCCCCCGGGGCTTGTACAGCCCCGCCTTGACACATGGATGGCACGGTAGGGCCTGGCGAGGTGTATCTGGGCACCCGTGAGCCAGCGGGACTCACGGGGCCCTACCTCTAGGCGGGTTGCGCCTGGCACTGGGCCTTATCTTGTGTTGTGTCCCTGCAAGTTCGGTTAGATGCCTGCACTCTACGTCCTCGGGTCCCGGCCCTCGAGCTTTTCTCAGCCGTCGCTGGTATGCCAGGTCACGATGCCGTGGTCAAGGCCAGAGGGTGAGGGCTGGAGAGCCAGTAAGAGCCCTGAGTCGCGATGATCAGGTACCCCCCTTTAACGTGCAAGTGGTCAGCATGGAGAAGAAGAGGTGCCGTGGACCGGCATCAAATAATCAAGCATGGTGGTTCTAACGCATAACCGGAAAATGAACGCAAATGGGGTACATGCCGCTGGGCCTGGCCCGAGCGGCTTGGGGGTCATGCAGCCCGAGGGGCGCCCCCAACAAGGTAAGCTAATCGACGCGAAATAAAAGGGATACACGCCGCAGGGATGGACCCACGTGGCCTGGGAATAGTGCAGCTCTGGGGGCGCTCCCAGCTGGAAGTGAAACTTGAAAGATGTCACCTGATGATGTTGAAGACGAAGGGGTGTCGGTGTAGCAGACTCGGCGGGCTGCGGAAGCCGATCCTCACGAGCCCCCAGGCCCAGGGGCCTCGGGAGGCTCTGGAGGCGCTGGCGGTTCCTCGCAGGCCATCTCCATCTCCGCCAAGGCTGCGGAGCACCTGGCCTCTTGTGCCTCCATGACGCCCCTCATGAGGCGCTGGTGTGTGTCAGCCGCGCTCGGCAAGCCGTAAGGCATGCGAACGTAGCTGTGGGGTGGACCTCTGCAGTGCCCCACTCGCGAGGGCCAGAGGCGCTGCAGGGAGGCGACTTGGTTGAGCCCTGGTACGTCGACGCAGACGCGCAGCTCGCCATCCTCGCCTGGATGGGGAGCCACTGCTGGTAGGCGGCGGGCGACTCTCATGACTCTGGACTCCTGTAGCTCCTGAATGGCCTTGCTGACGAACTCCTGTGGGTCTGGATCTCCTTGCCTTGCTCCTTCTTGAGGGAAACGTGCTTCGAAACATGCCTCCATGTGGTGCCCCAGCGCCTCCCTCGTGACCCTGGCTAGGTCGGTGGCCCTCCAGGGGAGAGCCCCCGAGCCCTGCCTAAGGAGGGCGCTGGGCGTGCTTTCCTATGCGATGGAAGGAGGCTCCCCCTGGGCAGGCACGGGCCCAGAGGGACCTGCCTCCTGAGGGGCCAGGCCGGACGATGTCTTCCTCTTCTTGGGGGCGGCCTCGGGAAGCCTCCTGCTTTCGCGATCCGGGTCTTTCAGCGATGCGGCCTGAAAGGCTCGCTCCAGGGAACACACCGCGTCCTTCTCTTCACAGGGTACCATGATGACTCCACCGCTTCCTGGCATCTTGAGGACGTTGTAGCCGTGGTGAGTCACGGCCATGAACTTGGCCAGCGCCGGGTACCCAAGGATGGTGTTGTACGACAGGAGGATGTGAGCGACGTTGAAGTCGATGAGCTCGGTGCGGTAGTTGTCGCGTGCCCCGAAGGTGATAAGGAGGCGGACCTGCCCAATCGGGACCGTGGAGTCATCGGTGATGCCGGAGAAAGGCTTGGTTGGCTGGAGTTGGCTGTAGGGCACTCTGAGGTTGTTGAATGTCTCCACGGACAGGACGTTGAGCCCTGCCCCACCATCGATGAGGGTCTTGGTGACCACCACGTTGCAGATGATTGGGGAACAAAGCATCGGGAGGACTCCGGCTGTAGCCGCACACTTGAGTTGATCTGCTGAGCTGAAGGTGATGGCGCATGCCGACCACCTGAGAGGGCGCGTGGCTTCGAGCCTGGGGAGGACTGCGTTCACTTCGCGGGCGAACTGCTTGAAGATGCGCTGAGAGGCTGGGGCTTGCGCTCCACCCAGGATGCAGGCGATCGCGCGCGGCTCCTGGAAGCCCCCAGCCTCCTCGTCCTTGTGGCAGTCCTCGTTTCTCCTTGGCTGCGGCGGCAGCGGTGGGAGGCCTGCGTTGCCTTGCGGGCGATCCTCACGAGGCTGATCCCTCCAGCCTCCCTCGCGAGGCGGGCCTTGCCAGCGATCCTCGCGAGGTTGGTCGCGCCACCCCTGGCGCGGGCCACGGTCTTCCCAGCGCCCTGTGTTCCTTCCTCCTCCTCGGCCGTAGCCCCAGTCACCATGGTCAGGGCGACGACCGATCCTTCCTTCTCTCACGGCTCGGAGTTCTTGGAATTCGCTGGTGTTGTGGGTGTGGAGGTCGTGGTACACGCAGTACCGGCTGCCCTTGGGAGGTTCGGGCTGATCTCTGCCCCACTTGGTGTCTGGTTCTGCCGCGAGCACGGCAGCCCCCTTGCGCTTCACTTCCTTGGCCTTGAGCTTCTTCTCTTCTGGGTCTGCGGCAGGAAGCTCGAGTAGGGAGAGACGCCCTTCCTCAGCCCAGGCACACCTGTTCGCCAAGTTGAACAACTCCAAGGAAGTGCACAGGTCTTCATGCATCGCCAGCTCCTCCTTCATCTTGATGTCGCGCACGCCGTCGAAGAAGGCTGAGATGATGGCCTCTTCAATTACCTTGGGAATCTTGAGGCATGCGTTGTTGAAGCGTTGGATATACTTCTGCAGGGTCTCCCTGGGTTGTTGCTTGATGCGGCGCATGTCGCTCACGGCAGGTGGCCGGTCGCGAGTACCTTGGAAGTTGGCGATGAAGCGGGTGCACATCTCTTCCCAGGAGGAGATTGTGCCTGGAGCCAGGTTCAGGAGCCAGGTGCGGGCCCCGTCCTTGAGCGCCATGGGAAACCAGTTCGCCATGACCTTCTCATCTCCGTTGGCAACTTCGATGCCCATCTCGTAGAGCTGGAGGAACTCCGCAGGGTCGGCCGTGCCGTCGTAGCGAGGGGGGAGGTCCGGCTTGAACTTGCCTGGCCACGCAATGCTGCGCAGTTCGGTGGTGTAGGCGTGGCAGCCTGCTGTGGCCGCGGGAGGCCTTGGGTGATGGAGAGCCTGGTCTTGCATGTCCCCACGCGCTGGAGCAGGAGGATGGTCGCGACGTGCTGGCACAGGGAGAAACCGGGCAGCTTCTGGCAGGCGAGGGACTTCTTGGCAGCTCTGTTCTTGCCGCGCTGGCACCTGACGGAGCGGGTTCCGCCCAGGGGCCATGCGCCTTGGAGCCATGGCGTCTTCTTGAGGAGGAGGCGGCCGGGGCGCCGCCGGAGCCTCTTCGCCCGCGCAGGGCGGAGTGCGGTGCAGCGGAACGGATGGCGCAGAAGAGCCCCCTGCGGTGCGGACGAGCTCGGCGACGCGGTCGAGCCATTCTTCGTAGACGTCGCCAACGGGACGGTAGCGCAGGAGCTCGTTTGCTGCGATGAGTGCAGCCCGAGCCTCCATGGGCGCGCAAAGCGCGCGGGACGAAGATCCAGCTGGGGCGAGCGAGGGAGTTGCGGTGCGGCCGTCTTGGCGCACAGATGGATGCTGAGACGATGCTTGCTGCTGGTCCCCCACGGGGCCGGTGGCGGCGTTGACGGCAGGTGATGGGGAACGGCGAGGACGCCCGCCGACAGGGGCCGTCTAGGCGACGCGGGAAGCGAGGGCGGCCCGGCGCTCCGCGCGAGCCCGACGAGCGTCAGACATGAGCGTGATGGTCGGAGGAGAACGGAGCGGTGGAAGACGAATTCCGGCGCACCCCTACCTGGCACGCCAAATGTCGGATTTCGGGTTCCGGCAGACCCTTGAGGTTCGAACACTGGGGTGCGCGCGGAGACTTCACCTTCTACCTACCTGCACCCCCCGCCATGCTAGGAACTAAACTACGAAAAGAACAGCACAAGAGGCACGGGGTTTATGCTGGTTCAGTCCACCATTGTGGTGTAATACCCTACTCCAGTGTGTGGTGTGGTGGATTGCCTCTTGGGCTGATGATGATGAACAATACAAGGAAGAACAGCCTCGCGAGGGTCTGTTCTTGGCTGGGGTGATGAACTGTTGGGAGGAATTCAGCCACCTTTTTCTATCTCTCTGCTTACAACCTCTCTACTTGCCGAGCCATTGGAAGAGATCGAACCGACCCCCTGCTACATGGGTGGCCGGTCCTATTTATAGCGGCCTTGGTCCTCTCCCCAAATATTGAGCGGGAAGGGAGCCAACAATGGTGGGCAAATTTGAAGGGGGACAACAAGTATCAACTATCCCGACAAAAGTAGTCTTCGCCTGCGCAAAGCTCTGGTGATGACGCCGTCTTGGGCTCCACGGTGACCTCCGTCTTGTAGTCCTCCTGGTCTTGGTCTCGTTCCGAAATGGCAACCTTTGCCTGACGCCTCGGTACTCCGCGGCTGCGCTTGCCCCCTTTGCACCAAAGAGGAAAGGAGGACGCTGTGCGGGCTGGCGCCCGCCTGGCGCCTTGAGTCGTCATGGCTTGCGTCACGGGCACCTCGCGAGGTACCCCGCCTTCATTTCTCCGCCTCCTCGTGAGCCAGCCTGACGAGGCCGTGCCTGAGGAGGCTCCGTGTCGTCCGCCCACGAGGCTTGGCCCCTCGGGAGGGTCTTGGATTTGTGTTGGTGAAGATGGGCCGTGCTGGGCCCCCTTTGAGCCACGCCGTAGGCCGCAGGCAGGCAGTCTGGGGACCCCCGTTCCCAGAACGCCGACACACATAATCCCCTAAATATGGTAAATGAGCCCTGAAAAATGACAAATTTGAACACGGTGATTTGCAGGGTGTATTTTCGTTGTAGAAAAAACTCCAGGGCAAAGAACGAAGAAAATTTGGATGACCCTTCAATCTTGGTGATTTCCCTCTTGAATGGGTGGAACTTCTTTGGTGATGGTTTGATTTATAAAGGCCGTGCATGACAACATAAGCCAAACCTTCTCTAATTTTTACCAGTGCATGGTGAGGTCATAGCATGGCACACCATGCCACACGTCATGTTTTTCAAGCATATATTTCAGTTTTTCTATAGTTGAAAACCCAATAAACAAACATTTGTGGTTGACTATTGCCACACATTTCATCAAAATATTTGTCCCTCCCTTGTAAAAGGCATGAGAATTTACTAAATGGCACGAGCATGGTTTTCCAGGCTGTTCTTGTGCACACTTTCATGCACCGATTGTTTGAACTTGAATTATGTGCATTAATGCCTAGGAAATGCACATAATCCCCTAAATATGGCAAATGAACTCGGAAAAGTGCCAAATTTGAACACGATGATTTGCCGGTTGTATGTTCACCATAGAAAAAACCTTGTGGACAAAGGACAAAGCAAATTTGGATCCCCTTCAATCTTGGTGATTTCCCCCTCGAAACCATGGAACTTCCTTGGTGATGGTTTGATTTATGAAAGGCATGCATCACGACATAAGGAAAACATTCTCCAATTTTTACCAGGGCATGGTGAGGCCATACCATGGCACCACGCCAAGCGTGATGTTTTCCAACCATGTGTTTCATTTTTTGTATAGTTGTTGACCTAGTAAACGCCGCATTTATGGTTGACTATTGCCATACATTTTATTGAAATATCTGCCCATTCCTTGTAAAAGGCATGAGAATGTACTAAATAACACGAGCATGGTTTTCTAGACCATTCTTGTGCACCTTTTCATGCACCGATTGTTCGAATTTGAATTATTTCTATTAATGCCTAGAAAATGCACATAATCCCCTAAATATGGTAAATGAGCCTGGAAAAATGTCAATTTGAACACGTTGCATTTGAGGCTGTATGTTGATCGTTGGAAAAAACTGAACGACAAACTAGGACGGAAATTTGGATTCCCCTTCAATCTTGGGGATTTCCCTCTCGAAAGCATGGAAGTTCCTCGGTGATGGTTCGATTAATGAAGGGTGTGCATGACGACATAAGCCAAACCTTCTCAAATTTTTACCGGGGCATGGTGAGGTCATACCATGGCACCATGCCATGCGTCGTGTGTTTTAAGCATTTATTTCATTTTTTCTATAGTTGAAAACCGAAAAAACAAACATTTGTGGTTGACTATTGCCACACATTTCATCGAAATATCTGTCCATTCCTTATAAAAGGCATGAGAATTTACTACATGGCACGAGCATGGTTTTCCAGGCCGTTCTTGTGGACCCTTTCATGCACCGATTGTTTGAACTTGAATTATGTGCATTAATGCCTAGGAAATGCACATAATCCCCTAAATATGGCAAATGAATCCGGAAAAGTGCCAAATTTGAACACGGTGATTTGCAGGTTGTATGTTCATCATAGAAAAAACTCGTGGACAAAGGACAAAGGAAATTTGGACCCCCCTTCAATCTTCGTCATTTCCCCCTCGAAACCATGGAACTTCCTCGGTGATGGTTCATTTTATGAAAGGTGTGCATGACGACATTTTTACCAGGGCACGGTGAGGTCATACCATGGCACCACACCAGGCGTCATGTTTTCCAAGCATGTATTTCATTTTTATATAGTTGTTAACACAGTAAACGACGCGTTCATGGTTGACTATTGCCACACATTTCCTTGAAATATCTGCCCATTCCTTGTAAAAAGGCATGAGAATGTACTAAATAGCACGAGCATGGTTTTCCAGACCGTTCTTGTGCACCTTTTCATGCAACGATTTTTTCGAATTTGAATTATGTGCATAATTAATGCCTAGAAAATGCACATAATCCCCTAAATATGGTAAATGAGTTCAAAAAATGTCAAATTTGAACACGTTGCGTTTGAGGCGGTATGTTGATCGTTGGAAAAAATGAATGACAAACTAGGACGGAAATTTGGATTCCCCTTCAATCTTGGTGATTTCCCTCTCGAAAGCATTGAACTTCCTCGATGATGGTTCGATTTATGGAGGGAGTGCATGACGACATATACCAAACCTTCTCAGCTTTTAACCAGGGCACAGTGAGGCCATACCATGGCACCATGCCAGGCGTCATGTTTTTCAAGCACATATTTCATTATTCTATAGTTGATAACCCAGTAAATGATGTGTTTGTGGTTGACTATTGCCACACATTCCATTGAAATCTCTTCCCATTCCTTGTAAAAGGCTTGAGAAATTACTAAATACCATGAGTATGGTTTTTAGACCATTCTTGTGCACCCTTTCATGCACCGATTGTTTGAATTTGAATTATGTGCATTAATGCCTACAAAATGCACATAATCCCCTAAATATTGTAAATGAACCTGAAAAAGTGTCAAATTTGAACACGGTGATTAGTAGGGTTTATGTTCATCGTAGAAAAACTCATGGATGAAGGACAAAGGAAATTTGGATTCCCATTCAATCTCGGTGATTTACTATCGCACATGATTCATCTCCATCGCCTCTACGAACCGTGTGTGTTCACTCACACATGCAAAAGGAAAAAAGAAAACCCTCGCCCACTTCGTCCCCACTCACTCATCGCGGACTCCTCCGCAACTCTGCACCCTAAGCTCGACGGGTGTTGGCGGCGGGCGTAGGTCGTGCTCCAAACGGCACCGGATTTCGCCCCTACCGCTTTCCACCGCCTATCTGCACCGACATTCTAGACTCTGGTCGACTGGGGTTTTCTACGGGATTGGGCCGGGGATTTTTCTCATGGAGAAGGTAATCAAGTTAATTAGTGAAATATTCACTCATCTCTTCTCGTAGTCCGTCCGTCGTTGTTAATCAACCGACGGAAATCGCCGTGGAATCATTTTTGTTCTAAATGATTCGTGGGTGTTCATTGCTACCTCTTGAGCACCGCGTTGGTTTTCCCTTGAAGAGGAAAGGGTGATGCAGCAAAGTAGCGTAAGTATTTCCCTCAGTTTTTGACAACCAAGGTATCAATCCAGTAGGAGACTACACGCAAGTCCCTCGTACCTACACAAACAAATAAGAACCTCGCAACCAACGCGATAAAGGGGTTGTCAATCCCTTCACGGTCACTTACGAGAGTGAGATCTGATAGAGATAATAATAATAAGATAAATATTTTTGCATTTTTATGATATAGATAAGAAAGTAAAGAGTGCAATGTAAAATAGATTTGAAACTTATATGATAAAAGATAGACCCAGGGGCCATAGGTTTCACTAGTGGCATCTCTCAAGATAGCATAAGTATTACGGTGGGTGAACAAATTACTGTCGAGCAATTGATAGAAAAGTGCATAATTATGAGAATATCTAGGCATGATTATGTATATAGGCATCACGTCCGTGACAAGTAGACCGAAACGATTCTGCATCTACTACTATTACTCCACACATCGACCGCTATCTAGCATGCATCTAGAGTATTAAGTTCATAAGAACAGAGTAATGCATTAGGCAAGATGACATGATGGAGAGGGATAAACTCAAGCAATATGTTATAAACCCCATATTTTTTATCCTCAATGGCAACAATACAATACATGCCTTGCTGCCCCTGATGTCATTGGGAAAGGAGACCGCAAGATTGAACCCAAAGCTAAGCACTTCTCCCATTGCAAGAAAGATCAATCTAGTAGGCCAAACCAAACTGATAATTCGAAGAGACTTGCAAAGATAACCAATCATACATAAAAGATTTCAGAGAAGAATCAAATATTCTTCATAGATAAACTTGATCATGAACCCACAATTCATCGGATCTCGACGAACACACCGCAAAAAGAGTTACATCAAATAGATCTCCAAGAAGATCGAGGAGAACATTGTATTGAGATCCAAAGAGAGAGAAGAAGCCATCTAGCTAATAACTATGGACCGGAAGGTCCGTGGTAAACTACTCACACATCATCGGAGAGGCTATGGTGTTGATGTAGAAGCCCTCCATGATCGATTCCCCCTCCGGTGGAGCTCCGGAAAAGGCCCCACCATGGGATCTCTTGGGTACAGAAGGTTGCGGCGGTGGAAATAGGATTTCGTGGTCCTCCTAGATGTTTTCGGGGTATATGGATATATATAGGAGGAAGAAGTAGGTCGGTGGAGCTGCGAGGGGCCCACGAGGGTGGGGGGTGCACCCAGGGGGGCAAGCGCGCCCTCCTACCTCGTGGCCGCATCACTTCTTTCTTGACGTCTACTCCAAGTCCCCTGGATCACATTTGTTCCAAAAATAACTCTCCCGAAGGTTTCATTCCGTTTGTGTTCCGTTTGATATTCATTTTCTACGAAACACTGAAATAGACAAAAAATAGCGACGATGAAGTCCCCTGGATATTCATTTTCCTTGTACTTACGTAGGGCCATAATGGGCGATGATGTTGTTTGCCATCGAGATTAGCTGCATCCCATGTCTTATAGTATTTTACCCCATTTGTGCAATTGCAATTTAGCTTGTGACATTTACTTGTTTCTTGTAGGTACACGTACGTGTTAGTGGCACTGATCCACGCTTTGACCCGGGGGAACAGCTCACCTCCCCCGCCGATGACTTGGGGTGGGCTCTGGCCCAGATGAAGTGCCCCAGCAACCACCCCTCGGGATTTACCAAGTATGAGCTGGCCGGTTCAATCTTACCTATACCAGTTGCAATGGCTATGTTTTGTACGGTTGATGTATTAAGCATGTTGTAGTAAACAGGCCTAGCCCTTCTTAGCTATTTTCCTTACCTTTTTATAGACAACTGGGTCATTCTCTGCTCTAGCAGCACTTGACTTGCGATGTTTAACTTTGTCAATTACATTTTTATCAGTACTAGTTTCAATGGCTATACTAGATTGTCATTAGTTAAATGTGTCTTTATTTCAGTACTGCACATTGTGTGATGTTCAAGTATGAATTGTCCAACTCAATTTCACCAATACCAACTACAAACATACAATGCTTGACTTAGGTTGTTGTTAAGCCTGTTGTAATTAACCATTCTATCATTTTTTTAATCCGTCCCTTTGCTACCGTGGTACTCTTTCGCAAGAAGATATCACTACATATGTTGTATTTCTATTTCCATTTTCTATTTTTGGTGGATGTTAACCCTGTCGTAGTTAACATTGCCTTTCCATGTACTTATTCAAGGCCACATGGGAGATGTTGTTGTTTGCCACCGAGGTTAGCTCCATCCCATGTCTTATACTCCCACCCTTCCTAAATATAATTCTTTTTAAAGATTCCAATATAGACTATATACGGAGCAAAATGAGTGAATTTACATTCTAATCTAAACTATGTCTATATGCATCCGTATGTAGTTCATATTGAAATCTCTACAAATACTTGTATTTAGGAACAGAGGTAGTAGTATTTTACATCATTTGTGTGGTATAGATCCACGCTTTAACCCCTTTTGCGTATGGGGAAATGAGATGTTCATGAGCAAGCATCAAGTGATGAAACTAAGAAAGATTGTTAGGCGAAAGAGACAGGTGATGGGAATTAAACTCTTTATTTACACTTTGTCGAAGACAACAGTGAACTTTAGGATGGTAAGTAATATGTTGCCTTTCCCCCTGCCCACAACGAGTTACTCTATTAGACATGAATATCTGAAAGTTTCCTCTTTTCACTGGTTTCCAAAGCAACTTATTGATGATTACCTTGCAAACTACATGACCAAAGTGGAGGCAACTAAGGTTAAAGTATATAACTCATACTACCATGATAATGGTCTAGAAGTCTTCCTAAAGGCGGTGAAGGATGGGCGAGCGATCGTCACAAGGGGTTGTACAAGAGTTGTACGTGCCTTTGGCATGCAGGAGGGCACATTATGGGCATTCCACTTGTTCAACACCATCGGCAACCAAATGATTTACACTTCTCTCTTCACCTTCACCGCCCCTAAATATTGTGGTTCATCATAGTTAATTGCTGCCTAATCCTCTAACTATTAAACATATTGTACTGAGAATTTTATTTATGGATTGGTTGTTGAACCATTGTGCTGACAATTTGAATTACAGATTTCATAATTCAAAACCTAAAATTGGTGGGAAATGTTTGTGATGCTCAACGGACAAACCAACCTTACATGACCACGCCCATGAGATAGGTTCCACCGACAGATATGCAATTAGTTTTGCATAAAGGTGGCTGGCGGGTGTCTGTTTCTCCTACTTTAGTTGAATCAAATTTGACTGCGTCCGATCCTTGTTGAAGGTTAAAACAGCAAACTTGATAAATCACCATTGTAGTTTTGATGCATAGGTAAGAACGGTTCCTACTAGAAGCCTGTAGTAGTCACGTAAAACTTGCAACAACAAAGTAGAGGATGCCTAACTTATTTTTGCAGGGCATGTTGTGATATGGTCGAGACATGATGTGAAATGATGCCGATAACTTTTACAAAACATATTTATTTTTTGTATGTTCCTAGAGAAAAATAAGTTGAAAGATGATAGTAGCAATGATGCGAACTGAGTCCGTGATATGAGGTTTATCCTCATTGCTACACACAAGAATTATGTCCTTGATGCAATGCTAGGTGACAGACCTGTTGCGGAAGATGATGCAGATGTTATGAATGTTTGACAAACTCAATATGATGACTACTTAATAGTTTAGTGCGCCACGCTTTACGACTTAGAATCGGGGCTTCAAAGACGTTTTGAACATCATGGAACATATGAGATGTTCCAAGAGTTTAAATTGGTATTTCAGACCCATGCCCGTGTCGAGAGGAATGAGACCTCTGACAAGTACTTTGCCTACAAGATGGAGGAGAATAGCTCAGCCAGTGAGCATGTGCTCAAAATGTCTGGGTACTACAATCGCTTGAATTAAGTAGGAGTTAATCTTCTAGATAAGATAGTGATTGACAGAGTTCTTTAGTCACTATCACCAAGCTACTAGAACTTCGTGATGAACTATAATATGCAAGGGATGACCAAAATGATTCCCAAGCTCTTCGCAATGCTGAAATCAGCGAAAGTAGAAATCAACAAAGAGCATCAAGTGTTGATGATTAACAAGACCACTAGTTTCAAGAAAAAAGGGCAAGGGACACAAAGGGCACTTCAAGAAGAACATAAAAAAGTTGCCGCTCCCATGAAGAAGCCCAAAGCTAGACTCAAGCTTCAAACTGAGTGCTTCTTCTGCAAAGGAAATGGTCACTGGCGGATAAGAAGTCGCTCCTCATGAGCCGCCGTGACCCAGATCCTCGGGAGGATCTGGAGGCTCACGTGGCTGTGACGCCCCAAGACCGGAGCTTCAGATGCCTTCCATGGTTTCCGAGATTCGTTGTGTGACTTGTTTGGTTTGTTGTTTTCTTCTTTGCATTAGGTGCATTGCATCATGTCATCATGCCATTAAATTTTTTCCAACTCATTTAAATAAATTGCATAGACCTTTCGATCTATTTAAATCGAGGGAATTCACATGGTGGTTTCTCTTTAAAACATATCCTCCCAATAGTAGGGAGTTATATTCAATATTTCTTTAATTTCAAATTCACCATAACACACTTGCAAAAATCCCAATGCTTTAGTTATCACAACTCTTGGCCTCAAACTTTGCCATATGTCCTTTCGTCATTTTCCGGAGCTCTTCCTAATTTCCCAACATTTTTGGACTCTTAAAAACCATGAGTTTATTCAAACCATTTGCTTTAAATTCAAATGTATTTGAATTTAGATCTTTCAATCATGCCACTTCCATTTTCCTAGATCGAGCTTAGTTTTGTGAGTCCGAGAAAATACTCCTTTCCCCAAGTCCCTTCTCTTACCTTTTTATTTTTCTTTCCTTTTTTTTGGTATGAGAGAATGAGGGAGAGAGGAGAACCCCAGCGCAGCCCAGTCGGTCAGTTGGGCCTCTAGCAGCCTCGTCCCACCAGTGGCCCAAGGCCCAATCACGCCACCACCTAATCCTAACCCTAGCGGGCTACTAGGCCCGACCGAAACCCCTCTCATCTTCCTCAAACCCTTCCCTCGTTCCCCTCCTCGCACCGCCAGGAGAAGCATGCCTGAACCCCAATCCCCATCTCTCGATCTCTCCCTCCTCATCCCGTCGCCTGATCCCTCCAACCTCCTACCACAGCCGCCGCCGCTATGCTCCCACCGGTCCGGCGCCCTCCTCCAGCGCCTCTGCGCCTTTCTGCTACCCCGTTCTCGCACCTCTCCTCTCCCGTGCCTCGTCCCCGGCGCCGTCCAGCCGCACCGCGCCCTCAAGTGCCCCGCCTCCCGCCTCCCGCAGCTGTGCTCGAACCTCCATGGCGCGCTGCCCCAAGCTCCGCCACCGGTCAGCTCAACCTCCATGTCTGGTGACACCCCGGGGTCCGCGCCAGTGTCCAGTTTCGTCCCCGACCTGACCTCCTCCTCGACCTCGCTTCGCTACAGCGCCACCGGTGACCTGACGGACGAGCAGAGAGCTCCGCCACCATCTCTAGCCGCCTGCATCGTTGCCTTCCTCCGCCCCGAGTGTCTCCTTGTCGTGCCGCCGTCTTACCTCACACCGGCCCCTACCTTGCCCCTGACCAGATTTATCTGCTCTGCCGTCCCGGAGCACTGTGCCCGTGATCCCCTGCTCCGGCAAGCCCCTGCTACTGCCTCCATCGAAGGCTGCCAAGGTCATCTGTTTGGCCCCGATGACTTTTGGCTCATGTGCATGCCCCACGTCTTGCACATCCATTTGCTGTCGCTGTTGACGTCAAGCTCGACCCCCGAACAGGGAATAACGCTAAGTACCAGGTCAACGAGGACCGCCCAATTCGTCTTCTGTTGTCCCCGGAATAGCCAAGTCCCTCGACGACAAGTTCTTCTCCGAACGTGTACGACTATAGCCGGTGTGCATTTTTGTCAAGTCCGACTACGACAAACGACTACACGATGAGACGCCAAGTACCACTACACCCGAAGACCTCGAACCCGTCAAGTCTGACAACGGTTGTGTACAACTACTGACGATGTGCATGTTGCCAAGCACCCTCTCCGGATCGCCATGTTCGACTACCGATGATATATACCACTACCATCGCCGTGATCGCGAGAACCTCTACTTCCCCTTCAAAACGTGTACCGTTGACCCTCAAAGACCCGTGGACGCCAAGTTCCTTGTCTTGACCCCGAACACCTATGGAGTGTGAACATCTACGAAGCGAGAACGACTACTTCCACTACCGCCGTCGCGAGAACGCCTACTTCCCTCTACGAACTTGATCCGTTCCGATAATGCATGCTTTGAAAGGTATAACCATCGAGACGATCGTCCGTGGACCGAATGCATGTGTGATGTATGAGATGATCTCTTGTTGCACCGTGTCCGAGTTGTTCTTTGCAAGTTCCTCATTACCTTGCCATCGACATGTGGGAACTTGGTATCCAGGAGCACCCCATCATCTTGCATGGCACGCTCACACCCACTTCCTTTTGCACCGGTATCCCTGTGAGCCACCGGATCCCCGATATGTTGCCGTGGCATCATTTTGAGATTCGTTGTCGTGGCACCCCTTTCGTTTCTGCCATGATGACAAAATGCTTCATATCATGCTCTTGTCAACTTTTAATAAAAATTGCATAAAACCTGCATATGTCATCCGCATCATGTTAACAACATCAATAATGTTTAAATTGTTGTTTGCTTCAATTGCTATATGCATGTGGGGGGTTTACCGGAAAGGTTATTTGTTGTTTCCGGCCTCATTTAGAATGCCTAACTATGTAGTTTACTTTTGTCTCACCTCTTGCCATGTTTAATAACATTTAATATTGTTGGGTACCTAACCGAGAGTGAACTAAATAATTGATGCGGTGTTCCGTCAATATGCAACTCGTTGCATATTGAGCTCCACTTAACTTGTAGTTTTGGTTGTGCACTTTGCCATGCCATGCATATTTAAACCGGACATGCATCATAATTGATTGTGCATCATGTCATGTTGATGTGATGGTTGTTTACTATGTTGTTTGCTTCTTTCCAATGTTGCTCCTTCGGGTTAGTTCCGATAACGTCGCATTTGTGAGGATCCGTTCGACTACGTCCGCTTGTCTTCTTCATGGACTCGTTCTTCTTCCTTGGGGGATCTCAGGCAAGATGACCATACCCTTGAAATCACTTCTATCTTTGCTTGCTAGTTGCTCGCTCTTTTGCTATGCCGCGATACCTACCACTTGCTTTATCATGCCTCCCATTTTGCCATGTCAAGCCTCTAACCCACCTTTCCTAGCAAACCGTTGTTTGGCTATGTTACCACTTTGCTCAGCCCTCTTATAGCGTTGCTAGTTGCAGGTGAAGATTGAAGTTTGTTCCATGTTGGAACATGGTTATTGTTGGGATATCACAATATCTCTTATTTAACTAATGCATCTATATACTTGGTAAAGGGTGGAAGGCTCGACCTTATGCCTGGTGTTTTGTTCCACTCTTGCCGCCCTAGTTTCCGTCATACTGGTGCTATGTTCCTTGATTTTGCATTCCTTACGTGGTTGGGTTATAATGGGAACCCCTTGACAGTTCGCCTTGAATAAAACTCCTCCAGTAAGGCCCAACCTTGGTTTTACCATTTGCCACCTAAGCCTTTTTCCCTTGAGTTCTGCAGACTCAAGGGTCATCTTTATTTTAAACCCCCGGGCCAGTGCTCCTCTAAGTGTTGGTCCAACCTGTCAGCAGCCGGTGGCCACCAGGGGTAACTCTGGGTTGGCCTACCGGAATCTTGGACAATCCGGTGTGCCCTGAGAACGAGATATGTGCAGCTCCTATCGGGATTTGTCGGCACATTCGGGCGGCTTTGCTGGTCTTGTTTTACCGTTGTCGAAATGTCTTGTAACCGGGATTCTGAGTCTGATTGGGTCTTCCTGGGAGAAGGAATATCCTTCGTTGATTGTGAGAGCTTATGATGGGCTAAGTTGGGACACCCCTGCAGGGTTTTGAACTTTCGAAAGCCGTGCCCGCGGTTATGGGCAGATGGGAATTTGGTAATATCCGGTTGTAGAGAACTTGACACTTAACTTAATTAAAATGCATCAACCGCGTGTGTAGCCGTGATGGTCTCTTCTCAGCGGGGTCCGGGAAGTGAACACGGCTTTGGAGTTATGTTTGAACGTAAGTAGCTTTCAGGATCACTTCTTGATCACTTCTAGTTCATGACCATGCTTTGCTTCTCTTCTCGCTCTCATTTGCGTAAGTTAGCCACCATATATGCTAGTGCTTGCTGCAGCTCCACCTCACTACCTTTTCCTACCCATAAGCTTAAATAGTCTTGATCTCGCGGGTGTGATATTGCTGAGTCCCCATGACTCACAGATTACTTCAAACAGTTGCAGGTGCCGATGATAACCGTGTAGGTGACGCTACCCAGCTCAGTGGGGAGCTCGATGAAGATCGTGTTCGCTGTGTTGTTTCTTTTCTAGTTGATCAGTAGAGGAGCCTAGTCGGGGCGATCGGGGATCTAGCATTAGGGGTTGTCTTCTTTTATTTTGGTTCCATAGTCGGACCTTGTTTGTATTTTGGATGATGTAATGCTATATTTATGTATTGTCTGAAGTGGCGATTGTAAGCCAACTCTTTATCCCTTTCTTATTCAGTACATGGGATGTGTAAAGATTACCCCTTTTGCGACATGCCTACTATGCGGCTATGCCTCTAAGTCGTGCTCCGACATGTGGGAGATATAGCCGCATCGTGGGTGTTACAGTGGCCTCCTGAGGATCGTCTCCATCTCTGCCAGGACTGCCTGATGCCTGGCCTCCTGACCTGCCAGGATGCTCTGCAGGTTGTGCTGGGAGGCGGCTGCTACGCTCGGCAGGTCGAACGGCATACACACGTAGATGTGAGGTGGATCCTCACACCGACCAGCACGTGAAGGCCAGAAGCGCTCCTGAGATGCGACCCTATTGAGCCCTGGGATGTCGATGCAGACGTGCTGCTCACCACCCTTGGCCGAGTGATGAGCTACACCAGGTGGGCGGTGGTCGCCGCGTACTGCCCTTGCTTCCTGAAGCTCCTGAATGGTCTTAACGATGAACTCCTGAGCGTCGGGCGCTCCTAGCCCGGTGCCTTCCTGAGGGAAACGTGTCGTGAAGCACGCATCCATGTGGTGCCCGAGCGCCTCCCTCGTGATGCTGGCTAGGTCCGAGGCCCTCCAGAAGAGAGTTCCTGAGCCCTGCCCGAGGAGGGTGCTAGGCGCGCCTCCCTATGCGAGGGAGGGAGGTGCCCCACGCGCGGGCGCCGACGAGGTGGCGCCGCTGGAGGCGCTACTCCCCTGAGGCCCAGTGCGGAGTAGCTACTTCTTCTTCTTGTGGATCGCCTCAGGAAGGTACTACACATACGTGTTGCCAGGGTCCCGACTGCTGCAGCTTGGAAGGCGCGCTCGAGGGAGCATACCGCGTCTCTTTCTTTGTAGGGGATTGTGATGATTCCACCGCTTCCTGGCATCTAGAGGACGTTGTCGCCATGGTGGGTGACTGCCATGAATTTGGCTAGCGCTGGGTACCCGAGGATGGCATTGCACGGCAGGCAGATGTGGGCGACATCGAAGTCGACAAGCTCGGTGTGGTAGTTGTTGCGTTGGCCGAAGGTGACAGGGAGACGAACTTGCCCTATCGGGGTGGTGGAGCTGTTGCTCACTCCTGAGAAAGGCTTGGTGGGCTAGAGCTGATCGTATGGCACTTGAAGGCTGTCGAACGTCTCGATGGACAGGACACTGAGCCCTGCGCCGCCGTCGATGAGGGTCTTGATGACTTGGATATTGCTGATGACGGGTGAATAGAGCATCGGGAGAACGCCGGCGGTTGCCGCGCATTTGAGCTGGTCCGCCGAGCTAAAGGTGATGGCATACTTGGACGATCTAAGCGGGTGCGTGGTCTCGAGCTTGGGGAGGGCTGTATCCACCTCGCGAGAGAACTGCTTGAAGAGTTACCGGGAAGCTAGGGCCTAAGCGCCACCCAAGATGCAGGCGATGTCGCGCGGCTCCTAGAAGCCCCCAGCCCTTCGTCCTGTTGGTGGTCGTCATTCCTTCTTGGTGGTGGCGACAGCGAAGGGAGACCAGGATTGCCCTGAGGACGGTCCTCGCGCGGCTGGTCCCTCCAGGCGCCCTCATGAGGCTGGTCCAGCCAACGGTCCTCGCGAGGCTGGTTGCGCCACTCCTGGCAGGGCCCGCGGTCGTCCCAACGTCCTCCACCTCGTCCACCTCCTCGGCCGTAGCCCCGGTCGTTGCGCTCGGGGCGTCGACCGAAGCGTCCTTCTCAAATGGCCCTGAGCTCTTGACAATCGTTGGTGTTCTGGCTGCGCACTTTGTGGAAGGAGCAAAACATATGGCTGCCCTTGGACGACTCGGGAAGTCTCAGCCGCGCTTTGTGTCTGGCTCTGCCGTGAGTACGGCCACCCCTTTGTGCTTCACGTCCTTGACCTTGGCCTTCTTCTCCTCTGGATCCACAGCAGGGAGCTGGAGGAGGGAGAGATGCTCCTCCTCAGCTCTTGCACACTTGGTTGCCATGTTGAATAGCTACAAAGTCGTGCACAACTCCTCATGGATGGCGAGCTCCTCCTTCATCTTGATGTCGCGGACGCCATCGAAAAATGCTGAGATGATGGCCTCGTCCGTCACCTTGGGGATCTTGAGGCGCACGCTGTTGAAGCGCTGGATGTAGTTCTGCAGGGTCTCTCTCGGTTGTTGCCTGATGCGGCGCGGGTCACCCGCGGCCGGGGGGCAGTCGCGAGTGCCCTAGAAGTTGGCAACGAAGTGGTCACGCATCTCATCCCAGGAGGAGATCGAGCTCGGGGGCAGGTTCAGGATCCATGAGCGGGCGCCGTCCTTGAGAGCCATGGAGAACCAGTTCGCCATGACCTTTTCGTCGCCGTGGGCTGCCTTGATGCTTAGCTCGTAGAGATGCAAGAACTTCGCAGGGTCAGGGGTGCCATCTTAGTGAGGAGGCAGATCCGGCTTGAACTTGCCGTGGCCACCGGGGCCCGTCGTGGAGGCAGAGCTTGATCTTGGTGTCCCTACGCCGCCACGGCAAGTTGCGCATGGCCCCATCATAGCAAGGGATCCTGACGTGGCGGTGCTGGGAGCGGTGGAGCATTTTCTTGCAGACAGGGGATCTCTTGGCAGCTTTTTTCTTCGTGCGCGGGCACACGGCGCGGTGGATCACGCCGCGGGACCACACATCTTGGAGCGAGGACGCCGTCTTGACGTGGAGGGGGCGGAGGCGCTCCATGAGCCCCGCGTCTCGGCGCGAGGGCGCCGTCTTGATGCGGAGGGGGCGGAGGCGCTCCGTGAGCCACATCGCCCGCAGCCGGGGGCGGGCGTGGCAGCGAGAGAGATGGTGCAGGAGAGCCCCCAGAAGTGCTGACGAGCTCAGCGATGTGGTCCAACCAGTCCTTGTAGAGGTCGTCGACCGAGCACTAATGCAGTAGCTCGCGTGCCATGAGCAGCGCGGCCTGCGTGTCTGTGGGTGCGTGGCGAGCGTGAGACGATGAGCCCGCCGGAGTCAGCGACGGGGAGGCGGTGCGGCCGTCTCGCTGCACGGAGGGGTGCAATTAGGAGGCTTGCTGCTTTTTTGTCGTCGGGCCGGTAGCGGCGTTGGCGGCGGGTGACGGAGAACAACGGGAGGCCCGCCGACAGGGGTTGTCTGAGCGATACGGGTGGCAAGAGCGGCCCGACGCTCAGCGCACGCCCGGCGAGCGTCGGCCATGAACTTGGTGGAGTGGCGAAGCACGGATTGACAAGAGGAAAGCTTCGACGCATCCCTACCTAGCGCACCAAATGTCCTATTTCAGGTTCCGACAAAAGCCTTGAGGTTCGAACACTGGGGTGCGCATGAAGATCTCTCCTACCTCTAGCTCGCGCACGTCGTGATCTCACGGCCTAGCTCGACGAACCCAAAGAACAGGAGACACAAGAGTTTATGCTAGTTCGGGCCACCGATGTGGTGTAATACCCTACTCCAGTGTGGTGTGGTGGATTACCTCCTGGGCTGAGAATGAATAGTACAAGGGAAGAACAGCCTCCTGAGGAGAGGTGTTCTTGTGCTTGGCGAACTTGTGTGGTTAAGGATGATCTCGATCTTCCCTTCTATGGTGGTGGCTAGTCCTATTTATAGAGGCCTTGGTCCTCTCCCCAAGTATTGAGCGGGAAGGGATCCAACAATGGCCAAATTCGAAGGGAGACAACTCGTACAAGTTATCCTGACTAAAGGTGGTCTTCGCCTGCCAAAGGCTCTGGTGGTGACGCCATCTTAGGCTCCACGGTGACCTCCGTCCTGCCGTCCTAATGGTCTTGGTCTCATTGCATCGATATGGAAACCTTTGCCTGATGCCTCGGGACTCCTCGCCTACGCTTGCCCCTTTAGAACCAAAGAGGAAACGAGGACACTGCGCGCTAGCGCCCGCCTGGCCTAGGTCATCACGGCTTCCATTACAGAAACCTCGAGAGGTGTCCCTTGCCTTGATCTCTCCGCCCCTCGCGATTCTGCCTGGTGAAGCTGCCTGTAGCGACCCGACCTCAAACGGTCAAGTCTCTATGCTTCAGTGTCATCCCTGGATCGGTAATGCTGACACACATAGTACTCGAAGGATTTATAATAGAGTAGCAATCACACACTTATTACATCAAATGTCTCAAAAGAGAACTTATTACAATAAAATATGGCTTAAGGCCATCTAATACGATAACAGCAGAAGGCTTGGAAGATAAAGTGAGTCCATCAACTCCAATGGCATAGCTGAGCTGCACGGCAACGACCTAACGAACCTTACTCACTGTCTGAAAAGTCTGCAACATAATACGTTGCAGCCCGAAAACGGGTCAGCACATGGAATATGCTGGCAATATAACATAGTAGAGCAACAACTAAATAATGCTATCACTACATGCATATTTGGCTGGTGGAAAGGCTCTATGGTTATAGTTTTGCGAAAAGCCAATTTTTCCCTCCAACAAAGGAATAGATTTTATTTAACTATCATGGTAGTTGAAACATCATTGAGAAGGTTCCTCCAACTCAATCCCAATTAAAAGTAATTGTCACCCCAACAATATTAAATAAGAGTGATGAGATACATATGATAATCCAAGTACTAGACACTCAAGATGTCCATAACCGGGGACACGGCTAACCATGATTAGATTGTACACTCTGCAGAGGTTTGCGCACTTTTCCCCACAAGACTCGATCTCCTCCGTTGGATTTCTCGCACTACATGGTGTTTGAGAAACTGATGACTGAGACACAGTCTTTCAGAAGCATTAACTCTAACCCCGGGTAGACCGTACCAACCTACATCCCCTACATCTGCTAGCCTACCACTCGAAGAGGTCATGCAACTTACTCAACTATGCTAGAGCCCATAATAGCTTGTGGCCGCACATGGAAGTTTCTAGCATGAAATATCTCGGTTCCCTTTGAGCCTGGGTGGCGGACCTTAGGATTATCACACGGGTCCTCCCGGATATCCTAGGACAACACTGGATTCTCCAGGTGCCCGACAAGCAATCCACCTAGATGTGTATTAAAGTTGCCACCTTAAGTTGAACCATTAATTAACAATCTCATGTCTGTCATGGATTCACTCACCCAAACCACGTCTACGAGCATAGCATAGCAATATAAGCAATACGTAGAAGTAACTCCCAAGGGTTTGATAATAACAGGGCAATAGGTTCCACCTCATCAACTACTTCCCAAACCCACATGTTATATCACAACCTACTCATGCAATGTTTGAGGATTGGAACTAATGCATAAAAACTGGGTGATAAAGGGGTATGATCAAAGTGTTACTTGCCTTGCTGATGATCCACAAAACCTAGAGACTCGTAGTAGCACGCTTCACACTCCGGGTGTTCTATCATAAACAAGTAGTAGCAGACATAAGAAATCAAGGAAAGAAGCATGGGTAAAACACGAATAAGAAGATCTAACCAGAAAGTTCAACTTAAGAACTCCGGTTTGCAAAAAGAATCAAATCAAACGGAGCAACGAAACTCAAACTACGAAATAAACAAGATCTGATTACTAATTTGTACTAAAGTCAAATTTTACAATACCAAAATCTTGTTCAAGTTGGCTAAACAGAAAGAGGGCTTCGAGACGAAGATCTAGGCGCTTGAATCGCCTGATTTCGATAAACGAGCGAAAAGATAAACTAAAACGAAAATCGGATCAGAAATCGCGATAGAAAATAAACGCGAAAAATCTGAGAAAAAGAAAAAGTGACGAACAGGCTAAAGAACGAACGTTCATTGTCTGTGACTAACGGACAACGTCCGCTAAATAACTAAACCGAGAAAACCGGCGAACCGATCTATTAATAATAATAAAACGAAACTAGGGTTTACGAAATAAAACCGATCAGTTTAAAAAAAACCGGCGGCTACCTCGAACTCCGGCGGGCGGCGGCGCGGCGGCTCCGGCGGCGGTGGTCGGCGGCGTGGGTGGCGGTGGTGCTAGGCGGCGGCGCTAGGGTTAGGGTTCGGGCGGCGGCGGGGCTGGTTGGGCTGCGGTGGCTCGCCGGCGCGGCTTATAAGGAGGGGCTGGGAGGAGTCCGGACCGGATACGGCCCGTAGGTCGGTTTCCCTTTCTTTAATAATTCTGACATGCAGAAAAAGAAAGAAAAGAAATAATAAACGTACTCCAAAAATCCCAAACTAATTTTTTCCCATCCTCTAAAAATAGGTCGGACAAGGTGAACATTTATTTGGGCCTAAAATGGAATTTTGAAAAACACATTTTTTTACTAATTCAAATAAAATAGCGATAAAACTCTGAATAAAAATCTTATTCGATTTTAATATTAAATCTCCAATATTTCTTTATTTTGAGGAAGTCATTTTATCCTCTCTCTTTTATTTTTATAAAAGAAATTTTTGAAGATAAAATAATTAAAATCAAATGATCCTCTTTTTTCAAAATTTGAGAAAACTCAAATATGAAAATAACGAAATTCCCAACTCTCTCAGTGGGTCCTTGAGTTGCGTAGAATTTCTAGGCTCTAGCCAAACGAATATGCAATAATATGATATGCATGGATGATCTATGCAAAACATTCCAAATTGAAAATTTGGCATGTTACAAACCTACCCCCTTAAGATGAATCTCACCCTCGAGATTCAGGTTGGATAGAAAATAGGTGTGGGTGGTCTTTGCGAAGATCATCCTCTCGTTCCCAGGTGGCTTCATCCTCGGTATGGTGGCTCCACTGAACTTTGCAAAACTTGATAACCTTGCTGTGAGTAACCCGGCTGGCAAACTCGAGAATCTTGACTGGCTTTTCCTCATAGGCCAGGTCACTGTCCAACTGAATCACTTCCAACTTGACACTTCTTCAACTATATCGGCCATCTCAGCTTGACACTTCTTCAACTATGAAACATGAAACACATCATGGACGCCTGACAATCCTTCTGGTAACTCCAACTTGTACGCAACTTCTCCCATGCGTTACAAAACATGGTATGGTCCTACAAATCTCGGGGCTAACTTTCCCTTAACTCCAAAATGTTTAATACCTCGCAAAGGTGAAACTCGCAAATACACTCTGTCTCTGATTTCATAGGCTACCTCTTTCCGTTTTGAGTCTTCATAACATTTCTGTCGGGACTGAGCTACCTTCAGTCTATCTCAAATCAGTTTAACCTTATCTTCTGATTTCCTTAATCAAATCTGGTCCAAACAACTGGCGGTCTCCAACTTCATCCCACATCAACGGCGTCCTACACCTTCTTCCATACAGGGCTTCGCGCGGTGCCATCCTCAAACTGGCCTGGTAACTGTTGTTGTATGAGGACTCTGCATAGGGCAGGTTGTCATCCCAACTAGATCCATAATCTAGTGCACAAGCTCTCAACATATCCTCTAGAATCTGGTTGACTCTCTTAGTCTGTCCATCTGTTTGCGGGTGAAAAGCGGTATGGAACTCTAGTCTGGTTCCCAAAGTTTCATGCAACTGATTCCAAAACTTTGAGGTAAACTGGGTTCCTCTATACGATACAATGGTCCTCGAAACTCCATGCAAACATATGATCCTGGTCATGTATATCTTGGCCAACTTTGCACTTGTATAGGTGGTTTTCACTGGGATAAAGTGAGCCACTTTGGTCAAGCGGTCAACTACTACCCATATAGAATCATATCCTGATTTGGTCCTGGGCAATCCGGTGATGAAATCCATGCCAAGCTTATCCCACTTCCATTCGGGTATCGGCATAGGCTGTAACAATCCTGCTGGCTTTTGATGTTCTGCCTTCACTCTCTGACATACATCATATACGGCTACATACTTGGCAATATCCTTCTTCATACCAGTCCGACAGAAACGCTTCTTTAAATCCAAATACATCTTGGTGTTTCCGGGGTGTATCGAGTATGGTGAGTCATGAGCCTCTTGAAGTATTAACTTCCTAATCTCTGTGTTATTGGGCACATAAACACGGTCCTCAAACCACAAGGTGTCATGTTCATCCTCACAAAAACCTTTGGCCCTTCCTTTGCTTATTCTCTCTTTTATCTCGGCAATATCTTTGTCATCCTTCTGAGCTTCTCAAATCTTTCCTGACAATGTAGACTGAACTCCCATTGTTGCAACGAAACCTCTAGGGACAATCTCCAATCGAAGTTCCCTGAGATCCTCTGCTAACTCCTTTGGCAATCCTGTGCTTACGAGGGTGTTAGCATAACTCTTCTGGCTCAAAGCGTCTGCTACGACATTGGCCTTGCCTGGATGATAGTGAAGCTTCATGTCATAGTCCTTTATAAGCTCCAACCATCTCCTCTGCCTAAGATTCAGCTCCTTCTGTGGGAAAATGTACTTCAAACTCTTATGATCTGTGTACACATCACGATTTCCAATAAGGTAATGTCTCCAAGTCTTCAACGCATTCACTACGGCAGCCAACTCCAAATCATGCGTGGCATAATTTAACTCATGCGGTTTCAGTTGTCGCGAGGCATACGAAACAACTCTTCCGTCCTGCATCAGTACTCCTCCAAGTCCTAAGCGAGACACATCCCAATACACTTGGAAATCCTTGCGTATATCCGGCAGAATCAGCACTGGGGCTGTAGTCAGACGTTTCTTTAACTCCTGAAAACTCGCCTCACACTCTTCTATCCATCTAAATTTGGTATCCTGCTTCAATAACTCCGTCATTGGTTTCGCAATCTTGGAAAAATTCTCAATGAATCTCCGATAGTATCCTGCGAGTCCAACAGAACTATGGATCTCGCTAACTAAAGTGGGTGCCAGCCATTCAGTGACTGACTGAACCTTGGTGGGATCTACTGCTATACCTTCTCCTGATATAACATGTCCAAGGAATCCAACTTCCTTCAACCAAAACTCACATTTGCTGAACTTGGCATACAACTGATGTTCCCTGAGTTTCTCAAGAACTAAACGCAAATGCTCCTTGTGCTCCTCTTCATTCTTAGAGTATACCATTATATCATCAATGAACACCACAACAAAGTTATCCAAATATTCCATGAACACCTTGCTCATCATGCTCATGAAATAGGCAGGGGCGTTAGTCAGTCCAAATGACATGACCGTATACTCATATAACCTGTACCTTGTGGTAAATGCGGTTTTAGGTATATCCTTCTCCCAGATCTTCAGCTGGTGATATCCTGATCGCAGATCGATCTTCGAAAACACCTTAGCTCCTTGCAACTGGTCAAACAAATTATGTTCATCGGCAGTGGGTATTTGTTCTTGATCGTCACCTCATTCAACGCATGATAATCAACAACCATCCTTAGAGACTTATCCTTCTTCTCAACCAAAAGCACTGGGGCTCCCCATGGTGATGAGCTCCATCGGATGTAACCTTTCTCCAATAACTCCTTGATCTACTTCTTAATCTCCTCCAGATCATTTGCGGGCATCCGGTAGGGTCTCTTTGATATTGGCCCTGTACCTGGCAATAGCTCTATTAAAAACTCGATGTATCGATCTGGTGGCATGCCTGGTAACTCCTCTAGAAAAACATCTGGGTAATCCTTCACTACAGGCACTTCCTCCTGAACAACTCCCGTGAGGGTATTTACTTGGCTCCTCCTAGGTGCATGCCTAGATACATACTTGATCCTTTTTCCCTCCGGGGTGGTGAGATAAATCGACTTACTAGCACAGTCAATGCTTCCTCCATACTTTGACATCCAGTCCATGCCTAATATCACATCCAATCCTTGTGACTCCAAAATTATTAGGTCTGACGGGAAAACATGGCTACCAATGGTTAAGGGTATCCGGTCGCACCATCGCTAGCCATATACTCTGCTCCAGGTGAACTTACTAACAGAGGGGTCCTAAGGGCTTGGGTTGGTAGTTTAAACTTCTCAATGAATCCCCTTGATATGTATAAATGTGATGCACCAGTATCAAAAAGAACAAGGGCGGTAAAATACTTAACCAAAAACTTACCGATAACTGCGTCTGGCTGCCCTTCAACCTCCTCCACGTTAACGTGGTTCACTTGTACTTTGTTGAATGGATTGGGCTTCTACCCAGCGCTCCCATTACCGTTTCCATTCTTCGCTTCAGGGCACTCCGTGGCATAGTGTCCAGTCTTCCCGCACTTGAAGCAAGTAATGTGACTTAGGTCTCTCTTGGCGGGTGTGGCCGGATTGGAGCGGTTCTGATTGTTGCTTGTTCCATTCCCAGTCCCATTCTTGGAACCATTGTGGTTATGCGAACTTCCTTCATTGTGGTTATGACCTCCATGGTTATGAACAAGTCCTCCCGAGTTCGGGGTTAGATGAGGCTTCTGCTGAGCTCCTGAGTTGTACCTTCCTTGTCCATACTTCCTTTTGCGGCTCTCAATTTGTTGTTGCTTCCCCTCAATCATAAGAACCTTGTCTACCAACTCCTGGTAGTTGTTAAATGTTGCCACCATCAATTGCATGCTCATCTCATCATTCAGCCCTTCCATAAACTTCTCCTGCTTCATGGCATCTGTGGCCACATCGTCAGGGGCATAACGAGACAGCTTACTAAATTCATCCACGTACTGCCCCACAGTATGGTTCCCTTGGCGCAAGTTGCGAAACTCACGCTTCTTCATGCTCATCACTCCCGTTGAGACATGGGCGGTGCGGAATGCTTACTGAAACTGATCCCATGTAACAGTGGCTATAGGGTAGGTGACAGTGTAATTCTCCCACCATGAGGCTGCTGGTCCATCCAACTAATGTGCGGTGAAACACACCTTCTCAGAATCTGTACATCCTGCGGAGCCAATCATCTGCCACTATTGGCTCGGTGCTACTGGAAAACACCAGCGGCTACAACCTTAGAAAACGGGCTAAGTTGTGAACAGGTGGTGGTGAAGGTGGGTTGTTGTTGTTGTTGCCTTGGTTCTGAACTAACAACTGCATCAGTGTATTCTGCTGCTGGATCAACTGAGTGAGCTCCGGTGGGAAGGTAAACCCGGTGTCACGTCTTGGAGGCATCTGAGGGTCTAGAGGGAAGAGAATGGAATAAAATGAGGTCTAGTGAGATTAACACTACCCATATGCACATGAGACAAACACAATCATATCACTCAATCAATCAAACAAGGGCATACAATCGATCTAACTATCGTTACAAAAGTGCTCGGACTATACTATATACATGGTGGAATACTACTACTGATGTGGTGGTCTACTAGAAATATTGATCGGTCGAAGACTCCATGATGTCTGCTCCAGCTTCGTCTTCATAGTCATCATCGCTATCGTCGGGGTCTGAGGTGGTGTCGTCGATGATGATGTAGTCCTCAGAACGAATCTCCTTGGGTTCATCGTCTTCTCCTCCTGGCGCGGGGTCTCCCATGAAGACTCCAAGCTTCCTTTCCAGATCATCATTCTTCTCCACTAGTACGACGATTTCCTCCTCATAATCTTCGCCAGTAGCCTTGAGTTCTTCCTCCAGTTCTGTAATCCTTGTCATCGCCTTCTTCAGATTTATCATGCCTATGCACATCTGGTTCTCCTAGCGACGAATGTGCTGGTTTAACTCCTGGATGAAAGCTGTGATTGATCTATCCTTCCTGGTGCTGATCATCTCCCATTGCTCATCTCGGCGCCCATAAATCTGGTAGATAGTATCCTTAAGCTCCTTATGGTAAACTTCTCCAATGCGTCCCATGGTGATGTGGGCCGCCATACTCTTTCCTAAACTCCAGGTTGGTGCATCAAAGGAAAACTCTATGGGCTTAGTGACTGGTGCGAATGTCCTTCCTGGAACTTGAACTTGAATCATCCATCACTCCTCTACTGGTAAAGTGGTGTTGTAAGTCCCGGTGAAGCTTGGTATTCCAATGTTCAAGTACTTAGTGACTTCCTTCAAGTGTCGTCCAAAAGGTTCTTCTTCATCCAGTTGTGCAAACTTGTTCCTTGCATCCGCCATCCTAAAGAGTAGAAGATGGAGAGGAGTCAGAAATGAGAAGAGAGTAGTGATCTAGGGCTTTATCTTAGTGGTCGCGTCCTACACTCAGTGTGTGCTCTGATACCATCTTGTAGTGACCCGACCTCATACGGTCAAGTCTCTGCGCTTCAGTGTCATCCCTGGATAGGTAATGCTGACACACACAGTACTTGTCGTGGATTTGTCATGACAGATGTCCTTAATGTCAGGACTTAGTCGCGAGGCCAACGCATCTATGTGGTAGCTTGAGAGGGGTTGAGCGGGACGAGAGACGCGATGTTTTACCCAGGTTCGGCCCCTCACGGTGGAGGTAAAAGCCTACATCCTGCTTCATTGATATTGATGATGATGATCACGGTTACAAGAGTGCTCTATCTCGAGAGCTATTGTCTAAACCTAACTTGTCCAACTTGTCGAACTTGTCAATCTTCTCGGGGAGCCTTGCCCCTCCTTATATATGTTGAAGGGTCGGGTTACATGTGGAGTCCTATTAGGATTAGGACTAGTCTATCTTAATACAAACCGGATACAAGTCCTGGTCTTAACTCCTTGTAAGGTAAATATTCCTCATGCCTTTCCTCTTAAACCGGCCCACCATTAAACGTGAACCGGCCTTCTGGGCCTTGGGCATTGTCATCCGTTTGTCCCGCACACCGGATCACCAATGAGTCATAATGACCAGGTGGGTTGCTTGTAAACCGCCAGGTCAGGGCGGGTCGCTAGTAACTCGCCAAGTGTCAGCGGGGTCTTCAGATAAACCGCCAAGTCCGGCCGGGTTAACTTCCGGCCAGTTTATGCCGCGGGGTATATCCCCCACATTAGCCCCCAAGTTTAGCTTGGATTTATTCATGGTAAACTTATGCTGCAAAATAAACACAAGAACAAATTTGATAGGTTATGCTCCGGGTTAAGAATTTTTGTAAACCGTTACCTGATCATCCTTAAGTCCTTGTTATTTCCTCCTTCTGGGAAATCTGGGTCAACAGACCAGCTTCATAATCAATTTGCGGACATTGGTTTGTCACTGAGAAATATTGTGAAGAATAACTCCTTTTACTCAGCTCCCAAAGCGCCGATTTAAGAAATATGGGTCTGAAAATACTTATCTAATATTCAGCCGGTTTGAAGATGTAAAACTTGGTGGTTTAGTATTACCAAAATGGACAGTTTATAAATATTGATAGCACCGGGTCATAATTGTTCTCGACACCGGGTCATGTAATTGATCTTCCTGATTTGCTCAAAACTGATAAAATGAAGATGTTCCTCCTTTATATGCATAATACATGTAGCCCCCAAGTCTTAAGAGGAGAACATAGTGATAACTTAAGACTTGCTCCAATAAGTGTTTCAAACTTGAAGAAATCCGGTTTGTTCATCTCAATCATATAAACTGAATACTCCATATATGTAGCCCCCAAGTGCCGGCTTAGTAAGATAATACTGAACTGGGACTTGATATATACTTCAATGAAAATATCATCTTATAATGTAGCATCCATCGTAGGGCTTGAACCCACGTCCACAAGGTCAAGAGCTTTGTGCTTTACCAACTGAGCAATGGATCCTTCAATATTATGGACGAAAACTTGTGTACCTTGGATTGTTGATATGAGCAATTGGTAGCCCCCAAGGGCTGGCTTATTATAATATGATGAGTCGGGTCTTCAATAAGACTAGTAAAAATGACTTTGCATTAGCCCCCAAGTGTCATGGTGCATGCTTGCAGCGACATGAGACTTGCATGTAATCTCGATTTGAATAATGTAGCCCCCAAGTGCCAGGTTGTAAGCCTGCAGCGACTCGGGACTATTCCTTCAATTGTAGAATAAATCATATCTATTGATAATATGATAGCCATTGTGCTAAAGCAACTCTGAAAACCTCAATTATACCGGTTATTAATAACCATAAAAATCCAGCCATGTTGGCTATTCAAGATAACATAATCCGATGAAAACCTTATTCATTCAATATTATAATGAAAATTCAGCCAAACTTGGCTATTTGAATAATATAACCCAATGATTTATAAGCGCATGATTCCAATGGCGCAATCCAAATATATATATATATATATATATATATATATATATATATATATATATATATATATATATATATACTGGCGACTTATAGTCCAAAGCCAGGCCGGTTTAACAAACCTGTTTCTGCACACAACAAGTTTAAAGTGTCCTGGCGGTGCCGGACGGGTCATAATGCCCAACATATAACCCGGGTTTATAACCAAGGCTACACTTAAGAATAATCAAACATGAAATATATCATACATGTGACATTGAATCACATTGTTGGTTTTACCAACTTTTTATAGTAAAGGTGATAACCCCAATCTTGAGTACTGATAACTCCTTCCATATTGTGCCGGTTTATGATAAAACTGTGCCGGGCTGTGATAAACACCGGTTTACTCCATAATAGGATGGTAACAGAAAATCAAACCGGGCAGATAGTCTCCGGATTAAGATTTGACCGTGTTCCGTCAATTTGTAGTTGAAAGCCGAGCCGGGTTTAAGAATTGTCAGTTTAAAAACGCAACAAAAATAAAAGAAACAGCTACCAAGGAAAATATTAAAGCAAAGTCAATGATAAAACCATTTGCAAAAAGAAGCTTATTTGAGCTGATCAGATGGCGTTACCATGGTCGGACATGACCAAGCTCCCGATAGGTGTAGCTATGGTTCAAATCAGCCAGGTCCCCAAATGAAACCGGGGCATTTATGCCGATCAAGTGGCATGGCAATGGTTCGGGTTTGACCAAGCCCCCAAGTGATTCTGTGGCCTTAGGCCGATCAAGAGGCATGACTGGTTCAGACGTGACCAAGTCCCCAAGTGATCTGGTGGCTCTCGCCTATCAAGAGGTATTGCATTGGTTCGGACACGACCAAGCCCCCAAGTGATGTTTGTAAAATTTTCAAGGGGTAAACCAAAGGCCGCTTTAAAACAGAACAACTCCGTGTAACCACGCATGATGTAAAAGAACAGAGACCCCGCTTTACGAAGCAGACGCCCCCATGTGATCAATAATATGTCAGGCCAGTAAGGCAGGATACCCATGTTTGAACAGCGCATCGTGGCAGCAGGTCCTCTTCGGCAATTTTTAATTTTTTGCAAGAGATAAATCCTTCTTGAACCAGATGTTAAACCGGATATTGAGAGCTTCAAAGCTTTTGTGGGAGATATCTTTCCCTTGAACCAGATTTTAAACCGGAATCTTCATTTTCAGCCGGAAATTTTTTGACGGCTTTTAAACTCGAACTTGCGAGAAGTTAATTCCCTTTTGAACCGGACATTGTTAAACCTGATTTGAGCGCTTCAGAGCTTTGTGGGAGAATAGATTTTTCTTGAACCGGATTGTAAACCGGAGTCATTTCTGATGACCTGGAACTTCTTCATCGAACCGGGATTTTATAACTGTCATATACTATCTAAGCCGGAAATTTTCTGACGGCCTTTAAACTTTCATCAATATAACAGTAGCCTCTGGGACCGGGTTATCCTTCCCTCCATCGTCCTGGGGTTCTTAAATTTGCTGAAACTGGCAAGATTCGCTGAGTCATGTCATCGTAGCCCCCGAGTCTCAAGGGTGACTCGAGGAGTTGGCTTCAGACTCTCCATATTTGACCATGATATAAACCGACATAACTTGTATATCATTGGCGTTGATAGCACGATGTGAATCCATAGAAGGTTGAGGTGACTGCGGCGGGTTGTAAATGATCCCATAACTCGGCCAATGGTTCCTTCCAACTGGCGATTTGAAGTTAATCAAAACTGTAGTGGCGGCGACTTGTGTGCCTGCCCATTGAACCATCCAGTGCAAACGGCGGTTGATGATAATTTGTCCCCAATTTGAAAGAAACCCGGGCTACCCAAGTTGTGACTTGCTTATACCCAATAAACAGCTCATGCAGACAGGTGCGGCCCGGTATGTTGATGTAGACCAGGCCGCGGGGGCAGACAACAAAGATGACCACAGCATCACAGGCGGCACAGACAGATGAGTCGGCCGCGGCGTTGTAAGCCGGTGCGGTCGAGCAGAGTCGGCACTGGTGTTCTAAACCGGTGCGGATGCATGAACCGGCCGCGGGCATTGTAAACCGGCGCGGACGGAGAGTTGGCCGCGGGCATTGTAAACCGGCGCAGATGGAGAACCGGCCGTGTGTTGATGTAAACCGGACCACAGGCGGTTTGCACGCGTCCGTTGAGCAGTGCGGAATGGTCAAAAGCCAGTATATAATGACGCCAGTGCGCGCTCCATATGCATGGTGTAACACCAATGTTGTGGCGAATAATTGTCCTGTATATAAAAATATGCAAAACCAATGTAATTGTTCTTTTTACAAAACAATATATGTCAAAAATAGATTTAGATAGATGTCACCTGATTTGTTTTCCGATGAATGCGGATATCAATACTGGATAACGCTGGACGTTCTCGAGTCAAAGATAGCCAGATAGACACACGCCTGATGCAGTACCAGCACCTACACGGATCTTCATTTGTCTTTTCTCACTTTTGTTTTTGAGTAATGATTGCTTTTGAATGCCTTGCTATCCATGCAGATGTGCCTGGTGCATATCAAGTGTTTATTACTCCTTGATGCATGTGGACAGCGTTACTGCCACCGCTCTTGAATAATATTTTTCTCAAACAGTTATCAAACTGGTCATCAGAGTTGTTTGTCTGGGTGCAGCGATTTAAAAATAGATCTTGTATCTGCTTCATCACAGGACGCCAGAATCATCCACGCCCATAATTCCTGCTGCTCCCCTTATTTTTCTGCTACCCAGGAATTGTCTGTGGCCTCCAAATCTGTTGCGGCTCAGTGTCGGCGAATCCGGGTCGTGGCTGTCGATTTTCAGTCATCACCGTCTCCGTGCCGGGTCGTAACTGGCTCGGCGGCTTACACCTTTTTTTTAAAACTGGATCCGTATCCTTTTCTGCATCGTTGCCGGTTATGGAACACCTAGTACTCCTGGACACTGGCCTTCACGTGGATAGCCATACCTAGAACCGGTCAAACCAGAGGAACTCCTAGATCTTCGTGCGTGTCGTTGTCACACTTTTTCCTTTCCTCCTTCTCAATCTGAATCGGACCCAAACCATTGCAGCTTGTACCAGCTACGTCCGCTTCTTCTCTTTTTTTAAGACGATCCTGTGGGCCGTCGCAGAGGAGCAAATCGATCCTGTTGTTATTTTTTCTTTTGCCCTTGATCTTGAGATGAGAATTGATCTGATTTCTGATGACTGAATACGGAGTCGATGTAGATTCTTCTGACCGGCTTTTCTTCATCCGATAGATCGTGAGCCTCTCGATCCTGAGGAAAGACCCTCGAAAAACTCATCACCACCGTGCGTGAGCCCCACGGTGGCCGCCAACTGTCGTGGATTTGTCACGGCAGATGTCCTTAATGTCAGGACTTAGTCGCGAGGCCAACGCATCTATGTGGTAGCTTGAGAGGGGTTGAGCGGGACGAGAGACGCGATGTTTTACCCAGGTTCGGCCCCTCACGGTGGAGGTAAAAGCCTACATCCTGCTTCATTGATATTGATGATGATGATCACGGTTACAAGAGTGCTCTATCTCGAGAGCTATTGTCTAAACCTAACTTGTCCAACTTGTCGAACTTGTCAATCTTCTCGGGGAGCCTTGCCCCTCCTTATATATGTTGAAGGGGCAGGTTACATGTGGAGTCCTATTAGGATTAGGACTAGTCTATCTTAATACAAACCGGATACAAGTCCTGGTCTTAACTCCTTGTAAGGTAAATATTCCTCATGCCTTTCCTTTTAAACCGGCCCACCATTAAACGTGAACCGGCCTTTTGGGCCTTGGGCCTTGTCATCCGTCTGTCCCGCACGCCGGATCACCAGTGAGTCATAATGACCAGGTGGGTTGCTTGTAAACCGCCAGGTCAGGGCGGGTCGCCAGTAACTCGCCAAGTGTCGGCGGGGTCTTTAGGTAAACCGCCAAGTCCGGCCGGGTTAACTTTCGGTCAGTTTACGCCGCGGGGTATATCCCCGATAGTAGCCCCCAAGTTTAGCTTGGATTTATTCATGGTAAACTTATGCTGCAAAATAAACACAAGAACAAATTTGATAGGTTATGCTCCGGGTTAAGAATTTTTGTAAACCGGTACCTGATCATCCTTAAGTCCTTGTTATTTCCTCCTTCTGGGAAATCCGGGTCAATTGACCAGCTTCATAATCAATTTGCCGACATTGGAATTAGGTTTTTGGCTCCTATTTTGATCGTTTGGTGGTACGTGTGTATATATAGGAGGAAGAAGTACGTCAGAGGAGCAACGAGGGGCCCACGAGGCAGGGGGGCGCCCCCCACCCTCGTGACCGCCTCTTTTGTTCCTTGGAGCAGGATCCAAGTCTCTTGGATCACGTTCGGTGAGAAAATCACGTTCCCGAAGATTTTATTCCGTTTGGACTCCGTTTGATATTCCATTTCTTCGAAACACTGAAATAGGCAAAAAACAACAATTCTGGGCTGGGCCTCCGGTTAATAGGTTAGTCCCAAAAATAATATAAAAGTGGAAAATAAAGCCCAATATAGTCCAAAACAGTAGATAATATAGCATGGAGCAATCAAAAATTATAGATACATTGGATACGTATCACACTACATGGTGTTTGAGAAACAGATGACCGAGACACAGTCTTTTAGAAGCATTAACTCTAACCCCGGGTAGACTATACCAACCTACATCCCCTACGTCTGCTAGCTTACCACTTGAAGAGGTCATGCAACTTACTCAACTATGCTAGAGTCCATAATATCTTGTGGCTGCACACGGAAGTTTCTAGCATGAAATATCTCAGTTCCCTTTGAGCCTGGGTGGCGGACTTTAGGATTATCACACGGGTCCTCCGGGATATCCTAGGACAACACTGGATTCTCCAGGTGCCCGACAAGCAATCCACCCATATGTGTATTAAAGTTGCCACCTTAAGTTGAACCGTTAATTAACAATCTCACGTCTATCATGGATTCACTCACCCAAACCCAGTCTACGAGCATAGCATAGCAATATAAGCAATACATAGAAGTAACTCCCAAGGGTTTGATAATAACAGGGCAATAGGTTCTACCTCATCAAATACTTCCCAAACCCACATGTTATATCACAACCTACTCATGCAATGTTTAAGAATTGGAACTAATGCATAAAAATTGGGTGATAAAGGGGTATGATCAAAGTGTTACTTGCCTTGCTGATGATCCACAAAACCTAGAGACTCGTAGTAGCACGTTTCACACTTCAGGTGTTCTATCGCAAACAAGCAGTAGCATACATAAGCAATCAAGCAAAGAAGCATGGGTAAAACACGAATAAGAAGATCTAACCAGAAAGTTCAACTTAAGAACTCCGGTTTGCAAAAAGAATCAAATCAAACGGAGCAACGAAACTCAAACTGCGAAAGAAACAAGATCCCATTACTAATTTGTACTAAAGTCAAATTTCACAATACCAAAATCTTGTTCAAGTTGGTTAAATGGAAAGAGGGCTTCGAGACGAAGATCTAGGCGCTTGAATCACCTGATTCCGATAAATGAGCGAAAAGATAAACTAAAACGAAAATCGGATCAGAAATCATGATAGAAAATAATCGCGAAAAATCCGAGAAAAAGAAAGTGACGAACAGACTAACGAACGAATGTTCGTTGTCTGCAACTAACGGACGAAAAACCATTCCTTAAAACGAACGTACGGACGAACGTCCGCTAAATAACTAAACCGGGCAAACCGGCGAACTGATCTATTAATAATAAAAAACCGAAACTAGGGTTTACGAAATAAAACCGATCGGTTTTAAAAAAAATGTCGGCTACCTTGAACTCCGGCGGGCGGCGGTGCGGCGGCAGTGGTCGGCGGCGACGGGCGGCGGCAGCGGGCAAAGGCGACGGGCGGCGGCGCGGCACGGCGGTGTGGGCGGCGGCGGCGGCATGGGCGGCGGCGCTAGGCAGCGGCTCTAGGCGGCGGCGCGGCACAACGGCGTCGGTGGCGGCGCTAGGGTTAGGGTTTGGGCTGCGGTGGGCTCGGCGGCACGGCTTATGAGGAGGGGCTGGGAGGAGTCTGGGCCGGATACGGCCCGTAGGTCGGTTTCCTTTTTTTTAATAATTCTGACGTGTAGAAAAAGAAAGAAAAGACATACTAAACGGACTCCAAAAATTCCGAAATAAATTTTCCCCGTCCTCTAAAAATAGGCCGGACAAGGTGAACATTTATTCGGGCCTAAAATGCAATTTTGAAAAACACATTTTCCTAATTCAAATAAAATAGCGATAAAACTCCGAATAAAAATCTTATTCGATTTTAATCTTAAATCTCCAATATTTATTTATTTTGAGGAAGTCATTTTATCCTCTGTCTTTTATTTTTATAAAAGAAATATTTGAAGATAAAATAATTAAAATCAAATGATCTTCTTTTTCCAAAATTTGAGAAAACTCAAATATGAAAATAACGAAATTCCCAACTCTCTCCGTGGGTCCTTGAGTTGCGTAGAATTTCTAGGATCTAGCCAAACGAATATGCAATAAAATATGATATGCATGAATGATCTATGCATAACATTCCAAATTAAAATTTTGGGATGTCATAAACCTACCCCCCTTAAGATGAATCTCGCCCTCGAGATTCGGGTTGGCTAGAAAATAGGTGTGGGTGGTCTTTGTGAAGATCATCCTCTCGTTCCCAGGTGGCTTCATCCTCGGTATGGTGACTCCACTGAACTTTGCAAAGCTTGATAACCTTGCTGCGAGCAGCCCGGCTGGCAAACTCGAGAATCTTGATTGGCTTTTCCTCATAGGTCAGGTCACTGTCCAACTGAATCGCTTCCAAGGGCACTGTATCTCTCGGTGGTATATCGGCCATCTCAGCATGACACTTCTTCAACCGTGAAACATTAAACCCATCATGAACACCTGACAATCCTTCGGGTAACTCGAACTTGTAGGCAACTTCTCCCATGCGTTCCAAAACACGGTATGGTCCTACAAATCTCGGGACTAACTTTCCCTTAACTCCAAAACGTTTAACAGCTCGCAAAGGTGAAACTCGCAAATACGCTTTGTCTCCAATTTCATAGGCTACCTCTTTGCATTTTGAGTCTGCATAACTTTTCTGTCGGGACTGAGCTACCTTCAGTCTATCTCAAATCAGTTTAACCTTCTCTTCTGATTTCCTTAATCAAATCTGGTCCAAACAACTGGTGGTCTCCAACTTCATCCCACATTAACGGCGTCCTACACCTTCTTCCATACAGGGCTTCGAACGGTGCCATCTTCAAACTGGCCTTGTAATTGTTGTTGTATGAGAACTCCGCGTAGGGCAGGTTGTCATCCCAACTAGATCCATAATCTAGTGCACAAGCTCTCAAAATATCCTCTAGAATCTGGTTGACTCTCTCGGTCTGTCCATCTGTTTGCGGGTGAAAAGCGGTACTGAACTCCAGTCTGGTTCCCAAAGTTTCATGCAACTAATTCCAAAACTTTGAGGTAAACTGGGTTCCTCTATCTGATACAATGGTCCTCGGAACTCCATGCAAACATACGATCCTGGTCATGTATATATTGGCCAACTTCGCACTTGTATAGGTGGTTTTCACTAGGATAAAGTGAGCCACTTTGGTCAAGCGATCAACTACTACCCATATAGAATCATATCCTGATTTGGTCCGGGGCAATCCGGTGATGAAATCCATGCCAAGCTTATCCCACTTCCATTCGGGTATCAGCATAGGCTGTAACAATCCTGCTGTCTTTTGATGTTCTGCCTTCACTCTCTAACATACATCACATACGGCCACATACTCGGCAATATCCTTCTTCATACCAGTCGACCAGAAACGCTTCTTTAAATCCAAATACATCTTGGTGTTTCCGGGGTGTATCGAGTATGGTGAGTCATGAGCCTCTTGAAGTATTAACTTCCTAATCTCTGTGTTATTGGGCACATAAACACGGTCCTCAAACCACAAGGTGTCGTGTTCATCCTTAGGAAAACCTTTGGCCTTTCCTTTGCTTATTCTCTCTTCTATCTCGGCAATCTCTTTGTCATCCTTCTGAGCTTCTCGAATCTTTACTAACAATGTAGACTGAACTCCCATTGTTGCAACGAAACCTCTAGGGACAATCTCCAATCGAAGTTCCCTGAGATCCTCTGCTAACTCCTTTGGCAATCCGGCGGGCGGGGGCTAGGCAGCTCCGGCGGCGGTGGTCAGCGGTGACGAGAGGCGGCAGCGGGCCGCGCGGCACGACAGCTGGCGGCAGCGAGCGGCGTGGGTGGCGGCGGGCGGCACGACACGGCGGCATCGGCGGTAGTGACTCTATGCGGCGGCAGCGCTAGGTGGCGGCGGCTCTAGGCGGCGGCGGCGCTAGGGTTAGGGTTTGGGGCGGCGACGGGGCTGGTTGGGCTGCGGTGGGCTCGGCGATGCGGCTTGTAAGGAGGGGCTAGGAGGAGTCCGGGCCGGATACGGCCCGTTGGTCGGTTTCCCTTTTTATTAATAATTCCGACGTGCAAAAAAAGAAAGAAAAGAAATACTAAACGGACTCCAAAAATCCTGAAATAAAATTTTCCCCATCCTCTAAAAATAGCCCGGACAAGGTGAACATTTATTTGGGCCTAAAATGCAATTTTGAAAAACGCATTTTTTTCTTCTAATTCAAATAAAATAGCGATAAAACTCCGAATAAAAATCTTATTCGATTTTAATATTAAATCTCCATTATTTCTTTATTTTGAGGAAGTCATTTTATCCTCTCTCTTTTATTTTTATAAAAGAAATATTTGAAGATAAAATAATTAAAATCAAATGATCCTCTCTTTTTTCAAAATTTGAGAAAACTCAAATATGAAAATAACGAAATTCCCAACTCTCTCTGTGGGTCCTTGAGTTGCGTAAAATTCTAGGATCTAGCCAAACGAATATGCAATAAAATATCATATGCATGAATGATCTATGCATAACATTTCAAATTGAAAATTTGGGATGTTACACTGCCCCTGAGGAGGTCTTGTGTCATCCTCCTCGCGAGGGTCTTGAGTATTTGCTGGTGAAGATGGGCCGTACATGGTCGCTGGTAGAGCCACGCCACGAGCCGCAGGCAGGCAAGTCTGGGGACCCCCGTTCCCAGAACGCTGACACCATGAGTTTGGCAAAAGGGTACGATAGTTATCCAGGAGTGGATCACTAGACAATGGTCAATGTTATCCTTAGTTACCTAAGAGGACTAAGGAAATATTTCTCGATTATGGAGGTGATAAAAGAGTTCGTTGTAAAGGGTTACGTCGATGCAAGCTTTTACACCGATCTAGATGACTCTGAGTCTCAATCTAGATACGTATTGAAAGTGGGAGCGATTAGCTAGAGTAGCTCCGTACAGAGCATTATAGACACAGATATTTGCAAATACATACGGATCTGAATGTGGCAGACCCGTTGACTAAACCTCTCTCACAAGCAAAACATGATCACACCTTAGTGATTTTTGGGTGTTAATCACATAGCGATGTGAACTAGATTATTGACTCTAGTGAACCCTTTGGGTGTTAGTCACATGGCGATGTGAACTATGGGTATTAATCACATAAAGATGTGAACTATTGGTGATAAATCACATGGAGATGTGAACTAGATTATTGACTCTAGTGAAAGTGGGAGACTGAAGGAAATATGCCCTAGAGGCAACAATAAAGTTGTTATTTTATATTTCCTTATATCATGATAAATGTTTATTATTCATGCTAGAATTGTATTAATTGAAAAATTGATACATGCGTGGATACATAGACAAAACACCGTGTCCCTAGTAAGCCTCTACCAGACTAGCTCATTAATCAAAGATGGTTAAGTTTCCTTACCATAGACGTGTGTTGTCATTTGATGAACGGGATCACATCATTAGGAGAATGATGTGATTGACAAGACCCATCCGTTAGCATAGCATATTAATCATTCAGTTTTATTGCTATTGCATTCTTCATGTCAAATACATATTCCTTTGACTATGAGATTATGCAACTCCCGGATACCAGAGGAATGCCTTGTGTGCTATCAAATGTCACAACGTAACTGGGTGATTATAAATATGCTCTACAAGTATCTTCGAAGGTGTTTCTTGGGTTGGCATAGATCGAGATTATGATTTGTCACTCTGAGTATTGGAGAGGTATCTCTGGGCCCTCTTGGTAATACACATCATAAGAAGCCTTGCAAGCAAAGTGACTAATGAGTTAGATACAGGATGATGTATTACGGAATGAGTAAAGAGACTTGCCGGTAATGAGATTGAACTAGGTATAGAGATACTCACGATCGAATCTCGGGCAAGTAACATACCGATGGACAAAGGGAATTGTGTATGTTGTCATAACTATTCGACTGCTAAAGATCTTCATAGAATATGTAGGAGCCAATATGAGCATCTAGGTTCTGCTATTGGTTATTGACCGGAGAGGTGTCTCGGTAAAGTCTACATAGTTCTCGAACCCGTAGGGTCCGCATTAACGTCCGATGACGATTTTGTATTCACTACTGCAGGATGGTCCAAACGCGACACAACGATTAGAGACCCTTCGACGAAACTGTGTGCGATGCCATAATCGCAAACAGTGGTGTAAAACCCATCAAAAAAGGTGCAAAACGTTTGCGATGACAGATGCATCAAACACGGTTCAAATTTTAGTTCCGTGTACGATGCAGGGCATATGGTTCAGTTCAATTAACTGTTTGGGATGAGGAGGAACAAAAGAAACGTGCAGCCAGATGAAGGCATGTGCGATACACAATATACGGTTCACTAGGATGAACTATGTGTGATTAGGCAACACAATGGAAACGGTTCAACTGAACAAGATGTGTATGATGTCTACTACACATCTTCTTGTAGACGTTGTCGGTTCTCCAACTGCAGAGGTTTGTAGGACAGTAGAAAATTCCCCTCAAGTGGATGTCCTAAGGTTTATCAATCCGTGGGAGGCATAGGATGAAGATAGTCTCTCTCAAGCAACCCTGCAACCAAATAACAAAGAGTCTCTTGTGTCCCCAACACACCCAATACAATGGTAAATTGTATAGGTGCACTAGTTCGGCAAAGAGATGGTGATACAAGTGCAATATGGCTGGTAGATATAGGTTTTGTAATCTGAATTATAAAAACAGCAAGGTAACTAATGATAAAGTGAGCGAAAACGGTATTGCAATGCTAGGAAACAAGGCCTAGGGTTCATACTTTCACTAGTGCAAGTTCTCTCAACAATAATAACATAATTGGATCATATAACTATCCCTCAACATGCAACAAAGAGTCACTCCAAAGTCACTAATTGCGGAGAACAAACGAAGAGATTATTGTAGGGTAAGAAACCACCTCAAAGTTATTCTTTCTGATCGATCTATTCAAGAGTCCATAGTAAAATAACATGAAGCTATTCTTTCTGTTCAATCTATCCTAGAGTTAGTACTAGAATAACACCTTAAGACACAAATAAACCAAAACCCTAATGTCACCTAGATACTCCAATGTCACCTCAAGTATCCGTGGGTATGATTATACGATAAGCATCACAAAATCTCATATTCATCTATTCAACCAACACAAAGAACTTCAAAGAGTGCCCCAAAGTTTCAATCAGAGAGTCAAGACGAAAACGTGTGCCAACCCCTATGCATTAGTTCACGAGGTCACGGAACTCGAAAGTTGATCACCAAAACATACGTCAAGTGGATCACGTGATATCCCAATGTCACCACAGATAAGCACATGCAAGACATACATCAAGTGTTCTCAAATTCTTAAAGACTCAATCCGATAAGATAACTTCAAAGGGAAAACCCAATCCATTACAAGAGAATTGAGGGGGAGAAGCATCATAAGATCCAACTATAATAGCAAAGCTCGCGATACATCAAGATTGTGTCGAATCAAGAACACGTGAGAGAGATCAAACACATAGCTACTGGTACATACCCTCAGCCCAGAGGGTGAACTACTCCCTCCTCGTCATGGAGAGCGCCGGGATGATGAAGATGGCCACTGGAGAGGGATTTTCCCCCTCCGGTAGGGTGCCGGAACGGATCTAGATTGGTTTTCGGTGGCTACAGAGGTTTGCGGTGGCGGAACTTCGGATCTAGGTTATGTTTTGGAAGTTTGGGTATATATAAGAGGTTTTGGCGTCAGGAACAAGTCAGGGGGTCTCTGGGCTGTCCATGAGGTAGGGAGGCGCGCCCCCCACCCTCGTGGGCAGCCCGGGACTCTTTTGGCCCAACTCTTTTACTCCATGTCTTCTTCTGGTCCAAAAATAAGTTTCGTGAAGTTTCAGGTCAATTGGACTCTGTTTGGTTTTCCTTTTCTGTGAAACTCAAAAACAAGGAAAAACATGAACTGGCACTGGGCTCTAGGCTAATAGGTTAGTCCCAAAATTCATATAAAATAGCATATAAAACATCCAAGGTTGATAATATAATAGCATGGAACAATAAAAAATTATAGATACGTCGGAGTCGTATCAAGCACCCCCAAGCTTAATTTCTACTCATCCTCGAGTAGGTAAATGATAAAAACAAAAAATTTGATGTGGAATGCTACCTAACATAATTTGCAAAATAATTTTCTTTATTGTGGCATGAATATTCAGATCCATAAGAGTCAAGACAAAAGTTTAATATTGACATAAAAATAATAATACTTCAAGCATACTAACTGAGCAATTATGTCTTCTCAAAATAACATGGCCAAAGAAAGTTTATCCCTACAAAATCATATAGTTTGGCTATGCTTCATTTTCGTCACACAAAAAATGCTCTCATCATGCACAACCTCGACGACAAGCCAAGCAATTGTTTCATACTTTAGTAATCTCAAACTTTTTTCAACTTTCACACAATACATGAGGGTGAGCCATGGACATAGCACTATGGGTGGAATAGAATATAATGATGGGGGTTGTGTGGAGAAGACAAAAACAGAGAAAGTCTCACATTGACGCGGCTAATCAATGGGCTATGGAGATGCCCATCAATTGATGTCAATGCAAGGAGTAGGGATTGCCTTGCAACGGATGCACTAGAGCTATAAATGTATGAAAGCTCAACAAAAGAATTTAAGTGCGTGTGCATCCAACTTGCTTGCTCACGAAGACCTAGGGCATTTGAGGAAGCCCATTGTTGGAATATACAAGCCAAGTTCTATAATGAAAAATTCCCACTAGTATATGAAAGTGACAAAACATGAGACTCTATCATGAAGATCATGGTGCTACTTTGAAGCACAAGTGTGGAAAAAGGATAGTAGCATTGTCCTTTCTTTTTTTCTTTTTTTATTTGGCCTTTCTTTTTTCTTTTTTTGGCCTTTCCTTTTATCATTTTTTTCCTTTCCCTTTTTTGGACTTCTCTATTAATGATTATCATCACACTTCTATTTATTTACAACCCAAAGATTACAAGTCGATACTAGAACAAAGAATGACTCTATATGAATGCCTCCGGTGGTGTACCGGGATGGGCAATGAATCAAGAGTGACATGTATGAAAAATTATGCATGGTGGCCTTGCCACAAATACGATGTCAACTACATGATCATGCAATGCAATATAACAATGATGAAGCATGTCATAATAAACGGAACGGTGGAAAGTTGCATGGCAATATATCTCAGAATGGCTATGGAAATGCCATAATAGGTAGGTATGGTGGCTGTTTTGAGGAAGATATAAGGAGGCATATGTGTGATAGAGCGTATCATATCATGGGGTTTGGATGCACCGGCGAAGTTTGCACCAACTCTCGAGGTGAGAAAGGGCAATGCACGGTACCGAAGAGGCTAGCAATGATGGAAGGGTGAGAGTGCGTATATTCCATGGACTCAACATTAGTCATAAAGAACTCACATACTTATTGCAAAAATCTACAAGTTGTCAAAAACCAAGCACTACGCGCATGCTCCTAGGGGGGTAGATTGGTAGGAAAAGACCATTGCTCGTCCCCGACCGCCACTCATAAGGCAATCAAAGAAACACATCATGCTTCTAATTTATCACATAGCAGTTACCATACGTGCATGCTATGGGACTTGCAAACCTCAACACAAGTATTTCTCAAATTCACAATTACTCAACTAGCACGACTCTAATATTACCATCTTCATATCTCAAAACAATTATCAAGTATCAAACTTCTCATAGTATTCAATGCACTTTATATGAAAGTTTTTATTATACCCCTCTTGGATGCCCATCATATTAGGACTAGTTTCATAACCAAAGCAAACTATCATGCTGTTCTAAAGACTCTCAAAATAATATAAGTTAAGCGCGAGAGTTCATCTATTTCTTCAAAATAAAACCACCGCCGTGCTCTAAAAGGATAAAAGTGAAGCACTAGAGCAAATGACAAACTACTCCGAAAGATATAAGCAAAGCACAATGAGTAGTTGAATAATTATGTAACTATGTGAAGACTCTGTAACATTTTAGAATTTCATATCTTGGTATTTTATTCAAACAGCAAGCAAAGCAAAAGAAAATAAAATGACGCTCCAAGCAAAACACATATCATGTGGTGAATAAAAATATAGCCCCAAGTAAAATTACCGATGAATGAAGACAAAAGAGGGGATGCCATCCGGGGCATCCCCAAGCTTAGGCTCTTGGTTGTCCTTGAATATTACCTTGGGGTGCCTTGGGCATCCCCAAGATTAGGCTCTTGCCACTCCTTATTCCATAGTCCACCGAATCTTTACCCAAAACTTGAAAACTTCACAACACAAAATTTAACAGAAAACTCGTAAGCTCCGTTAGTATAAGAAAATAAATCACCACTTATGTAATGTTGTGAACTCATTCTAAATTCATATTGGTGTAATATCTACTGTATTCCAACTTCTCTATGGTTCATACCCTCCGATACTACTCATAGATTCATCAAAATAAGCAAACAACACAATGAAAACAGAATCTGTCAAAAACAGGACAGTCTGTAGTAATCTTTATCATTAGAATACTTCTGTCACACCAAAAATTCTGAACTAAATTGGTGGACCTGAGGAATTTGTCTATTAATCCTCTGAAAAAATAATCAACCTAATCGCACTCTCTAGTAAAAAATGGCAGCTAATCTCGTGAGCACAAAAGTTTCTATTTTTACAGCAAGATTGCAAAGACTTCACCCAAGTCTTCCCAAAGGCTCTACTTGGCACAAACACTAAATTAAACATAAAATCACATCTAGACAGAGGCTAGATGAATTATTTATTACTAAACAGGAGCAAAAAGCAAGGAACAAAAATAAAATTGGGTTGCCTCCCAACAAGCGCTATCGTTTAACGCCCCTAGCTAGGCATGATGGTTTCAATAATGCTCACATAAAGGATAAGAATTGAAACATAAAGAGAGCATCGTGCAGAATATGACTAACACATTTAAGTATAACCCACTTCCTATGCATTGGGATTTTGTGAACAAACAACTTATGGGAACAATAATCAACTAGCATAGGAAGGAAAAACAAGCATAACTTCAGAACTTTAAGCACATAGAGAGGAAAATTGATATTATTGCAATTCCTACAAGCATATGTTCCTCCCTCATAATAATTTTCAGTTGCATCATGAATCAATTCAACAATATAACCATCACATAATGCATTATTTTCATGATCTACAAGCATATAAAGTTGACACTCTTCCAAAATAGTGCGATTAACATTAACTAAAGTCATGACCTCTCCAAACCCAATTTCATAATATGATCATCATAAATAGGAGGCATGCTGAGGGAGTCCTGGATTAGGGGGTCTCCGGACAGCTAGACTATATCCTTTGGCCGGACTATTGGACTATGAAGATACAAGATTGAAGACTTTGTCCCGTGTCCGGATAGTACTCTACTTGGCGTGGAAGGCAAGCTAGGCAGTACGGATATGGATATCTCCTCCTTTGTAACCGACCATGTGTAACCCTAGCCCCCTCCGATGTCTATATAAACCGGAGGGTTTTAGTCCGTAGGACAACAGACAATCATACCATAGGCTAGCTTCTAGGGTTTAGCCTCTCCGATCTCGTGGTAGATCAACTCTTGTAATACTCATATCATCAAGAATAAATCAAGCAGGACATAGGGTTTTACCTCCATCAAGAGGGCCCGAACCTGGGTAAAACATCGTGTCCCCTGCCTCTTATTACCATCCGCCTTAGACGCACAGTTCGGGACCCCCTACCCGAGATCCGCCGGTTTTGACACCGACATTGGTGCTTTCATTGAGAGTTCCTCTGTGTCATCGCCGTTTGGCTTGATGGCTCCTTTAATCATCGGTAGCGATGTGGTCCAGGGTGAGACTTTTCTCCCCGGACAAATCTTCGTATTTGGCGGCTTCGCACTGCGGGCCAACTCGCTTGGCCATCTGGAGTAGATCGAAAGTTACGCCCTGGCCACCAGGTCAGGTTTGGAAGCTTAAACTACACGACTGATATCCGCGGAGACTTGATCTTCGACGGATTCGAGCCCCTGCCTTGTGCGCCATGCAGTCATGATGAGTACGATTTAGCTCTACCATTGGACAATGTTCAGGACAGCGCACCGGCAACCACTCCGACCCTCAATTCGGAACCAGTCGCGCCATCCATGGACGGGTGGATAGACCCCGCCACAGAAGCCGTACCCCCGGTGGCGATCGAGCCGAATATCAACCTTACCTTTCACGAGAGCCATGTTGCCAAACTGCCTGATCCTTCTCCGACCACGGTCTCCGAACCGCCTGCGCCCATGCCTATCGAATCCGGCTGGGCGCCGATCATGGAGTTTACCTCCGTGGATATTTTTCAGCACTCGCCCTTTGGCGACATACTGAACTCATTAAGGTCTCTCTCCTTGTCAGGAGAGTCCTGGCCGAACTATGTCCGGCGGGACTGGGATGCGGATGACGAAGAAATTCGCCGCCCACCCACCACCCACTTAGTATCCATTGTCGATGACTTAACCGACATTCTCGACTTCGACTTCGAAGACATCGACGGTATGGACGACGATGCGGGAGGCCAAGAGGAACCACTGCCCACAGGGCACTGGACAGCCAAATAATCATATGACATATACATGGTGGACACACCCAAAGAAGGCATTGGCGACGGGACAGCGGAGGATAACCCCTCCAAGAAGCAACCCAAGTGCCGGCATCAGCGGCGCCGCTCTAAGTCCCACCAAGGCAAAAGCGGTGATACCGGCACCGGAGATAATAGCACTCCAGACAATGCCGAAGACAACAACAATCCCCTCCAGCAAGATTTAGAGCAGCAAGATCGAGAAGCCAGCCCTCCTGAGAGAGCGGCAGATAGAGAGGCGGAGGATGATAATTACATGCCTCCCTCCGAAGACGAGGCAAGCCTTGACGATGACGAATTCGTCGTGCCAGAGGATCCCGTCAAACAAGAGCGCTTCAAGCGCCGGCTTATAGCCACGGCAAATAGCCTTAAGAAAAGCAGCAGCGGCTTCAAGCTCATCAAGATTTGCTAGCTGACAGATGGACCGAAGTCCTTGCGGCCGAGGAATACAAACTCGAATGCCCCTCCAAGAGTTACCCAAAATACAGGTTGCTACCCCGACTAGAGGAGGAAGCACCAAAACCTACATCTCCAGCGTATGACGCGGCTGATCGCCCACCTCGTGGCCGCGATAGAGAGGCATTCCAGCCAAAAGCTCAACCCGCACCCCGATGCCATTCAAATTAAAAGGCATGGGGAAATACGCCAGACCTGCGAGACGTATTGGAGGACAAAGCAAAACATGCAAGATCGATCTACCGATCACGAGGGCGTGCCACTATGTGAGACGATAATCGTCATGCCGAATACAGTAAAAGTAAGTCCGGCCGGGCCGAACACAGCATGCAAGACTCATTTGAGCTGCGTCGCGATATAGCCCAGTACAGAGGCGCCGCACACCCCTTATGTTTCACAGACGAAGTAATGGATCATCAAATCCCAAAGGGTTTCAAACCCGTAAATACAGAATCATACGACGGCACAACATATCCTACGGTATGGATCGAGGATTTCCTCCTGCACATCCACATGGCCCGTGGTGATGACCTACACGCCATCAAATACCTCCCAATCAAACTCAAAGGACCAGCTCGGCATTGGCTCAACAGCTTGCCAGCAGAGTCCATTGGTTGTTGGGAAGATCTAGAAGCCGCATTCCTCGACAACTTTCAGGGCACTTATGTGCAACCACCAAATGCCGATGACTTGAGCCACATAATTCAGCAGCCAGAGGAATCGGCCAGGCAATTCTGGACACGGTTCCTAACAAAGAAAAATCAAATCATCGACTATCCGGATGCAGAGGCCCTATGCCACGTCCCTAGTTCTAGTATGATCTAGGCTTGCTTGTGCATCATGTTTAAGTTCCAAATGAATTTGAAATGGGGAATGTTTCAAACCCTAGCACCAAAGCAAATTCAAATAGATGCAAATTAAAAATGGAATTTCAATTAACCCAAAATGCTTTTCAAAAATGTCCATGGTCTTTGGGAAATGTTGCAAACAACAACCAGAGGTGATGCACATTTTTGCTAAACATTCTGGATTTTTGAATGAACTCATATGTATTTGAATTGGAGCTGTTTAAAATAATATAAATATTTTGAAGGCTCCAAAAATGTTGGAAATTGGTGAGGGCCTCTGGTATATTATAACCAGTGGTCACAAGAAATCTCAACATTTTTATAATTGTGCTAGTATTTATCTTAAGTCAAAAACAAATGTCAGAATTAGAAAAGAAAACAAAAATGGAGAGATGCTTACCTGGGCCACCTGTGGCCTAGCACTAGCCGGCCCGTTCCTATTCTGGCCCAGCCCACCAGGGGCAGAGCCGTCTTCCTCCTCTTGCCAGTAGGCAGAGGGGAAGCGGTGCCCGACGCCGTGCGCGCCGGCACGCAGCTGCCTGGCTAGCGTCCTCCTCGTCGCCCTGGAACGCTCGGACATCGCCACGCACCGCCCCGTACCCCTCTCACTCTCCCCAGTCCTCTCCTCTCCCTCGCTTTCTCCCTCGCGTCCGAACGCGCCCGCCACCGCCGACGAGCACCACCGCGGCCACCGGCCACCCCTCGCCCTGCCGCTGCGCCCAGGAGCTCCGCCACATCACCTGCTACCTCTCCGTCGAGCCACATGGCGCGGGAAGCCCTGGAGAGTCGCCAACGCCGTCGTCTTCGAGCTTCGGCCGACAAGATCGCCGTCGTTGCTCCGGCTGCGCCAAGCCTCCACCGAGCTCGCCGACGACGCCTCTAGATCCGCTGTGAGCCCCACCGTCGAACCCCCCCCCCTTTTCCCTGCTTCTCCGATACCCTCTAGCCCTCTGCCGCTCGAAGCCGAACTCCGGCTGCCGCCGCGAGCTCTGCTCCGGCGAGCTCCGTTGTTCCCACGGCCTCCCCTGAGCGCGGCCGGATGCGCCCATGCATGGGCTACCCGCCGGTGGCCTCCATGTGCCAAACCGTGGCCTCCAGCTCGTTCCGGCGAACTTCCGCCGTGGCTCGAGGTCGTCGCCGGCGAAACTCCGGCGACTGATGTGGCACATGATTAGCTGCTAACCTCACCTCTTAATTAACCCCTGACACTGACCAGTGGGCCCCAGCGCCACTAATCCTACAATTAGGATAATATAACCCCCTGTTAACTAACCGGTCACTGACGTGTGGACCCCACGCGTTAGGTTTGACCTGGTCAGCACGGTTGACTCGCTGACGTAGTGATGACATCATGCTGACACAATTAAGTATCTTCTGGAATTATTTTAAAACGGGAAATTCCAGAAAATGTTCAAAACTTCAAAAATTCATATAAATTCAATCGTAGCTCGGATTGAAATAATTTATATATGAAAAATTATCAGAAAAATTCAATCTATCCATCTGTACCATTTTCATGCATGACAAAACAACTTATACCTGATGTATAGGTGAAAACATATAGATGGCATATATAAGAGCTTAATTTGGAGTTGCATTTGAAACCTTGGTTCAAATGGACTTCATTCAATTTGAATACTAGTGGCATTAGCTCAAACAACATCACATCTTCATGCCATGTTCATGCATCATATTGTTGCATATGCTTGTGTATTGATTGTCGACACCGCTCCTTCTTGATAGGTCCTGCTCCGGAAGTGTTCGAGAGTACCTATCAGTGAAGCAGTGCCCCCCCTGTTGAACTACTAGGCAAGCAACCCCCCTTGTTCATTCCGATACAATCCCACTCTCTCGCGCCTGCTCTCTTTTATTGCATTAGGACAACAACGATTCAACTACTACTTTATGCTGCGGTAGTTGAACCCATTCCTCCGCATGACCTGTCATTGCCATAGTAAATAGTTGAAACCCACTAGCATGTGTAGGGGTTGATTGAGCCATGTTGTGTTCTTGCCATGCCATGCCTGCTATTGCTTAGAGTTGTGTCAGGTCTGATTCATCGGGAATGAATTGGAGTGGTACGATATGTTCTGGTGCTGAGAGTTAAGCGTGTGAACACGATTTGGTAAAGGTAGTGGTGAGAGGCCATGTAGGAGTAATGGTGGGTTGTCTCACTGGAACCGTCCTTAAGCACCGAGTTCCATGTATGTTGTCCAATGACTAGCTACTACCACACATTGGAATGCTTAAGTGCCCCTCTCGACTTATTAGCCAACTTGATCTCTGTCCAGGAGTCGCAAATAGTCTCTGGTGTTTGTAGGTAGTGTTTTTAGTCTACCAAGTGGCACCCGGCCAGGTGGGCTTGGGACAGACTAGGCACAAGTGGCACGGTGTACCAAGCACAGATCCATCCGGCGAGGTGGGCTTGGGAACCCTGCACATATCGTTTGGGGCCGTGAGCGACACTCCGGCCGGATCTCCTTGCGGATGGAACCCGAATACGCGATAAACCTGGACTAGAGTCTTGTGTGGTTAGTCAGGTCGTGGCCGACACCCTCGCCAGGCTTCCGCTTGAAGGTTGCTGAGATACATGATGTGTATATGGTGATAAGTGGTGAGAGCGTGTGTGAAGAAGTACACCCCTGCAGGGTTATCATGATCTATTCGAATAGCCGTGTCCTCGATTATGGACTTCTTGGATGCTTACGTGGTACATAGACAACTTAACATGGACACTCTAAAATGCTCAAGACAAGTGTGAGTGCTATGGATGGCCTTCTCGTAAGGAGACGAGGATGAATCCATAGTAGTGTATTGATGTGGTGACTAGTGGACTCGTGTGCGCTGCCTCACCTCAAAGAAGTTTCTCGTTGCCGTAGAACAGGATAGCCACTGAGTCAAAGCTGGCTTGCTGCAACTAAACCCCACATTATCTTCTTGATACAAATGCATGTATGATAGGATCTGATGTAAGTCTTGCTGAGTACCTTTGTACTCACGTTTGCTTTATTTATGTTTTGCAGATGAGACATCTGTCTCACTAGTAGTACCACTTGGACTTCGACGAGTAGCTTGTACCTCAGCTACGATCTTGATCGGACATTGTAGATAGTCAGGCTCACAGCCTTTTCTTTTGTAGTTGTCTATACTCAGACATGTAATGCTTCCGCTTGTTGCTTGTATGCTCTGAATGATGGGTCATGTGACCCCTGTTTGTATTTATGCTATGTGGCTCTTCTGAGCCTTTATCTATATGAGTTTGTGTTATGTTGTGATGCCATGTTGTACAGCACATACTTGCATGTTATGCGTACGTGTAACGTGTATTGCTATGTGTGGGATCCGACAATCTGGTTGTTTATCCTTGGCAGCCTCTCCTATGGGGAAATGTAGTCTAGTGCTTCCTTGGGCCATAGTAGTCCGCTACAGCCCGGTTTACCGGAGTCCTGCTAGCCCAGCACTACTGCTTAGGACACTCGACTGGCCGGCATGTGTTTCACTTCGTTCCTGTGTCTGTCCCTTCAGGGAAATGTCACGCGGTGACATCCGGAGTCCTGTTAGCCCGGTGCTACAGCCCGGATTCACACGTTGATGACCGACATGCTCGATGTGATTCATGTATGCCTGTCCTCATGAGTTAGTGCCGCTTTGGATTCACAACTAGCCATGTCGGCCCGGGTTCTTTGTCATATGGATGCTAGCGACACTATCATATACGTGAGCCAAAAGGCGCAAACGGTCCCGGGCCAGGTAAGGTGGCACCCGTGGGAATACCGTGCGTGAGGCTGCAAAGTGATATGATGTGTTACATGCTAGATTGGTGTGACTTAGGATCGGGGTCCCGACACCCTAGCAGCTTTCAAGCACAACATCCGCGACGAATGGCTCGCCCGGCACCTTGGCCAGGAAAAGCCAAAATCTATGGCAGCCCTCACGACACTCATGACCCGCTTTTGTGCGGGAGAGGACAGCTGGTTGGCTCACAGCAATAACATATCAAAGATCCATGGTACTTCGGATACCAAGGACGGCAACGACAGGTCACGTCGCAACAAACATAAGCGCCACATTAACAGCGACAATATTGAGGATACGGCAGTCAATGCCGGATTCAAAGGCTCTAAACCCGGTCAGCGGAAAAAGTCATTCAAAAGAAGCACTCCGAGCCCATCCAGTTTGGACCGTATACTCGATCGCTCGTGTCAAATACACGGCACCCCTGACAAGCCAGCCAACCACACCAACAGGGATTCTTGGGTGTTCAAGCAGGCCGGCAAGTTAAATGCCGAAAACCAAGATAAGGGGTCACATAGCGTTGACGAGGAGGAGCCCCGACAGTCGAACACCGGAGGACAGAAGAGGTTCCCCCCACAAGTGTGGACGGTGAACATGATATACGCAACCCACATCCCCAAGAGGGAGCGGAAGCGTGTGCTCAGGGACGTATACGCATTGGAGCCAGTCGCCCCAAAGTTCAACCCATGGTCCTCCTGTCCAATCACCTTCGATCGCAGGGACCATCCCACTAGTATCCGTCATGGCGGATTCGCCGCACTGGTCCTAGACCCAATCATGGAAGGATTTCACCTCACTCGAGTCCTTATGGATGGCGGCAGCAACCTGAACCTGCTTTATCAGGACACAGTGCGCAAAATGGGTATAGACCCCTCAAGGATCAAACCCACAAAAACGACCTTTAAAGGTGTCATACCAGGTGTAGAGGCCCATTGCACAGGCTCAGTCACACTGGAAGTGGTCTTCGGATCCCCAGATAACTTCTGAAGCGAAGAGTTAATCTTCGATATAGTCTCGTTCCGCAGTGGCTACCATGCACTGCTCGGGCGAACCGCATTTGCGAGATTCAATGCGGTACCGCACTATGCATATCTCAAGCTCAAGATGCCAGGACCTCGGGGGTTCATCACAGTCAATGGAAACACAGAGCCCTCTCTCTGCACGGAGGAGCACACTGCGGCCCTCGCAGCAGAAGCGCAAAGCAGCCTCTTAAGGCAATCCACTAGTTTGGCGATTAAGGACCCGGACACCGTCGGGCGCGCCCGGAGTAATCGGCAACAGGACCGCCTGGCATGTTCCGAGCTCGCATAGCAATGCGGCCCCCACCCCGGTCCCAGCCAAACGGCGAAATCCGTGCCACGCATACATAATTACGCATTAAAAATACCATGGGCATAGGGGGGAGGGGGCATGACTACGGCACGCTCCAAGACGCGGCTTTAACCGCACTAGGGGCTTCCTGCTTTGCTATTTTTCTCTTTCCGGACTTTAATCTTTAGAAACCCTGTCCGGCAACATGATTGCCGAACACATGATGCAGCAACCAAGGAGGCAGAAAGCTACGTCACACCACGGAACTCCCAGGTGGATTACGATAACGAGTGAAATACTTGCTTTAATACTATTCCTCAGCTTGCCCTTGGAAGGGACATGCCAAATAGTCCTACTTTTTGCTTATCGCACTACTTGTATCATTCTGCTTTAACACACCTTTTTGAATAAATAATGCATAGCATTAAGACTATTATTGCATTCTTCCTTTATATATATATATATATATATATATATATATATATATATATATATATATATATATATATGTTCATTCATGACATCTAGCACCCGTACACTCTGGTACAGCCAATACGCTAGGGGCTTAAGCATACCCCATAATACGGCGTGAGATGTCCGAACACTTTCGACAGTGCGGCACCCAAACTTATAGCATTATATGCATCAGCTCTGAATCATGTCTTGGGTCAATAGTTGGGTTTTCCCGGCTCCCATGTTTTGGTACCTTACGTTCCGCTATATCGGCTAAGGTAGCACTGGGAGAACTACTGCGATTGTGCCCCGGTTCTGCTGGGCTAACCACCTCAGTAGAGAAAGCTAAAACTGACTGTCATGATAAGGCGAGAGACTGGTCGCTGTTCGAGAGGTTTCAAGTCCCTAAAGACTTATGCCGCTTAGAGCGAGGAGTCGGCCCTATCCATCTTAAGGCGTGTATAGCGCCCTGAATTCGGCCTTCCGAACACTAGGGGCTTCGCTGAAATTTAAAATTATAGAATTATATGGATAAGTGAGAGTGATAACGCATTATAGTCCGATTTCCTTGTTCGTTGTGCTGAGCACCTCCCTCAAAGGACCCAAAAATGGGAACAAGAGTGATCAGGTTTATCCCAAACACCCCAGCACTCGTGGCGTGGGGGCAGAAGCCGACGACTAGCCATCTCTCATATTTGATAAACAGCCGAACAGAAGGTAATATTTTAAATTCATACAAGCGTTGCAAAGCGCACATGAACAAGTTTTCATAATACATGATTACACGAGCAAGTTTATTCAAATATTACATCTTTCGCACACTCGTCGCTACAAGACGGGCACCCTTCAGGACACCCTCATAGTACATCTTGGGGTGGCGATGCTCCTTGCCCTACAGCGGCCGGCCTTCCTTCACCAGCTTCATGGCGTCCATCTAGGCACAGTGCACCTTCACACAAGCGAAAGCCCGGCGTGCACCTTCGATGCAGACGGACCGCTTGATGACTTCCAGCCGTGGGCAGGCATCCACAAGCCGCCTCACCATGTTGAAGTAGCTATTGGGAAGGGCGCCGCCAGGCCACATCCGGACTATAAAGCCCTTCATGGCCTGTTCGGCCGCCTTGTGCAGCTCGACCAGTTGCTTTAGCTGGTCGCTCAGAGGCATCGGGTGTTCGGTCCCAGTATACTGAGACCAGAACAGCTTCTCCATTGAGCTTCCCTCCTCGGCCTGGTAAAACTGTGCGGCATCCGACACGCTGCGGGGCAAATCTGCGAATGCTCCTGGAGAGCTCTGGACTCAGGTAAGTAACAAGTAATTTACTTTCACATGCTTGCTTTGCATATTGAATGCCTTGCCCAGCGCTATCTTCTTCATCGCATCAATCTCCTGGAGGGCCTTTTGGGCTTCATCCTTGGCACTCTTTGCACTCTCCAGGGCCGCGGCAAGCTCGGACTCTCGCGTCTTCAAGTCAAGCTCCAACGCCTCGTGCTTCGTCACGAGAGCGTGGAGCTCTTGCTGCACCTCACCCACCCGTGCCTCTTGTTTTTCCCGCTCGGTGCGCTCCTGGGCTGCTTCGTTTTTAGCCTCGGATAGCGCTTGCTTTAGGGTTTCCACTTCGGCCGTGGCCCCTGGCAAATTAAAGATGATCCTGTCATTTTGCAATTGCATCCTTTTTTATATATATACATATCTGTAGACTAGGTATTACTTACCTTTGTTCTCCTTAAGCTGCCTCTTGGCAAGGCCGAGCTCTTTCTTGGACCCTTCGAGGTCCTGCTTCAGTACGGCGACCTTCACAGTCAGTGCAGCAGAGGTCAGCAGCGAAGCCTGCATACGCATATAGACATACTTATATTAGACTCCTGCAGATATTAGTTGATCCTCTATTCGGCTTTTCTTTTTGAACACCAAACAGAGCATCAGGGGCTACTGTCTATACCGTAATATTTTTCCTATATTTCAAATACTTACCTCAAAGCCTGTTAGAAGGCTGGCACAGGCTTTAGTCAGTCCGCTCTTGGCGGACTGAACCTTCTGGATCACCGCACTCATAATAGTGCAGTGCTCTTCGTCGATGGAAGCCCTGCGAAGCGCTCCCAGCAGATTGTCCGGTGCCTCTGGATGGACAGAGGTCACCGGCATGGGCGCTTGCCCCTTTTGGAAGAAGGCCTCCTGCCCGAGTCCGGAACCACTGGAGGTTCCGGTGCAGTGTTCGGCTGAAGGCCGAACTCGGAGCCCTCGAGAGCCTTACTCCCTCTGCTCCCGGAGTCCGGAAGGTCGCCTTGAGGCACCTCCGGGACTGTCTCCCCTCGACCCGGTGCCTCTTGGGACAGTACCTCGGCATTGTCCGTAGGGCAAGGGGAGGTGGCGGTCGGAAGTGGATTGCTATCCATATCCGACGAGTCCAAGGAGCCGCCCGATGAAGATACGTCGATACGGGCTTGGGGCGGTCTGCATAATCATATTCGGCGTTAGGAGAAAGCAGTGCGACAAAAGTATGGTATGAGTTTCTCTGGTATCCGAATACTTACGACTTCGCCAGGGGCTTGGCCCTGAGTAGCCACTCGTCTTCGTCTTCGGCGGTGGTGGTGGAGCAGTCCGGAAGGAGAGTTCTTCCCTTCTTGGACCCTTCGTCCCCCCCGGTTGGGGCGGCCTTCCTTTTCTTGTCTCCCCCGGCTGGAGGGGGAGCATCTTCATCTTCCTCCTCGTCTTCGTGGGAGGAGTGCATCGCAGAGTCATCGGACGATGAGTCCGATACCACCTTGCATCGGGAACTCTTTCGGGTTCCCTTGGCCTTCTTCTTGGTCTTCTTCGGCACCTTGTAAGGAGCCAGAGTCAGCATCTCCGTTAGGAGAGCGTCCGCAGTGTCTTCAGGCAGAGGGGTCGGACAGTTGATCTTCTCCGATGCCCCCACCCAGTCCTATCAAAGGCATGGGAGCTCAGACCCACACGTGGTTAAGCTATGGGAAGTAAAAATCCTAGCAGATGTACAAAACTTACCGGATTCGCAAGGTTCTTCGCACTTAGCCCACAGTTCTCGATGAGAGAGGGAGGGACCTCGGCACCCTTGAACAGCACTCTCCAGACGTCCTTGTGTGTCGTGTCGAAGAGCTCGCTCAGAGTCTGGTGTTGGGCCGGGTCGAACTCCCACAAGTTGAAATCCCGTTGTTGACACGGGAGGATCCGGCGGAAGAGCATGACCTGGACTATGTTGACAAGCTTGAGCTTCTTGCTTGCCATATTCCGGATACATTTCTAGAGTCCGTCCAGCTCCACCGATGAACCCCAGGATAGGCCCTTCTCTTTCGAGGAGGTGAGCCGCGTGGGGATTCTGAATTGAAACTCGGGGGCCACCACCCAGTTGGTGTCGCGCGGCTCGGTGATGTAGAACCACGCCGATTGCCACCCCTTTATGGTCTCCACGAAGGAGCCTTCAAGCCATATAACATTGGGCATGTTGCCCACCATGGCTCCGCCGCATTCCGCTTGTTGGCCTCCCACCACCTGCGGCTTGATATTGAAGGTCTTCAGCCATAGGCCGAAGTGGGGCCGGATGCAGAGGAAAGCCTCACACACGACGATGAACGCCAAAATGTTGAGGATGAAGTTCGGGGCCAGATCATGGAAGTCCAGCCCGTAGTAGAACATAAGACCGCGGACGAATGGATGGAGGGGAAACCCCAGTCTGCGGAGGAAGTGGTCGAGGAAAACTAGCCTCTTGTGAGGCTCTGGGGTAGGAACGATCTGCCCCACAGCGGGCAGCCGATGCACAATATTCGCAGCTAAGTATCCGGCTCCGCGCAGCTTTTTGATGTGTCCCTCCGTGATGAAGGAAGCCATCCACTTCCCTCCCGCTCCGGACATGTTTGGAGAAGGTTGAGGAGAAGGATGTGGACTTGGGCGTTGGAGCTCGAGTGCGCAAGAATGGTTGAGCAAGGAGGAAGAAGGCGTGGGTAGAAAAAGGTTAAACCTTATCCCCTTATAAGGGCGGCCGAAACTATGCGCCCCCACTAGCCTGGTAAAACTCGCTTATCCCCCAAGCACCGTAATTGATGGCGCGGTTGGGTTACCCACGCCCGTATTGATGAGAATCCCATAATAAGGGGGACACGATCTCTGCTTTGACAAGACATGTCAAGAAACTGCCCAACGTTATGTGCGGGGCTAGTTAAAGAAAAACGGTTTGAATAATCACCGATCCATGGCATGATGTCATGTTGCCAAAACATGTCAGTAGATTAGATTTGTGGAAATGTTATTATCTCTACGGTGGTATGTGGAACTTATTTTGCAGGCTCGGACACTATCCTTGTATTCAAACTCTTCTGTGGTGTATCCGGAGGAGGAACCCGCCTTCCAATGCCGAAGACAACACTGCGCGCCGGACTCATCGTCATTGAAGCCTGGTTCAGGGGCTACTGAGGGAGTCCTAGATTAGGGGGTCTCCGGACAGCCGGACTATATCCTTTGGTAGGATTGTTGGACTATGAAGATACAAGATTCAAGACTTCTTCATGTGTCCGGATTGGACTCTACTTGGCGTGGAAGGCAAGCTAGGCAGTACGGATATGGATATCTCCTCTTTTGTAACCAACCTTGTGTAACCCTAGCCCCCTCCGGTGTCTATATAAACTGGAGGGTTTTAGTCCGTAGGACAACAGACAATCATACCATAGGCTAGCTTCTAGGGTTTAGCCTCTCCGATCTCGTGGTAGATCAACTCTTGTAATACTCATATCATCAAGAATAATTCAAGTAGGACGTAGGGTTTTACCTCCATCAAGAGGACCCAAACCTGGGTAAAACATCGTGTCCCCCGCCTCCTGTTACCATCTGCCTTAGACGCACAGTTCGGGACCCCCTACCCGAGATCCACCAGTTTTGACACCGACACATGCTATCATCAAAATAAATTTGCTCATCAAAACTTGGGGGACAAAAAATATCATCTTCATCAAACATAGCATCCCCAAGCTTGTAGCTTTGCTATAATTAGCATCATGGGTATTCAAAGAATTCATACTAACAACATTGCAATCATGCTCATCATCCAAGGATTTAGTGCCAATTAGTTTAATACATTCTTCTTCTAACACTTTGGCACAATTATCGGAATCCTTATTTTCATGAAAGATGTTAAAAAGATGAAGCATATGAGGTACCCTCAATTCCGGTTTTTTGTAGTTTTCTTTTATAGACTAAACTAGTGATAAAACAAGAAACAAAAACATTCAATTGCAAGATCTAAAGATATACCTTCAAGCGCTACCTCCCCGGCAGCGGCGCCAGAAAAGAGCTTGATGTCCACTACACAACCTTCTTCTTGTAGACATTGTTGGGCCTCCAAGTGCGGAGGTTTGTAGGACACTAGCAAATTTCTCTCAAGTAGATGACCTAAGGTTTATCAATCCATGGGAGGCATAGGATGAAGATAGTCTCTCTCAAGCAACCCTGCAACCAAATAACAAAGAGTCTCTTGTGTCCCCAACACACCCAATACAATGGTAAATTGTATAGGTGCACTAGTTCGGCGAAGAGATGGTGATACAAGTGCAATATGGATGGTAGATATAGGATTTGTAATCTGAAATTATAAAAAAAGCAAGGTAACTAATGATAAAAGTGAGCGAAAACGGTATTGCAATGCTAGGAAACAAGGCCTAGGGTTCATACTTTCACTAGTGCAAGTTCTCTCAACAATAATAACATAATTGGATCATATAACTATCCCTCAACATGCAACAAATAGTCACTCCAAAGTCACGAATAGCGGAGAACAAACGAAGAGATTATTGTAGGGTAAGAAACCACCTCAAAGTTATTGTCGGTGTCAAAACCGGCGGATCTCGGGTAGGGGGTCCCGAACTGTGCGTCTAGGCGGATGGTAACAGGAGACAAGGGACACGATGTTTTTACCCAGGTTCGGGCCCTCTCGATGGAGGTAAAACCCTATGTCCTGCTTGATTAATATTGATGATATGGGTAGTACAAGAGTAGATCTACCACGAGATCAGAGAGGCTAAACCCTAGAAGCTAGCATATGGTATGATTGTTGTTCGTCCTATGGACTAAAACCCTCCGGTTTATATAGACACCGGAGAGGGTTAGGGTTACACAGAGTCGGTTACAATGGTAGGAGATCTACATATCTGTATCGCCAAGCTTGCCTTCCACGCCAAGGAAAGTCCCTTCCGGACACAGGACGAAGTCTTCAATCTTGTATCTTCATAGTCCAGGAGTCCGGCCGAAGGTATAGTCCGGCTATACGGACACCCCCTAATCCAGGACTCCCTCAGTAGCCCCCGAACCAGGCTTCAATGACGATGAGTCCGGCGCGCAGATTGTCTTCGGCATTGCAAGGCGGGTTCTCCTCCAAATTCCGTGTACCTATCGAATAATGTCCGGTTTCTTGTAAATGTAGCGCTCCTTGGCTTATACGCCCAATAATGGCCGTCTTCCATGTGTCAAACGAATACGAAAAGTCAGGGTGTTTTTACATTTACACCCCTAGCGGCGTGAATGAGCCGCCTATTTAAGGGGACAAGGATTTAGATCCAGACCACACCTTCTCCCCTCCGCGAGTATTCATCAGAGCATATCTGACAGAGGTCCATTCTATCATGACCGGCCGCCGCAGCTCCTCCTCTCGCCCTTCCAGCCCTCAGCCTGGAGATTGGGAGGGATGCTCCACCCCACGCAGCGAGCTAGTGACGCTCCAGACCAAGGGATTTCTCCCCCCGGCCTATATGGTCCCGGTTCGAGCTGGACTTGCCACCTATAATGGCAGAGAGGAAACGGAGAGCGCCCCCAATCCCTCCAAAGGAGAGCGGGTATGCCTTGTCCCTTACTTAATAAGAGGGCTCGGATTTCTAATTCATCCGTTTCTCCGGGGGCTCCTGGAGTTCTATGGCCTCCAGCTGCACAACCTCACGCCTGCCTCCATATTGCATATCGCGGGCTTCGTAGCCCTTTGCGAGCTGTTTTTGGGCTGCGAGGCTCATTTCGTGCTGTGGAAAAGGCTATTCTGCCTTGTGCCCCGTTCTCAGAAGGGGTCAATATATCAAGTGGGCGGAGCCGAAGTGTGGCGCATCGCTGGGACCGGATATCTATCCGGAACCCCAAAGAAGGCATCCGAGGACTGGCCTTCGGAATGGTTTTATATAGAGGACGTCCCGCTGCCGGATCCTGTCCGGATCGGCCTCCCTGAGTTCTACAGTGCTCCCCTAAAGAAGCGCCTAAGCTGGCTTCCATGGAGCCCTCGGAGGGAAAGTGACAAGGACGTTCTTTACCTGATGGGCCGGATAAGATTGTTAGCTCATTCCGGACTGACCATGATCGGGGTCATGGCCGCATGCATCATTCGAGGGGTGCAGCCGCTTCAGTATAGAGGCCACCCCATGTGGGACTTCAACGGGGATGACGACGCCACCCGCCATGGCCGTAAGGGGCCGGATTCGGTTGCCGCTCTAATAAAGATCTTGTCCGCTTTGTACAAGGGAGAATAGGAGGAATTTCTCCGTGTCAACCCACATGGTGGATTTTCTATGTACAATCTCCCTAGTTGGGTAAGTGGACACTTTTACTTGCCCATCCGTTTTATATTCCCATTGTTAAATATTCAGTCTAACAACTTCAATGCAGGAACTACGCCAGGCTGTTAAAGAAATAAATAGCCCTCCTCCACAACCCGAGGATCCGGGACGGTCCCTCGACCCGGCCTCTCAAGAGGATCCGGACTTATCTGTGGAGCTGATTGATGGGGTGTTTCATCAATTGAGCAAGGAAAACGCCTTGGTGGCCATTACGGCCGATTACCCAGGGCTACTCCCAGCCTCACAGGTAACTAAGACCGAAGTCCCAGCACTTTTAAAAGGGATCTATCCTCGCGTGTTTTCGATTGCCGTATGACAACCGTGTTTTGCAGGGGAGGTCCTTGAGACGGGAGGCCGAGCCTGCGGCGACTAGCCAACGAGGGGCGGCAAGGCTCCGCGGGCTGAAAAGAAGTGCGGTCTGGACTGAGACGCCGGCGCAAAGGTATAGCGCGCCATCTTATTCCCAGGTGTTATTCCTTCAAGGCATATTAACGCTCGTGCTCTCTTCAGGACGAAGAGACCTCGCCGGACTATATCCGGAGAGGTTGCCAATCGTGCCTCCACCAGCTAGGCTCCAAAGCCTGGTCCGAAAGCGGAGGCGAACACAAGGCGCGCACCGGACGCTCCTTCGACAGAGGATGCGGACAGGCTGTCTGCCACCAATTCTGAGGTGGAGAGTGCCATGAACCACAGGCATCACCGGACAGTTCTTCGCGACGCTTGTTTCTCCCAAGAGGCATTGGATGCCTTCAATTCGGGAGATGCGTACCTCCGTGCCGCTCAAAATGGTCTAGCCAGAGCCACGGAGCAATATGTAAAAGACATACGAGTAGGAAAATTTGGGTAATTATATATATACCAGTAGCCCCCGAGACTTCAAACAGTTAGAATAACTGATTTAAGGATCATTTGTTATGCAGGTTCTTACAGAAAAGAATACCCTACTGTCCCAGGAGCTGGAAGAGTGCAAAGCCCAACTTGAGGCCACACTAGCCGCGGCACGGGAGCCCAAGGAGACCCCCTCTGGTAATATACGCTTCGAAAGATAAGTATTTTGCGAAGTGCGGTGTGGGTGCAAATCTGACAAATGAAATTGCAGATGGCGTCGGATTAAATCCGGAAAAGCAACAACTCCTACGCCAGCTGAAGGCTGGTGAGAGTGTGCTGACAAAGGTGAGGCGGGAGAAGAACGATCTCCAAGATGCCAACACCAAGCTGGGCATTGAACTGAAGGATGTTCGTGCCCAGTTGTTGGACTCCATTAAGGAGAATCGGCGGCTTCGATGCGGCATATTTAGTAAGTGCTTAAACGAACTTTGAAAAAAGAGTTCGGCGAGGAAGTTGACTAATAGAGTAATGTCTGTAGGTATGCTAACAGGTCGTCCTGCAGAGGAAATGCCCGGTTCTACGGGTGACCTTCTTCCTGAGCTCTCACAACTGCACGAGCAAGTTCGGCAGGTGATGCAAGGCGTCACCCAGGCCTTGTGGCCATCCGTCTCCATGCCCGAAGACCTTGGAGAGCTTGTAGAGAAGCTGAAGGGTGCGCGGCGGCGCTTCCGATTGTGGAAGATGTCGGCCTGCCGTCAAGGCGCCAGGGAGGCCTGGGCCATGGTGAAGACGCGGTACACGAAGGCTGACCCAAACCACATGGCCGAGGTCGGACCCATGGGGCCCGATGGGAAGGAGATCCCTGTGAGCTTAGTATACGGCCAAGTAGAATTAGCCGCAAAGTATTCCCAATAGGACTGTAAGCTAGACAGCCTGTTAGATGGTATTGAAGAGGAATACAATCAGTCAGATTGAGTATGTAATTTTAATTGACATGTGTAATGCATTCTAGCCGGATTGTAGATCGTTTGTCATGGCCGACCTTTTCGCTTCAACCTCGGGACCTGACGGTCCAGAGTGTGTCCGAATACCCTCGCGGTTATATAAGAACCGGGGTATGCATGGAGACCAGGCGTAGGGGTCATCAGTGCTTGAACAGACAAATGCCCAACTAGTTTTGTTATATTACATGGTTAGTAAGAAACATCTTCCAGGGAGAATAGTTCCGTTAGGGGTTCCTTTCCCTGGGAGGCATGCCCTAAAGTGCATGTCCATTCTGCAAAAAGAGATGCAGGAAAAACATCTGGGGGCATATAGATAAATAGGTGAAAAAAACATCATCTTTAGTTCACCGACCGAATATTCCCTTAAGAACGCTAGCTTTCGGCTTCACCTAGTCTGAGGTACACATCCGGTTGACCCGGCAGTAACAATCGTAGAGGCACTCCCTTTACCACCTAGCCGAACAATCAGGAATGTAGGGGTAAGCACAGGAGCCAGGCAACCCAGCTTGGCCAAAACTTAAGTCATATCGATGCATATAATGGTGAATAAAAGGTACATGCGGAAGTGTGACACATGTGTTGGGCATGAAGCCCGTATAAATAAGCTTCTGTTTAAAGAAGCCCCCAGGTTTAATGAGCGCGGATAGCGCGTCACTTTATGAGCCTTTGAAGGCTATAAGAGAGAGGGAGGGGAGAAGGAGAGAAATGTAAGACAGAAAGTATATAAAAAATGGACAGAGGAAGGAGACGAACACGGAGTCCGGCGCTAGGCATAGAATCTTCGGAGACAGGCTGTGTTCCATGGGTTCGGCTCGAGTCGGTTATCCGACGTGTCTCGCAGGCGGTACGCTCCACCAGTTAGGACTTGTTCAATTATGAAGGGACCTTCCCACTTGGGCTTGAGTTTGTCCTTTTTCTTGTTCGGCAGGCGTAGAACTAATTTGCCAGCATTGTAATTTTTGGCCCGTACTTCTCTGCTTTGGTATCTTCGAGCCTGTTGTTGATAGAATGTGGAACGGGCCTTTGCCACGTCACGCACTTCCTCCAAGGCGTCCAAACTGTCCTGCCGATCGAGCTCGGCTTCCCTTTCTTCGTACATGCGCACTCGAGGTGAGTCATGAATTATGTCGTAGGGCAAAACTGCCTCTGCGCCGTACACCATGAAGAATGGTGTGTATCCAGTGGTGCGATTCGGCGTGGTCCGCAGCCCCCAGAGTACGGAGTCGAGCTCCTCTACCCAGTGCGTATTAGATTCCTTAAGGGACTGCGCTAATCTGGGTTTGATGCCGCTCATGATAAGACCATTTGCACGTTCGACCTGGCCGTTAGTTTGTGGGTGATAGACGGAAGCATAATCGAGCTTGATGCCCATGTTTTTGCACCAGAGTTTTACCTCGTCGGCCATAAAGTTCGTGCCGTTATCAGTGATGATGTTGTGGGGGACGCTGTAATGGTGTACAACCCCGGATATAAGTCTATCACCGGTCCGGATTCGACCATCTTAACAGGCTTGGCTTCTATCCATTTGGTGAACTTATCCACCATGACCAGTAAGTATTTTTTCTTGTGGGTTCCGCCTTTAAGGGGTCCAACCATGTCAAGCCCCCAGATCGTGAAGGGCCAAGTGATGGGGATACTTTGGTGGGCGGTGGGTGGCATATGGCTTTGGTTTGCAAAAAGCTGGCAACCCGACGCATCGTTGGACTAAGTACTGGGTGTCTGCCCGGGCCGTCGGCCAATAAAAGCCTGTACGGAAGGCCTTGCTTACAAGGGACCGAGCTGCAGCGTGATGACCACCGAGTCCGGCATGAATTTCAGCCAGGAGGTTCCGCCCTTCCTCTTCGGAGATGCACCTTTGAAGGACTCTGGTAGTGCTTTTCTTATAAAGCTCTCCCTCATGGACTTTATTGGCTTTAGATCGCCATACTATGTAGCGTGCCTCATTTTGGTCCTCTAGGAGTTCCTGCCTAGTAAGGTAGGCGAGGAATGGTTCTGTCCACGGGGCGATGACGGCCATTATTGCGTGGGTTGAAGGTGTTATTTCATTGGCAGAGCCTCCAATTATGTCAGAGTGTTCGGTGTCGGGCAGTGCGGTTGGGTACGGGCTGTTATTGCCGGGTTCCCCTTCCCATACTACGGATGGCTTGAACAGCCTTTCCAAGAAGATGTTGGGGGGACTACATCGTGTTTTGCGCCAATGCATGCCAGGACATCTGCTGCCTGATTATTTTCCCGGGCTATATGGTGAAATTCGAGTCCTTTGAACCGAGCTGACATTTTTAGGACGGAGTTGCGATAAGCTGCCATTTTTGGATCCTTGGCATCAAAGTCTCCATTTATTTGGGATATTGCGAGGTTCGAGTCCCCGCGTACCTCTAGGCATTGAATTCCCATGGATACTGCCATCCGGAGACCATATAAAAGGGCCTCATATTCGGCTGCATTGTTGGAGTCTGTGAAAATTATCTGGAGTACATATTGAACTGTGTCTCCTGTGGGGGACGTCAAAAGGACGCCAGCCCCTAGACCGGCCAACATTTTGGAGCCGTCGAAGTGCATGACCCAGTTTGAATATGTGTCGTACTCTTTAGGGAGTTCGGCCTCCGTCCATTCTGCGACGAAGTCGGCCAAAACTTGTGACTTGATAGCTCACCGTGGCTTGTAAGTTATGTCGAACGGGAGGAGCTCAATGGCCCATTTTGCAATCTGGCCCATCGCGTCGCGGTTGTTTATAATATCGTTAAGTGGCACTTCCGAGGCTACTGTTATTGAAAACTCTTGAAAGTAGTGTCGCAGCTTCTGGGATGCCATAAATACCGCAGACGCAATCTTTTGATAATGCGGGTACCATGACTTGCACGGAGTAAGGACAGTGGACACATAGTAGACCGGCTTTTGAAGGGGGAATTTATGTCCGTCCGTTTCTCGTTCGACGACGAGCACTGCGCTTACGACCTGATGGGTTGCTGTAATGTATAATAGCATTGGTTCGCCAATGTTTGGCACCGCCAGGACTGGGTTTGTTGCCAAGATGGCTTTTATTTCGTCGAGTCCGGCCGTGGCTGCATCCGTCCACTCGAAGTGTTTGGTGCGCCGAAAGAGGCGGTAAAGGGTAGGGCCTTTTCTCCCAAGCGAGAGATAAAGCGGCTTAGGGCCGCCACGCATCCGGTTAATTTTTGTATTTGTTTGAGGTCCTTCGGGATATCCAATTGTGACAGAGCTCAAATCTTGGCTGGATTTGCTTCAATTCCTCTACCGGATACAATGAAGCCCAAGAGCTTTCCGGCTGGAACGCCGAAAACGCATTTTTCCGGGTTGAGCTTGATGTCGTATGTTCTGAGGTTATCGAATGTTAGCCTCAAGTCGTCTACTAGAGATTCGACATGTCTTGTTTTAATGACCACATCATCTACGTATGCCTCCACTATTTTGCCGATCTGGTTTGCCAGACATGTCTGAATCATGCGCTGATATGTTGCGCCGGTGTTTTTGAGCCCGAAGGGCATTGTGTTGAAGCAGAAGGTCTGACTCTGCCATCTTTATTTGATGGTAGCCGGAGTATGCGTCGAGGAAACACAACGAATCGTGTCCTGCGGTAGCGTCGATAACTTGATCGATGCGGGGGAGGGGGAAGGGATCCTTTGGGAAAGCCTTGTTAAGGTCTTTAAAATCAACGCACATGCGCCAGGATTTGTCCTTCTTTAGTACCATCACCAGGTTTGCTAGCCAGTCTGGGTGTCTTATATCTTTGATGAATCCGGCCTCCAATAGCTTGGCTAGTTCCTCTCCCATGGCCTGTCTCTTAGCTTCGGAAAAATGCGGAAGAGCCTGTTTGACTGTCTTGAATCCTTTTAGGATATTTAAGCTGTGTTCGGCCAGCCTACGTGGGATTCCTGGCATGTATGAAGGGTGCCAGGCAAAAATGTCCCAGTTCTCTCGTAGGAACTCTCACAGTGCGGCGTCTACATCAGGGTTTAACTGTGCCCCGATGGAAGCTGTTTTATTGGGGTCCGTTGGATGGACCTGGAATTTGACTATTTTGTCTGCCGGTTTAAAGGAGGTGGACTTGGATCTTTTGTCGAGTATCACATCGTCTCTATTCACCATGGAGCGCAGCGCAGTCAGTTCCTCAGCCGCTAGGGCTTCGGATAGCGCCTCGAGGGCCAGTGCGACTGTCTTGTTTTTGGCGCAGAGTGCTATGTCCGGATCACTAGCGAGAGTGATGATTCCGTTAGGCCCGGGCATCTTGAGCTTCATGTACCCGTAATGGGGTATTGCTTGGAAGATTGTAAACGCTTCCCGCCCTAGCAGAGCGTGGTATCCGCTATTGAATGGGGCCACTTGGAATGTGACCTCTTCGGACCTGTAATTATCCGGCGTGCCGAACACCACATCTAGTGTGATTTTTCCTGTACAGCGCGCTTCCCGACTGGGGATTATTCCTCTAAAGGTTGTGCTGCTTCGCTCAATGCGGTTCTAGTCTATTTCCATTTTTGAAGGGTTTCCTCATAAATGAGGTTCAATCCACTGCCGCCATCCATGAGTACCTTGGTAAGACGAAAGTCGTCCACTATTGGACTGAGGACCAATGCGGCTGGTGCTCGGGTTGTTCGGAATTTAGGTTCATCACTGGCGTTAAAAGTAATAGCCGTGTCACTCCATGGGTTTATTGTAGCTACTTGGTAGACTTCGGCAAGGCTGCGGAGTGTTCTTTTTCGCATATTATTCGATGCGAAAGTCTCAAAGACTGTTAATACCGTACTGGTGTCTCTGGGGTGGCTTTCTATGGCTTCTGGAATTAGAAGGTCTTCGCCAATTTTTGCCACCTACTGGAGTATCCAACATGCTCTAAGGCTGTGAGTTGGTGTGGCGCCCTCTGCACTGTGAATTTTACAGGGTCCATTAAGCCATCCTTCTAGTACAGTTCCGTGCCCTGTAGAGGGCTTTTGCGTTTTGGTACTGAACCCGGGTGTCTGGCGATGATGCACCCTTTTATTTCGAACTGGGTTTGTATTCAGGGCCGGATTGTCCCAAAATTTTATTTCGGTTTTCTAGGCGCTTTCCATCGCACAGTACTTTCGTACTATGCACGCCAAGTCAGCGAAGCGTGTAATATCACGGCGACTTATGGCATTGAGGATTCCCTTGTCCGTGCAATTATTGCAAAAGAATGAAATTGCGTCTTCCTTGCAGCCGTCCTTTATCCTGTTCATAACCAGGAGGAATTTGGCCCAGTAATGATGTACTGTTTCTTCGGGCTCTTGCCTAATTTGGGATAGATTGCTTATGTATGGGTGGGTGGGTGGAATCAAATCCGAAACCTCACCCAATCTAAGACCCAGAGGCCAAGGAGTTTCCAAACTCGGAAGTTTGGATTCTTGGATGTTGTCGAATGAATCTAGCCCGTCGCCTGACTTTAAGTCCAGGTCTTGAGTGATGTCCTCCCTTCCGCGGGTATCCGGCTTGGAGGGATCGGGAATCCGGACATAGCTAGTCCTTAAGATAGATGAAGGGTCGCCGCACTGTCCCTCTGCCACGGCAACGTGATGGGTGACCTGGGAGAGTTAATCTCTCTCAGATCGGGTTTAGGCCCAATCTGGTCGTAATCCGTAGCGACTCCCAGGGCGGCGATGTGATCCAAGAGCTCGTTTAGGGAAGAGAGCTCCATTGGATCTAGCTGCTCGGCGAATTCCGAGCTGACGTGAAGGTTGCTTTCGATGACCCGAGAGGTCATCGTCGGCGCAGCAGCCGAACAGGCGGTCATAAGGAAACCACCTAGCCTGAGAGTTTGGCCGACAGCCAAAGCTCCCTTAGCAACAGTGCTGTCTTTAAAGACGGGATGAGGCATCCTTCCTGATGGGGACGGCACAGAGGAACTCTCAATGAAAGCACCAATGTCGGTGTCAAAACCGGCGGATCTCGGGTAGGGGGTCCCGAACTATGCATCTAGGCGGATGGTAACAGGAGACAAGGGACACGATGTTTTTACCCAGGTTCGGGCCCTCTCGATGGAGGTAAAACCCTACGTCCTGCTTGATTAATATTGATGATATGGGTAGTACAAGAGTAGATCTACCACGAGATCAGAGAGGCTAAACCCTATAAGCTAGCCTATGGTATGATTATTGTTCGTCCTATGGACTAAAACCCTTCGGTTTATATAGACACCGGAGAGGGCTAGGGTTACACAGAGTCGGTTACAATGGTAGGAGATCTACATATCCGTATCCACAAGCTTGCCTTCCACGCCAAGGAAAGTCCCTTCCGGACCCGGGACGAAGTCTTCAATCTTGTATCTTCATAGTCCAGGAGTCCGGCCGAAGGTATAGTCCGACTATCCGGACACCCCCTAATCCAGGACTCCCTCAGTTATTCTTTTTGATCGATCTATTCAAGAGTCCGTAGTAAAATAACATGAAGCTATTCTTTCCGTTCAATCTATCCTAGAGTTAGTACTACAATAACACCTTAAGAAACAAATTAACCAAAACCCTAATGTAACCTAGATACTCCAATGTCACCTCAAGTATCCGTGGGTATGATTATACGTTATGCATCACACAATCTCATATTCATCTATTCAACCAACACAAAGAACTTCAAACAGTGCCCCAAAGTTTCTACCGGAGAGTCAAGACGAAAATGTGTCCAACCCCTATGCATAAGTTCACGAGGTCACGAAACTCGCAAGTTGATCACCAAAACATACATCAAGTGGATCATGTGATATCCCATTGTCACCACAAATAAGCACATGCAAGACATACATCAAGTGTTCTCAAATCCTTAAAGACTCAATCCGATAAGATAACTTCAAAGGGAAAACTCAATCCATTACAAAAGAATAGAGGGCGAGAAACATCACAAGATCCAACTATAATAGCAAAGCTCGCGATACATCAAGATCATGCTGGACCAAGAACACGAGAGAGAGAGAGAGAGAGAGATCAAACACATAGCTACTGGTACATACCCTTAGCCCCCAGGGTGAACTACTCCCTCCTCGTCATGGATAGCGCTAGGATGATGAAGATGGCCAACGGAGAGGGATTCCCGCCCCCCTTCGGCAGGGTGCCGGAATGGGTCTAGATTGGTTTTCGGTGGCTACAGAGGCTTGCGGCGGCGGAACTCCCGATCTAGGTTATGTTCTGGAAGTTTGGGTATATGTAAGAGGTTTCCGTGTCGGGAACAAGTCAGGGAGTCTTCGGGCTGGCCACGAGGTAGGGAGGCGCGCCCAGGGCGTGGGCGCGCCCCCCACCCTCGTGGGTAGCCCGGGACTCTTCTGGCCCAACTCTTTTACTCCATGTCCTTCTTCTGGTCCAAAAATAAGTTCCGTGAAGCTGCAGGTCAATTGGACTCCGTTTGGTTTTCCTTTTCTATGAAACTCAAAAACAAGGAAAAAACATAAACTGGCACTGGCACTGGGCTCTAGGTTAATAGGTTAGTCCCAAAAATCATATGAAATAGCATATAAATGCATATAAAACATCCAAGGTTGATAATATAATACCATGGAACAATCAAAAATTATAGATACATTGGAGACGTATCAGTGTGTGATACGCGGCAAATAGGTCCGTAATCAGAAATGTGTGCGAAGACCAATAATAACACAGACGATTGCTACTAATAAGCCATGTTATTTGCTCTGTCTACGGTAGAATAACATGTATGTATATATATAACTGAAATAAACATCCAGTTACATAAGTGACTATACAGATCATTCACACACACCTTAATAAACAATTGCATGCATTCTAAATTAGGAGAAACGATCATCTAGTCATCTACTTCTTGTGACGCTTCCGCCACTGCTATGTGGCTCAATCCCTTGTCTGGGTTAGGAAGAAGACAGTTCCTCATTTCAATGATCCGACTGTACATCTCATAGCTTGTGTACGCGTCCATGGCCGTGTACTTGACATGTTGTTCATCCAGTCTCTCATGCCACACACTGTGCCAGGCGTTCCTGTCCTTACTGCTCTCATTCTTCATCTTCATGTAGTAGGGGTCGATGATGGCCAACGCGAGGTCAACCAGGGAGTTCAGTTTGTTTTTGTCGCTGCCCCAGACCTTGTAGTGGCGCTGGATGTTGACAAGATTTGGGAATTTCAAGCCCGAAACCTTGAGCGCGTTTAGATCGTTGGGGGTGTCCACCGCAGCGAAACTGTAGTCGGAGTTGTTGATAAACCTGGAGAAATGCTCGCAAGGCATTGTGGACAGGTGGTAGTGGTAGACGAGGACGTCATGTTGCATGCACAACTGGGTGATGACAACCTTTTGATCATGCCCGGCACGACCCATGGTATACTCGAGGTCGAAGCCGACCACTTGGTACTTGTCCTCGGCAAGGAACTACTCCATAGTTTGGATGGAGCTCTCCACCGAGACCGGATCGTTTGTGTACACCACCGAGAGAGCCTTCCCCCTCACTTGGGTGTCCACAACATGTTGCATGGTGAACTGCTCGCTGTTGTCGTCGTCGGCCGCTGGGAGTGCCATTGGAGCCACGGGAAACGCCATTGGAACCGTTGGATGTCCTCTCTGTATGTGTCCTCGTGGTTGTGCCTATTGTGTTGTGTCAGACGAGAGATGAAGGTAAATGACCGCAGGAATAATACGGGGCCGGGTGGCGTGGATTCTCAGCGCATCCGCATGGCAGTTTTTGCAGCGGGTAACTGCATCGCCGCGCCGCGCCCGGCGCAACCGCATGCACACGAACGTGCGTGATCATGTGCCGGCCCCAAACACTGGCAGCGCGCATGGAGGGACAAGGGCAGAGTACCCAAAGGGAAGTGAGAGTAGAGCACGCGCAACGGGACACGAGCAGAGCGCGCCGCGGCCGCCTGAACCGCAAGCAACCACACGCATAGAGCACTTGAACACGCAGGAAATTGTCGCCTACAAGCCGGCCGACAGTTGTGTCGCTGCGTAGAGAGCAGCCGTGTGCTACCACCTCCGTCTAGTCTATAGTCCCCTTTATATTCTGTGCCATACTTTGCCCTCAAATTTAACCAATAAAATGTTAATGCATGTTATTAAAATTATATAATTGGAAACTATGTTCAAATACGAATCCAACTATATAATCTTTGGCGACATGCATTCGTATTTTATTAGTTAAATCATACTTATAAACCAGGATGGGGGTATAGTAGGTAATTAAATCGCAAACGTTTTTTTATTAACCGTATGTGTACATGGCCTTTCGTCCTCCTCTCGCACATCTTGTCACTCCCCTCCCGCAGACGGCTTACAACGCAAGCTTGCGCAGCGCGCGGCGGTGTTCTTTTGGCCACACGGTGGTGCCAATGAATCGTCGGTGAGCCCGTTCCCAAGAAACCTCGCAGGTTCCCGCGCAAGCTTCCCGCCCGACTCGGTGAAATCCCCCAAAATCCCAATGCTTACCAGCCTGCTATAAAAACCCTCACGATCGGCGAGTCCTGCGTCGCATTTTCCCCTCCCTCCATGTAGCTTATCTCGTGTACTTCTCCCACAATCGCCAATGGCACCGGTCCGTCATCGTCGCTCAGCCACTCCGCCGTCATCAGAGGACATTTGTAGCTGGGAGGCTACACCGTGGCAGCGATGCAGTCCCCGATGTAGTATAATGTGTGTGGCGTCCCTGTTGGGTGTGCGCGGAACACCCTCCACACGCTCTATCACCGGTGCCCGTCGTCAGCTGTTGTCGGGCGCCATTGCTGCCACACCACCATCAAAAGCCAGGGCCATCGCCCGCTCCACCGCCGCGGCCTAAAGGTGGGAGGTGGCCGTCGTGGCCGCCACCCCACTGCCGGCCACCATGGCCATCACCCGCTCCGCCACCGCGGCCTGAAGGCGGGAGGTGGTGGTCGTGGCCGCCACCCCGTCGTCGGCCGCTGTGGCCGCCAGCCCACCGTCGACCGCCGGGGTCATCGCCCGCTCCGCCACCACCGCCCGAAGGCGGGAGGTGGAGGTGGATGCTCGCACGTGCGTCAGTGACCTTGCGCGCTACACCGAGTTCCTGCCGGAGGAGGAGGAGGAGCGCCTCGTCCAGCACGCAAAGAGCCTTACTACCGACGTGGCCGTGGCACATGCCGCCTTAGAGGTGAGGAATTAGGAGATCTACAAGGAGAACCACCGCTTCGAGAGGGGTTGTCTGGAGCGGCAGAGGGCGTTCGAGGTGAGCATCGCTGAAGCTGCAACAGTGGCAGGCACCGTATTGTGGTTGCCCAGCTCGTCGGTAGGCTCCTCCTCCTCCGCCTCTTACTGAGCGCGCTTGGCAAAGGAGAGGCAGCCGGAAGTAGTACAGAGCCCCTCCGCAGTAGTAGTAGTATTTAGGAGCTATTTTGTTCAGTTCATCTGACTATAGATGTGGTGGAACTGTACAACGTACTTAAAATTAGCTAGTATATATAGTTGAACTAGCTATTTCAGTACGTGGTTGGCAACAATTGGGGAAAAGTTTGGTCGGTTCAGCTGTCGAGTTGAATTGTTTGTATAAATTAAGAACGACTACTTAATCTATGAATGAAATCTATGCTTAATTACTGAATTTTAGTTGCAAAAAATAGATACTGCCAGGGATTTTTAGCTTCATATTTTGACAAACACGGTGTTACAAGGTTGACAAATGACAATGTTAGTAGGTCAACAAATGTCAATCTTTCCAGTTTGGCAAATGGTAGCATACCCAATATGACAGATACAAATCGCACCACATTGTTTGTAAGTGGTTGCACACGGGTCATCCAAAAGAACTGTTTGCGTTGAAGAGATGCACAAATCCTGCTCTCACTTTGCATCATGTCGTCCCGGGGTCGACGGGCGGGGCGCGGGAGGACGGCAGCTGGCGGCGCTGAGAGGTAGCATTCGACGACGGCGTCCCATGCCGCTGAGGAGGGCGCGCGCACGGAGAAGAAGGCAGGCGTCCATGGAAGTCAAAGGGCTCGCTTCCCAGTGAGCCTGCGGAGCATACATCTCGCACGCTTCCTGGTGAGCCTGCGCATTTGAGGACAGCTTGCACGCCTCTCGGCCAGCCTGCGCACCGGACTGCGCTCACACGCCTCCCGTTCAGTCAAGGTCAAGCAGTTGTCCGCACGGCACCTCCTACAGCCATTAAAACCAAGACACGTGGCGTCACGTGAATGGTTAACAGAACGCATGTTTGAATTATACAAACGTTTGAGATATTAAAGTGGCAGCTATTTTTTCAAAATGCCTTTGTTAGCCGTCATTATTCGAGTGCGCCTTCTCTCAAAATGGACACGAAAAATACCACAGCATGTCGGGTGCCATTCCATGATAGAATGTCAGGTTTCATGAATTTCTGACGAATTTAGGATTTACTACAATTTAAAAATAAAGTATCTCAACATTTTGCCAGCAATCAACGGTGCCCTGGTGTTTGAAATTCATTCCCATTTCTTGCATGGGACCTAAGCATGCACCCAAGGACACATATTTGATTTTTCAACCAATTTATATGCACTGGAGCATGTGCATGTAGGTCAAATTTGAATTATGCACATAAATGCATTGAAAACTCAGTTAATGCATAAAAATGTCCAAACGAACCCCGAAAAATCAAAAAAATTGATAGAACAGTCTTGTTGTTCTATGTTGACATGAGAAAAAAATTGAAAGCAATAAGAGGCAATGGATATCGTTTCATTCCCAAAGGTGGGACGTTCCCTACTGAAACCATCATGCTTGTTGTGAGAACCTCTGGTTTGTGAGAAGCAAATACCCAAACCTGCCCCAAATGGGACAAAACAATTACCACGGCATGTTGAAGGCACTCCATGATAGAATGCCAAGTTGCATGAATTTCAGACGAGCTTTGGATTTACTAGAATTTAAAAATAAAGTATCTCAACATTTTGCCGGCAATCAACGGTGCCCTGGTGTTTGAAATTCATTCCCATTTCTTGCATGGAACCTAAGCATGCACCCAAGGACACATATTTGATTTTTCAACCAATTTATATGCACTGGAGCATGTGAATGTAGTTCAAATTTGAATTATGCACATAAATGCATTGAAAACTCAGTTATTGCATAAAATTGTCCAAACGAACCCTGAAAAATCACAAAAGTTGACACAACACTCTTGTTGTTCTATGTTGACACGAGAAAATTTTGAAAGCAATAAGAGGCAATGGATATTGTTTCGTCCCCAAAGGTGGGACGTTCCCTACCGAAACCATCATGCTTGTTGTGAGAAGCTCTAGTTTGTGAGAAGCATGTACCCAAACCTGCCCCAAATGGGACAAATAATTTACCATGACATGTTGATGCCGCTCCATGATAGCATGGCTAGTTTCATGAGTTTCAGACGAGTTTTGGATTTACTAGAATTAAAAACCAGTCATCTCAATTTTTTGCCGAAGATCAATAGTGCCCTCGTGTTTGAAATTCATTCCCATTTCTTGCGTGGGACCTAAGCATGCACGCAAGGACACAAATTTGATTTTTCAACCAATTTATATGCACTGGAGCATGTGCATGTTGTTCAAATTTGAATTATGCACATAAATGCATTGAAAACTCAATTAGTGCATAGAAATGACCAAACGAACCCCGAAAAATCACAAAAATTGACACAACACTCCTGTTGTTCTATGTTGACATGAGAAATTTTTTGGAAGCAATAAGAGGCAATGGATATCGTTTCGTCCCCAAAGGTGGGACGTTCCCTACCAAAACCATCATGCTTGTTGTGAGAAGCTCTAGTTTGTGAGAAGCATGTACCTGATACGTCTCCAGCATATCTATAATTTTTGATTGCTCCATGCTATATTATCTACTGTTTTGGACATTATTGGGCTTTATTCTCCACTTTTATATTATTTTGGGGACTAACCTATTAACCGGAGGCCCAGCCCAGAATTGCTGTTTTTTGCCTATTTTAGGGTTTCGAAGAAAATGAATATCAAACGGAGTCCAAACGGAATGAAACCTTCGGGAACGTGATTTTCTCACCGAACATGATCCAGGAGACTTGGACCCTACGTCAAGAAACAAAGGAGGAGGCCATGAGGTAGGGGGCGCGCCTACCCACCCCTCCCGGCGCGCCCTCCACCCTCGTGGGCCCCCTGCTGCTCCAGCAACGTACTCCTTCCTCCTATATATACCTACGTACCCCCCAAACGATCAGATACGGAGCCAAAACCCTAATTTCACCGCTGTAACTTTCTGTATCCACGAGATCCCATCTTGGGGCCTGTTCCGGAGCTCCGCCGAAGGGGGCATCCATCACGGAGGGCTTCTACATCAACACCATAGCCTCTCTGATGAAGTGTGAGTAGTTTACCTCAGACCTTCGGGTCCATAGTTATTAGCTAGATGGCTTCTTCTCTCTTTTTGGATCTCAATACAAAGTTCTCCCCCTCTCTTGTGGAGATCTATTCGATGTAATCTTCTTTTTGCGGTGTGTTTGTTGAGACCGATGAATTGTGGGTTTATGATTAAGATTATCTATGAACAATATTTGAATCTTCTCTGAATCCTTTTATGTATGATTTGTTATCTTTGCAAGTCTCTTCGAATTATCAGTTTGGTTTGGCCTACTAGATAGATCTTTCTTGCAATTGGGGAAGTGCTTAGCTTTGGGTTCAATCTTGCGGTGTCCTTTCCCAGTGACTGTAGGGGCAAAAAGGCACATATTGTATTGTTGCCATCGAGGATAACAAGATGGGGTTTTTATCATATTGCATGAATTTATTCCTCTACATCATGTCATCTTGCTTAAGGCGTTACTCTGTTTTCATGAACTTAATACTCTAGATGCATGCTGGATAGCGGTCGATGAGTGGAGTAATAGTAGTAGATGCAGGCAGGAGTCGGTCTACTTGTCTCGGGCGTGATGCCTATATACATGATCATACCTAGATATTCTCATAACTATGCTCAATTCTGTCAATTGCTCAACAGAAATTCGTTCACCCACCGTAAAATACTTATGCTCTTGAGAGAAGCCACTAGTGAAACCTATGGCCCCCGGGTCTATCTTCATCATATTAATCTCCCATTACTTAGTTATTTCATTTGCTTTTTATTTTGCTTTTATTACTTTGCATCTCTATCATAAAAATACCAAAAATATTTTCTTAGCATATCTATCAGATGTCACTCTCGTAAGTGACCATGAAGGGATTGACAACCCCTTATCGTGTTGGTTGCGAGGAGTTATTTGCTTTGTGCAGGTACGAGGGACTCGCGCATAGCCTCCTACTGGATTGATACCTTGGTTCTCAAAAACTGAGGGAAATACTTACGCTACTTTGTTGCATCATCCTTTCCTCTTCAAGGAAATCCAACGCAGTGCTCAAGTGGTAGCAAAGAAGATTTCTGGCGCCGTTGCCGGGGAGACTACGCAAAAGTCAATGTACCAAGTACCCATCACAATCCTTATCTCCCTCATTACATTATTTGTCATTTGCCTCTTGTTTTCCTCTCCCCCACTTCACCCTTGCCGTTTTATTCGCCCTCTCTCTCTCTCTCTCTCTGTCCTCCCTCTCTTTCTCTATTCGCCTCTTTTTGCCCACTTGCTTTTTGATTGCTTGTGTGTTGGATTGCTTGCTTGTCACGATGGCTCAAGATAACACTAAATTGTGCGACTTTACCAATACCAACAACAATGATTTTATTAGCACTCCGATTGCTCCTCTTACCGATGTTGAACCTTGTGAAATTAATGCCGCTTTGCTGAATCTTGTCATGAAAGATCCGTTCTCCGGCCTTCCTAGTGAAGATGCCACTACCCATCTAAATAGCTTCATTGATTTGTGTTATATGTAAAAGAAGAAAGATGTGGATAATGATATTGTTAAATTGAAGCTATTTCTTTTTTCGCTTAGAGATCATGCTAAAGCTTGGTTTTTGGTCTTTGCCTAAAAATAGTATTGATTCTTGGAACAAGTGCAAAGATGTTTTTATCTCTAAGTATTTTCCTCCCGCTAAGATCACCTCCCTTAGAAACGATATTATAAATTTTAAGCAACTTGATCATGAACATGTTGCACAAGCTTGGGAGAGGATGAAATTAATGATACGTAATTGCCCTACTCATGGTTTGAGTTTGTGGATGATTATACAAAAAATTTATGCCGGATTGAATTTTGCTTCTAGAAATCTTTTAAATTCGACCGCGGGAGGCACTTTTATGGAAATCACTTTAGGAGAAGCTACTAAACTCCTAGATAATATTAAGGTTAATTATTCTCAATGGCATACTGAAAGATCTACTAATAAAAAGGTGCATGTGATAGAAGAAATTAATGTATTGAGTGGAAAGATGGGTGAACTTATGAAACTATTTGCTAGTAAAAGTGTTTCTACTGATCCTAATGATATGCCCTTGTCTACTTTGATTGAGAATAATAATGAATCTATGGATGTGAATTTTGTTGGTAGGAACAATTTTGGTAACAACGCGTATAGAGGAAATTTTAATCCTAGGCCTTATCCTAGTAATCCCTCCAATAATTATGGTAATTCCTACAAGAATTCTTATGGAAATTATAATAAGATGCCCTCTGATTTTGAATCTAATATTAAAGAATTTATTACTTCGCAAAAGAATTTCAATGCTTTGATTGAAGAAAAATTGCTTAAGATTGATGAGTTGGCTAGGAATGTTGTTAGAATTTCTCTTGATGTTGATTCTTTGAAACTTAGATCTATTCCTCCTAAGCATGCTATCAATGAGTCTCTCAAAGCCATGATAATTTCCATTGATGAGTGCAAAGAAAGAACCGCTAGGATGCGTGCTAAGAAAGATGCCTTTATAAGAGCGTGTTCTTCTAGTTCCTATGAAAATAAAGATGAAGATCTAAAAGTTATTGATGTGTCCCCTATTAAATCTTTGTTTTGCAATATGAATCTTGATAATGATGGGACTGAATATGATCCACCTCTACCTAGAAGGCGTTCCAAAAATTCGGAGTTTTTAGATCTTGATGCTAAATTTGATGAAAGTGGGATTGAAGAAATTAAAACCCTAGATGTTGCTAAACCCACTATTTTGGATTTCAAGGAATTTAATAATGAAAATTTCTATTTGATTGATTGTATTTCCTTGTTGCAATCCGTGCTAAATTCTCCACATGCTTATAGTCAAAATAAAGCGTTTACTAACCATATCGTCGATGCCTTGATGCAATCTTATGAAGAAAAACTTGAGTTGGAAGTTTCTATCCCTAGAAAACTTTATGATGAGTGGGAACCAACTATTAAAATTAAAATTAAAGATCATGAATGCTATGCTTTGTGTGATTTGGGTGCTAGTGTTTCCATGATTCCAAAGACTTTATGTGATTTGTTAGGTTTCCGTGATTTTGATGATTGCTCTCTAAACTTGCACCTTGCGGATTCCACTATTAAGAAACCTATGGGAAGAATTAATGATGTTCTTATTGTTGCAAATAGGAATTATGTGCCCGTAGATTTTATCGTTCTTGACATAGATTGCAATCCTTCATGTCCAATTATTCTTGGTAGACCTTTCCTTAGAACGGTTGGTGCAATTATTGATATGAAGGAAGGAAATATTAGATTCCAATTTCTGTTAAGGAAGGGCATGGAACACTTTCCTAGAAAGAAAATTAAATTACCTTATGAATCTATTATGAGAGCCACTTATGGATTGCCTACCAAAGATGGCAATACCTAGATCTATCCTTACTATGCCTAGATAGGGGCGTTAAACGATAGCGCTTGTTGGGAGGCAACCCAATTTTATTTTTATTCCTTGCTTTTTGCTCATGTTTAGTAATAAATAATTTACCTACCTCTGTTTTGGTTGTGTTTTTGTGTTTAATTAGTGTTTGCGCCAAGTAGAACCGTTGGGAAGACTTGGGGAAAGTCTTGTTAATCTTGCTGTAAAAAACAGAAACTTTAGCGCTCACGAGAACTGCTTCCATTTTTATTTGGAAGTGCTATTTAGTTAATTCTTTTTGCAGATAATTAATAGATAAATTCCTCACGTCCAGAAATTTATTTTAGAATTTTTGGGGTTCCAGATCTTGCGCTAGCTACAGATTACTACAGACTGTTCTGTTTTTGACAGATTCTATTTTTCGTGTGTTGTTTGCTTATTTTGATGAATCTATGGCTAGTAAAATAGTTTATAAACCATAGAGAAGTTGGAATACAGTATGTATAACACCAATATAAATAAAGAATGAGTTCATTGCAGTACCTTGAAGTGGTCTTTTGTTTTCTTTCGCTAACGGAGCTCACGAGATTTTCTACTTTAAGTTTTGTGTTGTGAAGTTTTCAAGTTTTGGGTAAAGATTTGATGGATTATGGAACAAGGAGTGGAAAGAGCCTAAGCTTGGGGATGCCCATGGCACCCCCAGGATAATCTAAGGACACCTAAAAGCCAAAGCTTGGGGATGCCTGATAACCCACAAGTATAGGGGATCACAACAGTTTTCGATAAGTAAGAGTGTCGAACCCAACGAGGAGCTAAAGGCAGAACAAATATTCCCTCAAGTTCCATCGACCACCAATACAACTCTACGCACACTTGATGTTCGCTTTACCTAGAACGAGTATGAAACTAGAAGTACTTTGTAGGTGTTGTTGGATAGGTTTGCAAGATAATAAAGATTACATAAATAAAAAGTAGGGGGTGTTTAGATAAAGAACAAATAAAGTAAATATAGTGAGTGTGGAAAAGTGGTGGTAGGAGTTGCGAAATTGCCCCTAAGCAATTGACTACTTTACTAGACCAATAGCAAGTATTATGTGGGAGAGGCCACTGCTAGCATGTCATCCCTGACTTGGAATTCTATGCACTTATGATTGGAACTATTAGCAAGCATCCGCAACTACTAATGTTCATTAAGGTAAAACCCAGCCATAGCATTAAGATATATTGGTCCCCCTTCAATCCCGTATGCATCAATTTTCTATGCTAGGTTGAAGCTTATGTCACTCTTGCACTCCAATACATAGTCCTATCAACATACAACTAACCCTAGGGTGTGATCCACGCGCGCAATCATATGATGGGCACCAAAGGACAGCAACATAACCACAAGCAAATTAAATCAGTCATAGCAATTCATCAACCACCTATAGGACAATGAAAATCTACTCAGACATCATAGGATGGCAACACATCATTGGATAATAATATGAAGCATAAAGCACCATGTTCAAGTAGAGGGTACAGCGGGTTGCGGGAGAGTGGACCGCTGTAGATAGAGGGGGAAAGGTGATGGAGATGTTGGTGAAGATGGCGGAGGTGTTGGTGTAGATCGCGGCGATGATGATGGCCCCCGGTGGCACTCCGGTGCCACCGGAAGCCAGGGGGAGAGAGCCCCCCTCCTTCTTCTTCTTCCTTGACCTTCTCCCTAAATGGGAGAAGGGTTTCCCCTCTGGTCCATGGCCTCCATGGCACAGGAGGGGCGAGAGCCCCTCCGAGATTGGATCTGTCTCTTTGTCTCTCTCTGTTTCTGCGTTCTCAGATTCTTCCCTTTCACCGTTTCTTATATTCCCGGAGATCCATAACTCCGATTGGGCTGAAATTTTAACACGATCTCTATCCAAATATTAGCTTTCTTGCGGCAAAAGAAGGGCATCAACCACCTTACGGGTGGCCCACGAGGGTCAGGGGCGCGCCCCCTGCCTCGTGGCCACCTCGGGCACCGTCTCGCGTGGATTTTTCTTCCAAAAAATCACATATATTCCAAAAAAATATCCGTCAGTTTTTATCCTGTTTGGACTCCATTTGATATGGATATTCTGCGAAACAAAAAACTTGCAACAAACAGGAACTGGCACTGGGCACTGGATCAATATGTTAGTCCCAAAAATAGTATAAAAAGTTGCCAAAAGTATATGAAAGTTGTAGAATATTGGCATGGAACAATCAAAAATTATAGATACGATGAAGACGTATCAATGCCCTGGAAGGCATCCCCTCTTTCGTCTACTTCTATCAGTAACTTTACTTGGAGCTATATTTTTATTCACCACATGATATGTGTCTTGCTTGGAGCGTCTTGTATGATTTGAGTCTTTGCTTTTTAGTTTACCACAATCATCCTTGCTGTACACACCTTTTGAGAGAGCCATACATGATTTGGAATTTGTTAGAATACTCTATGTGCTTCACTTATATCTTTTGAGTTATATAGTTTTGCTCTAGTACTTCACTTATATCTTTTAGAGCACGGTGGTGGATTTGTTTTATAGAAACTATTGATCTCTCATGCTTCACTTAGATTATTTTGAGAGTCTTAAATAGCATGGTAATTTGCTTAAATAATCCTAATATGCTAGGTATTCAAGATTAGTAAAAAAATTCTTATGAGTGTTTTGAATACTAAGAGAAGTTGATGCTTGATGATTGTTTTGAGATATGGAGGTAATAATATCAAAGTCGTGCTAGTTGAGTAGTTGTGAATTTGAGAAATGCTTGTGTTGAAGTTTGCAAGTCCTGTAGCATGCACGTATGGTAAACGTTATGTAACAAATTTGAAACATGAGGTGTTATTTGATTGTCCTCCTTATGAGTGGCGGTCAGGGACGAGTGATGGTCTTTTCCTACCAATCTATCCCCCTAGGAGCATGCGCGTAGTTCTTGGTTTTTGATGACTTGTAGATTTTTGCAATAAGTATGTGAGTTCTTTATGACTAATGTTGAGTCCATGGATTATACATGCTCTCACCCTTCCATCATTGCTAGCCTGTTCGGTACTGTGCATTGCCCTTTCTCACATTGAGACTTGGTGCAAATTTCGCTGGTGCATCCAAACCCCGTGATATGATACGCTCTTTCACACATAAACCTCCTTATATCTTCCTCAAAATAGCCACCATACCTACCTATTATGGCATTTCCATAGCCATTCCGAGATATATTGCCATGCAACTTTCCACAATTCCGTTTATCATGACACATTCATCATTGTCATATTGCTTAGCATGATCACGTAGTTTACATAGTATTTGTGGCAAAGCCACCATTCATAATTCTTTCATACATGTCACTCTTGGTTCATTGCATATCCCGGTACACCGTCGGAGGCATTCATATAGAGTCATCTTTTGTTCTAGTATCGAGTTGTAATCATTGAGTTGTAAATAAATAGAAGTGTGATGATCATCATTTTTTAGAGAATTGTCCCAAGTGAGGAAATAAAAAAAGAGATAAAGGCCATAAAAAAGAGAAAAGGTCCAACAAAATGAGAGAAAAAGAGAGAAGGGACAATGTTACTATCCTTTGCCACACTTGTGCTTCAAAGTAGCACCATAATCTTCATGATAGAGAGTCTTTTGTTTAGTCACTTTCATATACTAGTGGGAATTTTTAATTATAGATCTTGGCTTCTATATTCCAACAATGGGCCTCCTCAAGTGCCCTAGGTTTTCGTGAGCAAGCAAGTTGTATGCACACCCACTTAGTTTCTTTTGTTGAGCTTTCATACATTTATAGCTCTGGTGCATCCGTTGCATGGCAATCCCTACTCCTTGCATTAACATCAATCAATGGGCATCTCCATAGCCCATTGATTAGCCTCGTTTATGCGAGACTTTCTCCTTTTTGTCTTCTCCACATAACCCCCATCATCATATTCTATTTAGGGATGAACTTTCTTTGGCCATGTTATTTTGAGAAGACATAATTGCTTAGTTAGTATGCTTAAAGTATTATTATTTTTATGCCAATATGAACTTTTATCTTGAATATTTCGGATCTGAATATTCATACCACTATTAAGAAGAATTACATTAAAATTATGCCAAGTAGCACTCTGCATCAAAACTTCTATTTTTATCATTTACCTACTCGAGGACGAGCAGGAATTAAGCTTGGGGATGCTTGATACGTCTCCAACGTATCTATAATTTTTTATTGCTCCATGCTATATTATCTACTGTTTTGGACATTATTGGGCTTTATTATCCACTTTTATATTATTTTTGGGATTAACCTATTAACCAGAGGCCCGGCCTAGAATTGCTGTTTTTTGCCTATTTTAGGGTTTCGAAGAGAAGGAATATCAAACGGAGTCCAAATGGAATGAAACCATCGGGAACGTGATTTTCTCACCGAACATGATCCAGGAGACTTGGACCCTACGTCAAGAAACAAAGGAGCACTACCTCTTGAGCATTGCGTTGGTTTTCCCCAAAGAGGAAGGGATGATGCAGCAAAGTAGCGTAAGTATTTCCCTCAGTTTTTGAGAACCACGGTATCAATCCTGTAGGAGGCTACGTGCGAGTCCCTCGTACCTACACAAAAAAAAAAAATCCTCGCAACCAACGCAAATAGGGGTTGTCAATCCCTATAAAGCCACTTACGAGAGTGAGATCTGATAGATATGATAAGATAGTATTTTTGGTATTTTTATGATAAAGATGCAAAGTAAAATAAAGGCAAAGGAAATAACTAAGTAGTAGGAGATTAATATGATGAAGATAGACCCGGGGGCCATAGGTTTCACTAGTGGCTTCTCTCAATAGCATAAGTATTCTACGGTGGGTGAACAAATTACTGTTGAGCAATTGACAGAAGTGAGCATAGTTATGAGAATATCTAGGTATGATCATGTATATAGGCATCACATCTGAGACAAGTAGACCGACTCCTGCCTGCATCTACTACTATTACTCCACTCGACGACCACTATCCAGCATGCATCTAGAGTATTAAGTTAAAAACAGAGTAACACCTTAAGCAAGATGACATGATGTAGAGGGATGGACTCATGCAATATGAAGAAAACCCCATCTTGTTATCCTCGATGGCAACAATACAATATGTGCCTTGCTGCCCCTATTGTCACTAGGAATGGACACCACAAGATTGAACCCAAAGCTAAGCACTTCTTCCATTGCAAGAAAGATCAATCTAGTAGGCCAAACCAAACTGATAATTCGAACAGACTTGCAAAGATAACCAATCATACATAAAAGAATTCAGAGAAGATTCAAATATTATTCATAGATAGACTTGATCATAAACCCACAATTCATGGGTCTCAACAAACACACCGCAAAAAGAAGATTACATCGAATAGTTCTCCACAAGAGAGGGGGAGAACATTGTATTGAGATCCAAAAAGAGAGAAGAAGAAGCCATCTAGCTACTAACTATGGACCCGTAGGTCTGAGGTAAACTACTTACACTTCATCGGAGGGCTATGGTGTTGATGTAGAAGCCCTCCGTGATCGCTGCCCCCTCCGGCGGAGCTCCGGAACAGGCCCCAAGATGGGATCTTGTGGATACAGAAAGTTGCGGCGGTGGAATTAGGGTTTTGGCTCCATATCTGATCATTTGGGGGTACGTAGGTATATATAGGAGGAAGGAGTACATCGGCGGAGCAACAGGGGGCCCACGAGGGTGGAGGGCGCGCCTAGTGGGGGTGGGCGTGCCCCCTACCTCGTGGCCTCCTCTTTTCTTTCTTGACGTAGGGTCCAAGTCTCCCGGGTCTTGTTCGTTGAGAAAATCACGTTGTCGAAGGTTTCATTCCGTTTGGACTCCATTTGATATTCCTTTTCTTCGAAACCCTAAAACAGGTAAAAAACAGCAATTCTAGGCTGGGCCTCAAGTTAATAGGTTAGTCCCAAAAATAATATAAAAGTGGATAATAAAGCCCAATAATGTCCAAAACAGTAGATAATATATCATGGAGCAATCAAAATTATAGATACATTGGAGACGTATCAAGCATCCCCAAGCTTAATTCCTGCTCGTCCTCGAGTAGGTAAATGATAAAAACAAAATTTTTGATGCGGAGTGCTACTTGGCATAATTTTAGTGTAATTCTTCTTAATTGTGGTATGAATATTCAGATCCGAAATATTCAAGACAAAAGTTCATATTGACATAAAAAAGATAATACTTCAAGCATACTAACTAAGCAATTATGTCTTCTCAAAATAACATGGCCAAAGAAAGTTCATCCCTAAAAAATCATATAGTTTAGTCATGTTTCATTTTCGTCACACAAGAATGCTCTCATCATGCACAACCCCGATGACAAGCCAAGCAATTGTTTCATACTTTAGAAATCTCAAACCTATAAACTTACACGCAATATATGAGCGCGAGCCATGGATATAGCACTATAGGTGGAATAGAATATAATGAGGGGGGTTATGTGGAGAAGACAAAAAAAGGGAGAAAGTCTCACATCAACGAGGCTAATCAATGGACTATGGAGATGCCCATCGATTGATGTTAATGCAAGGAGTAGGGATTGCCATGCAATGGATGCACTAGAGCTATAAATCTATTAAAGCTCAAAAAAAGAAACTTAGTGGGTGTGCATCCAACTTGCTTGCTCACGAAGACCTGGGGCACTTGAGGAGGCCCATTGTTGGAATGTAGAAGCCAAGTTCTATAATGAAAAATGCTCACTAGTATATGAAAGTGACAAAACAAGAGACTCTCTATCATGAAGATTACGGTGCTACTTTGAAGCATAAGTGTGGAAAATAAGGATAGTAGCATTTCCCCTTTTATTTTTATATTTTTTTGTCCTTTCTTTTTTTTCCTTTTTCTTGGGACAATGCTCTATTAATGATGATCATCACACTTCTATTTATTTACAACTCAATGATTACAACTCGATACTAGAACAAAGTATGACTCTATATGAATGCCTCCGGCGGTGTACCGGGATATGCAATGGACCAAGAGTGACATGTATGAAAGAATTATGAATGGTGGCTTTGCCACAAATACTATGTCAACTACATGATCATGCTAAGCAATATGACAATGATGAATGTGTCATGCTGAACGGAATGGTGGAAAGTTGCATGGCAATATATCTCGGAATGGCTATGGAAATGCCATAGTAGGTAGGTATGGTGGTTGTTTTGAGGAAGATATAAGGAGTTTTATGTGTGAAAGAGTGTATCATATCACGGGGTTTGGATGCACTGGCGAAGTTTGCGCCAACTCTCAATGTGAGAAAGGGCAATGCACGGTACCGAAGAGGCTAGCAAGGATGGAAGGGTGAGAGTGCGTATAATCCATGGACTCAACATTAGTCATAAAGAACTCACATACTTATTGCAAAAATCTACAAGTCATCAAAAAACCTTGGTACTACATGCATGCTCCTAGGGGGATAGATTGGTAGGAAAAGACCATCGCTCGTCCCCGACCGCCACTCATAAGGAAGACAATCAAATAACACCTCATATTTCAAATTTGTTGCATAACGTTTACCATACGTGCATGCTACGGGACTTGCAAACTTTAACACAAGTATTTCTCAATTTCACAACTACTCAACTAGCACGACTTTGATATTATTACCTCCATATCTCAAAACAATCATCAAGCATCAAACTTCTCTTAGTATACAAAACACTCTTAAGAAAATTTTACTATTCTTGAACACCTAGCATATTAGGATTTTAAGCAAATTACCATGCTATTAAGACTCTCAAAATAATCTAAGTGAAGCATGAGAGATCAATAGTTTCTATAAAACAAATCCACCACCGTGCTCTAAAAGATATAAGTGAAGTACTAGAGCAAAGCTATATAACTCAAAAAAAAAATAAGCGAAGCACATTCTAACAAATTCCAAATCATGTATGGCTCTCTCAAAAGGTGTGTACAACAAGGATGATTGTGGTAAACTAACAAGCAAAGACTCAAATCATACAAGACGCTCCAAGTAAAACACATATCATGTGGCGAAGAAAAATATAGCTCCAAGTAAAGTTACCGATAGAAGTAGACAAAAGAGGGGATGCCTTCCGCGGCATCCCCGAGCTTTGGCTTTTAGGTGTCCTTGGATTATCTTGGGGGTTCCATGGGCATCCAAGCTTAGGCTCTTGCCACTCCTTGTTCCATAATCCATCAAATCTTTACCCAAAACTTGAAAACTTCACAACACAAAACTTAAAGTAGAAAATCTCGTGAGCTCTGTTAGCGAAAGAAAATAAAATACCACTTCAAGGTACTGTAATGAACTCATTCTTTATTTATATTGGTGTTATACCTACTGTATTCCAACTTCTCTATGGTTTATAAACTACTAGCACATATGTTCGTGTGTTGCAACTGAAAAAATTGATGTTTTTGTGCAAGCATAATGTCTCACAGCACCGGATTCACTATGAAGAACATCTTGCTGTGCATCATCCTTATATAAAATTAACATAAAAATACAATGCAATTTATCCATGTTATGTTTTTTCCGGGCATAATATCCCACTGATTTCATTTAAGTATAGTCCTTCCTTTAATTACCATGACGTCCTCACCCGTTTAGTCGGGATTCCAATCCTTACTTTTTCTAATTTAGTAGTCCCAACACATTGAAGCTTAGAGATCCTTCCTTTTAATTATTCTACCTTTTTTAAACTTTTAATTATCCTACCTTTTTACCTCAAGTTCTTCCTTTAATAGCCTCATCTATTTGAATATTCTATTCATTAAGACCACACTCTTTCTTTAATTTCAATTATTCCACCGGTTTACCCATAATCCTTTTTAATTAGCCACACCTTTTTAAATATTTTATTTAAGCCTACAATCCTTCCTTTAATTAGCTCATTCGCTTAATTAGCTCGCCCTAAACATGAGGACTGCCACTCGTATATTTAGGGCGAGTTGAGATTAATAAATGTGAATGGCGCTCAGGTCGTTGGTTGTTACATCAAAAATCCAGACCGTAGGTCCTTTGTTCAATTCCCACAATGTTGGTTTATTTAACCAAATTATTTTTCACGGTCTGTATGAAAGCCCATAAAAGGTCCATCAACATACAAGTACATGGCCCAGATAGCTTAGCCTGTGTACAAGCCAACAGTACGAAATTTTACTATGCACTCAAACCAAACGAAAAGGACTAAACCAAACCAAGAATACATATTCCCTTTAATAGTAGGTATAGATTTTACTAGCCATAGATTCATCAAAATAAGCAAACAACACACGAAAAACAGAATCTGTCAAAAACAGAACAGTCTGTAGTAATCTGTAGCTAGCTCAAGATCTGGAACCCCAAAAATTCTAAAATAAATTGATGGACGTGAGGAATTTACCTATTAATCATCTGCAAAAATAATTAACTAAATATAAATTTCCAAATAAAAATGACAGTAGTTCTCGTGAGCGCTAAAGTTTCTGTTTTTTACAGCAAGTTCAACAAGACTTTCCCCAAGTCTTCCCAACGGTTCTACTTGGTACAAACACTAATTAAACACAAAAAAACACAACCAAAACAGAGGCTAGATAAATTATTTATTACTAAACAGGAGAAAAAAGCAAGGAATAAAAATAAAATTGGGTTGCCTCCCAACAAGCGCTATCGTTTAACGCCCCTAGCTAGGCATAACAAGCAAGAATAGATCTAGGTATTGCCATAATAGTAAGATAGATTATTAAAACTCATTTCATATTCTCTATGTTCGGCAGAAAGTTTTCTTTGAGGCAAGCAAAAGTAATCGAAAGGGCTAAATTTAATGGGACAAAAGTCCCCAAGATCAACCTTGGGAGGTATAGGTTCCTCCTTTGGTCCTTCATATTGCACAACCAATTCATCATTATAAGCATTCTTTTGACAGAACTTTGTGAGCCTATATTCAAGAGAATATCCTAGTTCGTTATTTCTAATAGTCAAATCATCATTAAGTTCAGGAAATCTATCAACTAGAACATTGGTAGGAACCCTTTTTCTAAGATTTTCATTGAAAGCAGCATAGTCTAGAGATTGAAAACGCATTATTTCTTCTTGATCAAAGAGTATAGCCTCTATGGGAGGACGACAAGCGTCCACCCTATAATGTGCAAAGATTTCTTTGGCCTCTTCTATTATGAATCTAAACTCATGAGCCAAAAAGATAGTAGCGGCACGCTTAATAGAAGAATGCTCAATATTAGAAAATTCCAGAAAAATCCTTTGTATGGAAGGATGCATGTGCATGAATTGTCTTTCAAGTTCAACTACAAGCATGGCAATAGCGTCTGCAAGACTACTAGTTCTATGAAGGATAGAACTACCCATAGAGGGTAAAGCACCGGCACAAGTATAGAAATCTTGAATAACTCCTTTTCCAATAATATTACCACTACCAACATGGGATCTTTTTGTATGTGAGATAGTGGGTTCTTTAGTAGGAGCATCAGAATTATTATCGACAATAGTTTCCCCAATTTCAGACATAGAGGCAGAAGGTAAAGTACTAGCCATAACGACAAGCAAACAAACTAACACACAAGCAAACAAAAAGCAAGCGGGCAAAAAGAGGCAAATAGAAAAAGAGAGGGGGGATAGAGTGAGAGAGAGAGGGAAAGTAAAACGGCAAGGGTGAAGTGGTGGAGAGGAAAACTAGAGGCAAATGGCAAATAATGTAATGCGGGAGATAAGGGTATGTGATGGGTACTTGGTATGTTGACTTTTGCGTAGACCTCCCCGGCAACGGCGCCAGGAATCCTTCTTGCTACCTCTTGAGCACTGCATTGGTTTTCCCCGAAGAGGAAGGGATGATGCAGCAAAGTAGCGTAAGTATTTCACTCAGTTTTTGAGAACCAAGGTATCAATCCAGTAGGAGGCTACGCGTGAGTCCCTCGTACCTGCACAAAACAAATAAATCCTCGCAACCAACGCAAATAGGGGCTGTCAATCCCTATAAAGCCACTTACGAGAATGAGATCTGATAGATATGATAAGATAGTATTTTTGGTATTTTCATGATAAAGATGCAAAGTAAAATAAAGGCAAAGTAAATAGCAAAGGAAATAACTAAGTAGTAGGAGATTAATATGATGAAGATAGACCCAGGGGCCATAGGTTTCACTAGTGGCTTCTCTCAAGAGCATAAGTATTCTACGGTGGGTGGACAAATTACTGTTGACCAATTGACAGAATTGAGCATAGTTATGAGAATATCTAGGTATGATCATGTATATAGGCATCACGTCCGAGACAAGTAGACCGACTCCTGCCTGCATCTACTACCATTACTCCACTCATCGACTGCTATCCAGCATGCATCTAGAGTATTAAGTTAAAAATAGAGTAACGCCTTTAGCAAGATGACATGATGTAGAGGGATAGACTCATGCAATATGAAGAAAACCCCATCTTGTTATCCTCGATGGCAACAATACAATACGTGCCTTGCTGCCCCTACTGTCACTGGGAAAGGACACCGCAAGATTTAACCCAAAGCTAAGCACTTCTTCCATTGCAAGAAAGATCAATCTAGTAGGCCAAACCAAACTGATAATTCGAAGAGACTTGCAGAGATAACCAATCATACATAAAAGAATTCAGAGAAGATTCAAATATTATTCATAGATAGACTTGATCATAAACCCACAATTCATCGGTCTCAACAAACACACCGCAAAAAGAAGATTACATCGAATAGTTCTCCACAAGAGAGGGGGGAACATTGTATTGTGATCCAAAAAGATAGAAGAAGCCATATAGCTGCTAACTATGGACCCGTAGGTCTAAGGTAAACTACTTACACTTCATTGGAGGGCTATGGTGTTGATGTAGAAGCCCTCCATGATCGGTGCCCCCTCCGGCGGAGCTCCGGAACAGGCCCCAAGATGGGATCTCGTGGATACACAAAGTTGCGGTGGTGGAATTAGGGTTTTGGCTCCGTATCTGATCATTTGGGGGTACGTAGGTTATATAGGAGGAAGGAGTATGTCGGTGGAGCAACAGGGGGCCCATGAGGGTGGATGGCGCGCCTGGTGGGGGTGGGCGCGCCCCCTACCTCGTGGCCTCCTCTTTTCTTTCTTGACGTAGGGTCCAAGTCTCCCGGGTCTTGTTCGTTGGGAAAATCACGTTCCCGAAGGTTTCATTCCGTTTGGACTCAGTTTGATATTCCTTTTCTTTGAAACCCTAAAACAGGCAAAAACAACAATTCTGGGCTGGGCCACCGGTTAATAGGTTAGTCCCAAAAATAATATAAAAGTGGATAATAAAGCCCAATAATGTCCAAAACAGTAGATAATATAGCATGGAGCAATCAAAAATTATAGATACGTTGGAGACGTATCAGAGGCCACAAGGTAGGGGGCGCGCCTACCCCCCCCCCCCCAGGCGTGCCCTCCACCCTCGTGGGCCCCCTGTTGCTCCACCGACGTACTCCTTCCTCCTATATATACCTACGTACCCCCAAACGATCAGATACAGAGCCAAAACCCTAATTCCACCGATGTAACTTTCTGTATCCACGAGATCACATCTTGGGGCCTGTTCCGGAGCTCCGCCTGAGGGGGCATTCATCACGGAGGGCTTCTACATCAACACCATAGCCTCTCCGATGAAGTGTGAGTAGTTTACCTCAGACTTTCGGGTCCATAGTTATTAGCTAGATGGCTTCTTCTCTCTTTTTGGATCTCAATACAAAGTTATCCCCCTCTCTTGTGGAGATCTATTCGATGTAATCTTGTTTTTGCGGTGTGTTTGTTGAGACCGATGAATTGTGGGTTTATGATTAAGATTATCTATGAACAATATTTGAATCTTCTCTGAATTCTTTTATGTATGATTTGTTATCTTTGCAAGTCTCTTTGAATTATCAGTTTGGTTTGGCCTACTAGATTGATCTTTCTTGCAATGGGAGAAGTGCTTAGCTTTGGGTTCAATCTTGCGGTGTCCTTTCCCAGTGACTGTAGGGGCAGCAAGGCACGTATTGTATTGTTGCCATCGAGGATAACAAGATGGGGTTTTTATCATATTGCATGAATTTATCCCTCTACATCATGTCATCTTGCTTAAGGTGTTACTCTGTTTTCATGAACTTAATACTCTAGATGCATGCTGGATAGCGGTCGATGAGTGGAGTAATAGTAGTAGATGCAGGCAGGAGTCGGTCTACTTGTCTCGGGCGTGATGCCTATATACATGATCATACCTAGATATTCTCATAACTATGCTCAATTCTGTCAATTGCTCAACAGTAATTCATTCACCCACCGTAAAATACTTATGCTCTTGAGAGAAGCCACTAGTGAAACCTATGACCCCCGGGTCTATCTTCATCATATTAATCTCCCATTACTTAGTTATTTCATTTGCTTTTTATTTTGCTTTTATTACTTTGCATCTCTATCATAAAAATAACAAAAATATTATCTTATCATATCTATCAGATCTCACTCTCGTAAGTGACCGTGAAGGGATTGACAACCCCTTATCGTGTTGGTTGCGAGGAGTTATTTTCTTTGTGCAGGTACGAGGGACTCACGCATAGCCTCCTACTGGATTGATACCATGGTTCTCAAAAACTGAGGGAAATACTTACGCTACTTTGTTGCATCATCCTTTCCTCTTCAAGGAAATTCAACGCAGTGCTCAAGAGGTAGCAATACCCAAATCTGCCCCAAATGTGACAAAACATTTACCGCGGCATGTTGATTCCGCTCCATGATTGCATGCCAGGTTTCGTGAATTTCAGACGAGTTTTGGATTTACTAGAATTTAAAAACCAGCTATCTCAATGTTTGCGGCCGAGTGACGGTGGCAGGGTGTTTGACATTCATTCCCATTTCTTGCATGGGACCTAAGCAGGCAACCAAGGACACATATTTGAATTTTCAACTAATTTATATGCATTAGAGCATGTGCATGTAGTTCATATTTGAATTATGCACATGAATGCATAGAAAACTCAATTAATGTATAAAAATGTCCAAGCGAACCCCAAAAAATCCCAAAAATTGACAAAACACTCCTGTTGTTCTATGTTGACACTAGGAAAAAAATTTGGAATCAAGAAGAGGCAACGGATATCGTTTCGTTCGGAAAGGTGAAACGTTCCCTACCGAAACTATCACACTTGCTGTGAGAAGCTCTGGTTTATGAGAATCTTATACCCAAACCTGCGCCAATTGGGACAAAAATTTTACCACGGCATGTTGATGGCGCTCCATGATAGCATGCCAAGTTTCATGCATTTCGGAGGAATTTTAGATTTACTAGAATTACAAAAGCAAGTACGTTGACGTTTGCCAGAGAGCCACAGTGTCGTGGTGTTCGAATTTCATCCCCATTTCTTGCATGGGAGATAAGCATAAACCCATGGACACATATATGATTTTACAACCCATGTTGGTCCACCGGAGCATATGCATGTAGTTTAATTTTGAATTGTGCACCTGCAATGGCTAGAAAACCAATTTAATGTATAAAATGTTCAAACGAACCCTGAATAATTCCAATTCTTTTACGACACACATATAGTTGCATATTCACTCCAGATAAAAGGTCTAGCAATTCAAACACCATCCATTGCCGTTGTGACCCCATTATGTAATTCAAATCAAGATGAAAAATCAAATATATCGCACAAAGTTTATTATCAACAACCGTGTGAGATGTAGCACAAAATATCTTGGAGCACTGTCGGTGTATAGTACGCATATGGCTTACGCGAGAAGGTGCGTCGGCTACAGTCCACAGCCGGTGTCTCAAGCACACTAGCTCGCTCCCAAAATATCATTTCACAGTTCAATCATCGCCGGTGAAAGATGGGCACGTGGACCCGTCTCGTGAGGGCAACTTTGGTGGCCCACTCCGGCGAGAGGCCGGACGCAGCCGCCAATACACGCGCTAACAAGGTGCATGAGCGTGGCCGTAATCTGCGACTGGGTGGCAAAGGCAGCCCAAATAGCTGTTGTTGCTTCTCAGGTGGCAGCAACAACATCTGCCTCGGGGATAGCAACTGGAAGAGCGGCACAGCAGCTGTCCATTCCGTAGAGGCAGTCTTAGCCCTGATGGAGGCCGCCCATGACCATGTCGAGGCCGCCCACGCCTAGCTCCTGGCGGTCACCGCACAAATTGAACGAAGCTTCTCCGACAACGGTCGGCAACCCACGGCCAAAGAGCTGGCAATCGTCAGGAGCGTTCGAGAAGCCGTCCGTTCCTCCGCTGCATACCTTGCAACGACAGAGCCCGTCCAAGCCGAGATCGCGTCTGCCCACGCCCAACTCATGGTGGCCTTTTCCAAATAGATGGTGGACGCAGATGGCGAGATGATTGTCGAGTATGGTGTGATGGATGCCATGGATCCCCTTCCCTAGGAGAACGTCAGGCGTGAGCTGGACATCGAGATGGCGGCGGAGATCGATGAGCACCAGCCGTAGTAGTACTATTTGTTTTGTTTAATTAAGAGCACCGGTCTTTAATTTGTTGGAGTAATGTTTAGGTCAACTACCTCTGTTTAACTGCTAAACTTTCTTGATTAAGAAGTGTGGGTGTGTTGTAGTCTCCTTTGTGTCCCCAAATTATGTAATGATGTGGATGACCACTGTAACCATGGAAATTTGAACCAAAATTTTTGACGTTCAAACCCATCACACACGGGTTAAGCTATCTGAATCATTTGTGGTGTTCACATATCGTACACAGTTCTGAATAAGGGACCGTGTCTGATGACACTTTGTGCGCTAGTTTTTTCGCTGAAGCGATTCCAAATTTTCGGCTTCCGCAAAAATATCGACCTCCCCACCCCCTCCCCCTTACCAAAATCCACATTTCCCCTGCTTCCACCTTCCTTTCCAAGTTGAAACCTTCACTCCTTGCTTGCAGCGCCGCCTCCTCGTCGGCGACCCTCCTTCATGCTGCTCGGCCTCGTCTATCCAGGCAGGTAATCCACACACGACCCCCATCCTCCTCCTCCTTCCACATCCCACAAGCCCCGACTGCCGGCACGATTGCGACACCTTCCACCCAAATCACCGACCCCTCCACCAAATAAGCGCCGCCCTAAGCCATGGTGCACGCAGCATAGCCAGGATCTCAAGGAGCATTTGGCAGCGGAGAAGCAAATCACGGCCGCAAGCGCAGATGAGGTCGCAATGGCTGCCATTCATGTCGACCCCCAGATCTTGGAGGAGCACCTTGCCATTTGCTAGCTACGCCGGTTAAGCATGCTCGGTTTACCCGTTGCGTGTGCTGCTGCCTTTCCTTCACAAATTCTAGTGAATTGTGTGAAGGAAATATGCCCTAGAGGCAATAATAAAGTTATTATTTATTTCCTTATATCATGATAAATGCTTATTATTCATGCTAGAATTGTATTAACCGGAAACTTAGTACATGTGTGAATACATAGACAAACTGTGTGTCACTAGTATGCCTCTACTTGACTAGATCGTTAATCAAAGATGCTTAAGTTTCCTAGCCATGGAAAAGAGTTGTCATTTGATAAACGGCAACACATCATTAGAGAATGATGTGATTGACTTGACCCATATGTTATCTTAGCACGATGATCGTTTAGTTTCTTGCTATTGCTTTCTATAACTTATACATGTTCCTATGACTATGATATTATGCAACTCCCGGATACCGGAGGAACACTTAGTGTGCTATCAAGCGTCACAAAGTAACTGGGTGACTATAAAGATGCTCTACAGGTGTCTCTGATGGTGTTTGTTGAGTTGGCATAGATCGATATTAGGTTTTGTCACTCCATGTATCGGAGAGGTATCTCTGGGCCCTCTCGGTAATGCACATCACTATAAGCCTTGCAAGCAATGTGACTAATGAGTTAGTTACGGGATGTTGCATTACGGAACGAGTAAAGAGACTTGTTGGTAACGATATTGAACTAGGTATTGACATACCGATGATCGAATCTCGGGCAAGTAACATACCGATGACAAAGGGAACAACGTATGCTGTCATGCGGTTTGACCGATAAAGATCTTCGTAGAATATGTAGGAGCCAATATGAGCATCCAAGTTCCGCTATTGGTTATTGACTGGAGATGAGTCTCTGTCATGTCTACATAGTTCTCGAACCCGTAGGGTCCGCACACTTAACGTTCGATGATGATCGGTATTATGAGTTTATGTGTTTTGATGTATCGAAGGTTGTTCGGAGTCCCGTATGAGATCATGGACATGACAAGGAGTCTTGAAATGGTCGAGACATGAAGATTGATATATTGGAAGGTTATATTCGGACACCAAAAAGGTTCCGGGGGTCATCGTATAAATATCGGAGTACCGGGGAGTTACCGGAACCCCCGGGGGGTCAATGGGCCTTCATAGGCCTTAGTGGAAATAGAGGGCAGCAAGGGAGCAGTGGGGCGCCCCCCTAGGTCCAACCCGAATTGGTTTAGGGCTTGGGGGCGACCCCCTCTTTCCTTCTCCCCTCCTCAGTTTCCTTCCCCTCCTAGTTGGACTAGGAAAGGGGGAACCTACTACTAGGAGTAGGATCCCCCCCATGGGGCCCACCCTATGAGGCCGACGGCCCCCTCCCCTTGCTCCTTTATATACGGCAGCATGGGGCACCCAAGAACACACAAGTTCACCTTGTTTAGCCGTGTGTGTTGCCCCCCTCCATCATAATCCACCTGGGTCATATCATTGTAGTGCTTAGGCGAAGCCCTGCGCTGGTAGCTTCATCATCACCGTCATCACGTTGTCGTGCTGACGAAACTCTCCCTCAACACTCAGCTGGATCTAGAGTTTGCGGGACGTCACCAAGCTGAACATGTGCAGATCACGGAGGTGTCGTACCTTCGATGCTAGGATTGGTCGGATTGTGAAGACGTACGACTACATCAACCGCGTTGTCATAATGCTTCCGCTTACGGTCTACAAGGGTACGTAGATAACACTCTCCCCTCTCGTTGCTATGCATCACCTAGATGGATCTTGCTTGTGCGTAGGAAAATTTTTGAAATTACCGCGTTCCCCTACAGTGGTATCAGAGCTAGGTCTATGCGTAGATATTATATGCACGAGTAGAACACAAAGGAGTTGTGGGCATGGGTATATACATATTGCTTGCCGTCACTAGTTGATTCTTGATTTAGCGGTATTGTTGGATGAAGCGGCTCAGACCGACATTACACATATGCTTATGCGAGACTGCTTCTACCGACATGCTTCGCACACAGGTGGCTAGTGGGTGTCTGTTTCTCCAACTTTAGTTGAATCGGATTCAATGAACAGGGTTCTTTCTGAATATCAAAAAGCAATCACTATACCGCGTTGTGGTTTTTGATGTGTAGGTAAGAACGGTTCTTGCTAAGCCCATAGCAGGCATGTAAAACTTGCAACAACAAAGTAGAGGACGTCTAACTTGTTTTTGCAGGGCATGTTGTGATGTGATATGGTCAAAATGTGATGAGATATAAATTGTTGTATGAGATGATCATGTTTTCTTAAAGTTATCAGCAACTGGCAGAAGCCTTATGGTTGTCTCTTTATTGCATAAGATGCAAGCGCCATATAATTGCTTTACTTTATCGCTATGCGATAGCAATAGTTGCAAAATCAATAGTTGGCGAGACGACCATGTGACGACACATTGATAGATATGAGGATGATAGAGATCATGGTGTCATGCCGGTGACGATGGAGATCATGACGGTACTTTGGAGATGGAGATCAAAGGCACAAGATGATGATGGCCATATCATGTCACATATTTTGATTGCATGTGATGTTTATCTTTTATGCATCCTATTTTGCTTAGTACGATGGTAGCATTATAAGATGAACCCTCACTAAATTTCAAGGTACAAGTGTTCGCCCTGAGTATGCATCATTGCGACAGTTCGTCATGCCGAGACACCACCTGATGATCGGGTGTGATAAGCTCTACGTTCACATACAACGGGTGCAAGCCAGTTTTGCACATGCAGAATACTCGGGTTAAACTTGACGAGCCTAGCATATGCAGATATGGCCTCCGAACACTAATACCAAAAGGTCGAGCATGAATCATATAGTAGATATGATCAACATAGTGATGTTCACCACTGAAAACTACATCTCACGTGATGATCGGACATGGCTTACTTGATATGGATCACGTGATCACTTAGATGATTAGAGGGATGTCTATCTAAGTGGGAGTCTTAAGTAATATGATTAAATGAACTTTAATTTATCATGAACTTAGTCCTGGTAGTATTTTCATAACTATGTTGTAGATCAATAGCTCGCGATGTAGCTCCCCGTTTATTTTTGACATGTTCCTAGAGAAAAACTATGTTGAAAGATGATAGTAGCAATGATGTGGAGTGGGTCCGTGATCTGAGGATTATCCTCATTGCTGCACAGAAGAATTATTTCCTTGATGCACCGCTAGGTGACGGACCTATTGCAGGAGCAGATGCAGACATTATGAACGTTTGGCAAGTTCGGTATGATAACTACTTGTTAGTTTAGTGCGCCATGCTTTATGGCTTAGAACCGGGGCTTCAAAATGTTTTGAACGCCATGAAGCATATAAGATGTTCTCAGAGCTGAAATTGGTATTTCAGACTCATGCCCAAGTCAGGAGGTATGAGACCTCTGACAAGTACTTTGCCTACAAGATGGAGGAGAATAGCTCAACCAGTGAGCATGTACTCAGATTGTCTGAGTATTACAATCACTTGAATCAATTGGGAGTTAATCTTCCAGATAAAATAGTGACTGACAAGTTCTCTAGTCACTATCACCAAGTTACTGGAACTTCATGATGAACTATAATATGCAAGGGATGACGAAAACGATTCCCGAGCTCTTCGTGATGCTGAAATCAATGAAGGTAGAAATCAAGAAAAGCATCAAATGTTGATGGTTGACAAGACCATTAGTTTCAAGTAAAAGGGCAAGGGAAAGAAAGGGAACTTCAACAAGAATGGCAAGAAAGTTGCCACTCCCATGAAGAAGCCCAAAGCTAGACCCAAGCCTGGAACTGAGTGCTTCTACTGCAAAGGAAATTGTCACTGGAAGTGAAACTGCCCTAGATACTTGGCGGATAAGAAGGATGGCAAAGTGAACAAAATTATATTTGATATACATGTTATTGACGTGTACTTTACTAGTGTTTATAGTAACCCCTCGGTATTTGATACTGGTTCAGTTGCTAAGAGTAGTAACTCGAAACGAGAGTTGCAAAATAAACAGAGACTAGTTAAGGGCGAGGTGATGATGTGAGTTGGAAGTGATTCCAAGGTTGATAAGATCACCATCGCACACTCCCTTTACCTTTGGGATTAGTGTTGAACCTAAAATAAATGTTATTTGGTGTTTGCATTGAGCATAAATATGATTGGATCATGTTTATTGCAATACGGTTATTCAGTTAAGTTAAAGAATAATTGTTGTTCTATTTACATGAATAAAACCTTCTATGGTCATACACTCAACATAAATGGTTTATTGAATCTCGATCATAATGATACACATATTCATAATATTGATGCCAAAAGATGCAAAGTTGATAATGATAATGCAACATTTTTTGTGGCACTGTTGTTTAGGTCATATTGGTGTAAAGCGAATGAAGAAACTCCATGCTGATGGGCTTTTGGAATCACTTGATTATGAATCACTTGATGCTTGCGGACCATGCCTCATGGGCAAAGATGACTAAAACTCCGTTCTCCGGAATAGTGGAGCGAGCAACAGACTTGTTGGAAATAATACGTATGGATGTATGTGGTCAGATGAGTGTTGAGACTCGCGGCGGGAATCATTATTTTTCTGACCTCCACAGATGATTTGAGCAGATATGGGTATATCTACTTGATGAAACATAAGTCTGAAACATTTGAAAAGTTCAAAGAATTTCAGAGTGAAGTGGAAAATCACTGTAACAAGAAAATAAAGGTTCTGCGATCTAATCGTGGAGGAGAATATTTGAGTTACGAGTTTGGTCTTCATTTGAAACAATGCGGAATAGTTTTGCAACTTACGCCACCTAGAACACCACAGCGTAATGGTGTGTCCGAACATCATAACCGTACTTTATTAGATATGGTGCGATCCATGATGTCTCTTACCGATTTATCACTATCGTTTTGGGGTTATGCATTAGAGACAGTTGCATTCACATTAAATAGGGTACCATCAAAATCCATTGAGACGACACCTTATGAACTATGGTTTGGCAAGAAACCCAAGTTGCCGTTTCTTAAAATTTGGGGCTGCAATTCTTATGTGAAAAACCTTCAACCTGATAAGCTTGAACCCACAACGGAGAAATGTGTCTTCATAGGATACCCAAAAGAGACTGTTGGGTACACCTTCTATCATATATCCGAAGGCAAGATATTCGTTGCTAAGAATGGATCCTTTCTAGAGAAGGAGTTTCTCTCGAAATAAGTGAGTGGGAGGAAAGTAGAACTTGATGAGGTAACTACACCTGCTCCCTTATTGGAAAGTAGTTTACCACAGAAATCAATTCCAGTGATTCCTACACCAGTAAGTGAGGAAGCTAATGATGATGATCATGAAACTTCTGATCAAGTTACTACCGAACCTCATAGGTCAACCAGAGTAAGATCCACACCAGAGTGGTACGGTAATCCTATTCTGGAAGTCATGTTACTTGACCATGATGAACCTACGAACTATGAGGAAGCGATGATGAGCCCAGATTCCGCAAAATGGCTTGAGGCCATGAAATCTGAGATGGGATCCATGTATGAGAACAAAGTGTGGACTTTGGTTGACTTTCCCATTGATCGCTGAGCCATTCAGAATAAATGGATCTTCAGGAGGAAGACGGACGCTGATAGTAGTATTACTATCTACAAAGATTGAATTGTCGCAAAAGGTTTTTGACAAGTTCAAGGTGTTGACTACGATGAGATTTTCTCACTCGTATCGATGCTTAAAAGTCTGTCCGAATCATGTTAGCAGTTGCCGCATTTTATGAAATCTGGCAAATGGATATCAAAACTACATTCCTTAATGGATTTATTAAAGAAGAGTTTTATATGATGCAATCAGAAGGTTTTTGTCAATCCTAAAGGTGCTAGCAAAGTGTGCAAACTCCAGCGATCCATCTATGGAGTGGTGCAAGCATCTCGGAGTTGGAATATACGCTTTGATGAGTTGATCAAAGCAGATAGTTTTATATAGACTTTTGGAGAAGCCTGTATTTACAAGAAAGTGAGTGGGAGGTCTGTAGCATTTTTGATATTATATGTGGATGACATATTGTTGATCGGTAATGATACTAAATTTTTGGATAGCATAAAAGGATACTTGAATAAGAATTTTTCAAAGAAATACCTCGGTAAAGCTACTTACATATTGGGCATCAAGATCTATAGAGATAGATCAAGAAGCTTGACAAATTTTTCAATGAGTACATAACTTGACAAGTTTTTGAAGTAGTTCAAAATGGAACAGTGAAAGAAGGAGTTCTTGACTGTGTTGCAAGGTGTGAAGTTGAGTAAAGACTCAAAACCCGATCACAGTAGAAAATAGAAAGAGAATGAAAAAGTCATTCCCTATGCCTCAGTCATAGGTTCTATAAAGTATGCTATGCTGTGTACTAGACCTATGGTATACTTTAGCATGATTTTGGCAAGGCAGTACAATAGTGATCTAGGAGTAGATCACTGGATAGCGGTCAAAAATTATCCTTAGAGAACTAAGGAAATATTTGTCGGTTATGGAGGTGATAAAAGAGTTCGTCGTAAAGAATTATGTCAATGCAAGCTTTTGACACCGATCTAGATGACTCTAAGTCTCGATCTAGATACATATTGAAAGTGGGAGCAATTACCTAGAGTAGCTCCGTGCAGAGTATTATAGACATAGAAAGTTGCAAAATACATACGGATCTGAATGTTGCAGACCCGTAGAATAAACTTCTCTCACAAGAAAAACATTATCACTCTTTGGGTGTTAATCACATAGTGATGTGAACTTGATTATTGACTCTAGTAAACCCTTTGGGTATTAGTCACATGACGATGTGAACTAGATTATTGACTCTAGTGCAAGTGGGAGGCTGAAGGAAATATGCCCTAGAGGCAATAATAAAGTTATTATTTATTTCCTTATATCATGATAAATGTTTATTATTCATGCTAGAATTGTATTAACTAGAAACTTAGTGCATGTGTGAATACATAGACAAACTGAGTGTCACTAGTATGCCTCTACTTGACTAGCTCGTTAATCAAAGATAGTTAAGTTTCCTAGCCATGGACAAGAGTTGTCATTTGATAAACGGCATCACATCATTAGAGAATGATGTGATTGACTTGACCCATCCGTTAGCTTGGCACGATGATCGTTTAGTTTGTTGCTATTGCTTTCTTCATAACTTATACATGTTCCTATGACTATGAGGTTATACAACTCCTGGGTACTGGAGGAACACTTAGTGTGCTATCAAACGTCACAATGTAACTGGGTGACTAGGTGACTATAAAGATGCTCTACAGGTGTCTCCGATGGTGTTTGTTGAGTTGGCATAGATCGAGATTAGGATTTGTCACTCTGTGTATCGGAGAGGTATCTCTGGGCCCTCTCGGTAATGCACATCACTATAAGCCTTGCAAACAATGTGACTAATAAGTTAGTTACGGGATGTTGCATTACGGAACGAGTAAATAGACTTGCCGGTAACGAGATTGAACTAGGTATTGACATACCGACGATCGAATCTCTGGCAAGTAACATACTGATGACAAAGGGAACAACATATGCTGTTATGCGGTTTGACCGATAAAGATCTTCGTAGAATATGTAGGAGCCAATATGATCATCCAGGTTCTGCTATTGGTTATTGACTGGAGATGAGTCTCGGTCATGTCTACATAGTTCTCGAACTCGTAGGGTCCGCACGCTTAACGTTAGATGACGATCGGTATTATGAGTTTATGTGTTTTGATGTACCGAAGGTTGTTCGAAGTCCCGGATGAGTTCACGGACATGACGAGGAGTCTCGAAATGGTCGAGACATAAAGATTGATATATTGGAAGGTTATATTCAAACACCAGAAAGGTTCCGGGGTTCATCATATAAATACCGGAGTACCGGGGAGTTACCGGAACCCCCCGAGGGTCAATGGGCCTTGATGGGCCTTAGTGGAAATAGAGGGAAGCAAGGGAGCTGTGGGGTGCGCCCCCACTAGGGCCAAACCGAATTGGTTTATGGCTTGGGGGCGGCCTCCTCTTTCCTTCTCCCCTCCTCCTCTTTCCTTCCCCTCCTAGTTGGACTAGGAAAGCGGGAACCTACTCCTAGTAGGAGTAGGATTCCCCCCTTGGGACGCACCCTATGAGGCCGCCGGCCCCCTCCCCTTGCTCCTTTATATACGGGCGCAGGGGGCACCCTAGAACACACAAGTTGACATTGTTCAGCCGTGTGCGGTGCCCCCCTCCACCATAATCCACCTCGGTCATATCATTCCAGTGCTTAGGCGAAGCCCTGCGCCAGTAGCTTCATCATCACCGTCATCACGCTATCGTGCTGACGAAACTCTCCCTCAACACTCCGCGGGATCTAGAGTTTGCGGGACGTCACCGAGCTGAACGTGTGCAGATCGCGGAGGTGCCGTACCTTTGGAGCTAGGATCGGTCAGATCGTGAAGACGTACGACTACATCAACCGCGTTGTCATAATGCTTCCGCTTACGGTCTACAAGGTTATGTAGACAACACTCTCCCCTATCGTTGCTATGCATCACCTAGATGAATCTTGCATGTGCGTAGGAAAATTTTTGAAACTACTGTGTTCCCCTACATTGTGCTATCTAATTTTACCATGCAATCTGTTGCTCTAGTGTATATGTTCTATATGTCATGCAGTGTGGTGCTCACTTATTAACTGTTTTGTTAATTAGTTGTCGTCTTCAGTTAACTATTTGGTTCTATTCTGTAAATGTGATGTTCAATTCTCCAGGCTGCAATTTTCTCTTCCATGTGAGAAATAAATCAAATTTATCGGTACAAAATACATGAGAAACAAATACAATTGCTATATTTCCAAGTTGTCAAGCATGCTTGGTTTGGTTATACATTGTGCAATGTGGTGCTCAGTTAATGTTTGATTCGTTTGTGTTGTGGTGTTTAGTTAACTGTTTGGTTCAATTTTGCAATGTGATGTTCAATAGTTGTGGGTGCATTCTGTTATTGTATACCATGTGAGGAACAAATTCAATTTGGTTGTAGTAAATACATGAGAAAAAATACAATTACTACAATTGGCTGTAGTTAACTGTTTGGTTAACTGTCTGATCTTCTATTAGGAGTACGTTATATTGTTCAATGTGGTGCTCAGTTAATGTTTGGTTCATTTGTTTTGGTGTTTAGTTAACTGCTTGGTTCAATTCTGCAATGCGATGTCTAATTGTCGTGGGTAGAATTTTGTATTGTTGTGCATGTGAGGAATAAATCAAATTTGGCTGCACTTAATACATGAGAAACATATACAAGTGCTATATTCCCTAGTTCTTAATCATGCTTGGTTTGGATAAATGAGTTTTCCATGTGGCTTGAATTAATCTGATGAATCTGCAATGTGCTTATTTTTCATCAACATATTTTACTGATAGCATGCGAACCCTTACTTAACCTGATGACTAACTACCTTATATGTGTTGCAGGGAAACAATGGGAAGCACTAAGGTTTACAATCGAGGTTAGCACATGCATGGTCCATTATCTAATAGCACATTATTGTGCAATTGCAGAACCATTCTAATATTTTGGTTTTTAACAATTTGGTCTTGCACATGTAGGTCCTGTTGTTAGAGGTTTTGACCCACTGTCCGACCCTTTTGCATATGGGGAAATGAGTTGTTCATGGATATCAATCAAATCAAGAAACTCGGAAAGATTGTTAGGATGAAGAAATTAGCGACAAAAAACAACAAGATCTTTGTCTGCACAATGAAGAAGACATCAGTTCACTACAAGATGGTACTAACTATTATACCTTGCTTTTTTCATTCCCATGCCCCATTTTCAATATAGAGAAGATATTTATGCACATCCTTGTTTTCAGGCCTTTCCAAAGCAGTTCACTGATGATTACCTCTCAAACCACCTCTATGGTCAGGAGGCGAGGAAGGTTTTCATACAACACCCACGGTTCAATATTGAAGTGTTCCTGGAGAGGATGAAGGACAGATGGTCAATCATCCACAGGCACTAGCCTAAAGTTGCAAAGACCTTCAACATGAATGAAGGCTCAATATTTGCCTTCCGCTTCAGCAGTTTTCCAGATACCGTCTATGATGCTAATTTCGAAAGGTTCTGCATGTTGCATGTGAAACTTGGTGCTGGTGCAGTTGTATGATGGGGTAGTTGAGTGCTGAAGCTATATCATGTTGTACTCTGATGTATTTCAATTATGAAATTCTGCTTCCTTAATATGGAAATGAAATATATTATGTGCTTAATATGAATGTCAATTAGATTAATAAATAGATTATTAATAATAGGCCAATTAGCCTGCTAATGGCGAATTAGCCTGCTAATGGCGAATTAGCCTGCTAATTGGGTTTGCTATTGCAAACGGTTATCGAAAAAAACCGTGGGCGATGACCTCAGGCAATGCACACAGTTTCTAAGAATAAACCGTGTTGTATCAATGAACAATCACACACGACTTTCTCTTGAAAACTATTCGCGTTAGGCCACCTTGTGCAAATGTTTACCACATAAAAACTATGTGTGATGGACAGCCTTTGCCACACAGTTTCTTCTACGGACCGTGTGTGATACATTCAATAACACAAGCGATTTAACGGGAAAAATTGTGTGTGATGTACCTGTGAATAGAAACATTTTCCTTGGAGCGACTGTGTGGGATGTACATACGAACGGAAACGTTTAGCGGGGATTGACTGTGTGGGATGTGCTTGCGACTAGAAACAATTTCGCCTGTATAATTGTATTTTTTAGCTCTACTGTACGTATTTCCGTATTTGAGCGCTCGCTGGTCGCACACGACCTCATTTTGCCGAGCGTGTGTGCCAAGAGAGCATATCCCTGACGGTTTCTGGGTCGTGTGGGAAGGACCCCCCCCCCCCCCCTATCGCCCATACTCACTAGGCGATGGTTCCAAATGCCATCGCGGAAAGGGGTTAAAAACCGTTTGTATAGCAATGACGCGCACCACTGATTATACGAGTTATGTGATTTGGTGACCGAATGTTATTCGGAGTCCCGGATGAGATCACGGACATGACAAGGAGTCTTGAAATGGTCGAGAGGTAAAGATTTATATATAGGACGATGGTATTCAGACACCGGAAGTGTTCCGGGGGGTACCAGATACTTATCGGCTCATCGGAAGGGGTTTCGGGCACCCTGGCAAAAACTATGGGCCTTGTGGGCCAAAAAAAGGGGAACGCACCAGCCACAAGGGCCTGGTGCGCCCCACATATGGGCCAGCCAGGGATGGAGAAGGAAAGGGTAAGGGAGAAAGGCAAGTGTGGATTAGGATTCCCACTTCCTTCTCCCCCCCTCTTTCCTTCCCCCTCCATTAAATATGGCAGGGGCGCAGGGCAAGGGAGCCCCAAGAGGGCCGGCGTCCAGCACTTGGGCGCCCCCTGGCCTCTCCCTCCCACCTATATATATATATATATATATATATATATATATATATATATATATATATATATATATATATATATATGTGTGTGTGTGTGTGTGTGTGTGGGGGGGGGGGGAGGGGGGACCTAGAACACACAACATCAATTGTTAGCTGTGTGTGGCGCCCCCTCCACAGTTTATCCTCCGGTCATATTCTCGCGGTGCTTAGGTGATACCCTACGTGGATCACTTCACCATCACCATCACCTTCCTCGATAGATCTCTGGATCAAGAAGGTGAGGAATGTCAACGCACTGAACATGTGCAGAACTCGGAGGTGCCATACGTTTGGTGCTTGATCAGTCGGGGCTAGAAGAAGTTCGACTACATGAACTGCATTGTCAAACGCTTCTGCTTTCGGTCTATGAGGGTACGTAGACACACTCTCCCCTCGTTGCTATGCATCTCCTAGATAGATCTTGCATGAGCGTAGGAATTTTTTTTGAAATTGCATATTACGTTTCCCGACAGTGTGAGTAGTTTACCACAGACCTTCGGGTCCATAGTTAGTAGCTAGATGGCTTGTTCTCTCTCTTTGATCTTCAGTACAATGTTCTCCTCGATGTTCTTGGAGATCTATTCGATGTAATCTTCTTTTGCGGTGTGTTTGTTGAGATCCGATGAATTGTGGATTTATGATTAGATTATCTACAAATATTATTTGAGTCTTCTTTGAACTCTTTTATGCATGATTAAGATAAGCTTTGTATTTCTCTCTGATCTATTGATTTGGTTTGGCCAACTAGATTGATTTTTCTAGCAATGGCAGAGGTGCTTTGTAGTGGGTTCAATCTTGTGGTGCTTATTCCCAGTGATAGAAAGGGACATGACACGTATTTGTATTGTTGCCACTAAGGATAAAAAGGTGGGGTTTGTTCATATTGATTGGATCTATCCCTCTACATCATGTCATCTTTCTTAAGGCATTACTCCGTTCTTGTTAACTTAATACACTAGATGCATGTTGGATAGCGATCGATGTGTGGAGTAATAGTAGTAGATGCAGGCAGGAGTCAGTCTACTTATCATGGACATGATGCCTATATTCATGATCATTGCCTTAGATATCGTACTAACTATGCGCTTTTCTATCAAATTCTCAATGATAATTTGTTTACCCACCATATGCTTGCTTTCAAGAGAGAAGTCTCTAGTGAAAACTATGGCCCCGGGGTATATATTTCATCATATTATTTTCAGATCTACAAAACCAAAAACACAAAAATACCTTGCTGCAATTTATTTACCTTTATTTTATTTTGCAGTTTTACTTATCTTTTATACCTATCTCTATGAGATCTCATCCTTACAAGTAACCGTGAAGGGAATGACAACCCCTTTATCACGTTGGGTGCAAGTATTTGTTTGTTTGTGTAGGTGCAATCATTGGTGACTTGTGTGTTCCTCCTACTGGATTGATACCTTGGTTCTCAACTTGTAACACCCACGATGCGGCTATATCTCCCACGTGTCAGAGCACGACTTAGAGGCATAACCGCATTGTGGCATGTCGCAAGAGGGGTAATCTTTACACATCCCATGTACTGAATAAGAAAGAGGTACAAAGTTGGCTTACAATCGCCACTTCACACGATACATAAATATAGCATTACATCATCCAGAATACAATCAAGGTCCGACTACGGAACCAAAATAAAGACAACCCCAAATGCATAAGATCCCCGGTCGACCCAACTAGGCTCCACTACTGATCGTCTGGAAAGGAAACGTAGTAACGTCCTGAATCCTCATCGAACTCCCACTTGAGTTCGGTCGCATCCCCTGGAATGACATCATCGGTACCTGCATCTAGTTTTGGAAGTAATCTTTGAGTCACGGGGACTCAGCAATCTCACACCCTCGCGATCAAGACTATTTAAGCTTCTGGGTAGGAAAAGGTAGTGAGGTGGAGCTGCAGCAAGCACTAGCATATATGGTGGCTAACTTACGCAAATGAGAGCGAGAAGAGAAGGCAAAGCACGGTCGAAAATCAATGATCAAGAAGTGATCCTAGAACTGAAGGAAATATGCCCTAGAGGCAATAATAATGTTATTATTTTATTTCCTTATATCATGATAAATGTTTATTATTCATGCTAGAATTGTATTATCCGGAAACATAATACTTGTGTGAATACATAGACAAACTAAACGTCACTAGTATGCCTCTACTTGACTAGCTCGTTAATCAAAGATGGTTATGTTTCCTAACCATAGACATGTGTTGTCATTTGATTAACGGGATCACATTATTAGGAGAATGATGTGATTGACATGACCCATTCCATTAGCTTAGCACCCGATTGTTTAGTATGTTGCTATTGCTTTCTTCATGACTTATACATGTTCCTATGACTATGAGATTATGCAACTTCCGTTTGCCGGAGGAACACTTTGTGTGCTACCGAACATCACAACATAACTGGGTGATTATAAAGGAGCTCTACAGGTGTCTCCAAAGGTAAATGTTGGGTTGGCGTATTTCGAGATTAGGATTTGTCACTCCGATTGTCGGAGAGGTATCTCTGGGCCCTCTCGATAATGCACATCACATAAGCCTTGCAAGCATTGCAACTAATGAGTTAGTTGCGAGATGATGTATTACGAAATGAGTAAAGAGACTTGCCGGTAACGAGATTGAACTAGGTATTGAGATACCGACGATCGAATCTCGGGCAAGTAACATACCGATGACAAAGGGAACAACGTATGTTGTTATGCGGTTTTACCGATAAAGATCTTCGTAGAATATGTAGGAGCCAATATGAGCATCCAGGTTCCGCTATTGGTTATTAACCTGAGACATGTCTCGGTCATGTCTACAGTGTTCTCGAACCCGTAGGGTCCGCACGCTTAAGGTTTCGATGACAGTTATATTGTGAGTTTATGAGTTTTAATGTACCGAAGTTAGTTCGGAGTCCCGGATGTGATCACGGACATAACTAGGAGTCTCGAAATGGTCGAGACATAAAGATTGATATATTGGATGACTATATTCGGACACCGGAAGTGTTCGGGGTGATTTCGGATAAAACCGGAGTACCAGAGGGTTACCGGACCCCCCCCCCCCCCGGAGAAGTAATGGGCCATATGGGCCTTAGTGGAGAGAGAGAAGGGCAGCCAGGGTGGGCCGCGCGCCTCCTCCCCCTGGTCCGAATTGGACTAGGAGAGGGGGGCGGCGCCCCCCTTTCCTTCTCCCTCCCCACTTCCTTCCCCCTCCTAGTAGGAGTCCTAGTCCTACTAGGAGGAGGACTCCTCCTTGGCGCGCCTATAGGGCCGGCCGGCCTCCTCCCCTTTCTCCTTTATATACAGGGGCAGGGGGCACCCCTAGACACACAAGTTGATCCACGTGATCGTTTTCTTAGCCGTGTGCGGTGCCCCCTTCCACCATAATCCTCGATAATATTGTAGCGGTGCTTAGGTGAAGCCCTGCGACGGTAGTACATCAAGATCGTCACCACGTCGTCGTGCTGACGGAACTCTTCCCCGACACTTTGCTGGATCGGAGTCCAGGGATCGTCATCGAGCTGAACGTGTGCTAAAACTCGGAGGTGCCGTAGTTTCGGTGCTTGATCGGTCGAGCCGTGAAGACATATGACTACATCAACCGTGTTATGCTAACGCTTCCGCTGTCGGTCTACAAGGGTACGTAGATCACACTCTCCCCTCTCGTTGCTATGCATCACCATGATCTGGCGTGTGCGTAGGAAATTTTTTGAAATTACTACGTTCCCCTACAGTGGCATCCGAGCCTAGGTTTTATGTGTTGATGTTATATGCACGAGTAGAACACAAGTGAGTTGTGGGTGATATAAGTCATACTGCTTACCAGCATGTCATACTTTGGTTCGGCGGTATTGTTGGACGAAGCGGCCTGGACCGACATTACGCGTACGCTTACGCGAGACCGGTTCTCCCGACGTGCTTTGCACAAAGGTGGCTAGCGGCTGTCAGTTTCTCCAACTTTAGTTGAACCGAGTGTGGCTACGCCCGGTCCTTGCGAAGCTTAAAACAGCACCAACTTGACAAACTATCGTTGTGGTTTTGATGCGTAGGTAAGATTGGTTCTTTCTTAAGCCCGTAGCAGCCACGTAAAACTTGCAACAACAAAGTAGAGGACGTCTAACTTGTTTTTGCAGGGCATGTTGTGATGTGATATGGTTAAGACATGATGCTAAATTCTATTGTATGAGATTATCATGTTTCATAACCAAGTTATCGGCAACTGGCAGGAGCCATATGGTTGTCGCTTTATTGTATGCAATGCAATTGCGCTGTAATGCTTTACTTTATCACTAAGCGGTAGTGATGGTCGTGGAAGCATAAGATTGGCGAGACGACAACGATGCTACGATGGTGATCAAGGTGTCACGCCGGTGACGATGGTGATCAAGACGGTGCTTCGAAGATGGAGATCACAAGCACAAGATGATGATGGCCATATCATATCACTTATATTGATTGCATGTGATGTTTATCTTTTATGCATCTTATCTTGCTTTGATTGACGGTAGCATTTTAAGATGATCTCTCACTAATTATCAAGAAGTGTTCTCCCTAACTATGCACCGTTGCTTAAGTTCTTCGTGCTGAGACACCACATGATGGTCAGGTGTGATAGGCTCTACGTTCAAATACAGCGGGTGCAAAACAGTTTCACACGCGGAATACTCAGGTTATACTTGACGAGCCAAGCATATACAAATATGGCCTCGGGACACGGAGACCGAAAGGTCGAGCGTGAATCATATAGTAGATATGATCAACATAGTGATGTTCACCAATGAAACTACTCCATCTCACATGATGATCGTACATGGTTTAGTTGATTTGGATCACGTAATCACTTAGAGGATTAGAGGGATGTCTATCTAAGTGGGACTTCTTTAGTAATATGATTAATTGAACCTAAATTTATCATGAACTTAGTACCTGATAGTATCTTGCTTGTTTATGTTTGATTGTAGATAGATGGCCTGTGCTGTTGTTCCGTTGAATTTTAATGCGTTCCTTGAGAAAGCAAAGTTGAAAGATGATGGTAGCAATTACACGGACTGGGTCCGTAACTTGAGGATTATCCTCATTGCTGCACAGAAGAATTACGTCCTGGAAGCACCGCTGGGTGCCACGCCTGCTGCTGGAGCAACACAGATGTTATGAACGTCTGGCAGAGCAAAGCTGATGACTACTCGATAGTTCAGTGTGCCATGCTTTATGGCTTAGAATCGGGACTTCAACGACATTTTGAACGTCATGGAGCATATGAGATGTTCCAGGAGTTGAAGTTAATATTTCAAGCAAATGCCCGGATTGAGAGATATGAAGTCTCCAATAAGTTCTATAGCTGCAAGATGGAGGAGAACAGTTCTGTCAGTGAGCATATACTCAAAATGTCTGGGTATAATAATCACTTGATTCAATTGGGAGTCAATCTTCCAGATGATTGCGTCATTGACAGAATTCTCCAATCACTGCCACCAAGCTACAAGAGCTTCGTGATGAACTATAATATGCAAGGGATGAATAAGACTATTCTCGAGCTCTTCGCAATGCTGAAAGCTGCGGAGGTAGAAATCAAGAAGGAGCATCAAGTGTTGATGGTCAACAAGACCACTAGTTTCAAGAAAAAGGGTAAAGGAAAGAAGAAGGGGAACTTCAAAAAGAACAGCAAGCAAGTTGCTACTCAAGAGAAGAAACCCAAACCTGGACCTAAGCCTGAAACTGAGTGCTTCTACTGCAAGCAGACTGGTCACTGGAAGCGGAACTGCCCCAAGTATTTGGCGGATAAGAAGGATGGCAAGGTGAACAAAGGTATATGTGATATACATGTTATTGATGTGTGCCTTACTAATGCTCATAGTAGCACCTGGGTATTTGATACTGGTTCTGTTGCTAACATTTGCAACTAGAAACAGGGACTACGGATTAAGCGAAGATTGGCTAAGGACGAGGTGACGATGCGCGTGGGAAATGGTTCCGAAGTCGATGTGATCGCGGTCGACGCTACCTCTACATCTACCTTCGGGATTAGTATTAGACCTAAATAATTGTTATTTGGTGCCAGCGTTAAGCATGAACATTATATCTGGATCTTGTTTGATGCGAGACGGTTATTCATTTAAATCAGAGAATAATTGTTGTTCTATTTATATGAGTAATATCTTTTATGGTCATGCACCCTTAAAGAGTGGTCTATTCTTATTAAATCTCGATAGTAGTAACACACATATTCATAATGTTGAAGCCAAAAGATGCAGAGTTGATAATGATAGTGCAACTTATTTGTGGCACTGCCGTTTGGGTCATATCGGTGTAAAGCGCATGAAGAAACTCCATACTGATGGACTTTTGGAATAACGTGATTATGAATCACTTGGTACTTGCGAACCGTGCCTTATGGGTAAGATGACAAAAACACCGTTCTCTAGTACTATGGAGAGAGCAACAGATTTGTTGGAAATCATACATACAGATGTATGTGGTCCGATGAATGTTGAGGCTCGTGGCGGATATCGTTATTTTCTCACCTTCACAGATGACTTAAGCAGATATGGGTATATCTACTTAATGAAACATAAGTCTGAAATGTTTGAAAAGTTCAAAGAATTTCAGAGTGAAGTTGAAAATCATCGTAACAAGAAAATAAAATTCCTACGATCTGATCGTGGAGGAGAATATTCGAGTTACGAGTTTGGTGTACATTTGAAACAATGCATAATAGTTTCGCAACTCACGCCACCCGGAACACCACAGCGTAATGGTGTGTTCGAACATCGTAATCGTACTTTACTAGATATGGTATGATCTATGATGTCTCTTACTGATTTACCGCTGTCGTTTTGGGGATATGCTCTAGAGACGGCCGCATTCACGTTAAATAGGGCACCATCAAAATCCGCTGAGACGGCGCCTTATGAACTATGGTTTGGCAAGAAACCAAAGTTGTCGTTTCTGAAAGTTTGGGGCTGCGATGCTTATGTGAAAAAGCTTCAACCTGATAAGCTCGAACCCAAATCGGAGAAATGTGTCTTCATAGGATATCCAAAGGAAACTATTGGATACACCTTCTATCACAGATCCGAAGGCAAGACTTTTGTTGCTAAATTCGGAAACTTTCTAGAGAAGGAGTTTCTCTCGAAAGAAGTGAGTGGGAGGAAAGTAGAACTTGACGAGGTAACTGTACCTGCTCCCTTATTGGAAAGTAGTACATCACAGAAACCAGTTTCTGTGACACCTACACCAATTAGTGAGGAAGCTAATGATAATGATCATGAAACTTTAGAATAAGATACTACTGAACCTCGTAGATCAACCAGAGTAAGATCCACACCAGAGTGGTACGATAATCCTGTTCTGGAATTCATGCTACTAGATCATGATGAACCTACGAACTATGAAGAAGCGATGGTGAGCCCAGATTCCGCAAAATGACTTGAAGCCATGAAATCTGAGATGGGATCCATGTATGAGAACAAAGTATGGACTTTGGTTGACTTGCCCAATGATCGGCAAGCAATTGAGAATAAATGGATCTTCAAGAAGAAGACTGACGCTGACGGTAATATTACTGTCTACAAAGCTCGACTTGTCGCAAAAGGTTTTCGACAAGTTCAAGGGATTGACTACGATGAGACCTTCTCACCCGTAGCGATGCTTAAGTCTGTCCGAATCATGTTGGCAATTGCCGCATTTTATAATTATGAAATTTGGCAGATGGATGTCAAAACTGCATTCCTGAATGGATTTCTGGAAGAAGAGTTGTATATGATGCAACCGGAAGGTTTTGTCGATCCAAAGAGAGCTAACAAAGTATGCAAGCTCCAGCGATCCATTTATGGACTGGTGCAAGCTTCTCGGAGTTGGAATAAACGCTTTGATAGTGTGATCAAAGCATTTGGTTTTGTACAGACTTTTGGAGAAGCCTGTATTTACAAGAAAGTGAGTGGGAGCTCTGTAGCATTTCTGATATTATATGTAGATGACATATTACTAATCGGAAATGATATAGAATACCTGAATAGCATAAAGGGATACTTGAATAAGAGTTTTTCAATGAAAGACCTCGGTGAAGCTGCTTACATATTGGGCATTAAGATCTATAGAGATAGATCAAGACGCTTAATTGGACTTTCACAAAGCACATACCTTGACAAAATTTTGAAGAAGTTCAAAATGGATCAAGCAAAGAAAGGATTCTTGCCTGTGTTACAAGGTGTGAAATTGAGTAAGACTCAATGCCCGACCAATGCAGAAGATAGAGAGAAAATGAAAGATGTTCCCTATGCTTCGGCCATAGGCTCTATCATGTATGCAATGTTGTGTACCAGACCTGATGTGTGTCTTGCTATAAGTCTAGCAGGGAGGTACCAAAGTAATCCAGGAGTGGATCACTGGACAGCGGTCAAGAACATCCTAAAATACCTGAAAAAGACTAACGATATGTTTCTCATATATGGAGGTGACAAAGACCTCATCGTAAATGGTTACGTTGACGCAAGCTTTGACACTGATCCGGCGATTCTAAATCGCAAACCGGATACGTGTTTACATTAAACGGTGGAGCTGTCAGTTGGTGCAGTTCTAAACAAAGCATTGTGGCGGGATCTACATGTGAAGCGGAGTACATAGCTGCTTCAGAAGCAGCAAACGAAGGAGTCTGGATGAAGGAGTTCATATCCGATCTAGGTGTCATACCTAGTGCATCGGGTCCAATGAAAATCTTTTGTGACAATACTGGTGCAATTGCCTTGGCAAAGGAATCCAGATTTCACAAGAGAACCAAGCACATCAAGAGACGCTTCAATTCCATCCGGGATCTAGTCCAGGTGGGAGACATAGAGATTTGCAAGATACATACGGATCTGAATGTTGCAGACCCGTTGACTAAGCCTCTTCCATGAGCAAAACATGATCAGCACCAAAGCTCCATGGGTGTTAGAATCATTACTGTGTAATCTAGATTATTGACTCTAGTGCAAGTGGGAGACTGAAGGACATATGCCCTAGAGGCAATAATAATGTTATTATTTTATTTCCTTAGATCATGATAAATGTTTATTATTCATGCTAGAATTGTATTATCCGGAAACATAATACTTGTGTGAATACATAGACAAACTAAACATCACTAGTATGCCTCTACTTGACTAGCTCGTTAATCAAAGATGGTTATGTTTCCTAACCATAGACATGTGTTGTCATTTGATTAACGGGATCACATTATTAGGAGAATGATGTGATTGACATGACCCATTCCATTAGCTTAGCACCCGATTGTTTAGTCTGTTGCTATTGCTTTCTTCATGACTTATACATGTTCCTATGACTATGAGATTATGCATCTCCCGTTTGCCGTAGGAACACTTTGTGTGCTACCAAACGTCACAACGTAATTGGGTGATTATAAAGGAGCTCTATAGGTGTCTCCAAAGGTAAATGTTGGGTTGGCGTATTTCGGGATTAGGATTTATCACTCCGATTGTCGGAGAGGTATCTCTGGGCCCTCTCGGTAATGCACATCACATAAGCCTTGCAAGCATTGCAATTAATGAGTTAGTTGCGAGATGATGTATTACAAAACGAGTAAAGAGACTTGCTGGTAACGAGATTGAACTAGGTATTGAGATATCGACGATCGAATCTCGGGCAGGTAACATACCGATGACAAAGGGAACAATGTATGTTGTTATGCGGTCTTACCGATAAAGATCTTCGTAGAATATGTAGGAGCCAATATGAGCATCCAGGTTCCGCTATTGGTTATTGACTGGAGACATGTCTCAGTCATGTCTACATTGTTCTTGAACCCGTAGGGTCCGCACGCTTAAGGTTTCGATGACAGATATATTATGAGTTTATGAGTTTTAATGTACCTAAGTTAGTTCAGAGTCCCGGATGTGATCACGGACATAACAAGGAGTCTCTAAATGGTCGAGACATAAAGATTGATATATTGGACGACTATCTTCGGACACCGGAAGTGTTCCAGGTGATTTCGGAGAAAACCGGAGTACCGGAGGGTTACCAGAACCCCCCCGGGAGAAGTAATGGGCCATATGGGCCTTAGTGGAGAGAGAGAAGGGCAGCCAGGGTGGGCCGCGCGCCTCCTCCCCCCTGGTCCGAATTGGACTAGGAGAGGGGGGCGGCGCCCCCCTTTCCTTCTCCCTCGCCACTTCCTTCCCCCGCTTAGTAGGAGTCCTACTCCTACTAGGAGGAGGACTCCTCCTTGGCGCGCCTATAGGGCCGGCCGGCCTCCTCCCCTTGCTCCTTTATATACAGGGGCAGGGGGCACCCCTAGACACACAAGTTGATCCACGTGATCGTTTTCTTAGCCGTGTGCAGTGCCCCCTTCCACCATAATCCTCGATAATATTGTAGCGGTGCTTAGGCAAAGCCCTGTGATGGTAGTACATCAAGATCGTCACCACGCCGTCGTGCTGACGGAACTCTTCCCCGACACTTTGCTGGATCAGAGTCCGGGGATCGTCATCGAGCTGAACGTGTGCTAAAACTCGGAGGTGCCATAGTTTCGGTGCTTGATCGGTCGGGCCGTGAAGACGTACGACTACATCAACCGCGTTGTGCTAACGCTTCCGCTGTCGGTCTACAAGGGTACGTAGATCACACTCTCCCCTCTCGTTGCTATGCATCACCATGATCTTGCGTGTGCATAGGAATTTTTTTGAAATTACTACGTTCCCCTACAAGAACTACTTATGTTCAAGCATAACACGAGACTGTGTTCTCTTCCCGGACTCCGCCGAAAAGAGACCATCATGGTTACACACGGTATTGATTCATTTTAATTAAGTTAAGTTTCAGGTTCTCTATAACCGGATATTAACAAATTCCCATATGCCCATAACCGCGGACACGGTTTTCGAAAGTTCAAATCCCTACAGGAGTGTCCCAACTTAGCCCATCACAAGCTCTCACGGTCAACGAATGATATTCCTTCTCCCAGGACGACTCAATCAGACTCGGAATCCCAGTTACAAGACATTTCGACAATGATAAAACAAGACCAGCAAAGCCACCTGAATGTGCCGACAAATCCCGATAGCAGCTGCTCATATCTCGTTCTCAGGGCACATCGGATTGTCCAATATTCCGGTAGGCCAACCCAGAGTTGCCCCTGGTGGCCACTGGCTGCTGACAAGTTGGACCAACACTCAGAGGAGCACTGGCCCGGGGGTTTAAAATAAAGATGACCCTTGAGTCCGCGGAACCCAATGGAAAAAGGCTTAGGTGGCAAATGGTAAAACCAAGGTTGGGACTTGCTGGAGGAGTTTTATTCAAGGAAAACTGTCAAGGGGTTCCCATTATAACCCAACCGCGTAAGGAACGCAAAATCAAGGAACATAACACCGATATGACGGAAACTAGGGCGGCAAGAGTGGAACAGATTACCAGGCATAAGGCCGAGCCTTCCACCCTTTACCAAGTATATAGGTGCATTAAAGTAAACAAGATATAATAGTGATATCCCAACAATAATCATGTTCCAACAAGGAACAAACTCCAATCTTCACCTGCAACTAGCAACGCTATAAGAGGGGCTGAGAAAAGCGGTAACATAGCCAAACAACGGTTTGCTAGGACAAGGTGGGTTAGAGGTTTGACATGGCAATATGGTAGGCATGATATAGCAGGTGGTAGTTATCGCGGCATAGTCATAGCAATAGAGCGGGCAACTAGCAAGCAAAGATAGAAGTGATTTCGAGGGTATGGTCATCTTGCCTGCAAAGTTCTCCGGGTTGACGTAAGCTTGATCCTCGTAAGCGTACTCAACGGGTTCCTCAATCACGAACTCGTCTCCTGGCTCTACCCAAAGCAAGAACACAAGCAAAGGAAACCACAATCAACCACGGTGCAATGCGCAAGCAACATGATGCAAAACATGGCATGATATGCGGGATGTGATATGCAATGCTTATGCATGCTCCGGAAGGAAACGATTGAACCAGACCTCAACGTGGCAAACCAAGAGTTCCGCTGGGAAGATGAATTTATTTCGGTCGAAATCGATATAAAGATCACCGGAATCGGATGCACAGTTTGCAAATGGCATGCAAAAACATAATGGCACAAACCTGCGATTAACAGCATGATGTCATCTAAAATGCAATAAGAAACTAAGCTACTGCACTCTAACATAGCAATAAAGCACATGGCAGTGATCTACTCACGATGCTTGACAAAAGATGAACACTAAGCTATGGCTAAATCACACAATAGCAGGTTCAAACAAGCATGGCAAAAGTGCAAAAGATATCAGCTTCACAGACTTAGTGAAAATAACATGCCAGGAATTAACATCAGGAAGCAATTTTTGGAGCAAGATATCAACATGCTACAGGATCAGAACATAGCAAAGCAAGGCATGGCATGAATCTACTCAAATCATATAACAAAAGTCCCTTACTGACCATAAGCCAAAAAGGATCAGAAGATATGATAGCACCCATGTAAACATTGCAAGTTTCATTAACTGATTCACACTTAGGAGAAAACTGGACATGGCAAAAACAGAGTTAAGTAGGCAGGTTTGCGAGCTCGATGCACTCACCACAAGGCATTGCATGATAAACTAAGCATACACCCAGCAAGAGGACATGATCGTGAAGCCAAGCAAAGCAAGAACAAGTTCATAGCATGCATGGATCAACTACAACAACCTTGGCAAAATTGGTTAACACGTAAACAATCTGCCAGGAACATTTTATAGCAAAAGTAGAGCAAGATTGAGTCATGCTAGGTACTCCATAATTACAAACAAGTACATGGATGGATAGAGAACAACCATATGCTCAAATCATCCTTACTGAACATACTCAAAAGAGGCATGGATCACTCTGTAGCAACATGAATACATGGCATAAAAATAACATCAAGGAAATGACTTAGTGAAATTATAAGTCCCTGAAAACAGTAACATCACGAGAGCTACTTTGCATGCTTGTGCTAGTCACCACATTGATCACAAAAATACATGGTATACACCCCTGTAAACTTGGCATGGCATAGCCCAAAACACATATAGAGCTCAAGTCCATAGGAGGCACACAATAATCATGGCAAAAAATGGAAAAAGCTCATAAACTGCTAAGAAACAGAAACTAACATTTATAGCACTCTTGCAACAGCATTTTAGGCATCAAGATGGACTCAAACAAGCATGGTGCAATGGAACAAAATGAAGAGGATATCCTAACGAACATTTTGATATATCACACGCGCAAAATGGAGCTACAGATGCGGAGTTATGATGTGATGAAAAATGCTTCAGGAAGTAGAAAATAAATGACTTGGAGGGAATTTCGGGGTCAACCCTCTCTGGATCCAGATCTGAGGCGCGGGACACGAGGTTTGTCGGGCATGGAGGTCGCCGGAGTAGGAGAGGTTCGCCGGAGCTGGTCCGGCCGGCTGGAACCAGCGACGCGGCGCGGGCGACGTGGAGGCGAGGTGCGGGGTGCCGGGAGGAGGCGGCGGCCGGCGAGGTGGCGGCGGGCGGGGCGGACGTCGAGGCGGTGGGGCGGCGGCCGGCTGGCGAAGCGGCGGCCGGAGAACGGCGTCGGGCGGCGCGGGGAGACGCCGGCGGGGTCGGGCGGCGGCGGATCCCGCGGGATGGGACGGCGGGCGACTCGGGCCTCGGGGGCCAGCGTTGGGCCTGGCAGGCCGCGGTGCGCGCGATGGACGGTGGGACACATGGCGGCTCACGACTGGCTGGGCGCGGCGGTAGACGCGTCCGGCGCCGTCCGGACGTGTCCGGCACGGAGAGGGACTAGGTTAGGGTTGGGTTCATCCGCGAATTTCGGAGGGGAGGCCTATTTATAGATTCTGGGAGCTAGGAGAGTCCAAATGGAGTGGGGTTTTCGGCCACGTGATCATGATCGAACAGCTGAGAGGATGGAAGGGGTTTGGATGGGTTTTGGGCCACTTTGGAGGGGTGTTGGGCTGCAACACACAAGAGGCCTTTATGGTTCCTCGGTTAACCGTTGGAGTATCAAACGAACTCAAATGGCACGAAACTTGACAGGCGGTCTACCGGTGGTGTACCAAGGCCGCTTGGCAAATATCGGTCCAATCCGAGAATGTTTAACACCCGCACACGAAAAGAGGCAAAAAGGGATGTCGGAGGACATAGGAGTGCCGGAATGCAAAACGGACAACGGGGAAAATGCTCGGATGCATGAGACGAACACGTATGCGAATGCGATGCACATGATGACATCATATGAGATGCATGACATGGACGAAATGCAAAACGAAGGCAAAACCCAACCACGAGGGAATATCATAACTTAGAGCCAAAACTGGCAAGAGTCGGAGTACAAATATGGCAAATTACATACGGGGCGTTACAACACTCCACCACTACAAAAGGATCTCGTCCCGAGATCTAGGACTGGAAAAACTCCGGATATTCGGAACGGAGGTGGTCCTCGCGTTCCCAGGTGGCCTCTCGGTCGGAATGGTGTGACCACTTCACTTTCAGGAATTTGATAGACTTGTTGCGAGTCTTGTGCTCAGTTTCTTCAAGAATAGCAACGGGATGCTCATGATAAGACAGGTCTTCTTGGAGATCAATCTCTTCGAAGTTGATGGTGCGGTCAAGAGTCTTGAAACACTTGCGAAGCTGAGACACGTGAAACACGTCGTGCACGTTTGCAAAATTGGATGGAAGCTCAAGTTGATAGGTGAGATCGCCTCTTTTTCCAATGATCTTGAAATGACCCAGGTATCTAGGGGAAAGCTTCCCTTTGATACTGAAGCGACGAGTACCTCTCATTGGAGAGGCGCGAAGGTAGACATGGTCCGCGATCTCGAAAGCCAAGTCACTATGCTTGCTATCATAGTAACTCTTCTGGCGCGATTGCGCGGCTTTGAGATTTTTCATGAATGACTTTGCACATTTCTTCAGCCTCTGTGATCAAGTCATTGCCAAGAAGTTGGCGTTCACCAGTCTCTGACCAATTAAGAGGAGTATGACACTTTCTACAATAGAGAATCTCGAATGGGGCCTTGCCCGAACTCGCTTGGAAGCTGTTGTTGTAGGAGAACTCGGCATATGGAAGACAATCTTCCCACTTCATACCAAAAGAAATGACACAAGCCCTGAGCATATCTTCAAGAATTTGATTTACTCGCTCGACTTGGCCACTAGTTTGAGGATGGAAGGATGTGCTGAACCGAATGTTGGTGCCCATGGCCTTCTGGAGGGAATCCCAAAACTTAGAAGTGAAGATGCTTCCACGGTCTAAAGATATCAACTGTGGAATGCCGTGCAGAGAGACAATCCTGGAGGTATATAGCTCAGCCAACCGAGCTGCTGTGATAGATTCTTTGATAGGAAGAAAATGAGCCACTTTAGTGAGCTTGCCGATGACAACAAAGATAGCATCATTGCCATGCTTGGACTTGGGAAATCTAGTCACGAAGTCCATCTCAATATGGTCAAACTTCCATTCTGGAATGGCAAGAGGTTGGAGGAGACCAGCTGGCCATCGGTGTTCTGCTTTCACTCTTCTGCAGACATCACATTCATTCACGAACTGAGCAATCTCATGCTTCATTCGAGTCCACCAATACGACTACTTGAGGTCATGGTACATCTTTTTACTTCCGGGATGAATGGAAAGGAGTGAATTGTGAGCCTCGTTCATGATGACTTTACGAAGGTCACCTTTAGGAACAACAATTCGATCCTCGAAGAAAAGAGTATCTTTGTCATCAAGGCGATAGCACTTGTACTTGGGTTGGCTCTTGGCAATCCCAATCTTCACCTTCTTCACCATTGCATCAAGAAGTTGTGCCTCACGAATCTGAACTTCCAAAGTAGGAGAGACTTGGAGGTTGGAAAAGGAATCCTTGAGGAACAACTTGGAGATTAAGTTTGTGGAAAGCTTCACAAAGATCCGGTTGGAAGGGCTTGAGAATCAAACTGTTGCAGTAAGCCTTCCTGCTCAAAGCATCAGCAATGACATTGGCCTTGCCTGGAGTATATTCAATACTCGGATTATACTCTTGAATCATCTTGACCCAACGAGTCTGCCTGAGGTTGAGGTTGGGCTGAGTGAAGATGTACTTGAGACTCTTATGATCTGTGAAGATGTCCACTTTCCTTCCCAACAAGAGATGTCTCCATGTTAAAAGAGCATGAACAACAGCCGCCAACTCGAGGTCATGAGTGGGGTAGTTCTTTTCGTTGGGCTTCAACTGGCGAGAGGTATAGGCCACAACTTTCTTCTCTTGCATTAACACAGCACCGAGACCTTGCAGGTAAGCATCGCAGAAAACCTCGAATGGTTTGGATTCATCAGGAGGAGTCAAAACTGGAGCGGTGACTAACTTCTCTTTGAGGGTGTTGAAAGTGATGTCACATTCAGGCGTCCAGACATACTTCACATGCTTCTGGAGGAGGTTGGAAAGAGGCTTCGCAATCTTAGAGAAATTCCCAACGAATCTTCGACAATAGCTTGCGAGCCCAAGAAAGCTGCGGAGCTGCTTCACATTCTGAGGCGGTTCCCAATTCACAATTGCAGACACCTTCTCAGGATTCACAGCTATGCCCTTGGCGGAGATGATATGCCCAAGGTAGAGAACCTCATCGAGCCAAAACTCACACTTTGAAAACTTCGCGTAGAACTGATGTTCTCTGAGTTTGTCCAGCACCAATCTCAAATGCTTGGCATGATCCTCCTTGTTCTTGGAAAAGACCAAAATGTCATCGAGATAGACCAAGACGAAGTCATTTGTGTAAGGGTTGAAGATGAAGTTCATCATGCGAGAGAATGTTGGAGGAGCATTGACAAGACCGAAAGACATGACAGTGTATTCATAGGAACCATAGCTTGTTCTGAATGATGTCTTGGGGATGTCTTGTTCACGAATGCGAATTTGATGATAGCCCATACGGAGGTCAAGCTTGGAGAATACTTGAGCACCTTTGAGTTGTTCGAAAATCTCATTGATGTTGGGAAGTGGGTACTTGTTCTTTATGGTCTTCTTGTTCAATGGACGGTAGTCGACGCAGAGTCAGCCCGTGCCATCTTTCTTCTTGACAAAAAGAACACCACAACCCCATGGAGAAGAACTTGGTCGGATCAGACCCATATGCTCTTGTATATCAAGTTGTTTCTTCAGCTCCTTCAACTCTTCTGGTCCAAGCTTGTAAGGACGTTTGCAAACAGGTTCCGTGCCAGGCTCAAGATCGATGACGAATTCAACTGGCCGGTGAGGAGGCATTCCTGGAAGCTCTTCTGGAAAGACGTCTTGATATTCAGAAATGACTGGAATCTGAGAGATGGCATTCAACTCGCCCTTCTCATTGAGAGAAAACAGTCGAATGGTATCATCACGAGCGGCAGAGACGATCACATCCTCAGACGAGTGTGTCAATTGAATCTGCCTGGCAGCACAATCAAGCTGAGCCTTGTGCTTAGAAAGCCAGTCCATGCCAAGAATTAGATCAATATCTGAGTTACCAAGAACAATTGGAGAAGCCAAAAATTTGTAGTCACCCATCTTGATAGAAACGTCCGGAACCATGGAGTTAGCGTTCATGCATTTACCCGGTGAGAGAACTGCTCACGGACTAGGCAAAACTTGGAAAGCCAACTCATGCTTAGATGCAAATGGTCTTGAGATGAAACTAAGTGATGCACTAGTGTCAAAAAGAACTTTTGCAGGAATATCATTAACAGGAAGGTTACCCATGATCACTTCTGAAGAGTCCTCTGCCTGAGCTGCGTTCATCATATTGACCTTTGCAAACTTGGGATTATGCTTGACCACTGCATTGCTGGTAGATCTCATAGGAGGAGGAGGCGGAAGACGCCTCTGGTTGAAGCATTTGTTTGCATAGTGACCCTTCTGCTGACACTTGTTGCACGTAACCTCTGAGAGCGGCCGGTGATACAGAGCACATGACCCTGGAGCATGAGACTGTGGTTTGTTCTGAAAGCCTAGGTTGGGTGGGTGGGAAGATCCATTGCCACCTTTACTCTTCTGCTGATAAGGCTGACGGAACGGAGGAGGAGGAGGAGGCAACCAGTACTTTTGCTGCTTAGCTGCCACTTGAGTTGAAGAAGGAGTTGCATCCCTGACTCTCTTCTTAGAAGCATCGCACTTTAGCTGAGCAGCCTCTTGCTTTAGTGCCATGTTGTAGAACTCATCATACTGTTTCGGCTCAAAAAGCATGAGAGCTAGTTGCAGATCTTCTCTAAGGCCACCTCTGAGTTGATAAATCATGCTCTTCTCGTCAGGGACGTCTTGTTTGGCGAAGCGAGCGAGCCTCTAGAACATGATGTTGTATTGGTAAACAGACATACTGCCTTGCTTCAGACTGTGGAACTCCTCACGCTTACTCTCAACAACACTTTGAGGAATGTGGTGAGCTTTGAAGTCTCGGCGGAAATCATCCCAGGTAATCACACGACCTCCTCAGGAATATTTGTATTGTTGATACCACTCAGCAGCTTGGTCTTTGAGTTGGAATGAAGCAAACTTGACAAAGTCCTCAGGCCTGACGTTGCTACACTCAAAATGTTTGCAGATATCCACGAGCCAATCGTCAGCGTCAGTGGCCTCAACACAGTTACTAAAAGACTTCGGCTGGTTTGCAAGGTACTAGTTGAGGGTAGCAAACTGAGATTGATTGCTGCCATGGCCTTGATTTCCTTGGTTGCGCTCTTGCAAGAGTTGCAAAAGCATCTGCGTGTTGGCATTGGTGGTGGCCATCACAGCTTCCCATGCCTCCGAAGGTGGAGGAGCTGGCGATGGTTCCAGATTCTGACGCGTTGGAGGAGCCATCCTGAAGAGGGTGACATCCGTTAGCATCTTGAAAGACATATATTTAAGCTGAATCAAATGGATCGAAATTGCAACATATAGCCTTAACATTTGAACAAGAATGAACGAATGAATTCCAAAGTAAATGATCACACTTCCATAAGATGAGAAGCCACTTAGATAAAGGTAGAAGAATAAAACAACAAGGTGCGGATATGAACAAATACTTGGTAAGGATTACTCAATCACAAACCAAATATCTGCGGAAGAAATACTAGAGCTACATGAATTCCCACCTATAAAACTCCCGAAATTTTCTGGTTATGCAATCAGGTGTTGGGGATATAGGGGAAGCATAATATATCACACAAAACTAGAAAATCCTACATCCAGTTGTATCCATCCTTCAACACATAACCAAGAAACCTTTGGAAATCATTTACCTCAACCTTCGAAAAGCATCCTGTCGTGGAAACGTCACAGCAGATGTCCTAGTGTGAGGACTTAGTCGTGAGGCCAACGCATCTATGCGGTAGCTTGAAGGGGTTGATCGGAATCAAAAGACGCAACATGCAAGACAAAGATTTAGACAGCTTCGGGCCCCGGGAAACATCATCCGATAACAACCCTACATGTTGTTTGTGGCTAGGTCTCATTATCGTCATGAGGGAGTCGACATAACTCCAGCTCCCCTAGTCGTGTCTAGACTTAATGATTATTCAACTTGTCCCTCTTGGGGTGCCCTGCCCCTCCTTATATATGTTGAAGGGGCGGGTTACATGTAGAGTCCAACGCGTACTTAAGACTTAACTATTCTATTTTCTCTCCATGGGCTTCTCTCCATGGGCTTTCTTTAACGTTTCGGGCTTCTTAACTGTTAACCCACAATCTGGCTTACCATCTGGCTTAACTGTCCGGCTTAACTGTCTGGCTTAACTGTCCGGCTTAACTATCCGGCTTAATTGTCTGACTTAACTGTCTGCTTAACTATCTGGCTCATATGACTGTGTCTGCCGGGTTACATGACTATGTCTGCTGGGTTACATGATTGTGTCTGTCGTGTTACATGATTGTGTCTGCCGGGTTACATGACTATGTATGCCGGGTCACCAATGAAAACATCAACTCCTAGCCAGGTCATACCGCGGGGTATATCCCCGACATTAGCCCCCAGTTTAATTTGGATTCATCCATGTTAAACTGATCCTGTAAAACAAACACAAGAACAATTTTGACAGACTATGCTCCGGGTTAAATATCTTTGTAAGCCGCCACTTGATTATCCTTAACTCCTTGTTATTTCCTTCTTTCGAAAACCAGAGTCAATTTCATAATCAATTTGCTGACATTGGTTTCTCATAGAGAGAGACTGTGAAGAATAATTCATTTGACTCAGCTCCCAAAAAATATTGGTCTTTGAAATACTCATGTGACCTTCAAACGGCTTAAACATGAAAAACTTGTCGGGTTGTAAATAGATAATGCCGAGTTATAATTGTTGCAGACACCCGGTCAATATGGTTTACTCAAAACTGAGAATTTGAAGATTTTTCTCCCTTATATCCATGTTACCTGTAGCCACCAAGTCTTGAGCGGAGCAAAGTGATGACTTAAGACTTGCTTCAATGTAAATATTTTCAGATGAAGAAATCCATGTCGTTCATCTCAATCACTAGTCAAAACTGAGTATTACACATATGTAGCCCCCAAGTGCCGGGTTGTCATGCTTGCAGCAACCTGGGACTTGAAATTGCTTTATGCTCATGAAAACTTTAACCAGTGCAGCCCCCAAGGGCCAGGTCATTATGAAATAATGAGTAGGGACTTTCTAGATATGATCATGTAAACTTGAATAGCAACGTGTAGCCCCCAAGGGCCGGCTCAGTAAGATAATATTGAGCTGGGACTTTGTATATAATTCATTGATAATAACATCATATGATGTAATCTCCACCATGGGGCTTGAACCCATGTTCATAAGGTTAAGAGCTTTGTACTCTACCAACTGAGTAGTGAATCTTTCAATATAATGGACTGAGGTTTGTGTACCTTGAATTTTTGACAGGAGCAATTAGTAGCCCCCAAGGGCCGGCTCATTACAATGGGATGAGTCGGGTCTTCAATAATTTGATCAAAAAATGACTTTACATTAGCCCCCAAGTGCCATGGTGCATGCTGGCAGTGACATGGGACTTGCATATTTGATGTAATCTCAATTTCAATAATGTAGCCCCCAAGTGCCGGGTTGTAAGCCTGCAGCGACTCGGGACTATTCCTTCCATTGTAGAATAAATTATATCCATTGATAAAACAATATCCATTGCGCTGAAGCGACTTTGAAAACCTCAATCGTAATATTGGTTATTGATAACCATAATAAAAATCCAGTCATGTTGGCTATTAAAGATTTGAATGATATAACTGTAGGATCAAAAGTATGTCTAGAGGGGGGGTGATTAGACTACTTGACCAATTAAAAACTTAGCCTTTTCCCAATTTTAGTTCTTGGCAGATTTTAGCTATCTTAGAGCAAGTCAAGCAATCATCACACAATTCAAGCAAGCATGCAAAGAGTTTATTGGCAGCGGAAAGTAAAGCAAGCAACTTGCAAGAATGTAAAGGTAAGGGTTTGGAGGATTCAAATGCAATTGGAGACACGGATGTTTTCCCGTGGTTCGGATAGGTGGTGCTATCCTACATCCACGTTGATGGAGACTTCAACCCACTGAGGGTAACGGTTGCGTGAGTCCATGGAGGGCTCCACCCACGAAGGGTCCACGAAGAAGCAACCTTGTCTATTCCACCATGGCCATCGCCCACGAAGGACTTGCCTCACTAGCGGTAGATCTTCACGAAGTAGGCGATCTCCTTGCCCTTACAAACTCCTTGGTTCAACTCCACAATCTTGTCGGAGGCTCCCAAGTGACACCTAGCCAATCTAGGAGACACCACTCTCCAAGCAGTAACAAATGGTGTGTTGATGATGAACTCCTTGCTCTTGTGCTTCAAATGATAGTATCCCCAACACTCAACTCTCTCTCATAGGATTTGGATCTGATGGAAAGAAGATTTGAGTGGAAAGCAACTTGGGGAAGGCTAGAGATCAAGATTCATATGGTAGGAATGGAATATCTTGGTCTCAACACATGAGTAGGTGGTTCTTTCTCAGAACATATGAGTAGGAATGATGTATGTGTTCTGATGGCTCTCTCTTCTAATGAAGAGGTGGTGGAGGGGTATATATAGCCTCCACACAAAATCCAACCGTTACACATAGTTTTCCAATCTCGGTGGGACCGAATCATCAAACTCGGTCGGACTGAAATGGTAAACCTAGTGACCGTTAGGAATCTCGGTGGGACTGAGATGCAACTCGGTAGGACCGATTCGGTTAGGGTTTGGGCATAACGTAATCTCGGTGAGACCGATTGCACAAACTCGGTGAGACCGAGTTCGGCAATTAGCTAACCAGAGAGTTGGTCAGGCAAACTCGGTGGGACCGACTTGCTCTTTCAGTGAGACCGAAACGTTACAAGAAGGAAACATAGAGTTTACCTTGCATTCTCGGTGGGACCGATTCGCTCTTTTCGTGAGACCGAAAAGTTACGAAAGGGAAATAGAGAGTTTGCAAGCCCATCTCGGTGAGACCGAGAACCTTATCGGTAGGACCGAATTGCTAGGGTTTGGCAGTGGCAAATGACAAGTGAAACTCGGTGGCGCCGGATTGACAGAATCGGTATGACCGAGTTTGGCTTAGGGTTTAGGTCATTTGTGGATATGGAAAGGTGGTTGAGGATTTTGGAGCATATCACTAAGCACATAGAGCAAGAGGCTCATTAAGAAACACCTCATCCCTCCTTAATAGTATTCGCTTTTCCTAAAGACTCAATGTGATCTTGGATCACTAAAATATAAAATGAAGAGTCTTGGACTTTGGAGCTTGAGCCAATTCTTGTCCTTAGCATTTTGAGGTTCCACTTTCACATCCATGCCATGCCAATCATTGAGCTTTCCTGAAATAATCATCTTGGAATAGCATTAGCTCAATGAGTTATATGTTGTTATGAATTACCAAAACCACCTAGGGATAGTTGCACTTTCAATCTCCCCCTTTTTGGTAATTGATGACAACATATAGATCAAAGCTTTGACAAATGATGATAAGTATGAAATATATCGTCGCTTTGAGAAGTATGTGACAAATAAGAGCTCCCCCTAAATCTGTGCATATTTAAAATTTGCTTTGGACTGCAAATGCACAAGGAGTTAGAATCATGGGTTACTCTTCCATGTCACATACATCTTGGTGGAGCGCTCAAAAATGATAAGATTGAAATACATGCACTCATCACCAAGAATAGTGAATGATCACAAACGATAGATAGAATGATAATATATAGCAAGCATTAAGCAAACATTAAGTGTAGCTTATGATCAAACACTTAATCATCGATGTCTCACAAACATAGGAACGTAGTATCTCACACACAAGCAAACAAAGTCGAAAAACCACCAAATAAAGCAAGAGAGAAAAGCAACACTCTCTCTCTCTCTCTCTCGAAGCCTATGATCTATACATCTTCTCCCCCTTTGGCAACAAGTTACCAAAAAGTTCCTAGAAAATGCATAGTGCTAAGTCGACGCTCAGGCTTGATCTTCAGGTGGTGGTGGAGTCCGGAGCACGCCAAGGACGAAGCCTTTAGTAGAAGTGGTCGGAGTCGAGGCTGAAGTGGATGCTGGAGTTGGTGGAACGGAGGCTGTGGCTGGTGCAGACGTTGTGGCTCTGGTGTCAGCAACTGGCAGTGCAGACGACCTCGGACCTCGTGGCACCCTGGCAAAAGCATCAGTTGTGGTCCTGCCTCTCCTCTCATTCATGTCCTCCTGAAGCTGCTCCACGGCGGTCTGTATTTCTGTCACCTTGATGTCCATGTCATAGAATCTCTGTTCCAATATCCTCTCGAGGCTCGCCTGGTTCTGAGTCAGGGTGGCAAGTCCTTGCTCAATACGCAGGGTGGACGCTATCAGGTAACCGAGCTGCTCTTGTTTGGTCTTCAAGAAGTAATCAGATGCCTCTGCTTGAGTAGGCATCCTGGCAGCTTTTTCCTTCCTCGCCTTCTCCTTCTGAGCTTGTGCATGTGCAGATGAGGGTTCATTTTCAGTCATAACCACTTGGTTATCCTCAAAATCTGGACGGATGGGCAGGTGTTCCTTATCCAATAAATACACGCCCGTGCCCATCTTGGAGTTGATGAGCTCCTGAATCTATGGGGCATACCCACAACTCCTCTTCTGGTCTGCAGCTGTCCTCTTGATTGTTTCCACAATGAGACTCATGACCTTGAATTTCTGAGGCACATCAAAGACATGAAGCAAGTTGATCGCGTGACCTCTGATCATCTTGTGATCTCCTGATTTGGGTAGAAGGGTGTGCCTAAGGATCCAGTTGATCATAGGCAATCCTGAGAGCAGATAGTGCACAGAGCCAAACTTGAACGTGTCAAGCGCTTCATTCGGGATCTCCTTGTACATGTTGGACATGGAGTTGTGATCCATCTTTTTCTTGGCATAAATATCCAAGTCATCAGCTTGCTCCTCTCGGGCATTGATCAACTTCGCCCATTCTTCCACAGTGGATTGGTACCTTGTACCCTCAGACATCCATGTGATCCTGTCATCCGGATAAAAGTGTGTTGTGGAGTAGAATTGCATAATCAGCTCCTCGTTCCACTTTGTGAGCTTCTGCCCAACAAAGTCTGCAACTCCACACGCACTAAAGTTGTCAAAGACACCGGGGTAGTGCTCTTCATTGTCCTTGATGTAGGTCCAGTTGACCCATCTCATGTCACAAACGATCGGCTTCTTGTCAAGCAAAACAGTCTCATAGAAATCATGTTGCTCCTTAGTATGGAATCTGTAATCCATGGCAGTCCTTCTCCTAGAAGCATACGGATCTGCTTCTCTCCATTTCCTCAGCCCTGAATCTCTCCTGAGCTTCATATCCTCAGCCACAGGATGAGCATCGTTGTGATCTGGGATCTTGGGCTTGAGCTTCCTGAGGGCACTTTCTTCCTCTTCTTCGATTGCTTCAGGCATAGGGGCCTTGTTCTTTTCTGCAGCTGGGATGCTTCGTGTGTTTCTCTTGGGTGCACTCTTAGGCTTAGATGCAGCCTTAGGTGCATCCTTGGGCTTGGATGCAGTTGTTCCTGATCTTATAGCATCTCCCATGAATTTGGCTGCCTTGGGTGCTGGTGCAGCAACCTCCTCTTCTTCTTCCTCCTCATCGACCATGATGGAGGCCTTCCCAAGCACTCTGGCTACAGTCTTTTTCACCCTCTCTTTCCTTTTCTTGCCCTCAGCAGCAATGGGCTCAGTGGGAGCAGGCTTCACAGTTGAAGCCCTAGCCTTTGACATGGGCTGCCTGCCTGCTGGCCTTTTGATCTTCAGCCCTGGCTTGATTCCTTGAGCTGGTTCAGCTCTCTTTGATGTGGCCTCTTCCTCTGCCACATAGTCTTCATCCTCAGAATCAGACGTTCTCTTCTTCCTTTGGCGTGTGGCAGCCTTGGGCAGGTTGCTGGGGGTGCTCCTGCTGCCATCATCAGAAGAGCTCAAGGGGCTAGTGCCCTCACTCATCACAACTTGCTGCTCAGACACATTCTGGCTGTCGCTTTGATCAGACATGTTGCAAACTGACTGCTGACCCTGTGAATAGATTATGGATAAGATAGAGTGGGTGAGCATCACAAAAAGCAGAGATTTTTGCAAAAGATTAATTCAAAACTTAGTTTTAGTTTTCCACAGAAAGCATCTCGGATCTACCGATTTTCAAACTCGGTGACACCGAAGCAGTTTTGGCACCAGAACTAGTGAACTCGGTCAGACCGAGTCACAGTTCGATGGCACCGAGACTGCTAGGGTTTCACAGAATTCCAAAATCGGTCGCACCGATAAGTTATTCTCGGTCAGACCGAGTTTCACTTGTGCAATGGCAAAAGCCAGATCGGTGGGACCGAGTTTTTCAACTCGGTGGGTCCGAGATGGTTTCGGCGGAAACCTAACCCTAAAATTTTCGAATTAAACCTATTCTACGAGATCATTGACTGGATAGGAGTGTTTCAATCGTGGCAAGAATCATAATGATCACAATGTGCTAGGAATCGGAGTGGAGAATAGCACAAAGATCGAGTCCATACCCTAGTTCGGCGGAGACTCGCTACAGCGGCAACGGCGGGGCAGAAATCCGTTGACGGCGGCGGAGACCAGCGACTGGAGGCTGCTGGCGGCGAGAAGACGATCCGGAGACCACGAAGGCAGAGCAGGCTATCGCGCGGGCAAAGAGGTTTTGGAGAAATTTCCAAAATTTTGCCCGTCACTATATATAGCCCGACCCTGTCGGTGTGACCGAGTGGAACAACTCGGTGGGACCGAGATGCAAAACTGTGTGCAGTTATTGCAACTCGGTGTGACTGAAAAGTTCAAATCGGTTGCACCGAGATCGAAAACCTAGATCAACTTAATGAACTTGATAGGACCGAAAATGGAGTATCGGTCAGACCGAGATTCATAAAGAGGTTTTGGAAGTTTAAGTCTATGACAAATCGGGGACTCCGAGCGCTCCTCACACAGAGTGGTTCGAATCTGACTTGATCAAGTTTTGTGATGCAGCATGAATAGAGTTTGAGACGAGACAAGCATAGATAGCTATAGGAGGTTCTTAGGCATTCTTGTCCATCCACTTGGCAAAAGAAGAAAGCCAAACAATCAGAACAACAAGTGGATGTCCTCGAATGAGTAAAATATGCAACCAACATGCTCACACAATAAGATGGCAAATGAAATATGTGGCAAAGCATGCACAACCCATTCTAGCATCTATCAAGCAATTTGCGATGACTAGGTCATCTATATATGAGTATATTGACTTAGGAGTCACGTGAGAACACTTGATCGTAGGTCATACTCATCGTTTAAGCTCAAGTGGGGTTACCACTTTTACATAAAGCATTGTTGTATTCACATCTTTAGAGTTACTTTAGCTCAAGTCTTAGAGTAAAGCTCCCCCTAGATGTGATGTCCCCCCTAAGAGGGATGAACTAACCTTGGGTTTTGTCGATGATGACTTCATGTAGATGTTGAAGATGTGGATGCTCAATGTTGATGTAGATCACTTGGAGCTATCCATTTGAGTGAATTGCACTTTCAATACCTGCATGGGTTAGTCCCACAAGGAACAAACAAGGATATCCATAGACATAGAGTGATGCACACACAAGATGATGTCCATGAAAACTTTAGGTTACCTTGTCCCTTGTCTTACCAACAAGAGGGTTTGTGACTCCTTGAACTAGTGCAAGATGTGGAAGTTGATTGCACTTGTTCTCGCCAAAATGATAAGAGTGAAGTATGTTGGCGGAGTCACCCTCAAGAACTCTCTAGTTCTTCTTCTTTTGGATCCACACCATCTTGATCGGAATCCTTGGAGTTGTAGTCGTACTCGATGTAGTGGAACTTGAAGTAGTCTTGGGAATCCACTTGACTAAGGTTTTAGGAGCTTCTTCAAATGCATCAATCTCCTCTTGAAGCTTGTCCTTGCCTTTTTGCTTGTAGTCTTGTGGTGGAAGATCATCTTGAGCTTGTGTCCCCTTGAAAGAAGTGTCATACTTCTCTTGTTGAGGAACAAACTTTGTCTTGGGGTATTGATCTTCTTCCCATTCAACTCCATTGTCATTGAACTTTCGTTCAAAACCAACACCTTGATTCTTCCGGTGCATTCCTTGCTTGCGCACAATTTCCTCGAATTGCTTACTTCCGGCAAGGCTCTTGTAAACACCTTTCTCTATAATTCCCTTCAATAAGCTATTTTCTTGCTCAAGTGTAACTTGGCTAAGAGAATCATTAGTGGAATCAAGAGAACTACTAGAAGCAACAATATTGGATTTAGCATGATCATTGTTACTACTAGAGGAAGAATCTTTCTTATTCTTGTTACTAGTCTTGACTTGAGGCATGTAGGTGGATAAAAGTAAACGCTTGGCAATGTGAGAAGAACTTTTCTTGCAGAGATCATCATTGATTGCTTTTAATAACTCATGCTCTTGCTCAAGATTGAGCTTTTCAAAGCGTAATTTCTCATGAGCTCTTAAAAGTTCTCGATGATCTTCGAAGATAGTTTCATGAGCTAACTTAAGAGTGTTTAGTTCTTTAGTTAGAGCCTCAATCTTCTCCTTATCATTGTCATTCGTTTTAGCATGATTAATTGATGTTTCATCATAGTACTCATCACTAGAGTTGTCAACAAGCAAATCATCATCACCTAACAAGTCATCTTCATCACTATTAAAATCAACGTACTCGGGGTGTGTTACCTTAGGACCTTTGGCCATGAAGCATCTTCCAATTCCTTCATTTGGGGAGTCAAATATGTCGTAGGAGTTGGTTGACACAAGTGCTAGACCGGCAACACCTTCATCTTGAGTATCTTCGGAGTCGGAGTGATAACTTCTCTCGGAGTGGCTGTCGGAGTCGGAACCGGATACCCATTCACCAACATGAGCTTGATGTCTTTGTTTTGTATAGCTCCTTGATGATTTTTCCTTCCTTTCCGAGTCCTTGCTTCTCCGTGAGTATCTTCGTTCATAACAATCATCTTTACTCCTTCTCTCTCTTGGTGGAGATTCTTTGCTTCTTCTTTTTGGAGAATCTTCTCTTCTCTTGTAGGGAGCCGTACACTCATTGGAATAGTGTCCGGGTCTTCCACAATTATAGCAGTTTCGCTCTCGACTAGAAGATCTTTTGTCATTGTAGGGCCTTGACTTGAAGCTTGTATCTTTGCTTCTACTCTTGTAGAACTTGTTGAAGTTCTTCACCATTAAGCTCAATTCTTCATTGAAGTTTTGTTTCTCACTTGATGATGTGGGGGCTTCACATGACGCTTTGTAGGCACCACTTGATTTATTGTGAAGTTCCTCTTTGTCCTTGAGTGACATCTCATGAGCAACAATCCTTCCAATTACTTCCGTTGGCTTGAGATCTTTGTAGTTGGGCATCATTTGGATTAATGTGCACACGGTATCATATTTCCCATCCAAGGCTCTTAGGATCTTCTTGATGATGAATCTATCGGTCATCTCTTCACTTCCTAAGCCGGCAATCTCATTTGTGATGAGAGCAAGCCTAGAGTACATTTCAGCGACACCTTCACCATCCTTCATCTTGAACTTGTCAAGTTGACATTGGAGCACATCCAACTTGGATTCTTTGACGGAGTCGGTACCTTCGTGCATATCAATCAAAGTATCCCAAATTTCCTTTGCATTCTCAAGGCGACTGATTTTGTTGAATTCTTCGGGGCACAATCCGTTGAAGAGAATGTCACAAGCTTGAGCATTGTATTGCAACATCTTCAACTCATCCGCGGTAGCTTCACGGTTTGGTTCCCTCCCATCGAAGAACTCACCTTGCAAGCCAACACAAACAATAGCCCATACGGCGGGGTTATGTCCAAGAATATGCATTTTCATTTTATGCTTCCAACTAGCAAAATTAGTGCCATCAAAGTAAGGACCTCTACGGTGATAATTTCCCTCGCTAGACGCCATACTCTCCTAGGTTGTGAAACCAAGGGTATGACCACCAAAAGCTATGAAGATCAAGCCAAATGGAGACCAAAGCTCTGATACCACTTGTAGGATCGAAAGTATGTCTAGAGGGGGTGATTATACTACTTGACCAATTAAAAACTTAGCCTTTTCCCAATTTTAGTTCTTGGCAGATTTTAGCTATCTTAGAGCAAGTCAAGCAATCATCACACAATTCAAGCAAGCATGCAAAGAGTTTATTGGCAGCGGAAAGTAAAGCATGCAACTTGTAAGAATGTAAAGGTAAGGGTTTGGAGGATTCAAACGCAATTGGAGACACGGATGTTTTCCCGTGGCTCGGATAGGTGGTGCTATCCTACATCCACGTTGATGGAGACTTCAACCCACGGAGGGTAACGGTTGCGCGAGTCCACGGAGGGCTCCACCCACGAAGGGTCCACGAGGAAGCAACCTTGTCTATTCCACCATGGCCATCGCCCATGAAGGACTTGCCTCACTAGCGGTAGATCTTCACGAAGTAGGCGATCTCCTTGCCCTTACAAACTCCTTGGTTCAACTCCACAATCTTGTCGGAGGCTCCCAAGTGACACCTAGCCAATCTAGGAGACACCACTCTCCAAGAAGTAACAAATGGTGTGTTGATGATGAACTCCTTGCTCTTGTGCTTCAAATGATAGTATCCCCAACACTCAACTCTCTCTCATAGGATTTGGATCTGATGGAAAGAAGATTTGAGTGGAAAGCAACTTGGGGAAGGCTAGAGATCAAGATTCATATGGTAGGAATGGAATATCTTGGTCTCAACACATGAGTAGGTGGTTCTTTCTCAGAACATATGAGTAGGAATGATGTATGTGTTCTGATGGCTCTCTCTTCTAATGAAGAGGTGGTGGAGGGGTATATATAGCCTCCACACAAAATCCAACCGTTACACACAGTTTTCCAATCTCGGTGGGACCGGATCATCAAACTCGGTCGGACCGAAATGGTAAACCTAGTGACCGTTAGGAATCTCGGTGGGACAGAGATGCAACTCGGTAGGACCGATTCGGTTAGGGTTTGGGCATAACGTAATCTCGGTGAGACCGATTGCACAAACTCAGTGAGACCGAGTTCGGCAATTAGCTAACCAGAGAGTTGGTCAGGCAAACTCGGTGGGACCGACTTGCTCTTTCGGTGAGACCGAAATGTTACAAGAAGGAAACATAGAGTTTACCTTGCATTCTCGGTGGGACCAATTCGCTCTTTCGGTGAGACCGAAAAGTTACGAAAGGGAAACAGAGAGTTTGCAAGCCCATCTCGGTGAGACCGAGAACCTTATCGGTAGGACCGAATTGCTAGGGTTTGGCAGTGGCAAATGACAAGTGAAACTCGGTGGCGCCGGATTGACAGAATCGGTATGACCGAGTTTGGCTTAGGGTTTAGGTCATTTGTGGATATGGAAAGGTGGTTGAGGATTTTGGAGCATATCACTAAGCACATAGAGCAAGAGGCTCATTAAGCAACACATCATCCCTCCTTAATAGTATTGGCTTTTCCTAAAGACTCAATGTGATCTTGGATCACTAAAATATAAAATGAAGAGTCTTGGACTTTGGAGCTTGAGCCAATTCTTGTCCTTAGCATTTTGAGGGTTCCACTTTCACATCCATGCCATGCCAATCATTGAGCTTTCCTGAAATAATCATCTTGGAATAGCATTAGCTCAATGAGCTATATGTTGTTATGAATTACCAAAACCACCTAGGGATAGTTGCACTTTCAATAACCCGGTTTGAAAAACCGGTTCCTGTGATATTGAATCATACTGCCGGTTTAGGATACCTGTGTAGTAAGGGTGATAACCCAATCTTTAGAAGCCAAAAACTTCCAAATGTTTATGATTGTCATATATGGAGACTTATCATCCAAAGTCAAGTCGGGTTAATCGAAACCACATATATGCCTCAGATATGAAAAAAAAAGTCTCAAGACAAACCCAAAAGACTGTTTTCAAAAAAACTTAAGAAAAATAGAAAGAAAAATTTGAGGCTTCTGATTCGAATACGATCAGCAAACCGGACCAAAGGGGGTTAAGCTAGGATTCGAATACGATCATGTAGCCCCCAGTGGCTTTGGCGTTGCGCCGATCAAGAGGGTACCGACAGCTATGTTCTCTTTGGTTCGAATACGACCTATGTTTGAACAGGAAGCCCCCAAATGACCTTGAGAGGTTTTTAATGACCCTGATTCGAATATGATCCAAGTCGGACCCAAAAGGGGTTAAGCCATGATTCGAATACGATCAAGAAGCCCCCTAGTGAGTTTGGCATTGCGCCGATCAAGAGGGTACCGACAGCTATGTTCTCTTTGGTTCGAATACAACCTATGTTTGAACAAGAAGCCCCCAAATGACCTGTAACTGTGGCTATGAGCCGGATCAAAGGGTAATCATAGCTTAGCTCAATAAGCCGGAAGCCCCCAAGTGATATATTTCTGAGCTGTGCTCGCCGGGTGCCTATGTTTGAGTTGTGATGTGCAACAAACTCTCTTTGGTCCCTGTAATTTTTCCTGAAAACTCGAACTTGCGAGAGATGAATTTTTTTAAACCAGATATTTAGAGCTTCAAAGCTTTGTGGGAAATAGGTTTACCTTGAGCCGGATTGTAAACCGAAGCATCATTGTGAACCGGCAAGTTCTGACGGCCTTTAAATTTTTACTAATATGGCGGTAGCCTCCGGAACCGGGTTATCTTCCCTCTAATGACCCGAAGTTCTTGAATTCACTGACACCGACCAATTTCGCCGAGTCATGTCATTGTAGCCCCCGAGTCTTAAGACTACTCGAGGAGTGGGCTTGAGACTCTTCATATTTGACCTGGTATAAACCGGTATGAGTCATTCAACATCCCAGTGATATAACTTGTCCTGCACTAGAGAACTTGCAAGCCATAGTAATTGCTCTTTTAAAGAAAGCAATATATAATATAAAATATACTGGATGGATTTTACCTGATGCGTCAGGGCAGTAACTATCACCGCGGAGTTGACGATCACCATGGTGAAGCTGAAATCAATCACGGCCGAGTCGACCGCGGGAGTAGACAGATGAGTCGACCGCAGTGTTGTAAGCCGGTGCGGACGAGCAAGTTGTCCTCCTCGTTGTAAGCCGTCACGGACGCGTGAACCGGCCGTGAGAGCAGACAGTTGAGTCGTCCATGGCATTTGTAAGGCGGCGCGGACGGGCGAGTCGGCCGGCATGTTGATGTAAGCTGGACCGCGATACGCATGTCCGTGAAACTGCGCGAAACAACCACACGTGCATCCGCAGTATGATACCACTTTAAAGTGAATAATTACCTTGCATATAAAAATATACAAATCAAGGTAAAGATAAACTGTTTTTTGACAAAAACAATATGTGTCAATAGCACAGATTTAGATGGATATCACCTCATTCATCTGGATGATAATAGACGGACTGCCCGCAGATCACGTTGGTAATGTTGCAGCCCATCCAGCATAAACATAGTATTCCGATGATCAGCCATCTCTTCATTTAGGAGTGTTTAGTGTTCAATATTGTTATCCTTATGAGAGATAATTTTTGTAACCTTGCTGCGGGAACCTGTATACTCGCCAATTTACAGGACTGTTTTTCTCTTGGCAGATTTTTCTTCAAAAGTTGTCAGTCATTTTAAATTTTCTTTGCCCCTTCACTTCTTGTATTTCCCACTGACACTCCATCTTGCTCATCAGTTGGCCAGGTTCTCAAAACCAAAGTATAGTAACTTCCACACACAGCTTCTGTTGGCTACATGGATTCACCGAGTGGGCATGGCTTCAGATTTAAGCACTGGGTAACAACGGCCCAGGCACAAACACTCCAATGCACTATACTTGGACAAAACGGCATGAGATCTCCTTCCAACATATGAACAGACTGGCGATGGCAGCTCGTGGCAGGGCCTCGTTAGTGGAAGAAGGCCGCCGCGGCGACTTGAAGATGGCGGCTCTGGCGTGAAACGTCGGCTATCCGGAGGTGGTTCAGCGCGACACAGACGAGGACCAGCAGGGAGAGGCGGAATCCTGTCGCGAGGCGATAAGCCGGCGAAGTGGGCTCTTGCCATGGAGGTGGCGGCTCGCGCCGGAGTCGGAGACGAAAACGGAGGCAGCTCGACACGGACCATGGTGGAGGCGAGCGGGTCTCGGAGACGGCTCAGGGCAAGGATGAGAGACGACGGCGGCCCGCAACGGAGGTGAATGGACCACGGCGGCAGTAGAGGGGACCCTGTGGCGGCTTAGGGCCGACCGGCTCGCAGACGGCAAGGATAATAGCCGGAGGCCGAGGAGGCTCGCGGTAGGTGTGGGTCGGTGGAGGCGGCCGGCGCAGCGCAACCGCGGCAGAGAGGGCGACTTAGGGCCGCGATGATGGCTCGGCGGCGGTGACTCGAGATGAAAGCGTTGAAAACGGGTTGCAGTAGTGGCATAGGACCGCCGCGAGTCAGCATTGGAGTCTGCGGGGGCGGCTCAAATTGCTCGACGGAGTTGGAGGTCGACGGCTCAGCAAACGGTCGTTTCGAAGATGACAGTCAGAGGCAGCACTCGGAACTGCTTAACCAAGGTAGCAAATCAATCGCGGCCGCGACCCGGCAAGGCAGCAGAGGTGGATGTGGCCTACTTGTCATCTTGAACAACTGGACGAAGCCACGTTGGAAGCGATCTGAGGCAGCGGGGAGATTCAGACCCGGAGAGATGAGCCTGCAGGCGAAGACGGCGGGGCCGGCGCGGGGCAACCAGTCTGTCGAGCACGCGAGAGCCGGTGCTAAGCGGGCGTCATGGCAATGGGGGCGGCGACGGCGGCTCACCGATGGCCAGCGGAGGTGGCCCGGGGTCATGGAGGCATCGCGGCGGCTCACCACGTGACGACTCATGGCAGAGCAACAACATGAAGCCGAGCGAAAACAGCCACGGAGGAGCGACGGCGCGTCAGTCGCGGTGGCAAAGGAGTCCGGGGCGGCTCGACGACGGCAGCGGAGACCGGTCGCAGAGACAGTGGCGGAGTGCTGGCGAGGGGAGGTCCATCCCAGGCAGGCTGAGGCAGCCGGAGACTCGAGGTCGTACCCGCGGCCGCGGGCTGTCGGCGGCGGCGGCTCAAGGAGTCAACTCAACGCGCGTCCGCAAGGGCGGATTGGAAGCATGAGGCCGTGGCGACTCGTGATACAGGCAGGCGCGAGCTCAAGGCGACGAAGGCCGGGACGGCTTGGCAATGAAGACAACGACGACTTGAGGCGGAACAACAAGGCGGCGAAGTGATCCGGAACAAGAACGACTCAAAGTAGAAGGAGAGGCCAGCTCAGCAACGAGGCAGGCCGTCGCAGCGGCTCTCCACAGAGGTAAGACGGCCGGCGTCTCTCCCGCTGCAGTTGAAGCTGGCGGCGGCTCTCTCCCTGTTGTGAAATTGAACAGCTCGGCGAGGCGGAGCGGCGGCTCGCTGCAGCCCCGACGGATGGTGGTACTCTATGGCGGCTCAAGGACGAGGCCGCGGACGTGGGTTGCAACCACGGATGAAAAGCATGGCGGCGGGTCACCGCCGGCCGGTGGTCCGCAGAGGCTGCTCACTCGACGCTTTATAACGGAAAAGATGTGCCGGCGGCTTGGCCATGGCAGAAACCAGCAGAAGGAAACGCGTCTCGCTCGGACAAGCGACGGCTCGCAGTTGAGACCGGGATGGCCTGGCAACAAAGATGACGGCAACTCAGGTCAGATTAGAGGCGGAGCCGCTTGGCGACTCGCGACCCGTGGTGGCAGCAGAGTCGGCAGGGGCGGGTAGGCGAGGACGCAGAGTCGATTCCAAGTCGTGGCCTTCCTTTCCTTTTTTTCAATCTTCTCTGATGAACTTGTAGTCTATGTAAATCCTTCCCAGCATGTTTGGTTGGGGGTAGTTAGAGCTAGGGAATGAAAATTGAAGGGGTACGAGACTTCAAATCTATTGTTTGGTTAGGGGGGGTTGGGAATTGATAAGGGAATAGTCATGGGACTTGAGACTCCAACTCCCACCGTTTTATTAACAGGGAAGGGGGTAGGAGTTGGAAGGGAATTGTTTTAGTGAGTCAATCTTAGCCCTTCATCATAACTTACGTTAATTTCCCTTGTAATTTCCACGAACCAAACACGGGAATACAATTTCTTATCAAACTCTCACACATTATTTTCATCATGCGCCAAACAGAGGATTGGGAATAAAACGACCCATCCCATGTCTAATCTCAATACAACTTCCTACATTAAACTCCCATTCCCCTTCCATTTTTTGCCAAACACGCAAGGAAGCAGGGGCTTGACCCGGCGGCGACTCGGTAAATTTAACTAAGGCTCTTGCACCAAGGGCCACCGCAACAGCGGGTCACAACAGCCATATTTTCAATGTAGCAGATACCGATTCGTCTTTGACTCGCCGAATCGCCGGATCATGATCAACCGTCGCACTGCACGCAACCCTAATTTTCATCGAACGCAGATTTCGCGGATTGCAAACGTAGACCCTTCCAAACCGGCTCTTCTTCATCCGGAAATTCACGAACTTCTCAAAACCCTGGGAGAGATCCCTCCAAGAACTCAACACCACCATGCGTAGGCCCCATGGTGGGCGCCAACTGTCGTGGAAACGTCACGGCAGATGTCCTAGTGTGAGGACTTAGTCGTGAGGCCAACGCATCTATGTGGTAGCTTGAAGGGGTTGATCGGAATCGAGAGACGCAACACGCAAGACGGAGATTTAGACCGCTTCGGGCCCCGGGAAACATCATCCGGTAACAACCCTACATGTTGTTTGTGGCTACGTCTCATTATCGTCATGAGGGAGTCGTCGTAACTCCGGCTCCCCTAGTCGTGTCTAGACTTAATGATTATTCAACTTGTCCCTCTTGGGGTGCCCTGCCCCTCCTTATATATGTTGAAGGGGCGGGTTACATGTAGAGTCCAACTCGGACTTAAGACTTAACTATTCTGTTTTCTCTCCATGGGCTTTCTTTAACGTTTCGGGCTTCTTAACTGTTAACCCACAATCTGGCTTACCATCTGGCTTAACTGTCCGGCTTAACTGTCTGTTTTAACTATCTGACTTAACTGTCTGCTTAACTATCTGGCTCATATGAATGTGTTTGCCGGGTTACATGACTGTGTCTGCCGACCGTGAAGCCACCTGGGAATGCGAGGACCACCTCCATTCTGAGTACCCGGAGTTTTTCCAGTCCTAGATCTTGGGACGAGATCCTTTCGTAGTGGTAGAGTGTTGTAACACCATGTATGTAACCTGCCATATTTGTATTCCAACTCTTGCCATTTTCGGCACTAAGTTATGATATTTCCTCATTGTCGGGTTTTTGTCTTCGTGTTGATTTTGTCTTTGTCATGCATCTCATATCATGCCATCATGTGCATTGCGTTTGCATACGTGTTCGTCTCATGCATCCGAGCATTTTCCTCGTTGTCCGTTTTGCATTTCGGCGCTCCTATGTCCTCCGGTGTCCCCTTTTACCTCTTTTCGTGTGCGGGTATTAAACGTTCTCGGATTGGACCGAGACTTGTCATGCGGCCTTGGTTTACTACCGGTAGACTGCCTGTCAGGTTTCGTGCCATTTGGACTTCGTTTGATACTCCAACGGTTAACCGAGGAGCCGAGAAGGCCTCGTGTGTGTTGCAGCCCAACACCCCTCCAAGTGGCCCAAAACCCACCTAAACCCCCTCCATCACCTAGCTCGTTCGATCATGATCGCGTCGCCGAAAACCCACTCAATTTGGAGCCTCCTAGCTCCCTCTACCTATAAAAAGATCCTCCCATTCCAAATCACGGATCAAACCCTAAAATCCTTCCCCTCGCGCTGCCGGACGCGTCCACGCCGCGCCGGACGTGTCCACCGCCTCCAGCCACGTCGCCCCGGCCAATAGCATCGCGCCACGTCAGCGCCGCCGTCGCCCGCACCCAACCGGAGCGCGCCACGTCAGCGGGGCCGCCCCACTTCGCCGCGCACCACCGCGCGGACCGCCGGGGCCCAACCGCGGCCCTCCCGGCGTGGCACCGCCGCCCGACGCCGCCTGCATCGCGCTCCACCGCATTGCGCCGTTCGCCGGCCCCGCCACCTCCACCACGCGCCCTGTCGCCGTCGACCTCCTCGCCCCGTCGTCGCCCCGCCGTCGACCTCCGACGCCGCGCTGCCTTCTCCGGCTCCCCCTCGCCTTCCCCTCGCCAGAACAAGCTCGTTGCCTCGCCAGAGCTCCTCGGTTCGCGTGCCCGCGAGGAACCCTAGATCTAGAGAGGTTGACTTTTTCCCCAAGTCCCAGATAATTTTAGCGTTTTTCTTCACATCATAACTCTGCATCCGTGGCTCCGTTTTGGACGTGTAGCATGTCAAATTGTTCGTCTCGACAAGTACTTCATTTAATTCCATTGCACCATGTTCATTTGAGTTCATATTGATGCCCTAAATGTTGTTGCAAGAATGCTAGTTTATATTAGTTTCAGATTCTTATCAGAGTTTGCGCATTTGTCATTTTTGCCATGTTTAATGTGTGCCTCCTATGAACTTGAGCTCTATATGTGTTTTGAAGTATGCCATGCCATCTTACAGGGGTGTATGTCATGTATTTTTGTGATCCTTGTGGTGACCAGCATAAGCATGCAAATTAGCTCTCATGATGTTGCTGATTTCATGGACTTAGAAATCTTCTAAGTCATTGCTCTGTTAATATTTTTATGCCATGTATTCTTGTTTCTACAGAGTGATCCATGCCTCTTTTGAGCATGATCACTAAGGATGTTTTGTAGATATTGTTGTGCTCTATACATCCATGACTTTATTTGCAATTATGGAGTACCCTAGCTTGACTCAATCGAGCTCTACTTTTGCTATAAAATGTTCCTGCCATAATGTTTACGTGTTAAGCATTTTTGCCAAGGTTGTTGTAGTTGATCCATGCATGCTTTGAGGTTGTTCTTGCCATGTTTAGCTTCTATACCATGTCTACTTGCTGGGTGTATGCTTAGTTTGTCATGCAATGCCTTGTGGTGAGTGCATCGAGCTCGTAAACATGCCTACTTCATATCTGTTTTGCCACGTTTCGGTTTTCTACTAAGTCTGAATCTGTTAACAAAAGTTGCTATGTTCACATGGTTGCCATTGTATTTTCTGATCCCTTTTGGCTTATGGTCAGTAAGGGACTTTTGTTGTATGCTTTCAGTAGCTTCATGGCATGCCTTGATTTGCCATGTTATGTTCCTGTAGCATGTTGTTACCTTGTTCTAAACATTGCTTCCTGGTGTTAAATTCCTGACTTGTTGTTATTTTCACCAAGTCTGTAACCTGATATCTTTTGCACTTTTGCCATGCTTGTTTGAACCTGATATTGAGTGAATTAGCCGTAGCTCAGTGTTCATCTATTGTCAAGAATCTTGAGTGGATCCCTGCCATGTGCTTTGTTGCTATGTTAGAGTGCAGTAGCTTGTTGTTCTTGATGCATTTAGATGGCCTCGTGTTGTTAATCGCAGATCGGTGCTATATTTGTTTTGCTTGCCATTTGCAAACCGTGCATCCGATTCCGGTGATCTTTATATCGATTTCGACTGAAATCAACTCACCTTTCCAGTGGAACTCTTGGTTTTCCAAGTTGGGGCCAGGTTCAATCTTTCCTTTCCGAAACATGCATATGCATTGCATATCACATCCCGCATATCATGCCATGTTTTGCATCATGTTGTTTGTGCATTGCACGTGGTTGATTGTGTCTCCATTTGCTTGTGTTCTTGCTTTGGGTAGAGCCGGGAGACGAGTACGTGATCAAGGAACCCGTTGAGTACGCTTACGAGGATCAAGCTAACGTCAACTCGGAGACTTTGCAGGCAGGATGACCATACCCTCGAAATCACTTCTATCTTTGCTTGCTAGATGCTCGCTCTTTTGCTATGCCTATGCTACGATACCTACCACTTGCTTATCATGCCTCCCATATTGCCATGTCAAACCTCTAAACCACCTTGTCCTAGCAAACCATTGTTTGGCTATGTTACCGCTTTGCTCAGCCCCTCTTATAGCGTTGCTAGTTGCAGGTGAAGATTGGAGTTTGTTCCTTGTTGGAACATGTTTATTGTTGGGATATCATTATTATATCTTGTCTATTTTAATGCATCTATATACTTGGTAAAGGGTGGAAGGCTCGGCCTTATGCCTGGTGTTTTTTTCCACTCTTGCCGCCCTAGTTTCCGTCATACCGGTGTTATGTTCCTTGATTTTGCGTTCCTTACACGGTTGGGTTATAATGGGAACCCCTTGACAGTTCGCCTTGAATAAAACTCCTCCAGCAAGGCCCAACCTTGGTTTTACCATTCGCCACCTAGCCTTTTTCCCTTGGATTTCGCAGACTCAAGGGTCATCTTTATTTTAACCCCCGGGCCAGTGCTCCTCTGAGTGTTGGTCCAAACTGAGCTGCCTGTGGGGCCACCTCGGGGAAACTTGAGGGTTGGTTTTACTCATAGCTAGGCTCATCTGTTGTGCCCTGAGAATGAGATATGTGCAACTCCTATCGGGATTTGTCGGCACATTCGGGTGGTTTTGCTGAATTTGTTTTACCATTGTCGAGATGTCTTGTAACCGGGATTCCGAGTCTAATCGGATTATCTTGGGAGAAGGAATATCCTTCATTGACTATGAGAGCTTGTGATGCGCTAAGTTGGGACACCCCTACAGGGATTTGAACTTTCAAAATCTGTGCCCGCAGTTATGGGCAGATGGGAATTTGTTAATGTCCGGTTGTAGAAAACCTTAAACTTAACTTAATTAAAATGAATCAACAGAGTGTGTGGCCGTGATGGTCTCTTTTCGGTGGAGTCCGGGAAGAGAACACGGTCTCGTGTTATGTTTGAACGTAGTTTGTTCTAGAATCACTTCTTGATCATAGTTCATCGACCGTGCCTTTGCCTTCTCTTCTCGCTCTCATTTGCGTATGTTAGCCACCATATATGCTAGTGCTTGCTGCAGCTCCACCCCATACCTTTTACCCTACCTATAAGCTTAAATAGTCTTGATCGCGAGGGTGCGAGATTGCTGAGTCCCCGTGACTTACAGATTACTTCCAAAACCAGTTGCAGGGACCGATGATACCGCTCCAGGAGATTCGACTGAGCTCAAGTGGGAGTTCGATGAGGACTCGGGATGATACTACGTTTCCTTTCCAGACGATCAGTAGTGGAGCCTAGTTGGGGCGATCGGGGACTTTGTTGCATTTGGGGTTGTCTTTATTTCGGTTCCGTAGTCGGACCTTGATTGTATCTGGATGAATGCAATGTTATTTTTATGCTATTGTGTGACGTGGTGATTGTAAGCCAACTATGTATCTCTTTCCTTATTCAGTACATGGGTTGTGTGAAGATTACCCCACTTGCGACATTGCTTACAATGTGGTTATGCCTCTAAGTCGTGCTCCAACACATGGGAGATATAGCCGCATCGTGGGCGTTACAAGTTGGTAATCAGAGCCTTCCCCGACTTAGGAGCCCCCTACTTGATTGAATCGTTGGTGTTGTTGAGTCTAGAAAAATGTTTTGAGTCTTTTAGGATTATATATATCGGAGAGTAGGATTCTTTTTACTCCTCAGTCCCTTCGTCGCTCTGGTGAGGCATCCTGGCATAGAGTTTTGACTCTTCTCTTCTCAAATTTCACTAAGAAAAATTAGGATCACGCGGGTATCTTGGAATCGTTCTGATGGTTTTGTGACAAGAACATTGTTCTTGGTGCCTCCTGACATTTAGGGGTTGTGGCAGTGTCTCGGGGAGTTGAGCTCCGAGGTGTTGTCGTCACAATTTTATCGTTGCAGTTCTGGAATACCTGAGTTTCGCCGACATCGAAAATCTCTTTTATGCAGTTGTTGGTGAGATAACCTCAACGCCACCCAGCACTGGGGCAGGAGTTCGGGAGTATTGCCATAACTCGTATAATAGATGCTTTTCGAAGGTTGAGGTAAATGATTTCCGAAGGTTTCTTGGTTATGTGTTGAAGGATGGATACAGCTGGATGTAGGATTTGCTAGCTTTGGGTGAGATATTATGCTTCCCCTGTATCCCCAACACCTGATTGCATAACCAGGAAAATTTCGGGAGTTTCATAGGTGGGAATTCATATAGCTCTAGTATTTATTCCACAAATATTTGGTTTGTGATTGGGTAATCCTCACAAAGTATTTGTTCTTGTATGTACCTTGTTGTTTTATTCTTTTACCTCTATCTAAGTGGCTTCTCAATTTATGGAAGTGTGACCATTTCAATTGGAATTCATTCATTCATTTTGTTCGGATGTTAAGACTATATGTTGCAATTTCGATCCATTTGATTCAGCTTGAATATATGTCTGCCAAGATGCTAACGGATGTCACCCTCTTAAGGATGGCTCCTCCAACGCGTCAGAATCCTGAACCGCCACCACCACCTCCACCTCCGGAGGCATGGCAAGTTGTGATGGCTGCTACCAATGCCAACACGCAGATGCTTATGCAACTCTTGCAAGAGCGCAACCAAGGAAATCAAGGCCATGGCAACAATCAGAATCAGTTTGCTACACTCAACCAGTTCCTTGCAAACCAACCAAAGACCTTCAGTAATTGTGTCCAGGCAACAGACGCTGATGATTGGCTCGTGGATATCTGCAAGCATTTCGAGTGCAACAACGTCAGGCCTGAGGACTTTGTCAAGTTTGCTTCATTCCAACTCAAAGACCAAGCTGCTGAATGGTATCAGCAATACAAAGATTCCAGAGGAGGTCGTGTGATTACCTGGGATGAATTCCATCAAGGCTTCAAAGCTCACCACATTCCCCAGAGTGTTGTTGAGAGTAAGCGTGAGGAGTTCCGCAATCTGAAGCAAGGCAGCTTGTCTGTTTACCAGTATAACATCATGTTCCAAAAGCTCGCTCGTTTCGCTAAGCAAGACGTCCCTGACGAGAAGAGAATGATTTATCAGTTCAGAGGTGGCCTCGGAGAAGATCTCCAACTAGCCCTCGTGCTTTTTGAGCCGAACAAGTATGATGAGTTTTACAACATGGCACTGAAACAAGAGACTGCTCAGCTCAAGTGCGATGCTTCCAAGAAACAAGTCAGGAATGCAACTCCTTCTTCCTCAACTCAAGTGGTAACTAAGCAGCAAAAGTATTGGTTGCCTCCTCCTCCTCCGTTCCGTCAGCCTTATCAGCAGAAGAGCAAAGGTGGCAATGGATCTTCCCACCCAACCAACCCAGGCTTTCAGAACAAGACTTCGTCTCAAGCTCCAAGATCAAGTGCTCCGTATCATCGTCCGCTCTCGGAGGTTACGTGTAACAAGTGTCAGTAGAAGGGTCACTATGCCAACAAATGCTTCAATCAGAGGCGTCTTCCTCCCCCACCTCCTGTGAGGTCTGCTAGCACCGCAGTGGTCAAGCGTAATCCCAGGCATGCCAAGGTCAACATGATGAACGCAGCTCAGGCAGAGGACTCGTCAGATGTGATCATGGGTAACCTTCCTATTAACGATATTCCTGCAAAAGTTCTTTTTGACTCTGGTGCATCGCATTCTTTCATGTCATTCCCATTTGCATCGGAGCACAACTTTGGCACTAAGGCATTACCTAAAGCATTGCAAGTTGTCTCTTCGGCTAAGCATTTGAGTTCTAGCATGATGGTTCCGGATGTTTCTATCATGATGGGCAACTTCAAGTTTCTGGCTTCTCCAATGGTCCTTGGTAACTCGGATATTGATCTTATTCTCAGAATGGGCTGGCTTTCTAAGCACAAGGCTCAGCTTGATTGTGCTGCCATGCAGATTCAATTGACACATTCGTCTGAGGATGTAATCATCTTTGCCGCTCGTGATAATACCATCCGACTATTTTCTATCAATGAGAAGGGCGAGCTAGATGCCATCTCTCAGATTCCAGTCGTTTGCGAATATCAAGACGTCTTTCTAGAAGAGCTTCCAGGAATGCCTCTGCACCGGCCACTTGAATTCGTCATTGATCTTGAGCATGGCACGGAACCTGTTTTCAAACATCCTTACAAGCTTGGACCTAAAGAGTTGCAGGAGCTGAAGAAACAACTCGATATTCAAGAGCGTATGGGTCTCATCTGACCAAGTTATTGTCCATGGGGTTGTGGTGTTCTTTTTGTCAAGAAGAAGGATGGAATGGACCGACTTTGTGTCGACTACCGTCCATTGAACAAGAAGACCATAAAGAACAAGTACCCACTTCCCAACATCAATGAGCTTTTCGAACAACTCAAAGGTTCTCAAGTATTCTCCAAGCTTGATCTCCTTATGGGCTATCATCAGATCACAATCGTGAAGAAGATATCCCCAAGACAGCATTCAGAACAAGCTATGGTTCATACGAATACACTGTCATGTATTTCGGCCTCGTCAATGCTCCTCCAACATTCTCTCGCATGATGAACTTCATCTTCAACGCCTACACAAATGACTTCGTCTTGGTCTACCTCGATGACATTTTGGTCTTTTCCAAGAACAAGGAGGATCTTGCCAAGCACTTGAGATTGGTGCTGGATAAACTCAGAGAACATCAGTTCTATGCGAAGTTTTCAAAGTGCGAGTTTTGGCTCGATGAGGTTCTCTACCTTGGGAATATCATCTCCGCCAAGGGCATAGCTGTTAATCCTGAGAAGGTGTCTACAATTGTGAATTGGGAACCGCCTCAGAACATGAAGCAACTCCGCAGCTTCCTTGGGCTCGCAAGCTATTGTCGAAGGTTCGTTGAGAACTTCTCTAAGATCGCGAAGCCTCTTTCCAACCTCCTCCAGAAGCATGTGAAGTATGTCTGGTCGCCTGAATGTGACATCGCTTTCAACACCCTCAAAGAGAAGTTAGTCACAACTTCAGTTCTGACTCCTCCTGATGAATCCAAACCATTCGAGGTTTTCTGTGATGCTTCCCTTCAAGGTCTTGGTGCAGTGTTGATGCAAGAGAAGAAAGTTGTGGCCTATACCTCTCTCCAGTTGAAGCCCAACGAAAAGAACTACCCCACTCATGACCTCGAGTTGGCGGCAGTTGTCCATGCTCTTTTAACTTGGAGACATCTCTTGTTGGGAAGGAAAGTGGACATCTTCACTGATCACAAGAGTCTCAAGTACATCTTCACTCAGCCCAACCTCAACCTCAGGCAGACTCGTTGGGTCGAAATGATTCAAGAGTATAATCCGAGTATCGAATATACTCCAGGCAAGGCCAATGTAATTGCTACCGCTTTGAGCAGGAAGGCTTACTGCAACAGTTTGATTATCAAGCCCTGCCAACTAGAGCTTTGTGAAGCTTTCCGCAAACTCAATCTCCAAGTTGTTCCTCAAGGATTCCTTGCCAACCTCCAAGTCTCTCCTACTTTGGAAGATCAGATTCGTGAGGCTCAACTTCTTGATGCTATGGTGAAGAAGGTGAAGATTGGGATTGCCAAGAGTCAACCCAAGTACAAGTGCTATCGTCTTGATGACAAGGATACTCTATTATTCGAGGATCACATTGTTGTTCCTAAGGGTGACCTTCGTAAAGTCATTATGAACGAGGCTCACAATTCACTCCTCTCTATTCACCCTGGAAGTACAAAGATGTACCAGGACCTCAAGCAGTCGTATTGGTGGACTCGAATGAAGCGCGAGATTGCTCAGTTCGTGAATGAATGTGATGTCTGCAGAAGAGTGAAGGCAGAACACCAATGACCAGCTGGTCTCCTCCAACCTATTGCCATTCTAGAATGGAAGTTTGACCATATTGAGATGGACTTGGTGACTGGATTTCCAAAGTCCAAGCGTGGCAATGATGCTATCTTTGTTGTCATCAACAAGCTCACCAAAGTGGCTCATTTTCTTCCTATCAAAGAATCTATCACAACAGCTCAGTTGGCAGAGCTATATATCCTCCAGGATTATCTCCTTGCACGGCATTCCGCAGTTGAAATCTTCAGATCGTGGCAGCATCTTTACCTCTAAGTTCTGGGATTCTTTTCAGAAGGCCATAGGCACCAACATTCGCTTCAGCATAGCCTTTCATCCTCAAATCAGTGGCCAAGTCGAGCGAGTCAATCAAATTCAGGGCATGTGTCATTTCTTTCGGTATGAAGTGGGAAGATTGTCTTCCATATGCTGAGTTCTCCCACAACAACAGCTTCCAAGAGAGTTCGGGCAAGGCCCCATTCGAGATTCTCTATGGCAGGAAGTGACGTACTCCTCTAAATTGGTCAGAGGCTGGTGAACGCCAACTTCTTGGAAATGACTTGATCACAGAGGCTGAAGAAATGTGCAAAGTCATTCGTCAAAATATCAAAGCCGCGCAATCGCGCCAGAAGAGTTACTATGATAGAAAACATCGTGACTTGGCTTTCGAGATCGGAGACCATGTCTACCTCCGCGTCTCTCCAATGAAAGGTACTCGTCGCTTCGGTATCAAAGCGAAGCTTGCCCCTAGATACTTGGGTCCTTTCAAGATCACTGGCAAAAGAGGCGATCTCGCCTATCAACTTGAGCTTCCATCCAACTTTGCAAACGTGCACGATGTGTTTCACGTGTCTCAACTCCGCAAGTGTTTCAAGACTCCTTACCGCACCATCAACTTCGAAGAGATTGATCTCCAAGAAGACTTGTCGTATCATGAGCATCCCGTTGCTATTCTTGAAGAAACTGAGCGCAAGAGTCGCAACAAGTCTATCAAATTCCTGAAAGCCAAGTGGTCACATCATTCCGACCGTGAAGCCACCTGGGAACACGAGGACCACCTCCGTTCTGAGTACTCGGAGTTTTTCCAGTCTTAGATCTCGGGACGAGATCCTTTCGTAGTGGTGGAGTGTTGTAACACCCCGTATGTAACCTGCCATATTTGTATTCCAACTCTAGCCATTTTCGGCACTAAGTTATGATATTTCCTCGTTGTCGGGTTTTTGTCTTCGTGTTGCTTTGTCTTTGTCATGCATCTCATATCATGTCATCATGTGCATCGCATTTGCATACGTGTTCGTCTCCTGCATTCGAGCATTTTTCCCCGTTGTCCGTTTTGCATTTCGGCGCTCCTATGTCCTCCGGTGTCCCCTTTTACCTCTTTTCGTGTGCAGGTATTAAACGTTCTCGGATTGGACCGAGACTTGTCATGCGGCCTTGGTTTACTACCGGGAGACCGCCTGTCAAGTTTCGTGCCATTTGGACTTTGTTTGATACTCCAACGGTTAACCAAGGAGCCGAGAAGGCCTCGTGTGTGTTGCAGCCCAACACCCCTCCAAAGTGGCCCAAAACCTATCTAAACTCCCTCCATCATCTAGGTCATTCGATCACGATCGCGTGGCCGAAAACCGTGCTCAATTTGGAGCCTCCTAGCTCCCTCTACCTATAAAAAGGTCCTCCCATTCCAAATCACGGATCAAACCCTAAAATCCTTCCCCTCGCGCCGCCGGATGCGTCCACGCCGCGCGAGACATGTCCACTACCTCTAGCCACGTCGCCCCGGCCAATAGCATCGCGCCACGTCAGCGCCACCGTCGTCCGCACCCAACCGGAGCGCGCCACGTCAGCGGGGCCGCCCCACTTCGCCGCGCACCACCGCACGGGCCCGCCAGGGCCCAACTGTGGCCCTCCCGGCCCGGCACCGCCGCCCGCATCGCGCGCCGCCCGCTCCGCCGCACTGCGCCGCTCGCCGGCCCCGCCGCCTCCACCGTGCGCCCTGCCGCCGCCGCCCTCGACCTCCTCGCCCGGTCGCCGCCCCGCCATCGACCTCCGACGCCGCGCCGCCTTCTCTGGCTCCCCCTTGCCTTCCCCTTGCCGGAGCTCCTCGGTTTGCGTGCCCGCAAGGAACCCTAGATCTGGAGAGGTTGACTTTTTCCCCAAGTCCCAAATAATTTTAGCATTTTTCTTCGCATCATAACTCTGCATCTGTGGCTCCGTTTTGGGCGTGTAGCATGTCAAATTGTTCATCTCGACAAGTACTTCATTTAATTCCATTGCACCATGTTCATTTGAGTTCATCTTGATGCCCTAAATGCTGTTGCAAGAGTGCTAGTTTATATTAGTTTCAGATTCTTATCAGAGTTTGGGCATTTGTCATTTTCGCCATGTTTAATGTGTGCCTCCTATGAACTTGAGCTCTACATGTGTTTTGAAGTATGCCATACCATCTTTACAGGGGTGTATGCCATGTATTTTTGTGATCTTTGTGGTGACTAGCACAAGCATGCAAAGTAGCTCTCGTGATGTTGCTGATTTCAGGGACAGAAATCTTCTAAGTCATTGCTTTGTTAATATTTTTATGCCATGAATTCTTGTTGCTATAGAGTGATCCATGCCTCTTTTGAGCATGATTAGTAAGGATGTTTTGTAGATATTGTTGTGCTCTATCCATCCATGTCTTTGTTTGCAATTATGGAGTACCCTAGCTTGACTCAATCGAGCTCTACTTTTGCTATAAAATGTTCCTGGCAGAATGTTTACGTGTTAAGCATTTTTGCCAAGGTTGTTGTAGTTGATCCATGCATGCTTTGAGGTTGTTCTTGCCATGTTTAGCTTCTATACCATGTCTACTTGCTGGGTGTATGCTTAGTTTGTCATGCAATGCCTTGTGGTGAGTGCACCGAGCTCGTAAACATGCCTACTTCATATCTGTTTTGCCATGTTTCAGTTTTCTACTAAGTCTGAATCTGTTAACGAAAGTTGCTATGTTCACATGGTTGCCATTGTATTTTCTGATCCCTTTTGGCTTATGGTCAGTAAGGGACTTTTGTTGTATGCTTTGAGTAGCTTCATGCCATGCCTTGCTTTGCCATGTTATGTTCCCGTAGCATGTTGTTACCTTGTTCTAAACATTGCTTCCTGATGTTAAATTCCTGACTTGTTGTTATTTTCACCAAGTCTGTAACCTGATATCTTCTGCAATTTTGCCATGCTTGTTTGAACCTGATATTGAGTGAATTAGCCGTAGCTCAGTGTTCATCTTTTGTCAAGAATCTTGAGTGGATCCCTGCCATGTGCTTTGTTGCTATGTTAGAGTGCAGTAGCTTGTTGTTCTTGATGCATTTAGATGGCCTCGTGCTGTTAATCGCAGATCGGTGCCATATTTGTTTTGCTTGCCACTTGCAAACCGTGCATCCGATTCTGGTGATCTTTATATCGATTTCGACTGAAATCAACTAACCTTTCCAGTGGCACTCTTGGTTTTCCAAGTAGAGGCCAGGTTCAATCTTTCCTTTCCGAAACATGCATATGCATTGCATATCACATCCCGCATATCATGCCATGTTTTGCATCATGTTGTTTGTGCATTGCACGTGGTTGATTGTGTCTCCCTTTGCTTGTGTTCTTCCTTTGAGTAGAGCCGGGAGACGAGTACGTGATCGAGGAACTCGTTGAGTACGCTTACGAGGATCGAGCTAACGTCAACTCGGAGACTTTGAAGGCAGGATGGCCATACCCTCGAAATCACTTCTATCTTTGCTTGCTAGATGCTCGCTCTTTTGCTATGCCTATGCTACGATACCTACCACTTGCTTATCATGCCTCCCATATTGCCATGTCAAACCTCTAACCCACCTTGTCCTAGCAAACCGTTGTTTGGCTATGTTACCGCTTTGCTCAGCCCCTCTTATAGCGTTGCTAGTTGCAGGTGAAGATTGGAGTTTGTTCCTTGTTGGAACATGTTTATTGTTGGGATATCATTATTATATCTTGTCTATTTGAATGCATCTATATACTTGGTAAAGGGTGGAAGGCTCGGCCTTATGCCTGATGTTTTGTTCCACTCTTGCCGCCCTAGTTTCCGTCATACCGGTGTTATGTTCCTTGATTTTGCGTTCCTTACACGGTTGGGTTATAATGGGAACCCCTTGACAGTTCGCCTTGAATAAAACTCCTCCAGCAAGGCCCAACCTTGGTTTTACCATTCGCCACCTAGCCTTTTTCCCTTGGGTTTCGTGGACTCAAGGGTCATCTTTATTTTAACCCCCGGGCCAGTGCTCCTCTGAGTGTTGGTCCAAACTGAGCTGCCTGCGGGGCTACCTTTGGGAAACTTGAGGGTTGGTTTTACTCGTAGCTAGTCTCATCCGTTGTGCCCTGAGAACGAGATATGTGCAGCTCCTATCGGGATTTGTCGGCACATTCGAGTGGTTTTGCTGGACTTGTTTTACCATTGTCGAGATGTCTTGTAACCGGGATTCCGAGTCTGATTGGATTGTCTTGGGAGAAGGAATATCATTCGTTGACCATGAGAGCTTGTGATGGGCTAAGTTGGGACACCCCTGCAGGGATTTGAACTTCCGAAAGTCGTGCCTGCAGTTATGGGCAGATGGGAATTTATTAATGTCCGGTTGTAGAAAACCTAAAACTTAACTTAATTAAAATGAATCAACAGAGCGTGTGGCCGTGATGGTCTCTTTTCGGCGGAGTCCGGGAAGAGAACATGGTCTCGTGTTATGTTTGAACTTAGGTTGTTCTAGGATCACTTCTTGATCATAATTCATCGACCGTGCCTTTGCCTTATCTTCTCGCTCTCATTTGCGTATGTTAGCCACCATATATGTTAGTGCTTGCTGCAGCTCCACCCCATACCTTTTACCCTACCTATAAGCTTAAATGGTCTTGATGCGAGGGTGCGAGATTGCTGAGTCCCCGTGACTCACAGATTACTTCCAAAACCAGTTGCAGGGACCGATGATACCACTCCAGGAGATTCGACTGAGCTCAAGTGGGAGTTCGATGAGGACTCAGGACGATACTACGTTTCCTTTCCAGACAATCGGTAGTGGAGCCCAGTTGGGACGATCGGGGACTTTGTTGCATTTGGGGTTGTCTTTATTTTGGTTCCGTAGTCGGACCTTGATTGTATCTGGATGAATGTAATGTTATTTTTATGCTATTGTGTGACGTGGCGATTGTAAGACAACTATGTTTCTCTTTCCTTATTCAGTACATGGGTTGTGTGAAGATTACCCCAATTGCGGCATTGGTTACAATGCGGTTATGCCTCTAAGTCGTGCTCCAACACGTGGGAGATATAGCCACATCGTGGGCGTTACAGTACAGAGTTGGCTCACAATCGCCACTTCACACAATACATAAATATAGCATTACATCATCTAGAATACAATCAAGGTCCGACTACGGAACCAAAATAAAGACAACCCCAAATGCATAAGATCCCCGATCGCCCCAACTGGGCTCCACTACTGATCGTCTGGAAAGGAAATGTAGTAATGTCCTAAATCCTCGTCGAACTCCCAATTGAGTTCCGTTGCATCCCCTGGAATGACATCATCGGCACCTGCATCTGGTTTTGGAAGTAATTTGTGAGTCACGGGGACTCAGCAATCTCACACCCTCGCGATCAAGACTATTTAAGCTTATGGGTAGGAAAAGGTAGTGAGGTGAAGCAGCTGCAAGCACTAGCATATATGGTGGCTAACTTACGCAAATGAGAGCGAGAAGAGAAGACAAAGCACGGTCGAGAATCAGTGATCAAGAAGTGATCCTAGAACTACTTACGTTCAAGCATAACACGAGACCGTGTTCTCTTCCCGGACTTCGCCGAAAAGAGACTATCACGGTTACACACGCTGTTGATTCATTTTAATTAAGTTAAGTTTCAGGCTCTCTACAACCGGATATTAACAAATTCCCATCTGCCCATAACCGCGGGCACGGCTTTTGAAAGTTCAAATCCCTGCAGGGGTGTCCCAACTTAGCCTATCACAAGCTCTCATGGTCAACGAAGGATATTCCTTCTCCCAGGATGACCCGATCAGACTCGGAATCCCGGTTACAAGACATTTCGACAATGATAAAACAAGACTAGCAAAGCCGCCTGAATGTGCCGACAAATCTCGATAGGAGCTGCACATATCTCGTTCTCAGGGCACACCGGATTGTCCAAGATTCCGGTAGGCCAACCCAGAGTTGCCCCTGGTGGCCACCGGCTGCTGACAGGTTGGACCAACACTTAGAGGAGCACTGGCCCGGGGGTTTAAAATAAAGATGACCCTTGAGTCCGCGGAACCCAAGGGAAAAAGGCTTAGGTGGCAAATGGTAAAACCAAGGTTGGGCCTTGTTAGAGGAGTTTTATTCAAGGCGAACTGTCAAGTGGTTCCCATTATAACCCAACCGCGTAAGGAACGCAAAATCAAGGAACATAACACCGACATGATGGAAACTAGGGTGGCAAGAGTGGAACAAAACACCAGGCATAAGGCCGAGCCTTCCACCCTTTACCAAGTATATAGGTGCATTAAAGTAAACAAGATATAATAGTGATATCCCAACAATAATCATGTTCCAACAAGGAACAAACTCCAATCTTCACCTGTAACTAGCAACGCTATAAGAGGGACTGAGAAAAGCAGTAACATAGCCAAACAACGGTTTGCTAGGACAAGGTGGGTTAGAGGTTTGACATGGAAATATGGGAGGCATGATATAGCAGGTGGTAGGTATCGCAGCATAGGCATAGCAATAGAGCGAGCAACTAGCAAGCAAAGATAGAAGTGATTTTGAGGGTATGGTCATCTTGCCTGCAAAGTTCTCCGGGTTGACGTAAGCTTGATCCTCGTAAGTGTACTCAACGGGTTCCTCGATCACGAACTCGTCTCCCGGATCTATCCAAAGCAAGAACAAAAGCAAAGGAAACCACGATCAACTACGGTGCAATGCGCAAGCAACATGATGCAAAACATGGCATGATATGCGGGATGTGATATGCAATGCTTATGCATGCTCCGGAAGGAAAATATTGAACCAGGCCTCAACTTGGCAAACGAAGAGCTCCGCTGGAAAGATGAGTTCATTTCAGTCGAAATCGATATAAAGATCACCGGAATCGGATGCACGGTTTGCAAATGGCAAGCAAAACAATAATGGCACAAATCTGCGATTAACAACACGACGTCATCTAAAATGCAACAAGAAACTAAGCTACTGCACTCTAACATAGCAATAAAGCACATGGCAGTGATCTACTCAAGATGCTTGACAAAAGATGAACACTAAACTACGGCTAAATCACACAATAGCAGGTTCAAACAAGCATGGCAAAAGTGCAAAAGATATCAGCTTCAAAATAACAACATGCCAGGAATTAACATCAGGAAGCAATGTTTGGAGCAAGATATCAACATGCTACAGGATCAGAACATAGGAAATCAAGGCATGGCATGAATCTACTCAAAGCATATACAAAAGTCCCTTACCGACCATAAGCCAAAAATGATCAGAAGATATGATGGCACCCATGTAAACATAGCAAGTTTTGTTAACAGATTCAGACTTAGTAGAAAACTGGACATGGCAAAAACAGAGTTAAGTAGGCACGTTTGCAAGCTCGATGCACTCACCACAAGGCATTGCATGACAAACTAAGCATACACCCAGCAATAGGACATGATTATGAAGCCAAGAAAAGCAAGAACAAGTTCATAGCATGCATGGATCAACTACAACAACCTTGGCAAAATTGATTAACACATAAACAATCTGCCAGGAACATTTTATAGCAAAAGTAGAGCAAGATTGAGTCATGGTAGGGTACTCCATAATTGCAAACAAGGACATGGATGGATAGAGAACAACCATATGCTCAAATCATCCTTACTGAACATACTCAAAAGAGGCATGGATCACTCTGTAGCAACATGAATACATGGCATAAAAATAACATCAGGGAAATGACTTAGTGAAATTCTAAGTCCCTGAAAACAGCAACATCACGAGAGCTACTTTGCATGCTTGTGCTAGTCACCACATTGATCACAAAAATACATGGCATACACCCCTGTAAAGATGGCATGGCATATCCCAAAACACATGTAGAGCTCAAGTCCATAGGAGGCACACAATAATCATGGCAAAAATGACAAAAGCTCATAAACTACTAAGAAACAGAAACTAATATTTTATATCACTCTTGCAACAGCATTTTAGGCATCAAGATGGACTCAAACAAGCATCGTGCAATGGAACAAAATGAAGAGGACATCCTAACGAACATTTTGATATATCACACGCGCAAAACGGAGCTACGGATGCGGAGTTATGATGCGATGAAAAATGCTTCAGGAAGTAGAAAATAAATGACTTAGAGGGAATTTCGGGGTCAACCCTCTCTGGATCTAGATCTAGGGCGCGGGACACGAGGTTCGTCGGGGATGGAGGTCGCCGGAGCTGGTCCAGCCGGCTGGAACCGGCGACGCGGCGCAGGCGACATGGAGGCGAGGCGCGGGGCGCCAGGAGGAGGCGGCGGCCGGCGAGGTGGCGGCGGGCGGCGCGGACGTCGAGGTGGTGGGACGGCGGTCGGCTGGCGAGGCGGCGGCTGGAGAACAGCGTCGGGCGGCGCGGGGAGACGCCTGCGGGGTCGGGCGACGGCGGATCCCGCGGGATCGGGCGGCGGGCGACTCGGGCCTCGGGGGCCGGCGTCAGGCCTGGTGGGTCGCGGCGCGCGTGGTGGACGATGGGACATGTGGCGGCTCATGACTGGCTGGGGCGTGGCGGCGGACGCGTCCGGCGCCGTCCGGACGTGTCCGGCGCGGAGAGGGACTAGGTTAGGGTTGGTTTCATCCACGAATTTCGGAGGGGAGGCCTATTTATAGATTCTGGGAGCTAGGAGAGTCCAAATGGAGTGCGGTTTTCAGCCACGCGATCGTGGTTTAATGGCCGAGAGGATGGAGGGGTTTTGGATGGGTTTTGGGGCCACTTTGGAGGGGTGTTGGTCTGCAACACACATGAGGCCTTTACGGTTCCTCGGTTAACCGTTGGAGTATCAAACGAACTCCAAATGGCACGAAACTTGACAGGCGGTCTACCGGTGGTGTGCCAAGGCCACTTGGAAAATCTTGGTCCAATCCGAGAACGTTTAACACCCGCACATGAAAAGAGACAAAAAGGGACGCCAGAGGACATAGGAGTGCTGGAATGCAAAACGGACAACGGGGAAAATGCTCGGATGCATGAGACGAACACGTATGCGAATGCGATGCACATGATGGCATGATATGAGATGCATGACATGGACAAAATGCAAAACGAAGACAAAACCCAACCACGGGGGAATATCATAACTTAGAGCCGAAACTGGCAAGAGTCGGAGTACAAATATGGCAAATTACATACGGGGCGTTACACAACTGAGGGAAATACTTATCTCTACTTTGTTGCATCACCCTTTCCTCTTCAAGGGAAAAACCAACGCAAGATCAAGAAGTAGAACTTGCGAATAGAGATACTATTTCACCGCTTGGGATTTTTAGAGATGTTGAAGTATTGTGTGGAAAAATAAAATACCCTATTGATTTCCTAGTTCTTGGTTCTCCACAAAATGATTTTTATCCCATTATATTCGGTAGACCTTTCTTGAATACCATTAATGCTAAGATCGATTGCACTTAAGAAATTGTCGGTGTTAACTTTGGTGATGTATCTCATGAGTTTAATTTATCTAAGTTTCATAGACAACCTCATGATAAAGAATTGCCTAGTAAGGATGAAAGTATTGGTCTTGCTTCTACTATCGTACCTCCTACTGATCCATTAGAACAATATTTGCTAGACCATGAAAATGGTATGCATATGAATGAAAGAAATGAAATAGATAAGATGTTCTTTGATCAACCACATATCCTGAAACATACTTTCCAAGTTGAAACTCTGGGAGGTCCTCCTCCACCTAAGGGTGATCCTGTGTTGGATTGAAACAATTGTCTGATACATTGAAATATATATATATATATATATATATATATATACTTATCTTGATGAGAAGAAAATATATCTTGTTATTATTAGTGCTAACCTTGCAGAGCATGAAGAAAAGATATTACTAAAATCTCTAAAGAAGCACCATGCTGCTATTGGATATACTCTTGATGATCTTAAGGGCATCAGTCCCACTCTATGTCAGCACAAGATTAATTGGAGCCTGATGCTAAACTAGTTGTCGATCATCAACGATGTTTAAATCCTATGATGAAGGATGTGGTAAGAAATGAAATATTAAAGCTTCTGGAAGCAGGTATAATCTATCCCATAGCTGATAGTAGATGGGTAAGGCATGTTCATTGTGTCCCTAAGAAAGGAGGCATTATCGTTGTTCCTAATGATAAAAATGAGCTTATCCCACAAAGAATTGTAACTGGTTATAGGATGGTATTTGATTTTAGAACATTAAACAAAGCTACTAGAAAAGATCATTACCCCTTACCTTTTATAGATCAAATGTTAGAAAGATTGTCTAAGCATGCACACTTTTTTCCTTGATGGATATTCCGGTTTTCTCAAATACCTATACTACAAGAAGATCAAGAGAAAACTACTTTTCCTTGTCCTTTTGGAACTTATGATTATAGACGTATGGCTTTAGATTTATGCAATGCACCTGGTACTTTTCAAAGATGTATGACTGCTATATTCTTTGATTATTGTGAAAAGATTGTTGAGGTTTTCATGGATGATTTTTCCGTTTATGGGACTTCTTTTGATGATTGCTTAAGCAACCTTGATCAAGTTTTGCAGAGATATGAACAAACTAATATTTGCTTGAAGTGGGAGAAGTGCCACTTTATGGTGAATGAAGGTATTGTCTTGGAGCATAAAATTTCTGAATGAGGTATTGAAGTAGGTTAAGTTAAAGTTGATGCAATTGAGAAAATGCCATGTCCTAAAGATATTAAAGGTATAAGAAGTTTCCTTTGTCATGCCGGTTTATATAGGAGGTTCATTAAAGACTTCTCTAAAATTTCTAGGCCTCTTACTAATCTTTTGCAAAAAGATGTTCCATTTATTTTTTATGATGATTGTGTAGAATCCTTTTAAACACTTAAGAAAGCCTTAACTTATGCATGTATTGTTCAGCCACCTGATTGGAACTTGCATTTTGAAATTATGTGTGATGCTAGTGATTATGTTGTTGGTCTTGTTCTAGGACAAAGAGTTGACAAGAAATTAAATGTCATCCATTACGCTAGTAAAACTCTAAACAATGCTCAAATAAATTATGCTACTACTGAGAAAGAATTTTTAGCAGTTGTGTTTGCATGTGATAAATTCAGATCTTACATAGTTGATTCTAAAGTAATTGTTCACACCGATCATGCTGCTATTAAATATCTTATAAAAAAGAAAGATGCTAAGCCTAGGTTAATTAGGTGGGTTCTTTTGCTTCAAGAATTTGACTTGCATATTATAGATAGAAAGGGAGCTGAGAATCCCATAGCTGATAACTTGTCTCAAATGGAAAATGTTCTTGATGACCGACTGCCTATTGATGATAATATTCCTGATGAACAATTAGCTATTAAAAATGCTTCTCGTAATACTCCTTGGTATGACGACTATGCTAATTACATTGTTACTAAATATATGCCACCTAGTTTCACATACCAACAAAAGAAAAAGGTTTTCTTTGATTTGAGACATTACTTTTAGGATGACCCACATCTTTATAAAGAAGGAGTAGATGGTATTATTATACATTGTGTACCTGAGAATGAACAGGAACAAATCCTACGGAGGACACCATGCTGGAGACAAAACTGCACACAAGGTATTACAATCTGGTTTCTATTGGCCAACTCTCTTCAAGGATGCACATGAGTTTGTCTTATCATGTGATGAATGTCAAAGACTTGGTACTATTAGTAGACATCGGGAAATGCATATGAATTATTCACTTGTTATTGAACCATTTGATGTTTGGGGATTTGATTATATGGGACATTTTCCTTCCTCTAATTGGTATACTCATATTCTAGTTGTTGTTGATTACGTTACTAAGTGGGTAGAAGCTATTCCAACTAGTGGTGTTGATCATAACACTTCTATTAAAATGCTTAAAGAAGTTATTTATCCGAGATTTGGAGTCACTAGATATTTAATGACTAGTGGTGGTTCACACTTTATTCATGGTGCATTTAAACTCCTTGCTAAATATGATGTCAACCATAGAATTGCAACACCTTATCATCCTCAGTCTAGTGGTCAAGTTGAACTGAGCAATAGAGAAATAAAGCTAATTTTGCAAAAGACCGTTAATAGATCTAGAAAGAATTGGTCCAAGAAACTTGATGATCCATTGTGGGCATACAAAACTGGGTATAAAAATCATATGGGTATGTCCCCTTATAAAATGGTTTACGGAAAAGCATGTCATTTACCTTTTGAGTTAGAACATAAAGCATATTGGGCAATTAAAGAACTTAATTATGATTTTAAACTTGCCGGTGAAAAGAGGTTTGATATTAGTTCTCTAGATGAATGGAGGACACGGGCTTATGAAAATGCCAAGCTATTTAAAGAAAAAAGTTAAAAGATGGCACAATAGAAGAATCGAAAAAGGGAAATTCAAAGTAGGAGATCAAGTTTTATTATACAACTCTCGTTTAAGATTCTTTGCAGGAAAGCTTCTCTCTAAATGGGAAGGACCTTATATCATAGAAGAAGTTTATCATTCTGGTGCTATCAAGATAAACAACGCCGAAGGCACTAATTCGAAGGTGGTTAATGGGCAAAGAATTAAACAGTATATCTTGTGTAGTCAAACTTAGCGATGGCTCTTTCTGTCCTTTCTAGTAACATCTTGGGTCGCTCTGCTTATTGAAAACTAGTTTCTGAAATTATGTCTTAAATGATTGGTAGAGTTTTTATTCCTCAAAAAATCATAAAGATCGAAATAGGGTTGCACATAGGTATAGTCAAACTGAATGCATCGCGATTATGTGGTTGCATCCAGGTCCCCCTTTTTTAGAGGAAATCTTGCCTCTAGATTGTAACCCTATTAGAGCATCTCCAATAGATAATGCAAATTTAGAGATGTAAAATTTACATCACTAAAAATGCATTTTACATCTCTAAAAAAGAGGCAACTCCAACAAATGATATATATTAGTGATGAAAAAGTGCAACTCCAATGGATGATGCAAATTGGAGATGTAAAACTGGTCGACGACCGCATTGCGGGCGAGGTGGAGCCAATCGGCTGGCGCCAGGTCGGGTAGTAGAGGGGCGGAGGTTGGTGCGGGCGGTGGCTACAGACAAGCCACGAAGCTGCAGAGAACAATGACCGGTGCGGGAGGCGGCTTGATATGTCTCCAACGTATCTATAATTTTTTATTGTTCCATGCTATTATATTATCTGTTTTGAATGTTTTATATGCATTAATATGCTATTTTATATTATTTTTGGGACTAACCTATTAACCTAGAGCCCAGTGTCAGTTTATGTTTTTTTTCTTGTTTTTGAGTTTTACAGAAAAAGAATATCAAACGGAGTCGAAATGAAATAAAACTTTCGCAATGATTTTTCTTGGAACGTGATAAATTCTTGAAATTTTTACACAAGATTGATATATGAATTGCCTCTATTGTCCTATTTTTCAGAATTTTTGGAGTTACATAAGTATACGAAGTTTACATATTACTACAAATTGTTCTGTTATTGGCAGATTTTGTTTTCTATTTGTTGTTTGCTTATTTTAATGATTCTATGGGTAGTATCGGGGGGGTATGAACCATGGAGAAGTTGGAATACAGTAGATATTATACCAATATAAATTTAGAATGAGTTCACAACAGTACATAAAGTGGTGATTTTTTATACTAACGGATCTCACGAGTTTTCTGTTGAGTTTTGTATTGTGAAGTTTTCAAGTTTTGGGTAAAGATTTGATGGATTATGGAATAAGGAGTGGCAAGAGACTAAGCTTGGGGATGCCCAAGGCACCCCAAGGTAATATTCAAGGACAACCAAGCATCTAAGCTTGGGGATGCCCCGGATGGCATCCCCTCTTTCGTCTTCTATCTGTCGGTAAATATACTTGAGGCTATATTTGTATTCACCGCATGATATGTGTTTTGCCTGGAGCATCTTGTATGATATGAGTGTTTGCTTTTTAGTTTGCCACAATCATCCTTGTTGTTCACACCTTTTGAGAGGGACACGCTTTAATCGTGAATTTATTAGAATACTCTATGTGCTTCACTTATATCTTTTGAGCTAGGAAGATTGCTCTAGTGCTTCACTTATATCTTTTTAGAGCACGGTGGTGGTTTTATTTTATAGAAATTGTTGAATTCTCATGCTTCACTTATATTATTTTGAGATTCTTTAAACAACATGTTAATTTTCTTAGTTTATGAATTTAGTCCTAATATGATGGGCATCCAAGAGGGATATAATAAAAACTTTCATATAAAGAGCATTGAATACTATGAGAAGTTTGATTCCTTGCATTTGTTTTGAGATATAAAGATTGTGATATTAGAGTCATGCTAGTGAGTAATTGTGGATTTGTATAAATACTTGTGTTAAAGTTTGTGATTCTCGTAGCATGCACGTATGGTGAACCGTTATGTGATGAAGTCGGAGCATGATTTATTCTTTGATTGTCTTCCTTATGAGTGGCGGTCAGGGACGAGCGATGGTCTTTTCCTACCAATCTATCCCCCAAGGAGCATGCATGTAGTACTTTGTTTCGATAGCTAACAAATTTTTGCAATAAGTATGTGAGTTCTTTATGACTAATGTTGAGTCCATGGATTATACGCACTCTCACCCTTCCACCATTGCTAGCCTCTTTAGTACCGCACAACTTTCGCCGATGCATTAAACCCACCATATACCTTCTTCAAAACAGTCACCATACCTACCTATTATGGCATTTTCATAGCCATTCCGAGATATATTGCCATGCAACTTCCATCATTCCATTTATTATGATACGCACCATCATTGTCATATTGCTTTGCATGATCGTAAGATAGCTAGCATGATGTTTTCATGGCTTATCCCTTTTTTATATCATTGCTACGCTAGATCATTGCACATCTCGGTACACCACCAGGGGCATTCATATAGAATCATATTCTAGCATCAAGTTGCAATTCTTGAGTTGTAAGTAAATAAAAGTGTCATGATCATCATTATTAGAGCATTGTCCCGTGTGAGGAAAGGATGATGGAAGCTCTGATTCCCTCACAAGTTGGGATGAGTCTCCGGACTTTATTAAAAATAAAAGAGGCCAAAGAAGCCAAAAAGAGAGATAAAAAGAGAGAAGGGACAATGTTACTATCCTTTTTCCACACTTGTGCTTCAAATAGCACCATGTTCTTCATGATAGAGAGTCTCCTATTTTGTCACTTTCATATACTAGTGGGAATTTTTCATTATAGAACTTGGCTTGTATATTCCAATGATGAGCTTCCTCAAATTTCCCTAGGTCTTCATGAGCAAGCAAGTTGGATGCACACCCACTTAGTTTTCTTTTGAGCTTTCATACACTTATAGCTCTGGTGCATCCGTTGCATGGCGATCCCAACGTATCTACAATTTTTTTTGTTCCATGCTATTATATTATCTTTTTGGATGTTTTATCTACATTAATATGCTATTTTATATTATTTTTGGGACTAACCTATTAACCTAGAGCCCGGTGCCAGTTTCTGTTTTTTCCTTGTTTTTGAGTTTTACAGAAAAGGGATATCAAACGGAGTCCAAACGGAATAAAACTTTCGCCATGATTTTTCTTGGACCAGAAGGCACCTAGAAGACTTGGGGAGGGGGTCAGAAGACTCACGAGGAGTCCACAAGCCACAGGGTGCGCCCTAGGGTGGCGTCCCGAGGGCTTGTGGGCCCCTCGGGAGTCCCCCAACCCTAATCTTTGCACTATAAATTCCAAAATATTCCACCAACATTAGAAGCATCCACCAAAATAGTTTTCCACCGCCGCAAGCCTCTGTTCCCATGAGATCCCATCTTGGGGCCTTTTCTGGCATCATGCCGGAGAGGGATTCGATCATGGAGGGCCTCTACATCAACCTTGTTGCTCTTTCGATGAAGCGTGAGTAGTTTACCACAGACCTACGGGTCCATATCTAGTAGCTAGACGGCTTCTTCTCTCTCTTTGATCTTCAGTACAATGTTCTCCTCGATGTTCTTGGAGTTCTATCCGATGTAATCTTCTTTTGTGGTGTGTTTGTCGAGATCCAATGAATTATGGATTTATGATCATATTATCTATGAATACTATTTGGGTCTTCTTTGAACTCTTTTATGCATGATTAAATATCTTTGTATTTCTCTTCGAATTATCAGTTTGGTTTGGCCAACTTGGTTGGTTTTTCTTGCAATGGGACAGGTGCTTAGTTTTGGGTTCAATCTTGCAGTGTCCTCACCCAGTGACATAGTAGGGGTAGCGAGGCACGTATTGTATTGTTGCCATGAAGGATAAAAAGATGGAGTTTTCATCATATTGCTTGAGTTTATCATCTACATCATGTCATCTTATTTAAGGCGTTACTCCATTCTTATGAACTTAATACTCTAGATGCATGCTGGATAGAGGTGATGTGTGGAATAATAGTACTAGATGCAGGTAAGAGTCGGTCTACTTGTCATGGACGTGATGCCTATATTCATGATCATTGCCTTAGATATTGTCATAACTTTGCGCTTTTCTATCAATTGCTCGACAGTAATTTGTTCACCCATCGTATGTTTTCTTTCAAGAGAGAAGCCTCTAGTGAAACCTATGTTGGAGAACATAGTAATTTCAAAAAAAATCCTACGCACATGCAAGATCATGGTGATGCATAGCAACGAGAGGGGAGAGTGTTGTCTACGTACCCTCATAGACCGTTCGCGGAAGCGTTATATCAACGCAGTTGATGTAGTCGTGCGTCTTCACGTCCGACCGACCCAAGTACCGAAAGCACGGCACCTCCGAGTTCTGCACACGTTCGGCTCGGTGACGTCCTCGCCTTCTCGATCCAGCAAGAGGGGCGAAGTAGTAGATGAGTTCCGGCAGCACGACAGCGTGGTGACGGTGTTGGTGAAGAACAATCTCCGCAGGGCTTCGCCTAAGCACTACGAAAACTATGACGTAGGATAAACTAGAGGGGACGGGGTTGCCGGCACACGGCTTGGTGTTTCTTGATGTGTCTTTGGTGCTAGCCCTACCCCTCTATTTATATGTTGAGCCCTGGGGTGAAAACTTGGAGTAAAAGCCTCCTCAAAGTCGGTTTCACCCGAAAGGCAAGAGTCCTTCTCAGACTCCAGGGCTAGACGCCAGGGTTCCTGGCGTCTACCCCCTAGACGCCAGGGTTCCTGGCGTCTAGCATCTGGTCTCCGCAAAACTTCCTTTTGCACTTTCCAAAAGCATCATGAGCTTTCCCCTTTGGCCCAGATAAAGTGTTCTCGTGCCCAAACATTTCGGGAAACATCCGGAACCCCTTCCGGAGATCAAACACTACTATCCACATATCAATCTTTACTTTCGGACCATTCCAGAGTTCCTCGTCATATCTGTGATCTCATCTAAAACTCAGAACAACATTCGTTCACCAACATACATAACTCATAGTACTATATCTTCAACAAACGTTAAGCGTGCGGACCCTACAGGTTCGAGAACTATGTAAACATGACCGAGACACCTCTCTTGTCAATAACCAATAGCGGGACCTAGATGCCCATATTGGTTCCTACATATTCTACGAAGATCTTTATCGGTCAGACCGCATAACAACATACATTGTTCCCTTTGTCATCGGTATGTTGCTTGCCCGAGATTCGATCGTCGGTATCTCAATACCTAGTTCAATCTCGTTACCGGCAAGTCTCTTTACTCGTTCTGTAATACATCATCCCGCAACTAACTCATTAGTTGCAATGCTTGCAAGGCTTATAGTGATGTGCATTACCGAGTGGGCCCAGAGATACCTCTCCGACAATTGGAGTGACAAATCCTAATCTCGAAATACGCCAACCCAACAAGTACCTTTGGAGACACCTGTAGAGCACCTTTATAATCACCCAATTACGTTGTGACGTTTGGTGGCACACAAAGTCTTCCTCCGGTAAACGGGAGTTGCATAATCTCATAGTCATAGGAACATGTATAAGTCATGAAGAAAGCAATAGCAACAAACTAAACGATCAAGTGCTATGCTAACGGAATGGGTCAAGTCAATCACATCATTCTCCTAATGATGTGATCCTGTTAATCAAATGACAACTCATGTCTATGGTTAGGAAACATAACCATCTTTGATCAACGAGCTAGTCAAATAGAGGCATACTAGTGACACTCTGTTTGTCTATGTATTCACACATGTATTATGTTTCCAGTTAAGACAATTCTAGCATGAATAATAAACATTTATCATGATATAAGGAAATAAATAATAACTTTATTATTGCCTCTAGGGCATATTTCCTTCAGTCTCCCACTTGCACTAGAGTCAATAATCTAGTTCACATCGCCATGTGATTTAATACCAATAGTTCACATCACCATGTGATTAACACCCATAGTTCACATCGACATGTGACCAATACCCAAAGGGTTTACTAGAGTCAATAATCTAGTTCACATCGCTATGTGATTAACACCCAAAGAGTACTAAGGTGTGATCATGTTTTGCTTGTGAGAGAAGTTTAGTCAACGGGTCTGCCACATTCAGATCCGTACATATTTTGCAAATTTCTATGTCAACAATGCTCTGCATGGAGCTACTCTAGCTAATTGCTCCCACTTTCAATATGTATCCAGATTGAGACTTAGAGTCATCTGGATCGGTTTTAAAACTTGCATCGACGTAACCCTTTACGGCGAACCTTTTGTCACCTCCATAATCGAGAAACATATCCTTATTCCACTAAGGATAATTTTGACCAATGTCCAGTGATCTACTCCTAGATCACTATTGTACTCCCTTGCCAAACTCAGGGCAGGGTATACAATAGGTCTGGTACACAGCATGGCATACTTTATAGAACCTATGGCTGAGGCATAGGGAATGAATTTCATTCTCTCTCTATCTTCTGTCGTGGTCGGGTTTTGAGTCTTACTCAACTTCACACCTTTGTAACACAGGCAAGAACTCCTTCTTTGACTGTTCCATTTTGAACTACTTCAAAATCTTGTCAAGGTATGTACTCATTGAAAAACTTATCAAGCGTCTTGATCTATCTCTATAGATCTTGATGCTCAATATGTAAGCAGCTTCACCGAGGTCTTTCTTTGAAACACTCCTTTATGCTTTGCAGAATAATTCTACATCATTTCCGATCAACAATATGTCATTCACATATACTTATCAGAAATGTTGTAGTGCTCCCATTCACTTTCTTGTAAATACAGGCTTCACCGCAAGTCTGTATAAAACTATATGCTTTGATTAACACATCAAAGCATATATTCCAACTCCGAGATGCTTGCACCAATCCATAGATGGATCGCTGGAGCTTGCACATTTTGTTAACACCTTTAGGATCGACAAAACCTTCTGGTTGCATCATATACAACTCTTCTTTAATAACTCCATTAAGGAATGCAGTTTTGTTTATCCATTTGCCAGATTTCATAAAATGCGGCAATTGCTAACATGATTCGGACAGACTTAAGCATAGATACGAGTGAGAAACTCTCATCGTAGTCAACACCTTGAACTTGTCGAAAACCTTTTGCGACAAGTCTAGCTTTGTAGATAGTAACACTACTATCAGTGTCCATCTTCCTCTTGAAGATACATTTAATCTCAATGGCTCGCCGATCATTTGGGCAAGTCAATCAAAGTCCATACTTTGTTCTCATACATGGATCTCATCTCAGATTTCATGGCCTCAAACCATTTCGCGGAATCTGGGCTCATCATCGCTTCCTCATAGTTCGCAATTCGTCATGGTCTAGTAACATGACTTCCAGAAAAGGATTACCGTACCACTCTGGTGCGGATCTCACTCTAGTTTACCTACGAGATTCGGTAGTAACTTGATCTGAAGTTACATGATCATCATCATTAGCTTCCTCACTAATTGGTGTAGTAGTCACAGGAACAGATTTCTATGATGAACTACTTTCCAATAAGGGAGAAGGTACAATTACCTTATCAAGTTCTACTTTCCTTCCACTCACTTCTTTCGAGAGAAACTCCTTCTCTAGAAAGGATCCATTCCCAGCAATGAATATCTTGCCTTCGGATCTGTGATAGAAGGTGTACCCAATATTTTCTTTTAGGTATCCTATGAAAACGCACTTCTCCGATTTGGGTCCGAGCTTATCATGTTGAAACTTTTTCACATAAGCATCGCAGTCCCAAATTTTAAGAAACGACAGCTTAGATTTCTTGCTAAACCATAGTTCATATGGTGTCGTCTCAACGGATTTAGATGGTGCCCTTTTTAATGTGAATGGAGCTGTCTCTAATGCATAACCCCAAAACGATAGTGGTAAATCGGTAAGAGACGTCATAGATTTGCACTAAATCAAATAAAGTACGGTTATGATGTTCGGACACACCATTATGCTGTGGTGTTCCAGGTGGCGTGAGTAGTGAAACTATTTCACATTGTTTTAACTGAAGGCCAAACTCGTAACTCAAATATTTTACTTCTGCGATCATATCGTAGAAACTTTTATTTTTGTTACGATGATTCTCCACTTCACTCTGAAATTCTTTGAACTTTTCAAATATTTCAGACTTGTGTTTCATCAAGTAGATATACTCATATCTGCTCAAATCATCTATGAAGGTCAGAAAATAACGATACTTGCTGTCAGCCTTAACACTCATCGGACCGCATACATCAGTATGTATTATTTCCAATAAGTTAGTTGCTCGCTCCATTGTTACGGAGAACGGAGTCTTAGTCATCTTGCCCATGAGGCATGGTTCGCAAGCATCAAGTGATTCATAATCAAGTGATTCAAAAAGTCCATCAGCATGGAGTTTCTTCATGCGCTTTACACCAATATGACCTAAACGGCAGTGCCACAAATAAGTTGCACTATCATTATTAACTTTGCATATTTTGGTTTCAATATTATGAATATGTGTATCACTACGATCGAGATCCAACGAACCATTTTCATTGGGTGTGTAACCATATAAGGTTTTATTCATGTAAATAGAACAACAATTTATTCTCTTACTTAAATGAATAATCGTATTGCAATAAACATGATCAAATCATATTCATGCTCAACGCAAACACCAAATAACACTTATTTAGGTTCAACACTAATCCCGAAAGTATAGGGAGTGTGCGATGATGATCATATCAATCTTGGAACCACTTCCAACACACATCGTCACTTCACCCTTAACTAGTCTCTGTTCATTCTGCAACTCCCGTTTCGAGTTACTACTCTTAGCAACTGAACCAGTATCAAATACCGAGGGGTTTCTATAAACACTAGTAAAGTACATATCAATAACATGTATATCAAATATAGCTTTGTTCACTTTGCCATCCTTCTTATCCACCAAATACTTGGGGTAGTTCTGCTTCTAGTGACCAGTCCCTTTGCAGTAGAAGCACTTAGTTTCAAGCTTAGGTTCAGATTTGGGTTTCTTCACTTGAGCAGCAACTTGTTTGCCGTTCTTCTTGAAGTTCCCCTTCTTCCCTTTGCTCTTTCTCTTGAAACTAGTGGTCTTGTCAATCATCAACACTTGATGTTTTTCTTGATTTCTACCTTCACCGATTTTTGCATCGCGAAGAGCTTGGGAATTGTTTTCGTCATCCCTTGCATATTATAGTTCATCACTAAGTTCTACTAACTTGGTGATGGTGACTAGAGAATTCTGTCAATCACTATTTTTATCTGGAAGATTAACTCCCACTTGATTCAAGCGATTGTAGTACCCAGACAATCTGAGCACATGCTCACTGCTTGAGCTATTCTCCTCCATCTTTTAGCTATAGAACTTGTTGGAGACTTCATATCTCTCAACTCGGGTATTTGCTTGAAATATTAACTTCAACTCCTGGAACATCTCATATGGTCCATGATGTTCAAAACGTCTTTGAAGTCCCGATTCTAAGCCGTTTAAGCATGGTGCACTAAACTATCAAGTAGTCATCATATTGAGCTAGCCAAACGTTCATAACATCTGCATCTGCTCCTGCAATAGGTTTGTCACCTAGCGGTGCATCAAGGACATAATTCTTCTGTGCAGCAATGAGGATAAACCTCAGATCACGGATCCAATCCGCATCATTGCTACTAATATCTTTCAACTTAGTTTTCTCTAGGAACATATCAAAAATAAAATAGGGGAGCTAAACGCAAGCTATTGATCTACAACATAGATATGCTAATACTACCAAGACTAAGTTCATGATAAATTTAAGTTCAATTAATCATATTACTTAAGAACTCCCACTTAGAAAGACATCCCTCTAATCTTCTAAGTGATCATGTGATCCAAATCAACTAAACCGTAACCGATCATCACGTGAAATGGAGTAGCTTTCAATGGTGAACATCAATATGTTGATCATATCTACTATATGATTTACGCTCGACCTTTCGGTCTCAGTGTTCCGAGGCCATATCTGCATATGCTAGGCTCGTCAAGTTTAACCTGAGTATTCTGCGTGTGCAAAACTGGCTTGCACCCGTTGTAGATGGACGTAGAGCTTATCACACCCGATCATCACGTGGTGTCTGGGCATGATGAACTTTGGCAACGGTGCATACTCAGGGAGAACACTTTTATCTTGAAATTTAGTGAGAGATCATCTTATAATGCTACCGTCAATCAAAGCAAGATAAGATGCATAAAAGATAAACATCACATGCAATCAATATAAGTGATATGATATGGCCATCATCATCTTGTGCTTGTGATCTCCATCTCTGAAGCACCGTCATGATCACCATCGTCACTGGCGCGACACCTTGATCACCATCGTAGCATCGTTGTCGTCTCGCCAATCTTATGCTTCCACGACTATCGCTACCTCTTAGTGATAAAGTAAGGCATTACAGCGCAATTGCATTGCATACAATAAAGCGACAACCATATGGCTCCTGCCAGTTGCCGATAACTCGGTTACAAAACATGATCATCTCATACAATAAAATTTAGCATCATGTCTTGACCATATCATATCACAACATGCCCTGCAAAAACAAGTTATACGTCCTCTACTTTGTTGTTGCAAGTTTTACGTCGCTGCTACTGGGCTTAGCAAGAACCGTTCTTACCTACGCATCAAAACCACAACGATAGTTCGTCAAGTTGGTGTTGTTTTAACCTTCGCAAGGATCGGGCGTAGCCACACTCGGTTCAACTAAAGTTGGAGAAACTGACACCCGCCAGCCACCTGTGTGCAAAGCACGTCGGTAGAACCAGTCTCACATAAGCGTACGCGTAATGTCGGTCCGGGCCGCTTCATCCTACAATACCGCCAAACCAAAGTATGACATGCTGGTAAGCAGTATGACTTATATCGCCCACAACTCACTTGTGTTCTACTCGTGCATATGACATCTACGCATAAAACCTAGGCTCGGATGCCACTGTTGGAGAACGTAGTAATTTCAAAAAAATTCCTACGCACACGCAAGATCATGGTGATGCATAGCAACGAGAGGGGAGAGTGTTGTCTACGTACCCTCGTAGACCGTTCGCGGAAGCGATATATCAACGCGGTTGATGTAGTCGTACGTCTTCACGTCCGACCGATCCAAGTACCGAAAGCACGACACCTCCGAGTTCTGCACACGTTCGGCTCTGTGACGTCCTCGCCTTCTCGATCTAGCAAGAGGGGCGAAGTAGTAGATGAGTTCCGGCAGCATGACGGCGTGGTGACGGTGTTGGTGAAGAACAATCTCCGCAGGGCTTCGCCTAAGCACTACGAAAACTATGACGTAGGATAAACTAGAGGGCACGGGGTTGCCGGCACACGGCTTGGTGTTTCTTGATGTGTCTTTGGTGCTAGCCCTACCCCTCTATTTATATGTTGAGCCCTGGGTCGAAACTTGGAGTAAAAGCCTCCTCAAAGTCGGTTTCACCCGAAAGGCAAGAGTCCTTCTCGGACTCCAGGGCTAGACGCCAGGGTTCCCGGCGTCTACCCCCTAGACGGCAGGGTTCCTGGCGTCTAGCCTCTGATCTCCGCAAAACTTCCTTTTGCACTTTCCAAAAGCCTCGTGGGCTTTCCCCTTTGGCCCAGATAAAGTGTTCTCGTGCCCAAACATTTCGGGAAACATCCGGAACCCCTTTCGGTGAATTCCGGAACCCTTCCGGAGATCAAACACTACTATCCACATATCAATCTTTACTTCCGGACCATTCCGGAGTTCCTCGTCATATCTATGATCTCATCCAAAACTCCGAACAACATTCGGTCACCAACATACATAACTCATAGTACTATATCGTCAACGAACGTTAAGCGTGCGGACCCTACAGGTTCGAGAACTATGTAAACATGACCGAGACACCTCTCTTGTCAATAACCAATAGCGGGACCTGGATGCCCATGTTGGTTCCTACATATTCTACGAAGATCTTTATCGGTCAGACCGCATAACAACATACGTTGTTCCCTTTGTCATCGGTATGTTACTTGCCCGAGATTCGATCGTCGGTATCTCAATACCTAGTTCAATCTCGTTACCGACAAGTCTCTTTACTCGTTCCGTAATACATCATCCCGCAGCTAACTCATTAGTTGCAATGCTTGCAAGGCTTATAGTGATGTGCATTACCGAGTGGGCCCAGAGATACCTCTCCGACAATCGGAGTGACAAATCCTAATCTCGAAATACGCCAACCCAACAAGTACCTTTGGAGACACCTGTAGAGCACCTTTATAATCACCCAGTTACGTTGTGACATTTGGTGGCACACAAAGTGTTCCTCTGATAAATGGGAGTTGCATAATCTCATAGTCATAGGAACATGTATAAGTCATGAAGAAAGCAATAGCAACAAACTAAATGATCGAGTACTATGCTAACGGAATGGGTCAAGTCAATCACATCATTCTCCTAATAATGTAATCCCGTTAATCAAATGACAACTCATGTCTATGGTTAGGAAACATAACCATCTTTGATCAACGAGCTAGTCAAATAGAGGCATACTAGTGACACTCTGTTTGTCTATGTATTCACACATGTATTATGTTTCTGGTTAATACAATTCTAGCATGAATAATAAACATTTATCATGATATAAGGAAATAAATAATAACTTTATTATTGCCTCTAGGGCATATTTCCTTCAACCTATGGCCCCCGGTTCTATTTTTCATCATATATTTTCATATCTATAAACCAAAAAACCCAAAAATACCTTGTTGAAATTTATTTATATTTACTTTAGTTTGCTCTCTTACTTATCTTTTATACCTATCTCTATTAGATCTCACTCTTGTTCGTGACCGTGAAGGGATTGACAACCCCTTTTTCACGTTGTGTGCAAGTGTTTGTTAGTTTGTGCAGGTGCATAGATTGGAGACTTGCTTGTGCCTCCTACTAGATTGATACCTTTGTTCTTAACTAAGGGAAATACGTATCTCTACTTTGCTGCATCACCATTTCCTCTTCAAGGGAAAATCAAGGCAAGCTCAAGAAGTAGCACGGCTCCACGCGCGGGCGGCTCTGGCGTCGCGTGACTTCATGAGCGGGTGGGTGGCTGGCCTTCATGCTGCTCCCCTGGCTCTAGTGGCGAGTCGCGGCTACCAAAAGCATCGGCGTGTCCATGACCACGCCGTTGACGACATCGCAACAACCGCAGCGACCGAAATCGAATCAGCGCTGTGGCGGCGAGGTAGGCGGCGGGGTAAGTGGGCAGGGTCAAGGTGGGTTGGAGATGGACGGGCAGGTGGCGGCGATGGCGGAGGTGGGCAGCCGTCGGGCGAGCGGAACAAAACTGAAGGCAGTTGGGCGGTTGGCGTTGGGCTGCCAGTTTTGCATCTCTTGGAGGTAGATATGCAAATTTGCATCTCCATGTGTTGTATTTTACATCTCCTAGTGATGAAGATGTAATTTTTTATCTACATCATCTGTTGAAGGTGGGTTTTGGGGCCTCAGAGATGTATAAGTTAGTTTTTTTTGCATCTACATCATCTATTGGAGATGCTCTTTTTTTCTAAAAGACCACTTCAATTTTTATTAATTAGAAATAATCTTTACATCGCCCATAAGAAAAGATACAATATCATTCATAGGCTCCTCAAATGAAACCCTACTTGCAAATTTTTTTGCTAGCCTAGAAATTCCTGAGCCATCTTATTTGCTTCTCTATTACAATGTTCAAATCTAATAAGAGGAAAATCACAAGCCAAAAAATAAAAATCATCAAAAATTGCAGCCGCCGCTACCGCTGAGTGTCCTCCATTCTTCATTGTGTCAATCACTTCCATATTCCCCGAGTTAACAACAAGATGATTGCATCCCGCCTTCTGTGCAAGTAATAACCCAAACTTTAGAGCCGTGACTTCTGTTACTAATACATCTGCACAACAATCAACCCTCCAGTTTCCACTAACAATGAACATGCCTTTGTCATCTCTAAGGACCGCCTAGCTGTACCCTGAAGTGAATCATGATTAAAAAAGGCATCAACATTCAGCTACACAAAACCCCTAGAAGGGATGCTCCATCCCGTTGTTTTACTAGTTATCTTAGGGGAGTAGCATTAACATAGTTTGTCGTTATGGCAAGAGCCCCCATCAAAGTCTGGTTTGCATCTTGAAACTTTCCTTCATGAACTAGTTTACATCTATCCCACCATAAATACTATAGCACCAATTCACGTGCGTTCTGGATGCCCATTCTAGATAATTCCTAATCTTGCATAAGAGGATCTCCAACAGGCGCGCGATTTTAGCGTCGCGCTGGAAAAATCGCCTTTTTGCACGTGCACAGCCGGAATGGGCGCTCGAGCGGATGCACAAAAAAACGCGCGCAGTATAGTTGGTTCAGCGCGTGGAGCAAAACGGCATCGCGCGCCGCTTATTTCGTGCGCCCGCTCCCGCGCGCTAGACAACGACGACTTGCGTGCGACTTCCACCAACCGCCAGATCCAGGCGCTAGCGCTGCCGCCCGCACCTCCCCATTTGCTCCGGTGACCCAATGGCGCTTCCCAGGCCTATCCTCGTGTGCCGTCGCCGCTTCCTCCACCTTCTCTCATCGTCGCCGCCCCTCGAGCATGCCATTTCTCTAACGAATAGCACCCGGCCACCCACTGCTGCTCGGCTCCCATAAGGTGTTTGACAAAACGCTTGCAAGGTATGTATTACTTCAACTTCATATTTTGTAGATGAATTTGGTGCATGTTTTTTGTAGTTTTATATAGACTAGTTTAAATTTAGTATTGTAGATGAGTTCGTCATATGATTCTTCCGACGAAGAATTTGATATTCAAGAGGAGGAGGACCTTGAAATGATCCTAGCTATGCACGTCAATAAAAAGACGAAGCACGGTGGTTCGGCTATGGGTCGTCAAAAAATTTGGAGGGATAAGATCGATGCCGACAACAGATTGATGAGGCACTATTTTGTGGAGAATCCCACATACTCCGAGCCATACTTTCGGCGTCGTTTTAGGATGAGCATCGAGAATGAGCTGTGACGCCCGGATAATCATGCTACAGTAATCCCACGCTAATCATGCCACGTCACCTCGGTTACTATTGCTAATCTATCGTTAGGTCAAAAACCGGTCCAAAATTCAAATTCAAAGTTTGGTGAATAATAACAGTTTTCAAAAATTAAAACAAAAATGTTCGGTGATTGCCAAATAATGCATAGGTAATTATGATAGAGAAACCACATTTTATTAACATAACCAAATACCCCAAAGTGATTAAAACAATACCAAAACAATTAATTAAATTTCCTTTTTGCAAATAATAAAATGTTAAGATATTTTATTTAGTTGCCCAAAGTTAATGGGGCAGTAGCCTAACTTTAATACTAAATCAGGACTTGCTTATTTTATAAAACTAAGCTAAAAGGAAACTAAAATAAAACAGTACAAAAAGAAATAAATAAATAAAAGAAAAGAACAATCAGAAAACAAAACCAAAAAAAGGGAAAAGCCCCCCTGAACTGGGCTGACTGGCCCAGCTAGCCACCGCGCCCCCTCATGGGCCTCAGCCCACCTGGCAGCCCAGCAGGCCGGCTTACTCCCCCTGTCGTCTTCCCCCTTCCCCCACTGTGCGGGCGACCGCGCGCGCACGTCGCTGCCGAACCACCTCGCCGGCCACGCCGCTACAGGCGCCGCGGAGAGGATGAGGGCGACGCCTCGAGCCCTCCCCCTCACCTACCGCCTCATCCACTCCCCCTGGACGCCTCACCTTTTACCTCTTCTCCCTTCCTCGCTCACTCTCTGCGTACTGACCCGAGCGCCGTCGGCATCTTCGCCCTCTCCCCCGGCCTCGCGTCCAAGCCGGAGGCCACTACATCGCCCGGATCGAGTCGACGACCGATGTGGATCGCCGGAGCTCCTCCGCTCTGTCCGTCGCCAACTCCGTCGACCCGCTCCGCTCCTAAGCATCCAAAGGCCACCGTGAGCCGCATCGTAAGCTGCCGCACCGAACCCCTCTCTTTCTCCTCTCTCCCCGCCCTCGCAATCGTCGTTCTTATTCATGCCCGAACCGCCGCCGCGCCGTTCGTCGCCGTCGTCTCGGTCGACGTTGAGCTCGACCGAGTTCTCCGTCGTGCTCCTCGACGCCGTAGGGACCCGTGACGCCCTCTAGTTCGTGCAACCGCCCTCTCTAGCGCCGTTTCCATACACGCCCGAAAGCCACCGCCGCCTTGCTCGACGCCGGCGATGATTCCGGTCGAGTCCGACCCCGCCACCACCACAGTTCGACTCGTTGTCGTCTGCTCGTTCGAACGGGCCCGGCCGCGCTCGAAACGGCCGTCTGTAGAAGAAATCCGATCACCTCCTGTGCCTCCGCCGCGTTCTGGCGTCGCCGCCGGTGAGTCGCCGGCCCCGCTGAGCTGGCACCGCGTGGGACCCACCCACGGTCGCTGACGAGTGGCCCCCCCTGCGCCCTTTTGACCGCGTTGACCCAAGTCAACGCGGGGCCTTGATCATCCCTCTCGCTGACGTGTGGGTCCCCCAGTGGTTAGGCTAATTAGTCACGTTTCAAATTAAAATCTAATTAGTTAAACTCTAATCAGGCACTGACACTGGGGCCCACACCTTTAATTATCTTTGCTAAATTAGTTTTATTCCACTGTTAAAATAACAGAGGCTGACAAGTGGGTCCCACTGGACCCACATGTTAGGTTTGACCCGGTCAGCCATCTGTTGACCTGCTGATGTCACTGTGACATCATGCTGACGTCGTATATCTTTTCTGTAAATAAATAAATCCAGAAAATGGTTTAATCTTTGTAAATTAATAGAAATTAATCCGTAACTCGGATGAAAATGTTTTCTATATGAAAGTTGCTCAGAAAAATCCAACGAATCCGAATACGCGGTCCGTTCATCTGTCACATGCCTCTAGCATGCTGAACATGGGACATTCCCCCTCCGGTCATCTGTCTAACATAGGTCCGGAACCGGGAAAACATTACCGGATGAATTCCCCCTTCACCTTTATCGTTTAGCCATACGTTAGGTCACACCCGACACAGCATATTGCCACGTTATGCTTTGTGATGCTATGTTTGCTTTATATTTACTGTTTCTTCCCCCTCTTCTCTTCGGTAGACCCCGCGACTGATGCCGCCCCTGTGATCGACTACGTCGACGACGACCCCTCTCTCTTGCCAGAGCAACCAGGCAAGCCCCCCCTTTGATCACCAGATATCGCCTACTCTTCTCTATACTGCTTGCATTAGAGTAGTGTAGCATGTTACTGCTTCCCGTTAATCCTATACTGATGCATAGCCTGTCCTTGCTACTACTGTTGTTACCATTACCTGCTATCCTACTGCTTAGTATAGGATGCTAGCTTATCATCAGTGGCCCTACATTCTTGTCCGTCTGCCATGCTATACTATCGGGCCGTGATCACTCTGGAGGTGATCACGGGTATATACTATATACTTTATACATGATACATGTGGTGACTAAAGACGGGTAGGCTCGTAGGAGCACCCGCGAGTGGATCTTTGAGGCGGAGCGACAGGGCAGGTTCCGACCACCTAGGAGAGAGGTGGGCCTGGCCCTGGTCGGTGTTCGCGGATACTTAACACGCTTAACGAGATCTGGGTATTTGATCTGAGTCTGGCCATTTGGTCTATACGCACTAACCATCTACGTGGGAGCAGTTATGGGTATCCCGGCGTCGTGGTATCAGCCGAAGCCTTCGTGACGTCAGCGACTGAGTGGCGCGTGCCGGATTGGACTGGAAAGCCACTAGGCTAGGTCTGCTTCCGGCCGCGTACGCAACATGCAGGTGTGCAAAGGGCGATGGGCCCAGACCCCTGCGCCATAGGATTTAGACCGGCGTGCTGACCTCTCTGTTGTGCCTAGGTAGGGCTGCGACGTGTTGATCTTCCGAGGCCGGGCATGACCCAGAAAAGTGTGTCCGGCCAAATGGGATCGAGCGTGTTGGGGTATGTGGTGCACCCCTGCAGGGAAGTTTATCTATTCGAATAGCCGTGTCCCTCGGTAAAAGGACGACCCGGAGTTGTACTTTGACCTTATGACAACTAGAACCGGATACTTAATAAAACACACCCTTCCAAGTGCCAGATACAACCGGTGATCGCTCTCTCACAGGGCGACGAGGAGAGGATCATCGGTTAGGTTTATGCTATGCGATGCTACTTGGAGGACTTCAGTCTACTCTCTTCTATATGCTGCAAGACGGAGGCTGCCAGAAGCATAGTCTTCGAAAGGACTAGCTATCCCCCTCTTATTCCGGCTTTCTGCAGTTCAGTCCACATATGATACCCTTATTCCATTTGATACCAATGCATACATTTGTAGTATAGTTTCTTGCTTGCGAGTACTTTGGATGAGTACTCACGGTTGCTTTCTCCCTCCTTTCCCCCTATCCCTTCTACCTGGTTATCGCAACCAGATGTTGGAGCTCAGGAGCCAGACGCCACCGTCGACGACGACTCCTACTACACCGGAGGTGCCTACTACTACGTGTTGCCCGCTGACGGCGACCAGGAGTAGTTAGGAGGATTCCAGGCAGGAGGCCTGCGCCTCTTTCGATCTGTATCCCAGTTTGTGCTAGCCATCTTATGGCAACTTGTTTAACTTATGTCTGTACTCAGATATTGTTGCTTCCACTGACTCGTCTATGATCGAGCTCTTGTATTCGAGCCCTCGAGGCCCCTGGCTTGTAATATGATGCTTGCATGACTTATTTTATTTGTAGAGTTGTGTTGTGATATCTTCCCGTGAGTCCCTGATCTTGATCGTACACGTTTGCGTGTATGATTAGTGTACGATCGAATCGGGGGCGTCACAAGTTGGTATCAGAGCCGACTGCCTGTAGGAATCCCCCTTCCACACTCCTTGGCCGAAGTCGAGTCTAGACATTACAAAACTTTTACTAACATGGCTGTGCGGCTTACGGGCCCACGTCGCCATTTGGGTGGTATTATAATCTTTTATTCCTCGCCTTTACTCTGGGACCCTGATCTCTCTTCTATTCGGGTTAAATGGTTTTGCTAACTCTGACTCTAGGATCTCGTAAATACTTTCTCCCGGAGAGCCCCTTCATTCCAGATGATGGCCTGCTTCACCGGAAGATTCTGAAGATACTCTTTGCTATTCCTCTTGAGACTTTGTGCCCATCACTTTTGCTATTCCCGACCACCGATAAATCCTTATGGATAACTACTTACACTTGCCATTCATACGGTCATCCCCCAATGATCTTGTTATTACAAGATACCCCGAAGTCTTCTCTATTGTTCTGAAAATACTTTGTGCCTACTGCCTAGCAGTTCCTTGCCACATGAATACCCCTTCAATTAAATCCTCGCACTTGTCGAGTATCCACTCATCCCTAGTTGTTCATGTGTTTCACAATGGTCTTCGAAATACTATTCGATCCTCCAAAAATCCTTAGTAGCTTATTGCTCTGCGATACTTGCCTGCTTGCATTATGGATGCTTTCCATATGTCTGGCAATATTCGTTAGTATCCTTAGGCATCGTCTTTTTGATCCTATTGATTCGACATGAGTGCGAATGCACGCAATCATCAGTTGATCCTTTTAAATTATCTTTCCGGCTCAGACGTTATTTTAAAACATGAGCTGGATCTCGACCAATCAAATTGCTGTCAATTGTACCCTTAAGGCTATTCAACTTATCCATCCCTGATCAGAGCATTGCTTCTGATCCCTTGTCTTGGAATTGATAATTCTTTGCATTTGAGCCTTGAATTAGTCAGTTGTTTCTAAAGTCTGATCTCCTCGCATTGTTTCTCCCTCTAGTTGAGTACCGATGCTCACACCAGATCCCTTGAGGACCACCAGATCATTTGCGGGATTTTATCCGACAACGTCCTTCATATACAATAAGTCTGTGAGCCTTTCCTCGGATACATAATACCTTTGGTAAATTGTATCCTCTGCTTTCTCAAACATGCTCTACTATCGAGCTGGTGTTATTTATTCTTGAAATTTGTGGTATATACTCCTAAGATGCCCTGATGGGTTGAACATATGCCTTCTCTAAACTGTGTGAACTCGAAAGTTTTCACGAGTCATACTCTTCTGGTATTTTTCTAGATAAAATTTCTATACTACAGCTTCATCAAAAGCGAGAAGTAAAATGAAAGGTTATGCATGGAAGAATTGGGAGTCGACCTTGAGCCTTTGCGTTCATGCCCATGGACCCGATGTGAAACTTATCATCGAAGCTTCTTGTAAATGATATTAGTTCCCTTGGTATAAGTTCATCTTATATCTGGGATCCGGCCTTTTACAATCGTGGTTCCGACCATGTTCTCTTTTAAATACCATTTTCGATGCAAGTGTAAGCACTTGTCTCATGTGGATCAATACCTCGGTCCAACCTCTACTTTGATCCGTCTTCGAGTATTACCCCCCTGGTATCTCGAGATTATCTTGAAACTGCATAACTTCTTATGAGTTCTTCATCAAGTACTACATTCTCACTGATTACAGTTTTCATGGGCTCTGAGTTATTAAACACTCAAAGACACCGATAACTGAACCGAGTCTGCCCTACGGTTCAGCAACTCTTGATAATCTTCTTTAAGTCCGAGTTTGTACTCGATCATGTCATTCCTAGCCTGATCGGCTATATCATTATCGTGCTAAATTTTAACTGTGCTACCTGGTCCTTAATCCTGGAGCACAACTTTCGATGATGAGCTAAGCTTACGTCGATCTTCCTCGTCATATCAATTCACCTTGAACAACAAGCTTGATTTCAAGTTTGTGCCCTACCCATGGTTCCAATAACCTTCCGCTTCATCATTCCTTTGATTTGATGTTGTCACTGATTGATTACATCTTGAAATCTCTCGACCAATGTGCCGTGAAGATCATCAACCTTATGAGGTCTTCCTGGATATCAATTGAATTCATGATGAGAAATACCATCCTTGCCCCCGATGAATTGTATTATCATCGGCCACTTTATTGCCTTCCCTCCAACACAAACTTATTCGTGTTTTGAGTTATACCTTGAGGTCCTTGCTATACAGCATTTGTTCTTCTTTACCTTGGAATGTTACCACCTTTTATGTCAAGAATGTCGTGGTAATTTTACCACCTCTTGAGAATTCTTGATATAGTAATATCTCTCGCCTTTTGCGTTCATCTCTTGGTCTTCGTATTGTTTCTAACCGGAATACCGACTAATGGTCTGTGTTGTGCAAATTCTAAACTTCTAGCAACCCTATTGCTTGAAGTTATTGGTCTACAGTTTCATTCTAAGTCTATTGATTATTGAATCATCATTCAAACATTGATCGTGCTACCTAGTCCAGATTCCTGGTTGCACCCTTCTATCATTGTTCAGTTGTGTATGTTTCCCTCGAGCATACATCATTATGACATTTGATCCGACAAATGATATTTCCTTGTTCACATAATTGTGGAAATCAATCCTTTGGAAATCGCGATGATTTTTTGCTGAGCCTATCAGCCACCTCCTCATCCTCTCCTTGGTTTACTGATGAACTCTTGTTTCGGAACTCGCTTCCATAGTTCATTTCCCGAGAATCTTACAATGTCATCTCGTCAAATTGTGCCGCACCTTTTCTTCTCAGGCATCCTAAGTCTGAGGTATCGTGACACCAATCAGATCTGAATCTTGGTCAGATATGATGGTTGGAACTTATTTCCAAGAGTTATAATGTTGGTCTTTATATATGACCCGGTAAGGTTATGTCAGGCCTAGCACACCTGGCCGGAGGACCTATTGTTGTAGTATCCTTTTTAGCAAGTTTAGCCATTCTTCCGTGAGGGAATTGTAAGACTTATTTCACAAGTTATTCCTGATGGATCCTTTGTGTTTCCAAAATCTGACCTTTGCTTGAATACCATGTCAATGCTTCTTGAAGCATGTTTGTGGTACTCCGATTTTCAATAAGAGCATTAAAGCGCAGTGCTAAGTTTTCTTTAACCATTATCCAAACACCGCTGTATGGGTACAGTCATGAAATTTCTCTCCCCTTACTTAAAGGGTTTTCTACATGATATCCTGCCACGGATATCATGCTCTGTTTGTCCTTGGGAAGGATATACCCCTAAAATATGTGTTTAAACACATTTTCCTTTCCATTCTTCTGTTAAATCTGATAATCATATTTTCCTTTCCATTGTTCTGTTTAACCTTCTTGAGGTTTATATGATCTAAGCAGTAATACGTCACTGCTTTTATAAGCACCTCAGCGTACAACTCTGTCAGTAAGACCCTGTTACTATTGTTGTTGACATTCCGGTAACCACCGATGAACGAGAACTTTGCCTATTGGTCCGCCTTGTTTCGACGGGCAGGAAAATGGTTCTCTTTGTCCCTCGCCCTTGGTACCGCCATTGTTGCCGACATAACTAATAGGCTACCCGTTAACATGCCTTGCTGTCATGACCGAGCAAGATGTCACCGCTCCTTCTACTTTTAACCACATGGTGGGCCCATAACCCACAGTTCCACAGGATTGAAACCTGACTCTCCTGTACATCACCTGTTCCCAAGGTTGATCCTCACGCTTGGCTTCATATGTAATTCACGAGCCACCTTTCGGGGAATCATCGATTCTGGTATTAAACACAATACCTATACCGTTGCCTTGTTTCAGGCAACGAAGATTGTCTATCCGTTTCAAACTTCTTATGGTACCTTCTTACTTTGCTCTCGATGTGTTTTAATTGTTCAACTCGAGAGATACTCTTATGATCATTCTTGGGATACCCCCTAAATGAATTTCCCTTATAACATTCAATTGTTGTAAAGCTGCCCCTTACCTATTCGTAAGTACGATGGAGTTCCCGAAGAAAGGACGACAACTTCATCATGATGACCTGAAGCAGAGAAATGAAGACATCAATGTAATGGATCGACCTCTTCGAGAAGAGCAACTATGACCAAGAAGAATCGTTAGAATTATGTAACCAGATCCCCCACCCCCTTACCCCCGCTCCTAAATCTCGGGACGAGATTTCTTGTAGTGGAGGAGAATTTTGACGCCCGGATAATCATGCTACAGTAATCCCACGCTAATCATGCCACGTCACCTCGGTTACTGTTGCTAATCTATCGTTAGGTCAAAAACCGGTCCAAAATTCAAATTCAAAGTTTGGTGAATAATAACAGTTTTCAAAAATTAAAACAAAAATGTTCGGTGATTGCCAAATAATGCATAGGTAATTATGATAGAGAAACCACATTTTATTAACATAACCAAATACCCTAAAGTGATTAAAACAATACCAAAACAATTAATTAAATTTCCTTTTTGCAAATAATAAAATGTTAAGATATTTTATTTAGTTGCCCAAAGTTAATGGGGCAGTAGCCTAACTTTAATACTAAATCAGGACTTGCTTATTTTATAAAACTAAGCTAAAAGGAAACTAAAATAAAACAGTACAAAAAGAAATAAATAAATAAAAGAAAAGAACAATCAGAAAACAAAACCAAAAAAAGGGAAAAGCCCCCCTGAACTGGGCTGACTGGCCCAGCTGGCCACCGCGCCCCCTCATGGGCCTCAGCCCACCTGGCAGCCCAGCAGGCCGGCCCACTCCCCCTGTCGTCTTCCCCCTTCCCCACTGTGCGGGCGACCGCGCGCGCACGTCGCTGCCGAACCACCTCGCCGGCCACGCCGCTACAGGCGCCGTGGAGAGGATGAGGGCGACGCCTCGAGCCCTCCCCCTCACCTACCGCCTCATCCACTCCCCCTGGACGCCTCACCTTTTACCCCTTCTCCCTTCCTCGCTCACTCTCTGCGTACTGACCCGAGCGTGCCCGCGGCCATCCTCCGTCGTTAACACGGCCACCGGAGTCGTCTCGTCCTCCTGACCTGTCCACCAGCACCGTCGGCATCTTCGCCCTCTCCCCCGGCCTCGCGTCCAAGCCGGAGGCCACTACATCGCCCGGATCGAGCCGACGACCTATGTGGATCGCCGGAGCTCCTCCGCTCTGTCCGTCGCCAACTTCGTCGACCCGCTGCGCTCCTAAGCATCCAAAGGCCACCGTGAGCCGCATCGTAAGCTGCCGCACCGAACCCCTCTCTTTCTCCTCTCTCCCCGCGCTCGCAATCGTCGTTCTTATTGTTGGGGAACATAGTAATTTCAAAAAATTTCCTACGCACACGCAAGATCATGGTGATGCATAGCAACGAGGGGGAGAGTCTGATCTACGTACCCTTGTAGATCGCAACGGAAGCGTTGACACAACGTAGAGGAAGTAGTCGTACGTCTTCTTCCTGGTCCGACCGATCCAAGCACCGTTACTCCGGCACCTCCGAGTTCTTAGCACACGTTGAGCTCGATGACGATCCCCGGGCTCCGATCCAGCAAAGCTTCGGGGAGGAGTTCCGTTAGCACGACGGCGTGGTGACGATCTTGATGTACTACCGACGCAGGGCTTCGCCTAAGCACTACAACGATATGATCGAGGTGGAATTTGGTGGCAGGGGGCACCGCACACGACTAAGGAACGATCGCAATGATCAACTTGTGTGTCTATGGGGTGCCCCCTGCCTCAGTATATAAAGGATGGAGGAGGAGGAGGCCGGCCAAGGCTATTGGTGCGGCCAGGATGGGAGTCCTACTAGGACTCCAAGTCCTAGTAGGAGTCCATCAAGAGGGGAGGAAGGGAGAAGGAAGTGGAGGAGTAGGAAAGGTGGCCGGCCCCCTTTTCCCTAGTCCAATACGGACTAGAGGGGAGGGGGGGCGCAGCAGCCTTTTTCCTCTTCCCACTAAAGCCCATCAAGGCCCATTATTCTTCCCCGTATTCCCGTAACTCCCCGGTACCTCCGAAAATACCCGAATCACTCGGAACCTTTCCGATGTCCGAATATAGTCGTCCAATATATCGATCTTTACGTCTCGACCATTTCGAGACTCCTCGTCATGTCCCCGATCTCATCCGGGACTCCGAACTCCTTCGGTACATCAAAACTCATAAACTCATAATATAACTGTCATCGAAACCTTAAGCGTGCGGACCCTACGGTTCGAGAACAATGTAGACATGACCGAGACACGTCTCCAGTCAATAACCAATAGCGGGACCTGGATGCCCATATTGGCTCCTACATATTCTACGAAGATCTTTATCGGTCAGACCGCATAACAACATACGTTGTTCCCTTTGTCATCGGTATGTTACTTGCCCGAGATTCGATCGTCGGTATCCCAATACCTAGTTCAATCTCGTTACCGGCAAGTCTCTTTACTCGTTCCGTAATACATCATCTCACAACTAACATATTAGTTGCAATGCTTGCAAGGCTTAGGTGATGTGCATTACCGAGAGGGCCCAGAGATACCTCTCCGACAATCGGAGTGACAAATCCTAATCTCGAAATACGCCAACCCAACATCTTCCTTTGGATACACCTGTAATGCTCCTTTATAATCACCCATTTACGTTGTGACGTTTGGTAGCACCCAAAGTGTTCCTCCGGCAAACGGGAGTTGCATAATCTCATAGTCATAGGAACATGTATAAGTCATGAAGAAAGCAATAGCAACATACTAAACGATCGGGTGCTAAGCTAATGGAATGGGTCATGTCAATCAGATCATTCAACTAATGATGTGATCTCGTTAATCAAATAACAACTCTTTTGTCCATGGTTAGGAAACATAACCATCTTTGATTAACGAGCTAGTCAAGTAGAGGCATACTAGTGACACTCTGTTTGTCTATGTATTCACACATGTATTATGTTTCCGGTTAATACAATTCTAGCATGAATAATAAACATTTATCATGATATAAGGAAATAAATAATAACTTTATTATTGCCTCTAGGGCATATTTCCTTCAGTCTCCCACTTGCACTAGAGTCAATAATCTAGTTCACATCGCCATGTGATTTAACAGCAATAGTTCACATCACCATGTGATTAACACCCATAGTTCACATCGTCATGTGACCAACACTCAAAGGGTTTACTAGAGTCAGTAATCTAGTTCACATATCTATGTGATTAACACCCAAAGAGTACTAAGGTGTGATCATGTTTTGCTTGTGAGATAATTTTAGTCAACGGGTCTGTCATATTCAGATCCGTAAGTATTTTGCAAGTTCTATGTCTACAATGCTCTACATGGAGCTACTCTAGCTAATTGCTCCCACTTTCAATATGTATCCAGATTGAGACTTTAGATTCATCTGGATCAGTGTCAAAAACTTGCATCGACGTAACCCTTTACGACGAACCTTTTTGTCACGTCCATAATCGAGAAACATATCCTTATTTCACTAAGGATAATTCTGACTGCTGTCCAGTGATCTACTCCTAGATCACTATTGTACTCCCATGCCAAATCAATGCAGGGTATACAATAGATCTGGTATACAACATGACATACTTTATAGAACCTATGGCCAAGGCATAGGGAATGACTTTCATTCTCTTTCAATCTTCTGCCGTGGTCGGGCTTTGAGTCTTACTCAACTTCACACCTTGTAACACAGGCAAGAACTCTTTCTTTGACTGCTCCATTTTGACCTACTTCAAATTCTTGTCAAGGTATGTACTCATTGAAAAACTTATCAAGCGTCTTGATCTATCTCTATAGATCTTGATACTCAATATGTAAGTAGCTTCACCGAAGTCTTTCTTTGAAAAACTCCTTTCAAACACTCATTTATGCTTTACAGAATAATTCTACATTATTTCCGATCAACAATATGTCATTCACATATACTTATCAGAAATGTTGTAGTGCTCCCACTCACTTTCTTGTAAATACAGGCTTCACCACAAGTCTGTATAAAACTATATGCTTTGATCAACTCATCAAAGCGTATATTCCAACTCCGAGATGCTTGCACCAGTCCACAGATGGATCGCTGGAGCTTGCACATTTTTGTTAGCACCTTTCGGATTGACAAAACCTTCTGTTGCATCATATACAACTCTTCTTTAATAAATCCATTAAGGAATGCAGTTTTGTTTATCCATTTGCCAAATTTCATAAAATGCGGCAATTACTAACATGATTCGGACAGACTCAAGCATAGATACGAGTGAGAAGCTCTCATCGTAGTCAACACCTTGAACTTGTCGAAAACCTTTTGCGACAATTCTAGCTTTGTAGATAGTAACACTACTATCAGCGTCCGTCTTCCTCTTGAAGATCCATTTATTCTCAATTGCTTGCCGATCATCAGGCAAGTCAACCAAAGTCCAAACTTTGTTCTCATACATGGATCATATCTCAGATTTCATGGCCTCAAACCATTTCGCGGAATCTGGGCTCATCATCGCTTCCTCATAGTTCGCAAGTTCGTCATGGTCTAGTAACATGACTTCCAGAACAGGATTACCGTACCACTCTGATGCGGATCTCACTCTGGTTTACCTACGAGATTCGGTAGTAACTTGATCCGAAGTTTCATGATCATCATCATTAGCTTCCTCACTAATTGGTGTAGGTGTCACAGAAACCGGTTTCTGTGATGTACTACTTTCCAATAAGGGAGGAGGTATAGTTACCTCATCAAGTTCTACTTTCCTCCCACTCACTTCTTTCGAGAGAAACTCCTTCTCCAGAAAGTTTCCGAATTTAGCAACAAAAGTCTTGCCTTCGGATATGTGATAGAAGGTGTACCCAACTGTTTCCTTTGGGTATCCTATGAAGACATATTTCTCCGATTTGAGTTTGAGCTTATCGAGATGAAACTTTTTCATATAAGCATCGCAACTCCAAACTTTAAGAAACGACAGCTTAGGTTTCTTGCCAAACCATAGTTCACACGGTGTTGTCTCAACGGATTTAGATGGTGCCCTATTTAACGTGAATGCAGCTGTCTCTAATGCATAACCCCAAAACGATAGTGGTAGATCGGTAAGAGACATCATAGATCGTACCATATCTAGTAAAGTACGATTATGACGTTCGGACACACCATTACGCTGTGGTGTTCCGGGTGGCGTGAGTTGTGAAACTATTCCACAATTTTTCAAATGTACACCAAACTCGTAACTCAAATATTCTCCTCCACGATCAGATCGTAGAAACTTTATTTTCTTGTTACGATGATTTTCAACTTCACTCTGAAATTCTTTGAACTTTTGAAATGTTTCAGACTTGTGTTTCATTAAGTAGATATCCCCATATCTGCTCAAATCATCTGTGAAGGTCAGAAAATAATGATACCTGCTGCAAGCCTTAATATTCATCGGACCACATACATCAGTATGTATGATTTCCAACAAATCTGTTGCTTGCTTCATTGTTCCGGAGAACGGCGTTTTAGTCATCTTACCCAAAAGGCATGGTTCGCAAGCATCAAGTGATTCATAATCAAGTGATTCCGAAAGCCCATCAGCATGGAGTTTCTTCATGCGCTTTACACCAATATGACTTAAACTGCAGTGCCACAAATAAGTTGCACTATCATTATTAACTTTGCATCTTTTGGTTTCAATATTATGAATATGTGTATCACTACGATCGAGATCCAATGAACCATTTTCATTGGGTGTGTAACCATATAAGGTTTTATTCATGTAAATAGAACAACAATTGTTCTCTAACTTAAATGAATAACCGTATTGCAATAAACATGATCAAATCATATTCATGCTCAACGCAAACACCAAATAATACTTATTTAGTTTCAACACTAATCCCGAAAGTATAGGGAGAGTGCGATGATGATCATATCAATCTTGGAACTACTTCCAACACACATCGTCACCTCGACTTTTACTAGTTTCTGTTTATTGTGCAACTCCCGTTTCGAGTTACTACTCTTAGCAACTGAACCAGTATCAAATACCGAGGGGTTGCTATAAACACTAGTAAAGTACACATCAATAACATGTATATTAAATATACTTATGTTCACTTTGCCATCCTTCTTATCCGCCAATCACTTGGGGTAGTTCCGCTTCCAGTGACCAGTCCCTTTGCAGTAGAAACACTTAGTCTCAGGCTTAGGATCAGACTTGGGTTTCTTCACTTGAGCAGCAACTTGCTTGCCGTTCTTCTTGAAGTTCCCCTTCTTCCCTTTGCCCTTTTCTTGAAACTAGTGATCTTGTCAACCATCAACACTTGATGTTTTTCTTGATTTCTACCTTCGTTGATTTCAGCATCACGAAGAGCTTGGGGTTTGTTTCTGTTATCCCTTGCATATTATAGTTCATCACGAAGTTCTACTAACTTAGTGATGGTGACTAGAGAATTCTGTCAATCACTATCTTATCTGGAAGATTAACTCCCACTTGATTCAAGCGATTGTAGTACCCAGACAATCTGAGCACATGCTCACTAGTTGAGCGATTCTCCTCCATCTTTTAGCTATAGAACTTGTTGGAGACTTCATATCTCTCAACTCGGGTATTTGCTTGAAATATTAACTTCAACTCCTGGAACATCTCATATGGTCCATGACGTTCAAAACGTCTTTGAAGTCCCGATTCTAAGCTGTTAAGTATGGTGCACTAAACTATCAAGTAGTCATCATATTGAGCTAGCCAAACGTTCATAACATCTGCATCTGCTCCTGCAATAGGTCTGTCACCTAGCGGTGCATCAAGGACATAATTCTTCTGTGCAGCAATGAGGATAAACCTCAGATCACGGATCCAATCCGCATCATTGCTACTAACATCTTTCAACACAATTTTCTCTAGGAACATATCAAAATAAACACAGGGAAGCAACAACGCGAGCTATTGATCTACAACATGATTTGCAAAATACTACCAGGACTAAGTTCATGATAAATTTAAGTTCAATTTAATCATATTACTTAAGAACTCCCACTTAGATAGACATCCCTCTAATCCTCTAAGTGATCACGTGATCCAAATCAACTAAACCATAACCGATCATCACGTGAGATGGAGTAGTTTTCAATGGTGAACATCGTTATGTTGATCATATCTACTATATGATTCACGCTCGACCTTTCGGTCTCCGTGTTCCGAGGCCATATCTGTATATGCTTGGCTCGTCAAGTATAACCTGAGTATTCCGCGTGTGCAACTGTTTTGCACCCGTTGTATTTGAACGTAGAGCCTATCACACCCGATCATCACGTGGTGTCTCAGCACGAAGAACTTTCGCAATGGTGCATACTCAGGGAGAACACTTCTTGATAATTTAGTGAGAGATCACCTTATAATGCTACCGTCAATCAAAGCAAGATAAGATGCATAAAAGATAAACATCACATGCAATCAATATAAGTGATATGATATGGCCATCATCATCTTGTGCTTGTGATCTCCATCTCCGAAGCACCGTCATGATCACCATCGTCACCGGCGCGACACCTTGATCTCCATCATAGCATCGTTGTCGTCTCGCCAATCTTATGCTTCCACGACTATCACTACCGCTTAGCAATAAAGTAAAGCATTACATCGCGATTGCATTGCATACAATAAAGCGACAACCATATGGCTCCTGCCAGTTGCCGATAACTTGGTTACAAAACATGATCATCTCATACAATAAAAATCAGCATCATGCCTTGACCATATCACATCACAACATGCCCTGCAAAAACAAGTTAGACGTCCTCTACTTTGTTGTTGCAAATTTTACGTGGCTGCTACGGGCTTAAGCAAGAACTCATCTCACCTACGCATCAAAACCACAACGATAGTTTGTCAAATAGACTCCGTTTTAACCTTCTCAAGGACCGGGTGTAGCCATACTCGGTTCAACTAAAGTTGGAGAGACAGTCGCCCGCAAGCCATCTATGTGCAAAGCACGTCGAGGGAACCGGTCTCGCGTAAGCGTACGCGTAAGGTTGGTCCGGGTCGTCTCGTCCAACAATACCGCCGAACCAAAGTATGACATGCTGGTAGGCAGTATGACTTGTATCGCCCACAACTCACTTGTGTTATACTCGTGCAAATAACATCAAACCATAAAACCTAGGCTCGGATGCCACTGTTGGGGAACGTAGTAATTTCAAAAAATTTCCTACGCACACGCAAGATCATGGTGATGCATAGCAAGGAGGGGGAGAGTCTGATCTACGTACCCTTGTAGATCGCAACGGAAGCGTTGACACAACGTAGAGGAAGTAGTCGTACGTCTTCTTCCTGGTCCGACCGATCCAAGCACTGTTACTCCGGCACCTCCGAGTTCTTAGCACACGTTCAGCTCGATGACGATCCCCGGGCTCCGATCCAGCAAAGCTTCGGGGAGGAGTTCCGTTAGCACGACGGCGTGGTGACGATCTTGATGTACTACCGACGCAGGGCTTCGCCTAAGCACTACAACGATATGATCGAGGTGGAATTTGGTGGCAGGGGGCACCGCACACGGCTAAGGAACGATCTCAATGATCAACTTGTGTGTCTATGGGGTGCCCCCTGCCTCAGTATATAAAGGATGGAGGAGGAGGAGGCCGGCCAAGGCTATTGGTGCGGCCAGGCTGGGAGTCCTACTAGGACTCCAAGTCCTAGTAGGAGTCCATCAAGAGAGGAGGAAGGGAGAAGGAAGTGGAGGAGTAGGAAAGGTGGCCGGCCCCCTTTTCCCTAGTCCAATTCGGACTAGAGGGGAGGGGGGGCGCAGCAGCCTTTTTCCTCTTCCCACTAAAGCCCATCAAGGCCCATTATTCTTCCCCGTATTCCCGTAACTCCCCGGTACCTCCGAAAATACCCGAATCACTCGGAACCTTTCCGATGTCCGAATATAGTCGTCCAATATATCGATCTTTACGTCTCGACCATTTCGAGACTCCTCGTCATGTCCCCGATCTCATCCGGGACTCCGAACTCCTTCGGTACATCAAAACTCATAAACTCATAATATAACTGTCATCGAAACCTTAAGCGTGCGGACCCTACGGTTCGAGAACAATGTAGACATGACCGAGACACGTCTCCAGTCAATAACCAATAGCGGGACCTGGATGCCCATATTGGCTCCTACATATTCTACGAAGATCTTTATCGGTCAGACCGCATAACAACATACGTTGTTCCCTTTGTCATCGGTATGTTACTTGCCCGAGATTCGATCGTCGGTATCCCAATACCTAGTTCAATCTCGTTACCGGCAAGTCTCTTTACTCGTTCCGTAATACATCATCTCACAACTAACATATTAGTTGCAATGCTTGCAAGGCTTAGGTGATGTGCATTACCGAGAGGGCCCAGAGATACCTCTCCGACAATCGGAGTGACAAATCCTAATCTCGAAATACGCCAACCCAACATCTTCCTTTGGATACACCTGTAATGCTCCTTTATAATCACCCATTTACGTTGTGACGTTTGGTAGCACCCAAAGTGTTCCTCTGGCAAACGGGAGTTGCATAATCTCATAGTCATAGGAACATGTATAAGTCATGAAGAAAGCAATAGCAACATACTAAACGATCGGGTGCTAAGCTAATGGAATGGGTCATGTCAATCAGATCATTCAACTAATGATGTGATCTCGTTAATCAAATAACAACTCTTTTGTCCATGGTTAGGAAACATAACCATCTTTGATTAACGAGCTAGTCAAGTAGAGGCATACTAGTGACACTCTGTTTGTCTATGTATTCACACATGTATTATGTTTCCGGTTAATACAATTCTAGCATGAATAATAAACATTTATCATGATATAAGGAAATAAATAATAACTTTATTATTGCCTCTAGGGCATATTTCCTTCACTTATTCATGCCCGAACCGCCGCCGCGCCGTTCGTCGCCGTCGTCTCGGTCGACGTTGAGCTCGACCGAGTTCTCCGTCGTGCTCCTCGACGCCGTAGGGACCCGTGACGCCCTCTAGTTCGTGCAACCGCCCTCTCTAGCGCCGTTTCCATACACGCCCGAAAGCCACCGCCGCCTTGCTCGACGCCGGCGATGATTCCGGTCGAGTCCGACCCCGCCACCACCACAGTTCGACTCGTTGTCGTCTGCTCGTTCGAACGGGCCCGGCCGCGCTCGAAACGGCCGTCTGTAGAAGAAATCTGATCACCTCCTGTGGCCTCCGCCGCGTTCTGGCGTCGCCGCCGGCGAGTCGCCGGCCCCGCTGAGCTGGCGCCGCGTGGGACCCACCCACGGTCGCTGACGAGTGGCCCCTCCTGCGCCCTTTTGACCGCGTTGACCCAAGTCAACGCGGGGCCTTGATCATCCCTCTCGCTGACGTGTGGGTCCCCCAGTGGTTAGGCTAATTAGTCACGTTTCAAATTAAAATCTAATTAGTTAAACTCTAATCAGGCACTGACACTAGGGCCCACACCTTTAACTATCTCTGCTAAATTAGTTTTATTCCACTGTTAAAATAACAGAGGCTGACAAGTGGGTCCCACTGGACCCACATGTTAGGTTTGACCTGGTCAGCCGTCTGTTGACCTGCTGATGTCACTGTGGCATCATGCTGATGTTGTATATCTTTTCTGTAAATAAATAAATCCAGAAAATGGTTTAATCTTTGTAAATTAATAGAAATTAATCCGTAACTCGGATGAAAATGTTTTCTATATGAAAGTTGCTCAGAAAAATCCAACGAATCCGAATACGCGGTCCGTTCATCTGTCACATGCCTCTAGCATGCTGAACATGGGACATTCCCCCTCCAGTCATTTGTCTAACATAGGTCCGGAACCGGGAAAACATTCCCGGTTGAATTCCCCCTTCACCTTTATCGTTTAGCCATACGTTAGGTCACACCCGACACAGCATATTGCCACGTTATGCTTTGTGATGCTATGTTTGCTTTATATTTACTGTTTCTTCCCCCTCTTCTCTTCGGTAGACCCCGCGACTGATGCCGCCCCTGTGATCGACTACGTCGACGACGACCCCTCTCTCTTGCCAGAGCAACCAGGCAAGCCCCCCCTTTGATCACCAGATATCGCCTACTCTTCTCTATACTGCTTGCATTAGAGTAGTGTAGCATGTTACTGCTTCCCGTTAATCCTATACTGATGCATAGCCTGTCCTTGCTACTACTGTTGTTACCATTACCTGCTATCCTACTGCTTAGTATAGGATGCTAGCTTATCATCAGTGGCCCTACATTCTTGTCCGTCTGCCATGCTATACTATCGGGCCGTGATCACTCTGGAGGTGATCACGGGTATATACTATATACTTTATACATGATACATGTGGTGACTAAAGACGGGTAGGCTCGTAGGAGCACCCGCGAGTGGATCTTTGAGGCGGAGCGACAGGGCAGGTTCCGACCACCTAGGAGAGAGGTGGGCCTGGCCCTGGTCGGTGTTCGCGGATACTTAACACGCTTAACGAGATCTGGGTATTTGATCTGAGTCTGGCCATTTGGTCTATACGCACTAACCATCTACGTGGGAGCAGTTATGGGTATCCCGGCGTCGTGGTATCAGCCGAAGCCTTCGTGACGTCAGCGACTGAGTGGCGCGCGCCGGATTGGACTGGAAAGCCACTAGGCTAGGTCTGCTTCCGGCCGCGTACGCAACATGCAGGTGTGCAAAGGGCGATGGGCCCAGACCCCTGCGCCATAGGATTTAGACCGGCGTGCTGACCTCTCTGTTGTGCCTAGGTAGGGCTGCGACGTGTTGATCTTCCGAGGCCGGGCATGACCCAGAAAAGTGTGTCCGACCAAATGGGATCGAGCGTGTTGGGGTATGTGGTGCACCCCTGCAGGGAAGTTTATCTATTCGAATAGCCGTGTCCCTCGGTAAAAGGACGACCCGGAGTTGTACTTTGACCTTATGACAACTAGAACCGGATACTTAATAAAACACACCCTTCCAAGTGCCAGATACAACCGGTGATCGCTCTCTCACAGGGCGACGAGGAGAGGATCATCGGTTAGGTTTATGCTATGCGATGCTACTTGGAGGACTTCAGTCTACTCTCTTCTATATGCTGCAAGACGGAGGCTGCCAGAAGCATAGTCTTCGAAAGGACTAGCTATCCCCCTCTTATTCCGGCTTTCTGCAGTTCAGTCCACATATGATACCCTTATTCCATTTGATACCAATGCATACATTTGTAGTATAGTTTCTTGCTTGCGAGTACTTTGGATGAGTACTCACGGTTGCTTTCTCCCTCCTTTCCCCCTATCCCTTCTACCTGGTTATCGCAACCAGATGTTGGAGCTCAGGAGCCAGACGCCACCGTCGACGACGACTCCTACTACACCGGAGGTGCCTACTACTACGTGTTGCCCGCTGACGACGACCAGGAGTAGTTAGGAGGATTCCAGGCAGGAGGCCTGCGCCTCTTTCGATCTGTATCCCAGTTTGTGCTAGCCATCTTATGGCAACTTGTTTAACTTATGTCTGTACTCAGATATTGTTGCTTCCGCTGACTCGTCTATGATCGAGCTCTTGTATTCGAGCCCTCGAGGCCCCTGGCTTGTAATATGATGCTTGCATGACTTATTTTATTTGTAGAGTTGTGTTGTGATATTTTCCCGTGAGTCCCTGATCTTGATCGTACACGTTTGCGTGTATGATTAGTGTACGATCGAATCGGGGGCGTCACATGAGCGTGGACAAGATTTAGACTATTCTCAGTATGAGCTCTTGGGACGTCCCGTGAGAGTGAGGCGGAGGGCTGCGAGGGTGACCCGATTTGTTGTCTCCTATCATGCCATTTGACGTGCTGAAACGCATGATGATCTTCAAAAGGATCTAATCAAGGAGTGACGGGCATGGAATGGCCGACAAACCTAGTGATGTTGTATGTTTGACGTGGTATTGTTGAACTATTTGTTGTATTGGAAGATTTGTTTGAGTTGTAATAAATTGAACTATTTATTGTTGATTTATTTTTTATGTGTTTCATCTTCTTGGTTCTATTTTGAGTGTCAAATGTTGTTTGTGCTGGGTGCGAGCGACGTATATTTACCGCGTCTGTTGGAGCTGCTTGCACGCGTAATATTTTGCAGCGACCGCTGGAGTCAGCGCTCTTCTGCGCGCAAAAAATTGCTATTTCGACGTTGTAAAAGTTATTTTAGCGCACCGGGCATCGCGTGCCTGTTGGAGGTGCTTTAAAGAGTAAGAATTTTAGTACTGCCTCTCCCGCATGGTCAGCCACACAGGCTTTATTGATCACTTCGTACAAACCTAACTTGCCCCAAACTTTTTTCGCCTTCTCATACCAGAAACAATGCGTGTTTTGTATCTTCTGGCCCATTCGAGCATTATAGGTAGATGGCTGAAATGTCCATTTGTCTATTAGCAAGTGTAACTCAGCATTGAAGTGTTCCACGTAGTGTACGCAAAATGATTTTTCTTACCTCCGGACAAAATAACTTCCAAATCTTCCATCAAATAGGATTGAGATTGGTTCTATCCATCCCATTTGCATGTTGCAATTTTTTCTCATGTTGTTGATTCCATTGTTTTAAACAAGCCGAACGAGCAATGAGCATGTCATTTTTTGTATAGCTCAAGCAATGAAATCCGGCATATCATGCATGAGAAGTGCAATTGCGAGCACCCTTTGAGCATCAATTGGTCACAACGTGTCTCACCAAATCTTCATCCCATCCCATGATTTATGATCATGTCAATAAGATCACAAACCTTTGACAAAAGATGCCCCCTTCTAGGAGTGATAATTTTCCTATTGAAGATGCTCTTATACTATGGAATAAAACTCCTATTAAACCAGGAAAAAAAAGAATGACACAATAATTTTAAGATTATATCAGGCACGAATCACGACGCAACAATCAATGGCTGAACCAGGGAGCCTCCCGTCTCAGCTCCGTGGCGGGTAAACTAACGGTTGGCGCCGGACGCGACTCCCCACGCACACTTCCTGGTTCCAGCCCAGCCCACCCCGGAGCTGCAGCAGAGATTGATTGGACGCGAACCACGCGTCCCAAACTGCCAGCCCCTCTCTTCCCCGTGCCGCACCACGCCCCCCAACGACCTCGATCAAAGCCGCCGCCCCCCGCCGCCGCCGCCACCATGGGGAGGCGATCCGGAGGCAGGAAGCTGCCCTTCTTCTCCGCCGCCTCCACCTCGTCCTCCACCAAGCGCACCCGCTCCGCGCGCCGCCTCCCTTCCCTGCCCAAGCCCAGCTCGCCGCCTCCCCCCTCCCCGACCACTCCGCCCCCCGCGCCGCTGACCACCACGTCTCCGCCTGCCCCCTCTCCCGGGGGTGGTGCCGCCGTGGCCGCCAAGGTCGGCAAGAAGAAGGCCGGCGCCCGCTTGTGGATGCGGCTGGACCGATGGGGCTCCTCTGAGATCCTGGAGCTCGACAAGGCCTCCATCATCCGCCGCGCGGGCGTGCCCCCGCGCGACCTCCGCATCCTCGGCCCCGTCTTCTCCCACTCCTCAAGCATCCTCGGTGAGCGCTCGCCAAATCAATACCGACCGCCATCAGGGACGCGGATTTTGCTCTTGCAAAAACCAAGCAGACCCTAGCGTTACATACTCATATACGATGTTTGATTGTGCAGCTAGAGAGAAGGCGATGGTCATCAACCTAGAATTCATCAGGGCGATTGTTACTGCGGAGGAGGTCCTCCTATTGGACCCTCTGATGCAGGAGGTGCTCCCTTTCGTCGACCAATTGAGGCAGCATCTCCCTCTGAGGAGCCTGGTGGGTGGGAATGGTGAACACGGCGATGATGGCAATGGGGTCAAGCAGGATGGTTCGCCCAGGGATCAGGTGCCCTGTCTTAATGAGGCCACCGGGGCAGAGCATGAGTTGCCATTCGAGTTCCAGGTGCTGGAGGTCGGGCTTGAGGCCGTGTGCTCCACGTTGGACTCCAGCGTGGCTGATCTTGAGAGGCGTGCTATTCCCGTGCTTGATGAGCTCACCAAGAATGTCAGCACTAAGAACTTGGAGCGTGTGCGGAGCCTCAAGAGTGACCTTACCCGTTTGCTTGCCCGCGTTCAGAAGGTATCATTAGAGAAACTCTGCTGCCTTCCACCTTTATCATTTAGTCGAGTCACCAATTGATGTACGGTCTTACATTTTTCGACAAAGAGTGGATTTTATTCGCTCATAATGGAGCATCAAGAGTAGTTCTTACATAGCCCTCTTCACGTGGATGAATAACTATTATAAAACTATCTTGGTGCAAGTTTTCAAAGAACCAATTGCCACAATTTATCTGCTTTAGATTACTATAAAAGATGATAATTTTAAATTCTAATTCTGATTGAATTGTTACATTAGAAAAAAATTGAACAGGGGGGGGGGGGGGGGGCATAGGCAGTTGACCATTTTTGGTTTTCTTCTATTCGCCATTAAGCTTCTCAATCTTATTGCTTACAGTGTATTGCTACTGGGAATTTCTACTGTAGTTTTGAGAACCTTGATGATAACCCACATGCTGCTCTTCTTAGGTCAGGGATGAGATAGAACATCTTCTAGATGATAATGAAGACATGGCACATCTTTATCTTACAAGGAAGCAAGCACAGAATCAGCAGGTTGAGGCTATAATGACGTCTGCTGCTTCCAATAGCATTGTTCCCACAGGAGCAAGTCTGCCGAGGCTGAACTCCAGTTTTCGGCGCAGTGTGAGCATTGCTACCAGTATATATTTGGATAACGATGTGGAAGACCTAGAGATGTTGCTTGAGGCCTACTTCATGCAGCTGGATGGAATTCGCAACAGAATTTTATCGGTCAGTCCTTCCGACATAAGCCTTGTTACTGTTTTCTTGAGCTATTTAACATTGGCTTATCTTAATTCTTGATATTGTACGAATTTGGTGCTGAGTAATCATGTGGAATTTAGTTGTTGTTCCATTTCCGAGAGTGTAATTGCACAGATAAATTGTCTTTTGTTCTGCAAAACACAGGGCTCAGTTGATACTCGAGGCAGCAAGATATCATATGCTGAATTATTTCATTATTAGGAGCATATTTTGGTCGAGTTATTTGGGTTCTTATTTCTTACTCATCTTGATGTGTACATTGATTTCTCCTTTGGAAATTTAACAGGTCCGAGAGTATATTGATGACACAGAAGACTATGTCAACATTCAACTCGACAACCAGCGAAATGAACTGATCCAACTTCAGCTTACGCTGACCATCGCGTCTTTCGGCATAGCCGTCAATACCTTCATAGCTGGGGCATTTGCGATGAACATTCCATGCCATTTTTATGACACAGATGGCAGCTTCTTTTGGCCATTTGTCGGAGGTACATCGTCAGGCTGCTTTGTGATCTCCGTTGTTTTGTTAGGATACGCCTGGTGGAAGAAGTTGCTCGGTCCCTGAACTCACAGTGAAGGCGAGTCATAAGATGGTGAGAGAGATCATCATTCTGAAGGTGGCAAACACTTTTGCTTCTCTGGCCTCCGGTAAGGAGCAAGCCCTCGAAGGGCAGAGGTGTGCCTGTTGGGTTAGGGAGAAACTCTGTGTGTTCATGTTTTGTAGTAGTAGATAACAGAGTGAGTAATATGCTGTGATGTTTCATTGCCATAAATTATACGAGTACGTCAGTTCCATCTGCTTTTTAATAGATTGGCACCAGATTTGGCTATTCTTGGCAACAGAAAACCGATGCTGCAAGATCTTAGGTTTATCATGCTTGCTTTCCGAACGATGTGACAAGAACCGTTCAATATGTGCAAGTTCACATGTGACTTGTCAACAGAATAACGTTGTAGATCGTGTTGATCAGAGCTCAGCAGATTAAGGCATCAAGAAAGCAACCTGCTACATGTCCAAGATTAGCCAGCCTTGAGATGCAGCACTTTGTGAGGGGCTAAACAAAATGAAATGGTGATGAGATGAACTATTATCACAAGACGATCCGGAGAATGTACACTAAGAATAATCTAATCTTATACCTTGCCGCTATCAGTACACTAGTAACCAGGTTGAATCTAAAAGGTCTTTTTTTTTCTTGCGAGAACGCACAGGAAACGCACTACACTTGACCGTGGCTGCTGCTCTTCTTGTCTTCTTCACCATTTCTTTTCTGGCCTTCGTGTCTTCTTGACTCCAGTGAAAGGCTAGGAACCTGAGAATGGAGCAAGGGAATTTGCTGGGAGGGCAACGCCGCCACCTCGCAGAGAAACTGTGGGACAGCTCCAGGCATCCATGGCTATGGCATTCGAATCGAAAAATACCACAACGACCGTTATATCATCATGAAAGTGGCGCCTCACTCCACGGTCAATTTTCTTGAGATCTGAATACCGCATCTCCCTCTTCTTTGCTGCTTCCTGCATTGCAGCCTTCACTAGCTTTCGAGCAATCCCCTGAAACATACAAGTTACGATAACATTAACAAAATAAGAAAGCAATGCTGTTCTACGAAATGAATGAAGGAACACAAGACTCTAGTAGAATATGAGAACAAGATTGTTTAGACATAATGAAGCTGGGTCCTACTACATGGTCTGTTTGCAAACTGAAATGTGAAGTGAGATTCAGTAACATGTCTACATTGGTTAGTTGGTGAGGTGACAATCGCCATAGTTCAGGAAAGGTGTGATTAATATAAATGAATCAGTTGTAAAGTAGCTCATTCACAATGCTTCAATGCAGAATGCAGATGTTTAAGAGATCTAAAAATGGTTCCCTCGGAAAAAAAATACAAGGAGCTCTGAAGATGATAACTGCTACAGAATATCTCCTCAATAAGCGAACAACCAGGCATTTGCAGACTGAAGTTTAAGCATGTAACCTTCAATTCAGCGAAGTGACATGAAAAGGGGGGCATACATAATCAACAATATAACCTATACCACATTAGGCAGACATGACCTAATCCAGGACCGGCAGAGAAACACAAACTTCTAGGGACTAAACCACTGTTGTTATCTCAAACAACATTTTGCTACAGACAAATTTAAGTACCTAAAACACCAACAACTGCGGAAGTGCTACAAAATCGATAACTTGGTGCCATTTAAGTCGGTTGCAACCATCATGGCAGGCGAACAAAATCTAATATACCCTAGCATGATAATATGTCTATACTATGTACTTACAGAACTGTTACATGTTAACAAAACTTAGAATGAGTTCTAAAGATGTTCATATCTAGTGTTCCCTTAATTCCTTATAAGAAAGAAAATATGTCCACTTACCTCAACAGAAACATCATCCAAAGAACGATGAAATTACTACAAAAGCAGAAATACGTACTTTGTTGTTTGGAAAAAGAATGCATGAACTAGCACTTAGCTTTCAAAGAACCCAGTAACACAAACTAAACATAAGATAAGAGCACATACATTACGAGGACTACTGTGGACTAGCTCAACAGCTTTTTGGTTACTAAGATGCTCCCAGAGTCCATCAGATGCAAAAATGATGAACTGATCAGTTAACTGTATTTGGTGTACAGTAATTGCTGGCTCAGAACTAAGAAGCGGTCTCCGGAAAGTTTCTGGAAGCCGAAACTTGCTATGCAAAGGTTCTCTGTTGAATTCTGGTCTCTTCAGATACACATCTCCAATGGACCTTGTTATCTGCAACACATTATCCTACCATGTGAGATACACAGCAGAAGCAATTGCATGGCATTTGGGAAGGGACTAAGCAGTAACGCTATGCAAGAGACAACAGCAGATTAAGTGATTCGTCTAGGAAATGCACATGACCATATTGCACATGGTTAGCACACCTCATATCTGTTTTAAGAAACACAGGCATACATAATAATTTATTTGCGGGATCAACATCAAGGGAAATGCATTCAACAGCTGAATATGGTATTTGCCTTGGCTAATACTCCCTCCGTTCCAAAATAGATGACTCAACTTTGTACTAACTGTAGTATAAAATTAGTACAAAGTTGAGTCATCTATTTTGGAACGGAGGGAGTACCTAATTATAAGACTCGGACTCTTGCATTATTGCAGATTGTATACACTGGTAAAAAAATACCCAACAAGAACACCTAAGTATAGTGGATAACTGAGAATTTGCCTAATGTAAAAACATGCAGCAACAATTCTAACAGAAGCATGGGGACACAGCATTTAAATGCAGTTATGGCTATAATGAAAAGTTAAGCCTAATGTCTGAAGACTGTATAAAGCAAGCTATGGATCACATGCCAGTTGCAATTTTTGAACTCCGGACATTTACCTGAATAATACCCTTCACACGCCAAACATTGTGCTTCAGGATCACAATGTGGGGATCATCAGGATGCATTGCCTGCATCTCTCGCCTAACCTCCTCAAAGGATGCATTATGTTCTGCTGAGAGCTGCATAGCCACAACCTCTCCAGTTCCCTTGACAAGTCTCCCCAGAATAGCACGGGAGTCCCCAACATTTGCAACATAGAGAGTTCCAGCACAAATCACACCAACTAGACAGCAAGAGCCTACCGCCGCTAATTGTGGCCTCACCGACCATTGATTACTGACCAGAGAGAGAAATCCCTCCTCGGTCGCTCGGAAAGCCTTCCGAATTACTTCCACTGACATGCACTTCTGCTCAGATGCATATACTGAAAAAGGAAGTTCATCATGTGAGGGAACTAATGGAGATTGACATGTGGTTCAAACATGTCATAGTATGACGTGAAGGTGAGTAAACGACACTATCATTTATTCACTCTACAGTCAACAATAAATGTGCTTCCATTATACTTGGAAGTAAAATAAATCAACCAAGGATCGAATATAGTACAAACTAGGCAACTGCTCTGAACAAAACATCATTTAAATTGCGCTTGTTTGTTCTCTGTTTTACTACACGCAGAACTATATCCTATGCAATGCAGGCATCCAATAAATATCTACTTCCATAGGAAGAAAAATGGCTGAGAACAATCAGCATCAATCACAGACACTTGCAGGTCTAGCAATGGGAAACAATACAACTATGGATCGTATAGCATAGCTAGACTGACATTTGATGTAAAATCCTTTCTAGTTTAAGTTCTACAACAGGAGAGCCGCAGCAACGGTTGAGGTATTACCCTTCAGATGGTTGAACATGTGGTCATTGATGTAGCGTGCCGTCTCCGGTCCACCATGGCCATCATAGACGCCGACGAAGGTGCCCTGCAGGTCGGGATCCGTGGTGCTCAGCGACCCAGATTCTACCTGACTGTGGTCCTCCAGCAGGTTATTGGCCTGGACCACGGCCATCGAGAACTCGCCGGCGACGAGCTGCCCTGCGTCCTTGTACCACAGGAGCCCGTCCTGCCGGCCGGCCGCATCCACCCCCTTGCGAGGGCGCCCGTCCGGCGACGACGTCGGACCCCAGCAAGATCTCAGGTAATCCATCGCAGACGCTAGCATCCCTCATCTCCGCCACCTCCCCATCGCCCGCTGCCTCACAAAAGCCATGTCTATTCGCCTCCTCTCCCGATATCCTCTCCCCTTTCCTTCGCCTTGCCAAATCTGCCATCGAAGCCAACCAACACAAGCACAAACACCAAGATCAAGAGCCCGATCAATCCACGGCAGACGCTGCGCGATCGAAGGGGGAGAGATCGCCAAGAACGACCACACCCTAAACGCATTGCAAGACGAGGGACCAAACAAGAAAAGAACAACTCACTTTTTTCTTGGATGGCTAGCTTCCTGCCGAGCCGCGCGCCCAGATTTCCTGCGATCTCGCAACGAGGGAGGGGCGGGCTTGGATCTGGAAACCAATCGATCTCGAGCAAGCGGAAGATTGGGTTTTGATGGAACAAGGTGGGCTCCTCTCCGGGATCCAGACGAAGCAACCGCGAAGCTGAGGCGGGGAGACTAAAATAAGATGCGCTTTTCCGCTCTCCTTTTCGGTCTCCCTTCTCGCGGTGCCAAATTTTGCAGGCAGGCAGGCAGGCTCGATCGACGAGCAGATCAGGGAATCTCTCTATCTTCTCCGCTCCACAGCAAAGAGAGAGAGAGGGAGGACTAGCAAGCAAGAGAGAAGACGAACAAGGCAACCAAGGAGAGAGCGAGGGGGGTCGGGGCCAGCAAGGCAATGGCAAAGGCGATAGGACCTAATTTCATTCCGGGGTGGTGACTATTTCGTGGAATGCTTCCATTAATCTCTCCCCTGTTTTCTCTGGCTGCCTTTCTTATCTTTACACACGAAGAAAAAGGTTTTTTGTTTATAAACTATAAAAAGAAGCATGATACAAATCAAACGTTCACGCATACACACTGACGATCACCTCTACAAACGTATGTACATATACTCTATTTATATGGGCACCTGTTAAGAAAAAAGGCTTTTTTATGTTTGCTCGCTCGACCGACTTTTTCGTCAAAAACCCTAAGGCGCTCCTGGCGGCGACTCTAGGGTTTGACGTGGAACAAATCGGCGGCTGCGGATTCAAATCGGTGAGCTGCCTCGAGCAAGTCGGCGTAAACGATGGCTACATCCTCTTCGCCGGACGGTACACACGGGGGTTCCAGTAACTCTAGATCAGCAAAGTCACTGCTAGAGGAAGCGTTGGGGAAGCTGGATATCTCCGAGGAAGAGGCTACCCCACTCGTGATCGATGATCGTGCTGAGGGCGGCCAGGTGAAGTGGCTACTGGCTGGCAAGGTTCTCCACCGCAATCAATATCACATCCAGGCCATTGGCAACACGCTTCGACCGGCTTGGGGGAATCCGAGGGGTTTGCAGTTCTGCTTGGTAGGGACGAACATGTTCGTCACAGAATTTGAGACTCGGGGAGATCGAGACAGAGTTTGGGTTGGATCACCGTGGCATATCAGTAAGAACACGGTAATTTTGGCCGAGTTCGACGAACACATGCACCTAGACGAAGTTAGTTTTGATCGGCTCCAGATGTGGGCTAGGGTTTTTAATTTGCCTTACAATTTAAGGGATTATGCATGATCCCTACCCATCGCATGGATGATTGACAAGGGAGCCAAAAGTGCAAAGTTTGATCACAATGGTGGTTATCTTCGAGCTAGGGTCTCAGTTGAAGTTAACAAACCGCTCTGAAGATAGATACCCGCCTAACATGGAAGATACAGACGGCCCTAGTTGATACATGAGTTATTCGAGCATACAAAACAGGATATTTATTTGAAGGTTTAGAGTTTGGCATATACAAATTTACTTGGAACGACAGATAGATACCGTATATAGGTAGGTATAATGGACTCATGTGAAATGACTTTGGGGTTTAAGGGATTGGATGCACAAGCAGTATTCCCGCTTAGTACAGGTGAAGGCTAGCAAAAAACTGGGAAGCGACCAGCTAGAGAGTGACAACAATCATGAACATGCATTAAAATTAATCAACACCGAATGCAAGCATGAATAGGATATAATCCACCATAAACATAAATATCGTGAAGGCTATGTTGATTTTGTTTCAACTATATGTGTGAACATGCGCCAAGTCAAGTCACTTAAATCATCCAGAGGGGGGTACCACCCTATCATACCACATTGTAACCATTTCAATAGCATGTTGGCACGCAAGGTAAAACCATTATGACTCAGAGCTAATCAAGTATGGTACAAGGAACTATGATCTCTAGTTGTCATTGCAAACATGTTTATTCATAATAGGCTGAATCAGGAACGATGAACTAATCATATTTGCAAAAACAAAAGAGGTCGACTTCATACCAGCTTTTCTCATCTCAGTCAGTCCATCATATATCGTCATAATTGCCCTTCACTTGCACGACCGAACGATGTGAATAATAATAATAGTGCGCGTGCATCGGACTAAGATGAAATTTGTAAGTATTCAATAAACATGAGAAGACAAGGCAATATGGGCCCTTTTGTCAGATCAACAATAATGTATATAAGAGCCACTTCAACAATTTAATCATGGTCTTCTCCTATCGACCCCCAAAGAAAAGAAAAGAAATAAAACTATTTACACGGGAGAGCTCCCAACAAGTAAAAGAAGAACAAAACATCGTCTTGGATTTTTTTTAATTACTACTACAAGCATGGAAATTAAGCTAACTAAAAGCTACAACTAATTTTTTGGTTTTTCTTAAGGTTTATTAAACATACAAGAAGAAAGCATAAAAAAGAAAATAAACTAGCATGAATAATACAATGAAAAAGTATAAGCACCGACATATAGCAATGAGTGTGTGAACATAAATGTAATATCGGTGGGAAATATGTACTCCCCCAAGCTTGGGCTCTTGGCCTAAGTTGGTCTATGGCCACGGCTGGCCTGGAGGATATCCATAATAGTAGCTGGGGTCGTACTGCGATGTAGCGGCCATCGCCTGCTGAGCTGCAGCGTGGCGACGAGCGGCCTCCGTTCTCCTCTCGTATTCATCTACCTCCTCTCTGGTAATAGTATATATTCCTTTTGCCTGATGATCAAAGAAGGCAGGAGCAGGGAGAGTAATATGGACAGCACGTTGTCTGTCAAAGATTAGTCGATACTGGAGAGGTGATTCATTTCTCTCGACAAACTGGTGGTGAACCATAGCATTAGAGTCTAGGTAAGCAGGAGGTAATTCAATATCATCTTCGCGTATGGCTATACCAAGAAAATTAGCTATGCGGGTTGCATAAATTCCTCCAAAGAAATCTCCATTAAATCTATTAAGATGCAACCTACGTGCAACAATGGCTCCCAAATTATAAGATTTATCTCCTAACACAGCACTCCTAAGAATACTTAGGTGAGGGACACACATGTGACATGCCTCATCTTTACCATTAATGCATCTACCTATGAAGAGAGCAAAATAATGCATAGCAGGAAAGTGAATGCTCCTTATGGTGGCTTGTGTTATATCTCTAGATTCTTCCACAGTTATACTAGCAAGAAAATCTCTAAATTCAGATTTGCGAGGATCCCTTATACTACCCCATTGTGAAGGTTTGCAAGCAGTGGTAAAGTCCTCTAAGTCCATAGTATAAGAATTTTCATAAAGATCAAACAGGACAGTTGGAGAATTACGTGAAGATGAAAATTCAAACCTCCTCACAAAGGTACTGGTGAGATTGTGATACTGACTGCACTTCTCTTCCTCAGCGTTACGCAAATATGTGTTAAATTCTTCTTTAATTCCTGCTCGATCCATAAAATTTTCAGAAGGCCACTCACGAGGACGCACTGGAGCGTCTCTTGGTGGCTCTTCATCAGCATCACGCATTGCAAGCCTGGATCCTTACTTCCTTGAGGAACCACCTTGGAACATTTTCCTAAGCATTTTTCTTCCTCTGAAAAATTCTGAAATTTTTTAGTAACTTCAAAATAAAAGTAAACCAAACTCAATAACATTGATAGCAACTACTCCTACAAGTGCCTAGGGCCTATATCATGCATCAAAACTACTTTTGACTAAATAAATTTGACATGCAAGCTCAAGAACAGGGTCACTTAAGCAGCAAAATTTTGCAATGAATAAAGCACTAGAACAAAAACTAATTGGACCAATGGAGGAGTCACATACCAAGGAACAATCTCTCCAAGCAGTTTTGTGAGAGGTGCTTTGAGCAAGGAGATCGAAAATGACAGCAAAATGAGCTTGGACTCGGGTTTGAGCTGGTTATTCGTGTTTGGGGGAGGAAGGAGTGTGTGGGTGAAAGGATAAGTGGAGGAGGGCCACCGTGGGCTCACGAGGCAAGGGGGCGCGCCCAGGGGGGTAGGGCGCGCCCTCCACCCTCGTGGGCAGGTGGCTGACCCCCTGTTGTGTTCTCAATGCCAAATATTCTCAGATATTCTAAAAAAATCATATTTAAGTTTCAGGGCATTTGGAGAACTTTTATTTTCGGGGTATTTTTATATTGCACGGATAATCAGATAACACACAGAAAAATATTTATATTTATTTTATTTAATATAAATAACAGAAAGTAAAAGTGGGGTACAAAAGGTTGTGCTTTCTAGTTTCATCCATCTCATGCTCATCAAAAGGAATCCACTAACAATGTTGATCAAGTCTTGTTAAAGAACTCATTCCGAATAATATGGAACCGGAGAAATTTCGAATAACACTATGTTATCTCAACGGGGATATGCACATCTCCAATAATAAAAATATCATATTTCTTCTTGACAGTAGGAAGAGGAAATTCAAAACCTCCAAATATAATCGATGAAAATTTTCCAATAGAGTTCATACTATGAACTTGAGGTTGTTTCCTTGGAAAGTGTACCGTATGCTCATTGCCATTAACATAAAAGTGACATTGCCTTTAGTGCAATCAATAACAGCCTCTGCAGTATTCAAAAAGGGTCTTCCAAGAATAATAGACATACTATCGTCCTCGGGAATATCAAGAATAACAAAGTCCATTAAAATAGTAACGTTTGCAACTACAACAGGCACATCCTCGCAAATACGGATGGGTATAGCAGTTGATTTATCAGCCATTTGCAAAGATATTCCAGTAGGTGTCAACTTATTCAAATCAAGTCTATGATATAAAGAGAGAGGCATAACACTAACACCGGCTCCAAGATCACATAAAGCAGTTTTAACATAGTTTCTTTTAATGAAGCATGGTATAGTTGGTACACCGGGATCTCCTAGTTTCTTTGGTATTCCACCCTTAAAAGTATAATTAGCAAGCATTGTGGAAATTTCAGCTTCTGATATCTTTCTTTTATTTGTAACAATTTCTTTCATATAATTAGCATAATGATTCATTTTGAACATATCAGTTAATCGCATACGCAAAAAGATAGGTCTAATCATTTCAGCAAAGCGCTCAAAATACTCATCATCCTTTTTCTTGGATGGTTTGGGAGGAAAAGGCATGAGTTTCTGAACCCATGGTTCTCTTTCTTTACCATGTTTCCTAGCAACAAAGTCTTTCTTATCATAACATCGATTCTTTGATTGTGGGTTATCAAGATCAACAGCAGGTTCAATTTCTACATCATTATCATTACTAGGTTGAGCATCATCATGAATATTATCATTTGAAGGAAATATGCCCTAGAGGCAATAATAAAGTTATTATTTATTTCCTTATTTCATGATAAATGTTTATTATTCATGCTAGAATTGTATTAACCGGAAACATAATACTTGTGTGAATACATAGACAAACTAAACGTCACTAGTATGCCTCTACTTGACTAGCTCGTTGATCGAAGATGGTTATGTTTCCTAACCATAGACATGTGTTGTCACTTGATTAACGGGATCACATCATTAGGAGAATGATGTGATTGACTTGACCCATTCAATTAGCTTAGCACCCGATCGTTTAGTATGTTGCTATTGCTTCTTCATGACTTATACATGTTCCTATGACTATGAGATTATGCAACTCCCATTTGCCGGAGGAACACTTTGTGTGCTACCAAACGTCACAACGTAACTAGATGATTATAAAGGAGCTCTGCAGGTGTCTCCAAAGGTACATGTTGGGTTGGCGTATTTCGAAATTAGGATTTGTCACTCCGATTGTCGGAGAGGTATCTCTGGGCCCTCTCGGTAATGCACATCACTTAGCCTTGCAAGCATTGCATCTAATGAGTTAGTTGCGAGATGATGTATTACGGAACGAGTAAAGAGACTTGCCGGTAACGAGATTGAACTAGGTATTGAGATACCGACGATTGAATCTCGGGCAAGTAACATACCGATGACAAAGGGAACAACGTATGTTGTTATGCGGTCTGACCGATAAATATCTTCATAGAATATGTGGGAGCCAATATGAGCATCCAGGTTCCGCTATTGGTTATTGACTAGAGACGTGTCTCGGTCATGTCTACATTGTTCTCGAACCCGTAGGGTCCGCACGCTTAAGGTTTCGATGACAGTTATATTATTATTTTATGAGTTTTGATGTACCGAAGGAGTTCGGAGTCCCGGATGAGATCGGGGACATGACGAGGAGTCTCGAAATGGTCGAGACGTAAAGATTGATATATTGGACGACTATATTCGGACATTGGAAAGGTTTCGAGTGGTTCGGGTATTTTTCGAAGTACCAGAGAGTTACGGGAATACGGGGGAAGAAGTATATGGGCCTTATTGGGCTTTAGGGGAGAGGGAGAGGCAGGCCGCGCCCCCCCCCCCCATTGACTAGTCCGAATTGGACTAGGGGGAGGGGCGGCGCCCCCTCCTTCATTCTCTTCCCTCTTCCCTCTTCCCCTTCCTTGTCTCCTACTCCTACTACTTGGAAGGACTCCTAGTTGTACTAGGAAAGGGGGAATCCTACTCCCGGTGGGAGTAGGACTCCCCTATGGCGCGCCATAGAGAGGGCCGGCCCTCCCCTCCTCCACTCCTTTATATACGGGGGCAGGGGCACCCCATAGACACACAAGTTGATCTTCGTGATTGTTCTCTTAGCCGTGTGCGGTGCCCCCCTCCACCATACTCCTCGATAATATTGTAGCGGTGCTTAGGCAAAGCCCTGCGACGGTAGAACATCAAGATCGTCACCACGCCGTCGTGCTGACGGAACTCTTCCCCGACACTTTGCTGGATCGGAGTCCGGGGATCGTCATCGAGCTGAACGTGTGCTAGAACTCGGAGGTGCCGTAGTTTCGGTGCTTGATCGGTCGGGTCGCGAAGACGTACGACTACATCAACCGTGTTGTCATAACGCTTCCGCTTTCGGTGTACGAGGGTACGTAGACAACACTCTCCCCTCTCGTTGCTATGCATCACCATGATCTTGCGTGTGCGTAGGAATTTTTTTTGAAATTATTACGTTCCCCAACAGTGGCATCCGAGCCTAGGTTTTATGTGTTGATGTTATATGCACGAATAGAGCACAAGTGAGTTGTGGGCGATATAAGTCATGCTGCTTACCAGCATGTCATACTTTGGTTCGGCGGTATTGTTGGATGAAGCGGCCCGGACCGACATTACGCGTATGCGAGACTGGTTCTACCGACGTGCTTTGCACACAAGTGGCTAGCGGGTGTCAGTTTCTCCAAATTTAGTTGAACCGAGTGTGGCTACGCCCGGTCCTTGCGAAGGTTAAAACAGCACCAACTTGACAAACTATCGTTGTGGTTTTTATGCGTAGGTAAGAACGGTTCTTGCTAAGCCCGTAGCAGCCACGTAGAATTTGCAACAACAAAGTAGAGGACGTCTAACTTGTTTTTGCAGGGCATGTTGTGATGTGATATGGTCAAGACGTGATGAGTTATAAGTTTTTGTATAAGATGATCATGTTTTATTGAAGTTATCGGCAACTGGCAAAAGCCTTATGGTCGTCTCTTTATTGCATAAGATGCAAGCGCCAAATAATTGCTTTACTTTATCGCTATGCGATAGCAATAGTTGCAACAGCAATAGTTGGCGAGACATCCACGTGACGACACATTGATATAGATCAAGATGATGAAGATCATGGTGTCATGCCAGTGACGATAGAGATCATGACAGTACTTTGGAGATGGAGATCAAAGGCGCAAGATGATGATGGCCATATCATGTCACATATTTTGATTGCATATGATGTTTATCTTTTTATACATCTTATTTTGCTTAGTTTGACGGTAGCATTTTAAGATGATCTCTCACTAATTATCAAGAAGTGTTCTCCCTGAGTATGCACCATTGCGAAAGTTCTTCGTGCTGAGACACCACGTGATGATCGGGTGTGATAGGCTCTACGTTCAAATACAACGGGTGCAAAATAGTTGCACATGCGGAATACTCAGGTTAAACTTGACGAGCCTAGCATATACAGATATGGCCTCGGAACACGGAGACCGAAAGGTCGAACGTGAATCATATAGTAGATATGATCAACATAGTGATGTTCACCATTGAAAACTACTCCATCTCACGTGATGATCGGACATGGTTTAGTTGATTTGGATCACGTGATCACTTAGATGACTAGAGAGATGTCTGTCTAAGTGTGAGTTCTTAAGTAATATGATTAATTGAACTTAAATTTATCATGAACTTAGTCCTGGTAGTATTTTGTAAATTATGTTGTAGATCAATAGCTCGCGTTGTTGCGTCCCTGTGTTTATTTTGATATGTTCCTAGAGAAAATTGTGTTGAAATATTTTAGTAGCAATGATGCGGATTGGATCCGTAATCTAAGGTTTATCCTCATTGCTGCACAAAAGAATTATGTCCTTGATGCACCGCTAGGTGACAGACCTATTGCAGGAGAAGATGCAGACGTTATGAACGTTTGGCTAGCTCAATATGATGACTACTTGATAGTTTAGGGCACCTTGCTTAACGGCTTAGAATCGAGACTTCAAAGACATTTTGAACGGCATGGACCATATGAGATGTTCCAGGAGTTGAAGTTAATATTTCAAGCAAATACCCGAGTTGAGAGATATGAAGTCTCCAACAAGTTCTATAGCTAAAAGATGGAGGAGAATCGCTCAACTAGTGAGCATGTTCTCAGATTGTGTGGGTACTACAATCGCTTGAATCAAGTGGGAGTTAATCTTCCAGATAAGATAGTGATTGACAGAATTCTCTAGTCACCATCACCAAGTTAGTAGAACTTCGTGATGAACTATAGTATGCAAGGGATGACGAAAGCGACTCACGAGCTTTTCATGATGATGAAATCGATGAAGGTAGAAATCAAGAAAGAGCATCAAGTGTTGATGGTTGACAAGATCACTAGTTTCAAGAAAAGGGCAAAGGGAAAATAGGGGAACTTCAAGAAGAACAGCAAGCAAGTCGCTGCTCAAGTGAAGAAGCCCAAGTCTGGTCCTAAGCCTGAGACTAAGTACTTCTACTGCAAAGGGACTGGTCACTGGAAGCGGAACTACCCCAAGTGATTGGCGGATAAGAAGGATGGCAAAGTGAACATAAGTATATTGATATACATGTTATTGATGTGTACTTTACTAGTGTTTATAGCAACCCCTTTGTATTTGATACTAGTTCAGTTGCTAAGATTAGTAACTCGAAACGGGAGTTACAGAATAAACAGAGACTAGTTAAGGGTGAAGTGACGATGTGTGTAATAAGTGGTTTCAAGATTGATATGATCATCATCGCACACTCCCTATACTTTAGGGATTAGTGTTGAACCTAAATAAGTGTTATTTGGTGTTTGCGTTGAGCATGAATATGATTTGATCATGTTTATTTTAATACGGTTATTCATTTAAGTAAGAGAATAAATTGTTGTTCTGTTTACATGAATAAAACCTTATATGGTTACACACCCAATGAAAATGGTTCATTGGATCTCGATCGTAGTGATACACATATTCATAATATTGAAACCAAAAGATGCAAAGTTAATAATGATAGTGCAACTTATTTGTGGCACTGTCATTTAGGTCATATTGGTGTAAAGCGCATGAAGAAACTCCATACTGATGGGATTTTGGAATCACTTGATTATGAATCACTTGGTGCTTGCGAACCATGCCTTATGGGAAAGATGACTAAAGACTCCGTTCTCCGGAACAATGGAGCGAGCAACTAACTTATTGGAAATAATACATACTAATGTATGCAATCCGATGAGTGTTGAAGCTCGCGGCGGGTATCGTTATTTTCTGACCTTCACATATGATTTGAGCAGATATGCGTATATCTACTTGATGAAACATAAGTCTGAAACATTTGAAAAGTTTAAAGAATTTCAGAGTGAAGTGGAAAATCATCATAACAAGAAAAATAAGGTTTCTATGATCTGATCGCGGAGACAAATATTTGAGTTACGAGTTTGGTCTTCAATTAAAACTATGTGGAATAGTTTCACAAATTCATGCCACCTGGAACACCACAGCATAATGGTGTGTTCGAACGTCATAACCGTACTTTATTGGATATAGTGCAATCTATGATGTTTCTTACATATTTACCAATGTCGTTTTGGGGTTATGCATTAAAGACAGCTGCATTCAGGTTTAAAAGGGCACCATCTAAGAGACGACACAATCTGAACTGTGGTTTGGCAAGAAACCAAAGTTGTCGTTTCTTAAAGTTTGGGATTGTGATGCTTATATGAAAAAGTTTCATCCTGATAAGCTCAAACCCAAATCGGAGAAATATGTCTTCATAGGATACCCAAAGGAGACTGTTGGGTACACCTTCTATCACAGATCCGAAGGCAAGACATTCGTTGCTAAGAATGGATCCTTTCTAGAGAAGGAGTTTCTCTCGAAAGAAGTGAGTGGGAGGAAAATAGAACTTGATAAGGTAATTGTACCTTCTCCCTTATTGGAAAGTAGTTCATCACAGAAATCTATTCCTGTGACTACTACACCAATTAGTGAGGAAGCTAATGATGATGATCATGTAACTTCAGATCAAGTTACTACCGAATCTCGCAGGTTAACCAGAGTGAGATCCGCACCAGAGTGGTACGGTAATCTTGTTCTGGAGGTCATGCTACTTGACCATGACGAACCTACGAACTATGAGGAAGCGATGATGAGCCCAGATTCCGCAAAATGGCTTGAGACCATGAAATCTGAGATAGGATCCATGTATGAGAACAAAGTATGGACTTTGGTTGACTTGCCCGATGTTCGGGAAGCCATTGAGATTAAATGGATCTTCAAGAGGAAGACGGACGCTGATAGTAGTGTTACTATCTACAAAGCTAGAATTGTCGCAAAAGGTTTTCGACAAGTTCAAGGTGTTGACTACGATGAGAGTTTCTCACTCGTATCTATGCTTAAGTATGTCCGAATCATGTTAGCAATTGCCGCATTTTATGAAATCTGGCAATTGGATAAACAAAACTGCATTCCTTAATGGATTTATTAAAGAAGAGTTGTATATGATGCAACCAGAAGGTTTTGTCAATCCTAAAGGTGTTAACAAAATGTGCAAGCTCCAGCGATCCATCTATGGACTGGTGCAAACATCTCAGAGTTGGAATATACGCTTTGATGAGTTGATCAAAGCATATAGTTTTATACAGACTTGCGGTGAAGCCTGTATTTACAAGAAAGTGAGTGGGAGCACTACAACATTTCTAATAAGTATATGTGAATGAAATATTGTTGATCGAAAATAATGTAGAATTATTCTGCAGCATAAAGGAGTGTTTGAAAGTAGTTTTTTCAAAGAAAGACCTCGGTGAAGCTGCCTACATATTGAGCATCAAGATCTATAGAGATAGATCAAGACGCTTGATAAGTTTTTTCAATGAGTACATACCTTGACAAGATTTTGAAGTAGTTCAAAATGGAACAGTCAAAGAAAGAGTTCTTGCCTGCATTACAAGGTGTGAAATTGAGTAAGACTCAAAGCCCGACCATGGTAGAAGATAGAAACAGAATGAAAGTCATTCACTATGCCTCAGCCATAGATTCTATAAAGTATGCCATGCTGTGTACCAGATCTATTGTATACCCTACACTGTGTTAAGCGAGGGAGTACAATAGTGATCTAGGAAGTAGATCACCGGACAATGGTCAAAATTATCCTTGATGAAATAAGGATATGTTTCTCGATTATGGACGTAACAAAAAGATTCATCATAAAGGGTTACGTCGATACAAATTTTTGACACCGATCTGGATGACTCTAAGTCTCGATCTAGATACACATTGAAAGTGGGAGCAATTAGCTAGAGTAGCTCCATGCAGAGCATTGTTGACATAGATATTTGCAAAATACTTACGGATCTGAATATAATAGACCCGTTGACTAAAATTATCTCACAAGCAAAACATGATCACACCTTAGTACTCTTTGGATGTTAATCACATAGCGATGTGAACTAGATTACTAACTCTAGTAAACCCTTTGGGTGTTGGTCAAGTATCGATGTGAACTATGGGTGTTAACCACATAAAGATGTGAACTATTGATGTTAGATCACATGGCGATGTGAACTAGATTATTGACTCTAGTGCAAGTGGGAGACTGAAGGAAATATGCCCTAGAGGCAATAATAAAGTTATTATTTATTTCCTTATTCATGATAAATATTTATTATTCATGCTAGAATTGTATTAACCGGAACATAATACTTGTGTGAATACATAGACAAACTAAACGTCACTAGTATGCCTCTACTTGACTAGCTCGTTGATCGAAGATGGTTATGTTTCCTAACCATAGACATGTGTTGTCATTTTATTAACGGGATCACATCATTAGGAGAATGATGTGATTGACATGACCCATTCCATTAGCTTAGCACCCGATCGTTTAGTATGTTGCTATTGCTTTCTTCATGACTTATACATGTTCCTATGACTATGAGATTATGCAACTCCCGTTTGCCGGAGGAACACTTTGTGTGCTACCAAACGTCACAACGTAACTAAGTGATTATAAAGGAGCTCTACAGGTGTCTCCAAAGGTACATGTTGGGTTGGCGTATTTCGAGATTAGGATTTGTCACTCCGATTGTCGGAGAGGTATCTCTGGGCCCTCTCGGTAATGCACATCACTTAAGCCTTGCAAGCATTGCAACTAATGAGTTAGTTGCGAGATGATGTATTACGGAAGGAGTAAAGAGACTTGCCGGTAACGAGATTGAACTAGGTATTGAGATACCGACGATTGAATCTCGGGCAAGTAACATACCGATGACAATGGGAACAACGTATGTTGTTATGCGGTCTGACCGATAAATATCTTCGTAGAATATGTGGGAGCCAATATGAGCATCCAGGTTCCGCTATTGGTTATTGACTGGAGACGTGTCTCGGTCATGTCTACATTGTTCTCGAACCCGTAGGGTCCGCACGCTTAAGGTTTCGATGACAGTTATATTATGAGTTTATGAGTTTTGATGTACCGAAGGAGTTTGGAGTCCCGGATGAGATCGGGGACATGACGAGGAGTCTCGAAATGGTCGAGACGTAAAGATCGATATATTGGACGACTATATTCGGACATCGGAAAGGTTCCGAGTGGTTCGGGTATTTTTCGAAGTACCGGAGAGTTACAGGAATACGGGGGAAGAAGTATATGGGCCTTATTGGGCTTTAGGGGAGAGGGAGAGGCAGGCCGCGCCCCCCATTGACTAGTCCGAATTGGACTAGGGGGAGGGGCGGCGCCCCCTCCTTCCTTCTCTTCCCTCTTCCCCTTCCTTGTCTCCTACTCCTACTACTTGGAAGGACTCCTAGTTGTACTAGGAAAGGGGGAATCCTACTCCCAGTGGGAGTAGGACTCCCCTAGGGCGCGCCATAGAGAGGGCCGGCCCTCCCCTCCTCCACTCCTTTATATACGGGGGCAGGGGGCACCCCATAGACACACAAGTTGATCTTCGTGATCGTTCTCTTAGCCGTGTGCGGTGCCCCCCTCCACCATACTCCTCGATAATATTGTAGCGGTGCTTAGGCGAAGCCCTGCGACGGTAGAACATCAAGATCGTCACCACGCCGTCGTGCTGACGGAACTCTTCCCCGACACTTTGCTGGATCGGAGTCCGGGGATCGTCATTGAGCTGAACGTGTGCTAGAACTCGGAGGTGCCGTAGTTTCGGTGCTTGATCGGTCGGGTCGCGAAGACGTACGACTACATCAACCGCGTTGTCATAACGCTTCCGCTTTCGGTCTACGAGGGTACGTAGACAACACTCTCCCCTCTCGTTGCTATGCATCACCATGATCTTGCGTGTGCGTAGGAATTTTTTTGAAATTACTATGTTCCCCAACATCATTAACACTAGTTTCAGGTTCATTACCAGATTGAGTTTCAGTATCAGAAATGGAAATATCATTTGGATTGTCAGGTGTTTCAGAAACAGGTTCACTAGAATCATGCAAAGTCCTATCATTTTTCTTTTTCTTCCTTTTAGAAGGACTAGGTGCATCTATATTATTTCTCTGAGAATCTTGCTCAATTCTCTTAGGGCGGCCTTCAAGATACAAAGGTTCCTGAGTCATTCTACCAGTTCTAGTAGCCACTCTAACTGCATTATCATTATTCTTACTATTCAATTCATTGAGAAAATCATTTTGATCTTTAAGTACTTGTTCTACTTGAGTGGTAACCATAGAAGCATGTTTACTAATAAGTTTAAGTTCACCTTTGACATTGGCCATATAATCACCCAAGTGTTCAAGCATATTTGAATTGTATTTCAATTATCTACAAAAATAAGCATTAAAGTCTTCTTGCTTAGGCATAAATTTATCAAACTCATCTAAGCATGGGCTAGCAAACTTAGTAAATGGGATTTCAGCTTTATCATATCTATAGAGAGAATTTACCTTTACTACCTGTGTCGGGTTATCAAGACCATGAGTTTCTTTAATAGGTGATGGATCAAGATCATATATTTCTTCAACAGGCGGTAAATTAAGACCGTGTATTTCTTCAATAGGAGGTAAATTCTTAACATCTTTAGCTTTAATACCTTTTTCTTTCATATATTTCTTTGCCTCTTGCATATCTTCAGGACTGAGAAATAGAATACCCCTCTTCTCCGGAGTTGGTTTAGGAATAGGCTCAAGAATTGGCTCTGGAGGTGTCCAATTATTTTCATTTGTCAACATATTATTCAATAGAATTTCAGCTTCATCCGGTGTTCTTTCCCTGAAAACAGAACCAGCACAACTATCCAGGTAATCTTTGAAAGCATCGGTTAGTCCACTATAAAAGATATCAAGTATTTAATTTTTCTTAAGAGGATGATCAGGCAAAGCATTAAGTAATTGGAGAAGCCCCCCCAAGCTTGTGGGAGACTCTCTTCTTCAATTTGCACAAAATTATATATATTCCTTAAAGCAGCTTGTTTCTTATGAGCAGGGAAATATTTAGCAGAGAAATAATAAATCATATCTTGGGGACTACGCACACAACCAGGATCAAGAGAATTAAACCATATCTTAGCATCACCCTTTAATGAGATATCCTGGGGACTACGCACACACCCATTATGCCGGATGCAGTTCATCATGTAACAGTCATAACCTAGGGTGACACAGAACTAGCTCCAGTTCATTGATATAATGTAGGCATGTATTCCGAACATAGTCATACGTGCTTATGAAAAAGAACTTGCATGACATATTTTGTCCTACCCTCCCGTGGCAGCGGGGTCCTTACGGAAACTAAGGGATATTAAGGCCTCCTTTTAATAGAGTACTGGAACAAAGCATTAACACATAGTGAATACATGAACTCCTCAAACTATGGTCATCACCGGTAAGTATCCCGATTATTGTCATTTCGGGGTTAACGGATCATAACACATAATAGGTGACTATAGACTTGCAAGATAGGATCAAGAACACTCATATATTGATGAAAACATAATAGGTTCAGATCTAAAATCATGGCACTCGGGCCCTAGTGACAAGCATTAAGCATAGCAAAGTCATAGCAACATCAATATCAGAACATAGTGGATACTAGGGATCAAACCCTAACAAAACTAACTCGATTACATGATAGATCCCATCCAACCCATCACCTTTCAGCAAGCCCACGATGGAATTACTCACGCACAGCGGTGAGCATCATGAAATTGGTGATGGAGGATGGTTGATGATGACGATGGCGACGGATTCCCCTCTCTGATCCCCGAACGGACTCCAGATCAGCCCTCCCGAGAGGTTTTAGGGTTTGGCAGCGGCTCCGTATTGTAAAACGCGATGAATTCTTCTCTCTGATTATTTTCTCCCCGAAACACAATATATAGAGTTGGAGTTGGAGTCGGAGGAGCTCCAGGGGGCCCACGAGGTAGGGGGCGCGCCCCCCACCCTCGTGGACAGGTGGTGGCCCCCCTGGCCTTCATCTTTTGCAGGTATTTTTTATATTTTCTGAAAAGTTGCTCCGTGAAGTTTTAGGTCATTCCGAGAACATTTGTTTCTGCACATAAATAGCACCATGGTAATTCTGCTGAATACAGCGTCAGTCCGGGTTAGTTCCATTCAAATCATGCAAGTTAGAGTCCAAAACAAGGGCAAAAGTGTTTGGAAAAGTAGATACGACGGAGACGTATCAACTGCCTTAAGCCGGGCAAAGGTGTGGCAAGCAGATCTTGATCCAGAAGACTTGGCCAATGGTTGCCCGAGTGTAAAAGAAGACGGGTCTCCCTTCAGCGCCGATGACTTTGCGGAAATAGCAAGAGCAATGCGTCCGTTAGCGAGCAAGATGGCTGAAGAGACCAATCTATCCCAATACCAGGCGACTTATGATGCTGAGAACAAGAAGATGAAGGCATTGGTTCATCAAGAGGTGGATCTCATCCCACCGAAGCGTAAGCACACCTGACATTGATCCATCAAACCTTATTGATGATGAGGTTGTGTTCAGAGTTTTGATCAGTATCAACTGGGCTACGCCTGACTTCCTCTAGCGACCAGACCTCAAACAGTCTGATCTCTGTGTATAAGTGTCATCCCTGGATCAGTAATACTGACACACACAATACTTGAAGGATTTATAACAAAGTGGCAATCACACACTTATTACATCGAATGTCTCAAAAGAGAACTTATTACAATAAATATGGCTTAAGGCCATCTAATACGATAACAGCGGAAGGCTTGGAAGATAAAGTGAGTCCATCAACTCCAACGGTGTGACGCCCGGATAGTTACGCTACAGTAACCCTCCGCTAATGACGCCACGTCACCACAATTACTGTTGTTAATCTTACGATGATTCAAATTCCGTTCAAATTTCAAATTTAAAATCAAGACAAACAATTAAAGTTTTCAAAAACTAAAACTAAAATGTCCGGGTTGTGTCAAATAAATCGCAAGTAGTAATGGTGGAGAAACCACATGTTTAATAAAATATTTAAATGCTCTAAATTAACTAAAACAACAACTAGAACAATTAATTAAATACCTTTTTAAGATATAAGGTTACAAACTATTTTTTTTGTTAAATGCCTAACTAGTATTGGCAGTGGTATAACTAGCAGTACTACATCAGGTGTTGTTTTTATAATGAACAAATCTAAAATGTGTAGTAAATAAAATAGCAAAACTAATTAAACAGGAAAGGTAAACAAAAAGAAAAAAAGAAAAACAAAGGGGCAAACCCCCCGGCCCAACTGGGCCACGGCCCAGCAGGCCACCAGGCCACCAGGCCGGCCCACCCCACCTCCCATAACCTCTCTACCCCGTGACCTAACCCTCATCGCCCCACTCCCCCCCGCATTATCCCCTCGCTCCTCCCCCCCGATCGGATCTAGATCGGGGCAGCAGGCCCCCAACGCCATCGCCTCTCCCCTTCGCCCCCATCGATCCACATTAGGACCGAACCATCGCCGACGCCGCCCTGGCTCCGTGCTCGAGCCCCGCGCCGCCCAGCGCCCCTGCTGCGTTGGCCGAGCCACCCGCCGGCGACGAACCCCCTCCCTCACGCCCGTGCCACGGCCTCTTCATCACCGCACCCCGCCACCGCCCATCGCCTCATCCTCCTCGTCTCCTCCTCGCCGATGACGCGTCCTCGTCCTCCTCCCCAAAGGCTCCACCGAGCCTCGCCGCCCCCCTGCTCAGCAACGCTGGTGATTCAACATGTGTGTGAATGCACACAATCATCAGTTGTTCCCTGGAATTTATCCTTCCGATTCAGACGTCATTCTGGACATGAGCTGGATCTCGACTAATCAAATTGCCATCGATTGTACCCCTAAGGCTATTCAGCTTATCCATCCCTAATCAGAGCATTGCTTCTAATCCCTTGTCTTGGAATTCATAATTCCTTTGCATTGGAGCTTTGAGTTAGTCAGTTTTTTCCGTAAACTGATCTCCTTGCATTCCTTCTTCCTCTGGTTGAGTACCGATGCTCACATCAGATCCCTTGTGGACCACCAGATCCTTTGTTGGATTTTATTCGACACCGTCCTTCATATTTGATAACCCTGTGAGCCTTTCCTCGGATACATAATGCCTTTGGTAAATTGTATCCTCTGCTTTCTCAACCATGCTCTGTTTTCGAGCTGGTGGTATTTACTATTGAAGCTTGTGGTATATGTTTCCACGATACCCTGACGGGTTGAACCTATGCCTTCCTTATTAAGTGTGAACTCAAAAGTTTTCACGAGTCATACTCTTTTGGTATTTTGCTAGATAAAATTTCTACACTACAACTTCATCAAAAGCGAGAAGTAAAATGAAAGGTTATGCATGCAAGAAGTGGGAGTCGACCTTGAGCCTTTGCGTTCATGCCCATGGACCCGATGTGAAACTTATCATCAAAGCTTCTTGTAAATGATAATAATCCCCTTGTTATAAGTTCGTCCTATATCTATGTTTGGTCCTTTGCAATCATGGTTTCGACCATATTTTCTTCTTGATTCCTTTTCTCGGACATGTTAGAGTACTTGCCTTCTGCAGATCAATATGCCTGCCCAACCTATATTTTGATCTGCCTTCTTGTATTACCCCCATGGTATCTCGAGGATATATCTTACGAATTTTTGATGAAGTAGTACCTTCCCTGTCATAGTGACTCCACGGGTTCTGGGTTGTCGTCAACCGAGAACACCGATTAGTGAATCGAATCACCCCTGTGATTCAGTACTCCTAGTACTTTGTGGTCGAGAAGTTTAATACTCCATCACATCATTCCTAGCCTGATCGGCTATATCATATTGTGCTAAATTTTAACTGTGCTACCTAGTCCGTCTTCCCGTAGAATTTTTTTCGATGATGAGCTAAGCTTATGTCCATCTTCCTCGTCATATCATTTTGCCTTGAACAACGAACTTGGATTTGAGTTTGTGTCGTATCCTTGGTTTCAATAACCTTTCGCTTCACCATTCCTTTGACTTGATGTCATCGCCGATTGATTACATCTTGAAATCTCTCGACTAATGTGCCGTGATCATCATCAGCATTCCGAGCTCTTCCAGGATATCAATTGAATTCATGATGAGAAATACCTTCCTTGCCCTCGATGATTTGTGTTATCATCGACCATTTTTTTCCTTCCGCTCTACACAAACCTGTTCGTGTTTTGTGCTATACCTTAAGTTTCTTAATATCCAACATTTGTTCTTCTTTACCTTTGAGTATTGCCATCCTTTATATCAAGAATGTAGCGAGAATTTCACCACCTCTTAAGAATTCTTGGTATAGTGATACTTCTCACCATCACCATTCTTTCTTGGTCCTCATGTTGATTCCAACCGGGGTACCAACATGTGAACGGTGTTGTTTGGATTCTGCACTTCTAGCAACCCTATTGCTTCGAAGTTAATGGTCGGTTGTTCATTCTTAGACTATTGATCACTGAATCACCATTCTAACATTTGATCATGCTACCTAAGGCCATACTTTGGGCACACTTTTCAACTAATGTTTAATTGTGTATGTTTTTCCTTGAGCATACATCATTATATCATTTGATCCGACAAATGTTATCTCCTTGTTCACATAACTGTGGAAATCCATCTTTTTGGATACCTCGTTGAATTATTGCCGAGTCCATCAGCCACCTCCGCATCCTCTCCTTGTCTTAATGATGAATCCCTTCGTGTATCCAGAGTCTGACCTTTCATTGAAGACCATGTCAATGCTATCTCGAAGCATGTCTGTGGTACTCCAATTTTCAATAAGAACATTTGAAGCACAAAGCTACATTTTCTTTATCAATTATCCAAACACCATCGTATGGGTAATGGCATGTAATTTCTCTCCCCTTTCCTAAAGGGTTTTCTATGTTATATCCCGTCATGGATATCTTGCTGTGCTTGCCCTTGGGAAGGACATACCCTTGAAATATGTGTTTAAACACATTTTCCTTTTCGTTGTTCTATTTAATCTGATAATCCTATTTTCCTTTCCATTGGTTGGTTTAACGTTTCTTGAGGTCTAAGTAATCTAAGCAGTATTATTCTCCTGCTTATGTAAACACCTCGGTGTACAACTCTGTCAGCAAGACCCTGTTACCATCGTTGATGACATTTCGGTAACCATGATGGACGAGAACTTTTCCTTTTAGTCCGCCTTGTTCAACGAGCAGGAAAATGGTTCTCTTCATCCCTCGCCCTTGGTCTCGATGTTGTTGCCGACATAATCGACAGGCTACCCTCTGACATGCCTTTCTTGCATGATCATGCAAGATGTCTCCGCCCTTCCCACTTTTAACCTACATGATGGGCCCATAATCCACAGTTCCACAGGATCAAAACCTGACTCTCTTGTACAACCCTGTTTATAATGGTTATTCTGCACGCTTGGCTTCGTATTTAATTCATGGGTCACCTTCCTAGCGCTCTATTCTGGTATCAGACGCAATACTTACTCTCGCTACTCTAAACCCCTTTCTCACTCAGGTTCAGACTTCGAGCAACTATCTATATGCTTGAAACTTCTTATTGTACCTTCGAACTTTACTCTCAATGTGTTTTAATTGTTCAACTCGAGAGGCACTCGTATGATCATTCATGGGTTAACCCCAGATTTTACCCTTATAGCATTCTGTCGTTGCCAATCTGCCCCGTTACCTATTTGTAAGAACGATGGAACCCCCGAAGAAAGGATGAAGACTTCATAATGATGACCTGAAGTAGTGGAATGAAGACATCAATGTAATGGATTGATCTCTTCGAGAAAAGCAACCAAGACCGAGGAGATTCGTTAGAATTACCTAATCAGAACCTTTCCCCCTTACTCCTGGTCCTAAATCTCGGGACGAGATTTCTTGTAGTGGAGGAGAATTGTGACGCCAGGATAGTTATGCTACAGTAACCCTCCGCTAATGATGCCACGTCACCACAATTACTGTTGCTAATCTTACGATGATTCAAATCCCGTTCAAATTTCAAATTTAAAATCAAGACAAACAATTAAAGTTTTCAAAAACTAAAACTAAAATGTCCGGGTTGTGTCAAATAAATCGCAAGTAGTAACGGTGGAGAAACCACATGTTTAATAAAATATTTAAATGATCTAAATTAACTAAAACAACAACTAGAACAATTAACTAAATACCATTTTAAGATATAAGGTTACAAACTATTTTTTTTGTTAAATGCCTAACTAGTATTGGCAGTGGTATAACTAGTAGTACTACATTAGGTGCTGTTTTTATGATGAAAAAAAATCTAAAATGTGTAGTAAATAAAATAGCAAAACTAATTAAACAGGAAAAGTAAACAAAAAGAAAAAAAGAAAAACAAAGCGGCAAACCCCCCGGCCCAACTGGGCCACGGCCCAGCAGGCCACCAGGCCGCCAGGCCGACCCACCCCACCTCCCATAACCCCCTCTCTATGCTGTGACCTAACCCTCGTCGCCCCACTCCCCCTCGCACGATCCGCTCGCTCCTCCCCCCGATCGGATCTAGATCGGGGCAGCAGGCCCCCAACGCCATCGCCTCTCCCCTTCGCCCCCATCGATCCACATTAGGACCGAACCGCCGCCGACGCCGCCCTGGCTCCGTGCTCGAGCCCCGCGCCGCCCGGCGCCCCTGCTGCGGTGGCCGAGCCACCCACCGGCGACGAACCCCCTCCCTCACGCCCGTGCCACGGCCTCTTCATCACCGCACCCCGCCACCGCCCGTCGCCTCCTCCTCCTCGCCGACGACGCGTCCTCATCCTCCTCCCCAAAGGCTCCACCGAGCCTCGCCTCCCCTCCTGCTCAGCAACGCTGGTGAGGACCCCGGTCCTCCTCCCCGTGCCCTTACTCCGGCGCTCGCCCACGCCACCACACCATCTGCTCCGCGCGTCGCTATGCCCGGCCTTGACCGCGTCCCGTGCCTCCCACTCGCACCGCCGCTTGCTGCCGGGAGCCGCTGAACCGCGCGTCGCGCTCGCCGCCCTTGCTCTACGGCCTCGCCCCCTTGCTCCCGCTCTGCCGCAGCCGCTGCCTGCCGTTGCTCCGGCCGGCGAGCCTCGCCGTGGCTGGCCTGGGTCAGTGCCCAGTCGGGCTAGCGCCCGCGCCTGGGGCCAGCACCGTGCGCCCGCATAGTTCGGGCGATGCCCGAAACCGGCATGCCCAGCACCCGCAAGCCTCCCCTAGAGCCAATGACAGGTGGGCCTAGCCCAGAACGTTATTTAAAAAAAGAGGTTTAAAAGAAATAATAAAAATATATAATATAATAAATAAATAATTAAATTAGTAATTAATTAATTAATAAGTTAATTAAGTTAATTAATACTGCTTAACTAATCTAACTAAAATGAATTAACCTAATCACTTAGTTAGTCTAATCAACAGGTTTAGTTAGTCTGAGACGATGACAAATGGGGCCCACGCGTCAGTTTGACCAAGTCAACTGACTGTTGACTGCTGACATCACCCTGATGTCATGCTGACATCATAATGGCATTTCCAAATTAATTTAATTCTGTTAATCACAAAAATGATTAAAAACTTTGAAAATTAATATAAATTAAATCGTAGCTCGGATGAAAAAACTTTGTATATGAAAGTTGCTCAGAACGACGAGACGAAGTCGGATACGCAGCCCGTTCGTCCGCCACACATCCCTAGCATAGTGAACATGCAACTTCCCCCCTCCGGTTCATCTGTCCAAAAACGCGAAAGACCAGGGATATTTTCCTGGATGTTTCCCCCCTTCACCGGTATCACCTCGTACCGCGTCAGGTCACCCCTAGCACAATGTAATGCCGCATCTTGCTTTTTGTTACATTGATTGCTCTGTTATTTATTGTGTTCCCCCTCCGTTACTTCTTTCTGGTAGACCCCGAGACTGCCGGAGACCCCTAGTACGACTACGGAGTTGACGACCACTCTCTCTTGCCAGAGCAACCAGGCAAGCCCCCCCTTTGATCACCAGATATCGCCTATTCTTCTCTCTACTGCTTGCATTAGAGTAGTGTAGCATGTTACTGCTTTTCGTTATCCTATCCTGATGCATAGCCTATCCTTGCTACTACTGTTGTTACCTTTACCTGCAATCCTAAATGCTTAGTATAGGATGCTAGTGTTCCATCAGTGGCCCTACACTCTTGTCCGTCTGCCATGCTATACTACTGGGCCGTGATCACTTCGGGAGGTGATCACGGGCTTATGATATATACTTATACTGTTACATTACTTATGATACTGTTCGGAGATGGGGGCTGAAGGGGCAAGTGGCTCCATCCAGGTAGTGATGGGCCTGAGTTCCCGACGACCCCCGACTGTTACTTTGAGGCGGAGCGATAGGGCGGGTTGAGACCACCTAGGAGAGAGGTGGGCCTGGCCCTGGTAAGCGTTCGCGAATACTTAACACGCTTAAACGAGATCTTGGTATTTGATCTGAGTCTGGCTACTGGCCTATACACACTAACCATCTACGCGGGGACAGTTATGGGCACTCGACGTCGTGGTATCAGCCGAAGCCTTCGTGACGTCAGCGACTGAGCAGCGCGTGCCGGATTGGACTGGAACACCTGCTAGGCTAGGTCTGCTTCCGGCTGCCCTCGCAACGTGCAGGTGTGCAATGGGCGATGGGCCCAGACCCCTGCGCCATAGGATTTAGACCGGCGTGCTGACCTATCTGTTGTGCCTAGGTAGGGCTGCGACGTGTTGATCTTCCGAGGCCGGGCATGACCCAAAAAAGTGTGTCCGGCCAAATGGGATCGAGCGTGTTGGGTTATGTGGTGCACCCCTGCAGGGAAGTTAATCTATTCGAATAGCCGTGATCTTCGGTAACAGGACGACTTGGAGTTGTACCTTGACCTTATGACAACAAGAACCGGATACTTAATAAAACACACCCTTCCAAGTGCCAGATACAATCGGAGGTCGCTCTCTCACAGGGCGATGAGGGGAGGATCATCGGTTAGGTTTATGCTATGCGATGCTACTTCGTGAACTTACCATCTACTCTCTTCTCCTGCTGCAAGATGGAGGTTACCAGAAGCATAGTCTTTGATAGGACTAGCTATCCCCCTATTATTCTGGCATTCTGCAGTTCAGTCCACATATGATACCCTTATTCCATTTGATACCAATGCATACATATGTAGTGTAGCTCCTTGCTTGCGAGTACTTTGGATGAGTACTCACGGTTGCTTTGCTCCCTCTTTTCCTCCTCTTTATACCCGATTGCTGCGTCCAGACATTGGAGCCCAGGAGCCAGATGCCACAGTCGATGACGACTACTACTGCTCGGAAGGTGCCTACTACTACGTGCAGCCCGCTGACGACGACCAGGAGTAGTTTAGGAGGATCCCTGGCAGGAGGCCTGCGCCTCTTTCGATTCGTATCCCAGTTTGTGCTAGCCTTCTTAAGGCAAACTTGTTTAACTTATGTCTGTACTCAGATATTGTTGCTTCCGCTGACTCGTCTATGATCGAGCTCTTGTATTTGAGCCCTCGAGGCCCCTGGCTTGTAATATGATGCTTGTATGATTTTTTTATTTGTAGAGTTGTGTTGTGATATATTCCCGTGAGTCCCTGATCTTGATCGTACACGTTTGCGTGTATGATTAGTGTATGATTGAATTGGGGGCATCACAAGTTGGTATCAGAGCCGACTGCTTGTAGGAATCCCCCTTCCACACTCCTTGGTCGAAGTCGAGTCTAGACATTACAAAACTTTTTACTAACATGGTTGTGTGCCTTACGGGCCCACGTCGCCATTTGGGTGGTATTAGGATCTTTTACTCCTCGATCCTTAGTCTGGGACTCTGATCTCCGTAATTACTTCCTTCCGGAGAGCCCCTTATTATAGATGATCGACTGCTACACCAGAAGATTCCAAAGATACTCTCCGGTGTTCTATCAAGACTTTGTCCCCATTGCTTTTGTAATTCCCTACCACTAAAATATCACTATGGATAAATACATACACCCGTCGTTCTTACTTTTATTCCAAGTTGATCTTGTTATTACAAGATACCTCGAACTTCTCTCTATTGCTCTGAGAAATCTTTGTGCTTACTTCCTTGTAGTTCCTTGTCGCCTGAATACATCTACAACTCAATCCTCACACTCACTGAGGATTTGTTTCTCCCTAGTTGTTCTTGTGTTCCGCAAAGGACTTCGAAATATTATTTGGTCTTTCGACAATCCTCAACAGCTTGTTGTTCTTGGAATTCTTGCATACTTGCATTCCAGTTAATTCCATTTGTCTAGCTATTTACTTTAAAAACCTTTGTGATGGTCATTCTGATCCTCTTGATTCAACATGTGTGTGAATGCACACAATCATCAGCTGTTCCCTGGAATTTATCCTTCCGATTCAGACGTCATTCTGGACATGAGCTGGATCTCGACCAATCAAATTGCCATCAATTGTACCCCTAAGGCTATTCAGCTTATCCATCCCTAATCAGAGCATTGTTTCTGATCCCTTGTCTTGGAATTCATAATTCCTTTGCATTGGAGCTTTGAGTTAGTCAGTTTTTTCCGTAAACTGATCTCCTTGCATTCCTTCTTCCTCTGGTTGAGTACCGATGCTCACATCAGATCCCTTGTGGACCACCAGATCCTTTGTTGGATTTTATTCGACACCGTCCTTCATATTCGATAACCCTGTGAGCCTTTCCTCGGATACATAATGCCTTTGGTAAATTGTATCCTCTGCTTTCTCAACAATGCTCTGTTTTCGAGCTGGTGGTATTTACTATTGAAGCTTGTGGTATATGTTTCCACGATACCCTGACGGGTTAAACCTATGCCTTCCTTATTAAGTGTGAACTCAAAAGTTTTCACGAGTCATACTCTTTTTGTATTTTGCTAGATAAAATTTCTACACTACAACTTCATCAAAAACGAGAAGTAAAATGAAAGGTTATGCATGCAAGAAGTGGGAGTCGACCTTGAGCCTTTGCGTTCATGCCCATGGACCCGATGTGAAGCTTATCATCGAAGCTTCTTGTAAATGATAATAATCCCCTTGTTATAAGTTCATCCTATATCTATGTTTGGTCCTTCGCAATCATGGTTCCGACCATATTTTCTTCTTGATTCCTTTTCTCGGACATGTTAGAGTACTTGCCTTCTACAGATCAATATGCCTGCCCAACCTATATTTTGATCTGCCTTCTTGTATTACCCCCATGGTATCTCGAGGATATATCTTATGAATTTTTGATGAAGTAGTACCTTCCCTGTCATAGTGACTCCACGGGTTCTGGGTTGTCGTCAACCGAGAACACCGATTAGTGAATTGAATCACCCCTGTGATTCAGTACTCCTAGTACTTTGTGGTTGAGAAGTTTAATACTCCATCACATCATTCCTAGCCTGATCGGCTATATCATATTGTGCTAAATTTTAACTGTGCTACATGGTCTGTCTTCTCGTAGCAAAATTTTCGATGATGAGCTAAGCTTACGTCCATCTTCCTCGCCATATCATTTCGCCTTGAACAATGAACTTGGATTTGAGTTTGTGTAGTATCCTTGGTTTCAATAACCTTTCGCTTCACCATTCCTTTGACTTGATGTCATCGCCGATCGATTACATCTTGAAATCTCTCGACTAATGTGCCGTGATCATCATCAGCATTCTGAGCTCTTCCAGGATATCAATTGAATTCATGATGAGAAATACCTTTCTTGCCCTCGATGATTTGTGTTATCATCGACCATTTTTTTCCTTCCGCTCTACACAAGCCTGTTCGTGTTTTGTGCTATACCTTAAGTTTCTTAATATCCAACATTTGTTCTTCTTTACCTTTGAGTATTGCCATCCTTTATATCAAGAATGTAGCGAGAATTTCACTACCTCTTAAGAATTCTTGGTATAGTGGTACTTCTCACCATCACCATTCTTTCTTGGTCCTCATGTTGATTCCAACCGGGGTACCAACATGTGAACGGTGTTGTTTGGATTCTGCACTTCTAGCAACCCTATTGCTTCGAAGTTAATGGTCGGTTGTTCATTCTTAGACTATTGATCACTGAATCACCATTCTAACATTTGATCATGCTACCTAAGGCCATACTTTCGGCACCCTTTTCAACTAATGTTTAATTGTGTATGTTTTTCCTTGAGCATACATCATTATATCATTTGATCCGACAAATGTTATCTCCTTGTTCACATAACTGTGGAAATCCATCTTTTTGGATACCTCATTGAATTATTGCCGAGTCCATCAGCCACCTCCTCATCCTCTCCTTGGCTTAATGATGAATCCCTTCGTGTATCCAGAGTCTGACCTTTGATTGGAGACCATGTCAATGCTATCTCGAAGCATGTCTGTGGTACTCCAATTTTCAATAAGAACATTTGAAGCACAAAGCTACATTTTCTTTATCAATTATCCAAACACCATCGTATGGGTAATGGCATGTAATTTCTCTCCCCTTTCCTAAAGGGTTTTCTATGTTATATCCCGTCATGGATATCTTGCTCCGCTTGCCCTTGGGAAGGACATACCCTTGAAATATGTGTTTAAACACATTTTCCTTTCCGTTGTTCTATTTAATCTGATAATCCTCTTTTCCTTTCCATTGGTTGGTTTAACGTTTCTTGAGGTATAAGTAATCTAAGCAGTATTATTCTCCTGCTTATGTAAACACGTCGGTGTACAACTCTGTCAGCAAGACCCTGTTACCATCGTTGATGACATTTCGGTAACCACGATGGACGAGAACTTTGCCTATTAGTCCGCCTCCTTCAACAAGGAGGAAAATGCTTCTCTTCGTCCCTCGCCCTTGGTCTCGACGTTGTTGCCGACATAATCGACAGGCTACCCTCTGACATGCCTTTCTTGCATGATCATGCAAGACGTCTTCGCCCTTCCCACTTTTAACCCACATGATGGGCCCATAATCCACAGTTCCACAGGATCAAAACCTGACTCTCTTGGACAACCCTGTTTATAATGGTTATTCCCCATGCTTGGCTTCGTATTTAATTCATGGGTCACCTTCCTAGTGCTCTATTCTGGTATCAGACGCAATACTTACTCTCGCTACTCTGAACCCCTTTCTCACTCAGGTTCAGACTTCGAGCAACTATCTATATGCTTGAAACTTCTTATTGTACCTTCAAACTTTACTCTCAATGTGTTTTAATTGTTCAACTCGAGAGGCACTCGTATGATCATTCATGGGTTAACCCCAGATTTTACCCTTATAGCATTCTGCCGTTGCCAATCTGCCCCGTTACCTATTCGTAAGAACGATGGAACCCCCGAAGAAAGGATGAAGACTTCATAATGATGACCTGAAGCAGTGGAATGAAGACATCAATGTAATGGATTGATCTCTTCGAGAAAAGCAACCAAGACCGAGGAGATTCGTTAGAATTACCTAACCAGACCCTTTCCCCCTTACTCCCGGTCCTAAATCTCGGGACGAGATTTCTTGTAGTGGAGGAGAATTGTGACGCCCGGATAGTTACGCTACAGTAACCCTCCGCTAATGACGCCACGTCACCACAATTACTGTTGCTAATCTTACGATGATTCAAATGCCGTTCAAATTTCAAATTTAAAATCAAGACAAACAATTAAAGTTTTCAAAAACTAAAACTAAAATGTCCGGGTTGTGTCAAATAAATCGCAAGTAGTAATGGTGGAGAAACCACATGTTTAATAAAATATTTAAATGCTCTAAATTAACTAAAACAACAACTAGAATAATTAATTAAATACCTTTTTAAGATATAAGGTTACAAACTATTTTTTTGTTAAATGCCTAACTAGTATTGGCAGTGGTATAACTAGTAGTACTACATTAGGTGCTGTTTTTATAATGAACAAATCTAAAATGTGTAGTAAATAAAATAGCAAAACTAATTAAACAGGAAAAGTAAACAAAAAGAAAAAAAGGAAAACAAAGGGGCAAACCCCCCGGCCCAATTGGGCCACGGCCCAGTAGGCCACCAGGCCGCCAGGCTGGCCCACCCCACCTCCCATAACCCCCTCTCTACCCCGTGACCTAACCCTCGTCGCCCTACTCCCCCCCCGCACGATCCCCTCGCTCCTCCCCCCCGATCGGATCTAGATCGGGGCAGCAGGCCCCCAACGCCATTGCCTCTCCCCTTCGCCCCCATCGATCCACATAAGGACCGAACCGCCGCCGACACCGCCCTGGCTCCATGCTCGAGCCCCGCGCCGCCCGGCGCCCCTACTGCGTTGGCCGAGCCACCCGCCGGCAACGAACCCCCTCCCTCACGCCCGTGCCACGGCCTCTTCATCACCGCACCCCGCCACCGCCCGTCGCCTCGTCCTCCTCGTCTCCTCCTCGCCAATGATGCGTCCTCGTCCTCCTCCCCAAAGGCTCCACCGAGCCTCGCCGCCCCCTGCTCAGCAACGCTAGTGAGGACCCCGGTCCTCCTCCCCGTGCCCTCACTTCGGCGCTCGCCCGCGCCACCACACCATCTGCTCCGCGCATCGCTATGCCCGGCCATGACCGCGCCCCGCGCCTCCCACTCGCACCGCTGCTTGCTGCCGGGAGCCGCTGAACCGCGCGTCGCGCTTGCCGCCCTTGCTCTGCGGCCTCGCCCCCTTGCTCCCGCTCCGCCGCAGCCGCTGCCTGCCGCTGCTCCGGCCGGCGAGCCTCGCCGTGGCTGGCCTGGGTCAGTGCCCAGCCGGGCTAGCGCCCGCGCCTGGGGCCAGCACCGTGCGCCCGCATAGTTCGGGCAATGCCCGAAACCCGCATGCCCAGCACCCGCAAGCCTCCCCCAGAGGCAATGATAGGTGGGCCTAGCCCAGAACGTTATTAAAAAAAGAGGTTTAAAAGAAATAATAATAAAATATAATAAATAAATAAATAAATTAGTAATTAATTAATTAATAAGTTAATTAATCCTGCTTAACTAATCTAACTAAAATGAATTAACCTAATCACTTAGTTAGTCTAATCAACAGGTTTGGTTAGTCTGAGAGAATGACAAATGGGGCCCACTCGTCAGTTTGACCAAGTCAACAGACTGTTGACTGCTGACATCACCCTGATGTCATGCTGACATCTTTCCAAATTAATTTAATTCTGTTAATCCCAAAAAAGATTAAAAACTTTGAAAATTAATATAAATTAAATCGTAGCTCGGATGAAAAAACTTTGTATATGAAAGTTGCTCAGAACGATGAGACGAAGCCGGATACGCAGCCCGTTCGTATGCCACACATCCCTAGCATAGCGAACACACAACTTTCCCCCTCCGGTTCATCTGTCCGAAAACACGAAACACCGGGGATATTTTCCCGGATGTTTCCCCCCTTCACCGGTATCACCTCGTACCGCGTCAGGTCACCCCTAGCATAACGTAATGCCGCATCTTGCTTTTTGTTACATTGATTGCTCTGTTATTTATTGTGTTCCCCCTCCGTTACTTCTTTCCGGTAGACCCCGAGACTGCCGAAGACCCCCAGTACGACTACGGAGTTGACGACCCCTCTCTCTTGCCAGAGCAACCAGGCAAGCCCCCCCTTTGATCACCAGATATCGCCTATTCTTCTCTCTACTGCTTGCATTAGAGTAGTGTAGCATGTTACTGCTTTTCGTTATCCTATCCTGATGCATAGCCTGTCCTTGCTACTACTGTTGTTACCTTTACCTGCAATCCTAAATGCTTAGTATAGGATGCTAGTGTTCCATCAATGGCCCTACACTCTTGTCCGTCTGCCATGCTATACTACTGGGCCGTGATCACTTCGGGAGGTGATCATGGGCTTATGATATATACTTATACTGTTACATTACTTATGATACTATTCGGAGATGGGGGCTGAAGGGGCAGGTGGCTCCATCCAGGTAGTGATGGGCCTAAGTTCCCGATGGCCCCCGACTGTTACTTTGAGGCGGAGCGACAGGGCAGGTTGAGACCATCTAGGAGAGAGGTGGGCCTGGCCCTGGTCGGCGTTAGCGAATACTTAACACGCTTAAACAAGATCTTGGTATTTGATCTTAGTCTGGCTACTGGCCTATACGCACTAACCATCTACGCGGGGACAGTTATGGGCTCTCGACGTCGTGGTATCAGCCGAAGCCTTCGTGACGTCAGCGACTGAGCGGCGCGTGCTGGATTGGACTGGAACACCTGCTAGGCTAGGTCTGCTTCCGGCCGCCCTCGCAACATGCAGGTGTGCAATGGGCGATGGGCCCAGACCCCTGCGCCATAGGATTTAGACCGGCGTGCTGACCTCTCTGTTGTGCCTAGGTAGGGCTGCGACATGTTGATCTTTCAAGGCCGGGCATGACCTAGAAAAGTGTGTCCAGCCAAATGGGATCGAGCGTGTTGGGTTATGTGGTGCACCCCTGCAGGGAAGTTAATCTATTTGAATAGCCGTGATCTTCGGTAACAGGACGACTTGGAGTTGTACCTTGACCTTATGACAACTAGAACCGGATACTTAATAAAACACACCCTTACAAGTGCCAGATACAACCGGTGGTTGCTCTCTCACAGGGCGACGAGGGGAGGATCATCGGTTAGGTTTATGCTATGCGATGCTACTTCGTGAACTTACCATCTACTCTCTTCTCCTGCTGCAAGATGGAGGTTACCAGAAGCGTAGTCTTCGATAGGACTGGCTATCCCCCTCTTATTCCGGCATTCTGCAGTTCAGTCCACATATGATACCCTTATTCCATTTGATACCAATGCATACATATGTAGTGTAGCTCCTTGCTTGCGAGTACTTTGGATGAGTACTCACGGTTGCTTTGCTCCCTCTTTTCCTCCTCTCTATACCCGATAGCTGCGTCCAGACGTTGGAGCCCAGGAGCCAGACGCCACAGTCGATGACGACTACTACTGCCCGGAAGGTGCCTACTACTACGTGCAGCCCGCTGACGACGGCCAGGAGTAGTTTAGGAGGATCCCAGGGAGGAGGCCTGCGCCTCTTTCGATCTGTATCCCAGTTTGTGCTAGCCTTCTTAAGGCAAACTTGTTTAACTTATGTCTATACTCAGATATTGTTGCTTCCGCTGACTCGTTTATGATCGAGCTCTTGTATTCGAGCCCTCGAGGCCCCTGGCTTGTAATATGATGCTTGTATGATTTTTTTATTTGTAGAGTTGTGTTGTGATATCTTCCCGTGAGTCCCTGATCTTGATCGTACACGTTTGCGTGTATGATTAGTGTACGATTGAATCGGGGGCGTCACAAACGGCATCACTGAGTGAAAGACCACGACCTAAGGCTCCTTACTCGTCGTCTGAAAAGTCTGCAACATGATATGTTGCAGCCCGAAAACGGGTCAGCACATAGAATATTCTAGCAAGGTAACACAAGAGAGTAATGAAACTATGTAAAGCTATCACTATATGCATATATGGCTGGTGGAGGCTGTATGGTTAATAGGTTTTTGCAAAAAGCCAATTTTTCCCTACTACAAAGGAATAAATTTTATTTAACTATCATGGTAGTTATTAAACATTGAGAGGGTTCACCCAACTCAATCCCAATTAAAAGTAATCATCATTAGACACAATCAAATTAATTTAAGAGTGATGAGATCCACATGATAATCCAAGAACTAGATACTCAAGATGTCCATAACCGGGGACACGGCTAACCATGATTAGTTTGTACACTCTGCAGAGGTTTGTGCACTTTTCCCCACAAGACTCGATCTCCTCCGTTGGATTTCTCGCACTACATGGTGTTTGAGAAACGGATGACCGAGACATAGTCTTTCAGAAGCGTTAGCACCTTACGATGGGTAGACTGGTACACCTACAATCCCCTACATCTGCTAGTCTACCACTGTAAGAGTTCACACGACTTAATCAACTATGCCAGAGCCCATAATGGCATGTGACTGCACATGGAAGTTTCCAGTATGAATTATCTTATGATCCCTTTGAGCCTGGGTGGCGGTCCATAGGAAAATCACACGGTACCCTGGGATTTCCAAAAAATACAGGCAATCACTGGGTTCCCCAGGTGCCTCAATCCACCCAGATGTGTATTAAAGTTGCCACCTTAGGTAACAATTAAATTAAAAATCTCACATCTGTCATGAAAACAATCAAACCCAATCCACGTCTACGAGCATAGCATAGCAATATAAGCAACGTAGAAGTAACTCCCATGGTTTGATGAAGAAACATGTGAATAGGTACTACCTCAACTACTTCCCAAACCCACAATTTAGTTCAGATCCTAACCATGCAATGTTTGAGGATTGATCTAATGCAATGAAAACTGGGTAGTAGGAGGTATGATCAAAGTGTTACTTGCCTTGCTGATGATCCACGAAACCTAGAGACTCGATGTAGCACGCTTCGCACTCCGGGTACTCTATCGCAAACAAACAAGCATACAATAAGCAATCAAGCAAAGGCATAGGAAAAACTCAAATAAGAGATCTAACCAGAAAGTTCAACTTAAGAACTCTGGTTGGCAAAAAGAATCAAAACAAACGAAGCAACAAAACTCAAACAGTGAGAGAAACAAGCTTCGTTTACTAATCTGGACCTAGGTCAAATTTTACAGTAGTAAAAAATTGTTTAAGTTGATTAAATGGAAAGATGGTTTCAAGACGAAACTCTAGGCGCTTGAATCGCCTGATTCCGATAAATGAGCGAAAAGTTACACTAGAACGAAAATCGGATCAGGAATCACGATCGAAAATAATCGTGGAAAATCCGAGAAAAAGAAAAACTGATGAACAGGCTAACGAACAAACGTTCGTTGTCTGTGTCTAAATGGTGGAAACCGTTCATAAAACCGAACGTAAAAGCGGTCGTTCGCTAAATAACTAAACTGAAGAAAATAAACCGAACTGGATCTAGAAAAAACGGATCTAGGGTTTACGAAATAAAACCGATCGGTTTTAAAAAAACCGACGGCTACCTCGAACTCCGGCGAGTCGGCGGCGGCGGGAGGTCCGGCGGGGTGGCGGCGGGCTCCGGCGGGATGGTGCGGGCAGCGGGGCGGCAACGCGAGCGGCGGCGGCGGCGGGTGGCATCTAGGGTTAGGGTTTCAGGTGGGGCGGCGGTAACGGGCCTCGGGGCGACGACTTATAAAGGCCTGGCCCGAGAAGTCCTGGCCGGATACGGTCCTAAGTCGGTGGACTTTTTTTTAAATAATTTTGACGTGCAGAAAAAGAAAGAAAAGAAATACTAAACGGACTCCAAAAATCCTGAAATAAATTTTCCCCGTCCTCTAAAAATAAGCTAGACAAGGTGAACATTTATTTGGGCCTAAAATGCAATTTGAAAAACGCACTCTTTTCCTAATTCAAATAAAATAGCGACGAAACTCCGAATAAAAAATCTTATTTGATTTTAATATTAAATCTCTGATATGTCTTTATTTTGAGGAAGTCATTTTATCCTCTCTCTTTCATTTTTATTAAAAGAAATAATTCAGAGAAAAATAATTAAAATCAAATGATCCTCTTTTCATAATTCAAGAAAATCTCAAATATGAAAATAATGAAATCCCCAACTCTATCCGTAGGTCCTTGAGTTGCGTGGAATTTCTAGGATCAACCAAAATGCAATAAAACATGATATGCAAAGATGCTCTAATGTATAACATTCCAAATTGAAAATTTGGGATGTTACAAACCTACCCCCCTTAAGATGAATCTCGCCCTCGAGATTCGGGTTGGCTAGAAAATAGGTGAGAGTGATCCTTTCATAAGTCTTCTTCTCGTTCCCAAGTGGCTTCATCCTCCGTATGGTGACTCCACTGAACCATGCAAAATTTGATAACCTTGCAGCATGTAACTCGGCTGGCAAACTCGATTATCATGACTGGTTTCTCCTCATAGGTCAAATCGCTATCTAACTATATTGTTTCTAGCGGCACTGTATCTCTTAGAGGAATTTCTGCCATTTCCGTGTGGCACTTCTTCAACTAAGAAACGTGGAACACATCGTGAACTCCGGACAATCCTTCGGGTAGTTCCAACTTGTAAGCAACTTCTCCCATACGCTCCAAAACTCTGTATGGTCCCACAAAACATGGTGCTAACTTTCCCTTAACTCCAAAACGCTTCACTCCTCGGAGTGGTGATACTCGAAGATACGCTCTGTCTCTGACTTCGTAGATTGTCTCCTTGCGTTTTGAATCTGCATAACTCTTCTGCCTGGATTGGGCTACCTTGAGTCTATCGCGAATCAGCTTAACCTTCTCTTCAGACTCTTTAATCAAGTCAGGTCCAAACAATTGTCGGTCTCCAACTTCGTCCCATAACAACGGTGTTCTGCACCTCCTTCCGTACAGTGCTTCGAAAGGGGCCATCTTCAAACTGGCTTGATAACTGTTGTTATAAGAGAACTCTGCATAAGGCAAATTATCGTTCCAACTAGATCCATAGTCTAGCGCACAAGCTCTCAACATGTCCTCCAGAATTTGATTTACTCTTTCAGTCTGTCCATCTGTTTGCGGGTGAAAAGCTGTACTGAACTCTAGTCTGGTTCCCAAAGTTTCATGCAACTGATTCCAAAACTTTGAGGTAAACTGGGTTCCTCCATCTGACACAATTGTCCTCGGAACTCCATGCAGACATACGATCCTGGTCATATAGATCTTTGCCAACTTAGCACTGGTGTAAGTTGTCTTTACTAGGATGAAATGAGCTACTTTCGTCAATCGATCAACTACAACCCATATCGAGTCATAGCATGAACGAGTCCTGGGCAATCCAGTGATAAAATCCATGCCTAGTTTATCCCACTTCCATTCGGGTATAGGCAATGGCTGTAGCAATCCTGCTGGCTTCTGATGTTCTGCCTTCACTCTCTGACATACATCACAAACTGCTACATACTCCGCAATATCCTTCTTCATACCGGTCCACCAGAACCTATCCTTCACATCCAGATACATCTTGGTATTTCCTGGGTGAATCGAATGTGGCGAATCATGGGCCTCTTGCAGAATCAACTTCCCGATCTCCTGATCTTTTGGCACATATATGTGGTCCTCAAACCATAAAGTATCGTGCTCATCCTCACGAAATCCTTTGGCTTTTACTTTGCTCATCCTTTCCTTTATCTCGGCAATCTCCTTGTCCGGCTTTTGCGCTTCTCTGATCTTATCCATCAAAGTGGACTGAATCTCCAAAGCTGCTACATAACCTCTCAGAACTATCTCCAAACATAGCTCACGAAGTTCTTCTACTAACTCCCTAGGTAATCCTCCGGTCATGAGGGTATTGACATGACTCTTGCGGCTCAACACATTGGCTACTACGTTAGCCTTTCCGGGATGATAGTGCAACTTCATGTCATAATCCTTAATGAGTTCCAACCATCTCCTCTGCCTAAGATTCAACTCCTTCTGCGTGAAGATATACTTAAAACTCTTGTGATCTGTGTATACCTCACAATGGTTTCCGATGAGAAAATGTCTCCATGTCTTCAACGCATGCACTACGGCTGCTAACTCCAAATCATGCGTAGCATAGTTTAACTCATGGGGTTTAAGCTGTCGTGAGGCATATGAAACAACTCTTCCTTCCTGCATAAGCACGGCTCCAAGTCCTTGATGAGAAGCATCGCAATACACTTCATAATCCTTGCGTTGATCTGGTAGAATCAACACCGGTGATGTAACCAAGCGTCTCTTCAACTCCTGGAAACTGGCCTCACATTCCTCAGTCCAATTGAACTTGGTGTCCTTCTTTAACAACTCCGTCATTGGTTTAGCAATCTTTGAGAAATTCTCAATGAACCTCCGGTAGTATCCTGCGAGTCCAAGAAAACTCCGGATATCTCCAACTGTCATGGGTGCTTCCCAGTTTGTCACGGTGACAACTTTGTTGGGGTCTACTGCTATTCCTTCTCCGGATATAACATGTCCAAGAAATCCAACTTCCTTCAACCAAAACTCACACTTGCTGAACTTGGCATATAATTGATGTTCCCTGAGCTTGCCAAGTACCAAACACAAGTGTTCTTTATGTTCTTCTTCATTCTTCGAGTAAACCAAAATATCATCAATGAACACAACGACGAATTTATCCAAAAACTCCATAAAAACCTTGTTCATCATGTTCATAAAATAGGCAGGTGCGTTAGTCAGGCCAAATGACATAACGGTATACTCATATAGCCCATACCTTGTGGTAAAAGCTGTCTTAGGTATGTCTTGCTCTCGAATCTTCAACTGGTGATAACCTGATCGCATATCGATCTTGGAAAACACCTTAGCTCCTTGCAGCTCATCAAACAAATCATTGATCATCGGCAGTGGGTACTTGTTCTTGATCGTTACTTCATTTAATCCACGATAATCAACAACCATCCTTAACGATCCATCCTTCTTCTCCACTAGAAGTACTGGTGATCCCCAAGGTGACGAGCTTGGGCGAATATATCCCTTATCCAATAACTCCTTAATCTATTTCTTAATTTCTTCTAAATCTTGTGCGGGCATCCTGTACGGTCTCTTAGATATTGGCCCTATGCTTGGCAAAAGTTCTATCAAAAACTCTATGTCTCTATCCGGTGGCATGCCTGGCAACTCTTCTGGAAATTCCTTCACCACGGGTACTTCCTCCTGTACTACTCCCGATAAGCAATTTAGTTGAGTCCTATTCGGCACATGCCGGGATACATACTTGATCCTTCTTCCTTCTGGGGTGGTGAGTAAAGTTGTCTTACTGGCGCAATCGATGTTTCCTCCATACATCGATAGCCAATCCATACCCAGAATCACATCCAAACCTTGCGATTCCAAAATTATCAGATCGGAGGGGAATACATGTCTACCTATGGCCAATGGCATCTAAAAACATCCATGGCTTGCCCTATACTCTGCTCCTGGTGAGGTTACTAACATGGGTGTCTTAAGTACTCTAGTGGGCAGGTTATACTTATCCACAAATCCCCTCGATATGTATGAATGCGATGCACCAGTATCAAAAAGAACGACTACAGTAAAAGACTCAACCAAAAACTTACCAATTACTGCGTCTGTCTGGGCTTCGATCTCCTCCACGTTAACATGGTTCACTTGTCCCCTGTTGAAAGGGTTGGGCTTCTTTCCAGAGCTTCCATTGCCGTTTCCATTCTTAACTTCAGGACATTCATTAGCGTAATGTCCGGTCTTCTGGCACTTGTAGCAAGTAACATGGCTTAGATCCTTCTTGGTGGGTGTTGCCGGGTTGGAACGGTTCTGTCCGCTACTTCCTCCATTTCCATTGCCGTTCTTGGGGCCACTATGATTGTGCGAACTTCCTCCATTATGAGTGTGGCCTCCATGGTTATGCACAAGCCCTCCCGAGTTCTGGGTGAAACGAGGTCTCTGCTGGGCTCCAGAATTATACTTCCCTTGTGCATACTTCCTCTTGCGGCTATCAATATGCTGCTGTTTCCCTTCAAGCATGAGTGCTCTATCCACCAACTCCTGGTAGTTATTGAAATTTGCTATCATCAACTGCATGCTTAGCTCATCATTCAATCCCTCCAGAAACTTCTCCTTCTTAGGTGCATCCATAGCAACGTCATCTGGAGCATAACGTGCTAACTTACTAAACTCATCCACATACTGGCCAACAGTACGTCCTCCTTGGCGTAAGTTGCGAAACTCACGCTTCTTCATGGCCATAGCTCCGGCTGATACATGGGCAGTACGAAAAGCTTCCTAGAACTGATCCCATGTGACAGTGGCTATAGGATAAGTGACAGTGTAATTCTCCCACCATGAGGCTGCTGGTCCATCCAATTGGTGTGCGGCAAAACACACCTTCTCAGCCTCTGTGCATCCTGCAGTGGTTAACTCCCTTCCAATCCTGCGGAGCCAATCATCTGCAACTATCGGCTCGGTGCTACTAGAAAACACCGGTGGCTGCAACCTCAGAAAACGGGCCAAGTTGTCAACTGGTGGTGGTGGTGGTGGGTTGTTGTTGTTGTTGTTGCCTTGGTTCTGAACTAACATCTGCATCAGGGTATTCTGCTGCTGGATCAACTGAGTGAGCTCCGGTGGAAAGGTAAATCCAGGGTCACGTCTCGGAGGCAGCTGAGGGTTTAGAGAGAAGAGAATAGAATAGAATGAGGTCTAGTGAGAAAACACTACCCATATGCACATGAGACAAACACAATCATACCACTCAATCAATCAAGCAAGGCATACAATCGGTCTAGAACTATCGTTACAAAGTGCTTGGACTATACTATTTACATGGTAGACTACTACTACTTTGGTATCACCATCACTTGCTACCTTGCTGTTTTTATATTTTCATATTACAAAAACCTACATCTACCATCCATATTGCACTTGTATCACCATCTCTTCTGCGAACTAGTGTACCTATACAATTTACCATTGTATTGGGTGTGTTGGGGATAGAAGAGACTCTTTGTTATTTGGTTGCAGGGTTGCTTGAGAGAGACCATCTTCATCCTACGCCTCCCACGGATTGATAAACCTTAGGTCATCCACTTGAGGGAAATTTGCTACTGTCCTACAAACCTCTTCACTTGGAGGCCCAACAATGTCTACAAGAAGAAGGTTGTGTATTAGACATCACGTTCCAAATTACTCATCACTTGAGGGAAATTTGAACTAAAACCACAACGAGTAATTTGGAACAGAGGGAGTATAAGTGAAGCAAGAGAGTTTTAATTCTTTCTACAAAAGATATGCCCACGCTCTAACAAATATAAGTGAAGAAAAAGAGCATTCTACAAATGGTGGTTTTCTATGTGTAGGGAAACATGCAATCCAAACTTCAAATGATATAAGCGAAGCACATGAAGCATTCCATAAAGCCATACTCAAAAGATATAAGTGAAGTGCAAAGAGCATTCTATAAATCAATCATGGACTATCTCATACCATCATGGTGCATCAAAGAAAAGTGAAAACTAAATGCAAAAGACGCTCCAAGATTTGCACATATCACATGAACGAAACAAAGACGAAAACATACCGATACTGGTTGAAGCAAGATGGGATGCCTTCCGGGGCATCCCCAAGCTTACATGCTTGAGTCTCCTTGAATATTTACTTGGGGTGCCTTGGGCATCCCCAAGCTTGAGCTCTTGCCTCTCCTCCTTCTCCTCATATCGAGATCTCCTCGATCTTTGATCACTTCATCCACACAAAACTCAACAGAAAGCTCAGTAAGATCCATTAGTATAATAAAGCAAATCGCTACTCTAAGTACTGTTACAAACCAATTCATATTTTTTTGCACTGTAGCTACTGTAATATAACTTTTCGATGGCTTAATCCACTGATAGAAATCGATAGTTTCATTAAAACAAGCAAACGATGCATCAAAAACAAAATCTGTCTTAAACAGGATAGTCTGTAGTAATCTGAACATTCACCATACTTATGTTACTCCAAAAATTCTGAAACAATTAGGAAAAACAAACAATTTGTATATAAAGACAGTGCAAAAAGTTTCATAACCGTTTGACATTCCAGTAAAAAAAATTAAAATCACGCACTACAACCAAAGTTTCTGTTTTGCACCGCACAAACTAACAAGCAATGTAAACATCCTAAAGGCAAATCTTGGCACATTATTTTTATGATACAATGGATTGTACAAGGGGATAATTATTTTTTTGAAAAGTTTCTGTAATCAAGGGTCACAAAGTTTCCATGGGCATGAACAAAGTTCAAGGCTAGCTCCCACTTTAACAATGCTCGTCTTTCCCACTTTCGATTTTCTTTTTGAAAAAGTTTTAGGTTCCCCACTTTATTTTTTGTTTTTAAACTTTATAAAAGCACATAATCGAAATAAATGACTCTCTAAAAACTTCCGAGTTGTCTCCCTAGCAGCGCTTTCTTTACATCCATTAAGCTAGGCATATAGTGCTCAAGTAATGGATCCACCCGGATCCCAAGGTATATCAAAGCCAATTTTTATTAACAATGATTTGTGATTTAGTAGCGAGCAGAAAGTAACATATGTCATGCAAAAACGAAGTCTAACTCTCTTCCTATGCATCGGCATGTCATAAAAGAACAATTTATGCACACATAGTAAAGGCCAATGCATAGTATAAACAATTTCTTGCAATTTTATCATATTGGCAACATGGAGAGGCGGAGATGTAGTTCCTCTCTCATAATAGTTGCAAGTAGGAGCATCAAGCACATGCATATTATATCTATCAAAATCATAATGTGTAGTAGTGAAACGCAACCCATCAATATAATCCTTAATAAGGGCAAACTTCTCCGATATAGTGTAGTCGAGAGAATTCAAAAAGATAATAGGACTATCATGCGTGGGTGCAATAGCAATAATTTCATGTTTAACATAAGGAACTATAGCAAGTTCATCTCCATAAGCATAATTCATATTGACATCTTGGCCACAAGCACAGCAAGCATCATCAAAAAGGGGTATTTCAAAAGAATCAACGTGATCATAACAATCATCATAGCATTCATCCTTCGGTAAATTCAAAGGGAAATTAAAAAATGTATGGGATAAAGAGTTACTCTCATTATATGGTTGGAATGGGTGATCAATCAGCTCTTCCTCCTTTTTTTCTTCGCTCTCCTCCTCATCTTTTCATCCAATGAGCTCACAATGTTATTAGTTTCTTCTTCCATAGACTCCTGCAAAATATTAGTCTCTTCTTGGACAGCGGAGGACTCCTCAATATATGGTTTAATATAAGGATTAGAAGCATAATTATCATAGCAATATTTAAGTATGGCCAAATTTTCAGATTTGTAGATATTAGTATCACACTCTTTAATAAAAGAAGCAATTTCACAAGTACTATCTGGAATTGTCACAGCAGATGTCCTAGTGTGAGGACTTAGTCATGAGGCCAACACATCTTTGTAGTAGCTTGAGAGGGGTTGAGCGGGACAAGAGAGGCGAGGTTTTTACCCAGGTTCGGCCCCTCACGGTGGAGGTAAAAGCCTACATCCTGCTTCATTAACATTGATGGTGATCAAGATTACAAGGGTGCTCTATCTCGAGAGCTATTGACTTGTCTGTCTAAAACTAACTTATGAAAATTTGTCCCTCTTGAGGTGCCCCTCCCCTCCTTATATATGTTGAAGGGGCGGCTTACATGACTAGTCCTATTAGGATTAGGATTACTCTATCACAAGTGGAGTCCTAGTCTTGCTTCCTTTGTAAGGGAATATTCCTTATGCTTTCCTCTTAAACCGGCCCACCATAGCTTGAGCCGGACTTCCATGAACCGCCTTCTGGGCCACCAGTTCTTGTTGCTCCTCTGACCCGCCTGCCGGGTCACCAATGAGTCACCTCGTTCGGCCGGGTCATCAGTGAGTGGAGAGATCTGGGCGGGTCACTTAGTGAGTCGCCAAGTCACGACAGGTCACCAGTGAGTCGCCAAGTCTGGCTGGGTCACACCGCGGGGTATATCCCCGACAAGTACCCCTAAAAGCAACAAATTCTTTAATTTGTTGAACATCATAGTAATTATAAACACCCTTAGTATACGAAGATATGATTCCATTATCACTAAACTCACATGGCTAAGGAAGGTGTTTCTTAGGGTCTTTAGAACAACAAGTACAATCATATATTTCACATAAATTCCAAGCATAGCACTGCAAACGATGAATTTGATCCAGTAAAAGTTTCCCTTTTCAGATATGCAGTGTCACACATAACAAGCATGCTCATATAAAGATTTGCCCTCAACTAAGCTAGTTGGGGTTTCAGCCTGAGCACATAGGGATCGAAGATGATCCAAGCAAAAGCTTCAGTAGTGTGATAGATTTTGAGCGGTTCTTCAACCATTGGTTCAGTAGGCACCACTAATTTTTTTTTGGTATTTTGCATCTCCTACCCATAACTAATGATAGAAAATAGGAGAACAAAATAAAAACTACTTAGTGATAAAGCAAACAAACATACACGAGAATATTCACCCCACGCTATAACTCCCGGCAACGGCGCCAGAAAAAGGTCTTGATAACCCACAAGTATAGGGGATCAATTGTAGCCTCTTTCGATAAGTAAGAGTGTCAAACCCAACGAGGATTTAAAGGTAGAACAAATATTCCTAAAGTTTTATCGACCACCAATACAACTCTACACACACTTGACGTTTGCTTTACCTAGAACAAGTATAAAACTAAAAGTAATTTGTAGGTGTAATGGGATAGGTTTGCAAGAATAATAAGAGCAGGTAAATAAAAACTAGGGGCTGTTTTAGGTAAAGAAGCAATAAAGTTAGTATACCGAGTGTGGAAAAGTGGTGGTAGGAGTTGCGAAGTTGTCCCTAAGTAATTGACTACTTTACTAGACCGATAGCAAGTTTTATGTGGGAGAGGCCACTGCTAGCATGTCATCCCTGACATGGAATTCTATGCACTTATGATTGGACCTATTAGCAAGCATCCGCAACTACTAACATTCATTAAGGTAAAACCCAACCATAGCATTAAGATATATTGGTCCCCCTTCAATCCCGTATGCATCAATTTCAATGCTAGGTTGAAGCTTCTGTCACTCTTGCCCTCCAATACATAGTCCTATCAACATACAACTAACTCTATGGTGTGATCCACACGCGCGCTCATATGATGGGCACCAAAGGATAGCAACATAACCACAAGCAAATTAAATCAAACATAGCAATTCACCAATTACCAATAGGACAACGAAAATCTACTCAGACATCATAGGATGGCAACACATCATTGGATAATAATATGAAGCATAAAGCACCATGTTCAAGTAGAGGATACAACGGGTTGCAGGAGAGTGGACCGCATTAGATAGATGGGGGAAGGTGATGAAGATGCTGGTGAAGATGACAAAGGTGTTGGTGTAGATCGCCATCACACAATGATGGCCCCAACGGCGTTCAGGCGCCACCGGGAGAGAGGGGGAGAGGGCCCCCTTCTTCTTCTTCTTCCTTGACCTTCTCCCTAGATGGGAGAAGGGTTTCCCCTCTGGTACATGGCCTCCATGGAGGCATAGGGGTGAGAGTCCCTCTGAGATTGGATCTGTCTCTCTGTCTCTCTCTGTTTCTGCGTCTCTGATTCTGGCATTTCACCATTTCTTATATTCCTAGAGATCCATAACTCCAATTGGGCTGAAATTTTAACACGATTTGTATCCAGATATTGGCTTTCTTGCGGCGAAAGAAGGGCACCAACCGCCTTACGGGGTGTACACGAGGGTCAGGGGTGCCCCCACCCCCTGGGGCGCGCCCCTTGCCTCGTGCCCCCCTCGGGCATCGTCTTGTGTTGATTCTTCTTCCCAAAAATCACATATATTCCAAAAAAATCTCCGTAAATTTTTATCCCATTTGGAATCCTTTTGATATGGATTTTCTGCAAAACAGAAAACATGCAACAAACAGGAACTGGCACTGGGCACTGGATCAATATGTTAGTCCCAAAAATAGTATAAAAAGTTGCCAAAAGTATATGAAAGTTGTATAATATTGGCATGGAACAATAAAAAATTCTAGATACAATGGAGACGTATCAGGGCTCATCTCTATGCTTCCTCCATAAGCACTATCTTTGGATTCTCTCTAATTGCTTTAAAATCCCAGCAAGAGCTAGCAAACTGCCAAGGTAAAAGATGGGCATGGATGACAATGCAGAGTTCAGAAACTGCAACCTTTCTCTCTGATTGGGGGAAGAAGAGCTAGCTGTCATTCTCTCTCCATGCAATCAACAAGGGGCATAAAATCCACCATCTTGGGCCTAGTAGTACCTACAGGCAGGCCTAAATATGTGAAGGGCATCTTGCCAACCTGGCATCCAAATGCAGCAGCCAAACTAGTGGTTGTATCCTCATCAACATTAATGGGCACCATGGAAGTTTTGTGGTAATTTACCACTAGACCAGTGGAGGTGGAAAAACATGAAGCATCTCCTTCAGGGCCAGTAATTGATTTTTGTTTGCTGGTAGGATGATGAGAGTATCATCAGCATACTGCACTACTGGATAATCTTGATCATGACATGGCATAGGCAACTAGAGAATTCCCCTTCTAAACATATTATTAACCACTGATTGCAGAAGGCCAGTAGCAATGACAAAGAGCAATGGTGAGAGGCAATCACCCTGTCTAACACCCATTTTACAAATGAATTGTCTTCCTGGTACTCCATTCAAAAGAACCGATGATGTTCCAGTGGAAAGCATCTGCTTGACCCAAGAAATCCACTTCTCATTAAATCCTTTATACTTCAAGATCTGCAAAATAGCTTCATGCTCAATGGAATCAAAGGCCTTCTCAAAATCTAATTTAAGAATCACAATAGGTCTCTCTGATTGATGACATTGATGCAAATACTCAAGTGACCAGCAAATACAGTCTTGGATTATTCTGCTCTTAATGAAACCATACCGATTCTTATGAATACACTTCATAATTATCTTTTGGAATCTATTAGCAGCCATCTTGGACAGGAACTTGAAGCCTATCCCAGTCAAAAAAATTGGCCTGTAGTCCCCAACCTCCTCAGGGCCAACTTCTTTGGAATGAGTATGATATATGAGCCATTGATGTTTTCCAATTGTGCGGTACCATTGTGAAAAGCTTCAGCCAAATCATAGAAATCCTGACAGATAACGGGCCAACACTTTTTGAAGAATAATCCATTAAATCCATCTGGTCTAGGGGCTTTGTCAATGGGCATGTGTTTGAAAGTGTCATCCATTTCCTCTTTAGTAAAAGGTTCTGTAAGAAAATCTAGACCATCAATTGGTGTAAGAAACACACTCAGCTCAAAACCCATTACAATTCCAGCAGATACCCCCGCCCTCCATCTGGGAATGTTGTGACACCATAGACCCATCCAAAGCTTTCAAGCTAGCAATTGAGTTTCTCCTGTGTCTCTCAGTAGCCATAGCATGGAAAAATTTAGTGCTCTCCCCACCAAGTTTAATGTACCTGATTGCGCACCTCTTTTTCCAATAAATAAACTGTAGATGTAGGAGTTTTTCCACATGTAGTTTGACCACCTTCCTGAAATTAAATTCAAGTGTATATAATGGCCTAAGTTCCTCTAAACCATCAAGACACAAAACTACCTCATTGCATTTTGAGATCAAAACTTTCAGTTTGGAGATATTGAGCTGCCATTTCTTAAGAGCTCCCCTTAGACTTCTGAACTTATCTGCAATTTGAGAAGTAATGTGGGACTTGTGAGATGGTTTCTGCCATGACTATTTAACACAATCCATAAATCCCTCAAGCTCAACCCAATAATTTTCAAATCTAAAGATTTTAGATTTTGGGATGGAAGTTTTGATGGTCACCACACATGATACATTATAAGATGTTCTTCTGGCTAAAGGCAACACTTCAATCATAGGATATGAGGAGATCCAATTAGCAGATGTAAAAAACCAGTCCACCTGCTCTAAAAGGGGATTTGTCCTGCATATTAGACCATGTATATGCCCTCCCCTTTAGTGGCAGTTCCAATACCCCTAGGTGTGCAATGATTTCATTGAAAATAAATATATCATTCAAGTCACCCCAGGCAGGTTTCAAGTTTCAACTGATCTAATGAAATTAAAATCTCCAACCACAAGCCAGTTTTCACCCATAGGTATTTGCAAATTATATAACCAACTGACAAAATTATCCCTGGCTTCACCTTGACAAGGACCATAAACATAAGTTAAAGTCCACTATTCATTATTTTGCTTGGATATGAACTACACCACAACAACATATTGCTGAACCTCAATCAGATTGCCCCAGAAAACAGACGAATTCCACACAATCAATATGCCCACAGAAGCACCCATAGAGGGAGAAAAAGCAAAGCTATCAAATCTTTTAGGACAGAAAGATCTAATAGACCTAAAATCAAAAGAAGAACACCTGGTCTCTTGAAAGCAAGCAATGGCACACTGACTTTCATCCTATAGGTGTTGGTCACATGGCGATGTGAACTTGTGACACCCCCGATTCAATCGTACACTAATCATACACGCGAACGTGTACGATCAAGATCAGGGACTCACGGGAAGATATCACAACACAACTCTAAACACAAATGAAAGTCATACAAGCTTTATATTACAAGCCAGGGGCCTCGAGGGCTCGAATACAGAAGCTCGATACATAAGCAAGTCAGCAGAAGCAACAATAGCTGAGTACAGACATGTCAGACAAGACTGCGTTAAGAAGGCAAACATAAAAGCAACAATGATTGAAGAGGCAAGGCCTCCTTCCTGGGACTTCCAAACTACTCCTCGTCATCGGCGGTCTCCATGTATTAGTAGGCACCCTCGGGGTAATAGTAGTAGTCGTCTGGGGTGGCATCTGGCTCTTGGGATCCACCATCTGGTTGCAATAACCAGAAAGAAGAAAGAAGGGGGAAAACGGGTAGTAAAGCAACCGTGAGTACTCATCCAAAGTACTCGCAAGCATCAGATCTATACTAAATATGCATTGGTATCAAAGGAAAGTATGTATCTATGGACTGAACTGCAGAATGCCAGAGTAGCTAGAGGGGAAGGTCTAGCCTATCAAAGACTAGCATCTTCAAGCGGCTCCAAGCATCTTGCAACATGTAGAAGAGTAAAGAATAGCAGTTTATAATTAACAAGCATGTTGTAACATTAACACCCAGAGATCCTTCCTCGACTCCGTGAGAGAAAGCAACCCCAGAGGCAACATATCCATCACATGTCTCAAGTAACCAGTTCTAGTTGTAATAGATTAGGATACAAGTCTAAACGTCCATTACCGTGGACACGGTATTCGAATAGATAACTTCCCTGCAGGGGTGCAACATGTTACCCAACTCGCTTGATTACTCTGGCTGGACACACCTTTCTGGGTAATGCCCGGCCTCAAAAGAGCAACACCTCGCAGCCCTACCTAGGCTCAGCAGAGAGGTCCCCGCCGGTGTACATCCTAAGCGCTCCGGAGTCTTGCGCCCATCGCCCATTGCGCTCCGGGTCGTTGTGCGCAAGGGGATACTAGCACCACCCGTGAAGTGGATGGCGCGATTCGGCCCGACCACAGTGCTGAACTAGATGTCTGATAAAGCTTCGGCTGATACTGCGACATCAAGGCCCATAACTATTCTCGCGTGGTGGTTAGTGCATAAAGGCCAGAGACCAACTCAGAACAAATACCCAAACCTGTTAGTGCATTGGGGGCTCGCAGAGATGAGCAGGGACTCACGATAATGTGACCCTGTCGCCCCATCTCATGGACTTATGGCAAGGGCCCAGAATGCCCGACCATGCCTCATAGAAAACTCACGGGTGCTCTACGGGCCCGCCCGACTTTCACATGAACTCGCGGGTACCCCTCGGGGTCAACCCGACTTCAACATTGGTCTCAAGTAAAGTTTGGGTAATTGTGTCTCCAAAACATCAAGGGGGAACCCGAGGAATCACCCTCAGTGGATTCCACTCGATGTAATCATCAAGGTGAATGTGGGAGGAATCACCCTCGAGGTTCACACATGAGGTGTTGCATGACAGAGACGTATCAGGAATGGTGAAGTAGCAATCACCCTCATTGACCATGACCGGATAGCTACATTACAGAGTTATCATCAGGAGTGTGTTACGAGGTATCACCCTCGGCACTCAATAGTAGCTCTGCAGAGTTGAGCAACAAATGGTGCATGATGTGATGTGAGGTGTCGGGCTCTGGTCGTCGATCACGTTGATCGAGTCATCGATGATGAAGCAGGGGCAATAAGGACAAGGTGGAGGGGGTCACTGATGGATCACTAACCAACCTATACTAAGCAGTTTAGGATAAGCATGTAAGGTACAATAGCCGGTACAAAAGCAGGCTATGCATCAGAGTAGGAGAAATCAATTACAGTAGCAAAATCTAATGCAAGCATGAGAGAATGGAATGGGCGATATCTGGATGATCAAAAGGGGGGCTTGCCTGGAAGCTTTGCTGAAAGGAAAGAAGGGTCGTCGTTGACGTAGTTGATCACAGTGGCATCAGGAGCGGTCTCGGAGTCTACCGGAAAGAAGAGGGGGAAGAAGCAATAAATATAGAGCAAACAAGTGCAATACTACGCATGACAAGACAATAAGCAGCGTTAGGGGTGCTCTAACACGGTGCTACACGATACGGGGAAGGGGGATAACATCCGGGAAAGTTTTCCCTGGGGTAAGGCATTTTCGGACAGATGAACCGGAGGGGAAAGGTTTGATGTTCGCTATGCTAGGGATGTGTGGCAGACGAACGGACCACGCATCCAGATTCGTCTCGTTGTTCCAAGCAACTTTCTTGTACAAAACTTTTTCATCCGAGTTACGGATTATATTCTATGATTTTTCTAAGTTTAAAACAATATAACGAAATTACTGGATTTATTTTAATTCAAAAATAAATAGTGCAATACTTTTTAAACCCATAGGCGGCTAGCCACAGTCGATGACAAGTGGGGCCCGGTCAAAGTCAACAACATAGTTAGCTGTTTGACTAGGTCAACCAGCGAATAGTGCATGTGGGTCCCGTGTGTCATGGACCAGGGAGGGTGAGTTGGGTGCAGGCGGTGTGACGAGCGCGGGGCGTGCGGCATAGCCGGCAGCGGACAGCAGCAAGTAATAGAGTAGTAGCAGCGACGACAACTACGACAATGGTGACAATGAGGTTCAGGCGCGACGGGAAGCTAGGCTACGGGCACAGATTCAATGGGGAAACAGAGGGGTTTCAGGCACCTGCTCACATCATTGACGAGGAGTCGCTCGAGGAGGTGCGGGGTGCTGTGACGGCATAGGAATCGGCGAAGTTTTCAGGCGACCGAAGGTTGAAGAAGGCGACAAATCCGGCAATGAAGGGGCTCCTGGCTTTGACTTGTTGGGGGAGATGAAGCAGACGAGCACGACGGCTCCCTTAGACAGCAACTCAACCGCTAAGGAGCTCAGTGGCCATGGTGGCAAGGTGACGCATGGTGGCGACAGTGTTGTATGTCTATGCAGACAAATGGGCGAGCGAGAGGGAGGGGGAAACTGAGTTAGGGTTGCGCCAGGGTTTTGGGAGAGCCTATATATGCGGGGGGAGGCTGTGGATGGATGGCACGTGGCCGAGCGCGTCATGGCCGCGGGATGGCTGACACGCCCCCCTCCTTCCTGTAGCGGGAGGCTGGGGACAACACAGATGGGTTGGGTCAATGTTGTTAGATGGGCCAAAGTGCATAATGGCACTAGAGCCCATTAACACATAGTACTTAGGCCTTTTTATTTTATTTTATTTTTATTTTACAGAATCCGTTTGCAATATTTTGAGCTGCCAATTGGTCTTTGTAAAATGTGGAACTTGGCCACATAAATACATTACAATATTTGGCACTACCACAAAAAGTTTGGGAGAAGTTTGAATTGATTTGGATTTTTCACAAATGGAAAAGTATAAAAAAAGATGATTTGGAACTGTTTTAATTTCCAATTTCCAAAGGAAATTAAATATCTCAAATGATGTTGAATCATTCATGACAATTAGTTAGCGAATATTTTCAACCCATCAAACATTTTTACTTGACAATTTGAAGAAATAAGAATTTGACTTGTTTTCGGAATTTGAATTTGACCTGTGTTTGAAACAAGTGAGGTTTAGTAAGAGTAATAGTGGTGACATGGCATCATTAACAGAGGATTACTGTAGCTTAATTAGCCGGGCGTCACAATTCTCCTCCACTACAAGAAATCTCGTCCCGAGATTTAAAGGGTGGAGTAAGGGGAAATAATCGGGAAGGACGGAGCTCAACACAAGATAGGTACCTGGGGGCTATCTCAGTGAACGTGGCATAGAGGCATCTCTCGAGTTGAAATTCAAGAAAGCCATTGAGATCAAGGTAAGGAGGTGCGATAAGAAGCTCCAACCGGGTAGGCAAACATTCGTTGCCTGAAACAAAGGGTGAAAGGGGTCAGAGCAATGGGAATAAGTATTGCGCCGGATATCAGAATAGATCACTAGGAAGGTGGCTCGTGATTTACATACGAAGCCAAGTGCATGGAACAATTTGGAAAGCAGGGATGTACAGGAGAGTCAGGTTTCGATCTTGTGGAACTATGGATTATGGGCCCACCATGTGGGTTATAAGCAGGAAGGGTGCTAACATTTTGCACGGTCATGACAACAAGGCAGGTCAAAGGATAGCCTCTCAGTTATGTTGGCAACAACGTTGGTACCAAGGGCGAGGTACGAAGAGAACCATTTTCCTGCTCGTTAAGATGAGGTGGACCAATAAGCAAAGTTCTCATCCATCGGTGGTTACCAGGATGTCATCAACAATAGTAACAAGGTCTTACTGGCAGAGTCATACATCGAGGCATTTACATAAGCAGGGAATTATCACTACTTAGATATGTTAGGTTGCAAGAAAGGTTAACAAAACAATGGAAAGGAAAGTGTAGACTCGAATCAATTATCGGTGTTCTCGAGTCTCTAACAACTCAGAACCCGTGGAAAATTGGAATCGGCGAGAAATAATAGTTGATGAAGAACTCATAAGAAGTTATGTAGTTCCGTGATATTCTCGAGATACCAAAGGGTAGTACTCGAAGGTAGATCAAAGTAGAGGTTGTACAGGTGAAATGAACTGAAGATGACAAGTACTTTAACTTGTCCGAGAAATGGGAGCAACAAAGAACAATATGGTCAGAACCACGGTTGCAAAGGACCAAATATAGATACAAGATGAACTTATCACAAGGGGATTATTATTATGAGAAGAAGCTTCCATGATAAGTTCCACATCGGGTCCATGGGCATGAACACAAAGGTTCAAGGTTGACTCCCACTTCTCTAATGCACAACTTCCCATTCACTTCTCTTATTTGAAGAAGCTGTAGCATTGAAATTTTACTCGACGAAAAGCCAGTAGAGTATAACCCGTATAACTTTTGAGTTTACATGGATTTAGGGAAGACATAGATTCAACCCATAGGGGCATCTTAGGAAAATATACCACCAACTTCACGAGTAAATAACTCAACTCGAAAGCAAAGTATGGTTGACAAAAGCGGGGGATACAATTTACCAAAGGCATTATGTAGCCGAGGAAAGGCTCACAAGGTTATTGAAAATGGAAGATGCTGTCGGATAAAACCCAACAAAGGATCTGGTGATCCATAAGGGATCTAATGTGAGCATCGATTCTCAACCAGAAGAAGAAAGAATGAAAGGAGATCAGATTATAGAAACAATTGACTAATTCAAATCTCAAATGAAAGGAATTATGATTTCCAAATCAAGGGATCCGAAGCATACACTCTGATTAAGGATGGATAAGTTGAATAGACTTAGAATGACAATCAATCAAGGTTTGATTCACCGAACACCAGCTCATGTCCGGAGTGACGTCTGAACCAAGGGCAGAATTTTAAATAGGACAGATGATTGTGAGCATTATTCACAAACAAATTGAATCAAATGCTCGAAATTACAATGACAAAGGATGCTAATGAGTATTGCTAGACATATGGAAGTAACCATAATGCAAGAAGATAAGTATTTGCAGAGCAACAGTTGGAGAGGATTATCGGAAGATCATATAGTACTTCAAAGTATATTGTGAATCACTTGATCAACTAGGAATGAACAAATCCTCGAAAGTGTGAGGAATTATTCATAGGGGTATTCCTGCGGCAAGGAACTGCAGGGCGGTAAGCATAAAGGATTATCGGAACATCAGAGAGTATTTTAGGACATCTTGAAATAACAAAAGCAACTGGGGATGAAGGTATGAACGACAATGTAGGTAGTTACCTATAAGGATTTATCGTTGGTAGGGATCGCAACGACGAAGGGTACAAGGGTCTCGGGAAAACATCGGAGAGTATCTTTAGAATCTTCTGGTGCACCAAGCAATCATCTAGAGTGAGGGGCTCTCCGAGATAAAGTATTTACGAGAACCTAGAATTGGAGTTAGCAAAACCATTTAACCCAAAGAGAAGAGATATTAGAATCCCAGAGTATAGACGAGGAATAAAAGATCCTAGTAACCACCCAATGGCGACGTGGGCCCGTAAGCCACACAACCATGTTAGTAAAAATAATTTTCAAGAACTAGACTAAACTTCGGCCAAGGAATTTGAAAGGGGGATTCCTACAGGCAGTCGGCTCTAATACCAACTTGTGACGCCCCCAATTCAATCATACACTAATCATACACGCAAATGTGTACGATCATGATCAGGGACTCACGGAAAGATATCACAACACAACTCTAAACACAAATGAAAGTCATACAAGCTTTATATTACAAGCCAGGGGCCTCGAGGGCTCGAATACAGAAGCTCAATACATAAGCGAGTCAGCGGAAGCAACAATATCTGAGTACAAGCATAAGTTAGACAAGACTACCTTAATAAGGCAAACACAAAAGCAACAATGACCGAAGAGGCAAGGTCTCCTGCCTTGGACCTCCTAACTACACCTGGTCGTCGGTGGTCTCCATGTATTAGTAGGCACCCTCGGGGTAATAGTAGTAGTCATCTGGGGTTGCATCTAGCTCCTGGGATCCACCATCTGGTTACAACAACCGGAAAGAAGAAAGAAGGGGGGAAAGGGGTAGCAAAGCAACCGTGAGTACTCATCAAAGTACTCGCAAGCATCAGATCTATACTAAATATGCATTGGTATCAAAGGAAGGTATGTATCTGTGGACTGAACTGGAGAATGCCAGAATAGAGGGGAAGGTCTAGCCTATCAAAGACTAGCATCTTCAATCAGCTCCAAGCATCTTGCGGCATGTAGAAGAGTAAAGAATAGCAGTTTATAATTAACAAGCATGTTGTAACATTAACGCCCAGAGATCCTTCCTTGACTCCCTGCGAGAAAGCAATCCCAGAGCCAACGTATCCATCACATGTCTCAAGTAACCAGTTCTAGTTGTAATAGATCAGGATACAAGTCTGAACGTCCATTACCATGGACACGATATTCGAATAGATAACTTCCCTACAGGGGTGCACCACGTTACCCAACATGCTTGATTACTCTGGCTAGACACACCTTTCTGGGTCAATGCCCGGCCTCAGAAGAGCAACACGTCGCAGCCCTACCTAGGCTCAGCAGAGAGGTCCGCACCAGTCTACATCCTAAGCGCCCTGAGGTCTTGGGCCCGTCACCCTTGTGTTCCGGGTCGTTGTGCGCAAGGGGATACCAGCACCACCCGTGAAGTGGATGGCACAATCCGGCCCGGCCATAGTGCTGAACTGGATGCCTGATGATAACCCACAAGTATAGGGGATCACAATAGTTTTCGAGGGTAAAGTATTCAACCCAAATTTATTGATTCTACACAAGGGGAGCCAAAAAATACTGTCAAGTATTAGCAGCTAAGTTGTCAATTCAACCACACCTGGAAACTTAGTATCTGTAGAAAAGTATTTAGTAGCAAAGTAATATGATAGTAGTGGCAACGGTAACAAAAGGTAACAGTAGTAAAAGTAATATGTTTGGTATTTTGTAGTGATGATAACAATAGCAACGGGAAAGTAAATAAGCGAAGAACAATAGATGGAAAGCTCGTAGGCAATGGATCGGTGATGGAGAATTATGCCGGATGCAGTTCATCATGTAACAGTCATAACCTAGGGTGACACAGAACTAGCTCTAGTTCATCGATATAATGTAGCATGTATTCTGAACATAGTCATACATGCTTATGGAAAAGAACTTGCATGACATCTTTTGTCCTACCCTCCCGTGGCAGCGGGGTCCTTACAAAACTAAGGGATATTAAGGCCTCCTTTTAATAGAGTACCGGAACAAAGCATTAACACATAGTGAATACATGAACTCCTCAAACTACGGTCATCACCGGTAAGTATCCCGATTATTATCACTTCGGGGTTAACGGATCATAACACATAATAGGTGACTATAGACTTGCAAGATAGGATCAAGAACACTCATATATTGATGAAAACATAATAGGTTCAGATCTGAAATCATGGCACTCGGGCCCTAGTGACAAGCATTAAGCATAGCAAAGTCATAGCAACATCAATCTCAGAACATAGTGGATACTAGGGATCAAACCCTAACAAAACTAACTCGATTACATGATAAATCCCATCCAACCCATCACCGTCCAGCAAGCCTACGATGGAATTACTCACGCACGGCGGTGAGCATCATGAAATTGGTGATGGAGGATGGTTGATGATGACGATGGCGACGGATTCCCCTCTCCGGAGCCCCAAACGGACTCCATATCAGCCCTCCTGAGAGGTTTTCGGGCTTGACGGCAGCTCCGTATCGTAAAACGCGATGAATTCTTCTCTCTGTTTTTTCTCTCCCCGAAACACAATATATAGAGTTGGAGTTGGAGTCGGAGGAGCTCCAGGGGGCCCACGAGGTAGGGGGGCACGCCCTAGGGGGGCAGGCTCGCCCCCACCCTCGTGGACAGTTGGTGGGCCCCTGTCCTTCATCTTTTGCAGGTATTTTTTATATTTTCCAAAAAGTTGCTTCGTGAAGTTTCAGGTCATTCCGGGAACGTTTGTTTCTGCACATAAATAACACCATGGTAATTCTGCTGAAAACAACGCTAGTCCGGGTTAGTTCCATTCAAATCATGCAAGTTAGAGTCCAAAACAAGGGCAAAAGTGTTTGGAAAAGCAGATACGACAGAGACGTATCAACTCCCCCAAGCTTAAACCTTTGCTTGTCCTCAAGCAATTCAGTTGACAAACTAAAAGTGATAAAGAAAAACTTTTACAAACTCTGTTTGCTCTTGTTGTTGTAAATATGTAAAGCCAGCATTCAAGTTTTCAGCAAAGATTATAACTAACCACATTCGCAATAACGCTTAGGTCTCAAGTTTACTCACATCAATAGCATAATCAACTAGCAAGCAATAATAATTAATCTCAAGTGACAACACTTTCTCAAAACAATCATAATATGATGTAACAAGATGGTATCTCGCTAGCCCTTTCTGAGACCGCAAAATATAAATGCAGAGCACCTTTAAAGACCAAGGACTGACTATACATTGTAATTCATGGCAAAAGAGATCCAATCAAGTCATACTCAATGTAAATTAACAGTAATGAATGCAAATGACAGCAGTGCTCTCCAACAAGTGCTTTTTAATAAGAGGATGAGGACTCAGCATAAAAGTAAATACATAGGCCCTTCGGAGAGGGAAGCAGGGATTCGTAGAGGTGTTAGAGCTCGGTTTTGAAACAGAGGTGAATAATATTTTGAGCGGTATACTTTCATTGTCAACATAACAACCAAGAGATGGCGATATCTTCCATGCTACACACATTATAGGCGGTTCCCAAACAGAATGGTAAAGTTTATACTCCCCGTTCCACCAACAAGCATCAATCCATGGCTTGCTCGAAACAACGAGTGCCTCCAACTAACAAGAGTCACAGGGGGAGTTTTTTTTGCAATTATTTTGATTTAGTTTGCATAAAGCATGGGACTGGGCATCCCGGTGACCAGTCATTTATATCATGAGTGAGGAGCGGAGTCCACTCCTCTTGAGAATAACCCGCCTAACATGGAAGATACAGACAGCCCTAGTCGATACATGAGCTATTCGAGCATACAAAACAGAATATTTATTTGAAGGTTTAGAGTTTGGCACATATAAATTTACTTGGGACGACAGGTAGATACCGTATATAGGTAGGTATAGTGGTCTCATGTGGAATAACTTTGGGGTTTAAGGGATTGGATGCACAAGCAGTATTCCCGCTTAGTACAGGTGAAGGCTAGCAAAAGACTGGGAAGCAACCAGCTAGGGAGCGACAACAGTCATGAACATGCATTAAAATTAATCAACACTGAATGCAAGCATGAGTAGGATATAATCCACCATGAACATAAATATCGTGAAGGGTATGTTGATTTTGTTTCAACTACATGCATGAACATGTGCCAAGTCGAGTCACTTAAATCATTCAGAGGAGGATACCACCCTATCATACCACATTATAACCATTTCAATATCATGTTGGCACGCAAGGTAAACCATTATCACTCATAGCTAATCAAGCATGGCACAAGAAACTATGATCTCTAGTTGTCATTGCAAACATGTTTATTCATAATAGGCTGAATCAGGAATGATGAACTAATCATATTTACAAACACAAAAGAGGTCGAGTTCATACCAGCTTTTCTCATCTCAGTCAGTCCATCATATATTGTCATAATTGCCCTTCACTTGCACGACCAAACGATGTGAATAATAATAATAGTGCGCGTGGATTGGACTAAGCTGGAATCTGCAAGCATTCAATAAACAAGAGAAGACAAGGCAATACGGGCTCTTTTGTCAGATCAACAATAATGCATACAAGAGCCACTTCAACAATTTAATTATGGTCTTCTCCTATCGACCCCCAAAGAAAAGAAAAGAAATAAAACTATTTACACGGGAGAGCTCCCAGCAAGTAAAAAGAACATGAAATCTTTTTGGATTTTCTTTTTAATTACTACTACAAGCATGGAAATTAAACTAACTAAAAGCTACCACTAATTTTTTTTGTTTTTCTTAAGGTTTATTAAACACACAAGAAGAAAGCATAAAAAGGAAAATAAACTAGCATGGATGATACAATGAAAAAGTATGAGCACCGACATCTAGCAATGAGTGTGTGAACATAAATGTAATGTCGGTGGGAAATACGTACTACCCCAAGCTTAGGCTCTTGGCCTAAGTTGGTCTATGGCCACGGTTGGCCTAGCAGATATCCATAATAATAGTTGGGGTCGTACTGAGAAGAAGAAGACTCCGATTACCACTGGCTGGCGATCATCTCCGGATCCCACTTGTAATTACACTGTCGTGAAGGATCAACTTGTGATTTCGGCTCTGGCTCCATGGCTGGTGCAGGGTTCCGGTAGGCGTGAATAGCCTTCAACGGAACAAGGTACTGGCCTGCAGATAAATCAAACAAAGAAGGAGCAGGCAGGGTAATAGTCCCAGGATGATGTTTATCAAAGAACAATTTGTATTTAAGCTCTCCTTCCCTATTCTTAACAATAAAATCATGTGCCACCGTAATTTTATAATCTAGATAAACACGAGGCAGCACTTTTTCTTCCTTCTCATAATGCCTAATAGGTATGTTAAAATGTGCAGCTAGGCGTGAAGCATAGATGCCTCCAAAGATGGGGCCCTTGGTACGGTTCAGACTTAACCGTTTAGCAATAATGCCGCCCATACTAACAGAGTTATGAGCGTATAAACCATGGAGAAAAATAATAATATCAGGGATACTAAGGTTTCCACAGTTTCCGCGACCAATTAAACAACGACTGGCAAATAATGCAAAATAGCGTAAAACAGGAAAATGTATGCTAGTGATTCATGCATCAGAAACCTTCCTTGTTTCCCCTATAGTGATAGTATTAATAAACCCGTCCACATCCTCGCGATGTGGTTCCCCTGTCTTGCCCTCGAAAGGGACTAAAAAAACCCGACAAAAATCATAAAGTGACATCCCCTTATGCTCATCATATAAATGAAACTCCGCCGTAGGTGGTGAGCTTCTAGAATGGAAATGAAAGTTTTGCACAAAGATATTTGTGAGTAAGAGATACCGATCGCATTGGTCGTGGAGGAAAGCGGTGAGGCATGCATTCTTAGCCAATTCATGAAAATCTTCATAAATCCCGGCTGCTCTCAAGAAATCATCGGAACGCCATTCACATGCCCGAACCTCCGCGGTGCGAGGCAGATTATACTTAGCCTTTGGTGCTTTTTCCTTCGAGCTTCGGCTGGATGAGCCCCTCAAAAGTCTCTTAATCATTTTTTGAAAAATTCTGAAATTTTTAGTAACTTCAAAATAAATGTAAACCAAACTCAATAATATTGATAGCAACTACTCCTACAAGTGCCTAGGGCCTATATCATGCATCAAAACTACTTTTGACCGAATAAATTTGACATGCAAGCTCAAGAACAGGGTCACCTAAGAAGAAAAAATTTGCAATGAATAAATCACTAGAACAAAAACTAGTTGGACCAATGAAGGAGTCACATACCAAGGAACAATCTCCCCAAGCAGTTTTGTGAGAGGTGCTTTGAGCAAGGAGATCGAAAATGGCAGAAAAACGAGCTTGGACTCGGGTTTGAGCTGGTTATTCGTGTTTGGGGGAGGAAGAAGGAGTGTGTGGGTGAAAGGATAAGTGGAGGAGGGCCACCGTGGGCCCACGAGGCAGGGGGCGCGCCCTCCACCCTCGTGGGCAGGTGGTTGACCCCCCTGCTGTGTTTTCAGTGCCAAATATTCTCAAATATTCTAGAAAAAAATCATATTTAAATTTCAGGGCATTTGGAGAACTTTTATTTTCGGGGTATTTTTATATTGCACGGATAATCAGATAACAGACAGAAAAATATTTATTTTTATTTTATTTTATATAAATAACAGAAAGTAAGAGTGGGGTACAGAAGGTTGTGCTTTCTAGTTTCATCCATCTCATGCTCATCAAAAGGAATCCACTAACAAGGTTGATCAAGTCTTGTTAAAGAACTCATTCCGAATAACATGGAACTGGAGAAATTTCGAATAACACTATGTTACCTCAACGGGGATATGCACATCCCCAATAATAATAATAATATCATATTTCTTCTTGACAGTAGGAAGAGGAAATTCAAAACCTCCAAATATAATCGATGGAATTTTTCCAATAGAGTTGATACTATGAACTTGAGGTTGTTTCTTCGGAAAGTGTACCATATGCTCATTACCATTAACATGAAAAGTGACATTGCCTTTAGTGCAATCGATAACAGCCCCTACAGTATTAAAAAAGGATCTTCCAAGAATAATAGACATACTATCGTCCTCGGGAATATCAAGAATAACAAAGTCCATTAAAATAGTAACGTTTGCAACTACAACAGGCACATCCTCACAAATACCGACAGGTATAGCAGTTGATTTATCAGCCATTTGCAAAGATAAGCTGTCAACTTATTCAAATCAAGTCTACGATATAAATAGAGAGGCATAACACTAACACCGGCTCCAAGGTCACATAAAAGCAGTTTTAACATAGTTTCTTTTAATAGAGCATGGTATAGTGGGTACTCCTGGATCTCCATGTTTCTTTGGTATTCCACCCTTAAAAGTATAATTAGCAAGCATGGTGGAAATTTCAGCTTTTGATATCTTTCTTTTATCTCTAGCAATTTCTTTCCTGTACTTAGCATAAGGATTCATTTTAAGCATATTAGTTAATCGCATATGCAAGAAGATAGGTCTAATCATTTCAGCAAAGCGCTCAAAATCCTCATCATCCTTTTTCTTGGATGGTTTGGGAGGAAAAGGCATGGGTTTCTGAACCCATGGTTCTCTTTCTTTACCATGTTTCCTAGCAACAAAGTCTTTCTTATCATAACGTTGATTCTTTGATTGTGGGTTATCAAGATCAACAACAGGTTCAATTTCTACATCATTATCATTACAAGGTTGAGCATCATTATGAACATTATTATTAGCATTATCACTAGTTTCAGGTTCATTACCAGATTGTGTTTCAGCATCAGAAATAGTGATATCATTTGGATTCTCAGGTGTTTCAGTAGCAGGTTCACTAGAAGCATGCAAAGTCCTATCATTTTTCTTTTTCTTCCTTTTAGAAGGACTAGGTGCATCTATATTATTTCTCTGAGAATCTTGCTCAATTCTCTTAGGGTGGCCTTCAGGATACAAAGGTTCCTGAGTCATTTTACCAGTTCTAGTAGCCACTCTAACATCATTATCATTATCTTTACTATTCAATTCATTGAGCAAATCATTTTGAGCTTTAAGTACTTGTTCTACTTTAGTGGTAACCATAGAAGCATGTTTACTAATAAGTTTAAGTTCACCTTTGACATTGGCCATATAATCACCCAAGTTTTCAAGCATATTTGAATTGTATTTCAATTGTCTAGCAAAATAAGCATTAAAGTCTTCTTGCTTAGCCATAAATTTATCAAACTCATCTAAGCATGGGCTAGCAAACTTAGTAAATGGGATTTTAGCTTTATCATATCTATAGAGAGAATTTGCCTTTACTACCTGTGTCGGGTTAGCAAGACCATGCGTTTCTTCAATAGGTAAAGGATTAAGATCACATGTTTCTTCAACAGGCGGTAAATTAAGACCATGTATTTCTTCAATAGGAGGTAAATTCTTAACATCTTCCGCTTTAATACCTTTTTCTTTCATAGATTTCTTTGCCTCTTGCATATCTTCAAGACTGAGAAATAGAATAACCCTCTTCTTCGGAGTTGGTTTAGGAATAGGCTCAGGAATTGGCTCTGGAGGTGTCAAATTATTTTCATTTGTCAACATATTATTCAATAGATGTCAGGACCCCGATTCCAAGCCACATCGATCTAGCCGGTAACACCTCATATCACTTTGCGGCCTCACGCACGGTATCCCACGGGTGTCGCCTTACCATGGCCCGGGACCGTTTGCGCCTTTTGGCTCGCATATATGACAATGTCGCTAGCATCCATATGACCGAGAACCCGGGCCGACATGGCTAGTCGTGAACCCAAAGCGGCACAGACCTATGGAGACAGGCATACATGAATCACATCGAACATGTCGGTCATCAACGAGTGATTCCGGGCTGTAGCACTGGGCTAACAGGACTCCGGGGATCCCGGGCTGTAGCAGGCTAGACAGGACTCCGGAGATCACCGCGTGACATTTCCCCGAAGGGACAGACATAGGGACGAAGTGAAACACATGCCGGCCAGTCAAGTGTCCTGAACAGTAGTGCTGGGCTAGCAGGACTCCGGTGAACCGGGCTGTAGCGGACTACTATGGCTCGAGGAACACTAGACTACATTTCCCCATAAGAAAGGCTGCGAAGGACAAACAACTAGATTGTCAGATCCCACCCATACCAAGCATTTCAATCATACACACAATATGCCCGATATGAGTACATACAACATGGCATCACAACAAAACTCTACAACTCAAGTACTTTATTTAAAGGCTCCAGGGAGCCATACATAACATATTCATACAGATAGGGGTCACATGACCTAACACTCAAGTCATACCGTCATACAAGCACATGCGGAAGCAACTAGTCTGAGTACAGACTCTAGAAAGAAAGAAGGCTTCTTGAAGCCTGTCTATCTACATAACGCCCTCCATGGCCTGGATCACCACCTGGGTGGCTAGTCACTCGTCGACGTCAAGGTCTACATAAAACCCATCGGAGGGGGCAGTGTTGTCGTCTGAAAACAATAAATAAGCAAACATGAGTACAAAGGTACTCAGCAAGTCTTACATCAGAACCTACTATACATGCTCATTCTCAAGAAGGTGGTGGGGTTTATGCAGCAAGCCAGCTTTGACTCTTGGCTAAGCTATCCTACGGAACCTTTTAGTAAAATAGTGTTCGCACACGAGTCCACTACTCACCAACACAATACTCCACCGTGGATCCTCCCTCGTATCCCGCGAGAGGGCCATCCTCGGTACTCACACTTATCTTGAGTCTTTTAGTAGTATCCATTAACTTGTCTATGAACTGTATAGGCAACCAAGTAGTCCTTTACCGCGGACGCGGCTATTCGAATAGTTTTATACCCTGCAGGGGTGTACTTCGTCACACATGTTTCCACCACTTAGCGTCTGCACACGGAATGTGCTCGGCAGACTTCAAGCGAAAATCGACGTGGGTGTAGACCACGACCTGACTAACCTCACAAGTCTCTAGTCCAGGGTCATCGCCTATTCAGGTTCCATCCGCAAGGAAATCCGGCCGGGGTGTCCTCAATGGCCCCGAACGATGTGAACAGGGTTCCCGAGACACCAAACGGGTGACTCGGTACACCGTGCCATGGTGTATCTACCACAACATAGCCCACCCCTAGGGTCAGCGCTACGCACGGCCGCCAACGCTTAACCTACAAACACCAGAAACTAGTTGCAACTCCTGGACTGAGGCGAGAGGGGTCAGTAAGTCGAGCGGGGTCATGTTTCAGGGCCCAATGTGTGGTAGTAGCTGAATCTTAAGTCACGCATACAGAACTCAGTTCTTAGGGACGGTCTCAATGAAACAACCCACCATGTACTCCTACATGGCCTCTCATCGATACCTTTACCAAAACATGTTCAACACATCCCACATATCAGTGACACAAGCATTTCACTCTAGCCCATCACCCAGATGAGCCAGACCTGACACAACTCTAAGCATAGCAGGCATAGCAAGGTAGGGATCACAAAACATGGCTCAATCAACTCCTACACATGCTAGTGGGTTTCATCTAGTTACTGTGGCAATGACAGGTCATGCAGAGGATAAGGGTTCAACTACCGTAGCACACAACAGTTTGAATCGTGTTGTCTTAATGCAGTAAACAAGAGCAGGAGCGAGAACATGGGTTTGTATCCGAATGATCAATGGTTGCTTGCCTGATGGAGTGGTAATGGGATACTGCCCTTCAGTTGGATACTCGTGAATATCCTCGGAGGCAGAACCTACCACGAAGAACACAACCGAGCACAATCAACACATGACGATATGCAACAATATGATGCATGATATGACATGGCAATATGAATGTGTTTTGGCCTAATGTAAGCTAAAACAGAAAGGGGTGAACTCATTTGAATCCAAGATTCAAATATTAGCTCATTAACTAATGCATTTATAGAGCATTTCCTTATTCGGCTTAAACAGTAGGGTAAACTTGTTTTGTCATGCATGAAACCATTACAGATGGATAGATTGAATTTTTCTGATAATTTTTCATATATAATTTGTCTCATTTGGAGTTATGGTTGAATTTCTATGAATTTTTGAAGTTTAGGCAATTTTCTGGAATTTTCTATATAAAATTAAATCCAGAAAAACAATTACTGCGTCAGCAATGCGTCAGGGTGACATCAGCAAGTCAAAGGTGCCAGCCAGGTCAAACCTGACTGGTGGGGCCCCCTGGTCAGTGTCTCTATGCACTAACCACGCTTAGTTAGCCTAATTAACAGGCGGGGCCCACTAGTCAGTGACTATACTAATTAACTAATCTATTTAGTTAGCACTAACAGGGTAATTAGCCGGGCGGGGCCCGCATGTTAGTGAGACAGGGGGTGGGGAAGTCAACCCACGTCAGCAGGTCAAACCTCCCCGGTCAGTGGGTCAAAGCCTGCCGGCGTTTAGCCGCCGGCGAGGCCAGACGCGGTGGCGCGCTGCGAAAATCGCCCACGGGGCACCATTTGGTGCGTGGAGAGCAGCTACGGGTAGCTGGGGACAACCCGCGGCGTTTGGTGGTGGTGGTTGGGCTCGGGGTGGCCGGGAACGTCGCCGGCGACGAGCCTTGCGGTCGCCGGAGTCGGGCGAAAGTGAGCCCGAGGCTACGGGGCACGTCGAGGCACGTGGTGAGGTGCGTTGTGCCCCTAGGGATGCAGTGAAGATGATAGGCTAAGTGGCGCGGCCGGAGTTTGGCCGGAGACACGTCAGCGACGAGCTCCACGGTGGCGGGTGCGGGTGAGCTTCGTGTGCTCGCTGTGGTGCACAAGAAGAGGAACGGAGAGGTTGGGGAGGTGCGCAGCTCACGGCGATCACGAAGAGGTAGACGGCGCGGTCGGGGACGAGTCGATGCGGCGGCGACGTCGAAGGGGATCTCCGGCGAGGCTCGGTGAAGACGAGGTCGAAGAAGTCGTTGCAGAGCGTGTGAGCGCTCGGGGCTTGGCTGCTCGAAGGAGTTGACGACGGCGGAGAGGATGGACATGGTGGTGCATCACGGGGACGTCGGTGGACGGGGTTTTCACGGTGGCGCGAGCTCAGCAGCATCGGCCATGGCGGAGGGGAGCGAGAGAGAGAGGCAGGGGGCGAGTGAGCGTGTCCAGGGGGTCGAGACGGTGACGTGGAGCCGGTCCAGGGGGTCGAGGCGGCGAGGGGAGGAAGCAGGACGGCAGCCTGCTGCGTGGCGCGCGCGGGTGCCGCCGTCGAGCACCTGCCTGCCTGCCTGGCCAAGCCAAGCTGCTCGCTGGCGCGGCGGCTGGGCTGGGCCGGCAGGTGGGCCTGGTGGGTGGCGCCAGGTAAGGTTCTTCTCCCATTTTTTTGATTTTGTTTTCTTTTCTATTATTCTGTAGCTTTAGGGCTTTAATTAAAATACCTAGGCACTTTCTAAAATCCTGAAAATATTTGTGAGCCCTATTGGGATTATTCCTAACAGCAAACAATTACTTTCAGAATTATTTGAGCACTTGAATTATTTAATAGCATTTAAATGCCCAAATTCAAATATTTATGAATTAAATCAGTGACCTTCTGTTGACCTAGAAAAATGTGCACCTATTTTCCCAAGGGTTCTAACCCAAGGCAAAGAGGGTGAACATTTTAGAAGGGCATTTCAGGTTCATTGAATTTATTTTTAGTAAACCCTAGTTGATTTCAGGGGGGGTGCTGGGGGTTCTGTCTTCCCCATTTCAAGTTTCTGATGAAAGTAAACATGATGCACACTCTAATGCATGGACTAGCTAGGGTGTGACAATAGAATTTCAGCTTCATCCGGTGTTCTTTCCATGAAAATAGAACCAACACAACTATCCAGGTAATCTCTGGAAGCATCGGTTAGTCCATTATAAAAGATATCAAGTATTTCATTTTTCTTAAGAGGATGATCAGGCAAAGCATTAAGTAATTGGAGAAGCCTCCCCCAAGCTTGTGGAAGACTCTCTTCTTCAATTTGCACAAAATTATATATATCCCTTAAAGCATCTTGTTTCTTATGAGCAGGGAAATATTTAGCAGAGAAGTAATAAATCATATCCTGGGGACTACGCACACAACCAGGATCAAGAGAATTAAACCATATCTTAGCATCACCCTTTAATGAGAATGGAAATATTTTAAGGATATAAAAGTAATGAGTTCTCTCATCAGTCGTGAACAGGGTGGCTATATCATTTAATTTAGTAAGATGTGCCACAACAGTTTCAGATTCATAGCCATGAAAAGGATCAGATTCAACCAAGGTAATTATATCAGGATCAACAGAGAATTCATAATCCTTATTGGTAACACAGATAGGTGAAGTAGAAAAAGCAGGGTCAGGTTTCATTCTAGCATTTAGAGATTGCTTGTTCCATTTAGCTAATAACCTCTTAAGTTCGTATCTATCTTTGCAAGCTAAAATAGCTAAATAAGCTTCTTGATCAAAAGCATAACCCTCAGGAATAACAACTGATTCTTCATCATCACTTTCATCAGTATTATCAAATTCAATATTTTCAATCTCTCTAGCCCTAGCAAGTTGTTCATCAAGAAATTCACCAAGTGGCACAGTAAAATCAAGCATAGAAGTAGTTTCATCATACGTATCATGTATAGCAGAAGTAGCATCATCAATAACATGCGACATATCAAAACGAATAGCAGAAGCAGTTTTAGGTGTCGCAAGCTTACTCAAAACAGAAGGTGAATCAAGTGCAGAGCTAAATGGCAGTTCCTTACCTCCCCTCGTAGTTGAGGAATAAATCTTGGTTCTTGGATCTTTCATGTTCTTCATAATGATAAGCAGATATAAATACCAAGTGACTCAAAGAATAGAGCTATGCTCCCCGACAACGGCGCCAGAAAATAGTCTTGATAACCCACAAGTATAGGGGATCGCAACAATTTTCGAGGGTAAAGTATCAAATTTATTGATTCGACACAAGGGGAGCCAAAGAATACTCTCAAGCATTAGCAGCTGAGTTTTCAATTCAACCACACCTGGAAACTTAGTATCAGCAGCAAAGTATTTAGTTGCAAAGCAATATGATAGTACTGGTAACGGTAACAAAAGGTAACAGTAGTAAAAGTAATATTTTTGATATTTTGTAGTGATGATTGCAATAGCAACGGGAAAGTAAATAAGCAAAGAACAATATATGGAAAGCTCGTAGGCAATGTATCGGTGATGGAGAATTATGCCGGATGCAGTTCATCATGTAACAGTCATAACCTAGGGTGACACAGAACTAGCTCCAGTTCATTGATATAATGTAGGCATGTATTCCGAACATAGTCATACGTGCTTATGGAAAAGAACTTGCATGACATCTTTTGTCCTACCCTCCCGTGGCAGCGGGGTCCTTACGGAAACTAAGGGATATTAAGGCCTCCTTTTAATAGAGTACTGGAACAAAGCTTTAACACATAGTGAATACATGAACTCCTCAAACTATGGTCATCACCGGTAAGTATCCCAATTATTGTCACTTCGGGGTTAACGGATCATAACACATAATAGGTGACTATAGACTTGCAAGATAGGATCAAGAACACTCATATATTGATGAAAACATAATAGGTTCAGATCTGAAATCATGGCACTCGGGCCCTAGTGACAAGCATTAAGCATAGCAAAGTCATAACAACATCAATCTCAGAACATAGTGGATACTAGGGATCAAACCCTAACAAAACTAACTTGATTACATGATAAATCCCATCCAGCCCATCACCGTCCAGCAATCCTACGATGGAATTACTCATGCACGGCGGTGAGCATCATGAAATTGGTGATGGAGGATGGTTGATGATGATGATGGCGACGGATTCCCCTCTCCGGAGCACCGAACGGACTCCAGACCAGCCCTCCCGAGAGGTTTTAGGGCTTGGCAGCAGCTCCATATCGTAAAAGGCGATGAATTCTTATCTCTGGTTTTTTCTCCCTGAAACACAATATATAGAGTTGGAGTTGGAGTGAGAGGAGCTCCAGGGGGCCCACGAGGTAGGGGGCGCGCCCCCACCCTCGTGGACAGGTGGTGGGCCCCCTGGTCTTCATGTTTTGCAGGTATTTTTTATATTTTCCAAAAAGTTGCTCCGTGAAGTTTCTAGTCATTCCGAGAATGTTTGTTTGTGCACATAAATAACACCATGGTAATTCTGCTAAAAACAGTGTCAGTCCGGGTTAGTTCCATTCAAATCATGCAAGTTAGAGTCCAAAACAAGGGCAAACGTGTTTGGAAAAGTAGATACGACGGAGACGTATCACCTGACAAAGCTTGGCTGATACTGCGACGTCGAGGCCCATAACTATTCTCGCGGGGTGGTTAGTGTGTAAAGGCTAGAGGCCAACTCATAACAAATACCCAAACTTGTTAGTGCATTGTGGGCTCGCGGAGACGAGCAGAGACTGACGATAATGTGACCCCGTCACTCCGTCTCATGTACTTACGGCAAGGGCCTAGAATGCCCGGCCGTGCCTCGTAGAAAACTCACGGGTGCTTTACGGGCCCATCCGACTTTCACATCAACTCGCGGGTACCCGTCGGGGCCGACCTGACTTCAACAATGGTCTCAAGTAAAGTCCGGGTAACCGTGTGTCCAAATCAAGGGGGAAAACCCGAGGAATCACCCTCGGTGGATTCCACTCAATGTAATCATAAAGGTGAACATGGGAGGAATCACCCTCGAGGTTTACACTTGAGGTGTTGCATGACAAAGCCGTATCGGGAATGGTGAAGTAGCAATCACCCTCATTGACCATGATCGAATAGCTACATTACAGAGTTATCATCAGGAGTGCGTTATGAGGTATCACCCTCGACACTCGATAGTAGCTCTGCAGAGTCGAGCAACAAAAGGGGCGTGATGTGATGTGAGGTGTCAGGCTCTGGTCGTTGATCATGTTGATCGAGTCGTCGATGATGAAGCAGGGGCAAAAAGGACAAGGTAAGGGGGGTCATTGATGGATCACTAACCAACCTATACTAAGAAGTTTAGGATAAGCATGTAAGGTACAATAGCAGGTACAAAAGCAGGCTATGCATCAGAATAGGAGCAATCAATTACAGTAGCAAAATCTAATGCAAGGAGAATGGAATGGGCAATATCGGGATGATTAAAAGGGGGTTTGCCTGGAAGCTCTGCTGAAAGGAAAGAAGAGTCATCGTCGACGTAGTCGATCATAGTGGCATCAGCATCGGTCTTGGGGTCTACTGGAGAGAAGAGGGGGAAGAAACAATAAATACAGAGCAAACCAGTGCACTACTATGCATGACAAGACAATAAGCAGTGTTAGGGGTGCTCTAACACGATGCTACACGATACGGCGAAGGGGGATAACATCCGGGAAAGTTTTCCCCGGGGTTAGGCATTTTCGGACAGACGAACCAGAGGTGAAAGGTTTGATGTTTGCTATGCTAGGGACGTGTGGCGGAAGAACGGATCGCGTATTCGGATTCCTCTAGTCGTTCCGAGCAACTTTCTTGTATACAACTGTTTCATCCGAGTTACGGATTATTTTTTACGATTTTTCTAAGTTTAAAAAAAATCTGAAATTACTGGATTTATTTTAATTCGAAAATAAATAGTGCAATACTTTTTAAACCCAGAGGAACCAGCCACAGTCGATGACAAGTGGGGCCCAGTCAAAGTCAAAAACATAGTTAGCTGTTTGACTAGGTTAACCAGTGAATAGTGCATGTGGGTCCCACTTGTCATGGACAGTACTTTTTAATAGGGTTTTAGTTTAGGTTTAATTCATGGGGGACCCACTGTCATAGAGTAAAAGTGCGCACGGGGGTGGGGTGGAGGGGGTTAGTGCTTAATGGGATTAGCCCCTAATTAAAAAGGACCGGGCCCAAAGGTAATGGCACAGCCGACCACTGGCGCGGTTGTGCACGCGCACACGCGACAGCACCGGGCGCCGGCGGCCACGGCGCGACGGTGAGCAGCAGGCTGCGGCTAGGAGAGGGTGGGTGAGGGAGTCCTGGATTAGGGGGTCTCCGGACAGCCGGACTATATCCTTTGCCGGACTGTTGGACTATGAAGATACAAGATTGAAGACTTCGTCCCGTGCCCGGATGGGACTCTACTTGGCGTGGAAGGCAAGCTAGGCAATACGGATATGTATATCTCCTCCTTTGTAACCGACCATGGGAAACCCTAGCCCCCTCCGGCGTCTATATAAACCAGAGGGTTTTAGTCCGTAGGACAACATACAATCATACCATAGGCTAGCTTATAGGGTTTAGCCTCTCCGATCTCGTGGTAGATCAACTCTTGTACTACACATATTATCAAGAATAATCAAGCAGGACGTAGGGTTTTACCTCCATCAAGAGGGCCCGAACCTGGGTAAAACATCGTGTCCCCTGCCTCCTGTTACCATCCGCCTTAGACGCACAGTTCGGGACCCCCTACCCGAGATCCGCCAGTTTTGACACCGACATTGGTGCTTTCATTGAGAGTTCCTCTGTGTCGTCGCTGTTAGGCTTGATGGCTTCTTCGATCATCGATTGCGATGTAGTCCAGGGTGAGACTTTTCTCCCCGGACAGACCTTTGTATTCGGCAGCTTCGCACTGCGGGCCAACTCACTTGGCCATCCGGAGAAGATCGAGAGTTACGCCCCTGGCCATCAGGTCAGGTTTGGAAGCTTAAACTACACGGCCGATATCCGCGGAGACTTGATCTTCGACAGATTCGAGCCCCTGCCTAGTGCGCCACACAGCCACGATGAGCATGATTTAGCTCTGCCATCAGACAGTGTCCAGGAGATCGCGCTGGCAACCGCTCCGAACCTCAATTCGGAGCTAGCTGCGCCATCCATGGGCGGGTGGATAGACCCCGCCATGGAGGCCGCACTCTCATCGGCGATCGAGCTAAGTATCGACCTTACCCTTCACAAGAGCCGTGACACCGAACTATCGGATCCTTCCCCGGCCACGGACTCCGAACTGCCTGCGCCCATGCCTATCGAATCCGACTGGGCGCCGACCATGGAGTTTACCTCCGCGGATATCTTTCAGCACTCGCCCTTCGGCGACATACTGAACTCATTGAGGTCTCTCTACTTGTCAGGAGAGTCCTGGCTGAACTATGTTCGGCAGGACTGGGATGCGGATGACGAAGAAATTCGCCGCCCACCCACCACCCATTTAGTAGCCACTGTCGACGACTTAACCGACATGCTCGACTTTGACTCCGAAGACATCGATGGTATGGATGACGATGCAGGAGGCGAAGAGGAACCACTTCCCACCAGGCACTGGATAGCCACCTCATCATACGATATATACATGATGGACACACCCAAAGAAAACAATGATGAGGAACGTAAGGACGCAACGAAGGGTTGTTCCCTCGAGAAACAGTCAAAGCGGCGGCGTAAGCGCCGCTCCAAATCCCGCCTCGGCAGAAACAGCGGTCATATAGACCCAGGATAGAGCAGGGTGAACCATCGCCCGACCAGGGCAACTCAGAGAATCAAACCGAACAACCCGACCCCATCAAAGATAACAGTCCGGACGACATCACACCGGACAGGTGCCCAGAGCAACAGAATGCCCACCAAAGGCTTGTTGCCACAGCAAGGAGCCTAAAAAAGCAGAAGCAAAGGCTCAGAGCTGCACAAGACACACTCAGAATCAGATGGAGTGAAGTACTCAACATTGCAGAGAAGTACGGCGGTAATCGCCACACCATGAGCTACCAAAGCGAAAGTTGCTACCCGAATTCGACGAGGAGGCCTTAGATCCCCCACAATTAGAAAACAAAATGGGCATCCGGTCGGATAGACAACCTTGTGGCCAATACAGAGCGGCAAACGATGCCGCACATAAGCCAGTACGCGATTCACGCGAGGGATCACATCAAAAAGACGGCGCAACCAGATCCATATACGGGCCACACAAGTGCGCTCCAGTATGCAATACAACACAACAAACATCAGAACACCACGGTACACCCAAATACAGGGGTGCCGCACACCCCCTATGTTTCACCGACGAGGTGCTGGACCATGAATTTCCAGAGGGATTCAAACCCGTAAACGTAGAGGCATACGACGGAACAACATACCCTCGGGTCTGGATTGAGGACTATATCCTCGATATCCACATGGCTCGAGGAGACTATCTCCACACCATCAAGTACTTACCCCTCAAACTCAAAGGGCCAGCTCGACATTGGCTTAAAAGGCTCCCTGAAAACTCCATTGGAAGCTGGGAAGAGCTCAAAGACGCCTTTCGGGCAAATTTTCAAGGGACCTATGTCCGACCACCAGATGCAGACGATCTAAGTCATATATCTCAACAGCCCGGAGATTCAGCCCAAAAGCTTTGGAACAGGTTCCTCACTAAGAAGAACCAAATAGTGACTGTCCGGACGCCGAAGCCTTAGCAGCTTTTAAGCACAGCGTTCGAGATGAATGGCTCGCTAGACACCTCGGCCAAGAAAAGCCGAGAACAATGGCAGCATTAACAAGCCTCATGACCCGCTTTTGTGCGGGCAAGGACAGCTGGTTAGCCCGATGCAGCACCAGTGACCCAAGTACATCCGAAGTCAGGGACGGAAATGGGAAATCACGACGCAGCAAAAACAAGCGTCGGAATAAAGAAGACAACCCGAAGAGCATGGCGGTAAACGCTGGATTCAGAAGCTCCCAGCCAGGTCAGCAAAAGCCGCCCTCCAAAGGCAACAGAGACGAGCTGTCCAACCTAAACAAGATTCTGGACCAAATATGTCAGATCCATAGTACCCCCGACAAACCTGCAAATCATACCCATAGAGAATGTTGGGTCTTCAAGCAGTCCGGCAAGCCCAACGCCGAACATAAGGGGCAGGATACACCAAGTGAAGACGAGGACGAGCCTCGCAAGCAAAGCACTGGGGAACAAAAGAAATTCCCACCAGAAGTCAAAATAGTCAACGTGTTACACGTAATAAAGGGGAGAAACAAAGCGGCACTCCCAGATACACATGCCCCAGGGCCTATCACCGTGGAATTCTGCCACTGGTCGTCCCAACCGATCACTTTTGACCGTCGGGATTACTCAGCAAGTGTCCGGCGCATAGGATGGGCTGCCTTGGTACTAGACCCAATAATTGACGGATACCACTTCACACAAGTTCTGATGGACGGCGGCAACAGTTTAAACCTGATATATCAGGACACAGTACGCAACATGGGGATAGACCCAACAATAATTAGCCATAGCAATACTACCTTTAAAGGAGTACGCCTGTCGGATCACGGGTTCCGGCAGACCCTTAAGGTTCGAACACTGGGGTGCGTGCGGAGATCACGCCTTCTACCTCCCCGCCTCGCAAAGATTTAAACTATTAAAAGAAACTGCACAAGACACTCGAGATTTATACTGGTTCGGGCCACCATTGTGGTGTAATACCCTACTCCAGTGTGTGGTTGGTGGATTGCCTCCTGGGGCTAGTGATGATGAACAGTACAAGGAAGAACAGCCTCGCGAGGGTCTGTTCTAGGCTGGGGCGATGAACTGCTAGGAGGAGTATAGTGTCACACCCTAGCTAGATTATGCATTAGAGTGTGCATCATGTTTACATTCATCAGAAACTAAAATGGGGAAAGCAGAACCCCCAGCACCCCCCCTGAAATCAACTAGGGTTTACTAAAAATAAATTCAATGAACCTGAAATGCCCTTCAAATATGTTCACCCTCTTTGCCTTGGGTTAGAACCCTTGGGAAAAATGGTGCATATAATTTTAGGTCAACAAAAGGGGCATTGACTTAATTCATAAATATTTGAATTTGGGCATTTAAATACTATTAAATAATTCAAATGCTCAAATAATGTTGGAACTATTTTTGGGCCACTGAAATATTTCAGAAAGTGTCCATAAATATTTTCAGGATTTTATAAAATGATTTAGTATTTAAACTAAATCAAAACAGAATAACAAAAATAGAAAACAGAATAAAATTTGAGGAGAGAGAGAGAGTAGGCCAGTGGGCCACTTACCTGGCGCCACCAACCGGCCCAGCATGGCCCAGCCCACTAGAGCCGGGCGCCAGTCGTCTCCTTCCTTTGCCAGGAGGACGACGGCGTGGCGCACGCACAGGAGGCGAAGCCACCTCCTGCTTCCCCGGCCCTCCTAGCGACGCCACGACGATGTCCCGTGTCCCCTCGCTCCTCTCCCTCACTCGCTCCACCCTCTCTCGCTCCCCTGACTCTCTTCCCCGAGCTCATCCGAGAGTCGCCGTCGCCGTCGCTTGTCGTTACCGTGGCCACCAGCACCCCCCACGCCGGCCAGCGCCCCCATGAGCTTCGCCTCGACGCCGTAGAGCCGCACGCCAAGGCACGTGACCCCGGGAGGCCAGCAACATCGCCATCGCCGTCGTCTTCCACCTCGGGCTCCGGCCACCATCATCATCGATTCGCCGCACGCAGGACGCCCCCGAGCCCGCTAACCATCCCTACGGCACCGCTGTGAGCTCCGCAACCGTTTCCCCCTCTTCTCCTCTCCGATTGATTGCCGTAGCCGTCACCCCCTTGATGACCGAAGTGCGCCGCCGCCTGAGCTCGCTGTCGACGATGCTCCGGTGACCAAATGGTCACCCTGGACTGTCGAACCTACTCCCCGTGATGCGTAGCGCCCTCCTAGCCCCCTTGCCCCGCTCTTCTACGCACTGAAACACGATCCCGCGAACACCCGAACTCCGACGGCCGCCAAAGAGCTCGCCGCCGTCAGCTCCGGCCACCCCAGCTGCTGCCGCTTGTCTCTCTGGATGCGCCTCACTCCCAGGAACCCGTAGGAGAAAACCGCGCGTCAAATGGTGGCCTGTAGGCGAAACCCGAACAACTCCGGTGAAACGCCGCCGTGATCTGAGGTCGCCGGCGGCTAAACGCCGGTAGCCGACGTGGCCGTCATTAGCGGCTAACTAACCCACTAACCACCCCCCTAGAGCCACTGCCATGTGGGCCCAGTGCATATTTAGTTTAACTTAATATTCTGTTTAGATTAGTTATTAACCCAGCTGGCCCCACACGTCAGTTTGACTTTCTGACGTGGCCGTTGACTGGCCCCACCTGTCTGTGACTCGAGCCAGCACTGTGAGACTGACCAGTGGGACCCACTGGTCAAGTTTGACCTGGAGGCAGCTCAGTTGACTTGCTGATGTCATGCTGACGCAGGGCTGACGCAGTAAATCATTTTCTAGTTTAAAAATAATTCAGGAAATTCCAGAAAATACCCAAAACTTCAAAAATTCATAGAAATTCAACCATAACTCCAAATGAGACAAATTATATATGAAAAATTATCAGAAAAATTCAAGGAATCCATCTGTACCATTTTCATGCATGTTTGAACAATGCTTGTCCTCTGTTTTGGACAAAACAAATAAAGGGCATTTAAATAATCATATATGGGGTTGGAATTTGAATCTTGTATTCAAACCAACTTCATTTAAATCATAGCTAGTTGCATTAGCTCAAGACACATCCATATTGCCATGTCATAGCATGCATCATATTGTTGCATATCGTCATGTGTTGATTGTGCTCGGCTGTGTTCTTCGTGGTAGGTTCTGCCTCCGAGGATATTCACGAGTATCCAACTAAAGGGCAGTATCCCGTTACCACTCCATCAGGCAAGCAACCATTGATCACTCCGATACAACCCATGTTCTCGCTCCTGCTCTTGTTTACTGCATTAAGACAACACGATTCAAACTGCTGTGTGCTACGGTAGTTGAACCCTTATCCTCTGCATGACCTGTCATTGCCACAGTAACTAGATGAAACCCACTAGCATGTGTAGGAGTTGATTGAGCCATGTTTTGTGATTCCTACCTTGCTATGCCTGCTATGCTTAGAGTTGTGTCAGGTCTGGTTCATCTGGGAGATGGGCTAGAGTGAAATGCTTGTGCCAGTAATATGTGGGATGTGTTGAACATGTTTTGGTAAAGGTATCGATGAGAGGCCATGTAGGAGTACATGGTGGGTTGTTTCATTGAAGCCATCCCCAAGAACTGAGTTCTGTATGCGTGAATTAAGATTCAGCTACTACCACACATTGGGCCCTGAAATATGACCCCGCTCGACTTACCGACCCCCCTCGCCTCAGTCCAGGAGTTGCAACTAGTTTCTGGTGTTTGTAGGATATGTGTTGGCGGCCGTGCGTAGCACTGACCCTAGGGGTGGGCTATGTTGCGGTAGATACACCGTGGCACGGTGTATCGAGTCACCCGTTTGGTGTCTCGGGAACCCTGTTCACATCGTTCGGGGCCGTTGAGGACACCCCGGCCGGATTTCCTTGCGGATGGAACCTGAATAGGCGATGACCCTGGACTAGAGACTTGTGAGGTTAGTCAGGTCGTGGTCTACACCCACGTCGGTTTTTGCTTGAAGTCTGCCGAGCACATTTCTGTGCAGACGCTAAGTGGTGGAAACATGTGTGACGAAGTACACCCCTGCAGGGTATAAAACTATTCGAATAGCTGTGTCCGCGGTAATGGACTACTTGATTGCATATACAGTTCATAGACAAGTTAATGGATACTACTAAAAGACTCAAGATAAGTGTGAGTACCGAGGATGGCCCCCTCGCAGGTTACGAGGGAGGATCCACGGTGGAGTATCGTGATGGTGAGTAGTGGACTCGTGTGCGAAAACTATTTTGCTAAAAGATTCCGTAGGATAGCTTAGCCAAGAGTCAAAGCTGGCTTGCTGCATAAACCCCACCACCTTCTTGAGAATGAGCATGTACAGTAGGTTCTGATGTAAGACTTGCTGAGTACCTTTGTACTCATGTTTGCTTATTTATTGTTTTCAGACGACAACACTGCCCCCTCCGATGGGTTTTATGTAGACCTTGACGTCGACGAGTGACTAGCCACCCACGTGGTGATCCAGGCCATGGAGGGCCCTATGTAGATAGACAGGCTTCGAGAAGCCTTCTTTCTTTCTAGAGTCTGTACTCAGACTAGTTGCTTCCGCATGTGCTTGTATGACTGTATGACTTGAGTGTCGGGTCATGTGACCCCTACCTGTATGGATATGTTATGTATGGCTCCCTGGAGCCTTTAAATAAAGTACTTGAGTTGTAGAGTTTTGTTGCGATGCCATGTTGTATGTACTCATATCGAGCATATTGTATGTATGATTGAAATGCTTGGTATGAGTGGGATCCGACAATCTAGTTGTTTGTCCATCGCAGCCTTTCTTATGGGGAAATGTAGTCTAGTGCTCCTCGAGCCATAGTAGTCCGCTACAGCCCGGTTCACCGGAGTCCTGCTAGCCCAGCACTACTGTTCAGGATGCTTGACTGGCCGGCATGTGTTTCACTTCGTCCCTATGTCTGTCCCTTCGGGGAAATGTCACGCGGTGATCTCCGGAGTCCTGTCTAGCCTGCTACAGCCCGGGATTTCCCGGAGTCCTGTTAGCCCAGTGCTACAGCCCGGAATCACTCGTTGATGACCGACATGTTCGTTGTGATTCATGTATGCCTGTCTCCATAGGTCTGTGCCGCTTTGGGTTCACGACTAGCCATGTCGGCCCGGGTTCTCGGTCATATGGATGCTAGCGACATTGTCATATACGCGAGCCAAAAGGCGCAAACGGTTCCGGGCCATGGTAAGGCGACACCCGTGGGATACCGTGCGTGAGGCCGCAAAGTGATATGAGGTGTTACCGGCTAGATCGATGTGGCTTAGAATCGGGGTCCTGACAGCGTTGGCATCAGAGCCGGACTGCCTGTAGGTTCGTTCAGCCAAACTGGTCGATGTCGAGTCTAGAAATGCTTTAGTTATATGTAAGGGAATTGATTGTGGGAGGGAACGTAAGGTTCTTTTTACTCCTTTACCCTATGCTTCTGATCTGAGTCATTCTCTTCTCATTCAACGTGGGTTAAGGACTAGGCTCTCTTCTTCTATCAGGTTCACGTGTTACTAATCCGTAGTAGTTTATAGGATTATTGCTACGAGTTCCAGTCCAGTTTCTACTATTTTAGTACGTTGCTATTTGAATCAGAACCTTGATATGATGCTGTTGAGCGGTATTGTGAACTGTTGTGGATGTCTCAAATCTTTTTCTGAGCATTTACAGCCGTTATGCTGCCCAATTTTCCCTAGGAATTCTGATGTCTTTGTCTTGTGGTTGTGCTTTCAGATGGCCAACCAGCCTCAAAATCAAGTGGTTCGCCTGACCAGGTGCCTCGACGTGCCCGGTCATACTGCTATGTTGGTCCGGGTCATGATCGAGACAGGATACCGTTGGTATCCCAAATACACTGTTGAAGAGCAGTTCCGCGACTTTAATCAAAGCCAGTATCTCTGCACCGTCAGGATATTTCCTTCCTATCCTGGATCTACCGAGCCCCTTCATTGTTCCTATGGACTCGGAGTTACCATTGAGATGGCTGTGCAGGATGCTGCCTATTCCATGATGACCATCTTGCGAGTCCGGACTGGCCTGCTTCGGAACACTGACTTCCGTTACATGCCAGCTTCACTTCCGGGAGCGCAGGGGTATCTTCAGGCTATCTATGCTGACTCCACTCAAGAGGACTCATTAACTCGTACCACCGCTGAGATGCTCGAAGATAAGGACCGAGAGAATCAGGCCTTGAGGCTGGAGCTCTTTAATACCCGTGCTGATCATTGGGCCACATTGACTCGGTTTGCACCCGCGGTGCAAGCGGGATGTATGGATACCAGGGATCTGTATCCTGTGAGAGCAGCTCTGCCAGACATGGTGGATTGGCATGATGTGGGAGGCATCACCCCACCCCTTGGTCCCCGCAAGCCACCGTTTGTTGGTCCAAGACCTTATCCTAGCCCCTATGGTCCACAGGCTCCTCAGGACCGTCTGTTTCCGGATGGTCACGTTGAACTTCCAAGCTATGGAGGTGACTTCTATGAGGACTACTATGGAGCTATCTGAGTTAGTAGTAGTACCACTAGTATTGTAGTAGTTGTATCTCCACTGTCCTGTGTGACTTGTGGAATACGACTTGGTGTGTAATCGATTCCGGAGGTGTAGACAAATAATGTATAGGGACTCGGAATGCCTCCGATGAGATGTAACGTCTACCTTCATAGTTGTACTGTAGCATGGGCTTGTACTAAACTATGTATGACGAGTATGACCGTTGGTGTATATATGGCAGTTTTATATTACCATGGCATACGAATGAGCATCTCTGCATTCCGTGTTATCCTTTACATTCTGCACTTCCCTGTTAAGTTTGAGCCATCCTTGTCTAAACCGTTGTCTTGTTTCCTTCTAGGATGGTCAACACCCGTGGAAACCCTGCTGCCCCGGAGCAGGGGGAAGCCAATGCAGCTAGAGGTGAAAATTTGCCTCATCCGCCTTCCCTGGCCGAAGTGATGCTGGAGGCGGAAAGGAACAAGCGTGAGACCAACCGCCTGTTGGAGCGGATTGAGCAGAATACTGCACGCCACCCACGAAATGACCCGGTGTCAATCAACGACTTTATCAAGCTGTACCCACCAAAGTTTAACCATTCCGTCGAGCCCCTCGACGCGGATGATTGGCTTCGCAGCATCACCCACAAGCTACGTTCTGCCAACGTAGCTGAAGCCGACAAGGTTACCTATGCTGCTTATCATCTTGAGGGCCCCGCTAGCCATTGGTGGGAAAACTACGAAGCTATGCGCCCGGTCGGCCAAATCACTACCTGGGCTGAGTTCAGCGAGGCTTTCCGTGAGCATCACATTCCGGAAGGTCTTATGGATCGCAAGAGGGAGGAGTTCTGCAACTTCACCCAAGGAAGGCTGACTGTGGATGCATATAGCCGAGAATTTGGGAACCTGGCACGCTATGCTCCTGAAGAGGTTTCTACTGACGCCAAGAAGCAGGCAAGGTTCCGTAAGGGACTTAGCCCTGAGCTTCGCCGCGATCTCCGTCTGCACGAGTGCACATCCTTCCAGAAGCTGGTCAATAAAGCTATCAGTGCTGAGACAGGCCAGACTGATTATGACGCTTCACGCAAGCACTCTCGTGATTTTGGGTCTTCATCCGGCTCTGGAGCCCAGAAGCGCCGGGTGTGGATTCCAAGCACCGCACTGCCACCCAGATTCACCCCGAGGCCATCCTTTGAGGCGCCTCGTCCCAACCAACAATTTGCACCGTCCAAGCCCTATGGTGGCCCCGCTGCTAATGTTGCTCCACGCCCCACTGTGGTAACATGCTTCAAGTGTGAAGAACCGGGTCACTATAGTCGAGAGTGCCCCCAGAACAACCCCAATCAAGCTGGAAAGTCCGTTGGCCGTGGTAAGCCCGCGGGAAAGACTTTCTACGCCAAGCCGGCCACTACTGCACATGGCCATGTCAACCATGTTTCAGCCGAAGAGGCTCATGAGGATCCCAACGTCGTCCTTGGTACGCTCCTTGTTAACTGCTATCCGTCATCTGTTCTTTTCGATACTGGAGCATCTCATTCATTCATATCCGAGAATTATGCTCGGTTGCATAACACGACATTCTGTGACATGCCCACTTCCATGGTAATTCAAACTCCGGGTTCCAAATGGCAAACTTCTAGGGTAAGCCATGGGAACGAAATTCTTGTCGATAGGCTTGTTTTCCTTGCATCGTTAATAGCTCTCAAGTACTCCGACATAAACATCATCTTGGGTATGGACTGGATGTCGGCTCATTATGCCAAGATCGATTGTGCCACTAGAACCGTTCAACTTACTCATCCCTCGGGCAAGACAGTTAATGTCTTAACTCGAGTGGCCAAGCGCCAACTTTACTCTCTCAATGCCAACCCTCTTCCAGACCTTGAGGACGTTCCGGTAGTCCGAGACTTCCCGGATGTGTTTCCGGAAGAACTGCCAGGTGTTCCACCTGACCGGGATGTCGAGTTTGTGATAGACCTTGTTCCAGGAACCGTTCCAATTGCTAGAAGACCCTATAAGATGGCACCCTTAGAACTAGCTGAGCTTAAGAACCAACTCGATGAGTCCTTGAACAAAGGGTTCATCCGTCCTAGCTCCTCTCCTTGGGCTTGCCCCGTCCTCTTCGTCAAGAAGATGGATGGAACGGATCGAATGGTTGTGGATTACCGACCTGTCAATCTGGTCACCATCAAGAACAAATACCCGCTTCCCAGGATCAACGACCTGTATGATCAGCTCGCTGGATCCTCAGTCTTCTCCAAGATGGATTTGAGGCTGGGCTACCATCAAATCAAAATCAGAAACGGGGACATTCCCAAAACGGCCTTTGTTACTCGTTATGGCCAATACGAGTACACCGTCATGTCCTTCGGTTTAACCAATGCCCCGGCCACTTTCTCCCGGTTAATGAACTCGGTTTTCATGGAGTACTTTGACAAATTCGTCGTAGTATACCTCGATGACATACTCATCTACTCCAAGAATGAAGAGGAACATGCCGAACATCTAAGGCTGGTATTGATGAAACTTCGAGAGCATCGCCTTTATGCCAAATTCTCCAAGTGTGAATTTTGGTTGTCAGAAGTAACCTATCTAGGCCATGTAATCTCTGGTAAGGGTATTGCTATCAATCCCGAGCGAGTTCAAGCCGTCCTTGATTGGACTCCACCTGAAACGGTCAAGCAAGTTCGGAGTTTCCTTGGCCTAGCGAGCTATTGCCGCCGCTTCGTCGAGAATTTCTCCAAGGTTGCTAAACCTCTAACTGAACTCCTCAAGAAAGATAAAAGGTTCGAGTGGACTCCACAGTGTGAGTTCAGTTTTCAGGAACTGAAAAGACGCCTGACATCTGCTCCCGTACTGGTACCACCAGATTTCTCCAAGGACTTTATTATCTATTGCGACGCCTCGCGACAAGGACTAGGTTGCATACTCATGCAAGATCGTCGGGTAATTGCCTATGCTTCACGGCAATTACACCCACATGAGGAAAATTATCCCACACATGATCTAGAGCTTGCAGCTGTAGTCCATGCACTCAAAACCTGGCGACATTACCTCCTCGGTAATCGTTGCGAGATCTTCACCGATCACCAAAGCTTGAAATATATCTTCACCCAACCAGATTTGAATCTCAGGCAAAGACGTTGGGTCGAGTTGATCTCGGATTACGACTTAGGAATAACTTACACCCCTGGCAAGGCCAATGTCATGGCCGATGCACTAAGTCATAAGTCCTACTGTAACAACCTGATGTTACAACAAAGTCAACCACTTCTCCATGAGGAATTTCGCAAGCTTAATCTTCACATTGTTCCTCAAGGATTCTTGTCTACTCTGGTGGCGAAACCTACCCTTATGGATCAAATCATAGCTGCCCAAAAGCGTGATAAGGGCATATCCCGGATTAAGGAAAACATTGCTAGCGGAGTAGCTAAATGTTTTTCCATGGATGAGCAAGGTGCTGTCTTCTTTGAGAACCGCCTGGTGGTTCCCAAGAACCAACATCTACGCCAGATGATCCTTAAGGAAGCTCATGAATCCCCTCTCACCATTCATCCCGGTAGTACTAAAATGTATCAAGACCTACGCCAGAGGTTTTGGTGGACTAGGATGAAGAGAGAAATCGCTCAATACATTGCTAATTGCGACGTTTGTCGTCGTGTTAAAGCAGAGCACCAACGGCCTGCTGGCACCCTTCAACCTTTGGCTATTCCTGAATGGAAATGGGACAAAATCAGTATGGATTTCATCACTGGGTTTCCCAGGACCAAGAGGGGAAATAATGCCATCTTCGTCGTGATCGACCGTCTTTCCAAAGTAGCCCATTTTCTACCTGTTCGTGAGAGTATCACCGCTAGCCAGCTAGCTGACCTATACATCTCCCGAATAGTGTCTCTTCATGGTGTCCCATTGGAAATTAACTCAGACCGTGGAAGTCTCTTCACCTCTCGATTTTGGGAAAGTTTCCAAAATGCTATGGGAACTCATCTCTCCTTTAGCACCGCCTTCCATCCTCAATCAAGTGGTCAAGTAGAGCGAGTCAATCAAATTCTGGAAGATATGCTCCGAGCTTCTGTTATCTCGTTCGGAATGAGTTGGGAGAAATGCCTTCCATTCGCGGAGTTTGCTTATAACAATAGCTATCAAGCTAGTTTGGGCAAGGCTCCCTTCGAAGTTCTCTATGGACGAAAATGTCGAACGCCTCTTAACTGGTCAGAAACCGGGGAAAGACAACTCTTTGGCCCGGATATGATTCAGGAAGCAGAAGAGCAGGTTCGCGTTATTCGTGAAAAATTGAAAACGGCCCAATCTCGCCAAAAGAGTCAATATGATCGTAAGCATAAGCCTATGACATTTGAAATTGACGAGAAAGCTTACCTTCGGGTTACCCCGTTAAGGGGAACCCATCGCTTCGGTATCAAAGGCAAATTGGCTCCTCGTTACATTGGACCTTTTCGCATTCTTGCCAAACGAGGAGAAGTTGCCTACCAATTGGAACTACCTCCGCATCTTTCCAGAGTTCACGACGTCTTCCACGTTTCGCAACTCAGGCGTTGCTTCGCGGATCCTATCCGTGGAGTGGACCACGAAACGCTTGATTTACAAGATAACCTCTCTTATCGGGAATACCCCGTTCGTATCCTTGATCAAGCCGAGCGTACCACTCGATGTCATAATATCAAGTTTCTCAAGGTTCAATGGTCACACCATTCCGAGGAAGAAGCCACTTGGGAAAGGGAGGATCGTCTTCGACTTGAGTACCCCGCCTTCTTCCCAGATGATCCTAAATCTCGGGACGAGATTCTATTGAGTGGGGGTGAGTTGTCACACCCTAGCTAGATTATGCATTAGAGTGTGCATCATGTTTACATTCATCAGAAACTGAAATGGGGAAAGCAGAACCCCCAGCACCCCCCCTGAAATCAACTAGGGTTTACTAAAAATAAATTCAATGAACCTGAAATGCCCTTCAAATATGTTCACCCTCTTTGCCTTGGGTTAGAACCCTTGGGAAAAATGGTGCATATAATTTTAGGTCAACAAAAGGGGCATTGACTTAATTCATAAATATTTGAATTTGGGCATTTAAATACTATTAAATAATTCAAATGCTCAAATAATGTTGGAACTATTTTTGGGCCACTGAAATATTTCAGAAAGTGTCCATAAATATTTTCAGGATTTTATAAAATGATTTAGTATTTAAACTAAATCAAAACAGAATAACAAAAATAGAAAATAGAATAAAATTTGAGGAGAGAGAGAGAGAGAGTAGGCCAGTGGGCCACTTACCTGGCGCCACCAACCGGCCCAGCACGGCCCAGCCCACCAGAGCCGGGCGCCAGTCGTCTCCTTCCTTTGCCAGGAGGACGACGGCGTGGCGCACGCACAAGAGGCGAAGCCACCTCCTGCTTCCACCTCCTGCTTCCCCGGCCCTCCTAGCGACGCCACGACGATGTCCCGTGTCCCCTCGCTCCTCTCCCTCACTCGCTCCACCCTCTCTCGCTCCCCTGACTCTCTTCCCCGAGCTCATCCGAGAGTCGCCGTCGCCGTCGCTTGTCGTTACCGTGGCCACCAGCACCCCCCACGCCGGCCAGCGCCCCCATGAGCTTCGCCTCGACACCGTAGAGCCGCACGCCAAGGCACGTGACCCCGGGAGGCCAGCAACATCGCCATCACCGTCGTCTTCCACCTCGGGCTCCGGCCACCATCATCATCGATTCGCCGCACGCAGGACGCCCCCGAGCCCGCTAACCATCCCTACGGCACCGCTGTGAGCTCCGCAACCGTTTCCCCCTCTTCTCCTCTCCGATTGATTGTCGTAGCCGTCACCCCCTTGATGACCGAAGTGCGCCGCCGCCTGAGCTCACTGTCGACGATGCTCCGGTGACCAAATGGTCACCCTGGACTGTCGAACCTACTCCCCGTGATGCGTAGCGCCCTCCTAGCCCCCTTGCCCCGCTCTTCTACGCACTGAAACACGATCCCGCGAACACCCGAACTCCGGCGGCCGCCAAAGAGCTCGCCGCCGTCAGCTCCGGCCACCCCAGCTGCTGCCGCTTGTCTCTCTGGATGCGCCTCACTCCCAGGAACCCGTAGGAGAAAACCGCGCGTCAAATGGTGGCCTGTAGGCGAAACCCGAACAACTCCGGTGAAACGCCGCCGCGATCTGAGGTCGCCGGCGGCTAAACGCCGGTAGCCGACGTGGCCGTCATTAGCGGCTAACTAACCCACTAACCACCCCCCTAGAGCCACTGCCATGTGGGCCCAGTGCATATTTAGTTTAACTTAATATTCTGTTTAGATTAGTTATTAACCCAGCTGGCCCCACATGTCAGTTTGACTTTCTAACGTGGCCTTTGACTGGCCCCACCTGTCTGTGACTCGAGCCAGCACTGTGAGACTGACCAGTGGGACCCACTGGTCAGGTTTGACCTGGAGGCAGCTCAGTTGACTTGCTGATGTCATGCTGACGCAGGGCTGACGCAGTAAATCATTTTCTAGTTTAAAAATAATTCAAGAAATTCCAGAAAATACCCAAAACTTCAAAAATTCATAGAAATTCAACCATAACTCCAAATGAGACAAATTATATATGAAAAATTATCAGAAAAATTAAAGGAATCCATCTGTACCATTTTCATGCATGTTTGAACAATGCTTGTCCTCTGTTTTGGACAAAACAAATAAAGGGCATTTAAATAATCATATATGGGGTTGGAATTTGAATCTTGTATTCAAACCAACTTCATTTAAATCATAGCTAGTTGCATTAGCTCAAGACACATCCATATTGCCATGTCATAGCATGCATCGTATTGTTGCATATCGTCATGTGTTGATTGTGCTCGGCTGTGTTCTTCGTGGTAGGTTCTGCCTCCGAGGATATTCACGAGTATCCAACTGAAGGGCAGTATCCCGTTACCACTCCATCAGGCAAGCAACCATTGATCACTCCGATACAACCCATGTTCTCGCTCCTGCTCTTGTTTACTGCATTAAGACAACACGATTCAAACTGCTGTGTGCTACGGTAGTTGAACCCTTATCCTCTGCATGACCTGTCATTGCCACAGTAACTAGATGAAACCCACTAGCATGTGTAGGAGTTGATTGAGCCATGTTTTGTGATTCCTACCTTGCTATGCCTGCTATGCTTAGAGTTGTGTCAGGTCTGGTTCATCTGGGAGATGGGCTAGAGTGAAATGCTTGTGCCAGTAATATGTGGGATGTGTTGAACATGTTTTGGTAAAGGTATCGATGAGAGGCCATGTAGGAGTACATGGTGGGTTGTTTCATTGAAGCCGTCCCTAAGAACTGAGTTCTGTATGCGTGAATTAAGATTCAGCTACTACCACACATTGGGCCCTGAAATATGACCCCACTCGACTTACCGACCCCCCTCGCCTCAGTCCAGGAGTTGCAACTAGTTTCTGGTGTTTGTAGGATATGTGTTGGTGGCCGTGCGTAGCGCTGACCCTAGGGGTGGGCTATGTTGCGGTAGATACACCGTGGCACGGTGTACCGAGTCACCCGTTTGGTGTCTCGGGAACCCTGTTCACATCGTTCGGGGCCGTTGAGGACACCCCGGCCGGATTTCCTTGCGGATGGAACCTGAATAGGCGATGACCCTGGACTAGAGACTTGTGAGGTTAGTCAGGTCGTGGTCTACACCCACGTCAGTTTTCGCTTGAAGTCTGCCGAGCACATTTTGTGTGCAGACGCTAAGTGGTGGAAACATGTGTGACGAAGTACACCCCTGCAGGGTATAAAACTATTCGAATAGCCGTGTCCGCGGTAATGGACTACTTGATTGCATATACAGTTCATAGACAAGTTAATGGATACTACTAAAAGACTCAAGATAAGTGTGAGTACCGAGGATGGCCCCCTCGCAGGTTACGAGGGAGGATCCATGGTGGAGTATCGTGATGGTGAGTAGTGGACTCGTGTGCGAAAACTATTTTGCTAAAAGATTCCGTAGGATAGCTTAGCCAAGAGTCAAAGCTGGCTTGGTGCATAAACCCCACCACCTTCTTGAGAATGAGCATGTACAGTAGGTTCTGATGTAAGACTTGCTGAGTACCTTTGTACTCATGTTTGCTTATTTATTGTTTTCAGACGACAACACTGCCCCCTCCGATGGGTTTTACGTAGACCTTGACGTCGACGAGTGACTAGCCACCCACGTGGTGATCCAGGCCATGGAAGGCCCTATGTAGATAGACAGGCTTCGAGAAGCCTTCTTTCTTTCTAGAGTCTGTACTCAGACTAGTTGCTTCCGCATGTGCTTGTATGACTGTATGACTTGAGTGTCGGGTCATGTGACCCCTACCTGTATGGATATGTTATGTATGGCTCCCTGGAGCCTTTAAATAAAGTACTTGAGTTGTAGAGTTTTGTTGTGATGCCATGTTGTATGTACTCATATCGAGCATATTGTATGTATGATTGAAATGCTTGGTATGAGTGGGATCCGACAATCTAGTTGTTTGTCCATCGCAGCCTTTCTTATGGGGAAATGTAGTCTAGTGCTCCTCGAGCCATAGTAGTCCGCTACAGCCCGGTTCACCGGAATCCTGCTAGCCCAGCACTACTGTTCAGGACGCTTGACTGGCCGGCATGTGTTTCACTTCGTCCCTATGTCTGTCCCTTCGGGGAAATGTCACGCGGTGATCTCCGGAGTCCTGTCTAGCCTGCTACAGCCCGGGATTTCCCGGAGTCCTGTTAGCCCAGTGCTACAGCCCGGAATCACTCGTTGATGACCGACATGTTCGTTGTGATTCATGTATGCCTGTCTCCATAGGTCTGTGCCGCTTTGGGTTCACGACTAGCCATGTCGGCCCGGGTTCTCGGTCATATGGATGCTAGCGACATTGTCATATACGCGAGCCAAAAGGCGCAAACGGTTCCGGGCCATGGTAAGGCGACACCCGTGGGATACCGTGCATGAGGCCGCAAAGTGATATGAGGTGTTACCGGCTAGATCGATGTGGCTTAGAATCGGGGTCCTGACATACAGTCACCCTTCTCTCTCTCTCTCACTCACTCTCTCTACTTTGCTCTCACTTGTCAACCGTCTGAACGAACCCCCTTTCTTCTCTCCTCCTTCCCCTACCCTGGGGGTGGCTAGTACTATTTATAGGCAAAGGCCCTGGGCCTCTTCCCAAATATTGAGCGGGAAGGGCGCCAACAATTGGCCAATTCGAAGGGGAACATCTAGTACACTTATCCAGACTAAAGTCGGTCTTCGCCTGCCAAAGGCTCTGTGGTGACGCCGTGCTGGGCTCCATGGTGACCTCCATCTCGTAGTCCTCCTGGTCTTGGTCTCGTTGCACCGAAATGGCAAACTTTGCCTGACGCCTCGGTACTCTGCGGCTGTGCTTGCCCCCTTTGCACCAAAGAGGAAAGAAGGACGCTGCGCACGTTGGCGCCCGCCTGGCACCCTCGATCGTCATGGCTTGCGTCATGGGCACCTCGCGAGGTACCCTGCCTTGATCTCTCCGCCTCCCCGCGAGCTAGCCTGATGAGGCTACGCCTGAGGATGCGCCGTGTCATCTGCCCCGCGAGGCTTGGCCCCTCGCGAGGGTCTTGAGTCTTGTGTTGATGAAGATGGGCCGCACTGGGCCTCCTTTGAGCCACGCCGCAGGCCGCAGGCAGGCAAGTCTGGGGACCCCTGTTCCTAGAACACCGACAGTAGGCCCCGGGCCCAAGGCGCGCATGGACTTGGCCGTGCCAAGAGGCGAAAGGGAAAGGGCGAAGCGCCGCGGGCCCTAACAGCCTACGGCCTTGGGCGCCACATGGCGGTTGATGGGACGTGGGCGTCTCCACTTCCCCACGACGCCTCGGTGATCGCACGAGTTGGACAAGTCCCTGCATGCAGATCGTGTCATGATTACCTGTGATCATGGAGGCCGGCGGTTGGTCTTCGCCGGCTATAAGTACGGCACCGCTCATGCCCTTTCAGTCCATTCCTCCTGGCTTCTCCTTCTTCCCAATCCTTGCTCCGTCTTGCTGCGATGGCTCCGATCTGCCGGTTCTCTGCAGCGGAGAAGGGAAAGGCTCCTTGAGAGGGGCCAGACCCGCTCCCGCCGAAGAAACGGCTCGCCCTTTGCAGCCGGGGCGACGAAGACCGTCAGGCGGTGCCGAGGCCCTGGTGCGAGCGGGCTCCGCCGGGGTTCCCACTTCCCTTGTATGCCCACGTCGAGGGCCTCGAAGGTGTCGATGCCGATCTTCGCGGTCGGCGCCGTCGGGTCGCGAAGGCGTGGGTTGTTCCTCCTAGAGTCCATGCCGAGGGCTCCTCCCAAGAGTTCATGCTCCATGTCGCCATTCCTCTCCAGTCCTGGATCCGTCTGCCTCCCTTCTTCGCCTCCATCATCCCTCTAGGAGGGCCCCTGGAGCTCTGGCTGCAGCACGCCAGCTGCAGCGCCCTCGCGACCGAGGCAGAGGTCATGGTCGCTGCCCCGGGCGAGGTCTACATGTCCCGCGGCTGGAGAGAGATCGCCCGGGTTTGCAGGGAAAGGGGCGTCTTCGCGGTCCACTTGGAGTACGATGGCGCTGCGGTGATGTTCTTCAAGGTCTTCGACACGAACGGGCGCCGGCTGGAGTGTTGCCCCGGGAGAGGTGGCCAGGACCTTGCCCTGGTGAGGGCTAGGCCCGTCGACCGCTCCCTTGGCGGAGGCGCCGGAGGGTCCAGTGACTCTGGCGAAATCTTCGCGACTCCGGAGACGAGCGACGACAGCTACGAGCCCCCGAGTCGGCGCCGCTCCCGGAGCAGGGCGGGCTCGTCTGGCCGTTGCCGACCCTGATCTGGATGGGGTTGGCGCCGGCGCCTGACGGCCCACTGTTGATGATGACATCTTTTGCAGGAGCTCGTGTAGTTAGTATCCCTTAGGATCCGTTCCCTGCGAGGAACCAAAATGCGCCCCACGGGGGCTTGTAAGGTGCCTGTAGTCCCATTTGTTAATACATAACCTTTGCTGCAGAGCTGTGTGAGTTGCTGATTCCATCTTAGCTCAGTTCTCCCTTTCGAACCTTGCGAGGGCTTGGTGCTCTGCGTCAACAGGTCCCAGTCCCAAGGCGGCGTCAGCCGTCGTTGGTATGCCAGGTCGCGATGCCGTGGTCAAGGCCAGGAGGTGAGCGACCCGGGGTCCGGTAAGAGCCCCTGAGTCGCGATGCTCAGGAGGTCCCCTTTGGCGCCCAAGCAGCCGTCGCTTGGTGAGAAAGGGAAGCAACATCGCTAGTACGGAATTGCTTTAGGTGCGGGGGTAGCGCCACGGTAGCCAGTGCTTTGGGTGGTGACTTATCTTGAGGATCGGGGATCGCCCCTAGCGCATCGTCGGGTCCGTGGGGTAGTTGGGACGGAGTTGCTCGGCGAGGTCCTCATGCGCCCCTTCTCCCTCGCCTCTGCTCTCCCTTCTGCTCTACGTCCTCGGGTCCCGGCCCTCGAGCTGGTCTCAGCCGTCGCTGGTATGCCAGGTCGCGATGCCGTGGACAAGGCTAGAGGGTGAGGGCTGGAGAGCCAGTAAGAGCCCTGAGTCGTGATGCTCAGGCGCCCCCCCTTTAACGTGCAAGCGGTTCGCGCGGGTGAGGGTGAAGGGAACTCCGTGAGGGCCTTGGCTAGTGCAGTTCCCTCCAAGGATCCTGCAGGTTCATCACAGAAAGAAGATGGGGTTGCCATGGCAGTCATCAGTCGATCGTTAGTCGCTCAAGAGCTTGCTGCTTGGAGCAGGTGAGTTGTATCAGGGCACCCGTGAGCCAGCGCGGGACTCACGAGGCCCTACCTCTAGGCGGGTTGCACCTGGCACTGGGCCGTATCTTGAGATGTGTCCCTGCAAAATTTGGTTAGATGCCGGTACTCTACGTCCTCGGGTCCCGGCCCTCGAGCTTGTCTCAGCTGTCGCTGGTATGCCAGGTCGCGATGCCGTGGACAAGGCCAGAGGGTGAGGGCTAGAGAGCCAGTAAGAGCCCTGAGTCGCGATGCTCAGGCACCCCCCCTTTAACATGCAAGTGGACGACATGGGGAAGAAGGGAAGCCGCAGACAGGCATCAAGCAATCAAGCGTGGTAGGCGAATGCATAGTTGGAAATAAACGCGAGGGAGATACACGCCGCTGGGCCTAGCCTGAGCGGCTTGGGGATGATGCAGCCCAAGGGGCGCCCCCAACAAGGCAAACTAACGACCGAAAAATAAAAGGGGATACATGCCGCAGGGACGGACCCACGCGGCCTGGGAGTGATGCAACCCTGGGAGGGCGCTCCTAGCTGGGAATGAAGCTTGAAAGATGTCACCTGAGGATGTCGTCGGCGAAGTGGCATTGGTGCAGCAGACTCGGTGGGCTGCGCTCCTCGCGAGCTGTCTTCATCTCCGCCAGGGCCGCGGAACGCCTGTCTTCCTGAGCCTCCATGATGCCCCTCATGAGGCGCTGGTACGCCGCAGCCATGCTCGGCAGGCCGTAAGGCATGCGAACATAGCTGTGGGGTGGACCCCCGCAGCGCCCCACTTGCGAGGGCCAGAGACGCTCCGTCATGGCGATCTGATTGAGCCCTGGTACATCGACGCAGACGCGCAGCCCACCATCCTCGCCTGGATGTGGGGCCACAGCTGGTAGACGGCGGCAACCTCTCATGATCCTTGACTCCTGTAGTTCTTGAATGGCCTTGTCAACGAACTCCGGCTGGTCTGACCTTCCTTGTCTGGCTCCTTCTCGAGGGAAACGTGCTTCGAAGCACGCCTCCACATGGTGCCCAAGCGCCTCCCTCATGACCCTGGCTAGGTCGGTGGCCCTCCAGGTGAGAGCCCCCGAGCCCTGCCTGAGGAGGGCGCCGGGCACGCTTTGCTATGCGATGGAAGGGAGGTCCCCCTGGGCAGACACGGGCCCTGAAGGGCCTGCCTCCTGAGGGGCCGAGCCTAACGATGTCTTCTTCTTCTTGGGGGTGGTCTCAGGAAGCCTCCTGCTTCCGCAATCTGGGTCTTCTAGCGACGCGGCCTGATAGGCTCGCTCCAGGGAACACACTGCATCCTTCTCTTCACAGGGCACCGTGATGACGCCGCCACTTCCTGGCATCTTGAGGACGTTGTAGCCGTGGTGAGTCACGGCCATGAACTTGGCCAGCGCTGGGTACCCGAGGATGGCGTTGTACGGCAGGCGGATGTGGGCGATGTCGAAGTCGATGAGCTCAGTGCGGTAGTTGTTGCGGGCCCCGAAGGTGACAGGGAGGCGGACCTGCCCGATCGGGACTGTGGAACCGTCGGTGACTCCGGAGAAAGGCTTGGTTGGCTGAAGCTGGTCATAGGGCACTTGGAGGTTGTTGAATGTTTCCACGGACAGGACGTTGAGCCCTGCCCCTCCGTCGATGAGGGTCCTGGTGACCAGCACGTTGCTGATGACTGGGGAGCAAAGCATCGGGAGGACTCCGGCCGTGGCCGCGCACTTGAGCTGGTCTGCTGAGCTGAACGTGATGGCGCACACCGACCACCTGAGGGGGCGCGTTGCTTCGAGCATGGGGAGAACTGCATTCACTTCACGGGTGAACTGCTTGAAGATACGTTGAGAGGCTGGGGCTTGAGCTCCGCCCAGGATGCAGGCGATTGTGTGCGGCTCTTGGAAGCCCCCAGCCCCCTCATCTTGATGGCGGTCTTCGTTCCTCGTTGGCTGAGGCGGCAACGGAGGTAGGCCTGCATTGCCATGAGGGCGATCCTCACGAGGCTGATCCCTCCAGTCCCCCTCGCGAGGCAGGTCCTGCCAGCGGTCCTCGCGAGGTTGGTCGCGCCACCCCTGGCGCGGGCCGCGATCTTCCCAGCGTCCTGGGTTTCTTCCTCCTCCTCCTCGGCCGTAGCCCCGGTCGGCACGGTCAGGGCGACGGCCGATCCTTCCTTCTCGCACGGCGCGGAGTTCTTGACATTCGTTGGTGTTGTGGGTGTGGAGGTCGTGGTACACACAGTACCGGCTGCCCCTGGAGGGTTCGGGCAGATCCTTGCCCCGCTTGGTGTCTGGTTCTGCTACGAGTACGGCAGCCCCCTTGCGCTTCACGTCCTTGGCCTTGGGCTTCTTCTCTTCTGGGTCCGCGGCAGGCAGCTCGAGGAGGGAGAGACGTCCCTCCTCAGCCCTGGCGCACTTGGTCGCCAAGTTGAACAGCTCCAGGGAGGTGCAGAGGTCTTCATGTATCGCCAGCTCCTCCTTCATCTTGACGTCGCGCACGCCATCGGAGAAGGCCGAGATGATGGCTTCCTCGGACACCTTGGGGATCTTCAGGCGCGCACTATTGAAGCGCTGGATGTACTTTTGCAGGGTCTCCCCAGGTTGCTGCTTGATGCGGCGCATGTCGCTCACGGCGGGCAGCCGGTCGCGGGTACCTTGGAAGTTGGCGATGAAGCGAGTGCGCATCTGGTCCCAGGAGGAGATCGTGCCCGAAGCCAGATTTAGGAGCCAGGTGCGAGTTGCTTCCTTCAGTGCCATGGGGAACCAGTTCGCCATGACCTTTTCATCCCCGCTGGCAGCCTCGATGCCCAGCTCATAGAGCTGGAGGAACTCTGCGGGATCAGTTGTGCCGTCGTAGCGAGGAGGCAGGTCTGGCTTGAACTTGCCGGGCCACGCGATGCTGCGTAGCTCGGTGGTGTAGGCGCGACAGCCTGCGGTGGCTATGGGAGGCTTCGGTTGAGGGAGAGCTTGGCCTTGAGGGTCCCCACGCGCTGCAGCTAGGAGCAGAGCGGGGTCTTGGCGTGCCGGAGCCGGAGCAGGGAGCACCCGGGCAGCTCCTTGCGGGCGAGGGACTTCTTGGCAGCTCCGTTCTTGCTGTGCTGGCATCTGGCGGAGCAGGTTCCGCCCAGGGGCCACGCGCCTTGGAGCCATGGCGTCTTCTCGGAGAGGAGGCGACTGGTACGCCCCCGAAGCTTCATCGCCCGCGCGAGGCGGGGTGCAGCGCAGCGGAGCGGACGGCGCAGGAGAGCCCCCTGCGGCGCGGACGAGCTCGGCGACGCGGCCGAGCCACTCCTTGTAGACATCGTCGACGGGGCGGTAGCACAGGAGTTCGTTTGTCGCGATGAGCGCAGCTCGAGCCTCCAAGGGTGCGCGGAGCGCGCGGGACGAAGAGCTGGCTGGGGTGAGCGATGGAGTAGCGGTGCGGCCCTCTTGCCGCACGGATGGATGCTGAGACGACGCTTGCTGCTCGCCCCCCGCCGGGCCGGTGGCGGCGTTGACGGCGGGCGACGGGGAACGACGAGGACACCCACCGACGGGGGCCGTCTTGGCGACGCGAGAAGCGATGGCGGCCCGACGCTCGGCGCGGGCCCGACGAGCGTCAGACATGGATGCGACGGTCGGAGGGGAGCGGAGTGGTGGAAGACAGATTCCGGCGCACCCCTACCTGGCGTGCCAAATGTCGGATCACGGGTTCCGGCAGACCCTTTAGGTTCGAACACTGGGGTGCGCATGGAGATCACGCCTTCTACCTCCCCGTCTCGCAAAGATCTAAACTATTAAAAGAACTGCTCAAGAGACTCGAGATTTATACTAGTTCGGGCCACCATTGTGGTGTAATACCCTACTCCTGTGTGTGGTTGGTGGATTGCCTCCTGGGGCTAGTGATGATGAACAGTACAAGGAAGAACAGCCTCGCGAGGGTCTGTTCTGGGCTGGGGCGGTGAACTGCTAGGAGGAGTATAGTCACCCTTCTCTCTCTCTCACTCACTCTCTCTACTTTGCTCTCACTTGTCGACCGTCTGAACAAACCCCCTTTCTTCTCTCCTCCTTCCCCTACCCTGGGGGAGGCTAGTCCTATTTATAGGCAAAGGCCCTGGGCCTCTTCCCAAATATTGAGCGGGAAGGGCGCCAACAATTGGCCAATTCGAAGGGGAACATCTAGTACACTTATCCTGACTAAAGTTGGTCTTCGCCTGCCAAAGGCTCTGTGGTGACGCCGTGCTGGGCTCCATGGTGACCTCCGTCTCGTAGTCCTCCTGGTCTTGGTCTCGTTGCACCGAAATGGCAACCTTTGCCTGACGCCTCGGTACTCCGCGGCTGCGCTTGCCCCCTTTGCACCAAAGAGGAAAGAAGGACGTTGCACGCGCTGGCGCCCGCCTGGCACCCTCGATCGTCATGGCTTGCGTCATGGGCACCTCACGAGGTACCCTGCCTTGATCTCTCCGCCTCCCCGCGAGCCAGCCTGATGAGGCTGTGCCTGAGGATGCGCCGTGTCGTCTGCCCCGCGAGGCTTGGCCCCTCATGAGGGTCTTGAGTCTTGTGTTGATGAAGATGGGCCGCACTGGGCCTCCTTTGAGCCACGCCGCAGGCCGCAAGCAGGCAAGTCTAGGGACCCCCGTTCCCAGAACACCGACAACGCCAGACGCAGAGGCCCATTGCACGGGCTCCCTGCTACTAGAGGTTATATTTGGCTTTCCCGATAACTTCCGCAGCGAAAAGTTAACCTTCCACATCGCTCCGTTCCAAAGTGGCTATCAAGCTATACTCGGACGCGAAGCTTTCACTCGCTTCAACACAATACCGCATTAGGCTTCTCTCATGCTCAAGACGCCCGGTCCATGCGGCATCATTACGGTAAATGGAAATATTGAGCACTCCTTGCGTGCGGAAGACCGTGCGGCTGCCTTGGCAGCCGCACGCTAAACGTCCTCACCAACTGAAGCATCCTACAGGTCGTTAAGACCACGGACGTGGTTAGACGAGTCTGGTGCAGTTATATGTAATCGATACAGGTTTGATGGCTATACCCCTATTAGAATACAAGGGGCTGAACACGCGTAAACAAGGGGCAATTAGGCTCAACTTTACTCATCTTGAACTGTACATATTTTCTTTAGTACAACCTACCTTTTTGCACAACAACTTTTCAACTAATTCCTCTCTTTTACAGATGACCATCATGCTACACCCGTCCAGGATACGGCACAACAGAGACACAGGCGCAGACGTGCAGCAGGGACCCGTTCCAAGGATTCTTTTTAGATTAAGACCCTGCGTAAACCTTTTTTACTGTCTCTTGTTGATACACATCCCCCGGATTCTCAGTACAATGGAGAAGGATGCTGACGTACTGGCATGTGGCCACGTCAGAATATTGCACATACCTGGACACCAGGGGCTTATTACAAAGGGCACTGTTTAGGCCCGGTTTACACCATAAAAGACCGAATACCTTAGGGAGTGTTCGGCGTCACGAGTTTGGCCTTATATGCATCAGCTCCGAATCATGTTTTTGGTCAAATGTTGGGTTTGCCCGGCTCCTGTGTTTTGCTGCCTTACGTTCCGCTCTATCGGCTAAGGCGACACCAGGAGAACTACTGCGATTGTGCCCTGGTTCATCCGGACGAGCACCTCAGTAGAGAAAGCCGAAAACTGACTGTCATGATATAGCGTGAGACTGGTCAACCACTCGATGACCTACCGGAATCTTCGGGATTCCTCCGCCTTAACGAAGGGCCGTTTCCCGGCCGGGCATGTACGCACCTCGAATTCGGATGAGTGCGGAGCCACCAGGGGCTATATAGTAGCCCTACTGTCAAACTCCTCTGGCTAAGTGAAAGTGTTAAAGCATTATAGTTTGGTTGCCTAGTTCGCTGCGCTATCACCTCCTTAATGGACCAAGATGTTGGATCAAGTGTGAACATGCGTCTTCTGCGAATACCCCCGCATTATGTGCGTGGGGGCTGAAGCCGACGATTGCAATCTTTCAGGTTATATACATATATACATAAACGGCCGCACAGGAGGCATCACAATACTTTCGGGCAAAAGTATAAATAGAGCCTTGATAAACTTAATAAAACATTGTTTTTACAGTTGGAATACATGTCATTCAAACATAATATTCTTCGAGCACTGGGCCTCTATCGAACGGGCGCCTTCGAGGACTTCTTCAAAATAGTGCTCGGCAGCCATCCGGCCTATGGCCGAACCCTGCGCTGCGACAGTGGTGGCATCCATCTCCGCCCAGTATGTTTTGACATGGGCAAGGGCCATCCGCGAACCTTCTATGCACGCCAACCTCTTCATCGCCAAGTCCAGATATGCGTCCCCCGAACTCCACAGCCGACCCAGAGGGGCATACTAAGGATCTCCAAACTTCCTCCGCAGCATAAAGGGGTTCCCAGCCGCGATATCCCCGGCTTGACGCAGCTCCTCCTTCTTCGCTCTCATCGCAGAGCGGGTGTCTTTGGTCGCTATCGTGGCCTTTTCCAGGTCCGTCGCCTTCGCTCGGTTTTCTTCTTCAAGAAGCTGGCAACGGTCGGCAGTGTCTTTTAACTTTACAGCCATCTTGGCCATTTTCTCTTTGCTCTTGCAATGCGCGTCCTTTTTGGCTCTTAATTCTTCGGCCGCCTTTAAAGCGGCCGCACTACTACTCCTTGCTTGCTCCTTGGCTCGGGCAAGCTCCGCCCGAAGGGCCTCCACAATGGCAGCTCCATCTGCAGTCACAACATATTAAAGATACTGGCATCATGCTGCTCTTATTATGTGACGATCACCAGAAAAATCACTCACCATGTGCCTCGTCACAATGTCGGCATCTGCCGCATCCAGTTGCCGCTTTAGTACGGCAAACCCATCAGTCCGGCTGGCCACCGGAGCTTCAACCACCTACACATAAAGGCGGTCTGGTCATTACTTGGGACTACGATCCTCTGTTTGCCGCCGTTCTCAACGACAACCAGAGTCTCAGGGGCTACTATCTACATAGGGCACACCTTAAAATGTGTGGTACTGTCTAAAATATACATCATTTCACGTACCTCAAAACCCGTCAGTAGACTCATAAAGGCCTCATGCAACCCCCTTTTGGCGGACGAAATCCTTTCAACCACCATACTCATCAACGTACGGTGCTCTTCTGAGATAGTCGCTCGCTCTAGCAGTTTCCTCAGTACGTCCGACCGCATACCAGATGGTGTCGGACTCCTTTGGTTGCTCTCTTCAAGAGCCGGATACTTGGGACTTCGGGTGCCCATAGGATTGTCTTCTGGCCTCGCCGGATCCGGAGAGACCCTCCGCGATGACACTTCAAGGTCGCCCGCTTCTTGAGCTGGGGAGTCCGGGGGAGGCGTTTCACTCTCCATCATCTCCAAAAGAAGATCCCCGAAGACAAGCTCTGCTAAGAAGGACTAAGATCCGAACTGCAAGATAAATGCTTCGATTATTTTCCTTAGAAGTAAGGTAGGATATCTTCACTATTAAGTACTTTTTGATTACTTACAGCTCGTTAGAGGGATGATCCTCGCGCGAGCATTGTGCGGCTAGAGCACCCTCTGAGGCAGAATCCTCTGGCGGAGATTTCTTCTCTCGTTTGGAAACCTTGGTTTCCAGATCTTCAGCGGTAGTCCTCTTCCTTCCCGGGGGGAGAGAATGTCAGATTCTTCCCCTGGGTTGTCCTCCCTCACGGAGACGCTCATTCCCTCGGTTGGAATAGGTAGCGGTGGAGGCCCGCTTTCACCCTCTTTATTCCCCCCTTCATCTTTCGTCGAGGGCACCAGGCAAGGTGCTGGCTCAAGCATCTTTTCCAGCACCGGATTGTCCAAGCCTTCAGGAAGGGGGGCTGAACACCGGATCATCTTCGCCTTTGTTATCCAGTCCTGGTCAAAGAGCGATTCTTCAGAATGATGTCATGATAAAGAAAAGGACAGTGTGTTCGGCCATGGGATTACTTACTTGGGCCGCGGTGCGGTTGCTGCTCAGGCCCACATCCTCGGTAGTGTCCGGACACTCTATTTGGGGTCCGAAGAACGATTTGTACATCTCCTCGTGCGTCAGGCCGAGGAAATTCTGAATAGTGCGCCGTCCTTCCGGGTTGAATTCCCACATGCGGAGGGGCCGGCTTTTGCAAGGCTGGACTCGACGAACCAGCATGACTTGCATCACCATAACCAGACTGAAATCTCCCTCGAAGAGATCTCAGATGCGGCTCTGCAGTATGGGCACGTCCTTGGCTGGGCCCCAGCTCAGCCCCCTGCTGATCCATGACATCAGTTGTAGTGGAGGGCCCAAGCGGAAGGTGGGGGCGGCTACCCACTTGGCACTTTGGGGAGCTGTGACGTAAAACCACTCCCGTTGCCATAGTCCGGACACCACTAGAAAGGAGCCCTTCGTCCATGGAGCGCCAGCAATTTTGCTTATTAGAGCACCTCCGCACGCTGCGTACTGCCCCTCGACCATCTTCGACTTCACATCAAAGGTCTTGAGCCATAGGCCAAAGTGAGGGGTAATGCGGAGGAAGACCTCACAAACGACAATAAATGACGAGATGTGAAGGAGGGAATCCGGGGCTAGATCGTGAAAATCCAGCCCGTAATAAAACATAAGACCCCTAACAAAAGGATCCAGAGCGAGGCCTAGTCCTCAGAGGAAGTGGGAGACGAACACAACGCTCTCTTTGGGTTCGGGAGTGGGGATGACCTGCCCTCGGGCGGGCAGCCTATGCGAAATTTCGACGGCTAGGTATCTGGCCTCCCTCAACTTCTTGATATCCTCCTCTGTAACGGAAGAAGGCATCCACCGGCCTTGAAGGCTAGATCCGGACATGATTGAAGGTCCGAAGCACCTGACCTGGGCTTTGGGTGTTAGAACTCGAGGCGGGGGAAGGATTCGATTGAGCACGGGAGGGAAGAAGTAAAAGCCATGTCCCTTTATAAAGAGGGTGAATATCAAGCGTCCTCCTCGTGACCGTTTGGGACTTGCCTAAAATCTATGAGTCCTAGGCACGGTTGGGTTACCCACGTCCGTATTGATGAGAATCCCGTAATAAGGGGAACACAATCGCTGCCTTGACAAGACGTGTCAAGAAACCGCCTCACGTTATGTGCGGGGCTGGTTAAAGAAAAACGGTTCGAATAATTACCAGACCATGGCATGATGTCATGGAGCCAAAATGTGTCGGCAGATTGGATTTGTGGAAATATTATTCTCTCTATGGTGGTGTGTGGAACTTATTTTGCAGGGTCGGACACTATCCTTGTATTCAAACTCTTCTATGGTGTATTCGGAGGAGGAACCCGCCTTGCAATGCCGAAGACAACACTGCATGCCGGACTCATCGTCATTGAAGCCTGGTTCAGGGGCTACTTAGGGAGTCCTGGATTAGGGGGTCTCCGGACAGCTGGACTATATCCTTTGGCAGGACTGTTGGACTATGAAGATACAAGATTGAAGACTTCGTCCCGTGTCCGGATGGGACTCTACTTGGCATGGAAGGCAAGCTAGGCAATACAGATATGTATATCTCCTCCTTTGTAACCGACCTTGGGTAACCCTAGCCCCCTCCGGTGTCTATATAAACCGGAGGGTTTTAGTCCATAGGACAACATACAATCATACCATAGGCTAGCTTCTAGGGTTTAGCCTCTTCGATCTCGTGGTAGATCAACTCTTGTACTACACATATTATCAAGAATAATCAAGCAGGACGTAGGGTTTTACCTCCATCAAGAGGGCCCGAACCTGGGTAAAACATCGTGTCCCCTGCCTCCTGTTACCATCCGCCTTAGACGCACAGTTCGGGACCCCCTACCCGAGATCCGCCGGTTTTGACACCGAGAGTGGGGATTGTGGCCGGGTGTAGCAGCGCAGGGTGCAGGCAGCAGCGCAGTGGCGAGCACCGACGTGTAGTGGCGACTAGCGGATGCGGGCGCGCGGGGAAACAAGGCCGCGGTGCCAGCGTCGAGCTGCCAGGGAGCAGGGCAGTCGAGGCCAGCGCACGCACGACAGGCGTGGGGCGCGCGCATGGGATTCCGGGCGCGTTCGGGGTGATGCAGGGTGTGGCGAGCGTTGCGTTTTGCAGCAGGCGGAGCGGGGGAAACGCTCGGGTGACTGTAGGCGCCTGCGGCTTGAGCAGCAGCAGGGAGGGCGCGAGGCGGGCACGGGAAACGTCGGCTAGGGAGGGTGAGTCGGGCGCGGGCGGTGTAGCCGGCAGTGGATAGCAGCAAGCAACAGAGTAGTAGTGGCGACGACAACTACGGCAATGGCGACAACGAGGTTCGGGCGTGATAGGAAGCTAGGCTACAAGCACAGATTCAATGGGGAAACAGAGGAGTTTCGAGCGCCTGCTCACATCGTTGACGAGGAGTCGCTCGAGGTGGCGTGGGGTGCAGCGACGGCGTAGGAATCGGTGAAGTTTTCCGGTGATCGAAGGTTGAAGAAGGCGACGGATCTGGTGATGCAGGGGCTCTCGGCTTCCATTTGTTGGCTGAGACGAAGCATACAAGCACGATGGCTCCCCTAGACAGCAACTCAACCACCAAGGAGCTCGGTGGCGAGGTGAGGCATGGTGGTGATGGTGTTGGATGTCAATGCAGACGATGGTGCGAGCGAGAGGGAGGGGGAAGTGAGTTAGGGTTGCGCCAGGGTTTCGGGAGAGCCTATATATGCTGGGGGAGGCGCTGGATGGACGACATGTGGCCAAGCGCGTCCATGGCCGCGGGATGGCTGACACGCCCTCCCTCCTTCCTGTAGTGGGAGGTTGGGGACAACACAGATGGGTTGGGTCAATGTTGTTACATGGGCCAAAGTGCATAATGGCACTAGAGCCCATTAACACATAGTAGTTAGGCCTTTTCTTTTTCTTTTATCTTTATTTTATAGAATCTGTTTGCAATATTTTGAGCTGCCAATTGGTCTTTGTAAAATGTGGAACTTGGCCACATAAATACATTACAATATTTGGCACTACCACAAAAAGTTTGGGAGGAGTTTGAATTGATTCGGATTTTTCACAAATGGAAAAGTATAAAAAAGCTAATTTGGAACTATTTTAATTTCCAAGGGGAATTAAATATCTCAAATGATGTTGAATCATTCATGAAAATTAGTTAGCAAATATTTTTAACCCATCAAACATTTTTACTTGACAGTTTGGAGAAATACGAATTTGACTTATTTTCGGAATTTGAATTTGACCTGTGTTTGAAACAAGTGAGGTTTAGTAAGAGTAATAGTGGTGACATGGCATCATTAACAGAGGATTACTGTAGCTTAATTATTCGGGCGTCACAGAACTATGGGTGTTAATCACACAAAGATGTGAACTATTGGTGTTAAATCATATGGCGATGTGAACTAGATTATTGACTCTAGTGCAAGTGGGAGACTTAAGGAAATATGCCCTAGAGGTAATAATAAAGTTGTTATTTTATATTTCCTTATATCATGATAAATTTTTATTATTCATGCTAGAATTGTATTAACCGGAAACTTGACACATGTGTGGATACATAGACAAATCATCATGTCCCTAGTAAGCCTCTACTAGACTAGCTCGTTAATCAAAGATGGTTAAGTTCCCCAACCATAGACATGTGTTGTCATTTGATGAACGGGATCACATACTTAAGAGAATGATGTGATCGACAAGACACAACCGTTAGCTTAGCATATTGATCGTTCAGTTTTATTGCTATTGGTAATGCACATCATAAGAAGCCTTGCACATGTGTTATCTCTGGGCCCTCTCAGTAATGCACATCATAAGAAGCCTTGCAAGCAAAGTGACTAATGAGTGGGCTACAAGATGATGTATTACAGAACGAGTAAAGAGACCTGCCGGTAACGAGATTGAACTAGGAATGTGGATACCGACGATCGAATCTCGGGCAAGTAACATACAGATGGATAAAGGGAATAACGTATGTTGTGATAACGGTTCGACCGATAAAGATCTTTGTAGAATATGTAGGAGCCAATATGAGCATCTATGTTTTGGTATTGGTTATTGACCGAGAGGTGTCTTGGTCATGTCTACATAGTTCTCGAACCCATAGGGTCTGCACGCTTAACGTTCGATGATGATTTAGTATTATATGAGTTATGTGATTTGGTGACTGAATGTTGTTCGGAGTCCCGGATGAGATCACGAACATGACGAGGAGTATCGAAATGGTCGAGAGGTAGAGATTGATATATAGGACCATGGTATTCGGACACCAGAAGTGTTCCGAAGGGTACCAGGTACATATTGGGACACTAGAAGGGGTTCCGGACACCCCCGACAAAAGATATGGGCCTTATGGGCCAAGAGGGGAAACACACCAGCCACAAGGGGCTGGTTCCCCACCCCCATATGGGCCAGCCAAGAAGGAGAAGGAAAGAGGGGAAGGGAAAGGAAAAGGAGGGAATAAGATTCCCCCTTCCTTCCCTCTCCCCCTCTCTTTCCTTTCCCCTCCGGTAGATAAGGAAAGGAGGGGGGGGGGGGGGGCGCCGGCCATAGGAAGGCCCCAAGTAGGATTAGGCCTACTTGGCTGCCTCCTTGGTTGCCTCCCCTCTCCCCCACCTATATATATACGGGGGGCGCCCCTAGCACACACCGGACAATTGCCTAGCCGTGTGCGGTTCCCCCCTCCACCATTTACTCCCACAATCATATATTCATAATACTTAGGTGAATCCCTGCGTGGATTAGTTCACCATCACCGCCACCACGCTGTCGTGCTGACGGAACTCAACTACTACCTCAACAACTTGCTGGATCAAGAAGGCGAGGCACGTCACCGAGCTGAACGTGTGCAGAACTCGGATGTGCCGTACGTTCGGTACTTGATCAGTCGGATCTATAAGAAGTTTGACTACATCAACCGCGTTGTCAAATGCTTCCGCTTTCGTTCTACGAGGGTACGTAGACATACTTGTTGGGGAACGCGGTATTTCAAAAAAATTCCTACGATCACGCAAGATCTATCTAGGAGATGCATAGCAATGAGAGGGGAGAGTGTATCCACGTACCCTCATAGACCAAAAGTGGAAGCGTTTAGTAACGCAGTTGATGTAGTCGAACGTCTTCACGATCCAACCGATCCAAGCACCAAACGTATGGTACCTCCACGTTCAGCACACATTCAGGTCGATGACGTCCCTCGATCTCTTGATCCAGTTGAGGATGAGGGAGAGTTCCGTTAGCACGACGGTTTGGCGACGGTGATGAAGTTACTGGTGCAGCGCTTCGCCTAAGCACTACGATGATATGACCGAGGTGTGTAACTGTGGAGGGGGGCACCACACATGGTTAAGAGAAACTTGTGTGTTCTAGGGTTCCCCCTGCCCCCATGTATAAAGGAGGAGAGGGGAGGCCGGCCGGCCCCTGTAGGGCGCGCCAGGAGAGGGGAGTCCTACTAGGAGTCCAAGTCCTAGTAGGGTTCCACCTGGAGGAAGGGGGAAGAAGGAAGGGAGAGGGGGCAGGGAAGGAGGGGGGCGCCGCCCCTTTCCCCTAGTCCAATTCGGACCCAAGGAGGGGGGCACGACTAGCCCCTTGTGGCCCTTCTCTCTCCCCACTAAGGCCCATGAAGGCCCATTAGTTCCCCTGGGGGTTTCGATAACCCTCCACCACCCCGATAATTATCTGGTACCTCTCGGAACTCATTCGGTGTCCAAATAGCATCGTCCAATATATCAATCTTTCTGTCTCGACCATTTTGAGACTCCTTGTAATGTTCGTGATCTCATCCATGATTCCGAACAAACTTCAGTCATCAAATCAAAAAACTCATAATACAAATTATCATCGAACGTTAAGCGTGTGGACCCTACGGGTTCGAGAACTATCTAGACATGATTGAGACACATCTCCGGTCAATAACCAATAGCGGAACCTGGATGCTCATATTGGCTCCTACATATTCTACGAAGATCTTTATCGGTCAAACCGCATAACAACATACGTTGTTCCCTTTGTCATCGGTATGTTACTTGCCCGAGATTTGATCGTTGGTATCATCATACCTAGTTTAATCTCGCTACCAACAAGTCTCTTTACTCATTCCGTAATGCATCATCCCGTGACTAACTCATTAGACACATTGCTTGCAAGGCTCATAGTGATGTGCATTACCGAGAGGGACCAGAGATACCTCTCCGATACACGGAGTGACAAATCCTAAGCACAATCTATGCCAACTCAACAAACACCATCGGAGACACCTGTAGATCATCTTTATAATCACCCAGTTACGTTGTGATATTTGATAGCACACAAGGTGTTCCTCCGGTATTTAGGAGTTGCATAATCTCATAGTCAGAGGAACATGTATAAGTCATGATGAAAGCAATAGCAATAAAACTAAACGATCATTATGCCAAGCTAACGGATGGGTCTTGTCGATCACATCATTCTCTAATGACGTGATGCCGTTCATCAAATGACAACACATGTCTATGGTCAAGAAACTTAACCATCTTTGATTAACGAGCTAGTCTAGTAGAGGCATACTAGGGACACTCTGTTTGTCTATGTATTCACACATCTACTAAGTTTCTGGCTAATACAATTCTAGCATGAATAGTAAACATTTATCATGATATAAGGAAATATAAATAACAACTTTATTATTGCCTCTAGGGCATATTTCCTTCAGTCTCCCACTTGCACTAGAGTTAATAATCTAGATTACATAGTAATGATTCTAACACCCATGGAGTCTTGGTGCTAATCATGTTTTGCTCGTGAGAGGGGCTTAGTTAATGGGTCTGCAATATTCAGATCCGTATGTATCTTGCATATCTCTATGTCTCCCTCCTTGACTTGATCGCGGATGGAATTTAAGCATCACTTGATGTGTTTGGTTCTCTTGTGAAATCTCGATTCCTTCGCCAAGATAATTGCTCCAGTATTGTCACAAAAGATTTTTATTGGACCCGATGCACTAGGTATTACACCTAGATTGGATATGAACTCCTTCATCCAGACTCCTTCATTTGCTGCTTCTGAAGTAGCTATGCACTCCACTTCACACGTAGATCCCGCCACGACGCTCTGCTTGGAACTGCACCAACTGACAGCTCCACCATTCAATATAAATACATATCCGGTTTGCGACTTAGAGTCATCCGGATCAGTGTCAAAGCTTGTATTGACATAACCGTTTACGACGAGCTCTTTGTCACCTTCATAAATGAGAAACATATCCTTAGTCCTTTTTAGGTATTTCAGGATGTTCTTGACCGTTGTCCAGTGATCCACTCCTGGATTACTTTGGTACCTCCCGCTAAACTAATAGCAAGACACACATCAGGTCTGGTACACAGCATTGCATACATGATAGAACCTATGGCTGAGGCATAGGGAGTGACTTTCATTTTCTCTCTATCTTCTGCAGTGGTCGGGCATTGAGTGTGACTCAACTTCACACCTTGTAACACAGGCAAGAACCCTTTCTTTGAGTGATCTATTTTGAACTTCTTCAAAACTTTATCAAGGTATGTGCTTTGTGAAAGTCCAATTAAGTGTCTTAATCTATCTCTATAAATCTTGATGCCCAATATATAAGCAGCTTCACCGAGGTCTTTCATTGAAAAATTCTTATTCAAGTATCCGTTTATGCTGTTCAGAAATTCATTATCATTTCCAATCAACAATATGTCATCCACATATAATATCAGAAATGCTACAGAGCTTGCACTCACTTTCTTCTAAATACAGGCTTCTCCAAAAGTCTATATAAAACCATATGCTTTGACCACACTATCGAAGCGTATATTCCAACTCCGAGAGGCTTGCACTAGTCCATAAATGGATCGCTGGAGCTTGCACACTTTGTTAGCACCTTTAGGATCGTCAAAACCTTTTGGTTGCATCATATACAACTCTTCTTTAAGATATACATTAAGGAATGCAGTTTTGACATCCATTTGCCAAATTTCATAATCATAAAAGCGGCAATTGCTAACATGATTCGGGCAGACTTAAGCATCACTACGGGTGAGAAGGTCTCATCATAGTCAACTCCTTGAACTTGTCGAAAACCTTTCGCAACAAGTCGAGCTTCATAGATAGTAACATTACCGTCAGCATCGGTCTTCTTCTTGAAGATCCATTTATTCTCTATTGTTTGCCGATCATCGGGCAAGTCAACCAAAGTCCACACTTTGTTCTCATACATGGATCCCATCTCAGATTTCATGGCCTCAAGCCATTTCACGGAATCTGGGCTCATCATCGCTTCCTCATAGTTCATAGCTTCGTCATGGTTAAGTAACATGACCTCCAGAACAGCATTACCGTACCACTCTGGTGCGGATCTTACTCTGGTTGACCTACGAGGTTCAGTAGTAACTTGATCAGAAGTTTCATGATCATCATCATTAGCTTCCTCACTAATTGGTGTAGGAATCACCAAAACTGATTTCTATGATGAACTACTTTCCTATCCGAGAGAAGGTACAATTACCTCATCAAGTTCTACTTTACTCCCACTCACTTCTTTCGAGAGAAACTCCTTCTCTAGAAAGGATCCATTCTTAGCAAGAAATATCTTGCCTTCGGATCTATGATAGAAGGTGTACCCAACAGTCTCCTTTGGGTATCCTATGAAGACACATTTCTCCGATTTGGGTTCAAACTTATTAGGTTGAAGCTTTTTCACATAAGCATCGCAACCCCAAACTTTAAGAAATGAAAACTTGGGTTTCTTGCCAAACCACAGTTCATATGGTGTCGTCTCAACGGATTTAGATGGTGCCCTATTTAACGTGAATGCAACCGTCTCTAAAGCATAACCCCAAAACAATAGCGGTAAATCAGTAAGAGGCATCATTGATCGCACCATATCTAATAAAGTGCGGTTACGACGTTCGGACACACCATTACGTTGTGGTGATCCAGGTGGTGTGAGTTGCGAAACTATTCCGCATTGTTTCAAATGAAGACACTCATAACTCAAATATTCACCTCCACGATCAGATCGTAGAAATTTTATTTTCTTGTTACGATGATTTTCCACTTCACTCTGAAATTCTTTGAACTTTTCAAATGTTTCAGACTTATGTTTCATCAAGTAGATATACCCATATCTGCTCAAATCATCTGTGAAGGTCAGAAAATAACAATACCCGCCCCGAGCCTCAACACTCATTGGACCACATACATCGGTATGTATTATTTCCAACAAGTCTATTGCTCGCTCCAATTTTTCGGAGAACGGAGTTTTAGTCATCTTGCCCATGAGGCATGGTTTGCAAGCATCAAGTGATTGATAATCAAGTGATTCCAAAAGTCCATCAACATGGAGTTTCTTCATGCGCTTTACACCAATATGACCTAAACGACAGTGCCACAAATAAGTTGCACTATCATTATTAAACTTGTATCTTTTAGCTTCAATACTATGAATATGTGTATCACTACTATAGAGATTCGAGAAAAATAGACCACTCATCTAGGGTACATAACCATAAAAGATATTACTCATATAAATAGAACAACCCTTATTCTCTCATTTAAATGAATAACCGTCTCGCATCAAACAAGATCCAGATATAATGTTCATGCTTAACGCTGGCACCAAATAACAATTATTTAGGTCTAAAACTAATCGTGAAGGTAGATGTAGAGGTAGCGTGTCGACGGCGATCACATCGACTTTGGAACCATTTCCCACGCGCATCGTCACCTCGTCCTTAGCCAATCTTCATTTAATCTGTAGCCCATGTTTCGAGTTGGAAATATGTGCAACAAAACCAATATCAAATACCAAGGCACTACTACGAGCATTGGTAAAGTACACATCAATAACATGTATATCAAATATACCTTTCACTTTGCCATCCTTCTTAGCCACCAAATACTTGGGGCAGTTTCGCTTCCAGTGACCAGTCCCTTTGCAGTAGAAGCACTTAGTCTCAGGCTTAGGTCTAGACTTGGGCTTCATCACTTGAGCAGCAACTTGCTTGTTGTTCTGCTTGAAGTTCCCCTTCTTCCCTTTGCCCTTCTTCTTGAAACTAGTGGTCTTGTTGACCATCAACACTTGATGCTCCTTCTTGATTTCTACCTCCACAGCCTTTAGCATCGCGAAGAGCTGAAGAATTGTCTTATCCATCCCTTGCATATTATAGTTCATCACGAATCTTTTGTAGCTTGGTGGCAGTGATTGAAGAACTCTGTCAATGACACTATCATCAGGAAGATTAACTCCCAGTTAAGTCAAGTGGTTGTGGTACCCAGACATTCTGAGTATATGTTCACTGACAAAACTATTCTCCTCCGTCTTGTAGCTGTAGAACTTATTGGAGACTTCATATCTCTCAATCCGGGCATTTTCTTGAAATATTAACTTCAACTCCTGGAACATCTCATATGCTCCATGACGTTCAAAACATTGTTGAAGTCCCGGTTCTAAGCCATAAAGCATAGCACACTAAATTATCGAGTAGTCATCAGCTTTGCTCTGCCAGACGTTCATAACGTCCGGAGTTGCTCCTGCAGCGGCTCTTACACCTAGCAGTGCTTCCAGGACGTAATTCTTCTATGGAGCAATGAGGATAATCTTCAAGTTATGGACCATGTCTGTGTAGTTGCTACCATCATCTTTCAACTTAACTTTCTCTAGAACGCATTAAAATTCAAAGGCACGGTAGCACAGGCCATTGATCTACAATAACATAGACGTGCAAAATACTATCAACACTACAAAAAAGACACATCCGTGACATTTTGGGCCGAACGAATTTTTTTCCTGTCATACTTATGACACTTCTATGACAATAATTGTGACAAAACACGGTATCATCATAGAAGTGGTGGGGTCCTACTTATATGACAAAAAAATCATGACAGAAAATGGGCTTTTCGTCCTCGGTGGGCCGGAGACGTAGCTGCATGACATTCTTTGGGCCGTCCATGACGGAAAAAACCATGGTAGAAGCGAGGGCGAGGAAAATATCAGGGTATTCCCGGTTACGGTGGGTGGTCGAGGCCGAGCGATGCACATTTCTCTCGTACATGCACGCGTATGGGTGCGGGGCGTTGGGCTCTAACTGAACCCGAGCGATTGCACTCTAGGCAACATGTTACTGAACCCGAGCGATCGATTGATGGCTGTTAACTAAACCCGATCGAGCAATTCCTTTGCTACTGCTGCTAACTGAAGCCGATCAATGCTGCCTCTGGATGAACAGTGAGCGTTGCTGGGGGGTTTGGATGAATAGTTCCCGGTGGGGGTGGATGAACAAGACCCCGTGGTGTTGCCTCTGGATGAATAGGACCCCGATCGATCGAGCCGGTTGGGGCTGGATGAACAGGACCCCGTGGAGGGCTGGATGAATAGGACCACCCCGTGGAGGGCAGGATGAACAATAGACAGTGGAGGGCTGGATGAACAGTAACCTGTGGAGGGGTGGTTGAACAGGAGCCCGTGGAGAGGGCTGGTTGAACAGTAGCCGATGGAGTAGCGCGCGGTGGAGGCTGGATGAACAGGAGCCCGTGGATGAACAGTCGCAGGTGGAGGCTGGAGGAGGTCGACGGGTGATGAATATAGCCCGTGGAGGCTGGAGGGGGTCGATGGCAGAGATGAACAATATCCCGTGGAGTCCCGTTGTAACACCCACGATGCGGCTATATCTCCCACGTGTCGGAGCACGACTTAGAGGCATAACCGCATAGTAGGCATGTCGCAAGAGGGGTAATCTTTACACATCCCATGTACTGAATAAGAAAGGGATAAGGAGTTGGCTTACAATCGCCACTTCACACAATACATAAATATAGCATTACATCATCCAGAATACAATCAAGGTCCAACTCTGGAACCAAATAAAAAAGACAACCCCTAATGCAAAAGATCCCCGATCGCCCCAATTGGGCTCCACTACTGATTGTCCAGAAAGGAAACATAATAACGTCCTGAATCCTCGTCGAACTCCCACTTGAGTTCGGTCGCATCCCCTGTACTGGCATCATTGACACCTGCATCTGGTTTTGGAAGTAATTTGTGAGTCACGGGGACTCAGCAATCTCACACCCTCGCGATCAAGACTATTTAAGCTTATGGGTAGGAAAAGGCAGTGAGGTGGAGCTGCAACAAGCACTAGCATATATAGTGGCTAACTTGCGCAAATGAGTGCGAGAAGAGAAGAAAAGCACAGTCGATAAGCTACAAAGATCAAGAAGTGATCCTAAAACTACTTACTTTCAAGCATAACACAAGACCGTGTTCTCTTCTTGGAATCCGCCGAAAAGAGACCATCATGGCTACACAAGCTGTTGATTCATTTTAATTAAGTTAAGTGTCAGGTTTTCTACAACCGGATATTAACAAATTCCCATCTTCCCATAACCGCGGGCACGGCTTTCAAAAGTTCAAAACCCTGCAGGGGTGTCCCAACTTAGCCCATCACAAGCTCTCACGGTCAATGAAGGATATTCCTTCTCCCAGGATGACCCGATCAGACTCGGAATCCCGGTTACAAGACATTTCGACAGTGGTAAAACAAGACCAGCAAAGCCGCCCGATGTGTCGACAAATCCCGATAGGAGCTGCACATATCTTGTTCTCAGGGCACACCGGATGAACACTACGTACAACTAAAACCAACCCTCAAGTTTCCCCGAGGTGGCGCTGCAAGTGGCTCTGTTTTGGACCAACACTAAGAGGAGCACTGGCCCTGGGGTTTAAAATAAAGATGACCCTTGAGTCTGCGGAACCCAAGGGAAAAAGGCTGAGGTGGCAAATGGTAAAACCAAGGTTGGGCCTTGCTGGAGGAGTTTTATTCAAGGCGAACTGTCAAGGGGTTCCCATTATAACCCGACAGCGTAAGGAACGCAAAATCAAGGAACATAACACCGGTATGACGGGAACTACGACAACAAGAGTGGAAAAAAACACTAGGCATAAGGCCGAGCCTTCCACCCTTTACCAAGTATATAGGTGCATTAAAGTAAACAAGATATAATAATGATATCCCAACAATAATCATGTTCCAACAAGGAACAAACTCCATCTTCACCTGCAACTAGCAACACTATAAGAGGGGCTGAGCAAAGCGGTAACATAGCCAAACAACGGTTTGGTAGGACAAGGTGGGTTAGAGGCTTGACATGGCAATATGGGAGGCATGATACAACAAGTGTTAGGTATCGCAGCATAACAATAGAGCGAGCAACTAGCAAGCAAAGATAGAAGTGATTTCGAGGGTATGGTCATCTTGCCTGCAAAGTTCTCCGAGTTGACGTAAGCTTGATCCTCGTAAGCATAGTCAACGGGTTCCTCGATCACGTACTCGTCTCCCAGCTCTACCCAAGGCAAAAACACAAGCAAAAGGAACCACAATCAACCACGGAGCAATGCGCAAGCAACATGATGCAAAACATGGCATGATATGCGGGATGTGATATGCAATGCATACGCGTGCTCCGGAACGAAATGATTGAACCAGGCCTCAACTTGGCAAACCAAGTGCGCCGCTAGAAAGATGAGTTGATTTCGGTCGAAATCGATATAGAGATCACCAGAAATGGATGCACAGTTTGCAAATGGCAAGCAAAACAATAATGGCACAATCCTGCGATTAACAGCACGATGCCATATAAAATGCAACAAGAAGCTAAGTTACTGCACTCTAACATAGCAACAAAGCACATGGCAGTGATCTACTCAAGATGCTTGACAAAAGATGAACACTAAGCTACGGCTAAATCACACAAGAGTAGGTTCAAACAAGCATGGCAAAAGGGCAAAAGATATCAGCTTCACAGACTTAGTGAAAATACTAACATGTCATTAATTAACATCAGGAAGCAGTGTTTAGACCAAGATAACAACATGCTACAGGATCAGATCATAGCAAACAAAGGCATGGCATGAATCTACTCAAAGCATATAACAAAAGTCCCTTACTGACCATAAGCCAAAAGGACACAGAAAATATGTTGGCACCCATGTAAACATAGCAAGTTTCATTAACAGATTCAAACTTAGCAGAAAACTGGACATGGCAGAAACAGAATTATGAAGGCCTCTTTGCGAGCTCGATTCACTCACCACAAGGCATTGCATGAAAAACTAAGCATACTACCAGCAAGAAGACATGATCATGAGGATAACCAAAGCAAGAACAAGCTCATAGCGTGCATGGACTGAACTACAACAACCTTGGCAAAATTGATTAACACGTAAACAATCTGCCAGGAACATTTTATAGCAAAAGTAGAGCAAGATTGAGTCATGCTAGGGCACTCCATAAATGCAAACAGGGACATGTATGGATAGAACATAACCATATGTCAAAATCATCCTTACTGAACATACTCAAAAGAAGCATGGATCACTCCGTAGCAACATGAATACATGGCATAAAAATAACAGTAGGGAAATGACTTGGTGAAATTCTAAGTCCCTGAAATCAGCAACATCATGAGAGCTACTTTGCATGCTTGTGCTAGTCACCACATTGATCACAAAAATACATGGCATACACCCCTATAAAGATGGCATGACATAGCCCAAAACACATGTAGATCTCATACTCATATGCAGCACACAATAAACATGGCAAAAATGACAAATGCTCATAAACTGATAAGAATCAGGGACTAACATTTTATAGCACTCTTACAACAGACATTTGGGCATCAATATGGACTCAAACAAGCATGGTGCAATGGAACAAAATGAAGAGGGCATCATGATGAACATTTTGATATATGGCACGCTCAAAACGGAGCTACGGATGCGGAGTTATGGCATGATGAAAAGTGCATGAAAATGTTGCAGACTTGGGAAAAATACGAGGTCAACCCTAGTTTTTCTAGATCTGGATCTGAGTGTGCGGAAGCCGAGGCAGCTAGAGCTCTCGCCGGAGTTTCGGGACAGTGGCCGGAGCTTGCCGGCGACGAGGAACAGAGGAGGCGGCGAGGCTTCACGCGGGGAGCGGGGTAGGCGGCGGCGGCGCCCCACGGCGGCGTCCGGTGCCGGCGACGGAGAGCGGCGACGCACGCAGGTGGTTGCGGCGGCCGGCGGCCGGCGTGAGGCGGCGAACTGAGCGGGGCGGTGGCCGGAGCAGGCGGGCGCGGGCGGCGGCTCTGCTCAGGCGCGCGGGCCGAGAGGGCCCCGCCTGGGCCCGGCGGGCCTGCGCTGGAGGAGCGGCAAAGTGGGCGCGGGCTGCCACGTGGCGGCCTGTGAGTGGAGGGAAGCGGTAGCGCGATTTGTCCGGCGTCGCCCAGACATGTCCGGCGGCGCGGAGGGGAAATAGACTAGGGTTTCGCCCGAATTTCGGAGCGGGAGGTGTTTTTATAGGTAGAGGGAGCTAGGAGAGTCCAAATGAGGTGCGGTTTTCGGCCACGCGATCATGATCGAATGGCCGAGAGGATGGAGGGGGTTTGGATGGGTTATTGGGCCACTTTGGAGGGGTGTTGGGCTGCAACACACACGAGGCCTTTACGGTTCCTCGGTTAACCGTTGGAGTATCAAACGGACTCCAAATGGCACGAAACTTGACAGGCGGTCTACTGTTGGCGTACCAAGGCCACTTGGCAAATCTCGGTCCATCCCGAGAAAGTTTAACATCCACACACGAAAAGAGGCAAAAGGGGATGCCGGAGGACGTAGGAGTGTCGGAATGCAAAATGGACAACGAGGAAAAAGCTCGGATGCATGACATGGAAAAAATGCAAAACGAAGAGAAAACCCAACCATGAGGGAATATCATAACTTAGAGCCAAAAATGGCAAGAGTCAGAATACAAATATGGTAAGTTACATCCGGGGCGTTAGACCCGTTTTGCGGTACGCCACACCCCTCCCGATGAACAGGACCCCCGCTTCGACCGTAGCGCTCCAACACAAGTCCGTTTGGTCCGTTTTGCGGTACGCCACACCCCTCCCGATCAACAGGACCCCCGTTTCGACCGTAGGAGGTCCGCTTCCTCCGTTTTGCGGTACGCCAGACCCCTCCCGATGAACATGATCCCGTTTCGACAGTGGTCGGTCGAACACAAGGCCGTTTCCTCCGTTCTGCGGTACGCCAGGCCTCGTTTCCATCAACTGTTCCGTCCAAGCCCTCCCGATGAACACGACGACGCATTCCGTTCCGACCCAGCCGGTTGGCTTCCCATGAACACGACGACGATGATGTTTCTCCGTTCCGACCCAGCCATGTACACGAGCCCTGGCCGTACGTACGCGTGAGTAGGCGTTCGAAACCCCACCCGTATGTACGTACGTGGCCGTATTTACTTTCTTGCACCCTGGCCGTTGTACGTACGTGTACATGCTACGTGCGTGCCTCTACTACGACACGTGTGCGCCTCTACATCGACTAGTATGTACGTACATGTTCGCGACCAGAATGACAATGCTACATATGCTTCGACCAGGTGGGTCCCGACTTTCAGGCACTTCCTTGCATGCGAAGATGTAGCTGGTGGGTCCCAGCAGTCAGGGGGGCGAATTGTTTTTTTGCCCAGACGCACTTCCTAGCATGCGAAGATGTAGCTGGTGGGTCCCAGCAGTCAGGGGGAAGTGTTTTTTCGCCAAATACGGTGGCCTGTCTGGTGTGTCCCCGCTGTCAGGTGGAGGAATAATTATTATGCGCGTAATAAGGAGGCACTTCCTTGCTGCGGCCGTGGACCTAGCTGTCAGCCTCTCCACGTACAGTCCAGGTCCGATGGAAGCCGTTCCTTGATACGTCTCCAACGTATCTATAATTTTTGATTGCTCCATGCTATATTATCTACTGTTTTGAATGTTTATGGGCTTTATTATACACTTTTATATCATTTTTGGGACTAACTTATTAACCTAGAGCCCAGTGCCAGTTTCTGTTTTTACCCTGTTTCAGGGTTTCGAAGAAAAGGAAAATCAAACGAAGTCCAATCGACCTGAAACTTCACAAAACTCATTTTTGGAAGGAAAGAAGCCCAGAAGACTTGGAGTGGACGTCGGGGGATCTGCGAGGAGGTCACGAGGCAGGGGGGCATGCCCACCCCCTGGGCGCGCCGTCCACCCTCGTGAGCCCCTCGTGGCCCCCCTGACGTACTTCTTCTGCCTATATATCTCCATATACCCTAAAAATATCTGTGAGCACAATAGATCGGGAGTTCCGCCGCCAGAAGCCTCCGTAGCCACCGAAAGCCAATCTAGACCCGTTCGGGCACCCTGCCGAAGGGGGTAATCCTTCTCCGATGTCCATCTTCATCATCCCGGTGCTCTCCATGATGAGGAGGGAGTAGTTCTCCCTCGGGGCTGAGGGTATGTACCAGTAGCTATGTGTTTGATCTCTCTCTCCCTCGTGTTCTTGAGGTGATACGATCTTGATGTATGGCGAGCTTTGCTATTATATTTGGATCCTATGATGTTTCTTCCCCCTCTACTCTCTTGTAATGAATTGAGTATTCCCCTTTGAACTTATCTTATCGGATTGAGTCTTTAAAGATTTGAGAACACTTGATGTATGTCTTGCCGTGCGTATCTATGGTGACAATGGGATATCACGTGATTCACTTGATGTATGTTTTGGTGATCAACTTGCGGGTTCCGCCCATGAACCTATGCATAGGGGTTGGCACACGTTTTCATCGTGATTCTCCGGTAGAACTTTGGGGCACTCTTTGAGGTCCTTTGTGTTGGTTAAATAGATGAATCTGAGATTGTGTGACGCATATCGTATAATCATACCCACGGATACTTGAGGTGACATTGGAGTATCTAGGTGACATTAGGGTTTTGGTTGATTTGTGTCTTAAGGTGTTATTCTAGTACGAACTCTAGGGCTGTTTGTGACACTTATAGGAATAGCCCAACAGATTGATTGGAAAGAATAACTTTGAGGTGGTTTTGTACCCTACCATAATCTCTTCGTTCATTCTCCACTATTAGTGACTTTGGAGTGACTCTTTGTTGCATGTTGAGGGATGGTTATGTGATCCAATTATGTTAGCATTGTTGACGGAACTTACACTAGCGAAAGTATGAACCCTAGGCCTTATTTCAACTCATTGCAATACCATTTACGCTCACTTTTATCATTAGTTACCTTGCTGTTTTTATATTTTCAGATTACAAATACCTTTATCTAACATCCATATTGCACTTGTATCACCATCTCTTCGCAGAACTAGTGCACCTATACAATTTACCATTGTATTGGGTGTGTTGGGGACAGAAGAGACTCTTTGTTATTTGGTTGCAGAGTTGCTTGAGAGAGACCATCTTCATCCTACGCCTCCTACGGATTGATAAACCTTAGGTCATCCACTTGAGTGAAATTTGCTACTGTCCTACAAACCTCTGCACTTGGAGGCCCAACAACGTCTACGAGAAGAAGGTTGTGTAGTAGACATCAAGCTCTTTTCTAGCGCCGTTGCCGGGGAGGTGAGTGCTTGAAGGTATATCTTTAGATCTTGCAATCGAGATTTTAGTTTCTTGTTTTATCACTAGTTTAGTTTATAAAAGAAAACTATAAAAATGGAATTGAGTTTGTCTCATACGCTTCACCTTTTTAATATCTTTCGTGAGTATGATGGAAAGGATAATTGTGCTCAAGTGCTAGAAGAAGAAATCTATAAAATGTTTGGCACTAAATATTGGAATGATGGGCATGATTGCAATGTTGTTAGTATGAATTCCTTGAATATCCATGATGCTAATGATATGCAAAGCCACAAGCTTGGGGAAGCTATGTTTGATGAAGATGATATTTTTTGTCCCCCAAGTTTTAATGAGCAAATTTATTATGATGAAAGCATGCCTCCTATCTATGATGATTATTGTGATGACACATATGCTTTAAAGAATAATGATAACCATGAAACTTGTCATCTTGATCTTAATTTTCAATCACATGATAGTTATTTTGTTGAGTTTGCTCCCACTATTATTCATGCGAAGAATTTTGCCTATGTGGAGAGTAGTAATTTTTCTATGCTTGTAGATCAAGAAAAGAACGCTTTAGGTGCTGGTTATATTGTTGAATTCATTCATGATACTACTGAAAATTATTATGAGGGAGGAACATATGCTTGTAGGAATTGCAATAATATCAAGTTTCCTCTCTATGTGCTTAAAATTTTGAAGTTATGCTTGTTTTACCTTCCTATGCAAGTTGATCCTTGTTCTCACAAGTTGTTTGCTCAAAAAATCCCTATGCATAGGAAGAGGGTTAGACTTAAATGCGCTAGTCATATTCTTCATGATGCTCTCTTTATGTTACAATTCTTATCTTTTATGTGAGCATCATTGAAATCATCATGCCTAGCTAGGGGCGTTAAACGATAGCGCTTGTTGGGAGGCAACCGAATTTTATTTTTGTTCCTTTTTAGTAATAAATAATTCATCTAGCCTCTGTTTAGATGTGGTTTTATGTGTTTAATTAGTGTTTGTGCCAAGTAGAACCTTTGGGAAGACTTGGGGGAAGTCTTTGCGATCATGCTGTAAAAAACAGAAACTTTAGCGCTCACGACAATTGATACCATTTTTATTTGGAGAGTGATATTTAGTTAATTATTTTTTCAGATGATTAATAGATAAATTCCTCAGGTCCAGAAATTTATTTGAGAATTTTATGAGTTCAAGAAGTATACGTTTGATTCAGATTACTACAGACTGTTCTGTTTTTGACAGATTCTGTTTTCGATGTGTTGTTTGCTTATTTTGATGAATCTCTGGCTAGTAAAATAGTTTATAAACCATGGAGAAGTTGTAATACAGTAGGTTTAACACCAATATAAATAAATAATGAGTTCATTACAGTACCTTGAAGTGGTGATTTTCTTTCTTATACTAACGGAGCTTACGAGTTTTCTACTTTAAGTTTTGTGTTGTGAAGTTTTCAAGTTTTGGGTAAGGATTCGATGGACTATGGAACAAGGAGTGGTAAGATCCTAAGCTTGGGGATGCCCAAGGCACCCCAAGGTAATATTCAAGGACAACCAATAGCCTAAGCTTGGGGATGCCCCGGAAGGCATCCCCTCTTTCGTCTTCGTTCATCGGTAACTTTACTTGGAGCTATATTTTTATTCGCCACATGATATGTGTTTTGCTTGGAGCATCAATTTATTTTGTTTGCATTTTCTTGATTTTATTTAGAACAATGTTTTGCATCTTTTATTTCAATAAAAGTGCCATTTATAGCCTTTACTATGCCTATGTTACAAGTATACATGTTGCTGTTTGAAAACAGAAAGTTTACCGATGTTGCAATAATTCCCTAGAAAAGTCAGAATGTGATAAATGTTGAAACCTTTTGCAATTTAAGCTCTGATAAATTTAATACAGTGGGAATTTTCTTTAATAATTTTTGGAGTTAGGGAAGTATGGATGTTGCAGCATTCTTTACAGATTATCCTGTTTAGGCAGATTGCTGTTATGTTTGCATTGTTTGCATATGTTTGCTTCTTTAATGATTCTATTTGAGGATAGGACTATTAAATATGCAGAGGCATTTAGTATGCAACGTTGAATAATAATTTTTGTGATTTTCTACAATAGAGTATGATAAGGTTTTGGCAATGGTTTATACTAACTTATCTGACGAGTCCTTGTTGAGTTTTGTGTGGATGAAGCTTTTGAGATTTAGGGAGACCGTGATATGAGAGGAATTAAGGAGACACAAAAGCTCAAGCTTGGGGATGCCCAAGGCACCCCAAGATAATATTTCAATAAGTCTCAAGCGTCTAAGATTGGGGATGCCCCAGTTGGCATCCCACCTTTGTTCTTCAACAACTATCGGTTAGTTTCGGTTGATCCTAAGTTTTTGCTTCTTCACATGATGTTTGCCATTCTTAGAATGTCATTTTTATTTTGCTTTGCTTGCTGTTTGAATAGAATACCAAGATCTGAAATTATTAAATGTTAGAGAGTCTTCACATAGTTGCATAATTATTCGACTACTCATTGATCTTCACTTATATCTTTCGGAGTAGTTTGTCATTTGCTCTAGTGCTTCACTTATATCTTTTAGAGCAAGGTGGTAGTTTTATTTTTGAAGAAATAGATGAACTATCATGCTTCACTTAGATTATTTCGAGAGTCTTAATAGCATGGTAATTTGCTTAAATAATCCTAATATGCTAGGTATACAAGATTAATAATAAAATTCTCTTATGAGTGTGTTGAATACTATGAGAAGTTTGATACTTGATAATTGTTTTGAGATATGGAGATGGTGATATTAGAGTCATGATCGTCGAGTAGTTGTGAATTTGAGAAATACTTGTGTTAAAGTTTGTGATTCCTGTACCATGCACGTATGGTGAACCGTTATGTGATGAAGTCGGAGCATGATTTATTTATTGACTGTCTTCCTTATGAGTGGCGGTCGGGGACGAGCGATGGTCTTTTCCTACCAATCTACCCCCCTAGGAGCATGCACATAATACTTTGCTTTGATAACTTGTATATTTTTGCAATAAGTATATGAGTTCTTTATGACTAATGTTGAGTCCATGGATTATACGCACTCTCACCCTTCCACCTTTGCTAGCCTCTCTAATACCGCGCACCTTTCGCCGGTATCATACACCCACCGTATACCTTCCTCAAAACAGCCACCATACCTACCTATTATGTCATTTCCATAGCCATTCCGAGATATATTGCCATATAACTTTCCACCGTTCCGTTTATTATGACGCGCTCCATCATTGTCATACTGCTTTGCATGATCATGTAGTTGACATCGTATTTGTGGCAAAGCCACCGTTCATAATTCTTTCATACATGTCACTCATCCATCATTGCACATCCCGGTACACCACTGGAGGCATTCATATAGAGTCATATCTTGTTCTAAGTATCGAGTTGCAATTCTTGAGTTGTAAGTAAATGAAACTATGATGATCATCATTATTAGAGCATTGTCCCAGTGAGGAAAGGATGATGGAGACCATGATTCCCCCACAAGTCGGGATGAGACTCCGGACGAAAATAAATAAATAAAAGAGGCCAAAGAAGCCCAAATAAAAAAAGAGAAAGAAAAGAGGCCATAAAAAAGAGAAAAGGCCCAAATAAAAAAAATAAAAAAATGAGAGAAAAAGAGAGAAGGGACAATGCTACTATCCTTTTACCACACTTGTGCTTCAAAGTAGCACCATGATCTTCATGATAGAGAGTCTCCTATGTTGTCACTTTCATATACTAGTGGGAATTTTACATTATAGAACTTGGCTTGTATATTCCAATGATGGGCTTCCTCAAAAATGCCCTAGGTCTTCGTGATCAAGCGAGTTGGATGCACACCCACTTAGTTTCTTTTGTTGAGCTTTCATATACTTATAGCTCTAGTGCATCCGTTGCATGGCAATCCCTACTCACTCACATTGATATCTATTGATGGGAATCTCCATAGTCCGTTGATACGCCTAGTTGATGTGAGACTATCTTGTCCTTTTTTCTTCTTCTCCACAACCACCATTCTATTCCACCTATAGTGCTATATCCATGGCTCACGCTCATGCATTGCGTGAAGATTGAAAAAGTTTGAGAACATCAAAACTATGAAACAATTGCTTAGCTTGTCATCGGGGTTGTGCATGATTTAAATACTTTCTGTGGTAAAGATAGAGCATAGCCAGACTATATGATTTTGTAGGGATAACTTTCTGAAAGCACAAGTGCTCCCTAGGTGGTTTTGATAATTAATGACAACATATCTCTTGTTGGACTAATGTTTTCATCTAGTATGTTTCAGATAAGTTCAACAATGGAGTGGCATGGACTAAAGGTTGTGGGAAGTTCTCCAAGATGCTAAGGACAAAGGATTGGCTAAAGCTTGAAGCTCAAGACTCTTCATTTTACATTTTAGTGATCCAAGATCACATTGAGTCCATAGGAAAAGCTAATACTATCAAGGAGGGATGAGGTGTTGCTTAATGAGCCTCTTGCTTTATGTGCTTAATTATATGCTCCAAAATCCTCAGCTACTTTCCTACTTCCACAAATGACCTAAACCCAAAGCCAAACTCGGACCTACCGATTATTCCTATCCGGCGCCACTGAGTTTCACTTGTCATAGCCACTGCCAGAAACCCTAAGCAGTTCGGTCTCACCGATGGGATCTCGGTCTCACCGCGATGGGCTTGCAAACTCTCTGTTACCTATTGCATTATTCTCGGTCCCACCGAGATATGCAATCGGTCCCACCGAGTTTGCTTGGCCAACTCCCTGTTTCGCTTCTTACCCAAATCGGTCCCACTGAGTTGGAGTAATCGGTCAAACCGAGTTTTGGATTTACCCTAACCCTAGCACATCGGTCCCACCGAGTTGATTCAGTCGATCCCACCGAAATCTCTAACGGTCACTAGGTTTACCCTTTCGGTCTGACCGAGTTTGTTGATTCGGTCCCACCGAGATTGGAAAACTGTGTGTAACGGTTGGATTTTGTGTGGAGGCTATATATACCCCTCCACCTCCTCTTCATTCGTGGAGAGAGCCATCAGACTAAGCCTACACTTCCAGCATCCTATTTCTGAGAGAGAACTACCTACTCATGTGTTGAGGCCAAGATATTCCATTCCTACCATATGAATCTTGATCTCTAGCCTTCCCCAAGTTGCTTTCCACTCAAATCTTCTTTCCACCAGATCCAAATCCTATGAGAGAGAGTTGAGTGTTGGGGAGACTATCATTTGAAGCACAAGAGCAAGGAGTTCATCATCAACACACCGTTTGTTACTTCTTGGAGAGTGGTGTCTCCTAGATTGGCTAGGTGTCACTTGGGAGCCACCGACAAGATTGTGGAGTTGAACCAAGGAGTTTGTAAGGGCAAGGAGATCGCCTACTTCGTGAAGATCTACCGCTAGTGAGGCAAGTCCTTCGTGGGCGATGGCCATGGTGGGATAGACAAGGTTGCTTCTTCGTGGACCCTTCGTGGGTGGTAGCTTCTTCGTGGACCCTTCATGGGTGGAGCCCTCCGTGGACTCGCGCAACCGTTACCCTTCGTGGGTGGAGCCCTCCGTGGACTCGCGCAACCGTTACCCTTCGTGGGTTGAAGTCTCCATCAACATGGATGTAGGATAGCACCACCTATCCGAACCACGGGAAAAACATCCGTGTCTCCGATTGCGTTTGAATTCTCCAAAACCCTTCCCTTTACATTCTTGCAAGTTGCATGCTTTACTTTCTGCTGCCAATATACTCTTTGCATACTTGCTTGATATGTATTGCGATTGTTGAAATTATGCTTGAACTCCACTTAAACCCAAAAAGCTTAAAACTTGCAACTTTAGCATGAAGTGTCTAATCACCCCCCTCTAGACACATCTACTTCAAGGTCCTACAAGTGGTATCAGAGCTTTGGTCTCCATTGCCTTGGTTTAATCACTGTTGGAGGAAGATGGATGTCTCAACTTTAGGGAGTCTTAGACATAGAGTGCCTATTCTTGATGGAGAGTATTTTCATGAGTGGAAAATGAGATGCTTGTAATCTTCAACCAATATCATTTGAACAAGTATATTGCTAGCCCTTGTGCACCTCACATTGATCCTTTGCATCCTACCCTAGAAGAAGATATTGACATGATTCGCAATCTTAGAACTATTGAGATCATCATTAGAGGATTGCCCAAAAATTTGATTGCTAGTTTGCCTACTCTTAATTGTGCCTATACTATGTGGAAATTTCTTGAGGAACGATCTCCCGACCATTCCTTGAAAAATTTGGATGAAATTCTCCATAAATCTATTGCCTTGAGTAAGATGAACTCTAGTGATCCTAGTTTTGGTGATTGTCTATTTGAGCTTGCCAATCTCAAGCGAGCTAAAGGAGAGTTGGAATCATTAGTGATATTATATTCGAAGCTATAAGAATTCATAAAAGTGACCGCTTTGATGATCATTTATATAATGAATTGCCCTCTCTAGGAAATGATGAGTCACAAGATCATGGTGAACATGGATACTATGATGATGATGATAGTGACTTCAATCTTGATGATGCAATGAGACACTTTGGTCTTACGGCAAATCTTCGAGGACATGCATCAGGAGGAAAGGAATGGGTTCTTGATTGTGGATGTACTGATCATATGACCGGAGATGAAGAGATGTTTCGTGAGCTTGCTGAAAATGACGGCCCTCGAAAATATGTCACCTTTGGTGATAATTCAAAGGGTAAAGTGGTTGGCCTTGGTAAGGTGGCCATCTCACATGACAGTTCCATTCAAAATGTCATGCTCGTTGAATCACTCGTCTACAACTTACTTTCAGTATCTAGACTTGCTGATTTCGGTTTGAATGTCCTATTTACTAAGGTAGATTGCCAAGTTTTTCGTCGAGACAATCATAAAATGGTCTTTACCGGTATGCGTAGAGGTGATCTTTACATTGTTGATTTCTCTAAAAATGCACAACCTAAAACTTGCTTTATTGCTAAATCCTCAAAAGGTTGGTTGTGGCATAGACGACTAGGTCACGTTGGCATGAGAAACCTTGACAAGCTTATTAAAGGAAATCATATCCTTGGAGTTAACGATGTCATATTTGATAAGGATAGACTTTGCAGTGCTTGTCAAGCAGGTAAACAGGTTGGAGGAAGGCATCCCATGAAGAACATCATGACTACAAGGAGGCCACTCGAGCTACTTCATATGGATCTCTTTGGTCCCAACGCCTACAAGAGTCTCGGTGGGAATTCTTTTGGTCTAGTTATAGTTGATGATTTTTCAAGATTTACGTGGGTGTTCTTTCTTAATGACAAGTCGCAGGTCCAGAAGATCTTCAAAAACTTCGCTAGGAAGGCCCAAAATTAGTTTGACGTGAAGATCAAGAAGGTTCGGAGTGACAACGGAACGGTGTTCAAGAACGCAGATGTGGACACCTTTCTTGATGAAGAAGGGATTTCACACGAGTTCTCGGCTATGTACACACCTCAACAAAATGGAGTTGTTGAGAGGAAGAACCGGACGCTCATCGAAATGGCAAGAACAATGCTTGATGAATACAAGACGTCGAAGCACTTTTGGGCAGAAGCGGTTGAGACAGCTTGTCATGCAACAAATCGCTTGTATCTTCACAAGCTACTCGGCAAGACGGCATACGAGCTCCTCACCGGTAACAAGCCCCAAGTTGGATACTTTCGAGTATTCGGCTCTAAGTGCTACATTCTTGATAAGCATCATCATTCAAAGTTTGCTCCTAAATCTCATGAAGGTTTCCTACTTGGTTATGGCTCAAACTCTCACACTTACCATGTCTACAACAATTTCACCCGAAAGGTTGAAGAGACGGTAGATGTGAAGTTTGATGAATCTAATGGCTCGCAAGTAGAGCAATTGCCAATTGATGTAGGAGACAAAGACCCTTTAGAAGCAATCCAAGGCCTGTCCATAGGCAAAGTTCGTCCAACGGAGGTGAAGGAGAGTACTTCATCCGTCCAAGTGGAAGCTTCTACTTCACAACAAGGTGAACCAAGAATTGATATGGAAGCATCCACAAGTGGGACACACCAAGATGAAGAAGACAAGGAAATGCATCAAGACGAATATCAACAACCTCCTTCTCCACCACGACAAGAAAACGACAACGTCAACAATGAGGAAGGCCAAGAAGAAGAACAAGATGAAGAAGATGTTCAACAAAGACCCAAGCAAAAGCTCTCACGAGTTCGAGCAAGAATTGCCAAAGATCATCCCGTCGAGCAAATCTTCAATGATATACAAACCGGGAGAATCACTCGCTCAAAAACTTGTTTAGCTAACTTTTGTGAAAACTATTCATTCATCTCTAGCATTGAACCTATGAAGGTTGAAGAAGCATTGGAAGATCCGGATTGGATAAACGCCATGCATGAAGAGCTACACAACTTTGAGAGAAACCAAGTTTGGACATTGGTTGAGAAGCCCGACGACAACCACAACATCATTGGTACCAAATGGGTGTTTCGCAACAAGCAAGATGAAGATGGACAAGTGGTTCGCAACAAAGCACGTCTCGTCGCCCAAGGGTACACACAAGTCGAAGGTATGGACTATGGTGAGACGTATGCTCCCGTTGCTAGACTTGAGTCCATTCGCATCTTACTTGCCTATGCTAATCACCATAACATCACCTTGTACCAAATGGACATTAAAAGTGCTTTTCTAAATGGTGAAATAGAGGAGGAAGTTTATGTCAAACAACCTCCCGGCTTTATCAATCCTAAGAAACCTAATCATGTTTACAAACTTCACAAAGCTCTTTATGGTCTTAAACAAGCTCCTAGAGCATGGTATAAATGCTTGACCAAGTTCCTTATTGCAAGTGGTTTTGAAATTGGTAAAATTGATTCTACTCTTTTTACTAAAAGGGTTAATGGAGAACTATTTGTATGCCAAATTTATGTTGATGATATCATATTTGGTTCAACTAACCCTCTCTTTAGTGAAAAGTTTGGTAAGCTAATGTCAGAGAAGTTTGAGATGTCTATGATGAGTGAACTCAAATTCTTTCTCGGTTTGCAAATCAAGCAAACTAAGGAAGGTACATTTGTCTCTCAAACAAAGTACACCAAGGACTTATTCAAGAAGTTCAATATGCAAGAATGCAAAGGTATGTCTACACCCATGCCTACGAGTGGACATAATGATTTGACCAAAGATGGTGAACCGGTTGATCAAAAGGTTTATCGCTCTATGATTGGTTCATTGTTATACCTATGTGCTTCACGTCCCGATATTATGCTAAGTGTGTGCATGTGTGCACGATATCAAGCTGCTCCTAAGGAATGTCATCTTAAGGCCGTGAAAAGGATAGTTAGATACTTAATTCATACACCAAATTTTGGCATTTGGTATCCTAAGAGGTCTTCTTTTGATCTTGTTGGCTATTCCGACTCGGATTATGCCGGAGACAAGGTTGATAGAAAGTCAACTTCGGGTACTTGTCAGTTTCTTGGTAGATCTCTTGTGTCTTGGTCTTCCAAGAAACAAAACTCCGTATCCTTATCCACCGCCGAAGCGGAATACATTGCCGCTGGTTCATGTTGTGCTCAATTACTTTGGATGACCCAAACTCTTAAAGATTATGGGATCTATGTGAAACATGTTCCATTGCTTTGTGACAATGAAAGTGCTATTAAAATTGGTCATAATCCTGTACAACATTCTCGAACTAAGCACATTGAAGTTCGTCATCATTTCATTCGAGATCATGTTGCTAAGGGTGACATTGATCTTAAGCATGTTCGCACCGATAAGCAATTAGCGGATATACTCACTAAACCACTTGATGAGAAAGTGTTTTGCAGGTTGAGAGGAGAATTGAACATCATTGATGCTTCAAACTTGGAGTAGAAACTCCATTGGATACATGCAAGACATGAGCTTATGACTAATCCATGATATATCTCTTATAATGACTATCTTATGTCTTGGATATATTTGTACCTTGCATGTTGTCTAACCCATGTAGGTGCTTGGTTGAATCTAACTCCATGAGATTGCGACTCACTCACATCTTGAGCAATCTCTACATCACCAAGTCTCTACATGATGGTGGTTGACGGCAAGGACGCACAAAATCATTCAAACATATCCTTTGACAAATTCTATGTTGAGCTTCATGAATGTCATTTTTGGATACACAAGTGCTTTTCCTTGCAAGAACTAATCCATGTAGGTAGGTGAACTCACACTCCAAGTGGTGCTCCCAACTCTTGATGAGCTACATCAACCTTGAGCACCCACACAAGTTCAACTACATGAGCAAGAACCACACCACCACCCAAGGTATGTTATTCCATCTTAGAGAAGCTTTACTCCAAGACATGAAGTCAAAGCAACTCAACAAGATGTGAATACATCAAGATGCTTAAACGAAAAATGGTAACCCCATTTTGAGCTTAAACGATGAGTATGACCTATGATCAAGTGTTCTCACTTGACTCCTAAGTCAATATACTCTAACATAGGTGACGATGTCACCGCCCAACTCTAGATGAAGTTCTCTTGTGTTCCTTCTTTGTGTTATTACATTTGTGTCATGCATGTTTAATTTCTTTCTCTTTTTCAAAAACAAAAAAAAACTTCATCTAGATCTTTCAGTTTCTTCTCTTTTCTCTTTGCTTTTGTTCTGCATTTAATTCCTTGCAAATCCTTCAGGTAATTCATTGCAAATCTTTGTGAGATCCTACATGTCTAGTGAGCTGAGGTGACAAGTGTTTTTCTCTGTGTAAACTCGGTTTCACCAACTTGCAATTTTCGGTCCAACCGAATCTTTTCGGTACCACTGAAATATGCCACTCGGTGCCACCGACTTTGCAATCAGAAAAACAATTTGCCACTTGTTCTACATTTCTTCTCATCCAGCTCCACTCAACGAATCTTGTTCTCTTCAAGCATCACAATTTTATCCATTGCTTTGTGCTGAGTCTCAAGGACCAAGCCCATATGACGGATTCCAGAAAGCCCTTCTTGGAAATTGATGTCAAAGGGGGAGAGAGAGATCACATCAAAGCTTGTAGGAGAGAGAGATCACATCAAGGGAGAGAAAGTCTCAAGGATACCAGATGTTATTAAGGGGGGAGAGAGAGAGACTATATTATTAAGGGGGAGAGAGAGACTTCCAGGGGGAGAGAAAATACTCAAGGATCCCAGATGCTTGATGTTCAAGAGGAGAGATGTCACATGTATTTTTAGGGGGAAAGACATGTTCATATGTATCTGTCAGCTCTGATCTTCTGTTCCCTATCTTCTCCCAATATCCCATGTAAGATTCAGGGGGAGCAAGACACCTAAGGGAAAGAAATCAGTCAAATTCATTGCATATCTTTATTCTTGGGGACATGTTGAATTCAATGTAGTACCTAGTACTTACTCTCTACATGTCATCCCAGTCTTGGTACTCTTGTGGTTTCTTTTCTTTGCCCTGGCTAGTGGATGTACCTGTGTTATCTAACTTTGTTTGTGCAGGTTCATTCTATCCTAAGCCAACTCAAAAACTACAAGGTAAGTGTATGCATCAAAATCATGAGTATGAGGAGTTCTTGCTTATGTACATACTGTTTGCAAGAAGGACTCATGAGCATGAAGGTATTTTCCTTGATAATCTTTTACTCTGATGCATATGGCCAAGATACATGTAACACATTGCCTACTCTATCATAATTATGCTCTCACATGCTGCTATATTTTATATTCATATGATTGCATACATGTGGGGGAGCCTATGTTTGTTACATGTCCTTACAAATCTTTACTTGCTGTTCTTTATATCTTTATCTAAAGCTTTGATGTATGTTGCCATCAATTACCAAAAAGGGGGAGATTGAAAGCACAAGTGCTCCCTAGGTGGTTTTGATAATTGATGACAACATATTTCTTGTTGGACTAACGTTTTCATCTAGTATGTTTCAGATAAGTTCAATAATGGAGTGGCATGGACTAAAGGTTGTGGGAAGTTCTCCAAGATGCTAAGGACAAAGGATTGGCTAAAGCTTGAAGCTCAAGACTCTTCATTTTACATTTTAGTGATCCAAGATCACATTGAGTCCATAGGAAAAGCCAATACTATCAAGGAGGGATGAGGTGTTGCTTAATGAGCCTCTTGCTTTATGTGCTTAATGATATGCTCCAAAATCCTTAGCTACTTTCCCACTTCCACATATGACCTAAACCCAAAGCCAAACTCGGACCTACCGATTATTCCTATCTGGCACCACCGAGTTTCACTTGTCATAGCCACTGCCAGAAACCCTAATCAGTTCGGTCTCACCGGGATGGGCTTGCAAACTCTCTGTTACCTATTGCATTATTCTCGGTCCCACCAAGATATGCAATCGGTCCCACCGAGTTTGCTTGGCCAACTCTCTGTTTCGCTTATTACCCAAATCGGTCCCACCGAGTTGGAGTAATCAGTCAAACCGAGTTTTGGATTTACCCTAACCCTAGCACATCGGTCCCACCGAGTTGATTCAGTCGGTCCCACCGAAATCTCTAACGGTCATTAGGTTTACCCTTTCGGTCTGACCGAGTTTGTTGATTCGGTCCCACCGAGATTGGAAAACTGTGTGTAATGGTTGGATTTTGTGTGGAGGCTATATATACCCCTCCACCTCCTCTTCATTCGTGGAGAGAGCCATCAGACTAAGCCTACACTTCCAGCATCCTATTTCTGGGAGAGAACTACCTACTCATGTGTTGAGGCCAAGATATTCCATTCCTACCATATGAATCCTGATCTCTAGCCTTCCCCAAGTTGCTTTCCACTCAAATCTTCTTTCCACCAGATCCAAATCCTATGAGAGAGAGTTGAGTGTTGGGGAGACTATCATTTGAAGCACAAGAGCAAGGAGTTCATCATCAACACACCGTTTGTTACTTCTTGGAGAGTGGTGTCTCCTAGATTGGCTAGGTGTCACTTGGGAGCCTCCGACAAGATTGTGGAGTTGAACCAAGGAGTTTGTAAGGGCAAGGAGATCGCCTACTTCGTGAAGATCTACCGCTAGTGAGGCAAGTCCTTCGTGGGCGATGGCCATGGTGGGATAGACAAGGTTGCTTCTTCGTGGACCCTTCGTGGGTGGTTGCTTCTTCGTGGACCCTTCGTGGGTGGAGCCCTCCGTGGACTCGCGCAACCATTACCCTTCATGGGTGGAGCCCTCCGTGGACTCGTGCAACCATTACCCTTCGTGGGTTGAAGTCTCCATCAACGTGGATGTAGGGTAGCACCACCTATCCAAACCACGGGAAAAACATCCGTGTCTCCGATTGCGTTTGAATTCTCCAAAACCCTTCCCTTTACATTCTTGCAAGTTGCATGCTTTACTTTCTGCTGCCAATATACTCTTTGCATACTTGCTTGATATGTATTGCGATTGTTGAAATTATGCTTGAACTCCACTTAAACCCAAAAAGCTTAAAACTTGCAACTTTAGCATGAAGTGTCTAATCACCCCCCTCTAGACACATCTACTTCAAGGTCCTACACTTTCTTTGGCCATGTTATTTTGAGAAGAAATGATTGCTTAGTTAGTATGCTTGAAGTATTATCATTTTTATGTCAATATGAACTTTTGTCGTGGTATTCTCACGGGGGGCTTGCGAGTCGACAGATGCCACAAGGGCTTAGTGTGTGGGTAAGACTGCTGCTGATAGGACCGGGAGCGGGTATGCGAATAGCACGCACTAGTTTACCCAGGTTCGGGGCTCTCCGGAGAGATAACACCCCTACTCCTGCATGTCTGAGTATATCTGGTATATCTGTACAGAGTGCTCCTGGAGCTGTATCTGAGATCAGTGCCAAGTGCATCTGACTTGGTATATGCATATGGGCACAAGTGTATGCTTGGCCATGGGTGAATGGATGAATGGACGTATGTGTGAGCTAGCTAGCTATCTTGCTAGCTAGCATGCATGTGTGAGAGGGTGTGAGAATGCCCAGGGAGCCATTGTGGTCGGCCTCGTGCATGTGCGTGGCCTCCCTGGTGAATGGATGGATGGGTGCCTTATATAGGCATGGTGGTAGCTTACTACCTAAGCTAGGTAGTGGCATGGGGGGCAAGTGGGCATGGGGCACCATGCCCATGTACATGACGTGCATGCCTCTTTGTCCCTGGTGCACTTTATAAAACAGTGCACAGGGACAGATACACTGTAGATGATGTCATCGCTACTATTCATCAATAGTGTTGGGTACGGTCGGCTCGTCGGTGTTTTGTCGGTGTCTGGTCGGGCTGCAGTCGGCAGCCGGCTGGTTGGTGCAGTCGGCAGCCGGCAGTCGGCAGCCGGCCGGGCAGAGCAGTCGGACGGGGAGCCGGCAGGAGCGGACGGACAGTCGGACTGAGGGGCTTTGCTAGCCCCGATGTCTTGAAATATCGTCTTGCCGTCCTTGGGGTACCCGTGGTCGGTTACTCCGACAGTAGCCCCCCAAGCCTCCGGGCAACTTGGCAAAGTTGGGCGGAGGTTTTTTGGCGAGTGTTCATGGAAATTGTCAAGACAAAAGACAAAGTTAGTCCATGCAGATATATCGAATGTTTGCTTTTAGCATTGCATGTTTTATGCGGAGGGTGTCGACTCGGTTTCGTCCGAGCCCCCTTAATCTTTTTCGTGTTCCCTCCGCTTTTTGGCTTGTGTTCTTGCTTGCCAGACAGCCGCTCTGCGGTCTGTGGCTAAGAGTGGGCCGCGAAGTGGAGTGTATAGTACTCAGAGTCTAGGAGCAGATTCAACCGAGTAGATACTTGTAAAGGAAATGGCCGGATTGCCTGATCCGTTTTTCTTCCCGGACGTTTTTCGCGTGGGTGACCTCCAGCGTTCACTCTTGCTAGTCGGACAGCCGCTCTGCGGTCTGTGACTAAGAGTGGGCCTTTGGTACCGCGCACGCTACTAAGCCGTCTGCGGGAACTAACGTCTCAGGCCAAGCAGCCAGCCCCGGGCCAACTCTGGCTGGCGCCGGGGCGAACAGTGATGCAACTGTAATAAAAAATGCGGAGATAGCACCCGAGCATCGCTCGGGGTTATCCGTGCTTGCGTGATGCAAAAATATGCGGGCGAGGAGCTCACATTGATTTTTGTGTAGTTGTGGTCGTCGAAAACAGCCGGCACGACTCGGTGCTCGCGGAGCGCGTCGGCGCACCCGCTGGGTGAAGCCTTCGAGCCTCCGGGTGCTCGAAGGGGGGTCCCGGCCGGTTAGGCTCGACCGGCCAGGCGGCGAGGCGTCTTGCAGCACCTATCTTCTTCTTTTTCTCTTCTGCCGGCTGTTTGGAGCCGGACAAAATTCTTCTCTTATTTGCTGAGCAGTCGGGCCGGATCTTCCGTCAACTACTTTGTCTTCTCTTTCTTCGCAGGGGCGCGTCAGCGCACCCGCTGGGTGTAGCCCCCGAGATTCGGGCCGACTACTGAGCAGTCGGGCCGGATCTTCGGCAACTACCTTGTCTTCTTTATCGCGGGGGCGCGTCAGCGCACCCGCTAGGTGTAGCCCCCGAGATTCGGGCCGACTGCTGAGCAGTCAGGCCGGATCTTCCGGGAACTACTTTGTCTTCTTCTTTTTCTTCTCAGGCGGCTGGGCGGGCGGACCCCGACATAGCAGTCGGACTCTTTGCAGCCGGCCAGGCAGTCAGCGGTCGGACGCACATCTGGCAGTCAAACATATACTCTTTTTTTTCGCCAGCCGGCTGTGGGGAGTCGGCCCTTGGCTTTTTTAGCCGGATCATGGGCAGCCAGCCCTTTCTTTTTCTCCCAGCCGGCCTTGAGCAGTCGGACACAACTCTTCATCTTTTTTTCTTTTTTTCTCTTTTTTTAAACAACTGGCATCTCTGTTTTCTTTCCCTCGTGTGGGGCAGCCTGTCCCTTTGTTTTTGCACAGAGCAGCCGGTTGGGGCGCCACCCGGCGGGGCACCAAGCCGGAGCGGGCGGCAGGCGGCCGCAAGCAGAGGCGGCCAGGAGGGGAGTCGGCCAGGGGCGATGGCGGATGCCGGAGCCGGCCGGAGCGGGCGGCAGGCGGCCGCAAGCGGAGGCGGCCAGGAGGGGAGTCGGCCAGGGGCGACGGCGGACGCCGGAGCCGCCGGAGCGGGCGGGAGCCGATGCGAGCGAAGAGGGAGGCCGACGCGGGCGCAGCGAAGCCGGCGCGCGGGATCGCGGGTCGAGGCGACGCGCGGGGCTGCCGGGCAGCCGGCTGGTGTTGCTGCCCGGGAGCCGAGTGCGCGGGCGTAGGGCCGAGTGGCAGGAGCCGGACTCGAAGCGGGAGGGGCAGCGCGGGGAGCCTCCAGGCGGAGGCCAGCCTGAGCAGGCGGAGCTGGAGGCGGCTCGGTGTAGCAAGCCGGAGGCTGGGAAGGCGGAGCCGGCGGGGGCCGGCCGCGGCAACAGCCGGCTACGCGGAGGCGAGGGAGACCGGACCCGACACTGCGGGTGGAGGAACCAGACCAGGCGCATGGAGTGCTGACCCAGCAGTAGGCCGTAGTGGGCCCGCGCGCAGCGGGGGCGGAGCGATCAGGAACCCGGCGCTGCGCGAGGCTGGCGCATGCGGGAAGGAGGTCCATCTTGGAGATATCGGCGAGGCGGGCACTGGGGTGGAGCCGGCGGCCCAAGGCAGTGGAGTCGGCGGAGGCCAGGCGAGGCCGGTTGCGGCGCTCGGGAGCACCCGGAGTAGAGGACGGCGGAGGGACGCAGCGCTGGGCATGGTTGTGCAGCGGCCATGGCCTCGGCTGCCAGGCGCGCGTGCAGGGGAGGCGAGGCAGGGGAGCAGGCGGGTTGTGGCGACCCTGCGCGCGCAGAGGAGCCGGCTACCGCAGCCGGCCTAGGGTGGGCATCTGGAGGCGGACGAAGCCGGACCCTGGCCGGGCTTGGGGCGACACCAGGGAGCCGGACGCGGCCGGGCTCGAGGTGGAGCGGGCGCGCGCGGGCCGGGCGCGGCCGGCTGGAGAGGAGCCGGCGTGTGGGCGGAGGAGGCGGTCTGGCCGCATGGGGGTGATGGCGACGCGGCCAGGCGGCCAGGCGGCAACCCGACCATGCGACAAGGCGGGAGGCGGACGGAGCCGTCCGTCCGTCTAGGCGAGCCGGCGAAGGCCGTGACGGGACGCGGCAGCACGATGGCCGCGTAGGCGCGAAGGCGCTCGGCCAGGGCGACACCGGTGAGGTAGCGTGGGCGCGTCAAACCAGGGCGGAGGATGCCGGGCCCGTAGGGGCGCCTGCGCGGAGCAACGTGTAGCCGAGGAGACCCGTGGCGCGGACGGGTGCCTCGCGCGTGCAAAGGGAGCAGCACACGGAGGAGAAGGCGGTCGCAGAGGCGTGCGCCCAGACGCGAGGAGGGCCAGAGCGCAGCGCCGACAAGGAACCTGGAAACCAGCGGGCGGCGGCAGCACCTGCGCGATGTGATGAAGCAGAGGCGTGCTAGTGCAGATATGTACGAGGAATACATGGCTACAGTCTGACCAATGCATGAACGCTAGACGGGTAGTATCTGGGGATCATTAGACTAGTGTTTGATGTGTGTGCAAGCAAATGTATGGTTTGTTTCTGGGGAAAGGAAAATCTGTTTTCTCTCTGGCCAATGCATAGGCTGTCTACATAACTCATATCTGGAAAAGTGTATGGCCAATGGTTTGACTATGGTTTGACTTGCATCTAGCTTGCTTGCATAGATGAGATATGGAGTGGCAAACGCGCGCATTGGCCGGAGCAAGGCACAACACGGAGGGAAGCAGACACGAGCGACGCAGCACGGCGCGCGCACGGATGCGGCCGACCGAAGCGAGGCACCGCCGTGCGCGGACGGATGGCCGGCGTCGCAACGGCGGTGACAAAGACGCGACCGACGGCGAGGGCGCGCCGCCCCTCGCGACCTTTCTGGGGGCGTGTCGATATCGAGCCCCAGACCGCTATCGAAGAGACGACGTGACGCCGCGGTGGTGAAGACGAAGAGGCCTACGGCGAGGACGCGCCACCCCTCGCGGCCGCTCCGGGGGCGGGTCGATGTCGAGCCCCCGAGCGCTACCGGAGAGACAGCGCGACGCCGCAGCTGAGGCGATGAAGAAAAAAGGGTCCCGCCCGGACAGCGAAACCAGCAGCAGCGTGGTAGCATAGTAGTAGTACCGCCCCACGGTGGGCGCCAAGTGTCGTGGTATTCTCACAGGGGGCTTGCGAGTCGACAGATGCCACAAGGGCTTAGTGTGTGGGTAAGACTGCTGCTGATAGGACCGGGAGCGGGTATGCGAATAGCACGCACTAGTTTACCCAGGTTCGGGGCTCTCCGGAGAGATAACACCCCTACTCCTGCATGTCTGAGTATATCTGGTATATCTGTACAGAGTGCTCCTGGAGCTGTATCTGATATCAGTGCCAAGTGCATCTGACTTGGTATATGCATATGGGCACAAGTGTATGTTTGGCTGTGGGTGAATGGATGAATGAATGTATGTGTGAGCTAGCTAGCTATCTTGCTAGCTAGCATGCATGTGTGAGAGGGTGTGAGAATGCCCAGGGAGCCATTGTGGCCGGCCTCGTGCATGTGCGTGGCCTCCCTGGTGAATGGATGGATGGGTGCCTTATATAGGCATGGTGGTAGCTTACTACCTAAGCTAGGTAGTGGCGTGGGGGGCAAGTGGGCATGGGGCACCATGCCCATGTACATGACGTGCATGCCTCTTTGTCCCTGGTGCACTTTATAAAACAGTGCCCAGGGACAGATACACTATAGATGATGTCGTTGCTACTATTCATCAATAGTGTCGGGTACGGTAGTCTCGTCGGTGTCAGGTCGGGCTGCAGTCGGCAGCCGGCTGGTTGGTGCAGTCGGCAGCCGGCTGGTTGGCGTAGTCGGCAGCCGGCAGTCGGCAGCCGGCCGGGCAGAGCAGTCGGACGGGGAGCCGGCAGGAGCGGCCGGACAGTCGGACTGAGGGGCTTTGCTAGCCCCGATGTCTTGAAATATCGTCTTGCCGTCCTCGGGGTACCCGTGGTCGGTTACTCCGACAACTTTTGTCTTGAATCTTATGGATCTGAATATTCATACCACAATTAAGGAGAATTACATTGAAATTATGCCAAGTAGCACTCCGCATCAAAAATTCTGTTTTTATCATTTACCTACTCGAGGACGAGCAGGAATTAAGCTTAGGGATGCTTATACGTCTCGAACGTATCTATAATTTTCGATTGCTACATGCTATATTATCTATTGTTTTGAATGTTTATGGGCTTTATTATACACTTTTATATCATTTTTGGGACTAACTTATTAACCCGGAGCCCAGTGCCAGTTTCTGTTTTTACCCTGTTTTAGGGTTTCGAAGGAAAGGAAAATCAAACGGAGTCCAATTGACCTGAAACTTCACGGAACTCATTTTTGGAAGGAAAGAAGCCCAGAAGACTTGGAGTGCATGTCGGGGGATCTGCGAGGAGGTCACGAGGCAGGGGGCGCGCCCATCCCCCTGGGCGCGCCCTCCACCCTCGTGAGCCCCTCGTGCCCCCCTGACATACTTCTTTTGCGTATATATCTCCATATACCCTAAAAACATCCGAGAGCACAATAGATCGGGAGTTCCGCCACCAGAAGCCTCCGTAGCCACCGAAAGCCAATCTAGACCCGTTCCGGCACCCTGCCGGAGGGGGTAATCCTTCTCCGATGTCCATCTTCATCATCCCGGCGCTCTCCATGACGAGGAGGGAGTAGTTCTCCCTCGGGGCTGAGGGTATGTACCCGTAGCTATGTGTTTGATCTCTCTCTCTCTCTCTCTCTCTCGTGTTCTTGAGGTGATACGATCTAGATGTATCGCGAGCTTTGCTATTATATTTGGATCCTATGATGTTTCTTCCCCCTCTACTCTCTTGTAATGAGTTGAGTTTTCCCCTTTGAAGTTATCTTATCGGATTGAGTCTTTAAAGATTTGAGAACACTTGATGTATGTCTTGCCGTGCGTATCTATGGTGACAATGGGATATCACGTGATTCACTTGATGTATGTTTTGGTGATCAACTTGCGGGTTCCGCCCATGAACCTATGCATAGGGGTTGGCACATGTTTTCGTCGTGATTCTCCAGTAGAACTTTGGGGCACTCTTTGAGGTCCTTTGTGTTGGTTGAATAGATGAATCTGAGATTGTGTGACGCATATCGTATAATCATACCCACGGATACTTGAGGTGACATTGGAGTATCTAGGTGACATTAGGGTTTTGGTTGATTTGTGTCTTAAGGTGTTATTCTAGTACGAACTCTAGGGCTGTTTGTGACACTTATAGGAATAGCCCAACATATTGATTGGAAAGAATAACTTTGAGGTGGTTTCGTACCCTACCATAATCTCTTCGTTCGTTCTCCGCTATTAGTGACTTTGGAGTGACTCTTTGTTGCATGCTGAGGGATGGTTATGTGATCCAATTATGTTAGCATTGTTGAGGGAACTTACACTAGCGAAAGTATGAACCCTAGGCCTTATTTCAACGCATTGCAATACCGTTTACGCTCACTTTTATCATTAGTTACCTTGCTGTTTTTATATTTTCAGATTACAAATACCTTTATCTACCATCCGTATTGCACTTGTATCACCATCTCTTCGCCGAACTAGTGCACCTATACAATTTACCATTGTATTGGGTGTGTTGGGGACAGAAGAGACTCTTTGTTATTTGGCTGCAGGGCTGCTTGAGAGAGACCATCTTCATCCTACGCCTCCTACGGATTGATAAACCTTAGGTCATCCACTTGAGGGAAATTTGCTACTGTCCTACAGACCTCTGCACTTGGAGGCCCAACAACGTCTATAAGAAGAAGGTTGTGTAGTAGACATCATTCCTTGACCACATTGACCACGCCGCGCCGAGAGCACCAGGGCAGTGGACGACGGCAAGGCCTAGGAAGGGGACGACACGGAGCCGGGGAAGACGCGGCAGTGGATGCCCACGCATAGAGGAGTACGAGGGTTCACTGGTTCGCTGCAGTGTGAGGCTGCCGTCGCCGCAGAATAACAGGGGGTGTGGGTGAGTAGAGGGATGGCCTGGCCAGCGGTGGGAATAGTAGGGAGCGGTGAGGCCTCCACGGCAGCACAGCCGGCCACGGGAGGCAGGAGCATGCGGCACGACCGACACTACTTTGGGTGGCTGGAGCAGGAAGACCAGAGGTTGAAGAAGCACTACGGCCATTGGATGGACATCGTATGGTCAGTGGAGCTAGAATCGTTCATATTGATTAAGTTGACAAAGCACTCCATCCCTGTCAACTTAGTAGGCCCACAAGTCAGCCTCCCACCAAGGTGGGTCCCAACCAGCAGGGGGAGTATTCATTTTTTTGTGCGTAATAAGGAGGCACTTCCGGTGGTCCGAGCTGACAGTGGGGGGGAACATTTTTTCATGAAATACTGTGGCCCATCTGATGGGTCCCAACAGTCAGGGGGAAACGTTTTTTTCACCAAATACGGTGGCCCGTCCGGTGGGTCCCTGCTGTCAGGTGGAGGAATAATTATTTTCCGCGTAATAAGGAAGCACTTCCTTGTGGCTGCCGTGGACCCATCTGTCAGCCTCTCCACGACAGTACTCTTCCAATGGAAGTCGTTCCTTGACCACATTGACCACACTGCGCCGAGACCACCAGGGTGGTGGACAACGGGGAGGCCTAGGAAGGGGACGACGTGGAGCCGGGGAAGACGCGACAGTGGATGCCCACACGGAGAGGAGTACGAGGGTTCACTGGTTCGGCTGTGGTGTGAGGCTGCCGTCACCGCAGAATAACAGGGGGTGTGGGTGAGAAGAGGGATGCCCTAGCCAGCGGTGGGAGTAGTTGGGGGTGGTGATGCCTGCACGGGAGGCGGGAGCAGGCGGTCCCGCCGGCGCTGGATTTGGTTGCTGGAGCAAGAAGATCAGAGATTGAAGAAACACGACGGCCGTTGAATTGACATCCAACGGTTATGTATGCTAGAATCGTTTGTTGATGTATATAATAACTAAAAAAATCTTGCATACGCATCAACTTAATAGGCCCATAAGTCAGACCATTCCATCTTTTTTAATAATTTACATATAGCTCATTGCGACTTCTTATGCAATTTATTGCAGTCTGTTTTTTTGGTTGGCCAGGGCCAATTTCACATATTTCTGTGGGTTCCAAACTATTTTTAATACCGAAATGTCGAGCCAGATTTAAAGTACTTTGAAGATATATTTAAATTAGGTTAATGCCCAGTGAAATAGGAATTTGAAATGGAAAAAATTCATAAATTATAAAGTAATTGCCAATTTGTCATCTGTTTTTATATTTACAACCAATTTCATATTACTTTCAAGATTTGCAGGCGTCTTGAAAGAGTTGCAGCCCATCAGGGCGTAGAAAAATAAATAGGCCTGGATTGGGTATTCTTTAGAAAAAATAAACCGGGCTCATTTTCACAAAAAAAAGCTGGGCTGGTCACATGATGAACATAAAATATAAGCCTGGGCTAGACGGGCCACAACCCAGTTCAAACCCTGCTCCGTCTCAACAATAACAAAAAAATACTGCTCGAGCAGCTACGTCCCAGGTGTCGGTCGATCTTGTGTTGTTCTCTTGTCTATTGACTATATACGCTCACAATGTCATGGGTCCCAGATGTCAGGAAAACACTAGGAGGAAGCATTCTATTTTTCCTTACACTGACATGGTGGGCCCATACTGTCATCCTCTCCACGTACTTCTACCGATTCCTGTTGTTTGTTGATCATGTTGACAACGCGAGAGGGCGGCGCCGCGGCGAGTGCACCAAAGCGCGCGGAGGACGATGGCGAGGCCTCAGACGTCGGCGTTAACAATTTAGGAGATGGTGGGCCGGCGATGCATGCGCTGAGGCGCAGCCATCCATGGGAGGCGGAAGCAGGCGGCCCCATCGGTGCTGGTTTGGTTTTGGCGGCTGGAGGTAGACAGGACTGAAGAAACACGACAGACTGTAAAAGCAGCAGGAGTACTTAACAACCTTAACTAAAACCAGCAGGGGCACTTAACAACCATAGCTGAAAGCAGTATGAGTACTTATACAGGTTCAACCGTACAAAGCACGCCTTGAACAGTGCTACTTTGCCTACAGTTAACCAAGGGTGAGGCCGCCAAGCCCCAGGAGAAGGCCCAGGCGCCACCCCGCGCATCCACAACCTTCTGAAAGCGGCTTCATCTCGCAATGTGGTCAATAAATAGGATATTCGCTTTAAAGCCATGGAAAAGCAGGAACATAATCTTCTGTCCTATTCTCCAAGATGGACGGGCCTTCATTATTTGAGACCACCCATGAATAAGTATCTTTTCACCTCCAAGGGGAATGGAGTAGGTCGACATAAACATCATGTTGTTACCAAGTGCAAGTCTGACCCGACCATGGTCAGGCATCTGTATAGGTACAATAGAACTGGGCAGTTTCTGCTTCAAGAAGATCACAACTGTAAAATTGTGTATAAGCAATAGTTTATGAACAACATATATAACAGAAAACAGCTCGTACCATAAGTTTCTCGACACAGTTGGACCTGTTCAACAAGTGCAGTAGTGGCACACATATCCCACGTGGCCTTCCACCATTGAAACGCCCCACAAGGACCTCAAGACGATCAATAAAGTGTAGGAACTTGTGGATGTCGTCCCAGTCAACTTTAGTGCCATCAGTAATAGCCGAGTTGTTACAGAATAACAAACGAGCAGCTTGCTTAACTCTGAAAAAACCTACACGTGCCACCAATTATAAGAAAACATTAGTTAGAAGTAGCATCTTCGTGAGAGATTCATTGCTACTTCTAAAGTTAAATTGTGATTAGTTAGATAGAATAGGTGGATTAAGAAGTAATCAAGGCAACAAGCAAGAACCAGATACAAAACTAACATGGATGAACAATTGGAACGACGTCGGGGTGGAAGCTCGCAGTGAAGATGAGACCAGGTTCTGCTATTTCCATCAACATTTGTGCGCCAACTTTCAGTCCGTAACACTTGAGAAAATTTATCCAAGTTCGGCCATAAAAAAAGCAGCGATCTTCTTGGTTCATGAACCCAACAGGAAACTTATATCCATGGCTTATCTTCACTGTGACCATTAAACTGGCGTATTCAGTTATGCCAAGGCCGAGCATCTTGATTACATGTGTTCTAGCAGAGCAAATAATGCACTACAGGAAAAATAATATGAGAACACAATGTATTCCCTGTCCAAATCTAGAAATAACATCCTCCTTCACGTCAGTGTTAACCACGGGTAGTACCTTTTATCCAAATATAGCAATCCAAATTTCCAAATTAGTCGACAGCGTGTTAAAAAAAACCACCCTCTCGGATAGAAAAGAGGATTCTAGGAACATACTGTGCGCGTTTTAAAATCCTGTGTTAGGATGAGAAGGAACAAGTGTGGCGTCTCGCTGAGGGCGCAGAAACTTGTAGGGTCCTCGCACTTTGGGCACTACAAATGAAACACACTAGATTCAGTAGGAAGAAAAATGCATCAACGGCGGCGGTTGCCATCCTAGGATTACCCGCGACCAAGGGACTTGGATTTATCGGGGATGGATGAAGAATTCGTACTTGGTTCTCCATGAGAAAACCCTATGCAATCGCTGAGAGGGGGGTTTTCTCTGAACAAGAAGACGAGGGAGAAGGGGATTTAGGCCTAGTGAAATATTTCCGCTTCGTCCGTCCAGCTTACTGCTAAAGCTGGAAAGGGGGGGTTGTGATTTGATGGCTCATTGGTCATTACTGCGGCGCTACGACCGGGGTGTGTCTACCATGCAGTTGTGCACTCTAATTTGTGCATATGGCACGTGGACCCCGTTGCCGGATGCCCCACATATCAGCGAAAGGAAGTAGAAAGACGGGAGTAACTAGTTACACAAAAATATATTTTTGACAGAGAGATACTCCCTCTGTAAAGAAATATACAAATCTTTTATATCACAACTTTATACATAAGAAAAATCAAGGGGAATATATATAACATATATAATTATAAAAAACAGAGTTGTTTTTAACACAGTATAGATGAGTTGGTGATGATGGTGTGCCTGCCATCCAGCAATATAGGCCGTCAGATTTATATCTGACGGATAGGAACGAAACTATGGCAATTTTGCAAAAAGGTACCCACACACCTCTCCACATTTTCAAATAAGGCCTTCCCTCGTTCATCCTTTTCTCTCACAAGATAAAATACTCATACAAATGCATCTTGATGTTACGTGCAACACACGGGCATTATGGGGGTTCAGCTGAGAATATAATACTCAGACAGGCTCACGGTTCTGGACTTTGGGCCGCGGGCCCACCTTGCATTTTTGGGGGCCCATGTGTTGTACCTTTGCGCTTTTCATATTGCAAGCGATCGGTACAGCGCTGGTTTTAGATGTTGTCGCAAGGCGAATACACAAAATTGAATAAAGCACGACAGCTATTGGAATGAAATTGAATGATAGTTCCTAACCAGTAATGAGAGTTGCAATTCTATCAACAATATACCATCTAATAAATAATACTATCGTATTACTTATATGCACAGGACACTTGTTTCACCATGCCAGATTATTACATCAAAATCTCTCAGAGGATAGATCAGTTCGGCAGTTGCGTGCTACTACTGAAGAATTTCAAAGTTGATTTGGACCAGCTCTCCTTGCCGAGAAAGTTCAATTTTGAGATCATCCCCTACCCCAAGATATGATTTAGATTTGAACCTTGACCATCCTTTAGCATCAATCATCATGCAACCATCCTTTGTACTTACGGTATATTGAGCAGGTTCATTCACACCAAGGCTGCGCATGGTAAGAGAAACTTGGCCGTTGTCGCCCGGATTGTTGAACGACTCCCTCGTTGCTCTAGGAATTCTCTGTTTGCAAACAAGAAGACATACCCAAATAGTTAGATCAACACAGTGAATCATGCGAAACAACATGGAAAGAAAAAAGAACGAAACACTTGGGCGGCCAATGCTTACCAAGAAGGTGGATATGTCGGCTTTTGTAAGGACTTTGATATATGAAGTGCGAACTGCAGCCCAGTCTGTTGCTGGTGCAACTGCTCATTCGGTTGCCGCTGCACGGGCCGGAGCAGATGCAAGTGCAAGTGTTGGTGCAGGTGCCGAAGCCGCTGCTGCTGCCGGGTTTGGTGCTCCTTGTAGAGCTGGTGCCGGTGTTGAAGCAGGTGCCAGTGTCGATGCCCGATCCTCTGGTAGATCAGCCTGATCCACTGACACGGTCGGTGCCCAATCCTCAGCTAGATCAGACTGAGCTACTGCCGCTGTCAGTGCTAGAGCAACTGTCGGTGCTCGATCCGTTGCTGAAGGTGGTACCGATGTGCGAGATAGCGGCGATTGTGTCTAGTCTGCTATGATCAGCTTTCTAACTTGACTAGGCTTCGTGACCGTGATCCAGTTTTTTCTTCATTTCTTTAAACACGAGAAGGACTAATTATGGCGTTTTTGTTAAACCAAACTGCAGTTCATCATAGGGATTCAGCTTGTACTGAGACAACGGACTGATCCAATTTTTTCTAGTAATATAAGTGATGGAGAGTGCCTTCATTACCAACACGACATAAGAAGTGGAACCTGCAAAAATAGCCATCGTAGAGCAAACCAAATGGTTTATTCTTTGATGAATGTCACATGGCAAAACCTGCATCCTAAAATTGCAGGAAAAGAAAGAAAACATGACATTAAATCAATAAGATTTAGACAGTAAATCAATAAGATTTACTTGATGTGACACGAGTGAATCCTTACCAGGAAATCACTATGTTGAAGTACTAAACAGAAGCTTGATCATCCAACTATGGGTGGCATGCAGGGGCCCCACCTACTCCCACAAGTAGGGCAGTACAAAGGTCGTGACAAATCGTATGGACTGAACATCCATGGGACTGGAAATCCTGGTGGGTGTGCTAAACCCTGCAATGCATACAAATATTGGAGTGTAACCATAATTGATAAACTGTCCTCACAAAAAGATGATCTGGATACTTCAAAATATACCGACTAAATTGAGTGGACAGACATTAACATAGACCATTCTCAGGACTGACCACACAACAAAAGCGGCAGTACTAATAAACAATACATGGTTCACAAACACAAATCAAGTACTAAGCAATAGTACTTACTACAGACAAGCAAAGTTGCACTAATTAAACTCTACAAACTATTTCTTGCCACCTACCTACGGGATGAACCCCGCATAACTGACTAGGCCATGGACTTCATGATACATGTCTACATGCACCATCACCATCTCGTCAACCTTGGAGAACCTAACATAGTGGTCTTTCCACTCATAAACATGATCATGAAGACAGGCCGCATCAGATTTGTTGGCAAGCTTTACAAGAACCACACCCTTCGTAATCGAAGGCACAACCAGGAAATTGTTGTGGTCAAGTACAGCCTCGAGAACACGCCTGACAACAATGCTACATGAAAACACTAGTTCAGGACACGTGGCGACAACGACACAGCAGCTGGATAGTTTAGCAGTAGAACTCATCCTGAGGTCTTCTAGTTCACACGGCATGACTTTGAGAAGTTCATATCCACCGCGGACCTGGTTCTAATTCAAACAGAAACCATATTTTATTACTACCTCTGTTCAGAAATATAAGATGATTTTCGATATTATACTCCATATATGACTACATATACGCACAGAAATGAGTGAACAAAGACACTAGAACATGTCTTCGAAGGCATGCGAGCAGAGGGATTACTTGCAATATCCATAACACAAGTTACTGAGGCAAATATACCCTCTTGAAAGGTAGCATTGATGTTCATAAAGTACTCCCTCCGTCCCAAAATTCTTGTCTTATATTTTTCTAGATACAGATGTATCAAGTCACATTTTAGTATTAGATAGATCCGTATCTAGACAAATCTAAGACAAGAAATTTAGACAGAGGGAGTAGTTGAAAGTAATCTATAAGAAACCAGTGTCAACCTCTTGCATGTTTTGGTCAAAAGAGGAATTTATAACCGTCATTTGGCACACAAAAATCACATGCAATATCACCCAGAAAGTTGTACTACTAGTACTAGTATTGCGTGTCAGATGAAAAAACACGATCAAGATCGAGAAAAAGATCACCGAGAAGAGATATTACCTGGACTTGCTTAATGAGGGATCCCGGAGAGGGGGGCTTGGAGATGGCGATGTCTTTGAGCTTGTCTGCGGTAGTCTCGGCGGGGTGCTTGCGCTTCTTCGTACCATGAGCCTCGACGGTTTTGGCCAAAGCCATAGACATCACTTCGGCCGGTGCTCCAACGTCCATCAAGAAACTGTCAAATAGAAATAAAAGAAAAGAAACCATAATCAGAAACCCAAAAGAAGAAAAGAGAGGGAGTTATAGGATCAGTCTCGGGGTTGCAAGACTAGGCCTTGGCCAGAATCAACACCATTGATGCACTCACCTTTCCTGCTTTGCGAGAGAAGAACAATGGCAGAAGCAGGTTGGGGTTTTCTTGAAGAAATGAGGAACAAGATGAGGGAGAAGCGAGTTGGGTGGAGAGGAAGCTGAGAGAGAAGAGTGAAATGATGGTTGCTTCATCCATCCAACTGACTGCTGGAAAGGAGGGGGTTTTGTGATTTGACGGCTCATTGGGCATTACTACGACGCTTCGATTAGGGTAGTCTATGTCACTCTACTACGGAGTAATTTAGTGCATGGCTGGTGGACCCCGATGCTAGCTGTCCCACACGTCAGTGAAAGTGAGTAATTTAGTGCATGGCTGGAGGAGGATCCACATGGTAGAGCATGTCCACTATTTCTCTGAAGAAAAAAAATGATTACAGCAAGCGTTTCCACTCTTGCGACGGAGGAGTGCGAAACACGGTAGCCACTTGAACATACACAGTGCTCCTACTACTAGGCATGTGCAGTGGTTCATATGTCAGTACTACATAATCTTGTTGCTAGTGTAGTAAGATATGACGACAACAAATGATGTTGCGCGCATGTCAACTATATGAACAGTAATGTAGTATCATAGTACCGTTTTTTCGACTGTCCAGTCGAGAATGAACGGTGAGATCAATGCTAATAGAACTAGGTCTACAACGCACGGAGAGTACGGTGCTACAGTACTTCGTGAAACATGAACCATACTCCCTCCGTTTCTTTTTAGTTCGCATATAAGGTTTGGTAAAAGTCAAGCTTTGTAGAGTTTGACTAACTTTTTATTAAAAAATATAAACATTCACAATATAAAATCAATATTACCAGATGCATCATGAAATGTATTTTCATACTATATAGTTTTAGTATTGTAGATGTTCATACTTTTTTATATAAATTTGGTCAAACTTTGTGTAATTTGACTTTGATCAAATCTTATATGCGGAGTAAAAAGAAATGGAGGGAGTATGAAGCACGAATAGTGCTAGGCAGGGTGTATGAAGGGTGCACGGGATGGGAGCAAAAGTTCCCTTCTTGACCCACTTTTGGGTGTTTGGCAGAGTGCATGAAGGGTGCATGAGTCCACACTAGTAGGTCAACACAAATACACGAAGAGGAAACAACTATATTGAGATGAGAATGCAACCAAACACACCCACATGCTTTGTGCTACAGTGACTGATCTGCACCGTCTGAGTTTGATCGAACAGTCATGTTGCACCGAGACATGGACATGCCCATGCAGAGGGCGCCTAAACACCACTGAAGTCCCTCTGCTTCTCGAGGCACACGACGTTGGTGATGTAGGGGGCGAAACGGCTGAAAGGCAATGCAATCTACGGGAAGGCGGAGGGAGCTAGCCGAGGAGCGGGGAATCTTTTGGTTTTCACAATGGTAAAACACCAGTCGACGACTTCTCACATCAGGGAGCAGTGGGTTTTACAGGCGGAGTCATCGTGACTAATTGCTGCCGCGCCTGCTCCCGTCAATCAAAAAAAAAATGAAAAATCCTACCACGCCTGCTCCCGTCAATCAAAAATTAAAAATCCTGCCACACTCAAACACCAGAGCAACGCCGCGGTGGATATTTAAATTTACCTGCCGGCAAGTAGATAAATAGGGGGTGAAAAAACAAATGTGGCGGCGGCCTAGCTAATCGGTTGAACTAGCCCAACTAGATAGCCACCGTGCTTCACTGATGTACTCGGCGGAAAAAGTGGTCTTTCATGATTTGACGACTCATTTATTTGCTTCGGCAAAAACGCGCGGTAGGGCGTCCCACGTCAGGAAGAATATATGCGTGCACCACCTGGGAGGACCCCGAAATCGCGCGGTAGGGTGTGCCATGTCTCGGCGCGGAGGAAAAATGTGCGTGTAAAATTGTACTGTATCAGACGTAGTACCTATGGTTCGACCTCGGGACCCAGCCAGTCGGTCGAAAACACCCCACTAGTCACACAGCTTCATCATGCTAACATGGCACGGAGGATAGGTGTGGTTACCTCCGTCTCGACCAGCCACAACGTCTCTTGTTCTTGGCGATTCTTCTATTTTCCAAGCTTTTTTTAGTTGTAATAACACCACGGCAAGCTAGTGCCGCTCTTCGTGTGTGCTCGTGCAAAGGTTAGACGATGGAGAGAAGAGAGAGAGATCATAGACCTGGGACCCACCAGTAAGTGAGTCAACAGTCATGCATGTGTTGACGAGGCACTCCCTCTACTCTACTCAATGTAATACTATATAAAATCAAGTTATGGGACAAAGCCAACAACAATTGTTGTTTCAGGCTATCGACTTACGCTTTGTAGTCCAGGTTGCCAGTTTGAATCTTCTCTTTCAGATTTGTTAGTTTTAGGTCCAAATTTGATTAATGACAAGTGGGACCTCCGTGTGTTGTTCCGATATTTCAGTGTAGGATGGTTTTTTTGAACAAACACTTTGCGCGGTTAGACAAGTAATGGCACAAGTTACACATATTTTGCAAGTTTACGAACAAAAATTATAGCGGCATAGAATATCACATCCACCCCGCAGCTTAGATGCTATGGTGATATGACTTTTTACACCATTGGAAGTGAGATCCAATGGCTTGGGAGTAGTCTTTGTAATTATGCACAATTTCCAAACTCTCCAAATGTTTTTTTGCAAATAAAACATTCAGGCCTCGTGTGTGCCGCTGCATCTTGGATCCAACGGCTCCCCGTTGCTCATATTAGGTGCTCCCCGTAGCTTAATTAGCTGCTACGGTGCATCTAGGTCATATGATCAGTGATCAGATGGCACATGCGTAGTACTTGTACTTTCTGCGCAATTCCCAAACTCTCTCAGCCGTATATTGCAAAAACATTCAAACCTCCTACTATGGGCCGTTAGATCTCTGTGAACTTGTATCACCATAGAATCTACGGTGCGGGAGCACCTCATATTCTCCCATGCGAGAAAACATAAGGTGCTCTCGTAGCTTGGATGCTACGGTGATACGAGCTTTGAGGTCGTTTGATCTGAGGTCCAATGACATCTGAGCAGTCTTTGTGCTTGTAAGCAGTGGCCGAACTCTTTGAGGACTTTTTTGCAAAAAAACCATTCGAACCACCGAGGAGGTGTTGGGTCACAAATCCAATGGCTCCGAAGATCTTGTATCATGAAAGCATCTAAGGTGTGGTAGCACATGATATTCTTACATACATGAGAATATGACGTCCTCCTTCATCTTAGATGCTACGGTGATACGAGCTTCGAGGTTGTTGGATATGAGATCCAAGGGCATCTGAGTAGTTTTTGTACAAATTGTGTGCAATTCTCAAACTCATCAAGGTTTCCTATAAAAATATTAAGACATCATGTGAGCTGCTATATCTCAGATCTACAAGCTCCAAGCAACTCATATCGGCATATAGCATCTAAGGTATGGGGGCACATGATATTCTCCCGGGGAGGAGGGGTGGGGGTTGCACAACCAATCGGTGGTTGGGAGGGTAGGGACAAAAATAATCTAAACAACCCTAAACAGAGCTTCACAATTTTATCTAAGGTCGAGGGGGTGACCCCCGACAATCATAGGTCCACCTAATTAAACACAACATTTGCATGTACTATAGTACTAGACTTAATATTCATGTATCAGTTTCATGTTCGTTTTAAATATTGAATTGAGGACCATGCATGTCTTACATTTTACTCCCTTTGTTCCTAAATATTATTCTTTTTAGAGATTTCAAGTGGACTGGCACATACAGATGTATATAGACATATTTTAGAGTGTAGATTCACTCATTTTGCTCAGTATGTAGTCGCTTGTTGAAATCTCTAAAAGACTAATATTTAGGAACAGAAGGAGTATTTTTGAATTCATGTCATACATGCATGGTTTGGAAAAATAGATGCAGTATACTTATTGGATTGTTGTTGTGTTCGTGTGTGGGTGTCTCTCTGTGTGTGTATGTGTGTGTGTGGTCATATGCTTGATACATACAAAGTTTTCTCACCTCCATATTGTTCATATTTTAAATTTGAATTTGCATTGAAAAACTTACCAGAGATACCATGAAATGTGAAATCCACGTTGAGATCACTATATCACAAACTCACTCTAATTCAACAACTCGTCATAAATCAATTACCACGTTGAGATTAGTATTCGCAAGGAAAATACGGGCATTGTAATACACATAGATTCGTTCGGCAATCTAAAAGGTTCCTTTCGTATTCTCGAATGGTAGGACCCAACAGCGTACCAGCCAGACCTTGGCTCATGTTGATCCTAAAAAAATAAAATAAAAAAAATCGGGCTCGTGTCCTTCTGGTGGCATGCGTGGTAAGCACATTAGGCAACAACCAGTCGAGCCTTCGCGTTTCGAGTCGAAATATCTGGTGGCTAGAATTCCAGCACTAGGAAATTCCCCTCATGTCCCTGGTCCATAATGACTATCGATGGACAACGGAGGGATGCTTTAGTAACGAGACAACGTTACCTACCGTGCCGAGCACGGTTCAATTCCCTCGGTCGCCGCTCGCCAAGGTCACCCGTCAACTGCATTGCCTAGTACTACTACTACACTAGGATGAGCACAGAATTGAGCCCATTTGTTCGTGCCTAGTACTTGAGTTAACATATCAGGCAATGCACTAGTACGGAGAGATTATCCTTTTGCTCTGCATATATAACTTGTCTGAAGTATAACTAAGCAAAATGTTTGACCAAATCCTTTCTTAAGAAATACAACAGGACAGATGTATGGCTTGAAAATTTATTGCATGATGCAGGTTATGATATTGTTTTGAATCCTGGATCTTAAATTTCAGAAAATCCAAAAGTGACCATAAATTCTTGAAACGGAGCATGGTCACGTGATATGGCACAAATATTACTTTGTAATTTTTTCTTCAATTTGAGACAAGCTGCTTATGACAAGTTACACAAATGAAGAGCTAAGGTATTTTGGAACAAAGACCTGTCACGTTAAGGCGAACGCTTTCACTATTGAAACCGTGGGCGTTTACGTGCTGCCATGAGTCCCGCTTCTCATCGGCAGGTGCCGTCCGAGCAAGCGTGTGAGTCGACGGGAGGGGTGCGAGCAGACCGCTGCACCGGCTGACAGGGAGGCGTGCGAGCAGACCGCTGTGCAGGCTCACCGGGAGGCGAGCCCTTTGACCAGGCTCCGCCGCCCACCTTCGTCCCAACAACTCCCACTTTTAATGTCGTCGGCTCCGTAGTTTAAAATCAACCCCGCACTACCCGATATCGCTACAATCTTCTCTCTTCCTCTCCGATTCTCCTGTCGTCTACCTCCAACCAGCCTGATCTAAACGTAGGCCATGCCACATCATGATGGTCTGCCCTTAGTCTTCCAGTTTCCTGAGGAAGACACCCAGCCGGAGTCTCAAGAACATAAGGCGCTTTGGGACGAGCTTGAACTGGCCTTGCGGGAAGACATCGCGCCTGTCCCCCCTCCCGTTCCAGCTCCAGTCGCCCCGACTGCGCCAACATCCATCCACGTGGCATTGATGGGCTGGGACGTGCACATTGTTGCCGAGCTTGATGCCACGGGGTTCCACGAGGTCCCTGCCGACTTTCACGCGACCGTGCACCTACCAGCGCATGCGCCTACGCGTGCACTGGCGTGCATGCCTGTGCCAGTGCCCGTGCACCTGCCAGCGCATGCGCCTGTGCATGCACTGCCGTGCGTGCCCGTGCTGGTGCCCATGCACATGAATGCCTCCGCCACGCCGTTGACAGTGCCTGTCCCCACGCGGGTGCCAGTGCCCCCCTCAGCGGCATGGATGGCCGCTGTCGACCACTTAATTGCACCAATGCCAGTCGCCTCCTCCCACAAGTTGACTCACTCCGAAGTCCAGAACATTTTGGCCTTCCTTGAAGCTAGGCCAACGTCTAGGAGTACGCCAACAACGGCGCAAGGCGCCGCCATCTCCGTCGGTCAGTGGCCCGATGACACACAGAGCATGGCAGAGGAGCCGCTTCCCACCGCAAGACGCCCCCGCCGCCACCGCGTAATCTAAATTTGCCATGAAAAACATTCGGATTGCCATGCTTAAAATCCGAATGTTTATCATTTCCGTTTATTTTAGATCGATCGTTGTATAATTTAAAGTCGGAGTCAGACTGAACGAAATCTATGGTTTGATCGATTGAATGTTCTGCTAGAGCCATATCAAATTAAATATAAAACGTCATCAAGCCACATGTATTCCTTGTCATCCAATGACCTAGACTGCTTCAATGTCGAGCGCTCAACACGTTTAGCGTGCAGTTAATTTCATGCAAAAAATAGCGCTAATCACACAATAACACGCAAATAATATCCTACTTAATATCCGCATGCACTTAATATACTTCCAAATTAATGTGCATTGCACGTACACACTGACTAGTGCTGCTAGCACGTGAAACTGGTGCCGTAACTTTTGAACGCGTCCAGATATGGTCAACGGCAACATCGCCCGCGAGTTCTTCGTGTTTGCCCGTGCGTCTAAACACAGAAGGGGAGGAGAGAGAGAGAGCACACATGGAACCCACCAGTAAGTGAAGGCGAATAGTACTAAAATAATATTAAATGTTATCAATTAAATATGTTGTGGTAATATAAAAACATTATGTGAACAAAGGGAGGTACAACAAACATTGTTGTTCTACGTATGTTGCCTATTGACGTGCGGCTTGAAGGCCCTGGTCGCATGTTCGATCCTTGTCCTTTATTTTTTAATTTGTATATGGGTCCAAATTTGTTTCGTGACATGTGGGCCCCTCGGTGTGTAGTTTTTAGCACTTTAATTTGTGGGTCGAAATTTGTTCCATTCCAAGTGGACTATCGGTGTGTAGTTTTGTAGCTTATTTATAATAATTAAAGAGAACAACAGAGTTTTTTGCAATAATACCATGCTGCGACGTTGAAGGCAAGAAAGGACGTGGGAAAGAGCGATGACCGAGCCAGAGGGAAATCAACTAGGGGAGTTGTGGGGGTTGCAACGGTGTTTCGAGTAGTTGTGGGCTGAATGCTACGAAAATATAATCTAAACCAACCCGAATAGATGCCTACACAAATTAATCCAAGGTTGGAGTGCCCCTCGCAATGTAAATAGCTCCAGCTTTGCGAGGGATGGAGAGGTAGCTTCAATGTGTGGAAGATATGACGACATGAGAAAGCGAGGTCAATCGAGAGACATATAGATAGAGAGACAAAGTGAGTGTGGTCCGACATTCATTGAACAAATATATATGCTCTGGAGAGATATTGTCCGATTGAGCTTTTGGCAAGGGTGAGGGCTATAAGATAGAGCTTGAGAGATGATCCAGTCACAGACGTGTAGATATATTTTATGCATGGGAGGAAGCAAGGTCAATCAATCACATAGGGTCGTCGTGCGATCGAAAGAGTTAGACGGGTTGGAGGGAGTGACCTAGATAGACAATGTGCGTGAAAGAGTATACAATGTGAATAAGTCAAATTGGGCTCAAACATGATGATATATCATTTTTGTCTGAGAAAGAGCAAGGTCAATCGAGACATACAAAGAGAGAGAGAGGGAGAGAGAGAGCATGGCCCGCCATGAGGTCGAAAGAGTGGGGTGGCTTCTATGGACTGACCTAGATAGACAATCTGCGTGAGAGAGTATAGAGTGTGTCGATCGAGGCCCGAATAGGGAGATATATCATTTGTGTGTGAAAGAAAATGAGGTTAAATGAGACTCAGATAAAGAGAGCGAGATTGAGCGAGTGTGGCCCGCCGTGCGGAAGAAAGAGTGAGACAGTCTCGAGGGAGTGACCTAGATAGACAACGTGCATGCGTGCGCACGAGAGTTTTGGGGATAGATAGGCAATGCATGTATTTAGAGAGAGAGGGTGACAGGGAGAGGGGGAGAGAGAGAGAGAGAGCTCGGCATGGGGTGCAATGGCGGGTGTGTGAGGTAAATACATTTCGTAACAGAGTGGAAAAAAGGGGTTGTGTAGTTGAGAGAGTTAGAGATCGAAACATGGAGAGAAAGAATGGATGTGTGTTGGAAACCAGTAGCTTCCTAAGGTGGTTAGGAGAGGAAGATTGACCAATACAAGAAGTATGTAGCGTGTGTGCGCGCGCGGGGGGGGGGGGGGGTGGGGGCTAAAAACAACATTTGAATGTAGATAGTTTGAGACATAATATCGATGTTTCAATTCGGTGTACATTGTAAGATTTGAACTGAGGACCATGCATATGGGTAATTATTTTGAATTCATGCCATACTAGGTTTCTAAAAGTTGACATTGACTCGATTTGTTGTGCTATTTTGTAGGTCATATATTTGGATCCATCCAAAAGTTTTCTCAATACCATGGTGTTCATCATATACATATGAACTTTTATTAAAAAAGTAGCATGGATATAGTGAAATGCGAAATCCACGTTAGAATTGGAGATCGCTATGTGACACACACTCTAATTCAAATTACTAATTATGTGACACACACACTCTAATCCATGTTAGCGTGGATACCGTGGATACCGTTTCGATTTTTTTTTCAAATAACTCCTCATTAATTAATTTACAGTATCTCGTTTCAAATGACTAATTATTGCAAGGAAAACATAGGCATGGTAATACATACAAATTCGTTTGCAAATGAAAGAAGATTCGTTTGCATTCTCAAATGTAGACGCACCAGGCAGACTAGGGTCGTGTTGTGGTGGTCGCGTGTGTCGGACGAACGCTTAGCACCCAGGCACCCACCCACCCCCTCCCTCCCTCCCCCCAAAAAGGACGATGACAAAATAAGTTTGCGCTTCCACGTTTCGGATTGAAATATCTGGCGGCCCCAATTCCAGCCCTGCAAAATCTCCCTTCTCCACCGTCCCCTTCCGCGCCGAGATTGCTCAAATCCCTAATTCGCCGCCAACCCAAGCAAAGTTCGAATCGCCCCTCGTCTCGTCTCTTTCCGCACCTCTATGCCGTATGACGACGACGAAGACAATGGTCGCGCTTCACCACCGCGCCAGAGCTACCTCATGTACGCCCTCGTCCACAGCACCGGGTGGTCCACTGACAACGTCGGCCGCCGTAACCGACGTGCCTCACGAACACCGACTTCCACCGCATCAGGTGCGCTTCACCGACGCCGTCTCCCAGCTCACCGGGGCTACTTCACCGAGCATATCGTCGCGCCTCCGCCCCCCGAGGCCGCTGGGGCTTCACCAATGATCTCGTCCACCGCATCGTAGTGCTCCGCTACCACTCAAGATCTGCATCCGTGTGTGGCCAGCCAACGCCAGCGCATCACCCTCAACGGCTCTGAAGTGACCCGCACTCTAGCTAGGCGAGCATGCCCAAACGCCGGCCCGAACTAGGTATCCACACATCACTCCCTTGTGCACTGTTCCGACGATGTTTGGATATCCTTTCACTGCTCTCTTAGCTTACACGCCTATCCAACTCTGACTTTAACTCTTATTTCTTCTGGAGATATCATCTGAAACAAGCAAATCCATTTTTTAGCGAAGCATGACGGTGCTACAGGATCTGGTACACATCCTGCACACCCGTATAACCTTGTAACTATCTGTCCTCCGGTACAACAGCAAGGTCGATTCCTCTTATTTGATCAGCCATTCACCGTGTCAAAAATGCAGAGGGAGATGCAAGGAGCACAAGGCCTGCACATCCAAGCAAGTGGTAACATGGACTTGTACATGGAACATCCCAAGCGCAAGCAGAGCTGCAGTTAGCCTGTACAATGAGCTAGCGTAAGTCCCTGCATTTCATTTAATTCGTACTGGCATTTGTGTATGATTTGTGTGTGCAGTGGCGGATCCACGAATTCAAGTTTAATTTCCAGGGGCGAACATTCAACTTAAAAAATACGAAGGCACTTGCACTCCGGAAATCAACATAACTTGAGAAATGTGAAGCTACATGCACTTTGAAAACCAGCTAATGATCCAAAGTAGTTCAGATTATAAACACTAAATGATGCAAGCACCAAAAAACACAAAATGCAACATGGTGTACAAGGACTACATACATGGTCTGTACCTGCTTGAATTATTCGTTCTTTGGCTGAAAATATCGAAGTGTAATTGCACCTATAACCTGTGCGCAAACTGCATATCAATATATCTATCCTGCACAAGTATGCCAATAGTTTCAAACAACAGATTAGAAAAGTATTTATGCTATGTTGTCATGATACGGGGACTTTCTGGTAGATGGCCTCGACGTTTCCACAAGCCATGAAAATGCACTATAATTTGCTTGTCATCAATGCCTACAAATCTCTATGTTTCTCTCAACATAGCAGATCATCATTAGACAAAATCCTTCAATGGGAGCTTGCAAAATGCTTGCATTAGATGCCTCATTAGACACTATATGTTCATCACCAGGAGCATGTAAAATGTTTGCATCAAATCCTTCATTAGCAGTCTGTTCGTTAGACACTTCAAGCTCAAGAACAACATGAGCTTGGATGTTTGCACCGGAAACTTGATTAGATTCATCAGATTTAGTTAGTTCAGTATTGATTGGGGGAGCTATAAAATAAGTAGAAATTGGTTTCATTTTCTCATAGATTCCCTACATACAAGCAGTTTTACAACACCGTCAGGTTTAGATATTGGCCAGAAATTGAAGAGTTGAATTAGATATAATCAGGGATGTGATGTACCTGCTCATTGCACATGCTACTCTTGCAAGATGCAAATGTCCGTTTGTGCAAGCTCGATGCCATGCCCTTGCTGCCGCCACTGCCTCCCAGGCAGGCTACACCCAGGGTTGGATCTTCATCTTCTTGTCCTTCCGTTCATTTGAAGCCCGGCGACCGCCCTTCAACGAGGGCGCGAGGAAGTGCTGTGTCGGTCTGTCTAGCATCGGCTAGGTTAGGAGCGAACCAGACTGGAGGCTGGAGCGGATGAATTGGGATTTTTCGTGCTATCGATCGATATGGGAGGCGCTCATTTGGGCCGCGAGCCTTCTATAGGGCCTGCCTTGCACTTATGTTATTGGCCTATCCAAATTGAAACTTTTTTCTTCATTTTTTACATTGCATGCTCGTGCGTTGGGACGAACAAAACTAGCCTGGGCCAACCTGGACGACTCAAACTAGGTCCACACTTTCGAGCCACCCGAGGTGGCCGCTGATACCAGCCCCTATGGCGGCGTCGCCCCTTTTTGCATGTATGATAGGGGTAGTGAAAAATATTCTAATGGCGCTTTTGATTTACCCGCGGAATGGTTGAATTGCTTGTTTCTATGAACTGAGTTCGCCAATAATGTGAAGGATGCCAGTCTTTTCATCCTACTGTAGATTGCTTAGATCTCGATATGCCAAAAGTAATGGCATGAAATATATAGTAAAAGCCAGTGTGATGTGTGTGGCTACAACCAGTCTGACTACACGTCCTCATATAACATATGAAGGACGCACCATCTTACCAGATTAACCATTCGACTTACCAATGCAGTGTGGGAAGAAAGAAGTATTGGGACTACGTATCCAAGCAATTGATGCCATGGACTCCTTCGTACATCCTTGTAAGCGAAAAAGAAGTTGAAGTGTGCCTGTACAAAGAACTAGCATAAGTTCAGTTACCTGCTTCTCGGAATTTTAGTTAGCCACTTATTGCAAAATTGTTCAATTACGTTGCTTGGCTTAATTTAGTTTGCTACTGATTACATAATGCCACAACATGTTAATCCTATTATAGACTGCGCCTATCCATGTGTTTGATACTTACTGTTAAGAATGACCTGTTTGCCTGAATTTAAATAGCTACTTGTTAGTTTAACTACTTTGCTGCTGCAACAATGTGTTACAATGATGTTAATAACTACTTTCAGCATCAAATTGAAACTCTTTAATTCCTTGTTTGTTTAACTAGTTTGCTGTTATAACTCCTAGTTGAGATGTTTTGCTAACTTCAACTTTTCTGAATCCAATCGGAACTTTAATGGCAAAACAAGTTAGCCCAAGATCAAAGAGCAGGGTCCCCATGGACGTTGTATCATCCCACAGCAGTGGCACCAGCCTAATCATGCATTATGAATTGCCAACTGCTGATGCTCTAGAGGCTAAACTAGTGATAGAAAGAGATTCTGCTTCTGCACTTAGATATGAAGTTGACATGTTGAGGAAGCAAACAGCACAATTAGTAGCAGTACTCAAGACAACCATTAAATATTTGGTGGATTTCAAAACGAAGCAAGCTGAGACTGACCACATTGTTAAGGTTCTGAAGGAAAAAAGGAAATTAAATTCCCACTTGGTAAATCATAGGTGAAATATTCTTTCCATTGTTGAATAACCTTTGTGTTGTTTGTTCATGTAATCAATCAAACCATTTGTTTTAGAGATCATGTAATAATTGTTTTTGTTTTTTGGTTTGTAATTTTATTTGAGCACAAGTCTGTATTAATTGATAAGACTCAGAGACATTTCATTTTGATTGTTGTGCCAGACCTACAAATATGCCAATCGGGCTGAATGTGCATTCAACAATAATAGTAGTATAGATGGACCATAAGTGGCACGCATCGGAAAGGGCCAAGATGCTGTAGTAGCTTGGCTAAAAAAAGGATGTTGTTGTAGCAAAGAAAAGTACAATGGCCTGGCTTATGTATGTTAGTTGATATTATTGATCCATATAATCTATAAGTGTTTATACGTCTGTTAGTTCCGTACATTCTTGGCTGATTGACTCGGTATTCGAATCTTGATACATCGCTTGTGTACATATCTAAATGGGAGTACACATTATGCTGCGTGTGACATTTGAGTTGGACATGAAGTGTTCCAAATATTCGAATTCACCTTAAACTGGATTCTAGCTTCTGAATTTGAGTATCGGCATTTGTAAACCATATTCATATATGATAGTGGAATACATCTTTGTCGTCCTTTTGAAGATATTTAAAAACACATAGAATGATTTATAAAGATTCGTATAGGAATACAAAATGGATTCAAATTTAGTTGCCAGGGTAAACGTGGATGCTTATTGTCCCAAAATTCGAAATAAGCGACAAAATGTCCACTCCCACGTCGGCTGCCCGAAGCCAAGTGTTTGGGAGATGGAAATTACTGTCTACCCATTACACAGACAATCCATCGACCCGATTTCCACTGCTCTAAATAGGGGTAGGATAGTAACTTCAATTAGACATGACACGACCGCCTCTGAGCCCATTCCGACACGGTGGGCGCCAAACATGGGCGGCAAAACACATTTGATTCAAGCTCGTCCGAAAGACTTCTGTTTCTCCCTCCATTTCCCCATTCATACACGGTGGGCGGCAAAACAAACTCGACTCGATCGAAATCGATGTAGGAAAATATTTTCAATAGGGGCAGGTTTGTAACTTCACTCAGGCATGACACAACCGCCCTACCTGTCAGCCCCGTTCATACACCATGGGCGCCAACCATGGGCGCCAACCACCCTCTCCTCGCCCGAAATTGCTCTGGGCAAATATTGGTGAGATGCGAGATTACCGTCGTATCCCCAACCGACGAGACGTCCAAATTTTAAATGGGGGCTAAGTTCATAACTCTCCCATATTTTAGAAAGGCACGTCCCAAAAACATGGTTCCTACTACCTCTTGAGCACTGCGTTGGTTTTCCCTTGAAGAGGAAAGGGTAATGCAGCAGAGCAGCGTAAGTATTTCCCTTAGTTTTTGAGAACCAAGGTATCAATCCAGTAGGAGGCCACACACGAGTCCCTCACACCTACACAAACAAATAAACTCCTCGCAACCAATGCGATAAAGGGGTTGTCAATCCCTTCACGGTCACTTACGAAAGTGAGGTCTGATAGATATGATAAGATAATATTTTTGGTATTTTTATGACAAAGAGAAATAAAGATGCAAGTAAAATAAAAAGCAGAGGAAATAACTAAGTATTGGAAGATTAATATGATGGAAAATAGACTCGAGGGCCATAGGTTTCACTAGCGGCTTCTCCAGAGCATAAGTATTACGGTGGGTGAACAAATTACTGTTGAGCAATTGACAGAATTGAGCATAGTTATGAGAATATCTAGGTATGATCATGTATATATGCATCACATCCAAGACAAGTAGACCGACTCCTGCCTGCATCTACTACTATTACTCCACACATCGACTGCTATCCAGCATGCATCTAGAGTATTAAGTTCAAGAGAACAGAGTAACACTTTAAGCAAGATGACATGATGTAGAGGGATAAACTCATGAAATATGATATAAACCCCATCTTGTTATCCTCGATGGCAACAATACAATATGTGCCTTGCTGCCCCTACTGTCACTGGGAAAGGACACCGCAAGATTGAACCCAAAGCTAAGCACTTCTCCCATTATAAGAAAGATCAATCTAGTAGGCCAAACCAAACTGATAATTCGAAGAGACTTGCAAAGATAACCAATCATACATAAAAGAATTCAGATAAGATTCAAATATTGTTCATAGATAAACTTGATCATAAACCCACAATTCATCGGTCTCAACAAACACACCGCAAAAGAAGATTACATCGAATAGATCTCCACAAGAGAGGGGGAACTTTGTATTGAGATCCAAAAAGAGAGCAGAAGCCATCTAGCTAATAGCTATGGACCCGAAGGTCTGAGGTAAACTACTCACACTTCATCGGAGAGGCTATGGTGTTGATGTAGAAGCTCTCCGTGATGGATACCCCCTCCGGCGGAGCTCCGAAAAAGGCCCCAAGATAGGATCTCGTGGATATAGAAAGTTACGGCGGTGGAATTAGGGTTTTGGCTCCGTATCTGGTAGTTTGGGTGTACGTAGGTATATATAGGAGGGAGAAGTACGTCGGTGGAGCAACATGGGCCCCACGAGGGTGGATGGCGCGCCTGGGGGGGGGGGGGGTAGGCGCCCCCCATACCTCGTGCCTTCCTGGTTGATGTCTTGACATAGGGTCCAAGTCCTCTGGATCACGTTTGTTCCGAAAATCACATTCCCGTCCGTTTGGACTCCATTTGATATTCTTTTTCTGTGAAACTCTGAAATAGGCAAAAACAGCAATTCTGGGCTGGGCCTCGGGTTAATAGGTTAGGCCCAAAAATAATATAAAAGTGTATAATAAAGCCCAATAATGTCCAAAATAGGATATAATATAGCATGGAACAATAAAAAAAATTATAGATACGTTGGAGACGTATCAAGCATCCCCAAGCTTAATTCCTTCTCGTCCTCGAGTAGGTAAATGATAAAAACAGAATTTTTGATGTGGAATGCTACTTGGCATAATTTCAATGTAATTCTTCTTAATTGTGGTATGAATATTTAGATCTGAAAGATTCAAGACAAAAGTTAAATATTGACATAGAAATAATAATACTTCAAGCATACTAACTAAGCAATTATATCTCTTCAAAATAACATGGCCAAAGAAAGTTATCCCTACAAAATCATATAGTCTGGCTATGCTCCATCTTCACCACACAAAGTATTTAAATCAGGCACAACCCTGATGACAAGCCAAGCAATTGTTTCATACTTTTGGTGTTCTCAAACTTTTTCAATCTTCACGCAATACATGAGCGTGAGCGATGGACAAAACACTATAGGTGGAATATAATGGTGGTTGTGGAGAAGACAAAAAGGGGGAAGATAGTCTCACGTCAACTAGGCGTATCAACGGGCTATGGAGATTCCCATTAATAGATATCAATGTGAGTGAGTAGGGATTGCCATGCAACGAATGCACTAGAGCTATAAGTATATGAAAGCTCAACAAAAAGAACAAGTGGGTGCGCATCCAACTCTCTTGCTCACGAAGACCTAGGGCATTTTAAGGAAGCCCATCATTGGAATATACAAGCCAAGTTCTATAATGAAAAATTCCCACTAGTATATGAAAGTGATAACATAGGAGACTCTGTATGAAGATCTTGGTGCTACTTTGAAGCACAAGTGTGGTAAAAGGATAGTAGCATTGTCCCTTCTCCCTTTTTCTCTCATTTTTTTATTTGGGCCTTTTCTCTTTTTATGGCCTCTTTTTTTATTTATTTAGTCCGGAGTCTCATCCCGACTTGTGGGGGAATCATAGTCTCCATCATCCTTTCCTCACTTGGGACAATGCTCTAAAAATGATGATCATCACACTTTTCTATTTACTTACAACTCAACAATTACAACTCAATACTTAGAACAAAATATGACTCTATGTGAATGCCTCCGGCGGTGTACCGTGATATGCAATGAATCAAGAGTGACATGTATGAAAGAATTATGAACGGTGGCTTTTCCACGAATACAATGTCAACTACATGATCACGCAAAGCAATATGACAATGATGGAGCGTGTCATAGTAAACGGAACGGTGGTAAGTTGCATGGCAATATATCTCGGAATGGCTATGGAAATGCCATGATAGGTAGGTATGGTGGCTGTTTTGAGGAAGGTATATGGTGGGTGTATGATACCGGCGAAAGGTGCGCGGTATTAGAGAGGCTAGCAATGGTGGGAGGGTGAGAGTGCGTATGATCCATGGACTCAACATTAGTCATAAAGAACTCATATACTTATTGCAAAAATCTACAAGTTATCAAAGCAAAGTATTACGTGCATGCTCCTAAGGGGATAGATTGGTAGGAAAAGACCATCGCTTGTCCCCGACCGCCACTCATAAGGAAGACAATCAAGAAATAAATCATGCTCCGACTTCATCACATAACAGTTCACCATACGTGCATGCTACGGGAATCACAAACTTCAACACAAGTATTTCTCAAATTCACAACTACTCAACTAGCATGACTCTAATATCACCATCTCCATATCTCAAAACAATTATCAAATATCAAAATTCTCATAGTATTCAACACACTCACAGGAATTTTTTTATTATTAATCTTGAATGCCTAACATAATTAAAGCAATTTACCACGCTGTTTTGTAGGACTCTCAAAATAATCTAAGTGAAGCATGAGAGAACAATGGTTTCTATAAAACAAATCCACCAACATGCTCTAAAAGATATAAGTGAAGCACTAGATCAAAAACTATATAACTCAAAAGATATAAGTGAAGCACATAGAGTATTCTAAAAATTTCCGAATCATGTGTGTCTCTCCCAAAAGGTGTGTACATCAAGGATTATTGTGGAAAACTAAAAAATAAAGACTCAAATAATACAAGATGCTCCAAGCAAAACACATATAAGGAATTTTTTTATTATTAATCTTGAATGCCTAACATAATTAAAGCAATTTACCATGCTGTTTTGTAGGACTCTCAAAATAATCTAAGTGAAGCATGAGAGAACAATGGTTTCTATAAAACAAATCCACCAACGTGCTCTAAAAGATATAAGTGAAGCACTAGAGGAAAAACTATATAACTCAAAAGATATAAGTGAAGCACATAGAGTATTCTAACAATTTCTGAATCATGTGTGTCTCTCTCAAAAGGTGTGTACAGCAAGGATTTTTGTGGAAAACTAAAAAATAAAGACTCAAATAATACAAGATGCTCCAAGTAAAGTTACCGATGAAAGTAGATGAAAGAGGGGATGCCTTCCGGGGCATCCCAAGCTTTGGCTTTTAGGTGTCCTTAGATTATCTTGGGGGTGCCATGGGCATCCCCAAGCTTAGTATCTTGCCACTCCTTGTTCCATAATCTATCAAATCTTTACGCAAAACTTGAAAACTTCACACCACAAAACATAAAGTAGAAAATCTCGTGAGCTCCGTTAGAGAAAGAAAACAAAACACCACTTCAAGGTACTGTAATGAACTCATTCTTTATTTATATTGGTGTTAAACCTACTTTATTCCAACTTCTCTATGGTTTATAAACTATTTTACTAGCCATAGATTCATTAAAATAAGCAAACAACACACGAAAAACAGAATCTGTCAAAAACAGAACAGTCCATAGTAATCTGTAGCTAACGCAAGATCTGGAACCCCAAAAATTAGAAAATAAATTGCTGGACGTGAGGACTTTATCTATTAATCATATGAAAAAATAATTAACTAAATAGCACTTTCCAAATAAAAATGACAGCAATTCTTGTGAGCGCTAAAGTTTCTGTTTTTTACAGCAAGATTAAAAAGACTTTCCCCAAGTCTTCCCAACGGTTCTACTTGGCAGAAACACTAATTAAACACAAAAAACACAACCAAAACAGAGGCTAGATAAATTATTTATTACTAAACAGGAGCAAAAATTAAGGAATAAAAATAACATTGGGTTGCCTCCCAACAAGCGGTATCGTTTAACGCCCCTAGTTAGGCATAAAAGCGAAGATAGATCTAGGTATTGCCATAATAATAAGATAGATCACTAAAACTCATTTCATATTCTCTACGTTCAACAGCAAGTTTTCTTTCAGGTAAGAAAAAGTAATCAAAAGGGCTAAATTTAATGGGACAAAAGTCCCCAAGGTCAACTTTGGGAGGTATAGGTTCCTCCTTTGGCCCTTCGTATTGCACAACCAATTCATCATTATAAGCATTCTTTTGACAGAACTTTGTGAGCCTATACTCGAGAGAATATCCTAGTTTATTATTTCGAATAGCCAAATCATTATTAAGTTCAAAAATTCTATCAACTAGAACATTGGTAGGAACCCTTTTTCTAAGATTTTCATTGAAAGCAACATAGTCTAGAGATTGAAAACGCATTATTTCTTCTTGATCAAAAAGGATAGCCTCTATGGGAGGATGGCAAGCGTCCACCTTATAATGCGCAAAGATTTCTTTGGCCTCTTTTATTATAAATCTAAACTCATGAGCCAAAAAGATAGTAGCGGAACGCTTAACAGAAGAATGCTCAATATTAGAAAATTCTAAGAAAATCCTTTGTATGCAAGGATGCATGTGTATAAATTGTCTTTCAAGTTCAACTACAAGCATGGTGATAGCGTCCGCAACACTACTAGTTCTATGAAGGATAGAACTACCCATAGAAGGCAAAGCACCGGCACAAGTAAAGAAATCTTGGATAACTCCTTTTCCAATAATATTACCACTACCAATTCAGAATTTTTTTGTGTGTAAGATAGGGGGTTCTTCAGCAGGAGCATCCGATTTTTTCATGATATTATTATTGTCCATATCGACAATAATTTCCCCTATTTTAGACATAACGACAGAAAGTGCAAGGGGCAAAAAGAGGCAAACAGAGAGAGGAGGAGGACGGAGAGAGAGAGAGGGCGAATAAAACGATAAGGGTGAAGTGGGGGGAGAGGAAAACGAGAGGCAAATGGCAATTAATGTAATGCGGGAGATAAGGGTTTGTGATGGGTACTTGGTATGTTGACTTTTGCGTAGACTCCCCAGCAACGGCGCCAGAAATCCTTCTTGCTACCTCTTAAGCACTGTGTTGGTTTTCCCTTGAAGAGGAAAGGGTAATGCAGCAGAGCAGCGTAAGTATTTCCCTCAGTTTTTGAGAACCAAGGTATCAATCCAGTAGGAGGCCAAGCACGAGTCCCTCGCACCTACACACACAAATAGACTCCTCGCAACCAATGTGATAAAGGGGTTGTCAATCCCTTCACGGTCACTTACGAAAGTGAGATCTCATAGATATGATAAGATAATATTTTTGGTATTTTTATGATAAAGAGAAATAAAGATGCAAGTAAAATAAATAGCAAAGGAAATAACTAAGTATTGGAAGATTAATATGATGGAAAATAGACCCGGGGGCCATAGGTTTCACTAGTGGCTTCTCTCGAGAGCATAAGTATTACGGTGGGTGAACAAATTACTGTTGAGCAATTGACAGAATTGAGCATAGTTATGAGAATATCTAGGTATGATCATGTATATAGGCATCACGTCCAAGACAAGTAGACCGACTCCTGCCTGCATCTACTACTATTACTCCACACATCGACCTCTATCTGGCATGCATCTACAGTATTAAGTTCAAGAGAACAGAGTAACACTTCAGGCAAGATGACATGATGTAGAGGGATAAACTCATGCAATATGATATAAACCCCGTCTTGTTATCCTAAATGGCAACAATACAATACGTGCCTTACTGTCCCTATTGTCACTGGGAAAGGACACCGCAAGATTGAACCCAAAGCTAAGCACTTCTCCCATTGCAAGAAAGATCAATCTAGTAGGCCAAACCAAACTGATATTTCGAAGAGACTTGCAAAGATAATCAATCATACATAAAAGAATTCAGAGAAGATTAAAATATTGTTCCTAGATAAACTTGATCATAAACCCACAATTCATCGGTCTCAACAAACACACCGCAAAAGAAGATTACATCGAATAGATCTCCACAAGAGAGGGGGAGAACTTTGTATTGAGATCCAAAAAGAGAGAAGAAGCCATCTAGCTGACAACTATGGACCCGAAGGTCTGAAGTAAACTACTCACACTTCATCAGAGAGGCTATGGTGTTGATGTAGAAGCCGTCCGTGATCAGTACCCCCTCCGGCGGAGCCCCGGAAAAGGCCCCAAGATGGGATCTCGTGGATACAGAAAGTTACGGCAGTGGAATTAGGGTTTTGGCTCCGTATATGGTAGTTTGGGGGTATGTACGTATATATAGGAGGAAGAAGTACGTCGGTGGAGCAATGTGGGCGCTACGAGGGTGGAGGGCGCACCTGGGGGGTAGCCGTGCCCCCTACCTCGTGCCTTCCTAGTTGATGTCTTGACGTAGGGTCCAAGTCCTCTAGATCACGTTTGTTCCAAAAATCACGTTCCCGAAGGTTTCATTCTGTTTGGACTCCATTTGTTATTCTTTTTCTGCGAAACTCTGAAAGAGGCAAAAAAACAACAATTCAGGGCCGGGTCTCCGGTTAATAGGTTAGTCCCAAAAATAATATAAAAGTGTATAATAAAGCCCAGTAATGTCCAAAACAGGATATAATATAGCATGGAACAATCAAAAATTATAGATACGTTGGAGATGTATCAGTTCCCCATACCTCTCCCTCCATTTTCGCATTCATACACCGTCCACGCTAGAACACCATCCCCACACCAGCCTCCGTCCGCCACCCCATCCATCGCCGCCATCCTCCACCACATCCATCGCCGCCGTCCTCCACCACATCCATCGCCACCATCCTCCACCATGCCGGAGCGCCTACCAAGACCACGTCGTCCACTGCTAGAGATGGACGTTTCTCATGCACAGCAACGGACCAAGAGCCTTGCATCACGTCCTCTCGCTTCATCGGCATCGTCGTCCTCTTTGCCGGGGCCGCTCACACGACCTTCTCTTCCACCGCAACGGGACTTATCCCCCGATGCACCCGTCTACCATCGCAGATCTCCTTCAATGCCACCGACAACCATCGCACCCCCGATGCCTACACGACGCCGCAAGAGAGGTGGTACTCCATATCTCCTCAACTTTTTGATCTCAACCAGAAAATAGATCTTAACTTGGTTACTCTACTTTCTTTTCAGCTCTTAGAATTTAGTTCTTAGTTCGAAGCAAACAATGGCTGCTAAATATCATTTCTCTAGTTTCCCCCTTTTATGATCATTATACGACTAGAATACATGCTTCGTGTCATAATAGCACTGCTTGACCCATCAAGCTAAACAAGCTTAGTTGTTCAAATACGAATCTGATATTATTAAAATAGATTCATTTAATTGGCCAGCTAAATGGTCCTAAATTAGTTTCGAAAATGCATGTTCGCCGCTTGGGTGTGTATCTCTACAGGGTGCCCATGGTGGCCGCCCCACCCTAGGATTTTGGGTCGTCCCAGGCCCCGATTCCCCTCTATTCTGTTGCGCGCTTCCGATCTCTACTCGCCCCCGGCCGCCTGCCTCGCCGGTGACTTGCCGTCCCCGGACGGCATGACTCTAGGAGGAGACACCGGACTAACAGGAGGTCAGGAGCCGCTCGCCCAACATCATCACCGCTGACCGGGCACGCCACTGTGCCTACCTTCCTAGTCCGTTCAGGGCTCAGGCGTGCAGCACCCACTAAGCCAACCCGATTTATCCTGAGATAAGTCCTCAACACTCAGCATCCACTACTTATCACCCATTTGCTAATTGATTCATTACTCATTAGGCAGGACTGTCATTAGGGTTTGTTGTGTGCTCAGTGCTACCTACACTTAATGGTTCAGATGTATTTCCGTAATCTTTAGTACCTGTAAAGTTCACAGGGTTTTCAAAATTATGGCCCTAGGAACAGACACTAGTAATTTTGGATTGTTGGTCGTAGTGACTTTGACCCAGATTACTACTGCAAGCCAGGTTTGTTGACAATTTTACTTGTCTTTCTTACTCATTCAATATAATATCCAATTATTCACATCGATTAGTTGCAAACAATAAGTGCTAGACAAACTTCTTGATTTAGATTTTGGACGGTCTCTTACTGTAGTTACAATTCTGCATACTTGTCCTAGTAAGCTCACAAGTAAATGATTGATTCACTACATCTATGCTTGCCTTGTCATATTTGTGGTCAATATTCTTTTAGGGTGGACCACCCTATTTCTAAATACTACAACCGTAGACATGAGTGAATAGTATTTCTCTATGTGATCTCTTCCATCATGTGTGGGCAATGAACACTGCATTGTATAGAAAGAAAGTGTCATTTCCAGCTTTTACATAGGCTTCGATCTTTTACATGGAATACAATCTGCCTACTTGCTTTGTGTCCCACTACCAACACTCCACCCTTGAAGCTAAACATTATGCCACTCATAATTCCTTAGTGTATTTGTTCAAATACGATTTTCATATGATTCTAATGTTCCTACTTCAGTTTTGAATTTCTGTGTGTATCTGCCTGTTATAGAGACATAAGGGGTTTGTATTTCTGTGTGTGGTCTTGTCAGCACGGTTGGGGGGACAACTTTGCATATGCAGGGGTTTATAAGGAGACACTCTTCGAGTTGAATCCGCAATGGATTCCATAGATAATCTGACTAGTTTTTATGTTTTCATGAATCTCAGATTCTGAATAGCATCATAATGATTATGAGCTTGCGCGCATGAAAAGAATAAAGAAGAACAATGCCATGGCTGTCAAACATGGCATTAAGGGACTGAAATCAAGTCTGTATGCAATGCAATGCAAACACTCTCCACCTACAGATTCATGCTCAGAATATGATCCTAACAGTGATTCTGAGCTAGAGGGAGACCTAAGTCAATGTAGCTCCCTAGTGAAGGAGTCAGAGGAAGATGCCCTATCTTATTCACCCATCAAGGTGCTTGCTCTAACTTTCCAAGGTTATATTTGTCGCACATATCTTGCAACTGATGCTTTGCATTGCTTCTACTTTGTTGAACTGGCATTAGCTTAGTTTACATATCGTGTATGTGAATACACCCTGCCTATCCATTTTTAGTACATATTCCATCTATCATCATACCATATTTATCCATTCAAATGTTGTTCTTATGTATCCGATGTTCAAAAGGAAGAGGGTGATTGCTGATCATGGAGGAGCACAAGCAAAGTATTTGGAAAAGGTAGTGGCACCTGATAAATCAAATAGCCCATTAGGTGTAGTTGCAATATCACCTGACCCACAAAACACCCCAACTCTAGCAGACTCTAGCCCTACTACACTGGTCATTTATGATGCCCCAACTCAGCAGACCCCAACTACAGCAAACATTATGATTATGCCAGTTGACATAGCACCAACTCTACAACACAAACCCCCATTCCAGCAAAGAGTATACCAAATCCAGTTGCCAAATCCCTTTTCGAACCAGAGAGAGCCCCAATTGCAGCAAATAGGAACCCTGTTCCATTTCTTCATAGTTTAGAAGACAAAGCTTATATTGTTGTCAGGAACTTTGTGCGCATCTTTCCTTCATGGATATACCGCAGACACAGAACAATTTCTAGTCTTCCTCCGCAACTTACGCGTAAGTAATGTACTAATGTTATTCATGGTCATTGCTGCATATGTTTCTGCTGACAGAAGACACAAGATTTCATTCTTTTAAATAGGCGAGGACCAAACTGGATTGTGAAGATGAGCAAGGGTTGGTTGCGCTTTTCAAGCACTCGTTGATGAAGTATCGTTCCTACCTGTGGCAAGCGCACTTCGATGGAAAGCCCCTAAACGAAATTTCTGTAAAGTCTCTGGTGCTACATTTATCCAACGGTGACTGGAATAATCTTGTTACACATTGGTATCGGCTATAGCATAAGGTACTCTCTATGATATCACATCACAATTTGAACTACATTTCTGCATTTGCCTTAACGTCTCACTTGTACGAAAACTGTTAGCAGAAGAACATTCATTCTCAAGGGACCACAGAATCTTGCAACTATACTGCACACTGCATTGCTCTTGTGAGTACCTCTTGCCGTGTATGACCATACTTACTTTCATAGCTGTTTGATTATGTAGCATCACTGCACATGTTAGCCTTGTTACCGTCCATTTGGCAGACATTATAAGATTCGTATGGACTTTGACATAAATTTAGAATCAACCCAATGCTTTTGAAGAGGTTTAGCTCTGCACTCCTCTTATAAGGACCGAACATCGTCTATCACTGTACTTACATTAATAGCTACTCCCTCCATCCCATAATATAAGAACGTTTTGTACATTACACCAGTGTTCAAAACACTCTTGTATTATGGGAAGAGGGATTGGTTCATTGTGTAGCATTCTGCATCTTATCTCCCTCGCCCACCATTTACTAAAAAAAGATCAGATCTATATTTAATCTTACCAAAAAGTAGAATACACAGACAATGCGAGTGCAGAAGTGTAGCCCATTGCTCTTGTCAGTACATTTTGTCCTGTAATGCTTGTACTTCCAAGGATTGGTAGTTGATTATGTAGCATCAATCTGCATCTTATCTTCATTATCCTCTATCCCTTCCAGTATTATCATATCTATAATTACTCTCTACAAAATGCAGAGTACGATCAATGCTTATGAAGAAGATTCTGTGCTGAAATTCTTGAGTTATCCTTCCCTTGACATGGAGAAGGGCATTATAAAGCCGGTGTTAACTGTTAATGTAAGTCAGTCCTTCTAAAGCCTTTATCCTCAACTGTTGTTTAATTTTCTCATACTCCTTATCATTTACTGCTGTTTAGTTTGCTGTTTCTACCAAAATGCATGTTCGCAAGAACCATAAGTTCTAAGTTTTACTTGTAAAACCAAATTCCTTATTCATACCATGCACATTACTCAATACTCCCTATATGTATGCACATTACACACTGGATCTATAATCCAGTGTGTGGTGAAACAGCCCACGTTTGCACCTTGTCATCTCCTGTTTTATCTTACTGATGTGGCTGATGATATGAACAACATGCCATGCACATTAACCAAAATAGATACAATGATTTTCTTTGCCCTTCATCTATGGTTGTTATGTTGACATGGTAATCCAGTAGTGTGGTAAAGCTCCCCGCATTATGAACAATGCCAAATTATGCTATTGATATTTTGAACTTACTCTTTATTTTCTAATTTGAAATTGGATGGAATTGACAGCAAAATTATCATCTTTGTTTATACACGTGCAAAACCTGTCATCTCTCTGCTTTGTTTCAGGGTGATATGCCTGATGGCATGCACAAGTCTGCTGAAGGCTGTGAGACAAACCCAACATATATTGCAACAAAGAAGGCAAACCATCTTGAAGATAACGAGACAACCCCAAAGTCTTGTCTTGATGCAGTGTTCAAGTTACTTGAGACTAGCAGTCAGACAAGCTCACATAATTCGTTGTCTGAATCAGTTTGACTTCTTTAGTCCCAAGTTCTAGAAGAAAGGCATTCTGCAAGTCAACTTTGACTTGAAGTCCTATCTCTAAGAAAGATTGCAGAGAATACCAATGAGAACCTCATCGCTAAACAACTACACCTGGAAGCTATTACCGACATGCTAGGCCGGTCTCACAGCCTTGCTCAGTAGCTTGTGCAACAGTTCCTACGCAAGGCTAACCTTTCTTGAACTGTCTTGGAAGTGGTCTCGGTTCAGTATTATTTTGTTACACTGCAATGGTGCCCAGTTTTTGTAATCTGCTTCTTTGTTGCGTGTTATGATCACTGGTGGCGAACTTCGATGCCCAGCGGATGTAATGTACCATAAATCATTTATTGTATAGTGTAGGTTTATTCTTAGTTACTATGCCGTAATTTCTTTATTGTATAGAGTAGGTTCGTTCTTAATTCCTACTAGTTACTACCATCGTTCGCTATCTGAAAAAAATCAGATGTAGTCGACTGGGCCGAAACATTCGCCTCTAACGGGCCTGGTATTTAGCGGGCCACAATTGGGCAGACCTGCATCTTTCATGGGTCCGAATCATTGGGTCCTTCACACTTTGCGCGAGGCCCACAACTTACACCGGCCTATATTTTAGTTGGGCCATTTGTGGACCCAACGCTTAGTTTGGCCCAGGTAGCGTTGGGCCATTAACAGGCTGAATATTGTACTGGCCTGTTACGGCCCAGATGAAACCATGGGCCTTTAGTAGGCCGAAATGCATATTGGGCCTCAATTTTCACTAGTCGTCGACGGGCCTTCAGCAGGCTGAAATGTAGACCGGGCCTTTTTGGGCCCAGTTATATCACAGGCAGTTACCAGGCTGAAACATATCTCGGGCCTTAGTTGGCCCAATATCATGGGCCTTTAAGAGGCCGAAAGCTTAGTACAGACATCAACGAGCCGAATTATGCGATAGGCCTTTAACAGGCCCAAAGTCACGTTGGGCTTAACTGTTGCCACCTTTATCACGGGTCATTAGTGGGCCCGATGTCCTATTGGACCATATATGGCCCATGGGTAGCACGGGCCATTCCCAGGCCGAAAGTCACACCGGGATGAAATGGGCCCATGTCTACATCGGGCCTCTAACAGCCGAAAGTCACTGGGCTGTAATTGGGCCCAAATATTCGGTGAACAGTTAACGGGCCAAATCTGGCTTCGGGCCGTAAATGGGCCCAAATATTCGGTGAACAATTAACGGGCCAGATCTGGCTTCGGGCCATAAATGGGCCTTTATTAAGCAGGCCGTTTTTGGGCTGGCCCACTAGTACCTAAGTAAGTACTACGAGCCTTTGACTGGGCCAGCCTTTTTAACCTATATGGGCCTCTGTTGGGCCATGCCACGTGTCGACGTATCATAGGCGCGTTGGGTCCAATGAGTGGATGACATCTGTCCCAACGGTGAGACGGCACGTGTTTCCTCCAGCCAATGATGATTTTACACGTGGAAAATCCCCATTGGTCGGGGCTCTTAACGGGTTACCGGATCCAAAACCGGACCCGATAGCTAAACGGCGTTCCGTTATGGTGGATGCCACATGTCGGTCACCCTTGACGAAAGCACTTCTGTGACGCGCGATTTATCGTCATGGAAGTGGACACTTCCGTGATGATAATTTTGGTAATGTCATGGAACACTTCTACGACAGCACATGTATGACTATCTTGATTCTGTTATAAATTTGTCCTGGATGTACATGCATGACAGAAAACGTGACCTACTGGGACAAGCACGTATCATCACGGAAGTGTATTTATTTTGTAGTGCAGGTACTAAGTTCATGATAAATTAAAGTTCAATTAATCATATTACTTAAGAACCCCCACTTAGATAGACATCTCTCTAGTCATCTAAATGATCACGTGATCCATATCAACTAAACCATGTCAGATCATCATGTGAGATGGAGTAGTTTTCAATGGTGAACATCACAATGTTGATAATATCTACTTTATGACTCACGTTTGACCTTTCGGTCTCAGTGTTCCGAGACCATATCTGCATATGCTAGGCTCGTCAAGTTTAACCCGAGTATTCTGCGTGTGCAAAACTGGCTTGCACCCATTGTATGTGAATGTAGAGCTTATGACACACTAGTACATCGACGTGCTATACAAACGGTTTTAACCCCTTTTCGTGACGGCATTTGGAACCGTCGCCAAGTGAGTGTGGGCGATAGGGGGGTCCTCCCCACACGACCTAGAAACCATAGGGGATAGGCCCTCCTAGGACACCAAATGGGCTCGTGTGCGATCGGGCAAGGCATCGAAACCCAATCATTTCCGTAGGTATGTACATCCCACACGATGAATCCTAGAAAATCATTTCCGTATGTATGTACATCCCACGCTGTGAATCCCAGAAAATCATTTCTGTAGGTATGTACATCCCACACGGTGAATCCTAGAAAAATATTTCCGTAGGTATGTATATCACACACAGTTCTTTGTGTGGAAACATTTGTGCAAGGTGGCCCAATGCAAACAGTTCGCTGCCGGAAGCCATGTGTGGTTGTTAGTTGATTGAGCACGCCTACTTTCTAGAAACCATGCGGGTTGTTTGAGTTCATGGCCCATGGTGCCGTCCGAGTAACCATCTGCAATAGAAAACCCCAATAAGCAGGGTAATTAGCCTATTATTGATAATCCATGTACTAATCAAATAATATTTCTTATAAAACACGCCAGATATTTCATATCCGTATAAAAGCAGCCAGGATTTCATAATTGAATTACATCAGATAGCTTCGGCACTCAGTTACGCCATTACACAACAGCACCAAGTTTCGCATGCAGCATCAAAAACCTTTAGAAAGTAGCATCATACATGACCAATAGACAGATGAATCTCATCTGGGAAACTGTAGAAGCGGAAGGCAAATATTGAGCCTTCAGTGATGTTGAATGTCCTTGCAACTTTAGGCCAGTGGCTATGGATAATTTCCTACCCAACCTTCATCCTCTTCAGCAAGACTTTATTGTACCGTGGGTGTTGAATGAATACCTTCCTCGCCTCTTGACCATGCAGGTGGTTTGAGAGGTAATCATCGGTGAACTACTTTGAAAACTACTGAAAACAAAGCTATGCATAAATCACTGTTGTAAATTTTGAAATGGCGCAAGGGGTAAAAACAAGGGAAAAGAGTTGGTACCATCCTATAGTTGACTGATGTCTTCTAAATTGTGAAAACAAGGATCTTTCTGTTATTCGTCGCAAGTTTCTTCATCCTAACAATCTTTCCGAGTTTCTTGACTTGACTGATATTCATGGACATCTCATTTCCCCATATGCAAAATGGGTCGAACAGTGGGTTTAAGCCTCTGACTACAGGACCTACATGTGCAAGACCAAATTGTAAGAAACCTAAATGTTAGAATGATTCCTGCAACTACAAAAAAATGTGCTATTAGCCAAAGGACCCTTCTTGAACAAACCTTGATGGTAAACCGCAGTGTCTCCCATTGTTTCCCTACAACACACATAAGGAAGATCTTGATCAGGTTAACTGAGTATTGCCATACTATCAGTAGAATATGTATTGAGTACAGCCAAATTCGATTGGTGTCACATGCATAAAAATACAAAATTGTACCCACAGCAAATAAAAATCAAATTGCAGAACTGAACCAAATAGTTAAATGGACAGTAGACCAAATGAACCAAAATAGTTAACTGAGCACGGCATTGCAGAATAGAAACATGTACTAGAAGATAAGACAGTTGACAAAACAAAGAATGCTTGAGAACACTACTACGAAATGTAGCAATTGTTGGACCAAAGTGTTAACTGAACATTACATTTCAGAGGACCAAACTGTTAACATTATAGAGGACAAATCACTAGAAGGCACTAGCGGTGGCCTCGAGAAAATAACACGAATTGTATTTTAAAGTAGACAACCGCGTGGCGGTGTCGACTATGGCCTCGAAGACGAGGTGCTCCTCCAAGATCTGGCGGTCAACACGCATGGCAGCCATAGCAACCTCGTGCGCACGTGCGGCCGCATGCTACTGAGCTCCATGTTATATTGCATGCAAAATGGCTGTGGGCGGCGCTTAATTGGAGGAGGGGGCAGTGATTTTGGTGGAAGGTGTCGCGCCATCGGTCGGGGCATGTGGGACGGGAAAGGAGGAGGATGGTGTGGGTGGGGTGTGGATTACCTGACCATATCGACGAGGCCGCGCTGCAAGAAGAAGGGTCAGCGGCAAGGAGGCCGCGCAGCAAGAAGAAGGGCCGCCGGCGAGGAGGCGGCGCTGTAAGAAGGGTCACCGGTGAGGAGGTGGCGCTACAAGAAGAAGGGTAGCTGGCGAGGAGGCGGCATTGCAAGAATAAGGGTCGCCAGCGAGGAGGCTGAGCTGCGAGTAAGCAACAGTGAAGGTTTGAACTTGGAAAGCAAGGAGGAACAGTGGAAATGTGGCTTTTGGTAGGAGGGAGGGGGCGGGGAGATAGATATTTCCGTGGTGGCAAAAAATTTCGCTCGGTGCCGCGAGAAACTGCGCGCAAGTGTGGTTCAAGCGGGGGCGGTGGACTGTAGACGACGAAGCTTCCTGCATAAGCCAGACAAGACGGTGCGCCAAGATATTTTATATCCCATCTCACATGATTCTTTCTAGTAAATTGTTTGTGGTATACCTGATTTTCTTCATTATGTTTTGAAAGACAAAATGGTGTTACGGAGGGAAAGGATGGTGTTTGAATTGCTAGAACATTTACGTACAATGAACATGCAACCAGTACATGAGTGTCGTGTTTAAATTTGTAATTATTCTGGGTTCGTTTGGCATTTTTATGCATTAAATGAGTTTTAGGGCATTTAATGTGCATAATTCAAACTTGAACTACAAGCACATTCTCGAGTGCACCAAAGTTTGTTGAAAAATCACATGTGTGTCTTTGGGTGAATTTATAGGTCGCATGCAAGAAATGGGAATGAAATTGAAACATCTGGGCATCGTGGCTCAGCCGAAAAGATTGAGAAACTTGGTTTTTTAATTCCTGTAAATCCAAAACACGCCTGAAAATCATGAAAATTGGCATGGTGTCATGACATGGCACCAACATGCCACAGTAATTTTTTTGACTGGATTGGGACAAGCTTCGGTGTAAGTTTCTTGCAAACTTGAGCTTCCCTCAAGAAGGCTCGTGGTTCCGAGAGGGAACGTGTCACCTCTGTGTGCGAAACGACATACGTACACTGCCTTCGCCCGCCTTAATTTTTGTACACTGGCAGAGTAGACCAAATAGAGGTATCGTGTTAAATTTTGGAATTATTTCGGGTTCGTTTGGCCTTCTTTATACATTAATTGAATTTTGGGTCATTTAATGCGCATAATTCAAATTTGAACTATAAGCACAGGCTCCAGTGCACCAAAGTTGGTTGAAAAATCACATGTGTGTCTTTGGGTGAATTTATAGGTCTCATGCAAGAAGTGGGAATGAAATTCAAACATCTGAGCGTCGTGGCTCGACCGGAAAGATTGAGAAACTTGGTTTTTTAATTCCTGTAAATCCAAAAAATGCCTAAAAATCATGAAACTTGGCATGGTGTCATGACATGCCACCAACATGCTGCGGTAATTTTTTGGCCGAATTGGGATAAGCTTTGGTATAGGCTTCTTGCAAACCGGAGTTTCCCTCAAGAAGGCTCATAGTTCCGAGAGGGAACGTGTCACCGCCGTGTACGAAATGAGATACGTACACTGGCTTCTCCCATCTTAATTTTTTACACAGGTAGGTTAGACCAAATAGAAGTATCGTGCTAAATTTTGGAATTTTTCCGGGTTCGTTTGGCCTTTTTTATACATTAATTGAGGTTTTGCGCATTTAATGTGCATAATTCAAATTTGAACTACAAGCACATGCTCTAGTGCACCAAAGTTGGTTGAAAAATCACATGTGTGTCCTTGGGTGAATTTATAGGTCACATGCAATAAAATGAGAATGAAATTCAAATATCTGGGCATCGTGGCCCAGCCGGAAAGATTGAGAAACTTGGTTTTTTAATTCCTGTAAATCCAAAACATGCCTGAAAATCATGAAACTTGGCATGGTGTCATGACATGGCACCAACATGTCGCGGTAATTTTTTTGGCCGAATTGGGACAAGCTTTGGTGTAAGCTTGTTGCAAACCAGAGCTTCCCTCAAGAAGGCTCGTGGTTCCGAGGGGGAACGTGTCACCTCCGTGTGGGAAATGACATACGTACACTGCCTTCTCCCGCCTTAATTTTTTTACACAGGCAGATTACACCAAATAGAAGTATCGTGCTAAATTTTGGAATTATTACGGGTTCGTTTGGCCTTTTTATACATTAATTGACTTTCTGCGCATTTAATGTGCATAATTCAAATTTGAACTACAAGCACATGCTCCAGTGCACCAAAATTGGTTGAAAAATCACATGTGTGTCCTTGGGTGAATTTATAGGTCCAATGCAAGAAATGGGAATGAAATTCAAACATCTGGGCATCATGGTTCGGCCGGAAAGATTGAGAAACTTGGTTTTTTAATTTCTGCAAATCCAAAACATGCCTGAAAATCATGAAACTTGGTATGGTGTCATGACATGGCACCAACATGCTGCGATAATTTTTTTGCCGAATTGGGACACGCTTTGGTGTAAGCTTCTTGCAAACCGGAGCTTCCCTCAAGAAGGCTCGTGGTTCCGAGAGGGAACGTGTCACCTTCGTGTGCGAAACGACATACGTACACTGCCTTCTCCCTCCTTAATTTTTTTACACAGGCAGATTAGACCAAATAGAAGTATCGTGCTAAATTTTGGAATTATTCCTGGTTCATTTGGCCTTTTTTATACATCAATTGAGTTTCTGCACAATTAATGTGCATAATTCAAATTTGAACTATAAGCACATGCTCGAGTGCACCAAAGTTAGTTAAAAAATCACATGTGTGTCCTTGGGTGACTTTATAGGTCCCATGCAAGAAATGGGAATGAAATTCAAACATCTGGGCGTCGTGGCTCGGTCGGAAAGACTGAGCAACTTGGTTTTTTAATTCCTTTAAATCCAAAACATGCCTGAAAATCATGAAACTTGGCATGGTGTCATGACATGGCACCAACATGTTGCGGTAATTTCTCGGTCCGAATTGGGACAAGCTTTGGTGTAAACTTCTTGCAAACCGGAGCTTCCCTCTAGAAGGCTCATGGTTCCGATAGGGAACATGTCACCTCCATGTGCGAAACGACATATGTACACTGCCTTCTCCCGCCTTAATTTTTTACAGAGGCAGATTTGACCAAATAGAAGTATCATGCTAAATTTTGGAATTATAACGAGTTCGTTTAGCCTTTTTATACATTAATTGAGTTTGTGCGCATTTAATCTGCATAATTCAAATTTCAACTACAAGCACATGCTCCAGTGCACTAAAGTTGGTTGAAAAATCACATATGTGTCCTTGAGTGAATTTATAGGTCCAATGCAAGAAATGGGAATGAAATCCAAACATCTGGGCGTCGTGGCTCGGCCAGAAAGATTGAGAAACTTGGTTTTTTAATTCCTGTAAATCCAAAACACACCTGAAAATCATGAAACTTGGCATGGTGTCATGACATGGCACCAACATGCTATGGTATTTTTTTTGCCGAATTGGGATACGCTTTGGTGTAAGCTTCTTGCAAACCGAAGCTTCCCTCAAGAAGGCTCGTGGTTCCGAGAGGGAACGTGTCACCTCCGTGTGCGAAATGACATACGTACACTGCCTTCTCCCGCCTTAATTCTTTTACACAGGCAGATTAGACGAAATAGAAGTATCGTGCTAAATTTTGGAATTTTTCCGGGTTCGTTTTGCCTTTTTATATATTAATTGAGTTTCTCGCATTTAATGTGCATAATTCAAATTTGAACTACAAGCACATGCTCCAGTGCACCAAAGTTGGTTGAAAAATCACATGTGTATCCTTGGGTGAGTTTATAGGTCCAATGCAAGAAATGGGAATGAAATTCAAACATCTGGGCGTCATGGCTCGGCCGAAAAGATTGAGAAACTTGTTTTTTTAATTTGTGTAAATCCAAAACACGCCTGAAAATCATGAAACTTGGCATGATGTCATGACGTGGCACCAACATGCTGTAGTAATTTTTTTGGATGAATTAGGACAAGCTTTGGTGTAAGCTTCTTGCTAACCAGAGCTTCCCTCAAGAAGGCTCGTGGTTCCGAGAAGGAACGTGTCACCTCCTTGTGCGAAATGAGATACGTACACTGCCTTGTCCCGCCTTAATTTTTTTACACAGCCAGACTTGCCAATAGAAGTATCATGCTAAATGTTGGAATCATTCTAGGTTCGTTTGGCCTTTTTTATATATTAATTGAGTTTCTGTGTATTTAATGTGCATAATTCAAATTTGAACTACAAGCACATGCTCCAGTGCACCAAAGTTGGTTGAAAAATCACATGTGTGTCCTTGGATGAATTCATAGGTCCCATGCAAGAAATGGGAATGAAATTCAAACATCTGGGCGTCGTGGCTCGGCCGAAAAGATTGAGAAACTTGTTTTTTTAATTCCAATAAATTCAAAACATGCCTGAAAATCATGAAACTTGGCATGGTGTCATGACATGGCACCAACATGCTCCGGAAATTTTTTTTGGCCGAATTGGGACAAGCTTTGGTGTAAGCTTCTTGCAAACCAGAGATTCCCTCAAGAAGGCTCGTGATTCCGAGAGGGAACGTGTCACCTCCGTGTGTGAAACTACATACGTACACTGCCTTCTCCCGCCTTAATTATTTTACACAGACAAATTAGACTAAATAGAAGTGTCATGCTAAATTTTGGAATTATTCCGGGTTCGTTTGGCCTTTTTATACATTAATTGAGTTTCTGTGCATTTAATGTGCATAATTCAAATTTGAACTACAAGCACAGGCTCCAGTGCACCTTTGTTAGTATGCTTGAAGTATTATTATTTTTATGTTAATATTAAACTTTTGTCTTGAATCTTATGGATCTGAATATTCTTGCTACAATGAAGGAAAATACATGATGAATATGTTAGGTAGCATTCCACATCAAAAATTCTGTTTTTATCATTTACCTGCTCGAGGAAGAGCAGGAATTAAGCTTGGGGATGCTGATACGTCGCCAACATATCTATAATTTTTTATTCTTCCATGCTATTATATTATCAACCTTGGATGTTTTATATGCATTTATATGCTATTTTATATGATTTTTGGGACTAACCTATTAACCTAGAGCCGAGTGCCAGTTTCTGTTTTTTCCTTGTTTTAGAATATCGCAGAAAAGGAAAATCAAACGGAGTCCAATTGACCTGAAACTTCACGGAACTTATTTTTGGATTAGAAGAAGCCTAGAAGACTTGGAGTCCACGTAAGGGAAGCTTCCAAGAGGCCACGAGGTAGGGGGCGCGCTCACCTCCCCTGGGCGTGCCCTCCACCCTCGTGGGCCCCTCGTGGCTCCCTGACGTACTTCTTCCGCCTATATATCTCCATATACCCTAAAAACATCCGGGAGCACAATAGATCGGGAGTTCCGCCGCCAGAAGGCTCCGTAGCCACCGAAAACCAAACTAGACCCGTTCTGGCACCCTGCCGGAGGGGGAATCCTTCTCCGGTGGCCATCTTCATCATCCCGGTGCTCTCCATGACGAGGAGGGTGTAGTTCTCCCTCGGGGCTGAGGGTATGTACCAGTAGCTATGTGTTTGATCTCTCTCTCTCTCTCTCGTGTTCTTGAGGTGGTACGATCTTGATGTATCGCGAGCTTTGCTATTATATTTGGATCCTATGATGTTTTCTCCCCCTCTACTCTCTTGTAATGGATTGAGTTTCCCCTTTGAAGTTATCTTATTGGATTGAGTCTTTAAAGATTTGAGAACACTTGATGTATGTCTTGCCGTGCGTATCTGTGGTGACAATGGGATATCACGTGATTCACTTGATGTATGTTTTGGTGATCAACTTGCGGGTTCCGCCCATGAACCTATGCATAGGGGTTGGCACACGCTTTCGTCGTGATTCTCCAATAGGAACTTTGGGGCACTCTTTGAGGTTCTATGTGTTGGTTGAATAGATGAATCTGAGATTGTGTGATGCATATCGTATAATCATACCCACGGATACTTGAGGTGACATTGGAGTATCTAGGTGACATTAGGGTTTTGGTTGATTTGTGTCTTAAGGTGTTATTCTAGTACGAACTCTAGGGCTGTTTGTGACACCTATAGGAATAGCCCAACGGATTGATTGGAAAGAATAACTTTGAGGTGGTTTCGTACCCTACCATAAGTTCTTCGTTTGTTCTCCGCTATTAGTGACTTTGGAGTGACTCTTTGTTGCATGTTGAGGAATAGTTATGTGATCCAATTATGTTATTATTGTTGAGAGAACTTGCACTAGTGAAAGTATGAACCCTAGGCCTTGTTTCCTATCATTGCAATACCGTTTACGCTCACTTTTATCATTAGTTACCTTGCTGTTTTTATATTTTCAGATTACAAAAACCTTTATCTACTATCCATATACCACTTGTCTCACCATCTCTTCGCCGAACTAGTGCATCTATACAATTTACCATTGTATTGGGTGTGTTGGGGACACAAGAGACTCTTTGTTATTTGGTTGCAGGGTTGCTTGAGAGAGACCATCGTCATCCTATGCCTCCTACGGATTGATAAACCTTAGGTCATCCACTTGAGGGAAATTTGCTACTGTCCTACAAACCTCTGCACTTGGAGGCCCAACAACGTCTATAAGAAGAAGGTTGTGTAGTAGACATCAAGCTCTTTTCTGGCGCCGTTGCCGTGGGGGGGGGGGGGGTGAGTGCTTGAAGGTATATCTTTAGATCTTGCAATCGAGTCATTTAGTTTCTTGTTTTATCACTAGTTTAGTTTATAAAAGAAAATTACAAAAAAATGGAATTAAGTTTGTCTCATACGCTTCATCTTTTTAATATCTTTCGTGAGTATGATGGAAAGGAAAATTGTGCTCAAGTGCTAGAAGAAGAATGCATTAGAATGTTTGGCACTAAATATTTGAATGATGAGCATGATTACAATGTTGTTAGTATGAACCCCTTGAATATCCATGGTACTAATGATGATTGCACTAGTTATGATGAAAATGTATCCTATGAACATATCAATTTTTGTGGAGTGCAATGGGTTTGTAAGTACACACCAAATAGGGAAGATAGATACTGCATGAGGCATAAGTACTTAGAAACTAAATTGTTGCAAGAAAGGCTAGATGATTGTGCTGAAAACTTAAATTTTCTTAGCCATACTTGTGAGCGTTGCAATGAACATGGTCATTTAACCATCCGACGCAAATTGTTTCATGATCGTATCGTGTCCAAAAATTGTGATGACTTGATTTCCCTTGCACATCATAATGAACTTAGTTTGCTCTTGGGTTATGAAGAAATGAAACGTATAACTAAGGATATTCCAAAATTTGCCCTTGATAGAGTTCTTCATTTTGATCTAGAGGAAATTTATATGTATTGTGCGGTGAATTGTATTGAAAATCCTTATATTGCCAACAACATAAAGAAAAAAACAAATAGAAGATGAAGAGAATACTAATGAAAGGGAAGATACTTCCCAATACCCTCCTATTATTTCTTATGATGAATCAGGTAACGAGGAGGAGCCTTCTATTCAACCAATCTCATTAATAAGGAGCTCCAAAAAGAGGATTGAACCCACACATGATGTGGTGAAGAATAAGAAAAGAAAAAGGAAGAGAGGTAAAAAGATATCTCCCCCAAATAATGCCACTCCTATTACTATTGTGCCTCATGAAAATATAATTGTGGAAGATAATGATACTTCTTATGATCTTGAAAATCTTTTTGGCATTTGCTTGGAAGAATATGATAATTGCTATACTATTGGTGTTATCCATACTATTAATTATGAGAGTGATTATGCTTATGATATGAAAAGGCCCAAGCTTGGGGATGCTATGCTTGATGAAGATGATGTTTTTGAGAATATATTTGCTGCAATTAATGTTTGTCCCAAGCTTGGCGATGCTACGTTTAATGAAGATGATATTTTTGGTCTCCCAAGTCTTGATATGCAAATTTATAATGATGATAGCATGCCTCCTACCTATGATTATTATTGTGACGATACTTATGCTATAAAAAGTAGTGATTATATTTATAAAACTTGTCATGATTATGATTACCCCTCTTCTGACCATTACTCTTTTAATGTGGAAACAATTTATAGTATTCGAGTCTCTTATGATACTCCCACTATTCCGAATGAGAAGAATCTTGCTTATGTGGAGAGTAATAAAATTTCTATGCTTGTAGATCATGAAAAGAATGCTTTAGGTGCTGGTTATATTGTTGAATTCATTCATGATGCTACTGAAAATTATTACGAGGGAGGAACATATGCTTGTAGGACTTGCAATGATATCAAGTTTCCTCTCTATGTGCTTAAAGTTTTGAAGTTATGCTTGTTTTACCTTCCTATGCAAGTTGATTCTTGTTCCCACAAGTTGTTTTCTCACAAAATCCCTATGCATAGGAAGTGGGTTAGACTTAAATGTGCTAGTTATATTCTTCATGATGCTCTATTTATGTTACAATTCTTACCTTTTATGTGAGCATCATTGAAATCATCATGCCTAGCTAGGGGCGTTAAACGATAGCGCTTGTTGGGAGGCAACCCAATTTTATTTTTATTCCTTGCTTTTTCTCCTATTTAGTAATAAATAAATCATCTAGCCTCTGTTTAGATGTGGTTTTATGTTTTGATTAGTGTTTGTGCCAAGTAGAACCATTGGGAAGACTTGGGGAAAGTCTTGTTGATCTTGCTGTAAAAAACAGAAACTTTAGCGCTCATGAGAATTGCTGCCATTTTTATTTGGAGAGTGCTATTTAGTTAATTGTTTGAAGATGATTAATAGATAAATTCCTCAGGTCCAGCAATTTATTTGAGAATTTTATGAGTTCCATAAGTATACGTTTGATCCAGATTACTACAGACTGTTCTGTTTTTGACAGATTCTGTTTTCATTGTGTTGTTTGCTTATTTTGATGAATCTATGAGTAGTATCAGAGGGTATGAACCATAGAGAAGTTGTAATACAATAGATATTTAAACAATATGAATTTACAATGAGTTCATTACATTACCTTATGTCACACCCTGCATTTTGTAACATGTCATTTGCATTAATAAAGCAAGAAAAGTTGGGCCAACAAAAACTTTTGCATTATTTTGCTTTTATTTTGGAGTTGGTTTTCTCTGTGTGATTTTTCAAGTGCTCTTTAAAGTCAGCTATTCCACCTTCTATACTTCATCTCCTTGCCCCAAACTTCTGCCCAATGATCATGCCATTTGTATAGTACAATATAGTATTTTCTTACAAAAATAATTTGGCCAAATAGTATTTTCAAAAATTAGTTTTCCAAAAACCCCTGGATTGAGGTTTGCACTTCAAGTACCTGATTTGGGGTATGACCAATATTTCAAAAGGTATATTTGAAACCTATTAGATATAGGATTCCCATAAACCCCAAAAATAAAATTTTAAAAGTTATTTTCCTATTTTATTTAAAACCTTTTTCTAAAGGCCAGAAATGGTCTTTAATAGGGAAAAATTATTTTATTATTTAAAAATATTTGACAACAGGGAAACTCAGTGGGCATATATTTCCCATATATAAGAGTTTCAACACATGGTCATGTTCAAAATATTGGACAAAACCTCCCAAAACCATTTCTGCCCATTTCAAGGATTTGAAATATTTCTACAGGAAATATTTCCATAAAAATCCAAGAAAAATCCAGCAAGTCACAAATGCATATTGTGATGATCATGCAAAGCCTCACTTCAATCAAGGTCATTTTAGTCCACCAAAATGACCAATAACCCTTTCTATTCAGAACCTAATTGGAGCAAGTTTGTACTACCAACTTTCTCCCCTTAACCCCAACTTTTGTGAGCATGTTCACATGACCAAATGAGGCCACTACACCAAGTAGTGCATCAAGGCGAAGTGTTATGCTCAACAAGATCTACACAAATCTATTTCTGCTCATTTGTAGGGTTTACAAAAGTTGCATTGGCAACTTTGCCGAAATAAGCTCCAAATTGGTGAGAGGCCCTAATTATATGTGTCATTTCACCCTGTGGAGTCTCATGGAAATTCGAAATTATTTGCTTGCCAAAACCTTTATCAAACACCTTCTGCCACTTTTCAAAAATCACCATTGAACCACTAAAACTATTCTCCTTGAGCTCAACTTTTTACCACAGCTCCTCCTAGTCCCCTTTCACCTCCAGTAACAATGGAAAATCCACAGCTCCATTATTGGATGGGTGAAACCACCTCTTTCTCTCTCCGGACAGCCCATTTCTCCCTCTTCTTCTACCTCTCTCCTCTCCTACTGGCCATCCAGAGCATCCAATGCCTCTCCCTACTTCTTTACTCCACCCTTGAGCTACTGGACACGGTTGGCCGCGCCCACAAGGCATAGAAAATGCCATGCCGGCCATTTGGGCGCTCTGGAGCGCGCTACAGTGCGCTCCCGTACTGTAGCCGCCCTCTGCCCGACGCCTCCGACCACCTCGGGCCTCCCCCGTGCACCTGCCGATGCGCCTCGGCGTCCGCAGCACACTGCGCGGTCGGCCCCCTCCTCTCTCCTCCTCCCTGCGCCTCCGCGCTAGCAAACACCGGCCGCCCGAGCGCGCCAATGGCATGGCTCACACGCGCGCACCTCTGACCTCTCCCGACTCCCTCTCTCTGTCCCTCCTGACGTAGTCGACGTCCAGGAACACCCTAGACACCACGCCCTCTTCCCCTGAGCCCTGCAGCGACGAGCGTTAGCTCTCCGGCGCATGGGTCCACAGCACCTCGCCGCTTGCCTACTTAAAGGCCTCCCCGAGCCCTCCTCTCCTGTCGGTGTACTAAAGTAGGGGTACCTTAGTATCCCGAACTTGTGCACGGGCAGTCGCAGTGTCCCGCGGCAAGGCTTGCCGGGTGACCGCCAAGGTCCTCCATGGTTCCTTTGAGCCATTCAAGAACAAAGTATCCAAGACCCTGGCAAGAGGAGCTTGCCAGGAAGGCCAACCAAGGCCCGGTGAGCAACAAGCTCCTGGATGCGACAAAACAACGACCGCGGCAAGGCACTTGCCGCGGCAAACCTCCACTCTGTACCTGCGCTCCAGCACATCCACCAACGTGTCGCTCTGGGACCCTTCCAGGCGTACGTGGCGGAAGGCTGTGCAGCCAGAGGTACACGGTGGCAAGCGACGCTGACAAGATCGCCATCGTGGCAAGCAGTGGCGTCCCTGGCGGTCCCTTTCTGCACCGTCTAGGCGACGCAGACAGGCATTTAATGCCTTTGTCCCCTGCCGTCAGGGTTAGGTATGATACAACTGTAGTAGGCGGTGGTGCCAACCGCCACGCCTTTTTCATTTTTACCCTCATCTATGTTGCCACCTGTCGGTTACCCCTTTAACATATAAAAGGAGGCCCATGCGCAACGTAGGGGAGGGGACGATCATTCTCACGCTCGGTCTTGCTAGCTGCTGGAGTGTACTGTAGCAATCAGCGCTCCTGAGCAAGAAATCAATACAAACACAAAGCAGGAGTAGGGTTTTATGCATCCGTGCGGCCCGAACCTGAGTAAACCGATCGTGTCGCTCGTGCGCTTCGCCTCGATTTGCTCTTCGTGCTCTCTCCGCCCCCTGCCGAACCGAAAGGGGCCCGGTCCGCCATGGTCCCATAGGTGTCCGTGGGATCAGCACCCCCGACATCTTTGGCGCGCCAGGTAGGGGTGCATCAAGGTTGTGTGAACCTGATCCGGCGTTCGCACGAGCCAAATCTCCATCGTCTTCATCGACATGCCGCCGAAGAAGAAGGCCTCGGAGGCGGCTGCTCCGTCTGTGCCGAGCCCACCATCGCCGGAGCAAACGGCTGGTGGAGTAGATGCCGGCGGGAGAACGGGCATCGACGAGGGAGCACACGGTGCTGCCAGGTCCAGGGACAAGGCTGCGCTGCACATCGGCGGCGCAGTCGGCTCCCACAACGACCCGGCGCACTCCAAGACCTCGGCGTCCGTACACACACTGCGCCCATCCCAGGAGGCGTGGGACCGGCAGCGTCATGATACTCATGGTACCATACGCTTGCTGGATCAAGACCAAGCTGGCGGATCTCGGAGTGCTCAAGACCAGCATGCACGCCAACATGCTGGCGCGAGCGGGGCATGGTCGCTTGGACGAGATACTGCTCCTTCTAACATGGTTAGAAGTCCAAGCATATCTCGCTCCTCGCACCGCTCGCCGCCGCCGCCCGCTACTCCAGCAGAAGCTTTGGCGTGAGCTCAACTGCTCCTAGACTACCCTCCAGCGGCGGACAAGATCGGCGACTGGAGGGCCACCATCCAGAGTCTCATCGGCTTTGCCAACGGCGACATCCCACGGCAGCCGAGTACTTCGCTGCCACGGCAAGTCAGCCGGGCGCGGGCCGGTGGCGACAAGACCGGTGGGGGTGCAACCACCGTACACTCTCCACCCCGAAGGCCAAGATCGCCGACTCGACGGATCCACCATGACAGCGACTCCACCGCGTCATTAGATCCGCGAGCTCGTCGCGATCAACGCCAAGTTCTTCATGAACGACAGCAGGAAGACGCTCGTACACGCAGCGAGCGCCGAAGAGAAGCGCGGCGTCAATCAGACCTGCGCGCTGGGCCCTCTGTCGACATGCATGCGCCAGGGGAACCAGGCGACTTGCCGTATGCGGTAGGTTGCCCTGCGTTTACCCGTGAGCTGCGGCAAGTCCAGTGGCCCAGCTAGAAGAATTTCAAGCCAGACGTACCAGAGAAGTACGACGGCAAGTCGCACCCGTCGGAGTTCCTCAGCATCTACACCATCGCGGTGCAAGCTGCCGGGGGGCGAGACGACAAGGTCCTTGCCAACTACTTCCCGCTGGTGCTCAAGGCCGACGTCAGGTCCTGGCTCATGCACTTGCCGGACAACTCCATATCCTCTTGGGCAGACCTATGCCACCAGTTTGTCGGTGCCTTTACAGGCGGCCACAAACCCCATGGCCAAGAGAGTGACCTTCACCTGCTCGCCCAGAAGGAAGGAGAGCCCCTGTGCAAGTATATTCAGAGATTCAGCCGTGTACAGCGCAACATCCCAGATATCCACCCTGCCGCGATAATCAGCGCGTTCCATCAGAACGTGCGTAACCGCAGGATATGGGAGGAGATGGTGATGTGCAGGATCAGAGATGTTAGTGAGCTATATGCCCTGGCCGACAAGTGTGCACGTGCTGAGGAAGGGAGGAAACTCCCCGGAGAGAACACTGGAGCGGGAGGATCTGACAGCGAGGATGCTGCCCCGGCAAAGAAAAACCGGCGGCGGAACAACAGGAAGAAGAAAGGCAAAGAGGTGCTAGTCGTTGAGCAGTCCGGCAATGACGGTGGCGCCAAGCAAGCCAAAGTTGGTAGCTCCGGCAAGGAGGTTGCCGCATGCACCAACTGCCACGCTGTGGCGATCGCCGACAAGCAGGACGGCACCGACAAGCAGTACTGCAAGATCCACCGCACCAAGGGCCATGACCTCCAGAGCTGCAAGAAGGTCGAGCAGCTTGTCCAGCAGCAGAAAGCTGAGTACGAGCGGTGCGACAAGGAGAGGGCCCAAGGAGGCGCTGGAGAAGCTGGCAAGAAGCGTGCCGGCCGGGGAGGACGCCACGGCAAGGCCAAGCAGCGGCAAGGAGACAGACCTCCCCGCGGCCGCGACAAGGATGAAGACGACGACGACGAAGACATGGATGATGTTGAGACCAGTGAGCAGGAGTTCCAGAAAGCCACAGAGGTCTTGTGCATTGACGGCGGTGCTTCTCTGCATACTTCCCACCGCCAACTCAAGTAGTGGGCACGGGAAGTCAATGCGGCGGAACCACCTGTCGAATCGCGCAAACTCCTAAAATGGTCCAGCACGCCTATCATCTTTGATATTGAGGACCACCCTGATCGCACAACTGCGGTCGGGTGCTTGCCGTTGTTGGTTTCACCAACTATATGCTACCTCAAGGTCACTAAGATGTTAGTTGACGGCGGGGCCGGCTTGAACCTGATCCCCTCCACTGTTGTTCAAAAACTCCAGATCCCTGACAGCGAGCTCGAAGAGACCGGCACATTCCAAGGAATCAAACCGGGAAGGAGCAAGCCGAAGGGGAAGGTCACGTTGCCGGTAACATTTGGCAGTGAGATGAACTTCAGGACTGAGAGGGTCACTTTTGACATTGCCGATTTCCCATTGCCTTACAATGGGATACTTGGCCGTCCAGCACTCGCCAAGTTCATGGCAGCCTCTCACTACGCATACAACATGCTCAAGATGCCAGGCCCGATAAGCGTCATCTCTGTCCCTGGCGACAAGAAAGATGCCCTTATCTGCGCTGACAAGATCTACCGGGAAGCAGCAGTCGCAACAGATCGCAAGTCACTTGCCGCTGAAGCTCCTGGGGGGAAGAAGAAGACCAAGTCCGGCAAGAGTTCTGATGCCCACTCCGGCAAGCGCACCTCTTCGGAGTGCTGTGCTACCGTCGAGGACGCACCATCGAGCTCCACCGGCAAGTGTAAGAAGGCAATGGCAGCTCCGCCAGAGCCAAAAAAATATCCGCCAAGGAGGACGGCACTGGTGGTACTTTCACCATCAGTGCCACTCTCGACCCCAAATAGGAAAGCACGCTCATTGCTTTCCTGCGGGCGAATGTCGACGTGTTTGCATGGCAACCGTCTGACATCCCCGGTGTTCCCAGGAAAGTAATTGAGCACCATCTTGCCGTTTGTCCTCATGCGCGGCCCGTCAAGCAGAAGGTCAGGAAGCAAGCAGTGGAGTGCCAAGAATTCATAGCAGAAGAAATCAAGAAATTGGAAACAGCAGGCCTTGTCAGAGGAGTGCTCCATCCCACGTGGTTGGCCAATCCTGTAGTCGTGCGCAAGGCAAACGGGAAATGGAGGCTTTGTATTGACTTTACTGGTGTTAATAAAGCTTGTCCCAAAGACCGACTTCCCTTGCCGCGCATTGACCAGATTGTCGACTCCACGGCCGGATGTGATTTGCTTTCATTTCTTGACGCATACTCAGGATACCATCAAATCTTCATGGCAGAAGAGGACGAGGAGAAAACCGCATTCATTACTCCGTGTGGCACGTACTGTTTCATACGGATGCCTTTCGGTTTAAAGAATGCTGGTTCAACATTTGCAAGAGTAGTCCATGTCGCTCTGAAGCCGCAAATACACAGAAATGTGGAAGCCTACATGGATGACATAGTGGTCAAGAGCAAGGACAGGGCAACTCTAGTTCAAGATTTAGACGAGACCTTTGCAAATCTGCGCAAGATCAACCTCAAGCTTAACCCCGAGAAGTGTGTGTTTGGAGTCCCCTCCGGCAAGCTTCTCGGGTTCTTTGTGTCTCAGCGGGGAATTGAAGCCAATCCCGACAAGATCAAGGCCATTGAGCAAATCGAAGCACCGAAGCGCGTCAAGGATGTACGAAAACTTGCCGGTTGCGTGGCTGCTCTCAGCAGATTTATCTCTCGGTCTGCTGAGCGCGCCCTGCCATTTTTCAAAATTTTGAAAAAGGCAGGTCCAATGAAATGGACTCCGGAAGCGGAGGCTGCGCTGCAGGACTTGAAGAGATACTTGTCCTCCACTCCAACACTTGTCGCACCTAAGCCGCAAGAGAAGTTGCTGCTGTATATAGCGGCAACCAATCAAGTGGTTAGTGCTGCATTAGTGGCAGAGAGGGAGGCAGATGACGAGCTAGCAACCGCGGCAAGCGCATCCAGCGACAAGCAGGGGGCTTCCCCGACAAGCTCTGGTCCCGACAAGGATGGATCTGCGCAGGTGCATGAAGAAATACAGAAGAGAATGGTGCAGCGCCCAGTTTACTTTGTCAGTTCCCTTCTGCAGGGGGTTAGGTCAAGGTATTCTGGTGTGCATAAGTTGCTTTTCGGCCTTCTCATGGCCTCGAGAAAGCTGCGCCACTACTTCCAAGCACATGAAATCACAGTTGTCACTCGCTTTCCGCTAAAGAGGATAATGCAGAATCCAGAAGCGACAGGCAGGATTGTCGAGTGGGCACTGGAACTGTCAAGCTTTGGCCTCAAGTTTGAGAGTACTTCAACTATCCAAAGCAGAGCATTGGCAGACTTCATAGCAGAGTGGACGCCAACACCAGATGAAGAAATTCCAGAGACGAGCATCCCCGTCAAGGAGGCAAGCAAAGAGTGGCTCATGTACTTTGACGGTGCCTTCTCGCTGCAAGGCGCCGGTGCTGGCGTGCTGCTTGTCGCACCCACCGGAGAGCACCTCAAGTATGTAGTCCAGATGCACTTTCCCAAGGAGCAAGCGACAAACAATACTGCAGAGTATGAAGGCTTGCTTGCCGGTCTCAGGATCACGGCAGACCTTGGGATCAAGAAGCTCATTGTCAGGGGTGACTCGCAGCTTGTCGTCCGCCAAGTGAACAAGAGTTATCAGAGTCCGTTGTTGGAAGCCTACGTTGACGAAGTGAGAAAGCTAGAAGAGCACTTTGATAGCCTACAGATGGAGCATGTCCCAAGAGCTCAGAACGACATTGCCGATGGCCTGTCAAAATGCGCCGCACTTAAGTTGCCTGTGGAACCAGGGATCTTTGTGCTCAAGCTGACTCAACCGTCCGTAACGCCGTCAACTGGACAGAGCAAGAAGAGGAAGTTGGTTTCTGGTGACTATTTTCCGGCAGAGCTTCCCGAAGCCGCCGCCAAGAAGGTCCCCAAGATCAACACCAAGAGTGCTGAGGAGCAGTCTGCTCCGGCAAGCCCTAGGGTTTGTTTCGTTGAAGCAGACGCTCCCGACAAGTTTTGCTCCGGCAAGCTTGCCGGGGAACGTCAAGCTCTGGCAAAGCCGCAGGCTCTTGCCGTAGAAGCGGATGTTCCCACAGCAGTAGATATGCCTTTAGTCCTTGTTGTCGAGCCACAAGCTCCAACATGGGCACAGCAGATTGTCCGTTTCCTTCAAACAGGAGAACTTCCCGAAGAGCAAGAAGAAGCGGAAAGAATAGCCCGGCAGTCTAGTATGTACCAGTTTGTCGATAACACACTGTGCAGAAGAAGACTCAACGGTGTGAAATTGAAGTGTATTCCCCGGGAGGATGGACAAAAGCTGTTGGCAAAGATACATGGAGGCATATGTGGTCATCACATTGGCGCAAGAGCACTTGCCGGCAAAGCAGTCCGGCAAGGCTTCTTCTGGCCGACAGCCCTCCAGGATGCAACTGCACAAGTAACCAAGTGTGAAGCATGCCAGTTCCATTCCAAGCAGATACACCAGCCAGCTCAAGCTCTCTAGACGACCCCTTTATCTTGGCCATTTTTGGTCTGGGGGCTCGATATCCTCGGCCCCTTTCCCCGAGCAGTCGGGGGCTTTGAGTACTTGTACGTTGCAATCGACAAGTTCACAAAGTGGCCGGAAGTGGAACCAGTGAGGAAGGTGACAGCACAGTCAGCAGTCAAGTTCTTCAGGTCGATTCTTTGCCGTTTCGGGATCCCTAACAGGATAATTACCGACAACGGTACGCAATTTACGAGCTGCACCTTCATGCAGTACGTCCAAGATCTTGGCGCCAAGGTCTGCTTTGCTTTTGTTGCTCACCCGAGAAGCAACGGTCAAGCGGAGAGGGCAAATGCTGAAGTGTTGCGTGGGCTCAAGACCAGAACTTTCAACAGGCGGCACAAGTGCGGAAGAAACTGGATCGAGGAGCTGCCGGTGGTTCTTTGGTCGATCAGGACAACACCAAATTGAGCCACTGGCCAGCCACCTTTCGCTCTAGTCTATGGAGCAGAGGCAGTTCTCCCCACGGAACTCGTATACGGGTCGCCTCGAGTACTCGCTTACGATGAGCTTGAGCAAGAGCAGCTGCGGCAAGATGACGCGCTGCTCCTTGAGGAAGACCGTATTCAGGCTGCTGTGCGAGCTGCTCGCTACTAGCAAGCTTTGCGCCGCTACCATAGCTGCAAAGTTAATGCCAAAAGTCTCGAGGAAGGCGACCTTGTTCTTTGGCGCGTTCAGTCCGCCAAGAATTCCAACAAGTTGACGCCGAAGTGGGAAGGCCCTTACCGGGTGAAACGAGTCACTAGGCCTGGCGCTGTCCACCTGGAGACCGAAGATGGCATCCCAGTGAGCAACTCCTGGAATATTGAGCATCTTCGCAAATTTTACCCATAGGGCGCGGTTGCCGGAACCCGTTCCGGCAACCACCTTTTGTACAAGTCTTGCCGCAGTTGCATGTAATCCTTTGTACAAAGCCGGGTGCAGATCCCGTGCATAAAGATCATGTGCTCCGCACACTTTGTTGATTCCATGTTTTTTCTTTTTATTTTGCATGTGTCATCTGACACTTTGTGCAGCACCTATCCCCGGTAAGCAACAACGAGCCATAAGGCTCCATATCTTTTTCTCCCTCTTCTTTTTTCTCTCAAGGAAAGGAAGGTTCTCTCGCGCACAAGTTTGCCGGGGGGGGGGGGGAGGAGAAGATACGGTATGGACCAGGTGTCGTTCAAGAAGGTTTCGCCTTGCCGGGAAGCAAACGGCTGAAAAGATAAGTTGCCAAAGTTTGAGCAATTAGATATTTTTTAATTTTTAAGTTATCTTCCTTGAACGACTGTACTTTATATGGAAAACCTGTGTGCGGAGGAACCAACTCGTAGCTAGTTGCGCCCTTACTGTTGTTTCGAGTCCGCTCAACGACTTAAGTGAGCTGCGACTAGCTGCGACAAGGTTTCTTGTCGGCTGCGGCACCACCAGCAGGCTGCTGACGTTCCACACTCAGCGCTCGCGGCAAAGGTGCCTGCGCCGGCAAGTTCCCTAAAAAGCGTAGGGTAAAAACATACAAAGGAAGGAATCAAGTAAAGGAAATAACATTGGAATCATTGCACAGGATAAAGTTATATTACAGAATAGCTTGTTGCGGCCCTAATTAATTGTTCTCATGACATAACTAGCAGCGACAAGAAGAGAAGGAAATGGGCGGCCTAGTCTACGCGGTCGCCCTCGACTCTCTTGATCCCGCTCACCCTGTCCACAATGGGTGCGACAAGGGTCTTGAGCGCCTCCAAATCAGCATCCGGCGGCAAGGACCTGAGGACGTTGGTGAGGTTGAGGCCCGGATTGCGGAACGCCACCTTCATCAGCACCTTCTGAAGAGCTCCCGCGCAGATCTTGCGCGACTCATCGGCAAGCTGCTTTGAGATCCCTTCCCGGAGTCGCCGGAGTGCCATCGCCACGCCCTTGAAGAACGAAGTGAGCTTGGCGCTGGGTTGGAGGTTCTCGTCGGAGGAGTACCCGAGATCCTCCATTCCCAGCTGCGCCAGCTCCTTGTCGATGTCGGCGGCAACATCCACGAGCCCTTCTGTCCAGTGCTCCACATTCTCCCAGAAGGTGCTCTGGGCGGCAGCGGCGCTCGCCAGCAGCGCCTTGCTGGCCTTGACTTCCTCCTTCAGGGCCGTCTCCTGCTCCTTGGCGCTGTCCAGCGTCTTGGTCAAAGCGATCAGCTTCAACTCAAGGTCTGCATTGGAGTCCTTGGCGGCGTCAAGCTCTTGGCCCTTCTCAGCGAGGCGGGTCTGCAGCTCCGAGTAGCTGACGGCGTCCTTCTCGCGCTCAAGCTTGAGCGCGGCAAGCTCGTCGCCGCCCGGCTTGAGATCCGCCTCCAGCTGCACCACTTTCGCCTCCAGCTCCTTCTTGGCGGCCTCGGCAGCTGCGGCAGCGTCTTCTGCTTGTTTGAGGGCTCCGCCAACTGTTCGCTCGCGCGCGGCAAGCTCCTCCTCGTGGCTGTCGAGGTGGACCTTCCGCTGCACCAGCTCGCCTTCTTGCACCGCCAACTTCTCAGTGGCAAGCCGCTGCTGCTCTTTGGCTTCGGCCTTCTCGAGAAGGAAGGCCTCCCGCTCCTCGGCAAGTCGCGCCCGCTCCACTGCCAAGGATCGGAGAGCTTCCTAATTGTCACCCGGAGCTCCTTCGCGCGCTTCTCGATATCCTCTCCCGCCTTCGCGACAAGCGCTTCGCGGGATTCCAGCTTGGCCTGCAGGGCGCGGTAGAGTGATACTAGCTTCCGCAGCAGCCGCTCCTCCTCAGGCTCGCTGCTGCTGCTTGGCGCGTTGACCAGCGCCAGGCAGGCGGAGGCAAGCACTTCTCCGTCAAAGACCTCTCCTTCGACCGGCGCCCTGGAGCTTGACGCCCAGGGGAGGTTGATGAAGATGTCGTCGCCAGCCTTCAAGTAGACGCCAGGTTGGGGCTCTTCGGAGCCTGGCGCTACGGCAGCGGCGGAGGGGTCAGCAGTCGGTGCAGCGCCTGGCGCTCCTGCAGCCTCCGGGTCGTCAGTACAATCGCCGGACCCCCCGCCTGCTTCTGCAGCAGCAGCCCTGGCAGCCTCTTCGCAGGCGGGCTCGTCGGTGCCGGCTGCTTCCTCGGTGGCAATGGCATCGTTGACGGCAACTTCGGTCTCCATCGGCTCTGCAGCAGATGGATCTGACAGCCGGAAAAGGGGAGAAGAATCAGGCAAATATCCAAAAAAGAAGATCAAAAGAAGAAGAACCCAAGGAAGTTTTGGAGCAAGAGCATTACCTGCGCCAGGATCTGCAGCCGTGTTCTCCGCCGCCGGGGGGCCGCTGGTGCTATCCCTTGCCGGAGAACCCTCCCTTGCTGGGGGCTCCTCCCTTGCCGGAGAGCTCTCCCTTGCCGGGGACCTCTCCCTTGCCGGAGGACTCTCCCTCGGCGCTTCGGGGGCGGCCTCTGGGCTCTCCTGGTGGGGCTGCTCTGCTCCTGCACAAGTCAGCAAACAAATATCAGCAAAGCAAGAATCTTCGTGCGTGCCCAACAGCGGAAAGCAAACAAGATACTTACGCTGGGGGCTGCTCTGGAGGTCAGTCGCCGGGTCCGGCAAGGTTATCTCGGGCGCGTCCCCTGCTGACGCGGTGGGTTCGTCCTCGATGACAATCACCGGGGCCTTGGCTCTCTTTGCTGTCCTCTGGGCCAGAGTCCTAAAAAGGAACAGGTTCGGAGTAAAACAAGTGAGATGCAAGATAAAAACAGCAACGATTGAAGGACTGCAAGTACAACAAGTGGATCTTACTCTTCTTCTTCTTCCTCGTCGGAGCTGAACGCGGAGAAGTCGAAATCCGGCTCATGCCCGGCGCGGGAAGGCGGAGGAGTAGGATCCCTTGGCCGCTTGGCGGGAGCAGAAGCGGTGGTCTGAGAAGACCCTGCTCCAGTTGCCGCAACCGTGTGGGGCGCTCCCGCGGCAACAGTGCTTGCCGCGGTGGAGCGTGTCGCGCGGCGCGGCGACTGTCGACTCGGCTGCCGCCTCGCTATGTCCCCGGACTTGCGGAGGTGCCTTCTTGGTGGAGATGGAGGTTCTGCTTGCGGCGTGCTATCTGAAGATGAGGAGGAAGAGGAGTCGATCTCCAACGAGCCGCTCGTATCCTCGGCGGGCTCGCTCGGCTCGGCATCACGCCCGGCAAGCTCTTTCTTGCCGGCAGTCTCCCCTTGCCCGGCGACCTCTTTCTTGCTGGCGAGCTCCTTCTTGCCGGCAAGCTCCTCTCGCTCAGCACGGGTTGCCGCCTCTGCTGCCTCTGCTTCCTCCATGGTGAATCCAAACTCGCCTGCCGCTGCGGCTGCCGCCGCCTCTTCCAGCCTGGAGGCGATGCGTTTCAACTCCGCATCAGTGGTGTCGCGAGTAAGGCCATCCTTCTCGTCGGGGCGGATCGGCACTTCTACCAAATTGTCGAAGAATTTCTGCACGACCTCGTCTGCAGGCTCTTGCCAAGTTGACACAAGCCCATGCGAGTCGCACAGCGGCATCATTGCCCTGCGGTCAAGCGCAGAATTGTTGCATAGCGGGACGACGCCCTACGGCAACCTAAAGACTTCTGGGTGATCAGGATCATACTTGAAGAGCTCCTGAAGCATTGCGTTGAGCTCCAAGACAGTAAAGTTGTAATTGAGGCCCGGGCGCAGCCTCATGATATCCGCCGCGTTCTTGAACTCCCAGGCAGGCCTCCTCCATTCCTGCAGGGGGGCGATGCGGCGGCGAAGGAAATCTGCGCCAACGGCGCCTACTGTGAGTCCGGCAAGCCTGAGGCGTTGGATCCTGGTGACGGCAATCCTCAGCCTGTCGTCCTCCAGGGCCACGTCGCTCCAATCGCTGCCGCGTACTGCTGCTACTTGGCGCCGGGCGGTAAATGGCTGCGGGTTCTCCTCAACGATCCAGCACCAATCTGCTCTCCACTCCTCCCACTTGCCGCGGAACTCGCCCTCCAGATAAGAATCCTTCTTGCCGGCCCTAGAGATCCAGGCGATTCCGCCGGATAGAGGCTCTCCTCTCTCTACTCGGGGCATGAAGAAATGTCGGAAAAGAGCTACGTTTGGGTGGACTCCGACAAAGTTTTCGCAGAGGTGTGCGAAAACTGCCATGGTCAAGACGGCATTGGGGGTGAAATCAAGGAGGCAGAGATCATAGGTATTCATGATGTCGCAAAAGAACTCCGAGAAGGGCGGGCAGAGCCCGCAGTAGCAGAACACGGCGAAGAAGGGATAGCCGTGTGGAGCCATTTTATGAGCGGAGGCCAGGAGTACCTTCGTGCTCGGGTGCGCTCGCGTCTCCATCGACCAGAAGAGGTAGTAGTACTCCCTCAACTCCTTCGCGGCAAGCTTGGGGGGGAAGATGGCCCGCTCCTTCCGCAGCACTGCAAGCCGCTGCGCCTCGGTCGACTTCACGGCCTTCCCCTTGTCGGCTTTCGGAGCCATGGCGAAGGTGGTGGAGGAGGTCGACGGTGTTGGTGGTGCTGGTGGCAATGGGGAGGCAGGGCGCTGCTCTCTTGCTGCTTTGAGAAGACGGAGGCGGGACGGAGACTTCTGAGATTGGAGTGGAAAGGGGGCGAGTGGGCGCACTACCCCTGCTTTCCCTGCTTATAAAGGAGGAGGGAGCGGACGTTCCGCCTTTTGTAATAAAGAAACTGCCCACGATCTCTCCCATGATGCCGCGTTCGACGCGTGCCGTTCGGGGAGGGCGCGGTGGATGCGGAGTGAGATACGGCGTAACCTAGGCCGCGCGTGCCCGTGCCCTGTTTTGGGCTTGGCCCAACAGCGCTCGGCACCGTGTATGGCCCAGGCCCGGGGGCTCCTATCGGTGTACTAAAGTAGGGGTACCTTAGTATCCCGAACTTGTGCACGGGTAGTCGCAGCGTCCCGCGGCAAGGCTTGCCGGGTGACCGCCAAGGTCCTCCGTGGTTCCTTTGAGCCATTCAAGAACAAAGTATCCAAGACCCCGGCAAGAGGAGCTTGCCGGGAAGGAGACAAGACCCCGGCAAGAGGAGCTTGCTGGGAAGGCCAACCAAGGCCCGGTGAGCGACAAGCTCCCGGATGCGACAAAACAACGACCGCGGCAAGGCACTTGCCACGGAAAACCTCCACTCTGTACCTGCGCTCCAGCACATCCACCAACGTGTCGCTCTGGGACCCTTCCAGGCGTACGTGGCGGAAGGCTGTGCAGCCAGAGGTACACGGTGGCAAGCGACGCTGATAAGATCGCCATCGTGGCAAGCAGTGGCGTCCCTGGCGGTCCCTTTCTGCACCGTCTAGGCGACGTAGACAGGCATTTAATGCCTTTGTCCCCTGCCGTCAGGGTTAGGTATGATACAACTGTAGTAGGCGGTGGTGCCAACCGCCACGCCTTTTTCATTTTTACCCTCATCTATATTGCCACCTGTTGGTGACCCCTTTAACATATAAAAGGAGGCCCATGCGCAACGTAGGGGAGGGGACGATCATTCTCATGCTCGGTGTTGCTAGCTGCTGGAGTGTACTGTAGCAATCAGCGCTCCCGAGCAAGAAATCAATAAAAACACAAAGCAGGAGTAGGGTTTTACGCATCCGTGCGGCCAGAACCTGGGTAAACCGATCGTGTCGCTCGTGCACTTCGCCTCGATCTGCTCTTCGTGTTCTCTCCGCCCCCTGCCGAAACGAAAGGGGCCCGGTCCGCCGTGGTCCCATAGGTGTCCGTGGGATCAGCACCCCCGACATCTCCTCACGACTTGCTCTCTGCACCACCAGAACATCCCCCTGCGCCCCCAGTTCCTCTCCATAACCGCCCGAGCTCGAGATCGAGCTCGAGCTCCGCCGCTTCGGCTCGCGGGAGTTCGCGAGGTACAGGCCTCCCCCGCTCCTCCTCTGCCTCGATCTGGAACCCCTGCAGCCCTCTGATCCTTCCCCCCTTGTTTCCCCTCTCTGTAGCTGCTGGAAACGGCCGGAACCATCGACGCCCGAAGCCCCTCCGCCGCGTGAACTCGTCGCCGGCGAACCAGGCCACCCCGGCGACCGGTTCCACCTCCACCCAAACGGCGACGCCACGCTGAGTCCGTCCCCGCCCTTGTCCAAGCTCGCCATGCCCTACATCATCGCTGGTGAGCTCGCCACCCTCTCTGACCCAGGGTTGACGATGACGGCCGTGGGGCCCGTCCGTCAGCCTCACGTCCTGACGCCTGGGCCCCGCCCGTCAGGTTCAAACCTGGCGCGCGCGTGCACCAGTGCGCTGGGCCGCCTCTCTGGCTGGGCCTGCTGCCCTGCGGCTGTTCTGGCCCAGCAGGCATAGAGCCCTTTTTCCTTTTCTTTTCTATCACTTTTCCAAATATTCCACAGGATAAAATATATGTCCAAATAAATTAATTCAAATTCACTAAATTCCAAAAGTATTGCAACCTATTTAATGGTGCAACTTTCATTCAAATCCAACAACCTTTTCTTCACTGTAAATATTTAATGTGATTTTAAGCATTTAAATAAACCTTTGAAAACCCATTTCTCCTATTCTGCTACTCCAAATCCAAAACTAGGAATTTTCCCCTTCTTCGTTTTCAACCTAGTATTTAACAAAAATGAGTTGACATTTTTCTGAGCACTTTGGTTTTTCTGTTTTATTATTTCCTTATTTTTCTCGTTATTATTTTGCGACGATAGATTGCGTTGCTGACAAAGGAGTTGGACCAGAAGACTTTGAAGACCCAGAAGACTTTGTTAAGCCAGGCAAGCAGCCCTTTGACCATGTCTAAGAAACCCCTTTTATGCATGTCATATGGCACTTTTATTGCTTGCATCGAGTCATGATAAAATTGTAACCACTTGGGGTGGTTTGCCTCCGTTGCTTTTCTCGTTGACACTTGCATGATGCATGACCCTACATTTCTATGAGGGTTATGCCGGTGGGAGTAGATAGGATGCTAAAGTAGTGCTACGCAAAAAGGGACAGGAATATGCATAGTGATGGACACAAAGTATTTTCAAAGGACTTTTCGAAAACTCCGTCGGGTGCCAATTATGCCCGAGGGAGATGATGACTTGGGTAGCCACTTGATGACAAAGTGGTGTACCGAGGCAAGTGTGTGTGTTGTTTTAAAAAAACGGATTGGTTTAAGTTGCGACCGTTATTCCAACCTTACATGCGCAACCACTCTACCCTTATATGGGAAAGGGCATTATTGATTACCTAGGCCGATACTAGCTTGGAGCCTGCATTACTAGTGACAGGGGAGAGTTGGTGCTCTCTCTTGGGACGGGGTCGTGCCAGGTAGGGCGGCCATGACTGTTTTCACAGGGCACCGGATACACCGTTGTGTCCCCTCTCGGATGTTATGATCTCGAGTGAGTCTTGTATGATGTACATCGTGAGGATACGGAACAACGAGTGGACTCCATGTTAGTGTCGTCTAGGGAAAGATAGTGATCGAGTGCTTACCCCGGGTACTTGAGGTACCGCGGGTTGTGGATGACACGGAAGTTCCCCGGATCTTGTGGGTAAAGTGTGCAACCTCTGCAGAGTGTAAAACTATTCGAATAGCCGTGTCCACGGTCAAGGACAGTTGGGTAACCACTCTTGGGCTATGTCCACATGTTTACAAACCAGTGTGTGTGTCTGGATAAGTGGGAAGAACTACTTGGGTCAAGTCAAAGGACTTGACATGATTGAGTTGGGTTGATGCCCACTCTATTTATGTTGATATCTGTAACCTATCCTCATGGTTAATTTAATTCTCCTGATGCATGTCTTACAAGTTGTTGAACATGTCATTGCACTCAAAACTAGCTTTCCGCAAAAATTTACCTTTATCATGCATTTTTGTACCTTGAACCAAAACATGGGTTGCTTGCGAGTACATTCAAAGTACTCATTGGCTTGCCACTCGTTATTTAATTGGCCCGGCATGGAAGAACAGGAGTTCGAAGAAGAGTTCTTTGGAGACGAGCATGCGAACTAGGACGTTTCCCAGTCAAAATGCCTGTAGGGTTAAGGCAGATGGCATGGGTTCTACTTATCGACGAAGATTTCCGCTGCTTGTGTTTCATTTGATGTTCATCCCTTAAGGCTTTATCAATGTAAGACTTGACCGTAATGGTCATAATTTGTGTAAGACTGTATGTATGGATGTAAGACTCTTGTTATTCAGCTTCTGTGTGTTCAGTGAGCATTGATCTCTGGGATCACTGTACACGTGCATTCGGTGATCTCGACTTATGAGTCAGGGTCCCCATAGAGCTGGTATCAGAGCCATCCTGACTGTAGGAAGCCTTAGTTAGCATGGGCGTTAGTTAGCTTGAGACCATCTAAACTTCTCTTATTCTCTAAAGCTCACCCAACCCAAGATATATTTCCCTTATTGACCTCTCCCATTCGACCTTTGTAGATGGCTGCCGTACCTGAAGACTTCCCGACCACAGGATTTCCCGTGCTTCTCGAGGATAGCCTCAAGAAGTGCCAGTTCCACCGAGCCCCCATTTTCACCTACCATGAGCATTGGATCAATGACACCGAGACGGAGTATCATGTGGAAGTGATCGTGAAGGCTAATGACTCCCCAACAAGCTGGTTCTTCGAGGGACCCCAGATGGCAACACTAGTTCTTGCCGTCGAGACGGCAACCCTCAAGGCACTCACCCGCTTCCGAGACCTTCTTCCAGAGATGGCAGACGAGTTGGCAACCCGCTTCTTGCCTTATCGGAAGGAAGGTGAGGATGAGAGCAATGCACCAGCTTCACCATTAGAAGAAGGACTTCCACTCCGATTCCAGACCTACTTCAGCCTTTGTGCCGATAGTTTGGCACACCACTTGGCCTCGGAATCAATGGAACTCCGAAAGGAACTTCATGAGACCGAGGCACTTCTTCTCCAAGCACAAGAGAAGACGGATAGGATCAAGAAGGAAGGTGCTCCCCCTGGTCAGCCCGCAATCGCATACCGAGGCGGAAGACCCCCAAGGGATGGAGAACCACCACAGCAACACCGGATGAGCGCAAAGGAATACCGCAAGCTCTTCGCACCACCGGCAAAGGAACGCCATGTTGAGCTCCTCCACTCCCCCACCCCTTCAAGTGAAGAGGAAAGTCAGGCCACCGATGATGAGGAGGAAGACCCAGAAGAGCCAGACTACGCGACCGAGCATTCCCCCACTTAGGCATCATTCGCAACCCGGATATGCCCGTTAGTAACCCCTACGGTAGGATAGGTCGTGTACGCCTATGCGAAGTCGAGTCCTTGTAATGGTTCATATGAAACCATGTAGTGTTGTGTTTGCTTTTGCTGTGTTTGATGGACGTCGTGCTTTCCTTCGGGAACTTGTAAGCGACTACATCACCCATTTGGATTTTAATGAATGTCTTTGGCCTTTTGGCCCTTGCATGAAAACAATTAGTGTCATACCAACCCCCTTACTAGGCGTCCCATCTATATTGCTTTCCCCATCTTTCCCAATCATGAGACCTTGACCGCTCCAACAGGATGCCTGTTGTAACTCGTACTGGTACCTCTACCCAGAAGCAAGAAGCCGGAGAAGGAGCTAGTCAGGACTAAACCCAAGGACAAGCTCCACCACCGCCACCACCTCCAAACATGGACATGGCTCAGCTTCTCCAAGCCTTCCGAGAGGAACGCCAAGCCAACACTGCAGCCCTCCAGATGATTGCTCAAGCTGTCAATCGCCAGCCGGTGGGAAACGACAATGGACATTCCATGTTGGTGGAGTTCAAGAAGCATGCACCACCCACCTTCATCGAGACTGCTGAACCCCTGGATGCAGACGACTGGGTCCGCACCATTGAGGATCTATTGGAACTAGTCGGATGCACTGAGGACCGTGAGAAGGTGGCATGTGCTGCTCACTGTCTCGGGGGAACTGCTAGAGATTGGTGGGATGGATTCAAGGCCATGCATGCTGAGCAAAACATCACTTGGAATAACTTCAAGGCAGAATTCTGCAAGGCCCACATTCCTTCCGGAATCATGGCCATCAAGAAGCGTGAGTTCCAAGCCCTGAAACAAGGTAGTAGCACTGTCAAGGAGTACATGTAGAAGTTCAGTGTTCTCTCAAGGTATGCCCTTGAAGATGTCAGCACTGATGCTGCCAAAAGGGAGCGCTTCATGGAAGGCCTTAACCAGACTCTGCAATACTCGCTTGTTGTGTGTGACTGCCCGACCTTTCCTGATCTGGTGAACATGGCACTCATGCTTGAAGATAAGCGATGTGCTTTGGATGATACCCGTAAGCGCAAGATGATCAGCAAGGGTAGCTCCAGCAACCAGAAGCCTCGCCCGTGGCAGCCCGCCCCGGTCAAGCCAACCTATCAGCAGCCAAGAGCTCCTGCACCCCACACCAACTATCCACCTCAGCAGTATGCCAACCCCAGGCCAGCTTACAACAACCCCAATAACAATGCCGGCAAGAGCAGCAACCCCAACCAAGTCACTTGCTTTGGATGTGGTCAGCCAGGACACTACTCCAAGAATTGCCCCAACAAGAAGCCCGACGCCCCGCGCCCCAATGCGCAGAACCCAGGACAAGGCCGTGGAATGCCACCAAGGAACCAAGCTCCCCGCAACCCGCGCAACAACGGCAAGGGTCGTGTGAATCATGTCACCGCAGAAGAAGCCCAGGAAGACCCAGACGTCGTGCTGGGTACATTCATTGTCAACTCAGCACCTGCAACTGTCTTGTTTGATTCTGGAGCCACGCATTCATTTGTCACCCAAAAGTTTGCATTAAAAAGTGGCATGACCCCTACACCCCTGAATAACCCTATGGTGGTACAAACCCCCGGAGCAGAGATGAGAGCCAAGATAGGATGTAAAGGAGTCGGGATTGTCATTAATGGGGTAGACTTCCAAGCAGACCTTATCATCTTAAGATCGCAAGGCTTGGATGTGATCTTAGGAATGGATTGGCTCATCAAGCACCAAGGCTTGTTAGATTGTGCCAACTGGACCGTCACTGTGACCAATGACCAAGGAGTCGAAGTTAAGTTTGCTCCCAACCCCTCCTCTGCTCAAGGTGCCCAAGTCAACTGTATGTCAGAAGTTGGATTGGAGCAAGTGACGGTAGTATGCGAATACCCCAATGTCTTTCCTGATGAGCTACCGGGAATGCCTCCTGACCGAGACATTGAATTCATCATCGAGCTCATGCCCGAAGCAGGACCCATCTATAAGAAGCCTTATAGAATGGGATCGGAAGAGTTAGCGGAGTTGAAGAAGCAACTGGAAGAGCAGTTGAGGAAGGGATTTATCCGCCCTAGTGCCTCCCCTTGGGGATCACCTGTTCTGTTTGTGGCAAAGAAGGACGGTACCATCCGCTTATGCATTGACTACCGCTCCCTCAATGAAGTTACAATCAAGAACAAGTATCCACTTCCAAAGATTGAAGATCTGTTTGATCAACTCAATGGGGCCAAGGTGTTCTCCAAGTTTGACCTCAGATCTGGGTACTACCAGCTGAAAATTAGACCCCAAGATATTCCCAGGACGGCATTTGTAACCAGATATGGCCTGTATGAGTGCACGGTCATGTCCTTTGGATTGACCAATGCCCCAGCTTACTTCATGTATCTCATGAATAAGGTCTTCATGGAATATTTGGACAAGTTTGTTGTTGTCTTCATTGATGACATTCTTGTCTTCTCGAAGATGGAAGAAGAGCATGAGCAACACTTGAGGATGGTCCTAGACAAGCTTCGAGAGCACCAACTGTATGCCAAGTTCTGCAAGTGCGAATTTTGGCTGCGTGAAGTTGGATTCTTGGGTCATGTTTTGACCGAAGAAGGAATGTCGGTCGATCCCACTAAGATTAAAGCCGTGACTGAATGGCAATCCCCAAGCAATGTGAAGGAAGTTAGAAGCTTCCTCGGACTCGCGGGATATTACCGCAAGTTCGTTGAAGGATTCTCAAGCATTGCCCGACCCATGACTCAGCTCTTGAAGAAGGACAAGAAGTTTGAATGGACGCCGAAGTGTGAAGAAAGCTTCCAGGAGCTGAAGAAAAGACTGACCACCGCCCTAGTTCTGGCCACACTAGATATACACAAGGAATTTGTGATATATTGTGATGCGTCGAGAACAGGACTGGGAGGTGTTCTGATGCAAGAGGGCAGAGTCGTAGCTTACCTTTCAAGGCAACTACGGCCTCATGAAGAGAACTATGCTACTCATGACCTTCAGTTGGCAGCTATAGTTCATGCCCTGAAAACATGGCGACATTACCTCCTAGGGAAGCGGTGTGAGATATACACGGATCACAAAAGTCTGAAGTATATTTTCACTCAGAAGGAATTTAACATGAGGCAGAGAAGGTGGCTAGAGTTGATCAAGGATTACTCAGTGTTCAATACCACCCTGGGAAGGCTAATGTGGTAGCAGATGCATTAAGTAGGAAGGCTTGTTCCTTGAATGCTATGCTTAAGGAAAGGCTACCCGCCTTGTATGAAGAACTTGAAAGCTTCGGGTTGGAACTGGTTGCACCAGGATTCTTAGCCAACCTTGAAGTCAAGCCTACCCTGATGGATGATATTAAGGAAGCTCAGAGGGGACACGAGAGTATTGAAGGCATCAAGAGGAAGATCAAGGCAGGCAAGGCCCCAGGATTCTCAGAGGATGAGCAAGGAATTGTGTGGTTTGGGAATCACATTTGCGTACCCAACAAGATTGAGCTCAAGAATTTGATCTTGCAAGAAGCTCATGACACCCCGTATTCCATCCACCCCGGAGGAACCAAGATGTATCAAGACCTAAAGGAAAGATTCTGGTGGCATGGCATGAAGAGAGAGATAGCCACTTTCGTCGCTAAGTGTGGCATATGCCAAAGGGTCAAAGCTGAACATCAGCGACCCGCTGGATTGTTACAGCCTCTCAAGGTGCCTGAATGGAAATGGGATAAAGTCGGAATGGACTTCATCACTGGATTACCCAGGTCAAATAAGGGACATGACTCCATCTGGGTCATAGTCGACCATTTGACCAAAGTAGCCCATTTCATTCGTGTCAAAACGACTTACAAGGGAAACTAGCTAGCCAGCCTCTACATCAACAGAATCGTAAGCCTTCATGGTGTTCCCAAGGAGATTGTGTCAGACCGAGGAACCCAGTTTACCTCAAGGTTCTGGAAGTAGTTCCAAGAGACCATGGGGACCAAGTTGTCCTTCAACACTGCTTTCCACCCACAGACCGGAGGTCAGATAGAACGAGTAAATCAGATACTCGAAGACATGCTCCGAGCCTGTGTCTTAGCATATGGAGCTAGGTGGGAAGATTGCCTCCCTTTCGCCGAGTTCTCCTACAACAACAGTTATCAGTCAAGCCTCCAGATGGCACCATTTGAGGTGTTGTATGGGCGCAAGTGCCGCACACCCCTCAATTGGTCAGAAACCGAAGAAGGACTAGTCTTTGGGCCCGATATCCTCCATGAAGCAGAAGAGCAAGTCCAGCTTGTCAGAGAGCGTTTGAAAACTGCCAAGTCAAGGCAGAAGAGCTACGTTGACCCACATCGGAGAGACATGACCTTCCGAGTTGGAGACCATGTCTATCTCCGGGTCACACCTCTCAAGGGAACCCAACGTTTCCATGTCAAAGGAAAGCTCGCCCCAAGATACATCGGTCCCTTCAAGATCACTGACCGACGAGGAGAAGTGGCTTACGAGTTGGAACTACCACCTAAACTATCCGATGTACACAATGTATTCCACGTGTCACAACTCTGGAAGTGTCTCCAAGTCCCAGACAAGCCTAATCTTTACAAGGACGTCAATCACCAAGCCATTGATCTTCAGCCTGATTTGACTTACCGTGAGAGGCCCATCTGCATTTTGGATGAGGCTGAGTGACGCACTCGAAGCCGCACCATCAAGAACTTCAAGGTCCAGTGGAGCAACCACACTAAAGCAGAAGCAACCTGGGAATGTGAAGACTACCTTAGATCCGAGTTTCTGTATCTCTTTAAAGCCTAGTTTAGGAATCTCGGGGACGAGATTCTTGTAAGGGGGGTAGGTCTGTCACACCCTGCATTTTGTAACATGTCATTTGCATTAATAAAGCAAGAAAAGTTGGGCCAACAAAATCTTTTGCATTATTTTTCTTTTATTTTAGAGCTGGTTTTCTCTCTGTGATTTTTTCAAGTGCTCTTTAAAGTCAACTACTCAACCTTCTGTACTTCATCTCCTTGCCCCAAACTTCTGCCCAATGATCTGAAGGAAATATGCCCTAGAGGCAATAATAAAGTTATTATTTATTTCCTTACATCATGATAAAAGTTTATTATTCATGCTAGAATTGTATTAACCGGAAACATAATACATGTGTGAATACATAGACCAATAGAATGTCACTAGTATGCCTCTACTTGACTAGCTCGTTAATCAAAGATGGTTATGTTTCCTAACCATGAACAAGGAGTTGTTATTTGATTAACGAGGTCACATCATTAGTAGAATGATCTGATTGACAAGACCCATTCCATTAGCATAGCACACGATCGTTTAGTATGTTGCTATTGTTTTCTTCATGACTTATACATGTTCCTATAACTATGAGATTATGCAACTCCCGTTTACCGGAGGAACACTTTGGGTACTACCAAACGTCACAACGTAACTGGGTGATTATAAAGGAGTGCTACAGGTGTCTCCAATGGTAGATGTTGGGTTGGCGTATTTCGAGATTAGGGTTTGTCACTCCGATTGTCGGAGAGGTATCTCTGGGCCCTCTCGGTAATACACTTCACATAAGCCTTGCAAGCGCTGCAACTAATATGTTAGTTGTGAGATGATGTATTATAGAACGAGTAAAGAGACTTGCCGGTAACGAGATTGAACTAGGTATTGGATACCGACGATCGAATCTCGGGCAAGTAACATACCGATGACAAAGGGAACAACGTATGTTGTTATGCGGTCCGACCGATAAAAGATCTTCGTAGAATATGTAGGAGCCAATATGGGCATCCAGGTCCCGCTATTGGTTATTGACCGGAGACGTGTCTCGGTCATGTCTACATTGTTCTCGAACCGTAGGGTCTGCACGCTTAACGTTACGATGACAGTTATTATGAGTTTATGCATTTTGATGTACCGAAGGTTGTTCGGAGTCCCGGATGAGATCACGGACATGACGAGGAGTCTCGAAATGGTCGAGACGTAAAGATTGATATATTGGAAGCCTATGTTTGGACATCGTAAGTGTTCCGGGTGAAATCGGGATTTTACCGGAATACCGGGAGGGTTACCGGAACCCCCCGGGAGACTAATGGGCCTATTGCGCCTTAGTGGAAAAAAGAGAAAAAGGGAAAAGGCCCAAGCTGGCCGGCGCCCCCCTTCCCCAAGTCCTATTAGGAATAGGATAAGGGGCCGGCCCCCCTTCTCTCTCTTCCCCCCCCCCCCCGGGAGTCCTAATTGGATTAGGATTGGGGGGAGGAGTCCTACTCCCGGTGGGAGTAGGACTCCCCTGCGCCTCCCCTCCCTTGGCCGGCCGGCCCCCCTCCTCCAACCTTTATATACGGGGGCAGGGGCACCCCAAGACACACAACTTGATCCTTGAGATCGTTCCTTAGCCGTGTGCGGTGCCCCCTGCCACCAAATTCCACCTCGATCGTACCGTTGTAGTGCTTAGGCGAAGCCCTGCGTCGGTAGTACATCAAGATCGTCACCACGCCGTCGTGCTGACGGAACTCCTCCCCGAAGCTTTGCTGGATCGGAGCCCGGGGATCGTCATCGAGCTGAACATGTGCTAAGAACTCGGAGGTGCCGGAGTAACGGTGCTTGGATCGGTCGGATCGGGAAGAAGACGTACGACTACTTCCTCTACGTTGTGTGATCGCTTCCGCAGTCGGTCTGCGTTGGTACGTAGACAACACTCTCCCCTCTCGTTGCTGTGCATCACCATGATCTTGCGTGTGCGTAGGAAAATTTTCGAAATTACTGCGTTCCCCAACAGTGGCATCCGAGCCTAGGTTTTATGGTTTGATGTTATATGCACGAGTAGAACACAAGTGAGTTGTGGGCGATACAAGTCATACTGCCTACCAGCATGTCATACTTTTGTTCGGCGGTATTGTTGGGTGAGACGATCCGGACCAACCTTACGCGTACTCTTACGCGAGACCGGTTCCCTCGACGTGCTTTGCACATAGATGGCTTGCGGAAGACTGTCTCTCCAACTTTAGTTGAACCAAGTGTGACTACGCCCGGTCCTTGAGAAGGTTAAAACAGAGTCTATTTGACGAACTATCGTTGTGGTTTTGATGCGTAGGTGAGATGAGTTCTTACTTAAGCCCGTAGCAGCCACGTAAAACTTGCAACAACAAAGTAGAGGACGTCTAACTTGTTTTTGCAGGGTATGTTGTGATGTGATATGGTCAAGGCATGATGCTGATTTTATTGTATGAGATGATCATGTTTTGTAACTAAGTTATCGGCAACTGGCAGGAGCCATATGGTTGTCGCTTTATTGTATGCAATGCAATCGCGATGTAATGCTTTACTAGATTACTAAACGGTAGTAATAGTCGTGGAAGCATAAGATTGGCGAGACGACAACGATGCTACGATGGAGATCAAGGTGTCGCGCCGGTGACGATGGTGATCATGACGGTGCTTCGGAGATGGAGATCACAAGCACAAGATGATGATGGCCATATCATATCACTTATATTGATTGCATGTGATGTTTATCCTTTTATGCATCTTATCTTGCTTTGATTGACGGTAGCATTATAAGATGATCTCTCACTAAATTATCAAGAAGTGTTCTCCCTGAGTATGCACCATTGCCAAAGTTCGTCGTGCCCAGACACCACGTGATGATCGGGTGTGATAAGCTCTATGTCCATCTACAACGGGTGCAAGCCAGTTTTGCACACGCAGAATACTCAGGTTATACTTGACGAGCCTAGCATATGCAGATATGGCCTCGGAACACAGAGACCGAAAGGTCGAGCGTGAATCATATAGTAGATATGATCAACATGACGATGTTCACCATTGAAAACTACTCCATCTCACGTGATGATCGGTTATGGTTTAGTTGATTTGGATCACGTGATCACTTAGAGGATTAGAGGGATGTCTATCTAAGTGGGAGTTCCTAAGTAATTTGATTAACTGAAGTTAAACTTATCATGAACTTAGTACCTGATAGTATCTTGCTTGTTTATGTTGATTGTAGATAGATGGCTCGTGCTGTTGTTCCGTTGATTTTTAATGCGTTCCTTGAGAAAGCAAAGTTGAAAGATGATGGTAGCAATTACACGGACTGGGTCCGTAACCTGAGGATTATCCTCATTGCTGCACAGAAGAATTACGTCCTGGAAGCACCGCTGGGTGCCAGGCCTGCTGCTGGAGCAACGCCAGATGTTATGCACGTCTGGCAGAGCAAAGCTGATGACTACTCGATAGTTCAGTGTGCCATGCTTTACGGCTTAGAATCGGGACTTCAACGACGTTTTGAACGTCATGGAGCATATGAGATGTTCCAGGAGTTGAAGTTAATATTTCAAGCAAATGTCCGAATTGAGAGATATGAAGTCTCCAATAAGTTCTATAGCTGTAAGATGGAGGAGAACAGTTCTGTCAGTGAGCATATACTCAAGATGTCTAGGTATAATAATCACTTGATTCAGATGGGAGTTAATCTTCCAGATGACTGCGTCATTGACAGAATTCTACAATCACTGCCACCAAGCTACAAGAGCTTCGTGATGAACTATAATATGCAAGGGATGAACAAAACTATTCCCGAGCTCTTCGGAATGCTGAAAGCTGCGGAGGTAGAAATCAAGAAGGAGCATCAAGTGTTGATGGTTAGCAAAACCACTAGTTTCAAGAAAAAGGGCAAAGGGAAGAAGAAGGGAAACTTCAAGAAGAACAGCAAGCAAGTTGCTGCTCAAGAGAAGAAACCCAAGTCTGGACCTAAGCCTGAAACTGAGTGCTTCTACTGCAAGCAGACTGGACACTGGAAGCGGAACTGCCCCAAGTATTTGGCGGATAAGAAGGATGGCAAAGTGAGCAAAGGTATATGTGATATACATGTTATTGATGTGTACCTTACTAGAGCTCGCAGTAGCACCTGGGTATTTGATACTGGTTCTGTTGCTAATATTTGCAACTCGAAACAGGGACTACGGAATAAGCGGACACTAGCAAAGGACGAGGTGACGATGCGCGTGGGAAACGGTTCCAAAGTCGATGTGATCGCGGTCGGCACGCTACCTCTACATCTACCTTCGGGATTAATATTAGACCTAAATAATTGTTATTTGGTGCCAGCGTTGAGCATGAACATTATTTCTGGATCTTGTTTAATGCGAGACGGTTATTCATTTAAATCAGAGAATAATGGTTGTTCTATTTATATGAATAATATCTTTTATGGTCATGCACCTTTGAAGAGTGGTCTATTCTTGTTGAATCTCGAAGATAGTAATACACATATTCATAATGTAGAAGCCAAAAGATGCAAAGTTAATAATGATAGTGCAACTTATTTGTGGCACTGCCGTTTAGGTCATATCGGTGTAAAGCGCATGAAGAAACTCCATACTGATGGGCTTTTGGAACCACTTGATTATGAATCACTTGGTACTTGCGAACCGTGCCTCATAGGCAAGATGACTAAAACACCGTTCTCCGGTACTATGGAGAGAGCAACAGATTTGTTGGAAATCATACATACCGATGTATGTTGTCCAATGAATATTGAGGCTCGTGGCGGATATCGTTATTTTCTCACCTTCACAGATGATTTAAGCAGATATGGGTATATCTACTTAATGAAACATAAGTCTGAAACATTTGAAAGGTTCAAAGAATTTCAGAGTGAAGTTGAAAATCATCGTAACAAGAAAATAAAGTTTCTACGATCTGATCGTGGAGGAGAATATTTGAGTTACGAGTTTGGTATACATTTGAAAAATTGTGGAATAGTTTCGCAACTCATGCCACCCGGAACACCACAGCGTAATGGTGTGTCCGAACGTCGTAATTGCACTTTACTAGATATGGTGCGATCCATGATGTCTCTTACTGATTTACCGCTATCGTTTTGGGGTTATGCTTTAGAGACGGCCGCATTCGCGTTAAATAGGGCACCATCAAAATCCGTTGAGACGACGCCTTATGAACTATGGTTTGGCAAGAAACCAAAGTTGTCGTTTCTTAAAGTTTGGGGCTGCGATGCTTATGTGAAAAAGCTTCAACCTGATAAGCTCGAACCCAAAGCGGAGAAATGTGTCTTCATAGGATACCCAAAAGAAACTGTTGGGTATACCTTCTATCACAGATCCGAAGGCAAGACATTCGTTGCTAAGAATGGATCATTTCTAGAGAAGGAGTTTCTCTCGAAAGAAGTGAGTGGGAGGAAAGTAGAACTTGACGAGGTAACTGTACCTGCTCCCTTATTGGAAAATAGTACATCACAGAAAACTGTTTCTGCGACACCTATGCCAATCAGTGAGGAAGCTAATGATGATGATCATGAAGCTTCAGAACAAGATACTACTGAACCACGTAGATCAACCAGAGTGAGATCCACACCAGAGTGGTACGGTAATCCAGTTCTGGAAGTCATGATGCTAGATCATGATGAACCTACGAACTATGAAGAAGCGATGGTGAGCCCAGATTCCACAAAGTGGCTTGAGGCCATGAAATCTGAGATGGGATCCATGTATGAGAACAAAGTATGGACTTTGGTTGACTTACCCGATGATCGGCAAGCAATTGAGAATAAATGGATCTTCAAGAAAAAGACTGACGCTGACGGTAATGTTACTGTCTCCAAAGCTCGACTTGTTGCAAAAGGTTTTCGACAAGTTCAAGGGGTTGACTATGATGAGACTTTCTCACCCGTAGCGATGCTTAAGTCCGTCAGAATTATGTTAGCAATTGCCGCATTTTATGATTATGAAATATGGCAGATGGATGTCAAAACTGCATTCCTGAATGGATTTCTGGAAGAAGAGTTGTATATGGTACAACCAGAAGGTTTTGTCGATCCAAAAGGAGCTAACAAAGTATGCAAACTCCAGCGATCCATTTATGGACTGGTGCAAGCATCTCGGAGTTGGAATAAACGCTTTGATAGTGTGATCAAAGCATTTGGCTTTATACAGACTTTTGGAGAAGCCTGTGTTTACAAGAAAGTGAGTGGGAGCTCTGTAGCATTTATGATATTATATGTGGATGACATATTGCTAATTGGAAATGATATAGAATTTCTGGATAGCATAAAGGGATACTTGAATAAAAGTTTTTCGATGAAAGACCTCGGGGAAGCTGCTTACATATTAGGCATAAAGATCTATAGAGATAGATCAAGACGCTTAATTGGACTTTCACAAAGCACATACCTGGACAAAATTTTGAAGAAATTCAAAATGGATCAAGCAAAGAAAGGGTTCTTGCCTGTGTTACAAGGTATGAAATTGAGTATGACTCAATGCCCGACCACTGCAGAAGATAGAGAGAAAATGAAAGATGTTCCCTATGCTTCAGCCATAGGCTCTATCATGTATGCAATGCTGTGTACCAGACCTGATGTGTGCCTTGCTATAAGTTTAGCAGGGAGGTACCAAAGTAATCCTGGAATGGATCACTGGACAGCGGTCAAGAACATCCTGAAATACCTGAAAAGGACTAAGGATATGTTTCTCGTATATGGAGGTGACAAAGAGCTCACCGTAAGAGGTTACGTTGATGCAAGCTTTGACACTGATCCGGACGATTCTAAATCGCAAACCGGATACGTGTTTACTTTAAACGGTGGAGCTGTCAGTTGGTGCAGTTCTAAACAAAGCGTCGTAGCGGGATCTACATGTGAAGCGGAGTACATAGCTGCTTCGGAAGCAGCAAACGAAGGAGTCTGGATGAAGGAGTTCATATCCGATCTAGGTGTCATACCTAGTGCATCGGGTCCAATGAAAATCTTCTGTGACAATACTGGTGCAATTGCCTTGGCAAAGGAATCCAGATTTCACAAGAGGACCAAACACATCAAGAGACGCTTCAACTCCATCCGGGATTTAGTCCAGGTGGGAGACATAGAGATTTGCAAGATACATACGGATCTGAATGTTGCAGACCCGTTGACTAAGCCTCTTCCACGAGCAAAACATGATCAACACCAAGGCTCCATGGGTGTTAGAATCATTACTGTGTAATCTAGATTATTGACTCTAGTGCAAGTGGGAGACTGAAGGAAATATGCCCTAGAGGCAATAATAAAGTTATTATTTATTTCCTTACATCATGATAAAAGTTTATTATTCATGCTAGAATTGTATTAACTGGAAACATAATACATGTGTGAATACATAGACCAACAGAATGTCACTAGTATGGCTCTACTTGACTAGCTCGTTAATCAAAGATGGTTATGTTTCCTAACCATGAACAAGGAGTTGTTATTTGATTAATGAGGTCACATCATTAGTAGAATGATCTGATTGACAAGACCCATTCCATTAGCATAGCACACGATCGTTTAGTATGTTGCTATTGTTTTCTTCATGACTTATACATGTTCCTATAACTATGAGATTATGCAACTCCTGTTTACCGGAGGAACACTTTGGGTACTACCAAACGTCACAACGTAACTGGGTGATTATAAAGGAGTGCTACAGGTGTCTCCAATGGTAGATGTTGGGTTGGCGTATTTCGAGATTAGGGTTTGTCACTCCGATTGTCGGAGAGGTATCTCTGGGCCCTCTCGGTAATACACATCACATAAGCCTTGCAAGCACTGCAACTAATATGTTAGCTGTGAGATGATGTATTACAGAACGAGTAAAGAGACTTGCCGGTAATGAGATTGAACTAGGTATTGGATACCGACGATCGAATCTCGGGCAAGTAACATACCGATGACAAAGGGAACAACGTATGTTGTTATGCGGTCTGACCGATAAAAGATCTTCGTAGAATATGTAGGAGCCAATATGGGCATCCAGGTCCCGCTATTGGTTATTGACCGGAGACGTGTCTCGGTCATGTCTACATTGTTCTCGAACCGTAGGGTCCGCACGCTTAACGTTACGATGACAGTTATTATGAGTTTATGCATTTTGATGTACCGAAGGTTGTTCGGAGTCCCGGATGAGATCACGGACATGACGAGGAGTCTCGAAATGGTCGAGACGTAAAGATTGATATATTGGAAGCCTATGTTTGGACATCGGAAGTGTTCCGGGTGAAATCGGGATTTTACCGGAATACCGGGAGGGTTACCGGAACCCCCCGGGAGACTAATGGGCCTATTGGGCCTTAGTGGAAAAAAGAGAAAAAGGGAAAAGGCCCAAGCTGGCCGGCGCCCCCCTTCCCCAAGTCCTATTAGGAATAGGATAAGGGGCCGGCCCCCTTCTCTCTCTTCCCCCCCCCCCGGAGTCCTAATTGGATTAGGATTGGGGGGAGGAGTCCTACTCCCGGTGGGAGTAGGACTCCCCTGCGCCTCCCCTCCCTTGGCCGGCCGGCCCCCCTCCTCCAACCTTTATATACGGGCGCAGGGGGCACCCCAAGACACACAACTTGATCCTTGAGATCGTTCCTTAGCCGTGTGCGGTGCCCCCTGCCACCAAATTCCACCTCGATCGTACCGTTGTAGTGCTTAGGCGAAGCCCTGCGTCGGTAGTACATCAAGATCGTCACCACGCCGTCGTGCTGACGGAACTCCTCCCCGAAGCTTTGCTGGATCGGAGCCCGGGGATCGTCATCGAGCTGAACGTGTGCTAAGAACTCGGAGGTGCCGGAGTAACGGTGCTTGGATCGGTCAGATCGGGAAGAAGACGTACGACTACTTCCTCTACGTTGTGTGATCGCTTCCGCAGTCGGTCTGCGTTGGTACGTAGACAACACTCTCCCCTCTCGTTGCTGTGCATCACCATGATCTTGCGTGTGCGTAGGAAAATTTTCGAAATTACTGCGTTCCCCAACATGATCATGCCATGTGTATAGTACAATATAGTATTTTCTTACAAAACTAATTTGGCCAAATAGTATTTTCAAAAATTAGTTTTCCAAAAACCCCTGGATTGAGGTTTGCACTGCAAGTACCTGATTTGGGGTATGAAAAATATTCGAAAAGGCATATTTGAAACCTATTAGATATAGGATTCCCATAAACCCCAAAAATATAATTTTAAAAGTTATTTTCCTATTTTATTTAAAACCTTTTTCTAAAGGCCAGAAATGGTCTTTAATAGGGAAAACATATTTTATTATTTTAAAAACATTTGACAAAAATCAGGGAAACTCAGTGGGCATATATTTCCCATATATAAGAGTTTCAACACATGGTCATGTTCAAAATATTGGACAAAACCTCCCAAAACATTTCTGCCCATTTCAAGGATTTGAAATATTTCTACAGGAAATATTTCCATAAAAATCCAAGAAAAATCCAGCAAGTCACAAATGCATATTGTGATGATCTTGCGAAGCCTCACTTCAATAAAGGTCATTTTGGTCCACCAAAATGCCCCATAACCCTTTCTGTTCAGAACCTAACTTGAGCAAGCTTGTACTACCAACTTTCTCCCCTTAACCCCAACTTTTGTGAGCATGTTCACATGACCAAATGAGGCCACTACACCAAGTAGTGCATCAAGGAGAAGTGTTATGCTCAACTAGATCTACACAAAGTCTATTTCTGCTAATTTCTAAGGTTTACAAAAGTTGCATTGGCAACTTTGCCCAAATAAGCTCCAAATTGGTGAGAGGCCCTAATTATATGTGTCATTTCATCCTGTGGAGTCTCATGGCAATTGGAAATCATTTGCTTGCCAAAACCTTTATCAAACACCTTTTGCCACTTTTCAAAAATCACCATTTTAACCACTAAAACTATTCTCCTTGAGCTCAACTTTTTAACACAGCTCCTCCTAGTCCCCTTTCACCTCCAGTAACAATGGAAAATCCACAGCTCCATTATTGGATGGGTGAAACCACCTCTTTCTCTCTCTGGACATCCCATTTCTCCCTCTTCTTCTACCTCTCTCCTCTCCTACTGGCCATCCAGAGCATCCAATGCCTCTCCCTACTTCTTTACTCCACCCTTGAGCTACTGGACACGGTTGGCCGTGCCCACAAGGCATAGAAAATGCCATGCCGGCCATTTGAGCGCTCTGGAGCGCGTTACAGTGCGCTCCCGTACTGTAGCCGCCCTCTGCCCGACGCCTCCGACCAACTCGGGCCTCCCCCACGCGCCTGCCGATGTGCCTCGGCGTCCGCAGCACGCTACATGGTCGGCCCCCTCCCCGCGCCTCCGCGCTAGCAAACACCAGCCGCCCGAGCGCCCTAGTGGCGCGGCTCACACGCGCACACCTCTGACCTCTCCCCACTCCCCCTCTCTGTCCCTCCCAACGTAGTCGACGTCCACGAACACCACAGACACCACGCCCTCTTCCCCCGAGCCCTGCAGCGACGAGCGTGAGCTCTCCGGCGCATGGGTCCACGGCACCTCGCCGCTCGCCTACTTAAAGGCCTCCCCGAGCCCTCCTCTCCTCACCACTTGCTCTCTGCACCACCAGAACACCCCCCTGCGCCCCCAGTTCCTCTCCATAACCGCCCGAGCTCGAGATCAAGCTCGAGCTCCGCCGCTTTGGCTCGCCGGAGTTTGCGAGGTACAGGCCTCCCCCGCTCCTCCTCTGCCTCAATCTGGAACCCCTGCAGCCCTCTCATCCTTTCCCCCTTGTTTCCCCTCTCTGTAGCTGCCGGAAACGGCCGGAACCGTCGACGCCCGAAGCCCCTCCGCCGCGTGACCTCGTCGCCGGCGAACCAGGCCACCCCGGCGACCGGTTCCACCTCGACCCAAACGGCGACGCCATGCTGAGTCCGTCCCTGCCCTTGTCCAAGCTCGCTGTGCCCTGCATCGTCGCCAGTGAGCTCGCCGCCCTCTCTGACCCAGGGTTGACGACGACGGCCATGGGGCCCGTCTGTCAGCCTCACATCCTGACGCCTAGGCCCCGCCCGTCAGGTTCAAACCTGGCGCGCGCGTGCACCAGTGCGCTGGGCCGCCTCTCTGGCTGGGCCTGCTGCCCTGCGGCTGTTCTGGCCCAGCAGGCACAGAGCCCTTTTTCCTTTTCTTTTTCTGTCACTTTTCCAAATATTCCATAGGATAAAATATATGTCCAAATAAATTAATTCAATTCCTGAATTCCTAAAGTATTGCAACTTTCATTCAAATCCAATAACCTTTTCTTCACTGTAAATATTTAAATGTGATTTTAACATTTACATAAACCTTTGAAAACCCATTTCTCCTATTCTGCTACTCCAAATCCAAAACTAGGAATTTTTCCCTTCTTCGTTTTCAACCTAGTATTTAACAAAAATGAGTTGACATTTTTCTGAGAACTTTTTCTGTTTTATTATTGCCTTATTTTTCTCGTTATTATTTTGCGACGATAGATTGCGTTGCTGACGAAGGAGTTGGACCAGAAGACTTTGAAGACCCAGAAGACTTTGTTGAGCCAGGCAAGCAGCCCTTTGACCATGTCTAAGTAACCCCTTTTATGCATGTCATATGGCACTTTTATTGCTTGCATCGAGTCATGATAAAATGGTGACCACTTGGGGTGGTTTGCCTCCGTTGATTTTCTCGTTGACACTTGCATGATGAATGACCCTACCTTTCTATGAGGGTTATGCCGGTGGGAGTAGATAGGATGCTAAAGTAGTGCTACGCAAAAAGGGACGGGAATATGCATAGTGATGGAGACAAAGTATTTTCAAAGGACTTTTCGAAACCCCCGTCGGGTGCCACTTATGCCTGAGGGAGATGATGAGTTGGGTAGCCACTTGATGACGAAGTGGTGTATCGAGGCAAGTGTGTGTGTGTGTTGTTTTAAAAAAATGGATTGGTTTAAGTTGCGACCGTTATTCTAACCTTACATGCGCAACCACTCTACCCTTATATGGGAAAGGGCATTATTGATTACCTAGGCTGATACTACCTTGGAGCCCGCATTACTAGTGACGGGGGAGAGTTGGTGCTCTCTCTTGGGACGGGGTCGTGCCAAGTAGGGCGGCCATGACTGTTTTCACAGGGCACCGGATACACTGTTGTGTCCCCTCTCGGATGTTACGATCTCGAGTGAGTCTCGTATGATGTACATCGTGAGGATACGGAACAACGAGTGTACTCCATGTTAGTGTCATCTAGGGAAAGATAGTGATCGGGTGCTTACCCCGGGTACTTGAGGTACCGCGGGTCGTGGATGACACGGAAGTTCCCCGGATCTTGTGGGTAAAGTGTGCAATCTCTGCAGAGTGTAAAACTATTCGAATAGCCGTGTCCACGGTCAAGGACAGTTTGGTAACCACTCTTGGGCTACGTCCACATGTTTACAAACCAGTGTGTGTGTTTGGATAAGTGGGAAGAACTACTTGGGTCAAGTCAAAGGACTTGACATCATTGAGTTGGGTTGATGCCCACTCTATTTATGTTGATATCCGTAACCTATCCTCATGGTTAATTGAATTCTCCTGATGCATGTCTTACAAGTTGTTGAACATGTCATTGCACTCAAAACTAGCTTTCTGCAAAAATTTACCTTTATCATGCATTTTTGTACCTTGAACCAAAACATGGGTTGCTTGCGAGTACATTCAAAGTGCTCATTGGCTTGCCACTTGTTATTTAATTGGCCAGGCATGGAAGAACAGGAGTTCGAAGAAGAGTTCTTTGGAGACGAACATGCGAACTAGGACGTTTCCCAGTCAGAATGTCTATAGGGTTAAGGCGGATGGCATGGGTTCTACTTATCGACGAAGATTTCCGTTGCTTGTGTTTCATTTGATGTTCAGCCCTTAAGGCTTTATCAATGGAAGACTTGACCATAATGGTCATAATTTGTGTAATACGGTATGTATGGATGTAAGACTCTTGTTATTCAGCTTCTATGTGTTCAGTGAGCATTGATCTCTGGGATCACTTTACACATGCATTCGGTGATCTCGACTTATGAGTCGGGGTCCCCACACCTTATGATGGTGATTTGCTTTCTTGTACTAACGGAGCTTAAGAGTTTTCTGTTAAGTTTTGTGTTGTGAAGTTTTCAAGTTTTGGGTAAAGATTCGATGGATTATGGAATAAGGAGTGGCAAGAGCCTAAGCTTGGGGATGCCCAAGGCACCCCAAGGAAATATTCAAGGTCAACCAAAAGCCTAAGCTTGGGGATGCCCCGGAAGGCATCCCCTCTTTTGTCTACTTCCATCGGTAACTTTACTTGGGGCTATATTTTTATTCACCACATGATATGTGTTTTGCTTGGAGCGTCAATTTATTTTGTTAGGATTTTCTTGCTGTTATTTAGAACAATGTTTTTCATCTTTTATTTCAATAAAAGTGGCATTGATAGCCTTTACTATGCCTATTTTACAAGTCTTCATGTTGCTGTTTGAAAACAGAAAGTTTACCGCTGTTGCAATAATTCCCTAGAAAAGTCAGAATGTGATAAAATGTTGAAACCTTTTGCATATTAAGCTCTGATAAATTTACTACAGTGGGAATTTTCTCTCATAATTTTTGTAGTTAGGGAAGTATGGATCCTGCTGCACTCTTTACAGACTGTCCTGTTTAGGCAGAGTGCTGTTATGTTTGCATATGTTTGCTTCTTTAATGATTCTATTTGATGATAGGAATATTAAATATGTAGAGGCATTTAGTATGCAATGTTGAATAATAATTTTATTGATTTTCTACAGTAGAGTATGATAAGGTTTTGACAATGGTTTATACTAACTTATCTGACGAGTCCTTGTTGAGTTTTGTGTGGATGAAGCTTTTGAGATTTAGGGAGACCGTGATATGAGAGGAATTAAGGAGACACAAAAGCTCAAGCTTGGGGATGCCCAAGGCATCCCAAGATAATATTTCAAGAAGTCTCAAGCTTCTAAGATTGGGGATGCCCCAGCTGGCATCCCACCTTTCTTCTTCAACAATTATCGGTTAGTTTCGGTTGATCCTAAGTTTTTGCTTCTTCACATGATGTTTGCTATTCTTAGAATGTCATTTTCTTTTGCTCTGCTTGATGTTTGAATAAAATACCAAGATCTGGAATTATTAAATGTTAGAGAGTCTTCACATAGTTGCATAATTATTCGAATACTCATTATACTTCACTTATATCTTTCGGAGTAGTTTGTTGTTGCTCTAGCGCTTCACTTATATCTTTTTAGAGCACGGTGGTGGTTTTAGTTTATAGAAATAGATGAACTCTCATTCTTCACTTATATTATTTTGAGAGTCCTAAACAACATGGTAATTTGCTTCGGTTATGAATTTAGTCCTAATATGATGGGCATCCAAGAGGGATATAATAAAAACTTTCATATAAAGTGCATTGAATACTATGAGAAGTTTGATACTTGATGATTGTTTTGAGATATGAAGATGGTGATATTAGAGTCATGCTAGTTGAGTAGTTGTGAATTTGATAAATACTTGTGTTGAAGCTTGTGATTCCTATAGCATGCACGTATGGTGAACCGTTATGTGATGAAGTCGGAGCATGATTTATTTATTAACTGTCTTCCTTATGAGTGGCGGTCGGGGACGAGCGTTGGTCTTTTGCTACCAATCTATCCCCCTAGGAGCATGCGCGTAGTACTTTGTTTCGATAACTTATAGATTTTTGCAATAAGTATGTGAGTTCTTTATGACTAAAGTTGAGTCCATAGATTATACACACTCTCACCCTTCCACCATTGCTAGCCTCTCCAATACCGTGCACCTTTCGCCGGTATCATACAACCACCATATACCTTCCTCAAAACATCCACCATACCTACCTATTATGGCATTTCCATAGCCATTCCGAGATATATTGCCATGCAACTTTCCTCCATTCCGTTTATTATGACACGCTCCATCATTGTCATATTGCTTTGCATGATTATGTAGTTGACATCGTATTTGTGGCAAAGCCACCATTCATAATCCTTTCATACATGTCACTCATGAGTCATTGCACATCCCGGTACACCGCCGGCGACATTCATATAGAGTCATATATTGTTCTAAGTATCGAGTTGTAATTCTTGAGTTGTAAGTAAATAAAAGTGTGATGATCATCATTATTAGAGCATTGTCCCAGTGAGGAAAGGATGATGGCGACTATGATTCCCCCAGAAGTCGGGATGAGACTCCGGACGAAAATAAATAAATAAAAGAGGCCAAAGAAGCCCAAATAAAAAAAGAGAAAAAAAAGAAGAGGCCATGAAAAAAAAGAGAGAGGCCCAAATAAAAAAAGAAATGAGAGAAAAAGAGAGAAGGGGCAATGCTACTATCCTTTTACCACACTTGTGCTTTAAAGTAGCACCATGATCTTCATGATAGAGAGTCTCCTATGTTGTCACTTTCATATACTAGTGGGAATCTTTCATTATAGGACTTGGCTTGTATATTCCAATAATGGGCTTCCTCAAAATGCCCTAGGTCTTCATGAGCAAACAAGTTGGATGCACACCCACTTAGTTTCTTGTTGAGCTTTCATATACTTATAGCTCTAGTGCATCCGTTGCATGGCAATCCCTACTCACTCACATTGACATCTATTGATGGCATCTCCATAGCCTGTTGATACGCCTAGTTGATGTGAGACTATCTTCTCCTTTTTGTCTTCTCCACAACCACCATTCTATTACACCTATTGTGCTATGTCCATGGCTCACGCTCATGTATTGCGTGAAGATTGAAAAGTTTGAGAACATCAAAAGTATGAAACAATTGCTTGGCTTGTCATCAAGGTTGTGCATGATTTAAATATTTTGTGTGGTGAAGATGGAGCATAGCCAGACTATATGATTTTGTAGGGATAGCTTTCTTTGGCCATGTTATTTTGAGAAGACATGATTACTTTGTTAGTATGCTTGAAGTATTATTATTTTTATGTCAATATTAAACTTTTGTCTTGAATATTATGGATCTGAATATTCTTGCTACAATAAAGAGAAATACATGATGAATATGTTAGGTAGCATTCCACATCAAAAATTCTGTTTTTATCATTTACCTACTCGAGGACGAGCAGGAATTAAGCTTGGGGATGCTGATACGTCTCCAACGTATCTATAAATTTTGATTGTTCCATGCTATTATATTATCAACCTTGGATGTTTTATATGCATTTATATGCTATTTGATATGATTTTTGGGACTAACCTATTAACCTAGAGCCCAGTGCCAGTTTCTGTTTTTTCCTTGTTTTAGAATATCGCAGAAAAGGAAAATCAAACGGAGTGCAATTGACCTGAAACTTCACGGAACTTATTTTTGGATCAGAAGAAGCCCAGAAGACTCGGAGTCCACGTAAGGGAAGCTTCGAGGAGGCCACGAGGTAGGGGAGCGCGCCCACCCCCTGGGGGCGCCCTCCACCCTCGTGGGCCCCTCGTGGCTCCCCTGACGCACTTCTTCCGCCTATATATATCCATATACCCTAAAAACATCCGGGAGCACAATAGATCGGGAGTTCCGACGCCAGAAGCCTCCGTAGCCACTGAAAACCAATCTAGATCCGTTCCGGCACCCTGCCAGAGGGGGGAATCCCTCTCCGGTGACCATCTACATCATCCCGGTGCTCTCCATGACGAGGAGGGTGTAGTTCTCCCTCGGGGCTGAGGGTATGTACCAGTAGCTATGTGTTTGATCTCTCTCTCTCTCTCTCGTGTTCTTGAGGTGGTACGATCTTGATGTATCGCGAGCTTTGCTATTATATTTGGATCCTATGATCTTTTTCTCCCCACTCTACTCTCTTGTAACGGATTGAGTTTCCCCTTTGAAGTTATCTTATCGGATTGAGTCTTTAAAGATTTGAGAACACTTGATGTATGTCTTGCCGTGCGTATCTATGGTGACAATGGGATATCACGTGATTCACTTGATGTATGTTTTGGTGATCAACTTGCGGGTTCCGCCCATGAACCTATGCATAGGGGTTGGCACATGCTTTCGTCGTGATTCTCCATTAGGAACTTTGGGGCACTCTTTGAGGTTCTATGTGTTGGTTGAATAGATGAATCTGAGATTGTGTGATGCATATCGTATAATCATACCCACGGATACTTGAGGTGACATTGGAGTATCTAGGTGACATTAGGGTTTTGGTTCATTTGTGTCTTAAGGTGTTATTCTAGTACGAACTCTAGGGCTGTTTGTGACACCTATAGGAATAGCCCAACGGATTGATTGGAAAGAATAACTTTGAGGTGGTTTCGTACCCTACCATAATCTCTTCGTTTGTTCTCCGCTATTAGTGACTTTGGAGTGACTCTTTGTTGCATGTTGAGGGATAGTTATGTGATCCAATTATGTTATTATTGTTGAGAGAACTTGCACTAGTGAAAGTATGAATCCTAGGCCTTGTTTCCTATCATTGCAATTCCGTTTATGCTCACTTTTATCATTAGTTACCTTGTTGTTTTTATATTACAAAAACCTTTATCTACTATCCATATACCACTTGTATCACCATCTCTTCGCCGAACTAGTGCACCTATACAATTTACCATTGTATTGGGTGTGTTGGGGACACAAGAGACTCTTTGTTATTTGGTTGCAGGGTTGCTTGAGAGAGACCATTCTTCATCCTACGCCTCCTACGGATTGATAAACCTTAGGTCATCCACTTGAGGGAAATTTGATACTGTCCTACAAACCTCTGCACTTGGAGGCCCAACAACGTCTACAAGAAGAAGGTTGTGTAGTAGACATCATGTTGTCACGTTACAAATCGGGAACACTAGTATTATTGAAACTGTGGGCGTTCTACTTACCAATTACGTGCCGCCACGCGTCCCCTTTTTATTGGCTAGGAGGTGCCATTCGGGGTAGCTATTTGAGTACGGGAGGCGTGCGATCAGACCCCTGCATGTGCTCATCGGGAGGAGAGCCCTTTCACCGCTACCCACTGCGCACCTCCCTCCCAACGTCTCCATTAATGGCGCCCGAGTCCCTGTTCAATGGTGTGGCTATATGTCTCACTGGACTGAGATTTAAGAGAGAAAAATGAAAATCTGACAGGAAAGTTTTTCACAGATCTTGATGTAAGATCTGACGGACCTATATAGCGTCGACTGCAACTTATAGCAAGCATGATGAATATAAGGACGACGATAGTGGATAATAACTGTCTTACATATTTAGGAACATAATTAAAAAAGCCACATGCAGCAATGCTCGAAATACACAAGGGAAAAAGAAGAAGGAAGACAATGATCTGGCTCGCTGATCTCTACGTTGCTGCAGGCCGCGGGAACTAGTCTCCGCGGTGAGTGGTGATGGGATCTTTCTTGTCCTCAAGATGCTTCTTGAGAGAATCCATGGATTCCTCCACCAGCCTTTTGCGCTTGATGCGTAGCATGGCATTCTCATCCATAAGTTTCTCGATGATGACGCCGGTACTCTTCAACAAGGCAGTGGTCTCCTCCTGCTGCTCCGCACTTTCGATGATCTTCGCCCTCAGCAGGTCACGCTCGGCCCGGAGCTTCGCATTGCTCTCATTTAGTTGCCGGATGATGTTGGTAGCCTCTTCAAAAGAGGTTTTCATGTCGTCCTGCAACCTCGCCCAGCCGGAGATCTGATACATCTAGCTATGGACGATCACATGCATGCGCCTGTAAGAGTCCTCGCCTGCCCGCGAGACATTTTCCCAGGCTGCCGCGGTGCGGGAGGACATCTCTGCTACATTCGCGGCGCGGCGAGACATCTCTTTTGCTTCCGTGGTACGGCTGGACCAGTCTACCACATCGACGGTGCGGCGGGACCTGCGTGCTGCTTCAGCGGCGCGGCGGGACCTCTATGCTGCTACGGCCGCGCGGCAGGACATGCCGGCTGCATTCACGGTGAGGCGGGACATCTCTTGTGCTTCCGCTTCCATGCTCGCATCTCCCTGGTGGCAATCTCTCGACCCAAAACTCACACTGGCCATGGGAGACGCAAAGGGAACGATGATGAATGACTTGTTTGTTTTTGTGGATGAGGAGTTGAGGAGGAATGTGCAGTCATCTTGGAGTAGTAGTATTTATAACCGAGTAGTTATACACTACTAAGTGGGAAACCGTTTAGGTTTTGATTGGTGTGAATAGGTTTGCAATTTGGAATGTGATGGGACACATGCTCAAAATTTACTAACGGTTATAAGTGCAACACTATTCCCGAAAGGCGTAACGTGGGCACGTATGCCTTCTCGGCCGCGTACGTGGCGTTTGCACCATAGGGTGCACCGCAATAGCTAATGTCAGCACACGTCTTGTTCCAACAACCATGCGCGCTCTTTATTACCATCGCACATGCTTCTTTTAATTAGAATGTGTGTGCCCGTCTAGCGCACACACGTTGATCTATCTAATTGTTTCAGTTTATTGTGGCTAATCGCAAACAGTTCATCCATGCGAAGTGTATGCCATCAATTGCAGACACTTTGATCTGGCTGACCCATTTTTGTTCTGTTGCCTAATCGCAAATAGTTAATCCTTCTGAAGTGTATGCCCTCAATACACACACACCTTGATCTGACTGACCGTTTCTTTTGTGTTGCCTAATCACAAACAGTTCATCCGAGTGAACCATATGCTGTATATTGCAAACACCTTCATCAGGCTGCCCATTTCTTTTGTTCCGACTCATCGCAAACATTTCATTGGACTGAACCGTATGCCCTACATCGCACACGCAACTAAAATCTGAACCGTGTTTGATTGCTCCGCCATCGCAAATGTTTTGCACCTTTTTTGACGGTTCTTTTACACCACCGTTTGCATTTATTGCATCGCACACAATTTCATCGAAGGGCCTCTAATCGTAGTGTCGCATTAGCAACATCCTGCAGTAGTGACACCCGATCATCACGTGGTGTCTCAGCACGACAAACTGTAGCAACGGTACATACTCAAGGAGAACACTTATACCTTAAAATTTAGTGATAGATCATCTTATAATACTACCGTCGTACTAAGCAAAATAAGATGCATAAAAGATAAGCATCACATGCAATCAAAATAAGTGATATGATATGGCCATCATCATCTTGTGCCTTTGATCTCCATCTCCAAAGCACTGTCATGATCACCATCGTCACCGGCTTGACACCTTGATCTCCATCGTAGCATCGTTGTCGTCTCGCCAAATATTGCTTCTGCGACTATCACTACCGCTTAGTGATAAAGTAAAGCAATTACATGGCGATTGCATTTCATACAATAAAGCGACAACCATAAGGATCCTGCCAGTTGCCGATAACGGTTACAAAACATGATCATCTCATACAACAATTTATATCTCATCATGTCTTGACCATATCACCTCACAACATGCCCTGCAAAAACAAGTTAGACGTCCTCTACTTTGTTGTTGCAAGTTTTACATGGCTGCTACGGGCTTCTAGCAAGAACCATTCTTACCTACGCATCTGTAGCGATCCAACCTCAAACGGTTGAATCTTTGTGCATAAGTGTCATCCCTATATCGGTAATGCCAACACACACAGTACTTCGAAGGATTTATAACAGAGTAGCAATCACACACTTATTACATTGATAGTCTCAAGAGAGAACTTAATACAATAAATATGGCTTAAGGTCATCTAAATAAGATAACAACGGAAGACTTGGAAGATAAAGTGAGTCCATCAACTCCAACAGCATAGCTGAGTGCACGACAACGACCTAGCACACCTTACTCTTTGTCTGAAAACTATGCAACATGATATGTTGCATCCCGAAATGGGTTAGCACATGGAATATGCTGGCAAGATAACATAGTAGAGCAATGAACAAGTAAAGACTATCACTACATGCATATGAGGCTGGTGGAGGCTCTACGGTTTAAATGTTTTTGCGAAAATCCAATTTTTCCCTACAACAAAGGAATATATTTTATTTAACTATCATGGTAGTTGTTAAACATTGAGAAGGTTCCTCCAACTCAATCCTAATTAAACAGTATTAATAACCCAACAAATTAAGTAATAGAGTGATGAGATCAACATGATAATCCAAGATCCAGATACTCAAGATGTCGATAACCTGGGACACGGCTAACAATGATTAATTTATACACTCTGCAGAGGTTTGCGCACTTTTCCCCACAAGACTCGATCTCCTCCGTTGGATTTCTCGCACTAATTGATGTTTGAGAAACGGATGACCGAGACACAGTCTTTCAGAAGCATTAACTCCAACCCCGGGTAGACAGTACCAACCTACATCTGCTAGCCTACCACCGAAAGAGGTCATGCAACTTACTCCACTATGCTATAGCCCATAATAGCTTGCGGCTACACATGGAAGTTTCCATCCTGAATAATCTTATGATCCATTTGAGTCTGGGTGGCGAGCCATAGGATGATCATGCGGGTATTCCAGGATATGCTAGGACAACACTGGATTCTCCAGGTGCCCGCAACCAATCCACCCAGATGTGTATTTAAGTAGCCACCTTAAGTTAACCATTAATTTACAATCTCACATCTGTCATGGATACACTCAAACCCAATCCACGTCCATGAGCATAGCATGGCGATATACGCATAACGTAGAAGTAACTCCTAAGGGGTTGATAATAAAAGGGAAATAGGTTCTATCTCATCGTCTACTTCCCAAAACCCACATGTTAAGAGATCCTACTCATGCAATGTTTGAGGGTTGAAACTAATTCATTAAAACTGGGTATGAAAGGGATATGATCAAAGTGTTACTTGCCTTGCTGATGATCCGAAAACCTAGAGACTCGTAGTAGCACGCTGCACACTCCGAGAATTCTATCGCAAACAAACAATAGCATACATAAGAACTCAAGCATAGATGCAAGGGTAAAACTCAAATGAGAATATCCGAACATAAAGTTCAACTAAAGAGGTTCGGTTTGCAAAAAGAATCGATCAAATCGGAGGTATGGAATTGAAACAACGGTCAAAAGAACTTAGAATACAAATCTGTTTGAAACCAAATTTTAAATTGTCAAAACCTTTTTCAAGTTGATTAAACAGAAAGAGGGCCTCGAGATGAAGATTTTGGCGTTGGTTTCACTGGATTTGGACAAACGGTTAAGAAACGGCGAGGGTTTGAAGTTCAGGGGCTAATCTATGATAAAAATATTCGGGGATAGGTCCCTGGCCGAAAATAAAAGAAAAGACTAACGAACGAATGTTCGTTGTCTGAACCTAACCGGTGAACAACGTTCGTTAAAACGAATGAACGGACAAACGTCCGCTAAAAAAATAAACCGACAAAAACTAATCAAAGAAAATAAACCGGAAAACTAAAAAAACCGGGGTTAACCAAAAAAACCGACCGGTCAACGGGCAGGGTCAATGGCGGTGGTTCCGGCAAGATCCGGCGCGGCGACAACATCGGCAACGGCACGGGTGGCGCGGGGCGGCGGGGTGGCGAGGCGGCGGCGGCGGGAGGCGAAGCGGGCTTCGGCGGCTTCGGCTTAGCGTCCCATGGGGGCCCGAGCTCGGATTTTAAAGGGGAGGGGAGGCAGCAACTTGCGGGAGGGCGCACGCTCTCGGGATGTAGCGACCCGACCCAAATGGATCAAGTCTCTGTGCTTAAGTGTCATCCCTGGATCGTTATGCTGACACACATAATACTCGAGGATTTATAACAGAGGTAAATCACATGTAAAAGTAACGTAAATACTATTACCTCAATCCAAAATAGCGGAAGTAACAAGGTTGTGGATTCCCATCAACAACAACGGCAAAGTTGAGTGTAGAAATAGTAACCCTAACGTATCACTTACTCGACGTAAGATAATCTTGCAACATGAGACGTTGCAGCCACAACGGGTCAGTACATTGAATGTACTGGCAAATTCACACCATAGAGAATGATGAATAAAGGCTATCACTACATGCATATTTGGCTGGTGGAAAAGCTCTATCGTTATAAGGTTTTTGCGAAAAGCCAATTTTTCCCTACTGCAAAGGAATATATTTTATTTAACTATCATGGTGGTTGTTGAACATTGAGAATGGTTGACAGCATTCACAATCCCAATTAAGTAACATCATTAAACCCAACAAAATTAATTTAAAGTAACATGATGAACTTCACATGATAATCCAAGTACTAGATACTCAAGATGTCCATAACCGGGGACACGGCTAACCATGATTAGTTTACACACTCTGCAGAGGTTTGCGCACTTTTCCCCACAAGACTCGATCGCCTCTGTTTGGTTTCTCGCACTACATGGTGTTTGAGAAGACGGATGACCGAGACACAGTCTTTCAGAAGCGCTAGCACCTTACGATGGATAGACCGTTACACCTACTTCCCCCTACATCTGCTAGTCTACCCTGTAAGAGTTCGCACGACTTAATGAACTATGCTGGAGCCCATAATAGCTTGTGGCTGCACACGGAAGTTTCTAGTATGAAAAATCTCATGATCCCTTTGAGCCTGGGTGGCGGTCCATAAAAAAACAGGCAATCCTGGTCTACCCAGGTGCCTAGACAGGCAATCCTGGAATAACCAGGTGCCTCAATCCACCTAGATGTGTGTTTAAGTTGCCACCTTAAGTAAACCATTAATTAACAATCTCACATCTATCATGAATACTCTCAAAACCCAATCCACGTCTACGAGCATAGCATGACACTATAAGCATAACGTAATAGTAACTCCCAAGGTTTGAATGCAGGGCAATAGGTTCCTACCTCATCAAGTACTTCCCAATACCCACATATTATCAATCCTACTCATGCAATGTTTGAGGGTGAAACTAATGCATACAAATTGGGTATGATAGGGAATATGATCAAAGTGTGAACTTGCCTGCAATGTTGATGAAGATGATTTGCACTCAAAAATCTTGATAGCTCTACTCGTCACACTCCGATCAATCTATCGTAATCAAGCAATAGTAACTACACATAAGCAATCACTCAAAAGACCAGAAAGATCGAAGAAGTCGATTTGGAAAACATCAAAACCAAGCAAATAGCTCTTGCAACATAAAACAATTTCTAACAGTACCAAAATTATGTGAATTTGGCCTTATCAGAAAGTTTAGGTCAAGAGCTTCGATTTGCAAAAAGAATCGACTAAATCGGAGTTACGAAACTCAAGTTATGCTCAAAAGAAGTTGGAATTCAAATCTGTTCTAATTCAAATTTTACTGGATAGATGAGATCATAACGAAGACGTGAGCGTTGGTTTCGTTGGATTTGGACTAACGAGTAAAAAGTAGTGATCGATTGAAGTACAAGGGCTAATCTGTAAATAAAAATATTCACGGATGAGTCCCTGGCCGTAAAATAACAGAAAAAGAAAAAAAAACTAAACAACGAACGTTCACTAATGAACCCTAATGAATGAAATCCGTTCGCTACAAAACCCTAACTGACGAACGCTCGCAAAATAAAATAACCTAAAATAATAAACCGGCTAAAACAAAAAAACCGAACAAAAAAAACATGGATCGGGTTATACCGTTTCTGGCGGCATCGGCGGATCAGCGGGGTTCCAGCTGGCAGCGCAGGGCGGCGGCACTAGCTACGGCGGGGTGCGGCACACGCGAGCGGGGCGGCGACACAAGCAAGCGGTGGTGTCTGCAGCGTGGGGCGGCGGCGAGATGCATCGGCGGCGGCGGCGTGATGCGGGACGGGCGGCGGCGCGACAGGATGGAGGAGCGGGCGGCGGGTCCGGCACATTTATAGGGGAGAAGGGGAGGCGGTGCCTTGGGGAAGGGGCGAGGCGGCGTCGTGTCCGGCTCGGACACGGCCAGCGACGTGCAGCGGTGGGGGAGCTGCGGGAGGAGGAAGGCGGCGCTGCTATGGGCCGGCTGGGCTGGTTCGGCCCGGTTGGCTAGGCCGTCCTGGCTTGGTCGGCTTCAGCCTTTTTTTTAAAATAAACATTTTCTTTCCAAAAAGAAAAAAGCAAAATAACTAAAAGTATTATATAGGCGTATAATGTATCAAAATTTTCAGAAAAAGAATGTGTACAACGTGAACATTTTTCTAGCATTAAATAAAATACACACAAAATCAGATAATTCAAAGAGTGCTACTGGTCTAATAGAATCCAACAAAAATCATTTTAAAAATACAAAAATGAATTCAATTTTATTTCTCTCCAATTTTCTATTGTAGGGAATCATGTTACCCTAATTTCCATATATTTTATTTTTGGAGAAAAATAATTTGAATAAAACTCAAATAACTCCAAATTGAAAATTAATTCCAAAAGGACTTTGAAATTGATCCTTTGAAACTCCCAACTCATATTTCATATAATTGGAAGAAGTCATTTTATCTTCGCTCATGAAAATCATTGAGTTGCATAAAGTTTCAGAATTGGAAATATTCTCAAATATTCTCAAATGAAATTCTAATATTTTCAACACCCCTTGTCATTTAAATAAATGGAAGAAGTCATGTCATCTTCTCTCCAGAGTTTTGTGATGAAAAGAATTTGAATTCACGGGGATCAAAAAGAAAAAGGTGAAAGTTTGGGAAAGTCCTTTTATTCCCTCTCATTTAACTTTCAAAAAGGTTTTAGAATTTCACTCACTTTCAGTTAATCAATCAAACAGTCAATCAAATCTATCTATTTATTATAACATTCCAAAATTTAGAATTTTGGGATGTTACAAACCTACCACCCTTAAAAGGAATCTCGTCCTCGAGATTCGGAGAGGCTAGCAAGAAAAGGTTAGGTTTGGGGTCTTCTCGAAATCCATCGATCATCACACGGTGGGTCTGGGGTGCTACCACCCTTAGAAGCATGGTTACGGTTCCATCAAAACTCATACACTTCATCCATATTGTTAACAGTGTCGGTCTTCTCAGATCTTCAGGATAATTCCTTCTCTGGGCTCTTCCGGTAGTGGCATAAACTTTTCTTCAATTCTTTTGTCCTTTCATCTTGGTAAGGTTCTTCTGTGACTAGGTCTTCTTAGCGGACGGGTCTGGCGCCAAAACTAAACAACTATCAATATCTCTCATGGTAGTCAACAATTTAGTGTTTTCTCCTGCAGGAAATGGGTCTGGGTTGATCCTCACCGTATAACCTACGGTTGGCAAAGCTACCTTGTATGAGGGAAAAATACCTATACCATTCTAAGGCTTAAACAAGGTTTCGATCGTCGTCGCTCTACTATAGGTAAGTCACTCAGATTTACCATCCCATATAGCAAGGCGAATAATTAGAGTAAGTCGGTATGGTGATCAATCCATCCCGCACCCAAATCATTACCATGTATACAGTTTAGCGAATCTCGCATACTAACACTCGGTCATCCTCACAAGCATTGTAGAATTTCTCTTGTCAACGAACGAAGTTCGGATATATCCATAGATTCTGCAAGCCAGACAAACATCTATCGTTTCTTCACAACTCTCAGTTTTTGCGTTACTCCTATGAAATTGTTTGCCGATAAACGCCGTATCTTCCTCCAGGGTTATTCCTTCAGCAAGGATGTGCGTGCTTCTTGGCAGGTCCTGGGGCCTGTGGGTTACGGCCCATCTCATCACTTGTAGTCCTTGAACTTATCATCGGGCAACTGATCATTATTCCAACTTCCAACTTCCCAGTATTCTTAAATCCATCCAATTGTACTGTCTTCCTTCCTTCTACTGGCACCAAACTAGGACATGATTACTCAGACTCATCATGGAGTTTCCATTGATCCATATTTCCGACATCATACCTCCTTTATATCCAATAGTAATTTATTTCTTCATCCTCGTGGGATATCCCTCATACCAAGATAAAAACCTATACTTATGAAGTCCATATTCCACTTTGTGGAACATCATTATCCTTTCCAGGGTGAAGCGTTCTTACAGGGGAATATTGGCCATCTCTGCATGGCACTTCTTCAACTGGGAAACGTGAAATACATCATGAACTCCTAACAGTCCTTCGGGTGACTCCAACTTGTTGGCCACTTCTCCCATACGCTCCAAAACTCGGTATGTCCTACAAATCTCGGGGCTAATTTTCCCTTAACTCCAAATCGTTTAATTCCTCGCAGAGGGAACACATGAAGACCTGCTCTGTCTCCAGTTTCATAGACTACCTCCTTGTGTTTTTAATTCTGCATAACTCTTCTACCTGGACTGAGCTACCTTCAGTCTATCTCGAATCAACTTAACATTCTCTTCTGACTCCTTGATCACATTTGGTCCAAACAACTGACGGTCTCCAACTTCATCCCACATACTCTTGGGGTTTCACACATATCGAGACAAAACTTGTATTCATTTTGTCCGAAATCCACTCAGTGGAGTATCCTTATCTTTTCGAGGTCAAGGGTTCTTACAGGGTACTACCACCCTTAAAATGCACAAATCTTCCATAGACCATATCTCTCGTATCCTCAGAATGGCCAAAATCCTTCTTCATAGAGTAACAACTCATAAAATCCATATCAGTTCCAACGATGCTAACTTTATTCATTCTCAAGTGATTACAATCTCTCGCTTTTCCATTACATGTCTCAACTCAACACCTCCATATAAAATAAAATGTTCTCACTTCTACTACTCCATTTCTTTTGTTGCAAACTCGACTATCTAGCACAAGTTTCCTTCTCCTTGGGGCATTCCCTGGCAAAGTGCCCTGCTCCATTACAACTAAAACATATTACTTCTGACAAGTGTCGAGGTTTCCTTTTTGGGAAACTGTTGAGGTAGTGCCCTGACTCCTTGCACCTGTAACAGGTGATATGACTCAGGTCCTTCCTGGGCTCCAATCGGTGTCTTTTCCTAGTCTTTTCCATTCCAATCAGGGCTTCTATTTCTTGTGGGTCATACTCTACTTCCTCTGTCGGGAATTCTACTAGATCCCCATTCAAACAATTTTGGCAGATGTGTCCTTCTTCTCCACATGAATAGCAAGAATTAGTGCAAGGTTTACTTGGGTCCTCTTTAGGTGTGTCCTCCACCTCTTTCTTCATCATAGTTTCTTCTAAAATTTCCATGAGGGCTCCTTTCATTACTTCTTTCTTCTGCTGGATGGTTCGTTGTACCATGGGGTAAATGTGACACTGAGCAGGATAGTGGGCAGCCCCTTCACACAAGAAACAAGTGATCTGCCTAGTTGGGCATTCTTCAGCTGGGTGACTTCCTTCACAATTAGGGCATTCATCCTCGTGTTCTTTATGGGTGTGTCCTATTTCTTCACAAATCTTGCATGCACAAGGTTTCTTCATATCCTTTCCATAAGGCTTCAACTTCTGGGACACAAGCCAAGACTCTGGCAGAGTCAACTTAAATTCTTTCCAAGTGGTTACTCCTTGCCATCCATTGATGGTTTGGTACATCCTCCACCAAGTAGCAGCACCTATTTCAAAGCACTGAAGAGCATGCTGGGTCATATCCTTTCCGACTATAGGGTTATTCTCCATCTGATCCTCCATGTTCTGAATCCATCGATCTATCTCCAACTAACTCATCGGTCCAGAAAATATAAGCTCATCTTCATTCATCCTCTATTGGGTCCATGGGTTCGGGGTAAGATAAGAGAGAGGGAGAGGGATACGCATAATACAAACAAAATTTTTGAAAAGACATATTTTATTTGTGGCTGTTGGAAAACATCAAACAAATGAGAGCTCACAATCATCGCATCTAACGTAGGTATATAATAGGGGTTTGGTCTTCTAAAGGTCAATAAATCTTCAACGTCGCCAGACTCTTCAGGTCTTATTCATGTCTCTGATGGCCTCTTCCGATCGTGCTTGTCTTTCTCATATCCTTTTTGCCAGCTCATCTCTGTTGACGCGAAGTCTCTCGTGACATCCTTTAATATTCTGGAGTTGCATTCCAAATTTCTGGTTTCAACATCCTTCGCATGAACCATGGTCTAGTTCCTGACGAATCTCCGGTTTTCTCGAGGTTCTGCTCCTCCAGTTTGGCTACTTTCAGCTTCCGATTCCTGAGTTCCTCATGAAATGCTTCCTATTCAAACATGGCTTCCTGCAAGTCCATCTTAACTTATGCTCAAGATCCTGGTGATTAACCAGCTAAGGTTAAAACTTCATATTTTCCTGATTGGTGCCCCATCAGCCTTCTACCATCAAATCCATCCTGAAGAAATGCATCCTTAACTCAGCACGGTGACAATAGCATAAGCGGGCGATAACCTCATGGATAGTTGTGTTTCTACTCTTGTCACTCCCATGAGCTATCATTCCATAGTTGATATCTCCTGCCTTAGGGTGTTCTTTGACAAAACTTCGAGTTCTCATGCTCCTTGTTTTCAGTCTTTCTCCGATACACCTTGATCTCGGGTATTGACAACTTCCATAGTCTGCCAAGTTCCATAAGGGTAGCCTTCCTAGGTCATAAAAATCTGGGAATTCTTCAGAGCCTTCAAAATCTCCTAGTCTTCGGTCTTCAACCGTTGTAGTTTCCATTCTTCAGATGCATGAGAAATACTCTTCATTCCGAAGTGGTCTTAGTTGTCCGATATCTTGTACTTCTTGGAGTGGTCTCATTAGTCGAATCTTCGTGTGGTCAAAAGGGAAAAGGGTATAGTCTCACTAAAAAGGAATTTCTGAATAAGCTCAGAAGAGAAGAGAGGTAAAAGATCTTTTTGAAAGGGAAAGTTGTAGAGAAAAATCTTTGCTATGGGCTTGCCAGTTTCTAGGGTCACGTCCTATAGTCAACATGTGCTCTGATACCATCTTGTAGCGACCCGACCCGAATGGATCAAGTCTCTGTGCTTAAGTGTCATCCCTGGATCGGTATGCTGACACACACAGTACTCGAGGATTTATAACAGAGGTAAATCACATGTAAAAGTAACGTAAATACTATTACCTCAATCCAAAATAGCGGAAGTAACAAGGTTGTGGATTCCCATCAACACCAATGGCAAAGTTGAGTGTAGAAATAGTAACCCTAACGTATCACTTACTCGACGTAAGATAATCCTGCAACATGAGACGTTGCAGCCACAAAGGGTCAGTACATTGAATGTACTGGCAAATTCACACCATAGAGAATGATGAATAAAGGCTATCACTACATGCATATTTGGCTGGTGGAAAAGCTCTATGGTTATAAGGTTTTTGCGAAAAGGCAATTTTTCCCTACTTCAAAGGAATATATTTTATTTAACTATCATGGTGGTTGTTGAACATTGAGAATGGTTGACAGCATTCTCAATCCCAATTAAGTAACATCATTAAACCCAACAAAATTAATTTAAAGTAACAAGATGAGATTCACATGATAATCCAAGTACTAGATACTCAAGATGTCCATGACCGGGGACACGACTAATCATGATTAGTTTATACACTCTGCAGAGGTTTGCACGCTTTTCCCCAGAAGACTCGATCACCTCCATTTGTTTTCTCGCGCTACATGGTGTTTGAGAAGACGGATGACCGAGACACAGTCTTTCAGAAGCGCTAGCACCTTACAATGGATAGACCGTTACACCTACTTTCCCCTACATCTGCTAGTCTACCCTGTAAGAGTTCGGACGACTTAATCAACTATGCTAGAGCGCATAATAGCTTGTGGCTGCACAAGGAAGTTTCTAGTATGAATAATCTCATGATCCCTTTGAGCCTGGGTGGCGGTCCATAAAAAACAGGCAATCCTAGTCTACCGAGGTGCCTAGACAGGCAATCCTGGAATAACCAGGTGCCTCAATCCACCCAGATGTGTGTTAAGTTGCCACCTTAAGTAAACCATTAATTAACAATCTCACATCTGTCATGAATACTCTCAAAACCAAATCCACGTCTACGAGCATAGCATGTCACTATAAGCATAACGTAATATTAACTCCCAAGGTTTGAATGCAGGGCAATAGGTTCCTACCTCATCAACTACTTCCCAATACCCACATGTTATCAATCCTACTCATGCAATGTTTGAGGGTGAAACTAATGCATAAAAACTGGGTATGATAGGGAATATGATCAAAGTGTGAACTTGCCTGCAATGTTGATGAAGATGATTTGCACTCAAAATTCTTGATAGCTCTACTGGTCACACTCCGGTCAATCTATCGTAATCAAGCAATAGTAACCACACATAAGCAATCACTCAAAAGACCAGAAAGATCGAAGAAGTCAATTCGGAAAACATGAAAACCAAGCAAATTGCTCTTGCAACATAAAACAATTTCTAAGAGTACCAAAATTATGTGAATTTGGCCTTATCAGAAAGTTTAGGTCAAGAGCTTTGATTTGCAAAAAGAATCAACTAAATCGGAGTTACGAAACTCAAGTTATGCTCAAAAGAAGTTTGAATTCAAATCTGTTCTAATTCAAATTTTAAACTTTTCAAAAACATGTTTAAGTTGTTTTACTGGATAGAGGAGATCATAACGAAGACGTGAGCGTTGGTTTCGTTGGATTTGGACTAACGAGTAAAAAGTAGTGATCGATTGAAGTACAAGGGCTAATCTGTAAATAAAAATATTCATGGATGAGTCCCTGGCTGTAAAATAACAGAAAAAGAAAAAAAACTAAACACCGAACGTTCACTACTGAACCCTAATGAATGAAATCCGTTTGCTACAAAACCCTAACTGACGAACGCTCGCAAAATAAAATAACCTAAAATAATAAACCGGCTAAAACAAAAAAACCGAACAAAAAAACATGGATCGGGTTATACCGGTTCGGGCGGTTTTCCATCGAAAACCGCTGGCGGCAATTTCCGGTGGCATCGGCGGATCGGCGGGGTTCCACCGGGCGGCGGCGCTAGCTACGGCGGGGTGCGGCACACGCGAGCGGGCCGGCGGCGCAAGCAAGCGGCGGGGTCTGCAGCGCGGGGCCGCGGCGAGATGCATCGGCAGCGGCGGCGTGATGCGGGACGGGCGGCGGCGCGGCAGGAAGGAGGAGCGGGCGGCGGGTCTGGCGCATTTATAGGGGAGAAGGGGAGGCGGCGCCTTGGGGAAGGGGCGAGGCGGCTCGTGTCCGGCTCGGACACGACCGACGATGTGTAGCGGTTGGAGAGCTGTGGGAGGAGGAAGGCGGCGCTGCTATGGGCCGGCTGGGTTGGTTCGGCCGGTTGGCTGGGCCGGCCTCGCTTGGTCGGCTTCGGTCTTTTTTTTAAATAAACATTTTCTTTCCAAAAAGAAAAAAAAGCAAAATAACTAAAAATATTATATAGGCATCTAATATATCAAAATTTTCAGAAAAATAATATCTACAACGTGAACATTTTTCTAGCATTAAATAAAATACACACAAAATCAGATAATTCAAAGAGTGCTACTGGTCTAATAGAATCCAACAAAAATCATTTTAAAAATACCAAAATGAATTGAATTTTATTTCTCTCCGATTTTCTATTGTAGGGAATCATGTTACCCTAATTTCCATATATTTTATTTTTGGAGAAAAATAATTTGAATAAAACTCAAATAACTCCAAATTGAAAGTTAATTCCAAAAGGACTTTGAAATTGATCCTTTGAAACTCCCAACTCATATTTCATATAATTTGTAGAAGTCATTTTATCTTCGCTCGTGAAAATCATTGAGTTGCATAAAGTTTCAGAATTGGAAATATTCTCAAATGAAATTCAAATATTTTCAACACCCCTTGTCATTTAAAAAAATGGAAGAAGTCATGTCATCTTCTCTCCAGGGTTTTGTGATGAAAAGAATTTGAATTCACGGGGATCAAAAAGAAAAAGGTGAAAGTTTGGGAAAGTCCTTTTATTCCCTCTCATTTAACTTTCAAAAAGGTTTTCGAATTTCACTCACTTTCAGTCAATTTATCAAACCGTTAATCAAATCTATTTATTTATTATAACATTCCAAAATTTAGAATTTTGGGATGTTACATGGGAGGCATGTCCGAGGCAGACACGGCCGGCGGCGGGGCGGACTCCCGCTGCGGGGGAAGGCGGTGGAGCGGGCGGTTGGGCCGGCTCGGCTAGGCCTTCGGCCCAGTCGGGCAAAGAGTTTTTTTAATGATTCCACCGAGAAAAATCCTAATCTTTACCTAATAATAAAGCAAATTGGGTTTCTGTTCGCCCATCATGGAATTTTTCAGAAAAGTCCCTCTATTTCAGAGAATTCAACCCCCAGTCCTGTTTTAAGTCAAAACGAATGGTTTTTTTCATAATTCACACAAAAGTCCCTGTATTTTCGTGAAATACACCCGCCGTCCGGATTTAAGTCACTCCCAAACCGTTATTTTACATTTTCCAAAACCCCCCCTGACGCTTTAGGTAATTCATCCGCGGATCATATTTTAGTCAAACAAATACTTTTTTTAAATCATCCATATCTTTTAAATCGTAACTCCAATTTGAACATATTATATATGAAATTTGATTAAAAAATATGTAGAATATGAATATGAGATTATTTTTACCTGTTAAGTATTTTTAAATATTATTTTGGAATATATTTAAATCAAACAAATGATTTTCTAAATTATTCGTATCTTTTAAACTGTAACTTTGATTTTAACATATTATATATGAATTTTATTAGAAAAATGTGTGGAATCTAAATGTGATGTTAATTTTACATATTAAATATTTTTTAAATATTGTTTTGGAAGAAAACTTATAATTTGTAGCGCAAGATTCGTACCGGCGGCGATCCGGATTACAAAGAAACACCCCACTGTAACCATATAGTGAAAAGAAAACATCGATAACTACACATGCATACCTCTGAAAAATGTTGAAGGGGAAAACAACATATTTCTCATTGCGAGAGTGAGAGAAAGCGAGAGAGAGAGAGAGCGAGGGATGAGAGAGGGAGAGAGAGACGCCTTAGGATTAACCATATTCAAACATGTTTTTTGTTGTTTTGTGTGAACACCGAGGCCATCGCCGGCGAGGGTGAGAAGGAGGATAAGCGGCAACACAAATATGATGCCTCGCAAAAATAAAGGAGATGGACCTATTGAGTGATGGTTGTTGGGTTAAGAGCGCGTGTTATGTTTTCTCTCCAGTGCAACGCACGGGCTCTTTTGCTATTAAATAAGAATAAAAAATCTAAAAATGCCGAAACAAATTTTCACCGTCTACATAAAATATTTAGAACTTAGTGAACATTTTCTTGGCCCAAAAAATGCAATTTTGAAAAATGCATATTTTTCTAATTCAAATAAAATGGCAATAAAATCCACATAATATCATTTATTTGATTTTAACATTTTTCCTCCAATATTTCTTTTGTTTTGGAGAAGTCATATTATCTCCTCTCATATTTTTTAATACGAAATATTTTCGGATAGAAAAATAATTAAAACCAAAGTGATCCACTTTTCATATTTGAGAAAATTCAAATATGAAAACAGTAAAATCCCCAATTCTCTCCGTGGGTCCTTGAGTTGCTTAGGATTTTAGGATCACCAAGCCAAAATGCAAATAAAACATGATATGGATATGATGACCTATTTATAACATTCCAAATTGGAAATTTTTGATGTTACAAACCTACCCCCCTTAAGGTGAATCTCGCCCTCGAGATTCGGGTTGGCTTGAAAATAGGTGTGGGTGGTCTTTCCGTAGATCATCCTCTCGTTCCCAGGTGGCTTCATCCTCGGTATGGTGGCTCCACTGAAATTTGCAAAACTTGATAACCTTACTGCGGGTGACTCGGCTGGCAAACTTGAGAATCTTCACTCGTTTCTCCTCATAGGTCAGATCACTATCCAACTGAATTGCTTCCAGGGGCACCGTATCTCTCAGAGGAATATCGACCATCTCAAGATGGAACTTCTTCAACTGGGAAACGTGAAACACATCATGGACTCCTGACAGTCCTTCGGGTAACTCCATCTTGTAGGCTACTTCTCGCATACGTTTCAAACTTGGTATGGTCCTACAAATCTTGGGGCTAACTTTCCCTTAACTCCAAAACGTTTAACTTTTCTAGGGGTGACACTCGAAGATATGCTCTGTCTCCGATTTCATAGACTACCTCCTTACGTTTTGAGTCTGCATAACTTTTCTTCCTGGACTGAGCTACCTTCGGTCTATCTCGAATCAACTTAACCTTCTATTTAGACTCTTTGATCAAATCTGGTCCAAACAACTGATGGTCTCCAACTTCTTCCCACATTAACGGTGTCCTACACCTCCTTCCATACAAAGCTTTGAAAGGTGCCATCTTCAAACTGGCTTGATAACTGTTGTTGTAAGAGAACTCTGCGTAAGGCAAATTGTCATCCCAACTAGATCCATAATCTAGCGCACGAGCTCTCAACATGTCCTCCATAATCTGATTGACTCTCTCGGTCTGTCCATCTGTTTCCGGATGAAAGGCTGTACTGAACTCCTGGTACCCAACGTCTAGTGCAGCTGGTGCCAAAACTTTGAAGTAAACTGTGTTCCTCTATCTGATACGATGGTCCTCGGAACTCCATGCAGACATACGATCCTAGTCATATATATCTTGGCTAACTTCGCACTTGTATAGGGGGTCTTCACTGGGATAAAGTGAGCCACCTTGGTCAAACGATCCACTACTACCCAGATAGAATCATATCCCGATCGGGTCCTGGGTAATCCGGTGATGAAATCCATGCCAAGCCATCCTTATCACGAAAACCATTGGCTTTTCCTTTGCTCATCTTCTCCTTTATCTCAGCAATTTCCTTATCATCCTTCTGAGCTTCTTGAATCTTTCCCAATAATGTCGACTAAATTTCTAATGCTGCAACAAAACCTCTAGGGACTATCTCCAAACGTAGCTCCCTGAGATCTTCAACTAACTCCTTTGGCAATCCTCCGCTTACGAGGGTATTGGCGTAACTCTTCCGGCTCAAAGCGTCTGCTACGACATTGGCCTTGCCTGGATGATAGTGCAACTTCATAGCATAATCCTTTATAATCTCCAACCATCTCCTTTGCCCGAGATTCAACTCTTTCTGTGTGAAAATGTACTTCAAACTCTTATGATCCGTGTACATGTCATAATGATTTCCAATAAGAAAATGTCTCCAGGTCTTGAGCGCATGCACTACTGCTGCTAACTCCAAATCATGTGTGGCATAATTCAACTCATGCGGTCGAAGCTGATGTGAGGCATATGAAAAAACTCTTCCATCTTGCATTAGCACGCCTCCAAGTCCTAAGCGAGATGCGTCACAATAAACTTGGAAATCCTTGCATATATCCGGCAGAATCAGCACTGGGGCTGTAACCAAACGTTTCTTCAACTCATGGAAATTTGCCTCACATTCATCTGTCCATTTGAACTTGGTGTCCTTTTTCAACAACTCCGTCATAGGCTTTGCAATCTTAGATAAATTCTCGATGAATCTCCGATAACATCCCGCGAGTCCCAAAAAACTGCGGATCTCTCCAACTGTGGTAGGTGCCCACCACTCAGTGACTGACTGAACCTTAGTAGGGTCTACTGCTATACCTTCTCTTGATATAACATGTCCAAGGAATCCAACTTCCTTCACCAAAAACTCACATTTGCTGAACTTGGCGTATAATTGATGTTCTCTGAGCTTCTCGAGAACTAAATGCAAATGATCCTTGTGTTCTTCTTCATTCTTTGAGTATACCAAAATGTTATCAATGAACACCATGACAAATTTATCCAAGAACTCCATGAAAACCTTATTCATCATACTCATGAAATAGGCTGGGGCGTTTGTCAGTCCAAATGACATAACCGTGTACTCATATAGCCCGTACCTTGTGGTGAAGGTTGTCTTTGGTATGTCATGTTCCCAGATCTTCAACTGGTGATATCCTGATCGAAGATCTATCTTGGAAAATACTTTAGCTCCTTGTAGCTGGTCAAACAAATCATTGATCATTGGCAGTGGGTACTTGTTCTTGATTGTCACTTCATTCAAAGCATGATAATTAACTACCATTCTCAAATACTTATCTTTCTTCTCAACCAAGAGCAGTGGGGCTCCCCATGGTGATGGACTTCGGCGAATGTAACCTTTCTCCAATAACTCCTTAATCTGTTTCTTAATCTCCTCCAGATCATTTGTGGGCATCCGGTATGGTCTCTTTGATATTGGTCTGGTGCCTGGCAATAGCTCCATCAAAAACTCAATGTCTCGATCTGGTGGCATGCCTGGTAGCTCCTCTGGAAATAGATCCGGATAATCCCTCACTACATGTACCTCCTCTTGAACAATGCCCGTGAGGGAGTTTACGTGAGTCCTCTGTGGGGTATGCCTGGATACATACTTAATCCTTTTTCCATCCGGGGTGATGAGAAGAATTGACCTACTAGCACAATCAATGTTTCCTCCATACTTTGATAGACAATACATATCCAACATCACGTCCAATCCTTGTGACTCCAGAATTATTAGGTCTGAGGGGAAAACGTGGCTGCCAATGTTTAAGGGTAATCGTCCACACCATCGGCTGGCCATATCTTCTGCACATGGTGAGCATACTAGCAAGGGTGTCCTAAGGGCTAAGGTGGGTAACTTAAAATTGTCCATGAATCCCCTTGAAATTTATGAATGCGATGCACCAGTATCAAAAAGAATGAGAGCGGTAAATGACTTAACCAAAAACTTATCAATAACTGCATCTGGCTGCTCTTCAACCTTCTCCATGTTCACGTTGTTCACTTGTGCCTTGTTGAAAGGGTTGGGCTTCTTCCTAGAGCTTCCATTGCCATTTCCATTCTTTGCTTCAGGACATTCGGTGGCATAATGTTCAGTCTTCCCGCACTTGAAACAAGTAACATGACTTAGATCCCTATTGGCGGGTGTGACTGGGTTAGAGCGGTTCTGATTACTGCCTGCTCCATTTTCGTTTCCATTCTTGGCGCCACCGTGGTTATGCGAACTTCCTCCATTGTGGTCATGTACCCCATGGTTATCGGTATATCTACCCGAGTTTGGGGTGAAAAGAGGTTTCTGTTGAGCTCCTGAATGGTACTTCCCTTGTCCATACTTCCTTTTGCGTCTCTCAATCTGCTGCTGCTTCCCTTCAATCATAAGAGCCTTATCTACCAACTCCTGGCAGTTGTTAAATGTTGCCACCATTAACTGCATACTCATCTCATTATTCAGCCCTTCCATAAACTTCTCCTGCTTTGCGGCATCTGTGGCCACATCATCTGGGCATAACGAGCTAACTTGCTAAACTCATCCATGTACTGCCCCACAGTACGGTTACCCTGGCGTAAGTTGCGAAACTCACGCTTCTTCATGCTCATAGCTCCAGTTGAGACATGAGCAGTGCGGAATGCTTGCTGAAACTGCTCCCAAGTAACAGTGGCTATAGGGAAAGTGGCTGTGTAATTCTCCCACCATGAGGCTGCGGGTCCATCCAATTTGTGTGCGGCAAAACACACCTTCTCAGCATTTGTGCAACCTGAAGTGGTCAACTCCCTTCCAATCCTACGTAGCCAGTCATCAACAACTATGGGCTCGGTGCTACTATAAAACACCGGCGGTTGTAACCTCAGAAAATGGGCTAAGTTGTCAACTGGAGGTGGTGGCATTGGGTTATTGTTGTTATTATTGTTGTTGTTGCCTTGATTCTGAACTAGCAAATGCATCAGTGTATTCTGTTGTTGGATCAACTGAGTGAGCTCCGGTGGGAAGACCAATCCAGGGTCACGTCTCGGAGGCATCTGATGGGTTTAGAGGGGAGAGATTAGAATAGAATGAGGTCTAGTGAGAAAGCACTACCCATATGCACATGAGACAAGCACAAACATATCACACCAAAACAATTTCAAGCAAGGGCATACAATCGATCTAACTATCATTACGGTGCTTAGGCTACTACTATATACATGGGGAAATACTACTAATAATATGGTGGTCTACTAAAAATTTTGACTGGTAGAAGACTCCATGATATCTACTCCAGCTTCGTATTCATAGTCATCATCACTACTGTCGGGGTCGCAGTTGGTGTCATCGATGATGATGTAGTCCTTGGGATGGTCGTCATCTCCTCCTGGCGCAGGGTCTCCCATGAATACTCCTAGCTTCCTTGTCAGGTCGTCATTCATCTCCACTAGTACGGTGATTTCCTCCATGTATCCGTTGTGTGTAGACTTGAGTTCCTCTTCTAGCTCCATGTTCCTAGTCATCAACTTCTTCGGATCTATCATGATTTCGCACATTTGGTTCTCTTGGCGACGAATGTGCTGGTTTAACTCTTGGATGTAAGCTGCAATGGACCTGTCCTTCCTGGTACTAATCATCTCCCATTGCTCATCTCGGCGCCCACATATCTTTTAGATAGTGTCCTTACGATCCTTGTGATAAACTTCGCTGATGCATCCTATGGCCATGTGGGCTGCCATGCTCTTTCCTAGACTCTAGGTTGGTGCATCAAAGAAAACTCTATGGGCTCAGTTTCTGGCGTGAATGTCCTTCCTGGAACTTGAACTCGAATCATCCAACACTACTCTTCTCGTAAAGTGGCTATGTAGGTCCCGGTGAAGCTTGGTATTCCGATGTTCAGGTACCTAGTGACTTCCTTCAAGTGTCGTCCAAAAGGTGTGTCTTCATCCGGTTATGCAAACTTGTTCCTTGTGTCCACCATCCTATAGAGTAGAAGATGGAGAGAAGTCAGAAATGAGTAGAGAAGATTGACCTATGGCTTATCTTAGTGGCCATGTCATATAGTCAGCATGTGCTCTGATACCATATTGTGGCGATCCAACCTCAAATGGTCGAATCTCTGTGCATAAGTGTCATCCTTGGATTGGTAACGCTGACACACACAGTAGTTTGAAGGATTTATAACAGAGTAGCAATCACACACTTATTACATCGATAGTCTCAAGAGAGAACTTAATACAATAAATATGGCTTAAGGCCATCTAAATAAGATAACAACGGAAGACTTGGAAGATAAAGTGAGTCCATCAACTCCAACGACATAACTGAGTGCACGACAACGACCTAGCGCACCTTACTCTTCATCTGAAAAGTATGCAACATGATATGTTGCAGCCCGAAATGGGTCAGCACAGGGAATATGCTGGCAAGATAACAAAGTAGAGCAATGAACAAGTAAATACTATCACTACATGCATATGAGGCTGGTGGAGGCTCTACGGTTTAAATGTTTTTGCAAAAAGCCAACTTTTCCGTACAACAAATGAATATATTTTATTTAACTATCATGGTAGTTGTTAAACATTCAGAAGGTTCCTCCAACTCAATCCCAATTAAACAGTATTAATAACCCAACAAATTAAGTAATAGAGTGATGAGATCAACATGATAATCCAAGATCCAGATACTCAAGATGTCCATAACCGGGGACTGATACGTCTCCAATGTATCTATAATTTTTTTATTGTTCCATGCTATTATATTATCTATTTTGGATGTTTATGGGCTTTGTTATGCATTTTTATATTATTTTTGGGACTAACCATTAACCCAGAGCCTAGTGCCAGTTTCTGTTTTTCCCTTATTTTAGTGTTTCACAGAAAAGGAATATCAAACGGAGTCCAAACAGAATGAAACCTTCGGGAGCGTGATTTTTGGAACGAACGTGATCCAGGAGACTTGGAGTTGAAGTCAAGGAAGCTTCGAGGTGGCCATGAGGTAGGGAGGCGCGCCCCCACCCTCGTGGGCCCCTCGTGGCTCCCCTGACCGACTTCTTTCGCCTATATATCCATATACCCTAAAAACATTGGGGGGCATAATAGATCGGGAGTTCCGCCACAGAAGCCTCCGTAGCCACCGAAAACCAATCTAGACCCGTTCCGGCACCCTGCCAGAGGGGGAATCCCTCTCCGGTGGCCATCTTCATCGTCCCTGTGCTCTCCATGACGAGGAGGGATTAGTTCACCCTCAGGGCTGGGGGTATGTACTAGTAGCTATGTGTTTGATCTCTCTCTCTCTCTATCTCTCTCGTGTTCTTGAGGTGGTACGATCTTGATTTATCGCGAGCTTTGGTATTATATTTGGATCTTATGATGTTTCTCCCCCTCTACTCTCTTGTGATGAATTGGGTTTTCCCTTTGAAGTAATCTTATCGGATTGAGTCTTTAAGGATTTGAGAACACTTGATGTATGTCTTGCATGTGCTTATCTGTGGTGACAATGGGATATCACGTGATCCACTTGATGTATGTTTTGTTGATCAACTTGCGAGTTCCCTGACCTTGTGAACTTATGCATAGGGGTTGGCACACGTTTTCATCTTAACTCTCCGATAGAAACTTTGGGGCACTCTTTGAAGTTCTTTGTGTTGGTTGAATAGATGAATCTGACATTGTATGATGCATATCATATGATCATACCCATGGATACTTGAGGTGGCATTGGAGTATCTAGGTGACATTAGGGTTTTGGTTGATTTGTGTCTTAAGGTGTTATTCTAGTACGAACTCTAGGGCTATTTGTGACACTTATAGGAATAGCCCAACGGATTGATTGGAAAGAATAACTTTGAGGTGGTTTCGTACCCTACCATAATCTCTTCGTTTGTTCTCTACTATTAGTGACTTTGGAGTGACTCTTTGTTGCATGTTGAGGGATAGTCATATGATCCAATTATGTTATTATTGTTGAGAGAACTTGCACTAGTGAAAGTATGAACCCTAGGCCTTGTTTCCTAGCATTGCAATACCGTTTGTGCACACTTTTATCATTAGTTACTGCTACCTCTTGATCACTCCGTTGGTTTTCCCCGAAGAGGAAGGTATGATGCAACAAAGTAGCGTAAGTATTTCCCTTAGTTTTTGAGAACCAAGATATCAATCTAGTAGGAGGCTACGCGCGAGTCCCTCGTACCTGCACAAAACAAATAAATCCTCGCAACCAACGCAAATAGGTGTTGTCAATCCCTATAAGGCCACTTACGCGAGTGAGATCTTATAGATATGATAAGATAATATTTTTTGTATTTTTGTGATAAATATGCTAAGTAAAATAAAGGCAAAGTAAAAAAGCAAAGGAAATAACTAAGTAGTAGGAGATTAATATGATAAAGATAGACCCAGGGGCCATAGGTTTCACTAGTGGCTTCTCTCGAGAGCATAAGTATTCTACGGTGGGTGAACAAATTATTGTTGAGCAATTGACAAAATTGAGCATAGTTATGAGAATATCTAGGTATGATCATGTATATAGGCATCACGTCCGAGACAAGTAGACTGACTCCTGCCTGCATCTACTACTATTACTCCACTCATCGACCGCTATCCAGCATGCATCTAGAGTATTAAGTTAAAAACAGAGTAACGCCTTAAGCAAGATGACATGATGTAGAGGGATAGACTCATGCAATATGAAGAAAACCCCATCTTGTTATCCTCGATGGCAATAATACAATACGTGCCTTGCTGCCCCTACTATCACCGGGAAAGGACACCACAAGATTGAACCCAAAGCTAAGCACTTCTCCCATTGCAAGAAAGATCAATCTAGTAGGCCAAACCAAACTGATAATTTGAAGAGACTTGCAAAGATAACCAATCATACATAAAAGAATTCGGAGAAGTTTCAAATATTATTCATAGATAGACTTGATCATAAACCCACAATTCATCGATCTCAAAAAACACATCGCAAAAAGAAGATTACATCGAATAGTTCTCCACAAGAGAGGGGGGGCATTGTATTGAGATCCAAAAGGAGAGAAGAAGCCATCTAGCTAATAACTATGGCCCCTTGGTTTGAGGTGAACTACTCACACTTCATCGGAGAGGCTATGGTGTTGATGTAGAAGCCTTCCGTGATTGATGCCCCCCTCCGTCGGAGCCCCGGAACAGGCCCCAAGATGGGATCTCGTGGATACAGAAAGTTGCGGCGGTGGAATTAGGGTTTTGGCTCTGTATCTGATCATTTGGGGGTACGTATGTATATAGAGGAGGAAGGAGTACGTCGGTGGAGCAACAGGGGGCCCACGAGGGTGGAGGGCGCGCCTGGGGGGTAGGCGCGCCCCCTACCTCGTGACCTCCTCTTTTGTGTCTTGACGTAGGGTCCAAGTCTCTTGGGTCTTGTTCGTTGAGAAAATCACGTTCCCAAAGATTTCATTCCATTTGGACTCCGTTTGATATTCCTTTTCTTCGAAACTCTAAAATAGGCAAAAAAACAGCAATTCTGGGCTGGGCCTCCGGTTAATAGGTTAGTCCCAGAAATAATATAAAAGTTGATAATAAAGCCCAATAATGTCCAAAACAGTAGATAATATAGCATGGATCAATCAAAAATTATAGATACGTTGGAGACGTATGAGTTACCTTGTTGTTTTCATATTTTCGTATTACAAAAACCTTTATCTACTATCCAAATTGCACTTGTATCACCATCTCTTCGCCAAACTAGTGCACCTATACAATTTACCATTGTCTTGGGTGTGTTCGGGACACAAGAGACTCTTTGTTATTTGGTTGCAGGGTTGTTTGAGAGAGACCATCTTCATCCTACGCCTCCCACAGATTGATAAACCTTAGGTCATCCACTTGAGGGAAATTTGCTACTGTCCTACAAACCTCTGCACTTGGAGGCCCAACAACGTCTACAAGAAGAAGGTTGTGTAGTAGGCATCAGGTACATGGCTACCCATGATTAGTTTGTACAGTCTGTAGAGGTTTGCGCACTTTTCCCCACAAGACTCGAACTCCTCCGTTGGATTTCTCGCACTACTTGATGTTTGAGAAATGGATGACCGAGACACAGTCTTTCAGAGGCATTAACTCTAACCCCGGGTAGACAGTACCAACCTACATCCCCTACATCTGCTAGCCTACCACTCGAAGAGGTCATGCAACTTACTCCACTATGCTAGAGCCCATAATAGCTTGTGGTTGCACACGGAAGTTTCTAGCATGAATAATCCTATGATCCCTTTGAGCGTGGGTGGCGAACCATAGGATGATCACACAGGTACTCCGGGATATCCTAGGACTACACTGGATTCTCTAGGTGCCCGCAACCAATCCACCCAGATGTGTGTTTAAGTAGCCACCTCAAGTTAACCATTAATTAACAACCTCACATCTGTCATGGATACACTCAAACCCAATCCACGTCTATGAGCATAACATGGCGATATAAGCATAACGTAGAAGTAACTCCCAAGGGTTTGATAATAATAGGGCAATAGGTTCTACCTCATCATCTACTTCACAAAACCCACATGTTAAGAGATCCTACTCATGCAATGTTTGAGGGTTCAAACTAATGCATAAAACTGGGTATGAAAGGGATATGATCAAAGTGTTACTTGCCTTGCTGATGATCCGCAAAACCTAGAGACTCGTAGTAGAACGCTGCGCACTTCGGGAATTCTATTGCAAACAAACAATAGCATACATAAGCACTCAAGCATAGATACAAGGGTGAAACTCAAATCAGAAGATACAAACTAAAAGTTCAACTGAAGAGGTTCGATATGCAAAAAGAATCGATCAAATCGGAGGTACGGAATTGAAAGTACGGTCAAAAGAACTTCGAATACAAATCTACTTGAAACCAAATTTTAAATTGTCAAAACCTTGTTCAAGTTGATTAAACAAAAAGAGGGCCTTGAGATGAAGATTTTGGCATTGGTTTCACTACATTTGGACAAATGGTTAAGAAATGGCAAGGGTTTGAAGTTTAGGGGCTAATCTGCGATAAAAATAATCGCAAATAGGTCCCTGGCCGAAAATAAAAGAAAAGACTAATGAACGAACGTTCGCTGTCTGAACCTAACTGGCGAACAACGTTCGTTAAAATGAACGAATGGACGAACGTCTGCTAAATAAAATAAACCGACAAAAACCGATCTAAGAAAATAAACCAGAAAACTAAAAAACGGGGTTAACTGAAAAAACAGACCGGTCAACGGGCGGGGTCAACGGCAGTGGTTCCGGCGAGATCCAGAGCGGTGGCGGCGGCAACGATGGCGACGACATGGGTGGCGCGGGGCTGCGTGGTGGCATGGTGGCGGCGGCTCGGCAGCGGCGGCGGGAGGCGAAGCGGGCGGCTTCGGCTTCGGCTTGGGGTCCCAAGGGGGCCCCGAGGTCGACTTTTAAAGGAGAAGGGAGGCGGCGGCTTGCGGGAGGGGGCACACCGTCGGGAGGCGTGTCCGAGGCAGACATGGCCGACGGTGGGGCAGACTCCCGCCGCGGGGGAAGGCGGCGGCGCGCGCGGTTCGGCCGGCTCGGCTGGGCCTTCGGCTGAGTCGAGCGAAGAATTTTTTTTTAAAAAAGATTCCGCCAAGAAAAATCCTATAACAACAACAACAACAACAACAACAACAACAACAAAGCCTTTAGTCCCAAACAAGTTGGGGTAGGCTAGAGGTGAAACCCATAAGATTTCGCAACCAACTCATGGCTCTGGCACATGGATAGCAAGCTTCCACGCACCCCTATCCATAGCTAGCTCTTTGGTGATACTCCAATCCTTCAAGTCTCTCTTAACGAACTCCTCCCATGTCAAATTCGGTCTACCCTGCCCTCTCTTGACATTCTCCGCACGCTTTAGCCGTCCACTATGCACCGGAGCTTCTGGAGGCCTGCACTGAATATGCCCAAACCATCTCAGACGATGTTGGACAAGCTTCTCTTCAATTGGTGCTACCCCAACTATATCTCGTATATCATCATTCCGGACTCGATCCTTCCTCGTGTGGCCACACATCCATCTCAACATACGCATCTCCGCCACACCTAACTGTGAACATGTCGCCTTTTAGTCGGCCAACACTCAGCGCCATACAACATTGCGGGTCGAACCGCCGTCCTATAGAACTTGCCTTTTAGCTTTTGTGGCACTCTCTTGTCACAGAGAATGCCAGAAGCTTGGCGCCACTTCATCCATCCGGCTTTGATTCGATGGTTCACATCTTCATCAATACCCCCATCCTCCTGCAGCATTGACCCCAAATACCGAAAGGTGTCCTTCTGAGGTACCACCTGGCCATCAAGGCTAACCTCCTCCTCACACCTAGTAGTACTGAAACCGCACATCATGTACTCAGTTTTAGTTCTACTAAGCCTAAACCCTTTCGATTCCAAGGTTTGCCTCGATAACTCTAACTTCCTATTTACCCCCGTCCGACTATCGTCAACTAGCACCACATCATCCGCAAAGAGCATACATCATGGGATATCTCCTTGTATATCCCTTGTGACCTCATCCATCACCAATGCAAAAAGATAAGGGCTCAAAGCTGACCCCTGATGTAGTCCTATCTTAATCGGGAAGTCATCAGTGTCGACATCACTTGTTCGAACACTTGTCACAACATTATCGTACATGTCCTTGATGAGGGTAATGTACTTTGCTGGGACTTTGTGTTTCTCCAAGGCCCACCACATGACATTCCGCGGTATCTTATCATAGGCCTTCTCCAAGTCAATGAACACCATATGCAAGTCCTTCTTTTGCTCCCTATATCTCTCCATAAGTTGTCGTACCAAGAAAATGGCTTCCATGGTCGACCTCCCAGGCATGAAACCAAACTGATTTTTGGTCACGCTTGTCATTCTTCTTAAGCGGTGCTCAATGACTCTCTCCCATAGCTTCATTGTATGGCTCATCAGCTTAATTCCATGGTAATTAGTACAACTCTGAACATCCCCCTTGTTCTTGAAGATTGGTACTAATATACTCCGTCTCCATTCTTCTGGCATCTTGTTTGCCCGAAAAATGAGGTTGAAAAGCTTGGTTAGCCATACTATCGCTATGTCCCCGAGACCTTTCCACACCTCAATGGGGATACAATCAGGGCCCATCGCCTTGCCTCCTTTCATCCTTTTTAAAGCCTCCTTGACCTCAGACTCCTGGATTCGCCGCACAAAACGCATGCTGGTCTCATCAAAGGAGTCGTCCAGTTCAATGGTAGAACTCTCATTCTCCCCATTGAACAGCTTGTCGAAGTACTCCCGCCATCTATGCTTAATCTCCTCGCCCTTCACCAAGAGTTGGCCTGCTCCGTCCTTGATGCATTTGACTTGGCCAATATCCCTCGTCTTCCTCTCTCGGATCTTGGCCAACTTATAGATGTCCCTTTCACCTTCCTTCGTGCCTAACCGTTGGTAGAGGTCCTCATATGCCCGACCCCTTGCTTCACCGACAGCTCGCTTTGCAGCCTTCTTTGCCATCTTGTACTTCTCTATGTTTTCTGCACTCCTATCCAGGTATAGGCGTTTGAAGCAATCTTTCTTCTCTTTAATCGCCTTCTGGACATCATCATTCCACCACCAGGTATCCTTATCTTCGCTTCTCCTTCCCCTGGACACTCCAAGCTCCTCCGAGGCCACCTTACGAATGCAAGTCGCCATCTTCGTCCGCACATTGTTCGCATCTCCTCCTTCCTCCCAAGGGCCCTCCTTAATGACCCTCTCCTTTAACGCTAGAGCTACCTCCCCCTTGAGCTTCCACCACTTCGTTCTAGCGACTTTGGCACGCTTATCCCGCTGGACACGAATTCAAAAGCGGAAGTCAGCAACCACCAGCTTATGCTGGGCTACAACACTCTCTCCAGGTATCACCTTACAGTCTAGGCACACACTCCTATCTTCTCTTCTCGAGAGGATGCAATCAATCTGGTTAGAGTGTTGGCCACTACTAAAAATCACCAGATGTGATTCTCTCTTTCTAAAGAGGGTGTTAGCTACAATCATGTTGTAGGCTAGAGCAAAGCTTAAGACATCTTCTCCTTCTTGATTCCTTATGCCATAGCCAAAGCCCCCGTGCGCCCCTTCAAAACTTGTGTTAGATGTACCCACGTGGCCATTGAGGTCTCCTCCTATGAAGAGCTTCTCACCAATCGGTACACTCCTAACCATGTCTTCCAGGCCTTCCCAGAACTCCCTCTTGGTGTTCTCAATGTGGCCTACTTGCGGGGCATACGCGCTGATAACATTGAGAACCAAGTCCTCAACTACCAGCTTGACCAGGATAATCCGGTCCCCACGTCTCTTGATGTCTACCACTCCATACTTGAGGCTCTTGTTGATCAAGATGCCTACGCCATTTCTGTTTGCAGCCGTCCCTGTGCACCATAGCTTGAAGCCGGTATCCTCCACCTCCTTCGCCTTTTGTCCTCTCCATTTGGTTTCTTGGACGCAAAGGATATCAACACCTCTCCTCACCGCTGCATCAACTAGCTCCCGAAGCTTCCCTGTCAGAGACCCTATGTTCCAGCTACCTAAGCGAATCCTCCTAGGCTCGGCTAGCTTCCTTACCCTTCGCACTCGTTGAGTCAAATGCGAAGACCCTTGTCCATTTTCCACTACATCCGGGCGCCGATGTAGCGCGCCACTAAGGATGTGACGACCCGATCCTCACTCACTTGCCACCATATCCGGATCAAGATACAGCGCGCCACCTTGGGGGTGACGGCCCGGCCCTTGCCCATTTTCCACCACACCCGGGTTCCGATGTAGCGCGTCGCTAAGAGGGTTACGCCCCAACGAAAATCTTTTTGGTTTCATCTCCATAAGAGTGGCTGAGTTTTTACATTGGCTCGCCAAGCCTATCACAACCCTCCTCCTTTACCCGAGCTTGGGACCGGCTATGTTGAGACAACATAGGCAGAGTTCCGCCGAGAAAAATCCTAATTAAATAAAAATAAAAAACTAAAAATGCCAAAACAAATTTTCACCATCTAAATAAAAAATTTAGAACTTAGTGAACATTTTCTTGGCCTAAAAATGCAATTTAAAAAATGCAAATTTTCTAATTCAAATAAAATAGCAATAAAATCCAAATAATATCATTTATTTGATTTTAACATTTTTCCTCCAATATTTCTTTTGCTTTGGAGAAGTCATATTATCTCCTCTAATTTTTTTTGATATGGAATATTTTCAGATAGAAAAATAATTAAAACCAAAGTGATCCACTTTTCAATATTTGAGAAAATTCAAATATGAAAACAGTAAAATCCCCAACTCTCTTTGTGGGTCCTTGAGTTGTTTAGGATTTGAGGATCACCAAGCCAAAATGCAAATAAAACATGATATGCATATGATGACCTATCTATAACATTCCAAATTGGAAATTTGGGATGTTACATCATCAAAACCACAACGATTTTTTGTCAAGTTTGCTGTTTTAACCTTCAACAAGGACCGGTGTAGTCAAACATGATTCAACTAAAGTTGGAGAAACAGACACCCGCTAGCCACGTGTGTGCGTAGCATGTTAGTAGAACCAGTATCATGAACGTGGTCATGTAATATCGGTCTGGGCCGCTTCATCCAATAATACCGCCGAATCAAAGTAAGACGTTGCTGGCAAGTAGTATAAATATTATCACCCACAACTCATTGTGTTCTACTCGTGCATATAACATCTACGCATAGACCTGGCTCTGATGCCATTGTTGGGGAATGTAGTAGTTCAAAAAAATTCCTACGACCACGCAAGATCTATCTAGGAGATGCATAGCAACAAGAGGGAAGAGTGTGTCCACGTACCCTTGTAGACCGAAAGCGGAAGCGTTTAGTAACGCGGTTGATGTAGTCGAACGTCTTCGTGATCCAACTGATCCAATCACCGAACGTACGACACCTCCGCGTTCAGCACACGTTCAGCTCGATGATGTCCCTTGATCTCTTGATCCAGTTGAGGACGAGGGAGAGTTCCGTCAGCATGATGGCATGGCGACGGTGATGATGAAGCTACCAGCGCAGGGCTTCGCCTAAGCACTACGATGATATGGTTGAGGTGTGTAACTGTGGAGGGGGGGGCACCGCACATGGTTAAGAGAAACTTGTGTGTTCTAGGGTGTCCACCTGCCCCCATATATAAAGGAGGGTAGTGGGAGGCCGGCCGGCCCCTATAGGGCCTACCAGGAGAGGGGAGTCCTACTAGGACTCGAAGTCCTAGTAGGATTCCACCTGGAGGAAGGGGGAAGAAGAAGGGAGAGGGGGGAGGAAAGGAAAGGGGGGCACCGCCCCCTTCTCCTACTCCAATTCGGACCCAAGGAGGGGGGCGCGCAGACAGCCCCTTGTGGCCCTTCTCTCTCCTCACTAAGGCCCATGAAGGCCCATTAGTTCCCCCGGGGGGTTCTGATAACCCTCTGGCACTCCCATAATTATCTGGTACCTCTCGGAACTCATCCGGTGTCCGAATAACATCGTCCAATATATCAATCTTTATGTCTCGACCATTTTGAGACTCATCATGTCCGTGATCTCATCCGGGACTCCAAACAAACTTTAGTCATCAAATCACATAACTCATAATACAAATCGTCATCGAACATTAAGCGTGCGGATCCTACGGGTTCAAGAACTTTGTAGACATGACCGAGACACATCTCTGGTCACTAACCAATAACAGAACCTGGATGATCATATTGGCTCCTACATATTCACGAAGATCTTTATCGGTCAAACTGCATAACAACATACATTGTTCCCTTTGTCATCGGTATGTTACTTGCCCGAGATTTGATCATCGGTATCATCATACCTAGTTCAATCTCATTACCGACAAGTCTCTTTACTCATTCCGTAATGCATCATCCCATGACTAACTCATTAGACACATTGCTTGCAAGGCTCATAGTGATGTGCATCGCCAAGAGGGCCCAGAGACACCTCTCCGATACACGGAGTGACAAATCCTATTCTCGATCTATGCCAACTCAACAAACACCATAGAAGACACCTATAGAGCATATTTATAATCACCCAGTTACGTTGTGACATTTAATAGCACACAAGGTATTCCTTCGGTTTCGGGAGTTGCATAATATCATAGTCAGAGGAACATGTATAAGTCATGATGAAAGCAATGGCAATAAAACTAAACGATCATTATGCTAAGCTAACGGATGGGTCTTGTCCATCAAATCATTCTCTAATGATGCGATCCCATTCATCAAATGACAACACATGTCTATGGTCAGGAAACTTAACCGTCTTTGATTAACAAGCTAGTCTAGTAGAGGCATACTAGGGACACTTTGTTTGTCTATGTATTCACACATGTACTAAGTTTCCGGTTAATACAACTCTAGCATGAATAATAAACATTTATCATGATATAAGCAAATATAAATAACAACTTTATTATTGCCTCTAGGGCATATTTCCTTCAATACTCTCCCCCTCATTGTTATGCATCTCCTAGATAGATCTTGCGTGAGCATAGGAATTTTTTGAAATTGCATGCTACGTTCCCCAACATTGATCACCTCATCAAAGCGTATATTTCAACTCCGAGATGCTTGCTGTCGGAGTAATGGGCCACGGGTAGGCTAACCCAGGCCCAGAACCTTTCAAGACATTGAGGCAGACTGCGCCCCTCGAGACCCTAGGACGAAGAGCTGCCTTTTGAGAGTCGGCGGTGAGGCGGCCGACTGCCCACTCGCGGCCGAGTCCCAGGGACGACTTCAGGATGAGCCGACTCCTGACTGGCGACTTCCAGAGAAGCCGGCCTTGGGGAGTCGGCCCGCGATGCCTACAACCCCCATGCCCTCATAAAGAGGGACGGGACGGGGAGTGGCCATAGTAAGGTCCACTCCCACCACTTTCCCAAGGGCAGGCGTGGCGACAGTACGCCGTACCCGTGGAGATCTCCGCGCAGCGCGACACTATTGCCATGCCGGCCCTGACGACAGCCCCAGAGGGCGGAGCCCTGTGCCCATGACAGCCTGCTGGTACGACCCAGGGATGATGGGTCCCACCAGTCGGCGGGCATACGAAAGACGGCTAAAGCGCCACCAGTCGGCCCAGATGGGAGTCGGCCACCAGAAGTCGTCCGGCCCCTCCCACGGGCCCCACGCGCCATTAATCAGACGCAACAGGTAGTGGCCACAGTAATCGCCTGCCAGACGGCAGGGCTGTCGCCACGACCTCGTGACCGAGCCTGCGTCATTAGAGGCACAGCTACAGTAATCTGCAGCCGGCAAGACCCGCCCGCGGTGGACGCGCCCTGTCGGCTCCGTACCGAGCCAGTCGGCGGGCCCCAGGAGTCGGCGGATAAGATGGCGGCCAGAGAGACTGACGGCTGGGCCCGCGCCCAGCCGGATTACCATTGTACCCCTGGGGGTAGGCCTATATAAACCCCCCAGGGCATCCCTGCAAATGGTTGGAATCCATTAGCACTAGACCAGATCATATAGGAAGGAGAGAGCTAGCCTTGCCTTCCCCTACCTCCAGGAAACAGCTTGAGGAGCAACCGTGTAAACACTTTGCCATAGTGATCATGCGGAGACCCCGTAGAGCAGAAGTAGGGGTATTATCTCCCGGAGAGCCCCGAAGCTAGGTAAGATTCGCCGGCGTGCATGCCTTTGCCTTATCCCGTTTCCAGGCACCGGCGACGTTCTACTCGCCCCCACCATGATAAGCTATCCTTTGGCATATGTCGCACCCAACCCCCGACATTTGGCGCCCACCATGGGGCATGGTGCACCGTCGTCCGGAGACCTGCTTTGGACAGGAACCCTTTTTCTCCCTGGCGAGCGCAGCCAGCCCGGCACGCAAGACAGAGTTTGCGCTGACGCGCTGCACGGTGCTAAGATCGCCTGCGAAGCCAGCTGCCTCGCCGATCTTGTCGGTGAGGTTTGCCTCTTCGATGAACCTGCATCCGATGCAGGTACGGGCGGCCCCGAGAGCCTCCTCGTGGGCCTCCTCAAGCAACTCCACGTCGCCGGCGAGCCTGCCGTGGACTTGGAGTCTGTAGGCTCCACCAACCCGATGCTGGTCGACTCCGACACCGTGTCGCTCGATGCATTCCCCACCAACATGGTGGTCTACGACGAGCCTCTCCCTCGTGTGGAGAGCGACGGAAGCACCGTCACTGAGGTGCTCGTCATCACTCATGACGAGCCTCCCGGCGGAGGAGCGCATGACCCACTTGGCACGGCATTGCAAGACCTGACTGCGCCCATTCCGGAAGACGCTGACGCGGAGACATTGGAGGCACACCGCCTTCAGCTCGTCGAAGGCGCAAAGAAGCTGGCTAGCATGAGACGCTTGTCAGAAGCCTACCAGTGTGAGATGGATCGCGCTGTGGGTGGCTCGCTAGCCCCAGCTGGGCCCAACCGCCTTGGCACGGTCTGGCAGCGCGGCGTGGCCATCGCCAACCTGTTCGGGGCAAATCGCCCTGTGTACGCCACGCCTGTGGAGAACATTCGAGCCGCCTAGGCGGCGGCGGACGAGCTGGACAACTTCGAGGGCGAAGAGCACCGCCTGATGACGGAGAGAGTCCAGCGGCTCCTCGACGCGGCTGCGCGCAGAACGAGGCCGGCTGCCGCACGAAGGCGCCGCAGCGATAAAACGACAACCCGCCTCCATGCCGAGATCAAGGCGCGACGTCTCGGACGCTAACTGGCGGCGCCCGAGGAAGGAAAGACAAGGATCCGGCTGTCAGCCACAGTCGGACTCACATTACCATAGAGCGCGACCAAGACGGCCGCCCGCGAGCAGTGGAACGACGGGACGACTGTCCGCCTCCTCCTCCTCACAAAGAAAGGCGAGTCTCCCCACCACCTGTCGATCATCCGACCCTCGGCAACCGCCTTGGCCGCCGAGAGGGAGTCGGAGAAAACGACGCCTGCCACCGGATCAACCGACTTCACCGATCCCTAGCGCTGGAAGAAGAAGACGAGTTGGGCCTGCCTTGTTTCGGGCCCCGCATTCGAGACGAGCCCTTTCCCAAAGGGTTCACGCTCCCAAGAGACACACCCAAGTACACCGGCTCCGTGAAGCCGGAGGACTAGCTGGTTGACTACTCCACGGCCGTCAACATAGCGAACGGCAACAAGCGTGTCGCCGTAAAATACGTTCCGCTCATGCTCCAGGGCATGGCCCGGACATGGCTGAACAGCCTGAAGGCCCGCAGCATCAACAGCTGGGTCGACTTCACCGATGCATTCGTCCGCAACTTCACAAGAATGTACAAGCGTCCTCCCAAGCCTCGTTAGCTTTCCTTGTGCATGCAAGGCCCCAACGAGTCGACTCGCGACTACCTCACGCGTTGGGCCGAGCTTTAAAACTCCTGCGAGGGCGTGCACGAGGTGTAGGCTATCGACTACTTCACCGCTGGGTGCAGGGAAGGCACCCTCCTCAAGCACAAGCTCCTCTGCGACAAGCCAGAAACCCTCAACGAGCTGCTGATCATAGCAGACAAGTATGCCACGGCCGACTCCTCCATGAAGGCGGAGATTCAAGTTAGCGCGACTGGCAAGGTGGCCCCTCAGGCTCCTAGAACTCCGGCAGGAGACGCCAGTCGGCGGCAACAGTAGAATAACCACAAGCGCAAGGCCCCGTAGCCGGCTTCCAGCAGCCGGCAGGTGGCGACAGTTGAAGACCAGCAGCCGGACGGGCAGCCTCCACCCAAGAGGTAGAAAGGTGGCAAGCCCAACTGGTTGCCGGCTTTCTCATACAAGCAGACTCTGGATGGTCCTTGCAAGTTCCATAGCGGCGCGAAGCCGTCGAATCACACCACCCAGAAGTGCCACTGGCTCACCAGGATCGCCAAAGGAGGCGGCCTCCTACCTCCCCCGCCTGCTGGGCAGCAACCTCCGCCTCCGCCCCAGCAGCCGGCTGTCAGGCTAGTCGGCGCAGTACACGACGAGTACCCCGAAGAGCACGGGGCCTACGTGATATTTACTAGCGTGGCTGATGATCGATGCAGCAGGCGGCTGCAACGACAAGAGGTGAATGCAGTAGCATCAGAGACACCAGAGTTCATGCATTGGTCCGAGAAACCTATCAGCTGGAGCAGAGCTGATCACCCAGAGGTGATGCCGAGTCCGGGCTCTTATGCCTTGGTCTTGGATGCCACCTTCACCACGGATAGACGAGCTGCTCATTTCTCGCAAGTTCTGATAGACAGAGGCAGCAACATCAACATCCTGTACAAGGACACCATGGAGAAGTTAGGAATCAAGTAAAGACAGCTTCAGAACAGCCGGACTGTGTTCCACGGCATTGTTCTTGGTCTTTCCTGCTCACCAATCGGCAAGATCCTGATGGACGTCCTCTTTGGAGACAAAGATCACTTCCGCCGAGAGTCAGTTTGGTTTGAGGTGGTGGACCTCGAGAGCCCATACCATGCATTACTTGGCCGACCCGCCCTGGTCAAGTTCATGGCGGTCCCCCACTACGCCTACCTCAAAATGAAGATGCCCAGTTCCAGGGGGATTTTGACCGTAGCCGACGACTGCCGGAAGTCGTCTGCCTGTGCGGCTGAGAGTAGTCAGCTGGCCAAGTCCCTGGTGATCGCGGCCGAGAAGCGGCTCCTTGACCGGGTTGTGGCGATGGCCGGCAAGCAGCTAGAGGTGTCGCCTAACCCAAAGGAGTCGGAAGCTGCGGGTTCATTCAAGCCGACCAAAGAGACAAAGAAGATACCCTTGGATCCGGAGCACCCGGAGAGGTACGCTGTCGTAGGCACAAACCGCGACAACAAATAGGAAGGCGAGGTCATCGATTTCCTCCGTGAGAATCGGGACATCTTCGCATGGTCCCCCAAAGACATGCCAGGTGTGCCGACGGAATTCGCCGAGCACAAGTTACATGTCCGATCTGATGCAAAGCCGATCAGGCAGCCCTTGCGCCACCTATTAGAAGAAAAGAAAAGAGTTGCGGAGAAGAGATAGCCCGACTCCTAGCAGCCGGCTTCATTATGGAAGTATTCTTTCCAGAGTGGCTAGCCAACCCTGTCCTGGTACTGAAGAAGAACAAGCAGTGGCGAATGTGTATTGACTACACAAGCCTCAACAAGGCTTGCCCCAAGGACCCGTTTGCTTTACCAAGAATTGATCAGGTGATAGACTCAACAGCCGGATGCGAGCTGTTGAGCTTTTTGGATGCATATTCAGGATATCACCAGATCAAGCTGAACCCAGCTGACAGACTGAAGACCGCCTTCATCACGCCGTTTGGAGCCTTCTGCTACCTCACCATGACGTTCGGCTTGAGGAATGCCGTCGCCACCTTTCAGCGTTGCATGCAGAAGTGCCTCCTCAAGCAACTCGGTAGAAATGCCCATGTCTACGTGGACGATGTCGTGGTGAAGACGGAGAAGCGTGGAACTCTGCTGGAAGAACTCAAGGAGACCTTTGAGAACCTGCGCCGATTCCAGATCAAGCTCAACCCTGAGAAGTGTGTCTTCGGAGTACCAGCCGGCCAACTCCTTGGCTTCCTGGTCTCTGAATGCGGCATAGAGTGCAACCCTATAAAGATCAAGGCCATTGAGAGGATGGAGGTACCCAGCCGACTGCTGGACATGCAAAAGTTCACCAGCTGCTTGGTGTCCATCAGCCGATTCATTAGTCGGATGGGCGAGAAAGCTCTCCCCTTATACCAGCTCATGAAGAAGACCACTTTTTTCGAGTGGAACCACAAGGCGGATGAAGCTTTTCTCCAGTTGAAGAATATGCTGACTACTCCACCCGTTCTGGCAGCTCCGACTCCCAAGGAGCCTATGCTCCTGTACATCGCCGCCACCAGCCGGGTAGTCAGCACAGTCATTGTAGTGGAACGCAAGGAGGAAGGCAAGGCACTATCTGTCCAGAGACCGGTATATTACCTGAGCGAAGTGCTGTCGGCCTCCAAGCAGAACTACCCCCACTACCAGAAGATGTGCTATGGCGTGCACTTTGCCGCCAAGAAATTGAAGCCTTACTTTCAAGAGCATCCAATCACTGCGGTCTACACGGCCCCACTTGCTGAGATCATCGGAAGCCGAGATGCTTCTGGCCGAGTGGCCAAATTGGCCATAGAGCCGGCTCCCTACACCATCTACTACCAGCCCCGCACCGCCATCAAGTCACAACCACTGGCTGACTTCCTCGTCGACTGGGCCGAGACCTAGTACCTACCTCCAGCGCCTGACTCCACCCATTGGCGTATGCATTTCGACGGCTCCAAGATGCGCACCGGCTTGGGGGCCGGTGTTGTCCTCACTTCTCCTAAAGGCGACAAGCTCAAATACGCACTGCAAATCCACTTTGCCGCCTCCAACAACGTCGCCGAGTACGAAGCGCTCATTCACGGGCTCCGACTTGCCAAAGAACTTGGCATTCGCCGGATCCTGTGTCATGGCGACTAGGACTTAGTGGTCGAGCAGTCGTCTGGCGACTGGGACGCCAAAGATGCAAACATGGCGAGTTACCATTTTCTCGTGCAGAAACTCAGTGGATATTTCGAGGGGTGCGAGTTCCTCCATGTGCCAAGAAACGATAATGACCAAGAAGACGCATTGGCACGAATCGGCTCTACCCGCCAAGCAATACCATCCGGCGTTGCCCTTCAATGCCTCCTCAAGCCGTCTGTCAAGCCTTCACCAGAATCAGACTCCATCTTTGTGTCGGCTCCTCCCGAAGAAGTCGGATCCGACTCCAGAGCCCCGGCAGACGGTACGGGGATTTTGGCAGATGGCTCCAAAGCCGCCACAGTCAAGGCCGACCCAGGGACTGCAGAACCCGGCCCGGGGACTGCGGCGGCCGGCCCGAAGACCCCAGAACTTAGCCCAAGAGCTGCGCCAGTCGGCCCGGGGACTTCATTAATCCAGCAAGCGGTTGCTAACTCCAGCCCGCCGCCTCCCAGCCCAGCCGCCCTCGTCCAAGTCGTAGTTCTGGCGGTCGAAGAAATAGCAGCACCCTCATGGGCCCAGCCCATCCTCAAATTCCTGGTGAGCAAAGAGCTGTCAATTGATGAGACCTTAGCTCGGCAAGTACAACGCCGAGCGGCAGCCTACACCATAGTCAATAGAGAGCTGGTCAGGCGCAGCGTCACTAGTGTCTACCAGCGCTGCGTAGAGCCAGAGCAAGGTCAAGCAATTCTCAAAGACATCCATCAACGCGAGTGCGGCCACCATGCGGCTTCAAGAGCACTCGTCACCAAAGCTTTCCGACACGGTTTCTTTTGGCCAACGGCCTTAGAAGAGGCCAAAGAATTGGTCCAGAAATGCAAAGGGTGCTAGAAGTTCCGCTCCAAGCCGCATCAGCCGGCTTCTGCACTCAAGACCATCCCCATCACCTGGCCTTTCGCAGTTTGGGGGTCTAGACATGGTGGCACCATTCAAGACGGCATGAGGTGGCTTAACTCACTTACTTGTCGTGGTGGACAAGTTCACCAAGTGGATAGAAGCGAAGCCAATCAAGAAACTGAACAGTCCGACTGCCATGACTTTCATCTCTGACATCACAATTCGGTACGACATACCACACAGCATCATCACCAACAACGGCACGAATTTTGCCAAAGGCGCCTTGGCCCATTTCTGTGCGACACAGGGCATCCGACTGGACCTAGCATCTGTCGCCCATCCACGGTCAAACGGCCAGGTGGAGCGAGCAAACGGCCTCATCCTTTCCGGCATCAAGCCCCGACTGATCGAGCCTCTGGAGTGCTTAGCTGGTTGCTGGCTCGACGAGTTGCCAGCCGTCCTCTGGAGTCTGCGTATGACTCCAAACAAGTCAACTGGCTTCACGCCTTTCTTCCTCGTCTACGGTGTTGAAGCCATCATCCCAACGGACATAGAGTTCGATTCCCCGCGAGTCACCATGTACACCGAGGAAGAAGCAGAAGAAGCACGACAAGATGGCGTTGACCTGCTGGAAGAAGGCCGGCTGTTGGCACTCAGCCGGTCCAACATCTACCAGCAGAGCCTGCGCAGATACTACAACAGGAAGGTTAGGCCGAGATCTTTCTAGGAGGGCGACCTCGTGCTCCGACTAATCGAGCGAACCGCCAGCCAACACAAACTGTCGGCGCCTTGGGAAGGCCCCTTCATCATCAGCAAAGTGCTGGGCAACGACTCCTACTACCTAATAGACGCTCAGAAGCCCCGAGCACGCAAGAGGGACGACTCTGGCAAAGAGACAGAGCGGCCTTGGAATGCAAACCTCCTCCGAAATTTTACAGTTAAACGCAGTATGTATCACGCTACCTTTTGTATTAAAAGTACCAAGATTTCGGGCCCCCCAAGAAGAGCTCGGGGACTGCCCTCTTTTATCTATATGATAAGAAATATGCCGTCGAGTATATTACTCTTTGTTATGCCGCTTGGCACCGGGTTCGACTAGTCGGCCCGGGGACTTGCCGTCCTGCGCTATGAAATGCTTCCTACAGCCGGGCAAGTAGTGTGTGGCGTCTAAACCGTCTCCTGCCAGAAGCCGCAGCTCGTAGAGCGACTGTCTGGTGGGCATGAGTAAGGAAGAATGGGCGTCCACATGAAAAATGGCTAAGGACTCAAAGCACAAACATAGCTTAAGGCCGGCTTCCAGCCTTTTTTCGCAAACCGACTCTTGAATAGTCGGCTTGCCACCTTCTATCTGACTTGTTAAACAACTCTAAAAATGGCTAAGTACTTGCCTTCCCAAAGTGACCAAGAATTTGCTCCAGCAGCAGTTCGCAGAGCGGCTGTCTGACTGACAAAGACGACAACTGAGGGAAGACGACAAAGGAAAAAGCCAAAAGAACAATGAGCAAGAAAGATAGAAGTCAGATGAATATTTACATAACAAAGGCCCTTGGCCGAATCTTCAAGCAGAATTTCAAAATACACCCCGCGGGGGGAATTGTGCGAATTAACAAGTTCTTCAAAGACTATTAGAAACAAGTAAAACAAAGAGAAGGTGGCAGCCTAGGGGGCGGCAGATAGGTTTGGAGGATCGGAGGAGACGGCGGTGTTGGATGTTGGGCCGGCCGGCTGGGCGGTCTCAGCTTGATCCCCTCCGGCGGCAGTCGGCTCGGGCGGGCATGGCTCGTTGCTAGAGGCGCGGTCGAGTTGAGGCTGGCCGTCCGCTCCGTCTTCTGGTGCTTCCGTCTCGCTTCCGTCCTCCACCTCGTCTTCCTCCTCGACGCTGGAGCCGATCACCTCTGCCGAGTCCTCGCCGTAGTCAGGGTTCAGCCCAAACCATTCCGGCGGCACCTCCTCGCCGTCTTCAGCCCGCTCGGGGACAAAGATGCTGGTGTCGGTGTACTCGGCGATCGCTGCTGCACGCTTGACAAGGGCGTCTTTCGCGGCTGCCAGCTCCGGCTGGGCCTCTGACCGGAGTGTGAACAGCCGGTCTAGCTCCAGCCCCGGATACCACGCCTTGACGAATTCCAAGGCTCGGCGCGCTCAGGCCCGGACTGGGGAACCCTTCCAGGCCTCAAGACGGCCAGCCACGACCTCCAGCCAGTAGGCAGTCGGACTGGGGGTGCGCGGAGCCTACACGTCTAGCCACAGGGTGACGATCGCTTGGGCGCCGACACGTTGAAGTCGGCGCAGCGTCTGGTGGGCCGGCCGCAGGCGAGCCCCAATGCTCAAAATATGCTCGTCAAGGGTCCGAGGGGCATCAGCGGCAATCTCCGCGCCACCCGCCCTCTGCTCCTCGCGGTCGGCCTCGATAGCTTGAATGGCGGCCTGCGAGTGGCCGGGGAAGAAGTCTGTCAAGACAGAAAGAATGAAGAACAAGTCAAAAAACCAGGAGTCGGCTCGACATATAGTTGGCGGCTCGAAGAACGAAAGCAAAGAAGCTCACCATCGATGAGGTCCTCGATCTCGTGGAAGCCGGAGACCAGCATTGCCTCCTTGTCGGTCCAGGAGGAGCGCTCGCTCGCGAACTCGGCCAGGAGGGTGGCTTCCGCCTCTTCCGCCTCCTTCCGCGTCTTCGTAAGCAGCTCCTTCTGCTCTGCCAATTGTGCGGCCAGCAGATCGTGCTCTGCGGCGAGCTTGCTGCACTCCTTCCCCTTGGCGCGCAACGCGGAGTTGGCTTCACTCAGTTGCTGTTGAAGAGCGGTGTTGGCCTCTGAAGATAAAGAAGAAAGAAGGCGTTAAGTCATCAATGAAGAAGGTCACCGGGGAGATCCGGCCCGAATGCTCAGCAGTCAGCCCGAATCTCGGGGCCTACAGCCCGTGGGTGCGCCAGCGCGCCCCCGCAAAGAAGAAAAAGGACTCACTCCGGCTCTCCGAGAAGTCGGTAGTCCGCTTGCCCAGCTCCTCAACATTGCGGTTGAAGGCAGTGACACGGAGGTTGTGATAGTCCTGCAAGAAGTATTTCAGAACAAAGGTTATTACCCGGAACTTACCAATTGGAGTTCCGGGCCGCCTGCTCAGCAGCCGGCCCAAAACTCAGGGACTACACCCAGTGGGTGCGCTGGCGCGCCCCCACAGAGAGGAACAAGAAAACAGGGACAAAGGAGAAAGCATACCCGGATGGTGGCCCGCGACGCTAGGTGCGCCTTGGTGCAGTTTTGGATGGCGTCGCTCTCAGCTCACAGCTTCGTCTGGACATCCAGAAGCTCCTGGTTCAGCGGGCCCGTGCCGCCTCCTCGCACCCACCCAATGGGTGCGACGCTTGTCGCTTCGGCGTCTGGAATCATCGAGCTGGCAGTGCGGTCTCCAAGGGGTGTGGTGCCGAGGTCGCCTTCTCAAGATGGCGGCGCATTAGCGAGCCGACTTGAAGGAGTAGCCTTGCCACGACCTCATCTTCTGTCAGCGGCAAGGGCGGACCCGCCGGCTGTTTGCCTTGCGCGCTCCTAGACGGCGGCGGGGGCGGCTGTGGCGGCGCGACCACATCTGGCATGGGGGCGTCGCCGCTGCCTCTCTCCATGATCGGGAACTCGCGGCCGGCTTCCCCTGACTACCCCGTGAACTCCGGGGGCAGCAGTGCAGAGTTCAGAGGGGTGACGAACACCGCCGACCGCCGGAGCGCGACTTCCTTAGCCGGCCACTTTGCCACAGAGGCGGCCTCGGCCACCTCCAGCTTCTTCAGGGCGGAGGCCTCCGCCTTCTCGGCCTCCGCTTTCTCCCGGCGGGCGGCCTCGTCCTCCTCGCGCATCTCCTGCGCGTTCCGCTCCGTCGCCTCCCGAAGGTCGGCGGCGGGGTCAATCCGCCGAGTGGTGGCAGACGTCTCCACTGACCCCATAACGGAGGCGGCGGCAACCCTCTCAAGAGTGAGGGTAGCCCTGAGGCGAGAAAAGCATATGAAAAACTCAGACAAGATCAACAAAGAGAAAATAAAGATAAGGGACGGAGGCGCTTACGCAGAGACCAGCGGCGGTTTCTTCACTTCCTTGCGGAAGCGGTTGGCTTTCGCAGCCGCCTCTTCCCGCTAGATCGCGGTGGCCGCTCCCTTGAACTTCTTCGACCGGCCTCCAAGTGTACTCGGCCCGGCCCGACGCTTCTTTGCACCGCCTTGAGCGTCCAAGCCGGCAGAGGAGCTCGCGCTTGGCTGGCCGGCCTTTGGCTGGCGACGCGGGGCAACTTCTCCCTCGGCCTCGTCATCAGGCCAGTCGGCGAAAGTGGCCGAAGGCCTGGAGCCGCCTGCTTCTCCTCCTCCTCCCTCGGCGTCAGCTTCCATGGCCGTCGCCCCCAAGTCAGGATCGTCGATGTCGCTCTCCGCCCGATCGAGGACAAACTGATGAGCCGGCCCCACGGTGCCGGCCGAGGAAGGGACGAGAGGGTTCTGATTCAAAACAAAAACGGTCAGACTTGACAAGTCGGACTCGGCAACAAAAGAAACAAAAGAAGAAGGAAGACGACATACAATAGGTGGGGGGTTGGCGCGCGAATACGGCTCCTTGCCGAACCGCCAGTCCACCGAGAGACTGCAGTTCACGATGTAGTTCACCGTGTTCGCCACCTCCGCACGAGGCATGTCCTTGGAGCACATCCGACTCGGGTCTCGATGACCGCTCATCTGACAGATCAGGTGAGGTCGGCCTTGGAGTGGGAGGACTCGGCGCGCCATGAAGGCGGCCAGCAAGTCGGCCCCAGTCAGGCCCTCCGACTGCGTCAGCACTCGGAGTCGCGCGACGGCGGCGGCACCAGCGGGAGACAACATCCTGGCTCGGTGTGACCAGCTGGGGAGCCTTCCAGCCGACGCGCTGGCCTCGTAAGCCGGCAGATTGACCCAGTCGCCTTCTAGGGCGACGTTCTTCACATAAAAATAGGACCGCTGCCACATGTTCACCGACTTAATCAGTGCGATGGTGGGAAACGGATTGTCGGCCACCGATCTCCACATCGCGATGAATGCACCGCACTAGGCCGGCACGCCGGCGACGTGTGTGCCGAGCTTGGACTGGAAGAACTAACCCCAGAGCTCGATGGTGGGGAGAACGCCGAGGAAACCTTCGCATAGGGTGGCGAAGGCAGCCAGCAGAACCACCGTGTTTGGAGTAAGGTGGTGCGGCTGGAGCCCGTGGAACTCCAAGAAGGAGCGGAAGAAGCCGCTCGCCGGTAGCCCCAGGCCGCGCTTAAGGTGCGAGCGGAATATGACCCGCTTGCCCTCCACCGGCGCCGGTGATATTTCTCCCTCCGGCGCGAGGCGGACCCGCACTAAGTCCCTGCCGAGCAGTCACCGTGTCTGGCGGAGGATCTCGATGTCGTCGTCGTCAACCTCGGAGCCATCCCACACTCCGAAGCGAACATCAGGAGGCGCGGCGGCGGAGGAAGAGCTCATCGCTACGGGCACGCCGTGGTTCAGAGCAGCAGCGGCAAGAGGAAGAAGAAGCAAGAAGGAGCGAAAGGAAGTGGGGAGAATGGGCGCGCGTGCTTCGCCGCCCCTCCCCCAGCCTACTTGTAGGCTCGTGGGCTGAGAAGCCGAGGGGCGGTCGTGGGATTAACTGCGCCCGGGACCCCATGACCCCCACGATTTACCACACGAAGTTACCACATGCAATAACCGCGCGGGAACCCCAACTGTCCGCGCGGCCACAACGGATCTGTTCGCATGCCCAGGCATGGTAGTGGCGGGCCCCGCCTGTAGGCCTGTCCCGCCGTGCGCGTGGGTGAGCAGACTAGCTTAGCCACGTGGCGCCTCACGATGGGTCAACCACGGGCGGCAACCCGGAAGCTTATCAGGCACGCCGCCTGGACTCCGCCGCAACGTTCAAACTTTTTTAGGGGCAAGTCGGCCTTGAGCAAGTCCGACTCCAGCTAGTCGGCTAGACAGAAGACGGCTAGCAAGGCCCAGATCCAACCGCCGGAGAGAAGAAACTGTTGAGGCTCCACGACATGTCGCCCTCGGAGCCTCACCAGCTTCGGGGACTACTGTCGGAGTAATGGGCCACAGGTAGGCTAACCCAGGCCCAGAACCTTTCAAGACGTTGAGGCAGACTGTGCCCCTCGAGTCCCCACGATGAAGAGTTGCCTTCTGAGAGTCGGCGGCGAGGCGGCCGACTGCCCACTAGCGGCCGAGTCCCAGGGACGACTTCAGGATGAGCCGACTCCTGACTGGCGACTTCTAGAGAAGCCGGCCTTGGGGAGTCGGCCCGCAACGCCAACAACTCCCATGCCCTCATAAAGAGGGACGGGACGGGGAGTGGCCATAGTAAGGTCCACTCCCACCCCTTTCCCAAGGGCATGCGTGGCTATACTACGCCGTACCCGCGGAGATCTCCGCACGGCGCGACACTATTGCCATGTCGGCCCTGACGTCAGCCCTAGAGGGCGGAGCCCTGTGCCCACGACGGCCTGCCGGTATGACCCAGGGATGATGGGTCCCACCAGTCGGCGGGCATACGAAAGACGGTGAAAGCGCCACTAGTCGGCCCGGATGGGAGTCGGCCACCAGAAGTCGGCTGGCCCCTCCCACGGGCCCCACGCGCCATTAATCAAACGCGACAGGTAGTGGCCATAGTGATCGCCCGCCAGACGGCGGGGCTGTCGCCACGACCTCGTGACCGAGCCTGTGTCATTAGAGGCACGGCTACAGTAATCTGCAGCTGGCATGACCCGCCCACGACGGACGCGGCCTGTCGGCTCCGTACCGAGCCAGTCGGCGGGGCCCCTAGTCGGTGGGCCCCAGGAGTCAACGGATAAAACGGCGGCAAGAGAGACTGACGGATGGGCCCGTGCCCAGCCGGATTAGCATTGTACCCCTGGGGATAGGCCTATATAAACCCCCAGGGCATCCCTGCAAAGGGTTGGAATCGATTAGCACTAGACCAGATCATATAGGAAGGAGAGAGCTAGCCTTGCCTTCCCCTACCTCCAGGAAACAGCTCGAGGAGCAACCGTGTAAACCCTTTGCCATAGTGATCATGCGGAGACCCCATAGAGCAGCAATAGGGGTATTATCTCCCCGGAGAGCCCTGAAGCTGGGTAAGATTCGCCGGCGTGCATGCCTTCGGCTTATCCTGTTTCCAGCCACCGGCGATGTTCTACTACCCCGTAGAGCAGCAATAGGGGTATTATCTCCCCGGAGAGCCCTGAAGCTGGGTAAGATTCGCCGGCGTGCATGCCTTCGGCTTATCCTGTTTCCAGCCACCGGCGATGTTCTACTCGCCCCACCATGATAAGCCATCCTTTGGCATATGTCGCACCCAACCCCCGACACTTGCACTAGTCCATAGATGGATCGCTAGAGCTTGCACACTTTGTTAGCACCTTTAGGATCGACAAAACCTTCTGGTTGCATCATATACAACTCTTCTTTAAGAAATCCATTAAGGAATGCAGTTTTGACATCCATTTGCCAGATTTCATAATTATAAAATTCAGCAATTGCTAACATGATTCGGACTGACTTAAGCATTGCTACAGGTGAGAAGGTATCATCATAGTCAACACCTTGAACTTGCCGAAAACCTTTCGCGACAAGTCAAGCTTTGTAGGTGGTGACATTACCATCAGTGTATGTCTTCTTCTTGAAGATCCATTTATTCTCAATGGCTTGCCGATCATCGGGCAAGTCCACCGAAGTCCACACTTTGTTCTCATACATGCATCCTATCTTAGATTTTATGGCCTCAAGCCATTTATCAGAATCTAGGCTCATCATAGCTTTGTCATAGTTCGTAGGTTCGCCATGGTCTAGTAACATGACTTCCAGGACGGGATTACCATAGCACTCTGGTGCGGAACATGCTATGTTCGACCTACGAGGTCCAGTAGTAACTTGATCTGAAGTTTCATGATCATCATCATTAGCTTCCTCTGTAGTTGGTGTAGGCATCACGGGAACAGTTTTCTCCGATGTGCTACTTTCCAAATTGAGAGAAGGTACAATTACCTCATCAAGTTCTACTTTCCTCCCACTCACTTCTTTCGAGAGAAACTTCTTCTCTAGAAATGTTCCATTCTTGGCAACGAAAATCTTGCCTTTGGATCTATGGTAGAAGGTGTACCCAATTGTTTCGTTAGGGTATCCTATGAAGATGCACTTCTCCGATTTGGGTTCGAGCTTATCAGGCTGAAGCCTTTTGACATAAGTATCGCAACCCCAAACTTTAAGAACCGACGGCTTAGGTTTCTTGCCAAACAACAATTCATATGGTGTCATCTCAATGGATTTAGACGGTGACCTATTTAACGTGAATGCAGCTGTCTCTAATCCATAACCCCAAAACGATAGTCGTAAATCGGTAAGAGACATCATAGATCACACCATATCTAATAAAGTACGGTTATGACATTTGGACACACCATTACATTGTGGTGTTCCACGTGGCGTGAGTTGTGAAACAATTCCACATTGTTTTAAATGAAGGCTAAACTCGTAACTCAAATATTCGCCTCCACATTCAGATCGTAGAAACTTTATTTTCTTTTTACGATGATTCTTGACTTCACTCAGAAATTCTTTGAACTTTTCAAATGTTTCAGACTTGTGTTTCATTAAGTAGACTGATAACCCACAAGTATAGGGGATCAATTGTCGCCTCTTTCGATAAGTAAGAGTGTCGATCCCAACGAGGAGCAAAAGGTAGAACAAATATTCCCTCAAGTTCTATTGACCACCAATACAACTCTACGCACGCTTAACGTTCGCTTTACCTAAAACAAGTACGAAACTAGAAGTACTTTGTAGGTGTAACGGGATAGGTTTGCAAGAATATAAAGAGCACGTAAATAAAAACTAGGGACTTTTTTAGGTAAATAAGCAATAAAGTTAGTATAGCGAGTGTGGAAAAGTGGTGGTAGGAGTTGCGAAATTGTCCCTAAGCAATTGACTACTTTACTAGACCGATAACAAGTTTTATGTGGGAGAGGCCACTGCTAGCATGTCATCCCTCACTTGGAATTCTATGCACTTATGATTGGAACTATTAGCAAGCATCCGCAACTACTAACGTTCATTAAGGTAAAACCCAACCATAGCATTAAGATATATTGGTCCCCCTTCAATCCCGCATGCATCAATTTCTACGCTAGGTTGAAGCTTCTGTCACTCCTGCCCTCCAATACATAGTCCTATCAACATACAACTAACCGTATGGTGTGATCCACGCGCGTGCTCATATGATGGGCACCAAAGGACAGCAACATAACCACAAGAAAATTAATTCAATCATAGAAATTCACCAATTACCGATAGGACAATGAAAATCTACTCAGACATCATAGGATGGCAACACATCTTTGGATAATAATATGAAGCATAAAGCACCATGTTCAAGTAGAGGGTACAATGGGTTGCGGGAGAGTGCACCACTATAGATAGATGGGGGAAGGTGATGAAGATGTTGGTCAAGATGACAAAGGTGTTGGTGTAGATCGCCGTCACACGATGATGGCCCCGGCGGCATTCTGGCGCCACCGGGAGAGAGGGGGAGAGGGCCCCCCTTCTTATTATTCTTCCTTGACCTTCTCCCTAGATGGGAGAAGGGTTTCCCCTCTATTCCATGGCCTCCATGGAGGAGGAGGGGCGAGAGCCCCTCCGAGATTGGATCTGTCTCTCTGTCTCTCTCTGTTTCTGCTTTCCAGATTCTGGCCTTTCACCGTCTCTTATATTCCCGGAGATCTGTAACAACGATTGGGCTGAAATTTTAACACGATTTGTATCTGGATATTGGCTTTCTTGCGACGAAAGAAGGGCACCAACTACATTACGGGGTGGCCACGAGGGTCAGGGGCGCCCCCTGCCTCGTGGCCTCCTCGGGCGTCGTCTCGCGTTGATTCTTCTTCCCAAAAATCACATATATTCCAAAAAAATCTCTGTAAGTTTTTATCCCGTTTGGACTCTGTTTGATATGGATTTTCTGTGAAACAAAAAACATGCAACAAACAGGAACTGGCACTGGGCACTGGATCAATATGTTAGTCCCAAAAATACTATAAAAAGTTGCCAAAAGTATATGAAAGTTGTATACTATTGGCATGGAACAATTAAGAATTATAGATACGACGGAGACGTATCAGCATCCCCAAGCTTAATTCCTCCTCGTCCTCGAGTAGGTAAATGATAAAAAAATAATTTTTGATATGGAATGCTACCTAGCATAATCTTGATCATGTAATCTAATCATGGCATGAATATTAAGACACGAGTGATTCAAAGCAATAGTCTATCATTTGACATTAAGACAATAATACTTCAATCATACTAATAAAGTAATCATGTCTTCTCAAAATAACATGGCCAAAGAAAGTTCATCCCTACAAAATCATATAGTTTGGCTATACTCCATCTTTGTCACACAAAATGTTCAAATCATGCACAACCCCGATGACAAGCCAAGCAATTGTTTCATACATTAGTATTCTCAAACTCTTTCAACCTTCACGCAATACATGAGAGTGAGCCATGGACATAGCACTATAGGTGGAATAGAATATGATGGTGGAGGTGGTGTGGAGAAGACAAAAGGGAGAAAGTCTCACATCAACGGGGTTAATAATCAATGGGCTATGGAGATGTCCATCAATTGATGTCAATGCGAGGAGTAAGGATTGCCATGCAACAGATGCCCTAGAGATATAAGTGTGTGAAAGCTCAAACTGAAACTAAGTGGGTGTGCATCCAACTTGCTTGCTCATGAAGACCTAGGGCACTTGAGGAAGCCCATCATTGGAATATGCAAGCCAAGTTCTATAATGAAAATTCCCACTAGTATATGGAAGTGATAACTCAAGAGACTCTCTATATGAAGAACATGGTGCTACTCTGAAGCACAAGTGTGGCAAAAGGATAGTAACATTGTCCCTTCTCTCTTTTCTCTCATTTTTTTCTCTTTTTTTCTTTTTTTGTAGGCTTCTTTGGCCTCTCTCTTTTTTTTGGGGGGGGGCTTCTTTGGCCACTTTTATTTTGATAACCTCACATGGGACAATGTTCTAATAATGATGATCATCACACTTTTATTTACTTACAACTCAATATTAAAACTCGATATCTAGAACAAAGTATGACTCTATATGAATGCCTCCGGTGGTGTTCCGGGATGTGCAATGATCTTGCGTAGCAATGACATCAAAAAATGGACAAGCCATGAAAACATCACGCTAGCTATCTTACGATCATGCAAAGCAATATGACAATAAATGCTCAAGTCATGTATATGATGATGATGGAAGTTGCATGGCAATATATCTCGGAATGGCTATGGAAATGCCATGATAGGTAGGTGTGGTGGCTGTTTTGGGGAAGATATAAGGAGGCTTTTGTGTGATAGAGCGTATCGTATCACGGGGTTTGGATGCACCGGCGAAGTTTTCACCAACTCTCGAGGTGAGAAAGGGCAATGCCGGTACCAAAGAGGCTAGCATTGATGGAACGGTGAGAGTGCGTATAATCCATGGACTCAACATTAGTCATAAAGAACTCACATACTTATTGCAAAAATCTATTAGTCATCGAAACAAAGTACTACGCGCATGCTCCTAGGGGGATTGATTGGTAGGAAAACACCATCGCTCGTCCCTGACCGCCACTCATAAGGAAGACAATCAATAAATACCTCTTGCTCCAACTTCGTTACATAACGGTTCACCATGCGTGCATGCTACGGGAATCACAAACTTCAACACAAGTATTTCTCAAATTCACAATTACACACTAGCATGACTCTAATATCACCTTCTTTATATCGCAAAACTATTGCAAGGAATCAAACATTTCATATTCAGTGATCTAGAAGTTTTATGTAGGATTTTATGACTAACCATGTGAATGACCAATTCCTGTCTACTCTCTAAATAGATATAATTTAAGAAAGAGAGTTTAATTATTTATAAAAAATATATGCCCACACACTAACAAATATAAGTGAAGCAAAAGAGCATTCTACAAATGGCGGTTTTCTATGTGAAGAGAAACAGGCAATCCTAACTTCAAATGATATATGTGAAGCACATGAAGCATTCTATAAAGCCATACTCAAAAGATATAAGTGAAGTGAAAAGAGCAGTCTATAAATCAACCATGGACTATCTCATACCAGCATGGTGCATCAAAGAAAAGTGAAAACTAAATGCAAAAGACGCTCCAAGATTTGCACATATCACATGAACGAAACGAAACTGAAAACATACCGATACTTGTTGAAGAAAGATGGGATGACTTCCCGGGCATACCCAAGCTTAGACGCTTGAGTCTCATTGAATATTTACTTGGGGTTCTTTGGGAATCCCCAAGCTTGAGCTCTTGCCTCTCCTCCTTCTCCTCATATTCAGTGATCTTGACCTCCTTGACCTTTGATCACTTCATCCACACAAAACTCAACAGAAAGCTCGGTAAGATTCGTTAGTATAATAAAGCAAATACCTACTCTAAGTACTATTGCAAACCAATTCATATTTTGTTTTTGCATTGTAGCTACTGTAATATAACTTTTGCATGGCTTAATCCACTGATATAAATCGATAGTTTCATCAAAACAAGAAAACTATGCATCAAAAACAGAATCTGTCTTAAACAGGACAGTTTGTAGTAATCCGAACATTCACCATACTTCTGGTACTCCAAAAATTCTGAAAAATAGGAAAAATAAAAATTGGTATAGAAAGACAGTGCAAAAGGTTTCAGAACCGTTTGACGTCTAGTAAAAAATGTAAAATCGCGCACTACAGCCAAACTTTCTCTTTTGCACCGCACAAACCAACAAGCAAAGTAAACATCCTAAAGGCAAATCTTGGCACATTATTTTTATGATACAATGGATTTGTACAAGGGGATAATTATTTTTGTTGAAAAGTTTATGTAATCAAGATTCACAAAGTTTCCGTGAGCATGAACAAAGTTCAAGCCTAGCTCCGACTTTAACAATGCTCGTCTTTCTTTCTTACTTTCGCTTTTATTTTTGAAAAAGTTTGATGTTCCCCTCTTTATTTTTTGTTTTTAAACTTTATAAAAGCACACAAAAGAAATAAATGACTCTCTAAAACTTCCGGGTTGTCTCCCTTGCGGCACTTTCTTTAAAGCCATTAAGCTAGGCATATAGTGCTCAAGTAATGGATCCACCCGGATCCCAAGGTATATCAAAGCCAATTTTAATTAACAATGATTTGTGATTTAGTAGTGAGCACAAAGTAACATATATCATGCAACAATGAAGTCTAACTCCCTTCTTATGCATCGGCATGTCATAAAAGAACAATTCATGCACACATAGTAAAGGCCAATGCATAGTATAAATAGTTTCTTGCAATTTTATCATATTGGAAACATGGAGAGGCGGAGATCTAGTTCCTCTCTCATAATAATTGCAAGTAGGAGCAGCAAGCACATGCATATTATATCTATCGAAATCATCATGTGTAGTAGTAAATGCAACCCATCAATACAATCCTTAATAAGTGCAAACTTCTTCGATATAGTGTAGTCGGGAGAATTCAAAAAGATAATAGGACTATCATGCATGGGTGCAATAGCAACAATTTCATGTTTAACATAAGGAACTATAGCAAGTTCATCTCCGTAAGCATAATTCATATTGGCATGTTGGCCACAAGCATAGCAAGCATCATCAAAAAGGGATATTTCAAAAGAATCAACGTGATCATAACAATCATCATAGCATTCATCCTTCGGTAAATTCAAAGGGAAATTAAAAAATGTATGGGATAAAGAGTTACTCTCATTAGATGGTTGGAACGGGTGATCAATCCACTCTTCCTCCTTTTTTTCTTCGCTCTCCTCCTCATATTTTTCATCCAATGAGCTCATAATGTCATTAATTTCTTCTTCCATATATAGACTCCTGCAAAATATTAGTCTCTTCTTGGACAGTGGAGGATTCCTCAATATATGGTTTAATATAGGGATTAGAAGCATAATTATCATAGCAATATTGAAGTATGGCCAAATTTTTAGATTTGTAGAGAGTAGTATCACACTCTTCAATAAAAGAAGAAATTTCACAATTACCCCTAAAAGCAACAAATTCTTTAATTTGTTGAACATCATAGTAATTATAAACACCCTTAGTATATGAAGATACGATTCCATTATCACTAAACTCACATTGGTAAGGAAGGTGATTCTTAGGGTCTTTAGAACAACAAGTACAATCATATATTTCACATAAATTCCAAGCATTGCACTGCAAACGATGAATTTGATCCAGTAAAAGTTTCCCTTTTTCATATATGCAGTGTCGCACATAACAAGCATGCTCATCTAAAGATTTGCCCTTAACTAAGCTAGTTGGGGTTTCAACCCGAGCACATAGGGATCAGGGATCGAAGATGATCCAAGTAAAAAGCTTCAGTAGTGTGATAGATTTTGAGTGGTTCTTCAACCATTAGTTCAATAGTTACCACTAATTTTTTTGGTATTTTACATTTCCTACCCATAACTGAAGATATAAAACAAAAGCACAAAATAAAAACTACTTAGTGATAAAGCAAACAAGCACACACGAGAATATTCCCCCACACTATAACTCCCCGACAACGGCGCCAGAAAAAGGTCTTGATAACCCACAAGTATAGGGGATCAATTGTAGCCTCTTTCGATAAGTAAGAGTGTCAAACCCAACGAGGAGCTAAAGGAAGAACAAATATTCCCTCAAGTTCTATCGACCACCGATACAACTCTACGCACGCCTAAAACAAGTATGAAACTAGAAGTACTTTGTAGGTGTAACAGGATAGGTTTGCAAGAATATAAAGAGCACGTAAATAAAAATTAGGGGCTGTTTTAGGTAAAGAATCAATAAAGTTAGTATAGCGAGTGTGGAAAAGTGGTGGTAGGAGTTGCAAAATTGTCCCTAAGCAATTGACTACTTTACTAGACCGATAGCAAGTTTTATGTGGGAGAGGCCACTGCTAGCATGTCATCCCTCACTTGGAATTCTATGCACTTATGATTGGAACTATTAGCAAACATCCGCAACTACTAACGTTCACTAAGGTAAAACCCAACCATAGAATTAAGATATATTGGCCCCCCTTCAATCCCGCATGCATCAATTTCTATGCTAAGTTGAAGCTTCTGTCACTCCTGCCCTCCAATACAGAGTCCTATCAACATACAACTAACCGTGTGGTGTGATCCATGCGCGCGTTCATATGATGGGCACCAAATGACAGCAACATAACCACAAGCAAATTAAACCAATCATAGCAATTCACCAATTACCGATAGGACAATAAAAATCTACTCAGACATCATAGGATGGCAACACATCATTGGATAATAATATGAAGCATAAAGCACCATGTTCAAGTAGAGGGTACAACGGGTTGTGGGGGAGTGGACCACTATAGATAGATGGGGGAAGGTGATGAAGATGTTGGTGAAGATGACGGATGTGTTGGTGTAGATCGCCGTCACACGATGATGGCCCCAGCGGCGTTCCGGCGCCACCGGGAGAGAGGGGGAGAGGGGCGCCCTTCTTCTTCTTCTTCCTTGACCTTCTCCCTAGATGGGAGAAGGGTTTCCCCTCTGGTCCATGGCCTCCATGGCGGCGGAGGGGCGAGAGCCCCTCCGTGATTGGATCTGTCTCTCTGTCTCTCTTTGTTTCTGCGTTCTAGATTCTGGCCTTTCACCGTTTCTTATATTCCCGGAGATCCGTAACTCCGATTGGGCTGAAGTTTTAACACGATTTGTATCCGAATATTGGCTTTCTTGTGGAGAAAGAAGGGCACCAACCGCCTTATGGGGTGGCCTCGAGGGTCAGGGGCGCGCCCACCCCCTAGGCGCGCCCCCTGCCTCGTGGCCCCCTCGGGCATCGTCTCGCGTTGATTCTTCTTCCCAAAAAGCGCATATATTCCAAAAAAAATCTCCGTAAGTTTTTATCCCGTTTGATATGGATTTTATGCAAAACAAAAAACATGCAACAAATAGGAACTGGCACTGGGCACTAGATTAATATGTTAGTCCCAAAAATAGTATAAAAAGTTGCCAAAAGTATATGAAAGTTGTATAATATTGGCATGGAACAATAAAAAATTATAGATACGATGGAGACGTATCATAGACATACCCATATCTACTCAAATCATCTGTGAAGGTCAGAAAATAACGATACCCGTCGTGTGCTTCAACAATCATCAGACCGCATACATCGGTGTGTATTATTTCCAACAAGTCATTAGCTCGCTCCATTGTTTCGGAGAACGGAGTTTTATTCATCTTCCCCATGAGGCATGGTTCGCAAGTATCAAATGATTCATCATCAAGTGATTCCAAAAGTCCATCGGCATGGAGTTTCTTCATGTGTTTTATAGCAATATGACCTAAACGGTAGTGCCACAAATATGTTGCACCATCATCATCAACTTTGCATCTTTTGGTATCAATATTATGAATATGTGTATCACTATGTCATGATTCAACAAGAATAGACCATTCGTCAAGGGTGCATGACCATAAAAGATATTACTCATATAAATAGAACAACCATTATTCTCTGATTTAAATGAATAACTGTCTCACAATAACAAGATCCAGATATAATGTTCATGCTCAACGCTGGCACCAAATAGCAATTATTCCGGTCTAAAACTAATCCTGGAGGTAGATGTAGAGGTAGCGTGCCGACGACGATCACATCGACCTTGGAACCATGCCTGGCGCACATCGTCACCTCATCCTTAGCCAATCTTCGTTTATTCCATAGCTCCTGTTTCGAGTTACAAATATGAGCAACCGAACCAGTATCAAATACCCAGGCGCTGCTACGAGCATTAGTAAGCGGTACACATCAATAACGTTTATATCAAATATACCTTTGTTCACTTTGCCATCCTTCTTATCCGCCAAGTATTTGGGGCAGTTCCACTTCGGTGATCAGTCCCTTTGTAGTAGAAGTACTCAGTTTCAGGCTTGGGGTCTAGCTTTGGGCTTCTTCCCGGGAGTGGCAACTTGTTTGCCATTCTTCTTGAAGTTCCCTTTCTCTCCCTTCCCCTTTTTATTGAAACTAGTGGTCTTGTTAACCAACACTTGATGCTCCTTCTTAATTTCTACCTCCGTGGCCTTAAGCATTGCGAAGAGCTCAGGAATCATTTTATTCATACCTTGCATATTATAGTTCATAATGAAGCCTTTGTAGCTTGGTGGTAGTGATTAAAGAACTCTGTCAATAACACTATAAACTGGAAGTTCAACTCCCAGTTGAGTCAAGTGGTTATGATACCCAGACATTTTGAGTATGTGTTCACTGACAGAACTGTTCTCCTTCATCTTCCAGCTATAGAACTTGTTGGAGACTTCATATCTCTCAACTCGGGCACTTTCTTGAAATAATAACTTCAACTCTTGGAACATCTCATATGCTCCATGACGTTCGAAATGTCTTTGAAGTCCCGGTTCTAAGCCGTAAAGCATGGTACACTGAACTATTGAGTAGTCATCAGATCGAGCTTGCCAGACATTCATAACAGCAGCTTCAGCTCCTGCCGTAGGCCTTTCACCTAGCGGTGCATCAAGGACATAATTCTTCTATGCAACAATGAGGATAATCCTCAAGTTACGAACCTGGTCCGTGTAGTTCCTACCATCATCTTTCAACTTATCTTTCTCTAGGAACGCGTTAAAATTCAGGGGAACAGTAGCTCAGGCCATTGATCTACAACATAGATATGCAAAACTATAAGACTAAGTTCATGATAAATTAAGTTTAGTTAATCAAATTACTAATGAACTCCCACTTAAATAAACATCCCTCAAGTTATCTAAGTGATACGTGATCCAAATCAACTAACCCATGTCCGATCATCACGTGAGATGGGGTAGTCATCAATGGTGAACATCTCTATGTTGATCATATCTACTATATGATTCACGTTCGACCTTTCGGTCTCCAGTGTTCCGATACCATGTTTGTACATGCCAGGCTCGTCAAGTTTAGCCCAAGAATTCTGCATGCGCAAAACTGTCTTACACCCATTGTATGTGAACGTAGAGTCTATCACACCCGATCATCACGTGGTGTATCGAAACGACGAACTTTGGCAACGGTGCATACTCAGGGAGAACACTTTTATCTTGAAATCAAGTGAAGGGGTCATCTTATAATGCTATCGTCATTCTAAGCAAAATAAGATGCATAAAGGATAAACATCACATGCAATCAAAATATGTGACATGATATGGCCATCATCATCTTGTGCTTTTGATCTCCATCTCCAAAGCATCATCATGATCTCCATCGTCACCAGCTCGACACCTTGATCTCCATCGTTGTGTCAGGGTCATCTCGCCAACTATTGGTTCTACAACTATTGCTAACACATAGTGATAAAGTAAAGCAATTACATGGCTCTTGCATTTCATACAATAATTAATTGACAACCCTAAGGCTCCTTCCGGTTGTCGATATTACAAAACTTGATCATCTCATACAATAATATATATCACATCATGTCTTGACCATATCACATCACAACATGCCTTGAAAAAACAAGTTAGACGTCCTCTAATTTGTTGTTGCAAGTTTTACATGGTTTCTACGGGCTTCTAGCAAGAACCATTCTTAACTAAGCAAAAAAACACAATGATGATTTATCAAGTTTGCTGTTTAAACCTAATTCAAGGACCGGCCGAAGTCAAATTCGATTCAGCTAAAGTAGGAGAAACAGACACCCGACAGACACCTTTATGCAAAACAAGTTGCATGTCAGTCGGTGGAACCGGTCTCATGTGCGTGGACATGTAATGTTGGTTCGAGTCGCTTCATCCCACAATACCGCCGAATCAAAATGAGACGTTGGTGGTAAGCAGTATGACTATATCACCACCCACAACTGTAACACCCTTGATGCGACTATAGCTCCCACGTTCGAGGCATGACTTAGAGACATAATCGCATTGAAGGCATATGTCGCAAGTCAGGCAATCATCACAAACATCCCATGTAATATAGATAATAAAAGGGATAACATAGTTGGCTTACACTCGCCACGTCAATCAAGTACATAAATAACATACATCATCCAAACACTCATGGCCCGACTACGGCGCCAAAATGAAAGATAACCCAACATGCGACATGGTCCCGATCACCCCCAACTGGGCACCACTACTGATCATCAGGAAAGGAAACATAGTATCGCTGAGAGTCCTCGTCGAACTCCCACTTGAGCTCGAGGGCGTCACCTGGAGCAGAAACATCTGGACCTGCATCTGGTGTAATAGTAATCTGTGAGCCATAGGGACTCCGCAATCTCGCACCCTCGCGATCAAGACTATTTAAGCTTAATAGGTAGGGTAAGGTAAATATATGTGGAGCTGCAGCAAGCGACTAGCATATGAGGTGGCTAACCTATTCGCAAAAGAGAGCGAGAAGAGGAGGCAAAGCACGAGCAAGAAACTAAAGGACAACCTGCGCAAACATTACTCCAACACCGTGTCCACTTCCCGAACTCCGTCGAGAAGAGGCCATCACGGTAACTCACACTGTTGATTCATTTTAATTAAGTTAAGGTTCAAGTTATCTACAACCGGACATTAACAAATTCCCATCTGCCCATAACCGTGGGCACGGCTTTCGAAAGTTCAAATCCCTGCAGGGGAGTCCCAACTTAGCCCATGACAAGCTCTCACGGTCAACGAAGGAATAGACCTCCTCCCGAGACATTCCGATCAGACTCGGTATCTTGGTTCCTCAAGACATTTCGACATGTTAAAACAAGACCAGCAACACCGCCCGAATGTGCCGACAAATCCCGATAGGAGCTGCACATATCTCTTTCTCAGGGCACACTCAGATTGTCTTAGGTACGGGTAGGCCAGCCCAGAGTTGCCCCTGGTGGCCACCGGCAGCTGACAGGTGGACCAACACTCAGAGGAGCACTAGCCCGGGGGGGGAGGGGGGGGGGTTAAAATAAGATGACCCTCGGGCTCCGGAAACCCAAGGGAAAAGAGGCTAGGTGGCAAATGGTAAAACTAAGGTTGGGCATTGCTGGTAAAGCTTTAATCAAGATGAACTATCAAGGGGTTCCCATTATAACCCAACCTCGTAAGGAACGCAAAATCCGGGAACATAACACCGATATGACGGAAACTAGGGCGGCAAGAGTGGAACAAAACACTAGGCGAGAGGCCGAGCCTTCCACCCTTTACCAAGTATATAGATGCATAAAGATAACATGGCAATATAATGATATCGCAACAAGTAAATAAATGTTCCAACAAGGAACGGTCTCCAATCTTCACCTGCAACTAGCAACGCTATAAGAGGGGCTGAGCAAAGCGGTAACATAGCCAATCAACGGTTTGCTAGGACATGGAGGGTTAGAGGTTTGACATGGCAATTTGGGAGGCTTGAAAGCAAATGGTAGGCATCGTAGCATTGGCATAGCAAAAGAGCGGGCAATCTAGCATAGCAAAGATAGTAGTGATTTCGAGGGTATGATCATCTTGCCTGCCAAGCTGTCAGAGTTGACTGGATCCTCGAAAGCAAACTCAATGGGCTCCTCGTTAGCGAACTCATCTCCCGGCTCTACCCAAACAAGACAAACAAGCAAACAGAACACAATCAACCATGTTTAAGGATCAAACAATACGATGCAAAGATGGTATGCTATGTGGGATGCGATGCGGGATGCATATGCAAGATTTGACAAGGAATGCATGAACCTGGCCTCAACATGGGAATCCAAGTGTGCCACTGGAAAGATAAGATTAAATCGCTTGAAAACGATATAAAGAACGCCGGAATCGGAGTTACGGTTTGGAAATGGCAAGCGATTCAAATATGACACCGGTCTGCGATTTACAACAAGTAGTCATCTAAATGCAATGAGATGAACATGCTAAATCACCCAAACATGGCAAGAAAATACATGGCAGGGATGCATTCAAGATGCTTAACAAAAGTCTAGCACTGAGCTACGGCCAATTCATCCATTAACAGGTTCAAACAAGCATGGCAAAAATGCATATGGTAAACAGATCTTAGACTTAGTGAAATTAACACTTGTCTGAAATTTCAGATCAGGTAGCACTCTTTGGAGCAACAAAACTACATGCTACAGGACCTGAACATGGCAAAGTAAGACATGGCATGGAGCTACTCAAAAAGCTTAACAAAAGTCCCTTAGTGACTTTGAGCCAAAAGGGATCAGAAAACATATTAGCAAGCATGTGAACATAGCAAAAGCATAATCAGTTTTCAGACTTAGTGAAAACTGGCACATGCTGAAACATATCTCAAGTAGGCATGTAAACGAGGTCGATGCACTCACTACGGAGCAAGTCATGATAATCTGAGCATGCATCTATCAAGAACACACAAAATGCAAGCTAGACATGGCAAGATCAATAACATAGCATCGGCAAAATTGCAAACAAGTTGAAAATCTGCCCAGATTCACGAAGTAGAAAAAGTAGAGCTCGATTGACTCAATATAGGGTGCTCCATAGTTGCAAACAAAGACATGGATGGATGGAGCACTACAAGATTAATGAAACATCCTTACAGATCATCCTCAAAATAGGCACGGATCACTAGGAAGCAACATGAACATATGACAACATGAGATAAACAGCTCAAGGACTTAGTGGAATTCCTAAGTCCCTGAAATCAGAATTACCAAGTGCCTCACTTGGCAATCTTGTGCTAGTCACCACACACATCACAAAAATACATGGGTTGCACCTCTGGAAAGATGACAAAACCCTTAACAAAACATATGTAGAGCATCAGGGCATATCATGCACACAATAATCATGGCAAAAATGACAAATAGCTAAATGGAGTAGCAGATCTGACAATTATCTCAAGTAGCCCTCTTCTAACAGCATTTCGGGCATCAAGATGAATTCAAATGAAAATGATGCAATGGAATGAAATGATGTACTCTCTGAGACGACCAATTTGATATGCTATATGCCCAAATCGGAGCTACGGATGAGGAGATACGATGCTATGAACATGAGCACATGGATCTGCGATTCCGAGGACTTAGAAGAAAAACCACCTAGGGTTTACTATTCATCCACGACGGATCCAGATCGGCGCACGGATCGAGGTTGGCCGGGGCACTTTAGACGCCGGAGTCGAAGGTGGCCGGAGCTGCTTCGGAAACTTGCCGTGGAGGAGGGGACGAGGCCGGCCGGAGGAGGTCGCCGGATGGCGGCGGGGCGGCGCGAGCTCGGCGAGCGGCCGGAGACGAAGCCGGCCGGCGAGGTGGCGGCAATAGCGCGCGGCGGCGCGGCGCTCTGGGCGCGGGCGGCGCTCGGGGAGAAGAGGCCAGCCGCGGGCATGGATCTGGCCCGGATCGGCCCCGCGCGGGCCGGATCTGGGCCGGCGGCGCGGCGCGGTGAAGTGGGGAGCGGGGCGGACAGGTGGCGGCGGTTGATTTGCAGCGGGGATTTTTGTCCGACGCGGATCCGGACACGTCCGACAGCGCGCGAGGAAGAGAACTAGGGTTTCGGGAGGAAGGAGAAGAAGATTTCGGAGGGGTCTTTATATAGGCATAGAAGGAGCTAGGAGAGTCCAAATGAGGTGTGGTTTTCGGCCACGAGATCGTGATCGAATGCTCTAGATGATGGAGAGGGTCTAGGTGGGTTTTGGGCCAACTTGGAGGGGTGTTGGGCTGCAACACACACGAGGCCTTTTCGGTCCCTCGGTTAACCGTTGGAGCATCAAACGAAGTCCAAATGGTACAAAACTTGACAGGCGGTCTGCCGGTAGTAAACCAAGGCCGCTTGGCAAGTCTCGGCCCAATCCGGAAATGTTTAATCCCCACACACGAAAGAAAGCTAGAAATGACCACCGAAGGAGAACGAAGCGCCGGAATGCAAAACGGACAATGGGGAAAATGCTCGAATGCATGAGATGAACACGTATGCAAATGCAATGCACATGATGACATGATATGAGATGCAGGACAATGATAACAACACACGGAGACAAAGACCCGAACCCGAGAAAATAAAATAACTTAGCGCCGGAAATGGCAAGAGTTGGAGTACAAATTGGGTAAGTTACATCCGGGGTGTTACAACACTCCACCACTACGAAAGGATCTCGTCCCGAGATCTAGGACTGAAAGAACGCCGGGTATTCAGAACGGAGGTGATCCTCGCGTTCCCAGGTAGCTTCATGGTCGGAATGCTGTGACCACTTGACTTTGAGAAATTTGATTGACTTGTTGCGAGTCTTACGTTCAGTCTCTTCAAGAATAGCAACTGGGTGCTCACGATAAGAGAGATCTTCTTGGAGCTCAATGTCCTCGAAGTTGACGGTGCGATCAGGAGTCTTGAAGCACTTTCGGAGCTGAGAGACATGGAACACATCATGAACATTTGCAAAGTTTGAAGGAAGCTTCAGTTGATAGGCGAGATCGCCTCTCTTGCTGACAATCTTGAAAGGTCCCACGTATCTGGGGGCAAGCTTCCCTTTGATACCGAAGTGACGAGTACCTTTCATAGGAGAGACGCGGAGGTAAACATGATCTCCGATCTCGAAAGCCAAATCATGGTGCTTACTATCATAGTAGCTCTTCTGGCGGGATTGGGCTGCTTTGAGGTTATCTCGAATGACTTTGCACATTTCCTCTGCGTCTGTGATTAAGTCATTTCCGAGAAGCTGACGTTCACCGGTTTTAGACCAATTGAGAGGGGTACGGCACTTCCTGCCATACAGAATTTCAAATGGGGCCTTCGCCGAACTTGCTTGAAAAATGTTATTGTAGGAGAATTCAGCATAAGGAAGACAATCCTCCCACTTCATGCCGAAAGAGATCACACAAGCCCTGAGCATATCTTCAAGAATCTGGTTGACACGCTCGACTTGACCGCTAGTTTTAGGATGGAAAGCTGTGCTGAAGCGGATGTTTGTGCCCATGGCCTTCTGGAAAGAATCCCAAAACTTGGAGGTAAAGATGCTGCCACGGTCTGAAGAGATCACTTGTGGGATACCGTGCAGAGAGACAATTCGAGAGGTGTAGAGCTCCGCCAATTGAGCTGCAGTGATTGACTCTTTGATAGGCATAAAGTGAGCCACTTTGGTGATTTTGTCGATGACAACGAATATAGCATCATTGCCACGCTTGGACTTTGGAAACCCAGTCACGAAGTCCGTTTCGATGTGGTCAAACTTCCATTCTGGAATGGCAAGAGGTTGGAGGAGACCAGCTGGCCTTTGGTGTTCTGCCTTCACTCTTCTGCAGACATCATGTTCATTAACGAATTGAGCAATCTCTCGCTTCATTCGCGTCCACCAATAGGCCTGCTTGAGGTCCTGATACGTCTTCGTGCTCCCAGGGTGGATGGAGAGGAGAGAATTGTGAGCCTTGTTCATGATCACTTTACGAAGTTCACCTTTGGGCACAACAATACGATCCTCGAAGAAGAGAGTATCCTTGTCATCAAGGCGGTAGCACTTGTACTTGGGTTGACTCTTGGCAATCCCAATCTTCACCTTTTTCACCATAGCATCAAGAAGTTGGGCTTGGCGAATCTGGTCTTCCAAGGTAGGAGGGACTTGAAGGTTGGCGAGGAAACCTTGAGGAACAACTTGCAGATTAAGTTTGCGGAAAGCTTCACAAAGCTCGGGTTGATAAGGCTTGAGAATCAGACTGTTGCAATAAGCCTTTCTGCTCAATGCGTCAGCAATCACATTGGCCTTGCCTGGAGTATACTCGATACTCGGATTATACTCTTGAATCATTTCGACCCATCAAGTTTGCCCGAGGTTGAGATTAGGCTGAGTGAAGATGTACTTGAGACTCTTGTGATCAGTGAAAATGTCCACTTTTCTTCCCAATCGAAGATGTCTCCAAGTCAAAAGAGCATGCACAACTGCTGCCAACTCGAGATCATAAGTGGGGTAGTTCTTCTCGTTAGGCTTCAACTAGCGAGATGTATAAGCAACAACTTTCTTCTCTTGCATCAACACTGCATCGAGACCTTGGAGAGAGGCATCACAAAAGACCTCGTACGGTTTGGATTCATCAGGCGGAGTCAGAACTGGAGCAGTGATCAATTTCTCTTTGAAAGTATTGAAAGCAATGTCACACTCCGGAGACCAAACGTACTTGGCGTGCTTCTGGAGAAGATTAGCGAGAGGCTTCGCGATCTTAGAAAAGTTTTCAATGAATCTTCGACAATAGCTTGCGAGACCGAGGAAGCTACGGAGTTGCTTCACGTTCTGAGGAGGTTCCCAATTCACAATTGCAGACACCTTCTCAGGATTCACGGCAATGCCCTTGGCAGAGATGATATGACCAAGATAAAGAACCTCATCGAGCCAAAATTTGCACTTGGAGAACTTGGCGTAGAACTGATGTTCTCTGAGCTTATCGAGTACCAAACGCAAGTGCTTGGCATGATCTTCCTTGTTCTTCGAGAAAACCAGAATGTCGTCGAGATAGACCAAAACAAAGTCATTGGTGTAGGCGTTGAAGATGAAGTTCATCATGCGAGAGAACGTCAGAGGAGCGTTGACGAGGCCAAAAGACATGACAGTGTATTCATATGAACCATAGCTTGTCCTGAAAGCCGTCTTGGGAATATCTTGCTCACGGATTCGAATCTGATGATAACCCATACGGAGATCAAGCTTGGAGAATACTTGGGCACCTTTGAGTTGTTCGAACAGCTCATTGATGTTGGGAAGTGGGTATTTGTTCTGGATGGTCTTCTTGTTCAATGGACGGTAATCAACACAAAGTCGGTCCGTTCCATCCTTCTTCTTCACAAAAAGAACACCATAACCCCACAGAGAAGAACTAGGCCGGATGAGACCCATTCTTTCTTGAATATCGAGTTGCTTCTTCAGCTCCTTCAACTCTTCAGGTCCGAGCTTGTAAGGACGCTTGCACACTGGTTCCGTACCGGGCTCAAGATCAATGACGAATTCAACTGGCCGGTGCGGAGGCATTCCTAGAAGCTCTTCTGGAAAGACGTCTTGATATTCGGAAACGACTGGAATTTGCGAGATAGCATCCAGTTCATCCTTCTCATTGAGAGAAAACAGACGGATGGTATTATCCCGAGCGGCAAAGACAATTACATCCTCAGACGAATGAGTCAATTGAATCTGTCTGGCTGCATAATCAAGATGTGCCTTGTGCTTAGAAAGCCAATCCATTCCGAGAATAAGATCAATATCCGAGTCACCAAGAACCGTAGGAGAAGATAGAAACTTGTAGTCACCCAAGGTGATAGTAACATTCGGAGCAATGGAGTTAGGATGCATGCACTTACCGGGAGAGACAACTGCTAATGCACTAGGCAAAATTTTCAAAGCCAAACCATGCTTAGATGAAAACGGTCTCAAGATGAAACAATGCGATGCACCAGTGTCAAAAAGAACTTTTGTGGGAACATCGTTAACATGAAGGTTACCCATGATGACATCTGATGAATCCTCTACCTGAGCTGCATTCATCAAGTTGACCTTGGCGTGCTTGGGGTTATGCTTGACCACAACTGTACTTGCCGATCTGACAGGAGGGGGAGGAGGAAGACGCCTCTGGTTGAAACACTTGTTGGCATAGTGACCCTTCTGTTGGCACTTGTTGCACGTGACCTCTGAAAGAGGACGGTGGTACGGAGCACTTGATCTTGGAGCTTGAGACGAAGTCTTGTTCTAAAAGCCAGGGTTGGGTGGGTGGGAAGAACCACTGCCACCTTTGCTCTTCTGCTGATACGGCTGACGGAACGGAGGAGGAGGAAGCCAATACTTCTACTGCTTGGCCACTTGAGTAGAGGAAGAAGGAGTAGAGTCTCTGACTCGCTTCTTGGAAGCATCACACCTCAACTGAGCAGCCTCTTGCTTTAGTGCCATGTTGTAGAACTCATCGTACCTCAAGGGCTCGAAGAGAACAAGAGCTAGCTGAATTTCTTCTCTGAGACCACCCCTGAACTGGTATATCATGCTCTTCTCATCAGGAACGTCCTGCTTGGCAAAGCAGGCGAGCTTCTGGAACAACTTGTTGTAGTCATAGACAGACAAAGAGCCTTGCTTCAGGTTGCGGAATTCCTCACGCTTACTTTCCACCATGCTCTGAGGGATATGGTGAGCTCGAAAATCTTGACGGAATTCATCCCAAGTGATCACACATCCACCTCTGGAATCCTTGTACTGCTGGAACCATTCTGCAGCTTGATCTTTGAGTTGGAAGGAAGCGAACTTGACGAAATCCTCAGGCCTGACGTTACTGCACTCAAAATGCTTACACAGATCCATGAGCCAATCGTCAGCATCGGTTGCCTCAACACAATTGCTGAAAGTCTTTGGCCCATTAGCAAGGAACTGGTTGAGTGTAGCAAAGTGATTCTGATTGTTGCCTTGATTCCCTTGGTTGCCTTGATTGTGCTCTTGGAGAATTTGCACGATCAACTGTGTGTTTGCATTGGTTGCGGCCATCACAGCTTGCCATGACTCCGGAGGAGGTGGAGGTGGTGGCGGATCAGGATTCAGAGTCATGCGCGTTGGAGGAGCCATCCTGAAGAGGTTGACATCCATTAGCACATTGACAGATAAAATATTGAAGCTGAATCCAACAGAATGAAAATTGCAACAAATAGTCTTCACATCCGAACAAAATGAACGAATGCATTCCTCTTGAAATGGTCACATATCCATAAATTGAGAAGCCACGTAGAATGAAGGTAGAGGAATAAATCAACAAGGTACGGATCAAGAACGAATAATCGGTAAGAAATCCCAATCTCAAACCAATATCCGTAGAAGAAGAACTAGAGCTACGAGAATTCCCACCTATGAAACTCCCGAACCTTTCCGGTTATGCAATCAGGTGTTGGGGATACAGGGGAAGCATAATATCTCACCCAAATCTAGCAAATCCTACATCCAGCTGTATCCATCCTTCAACACATAACCGAGAAAAAACTTCGGAAACCATCTACCTCAACCTTCGAAAAGCATCCGTTATACAAGTTATGGCGATACTCCCGAACTCCCGCCCAGTACTGGGTGGCGTCGAGGTTATCCCACCAACGAACTGCATAACAGATATTTTTGATGTCGGCGTACTAATCGTAGGTATTCTAGAATTGCAATGATAAAATTATGACGACAACACCTCAGAGCTCAACTCCTCGGGACACTTCCACAAAACCCCTGACAGGAGGCACCAAGACAATGTTCTCATCATAAAACCATCGGAACGATTCCAAGATACCCGCGTGATCCTAAATTTTTTTTAGTGAAATTTGAGAAGAGAAGAGTCAAAACTCTACGTCAGGATGCCTTATCAGAGCGATGAGGAGACTGGGAAGTAAAAAGAATTCCTAAACTCCCCGATATATAATTCCTAAATGACTCAAAACATTTTTTTCTAGACACAACTCGGCCACTAAAAATGATCAAGCAATGGGGCTCCTAAGGTCAGGGAAGGCTCTGATTACCAACTTGTAACACCCTCGATGCGACTATAGCTCCCACGTGTTGAGGCACGACTTAGAGACATAATCACATTGAAGGCATATGTCGCAAGTCAGGCAATCATCACAAACATCCCATGTAATATAGATAATAAAAGGGATAATATAGTTGGCTTACACTCGCCACGTCAATCAAGTACATAAATAACATACATCATCCAAACACTCATGGCCCGACTACGGCGCCAAAATGAAAGATAACCCAACATGCGACATGGTCCCGATCACCCCAACTGGGCACCACTACTGATCATCAGGAAAGGAAACATAGTATCGCTGAGAGTCCTCGTCGAACTCCCACTTGAGCTCGAGCGCGTCACCTGGAGCAGAAACATCTCGACCTGCATCTGGTGTAATAGTAATCTGTGAGCCACAGGGACTCAGCAATCTCGCACCCTCGCGATCAAGACTATTTAAGCTTAGTAGGTAGGGTAAGGTAAATATATGTGGAGCTGCAGCAAGCGACTAGCATATGAGGTGGCTAACCTATTCGCAAAAGAGGGCGAGAAGAGGAGGCAAAGCGCGAGCGAGAAACTAAAGGACAACCTGCGCAAACATTACTCCAACACCGTGTCCACTTCCCGAACTCCGTCGAGAACAGGCCATCACTGTAACTCACACTGTTGATTCATTTGAATTAAGTTAAGGTTCAAGTTATCTACAACCGGACATTAACAAATTCCCATCTGCCCATAACCGTGGGCACGGCTTTCGAAAGTTCAAATCCCTCCAGGGGAGTCCCAACTTAGCCCATGACAAGCTCTCACGGTCAACGAAGGAATAAACCTCCTCCTGAGACGTTCCGATCAGACTCGGTATCTCGGTTCCTCAAGACATTTCGACAGGTTAAAACAAGACCAGAAACACCGCCCGAATGTGCCGACAAATCCCGATAGGAGCTGCACATATCTCTTTCTCAGGGCCCACTCAAATTGTCTTAGGTACGGGTAGGCCAGCCCAGAGTTGCCCCTGGTGGCCACCGGCAGCTGACAGGTGGACCAACACTCAGAGGAGCACTAGCCCGGGGGGTTTAAAATAAGATGACCCTCGGGCTTCGGAAACCCAAGGGAAAAGAGGCTAGGTGGCAAATGGTAAAACCAAGGTTGGGCATTGCTGGTAAAGCTTTAATCAAGATGAACTATCAAGGGGTTCCCATTATAACCCAACCTCGTAAGGAACGCAAAATCCGTGAACATAACACCGATATGACGGAAACTAGGGCGGCAAGAGTGGAACAAAACACTAGGCGAGATGCCGAGCCTTCCACCCTTTACCAAGTATATAGATGCATAAAGATAACATGGCAATATAATGATATCCCAACAAGTAAATAAATGTTCCAACAAGGAACGGTCTCCAATCTTCACCTGCAACTAGCAACGCTATAAGAGGGGCTGAGCAAAGCGGTAACATAGCCAATCAACGGTTTGCTAGTACATGGAGGGTTAGAGGTTTTACATGGCAATTTGGGAGGCTTTAAAGCAAATGGTAGGCATCGTAGCATTGGCATAGCAAAAGAGCGAGCAATCTAGCATAGCAAAGGTAGTAGTGATTTCGAGGGTATGATCATCTTGCCTGCAAAGCTGTCAGAGTTGACTGGATCCCCGAAAGCAAACTCAATGGGCTCCTCGTTAGCGAACTCGTCTCTCGGCTCTACCCAAACAAGACAAACAAGCAAACGGAACACAATCAACCACGTGCAAGGATACGATGCAAAGATGGTATGCTATGCGGGATGCGATGCGGGATGCATATGCAAGATTTGACAAGGAATGCATGAACCTGGCCTCAACTTGGGAATCCAAGTGTGCCACTTGAAAGATGAGATGAAATCGCTTGAAAACGATATAAAGAACGCCGGAATCGGAGTTACGGTTTGGAAATGGCAAGCGATTCAAATATGACACCGGTCCGCGATTTACAACAAGTAGCCATCCAAATGCAATGAGATGAACATGCTACAGCACCCAAACATGGCAACAAAATACATGGCAGGGATGCATTCAAGATGCTTAACAAAAGTCTAGCACTGAGCTACGGCCAATTCATCCATTAACAGGTTCAAACAAGCATGGCAAAAATGCATATGGTAAACAGATCTTAGACTTAGTGAAATTAACACTTGTCTAAAATTTCAGATCAGGTAGCACTCTTTGGAGCAACAAAACTACATGCTACAGGACCTGAACATGGCAAAGTAAGACATGGCATGGGGCTACTCAAAAAGCTTAACAAAAGTCCCTTAGTGACCTTGAGCCAAAAGGGATCAGAAAACATATTAGCAAGCATGTGAACATAGAAAAAGCATAATCAGTTTTCAGACTTGGTGAAAACTGGCACATGCTGAAACATATCTCAAGTAGGCATGTAAACGAGCTCGATGCACTCACTACGGAGCAAGTCATGATAAGCTGAGCATGCATCTATCAAGAACACACAAAATGCAAGCTAGATATGGTAAGATCAATAGCATATCATGCATGGATCAACTACAACAACATCGGGAAAATTGCAAAAAAGTTGACAATCTGCCCAGATTCACAAAGTAGCAAAAGTAGAGCTCGATTGACTCAATCTAGGGTGCTCCATAGTTGCAAACAAATACATGGATGGATAGAGAACTACAAGATTAATAAAACATCCTTACTGGTCATCCTCAAAAGAGGCACGGATCACTAGGAAGCAACATGAACATATGACAACATGTGATAAACAGCTCAAGGACTTAGTGGAATTGCTAAGTCCCTGAAAACAGAATTACCAAGTGCCTCACTTGGCAAGCTTGTGGTAGTCACCACACGCATCACAAAAAAACATGGGTTGCACCTCTGGAAAGATGAAAAAACCCTTAACAAAACATATGTAGAGCATCAGGGCATATCATGCACACAATAATCATGGCAAAAATGACAAATAGCTAAATGGAGTAGCAGATCTGACAATTATCTCAAGTAGCCCTCTCCTAACAGCATTTCGGGCATCAAGATGAACTCAAATGAAAATGATGCAATGGAATGAAATGATGTACTCTCTGAGATGACCAATTTGATATGCTATATGCCCAAATCGGAGCTACGGATGAGGAGATACGATGCTATGAACATGAGCACATGGATCTGCGATTCCGAGGACTTAGAAGAAAAACCACCTAGGGTTTACTGTTCATCCGCGACGGATCTAGATCGGCGCACGGATCGAGGTTGGCCGGGGCACTGTACACACTGGAGTGAAGGTGGCCGGAGCTGCTCCGAGAACTTGCCGCGGTGGAGGGGACGAGGCCGACCGAAGGAGGTCGCCGGACGGCGGCGGGGCGGCGAGCACCAGGCGGTGGGGCGGCGAGCACCGGGCGGCGGGGCGGCACGAGCTCGGCGAGCGGCCGGAGATGAAGCCGGCCAGCGAGGTGGCGGCAATGGTGCGCGGCGGCGTGGCGCTCGGGGAGAAGAGGCCAGGCGCGGGCGCGGGATCTGGCCCGGATCGGCCCTGCGCGGGCCGGATCTGGGCCGACGGGGCGGCGTGATGAAGTGGGGAGCGGGGCGGAAAGGTGGCGGCGGTTGATTGGCGGCGGGGATTTTTGTCCGGCGCGGATCCGGACACGTCCGGCGGCGCGCGAGGAAGAGAACTAGGGTTTCAGGAGGAAGGAGAAGAAGATTTCGGAGGGGTCTTTAGATAGGCATAGAAGGAGCTAGGAGAGTCCAAATGAGGTGCGGTTTTCGGCCATGCGATCGTGATCGAACGCTCTAGGTGATGGAGAGGGTTTAGGTGGGTTTTGGGCCAACTTGGAGGGGTGTTGGTCTGCAACACACACGAGGCCTTTTCGGTCCCTCGGTTCACCGTTGGAGCATCAAACGAAGTCCAAATGGTACGAAACTTGACACACGGTCTGCCGGTAGTAAACCAAGGCCGCTTGGCAAGTCTCGGACCAATACGGAAATGTTTAATCCCCACACATGAAATAAAGCTAGAAATGACCACCGGAGGAGAACGAAGCGCCGGAATGCAAAACGGACAACGGGGAAAATGCTCGAATGCATGAGATGAACACGTATGCAAATGCAATGCACATGATGACATGATATGAGATGCAGGACAACGATAACAACACACGGATACAAAGTCCCGAACCCGAGAAAATAAAATAACTTAGCGCCGGAAACGGCAAGAGTTGGAGTACAAATTGGGTAAGTTACATCCAGGGTGTTACAACAACTCTTTGTGTTCTACTCGTACATATCATCTACGCATAGACCTGGATCGGATGGCACTATTGGGCAACATTGCATGGCATAAAAAAAATCTACGCACACGCATGATCTATCCATGGAGATGCATAGCAACGAGAGGGGAGAGTGTGTCTAAGTACCCTCATAGACCGTAAGCAGAAGCGTTTACCAATGCAGTTGATGTAGTCGAACTTCTTTGCGCTCCAACCGATCAAGTACCGAACATACGACACCTCCGAATTCAGCACACGTTCAGCTCGGTGACGTCCTCCGCCTTCTTGATCGAGCAAGACGGTGAGGTAGTAGGTGAGTTTCGGCAGCACGACGGTGTGGTGACGGTGATGGTGAAGCTATCTTCGTAGGGCTTCGCCTAAGCACTACGAAAATATGACTGGGGGTGTAAACGGTGGAGGGGGGCACCGCACACGGCTAAGACAATGTTGTGTTGTGCTAGGCGCCCCCCTCCCACATATATATATATAGGTGGGAGGGAGAGGAGAGAGGCCAAGGGGTGCCCCAAGTAGGCCGAATCCTACTTGGGGTTTTCCCCCAAGTGGCGCCCCTTCCTTATTTAGAGTGCGGGAGGAAGGAAGGAGGAGTTGCCCCCCCCCCTTTCCATTCTCTCCCGAGGAGGGAAAGGCAAGAGGGGCCACCCCTCCCTTTCCTTCCCCATAGGGCCGGCCAGCCAAGGGAGGGGTGCGCCAGCCCCCTTGTGGGCTGGTATATCCCCTCATTTGTCCCATAAGGCCCATATCTTCGCCGGGGGGGGTGGGGGTGCACGGAACCCCTTCCGGTGACCCGACGGTTTCTTCCCGGTACGTCCTGAAACACTTCCGGTGTCCAAATACCATCGTACTATATATCAATCTTTACCTCTCGACCATTTCGAGACTCCTTGTCATGTCCATGATCTCATCCGGGACTCCGAACAACATTCGGTCACCAAATCATATAACTCATATAAGACTATATCATCAACGAATGTTAAGCGTGCGGACCCTATGGGTTTATGAACTATGTAGACATGAATGAGACACCTCTTCGGTCAATAACCAATAGAGGAACCTAGATGCTCATATTGGCTCCTACATATTCTATGAAGATCATTATCGATCGAACCGTTATGACAACATACATAATTCCCTTTGTCCATCGATATGTTACTTGCCCGAGATTCGATCGTTGGTATCTTCATACCTAGTTCAATCTCGTTACCGGCAAGTCTCTTTACTCGTTCCATAATAAATCACCTCGTGACTAACTCCTTAGTCATTTGCCTGCAAGCTTATGATGTGTATTACCGAGAGGGCCCAGAGATACCTCTCCGATACTCGGAGTGACAAATCCTAATCTTAATTTATGCCAACTCAACAAAAACCTTCGGAGATACCTGTAGAGCATCTTTATGATCACCCAGTTACATTGTGATGTTTGATAGCACACAAGGCATTCCTACGGTATGATGCGTCCATTTGGTGGCATGCTTTTATATTGATATTTGTTGCATTATGGGCTGTTATTACACACTATATCATAATACTTATGCCTATTCTCTCTTATTTTATAAGGTTTACATGAAGAGGGAGAATGCCGGCAGCTGGAATTCTTGACTGGAAAAGGAGCAAATATTAGAGACCTATTTTGCACAACTCCAAAATTCCTGAAACTTCACGCAACATGTTTTTGGAATATATATAAAATATTGGGCAAAGAAAGAACTAGAGGGGGCCACCAGCCAACCACAAGGGTGGAGGGCGCGCCCCCGACCTTGTGGGCCTCCTTGGTAGGCCTTCGATGCCCATCTTTGGCTATATGGTGTCTTTCACCCTGGAAAAATCAAGAAGAAGCTTTTGGGACGAATCGCCGCCGTCTCGAGGCTGAACCTGGGCAGAACCAATCTAGGGCTCCGGTGGAGCTGTTCTGTCGGGGAAATATTCCTCCGGGAGGGGGAAATCATTGCCATCGTCATCACCATTGATCCTCTCATCGAGAGGGGGTCAATCTCCATCAACATCTTCACCAGCACCATCTCCTCTCAAACCCTAGTTCATCTCTTGTATTCGATGTTGGTCCCAAAACCTCAGATTGGTAGCTGTGGGTTGCTAGTAGTGTTGATTACTCCTTGTAGTTGATGCTAGTTGATTTACTCAGTGGAAGATCATATGTTCAGATCCTTAATGATAATTAATACTCCTATGATTATGATTATGAATATGCTTTGTGAGTAGTTATGTTTGTTCCTAAGGACATGGGAGAAGTCTTGTTATAAGTAATCATGTGGATTTGGTATTTGTTCGATATTTTGATGAGATGTATGTTGTCTCTCCTCTAGTGGTGTTATGTGAACGTCGACTACATGACACTTCACCATTATTTGGGCCGGGGGGAAGACATTGGGAAGTAATAAGTAGATGATGGGTTGCTAGAGTGACAGAAGCTTAAACCCTAGTTTATGCGTTGCTTCATAAGGGGCTGATTTGGATCCATATGTTTCATGCTATGGTTAGGTCTACCTTAATTCTTCTTTCGTAGTTGCGGATGCTTGCACGACGGGTTAATCATAAGTGTGAGGCTTGTCCAAGGACGGGCAGCACCCAAGCACCGGTCCACCCACATATCAAATTATCAAAATAGCGAACGCGAATCATATGAGCATGATGAAAACTAACTTGACAACATTTCACATGTGTCCCCGGGAGCGCTTTGATTTATATAAGAGTTCGTCCAGGCTTGTACTTTGCTACCAAAAGGATTTGTCCACCTTGTTGCACCTTGTTTACTTTTATCACTTGTTACCCGTTACAATTTATCTTATCACAAAACTATTTGTTATCAATAATTTTAGTGCTTGCAGAGAATACCTTGCTGAAAACCACTTGTCATTTCCTTCTGCTCCTCATTGGGTTCGACACTCTTACTTATCGAAAGGACTAGATAGACCCCCTATACTTGTGGGTCATCAAGACTCTTTTCTAGCGCCGTTTCCGGGGAGTGAAGCGCCTTTGGTAAGTGGAATTTGGTAAGGAAACATTTATATAGTGTGCTGGAATTTACGGTCACTTGTTGCTATGGAAAATAACCCTTTGAGGGGTTTGTTCGGGGTATCTTCACCTCGACCGGAACCACAATTACTTGTTCCTCAACCTACTGCACCTACTGAAAATATTTATTATGAAATTCCTTCGGGTATGATAGAGAAACTGCTAGCTAATCCTTTTGCAGGAGATGGAACATTACATCCCGATGTGCACCTAATCTATGTGGATGAAGTTTGTGGATTATTGAAGCTTGCAGGTATCCCTGATGATGTTGTCAAGAAGAAGGTCTTCCCTTTATCTTTGAAGGGAAAGGCATTGACATGGTATAGGCTATTGGATGATATTGGATCATGGAACTACAACCGATTGAAATTGGAATTTCATCAGAAGTTTTATCCTATGCATCTGGTTCATCGTGATCTGAATTATATATATAATTTTTGGCCTCGTGAAGGAGAAAGTATTGCTCAAGCTTGGGGGAGGCTTAAGTTAATGTTATATTCAAGGATGAATTAATTGGTCTTGCTTCTATTTTTGTACCACCTACTGATCCTTTAGAAAAATATTTGCTAGACCATGAGAATGATTTTCATATGCATGAAAGAAATGAAATAGATAAAATTTTCTTCAAACAACATCCTCTGCTTAAACACAATTTGCCTATTGAAACTCTAGGAGGCCCTCCTCCGCCTAAAGGTGATCCTGTGTTTGAATTAAAACAATTGCCAGACACTTTTTAATAAGCTTATCTTGATGAAAATAAGACATATCCTGTTATTATTAGTGCTAACCTTTCAGAACATGAAGAAGAAAGATTATTAAAAGTTCTAAGGAAGCACCGAGCTACTATTGGATATAATCTGGATGATTTAAAGGGCATTAGTCCCACTCTATGTTAGCACAAAATTAATATGGAACCTGATGCTAAATCCGTTGTTGATCACCAACGTCGGTTAAATTCGAAGATGAAAGAAGTGGTAAGAACGGAAATATTAAAACTTCTGGAAGCAGGTATAATCTATCCCATAGCTGATAGTAGATGGGTAAGTCATGTTCATTATGTTCCTAAGAAAGGAGGTATAACTATTGTTCCAAATGATAAGAATGAACTTATTCCACAAAGAATTGTTACAAGCTATAGAATGGTAATTGATTTATAAAATTAAACAAAGCAACTAGAAAAGATCATTACCCTTTGCTTTTATTTATAAAATGCTTGAAAGATTATCTAAGCACACACACTTTTGCTTCCTTGATGGATATTCTGGTTTTTCACAAATAGCTATTTCTCAACCTGATCAACAAAAGATCACTTTTATTTGTCCCTTTGGAACCTATGCTTATAGACATATGCCTTTTGGTTTATGTAATGCACCTGCTACCTTTCAAAGATGTATGCCTGCTATATTCTCTGATTTTTGTGAAAAGATTGTTGAGGTTTTCATGGATGACTTTTCTGTTTATGGGAAGTCTTTTGATGATTGTTTAAGCAATCTTGATCGAGTTTTGCAGAGATGTGAATAAACAAATCTCGTCTTGAATTGGGAGAAGTGCCACTTTATGGTTAATGAAGGCATTGTCTTTGGTCATAAAATTTCTGAAAGAGGTATTGAAGTGGACAAAGCTAAGGTTGATGCAATTGAGAAAATGCCATGTCCTAAAGATATAAAAGGTATTCGTAGTTTCTTAGGTCATGCTGGTTTCTATAGGAGATTTATCAAAGACTTTTCAAAAATTTCTAGGCCTCTTACTAGTCTCTTGGAAAAGGATATTCCTTTTGTTTTGGGTGATGATTGTTTAGAAGCCTTTGAAACACTTAAGAAAGCCTTAATTTCTGCAACTATTGTTCAACCACCTGATTGGAACTTGCCTTTTGAAATTATGTGTGATGCTAGTGATTATGATGTTGGTGCTTTTTTAGGACAAAGAGTTGATAAGAAACTCAATGTTATTCATTATGCTAGTAAAACTCTAGACAGTGCTCAAAGAAAGTATGCTACTACTGAAAAAGAATTCTTAGCAGATGTGTTTGCTTGTGATAAATTTAGACCTTATATTGTTGATTCCAAAGTAATGGTTCACACAGACCATGCTACTATTAAAGATCTTATGGAAAAGAAAGATGCTAAACCTAGACTTATTCATTGGTTCTCTTGTTACAAGAATTTGATTTACATATCATTGATAGAAAAGGAGCTGAGAACCCAGTAGCCGATAATTAGTCTAGGCTTGAAAATGTGCTTGATGACCCACTACCTATTGATGATAGTTTTCCTGATGAGCAGTTAACTGCAATAGATGTTTCTCATAGCACTCCTTGGTATGCTGATTATGCTAATTACATTGTTGCTAAATATTTACCACCTAGCTTTACATACCAACCAAAGAAAGAAATTCTTCTATGATTTAAGACATTACTTTTGGGATAAGCGACATCTTTATAAAGGAGTAGATAGTATTATTAGGCGTTGTGTACCTAAGCAAGGGACAAATCCTACGGAAATGTCACTCCGAGGCTTATGGAGGGCATCATACTGGAGATAGAACTGCTCACAAGGTATTGCAATCTGGATTTTATTGGCCTACTCTCTTCAAGGATGCCTGTAAGTTCGTCTTATCTTGTGATGAATGTCAAAGGATAGGTAATATCGGTAAGCGTCAAGAAATGCCTATGAATTATTCACTTGCTGTTGAACCATTTGATGTTTGGGGATTTGATTACATTGGACCTTTTCCTTCCTCTAATGGGTATACACATATTTTGGTTGCTGTTGATTATGTTAGTAAATGGGTAGAAGCTATTCCAACTAGTAGTGCTAATCACAACACCTCTATTAAAATGCTTAAGGAAGTTATTTTACCAAGGTTTGGAGTCCCTAGATATTTAATGACTGATGGTGGTTTACACTTTATTCATGGTGCTTTCCGTAAAATGCTTGCCAAGTATGATGTTAACCATAGAATTGCATCACCCTATCATCCTCAGTCTAGTGGTCAAGTTGAACTTAGCAATAGAGAAATAAAATTAATTTTGCAAAAGCCTGTCAATGGGTCCAAGAAGAATTGGTCTAAGAAATTAGATGATGCACTTTGGGCTTAAAGAACAGCTTATAAAAATCCTATTGGTATGTCTCCTTATAAAATGGTTTATGGCAAATCATGTCATTTGCTTCTTGAGTTAGAACATAAAGCATATTGGGCAATCAAAGAACTGAATTATGATTTCAAATTTGCTGGTGAAAAGAGGTTATTTGATATTAGCTCATTAGATGAATGGAGAACCCAAGCTTACGAAAATGCAAAATTATTTAAAGAAAAAGTTAAGATGGCATGACAAAAGAATTCAAAAGAGTGAGTTTAAAGTTAGAGAATATGTTCTTTTGTACAACTCTTGTTTCACATTCTTTGCATGAAAACTCCTCTCAAAATGGGAAGGCCCATACGTCATCGAGGAGGTTTACCGGTCTGTAGCCATCAAAATAAATAATCCCGAAGGTACTAACCTGAAGGTTGTCAATGGGCAACGAATAAAGCATTATATCTCAGGTACGCCCATTAATGTTGAAAGTAATATTATCCAAACTATGACACCGGAAGAACACATAAAAGTGTCCTGCCGGAACACTCCAGAATCGTGAAAAATAAGGAGGTATGTGAAATGGTAAGTAAACGGACTCCGAAAAATCCGCAAAAATATTTTTTATCAGTTTTGGAATATTTTAAAATTTTGGGAATAAAGAAACTTCCAGGAAGCATCCCCTAGTGGGAACAATACACCAGGGCATGCTAGGCCTGGCGCGGCCATGTGGGTTGTGCCCATCTGGGACACCTTCCATACTCCATTTTTCTACCATATGCTTGTCCTCAAGATAAAATATCTATATATACTTCCCGTACCTGTTGATCACCGTATCATGGAGAAATCCTCTGTTCTCTTTTTCCTTGTTGTTTTCTGTCAGATCCCATCTACCATGGCCTCCTCCAGCTCCTCCAAGGACAAGTTCTTAAAGAACATCATCAACCCATATCTGCGGGAGGTGGTCCAGCACCCTCAGGTCATCCAGATGCATGAGGGGGTGCTTCACCTCCTCGATGTGCCATGTCCCAAGGGGACGGGAACTGTGGAGGCCAGGCACGAAGCTATGTAGCAAGACGTCTTCCGGTGCAAGGGGATGTTGGAGCATGGGCTCAGTGCCAATCACCTCATGATCACGGACCTTTCCCGTGATCTCAAGGTGGATGGAAAGCCCACGAAGGACATCATCTTCACCCTCAATGAGCAAATCAACTTACTCCAAAGCCAGATCTATGATCTTCAAAACCAAGTCTTTGAATATGAGGCAAGGTTTAAAGGTATGAGTTTGGCTGCTAGTTGCATGACCCGTGAGTCTCACTCCTCCTCTCACGATGGTGGACCACTGCCATGGAAATCCAAGGATAAGATCTCTTCTTCAGTACCATCACCTTCTTCACCATGAAAGGAGAATTGAGTATTGGGTATGGGCACTCCCCTTTGCTTCCGCCAAGCTTGGGGGAGGTGCCCCGGTATTGTATCATCCCACTATCTTTTTACTTTTACTTATTTTAGTTCGATCCTTTTGCTTTAGCTGAATAAAAGTTTAGTTTGATCCTTTCTTGTTTGAGAGTTTGCTTAGTGAGCTATCCTTGTAATCGTGTGCAAGTTATATAATAAAGTTTAATATGAATTTTGATTTCTTTACTTTCATGTTGCAAATAAAAGAAAAGAAGTAAGGAAGGAAAGAAAGGAAAGAAAGGAAATAAATAAAGAAAAGATTGTATACTAATCCTATGGTAGGTGATGGCACCACATAAGGAAAAGTATAAGTAGAAAATTTTATTAGATATTGACAAACATAGCATTAGTCAATGATGCAACTCATGAAAGAATTAATAAGGGAAGAGAATATTCACATATAAATATACTATCCTAGAAATCTTTTGTGATTGTGAGCCCTCATCAAAATATTATATGCCAAAATTGTTGACGGTGGACAAGGAAGACAACTTAATGATTTATGTTTGTTCATATTCACATAGAAGTCATATTGTCATAGATCCTTTAACATGTGGTGCTTGCCCCTATCTTTGCTAGCCAAAAATTCTGCACTATACCTACCTAGGGATTGAGCAAGATCCCTCAAGTAAGTTGTCATCGGTGCAAAAAGGCAATAAAAATTGCTTCTAAAAGTGTGAGACCATTTAGTGTAAGAGAAAATTGAGCATTGCATGAACTTGTGATGGTGAAGAATAAAAGTGACAGACTGCATAATAAAGGTCTCTATCACAAGGGGCAATGTAACGTGGCGTTATTTTGCACTAAGGGATTGAGCATACAAACAAATAAGCGCATGGCAACCTCTACTTCCCTCTGCGAAGGGCCTATCTTTTACTTTTATGCAAAGAGTCAAAGTTTTTCTCTCTATTCCTCTTATTTTTCACTTTTGGCAAGCATCATGTGGTGAGGAAAGATCTTGGCACATATATCCAGTTGAATATGGGTAGCATGAGTTATTATTGTTGACATCACCCTTGATGTGAGTATGTTGGTAGGCAAAATCATAAGCCCCTGTCTTTCTATGTGTCCGATCGAAACGTTTTGCTCATGGGTATGAGGTGAGTGTTAGCAATCATAGAATACTATATGATGGTTGAGTATGTGGACTTGCCTAAAGGCTACGACATGTGACTCTTCCTGAAAAGATGATGAATTGTAGTTGCAAAGTTGACTGAGAACATAATTTGTTGGTTTCTAATAGAGTTTTTGCTTTGTACTTCGATTGTGTGATGAACTATTACTTATTCATGAGAAGTATATGATAAAAGTCCTATGTTTAATTTTGTTGCTGTTATAATAATCAACATGATGCTTCTATGTCAGTATTTTTTTATTGACACCTCTCTCTCAAAGCATGCATACATGTTTTTCGATTTCGGTTTTCGCTTGAGGACAAGCGAGGTCTAAGATTGGTGGAGTTGATACGTCCATTTTGCATCATGTTTTCTTACTATTATTTATAATGTTTTTATCCATAATAATGCTTTTTGGAGTAATTATAATGCATTTTCTCTCATAATAAGCAAGATACACAGCAAGGGGGAGAATTCTGGCAGCTGGAAATCTGGACCTGAAAAAGCTACATCAGGCTACCTATTCTGCACAACTCCAAATGAGCTGAAACTTCACAGGGATGTTTTATGGAATATATAAGAATTATTGGATCAAATAACTACCAGAGGGGGCCACTAGGTGGGCACAACCCACCTGGGCGCGCCAGGGCCCCCTGGCGCGCCTTAGGGGTTGTGGCCTTGTCGGTGTCAAAACCGGCGGATCTCGGGTAGGGGTCCCGAACTGTGCGTCTAAGGCGGATGGTAACAGGAGGCAGGGAACACGATGTTTTACCCAGGTTCGGGCCCTCTTGATGGAGGTAAAACCCTACGTCCTGCTTGATTTATTCTTGATGATATGGGTATTACAAAAGTTGATCTACCACGAGATCGAAGAGGCTAAACCCTAGAAGCTAGCCTATGGTATGATTGTATGTTGTCCTACGGACTAAAACCCTCCGGTTTATATAGACACAGGAGGGAGCTAGGGTTGCACAAGGTCGGTTACAAAGGAGGAGATATACATATCCGTATTGCCTAGCTTGCCTTCCGTGCCAAGTAGAGTCCTATCCGGACACGAGACGAGGTCTTCAATCTTGTATCTTCATAGTCCAATAGTCTGGCCAAAGGATATAGTCCGGCTGTCTGGAGATCCCCTAATCCAGGACCCCCTCAGTAGCCCCTGAACCAGGCTTCACTGACGATGAATCCGGCGCGCAGTGTTGTCTTCGGCATTGGAAGGCGGGTTCCTCCTCCGAATACACCACGGAAGAATCTGAATACAAGGATAGTGTCCGACCCTACAAAATAAGTTCCACATACCACCATAGAGAGAATAATATTTCCACAAATCTAATCTGCTGACATGTTTTGGCAATCATGACATCATGCCATGGCCCGGTGATTATTCGAACCGTTTCTTTGAACTAGCCTCGCACATAACGCGAGGCAGTTTCTTGACACGTCTTGTCAAAGCAGAGACCATGTCCCCTTATTACGCGTGGGTAACCTAACCGCCCCATCAATTATGGCGCTTGGGGGATAAGCGAGTTTTACCAGGCTAGTGGGGGCGCATAGTTTCGGCCGCCCTTATAAGGGGATAAGGTTTAACCTTTTTCTACCCACGCCTTCTTCCTCCTTGCTCATCCATTCTTGCGCACTCGAGCTCCAATGCCCAAGTCCACATCCTTCTCCTCAACGTTCTCCAAACATGTCCGGAGCGGGAGGCAAGTGGATGGCCTCCTCGTCACGGAGGGCCACATCAAAAAGCTGCGCGGAGCCGAATACTTAGCCGCGAATATCGTGCATCGGCTGCCCGCTGCGGGGCAGATTGTTCCTACCCCGGAATCTCACGAGAGGGTAGTTTTCCTCCACCACTTCCTCCGCGGACTGGGGTTTCCCCTCCATCCATTCGTCTGTGGTCTTATGTTCTACTATGGGCTGGACTTTCATGATCTAGCGCCGAACTTCATCCTCCACATTTCGGCATTCATCTTCGTGTGTGAGGCTTTCCACCGCATCCGGCCCCACTTCAGCCTGTGGCTGAAGACCTTCAATATCAAGCCGAAGGTGGTGGGAGTCCAACAAGCAGAATGCGGGGCGGAGCCATGGTGGGCAAGATGCCCAATGTTATATGGCTTGAAGGCTCCTTCGTGGAGACCATAAAGGGGTGGCAATCGGCGCGGTTCTACATCACCGAGCCGCGCGACACCAACTGGGTGGCGGCCCCCAAGTTTTGATCCGGAATCCCCATGCGGCTCACCTCCTAGAAAGAGAAGGGCCTATCCTGGGGTTCATCGGTGGAGCTGGACGGACTCCAGAAATGTATCCGGAATATGGCAAGCAAGAAGCTCAAGCTTGTCAACATTGTCCAGGTCATGCTCATCCGCCGGATCCTCCCGTGTCAACAACGGGATTTCAACTTGTGGGAGTTCGACCCGGCCCAGCACCAGACTCTGAGCGAGCTCTTCGACACGACGCACAAGGACGTCTGGAGGGTGCTGTTCAAGGGCGCCGAGGTCCCTCCCTCTCTCACCAAAGACCGCGGGCTAAGCGCGAAGCGGCTAGCGCATTCAGTGAGTTCTATACATCTGGTAGGATATTTATTTCCCCTAGCTTAATCATGTGCGGGGTTTGAGCTCCATGCCTTTGACAGGACTGGGTGGAGACGTCGGGGCAGATTAACTGTCCGGCCCCTCTGCCCGAAGACACTGCGCACGCTCTCCTGACGGAGATGCTGACTCCGGCTCCTTACAAGGTGCCGGAGAAGACCAAGAAGGCCAAGGGAAACCGAAAGAGTTCCTTACGCCAGGTTTTATCGGACTCATTATCCGATAACTCCACGACGCACTCCTCCCTCGAAGATGAGGAGGAAGATGAAGATGCTTCCCCTTCAGTCGGGGGAGACAAGAAAAGGAAGGCCGCCCTGACCGGGGGGGGGGGGGGGGCAAAGGGTCTAAGAAGGGGAGGACCCTCCTTCCGGACTACTCCACCACCGCTGCCGAAGGCGAAGACGAGTGGCTGCTCTTGGCCAAGCCCCTGGTGAAGTCGTAAGTATTCGGATACCAGAGTAACTCATAGCATACCTTTGTCGCACTGCTTCTCCTAACGCCGAATATGATTATGTAGACCTCCCTAAGCCAGTATCGACGTATCTTCGTCGGGCGGCTCCTTGGACTCGTCGGATATGGATAGCGATCCACTTCCGACCGCCACCTCCCCTTGCCCTACGGATAATGCCGAGGTATTGTCTCAAGAGGCGCCGGGTCAAGGGGAGACAATCCCGGAGGTGTCTGAAGGCGACTTTCCGGACTCCAGGAGCAGAGGGAGTAAGGCTCCCGAGGGCTCCGAGTTTGGCCCTCAGCCGAACACCATGCCGGAACCTCCAGTGGTTCCGGACTCGGGCGGGCGGCCTCCTTCCAAAAGGGGCAAGATGCCTGTGCTGGTGACCTCTGCCCATCTAGGGGCACCAGAAAATCTGCTGGGAGTGCTTCGCAGCGCTTCCATCGATGAAGAGCATCGCACTAGTATGAGTGCGGTGACCCAGAAGGTTCAGTCCGCCAAGAGCAGACTGACTGAAGTCTGTGCCAGCCTTCTAACAGGCTTTGAGGTAAGTATTTGAAATATAGGAAAAATATTACCGCATAGACAGTAGCGCCTGATGTTATGTTCGGTGTTCACAAAGAAAAGCCGAATAGAGGATCAAACAATATCGCAGGAGTCTAATATAAGTATGTCTATATGCGTATGCCGGCTTCGCTGCTGGCCTCTGCCGCACTGACTGCGGAGGTCGCCGCACTAAAGCAGGACCTCGAAGGGTCCAAGGAAGAGCTCGGCCTTGCCAAGAGGCAGCTCGAGGAGAACAAAGATAAGTAGTACCTAGTCTATGGATATATATCAAAAGAATGTGATTGCAAAATGACAGGATCATCGTAAATTTGCCAGGGGCCACGACCGAGGTGGTGACCCTGAAGCAAGCGCTATCCGAGGCCGAAAACAAAGCAGCCCAGGAGCGCACCGAGCGAGAAAAACAAGAGGCACAGGTGGGCGAGGTGCAGCAAGAGCTCCACGCTCTCGTGACGAAGCACGAGGTGTTGGAGCTTGACTTGAAGACGTGAGAGTCTGAGCTTGCCGCGGCCCTTGAGAGTGCAGAGAGTGCCAAGGATGAGGCCCAAAAGGCCCTCTAGGAGATTGATGCGATGAGGAAGATAGCGGCGGGTAAGGCATTCAATATGCAAAGCAAGCATGTGAAAGTAAATTACTTGTTACTTACCCGAGTCCGGAGCTCTCCAGGAGCATTCGCAGATTTACCCCGCAGCGTGTCGGATGTCGCACAGTTTTACCAGGCCGAGGAGGGAAGCTCAACGGAGAAGCTGTTCTGGTCTCAGTATACTGGGACCGAACACCCGATGCCTCTGAGCGACCAGCTGAAGCAACTGGCCGAGCTACACAAGGCGGCCGAATAGGCCATGAAGGGCTTTATAGTCCAGATGTGGCCTGGCGACGCCCTTCCCAACAGCTACATCGGCCTGGTGAGGCGGCTTGTGGATGCCTGCCCACGGCTGGAAGTCATCAAGCGGTCCGTCCGCATCGAAGGTGCACGCCGGGCTTTCGCCCGTGCGAAGCTGCACTTGGCTAAGATGGACGCCGTGAAGCTGGTGAAGGAGGGGCTGCCGCAGGGCAAGGAGCATCGCCACCCCGAGATGTACTATGAGGGTGTCAAAGGGTGCCCGTCTCGTAGCGGACGAGTGTATGAAAGATGTAATATTTGAGTAAACTTGCTCGTGTAATCCTGTAGTATGAAGACTTGTTCATATGTGCTATGCAATGCTTGTTTGAATTTAAAATATTACCTTCTATTCAACCGTTTATCAAATCTGAGAGATGGCTAGTCATCGGTTTCTGCCCACATGCCACGAGTGCTGGGGTGTTCGGGATAATCCTGAGCACTCTGGTTCCCATTTTTGGGTCCTTCGAGGGAGGTGCTCAGCACAACGAACAAGGCAATCGGACTATAGTGCGTTATCACTCTCACTTAGCCATAGAATTCTATAAATTTAAATTTCGGCGAAGCCCCTAGTATTCGGAAGGCCAAATTCGGGGCGCGATAAACGCCTTAAGCCGGACAGGGCTGACTCCTCGCTCTAAGCGGCATAAGTCTTTAGGGACTTGAAACCTCTCGAACAGCGACCAGTCTCTCGCCTTATCATGACAGTCAGTTTTAGCTTTCTCTACTGAGGTGCTTAGCCCAGCAGAACCAGGGCACAATCACAGTAGTTCTCCCAGTGCTACCTTAGCCGATATAGCGAAATGTAAGGTACCAAAACATGGGAGCCGGGCAAACCCAACTATTGACCCAAGACATGATTCGGAGCTGATGCATATAATGCTATAAGTTCGGCGTGCCGCACTGTCAAAAGTGTTCGGACTTCTCACGCCGTATTATGGGGTATGCTTAAGGCCCTAGCGTATTGGCTGTACCAGAGTGTACGGGTGCTAGATGTCATGAATGAACATATATATATATATATATAGAAAGGAAGAACGCAATAATAGTCTTAATGCTATGCATTGTTTATTCAAAAAGGTCCGTTAAAGCAGAATGATACAAATAGTGCGATAAGCAAAAAGTAGGACTGTTTGACCTATCCCTTCCAAGGGCAAGCTAAGGAATAGTATTAAAGCAAATATTTCACTCGTTATCGTAATCCACCTGGAAGTTCCATGGTGTGACATAGCTTTCTGCCTCCTTGGTTGCTGCATCATGTGTTCGGCAATCATGCTGCCGGACAGGGTTTCCAGAGACTAAAGCCCTGAAAGAGAAAAATAACAAAGCGGGAAGCCCCTAGTGCGGTTTAAGCCGCGACTTGGAGCATGCCGCAGTTGTGCCCCCCTTCCCGCCTGTGCCCATGGTATTTTTAATGCTTAATTATGTATGCGTGGCACGGATTTCGCCGTATGGCTGGGACCAGGGTGGGGGCCGCATCGCTATGCGAGCCGGAACGTGTCAGGCGGTCCTGTTGCCGATTACTCCGGGCGCGCTTGAAGGTGTCCGGGTCCTTAGTCACCGAACTAGTGGATTGCCTTAAGAGGCTGCTTTGCGCTTCTGCTGCGAGGGCTGCAGTGTGCCCCTTCGTGCGGAGAGAGCGCTCTGTGTTTCCATTGACTGTGATGACCCCCCGAGGTCCTGGCATCTTGAGCTTGAGATATGCATAATGCGGTACCGCATTGAATCTCGCAAATGTGGTTCGCCCGAGCAGTGCATGGTAGCCACTGCGAAACGGTACTAAGTCGAAGATTAACTCTTCGCTTTGGAAGTTATTCGGGGATCCGAAGACCACTTCCCGTGTGACTGAGCCTATGCAATGGGCCTCTACACCTGGTATGACACTTTTAAAGGTCGTTTTGTGGGTTTGATCCTTGAGGGGTCTATACCCATTTTGCGCACTGTGTCCTGATAAAGCAGGTTCAGGCTGCTACCGCCATCCATTAGGACTCGAGTGAGGTGAAATCCGTCAATGATTGGGTCTAGGACAAATGCGGCGAATCTGCCATGACGGATACTAGTGGGGTGGTCCCTGTGATCGAAGGTGATCAGACAGGAGAACCATGGGTTGAACTTTGGGGCGACTGGCTCCAACGCATATACGTCCCTGAGCGCATGCTTCCGCTCCCTCTTGGGGATGTGGGTTGCGTATATCATGTTCACCGTCCGCACTTGTGGGGGGAACCTCTTCTGTCCTCCGGTGTTCGTGATGCGGAGCATCCTACGGGCATCACCATGTCAAGAGTCCATTTGGCAAGTGACACGTTCGACATCCACTTCACATACACAAAGGTGAATCATCTCCTTTACGCATGTTCACTTGACCCCTTCGAGGATGGTATACTACTTGACACTCCACTTGTGTGCATGCATAGGTATTGTCAGAACACTACGGACGATGAGGAGGAGTGCAAGTGCCAAGGAACAACTACACCATCCGCAAGGGAAGCGTGGAAACAAAGACGCGAGAAGAAGAGCTGTAGAAGAAGCTCCAGCCATCGGACGACCGGTCAGGTCTGGACGTCCGGCGCCTGAAGACCCACCGGACGACCGGTCCAGACCGGACGACTGGTGTCCCTGCACCTTAGCCAAACGAGCGGACGTCCAACGCCATCAGACGACCGGCGACCGGATGACCGGTCCAGACCGGAAATCCCCTACACCAGCATCCGAGCCAGAACGAGTGGACGACCGGCCCCTACCGGACGTCCGGCCGCCCACGAGCCACCGGACGACCGGTCCCCAGCGGATGTCCGGTACCTGGCTGTGTATAGTTGCGGGCTGAGGCCCATGTACCCCTTCACTTCACCCCCATTTGCACTAAGACTATAAATAGACCTCTCCCTCCTCCTTTCTAGGGTTAGCGTTGTGATAGCTCATTTGAGAGATAGCTTGTCTCTTGATACCATCATCTTGGTATCATGAGCCACGTTGATCATGATTTCGGAGCCTCCCTCACCGTTTTCTAGCCTTATTTTGCTTGATTTCGTCCTAAATTCGAAAGTCCCCACCAAAAATAGCCCCAATTTTTTTTGTGATTTGTTGGTTTGATGATGTTTTGTTGATTTTGATCCATGGATTTGCTTGGTTTCGAGAGGATCTAGCATTTCCCCAAGTTTCCCCATCTTTCCATCCATGAAATCTCATCAATTTGACCCCAAATCCCCAAATTCCGCCCAAAATTGCGTCCTGAATCTCGGATCTCGAGTTGACCCCGATACACCGGACGACCGGCCCTTTATCGGACGTCCGGAGCCGCAGGAACCACCGGACGTCCGACCTTACCAGACGACCGGAACCCCCTAACGCGAGCAGAATCACCGGATTTCCGACCCGACCGGACGTCCGGCGATTGGACGACCGTTTTTTCCGGACATCCGCTACCTGTAGATATCAACTTCGGCTGATTTTTGTTTCGGCCATAACTAATTCATCCGGAGTCCGATTTTGACATTCTTTAGCTCGTTGAAAAGCTCTTGACATCCTCCTTCCCACAAAAATACCACCAACATCTTTTGGCTACATTAAATTTTGACAATTTTGGCATCATTGTCTAGGGCTTCCACCACATCATCCGCTACACCACCACCGACTTCCGCAACTTAACCCATATTGGTCCCCAGCGCATATGTGGTTGCTTGAGGAGTGATTTTGAGTCTCCTAAGGTGTCTAGGCTACTTAGGGATGATTTCTTCTTCATCAACCACCACCACCACTTCCGCATAGGCTTGACCACAATACACTTCCGCCACCCCAACTTAACCCAATTTTGTTAGTGTTCTGAGTTGTGTCTCCTAAGGTGTTTCAGCTACTTAGGGACCGTACTTCCAACTCCGACACCGTGTATAGTACACCACCTTACCCTCCACCTCCGCATTGCATACTCCACAACCCATCATTGCATTTCCACAATCCCTTTGAGCTTCCGCAACCACCGCCGCATCCCGCTACAACCATTTTGACATTTGCCGTTTGAGATTTTGACATGGCGGTTTTTCCGTTTCCTAAGGTGTTTCGACTACTTAGGAATGAGTCTCCATCATCTTGGTATCTCCATCAAGATCACCGCCACTCATCATCGACATGGATGGTAACCTCCATATCATCTTGGTATCGTGGTATCCCTCCATTGTATATTCCCTTGCCATTGCATTGATAACCCCTAGCCCATTTTGCGTTACTTGCCTATCGAGACTAGCCATTTGAGTATTGCCGACAATGTTACTTGTCCACATTAGTGATCTACACCATACATTGCATACATACCATATCATATTGGTATCATACCATCTCGTGTGCCTCAAGTTTGTTCCCGCATATACACAATTACTATCTTGGTTTGTGCATTTCGCAAAGTGGCCATATACAAAAAAATAAGCTTTTAAGCAAAAGAGAAAGAGCAAAGAAGCTTGTAAGCAATAGCCATAACATCCACCACATTGCATAAGATTGTCATATCCGATCATCATGGATCAAACACCGGGAATCATACATACATAGCATACTTCGGATAGAAAGTTTATCCATTTTGCATATCATAGGTTGTGCACAAGTGTCGTATCCGCCTATAGAGCAATCGTGCTAGCGTCTCTCTTGAGTTGTGCAACACAAGCGTTTTCCGTGGATTCCACATTTTGTGCTCATCCTTGGTTGCACGACCCCATTTACCTATCCGTGTGTGTGTTTCCATGTGCCACATATTGCTATTGGTCTACTTGTTACACTTGCGAATTTGTGAATCTCTTTCAACATTATTGACTCTTGCTAAAATTTTACATTAAATTTTTGTGCCACTATCCTCACCGAGCTCCACCATAAGCCTTACTTGTCTAGGTGTGAGAAACTGACAAGAATTGGTACCAATTGTGCTATTTTCTTGTCCACATTGGAGTGATCATTGATCCACTATCAACTTCGGTCAAGGTACATTTGGTAGTCATTCTTATCTTTCTCGACTCATATTGGCTCGAATCTTGTGATGGATAGGCAAGGCATTTCATCTCCGGTCTTCCACAACAACGACGGCGTGTACAACTACATCAACAACAAGCTTTCCGCACAAAAGGAGGAGCAAGATGCAAGGATGGAGGAGATTCAGACCTTGTTGATCAACCGTTCTTCCCCTTCATCATCCTCAAGGCGGCGATGTTCAAGTCACAAGTCTTCAGAGCGCAAAAATGATGCTAGCGCAAGTCGTCCTCTTCCACATCTCCATGGTGACCACCATCACGTTCGTGATCCACATCGTCATAAAGGGAAAATCACCTCCAAGCAACATGTGCACGACGACGACAAACGACATCCACATCGAGCTCAAGCACGACAATGACAACATCATCATGAAGATGCTCGAGATGCGCCTACCTACAAGTCGCAACAAGCCCTACTTCATGCCAAGTCCAAACTTCATGACCACAAGAGAAGACCGCGAGACAAGCACCACCAAGACAGAGCTACGGCTACACCAACCACTTTGGCATCTTCGCCAAGCGACTTCAAGGCGTGTTCGCCTTCAGCTATATGGCTTCTTTGCCAACAAGCACTGAGGGAGTCCTGGATTAGGGGGTGTTTAGGTAGCCGGACTATACCTTCAGCCGGACTCCAGGACTATAAAGATACAAGATTGAAGACTTCGTCCCGTGTCCGGATGGGACTTTCCTTGGCGTTGAAGGCAAGCTTGTCGATGCGGATATTCAAGATCTCCTACCATTGTAACCGACTTTGTGTAACCCTAACCCTCTCCGGTGTCTATATAAACCATAGGGTTTTAGTCCGTAGGACAACTTCATCATACAACAATCATACCATAGGCTAGCTTCTAGGGTTTAGCCTCCTTGATCTCGTGGTAGATCTACTCTTGTACTACCCATATGATCAATATTAATCAAGCAGGATGTAGGATTTTACCTCCATCAAGAGGGCCCGAACCTGGGTAAAACATCGTGTTCCTTGCCTCCTGTTACCATCCGGCATAGACGCATAGTTCGGAACCCCCTACCCGAGATCCGCCGGTTTTGACACCGACATTGGTGCTTTCATTGAGAGTTCCTCTGTGTCTTCGCTTTTAGGCCCGATGGCTCCTTCGATCATCAACAACGATGCAGTCCAGGGTGAGACTTTTCTCCCCGGACAGATCTTCGTCTTCGGCGGCTTCGCACTGCGGGCCGATTCGCTTGGCCACCTTGAGCAGATCGAAAGCTACGCCCCTGGCCATCAGGTCAGGTTTGGAAGCCTAAACTACATGGCTGACATCCGCGGGGACTTGATCTTTGACGGATTCGAGCCACAGCCAAGCGTGTCGCACTGTCTCGATGGGCATGATATAGCTCTGCCGCCGAACATCGCCTTGGAGGCCGCACACGCATCGGTTCTGACCATTGATTCGGAGCCTACTGCGCCGATCAAGGATCAGCGGTTGGACACTGCCTCAGGGGCTGCGATCTCAGAGGCAATCGAACCGAACTCCGACCCCGCACTCCGCATGGCCCATAACTCCGAGGAGCCAGATTCCTTTCCGAACTCCGAGCCCCCTGCGCCCCTGCCGATCGAATCCGATTGGGCGCCGATAATGGAGTTCACCGCCGCAGACATCTTTCAGCACTCGCCCTTCGGCGACATCCTGAATTCGCTAAAGTCTCTCTCTTTATCAGGAGAGCCCTGGCCGGACTACGGTCAGCAAGGATGGGATTCGGATGATGAAGAAATTCAAAACCCACCCACCACCCACTTCGTAGCCACTGTCGACGACTTAACCGACATGCTCGACTTCGACTCCGAAGACATCGACGGTATGGACAACGATGCAGGAGACAACCAAGAACCAACGCCTATGGGGCATCGGACAGCCACGTCATCTCACAATGTGTACATGGTGGATAACCCTAAAGGAAGCATCAACGAGGAAAACGGGGATGGAAAGAGGGATCAATCTCTCGAAAAACAATCAAAGCATCGGCGTAAACGCCGACCCAAGCCCCGCCTCGATAAAGACCCAGCCATAGAAGCAGGATGAGCCGGTAGACGATGAGCATGCCTTAGAGCAACCATCGCAACAGGACAACCTGGATAGAGAAACCGAACATCCCTCCCCCGGCGATAATGGCATTCCGGACAACCCTACGCCGGACAAGCCCACGAAGCAGAAAAACCTCCACAACTGGCTCGTTGCAACCACACGCAGCCTAAAAAAGCAGAAGCGGAAGCTAAAAACTGCGGAAGATGCACTCAGGATCAGATGGAGTGAAGTAATCAATACCGCAGAAAAATACGGCGACAGTCGCCGCACTAAAAGCTATCCGAAGAGAAAGCTACTGCCTGAATTCGACGAGGAGGCCTTAGAACCCTCGCGTTCCAAAAGTGAGAAAGCCACACGGTCGGATGGATGACCCCATGGCCAGCATAAAGCGGCAAGCAGCGCCGCACTTAAGCTGGCATGCGACCCACTTAAGGATTCGCATCATGGCCCAGCCAGGTCCATTTACGGGCCAAGAAAGCAAGCTCTCGTAAGCAATGCAATAAAGCCATTATCAGAACACGACACACCCAAATACAGGGGTGCCGCACACCCCCTATGTTTCACCGATGAGGTCCTGGATTATGAATTTCCAGCGGGACTCAAACCCGTAAACATAGAGGCATATGATGGAACAACAGACCTTGGAGTCTGGATCCAGGATTATATCCTCCACATACATATGGCTAGAGGAGATGACCTCCACACCATAAAATACTTACCCCTCAAGCTTAAAGGGTCAGCCCAGCATTGGCTCAAAAGCCTTCCTGAAAACACAATCGGAAGTTGGGAAGAGCTCGAGGACGCTTTCCGAGCAAATTTTCAAGGGACTTATGTCCGCTCTCCGGATGCAGACGATCTTAGTCACATAACTCAACAGCCGGGAGAGTCAGCTCGACAATTCTAGAATAGATTTCTTACTAAAAAGAATTAGATAGTCGACTGTCCGGACGCTGAAGCCTTAGCGGCTTTCAGGCATAATGTCCGAGACGAATGGCTCGCCAGACACCTCGGCCAAGAAAAGCCAAGAACAATGGCCACACTAACAAGCCTCATGACCCGCTTTTGCGCAGGAGAGGACAGCTGGTTGGCAAGATGCAGCACCAGTGACCCAAGTACATCCGAAACTAGGGATGGAAACGGAAAACCGCGATGCAATAAGGACCGTCACCGGACTAAGGAAAAAAGTTGGAAGAGCACGACAGTCGACGCCGGATTCAAAAGCTCACGACAGAATTAGAAAAAGCCGCCCCTCCAAGATAATAGGGACGACCCATCCAACCTAAACAAAATCTTGGATAGGATATGTCAAATACACAGCACTCCCGGAAAGCCTGCTAACCATACCCACAGAGATTGTTCGGTTTTCAAACAATCCGGCAGACTCAACGCCGAACACAAGGGGCTCGACACACCAAGCGACGACGAGGACGAACCCCAAAAGCAGAGTACCAGGAAACAAAAGAATTTCCCACAAGAAGTAAAAATAGTAAACTTACTCCACATAACAAAACGTGCGGCACCCATAAAGTACGCGCCCCATGGCCTATCCCAAAGGAATCCCGCCACTGGTTGCCAAAACCAATCATCTTCGATCATCTAGATTATTCTAGAAGTATCAGGAACCCAGGCTGGACTGCCCTGGTACTCGATCCAATAATTAGCGGACTCTAGTTTTCAAATGTCCTTATGGACGGTGGCAGCAGACTCAACCTGATATATCAGGACTCAATCAGCCACATGGGGATCGACCCAAAAAGAATTCGCCACAGCAAAACCTCCTTTCAAGGAGTAACGCCAGGTCTGGACACCCATTGCATGGGTTTTCTCCAGCTCGAGGTTATTTCCGGCTCTGCCGATAACTTCCGTCGTGAAAAGCTGACTTTCCACATCGTCCCATTCTCAAGTCGCTACCAAGCACTACTGGGACGCGAAGCTTTCGCCCGCTTTAAGGCAATACCGCATTATGCATCTCTTACGCTTAAGATGCCCGGTCCACGCGGCATCATCTCCTTAAAGGGGAAGCAGTGAGAACACCTCCCCTAAGTGGAGGATTGTGCGGCCGCTTTAACAGCCCCACAATAAAATGGCTTCACCAGCCAGAACATCGGAACAAGTCATTAAGACCACGGACACGGATAGACGAGTCCGGCACAAATGTATCGTTGATAAAGGCTTAGTGGCCATATACCCCTGCACTAGGGGCTTCACACGTATAAAATAAGAGACAATAAAGCTCAATTTTTCATATTTTACTTTACACTTTGTTTATTTCATATAGCTTTTGTTCGGCACGCCCTTTTTCAACTTAGTTGCTCTCTTTTTACAGATGAATGTCGTGCTGCACCCGTCCAGGATACGGCACAACGGAGACACAGGCGCAGACGTGCAGTAGGGACCCGTTCCAAGGATTCTTTTCAGATTAAGACCATGCATAAAACTTTTTTACTGTCTCTTGTTGATACACATCCCCTGGTTCTATGACCAAGGAGGAGGCTGGCGTCTTGGCATGTGGCCACGTCAGAATTCTTGCGCGTACCTGGACACTAGGGGCTTATACCTCAGAGCGTTACCTTGCCCGCTCTCATAAAGACCGAATACCTTAGGGAGTGTTCGGCGTCGCGAGTTTGGCCTTATATGAATCAGCTCCGAGTCATGATTTTGGTCAAATGTTGGGTTGCCCGGCTCCTGTGTTCGGCCGCCTTACGTTCCGCTCTATCGGCTAAGGCGGCACCAGGAGAACTACTGCGATTGTGCCCTGGTTCGGCCAGGCGAGCACCTCAGTAGAGAAAGCCGAAAACCGACTGTCATGATATGGCATGAGACTGGTCAACCACTCGATGACTCTATGGAATCTTTAGGATTCCTCCGCGTTAACAAAGGGCCATTTCCCGGCCAGGCACATACGCGCCCCGAATTCGGGCGAGCGCAGTCGCCACCAGGGGCTACCTAAATAGTCCCATTGTCAAGCTCCTATGGCTAAGTGAAAGTGTTAAAGCATTATAGTCCTGTTGCCTAGCTCGCTGCGCTATCACCTCCTTTGTAGGACCAAGACGTTGGATTAAGTGTGAAATTGCGCCTTCTGCGAGCACCCCCGCACTATGTGCGTGGGGGCTGAAGCCAACGACTGCAATCTTTCAGATTTTGTATATATATATTAAAACGGCCGCACAGGAGGTGTTCCAAATACTTGAAGGCACAAGTATAAAAGGCTACTACAATTCATCAAAATATTGCTTTATAATTACATATGCTATCAGAACATAGCATCCTTCGAGCACTCCGCCTCTATTACACGAGCGCCTTCAAGGACTTCCTGAAAAAAGTGCTCGAAGGGTACTCAGCTTTTGTCCGAACCTCGGGATGCAACAACGGTGGTCTCCATCTCTACCCAGTATGTCTTGACACGGGCAAGAGCCATCCGTGCGCCCTCTATGCATGCTGACCTCTTCATCGCATTGATACATGGCACCGCGTCAAGGAATTGCTGCACCAAGCTGAAATAACTTTTCGGCTCCGATCTCCCCGGCCACAGATGACCCATGACGTACTTCATGGCGAGTCCGGACAATCTATTCAGTTCAGCCCATTGAGCCAGACGATCGTCCACTGCCAGTGGACGCTCTGGATTCTGGAACTGCGACTAGAAAAGCCTTTCCACTTCGCGATCTTCTTGATCTCGAAAGTATTCGGTCGCATTAGCAGCACTCGCTGCCAAATCCAGATAGGTGTCCTCCGCACTCCACATCCGGTCCAACGGAGCAAACTTCGGATCGCAAAACTTCCTCCGCAGCATAAAGGGCTTTCCAGTCGCAATCTGTCCGGCCTGACGCAGCTCTCATCGCAGAGCGAGCGTCCTTGGCATCAGCAACGGCCTTCTCTAAGCCCGTCTATCTCGCCCGGTCTTCTTTCTCAAGAAACTTGCAACGGTCAGCAGCACCTTTTAACTTCACGGCCATCTCGGCCATCTCCTTCTTGCTTCGGCAGTGAGCAGCCTATTCGGCTCTCAGCTCTTCAAGGGCCTTCTTGGCAGCCGCATCACTTTTCCTGGCTTGTTCCTTAGCTCGGGCAAGTTCCGCCCGAAGACTCTCCACAGCGGCCACACCATCTGCGTCAAGCACACACATTGTAAGATACTGGCATAAAGCTCCTCTTACCAGATGCCGCCAGAGGAATTGCATATCTTAAGCCTCATCAAGCCGCTCATTGACGAGCGCGATGTCGGCATCTGCCACGTCAAGTTGCCACTTTAGTTCGGCAAAATCATCAGTTCGGCTCGATTCCGGACACTTCGCCACCTGTATACAAAGGCGACATTTTAGACCTGGGATTATGATCCTCTGTGCGCCACCAATTTTGACAACGCACAGAGTCTCAGGGGCTACTATCTACACAGGGTGCATCTTGTTTATGCGCAACTAACAAAGAAGTACATTATCAAACGTACCTGAAAACCCGTCAGCAAACTTCTGACGGCCTCACGCAATCCGCTTTCCGCGGACGAAATCCTTCCAATCACCATACCCATCAATGCACGGTGCTCCTCTGAGATAGAAGCTCGCCCCAGCAGAATCATCAGCTCCTCCGACCGCGCATCGGACGGTGCCGGACTTGTCCTATGACCTCCATCGAAGGCCGGGCACGGAGAACCTTGGGGGGACATATGGCTACCTTCCACCCCTGCCGGATTCGGAGAAACCCTCCGCGACGACACCTCAGGGTCGCCCGCCTCGCCAGGTGGTACGGCAGGGGGAGGCGTCCCACTCTCCATCATCTCTAGAAGAAGATCCCCCGAAGACGAGCTCTGCTGAGAAGGGCTGAGGTCCGAGCTACAAAGTAAAATTTTGGTTAATCTTATCAGATAATAAGCAAGGATTTCTCTCATCCCTCTAAAGGAAAATCTTTCTCTACTTTCGGCTCGCTGGAGGGCTGATCCCTTTGAGGGCGTAGTTCGGCCGAGGATATCCCCGGCGTCGGACCCTCCGACGAGGACTTTTTCCCCCGCTTTGAGGCCATGGTCTCTGGGTCGTCAGAGGCGGCCCTCTTCTTCCCCTTAGGAGAGGAATTGTCGGTTCCTCCCTTCGGAGCAGCCTCCTTCAAGGAGGCCATAGTTTCCTTGTCCTTCCCCTCACTTCCCTCCAAAGGCACGATCTTCAACATCCTGACTAGCACGGGATCCGGCCTGGTCTCAGGAAGGGGAGCCGGACACCTGATCAGCTTTGCCTTCGCTATCCACTCCTTTTAAAAGGACAACTCTTTTAGGGGCGAATTTATGACAATTTTACGGATAGAGAGTCCGGGCACAAGGTTACTTACTTGAGTATCCAGGCGATTGTAGCTTAAACCTGCGTCCTCGGTCAAATCTGGACATGTTGCTTGTGATCCGAAGAACATTTTATACATCTCCACGGGCGTTGCGCCCATAAAATGCTGGAGAGCTCGTGGTCCCTCCGGATTAAACTCCCACAGACGAAGGGAGCGACGTTTGCCGAGCAATGTTCAGCGAATTAGCATGACCTGCGTCACCTTGACCAGGTTGAGGTCTCTTCCTAAGAGATCCCTAATGCGGCCCTGCAACAAGGGCACGTCTTTGGATAACCCCCAATCTAATCCTTTGTTGACCCATGACGCTAGCCGTGGTGGGGGACCCGAGCGAAAGGTAGGAGACGCCACCCACTTGGCGCTCCTGGGAGCGGTGATATAGAACCACTCTCATTGCCACAAGCCAAGCTCCTCTTGAAAGGAGCCCTCGGGCCATGGAGCATCAGCATTCTTACTTATGACAGCGCCTCCGCACTCTGCGTGCCGTCCCTCGATCATCTTCGGCTCCACTCCAAAAGTCTTGAGCCATAATCCGAAGTGAGGAGTAACACGAAGGAACGCTTCGCACACAATGATGAATGAGGAAATGTGGAGGATGGACTCCGGAGCTAAGTCATGAAATTCCAGCCATAATAGAACATCAGCCCCCTCACGAAGGGATCCATCGGGAAGCCTAACCCCCGAAGGAAGTGAGACGTGAACACTACGCTCTCATCGGGCTGGGGACTAGGAATAGCCTGCCTTTGAGCAGGCAACCTATGCGAAATTTCGGCGGTTAAGAACTTAGCCTCTCTCAACTTTAGCACGTCCTCCTCCGTGACGGAGGAGCGCATCCATCGGCCTTGAAGGTTGGAACCGGACATTGTCGAAGGTCCGAGGCGCCTGGAATCTGGAGCCTAGGGTGTTGGAACTCGAGGTGGCGAGCGAACTTGTTTTGAGATTGGAGAAAAGGACTAAGGCCCTGGTCTCTTTATAAGAGGTTGAATACCAGGAGCCCTCCCCGTAACCGTTTGGGACTCACCTTTAATCGAGAAGACATGCTAACGGGCACGATTGGGTTACCCACATCCGTATTGATGAGAATCCCGTAAATAAAGGGGACACGATCTCTGCTTTGACAAGACGTGCCAAGGAAACCGCCTCGCAAAACACGCTGAGGTGGAAAGAGCCGGACACTACTCTTGGTGTTTACAAACTTTTATGAAGAATTTGGAGGAGGAACCCGCCTTGCAATGCCGAAGACAATCTACGCGCTGGACTCATCGTCATTGAAGGCTGGTTCAGGGGCTACTAAGGGAGTCCTGGATTAGGGGGTGTTCGGGTAGCCGGACTATACCTTCAGCCGGACTCCAGGACTATAAAGATACAAGATTGAAGACTTCGTCCCGTGTCCGGATAGGACTTTCCTTGGCGTGGAAGGCAAGCTTGGCGATGCGGATATTCAAGATCTCCTACCATTGTAACCGACTTTGTGTAACCCTAACCCTCTCCGGTGTCTATATAAACCAGAGGGTTTTAGTCCGTAGGACAACTTCATCATACAACAATCATACCATAGGCTAGCTTCTAGGGTTTAGCCTCCTTGATCTCGTGGTAGATCTACTCTTGTACTACCCATATCATCAATATTAATCAAGCGGGATGTAGGGTTTTACCTCCATTAAGAGGGCCCGAACCTGGGTAAAACATCGTGTTCCTTGCCTCCTGTTACCATCCGGCCTAGACGCACAGTTCGGGACCCCCTACCCGAGATCCGCCGGTTTTGACACCGACAAGCACCTCAAGGCTATGCTCAAGAGAAGCTCCCTAAGCTCAAGTCCACGACTTCCACGAGCTACTACGACCTCGACATCGACCACACGATTCCTTTCTATGGGACTCAAGAACCCGAGGAGTATCTCGAGTGGGAGTGTTTGATGGATGACTACCTCAAGCTACATCAAGTCCCTCCCGAAGATCAAGTGAAGTGCGCCACAAGGAACTTCCACGACTACGCGTCCACATGGTGGCTTCACACACCTTCGGAGAGCTACGACATGAGTTGGCCCAAGACGAAGAGAGCTTTGCGGCGAGAGTTTGGGCCTCCAACCTACACGGAACAACTTCAACGCCAATTGGAGAACACCATCCAAGGATCCAAGTCCATCGACGAGTACTTCAAGGAGATGAAGATTGCCTTGCGACGAGCCGGTGTGGACGACCCCATTTCGATGAAGTTCCACTTCATGATGGGATTGCACAACGACATCTCCAAGACGATCTTCCTCGAGAACTACAAGTCCCTCAACGACAACTACATTGGTGCTCTCATGGCGGAACAAGAACTCATGAAGGCCAAGGCTTCTCGACCCCAAGCACACTTCTCTAAGACCAAGCTCCAAGAAGGGGAGCATGAGGATAGTACCACCAAGATGTCCAAGCCCAACGAGCTCCAGGATGATGCTCCCAAGGTCCACTACACCGACATTCCTCTTTGTGGCATTGATGATGCCGAGTCCTCCATGACTCTTTTTCAAGACGGTGCAGCGACAAGTATGACTACGGAGACCCTCAAGGACCAAGCTTTGGAGGCGAGTGACAAGGTGGCGAGCAAGGATGATGCTTCCATCTTAGGAGGCGAGAGTGATGATGTGCCATCTTCGGCCTTCATACACGGTGACGACAACAAGATGGTTGAGCATGGGATTTTCCCTTCGACCACGGCGACGTATGATGACTTGAGTGACTTGTGCCACCATATTGAGAGTGAGAGTGACTTCACCACTAGCCCCATATATGTGTTGCCACAATTCCCATGTGAGGAGAGCCACAACCCCCACCACTTGAGTGAGATGAGTGACTCCACCATACGTGAGATTGAGTGCACCTATTTTGTGGGAGTGAGTGAACCACCACATAGAGAGAGTGAGATAGTTGATAGGTCATGTGAGGCCACTTTTAACACTAACGACTTGACCTCTACCTCTATTGTGTCTTCTCGTTTGGTGCTAGGTCCCATCTATGATGACGCGCTGATTCACGACGACTACGTCCCACCTTTGGACAAGACGATGGCCATGGTGGAATATGATGCACCCCCCACATGGTTCCATCAAGATGAAGATGACCACCATTTGGTCTTTCCCACCTCACCTACACCATTTGAGTGGAATGAAAACGGTAACATAGGTGACGGTGATGTTCTAGTCCCACTAGTGGACATTCTTGACATTGATTGCTTTCATGATGTTGATCACCCTATTGACATGCTTCATGCTAGTATGATTTCCCCATGCATTGATTTACCCATTTATGATGAGTATGATGATTGCCATGTGGAGTCTCTTAGTTGTGATGCCATGTTACATAGGATTTCTTGTGCTAATTCTCTCGGTCACATCATGTTTGCTAATCCACTTGACTTGTCATATGCTATGCATGAGATCAATCATTGTCATATTTGCAATCTCTTCATAGTGACTATGCATATGCCATTAATATAAACCCAATTTGCAGATATGGCATAGATGACAAGCCCATGGTTATCGGCATTTGTTTTTCTTGTGATGATATTGATATGCTCCCTTTGCATCCTTTATCTCATATGCCATGCCATGACCACCTAGCTTCGGATATGCATTGTTTTGGGTATTACCCATTTTCTCCATATGATGTTTCCAATATTGCACATGAGGAGACCCCCATAGTTTCCTCATACATTTTAGGAAATTTTGATCACTCCCATCAATTGCATGATCCTTATACTTGTATGCTCAATTTGCATCCCCATCATGTTATACACAATAACTATTATTTCATGATGGATGACATGTTCTTATACCATGCATCAAATTTCTTTGAGCGATGCTTATCTTGTACTAACTCTCACGTGCACATACACATCATGATGGATGATGTGTACATTTACCACATGCACAATTTCTTTGGTTTGTGTTTCTTTTGTGTAGGTACCCATGAATACTTGTCAACCTCGCAATCCCACGAGTTGACAAAACGAGCTCTAGAGAGCAACGATGACTTGGGATCCCATGGATTGTTGTTCCCACCGCTCTCTTAACGCAAAGACTTCGTGCAATTCTTCTACATGACCCTCACTTGGCTATGGGTTATTGTCCACTACATATTCTATGCCCATCTTGCCATGTTCACTTTGCATGATATGCTCATTACTATGTGTTTGCCATGCATTCGTGGCCCATACATTACGATTGCTTGCTATTGCTATGTTTGCTTTCTAACCCATGCCTATGATGATACTTTCATCTTGCTTTGTGTTCGTGCTTGCGATATGTCATGTGCATTGTCTATGTCTATTATTTTCTCACATTAAATGATTGCCATGATTTCCTCTAGTATGTTGTATCTTCGCACTACTAGCTTGCACGACTTGATTACTATGCTTGGCTTGATTGCCTCACACATGATGAACAATTGCTCTTGTGTTGAGTGCCACACGATATTCACTACACCCAATGCACATTATGATTAGATTGTCTTGCACTTGACACATGTGTTTAGACACTTCATTTTATTTGGTGTTGTGAATGATTCCTCTGCCTACCATAGACCTTTCATTGAGCAATTTGTGAATGCTTGCTATGAACTTGAGGTAGATGCTTCTTCACTTGTCCAACATATTTGCATCAATACCTCACATTTACATGCTTGTCCCCATGATATCCTTGATTATGCTCAATTTATGTGCTTACATGCCATGTCACAATCCTTTGTCACACCATATGCTATGCTTGATGACAACACTTGTTGGGTGAATCACCTCTTGAATGCTTGGCTTTGCACTAACGCTAACCGCATTTGTTTTTCCAAGTGTTTGTTCTCCTTGCTCCTTTTGAAGGAATCACGAGGCGATGTGACATTGGAGAGTGCCCATTTCGAGCTTCAAGATGACGAGAACTTGGTGATCGACCACTCCTACACGGCGACGCCATCTCTTTCCCATGGTGATTTGGATTTTGATCCGAGGTCGGATCTTTCCCAAGGGAGGGGACATGATGCGGAGCATCCTACGGGCATCACCATGTCAAGAGTCCATTTGGCAAGAGAAACGTTCGACATCCACTTCACATACACAAAGGTGAACCATCTCCTTTATGCGCGTTCACTTGACCCCTTCGAGGATGGTATACTACTTGACAGTCCACTTGTGTGCATGCATAGGTATTGTCGGAACACTACGGACGATGAGGAGGAGTGCAAGCACCAAGGAACAACTACACCATCCATGACGGAAGCGTGGAAACCAAGACGCAAGAAGAAGAGCTGTCGAAGAAGCTCTAGCCACCGGACGACCGGTCGGGTCTGGACGTCCGGCGCCTGAAGATCCACCAGACGACCGGTCCAGACCGGACGACCGGTGTCCCTGCACCCGAGCCAAACGAGCGGACGTCCAACGCCACCTGACAACCGGTGACCGGATGACCGGTCCAGACCAGAAATCCTCTACAACAGCATCCAAGCCAGAACGAGCGGACGACCGGCCCCTACCGGACGTCCGGCCGCCCATGAGCCACAGGACGACCGGTCCCCGGCGGACGTTCGGTACCTGGCTGTGTCCAGTTGCGGGCTGAGGCCCATGTACCCTTTCACTTCACCCCCATTTGCACTAAGACTATAAATAGACCTCTCCCTCCTCCTTTCTAGGGTTAGCGTTGTGATAGCTCATTTGAGAGATAGAGCTACGCTCATCCATATTGGATCTACTCCTTGAGAGAGACCGCGGCCCCTCTTCAGAGAAGATCAACCTTGGATTCAAGACCCTTTTACGGCAAGATCCCCTTGTGGATTCAAGACCTCCTCACAGAGAAGAACCGGCTACCCTTTGTATCGTCCCTAGTTGATCGTGGATCGTGTATCTTACTTTATGTATTCAAGGATCTAGCACATGTGTGATCTATTCATGTTGGTTTGAGTGTTTTCTCTCATGTTTCCCTGTGTGTTTTCCCTCGTTTTCCCCTCGTGTTCTTCGCGTTCTTGGACGGGATCCGCTCCTTTCGTGAAAGATCGGCCCCTAGGGTTCCTACCCTACATCAGTTCGGTTGCCGGGGCTCCTCCTCGTCATCGCTATGTGACCCCTTTTCTTTGTTTTCGGCATTTAACTTGCCGGCCTGCTTGAACACCCAACAATCCCTGTAGGTGTGGTTGGCTGGCTTGTCGGGGTGTCGTGTATTTGACACGAGCGATCGAGTATGCGGTCCAAACTGGACGGGCCCGAAGTGCTTCTTTTGAATGGCTTTTTCCGCTGATCGGGTTTAGAGCCTTTGAATCCGGCATTGACTGCCGTATCCTCGGTATTATCGCTGTTAATGCGGCGCTTATGTTTGTTGCGACGTGACCTGTCGTTGCCGTCCTTGGTATCCAAAGTACGTTCTTTGATATGTTATTGCTGCCAGCCAGCTAGCTGTCTTCTCCCGCACAAAAGCGGGTCATGAGTGTTGTGAGGGCTGCCATAGATTTCGGCTTTTCCTGACCAAGGTGCCGGGCGAGCCACTCATTGCAGATGTTGTGCTTAAAAGCTGCTAGGGTCTCTACATCCGGACAGTCGAGATTTGGTTTTTCTTTGTTAGGAACCGTGTCCAGAATTGCCTGGCCGATTCCTCTGGCTGCTGAATTATGTGGCTCAAGTCATCAGCATCTGGTGGTCGCACATAAGTGCCCTGAAAGTTGTCGAGGAATGTGGCTTCCAGATCTTCCCAACAACTAATGGACTCTGCTGGCAAGCTGTTGAGCCAATGCCGAGATGGTCCTTTGAGTTTGAGTGGGAGGTATTTGATGGCGTGTAGGTCATCACCGCGGGCCATGTGGATGTGCAGGAGGAAATCCTCGATCCATACCACAGGATCTGTTGTGCCATCATATGATTCTATATTTACGGGTTTGAAACCCTCTGGTATTTGATGATCCATTACTTCGTCTGTGAAGCATAAGGGGTGTGCGGCGCCTCTGTACTGGGCTATATCGCGACGCAGCTCAAATGAGTCTTGCCCGCTGTGTTCGGCCCGGCCGGACTTACTTTTACTGTATCCGGCGTGACGATTATCGTCCCGCATAGTGGCGCACCCTCGTGATCCGTAGATCGATCTTGCATGTTTTGCTTTGTCCTCCAATACGTCTCGCAGGTCTGGCGTATTTCCCCATGCCTTTTTATTTGAATGGCGTCAGGGTGCGGGCTGAGTTTTTGGCTGGAATGCCTCTCTGTCGCGGCCACGAGGTGGCCGATCAGCCGCGTCATACACCGGGGATGTCGGTTTCAGTGCTTCCTCCTCCAGTCGGGGTAGCAACCTGCACTTTGGGTAACTCTTGGAGGGGCGTTTGAGTTTATATTCCTCGGTCGCCAGGACTTCAGTCCATCTATCAGCTAGCAAATCTTGATCAGCTTGAAGCTGCTGCTGCTTTTTCTTAAGGCTATTTGCCGTGGCTATAAGCCGGCGCTTGAAGCGCTCTTGTTCGACGGGATCCTCAGGCACGACGAATTCATCATCGTTGAGGCTTGCCTCATCTTCGGAGGGAGGCATGTAATTATCATCCTCTGCCTCTCCTTCTGCCTCTCTCTCTGAGGGCTGGCTTCTCCATCCTCCTGCCCTAAATCTTGCTGGAGGGGATTGTTGCCGTCTTCGGCACTGTCTGGAGTGCTATTATCTCCTGTGCCGGTATCACCGCTTTTGCCTTGGCGGGACTTAGAGCAGCGCCGCTGACGCCGGTGCTTGGATTGCTTCTTGGATGGGTCATCCTCCGTTGTCTCGTCGCCATTGCCTTCTTTGGGTGTGTCCACCATGTATATATCATATGATGAGGTGGCTATCCAGTGCCCTGTGGGCAGTGGTTCCTCTTCGTCTCCCGCATCATCGTCCATACCGTCGATGTCTTCTGAGTCGAAGTCGAGCATGTCGGTTAAGTCGTCGATAGTGGCTACTAAGTGGGTGGTGGGTGGGCGGCGAATTTCTTCGTCATCCGCATCCCAATCCTGCCGGACATAGTTTGGCCAAGATCCTCCTGGCAAGGAGACACACCTTAATGAGTTCAGTATGTCGCCGAAGGGCGAGTGCTGAAAAATATCCGCGGAGGTAAAATCCATGATCGACGCCCAATCGGATTCGATAGGAACGGGCGCAGGCGGTTCGGAGTCTGTGGTCGGAGAAGGATCCCGCAGTTTGGCCAGACGGCTCTCGTGAAGGGTAAGGTCGATATTCGGCTCGATCGCCGCTGAGGATACGGCCTCCGTGGCGGGGTCTATCCACCTGTCCATGGATGGCGCAACTGGCTTCAAATTGAGGGTCGGAGCGGCTGCCGGTGCGAGTTCTCGAACACTGTCCGATGGTAGAGCTAAATCGTACTCATCGTGACCGCGTGGCGCACAAGGCAGGGGCTCGAATCCATCGAAGATCAAGTCTCCGCGGATATCGGTCGTGTAGTTTAAGCTTCCAAACCTGACCTGGTGGCCAGGGGCGTAACTTTCGGTCTGCTCCGGATGGCCAAGCGAGTTGGCCCGCAGTGCGAAGCCGCCGAACACAAAGATCTGGCCGGGGAGAAAAGTCTCACCCTGGACTGTATCGCTATCGATGATAGTAGGAGCCATCAAGCCTAACGGCAATGGCACAGAGGAACTCTCAATGAAAGCACCAATGTCGGTGTCAAAACCGGCGGATCTCGGGTAGGGGGTCCCGAATTGTGCGTCTAAGGAGGATGGTAACAGGAGGCAGGGAACACGATGTTTTACCCAGGTTCAGGCCCTCTTGATGGAGGTAAAACCCTACGTCCTGCTTGATTTATTCTTGATGATATGGGTATTACAAGAGTTGATCTACCATGAGATCGGAGAGGCTAAACCCTAGAAGCTAGCCTATGGTATGATTGTATGTTGTCCTACGGACTAAAACCCTCCAGTTTATAGGAGGGAGCTAGGGTTACACAAGGTCGGTTACAAAGGAGGAGATATATGTATCCGTATTGCCTAGCTTGCCTTCCATGCCAAGTAGAGTCCTATCCGGACATGAGACGAAGTCTTCAATCTTGTATCTTCATAGTCCAACAGTCCGGCCAAAGGATATAGTCCGGCTGTCCGGAGACCCCTAATCCAGGACTCCCTCAGGCCTCCTCGGCCCACCTCCGGTGCCCATATTTTGGTATATAAGGCATTTTGACCTAGAAAAAATAAGAGGAGGACTTTCAGGACAAAACGCCGCCGCCTCGAGGCAGAACTTGGGCAGGAGCACTCTTGCCCTCTGGCGGAGCTATTCCGCCGGGGGAACTTCCCTCCCGGAGGGGGAAATCATCATCATCACCAACAACTCTCCCATCTTGGGGAGGCCAATCTCCATCAATATCTTCAACATCACCATCTCCTGTCAAACCCTAGTTCATCTCTTGTGTTCAATCTTGTTACCAGAACTATAGATTGGTACTTGTGGGTGACTAGTAGTGTTGATTACACCTTGTAGTTGATTACTATATGGTTTAATTGGTGCAAGATTATATGTTTAGATCTAATATGCTATTTAATACCCCTTTGATCTTGAGAATGATTATTATTTGTGAGTAGTGCTACCTCTTGAGCACTGAGTTGGTTTTCCCTTGAAGAGGAAAGGGTGATGCAGTAAAGCAGCGTAAGTATTTCCCTCAGTTTTTGAGAACCAAGGTATCAATCTAGTAGGAGACCACGCGCGAGTCACCTCGTACCTACACAAACAAATAAGAACCTCGCAACCAACGCGATAAAGGGGTTGTCAATCCCTTCACGGCCACTTGCAAGAGTGAGATCTGATAGAGATGATAATAATAATAAGATAAATATTTTTATGATATAGATTGAAAATAAAGATTGCAAAATAAACTAGATTGGAAACTTGTATGATGGAGAATAGACCCGGGGGCCATAGGTTTCACAAGTGGCTTCTCACAAGATAGCATAATTATTACGGTGGGTGAACGAATTACTGTCGAGTAATTGATAGAAAAGCAAATAATTATGAGAATATCGAGGTATGATCATGTATATAGGCATCACGTCCGTGACAAGTAGACCGACTCCTGCCTGCATCTACTACTATTACTCCACACATCGACCGCTACCCAGCATGCATCTAGAGTATTAAGTTCATAAGAATAGAGTAACGCCTTAAGCAAGATGGCATGATGTAGAGGGGTAAACTCATGCAATATGCTATAAACCCCATCTTTTTATCCTTGATGGCAACAATACAATACATGTCATTTCCCTTTCTGTCACTGGGATCGAGCACCACAAGATTGAACCCAAAGCTAAGCACTTCTCCCATTGCAAGAAAGATCAATCTAGTAGGCCAAACCAAATTTATAATTCGAAGAGACTTGCAAAGATAAAACAATCATACATAAAAGAATTCAGAGAAGATTCAAATATTGTTCATAGATAAACTTGACCATAAACCCACAATTCATCGGATCTCGACAAACACACCGAAAAAGAAGATTACATCGAATAGATCTCCAAGAGAATCTAGGAGAACTTCGTATTGAGATCCAAAGAGAGAGAAGAAGCCATCTAGCTACTAGCTATGGACCCGAAGGTCTGAAGAAAACTACTCACACATCATTGGAGGGGCCATGGAGTTGATGTAGAGGCCCTCCGTGATCAATGCCCCCTCTGGCGGAGCTCCGAAAAAGGCCCCAAGATGGGATCTCTTGGGTATAGAAGGTTGCGGTGGTGGAAATAGGGTTTCATGGTGCTTCTGGATGTTTGCGGGGTATATGGATATATATAGGAGGAAGAAGTAGGTCAGTGGAGCAACAAGGGGCCCACGAGGGTGGAGGGCACGCCTAGGGGGTGGGCACGCCCCCCGCCTCACGGCCTCCTCGATTGTTTCTTGACATCCACTCCAAGTCTCCTGGATCATGTTTGTTCCAAAATAACGCTATCGAAGGTTTCATTCCTTTTGGACTCCGTTTGATATTCCTTTTTGGCGAAACACTAAAATAGGCAAAAAAACAGCAATTTGGGTTGGGCCTCTGGTTAATAGGTTAGTCCAAAAAATAATATATAAGTGTAAAAATAAGCCCATTAACATCCAAAATAGATAATATAATAGCATGGAGCAATCAAAAATTATAGATACATTGGAGATGTATCAAGCATCCCCAAGCTTAATTCCTGCTCGTCCTCGAGTAGGTAAATGATAAAAACAGAATTTTTGATGTGGAATGCTTCCTAACATATTTCTCAATGTAATTTTTCTTTATTGTGGCATGAATGTTTAGATCCGAAAGATTCAAGATAAAAGTTTAATATTGACATAGAAATAATAATACTTCAAGCATACTAACAAGCAATCATGTCTTCTCAAAATAACATGGCCAAAGAAAGTTATCCCTACAAAATCATATAGTCTGGCTATGCTCTATCTTCATCACACAAAATATTAAATCATTCACAACCCCGATGACAGGCCAAGCAATTGTTTCATACTTTTGATGTTCTCAAACTTTTTCAATCTTCACGCAATATATGAGTGTGAGCCATGGATAGAGCACTATAGTGGAATAGAATGGTGGTTGTGGAGAAGACAAAAGGAGAAGATAGTCTCACATCAACTAGGCGTATCAACGGGGCTATGGAGATGCCCATTAGTAGAAATCAATGTGAGTGAGTAGGGATTGCCATGCAACGGATGCACTAGAGCTATAAGTGTATGAAAGCTCAACAAAAGAAACTAAGTGGGTGTGCATCCAACTTGCTTGCTCACGAAGACCTAGGGCAATTTGAGGAACCCATCATTGGAATATACAAGCCAAGCTCTATAATGTAAAATTCCCACTAGTTTATGAAAGTGACAACATAGGAGACTCTCTATCATGAAGATCATGGTGCTAATTTGAAGCACAAGTGTGGAAAATGGATAGTAACATTGTCCCTTCTCTCTTTTTCTCTCATTTTTTATTTTTTTTATGTGGGCCTTCTTTCTCTTTTTTTTATTTTTGGCCTCTTTTCTTTTTTTTTCTTTTTTTTCATCCGGAGTCTCATCCCGACTTGTGCGGGAATCATAGTCTCCATCATCCTTTCCTCACTGGGACAATGCTTTAATAATGATGATCATCACACTTCTTTTTACTTACAACTCAAGAATTACAACTCAATACTTAGAACAAAATATGACTCTATGTGAATGCCTTCAGCGGTGTATTGGGATATGCAATGAATCAAGAGTGACATGTATCTTTACCTAATATTAAAGGACATATGCTTTCATAGTTCTCCATACGCCATCTCTTTATATCCGTTGATTTTATGTGAACCATAAAGATTGATGGATGAGATTTATCTATCTTTTTATTTTCTATAAATAACAGTTTAACCCGAGAAAATATTGCTCCTCTCAATGTACTGAACCCACAACCTTCACTTTTCATCGCTTGAGGCACAACCAATCGAGCTAGCCCATGTATTTGGTATACTTGAGGATTCTCTATCTAATGAGCAGTCTCCCATCGGTGCTCAAAAATCCCCCCCCCCACACACACACCTTTGTGGGCCATGGCAAAAGAATTTCTCACGAAGGGCATCGAACTCAGGACTCATGAAGGGGCACCCATGATTGAAATAGCCCTTTCTTTCACCAAGTTACAACAATTTATATATCCTGCCAAGTTGCTTGCAAATCAGCAATCTAGCTCGAGAATCAACAAACACATGAAGAAAATGGCCGGGTCTGGAGTGGGAGCATACGCGGTGCCGAAGGATGGGTGAGACCGGCTACCAAAGTAGTCCACTAGGGAGGAGGTGGAACTAAAGAGGAGCAAAGAGGCACAGGTCTATGGCTGAGGCCGGGAGGAAGGCTGCAGCGGTGAGGAGAGTAAGGAAGGGGCGCGGAGGAGGAGTTCACCAGCCAGCGAGGTCCGTGGCGGCTGGTGTTGCTTGTTCAGCGCTGCTGACTGTGGAGAGAGCGATACCGACTTGAAGCTTAGCACAGATTCGGTGTTGCTACTAGACTGGACAGAGAGATAGCAACTAGAAGTTGTACGTGTTAGCACATATTGCATTATTTTTGCGGGGTAGCACAGATTGCATTTAATTCATTGTTAATATTTACTCACGTCTATCATACTTAAAAAACCGAGATAACATATCTACGTTCTTCTAGAGTTTAAATACGTATATATGAAAACTATATCTTAAAGTATTCGTTGTAGTAACATTTGTGTTACCGTCAATTGCTAGAATTAATATTCGGATCCTTAGTAAGTGCTTTTTGGAGTCAGGATGGTCACTTTACTTTGTAAATATTTATTGGGTTCAAAAACATTAAGTAATTTTATACTTCGAAAGAAAGAAAAAATCCGAGGAAACCAAATTAGTTTGTTAACATTCAAATCCTGTAATAAAATTTTGATCAAATTTTTATATGATTTTTTTCTATTTTTGATTTTGTATCAGGTGAAAATTGTATAGCTCTATTCCACATACATACCTAAATTGTTTTGTTTTTATCTTTTGATGATTAACGTTGCAGTTTGATTGTTGCATGATTGCCCAACACTTTCATGCAGTGGCGGAGCCAGGAAAATATTATCAGGGGGGCCGAGGGCTGTTAGAACTAGTTGGGGAGGGCCAAATCTGTAGAAAGTAGGTTTTTAGCAGCAAAAGACACACTAATTGTGCACTATTCATAGATGATTAGCAGCAAATATGAGATGTTAGGGGGGCAGGGCCCCTGCTGGCCCCCCTGTCTCCGCGATAAAGGGGTTGTCAATCCCTTCACGGCCACTTGCAAGAGTGAGATCTGATAGAGATGATAATAATAAGATAAATATTTCTGGTATTTTTATGATATAGATTGAAAGTAAAGATTGCAAAATAAAGTAGATTGGAAACTTGTACGATAGAGAATAGACCCGGGGCCATAGGTTTCACTAGTGGCTTCTCTCAAGATAGCATAAGTATTACGGTGGGTGAACGAATTACTGTCGAGCAATTGATAGAAAAGCGAATAATTATGAGAATATCTAGGTATGATCATGTATATAGGCATCACGTCCGTGACAAGCAGACCGACTCCTGCCTGCATCTACTACTATTACTCCACACATCGACCGCTATCCAACATGCATCTAGAGTATTAAGTTCATAAGAACAGAGTAAAGCCTTAAGCAAGATGACATGATGTAGAGGGATAAACTCATGCAATATGATATAAACCCCGTCTTTTTATCCTCGATGGCAACAATACAATACGTGTCATTTCCCTTTCTGTCACTGGGATCGAGCACCACAAGATTGAACCCAAACCTAAGCACTTCTCCCATTGCAAGAAAGATCAATCTAGTAGGCCAAACCAAACTGATAATTCGAAGAGACTTGCAAAGATAAAGCAATCATACATAAAAGAATTCAGGGAAGATTCAAATATTTTTCATAGATAAACTTGATCATAAACCCACAATTCATCGGATCTCGACAAACACACCACAAAAGAAGATTCCATCAAATAGATCTCCAAGAGAATCGAGGAGAACTTTGTATTGAGATCCAAAGAGAGAGAAGAAGCCATCTAGCTACTAGCTATGGACCCGAAGGTCTGAAGTAAACTACTCACACATCATCAGAGGGGCCATGGAGTTGATGTAGAGGCCCTCCGTGATCAATGCCCCCTCTGGTGGAGCTCTGAAAAGGCCCCAAGATGGGATCTCTTTGGTACAGAAGGTTGCGGCAGTGCAAATAGGGTTTTGTGGTGCTCCTGGATGTTTGCGGGGTATAAATATATATATATATATATATATATATATATATATTAGGAGGAAGAAGTAGGTCGGTGGAGCAACGAGGGGCCCACGAGGGTGGAGGGCGCGCCCAGGGGGATGGGCACGCCCCCTGCCTCGTGGCCTCCTCGATTGTTTCTTGACATCCACTCCAAATCTCCTGGATCACGTTTGTTCCAAAATAACGCTCCCAAAGGTTTCATTCCATTTGGTCTCCATTCGATATTCCTTTTTGGCGAAACACTGAAATAGGCAAAAAATAGCAATTTGGGATGGGCCTCCGTTTAATAGGTTAGTCCCAAAAATAATATAAAAGTGTAAAAATAAGCCCATTAACATCCAAAATAGATAATATAATAGCATGGAGCAATCAAAAATTATAGATACGCTAGAGATATATCAAGTAGTTACTTTGTTCTTGACGTCACGGGAGAAATCATGTTGCAAGTAATCATGTGAATTTGATATGTGTTCGATATTTTGATAGTATGTATGTTGTGATTCCCTTAGTGGTGTCATGTGAATGTCCACTACATGACACTTCACCATATTTTGGCCTAAGGGAATGCATTATCGAGTAGCAATTAGATGATGGGTTGCAAGAGTGACAGAAGCTTAAACCCCAGTTTATGCGCTATTCCGTAAGGGACCGATTGGATCCAAAAGTTTAATGCTATGGTTAGAATTTATTCTTAATACTTTTCTCGTAGTTGCGGATGCTTGCGGGAGGGTTAATCATAAGTAGGAGGTTTGTTCAAGTAATAACAGCACCTAGGCACCGGTCCACCCACATATCAAATTATCAAAGTAGCAAACACAAATCGAAATACATGGTGAAAGTGACTAGATGAAATTCCTGTGTACCCTCAAGAACGCTTTGCTTATCATAATATACCATTTTGGCCTGTCCTTTGCCTCAAAAGGATTGGGCTACCTTGCTGCACTTTTGTTACTATTATCGCTACTTGCTCGTTACAAATTATCTTGCTATCAAACTACTCTGCTACTTGCAATTCCAGCACTTGCAGACATTACCTTATCGGAAACTACTTGTCATTTCCTTCTGCTCCTCGTCGGGTTCGACACTCTTACTTATCGAAAAGAGCTACAATTGATGCCCTATACTTGTGGGTCATCAAAAAATGATGCTTTTCGTGATTTTAGCACTAAATATGGACTGGCTCTGAGATGGTAGCTTCTTTTTGTGAATCATTTGCTACTCATGTTGATCTCCCTAAGGAGAAGTGGTTTAAATATCATCCTCCCATTGAAGTTAAAGTAGTTGAACCTATTAAAGCTGAAGAAGAAATTATTACTTATAATGCTGATCCTATTGTTCCGGCTGCTTATATTGAGAAACCACCATTCCCTGTTAGAATAAAGGATCATGCTAAAGCTTCCACTGTGGTTTGTAAGAGTTATACTAAAACACCTACACCCTCTAAACAAATTAAAGTTGAACCTAGTATTGCTATGGTTAAAGATCTCTTGGTTGATAATATTGATGGGCATGTTATTTATTTTTGTGATGAAGCTGCTAGGATTGCGAAACCTGATACTAAAGATAAACATAGACCTGTTGTAGGCATGCCTATTGTTTCCGCTAAAATAGGAGATCATTGTTATCATGGCTTATGTGATGTGGGTGTTAGTGCGAGTGCAATTCCTTATACCTTATATGAAGAAATCATGGATGATATTGCACCTGTTGAGATAGAAGATATTGATGTTACTATTAAGCTTGCTAATAGAGATACTATATCACCAATTGGGATTGTTAGAGATGTTGAAGTCTTGTGTGGGAAAATTAAATACCCTCCTGATTTTCTTGTTCTTGGTTCCCCACAAGATAATTTTTGCCCCATTATACTTGGTAGGCCCTTCTTGAATATTGTTAATGCTAAGATAGACTGTGAGAAAGATATTGGTACAGTTGGTTTAGGGGATATGTATAATGCTCTCGATGCGGCTATATCTCCCACGTGCCGAAGCACGACTTAGAGGCATAACTGCATTGAAAGCAATGTCGCAAGTGAGGTAATCTTTACACAACCCATGTAATACATAAGAAAAAAAGATACATAGTTGGCTTACAATTGGCACTTCACACAATTACATGAATCAAGCATTACAACATCCAAATACAATCAAGGTCTGACTACGGAACCAAAATAAAAGAAGAACCCCAAATGCGACAAGGTCCCCGATCAACCCCAACTGGGCTCCACTACTGATCAACTAGAACGAAACACCACAAAGGACAAGGTCTTCATCGAGCTCCTCCTTGAGCTTGGTTGCGTCACCTGCTCGGTTTCATCGGCACCTGCAAACTGGTTTTGGAAGTATCTGTGAGTCACGGGTACTCAGCAATCTCACATCCTCGCGATCAAGACTATTTAAGCTTATGGATAAGGTAAAAGGTATGAGGTGGAGCTGCAGCAAGCGACTAGCATATATGGTGGCTAACATATTCGCAAAAGATTGCGAGGAGAGAAGGCAAAAGCACGGTCGATGAACTATGATCAAGAAGTGATCCTAAAACAACCTACGTCAAGCATAACTCCAACATCATGTTCACTTCCCGGACTCCGCCGGAAAGAGACCATCACGGTAACACACGCGGTTGATGTATTTTAATTAAGGTCAACTTCAGGTTTTCTACAACCGGACATTAACAAATTCCCATCTGCCCATAACCGCGAGCACGGCTTTCAAAAGTTCAAATCCCTATAGGGGTGTCCCAACTTAGCCCATCACAAGCTCTCATGGTCAACGAAGGATATTCCTTCTAGCGGGAAGACCCGATCAGGCTCGGAATCCCGGTTACAAGACATCCTCGACAATGGTAAAACAAGTCCAGCAACACCGCCCGAATGTGCCGACAAATCCCGATAGGAGCTGCACATATCTCGTTCTCAGGGCACACTCAGATGAGCAGTCCGTACAACTAAAACCAGCCCTCGAGTTTCCCCGAGGTGGCGCTGCAAGGGGCTCTAGTTTGGACCAACACTCAAAGGAGCACTGGCCCGGGGGGTTAAAATAAAGATGACCCTTGAGTCTCCAGAACTCAAGGGAAAGAAAAGGCTAGGTGGCAAATGGTAAAACCAATGTTGGGCATTGCTGGAGGAGTTTTATTCAAGGCGAACTATCAAGGGGTTCCCATTATAACCCAACCGTGTAAGGAACGCAAAATCCGGGAACATAACACCGATATGGCGGAAACTAGGGCGGCAAGAGTGGAACAAAACACCAGGCATAAGGCCGAGCCTTCCACCCTTTACCAAGTATATAGATGCATTAATTAAATAAGAGATATTGTGATATCCCAACAAGTAAACATGTTCCAACAAGGAACAACATCTCCATGTTCCAACAAGGAACAAACTTCAATCTTCACCTGCAACTAACAACGCTATAAGAGGGGCTGAGCAAAGCAGTAACATAACCAAACAACGGTTTGCTAGGACAAGGTGGGTTAGAGGCTTGGTTCAACAATATGGGAGGCATGATAAGCAAGTGGTAGGTATCGCAGCATAGGCATAGCAAAAGAGCAAGCAACTAGCAAGCAAAGATAGAAGTGATTTCGAGGGTATGGTCATCTTGCCTAAGATCCCGCAAGGAAGAAGAACGAGTCCATGAAGAAGACAAACGGACGTAGTCGAACGAATCCTCACAACACGATGTTAACGGAAACAATCCGAAGAAGCATCACCGGAAGAAGCAAACAACATCATAAACAAACATCACATAAACATGGAATGATGCACCACGAAGTATGATGCATGTCCGGTTTAATGAAGCATGGCATGGCAAAGTGCACAAGCAAACCTACAAATTAAGTGGAGCTCAATATGCAAGTCCGTTGCATATTGATGAAACACCACGTGACTTATTTAGTTCGATCTCGTTTATGTACCCAACAAGATTAAATGTTGATTAACATGGCAAGAGGTGAAGCTAAGTAAAACTACCTATCTAGTCAAGTTTAAATGAGGCCGGAAGCAACAAACAACAATTCCGGAAAAACCCCATATGCATATATTAGGTTTGTTACTGTTCTCCCCTAAACACAATTTTAGAGTTACTAAACATGCAAGAAAAGTGCACCATGTTAAACTACACATTTTCCCACCCCATTTACATATAAAGTTTATTAAAATCCGAGTTACGGTTATTTAGTTATGATTTAAAACATTTTAGCATGTTATTTAAGCAAATTAAAGCAAACATCATTTTAAACATTTTTTAACATAGACGAAAGTTGCAAATTATTAATCTACACAAAATTCTAAGCAAGTTTCATATATTTAGTTTTTACATGTGATGCACGGTTGTTGAGTTTTAATATGCATGGAGCTTGGGGGTTTTCTGTAAAACTGCAGTCTCCAGATAAATAGACAAATTCGGAGCTGTGGAAAAAAAACTACGGGCTGAATCTGGTTGGCCCAATCAGCAGAAAAAAAACAGAGGGGCGCTGGGGGGCTGCTCACCAATGGGCTTAGCCCAGATCGATGGAGAGGCCAAGGCAGCAGAGGCGAGGCGCTGGGCCGGGGCGCGGTCAACGCATGCAAGGGACACACGGTCGTGGCTCGAGGCGAGGGAGTCGACCTCCTGCTCGAAGCAGAAGTAGAGGAGGAGGTGGCCGGACTGCAGAGGAAGTAGGCGGGTCACTTGCAGCAGATGCACGCGACCGAGCGCAGCGCTCGACCTGCTGCTCGATGCAGAAGAAGCAGGGGCGCAGCGCACTGGACAACAACGACGGCGGGGAACTTGGGAGCGATGCAGATGGAGCGGCGCTGGGACTTGGCGGACGGTGGTGTCGTGGTTTTGTCACGGCAGATGTCCTAGAAAAAGGACTTAGTCGTGGAGCCATCGCGACGGGTTAGCTTGAAGGGGTTAAAGTGGACACAAGGACGCAAGAGAGTTTATACTAGTTCAGGCCCTTCAATGAAGGTAAAAGCCTACATCTAGTTGTGATGGAATTGATGGGGTTTCGATGACTAGGGAGCAAACAAGCTTCGCCTATGTCTTGAGTTGTTGTCTCTCCTCCTTGAACCGCCGCCGGGTCGTCCCCTTATATACACGGGTGACCCCCGTCGGCTTACGGAGTCCCAATACCGGCTGATAGATGTGTCCGGTTTGGTCTCTACTTATTCCTAACTTACAATACAGGTTAACTACTAATGCCGGTTTACGGCTACAGGCCTTGAACCGACCATGGGCCTTGAGCCCTCCTCTGTCTTCTTGGGCTTTAACATACTTAACTACTGACGAAGTTAACCCGGCCCAGATAGGCCGGTTTACACCCAGTAGTAATATCCCCAACATTAGGCCCCAGATTGATTTGAATGGGTTCATGTCAATCCTTTAATAAAAGCTTCATCCTCAACATCTTTTTATAAATTGGTAAACCGCCATGATGTCATCTTCTCTGATTGCTTTAAACCGGAGTGACATCACCTGTCATAACGAAGCTATCCATTATGCTTCTTTGTTTAATAGATTGGCGGAAATCGAGGCGGCAGCTCCGTTTTGTGACCCCTTGATTGTCGCGCCTGACTCATGTTCTTTCGCCTTATAAATAGGACCGAAGGGTCATTCCTTTTCTCCTTCCGTGCCTTCTTCGTCTTCCTCGCGTCGCCAGCCTTGGAGCTCCGCTGCCACTGTCGACCTCTACCTCATCCTTGGCCGCTGCATCAACCTAAGCGCACCAGAACATCGCGGCAACCTTCCGCATCTTCCTCAGCTCCGATAAATCTTCTATCCTTTCCCCTGCAGATCTGGCCTAGGGTTTCGAAGTTCTTCAGTGTTCATCGTCTGCATCTTGCCCATATGATAGATCTTTTTAGATGAATCCGCAAATCTTTACTCTATGCAACGATAGTTGTTTGACCTTCGCCTTCACTTATGCATCTCAAACCATAGATCTATATGAACGTTTTGCCCATTGGTTCGGTACTGATCCTTTGAACCTCTAAGCATTTATCTCTTTTCTGAACTTGCTTTAGATCGAATGCTGTAAAGAAAACTTGTGAAACCTGTTTCTGTGTACTTGTCCATCCGCAATCTCAGCTTTTCAATGCTTAGATCAGGCGGTTTAACCTTATCGAAAAATTTCCAAACCGGTATATGCCATTAGTCCCCTTGGTGAACCGCCAGATGTTGGTTGCTTCATGAAACTCCGGTTCAGATAGTTCTGTCTCCGGTTTCACAGTGCACATACCAATGTACCTTGATCAAATGCATTTTTTAACCGGGATCTTCTACCTTGCAGATTCCATCATGGCCAAGCAAGTATATGAGTGCAATTGGGTTCCTTCTCGTGTCATAGAGGATCAACTGGATGATTTAGTCCTGATTGGCGCTTTAGGCAGCAAAGATACCATCCATTGGAGGGCTCCTGGCAAAGAATGCCCTCCCACACCTCGAGAAGGAGAGGTTGTTGTTTTCGTAGATCACTTAGCCCGGGGCTTTAAGCCGCCCAGTTCTAAATTTTACCGGGATGTTTTAGCCGATTTCCAACTCCATCCGCAAGACACTGGCCCCAACTCTGTTACAAATATGTGTCACTTCCAAGTGCTCTGTGAGGTGTTCTTTCAAGAGGAGCCCACAGTGGAATTGTTCAGAGACCTTTTCCATCTAAACTGCCGTACTGAGTTTACTGATGGCTCTAATACAGAGTTGGGTGGCGCGGCGATTCAGAAAAGGAAAGAGGTCACATACCCTCACGCCAAGCTGCACAGTCACCCCAAGGAGTGGAATCAGACATGGTTCTACTGCAAAGACACCTCCCCTGCTGGTGAGAATCCCTTGCCTGGCTTTCGTCCGGAGCGGATCAGCAATACACACCCTTTTCCTCAAAGATTGACTGCCCAGGAGAGAAGCAAATATGCTCCCCAACTGTCAAAGCTCAGAGCCTTTATGGCCAACGGTTTAACAGGGGTTGATCTTGCTCGCTGTTGGATATCATGGAGCATACTGCCCCTTAGTCAGCGCTCTGGTTTGATGTGCGAGTATACTGACAGTGTTGACGACCCACTGCAACATTCAAAAATCCAGCTCTCCGATGAAGAAATCAAAGAGGCTGTGAATAAGATGCTAGATGAACCGGAACACATTTGCGCTAGAACCGGCCTGCGTCCCTTCTGTGCCACCAACAAACCGCCAGCTGTAAGACATTGATTTTTCTCTTTGCTGAATCTGTTATTGATATGTCTGGTCATTGTTTAATATCAGCGTCTGCATAATCAGGGCAATGATCCGTTTTGGAGCAAAAAACTGCCGCAGGAGAAACCAGAAAAACCAGACAAACCGGAAAGAGCAACCCGGCAAAAGACTAAAACTGTGAAAAAGACTGCCCACAGGAAAAGAACCACTGCATCTTCTAATCCGGCCCCTCATGATGATGTGGATAATCCAGACTTTGAGGTAGAGCTTGACTCACTTGGTTTATTTTTCATGCGTCTTATTGATGATGATATTTGTCAGGATGATGCCGAAGCCAGCCACGCGGATGTTGCAGAGCTAATTATTCTCTCTTCCGATTCAGAAACTTTGCCTTCACAAAAAATCCGCCAGGCAAATCGGAAAGTTAAATTTTCTCATCCTCTTGCTTATTTGGATCCTAAATTTCTTATAAAGACCCAACAACACGAAGCTCGTCGCACAACCAGGCACAGTGGCCAGGTAGTTACCTCCGCCAGTTTACCGAATAGTCCGGTTCAGAAACGCCATTCATAGGTCTCTAATTTGCTTGTCAGTGCTTGTCCTAAAGCGGGCTGCTTTCGTCAACCTCTTAATCCGTCTGACTCCGATTACCGGGTTACTTCCCACTCATCTTCTGGCGAGTCATCGGCTACTCAGCTCCCACCGCTTAGAACGGTGCTTGGGTAAGCTATACTTATTGTGATCTTTGCAGTACATCGCTTTAGAACATATGCTGTATTTGATTTATTATTCTTCTCAGGGCCAAACCTAGGCCAAGCAAGAAAGCCCGCTTGGACAAAACGGCCGAAGAAGATGTCGTTCTTGAAGTAGGCAAGGCACCCAATGCTGAAGCGGCTATTCCTGAGGATATTCCCAACGATCCACCGCAGCAAGATGATGATCTTATTGCTGAAGAGAGACCTACTGATACCTCAGGTCCTATCCATCAGCCCACAGGTTCCATCCGGATTGAAAGCTCCAGCGGTCCAGCAAAACCTACTGACAAGCCAACAGCTCCAGTGCAAACCGGCGGTACCAAGGATGATGAGGTTTTCATTACTGGCACTGGCCATACTGAGCCAAGCAATCCTGTCGCTTTATCCAAACATTCTGCCAAGGAAGAATTTGCTGCCTTTGGCAAAGGCAAGTGGAACGCTGATCTGACGACTTACGCTGCTCTGAATGCCCAAGATATCCATTCCGGCTATCTGAACCGGTTGTATACCAGTCGTGACTATGAAGCCGGTCTGGTCAATATGATGAAAGATAAATATGAGGTAACTTCCATATGCTCCTTCCTGCTTGTATGTTTCCATTCTTGCTGACACTCCTAGCCCCTAAGCGCATAACTTGTTATGTGGTTGGTACTTGAATCCTTATACCGATTTGTTGAAGCATATATCTGTATGCCTGCAGGCGGAGCTGAAGACGAAAGAAAACCAAGTCATCGATCTTCAAGAAAACCTGAAAACCCAACAAGCTGAAACCTCCAAAGCAAAAGAGGAATTGGCTAGCGCTTTAAACGCCATGGAACAACTTAAGGAGAACTTCAAGAAGAAATGGGCGGATTGGGCCACTGAAAAGTCCGCTTTGATCAAACGAGCAGAGGATGCCGAGGATGCACTAAAACCAGTGACGGATGAACTGACCAGCATAAAGCGGCATGTGCATGCCATGACCACTGCTATCTTTGGTAAGCCAGCTTGCCTTCTGAATTGGCTCTGCCTTCTTATAGAGTCGCCGATTTACTAACCCTTTATGGTATTTCAGGGACACACATTGGTCACTTGGGGTCAGATGTGCGGAAGAAATTGAAAGCCGCCTATACATTGGTTGATCAATTGTATACTGGTGCTCAGCGGATCATCTGTACTGTGTCTCATAACAAACCGGCGCCCACTTTGATTCAAGATACTCTGATGAAACTGTCAGTGCTTCCTGCCCGGGTTGAAGAGCTGAAGAAATTTGCTGCTCGAACTGGTGCAATCAATGCCTTAATCCGGGCAAAAGCCTAGGTGCCGGATTTTGATCCTATTGAAGCGGCTCATGGCTATCCCATCTTGAAGGAAGATGGGTCAGAATTTGGTGAAGCGGATCTGCGAGCAATAAACCGGGAGGTACGTCCGCTAGCTTGTCAGTTGGCTGAGGAAGCAGACTTGTCTCATTACCAAGCGCAATATGACAGTGAGAACAAGCGAATAGCTGCACCAATCCATGAATCCGAAAATCTGATCCCTCCAATCCGTAAGCATACTTACGCTCCCGATATTGACCCGTCATTGTTGATCCATGATGAAGCTGTTTTTCAAGCATTAATGGGAATCGACTGGACAACTGTGGATTTCCAGCCACTGGGTAGAGAAACGGAAGCTGAAGCGGCGCAGGATGACCCACAACCATCAGGCCATGCTGGTGACCAAGCTTGAACCGGAAGCCGGTTTAAAAACTGCCTCTCCTTTGTGAAAAACAATTATATTATTATGGGCACCATGTTGCCTTGTAATAGGCTAGCTAATACCTTTGATGTTGATATGCCTTCGTGCATAATTTGTTCTTCCTGTGGCAATGAACTTTCCAAAACACTTTCCGAAATAAGAAATTCGTCAAGTGCCACCGCGGTTGTACCATCAGGCGGAATATGATGTCTGTATATATGAAATCAAAATATCGAAAACAAAACTTTAACTATATGATCAAATTTTTGAGATACATAATACCTGCCATCGTTGAGTGTGAAGTTGGCTTGGCCAATCTTGAAGTGGAGTTTTGCAAACCCACACTATTGGAGGAGATAACAGCTCCTGTATATATATATGACGCTGGTTTACCATGTAAACCGTGCCGGTTTATAATAAATACCGTGTTACTCCATAAGAGGATGTTAACAACGAGGATTAAGCCGGGCAAATAGTCTCCGGATTGACGTGAACTGTGTTCCATCAATTGATTGGTTAAAAAACTTTGTCAGTTTAAAAACGCAATAAAAAACAAAAAAACCCCTTCAAAGAAAAGTGTGAAGCAAAAGCAATGACAAAACCGTTTGCAAAGAAAGGTTTATTTAAGCTGATCAAATGGAATTACCATGGCCAAACACGACCAAGCTCCCGTTAGGTGTAACCATGGTTCTAGTCAGCCAGGTCCCCAAATGAAACCGTGGCATTTATGCCGACCAAATGGCATGGTCATGGTTCGGGTTCGACCAAGCCCCTAAGTGATTCTGTGGCCTTAGGCCGATCAAGAGGCATGACTGGTTCAGACATGACCAAGTCCCCAAGTGATCTGGTGGCTCTCGCCTATCTAGAGGCATGGTATTGGTTCGGACACGACCAATCCTCCAAGTGATATAACACGATGCTTTTAGCAAAGCAAACTCAAGGTGTAAACCGGAAGCCACTTTAAAACAACTCCGTGTAACCACACATGATGCAAAAGAACAGATACCCCGCTTTAGCTGAGGTTCTGGATTATTATAGTTAATATATACATCGCTGCAATATGTACATAAGTAGAACCAATGGCTCAGGTATAATAAGGCCGAAGATGAGCTATGTTCCACGGCCTGTTGGTCTCCTCCTCTGATGTACGTGAGTCCTTATGTTCTCGAATATCGGTCAGATAGTATGACCCGTTGTGTAGATTCTTGCTGACCACGAAAGGCCCCTCCCAAGGTGGGGATAACTTATGCATACCAGTCTGATCTTGGATGAGGCGAAGCACGAAATCTCCCTCCTGAAAGGTCCTGGTTCTGACCCGGCGACTGTGATAACGACGAAGATCCTACTGGTAAATCGCCGATCGGGTGGCTGCGATGTCACGCTCTTCATCCAACCGGTCCAAAGCATCTTGCCGTGCTGTCTCGTTGTCCGCTTCAATATAAGCCGTTACACGAGGTGAATCATGACGGATATCACTGCGGAGAACCGCCTCCGCTCCATAAACCATGAAGAACGGTGTGTATCCTGTTGATCTGTTGGGTGTTGTATTGATGCTCCATAGCACAGATGGTAATTCTTCTACCCAACAACCCGGCGTTCTCTGCAAAGGAACCATGAGCCGGGGCTTGATGCCTCTCAAGATCTCTTGATTAGCTCTTTCTGCTTGACCATTGGACTGTGGATGTGCCACTGATGAAACATCGAGTCGGATGTGCTCCCGTTCGCAGAACTCCTTCATAGCACCTTTGGACAAATTGGTACCATTATCTGTGTCACACCCTAGCTAGACCATGCATTAGAGTGTGCATCATGTTTACTTTCATCAGAAACTTGAAATGGGGAAGGCAGAACCCCCAGCACCCCCCCTGAAATCAACTAGGGTTTACTAAAAATAAATTCAATGAACCTGAAATGAACTTCTAAAATGCCCACCCTCTTTGCCTTGGGTTAGAACCTTTGGGAAAAATGGTGCACATATTTTTAGGTCAACAAAAGGGCATTGATTTAAATCATAAATATTTGAATTTGGGCATTTAAATGCTATTAAATAATTCAAATGCTCAAATAATGTTGGAACTATTTTTTGGGCCACTGAAATAGTTCAGCAAGTGTCCATGAATATTTTCAGGATTTTATAAAATGATTTAGTATTTAAACTAAATCAAAACAGAATAACAGAAATAAGTAAAAGAGGGGAAAGCCACTGGGCCACTTACCTGGACTACCTGGCCCATCTCCAGCTGGCGGCCCAGCCCACCCCCCGCTGCCTCCTGTCGTCTCCCTCCTTGGACAGAAGGACGAGGGCGTGTGCCCGACACTCGCCGGCACGCGCGCGCGCCACCTCCACCCTGCTGGCCACCTCCTGCTTCCCGACCCCCCTAGACGAGCGCCACGCCTCCCCTGGAACCCTCTCGCTCACTCTCCCTTCCCCATTCTCCCCCTGGCTCCCTCTCTCTTCCACCGAGCGGAGCTCGTCACCGCCGTATGCCGTAGACGCAACCCCCGTGCTCCCCTCGCCCTGCCGCTGAGCGCAGAAGCACCGCCGTGTCTTCCTCGTCCTCTCCACCGAGCTACGCGAGCCGGGAGAGCCTGGAACGTCACCACCACCGTCATCTTCAACCTCGGCCGCCCGAGCTCCTCGCCGTCGATTCGCGCCGTCAAGGTCGTCCCCGAGCCTGCTAGCCACCCCTACGGCACCGCTATGAGCTCCCAATCCCTTTTCCCTTAGCCATGCCGTCGATTTCGCCCCGTAGCTGTTGCCCCGCGAGCACCCGAAGCTCGCCGCCGCTGAGCCTCGACGCCGTCGTGGCTACGGCCGTGCAAGCACGCGTCCGAGCGCACCACCGCCTTCAACGCGTCCCCAGGAGCCTAACGCACCCACCCGTTCAACCTGCCGTGCCCCCTAGTGCCAACCCCAACCTTACCCGAACTCCGGCGGCCGCAAAAGAGCTCGCCGCCGTCAGCTCCGGCCACCCCCGCACCTCCCGTTGGTCTCCCTAGATGCGCACGAGCACGAACTCCTCCCTGGTGCCCCCAGCGCGCCAAACCATCGCCTGTAGCGAAATCCCGACGCGGACGCCGCCGCGATCTGAGGTCGCCGGTGGCTAAACGCCGGTAGCCGACGTGGCCGTCATTAGCGGTTAATTAACCCACTAACCACCCCTCTAGAGTCACTGCCATGTGGGCCCTAGTGCTTAATTAGTTAGTTAACTAATCTGTTAGATTAGCACCGGTCTCAGGAGGGCCCCACCTGTCAGTTTGACTTTGCCACGTCACAGTTGACCTGGTCCCACACGTCAGCCATAGAAACCAACTAGAGTCACTGACCAGTGGACCCCACTGGTCGGGTTTGACCTGGACACCGCCTTTGACTTGCTGACGTCATGCTGACGCAAGGTTGACGCAGTAACTCTTTTCTGGATTTAATTTTATATAGAAAATTCCAGAAAATTGCCTAAACTTCAAAAATTCATAGAAATTCAACCATAACTCCAAATGAGACAAATTATATATGAAAAATGATCAGAAAAATCCAAGCTATCCATTGGTACTGGTTTAATGCATGTCAGAACAAGTTAAACCTGCTGTTTATGCAATATAAGGTGATGCACTAATATGATCAAGTCAAATGAGCTAACACTTGAACCTTTGGTTCAAATAAGCAATTACCCTTCTGTTTTAGCTTGCATTAGGCCAAGACATATCCATACTGCCATGTCATAGCATGCATCATATTGTTGCATATCGTCATGTGTTGATTGTGTTCCGATGTGTTCTTCATGGTAGGTTCTGCCTCCGAGGATATTCACAAGTATCCAACTGAAGGGCAGTATCCCGTTACCACTCCATCAGGCAAGCAACCATTGATCATTCCGATACAAACCCATGTTCTCGCTCCTGCTCTTCTTTACTGCATTAAGACAACACGATTCAAACTGCTGTGTGCTACGGTAGTTGAACCCCTATCCTCTGCATGACCTGTCATTGCCACAGTAACTAGATGAAACCCACTAGCATGTGTAGGAGTTGATTGAGCCATGTTTTGTGATTCCTACCTTGCTATGCCTGCTATGCTTAGAGTTGTGTCAGGTCTGGTTCATCTGGGTGATGGGCTACAGTGAAATTCTTGTGTCAGTAATATGTGGGATGTGTTGAACATGTTTTGGTAAAGGTATCGATGAGAGGCCATGTAGGAGTACATGGTGGGTTGTTTCATTGAGGCCGTCCATAAGAACTGAGATCTGTATGCGTGATTTAAGATTCAGCTACTACCACACATTGGGCCCTGAAATATGACCCTGCTCGACTTACTGACCCCTCTCGCCTCAGTCCAGGAGTTGCAACTAGTTTCTGGTGTTTGTAGGATATGTGTTGGCGGCCGTGCGTAGCGCTGACCCTAGGGGTGGGCTATGTTCCGGTAGATACACTGTGGCACGGTGTACCGAGTCACCCGTTTGGTGTCTCGGGAACGCTGTTCACATCGTTCGGGGCCGTTGAGGACACCCCGGCCGGATTTCCTTGCAGATGGAACCTGAATAGGCGATGACCCTGGACTAGAGACTTGTGAGGTTAGTCAGGTCGTGGTCTACACCCACGTCGGTTTTCGCTTGAAGTCTGCCAAGCACATTTCGTGTGCAGACGCTATGTGGTGGAAACATGTGTGACGATGTACACCCCTGCAGGGTATAAAACTATTCGAATAGCCGCGTCCGCGGTAAAGGACTACTTGGTTGCATATACAGTTCATAGACAAGTTAATGGATACTACTAAAAGACTCAAGATAGGTGTGAGTACCGAGGATGGCCCTCTCGCAGGATACGAGGGAGGATCCACGGTGGAGTATTGTGTTGGTGAGTAGTGGACTCGTGTGCGAAAACTATTTTACTAAAAGGTTCCGTAGGATAGCTTAGCCAAGAGTCAAAGCTGGCTTGCTGCATTAACCCCACCACCTTCTTGAGGATGAGCATGTATAGTAGGTTCTGATGTAAGACTTGCTGAGTACCTTTGTACTCATGTTTGCTTATTTATTGTTTTTAGACGACAACACTGCCCCCTCCGATGGGTTTTACGTAGACCTTGACGTCGACGAGTGACTAGACACCCAGGTGGTGATCCAGGCCATGGAGGGCCTATGTAGATAAACAGGCTTCGAGAAGCCTTCTTTCTTTCTAGAGTCCGTACTCAGACTAGTTGCTTCCGCATGTGCTTGTATGACTGTATGACTTGAGTGTCGGGTCATGTGACCCCTATCTATATGAATATGTTATGTATGGCTCCCTAGAGCCTTTAAATAAAGTACTTGAGTTGTAGAGTTTTGTTGTGATGCCATGTTGTATGTACTCATATCGGGCATATTGTGTGTATGATTGAAATGCTTGGTATGAGTGGGATCCGACAATCTAGTTGTTTGTCCTTCGCAGCCTTTCTTATGGGGAAATGTAGTCTAGTGTTCCTCGAGCCATAGTAGTCCGCTACAGCCCGGTTCACCGGAGTCCTGCTAGCCCAGCACTACTGTTCAGGACACTTGACTGGCCGGCATGTGTTTCACTTCGTCCCTATGTCTGTCCCTTCGGGGAAATGTCACGCGGTGATCTCCGGAGTCCTGTCTAGCCTGCTACAGCCCGGGATCCCCGGAGTCCTGTTAGCCCAGTTCTACAGCCCGGAATCACTCGTTGATGACCGACATGTTCGATGTGATTCATGTATGCCTGTCTCCATAGGTCTGTGCCGCTTTGGGTTCACGACTAGCCATGTCGGCCCGGGTTCTCGGTCATATGGATGCTAGCGACATTGTCATATATGCGAGCCAGAAGGCGCAAACGGTCCCGGGCCATGGTAAGGCGACACCCGTGGGATACCGTGCGTGAGGCCGCAAAGTGATATGAGGTGTTACCGGCTAGATCGATGTGGCTTAGAATCGGGGTCCTGACAGCGTTGGCATCAGAGCCGGACTGCCTATAGGTTCGTTGAGCCAAACTGGTCGATGTCGAGTCTAGAAATGCTTTAGTTATATGTAAGGGAATTGATTGTGGGAGGGAACGTAAGGTTCTTTTACTCCTTTACCCTATGCCTCTGATCTGAGTCATTCTCTTCTCATTCAACGTGGGTTAAGGACTAGGCTCTCTTCTTCTATCAGGTTCACGTGTTACTAATCCGTAGTAGTTTATAGGATTATTACTACGAGTTCCAATCCAGTTTCTACTATTTTAGTACGTTGCTATTTGAATCAGAACCTTGATATGATGCTGTTGAGCGGTATTGTGAACTGTTGTGGATGTCTCAAATCTTTTTCTGAGCATTTACAGCCGTTATGCTGTCCAATTTTCCCTAGGAATTCTGATGTCTTTGTCTTGTGGTTGTGCTTTCAAATGGCCAACCGTTCTCAAAATCAAGTGGTTCGCCTGACCAGGTGCCTCGACATGCCCGGTCATACTGCTATGTTAGTCCGGGTCATGATCGAGACAGGATACCGTTGGTATCCCGAATACACTGTTGAAGAGCAGTTCCGCGACTTTAATCAAAGCCAGTATTTCTGCACCGTCAGGATATTTCCTTCCTATCCTGGATCTACCGAGCCCCTTCACTGTTCCTATGGACTCGGAGTTACCGTTGAGATGGCTGTGCAGGATGCTGCCTACTCCATGATGACCATCTTGCGAGTCCGGACTGGCCTGCTTCGGAACACTGACTTCCATTACATGCCAGCTTCACTTCCGGGAGTGCAAGGGTATCTTTAGGCTATCTATGCTGACTCCACTCAGGAGGACTCATTAACTCGTACCACCGCTGAGATGCTCGAAGATAAGGACCGAGAGAATCGGGCCTTGAGGCTGGAGCTTTTTAATACTCGTGCTGATCATTGGGCCACATTGACTCGATTTGCACCTGTGGTGCAAGCTGGATGTATGGATACCAGGGATCTGTATCCTGTGAGATCAGCTCTGCCAGACATGGTGGATTGGCGTGATGTGGGAGGCATCACCCCACCCCGTGGTCCCCGCAGGCCACTGTTTGTTGGTCCAAGACCTCATCCTAGCCCCTATGGTCCACAGGCTCCTCAGGACCGTCTGTTTCCGGATGATCACGTTGAACTTCCAGGCTATGGAGGTGACTTCTATGAGGACTACTACGGAGCTATCTGAGTTAGTAGTAGTACCACTTGTATTGTAGTAGTTGTATCCCCACTGTCCTGCGTGACTTGTGGAATACAACTTGGTGTGTAATCGATTCCGGAGGTGTAGACAAATAATGTATAGGGACTCGGAATGCCTCCGATGAGATGTAACGTCTACCTTCATAGTTGTACTGTAGCATGGGCTTGTACTAAACTATGTACGACGAGTATGACCGTTGGTGTATATATGGCAGTTTTATATTACCATGGCATACGAATGAGCATCTCTGCATTCCGTGTTATCCTTTACATTCTGCACTTCCTTGTTAAGTTTGAGCCATCCTTGTCTAAACCGTTGTCTTGTTTCCTCCTAGGATGGTCAACACCCGCGGCAACCCTGCTGTCTCGGAGCGGGGGGAAGCCAGTGCAGTTAGAGGTGAAAATTTGCCTCACCCGCCTTCTCTGGCCGAAGTGATGCTGGAGGCGGAAAGAAACAAGCGTGAGACCAACCGCCTGCTGGAGCGGATTGAGCAGAACATTGCACGCCACCCACGAAATGACTTGGTGTCAATCAACGACTTTATCAAGCTATACCTACCAAAGTTTAACCATTCCGTCGAGCCCCTCGACGCGGATGATTGGCTTCGCAGCATCACCCACAAGCTACGTTCTGCCAACATAGCCGAAGCCGACAAGGTTACCTATGCTGCCTATCATCTCGAGGGCTCCGCTAGTCATTGGTGGGAAAACTACGAAGCTATGCGTCCGGTCGGTCAAATCACTACCTGGGCTGAGTTCAGCGAGGCTTTCCGTGAGCATCACATTCCGGAAGGTCTCATGGATCGCAAGAGGGAGGAGTTCTACAACTTCACCCAAGGAAGGCTGATTGTGGATGCATATAGTCGAGAGTTTGGGAACCTGGCACGCTATGCTCCTGAAGAGGTTTCTACTGACGCCAAGAAGCAGGCAAGGTTCCGCAAGGGACTTAGCCCTGAGCTTCGCCGCGATCTCCGTCTGCACAAGTGCACATCCTTTCAGAAGTTGGTCAATAAAGCTGCCAGTGCTGAGACAGGCCAGACTGATTATGACGCTTCACGCAAGCACTCCCGTGATTTTGGGTCTTCATCCAGCTCTGGAGCTCAGAAGCGCCGGGTGTGGATTCCAAGCACCGCACTGCCACCCAGATTCACCCCGAGGCCATCCTTTGAGGCGCCTCGTCCCAACCAGCAATTTGCACCGCCCAAGCCCTATGGTGGCCCCGCTGCTAATGTTGCTCCACGCCCCACTGTGCTAACATGCTTCAAGTGTGGAGAACCGGGTCACTATAGTCGAGAGTGTCCCCAGAACAACCCCAATCAAGCTGGAAAGTCCGTTGGCCGTGGTAAGCCCGCGGGAAGACTCTCTACACCAAGCCGGCCACCACTGCACGTGGCCATGTCAATTATGTTTCAGCCAAAGAGGCTCATGAGGATCCCAACGTCGTCCTTGGTACGCTCCTTGTTAACTGCCATCCGGCATCTGTTCTTTTCGATACTGGAGCATCTCATTCATTCATATCCGAGAATTATGCTCGGTTGCATAACACGACATTCTGTGACATGCCCACTCCCATGGTAATTCAAACTCCAGGTTCCAAATGGCAAACTTCTAGGGTAAGCCATGGGAATGAAATTCTTGTCGATAGGCTTGTCTTCCTTGCATCTTTAATAGCTCTCAAGTCCTCCGACATAAACATCATCTTGGGTATGGACTGGATGTCGGCTCATTATGCCAAGATCGATTGTGCCACTAGAACCGTTCAACTTACTCACCCCTCGGGCAAGACAGTTAATGTCTTAACTCGAGTGGCCAAGCGCAAACTTTACTCCCTCAATGCCAACCCTCTTCCAGACCTTGAGGATGTTCCGGTAGTCCGAGACTTTTCGGATGTGTTTCCAGAAGAACTGCCAGGTGTTCCACCTGACAGGGATGTCGAGTTTGTGATAGACCTTGTTCCAGGAACCATTCCAATTGCTAGAAGACCCTACAAGATGGCACCCTTAGAACTAGCCGAGCTTAAGAACCAACTCGATGAGTCCTTGAACAAAGGGTTCATCCGTCCTAGCTCCTCTCCTTGGGCTTGCCCCATCCTCTTCGTCAAGAAGAAGGATGGAATGGATCGAATGGTTGTGGATTACCGACCTGTCAATCTGATCACCATCAAGAACAAATACCCGCTTCCCAGGATCAACGACCTGTATGACCAGCTCGCTGGATCCTCAGTCTTCTCCAAGATGGATTTGAGGTTGGGCTACCATCAAATCAAAATCAGAAACGGGGACATTCCCAAAACGGCATTTGTTACTCGTTATGGCCAATACGAGTACACCGTCATGTCCTTCGGTTTAACCAATGCCCCGGCCACCTTCCCCCGGTTAATGAACTCAGTTTTCATGGAGTACTTGGACAAATTCGTCGTAGTATACCTCGATGACATACTCATCTACTCCAAGAATGAAGAGGAACATGCCGAACATCTAAGGCTGGTATTGATGAAACTTCGAGAGCATCGCCTTTATGCCAAATTCTCCAAGTGTGAATTTTGGTTGTCAGAAGTGACCTATCTAGGCCATGTAATCTCTTGTAAGGGTATTGCTGTCAATCCCGAGCGAGTTCAAGCCGTCCTTGATTGGACTCCACCTGAAACGGTCAAGCAAGTTCGGAGTTTCCTTGGCCTAGCGAGCTATTGCCGCCGCTTCGTCGAGAATTTCTCCAAGGTTGCTAAACCTCTAACTGAACTCCTCAAGAAAGATAAAAAGTTCGAGTGGACTCCACAGTGCGAGTTCAGTTTTCAGGAACTGAAAAGACGCCTGACATCTGCTCCCGTACTGGTACCACCAGATTTCTCCAAGGACTTTATTATCTATTGCGATGCCTCGCGACAAGGACTAGGTTGCATACTCATGCAAGATCGTCAGGTAATTGCCTATGCTTCACGACAATTACACCCACATGAGGAAAATTATCCCACACATGATCTAGAGCTTGCAGCTGTAGTCCATGCACTCAAAACCTGGCGACATTACCTTCTCGGTAATCGTTGCGAGATCTTCACCGATCACCAAAGTTTGAAATATATCTTCACCCAACCAGATTTGAATCTCAGGCAAAGACGTTTGGTCGAGTTGATCTCGGATTACGACTTAGGAATAACTTACACCCCTGGCAAAGCCAATGTCATGGCTGATGCACTAAGTCGTAAGTCCTACTGTAACAACCTGATGTTACAACAAAGTCAACCACTTCTCCATGAGGAATTCCGTAAGCTTAACCTTCACATTGTTCCTCGAGGATTCCTATCTACCCTGGTGGCGAAACCTACCCTTATGGATCAAATCATAGCTGCCCAAAAGCGTGATAAGGGCATATCCCGGATTAAGGAAAACATTGCTAGCGGAGTAGCTAAATGCTTTTCCATGGGTGAACAAGGTGTTGTCTTCTTCGAGAACCGCCTGGTGGTTCCCAAGAAACAGCATCTACGCCAGATGATCCTTAAGGAAGCTCATGAATCCCCTCTCACCATTCATCCCGGTAGTACTAAAATGTATCAAGACCTACGCCAGAGGTTTTGGTGGACTAGGATGAATAGAGAAATCGCTCAATACATTGCTAATTGTGACGTTTGTCGTCGTGTTAAAGCAGAGCATCAACGGCCTGCTGGCACCCTTCAACCTTTGGCCATTCCTGAATGGAAATGGGATAAAATCAGTATGGATTTCATCACTGGGTTCCCCAGGACCAAGAGGGGGAATAATGCCATCTTCGTCATGATCGACCGTCTTTCCAAAGTAGCCCACTTCCTACCCGTTCGGGGGAGTATCACCGCTAGCCAGCTAGCTGACTTATACATCTCCCGAATAGTGTCTCTTCATGGTGTCCCTTTGGAAATTAACTCAGACCGTGGAAGTCTCTTCACCTCTCGATTTTGGGAAAGTTTCCAAAATGCTATGGGAACTCATCTCTCCTTTAGCACCGCCTTCCATCCTCAATCAAGTGGTCAAGTAGAGCGAGTCAATCAAATTCTGGAAGATATGCTCCGAGCTTCTGTTATCTCGTTCGGAATGAGTTGGGAGAAATGCCTTCCATTCGCAGAGTTTGCTTATAACAATAGGTATCAAGCTAGTTTGGGCAAAGCTCCCTTCAAAGTTCTCTATGGACGAAAATGTCAAACGCCTCTTAACTGATCAGAAACCGGGGAAAGACAACTCTTTGGCCCGGATATGATTCAGGAAGCAGAAGAGCAGGTTCGCGTTATTCGTGAGAAATTGAAAACAGCCCAATCTCGCCAAAAGAGTCAATATGATCGTAAACATAAGCCTATGACATTTGAAGTTGACGAGAAGGCTTACCTTCGGGTTACCCCGTTAAAGGGAACCCATCGCTTCGGTATCAAAGGCAAATTGGCTCCTCGTTACATTGGACCCTTTCGCATTCTTGCCAAACGAGGAGAAGTTGCCTACCAATTGGAACTACCTCCGCATCTTTCCAGAGTTCACGATGTCTTCCACGTTTCGCAACTCAGGCGTTGCTTCGCGGATCCTATCCGTGGAGTGGACCACAAAACACTTGATTTACAAGATAACCTTTCTTATCGAGAATACCCCCTTCGTATCCTTGATCAAGCCGAGCGTACCACTCGACGTCATAATATCAAGTTTCTCAAGGTTCAATGGTCACACCATTCCGAGGAAGAAGCCATTGGGAAAGGGAGGATCGTCTTTGACTCGAGTACCCCACCTTCTTTCCAGATGATCCTAAATCTCGGGACGAGATTCTATTGAGTGGGGGTGAGTTGTCACACCCTAGCTAGACCATGCATTAGAGTGTGCATCATGTTTACTTTCATCAGAAACTTGAAATGGGGAAGGCAGAACCCCCAGCACCCCCCCTGAAATCAACTAGGGTTTACTAAAAATAAATTCAATGAACCTGAAATGCCCTTCTAAAATGCCCACCCTCTTTGCCTTGGGTTAGAACCATTGGGAAAAATGGTGCACATATTTTTAGGTCAACAGAAGGGCATTGATTTAAATCATAAATATTTGAATTTGGGCATTTAAATGCTATTAAATAATTCAAATGCTCAAATAATGTTGGAACTATTTTTTGGGCCACTGAAATAATTCAGCAAGTGTCCATGAATATTTTCAGGATTTTATAAAATGATTTAGTATTTAAACTAAATCAAAACAGAATAACAGAAATAAGTAAAAGAGGGGAAAGCCACTGGGCCACTTACCTGGACTACCTGGCCCATCTCCAGCTGGCGGCCCAGCCCACCCCCCGCTGCCTCCTGTCGTCTCCCTCCTCAGACAGAAGGACGAGGGCGTGTGCCCGACGCTCGCCGGCACGCGCGCGCGCCACCTCCACCCTGCTGGCCACCTCCTGCTTCCCGACCCCCCTAGACGAGCGCCACGCCTCCCCTAGAACCCTCTCGCTCACTCTCCCTTCCCCATTCTCCCCCCTGGCTCCCTCTCTCTTCCACCGAGCGGAGCTCGTCGCCGCCGTACGCCGTAGACGCAGCCCCCGTGCTCCCCTCGCCCTGCCGCTGAGCCCAGAAGCACCGCCGTGTCTTCCTCGTCCTCTCCACCGAGCTACGCGAGCCGGGAGAGCCTGGAACGTCACCACCACCATCATCTTCAACCTCGGCCGCCCGAGCTCCTCGCCGTCGATTCGCGCAATCAAGGTCGTCCCTGAGCCCGCTAGCCACCCCTACGGCACCGCTGTGAGCTCCCGATCCCTTTCCCCTTAGCCACGCCATCGATTTCGCCCCATAGCTGTTGCCCCGCGAGCACCCGAAGCTCGCCGCCGCTGAGCCTCAACGCCGTCGTGGCTACGGCCGTGCAAGCACGCGTCCAAGCGCACCACCGCCTTCAACGCGTCCCCAGGAGCCTAACGCACCCACCCGTTCGACCTGCCGTGCCCCTAGTGCCAACCCCAACCTTACCCGAACTCCGGCGGCCGCAAAAGAGCTCGCCGCCGTCAGCTCCGGCCACCCCCGCACCTCCCGTTGGTCTCCCTAGATGCGCACGAGCACGAGCTCCTCCCTGGTGCCCCCAGCGCGCCAAACCATCGCCTGTAGCGAAATCCTGACGCGGACGCCGCCGCGATCTGAGGTCGCCGGCGGCTAAACGCCGGTAGCCGACGTGGCCGTCATTAGCGGTTAATTAACCCACTAACCACCCCTCTAGAGTCACTGCCATGTGGGCCCTAGTGCTTAATTAGTTAGTTAACTAATCTGTTAGATTAGCACCGGTCTCAGGAGGGCCCCACCTGTCAGTTTGACTTTGCCACGTCACAGTTGACCTGGTCCCACATGTCAGCCACAGAAACCAACTAGAGTCACTAACCAGTGGACCCCACTGGTCGGGTTTGACCTGGACACCGCCTTTGACTTGCTGACATCATGCTGAAGCAAGGCTGACGCAGTAACTCTTTTCTGGATTTAATTTTATATAGAAAATTCCAGAAAATTGCCTAAACTTCAAAAATTCATAGAAATTCAACCATAACTCCAAATGAGACAAATTATATATGAAAAATGATCAGAAAAATCCAAGCTATCCATTGGTACTGGTTTCATGCATGTCAGAACAAGTTAAACCTGCTGTTTATGCAATACAAGGTGATGCACTAATATGATCAAGTCAAATGAGCTAACACTTGAACCTTTGGTTCAAATAAGCAATTACCCTTCGGTTTTAGCTTGCATTAGGCCAAGACACATCCATACTGCCATGTCATAGCATGCATCATATTGTTGCATATCGTCATGTGTTGATTGTGTTCCGATGTGTTCTTCGTGGTAGGTTCTGCCTCCGAGGATATTCACGAGTATCCAACTGAAGGGCAGTATCCCGTTACCACTCCATCAGGCAAGCAACCATTGATCATTCCGATACAAACCCATGTTCTCGCTCCTGCTCTTGTTTAGTGCATTAAGACAACACGATTCAAACTGCTGTGTGCTACGGTAGTTGAACCCTTATCCTCTGCATGACCTGTCATTGCCATAGTAACTAGATGAAACCCACTAGCATGTGTAGGAGTTGATTGAGCCATGTTTTGTGATTCCTACCTTGCTATGTCTGCTATGCTTAGAGTTGTGTCAGGTCTGGTTCATCTGGGTGATGGGCTAGAGTGAAATGGTTGTGTCAGTAATATGTGGGATGTGTTGAACATGTTTTGGTAAAGGTATCGATGAGAGGCCATGTAGGAGTACATGGTGGGTTGTTTCATTGAGGCCGTCCATAAGAACTGAGATCTGTATGCGTGATTTAAGATTCAGCTACTACCACACATTGGGCCCTGAAATATGACCCCGCTCGACTTACTGACCCCTCTCGCCTCAATCCAGGAGTTGCAACTAGTTTCTGGTGTTTGTAGGATATGTGTTGGCGGCCGTGCGTAGCGTTGACCCTAGGGGTGGGCTATGTTGCGGTAGATACACTATGGCATGGTGTACCGAGTCACCCGTTTGGTGTCTCGGGAACCCTGTTCACATTGTTCGGGGCCGTTGAGGACACCCCGGCCGGATTTCCTTGCGGATGGAACCTGAATAGGCGATGACCCTGGACTAGAGACTTGTGAGGTTAGTCAGGTCGTGGTCTACACCCACGTCGGTTTTCGCTTGAAGTCTGCCGAGCACATTTCGTGTGCAGACGCTAAGTGGTGGAAACATGTGTGACAAAGTACACCCCTGCAGGGTATAAAACTATTCGAATAGCCGCGTCCGCGGTAAAGGACTACTTGGTTGCATATACAGTTCATAGACAAGTTAATGGATACTACTAAAAGACTCAAGATAAGTGTGAGTACCGAGGATGGCCCTCTCGCAGGATACGAGGGAGGATCCACGGTGGAGTATTGTGTTGGTGAGTAGTGGACTCGTGTGCAAAAACTATTTTACTAAAAGGTTCCGTAGGATAGCTTAGCCAAGACTCAAAGCTGGCTTGCTGCATAAACCCCACCACCTTCTTGAGGATGAGCATGTATAGTAGGTTCTGATGTAAGACTTGCTGAGTACCTTTGTACTCATGTTTGCTTATTTATTGTTTTCAGACGACAACACTGCCTCCTCCGATGGGTTTTACGTAGACCTTGACGTCGACGAGTGACTAGCCACCCAGGTGGTGATCCAGGCCATGGAGGGCCTATGTAGATAGACAGGCTTCGAGAAGCCTTCTTTCTTTCTAGAGTCTGTACTCAGACTAGTTGCTTCCGCATGTGCTTGTATGACTGTATGACTTGAGTGTCGGGTCATGTGACCCCTATCTGTATGAATATGTTATGTATGGCTCCCTGGAGCCTTTAAATAAAGTACTTGAGTTGTAGAGTTTTGTTGTGATGCCATGTTGTATGTACTCATATCGGGCATATTGTGTGTATGATTGAAATGCTTGGTATGAGTGGGATCCGACAATCTAGTTGTTTGTCTTTCGCAGCCTTTCTTATGGGGAAATGTAGTCTAGTGTTCCTCGAGCCATAGTAGTCCGCTACAGCCCGGTTCACCGGAGTCTTGCTAGCCCAGCACTACTGTTCAGGACACTTGACTGGCCGGCATGTGTTTCACTTCGTCCCTATGTCTGTCCCTTCGGGGAAATGTCACGCGGTGATCTCCGGAGTCCTGTCTAGCCTGCTACAGCCCGGGATCCCCGGAGTCCTGTTAGCCCAGTGCTACAGCCCGGAATCACTCGTTGATGACCGACATGTTCGATGTGATTCATGTATGCCTGTCTCCATAGGTCTATGCCGCTTTGGGTTCACGACTAGCCATGTCGGCCCGGGTTCTCGGTCATATGGATGCTAGCGACATTGTCATATACGCGAGCCAAAAGGTGCAAACGGTCCCGGGCCATGGTAAGGCGACACCCGTGGGATACCGTGCGTGAGGCCGCAAAGTGATATGAGGTGTTACCGGCTAGATCGATGTGGCTTAGAATCGGGGTCCTGACAATCTGTGATAATACTGTGCAGAAAGCCAAACCGGAAAATCACCTTTTTGATGAACTGAACCGCTGTGGCCACATCACACTTGCTAACAGGTTCTGCCTCCACCCACTTTGTAAACTTGTCAACCGCCACCAGGAGGTGGGTCTTCTTATCTTTGGACCTTTTGAAAGGCCCAACCATATCCAGCCCCCAAGTAGCAAACGGCCAAGTAATTGGAATCATTCTCAATTCTTGAGCCGGTACATGATCACGTCTTGAAAACCTTTGGCAACCATCACATCGTCTGACCAGATCCTCCGCATCAGCATGAGCAGTTAATCAATATAAGCCATGGCGAAACGCTTTAGCCACGAGAGACTTTGAACCGGCGTGGTGACCACCAATTTCCTTCGTGGATCTCACGCAAAATTTCACGGCCTTCTTCAGGGGACATGCAGCGTTGAAAAGCTCGTGATACACTGCAATGATGCAACTCGCCGTTGATGATAGCCATGGACTTGGATCGCCGGATTATCTGCCGGGCCAAAATCTCATCCTCTGGCAACTCACCACGGTTCTTGTACGCCAGGTAAGGAAGCGTCCAATCCGGAATAACATGAAGAGCTGCCACCAATTGAGCCTCCGGAACAGGAATAGCCAAATCCTCTTCACCAGGGATCTTCACCAACGGGTTGTGCAGCACATCCAAAAAAACATTGGGCAGGACTGGTTTGCGCTGAGAGCCCAGCCGGCTTAAAGCGTCCGCCGCTTCATTTTTTCACCGGTCCACGTGGTCCACCTGATAGCCTCTGAAATAACCTGCAACAATATCCACCTCACGACGATATGCTGTCATGAGTGGGTCCTTGGAATCCCAAGTGCCAGACACTTGCTGAGCCACAAGGTTCGAGTCACCGAAGCACTTAACTCGACTTAGATTCATCTCCTTAGCCATCTGGAGACCATGGAGCAAGGCTTCATACTCAGCTGCATTGTTAGTACAAGGGAACATTAAGCGGAGAACATAGCAAAACTTATCACCTCGTGGGGAAGTTAATACGACTCCAGCCCCCGAGCCTTCCAACTGCCTGGATCCGTCAAAATGGATGGTCCAATACGTGTGATCCGGCTTTTCTTCAGGTGCTTGCATTTCCGTCCAATCATTGATGAAATCAACAAGTGCTTGAGACTTAACCGTTGTCCGAGGCACATACTTCAAACCATACGGCCCCAGCTCTATGGCCCACTTTGCAATCCGGCCAGTTGCTTCCCGGTTCTGGATGATATCTCCCAAAGGAGCAGAACTGACCACCTTAATTGGGTGCCCTTGGAAATATTGTTTAAGCTTCCGGCTTGCCATAAAAACTCCATACACCAGCTTCTGCCAATGCGGATACCTTTGCTTGGACTCGATTAGCACCTCGCTGATATAATAGACCGGTCGTTGAACCGGATGCTCCTTGCCTGCCTCCTTTCGCTCCACCACAATAGCCACGCTGACCGCCCGAACATTGGCAGCAACATATAGCAACAACGGCTCCTTGTCAATGGGAGTGGCGAGCACCAGCGGATTAGCCAATTGCCGCTTTAAGTCCTCAAATGCTTCATCAGCGGCGGAACTCCAGGCAAACGGATCCGTCTTTTTCAACATCTGATACAAAGGGATTGCCTTCTCACCAAGACAACTAATAAACCGGCTTAATGCTGCAATCCGGCCGGCCAGTCGTTGAACATCATTGATACACTTTGGCTTAGCTAGGGAGGTGATGGCCGTGATCTTCTCCGTATTAGCCTCAATTCCCCTGTTGGACACCAGAAAACCCAATAGCTTGCCCGCCGGTACACCAAAGACGCACTTGCCCGGATTAAGCATCATCTTGTATGTCCTCAGGTTATCAAAGGTTTCCTTCAAATCAGCAATCAAAGTCTCCTTCTCCCTCGACTTAACTACGATATCATCCATGTAAGCATGTACATAACGGCTGATTTGCTTGTGAAGACAATTTTGTACACACCATTGATAAGTTGCCTATGCACTCTTGAGCCTGAAGGGCATAGACACGTAGCAGAAGGCTCCAAAGGGAGTTATAAAGGCTTGTCTTCTCCTGGTCCTTAACTGCCATTTTGATCTGATGATAGCCAGAATATGCATCCAAAAAAATTAAACACTCACAACCCGCCGTAGCATCAATAATTTGATCAATACGGGGGAGGGCAAAAGGATCTGCGGGACAAGCCTTATTAAGATCTGTGTAATCCACACACATGCGCCAGGTGCCGTTTTTCTTGAGGACCAGCATCGGATTGGCAAGCCACTCAGGGTGAAAAACTTGAACAATAAAGCCAGCTGCTAAGAGCCTGGCTACCTCTTCTCCAATCACCTTGCATCTTTCTTCGTTAAACCGGTGGAGGAACTGTTTCACCGGTTTATATTTAGGATCCACATTAAGTGTGTGCTCAGCGAGTTGCCTCGGTACACCTGGCATGTCAGAGGGCTTCCATGCAAAAATGTCCCGATTCTCACGGATGAACTCGATGAGCGCACTTTCCTATTTCGGATCCAAGTTGGCACTGATGCTGAACTACTTGGACGAATCGCCAGGTATGAAGTCAACAAGCTTAGTTTCTGCTGCCGATTTGAACTTCAGGGCTGGATCATGCTCCGTAGTTGGCTTCTTCAACGGAGTCATGTCCGCCGGATCAACATTGTCTTTATAGTACTTCAACTCCTCGGTGGCACAAACCGACTCTGCATAAGCCGCATCTCCTTCCTCGCATTCCAAAGCGATTTTTGCGGCTTCCGTGAACCGTTATTGTCCCCTTGTGACCCGGCATCTTGAGCTGCAAATACACATAACAGGGCCGAGCCATAAACTTGGCGTAGGCCGGTCGCCCAAACAGGGCATGATATGGACTTTGGATTTTCACCACTTCAAACGTCAATGTCTCCGACCTGGAATCATGATCATTCCCAAAGGCCACTTCCAGAGCTATCTTACCAACGGGATATGCTGATCTACCAGGCACTACACCGTGGAATACTGTATTAGACGGTTTGAGATTCTTATCTGTTAGTCCCATACGACGGAAGGTCTCATAGTACAGGATGTTAATGCTGCTCCCTCCATCCATGAGCACCTTGGTGAACTTGTAACCTCCCACCTGAGGCGCCACCACCAGAGCCAACTGACCCAGATTATCAACCTGGGGAGGGTGATCTTCTCTGCTCCATATGATTGGCTGTTCAGACCAACATAGATAACGGGGTATGGCCGGTTCAACAGAGTTGACCGCCCGCCTCTGAACTTTCCGGTCTCGCTTGTCCAAGCTAGTGGTGAAGACATGGTACTGCCCATTACTCAACTGCTTTGGGTTGCTCTAGTAACCTGACTGTTGCTGCTGTTGGTTGTAACCACCCTGGTTGTTCTGACTATTCTGACCATTATGTCCGCCCGGATTACCATTGAATCCTGAAACGGAACTTCCTCCTCCGTAACCCGGCCCGAATCCTGAGCCACCGCCAGATTCGTGATCATACCGGAAATTATTATAATTCTTGAACTCCTGCATAATAAAGCAATCCTTCCAAAGGTGGTTTGCTGGCGCCTCCTTCGTCCCATGTTTTGGACAGGTCTGGCTTAGCAGATAGTTTAGGCGGTTTGGGTTAGGGTTGGGTGCTCCATTACGATTTTTTGGCCTACCCTTACATCGTTGGCCATTGTCCTGTGCATTGGTATTAGCCACAAAGTCCATGTTACCATCCACTTTACGCTTGCCTCCTCCACCATTGCCTGCCCAGTGATGCTGCTGACCTTTGGAGCTGCTGTTCTTCTTCCCTTTCCCTGTCTTGTCCTCATCAAATTCGGGATCCTTGGTGCTATCAGAATCAGCATATTTCACCAAAGCGGCCATTAGGGTCCCCATGTCAGTGTAATGACGCTTCATCCGTCCCAACTTCAGCTTCAGGGGTCCAAACTGGCAGTTGCCTTCTAGGGTTAATACTGCGGTGTCCGCGTTGATGCGGTCTGAGGAGTGCAACACTTGTGAAACCCGGCGCACCCAATGAGTCGTTGATTCTCCTTCCTCCTGGACGCATGCAGCTAAGTCCACTATCGACATAGGCTGTTTACAGGTATCTTTGAAATTGTTGATAAACCGGGCTCGTAATTGGGCCCATGAACTGATAGAATTAGCCGGCAAGCTTTTTAACCAAGTACATGCCGTTCCTTCGAGCATCATGGTGAAGTATTTCGCACACGCCGCGTCATCGACATCAAGCATCTCCATGGCCATCTCATAGCTCTCCACCCATGTCTCTGGAGGTTGATCCGCTGTGTAATTTGGTACCTTGCGTGGGCCTTTGAAATCCTTGGGCAGGCGCATGTTGCTTAAGCGGGGATAAGGCAAGGCACCCCAAAGAACTAGAAGTAACACCAGGTTCAGTCAAGGTGGTTGGACGAACTGGCGTGAGCTGCCGAGCCTGACGCTGTGTGGCTAACTCGGCCTCCCTGCGCGCGCGGGCCCGGTCCACCACTCCCTAGGCGCCATCAGCACCACCCGCCGGGTTGTTGTCACGGGGTGCCCCACGTCGTTCATTACTCGATACTGCCGGTTCATCCATGTGTCTGCTATAGCTCCGGCTTGGACGGGGGGTCGAGTGGATCCGGTCGCGGCTGTACGAGTATGCTTCCTGTTGGGCCAAAGATGTCCTCAGAAGTTCCTTGACCTGTCGCGTCTCTACTGCCTGCGGCGAGTCACCTTCAATTGGAATGGCCTCCAGCCGTGCAGCAGCGGCAACAAGATTGTCCATTGGGTTGGAGTAGTGACCCGGAGGTGTTAAAGCAGCCTGAGGTACAACGGTGTTTTGACGAGGCAGGTCCATATGACGAGGCTGAACCGGTGCACCGATCCCAGGGGCTTCTGCTCGGTTTCCCTCCAGCGGATTGCCGGCTCTTGGTCCTGGAGTGTTGAAAAGGTCTCTGGCCTAAAAAACCAGAGGTAAGCGGGATCCGTGCTTCCTCCTCATGACTTCATGCGACGCGCTCTGGTCCAACATAAGCTTGTAGGCCTGTGCATCTAAAGCGGCCCGCTCTGCGGCCATCCTGGTGTCCTCAGCCGCCAGATCTGCCTTGGCCTGGGTGATCTGTTCCTTTACCTTTGCAATCTCCGTGTTGTGAACGTACTGATCCGGCAGATTAACTTCCGCCATAAGCACAGCCAACACATCAAATAGTTCTGATAGAACCTGAGCCGGCGGGCGCACAGGGCCTCCTGCCCCGGCAGCCGTCACCGCTGCTGAACCAAAGACCGTTGCCGCAGCTGTCGAAGAATGAAGCGCTGCTTGTGTTCCGTCCATGAATATTCCAACCCGGTTGGGCAGATCAGAGGGGTCTGGAATACTATCGCCATCGGAACAACTCCCAATCCGGCCATCTTGTAGCTGATAAAGAGATTCAGTTTCTCCGGTCGAAGATTCGTCACCGGAACAAACGACGGTCGCACCGCGAAATTCCAATCCGTCCTCATAACTTCCACCATGGATGACTCCCACGAAGGCATGCTTCATGGTCGGTTTAACCCAGGCGGATCGCGCACGCTGAGCCGTCTCGACGAGGTCGGTGCAGATGTCCGGCTCAGGGCCCGGTTCACCGATCTTGCCAATGAAAACGTGAATGCTAACCAAGGGGACCCGGTACCCGTACTCAATTGAGCCGGCCTCGGGGCCCCAGCCTGCGTCGTCGATGTAGAGCTTACCGCGATGACTCTTAGGCATCCGGCCTACAGCGCAGCCCTCGAGTCCTTCAAAGCGGGCCTCCAAGAACCAGAAACCATCGTGCGACAGCCCCACGGTGGGCGCCAACTGTCGTGGTTTTGTCACGGCAGATGTCCTAGAAAAAAGACTTTGTCGTGGAGCCATCGCGACGGGTTAGCTTGAAGGGGTTAAAGCGGACACAAGGACGCAAGAGAGTTTATACTAGTTTGGCCCCTTCAATGAAGGTAAAAGCCTACATCTAGTTGTGATTGAATTGATGGGGTTTCGATGACTAGGGAGCAAACAAGCTTCGCCTATGTCTCGAGTTGTTGTCTCTCCTCCTTCAACCGCCGCCGGGTCATCCCCTTATATACACGAGTGCCTCCCGTCGGCTTACGGAGTCCCAATACCGGCTCATAGATGTGTCCGGTTTGGTCTCTACTTATTCCTAACTTACAATACATGTAAACTACTAACGCCAGTTTACGGCTACAGGTCTTGAACCGACCATGGGCCTTGAGCCCTCCTCTGTCTTCTTGGGCTTTAACATACTTAACTACTGACGAAGTTAACCCGGCCCAGATAGGCCGGTTTACGCCCAGTAGTAATATCCCCAACAGGTGGCGAGCGCGGTGCATCGTCTCGTTGGAAGATGAACGGGATGGCGGCGGCCGATGCTGGTTCATGAATCCGCGTGAGGTAGAGGCCCCGGACGAGATGCAGCAGGGGAACGAGCCCATGGCGCGGCGGCGGAAGCTCCTGCACGTACTTGGTACAGAGACATGGAGGGGGTTTAGAGAGAGGAGGAGAAGGGAACGAGAAGGAGGAAGGGTAGGGGCGATGGGGATGGCATGGTCAGGGTCGCTCGGAGCGGGGTCGCCGGAGGGCGCGGCCTACGGAGTCGGGACAGGAGGCGAACGAGGACATGACAGCAGCGGGCTTGAAGACGATGATGGGGATGCAGCAGCTTGAAGGCCCTGGCGGGGTTGGTCTCGGGAGGGGTTCATCTCCCTGTGCTTGACGAAGACGGCACGGAGGCCCTCGAGCGGAGGAGCCTGTGGGTGCGAGGAGGGAGGCATCAGGCAGAGGAGGAGCATGGAGAAGTCGAGACAGTGGCGGGGACGAGCAGAGGAGGCGCCTATGGCATGCTCAAGAAGAAGCAGAGAGGGCGGGTGAGCTCTGCTGGCTCTCGAGAAGAACAAGAGGAGGCACGGAAACTTGGCTCCGTGGAGGTGCTCAAGCAGAGGATCCAGGGGCACGATTCCATTTGAGCTCGAGCGGCACTCGGGGTTGGCCGCAGCTTGCTGGGGATTTGGGCAGTGCGGAAATCACGAGAGGTGGTCGGACGCTGTGGTTAGAGGGGGTGTATCTGAGAAGGATGGTGGTTGGCTAGGTGGGGAAAACGAGGAGGAAGAAGATTGCAGCGGCGATGGGATGGAAGGGACAGACTCCTAAGACCTAGGGTTAGACTATTTATATAGGTTAGGTTAGGGGCTACTCGGTCCCTCTGATCGGAATCGGACAAACGCGAAAAAATTCTTAGCGAGTCCAAATAGGAAAAAGGAGATGTTTTGTAGACGTTTGGGGATGATCCGGACACAACAGTAACGCCTATCCGGGTCGGGTCCGGGACAACTTTTTGGACGCGCGCGCGCGTGGGGGTTTGATGCACTGAGAAGAGACGGTTAGGTAGGGCCTGGCAGTGAGAGGTAGACTGTATAGATGGTCTCGAGCTGAGAGAAGAGAAGAGAGAGAGGCCTGGCGACTGTTTCCGGAGACCGAAAACATCCGACGTTAGACCGGCTATAGTGCCGCTATAGTTTAACGGTTGGGCTATCAAACGAACTCCGAATGCGATGAAACTTGACAGGCGGTCTATCTACACTATAATAAGACCGCACGCCAACTCTCACCCCATTCTGAGAACATTTTCCGGCCACTTATAAAATAATATTTTGGACATGCCGCGGGCGCGTGCAAGTGTGTCTGGGCTCAGAACGGACAACGGATAGAACGAGGAGGCCGGGATGGATGCAAGTTTTTAAACATGATGATGCAATGCACATGATGACATGATAAGATGCAATGCGCAAGCAAATGACATGACAACGACAGCGAATAACCGGAAGACACCTGGCACCTCGTCCTCGGGGCATCACAACATGTCTCATGATTTTAATTTCTCTAAATTTCATAGACAACCCCATGATAAAGAATTGCCTAGTAAAGATGAAATTATTGGTCTTGCTACTATTGTCGTACCTCCTAATGATCCTTTAGAATAATATTTGCTAGACCATGAAAATGATATGTTTATGAATGAAACAAGGGAAATAGATGAAGTGTTCTTTAATCAGGGTCCTCTTTTGAAACACAATTTACCTGTTGAAATCCTTGGAGATCCTCCTCCACCTAAGGGTGACCCTGTGTTTGAGCTTAAACAATTACCTGATACTATGAAATATGATTATCTTGATGAAAATAAGATATATCCTATTATTATTAGTGCTAACCTTTTAGAGCATGAAGAAAAGAAATTATTTAAAACTCTGAAGAAGCACTATGCCGCTATTGGATATACTCTTGATGATCTTAAGGGCATTAGTCCCACTCTATGTCAGCACAAAATTAAATTGGAGAAAGATGCTAAACCAGTTGTTGATCATCAACGACGGTTGAATCCTAAGATGAAGGAAGTGGTAAGAAATGAAATACTAAAGCTTCTGGAGGCAGGTATAATTTATCCTATTGCTGATAGTCAATGGGTAAGTCCTGTTCATTGTGTCCCTAAGAAGGGAGGTATTATTGTTGTTCCTAATGATAAGAATGAATTGATTCCTCAAAGAATTGATATAGGTATAGGATGGTAATAGATTTTCGCAAATTAAATAAGGCTACTAGAAAAGATCATTACCCTCTACCTTTTATTGATCAAATGCTAGAAAGATTATCCAAACATACACATTTTTGCTTTCTATATGGTTATTCTGGTTTCTCTCAAATATCTGTATCAAAATAGGATTAAGAGAAAACCACTTTTACTTCCCCTTTCGGTACCTTTGCTTATAGACGTATGCCTTTTGGTTTATGCAATGCACCTGCTACCTTTCAAAGATGTATGACTGCTATATTCTCCGACTTTTATGAAAAGAGTGTTGAGGTTTTCATGGATGATTTCTTTGTTTATGGAACTTCTTTTGATGATTGCTTAAGCAACCTTGATCGAGTTTTGCAGAGATGTGAAGAAACTAATCTTGTCTTGAATTGGGAGAAGTGCCACTTTATGGTTAATGAAGGCATTGTCTTGGGGCATAACATTTCTGAAAGAGGTATTGAAGTTGATAAAGCTAAAGTAGATGCTATTGAAAAGATGTCGTGTCCTAAAGATATCAAAGGTATAAGAAGTTTCCTTGGTCATGCTGGCTTCTATAGGAGGTTCATTAAAGACTTCTCTAAAATTTCTAGGCCTCTCACTAATCTCTTACAAAAATATGTTCCTTTTGTTTTTTATGATGATTGTGTAGAAGCATTTGAAATACTTAAGAAAGCCTTGATTTCTGCTCCTATTGTTCAGCCACCTGATTAGAATTTACCCTTTGAACTTATGTGTGATGCTGGTGATTATGCTATTGGTGTTGTTCTAGGACAAAGAGTTGGTAAGAAATTAAATGTGTAGCGACCCGGCCTCAAACGGTCAAGTCTTTGTGCTTCAGTGTCATCCCTGGATCGGTAATGCTAACACACATAGTACTCGAAGGATTTATAACAAAGTAGCAATCACATACTTATTACATCGGATGTCTCAAGAGAGAACTTATTACAATAAATATGGCTTAAGGCCATCTAATACAATAACAGCGGAAGGCTTGGAAGATAAAGTGAGTCCATCAACTCCAATGGCATAGCTGAGTGCATGACAAACGACCTATCGCGTCTTACTCCTCGTCTGAAAAGTCTGCAACATAATACGTTGCAGCCCGAAAATGGGTCAGCACATGGAATATGCTGGCAAAGTAACACAGTAGAGCAATGAAAAGATAAAGGCTATCACTACATGCATATATGGCTGGTGGAGGCTCTATGGTTACATGGTTTTTGTGAAAAGCTAAATTATTCCTACAACAAAGGAATAAGTTTTTATTTACCTATCGTAGTAGTTGTACCACTTGAGACTGGTACCCCCATCTCAATCCCAATTAAAAGTAATTATCAACCCAACAAATTAATTTAGAGTGATGAGATACAGTAGGATAATCCAAGTACTAGATTCTCAAGTTGTCCATAACCGGAGACACGGCTAACCATGATTAGTTTGTACACCCTGCAGAGGTTTGTGCACTTTTCCCCACAAGACTCGATCTCCTCCATTGGAATTCTCGCACTACATGATGTTTGAGAAATGGATGACCGAGACACAGTCTTTCAGAAGCATTAACTCTTTACTCCGGGTGGACAATTACACCTACTTTCCCTCTACATCTGTTAGCCCACCACTAAAAGAGGTCACGCAACTTACTCCACTATGCCAGAGCCCATAATGGTTTGTGGCTGCACACGGAAGTTTCTAGCATGAATAATCACATGATCCCTTTGAGCCTGGGTGGCGTACCGTAGGAGGATCGCACGGGAAATCCCTGGGATCTCCTAGGACAACACTGGTATATCCCCAGGTACCCAAAACAAGCAATCCACCCAGATGTGTATTAAAGTTGCCACCTTAAGTTGAACCATTAATTAACAATCTCACATATGTCATGGATCTCTCAAACCAAACCATGTCTACGAGCATAGCATAGCAATATAAGCATAACGTAGATGTAACTCCCAGGGTTTGATAATAAAACAGGGCAATAGGTTATACCTCATCATTTACTTCCCAATACCCAAAAGTTAATCACATCCTAATCACGCAATGTTTGGGGATTGAAACTAATGCATAAAAAATGGGTATGAAAGAAGTATGATCAATGTGTTACTTGCTGAAAGATCGTGGATCTCGCCTAGAGGGGGGGTGAATAGGCGCTTTAAAATAATTACTGTTTAGGCTTGAACAAATGCGTAATAAACCTAGCAGTTAATTTAACAAGCACAAAACCTAGAACAACTAGGCTCACCTATGTGCACCAACAACTTATGCTAAGAAAGATAAACAACTAAGAGATAGCAAGATATATGACAAGAAACAATATGGCTATCACAAAGTAAAGGGCTCGGGTTAGAGATAACCGAGGCACGCAGAGACAACGATGTATCCCGAAGTTCACACCCTTGCGGATGCTAATCTCCGTTTGGAGCACTGTGGAGGCACAATTCTCCCGAAGAAGCCACTAGGGCCACCGTAATCTCCTCACGCCCTCGCACAATGCAAGATGCCGTGATTCCACTAAGGGACCCTTGAGGGCGGTCACCGAATCCGTACAAATGGCAACCCTTGGGGGCAGTCACCGAACCCGTACACTATGGGAACCCTTGGGGCGGTCACCGGTACCCGACAAATTGCTCGGGGCGATCTCCACAACCTAATTAGAGACCCCGGTGCTTGCCCGGAGCTTTGCACCACAATGATTGAGCTCTTAACACCACGAACCATCTTGGGCGCCCAAGCACCCAAGAGGAACAAGTGTCGGCGTTCTAGGAATGGGGGTCCCCAGACTTGCCTGCCTGCGGCGTGGCTCAAAAGGGGGGCCCAGCACGGCCCATCTTCATCAACACAGACCCAAGCCCCTCGCTAGGGACCAAGCCTCGCGGGGCGGACGACGCAGAGATTCCTCAGGCACGGCCTCATCAGGCTGGCTCGCGAGGAGGCGGAGAGATCAAGGCGGGGTACCTCACGAGGTGCCCGTGATGCAAGCCATGACGACCAAGGGCGCCAGGCGGGTGCCACCCCGCGCGGTGTCCTCCTTTCCTCTTTGGTGCAAAGAGGGCAAGCGCAGCCGCTGAGTACCGAGGCATTAGGCAAAGGTTGCCATTTCGGTGCAACAAGACCAAGACCAGGAGGACTGCAAGACGGAGGTCATTGTGGAGCCCAAGACGGCGTCACCACCACAGCTTTGTGCAGGCGAAGACTACTTTTGTCAGGATAGCTGGTACTAGCTGCCCCCGTTCAAATTAGCCCGCCATTGTTGGCTCCCTTCCCGCTCGATATTTGGGAAGAGGACCAGGGCCTCTATAAATAGGACCAGCCTCCCAGAGGCAAAGGGGGGTAGAAAAAAGAGGTAGAGACAAGAGAGGTTGGGGGGCATCAACAATCGAGAAGAGAGAGAGAGAGAGAGAGAGAAGGTAGACTAAACTCCTCCCAGTAGTTCATCGCCCCAGCCAAGAACAGACCCTCGCGAGGCTATTCTTCCTTGTATAGTTCATCATCATCAGCCCAAGAGGCAATCCACCACGCCACACACTGGAGTAGGGTATTACACCACAACGGTGGCCCGAACCAGTATAAACCCTGTGTCTCTTGTGTTGATCTTTCCGTAGCTTAGATCTTAGCGAGGCAGAGGGGTGCAGGTAGGTAGGAGGCGAAATCTCTGCGCGCACCCCAGTGTTCGAACCTCAAGGGTCCGCCGGAACCCGAAATCCGACATTTGGCGCGCCAGGTAGGGGTGCGCCGGAATTCGTCTTCCACCACCCCGTTCTCCTCAGACCATCGCGCCCATGTCTGACGCTGGTCGGGCCCGCGCCGAGCGCCGGGCCGCCCTCGCTTCCCGCATCGCCCAGACGGCTCCTGTCGGCGGGCGTCCTCGTCGTTCCCCTTCACCTGCCATCAACGCCGCCACCGGCCCGGCGGGGGACGAGCAGCAAGCATCGTCTCAGCACCCGTCCGTGCGGCAAGACGACCGCACCGCTACTCCCTCGCTCACCCCAGCTGGTTCTTCGCCCCGCGCGCTCCGCGCACCCATGGAGGCTCGAGCTACGCTCAGCGCGGCAAACGAGCTCCTGCGCTACCGTCCCGTCGACGACGTCTACGAAGAATGGCTCGACCGCGTTGCCGAGCTCGTCCGCGCCGCAGGGGGCTCTCCTGCGCTGTCCGTTTCGATGCACCGCACCCGCCCCACGTGGGCGACGAGGCTCCGGCGGCGCCCCGACCGCCTCCTCCTCAAGACGGCGCCATGGCTCCAAGGCACGTGGCCCCTAGGCGGAACTCACTCCGTCAGGTGCCAGCGCGGCAAGAGCATAGGTGCGAAGAAGTCCCTCGCCCGCAAGAAGCTGCCCGGGCGCTCCCTGCTCCAGCACGTCGCGGCCATGCTCCTACTCCCGCACGTCAAGACCCCGCGCTGCTCCCCAGCTGCAGCGCGTGGGGACATGCAAGACCATGCTCTCCGTCACCAAAGGCCTCCCGTGGCCACAGCAGGCTGCCGTGCCTTCACCACCGAGCTACGCAGCGTCGCGTGGCCCGGCAAGTTCAAGCTAGACCTGCCTCCTCGTTACGACGGCACGGCTGACCCTGCGGAGTTCCTCCAGCTCTACGAGCTGGGCATCGAAGCTGCCAACAGAGACGAGAAGGTCATGGCGAACTGGTTTCCCATGGCGTTCAAGGACGGGGCCCGCACCTGGCTCCTGAACCTGGCTCCAGGCACGATCTCCTCCTGGGACGAGATGCACACCCGCTTCATCGCCAACTTCCAAGGTACTCGCGACCGGCCACCCGCCGTGAGCGACATGCGCCGCATCAAGCAACAACCCAGAGAGACCCTGCAAAAATACATCCAACGCTTCAACAATGCATGCCTCAAGATTCCCAAGGTGACTGAGGAGGCCATCATCTTAGCCTTCTCCGACGGCGTGCGCGATGTCAAGATGAAGGAGGAGCTGGCGATGCATGAAGACCTGTGCACTTCCTTGGAGCTGTTCAACTTGGCAACCAAGTGCGCCAGGGCTGAGGAAGGGCGTCTCTCCCTCCTCGAGCTGCCTGACGCGGACCCAGAAGAGAAGAAGCCCAAGTCCAAGGATGTGAAGCGCAACGGGGTTGCCGTGCTCGCGGCAGAATCAGACACCAAGCGGGGCAGAGATCAGCCCGAACCTACCAAGGGCAGTCGGTACTGTGTGTACCACGACCTCCACACCCACAACACCAACGAATGTCAAGAGCTTCGAGCCATGCATGAAGGAAGGATCGGCCGTCGCCCCGACCGAGGTGACCGGGGCTACAATCGAGGAGGAGGAAGGAATGCAGGACGCTGGGAAGACCGTGGCCCACGCCAAGGGTGGCGCGATCAACCTTGCGAGGATCGCTGGCAAGACCCGCCTCGCGAGGGAGACTGGAGGGATCAGCCTCGCGAGGATCGCCCGCAAGGCAACGCAGGCCTCCCTCCGCTGCCGCCGCAGCCAAGGAGAAACGAGGACCGCCACCAAGACGAGGGGGCTGCGGGCTTTCAGGAGCCGCGCGCGATCGCCTGCATCTTGGGTGGGGCTCAAGCCCCAGCCTCTCAACGCATCTTCAAGCAATTCGCCCGCGAAGTGAATGCAGTCCTCCCCAAGCTCGAAGCCACGCGCCCTCTCATGTGGTCGGCATGCGCCATCACGTTCAGCTCAGCAGATCAGCTCAAGTGTGCGGCTACAGCCGGAGTCCTCCCGATGCTTTGTTCCCCAATCATCAGCAACGTGGTGGTCACCAGGACCCTCATCGATGGCGGGGCAGGGCTCAACGTCCTGTTCGTGGAAACATTCAACAATCTCCAAGTGCCCTACAGCCAGCTTCAGCCAACCAAGCCTTTCTCCGGAATCACCGACGGCTCCACGGTCCCGATTGGGCAGGTCCGCCTCCCTGTCACCTTCGGGGCATGCGACAACTACCGCACCGAGCTCATCGACTTTGATGTCGCTCACATTCGCCTATCGTACAACGCCATCCTTGGGTACCCAGTGCTGGCCAAGTTCATGGCCGTAACTCACCACGGCTACAACGTCCTCAAGATGCCAGGAAGTGGCGGAGTCATCACGGTGCCCTGTGAAGAGAAGGACGCGGTGTGTTCCCTGGAACGTGCCTTTCAGGCCGCGTCACTGGAAGGCCTGGATCGTGGAAGCAGGAGGCTTCCCGAGACCGCCCCCAAGAAGAAGAAGACATTGTCCGGCCCGGCCCCTCAGGAGGCAGGCCCCTCTGGGCCCGTGCCTGCCCAGGGGGAACCTCCTTCCATCGCATAGGAAAGCGCGCCCGGCGCCCTCCTCAGGCAGGGCTCGGGGGCTCTCCCCTGGAGGGCCACCGACCTGGCTAGGGTCACGAGGGAGGCGCTTGGGCCCCACATGGAGGCGTGTTTCGAAGCACGTTTCCCTCAAGAAGGAGTAAGGCAAGGGGAGCCAGACCCTTAGGAGTTCGTCAGCAAGGCCATTCAGGAGCTACAGGAGTCAAGAGTCATGAAAGGCGGCCGCCGCCTACCAGTCGTGGCTCCCCATCCAGGAGAGGATGGTGGGCTGCGCGTCTGCATCGACATACCAGGGCTCAATCGAGTCGCCTCTCTGGAGCGCCTCTGGCCCTCGCGATTAGGGCGCTGCGGAGGTCCACCCCATAGCTACGTTCGCATGCCTTACGGCTTGCCGAACGCTGCAGCCACGTACCAGCGCCTCATGAGGGGCATCATGGAGGCACAAGAGGCCAGGCGTTCCGCGGCCCTGGCGGAGATGGAGATGGTTCGCGAGGAGCCACCAGCGCCTCCGTAGCCTCCCAAGGCCCCCGGGCCTGGGGCTCATGAGGATCGGCTTCCGCAGCCCACCGAGTCTGCTACACGAACACCCCTTCGTCCTCAACGTCATCAGGTGACATCTTTCAAGTTTCACTTCCAGCTGGGAGCGCCCCCCAGGGCTGCATTATTCCCGGGCCGCGTGGGTCTGTCCCTACAGCATGTATCCCTTTTATTTCATGTTGTTAGCTTACCTTGTTGGGGGCGCCCCTCGGGCTGCATCATCCCCAAGTCACTCGGGCCTGACCCAGTGATGTCCTCCTTCCCAGCATCTATTTGAATGAATCCACTCCTTCGCGGCTAATGTGCTTGACCTAGTTCCCCGCTCAACTGACGGAACTGCTCCCGACGGCACGACGCTTGCGCATGGGTCTGTCCCTGCAATGCCGACAAACCTGAATGGTTGAGCTCTGGCCGCGGCAGCCCCGCATGGCGCCACCTCGTCAAGCCTTCAGTGCCTCATTACCCCTCGGAAGCAACCAACGGCTGACTGTCAATTGTCATGGCAACCCCTCGTTCTTTTTATGATGGGTCTATAGGATCTCCTGAAGGAGCTGCGTCTGGCAAGGCCCTTGCGGTGTCTCCTTCACTCTCATCCACGCGAACCGCTTGCGTGTTAAAGGGGGGTGCCTGAGCATCGCGACTCAGGGCTCCTACTGGCTCTCCAGCCCTCACCCTCTGGCCTTGTCCACGGCATCACGACCTGGCATACCAGCGACGGCTGAGACTCGCTCGAGGGCCGAGACCCGAGGACCTAGAGAAGAAAGGGGAGCAAAGGCGAGAGGGGAGGGACACGTGAGGGCCTCGCCGAGCAACCTCATGCCTGCCGATGCACGGACCCGGCGACACACCAGAGAGCGGCCCCTGATTCTCGAGATAAGTCACCACCCGGAAGCGCCAGCTACCGTGGCACCATCCCCGCACCTAATGCAATCCCGTGTTAGCGACGGCGCTCTCCTTTCTCGCCGAACGACGGCTGCTTGAGCGCCAAAGGGGACCTCCTGAGCATCGCGACTCAGGGGCTCTTACCGGACTCTGGGTCGCTCACCTCCTGGCCTTGACCACGGCATCGCGACCTGGCATACCAGCGACGGCTGAAGCCGGCTTGGGACTGGGACCTGTCGGTGCAGAGCACCAAGCCCTCGCGAGGTTCGAAAGGGAGGACTGAACTAAGACGGGATGAGCAACTCGCACAATTCTACGACAAGGGTTATATTAACAAAGCAGGATCACATGCACCTTACAAGCCCCCACGGGACGCATCTTTGATTCCTCGCAGGGAACAGATCCTAAAGGGACACTAACTACGTGCGCCCCTGCAAAAGATGCCATCATCAACAGTGGGCCGTCAAGCACCGGCGCCAACCCCATCCAGATCAGAGTCGGCGGCGGCCTGACGAGCCCGCCCTGCTCCAGGAGCGGCGCCGGCTCGGGGGCTTGTAGCTGTCGTCGCTCGTCTCCGGAGTCGCGAAGAGCTCGCCGGAGTCGCTGGAACCTCCGACGCCTCCACCACCTGAGGAGCCGCCAAGGGAGCGATCGGTGGGCCCAGTCCTCGCCGCAGCAGGGTCCCGGCCACCTCTCCCAGGGCAACACTCCAGTCGACGCCCGTTCGCATCGAAGACCTTGAAGAACATCACCGAAGCACCGTCGTACTCCAAGTGGATCGTGAAGGCGCCTCTTGTCCTGCAAACCCGGGCAATTTCGCTCCAGCCCCGAGTCATGAAGACCTCGCCCGGGACAACGACCGCGACCTCTGCCTCGGTCGCGAGGTTGCTGCAGCCGGCGTGCTGCAGCCAAAGCTCCAGGAGTTCTCCCTACGGGATGATGGAGGCGAAGAAGGGAGGAAGGCGAATCCAAGACTGAGGAGGCATGGCAACGTGGAGCACGAACTCTCGGGAGGAGCCGGCGGTGTGGACCCCAGGGGGGACAACCTACACCTTCGTGACCCGTTGGCGCCGACGGTGGCGCCGCCCGTGGCGATCAGCATCAGCTCCTTCAGGGCCCTCGATGTCGGCGTACAAGGGAAGCAGGAAACCCGGCGGTGCCCGCTCGCACCAAGGCCTCGACACCACCTGATGGGCCCCCTCGTCCGGGCCATGGAGGACGAGCCGTTTCTTTGGCGGGAGCGGGTCTGGTTCCTCTCGGGGAGCCTTTCCCTTCTCTATCGTCGAGAACCGGCAGATCGGAGCCATCGAAACAAGACGGACCAAGGACCGGGAAGAAGGAGAAGCAGGGAGGGATGGACCGGAAGGGCGTGCGCCGTTCCGTACTTATGGCCGGCGAAGGCCAACCGCCGACCTCCACGATCGCAGGTAATCATGACCCACTTTGCATGCAGGGACTTGTCCAATCCGTGAAGTTGCCGAGGCGCCATGGGGAAGTGGAGACGCCCACGTCCAATCAACCACCACGCGGCACCCAAGGCCGCAGGTTGTTAGGGCCCGTGGCGCTTCGCTCTTGCCCTTCCGCCTCCCTACACGGCCAAGTCCGGGCGCGCCTTGGGCCCAGGGGGCTACTGTCGGCATTCTGGGAATGGGGGTCCCCAGACTTGCCTGCCTACGGCCTGCGGCGTGGCTCAAAAGGGGGGCCCAGCACGGCCCATCTTCATCAACACAGACCCAAGACCCTCGCTAGGGGCCAAGCCTCGCGGGGCGGACGACGCGGAGCTTCCTCAGGCACGGCCTCCTCAGGCTGGCTCGCGAGGAGGCGGAGAGATCAAGGCGGGGTACCTCACTAGGTGCCCATGACGCAAGCCATGATGACCAAGGGCGCCAGGCGGGTGCCAGCCCGCGCGGTGTCCCCCTTTCCTCTTTGGTGCAAAGAGGGCAAGCGCAGCCGCGGAGTACCGAGGCATCAGGAAAAGGTTGCCATTTCGTTGCAACAAGACCAAGACCAAGACCAGGAGGACTGCAAGACGGAGATCATTGTGGAGCCCAAGACGGCGTCACCACCAGAGCTTTCTGCTGGCGAAGACTACTTTTGACAGGATAGCTGGTACTAGCTGTCCCCCTTCAAATTAGCCCACCATTGTTGGCTCCCTTCCCGCTCGATATTTGGGAAGAGGACCAGGGCCTCTATAAATAGGACCAGTCTCCCAGAGGCAAAGGGGGGGGTAGAGAAAAGAGGTAGAGACAAGAGAGGTTGGGGGGCATCAACAATCGAGAAAAGAGAGAGAGAGAGAGAGAGAGAGAGAGAGAGAGAGAAGGGAAACTAAACTCCTCCCAGCAGTTCATCGCCCCAGCCAAGAACAGACCCTCGCGAGGCTATTCTTCCTTGTGTAGTTCATCATCATCAGCCCAAGAGGCAGTCCACCACGCCACACACTGGAGTAGGCTATTACACCACAACGGTGGCCCGAACCAGTATAAACCCTGTGTCTCTTGTGTTGATCTTTCCGTAGCTTAGATCTTAGCAAGGCGGAGGGGTGCAGGTAGGTAGGAGGCGAAATCTCCGCGCGCACCCCAGTGTTCGAACCTCAAGGGTCTTCCGGAACCCGAAATCCGACAACAAGCTCAAGGGTACTAAGCACCCAAGAGTAATAAGCTTCTCGACTTGTAACTTCCACGTATCACCATGGAGAACTCAAACCGATGCACCAAATGCAATGGCAAGGGCACAGGGAGTGCCCAAGTCCTTCTCCCCCAAATCCGACCAAAGCAACTAATGATAGGGAGGAAAATGAGAGGAAGAACAAGAAGGAGAACACCAAGAACTCCAAGAGCTAGATCCAAGGGGTTCCCCTCACATAGAGGAGAAAGTGATTGGTGGAAATGTGGATCTAGATCTCCTCTTTCCTTTCCCCCCAAAACTAGCAAGAATCCATGGAGGGATTAAGAGTTAGCAAGCTCAAAGAAGGTCAACAATGGGGGAAGAACACAAGCTCAAGAGCTAAGGTTCATTGGGAAGAAGACCCCCTTTTATAGGGCCTCCCAAATCCAACCGTTATGTGCTCAGCCCGCACACAAGCGGTACTACCGCTCCACGAGCAGTACTACCGCTAGAGGAGGGGTACTAACACTTAGCACGGTCAGAACACCCCAACGAGAGAGAAAAACATGAGCTGAAAATCTGCTAGAGAGGTAGTACCGCTCTGGGGACAGGTAGTACCGCTTATAAGAGGTACTACCGCTCGAGGGGAGAGGTAGTACCGCTTATAAGAGGTACTATCGCTCGGGGGGAGAGGTAGTACTGCTTATAAGAGGTACTACTGCTCGAGGGAAGAGGTAGTACCGCTTATCGCGAAACCTGACACGAAAAACGCATCCCCAGAAGCAGCGGTACTAAGCGCGGCACAAGGCCGCGGTACTACCGCTTACAAGCGGTACTACCACGGTACTACCGCTTACAAGCGGTACTACCACGGTACTACCGCTCGAGAGAGCAGTACTACCGCTTGAGGCTTTCAAGAACACAACAGAGAAAATAGAGGATGCAATAAAGCCGAAACTGCCACAACTTCTGCAAATGAACTCTGAATTGAGCAAACTCAAGCTTGTTGGATAGAAGACAACGAGTAGCATCAAAACAGCAAAAGGTTATAATGAGAAGAGGCGTGGGAGGTATGCCTAATATAGAGGAGAGAAACCTCCAACCGAGAAGAACTGGCATAACCTCCAACATCGAAAACATCATAGAATATGCATGTTAACTCTGTTTTCGATGAACTCGAGTTTGTCATGAAGATGAACAAAAGCTCCAAATCTCACAAGGAGAAAAACCAAACAAGAACCAATAAATATGATGCAAGGATGCAATGGTTTGAGCTCTCTATGAATGATACGATCAAGCTACTCATCGAGATCCCCCCTTGAAAGAACAACAATCGATCCTATAACCCGGTCTCCCACAACTACAATGAGACCAGTAAAATAGAAAACATATCAAGGGCAAACATTTCCCTTGCACATAGTCCACTTGAGCTGGATGATGACGATATTGACTCCCTCAAGCTAGACCACCTTTCTTGATTGTGTTGGCTTGGTGAATACTAGTAGATTGCTCCCCCATACTCCACTATGGGTGAGCCACTCTTCGGCACATCTTGACAAGTCCATTGTCACCACAATGGACGGCAAGCTTCAAGCACTTGATCTCTTCGTGATGCTCGGCTTGAACTTGCACACCGCAAACTTGATGACGACCACCACTTGATGTTATCCTCCATGGGTTGTATAATATCTTCCTATTGACTCTAGCCCATGGAAAAATACCTAACCCCACACAGAACTCTCACGTAGACCATGGGTTAGTACACAAAGCATAAAGGACAATGCTTACCTTACCATGCGATCGCATGATCCCTCTTGGTACATCTTCTATGCTTTGTGTGTTGATCAACTTGATTCACTCTTTGACTTAGTCTTGATCAACCTTGAATCTTTCCAACTCTCTTCGTTTGGATGATGTCTTGAAGGTAAACATGAATGATCACGCACACTTCTTCTTCAAGACATGCTTGCAATAAGATCAACACTCACAAGACCAATCTTTGGATAATTCCTTAATAGCACCTTGGTCATCACAAACTCTCCTTGAAACCAACAAATGGACTCCAAGAAAAGCCTATGGACAAACCCTTCAAATATAACTCAAGGCAACCATTAGTCCATAGAGATTGTCATCAATTACCAAACCCAAACATGGGGGCACCGCATGTTCTTTCAATCTCCCCCATTTTGGTAATTGATGACAATCACTTTCAAGAGAGTTTATATAAGGAATTATGCATCACCATGCAATGCAACAACCAATAATGCTTGCGTATGAGATGCAAATGCTTAGGAACAAAACAAAAGCAAGGAGAAAACTCTGAAGACTTCTCCACAAAACTCTCTGAAACTTCTCCCCCATTGGCATCGATTGCCAAAATGGACGAAAAGCTAACAAGACCAATATAAAAGGTGTTCCTCCAAAAGTTGTGTATTTCTCAACAAGAGAGTGGAATTCCATACACATATCCAAAGGTAATACTTGGAGGAAGACCAACTATATTGAGGTACCAAGATTGCAAAAGAATGATATGCCACAAAGACATAACAAAGGGAGAAACAAGCAATCGGGCAATCAAAAGATACCAATTGAACCAACTAGACCAATGAACCTACGTGCCACATGAATAAAGATATTATGATATGAGCAAAGGAGTGTTCTAAGGAAACTAGAGAAGCTCCCCATGATTTGTGCACATCAAGAATTTTTGTATTAGGATACAAAGTGCACAAAATAGGATCATAGCTCCCCCAAAATCAACAGAAACTTACAACGAGTGCAAGTGAGCATATAGGAAACTAAGCCTAGTACTTGCAACAAACACATGGTTGAGCAACAAGTAAAAGAGGCAACTTAAGAATGGGCTCAACCAAAATGATGTGTGTGAGTCAAGGCAATGCACTTGAGAAGACTAATGTACGGATGAGCATTAAGCATCAACATAGTCTTGAATAGTGGAGATACAAGGTGCATGACATGTCCTTCCCACACACACCAAGCAAAGGGGTTCACAAGCACACTCAACATGCAAAAAGAATAACCAACGCTTGTGACAACCCATGGTGAAGAAAGAAAGTGAAAGCTATGTCAAGAGGAGGGATACCAATCGAGATGGAAAAGGCCTCATCAAGACAAGCAAGAGACAAAATATCTTCACCACACAAGAGTGCATCAAGATGCAACAAGGTAAGATCCATACTCAAGGCAAAGCTTTCACGGGGCCACCAAAGAAATAATACAAGAAAGAAAAGGTGGACATGAAAGAAAGCATATCTTCTAGATATGTAATTTCTCTCAAGTGTATAAGATTCTAGGTAGATGAAAATCATGACGATATCAATCCACAAAGAAGGATGTACACATGAAATAGTTACAAAAAGGAAAGAATAAGATATCCACAAGGAAGTCATAAATATACCAATAAGATATTTGCTTGAAAGCATAGCACATGGCTAGATATGGTCTTATTGTATACAAATGAATTCCGATCACACGAACATCAAAGCATCACAACTAGCAACATGAGATCATCATTGAGATGCTTTGAGAAAGGAAACAAGGTATCACAAGATGGAATGAATATCATGCCAAGATGCAACCTACACAAGGTTGAATGCAAGAAAGGAATGCATGAATATATACTTGTTACCAAGATATCATTGGAAAGATGTAGAAGAAACAAATTGAAGGAAGTAGATAGTTCATTGATCATCCTAGCTTGAGTCCAATAAGCACATGGTGACACCACCTTCCTTGTGACTGAGCCGAGCATCCAATGCATTGGGCTTTTATTGGGCTTCCCGTGTACCCAACGTATTCTATACGTATCCCAGCCATGTCATTGTTTTTTTCTTTTAATTCAGAAATCAAGGGATACTGGGGGACAAGCATATCTTGGCGTGTCTGACTGTCCAGCCATATCGCCGCCGTATTATCACGGCAATTCGGCAGTTTTGGCCCTGTCCATGCTTTATACTACTATACAACATCATGCAAGGATAGCTTCATCACCATCCATTATTACTTATTTAGCAACATCTATAAATTGCAAAGCAGTCTTTTATTGCCATTGAATATATATGCTTCTGGGTGGCTCGCCAATCTTCACTAGCTCCCACAGTTTTGCACAAAGCAGCATAATATAAAGAGAAAAGAGCAACAGGAGGCCGCACATGTTGCCCAACCAAAATCAATATTGGATTCACATGGAAGAGGAGTCCTCTATTTGTTTTGAGAAGTGAGAGGTTGAAAGTACAAAAAAATCTTGGCCACTTCCATCTCACACATTAGAATCTAGGAAGGCAACTTAGGTTCTCAAAACAATATACAGTCATGTTTAAAGGTGTGCCGAATTTGGATCAACAGGTTACAATGGCAAGGACATCCAGATTTAAAAATGTACCTTCTTCTCTTCAACAGGCTGTTACGCGCTTGGCTCGAATGCAGCTAGGACCTTGGCTAGCAATCCATGTTTTCTTCTACATTCAGCCTGTGAGAAAAAAATATGAGAAACTATTTGACACCTATGACTACATATAGTTAGTAAAAAAATAAATCAACAAATGCAACACGTGCACATTCAGCAGCAAGCTGTAATGCACGACGTGCCAATGGCAAGGAAAACATTAAGTAAAACTTGATATTATCACCATAAGTCTAGTAAGATAAACTACCTGAATAACCTTTTGTTCCGGGTTTTGCACCTTTTTGGGGTTCTACTAATACAAAACGACAAATTCTGATGCGTGTTGGAGAAGAGATAAATTCTGCCCGAACAAAATAGTAAGATTCAGAAATCAAATGTAAAGTTAAATAAAGATCCGATATTTTTGTTGATCTGTTTAGAGCCTTATTAACATCATATATGAACAAAATATTATTAGTGGATGGTTCTATTTTGTGGTTCGGATGCCTCTTTTTTATCTTATCTGATGAACTGAATGTTGCTAGGACCTGCGCTCTGTTCTAGGAGTGGATCAGGGGATGGGATGTTTGGTTCAATGTAAGGCCATTCTGTTATCTTTTTGTTCTTTTTCTACCGTGGTGACCTCTGTCTCTTCTCAAGTTCTGGGCATGAACCGAACAAAATATTATAATCTCTTTCCTCTTCGGTTTTCTAACCTCTATGATTGTTTTGCTACCAAGATTTTTCTAACCGTGTCTTGATCTTGACTTAGATGAACAAGAGCTAGTTATTCGATGATGCAACCAGCAATGACAAATCAAATGATAGTTAAAATAATAGCATCTAGAGAAAACGGTAATGCTAAGATCTGTGCTAACCAGTAAGATAAGGGGTGTTAGAGAACCTTGTCAACGGCAGAGGCATGGTGTTGGAACCGGGTGTGTAAGGAGTCATGGACGCAGATCCTCGGTTGGCGAAGGGGGCAAGAAACGGCTGCCGGGATTCCCGGGCTCCTCCCGCGGTGGGGCACTACGGATCCGGTGCACGGGGACCTCGCCGCAGTGCTCACCGTCGCGATTTGGTTCTTTCTCTCCGGTCACTAACTCACAACGGGGAGGGGTGGTGGCATGCTTGCGGCAGAGGTACATGACGTGGAAGATGAGGGAAAGCGGCTGCTGATGAGGGGCGCAGAGAACATAGACGCGGCCTGCACCAGCTCCGTCGCCATCTCCTTGCTGCAGATCAGCATCGAATCGGGCTGGCGGCTTGAGAGAAGTGGATCTGGGGAGAAGGGATGGAGACCTAGCGGCGGCTTGTTTTGGGGAAAGAATGGAGGGGAGAGGAAGACCTAGCATGCGTGACTCCTCGGTGTGCAGTGGGTCCACGCCAAAATTTGGCACAAGGCACCAAATGGAAAGCGCGCCAACGGGAAAAAATCACATATTTCCCTTGTTTCCTTTCTTTTTTAGACATAAATTCATCTTCCCCTAGGGTGTACTGTTCATGTTATTCTTTCCCTTGAGGAGGCCAATGAGCTCTAGGTGAAGAACTTCGCCCTAGGTAAAATCGGTGATTCTAGTAGTGCTAGAATAACAACATAAACAAAATGGTACCCAAACTCATTGGAACCAAAGAGTTAGAGAACCAACAATACATAGGACAAACTCCACTTAAATATGTGCATACATATATGAGAATGAATTTCATGCACATCTCATCCAATTTGAGACTTGGTGGAGTTTCCCCTATATATTGGGTCAAAGAAAGAAAGAAAGAAAGCATGCCAAGGAGACTACATGAAGTTAATATGCATGCTCAATACTTTCAAGAACCGATACCAATTGACAAGAAAAAAACAAGTGAAGAAAAGATACCAAATGAATAAATCATCACTTGGAGGATATCAATTTAAAGATACATCAAGGATGAGATATCCAAGAATACAAGCAAAAAGAAAGATGTCAAACTCCCAAAAGAGAGAATGGTTCCAAACAAACCAAGGCCTCTACAAAGTTTCATGATGGCACATGTACGAAAAATAAATGGGTTGCATTCCACCAACACACACTTGATAAGGATTGCAAGATGAGTGTTTTATAGAAAATAGGATAGCTCCCCCAAGACTAGTGCATTATAGAGAATTTGCATTTGAATACAAAATGCACAAGGTGGGATCACCACTTTCACTATATCTAGAAAACACTAGACAAGATCAATAAATTAACAAGATCCACAAGTGGTATGGAAGACAAAGGGAGTTGACACAATCCTAGTCAAGAGATAAGGCAAATAAAAGCAAACACTAACATGGAGATGATCAATAATTTCTACCACACATAAGTGAGTACTAATTGTCAAAAGACAAGAAGTATTTCTAAATAATTCCCGGTGGTAGATAGCAAGGATATCTGACATCATCTACACACCAAACAAAAGGCAAATTGCAACTTGTAGAGCTAACATGCCACCTAGGAACAAGATAATTTACAATATCAACTCTAGGTGACAATATCTCACATGTACACATTTTCTAGGCTAGTAATATACACATAGCATATTACTCCCCCATAATCTGATACCAATTAAGGATAAACAAGAGGCAAATAAAAGGATCCAACAAGAGATAATTAATGGACTATTTAGAATTTGAATTTCTCATGAGAAGACATACCACATAGCGACTAGATAATCTTGAAATATCAATACTAGATGGTATTACTCATGTACACACATTTATAGGACTGTGAGGTGCACAAAGCACATCACTCCCCCGTAATGGGATATTCCATTAATCTCTCACAAGAGCCAACTAAGAAATACACAAGATGCAAAAAGGCTCAACACACAACACACACGTACATGATGTGAAAACCAACATACACATACTTGATTTCTCAAGATAAGCAAATTGGAAGCACAACATATACAAGCACATGCAAGGTACAAAACCACAACATGCTAAGGGGCAAGTAACTTTCAATGTAAGCAATTTAAGCATGAGTTACCGCAAGGAGGAACATTGGATATACGATAGAAAGATAATCCAAATGACTTGGCTTGAGACAATATGAATGATGAGGACCACTTAAATCTCCATAATGTAGCCAAGTCTCCAATTACCTCCAACAACACCTATTTATCAAGTTTGAGCTTGTTGGTCCCCAACCAAGTTGGGTCCTAAGAGGTTAGTCACAATAGGCTTGGCTACCCAAATGGTTCTTTGCTTGACAACACTTTGAGTACCAACAAACTTGGCAAACACATTGCCAACCTTATCCTTCCCAAGAGAATAGATATCATGAATAATAATTGAGTTGGATAAGATACCACTAGTGCATGAAGAAGATACATGACCTTTCTCACGACATAAGTAGCAACGTCTACTCTTAATTTTCTTCTCACTTGATTTCTCAACAAGAGAAGCATGAACTTGAGTCTTCTTGGGAAGTGGCCTTTCTTCAACTTGTGGTTGAGCATGAGATTGAACTTGTGGCCTCTTCCCTTGTTGCTTGTCATTAGCGGACTTCTTCTTCAATGGGAAAGATCTAACATGATGCCCTTCAATTTTGCACTTGCAGCAAATAATCGTGGCTGAATTATTGAGTTGTTCTTGGCCCTTATTCTTGTTGCTCTTGGACTTCTTCTTCTTATTGGAGTTGAATCCAAGTCCACATTTGTCATTGGGGGATTTTTGCACACTCAAGATATTGTTGAGTGTGGATTTCCCTTCATGACACTTTTCCAAGTCTTTCTTCAAAGAAGTGACTTGGGCCTTGAGCTCTTTGATTTCCTCTACATGGTTAGTATCAACACAAGTACTAGAGGAGGTATAAGCTTCATTGTTAGAGCAACAAGGCATGGAAAGTAATTCATCACTAGATGTACCAATGTTATGAGTAGATGAATTACAAGGACTAGCACATGGCAATGTAGCATTTTGACTAGACGTAGTGCTTATGTCCACATGAGACTCACTAGATGTTACCTTAGTAATCATAGCCTCATGAGCTAAATTTAGCACCTTATGGGATACTACAAGATCATCATGAGAGCTTGCAAGCTTTACATGACTTTCTTCCAAATTCCCATAATTTCTAGATAGCAACTCAATTTGAGCCCTTAGCTCAACATTCTCCTTCAAAATGGATGCTTCACTAGAAATAGAGTTAGTACCACAAGCATCATCATTAACAACAAGAGGAGAAGGCAACTTGGCAAGCTCTTTTGAATATGAAGCTTTAAGTTGTGCATGAGACTCGGTGAGTTTGATGAGCTCACTCTTAATGACCCTTGAGCCATTTTCGAGGTGCCCAAGGTCCTCAAGGAGTTTAGCATGCGCAACTTCAATCTTCTCATTTTTAGTTTCAAAAGCATTGGCCACCTCAAGAGCTCTATCATGAGATTCCTTCACTCTAGATAATTCTAGAGTAGAAGTCCACTCAAGAGATTCCTTGGTGGTTTGTTCAAGTTCAAGAGCTTGGGAGAGGTCCGCGATCTCATTAGCGTAATCACGCTCATGACCTTCCATTTTATCAATGGTGACCTCATGCTCCTCGAGACGAGATTCCAACTCATCAATATATTTCTTGCCCTCAATAGCAATAGACATGATTTCCATGAAGTTGGAACGAGCAATTTATTCTTAAGAAGAGCTTTAAAAATCATTTCCCCCTTAATTTTTAAGGAGGCAACATCATCATTATCTTCATCATAATCAACATCCTCATCACTCTTGCCATCATCAATATCATCAAAAGATATATTGGGATTCAAAGTGGGAGATACCTTTGAAGCCTTGGCCATAAGGCAAAATGCAATAGATGATGATGTAGGACCCCTTGAAGCACCATCCAAGACCACATCTTGTTCCATGGAGTGTTGGGTTTCCTCTACATTGTTAGCACAACAACTCGAGGAAATACATGCATTTTTATCATGGCAACAAGATATAGCAAGCATATCATCATGAGATTTAGTCAAGAAGTTTTTACATGATATGCAAGGACTATCAACACAAGCATGTGAAACATTTGGAGTGCTCGAAGTGCTAAAGTCCAAAGATGAAGCATTGCAATAAGAAAGTGATGAAGGATTATCAACAATAAGCCCACTATCATCATTGCAATGAACACCACTACTCACCATGGCATTACCTTGTGGCAAACCACATGTAGGTGAAGTAGAAGAAGTTGAGAACGCAACACGACCGGAGGTGGAGGGAGAAAAATCATCCTTACAAATCTTGGACACACCATATTTATCTTGAAGCTTTGTCCACAACTCATGAGCATCCCATAACGGCATGAGTTTAAATAAAACTACATTGCTCAAAGCATCGAAAAGCACATTAGAAGCTTGAGCATTGAGATAAGAGTTTTTCTCATCCTCTAAAGATAATATTTGGGGATCCTTTGGAGGAGAAAAACCCATATCTACAATTCGCTCTAAATTTGGGTCCATGACCCTAAAGAGATTAAGCATGCGAATTACTCAAACATCAAAAATTGTGCCATCAAAATTAAGAGTGTCAGAGAATCCTAAACCCCTAGTCGACATCATTACTCTCTAGGCGGTTAAACATAACAAGAGAGACGAGGCTTTGATACCAATTGAAAGTTTGTGGATGTCGCCTAGAGGGGGGTGAATAGGCGCTTTAAAATAATTACGGTTTAGGCTTGAACAAATGCGGAATAAACCTAGCGGTTAATTTGACAAGCACAAAACTTACAACAACTAGGCTCACCTATGTGCACCAACAACTTATGCTAAGCAAGATAAATAACTAAGTGATAGCAAGATATATGACAAGAAACAATATGGCTATCACAAAGTAAAGTGCATAAGTAAAGGGCTCGGGTAAGAGATAACCGAGGCACGCGGAGACAATGATGTATCCCGAATTTCACACCCTTGCGGATGCTAATTTCCGTTAGGAGCGGTGTGGAGGCACAATGCTCCCCAAGAAGCCACTAGGGCCACCGTAATCTCCTCACGCCCTCGCACAATGCAAGATGCCGTGATTCCACTAACGGACCCTTGAGGGCGGTCACCGAACCCGTACAAATGGCAACCCTTGGGGGCGGTCACCGAACACGTACACTTTGGCAACCCTTGGGGGCGGTCACCGGTGCCCGACATATTGCTCGAGGCGATCTCCACAACCTAATTGGAGATCCCGACGCTTGCCCGGAGCTTTGCACCACAATGATTGAGCTCCGAACACCACCAACCGTCTAGGGCGCCCAAGGACCCAAGAGGAACAAGCTCAAGGGTACCAAGCACCCAAGAGTAATAAGCTTCTCGACTTATAACTTCCACGTATCACCATGGAGAACTCAAACCGATGCACCAAATGCAATGGCAAGGGCACACGGAGTGCCCAAGTCCTTCTCCCCCAAATTCCACCAAAGCAACTAATGCTAGGGAGGAAAATGAGAGGAAGAACCAGAAGGAGAACACCAAGACTCCAAGATCTAGATCCAAGGGGTTCCCCTCAGATAGAGGAGAAAGTGATTGGTGGAAATGTGGATCTAAATCTCCTCTCTCCTTTCCCCCCAAAACTAGCAAGAATCCATGGAGGGATTGAGAGTTAGCAAGCTCGAAGAAGGTCAACAATGGGGGAAGAACACGAGCTCAAGAGATAAGGTTCATTGGGAAGAAGACCCCCTTTTATAGGGCCTCCCGAATCCAACCGTTATGTGCTCAGCCCGCACACGAGCGGTACTAACGCTTAGCACGGTCAAAACACCCCAACGACAGAGAAAAACATGAGCTCAAAATCTGCTAGAGAGGAAGTACCGCTCTGGGGAGAGGTAGTACCGCTCGAGGGGATAGGTAGTACCGCTTGTAAGAGGTACTACCGCTCGGGGGGAGAGGTAGTACCGCTTATAAGAGGTACTACCACTCGAGGGGAGAGGTAGTACCGCTTATCGCGAAACCCGACACGAAAAACGCATCCCCAAAAGCAGCGGTACTACGCGTGGCACAAGGCCGCGGTACTACCGCTTACAAGTGGTACTACCGCTCGAGAGAGCAGTACTACCGCTTGAGGCTTTCAAGAACACAACAGAGAAAACAGAGGATGCAATAAAGCCGAAACTGCCACAACTTCTGCAAATGAACTCCGAATTGAGCAAACTCAAGCTTGTTGGATAGAATACAATGAGTAGCATCCAAACAGCAATGGTTATAATGAGAAGAGGCAGGGGAGGTATGCCTAATATGGAGGAGACAAACCTCCAACTGAGAAGAACCAGCATAACCTCCAACATCGAAAACATCATAGAAAATGCATGTTAACTCTGTTTTCGATGAACTCGAGTTTGTCATGAAGATGACCAAAAGCTACAAATCTCACAAGGAGAAAAAACCAAACAAGAACCAATACATATGATGCAAGGATGCAATGGTTTGATCTCTCTACGAACGATACGATCAAGCTACTCATCGAGACCCCCCTTGAAAGAACGACAATCGATCCTATAACCCGATCTCCCACAACTACCATGAGACCGGTAAAATAGAAAACCTATCAAGGGCAAACCTTTGCCTTGCACATAGTCCACTTGAGCTTGATGATGATGATCTTGACTCCCTCAAGCTAGACCACATTTCTTGATTGTGTTGGCTTGGTGAATACTAGTAGATTGCTCCCCCATACTCCACTATGGGTGAGCCACTCTTCGGCACATCTTCACAAGTCCATTGTCACCATAATGGATGGCAAGCTTCAAGCACTTGATCTCTTCGTGATGCTCCGCTTGAACTTGCACACCACAAACTTGATGACGACCACCACTTGATGTCATCCTCCATGGGTTGTATAATATCTTCCTCTTGACGCTAGCCCATGGAAACATACCTAACCCCACATAGAACTCTCACGTAGACCATGGGTTAGTACACAAAGCATAAAGGACAATGCTTACCTTACCATGCGATCACGTGATCCCTATCGGTACATCTTCGACACTTTGTGTGTTGATCAACTTGATTCACTCTTTGACTTAATCTTGATCAACCTTGAATCTTTCCAACTCTCTTCGTTTGGATGATGTCTTGAAGGTAAACATGAATGATCACACACACTTCATCTTCAAGACATGCTTGCAATAAGCTCAACACTCACAAGACCAATCTTTGGATAATTCCTTAATAGCACCTTGGTCATCACAAACTCTCCTTGAAACCAACAAATGGACTCCAAGAAAGGCCTATGGACAAACCCTTCAAATATAACTCAAGGAAACCATTAGTCCATAGAGATTTTCATCAATTACCAAAACTAAACATGGGGGCACTACATGTTCTTTCACTTGCCTTGCTGATGATCTGCAAATCCTAAAGACTCGTAGTAGCACTCTTTGCACTCCGGGTGTTCTATCGCAAACAAACAATAGCATACATAAACAATCAAGTAAAGATGCACGGGTAAATCTCAAGTAAGAAGATCTAACCAGAAAGTTCAACTTAAGAACTCCGGTTTGAAAAAAGAATCAAATCAAACGAAACAACAAAACTCAAACTGTCAAAGAAACAAGATCTGATTACTAATCTGGACTAAAGTCAAATTTTACAATACCAAAATCTTGTTCAAGTTGGTTAAACGGAAAGAGGGCTTCAAGACAAAGATCTAGGCGCTTGCATCGCCTGATTCCGATAAATGAGCAAAAAGATATACTATATCAAAAATTAGGGCAGAGATCACGATCGAAAATAATCGCGGAAAACCCTAGAAAAAGAAAAACTGACGAACAGGCTAACGAACGAATGCTCGCTGTCTGCGGCTAACAGGTGAACGGTGTTCGTTAAAACGAACGTACGGACGAACGTCCGCAAAATAAGTAAACCGATGGAAAACTGAACCGATCTAATAAATTAAACCGAAAATTAAAAGAAAACCGAGGTTAACCGTGGAAAACCGACTGGTCAACGGCGGGGTCAACGGCAAGATCCGACGCGGCTCCGGCGACGGCGGGAGGCGGCGCGCGGTAGCGGCAGCGGCGGCGGTGGCGGGGCGGCACGCGGGCGGGATGAGGCGGCAGGGAGGGCTGCGGGGCGGCTTATAAGAGGGGGCCGACCTGGGGAGTCCTGGCCGGTTACGGCCCGAAGTCGGTTTGACTATTTTTTTTAAATATTCCGACGCGCAGAAAAAGAAAGAAAAGGAATACTAAATGGACTCCAAAAATCCCGAAATAAATTTTCCCCGTCCTGTAAAAATAAGCCGGACAAGGTGAACATTTATTTGGGCCTATAATGCAATTTTGGAAAAACACATATTTTTCCTAATTCAATAAAATTGCAATAAAATCCAAATAAAAATTTGCAAATTGATTTTAATATTTTTCTTCCAATATTTCATTTATTTCGGAGAAGTCATATTATCTCCTCTCATATATTTTAATATGAAATATTTTCGGAGAGAAAATTTATTAAAACCAAAGTGATCCTTGTTTCCATATTTGATAAAATTCAAATATGCAAAATGGTGAAATCCCCAAGTCTCTCCGAGGGTCCTTGAGTTGCTTAGAATTTCGAGGATCGCAGAAAACGAAATGCACAAAATATGATATGCATGAATGACCTATGTATAACATTCCAAATTGAAAATTTGGGATGTTACAAACCTACCCCCCCCCCTCCCTTAAGATGAATCTCGTCCTCGAGATTTGGGTTGGCTAGAAAATAGGTGGATGGTCTTTCCGTAGATCATCCTCCCGCTCCCAAGTGGCTTCATCCTCGGTATGGTGGCTCCACTGAACTTTGCAAAACTTGATAACCTTGCTGCGAGTAACTCGGCTTGCAAACTCAAGAATCTTGACAGGTTTCTCCTTGTAGGTCAAATCACTATCCAACTGTATTGCTTCCAGTGGCACTGTATCTCTCAGAGGAATATCGGCCATCTCAGCATGGCACTTCTTCAATTGAGAAACGTGAAACACATCATGAACTCCTGATAGTCCTTCGGGTAACTCCAACTTGTAGGCAACCTCTCCCATGCGTTCCAAAACCCGGTACGGTCCCACAAATCTCGGGGCTAACTTTCCTTTAACTCCAAATCGTTTAACTCCTCGAAGTGGTGACACTCTCAGATATGCTCTGTCTTCGATTTCATAGACTACCTCCTTGCGTTTTGAATCTGCATAACTCTTTTGTCTGGACTGAGCAATCTTTAGTCTGTCTCGAATTAGTTTAACCTTTTCTTTGGACTCCTTAATCAAATCGGGTCCAAACAACTGACAGTCTCCAACCTCATCCCACATCAACGGTGTTCTGCACCTTCTTCCATACAGGGCCTCGAACGGTAACATCTTCAAACTGGCCTGGTAGCTATTATTGTACGAGAACTCTGCGTAGGGCAAAAAATCATCCCAACTAGACCCGTAGTCTAGCGCACAAGCTCTCAACATGTCCTCTAGAATCTGATTGACTCTCTCTGTCTGTCCATCTGTCTGCGAGTGAAAAGTTGTATTGAACTCCAGCCTGGTTCCCAAAGTCTGATGCAGCTGGTGCCAAAACTTTTAAGTAAACTGTGTTCCTCTATCTGATATGATGGTCCTCGAAACTCCATGCAGACATACGATCCTGGTCATATATATCTTGGCCAACTTCGCACTTGTATAAGTGGTTTTCACTGGGATAAAGTAAGCTACTTTGGTCAAGCGGTCCACTACTACCCAGATTGAATCATATCCTGATCGGATCCTGGGTAATCCGGTGATGAAATCCATGCCAAGCTTATCCTACTTCCATTCGGGTATCGGCATAGGCTGTAGTAATCCTGCTAGCTTCTGATGTTCTGCCTTCACTCTTTGACATACATCACATACGGCTACATACTCGGCAATATCCTTCTTCATACCAGTCCACCAGAAATGCTCCTTCAAATCCAAATACATCTTGGTGTTTCTGGGGTGTATCGAGTATGGTGAGTCGTGAGCTTCGTGTAATACCAACTTCCTGATCTCGGCATTATTTGGCACAAAAATACGGTCTTCAAACGACAAGGTGCCGTGCTCATCCTCACAAAAATCTTTGGCTTTGCCTTCACTCATCTTCTCCTTTATCTCGGCAATTTCTTCGTCATCCTTCTGAGCTTCTCGAATCTTTTCCAACAATGTCGACTGCACTTCCATGGTTGTAACAAAACCTTTAGGAACTATCTCCAAACGAAGTTCCCTGAGATCCTCTGCTAACTCTTTTGGCATTCCTCCGCTTACGAGGGTATTGAAGTAACTCTTCCGGCTCAAAGTGTCTGCTACGACATTGGCCTTGCCTGGACGATAGTGCAACTTCATATCATAATATTTTATAAGCTCCAACCATCTCCTTTGACTGAGGTTCAACTCCTTCTGGGTGAAAATGTACTTCAAACTCTTATGATCCGTGTACGCATCACAACGGTTACCGATCAGAAAATGTCTCCAGGTCTTGAGTTCATGCACTATAGCTGCTAACTCCAAATCATGTGTGGCATAATTCAATTCATGTGGTTTAAGTTGTCGTGAGGCATATGAAACAACCCGTCCGTCTTGCATAAGTACTCCTCCAAGTCCTAAGCGAGAGGCGTCGCAATACACTTGGAAATCCTTGCGTATATCCGGCAGAATCAGCACTGGGGTTGTACTCAACCATTTCTTCAACTCCTGGAAACTTGCTTCGCATTCTTCAGTCCAATGGAACTTGGTGTCCTTCTTCAACAACGTCGTCATAGGCTTTGCGATCTTAGATAAATTTTTAATGAATCACCGATAGTATCCCACGAGTCCAAGAAAACTGCGAATCTCTCCAACTGAGGTGGGTGCCAACCACTCAGTGACTGATTTAACCTTGGTAGTGTCCACTGCTATACCTTCTCCTGATATAACATGTCCAAGAAATCCAACTTCCTTCAACTAAAACTCACATTTGCAAAACTTGGCATATAACTGATGTTCTCTGAGCTTCTCAAGAATTAAACGCAAATGCTTCTTATGTTCCTCTTCATTATTTGAGTATACCAAGATATCATCTATGAACACCACGACAAACTTATCCAAAAACTCCATGAACACCTTATTCATCATACTCATGAAATAGGCGGGGCCGTTAGTCATTCCAAATGACATCACTGTATACTCATATAGCCCATACCTTGTGGTGAACGCTGTCTTAGGTATATCCTTTTCTCGAATTTTCAACTGGTGGTATCCTGATCGCAGGTCGATCTTCGAAAACACCTTTGCTCCTTGCAGCTGGTCAAACAAATCATTGATCATCAGTAGTGGGTACTTATTCTTGATTGTCACTTATTTCAATGCCCGATAATCAACAACCATTCTTAGGGACTTATCCTTCTTCTCAACCAAGAGCACTGGGGCTCCCCATGGTGATGAACTTCGTCGAATGTACCTTTCTCCAACAACTCCTTAATCTATTTCTTGATCTCTTCCAGATCATTTGCGGGCATCCGGTATGGTCTCTTTGATATTGGCCCGGTGCCTGGCAATAGCTCTATCAAAAACTCTATGTCTCGATCTGCCGGCATGCCTGGTAACTCCTCTGGAAATACATCCGGGTAATCCTTCACGATAGGCACTTCCTCCTGAATAACTCCCGTGAGAGAATGTACTTGGGTTCTCCTTGGCAAATGCCTGGAAACATACTTGATCCTTTTTCCCTCCGGGGTGGTAAGCAGAATTGACTTACTCACGCAATCGATGTTTCCCCCATACATAGATAGACAATTGATAACCCACAAGTATAGGGGATCACAATAGTTTTCGATAAGTAAGAGTGTCGAACCCAACGAGGAGCTAAAGGCAGAACAAATATTCCCTCAAGTTCTATCGACCACCGATACAACTCTACACACACTTGATGTTCGCTTTACCTAGAACAAGTATGAAACTAGAAGTACTTTGTAGGTGTTGTTGGATAGGTTTGCAAGATAATAAAGAGCAAGTAAATAAAAAGTAGGGGTTATTTAGATAAAGACACAACTAAGTTAGTTTTAGTAAAGAGCATTTTGTTACGAGAAAGTTATGTGTCCCTAGGCAATCGATAACTAGACCGGTAATCATTATTGCAATTTTATATGAGGGAGAGGCATAAGCTAACATACTTTCTCTACTTGGATCATATGCACTTATGATTGGAACTCTAGCAAGCATCTGCAACTACTAAAGATCATTAAGGTAAAACCCAACCATAGCATTAAAGTATCAAGTCCTCTTTATCCCATACGCAACAACCTACTTACTCGGGTTTGTGTTTCAGTCACTCACGCAACCCACTATACGAGAATCATGAACGTATTGCAACACCCTACAGTGGGGATCCCTCACGCTTGCGCGACACAGAGAGCACCATAGGACAGCACCAATAATAAAACATGCGACTCAAACAAATCTTGATCATCAAATAGCCCATAGGACAAAACGGATCTACTCAAACATCATAGGATAGCCATACATCATTGGGAAATAATATATAGCATTGAGCACCATGTTTAAGTAGAGATTACAGCGGGTAAGAGAGAGCTTACACCGCTGCATAGAGGGGGGAAGAGTTGGTGATGATGGCAGTAAAGTTGTTGGTGAAGATTGCGGTGATGATGATGGCCATGGCAGCGTTCCGGCGCCACCGGAAGAGAAGGGGAGAGGGGGCCCCTTCATCTTCTTCTTCCTAGACCTCCTCCCTAGATGGGAGAAGGGTTTCCCCTCTGGTCCTTGGCCTCCATGGCGTGGGAGGGGCGAGAGCCCCTCCGAGATTGGATCTGTCTCTCTCCGTTTCTGCGTTCTCAGATTCTACCCTTTCACCGTTTCTTATATTCCCGGAGATCCGTAACTCCGATTGGGCTGAAATTTTAACACGATCTCTATCCGGATATTAGCTTTCTTGCGGCAAAAGAAGGGCATCAACTAGCTTACGGGGTGGTCACGAGGGTCAGGGGTGCACCTGCCCCCTGAGGCGCGCCCCCTGCCACGTGGCCCCCTCGGGCATCGTCTCGCGTGGATTTTTCTTCCCAAAAATCATATATATTCCAAAAAAATCTTCGTCAGTTTTTAATCCCGTTTGGACTCCGTTTGATATGGACATTCTGCGAAACAAAAAACATGCAACAAACCGGAACTGGCACTGTGCACTGGATCAATATGTTAGTCCCAAAAATAGTATAAAAAGTTGCCAAAAGTATATGAAAGTTGCATAGAACAATCAAAAATTATAGATACGACGGAGACGTATCACCAATCCATTCCTAGTATCACATCCAATCCTTGTGACTCCAAATTTATCAGGTCTGAGGGGAAAACATGACTTCCAATGGTCAATGGTATCTGAAAACATCCTTGACTTGCCATATACTCGGCTCCTGGCGAACTTACTAACATGGGTGTCCTAAGTACCTTAGTGGGCAACTTATACTTATCCATGAATCCCCTTGATATGTATGAATGTGATGTACCAGTATCGAAAAGAACAATTGCAGTAAAAGACTTAACCAAAAACTTACCGATAACTGCATCTGGCTACTCCTCAACTTCCCCCATGTTCACGTGGTTCACTTGTCCTCTGTTGAAAGGGTTGGGCTTCTTCTCAGCGCTTCCATGGCCATTGTCGTTCTTCAATTCCGGACAATCATTGGCGTAGTGCCCAGTCTTCCCGCACTTGAAACAAGTAATGTGACTTTGATCCTTCTTGGCGGGTGTGGCTGGGTTAGAGCAGTTCTGATTGCTGCTTGCTCCATTCCCATTCCCATTCCTTGGGCCATTATAATTATGGGAACTTCCTCCATTGTGGGTGTGGCCTCCATGGTTATGGACAAGTCCTCCCGAGTTCGGGGTGAGACGAGGCTTCTGTTGAGCTCCAGAATTGTACTTTCCTTGTCCATATTTCCTCTTGCAGCTCTCTATCTGCTGCTGCTTCCCTTCAATCATAAGAGCCTTGTCCACCAACTCCTGGTAGTTGTTGAATGTTGCCACCATCAACTGCATGCTCATCTCAACATTTAGCCCTTCCATAAACTTCTCCTACTTCGCGGCATCTGTGGCCACATCATCAGGGGCATAACAAGATAGCTTACTAAACTCATCTACGTATTGAGCCACAGTACGATTTCCCTGGCGCAAGTTGCGAAACTCACGCTTTTTCATGCTCATAGCTCTAGTGGATACGTGGGTTGTGCGAAATGCTTGCTGAAACTGCTCCCAAGTGACATTTGCTATAGGAAAAGTGACTGTGAAATTCTCCCACCATGCGGCTGCTGGTCCATCCAATTGGTGTGCGGCAAAACACACTTTCTCCGCATCTGTGCACCCTGCGGTGGTCAACTCCCTTCCTATCCTGCGCAACCAATCATCAGCAACTATGGGCTCGGTGCTACTGGAAAACACCGGCGGCTGTAGCCTCAGAAAACGGGCTAAGTTGTCAACTGGAGGTGGTGGTGGTGGGTTATTGTTGTTGTTGTTGTTGTTGCCTTGGTTCTGAACTAACAAATGCATCAAGGTATTCTGCTGCTGGATCAACTGAGTGAGCTCTGGTGGGAAAGCAAAACCGGGGTCACGTCTCGGAGGCATCTGATGGGTTTAGAGGGAAGAGTTTAGAATAGAATGAGGTCTAGTGAGATAACACTACCCATATGCACATGAGATAAACACAATCATATCATTTCACTCAATTAATCAAGCTAGGGCATACAAACAGTCTAGAACTATCGTTAAAAGTGCTCGGACTACTACTATTTACATGGGGGGAAACTACTAGTCATATGGTGGTCATCTAGAAATATTGCCCGGTGGAAGACTCCATGATATCCGCTCCAGCTTCGTCTTCATAGTCATCATCACTATTGTCGGGGTCGGAGTCGGTGTCGTCGATAATGATGTAGTCTTCAGAATGAATCTCCTTAGGTTCGTCATCTTCTTCTCCTGGCACGGGGTCTCCCAGGAAAACTCCTAGCTTCCTTGTTAGGTTGTCATTCTTCTCCACTAGTACGATGATTTCCTCGACATAATCGTCGTGTGTAGCATTGAGTTCCTCTTCTAGCTGGGCGATCCTGGTCATTGCCTTCTGCAGATCCATCATGCTTGTGCACATCTGGTTCTCCTGGCGTCGAATGTGCTGGTTTAGCTCCTGGATGAATGTTGTAATGGATCTATCCCTCCTGGTGCTGATCATCTCCCATTGCTTGTCTCGGCACCCACATATCTGGTGTATAGTGTCATTCAGCTCTTCTTTGTAGACTTCTCCAATACGTCCCATAGCAATGTGGGCTGCCATGCTCTTGCCTAGACTCCAAGTGGGTGCATCAAAGGAAAACTCTATAGAATCTGTAACTGGCGTGAACATCCTTCCTAGAACTTGAACTCTAATCATCCAGTGCTCCTCTTCTGGTAAAGTGGCATTGTAGGTCCCGGTGAAGCTTAGTATTCCAATGTTCAGGTACCTAGTGACTTCCTTCAAGTGTCATCCAAAAGGTATGTCTTCATCCGGTTGTGCAAACTGGTTCCTCGTATCCGCCATCCTAAAGAGTAGAAAATGGAGAGGAGTTAGAAATGAGTAGAGAAGACTGACCTATGGCTTTTCTTAGTGGTCGTGCCCTACATTCAGTGTGTGCTCTGATGCCATCTTGTAGCGACTGACCTCAAACGGTCAAGTCTCTGTGCTTCAGTTTCATCCCTGGATCGGTAATGCTGACACACACAGTACTCGAAGGATTTATAACTGAGTAGCAATCACACACTTATTACATCGGATGTCTAAAGAGAGAACTTATTACAATAAATATGGCTTAAGACCATCTAATACGATAACAGCGGAAGGCTTGGAAGATAAAGTGAGTCCATCAACTCCAACGGCATAGCTGAGTGCATGACAAATGACCTATCGCGTCTTACTCCTCGTTTGAAAAGTCTGCAACATAATACGTTGCAGCCTGAAAATGGGTCAGCACATGGAATATGCTGGCAATGTAACATAGTAGAGCAATGAAAAGATAAAGGCTATCGCTACATGCATATATGGCTGGTGGAGGCTCTATAGTTACATGGTTTTTGCAAAAAGCTAATTTTCCCTACAACAAAGGAATAAGTTTTTATTTATCTATCATGGTAGTTGTAACACTTGAGAATGGTACCCCCATCTCAATCCCAATTAAAAGTAATTATCAACCCAACAAACTAATTTAGAGTGATGAGATACAGTAGGATGATCCAAGTACTAGATTCTCAAGTTGTCCATAACCGGGGACATGGCTAGCCATGATTAGTTTGTACACAGCAGAGGTTTGCGCACTTTTCCCCACAAGACTCGATCTCCTCCGTTGGAATTCTCGCACTACATGATGTTTGAGAAACGGATGACCGAGACACAGTCTTTTAGAAGCATTAACTCTTTACTCCGGGTGGACAGTTACGCCTACTTTCCCTCTACATCTGCTAGCCCACCACTGAAAGAGGTCATGCAACTTACTCCACTATGCCAGAGCCCATAATGGCTTATGGCTGCACACGGAAGTTTTTAGCATGAATAATCTCATGATCCCTTTGAGCCTGGGTGGCGAACCGTAGGAGGATCGCACGGTAAATCCCCGGGATCTACTAGGACAACACTGGTATATCCCCAGGTACCTAAAACAAGCAATCCACCCAGATGTGTATTAAAGTTGTCACCTTAAGTTGAACCATTAATTAAAATCTCACATCTATCATGGATCTCTCAAACCAAACCTGTCTACGAGCATAGCATAGCAATATAAGCATAACATAGATGTAACTCCTAGGGTTTGATAATAAAACAGGGAAATAGGTTCTACCTCATCATCTACTTCCCAATACCAACAAGTTAATCACATCCTAATCATGCAATGTGTGGGGATTGAAACTAATGCACAAAAACTGGGTGAGGGAGTCCTGGATTAGGGGGTGTCCGGATGGCCGGACTATACCTTCAGCCGGACTCCTGGACTATGAAGATACAAGATTGAAGACTTCGTCCCATGTCCGGAAGGGACTTTCCTTGGCGTGGAAGGCAAGCTTGGCGATACGGATATGCAGATCTCCTACCATTGTAACCGACTTTGTGTAACCTTAACCCTCTCCGGTGTCTATATAAACCGGAGGGTTTTAGTCCGTAGGACAACATACACAACAAAAATCATACCATATGCTAGCTTCTAGGGTTTAGCCTCTCCGATCTCGTGGTAGATCTACTCTTGTACTACCCATATCAGCAATATTAATCAAGTAGGACGTAGGGTTTTACCTCCATCGAGAGGGCCCGAACCTGGGTAAAACTTCGTGTCCCTTGCCTCCTGTTACCATCCGGCCTAGACGCACAGTTCGGGACCCCCTACCCGAGATCCGCCGGTTTTGACACCGGCATTGGTGCTTTCATTGAGAGTTCCTATGTGTCGTCACCATCAGGCTTGATGGCTCCTACGATCATCAATGGTGAGGCAGTCCAGGGTGAGACCTTCCTCCCCGGACAGATCTTCGTCTTCGGCGGCTTCGCACTGCGGGCCAATTCACTTGGCCATCTGGAGCAGATCGAAAGCTATGCCCTTGGCCGTCAGGTCAGATTTGGAAGTTTAAACTACACGGCTGACATCCACGGGGACTTGATCTTCGACGGATTCGAGCCACTGCCGAGCGCGCCACACTATCACGACGAGCATGATCTAGCTATGCCGCCGAACAGTGCCCTGGAGGCCGCACCCGCATCGGCTTCGACCCTTAATACGGAGCCAACTGCGCCGATCGAGGATGGGTGGTTGGACGCCGCCTCGGGTGCTGCGATCCCAACGGCGATCGAGCCGAACACCAGCCCCGCACTCTGCAAGACTCGTGACTCCAAGGAGCCAGACTCCTCTCCGGACTCCGAACCCTCCGCGCCCCTGCCGATCGAATCCGATTGGGCGCCGATTATGGAGTTTACTACCGCGAACATCTTTCAACACTCGCCTTTCGGCGATATTCTGAAGACACTCAAGTCTCTCTCTTTATCAAGAGAGCCCTGTCCAGACTGCGATCAGCAAGGTTAGGATTCGGACGATGAAGAAATTTAAAGCCCACCCACCACCCACTTTGTAGCCACTGTCGACGACTTAACCGACATGCTTGACTTCGACTCCGAAGACATCGACGGTATGGACGCCGATGAAGCAGACGATGAAGAACCAGCGCCTATCAGGCCCTAGAAAGCCACCTCGTCATATGACATATACATGGTGGACACCCCAAAAGAAGGAGATGAAGATGAACAGCGGAGGATGACCCCTCCAAGAAACAGCCTAAGCGCCGGCGTCAGCGGCGCCGCTCAAAATCCCGCCAAAACAAATATGGTGATTCCAGCACGGGAGATAATAATACTCCGGAAAGTGCCGAAGAAAACCCCCTCCAGCAAGATTTAGCATAGGAGGATGGAGAAACCAGCCCTCATGAGAGAGCGGCAGACAGAGAGGTCGAGGACGATAATTATATGCCTCCCTCTGAAGACGAGGCAAGCCTCGACGACGATGAATTCATCGTGCGAGAGGATCCCGTCAAGCAAGACCGTTTTCAACGCAGGCTTATGGCCACGACAAGAAGCCTCAAGAAAAAACAGCAACAGCTTAGAGCTGATCAAGATTTGCTAGTCAACAGATGGACTGAAGTCCTTGCGGCCGAAGAGCATAAACTCGAACGCCCCTCCAAGAGCTACCCAAAGCGCAGGTTGCTACCCCGATTAGAGGAGGAAGCACTTGATGCGGCTGACCGGCCACCTCGTGGCCGCGACAGAGAGGCCTCTCGGCCCTCCACTCAAGCCAAACCCCGTACCAAGGCACGGGAATATGCGTCGGACTAACGAGATATGTTGGAGGACAAGGCAAGGCAAACAAGATTGATCTACGGATCGTGTGGGCACCCCACGGCTTGAGACGGTAACCGTCACGCCGGCCACAAATTCGGCAGGGCCGAACACAGTAGACAAAGCTCATTGGATCTACATCGTGATATAGCCTAGTACAGAGGCGCCGCACACCCACTATGCTTCACAGACAAAATAATGGATCATCAAATCCCCGAGGGTTTCAAACCCGTAAATATCGAATCATATGATGGCACAACAGATCCTGCGGTATGGATCGAGGATTATCTCCTTCATATCCACATGGCATGCGGCGATGATTTCCACGCCATCAAATACCTCCCACTCAAGCTTAAAGGACCAGCTCGGCATTGGCCTAACAGCTTGCCAATAGGATCAATCAGTTGTTGGGAGGACCTAGAAGCCGCATTCCTCAACAATTTCCAGGGCACTTATGTGCGACCCCCAGACGCCGATGACCTAAGTCACATAATTCAGCAGCCAGAGGAATCGACCAGGCAATTCTGGACACGGTTCCTAACAAAGAAAAATCAAATAGTCGACTGTCCGGACGTTGAGGCCCTAGCAGCCTTCAAGCATAATATCCGTGACGAGTGGCTTGCCCGGCACATTGGACAGGAAAATCCGAAGTCTATGGCAGCACTCACGACACTCATGACCTGCTTTTGCGCGGGAGAAGACAGCTGGCTTGCTCGTAGCAACAATATGACCAAGAACCCTGGCAATTCGGATACCAGGGACAGTAGTGGCAGGTCGCGTCGCAACAAGCAGAAGCGCCACATTAACGGCGACAATGCTGAGGATACGGCAGTTAATGCCGGATTCAGAGGCTCTAATCCATTCAAAAGGAATCCTAGGGGCCCGTCCGGTTTGGACCGAATAATCGACCGCTTGTGCCAGATACATGGCACCCCCGAAAAGCCGGCCAATCACACCAATAGGGATTGTTGGGTGTTCAAGCAGGCAGGCAAGTTAAACGCCGAAAATGAAGACAAGGGGCTGCATAGCGATGACGACGAGGAGCCCCGGCCGCCGAACAACAGTGGACAGAAGGGTTTTCCCCCACAAGTGCGGACGGTGAACATGATATACGCAACCCACGTCCCCAAAAGGGAGCGGAAGCGCACGTTAAGGGACGTATACGCGGTAGAGCCAGTCGCCCCAAAGTTCAACCCATGGTCCTCCTGCCCGATCACCTTTGATCGAAGGGACCATCCCGCTAGCATCCGTCATGGCGGATTCGCCGCATTGGTTCTAGACCCAATAATCGACGGATTTCACCTCACTAGAGTCCTTATGGACGGCGGCAGTAGCCTGAACCTTCTTTACCAGGATACGGGGCGAAAAATGGCCATAGATCCCTCGAGGATTAAGCCCACCAAAACGACCTTTAAAGGCGTAATACCAGGTGTAGAGGCCAACTGTACAGGCTTAGTCACACTTGAAGTGGTCTTCGGATCTCCGGATAATTTCCAAAGCGAGGAGTTAATCTTCGACATAGTCCCAATCCGCAGTGGCTATCACGCACTGCTCGGACGAACCGCATTCGCCAAGTTCAATGCGGTACCGCACTACGCATACCTGAAGCTCAAGATGCCAGGCCCTCGAGGATTAATTACGGTCAATGGAAACACCGAACGCTCCCTCCGAACAGAGGAGCACACGGCGGCCCTTGCAGCGGAAGTACAAAGTAGCCTCTCCAGGCAGTTCTCCAGTCCGGCCATTAAACGACTGGACACCGTCAAGCGCGCCCGGAGTAACCTACAACAGGACTGCCTGGCACGATCCGAGCAGGCGTAGCAATGCGGCCCCAACCCCAGCCCTTGCAAAAATGCGACACCAGTACTTCGCGTACATAACTACGCTCTAGAAATACCATGGGTACAGGGGAAGGGGCACCATCATGACACGCCCGAAACACGGCTTAAACCGCACCCGGGGCTGCCAATTTTTTAATTTTCTTTTACTTTCAGGACTCCACACTTTGGAAGGCATGTTCGGCAGTTCAATTGCTGCACAAAAGATGCAAGAACCAGGGAAGCAGACAAGCCACGCTGCATTATGGAACTCCCAGGTGGTCTCTATCATGAGCAGTATACCTGTTTCACATACTATTCCGCAGCTTGCCCCTCGAACGGACATGTTACATAGTCCAACCTTTTGCTTATCGCATTATTTGTATCGTTCTGCTTTGATCGCAGCCCTCTTTAATAAACAGTGCATAGCTTTTTTCTATTTTTGCATTACTCTTATATATATATATATATGTGTGTGTGTGTGTGTGTGTTCCTTAACGACATATTGCACCCGTACACTTTGGTACGGCCTAAATACGCCAGGGGATTTAGTACCCCTCAATATGGTGTGAGAAGTCTGAACACTTTAACAAGTGCGGCACCCCGAACTTATAGCATTATGTGCATCGGCTCCGAATCATGTCTTGGGTCAATAGTTGGGTTTTCCCGGCTCCTATGTTTTGGTGCCTTACGTTCCGCTCTATCGGCTAAGGTAGCACTAGGAGAACCACTGCGATTGTGCCCCAGCTAAGCTAGGTCGAGCACCTCAGTGGAGAAAGCTAAAACTGCCTGTCATGATGAAGCGAGAGCTGGTCGCTGTTCGAGAGGTTTTTCGAGTCCCTAACGACTTATGTCGGTTAGAGCGAGGAGCCGGCTCTGTGCGGCCAAGGCGTGGATAGCGCCCTGAACTCGGTCTTCCGAATACCAGGGGCTTCGCCGAAATTTAAAATTATAGAATTCTATGGCTAAGTGAGAGTGTTCATGCATTATAGTCCGATTGCCTTGTTCGTTGGGCTGAGCGCCTCCCTCGAAGGACCCAAACATGGGAACAAGAGCGCTCAGGTTTATCCCCGAACACCCCAGCACTAGCGGCATGGGGGCAGAAGCCAACGACTTGCCATCTCTCAGAATTGATAAACAGCCGCACAGAAGGTAATATTTTAAATTCCAACAGCATTGCTTAGCGCATATGAACAAGTTTTCAGCGTACAGGACAAAACAAGCAAGTTTCAGTCAAAAATTACATCCCTAGAAGATTCATCTGCCACAAGGCAGAACATCCTTATAATAATTCTCGGGCTTGCGATGCTCTTTCCCTGGCGGTGGCCCGTCCTTCACAAGCTTCTCAGCATCTAGCTTGCCCTAGTGCACCTTAGCACGGGCAAGGGCCCTACGGGCACCTTCAATGCAGATGGAGCGCTTGATGACTTCGTGCCTTGGACAGGCCTCCACTAGCCGCCGCACCAGCCCGAAATAGCTCCCAGGTAGAGCCCCTCCAGGCCACAGCCGAACTATGAGGCCCTTCATGGCCTGTTCGGCCGCCTTGTGGAGCTCGACCAGTTGCTTCAGCTGGTCGCTCTGGGGCATGGGGTGTCCGGCCTCAGCATACTGAGACCAGAACACCTTCTCTGTCGAGCTGCCCTCCTCGGTTCGATAGAATGCGGTGGCATCGGACACACTCCGGGGAAGATCTGCGAACGCTGCTGGAGAGCTCCGGATTCGGGTAAGTAACAAGTAACTCACGTTTATGTGTTTGCTTTGCATAAAGAATGCCTTACCCGCCGCTATCTTCTTCACCTCATCCAACTCCTGGAGGGTCTTCTGGGATTCGGCCTTGGCAGACTTGGCATTTTCAATAGCCACCGCGAGCTCCGACGCTCGCGTCTTTGAGTCAAGCTCCAAACTCTCATGTTTTTCCACGAGAGCCTGGAGCTCTTGCCGTACCTTGCCAACCTCGGCCTCATACTTCTCCCGCTCGGTGCGCTCCATGGCCGCCCTCTTCTCGGCCTCAACCAGCGCTTTCTTAAGGGTCGCCACCTCAAACGTGGCCCCTACAATAGCCACGATAATCCTGTCATTTTTGCAATTGCATCTTTTTATATATATTTAAACAAGGTATTTCTTACCTTCATTGTCCTCGAGCTGCTTCTTGGCACACCCGAGCTCTTGCTCGGACCGCTCGAGGCCCTGCTTTAGCGTGTCCACTTCCAAAGTCAGTGTGGTGGACACAAGCAGAGAAGCCTGCATACGCATATTGACTCCTTTTTGTTAGACTCCTGGGAATTTTATTTGATCCTCTATTCGGCTTTTCTTCCCGAACGCCAAACAGAGCATCAGGGGCTACTCTCTATGTGGTAATATTATTTAAACATTTTGTACTTACCTCAAAGCCTGTTAAAAGGCTAGTACAAGCTTCAGTCAGTCCGCTCTCGGCGGACTTAACCTTCTGGACCACCGCACTCATAATGGTGCGGTGCTCCTCGTCGATGGAGGCGCCTTGGAGCGTCTCCAGCAGATTGTCCAGCGCCTCCGGTTGGACGGGGGTCACCGGCATGGTGGGCTTGCTCCTCTTGGAAAGAGGTCCCCCGCCGGACTCTGGAACCTTTGAAGGTTCCGGAGCGGTGTCCGGCCTAGAGCCGGACATGGAGCCCTAGGGGGTTTCATCCCCTTTACTCCTGGAGTCTGGGAGGTCACCTTGTGGCGCCTCCAGGACCACCTCCTCCCGGCTTGGAACCTGTTGGGACAACACTTCGGTGTCGTCCGTAGGGCGGCGGGAGGAAGCCGTCGGAAGCGAGTTCACATCCGACGAGTCCAATGAGCCACTCGACGACGCATCGAGTCGGTCTTTGGGTGGGCTGCATAAACATATTCGACATAAGGGAAAGTTGTGCAATAAACAAATACTATGAATTACTCTGGTATCCGGATACTTATGATTTTGCCAGGGGCTTGGCCCTAGGCGGCCACTCCTCTCCACCGTCGTCGGCGTCGGTGGAGTAGTCCGGAGGAAGGGTTTTCCCCTTCTTGCACCCTCCGGCCTCCCCAGAGAGGGCGGCCTTCCTTTTCTTCTCTCCTCCCGCTGGAGGGGGAGAGGTCTCTTCTTCTTCCTCCTCGTCTTCATGGGAGGAATGCGCCTCGGAACCGTCGGATGATGGATCCGACACCTCCTGGCGTCGGGCACTCCTTCGAGTCCGCGTGGCCTTTTTCACGGCCTTCTTCTCCGGCACCACATAGGGTGCCGGAACCAGCAGCTTCGCCAAGCGAGCGTTCGTTGGGCCTTCGGGCAAAGGAGCCGGACAGTTGATCTGTCTGGACGTCACCTGCCAATCCTGTCAAAGGTAAGGGAGCTTAGATCCCACATGGAGTCAAACTATGACAAACTAATACCCTGTAAAAGGAAAAAACAGCTTACCGCATGAGCGTGACGCTGCGTACTGGATCCGCGATCCTCGGTAGCGGATGCGGGGGCATCGGCGCCCTTGAAAAGCACCTTCCAGGCATCTTCATACGTCATGTCAAAGAGCATGCTCAGAGTTTGGTGCCGCGCTGGGTCGAACTCCCACAGGTTGAAAGCCCGTTGTTGACACGGGAGGATCAGACGGATGAGCATAACCTAGACTACGTTGACAAGTTTGAGCTTCTTCTCCACCAGGGTTTGGACGCATGTTTGGAGTCCGGTCCGGTCTCCTTTTTTACCCCACGACAGGCCCGTCTCCTTCCAGGAGGTGAGCCGCGTAGGGGGTCCAGATCGAAACTCGGGGGGTGCGACCCATTCGGGGACGCGCGGCTTGGTGATGTAAAACCACCCCGATTTCCACCCCTTCAGGGTCTTCACAAAGGAGCCCTCGAGCCATAATACGTTGGCCATCTTGCCCACCATGGTGCCTCCGCACTCCGCCTGGTTGCCGCGCACCACCTTCGGCTTGACATTGAAAGTCTTGAGCCATAGGCCGAAATGGGGGCGGATGTGGAGGAAAGCCTCGCACACGACGATAAACGCCGAGATGTTGAGGACGAAGTTCGGGGCCAGATCGTGGAAATCCAGGCCATAGTAGAACATGAGCCCCCGGACAAATGGGTGAAGAGGGAAGCCCAGTCCGCGGAGGAAATGGGGGAGGAACACCACCCTTTCATGGGGCCTAGGGGTGGGGATGAGCTGCCCCTTTTCGGGAAGCCGGTACGCAATGTCGTTAGACAAGTATCCAGCCTTCCTCAGTTTTTTGATGTGTCCCTCCATGACAGAGGAGACCATCCACTTGCCTCCCGCTCCGGACATGGCTGGAGAAGGTTGAGGTGGGTAGTGCGGACTTGGGCGCTGGAGCTCGAGTGCGCGAGAATGGATTAGCAAGGGAGGAAGAAGGCGTAGGTGAAAAGGTGGATCCTTATCCCCTTATATGGGTGGACGCAACTACGTGTCCCCACCAGCCTGGTAAAACTCGCTTATCTCCAAGAGCCGTAATCAATGGTGCGTTTGGGTTACCCACACCCGTATTGATGAGAATCCCGGAATAAGGGGACACGATCTCTGCTTTAACAAGACGTGCCAAGGAAACCGCCTCGCATGACGCGCTGAGGTGGGATAATGAAACGACTCGGATAAAGGCTTGGTCGTGGTGTGTCACACTACGGAATACGTCAGCAGATTAGATTTGTTTAAATGTTATTCTCTCTATGGCAATATGTGGAAACTTATTTTGCAGAGACGGACACTATCTTTGTGTTCAAAATCTTCTATGAAGTACTTGGAGGAGGAACCCGCCTTGCAATGCCGAAGACAATCTGTGCGCCGGACTCGTCGTCATTGAAGCCTGGTTCAGGGGCTACTGAAGGAGTCCTGGATTAGGGGGTGTCCGGATGGCCGGGCTATACCTTCAGCCGGACTCCTGGACTATGAAGATACAAGATTGAAGACTTCTTCCCATGTCCGGAAGGGACTTTCCTTGGCGTGGAAGGCAAGCTTGGCGATACGGATATGCCGATCTCCTACCATTGTAACCGACTTTGTGTAACCCTAACCCTCTCCGGTGTCTATATAAACCAGAGGGTTTTTGTCCGTAGGACAACATACACAACAACAATCATACCATAGGTGAGCTTCTAGGGTTTAGCCTCTCCGATCTCGTGGTAGATCTACTCTTGTACTACCGATATCATCAATATTAATCAAGCAGGACGTAGGGTTTTACCTCCATCGAGAGGGCCCGAACCTGGGTAAAACTTCATCTCCCTTGCCTCCTGTTACCATCCGGCCTAGACGCACAGTTCGGGACCCCCTACCCGAGATCCGCCAGTTTTGACACCAAAACTAGGTATGAAAGAAGTATGATCAATGTGTTACTTGCCTTGTTGATGATCTGCAAATCCTATAGACTCGTAGTAGCACGCTTCGCACTCTGGGTGTTCTATCGCAAACAAACAATAGCATGCATAAGCAATCAAGCAAAGATGCACGGGTAAATCTCAAATAAGAAGATCTAACCAGAAAGTTCAACTTAAGAACTCCGGTTTGCAAAAAGAATCAAATCAAACAAAACAACGAAACTCAAACTGTGAAAGAAACAAGATCCGATTACTAATCTGGACCAAAGTCAAATTTTAAGTACCAAGATCTTGTTCAAGTTGTGTTGGGGATATTACTACTGAAGGTAAACCGGCCTTATGTAGCCGGATTGACTCTTTGAAGATTAGGAGCCCATGAATATGTGAGGATAATGGCGCTTTAAGGAAGGCCCAAAGGCGGGTTATAGCCTGTAAATATAAACCGACCTAGTCAAATAACTTGTATGATAAGATAGGGAGAGTAGAGACCGAACCAGACACGTTTATGATCCGGCTTCGGGGCTCTGTAGTCCGGCGGGCGTCAACCTATGTATATAAAGGGATGACCCGGCCGCGGTTTAGGGACAGACAACAACAACTCGAGAGCCAGAAAAAGCGGATTCGCTCCCTGGCCTTCGAAACCCTAGCAATACCAATCACAACTAGACGTAGGCTTTTACCTTCCTCGAAGGGGCCGAACTAGTATAAAATTCCCCATGTCCCTTGTCCGGTTTAACCCCTTAAGCTAACCCGTAGCGATGCCTCCACGACTAAGTCCTTTCATGAGGACATCTGCCGTGACAAACCCACGACAGTTGGCGCCCACCGTGGGGCTATCGCACGATGGTTTTGAGTTCTTGAAGGGCAGGTTCGATGGACTTAAGGGATACGTTGTGGGCCGGATGACGAAGAGTCATCGCAGCAAGCTCTACATCGACAACGCAGGATGGGGTCTCGAGGCCGATTCAATCCAATACGGGTACCGGGTCCCCTTTGGCGGACTTCACGTCTTCATCGGCAAGATCGGCGAACCGGCCCCCCGAGCCGGACATCTACACTGACATCATCGAAACGGCTCGGCGTGCAAGCTCTTCGCCGGTTCAGCCCGAGGCAAGGCATGTTTTCGTAGGTGTCATCCATGGATCGAGGTATGAGGATGGACCGGTGTCCGATGGAGAAACCGTAGTCTGTTCTGATGACGAGTCTTCTAGAGAGACTGAATCACTTTACCAGTTGCAGGATGGCCGGATTGAGGGAGGATCCGAGGGCAACAGTATTCCGGATTCCCCCCGTCTACCAAACCGGGCCGCCATCTTCATGGCCGGCACACAATCGGCGCCTCATTCATCTACCACCACAGCAATGCTCTCCGGTTCAACGACGGCCACACCCGCAGGGGCAGGAAGCTCGGCGCCGCCTCCGACCCAAGTCTTGTCTGATTTGTTCGACGCTTTGGCAGCGTTGATGTCCGCGGAGGTGGATGCAGCAGCGAGGGATCAGCACAATGCGGAGATTGCAAAGGTGAAAGATCAGATAGCCCAAGCTAAAGCGGACCTGGCAACAGAGAATGCTAGGATGGCTATGGAGTGGGCTGAATTGGAAGCACAGGCCTACCGGATTAGACTGGATAAGAATGCTTCAGAGGAAGTCATGAGAAGAAGGTATCGATCACGTCTCCCGTCGGTTTATGAGCCGCAGAATCTTTTCAACACACCAGGTGCAGGAGCTGGTAACCAACCCACGCTAAACCGGGCGGGGGCGCCGGGAACACGAGCGTCGGTTCAGCCACGCACGATGGACCCGCCTCGCCAGAACAATGTTGTGCCATCGACGCCGCCCGGGCATTATTCCAACCCGTTGGACAACATTGTGGCCGCCGCTTCATGCCTGGCGGCCCTCCCAACCGACGGCGAGTCACCAGTTGCAGTGGAAGCACATCGGGCCAGGGATCTCCTTCAAACAGCACTAAATCAACAGCAGATGTATTCACACAGTCGTGAGAGGATCCACTCCACTCCCCGTCCAAGCCGGAGTTATAGTAGACACATTGAGGACGAATCGGCCATGTCCAGTAGCGCACGTTGCTGAATTCACCACAAGGGAACAACCCGGCTGGGGGAGGCGCTAATGCACAAGATGTTGTGGACCATGGCCGCGCACGTCGGGCGGCCAAGTTGACGGCTCGACACAGAGCACGGCAGCATACTCCGGTTCACCCCATGGCCTTCGTGGAGCCAGGGGTGATGTTCAGTTCCTTAGGGGTGCCGTGTTTAACTCCCGCTTTGCGTAATGTGAGACTGCCCAAGGATTTCAAGGGACCTCGTAAGGTACCAAATTACACCGCCGATTTGCAACCAGAGGCGTGGGTGGAGAGCTATGAGATGGCAATGGAGATGTTAGATGTGGATGAGGCAGTGTGTGCTAAATATTTAACCATGATGTTGGAAGGAACAGCTCGCACTTGGTTGAAGAGCTTGCCGACCAACTCTGTTGGATCATGGGCCGACTTGAAGCATTGGTTTATCCAGAACTTCAAGGATATGTGTAAGCAGCCAATGTCAATCGTAGATCTGGCCGCGTGTGTCCAACAGGAAGGGGAGTCCACGACCCATTGGGTCAAACGGGTCTCGGCGATTTTGCATTCATCAGATCGTATCAATGCAGACACTGCGGTGTTAACATTAGAGGGCAATTGCCATTTCAAACCGTTAAAACAAAAGTTGGGAAGGCTCAAACGTCACTGCAATGACATGTCAACACTCATGGCCGCTTTGGTTAAATATGCTGATTCAGATAATGCCAAGGATCCGGATTCAGAGGAGGACAAGCCGGAGAAAGGTAAGAAGAACAGCAATGCCAAAGGTCAACAACATAATCCAGCAGGTCATGGAAACGGTGGTAAGTGCAAGGCCGACAGTAGCTTGGACTTTGTTGCAAATACCAACGCACAGGAGAATGGCCAGTGCCGTAAAGGCAAGTAGCCCCAGAGGGGTGGAGGTTCAGGCAACAATTTGGAGCGCTTGTTAAATCAGCCCTGTCCAAAGCATGGATCGAAGGAGAAGCCGGCATCGCATCTTTGGAAAGACTGTTATATCATGCAGGATTTCAAGAATTCCAACATGTTCCAATATGACAACGGCCCGCCCGGCGGTTCAGGAGGAGGTTTCCACGGGCCGGGTTACAGAGGTGGTGGTTTCGGTTCAGGGTTTCCAGGCAACCAAACCGGACACATCAATCAAGGGCACCAAGGCAACCAGGGAGGTTATAACCATCAGGGGAGTCAGCAGCAGCAGCAGTCGGGTTATGAGAGCAATCCCAAGCAGCTAAACAGCCGGCAATATCATGTCTTCACTACTAGTTTGTGCAAACGTGATCAGAAGCTTCACAAAAGGGCAATAAATTCTGTTGAGCTGGCAGTACCTCAGTATTTACGCTGGTCTGAGCAACCTATCTTGTGGAGTAGAGATGATCACCCCCCGGGTTGATAATCCAGGTCACTTGGCCATAGTAGTAGCCCCTCAAGTTGGGGGATACAAGTTCACTAAAGTGCTCATGGATGGGGGAAGTAGTATTAATATTTTGTATTATGATACATTCCGCCATATGGGGTTGACAGATACGGATCTTAAACCGTCGAATCTGGTCTTTCATGGTGTGGTGCCTGGTAAGTCTACATATCCTGTTGGCAAGATAGCTTTGGAGGTAGCTTTTGGAGATGACTACGATTCAAGGTCAGAAACATTAACGTTTGAGGTGGTAAAGATCAAAAGTCCGTACCACGCCTTGTTTGGGCGGCCAGTTTATGCTAAGTTTATGGCAAGGCCATGTTATGTTTATCTACAGCTTAAAATGCTAGGACATAAAGGGACTATCACAGTACATGGAAGTAGAAAGATTGCTTTGGAGTGTGAAGAAGGCTATGCGACTTATGCTGAGTCGGTTTGTGCCATAGAGGAGTTAAAATTCTATAAGGAGCAAGTTGATCCAGCAGACATGACATCTTTAAAAAAGCCAACTATGGAGCATGATCCAGCATTGAAGTTCAAATCGGCTACAGACACTAAGATGGTTGACTTTGTTCCTGGTGATTCATCCAAACAGTTTAGCATCAGCGCTAACCTGGATCCCAAATAGGAAAGCGCGCTCATCGAGTTCATCCGTGAGAATCGGGACATCTTCGCATGGAAACCTTCTGACATGCCAGGTGTACCGAGGGAACTCGCTGAGCACACACTCAACATTGATCCTAAGTTCAAACAGGTCCGGTAGTTCCTCCGTTGTTTCAACGAGGAGAGACGCAAGGCTATAGGTGAAGAGGTAGCCCGTCTGTTGGTTGGTGGGTTTACTGTCAAAGTTTTTCATCCAGAGTGGTTAGCCAATCCGGTACTGGTTCTTAAGAAAAACGGCACTTGGCGCATGTGTGTGGACTACACAGATTTAAACAAGGCTTGCCCTGCAGACCCCTTTGCTCTCCCTCGCATTGATCAGATAATTGATGCTACGGCGGGTTGTGACCGTTTGTGTTTTCTGGATGCTTACTCTGGTTATCATCAGATCAAAATGGCGGTTAAAGACCAAGATAAGACAGCCTTCATAACTCCCTTTGGAGCCTTCTGCTATGTTTCCATGCCCTTTGGACTCAAGAGTGCCAAGGCGACTTACCAGCGATGTGTTCAGAATTGCCTTCATAAACAAATTGGGCGCAATGTTCGTGCGTATGTGGATGATATTGTGGTCAAATCCAAAAAGGAGGGGACATTGATAGATGATCTACGGGAAACCTTTGACAATCTCTGGGTTTACAAGATGATGCTCAATCCGGAGAAGTGTGTTTTCGGTGTCCCGGCAGGCAAGCTCTTAGGCTTTCTGGTTTCAAACAGAGGCATTGAGGCTAATCCGGAAAAGATTGCAGCAATTACATCCTTGGCTAAACCGGCGTGTATTAACGATATTCAACGTCTGGCCGGCCGGATTACAGCCTTGAGCCGGTTTATCAGCCGCCTTGGAGAGAAGGCCATCCCCTTATATCAGATGCTCAAGAAAACAGATAACTTTGTTTGGAGTGAGGCAGCTGATAAGGCGTTCGAGGATCTGAAGAGGCAGCTAGCTGAACCGCCCGTGCTTGCAACGCCGATCGATAAGGAGCCATTATTATTATATGTGGCTGCTAATGCCCGGGCTGTTAGCATAGCCATTGTGGTAGAGCGCAAGGAGCCTGGCAAGGAGTATCTGGTTCAACGGCCAGTTTATTATATCAGTGAGGTACTCATTGAGTCAAAACAGAGGTATCCACATTGGCAGAAACTGGTGTATGGGGTGTTTATGGCAAGCCGGAAGCTTAAACACTATTTTCAGGGCCATCCCATCATAGTAGTCAGTTCAGCTCCTCTGGGCGACATCATTCAAAACAGAGAGGCAACTGGCCGGGTTGCCAAGTGGGCCATTGAGCGTGGACCTCATGGGCTCAAATATATACCCCGCACGGCGATCAAGTCCCAGGCACTCGTGGATTTCATCAACGATTGGACGGAGTTACAGGCACCTAAATAGAAACCAGATAATACATATTGGACTATTCATTTTGATGGGTCCAGAAAGTTGGAGGGCTCGGGGGCTGGAGTCGTATTAACTTCCCCACGAGGTGACAAGTTTTGTTATGTCCTCCATTTAATGTTCCCTTGTACTAACAATGCAGCTGAATATGAGGCTTTACTCCATGGTCTTCGGATGGCTAAAGAGATGAATTTGAGCCGGGTTAAGTGCTTCGGCGATTTAGATCTAGTGGCTCAGCAGGTGTCTGGCACTTGGGATTCTAAGGACCCACTCATGGCTGCATATCGGCGAGAGGTGGATGAAGTGGCTGGTCACTTTTGTCGGATCATGGGTTCCGGCAGACCCTTAAGGTTCAAACACTGGGGTGCGCGCGGAGATCACGCCTTCTACCTCCCCGTCTCGCAAAGATCTAAACTATTGCAAGAACTGCACAAGAGACACAAGGTTTATACTGGTTCGGGCCACCGTTGTGGTGTAATACCCTACTCTAGTGTGTGGTTGGTGGATTGCCTTCTGGGGCTGGTGATGATGAACAATACAAGGAAGAACAGCCTCGCGAGGGTCTGTTCTTGGCTGGGGTGATGAACTGCTAGGAGGAGTTCAGTCACCCCTTCTCTCTCTCACTCACTCTCTCTACTTTGCTCTCACTTGTCGACCGTCTGAACGAACCCCCTTTCTTCTCTCCTCCTTCCCCTACCCTGGGGGTGGCTAGTCCTATTTATAGGCAAAGGCCCTGGGCCTCTTCCCAAATATTGAGCAGGAAGGGCGCCAACAATTGGCCAATTCAAAGGGGAACATCTAGTACACTTATCCTGACTAAAGTTGGTCTTCGCCTACCAAAGGCTCTGTGGTGACGCCCCGCTGGGCTCCATGGTGACCTTCGTCTCGTAGTCCTCCTAGTCTTGGTCTCGTTGCACTGAAATGGCAACCTTTGCCTGACGCCTCGGTACTCCACGGCTGCGCTTGCCGCCTTTGCACCAAAGAGGAAAGAAGGACGCTGCGCGCGCTGGCACCCGCCTGGCACCCTCGATCATCATGGCTTGCTTCATGGGCACCTCGCGAGGTACCCTGCCTTGATCTCTCCGCCTTCCCGCGAGCCAGCCTGATGAGGCTGCGCCTGAGGATGCGTCGTGTCATCCGCCCCGCGAGGGTTGGCCCCTCGCGAGGGTCTTGAGTCTTGTGTTGATGAAGATGGGCCGCACTGGGCCTCCTTTGAGCCACGCCGCAGGCCGTAGGCAGGCAAGTCTGGGGACCCCCGTTCCCAGAACGCCGACAGTAGCCCCCGGGCCCAAGGTGCGCATGGACTTGGCCGTGCCGAGAGGCGAAAGGGCAAGGGCGAAGCGCCGCGGGCCCTAACAGCCTGCGGCCTTGGGCGCCGCGTGGCGGTTGATTGGACGCAGGTGCTTCAGCAACCACGCAGGTTGATAAAAGGAGCGGCATCTGTCCAGACCTTGCCTTTTGCTTTCTCCGGTTGCTGCTTAGATCCCCTTTCTTGTGCCTCCCCTTTCTTCTTTCAAACTTCCAGATCTACTCCGGCTGTGCGACCTAGGAAGCCATGGCGCCTCGTCAGTCTCCGGCTGAAGCTTGGTATTCCCCTACTCTGGACTCGCCGAATGTGTCCAAGGCCAGCCTTGCCCGGCTGGGCCATATGGCGGCTGCGCAGGGCATCAATGGGACGAAGGTGTTCAAGGCCGGCTCTGCCACCCCTGAGGGCCGAGGGAGCACCTTTTATCCTCTCTTCGTAAGCTCCATTGTTGCGGGCCTGGTGCCTCCCTTCTCCGAGTTCTTCTTCTCTGTCCTCTGCCATTACAACTTGCAGGCTCTGCATCTCCACCCCAACTCCGTTCTTCTTCTGGCGATCTTCGCTTACTACTGCAAGGCCCATGTAGGGGTGCAGCCTTCGGTGGCCTTGCTGTGCCACTACTTCTCCCTCCGGGTCACTCGCGGCTCTCCTTCCGCGTGTGCGGGCTTCGTCACGTATGGCGGCACCATTGCCATCTCGAATCCCGGGAAGAGGATTGAGGGCTTCAGGAGCAAGTGGGTCTTGGTGGATGCCGGGCGCGTCCATCCTAGGCTGATCTTGCCCGCGGAGCCGCCCGCGAGCTCCGGCGACTGGGGCCTAGTGGAGCTCACGGACCCTCACGCAAAACTGGTGCTGGAGAAGATGGACGCGGACTTGAGGCCGGCCAGCATGGCGGCGGCGAAGTTGACTGGTGCGTTGCTGCTGAGGGAGTTCTTGGAGCACCAGCTGGCTCCACTCCGGCAGTACTCTCCTCCAATGTGGAGGCCTCATCCGAGCCCCGCGGCCGTGGGCGAAGAGGATGTGGCCGCGGTTCTCCAATCTCTGGTCGGGGGCGCGGTGGCAAGGTTGGCGGGCGCTCCCAAGCCCTTGTTCCTTCGCGATGACTAGGAGCAAGTGGTGAAGTCCATGCCCGTTTTTAACAGGGACGGGCTCGTGCCCGTGGCGGCTTCCGAAGGACCGGTGGATGAGCCCTCCGGCAACTCCAGCAAGGAGGTGGACGAAGAGGACCAGGGAGAGGGGCCCGACTCTGGGGCGACCGATGGAGAGTCGAGGGCTCCCCTCCCCCGGCGCAGGTCCCGTACTCTCCGCCTTTCGTTGAGCGATGATGATGATGATGACGATGACGTGCTGGGTAGCGGGAGCTCGCCCTTGACCCCGGAGAGGGGCAGGACCGGGTCGATCCCCCGTGGGTCCGTCCTGACTCCGGGGCGAACCGTGGACGCGCCTTCTGCTTCTGAGGTCGATCCCTCCAGCCGGCTTAGGCTTCAAGTATGGCCGGAGGCAGCTAGAGCTTTCTGGCGACGACCCATAAGTGCTTGATCCTTGATCTTTTGTTTCTTCTTCCGCCGACGAGGCTTGATGATTGCTTCTCTTGAATAGGCTGGCGCCCATGGCAAAGAAGCCGAAGGGAGCCCCCGAGGCCCCATCTGCGGCGACGCCTTCACCTGCAGGGGAGGGAGATCATGATGCGCGGGCCTCTCCTGCCTGCTCATCCTTGTGAGGCTTGGCTGAGCTGGCTGGGGCGAGCCCAGCCCCCATGGCTCGAACGACTCCCGAGGCGCCCTCGTCTGGCGCCGCTGCTACGGCTGTGGAGCGCAGCGGACTCCGCCTCGGTGCACTGCGGCCTCGCCGCCGCTACTTTCTCCTCCCGTTCCACCGACCATTGCTTCCCCAACTCCTCCTATTGTCTTGGAGCGCACCGATGTTTCTCTGCCTTCTTCTTCCATCCTGGAGCGTGCCGTTGCTGAACTGGACCGGCTGCGGCAGGATCTTCTCGGCGCCGACCCTCGCCTAGTGGCCGGGCACCTGGAACTGGCTTCGGGGTGGATTCGCTCTGATGCTTCGATTCGGGCGGCGTTGGTTCAGGCCTCAATGGCCTGTGACAGAGAGAGGGAGGCCACCCTCGAGGCGAAGGCTGCCCGAGACGTGGCCCTGGGAGAGGTGGCTGAAGTCCGCGGTCGTTGCAAGGCGCTGGAGGACGAGCTGCAAGGCCTGCGGGACCAGCTCGCGAAGGAGGTTTGTCTTCGCCAGGAACAAGAAGAAGGCATGAAGGCTCGTGAGTCGGCCATCGAGGGCCGGGAGGCCAAGAGAAGCGCCGCGACTGCCTAAGTGCGCTGGGGGAGGAGCTGGAGGCGACGAGGGTCGAGGTGGAGAGCAAGGCCAAGGTTCTTGCCGAGGATCGCGTGGCCTTCACGGACATGGAGAAAGATGCCCGCGCTTCGCTGAAGACGCTTTATGAGAGCGGCCTGGACAGCCCGCTAGCCGGTGACAGGGACGGCCCCACCAAGCTGCTTCCCTTCCTGGTTAAGGCCCTTGCGGATGTCGCCCTTGGCATCGACCCCACGGCCGAGGCAGAGGCGCGCGTCCTGTCTTCTGCTGCGCTGACGCAGGTCTTCGCCCACATCTACCTTCGCGATCCCAACAACGACCTCGACGGCCTGCTGGAACCGGTGAGCCACGAGGGTGCTGCCGCCGCTGTCGAAGCCGTGAAGGGGCGCGCGGAGGCGCTGCTGGGGAAGTTCCGGGCCTTCAGCACCAGGCCAAAGCAAGGCACTGCCGGCCCTGCTGCTCCACGAGGCGAAGCCACTCCACACAGCTTCACCGCCAACGAGTGACTCCGTTCCATCCCTGTTCTTCTTTCAATTCCTGCACATGCATCACGCCTCGGGGAGGCATTTAAACTTGCGTTTGATGCTAAGACGACAATATGGGTTGTAATATTTGCTTTTAAGTTCCTTGAATTTTATGCTTTTCTTCCCTACTTGCTTGTGTTCTACGCCGGCAGAGCCCGGCCCCGCGCGTGCCTCACCCAGCATTAGCCCCGACCGGAAACTAGGACGGGACCAAAGGAGTGAGGGGCTACGTGACAAGTTAGGCTCCTGAGTCACGATGCTCAGGAGTCCCCCTTGGCGCGCGAACAACAAGTAGGGAGGCGTGATGTAGGTGTATCTTCCGTTCTACGTCTATAGAGCCCGACTCCGCACGTACCTCACCCAGCATAGCCTTTCAGAACTAAGGAGTGAGGGGCTACGGAGCCAGTTAGGCTCTTGAGTCGCGATGCTCAGGAGTCCCCTTTGACGCGCAAACAGCGGGTGCTGAGGTGAGATGTAAGTGGGGCTACCGTTCTACGTCTGCAGAGCCCGGCCCTGCGCGTACCTCACCCAGCATAGCCTTTCGGAACTAAGGAGTGAGGGGCTACGGGACCAGTTAGGCCCCTGAGTCGTGATGCTCAGGGGTCCCCCTTGACGCTCAAACGGCCTTCATACCTTGGCTCCGCTCAGGGAGAGACGCGCGGCAAACCAGGCCCGAGGGGCCTGGCTAGGCGGTGTACGTCTGGGCGTGACCCAGTCGTAGCCCCCGTGCCTAGCCCCCTCGCGCAGCACTCCCGAGGGGAGGTGCTGCGACGAGGCTAGCCACTGAGCTCTGGGCTCCCTGAGGTTAACGCGGCCCGGAGGCCACCCTCAGTTGTCTATCACCAGCGCGGACCATAGCGCTTCTATATGTGTACGGGCATAGCCGCTCCTCAGCAGTGTCGTCAGCCAGCGCGGAGCATGGTGCTTCCACTGGTACGTGGGAGGGGGCTCCCCTCCGGGAGGAGCCCCCGGGGCGTGTACAGCCCCGCCCTGAGACATGGCTGGCACAGTAGGGCTAGGTGAGGTGTATCTGGGCACCCGTGAGCCAGCGCGGGACTCACGAGGCCCTACCTGTAGGCGGGTTGCGCCTGGCATTGGGCCGTATCTTCAGATGTGTCCCTGCAAAATTTGGTTAGATGCCGGTACTCTACGTCCTCGGGTCCCGGCCCTCGAGCTTGTCTCAGCCGTCGCTGGTATGCCAGGTCGCGATGCCATGGACAAGGCCAGAGGGTGAGGGCTGGAGAGCCAGTAAGAGCCCTGAGTCGCGATGCTCAGGCACCCCCCTTTAACGTGCAAGTGGCCGACATGGGGAAGAAGGGATGCCGCGGACAAGCATCAAGCAATCAAGCGTGATAGGCCAATGCATAGCTGGAAATAAATGCGAGGGAGATACACGCCGCTGGGCCTAGCCCGAGCGGCTTGGGGATGATGCAGCCCGAGGGGCGCCCCCAACAAGGCAAACTAACAACCAAAAAATAAAAGGGGATACATGCCGCAGGGATGGACCCATGCGGCCTGGGAGTGATGCAACACTGGGAGGGCGCTCCCAGCTGGGAATGAAGCTTGAAAGATGTCACCTGAGGATGTCGTCGGTGAAGTGGCGTTGGTGCAGCAGACTCAGTGGGCTGCGGAAGCCGATCCTCACGAGCCCCCAGGCCCCGGGGCCTCGGGAGGCTCCGGAGGCACTGGTGGCTCCTCGCGAGCTGTCTTCATCTCCGCCAGGGCCGCGGAACGCCTGTCTTCCTGAGCCTCCATGATGCCCCTCATGAGGCGCTGGTACGCCGCAACCATGCTTGGCAGGTCGTAAGGCATGCGAACATAGCTGTGGGGTGGACCCCCACAGCGCCCCACTTGCGAGGGCCAGAGACACTCCGTCGTGGCGATCTGATTGAGCCCTGGTACGTCGATGCAGACGCGCAGCCCACCATCCTCGCCTGGATGTGGGGCCACAGCTGGTAGACGGCGGCAACCTCTCATGATCATTGACAACTGTAGTTCTTGAATGGCCTTGTCAACGAACTCTGGCTGGTCTGACCTTCCTTGCCTGGCTCCTTCTTGAGGGAAACGTACTTTGAAGCACGCCTCCACATGGTGCCCAAGCGCCTCCCTTGTGACCCTGGCTAGGTCGGTGGCCCTCCAGGTGAGAGCCCCCAAGCCCTGCCTGAGGAGGGCGCTAGGCACGCTTTCCTATGCGATGGAAGGGAGGTCCCCCTGGGCAGACATGGGCCCTGAAGGGCCTGCCTCCTGAGGGGCTGAGCCTGACGATGTCTTCTTCTTGGGGGTGGTCTCAGGAAGCCTCCTGCTTCCGCGATCTGGGTCTTCTAGCGACGCGGCCTGATAGGCTCGCTCCAGGGAACACACTGCATCCTTCTCTTCACAGGGCACCGTGATGACGCCGCCACTTCCTGGCATCTTGAGGATGTTGTAGCCGTGGTGAGTCACGGCCATGAACTTGGCCAGCGCTGGGTACCCGAGGATGGCGTTGTACGGCAGGCGGATGTGGGCGACGTCTGTCGGCGTTCTGGGAACGGGGGTCCCCAGACTTGCCTGCCTGCGGCCTGCGGCATGGCTCAAAGGAGGCGCAGCATGGCCCATCTTCATTAGCACAAGGCTCAAGACCCTCGCGAGGGGCCAAGCCTCCCGAGGCGGACGACATGGGGCATCCTCAGGCGTGGCCTCCTCAGGCTGGCTCGTGAGGAGACGAAGATATCAAGGTAGGGTATCTCGCGAGGTGCCCATGACGCAAGCCATGACGATCGAGGGTGTCAGGCGGGCGCCAGCGCGCGCAGCGTCCTTCTTTCCTCTTTGGTGCAAAGGGGGCAAGCGCAACCGCGGAGTACCGAGGCATCAGGCAAAGGTTGCCATTTCAGTGCAACAAGACCAGGACCAAGCGGACTACGAGACGGAGGTCACCATGGAGCCCAGCACGGCGTCACCGCAGAGTCTTTCACGGGCGAAGACCAACTTTAGTCAGGATAAGAGTACTTGCTGTCCCCCTTCAAATTAGCCCGCCATTGCTGGCTCCCTTCCCGCTCAATATTTGGGAAGAGGACCAGGGCTCCTATAAATAGGGACGGCCACCCACGTAGCAAAGGGTTCGGCATGTGGATCTGACTAGCAAGTAGAGAGAGTAAGTGAGAGAGAGAGAGAAGGTGACTGAACTCCTCCCAGCAGTTCATCACCCCAGCCAAGAATAGACCCTCGCGAGGCTGTTCTTCCTTGTACTGTCCATCATCACCAGCCCCAGGAGGCAATCCATCCACCACACACTGGAGCAGGATATTACACCACAACGGTGGCCCGAACCAGTATAAATCTTGTGTCCCTTGTGCAGTTCTTTTAGTAGTTAGATCTTTGCGAGACGGGGAGGTAGAAGGCGAGATTTCCGCGCGCACCCCAGTGTTCGAACCTTAAGGGTCTGCCGGAACCCGTGAATCTGACATTTGGCGCGCCAGGTAGGGGTGCACCGGAATCCGTCCTCCGCTGATCCGCCCTCGTCCGGCCGCCGCATCCATGTGCGGGGCCAGTCGGGCTCACGCCGCCCCGGCGGCTCTCGCTGGTGGGCGTTCTCGTCATCCCCCACCGCCCGCCGTCAACACCGCCACCGGCTCGGCGGGAAACGAGCTGCAAGCACCACCCCAGCATCCGCCTACGCGACAGAGTAACTGCACCGCGGCACCGACGCCTCCGGTCGTTGCGGCCCTCCTGGGCGGCTCGCAGGCGCCGCCCACAAGTCGCCACGTCAAGCCTTTTGCCCGCCGGGTTAGCACCACTTTCGCACGGCAGGGGGCTCCCCCGGACCGAGCGGCGCATGAGGTCGATCTGACCTTCAATTCGGAGGACCACCCCACCAACCCGGTCGGCTCAGGCGCGCTCCCCTTGTTGTGCACCCCCACCATCTGCCAGGTGGCCGTCACTAGAACCCTCATCGACGGCGGCGCGGGCCTCAGCGTGCTTTCGGTCGAGACTTTCAACCTCTTCTGCATACCCCAGGAGCGGCTGCGACCCAGCCAATCTTTCTCGGGCGTCAGAGGCAGATCATCCAACTCCCTGGGACAGATCCGGCTCCCGGTAACCTTCGGCACCTACGACAACTTCCGCACGGAGACGGTCGACTTCGACATCGCCCCCGTCGGCCTCCCTTACAACGCCATCCTCGGCTACCCGGCACTGGCCCAGTTCATGGCCGCCACGCACCCGGCGTACAACCTCATGAAGATGCCTGGGAGCAACGGTACCCTCACCGTGCGCGGGGACACCGGGGACGCCTTGCGAGTACTCGAGCTCGCCTTCAAGACAGCGGCATCGGCACGGCCCATCAACGCGGAGACCCCTGAGCCCAAGGGGGTGCGCCCGCCAAGAAGAAGCAGTTGTTCACCCAGGACAAGGCAGAGACCAAGCAGATACCCGTCGACGAGGACGGGTCCTCCAGTGCCACTTTCACCATAGGCGCCAACCTTGAGCCTGAGCAGGAGGGGGCCTTGGTCAAGTTCTTGCGCGCAAACAAGAAGGTATTTGCTTGGGAGCCCGACCAGCTGGCGGGGATCCCCAGGAGTGTCATCGAGCATCACCTCAACGTGTGCCCAAATGTGCGCCCCATGAAGCAGAAGGCGAGGCGGCGGTCCGTGGAAAAGCAGGCCTTCATTGTTCAAGAGACCCGCAAGCTAGAAGCCGTTGGGGTCATTCGCGAGGTCCGATACCCGGATTGGTTGGCCAACCCTGTTGTTGTGCCCAAGAAAGGGGGCAAGGAGCACATGTGTGTCGACTTCACCAACCTTAACAAGGCATGCCCGCAAGATCCATTTCCGCTCCCCCGCATCGACCAGATCGTCGATTCCACTACGGAGTGCGACCTGCTATGCTTCCTGGAAGCCTTCTCCGGGTATTACCAGATCAAGATGGCGGTAGAAGACATCGAGAAGACCGCCTTCTTGACCCCGTGCGGGGTATACTGCTATACATGCATGTCGTTCGGGCTGCGCAACACGGGAGCAACCTTTCGGCGGCTGATGCACATCGCCTTGGGCCCGCAACTCAGAAAGAATGTCGAGGCCTACGTAGATGACATTGTAGTAAAGTCTCGGGAGGCCAAGACACTGATACAGGACCTGGAGGAGACCTTCGCGAGCCTCGACGCACTAAACCTGCGGCTCAACCCGCAGAAATGTGTGTTTGGCGTCCCCTCGGGCAAGCTTTTGGGGTTCCTCGTGTCCTATCGTGGCATCGAGGCCAACCCTGAGAAGGTCAAGGCGATCGAGGACATGAGCCCGCCGAAGACCCTCAGAGAGATGCAGAAGCTTACTGGGCGCGTGACCGCGCTAGGGCGCTTCATCTCAAAATTGGGAGAGTGAGCGCTGCCTTTCTTTCAGCTGATGAAGAAGAAGGGGCCCTTTGAATGGACTGAAGAGGCAGATAAGGCGTTTCAAGATCTCAAGAGGTATCTGACCAGTCCCCCAGTCATGGTGGCTCCGCGCCCTCAGGAGCCCCTGCTGCTTTACCTCGCCGCCACTCCTTACTCCGCCAGCGCAGCCCTACTGGTGGTTAGGGAGGAGCGCCAGGTCAAGACCGCAGCGGCAGCCCGAGGCAAGGCAAACCGGGAACAAGGGGAGCCTGCGAAAGCCGCGACCGCAGTGGAGGAGGGGCAGCTGCCAAAGAATGTACCGGAGGCGGGAGAGGCCACACGCCCGGATGGATCGCCTCCCGAGGTCACTTCATCTCGTGAGGCGCCCTCACCTCCCGAGGGCGTCGCGACCGCAGATGCTCTCAGCCTTGTTGAACACCCGGTCTACTTTGTTAGCACGGTGTTACGGGACGCAAGGGCACGGTACCCAATGCCTAAGAAGCTCCTCCTCGCGCTACTGGTAGCCTCGCGCAAGCTGCGTCACTACTTCCATGCTCATCCCATCAAAGTCGTCTCATCATACCCCCTGGAGAGAGTGCTCAGGAGCCCTAACTCAGCCAGAAGGGTCGCCGAGTGGAACATAGAGCTGCAGGCGTTTCAGCACGAGTTCAGCACAACCAGGGTCATCAAAGGGGCAACATTGGCGGATTTCATGGCGGAATGGGCGGAGGAGCCAGGCCTCAGGGACAATGAGGATCGGTCCCTCTCTCCGGGGAGTGAGGCGCCGGCAGGCTGGGTCATGTACTTCGATGGGGCGTTCTCCAGGCACGGCGCGGGGGCTGGTGCGGTGCTGGTATCGCCCACTCTGGATAAGCTCTACTATGCCGTACAGCTCTGTTTCCAGCAGGGTGAAAAGGTCTCCAACAACATAGCAGAATATGAGGGACTGATAACCGGGTTGAAGGCCGCAGTAGCCCTGGGAATAAAACGCCTCACCGTCAAGGGCGACTCGCAGCTCCTAGTCAACTTCTCCAACAAGGTGTACGAGCCGAAGGACGAGCATATGGAGGCCTACCTAGCGGAGGTCCGTAGGATGGAAAAGCAGTTCTGGGGGTTGGAACTGCAGCATGTGCCTCGTGGCACCAATCAGGAGGCCAACGATATCGCCAAGCGCGCGTCCAGGCAGTTACCCCAGGAGCCTGGCGTTTTCGAGAAGCGGCTCTTCAAGCCCTCAGCTCTGCCGTCACTGTCAAACATGGCTTAGCCCTTGGAGGAGCTCCCCCAGCCACCTACCTCGGGAGCTCCGACCTGTGGCCCGGCCTCAGGAGCGCGCCTGTTCCTGGCGATGGAACCTCAGGAGGGTTGTTGGATCACAGAGCTTCGGAGCTACCTGGCGCAAGGGACCTTGTCGGAGAGGGAGGAGGAAGCGGAGCGAGTGGCGCGGCAGGCCATGGCATATTTCATCAGAGATGGAGAACTCTACCGAAAGCGACCAAACGATGTACTTCTGCATTGCATCTCCAGGGAACAAGGAAAGGAACTACTGGAGGACATACACGGCGGAGACTGCGGGCACCACTAATCATCACGGACCCTCGTCGGCAAGGCATTCCGTAGCGGTTTCTATTGGCCCACCGCGCTCAACGACGCAATTGAATTGGTAAAGGCTTGCGAAGCCTGCCAGTTCCACGCCAAGCAGATCCATCAGCCAGCAGGAGGCTTGCAGACTATCCCCCTTTTGTGGCCATTCGCGGTCTGGGGGCTGGACATTTTGGGCCCGTTTCCTCAGGCACCAGGGGGCTATCGCTACCTCTACGTTGTCGTGGACAAATTCACCAAGTGGGCTGAAGTGGAGGCTGTCCGCGCCATCCCTGCGGGTTCCGCGGTCAAGTTCATCAAGGGCATCGTAAGCCGGTTCGGGGTGCCGAATAGCATCATCACGGACAACGGTTCGCAGTTCACCAGTAACCTCTTCAAAACATACTGTGCTAACCTTGGAATGCAGATATGCTACGCCTCAGTGGCGCACCCCCGAAGCAACGGCTAGGCCGAGCGAGCCAACACGGAGGTCCTGAGGGGCCTCAAGACCAGGACGTTCAAGAAGAAGCTGGAGGCCTGTGGCAGAAGATGGTATGACGAGCTGCAGTCCGTGCTGTGGTCCATCCGCACCACCGCGACCAAACCAACTGGGGAGACCCCATTCTTCCTAGTCTACGGAGCGGAAGCAGTCCTCCCTCACGAGGTCAGACGTCGCTCCGCGCGGGTCCTGGCGTTCGACGAGGCGCAGCAGGACGCCACGCGGGGGATGGACCTCGTGCTGGGGGAGGAACGTCACCGGGAGGCCGCGCTGCGAGCGGCGAGGTATCAACAGGCGCTACGGCGGTATCACTACAGCAACATCTGCCCCAGGACTCTCGAGGTAGGAGACCTCGCGCTCAGGTGGGTTCTCTCCAGGGAGGGGTTGCACAAGCTCTCTCCCATGTGGGAGGGCCCGTTCAAGGTTGTTCATGTTTCCAGGCCCGGCTCCGCGCGCTTGGAGACTCGGGAGGGAGTGCCGGTCCAGAATGCATGGAACATCCAGCACCTCCGGAGGTTCTACCCCTGAAAAGGCCCAGAGCCTGTGAAGCAAGGCGAGTGCCTGTGAAGCTATCGCGTTTTGGAAAGGCCCAGAGCCTATGAAGCAAGGCGAGTGCCTGTGAAGCTATCACGTTTTGGAAAGGCCCAGAGCCTGTGAAGCAAGGCGAGTACCTATGAAGCTATCGCGTTTTGGAAAGGCCCAGAGCCTGTGAAGCAAGGCGAGTGCCTATGAAGCTATCGCGTTTTGGAAAGGCCCAGAGCCTGTGAAGCAAGGCGAGTGCCTGTGAAGCTATCGCGTTTTGGAAAGGCCCAGAGCCTGTGAAGCAAGGCGAGTGCCTGTGAAGCTATCGCGTTTTGGAAAGGCCCAGAGCCTGTGAAGCAAGGCGAGTGCCTGTGAAGCTATCGCGTTTTGGAAAGGCCCAGAGCCTGTGAAGCAAGGCGAGTGCCTGTGAAGCAATCGCATTTTGGAAAGGCCCGGAGCCTGTGAAGCAAGGCCAATGCCTGTGAAGCTCGCCGCCCCGTGACACTCTCATGTAATAATGAGTGGGGCTGTACACACCCCAGAGTCTCAGGAGCGCCGGCCTTAGGCCCTGGGGCTCCCTCCCACGCCCAGTGGCAGCACTTAGCTCCGCGCTGGTGAGAAGACGTCGAAGACTAGATTAGGTGCCGGACGCGGCATTTTCATTTGCTTTCCGCAGTTGACGTGTTTGAAGGAAATATGCCCTAGAGGCAATAATAAAGTTATTATTTATTTCCTTATATCATGATAAATGTATATTATTCATGCTAGAATTGTATTAACCGGAAACATAATACATGTGTGAATACATAGACAAACTTAGTGTCACTAGTATGCCTCTACTTGACTAGCTCGTTAATCAAAGATGGTTATGTTTCGTAACCATAAACAAAGTGTTGTTATTTGATTAATGAGGTCACATCATTAGTTGAATGATCTGATTGACATGACCCATTCCATTAGCTTAGCACCCGATCGTTTAGTATGTTGTTATTGCTTTCTTCATGACTTATACATGTTCCTATGACTATGAGATTATGCAACTCCCGTTTACTAGAGGAACACTTTGTGTGCTACCAAACGTCACGACGTAACTGGGTGATTATAAAGGAGCTCTACAGGTGTCTCCAAAGGTAGATGTTGGGTTGGCGTATTTCGAGATTAGGATTTGTCACTCCGATTGTCGGAGAGGTATCTCTGGGCCCTCTCGGTAATGCACATCACATAAGCCTTGCAAACATTGCACGTAATGAGTTAGTTGTGGGATGATGTATTACAGAATGAGTAAAGAGACTTGCCGGTAACGAGATTGAACTAGGTATTGGATACCGACGATCGAATCTCGGGCAAGTAACATACCGATGACAAAGGAACAACGTATGTTGTTATGCGGTCTGACCGATAAAGATCTTCGTAGAATATGTATGAGCCAATATGGGCATCCAGGTCCCGCTATTGGTTATTGACCGGAGACGTGTCTTGGTCATGTCTACATTGTTCTCAAACCGTAGGGTCCACACGCTTAACGTTACGATGACAGTTATTATGAGTTTATGCATTTTGATGTACCGAAGTTAGTTCGGGGTCCCGGATGTGATCACGGACATGACAAGGAGTCTTGAAATGGCCGAGACATAAAGATTGATATATTGGATGACTATATTCGGACACCGGAAATGTTCCGGGTGATTTCGGAGAAAACCGGAGTACCGGAAGGGTTACCGGAACCCTCCGGGGAAGTAATGGGCCTTATTGGGCCTTAGGGGAGAGAGAGGGCTGCGGCCTAGGAGGTGGCGCCCCCCCCCCCACATGGGGAGTCAGAATTGGACTAGGGAGGGGGCGCGGCCCCTCTTTCCCTCTCCCTCTCCCCCTCTTTCCTTCCCCCTTAGGGTTTCCTAATTGGATTAGGAAAGGGGAGTCCTACTCCCACTAGGAGGAGGACTCCCCCTCCCTTTGGCGCGCCCCATAGGGCCGGCCGGCCTCCCCCTTGCTCCTTTATATACGGGGGCAGGGGGGCACCCTAGGACACACAAGTTGATCTTTGAGATCATTCCTTAGCCGTGTGCGGTGCCCCCTGCCACCATATTCCACCTCGATCATATCGTTGTAGTGCTTAGGCGAAGCACTACGTGGGTAGAACATCAAGATCGTCACCACGCCGTCGTGCTGACGGAACTCCTCCCCGAAGCTTTGCTGGATCGGAGCCCGGGGATCGTCATCAAGTTGTACGTGTGCTAAGAACTCGGAGGTGCCGGAGTAACGGTGCTTGGATCGGTCGGATCGGGAAGAAGACGTACGACTACTTCCTCTATGTTGTGTCAACGCTTCCGTTGCGATCTACAAGGGTACATAGATCAGGCTCTCCGCCTTGTTGCTATGCATCACCATGATCTTGCGTGTGCGTAGGAAATTTTTTGAAATTACTACGTTCCCCAACAGTGGTATCAGTGCCAGGTTTTATGGTTTGATGTTATTTGCACGAGTAGAACACGAGTGAGTTGTGGGCGATATAAGTCATACTGCCTACCAGCATGTCATACTTTGGTTCGGCGGTATTGTTGGATGAAGCGGCCCGGACCGACATTACGCGTACGCTTACGCGAGACTGGTTCTACCGCCGTGCTTTGCACACAGGTGGCTGGCGGGTGTCAGTTTCTCCAACTTTAGTTGAACCGAGTGTGGCTACGCCCGGTCCTTGCAAAGGTTAAAACGGAGTCTATTTGACAAACTATCGTTGTGGTTTTGATGTGTAGGTGAGATTGGTTCTTACTTAAGCCCGTAGCAGCCACGTAAAACTTGCAACAACAAAGTAGAGGATGTCTAACTTGTTTTTGCAGGGCATGTTGTGATGTGATATGGCCAAGACATGATGCTAAATTTTATTGTATGAGATGATCATGTTTTGTAACCGAGTTATCGGAAACTGGCAGGAGCCATATCGTTGTCACTTTATTGTATGCAATGCAATCGCGATGTAATGCTTTACTTTATCACTAAGCGGTAGCGATAGTCGTGGAAGCATAAGATTGGCGAGACGACAATGATGCTACGATGGAGATCAAGGTGTCATGCCGGTGACGATGGTGATCATGACGGTGCTTCAGAGATGGAGATCACAAGCACAAGATGATGATGGCCATATCATATCACTTATATTGATTGCATGTGATGTTTATCTTTTTATGGATCTTATCTTGCTTTGATTGACGGTAGCATTATAAGATGATCTCTCACTAAATTATCAAGAAGTGTTCACCCTGAGTATGCACCGTTGCCAAAGTTCGTTGTGCCCAGACACCACGTGATGATCGGGTGTGATAAGCTCTACGTCCATCTACAACGGGTGCAAGCCAGTTTTTGCACACGCAGAATACTCAGGTTAAACTTGACAAGCCTAGCATATGCAGATATGCCCTCAGAACACGGAGACCGAAAGGTCGAGCGTGAATCATATAGTAGATATGATCAACATAGCGATGTTCACCATTGAAAACTACTCCATCTCGCGTGATGATCGGTTATGGTTTAGTTGATTTGGATCACGTGATCACTTAGAGGATTAGAGGGATGTCTATCTAAGTGGGAGTTCTTAAGTAATTTGATTAATTGAACTTAAACTTATCATGAACTTAGTACCTGATAGTATCTTGCTTGTTTATGTTGATTGTAGATAGATGGCTCGTGCTGTTGTTCCGTTGAATTTTAATGTGTTCCTTGAGAAAGCAAAGTTGAAAGATGATGGTAGCAATTACACGGACTGGGTCCGTAACTTGAGGATTATCCTCATTGCTGCTCAGAAGAATTATGTCCTGGAAGCACCGCTGGGTGCCAGGCCTGCTACTGGAGCAACAACAGATGTTATGAACGTCTGGCAAAGCAAAGCTGATGACTACTCGATAGTTCAGTGTGCCATGCTTTACGGCTTAGAATCGGGACTTCAACGACGTTTTGAATGTCATGGAGCATATGAGATGTTCCAGGAGTTGAAGTTAATATTTCAAGCAAATGCCCGGATTGAGAGATATGAAGTCTCCAATAAATTCTATAGCTGCAAGATGCAGGAGAACAGTTCTGTCAGTGAGCATATACTCAAAATGTCTGGGTATAATAATCACTTGATTCAGATGGGAGTTAATCTTCCAGATGATTGCGTCATTGACAGAATTCTCCAATCACTACCACCAAGCTACAAGAGCTTCGTGATGAACTATAATATGCAAGGGATGAACAAGACTATTCCTGAGCTCTTCGCAATGCTGAAAGCTGCGGAGGTAGAAATCAAAAAGGAGCATCAAGTGTTGATGGTCAGCAAGACCACTAGTTTCAAGAAAAAGGGCAAAGGGAAGAAGAAGGGGAACTTCAAGAAGAACGGCAAGCAAGTTGCTGCTCGAGAGAAGAAACCCAAGTCTGGACCTAAGCCTGAAACTGAGTGCTTCTACTGCAAGCAGACTGGTCACTGGAAGCAGAACTGCCCCAAGTATTTGGCGGATAAGAAGGATGGCAAGGTGAACAAAGGTATATGGGATATACATGTTATTGATGTGTACCTTACTAGAACTCGCAGTAGCACCTGGGTATTTGATATTGGTTCTGTTGCTAATATTTGCAACTCGAAACAGGGACTACGGATTAAGCGAACACTAGCAAAGGACGAGGTGACGATGCGCGTGGGAAACGGTTCCAAAGTCGATGTGATCACGGTTGACACGCTACCTCTACATCTACCTACAAGATTAATATTAGACCTAAATAATTGTTATTTGGTGCCAGCGTTGAGCATGAACATTATATCTGGATCTTGTTTGATGCGAGACGGTTATTCATTTAAATCAGAGAATAATGGTTGTTCTATTTATATGAGTAATATCTTTTATGGTCATGCACCTTTGAGAAGTGGTCTATTTTTGATGAATCTCGATAGTAGTAACACACATATTCATAATGTTGAAACCAAAAGATGCAGAGTTGATAATGACAGTGCAACTTATTTGTGGCACTGCCGTTTAGGTCATATCGGTATAAAGCGCATGAAGAAACTCCATACTAATGGACTTTTGGAACCACTTGATTATGAATCACTTGGTACTTGCGAACCGTGCCTCATGGGAAAGATGACTAAAACACCGTTCTCCGGTACTATGGAGAGAGCAACAGATTTATTGGAAATCATACATACCGATGTATGTGGCCCGATGAATATTGAGGCTCGTGGCGGATATCATTATTTTCTCACCTTCACAGATGACTTAAGCAGATATGGGTATATCTACTTAATGAAACATAAGTCTGAAACATTTGAAAAGTTCAAAGAATTTCAGAGTGAAGTTGAAAATCATCGTAACAAGAAAATAAAGTTTCTACGATCTGATCGTGGAGGAGAATATTTGAGTTACGAGTTTGGTGTACATTTGAAAAATTGTGGAGTAGTTTTGCAACTCACGCCACCCAGAACACCGCAGCGTAATGGTGTGTCCAAACGTAATAATCGTACTTTACTAGATATGGTACGATCTATGATGTCTCTTACTGACTTACCGCTATCGTTTTGGGGTTATGCTTTAGAGACGGCAGCATTCACGTTAAATAGGGTACCATCAAAATCCGTTGAGACGACGCCTTATGAACTATGGTTTTGCAAGAAACCAAAGTTGTCATTTCTTAAAGTTTGGGGCTGCGATGCTTATGTGAAAAAGCTTCAAAGCTCGAACCCAAATCGGAGAAATGTGTCTTCATAGGATACCCAAAGGAGACTGTTGGGTACACCTTCTATCACAGATCCGAAGGCAAGATATTTGTTGCTAAGAATGGATCCTTTCTAGAGAAGGAGTTTCTCTCGAAAGAAGTGAGTGGGAGGAAAGTAGAACTTGACGAGGTAACTGTACCTGCTCCCTTATTGGAAAAAAGTACATCACAGAAAACTATTTCTGCGACATCTATACCAACTAGTGAGGAAGCTAATGATGATGATCATGAAACTTCAGGACAAGATACTACTGAACCTCGTAGATCGACCAGAGTGAGATCCGCACCAGAGTGGTACGGTAATCCAGTTCTGGAAATCATGCTACTAGATCATGATGAACCTACGAACTATGAAGAAGCGATGGTGAGCCCAGATTCCGCAAAGTGGCTTGAAGCCATGAAATCTGAGATGGGATCCATGTATGAGAACAAAGTATGGACTTTGGTTGACTTGCCCGATGATCGGCAAGCAATTGAGAATAAATGGATCTTCAAGAAGAAGACTAACACTGACGGTAATGTTACTGTCTACAAAGCTCTACTTGTCGCAAAAGGTTTTCGACAAGTTCAAGGGGTTGACTACGATGAGACCTTCTCACCCGTAGCGATGCTTAAGTCTGTCCGAATCATGTTAGCAATTGCCGCGTTTTATGATTATGAAATTTGGCAAATGGATGTCAAAACTGCATTCCTGAATGGATTTCTGGAAGAAGTGTTGTATATGATGCAACCAGAAGGTTTTGTCGACCCAAAGGGAGCTAACAAAGTGTCCAAGCTCCAGCGATCCATTTATGGATTGGTGCAAGCCTCTCGGAGTTGGAATAAACGCTTTGATAGTGTGATTAAAGCATTTGGTTTTATACAGACTTTCGGAGAAGCCTGTATTTACAAGAAAGTGAGTGGGAGCTCTGTAGCATTTCTGATATTATATGTGGATGACATATTACTGATTGGAAATGACATAGAATTTCTGGATAGCATAAAGGGATACTTGAATAAGAGTTTTTCAATAAAAGACCTCGGTGAAGCTGCTTACATATTAGGCATAAAGATCTATAGAGATAGATCAAGACGCTTAATTGGACTTTCACAAAGCACATACCTTGACAAGATTTTGAAGAAGTTCAAAATGGATCAAGCAAAGAAAGGGTTCTTGCCTGTGTTACAAGGTGTGAAGTTGAGTCAGACTCAATGCTCGACCACTGCAGAAGATAGAGAGAAAATGAAAGGTGTTCCCTATGCTTCAGCCATAGGCTCTATCATGTATGCAATGATGTGTACCAGACCTGATGTGTGCCTTGCTATAAGTTTAGCAGGGAGGTACCAAAGTAATCCAGGAGTGGATCACTGGACAGCGGTCAAGAACATCCTGAAATACCTGAAAAGGATTAAGGATATGTTTCTCGTATATGGAGGTGACAAAGAGCTCACCGTAAGAGGTTATGTTGATGCAAGCTTTGACACTGATTCGGACGATTCTAAATCGCAAACCGAATACGTGTTTATATTAAATGATGGAGCTGTCAGTTGGTGCAGTTCTAAACAAAGCGTCGTAGCGGGATCTACATGTGAAGCGGAGTACATAGCTGCTTCGCAAGCAGCGAACGAAGGAGTCTGGATGAAGGAGTTCATATCCGATCTAGGTGTTATACCTAGTGCATCGGGTCCAATGAAAATCTTTTGTGACAATACTGGTGCAATTGCCTTGGGAAAGGAATCCAGATTTCACAAGAGGACCAAGCACATCAAGAGACACTTCAATTCCATCCTGGATCTAGTCCAGGTGGGAGACATAGAGATTTGCAAGATACATACGGATCTGAATGTTGCAGACCCGTTGACTAAGCCTCTTCCACGAGCAAAACATGATCAACACCAAGGCTCCATGGGTGTTAGAATCATTACTGTGTAATCTAGATTATTGACTCTAGTGCAAGTGGGAGACTGAAGAAATATGCCCTAGAGGCAATAATAAATTTATTATTTATTTCCTTATATCATGATAAATGTTTATTATTCATGCTAGAATTGTATTAACCGGAAACATAATACATGTGTGAATACATAGACAAACTTAGTGTCACTAGTATGCCTCTACTTGACTATCTCGTTAATCAAAGATGGTTATGTTTCCTAACCATAAACAAAGTGTTGTTATTTGATTGACAAGGTCACATCATTAGTTGAATGATCTGATTGACATGACCCATTCCATTAGCTTAGCACCCGATCATTTAGTATGTTGCTATTGCTTTCTTCATGACTTATACATGTTCGGATGACTATGAGATTATGCAACTCCCGTTTACCAGAGGAACACTTTGTGTGCTACCAAACGTCACAACGTAACAGGGTGATTATAAAGGAGCTCTACAGGTGTCTCCAAAGGTAGATGTTGGGTTGGCGTATTTCGAGATTAGGATTTGTCACTCCGATTGTCGAAGAGGTATCTCTGGGCCCTCTCGGTAATGCACATCACATAAGCCTTGCAAGCATTGCAACTAATGAGTTAGTTGCGGGATGATGTATTACAGAATGAGTAAAGAGACTTGCCGGTAACGAGATTGAACTAGGTATTGGATACCGACGATCGAATCTCGGGCAAGTAACATACCGATGACAAAGGGAACAACGTATGTTGTTATGCGGTCTGACCGATAAAGATCTTCGTAGAATATGTAGGAGCCAATATGGGCATCCAGGTCCCGCTATTGGTTATTGACCGGAGACGTGTCTCGGTCATGTCTACATTGTTCTCGAACCGTAGGGTCCGCACGCTTAACGTTACGATGACAGTTATTATGAGTTTATGCATTTTGATGTACCGAAGTTAGTTCGGGGTCCCGGATGTGATCACGGACATGACGAGGAGTCTTGAAATGGTCGAGACATAAAGATTGATATATTGGACGGCTATATTCGGACACCGGAAGTGTTCCGGGTGATTTCAGAGAAAACCGGAGTACCGGAAGGGTTACCGGAACCCTTCGGGGAAGTAATGGGCCTTATTGGGCCTTAGGGGAGAGAGAGGACTGCGACCTAGGAGGTGGCGCCCCCCCCCCCCACATGGGGAGTCCGAATTGGACTAGGGAGGGGGGCGCGGCCCCTCTTTCCCTCTCCCTCTCCCCCTCTTTCCTTCCCCCTTAGGGTTTCCTAATTGGATTAGGAAAGGGGAGTCCTACTCCCACTAGGAGGAGGACTCCCCCTCCCTTTGGCGCACCCCATAGGGCCGGCCGGCCTCCCCCTTGCTCCTTTATATACGGGGGCAGGGGGGCACCCTAGGACACACAAGTTGATCTTTGAGATCGTTCCTTAGCCGTGTGCGGTGCCCCCTGCCACCATATTCCACCTCGATCATATCATTGTAGTGCTTAGGCGAAGCCCTGCGTCGGTAGAACATCAATATCGTCACCACGCCATCGTGCTGACGGAACTCCTCCCCGAAGCTTTGCTGGATCGGAGCCCGGGGATCGTCATCGAGCTATACGTGTGCGAAGAACTCGGAGGTGCCGGAGTAACGGTGCTTGGATCGGTCAGATCGGGAAGAAGACGTACGACTACTTCCTCTACGTTGTGTCAACGCTTCCGTTGCGATCTACAAGGGTACGTAGATCATGCTCTCTCCCTCGTTGCTATGCATCACCATGATCTTGCGTGTGCGTAGGAAATTTTTTGAAATTAGTACGTTCCCCAACAGTGTTTACTTGCATTTGAAGTCTTATTGAAGTTATCGCTGTTGCTGATTTGTGGTTCGTTGATTTTCGCTCCTTGCTTTGGTTTCTCTCGCAAACGACCTCGCGAGGGGTGGTACTCAAACGCCCTCGCGAGCGTTTCTGCTCTAGCCGCTGGAAGGTTTCATGACCCGGGCACGTTACAAGAGCACCCCTCTAGTCCGTGCCCCTCGGGCACCGCGACGCGCACACAGGGCCTGGGTCGGTCGCCCCCCCCCCCCCCCCGGCAGGGGCCAAAAACTATCTACGCACAGGCGTGTGGTTAAGAGACGCAAAAATAAGATCAAGGTAATGGCTAAAACGGCGATAATTCCCAACACGCCCCAGCGGGGCTCCATGCAGCTGTTTTGTCTTACACAGGAAACAAAAGAAAAAGGAAAGGATGAGCCCGGCGCGGCCCTCCTTACACTGGCCCGCAGAGGCGGCACGGGCTGCCTCCGGGCCTCAGGCGGACTCCCTCTCGCGCTTCACCAGGGCACGGCGGCGGGCGGACCAACCACCACCTCCCAAGCAAGCTCGATGGCGCGGGGTGGGCTGCTGCCACCGCTGGATGAGTCGCTTGAGGAAGAGTTGACGAAGCTTGGGGAGTCGCGGACACCGCCATCCGCGCGGGCGCTATCTCCTCCATCGCCATTAGAGCGGGGCCCCCGGACGTGGTCGTCGTCCTCAGGGCAACACCCCGCACGGCGACCATCTTCCCCAAACACCCTCACATAGAGGGTGGCGTCGCCATCGAACCTGAAGTGCAGAGTACACCAGCGCTCCAGGCCGCGAGCGCGGGTGAACGCCTACCAGCCACGAGTTAAGGCCAAGCCCCTGCTGGCGGAGACCTCCAGCGCGACCCATGAGGACCTACTGCTGCAGCCCTCCGCCTGGAGCCAGAGGCCGCCAGGAGCACCGCCCGGGAGTTCACCAAGGACGAAGCGAGGGACTGGGAGCCGGGCGCTGGTCGGCTCCGCCGACCAGACCACGAACTCCGGCAGCGCCTGCACAGCGCGAAAGCGCGGCCTAGGGGAGCGCGCAACCCAGGCACGTCCCTCGGCCACGGCGGCTCGCCCGCTGTCGCGCTGGGAGCCGTCCCCATGACCGCCAAACGCTACCGGGGCGGGCACCGGGTGCTTTCGAGGGCGCCCACGACCGCGCTTGGGCAGGGGAGAGGCAGGACCGCCCTGAAGGGCCTTCCCCTTCTTCGCAGCTGAGTACCTCCTCAATGGAGCCATCACACCAAGACGAAGCAAGAACTGGGGGCAGAGGAGAAAGCAAAGAGAGATGGACTGGAAGGGCACGCACCGTACCGTACTTATAGCCGGCGAAGGCCAACCGCCGGCCTCCACGATCACAGGTAATCATGACACGATTTGCATGCAGGTACTTGTCCAACTCACGTGATCACCGAGGCGTCGTGGGGAAGTGGAGTCGCCCACGTCCAATCAACCGCCACGCGGCGCCCAAAGCCGCAGGCTGTTAGGGCCCGCGGCGCTTCGCCCTTGCCCTTTCGCCTCTCGGCACGGCCAAGTCCATGCGCGCCTCGGGCCTGGGGGCTACTGTCGGTTTTCTGGGAACGGGGGTCCCCAGACTTGCCTGCCTGCGGCCTGCGGCGTGGCTCAAAGGAGGCCCAGGATGGCCCATCTTCATCAGCACAAGGCTCAAGACCCTCGCAAGGGGCCAAGCCTCGCGAGGCGGACGACACGGCGCATCCTCAGGCGCGGCCTCCTCAGGCTGGCTCACGAGGAGACGGAGATATCAAGGCAGGGTATCTCGCGAGGTGCCCATGACACAAGCCATGACGATCGAGGGTGCCAGGCGGGCGCCAGCGCGCGCAGCGTCCTTCTTTCCTCTTTGGTGCAAAGGGGGCAAGCACAGCCGCGGAGTACCGAGGCATTAGGCAAAGGTTGCCATTTCGGTGCAACGAGACCAGGACCAAGCAGACTACAAGACGGAGGTCACCATGGAGCCCAGCACGGCGTCACCGCAGAGTCTTTCGCAGGCAAAGACCAACTTTAGTCAGGATAAGAGTACTTGATGTCCCGCTTCAAATTAGCCCGCCATTGTTGGCTCCCTTCCCGCTCAATATTTGGGAAGAGGACCAGGGCCCCTATAAATAGGGACGGCCACCCACGTAGCAAAGGGTTCGGCATGTGGATCTGACTAGCAAGTAGAGAGAGTAAGTGAGAGAGAGAGAGAGAAGGTGACTGAACTCCTCCCAGCAGTTCATCACCCCAGCCAAGAACAGACCCTCGCGAGGCTGTTCTTCCTTGTACTGTCCATCATCACCAGCCCCAGGAGGCAATCCATCCACCACACATTGGAGTAGGGTATTACACCACAACGGTGGCCCGAACCAGTATAAATCTTGTGTCCCTTGTGCAGTTCCTTTAGTAGTTAGATCTTTGCGAGACGGGGAGGTAGAAGGCGAGATTTCCGCGCGCACCCCAGTGTTCGAACCTTAAGGGTCTGCCGGAACCCGTGAATCCGACAACGTCGAAGTCGATGAGCTGGGTGCGGTAGTTGCTGCAGGCCCCGAAGGTGACAGGGAGGCGGACCTGCCCGATCGAGACTGTGGAACCATCGGTGACTCCGGAGAAAGGCTTGGTTGGCTAAAGCTGGTCATAGGGCACTTGGAGGTTGTTGAATGTTTCCACGGACAGGACGTTGAGCCCTGCCCCTCCGTCGATGAGGGTCCTGGTGACCAGCACGTTGCTAATGACTGGGGAGCAAAGCATCGGGAGGACTCCGGCCGTGGCCGCGCACTTGAGCTGGTCTGCTGAGCTGAACGTGATGGCGCACGCCGACCACCTGAGGGGGCGCGTTGCTTCGAGCTTGGGGAGAACTGCATTCACTTCGCAGGCGAACTTCTTGAAGATACGTTGAGAGGCTGGGGCTTGAGCTCCGCCCAGGATGCAGGCGATTGCGCGCGGCTCTTGGAAGCCCCCACCCCCTCGTCTTGATGGCGGTCTTCGTTCCTCCTTGGCTGAGGCGGCAGCGGAGGTAGGCCTGCGTTGCCATGAGGGCGATCCTCACGAGGCTGATCCCTCCAGTCCCCCTTGCGAGGTAGGTCCCGCCAGCGGTCCTCGCGAGGTTTGTTGCGCCACCCCTGGCGCGGGCCGAGATCTTCCTAGCATCCTGGGTTTCTTCCTCCTCCTCGGCCGTAGCCCCGGTCGGCACGGTCAGGGCGACGGCCGATCCTTCCTTCTCGCATGGCGCGGAGTTCTTGACATTCGTTGGTGTTGTGGGTGTGGAGGTCGTGGTACACACAGTACCGGCTGCCCCTGGAGGGTTCGGGCAGATCCTTGCCCCGCTTGGTGTCTGGTTCTGCTGCGAGTACGGCAGCCCCCTTGCACTTCACGTCCTTGGCCTTCGGCTTCTTCTCTTCTGGGTCCGCGGCAGGCAGCTCGAGGAGGGAGAGACGTCCCTCCTCAGCCCTGGCGCACTTGGTCGCCAAGTTGAACAGCTCTAGGGAGGTGCAGAGCTCTTCATGCATCGCCAGCTCCTCCTTCATCTTGACGTCACGCACGCCATCGGAGAAGGCCGAGATGATGGCTTCCTCGGACACCTTGGGGATCTTGAGGCGTGCACTGTTGAAGCGCTGGATGTACTTTTGCAGGGTCTCCCTAGGTTGCTTCTTGATGCGGCGCATGTCGCTCACGGCGGGCGGCCGGTCGCGGGTACCTTGGAGGTTGGCGATGAAGCAAGTGCGCATCTGGTCCCAGGAGGAGATCGTGCCCGGAGCCAGATTCAGGAGCCAGGTGCGAGCTCCTTCCTTCAGTGCCATGGGGAACCAGTTCGCCATGACCTTTTCATCCCCGCTGGCAGCCTCGATGCCCAGCTCATAGAGCTGGAGAAACTCTGCGGGATCAGTTGTGCCGTCGTAGCGAGGAGGCAGGTCTGGCTTGAACTTGCCCGGGCCACACGACACTGCGCAGCTCGGTGGTGTAGGCGCGGCAGCCTGCGGTGGCTATGGGAGGCTTCGGTTGAGGGAGAGCTTGGCCTTGAGGGTCCCCACGCGCTGCAGCTAGGAGCAGAGCGGGGTCTTGGCGTGCCGGAGCCGGAGCAGGGTCGTGGCGTGCCGGAGCAGGGAGCGCCCGGGCAGCTCCTTGCGGGCGAGGGACTTCTTGGCAGCTCCATTCTTGCTGTGCTGGCATCTGGCGGAGCAGGTTCCGCCCAGGGGCCACGCGCCTTGGAGCCATGGCGTCTTCTCGGAGAGGAGGCGGCTGGTACGCCCCCAGAGCTTCATCGCCCGCGCGGGGCGGGGTGCGGCGCAGCGGAGCGGACGGCGCAGGAGAGCCCCTTGCGGCGCGGCCGAGCTCGGCGATGCGGCCGAGCCACTCCTCGTAGACGTAGTTGACGGGGCGGTAGCGCAGGAGTTCGTTTGCCGTGATGAGCGCAGCTCGAGCCTCCAAGGGTGCGCGGAGCGCGCGGGACGAAGAGCCGGCTGGGGTGAGCGATGGAGTAGCGGTGCGGCCGTCTTGGCGCACGGATGGATGCTGAGACGACGCTTGCTGCTCGCCCCCCGCCGGGCCGGTGGCGGCGTTGACGGTGGGCGATGGGGAATGACGAGGACGCCCACCGACGGGGGCCGTCTGGGCGACGCGAGAAGCGATGGTGGCCCGGCGCTCGGCGTGGGCCCGACGAGCGTCAGACATGGATGCGACGGTCGGAGGGGAGCGGAGTGGTGGAAGACAGATTCCGGCGCACCCCTACCTGGCGCGCCAAATGTCGGATCACGGGTTCCGGCAGACCCTTAAGGTTCGAACACTGGGGTGCACGCGGAGATCACGCCTTCTACCTCCCCGTCTCGCAAAGATCTAAACTATTGAAAGAACTGCAGAAGAGACACAAGGTTTATACTGGTTCGGGCATCCGTTGTGGTGTAATACCCTACTCCAGTGTGTGGTTCGTGGATTGCCTTCTCGGGCTGGTGATGATGAACAATACAAGGAAGAAGAGCCTCGCGAGGGTATGTTCTTGGCTGGGGTGATGAACTGCTAGGAGGAGTTCAGTCACCCTTCTCTCTCTCTCACTCACTCTCTCTACTTTGCTCTCACTTGTCGACCGTCTGAGCGAACCCCCTTTCTTCTCTCCTCCTTCCCCTACCCTGGGGGTGGCTAGTCCTATTTATAAGCAAAGGCCCTGGGCCTCTTCCCAAATATTGAGCGGGAAGGGCGCCAACAATTGGCCAATTCAAAGGGGAACATCTAGTACACTTATCCTGACTAAAGTTGGTCTTCGCCTGCTAAAGGCTATGTGGTGACGGCGTGCTGGGCTCCATGGTGACCTCCGTCTCGTAGTCCTCGTGGTCTTGGTCTCGTTGCACCAAAATGGCAACCTTTGCCTGACGCCTCGATACTCCGCGGCTGCGCTTGCCCCCTTTGCACCAAAGAGGAAAGAAGGACGCTGCGCGCGCTGGCGCCCGCCTGGCACCCTCGATTGTCATGGCTTGCGTCAGGGGCACCTCGCGAGGTACCCTGCCTTGATCTCTCCGCCTCCCCACGAGCCAGCCTGATGAGGCGGTGCCTGAGGATGCGCCGTGTCGTTCGCCCCGCGAGGCTTGGCCCCTCGCGAGGGTCTTGAGTCTTGTGTTGATGAAGATGGGCCACACTGGGCCTCCTTTGAGCCACGCCGTAGGCCGCAGGCAGGCAAGTCTGGGGACCCCCGTTCCCAGAATGCCGACAACTTTAAAGGTTATCAGGTGGACCATATAGACTGGCGGAAGAATGAAGCGGCAGACGCTTTAAGTCGTCTTGGTTCCCAACATAAACCGGTTCCGCCCAATGTCTTTCTTGATGTGTTGCACAATCTGTCAGTCAAAATACCAACCGAAGAAGATTTGGCTATTCCTGATCCGGAGGCTCAGTTGGTGGCAGCTCTGCATGCCATACCGGATTGGACGATCCCATATCTGGATTACATGAACCACGGCGAGTTACCAGATGAGGAAACGTTGGCTCGACAGATAATCCGGCGTTCCAAGTCCATGACCATACTCAACGGGGAGTTACATTGTTACAGTGTTTCAGGAGCAATTCAGCGCTGCGTTTCTCCTCAAGAAGGTCGTGAGATTTTGCGAGAAATCCATGAAGGGGATTGCGGTCACCACGCGGTTCAAAGTCGTTGGTTGCCAAAGCTTTTCGCCACGATTTTTACTGGTTGACGGTGCATGCTGATGCGGAGGATTTAGTTAAGAGATGTGATGGATGTCAAAAATTTGCCCGTCGTGTGCACGTTCCGGCTCAAGAGTTGCGGATGATTCCAATTATGTGTCCATTTGCAACTTGGGGCTTGATATGGTTGGACCCTTCAAGCGCTCTAAGGACAAGAAGACCCACCTGTTAGTAGCAGTTGATAAATTCACTAAATGGGTGGAGGCAGAGCCAGTCAGCAAGTGTGATGCAGCCATGGCGGTTCAATTCATCAAAAAGGTGATATTCCAGTTTGGCTTTCCACACAGCATTATAATAGATAATGGTACTAATCTATCAAAAGGGGAGATGGAAGAATTCTATCAACGTGAGCACATCCGGCTTGATCTAGCATCAGTGGCTCACCCCCAATCTAATGGTCAAGCGGAAAGGGCAAATCAAGAAATTCTATGGGGTATCAAACCAAGGCTTATGGTTCTCTTAATGCGGACGCTGGGTTGTTGGGTTGAGGAGCTACCTTCTGTGTTATGGAGCATCAACACCACACCAATAGGTCTACGGGTTACACACCTTTCTTCATGGTTTATGGAGCGGAGGCAGTTCTTCCTAGTGACATCCGTCACGATTCGCCCTGTGTTGCAGCTTATGTTGAAGCTGATAATGAGAAGGCACGTCAGGATTCTCTGGACCTGTTGGATGAAGAGCGTGATCTTGCAGCAGCATGTTCGGCGATTTATCAACAAGATCTTCGACGTTATCACAGCCGACAGGTTAAAACTAGAACCTTTCAAGAAGGTGATTTGGTGCTCCGGCTCATCCAAGATCAGACTGATATGCACAAGTTATCCCCCCCTTGGGAAGGACCCTTTGTGGTCAGCAAAAATCTGCACAACGGATCTTACTACCTCATTGATGTTCGAGAGCATGAAGACTCGCGTCAATCGGAGGAGGAGATAAAGTGGCCATGGAACATAGCTCTCCTTCGGCCTTACTATACTTAAAGCCATAGGCTCTTCATCTGTACATATTTATGACAGTGTATATATCATATAATAAATCGGAGCCTCCGTTATAAGCGGGGTATCTGTTCTTTCTTATATCATGTGTGTACTTTTACAAGTTAACTGACAAAGCGGAGTCTTTGTTAAACTGGCTTTAGCAGCTGCATAGAGATAAAGAAAATCACTAGGGGGCTTGGTCATGTTTGAACCACAGCTACACCTCTTGATAGGCATTTCAGCCACACAAGGAAAATTTTGTGGAGCCAAAGAGAGTGTTGTACACAGTACAGACTCAAACATAGGCGCACATGGAGCATCGCCCACAAAGTTACTTGGGGGATCTTTTTTGCAAAGCAACAAAGAGTTTCAAAGGACCCTCGTAATTGGCTATCAAGCCACGACTTGGAAGCCTGGCGTATTCACCTAAAAACCCGGGTTAGCCTGCCTTCATCAAGTAAGCCACTCCTGTCCAGGTAATCCTGGTATGACCCATCGAACATTTGACAAGTCAATCTTTTACAGACCCTGAACTTGTCACAGTTAATACGATGATTGGTTAATTGGAGGCCCATCTTAAAAGGCTTTGTTAAATGGTTTAACTCAGAGGCCCGGCAGCCCATGAAAAGCCTCGATTTGGAGCCTGGCAGCTCGTGAAAACCCTCGCATATTTTCCTATTTGAATTTTGTTTATTGAAAATCATAACTATTTTTTGATAAACCGGCGTCCTTGACCCAGCTTGCTTTTCAACTACCAGTTGTTGGCACATGATCAATTATAAACCGGTGTTCATTGACCCGGTCTGTTTTCACTAAATCACCAGTATTATAAAGAAAATCTGGTAGTTATACCGGTCCGATTTAATATATAGACCAGCATTATGAAGATGAAATTATCAAACGTCCCGGATTGGTGTTAACACCTTTACTGTATACACATTTGGTCAATCAATGAGGTATGTTCTGTACATTATTTTTTGTACAAACACTTGATTATTCATCTAAAGTACTATATACTTCTTGGATATTATGACATGTCTAGCGGTAAACCGCTAGACACTTTTAAGTTTTTGTACCCAGGAAGGAAATTCATCATGGGTTATGCATAAAATATATCCCGAAGGGCAGCACAGATTGTCACAAAGCATTACGAAACATACTCGATGGCATGGCAGATAAACAGAGTTTCAGCTATCCTATTACATGAAGCTTCAAAGCGGCTCAAACAGTGCCATTGTTTTTCACAGTAGCCATATAAACCAGCGACCGGATCAGGACTCTTCATCACGACGGTTTGACGATTGCGGATCAGTTGATGTAGGCACTTATTCATCCCTCCCCAGACGCTGGAAATCAGGCGTTGACCAATCGATTCCGGTTAAAGCTTGGAACACTGCTTCCTCATGGATGTAACGCCCCCGATATTACTTTCCCAATTTGTACGCCAACTCTTGCCGTTTCCGGCATTAAGTTATATTTATTTTTCGGGTTCGGGTCTTTGTCTCCATGTGTTGTTTTCGTTTTCGTGCATCTCATATCATGTCATCACGTGCATTGCATTTGCATACATGTTCATCTCATGCATTCGAGCATTTTCCCCGTTGTCCGTTTTGCATTCCCGCGCTTCGTTCTCCTCCGGTGGCCATTTCTAGCTTTCTTTCGTGTGTGGGGATTAAACATTTCCGGATTGGACCGAGACTTGCCATGCGGGCTTGGTTTACTACCGGTAGACCGCCTGTCAAGTTTCGGGTCATTTGGACTTCGTTTGATACTCCAACGGTTAACCGAGGGACCGAAAAGGCCTCGTGTGTGTTGCAGCCCAACACCCCTCCAATTTGGCCCAAAACCCACCAAACTCTGCTCCATCTTCTCGGTCGTTCGATCACGATCGCGTGGCCGAAAACCGCACCTCATTTGGACTCTCCTTGCTCCCTCTATGCCTATATATACACCCCTCCATTTTCGGATCTCTCTTCCTCCCCGAAACCCTCAACTCACCCCGCCACCGACGGACACGTCCGCCCCCGGCCGGATAGTGTCCGCCACCGCCCGCCACTGCCACGTGGCATCGCGCCACTCGCCGTCCGCCGCGCGGCCCGGGGAGCCCGGAGCCGGCCCTCCCGGCCCACGTCGCCCGCGCCGCCGACCGGGGAGCCGCGCCGCCCGACCCGCGTGCCCCCGCCGCCGTCTTCCGCAACGCCGGCCACCACGGTCGCCTCACCGACCTTGCCACCGGCACCACCCGAGCCGAAGCTCGCCGGCCACCACCGCCGCCTCGCCGCCCCACTCCGGTCGCCGCCAACGCCGGCGAGCGCCGCGGCCACTCCGGCCGTCCCCGCCCCCGTGCCTACCTCCTCCTCCGCCGGCCACCGTCGCCCTTCTCCGGCGAGCCCGCCGTCGACCTCGGTTCGCACCGCTGCTACAGTGCGCTCCGGCTGGATCCAGATCTGGAGCGTGAACAGTAAACCCTAGGGCTGACTTCTCCTTCTCCCCCCTAATTTTTATGCCTACTTTGACTGCTCATATCTCCGCATCCGTAGCTCCGTTTTGGACATATGACATATCAAAATCTTCGTCTCGACGAGTGCATCATTTCATTCAATTGCATCATTTGCATTTGAGTTCATCTTGATGCCCAAAATTCTGTTAGAAGGAGGCATCGTGAGTTAAATTGCAGATCCGTTAGCTCATCATTGACTTTTGTCATTTTTGCCATGATTATTGTGTGCATGATATGCCTGTGCCCCTTTGGGATGAATTGTTAAGCATTTTGTCTTCTTTCCAGAGGTGCCACCCATGCATTTTTAGGATGTGTTTTGTGCCTTGTGCAAGCTTGCAAAGAGGGGTACCTGAGATTGCTGATTTCAGGGACTTAGTGATTTTCACAAAGTCTGGGATATTTTAGTTCATGATGCTATATGTCCAGCTTGTTTCCTAGTGATCCCTGCCTCTTTTGAGGATGACAGTAAGAGTGATTTGTTAATCTTGTTGTGCTCTATCCATCCATGTCTTTACTTGTTATGTTGGAGCACCCTAGGTTGAGTCAATCGAGCTCAACTTTTGCATCGTTGTTAATTTGGGCAGATCGTGAACTCTTTTGCGATTTCGCCGGTGCTATTGCTAGTGATCCGTGCATGCTATGCCATTGTTCTTGCCATGTCTAGCTAGCATTTTGTGCCTTATTTATGGATATATGCTTGCCTTGCCATGACTTGCACCGTAGTGAGTGCATCGAGCTCGTTTACTTGCCTCCGTGAGTATAATTCCAGCATGTCTCAGTTTTCACTAAGTCTGAAAACTGATTGTGTTTCATCTATGTTCATGTGCTCGTTAGAGTATTTTGTGAACCCTTTTGGCCCCAGGTCACTTTGGGTGTTTTGTTAAGCTTGTTGAGTAGCTCCATGCCATGCTCTTACTTGCCATGTTCAGGTTATGTTTCATGTTGTTTTGCTGCTCCGAAGAGAGCATCGTGGTCTGAAATTTCAGACTAGTGTTAATTTCACTAAGTCTGAAATCTGTTTTGCTTATTCAGTTTTGCCATGCTTGTTTGAACCCCTTAATGGATGAATTTTCCTATGGCTCATTCCTAGTGATTTGCTAAGCATCTTGTGTACATCCCTGCCATGTATTTTGTTTTCTTGTTTGGTGGCTGTAGCATGTTCATTTCGTTGCATTTAGGAGCCTACTTGCTGTTAATCGCAGATCGGTTCGTTTCGTAAAACGCTTGCCATTTGCAAACCGTAGCTCCGATTCCTATGATCTTTATAACGTTTTCAGGGGATTTCTTCCCCTCTATCCAGTGGCACACTTGGTTTTCCAAGTTGAGTGCAGGTTCATGCATTTCCTGTCACGTCTTGCATTTTGCATCCCGCGTCGCATCCCGCATAGCATACCATCTTTGCATCGTATTGGTTGCCCTTGCACGTGGTTGATTGTATCCTTGTTGCTTGTTTGTGTTGTTGGGTAGAGCCGGGAGATGAGTTCACTAACGAGGAGCCCGTTGAGTTGGCTTTTGAGGGTCCAGTCAACTCTGACAACTATGCAGGCAAGATGATCATACCCTCGAAATCACTACTATCTTTGCTATGCTAGTTTGCTCGCTCTTTTGCTATGCCATTGCTACGATGCCTACCACTTGCTTGTCAGCCTCCCACTTGCCATGCTTGAGCCTCTAACCCACCTTTGTCCTAGCAAACCGTTGATTGGCTATGTTACCGCTTTGCTCAGCCCCTTCTTATAGCGTTGCTAGTTGCAGGTGAAGATTGGAGCCGTTCCTTGTTGGAACATTTATTTACTTGTTGGGATATCATTATATTGCCATGTTATCTTAATGCATCTATATACTTGGTAAAGGGTGGAAGGCTCGGCCGCTCGCCTAGTGTTTTGTTCCACTCTTGCCGCCCTAGTTTCCGTCATATCGGTGTTATGCTCCTGGATTGTTGCGTCCCTTACGCGGTTGGGCTATAATGGGAACCCCTTGATAGTTCGCCTTGATTAAAGCTTTTCCAGCAATGCCCAACATTGGTTTTACCATTTGTCACCTAGCCTCTTTTTCCCTTGGGTTTCCGGAGCCCGAGGGTCATCTTTATTTTAGCCCCCACGGGCCAGTGCTCCTCTGAGTGTTGGTCCGAACTAGAGTCCTGTGCAGCGCCCCCTCGGGGAAACTCGAGGTTTGGTTTTAGTTGTATGGAGAGATCATCTGAGTGTGCCCTGAGAACGAGATATGTGCAGCTCCTATCGGGATTTGTCGGCACATTCGGGCGGTGTTGCTGGTCTTGTTTTAACCTGTCGAATCATCTTGTTGTACCGAGATACCGAGTCTGATCGGTGTGTCTTGGGCGGAGGTCTATTCCTTCGTTGACCGTGAGAGCTTGTTATGGGCTAAGTTGGGACCCCCCTGTAGGGATTGATCTTTCGAAAGCCGTGCCCGCGGTTATGGGCAGATGGGAATTTGTTAATGTCCGGTTGTAGATAACGTGAACCTTAATTAATTAAAATGAATCAACTGAGTGTGTTGCCGTGATGGCCTCTTCTCGGCGGAGTCCGGGAAGTGGACACGGTGTTGGAGTTATGTTTGAGCAGGTTGCTCTCTAGTTTCTCGCTCGTGCTTTGCCTCCTCTTCTCGCTCTCTTTTGCGAATAAGTTAGCCACCATATATGCTAGTCGCTTGCTGCAGCTCCACTTATACATTACCCCCCTTTCCTACCTATTAAGCTTAAATAGTCTTGATCGCGAGGGTGCGAGATTGCTGAGTCCCTGTGGCTCACAGATTACTATTACACCAGATGCAGGGACAGATGATAGAGCTCCAGATGGCGCGCTCGAGCTCAAGTGGGAGTACGACGAGGACTCTCAGCGTTACTATGTGTCTTTTCCTGATGATCAGTAGTGGTGCCTATTCGGGGTTAGATTCAGGGCCTTGTCGCATGTTGGGGGTCTTTTCTATTTTGGCGCCGTAGTCGGGCCATGAGTGAATTGTATGATGGATGTTATTTATGTACTTTGATGTGACGTGGCGAGTGTAAGCCAACTATGTTATTCCCCTTTATATTATTTATGTACATGGGATGTGTGATGATTTCCCGACTTGTGACATTGCTTTCAATGCGGCTATGCCTCTAAGTCGTGCCTCGACACGTGGGAGATATAGCCGCATCGAGGGCGTTACAAGTTGGTAATTAGAGCCTTCCCCGACCTTAGGAGCCCCCATTGCTTGATCATTTCTAGCAGCCGAGTTGTGTCTAGAAAAATGTTTTGAGTCCTTTAGGAATTATATATCGGAGAGCTTAGGAATTCTTTTTTACTTCCCAGTCTCCTCATCGCTCTGGTAAGGCATCCTGACATAGAGTTTTGACTCTTCTCTTCTCAAATTTCACTAAAAAAAATTTAGGATCACGCGAGTATCTTGGTTTTGTTCCGATGGCTTATGATGAGAACACTATCTTGGTGCCTCCTGTCAGGGGTTTAGTGGAAGTGTCCCGGGGAGTTGAGCTCTGAGGTGTTGTCATCATAATTCTATCGTTGAAATTCTGGTATACTTGAGATGTGTGCGCGACATCAAAAATCTCCTTTATGCAGTTCGTTGGTGAGATAACCTCGACGCCACCCAGTACTGGGGCGGGAGTTCGGGAGTATCGCCATAACTTGGATAACGGATGCTTTTCGAAGGTTGAGGTAGATCGTTTCCGAAGGTTTCTTGGTTATGTGTTGAAGGATGGATGCAGCTGGATGTAGGATTTGCTAGTTTGGGTGAGATATTATGCTTCCCCTGTATCCCCAACACCTGATTGCATAACCGGAAAGTTTCGGGAGTTTCATAGGTGGGAATTCAAGTAGCTCTTAGGATATCTTTCCGACAGATGTATGATATGAAATTGGGGTTCGACGTCTAGTGGTTCGCCTATTCACGGTCGATTTTACAGTGGTCTCGTTGTGTCTTAAAGAGTCCTTGGCTATGCTGACTCGGGGATGCTTCGTATGTCATGTGCACTGCCTTGTACATGATGGTGCTGTACGATCGAGCCCGTGTAGGTCCCACCATGAAAACTTCAGACGAAATTTCTATCATATGTTTTGTTCCGGCTTATTCCACAAGCCAACCCTTGGTTTTATTTTCAGTTGTGGCATTCGAGTTCCTTCGACATCATATGTTGATTCCACCCCTCGTTGATGTACCCCTTCTACCTGATTCTTCGTGGCTTCGCAATTTAGGAATATGTGACCACTTCAAGAGAAGTGCATTCGTTCATTTTGTTCGGATGTGAAGACTTTATGTTGCAATTTTCATTCCATTGGATTCAGCTTCAATATTTGTCTATTTGTGTGCTAATGGTGGTCAACCTGTTCAGGATGGCTCCTCCAACGCGCACGACTCTGAACCCTGATCCGCCGCCACCTCCACCGCCTCCGGAGGCTTGGCAAGCTGTGATGGCCGCAACTAATGCAAATACACAGTTGATCATGCAAATCCTCCAAGAGCGGAATCAAGGCGGTCAAGGGAATCAAGGCAACAACCAGAACCATTTTGCTACTCTGAACCAGTTCCTCGCAAATGGTCCAAAGACGTTCAGCAATTGTGTTGAGGCTACCGATGCTGACGATTGGCTAGTGGATCTGGGCAAGCATTTTGAATGCAGCAACGTCAGGCCTGAAGATTTCGTCAAGTTCGCTTCTTTCCAGCTCAAAGATCAGGCCGTAGAGTGGTTCCAGCAGTACAAGGATTCCAGAGGTGGACGCTTGATCACTTGGGATGATTTCCGTCGTGATTTCCGAGCTCATCACATTCCTCAGAGTGTGACTGAAAGCAAACGTGAGGAATTCCGCAATCTGAAGCAAGGCTCTTTGTCTGTCTATGACTACAACAAGTTGTTCCAGAAGCTCGCCCGTTTTGCCAAGCAGGATGTTCCTGATGAGAAGAGCATGATCTATCAGTTCAGAGGTGGTCTCTGTGAAGAAATTCAGCTCGCTCTTGTCCTCTTTGAGCCGCTGCGATAAGATGAGTTCTACAACATGGCACTGAAGCAAGAGGCTGCTTAGTTGAGGTGTGATGCTTCCAGGAAGCGAGTCAGAGACACTACGCCTTCTTCCTCTACTCAAGTGGCCAAGCAGCAGAAGTATTGGCTTCCTCCTCCTCCGTTCCGTCAGCCGTATCAGCAGAAGAGCAAAGGTGGCAGTGGTTCATCCCACCCACCCAACCCAGGCTTTCAGAACAAGACTTCGTCTCAAGCTCCAAGATCGAGTGCTCCGTACCACCATCCGCTCTCAGAGGTCACGTGCAACAAGTGCCAACAGAAGGGTCACTACGCCAACAACTGTTTCAACCAGAGGCGTCTTCCTCCTCCTCCTGTCAAATCGTCAAGTACAGCTGTGGTCAAGCATAACCCCAAGTCCGCCAAGGTCAACTTGATGAACGCAGCTTAGGCAGAGGATTCGTCAGATGTGATCATGGGTAACCTTCTTGTTAATGATATCCCTGCAAAAGTTCTTTTTGACACTGGTGCATTGCATTGCTTCATTTCCAATCTTTTGCATCAAAGTATGACTGTGATTACCAGCACCTGCAAAATTATTTACAAATTGTGTCACCGGGCAAACAGATGACAGCTAATTTCTGTGTCCCGGATGTTACTATCACCTTGGGAGACTACAAGTTCCTTTCTTCCCCAATTGTTCTTGGCGATTCCGATATTGATCTTATTCTTGGGATGGACTGGCTCTCTAAACATAAATCTCAGCTTGATTGTGCAGCCAGGTAGATTCAACCGACTCATTCGTCTGAGGATGTAATTGTCTTTGCTGCTCGGGATAATACCATCCGGTTGTTTTCTCTCAATGAGAAGGGTGAATTGGATGCTATTTCGCAGATTCCGGTTGTTTGTGAGTATCAAGACAGCTTCCCAGAAGAACTCCCAGGCATGCCTCCGCACCGGCCGGTTGAATTTGTTATTGAACTTGAGCCCGGTACGGAACCTGTGTGCAAACGTCCCTACAAGCTCGGCCCCGAAGAGTTGAAGGAGTTGAAGAAACAACTCGATGTTCAAGAAAGAATGGGTCTCATTCGGCCTAGTACTTCTCCGTGGGGTTGTGGTGTTCTTTTTGTGAAGAAGAAGGATGGAACGGACCGATTTTGTGTTGATTATTGTCCATTGAACAAGAAGACCATCAAGAACAAATACCCACTTCCCAACATCAATGAGCTGTTTGAACAACTCAAGGGTGCCCAAGTATTCTCTAAGCTTGATCTTCGCATGGGTTATCATCAGATTCGCATTCGTGAGCAAGATATTCCCAAGACGGCCTTCAGAACAAGCTATGGGTCATATGAATACACTGTCATGTCTTTTGGCCTCGCCAACGCTCCTCCGACGTTCTCTCGCATGATGAACTTCATCTTCAACCCCTACACCAATGACTTCGTTTTGGTCTATCTCGATGACATTCTGGTTTTCTCGAAGAACAAGGAAGATCATGCCAAGCACTTGTGTTTGGTTCTTGACAAGCTCAGGGAACATCAGTTCTACGCCAAGTTCTCCAAGTGTGAATTTTGGCTCGATGAGGTGCTTTATCTTGGCCATATCATCTCTGCCAAGGGCATTTCCGTGGATCCTGAGAAGGTGTCTGCAATTGTTAATTGGGAACCTCCTTAGAACGTGAAGCAACTTCGTAGCTTCCTCGGTATCGCAAGCTACTGCCGAAGATTCGTTGAAAACTTTTCCAAGATTGCGAAGCCTCTCTCAAATCTTCTTCAGAAGCACGTCAAGTATGTTTGGTCTCCGGAGTGTGATATTGCTTTCAACTCTTTGAAAGAGAAGTTGATCACTTCTCCAGTTCTGACTCCGCTTGACGAAACCAAGCCGTACGAGGTCTTTTGTGATGCCTCTCTCCAAGGTCTCGGTGCTGTACTGATGCAAGAGAAGAAAGTTGTTGCTTATACCTCTCGCAAGTTGAAGCCTAATGAGAAGAACTACCCCACTCATGATCTCGAGTTGGCGGAAGTTGTGCACGCTTTGTTGACTTGGAGACATCTTCTATTGGGAAGGAAAGTGGGCATTTTCACTGATCACAAGAGTCTCAAGTACATCTTCACCCAGCCTAATCTCAACCTCAGGCAGACTCGATGGGTCGAAATGATTCAAGAGTACAATCCGAGTATCGAGTATACTCCAGGCAAGGCTAATGTGATTGCTGACGCTTTGAGCAGAAAAGCATATTGCAACAGTCTCATTCTCAAGCCTTATCAACCCGAGCTTTGTGAAGCTTTCCGCAAACTTAATCTGCAAATTGTTCCTCAAGGTTTCCTCGCCAACCTTCAAGTCTCTCCTACCTTGGAAGACCAGATTCGCCAAGCCCAGCTTCTTGATGCTATGGTGAAAAAGGTGAAGATTGGTATTGCAAAGAGTCAGTCCAAGTACAAGTGCTACCGACTTGATGACAAGGACACTCTCTTCTTCGAGGATCAAATTGTTGTGCCCAAAGGTGAACTTCGTAAAGTAATCATGAATGAGGCTCACAACTCTCTCCTCTCCATCCACCCTGGTAGCACAAAGATGTATCAAGACCTGAAGCAAACTTATTGGTGGACTCGAATGAAGCGCGAGATCGCTCAATTCGTGAATGAATGTGATGTCTGCAGAAGAGTGAAGGCAGAACACCAAAGGCCAGCAGGTCTCCTGCAACCTCTTGCCATTCCAGAATGGAAGTTTGACCACATTGAAATGGACTTCGTGACTGGGTTTCCAAAGTCCAAGCGTGGCAATGATGCTATATTCGTTGTCATCGACAAGCTCACCAAAGTGGCTCATTTTCTGCCTATCAAAGAGTCAATCACTGCAGCTCAATTGGCAGAACTCTATACCTCTCGAATTGTCTCTCTGCACGGTATTCCTCAAGTGATATCTTCATACTATGGCAGCATCTTTACCTCCATGTTTTGGGATTCTTTTCAGAAGGCCATGGGCACCAACATCCGCTTCAGCACTGCTTTCCATCCTCAAACAAGCGGTCAAGTCGAGCGTGTCAACCAGATTCTGGAAGATATGCTCAAGGCTTGTGTTATCTCCTTCGGCATGAAGTGGGAGGTGAAGGAAATATGCCCTAGAGGCAATAATAAAGTTATTATTTATTTCCTTATATCATGATAAATGTTTATTATTCATGCTAGAATTGTATTAACCGGAAACATAATACATGTGTGAATACATAGACCAATAGAGTGTCACTAGTATGCCTCTACTAGACTAGCTTGTTAATCAAAGATGGTTATGTTTCCTAACCATGAACAAAGAGTTGTTATTTGATTAACAAGGTCACATCATTAGTTGAATGATCTGATTGACATGACCCATTCCATTAGCTTAGCACCCGATCATTTAGTATGTTGCTATTGCTTTCTTCATGACTTATACATGTTCCTATAACTATGAGATTATGCAACTCCCGTTTACCGGAGGAACACTTTGGGTACTACCAAACGTCACAACGTAACTGGGTGATTATAAAGGAGTACTACAGGTGTCTCCAATGGTAGATGTTGGGTTGGCGTATTTCGAGATTAGGGTTTGTCACTCCAATTGTCGGAGAGGTATCTCTGGGCCCTCTCGGTAATGCACATCACATAAGCCTTGCAAGCACTACAACTAATAAGTTAGTTGTGAGATGATGTATTACGGAACGAGTAAAGAGACTTGCCGGTAACGAGATTGAACTAGGTATTGGATACCGACGATCGAATCTCGGGCAAGTAACATACCGATGACAAAGGGAACAACGTATGTTGTTATGCGGTCTGACCGATAAAGATCTTCGTAGAATATGTAGGAGCCAATATGGGCATCCAGGTCCCGCTATTGGTTATTGACCGGAGACGTGTCTCGGTCATGTCTACATTGTTCTCGAACCGTAGGGTCCGCACGCTTAACGTTACGATGACAGTTATTATGAGTTTATGCATTTTGATGTACCGAAGGTTGTTCGGAGTCCCGGATGAGATCACGGACATGACGAGGAGTCTCGAAATGGTCGAGATGTAAAGATTGATATATTGGAAGCCTATGTTTGGACACCGGAAGCGTTCCGGATGAAATCGGGATTTTACCGGATTACCGGGAGGGTTACCGGAACCCCCCGGGAGGCAAATGGGCCTATTGGGCCTTAGTGGAAAAAAGAGAAGAGGCAGCCCACAAGCTGGCCGGCGCCCCCCCCCCCCTTTCCCAAGTCCTAGTAGGACTAGGAGAAGTGGGCCGGCCCCCTCTCTCTCTCCTTTCCACCTTGAGTCCTAGTTGGAATAGGATTGGAGGAGGAGTCCTACTCCCGGTGGGAGTAGGACTCCCCCTGCGCCTCCTCCCTCCTAGCCGGCCGAACCCCCTGCCCCTGGCCTTTATATACGGGGGCAGGGGCACCCCAAGACACACAAGTTTGATCCTTGAGATCGTTCCTTAGCCGTGTAAGGTGCCCCCTGCCACCAAATTCCACCTCGATCATACCGTTACAGTGCTTAGGCGAAGCCCTGCGTCGGTAGTACATCAAGATCGTCACCACGCCGTCGTGCTAACGGAACTCTTCCTCGACGCTTTGCTGGATCGGAGCCCGAGGAACGTCATCGAGCTGAACGTGTGCTAAGAACTCGGAGGTGCCGGAGTAACGGTGCTTGGATCGGTCGGATCGGGAAGAAGACGTACGACTACTTCCTCTACATTGCGTGATCGCTTCCGCAGTCGGTCTGCGTTGGTACGTAGACAGCACTCTCCCCTCTCGTTGCTGTGCATCACCATGATCTTGCGTGTGCGTAGGAAAATTTTGAAATTACTGCGTTCCCCAACAGTGGCATCAGAGCCAGGTTTTATGGTTTGATGTTATATGCACGAGTAGAACACAAGTGAGTTGTGGGCGATACAAGTCATACTGCCTACCAGCATGTCATACTTTGGTTCGGCGGTATTGTTGGACGAGACGATCCGGACCAACCTTACGCGTACTCTTACGCGAGACCGGTTCCCTCGACGTGCTTTGCACACAGATGGCTTGAGGAAGACTGTCTCTCCAACTTTAGTTGAACCAAGTGTGACTACGCCCGGTCCTTGAGAAGGTTAAAACGGAGTCTATTTGACGAACTATCGTTGTGGTTTTGATGCGTAGGTGAGATGAGTTCTTACTTAAGCCCGTAGCAGCCACGTAAAACTTGCAACAACAAAGTAGAGGACGTCTAACTTGTTTTTGCAGGGTATGTTGTGATGTGATATGGTCAAGGCATGATGCTGATTTTATTGTATGAGATGATAATGTTTTGTAACCGAGTTATCGGCAACTGGCAGGAGCCATATGGTTGTCGCTTTATTGTATGCAATGCAATCGCGATGTAATGCTTTACTTTATTACTAAACGGTAGTGATAGTCGTGGAAGCATAAGATTGGCGAGACGACAACGATGCTACGATGGAGATCAAGGTGTCGAGCCGGTGACGATGGTGATCATGACGGTGCTTCGGAGATGGAGATCACAAAGCACAAGATGATGATGGCCATATCATATCACTTATATTGATTGCATGTGATGTTTATCCTTTTATGCATCTTATCTTGCTTTGATTGACGGTAGCATTATAAGATGATCTCTCACTAAATTATCAAGAAGTGTTCTCCCTGAGTATGCACCGTTGCAAAAGTTCTTCGTGCTGAGACACCACGTGATGATCGGGTGTGATAGGCTCTACGTTCAAATACAACGGGTGCAAAACAGTTGTACACGCAGAATACTCAGGTTATACTTGACGAGCCAAGCATATACAGATATGGCCTCGGAACACAGAGACCGAAAGGTCGAGCGTGAATCATATAGTAGATATGATCAACATATTGATGTTCACCATTGAAAACTACTCCATCTCACGTGATGATCGGTTATGGTTTAGTTGATTTGGATCACATGATCACTTAGATGATTAGAGGGATGTCTATCTAAGTGGGAGTTCTTAAGTAAATTAACTGAACTTAAAATTATCATGAACTTAGTACCTGATAGTATCTTGCTTGTTTATGTTGATTGTAGATAGATGGCTCTCGCTGTTGTTCCGTTGAATTTTAATGCGTTCCTTGAGAAAGCAAAGTTGAAACATGATGGTAGCAATTACACGGACTGGGTCCGTAACCTGAGGATTATCCTCATTGCTGCACAGAAGAATTACGTCCTGGAAGCACCGCTGAGTGCCAGGCCTGCTGCAAGAGCAACACCAGAAGTTATGAACGTCTGGCAGAGCAAAGCTGATGACTACTCAATAGTTCAGTGTGCCATGCTTTACGGCTTAGAACCGGGACTTCAACGACGTTTTGAACGTCATGGAGCATATGAGATGTTCCAGGAGTTGAAGTTAATATTTCAAGCAAATGCTCGGATTGAGAGATATGAAGTCTCCAATAAGTTCTATAGCTGCAAGATGGAGGAGAACAGTTCTGTCAGTGAGCATATACTCAAAATGTCTGGGTATAATAATCACTTGATTCAATTGGGAGTTACACTTCCGGATGATTGCGTCATTGACAGAATTCTCCAATCACTGCCACCAAGCTACAAGAGCTTTGTGATGAACTATAATATGCAAGGGATGAACAAGACTATTCCCGAGCTCTTCGCTATGCTGAAAGCTGCGGAGGTAGAAATCAAGAAGGAGCATCAAGTGTTGATGGTTAACAAAACCACTAGTTTCAAGAAAAAGGGCAAAGGGAAGAAGAAGGGGAACTTCAAGAAGAACGGCAAGCAAGTTGCTGCTCAAGAGAAGAAACCCAAGTCTGGACCTAAGCCTGAAACTGAGTGCTTCTACTGCAAGCAGACTGGTCACTGGAAGCGGAACTGCCCCAAGTATTTGGCGGATAAGAAGGATGGCGAGGTGAACAAAGGTATATGTGATATACATGTTATTGATGTGTACCTTACTAATGCTCGCAGTAGCACCTGGGTATTTGATACTGGTTCTGTTGCTAATATTTGCAACTCGAAACAGGGACTACAGAATAAGCGAACACTAGCAAAGGACGAGGTGACGATGCACGTGGGAAACGGTTCCAAAGTCGATGTGATCGCGGTCGGCACGCTACCTCTACATCTACCTTCGGGATTAATATTAGACCTAAATAATTGTTATTTGGTGCCAGCGTTGAGCATGAACATTATATCTGGATCTTGTTTGATGCGAGACGGTTATTCATTTAAATCAGAGAATAATGGTTGTTCTATTTATATGAGTAATATCTTTTATGGTCATGCACCCTTGAAAAGTGGTCTATTCTTATTGAATCTCGATAGTAGTAATACACATATTCATAATGTTGAAGCCAAAAGATGCAGAGTTGATAATGATAGTGCAACTTATTTGTGGCACTGCCGTTTAGGTCATATCGGTGTAAAGCGCATGAAGAAACTCCATACAGATGGGCTTTTGGAACCACTTGATTATGAATCACTTGGTACTTGCGAACCGTGCCTCATGGGCAAGATGACTAAAACACCGTTCTCCGGCACTATGGAGAGAGCAACAGATTTATTGGAAATCATACATACCGATGTATGTGGTCCGATGAATATTGAGGCTCGTGGCGGATATCGTTATTTTCTCAACTTCACAGATGATTTAAGCAGATATGGGTATATCTACTTAATGAAACATAAGTCTGAAACATTTGAAAAGTTTAAGGAATTTCAGAGTGAAGTTGAAAATCATCGTAACAAGAAAATAAAGTTTCTACGATCTGATCGTGGAGGAGAATATTTGAGTTACGAGTTTGGTGTACATTTGAAAAATTATGGAATAGTTTCGCAACTCACGCCACCCGGAACACCACAACGTAATGGTGTGTCCGAACGTCGTAATCGTACTTTACTAGATATGGTGCGATCTATGATGTCTCTTACTGATTTACCGCTATCATTTTGGGGTTATGCTTTAGAGACGGCCGCATTCACGTTAAATAGGGCACCATCCAAATCCGTTGAGACGACGCCTTATGAACTATGGTTTGGCAAGAAACCAAAGTTGTCATTTCTTAAAGTTTGGGGCTGCGATGCTTATGTGAAAAAACTTCAACCTGATAAGCTCGAACCCAAATCGGAGAAGTGTGTCTTCATAGGATATCCAAAGGAAACTATTGGATACACCTTCTATCACAGATCCGAAGGCAAGACTTTTGTTGCTAAATTCGGAAACTTTCTTGAGAAGGAGTTTCTCTCGAAAGAAGTGAGTGGGAGGAAAGTAGAACTTGACGAGGTAACTGTACCCACTCCGTTATTGGGAAATAGTACATCACAGAAAACTGTTTCTGTGAGACCTACACCAATAAGAGAGGAAGTTAATGATGATGATCATGAAACTTTAGATCAAGATACTACTATACCTCGTAGATCAACCAGAGTAAGATCCGCACCAGAGTGGTACGGTAATCCTGTTCTGGAAGTCATGCTACTAGATCATGATGAACCTACGAACTATGAAGAAGCGATGGTGAGCCCAGATTCCGCAAAGTGGCTTGAAGCCATGAAATCTGAGATGGGATCCATGTATGAGAACAAAGTATGGACTTTGGTTGACTTGCCCGATGATCGGCAAGCAATTGAAAATAAATGGATCTTTAAGAAAAAGACTGACGCTGATGGTAATATTACTGTCTACAAAGCTCGACTTGTCGCAAAAGGTTTTAGACAAGTTCAAGGAGTTGACTACGATGAGACTTTCTCACCCATAGCGATGCTCAAGTCTGTCAGAATAATGTTAGCAATTACCGCATTTTATGATTATGAAATTTGGCAAATGGATGTAAAAACCGCATTCCTGAATGGATTTCTGGAAGAAGAGTTGTATATGATGCAACCAGAAGGTTTTGTCGATCCAAAGGGAGCTAACAAAGTATGCAAACTCCAGCGATCCATTTATGGACTGGTGCAAGCATCTCGGAGTTGGAATAAACGCTTTGATAGTGTGATCAAAGCATTTGGGTTTATACAGACTTTTGGAGAAGCCTGTATTTACAAGAAAGTGAGTGGGAGCTCTGTAGCATTTCTGATATTATATGTGGATGACATATTACTGATTGGAAATGATATAGAATTTCTGGATAGCATAAAGGGATACTTGAATAAAAGTTTTTCGATGAAAGACCTCAGGGAAGCTGCTTACATATTAGGCATAAAGATCTATAGAGATAGATCAAAACGCTTAATTGGACTTTCACAAAGCACATACCTTGACAAGATTTTGAAGAAGTTCAAAATGGATCAAGCAAAGAAAGGGTTCTTGCCTGTGTTACAAGGTGTGAAGTTGAGTCAGACTCAATGCCCGACCAATGCAGAAGATAGAGAGAAAATGAAAGATGTTCCCTATGCTTCAGCCATAGGCTCTATCATGTATGCAATGCTGTGTACCAGACCTGATGTGTGCCTTGCTATAAGTTTAGCAGGGAGGTACCAAAGTAATCCAGGAGTGGATCACTGGACAGCGGTCAAGAACATCCTGAAATACCTGAAAAGGACTAAGGATATGTTTCTCGTATATGGAGGTGACAAAGAGCTCACCGTAAGAGGTTACGTTGATGCAAGCTTTGACACTGATCCGGACGATTCTAAATCGCAAACCGGATACGTGTTTACTTTAAACGGTGGAGCTGTCTGTTGGTGCAGTTCTAAACAAAGCGTCGTAGCAGGATCTACATGTGAAGCGGAGTACATAGCTGCTTCGGAAGCAGCGAACGAAGGAGTCTGGATGAAGGAGTTCATATCCGATCTAGGTGTCATACCTAGTACATCGGGTCCAATGAAAATCTTCTGTGACAATACTGGTGCAATTGCCTTGGCAAAGGAATCCAGATTTCACAAAAGAACCAAACACATCAAGAGACGCTTCAACTCCATCCGGGATTTAGTCCAGGTGGGAGACATAGAGATTTGCAAGATACATACGGATCTGAATGTTGCAGACCCGTTGACTAAACCTCTTCCACGAGCAAAACATGATCAGCACCAAGGCTCCATGGGTGTTAGAATCATTACTGTGTAATCTAGATTATTGACTCTAGTGCAAGTGGGAGACTGAAGGAAATATGCCCTAGAGGCAATAATAAAGTTATTATTTATTTCCTTATATCATGATAAATGTTTATTATTCATGCTAGAATTGTATTAACCGGAAACATAATACATGTGTGAATACATAGACCAACAGAGTGTCACTAGTATGCCTCTACTAGACTAGCTTGTTAATCAAAGATGGTTATGTTTCCTAACCATGAACAAAGAGTTGTTATTTGATTAACAAGGTCACATCATTAGTTGAATGATCTGATTGACATGACCCATTCCATTAGCTTAGCACCCGATCGTTTACTATGTTGCTATTGCTTTCTTCATGACTTATACATGTTCCTATAACTATGAGATTATGCAACTCCCGTTTACCGGAGGAACACTTTGGGTACTACCAAACGTCACAACGTAACTGGGTGATTATAAAGGAGTACTACAGGTGTCTCCAATGGTAGATGTTGGGTTGGCGTATTTCGAGATTAGGGTTTGTCACTCCGATTGTCGGAGAGGTATCTCTGGGCCCTCTCGGTAATGCACATCACATAAGCCTTGCAAGCACTACAACTAATAAGTTAGTTGTGAGATGATGTATTACGGAACGAGTAAAGAGACTTGCCGGTAACGAGATTGAACTAGGTATTGGATATCGACGATCGAATCTCGGGCAAGTAACATACCGATGACAAAGGGAACAACGTATGTTGTTATGCGGTCTGACCGATAAAGATCTTCATAGAATATGTAGGAGCCAATATGGGCATCCAGGTCCCGCTATTGGTTATTGACCGGAGACGTGTCTCGGTCATGTCTACATTGTTCTCGAACCGTAGGGTCCGCACGCTTAACGTTACGATGACAGTTATTATGAGTTTACGCATTTTGATGTACCGAAGGTTGTTCGGAGTCCCGGATGAGATCACGGACATGACGAGGAGTCTCGAAATGGTCGAGACGTAAAGATTGATATATTGGAAGCCTATGTTTGGACACCGGAAGCGTTCCGGATGAAATCGGGATTTTACCGGATTACCGGGAGGGTTACCGGAACCCCCCGGGAGGCAAATGGGCCTATTGGGCCTTAGTGGAAAAAAGAGAAGAGGCAGCCCACAAGCTGGCCGGCGCCCCCCCCCTTTCCCAAGTCCTAGTAGGACTAGGAGAAGTGGGCCGGCCCCCTCTCTCTCTCCTTTCCACCTTGAGTCCTAGTTGGAATAGGATTGGAGGAGGAGTCCTACTCCCGGTGGGAGTAGGACTCCCCCTGCGCCTCCTCCCTCCTAGCCGGCCGAACCCCCTGCCCCTGGCCTTTATATACGGGGGCAGGGGCACCCCAAGACACACAAGTTTGATCCTTGAGATCGTTCCTTAGCCGTGTGCGGTGCCCCCTGCCACCAAATTCCACCTCGATCATACCGTTACAGTGCTTAGGCGAAGCCCTGCGTCGGTAGTACATCAAGATCGTCACCACGCCGTCGTGCTGACGGAACTCTTCCTCGACGCTTTGCTGGATCGGAGCCCGAGGAACGTCATCGAGCTGAACGTGTGCTAAGAACTCGGAGGTGCCGGAGTAACGGTGCTTGGATCGGTCGGATCGGGAAGAAGACGTACGACTACTTCCTCTACATTGCGTGATCGCTTCCGCAGTCGGTCTGTGTTGGTACGTAGACAACACTCTCCCCTCTCGTTGCTGTGCATCACCATGATCTTGCGTGTGCGTAGGAAAATTTTGAAATTACTGCGTTCCCCAACAGGAGGATTGTCTTCCTTATGCTGAATTCTCATACAACAACAGTTTTCAAGCAAGTTCCGGCAAGGCCCCATTTGAAATTCTGTATGGTAGGAAGTGCCGTACACCTCTCAACTGGTCTGAAACCGGTGAACGTCAGCTGCTGGGTAATGACCTAATCATAGAGGCAAAAGAAATGTGCAAGGTCATTCGTGATAACCTCAAAGCAGCCCAATCCCGCCAGAAGAGCTACTACGATAGTAAGCACCGTGATTTGGCTTTCGAGATCGGAGATCATGTTTACCTCCGCGTCTCTCCTATGAAAGGGACTCGTCGCTTCGGTATCAAAGGGAAGCTTGCCCCCAGATACGTCGGACCTTTCAAGATTGTCAGCAAGAGAGGCGACCTCGCCTATCAACTCGAGCTTCCTTCAAACTTTGCCAATGTTCATGATGTGTTCCATGTCTCCCAACTCCGAAAGTGCTTCAAGACGCCTGAGCGCACCGTCAACTTCGAGGACATTGAGCTCCAAGAAGATCTCTCCTATCGTGAGCACCCAGTTGCAATCCTTGAAGAGACTGAACGCAGAACTCGCAACAAGTCAATAAAATTTCTCAAAGTCAAGTGGTCACACCATTCTGACCGTGAAGCTACCTGGGAACGCGAGGATCACCTCCGTTCTGAGTACCCGGAGTTCTTTCAGTCCTAGATCTTGGGACGAGATCTTTTCGTAGTGGTGGAGTGTTGTAACGCCCCCGATATTACTTTCCCAATTTGTACGCCAACTCTTGCTGTTTCCGGCATTAAGTTATATTTATTTCTCGGGTTCGGGTCTTTGTCTCTGTGTGTTGTTTTTGTTTTCGTGCATCTCATATCATGTCATCACGTGCATTGCATATGCATACATGTTCATCTCATGCATTCGAGCATTTTCCCCGTTGTCCGTTTTGCATTCCGGCGCTTCGTTCTCCTCCGGTGGCCATTTCTAGCTTTCTTTCGTGTGTGGGGATTAAACATTTCCGGATTGGACCGAGACTTGCCATGCGGCCTTGGTTTACTACCGGTAGACCGCCTGTCAAGTTTCGGGTCATTTGGACTTCGTTTGGTACTCCAACGGTTAACTGAGGGACCGAAAAGGCCTCGTGTGTGTTGCAGCCCAAAACCCCTCCAATTTGGCCCAAAACCCACCAAACTCTGCTCCATCGTCTTGGTCGTTCGATCACGATCGCGTGGCCGAAAACCGCACCTCATTTGGACTCTCCTAGCTCCCTCTATGCCTATATATACACCCCTCCATTTTCGGATCTCTCTTCCTCCCCGAAACCCTAAACTCACCCCGCCACCGATGGACACGTCCGCCCCCGGTCGGATAGTGTCCGCCACCGCCCGCCGCTGCCACGTGGCATCGCGCCACTCGCCGTCCGCCGTGCGGCCCGGGGAGCCCGGAGCCGGCCATCCCGGCCCACGTCGCCAGCGCCGCCGTCCGGGGAGCCGCGCAGCCCGACCCGCGCCCCCCCGCCGCCGTCTTCCGCAACGCCGGCCACCACCGTCGCCTCGCCGACCTCGCCGCCGTTCGCCACCGGCACCACCCGAGCCGAAGCTCGCCGGCCACCACCGCCGCCTCGCCGCCCCATTCCTGACGCCGCCAACGCCGTCGACCTCGGTTCACGCGCCGTTGCTACAGTGCGCTCCGGCCGGATCCAGATCTGGAGCGTGAACAGTAAACCCTAGGGTTGACTTCTCCTTCTCCCCCCTAATTTTTATGCCTACTTTGACTGCTCATATCTCCGCATCCGTAGCTCCGTTTTGGACATATGATATATCAAAATCTTTGTCTCGACAAGTACATCATTTCATTCCATTGCATCATTTGCATTTGAGTTCATATTGATGCCCAAAATGCTGTTAGAAGGAGGCATCGTGAGTTAAATTGCAGATCCGTTAGCTCATCATTGACTTTTGTCATTTTTGCCATGATTATTGTGTGCATGATATGCCTGTGCCCTTTTGGGATGAATTGTTAAGCATTTTGTCATCCTTCCAGAGGTTCCACCCATGCATTTTTAGGATGTGTGTGGTGCCTTATGCAAGCTTGCAAAGAGGGGTACCTGAGATTGCTGATTTCAGGGACTTAGTGATTTTCACTAAGTCTGGGATATTTTAGTTCATGATGCTATATGTCCAGCTTGTTTCCTAGTGATCCGTGCCTCTTTTGAGGATGATCAGTAAGAGTGTTTTGTTAATCTTGTTGTGCTCTATCCATCCATGTCTTTACTTGTTATGTTGGAGCACCCTAGGTTGAGTCAATCGAGCTCAACTTTTGCATCGTTGTTAATTTGGGCAGATCGTGAACTCTTTTGCGATTTCGCCGGTGCTATTGCTAGTGATCCGTGCATGCTATGCCATTGTTCTTGCCATGTCTAGCTAGCATTTTGTGCCTTCTTTATGGATACATGCTTGCCTTACCATGACTTGCACTGTAGTGAGTGCATCGAGCTTGTTTACTTGCCTCCGTGAGTATAATTCCAGCATGTCTCAGTTTTCACTAAGTCTGAAAATTGATTGTGTTTCATCTATGTTCGTGTGCTCGTTAGAATATTATGTGAACCCTTTTGGCCAAAGGTCACTTTGGGTGTTTTGTTAAGGTTGTTGAGTATCTCCATGCCATGCTCTTACTTGCCATGTTCAGGTTATGTTTCATGTTGTTTTGCTGCTCCGAAAAGAGCATCGTGGTCTGAAATTTCAGACTAGTGTTAATTTCACTAAGTCTGAAATCTGTTTTGCTTATTCAGTTTTGCCATGCTTGTTTGAACCCCTTAATGGATGAATTTGCCTATGGCTCAGTCCTAGTGATTTGCTAAGCATCTTGTGTAAATCCCTGCCATGTATTTTGTTTTCTTGTTTGGTGGCTGTAGCATGTTCATTTTGTTGCATTCAGGAGCCTACTTGCTGTTAATCGCAGATCGGTTCGTTTCGTAAAACGCTTGCCATTTCCAAACTGTAGCTCCGATTCCTATGATCTTTATATCATTTTCAGGGGATTTATTCCCCTCTATCCAGTGGCACACTTGGTTTTCCAAGTTGAGTCCAGGTTCATGCATTTCCTGTCACGTCTTGCATTTTGCATCCCGCATCGCATCCCGCATAGCATACCATCTTTGCATCGTATTGGTTGCCCTTGCACGTGGTTGATTGTATCCTTGTTGCTTGTTTGTGTTGTTGGGTAGAGCCGGGAGATGAGTTCGCTAACGAGGAGCCCGTTGAGTTTGCTTTTGAGGGTCCAGTCAACTCTGACAACTATGCAGGCAAGATGATCATACCCTCGAAATCACTACTATCTTTGCTATGCTAGTTTGCTCGCTCTTTTGCTATGCCATTGCTATGATGCCTACCACTTGCTTGTCAGCCTCCCAATTGCCATGCTTGAGCCTCTAACCCACCTTTGTCCTAGCAAACCGTTGATTGGCTATGTTACCGCTTTGGTCAGCCCCTTCTTATAGCGTTGCTAGTTGCAGGTGAAGATTGGAGCCGTTCCTTGTTGGAACATTTATTTACTTGTTGGGATATCATTATATTGCCATGTTATCTTAATGCATCTATATACTTGGTAAAGGGTGGAAGGCTCGGCCGCTCGCCTAGTGTTTTGTTCCACTCTTGCCGCCCTAGTTTCCGTCATATCGGTGTTATGCTCCTGGATTGTTGCGTCCCTTACGCGGTCGGGCTATAATGGGAACCCCTTGATAGTTCGCCTTGATTAAAGCTTTTCCAGCAATGCCCAACATTGGTTTTACCATTTGCCACCTATCCTCTTTTTCCCTTGGGTTTCCGGAGCCCGAGGGTCATCTTTATTTTAGCCCCCCACGGGCCAGTGCTCCTTTGAGTGTTTGTCCGAACTAGAGTCATGTGCAGTGCCCCCTCGGGGAAACTCGAGGTTTGGTTTTAGTTGTATGGAGAGCTCATCTGAGTGTGCCCTGAGAACGAGATATGTGCAGCTCCTATCGGGATTTGTCGGCACATTCGGGCGGTGTTGCTGGTCTTGTTTTAACCTGTCGAATCATCTTGTTGTACCGAGATACCGAGTCTGATCGGTGTGTCTTGGGTGGAGGTCTATTCCTTCGTTGACCGTGAGAGCTTGTTATGGGCTAAGTTGGGACCCCCCTGCAGGGATTGATCTTTCGAAAGCCGTGCCCGCGGTTATGGGCAGATGGGAATTTGTTAATGTCCGATTGTAGATAACTTGAACCTTAATTAATTAAAATGAATCAACTGAGTGTGTTGCCGTGATGGCCTCTTCTCGGCGCAGTCCGGGAAGTGGACACGGTGTTGGAGTTATGTTTACGCAGGTTGCTCTCTAGTTTCCAGCTCGTGCTTTGCCTCCTCTTCTCGCTCTCTTTTGCGAATAAGTTAGCCACCATATATGCTAATCGCTTGCTGCAGCTCCACTTATACATTACCCCCCTTTCCTACCTATTAAGCTTAATTAGTCTTGATCGCGAGGGTGCGAGATTGCTGAGTCCCTGTGGCTCACAGATTACTATTACACCAGATGCAGGGACAGATGATACAGCTCCAGATGGCGCGCTCGAGCTCAAGTGGGAGTACGACGAGGAGTCTCAGCGTTACTATGTGTCTTTTCTTGATGATCAGTAGTGGTGCCTATTCGGGGTTAGATTCAGGGCCTTGTCGCATGTTGGGGGTCTTTTCTATTTTGGCGCCGTAGTCGGGCCATGAGTGAATTGTATGATGGATGTTATTTATGTACTTTGATGTGACATGGCGAGTGTAAGCCAACTATGTTATTCCCCTTTATATTATTTATGTACATGGGATGTGTGATGATTTCCCGACTTGCGACATTGCTTTCAATGCGGCTATGCCTCTAAGTCGTGCCTCGACACGTGGGAGATATAGCCGCATCGAGGGCGTTACAAGTTGGTAATCAGAGCCTTCCCCGACCTTAGGAGCCCCCATTGCTTGATCGTTTCTAGCAGTCGAGTTGTGTCTAGAAAAATGTTTTGAGTCCTTTAGGAATTATATATCGGAGAGCTTAGGCATTCTTTTTACTTCCCAGTCTCCTCATCGCTCTGGTAAGGCATCCTGACGTAGAGTTTTGACTCTTCTCTTCTCAAATTTCACTAAAAAAAATTTAGGATCACGCGAGTATCTTGGTTTTGTTCCGATGGCTTATGATGAGAACACTGTCTTGGTGCCTCCTGTCAGGGGTTTAGTGGAAGTGTCCCGGGGAGTTGAGCTCTGAGGTGTTGTCATCATAATTCTATCGTTGCAATTCTGGTATACTTGAGATATGTGCGCGACATCGAAACTCTCCTTTATGCAGTTCGTTGGTGAGATAACCTCGACGCCACCCAGTACTGGGGCGGGAGTTCGGGAGTATCGCCATAACTTGGATAACGGATGCTTTTCGAAGGTTGAGGTAGATGGTTTCCGAAGGTTTCTTGGTTATGTGTTGAAGGATGGATGCAGCTGGATGTAGGATTTGCTAGTTTGGGTGAGATATTATGCTTCCCCTGTATCCCCAACCCCTGATTGCATAACCGGAAAGTTTCGGGAGTTTCATAGGTGGGAATTCAAGTAGCTCTTAGGATATCTTTCCGACAGATGTATGATATGAAATTGGGGTTCGACGTCTAGTGGTTCGCCTATTCACGGTCGATTTTACAGTGGTCTCGTTGTGTCTTAAAGAGTCCTTGGCTATGCTGACTCGGGGATGCTTCGTATGTCATGTGCACTACCTTGTACATGATGGTGTTGTACGATCGAGCCCGTGTAGGTCCCACCACGAAAACTTCGGACGAAATTTCTATCATATGTTTTGTTCTGGCTTATTCCGCAAGCCAACCCTTGGTTTTATTTTCAGTTGTGGCATTCGAGTTCCTTCAACGTCATATGTTGATTCCACCCCTCGTTGATGTACCCCTTCTACCTGATTCTTCGTGGCTTCGCAATTTAGGAATATGTGGCCACTTCAAGAGAAGTGCATTCGTTCATTTTGTTCGGATGTGAAGACTTTATGTTGCAATTTTCATTCCATTGGATTTAGCTTCAATATTTGTCTATTTGTGTGCTAATGGTGGTCAACCTGTTCAGGATGGCTCCTCCAACGCGCACGACTCTGAACACTGATCCGCCGCCACCTCCACCGCCTCCGGAGGCTTGGGAAGCTGTGATGGCCGCAACTAATGCAAATACACAGTTGATCATGCAAATCCTCCAAGAGCGGAATCAAGGCAGTCAAGGGAATCAAGGCAACAACCAGAACCATTTTGCTACTCTGAACCAGTTCCTCGCAAATGGTCCAAAGACGTTCAGCAATTGTGTTGAGGCTACCGATGCTGACGATTGGCTAGTGGATCTGGGCAAGCATTTTGAATGCAGCAACGTCAGGCCTGAAGATTTCGTCAAGTTCGCTTCTTTCCAGCTCAAAGATCAGGCCGCAGAGTGGTTCCAGCAGTACAAGGATTCCAGAGGTGGACGCTTGATCACTTGGGATGATTTCCGTCGTGATTTTCGAGCTCATCACATTCCTTAGAGTGTGACTGAAAGCAAACGTGAGGAATTCCGCAATCTGGAGCAAGGCTCTTTGTCTGTCTATGACTACAACAAGTTGTTCCAGAAGCTCGCCCGTTTTGCCAAGCAGGATGTTCCTCATGAGAAGAGCATGATCTATCAGTTCAGAGGTGGTCTCCGTGAAGAAATTCAGCTCGCTCTTGTCCTCTTTGAGCCGCTGAGATACGATGAGTTCTACAACATGGCACTGAAGCAAGAGGCTGCTCAGTTGAGGTGTGATGCTTCCAGGAAGCGAGTCAGAGACACTACGCCTTCTTCCTCTACTCAAGTGGCCAAGCAGCAGAAGTATTGGCTTCCTCCTCCTCCATTCCGTCAGCCGTATCAGCAAAAGAGCAAAGGTGGCAATGGTTCATCCCACCCACCCAACCCAGGCTTTCAGAACCAGACTTCGTCTCAAGCTCCAAGATCGAGTGCTCCGTACCACCGTCCGCTCTCAGAGGTCACGTGCAACAAGTGCCAACAGAAGGGTCACTACACCAACAAGTGTTTCAACTAGAGGCGTCTTCCTCCTCCTCCTGTCAGATCGTCAAGTACAGCTGTGGTCAAGCATAACCGCAAGTCCGCCAAGGTCAACTTGATGAACGCAGCTCAGGCAGAGGATTCGTCAGATGTGATCATGGGTAACCTTCATGATAATGATATCCCTGCAAAAGTTCTTTTTGACACTGGTGCATCGCATTGCTTCATTTCCAAACCTTTTGCATCAAAGTATGACTGCGATTACCAGCACCTGCAAAATTCTTTACAAATTGTGTCACCGGGCAAACAGATGACAGCTAATTTCTGTGTCCCGGATGTTACTATCACCTTGGGAGACTACAAGTTCCTTTCTTCCCCAATTGTTCTTGGCGATTCCGATATTGATCTTATTCTTGGGATGGACTGGCTCTCTAAACATAAAGCTCAGCTTGATTGTGCAGCCAGGCAGATTCAACCGACTCATTCGTCTGAGGATGTAATTGTCTTTGCTGCTCGGGATAATACCATCTGGTTGTTTTCTCTCAATGAGAAGGGTGAATTGGATGCTATTTCGTAGATTCCGGTTGTTTGTGAGTATCAAGACGTCTTCCCAGAAGAACTCCCAGGCATGTCTCCGCACCGGCCGGTTGAATTTGTTATTGAACTTGAGCCCGGTACGGAACCTGTGTGCAAACGTCCCTACAAGCTCGGCCCCGAAGAGTTGAAGGAGTTGAAGAAACAACTCGATGTTCAAGAAAGAATGGGTCTCATTCGGCCTAGTACTTCTCCGTGGGGTTGTGGTGTTCTTTTTGTGAAGAAGAAGGATGGAATGGACCGACTTTGTGTTGATTATCGTGCATTGAACAAGAAGACCATCGAGAACAAATACCCACTTCCCAACATCAATGCGCTGTTTGAACAACTCAAGGGTGCCCAAGTATTCTCTAAGCTTGATCTTTGTATGGGTTATCATCAGATTTGCATTCATGAGCAAGATATTCCCAAGACGGCCTTCAGAACAAGTTATGGGTCATATGAATACACTGTCATGTCTTTTGGCCTCGCCAACGCTCCTCCGACGTTCTCTTGCATGATGAACTTCATCTTCAACCCCTACACCAATGACTTCGTTTTGGTCTATCTCGATGACATTCTGGTTTTCTCGAAGAACAAGGAAGATCATGCCAAGCACTTGCGTTTGGTTCTTGACAAGCTCAGGGAACATTAGTTCTACGCCAAGTTCTCCAAGTGTGAATTTTGGCTCGATGAGGTGCTTTATCTTGGCCATATCATCTCTGCCAAGGGCATTTCCGTGGATCCTGAGAAGGTGTCTGCAATTGTTAATTGGGAACCTCCTCAGAACGTGAAGCAACTTCGTAGCTTCCTCGGTATCGCAAGCTACTGCCGAAGATTCGTTGAAAACTTTTCCAAGATTGCGAAGCCTCTCTCAAATCTTCTTCAGAAGCACGTCAAGTACGTTTGGTCTCTGGAGTGTGATATTGCTTTCAACTCTTTGAAAGAGAAGTTGATCACTGCTCCAGTTCTGACTCCGCCTGATGAAACCAAGCCGTACGAGGTCTTTTGTGATGCCTCTCTCCAAGGTCTCGGTGCTGTACTGATGCAAGAGAAGAAAGTTGTTTCTTATACCTCTCGCAAGTTAAAGCCTAATGAGAAGAACTACCCCACTCATGATCTCGAGTTGGCGGCAGTTGTGCATGCTTTGTTGACTTGGAGACATCTTCTATTGGGAAGGAAAGTAGACATTTTCACTGATCACAAGAGTCTCAAGTACATCTTCACCCAGCCTAATCTCAACCTCAGGCAGACTCGATGGGTCGAAATGATTCAAGAGTACAATCCGAGTATCGAGTATACTCCAGGCAAGGCTAATGTGATTGCTGACGCTTTGAGCAGAAAAGCATATTGCAACAGTCTCATTCTCAAGCCTTATCAACCCGAGCTTTGTGAAGCTTGCCGCAAACTTAATCTGCAAATTGTTCCTCAAGGTTTCCTCGCCAACCTTCAAGTCTCTCCTACCTTGGAAGACCAGATTCGCCAAGCCCAGCTTCTTGATGCTATGGTGAAAAAGGTGAAGATTGGTATTGCAAAGAATCAGTCCAAGTACAAATGCTACCAACTTGATGACAAGGACACTCTCTTCTTCGAGGATCGAATTGTTGTGCCCAAAGGTGAACTTCCTAAAGTGATCATGAACGAGGCTCACAACTCTCTCCTCTCCATCCACCCTGGTAGCACGAAGATGTATCAAGACCTGAAGCAAACTTATTGGTGGACTCGAATGAAGCGCGAGATCGCTCAATTCGTGAATGAATGTGATGTCTGCAGAAGAGTGAAGGCAGAACACCAAAGGCCAGCAGGTCTCCTCCAACCTCTTGCCATTCCAGAATGGAAGTTTGACCACATTGAAATGGACTTCGTGACTGCGTTTCCAAAGTCCAAGCGTCGCAATGATGCTATATTCGCTGTCATCGACAAGCTCACCAAAGTGGCTCATTTTCTGCCTATCAAAGAGTCAATCACTGCAGCTCAATTGGCAGAACTCTATACCTCTCGAATTGTCTCTCTACACGGTATTCCTCAAGTGATATCTTCAGACCGTGGCAGCATCTTTACCTCCAAGTTTTGGGATTCTTTTCAGAAGGCCATGGGCACCAACATCCGCTTCAGCACTGCTTTCCATCCTCAAACAAGCGGTCAAGTCGAGCGTGTCAACCAGATTCTGGAAGATATGCCCAGGGCTTGTGTTATCTCCTTCAGCATGAAGTGGGAGGATTGTCTTCCTTATGCTGAATTCTCATACAACAACAGTTTTCAAGCAAGTTCCGGCAAGGCCCCATTTGAAATTCTGTATGGTAGGAAGTGCCGTACACCTCTCAACTGGTCTGAAACCGGTGAACGTCAGCTGCTGGGTAATGACCTAATCACAGAGGCAGAAGAAATGTGCAAGGTCATTCGTGATAACCTCAAAGCAGCCCAATCCCGCCAGAAGAGCTACTACGATAGTAAGCACCGTGATTTGGCTTTCCATATCGGAGATCATGTTTACCTCCGCGTCTCTCCTATGAAAGGGACTCGTTGCTTCGGTATCAAAGGGAAGCTTGCCCCCAGATACGTCGGACCTTTCAAGATTGTCAGCAAGAGAGGCGACCTCGCCTATCAACTCGAGCTTCCTTCAAACTTTGCCAATGTTCATGATGTGTTCCATGTCTCCCAACTCCGAAAGTGCTTCAAGACGCCTGAGGGCACCGTCAAATTTGAGGACATTGAGCTCCAAGAAGATCTCTCCTATCGTGAGCACCCAGTTGCAATCCTTGAAGAGACTGAACGCAGAACTCGCAACAAGTCAATCAAATTTCTCAAAGTCAAGTGGTCACACCATTCCGACCGTGAAGCTACCTGGGAACGCGAGGATCACCTCCGTTCTGAGTACCCGGAGTTCTTTCAGTCCTAGATCTCGGGACGAGATCTTTTCGTAGTGGTGGAGTGTTGTAACGCCCCCGATATTACTTTCCCAATTTGTACGCCAACTCTTGCCGTTTCCGGCATTAAGTTATATTTATTTCTCGGGTTCGGGTCTTTGTCTCCGTGTGTTGTTTTCATTTTCGTGCATCTCATATCATGTCATCACGTGCATTGCATTTGCATACATGTTCATCTCATGCATTCGAGCATTTTCCCCATTGTCCGTTTTGCATTCCGGCGCTTCATTCTCCTCCGGGGGCCATTTCTAGCTTTCTTTCGTGTGTGGGGATTAAACATTTCCGGATTGGACCGAGACTTGCCAGGCGGCCTTGCTTTACTACCGGTAGACCGCCTGTCATGTTTTGGGTCATTTGGACTTTGTTTGATACTCCAACGGTTAACCGAGGGACCGAAAAGGCCTCGTGTGTGTTGCAGCCCAACACCCCTCCAATTTGGCCCAAAACCCACCAAACTCTGCTCCATCGTCTCGGTTGTTCGATCACGATCGCGCGGCCGAAAACCGCACCTCATTTGGACTCTCCTAGCTCCCTCTATGCCTATATATACACCCCTCCATTTTCGGATCTCTCTTCCTCCCCGAAACCCTAAACTCACCCCGCCACCGACGGACACGTCCGCCCCCGGCCGGACAGTGTCCGCCACCGCCCGCCGCTGCCACGTGGCATCGCGCCACTCGCCGTCCGCCGCGTGGCCCGGGGAGCCCGGAGCCGGCCCTCCCGGCCCACGTCGCCCGCGCCGCCGTCCGGGGAGCCGCGCCGCCCGACCCACGCGCCCCCGCCGCCGTCTTCCGCAACACCGGCCACCACCGTCGCCTCGCCGACCTCGCCGCCGTTCGCCATCGGCACCACCCGAGCCGAAGCTCGCCGGCCACCACCGCCGCCTCGCCGCCCCATTCCGGTCGCCGCCAACGCCGGCGAGCGCCGCGGCCACTCCGGCCGTCCCCGCCCCCGCGCCTACCTCCTCCTCCGCCGGCCGCCGTCGCCCTTCTCCGGCGAGCCTGCCGTCGACCTCGGTTCGCGCGCCGCTGCTACAGTGCGCTCCGGCCGGATCCAGATCTGGAGCGTGAACAGTAAACCCTAGGGTTGACTTCTCCTTCTCCCCCCTAATTTTTATGCCTACTTTGACTGCTCATATCTCCGCATCCGTAGCTCCGTTTTGGACATATGATATATCAAAATCTTCGTCTCGACGAGTACATCATTTCATTCCATTGCATCATTTGCATTTGAGTTCATCTTGATGCCCAAAATGCTGTTAGGAGGAGGCATCGTGAGTTAAATTGCAGATCCGTTAGCTCATCATTGACTTTTGTCATTTTTGCCATGATTATTGTGTGCATGATATGCCTGTGCCCCTTTGGGATGAATTGTTAAGCATTTTGTCATCCTTCCAGAGGTGCCACCCATGCATTTTTAGGATGTGTGTGGTGCCTTATGCAAGCTTGCAAAGAGGGGTACCTGAGATTGCTGATTTCAGGGACTTAGTGATTTTCACAAAGTCTGGGATATTTTAGTTCATGATGCTATTTGTCCAGCTTGTTTCCTAGTGATTCATGCCTCTTTTGAGGATGATCAGTAAGAGTGTTTTGTTAATCTTGTTGTGCTCTATCCATCCATGTCTTTACTTGTTATCTTGGAGCACCCTAGGTTGAGTCAATCAAGCTCAACTTTTGCATCGTTGTTAATTTTGGCAGATCGTGAACTCTTTTGCGATTTCGCCGGTGCTATTGCTAGTGATCCGTGCATGCTATGCCATTGTTCTTGCCATGTCTAGCTAGCATTTTGTGCCTTCTTTATGGATATATGCTTGCCTTGCCATGACTTGCACCGTAGTGAGTGCATCGAGCTCGTTTACTTGCCTCCGTGAGTATAATTCCAGCATGTCTCAGTTTTCACTAAGTCTGAAAACTGATTGTGTTTCATCTATGTTCGTGTGCTCGTTAGAGTATTTTGTGAACCCTTTTGGCCCCAGGTCACTTTGGGTGTTTTGTTAAGCTTGTTGAGTAGCTCCATGCCATGCTCTTACTTGCCATGTTCAGGTTATGTTTCATGCTGTTTTTCTGCTCCGAAGAGAGCATCGTGGTCTGAAATTTCAGACTAGTGTTAATTTCACTAAGTCTGAAATCTGTTTTGCTTATTCAGTTTTGCCATGCTTGTTTGAACCCCTTAATGGATGAATTTGCCTATGGCTCAGTCCTAGTGATTTGCTAAGCATCTTGTGTACATCCCTTCCATGTATTTTGTTTTCTTGTTTGGTGGCTGTAGCATGTTCGTTTCGTTGCATTTAGGAGCCTACTTGCTGTTAATCGCAGATCGGTTCGTTTCGTAAAACGCTTGCCATTTCCAAACCGTAGCTCCGATTCCTATGATCTTTATATCGTTTTCAGGGGATTTCTTCCCCTCTATCCAGTGGCACACTTGGTTTTCCAAGTTGAGGCCAGGTTCATGCATTTCCTATCACGTCTTGCATTTTGCATCCCGCATCGCATCCCGCATAGCATACCATCTTTGCATCGTATTGGTTGCCCTTGCACGTGGTTGATTGTATCCTTGTTGCTTGTTTGTGTTGTTGGGTAGAGCCGGGAGACGAGTTCGCTAACGAGGAGCCCGTTGAGTTTGCTTTTGAGGGTCCAGTCAACTCTGACAACTGTGCAGGCAAGATGATCATACCCTCGAAATCACTACTATCTTTGCTATGCTAGTTTGCTCGCTCTTTTGCTATGCCATTGCTACGATGCCTACCACTTGCTTGTCAGCCTCCCAATTGCCATGCTTGAGCCTCTAACCCACCTTTGTCCTAGCAAACCGTTGATTGGCTATGTTACCGCTTTGCTCAGCCCCTTCTTATAGCGTTGCTAGTTGCAGGTGAAGATTGGAGCCGTTCCTTGTTGGAACATTTATTTACTTGTTGGGATATCATTATATTGCCATGTTATCTTAATGCATCTATATACTTGGTAAAGGGTGGAAGGCTCAGCCCCTCGCCTAGTGTTTTGTTCCACTCTTGACGCCCTAGTTTCCGTCATATCGGTGTTATGCTCCCGGATTGTTGTGTCCCTTACGCGGTTGGGCTATAATGGGAACCCCTTGATAGTTCGCCTTGATTAAAGCTTTTCCAGCAATGCCCAACATTGGTTTTACCATTTGCCACCTAGCCTCTTTTTCCCTTGGGTTTCTAGAGCCCGAGGGTCATCTTTATGTTAGCCCCCCACGGGCCAGTGCTCCTCTGAGTGTTGGTCCAAACTAGAGTCCTGTGCAGCGCCCCCTCGGGGAAACTCGAGGTTTGGTTTTAGTTGTATGGAGAGCTCAGCTGAGTGTGCCCTGAGAACGAGATATGTGCAGCTCCTATCGGGATTTGTCGGCACATTCGTGCGGTGTTGCTGGTCTTGTTTTAACCTGTCGAATCATCTTGTTGTACCGAGATACCGAGTCTGATCGGTGTGTCTTGGGTGGAGGTCTATTCCTTCGTTGACCATGAGAGCTTGTTATGGGCTAAGTTGGGGCCCCCCTGCAGGGATTGATCTTTCGAAAGTCGTGCCCGCGGTTATGGGCAGATGGGAATTTGTTAATGTCCGGTTGTAGATAACTTGAACCTTAATTAATTAAAATGAATCAACTGAGTGTGTTGCTGTGATGGCCTCTTCTCGGCGGAGTCCGGGAAGTGGACACGGTGTTGGAGTTATGTTTGCGCAGGTTGCTCTCTAGTTTCTCGCTCGTGCTTTGCCTCCTCTTCTCGCTCTCTTTTGCAAATAAGTTAGCCACCATATATGCTAGTCGCTTGCTGCAGCCCCACTTATACATTACCCCCCTTTCCTACCTATTAAGCTTAAATAGTCTTGATCGCGAGGGTGTGAGATTGCTGAGTCCCTATGGCTCACAGATTACTATTACACCAGATGTAGGGACAGATGATACAGCTCCAGATGGCGCGCTCGAGCTCAAGTGGGAGTACGACGAGGACTCTCAGCGTTACTATGTGTCTTTTCCTGATGATTAGTAGTGGTGCCTATTCGGGGTTAGATTCAGGGCCTTGTCGCATGTTGGGGGTCTTTTCTATTTTGGCGCCGTAGTCGGGCCATGAGTGAATTGTATGATGGATGTTATTTATGTACTTTGATGTGACGTGGCGAGTGTAAGCCAACTATGTTATTCCCCTTTATATTATTTATGTACATGGGATGTGTGATGATTTCCCGACTTGCGACATTGCTTTCAATGCGGCTATGCCTATAAGTTGTGCCTCGACACGTGGGAGATATAACCGCATCGAGGGCGTTACAATGGATAAGATCAGAAGGGTTAATATCAGGGGCGTAAGTGTGCTTACGAATCGGAGGCACAAGTTCTTCGACTTCATGGATGTCGGCCGGCTGTCTTTTCCCTTCTGCATCATAAAACGGTTGGAAATTGGACAAATTGGTATCCTCAGCCAACTTGCTGGCCGTTGGCCGCATCTGTTTGGTCAGCCGTCGAAGATCATCATTGTCAAAGTTTGAACCGTCTTCTTTAATGCCTGGGTATCCTTTAATGATATCCTCCGCTTCAAGGTCCGGAATCCAGGCCTTAGCTTGAATAAGGGAGGTTAAAGCTCCGGCTCTGGCAGCGGCTCTCTTCAACTCGGCAATACGGGCTGGTAACATGCCCAGCTTCTCAAGGGTCTCCTTAATCAAAGTTGGAGCCGGTTTGTTATAAGTCGCCGTACTAATGGCCCGCTGAGACCCAGAATATAGCTGTTCAACCAATGTATATGCCGCTTTGAGCTTCATCCGCATATCTGCACCAAGATGAGCGATCCGAGTGCCTGCCAAAGATTTTATCAACATTTTGGTCAGTTTTAAGATTCATTGACTGGTGCAACATACATAAGCAGACACTTACCAAAGATAGCAGAGGTCATAGCATTGATTTGGCGTTTCAAACCGGCTAGTTCTTCAACCACTCGTTTCAGGGCTGCCTTGGTGTCTACAACTCTTTTGGTTAAACCGGCTTTTTCGGTTTCCCATTCAGCACGCTCTTGGTTGAAGGATTCTTTCAGCTTTTCCATTCTGGCCAGGGCCTGGGTCAGCTCCTCTTTGGCTTTTGCAGCTTCGGCTTGTTGAGACTTCATGTTTTCTTGCAAGTCAGAATTTCGGGCATCTTTGCTTCTCAGTTCAGCCTGCAACATTGAAGGTATATTCAACAAACAACATATTTATGCACTAAGTATAAAGCATATAACAAGTTATACACTTCATACTTGGGGGCTAATGCCTATTTTCTCTCAAATACTACACTCTATACAAGTCTCCAGAACAATGCAAGCATTATCCTTGACACTTGGGGGCTAATGTGCGTCTGTTCTAAAACGGCTATGTGAATTAAAAACTGGATTAACTTGCCAAGGTAAACCGGCCTTTGGGGGCTATGCTACAGAAAGTTATCTAATTTTTTCAAGATGATTCTTATCTATTATTGACGACACGCCATTGCAAGGATCAATGATGGGATGCTTGAAGTGTTACAAAGACCCGGTTTGTGATTAACAATCATAAAACGGCCCTTGGGGGCTACTTGGGATAGTGTTTCAGCTATAAATCAATATACAAAGGGAGAAGAATTTACCTCATATCGCTCTTTCATCAAGTTCACCAAACCGGCTTCATAATCCCGGTTTTAGTGTAGACGGTTCAAGAAGCCGGAATGAAGCTCATCAACGTTAAGATGAGCATAGTTTGATAAGTCACTACTCCATTTACCTTTATCCCTGGCAATTTTCTCTTCTTTGGCACTATGCTGAGCTAAAATGATAGGATGGCCAGGAGAGCTGTGGCCTATCATCACCTTGGCCTTCAGAATTTTTGGTGGATGATGTTGGAATTTCAGTGTCTTTCACCGGACTATCCCGGTTTGGTTTTGCCGGTTCAGTATCGGGTGCAGCAGGCTCAGCATCTGTTGGTTCGTCGGTATGTTGGCCTTCAAGGGGCGGATCATCAAAAGTAGCTTCAGGATGGGGGCCTTCCGGTTCACCAGTCTGTTCTGGATCACCTCTTAGTTCTTCTTCTTCGGCGACAGGGTCTTCAGGGGGATTGGTGACCCGAGCTTTCTTGCTGGGTCTGGCTTTGGCCCTACAAACAGAATAAAAAGGATTAACATCCTATTCAAAGGATTTAGGGTGCATTTAAAGGAAAGGTTTTTACAACTCACCCGGCCACAGTTTTCAAAGGGGGGAGTTGAGTTGCTGTCGATTCACCAAAAGAGGAAGGAGGTGTCACCTGATAATTTGAATCGGACGGATTAAGAGGCTGTCTGAAATAACCTGCCTTGGGGTAAGAATGGTCAAAAGTAGGAGAGACCTCAGACCGGCGCTTCGGAACCGGAGTGTCAGGTAAACCGGCTGAAGTGACCTGTTGGCCACTGTGCCGGGTTGTCCGGCGAGCTTCATGCTGTTGAGTATTCAAAATAAATGTTGGATCCAAGTGAGCGAGAGGATGAGAAAAGCTTACTTTCCGGACTGCTTGGCGAGATTTTTGTGTTGGCATAGAGTCTGAACCGGGGGAAAGGGTAATTACCTCTACGTCATCAGCTTGACTAGCTTCTGCATCCTCCTGAGGAAGATCATTGTTAATGAGATGCATAAAAAGATAGCCAAGTGAATCAAGTTCTACCTCAACTTCTGGATCGTCAGTATCATCATCAAGCTCCATATTAATCCGGTCAGCCGTTTTCCGCTTTGACGTCCGTTTTACGGCTTTGGTCTTTGGGCGGGATGGCTTGACCGCTTTGTCTCCAGTTGGCTTTGCCACTTTCTCTATGGATTTCCGTTTCCAGAAAGGGTCATCACCCTATATATATAAAGAAGAATGGTTACAGATTGTATAAGTTAAAGATATTAGAGACGAAGAGGAAGTGTAGTACTTACAGCAGGCGGTTTGTTCTTGGCATAGAAGGGACTCAGACCAGTTTGACTGCACACCAGTTCTGATTCATTTAGAATCTTCTTTACACCTTCAGTAATTTCTTCCTCAGATAATTGGATGTTGCAACGGCATTGAGGGTCGTCAACCTCACCGGTATATTCACACATTAAACCGGGACGCCGGCTTAGCGGCAAGATACTCCAGGATATCCAACAGCGCACAAAATCCATGCCTGTTAAACCATTTGCCATAAAGGCCCGGAGCTTGGCGAGTTGAGGAGCGTATTTCACCCTTTCTGAAGAGCTCATGCGTTGTGGCATTGGGTGAGTATTGGATAGTCTCTAATCACGAAAACCGGGGAGGGGATTTTCATCCTCAGGCGAAGTGTCTCTGCAATAAAACCATGTTTGGTTCCATTCCTTTGGGTGACTAGCATGTTTGGCATGAGGAAATTCCACTTCTTTCCGCTTCTGAATCGGGACACCACCAAGTTCTGTTTTCGGGCCATTTACAAACTCTGTGCGCCGGTTTAAGTGAAAGAAATCCCAGAACAGTTCTGCAATTGGTTCTTTTTGTAAATATACTTCACAAAAGACCTGGAAGTTGCATAAGTTGGAAACTGAGTTGGGACCAATATCTTGTGGATGCAGTTGGAAGCTGGCAAGTACATCTCGATAAAACTTTGACCCTGGCGGTTTGAAACCACGGCCTATATGGTCAACAAAGACCACCACCTCGCCCTGCCTTGGGGTTGGAGGATTTTCTGTTCCTGGTACTCGCCATTTGATCTCAGTTTTCTTAGGCAGAGAGCCGATGCTAAGTTGCTAACCATCTCATTCAACTGAGCCTTCGTAACCCGGGAACGAGCCCAGTTGCAGTCAGTGAATTGTTTGGCCATTGCAAAGCGAACAAACTGAAAACAAAAGGCCGGTTTATAAATTACGCATGATTATATACAAGAGACAAGGGAGTAAGAAACATACTGATATGTGAAATGGTACAACCCGGAGACCAATGCAATAAGAGAAAAAGGGTATACTAGCACCGGATTGCTCAGACACTTTAAAACCGGAGCATAATTATGAAGGTAAAATGCTCCTCCGGTTTATCAGAGGGCTAATGGCATAGACTATTTATACAAGGTCAAACCGCCTATATTGGTGCGAGGAGAAACGGATCTCGCGGGAACATAGAAACAGATCTCACAGTGACATATAAAACTTTCGGATCTAAGATAAGACAGAAAAGCAAAAATAATTGGATCTTGAAGGGGTGCAGAACTGAAGCAATTTATGACAGACTAGATCAGTTCTTTGCGCATAAGGATTTGTGATGACCATGGTAGGTTAGCTACGGCAAGAGATACATCAAGCATGAAGTGTTTATCTACATACTAAAGGAAGAACAGGGAAGAACAACACTGATGAACTTCGGAAGAACTGTGAAGAACGTCGAAACCCTAGAACAGATCTGTGGCGAAAAAAACAGAGAACTTACCGGAGCTGGTGAGGAAGCGGAAAGGTGCCGCAGTATTCTGGTGCGTTCAGGGTGATGCGGCGGCCAGGGTCGGAGCAGAGGCGACGGTCGACGGTGGCGACGAAGCTCCAGAGGCTGAGCGGCGCAAGGAAGACAACGCGAAGAGGCACGGGGGGGAAGGTGAAAATGACCCCTCGGCCCTATTTATAAGGTGAAGCGATAAAACGGCAAGTACGGGAATCGAGGAGCCCAAAAATGGATAAGTTAATAAAGGTGTCGCCTCGATGACTAAATATATATTAAATGAAGGTAATCTCCGGCATCAACGGATGGATGACATCAGGGCGGTTTATCATAATTTTGAAATATGACATCATGGCGGTTTACAAGATCAAAAGTGAAGATAGGAGAGAAGTTTTTTTTCTAAGTATGGAAGATTGACATGAACAAGTTCAAACCAATCTGGGGCCTAATGTTGGGGATATTACTACTGGAGGTAAACCGGTCTTATGTAGCCGGATTGACTCTTTGAAGATTAGAAGCCCATGAAGATGTGAGGATAATTGCGCTTTAAGGAAGGCCCAAGGCCCAAATGCGGGCTATAGTCTGTAAATATAAACCGACCTAGTCAAATAACTTGTATGATAAGATAGGGAGAGTAGAGACCGAACCAGACACGTTTATGATCCGGCTTCAGGGCTCTGTAGTCCGGCGGGCGTCAACCTATGTATATAAAGGGACGACCAGGCCGTGGTTTAGGGACAGACAACAACAAATCGAGAGCCAGACAAAGCGGATTCGCTCCCTGGCCTTCGAAACCCTAGCAGTACCAATCACAACTAGACATAGGCTTTTACCTTCCTCGAAGGGGCTGAACTAGTATAAAATTTCCCGTGTCCCTTGTCCGGTTTAACCCCTTAAGCTAAGCCGTACCGATGGATCCACGACTAAGTCCTTTCATGAGGACATCTTTTGTGAGAAACCCACGACAAGTTGGTTAAACGGAAAGAGGGCTTCGAGACGAAGATCCAGGCGCTTGAATTGCCTGATTCCGATAAACGAGCGAAAAGATATACAAGATTGAAAATTAGGGCAGAGATCGCGATCGAAAATAATTGCAGAAAACCCTGGAAAAAGAAAACCTGACGAACAGGCTAACAAACGAACGTTCACTGTCTGCGGCTAATGGGTGAACGGTGTTCGTTAAAATGAACGTACGGACGAACGTCCGCAAAATAAGTAAACCGACAGAAAACCGAACCGATCTAATAAATTAAACCGGAAACTAAAAGAAAACCGGGGTTAACCATGGAAAACCGACCGGTCAACGGCGAGATCCGACGCGGCGGCGGCGGCGCGGCGGGAGGCAGCACGGCGGCGGCGGGGCAGCGCTACGGTTCGGGGGCGGCGCGCGGGCGGTTAGAGGCGGCGAGGTGGGCTGCGGGGCGGCTTATAGGTGGGGGCCTGGGGAGTCCTGGCCGGTTACGGCCCGAAGTCGGTTTGACTTTTTTTTAAAATATTTCGACGCACAGAAAAAGAAAGAAAAGGAATACTAAACGAACTCCAAAAATCCCAAAATAAATTTTCCCCGTCCTCTAAAAATAAGCCGGACAGGGTGAACATTTATTTGGGCCTATAATGCAATTTTTGAAAATCACATATTTTTCCTAATTCAATAAAATTGCAATAAAATCCAAAAAAAATTTGCAAATTGATTTTAATATTTTTCTTCCAATATTTCATTTATTTCGGAGAAGTCATATTATCTCCTCTCATATATTTTGATATGAAATATTTTTGGAGAGAAAATTTATTAAAACAAAAGTGATCCTTGTTCCCATATTTGATAAAATTTAAATATGCAAAACGGTGAAATCCCCAACTCTCTCCGAGGGTCCTTGAGTTGCTTACAATTTTCAGGATCGCAGAAAACGAAATGCACAAAATATGATATGCATGAATGACCTATGTATAAAATTCCAAATTGAAAATTTGGGATGTTACAAAATGTTATTCAGTATGCTAGTAAAACTCTAGATAGTTCCCAGAGAAATTATGCTACCACCGAAAAAGAATTTTTAGCAGTTGTATTTGCATGTGATAAGTTTAGACCTTATATTGTTGATTCCAAGTAACTGTTCATGTTGATCATGCTGCTATTAAATATCTTATGGAAAAGAAAGATGCTAAACCTAGACTTATTAGATCGGTTCTCTTGCTACAAGAATTTGATTTGCATATTATTGGTAGAAATGGGGCTGAGAACCCCGTTGAAGACAACTTGTCTAGGTTAGAGAATGTTCGTGATGAACCCCGTTGCAGATAGCTTTCCTGATGAGCAATTAAATGTCATAAATGCTTCTCATAATACTCCTTGGTATGTTGATTATGCTAATTATATTGTCGCTAAATTTATACCACCTAGTTTCACATACCAGCAAAAGAAGGAGTAGATGGTGTTATTAGACATTGTGTACCTGAGCATGAACAGGAATAGATCTTACGCAAGTGACACTCCGAGTCTTATAGAGGACACCACGCTGGAGATAGAACTGCACATAAGGTATTGCAATCCGGTTTCTATTGGCTTACTCTCTTCAAGGATGCTCGTAAGTTTTTCTTGTCTTGTGATCAATGTCAAAGAATTGGTAATATTAGTAGACGTCAGGAAATGCCTATGAACTATTCACTTGTTATTGAACCATTTAATGTCTGGGGGTTTGATTATATGGGACCTTTTCCTTCCTCTAATGGGTATACACATATTTTAGTTGTTGTTGATGACGTTACTAAGTGGGTAGAAGCTATTCCAACTAGTAGTGGTGATCATAACACTTCTATTAAGATGCTAAAAGAAGTTATTTTTCCGAGGTTTGGAGTCCCTAGATATTTAATGACTGATGGTAGTTCACACTTTATTCATGGTCCTTTCCATAAAATGCTTGCTAAGTATGATGTTAATCATAGAATTGCATCTCCATATCATCCTTAGTCTAGTGGTCAAGTAGAATTGAGAAATAGAGAGATTAAATTAATTTTGCAAAAGACTGTTAATAGATCTAGAAAGAATTGGTCTAAGAAACTTGATGATGCTTTGTGGGCTTACCGAACTGCTTTTAAGAATCCTATGGGTATGTCTCCGTATAAAATGGTTTATGGAAAAGCATGTCACTTACCTCTTGAACTAGAACATAAGGCATATTGGGCTATCAAAGAGCTCAACTATGATTTCGAACTTGCTGGTGAGAAGAGGTTATTTGACATTAGCTCGCTTGATGAATGGACAACCCAAGCTTATGAGAATGCCAAGTTGTTTAAAGAAAAATTTAAAAGATGGCATGATAGCAGGATACAAAAGCGTGATTTTAATGTAGGTGATCATGTTTTGCTGTACAACTCTCATTTAAGATTTTTGGCAGGAAATCTTCTATCTAAATGGGAAGGCCCTTACATTATCAAGGAGGTCTATCGTTCCGATGCCATAAAAATTAACAATGCCGAAGGCAAAAATCTGAAGGTGGTAAAAACATTATATCTCAGCTACTGCCATAAATGTTGAAACCAATATAATTGATACCGTAACACTGGAGGAGTACATAAGGGACACTTTCTAGAATGTTTCAGACTCCGAAAAGGAATAGGTATGTGGTACGGTAAGTAAACCGACTCCAAAACGTTTCCAATGATAAATTTTCTCCGTTTTGGAATATTTAAAAATTTAGGAAAATTAAAAGTAGTCCAAAGGAGACACGAGGCCACTACAAGGGTGGAGGGCGCTCCCTACCCCCCTGGGCGTGCCCCCCCCCCCCCCCGACCTTGTGGCCACCTCGTGTGTCCTCTAGACTCCGTTTTCTTGAACAATACTTCTTTTGGTCGGTAAAAATTCATTATATAATCTCCCAAAGGTTTTTACCACTGTACCATGCAAAAATCTCCTATTTTTGTTTCGAGTTGTTTTTCTGACAGATCTAGATCGCCATGACGTCTCCAAGCGCCCCCGAGGACAAGTTTTTTGAGAAGGTCATCAACCCCTACCTTGCGGAGGTGCTGCGACACCCTCAAGCCATTGAGATGCGTGAGGGGGTGCTGCACATCCGCGATGTTGAGGGGCCGAAGAAGACCGGAAGCGTGGAGACAAGACTCGAAGCAATGGAGCAACAAGTTTTCAAGTGTTAAGGGATGGTTGAGCGTGGACTTAACGCCAATCACATGATGATCGCGGAGTTCACCAACAATCACAAGCTAGATGCCAAGAACATTGGGGAGAGCATCTTCAAGCTTCACTAGAAAATCGAGCACCTCCAAGCCCAGATATATGACTTGCAAAACCAAAACTGTGAGTATGAATACAGATTTAAGAGAATGAGTTTGGCGGTAGATTTGAGGATCCCGGAGACTCGTTCATCTTTCTATGATGGTGAGCCTATGCCTTGAAAGATGGATGACAACCCTACTTCATCAACAACTCCATCATCACCACCCCCAAAGAAGGAGATCTAAACACATGGGTATGGGCACCCCCCTTGGCAACTGCCAAGCTGGGGGGGAGTGCCCTGGTATCATATCACCATCGCATCTTTATCTTTCACTTTCATTAGTTCGATCCATTTGGTTATATCTTGATCTAGTAAAATAAAGTTTTAGTATGATCTAGCTTTGAGTTTTGCTTTATGCTCTATCTATGTAATGGAGTCCTCGAGATATATAATAAAGAGTAGCTTTGAGATAAAGGCATTGCTTTCTTGCTATGATCTTGAGGAAACTAAATAAAATAAAGGATGAAAAGTATTAAAACGTTCATATATTGATATTATTGAGAGTAATGACTTCCACATAAAGAGTATGATGAATAAAAGTTGTGGAGAATTGACAAACATAGTTTTGGTCATTGTCGCAATTAATAGGAAGTAATAAAGAAAGAGAGGTTTTCACATATAAATATACTATCTTGGACATCTTTTGTAACTGTGAGCACTCACTAAAATATGGCATGTTAAAAGGTTGATGTTGGACAAGGAAGACAACATAATGGGTTATGTTTTCTTATATCCAAATAGAAGTTATATTGTCTTGGATCATCCAACATGTTGAGCTTGCCTTTCCCTCTGATGCTAGCCAAATTCTTTGCACCAAGTAGAGATATTGTAAGCAATGATGCGGACTGGTCCGTAGTCCGAGGAGTGTACTCACTGCTACGCAGAAGGCTTATGTCTTTGATGCACCACTCAATGTGCAAACCCCTACAACGTCGTCTGTGGATGTTGTGAACACCTGATAGACACATCCTGATGACGACTTGATAGTTTAGTGCACCATACTTTATGGCTTAGAATCGGGATTCCAATGACGTTTTGAACGCCATAAGACATATGATATGTTCCAAGAGCTGAAATTGGGATTTCAGGCTCATGCCCGTGTTGAGACGTATGAGACCTCTGACAAGTTCTTTTGCCAACAAGATGGAGGAGAATAGCTCAGCTAGTGAGAATGTGCTCAGAATGTCTGGGTGCTACAATCACTTAAATCAAGTGGGAGTTAAACTTCCAGATAAGATAGTGATTGATAGAGTTCTCTAGCCACTATCACTAAGCTACTAGATCTTCGTGATGAACTATGACATGCAAGGGATGGAGTTGATCCCGGAGCTATTCGCGGTGCTTAAAACCGCAACAAGTAGAAATCAAGAAGGAGCATCAAGTGTTGATGGTTTAACAAAACCACTGGTTTCAAGAAGGGCAAGGGCTAGAAGGGAGACTTCATGAATGGTAAACCAGTTGCCGTTCAAGTGAAGGAACCCAAGGTTGAACCCAAACCCGAGACTAAGTGCTTCTATTGTAAGGGGGGCGATCACTGGTAGCGGAATTACCCCAAATGCATGGTAGATAAGAAGGCTGGCAACTTCAACAAAGTATATACGTGTTGTTAATGTGTACCTCACTAGTACTCCTGGTAGCACCTGGGTATTGGATACCGGTTGAGTTGCTATTATTGGTGACTTGAAGCAAAAGCTACAGACTAAATGGAGACTGGCTAAGGGCGAGGTGACGTTGTGTGTTGGAAGTGTTTCCAAAGTTGATGAGATCACCATCGCACGCTCCATCTGCCTTTGGGATTAGTATTGAACCTAGATAAGTGTTATCAGGTGTCTACGTTGAGGATGAATATGATTAGATCATGTTCATTGCAATACGGTTATTCATTTAAGTTAAGAGAATAATGGTTATTCTGTATACATGAATAATACCTTTCATGGTCATGCACCCTATGTGAATGGTTCATTGAATCTCGGTCATGGCAATACACATGTTCACGACAAAAGATGTAGAGTTAATAATGATAGTACCACTTTCTTGTGGCACTACCGCTTAGGTCATATTGGCGTAAGATTGATGAAGAAACCCCATGTCAATGGATGTTTGGAGTCACTTGATTTTAAATCGCTTGACACATGCGAGCCATGCCTCATGGGCAGGATGACTAAGACCCCGTTTTTAGGTAAAATAAAACGGGCAAGTGACTTGTTGGAAATCATACATGCTGATGCGTGTGATCCAATGAGAATTGAAGCATGCGGTGGATATCGCTATTTTCTCATCTTCACTCACGATTTGAGTAGATATAGGTATATTTATTTAATGAAGCACAAGTCTGAAACGTTTGAAAAGTTCAAGCGATTTCAGAGTGAAGTTAAGAACCATCATAATAAGAAGATCAAATTCCAATGATCTGATCGATGAGAATTTCTGAGTTATGAGTTTGGCAATCACTTAAGACATTGTGGAATTGTTTCACAGTTGAAGCCACCTGGAACACCACAGGGTAATGGTGTGTCCGGATGTCGTAATCGAACCTTATGAGATATGGTGCGATCTATGATGTCTCTTACCGATCTACCGTTTTCATTTTGAGGTTATGCGTTAGAGACAGCTGCACTCACTTTAGATAGGACACCATCTAAGTCCGTTGAGACGACATCGTGTGAACATTGGTTTGGCAAGAAACCAAAGTTGTCGTTTCTTAATGTTTGGGGCTGCGATGCTTAAGGCTTCAGCCGGAGAAGCTCGAACCCAAAGCGGACAAACACATCTTCATAGGATACCCAAAGGTGACACTTGGGGTATACCTTCTATCTCAGATCCGAGGGTAAATTGTTTGTCGCTAAGAACGGGTCCTTTCTCGAGAAGGAGTTTCTCTCGAAAGAATTGAGTGGGAGGAAGATAGAACTTGATGAGGTTGTCGAACCTTTACTTCAACCAGAGAGTGATGCAACACAGAAAGATGTTTTCTATGGTGCCTACGTCTGTTGAATAGGAAGTTAATGATAGTGATCATGAAGCTTCGGATCAATTTGCTATCGAACCTCGTAGGTCGACAAGGATATGTACTACTCCAGGGTGGTACGGTAATCCTGTCTTAGATATCATGTTGTTAGACAACAATGAACCTACGAGCTATGGAGAAGCGATGGTGGGCCCATATTCCGACAAACGGTTAGAAGCCATGAAATCCGAGATAGGATCCATGTATCAGAACAAAGTATGGACTTTGGTGGACTTGCCCGATGATCGGCAAACCATTGAGATAAATGGATCTTTAAGAAGAAGACGGACGTGGACCGTAATGTTACCATCTATGAAGCTCGACTTGTGGGAAAGAGTCTTTTCACAAGTTCAAGGAGTTGATTACGATGAGAATTTCTCACCCGTAGCGATGCTTAAGTCCGTCGGAATCATGTTAGCATTAGCTGTATTTTTCGATTATGAAATCTGATAGATGGATGTCAAAAACAAGTTTTCTTACCAGTTTTCGTAAGAAAGAGTTGTATGTGATACAATCAAAGTTTTGTCGATCCTAAGGATGCTAAAAGGTATGTTGGCTCCAGCGATCCTTCTATGGACTAGAGCAAGCATCTCGGAGTCAGAATATATGCTTTGATGGAGTGATCAAAGCTTTTAGGTTTATACAATGTTTGCTAGAAACTTGTATTTACAAGAAAGTGAGTGGGAGCACTACAACATTTCTGATAAGTATATGTGGATGACATATTGTTGATCCGAAATAATGTAGAATTTCTAGAAAGCATAAACGGTTGTTTGAAGAGTGATTTTCAAAGGAAGACTTGGATAAAGCTGCTTACATATTGGGCATCAGGATCTATAGAGATAGATCAAGACGCCTGATGATACTTTCAAAGAACACACACCTTGACATGATTTTGAAGGAGTTAAAAATAGATCAGTCAAGGAAGGGATTCTTACCTGAGTTGTAAGGTGTGAAGTTGAGTAAGACTCAAAGCTTGACCACGGCAGAAGAAAGAGGAAGGACGAAGGTCGTCCCTATGCTTTTGTCATAGGCTCTATACGGTATGCCATGCTGAGTACCGCACGTGGTGTGTGCCTTGCCACATGTCTGGCAAGAGGGTGCAAAGGTGATCTAGGAGTGGATCATCAGATAGCGGTCAAAATTATCCTTAGAGGAATAAGGAAATGTTTCTCGATTATGGAGGTGATAAAGAGTTCGACGTAAAGAGTTATGTCGATGCAAGCTTAACACCTATCCGGATAGCTCTGAGTAGAGATACCGGATATGTATAATGGAGCAACAATGTGGAATAGCTCCAAGTGGAACATGGTAGAAGCATCTACGATATAGGGATCTGAATATTGCAGACCCGTTGACTACAACCTCTCTCACAAGCATAACATGATCAAACCCAGAACTCATTAAGTGTTAATCACATAGTGATGTGAACTAGATTATTGACTCTACTAAACTCTTTGATGTTGGTCACATGGCGATGTGACCTGTGAGTGTTAATCACATGGCGATGTGAACTAGATTATTGACTCTAGTGCAAGTGGGAGACTGTTGGAAATATGCCCTAGAGGCAATAATAAATTAGTTATTATTATATTATATTTCATTGTTCATGATAATCGTTTATTATCCATGCTAGAATTGTATTGATAGGAAACTCAGATACATGTGTGGATACATAGACAACACCATGTCCCTAGTAAGCCTCTAGTTGACTAGCTCGTTGATCAATAGATGGTTACGGTTTCCTGACCATGGACATTGGATGTCTTTGAAAATGGGATCACATCATTAGGAGAATGATGTGATGGACAAGACCCAATCCTAAGCCTAGCACAAGATCATGTAGTTCGTATGCTAAAGCTTTTCTAATGTCAAGTATCATTTCCTTAGACCATGAGATTGTGCAACTCCCGGATACTGTAGGAGTGCTTTGGGTGTGCCAAACGTCACAACGTAACTGGGTGGATATAAAGGTGCACTACGGGTATCTCCGAAAGTGTCTGTTGGGTTGGCACGAATCGAGACTGGGATTTGTCACTCCGTGTAACGGAGAGATATCTTTGGGCCCACTCGGTAGGACATCATCATAATGTGCACAATGTGACCAAGGAGTTGATCACGGGATGATGTGTTACAGAACGAGTAAAGAGACTTGCCGGTAACGAGATTGAACAAGGTATCGGGATACCGACGATCGAATCTCGGGCAAGTATCGTACCGATAGACAAAGGGAATTGTATACGGGATTGATTGAATCCTTGACATCGTGGTTCATCCGATGAGATCATCATGGAGCATGTGGGAACCAACATGGGTATCCATATCCCGCTGTTGGTTATTGACCAGAGAGTTGTCTCGGCCATGTCTGCATGACTCCCGAGCCCGTAGGGTCTACACACTTAAGGTTCGATGACGCTAGGGTTATAGGGAATAGATGTATGTGGTCACCGAATGTTGTTCGGAGTCCCGGATGAGATCCCGGACGTCACGAGGAGTTCCGGAATGGTCCGAAGGTAAAGATTTCTATATGGGAAGTCATCATACGGTCACCGGAATAATTCAGGGGGTTACTAGTATTGTACGGGGACCACCGAAGGGGTTCCGGGGTCCACCGGGAGGGTCCACCTGCCCCGGAGGGCCCTATGGGCTGTGTGTGGAGAAGGACCAGCCCCTTAGTGGGCTGGGTGCCTCCCCCTAGGGCCCATGCGCCTAGGGTTTAAGGGAACCCTAAAGGGGGGGCGCCCCTTGCCTTGGGGGGCAAGGCAACCCCCCTAGCCACCGCCCCCTCCTCATATTGGATCTGAGGGGGCCAGCCCCCCTCTCCCTTGCCCCTATATATATGTGGGGGTGGGAGGGCAGCCGCACCCAAGTTCTGGCGCAGCCCTCCCCCTCTCCCAAGTCCTCCTCCTCTCCCGCGGTGCTTGGCGAAGCCCTGCAGGATTGCCACGCTCCTCCTTCATGACCACGCCGTCGTGCTGCTGCTGGATGGAGTCTTCCCCAACCTCTCCTTCTCCCCTTGCTGGATCAAGGCATGGGAGACGTCACCGGGCTGCACGTGTGTTGAACGCGGAGGCGTCGTTGTTCGGCGCTTATATCAGAATCAACCGCGATCTGAATCGCTGCGAGTACGACTCCTTCATCCGCGTTCTTGCAACGCTTCCGCTTAGTGATCTACAAGGGTATGTAGATGCACTCCCCTTCCCCTTGTTGCTAGATTACTCCATAGATTGATCTTGGTGATGCGTAGAAAATTTTAAATTTCTGCTACGATCCCCAACACTTTTTCCTTTGGCAAGCTCTATGTATTGGAGAGATCTAGATACATATATCCACTCGGATGTAAGTTATCATAAAGTATTATTGTTGACATTACCCTTGAGGTAAAAGGTTGGGAGGCGAAACTATAAGCCCCTATCTTTCTGTGTGTCCGGTTGAAACTTTCTACCCATAAGTATTGTGTGAGTGTTGGCAATTGTGAAAGATTATATGATAGTTGAGTATGTGGACTTGCTGAAAAGCTCTCATTTTACTCTTTTCGATGTTATGATAAATTGCAATTGCTCCAATGACTGAGTTCATAGTTTGTTAGTTTTCAATGAAGTTTCTGATTCATACTTTACCTTGTGAACGAATTATTACTTGAGCATAAGAAATTATATGGCATTATATGATGTTGTTCTAAAGATGATCATGATGCCCTCATGTCCGTATTTTATTTTTATCGACACCTTTACCTCTAAACATGAGGACATATTTTTCCATTTCGGTTTTCGCTTCAGGACAAGTGAGGTCTAAGCTTGGGGAGTTGATACGTCCATTTGGCATCATTCTTTTATATTAATATTTGTTGCATTATGGGATGTTATTACACATTATATCACAATACTTATGCCTATTCTCTCTTATTTTATAAGGTTTACATGAAGAGGGAGAATGCCGGTAGCTGGAATTCTGGACTGGAAAAGGAGCAAATATTAGAGATCTATTCTGCACAACTCCAAAAGTCCTGAAACTTCATGGAGCATGTTTTTGGAATATATAAGAATATTGGGTGAAGAAAGAACCAGAGGGGGCCACCAGCCAGCCAAAAAGGGCGCGCCCCCAACCTTGTGGGCCCCCTGGTAGGCCTCCGGTGCCCATCATTTTCTATATGGTGTCTTTTACCCTGGAAAAAATCAAGAAGAAGCTTTCGGGACGAAGTTCTGCCGTCTTGAGGCAGAACGTGGGCAGAACCAATCTAGGGCTCCGGCGAAGCTGTTCTGTCGGGGAAATATCCCTCCGGGAGGGGGAAATCATCGCGCCATCGTCATCACCATTGATCCTCTCATCGAGAGGGGGTCAATCTCCACCAACATCTTCACCAGCACCATCTCCTCTCAAACCCTAGTTCATCTCTTGTATACAATCTTGGTCCCAAAACCTCAGATTAGTACATGTGGGTTGCTAGTAGTGTTGATTACTCCTTGTAGTTGATGCTAGTTAGTTTACTCGGTGGAAGATCATATGTTCAGATCCTTAATGATAATTATTACTCCTCTGATTATGATTATGAATATGCTTTGTGAGTAGTTACGTTTGTTCCTGAGGACATGGGAGAAGTCTTGTTATAAGTAATCATGTGAATTTGGTATTCGTTCGATATTTTGATGAGATGTATGTTGTCTCTCCTCTAGTGGTGTTATGTGAACGTCGACTACATGACACTTCACCATTATTTGGGCCTAGGGGAAGGCATTGGGAAGTAATAAGTAGATGATGTGTTGCTAGAGTGACAGGATCTTAAACCCTAGTTTATGTGTTGCTTCGTAAGGGGCTGATTTGGATCCATATGTTTCATGCTATGGTTAGGTTTACCTCAATTCTTCTTTCACAGTTGCGGATGTTTGCGAGAGGCATTAATCATAAGTGGGAGGCTTGTCCAAGGAAGGGCAGCACCCAAGCACCGGTCCACACACATATCAAATTATCAAAGTAACAAATGTGAATCATATGAGCATGATGAAAACTAACTTGACAACAATTCCCATGTGTCCTCGGGAGCGCTTTGCTTCATATAAGAGTTTGTCCAGCCTTGTCCTTTGCTACCAAAAGGATTGGGACACCTTGCTACACCTTGTTTACTTTTATCACTTGTTACCATTACGATTTATCTTATCACAAAATCAATCAAGCAAAGATGCACAGCTAAATCTCAAATAAGAAAATCTAACCAGAAAGTTCAACTTAAGAACTCCGGTTTGCAAAAAGAATCAAATCAAACCAAACAACGAAACTCAAACTGTGAAAGAAACAAGATCCGATTACTAATCTGGACTAAAGTCAAATTTTACAGTACCAAGATCTTGTTCAAGTTGGTTAAACGGAAAGAGGGCTTCGAGACGAAGATCTAGGCGCTTGAATCGCCCATTCCGATAAACGAGCAAAAAGATATACTAGATTGAAAATTAGGGCAAAGATCGCGATCGAAAATAATCGCGGAAAGCCCTGGAAAAAAACTGACGAACAGGCTAACGAACGAACGTTCACTGTCTGCGGCTAACGGGTGAATGGTGTTCGTTAAAACGAACGTACGGACGAACGTCCGCAAAATAAGTAAACCGATGGAAAACCGAACCGATCTAATAAATTAAACCAGAAACTAAAAGAAAACTGGGGTTAACCGTGGAAAACCGACCGGTCAACGGTGGGGTCAACGGCGAGATCCGACGCGGCGGCGGCAGCGTGGCGGGAGGCAGCACGGTGGCGGGCGGGTGGTGACGCGCGGCAGTGGCGGTGGCGGCGGCAGCGCTAGCCGGCGGCGGCAGGGCGGCGCTAGGGTTCGGGGGCGGCGCGCGGGTGATTTGAGGCGGCGAGGTGGGTTACGGGGCGGCTTATAAGTGGGGCGGCCTGGGGAGTCCTGGCCGGTTATGGCACGAAGTCCGTTTGACTTTTTTTCAAATATTCCGACGCGCAGAAAAAGAAAGAAAAGGAATACTAAACGGACTCCAAAAATCCCGAAATAATTTTTCCCCGTCCTCTAAAAATAAGCCAGACAGGGTGAACATTTATTTGGGCCTCTAATGCAATTTTGGAAAACGCATATTTTTCCTAATTCAATAAAATCCAAATAAAAATTTGCAAATTGATTTTAATATTTTTCTTACAATAATTCATTTATTTCGGAGAAGTCATATTATCTCCTCTCATATATTTTGATATGAAATATTTTCGGAGAGAAAAATTATTAGAACCAAAGTGATCCTTGTTTCCATATTTGATAAAATTCAAATATGCAAAACGGTGAAATCCCCAACTCTCTCTGAGGGTCCTTGAGTTGCTTAGAATTTCGAGGATCGCAGAAAACGAAATGCAAAAAATATGATATGCATGAATGACCTATGTATAACTCCGAGGGTCCTTGAGTTACAAAATGTTATTCCGTATGCTAGTAAAACTCTAGACACTTCCCAGAGAATTATGCTACCATCGAAAAAGAATTTTTAGCAGTTGTATTTGCATGTGATAAGTTCAGACCTTATATTGTTGATTCCAAGTAAATGTTCACGCTGATCACGCTGCTATTAAATATCTTATGGAAAAGAAAGATGCTAAACCTAGACTTATTAGATGGGTTCTCTTGCTACAAGAATTTGATTTGCATATTATTGGTAGAAATGGTGCTGAGAACCCCGTTGCAGACAACTTGTCTAGGTTAGAGAATGTTCTTGATGACCCACTACCTATTGATGATAGCGTTCCTGATGAGCAATTAAATGTCATAAATGCTTCTCATAATACTCCTTGGTATGATGATTATGCTAATTATATTGTTGCTAAATTTATACCAACTAGTTTCACATACCAGCAAAAGAAATGGTTTTTCTATGATTTAAGACATTACTTTTGGGATGAGCCACACCTTTATAAAGAAGGAGTAGATGTTTTTATTAGACGTTGTGTACCTGAGCATGAATAGGAACATATCTTACACAAGTGCCACTCTGAGTCTTACAGAGGACACCATGCTGGAGATAGAACTACACATAAGGTATTGCAATCCGGTTTCTATTGTCTTACTCTCTTCAAGGATGCTAGTAAGTTTGTCTTGTCTTGTGATCAATGTCAAAGAATTGGTAATGTTAGTAGACGTCAGGAAATGCCTATGAACTATTCACTTGTTATTGAACCATTTGATGTCTGGGGTGTGATTATATGGGACCTTTTCCTTCCTCTAATGGGTATACACATAATTTAGTTGTTGTTGATCACGTCACTAAGTGGGAAGAAGCTATTCCAACTAGTAGTGGTGATCATAACACTTCTATTAAGATGCTGAAAGAAGTTATTTTTCCGAGGTTTGGAGTCCCTAGATATTTAATGACTGATGGTAGTTCACACTTTATTCATGGTGCTTTCCGTAAAATGCTTGCTAAGTATGATGTTAATCATAGAATTGCATCTCCATATCATCCTCAGTCTAGTGGTCAAGTAGAATTGAGCAATAGAGAGATTAAATTAATTTTGCAAAAGACTGTCAATAGATCTAGAAAGAATTGGTCTAAGAAACTTGATGATGCTTTGTGGGCTTACCGAACTGCTTTTAAGAATCCTATGGGTATGTCTCCGTATAAAATGGTTTATGGAAAAGCATGTCACTTACCTCTTGAACTAGAACATAAGGCATATTGGGCTATCAAAGAGCTCAACTATGATTTCAAACTTGCCGGTGAGAAGAGGTTATTTGACATAGCTCGCTTGATGAATGGAGAACCCAAGCTTATGAGAATGCCAAGTTGTTTAAAGAAAAATTTAAAAGATGGCATGATAGAAGGATACAAAAGCGTGAGTTTAATGTAGGTGATCATGTTTTGCCATACAACTCTCATTTAAGATTTTTGGCAAGAAAGCTTCTATCTAAATGGGAAGGCCCTTACATTATCAAGGAGGTCTATCGTTCCGGTGCCATAAAAATTAACAATGCCGAAGGCAAAAATCTGAAGGTGGTTAACGGTCAAAGACTCAAACATTATATCTCAGGTACTCCCATACATGTTGAAACCAATATAATTGATAGCAATGTTGCTGGCATTATGGGTTGTTATTACACAATATATAACAATACTTATGCCTATTCTCTCTTATTTTATAAGGTTTACATGAAGAGGGAGAATGCCGGCAGTTGGAATTCTGGACTGGAAAAGGAGCAAATATTAGAGATCTATTTTGCACAACTCCAAAAGTCCTGAAACTTCAGGAGCATGTTTTTGGAACATATAAAAATATTGGGTGAAGAAAGAACCAGAGGGGGCCCACCAGCCAGCCATAAAGGGCGCGCCCCGACCTTGTGGGCCCCCTGGCAGGCCTCCGGTGCACATCTTTGTCTATATGGTGTCTTTTACCCTGGAAAAATCAAGAAGAAGCTTTCTGGACGAAGTTCCGCCGTCTCGGGGCGGAACCTGGGCAGAACCAATCTAGGGCTCCGTTGGAGCTGTTCTGTCGGGGAATTATCCCTCCGGGAGGGGGAAATCATCGCCATCGTCATCACCATCGATCCTCTCATCGAGAGGGGGTCAATCTCCACCAACATCTTCACCAGCACCATCTCCTCTCAAACCCTAGTTCATCTCTTGTATTCAATCTTGGTCCCAAAACCTCAGATTGGTACATGTGGGTTGCTAGTAGTGTTGATTACTCCTTGTAGTTGATGCTAGTTGGTTTACTCGGTGGAAGATCATATGTTCAGATCCTTAATGATAATTATTACTCCTCTAATTATGATTATGAATATGCTTTGTGAGTAGTTACGTTTGTTCCTGAGGACATGGGAGAAGTCTTGTTATAAGTAATTATGTGAATTTGGTATTCACTCGATATTTTGATGAGATGTATGTTGTCTCTCCTCTAGTGGTGTTATGTGAACGTCGACTACATGGCACTTAACCATTATTTGGGCCTAGGGGAAGGCATTGGGAATGTGACACCCGGATAATCAAGCTACAGTAAACCTCTGCTAATGCTGCCACATCACCTCGATTACTGTTGATAAACTCGAGTTAGTTCGAAACCGATTCAAATTCAAATTGAAAATCAAGCGAACAATAAATTTTTCAAATATTAAAACTAAAATGTTCGAAGTGAACCAAATATTGCACAGGTAATTATGGAGGAGAAACCACACCTTTATAAAATAATTCAATACTATAAGATGAATAAAACAGTAGCTCAGATGAAAATGTTTTCTACATGAAAGTTGCTCAGAACGACGAGACGAATCCGAATATGCAGCCCGTTCGTCCGCCACACATCCCTAGCATAGCGAACATGCAACTTTCCCCCTCCGGTTCATTTGTCCGAAAACGCGAAACACCGGGAATACTTTCCCGGATGTTTTCCCCCTTCACTGGTACCACCTCGTACCGTGTTAGGGCACACCTAGCATCACACTTTGTCATGTCATGCATCGCTATGCATCTGTTTGCTTAATATTTATTGTTTCTTCCCCCTCTTCTCTCGCTAGACACCGAGACTGTCAGCGACCCCCCAGTTCGACTATGGTGTTGACGACCCCTCTCTCTTGTCAGAGCAACCAGGCAAGCCGCCCCCCCCCCCTTTGATCACCAGATATCGCCTATTCTTCTCTCTACTACTTGCATTAGAGTAGTGTAGCATGTTACTGCTTTCTGTTATCCTATCCTGATGCATAGTCTGTCCTTGCTACTACTGTTGTTACCTTTACCTGCAATCCTAATGCTTAGTATAGGATGCTAGTTTATCATCAGTGGCCCTACATTCTTGTCCATCTGCCATGCTATACTATCGGGTCGTGATTACTCGGGAGGTGATCACGGGTATATACTTATACATATATACATACTATACATGTGGTGACTAAAGTCGGGTCGGCTCGTTGAGTACCCGCAAGTGATTCTAATGTGGGGGCTGAAGGGGCAGGTGGCTCCATCCAGGTAGTGGTGGGCCTGAGTTCCCGACGGCCCCCGATTGTTACTTTGAGGCGGAGCGACAGGGCAGGTTGAGACCACCTAGGAGAGAGGTGGGCCTGGCCCTGGTCGGCGTCCGTGGTTATTTCAAAATAACATGCTTAACGAGATCTTGGTATTTGATCTGAGTCTGGCTACTAGCCTATATGCACTAACCATCTACGCGGGAACAGTTATGGGCACTCGACGTCGTGGTATCAGCTGAAGCCTTCATGACGTCAGCGACTGAGTGGAGCGCGCCGGGTTGGACCGCGTAATGCAACTTCCTTTGTAATGGAGGTTGCTAGGTCTGCTCTCCGGTCACGTTCGCAACATGCAGGTGTGCAAAGGGCGATGGGCCCAGACCCCTGCGCCATAGGATTTAGACCGACGTGCTGACCTCTCTATTGTGCCTAGGTAGGGCTGCGACGTGTTGATCTTCCGAGGCCGGGCATGACCCAGAAAAGTGTGTCCAGACAAAGGGGGTCAAGCGTGTTGGGAAATGTGGTGCACCCCTGCAGTGAAGTTAATCTATTCAAATAGTCGTGATCTTCGGTAACAGGACGACTTGGAGTTGTACCTTGACCTTATGACAACTAGAACCGGAAACTTAATAAAACACACCCTTCCAAGTGCCAGATACAACCGGTGATCGCTCTCTCACAGGGCGACGAGGGGAGGATCATCGGTTAGGATTATGCTACACAATGCTACTTGGTGAACTTACCATCTACTCTCTTCTACATGGTGCAAGAGGGAGGTTGCCAGAAGCGTAGTCTTCGATAGGACTAGCTACCCCCCTCTTATTCTGGCATTCTGCAGTTTAGTCCACATATGATACCCCCTTTTCCTTTTGATACCAATGCATACATATGTAGTGTAGCTCCTTGCTTCCGAGTACTTTGGATGAGTACTCACAGTTGCTTTGCTCCCCCTTTTCCCCCTTTCTATACCCGATTGCTGCGACCAGACGATGGAGTCCAGGAGCTAGATGCCACTGTCGATGACGACTCCGACTACACTGGAGGTGCCTACTACTATGTGAAGCCCGCTGACGACGACCAGGAGTAGTTTAGGAGGATCCCAAGCAGGAGTCCTGCGCCTCTTTCGATTTGTATCCCAGTTTGTGCTAGCCTTCTTAAGGCAAACTTATTTAACTTATGTCTGTACTCAGATATTGTTGCTTCCGCTGACTCGTCTATGATCGAGCTCTTGTATTCGAGCCCTCGAGGCCCCTGGCTTGTAATATGATGCACTACAAAAAAATACACTTTCGTGATGATGCGTGTTTGTCACAGTAGGTCTCTTTTTTTGTCATGCATGTACATCCATGACAAATTTATGACAGAATCAAGATAGTCATACTTGTGTTGTCGTAGAAGTGTTCCATGACATTACCAAAATTATCATCACGGAAGTGTCCACTTCCATGACGATAAATCGCGCGTCACAGAAGTGCTTTCGTAAAGGGTGACCGACACGTGGCATCCACCATAACGGAACGCCGTTAAGCTATCGGGTCGGGTTTTGGATCGATAACCCGTTAACAACCCCGACCAATCGGAATTTTCCACGTGTGAAATCATCATTGGCTAGAGGAAACATGTGTCGACTCATCGTCGGGACAGATGTCATCCACTCACTGGACAGAAGGCGCCTATGATACGTCGACACATGGCACGGCCCAACAAGTTTAAATGGGCCAGCCCAACTAAAGGCCCACAAGATTTTGTGGACCATAATGGGTCGGCCCAGCTAAAGGCCCACGAGATTTTGCAGACCATAATGGGCTGGCCCAGCTAAAGGACCACAAGATTTCGCGGGCCATAATGGGCCGGCCCAGGTAAAGGCCCACAAGATTTTTGTGTGCCATAATAGGTCGGCCCAGGTAAAGGCCCACAAAATTCTTGCGGATCATAATGGGACGGCCCAGCTAAAGGCCCACGAGATTTCACCGACATTAATGGGCCGGCCCAGCTGTAGGCCTACAAGATTTTGAGGACCCTAGTAGGCCGGCCCGTTAACTGGCTGCCATGTTTTGGGCCAAATGTCGGCCCATATTTGATACGGTCTATTAATGGCCTGCCATGCTCCGGGCCTAATAGTGGTCCATATGAGATCCGGCCCGTTAAAAGCCTACCACGTTCTGGGCCAAATTATGGCCCAGATCAGGTCTGGCCCTTTAAGAGGTTTGGGGCCTAATTATGGCCCATATCAGATTCGGTCCGTCAACTGGACACTATGCTTTTGGGCCCACTTGCTAAAGGCCCACTTAGTAATTCGGCCTGATATTAGTTTTGGCCTGTTAAGGGCCGGTTTAACATTTCGGTCCTATATTAATTTCAGCCTGTTAAAGCCTGTCATATAGTTGGGCCTAACTACGGCCCGGTTTGCATCCGGCCTGCTCGCAGCCGATATCTGATTGGGCCAAACAAGGACCGAAACAATTTTTCGGCTTGTTAAAAGCCCGTGATTTTATTCGCACAATCATGGGCCGGGGTTCATTTCGGGTTGCTGCCGGCCCGTGAGCTGATCAGCACGTTTCAGGCCCAACCTACATCATGATTGCATGACGGCCCGATTATGTACCGTAATTTTACGGTTTGGCCTATTTACTGCAAATATAGGATATATATATATATAGTAAAATAACTGCAGCATTGTGAATAAGAAAAAACCTATACTATACAATAAACAAATTACGGTATATTACATCCACTGGGCATCAAAGTTCGCCACTATGATAATAAAGCACAAGCAGACAGTAGTTTACATACACTGGGCATCAAAGATCGCCACCAGTGCAAATAAACACGCCGACAAAATAATATACAAAACCGACAGCACTTCAATAGAGTTCAAGAAAGGTTATCCCTGCTAGGGAGCTGCAGCGCAAGCAGCTGAGCAAGATGATGAGACTGCGCTTGTTCAACACTTATATCTTCCTCACTCTGAAAGATAAACAAACAGACAGATGATAGGTTTTGCACATAAAAGTATCAGTGCTGACAATTCATCACATTTCTTACGGACGAATAAAGTGACACAGTTTAAATTTGCATTAACACAATATGGTATTGTTCAGCTCAAGACATGGTAGGAAATGACATTGTGAAGGAGTTGGCAGCTTCACGACACCACTGGATTACAGATCAAGAACTCATAAGTATCAATGGTTAGTGTGCTGTCAATTTATACCATTTCAGATTGGCAAATAAAGAGACGGTTTAAATAATAGTAGAATGATATGACATTTTTCATAGTTAAGACATTGCAGAATATGACATTGTGCTGTAGTGGGTAGGTTCACCACACCACTGGATTACAGATGAAGAACAGAAGCATACATGCAGTGCAAAAGAAGATCACTTGCTCTGTATAGTTTAATTTACATGGTATGAAGAAGGAACTTGGTTGTACAACTGAAAACTTAAATTGAGAAAGGACGAACTTTTGTTTATGAACTACATATAATAAACTTTAAACAAGCAATTTGATGCAAACACCAAAAATAAACAGGTGTTGCAGTCATGCCTAACCAAATATATACAACAAAGTTTGAAGGCTTGAGATGGACAAACTTACATTATTGGTGAAGACAGGCTCTATAAAGGCCTTGTCCATGCTGATGGGGGGGCAATTCAAGAAGTTTACCACAGAATCTTCTTCAAAAGCATTGCCTTTATTCTACATTTTGTTAAGAGTAAATATAGATGTGATAATATACAAAAATTGGAGAATGTTTAAGATAAGATGAAGAGTGATGCTACATAACCAAGTAGCTATAAATGTAAGTGCAGCGATACAGGCAAAAGGTACAGCCAAGAGCAATGCACAGCTAAACTTCTTCAGTACCAACCTTATGGTAAGAGTAAATATAGATCTGATGTGTAGAAAATGGAGGGCAAAGGAAAATAAGCTGCAGAGTGATGGTACATGAACAACTACCTGTCATTATAAGTACACTGATAAAGGACAGCATGTACTTACAAGAACAATGCAGAGCTAAAAAAACATTGGCATTGAATATATTCTACACTAATGTAACCATCCATACAGATAAGATAATTTGGTGCGAACAATTGATAAGCAAGTTATCATGCATACTGTTGTCACATAATGAACCAGGTATGTATGCAAGTACAGTGATACATGACAACAGGTACTAACAAGAGCAAAGCAGTGGGCGGCATATTTGCGATATCCTGTCGTTCTTGTCAAACCGGAATTCTTCTTCGAGCAGATTTCCTGCAAAAAAGATCCATAAGGCACATGCGGAAAAGTAGAAGTTCAAATTGTCATGTGATTTCATAGACAGTACCTCATCCTAGGAACGAGACCATTGAAGCCCCTCAAATGGCTCACATGAGTTGACTGACCCAAATTGCTCCTTCAGATTGCAGGATCCACATGGCATTCAAGGTCTCGAAGGTAGATTCCGCGTGCGCACCCGATTTGCGGGCTCGACGCGCGCGCGACCGGCTTCTGCCGCGACAGCCACCATACGCGCCTCCTCCGCGCGGGCGGAGACGACAATGACACGCTAGTTCCTCCTCGCTGGCATGCTGGAGCACGCGCTCGTCCTCCTCTTCATATGCTGTGTGTATAGACGCGGCTCCACCAGCTGCTCGCATGCTTGGCAGTGTGGCGGCATCGCGAGGAGGGACTGCAGACGACGTGAGCGGGCGAGCCTTCGGCTTCATGGCACAGGGATGGCGGCGACACGGCGGTGATGGGCGAGAAATTGTTGGCCGGAGCAGGCGGGCGCCGGCATGCGCAATGGCGGCGGCGGCATATTGATGAGTGCGCGTGTGGGATCTTACTTTAGTTTTATATATAAGGTTGGTCAAACTTAAAAGAAAACCATACTAGTACACGTAAACATTAGACTTAGGCAGTGCTTTTATTAGTTACTAGCTTATGTTCTTGCCCATTGTGACCAGCCTTAGTATCACGGCCACGATACGGAATCTTGTGCAAGCGCGTGAACCGCGGCCGCGCGGTCGATCGAACGGTGCGTCACCGTGTCGCGCTCGAAGGACATCCACCGAACCTTTTTTTGTGTGTGAAAACAATCCTCGAATATTACTCAACTTTTTTCCTGTGAAAGTTCTTGACACTGCAATATTTCCATATATTTGAATTTAGCTTCAGTTCGTGTTTATTTGGATTTGGATGTTTTAGGTGCGCCCTAGTTTTTTTAATACTTATTTTGTGTGTGTGACTAAGAGAGAACGTGTGTATGTGTCCATATGTGTGTTGTGGCGGAAGGGCACTATGGAGACGGTGTGCGTGTGATACAGACATAGAGAGGTGTGAATGTGCAAATGAACGTGCATGAGTGAGACATAGACAGATGCCGATATGTTGTGTATACATAAGAGAACGGTCTTCTAGTTTACTTGTGTGGGTGTGTGTGAGAGAGAGAGAGAAAGACAGAGAGAGGAGCATCCGTAACACAACAACCATCTCTCTCGATTCGTCCGTCCCTCGCATGGTCGCATGCAACACATGCATCAACGCGCACATTTTGACACCCTCACCCGGCCCCTGCCCACCTCAAGGCCCGCACAATCTCTTCGTGAATACCCATTTCTCTCCTTAGGTTTGTTTTCTCTCAATATCTGACACACACACACACAGCACAACACACACACACACACTCCCCCGAGCACACAATTCATCCCCATCCAAGGTTATACGGCGACCACTCTTGCTTGTGCTTCTTTGCACCCCAACATGCACAACACCTCAATCTTCACAGAGGGCAACGAGCAGATCGAAGACGGCGACCACACCGCGCTAGAGAATGTGGGGTCATTTGGAAGCAGGGTGATGTGACGACGGCTGACTGACTCCTCCCCCCACCCTCTCTCTTTTGCACAAAATTACCAATCCCTCTCTCCCCCACACAAAATTTTCAATCCCTCAACCCACGAGATCCTTCCCCTCTCGTCCATGTTTTTCCTGCTGTCTCATCAAACATGTTGTCTCTTCTCCTTCCACGTATACAGAATCCAGATGCACACGCATCTCATGTATATTACATGTATGCATCTTTCTCACAGACCTAACTTCTTCCTCTCTCTTTCTCTCTCTCTCTCTGTCTCTGTCTCGTTAGGTTTGTTTCCTACTCTCTCATCCACATACATACAATCTTTCCCGCCCTATCTGCTCCATCTTCAAAAGCTCTCTCTACACGTTTCATTCACACATTGGGATATGTCAAAATGTTGCTTCTATAATGGCTGATGTAGAGTTATGGTTGTTCTTGTTGCATCCTACAAAGTAATAACTATGAAATTCATTTAGATTCTCATTTGACTGGGATTATGTGAGTTTGAGCATGTTGTGAAGTACTATAGACCTTGTATACATCTTGGGATTCGACAATGATTGTAACTATTGAATTGTATAGACCGTTACATTCGAAGTCAATAGCCTAATATATTTATTTCACAATTTCAACAAATGATTAGTTCACTACAAACTAATAAAACAAATGTGTACTCCCTCCATTTTTATTTAAGTCTGCGTATTAGCATTGGTCAAAGTCAAGTTTTGTAAACTCCCAGAAAGCTTATAACAAAAAATATTAACATATACAGTAACAAATAAATACCATTAGATTCATTATTGATGTACTTTCACATCATACATATTTGTTATGGTAAATGTTTATATTTTTCTATAAACTTGGTCAAACTTTAGGAAGTTTGACTTCGGTCAAACCTAATATGCAGAGTTTACTACTACTACTCGCTAGTTGCTTAGCCAAATCACTCAACACGCCACACGGGGAGTCCAGTGTCACAAAATTTTGTGGTCGGCGGGAAAATCTCCCGCGACCCTGATTCGAGCAGCGGGAAGTTACCATCATAGCCTTTGGAACAGGCCTACGGATGACGCTTGATAGGGGGCTGTTTTCATAAGTTCGGGTTCACCCTACCCAGCCAACCCCACCCCGGCACCCAGAGTAGTACACCTGAATACTCCCCAATTTCTATCCCCACCGCAAAATAGACTTCTCCACGGCACCGCAGCCTTCGTGCTCCTCCCCTTTACATCGGCGCACTCGTCCACCGCAGCGCATCTGCCTCATCGACAACGTCGTACGTCGCACTAGAGCCGGTCCACCGTCGTCGTCGTACACGGAGCCTCTTCCCCGGCATCATCTTCCACGGTCTCGGATCTGCTTCCCGGAAGCCGACGCCAAGCGCAGAAGTACCACCGTCGTGGACAATGAACTGACTCCCGTTGCCGACCATGACTCACAGAGGCCGCCGCGACCATCGTTCTCCTCCTCGATTGGTAATGTGTGTATTGTATCACTTAGCAGTACATGTGCAGTTCCAATTTTGTTCATACCTACCCTTCAAATTTCCTGGGTGCTATTGTTCCCATAAAAGTAATTGGTTATAGCCTCCATTATCCAACAGAATATCAGCTTGTAATTGTGTGTCGCTCCTGTATCGCGCTGTGCTTGGGTAGGTTTTAATCTGCAACCAGTAGTGTGGCAAATGATGGAAAGGTTTTTAGAACTAGCAAAATGCCCATGTGTTGCACGCATCAAGATGCATTTGTATGAGTAGTTTATCTTTTTGGAGATGCTCTAACATGGCAAACGAGTGCTTTAATGTTGCCCACAAGATGCGCGAGTATTACTAGTAGTATATTTTTCTTGCCATGTTGAGATTTTAAAACCACGAGTGCGAACATGCAGAGGAGCAATGAAGACCAAACACGGGATATTCGGGACATCTTCAAGGAGCGTGGCAAGTTAAAGAGGAGCTACACCGAACCTGTAAAACGAGCTTTGGTAAGTAACACCCTTTCAATTACTTTCGTGTAGCCTCGTGTTCTTCGATGTTTATATGTTGTAGTTTCTGTTTCCCTTAAGCGTGGTGTTCTTCGATGTGTAATAAGAAGAGTCTTAATCGTCCTAATGCTTTCGTTTTTAGCTTGATGTAGGAAGTGGGTGTCCTCACCTTGTAGTCTGTTTTTATTTATTTTTTCCTTTTGAATTCACTTCTCCGAGTTCTGTTTATCTGGCTTCTACTAAATGGATCTAGGTTGCTCTGAGTATTGATCTAAAAAAGAAGTAACTTCATGTCAGGATGCAGTTCCTGTGAGGAGGGAAGTATGGTCAACCTCGAGATCATGTTTCCAAAATGAGGCTGGATTACACACAAGGTGCCAGTTCCCTAATGATGTTGGATTAGACACAAGGTGCAAATTCCCAGATGATGTTGGATTACACACAAGCCAGGTGGAGTCGTCAGCTGTTCGTGTCCTCGTGGCACTAGTAAAGGCTGAAAGAAAGCGTGCAGCAGCCCTTGAGAATGTAGCTGAGTTCCTGAAGAAGCGAAAAGAGCAATCAGATGCTCTCTTCACCCAAGCCAAAGAAGAGATGGAAGAAGCCAGAAATAAGATAGCAGAGGCAGAGCAGGCTAGGCGTCTCCTGCTATCTAAAACGGTTGTCAATATAAAATTTCCTTCATAATAGCTAGGTTCAAATGTTTATCCAGTCAGCATGCCTGTTGTGACGTTCGTGCATCTACTGATGTGGCACAAAATGTTTTTTTCCGGGTCATGTAATAACAGCAATTACTTTCCAAACAATAACAGACAAAGCATTGGACATGGTATAGTTCACGTGCAAGCCCGACATTCCAAGTTCAACTTCCACATCAAACTCATGTTCACAGATATCTGCACATTCATACATAATGTCCACAACCATGATTCACTTCAAACCCAAAAAAATGTGAGGAGAGTTATAAATAAAGAAAATCCTCTACTAGTTCCTGCTACTAGTGCGAGCACGACAAGTCAAGACCATGCATAAATTAATTATATTTTAGTCATTTTTTGTGTTCTAAAATGCCTGCCGGCTCACGGAAGGACGTGTTGCCGGCACACGCGCGGATTCAATGAAGGCATGCGGGGCATGTTGGGGAACGTAGTAATTTCGAAAATTTTCCTACGCACACGCAAGATCATGGTGATGCATAGCAACGAGGGGGAGAGTCTGATCTACGTACCCTTGTAGATCGCAACGGAAGCGTTGACACAACGTAGAGGAAGTAGTCGTACATCTTCTTCCCGATCCGACCGATCCAAGCACCGTTACTCCGGCACCTCCGAGTTCTTAGCACACGTTCAGCTCGATGACGATCCTCGGGCTCCGATCCAGCAAAGCGTCGAGGAAGAGTTCCGTCAGCACGACGGCGTGGTGACGATCTTGATGTACTACCGATACAGGGCTTCGCCTAAGCTCTACAATGATATGACCGAGGTGGAATTTGGTGGCAGGGGGCACCGCACACGGCTAAGGAACGATCAACAATTATCAACTTGTGTCTCTATGGGGTGCCCCCTGCCCCCGTATATAAAGGAGTAGGGGGAGGGGTTCGGCCGGCCAGGGAGAGGGGCGCAGGAGGAGTCCTACTCCTACCGGGAGTAGGACTCCCCCCCCCCCCCAATCCTATTCCTAATAGGAATCCTCAAGGGGGAAAGAGAGAAGGGGTGGCCGGCCACCTTCCCTAGTCCTATTAGGACTAGGAAAGGGGGGAGGTGCGCAGCCCTCTATGGCAGCCCCTTTCACTTTTCCACTAAGGCCCAATAGGCCCATTTGCCTCCCGGGGGGTTCCGGTAACCCTCCCGGTATTCCGGTAAAATCCCGATTTCACCCGGAACACTTCCGATGTCCAAACATAGCCTTCCAATATATCAATCTTTACGTCTCGACCATTTCGAGACTCCTCGTCATGTCCGTGATCACATCCGGGACTCCGAACAACCTTCGGTACATCAAATGCATAAACTCATAATAACTGTCATCGTAACGTTAAGCGTGCGGACCCTACGGTTCGAGAACAATGTAGACATGACCGAGACACATCTCCGGTCAATAACCAATAGCGGGACCTGGATGCCCATATTGGCTCCTACATATTCTACGAAGATCTTTATCGGTCAGACCGCATAACAACATACGTTGTTCCCTTTGTCATCGGTATGTTACTTGCCCGAGATTCGATCGTCGGTATCCAATACCTAGTTCAATCTCGTTACTGGCAAGTCTCTTTACTCGTTCCGTAATACATCATCTCATAACTAACATCTTAGTTATTATGCTTGCAAGGCTTATGTGATGTGTATTACCGAGAGGGCCCAGAGATACCTCTCCGACAATCAGAGTGACAAACCCTAATCTCGAAATACGCCAACCCAACATCTACCATTGGAGACACCTGTAGTACTCCTTTACAATCACCCAGTTACGTTGTGACGTTTGGTAGTACCCAAAGTGTTCCTCCGGTAAATGGGAGTTGCATAATCTCATAGTTATAGGAACATGTATAAGTCATGAAGAAAGCAATAGCAACATACTAAACGATCGGGTGATAAGCCAATGGAATGGGTCATGTCAATCAGATCATTCAACTAATGATGTGACCTCGTTAATCAAATAACAACTCTTTGTTCATGGTTAGGAAACATAACCATCTTTGATTAACGAGCTAGTCAAGTAGAGGCATACTAGTGACACTCTGTTGGTCTATGTATTCACACATGTATTATGTTTCCGGTTAACACAATTCTAGCATGAATAATAAACATTTATCATGATATAAGGAAATAAATAATAACTATATTATTGCCTCTAGGGCATATTTCCTTCAGTCTCCCACTTGCACTAGAGTCAATAATCTAGATTACACAGTAATGATTCTAACACCCATGGAGCCTTGGTGCTGATCATGTTTTGCTCGTGGAAGAGGCTTAGTCAACGGGTCTGCAACATTCAGATCCGTATGTATCTTGCAAATCTCTATGTCTCCCACCTGGACTAAATCCCGGATGGAGTTGAAGCGTCTCTTGATGTGTTTGGTCCTTTTGTGAAATCTGGATTCCTTTGCCAAAGCAATTGCACCAGTATTGTCACAAAAGATTTTCATTGGACCCGATGCACTAGGTATGACACCTAGATCGGATATGAACTCCTTCATCCAGACTCCTTCGTTTGCTGCTTCCGAAGCAACTATGTACTCCGCTTCACATGTAGATCCCGCTACGATGCTTTGTTTAGAACTGCACCAACTGACAGCTCCACCGTTTAAAGTAAACACGTATCCGGTTTGCGATTTAGAATCGTCCGGATCAGTGTCAAAGCTTGCATCAACGTAACCTCTTACGGTGAGCTCTTTGTCACCTCCATATACGAGAAACATATCCCTAGTCCTTTTCAGGTATTTCAGGATGTTCTTGACCGCTGTCCAGTGATCCACTCCTGGATTACTTTGGTACCTCCCTGCTAAACTTATAGCAAGGCACACATCAGGTCTGGTACACAGCATTGCATACATGATAGAGCCTATGGCTGAAGCATAGGGAACATCATTCATTTTCTCTCTATCTTCTGCAGTGGTCGGGCATTGAGTCTGACTCAACTTCACACCTTGTAACACAGGCAAGAACCCTTTCTTTGCTTGATCCATTTTGAACTTCTTCAAAATCTTGTCAAGGTATGTGCTTTGTGAAAGTCCGACTAAGCGTCTTGATCTATCTCTATAGATCTTTATGCCTAATATGTAAGCAGCTTCCCCGAGGTCTTTCATCGAAAAACTTTTATTCAAGTATCCCTTTATGCTATCCAGAAATTCTATATCATTTCCAATCAGCAATATGTCATCCACATATAATATCAGAAATGCTACAGAGCTCCCACTCACTTTCTTGTAAATACAGGCTTCTCCAAAAGTCTGTATAAAGCCAAATGCTTTGATCACACTATCAAAGCGTTTATTCCAACTCCGAGATGCTTGCACCAGTCCATAAATGGATCGCTGGAGTTTGCATACTTTGTTAGCTCCCTTTGGGTCGACAAAACCTTCTGGTTGCATCATATACAACTCTTCTTCCAGAAATCCATTCAGGAATGCAGTTTTGACATCCATCTGCCATATTTCATAATCATAAAATGCGGCAATTGCTAACATGATTCTGACGGATTTAATCATCGCTACGGGTGAGAAGGTCTCATCGTAGTCAACCCCTTGAACTTGTCGAAAACCTTTTGCGACAAGTCGAGCTTTATAGACAGTAATATTACCGTCAGCATCAGTCTTTTTCTTGAAGATCCATTTATTCTCAATTGCTTGCCGATCATCGGGCAAGTCAACCAAAGTCCATACTTTGTTCTCATACATGGATCCCATCTCAGATTTCATGGCCTCAAGCCACTTTGCGGAATCTGGGCTCACCATCGCTTCTTCATAGTTCGTAGGTTCATCATGATCTAGTAGCATGACTTCCAGAACTGGATTACCGTACCACTCTGGTGCGGATCTCACTCTAGTTGATCTACGTGTTTCAGTAGTATCTTGTCCTGAAATTTCATGATCATCATCATTAGCTTCCTCACTAATTGGTATAGGTGTCGCAGAAACATTTTTCTGTGATGTACTATTTTCCAATAAGGGAGCAGGTACAGTTACCTCGTCAAGTTCTACTTTCCTCCCACTCACTTCTTTCGAGAGAAACTCCTTCTCTAGAAATGATCCATTCTTAGCAACGAATGTCTTGCCTTCGGATCTGTGATAGAAGGTATACCCAACAGTTTCCTTTGGGTATCCTATGAAGACACATTTCTCCGCTTTGGGTTCGAGCTTATCAGGTTGAAGCTTTTTCACATAAGCATCGCAGCCCCAAACTTTAAGAAACGACAACTTTGGTTTCTTGCCAAACCATAGTTCATAAGGCGTCGTCTCAACGGATTTTGATGGTGCCCTATTTAACGTGAATGCGGCCGTCTCTAAAGCGTAACCCCAAAACGATAGCGGTAAATCAGTAAGAGACATCATAGATCGCACCATATCTAGTAAAGTACGATTACGACGTTCGGACACACCATTACGCTGTGGTGTTCCGGGTGGCGTGAGTTGCGAAATTATTCCACAATTTTTCAAATGTACACCAAACTCATAACTCAAATATTCTCCTCCACGATCAGATCGTAGAAACTTTATTTTCTTGTTACGATGATTTTCAACTTCACTCTGAAATTCCTTGAACTTTTCAAATGTTTCAGACTTATGTTTCGTTAAGTAGATATACCCATATCTGCTTAAATCATCTGTGAAGGTGAGAAAATAACGATATCCGCCACGAGCCTCAATATTCATCGGACCACATACATCGGTATGTATGATTTCCAATAAATCTGTTGCTCTCTCCATAGTTCCGGAGAACGGTGTTTTAGTCATCTTGCCTATGAGGCACGGTTCGCAAGTACCAAGTGATTCATAATCAAGTGGTTCCAAAAGCCCATCAGTATGGAGTTTCTTCATGCGCTTTACACCGATATGACCTAAACGGCAGTGCCACAAATAAGTTGCACTATCGTTATCAACTCTGCATCTTTTGGCTTCTACATTATGAATATGTGTATCACTACTATCGAGATTCAACAAGAATAGACCACTCTTCAAAGGTGCATGACCATAAAAGATATTACTCATATAAATAGAACAACCATTATTCTCTGATTTAAATGAATAACCATCTCGCATTAAACAAGATCCAGATATAATGTTCATGCTCAACGCTGGCACCAAATAACAATTATTTAGGTCTAATATTAATCCTGAATGTAGATGTAGAGGTAGCGTGCCGACCGCGATCACATCGACTTTGGAACCATTTCCCACGCGCATCGTCACCTCGTCCTTTGCTAGCGTCCGCTTATTCCGTAGTCCCTGTTTCGAGTTGCAAATATTAGCAACAGAACCAGTATCAAATACCCAGGTGCTACTTCGAGCTCTAGTAAGGTACACATCAATAACATGTATATCACATATACCTTTGTTCACCTTGCCATCCTTCTTATCCGCCAAATACTTGGGGCAGTTCCGCTTCCAGTGACCAGTCTGCTTGCAGTAGAAGCACTCAGTTTCAGGCTTAGGTCCAGACTTGGGTTTCTTCTCCTGAGCAGCAACTTGATTGCTGTTCTTCTTGAAGTTCCCCTTCTTCTTCCCTTTGCCCTTTTTCTTGAAACTAGTGGTTTTGTTAACCATCAACACTTGATGCTCCTTCTTGATTTCTACCTCCGCAGCTTTCAGCATTGCGAAGAGCTCGGGAATAGTCTTGTTCATCCCTTGCATATTATAGTTCATCACGAAGCTCTTGTAGCTTGGTGGCAGTGATTGGAGAATTCTGTCAATGACGCAATCATCTGGAAGATTAACTCCCATCTGAATCAAGTGATTATTATACCCAGACATTTTGAGTATATGCTCACTGACAGAACTGTTCTCCTCCATCTTGCAGCTATAGAACTTATTGGAGACTTCATATCTCTCAATTCGGGCATTTGCTTGAAATATTAACTTCAACTCCTGGAACATCTCATATGCTCCATGACGTTCAAAACGTCGTTGAAGTCCCGATTCTAAGCCGTAAAGCATGGCACACTGAACTATCGAGTAGTCATCAGCTTTGCTCTGCCAGATGTTCATAACATCTGGTGTTGCTCCAGCAGCAGGCCTGGCACCTAGCGGTGCTTCCAGGACGTAATTCTTCTGTGCAGCAATGAGGATAATCCTCAGGTTACGGACCCAGTCCGTGTAATTGCTACCATCATCTTTCAACTTTGCTTTCTCAAGGAACGCATTAAAATTCAACGGAACAACAGCACGAGCCATCTATCTACAATCAACATAAACAAGCAAGATACTATCAGGTACTAAGTTCATGATAAGTTTAAGTTCAGTTAATCAAATTACTTAGGAACTCCCACTTAGATAGACATCCCTCTAATCCTCTAAGTGATCACGTGATCCAAATCAACTAAACCATAACCGATCATCACGTGAGATGGAGTAGTTTTCAATGGTGAACATCGTCATGTTGATCATATCTACTATATGATTCACGCTCGACCTTTCGGTCTCTGTGTTCCGAGGCCATATCTGCATATGCTAGGCTCGTCAAGTTTAACCTGAGTATTCTGCGTGTGCAAAATTGGCTTGCACCCGTTGTAGATGGACGTAGAGCTTATCACACCCGATCATCACGTGGTGTCTGGGCACGACGAACTTTGGCAACGGTGCATACTCTGGGAGAACACTTCTTGATAATTTAGTGAGAGATCATCTTATAATGCTACCGTCAATCAAAGCAAGATAAGATGCATAAAAGGATAAACATCACATGCAATCAATATAAGTGATATGATATGGCCATCATCATCTTGTGCTTGTGATCTCCATCTCCGAAGCACCGTCATGATCACCATCGTCACCGGCGCGACACCTTGATCTCCATCGTAGCATCGTTGTCGTCTCGCCAATCTTATGCTTCCACGACTATCACTACTGCTTAGTAATAAAGTAAAGCATTACATCGTGATTGCATTGCATACAATAAAGCGACAACCATATGGCTCCTGCCAGTTGCTGATAACTTGGTTACAAAACATGATCATCTCATACAATAAAATCAGCATCACGCCTTGACCATATCACATCACAACATGCCCTGCAAAAACAAGTTAGACGTCCTCTACTTTGTTGTTGCAAGTTTTACGTGGCTGCTACGGGCTTAAGTAAGAACTCATCTCACCTACGCATCAAAACCATAACGATAGTTTGTCAAATAGACTCCGTTTTAACCTTCTCAAGGACCGGGCGTAGCCACACTTGGTTCAACTAAAGTTGGAGAGACAGTCTTCCGCAAGCCATCTATGTGCAAAGCACGTCGAGGGAACCGGTCTCGCGTAAGAGTACGCGTAAGGTTGGTCCGGATCGTCTCGTCCAACCATACCGCCGAACCAAAGTATGACATGCTGGTAGGCAGTATGACTTGTATCGCCCACAACTCACTTGTGTTCTACTCGTGCAAATAACATCAAACCATAAAACCTAGGCTCGGATGCCACTGTTGGGGAACGTAGTAATTTCGAAAATTTTCCTACGCACACGCAAGATCATGGTGATGCATAGCAACGAGGGGGAGAGTCTGATCTACGTATGCTTGTAGATCGCAATGGAAGCATTGACACAACGTAGAGGAAGTAGTCGTACGTCTTCTTCCCGATCCGACCGATCCAAGCACCGTTACTCCGGCACCTCCGAGTTCTTAGCACACGTTCAGCTCGATGGCGATCCTCGGGCTCCGATCCAGCAAAGCGTCGAGGAAGAGTTCCGTCAGCACGACAGCGTGGTGATGATCTTGATGTACTACCGATGCAGGGCTTCGCCTAAGCTCTACAATGATATGACCGAGGTGGAATTTGGTGGCAGGGGGCACCGCACACGGCTAAGGAACAATCAACAATTATCAACTTGTGTCTCTATGGGGTGCCCCCTGCCCCCTGCAGGGGGAGGGGTTCGGCCGGCCAGGGAGAGGGGCGCAGGAGGAGTCCTACTCCTACCGGGAGTAGGACTCCCCCCCCCCCCAATCCTATTCCTAATAGGAATCCTCAAGGGGGAAAGAGAGAAGGGGTGGCCGGCCACCTTCCCTAGTCCTATTAGGACTAGGAAAGGGAGGAGGTGCGCAGCCCTCTATGGCAGCCCCTTTCACTTTTCCACTAAGGCCCAATAGGCCCATTTGCCTCCCGGGGGGTTCCGGTAACCCTCCCGGTATTCTGGTAAAATCCCGATTTCACCCGGAACACTTCCGATGTCCAAACATAGCCTTCCAATATATCAATCTTTACGTCTCGACCATTTCGAGACTCCTCGTCATGTCCGTGATCACATCTGGGACTCCGAACAACCTTCGGTACATCAAAATGCATAAACTCATAATAACTGTCATCGTAACGTTAAGCGTGCGGACCCTACGGTTCGAGAACAATGTAGACATGACCGAGACACATCTCCGGTCAATAACCAATAGCGGGACCTGGATGCCCATATTGGCTCCTACATATTCTACGAAGATCTTTATCGGTCAGACCGCATAACAACATACGTTGTTCCCTTTGTCATCGGTATGTTACTTGCCCGAGATTCGATCGTCGGTATCCAATACCTAGTTCAATCTCGTTACTGGCAAGTCTCTTTACTCGTTCCGTAATACATCATCTCATAACTAACATCTTAGTTATTATGCTTGCAAGGCTTATGTGATGTGTATTACCGAGAGGGCCCAGAGATACCTCTCCGACAATCGGAGTGACAAACCCTAATCTCGAAATATGCCAACCCAACATCTACCATTGGAGACACCTGTAGTACTCCTTTATAATCACCCAGTTACGTTGTGACGTTTGGTAGTACCCAAAGTGTTCCTCCGGTAAACGGGAGTTGCATAATCTCATAGTTATAGGAACATGTATAAGTCATGAAGAAAGCAATAGCAACATACTAAACGATCGGGTGCTAAGCTAATGGAATGGGTCATGTCAATCAGATCATTCAACTAATGATGTGACCTCGTTAATCAAATAACAACTCTTTGTTCATGGTTAGGAAACATAACCATCTTTGATTAACGAGCTAGTCAAGTAGAGGCATACTAGTGACACTCTGTTGGTCTATGTATTCACACATGTATTATGTTTCCGGTTAACACAATTCTAGCATGAATAATAAACATTTATCATGATATAAGGAAATAAATAATAACTTTATTATTGCCTCTAGGGCATATTTCCTTCAGGGCAGTCTTAAGCTGGTTGCACGCGGCGAGGAGGCGTGCTCAGCCGGGCCTGCAGCAAGTGCGGCCCTCTTGGCCGGCGCGCCGGTTCAATGCCTGCGCTATGAGAGGTCGCGTCCGTGTCAGAGCAATCACTCCCTCCAGTCCTTTTTTGTTTGGGTATAACAAAATCTCATTTTCCATTCACATTTTAGTGGTACGAGTTGTGCGTGTGTGTCTGTGAGAGAGAGAGAGAGGAGACGGTAGTCGGGGTTGTCTGATCGGTAAACAAATGAATAATGTCAGTCTGGGATGGAGACGAAAAGGAGACCGCAACAAATGTTGTGTCTACAAGAGAGATAGAGAGAGTAATTTTAGTGGTATGAGTCATTTGTAGAGAGATATAGGGTGTGTGAGAGAATCCCATAGAGAGAAAGACAAAGTGAAAGACGAGTGGAGACTGTGTGTTTGGCGGTGAAAAAGAAAGCTTAGGTACCGAGTGATACCGGAGAACAATAGAGACATGAGAGATAATGAAAATCGTGTAATTTATAATGATAGGGAGAGTGTGACACTTCTCAAGGGAGACGTCAGAGACCATGTTTGCGAGGATATGAGCAACATGAAGTGAGCATGCGGGTGAGCTGGAGAAAAAAGAGTGATAGCTACCTGAAGGAGCATGCATGCGAGAGAGATGGGCGTGAAAGGAGTGAACAAAAAAGGGATTCAAATATTTGAATTCGAGATGATGATACATGTAATCCATACTCGAACCAAAATTGATCTATCAAACATGCATACTCATATGAATTCACGCACATCTATGTTATTTAATATGTAGATATTACTGATCCATACATTTTAGTAGAACATAATTTGGTTAAATTTTTTTGAATTCAACCTTAAGATTTCGATATCGTTGTATTTGTAAATCATATTATACATATAAAGGAGCTGAATTCTTTGTTGTGCTTTTGAAAGTATATATAAAAAAATGATGTATATAGAATGTAATTCTAATTGAAAATGGATCCCGCCCGAAAAACAAATAGAATACAAACGGGATTCGAATTGAGTTGGCCCGGTAAACGTGCACTCTGCAAAATTTGAACAAAGCGGGGAAAGTCGCAGTAACCGCCCGAAACCAAAATCTGGGAGATGGAAATCACTACCGCCTATCCCTGCCACGCAAAGCCTATATGCTGGATTTCTATAGGCTTTGATAGGGGTAGGTTTGTAATTTCACCCAAACGTGACGTAGCTGCCTCTCACCCGGATTCATACACGATGAGCGCCAAAACACAGTGTGTCCTCGGCCGAAATCGACTCCCTCCCCGATTCATATTCATACATGGTGGGCGCCAAAAGCAAACTCTCGTCGGCAAATATTCGGTGTATGCGAGATTACCGTCATATCCCCGACCGACTAGTGTTGCTGTGATGTAGTAGAAATTTGAAACGGGGGCTAAGTTTGTAAATTTCCTCGCATTTGAGACAAGCGCGCCCTGAATACATGGTTCCCCCCTTCCTCTCTACCTCCATTTTCCCCATTCGTACTCCGTGGGCGCCAAAACACCCTCTCCACCCCACCCTCCTCCGTTCGCCGCCGTCCGCCACCCCATCCACCGCCGTCCTCCTCCACCATGCCGGAGCTGATACCCCGTCGCCGCCATCCATTACAAGAGATCGACCTCTCTCATCCACGGCTTCGGACCGGGATCCTTGCATCCCGTCCTCTCGCTTCATCCCCGCCATCGTCCACCTTGTCGGCGCCGCTCCTACGACCGTCTCGTCCACCGCACCCCGCCTCCACCGTCTACCCTCCTAGATCTGCTTCCACGTCGCCGACAGCCATCGCTACCACAGCACCATCAAATTCTCAGTAGATGCGTACACGGCGTCGCACCAGAGGCAGTACTCTTTCGTATCTGCTCAACTTATTTATCGCAGCAAGAAAATAGATCGCCACTGCTTTACTCTAATTTCTTGTCTTGGTTGCGAAGTTGCCTTTGTCCGGTTTGCACCTTCAGATCCGCCATGGCACGCTCAACACCATACTCGCAATGCTTATGGTTTTCCCCTTTTATATTCCACACTAGTTAAATCACAGTAGAGGAAATTTCAAAATTGGGTCAGTCGATTTTTCAGAGCTCACCGGAGTTCGTCGGTGCGATCGAAGGGGCTCGGGTGGTTGTGGGGCCTCGCCGAACGAAGAAAACTCGACGCGGGTGGGGGTTGGGGTTGGGGTGGCAGAGGACCACAGGCGGTGGGGGCCGGTGGTCCGGCCGGCGGCACGTGCGGTGTTTTGTATGGGAAGAATCAGAGACGAGGAATAAGAAGGGTTAGGAGACGTAGGATCTTCATCCAACCGCCTGAAATGGTCGAGAGACAGCTAGGAGTTGCATTCTTAATGCGCTCTGGTTCATCATGTGTGGGCACTGCGCAACCAACATTTTATTATCCAAAATCTGCTTGCTCTTCTTTACCATGTTCCTCTTTCGTTCTTCTTTAATATGTACTCTCTCCGTTCCTAAATACAAGTCTTTGTATAGATTCCACCATGGACTACATATGGAGCAAAATGAGTGAATCTACACTCTAAAATGTACCTGGATACATCTGTATGTGATCCATAGTGGAAATCTCTACCAAGACTTATATTTTGGAACGAAGGGAGTATGATAGTAGTACAGTATGTTCCTTGTACTGAAGATGAGCAGGGACATTTGCAGTGTAGAGGTCTATATGGTCAGTTGTGATGGACACTTTGAGCCTCTTTGATTCGTAGGATCTTGTAAACATAGGGATAGGATTTGTAGTGGCCTGCCCACTTGAATCCTATAAGAATAGCAAGGAAATGCGAGGAGCTATGTCGCCTTTGAGAGTTACATTGATATTAACAGTACCGCACCTGCACTTGAAGAGAGATGGTATCCGAAGCCTTTCTTGCCGTACCGGCAATACTAGCACATATATTCCAGCAAGTTCCACTTTGCTGATTTTACTCTGATGCTTAAGGTTTTCCCGTTATATCTACACTATGATCTATGTAGCTGCTTTGTGTCGCACTAGCAGCAATCCACTCTTGAAGCTAAACACTGCAATGACTTACAAAATTGGCACCAAGGCATTGAGTGGCATTATGGATGCAATGAAACTCATACGCTCCCCACCTGTTGATTCTTGTTCAGAATATGATCCTAATGACTATTCTAACCTCGAGGAGTCAAAGGCAGATGGCCTGTCATGTTCACCCATCAAGGTGCCTGTTCTAATTTGGCAATGTTTTATTGATTGCGGGTATCTTGCATATGTTGTCTTGCATTTCTTCTACTTTGTTGCACCGCCATCTGCTTAGTTTACTCATCATATATGTTGAGATGCCATGCCCATCCATTATCAATACATATTCCATCTGTCATCATACCATGTTTTTCCACTCAAATGTTGTTCTTGTGCATCAGACATCAAAAAGGAAGAGGGTGATTGCCGAACCTGAAGGAGCATCAGCAAAGTCCTTGAAAAACGTGGTGGTGCCAGAGAAATCAGACAGCACCCCACTTATATTGGTTGTACAACCAGTGACACAAAACGTAGGACCGACTCCAGCAGACTGTACCCATACTTCACTGGCCACACCACTAGCCCCATCACACAGGACCTGCACTCCAGCAAAAGGTATACCGATTTCATTTGCCATAGCACCAGTTGTACCACAGAAAAATCCCACTCCAGCTAAAAGTATAGCAAGTCCACCGGCCGAAGACCTATCCCAACTGCAGAGATGGCCAATTCCTGCAGATTGGAACCCCATTCCATTTACTCCCAGTTTAAAAGACAATGCTTTCAATGTTGTTAGGGACTACGTGCATATATTCCCATCATGGGAAGATTATTGTGAAGACAAACACCATTTTCACATCTTCCTGTCCAACTTACGTGTAAGTGCTATTATTCATGGCTATTATTTTCCTGTTTTCTGCTGATTGAACATATCAATGATTTACATTACATTGTTGTAACTAGGCGAGGGTCAATCTGGATAGTCATGACAAGCAAAGCTTGCTTGTGCTTTTCAAGGAAGCATTGCAGCAGTATCGGTGTTACCTGAGGAAATCACACTTTGATGGCAAGTCTATAAATGAATTTCTGGTGAAGTCTCCTGTGCTAAATTTAGAAGACATTGAATGGAAAAACCTTGTTATGCACTAGTCTCGTTCCCAGGATGAGGTACTGTCTATGAAAATTTGGATGGCTAGAAGGGATTCTTCCACCTCTTCTGTCGTCGTCTTCCTTTGCTCCGTCGAACTTCTTTCACAAATCGACTGACCCAAATTATACTACTAGTACGACGTATTAAGTACAGTAGGAACACGAAGATATGAGCAGTAGTACCAACTGCAAGAAGAACAGTAGTAAGACATAGTACTAGTACTACTGTACGTACTAAAGAGTTCAAATAATGAGAAAGAACATAAACATAGTTCTGCTGGGGCCTCAGCACAACACACCCTTGAAAATAAACTAATAAGCAACTAGTCCGCTTGACACTGCAGTAGAACCAGCATGAGCGACGGCACTGCCACCTACTTGGAGTCCGAGTCCACGTCCTCGACTTCGTCCTCGTCCCTCTTCCTCTTCCTCTTCCTCTTCGCCGACGCTTCTTTGCTTGAACCGGACACTGGGCTCTACTTCTTCATCCAACCCTTGTAGATATTTAAACAAAGGTAGGCATCCATTGCTGCGTACAGGATGTGATCTTCATCTAATGAAATCGACTCCCATGCATGATGAAACTCGTGATGAGGTTTCTTCAGTTTAGCGTACAAAGGATCAATCATGGCTGCTGCCAGGGTCAGCATTGAAGGTTGAGAGGAGGACACCAGGCTTGCCTTCTGGAGATCGAAGGGCTGGCCTACAACAAGACCTATCCGACGCAGGACGTCACTGTCGTTCTTAAAGCCTACAGTAACAAATTTCACTCTTTTGTCCTTGAGGACGTTCTTAAAATCCTGGCACTCAACGTCGGCATGGCATATGTGGTAGACCAAGCAAACGTTATGTACGCAAACCTGGATCACGGCGGGCTTCTTCCTCTCTTCATCCTTTAGATCCTTCTCTCGTCCCAGGACTGTGGTGTACTCAACATCTAGCCCAGCGACCCACTCATCCGTTGAACTGTTGAACATGCGTAGGAAGCGAGCAAGCCATGCTTTCACCATCTCGGATCCATGTGTGTAGATGACGATGAACTGATCGCCGGTGATGGCTCTAACCTGGTACTCAGTGGCGACCATGGAGATTTGGGAGGCCATGGATTTTGGAGGAGGGTTAGGAGAAGTTGAACTATTGTACCCCGAAAAAAAACTGGGAGCGAACTAATGTGAAAGGACGGGACGACTGGGAGCGAACTGTTGTAAGGTAGAAGACGGGGACGAGTAGGGCGTGCGAACAGCGTGGGGTTGCTGGCTTGCCCGGTGGATAAACGGCTGCAATCCCCCAAAGAGTTCTCGAGAACTATGCAGGACCCACTAGATGTCATGTCTACTAGACCCATATCGTAGGCCTGGCGGTATAGCTTCTGCCTGTTCGCACGCCATGCCGGCGCGTGGATGTAACTTCACTTAATTCCGTCAAATGTCACACCTCCCACGACCTTCGCCTCCCTCGCACGGTCGTGCCCTTTGAGACTTTGACCGGCTATAAATGAGCAATTTTTTTGCCTTTTTAGACAAGCAATTTTTTTGCCTACTCCGCATGCATGATACTCCCTCTGGTCCTTTTTACTCCCGTCAACCGTTTGCAAAGTGTTTGACCAAATTTATACTTTTTTTTGAACACCACCTTATATTAATTAACCATCCACACCAGTACACTCATTCGATACAATATTCACCACACAGGGCGGTACGTTATTTACAAGAATACCATCTAATCTATTGTCAAAGCTATACTTAGCGATTAAGTGTGCCACCTTATTGGCCGAACGGCTAATCTTTGACAATTAAAGATTGGTAATCAACTTCGAGATGCTCAACGCTTTCATCTTCAGGTCACGCATAGCAGACCTGTCAACGCTTTGACAGGCATCAATGAAATCCCACGACCAAATTTATACTAAAAATATCAATATCTACAATACTCCCAAAACACTTAGGCGCGGTGCATTAACTTCTACCTCATTTCTTGTTTCTTGACATATCAACCAATAGGAGATGTGGGTGTGCATGCTTTTAATGACTTGAGACTACCAAACACGACATGCAGTGGTTAGTTCATTGCATGCAATGCTATTAATTAGCAAATAAACATTAAGATCTGTCGTTTTCTCCTCCTCCTTGGTCATAGTGCACAATCTAAGATGACTTGCTCACCTAGACGAAGGGAGTACTGATTATAATGAGTACTCCCTCCTTTCATCTATATAGGGCCTAATGCGTTTTTCAAGACCGCCTTTGACTACTGATAAAATTAATACTACATGACATGCATAATGTGAAAATTATATCATTGAAAGCTCCTTTCACATACGAATTTGATGATGTGCTTTGTGTAAGTTGCATGTCATATATTATTGCTCTAACATTTGGTCAAAGTTAGCCTCGAAAAATGCATTAGGCCCTATATTGATGGAAGGAGGGGGTATAAGAACTACGTTTTATAATGAGTGTAAAAATATTGATTTGACACTGTGAATGTTGACACATTGTGGAATAGTTTTTGAAGTCTGCAAAAGTACTCAACTAGTGCTGTCGTTCTCCACAAAAAAATGTGTTTACCAATGCATGCATGAACTCTAGTTACTCTAACCCCCCCTCTCTTCTTTAATTCTTTGCCACATCAGCATTTGCTATTCTCGTGTGCATGATACCAGCTAAGATACCACCATTATGGCCAGCCTTAATCACCGCATGCAATAATTTAGTGCACCTTGAAATATGAACATGTGTGGGGCGTGTTTGTTTTTAATGACTTGAGACTATACCTAGCCCGGCATGCAAGATGACTTATTATGCACTGTTCCCCATACCTGCAGGAAGCCCGTTCGTCTCCAAATTTTTTCCTCTCCATGTGTGGAAACAATATGCCTGCCAAACTCTCCTTCTCCCTCCGGCGGTCCCACCACTCCACCCCGTGTGAAAAAATCTGCATGCATGACTCTCCTCCCCCCACGCTCGTCCAATCCGTTGTGACCAGCAATATTTCCACCCCTTCGCTCCCCCATAATTTACTCCAACAAATATGCTCACATAGCTATTACTTAACTGCAGGTGCATTCGGTCACTGACATATGGGCCCAACAGGGGTCTGGCCCACATGTCAATGATGCAACTGGACCAGCAGTTAAGTCAGTGCAGCTCAGTCCATATCTTACGTAGGTGTGCCATTGCTCGCTATAAATACTCTGCCTCCCATGACATCGCTATCTCCTCCCCTCACGTTCACGTTCATCGCTATCTCCTCCCCCTCCCTCTCACGTGGACCACCATGGCATCGCCCCTCCCAAGCCCTAGGAGCCCATCGCTGCACCGCGCGGACGGTCACGGGTCGCCGTTCCGTTCCTCGCCGCCACTAGTCGAGGAGGATGCGTCGGTGTTCCACTCCTCGCTGCTACGCGACGCGTCGACGTTCCACTCCTCGCCGCGATGCATCGAGGTGGACGCGTCGGTGTTCCCAATCTCGCCAGCACGCGCGCCGGAGGACGCGTCGGCTCCCCGCTACAAGGAGAACACCGCGCCGCCCGCTGAGCCCCAGCCTTGAGGAGCTTTGGAAAGAAATGGATGTCGCCTTGTGGGAGGCTTTGCCTCCAGCAGAGCGCGCCAAAATAGAGGCAGAGAAGAAGGCCGAGGAAGAGAAGCGCACTGCAGAACAAGCTGCCTGGGAGGCGTATGTCGCGTCTAAGAGAGTCAAGCAATTGGCTCTTTGGCAGAAGGCTCGTGCGAGGGCCGTGAGGGTGGCGGAGGACGCCTGTGCCGACGCCCTGAGTGCAGTCGGGCCCAAGCGCCTCATCTACGCTTGGCGGTACATGGACCGGCTGCACGCTTCCAGTGAGGAGGAGTACCCATTGGCGCCAGATCACCACACCGGTGAGATCGCGCTCGCCCACCGGCAAGCCGCCAATCAGCACCTCACAAGTTGCGAGGCTGAGGAAGAGGCGTTGTGTTGGCGCGCTGGGAAACGGCCGCGCACCAGGGCACTCGTGGCGCGCTGCAAGCGCTCCTGCGAGCGCCGTGGCTTTTAGGAGGAGTATAATTTTTGTTTCGTAAGGCGATCTCATTAGTTTGGTGACGCAAATGATAAATCCCGAACATTCAGGAATTTTTAGCGTCCTTAATTAAGTATGTAAAAGGGAAAGTTTGGAAACCTTGTGTATTCGTACGCATTTTGCAAGTACGTGCATATAGCACAAACTTTACTATATACTATCGTAGTAAAAGATTTCTATGAGACCAGGTCTCACGCGAGACCCATCCTGATGGATGACACGACAAATCACAAAGCATCCCCCACCCCCCACTTAAAATCAGGGGGGAGAGATTAGATGCTTTGCGATTTTTGAATGCCACGTGTCATCCATCAGGACGGGTCTCACCTGCTAACCGTGAGACCTGGTCTCATATAATTTTTTTCCACTATCGCACTACACGTCTCTCTTGATATATGCTTGCAGACTGTGCTACTCCCTCCGTCTAGGTCAATAAGTCATCTTCGGTTGTGCATCGTGACCAAGAAGGAGGGAATACTTATACACCTAGAGGGATGGAGTACTACTATTACTTATATACGTGCAAATGCACATTTTAACATTACGATGCCGTTTTTGTAAAAGTAGAAAAACAACACTAGTCAAGCTTGTGAAACGATTCAATGCAAAACAAATGCAAAAATGCTCGTTTGATTGTTTACTTTTAGCTTCCTTCTCTGTGGTTATTTCTCTGTCGTACTTTGTACGGAGTATCTCACTGGTTGGAAAGGCATGCAAATTCCCAAACCGCTTCCTACACCCTATATCTCACTGGTTGCCGGCGTTGACGTTGTCGCCCATGTCATCGAGGATGAGGTTGCCGAGGTCGGGGAAGAAGTCATCGTTCGCAACTAATCATGTGGACTAGCATAGTAGTAGGATATAGAGTAGAAACATGAATTCTACCATGATTCCGAACAAGAAGGACAGAAACACATACGGTGCAACGGGAGCAGCATCGTTGGCGTTGAGATTGTCGCCCATGTCCAAACACCACGTAGACACGGTCTTTGAGCATGATTCATAGTCGTTCCATGCTCGGGCATTGAAGTTTGTAACTATTTCAGATTAGAATATACTACTCCTCCGGTGCTAGTAGTAGAGCAGAGTCCTACTCTACAACTCTACTCAAGCAAGTTAGGGCATAGCATTGTAGGGAGTACCAGTATTGTGATCACTCAAGCAAGTTGTCTGGCATCGACATGACCCTATGCTGCTGGTATGTGTCTCGTAAGTCAAGCGGCGTGTTGTAGTCATCATCACCTGCCCACTTCCCGCAGCACATATTCGCTTCTCCATCTTTGTCCGCACATAATATCGTCCAATCTTCCATCCCCGCTAAGGCGCCTCCCCCCCCCCCTCGTCCGAAACCCAAGCACTAACAATGGCAGAACCGAGCAGCGTCTGCCGAAAGAGTGGCTGGAATTCGCTCCCCACAAAGGTAATCAAGCTCATTGTTTCGCGTGTGGACAATCTCAGTACCATGCTACTCGCCGCGTGCTCGTTGGGGCTGTACCGTTTACTCAAAGCCCTCAGGCCGGAGCTTTTTAAGCCGGCTCCTTGCTTGCTGATGTCGCCTGATCTTCAGAAACGGCATGTCACGCAGCATAACAATCGTAGGGTGGCGAGCATGAACCCCCTTGACTATGATCCGATCCCTGTTAGCCTCAACTACATTAACGGTATGTATTGGGTCGGCATGAACACGTCTTGGATGGTGCTCGTCGACGGTCGCAGCAGCTAGATGCTCGTGGAGATCTACACCCGACAATTGATCCCCCTTCCTTCGATTAACACTGCACTGCTTTGGCACCGCAGCCCAAAATACTCGGAATCTTACAGTAGCCAACATGATACCAAGTTTGATTTGCTCAAGGTTGTAATCTGCCAAGTGCCCACAAGATCTGCGAATTATAAAGACTCCAGGCTAATTGCGTTCTTCAACCGCGGTCTCGCCTATCTGACAGGTCACTGCGGTTAGTGGATAAATCTGCACGTCCATCGCAGGATCATACATCCTCCATGGTTCTCTGATGCCATTGAACACAAGGGCTTCATTTATGTTATCGGCTCCTTCTATGGCTGGACGTATTGCTGGCCTACTCCAGTCATCGCTACAAATGGCTGTTACAGCAGTATGTTACTTTCCTATAATATCATGATGGCTTGCTTATATTACTGTCAACATTTGCTGAAAAAATATTCATGCTCATAACATGTTGTTCTTAAGATTGACTAAACCAATAGCCCTTTTTATTTAACTCCAACTTGATATGATGTTGTAGGCCGCCTGGTGTCCCTACCCTTCCTAATCCCAGAACCTTCCAAAGAAAAGCGGCATGGCAGTTGCAGGTGGTTCCTAACTTGATCAGACGATGGCGAAAGATTGATGATCGTTCGCACGTACCGGACGTGTTGTTTCGCAGAATACAATCACAGTCACTGCAAGGTCTTTGAGCAGGATCCCAGCTTCTCTGGGCCTTCAGGAATTTTTGACTGGAGGCTGGTAAGTAGCCTTGGTACACGCTCTCTGTTTGTCGGACTGGATTATCCAATTAACCAGGAGATAACTGATGGCAAGGATCATGATGGCAGCGCGGTTTCGTTCATCAGGCAAAACTGTGTGTACACAGCGTACCATGCATCTCTGCATGCACCATACCCTGATATGTGCCGCCACGCTCTACAGCCCAAAGTAGGAGAGTGGGTCGCAAGTATCAGACTTTGACCTGCTGGCTGGAGTTTCCCTCGTCAGGCACCCATCTGGTTCAAGCCGTCAGCCAATCTCCACAGCTTAATAAATAGTAACATCTAACTGAGCCAGTTAGTTAGATGCGTACACTTGGTGTAGTAGGATCTTTATTTAGTTTGATGCATACACTTGTTCTTTTTTGGTAGCCCTTTTGTAATGATGACTGATGTTTGGTTTGGAAGAGAGAGTTGTGTCTTCACTCTTCTGGCCTGCTTACTGCTTCTGTTGCACCCCCAGCCCTGGTTGTTGCTGCTGTTGTTTTCAATGTACAATCAGTAGTATATTTCGTCTGTTGGTTGAATAAATGTGTTGTGAGAACGATAAACACAATGTTTTGCAAGTCGTTGCACGGTTCGATCCTTTAGTGCCCCGTACCGTACGTAGTGCATACTATTTATTGTACGGAACACTTTTTTTTGAAACTCGGAACACATTTTCCACTTGTTGATAACATGCAGCCCACTGATGAAGGCCCAATAGAGAAGTCCATAATTAACTAGAAGGGAGGCTCTCACATGAATCCGGCCCAGGTACATGCTCATGGTCCCCTAAACATAAATAAGTAAATAAATAAATAAATAAATAAAGCTAAATGCTCATGCACCAGTTCTTTGGGAAAATAGGTAGCCCAGTATCTCTTTTTGAAGAATACCCAAGCTAGGCCTATTTGTTTTCTCCGAATTACTGGGCTGCAAATCTTTCAAGACGAGGAGGGATGCATTCCGGCCTGGCTTAAGAGTATGGTCAATGTCTGTTAAAAGTAATATCAAAAGGGGTTGAAAATTCCAAAAAATTTATAGCAAATGGGATATAAGTTTCTTTTTTGTTTTTGTTCTTCACTCATATCTTATACGTATTTCATTGGATTTAACATGACATAGTACTAATTTATTTTTAAATTTGTTTTAGTATGGCTATTAATTTTTGGATTAAGAATATTTCGTTCCCCAGCAAAAATTTGCGAATTTTCAAAATTTCCCACATATTTAGTTAATTTTTTGACCCTGGTACTGACCAGAAAATGGCCAGCAATTCTAAAAATGGAAAACGGGCTGCAATAAATTCCATATGAATTAGAAAATGAGTAAAAATTATAAAAATAATAGCAAATGGGCTGTACACGCCACAGATTTCGAGGCTGACTTGTTTACGCAAGGCTTTGTCAGTGAACACACGATTCTAGCAGCAGTTAGTGCTGGATGTCCATCCAACAGCTGGCGTGCTTCTTAAATCTTTGATCTTCATGCTCTAGCCGCCTAAACTAGCGCCGGCGGGACTACCTGCTCCCTCCTCTTGTGGCCCGCTGTGATGCCGTGCAGGCTTCCCCGGCCCACCATACTCCCTCCGCTGGCCTGGTCGCACGCAATCAACTGCCACCTTATTACGCGAAAAAAATGATTCCTCCCACTAACATCTGGGGCGCACCGGTTGGGAGGCTGACCTATGGGCCTACTAAGTTGACGCGTACGCAGGGCTTGTCAACTTAGTCAACAAACGATTCTAGCAGCAGTAACTGTTGGATTTGAATCGACCGGTCCTGCTGCTTCTTCAATTGCTGCTCTTCTCCAAACGAGCGCCGGGGAGACCGCCTGCTCCTGCCTCCAGTGGCCGGCTGTGCTGCCGATGAGGCCTCATCGCCCCCTACTACTCCCACCGCTAGCCAGGCCCTACGGCGACGGCAGCCTCACACCGCAGCCGAACCAGTGAACACTCGTACTCCTCTCCGCATGGGCATCCACTGCCGCGTCTTCCCCGGCTCTGCGTCGTCCCCTTCCTAGGCCTCGCCGTCGTCCACCACCTTGGTGCTCTTGGTGCGGCGTGGTCAACGTGGTCAACGACATTCCATCTGAAGAGTGCTGTACGTGGAGAGGCTGACAGCTGGGTCCACGGCCACAGCCCAGTTTTTTGTGATTTGCCAAGTAAGTCGCTTTGTCAGGCCTGTTGGGCTGCAAATCTTTCAAGACGAGGAGAGCTTTCATTCGGCTGGCCGAGAAAATGGCCCATCAGTAATGAGAAATGGGTTGTACATTTTTAAAACACATCAAACCGGCAATTAGTTTCAAATATCTTTTTTTTCATTTCGAGATTTGAAATTACATTAATTTTTATGTGTGGAGAAATTGTTGGATTTTATATTGATATACATTTATTTTTAAAATTAGTTTAAATGTGAGTCAAAATTTCGGGATTAAAAACAGTTCGGACCGCACCGAGATATGAAAAATTTCGTATAATTTTTTAACCGTGGCCACAATATGGGCTGTAATGCTAACAAAAAGAATATGGGCTCCAAAAAAACCTTAATAAGTAGCAAATGGGCTGTAAATTATTAGAAATAATGGCAGATGGGTTGTATGCTGTTTTCCACAGATTTGAGGCTTTCCTAAAAAAAGGTTGACGCACAAGCAATGACTGTTGGATGGCCATCCAACGGCCATCGTGCTTCTTCAATCTCTGCTCTTCCTGCTCCGGCCGCTCAAACAGGCGCCGGCAGGACTGCCTGCTCCCTCCTCCCCGCGGTCGGCTCTGCTGCCGCGCAGGCCTCACCGGCCCACTGGACTCCCATCGCTGTCCTAGCCATCCCTCTACTCACCCACACCTGCTGTTATTCTCCGGCGACGGCAGACGAACCAGTAAACCCTCGTACAGTCGTACTCCCCTCCGCGTGGGAAACAACTGCCGAGTCTTCCCTGCCTCTGTGTCGTTCCCTTCCTAGGCCTCACCGTCGTCCACCGCCCTGGTGCTCTCGGCGCGGCCTGGTCAATGTGGTCAACGACCGACATGCATCTGAAGTGGACTTTACATGCCGAGGCCGACAGCTGGGTCCACAGCCACACGCAAGGAAATGCCTCCTTATTACACTAAAATAATGATTCCTCCACCTAACATCAGGGACCCACCGAAAGGGCCTCTATATTTCGCGAAAAAAACGTTACCGCTGCTGACAGCTCGGACCCACCAGCTATATCTTCGCACGCAAGGAAGCGCCTCCTTATTACGCACAAAAAAATGAATACTCCCCCTGTTAGCTGGGACCCAGTATAGTGGCAGGCTGACTTGTGGGCCTACTAAGTTAACAGGGACGGAGGGCTTTGTCAACTTAGTCAATATGCACGATTCTAGCTCCAGTGACCGTACGATGTCCATCCAACAGCTGTAGTGCTTCTTCAACCTCTGGTCTTCTTGCTCCACCCGCCCAAACCAGCGCCGGTCGTGCCTCGTGCTCCTGCCTCCCGTGGCCGGCTGCGATGCGGCGGAGGCCTCACCGCCCCCTACTACTCCCACCGCTGGCCAGGCCATCCCTCTACTCACCCACACCCCCTATTATTCTGCGCTGACGGCAGCCTCACACCGCAGCGAACCAGTGAACCCTCGAACTCCTCTACGCGTGGGCATCCGCTGCCGCGTCTTCCCCGGCTCCGCGTCATCCCCTTCCTAGGCCTCGCCGTCGTCCACCGCCCTGGTGCTCTCGGCGCGGCGTGGTCAATGTGGTCAAGGAACAGCTTCCATCTGACGTGGACTGTATGTGGAGAGGCTGACAGCTAGGTCCACGGCCGCAGCAAGGAAGTGACTCCTTATTACATGCAAAATAATTATTCCTCCACCTGACAGCGGGACCCACTAGACGGGCCACCGTATTTCGCCCCCCTGACTGTTGGGACCCACCAGCTACATCTTCGCACGCAAGGAAGTGCCTGACAGTCGGGACCCACCTGGTCGAAGCGTACGTAGCGTTGTCATTCTGGTCGCGAACATGTACGTACATATATACTAGTCGATGTAGAGGCGTGCACGTGCCGTAGTAGAGGCGGCCAGGGTGCAAGAAAGAAAATACGGCCACGTATGTATACATACGGGGGGGTCTCGAACGCCTACTCGCGCATACGTACGGCCAGGGCTCGTGTACATGGCTGGGTCAGAACGGAGAAACAGCGTCGTCATCGTGTTCATGGGGAGGCAATGGAATGCGTCGTGTTCATGGGGAGGCAACAGAACGCGTGGGAGCCAACCGGCTGGGACGAAACGGAATGCGTGGTCGTGTTCATCGGGAGGGCTTGGACGGAATAGGCGATGGAAACGAGGCCTGGCATACCGCAAAACGGAGCAAACGGCCTTGTGTTCGACCGACCACGTTCGAAACGGGATCCTGTTCATCGGGAGGGGTCTGGCGTACCGCAAAACGGAGGAAACGGACCTCCTACGGTCGAAACGGGGGTCCTGTTGATCGGGAGGGGTGTGGCGTACCGCAAAACGGACGAAACGGACTTGTGTTGGAGCGCTACGGTCGAAACGGGGGTCTTGTTCATTGGGAGGGGTGTGGCATACCGTAAAACGGGACTCCACAGGATACTGTTCATCTCCACCGTCGACCCCCTCCAGCCTCCACGAGCTACTGTTCATCCACCGTCGACCTCCTCCAGCCTCCACCTGCGACTGTTCATCCACGGGCTCCTGTTCATCCAGCCTCCACCGCGCGCTACTCCACCGGCTACTGTTCAAGCAGCCCTCTCCACGGGCTCCTGTTCAACCACCCCTCCACGGGCTACTGTTCATCCTGCCCTACTGTTCATCCAGACCTCCACGGGGTCTTGTTCATCCAGCCCCAACCGACTCGATTGATCGGGGTCCTGTTCATCCATAGGCAATACCACGGGGTCCTGTTCATCCACCCCCACCGGGAACTGTTCATCCAACCCCCCCCCCCCACAACGCTCACTGTTCATCCAGAGGCAGCATCGATCGGCTTCAGTTAGCAGAGTAGCGAAGGAATCGCTCGATCGGGTTCAGTTAACAGCCATCGATCGCTCGGGTTCAGTAACGCGTAGCCTGCAGTGCAATCGCTCGGGTTCAGTTAGAGCCCAACGCCTTGCTCGGGTTCAGTTAGAGCCAACGCCTCGCACACACGCGCGTACGTGTATGAGAGAAACGCGCATCGCTCGGCCCCCGACCTCCCACCGTAACCGGGAACTCCCCAAAATTTTCCTCGCCCTCGCTTCTACCACGGCTTTTTCTGTCATGGACAGCCCAAAGAATGTCATGCAGCTGCGTCTCCGGCCCGCCGAGGACGAAAAGCCCATTTTCTATCATGATTTTTTGTCATAGAAGTAGGAGCCCACCACATCTATGATGATACCGGATTTTGTCACAATTATCATCATAGAAGTGTCATATGTATGACAAAAAAAATTCGTTCGGCCCAAAATGTCATGGATGTGTCTTTTTTTTTGTAGTGATGCTTGTATGATTTATTTTATTTGTAGAGTTGTGTTGTGATATCTTCCCATGAGTCCCTGATCTTGATCGTACACGTTTGCGTGTATGATTAGTGTACGATTGAATCGGGGGCGTCACAAGTTGGTATCAGAGCCAACTGGCTGTAGGAATCCCCCTTCCACACTCCTTGGCCGAAGTCGAGTCTAGACATTGCAAAACTTTTACTAACATGGTTGTGCGGCTTATGGGTCCACGTCGCCATTGGGTGGAATTAGCTGTAACGCCCCGAGACCGATATGCCAGGTGTCCTCCAGTTATTCGTTGTCGTTGCCATGTCATTCGCTTGCGTGTTGCATTTCATCATGTCATCATGTGCATTGCATCATCATGTTTTCAAAACTTGCATCAGTTCCGGCCTCCTCGTTCTTTCCGTTGCCCGTTCTGAGCCCAGACACACTTACACGCGCCCGCGGCATGTCCGAAATATTATTTTATAAGTGGCCGGAAAATGTTCTTGGAATGGGATGAAAGTTCGAGTGCGGTGTTGTTTTGTTGTTAGTAGACCGCCTGCCAAGTTTCATCGCGTTCGGAGTTTGTTTGATGCCCCAACGGATAAATATAGCGGCAATAGTAGCCGGTCAAAACGTCGGACATTTTCGGTCTCCGGAAATAGTCGCCGGGCTCCCTCTCTTCTCTTCTCTCAGCTCGAGACCGTCTACACAGCCCACTACTCACCGCCAGGCCCTACCTAACCTCTCTCGTCAGCCCGCGACCCTCCTCGCGCGCGCCCGAAGGCTGTCCCGGACCCGACTCGAACAGTCGTTACCGCTGTGTCCGGAACATCCCCAAACATCTACAAAACATCACCATTTTCTTATTTGGCCTCCCTAGCTATTTTATTCGCGACCGTCCGATTACGATCGGAGGGATCCGATTACCCCTAAACCTAGTCCCCCACTTTATAAACCGACCTAACCCTAAAATCTAGGGACTTTGTCCCGCCGAGCCGCCGCCACCTACCATATCTTCCTCGGGATCCATATCCAATCCTCTTCATCCCCGATCCAAAGCCCCTCCTCGCTTTCACCACCACACCAACCAGAGCCCCTGCTCCCTGTCTCCTTCTCCCCGCTCCCGATGGCTAACCAATGCCCGAGCCAACTGCCCATCGCCGCCGCTAGCGACCTCAACCGCCACCACCGGACCAGGCCGTGCCCTGCGCCTCTCCCTTTCCCTGCCTTTTCCCATCTCTTCAAGCTCTCTCTCAATTTTCTCTCATCTCTCTCATTTCTCTTCACAGGGACCGACGCCATGGACGCCTATGCTCTACCAGAGTCCACCACCGCCGCAGTTTCGCGTCAGACCCGGCCGGGAACCGCCGGATCTCGCCGCCTCCGCCATGGATTTCTCATCCCTGACCTCCTCTGCTGCTTCTGATGGCCCACCGGCGTCTTCCCGGAGCCCAAGTCCCCCTCGTTGTCCCCTGCATCGCGCCAAACGCCGCCTTCTGCTACTGCCTTGCCGCCGTCCAGCCGTGCCGCTTCGTCTTTGGCCCCGGCCTCGCGAGCGCTCGATCCCAGGTCCTGCGCTGCCTCCGTTCGAGAGAACGACGACGAAGCCGCGCCCCGCATTGACTCCTTGTCGCGTGGATCCAGCTGGGCCTCGTCCCGATCCCAAGTCCAGCGCCCTCCTGGCGCGTCTCGCTTCGTGGCCAGCGCTACAGATCCGGCCTGCCAAGCCCTTCCCCGACTGGGCCTCAGCCCGAAGTGAGCAGCCCCCCTCCAGCCCCTGTGCATTGTTGGGCCAACCAGATTCAGCCTGTTGCGTGTTTTTTTCCTACTGCTGCATTTAGCTAATATTCCAGAGTTTGCAGTTTTACAGAAAGCCCCTTGCACTTCATGCATTTAATATCTCACAATCGGTGCATCGGATTAAAATGAATTATACATGAAACTTGCTTAAAATTATGTGTAGATTAATAATATCCAACTTTCATCTATGTTTAAAATGTTTAATATGTTGTTTGCATTAATTTGCCCCTATGCCATGCTAAAACGGTTTAATTCATAACTAATTAACCATAGCTCCAAATTTAATAATCTTTATATGTAAATGGGGTAGAATTTTGCGTAGTTTAACATGGTGGCATCATCTTGCATGTCTAATAACTCTAAAATAACGTTTAGGGCAGAACAGTACCAAACCTTAATTTATGCATATGAGGATTTTCCGGAATTGTTGTTCGTTGCTTCCGGCCTCATTTAAACTTGCCTAGATAGGTAGTTTTGTTGTGCTTAACCTCTTGCCATGTTAATCCACATTTAATATTGTTGGGTACATAAACGAGAGTGAACTAAATAATTGATGTGGTGTTTCGTCAATATGCAACTCGTTGCATATTGAGCTCCACTTAATTTGTAGGATTGCTTGTGCACTTTGCCATGCCATGCATACTTAAACCAGACATGCATCATACTCGATTGTGCATCATGTCATGTTGATGCGTTGGTTATTTACTATGTTGTGTGCTTCTTTTCCGGTGTTGCTTCTTCGGGTTGGTTCCGTTAACGTCGAGTTTGTGAGGATCCATTCGACTACGCCCGTTTGTCTTCTTCATGGACTCGTTCTTCTTCCTTGTGGGATTTCAGGCAAGATGATCATACCCTCGAAATCACTTCTATCTTTGCTTGCTAGATGCTCGCTCTTTTGCTATGCCAATGCCACGATGCCTACCATTTGCTTGTCAACCTCCCAATTGCCATGTCAAACCTCTAACCTCCCCATGTCCTAGCAAACCGTTGATTGGCTATGTTACCGCTTTGCTCAGCCCCTCTTATAGCGTTGTTAGTTGCAGGTGAAGATTGAAGTTTGTTCCTTGTTGGAACATGGAGATGTCGTTCCTTGTTGGAACATTTGCTTACTTGTTGGGATATCACAATATATCTTATTTAATTAATGCATCTATATACTTGGTAAAGGGTGGAAGGCTCGGCCTTATGCCTGGTGTTTTGTTCCACTCTTGCCGCCCTAGTTTCCGTCATATCGGTGTTATGTTCCCGGATTTTGTGTCCCTTACACGGTTGGGCTATAATGGGAACCCCTTGACAGTTCGCCTTAAGTAAAGCTTTTCCAGCAATGCCCAACATTGGTTTTACCATTTGCCACCTAGCCTTTTTCCCTTGGAAGTCGCGCATCCCGAGGGTCATCTTTATTTTAACCCCCCCGGGCCAGTGCTTGTCTAAGCATTGGTCCGAACTAGAGCCCTGTGCAGCGCCACCTCGGGGAAACTCGAGGGCTGGTTTTAGTTGTACGGATTGCTTATCCGGTGTTGCCCTGAGAACGAGATATGTGCAGCTCCCATCAGGATGTCGGCGCATTGGGCGGTGTTGCTGGTTTAGTTTTACCCTGTCGAAATGTCTTGTTGTACCGGGATACCGAGTCTGATCGGAACGTCTCGGGTGGAGGTCTATTCCTTCGTTGACCGTGAGAGCTTGTCATGGGCTAAGTTGGGATACCCTGCAGGGATTTGAACTTTCGAAAGCCGTGCCCGCGGTTATGGGCAGATGGGAATTTGTTAACGTCCGGTTGTAGAAAACCTGAAGTTGACCTTAATTAAAATGAATCAACAGCATGTGTAACCGTGATGGTCTCTTTCCGGCGGAGTCCGGGAAGTGAACACGGTTGTTGGAGTTATGCTTGACGTAGGTAGTCCAGGATCACTTCTTGATCATACTTTTATCGACCGTGCTTTGCCTTCTCTTCTCGCTCTCATTTGCGTATGTTAGCCACCATATATGCTAGTTGCTTGCTGCAGCTCCACCTCATACCTTTACCTTACCCATAAGCTTAAATAGTCTTGATCGCGAGGGTGCGAGATTGCTGAGTCCCCGTGGCTCACAGATACTTCCAAACCAGTTTGCAGGTGCCGATGAGTCCGTGCAGATGACGCAACCAAGCTCAGGAGGAGCTTGATGAAGATCTTGTCCTTTATGTTGTCTCGTTATAGTTGATCAGTAGTGGAGCCCAGTTGGGGTCGATCGGGGACCTTTGTCGCATTTGGGGTTCTTCTTTTATTTTGGTTCCGTAGTCGAACCATGAGTGTATTTGATTGATGTAATGCTTTATTCATGTAATTGTGTGAAGTGGCGATTGTAAGCCAACTATGTATCTCTTTTCTTATTATATTACATGGGTTGTGTGAAGATTACCTCACTTGCGACATATGCCTTCAATGCGATTATGCCTCTAAGTCGTGCCTCGACACGTGGGAGATATAGTCGCATCAAGGGTGTTACATTAGCATCTTTTATTCCTCGACCTATACTCTGGGACTCTAATCTCTCTTCTATTCGGGTTAAATAATTTTACTAACTACATTAGGTTCTCATAACGACTTTCCCTGGAGAGCCCCTTCATTCTAGATGGTTGCCCGCTTCACCAGAAGAGTTCGAAGATATTCTCTGATCTACTCCCGAGAGCTTGTGCTCATTGTGTTTGCAATTCCCTTCCACCGTCAAACCCTATAGATAACTACATGCACTTGCCATTCTTACCTTAGTCCCCAGTTGCTCTTGTTATTACAAGATACCCCGAAATACTCATTGTTGTTCCGAGAATCCTTATGCCTACTGCCTTGCAGTTCCTTGTCACCTGAATACACCTATAAATTAATCCTCACACACACCAAGGATTTGTTTCTCCCCGGTTGTTCATATGTTTCACCAAAGTCTTCGAAATACTATTTGATCTTCCAAAAATCCTCAGCAATCTATTGCTCTTGAAATTCTGGCTTGCTTGCATTATGGTTAATCCCATAAGTATAGTAATCTTATTGGCAGCATTTGTCACTATCATTTTGAGTCCATTGATTCAATATGTGTGAATGCTCGCAATCCTCAATTAGATCCTAGAATTCATCCTTTCGGCTCAGACGTCATTTTAAGCATGAGCTGGATTTCGACCAATCAAATTGCCATCGGTTGTACCCCTAAGGCTATTCAACTTATCCATCCCTGGTCAGAGCATTGCTTCTGATCCCTTGTCTTGGAATTGATAATTCCTTTGCATTTGAGCCTTGAATTAGTCAGTTGTTTCTAAAGTCCGATCTCCTTGCATTCTTTCTTCTTTTGGTTGAGTACCGATGCTCACATTAGATCCCTTATGGACCACCAGATCCTTTGTTAGATTTTATCTGACAACATCCTTCATATTCAATAACCTTGTGAGCCTTCCCTTGGATACATAATGCCTTTGGTAAATTGTATCCTTTGCTTTCTCAACCTTGCTCTGCTCTTGAGCTGGTGATGATGTTCCGATGGGTTGAACCTATACCTTCTCTAAAATCATGTGAACCCGAAAGTTTTCACGAGTCATACTCTACTGTTGTTATGTCAGATAAAATTTCAACACAACTTTGTTGAAGGCGAGAAGTGAATGAAAGGTTATGCATTAGAGAAGTGGGAGTCGACCTTGAACTTTGTGTTCATGCCCATGGACACGATGTAGATCCTATCATGGAAGCTTCTTGTAATAATAACTATTTCCTTGATAAGTATCATCTGGTATCTGTGAATTGACCCTTTTGAACCGTGGATCTGACCATGATTGTTCTCCTTTGATTCTATTTCTCGGACAAGTTAAAGTACTTGTCTCCTACAGATCGGTACGCCTGCCCAACCTCTATTTTGTTCTACCTTCAAGTATTACCCCTTGGTATCTTGAGGATATCAACCCATTGCACTTCATCTTATGAATTTCTGATGAATTAGTACCTTTCCCCGTCATAATCACTCCACGGGTTCGGGGTTGTTGTCAATCGAGAATGCTGATTAGTGAATCAAATCTGCACTACAATTCAGTACCTTCTAGTACTTTGTTGTTGAGGAGTTTAATACTCCATCACGTCATTCCTAGCCTGATCGGCTATATTCATTATTGTGCTAAATGTTAACTATGCTACATGGTCCTTATTTCCGAAGCACAACTTTCGATGAGGAGCTAAACTTACGTCGATCTTCCTCGTCATACCATTTCGCCTTGAACAGCAAACTTGATTTCGAGTTTGTGTCGTACCCTTGGTTCCAATAACTTTTTGCTTCACCATTCTTTAGACTTGATGTCATTGTCGATCGATTACATCTTCAAGAAACCTCTCGACAAGTGTGTCGTGATCATCGTCAACATTTTAACTTCTTCCGAGATATCAATTGAATTCATGATGAGAAATTCCATGCTTACCCTCGATGATTTGTGTTGTCATCAACCACTTTATTGCCTTCCCTCGAACACAAACTTGTTCGTGTTCTGGGTTATACCTTGAGTTCCGTGCTATCCAACATTGTTCTTCTTTAGCTTGGAGTATTACCAACTTTCATGACAAGAAGGTTGTGAGAATTTCACCACCTCTTAAGAATTCTTGATACCGTAATACTTCTCGCCATCTCCGTTCATATCTTGGTCCCCGTGTTGTTTCTAACCGGAAAGCCGACAATTGAACTATGATGTGCGACTACAAAACTTCTAGCAACCCTATTGTTTTGAAGTTAATGGTCGATAGCTCCATTCTAAGTATATTTCTTATTGAACCATCATTCGAACATTGATCGTGCTACTTAGTCCAGATTTCCGGGTGCACCTTGCCATCATTGTTCATTTGTGAATGTTTTCATCGAACATACATCATTATATTATTTGATCTGACTAATGTTATCTCCTTATTCACATAATTGTGGAAATCCATATTTTGGAAATCTCGATGAATTGTCACTAAGTTCATCAGCCACCTCCTCAATCTCTCCTTGGTTTAATGATGAACTCTTGTTTTGGAACTCGCTTCCATAATTCAATTCCCGAGAGTCTTACAATGTCATCTCGATAATTTGTGTTGCACCTTTCTTCTCAGGCATCCTGAGTCTGAGTTATCCTGACACCAATCAGATCTGAATCTCGGTCAGATATGATGGTTGGAACATATTTCCAAGAGTTATCACATTGGTCTTTATGTGACCCGGTACGGTGATGTCGTGCCTAGCACACCTGTCCCGAGGACCTATTGTTATAGTTTCTTTTTTAGCAAGCTTAGCGATTCTTCCATGAGGGAATCGTAAGACTTATTTTATAAGTTGTTCCTGATGGATCCTTTGTGTACCCAAAGCTCGACCTTGCTGAAAGACCATGTCAATGCTATCTCGAAGCATGTCTATGGTACTCCAATTTTCAACAAGAACATTTGAAGCCCAATGTTAAATGTTTCCTGTTCAATTATCCAAATATCGTTGTATGGGTAATGTCCTGAAAATTCTCTCCCCTTACCTAAAGGGTTTTCTACATTATATCCTATCATGGATATCGTGCTCTGCTTGTCCTTGGGAAGGATATACTCTTGAAATATGTGTTTAAACACCTTTTCCTTTCCATTGTTCTGTTTAACCTGATAATCATTTTTTCCTTTCCATTGGTTTGTTTAAACCTTCTTGTGATCTATATGATCTAAGCAGTAATATTCTCCTGCTTATGTAAACACCTCGGTGTACAACTCTATCAGTAAGACCCTGTTACTATTGTTGATGACATTCCGATAGCCACCGATGGACGAGAACTTTGCCTATTGGTCTGCCTCGTTCAACAAGCAGGAAACTGGTTCTCTTCGTCCCTCGCCCTTGGTACCGATGTTGTTGCCGACATAACTAACAGGTTATCCCCTGACATGCCTTGCTTACATGATCGTGCAAGACGTCATCGTCCTTACTGCTTCTAACACACATGGTGGGCCCATAACCCACTGTTCCACAAGATCGAAACCTGACTCTCCTGTACAACCCTGTTTCTAAAGTTATTCCTCACGCTTGGCTTCGTATGTAATTCACGAGCCACCTTCCGTGTGATCATCAATTCTGGTATTAAACACAATACCTATACCCGTTGCCTTGTTTCAGGCAACGACGATTGTCTATCCGCTTCAAACTTCTTATGGTACCTTCTTATTTTGCTCTTGATGTGTTTCATTTGTTCAACTTGAGAGATACTCTTATGATCATTCTTGGGATACCCCCGCCTAGATGATTTTCCTTTATAACATTCAATTGTTGTAAAGCTGCCCCTTACCTATTCGTAAGTACGATGGAGTTCCCGAAGAAAGGACGACAACTTCATCATGATGACCTGAAACAGTGAAATGAAGACATCAATGTAATGGATCAACCTCTTCGAGAAGAACAACCAAGACCAAGGACACTCCTTGGAATTTCGTAACCCGAACCTTCCCCCTTTACTTCCCTCTTAAATCTCGGGACGAGATTTCTTGTAGTGGAGGAGAATTGTGACGCCCGGATAATCAAGCTACAATAAACCTCTGCTAATGGTGCCACGTCACCTCGGTTACTGTTGATAAACTCGAGTTAGTTCGAAACCGATTCAAATTCAAATTCAAAATCAAGCGAACAATAAAAGTTTTCAAATATTATAACTAAAATGTTCGAAGTGAACCAAATATTGCACAGGTAATTATGGAGGAGAAACCACACCTTTATAAAATAATTCAATACTATAAGATGAATAAAACAGTAGCTCAGATGAAAATGTTTTCTACATGAAAGTTGCTCAGAACGACGAGATGAATCCGAATACGCAGCCCGTTCGTCTGCCACACATCCCTAGCATAGCGAACACGCAACTTTCCACCTCCGGTTCATCTGTCCGAAAACGCGAAACACCGGGAATACTTTCCCGGATGTTTTCCCCCTTCACCGGTACCACCTCGTACCGCGTTAGGGCACACCTAGCATCATACTTTGTCATGTCATGCATCGCTATGCATCTGTTTGCTTAATATTTATAGTTTCTTCCCCCTCTTCTCTCGTTAGACACCGAGACTGCCGGCGACCCCCCAGTTCGACTACGGTGTTGACGACCCCTCTCTCTTGTCAGAGCAACCAGGCAAGCCCCCCCCCCCCTTTGATCACCAGATATTGCCTATTCTTCTCTCTACTGCTTGCATTAGAGTAGTGTAGCATGTTACTGCTTTCTGTTATCCTATCCTGATGCATAGCCTGTCCTTGCTACTACTGTTATTACCTTTACCTGCAATCCTAATGCTTAGTATAGGATGCTAGTTTATCATCAGTGGCCCTACATTCTTGTCCGTCTGCCATGCTATACTATCGGGTCGTGATCACTCGGGAGGTGATCACGAGTATATACTTATACATATATACATACTATACAGGTGGTGACTAAAGTCGGGTTGGCTCGTTGAGTACCCGCAAGTGATTCTAATGTGGGGGCTGAAGGGGCAGGTGGCTCCATCCAGGTAGTGGTGGGCCTGAGTTCCCGACGGCCCCCAACTGTTACTTTGAGGCGGAGCAACAGGGCAGGTTGAGACCACCTAGGAGAGAGGTGGGCCTGGCCCTGGTCGGCGTCTGTGGTTATTTCAAAATAACATGCTTAATGAGATCTTGGTATTTGATCTGAGTCTGGCTACTGGCCTATACGCACTAACCATCTACGCGGGAACAGTTATGGGCACTCGACGTCGTGGTATCAGCCGCAGCCTTCGTGGCGTCAGCGACTGAGCGGCGCGCGCCGGGTTGGACCGCGTAACGCAACTTCCTTTGTAATGGAGGTTGCTAGGTCTGCTCTCCGGCCGCGTTCGCAACATGCAGGTGTGCAAAGGGCGATGGGCCCAGACCCCTGCGCCATAGGATTTAGACCGGCGTGCTGACCTGTATGTTGTGCCTAGGTACGGCTGCGACATGTTGATCTTCCAAGGCCGGGCATGACCTAAAAAAGTGTGTCTGGACAAAGGGGATCGAGTGTGTTGGGAAATGTGGTGCGCCCCTGCATGGAAATTAATCGTGATCTTTGGTAACAGGACGACTTGGAGTTGTACCTTGAACTTATGACAACTAGAACCGGATACTTAATAAAACACACCCTTCCAAGTGCGAGATACAACCGGTGATCGCTCTCTCACAGGGCGATGAGGGGAGGATCATCGGTTAGGATTATGCTACACGATGCTACTTGGTGAACTTACCATCTACTCTTCTACATGCTGCAAGATGGAGGTTGCCAGAAGCGTAGTCTTCGATAGGACTAGCTATCCCCCTCTTATTCTGGCATTCTACAGTTCAGTCCACATATGATACCCCCCCCCTTTTCCTTTTGATACCAATGCATACATATGTAGTGTAGCTCCTTGCTTGCGAGTACTTTGGATGAGTACTCACGGTTGCTTTGCTCCCCCTTTCCCCCCTTTCTATACCCGATTGCTGCGACCAGACGATGGAGTCCAGGAGCTAGACGCCACTGTCGATGACGACTCCTACTACACTGGAGGTGCCTACTACTACGTGCAGCCCGCTGACGACGAGTAGGAGTAGTTTAGGAGGATCCCAGGCAGGAGGTCTGCGCCTCTTTCGATTTGTATCCCAGTTTGTGCTAGCCTTCTTATGGCAAACTTGTTTAACTTATGTCTGTACTCAGATATTGTTGCTTCCGCTGACTCGTCTATGATCGAGCTCTTGTATTCGAGCCCTCGAGGCCCCTGGCTTGTAATATGATGCTTGTATGACTTGTTTTATTTGTAGAGTTGTGTTGTGATATCTTCCCGTGAGTCCCTGATCTTGATCATACACGTTTGCATGTATGATTAGTGTACGATTGAATCGGGGGCATCATAGGGAAGTAATAAGTAGATGATGGGTTGCTAGAGTGACATAAGCTTAAACCCTAGTTTATGTGTTGCTTCGTAAGGGGCTGATTTGGATCCATATGTTTCATGCTATGGTTAGGTTTACCTTAATTCTTCTTTCGTAGTTGCGGATGCTTGCGAGAGGGGTTAATCATAAGAGGGAGGCTTGTCCAAGGAAGGGCATCACCCAAGCACCGGTCCACACACATATCAAATTATCAAAGTAACGAACATGAATCTTATGAGCACGATGAAAACTAACTTGACAACAATTCCCGTGTGTCCTCGTTAGCGCTTTGCTTTATATAAGAGTTCGTCCAGGCTTGTCCTTTGCCACCAAAAGGATTGGGACACCTTGCTGCACCTTTTTTACTTTTATCACTTGTTACCCATTACGATTTATCTTATCACAAAACTATCTGTTACCGATAATTTCAGTGCTTGCAGAGAATACCTTGCTGAAAACCACTTGTCATTTCCTTCTACTCCTCGTTGGGTTCGACACTCTTACTTATCGATAGGACTATGATAGATTCCCTATACTTGTGGGTCATCACGGTATTCGGGAGTTTCATAATCTCATAGTCAAAGGAATATGTATTTGACATGAAGAAAGCAATAGCAATAAACTGAACGATCAATATGCTAAGGTAGCGGATGGGTCTTGTCCATCACATAATTCTCCTAATGATTTGTTCCTGTTATTAAATGACAACACATGTCCATGGTTGGGAAACCTTAACCATCTTTGATCAACGAGCTAGTCTAGTAGAGGCTTACTAGGGACACGGTATTTGTGTATGTATTCACACATGTATTTAAGTTTACGATCAATACAATTCTAGCATGAATAATAAACCTTTATCGTGAATAAGGAAATATAAAATAATAACTTTATTATTGCCTCTAGTGCATATTTCCTTCAATCCTAAACTGCTTAGTATAGGTTGGTTAGTGTTCAATCGGTGACCGCTCACCTTGTACCTGTTGCCCCCGCTTTATGACCGGTGACTCGATCAACATGATCGACGTCCAGGGCCTGACACAGCACATCACACCCCTTTAGTTGTACGACACTGCAGGGTTATTATCAAGTGTCGAGGGTGATACCTCGTATAGCACTTCTGATGAGATCTTCGTAGTAGTTAATCGGTCGCGGTCTACACAGAGTGATTCCTCCTTCACCACTATCCGATAACGACTATGTCGTACAACCCATCAAGAGTGAACCACCAAGGGGAACCCATCGAGGGTGATTCCTCGAATTCCCCTTTGATGTTTTGGACACACAAACACTTTGACTTTATCACAGAACCATGATGACATCAGGTCGGCCCCGGGGGGTACCCGCGAGTGATGTGAAGTCGGGTTGACCTGGAGGGTACCCGCGAGATAACTATGCGGCATGACCGGGCATTCTTAGCCCTTGCCATAAGTCCGTGAGATGGGGCGACGGGACCACATATCGTGGATCATTGATCGTTACCGCGCACTCCCAAGACACTAATGGTTTGGATATGTGATCTGAGTAGGCCTCTGGCCTTTTTGCACTGACCACCACGCGGGACTAATTATGGGCATTCTGCTTTGTACGTTTCTTCTGAAAGCTCACTATCGTCAGCGGTTTAGCGGCACGCACCTGGGTGGTCCGCGTAAGCACCTTCCTTGTATAAGGAGGTAGCCAGGACTAATCTCGGTCGTCCTCACAATGCGCAGGATTGCAAAGGATGATTGGCCCATGACCCCGTCGCATTTAGGATGTAGACCAGCGTGCTGGCCTCTCTGTTAAGCCTAGGTAGGATTACGTCATGTTGATCAGTCACGGCCAGGCATGACCCGGAAAAGTGTGTCCGGCCAAAGTTGATCGAGCATGTTGGGTAAGTTTGTGCACCCCTGCAGGAAAGTTAATATATTCGAATAGCCGTGTCCATGGTAACAGACGCTCGGAGTTGTATCCCATCGATACAACTAGAACTGGATGTTGAGGCATGAAATTGATATTGATGGCTTCGGGATTGCTTTCTCACAGGGAGTCGAGGAAGAATCTCTGGGTGTGGTTACTACAACATACTACTAATTTATAATATGCTAATTTGTACTCTTCTAATGCTGCAAGATGCTTCAATATGCTAATCTTAGATAGGCTAGGCTTTCCCTTCTCTTCTGGCATTTCTGCGGTCTAGTCCAAAGATATAGCCCCATTCCTTTGATATCGATGCATACTTAGCATAGTTCCGATGTAAGTCTTGCGAGTACTTTGGAGGAGTACTCACGGTTGCTTTGCTACTTCTTTCCCCCATACCCGATTGCTGCGGTCAGATGACGGGTCCCAGGAGCCAGATGCCACCACCGACGACTACTACTACCCCGAGGGTGCCTACTACTATATGGAGACCGCCGACGACCAGGAGTAGTTAGGAGGCTCCCAGGCAGGAGGCCTTGCCTTTTCGACCACTGCTATCATTTGTGCTAGCCTTCTCAAGGCAAACTTGTTTAACTTATGTATGTACTCGGATATTGTTGCTTCCGCTGACCCGTTTGTATTCGAGCCCTTGAGGCCCTGGCTTGTAATATAAAGCTTGTATGACTTTAATTTGTGTCCAGAGTTATATTGTGATATCTTTCCGTGAGTCCCTGATCTTGATCGTACACATTTGTGTGTATGATTAGTGTACGATTGAATCGGGGGCGCCACAATGTGCTTATGGGTTTTCCTCTGAATCACATATTCAAGAGCCATAGCAGTTATAGTATAGAATATATCTAAGTATAAACATGAAAAAGGTACAATTATTATTGCCTCCGGGGCATATTTTCAATAGGCAAGTGGGTGGAGCAGCCCATGCACGCGGTCATGTTTTGATGCCGAGGTGCCACCTACCGTTGCAGCAGCTGCATGACCGATGGTTGGGGTGGATTTGTGTGCTTCGTCGACGTCTTGGGTAAGGTCGATCTATTTGGCCAGATTCTTGAGGTTGTGGGAAACCTGCTCGTTGTAAGCGAGCTGCATCTCAAATTGCTGGTCGGCGGTGACTTTGTTCGCGTTGAGGCGGCAGATGACCATCTTGATTAGCGTCTTCAACTGATCGGTGGCCTCAGCCATGGCAGTGAGAAAGTGGCGGGTCTGGGTAGATGGTTTGGATGGTGGCGCCATAGTCTCGCTCCAAACCGTATCTCACCCCGTGGAGGATTTCGACCGATTCACCGAGATGAATCGCCTCTAGCACGATGGATTCTACCGATCGACAAAGAGAGTGTGAGATCGGCGACGGCTGGAGGTGGAAGAAAAGAAATTGGTGGCTCTGATTACCAGATTGTAATGTCCCATGGCCATGGGAATCAGGAGAGGATGTGAGTGAGAGGAGAAAGGGGGACACTTGAGAAGAGAGAATGAGAGGGTGTGGATTTTTATTTATTTATTTATTAGCAAAAGATAGTGAGGATATTTATTTAATTTTTTGAGCAAAAGAGTGTGAGGATTTGCCTCTCAATTCTGATTTTTTAGAAGAGCTTCTCAATTTTGATCAACGATAAATCCTTTTTTTAGGCGACTAGTCAATGTGTACGTGCAATGCACACTAATTTAAAAGTGTATTAAGTGCATGCAGATATTAAATAGGATATTATTTGCGTGTTATTATGTGATTAGCATTATATTTGGCATGAAATTAACTGCATGCTAAACGTGTTGAGCGCTCGACATTGAAGCAGTCTAAGTCGTTCGATTGACGTGATTTGATGGCCGAGATTAATTGGATCTGCCTCTTTGGGTCTTTTTATATTGGTATAGATATAGATATAGATGAACGATACGAGCAACTCCAATGGGGCGACCCATTTCATCCGCCCGCGTCTGTTTGGGTCGGCGCGGACAAAAGTGGCGGCCCAACGCGCCGACCCAAACGGACGCGCGTCCGTTTTTCGTCCGCGGGCGACCCATTCCAGGCCCAATTTTGAGCCGGATTTGCGTCGGCGCGGACACGAGACGGACACGCGCGCGCGCCTACTCCTCTCCCCGGGCCAGCCTGTCGGTGGCAGCCACCACCATTTCCCCCTATTTTCCCCAAAAACGCTCCCGCCCGCGCGCGCCCCCGCCCCCCAACCAGCCATGGAGGACGCCATCGACCTTGACCTCGACGCCGCCGTCAGCCTCGCCTCCCTCGCCTCGTTCGGCGCCGTCGCCCCCTCCGGGAAAGGCAAGCCTCGTGCCCCGCGCAAGACCGTCGTGACGACCAAGCCGAAGAAGGCGCTGACGCCCGAACAACGGGCAAAGGAGTCGGCCAAGAGGAAGGGCCGGAGGCACGCCGCGGACGCGAGGGATGAGGCCGCTGCGCAGGTCGCCGCCGTCGCCGCCGCGCAGCAGGAGTTCACCAACGCTCGCGTCGCCGCGGCAACAAGGGAGGCGCTCTACATGCTTGGGGTAAACCCTAGCCAGCACAGCCTTGTCCAAGCCGCCGTCGCCGCGGCCAGCACCGGCTCGTCGGCGTTTCCTCGGATGGTGATGCCCGACTCACCCCGCGCATCGGCTCGCAACCCGGTCCCCGGCTTCCACGTCTACTCGCAAGCCTCCCGCCTCTCCGGGGAGATACAAAGGAGGAGGCTTGATCTTGACACCGAGAAGCAAGCCAAGATGTTCGAGCTCGAGGCGGAGAAGCAAGCCAAGATGCTAGAGATCGAGGCCGCCAACGCCAAGACAAAGGCGAAAGAAGTGGCTCGTGCAAGCATGATGACTGAGGTGGAAATCATGAAGGTGGATCTCAACGCCTTGTCGCCAAGGAAGAGGCCGTGGTTCGAGAAGATGCAGGCTGACGTGCTCAAGTTCGACGACGAGTGATCTATGGCGTCGAAGGGCCATCTTTTTTGTATGCCGGCAGGTGTGCCGGCATGACCATGGGAGCCGCGATGGCGTGGTCGAACTCAAGTCCCACCATTTTTTGTGTGTTGGCATGTGTGCCGGACGGCTCGCGAGTGCGCCAACATGAACTGTGGTATTTTTTGAAGCCGGCATTGTATGCCGGCGCTGGCATGGTGCCGGCATGAGACATAGCCGCTGGCATGATCGGCCGCGGGCCTTTTTTATTTAAAAGTTGAATGCAGACATGAAATGGGTCGGCGCGTTGGGCGCATTGCCGACCTAAATGCAAAACTGGGCGGGTGGCGGGCGGGCGGGCGGGCGGCCGACTCAAACGGACAAAAAACGGACAAATGCGCCGTCCGTTTGGGTCGCCCCATTGAAGTTGCTCTAAATCCTAACAGTGGCTTACACATGCTTAAGTTTTTTTTTTGAGAAGTACACACGCTTAAGTAGTACGGGCCCTCGCAGGAAGACGCGGCCCAAGGCCCAACTGCGCTGCTGCACTCTAGTCAAGGGGACTGCAGATCCCACGCAAACCGCAGCAGCAAAAACCCATTCTCCATCGCCGAGCTCCGCTCGAACCTTCCAGTGCTGCCTCCTCGGTCCTCACTCTCCGCTGCCGCCGCCATGGCGATCACGGCACAGACCCCCGACATCCTGGGCGAGCGCCAGTCCAGTCAGGACGTCCGCACGTAGAACGGTAACACCCCTCGTCTCGTGATCGTCCTACTCATCAGCGCCAGGGAGTAGCGCGGGGTCTGTAAGATCTAGTGGCCTGGGTAGCCGTCCGAGCGCGCGCGCGTGTGTTTAATTTGCGTTTCGTGCTTCTGTGATTGCAGTGGTGGGATGCCAGGTGGTGGCCAACATCGTCAAATCATCGCTCGGGCCCGTCGGGCTGGATAAGGTAATCTACTCCCTCGGTTCGTAAATATAAGTCTTTATAGAGATTTCACTATGGACTACATACGGAGCAAAATGAGTGAATCTACATTCTAAAATGCATCTATATATACATCCGTATGTGGTTCATAGTGGAATCTCTACAAAGACTTATAGTAGTATTTATGAACGGAGGGACTACTTGGTTGGGCATTGCTTGCTGCTTCATGAGTAGGATCCGAAGTTATGATCTGCGTGTTAGAATTTAGAAACTTAGAATGGGGGTGCAAGAGTTGCTTGTTTGGTGTGGATGTTGTTCAGCTGCAAACTTGGTTGCCAGTGATGATGAAGAGGTAGATGTGCTTTCTGTAATCTACTAACGAACAGTGAAGTTAGATGGTAGTGCATCCACTGTAAACACAAAGAGAAAACCACACTCTTTTGAAAATAATCATGGTTCGAACCTTTCCAAAAGGAAAAAAAGTCATTGTTGGAATGGGAAATGCACTTTGGTTCCTGGTTGTATATACACCCTATATGAGGATTTCTTTTTAATACTTAAACAAAAAACCGTAATGGTTATGAACTATTTTTAGAATATACTTGACTTACTTGCGCACTAGTATATAAATTTTCACAAAAAAAAAACCAACGTTAACTTCATAGCGAAAAGGACAAAATTTATTTGCTATTATAGGTCATTACTCACGCTATTTTGACCAAAAAATTGTCTTTTTTGAAAAGAAGTCAATGAGGAATTTTCTTTTTGTGAAACTTTTCTCACGAGTACAACGAAAGGTGAAGTTTATTTCAAAAATATTTTCAGAATTTTTTGACTTTTTGTTGAATTATTAAATTATTTTTGCATATAGGGTACATATGTACCCATAGACCAAACATCCGCGTCCTTGTTGGAATGAACTGATTTAGTGTATCTATAGATGCTGGTGGATGATATTGGCGATGCTACAATCACAAATGACGGAGCAACCATTTTGAGGATGCTGGAAGTCGAGCACCCAGCTGCAAAGGTGATGCCTGTTAGTTAGTTTCCCATTTTTCTTTTGCTTCTGTTGCTGCTTCGTGCTTATCCTTTCGGGGGTCCATTCTTTGTTAGGTTCTTGTTGAGTTGGCCGGGCTCCAAGATCGGGAGGTTGGTGATGGAACAACATCTGTTGTCGTCATAGCTGCAGAGTTGCTCAAGGTATGAAATGGAACTTTAGCGGCAGGTTTTACTTCGCTATGAATTTCCCCAAGCATTATGCATACAAATTTATGATGTTCTATTTTTCTTTACCAGAGAGCCAATGAACTTGAGAGGAATAAAATCCATCCGACCTCAATTATTAGTGGCTACAGGGTGAGCTTTTTAATCTTTATTTTAGCAGCATTACCATTTTAATTTTGATTGAACATTCTGAAGTCACATCATCTCTTACTTTTTTTTTGCATTCATATTCTATCAGCTCGCTATGCGTGAGGCTTGCAAGTATGTCGAAGAAAAGCTCTCTGTCAAGGTAAAATCATGTTGTCTGCTGAACAAATGGCCGCATCTTGCTGCTCGTTTCGAGGCCTATTGTCTTGCTGACATGCGTATTCTTCTACACTTTCAGGTTGATAAACTTGGAAAAGCTTCCCTTGTTAACTGTGCAAAAACTAGCATGTCTTCAAAATTGATCCACAGCGACAGTGATTTCTTTGCAAATCTGGTAAGTTCCTATGGTAATGTGTACCTCAGGTTTCTTAATCATGCCTTTTTTTAACTTATCTTTCTACTGTAAAACTCTGGAATTTGATTGTGTGGTTGTTATGTTTGATTATGCTTGTTGTATATTTGATCTGTGGTGTTTGTTAACTCTAAAATAAGTACTTAGTTTATGAACTTTGAGGTGTTCTGTCCACTGCTATGGTTTGCTGTGGCCTGATATTTTTTATCTAAATAATCATCACTGGAGCCAAATGTTAAGGTCCAGCTGTCTTTACGTTAACATTGCTCCAAACTACGTGCTATTTAAATGAACTGCTATGGTTTTATAGGTTGTCGAAGCAGTTCAAGCTGTGAAGACTACAAATGCTAAGGGAGAAGTGAAGTATCCAATCAAGGCAAGTAAAGTGCATTAGGGTACAAACTTACTGTATTACTTCATCGAAAGAAAATTTGTGAAAGCTGTTTTTAACTCGGTTGCTTCATTCTGAATACAGGCTTAGATGTTATCCTCTATATTATTGTTGGGCAATGTAGGCACTGTAGGCACATCTATTTTACCAATTTGTCACGTTATGTATTATCTGTGCCTTAGCATCGTGCTGTCTATGTTTTTGAGATTCATCTAAATGATTCTATTTGGACATGGTTTTTGAGTCCTCTTTAAAATACATTCTGATATATTTCTTAAAAGTTTACTTATAATTATAGTTTTCTTTCTTCTGCAGAGCATTAATATTTTGAAAGCTCATGGTAAAAGCGCTAAGGAAAGTTACCTGCTCAATGGTTATGCGCTGAACACAGGCCGCGCAGCTCAAGGAATGCCTACAAAAGTAACGGCTGCTAAAATCGCTTGTCTTGATTTTAACCTCCAGAAGACAAAAATGCAAATGGGCGTTCAAGTTCTTGTATCTGATCCAAGAGAACTTGAGAAGATCCATCAGAGGTATGTGCATTTTCAGTTTTGCACTGCATTCTCACTGCTTGCTGTTATCTCCTGAATGAATCAGCAATTACTATGCTCTATTTTGACCTTTTAGCATATTTTCCCCCATTTCTTATGCTGGATCCCCATGCCTTCTGTCATTGGATTTGAAAGCAAATTATTTTATATTTTACGATCTTCAAGAGGACCGAATACCTTACTTTTTTTTGGCAGAGAATCTGACATAACAAAGGAGCGAATTGAGAAAATTCTCAAGGCCGGTGCTAATGTTGTATTGACCACCAAGGGAATTGATGATATGTCATTGAAGGTATGCTTCTATTATTCAAGCATAATCTATTTATTTACCTATTTTTAATATGATTTTGGGTATAATGCCCAGCACCGTAGCAGAAACTATTTACGTAATTTCTTTGCTTTCAGTGGTCAGTTTTTGCTGATATTCTACCTAGTTACTGTTAGTTTTGGTTAGGGTCGGGCATCAAGAATTTTCTGGATGCTCATTACATAGTATCTTGATCAATTCCTGAGTGCTAGATCTGACTTCTATCTCCTTAAAAAATACTCCTGTTACTATCTAAATATGTTGTGTGTGTGATAATACATCATTTCAGTACTTTGTTGAGGCTGGAGCAATTGCAGTGAGGCGTGTGCGTAAGGAGGATTTGCGTCATGTTGCCAAGGCAACTGGTGCAACAATGGTAAGGACCTTTTCGATAGCTATGATGAAGCAGTACTAAGTATTTCAATATTGTAATTCTTTTTAATTTCATTCATGCCTTCTTGACTTCGATCCCATGAACTTACTTGTGATTGCAATTGTACTAAAGTTGATCGATCTGTACTTAAGAGATTAAGGCATTGCAACACATCATCTGAGCCAAATGCCTTCACAACATTGCTTTACGTTTATATGGTTTTCATCGGTTTCTGAGTATGCTTTGCTAATCTAGCGTAAGAACTTTGAGGTGCTAAATTGTATATCATATCGGGTGGAGTTGATGCAAATAACAGAAAATTATTGACTCCGGCAAATTTTATCAGTGTTTTTCTGAGAAATAAGCATAAGATTAGCCTTTTCATCCTAAGTGAACTTCAACATCCTAATGAAGTGCGAAAGTGCAGCTGAGTACTTTTGCTGACATGGAAGGTGAAGAAACATTTGATCCATCATTCCTTGGACATGCTGATGAAGTTGTGGAAGAAAGAATTGCCGACGATGATGTAATTCTGGTGAAAGGCACAAAGAACACTAGTGCGGTTAGTATTTTCTGTGCCAATGTTGACCTAGTCATGATATGAGTGGGAACTATATATTGCATCACACTTACATTTGTTTTGTGCAGGTCTCAATTATACTTAGAGGAGCGAATGACTACATGCTAGATGAGATTGAGCGGTCTTTGCACGATGCACTCTGCATTGTGAAGAGAACACTGGAATCCAATATGGTACAACTTATTGCCACTGTTCCTTGTTGGCTCCCTCTGGATGAATACAGGAACATAATGATGTTTTCATAACTAGAAATTTTGGGACGTGATAGCGTTAACTAGACCTGTGTATTATTGTTCTTGTTTCTTGCTTGGCTTGCGGTTAAACTGCTAGCCGGTGCTGCCTGATTCTAATATTTAATACTTCCTCTGTTTCACTATATAAGACGTTTTGGCAAGCAATTTCAGCTTTCCGAAACGTCTTGTATTAAGAAACGGAGGGAGTATTTATCTTTTGTTGAGGCCATGTTTCCTGTAGCAGCAGTCCCTAATTCTAGAACAATGTTTCCATGCTTGAAGGAGAACAGGAACATTGAAATATACCTTGTAATATTCCTAAAAAGAATCATCATTTAAATTAGCAACTAATGCTTTAATCATGATGTCTGTTTAAGGCATTCCTTATAAAGTTGATATCATTAAACTTCTTGGTAGACAGTCAATGAAGTGCTTCGAAGCATCCGTTTCTTCTGACAAGTAAAGCAAGCATTGTATTTTTGTTTTGAACACTGAAGTTTATCATCGTCTGCATTGTGTGTAACATGCCTCGGTCTTTCAGGTAGTTGCTGGTGGTGGTGCAGTAGAAGCTGCATTGTCTGTGTACTTGGAGAATCTCGCTACTACTCTTGGCTCTAGGGAACAACTAGCGATTGCTGAATTTGCAGAATCTTTGTTAATTATCCCAAAGGTTTTATCAATTCTATTTGATTATATTACTTGCAGAATTAGCCGCAGATCCTATTAGTTAGAATCGTCATATTTTCATGGCAGGTTCTTTCTGGTAATGCTGCAAAGGATGCAACTGAGCTCGTTGCGAAGCTTAGGGCATATCATCATACCGCTCAAACAAAGGCTGATAAGCAACACTATTCAAGGTAACTACAGAATTTATCATCTTCATTACTTATCTGTGTGAACCATATTTCTACCTTTTGCAAGGACGTGGACCTTTGAAGACTACGCTAGAAGAATTTCTTGTCTTCATTACTGCATAAAGACGATAGTTCAAGAGCATTTTAAACTTCTGCGGGTGTATTATTAGATTAACCAACCTCCATAAAAGAACAGTGATAATTTTTAGGATATGCGTAATTAAGATGCAAACAGTTACCCTTTCGGTTTCTCTTCTTTACACTCAAGCTCCATTCCCAGCCTTGTTTCTGAGTTACTCCCTCCATTTCAACTTATAAGATGTCAAACTTCTGTAAGTTTTATAGAAAAATGTACCAACATCTACAACACTATTAGATCCACCATAAAGTATAGTTTTATAATATACTTTTTCTGATATTGTTGATATTGATATATATTGCTACAAATTTGATCAAATTTAAAGAAGTTTGACTTAATGCAAAGCTAGAACACCTTATAATTTGAGATAGAGGAAGTAATAGTTATCATCTAGAATCCATTTGTAACTTGGAACATTTCATTATATTTGCCATTTGCTGTTCTTTTATGGCTGTTGCACATCTTTTGTTCGTAAAAGTAATTTGATTTCTGTTATGCAGCATGGGTCTTGACCTTGTGAAAGGAATCGTCCGCAACAACCTTGAATATGGCGTGATTGAGCCAACAATGAGCAAAGTAAAGATTATTCAGGTTGGTACACTTGCCTTTATGTTCATGGGATGGGATTGTGATTTTTGTGATTTATTTCACCAATTTTCATTTCAATTGCAGTTCGCCACTGAAGCGGCCATTACTATTGTAAGGATTGATGACATGATCAAGCTTACCAAGGAAGAGTCTCGGAACAAAGAGTAACATCTTAGGCACTCCCATTTTTTACGGTTTCCAGTGGACTGTATTATGTGATGGTTGGTTGTTAGACTAAGAATGCTCTTAATGTTTTTGTTGCTCTTGCGATTCATGGATATTCCCGTAGAATGTTGTACGAAAGTAGATATTATTCTACTAACACCTCTGAACCAACCCCCCGAACCAACCAAAGGGCCCAACAGGCCCGAGTGCACATAGGCGAACCACTCTGAAACCCCTTTCTCTAAAAAATAGAACTACAAAACCACTTCCCTCCACCCCTGTGACCCACCTTCCTTCTAGTGCGAGGTCCCCTGAACCTCACCATGCCTCGGCCACCTTCTACCTACGTTGCACCGCCCTGCCCTGGCCATGCCCCGCCCAACACTTTCTTCCCCACAAGAGCCTTCCCACCACCTTTCCTACCCATGGCAAGTCGTCGCCCTACCCTTACCGTTGCACGGCCACCTCCACCCCCTAGTGCTTTCTTCCTTGCCGGATCGGCCCATTGCGGCTCCCCCGCAATCGGATCCGATGTGTGTCGATGAGAATCGTCAGATTCTGTGACCGCGTGCTGGACAAGCCGCCTCTCCCCATAGAACTACCCACGCTCGATTCTGGCAAGAAGGCTGAAGGTGGCGACGCTGTGAGCTACGGCCTATTGAAGTTACATGGTCGTCAGTGGACCTCCTGCCCCTGCATTCCTCCCTTCCCCCACCTCCCGTAGAGTCGCCGGATCTGCGAGACGACGCTTTGTTCCGCGCCACCCCAGAGCTCAAGCGCCATGGTCCATGGATTCGTGCCACCGCAAGCTTTTGACAGCCGATCCGTCTTGAGGTCCTCCCTTGCTACTGGCTAGCCCTACCACGACGACGCTCTCCATTGCTCCACGGGCTCATGCGCCTCCATTCTTGATGTAGTCAAGCATCAAACAGGAGGGCGGTGACCACCTGCCGGAGTTGGCATGTAATACCGGCGACCCCCCTGACTATCAGGCCCGGTGCAAGCTATGCCTTCGGTGTTTTGCAAGTGGATGTCGCCATGGCCGCCTGAAGTGCATTGTTGCTAGGGCACTCTTGGATCACTGGCGGTTGTCGCGTAGTACACATCGACGATGCAATGCTGTTGTTGAGGCGTAGCACCCATGTCACTCTCCCTTGGGATTTTTTTTGTCCATGCAGACCCAAACAGATGCTGGCGGACGAAATGCGTCGGTCCGTTGAAGTTGCCCTTACATCAAGGCAAAAATACATCTCACTTTGAATATTCTAAAAAGGATGTTGAGAGAGTTTTGGTGTGCTTCAAAAAAAGCATTGCGATTGTCTATGGCCCTCCTGAGTATTGGAAGCCCGGAGCATGTGGCAGGTCATGACAATATCTTACTTAACATGATCACTGAGGATAAGAAAACTAACCTAGAGAATTTGTGGTTCCTCCACAATGGTGCCATGCTGGAGCCGGAAGGTCACCCAAACAGGATCCAAGCATCGAGAACCGATAAGATCACACTAACTCCAAGACGATCTTGTGGAGCACCATTGACAACTTCATAGCACTTGATTCTTGTGCTTTTATCATGTTTTGTTTGGATTATTTGTTCATTTGGACCATTTGTTGTGTTTGAATTTGAATGGTTAAGTTTGAGAACAACACATTTGATATGTATTTGAATTGTGTGTGTTTAATTTTTTTAGTTTTGAATTAATATTTTGTGAAAATATATATTCAAATAGAGTTTGTATGCAAAAGTTTGGATGAATTGGCAAAGGGAAATTATTTAGCGGCTTAAGTTTTGAGGTATGGGCTAGATGGGAAAAGTTTAATTCCCTAAAATAACGGGAATTAAAGGACAACAATAGAGTGGGGAGATGAATTATGGAGATGGGCTAGAGATGCTCTTGCATCGCGCAAAACAATTGGAGATATCCCTTGGACTTTTGGCTCCAAACGCCATATCCAAGATGGTACTACAATTCAATTCTTGATGACTAAACCTTTTGTGTCTTGGGACGAGGAAAATCATGTGGAGTTTCTTTACTGGTGAGATTGCTAACCATATTTTGCAACTCTCGATTAGCCGATATGGCGGAGAGGATTTTCTATCCTGGACACATGACAAGTTTGGCCTCTACTCGGTCAAGTCTGGGTATAATCTAGCCTGAGGTAAGTTGTTCTTCTCCTCTAGGAGTGGACAGGGTCAAGGAATGACATCCAACCTCAAAGTACAAGAGATGGATTGGAAAGCACATTGGACTATTAATTAACCAAGATGAAGATTGTTTTGTGACGTTTTGTGCAAGAATGTCCGCTCTTCGGTCACTAGCTGGTGAGTCTCCACATCTCAACTGGCAGCGGATGCTCTTTATGCAACCAAGCTAAGCACGTAGAGCACCTCTTTTTTATCTACCCTTTCACTTATTCGGTTTGAAGTTGTGCCGAAGATGATTTCAAGATTCGGATGTGCATAAAAGGGCTTTTGAATGCCCGAGAATGGTTGTTGGACTTTCTCTCTTGTGAATCAAAGCTTCATGCTACATTCATGACTGTCACCATATGGCACATCTAGGGACCGGGGAACGATGCCCATAGCAATGGTGCATCTTGGGATCCCAGGAAAGTTGCTTCAATAATACAAGCTATGTCCAATTGGTCTTGCAACACTGCTCGAAGCCCGAGCCTGCTCCTAGGCGCAAGTCCACGTCGACAACTCTCCAATGGATCCACCACGAGCAGCTACGGTAGCAGTTAGGGATGAAAACGAAGCAGAAACGGATGGAACTGAGTGCTATCATATTTGTTTTCACATTTTTTTGCAAAAGCGGAAATGAATACAGAAACCCCGGAAATGAATACCGAAACAGATACTGCCGGAAACGGACACGAAGCGAATACAAAGCAGATACGGAAACAGAAATAGGCATTGATCGAAACTTAAAACCCCTTGAATCATAGAGAAATACACACAAAAACAAACAAATTTAATGAGTTGTTAATATGGCTACAAAATAATACTCCGTCCATTTTTGTATACAAGGCCACAAACCCATATTACAGGTACCAATGCAAAAGTTAATGTCTTCTGAGTCAAAAGTTGTAAGCCAGCTTGTCTCCTTATTTGCTGTGTAAATTAATGTGTATTCTTCTCTTTCATGCACACCAAGCCAATGCTCCCACTCCCGCATGTATGCAAGGGATAATTAATTTCCTCCTTTGCTAGTACTATGAGGCAAACACTATTAATATTGTATCGATTACTGTTAATGGCCTTGTATATCTGCAAATTGTAATTTTGATAGTGGCCTTGTATATAAAAATGGAGGGAGTATCATTATGTTGGCAACTTAGCGTAGTATTGTAGTAGTACCGGACAATTGCGTATAGGGTCAAGCTGAGTACATGTGTGGTAGTAGAAGTTGGGCCTTAGATCCATTCTACTAATTGTGTCATTGTGTTCTCTTTGGTGGTTGGGCTACAAAGGAGCTATAGGACTATAGTAAAAACAGAAATTCCATATTCACGAAAACGGAAAGTTCCATTCATGTTCCACCGGAAAACACCATTCTGCTTTTGTTTCCGTTTCTACATAAAAATTTTCATTTCCACTTCCGTTTTGCAAATTTCCGTTTCCGTTTTCATATTTCCTCTCCATTTCCATTTTTCCTCCGGAAAAACGGGAAGTTTCCACTCTATTTTCATCCCTAGTAGCAGTCGATGTTGATGTTTCCCATATTTCCCTTAATTCGTCAGATATGCATTGGGTTGTGGTTAGGAACCACGACCGGGATTTATCTTGTTGCTTGCAATGGTCAATACCTAGATACTACTAAGCCTAAACTTGTCGAGGCTCTTGCCATTTGGCAGGATTTGGATGTCTGCTAAGCTGAAGGGTACATAAGTGTCTCTCTAGCTCCATATTGTCTCTCTTGGTGAAAAGGATCAAGTCTAGGGTCAAATATCGATCAAGTGTTGGGGTTGTTGCTTCTGACATCAAGACTCCGACGGTTGGTTTTAATGATTGCAATTTCTTTCATGTTTTTCGTGGTTTTAAATTTACTCGAACATAAGTCAGCTTATAGTAGTGAGCTTAATGTAAATTATTTTTACTGTTGTGTGATTCCATATTGCATTCGCGATGAACCAGGTAATGATGTTCATTAATCAATAACGTGCCAACATTCTCTAAAAAACAATTGAAGTTGTCTAGCTAGAGTAGATACACGTCCTTTTCCATCCATGCATCGAGTACAAATGAAGGGAAATACTTCCTCCGTTCTAGTGTCAAAAAATGCCTTACATTATGGGACGGAGGGAGTATATTCTACTTGTCTGTATTCACGCGCGCCACACGTTTAGGGCGTTGGCTGCTCGCTGGAACAGATTGCACGTGCATGTATTACTTGAGAATGTTATTACGATACAACCCTGATCCGGAGGATCCAAAAACTAACGCATGCCTTTAAGTCAAGTAGAGTGATTTGGTCCATAATTGGATGGTGAAGCACTCCACGCTTAGTGAGTTTCACCTGAAGTCAAAGTTTTCCAAAACAAACAACTCACCTTCCCTAAACTAGGTTCAGTGTGGTAACGGTCAGTTGACTGGAGTTTGGAGCCGACGGTATTCAGGTCTAAAGTCCCCGTCCCAATGCTCCACCTTATGTAGATGGTAAGGTTGTCAAGTGGGTAAAAAATCTGATGTGAAAGGGTAATTAAAGGGAGAGAAATGAGTTTGATGACCCAAGGAGAATGTTTGCAATCAAAGTAAATGGTTTCATTTGATGGAAACTGAAGATGGAGGGCTCTCTTCATAAATAAATAAACATGTTTTCCTTTTTTGGAAAAGGAAGATTAGGGTATCTCCAACATTGACCCTCAAACCGCCCGCATCCGTCTGGACCGAGCTATCCGGACGTGTGTACCTAGACGAAATTATATTTTACAATATACAACTAGTAAAATGAAGAAAGTTTAGCGAAAAAATACTCATGCATCAAGGAGTGTTTAGTTGCTAAACTTTTTCTTGCATTTAATACTTCATCTTTTCTTTAGGTCCTTTTAGCATCAAAAAATGATACTCCCTCCCTGAAATCTTACGGGTATAAGCTTTTCAGAAAATTCCCAAATCTAAAGCCTGTTAGGCATTGTAAGTTAACCATTGCTAATTATGGATCGACCAACCATATTAGTTAAAGATAATATCGAGGAAACTTTCCGTAACCATGACTTACTAGTAATTTGCGATTGGTCTTGCACTAATTTCCATACCAAAAGGTTACACACCCTGCATAATGAGAAGAAGGGAGTAGTACACTCACGGACAATTCTTCACGAGATTGGTCTTAGGGAAAGCTCCCTCACCAATCAATCCCCCTTGTGATTTTCATGGTAGGCCACTCTGGCCGCTAATCTAGTAATCTCCAAGCATTTGTCTTGTAGATGTAGCACTTCATCCAAGCATCTATGCACGCGTAAAATGTGTCTTGTAGGTGTAGCACTTCATCCAAGCATCTATGCACGCCTACTATGCTGGAAGAGGCCGCTACTCTAATTAACACACATGGCTTATAAGGGAAAAAGTTTAAAATAAACCTTGAACTTGTAGCAAAAACTGAATCAAACCCTAAACTTCTAATCCCTGAAATCAGCATACAGAACTCTATGATCCCGGTCTATTTTAAACCTTGAGCAGGTTTTTGAAGGGATTGTCGACGTGGCAACAGGTCAATCTGGGATCGTTGGATGCGACTGGGCCGGCCCACCAGGGTGAATCATGTTTTTCTTTTATAAGTAATGTGTGACATAAAAATACCAAAAAATGTAAGACTCACAGGGAATTGAACAAGTGATCTAGCGCTGCTGAACTACTCCAGCTAACCACTCTAACTGATGACTCTTGATGATAAAAGAGAAGCGCGAAAATATTTAAGCACACAACACATCATGGAGATTCGAAAACATTTTCTTGAAAATTGTCAACAATTTTGAAATCCGATTATTATCAAAAGATAAAAATAATTTTTCAATTTCCAACCATTTTTCAAAGATGCAAACTAATTTTGTAATTACAAACATTTTTTTGAAATTACAAACAATTTTTGGAAACCTGAACCATTTTTTAAATCCCCATACATTTTTCAAACTTGAACCTTTTTAAAACGTGAACACAATTTTGAGAAATGAACAATTTTTTAAACCTGAACAAAATTTAAAGTGAGAACAATTTTTCAAAACATGAACAATTTTTTATAACACAATTTTTTTTGAAAAATGAGAACACATTTTGAAACCTAAGCAAACTTCAAAATGCGAACACTTTCCATTTAAAAAAATGGAACAAATTTTGAAAGTCTATTCACACTTGAAATTTTGTTCAGGTTTAAAAAGATGTGTTTTAATGTTCCTTTTCGCCAAAAAGTGTTCGCACTTTAATATGTTAGGGGATTTCATAAATGATTCATATTTTTTTAAAAAAATTGTTTATTAAAAACTGTTCGTAATTCAAAAAAATTGTTCACAATTTTGCAAAAAGGATTAGAGTTTTAAATATATTTTTCTTTTAGTAATAATCTGATTTCAAAATTATTGACAATTTTCAAGAAAATGTTTCGAAAAATTGCAAAACAAAAAAAATTCTAATCTCGGCTCTGCCATGTGTGCTTAAACATTTCGTGCTTGGCAGCTGCTGTTGCTGCTCTCTCACCTGAGGTTGTTGGCCCGGTGGCGTTTGTTGGTGCTGAGGTTGATGAGGTAGGTGCTTTGGCACCTGTTGCTGAGGCGCCGAAGCCTGTCTGGTCTCCCATCTTTGACTGTGATGCTATGTTGGCACGTATTGATGAGGTGGTCTTCGCGAAAAAGCTTGGCCGCTTGCTCACCGGCTTGGATGCAGCTTGTCCTAGGCCTGCCAAGACGATTTCTTGCCTCCTAGCGGAGGAGGTTTCTACGGGTAAAATGAAGAAGGTGAAGAAGCCTATCAGGAGCATAGGAAGAAGAATGACGTCAGTAGGAAGGCGTCGGCGGTTGCTTAATGGAGGATGCTCCGTCTTTTCGTCATCCATCTTCGATTGACTCGTCGATTTGGTGGCGTTCGGTGGTTTCGTTGAGGGTTTTGTTTCGACGTCATTCTGTGAGGGATTGTGGTTGTTGCATGTTATGTATGTTTGTTGGGTTGACCGTGGCGTCATGGAGTTTCTTTCTTAGCGAATAGTCCGCATATCGTCTATATGCATCGGTTTTCGCCCGGTTTTCCGTTAATTAAGTGGGCAATTCTTTTCTTCTTAATTAATCGATGAGGCGGATCTTTTACCTCTGTTTTGAAACAAAAATGTGCTTCTCTTTTCACACCAACAGCGTTCAGTTAGAGTGGCTATCAGGAGGACTTCAGTAGCTACAGGTCGCTCGTTTGATTCTTCGGACCTCTTTTTTGGTATTTTTATGTCGCATGTTATGAGAAAAACGTAGAGAAAAACACTTTGCACCTGGTGGGCTGGTCCAGTCGCAGCCGAAGATCTCGGGTTCAACCTGCTGCCACGTGGACAATCCCTGTTTGGAAACGAGTTTAAGGTTTAAAATAGACCGGGATCAAAGGGTTCGGTGTGCTGATTTTCTTTTTTTCTTACAAGAAATCAGTGTGTTAATTTCAAAGATTAAAAGTTTAAGATTTGATTTAACTTTCGTGTACAAGTTTAAGGTTTATTTAAACCTTTTCCGCTTATAAGCCCACCGTTTTCAAAAACCGGGATGGGAAACAGCGAGTCGGTCGAGATAGATAGATTGCCTGTTTATTTTAAGCTTTTCTTGTGTCGTCTTGCAGTTCGTGTACGCGTGGCCTGCGTGCAATAAGGCCTCTTTTCGTTCATAAGATAGGATTATCATAGGAATAGGAATCTTATAGGAAATGAGATGACATGTATCTCAAATCCTATGAATAGGAATAGGAAACAAGATGTCATTTGGTTGACACCAAAGAAATTTTTCCATTGAGTCTAGGCTCTTTTTTATTTTCCTATGAAATGTGAAGGATAGGAATCAATCCTATGTAGGAATAGGAATCCATTCCTATGAACCAAAGGGCTCTAAAGGAAAAAATTCTATAAGAATCCTATCCTCTAAAATTCCTATAAAATTCCTCTAAACCAAATAAATCAGAACGTGCAAACAATCGCCATCAGAGTAGTAGGAAGCCAGATCAGCCCCGAACAATTCTTCTTTCTTATCCACAATTCCACGTTCCCAATTCATTCACGCATCGCTACACAAGTGGCTTCTTTTGCCACCGGTCCCCTTACGGGCACCTGACGCACGGCGAACAATGACGATTTAATTTAGTTACAAGCAGGGGATCGGCCGGCCTACGGTGCCCGGCCGGGCTCAGATGTCTCGCCGGCAGAGCGGGCAGGAGGCGTGCCTGACGAGCCAGCGGTCGATGCAGGGCGCGTGGAAGACGTGCCGGCAGCCGGGCAGCCGCCTCGCCGACTCGCCCACCTCAAGGTCCTGCAGGCACACCGAGCAGCAGAGCGCCTCCCCGGCCTCGTCGACGGCGGTGTCCGCGCTGACCTTGATCGCCGGCAGCCGCCGGAGCGCGTGCGCCGGCAGCCCCCTCGCACCGCCGGTCTCGAACAGGTCGCTGGGCTCCGTGAACGGCGAGCTTATGGCGCTTATCTGCATGCCAATGTATGCGTGGTTAATTAATTATTAATGCTGACACTGACGGTGAAAATGAATTGTGCTGTGTTGACATACTGTTTTTTTTATCTTATCCTTGTGACATGATCTAAATTGTTGTGATCCACATGGAATAGAAAACGAGCGTAAAACCAGTGTTAGTTAACCATGCCGCCATCGACGCAAGATTCTTTAGCACTCGTGGGTGATGAGCTCACCTCACCAAGCGCGACTTATCAAGTGTGAATCAGTGAGTGGTCTGCAAGATTTGCTCTAGGATAGCACCTCTGTAACTAACCATTTTTAGGCCGCTCTCTTGCGTGTGTATGGATGCTTTCACAAGAAATCCTTGTGTCTGAAGACAACAATAGCTTGTAGACAATGCAAATGAGCTATCACTGGCAGACAGTCACCTCATGATAGTAGAGTAAGTATGTATGCTGAGGGAGATTGGTTAATTAATTGGAGTGGTTGTCGTAAAGAGCCTTATTAAATACTGGTATTTAATCAAGCATGGTGCGCCATGATTTTCGTTCGAGCTGAGGTCGAGGCGCTACCTGACTCTGCACGGCGCTCTGCACCGCCGGCCCCACCTTCTCGCGGACCAGCCTCCCGCTCAGCAGGCTGAGGATGATGTCCACCTGCACGCCGTACAGTACAAACACAGTCAGTAATAAGCCTCCATAACTCAATGTACCTCGACATCACTAGCAAATGCTTAACAGTAGCCTCGTCAATAACAAAGTACAAATTCGATGCCGAGAGTCAACAGTCGACATCATTTTGTTGTTCTTATCTCCCGGCCATGCAAACCGAACCACGGGCCGCACCTAAATTGTCACCGGCGTCGAGCAAGCTTAAGCCGTCAGAGCGAAACAGAGACACAGAGTGCTCTGAGTTCTGCAAATTCGCCTCGTCTTGGAGGCGATCACGTTTCATCGTGGAAGGGACTGCTCCATTCCATGGAGAGCCGGACTCCGGCGTGGTGGTAATGGAGAAGACAGAAGAGTAGGTGGCAATGCAGTACTACGTACCATGAAGAGGACGCTCCAGACGGAGGAGTCGCTGGTGTGCCAGAGGTCCCGCGACGACTCGGCGACCTCGATGGAGAAGACGGCGCCGGAGATGGCGCCGATGCCAGCGCCCCGCACCACCCCGCTCTCCGTCGCCAGCCCGATCACCGACCCCGACACCGCCCCAACCAGCGAGCCCACCGCGGCGAAGGCGCACGTCGCCACGACGCAGAGCACCTTGCAGGCCAGCTCAAGCGCCGCGGACCCCAGCCCGGGGCGACCGCCGGCCCATTGCCGAGGCTCCGGCGCGGACGAGCTGGGACCAGGGGACGCCGACGTGTCCATCACGGGAGGGAAACCGAGAAGCAAACTGTTGAACTCAACTGAACTGGAGCGAACTGACGACGCACGCACGCCGGTGACGCAGAGGGGAGACGATGAGTGGTGAGTGATGAGTAGGATGGTAGTGGAGACGAGGAGAGCGGGGTCGAGTGTATAAATAGCGGCGCGGGAACGTGAGAGGAAATCTGTGGTCGGTTCCGGTGGTGTGGCCGCCACTGGTTTTGATTTTGTCCTGTCCTCGTTGCGGCTGCGGCGTGGTGTGGGCCGCTTCTGCTCTCTGCTCTCTTCCGGTGGGTGCAGCGTACGAGCTCGTGCCTATATGTGACCTGTTTATTCAGCTTAACACCCGACCCCATCGTTTGGCAACTGTCACGGTATCCTGGGACCTGGATGAGTTAAGATGTCAGGCCCCAAGTCCATCATTTCTGAAGAACTAGAGTTAATTCCATTGTTCCTGCGTGCCAGGAGTCACAGGAGGCGTTGATCTGTCATCCGATGGCTCACCTTGGAAGATACCGGTTCGCCAGCAATGACTGTCCTCATCCCTCGATCTTCGATCTGACGGCTACTAGCTGCCACCGGCCGCTCTATAATTTTTCAACAAAGCCATGTGATTTGTTTTGCTTGTATTCGTCTTTCACCGAGTTGTAATGGCTATAAAGCAAACCCTCTTCCTCGTTCTGGACCATGTTGATTTGTATCGGGTGCAAACCCTAGCTCCCCAGTGGCGAGCTAACCCTATTTTGCCCTTTTCTAAGCAATAGAACCCTAGTTCGAGCTCTCCAATCTTCTCTGAAATTGAGTTATTCGGTGTTAAATTCCTCCATTCAGAACTTAGAGCTTCACAATTGGTATCGAGAGCCAGGCGATTCTTGGCGACGGAGTGATTTACGAAGGTTGGGAGACCGTAAATTCCCTCTGTGATTTCATTTCGATGGCGGCAGTGAGTAGCAGGGAGGTGGCTGAAGTGGCGTTGTCGGGCGCGGTCAAGATCTCAACCTGGTTGCCGAAGAAAAAAATTCGATGGTAAAACCCCAGCCATTGAGATCTGACCGCACTGGCAGCGAGTGTAGGCGCCGGTAGACAAAGGTACCTTAAATCCCACCCTTCTCAACCATGTGGTTTCAGTCATGACGTGTGTCGACGAATCAGGCGACACATCAGACTTGGCGTTGGATTCGCTGGAGCTGGACATCAAGACACTGCAACGGGAGTGTGAGGAAGATCGCAAAGAGTACAAGGAGTTCCAAGCGACGGTCAACAAGAATTTTGCAACTATCCAGAAGAACTTTGAGAAAATCCAAGAAAAATTTTAGGCGTTTGTTGTTGGATCCCGACCCAGAGGAAGAAACAGACAACATTTTTGCCCAGGGCAGTGTGCAGCGGAAAGACAACAACAACAACAAGTCCCCAATCGTGCCGGCAGGAAGGCCCAAGCAGCTGCAAGCTCCAACTCAACATTGAGTGCAACAGTCTGAGAAGCAAGTTCCCTCTTCAGTAGGAACAAAAACACTAAGAGATAGTTCAGGAAAGGAGCTCCATTATGGCACACCAAAAGTTCCTTACATGCACCCTGATTTTGGTAGCTCAAAAGGAGACCACAATCAAGCAAGAGGGCAAGTACAAAATCCAGCACATGTACTCATAGATGAGCTGGAGGAAGAAGGATGGCAAGAAGGGAATGCTAGAAGATCTAGACCTTCGACTCATGTTGACAATAGAAGAGCAGTTTTGACAATCAAGCCTGCTAAGCTCAACATCACTGAATTTGATGGAGATGACCCTGACTCATGGATACATAATCCAGAGCAGTATTTTGCTGTTGCAAGAACTCCAATTGAGCACATAACTGAGTTGGATGTTTCTTATTTAAAAGGACCTGCAGTCCAATGGTGGAGAGGCACTCGTTATGCTCCAAGCAATGTCCCTTGGCACAAATTTTGTTCTTATCTCACTAAAAGATTTGCCCTAGACTCTGTTTGTGACATTGCTAGCACTTTTCATGCAACACAAAAGACTTCTACTTTTGCCATTTATGTGGAACAATTTGAAAGCTCATGAATGTTATGAGGTGGAAAATCCTGTCATTCCTACTGGCTATTATGTCACTAGCTTTCTGTCTGGTCTCAATCCATACATAAGGATTAAGGAGCCATGTAGAGTGTTTTAAACCCAGAGACATGCAAACAGTTGTGTGGTATGCTAGGAGAATGGAAAAAGGAACTATTCCTATTCAAGATAAAACTTATGTCCCTCAACCAAACAGACAGGTAATATTTGATCAACCAAAACCACATGTGACAGCTCTAATACAAAATAGGAACACAGTGATACAATAGACCAAGGAAAACCAAGTTTGCTGCAAATATAGATAACCTTGGGTACCTGAGCAAGTATGTAAAATGAGCTAGAGAGCTCAAATGTAGGCCCTGCAAGCTCGGGATACAGACATGTCTAAAACTATCTATGTCACTGACTTTGAGGACCCTGACCTAGAGCACACTGAACCTCCTCCTGATGGCATGGTCTTACAGGTCTCTATGCATGCTGCTATGGATATTGGGGTAGCTAGGAATACGTTCATTCTCACAATAAAGCTGGGCAACACTACTACTAGTGCTCTGGTTGATAGTGGTAGTACCTCCACTTTTGTTTCACCAGATATGGCAGCAAAATTACCAACCGCAGCAATCCCTACACCCAAAGTTAAAGTAGTTGTGGTGAGTGGAGGGATTTTATGGAGTGATTTCACATCACACATCTGTCCTTACGCAATATAGGGAAATCAATTTTCTGACACATTCAGAGTGTTGAAACTAGCGGGATATGGTATGATCTTGGGAGTAGACTGGCTTAAGAAATATAGTGATATATCGGTTGCCAGATTGATATATTGGTCAGACTGATAAATACCAACGGTATTCACTTATCTTATCAGTTTGACCCCGATAAGCGATAAATCTACTGATTTATCGGCTTACCGGCCGATTTTTGAATAATGACTTGGAGACTTTGCATTAACTACAGAAAACTTAATTCTGTCACAATTAAAAACACCCCATACATGTGATAGAAGGTCTCTTGGCACAATTGAAAGGAGCAATAATAATTTTCAAGATTGACTCGAAAGTGGTTACCACTAGATCGGGATGGCAGAGAAAGACATCCACAAAACTGCCTTTTCAACTCTCCAATGGCATTTTGAGTATCTAGTGATGTATTTTGGCCTCACAAATGGCCCTCCTACCTTCCAGGCCCTCATGAATATGTTGTTTGGTCATTTAAATTTTGTGGTAGTCTTCTTTGATGACATTTTATAGTATTCAACAAGTCCTTGAAGGAGCATAAAGAGCACCTGATTGCAGTCTTTGATATTCTCCAAGCCAATGAGCTACATGCCAAAGTGTAAAATGCTCCATTGGACAATCTAAAGTGGAATATCTAGGGCATGTTATTAACAAACAAGGAGTGTCCACTGATCCATAAAAAATTCTAGCAATTTAAGAATGGCCATCGCCTACTAATGTCATTGAACTAAGGAGTTTTCTAGGATTAAGTGGGTACTACAGGAGGTTCATTCAGGGTTATGGCATTATCTGCAGGCCCCTCTTTGACTGCCTCAAGAAAGATGCATTTTCTTGGAAGGAGGAACAAGAAAAGGGCTTCCTGACTGTGAAAGAAAAGTCAACTAATACACGTGTACTAGCTCTACCTGATTTCACTAAACCCTTCACCTACAGGCTGATGTCAGTGCCTATGGACTGACAGTTGTGTTAATGCAAGAGGGTAAACCTATCTCTTACTTTAGCAAAACTATCGGGCCCAAGGCAGCAACCGCTTATGGCAAAGAAGCCTTATCAATTATCGAGGCTGTCAAGAAATGGAACAATTACTTCTTGGCCACTTCACTAATAATCAGAACATACCAAGAAAGCCTCAAATACATTCAGGAGAAGAAGTTAACTAAAGGTATTCAACACAAGTTACTACTAAAATTACTGGGATACAACTTCAAAGTGGAATACAAGAAAGTGAAGGAAAATAAAGCTGTTGGTGCATTATCTAGAGTCAAGTAAATGGTCTCTACACTCACTATTAGTGAAAATACTCCTACATGAGTTAAAGAGGTGGTCAAAGCTACAAGGGATGGCAACAAAGTGACGGAACTCATAGCTAATATACTAGCAGCAAAGACAATAGCACTGCCTATTCTTCCAAAAATGGAATTCGAAGATTTCGCAATAAAATTGTGGTAGGCATAGCAACTTCTCCCATACATGACATTTGAAAACCTTACATAATTATGAACTAGGGGGCCACTCTGGAGAGAGAGCAATCTACCATAGAGTGAAACTTGTATTCCACTAGCACGGCCTCAAACAAGATGTTATTGCATTTGTCAAGCAATGCTAGTGTGCCAAATCAACAAAGCAAAACATTCTCCTTATCCTGGCCTCCTAGAGCCCTTGAATGTTCCTGACTTTGCATGGACACACATTATTATGGATTTCATAGAAGGATTGCATGTGTCTGAAAACAAAGATTTGATACTAGTGGCGGTGGACAAATTTACCAAATATGCACACTTCATCTACATGAAACATCCTATAATAGTGCAATATGTGGCAAGAGCATTCTCTGATACAATCTTCAGGTTACATGGTATGCCCCTGGTCATGCTAACTTAGAGACAGGATCTTCACAAGTCACTTATGACAGCAATTGTTCAAGTCCCTCAAGATCAAGATACACATGAGCACAAGCTACCACCCACAATCTGATGGTCGGACTGAAAGAGTGAATCAATCATGTTTAGAAAATTACCTCAGATGCATGTGTTTTTGGTAGCCGAGAAAGTGGCATGGGTGGTTGGCTCTAGCTGAGTGGTGGTACAATGCAAGTTTCCGCACTTCTCTCCAAATGACCCCCTTCCAAGCTCTGTATGGTTTTCCTCCCCCATGGCGGCAGAATCAGCTCTTCCTGACACCATATATGAGGATAGTGACAATCTCCTTCGAAACAGAGAATTCACACTGGAAATCATCAAGCAAAATTTGCTCAAGGCACAGAGCAGAATGAAACACTATGCTGACAAGAAAGAAAGGAAAGGGAATTCTCTGTGGGGGGGCATGGTCTAGCTAAAATTTCAGCCCTACAGGCATAGTTCTCGTAGTTTGCATAGGCGCTCAAGCCCCGCTCTAAGTTTTATGGTCCATTCAGAGTTCTGCAAAGGATTGGAAATGTTCCTTTTAAGATGCTACTACCTGAAGGATGCCAGTTACACCACACTTTCCATGTTATCCAATTAAAGAATCATATTGGTCCCCATGTTGTTGCCTCTAAACACCTCCCTCTATGATGCCCTGATGGCATTATTAAGATGGAACTAGAAGCAATATTGGAAAGAGAGCTCATTCCTAGACAACAAGGCAATATCAATATTCCAGTGGTCAGGTGGTTGGTTAAATGGACCAGTATGCCCATTGAGGAGGCTACTTTGGAGGACTCGGCCTTCATCCAGAATATTTTTCCTTCTTTCAAAGCTAGAGGGCAAGTTCAGGCTCAACTAGGGGGTATTGTCAAGCCCAAGTCCATCATTTTTGAAGTTCTAGAGTTAATTCCCTTGTTCCTACATTCAGAAGTCACATGAGGTGTTGATCTGTCATCCGATGGCTCAACTTAGAAGATACCAGTATACCAGCAATGACTGTCCTCATCCCTCGATCTTCGATCTGACGGCTACTTGCTACCCACCGATCGCTATACAACTTTTTGACAAAGCCATGTGATCTGTTTTGCTTTTCTTCTTCTTTCGATGATTTGTATTGTCTATAAAGCCAACCCCCTTCTCATTTTGGACCATGTTGATTTGTATCAGGTGTAAACCCTAGCCGCTAGTGGCGAGCTAAACCTACTTTCCCCTTTTCTAAGAAATAGAACCCTAGTTCAAGCTCTCCAATCTTCTCTGAAATCGAGTGCTTCAGTGTTAATTTCCTTCATTCAGAACTTATACTATGACATAAGATGGGTGATTCTGTAGACATAAGTTTTTACGTTAAAGAGCCATCGTGTTTCCATTGGTTCAGAGCCTCTTTAAACTGCATCAATCAAAAGTTGCCTTTCTGCCACTGCCAGAGAGAAAAGTGAAGACTACTATGGGAGGAGTAGACCCAGGACTCGCCTTCCGCGATGAAGAGGCAAGCACTCCACAACCTTGTGATGGCTGCAAAAATTGACATGCCGACGACCAACATCAATGGAAACCATGCCGCGTGCATGACACGAGGTCCATGCCCTTGAAGTTATAAATCCCGAGGTCATTGCCCGATAGCCACTTGCTACGACGCGCCCTGCTCACTGCTACTTGTGAACTACATTGGTATTTTCCCCGAAGAGGAAGGGAGATGCAATATGGTAGCGCATAGTATTTCCTGTGTTGAGAACCAAGGTTATCAAATCTAGTAGGAGATTCACGCAAACAACAGTCGACAACACCCACACACAAAAGAGCAAATACTTGCACCTAACGCGGGCAAGAGGGTCGTCAATCCCCTTATACTCATTAATTGCAAGGGTTTCTAGTTTTCCTAATATGATTAAGGTAGAACCGAGGCCATAGTTTTCCCTAGAGGCATCTCTCTCATAAGCATGTCATACGGTGTGTAGACAAATTACTGTTGGGCAATTGATAGAAAAAGTGCATAGTTATGATGTTATTCATGACATGACCATATATATAGGCATCATGTCTGTGACAAGTAGACCGACTCTTGCCTGCATCTACTACTATTACTCCACCAATCGACCGTTATCCAGCATGCACCTAGGGTATTAAGTTCATGACAAACAGAGTAGCGCTTTAGGTATGATGACATAATGTAGACATAATAAAATCAAGCAATATGATTGAACCCCGTCATTTTCCCCTTAGTAGCTCTAGCAACAATAGAAATACATGCCTCACTTCCCCCTCTATCATTGGGTGAGGAAATTGCAAGATTGAACCTACAATTATGCACCACTTCCACTGAAGACCTAATTGTCAACTTGGCCAAAGAAAACTCATAGATAGGAAATCACTACATAGCTATAACAATAATACAAAATAAAGTTCAGTATATAACTCAGTTACTTTCAATGTATAATCTAATCATAAACCTACAATTCATCAGATCCCAACAAACACACCGCACAAAAGTATTACATCAGATCGATCTCCGAAGAAAACATTGTATTGAAGATCAAAGAGAGAGTGATGGCCATCTAGCTAATCACTCTGGACATATAGGTCATGTCGGAACTACTCACACATCATTGGAAGGGCAGGAAGGTTGATGTAGAAGCCCTCCATGGTCGATTCCCCCTTCGGCAGAGGCCTCCAGATGAGATCACAGAAGAACAGAGGCTTGCGGCGGTGGAAGAATTGTTTCGGGACTACCCCTGGTGTTTTGGGATTTTAGGGAATTTATAGAAGTGGAATTAGGTCAGGAGGAGTTATGAGGGGCCCACAAGCTCAGGTGGCACCCCCGGGCGCGTGGGGTGAGCTTGTGGCTCCCTCATAAGGCTTCTGGCGTCCTCCCAAAGCTTCATGGGTGTCTTTTGGTCCAGAAAAAATCACCATAAAATTTTATCGCGTTTAGACTTCGTTTGGTGTAGTTTTTCCCTCAAATAATAAAATAGCAAAAACATGCACTGGCACTGGGCACTAGGTTAATAGGTTAGTTCTCAAAAATGATATAAAATTACATATAAAGTATGTAAGACTGGTATAATAATAGCATGAAACAATCAAAATTATAGATACGTTGGAGACATATCACTCACTCGGCCGACACTGCCTTCCAGTGCCACAACCCCGACATGCATGCTGCAACGAGCTGCAAGGCTGCACAACCCAGATGCCTGCAGCACGCACTGCTCATGGCAACCACATGCAGACCACGAATGCCACACCGCATTTGGGACCGTCGCCCCCGGTGTACCGTCCAACAACCTTGATGCCCTCACAGCTCAAGGTCATCACCCAAGCCATGCTAAGCTCTACCTCATGCATTCATCGTTGCGGCGTTGCCTTAGGCCACCGCCTTGGCTCTCAACAAATATATCGGAGCCGCTGCCCCGGCGTACATCACCCTTGAAAATGCAAGAACCTTGCACATTATACAAAGGCTGACCCTCCAAAGCGATGCCTCCAATGAGGTTATAACGTAAATGCTAGTGCCGCCCACTCCAATGGAAGGAGGTTTAGGTACTCACCCAATGAGCCCAAGCACATGAAGGGAGAGGAAGAAGAGCTCTAAGCCAGCCCTCCAAGGAGGTCACGACAACCACGGGGCAGTGTAGCTGCAACCGCATGCAACCAGAGGTGGTATGCAAGCGACGGCGAGCACCGATGTTGTGACCATGGGGCGTCGTAGTTGCAACCACCTGTGGGCAGAGCTGGGATGCCAGCATAAATGAGCACCAATCCTACAATGCGAGGCGGAGGAGCTGCAATCGCCTGCGGGCAGAGTTGTAATGATGCTGAAGCGCCAGCCGGTTACTACCACGAGGACGATAATGTGCATTGTTGTGAGTCAGCCGGTGCTGGTGCTGCACCAATCAGGAGATGGACTCAAGAGAAGGGTAGGCGGGAGGAGATAATGTGCACCCGACTTGCGTGGATCCCTGTTTTTATCGCAGGCGGCATTGGGAGAAAGTGCATGTGAAGAAACTGGTTGATCTAATGGCTATGTGTGGGATGATCCGACAATGTTGGAGGGCACTGATTGAGGCTAGCCTCGGTCAATCGACCCATAACATCGCAAGTCTGCATGTATGGGTCTTAAAAATCTGCCTAACATAAGAGCATCTCTAGCAGATACCGCAAAAAGCCCCAACCACTATAATAACCATCGTTTTACGGGACCGGTGAGGAAAATCATCCCCCATGGGTTGATGCGGCTTGAAGCTACATCAGTATTTCCCCAAAGAGGAAGGGATGATGCAACACAGTGACGGTAGGTATTTCCCTCAGTGATGAGACCAAGGTTATCGAACCAGTAGGCCAAGCAACAACACGTAAGTGGCGCCTGCACACAAATAATAACTACTCGCAACCGACGTATTAAAGGGGTTGTCAATCCCTTTCGGGTAACGGTGCCAGAAATTGGCAAAACGGACGTAAATAAATTGTAGTAGATTGATAGATCGAACGCCAAATAAAATAAATAAGAATAAATTACACCAAGGTATTTTTGTATTTTTGGTCTAATAGATTTGAAAATAAAAGCAAAGGAAAATAGATCGCAAAGGCAAATATATTAAAGAAGAGACCCCGGGGCCGTAGGTTTCACTAGTGGCTTCTCTCGAGAAAAATAGCAAACAGTGGGTAAAAAAATTACTGTTGGGCAATTGATAGAACTTCAAATAATCATGACGATATCGAGGAAATGATCATTATATAGGCATCACGTCCAAGATTAGTAGACCGACTCCTGCCTGCATCTACTATTACTCCACACATCGACCACTATCCAGCATGCATCTAGTGTATTAAGTTCATGGGGAAACGGAGTAATTCAATAAGAACGATGACATGATGTAGACAAGATCTATCAATGTAGAGATAGACCCCATCGTTTTATCCTTAGTAGTAACGATACATACGTGTCGGTTCCCCTTCCGTCACAGGGATCAAGCATCGTAAGATCAAACCCACTACAAAGCACCTCTTCCCATTGCAAGATAAATATATCAAGTTGGCCAAACAAAACTCAAATATCGGAGAAGAAATACGAGGCTATAAGAAATCATGCATATAAGAGATCAAAGAAGATTCAAATAACTTTCATGGATAAAAAGATAGATCTGATCATAAACTCAAAGTTCATCCGATCCCAACAAACACACCGCAAAAAGAGTTACCTCATATAGATCTCCTATAACATCCCAAATTTCCAATTTGGAATGTTATACATTAGATCATCATGCATATCATATTTTATTTGCTTTTGGGTTTTGATCCTAGAAAATTCTAAGCAACTCAAGGACCCACGGAGAGAGTTGGGGATTTCGTTATTTTCATATTTGAGTTTTCTCAAATTTTGAAAATAGGATCATTTGATTTTATTTATTTTATCATCAATTATTTCTATTACAAAAATATGCGAGAGGGAATAAAATGACTTTCCCAAAATATAGAAATATTGAGGATTTAATAATAAAATCAAATAAGATTTATTTTGGAGTTTTTCGATATTTTTATTTGAATTTAGGAAAAATACGCGTTTTTCAAAATTGCATTTAGGGCCCAAATAAATGTTCACTTTGTCGGGCTTGATTTTAGAAGCCCGGGAAAATTTATTTCGGGATTTTTGGAGTCCGTTTAGTATTTCTTTTTATTTTTCTTCCGAGCGTAAAAAAAGGGAACCGACCTTGGGCCGTACTCGGCCAGGACTCCGCCTGGCCGAGACCTTTAAAAGGCGCCCCCCGGGGCCCGAGAGCCCAGCCGCCCCAGCCCCAAACCCTAGCGCCCGTACCCGCCAGCCACCGCCGCCGCCGACCCGCGGGAGCCGCGCGCCGCCCGAGGTTCGCCGCCACCTCGTTTTCCGTGCCGTTCTAGAAAAAAAATCCGTTCGTCGTTTTTCCTTTTTCGTCGGATTTAATCCGTGATTTTTCTGATCGCGATTCCTGATCCGATTTTCGTTTTCATTTATCTTCGCTCGTTTATCGGAATCAGGCGATTCAAGCGCCTGGAGTTTCGTCTCGAAACCCTCTATCTGAATAACCAACTCAAACAAGTTTTTGCTATTGTAAAATTTGACTTAGATTCAGATTACTAGAATGAAGTTGTTTTCTTTCGCCGTTTGACTTTCTTTGCTTCGTTCGATTTGATTTCTTTTGCCAACCGGAGTTCTTAAGTTGAACCTTCTGGTTAAATCTCTTATTTGAGTTTTACCTGTGCATAGATGAGTACTTATTGTATGCTTGTTTGTTTGTCTGCGATAGAGTACCCGGAGTGCGCCGCGTGTTAATTCGAATCGTTAGGTTTCGCGGATCATCAGCAAGGCAAGTAACACTTTGATCATACCTTTTCTACAACCCAGTTTTTCTTGCATTAGATCAATCCTCACACATTGCATGATTAGGATCTAATTAAACTGTGGGATGGGAAGTAGATGAGGTAGTACCTATTACCTGTTTATTGTCAAACCTTTGGGAGTTACTTCTGCGTTTGCTTATTATTCCATGCTATGCTAGTAGACATGGATTGGGTGAGTGATATCCATGACAGATGTGAGATTGATAATTAAGGGTTCATCTAAGGTGGAAACTTAAACACACATCTAGGTGGATTGAGGCACCTGGGTATTCCAGGACTTGCCTGTTTTTCTTTGGACCGCCACCCAGGCTCAAAGGGATCATGAGATTATTCATACTAGAAACTTCCGTGTGCAGCCACAAGCCATTATGGGCTCTGGCATAGTTGAGTAAGTCATGCGAACTCTTACAGGGTAGACTAGCAGATGTAGGGGAAAGTAGGTGTACCGGTCTATCCATCGTAAGGTGCTAGTGCTTCTGAAAGACTGTGTCTCGGTCATCCGTTTCTCAAACACCATGTAGTGCGAGAAATCCAACGGAGGCGATCGAGTCTTGTGGGGAAAAGTGCGCAAACCTCTGCAGAGTGTAACAAACTAATCATGGTTAGTCGTGTCCCCGGTTATGGACATCTTGAGTATCTAGTACCTGGATTATCATGTGAATCTCAACATGTTACTTTAAATTAATTTTGTTGGGTTTAATGATGTTATTTAATTGGGATTGAGAATGCTGTCAACCATTCTCAATGTTTAACAACCACCATGATAGTTAAATAAAATTTATTCCTTTGAGGTAGGGAAAAATTGGCTTACGCAAAAACTATAACCATAGAGCTTTCCACCAGGCAAATATGCATATAGTATAGCTGTTTCATTCCATTACTCTTTATGTGTTACCTTGCCAGCATATTCCATGTGCTGACCCGTTTTCGAGCTGCAACGTTAATGTTGCAGACTTTTCAGACGACGATTAAGGAGTTTATAGGTCGTGGTTCTATACTCAGTGATGCCGTTGGAGTTGATGGACTCACTTATCTTCCAAGCCTTCCGTTGTTATCGTTATTAGATGGCCTTAAGCCATATTTATTGTAATAAGTCTCTTTTGAGACATTCGATGTAATAAGTGTGTGATTGCTACTCTGCTATAAATCCTCCGAGTACTGTGTGATGTCAGCATTACTGATCCAGGGATAACACCGGAGCACAGAGATCAGAATGTTTGAGGTCTGGTCGCTACAGAGATGGTATCAGAGCACACGCTGACTGTAGGACACGACCCCTAAGCTAAAGACCTAGATCACTACTCACTCTCTTCTCTTCTGACTTCTCATCTTTTCTACTCTTTAGGATGGCAGATGCAAGGAACAAGTTCACCCAACCGGACAAAGATACACCCTTTGGACGCCACTTGAAGGAAGTCACTAGATACCTGAACATAGGAGTACCAAGCTTCACGGGAACCTAGAACGCCACTTTACCTGAAGAAGAGCGCTGGATGATTCAAGTTCAAGTTCCAGGAAGGACGTTCATGCCAGTCACTGAGCCCATAGAGTTTTCTTTTGATGCACCAACTTGGAATCTAGGAAAGAGTATGACATCTCACATCGCCATGGGACGCATTGGAGAAGTCTACCGCAAGGATCTCAAGGATACTATCTACCAGATTTGTGGGCGTCGAGATGAACACTGGGAGATGATTAGCACCAGGAAGGATAGATCAATTGCAGCTTTTATCCAGGAGTTAAACCAGCACATTCGACGACAGGAGAATCAGATATGCGCCGACATGATAGATCTGAAGAAGGATAAGACTAGAATCAATGAACTGGAGGAAGAACTCAAGGCTACACGTGAAGATTATGAAGAAGAAATAGAAGAATTGGTGGATAAGAATGCCGACCTAACTATGAAGCTAGCAGTATTTATGGGAGGCCCGACACCAGTAGATGAAGACGAAGAACCCAAAGAGATTAGCCTAGAAGACTACATCATCATCGACGGCACCGACTCGGAAGAAGATAGTAGCGATGATGACTATGTTGATGAAGCAGGAGCAGATATCATGGAGTCTACAACCGTAGAATATTTCTAGTAGACCACCTCATCAGTAGTAGTAGTCATCCATGTAAATATAGTAGTCCGAGCACTTTGCGATAGTTAGATCGATTGTATGCCTTTGTCTGTTTGAATGAAGTGAATTGGTTGCTTTTGCCTCATGTGCATATGGGTAGTGTTTTCCTCTTTAGACCCCCTCTAATCTTATCTCTCATCTTTTCTAAAACCCTCAGATGCCTCCGAGACGTGACCCCGGATTTACCTTTCCGCCGGAGCTTACCCAGTTGATCCAGCAGCAGAACACATTGATGCAGTTGCTAGTCCAGAATCAGAATCAGGGGAACAACAACAACAACAACCCACCCCCACCACCACCGCCTGTTGACCACTTAGCCCGTTTTCTTAGGTTGAATCCGCCGGTGTTTTCCAGTAGCACCGAGCCGATAGTAGCAGACGATTGGCTCCGCAAGACCGCTAGGGAGTTGACCACAGCAGGATGCACAGATGCGGAGAAGGTGAAGTTTGCCGCACATCAGTTAGAAGGACCCGCCGCATCATGGTGGGAGAATTTCACAGCCACCTTCCCAGTCGATACTGTCACATGGGACCAGTTTCAGCAGGCTTTCTGTACTGCCCATGTTTCAGCAGGAGCTATGGCCATGAAGAAGCGTGAGTTTCGTAACTTGCGCCAAGGAGGACGGACAGTTGGCGAGTATGTGGAGGAGTTTAGTAAGCTAGCACGTTATGCCCCAGATGACGTTGCTACAGATGCAGCTAAGCAGGAGAAGTTCCTGGAAGGACTGAATGATGAGTTGAGTATGCAGTTGATGGTAGCCACCTTCAACAACTACCAGGAGTTGGTAGATCGTGCTCTTATGATTGAAGGGAAGCAGCAGCAAATTGAGAACCGCAAGAGGAAGTATGGACAAGGAAAGTATAATTCAGGAGCTCAGCAGAAGCCACGTTTTACCCCTAGACCGGGAGGACATTTTCAGCATACCCATGGAGTAGGTAGCTCCCACAATCACAATGGCACCAAGAATGGTAATGGGAATGGAGGAAGCAATGGCCAGACCGCAACAACCCATCAACCCCAGCCAAGAAGGACCTGAGCCAAGTCACCTGTTTCAAGTGTTCCAAGACCGGACATTATGCCAATAAATGTCCTGAAGGCCAAAACGGCAATGGAAGCTCTAGAAAGAAGCCGAACCCTTTCAATAGGGGACAAGTGAACCACGTTAATGTAGAGGAAGTTGAAGCTCAGCCCGATGCAGTAATAGGTAAGTTTTTGGTTAAGTCATTTACTGCACTCGTTCTTTTTGATACTGGTGCATCACATTCATACATATCAAAGGGATTTGTGGAAAAATATAGCCTACCCACTAGGGTTCTTAAAACACCTATGCTAGTAAGCTCACCAGGAGCAGAGTACATGGCCAGTCAAGGATGCTTTCAAGTGCCATTAAGTATAGGACGACATGTTTTCCCAACAGATTTAATTATTTTGGAATCTCAAGGTCTGGATGTGATTCTTGGTATGGATTGGCTGTCGATGTATGGAGGAAACATCGATTGTGCTAGTAAGTCAATTTTGCTTACCACACCAGAAGGGAGAAGGATCAAGTATGTATCCCGGCATGTGCCAAAAAGGACCCAAGTAAATTGCCTAACAGGAGTTGTGCGGGAGGAAGTATCCGTGGTAAGGTATTTTCCTGATGTATTTCCAAAGGAGTTGCCAGGCATGCCACCGGATAAAGATATTGAGTTTTCGATTGAGCTATTGCCAGGCACTGGCCCAATATCAAAGAGACCATATAGGATGCCAGCAAAGGATTTGGTGGAAATCAAGAAACAGATTAAGGAATTACTGGATAAGGGATATATTCGCCCAAGTTCTTCACCTTGGGGATCACCAGTACTACTAGTGGAGAAGAAGGATGGATCGTTAAGGATGGTTGTTGATTATCGAGGATTGAATGAAGTAACGATCAAGAACAAGTACCCACTACCAATGATCAACGATCTGTTTGATCGATTGCAAGGAGCAAAGGTATTTTCCAAGATCGATTTGCGATCAGGGTACCACCAGTTGAAGATTCGAGAACAGGATATTCCGAAGACAGCTTTTACCACCAGGTATGGGCTGTATGAGTATACCGTTATGTCATTTGGTCTGACTAACGCGCCTGCCTATTTTATGAACATGATGAACAAAGTGTTTATGGAGTTTCTGGATAAGTTCGTCGTAGTGTTCATAGATGATATCCTGGTTTATTCGAAGAATGAAGAGGAGCATAAGGAGCATTTGCATTTGGTACTTGGAAAGCTCAGAGAACACCAATTATATGCCAAGTTCAGCAAATGTGAGTTTTGGTTGAAAGAAGTAGGATTCCTCGGACATGTTATATCTGGAGAAGGTATAGCAGTAGATCCCGCTAAAGTTGAAATCGTGACCAAGTGGGAAGCCCCAACAACAGTTGGAGAGATCCGGAGTTTTCTTGGACTCGCAGGATACTGCCGGAGATTTATTGAGAATTTTTCAAAGATTGCGAAACCTATGACGGAGTTGTTGAAGAAAGATACCAAGTTCATATGGACTGAGCAGTGTGAGGCTAGTTTCCAGGAGTTAAAGAAACGCTTGGTTACCTCACCAGTGTTGATTTTGCCAGACCAGACCAAGGATTATGAGGTGTATTGCGATGCTTCACGTCGAGGACTTGGAGCAGTGCTTATGCAGGAAGGGAGAGTCGTTTCATATGCCTCAAGACAACTGAAGCCCCATGAGATGAATTACACTACGCATGATTTGGAGTTAGCAGCCCTAGTGCATGCTTTGAAGACATGGAGACATTTCCTCATTGGAAATCATTGTGAGGTGTACACGGATCATAAGAGTTTGAAGTACATTTTCACACAGAAGGAGTTGAATCTCAGACAAAGGAGATGGTTGGAGCTCATCAAGGATTATGATATGAAATTGCATTATCACCCTGGAAAGGCTAATGTAGTAGCTGACGCATTAAGCCATAAGAGCTATGTCAATACGTTAATGATGGGGGAAATACCCAAGGAGTTAGCAGAAAACCTTTGTGAACTATGTTTGGAAATAGTTCCGAGAGGCTATGTAGCAGTGTTGGAAATTCAGTCAACTTTGATGGACAGAATCAGGGAAGCTCAGAAGACCGACAAGGAGATTGCTTCCGTAAAGGAGAAAATGAAAGAAGGGAAAGCTAAAGGATTTCGCGAGGATGAGCACGATACCCTATGGTTTGAAGACCGTGTCTATGTGCCCAATGACCCAGAGATCAGGAGTTTAATTCTGCAAGAGGCACATGATTCACCCTATTCGATTCACCCAGGGAATACCAAGATGTATCTGGATTTGAAGGATATTTTTTGGTGGACCGGAATGAAGAAAGACATAGCAGAGTATGTAGCAGTTTGTGATGTATGCCAGAGAGTAAAGGCAGAGCATCAGAAGCCAGCAGGATTGTTACAACCATTGCCGATACCCGAATGGAAGTGGGATAAGATAGGCATGGATTTTATCATGGGATTGCCCAGGACTCGTTCAGGCTATGACTCGATTTGGGTTGTAGTCGATCAATTGACGAAAGTAGCTCATTTCATCCCAGTAAAGACCACTTATACCAGTGCTAAGTTGGCAAAAATATACATGACCAGAATAGTATGTCTGCATGGAGTTCCGAGAAGTATCGTATCAGATAGAGGAACCCAGTTTACCTCAAAGTTCTGGAAGCAGTTGCATGAAACTTTGGGAACCAGGCTAGAATTCAGTATAGCTTTTCATCCGTAGACAGATGGACAGACCGAGAGAATCAATCAGATTTTGGAAGATATGCTGAGAGCTTGTGCGCTAGATTATGGATCTAGTTGGGACGATAATTTGCCATATGCAGAGTTCTCTTACAACAACAGTTACCAAACCAGTTTGAAGATGGCCCCTTTCGAAGCTTTGTACGGAAGGAGGTGCAAGACACCATTGTCATGGGACGAAGTTGGAGACCGTCAGTTGTTTGGACCTGACTTGATTAAGGAGTCTGAACAGAAAGTGAAGTTGATTCACGATAGGCTCAAGGTAGCCCAGTCCAGACAAAAGAGTTATGCAGATTCTAAATGCAAGGAGACAGTTTACGAAGTTGGAGACAGAGCTTATCTTCGAGTATCTCCATTTCGGGGAACAAAGCGTTTTGGAGTTAAAGGGAAGTTAGCGCCACGATTTGTAGGACCATATCGAATTTTGGAGCGTATGGGAGAAGTGGCCTACAAGTTGGAATTACCCGAAGAATTGTCAGGAGTCAATGATGTGTTCCATGATTCTCAGTTAAAGAAGTGTCACGCGGAGATGGCTGACGTACCGTTAAGAGATACAGTGCCTTTGGAAACTATTCAGTTGGATAACGATTTGACCTACGAGGAGAAACCAGTTAAGATCCTCGAGTTTGCCAGCCGAGTTACCCGCAGCAAAGTTATCAAGTTTTGCAAGGTTCAGTGGACTCACCACACGGAGGATGAAGCCACCTGGGAACGAGAGGAAGATTTGCTCAAAGACCACCCTCACCTATTTTCTAGCCAACCCAAATCTCGAGGGTGAGATTCATTTTAAGGGGGGTAGGTTTGTAACATCCCAAATTTCCAATTTGGAATGTTATACATTAGATCATCATGCATATCATATTTTACTTGCTTTTCGGTTTTGATCCTAGAAAATTCTAAGCAACTCAAGGACCCACGGAGAGAGTTGGGGATTTCGTTATTTTCATATTTGAGTTTTCTCAAATTTTAAATATAGGATCATTTGATTTTATTTATTTTATCATCAATTATTTCTATTACAAAAATATGCGAGAGGGAATAAAATGACTTTCCGAAAATATAGAAATATTGAGGATTTAATAATAAAATCAAATAAGATTTATTTCGGAGTTTTTCGATATTTTTATTTGAATTTAGGAAAAATATGCGTTTTTCAAAATTGCATTTAGGGCCCAAATAAATGTTCACTTTGTCGGGCTTGATTTTAGAAGCCCGGGAAAATTTATTTCAGGATTTTTGGAGTCCGCTTAGTATTTTTTTATTTTTCTTCCAAGCGTAAAAAAAGGGAACCGACCTTGGGCCGTACTCGGCCAGGACTCCGCCTGGCCGAGGCCTTTAAAAGGCGCCGCCCCGGGGCCCGAGAGCCCAGCCGCCCAGCCCCAAACCCTAGCGCCCGTACCTGCCAGTCGCCGCCGCCGCCCCGCCGCCGACCCGCCGGAGCCGCGCGCCGCCCGAGGTTCGCCGCCGCCTCGTTTTCCGTGCCGTTCTAGAAAAAAAATCCGTTCGTCGTTTTTCCTTTTTCGTCGGATTTAATCCGCGATTTTTCTGATCGCGATTCCTGATCCGATTTTCATTTTCGTTTATCTTTTCGCTCGTTTATCGGAATCAGGCGATTCAAGCGCCTGGAGTTTCGTCTCGAAACCCTCTATCCGAATAACCAACTCAAACAAGTTTTTGCTACTGTAAAATTTGACTTAGATTCAGATTACTAGAACGAAGTTGTTTTCTTTCGCCATTTGACTTTCTTTGCTTCGTTCGATTTGATTTCTTTTGCCAACCGGAGTTCTTAAGTTGAACCTTCTGGTTAAATCTCTTATTTGAGTTTTACCTGTGCATTAGATGAGTACTTATTGTATGCTTGTTTGTTTGTCTGCGATAGAGTACCCGGAGTGCGCCGCCTGTTACTTCGAATCGTTAGGTTTCACGGATCATCAGCAAGGCAAGTAACACTTTGATCATACCTTTTCTACAACCCAGTTTTTCTTGCATTAGATCAATCCTCACACATTGCATGATTAGGATCTAATTAAACTGTGGGATGGGAAGTAGATGAGGTAGTACCTATTACCTGTTTATTGTCAAACCTTTGGGAGTTACTTCTGCGTTTGCTTATTATGCCATGCTATGCTAGTAGACGTGGATTGGGTGAGTGATATCCATGAAAGATGTGAGATTGATAATTAAGGGTTTATCTAAGGTGGCAACTTAAACACACATCTGGGTGGATTGAGGCACCTGGGTATTCCAGGACTTGCCTGTTTTTCTTTGGACCGTCACCCAGGCTCAAAGGGACCATGAGATTATTCATACTATGAACTTCCGTGTGCAGCCACAAGCCATTATGGGCTCTGGCATAGTTGAGTAAGTCATGCGAACTCTTACAGGGTAGACTAGCAGATGTAGGGGAAAGTAGGTGTACCGGTCTATCCATCGTAAGGTGCTAGTGCTTCTGAAAGAATATGTCTCGGTCATCCGTTTCTCAAACACCATGTAGTGCGAGAAATCCAACGGAGGCGATCGAGTCTTGTGGGGAAAAGTGCGCAAACCTCTGCAGAGTTAACAAACTAATCATGGTTAGCCGTGTCCCCGGTTATGGACATCTTGAGTATCTAGTACCTAGATTATCATGTGAATCTCAACATGTTACTTTAAATTAATTTTGTTGGGTTTAATGATGTTATTTAATTGGGATTGAGAATGCTGTCAACCATTCTCTGTGACACTCCAAAAATTTTAATTTGGTTTTCTTCAAAAACTTTGTTGGATTTTGAAAGAGAGCATTTAAAATTTCTTTTCTAGAAATCCTTCCTCTTAAAAAACTTCCTTTTCTTTGGTAAGGATTTTTATTTTTCCTCAAACTATGGTGTTTGATCATTCAAAACTTCCTCTGTTGGTTCCCTTCTCAAATTTTTTTTGGGAGTTTAGTCTTTTTCTTTTAAAAAGAAACTCTATGAAAATTGGGGATTTCATATCTTGAACCCCCCCCCCCATGACTTTGTATTCTTGCCCATGTGGTAAAACCTCTCAAAATCCTTTCCTCCTCCTTGTAATCAACCTAAGTTCTCTGTCCCAACTAATCCAAACAAGTTTTGGATTTTATTCTAATTATTTTTCCTCTCAAATCAATTCTGTCAATTATTTGGAGCCTGAGGGTTTTTCAAAGCAAGTACCCTATTTCATTTGAGTTTTGGCCTCAAACCAACTCCTCTGGATTGTACTTAGCATCCACAACCTAGAACCATCTTGATCCACTCCTCCTCTTTTCAAATTTTTCAAATTTCAGCCTCTGCAAGTGTGGACCAGATTTGCCAAATTTGGTGAAATTCATATCTATACTTCTCCAAAAATTCCACCAAAATTCAGGCAGCCTACTGGAGCAATGAGTAGCCACTCCACCAAAAATCAGCTCAAGGAAAAATCCCTAGAGGCCAGTATCATTCTGTCGAACACCTTGCATGCACTGTTCCTTGCACTTTTAGTAAATTCAGTAAATGTTCAGATTCCAGTGTCGTTTCTCATCGGCCGCTTCAGTCACGCGTAGACAGTGCCCTTGGCACGTTCCTCGCCGCCTCTTCCTCCTGTCTGGAGCACCGCACGCGCGCTTGGCGCCTTCCTGGCGTCGGTGGCGCCCTGGCCCGCCTACGCCGGCGTGTCTTGCGGTGGCCGAACCATCGTAGCAGCCGACAGGGAGCAAAACGGCGGCTCAATGCCGTTCAGCGCCGCCCAACGCCCCCTGGCTCTCCGCGTGGCCTCATGCACGCCAGCGCAACCCCGCAGCACAGTCGCCGTGGCCCGACAGCACAGAACACGCTCTCTGCCGCCGACGGACCCGCGCCGTCCCGTTCCGACCAAAACTGCCCTAAGCTTCTAATCCAAGTCCGTTTAGCGTCTGAATGGAACCAGTGGACCCCCACATTGATGCCCAACCTCCTAAACTCCCCGACCAAGCACTTCACCGCCGTAATCCATCACCGGAGATCCCCGTTCACGGCCACCGCCTCGGATCGCCTATAAAAGGAGACCCCGAGCTCGCCCTCGAGCACGCACCACCACTGCACCCCACAAACACCCCGCCAGGCCACTAGGAGGACCTCGAAGAGGTCTCCTCCCCCGACTCCGGCCGCCTCGTCCCGCCTCGGCCTCCACCTCGATTCGCTCTGGTGAGGCCATCTCCGGCGCCCAAACTTTGTCAGTAGCATCCTCGAGCACCCAGTGAGCTAACCCAAGCGTCAATTTGACCTTCGCAGCTCTCCCCGATGAGATCCATCTCCACCCGAGCCGCCGTCCGCCGGAGCAAGGCTCGCCGTCGACGTGGTACTCGCCGGCGACCACCACCACCACCAACCGACGCGGAAGGGCGCCCTGAACACGGAGGTACCCTCCGATCCCCCTACCTCGCCGTGGATCGCCGCCGGCGACCACCGCGGCTCTCGGGCACCGTCGTCCTCTACCGCCCTTTTGAATTTTTAAACCTGACGGGTGGGACCTGCCCGTCAGCCTCTCTGTCCTTTTCTAAACAAACCATTTTCTGGAAGCGTATTCTGCCAAATGCGTTTTCCTCCTGGGCTGGCGTATTCTCTATCGAATCGTTTTCTGTTTTTATGAGCTAGCCCCTGGAAACTTTCTGTTTCATTACAGATGAGTCCCTGGACAAAAACCCTTATAACTTTTAAACAGAAAAGTATTTTTGATTGATTCTTTTTCTGTTCTCTTTAAAATTTTGTCTAGTTTTTTATCAGATTTATTTGAAAAATATTTGGAATACTTTTTGTGCACCTCTCGATATTTACGTTAGCGCGTGTGTTTTCTTTATACCGTAGATACCGAAGGAGGTGACAGAGCCGCGAACTTCACCGAGCTAGGCTCCGACTACTCTTAACCAGGCAAGCATGTTTGAACTTTTGATATGATGAGTGTCTTGGCATGTTTTGCATTTAGTTAGTTTCATGGCATGTTGATGAGCATACCGATGAACGTTATTTTCATGCATTGTTGAGGTAAGTGAGTTCGATGATCCATAGGTGGATGGATGTGAGTATGAATGGCCATGTGTTGGCATGAGGATGGGTAAGATGGCAGTGTTGTAGCATGCCAGTCTTATGCTAGACTATATGACTACAGTGTTAAACCATATCGGTCCAGTTCCTCCCATTTCCTTCCTTGTACTACCACATGTTTTCCGCAAGGAATATGGATTAGTAAGTTGCAAACCGCTTTCCTGGTACACACCAAAAGGAGAGGCAGGGATGATGGTTCCATGGCCCTGGATTAAAGCCAGTCATCCGGTCAGGGGGCATGGGTGTTTCCGGTTGGGACGGAGAGGGGGGCACCCCTTAGAGCGCGCGTATATAAATTTGATCCCATGCTATTCGAGATTGTGATCTCCCCGTCTCAAAAAATTTTCTTGGACGATGTCTAGGGTGAGTCCTGGCATCGAGAGATAGGTTGGGTGTGTACTGGTTAGCTGTGTTTTCTTCCGAAATACCGTAAACAGAACTAGTCCTTCGTGACTACGGAAATCCGTTAACTGTGGGAAATTTTTGTACAAACTCTGCAGAGTCATAAATCTCCAAATCATCTTATCCATATCCAAATTTTGCGCTGACTTATTCTGATAAGTGCCAGTTTTGGTGACAGATACTCCGGTGAATCACATGAGTGCTAAGCCCGGTTAAAAGTTTATTCCTGTGGATGGACTAACCCGTTTATTATCATGAATTGAATATTTATTATGAGTATTATTTACTTGTGAATAAAGCCCTTTCTGTGATGTCGCTCAGACGTCCGACTGTGGCATTTCTTTTAAAAGCCCTTTCTGTGATGTCGCTCAGACGTCCGACTGTGGCATTTCTTTTAAAGCCCTTTCTGTGATGTCGCTCAGACGTCCGACTGTGGCATTTCTTTTAAAAGCCCTTTTTGTGATGTTGCTCAGACGTCCGACTATGGCATTTCTTTTAAAGCCCTTTCTGTGATGTCGCTCAGACGTCCGACTGTGGCATTTCTTTTAAAGCCCTTTCTGTGATGTCGCTCAGACGTTCGACTGTGGCATTTCTTTTAAAGCCCTTTCTGTGATGTCGCTCAGACGTCCGACTGTGGCATTTCTTTTAAAGCCCTTTCTGTGATGTCGCTCAGACGTCCGACTATGGCATTTCATTTAAAGCCCTTTCCGTGATGTCGCTCAGACGTTCGACTGTGGCATTTCTTTTAAAGCCCTTTCTGTGATGTCACTCAGACGTCCGACTATGGCATGATTTTCTGTTATTATTTGTTCACCTTTCGAGGCGTCGCTTCAGACACCCGATCGGTTTTCATTTATATTTTGTTGGGATTTCAGGCGGACTACCGCCGTTTCCCTTGTACTTACTTCGTTATGCAAATTTTTGAATGTGCATTGGAAAGATTAATCATGATGCATTCATGCATGCATTTGTTATATCTTACGTCCGAACTGTCTTGCGAGTACTTTCAAAGTACTCACTGGCTTGTTGATTTGGCCAGATGCTGACGAAGGCGATCTCTTGGATGAAGAGTTCGATAGTGAGTCCGACGCCTAGAGGAATCCCAGTCAGTCTCGTGCGACCCTGGATTTGGTCACTGTATTATATCCGCTTCCGGAACTCGAATAACATTCATCGAGCCTCACCTCGACGCTCGATGTGATGCCAGTTTGAGAGTCATGTTATCACACTCCCCACGGTGTTATCCCACCATCACTTTATCCTCGAGTCAGTAGTATGCCACCACACCATTGTGTTGAACCCACCATTATGTATAATTATTGGCGCGCTTGTAATAATTTGTTGAGCAACCCTAGCTCAACCCTGTAATACATTCTATGCTACTAGCTTATTATATCAAGAACTTGTCTACCAGTGAGGAGGATTTCTCTCATGCTGGACTCAAAAGATTGGTTTTTCAATAATTATTTTTATTGGAAAACCGGTCGTGACATTCTCAATGTTTAACAACCACCATGATAGTTAAATAAAATTTATTCCTTTGAGGTAGGAAAAAATTGGCTTTACGCAAAAACTGTAACCATATAGCTTTCCACCAGCCAAATATGCATATAGTATAGCTGTTTCATTCCATTACTCTCTATGTGTTACCTTGCCAGCATATTCCATGTGCTGACCCGTTTTCGGGCTGCAACGTTAATGTTGTAGACTTTTCAGACGATGATTAAGGAGTTTTTAGGTCGTGGTTCTATACTCAGTGATGCCGTTGGAGTTGATGGACTCACTTATCTTCCAAGCCTTCCGCTGTTATCGTTATTAGATGGCCTTAAGCCATATTTATTGTAATAAGTCTCTTTTGAGACATTCGATGTAATAAGTGTGTGATTGCTACTCTGCTATAAATCCTCCGAGTACTGTGTGGTGTCAGCATTACTGATCCAGGGATGACACCGGAGCATGGAGATCAGACTGTCTGAGGTCTGGTCGCTACATCTCCAAGAGACCATTGTATTGAGAATCAAACACGAGAGAGGAATCCATCTAGCTACTAACTACAGACCCGAAGGTCTACAAAGAACTATTCACGCATCATCGGAGAGGCACTAATGGAAGTGGTGAATCCTCTGTGATGGTGTCTAGATTGGATCTGGTGGTTCTGGACTCTGCGGCGGCTGGAATTGATTTTCGTCGACTCCCCTAGGGTTTCTAGAATATTGGGGTATTTATAGAGCAAAGAGGTGGTTCAGGGGGCACCCGAGGTAGGCACAACCCACCAGGGCGCGCCTGGGCCTCCTAGCCCGCCCTGGTGGGTTGTGCTCCCCTCGGAGCACCCCCAGGTGCTTCTTCGGCCCATTGGTTGTCTTCTGGTCCAAAAAAATCTCCAAAAAGTTTCGCTTCGTTTGGACTCCGTTTGGTATTGATTTCCTGCGATGTAAAAAACATGCAGAAAACAGCAACTGGCACTTGGCACTATGTCAATAGGTTAGTAGCAAAAAAATGATATAAAATGACTACAAAATGATTATAAAACATCCCAGATTGATAATATAACAGCATGGAACAATCAAAAATTATAGATACGTTGGAGACGTATCGGCATCCCCAGCCTTAATTCCTGCTTGTCCTCGAGTAGGTAAATGATAAAAACAGAATTTTTGATGTGGAATGCTGCCTAACATGTCATCTCATATTCTTTTCTATATAGCATGGGCATTTGGACTTTTATATTGTTCAAAGAAATAGTCTAGTTTTGACATGATAATTTAAATACTCAAGCATGCCAACAAGCAACCATGTCTTTCAAAATATCAACGCTAAAATAAGCTATCCCTAGCCCATTATGCTCAGTCATTGATCCATTCATGAAACACACTCGCATATTAACTACACCCAATGCTCAAGTATGATCACAATGCCTCCTAGTTGGTGCTTTATAAGAGAATATGGAGACTCAAATTCAAAATAAAAATTGCATAAAGTAAAAGAAAGGCCCTTCGCGGAGGGAAGTAGGGATTTGTAGAGGTGCCAGAGCTCAAAGCGAAAATTGAGAGATAAAAACATTTTGAGAGGCATACTTTTCCCACCAACAAAAATGACTTAGAGTTCCCAACACTTTCCATTCTAGATATATCATAGGCGGTTCCAAAACAGAAATTTAAGTTTATTCCTTTTTCCATCATACTTTCACTTTCCATGGCTAACCGTATCCACGGGTGCCTTCCGTACCAACCTTTCCAAGGAATTTATTATTTGACAACATAAAGTAAATTCATTTCCATTTTGGGACTGGGCATCCCTAATACCTTTGCCTTACTCTCGTGCAATGACAAGTGAATAAACACTCATCGTGAGAATAACACATTTAGCATGGAAAATATTAGCCACCCCTCACCGCCTTGTTAGCGGTACGAGCACACAAAAGAGAAATTTATTTTGAATATTAGAGATGGCACATACAAATTTGCTTAGAACGGCAAACAAATACCACATATAGGTAGGTATAGTGGACTCATATGGCAAAACTGGTTTAAAGGTTTTTGGATGCACATGTAGTGATCATACTTAGTGCAAAATGAAGGCTAGCAAAAGATTGAGAAGCGACCAACCAAGAAACGAATAATCTCATAAGCGAGCATTAAGCATAATTAACACCGAATAATGCACCACAAGTAGGATATAATTTCATTGCATAACTATTGACTTTCGTGCTTGCATAGGGAATCACAAACCTTAACACCAATATTCTTACTAAAGCAAAATTACTCATCAAGATGACTCACATATCACATCATCATATCTCAAAACTATTACTAAGAATCAAGTTTATTTTGTCCAATGATCTTCATGAAAGTTTTTATTATATCCTTCTTGGAATCTATCACTTGGAACTAATTTTCATATGTTGCTTTTGATAAGCTCAAACTAATATAAGTGAAGATCATGAGCATAAAATTTCTTTCTCTCAAATTAATTTAAGTGAAGCAAGAGAGAATTTCTTGAAAATTTTACTAACTCTTAAATAAATCTAAGTGAAGCAAGAGAGCATTTCTTCAAAAATACTAAAGCACACCGTGCTCAAAAATATATAAGTGAAGCACTAGAGCAAATCCATAGCTCATAAAAATTTAAGTGAAGCATAGAGAGCAATTCTAACAAGTCATGGCATAATTTTGGCTCTCTCAAATAGGTGTGTCCAGCAAGGGATCAAGACTTAAAACACAAAATAAAACAAGCAAAGACTCTTATCATACAAGACGCTCCAAGCAAAACACATAGTATGCGACAAATAAAAATATAGCTTCGAGTAAAATACCGATGGTCGTTAGAAGAAAGAGGGGATGCTACTTGGGGCATCCCCAAGCTTAGTTGCTTGCTCTCTTTTGGATAATAGCTTGGGATGCCGGGGAATCCCCAAGCTTAGGCTCTTCTTACTCCTTATTCCTTCATCCATAGTAAGATAACCCTAAACTTGAAAACTTCAATCACACAAAACTCCAACAAAACCTTCGTGAGATCCGTTAGTATAAGAAAGCAAATCACTACTATAAGTACTGTAGAAAACCAATTCATATTTTGTTCTTGCATTGTATCTACTGTATTCCAACTTTTGTATGGCAAAAACTCATCAAAGAAAACCATAGAGCCATCAAAACAAGCACACGACGTAAAGAAAACAGAATCTGTCAAAAACAGAACAATCTATAGCAACCTGGATATTTCGAATACTTCCGTAACTCCAAAAACTCTAAAAAATTAGGAAGGCTTGTTCAATTTGTGTGTTAATCTTCTTCAAAAGGAATTGGTATTTTATCGCTCTTTGGTTAAAACTTAAAATTATTTTCGCAAGCGCAGAAGTTTCTGTTTTTTCAGCAAGATCAAACAACTATCACCCAACAAGATCCTAAAGGATTTACTTGCACAAACACTAATTAAGACACAAAAAACACAATCGCAACAGTAGCATAATTGTGCTAATACTCAAGAATATAAAGCAAAAAGCAATAATAATTTTTATTCATTGGGTTGCCTCCCAACGAGCGCTATAGTTTTACGCCCTTAGCTAGGCATAAAGCAAGGATCTATGTTTTGTCATCCTTGTTCAACTCTTCAATCAGACACTTAGAATTCCTTAGAGATTTAGCATAGAGGTTTTCAATGACAATACTCCTAGGAACAAATTTATAGAATTCATTATTGCCAAAGGGATCTCTTATAACTTCAAAAAAATCCAGGTGGATACTAATCATCTTAAGATCCTCTTTACTAGAAGTTGCACCCTTGCTCTTAGTAACTTGGGTAGTCTTGCCAATTTCTACGAGAGATTTTTCAAAAGTTTTAGCGGAAGCAAAAGCCGTACTCAAATTACTAAAGATTTCTTCTAGTTTATCAATCCGAGATGGGCTTTCTTCAATTCTTTCATGAATTATGGTTCCCTTTTAATTTAACAACTTAAAAACTTCCCCCGCTTTTCACCCAATTTTAGTGGCAAAATTATGCATCTTTTTATCCAAATTTTTAATATGCTCTTAAGTAAGCATTTTCTTTTCAATAGCATCTAATATTTCCATGACATGCTCAAGAGTCAAAGTTGTTTCATTAATCATAAGGGATGGTGAGCCTACTAAATTTCCCATAGCATTAAAAGCATCAAGAGAGGGACTCATCAAGAAATTTCCACCGGTAATCGTATAAAGGACGAATCTATACCAAGTGGTGATGCCCACATAAAAACAACGAAGAAGAACAACATTAGATTGCTTCAGAATAGATCTATTATGAGCATTGCAAATTCTATACCAAGCATCTTTAAATTCTCTCCTCCCCTTTTTTTAAAGTTGAGAACTTCATTCTCGGGAGTGCACACAATAGAGGAAAAACAATCCATGACAATAATAAAAACAAACAAGATTGCATTCAAAAATAGACCCGGCAAGAAAATGGCGAACGAAAAAAAAGAGGGGCGAATAAAATGGATTTTTTTGTGAAGTGGGGGAGAGGAAAACGAGAGGCAAATGGCTAATAATGTAAATTGTGAGGAGATGGGATTTGTGATTAGGAAGCTGGTATATGTAGATGATCCTCCCCGGCAACGGAGCCAGAAATTCCTTTTGATGCGGCTTCAAGCTACGTCGGTATTTCCCCAAAGAGGAAGGGATGATGCAGCACAGCGACGGTAGGTATTTCCCTCAGTGATGAGACCAAGGTTATCGAACTAGTAGGAGAACCAAGCAACAACACATAAGCGGCTCCTGCACACAAATAACAACTACTCGCAACCCGACGTATTAAAGGGGTTGTCAACCCCTTTCGGGTAACGGTGCCAGAAATTGGCAAAATGGATGTGAATAAATTGTAGTAGATTGATAGATCGAACACCAAATAAAATAAATAAGAATAAATTACACCAAGGTATTTTTTGTTTTTTTGGTTTAATAGATCGGAAAATAAAAGCAAAGGAAAATAGATCGCGAAGGCAAATATATTAAAGAAGAGACCCGGGGGCCGTAGGTTTCACTAGTGGCTTCTCTCGAGAAAAATAGCAAACGGTGGATAAACAAATTACTGTTGGGCAATTGATAGAACTTCAAATAATCATGATGATATCCAGGCAATGATCATTATATAGGCATCACGTCCAAGATTAGTAGACCGACTCCTACCTACATCTACTACTATTACTCCACACATTGACCGCTATCCAACATGCGTGTAGTGTATTAAGTTCATGGGGAAACAGCGTAATGCAATAAGAACGATGACATGATGTAGACAAGATCTATCTATGTAGAGATAGACCCATCGTTTTATCCTTAGTAGCAACGATACATACCTGTCGGTTCCCCTTCTGTCACTGGGATCAAGCACCGTAAGATCGAACCCACTACAAAGCACCTCTTCCCATTGCAAGATAAATAGATCAAGTTGGCCAAACAAAACCCAAATATCGAAGAAGAAATACGAGGCTATAAGCAATCATGCATATAAGAGATCAAAGAAGATTCAAATAACTTTCATGGATAAAAAGATAGATCCGATCATAAACTCAAAGTTCACCCTCCCAACAAACACATCGCAAAAAGAGTTACCTCATATGGATCTCCAAGAGACCATTGTATTGTGAATCAAATGAGAGAGAGGAAGCCATCTAGCTACTAACTACGGACCCGAAGATCTACAAAGAACTACTCACGCATCATTGGAGAGGCACCAATGGAAGTGGTGAACCCATCTGTGATGGTGTCTAGATTGGATCTGGTGGTTCTGGACTCTGCGGTGGCTGGAATTGATTTTTGTTGACTCCCCTAGGGTTTCTGGAATATTGGGGTATTTATAGAGCAAAGAGGCAGTTCAGGGGGCACCCGAGGTGGACACAACCCACCTGGGCGCGCCTGGGCCTCCTGGTGTGCCCTGGTGGGTTGTGATCCCCTCAGCGCGTCCCGCAAGTGCTTCGTCGGCACATTGGTTGTCTTCTGGTCCAAAAAATCTCCAAAAAGTTTCGCTGCATTTGGACTCTGTTTGGTATTGATTTCCTGCGATGTAAAAAACATGCAGAAAACAACAACTGGCACTTGGCACTATGTCAATAGGTTAGTACCAAAAAATGATATAAAATGACTATCAAATGATTATAAAACATCCAAGATTGATAATATAATAGCATGGAATAATAAAAAATTATAGATACGTTGGAGACGTATCACAGGTCCCTAAAATGGCTTGTCCCATAAGTTTTTTGGGGGAGCGGTATATTTCGGCCCTCTAGTCGGATATGTCTGAAGGAAATATGCCCTAGAGGCAATAATAAAGTTGTTACTTTATATTTCCTTATTCATGATAAAGGTTTATTATTCATGCTAGAATTGTATTGACCAAAAACCTAAATACATGTGTGAATACATAAACAAACACCGTGTCCCTAGTGAGCCTCTACTTGACTAGCTCGTTGATCAAAGATGGTTAAGGTTTCCTAACCCTGGACATGACTTGTCATTTGATAACAGGATCACATCATTAGGAGAATGATGTGATGGACAAGACCCATTTGTTAGCTTAGCATAATGTCGGTCAGTTTTATTGGTATTGCTTTCTTCATGTCAAATACATATTCCTTCGACTATGAGATTATGCAACTCCCGAATACCATAGGAATGCCTTGTGTGCTATCAAACGTCACAATGTAACTGGGTGATTATAAATATGCTCTACAAGTATCTCGAAAGGTGTTTGTTGAGTTGGCATAGATCGAGATTAGGATTTGTCACTCCGAGTATCGGAGAAGTATCTCTGGGCCCTCTCAGTAATACACATCATAGACTTGCAAGCGAACAACTAAGGAGTTAGTCATGAGGTGATGTATTACATTACGAGTAAAGAGACCTGCCGGTAACGAGATTGAACTAGGTATGAAGATACCGACAATCGAATCTCGGGAAAGTAACATACCGATGGACAAAGGGAATTATGTATGTTGTCATAACAGTTCGACCGAGAAAGATCTTCGTAGTCCCGGATTATGAATTATGTGATTTGGTAGTCCATGACGATATAGTATTATATGAATTATGTGATTTGGTGAACGAATGTTGTTCGGAGTCCCGGATGAGATCACGGACATGACAAGGAGTCTCGAAATGGTCGAGAGTTAAAGATTGATATATGGGACGATGGTATTCGGACACTGGAAGTGTTTCGGGGGGTACCGAGTACTTATTTGGTCATTGGAAGGGGTTCCGGGCACCCCCGGCAAAAGATATGGGCCTTGTGGTCCAAGAGGGGAAACGCACCAGCCACAAGGGGCTGGTGCGCCCCCATATGGGCCGGCCGACGGAGGAGAAGGAAAGGGGAGAAGGGAAAGGAAAGTGTGGATTAGGTTTCCCACTTCCTTCCCTCTCCCCCCTCTTTCCTTCCCCCTTGGGGAAATATGGCAGGGGGGCGCAGGGCAAGGCAGGGCCCCTAGGGGGTCGGCGGCCAGCCCTAGGGCACGCCCTAGCCTCTCCCCTCCCCCTACCACCTATATATATATATGTGGGAGGGGGGAGCCTACCACACACCAGATCAATTGTCAGCCGTGTGTGGCGCCCCCTCCACCGTTTACACCCCCGGTCATATTTTCGTAGTGCTTAAGCGAAGCCCTGTGAAGATCACTTCACCATCACCATCACCACGCCATCGTGCTAATGAAACTCATCTACTACCTCGACGTCCTTCTACATCAAGAAGGCGAGGGACGTCACCGAGCGGAACATGTGAAGAATGCGGAGGTGTGGTATGTTCGGTACTAGATCGGTTGGATCGCAAAGAAAGTTCGACTACAACAACCGTGTTGTGAAACGCTTCTGCTTATGGTCTATGAGGGTACATGGACACACTCTCCCCCTCGTTGCTATGCATCTCCATGGATAGATCATTGCATGTGTGTAGAATTTTTTTGTTTTCATGTAATGATTCTCGACAGTGGCATCATGAGCCAGGTCTATGTGTAGATGATATGCACGAGTAGAACACAAAGAGTTGTGGGCGGTGATAGTCATACTGCTTACCACCAACGTCTTATTTTGATTCGGCGGTATTGTGGGATGAAGTGGCCCGGACCAACCTTACATGTCCACGCACATGAGACCGGTTCCATCGACTGACATGCAACTAGTTTTGCATAAAGGTGGCTGGCTGGTGTCTATTTCTCCTACTTTAGTTGAATCGAATTTGACTACGGCCGGTCCTTGGCGAAGGTTAAAATAACAAACTTGACGAATCACTGTTGTGGTTTTATGCGTAGGTAAGAACGGTTCTTGCTAGAATCCCGTAGCAGCCACGTAAAACTTGCAACAACAAAGTAGAGGACGTCTAACTTGTTTTTGCAAGGTATGTTGTGATGTGATATGGTCAAGACATGATGCGATAAACTTTATTGTATGAGATGATCATGTTTTGTAAGTTATCGGCAACCGGTAGGAGCCTTATGGTTGTCTATTTATTGTATGAAATGCAAACACCATGTAATTTCTTTACTTTATTACTACGCGTTAGCGATAGTTGTAGAAGCAATAGTTGGCGAGACGACCACGGCGCAACGATGGAGATCAAGGTGTTGAGCCGGTGACGATGGAGATCATGACGGTCCTTTGGGGATGGCCATATCATGTCACATATTTTGATTGCATGTGATGTTTATCTTTTATGCATCTTATTTTGCTTAGTACGATGGTAGCATTATAAGATGATCCCTTCACTACATTTCAAGGTAAAAGTGTTCTCCCTAAGTATGCACTGTTGCTACAGTTCGTCGTGTTGAGACACCACGTGATGATCGGGTGTGATAGACTCTACGTTCACATACAACGGGTGCAAGACGGTTTTGCACATGCGGAATACTTAGGTTAAACTTGACGAGCCTAGCATGTACAGACATGGCCTCGAAACACTGGAGACCGAAAGGTCGAATGTGAATCATATAGTAGATATGATCAACATAGAGATGTTCACCATTAATGACTACCCCATCTCACGTGATGATCAGACATGGGTTAGTTGATTTGGATCATGTATCACTTAGATGACTTGAGGGATGTCTATTTAAGTGGGAGTTCTTTAGTAATATAATTAATTGAACTTAATTTATCATGAACTTAGTCTTATAGCTTTGCATATATATGTTGTAGATCAATGGCCTGAGCTACCGTTCCCTTGAATTTTAATGCGTTCCTAGAGAAAGCTAAGTTGAAAGATGATGGTAGCAACTACACGGACTGGGTCCGTAACTTGAGGATTATTCTCATTGCTGCACAGAAGAATTATGTTCTTGATGCACCACTAGGTGAAAGGCCTGCTGCAGGAGCTGAAGCTGATGTTATGAACGTCTGGCAAGCTCAATCTGATGACTACTCTATAGTTCAGTGTGCCATGCTTTACGACTTAGAACCGGGACTTCAAAGACATTTTGAATGTCATGGAGCATATGAGATGTGCCAAGAGTTGAAGTTAATATTTCAAGCAAATGCCCGGGTTGAGAGATATGAAGTCTCCAAAAAGTTCTATAGCTGGAAGATGGAGGAGAACAGTTCTATCAGCGAACACATACTCAAAATGTCTGGGTATTATAATCACTTGACTCAATTAGGAGTTGATCTTTCGTATGCTTGTGTCATTGATAGAGTTCTTCAATCACTGCCACCAAGCTACAAAGGCTTCGTGATGAACTATAATATGCAAGGGATGAACAAAACAATTCTTAAGCTCTTCGCAATGATTAAGGCCACAAAGGTAGAAATCAAGGAGGAGCATCAAGTGTTGATGGTTAACAAGACCACTAGTTTCAAGAAAAAAGGGCAAGGGAAAGAAAGGGAACTTCAAGAATAATGGAAAGCAAGTTGCCACTCCCGGGAGGAAGCACAAATCTGGACCCAAGCCTGAAACTGACTACTTCTACTACAAAGGGACTGGTCACTGGAAGCGGAACTGCCCCAAATACTTGGTGGATAAGAAGGATGGCAAAGTGAACAAAGGTATATTTGATATACATGTTATTGATGTGTACCTTACTAATGCTCATAGTGACGCCTGGGTATTTGATACTAGTTCAGTTGCTCATATTTGTAACTCGAAACAGGAGCTACAGATTAAACAAAGATTGGCTAAGGACAAGGTGACGATGCGCGTCGGGAATGGTTCCAAGGTCAGTGTGATCGCCGTCGACACGCTACCTCTAAATCTACCTCCGAGGTTAGTTTTAGACCTAAATAATTGTTATTTGGTGCCAGCGTTGAGCATGAACATTATATATGGATCTTGTTTAGTGAGAGATGGTTATTCATTTAAATCAGAGAATAATGGTTGTTCTATTTATATGAGTAATATATTTTATGGTCATGCACCCTTGAAGAGTGGTCTATTCTTGTTGAATCTCGATATTAGTGATACACATATTCATAATATTGATGCCAAAAGATGCGAAGTTGATAATGCTAATGCAACATATTTGTGGCACTGCCGTTTAGGTCATATTGGTGTAAAGCGCATGAAGAAACTCCATACTGATGGACTTTTGGAATCACTTGATTATGAATCATTTGATACTTGCGAACCATGCCTCATGGGCAAGATGACTAAAACCCCGTTCTCCGGAACAATGGAGCGAGCTATTGACTTATTGGAAATAATACATACCGATGTATGCGGTCCGATGAGTGTTGAGGACGTGACGGGTATTGTTATTCTCTGACCTTCACAGATGATTTAAGTAGATATGGGTATATTTACTTAATGAAACACAAGTTTGAAACATTTGAAAAGTTCAAAGAATTTCAGAGTGAAGTAGAGAATCATCGTAACAAGAAAATAAAGTTTCTACGATCTGATCGCAGAGGCAAATATTTGGATTACGAGTTTGTCCTTCATTTAAAACAATGTGGAATTGTTTCACAACTCACGCCACCTGGAACACCAGAGTGTAATGGTGTGTGCAAACATTGTAACCGTATTTTATTAGATATGGTGCAATCTATGATGTCCCTTACCGATTTACCACTATCATTTTGGGGTTATGCATTAGAGACAACTGCATTCACGTTAAATAGGGCATCGTCTAAATCCGTTGAGACGACACCGTATGAACTATGGTTTGGTAAGAAACCTAAGCTGTCGTTTCTTAAAGTTTGGGTTGTGACACTTATGTTAAAAGGCTTTAGCCTGATAAGCTCGAACCCAAATAGGAGAAGTGCGTCTTCATAGGATACCCTAAGGAAACAATTGGGTACACCTTCTACCACAGATCCGAAGGCAAGATCTTTGTCACCAAGAATGGAACCTTTCTAGAGAAGGAGTTTCTCTTGAAATAAGTTAGTGGGAGGAAAGTAGAACTTGATGAGGTAATTGTACCTTCTCTCAATTTGGAAAGTAGCACAACATAGAAATCCATTCCCGTGATGCCTACACCAGCTAGAGAGGAAGCTGATGATGATGATCATGAAACTTCGTATCAAGTTACTACTGGACCTCGTAGGTCGAACAAAGCAAGTTCCGCACCAGAGTGGTATGGCAATCCTGTCCTGGAAGTCATGTTACTAAACCATGGCGAACATACGAACTATGAAGAAGCTGTGATGAGCCCATATTCCGGTAAATGGCTTGAAGCCATGAAATCTGAGATAGGATCCATGTATGAGAACAAAGTGTGGACTTTGGTGGACTTGCCCGATGATCGGCAAGCCGTAGAGAATAAATGGATCTTCAAGAAGAAGGCTGACGCTGATGGTAATGTTACTGTCTACAAAGCTTGACTTGTCGCAAAGGTTTTCTACAAGTTCAAGGGGTTGACTACGATGAGACCGTCTCACCCGTAGCGATGCTTAAGTGTGTCCGAATCATGTTAGATATTGCCGCATTTTATAATTATGAAATTTTGCAAATGAACGTCAAAACTGCATTCCTTAATGGATTTCTTAAAGAAGAGCTGTATATGATGCAACCAGAATGTTTTGTCGATCCTAAAGGAGCTAACAAAGTGTGCAAGCTTCAACGATCCATCTATGGACTGGTGCAAGCATCTCGGAGTTGGAATATACGCTTTGATGAGGTGGTCAAAGCATATGGTTTTATACATACTTTCGGTGAAGCCTGTATTTACAAGAAAGTGAGCGGGAGCTTTGTAGCATTTCTAATATCATATGTGGATGACATATTATTGATTGGAAATGATATAGAATTTCTGGATAGCATAAAAGGATACTTGAAAAGGAATTTTTCAATGAAAGACTTCGGAGAAGCTGCCTATATATTAGGCATCAAAATCTATAGGGGTAGATCAAGGCGCTTAATAGGACTTTCACAAATCACACCTTGACAAAGTTTTGAGGAAGTACAAAATGGATTAGTCAAAGAAAGGGTTCTTGCCTATGTTACAAGGTGTGAAGTTGAGTCAGACTAAAAGCTCGACCACTTCAGAAGATAGAGAGAAAATGAAAGTCATTCCCTATGCCTCAGCCATAGGTTCTATCATGTATGCTATGCTATGTACCAGACCTGATGTGTGCCTTGCCATAAGTCTGGCAGGGAGGTACCAAAGTAATCCAGGAGTGGATCATTGGACAACGGTCAAGAACATCCTGAAGTACCTGAAAAGGACCAAGGATACATTTCTTGTTTATGGAGGTGACGAAGAGCTTATCGTAAATGGTTACATCGATGCTAGCGTCGACACTGATCGGGGTGACTCTAAGTCACAAACCGGATACATATTTATATTGGATGGTGGACCTGTTAGTTGGTACAGTTCCAAGAAGAGTGTCGTGGCGGGATCTACGTGTGAAGCGGAATACATAGCTACTTTGGAAGCAGCAAATGAAGGAGTCTGGATGAAGGAGTTCATATTTGATCTAGGTGTAATACCTAGTGCATCGGGTCCAACGAAAATCTTTTGTGACTATACTGGAGCAATTGCCTTGGCGAAGGAATCCAAATTTCACAAGAGAACAAAACACATCAAGAGACGCTTTAACTCCATTCGTGAACAAGTCAAGGAGGGAGACATAGAAATTTGCAAGATACATATAGATCTGAATGTAGCAGACCCGTTGACTAAGCCTCTTCCACGAGCAAAACATGATCAACACCAGGACTCCATGGGTGCTAGATTCATTACAATGTAATCTAGATTATTGACTCTAGTGCAAGTGGGAGACTGAAGGAAATATGCCCTAGAGGCAATAATAAAGTTGTTATTTTATATTTCCTTATTCATGATAAAGGTTTATTATTCATGCTAGAATTGTATTGATGAGAAACCTAAATACATGTGTGAATACATAAACAAACACCATGTCCCCAGTGAGCCTCTACTTGACTAGCTCGTTGATCAAAGATGGTTAAGGTTTCCTAACCATGGACATGAGTTGTCATTTGATAACAAGATCACATCATTAGGAGAATGATGTGATGGACAAGACCCGTTCATTAGCTTAGCATAATGATCGTTCAGTTTTATTGCTATTGCTTTCTTCATCTCAAATACATATTCCTTCGACTATGAGATTATGCAACTCCCGAGTACCGGAGGAATGCCTTATGTGCTATCAAACATCAAAATGTAACTGGGTGATTATAAAGATGCTCTACAGGTATCTCTTAAGGTGCTGTTGAGTTGGCATAGCTCGAGATTAGGATTTGTCACTCTGAGTATTAGAGAGGTGTCTCTGGGCCCTCTCGGTAATACACATCATAAGCTTGCAAGGAAATGACTAAGGAGTTAGTCATGAGGTGATGTATTACGGAATGAGTAAAGAGACTTGCCAGTAACGATATTGAACTAGGTCTGAAGATATAGATGATCGAATCTCGGGCAAGAAACATACCGATGGACAAAGGGAATTACATATGTTGTCATAACGGTTCGACCAATAAAGATCTTCATAGAATATCCTGGAGCCAATATGGGCATCCAGGTTCCGCTATTGGTTATTGACAGAGAGGTGTCTCGGTCATGTCTACATAGTTCTCGAACCCGTATGGTCTGCACACTTAACGTTCGATGACGATATAGTATTATATGAGTTATGTGATTTGGTGACCGAATGTTGTGCGGAGTCCCGGATGAGTTCATGGAAATGAAGAGGAGACTTGAAATGGTCGAGAGGTAAAGATTGATATATAGGATGATGATATTCGGACACCGGAAGTGTTTTGGGGGGTATCGAGTACTTATTGGGCCACCGGAAGGGGTTTCGGGCACCCCCGACAAAAGATATGGGCCTTATGGGCCAAGAAGGGAAACGCACCAGCCACAAGGGGCTGGTGCGCTCCCCATATGGGCTGGCCTAAGGAGGAGAAGAGAAGGGAAAGGAAAGTGTGGATTAGGATTCCCACTTCCTTCCCTCTCTCCCCTCTTTCCTCCCCCCTTGGGGAAACATGGCAGGGGGCGCAGGGAAAGGCAGGGCCCCTAGGGGGCCGGCGGCCAGCCCTAGGGTGCGCCATGGCCTCTCCCCTCCCCCTCCCACCTACATATATATGTGGGAGGGGGGAGCCTAGCACACACCAAATCAATTGTTAGACATGTGTGGCGCCCCCTCCATCGTTTACACCCTCAATCATATTTTCATAGTGCTTAGGCGAAGCCCTGCGAAGATCACCTCACCATCACCACGCCGTCGTGCTGACAGAACTCATCTACTACCTCGACTTCTTGCTGGATCAAGAAGGCTAGGGACATCACAGAGCTGAACGTGTGCAAAACGCGGAGGTGTCGTATGTTCGGTACTAGATCGGTTGGACCGCGAAGAAAGTTAGAATACATCAACCACATTGTGAAACGCTTCCGCTTACGGTCTACGAGGGTACATAGACACACTCTCCCCCTCCTTTCTATGCATCTCCATGGATAGATCATTGCGTCTGCGTAGAATTTTTTTGTTTTCATGCAACGATTCCCAACAATGTCCACCTCCCCCCATGCTGCCCCAACGATCTCCCTAGCGCTACACCAACTACCGTCATCCCTCCCCTAATCGACGGCATGGATCCTCCGAACCAATCACCCGTATATTTTCATACCTTCATGAAGATATCTGTGCTGCCTCAACCATCCATGCCTCCCCCGATCGGCTTCCCCACCGCCATGCTGATACGTCTCCGTCGTATCTATAATTTTTGATTGTTTCATGCAAATATTATACAAGTTTTACATAGTTTTGGCAACTATTTATATGATTTATTGGACTAACCTATTGATCCAGTGCCCAGTGCCAGTTCCTATTTTTTGCATTTTTTTTGTATCGCAGAGTATCCCTATCAAACAAAGTCCAAATGCAATAAAATTTTATGGAGAATTATTTTGGAATATATGTGATTTTTGGAAGTTAGAATCACCGCAAACGGAGGCCCAGACAGGGCACAAGACACCAAGGCATGCCAGAGGCCCCTGGCGCATGGCGGTGGGTTGTTCCCACCTCGTATGTCAGTTGGACCTCTACTTCGGGTGCAAGGAAGCTTATATCCGGAAAAAATCATGGTAAAATCTCTGCGCAATCAGAGTTACGGATCTCCGAGAATATAAGAAATGGTTTTCGGCTAGATCAGGGGGAACACGAAACAGAAGAGAACAGAGAGGGAGATCCAATCTCGGAGGGGCTCCGCCCCTCCGCGGCCATGGAAGCCATGAACCAGTGGGGGAACTCTTCTCCCATCTAGGGGGCAGGCCAAGGAAGAAGAAGAAGGAGGGGGCTGTCTCCCCCCTAGCTTCCGGTGGCGCTGGAGTGCCGCCGAGGCAATGATTGGGACGATGATCTACATCAACAATCTTGCTACCATCATCACCAACTCTCCCCCCCTCTTTGCAGCGGTGTAACACCTCTTCTCCCCACTATAATCTCTACTTAAACATGGTGCTCAACTCCATATATTATTTCCCAATGATCTATGGTTATCCTATGATGTTTGAGTAGATCCATTTTGTCCTATGGGTTAATCATGATCTTGGTTGGTATGATTGTATATTTTATTTATGGTGCTGTCCTACGGTGCCCTCTGTCTCGCACAAACGTGAGGGGCCCTGACTGTAGGGTGTTGCAATATGTTCATGGTTTGCTTATTGTCAGTGTTGCGAGAGTGGCAGAAACTTAAACGCGGATAGGTAGGCTATGGCGTATGGGAGTAAAGAGGATTTAATACTTAATGCTATGGTTGGGTTTCACGACCTTAATGATCTTTAGTAGTTGCGGATTCTTGCTAGAGTTCCAATCATAAGTGCATATGATCCAAGTAGAGAAAGTATGTTAGCTCATGCCTCTCCCTCATATAAAATTGCAAGAATGATTACCGGTACTTGTTATCGATTTCCTAGGGACAAATGACTTTCTTATTGACAAAAGCTTTCCACTTTTATTACCTTGCAATTTATCTGTAGTTTTATTCTCGTAAGGTACTCATAGTTTTATCCTTGCAAAATAGTTTCATACTTGTTTCTGGTATAGCAAACGTCAAGTGTGCGTAGAGTTGTATCGGTGGTCGATAGAACTTGAGGGAATATTTGTTCTGCCTTTAGCTCCTCGTTGGGTTCGACACTCTTATTTATCGAAAAGGCTACAAATGATCCCCTATACTTGTGGGTTATCAAGACCTTTTTCTGGCGCCGTTGCCGGGGAGCAATAGCGTGGGGTGAATATTCTCGTGTGTGCTTGTTTGCTTTGTCACTAAGTAGTTTTTATTTCGTATTGTGAGTTGTTATATATCTTCAGTTATGGATATGGAACATGAAACACCAAAAAAAATTAGTGGTACTTGCTACTCATGGAGATGGGGAACCTCCTAAAACCCTTGATGCTCGTTATGTGTAAAATATTATGCACTACTTCAATAATCCTGAGAAAACCCCTTCAACTTGATAATGGGAGTAAAGGTTACATCAACGTGAATACTTTAGGGATTATCGCTTGACTCAAAAGGGAAAACATTTATGGGATCAAATTCATATGTTGCACTGGTATGCTTGGGATTTATGCCAGAGATATGATTATACTTGTTGCTCTAGGATGAATGCTCCACATCTTCCCTTTTCATGTGAATTTAATGATAATGAAACCTTGGCTTCTTATGCTATAGGTGTATATGATTACTATGATGTGGGACGAATAGAAGAATTTGTTGCTTTTAAGGGTGCTTATGAAATGTAATCTTTGTTTGAAAAGTTTGAAGATTTTGATGATTCAGTTTATAGACCTGAAATTTTTGCTATCCTTAAATATTGCTATGATAATTATAAACACAATTCCGATATTGATGCATTTATTGAGAAAGTCTCCGCTGTGCAAGAAGAGACTAATATTTTGCAGGAGTCTATGGAAGAAGGAATTGATGAAACTGTGAGCTCATTGGATGAAAAAGATGATGAGGAGAGCGAATAACAAGCAAAGGAAGACCGGATTGATCACCCGTGCCTGCCTTCTAATGAGAGTAACCCTCCAACTCATACATTGTTTAATGTTCCTTTGTTCTTACCGAAGGATGAATGCCATGATGATTGCTATGATCCCGTTGATTCGTTTGAAATATCCCTTTTTGATGATGCTTGCTACGCTTGTGGCCATGATGCCAATCTAAATGATGCTTATGGAGATGAACTTGCTATTGTTCCTTATATTAAGAATGAAATTTTTGCTATTGCACCCACACATGATAGTCCTATTCTCTTTTTGAATTCTCCCAACTACACTTTATCAGAGAAGTTTGCTCTTGTTAAGGATTATATTGATGGGTTGCCTTTTACCGTTGCACATGATGATTTTGATGAATATAATATGCATGTGCTTGCTGTTCCTACTTGCAATTATTACGAGAGAGGAACTATATCTCCGCCTCTCTAGGTTTCCAACACGATAAAATTGCAAGAAACTGCTTATACTATGTATTGGCCTTTACTTGATGTGCATGAATTGTTCTTGTATGACATGCCGATGCATAGGAAGAGAGTTAGACTTCATCATTGCATGATATATGTTGCTTTGTTCTCATTACTAAATGCCAAATCATTGTTAATTAAAATTGGCTTTGATATACCTTGGGATCTGGGTGGATTCATTACTTGAGCACTTTATGCCTAGCTTAATGGCTTTAAAGAAAACGGTGCCAGGGAGACAACCGGAAGTTTTAGAGAGTCATTTATTTCTGCTGAGTGCTTTTATCTAGTTTAAAAACAAAAAAATATAGAGGGTAACTTAACACTTCACAAAAAGAAAAGTCAAAGTGAGATAGACGAGCACGGTGGAAGTGGGAGCATGCCTTGAACTTTCTTCATGCCCATGGAAACTTTGTGAATCTTGAATTACAAAAACTTTTCAACAAAAATAATTATCCCCTTGTACAATTCCATTGTATTATAAAAATAATGTGCCAAGATTTGCCTTTAGGATGTTCAAATTGCTTGTTGGTTTGTGCGGTGCAAAACAGAAACTTTGGCTGTAGTGCTCGATTTTACTGTAACATCCCAAATTTTCAATTTGGAATGTTATACATAGATCATCATGCATATCATATTTTCTTGCATTTTGGCAATCCTAGAAATTTCACGCAACTCAAGGACCCTCGGGGAGAGTTGGAGATTTCGTCTTTTTCATATTTGAGTCTTCTCAAATTTTGAAGAAAGGATCATTGGTTTTGTCAGAGTTTCATTTGCCTTTTATTTGGATAGGGAAAAATGCGCATTTTCAAAATTTGCATTTTAGGCCCGGAGAAAAGTTCATTTTGTTCGACTCATTTTTAGGAGTCGGGGAAAATTTACTTTATTAGATTTGGAGTTCGTTTAGATCTCTTTCTGTTTTTTTCCGAGCGCGGAACCGTTTTAAAAAAAAAGGTGTTCCAGCGACTTGGGCCAAAGGCCCAAGCCACCAAGCCGCCGCCGGCCAGGAGGCCAAGGCCCCGCGCACGCGCCTGGCGCAGCCAGGGAGCCGCCGCCGCTGGGAGTCCTTGTTGGACTCCACTTGTTTGTTTTTTTTAGATCTCTTCCCCTCTTTTCTTTCCTATTCCTAGTCCAATTCCTTGTCCTCTACTCCAAGTAAATCCCCCCCTCCCCAATATAAATACTCCCACACCCCCCCTCTAAACCCATCAAACCAAAGCCCCAACACCCCAAGCACCACCGCGCCCACACCCCGCGCCGCGCCCCACCCCTCACCCGCGCGCCGCCCTAGTGCCCCACCGCCGTCGCGCCGCACCCCACGCCCACGCCGCCGGAGTTCCTCGCCAGAGACCTCGCCGGAGGTAGCCCCGCGCCGCATCTCTTCTTTTCATCGAATCGTTTTCTTCTAATCGTTCCGATTCTTCTTCTCCGATTCGTTTTTCTTCGCGAAACCGTTTCGGTTTTCTAGATCGGTTTTACGATCGGTTTTCTTCTCTGAAACCCTAGATCGGATTCGTTCTCTTTTCCGATTTAGTTGCCTCGTGACCATTCGCCGGACCGTTCGTCCTAACAAACGTGATCACCAGATTTCTTCTAGGTTAACGAACGTCCGTTCGTTCAACCGTTCTTCTTTTTCTTTCCGCCGGATTTATTCCGCGATCGCGATCTCAGATCCGATCTTCTTTCTAGTCTATTTTCTCGCTCGTTTATCGGAATCAGGTGATTCAAGCGCCTGGAGTTTCGTTTCGAAACCGCCGTTCCGACTAATCAACTTTAACTAAGTTTTTGCTACGGTAAAATTTGACCTAGTTTCAACTTGCTAGAACCGAGTTGTTTTCTGCCATTTGTTTTCGGTTTCTTTGTTCGGTTCTTTCTCTCTTTGCAACCAGAGTTCTTAAGTTGAACTTTCTGGTTCGATCTCTTGTTCGAGTTTTACTTGTGCATTAGATGAGTACTTATTGTATGCTTGTTGTTTGTCTGCGATAGATTACCCGGATTGTGCCGCTTGTTACTTCGAATCCCTAGGACTCGCGGATCATCAGCAAGGCAAGTAACACTTTGATCATACCTTTTCTACAACCCAGTTTTATTGCATTAGATCGATCCTCACACATTGCATGATTAGGATCTAATTAAATTGTGGGATGGGAAGTAGATGAGGTAGTACCTATTACCTGTTTATTATGAAACCTTTGGGAGTTACTTCTACGTTTGCTTATTATGCCATGCTATGCCAGTAGACGTGGATTGGGTGAGTGATATCCATGACAGATGTGAGTGTGATAATTTTAAGGGTTTATCTAAGGTGGCAACTTAAACACACATCTGGGTGGATTGAGGCACCTGATGTCTATCAGGACTTGCCTGTTTTTTTGGACCGCCACCCAGGCTCAAATGGATCATAAGATCTTTCATGCTAAATACTTATGTGTGCAGCCACAAGCCATTATGGGCTCTAGCATAGTTGACTAAGTCGTGCGAACTCTTACAGGGTAGACTAGTAGATGTAGGGGAAAGTAGGTGTACCGGTCTATCCATCGTAAGGTGCTAGCGCTTATGAAAGACTGTGTCTCGGTCATCCGTTTCTCAAACACCAGTAGTGCGAGAAAACCAACGGAGGCGATTGAGTCTTGTGGGGAAAAGTGCGCAAACCTCTGCAGAGTGTAACAAACTAATCATGATTAGCCGTGTCCCCGGTTATGGACAATCTTGAGTATCTAGTACTTGAATATCATGTGAATCTCATCATGTTACTTCTAATTAATATTGTTGGGTTTTTAATGATTACTTTTAATTGGGTTTGAGGATGCTGTCAACCATTCTCAATGTTTAACAACCACCATGATAGTTAAATAAATTTATTCCTTTGCAGTAGGGAAAAATTGGCTTTACGCAAAACAGTAACCATAGAGCTTTCCACCAGCCAAATATGCATATAGAATAGCTGTTTCATTCCATTACTCTCTATGTGTTACCTTGCCAGCATATTCCATGTGCTGACCCGTTTCGGGCTGCAACGTTAATGTTGCAGATTTTTCAGACGACGATTGAGGTGTTTTTAGGTCGTGGTTCTATACTCAGTGATGCCGTTGGAGTTGATGGACCCATTTATCTTCCAAGTCTTCCGCTGTTATCGATATTAGATGGCCTTAAGCCATATTATTGTAATAAGTTCTCTTCGGAGACAACGATGTAATAAGTGTGTGATTGCCACTCTGCTATAAATCCTTTGAAGTACTGTGTGGTGTCAGCATTACTGATCCAGGGATGACACCGGAGCACAGAGATCAGACTGTTTGAGGTCTGGTCGCTACATTTACATCTTTTACCGGAACGTCAAATGGTTCTGAAACTTTTTGCACTGCCTTTATATACAAAATTTTTATTTTTCCTAAAATTTCAGAATTTGTGGAGTACCAGAGGTATGGTGAATATTCAGATTACTATAGATTGTCCTGTTTAAGACAGATTCTGTTTTTGATGCATTGTTTTGCTCGTTTTCATGAAACCATCGATTTTTATCGGTAGTATAAGCTATGGAAAATTTATATTACAGAAGATACAATGCAAAAACAAAATATGAATTGCTTTGCAACAGTACCTAAAGTAGTGTTTGCTTTATTATACTAACGGATCTTACCGAGTTTTCTGTGGAGTTTTATGTTGGCGAAGTGATCAAAGATTGAGGAGGTCTCGATATGAGGAGAAGGTGGAAAGGCAAGAGATCAAGCTTGGGGATGCCCAAGGCACCCCAAGTATATATTCAAGGAGACTCAAGCGTCTAAGCTTGGGGATGCCCCCGAAGGCATCCCATCTTTCTTCAACAAGTATCGGTATGTTTTCGATTTCGTTTCGTTCATGTGATATGTGCAAATCTTGGAGTGCCTTTTGCATTTAGTTTTCAATTTTATTTTAAGCACCATGCTGGTATGAGATAGTCCATGGTTGATTTATAGAATGCTCATTGCACTTCACTTATATCTTTTGAGTGTGGCTTTATAGAATGCTTCATGTGCTTCACTTATATCATTTGAAGTTTGGATTGTCTGTTTCTCTTCACATAGAAAACCGTTGTTTGAAGAATGATCTTTTGCTTCACTTATATTTGTTAGAGCATGGTATTTTGTAGAAAGAATTAAACTCTCATGCTTCACTTATATCTATTTAGAGAGTCAAAAGGAATTGGTCAATTGCATGGTTAGTCATAAAATCCTACATAAAACTTCTGGATCACTGAATATGATATGTTTGATTCCTTGCAATAGTTTTGCGATATGGAGATTGAATATGTGGGAGGTACTAGTAAACGGTTGTGTTTAGTAACAATATTGGTGTTAAGGTTTGTGATTGCCGAAGCATTCACGTATAGTCTCTCATTATGCTATGATGTTGGAGCATGATTTATTATTGATTGTCTTCCTTATGAGTGGCGGTCGGGGACGAGCGATGGTCTTTTCCTACCAATCTATCCCCCTAGGGGCATGCGTAGTAATACTTTGCTTCGAGGGCTAATAAACTTTTGCAATAAGTATATGAGTTCTTTATGACTAATGTGAGTCCATGGATTATACGCACTCTTACCTTTCCGCAATTTGCTAGCCTCTACGGTACCGTGCATTGCCTTTCTCACATCGAGACGTGGTGCAAACTTCGCAGGTGCATCCAAACCCCGTGATATGATACGCTCTATCACGCATAAGCCTTATTATATCTTCCTCAAAACAGCCACCATACCTACCTATTATGGCTTTTCCATGGCCATTCCGAGATATATTGCCATGCAACTTCCACCGCTTCTGTTTGATGACTTGAGCATTCATTGTTATATTGCTTTGCATGATCATATAGCTGACATAGTAGTTGTGGCTCAGCCACCATTCATCATTTTTCATACATGTTACGCTAGATCATTGCTAGAGGCATTCATATAGAGCCATACTTTGTCATAGGTATCGAGTTGTAATTTTTGTTTCTTTTGAGTTATAAGTAAATAGAAGTGTGATGATCATCATTATTCATTCTTAGAGCAGTGCCCCAGTGAGGAAAGGATGATGGATACTATGATTTTCCCCCACAAGTCGGGATGAGACTTCGGACAATGAGAGAGAAAATTTGAAAAAAAGAAAAAAAAGAAAAAAAGAAAAAAAGAAAAAAAGAGAGAAGGGACATTGTTACTATCCTTTACCACACTTCTGCTTCAAAGTAGCACCATGTTTTTCATATGGAGAGTCTCCTATGTTGTCACTTTCATATACTAGTGGAAATTTTTCATTATAGGATTAGATGCACACCCACTTAGTTTTCATATGGAGCTTTCATACACTTATAGCTCTTAGTGCATTTGTTGCATGGAAATCCCTACTCCTCACGTTGATATCAATTGATGGGCATCTCCATAGCCCGTTGGTTAGCCGCATCGATGTGAGACTTTCTTACTTTTTTGTCTTCTCTATATTTACCCCTATCATCATAATCTATTCCACCTGTAGTGCTATATCCAAGGCTTGCGCTCATGTATTGCGTAAGAGTTGAAAAATCTGAAGCGCGTTAAAAAGTATGAACCAATTGCTCGGCTTGTCATCGGGGTTGTGCATGATAAATACTTTGTGTTAAGAAGACAGAGCATGACAAGACTATATGATTTTGTAGGGATAACTTTCTTTAGTGTTGATATTTTGAAAAACATATGATTGTTTGTTGGGATGCCTGAGTATTGATGTCTTTATGTCAAATTATAGATTATTCTTTGAATCACTTATGTCTTAATATTCATGCCATGACTAGATATATGATCAAGTTTATGCTAGGTAGCATTCCACATCAAAAAATATCTTCTTTATCATTTACTTGCTCGAGGACGAGCAGGAATTAAGCTTGGGGATGCTGATACGTCTCCATCGTATCTATAATTTTTGATTGTTTCATGCCAATATTGTACAAGTTTTACATACTTTTGGCAACTTTTTATATGATTTATTGGACTAACCTATTGATCCAGTGCTCAGTGGCAGTTCCTGTTTTCTGCATGTTTTTTGTATCGCAGAGTATCCATATCAAACGAAGTCCAAGTGTAATAAAATTTTACGGAGAATTATTTTGGAATATATGTGATTTTTGGGAGTTGGAATCACCGCAAATAAAGGCCCACACAGGGCACAAGACACCAGGGTGCGCCAGAGGCCCCTGGCGCGCAGTGGTGGGTTGTGCCCACCTCGTACATCGGTTGGACCTCTACTTTGGGTGCAAGGAAGCTTATATCCGGAGAAAAATCGTGTGAAAATTTCAGTGCAATCGGAGTTACAGATCTCCGGGAATATAAGAAACGGTTTTCGGCCAGATCAGGGGGAACACGAAACAGAAGAGAACACAGAGGGAGATCCAATCTCGGAGGGGCTCCCACCCCTCCGCGGCCATGGAGGCCATGGACCAGAGGGGCACTTTCCTCCCATCTTGGGGTGAGGCCAAGGAAGAATAAGAAGGAGGGGGGCTCTCTCCCCCTCGCTTCCGGTGGCGCTGGAGTGCCGCCGGGGCAACGATCGGGATGACGATCTACATGAACAATCTTGCTACTGTCATCAACTCCCCCCTCTTTGCAGTGGTGTAACACCTCTTCTCCCTGCTGTAATCTCTATTTCAACATGGTGCTCAACCCCATATATTATTTCCCAATGATCTATGGTTATCCTATGATGTTTGAGTAGATCCGTTTTGTGTTGGGGAACGTAGTAATTTCTAAAAATTTCCTACGCACACGCAAGATCATGGTGATGCATAGCAACGAGAGGGGATAGTGTGTCCACGCACCCTCGTAGACCGAAAGAGGAAGCGTTAGCACAACACGGTTGATGTAGTTGTACGTCTTCACGATCCGACCGATCAAGTACAGAACGCATGGCACCTCCAAGTTCTGCACACGTTAGACTCGATGACGTCCCTCGAACTCCGATCCCGCCAAGTGCTGAGGGAGAGTTTCATCAGCATGATGGCGTGGTGACGATGATGATGTTCCGCCGACACAGGGCTTCGCCTAAGCACCGCTACGATATGATAGAGGTGGATTATGGTGGAGGGGGGCACCGCACACGGCTAAGAGATCAAGAGATCAATTATTGTGTCTATGGGGTGCCCCCTGGCCACATATATAAAGGAGTGGAGGAGGGGAGGGGCCGGCCCTCTCTATGGCGCGCCCTAGGGGAGTCCTACTCCCACCGGGAGTAGGATTCCCCCTTTCCTAGTAGAACTAGGAGCCCTTCCAAGTAGTAGGAGTAGGAGAGAAGGAAAGGGAAAAGAGAAGAGGAGGAAGGAGGGGGCGCAGCCCTTCCCCCTAGTCTAATTCGGACTAGGCCTTGGGGGGGGGGGGAGGCCCTGCCTCTCTCTCTTTCCCCTAAAGCCCAATAAGGCCCATACACTCCCCGGCGAATTCTCGTAACTCCCCGGTACTTCGAGAAATACCGGAATCACTCGGAACCTTTCCGATGTCCGTATATAGTCGTCCAATATATCAATCTTTACTTTTCGACCATTTCGAGACTCCTCGCGATGTCCCCGATCTCATCCGGGACTCCGAACTACCTTAGGTACATTAAAACACATAAACTCATAATATAACCGTCATCGAACTTTAAGCGTGCGGACCCTACGGGTTCGAGAACTATGTAGACATGACAGAGACACGTCTCCGGTTAATAACCGATAGCGGAACCTAGATGCTCATATTGGCTCCTACATATTCTAGGAAGATCTTTATCGGTCAAACCGCATAACAACATACGTTGTTCCCTTTGTCATCGGTATGTTACTTGTCCGAGATTCGATCGTCGGTATCTCAATACCTAGTTTAGTATCATTACCGGCAAGTCTCTTTACTCATTCCGTAATTCATCATCCCGCAACTAACTCATTAGTTGCAATGCTTGCAAGGCTTATAGTGATGTGCATTACCGAGTGGTCCCAGAGATACCTCTCCGACAATCGGAGCAAATATCGAAATACGCCAACCCAACAAGTACCTTCGAAGACACCTATAGAGCACCTTTATAATCACCCAGTTACGTTGTGATGTTTGGTGGCACACAAAGTGTTCCTCTAGTAAACAGGAGTTGCATAATCTCATAGTCATAGGAACATGTATAAGTCATGAAGAAAGCAATAGCAACAAACTAAACGATCAAGTGCTAAGTTAACGGAATGGGTCAAGTCAATCACATCATTCTCCTAATGATGTGATCCCATTAATCAAATGACAACTCATGTCTATGGTTAGGAAACATAACCATCTTTGATCAACGAGCTAGTCAAGTAGAGGCATACTAGTGACACTCTGTTTGTCTATATATTCACACATGTATTATGTTTTCGGTTAATATAATTCTAGCATGAATAATAAACATTTATCATGATATAAGGAAATAAATAATAACTTTATTATTGCCTCTAGGGCATATTTCCATCAGTCTCCCACTTGCACTAGAGTCAATAATCTAGTTCACATCACCATGTGATTTAATACCAATAGTTCACATCACCATGTGATTAACACCCATAGTTCACATCGACATGTGACCAACACCCAAAGGGTTTACTAGAGTCAATAATCTAGTTCACATCGCTATGTGATTAATACCCAAAGAGTAGTAAGGTGTGATTATATTTTGCTTGTGAGAGAAGTTTAGTCAACGGGCCTGCCACATTCAGATCTGTAAGTATTTTGCAAATTTCTATGTCAACAATGCTCTGCACGGAGCTACTCTAGCTAATTACTCCCACTTTCAATATGTATCCAGATTGAGATTTAGAGTCATCTGGATCAGTGTCAAAATTTGCATCGATGTAACCCTTTACGGCGAACCTTTTTTGTCACCTCCATAATCGAGAAACATATCCTTATTCCACTAAGGATAATTTTGACCGCTGTCCAGTGATCTACTCCTAGATCACTATTGTTCTCCCTTGCCAAAATCAGTGTAGGGTATACAATAGATCTGGTACACAGCATGGCATATTTTATAGAACCTATGGCCAAGGCATAGGGAATGACTTTCATTCTCTTTCTATCTTCTGCCGTGGTCGGGCTTTGAGTCTTACTCATTTTCACACCTTGTAACACAGGCAAGAACTCTTTCTTTGACTGTTCCATTTTGACTACTTCAAAATCTTGTCAAGGTATGTACTCATTGAAAAACTTATCAAGCGTCTTGATCTATCTCTATAGATCTTGATGCTCAATATGTAAGCAGTTTCACCGAGGTCTTTCTTTTAGAAACTCCTTTCAAACACACCTTTATGCTTTGCAGAATAATTCTACATTATCTCCGATCAACAATATGTCATTCACATATACTTATCAAAAATGTTATAGTGCTCCCACTCACTTTCTTGTAAATACACGCTTCACCGCAAGTCTGTATAAAACTATATGCTTTGATCAACTTATCAAAGCGTATATTCCAACTCCGAGATGCTTGCAGCAGTCCATAGATGGATCACTGGAGCTTGCATATTTTGTTAGCACCTTTAGGATTGACAAAACTTTCTTGTTGCATCATATACAACTCTTCTTTAATAAATCCATTAAGGAATGTAGTTTTGTTTATCCATTTGCCAGATTTCATAAAATGTGGCAATTGCTAACATGATTCGGACAGACTTAAGCATAGATACGAGTGAGAAACTCTCATCGTAGTCAACACCTTGAACTTGTCGAAAACCTTTTGCGACAATTCTAGTTTTGTAGATTGTAACACTACTATCAACGTCCGTCTTCCTCTTGAAGATCCAATTAATCTCAATGGCTCGCCGATCTTTGGGCTAGTCAATCAAAGTCCATACTTTGTTCTTATACATGGATCTCATCTCAGATTTCATGGCCTCAAGCCATTTCACGGAATCTAGGCTCATCATCGCTTCCTCATAGTTTGTAGGTTCGTCATGGTCAAGTAACATGACCTCCAGAACAGGATTACCGTACCACTCTGGTGCGGATCTCACTCTGGTTTACCTACGAGGTTCGGTAGTAACTTGATCTGAAGTTACATGATCATCATCATTAGCTTCCTTATTAATTGGTGTAGTAGTCACAGGAACAGATTTATGTGATGAACTACTTTCCAATAAGGGAGCAGGTATAGTTACCTCATCAAGTTCTACTTTCCTCCCACTCATTTCTTTTGAGAGAAACTCCTTCTCTAGAAAGGATCCATTCTCAGCAATGAATATCTTGCCTTCGGATCTATGATAGAAGGTGTACCCAACATTTTCTTTTGGGTATCCTATGAAGACGCACTTCTCCGATTTTGGTTTGAGCTTATCAGGTTAAAACTTTTCACATAAGCATTGCAACCTCAAACTTTAAGAAACGACAGCTTAGGTTTCTTGCCAAACCATAGGTCATACGGTGTCGTCTCAACAAATTTAGATGGTGCCCTATTTAACGTGAATGTAGCTATCTCTAGTGCATAACCCCAAAACGATAGTGGTAAATTGGTAAGAGACATCATAGATCGCACCATATCTAATAAAGTACGGTTATGACGTTCGGACACACCATTACACTGTGGTGTTCCACGTGGCCTGTGTAGTAAAACTATTTCACATTGTTTTAACTGAAGGCCAAACTCGTAACTCAAATATTTTACTTCTGCGATCATATGGTAGAAACTTTTATTTTTGGTACGATGATTCTCCACTTCACTCTGAAATTCTTTGAACTTTTCAAATGTTTCAGACTTGTGTTTCATCAAGTAGATATACTCATATCTGCTCAAATCATCTGTGAAGATCAGAAAATAATGATACCTGCCGCGAGCCTCAATACTCATCGGACCACATACATTAGTATGTATGATTTCCAACAAATCTGTTGCTCGCTCCATTGTTCTGCAGAACGGAGTCTTAGTCATCTTGCCCACGAGGCATGGTTCGCAAGCATCAACTGATTCGTAATCAAGTGATTCCAAAATCCCATCAGCATGGATTTTCTTCATGCGCTTTACACCAATATGACATAAACGACAGTGCCACAAATAAGTTGCACTATCATTATTAACTTTGCATCTTTTGGCTTCAATATTATGAAAATGTGTATCACCATGATCGAGATCCAACAAACCATTTTCATTGGGTGTATGACCATAGAAGGTTTTATTCATGTAAACAGAACAACAATTATTCTCTAACTTGCATGAATAACCGTATTGCAATAAACATGATCCAATCATATTCATGCTCAACGCAAACACTAAATAACATTTATTTTAGGTTTAACACTAATCCCGAAAGTATAGGGAGTGTGCGATGATGATCATATCAATCTTGGAACCATTTCCAATACACATTGTCACTTCATCCTTAACTAGTCTCTGTTCATTCTGCAACTCCTGTTTCGAGTTACTATTCTTAGCAACTGAACTAGTATCAAATACAGAGGGGTTGCTATAAACACTAGTAAAGTACACATCAATAACATGTATATCAAATATACCTATATTCACTTTGCCATCCTTCTTATCCGCCAATTACTTGGGGTAGTTCCGCTTCCAGTGACCAGTCCCTTTGGAGTAGAAGCACTCAGTTTCAGGCTTAGGTCCAGACTTGGGTTTTTTCACTTGAGCAACAACTTGCTTGCCGTTCTTCTTGAAGTTCCCCTTTCTTCTATTTGTCCCTTTACTTGAAACTAGTGGTTTTGTTTACCATCAACACTTGATGCTTTTCTTGATTTCTACCTTCGTCGATTTCAGCATCACGAAGAGCTTGGGAATCGATTCCGTTATCCCTTGCATATTATAGTTCATCACGAAGTTCTACTAACTTGGTGATGGTGACTAGAGAATTCTGTCAATCACTATTTTATCTGGAAGATTAACTCCCACTTGATTCAAGCGATTGTAGTACCCAGAAATCTAAGCACATGCTCACTGCTTGAGCTATTCTCCTCCATCTTTTAGCTATAGAACTTGTTGGAGACTTCCTATCTCTCAACTCGGGTATTTGCTTTAAATATTAACTTCAACTCCTGGAACATCTCATATGGTCCATGACGTTTAAAACGTCTTTGAAGTCCCAATTCTAAGCCGTTTAAGCATGGTGCACTAAACTATGAAGTAGTCATCATATTGAGCTAGCCAAACGTTCATAACATCTTCATCTGCTCCTGCAATAGGTTTGTCACCTAGCGGTGCATCAAGGACATAGTTCTTCAGTGCAGCAATGAGGATAAACCTCAAATCACGGATCCAATCCGCATCATTGCTACTAACATCTTTCAACTTAGTTTTCTCTAGGAACATATCAAAAATAAAACAGGGGAGCTAAACGCGAGCTATTGATCTACAACATAGATATGCTAATACTACCAGGACTAAATTCATGATAAATTTAATTTCAATTAATCATATTACTTAAGAACTCCCACTTAGATAGACATCCCTCTAATCCTCTAAGTGATCACGTGATCCATATCAACTAAACCATGACCGATCATCACGTGAGATGGAGTAGTTTCAATGGTGAACATCACTATGTTGATCATATCTACTATATGATTCACGCTCGACCTTTCGGTCTCAGTGTTCCGAGGCCATATCTGTTATATGCTAGGCTCGTCAAGTTTAACCTGAGTATTCCGCGCGTGCAACTATTTTGCACCCATTGTATTTGAACGTAGAGCCTATCACACTCGGTCATCACGTGGTGTCTCAGCACGAAGAACTTTCGCAACGATGCATACTCAGGGAGAACACTTGTACCTTGATAATTAGTGAGAGATCATCTTATAAAGCTACCGTCGAACTAAGAAAAATAAGATGTATAAAAGATAAACATCACATGCAATCAAAATATGTGACATGATATGGCCATCATCATCTTGTGCCTTTGATCTCCATCTCCAAAGCATCGTCATGATTTCCATCGTCACCGGCATGACACCATGATCTCCATCATCTTGATCTATATCAATGTGTCATCACATGGTCGTCTCGCCAACTATTGCTCTTGCAACTATTGCTATCGCATAGCGATAAAGTAAAGCAATTATTTGGCGCTTGCATCTTATGCAATAAAGAGACAACCAAGAGGCTTCTGCCAGTTGCCGATAACTTCAACAAAACATGATCATCTTATACAACAACTTATATCTCATCACGTCTTGACCATATCACATCACAACATGCCCTGCAAAAACAAGTTAGACGTCCTCTACTTTGTTGTTGCAAGTTTTACGTGGCTGCTACGGGCTTTGCAAGAACCGTTCTTACCTACGCATCAAAACCACAACGATAGTTTGTCAAGTTAGTGTTGTTTTAACCTTCTCAAGGACCGGGCGTAGCCACACTCGGTTCAACTAAAGTTGGAGAAACTGACACCCGCTAGTCACCTATGTGCATAGCACGGCGGTAAAACCAGTCTCGTGTAAGCGTTCGCGTAGTGTCGGTCCGGGCCGCTTTATCCAACAATACTGCCGAACCAAAGTGTGACATGCTGGTAAGCAGTATGACTTATATCGCACACAACTCACTTGTGTTCTACTCGTGCATATTGCATCAACGCATAAAACCTGGCTCGGATGCCACTGTTGGGGAACGTAGTAATTTCAAAAAAATTCCTACGCACACGCAAGATCATGATGATCCATAGCAACGAGAGGGGATAGTGTGTCCACGTACCCTCGTAGACTGAAAGCAGAAGCGTTAGCACAATGCGGTTGATGTAGTCGTACGTCTTCACGATCTGACCGATCAAGTACCGAACGCACGACACCTCCGAGTTCTGCACACGTTCAACTCGATGACGTCCCTCGAACTCCGATCCCACCGAGTGTTGAGGGAGAGTTCGTCAGCACGACAGCGTGGTGACGATGATGATGTTCTACCGACACAGGGCTTCGCCTAAGCACCGCTACGATATGATCGAGGTGGATTATGGTGGAGGGGGGCACCGCACATGGCTAAGAGATCAAGAGATCAATTGTTTTGTCTATGGGGTGCCCCTGGCCACGTATATAAAGGAGTGGAGGAGGGGAGGCGCCGGCCCTCTCTATGTCCCGCCCTAGGGGAGTCCTACTCCCACCGGGAGTAGGATTCCCCCTTTCGTAGTAGAACTAGGAGCCCTTCCAAGTAGTAGGAGTAGGAGAGAAGGAAAGGGAAAAGAGAAGAGAAGGAAGGAGGGGGCGCAACCCTTCCCCCTAGTCCAATTCGGACTAGGCCTTAGGGGGGGGAGTGGCCCTGCCTCTCTCTCTCTTTCCCCTAAAGCCCAATAAGGCCCATACACTCCCCGGCGAATTCTCTTAACTCCCCGGTACTCCGATAAATACCCGAATCACTTGGAACCTTTCCGATGTCCGAATATAGTCGTCCAATATATCGATCTTTACATCTCGACCATTTCGAGACTCCTCGTCATGTCCCCGATCTCATCCGGTACTCCGAACTACCTTCGGTACATCAAAACACATAAACTCATAATATAACCGTCATCGAACTTTAAGCGTGCGGACCCTACGGGTTCGAGAACTATGTAGACATGACCGAGACACGTCTTCGGTCAATAACCAACAGCGGAACCTAGATGCTCATATTGGCTCCTACATATTCTACGAAGATCTTTATCGGTCAAACCGCATAACAACATACGTTGTTCCCTTTGTCATCGGTATGTTACTTGCCCGAGATTCGACCGTCGGTATCTCAATACCTAGTTAAATACCGTTACCGGCAAGTCTCTTTACTCGTTCCATAATACATCATCCCGCAACTAACTCATTAGTTGCAATGCTTGCAAGGCTTATAGTGATGTGCATTACCGAGTGGGCCCAGAGATACCTCTCCGACAGTCGGAGTGACAAATCCTAATCTCGAAATACGCCAACCCAAGAAGTACCTTCGGAGACACCTGTAGAGCACCTTTATAATCACCCTGTTACATTGTGACGTTTGGTGGCACACAAAGTGTTCCTTCGGTAAACGGGAGTTGCATAATCTCATAGTCATAGGAACATGTATAAGTCATGAAGAAAGCAATAGCAACAAGCTAAACGATCAAGTGCTAAGCTAATGGAATGGGTCAAGTCAATCACATCATTCTCCTAATGATGTGATCCCGTTAATCAAATGACAACTCATGTCTATGGTTAGGAAACATAACCATCTTTGATCAACGAGCTAGTCAAGTAGAGGCATACTAGTGACACTCTGTTTGTCTATATATTCACACATGTATTACGTTTCCGATTAATACAATTCTAGCATGAATAATAAACATTTATCATGATATAAGGAAATAAATAATAACTTTACTATTGCCTATAGGGCATATTTCCTTCATTTTGTCCAATGGGTTAATCGTGATCTTGGTTGGTCTGATTGTATATTTAATCTATGGTGCTGTCCTACGGTGCCCTTCGTCTCGTGCAAATGTGAGGGGCCCTTGCTGTAGGGTGTTGCAATATGTTCATGGTTTGCTTATTGTTAGTGGTGCGAGTGTGACAGAAACTTAAACACGGAGAGGTAGGCTATGGCATATGGGAGTAAAGAGGACTTGATACTTAATGCTATGTGTCGTGGAATTGTCACGGTAGATGTCCTTAGTGTCAGGACTTAGTCGCGAGGCCAGCGCATCTATGTGGTAGCTTGAGAGGGGTTGAGTGGGACGAGAGACATGATGTTTTACCCAGGTTCGGCCCCTCATGGTGGAGGTAAAAGCCTACATCCTGCTTCATTGATATTGATGATGATGATCATGGTTACAAGAGTGCTCTATCTCGAGAGCTATTGTCTAAACCTAACTTGTCCCACTTGTGGAACTTGTGAATCTTGTCCCCTTTTGAGGAGCCCTGCCCCTCCTTATATATGTTGGAGGGGCAGATTACATGTAGAGTCCTATTAGGATTAGGACTAATCTATCTTAATACAAACCGGATACAAGTCCAGGTCTTAGCTCCTTGTAAGATAATGTTCCTCATGCCTTTCCTCTTAAACCGGCCCACCATTAACATAAACCGGCATGCTGGGCCTTGGGCCTTGTCATCCGTCCGGAACACTCGCCGGGTCACCAATGAGTCTTCAGGCTCGTGAATAGTCATACCGGTGAACCGCCAGACACGTAAACCGCCAGACATGTAAACCACCAATCCTCTGGCGGTTTACCAATGAAATGCCTAGTCCGGCCGAGTTATACTTCCGGCCGGTTTACGCCGTGGGGTATATCCCCGACATTAGCCCCCAAGTTTAGCTTGGCTTTATTCATGGTAAACTTATGCTGCAAAATAAACACAAGAACACATTTGACAGGTTATGCTCCGGGTTAAGAATTTTTGTAAACCGGTACCTGATCATCCTTAAGTCCTTGTTATTTCCTCCTTCTGGGAAATCCGAGTCAACAAACCAGCTTCATAATCAATTTGCCGACATTGGTTTGTCACCGAGAAATATTGTGAAGAATAACTCCTTTGACTCAGCTCCCAAAGCGCCGGTTTAAGAAATATGGGTCTGAAAATACTTATCTGATATTCAACCGGTTTGAAGATGTAAAACTTGCTGGTTTAATATTACCAAAATGGCCAGTTTATAAATATTGATGGCGTCGGGTCATAATTGTTGTCGACACTGGGTCATGTAATTGATCTTCCTGATTTGCTCAAAACTGATAAAATGAAGATGTTCCTCCTTTATATGCATAATACCTATAGCCTCCATGTCTTAAGAGGAGAACATAGTGATAACTTAAGACTTGCTCCAATAAGTGTTTCAACCTTGAAGAAATCCGATTAGTTCATCTCAATCATATAAACTGAATACTCCATATATGTAGCCCCCAAGTGTCGGGTTGTCATGCTTGCAGCAACCTGGGACTTGTAATTTTCTTATAAAAACTTCAATCAGTGTAACCCCCAAGGACCGGGTCATTATGCAATAATGAGCAGGAACTTTGTAAATATAATAATGTAGATTTTAGAAGTGATGTGTAGCCCCCAAGGGCCGGCTTAGTAAGATAATACTGAACCGGGACTTGATATATACTTCAATGAAAATAACATCCTATAATGTAGCATCCATCGTAGGGCTTGAACCCACGTCGACAATGTTAAGAGTCTTTGTGCTTTACCAACTGAGCAATGAATCCTTCAATATTATGGACAAAAACTTGTGTACCTTGAATTGTTGACATGAGAAATTGGTAGCCCCCAAGGGCCGGCTCATTATAATATGATGAGTCAGGTCTTCAATAAGACTAGTAAAAATGACTTTGCATTAGCCCCCAAGTGTCATGATGCATGCTTGCAGCGACATGAGACTTGCATGTAATCTCGATTTGAATAATGTAGACCCCAAGTGCCGGGTTGTAAGCCTGCAGCGACTCGGGACTATTCCTTCAATTGTAGAATAAATCATATCTATTGATAATATGATAGCCATTGCGCTAAAGCAACTTTGAAAACCTCAATAATACCGGTTATTAATAACCATAAAAATCCAGCCATGTTGGCTATTCAAGATAACATAATCCGGTGAAAACCTTATTCATTCAATATCATAATGAAAATTCAGCCAAACTTGGCTATTTGAATAATATAACCCAATGATTTATAAGCACATGATTCCAATGGCGCAATCCAAATATATATATACTGGCGACTTATAGTCCAAAGCCAGGCCGGTTTAACAAACCTGTTTCTGCATACAACAAGTTTAAAGTGTCCTGGCGGTTTACCGCCGGACGGGTCATAATGCCCAACATATAACTCGGGTTTATAACCAAGGCTGCACTTAAGAATAATCAAATATTAAATATATCATACCTGTGACATTGAATCACATTGTTGGTTTTACCAACTTTTTGTAGTAAGGGTGATAACCCAAATCTTGAGTACTGATAATTCCTTCCATATTGTGCCAGTTTATGATAAAACCGTGCCGGGTTGTGATAAACACCGGTTTACTCCATAATAGGATGGTAACAGAAAATCAAACCGGGCAGATAGTCTTCGGATTAAGATTTGATCGTGTTCCGTCAATTTGTAATTTGACAGTCGAACCGGTTTAAGAATTGTCAGTTTAAAAACGCAACAAAAATAAAAGAAATAGTTATCAAGGAAAATATTGAAGCAAAGGCAATGAGAAAACCATTTGCAAAAAGAGGCTTATTGAGCCGATCAGATGGTGTTACCGTGGTCGGACACGACCAAGCTCCCTAATGGTGTAGCTATGGTTCAAGTCAGCCAGGTCCCCAAATGAAACCGTGGCATTATGCCGATCAAGAGGCATGGCAATGGTTCGGGTTCGACCAAGCCCCCAAGTGATTCTATGGCCTTAGGCCGATCAAGAGGCGTGACTGGTTCAGACTTGACCATGTCCCCAAGTGATCTGGTGGCTTTTGCCTATCAAAAGGTGTTGCATCGGTTCGGACACGACCGAGCCCCCAAGTGATGTTTATAAAATTTTCAAGGGGTAAACCGGAGGCCGCTTTAAGACAGAACAACTCCATGTAACCATGCATGATGTAAAAGAACAGAGACCCCGCTTTATGAAGCAGACGCCCCCATGTGATCAATAATATGTCAGGCCAGTAAGGCGGGATACCCATGTTTGAACCGCGCATCGTGACAGCAGGTCCTCTTCGGCAATTTTTAACTTTCTGCAAGAGATAAATTCTTCTTGAACCGGGATCTTGAACCGGATATTGAGAGCTTCAAAGCTTTGTGGGAGACATCTTTCCCTTGAACCGGATTTTAAACCGGAATCTTCATTTTCAGCCGGAAATTTTTTGACGGCCTTTAAACTCGAACTTGTGAGAAGTTAATTCCTTTTTGAACCGGAAATTTTTAAACCGGATTTGAGAGCTTCAGAGATTTGCAAGAGATAGTTTCCTCTTAAACTGGATTGTAAATCGGAAGCATCATTGTGAGCCGGAATATTTCTGACGGCCTTTAAATTTTCATCAATATAACAGTAGACTCCGGGACCGAGTTATCTTTCTCTCCAATGTCTTGGGGTTCTTGACTTCCCTGAAAAACCGACATATAGCTAAATCATATCATTGTAGCCCCCGATTCTCAAGGTGACTCAAGGAGTTGGCTTGAGATTCTCCGTGTTTGACCATAGCAGAAGGTATATATCATTGATGTTGATAATGCGATGTGAATCCACAGAAAGTTGAGGTGACTGCGGTGGGTAATAAGTGATCCCATACGAGTCGTGTCAGCAACTCGGCCAATGGTTCCTTCCAACTGACTTGTTTGAAGTTGACCAAACTGTAGTGGCAGTGATTTGTGCGCATGTCCATTGATCCATCCAGTGCAGACGGTGGCTGAATGATAATTTGCCTCCAATTTATTGGAAGAAAACCGGGCTACCCAAGCTGTGACTTGCTCATACTCAATAAACAGCTCAGGCAAACAGGTGCAGCTTGGCGTGTTGATGTAGACCAGGCCATGAGAGACGGACGGAAAATACGTCCGTAGCATCAGAGGCGGCACAGACAGATGAGTCGGCCGCGGCATTGTAAATCGGTGTGGACGGAGAAAATCAGCACCAATGTCGTAAACCGTCATGGACGGGCGAGTTAACCGCGGGCGCGGTCCCGACAAGCTGATGTAAACCGGACCACCGGGACAGCAACTTGCGCACGTTCATTCACCGGGTGGTTGACACGGACGAAACGCGGGTGCATAGCATTGCTAGTGCGTGTTCCGTGCCCGTAATATAACGTCTCATTTGTAATGAACAATTGTCATGCGTCAAAAAATATCACATGCCAAAGTAATTGTTTCTTGACCAAAATAATATGCGCTAATAAAATAGGCCTTAAATGGATATCACCTGATTTGTCCACATGACGAATGATCCGTATTCAGTGTTCGTGAATAATCTCCAGTAGATTCAACAGCGATTTAGCCACTCTCTCGAGACCGCGGCAGCTCACATCAGACTCGCGACGGCTCAGAATAAGGCCAACCAAAGGTGGCTTAGCACAAGGTCCCAGTGGCGACGGCTCGGAGATGATGGCTTAAAACCTAACTGTGGCAGAGCCCGGAATCGGGCGGCTCAGCACGGACCCTCCGGGTCATTTTTGACCAATGCTCTTTTTTTATCAACTCAGTCACAGGCTCACAGCAGGGATGCAAACTTCAGAACTATACCAACGACCGCAGCTAGCTTGAGACTTTCAGACTTGTTCCAAGCATCCAGAATACTGACATATGTCATCACACGTACTCTACATGCCCTTAGATGAGTTCTTCAAATATTTGATATACCTCCATTGCTTTGTCTGCATTGCTCATATCCCATAATTCTCATCATTCTTTTGCTGACCTCAAACCATCAACATGCTCCTCAAACGAGCATGTATAGCCTTCCCTGTATCTTCTTAATCATATCCAGTGCAGTATAATGATACTCACATAACACATTGTAGACCACCTGCCACTTCAGTTCCCGTTGTTTGACAATAGGCCTCGGTGGCAGAAGCGGTTTGAGGCAGAGGTGATCGCAGCGATAGGCGGCCGCGGTGACTCGCAACAGAGATGAGCAGCAGTAGCAGTGGTGAACCGGCGATGTGGAGACCAGATGGAGGGGCTTGGCGACTTGCCGGAAAGACCGCACCACAGGGGTGGCTCGAGGCGGCTCAGGGCCGGACCAGTGGCGGCGGTTTCAACGCGGCGGTGGCGGAGCTGTACTATCCATGTGAGGCAGCGGCGAGGTCAGGCCGGGACAAGAGGCAAAGCTATACCCATGATCCAATCCGGGTCGTGGCCTCCCTGGTTTTTCTCTCTTTTTTTCTATGGATGAACGGATGGCTTCAGAAGCGTGGAAACGGGCGGATCCCGCTAATTACAACCATGGCGGCAGTGGGTGCGGCGAATTGTCCATAGTTGTACGTGACTCGCCGCTGCAGAATTTTGGCAGTGGCAACTTGAAGTGGCAGGGGTACGTCCGGCGGGCGGAGGCGAGATCACACGTGGGGAGCCACGCAGAGGCGGAGCTCGGCGGCTCAACGGCGCTGCAACCCCGTGGTGGGTCAGAGCGGTGGATTAACTAGAGGCGGCCCGGTAGTGCCTGGATGCACCTGCAGTTTTGAAGTACGCCGATGAGGGCAGCTCGGATTCCGGTTTGGATGAACGGGAGAAAGTGAGGCCGGCACGCGCAGATCAGTGGAGGGGGTCGACTGAGACCGGGGCAGGCCGGCTCGTCACTGTGGAGGCCCTTTCGGTGACCGAGCGGGTTAATTTGGATATAGAGGCGAGTCCGCAGCTGAGAGGTGAGGTGCAGCATGGCTCATCCGCAGCAGCTCGCGCGGTTGCCGGGCGTAACCAAAACGGGGCCAGGCAGATGACAGCGATAGCGACATAGAGTCCGTGGCGGAAGCAGAGTTCTTGGGCGACTTAGAGTGGGTGCGGCGACTCGCGGCACCAAAACGGGCTCGAGGGTGAAATCGAAGTTAACAACGGAGGCAGCGCTCGAGTCCTTGGCCGAGATGGCAAAAAACGAGGCGTGGTGTCCATGGAGTTGACCCGTCGAAGTGGAGCCAGGCCCGCTCGAGCCGTGGCGGTTTAAAGTCCAATGCGAGGAGTCGACCCGGCTGTTGGCGGCGGCGGGCCCTCTCCTGGATACCCGACAAAGGCCGACGGTTTACGATGGAGGCAATTCATGGTAGAAACCAACAACAGACGCAACCCACAATGGCGGCTTGGAACAACTTGGTCTCGTGCATGTTGATAATTCGCACCCATCGGATCCCCGTGAACCAACACTGAACCAAACGAAACCTTCATGACCTTCTCTGATAATATTTCCAACCAACCGGATGAACTCCGTTAATAAAAAATTTCTGACCTTGATCAAAGCTGATGTAGATTCTTCCAAAACTGACTTTTCTTCATCCGGAAATTTACGAACTTCTCAAAACCCTAACTAAGATCCCTTCAAGAACTCAACACCATCGTGCACAAGCCCCACGGTGGGTGCCAACTGTCATGGAATTGTCACGACAGATGTCCTTAGTGTCAGGACTTAGTCGCGAGGCCAGCGCATCTATGTGGTAGCTTGAGAGGGGTTGAGTGGGACGAGAGACTCGATGTTTTACCCAGGTTCGGCCCCTCACGGTGGAGGTAAAAGCCTACATCCTGCTTCATTGATATTGATGATGATGATCATGGTTACAAGAGTGCTCTATCTCGAGAGCTATTGTCTAAACCTAACTTGTCCCACTTGTGGAACCTGTGAATCTTGTCCCCTTTTGAGGAGCCCTACCCCTCCTTATATATGTTGGAGGGGCGGATTACATGTAGAGTCCTATTAGTATTAGGACTAATCTATCTTAATACAAACCGGATACAAGTCCAGGTCTTAGCTCCTTGTAAGATAATGTTCCTCATGCCTTTCTTCTTAAACCGGCCCACCATTAACATAAACCGGCATGCTGGGCCTTGGGCCTTGTCATCCGTCTGGAACACTGCCGGGTCACCAATGAGTCTTCAGGCTCGTGAATCGGCATACCAGTGAACCGCCAGACACGTAAGCCGCTAGACATGTAAACCATCAATCCTCTGGCGGTTTACCAATGAAACGCCTAGTCCGGCCGGGTTATACTTCCGGCCGGTTTACGCCGCGGGGTATATCCCCGACACTATGGTTGGGTTTCATGACTTTAATGATCTTTAGTAGTTGCGGATGCTTGCTAGAGTTCCAATCATAAGTGCATATGATCCAAGTAGAGAAAATATGTTAGCTCATGCCTCTCCCTCATATAAAATTGCAAGAATGATTACCGGTACTTGTTATCGATTGCCTAGGGACAAATGACTTTCTTATTTTTTTTGACGATTTACTGTGAGGCAACAGCCCCACAGTCCTTTATTCATCTCACACAGAACCAATAAAGAGTTACAAATATTTTAAAAGAAACAAAAGAAAACTTACCTAAGAGACATCTAAAGAGCTTACCTATATACAACAAGATACAGACAAACCTATGGAAGGCTCTGAATCCAACCAAGAAGTTTTGGCTTGATGCTATCCTTTACCCTATGTAACAACAGAGAGATATCATGAATAAACAGACATCTCCAAGAGCTAAAGGAGGGCCTAATCTGCCTGAAAGTCCTTCCATTGCGTGTGATCCAAATGCACCATGCAGTAGTGAGAAAAACCTCAAAAAAGAAAGGATGCCCAAAGCTAGTCTGAGCATGGAGCAGGCAGTCTCCAATCTCCCCCTGGTGAGACCAATCAATTTGCAGATAGTTCCAAACCCTGAGATTGAAGTTACATGTGAAGAACATGTGGATTCTACCCTCATAACTCCTGGCCGCGCACATGACACATAAATTGTCCTCTTCACTATTCCTCTAGTGTCGCCTAACCAGTAAATCCTTTGTGTGCAGTCTATCAAAGAATAACAACCAAGCAAAACATTTGATCTTCATTGTACATTTACTCTTCCATAGCCATTTACAGGGAGGAATAACTGGCAAATGAGAGTGCATGAGAGTATAGTAACTCTTTGCAGTGTATGCCCACCTATCCATCCAAGACCAAACATCATTTCCCAATGGATCACGTTGCAATTCAGAAATCCACCTGTGCAAACAATCCAGTTGTGCAACAGCAATTTGGGAGATGGGCGGGTTAAACAAAGAAGTTAGCTCAGGAGTAGCGAGGAAATCTGCCACAGAAAGTTTATCATCAAGAACAAAAGAGAATAACTGAGGCAGCCAATCCCGAAGGGGACGAGCAGAATCACCCACAAACCAACCATCCCACCAGAACAGCACCGAATCACCAGAGTTGACAGAAATAGTGGCTACTGCTCTGTAATTATCAGCCAACCTGAAGACATCTTTCCACCAGAAAGATCCACACAACACTGTAGTTTGTGGCACAACTTCATGATAATAAGAACCCCAAATCAAAGACACCCAAGGAATATCCTCCTTGTTAAAAAATTTATGGAGGTGCTTGATCAAGAGAGCCTGGTTCTGTAAATGGAGGTTAATCACTCCAAGACCCCCATTCTGCTTAGGTCTACAGACCATGTCCCATGCAGCTAGAGATTGCCTAGGTGTATCTGAATTTCCTCTCCAAAGGCATTGCCTCTCAATCCGCTCTAGATGCTTGATAATACCCAGGGGAATATCCAGAGAACATAAAAAATAAATTGGCATGGAGGAGAGGACAGAAGTTAGAAGCTGAAGTCTGGATCCTTGATTGAGCATAGCAGAGCTAGCAGTCAGACGCCATTCCAATTGGTCAACCAGAGGCATGAGATCCTGAATTCTGGGTTTTGTTGTCCCCATTGGCAGTCCCAGATAAGTGAAAGGGAGAGTACCAATGGAGCAACCAAAAACTGTAGCAAACCTAGCAGCCTCATCATCTCTAACATTGAGAGGGACCATCATGACTTTCTTATTGACAAAAGCTTTCCACTCTTATGAGCTTGCAATTTATCCATAGTTTTATTCTCGCAAAGTACTCGTAGTTTTATCCATGCAAAATAGTTTCATACTTGTTTCCGGCAAAGCAAACGTCAAGTGTGCATAGAGTTGTATTGGTGGTTGATAGAACTTGAGGGAATATTTGTTCTGCCTTTAGCTCCTTGTTGGGTTCAACACTCTTATTTATCGAAAAAGGATACAAACGATCCCCTATACTTGTGGGTTATCACATGCCAACCTTTTCTACTGCCGACATGAAGTGGAAGCGGTAGGGGAACTATGTCGTCCATGGAGCCGTCCTCGCTGCTGCGCCATCTTCTTCCACCATGCTCCCTCCCGTCTTGGTGCCCGACTCGAGGACAGGAACCTCCTCCACCCCCTTCGACGGGCGGCCAAAATCACAATCGACCCCCAAGGAAGAAGGCAATCACTGGTGTGCGTCGCTCCTAAACAAACGGTTTTAACCCCTTTTCGATGGCTTTTGGAACCATCACCAAGTGAGTGTGTGCGATAGGGTGTCCTTCCCACACGATCCAAAAATCGTCGGGGATAGTCCCTCCCGGGACCCAGGCTCGGGCCGTGTGCGATCGGGTAAGGCATCGAAACCCAATCATTTCTGTAGGTATGTACATCCCACACGGTAATCCGATAAAATCATTTCCGTAGGTATGTATATCGCACACGGTAATCCGAGAAAATCATTTCCGTAGGTATGTACATCCCACATGGTAATCTGAGAAAATCATTTCCGTAGGTATGTACATCCCACACGGTAATCCGAGAAAATCATGTCCGTAGGTATGCACATCCCACACGGTGAATCCCAGAAAAACATTTTCGTTCGTATGTATATCACACACAGTCAATCCAAGGAATATGTTTCTGTTCTTATGTACATCCCACACAGTCAATCCAGGGAAAACGTTTCTGTTTAGACGTACATCCCACACAGTTTTATGTGTAGGCTCGTGTCTGAAAGGTGTAACTATCATACACGGTCTTCCTTGGTTATCTATTTGCTTTTATCAACTATATCACACACGATTTGATGGAGAAAACTGTGTTGCATTGGGCTATCCATCGCAAGCGCTTTTACTGCTAGAACCATTTGAAAAGATCCATGACACATTTAGCAGGTTTATTAGTTTACAATTAATAATTCTAGTATTACGCAAATTCACATTTCATATCGAACAACTGTTTGCCAATTTCATATCAGGCACATAAATATATTATAACATCACAGTATGGTAGCTACATGAAAGCAGCACAGTACAACATATAGCTAGTTCAACCTCATAAGAACAATATATTCATTTCCCTAATCGAAATTATCCAGGCTCGTCTTATCCACCTCTGCTTTTAGTTCAGTAAGAACCCGTTTTGCATGGGCCAACTGGGAAAGTGCCTACTCCTTCGCCAACACCATCTTAGCAAAGTCTTATTTAAAAAATCCGAGCTCATTCTCCACCTTCAACTTTTTATCCCGCATCTTGAAATATGCTTCAGCATTGACAAGACTTTCTCTAAGCCTACGTGTGTTATCTTCCTCATACATGCCCCAGAGCTTCGTTAGGCACATCTTCAAAGACTGTGTCCACTCTTCATCAACCCACTCCAAGTAAGAACACTTCTGTTCATCCTATAATATTTAAAACTTGATCAGTAACAATTGTAGGGGAAATGGGTTTATAGCAACATAGAAAATCACTGATGCTTATTTTGAAAAACTGAAGAAACATGTTAATTATGACATATCTTCTCAAAAAGATCAATGTGCAAATGAAATAATTGGTACTGAGACAACAACCAAATTCTGGAAAATCAGAAGCTATAATTAACTACAACGACTCTACAAGTTCTTACTCATGTACAATAAATAACAAATTGAACATTTTATGAGGAAGGTAAATATAACTGCAACAACATAGCGATAGTGCTTGGATGACAGGAAATTGATACTAATAGGTGCGTACATGCATAAATTTAGTAACATAGAACTAATAGCACTAAGGCCATCCACTATGTATGGAAAAACTAGGGTAAAGACAACTGTTCCTACATGTCACACCGGTGCCCTGCACTGGCGAGCCAGTGCAGCGGAAAAAAATCAGGGACCCGGACTCCGGAGCACGTAGTTGCTCCGATGCCCAGTTCCTTCATGCCATAAAGATTTAGTATTTTACTGCTTGGCTGCTCGGATGTGCGGACCAAAGTTGGCTGCACAAACTGCTTAAGCGGTGCCAAATAATTTTCTAATGGCACCGCTGATGAGATGGCAACAATTTAAGATACTAGGTACAAACTGTGACACTGTCTTAGGATGCGTTTGGTTGAAGGTGTGGTATGAATGGGTTGGGACCGTGACAGTGTATGAATCACATCTAACAAATGATTTGTAACAACGAAAGAGGGTCTAACCTTCTCTGCACATGCCAGAAACTTCCTCCCATTGTCCATAGAATCAAACGCAACTAGCTTCACGCATGGAGATTGATGGTGACAATGAGCCGATAGATCTTCAGCCACCCCACTCCATTCGTTGCCACTGATGGTCTTAGGGAGCTACAAGCGGAAGAAACGACTCAAATCGACCTCTAGGTAAAAATCCTTCATTCCAAGTCATAGCCCGAGAGAGAAGAGAGGCATACCGGGTGGTCAAGGAGTAGTCGCCGGAGGAGGAACCACTGGAGATGTCTTTGAAGAAGACCATGGTGACCCCGGCGGTAGGATGCGAGACGACGAGAGCGAAGAAGCGGCTATAGCTTAGCAAGGAAGGAAGGAAGGAGGAAACAGGGGAAATGTGACTTGTGGTTGGGGAGAAAAGGGGTGGGGAAGGTGGCGGGGGGGGGGGGGTAGATATTTTGGCGGTAGGCCAAAATTTTGGAAATGTGGAGGGAAACTTTGCGCGTGGTGCCGCCGGACCATTCACTTTGAACGATTGTGTGCATCACAAACGATTCTTCTGCTTTACGCGCATGGCATGAGTTTGATAATTCAAGTCTCAAGGCATGGGCACATTCACTTTGAACACGCGCGGTGCCGCCGGACCATTCACTTTGAACGATTGTGTGCATCGCAAACGATTCTTCTGCTTTATGCGCATGGGATGAGTTTGATAATTCAAATTTTGGTGGAAATTTCCCCGGGTACGTCATTGCATAATTTAACATCACTTGCTAATTTGGGCACACAAAAGAGTGTACAGCAGACATACCTCACTTACTGAATCGAGCAATTGTAGTAATTACACAGAGCCAGTTGACCTAAACATTGCTCTAACAAAAGACCAGCATTAAAAACAAAGCCTAAGTACGCATAACTAAAAATCCGCCGCCGCGCCGGCCTATGCATCGCCGGTGTGAGATGAGATGTCGATTACTTGTCCTGCCGACATGCCGCCGTTGGTGGACTTCGCACCCCCTCCTAGAGTCGGCCGTGTCCTTGTCCTCGTCCTCGTCAGCGGCACCGCCCTCAAGGTTGTAGTACCTTAGTAGTGGCTGCACCAGAGCTCGCGTTGGTACTCCACCGCCGATTCCTCGACAGACAGACTCTTCTCTACCTCGACCTCGGCCACACGCAACTCCTCCTCCCGGCGCTCCTCGATCTCCACCACCTCCTGCATCTCCATCTCCCGCTCGGCGACCTCATGAGGAAGCAGGTGCTCCATGGACACCGCCGCCTTTTGCTACCTCTTGAGCATTGCGTTGGTTTTCCCTTGAAGAGGAAAGGATGATGCAACAAAGTAGCGTAAGTATTTCCCTCAGTTTTTGAGAACCAAGGTATCAATCCAGTAGGAGACTACGCACAAGTCCCTCGTACCTACACAAACAAATAAGAACCTCGCAACCAACGCGATAAAGGGGTTGTCAATCCCTTCACGGTCACTTACGAGAGTGAGATCTGATAGAGATAATAATAGTAAGATATATATTTTTGGTATTTTTATGATATAGATTGAAAGTAAAGATTGCAAAATAAAATAGATTGGAAACTTATATGATAAAAGATAGATCCGGGGGCCATATGTTTCACTAGTGGCTTCTCTCAAGATAGCATAAGTATTACGGTGGGTGAACGAATTACTGTCGAGCAATTGATATAATAGTGAATAATTATGAGAATATCTAGGCATGATCATGTATATAGGCATCACGTCCGTGAAAACTAGACCGAAACGATTCTGCATCTACTACTATTACTCCACACATCGACCGCTATCCAGCATGCATCTAGAGTATTAAGTTGATAAGAACAGAGTAATGCATTAGGCAAGATGACATGATGTAGAGGGATAAACTCAAGCAATATGATATAAACCCCATCTTTTTATCCTTGATGGCAACAATACAATACGTGCCTTGCTGCCCCTGTTGTCACTGGGAAAGGACACTGCAAGATTGAACCCAAAGCTAAGCAATTCTCCCATTGCAAGAAGGATCAATCTAGTAGGCCAAACCAAACTGATAATTTGAAGAGACTTGCAAAGATAACCAATCATACATAAAAGATTTCAGAGAAGAATCAAATATTGTTCATATATAAACTTGATCATAAACCCACAATTCATCGGATCTCGACAAACACACCCCAAAAAGAGTTACATCAAATAAATCTCCAAGAAGATCGAGGAGAAATTGTATTGAGATTCAAAGAGAGATAAGAAGTCATCTAGCTAATAACTATGGACCCGAAGGTCTGAGATAAACTACTCACACATCATTGAAGAGGCTATGGTGTTGATGTAGAAGCCCTCCGTGATCGATGCCCCCTCCGGCGGAGCTCCAGAAAAGGCCCCAAGATGGGATCTCTTGGGTACAGAAGGTTGCGGCGGTGAAAATAGGGTTTCATGGTGCTCCTGGATGTTTTCGGGGTATGTGGACATATATAGGAGGAAAAAGTAGGTCGGTGGAGCCATGAGGGGCCCATGAGGAAGGAGGGCGCGCCCAGGGGGTAGGTGCGCCCCCTTCCTCGTGGCCTCCTTGTTGGTTGCTTGACGTCCACTCCAAGTCCTCTGGATCACGTTTGTTCCAAAAATAACTCTCCCAAAGGTTTCATTCCGTTTGGTATTCCTTTTCTGCGAAACACTGAAATAGGGAAAAAACAACAATTTGCATTGAGCCTTGGGTTAGCAGCTTAGTCCCCAAAATAATATAAAAGTGTATAAATAAGCCAATTAACATCCAAAACAGATAATATAATAGCATGTAACAATCAAAAATTATAGATACATTGGAGACGTATCACCTTTTCAGACATGGGTTGCATGCTGGAGTCTGAGGTGGCCTGGAATATCTTGGCGTGTGCATCCTCGATCTTACCGTGGATGGCCTCGACCCGGGCCAGGGCGACATCAGCGACACGGACGGCAGCTCGAGCGCTCTCGACGTTTGCAGCCGCCGTCGAAGTAGCAGCTACATCCATCTCGGCTGCTGCAGATACCCTCTCGGCGGAAGAGGCCACACTCAACACGGATGCGGCGACACTCTCGGCGTAGGCGGCGGCGCTCGGGGAGGGGGGACACAGCCATCGTACGAGCCTTCACGAAGCATTTCCACGGCGTCATCTTTGCAAGAAGGGGGTGCGAGAATGGGGATCAGGATTCGTGGATTCGGGGGTTGCCAGCACTAGAGCAGATGAGCCAGCGAAGCTTAAGGAGGGAGACTTAAATAGATCCAGATATTTTCATTGCAAACGGTTCCTAGAAAACAACTGTGTGTGATGTTGTAGATATTTTTTATTAGCTGTGAAAGACGAATTTGTAATAAAGTGCCAACGGATGGTGTTTTAAATGAACGAAATTTTTTGTAGTACTAATACAACTGTCATGTCAAATTTTGGAAAATTTCAGGGGTCATTTGACCTTCTAAGACCTTTAAGTGATTTTCTAGCCATTTAATGACCGTAATTGAAATTTGAACTACATGTACATGCAACAGCTAACCATAACGGTTTGAAAACTCATATTTCGTGTACCTGTGTGCAATTTAATTCCATGTGCAGTAAATTGGAAGGAATTTTCAAAAATATTGGTCTAACGGCTAGGACACAATTAAGCATGGAGTGACATGGCATTTTAATTCCAAAAACTAAAAAACTCAGAAACACATGAAAGCTTGGTTGATTTAATGTCATGCCACCAAGATGATGTGGTAAAAAAATTGGCATGTTTGACCAAAGTTTGGACACACACCGCTCACGAAGTGGAGCAACTCACTAGAAGGCTCGTGGTTCCGAGAGGGAACAATGCATGTTTGATGACAAACGGGAGATAGCTTCCTCTTACGGCCTTCAAATTTTTTTCTACATCTAACGTCCACTACTACAACTGTAATGTGAAAATTTTGAAAATTCTAGGGGTCATTTGACCTTTTAAAGACATTTATGTGATTTTCTAGTCATTTAATTACCACAATTCAAATGTGAACTACATCTACATGTAGCGCCTAACCAAAACGGTTTGAAAAATCATATTTGTGTACTTGTGTGTGAGTTTATTCCATGTGCAGTAAACAAGAAGGAATTTTCAAACATATTTGTATCACGACATGGACACATATGCATGAATTCGTATGCATGGAGTGGCATGTCATTTTAATTCCAAAAAAAATCCAGAAACACACGAAAGCTTGGTTGATGTAATGTAATGTCATGCCACCAAGATGATGTGGTAAAGAAATTGGCATGTTTGGCGAAAGTTTGGACACACACCCCTCACAAACCGGAGCAACTCGCTAGAAGGTTCGTGGTTCCGAGAGGGAACAATGCATGTTTGATGACGAACGGGAGATAGCTTCCTCTTACGGCCTTCAAATTTTTTCTACGTCTAACGTGCACTACTACAACTGTAATGTGAAATTTTGGAAAATTCTAGGGGTCATTTGACCTTTTAAAGACATTTAAGTGATTTTCTAACTAGTTAATGACCGTAATTCAAATTTGAACTACATCTACATGCAACGCCTAACCAAAACAGTTTGAAAAATCATATATGTGTACTTGTGTGCAAGTTAATTCCATGTGCAGTAAATTAGAAAGAATTTTCAAACATATTGGTCCCACGACATGGACACATGCATACATATGCATGGAGTGACATGGCATTTTAATTCAAAAATGTAGAAAGATGATTAGAAACACATGAAACCTTGGTTGATGTAATGCCATGCCACCAAGATGATGTGGTAAAGAAATTGGCATGTTTGACGAACGTTCGGACACACACCCCTCACAAACCGGAGCAACTCGCTAGAAGGTTCGTGGTTCCAAGAGGGAACAATGCATGTTTGATGACGAATGGGAGATAGCTTCCTCTTACGGCCTTCAAATTTTTCCTACGTTTAACGTGCACTAATACAACTATCATGTGAAAATTGTTAAATTTCAGGGGTCATTTGACCTTTTAAAGACATTTAAGTTATTTTCTAACCATTTAATGATCGTAATTCAACTTTGAACTACATCTACATGCAAGACCTAACCATAACAGTTTGAAAAATCATATTTTTGTGTACTTGTGCATGAGTTAATTCCATGTGCAGTAAATTAGAAGGAATTTCCAAACATATTGGTGTCAAGGCATGGGCGCATGCATGGAGTGCATGCCATGGCATTTTAATTCCACAAAATTAAAAAATGATCAGAAAAACATGAAACCTTGCTTGATTTAATGTCATCCACCGAGATGATGTGATAAAGAAATTGGCATGTTTGACGAAAGTTTGGACACACACCCCTCACAAACCGGAGCAACTCGCTAGAAGGTTCGTGGTTCCGAGAGGGAACAATGCATGGTTGATGACGAACGGGAGATAGCTTCCTCTTACGACCTTCAAATTTTTTTCTATGTCTAACATGCACTACTACAACTGTAATGTGAAATTTTGGAAAATTCTAGGGGTCATTTCACCTTTTAAAGACATTTAAGTGATTTTCTAACCATTTAATGTCCGTAATTCAAATTTGAACTACATCTACATGCAACGCCTAACCAAAACGGTTTCAAAAATCATATTTGTGTACTTTTGTGCGAGTTAATTCCATGTGCAGTAAATTAGAAGGAATTTTCAAACATATTGGTCTCACGACATGGACACATGCATACGTATGCATGGAGTGACATGGCATCTTAATTCAAAAAAATAGAAATTTGATCAGAAACACATGAAACCTTGGTTGATGTAATGTCATGCCACCAAGATGATGTGATAAAGAAATTGGCATGTTTGACGAATGTTTGGACACACGCCCCTCACAAACCGGAGCAACTCGCTAGAAGGTTCGTGGTTCCGAGAGGGACAATGCATGTTTGATGACGAACGGGAGATAGCTTGCTCTTACGGCCTTCAAATTTTTTCCTACGTTTAACGTCCAACTGTCATGTGAAAATTTGGTAAATTTCAGGGGTCATTTGACCTTCTAAAGACATTTAAGTGATTTTCTAACCATTTAATGACCATAATTCAAATTTGAATTACATCTACATGCAATGCCTAAACAAAACGGTTTGAAAAATCATATTTTCGTGTACTTGTGTGCGAATTAATTCCATGTGCAGTAAATTATAAGGAAATTTTAAACATATTGGTGTCAAGGCATGGGCACATGCATGGAGTGCATGCAATGGCATTTTAATTCCAAAAAATTAAAAAATGATCAGAAAAACATGACCTTGCTTGATTTAATGTCATGCTACCAAGATGATGTGGTAAAAAATTGGCCTGTTTGACAAAAGTTTGGACACAGACCCCTCACAAGCCTGAGCAACTCACTAGAAGGTTCGTGGTTCCGAGAGGGAACAATGCATGTTTGCTGACGGACGGGAGATAGCTTCCTCTTATGGCCTTCAAATTTTTTCCTATGTTTAACATGCACTAATACAACTGTCATGTGAAAGTTTGGAAATTTTCAGGGGTCATTAGACCTTTTAAAGACATTTAGGTGACTTTCTAACCATTTAATGACCGTAATTCAAATTTGAACTACATCTACATGCAACCTAACCAAAACGGTTTGAAAAATCATATTTTTGTGTACTTGTGTGCGAGTTAAAAAATCACCGGGGATGTAAATATCTGGTGTTCAAAAATGAAAATGTAAAGATCTGGCAAGACAACCGCCCACCCACACGATTGGCAGTCTATCTCGCGGCTCAAGGTTTGGTGGGTGAATAGCGGGGATCATTAATCAGACACTGTTCTGCATTGGAAACCGTCAGCTATTAAGTTCACACATGGATTTTGGCTATTATCTTCACACACGGATTTTGCTGCGGGCATCGTGTGTAATTCAAACTATAGTACTCATAAATTTTGGCGACCGGCGTCTGTACTGTCCCTGTCGATCTATATTCCGGCCACTAATAAATACTACCTTGCTCACGTCGTCCCGCCTGCATTCTCATCTACATCCTCCCCTTGCTTGCCCCCCTCTCTCTCTCTCTCTCAAATCTCTGCCATGGCGCCGCCGGTCTGCTCATGCGCCGACGAGGATTCGCCGCCCCCCAAGGATGCTCACTCAATTAGCAGCGACGAGGACCCCTACGCGCCGCCTGATGAGGTTGCGCCGGACCCCCCAACTTTGGATTGGTTTTGGGGCCAGTACAATCTTTGTCTGTGGAAGTCGCTGCCGCTGGCTGAGAAAGCCAGGCAAGTGGCGTTCAAGAAGGAGATGGCGGAGGAGGAAGCCAGGTACGAGGCGGCTTGTGAAGCCTGTGATGCCGCCTGGAAAAAGCAGGTGGCCGAGCTTTGGGGGCGGGCGCGTCGGCGTGCCGAGGAGGTGTACGAAGATGGGTACTTCACGAGGAAGGTCATAGGTGCTGGCCGCCTCGTTGCTGCATGGAGGTGGGTCGATAAGCTCCAGCATGCCACCGACGAGGAGCTTCACTGGGCACCCAACAAAATGGCAAGATCAGCCACGCGCATCCGCCAGCAAGAGGCAGATCGGTACGTCAATCGCTGCGAGGCGGAGGAGTCGGAGTACTGCCTCCGCACTGGGAAGACGCCGCGCACCAGGGAGCTACTGGCGAGGGGCTGCCGGAATATTGGCCCCAGGCGGGATTATTAGTTTTAGTATTGATTGTTTTCAATTTTATGCATTGTACCTAGTAGTTAAGTATCATCACGTATATCTGATGATATTTTATTTATATATATATTCTGTGATGATCTAATGAACAATTAATATATATATATATATATATTATGAATTCCATTTTCTATCTGTTTTGTATACTAATTTGAATCTAGCTATTATCATCCACATATACAGAATAGAAAGTGTATACACACACATTGAACAGAACATGTAAAAATGGAAAACATAGTACACACATTGAAACAGAGCAATACTATGATTGTTGTGAATACATAGCTATCCACATCAAAACGACTTTTCAAAATAAAACACGTCCATGAGACCATGACCAGCAGCCCTTACCTAGGGTAGCTCTTGGCTCTGCCTGAACTCGTGCAGGCATTCGTCCAAGCGATGGACACGCTCACGATACATCTGGAGTGCGATCTCGAGCTCCAAGTTGGCTATTTCATCGGAGATCACCAGCTCGAGGATGCGACAACCATGTTCCTCTACTGCGCCCAGGTGGACACCTAGGCCAAGGAGGCGGTCGAGCCTACGGACCAGTGGGTTGGCATCTAGCGGGCCGCGGACAAGGCAAATGACGACACCCATGCAAACAGTGCGGCGGGCGTCCGGTGCAAGTACGGCGTGGCTGGCCTCTGGTGCAAGTACGGTCCTAAGGGCCTCTGCCCACTCCTGGTGAGGAATGGGGGTACTGATGGGACGTGTACCCAGCTGCGATGTCATGTCGACAGCAGACAAGCGTCGCTTGATCTGCTCTTGATGTGCGGTGCAGCATGCCTCTCGCTCTGCGGCGCTCCAACGGTCTCGCCGTGCGGCGAGCCGCAGCCTATCGGCATAGACGCGTCTAGCTTGCTCTGCGGCACACCATCAATCATGTTGTGCAGCGAGCTGCAGCCTATCGGCGCTGACATGCCTATCTTGATCCGCGGCGCTCAAGCGCCATGTGCCAAAGGTCTGCTCAACCCTGGCGATGGCGCGCATCACGGGGTCGTCCATCGCGTTGCTGGGGAGCTCCTCGGCCTTGACGAGCCGTGGCGCCTGCTCGTTTTCCTCGTCGATGAGGTTGATGGCAGAGGCGGCGCTTTGGTGGGTTGGCATGCTTGGAAAAGGTGGATGTGCTACAGGCTGGGCTTGTCGCCTCCGTGCGTCGCGCCCCCCCTAAGCGCAATATAGTAGGGTGGCGCGAAACAGGTGAGGAAATGGCGGGAAATGGTGGCGTGTTCACAAAATGCCATCAATTAATGGAAACTTAGCATCGAGCTACCACAAGAAGTAGATGATGATCAGATGAACACAGACCACACTAGGGAACCCGTCGGTGATGAATTCATCAATCCCAAACGATTGAATGCTAGCAAGCGTTTGCCCACAACATACACGGCCTATTCCATCACAAATAGGTCGGATGGATCAACTGTATGCCACGTATCGCACATTGTCAAGAAGTAATGCGGTAGACCTTCTTTAACATGTGTTAAAAAATAAAAAAAATAAAAAACTAGGACCTCGAGGTTAAATTAGGAGAGGGAATGGGGCATTTCAGTCATTTCACCGAAATGACCCATCCCATCACCTGATTTAACATTAACACAACTTCCCATCCAGTCACCCATCCGATGGCTGCTCCAGCCTGAGCACACTTAACTTGATAGTTTTCTTACATGAGCGACTGGTAGAACAGCTAGTCCTTGCTGATAGGAATGCCTCATCACATCCTAATGGCGTATCGGGATGACGGCCCGTCCCACAATGGCCAATAGATGTTGTGTAGACAGAGATCACATAAGTCTTATTAGAAGCAATCATCTGTGTTATTATCGGTCTCCACACACATTTCTGATTACAGACCTGTTTGCCGCGTATCACACACATCTTGTTATATTGAACCGTTTCGGTTCTCTTGCCTAATCACGAACAGTTCATCCGAGTGACTGTATGTTGTACATCGCACACACCTTGATCGGGCTGACCGTTTCTTTTGTGTTGCCTAATCACAAACAGTTCATCCGAGTGAACCATATGCTGTGTATCGCACACGCCTTCATTTGGCTGCCCGTTTCTTTTGTTCCTCCTTATCGCAAACAGTTAATTGAACTAAACCATATGCCCTTCATTGCACATGCAACTAAAACCTAAACCGTGTTTGATGCATCCGTCATCACAAACATTTTGCACATTTATAACGGTTTTCATACAGCACTGTTTGTGATTATTGCATCGAACATAGTTTCTCGAAGGGTCTCTGATCGTAGTTCCGCATTAGCAGCATCCTGCAGTAGTGAATGGTGACTCGAGGACACGCACCTCCTCCACCCAATCCGGCGGCCCATGAAGCATGCGATCCCGACGTCCACAACATGTTGAAAAGAATGGAGATCATATTTCTAAGGAGGAAAGAGCTTTAATATCTTATGGCCAGAGATGGTGGTTTCAACAATGGAGGAGGTGGTGGTTTTTTGGGAATGAAGGTGGTGGTGGTTTCGACAATGGAGGGGGAGGAGGTGGTGGTTTCGGCAATGGAGGTGGTGGTGGTTCGACAATGGAGGAGGAGGTGGTGGTGGTTGTTTCGGCAGTGGAGGAGGTGGTGGTGGTTTTGACAATCGAGGAGGGGGTGGTGGTGGTTTCGGCAATGGAGGTGGTGGTGCTTTTGACAAGGGAGGTGATGGTAGTGATGCTTTCATCAATGGAGGGGGTGGTGGTGATGCTCCGGCCAATGAAGGTGATGGTGGTAGTGCTTCCAGCAATGGTGGTGACCATTCTTCAACCAATGTTGTTAACGAAGGTGGTGCTTTCACTACTACTAGATGGTCCAAATGCGACACTACAATCAGAGACCCGTCGACGAAACTGTGTGCGATGCCATAATTCCAAACGATGGTGTAAAAAACATCAAAAAAGGTGCAAAACATTTGCGATGATAGATGCATCAAACATGATTCTGATTTTAATTGCATGTGCGATGCAGGGCATACGGTTCAGTTCAGTGAAATGTTTGCGATGAGGCCGAACAAAAGAAACGGGCAGCCAGATGAAGGCGTGTGTGATATATAGCATACGGTTCACTCCGATGAACTGTTTGTGATGAGGAGGAACAAAAGAAACAAGCAGCCAGATGAAGGTGTGTGTGCGATATACAACATAGGGTTCACTAGGATGAACTGTGTGTGATTAGGCAACACAATGGAAACGGTTCAATTGAACAAGATGTGTGTGATACGCAGCAAACAGGTCCGTAATCAGAAATGTGTACGAGGACCAATAATAACACAGACGATTGCTACTAATAAGCCGTGTGATTTGCTCTGTGTACAGAAGAATAACATGTGTGTGTGTATTTATATATATAACTGAAATAAACATCCAATTACATAAGTGACTATACAGATCATTCGCACACACCTCAATAAACAATTGCATGCATTCTAAAGTAGGAGAAACGATCGTCTAGTCATCTACTTCTTGTGACGCTCCCGCCACTGCTATGTGGCTCGATCCCCCGTCTGGGGCAGGAAGAAGACAATTCCTCATGTCAACGATCCGCCTGTACATCTCGTAGCTTGTGTACGCGTCCTTGGCCGCGTACTTGACGTGTTATTCATCCAGTCTCTCATGCCAAACACTGTGCCAGGCGTTCTTGTCCTTCTTGCTCTCTTCCTTCATCTTCATGTAGTAGGGGTCAATGATGGCCGAGGCGAAGTCAACCAGGGAGTTCAGTTTGTTCTTGTCGCTCCCCAGACCTTGTAGTGGTGCTGGATGTTGACAAGATTCGGGCATTTCAAGCCCGAAATCTTGAGCACTTTTAGATCGTTGGTGGTGTCCACCCTAGCAAAACCGTAGTCGGAGTTGTTGATGAACTTGGAGAAACGCTCGCAAGGCCTTGTGGCCAGGTGGTAGTGGTAGATGAGGACGTCATGTCGCACGCACAACTGGCTGACGACAACCTTCTGATCGTGCCCAGCACGACCCATGGTGTACTCGAGGTCGAAGCCGACCACTTGGTACTTGTCCTCGGCAATGAACTGCTCCATAGTTTGGATGGAGCTCTCCACCGAGACCGGATCGTTCGTGTACACCACCGAGAGAGTCTTCCCCCTTATGTGGGTGTCCACGGCGTGTTGCATGGTGAACTGCCCGCCGTTGTGATCGTCGGCCGCTGGGAGCGCCATTGGAATCGCTGGATGTCCTCTCTGTATGTGTCCTCGTGGGTGTGCTTATTGTGTCGTGTGAGACAAGAGATGAAGGTAAATGGGTGCGGGAATAAAAGGGGGCCGGGGCGTGGATTCACGGCGCGTTCGCACGGCAGTTTTTGCAGTGGGTAACTGCATCATCACGTCGCGCCTGACACAACCGCATGCACAGGAACGTGTGTGATCGTGAGCCGGCCCCAAACACTAGCAACGCACGTGGAGGGATGAGGGCAGAGCACCAGGAGGGATGCGAGAGCAGAGCGCGGGCGGTGGGACACGAGCAGAGCACGTCACGACCGCCTCAACCGCAAGCAACCACATGCATAGAACCGCTGAACACATAGGAAATGGTTGCCTACAAGCCGGCCGACAGTTGCGTCGCTGTGTAGAGAGCGGTCATGTGCTACTACCTCCGTCTTGGTCTATAGTCCACTTTATATTCTGTGTCATACTTTGCCGTTAAATTTAACCAACCAAATGTTAATGCTTGTTATAAAAATTATATAATTGGAAACTTTGTTCAAATACGAATCCAACTATATAATCTTTGGCAACATGCATTCGTATTTTATTAGTTAAATCCTACTTATAAACCAGGACGGGGGTATAGTAGGTAATTAAACCACAAACCTTTTTTTGTATTAACCGTATGTGTACGTGACCTTTCATCCTCCTCTCGCACGTCTTGTCACCCTAGGGCGTTCTTTTGGCCAAACGGTGGCGCCAATGAATCGTTGGTGAGCTCATTCCCATGCAACCTCGCAGGTTCCCGCGCAAGCTTCCCGCCCGACTTGGTGAAATCCCCCAAAATCCCAATGCTTGCCGGCCTGCTATGTAAACCCTCACGGCCGGCGAGTCCTGCGTCGCATTTTCCTCTCCCTCCCTGTAGCTTATCTCGTCTGCTTCTCCCACAATCACCAATGGCATCGGTCTGTCGTCGTCGCTTAGCCACTCTGCCGTCATAAGAGGACAACTCCAGCTGGGAGGCTACACCGCGGTGGTGGCTCAGTCCCCGGCGTAGTGTAGTGCGCGTGGCATACCTGTTGGGTGTGCGCGGAACACCCACCACACGCTCCGCTCCGCTGCCCGTCGTAGCTGTTGCCGACCGCCGTTGCCGCCACACCACCGTCAAAAGCCAGGGCCATAGCCCGCTCCGCCGTTGCGGCCCGAAGGCGGGAGGTGGTTGTCGTGGCCGCCACCCCACTGCCAGCCACCGTGGCCATCACCCGCTCTGCCACCGCAGCCCAAAGGCGGGAGGTGGTGGTCGTTGCCACCACCCCATCATTGGCCGCCGTGGCAGCTAGCCCACCATCGACTGCCGGGGTCATCACCCGCTCCGGCACCATCGCCCGAAGGCGGGAGGCGGAGGTGGATGCCGGCACGTGCGTTAGCGACCTTGCACGCTACACCGAGTTCCTGCAGGAGGAGGAGGAGCGCCTTGTCGAGCACGCAAAGAGCCTTAGAGCCACCGTGGACGCGGCACACGCCACCTCAGAGGCGAGGAATCAGGAGATCTATGAGGAGAACCACCGCTTCGAGAGGGGTCGTCCGGAGCGGCAGAGGGCGTTCGAGGTGAGCGCCGCTGAAGCTGCAGCAGTGGCAGGCACCGTATTGTGGTTGCCCAGCTCGTCAGTAGGATCATCCTCCTCCGCCTCTTACTGAGCGCGATCGGCAGTGGAGAGGCAGCCGGAAGTAGTACAAAGCCCCTCCGCAGTTGTAGTAGTAGTTGTATTTAGGGGCTATTTTGTTCAGTTCATCTAACTATAGATGTGTGGGAACTGTACAACGTACTTAAAAATAGCTAGTATATATAGTTGAACTAGCTATTTCAGTACGTGGTTGGCAACAATTGGGGAAAATTTTGGTCGGTTCAGCTGTCGAGTTGAACTGTTTCTATAAAATAAGAACGACTGCTTAACCTATGAACGAAATCTATACTTCATTGGTGAATTTTAGTTGCAAAAAATTAGATACTGCTAGCGATTTTTAGCTTCATATTTTGACAAATCATAGTGTTACAAGGTTGACAAATGGCATTGTTACTAGATCAATAGATGTCAATCTTTCCAGTATGACAAATGACAACATACCCAAATTGTTTGTCAGTGGTTGCACACGGGTCATCCAAAAGAACCGTTTGCATTGAAGAGATGCACAAATCCTGCTCTCACTTTGCATACGGGTGTTCTATCTAAAATGTTTGCGATCAAGTCTTGCACAAATCCTGCTCGGCACATTTTCCCTTGGCTTCCTGGGGAAGCTGTCGGTCTGCCTACAGGTGTTCCAACTAAAACGTTTGTGATGAGTGATTTATTTTTAAAAACCATTGACTTTTTTTTCAAAAGAAAATCTTTTGATAAGTCTGCACATTAAGAGAGAAAAATTCAAGTTTATTCAAACCATATCTTTCATTCACTCATACTGCAAATTTATGTTCATATGATCGAGATACAGTATTAAACCTAGGAAAATAACTATTTCCGGCGGCGGCGGAGGCGGCGTGCCGCACCGTTGTTCTCGTTGTCGTCCTCCGGGACGCCGTTGTTGAAGTCTTAAATGCAGCACAAAATGTTCTTCACTTGTAAATCAAACATCATGTCATCGCGCGATCGACAGGCGGGGCACGCGAGGAAGGCAGCTGGCGGCGCTGAGAGGTAGCGGTCGACAGCGGCGTCCCATGCCGCTGAGGCGGGGCGCGCGCATGGGCATGGGCACGGCGGGTTGATACGTCCATTTTGCATCATGTTTTCTTACTGCTATTGATAATGTTTTTACCCGTAATAATGCTTTTTGTAGTAATTATAATGCCTTTTATCTCATAATTTGCAAGGAACACACCAAGAGGGAGAATTCCGGTAGCTGGAAATTTGGACCTGTAAAAGCTACGTTAGGCCACCTATTCTGCACAACTCCAAATGAGCTGAAACTTCATGGAGATTTTTTATGGATTATCTAAGAAATACTTGAGCCAATAAACACCAGAGGGGGGCCACCAGGTGGGCACAACTCACCTGGGCGCGCTAGGCCCCCCAGGCGCGCCCTGGTGGGTGGTGGCCTCCTCGGCCCACCTACGGTGCCCATCTTCTGGTATATACACTACAAAAAAAGACACATCCGTGACATTTTGGGCCGAACGAAATTTTTTCTGTCATACATATGACACTTCTATGATGATAATTGTGACAAAACCCGCTATTATCATAGATGTGGTGGGCTCCTACTTCTATGACAAAAAATCATGACAGAAAATGGGCTTTTCGTCCTGGGCGGGCCGGAGACGCAGCTGCATGACATTCTTTGGGCCGTCCATGACGGAAAAAACTATGGTAGAAGCGAGGGTGAGGAAAATTTCGGGGAGTTCCTGGTTACGGTGGGAGGTCGGGGGCTGAGCGATGCGCGTTTCTCTCATACACGTACGCGCATGTGTGCGAGGCGTTGGCTCTAACTAAACCCGAGCGAGGCGTTGGGCTCTAACTGAACCCGAGCGATTGCACTGCAGGCTACGCATTACTGAACCAGAGCGATCGATCGATGGCTGTTAATTGAACCCGATCGAGCGATTCCTTTGCTACTGCTGCTAACTGAAGCCGATCGATTGGATGAACAGTGAGCGTCACCGGGGGGGGGGGGGGTTGGATGAATAGTGAGTGGTGGCGTTGCCTCTGGATGAACATGACCCCGTGGTGTGGAGGGCTGGATGAACAATAGACGGGGAGGGGTGCCCGTGGAGGGGTGGTTGAATAGGCCCCCGTGGTGTGGAGGGCTGGATGAACAGTAGACGGTGGAGGGGTGCCCGTGGAGGGGTGGTTCAACAGGACCCCGTGGTGTGGAGGGCTGGATGAACAGTAGACGATGGAGGGGTGCCCGTGGAGGGGTGGTTGAACAGTAGCCGGTGGAGTAGCACGCGGTGGAGGCTGGATGAACAGGAGCCCGTGGAGGCTGGGGGAGGTCGACGGTAGCCCGTGGAGACTGGAGGAGGTCGACGGTGGAGATGAACAGTATCCCGTGGAGCCCTGTTTTGCGGTACGCCACACCCTTCCCGATGAACAGGACCCCCGCTTCGATCGTAGGAGGTCCGTTTCGTCCGTTCTGCGGTACGCCACACCCCTCCCGATCAACAAGACCCCCGTTTTGACCGTAGGAGGTCCGTTTCCTCCGTTTTGCGGTACGCCACACCCCTCCCGATCAACAGGACCCCCGTTTCGACCATAGGAGGTCCATTTCGTCCGTTTTGCGGTACGCCAGACCCCTCCCGATGAACAGGATCCCCTTTCGAACGTGGCCGGTTAAACACAAGGCCGTTTCCTCCATTCTGCAGTACGCCAGGCCTCGTTTCCATCGCCTGTTCCGTCCAAGCCCTCCCGATGAACACGACCAAGCATTCCGTTCCGACCCAGCCGGTTGGCTCCCCCACGTTCCGTTGCCTCTTGATGAACACGACGCATTCCGTTGCCTCCCCATGAACACGACAATGACGCTGTTTCTTCGTTCCGACCCAGCCGTGTCAACGAGCCCTCGCCGTACATATGCGCGAGTAGGCATTCGAGACCCCACCCGTATGTACACATATGTGGCCGTATTTTGTTTCTTGCACCATGGCTGTTGTACGTACGTGTACATGCTACGTGCGCGCCTCTACATCCACCAGTATATATGTACGTACACGTTCGCGACCAGAATGACAACGCTACGTATGCTTCGACCAGGTGGGTCCCGACTGTCAGGCATTTCCTTGCGTGCGAAGATGTAGCTGGTGGGCCCCAGCAGTCAGGGGGGGGGGGGGAATCGTTTTGTTTTTTTGCCCAGACGCACTTCCTTGCGTGCGAAGGTGTAGCTGGTGGGTCCCAGCAGTCAGGGGGAAACATTTTTTTTCATGAAATACGGTGGCCCATCCGGTGGGTCCCCACTGTCAGGTGGAGGAATAATTATTTTGCGCGTAATAAGGAGGCACTTCCTTGCTGCGGCCGTGGACCCAGCTGTCAGCATCTCCACGCATAGTACTCTTCCGATGTAAGTCGGTCGTTGACCATATTGACCACGCTGCATCAAGAGCACCACGGCGGTGGACGACGGCGAGGCCTTGGAAGGGGACGACATGGAGGCAGGGAAGACTCGACAGTTATTTCCCACGCGGAGGTGAGTACGACTGTACGAGGGTTTACTGGTCCATCTGCCGTCGCTGGAGAATAACAGCAGGTGTGGGTGAGTAGAGGGATGACTAGGCTAGCGATGGGAGTACGGTGGGGCGGTGAGGCCTGCGCGGTAGCACAGTCGGCCGCGGGGAGGAGGGAGCAGACAGTCCCGCCGGCGCTTGTTTGAGCGACTGGAGCAGGATAAGCAGAGATTGAAGAAGCACGATGGCCGTTGGATGGACATCCAACAGTCAGTGCTTGTGCGTTAACCTTTTTTAGGAAAGCCTCAAATCTGTGGAAAACAGCATACATCCCACCTGCCATTATTTCTAATAATTTACAGCCCATTTGCTAATTCTTAAAGTTTTTTTGGAGCCCATATTCTTTTTGTTAGCATTACAGCCCATATTGTGGCCACGGTTAAAAATTTATACGAAATTTTGCATATTTCGGTGCGGTCCGAACTGTTTTTAATCCCGAAATTTCGACTCACATTCAAACTGATTTTAAAAATAAATGTATATCGATCCCTAATAATAAAGCACGGATTGACTCCGTGGTTTCACTGCCACAATACGTTTCCTTCCCATGAATTTACGCTTTCAGTTTTTTCACCTATATTATTTTCTATATCCAAGGTGGTGCTATTGCTTCTTCCCTTTAATTTTCATCGGTCATTAAGATGATTTTCGTCCGCCGTCAACGATCCATGTTTTTTCATCCGCCGTCGTTGTCGCTATGTCTAACTCAGACAGCCCAGCAATTTTTTCGTCAAACGTCTTTATGGACCAAGTCAGCCGGCCCAACTTTTGTATAAAAGAAGGCAGAAAAAACTGCTATCAGCCAGCCCAACTTCTGTATAAAAGAAGGCAGAAAAAAGTGCTATTAAAACTAGTGGGATCGAACTCACAACCTCCACACCAAACCTGACAAGCTGGGCTGTGATGCGTTTGTGATTGAATAAAAGGTTTCACACCTGTCAAATAGTCCCAGGTGGCCGATGCAAAATAATTCTGGACTAAGCTGCATCGCGACATATGAGAATACAATGTTGATTAATCTATTAAATAGTCCCACCTCGCTCCCTTAGATCTAATTTTTCTAATTTATATATGTCTCGATTTTCTTGTGGATATCAAAGAGACATCTCAGGAATCATTAAGGAGTAAATCGTCTCATAATAAGGAAAGAAAGAAGCATTGAAATAATATAAGGAAAGAAAGAGGGAGATTGAGATAATAAGGAAAGAACGAGGGATTTCAGATGTGGTTAAAAAACAAAGAAGGAATGGAGAATTAAATGATGAGAGAAGGAAGCTTCCATGTGCGTGCGGGGAAGATGAGGCAGAAAAGAAAGGGATCGGCCATGATGATTGAGGACTTAAGAGAAACCATATTTGGAACAAAAAGCATGTGTACAATTTTTTTTATGGAACACGCAAGTTGAGACTTGAGCACATATAAAAAATAACATGAGCATATACAAAATTAGATGTCTTTGCACTAGAAAAAACTTAGATCGTGGCCGATCAAGATTTTGAGTTATTCAAAAAAATTGTGAGGGAGTTATTCAAAAAATTAACGGGATGTACGAACACACGGCTTGCACAATATTACCCACGGCGGACATGACAGGACCATACAATCGGATCATCATCACATGTGCGACCGGTCTCCCAGATCAGACGGTCAGGTGCAAAAATATCATAATTTACCTACATGGTCGAGACTGATGAATTTCTTCTTTTGTGTCTAAATTTGTTCAACCGCTTCATTTGTAACTGAATTGGTAGGTGTTTTGTTTAGGTGCATACGCCACGGTTGAACCACTTCTTTATATCAGAACTGTTGACGTCAAGAACTAATTAAGATATGATGTTGTAATACTAATATTTGACGTACCAACATATTTTAAATCAAGAGAAAAATATTACGTATAACACATGCAAAAAAATATGTCTAAATTACAATAAAAAGGTGTTCATTTTTGTTGGTCATGTGCTATATTTTTCTGAGAACAAAAAACATCTTTACTCTTATTTTTCTGATCAACTCACTAGCACCCGTCACCAAAGTACAAGGAATCAGACTCTGAGTCCCTACTGTCTGCGACTCAAGCTCCGCACTTTTCTCTGTTATATCATAGAAAGATGGGTGATCTTTGTACAACACTCCTCATATTATGGTGTTTCTCATGTGACAATGTGGAGGATTTTAAGGAGTTTGTTGATATCATCATGTCTTGTGATGTGAGCCATTGCATTAGTAAAGTGGGTTTTTTGTCTCCCGTTGCAACGCACGGGCATCTGTGCTATCAATATAAAATCCAACAAATTCTCCACGCATAAAAATTAATGTAATTTAAAATCTTGAAATGAAAAAAAAGATATTTCAAACTAATTGCCGGTTTGATGTGTTTTAAAAATGTGCAGCCCATTTCTCATTACTGATGGACCATTTTCTAGGCCAGCCGAATGAAAGCTCTCCTCGTCTTGAAAGATTTGCAGCCCAACAGGCCTGACAAAGCGACTTACTTGGCAAATCACAAAAAAACTAGGCTGTGGCCATGGACCCAGCTGTCAGCCTCTCCATGTACAATACTCTTCCGATGGAAGTTGTTCCTTGACCACGTTTACCACGCCGCGCGGAGAGCACCACGGCGGTGGACGACGGCGAGGCCTAGGAAGGGGACGACGCGGCAGTGGAAGCCCGCGCGGAGAGGAGTACGAGGGTTCACTGGTTCGGCTGTGGTGTGAGGCTTCCGTCGCCGCAGGGCCTGGCCAGCGGTGGGAATAGTAGGGGGCAGTGAGGCCTCTGCGGCAGCACAGCCGGCCATGGGAGGCAGGAGCATGCGGCACGACCGGCGCTGCTTTGGGCGGCTGGAGCAAGAAGACCAGAGGTTGAAGAAGCACTACGACTGTTGGATGGACATCGTACGGTCACTGGAGCTAGAATCGTTCATATTGACTAAGTTGACAAAGCCCTTCATCCCCGTCAACTTAGTGGGCCCACAAGTCAGCCTCCCACCAAGGTGGGTCCCAGCTAGCTGAGGGAGTATTCATTTTTTGTGCGTAATAAGGAGGCACTTCTGGTGGGTTCGAGCTGACAGCGGGGGGAACGTTTTTTCGCAAAATACGGTGGCCCGTCCGGTGGGTCCCAGCAGTCAGGGGGAAACGATTTTTTTCGCAAAATACTGGTGGCCCGTCCGGTGGGTCCCCGCTGTCAGGTGGAGGAATAATTATTTTCCGCGTAATAAGGAGGCACTTCCTTGCAGCTGCCGTGGACCCAGCTGTCATCCTCTCCACATACATTACTCTTCCGATGGAAGTTGGTCATTGACCACATTGACCACGCCGCGCCGAGAGCACCAAGGTGGTGGACGACGGCGAGGCCTAGGAAGGGGATGACGCGGAGCTGGGCAAGACGCGGCAGTGGATGCCCACGCGGAGAGGAGTACGAGTGTTCACTGGTTCGGCTACGGTGTGAGGCTGCCGTCGCCGCAGAATAACAGGGGGTGTGGGTGAGTGGAGGGATGGCCTGGCCAGTGGTGGGAGTAGTATGGGGGCGGTGAGGCCTCTGCGGTAGCACAGCCGACCACGGGAGGCAGGAGCAGGCGGCATGACTGGCGCTGCTTTGGGCGGCTGGACCAAGAAGACCAGAGGTTGAAGAAGCATTATGGCCGTTGGATGGACATCATACGGTCACTGGAGTCAGCCGCTCGTAGTGTAATTCCCTCGTTTATTGACTACGTTGACAATGGCTTGAGCCCTAGATGTCCAACCATTAGGAGGAACCATATTTTTGGGCTTGTATTATAGAGGGACTTGCTTGCGTACTGCCATGACGCTGGTGGGTCCCCACTATCATCCTCTCCACGTACAGTCATCTCCTTGTTCCTCTCGGTTGTTGACGACATTGACAACGCAAGAGGGAGGCGCACCGCGCACGGCGAGCAAACCAAGGCCGCAAGGCGGAGGACGATGGCGAGGCCTCGGACGGAATGAATAGGAGCCATTGAAGATGCGTCGGTCCAGTCGCAAGCGGAGGGGAGTACGAGGGTTGACTGGTTCGGGCGTGGGTGCGTGTTGGGGTTGATGTCGCCGGAGAATAACAGGACGTGTGGGGGCATAGAGGGAGGGACTGGCCAACATTGGAGGGTACGTACGGTAGGGCGGCGGAGGCATAGCCAGCCATGGGAGGTGGGAGCAGGCGAAGCCGACGGGGTGGTTTGGTTTGGGCGGCTGGAGGAAGAAGAAGACAAGAGATAGAGGATACACGACAGATGTTGGATGTCAATCCAACGGCTGGTAGGCAGAATCGTTTGTTGACTGGCTAGTAAGTCGACACCACCTTGGATAGGCTATTTCCTCGCGGGTCCCAAATGTCAGAATCCAAATCTGTCATGGTCATGCAACCTTTCCTATGAAAATTTACAGCCCATTGGATGTGCTAGTTTGAAATAAGTTTGTGGGTGCTGGTGGGGGCTAATCACTTGGCTTCTGTAATGCACAGTGAGCTCAAGCAGCCGGCAAGAGTGATGTTATTTCCCTTGGTTGGGATTTGTTACAATATTTCACTCTAAATTAAACGAATCTCAAGCCATTTGCCTTGTTTCAAAGAAAATATGATAGTCACAGCCGAGTTGAAAAGGGCAGGAACATCTAACTCCATCTTACAAACTGTACAAAAGCACGAGGGTTAATTGTTCATCAGGTTTACAAAAAAACCAGATTGAAAAGGGCAACAACATCTAACTCCAGCACTGTTTTCGGGAGTCACAGTGAAATGGATCGGTCAGGTCCATAGAATGAACATCCCGGGTCATAAAATTTACTGTATTATGACCACAATATGTTGTAAATAGAAGCCCGACACGTTCAGAAGCTCTTTTGCCCACCTGAAACACCTTTTTTTTGCTCTTCGACATACCCATCCGTCAATTCAGTAAATATATGGCCTTTTGAATTGATTTTACTATTTACTAGTGTGGATGGGCTGTTTTGTCTTGGGCCTAAAGAAACAATTACTACTAATACAGTGGAGACACTTTACAGCTACCCAGAAAAACAATTACTACTAGTACAGTGGAGACACTCTATCGCTTTCTGCTCCTCCTAGGTCATTGAAACGTCTTCCTCTACTGAATGACGTTATACTTTTGTTCACCGACATGCGGGCCATGCAGTGCGCGGGCCCAAATGCCATCCACCAAAGTAAAAGGCAGTATAAAGGCGGAGAGTCACCCCGATCGTAGCGCGGCAGTAACGAGCCGTCGTATCACAAAACCCACATCCCCGTAGTCTAAGTTTGACGGACAAAGCAACGATCATTTCACTCTTTGCTGAATCCCCTTCTCCCTCACCATCTTCAAGAAAGGCAACACTCGCATCTACCACTGTCTTCTCTCCGAATGAAGGGAAGGTAAGCGGATCCGTGATGTTGGTATATTTTCATTCAGAGAAAAAAAGAACTTTTGCAAAGCAGTAACCGATCCTCACTCTCTTTTTTGTTTCATTGTCATTATGATTGTGTTTTCCTTTCAGTGGTCTCCTAGTATTCGTTAGTTTCATGATGGACCAAGGAGAACCAGGCAAAGATCTGCCGATATTGGAGCAGACGCAGGAGGCTGATCCCCACGAGATAGAGAGCTCCAAGAAGATGGAGGCAACCACCTAGCCGACCCCAGATATGCTCACGGCCACTACTGAGATGGTCAATGCCCCGTTTGAGGTTACAGCCCCCGTGGCACTGCAGGAGCAGTTTTCCCCGTCGAGGATGTGTCCCCCCCCCCTCGCTGAGCTGCCGAAGGTGATTTCCTTCTTTGCAGATCTCGATTGTGGTTTTTCATCTAAGTATGTGGTGATTTTTAGAAACGGAAGTATGTGGTGATTAATAATGCAAAATTTTATTAGCTTCGATGCCATGCTATACATAGTGGTTTAAATAACTTGTGTTTCTTATACTGAAAAGTAATTCAGAATTTGTTTCTGTTTCAATTAGAGCCCTAATGCAGACAAGGATTGTGTGGTTGTACATGTCATTCGCTATGAGGCGGACGACTTGAATATACGCACTGGGAAAACAGAGTTCTCAGGCGTGTTGTATTCCAGCCTCACTGTTGTCAGGCGTGTTGTCCAGGGTGTACTAAAGCACAAGAAGTTCAAAGCTACTCCTTTGTTTGTGAGGCATACTGTTCTTGTCAAGCTTACGCAGGAAGATGACGTGGCATGCCTCCACAAACAAGTTTATCAGTGGCAAGGCCACAAGGTTGTCTTCATGAAGGTTCACAGGATTGAGCTACTGCGAGACGTCCTCGATGATGTTCATGGCAAGGTCCGTCTTGTGTCCAGCCCAAATTAGATCGAGGCATGAAATAGTTGCCCCAGCTAGTGTTTAATAGTAGTTTGGATTGTGTCTAATTATCCGAACCTTGCCTATTATCGACCCCTCTTGGCTAGTACTCTGTTTGAATCCGTCTATGGGAACCGCTGCTACTTTTGTGTGCCCGTGAATCATGTGAGAACCATCATAATTGTTGCCGAAACAGATGCGTCCTCACTAGTTTTTTCATGAATATGGCATGGTAAGACATAAGTTGTCACAGTTTATCATACGAGCAGTGTGTTTTTTGATGAAATAGAGCACTCATTCGAGAACGGTGCACCGACGTATACATAAGTACTTGTAAACACTGTTGGTGCTACCCCACTTCTAAGCAGTTGTGCAAAACAAGGCACATTGGCCCAGCTCGCTTCAACACTAGGCTATCGACCAGCTAACAATCAACAATCTGCTGTCTGACATATAAGCAACTATGTATCTTGTTACAGTGGTTCATGCTATTAATTGAGGCCACAATGTAATAAATTCCAAACGTTCACACGCTAGTCCAGCGCTCATGTGGAACACTCACATTAAAATCGTCTTCATAAAAAACTTGAAAAGCATAAGTTAAGCAATTTTATACATCTCAATGATTCATAGAACATAACAAGCATATACTAGTTCACATCAAAAGACAAAGTTGTGAGAAGGTTTACAAATTAGGAAAAAACAAGCAAGGCTTCTCTGAGCAAAGGGCCTCCCGCCAGGCTTAAATTTCCTAGAGTTCACTCTGGTTTTTTCTTGTTGCCACCATCCAGGGTTAGGTTCTCTCATTCTAGAATAACCAATTATAATTGTGGTCTTAGCTGGAATGCTGAACTGAACCATGCAGTGTACTGACCAGCTGAAATGCTTGTGCATTCCACTAAATTTAAGCACCACTATTTGCAGAAATAAGCAGACCACAATGCCTCTTGTCCATGCATCTGTCCAAAAAACCGCCGTGCAGCCGTGCCAGCTAGTTCTCGGTCCATGGATGAACTGGTAGAAAGTGCATTTCGGACTAGGATGAAGTTGTTTTCGCTTGTCCCTGCACTGCAATCAGGAAGTAAAACATACGAATCAGCTTTGGTCATTCTGCCTTAGTTACTACCGATGTAGGGATACCTTGAAGATGGGAGGTTAGACGACGGCAACGAGGGATAGCCATCTCATTTTGCGCAGTTGTACTAAAACTGAGGTGTGTGCTTTTGATAGCGCGGATAGAAATGATACGGAGACAGACATCCCAAAACGATATGGAGACAGACATCCCTGTTTGCGCAAATACAAAATACGGTTATTTAAACAGTGACAGATATTATTACTTTCCCCCGTTTCCTCTTAGAACCAAGTCCTAGATTCATGCTATAGCTTTCCCACTTTCTTCCCTGTTTGAACCAACACTTTGAGTCGACTGTATGAACTAGCTTTACTTCTAATAATAGTAGAAGTCTAGGTGGCTTTGGAATAGCGGACGGAACTAGAAAAGGATCCACATGAAGGGAGCTGGGGCAGTAGAGCAAGGCAGGTTTCAAAGGAATATATACCTGAGGGTCGTCCTGCATGTGGCAAAGACGGCGTCGGGAGGCCGCATCTTGGACACAATACCGCAAGGAGGAAGAAGGGGTCAGAGGCCCTCCCAAGCCGGTGCTCTTTCGGAGAGAATGGCACGGCCGCCGATTGGGACGCGGGGCAGCCGTTGGTCTCCTCCCTCGCCGCCGACGACAGCGTGAATGATGCACCTACACCCCTGCCCCGGTCGAGGTTGTTCGGCCGGATTTGTGTCCAGCCATGAGCTGAGAGAGAGTGTGGCCACCTATGTGTAGCTTAGATCTAGAGAGCATGAGAGTGAACGAGAGGAACCCTAGTAAAGCAAGCGCTAAGGCTCCTGCTTTTATATATAGTGGAGTGATTTTGTTGTACCAGCTTCAAAAAAATGCGCTCCTACATGTACCCGTGAGTGGGTGTGAGAGAACTAGTGTGTGCGTGCACCGCTTCTCTTCGTGAGAGTACAATATACTATGCCCAAAGAACGTTCGCTGCAAGAGTAATAGTATAAGTGTGTGACGTGTGAGCTAAAATAAAATGTGCGCGCCGTCTTTTGTTTTTTAGAAGTTCTGAGGGTAGGGTGTGACGAGCACATATGTGCGTGACGTCTACCTGCAGATAGACGGTGGGTGCGACGTGCGAGTCTGCGAGAGGACTCAGGAGAGTCGTGACTCGTGATGGTGCATGTGCGTGAGAGAGAGGGGGGCACGTATCAATGAAATGCATGTGGCCATAAATCATTATCCGGCAAACGTTCGCCACAAGCCTTTTCTTGACGAACGCCGTAAGAACCGTTAGATCGGCATCCGACAGTGTCAGTTTTGCCATGTCATTTAACAGAACAGCCACTCCTCCTACACACAATTCTTCCACGTGAGTGTTAGCAACTGTCGTATGCTCCCTCCGTTCCAAAATGTAGTGCATATAGCTTTATTGAAAATTCGAACCTCGCAAACTTTTACCGAGTTTTCGTGTACCAAATTGCACATGTAGAATACCATGTATATATCATTTCATTCATCTTTGAGAGGTAACTATAAAGATGGGTGAGGAGTCTACAAAGAAAGACCATCGTATCACCCGCAGCAATTTCAAGCATCCTTTAGTGTTGAGGAATATGATAGGAACTCTATATGATATGATTTTATAGGATTTTTTCCTTTAGAGCCAATTGGTTCATAGGAATAGATTCATACACTCCACATTTCAAAGGAAATAAACACGATATCATTTCTATAGCTTTAGAGCCACTTGGTTCATATGAATGGATTCCTATACTCCCTTAATTTCAAAGGAAAATAAACATTAGCGTATATTCAATAGAAAAGTTCCTATGATATGAACCAAACTACATCTCTTTTCTAATCCCTCCTCATAGGAATTGAGATACATGTCATCTCTAGATTCAATAGAAAAGTTCCTATAATGTGAACCAAATGACATCTCTTTTCCAATTCCTACTCATAGGAATTGAGATGCTCCATGTCATCTCTTTCCCTACAACTTCCATGTATACATCTTCTATTCCTAAATAGATAGTACAACCCACTAGTAGTTTTTTTCCAAAACATGCAACTATGGCATAAGAACTATATAGTGTGCCAATAACTTTGAAAGATGGTCGCTGGATGAAGCTAACCTGGCAGTGCAGAGATAGGCAAATCCGAGCACTACTGGCCGTTGGATATCATCAACATTCCACCAGATCTGCCACATGTACAATTTAGAAGACTCCATGGTTGAACTTAAGCATAATGCACAAACCTAAAAAACACAAGCACTTCTCCTTTGTTCTATAATCTTCTGTATCATAATTGATTATTTCTTTCTAAATGAATTGCCATTATTTATTTTTTACTTTATGATTTATAATGCACAACCCCATGAATCTTAACATTTTTATAAAACTAATTGATTTTGAATGAGATGAACTATAAGAACTAAATGAACATCTACATCATGCATATATGACTCAAAGCTTTACATGCTATAGTGTGTATTTATTCATAACTTGGTTTCGAAATCTCACGCGTTCAATACATGTGTACCTTACTAGTTTTGAGTAGAGTAGCAAATTTCACGCGGCCCCGGGTATATCAAAATGCAGGGCCCATGCATCATTGCCTTTCGGTCGAACCAACGTCCACAATTATTTGTACGTACTATATCTCCACTAGTCCCCAAACCCAAAATGTTGCCTTGTTCCCATAAAACCAAGTGGCCCACATATATTTAAGGCGTCGACTCGAACCCGTTTACTACGACGTGGCCCCGCACGCTGTAGTATGAAGGAAATATGCCCTAGAGGCAATAATAAAGTTATTATTTATTTCCTCATATCATGATAAATGTTTATTATTCATGCTAGAATTGTATTAACCGGAAACACAATACATGTGTGAATACATAGACAAACAGAGTGTCACTAGTATGCCTCTACCTGACTAGCTCGTTGATCAAAGATGGTTATGGTTCCTAACCATAGACATGAGTTGTCATTTGATTAACGGGATCACATCATTAGGAGAATGATGTGATTGACTTGAACCATTCCGTTAGCTTAGCACTTGATCGTTTAGTTTGTTGCTATTTCTTTCTTCATGACTTATACATGTTCCTATGACTATGAGATTATGCAACTCCCGTTTACCGGAGGAACACTTTGTGTGCTACCAAACATCACAACAGAACTGGGTGATTATAAAGGTGCTCTACAGGTGTCTCCAAAGGTACTTGTTGGGTTGGCGTATTTTGAGATTAGGATTTGTCACTCCGATTGTCGGAGAGGTATCTCTGGGCCCTCTCAGTAATGCACATCACTTAAGCCTTGCAACTAATGAGTTAGTTGCGGGATGATGTGTTACGGAACGAGTAAAGAGACTTGCCGGTAACGAGATTGAACTAGGTATTGAGATACCGACGATCGAATCTCGGGTAAGTAACATACCGATGACAAAGGGAACAATGTATGTTGTTATGCGGTCTGACCGATAAAGATCTTCGTAGAATATGTAGGAGCCAATATGGGCATCCAGGTCCCGCTATTGGTTATTGACTAGAGAGGTGTCTCGGTCATGTCGACATAGTTCTCGAACCCATAGGGTCCGCACGCTTAACATTCGTTGACGGTATAGTATTATATGAGTTATGTATGTTGGTGACCGAATGTTGTTTGGAGTCCCGGATGAGATCACGGACATGACGAGGAGCTCCGGAATGGTCCAGAGGTAAAGATTCATATATTGGATGATATGGTTTGGCCAAGGGGTCAGGCCCTTGGGGCTATAAGTCGGTGCAAAAGGAGTTTTGCGGAGGCCAGGGGGCCAAACGCCGGAGACCCTGGCGTCTGGCCCTGGGCCAGACGCCGAGGCCCATGGCGTCTGGGCCACACACCAAGGATTGTGGCATTTGGTCCTTGAGTCCGAGTGGGACTCTTGCCTTTCGGGCAAAACTGACTTTGAGGAGGCTTTTGCTCCAAGTTTCGACCCCAGGGCTCAACATATAAATAGAGGGGCAGGGCTAGCACCAAAGACACATCAAGAAACACCAAGCCGTGTGCCGGCTACGTCGTCCCCTCTAGTTTATCCTCCGTCATAGTTTTCGTAGTGCTTAGGCGAAGCCCTGCGGAGATTGTTCTTCACCAACACCGTCACCACGCCGTTGTGCTGCCGGAACTCATCTACTACTTCGGCCCTCTTGCTGGATCGAGAAGGCGAGGACGTCACCGAGACGAACATGTGCAGAACTCGGAGGTGCCATGCTTTCGGTACTTGGATCGGTCAGATCGTGAAGACGTACGACTACATCAACCATGTTGATACAACGCTTTCGCGAATGGTCTACGAGGGTACATAGACAACACTCTCCCCTCTCATTGCTATGCATCACCATGATCCGTGTGTAGGAAATTTTTGAAATTACTATGTTCCCCAATAGTGGTATCCGAGCCAGGTTTTATGCATTGATGTAATATGCACGAGTAGAACACAAGTGAGTTGTGGGCGATATAAGTCATACTGCTTACCAGCCTGTCACACTTTGGTTCGGCGGTATTGTTGGATGAAGCGGCCCGGACCGACATTACGCGTACGCTTACGCGAGACTGGTTTTACCACCGTGCTATGCACACAGGTGACTAGCGGGTGTCAGTTTCTCCAACTTTAGTTGAACCGAGTGTGGCTACGCCCGATCCTTGAGAAGGTTAAAACAACACTAACTTGACAAACTATTGTTGTGGTTTTGATGCGTAGGTAAGAACGGTTCTTGCTCAGCCCATAGTATCCATGTAAAACTTGCAACAACAAAGTAGAGGACGTCTAACTTGTTTTTGCAGGGCATGTTGTGATGTGATATGGTCAAGAAGTGATGAGATATAAGTTGTTGTATAAGATGATCATGTTTTGTTGAAGTTATCGGCATCTGGCAGAAGCCTTATGGTTGTCTCTTTATTGCATAAGATGCAAGCGCCAAATAATTGCTTTACTTTATCGCTATGCGATAGCAATAGTTGCAAGAGCAATAGTTGGCGAGACGACCATGTGACGACACATTGATATAGATCAAGATGATGGAGATCATGGTGTCATGCCAGTGACGATGGAAATCATGACGATGCTTTGGAGATGGAGATCAAAGGCACAAGATGATGATGGCCATATCATGTCACATATTTTGATTGCATGTGATGTTTAGCTTTTATACATCTTATTTTGCTTAGTTCGAGGGTAGCTTTATAAGATGATGTCTCACTAATTATCAAGGTACAAGTGTTCTCCTTGAGTATGCACCGTTGCGAAAGTTCTTCGTGTTGAGACACCACGTGATGATCGGGTGTGATAGGCTCTACATTCAAATACAACGGGTGCAAAACAGTTGCACACGCGAAATACTCAGGTTAAACTTGACGAGCCTAGCATATAACAGATATGGCCTCAGAACACGGAGACTGAAAGGTCGAGCGTGAATCATATAGTAGATATGATCAACATAGTGATGTTCACCATTGAAACTACTCCATCTCACGTGATGATCGGACAAGGTTTAGTTGATATGGATCACGTGATCACTTAGAGGATTAGAGGGATGTCTATCTAAGTGGGAGTTCTTAAGTAATATGATTAATTGAACTTTAATTTATCATGAATTTAGTCCTGGTAGTATTAGCATATCTATGTTGTAGATCAATAGCTCACGATGTTGCTCCACGTTTAATTTTTATATATTCCTAGAGAAAACTATGTTGAAAAATGTTAGTAGCAATGATGCGGATTGGATCCGTGATCTGAGGATTAACCTTTTGCTGCACAAAAGTATTATGTCCTTGATGCACCGCTAGGTGACAGACCTATTGCAGGAGCAGATGCAGACATTATGAACATTTGACAAAAGCTCGGTATGATGACTACTTGATAGTTTAGTGCACCATGCTTTACGGCCTAGAACTGGGACTTCAAAAATGTTTTGAATGCCACAGAGCATATAAGATGTTCTAAGAGTTGAAATTGGTATTTCATACTCATGCCCGTGTCGAGAGGTATGAGACCTCTGACAGTACTTTGCCTACAAGATGGAGGAGAATTGCTCAGCTAGTGAGCATGTGCTCAGAATGTCTGAGTACTACAATCACTTGAATCAAGTGGGAGTTAATCTTCCAGATAAGATAGTGATTGACAGAGTTCTCTAGTCACTATCACCAAGTTGCTAGAACTTCGTGATGAACTATAATATGCAAGGGATAACAGAAACGATTCCCAAGCTCTTCATGATGCTGAAATCGACGAAGGTAGAAATCAAGAAAAGCATCAAGTGTTGATAGTTAACAAGACCACTAGTTTCAAGAAAAGGGCAAAGGGAAGAAGGGGAACCTCAAGAAGAACGGCAAGCAACTTGCTGCTCAAGTGAAGAAGCCCAAGTCTGGACCTAAGCCTGAGACTAAGTGCTTCTACTGCAAAGGAACTGGTCACTGGAAGCGGAACTACCCCAAGTATTTGGCGGATAAGAAGGATGGCAAAGTGAACAAAGGTATATTTGATATCCAGATTATTGATGTGTATATTACTAGTGTTCGTAGCAACCCCTCGGTATTTGATACTGGTACAGTTGCTAAGAGTAGTAACTCGAAACGGGAGTTGCAGAATAAACAGAAGCTAGTTAAGGGTGAAGTGACGATGTATGTTGGAAGTAGTTCCAAGATTGATATGATCATCATCGCACACTCCCTATACTTTCGGGATAAGTGTTGAACCTAAATAAGTGTTATTTGGTGTTTGCGTTGAGCATGAATATGATTTGATCACGTTTACTGCAATACGGTTATTCATTTAAGTTAGAGAATAATTGTTGTTCTATTTACATGAATAAAACCTTCTATGGTCATACACCTAATGAAAATGGTTTGTTGGATCTCGATCGTGGTGATACACATTATCATAGTATTGAAGCCAAAAGATGCAAAGTTAATAATGATAGTGCAACTTATTTGTGGCACTACCATTTAGGTCATATTGGTGTAAAGCGCATGAAGAAAATCCATGCTGATGGGCTTTTGGAATCACTTGATTATGAATCAGTTGATTCTTGCGAACCATGCCTCATGGGCAAGATGACTAAGACTCTGTTCTCCGGAACAATGGAGCGAGCAAAAAATTTATTGGAAATCATACATACTGATGTATGTGGTCCGATGAATATTGAGGCTCGCGACAAGTATCATTATTTTCTGGTCTTCATAGATGATTTGAGCAAATATGAGTATATCTACTTGATGAAACACAAGTCTGAAACATTTTAAAAGTTCAAAGAATTTCAGAGTGAAGTGGAGAATCATCGTAACAAAAATAAAAGTTTCTACGATATGATCGCAGAAGTAAAATATTTGAGTTACGATTTTGGCCTTCAGTTAAAACAATGTGAAATAGTTTCAATACTCACACCCACCTGGAACACCACAGTGTAATGGTGTGTCCGAACATCGTGACCGTACTTTATTAGATATGGTGCGATCTATGGTGTCTCTTACCGATTTACCACTATCGTTTTGGGGTTATGCATTAGAGACAGCTACATTCCGGTTAAATAGGGCACCATCTAAATCCGTTGAGACGACACCGTATGAACTATGGTTTGGCAAGAAACCTAAGCCGTCGTTTCTTAAAGTTTGAGGTTGCAATGCTTATGTGAAAAAGTGTCAACCTGATAAGCTCAAACCCAAATCGGAGAAGTGCGTCTTCATAGGATACCCAAAAGAAAATGTTGGGTACACCTTCTATCACAGATCCGAAGGCAAGTTATTCATTGCTGAGAATGGATCCTTTCTAGAGAAGGAGTTTCTCTCAAAAGAAGTGAGTGGGAGGAAAGTAGAACTTGATGAGGTAACTGTACCTACTCCCTTATTGGAAAGTAGTTCATCACAGAAATCTATTCCTATGACTACTACACCAATTAGTGAGGAAGCTAATGATGATGATCATCTAACTTCAGATCAAGTTACTACCGAAACCTCATAGGTAAATCAGAGTGAGATCTGCACCAGAGTGGTACGGTAATCCTGTTCTAGAGGTCATGTTACTTGACCATGACGAGCGTACGAACTATGAGGAAGCGATGATGAGCCCAGATTCCGCGAAATGGCTTGAGGCCATGAATTCTGAGATGAGATCCATGTATGGGTGTTAATCACATGGTGATGTGAACTATTGGTATTAAATCACATGGTGATGTGAACTAGATTATTGACTCTAGTGCAAGTGGGAGACTGATGGAAATATGCCCTAGAGGCAATAATAAAGTTATTATTTATTTCCTTATATCATGATAAATGTTTATTATTCATGCTAGAATTATATTAACCGGAAACATAATACATGTGTGAATACATAGACAAACAGAGTGTCACTAGTATGCCTCTACTTTACTAGCTCGTTGATCAAAGATGGTTATGTTTCCTAACCATAGACATGAGTTGTCATTTGATTAATGTGATCACATCATTAGGAGAATGATGTGATTGACTTGACCCATTCCGTTAGCCTAGCACTTGATCGTTTAGTTTGTTGTTATTTCTTTCTTCATGACTTATACATGTTCCTATGACTATGAGATTATGCAACTCCCGTTTACCGGAGGAACACTTTGTGTGCTACCAAACGTCACAACGTAACTGGGTGATTATAAAGGTGCTCTACAGGTGTCTCCGAAGGTACTTGTGTTGGAAATATGCCCTAGAGGCAATAATAAAATGGTTATTATTATATTTCCTTGTTCATGATAATTGTCTATTGTTCATGCTATAATTGTGTTATCCGGAAATCGTAATACATGTGTGAATACATAGACCACAACACGTCCCTAGTGAGCCTCTAGTTGACTAGCTCGTTGATCAAAAGATAGTCGTGGTTTCCTGACTATGGACGTTGGATGTCATTGATAACGGGATCACATCATTAGGAGAATGATGTGATGGACAAGACCCAATCCTAAGCATAGCTCAAAGGTCGTGTAGTTTGTTTGCTATAGCTTTTCCGAATGTCAAGTATCATTTCCTTAGACCATGAGATTGTGCAACTCCCGGATACCGTAGGAGTGCTATGGGTGTGCCAAATGTCACAACGTAACTGGGTGACTATAAAGGTGCACTACGGGTACCTCCGAAAGTGTCTGTTGGGTTGGCACGAATCGAGACTGGGATTTGTCACTCCGTATGATGGAGAGGTATCTCTAGGCCCACTCGGTAATGCATCATCATAATGAGCTCATTGTGACCAAGTGGTTGATCACGGGATCATGCACTACGGTACGAGTAAAGTGACTTGCCGGTAACAAGATTGAACGAGGTATTGGGATACCGACGATCGAGTCTCGGGCAAGTAACGTACCGATTGACAAAGGGAATTGTATACGGGATTGATTGAATCCTCGACATCGTGGTTCATCCGATGAGATCATGGAGGAGCATGTGGGAGCCAACATGGGTATCCACATCCCGCTGTTGGTTATTGACCAGAGAGTCGTCTCGGTCATGTCTGCGTGTCTCCCGAACCCGTAGGGTCTACACACTGAAGGTTCGGTGACGCTAGGGTTGTTGAGATATTAGTATACGGTAACCCGAAAGTTGTTCGGAGTCCCGGATGAGATCCCAGACATCACGAGGAGTTCCGGAATGGTCTGAAGGTGAAGATTTATATATAGGAAGTCAAGTTTCGGCCATCGGGAAAGTTTCGGGGGTAATCTGTATTGTACCGAGACCACCGGAAGGGTCCCGGGGGTCCACCGGGTGGGGCCACCTATCCCGGAGGGCCCCATGCACTGAAGTGGGAGGGGAACCAGCCCATAGTGGGCTGGTGCGCCCCCGTTGGGCCTCCCCCTGCACCTAGGGTTGGAAACCCTAGGGGTGGGGGGCGCCCCACTTGGCTTGGGGGGCAAGCCACCCCCCTTGGCCGCCGCCCCCCTTGGAGATCCCATCTCCTAGGGCCAGCGCCCCCTAGGGGTCCTATATATAGTGGGGGGAGGGAGGGCAGCCACACCCTAGCCCCTGGCGCCTCCCTCTCCCTCCCGTGACACCTCTCCCTCTCCCTGAGCTTGGCGAAGCCCTGCCGAGATCACCGTTACTTCCACCACCACGCCGTCATGCTGCTGGATTTCCATCAACCTGTCCATCCCCTTTGCTGGATCAAGTTGGAGGTGACGTCTTCCCAACCGTACGTGTGTTGAATGCGGAGGTGCCGTCCGTTCGGCGCTAGGTCATCGGTGATTTGGATCACGACGAGTACGATTCCATCAACCCCGTTCTCTTGGACGCTTCCGCTCGCGATCTACAAGGGTATGTAGATGCACTCCCTTCTCCCTCGTTGCTAGATGACTCCATAGATTGATCTTGGTGATGCGTAGAAATTTTTTAAATTCTGCTACGTTCCCCAACAGTGGCATCATGAGCTAGGTCTATGCATAGTTTCTATGCACGAGTAGAACACAAAGCAGTTGTGGGCGTCGATATTGTCAATTTACTTGCCGTTACTAGTCTTATCTTGATTCAACGGCATCGTGGGATGAAGCGGCCCGGACCGACGTTACACGCTTACGTGAGACTGGTTCCATCGACTGACATGCACTAGTTGCATAAGGTGGCTAGCGGGTGTCTGTCTCTCCCACTTTAGTCGGATCGGATTCGATGAAAAGGGTCCTTATGAAGGGTAAATATAAATTGGCATATCACGTTGTGGTTTTGGCGTAGGTAAGAAACGTTCTTGCTAGAAACCTATAGCAGCCACGTAAAAACTTGCAACAACAATTAGAGGACGTCTAACTTGTTTTTGCAGTATGTGCCGTGTGATGTGATATGGCCAAAAGGATGTGATGAATGATATATGTGATGTATGAGATTGATCATGTTCTTGTAATAGGAATCACGACTTGCATGTCGATGAGTATGACAACCGACAGGAGCCATAGGAGTTGTCTTAATTTATTTATGACCTACGAGTCAACATAAATGTCATGTAATTACTTTACTTTATTGCTAAAGCGTTAGCCATAGTAGTAGAAGTAATAGATGACGAGACAACTTCAAGAAGACACGATGATGGAGATCATGATGATGGAGATCATGGTGTCATGCCGGTGACGACGATGATCATGGCGCCCCGACGATGGAGATCAAAAGGAGCAAATGACATTGGCCATATCATGTCACTATTTGATTGCATGTGATGTTTATCATGTTTTACATCTTATTTGCTTAGAATGACGGTAGCTTAAATAAGATGATCCCTCGTTATAATTTCAAGAAAGTGTTCCCCCTAACTGTGCACCGTTGCGAAGGTTCGTTGTTTCGAAGCACCATGTGATGATCGGGTGTGATAGATTCTAATGTTCGAATACAACAGGTGTAAGCCAGATTTACACACACAATACACTTAGTTTGACTTGACGAGCCTAGCATGTACAGACATGGCCTCGGAACACGGAAGACTGAAAGGTCAAGCATGAGTCGTATAGAAGATACGATCAACATGAAGACGTTCACCGATGTTGACTAGTCCGTCTCACGTGATGATCGGACACTGCCTAGTTGACTCAGATCATGTTTCACTTAGATGACTAGAGGGATGTCTATCTGAGTGGGAGTTCATTGAATAATTTGATTAGATGAACTTAATTATCATGAACTTAGTCTAAAATCTTTACATTATGTCTTGTAGATCAAATGGCCCATGCTAATGTTGCCCTCAACTTCAACGCGTTCCTAGAGAAAACCAAGCTGAAAGATGATGGCAACAACTATACGGACTGGGTCCGGAACCTGAGGATCATCCTCATAGCTGCCAAGAAAGATTATGTCCTAGAAGCACCGCTAGGTGACGCACCCATCCCAGAGAACCAAGACATTATGAACGCTTGGCAGTCACGTGCTGATGATTACTCGCTCGTTTAGTGCGGCATGCTTTATAGCTTAGAACCGGGGCTCCAAAAGCGTTTTGAGCAACACGGAGCATATGAGATGTTCGAAGAGCTGAAAATGGTTTTCCAAGCTCATGCCCGGGTCGAGAGATATGAAGTCTCTGACAAGTTCTTCAGTTGTAAGATGGAGGAAAATAGTTCTGTCAGTGAGCACATACTCAAAATGTCTGGGTTGCATAACCGCTTGACTCAGCTGGCAGTTAATCTCCCGGATGACGCGGTCATTGAAAGAATCCTTCAGTCGCTTCCACCGAGCTACAAGAGCTTTGTGATGAACTTCAATATGCAGGGGATGGAAAAGACCATTCCTGAGGTATATTCAATGCTGAAATCAACGGAGGTGGAGATCAAAAAGGAACATCAAGTGTTGATGGTGAATAAAACAACTAAGTTTAAGAAAGGCAAGGGTAAGAAGAACTTCAAGAAGGGCGGCAAGGGGGTTGCCGCGCCCGGTAAGCAAGCTTCCGGGAAGAAGCCAAAGAATGGACCCAAGCCCGAGACTGAGTGTTTTTATTGCAAGGGAAGTGGTCACTAGAAGCGGAACTGCCCCAAATACTTAGCGGACAAGAAGGCCGACAACACTAAAGGTATATGTGATATACATGTAATTGATGTGTACCTTACCAATACTCGTAGTAGCTCCTGGGTATTTGATACCGGTGCGGTTGCTCACATTTGTAACTCCAAGAAGGAGCTGCGGAATAAGCGGAGACTGGCGAAGGACGAGGTGACGATGCGCGTCGGGAATGGTTCCAAGGTCGACGTGATCACCATCGGCATGCTACCTCTACATTTACCTATGGGATTAGTTTTAAACCTCAATAATTGTTATTTAGTGTCAGCTTTGAGCATGAACATTGTATCAGGATCTCGTTTAATTCGAGATGGCTACTCATTTAAATCCGAGAATAATGGTTGTTCTATTTATATGAGAGATATGTTTTATGGTCATGCTCCGCTGGTGAATGGTTTATTCTTAATGAATCTCGAGCGTAATGTTACACATATTCGTAGCGTGAATACCAAAATATGTAAGGTTGATAATGATAGTCCCACATACTTGTGGCACTGCCGCCTTGGTCGCATAGGTGTCAAACGCATGAAGAAGCTCCATGCAGATGGACTTTTGGAGTCTCTTGATTACGAATCATTTGACACGTGTGAACCATGCCTCATGGGTAAAATGACCAAGACTCCGTTCTCAGGAACAATGGAGCGAGCAACCAACTTATTGGAAATCATACATACTGATGTGTGCGGTCCAATGAGTGTTGAGGCTCACGGTGGGTATCATTATGTTCTCACCCTCACAGATGACTTGAGTAGATATGGGTATGTCTACTTGATGAAACACAAGTCTGAGACCTTTGAAAAGTTCAAGGAATTTCAGAGTGAGGTTGAGAATCAACGTGACAGAAAAATCAAGTTCTTGCGATCAGATCGTGGGGGAGAATACTTGAGTCACGAATTTGGCACGCACTTAAGGAAATGTGGAATAGTTTCACAACTCACGCCGCCTGGAACACCTCAGCGTAATGGTGTGTCCGAACTTCGTAATCGCACTCTATTGGATATGGTGCGATCTATGATGTCTCTTACCGATCTACCGCTGTCATTTTGGGGCTATGCTTTAGAGACTGCCGCATTGACTTTAAATAGGGCTCCGTCGAAATCCGTTGAGACGACACCATATGAATTATGGTTTGGGAAGAAACCTAAGCTGTCATTTCTAAAAGTTTGGGGATGCGATGCTTATGTCAAGAAACTTCAACCTGAAAAGCTCGAACCAAATCCGAAAATGCGTCTTCATTGGGTATACCTTATACCTCAGATCCGAAGGCAAAATCTTTGTTGCCAAGAATGGATCCTTTATAGAGAAAGAGTTTCTCTCAAAAGAAGTAAGTGGGAGGAAAGTAGAACTTGATGAAGTATTGCCTCTTGAACCGGAGAGTGGTGTAGCTCAAGAAAATGTTCCTGAGGTGCCTGCACCGACTAGAGAGGAAGTTAATGATGATGATCATGAAACTTCAGATCAAGTTGCTACTGAACTTCGTAGGTCCACAAGGACACGTTCTGCACCAGAGTGGTACGGCAACCCTGTCCTGGAAATCATGTTGTTAGACAATGGTGAACCTTCGAACTATGAAGAAGCGATGGCGGGCCCAGATTCCGACAAATGGCTGGAAGCCATGAAATCTGAGATAGGATCCATGTATGAAAATGAAGTATGGACTTTGACTGACTTGCCCGATGATCGGCGAGCCATAGAAAATAAATGGATCTTTAAGAAGAAGACAGACGCTGATGGTAATGTAACCATCTATAAAGCTCGGCTTGTCGCTAAGGGTTATCGACAAGTTCAAGGGGTTAACTATGATGAGACTTTCTCACCTGTAGCGAAGCTGAAGTCTGTCCGAATCATGTTAGCAATTGCCGCATTCTATGATTATGAGATATGGCAAATGGACGTCAAAACGGCATTCCTTAATGGTTTCCTTCAGGAAGAATTGTATATGATACACCCGGAAGGTTTTGTCGATCCTAAGAATGTTGACAAGGTGTGCAAGCTCCAACCCTCGATCTATGGGCTGGTGCAAGCATCTCGGAGTTGGAACATTCGTTCTGATGAGATGATCAAAGCGTTTGGGTTTACACAGACTTATGGAGAAGCCTGCATTTACAAGAAAGTGAGTGGGAGCTCTGTAGCATTTCTCATATTGTATGTGGATTACATACTGTTGATGGGAAATGATATAGAATTCTTGGAAAGCATAAAGGCCTACTTGAACAAGTGTTTTCAATGAAGGATCTTGGAGAAGCTGCTTTCATATTAGGCATCAAGATCTATAGAGATAGATCGAGACGCCTCATTGGTCTTTCACAGAGTACGTACCTTGACAAGATATTGAAGAAGTTCAATATGGATCAGTCAAAGAAGGGGTTCTTGCCTGTATTTCAAGGTACAAGATTGAGCACGGCTCAATGCCCGACCACGGCAGAAGATAGAGAAAAGATGAGTGTCGTCCCCTATGCCTCGGCCATAGGGTCTATCATGTATGCTATGCTGTGTACCAGACCTGATGTAAACCTTGCCGTAAGTTTGGTAGGAAGGTACCAAAGTAATCCCGACATGGAACACTGAACAGTGGCCAAGAATATCCTGAAGTACCTGAAGAGGACTAAGGATATGTTTCTCGTTTATGGAGGTGACGAAGAGCTCGTCATAAAGGGTTACGTCGATGCTAGCTTCGACACAGATCTGGATGACTCTAAGTCACAAACCGGATACGTGTATATTTTGAATGGTGGGGCAGTAAGATGGTGCAATTGCAAGCAAAGCGTTATGGCAGGATCTACATGTGAAGCGGAGTACATGACAGCCTCGGAGGCAGCACAAGAAACAATCTAGGTGAAGGAGTTCATTACCAACCTAGGAGTCATTCCCAATGCATCGGGCCCGATGACTCTCTTCTGTGACAACACTGGAGCTATTGCCCTTGCTAATGAGCCCAGGTTTCACAGGAACACCAGGCATATCAAGCGTCGCTTCAATTCCATTTGTGAAAGTGTTCAAAATGGAGACATAGATATTTGTAAAGTACATACGAACCTGAATGTAGCAGATCCGTTGACTAAACCTCTCCCTAGAGCAAAACATGATCAACACCAGAACTCTATGGGTATTCGATTCATCACAATGTAACTAGATTATTGACTCTAGCACAAGTGGGAGACTGTTGGAAATATGCCCTAGAGGCAATAATAAATTGGTTATTGTTATATTTCCGTGTTCATGATAATTGTCTATTGTTCATGCTATAATTGTGTTATCCGGAAATCGTAATACATGTGTGAATACATAGACCACAACACGTCCCTAGTGAGCCTCTAGTTGACTAGCTCATTGATCAAAAGATAGTCATGGTTTCCTGACTATGGACATTGGATGTCATTGATAATGGGATCACATCATTAGCAGAATGATGTGATGGACAAGACCCAATCCTAAGCATAGCTAAAAGATCGTGTAGTTCCTTTGCTATAGCTTTTCCGAATGTCAAGTTTCATTTCCTTAGACCATGAGATTGTGCAACTCCCGGATACCATAGGAGTGCTTTGGGTGTGCCAAAAGTCACAACGTAACTAGGTGACTATAAAGGTGCACTACGGGTACCTCCGAAAGTGTCTGTTCGGTTGGCACGAATCGAGACTGGGATTTGTCACTCCGTATGACGGAGAGGTATCTCTGGGCCTACTCGGTAATGCATCATCATAATGAGCTCAATGTGACCAGGTGGTTGATCACGGGATCATGCATTACGGTACGAGTAAAGTGACTTGCCGGTAACGAGATTGAACGAGGTATTGGGATACCGACGGTCGAGTCTCGGGCAAGTAACGTACCGATTGACAAAGGGAATTGTATACGGGATTGATTGAATCCTCGACATCGTGGTTCATCCGACGAGATCATCGAGGAGCATGTGGGAGCCAACATGGGTATCCAGATCCCACTATTGGTTATTGACCGGAGAGTCGTCTCGGTCATGTCTGCGTGTCCCCCGAACCCGTAGGGTCTACACACTTAAGGTTCGGTGATGCTAGGGTTGTTGAGATATTAGTATACGGTAACCCGAAAGTTGTTCAGAGTCCCGGATGAGATCCCAGATGTTACGAGGAGTTCTGGAATGGTCCGGAGGTGAATATTTATATATAGGAAGTCAAGTTTCGGCCATCGGGAAAGTTTAGGGGGTAATTGGTATTGTACCGAGACCACGGGAAGGGTCCCGGGGGTCCACCGGGTGGGGCCACCTATCCCGGAGGGCCCCATCGGCTGAAGTGGGAGGGGAACCAGCCCCTAGTGGGCTGGTGTGCCCCCCTTGGGCCTCCCCCTGCGCCTAGGGTTGGAAACCCTAGGGTTGGGGGGCGCCCCACTTGGCTTGGGGGGCAAGCCACCCCCTTGGCCGCCGCCCCCTTGGAGATCCCATCTCCTAGGGCCGGTGCCCCCTAGGGGTCCTATATATAGTGGGGGGAGGGAGGGCAGCCAAACCCTAGCCCCTGGCGCCTCCCTCTCCCTCCTGTGACACCTCTCCCTCTCCCTGAGCTTGGCGAAGCCCTGCCGAGATCACCGTTACTTCCACCACCACGCCATCGTGCTGCTGGATCTCCATCAACCTCTCCATCCCCCTTGCTGGATCAAGTTGGAGGAGACGTCTTCCCAACCGTACGTGTGTTGAACGTGGAGGTGTCGTCCATTAGGCGCTAGGTCATCGGTGATTTGGATCACGACGAGTACGACTCCATCAACCCCGTTCTCTTGAACGCTTCCGCTCGCGATCTACAAGGGTATGTAGATGCACTCCCTTCTCCCTCGTTGCTAGATGAATCCATAGATTGATCATGGTGATGCGTAGAAAATTTTAAAATTCTGCTATGTTCCCCAACAACTTGTTGGGTTGGCGTATTTCGAGATTAGGATTTGTCACTCCGATTGTCGGAGAGGTATCTCTGGGCCCTTTCGGTAATGCACATCACTTAAGCCTTGCAAGCATTGCAACTAATGAGTTAGTTGCGGGATGCTGTGTTATGGAACGAGTAAAGAGACTTGCCGGTAACGAGATTGAACTAGGTATTGAGATACCGACGATCGAATCTCGGGCAAGAAACATACCGATGACAAAGGGAACACCGTATGTTGTTATGCGGTATGACCGATAAAGATCTTCGTAGAATATGTAGGAGCCAATATGGGCATCCAGGTCCCGCTATAGGTTATTGACCAGAGAGGTGTCTCGGTCATGTCTACATAGTTCTCGAACCCGTAGGGTCCGCACGCTTAACATTCGTTGACGAGATAGTATTATATGAGTTATGTATGTTGGTGACCGAATGTTGTTCAGAGTCCCAGATGAGATCACAGACATGACGAGGAGCTCCGGAATGGTCCGGAGGTAAAGATTCATATATTGGATGATATGGTTTGGCCATGGGGTCAGGCCCATGGGGCTATAAGTCGGTGCAAAAGGATTTTTGCAGAGGCCTGGGGGCCAAACGCCGGAGACCCTGGCGTCTGGGCCAGACGCCAAGGATTGTGGCGTTTGGTCCTGGAGTCCAAGTGGGACTCTTGCCTTTCGGGCAAAACCGACTTTGAGGAGGCTTTTGCTCCAAGTTTCGACCCCAGGGCTCAACATATAAATAGAGGGGCAGGGCTAGCACCAAAGACACATCAATAAACACCAAGCCGTGTGCCGGCTACCCCGTCCCCTTTAGTTTATCCTCCGTCATAGTTTTCGTAGTGCTTAGGCGAAGCCCTGCGGAGATTGTTCTTCACCAACACCGTCACCACGCAGTCGTGCTGCCGAAACTCATCTACTACTTTGCCCCTCTTGCTAGATCAAGAAGGCGAGGACGTCACCGAGCCAAACGTGTGTAGAACTCGGAGGTGCCGTGCTTTCGGTACTTGGATCGGTCGGATCGTGAAGATGTACGACTACATCAACTGCGTTGATACAACGCTTCTGTGAATGGTCTACGAGGGTACATAGACAACACTCTCCCCTCTCGTTGCTATGCATCACCATGATCCTGTGTGTGCGTAGGAAATTTTTGAAATTACTACGTTCCCCGATAGTGGTATCCGAGCCAGGTTTTATGCGTTGATGTAATATGCACGAGTAGAACACAAGTGAGTTGTGGGTGATATAAGTCATACTGCTTACCAGCATGTCGCACTTTGGTTCGGCGGTATTGTTGGATGAAGCGGCCCGGACCGACATTACGCGTACGCTTACGCGAGACTGGTTTTACCGCCGTGCTATGCACACAGGTGACTAGTGGGTGTCAGTTTCTCCAACTTTAGCTGAACCGAGTGTGGCTATGCCCGATCCTTGAGAAGGTTAAAACAACACTAAGTTGACAAACTATCATTGTGGTTTTGATGCATAGGTAAGAACAGTTCTTGCTCAGCCCGTAGTAGCCACGTAAAACTTGCAACAACTAAGTAGAGGACGTCTAACTTATTTTTGCAAGGTATGTTGTGATGTGATATGGTCAAGACGGGATGAGATATAAGTTGTTGTATAAGATGATCATGTTTTGTTGATGTTATCGGCAACTGGCAGAAGCCTTATGGTTGTCTCTTTATTGCATAAGATGCAAGCGCCAAATAATTGCTTTACTTTATCGCTATGCGATAGCAATAGTTGTGTAGCGACCAAACCTCAACCGGTCTGATCTTTGTGCTCCGATGTCATCCCTGGATCAGTAATGCTGACACCACACAGTACTTCGAAGGATTTATAGTAGAGTGGCAATTACACACTTATTACAACGATGTCTCAAATGAGAACTTATTACATGAATATGGCTTAAGGCCATCTAGTGTCGATAACAGCGGAAGACTTGGAAGATAAATGGGTCCATCAACTCCAACGGCATCATTGAGTATAGAACCATGACCTAAAACACCTCAATCGTCGTCTGAAAAGTCTGCAACATTAACGTTGCAGCCCGAAACGGGTCAGCACGTGGAATATGCTGGCAAAGTAACACATAGAGAATGATGGAATGAAACAGCTATACTATATGCATATTTGGCTGGTGGAAAGTTCTATGGTTACTGTTTTGCGTAAAGCCATTTTTTCCCTACTGCAAAGGAATAAATTTATTTAACTATCATGATGGTTGTTAAACATTGAGAATGGTTGACAGCATTCTCAATCCCAATTAAAAGTAGTCATTAAAACCCAACAATATTAATTAGAGGTAACATGTTGAGATTCACATGATATTCAAGTACTAGATACTCAAGATTGTCCATAACCGGGGACACGGCTAGTCATGATTAGTTTGTTACACTCTACAGAGGTTTGCGTACTTTTCCCCACAACACTCGATCGCCTCCGTTGGTTTTCTCGCACTACTGGTGTTTGAGAAATGGATGACCGAGACATATTCTTTCAGAAGCGCTAGCACCTTACGACGGAGTAGACCGTACCACCTACAACCCCTACATCTGCTAGTCTACCCCTATAAGAGTTCGCACGACTTAGTCAACTATGCCAGAGCCCATATTGGCTTGGAGCTGCACACGTAAGTATTTAGCATGAAAGATCTTATGATCCCTTTGAGCCTGGGTGGCGGTCCAAAATAAAAACAGGCAAGTCCTGATAGACATCAGGTGCCTCAATCCACCCAGATGTGTGTTTAAGTTGCCACCTTAGATAAACCAATTAAATTATCAATCTCACATCTGTCATGGATATCACTCACCCAATCCACGTCTACTAGCATAGCATGGCATAATAAGCAAACGTAGAAGTAACTCCCAAAGGTTTCATAATAAACAGGTAATAGGTACTACCTCATCTACTTCCCATCCCACAATTTAATTAGATCCTAATCATGCAATGTGTGAGGATGGATCTAATGCAATAAAACTGGGTTGTAGAAAAGGTATGATCAAAGTGTTACTTGCCTTGCTGATGATCCGCGAGTCCTAGAGATTCGAAGTAACAAGCGGCGCAATCCGGGTAATCTATCGCAGACAAACAACAAGCATACAATAAGTACTCATCTAATGCACAGGTAAAACTCGAACAAGAGATCGAACCAGAAAGTTCAACTTAAGAACTCCGGTTGAGAAGAAAGAAAGAACCGAACAAAGAAACGGAAAACAAACGGCGGAAAACAACTCGGTTCTAGCAAGTTGAAACTAGGTCAAATTTTACCGTAGCAAAACCTAGTTAAAGTTGATTAGATGGAACGGCGGTTTCGAAACGAAACTCCAGGCGCTTGAATCACCTGATTCCGATAAACGAGCGAGAAGATAGACTAGAAAGAAGATCGGATCTGAGATCGCGATCGCGGAATAAATCCGACGAAAAGAAATAGAAGAACGGTTAAACGAATGGACGTTCGTTAACCTAGAGGAAATCCGGTGATCACGTTCGTTAGGACGAACGGTCCGGCGAACGGTCGCTAGGCAACTAAATCGGAAAAGAAAACGAATCCGATCTAGGGTTTCGGAAAAGAAAACCGAACGAAAAACCGATCTAGAAAACCGGAACGGTTTCGCGAAGAAAAACAAATTGGAAAAGAAGAATCGGAACGATTAGAAGAAAACGATCCGATGAGAAGAATAGATGTAGCGCGGGGCTACCTCCGGCGAAGTCTCCGGCGACAATCTTCGGCGGCGTGGGCGTAGGGCGGCGGTGGCAAGGTGCGGCGGCGGCGCGGGTGTGGGGTGGCGCGGCGGCGGTGGGGCACTAGGGCGGCGTGGCGCGGGTGTGGGGCACGGTGTGTTTGGGGCTTTGGGGCCTTGGATTTGATGGGTTTAGAGGGGGGGGGTGTGGGAGTATTTATATTGGGGAGGGGGGAGAAAACTTGGTGTAGGGGTCAAGGAATTGGACTAGGACTAGGAAAAGAAAAGAGGGAAAAGATCTAGAAAAAAAACGAAAGTAGATGAATCCTACTAGGACAAGGAACAGCGGCGGCGGCTTCCTGGCCTGGGGCGCCTGGGAGCCGGCCGGCCCGGTGGCTTGGGCCTTAGGCCCAAGTCGCTGGAGCTCTCTCTCTTTTTTAAATGGTTCCGTGCTCGAAAAAAAAAACAAAACGAGATCTAAACGAACTCCAAAACTAATAAAGTAAATTTTCCCCGACTCCTAAAAATGAGTCGAACAAAATGAACTTTTCTCCAGGCCTAAAATGCAAATTTTTAAAACGGGCATTTTTCCCTATCCAAATAGAAGGCAAAAGAAACTCCGACAAAACCAATGATCCTTTCTTCAAAATTTGAGAAGACTCAAATATGAAAAAGACGAAATCTCCAACTCTCTCCGAGGGTCCTTGAGTTGCGTGAAATTTCTAGGATCGCAAAATGCAAGAAAGTATGATATGCATGATGATCTAGTGTACAACATTCCAAATTGAAAATTTGGGATGTTACAAACCTACCCCCCTTAAGATGAATCTCGCCCTCGAGATTCGGGTTGGCTAGAAAATAGGTGAGGGTGGTCCTTGAGCAAATCTTCTTCTCTCTCCTAGGTGGCTTCATCCTCTGAGTGGTGGTTCCACTGAACTTTGCAAAACTTGATAACCTTGCTGTGGGTAACTCTGCTGGCAAACTCGAGAATCCTGATTGGTATCTCCTCATACGTTAAGTCGTCCTTCAATTGAATTGCTTCAAGCGGCACTGTACCTCTTAACGGTACCTCCGCCATCTCGACGTGACACTTCTTCAGCTGAGAAACATGGAATACGTCATGAACTCCTGACAGTCCCTCTGGTAATTCCAACTTATAAGCGACTTCTCCCATATGTTGCAAGATCTTGTATGGTCCAACAAAACGTGGTGCTAATTTTCCGTTAACTCCAAAACGCTTAACTCCTCGTAGTGGGGATACTCGGAGATACAGCCTGTCTCCGGTTTCGTAAACTGTCTCCTTGCGTTTAGAATCTGCGTAGCTCTTCTGCCTGGACTGGGCTACCTTGAGCCTATCGCGAATCAACTTAACTTTCTGTTCAGACTCCTTAATCAAATCTGGTCCAAACAACTGACGGTCTCCAACTTCTTCCCACGACAACGGTGTCCTGCACCTCCTTCCGTACAAAGCTTCGAAAGGTGCCATCTTCAAACTAGTTTGGTAACTGTTGTTATAAGAAAACTCCGCATACGGAAAATTATCGTCCCAACTAGATCCATAATCTAGTGTACAAGCTCTCAGCATATCTTCCAAAATCTGATTGACTCACTTGGTCTGTCCATCTGTCTGCGGATGAAAAGCGGTGCTGAACTCTAGCCTGGTTCCCAAAGTTTCATGCAACTGATTCCAAAACTTTGAGGTAAATTGGGTTCCTCTGTCTGATACAATACTCCTCGGAACTCCATGCAAACAAATGATCCTAGTCATGTATATCTTTGCCAACTTAGCACTGGTGTAAGTGGTCTTAACTGGAATGAAATGTGCTACCTTCGTCAAACGATCAACTACTACCCATATCGAGTCATATCCTGCTTTCGTCCTGGGCAGTCCGGTGATAAAATCCATGCCTATCTTATCCCACTTCCATTCGGGTATCGACAATGTTTGCAACAATCCGGCTGGCTTCTGATGTTCTGCCTTTACTCTATGGCATACATCACAGACTGCTACATAAGCGGCAATATCCTTCTTCATTCTGGTCCACCAGAATGTCTCCTTCAAATCCAAATACATCTTGGTATTTCCTGGGTGAATCGAATATGGTGAATCATGTGCCTCTTGCAGAATCAACTTCCTGATCTTCGGGTCATTTGGCACATAAACACGGTCCTCAAACCATAGGGTATCGTGCTCATCCTCACGAAATCCCTTTGCTTTTCCTTTGCTTAGTTTCTCCTTTATAGAAGCAATCTCATTGTCAGGTTTCGGAGCTTCTCTAATTTTATCCATCAATGTTGACTGAATCTCCAATGCTGCTACATAGCCTTTCGGAACTATCTCCAAACATAGCTCACGAAGGTTTTCTGCTAACTCCTTTGGTATACTTCCCGTCATTATCGTATTGACATGGCTCTTACGGCTCAATGTGTCAGCTACTACATTAGCTTTACCGGGATGGTAATGCAATCTCATATCATAATCCTTGATGAGCTCCAACCATCTCCTTTGTCTGAGATTCAACTCTTTCTGCGTGAAAATGTACTTCAAACTCTTGTGATCTGTGTACACCTCACAATGATTTCCAATGAGGAAATGTCTCCATGTCTTCAATGCATGCACTACGGCTGCTAACTCCAAATCACGAGTGGCATAATTCAACTCATGAGGTTTTAGTTGTCGTGAAGCATACGAAACAACTCTACCTTCCTGCATAAGCACTGCTCCAAGTCCTCGACGTGAAGCGCCGCAATACACCTCATAATCCTTGGTCTGATCTGGCAAAATCAACACTGGTGAGGTAACCAATCGTTTCTTCAACTCCTGGAAACTAGCCTCACACTCCTCAGTCCAATTGAACTTGGTATCCTTCTTCAACAACTCCGTCATAGGCTTCGCAATCTTTGAAAAGTTCTCAATGAATCTCCGGTAGTATCCTGCGAGTCCAAGAAAACTCCGGATCTCTCCAATTGTCGTTGGTGCTTCCCATTCAGTTACGGTCTCAACCTTTGTGGGGTCAACTGCTATCCCTTCTTCGGATATAACGTGTCCGAGGAATCCTACTTCCTTCAACCAAAACTCACATTTGCTAAATTTGGCATATAACTGATGTTCCCTTAGTTTCTCCAAAACCAAACGCAAATGTTCCTTATGCTCTTCTTCATTCTTTGAATAAACCAGGATATCATCAATGAACACTATGACGAACTTATCCAAAAACTCCATAAACACCTTGTTCATCATGTTCATAAAATAGGCATGCGCGTTAGTCAATCCAAATGACATAATGGTATACTCATACATTCCATATCTTGTGGTGAATGCTGTCTTAGGTATGTCCTGCTCTCGAATCTTCAACCGGTGGTACCCTGATCGCAAATCGATCTTGGAAAACACTTTAGCTCCTTGCAAACAATCAAACAGATCATTTATCATTGGCAGTGGGTACTTGTTCTTGATGGTTACTTCATTCAATCCACGATAATCAACAACCATCCTTAATGATCCATCCTTCTTCTCCACTAGAAGTACGGGTGATCCCCAAGGTGAAGAACTTGGGCGAATGTAACCTTTCTCCAATAACTCCTTAATCTGATTCTTAATTTCCACCAAATCCTTTGCTGGCATCCGGTATGGTCTCTTTGATATTGGGCCTGTACCCGGCAACAACTCAATCAGAAACTCAATCTCTCTATCCGGTGGCATGCCTGGCAACTCTTCTGGAAATACATCAGGAAAATCCTTTACCACTGGTACTTCCTCCTGCACGACTCCTGTCAGGCAATTTACTTGTGTCCTATTTGGCACATGCCGGGATACATACTTGATCCTTCTTCCTTCTGGCGTTGTAAGAAAAATTGACTTACTAGCACAATCGATGTTTCCTCCATACATCGACAACCAATCCATACCGAGGATTAGATCCAATCCTTAGGATTCCAATACTATTAGGTCTGAGGGAAAGACATAGTTACCAATCCTCAATGGTAACCGATCACACCATTGTCTAGCCATAAACTCCGCTCCTGGTGAGCTTACTAACATGCGTGACCTAAGGGCTTGGGTTGGCAGGTTATATTTATCCACAAATCCCCTTGATATGTATGAATGCGATGCACCAGTATCGAAAAGAACGAGTGCGGTAAATGACTTAACCAAAAACTTACCGATTACCGCATCCGGCTGATCTTCAACCTCCTCCACGTTAACGTGGTTCACCTGTCCCCTATTAAAAGGGTTCGGCTTCTTCCCTGAGCTTCCATTGCCATTTCCATTCTGGCCTTCAGGACATTCATTGGCATAATGTCCGGTCTTGGAACACTTGAAACAGGTGACTTGACTCAGATCTCTCTTGGCTGGGGTTGATGGGGTGGTCCGGTTCTGGCCGTTGCTTCCTCCATTCCCATTACCATTCTTGTGGCCATTGTGGTTGTGCGAACTACTTCCTCCATGGGTATGCTGAAACTGAAATCCCGATTTAGAGGTAAAACGGGGCTTCTGCTGGGCTCCAGAGTTAAACTTCCCCTGTCCGTACTTCCTCTTGCGGTTCTCAATCTGCTGTTGCTTCCCTTCAATCATGATAGCACAATCTACCAACTCCTGGTAGTTTCTGAAACTTGCTACCGTCAACTGCATGCTTAACTCATCATTCAATCCTTCCAGAAACTTCTCCTGCTTAGCTGCATCCGTAGCAATGTCATCTGGGGCATAACGTGCTAACTTGCAGAAGTACTGGCCAACTGTCCTTCCTCCTTGGTGTAAGTTGCGAAACTCACGCTTCTTCATGGCCATAGCTCCTGCTGAAACATGTGCAGTGCGGAAAGCTTGCTGGAACTGATCCCATGTGACAGTGTCAACTGGGAAGGTGGCTGTGAAATTCTCCCACCATGATGCCGCGGGTCCTTCTAACTGATGTTTGGCAAACTTCACTTTCTCACCATCCGTGCATCCTGCAGTGGTCAACTCCCTTCCTATCTTGCGGAGCCAATCGTCTGCTACTATCGGCTCGATGCTACTGGAAAACACCGGCGGATTTAGCCTAAGGAAACGGGCTAAGTGGTCAACAGGGGGTGGTGGTGGTGGTGGGTTGTTGTTGTTGTTCTGCTGATTCTGGACTAACATATGCATCAACTGACTCTGCTGTTGGATCAACTGAGTAAGCTCCGGTGGGAATCCAGTGTCACGTCTCAGAGGCATCTGAGGGTTTTAGAAAAGAAGAGATATAAGAATAGAATGAGGTCTAAAGAGAAAACACTACCCCAATGCACATGAGCAAATTCACACAAAATCACTTCATTCAATCAAACAAGGGCTTACAATCGATCTAACTATCGCAAAAGTGCTCGAACTATAGTGTTTACATGGGGAAAATACTACTAATATTTGGTGGTCATCTAGAAATTTGAACCGGTGGAAGACTCCATGATGTCCGCTCCAGCTTCGTCTTCAAGGTCGGGTTCACTTGGATCCGAATCGGTGTCGTCGATGATGATGTAGTTATCCGGGCATGCGACGTACTCGTCTTCCTCCTTGGATGCTAACTTTCTCTTGAGTTCTTCAATCTCTTGCTTAAGATCGATGTTGTGTCTTGCTAGAGCTACGATCTCGTCCATGTAGTCCTTGCGTGTAGCCTTCATTTCTCCTTCTAGCTCGATGATCCTTGTCTTCGCATTCTTCAGCTCCATCATATCATTGCACATCTGGTTCTCGTGGCGTTGAATGTGCTGGTTTAACTCCTGGATGAATGCTGCAATGGATCTATCCTTCTTGGTGCTGACTAACTCCCATTGTTCATCTCGGCGTCCGCAAATCTGGTAGATAGTGTCCTTGAGGTCTTCTTGATAAACTTCTCCAATGCGTCCTATGGTTATATGGGCTGCCATGCTCCTTCCTAGACTCCAAGTTGGTGCATTGAAAACACTATCTATGGGCTTCGTGATTGGCGCGAATGTTCTTCCCGGAACGTGAGCTTGAATCTTCCAGCGCTCCTCTTCAGGAAAAGTGGCGTTGAATGTTCCCATGAAACTTGGTAATCCAATGTTTAGGTACTTGGTGACTTCCTTCTAGTGTAATCCAAAAGGTGTGCCTTCATCCGATTGAGCGTACTTAATCTTCGCGTCCTTCATCCTAAAGAGTAGAAAAGATGAGGAGTTAGAAAATGAGGAGAGAATAGTTATCTATGGATTTAACTTAGTGGTCGTGTCCTATAGTTAGCGTGTGCTCTGATACCATCTCTGTAGCGACCAAACCTCAACCGGTCCGATCTCTGTGCTCCGATGTCATCCCTGGATCAGTAATGCTGACACCGCACAGTACTTCGAAGGATTTATAGCAGAGTGGCAATTACACACTTATTACAACGATGTCTCAAATGAGAACTTATTACATGAATATGGCTTAAGGCCATCTAGTGTCGATAACAGCGGAAGACTTGGAAGATAAATGGGTCCATCAACTCCAACGGCATCATTGAGTATAGAACCATGACCTAAAACACCTCAATCGTCGTCTGAAAAGTCTGCAACATTAACGTTGCAGCCCGAAACGGGTCAGCACGTGGAATATGCTGGCAAAGTAACACATAGAGAATGATGGAATGAAACAGCTATACTATATGCATATTTGGCTGGTGGAAAGCTCTATGGTTACTGTTTTGCGTAAAGCCATTTTTCCCTACTGCAAAGGGATAAATTTATTTAACTATCATGATGGTTGTTAAACATTGAGAATGGTTGACAGCATTCACAATCCCAATTAAAGTAGTCATTAAAACCCAACAATATTAATTAGAGGTAACATGTTGAGATTCACATGATATTCAAGTACTAGATACTCAAGATTGTCCATAATCGGGGACACGGCTAATCATGATTAGTTTGTTACACTCTGCAGAGGTTTGCGCACTTTTCCCCACAAGACTCGATCGCCTCCGTTGGTTTTCTCGCACTACTGGTGTTCGAGAAACGGATGACCGAGACATAGTCTTTCAGAAGCGCTAGCACCTTACGACGAAGTAGACCGTACCACCTACAACCCCTACATCTGCTAGTCTACCCCTATAAGAGTTCGCACGACTTAGTCAACTATGCTAGAGCCCATATTGGCTTGTGGTTGCACACGTAAGTATTTAGCATGAAAGATCTTATGATCCCTTTGAGCCTGGGTGGTGGTCCAAAATAAAAACAGGCAAGTCCTGATAGACATCAGGTGCCTCAATCCACTCAGATGTGTGTTTAAGTTGCCACCTTAGATAAACCATTAAAATTATCAATCTCACATCTGTCATGGATATCACTCACCCAATCCACGTCTACTAGCATAGCATGGCATAATAAGCAAACGTAGAAGTAACTCCCAAAGGTTTCATAATAAACAGGTAATAGGTACTACCTCATCTACTTCCCATCCCACAATTTAATTAGATCCTAATCATGCAATGTGTGAGGATGGATCTAATGCAATAAAACTGGGTTGTAGAAAAGGTATGATCAAAGTGTTACTTGCCTTGCTGATGATCCGCGAGTCCTAGAGATTCGAAGTAACAAGCGGCGCAATCCGGGTAATCTATCGCAGACAAACAACAAGCATACAATAAGTACTCATCTAATGCACAGGTAAAACTCGAACAAGAGATCGAACCAGAAAGTTCAACTTAAGAACTCCGGTTGAGAAGAAAGAAAGAACCGAACAAAGAAACCGAAAACAAACGGCGGAAAACAACTCGGTTCTAGCAAGTTGAAACTAGGTCAAATTTTACTGTAGCAAAACTTAGTTAAAGTTGATTAGACGGAACGGCGGTTTCGAAATGAAACTCCAAGCGCTTGAATCACCTGATTCCGATAAACGAGCAAGAAGATAGACTAGAAAGAAGATCGGATCTGAGATCGCGATCGCGGAATAAATCCGACGAAAAGAAATAGAAGAACGGTTAAACGAACGGACGTTCGTTAACCTAGAAGAAATCCGGTGATCACGTTCGTTAGGACGAACGGTCCGGCGAACGGTCGCTAGGCAATTAATCGGAAAAGAAAACGAATCCGATCTAGGGTTTCGGAAAAGAAAACCGAACGAAAAACCGATCTAGAAAACCGGAACGGTTTCGCGAAGAAAAACGAATCGGAACGATTAGAAGAAAACGATCCGATGAGAAGAATAGATGTAGCGCGGGGCTACCTCCGGCGAAGTCTCCGACGATGATCTCTGGTGGCGTGGGCGTAGGGCGGCGATGGCAAGGTGCGGCGGCGACGCGGATGTGGGGTGGCGCGGCGGCGGTGGGGCACTAGGGCGGCGTGGCGCGGGTGTGGGGCGCGGTGTGTTTGGGGCTTTGGGGCCTTGGATTTGATGGGTTTAGAGGGGGGGGGGGGTGTGGGAGTATTTATATTGGGGATGGGGAGAAAACTTGGTGTAGGGGTCAAGGAATTGGACTAGGACTAGGAAAAGAAAAGAGGGAAAAGATCTAGAAAAAAAAAGAAAGTAGATGAATCCTACTAGGACAAGGAACGGCGGCGGCGGCTCCCTGGCCTGGGGCGCCTGGGAGCCGGCCGGCTCGGTGGCTTGGGCCTTAGGCCCAAGTCGCTGGAGCTCTCTTTAAAAAAAACGGTTCCGCGCTCGAAAAAAAACAAAACGAGATCTAAACGAACTCCAAAACTAATAAAGTAAATTTTCCCCGACTCCTGAAAATGAGTCGAACAGAATGAACTTTTCTCCGGGCCTAAAATGCAAATTTTTAAAACACGCATTTTTCCCTATCCAAATAGAAGGCAAAAGAAACTCCGACAAAACCAATGATCCTTTCTTCAAAATTTGAGAAGACTCAAATATGAAAAAGACGAAATCTCCAACTCTCTCCGAGGGTCCTTGAGTTGCGTGAAATTTCTAGGGTCGTAAAATGCAAGAAAGTATGATATGCATGATGATCTAGTGTATAACATTCCAAATTGAAAATTTGGGATGTTACAAGTTGCAAGAGCAATAGTTGGCAAGACGACCATGTGCCAACACATTGATATAGATCAAGATGATGGAGATCATGGTGTCATGCAGGTGACGATAAAAATCATGACGATGCTTTGGAGATGGAACAAGACGGTGGATGAGCCACATGTCGGCCAAAGGGGTCATGTTAAGTGTGTCGCCATTTCGTGTGCGGACTGACCCTGCTTGAGTTGCTACGCCAACATGACAGGAGCAGCCTACCACTTGGTTTTGCTCCGTGGTGAATCCCGACTATATTGATCTAAAAAGATACGTGCTGAACTACCCTCTCTGTCTTGGTTTTTTTATTTTTAGGCGTCTTGGTTTATAGGGCCTGCACGTAGTTCTAGGTCATCCATTTGACTAACTAAATATGAGTTACTATGTCACAAAAAGTATATCATTGGATTCTTAAGCGGATGTAGTTGTATTTAAAAGTCGAGGGTGGGGCTTTTCCTGCACGGTAGGCGGGGCAGTTCCGCCTAGTCGGTTCGACAGAGACGCGAGAAGACGAGGGAGTAGGTTGCTGCAAATGTAGGGCTGTGTGATTTGACAGCGACTTACTGCTGGACAGGTGGGGCCCCATGATTTGACTTGCCATTATCATTTTAACTGCGGTGCTACGACCGGCGTGAGTCTCACGATTCCTGACCACCTCCATATAGGTGCCTCTCCCAATGCTCCACCATGTAGTAGAGGCTGGCTCTTGCATGAGAGCCCACTTCTCCACTTTTTCCTTGCCTCTCTTTCCTCCACATATGCAAACATGCCATGTAAAGCGCACTATTGTACTTACTTTTACTTGCTCCTATAGGTGCTTAAGCTTGCCACATAGGCATAAAGTCTAATGAGGCAAGTTAATCAAGAAGAGAGAGACTACTTTGGTGACCCAAGGAAGAAACGGTGCTAAGCGCGTGTACCTAGGTGAAAAGACAATTTTGAGTCTATAGCTAATTAAATGAAGCAAACTTAGCAACACTATTTGATTGGAAGAGGTCACTCCTTGGCAAATGTAATAAATACTAGTACTCCCTGTGTCCCATAATATAAGAACGTTTTTGGCACTACACTAGTGTAAAAAACGTTCTTATATTATGGGACGGAAGGAGTACGAAGAAAGAGATAGAGAGGAGTAAAAAAATACACTTATAGCCAACCTTATAGCCAACCTTGTTGTAGTATGAGTGACTAAGTGATGACTATGTATGACATGCCAACATCAGATAGCCTACCGCACCGTGTTAAATCTCCAAGGGCGCGACCGCGTGAGCGACACGACGGTCGTGGTAGGTGCAACCATGATACAGGCTGCTGGCAGCCCTTGGATCTAAGATCAAACGGTCGCATGTTAAGTTGCTGAAAATTTGCAGAATAACCCTCCAGGATAGGATATTCACCCATAGGTCTAGAATCACGCCATGCAACCGGTCGATCCAAGGGCTCTCAGAAGCCCGTATCATGGGAGAATGGAAAGCCACTACCCTACCGTTCACACGCTGGCAGTTCGCTCCTACTCGTCCCGGCACGTCCTTCAATACTACGGCGGTTCGCTCCTAGTCGTCCCGTCCATTCACATTATGGTAGTTCCACTAATCCTAACCCCCCTCCCAAATCCATGGCGTCCCAAATCTCCACAATCGGCGGTGAGTACAAGGTTAGAGCCATCACCAGCGATGAGTTCGACGTTGTCTACACCCGTTCTTCCGCGACGGTGAAAGGATGCCTTTCTCGCTTCAGACGCATGTTCGAAAATTCAGATGATGAGTGGGTCGCTGGGCTAGATGTTGAGTACACCACAGTCCTGGGACAAGAGAAGGATCAAAAGGATGAAGAGAGGAAGAAACCCGCCGCGATCCAGGTTTGCATACATAACGTTTTCTTGGTATACCACATATGCCATGCCGACGTTGAGTGCCGGGATTTTAAGAACTTCCTCAAGGACAAAAGAGTGAAATTCGTTACTGTAGGCTTTAAGAACGACAGGGATGTCCTGCGTCGGATAGGTCTCGTTGTAGGCCAGCCCTTCGATCTCCAGAAGGCAAGCCTGGTGTCCTCCTCTCAACCTTCAATGCTGACCCTGGCAGGAGCCATGGTTCATCCTTCGTAGCGTAAACTGGAGAAACCTCATTACACGTTTCATCGTCATGCATGGCAGCGGAATGTACTAGATATAGACCACATCCACTATGCTGCAATGGATGGCTACCTTTGTTTCAATATCTACAAGGGTTGGATGAAGAGCAACAGCCAAGTGTGCGGTTCAAGCAAAGAAGTATTGGCCAAGTGGGAGAGGGACAAGGACGAAGTCGAGGACGTGGATGAGGACTCCGAGTAAGGTGGCAGTGTCGTTGCTCATGGTGGTTCTAAACTTCTAATGCAATGTCTACCGGATTAGTGCATAGTTTAATTTCAGGTGTGCTTAGTTTAATTTGAGGGATGTGTTGTGTTGAGCCCCCTGCAGAACTATGTTATGTTTCTTCTCGTTACTTTAACTCTTCAGTATGTACATACTACTAGTATTTCTTTAATAGAATTTAGCACCCCAATTAAGCACGTACTAGCTTTTTTAATAGTACTATATGCATAATTTGGTGACGAGCGCTCTCTATATGTACCACCTTTTTTTAATTTCAATTTTTGCTCCATGGCGCAATCCATCGATAGTACTACTGTACAAAAGTATACATTTTTTAAAAGGCTAGAGTACTGTTCATCACATATATAGCCAGTTGAATTCTCAACCTAGAATGAGGTGCGTGCCATGTAGTAAACCAATACGGATGAAGTATAGTAAAAATGAGGTGATTTTACCGAGCGATCGGTGGCGGAGCATGGCCTGTCATGCGGTCCCACGTCTCATGATGTACCAAGGCGATGCGCGTGTCCCTCTTGAGGCAGAGGCAATCATACGTGGTTTGGGATGATGGCGAACCGGAGTGTGAAATAATGGTTGCTTCGTCCATCTGGGAAGGCGCGGCATTGTGATTTGATGCCTCATTGCTCATTACTACTACTGGGCCGGTACGAGTGGGGTGCGCCCCCCTGCTGCTCTGCACTGTTATTTGGTGCTTGACACATCGACCCGGTTGCTATATGTCCCACATGTCGGCAACAGGAAGTACAAAATTCATGAAAGGGAGCATCGACGGAGGAGTATACTACAGAATTCATGAAAGGGAGCGACTTAGTTTTGGAAAAATCTGTTTTTACGGAGTACGCACCCACTAGGGTTTATAAGGCTCATCTAAAAAACATTCGTTTTTCCGTTTGATAAGTCTCAATTCTACTATACTAGTAGTAGTACCATTACATGTTGGATTTCGAGGTGTGTTAGATCACCCGACGCAAGCAGTGTCAAGAGGAAACTAACCAATGCATGTACAAGTTCATGGAAATTTAGTGGTCATTCATGCATTCGTTCTAATTAATGCATCGGTAAACATAACTTCTTGAGAAAAACGAGCATACTAATTACTTGTGCAAACTACGAAATTAATTCGACCACTCACCGTCTACCTTGGTTGGAGAGATTTTGAAATTGAGCCATAAACTGGAAAGGAGGGAGTGGTAACTTTTGTCTCGATTACTATTTGTGGCCTTGTATAGATGCAAAATGTATTTTTTATAGTGGCCTTGTATAAGTAAATGGAAGGAGTACTAACCAAAGTACGTAGTAGGGACGAGGAGTAAACGGAGGGAGTAGTAAAAATTTCTCCTCGTGCTGCGAGCCACCGCGCGCGTGGGCGAGGGAGCGGGCGTAAAGGCGTACAATAGTAGTAGTAGTAGTAGTACTACTACTACTCATAAGCAAGTTTCACCTCATCCTGCGAGCCACCGCGCCCGTGGGCGGGGGAGACGGCGTACTAAGCAAGCTTCTCCTCGTTCTGCGAGTTGATGGGACACATCAAAAGTACTCAAGTGTATAGAGCCTTGCCTCTAAGGTAGGCCCCACATGGTTTGCCTCTTTTTTTAATTTAACATAACGCGTCAAGTCGCAATTTGTTTGTTCACCCGTGGTAGATGATCCTCCCTCCACCAAGTGGACAACCAGTACACGTGCAAAATTACCACTTGGGCTGCCTTTTTCGTACAGAAATGAGCTCCACCGTGTACCCGCGCGGGTGTGGTTGGGAAAGAGACGGGAGTATGTGCGCCGTGCGTGCACCTCTTCTCTTCGTGCACGTCCCCCAGCTACGTGGGTGTGTGTGAGAGAGATACAAACCTAGACATAATGCGTCATCCATCCCCATGCCTCCGCCTAGTCCGACCACCAGTCACCACCATGCCCCACTCCTCCTTACCTTATCTCTCATCTTTCTCACTCCATTTTTATATACAAGGGGCCACTATCGAAATTACAATTTGCAGATATACAAGGCCACTAACACTAATCGCTGCAATATTAATGGTGTTTTCCTCGTGGTATTAGCAAAGGAGGACATTAATTATCCCTTGCATGCATGCGGGAGTTTGTAAAAAAATGCATCTTGATGTTCCGTGCAATGCACGGGCATCTTGCTAGTCCATGAAAACAACACATGGCAAAATTCCACGGCGAACGAGGGATTTGAATCTGTTGGGAGGGGCTGTTTGGATCTTGCCCGAGGTAGCCAAAATATTGGCGACCCTTTTGTCCACCGGTGCCTTTGCCACCGATGAACGAGGAATGGCTCGGGTGCTCATGCTATCATGCATCCTCCAGCACGCACATTGGAGACGAGATCGCACAAGCTGTGTTTTTTGTCCCACAACACCGCCCGAGCCGCCCGCAGACCGACCGGCGACCCGCAAATTATGCCATCCAATCGTAGTCGCACACATTATGACAACAACTCAACCAACCTGACGAAATTCACGCAAACACATAGACAAACTGATATTTCATATAAACAACGACGAAAATCATATAAAATACCAGATTTTCATACAAACATGACAGATTTCATTACATTCAAATGAACTACACGGTGCTAGTTCTGGACAGCACAGGTATATAATACCTGGCCTAAATGGTCGCCCGCCGATCGATTTGTGTTCCTCATGTCCGGCAGCACGATCACCGGACTGCCGGGAGCCCTGGAGGTATATGCTTCAGCGCTAAGGACGGCTCGCTTCCCCACTGCCCAACTGTATCATTGGCTGGTGCCGAAGATGATGGTGGCCGGCAGTGGTTCGAGTTCATCACCGGCCACTACTTCGCCATGGCCGGCACCGGCTCGAGTTCATCCTAACATTCCCCTCTTCCATGGAGCCCATGCGAGGTCGACGAAGGTCCTCATAACAAAAGGATCCGGCAAGATACCTGCTGTGTATGCTGGCGTCGCCTCCGCGGTGGCCTTCATGGGACCCAAGCAGTGGCGGCCTCCCGTGTTCTACTTCTCCTCGATGATGGCAGCAGACACGGAGGCGCTGGCCACCGACTCATCGCTCTCCGCGCACCCAGCTTCTGTCGCTGCTTGCATGGCGTGGCCGCCGGCATGGGAGTCTCGGCCACAGAAATGGGAGACGCGGTATGAGGCGGCGGCGTGGACGGCAGCACCGACGCCCGTGCGCCGCTCCTCGTCGAGCTGTCCTGGAGTGGCGAGTTGCTGAACCACACGCCGGCTTGGGGCGGCAACTGGCTCCATCAGGCGAGGGGAGGGAGGTGGATCAGCGAGCTGCATAGCTCGTATCCGGCGGGCTACCCAGCCGGCTTGGATGCGGAATAACTACTCTTCGTAAGCTATTGTAAGAGTGGACTAAATGGTGGAGGAGATAGGGGAGCGGCGGAGGTATGCGATTCTTGGCCGGCGTTTGGCCTCGTTTAAATAGTAGATTAAATAGACGAGAATGGGAGGAGCTCGGCCGGCGTTGCGTTTAACGCCGGCCCGATCATCAACGGACGTGTGTCCAGAGTGGGTTTCTCGGCTTCCACACGGGCGGGTTTCATGGAGGCGTTTGAATGCGGCACGGATGCGTGTTCATCCGGGCGTGCCGCAAGTGGCGCCCTCGACTCTGACCTAGGACACCACGCCATTCTTCCACTGACGTGTGGGCTCTTTGGGTGCATGGCCTGCATGTCAGTGACCCAACACAGGCAGCGCATAGCAGAGGAACCTTTGGTGGGCCAGGGTAGTCAGAAGCGGGCATTTCATAAACCGATGATTGTTCATTGAGTGTGACGTTATCTTTTTCATGTAGATAAGCCTACTATGTTGATAGCCCGTTCGATACGTTGTGATTCATAAAGGCTGCTGCAAACATCAATGTTTTGCTTATCAAAGATAAGATTGATTAATTCCCGTAACAATCCATGTCCTTAACAAAGGGTGCATGCATGTATAGGTTGAGCGTGTGTCTTGCGTCGTGTGCTGTGTGCATGCAGGCGTGCGAGTGTTGTGTGCGTGCAAGGGTACGTTTCAGTGTTGCATGCATGGGTGCGTACGTGCGTGTGTTCGTGAGTGCATGTGTACGTGTCAGTGTTGCATGCCAGCATGCGTGCGTGTGTACGTGTCAGTGTTGCACGCCTATATTCGTGCGTGTCTTGCGTGTGTGTGCATGTGTACGTGCAAGGTGAGGCTACACGTCAGTCGACTGACTTTTTCACCTCTGGTCATTAGATTTTCCAGCCCTTGGATACGAAATCAAGGGCCTCCAGTTTATCATCAAACTCGACCCCCTGAGCCGCCAGCCACCACCAGCCGAACCGCCAGCCCCCGCCGCCCGCGGCCGGCCCGCCCTCCCCGAAACCACTCCCCACCGCCAGTCCGCCGCAGCACCGGCCATCCCTCTAGCCCCTCCCCCCGTCGAGCTTTCTCTCCGGGGATCCCCACCCCACCGCCCAATGAACGCCCCCAACCACCGGTGACTGCCAACCAGAGGTCTCACGACTCCGAATACCCACCGACCACTAATTTATTACCATTTCTATCCTTCATCTACGCACTGACGGGTGGGCCCTATGGTAATGTGCGCTGCTGAATGTGGACCGTTTGACTGGTCAATTGATTGTGTTATCAACAAATTACGGAGCTGTATGGTGAGCCAGTAACCGTATGATCACCCTAAAATGTACTCCTATTTTATTAACACAGTACAGACTCAAACTACCATTTCTTTCTTTCATATATGGGCTGACAGGTGGGCCCCACGGTTACGTGCCCCGATGGTGCAACACTAGTTGCGCCGTGTGGAACGTTTGACTGGTCAATTGATTGTGTCATCAACAAAATACGGAGTTGTACGAGTGAGCCAATGACTGTATAATCATGATATGTATTTGTTTAACACGGTACAAACGCAAAGGCTCATATATACACGCAAGCACTCACCGCTATAAGCGCACACACGCGAACCCTACCCCTATGAGCACCTTCGAGAGAGTGGGCCAGCATATATGATCTTGAGATTTTACGAAGTCACCATAGGTGCCTCGTAGTCGAGTGGAACGTCTCCTCCCACTGAACGTACATCGCCGGAAAATACTGAAATTAACACAAGATAAATGCGAGCACTGGGACTTTAACCTTGGTGGGCTCGAGAAACCACTGTCCTTTAACCATCCAACCACATGTTGGTTAGCACGACAAAATGTATGTGGTGACCGTGATGAGCTTATTCTGAAGTCCAGTGACCATATTGTGCTTTTGCTTCAAAAACAATGACCGTAAGTGTCATCAACAAAATACGGAGCACGCATCAAATGCAAAGTTCGTCAGTGTCATCAACAAAATATGGAGACATATCGTGAGCTAGATACTATTGTAATCTTGTATATGCTTATTTTCTTAGTGGCCGATTGCGTGTGTGGTGTGGTGGGCACATCATTTCTAGTTGTGGTGGGTCAACATGAAGACTCATGGGTCGGTTCCATCCTGCGCCACATATAGGTTGGACCGAGACGTGTTATACGAAGACCCATGTGGAGGACTCGGCGTACAACACGAAGCTACCAAAGTCGCGGAGGACTCTATCCCCACTGGTGATAAGCCGACTATATATGATTTGTAACCCTAGACCCTTAGTATGTTATACAAGCTTGGGGGCTAGTTCGTCGATAGTATACACACACGCACAATGCCTGGTATTCACGTGTACTTTGTACACACCCCTATCACTAATATACAGTACCAAGAGTAGGCTCTTTCTTTAATTGCAAGGGTCCGATCTAAACTAGGGTAAAACTGTGCCTCGTATTACCATCCAGCCTAACAGCCAGAGATATCCTACCGAATGATATGATGAAATCATATCTTCCAACTACTAAGAGAGAGGTGTGTCGGGGGGGGGGGGGGGCAATGTGTGCGAGAGAGGCCTAAAGATAATGTGCGTGCGAGAGACACGTAGGCACATATATGTGCATATATAGGGCTAGTAGAGACCGTGCATGTGTATATATGCATGTGAGAGAAATAGTGTTTTCCAACTGAGATTAGTGAAAAGAGTGGTACATAGTAGTCAGAAAGAGAGAGAGAAACAGAGAGAGCATGTGCGTGAGACACCCCGACACCCTGAGAGAGATTGTGAGCATGTGTGAAAGAGAAATGCCGATGCATGTAAAGAGTGTGCACTTATGCATTAGATAGAGAGATATATAACGCGTTTGTGAGAACGGGGCGAGGCATAGTGCATCTACGTGTAAAAGGCAGTTCTACGCATTAAATTAAAATATAAATGGCATTATTATTTTTGGATGAGATCATGAATTTTGCAAATTGCGTATGGATGAAAATCGGTCTATCAGACACCCATGCTCTGTTGAATTCTAGCATGTGCATGTGTTTATTTCATATTATCGATCCATAGAGTGAGAGCAGTTTGAAATACAGGCAATTGATGCTTTTGCAATTCATATATAAACATTAATTAGTGCACTGCATGTTGTTAGTGTGAAACACTTTATAAATGTGTCACTTGCATGGATACATTCCAAATTGCTAGCTACGAAATACAATACATGTCGAATTCAACATAAATGGGGTTTCGAAGATTCGAATTCATAGGAAGTGCATTCATCTATTTGAACCCGAGATAATGCATTTGTAAATCCGATGTAAAAGGGGGCATCAATCTTTGTTGTGAGTTTGAACATGCTATATATATTCATACGCATATCTAACTTTTTTTTTCAACCAAGGAGATTATATCTGGAACCATGCATGAACTGAGGTAAGTTGCATATTTTTTTAATATATACTCGTGTACAATGTATATTCAAATGTACCCCCTCCATTCCAAAATAATCGTAGCTTTAGAATTTTCAAGAGTAAAGATTTGTGAAGTTCGACAAATCCTGAAAGTTCATTTCAAGAGAACCGAAAACGTTAATGCTTCTGCTCCCAAATATTGAATGAAGCGCCAAACAGGCCTCTGGTCACCCGAAACAACGCGAGACTAATGTTTTGGTGGTAGGAAATTACTGTCCTGACTCTGGCCCGTGTAGCCTATCGGCCCGACGTCCAAAGGTCTAAACCGGGGTAGGTTTGTAACTTCACCAAGACGCCAGTCTCAACCGCCTTCGAGAAGCATTCATACGCCATGGGCGCCTACCCATGCGCTCGGCTGAAATCTATCCCGCCCACATTTGGGACACCTGACATGACTGTCCTACCCCCAACCCGCAATATGTCTGAAATTTTAGATGGGGGCAAAGTTTGTAACTTTCCCCAAATTTCAAACAAGCGCGTCTCAAATCGAAACATTGTTCCCCCTTAGTTCCCCGCCTCCCTCCATTTCCCCATTCATACTCCATGGGTGCGAAAACGCCCTCTCCACCAGCCGCGAAACCCCAGCCTCCTCCGTCCTCCACCCCATAGCGGCCAATCCACCGCCGCCCTCCTCCATCACGCCGGAGCCGGTACCCTGATGTCGTCGTCCAACACAACCGCAACTGCAACACCCTCAAGGACTTAGCAGCTGAAGCTGAGGCAGAGCTGCCTCCATAACGCCGACACCCACGTGCATCGTACCAGAACCACTCCGACCACGCTGTCCTGCGCCTCACTGCTGCGGCTCCACTGTCGCAACCGTCCACCGCACCGGAGTTGTTCCCGCTATGCCGTTGTTCTCCACCTCGGATCTGCTTCCCCACCGCTGACAGACGGCCACCGCACCACACTCAACAACTTGGCCATGGGTTCGTCCAAGGCTGCACCGTCCTCCACAACTTCTGGTTTCCGGCGAACAACAAGAAGATCGTCGGAAAAACAGAAGGAGGACACAACACTGCCAGCAGAAAGAGGTACTCCTCTTCCCTTATTCGTGCAAATATTACGTCTCCGCTCACACCGTATTCATCCCACAAAAGAAACTAGTTGAGCACTTCTTACTGCATCTTCTTCGTGATACTAAATGCACAAGGTTTCCTCCCTTTTACTATTTCACCTTTGCTAGAGGTCAGTAGCCCGCCTGGATTTCAATTCAGGGTTAGTCGAACCGCCGTTAAAAGAAGCAGCACCCGCTTAGGCACGCGGAGCACCTAGTCCACCTGTTCCCCAGGGAAGCGGTGCATCGGTGTCTATCATAGGGGTGTGGGCGCAGGAGTTGCTTGTGCCCGATCTGGAGGTCGGCGGGGCTTGAATGGATGGCCGGTGGGCGGTGCCAAGCATGGCGGTGCGGTGAGGTCGAGGGGAGGGCGCAGGAAGGGGACGAATACTGGGTCGGTGGTCGCTGGCGTTTCAAGGAAGATCGTCAACACTGACTGGCTGGAGGTAGATGAAGGTGATCTGCCCATTCTTTGTACATCGGACGGTGCAGAAAAAATGGACTGACCTATTTGCTTTCAGTCGACTGTTATTTTCATAGAATCCTATAGTAATTTAGTGTGCCATGCATGTTGTAGAGCTATCATATGTCTCCCGTCATTTATTTCTCACCGACCTACTATCTGCTACCTTTACACTGTACTAATTTTGCACACACTTCACCCATACTCACACTATTGTTTTTTTATGCATGGGTATTTCAGACTCTGATGCAGTGTTGATGAATGCAGAAAAGAAAAGACAGAAGTCGCTCCAGTGTAATTTGAAGATGAGCACTAAGCGTTTCAGCGCTCTAATGGGTGCAGTGTCAGCAGTTGGAGACACTAAACGTAGCTCCGCAGTTGATGATCTCAATTGCCACACACAACCATCCCAGGTGCTTGCTTTAACTTCGCGCTGTCAAATGTGGTTGCATGATGCATATGGTGTCTAGCTTGTATTTCTTCCAATTTGGTTAAATTGCATCTGCTTACTTTACTCATACCTTTGATAATGACATGCCTTCCTGTTTTTGATACATACTACATATGTCTATTAACCATGTTCATACATCAAACTAATGCTCTTTTGTATCCCTCGTCAATCACTTATGATGAGACAGTCACCCGAGTGGGTTACTGTGAGACGCCCTACTCGTTTAAAGAGTGCAGTGTCATCCTCCCCACATGATTCTCAAGAAACAGCAAGGCTAAATGAAGATAGTCAACATAGCTCTCTAGTTGATCACCACAATTCCCCCACACCACCATCGCAGGTGATTGCTCTTACTTGGCAGTGTGATATGTGGTTGCATGTTGCATATGGTGTCTACCTTGTAATACTTCTAATTAGGGTAAATTTCATCTGCTTAGTTAACACATTATACCTGTGAATATGACATGCCATCCTGATTTTGGTACATACTACGTCTTTCTATTAACCATGTTCTTACATCAAACTACTTTTCTTGTGTATCCCTCATTAATGCTCCTAATTTGTTAAATTGCATCTCTTTAGCTTACACATTATACATGTGAATATGACACGCCTTCCTGTTTTTGGTACATACTACATCTGCCTATCACACCATGTTCTTACATCAAACTACTGTGCTTGTGTATCCCGCGTCTATCGCTTATGATGAGACAGTCACGCGCGTGGGTTAATATGAGACGCAATACTCTTATAAATAATGCAATTTCATCCTCTCCACATGATTCTCAAGAAACAGCAAGCCTAAATGAAGATATTGAACGTAGCTTTGTACCTGAAGACCGCACTTCCCCTACACCAGCATCACAGGTGCTTGCTCTAACTTCGCAGTGTGATATGCGGTTGCATGTAGCATACGGTGTCTAGCTTGTAATGCTTCTAATTAGGGTAAATTGCATATGCTTAGTTTACACACTATACCTGTGAATATGACATGCTTTCCTATTTTTGGTACACACTACATCTATGTGTCAACCTTGTTCTTACATGAAACTACCTCTCTTCTGTATCCTGCATCGATCACTTACGATGAGTCACCTTTATTCGTTGCATATTGCATATTATTTCTAGCCTGTTGCAATGTATTGCTTCTAATTTGGTCAAATACATTTGTTAGGGCACCCTTTTAATTTGGCAGAGTGATATTGGTTTCATCTTTCATATGGTTTCTAGCTTGCATCGATTCTAACAAGTTCAAGCACCTTGTGCTCAGTTTACACTTTATACATCATACATGTCAATATGTCACGCCATCCTGTTTTTCATACATATTCCATCCTCCTATCATGCGGCTGCCTTACATGAAAGTAGTGTTCGTCAATATCATGCATCAATGTGTTCTGAAGAGCAAATTTTATTCCTTTTTCTTGTGGGTTTGACTTGACAATGCAAAATCAAGAAAGAGGAAGGAAAAGAGTAAGGAAGGCGATGATGGTGGTGCTCTGTAGCAACGTAAACGGAGCATCTATACCGATTCTCCTTGTACTGATAGTGCATTACAAGGTCCAAGTCTCCGCTCCCCTACTCCACCATCCAAGGTGCTTGCTCTAACTTGGCACTGTGATATCTGGTTGCATGTTGCATATGGTGTCTAGCTCGTATTGCTCCTAATTAGTGTAAACTGCATCTGCTTAGCTTACACATGATACATGTGAATATGACACGCTTTCCTGTTTTTGGTACATACTATATCTGTCTATCACACCATGTTCTTACATGAAACTACTCTTCTTGTCTATCCTCCATCAGTCACTTATGATGGGACACCTTTAAGTTGGCAGTGTGATATTGGTTTGCGTCTTGAATATGATTTCGAGCATGTATTGCTTCTAGTTTGATGAACGCCACCTATGACAAGACAGTTTTAACTTGGCAGAGTGATATTGATTGCACCTTCCATATGGTGTCTTGTAGTGTTTCTAATTTGTTGAAGTGCCTTCTTCTTAGTTACCACATCATAGGTGTGAATATGTCAAGCCATCCATTTTTTCATACATATTCCATCCTCGTATCATGACTTTGCCTTTCATCAGAGTAGTGTTCATCAGTATCATGCATGAATGAGTTCTGAAGAGTGAATGATATTCCTTTTTCTTATCGGTATGACCTCACAATGCAAAATCAATAAAGCTGAAGGAAATTGGCAAGGCATTGGATGATGGTGGTCCTTCCGACCAACTGAAATGGAGGTTCTCTACAGATTCTACTCCGCCATCCTCCCAACAAGATTCGCAAGACAACGCAAGGCTAGACAGTTAACGTAGCTGTGTAGATGATGAGCACATCTCCCCTACTCCACCATCACAGGTGCTTGCTATAACTTGGCACTATTATATGTGGTTGCATGTTCCATATGATGTCTAGCTTGTATTGCTTCTAACTTTGTTGAATTGCATCTGCTTACTTTACACATAATGCCTGTGAATTTGACATGTGTTCCTGTTTCTACATCAGACTACTATTCTTGCATATCCCACATCAGTCACTTATGATAAGGCACCTTTAAGTCGCCACTGTGATATTGGTTGTGTCTTGCATATGATTTCTAGCATGTATTGCTTCTAATTTGTTGAAACGCCATACAGTTTGAACTTGGCAGAGTGATATTGGTTGCATCTTTCATATGGTGTCTAGCTTGTAGTGCTTCTAATTTGTTGAAATGCCTTCTGCTTAGTTACCACATCATAGTTGTGAATATGTCACACCATCCTGTTTTTCGTACATATTCCATCCTCACATCATGTGTTTGCCTTTCATCCGAGTAGTGTTCATCAGTATCATGCATGAATGAGTTCTGAAGAGCGAATTTTATTCCTTTTTCTTATCGGTTTGACTTCACAATGCAAAATCATTACAGCTAAAGGAAATTAGTCCGCCAGTGGATGACGGTGGTCCTTCGGAGCAACTCAAACAGGGGGTCTCTACAGATTCTACTCCGCCATCCTCCCAACAAGATTCGCAAGACAACACAAGGCTGGACAGTCAACATAGCTGTGTAGATGATGAGCACATCTCCCCTACTCCACCATCACAGGTGCTTGCTCTAACTTGACACTACTATATGTGGTTGCATGTTGCATATGATGTCTAGCTTGTATTGCTTCTAACTTGAATTGCATATGCTTACTTTACACATAATGCCTGTGAATATGACATGTGTTCCTATTTCTAGAACATACGTGTACATGTTGAGCACATCTCCCCTACTCCACCATCACAGGTGCTTGCTCTTACTTGGAACTGTGATACGTGGTTGCCTTTTTCGTATGATGTCTAGTTTGTATTGCTTCTGATTATGTTGAATTGCATCTGCGTAGCTTACAACTTATACCTGCAACGATCACTTACCCATAAGACACATTTAACTTGGGACTGTGATGTAGGTTGCATCTTGCATTGTCTTCTAGCTTGTACTGCTTCTAATTTCTTGAAATGGCACTTATGATGAGACACTTTTTACCTGATAGGGTGATATTGGTTGCATGTTCATATGGTGCCTAGCTTTCATTTCTTCTAATTTTGTTGAAATGCCTTCCGCTTACTGTTTTTTCATACATATTCCATCCTCCTATCGTACGTGTGAATATGAAACGCTGTCTTTTTTTGTATATATTCCATCCTCCTATCCTGCTCTTGCCTTACATCAAAGTAGTGTTCGTCTGTATCATGCATCAACTAGTTATGTAGAGCTAATTTTATTGATCTTCTTGTGGTTTTGACTTCATAAGGCAATATCAGAAAATAGGAAGGAAAGGAGTAAGTTGGGGGATGTTGGTGGTCCTCCGCACCGATGCAAACAAAGACTCTCTAGATTTGCCACTGCTAATGCTAATGAAGTTGAAGTCCCAAGTCTACATGATGAGTTCATCTCCCGTACTCCACCATCGCAGGTGCTTGCTCTAAGTTGACAGTGTGATAATTGGTTTCATGTTGCATATGTTGTCTAGCCTGTATTTCTTCTATTTTGATTAAATTGCACCTGCTGAGTTTATACGTTATACATGTGCATATGACATGGCTTTCTGTGTCTAGAATACACTGCATCTATCTATCATACCATGTTCTTGCATCAAAGTACTCCTGTTGTGTATCCCGCATCAGTCACTCATGATTGGACGCTTTTAACATGGCAGTTTGATAGTGGTTGCATCTTGCATTGATTTCTACGTTGTACTGCTTCTAATTTTTTGAATTGCCACTTATGACAAGACACTGTTAACTTGGCAGAGTAATATTGGTTGCATCTTTCATATGGTGTCTAGCTTTCATTACTTCTATTTTCTTGAAAATCCTTCTGCTTAGTTTGCACATCGTAGCTGTGAATATGTCATGCCATCCTGTTTTTCTTACATATTCCATCCTCATACGGTTGTCTTACATCAAAGTATTGCTTGTCTGTATCATGCATCAATGAGTTCTGAAGAGTGATTTTATTCTTTTGTGTTGTGGGTACAGCTTGACATGGCAAAGTCAAAAAAGAGCAAGGAAAATAATATAGTAGGGAGTGCTGTTACTTATCGGGTGAAACGAAAAAGGTTCTGTCGTCGAGATTCTGCTGGTACTTATAGTGCAGTAGAAGGTCCAAGTCCACCGGCTAAATCTACAAAAACAGTACCACCTGCTCCACTAGCTGTAGCATCCGCTTCAACTGTACCAACAGCTCAACCAGTTACTCATTTATTTGCTCTGGAACTAGCTAGTTCCCAAGCTGCCTTCACCACTATCACTACTTCCGAAGCACTGCTGACACAACAGGACTTGGCAAGATCAGATGAACCTCATGAGCATCAACACCAAGACGGTACCTGACCAAGTCAAGTTGCAGTTGCACGCTCCTTTATATGTACTCTCACAGTTTGATGTACACTAACACTTTCCATAGTCGTTGTTGAACCAGCACCATGGCGCAAGCGGAAACAGACATCAGGGATAATGCTTGACAGATTAACAAAATCTAAAGGAGGAAGAATGGAGATCCATTTTGAGGCAGGTTTAAAAAGGCCACGTGATGCTACAGAGTCAGCCAAGTTAGTATCAAAGGTAGCCGTTGCCGTTAGGTGTCATGCACGTATCCTCCCAACGTGGATCTAGTACAGGAATGAGAAAGACAATACCCAGTTTAACACCTTCCTTGACCATTTATCCGTAAGTAATATTATTCATGACAATTTGTAATATTGTCTTGCTCTGTCCCATACTTTCTAGCTTCTTCCTAACAAGACTCACATTCTTTTTTCAACAGATGAGGTTCAAGTTGGATCCGAAAGATGATGCAACTAAACAAGCATGCACTCATGTTTTACAATATGCTCTGCGACAGTATCGGTACCAGCTTAGAAAATATCACTTTGAAGGCAAGGCTAACAATGAAATCGCCCAAACGTCTCCAGTGGAATATATTACAGATGAAGACTTTATAGCCCTCGTTAAACACTGGTCTGATCCAAAGTATCAGGTAGGCTATATGTATTTGATCAGACCACATATTGAACTTGTATTTATGTATGTGCCTTACAAGTGTATCTTCTTCTAGGATAATTGTTTGAAGAACAAAACCAACCGTTCTAAAGTGAAATTCCAACAGACAACAGGATCTCGTAGCTATATTGCACACTGCGAGGCTCTTGTAAATAGCTGCTACTTCCTTCTTTTTTGTGTGCCATATTACCGTATCTATATTGACTTGTTCCAAATACATAGGAAAGCCCGTGCGGACCAAAAAGAACCTAAACCGAATGCAGTGCAAATCTTCAAGGATTGCCACACTAGCAAGATGAAGGGCATGAGCACACCAGTTCAAGCCGCTATTGTAAGTCCTTTTACTCCTCCTGCCTTGAACTAATTGGTACTGTGATGTGTTCATTTAACTACTTGGTTTGCAGCCAATGTCAGTTACTCTGTTCACTTTTATTCATAGTTGTCTTAACGTATCATTTCACCTTACATGGTTTAAAAGAGATGAATGATATTCTTTTGGTCTTGATCTGTAATCTAGTTGTTATGTTCATGTGCGCACACAATGATAAAATAGCCTGTTTGTTTTATATCTGTTTTCCCATGATATAAATGATGTCATACTATGTTCATCCCACTTTAAACCATGTCTTTTTATCCTTAGATGTCAACAAATGTGAGGAAATAGACAATACGATAGGCATGCTACATGGACATATGTTCCGAAAGTGATTTTATTATGTAGTTGGCACTACAATACATGCTAATGTATTACAGTAGTTCACCAAAATAAGTTATGTATAAACGTTTAACCTACTTTGTTTGTTTTTGTCTCATTAATAACTTATCTGGTACACTAATCTACAAGTTCAAACTTTCAGGAAGCTATGGAACAAATGGTTAAACAGCAACAACCACCTGAAGGTGACGAGGCTACTACAGGCACAATGTCACCTCTTGCTGCAGTGCGTCAGTATCTCTCCACTAACAGTGCAAAAAGCACCTTCCTGCGTAATTTTGGGTTGGTTGTCAAGGTAACCTCATCCAAATCGCCCACTGAACAAAATCTTCCTGCTAGACAGAGTGATATATCTGTGCTCCATACACAAGTCCAATCCCTAATGGACGTTGTTTCGGAAACAAGAATAGTGGTTGAGAAATGTCGTCAAGATATGAATGGTTTTGAAACCAGACTATCAGACATTCGCTTCATTGTTCAAGAGCAATGGCGGAAAAAAGGTGGAGATCGTGCTGCTCCATCAGATTCTACAGCCTGAAACATTAGCACTCAGGTCAAATGATCTGCGCTTCTATACATCTGATGGTGCTTTTATCTAGAAGGACTGTAAACTTTATGCCAACCGGCCTTTTGTTGTATGGTAGGAATTTATTTTGTTGTGATACAACATTTATGATGCTGCCTCAGGCTGCAGTAATTATGACGCTATTTTTGTATAGTGTAGGTTTATCTTAGTAATGTATTCGGCCGAAAGCTTCATAGGAGCCCAACATGCCAACATTCATCGGGCTCATTCCAATTGGGATAAAAATGATTATGGGCCGAAATTGGCATGTAGCCCACCAAAAATATTTGGGCCTAAATCAGCATAAGCTTTCATATTTTTCTGGTAGGTCTGTGCCCATAGTGGGCCTTTAACAGGCCTAAACATAATTTGGGCCCTCAGTAAAAATAGGCCCTTTACAGGTGTAAATATCTTGAGCCCATAAAAAACTTGGGCCTTTAATAGACCGAAAGTGAGATTGGGCCCTGATTGTGCCAAATAACCCACTGGACTTAGCAGGCCGAAATGGTGGCCCATTTACGATGTGGATCTTTGACAGGCCAAAATTCGGACGGGCCGTAAATGCGCCGACCTAATACACGGGCCTTTAATAGGCCAGAACTTCGGTCAGGCTAGATTATCATCATTTTATATGGGCCATTAATGGGCCCGATATGACGTTGGGCCACATATGGCCCATGGTTTACGTCCGGCGTTAACAGGCCGAAAATGGCAACAGGCCGAAAGTGCCCCAAAGCTATAGTGGGCCTCTAACAGGCCGAATGTCAGACATGGCTGAATATTACCCAAATCCTTCATGGTCGTTTATGGTTCGAAAGTTTTGATGGCCTATAAATGGGCCCAAATGAAGCTGGAACTTTAACAGGCCAGAAATACACCGGGCCGTAATTCGGCCCAATTACTTAGCGAACTGTTAACGGGCTAGAAGTGACCATGGGCCGCGTTGATGACAAGTTTAGGACAGGCGGTTGACACGCCGATTTGACAGAGAATGTTGGGCCTTTAGCTGGGCCGGCCCATTATGGTCTGTAGAATCTTGTGGGCCTTTAGCTGGGCCAGCCCATTGTGGTCCGCAAAATCTTGTGGGCCTTTAGCTGGGCCGGCCCATTATGGTCTGCAAAATCATGTGGGCCTTTAGCTGCGCTGGCCCATTATGGTCCAGTAAATTTTGTGGGCCTTTAGCTGGGCCGGCCCATTATGGTCCGCTAAATCTTATGGGCCTTCGGTTGGGCCAGCCCATTTGACTTTGTGGGCCACTTTTGGGCCGGTCCACGTGTCAACATATCATAGGCCCATCTCGACCGTTACATAAGTGACACTTGTGCCAACGTAGAGCTGACGCGTTGATCCGTCAGCTGATGAGAATTTTACACGTGGAAAATCGGCATTGGTCGTGGCTGTTAACGGGTTATCGGATCCAAAATCCGACCCGATAGCTTAACGGCGTTCCGTTACGGTGGATGCCACGTGTCGGTTACCCTTGGCGAAAGCACTTCTGTGACGCGTGATTTATCGTCATGGAAGTGGACACTTCCGTGATGATAATTCTGGCAATGTCGTGGAACACTTCTACGACAGCATAGGTATGACTATCTTGATTCTGTCATAAATTTGTCATGGATGTACATGCATGACAGAAAACGTGACCTACTGTGACAAACACGTATCATCACGGAAGTGTATTTTTTTGTAGTGATAAGTCACTTTGACCTAGAAAAAATAAGGAGGAGACTTTCGGGATGAAGCACCGCCGCCTCGAGGCGGAACTTGGCAGGAGCACTTTTGCCCTGGAACTTCCCTCCCGGAGGGGAAATCATCGTCATCATCATCACCAACAACTCTCCCATCTTGGGGGAGGGCAATCTCCATCAACATCTTCAACAACACCATCTCCTCTCAAACCCTAGTTCATCTCGTGTGTTCAATCTTGTTACCGGAACTATAGATTGGTGCTTGTGGGTGACTAGTAGTGTTGATTACATCTTGTAGTTCGTTACTATATGGTTTATTTGGCGGAGGATTATATGTTCAAATCCATTATGCTATTTAATACTCCTCTGATCAGGAACATGTTTATCATTTGTGAGTAGTTACTTTTGTTCTTGAGGTCACGGGAGAAATCATGTTGCAAGTAATCATGTGAACTTGATATGTGTTTGATATTTTGATAGTATGTATGTTGTTATTCCCTTAGTGGTGTCATGTGAACGTCGACTACATGACACTTCACCATATTTGGGCCTAAGGGAATGCATTGTGGAGTAGAAATTAGATGGTGGGTTGCGAGAGTGACATAAGCTTAAACCCCAGTTTATGCACTATTTCGTAAGGGACCGATTGGATCCAAACGTTTAATGCTATGGTTAGAGTTTATTCTTAATACTTTTCTCATAGTTGCGGATGCTTGCGGGAGGGTTAATCATAAGTAGGAGGTTTGTTCAAGTAAGAACAGCACCTAAGCACCGGTCCACCCACATATCAAATTATCAAAGTAGCGAACACAAATCAAACCAACATGATGAAAATGACTAGATGAAATTCCCGTGTGCCCTTAAGAATATTTTGCTTGTCATAAGGGTCCATTTTAGCCTGTCCTTTGCCTCAAAAGGATTGGGCTACCTTGCTGCACTTTTGTTACGACTATTGTTACTTGCTCATTAAAATTATCTTGCTATGAAACTACTCCATTACTTACAATTTCAGCACTTGCAAACATTACCTTACTGAAAACTACTTGTCATTTCCTTTTGCTCATCGTTGGGTTCGACACTCTTACTTATCGAAAAGAGCTACAATTAATCCCCTATACTTGTGGGTCATCAAGGCTATTTTCTGGCGCCGTTGCCGGGGAGTGAAGCGCCTTTGGTAAGTGGAATTTGGTAAGGAAACATTTATATAGTGTGCTGAAATATATTGTCACTTGTTATTATGCAAAACAATCCTTTCAGGGGTTTGTTCGGGGTATCTTCACCTCGTCCGGAACCACAATTAGCAATCCCTCAACCTACTGCACCTACTGAAAATATTGAATATGAAATTCCTTTAGGTATGATAGAACAATTGCTAGCTAATCCTTATGCAGGAGATGGAACCGAACATCCTGATATGCACTTTACATATGTCGAACAAATTTGTGGATTGTTTAAGCTTGCATGTTTAGCCAGGGATGAAGTGACGAAAAAGGTTTTCCCTTTATCTTTGAAGGGAAAAGCATTGGCATGGTGTCGCTGTCAAAACCAGCGGATCTCGGGTAGGGGGTCCCGAACTATGCGTCTAAGGTCGATAGTAACAGGAGACAGGGGACATAATGTTTTACCCAGGTTCGGGCCCTCTCTATGGAGGTAATACCCTACGTCACGCTTGATTGCTCTTAATGAATATAAGTATTACAAGGATTGATCTACCATGAGATCATAATGGCTAAACCCCAGAGGCCTAGCTTGTATGGTTATCATAATGAGTCCTCCGGACTAAGTCCTCTGGTTTATATAGACACTGGGAGGATCTAGGGTTACACAAGGTCGGTTATAAAGAAAGGAATCTACATATTTGGTCGCCGAGCTTGCCTTCCACGCCAAGGAGAGTCCCATCCGGACATGAGTGCAGTCTTCGGTCTTTGTATCTTCACAGCCCATCAGTCCGGCCCATGGCTAGCAGGCCGGACGCCCGAGGACCCCTTAGTCCAGGACTCCCTCAGTAGCCCCTGAACCTGGCTTTAATGACAACATATCTGACGCGTAGATCTGTCTTTGGCATTGCAAGGCGGGTTCCTCCCTCCGAACTCCAGGATAGTCTTCGGACATATTTGAATGTGTCCGGACCTATAATGCAACACCACACACAACCATAGAGAGAATATAATATTCCACGAGTCCAATCCGCTGACAACTTTTTTACAACATGGCATCACGTCTGCCCGTCACTATATCGAACCGTTTTGTCTGCCAGCCCGTGTTTCGAGATGTGATTTCCATTGGCACATCTTGTCAAAGCAGAGATCGTGTCCCCTTATTGCGGGATCCTCATCAATACAGGCATGGGTAACCCAACTGCGTAGTTTATACAGTCCTTGGGAGTAGGCGAATTTCAAGGCGAGTGGGGAGGCGTTCAATATTCACTACCTTTATAAGGAGATAAGAATCCCTTTTCTTCTCCCACGCCTTCTCTCTTCCTCTACCCTTCCGCTCTTGAGGTCCAGCGCCCAAGTTCTCATCTGTTTCCCACTAGAGCAAGCACCCAACCATGTCCGGATCCGGAGGTCGAGGCAAGTGGATGGCCTCCTCCGTCAAGGAGGAGGACGTCGCCGAGCTTCGGGCGGCCGGGTATCTGGCGAAGGGAATCGCCTGCCGCCTTCCAGCCCATGCACAAATCGTTCCCACGCCGAAGCCCAATGAGAGGGTAGTATTTATCCCTCATTTACTCCGTGGGTTAGGGTTTCCACTCCACCCCTTTGTCCGTGGGCTGATGTTCTTCTATGGGATAGACTGCCACAACCTATCCCCGAACTCCTTTCTCAATATCTCGGTGTTCATCATCGTGTGTGTAGCCTTCCTCCGCATTCAACCCCACTTCGGGTTGTGGCTCAAAATCTTCAATGTGAAGCCGAAGGTGGTGGATGTCTAACACGCGGAGTGCGGAGGCTCCATGGTGAGCAAGCTGGCCAACGTCTCCTGGCCAAAAGGCACTTTCGTGGAGTCTGTCAAGGAATAGCAGAAAAAATGGTTCTACGTTACAGAACCCCACGATGCCACCTAGGCCACGGTTACCGAATTCAACTCCGGAGCTCCCATGTGACTCACCTCCTGGGTTGAGAAGAGCCCGAACTGGTGTTCGTCAGACGAGCTGACAGCGCTGCAAATGCGCATTCAAAGCATGGTGGACAAGGAAGTCAAACTTGTTGATGTAATCCAAGTGATGCTAGTTCACCGAATTCTCCCCTACCAAAGCTAAAGCCATTCTCTACGGGATTTTAATCCGAAGAAGCACCAAACCCTAGAGAGGCTCTTCGAAACAACCCATGAAGACGCTTGGAAGTTGCTCTTCAAGGGCAACGAGACACCGCCGACCACAACCTCGGACCGTGGGTACAACGTTAATCGCTCCGCCAACAAGGTAAATCTTTACTACATCCTTTACTTGCTTGTTTCAAGGATGATATCTAAGCTTTTATTATCATGGCTTCCTCAAGAGTGGATGGAGAAGGCGAAGCGGATCCAATGTCCGGCTCCGCTGCCTGAAGAACCGATCATCCCGCGTTTAGCGAAGATGCTGGTGTTGGCGCCCTATAAGGCGCCGGAGAAGAAGGACACAGGGAAGGCCAATGGGGTCCGCAGTGGCCCCCGCCACAAGGGCGCTTCGGATGCGACGTCCGAAGAAAAGACCCGCTCCTCCGCCGCCGAAGATGATGACGATGAGGAGGAGGGGGAGAACAACTGAGGGAGTCCTGGATAAGGGGGTGTTCGGATAGCCGGACTATACCTTCAGCCGGACTCCTGGACTATGAAGATACGAGATTGAAGACTTCATCCCTTGTCCGGGAGGAATTTCCTTGGCGTGGAAGGCAAGCTTGGCGATATCTCCTACCATTGTAACCGACTCTATGTAACCCTCACCCTATCCGGTGTCTATATAAACCGGAGGGTTTTAGTCCGTAGGACAACATACACATCAACAATCATACCATAGGCTAGCTTCTAGGGTTTAGCCTCCTCGATCTCGTGGTAGATCTACTCTTGTACTACCCATATCATCAATATTAATCAAGCAGGACGTATGGTTTTACCTCCATCGAGAGGGCCCGAACCTGGGTAAAATTTCATGTCCCTTGCCTCCTGTTACCATCCGGCCTAGACGCACAGTTCGGGACCCCTACCCGAGATCCGCCGGTTTTGACACCGACATTGGTGCTTTCATTGAGAGTTCCTCTATGTCGTCACCGTCAGGCTCGGTGGCTCCTACGATCATCGATAGCGATGCAGTCCAGGGTGAGACCTTCCTCCTTGGACAGATCTTCGTCTTCGGCGGCTTCGCACTGCGGGCCAATTCGCTTGGCCGTCTGGAGCAGATCGAAAGCTACGCCCCTGGCCATCAGGTCAGATTTGGAAGCTTAAACTACACGGCTGACTTCCGTGGGGACTTGATCTTCGACGGATTCGAGCCACTGCCAAGCGCGCCGCACTGTCACGACGAGCATGATTTAGCTCTGCCGCTGAACAATGCCCCGAAGGCCGCACCCGCATCAGCTCCGACCCTTAATTCGGAGCCAACTGCACCGATCGAGGATGGGCGGTTGGACACCACCTCAGGGACTGCGACCCCAATGACGATTGAGCCAAGCACCAGCCCCGTACTCTGCGAGACTCGTGACTCCAAGGAGCCGGACTCCGAACCCTCCGCGCGCCTACCGATCGAATCCGATTGGGCGCCGATCATGGAGTTCACTGCCGCGGACATCTTTCAGCACTCGCCTTTCGGCAATATCCTAAAGTCACTGAAGTCTCTCTCTTTATCAAGAGAGCCCTGGCCGGACTACGGTCAGCAAGGTTGGGGTACGGACGATGAAGAAATTCAAAGCCCACCCACCACCCACTTTGTAGCCACTGTCGACGACTTAACCGACATGCTCGACTTCGACTCCGAAGACATCGACGGTATGGACGCCGATGAAGGAGATGATGAAGAACCAGTGCCTACTAGGCCCTGGAAAGCCACCTCATTGTATGACATATACATGGTGGACACCCCAAAAGAGGGAGATGGCGATGAAACAGCGGAGGATGACCCCTCCAAGAAACAACCTAAGCGCCGGCATCAGCGGCGCCGCTCAAAATCCCGCCAAAACAAACAAGGTGATTCCAGCACAAGAGATAATAATACTCCGGAAAGCGCCGAAGAAAACCCCCTCCAGCAAGATTTAGCACAGGAGGATGGAGAAACCAGCCCTCATGAGAGAGCGGCGGACAAAGAGGTTGAGGTCCATAATTATATGCCTCCCTCCGAAGATGAGGCAAGCCTCGACGACGATGAATTCGTCGTGCCAGAGGATCCCGTCGAGAAAAAGCGTTTCCAACGCAGGCTTATGGCCACGGCAAGAAGCCTCAAGAAAAAACAGCAACAGCTTAGAGCTGATCAAGATTTGCTAGTCGACAGATGGACTGAAGTCCTTGCGGCCGAAGCGCATAAACTCGAACGCCCCTCCAAGAGCTACCCAAAGCGCAGGTTGCTACCCCGATTAGAGGAGGGAGCACTTGATGCGGCCGACCGGCCACCTCGTGGTCGCGACAGAGAGGCCTCTCGTCCCTCCACTCAAGCTGCACCCCGTACCAAGGCACGGTAATATGCGCCGGACTTACGAGACATGTTGGAGGACAAGGCCAGGCAAACAAGATCGATCTACGGATCGCGTGGGCGCCCCATGGCTCGAGACGGTAACTGTCACACCGGCCACAAATTCGGCGGGGCCGAACACACTAGACAAGGCTCATTGGAGCTACATCACGATATAGCCCAGTACCGAGGCACCGCACACCCACTTTGCTTTACAGACGAAATAATGGATCATCAAATCCCCGAGGGTTTCAAACCCGTAAACATTGAGTCATATGATGGCACAACAGATTCTGCGGTATGGATCGAGGATTATCTCCTTCATATCCACATGGCCTGCGGCGATGATTTCCACGCCATCAAATACCTCCGACTCAAGCTTAAAGGACCAGGTCGGCATTGGCTTAAAAGCTTGCCAACATGATCAATCAGTTGTTGGGAGGACCTGGAAGACGCATTCCTCGACAATTTCCAGGGCACTTATGTGCGACCCCCAGAGGCCGATGACCTAAGTCACGTAATTCAGCAGCCAGAGGAATCGGCCAGGCAATTCTGGACACGGTTCCTAACAAAGAAAAATCAAATAGTCGAGTGTCCGGACGCTGAGGCCCTAGCAGCCTTCAAGTACAATATCCGCGACGAATTGCTGGCCCGGCACCTTGGACAGGAAAAGCCAAAATCTATGGCAGCACTCACGACACTCATGACCCGCTTTTGCATGGGAGAAGACAGCTGGCTTGCTCGTAGCAACAATATGACCAAAAACCCTGGTAATTCGGACACCAGGGACAGTAGTGGCAGGTCGCGTCGCAACAAGCAGAAGAGCCGCATTAACGGCGACAATGCTGAGGATACGGCAGTTAATGCCGGATTCAGAGGCTCTAAATCCGGTCAGCGGAAAAAGCCATTCAAAAGGAATCCTAGGGGCCCATCCAGTTTGGACCGAATACACGACTACTCGTGCCAGATACATGGCACCCCCGAAAAGCCGGCCAATCACACCAACAGGGAGGCAAGTTAAACGCCGAAAATGAAGACAAGGGGCTGCATAGCGATGACGACGAGGAGCCCCGGCCGCCAAACAATAGTGGATAGAAGGGTTTTCCCCCACAAGTGCGGACGGTGAACATGATATACGCAACCCACGTCCCCAAAAGGGAGCGGAAACGCGCGTTAAGGGACGTATACGCGGTAGAGCCAGTCGCCCCAAAGTTCAACCCATGGTCCTCCTGCCCGATCACCTTTGACCGAAGGGACCATCCCACTAGCATCCGTCATGGCGGATTCTCCGCATTGGTCCTAGACCCAATCATTGACGGATTTCATCTCACTAGAGTCCTTATGGACGGCGACAGCAGCCTGAACCTGCTTTACCAGGATATAGTGCGCAAAATGGGCATAGATCCCTCGAGGATTAAACCACCAAAATGACCTTTAAAGGCGTAATACCAGGTGTAGAGGCCAACTGTACAGGCTCAGTCACACTTGAAGTGGTCTTTAGATCTCCGGATAATTTCCGTAGCGAGGAGTTAATCTTCGACATAGTCCCGTTTCGCAGTGGTTATCACGCACTGCTCAGGCGAACCGCATTCGCTAAGTTCAATGCGGCACCGCACTACGCATACCTTAAGCTCAAGATGTCAGGCCCTCGAGGAGTAATTACGGTCAATGGAAACATCGAACGCTCCCTCCGAACGGAGGAGCACATGGCAGCCCTTGCAGCGGAAGTACAAAGCAGCCTCTCCAGGAAGTTCTCCAGTCCGGCCACTAAACGACCGGACACCGTCAAGCGCGCCCAGCGTAACCTACAACAAGACCGCCTGGCACAATTCGAGTAGGCGTAGCAATGCGGCCCCAACTCCAACCCTCGCAAAAAGGCGATGCCAGTACTTCGCGTCCATAACTACGCCCTAGAGATACCATGGGTACAGGGGAGGGGCACCATCACGGCACGCCCAAAAATACGGCTTAAACCGTACCAGGGGCTGCCGATTTTTTTATCTTTCTCTTACTTCCAGGACTCCATCCTTCGAAAGGCCTGTTCGGCAGTTCAATTGCTGCACAAACGATGCAAGAACAAGGGAAGCATACAAGCCATGCCGCAGTACGGAACTCCCAGGTGGTCTCTATCACGAGCAGTATACCTGTTCTGCATATTATTCCGAAGCTTGCCCCTGGAACGGACATGTTAACTAGTCCAACCTTCCACTTATCGCATTATTTGTATCATTCTGCTTTGATCGCAGCCCTTTTTAATAAACAATGCATAGCTTTCGTCTATTTTTGCATTACCTTTTTTCTTTTTTTATGTATGTTCCTTAACGACATGTTGCACCCGTACACGTTGGTACGGCCAAAATACGCCAGGGGCTTTAGTACCCCTCAATATGGTGTGAGAAGTCTGAACACTTTAACAAGTGCGGCACCCCAAACTTATAGCATTATATGCATCGCCTCCGAATCATGTCTTGGGTCAATAGTTGGGTTTGCCCGGCTCCTATGTTTTTGTGCCTTATGTTCCACTATATCGGCTAAGGTAGCACTAGGAGAACCACTTCGATTGTGCCCCAGTTGAGCTGGGTTGTGCACCTCAATGGAGAAAGCTAAAACTGACTGTCATGATGAAGTGAGAGCTGGTCGCTGTTCGAGAGGTTTTTTGAGTCCCTAAAGACTTATGCCGCTTAGGGCGAGGAGCCGGCTCTGTCTGGCCAAGGCGTGGATAGCGCCCCGAACTCGGTCTTCCGAATACCAGGGGCTTCGCCGAAATTTAAAATTATAGAATTCTATGGCTAAGTGAGAGTGTTCACGCAATATAGTCCAATTGCCTTGTTCATTGGGCCGAGCGCCTCCCTCAAAGGACCCAAACATGGGAAAAAGAGCGCTCAGGTTTATCCCCGAACACCCCAGCACTAGCGGCATGGGGGCAGAAGCCGACGACTCGCCATCTCTCAGAATTGATAAACAGCCGCACAAAAGGTAATATTTTAAATTCCAACAGCATTGCTTAGCGCATATAAACAAGTTTTCAGCGCACAGGATAAAACGAGAAAGTTTCACTCAAAAATTACATCCCTAGAACATTCATCCGCCACAAGGCGGGCACCCTTCAGAACATCCTTATAGTAATTCTCGGGCTTGCGATGCTCTTTCCCCGGCGGTGGCCCGTCCTTCACCACCTTCTCAGCATCCAGCTTGCCCTAGTGCACCTTAGCACGGGCAAGGGCCCTACGGGCACCTTCAATGCAGACGGAGCGCTTGATGACTTCGAGCCTTGGACAGGCCTCCACCAACCGCTGCACCAGCCTGAAATAGCTCCCAGGTAGAGCCCCTCCAGACCATAGCCGAACAATGAGGCCCTTCATGGCCTGTTCGGCCGCCTTATGGAGCTTGACCAGTTGCTTCAGCTGGTCGCTCAGGGGCACAGGGTGTCCGGCCTCAGTATACTGAGACCAGAACAGCTGCTCTATCGAGCTTCCCTCCTCGGCTCGGTAGAATGCGGCGGCATCGGATACACTCCGGGGAAGATCTGCGAATGCTCCTGGAGAGCTCCGGATTCGGGTAAGTAACAAGTAACTCACGCTTATGTGTTTGCTTTGCATAAAGAATGCCTTACCCGCCGCTATCTTCTTCACCTCATCCAACTCCTGGAGGGTCTTCTGGGATTCGGCCTTGGCAGACTTGGCGTTTTCAATAGCCACCGCGAGCTCGGACACTCGCGTCTTTGAGTCAAGCTCCAAACTCTCATGTTTTTCCATGAGAGCCTGGAGCTCTTGCTGCACCTTGCCAACCTCAGCCTCATACTTCTCTCGCTCGGTGCGCTCCGAGGCCGCCCTCTTCTCAGCCTTCACCAGCGCCTGCTTAAGGGTCGCCACTTCAGACGTGGCCTCTAAAATAGCCACGATAATCCTGTCATTCTTTGCAATTGCACCTTTTTATATATATTCACATGGTATATCTTACCTTCATTGTCCTCGAGCTGCTTCTTGGCACGACCGAGCTCTTGCTCGGACCGCTCGAGGTTCTGCTTTAGCGTGTCCACTTCCGCAGTCAGTGCGGCGGACGCAAGCAGAGAAGCCTGCATACGCATATTGACTCCTTTTGTTAGACTCCTGCGAATTTTATTTGATCCTCTATTCAGCTTTTCTTCCCGAACGCCAAACCGAGCATCAGGGGCTACTGTCATTGCGGTAGTATTATTTACACATTCTTTACTTACCTCAAAGCCTGCCAAAAGGCTAGTACAAGCTTCAGTCAGTCCGCTCTTGGTGGACTGAACCTTCTGGACCACCGCACTCATAATAGCGCGGTGCTCCTCGTCGATGGAGGCGCCTTGGAGCGCCTCCAACATATTATCTGGTGCCTCCGGTTGGACGGGGGCCGCCGGCACAGTGGACTTGCTCCTCTTGGAAGGAGGTCCCCCGCCGGACTCTAGAACCTTTGAAGGTTCCGGAGCGGTGTCCGGCCTAGAGCCGGACTTGGAGCCCTGAGGGGTTTCATCCCCTTTACTCCCGGAGTCCGGGAGGTCGCCTTGCAACGTATCCAGTACCACCACCTCCTGGCTTGGAACCTGCTGGGACAACACTTCGGTGTCATCCGTAGGGCGGGGGGAGGAAGCCGTCGGAAGCGAGTTCACATCCGACGAATCCAGTGAGCCGCTCGACGACGTGTCGAGCCGGTCTTTGGGTGGGCTGCATAAACATATTCGATGTAAGGGAAAGCTGTGCAATAAACGAATACTATGAATTACTCTGGTATCCGAATACTTACAATTTGGCCAGGGGCTTGGCCCTAGGCGCCCGCTCCTCTCCACCGCTGTCAGCGTCGGTGGAGCAGTCCGGAGGAAGGGTTTTCCCCTTCTTCGACCCTCCGGCCTCCCCAGTTGGGGAGGCCTTCGTTTTCTTCCCTTCCCCCGCTGGAGGGGGAGGGGTCTCTTCTTCCTGCTCCTCGTCTTCGCGGAAGGAGTGCGTCTTGGATTCATCGCATGATGAATCTGACACCTCGTGGCGCCGGGCACTCTTTCGAGTCCCCGCGGCCTTTTTCACGGCCTTCTTCTCCGGCACCACTTAGGGTGCCGAAACCAGCAGCTTCGCCAAGCGAGCGTCTGCTCGGCCTTTGGGCAAAGGAGCCGGACAGTTGATCTATCCGGACATTACCTGCCAATCCTGTCAAAGGTAAGGGAGCTTAGATCCCGCATGGAGTCAAACTATGAAGAACTGATACCCTGTAAAAGGAAAAAACAGCTTACCACGAGAGCATGACGCTGCACACTGAATCCGCGATCCTCAGTAGCGGATGCGGGAGCCTCGGCGCCCTTGAAAAGCACCTTCCAGGCATCTTCGTACGTCGTGTCGAAGAGCTTGCTCAGAGTTTGGTGCCGCGCCGGGTCGAACTCCCATAGGTTGAAAGCCCGTTGTTGACACGAGAGGATCAAGCGGATGAGCATAACCTAGACCGCGTAGGGGGTCCGGATCGAAACTCAGGGGGTGCGACCCATTCGGCGTCGCGTGGCTCGGTGATATAAAACCACCCTGATTGCCACCCCTTCAGGGTCTCCACAAAGGAGCCCTCGAGCCAGAGGACGTTGGCCATCTTGCCCACCATGGCGCCTCCGCACTCCGCCTGGTTGCCGCGCACCACCTTCGGCTTGACGTTGAAAGTCTTGAGCCATAGGCCGAAATGGGGGCGGATGCAGAGGAAGGCCTCGCACACGACGATAAACGCCGAGATGTTGAGGAGAAAGTTCGAGGCCATATCGTGGAAATCAAGGCCGTAGTAGAACATGAGCCCCCGGACAAATGGGTGGAGAGGGAAGCCCAGTCCGCGGAGGAAATGGGGGAGGAACACCACCCTCTCATGGGGCCTAGGGGTGGGGATGAGCTGCCCCTTTTCGGGGAGCCAGTACGCGATGTCGTTAGACAGGTATCCGGACTTCCTCAGCTTTTTGATATGTCCCTCCGTGACGGAGGAGACCATCCACTTGCCTCCCGCTCTGGACATGGCCGGAGAAGGTTGAGGTGGGGAGTGCGGACTTGTGCGCTGGAGCTCGAGTGCGCAAGAATGGATAGGCGAAGGAGGAAGAAGGCGTAGGTGAAAAGGTGGATCTTTATCCCCTTATATGGGTGGACGCAACTACATGTCCCCACCAGACTGGTAAAACTTGCTTATCTCCAAGCGCCGTATTCGATGGCGCGGTTGGGTTACCCACGCCCGTATTGATGAGAATCCCGGGATAAGGGGACTTGATCTCTCCTTTAACAAGACGTGCCAAGGAAACCGCCTCACATAACGTGCTGAGGTGAGATAATGAAACGACTCGAATAAAGGCTTGGCCGTGGTGTGACATGCTACGGAATACGTCAGCAGATTAGATTGGTGTAAATATTATTCTCTCTATGGCAATATGTGGAAACTTATTTTGCAGAGCCAGACACTATCTTTGTGTTCAAAATCTTCTATGAAGTACTTGGAGGAGGAACCCGCCTTGCAATGCCGAAGACAATCTGCATGCCGGACTCGTCGTCATTGAAGCCTGGTTCAAGGGCTACTGAGGGAGTCTTGGATTAGGGGGTGTTCGGATAGCCGGACTATACCTTCAGCCGGACTCCTGGACTATGAAGATACGAGATTGAAGACTTTGTCACGTGTCCGGGAGGGACTTTCCTTGGCGTGGAAGGCAAGCTTGGCGATACGGATATGTAGATCTCCTACCATTGTAACTGAGTCTATGTAACCCTAACCCTGTCCTGTGTCTATATAAACCGGAGGGTTTTAGTCCGTAGGACAACATACACATCAACAATCATATCATAGGCTAGCTTCTAGGGTTTAGCCTCCTCGATCTCGTGGTAGATCTACTCTTGTACTGCCCATATCATCAATATTAATCAAGCAGGACGTAGGGTTTTACCTCCATCAAGAGGGCCCGAACCAGGGTAAAACTTCGTGTCCCTTGCCTCCTGTTACCATCCGGCCTAGACGCACAGTTCGGGACCCCCTACCCGAGATCCGCCGGTTTTGATACCGACAACAACCCTCCCCCTGATGAGGGGAGGAAGAAGAGGGCGGCTTCCACAAATCTGGAGGCGGAGACGTCCAAGAAAGCGAAGAGCTCCCTTGCGGATAACTCTGTGTGGGATGTCGACAGCAGTCCGGAGAGACGCCCCCGCACTAAGCCCCGGGCCGCATCGTAAGTGCTAAAACTCATATCCGCCGATAAACCGAGTATTTCCTCTTTGTTGTAGTGATATAATTAGTTATGCTATTACAGTCCAGCCCACGACAGCTCCCAGCGATCCTCATCACGAGGTTCGTTGGAATCAAAGGGGATGGCCAGCGATTCACCACAGGCCGCTCACTCCCCAAGGCCAAGGACGATGCGGAGGTGCTATCCCGAAGGACTATTCCAGGAGGGGAAGAGGCTCAGGAGGCGCCAGAAGGCGAAACCCCCTTCGCCAGACACCAGGGGGATCAATCCCCATGGAGACTGGTGGGGGCGCATTCATTTCGGCCCTCAGCCGAACTCAATTCCAGAGACCGATGTGGCTCTGGAATCTGGCACGCAACCTTCTTTGAAAGGAGGGGGATGCCTATTCCGCTGGTGACCCCTGTCCAACCAGGGGCACCGGACAATCTGCTGGAAGCGCTGCGAGGCGCTTCCATTGTGGATGAGCACCGTGTCCTTATGGGCATGGTAATTGAAAGGGTTCAGTCCGCCAATAGCGGACTAACCGAAGCCTGCAGCATCCTACTGACAGGTTTTCAGGTAAGCAATGCAAAAAGGAGAAAATTCCAATGTAGACAGTAGCCCCTGAGACACTGTCCGATGTTCGGAAAGAAAAAGCCGGACAGAGGATCAATCTCCTATTGCAGGAAACTAACTGAATTTTTCTGAAATGTAAACACATGCGTTGCTGTTGGCTGTAGCCTCACATACTGTCGAAGTCTCCGGACTGAAGCAAAAACTGGTGGAGGCCGAGGAGGAGCTGGGCCACGTGAAGAGGCAGCTCCAGGAAAAACAAGGTAAGTAATAACCTGTTATGTATTCAAAAAAAGGTAAAATGATATGCAGTGACCGAAATGCCATGATGTGTACAAAGGCAATGAACGAGGTCGAGGCCCTGAAAAAGGCCCTGACTGAAGCCGAAGGGAAGGGTGTTAAGGAGCAGGCCGCTCAGAAGAAGCTCAAGGCTCGGGTCAACGGGGTCTAGCAGGATCTCGACGACGCGGTGAAGAAGTGCGAGGCCTTGGAGCGTGATGCATCAGTTCAAGAGACCGAACTCGCCCAGGCTCGTCAGAGTGCGGAGGCATCCTGTAATGAGGCCCAGGGTGCCCTCCAGGAGATCTAGGAGGCCAGGAAGATCGCGGCGGGTAAGGCATTCAATATGCAAAGCAAGAATGTGAAGATGAAATATCGTTTACTAACCCGGATTCAGACTTCTCCAGGGGCTTTTACTGATCTGCCACATAGTGTGGCTGGCACCGCAGAGTTCTTCCGAGCCGAAGAAGGGAGCTCCTCGGAGAAACTGTTCTAGTCGCAATATCTTGCGCCAGAACATCCGGTGCCCTTCAGCGATCAACTAAAACATATGGTCGAGCTGCGTAGCGTGGCCGAACTGGCCATGAAGGATTTAATAATCCAGTTGTGGCCAGCCGAAGCTATACCCGGCAGTTACTTTGGCCTCGTGAAGCGACTGGTGGATGCCTGTCCTCGGCTGGACATCGTCAAGCGGTCCGTCTGCATCAAGGGCGCACGTCTGGCCTTCTCCTATTGCAAGGTCTGGTGGGCGAAGCTGGACGCTGTCAAATTAGCGACCGAGGGGCCGCCGGAAGGCAAGGAGCACCGCACACCCGAGCGATACTGCGGCGATGTCTTAGAGGGGTCCCACATTGTTGCGGATCGTTGTACGAAAGACACTATCTTTGAATGAATGTATTCGAGCTCCCTCTACCTTGTGTGATAAAACAAAGTGATTGTGGAATATAATGCTTCTTATGTTTTTAATTTTTTTACTTCCTATGCGGCCATGTTGTATGAAATCTGAGGGCTAACCAATCGTCGGCTTCTGCCCCCACATAGGTAGTACGGGGGTGTTCGGGATGGAATCTAAACAATCTTGATCCAATTAGATGGTCCTTGAAGGAGTTGTTTAGCGCAACGAACCAGGCAACCAGACCATGCGGCTGTAACGCCCTCACTTAGCCATAGGAGTTCGGCAATAAAAACACGGCCACAACCCCTAGTATCCGAACTAGAGTGCTATAAGCGTCTGATCGGGAAGTGTCAATCCTTCGCGTAATGCAGAAGAAATCTCCAACGATTTGTAACCTCCGAACAGCTGACCGGCTCTCGCCGCATCATGATAGTCAGTTTTTGGCTTTCTCTACTGAGGTGCTCCTTTGGGTAAACCAAGGCACAATCGCAGTAGTTCTCCCTTTACTACCTTAGCCGATATAGTGGAACGTAAGGTAGCCAGAACAGGAGCCGGGCAACCCAACTATTGACCAAAGACATGATTCGGAGCCAAGGCATATAATGCTAAATTCGGGGTGCCGAACTATACTTATAAAAAGGTTTCAGACTTTTGTTGCCGTAATGTGGGGTGCTATGAAGCCCCTGGCAAACGTCAAACGTACCAAAGTGTATGGGTCCTACCTGATAGGGTTATCCACAGGGAAGCTGAGAGAAAAAAGAGAAAGAAAACAGAAAAGGTGCAAAGGTAAAAAGCTGGGGTCCTAAAGCTCCAACCACAAACTATTCTTATTGTAATTTAATTAGTACGTCAAGGCGCATTGATACAGGTAGGGTGATAAGCAACAGGCTATTTGACATGCCGAAACCAAGGGAGAGTTGTATGTGGGTCTTGAAAAACAGGTAGAGTTATCGTTAACGGAATCATCTAAAAAGCCCCCATATGTCTGTGTTTCTCGCCGTCTTGGTGTGTTTATCCTTCAAGAGGACCGATGACCAGACCACCAGATGGGGCCTGTGAGATTGAGACCTGAAAAGGAAACAAGTAAAAGTGAAAGTATGTGTGTATCCGATGTCGGTTGAGCCGTTCTATGGACCACAAGCTATCTATGCCTCCGTCGATGCCCATGGTATTTTGAGTGCGTATGTAACGCCCTCGATGCGGCTATATCTCCCACGTGTCGAAGCACAACTTAGAGGCATAACCGCATTGAAAGCAATGTCGCAAGTGAGGTAATCTCCGCAAACAACCCATGTAATACAATAGGGGAAAAGATACATAGTTGACTTACAATCGCCACTTCACACAATTACATGAATAAAGCATTACAACATCCAAATACAATCAGGGCCCGACTACGGAGCCAAAATAAAAGAAGAGCCCCAAATGCGACAAAGGTTCCCGATCGACCCCAACTGGGCTCCACTACTGATTAATTAGAACGAAGCAACGCAAAGGACAAGATCTTCATCGAGCTCCTCCTGAGATGGGTTGCGTCATCTGCAAGGGCTCATCAGCACCTGCAAACTGGTTTTGGAAGTATCTGTGAGCCACGGGGACTCAACAATCTCGCACCCTCGCGATCAAGACTATTTAAGCTTATGGGTAAGGTAAAAGGTATGAGGTGGAGCTGCAGCAAGCGACTAGCATATATGGTGGCTAACATATGCAAAAGAGAGCAAGAAGAGAAGGCAAAGCACGGTCGATAAAAGTATGATCAAGAAGTGATCCTAAAACAACCTACGTCAAGCATAACTCCAACACCGTGTTCACTTCCCGGACTCCGCCGGAAAGAGACCATCACGGTAACACACGCTGTTGATGCATTTTAAATTAAGGTCAACTTCAGGTTTTCTACAACCGGACGTTAACAAATTCCCATCTGCCCATAACCGCGGGCACGGCTTTCGAAAGTTCAAATCCCTGCAGGGGTGTCCCAACTTAGCCCATGACAAGCTCTCATGGTCAACGAAGGAATAGACCTCCTCCCGAGACGTTCCGATCAGACTCGGTATTCCGGTTCTTCAAGACATCCTCGACAATGGTAAACCAAGTCCAGCAAGACCACCCGATGCGCCGACATCCTGATAGGAGCTGCAGATATCTCGTTCTCAGGGCACACCGGATAAGCTAAGCGTACGGGAGCCAACGTAACCCAAGTTGCCAAGGGACGGCCCAGCACGGTGCTCTGGGTTTGGACCAACACTTAGACAAGCACTGGCCCGAGGGGGGGTTAAAATAAGATGACCCTCGGGATGCGCGACTCCCAAGGGAAAAAGGCTAGGTGGCGAATGGTAAAACCAAGGTTGGGCCTTGCTGGAGGAGTTTTATTCAAAGCGAACTGTCAAGGGGTTCCCATTATAACCCAACCGCGTAAGGAACGCAAAATCCGGGAACATAACACCGATATGACGGAAACTAGGGCGGCAAGAGTGGAACAAAACACCAAGCATAAGGCCGAGCCTTCCACCCTTTACCAAGTATATAGATGCATTAATTAAATAAGATATATTGTGATATCCCAACAAGTAAACATGTTCCAACAAGGAACAACATCTCCATGTTCCAACAAGGAACAAACTTCAATCTTCACATGCAACTAACAACGGTATAAGAGGGGCTGAGCAAAGCGGTAACATAGCCAAACAATGGTTTGCTAGGACAAGGTGGGTTAGACGCTTGGTTTAAAAATAGGGGAGGCATGATAAGGAAGTGGTAGGTATCGCAGCATAGGCATAGCAAAAGAGCGATCAACTAGCAAGCAAAGATAGAAGTGATTTCGAGGGTATGATCATCTTGCCTGAAATCCCGCAAGGAAGAAGAACGAGTCCATGAAGAAGACAAACGGACGTTGACGAACGGGTCCTCACAAACGTGACGTTACCGGAACCCACCTGAAGAAGCAAACACCGGAAAGAAGCACACAACATAGTAAACAACCAACACATGAACATGGTATGATATGCGAGATGCGGGATGCGATGCATATGCATGATTTGCAAAGGAATGAATGAACCTGGCCTCAACTTGGAAATCCAAGTATGCCACTGGAAAGATGATATGAAATTGCTTGAAAACGATATAAAGAATGCCGGGATCGGAGTTAGGGTTTGGAAATGGCAAGCAATTCAAATATGACCACGTTCTGCGATTAACAGCAAGTAGCCATCTAAATGCAACAAGATGAACATGCTACAGCACTCAAACATGGCAAAAAAATACATGGCAGGGATCCACTCATAATGCTTAACAAAAGATGAACACTGAGCTACGGCCAATTCATCCATTAATAGGTTCAAACAAGCATGGCAAAAGTGCAAACGGTAAACAGATCTCAGACTTTGTGAAATTAACACTTGTCTGGAATTTTAGATCAGGTAGCACACTTTGAAGCATGAAAACTAGATGCTACAGGAACTAAACATGGCAAATTAAAGCATGGCATGGAGATACTCAAAGAGCTTAACAAAAGTCCCTTAGTGACCTTGAGCCAAAAGGGATCAGAAAATACAATTGCAAGCATGTGAACATGGCAAAAACATAATCAGTTCTCAGACTTAGTGAAAACTAGAGCATGCTGAAACAGATATCAAGTAGGCATGTTTACGAGCTCGATGCACTCACTACAGAGAAAGTCATGACAATCTAAGCATACACCCATTAAGAATACACAAAATGCAAGCTAGACATGGCAAGAACAATAACATAGCATGCATGGATCAACTACAACATCATCGGCAAAATCGCTAACAAGTAGACAATCTGCCCAGATTCATGAAATAGCAAAAGTAGAGCTCGATTGACTCAAGCTAGGGTGCTCCATAATTGCAAACAAATACATGGATGGATAGAGCACTACAATATTAACAAAACATCCTTACTGATCATCCTCAAAAGAGGCACGGATCACTAGGAAACAACATGAACATATGGCATAATGAAATAAACAGTCCAAGGACTTAGTGGAAAAGCCAAGTCCCTGAAATCAGCATTACCAAGTGCACCACTTTGCAAGCTTGTGCTAGTCGCCACAAACATCACAAAAATACATGGATTGCACCTATGGAAAGATGGCAAAACCCTTAACAAAACATATGTAGAGCTCAGGGGCATATCATGCACACAATAATCATGGCAAAAATGACAAATATCTAAATGGAGCAGCAGATCTGACAAATATCTCAAGTAGCACTCTTCTAACAGAATTTCGGACATCAAGATGAACTCAAATGAAAATGATGCAATGAGATGAAATGATGTACTCTCTGAGACGAACATTTTGATATGCTATATGCCCAAAATGGAGCTACGGACGCAAAGTTACGACAGGTCAAAGTATGCAAAATCAATCTGAGAGAGGGGGATAAAGTCAACCCTAGGGTTAGGGTTCCAGATCGGATCTGGATCCGGATCGGCCGGCGTGGACTTCGAGGAGATGACCGGAGTAGTCGCCGGAGGGGAGGGAGACGCAGGCCGGAGCTTGGGGAAGAGCGAGACCCCGCCGGAGAGAGGTCGGGGCGGCTCAGCCAGGGGCCGGCGAGGTCCGGGGCGGTGCGGCCGGGCTCGGTCGCTGGGACGGCGTGGGCGGAGGCCAGCGAGGTGCGCCGGGCGGCGAGGCGCAGCGGTGGGCGGCGGTCGGCGGCGAGCGGAGGAACGGGCGGCCGACAGGGAGGGCGCCGCGGCGGGCTAGCGGCGCGACGCATGGGCCGGGCGGCGGCGCCGGATGGGCCCCGTGGGCCTGCTGCGGGCCGCGCGGGCCGGCGGCGGCGGAGGGCGCGGTGGCGACAGTTGGCGCAATGGGAGTGGACGCGGGAGGCGGCGGAGCCGACGTGTCGCCCCGGGATTGGTCTGGGCGACGTGGCTGAGGCGGCAGACATGTCCGGCACGGACGAATTTGTCCGGCGGCGTGAGGGGAAGGATTTTAGGGTTTCATCTGCGTGAATTTCGGAGGGGATCACATATTTATAGATAGAGGGAGCTAGCAGAGTCCAAATGAGGTGCAGTTTTCGGCCACGCGATAGTGATCGAACGACCGAGATGATGGAGGAGGTTTTGGGCCACTTTGGAGGGGTGTTGGGCTGCAACACACACGAGGCCTTTTTGGTCCCTCGGTTAACCATTGGAGCATCAAACAAAGTCCAAATGGTACGGAACTTGACAAGCGGTCTATCGTTAGTAAACCATGGCCTCTTGACAAATCTTGGTCCAATCCGGAAATGTTTAATCCCCACACATGAAAGAAAGGTAGAAATTACCACCGGAGGAGAACGAAGCGCCGGAATGCAAAACGGACAATGGAGAAAATGCTCGGATGCATGAGACGAACATGTATCCAAATGAAATGCACATGATGACATGATATGCAATGCATGACACGCAAACAACAACAATGCAACAACAACGAATAACTGGACGACACCTGGCGCATCGGTCTTGGGGCGTTACAACACTCCATCACTATGAGAGGATCTTGTCCCGAGATCTAGAATGGCACCGGAGGGACAACGGAAGAGAAAAAGAAGAGTTAAAACTAAGTTGCTTCTTTGACAAATGAATGAAACCAAAGAACCTTGAGAGGTTGAACAAATTGAAAGAAAGAATACAACAAAGATGAACGAGGTTGAAAACACTCCGTTAGCAAAGAGGAACGAGGAAGAACAACTTCGGGCAGCACTCTGATTAAAAGAAAGGAATTGAATAAGAACTTGATAAGGTGATAGAACTTGAAAAGAGGGCATGACACTCCGGTTAAATGGATAATCAAGAAAAGAACCTGACCTTTGACGAATGGGATGATGGGTTGAGAAGAGCAACATCACCAAGCTTCCGGAACGAAAGAAATAGAAGATATATAATTGAAATAGGAGAATGGAGAAGAAAATGCCAACATCTACCACAAAAGAGCTCGAAAAGGCATCTTTAGGAGAAGGGTCGAGCGGAGTTGTTGGAAAACCAACAATGAAAGGAAAAGCTTGATATGGACTTATAGAAGACATCTCAAAATTATGAGGTGACAACTCGCCACTAACGGGAACAAGATTGGATAAGAACAAAGAGAGGAGAAACTATATCACCGGGAGGATAAAGAAGAACTTGGTTCCTTTATAAGCACCATAATTAGCAACAATCCTTAGGGAAGGCTTTAGGTGAAAAATAACCCAAGATACCTTTGACGAAGAGGTTGATGGATTTAAAATATCTCATTCTTAACAACATTTGAATCATGAAACCAAAACTCAAATTATCAAGAATGACATAACACCACCTCGAATGATACGGTTGAAAGAATTGCACTTTAGAATGCAAGATAAAGAATACTTGAGCTCCTTTGAAAAGAATCTCAATGAACACTTCAAGAAGGAATATAAATCCTTGATGAACCATCTTGTAGAACCTTCAAGAGAACTCCGAAAATAAAAGAATGGTCAAACGAAAGGAAAGAGAAGCTGAAAACACAAGTTGAATCCTTGTAATGATTTAGATGAATCTCCGTGGTGATATAATTGAAATAGCTTGGAGCTCCGGAAAAGAAAGATGAGCACTTGAAACCAAGAATAAGAATTACATTATGCTTAACCTTCACCAATTTAAAATTGATGACAATCAATGGAATTGGTATACTACTTATTCTCGTATTAAGGATTAAGATAGATATAGCGTCAATTTTGAAAGGTCTTCCATGAACCACCGGTCGGGTTAAACAATGAATAAATTGATATGATCAACAAAGGAAGACAAAATCTTTGAAGAACCACCGTAAAATTTGAAAATGAACGAAGAGAAGATAAGGAAACACCAGGAAAAATTAGCAAATGAATGAAGATGCTTGGGAGAATTTAGATATATGAGAACGAAGAGATGACGAGCTGATTAGGGAACACTTGAACGATGCACCGGTCAGATTGGAGAATGATAACTGAAAGCTGAGAATGAATTTACCTGAATTGATGGACTCCGGATAACAAATTGAGAAGACTCTTGAATTACTCCGGATAGGTGAAATGAATTCTCACGATCAAAACAATTACGAGAGGATGGCAACAAGCTAGAATCACGAATCTTGAAGAGAATGGAGCAAGATTAAAGAGAAATTCTTCTTCGGTCTTCAAAATCCGAGAATGACGACGAGAAACACCACCATGAATTATTTAGACACTCCGAAATGAAGAATGGAAAGGTCGAGCCAACGATGAAAAGAATTGTGAAAGATCTTGGTGAAGGCATTTGACTGATGATAATTCATTCTTATGTCAAACTTCAAAAGAATTTAGGATAGCTCCGGGAAAATAAGAAGAGTCAGGTAAAATCCTGGGAAAAGACCGGTGGGTTAGGGCCCACTCAAAAGATACACCGTTGAAATGATTTGAAGGAGAGATTACACCGGTTGAATTAAATGGCTAGAACGAGATAACAACCTCGAAAGATCTTGAACGAATGCAGAGTGGAAAACACGAATCTTCGAGATATCTGGAGCACTCCGGAACAAATGAATAGTGAGAAATGAATGAATATGAGGAGCACCGGTATGAGAAGGCATTTGAAACGAGGAAAAGAATATGATCAACACAGAAAACTAGAATTGAAACCACCGGTTAAGAGCATTGACGGAAAAAATGGAGAGACTTCACATCAATAACATGATACTTGAATAAGAAATCTGGTTCCTTGAAGAAAAAGGGTGGGAGGGAGGGAAAACAAAGGCAATTTGGGGTGAATGAAATGAACATCGTTGAAAAGAACTGGGATTGAATCTTGCGGATGTTGAAGTGATCGAATCCACTTGACGAGAAACACGCCGGTAGAGAAGGAATTTAGATGACAATCTCGATGATCAAGAAGGATTGGTATTCACATCGGAGTATAAGAACACTATTTCAAGAAGGTGTGGAATCAACATTTGACATTGAAGCAACTCGAATACCACAAATCAAAACAAAACAAAGTATTGGCTTGCAGAATAAGCCGGAACAAACATATGATAGAGATTCCGTCCGAAGTTTTCATGGTGGGGCCTACACGGGCTCGATCGTACAGCCCCATCATGTACAAGGTAGTGCACATGACATACGAAGTGTCCCCGAGTCGGCATAGCCAAGGACTCTTTAAGACACAACGAGACCACTATAAAACCGACCGTGAATAGGCGGACCACTAGACGTCGAACCCCAATTTCATATCATACATCTGTCGGAAAGATATCCTAAGAGCTACTTGAATTCCCACTTATGAACTCCCGAACCTTTCCGGTTATGCAATCAGGTGTTGGGGATACAGGGGAAGCATAATATCTCACCCAAATCTAGCAAATCCTACATCCAGCTGTATCCATTCTTCAACACATAACCAAGAAAAACTTCGGAAACCATCTACCTCAACCTTCGAAAAGCATCCATTATACAAGTTATGGCGATACTCCCGAACTCCCGCCCCAGTACTGGGTGGCGTCGAGGTTATCTCACCAACGAACTGCATAATAGAGATTTTCGATGTCGGCGTACTAAACTCAGGTATTCCAGAACTGCAACGATAAAATTATGATGACAACACCTCGGAGCTCAACTCCCCAGGACACTTCCACAAAACCCCTGATAGGAGGCACCAAGACAATGTTCTCATCATAAAACCATCGGAACGATTCCAAGATACCCGCGTGATCCTAAATTTTTTTAGTGAAATTTGAGAAGAGAAGAGTCAAAACTCTACGTCAGGATGCCTTACCAGAGCGATGAAGGGTTTGGGAAGTAAAAAGAATTCCTAAACTCTCCGATATATAATTCCTAAATGACTCAAAACATTTTTTCTAGACACAACTCGGCCGCTAAAAACGATCAAGCAATGGGGCTCCTAAGGTCAGGAAAGGCTCTGATTACCAACTTGTAACGCCCTCGATGCGGCTATATCTCCCACGTGTCGAAGCACGACTTAGAGGCATAACCGCATTGAAAGCAATGTCGCAAGTGAGGTAATCTTCGCGAACAACCCATGTAATACAATAGGGGAAAAGATACATAGTTGACTTACAATCGCCACTTCACACAATTACATGAATAAAGCATTACAACATCCAAATACAATCATTGCCCGACTACGGAGCCAAAATAAAAGAAGAACCCCAAATGCGACAAAGGTCCCCGATCGACCCCAACTGGGCTCCACTACTGATCAATTAGAACGAAGCAATGCAAAGGACAAGATCTTCATCGAGCTCCTCCTGAGCTGGGTTGCATCATCTGCACGGGCTCATCGGCACATGCAAACTAGTTTTGGAAGTATTTGTGAGCCACGGGGATTTAGCTATCTCGCACCCTCGCGATCAAGACTATTTAAGCTTATGGGTAAGGTAAAAGGTATGAGGTGGAGCTGCAGCAAGCGACTAGCATATATGGTGGCTAACATACGCAAAAGAGAGCGAGAAGAGAAGGCAAAGCACGGTCGATAAAAGTATGATCAAGAAGTGATCCTAAAACAACCTACGTCAAGCATAACTCCAACACCGTGTTCACTTCCCGGACTCCGCCAGAAAGAGACCATCACGGTAACACACGCTGTTGATGCATTTTAAATTAAGGTCAACTTCAGGTTTTCTACAACCGGATGTTAACAAATTCCCATCTGCCCATAACCACGGGCACGGCTTTCGAAAGTTCAAATCCCTGCAGGGGTGTCCCAACTTAGCCCATGACAAGCTCTCATGGTCAACGAAGGAATAGACCTCCTCCTGAGACGTTCCGATCAGACTCGGTATCCTGGTTCTTCAAGACATCCTCGACAATGGTAAAACAAGTCCAGCAAGACCACCCGATGCGCCGACATCCCGATAGGAGCTGCAGATATCTCGTTCTCAGGGCACACCGGATAAGCTAAGCATACGGGAGCCAACATAACCCAAGTTGCCAAGGGACGGCCCCGCACGGTGCTCTGGGTTGGACCAACACTTAGACAAGCACTAGCTCGGGGGGGGGGGGGGTTAAAATAAGATTCAAAGAGAACTATCAAGGGGTTCCCATTATAACCCAACCGCGTAAGGAACACAAAATCCGGGAACATAACACCGATATGACGGAAACTAGGGCGGCAAGAGTGGAACAAAACACCAAGCATAAGGCCGAGCCTTCCACCCTTTACCAAGTATATAGATGCATTAATTAAATAAGATATATTGTGATATCCCAACAAGTAAACATGTTCCAACAAGGAACAACATCTCCATGTTCCAACAAGGAACAAACTTCAATCTTCACCTGCAACTAACAACGCTATAAGAGGGGCTGAGCAAAGCGGTAACATAGCCAAACAACGGTTTGCTAGGACAAGGTGGGTTAGAGGCTTGGTTTAACAATAGGGGAGGCATGATAAGGAAGTGGTAGGTATCGCAACATAGGCATAGCAAAAGAGCGATCAACTAGCAAGCAAAGATAGAAGTGATTTCGAGGGTATGATCATCTTGCCTGAAATCCCGCAAGGAAGAAGAACGAGTCCATGAAGAAGACAAACGGACGTTGACGAACGGGTCCTCACAAACGTGACGTTACCGGAACCCACCTGAAGAAGCAAACACCGGAAAGAAGCACACAACATAGTAAACAACCAACACATGAACATCGTATGATATGCGAGATACGGCATGCGATGCATATGCATGATTTGCAAAGGAATGAATGAACCTGGCCTCAACTTGGAAATCCAAGTGTGCCACTGGAAAGATGATATGAAATCGCTTGAAAACGATATAAAGAACGCCGGGATCGGAGTTAGGGTTTGGAAATGGCAAGCAATTAAAATATGACCATGTTCTGCGATTAACAGCAAGTAGCCATCTAAATGCAACAACATGAACATGCTACAACACCCAAACATGGCAAAAAAATACATGGCAGGGATCCACTCATAATGCTTAACAAAAGATGAACACTGAGCTACGGCCAATTCATCCATTAATAGGTTCAAACAAGCATGGCAAAAGTGCAAACGGTAAACAGATCTCAGACTAAGTGAAATTAACACTTGTCTGGAATTTTAGATCAGGTAGCACACTTTGAAGCATGAAAACTAGATGCTACAGGAACTGAACATGGCAAATTAAAGCATGGCATGGAGATACTCAAAGAGCTTAACAAAAGTCCCTTAGTGACCTTGAGCCAAATGGGATCAGAAAATACAATTGCAAGCATGTGAACATGGGAAAAACATAATCAGTTCTCAGACTTAGTGAAAACTGGAGCATGCTGAAACAGATATCAAGTAGGCATGTTTACGAGCTCGATGCACTCACTACAGAGCAAGTCATGACAATCTAAGCATACACCCATCAAGAATACACAAAACGCAAGCTAGACATGGCAAGAACAATAACATAGCATGCACGGATCAACTACAACATCATCGGCAAAATCGCTAACAAGTAGACAATCTCCCCAGATTCACGAAATAGCAAAAGTAGAGCTCGATTGACTCAAGCTAGGGTGCTCCATAATTGCAAACAAATACATGGATGGATAGAGCACTACAAGATTAACAAAACATCCTTACTGATCATCCTCAAAAGAGGCACGGATCACTAGGAAACAACATGAACATATGGCATAATGAAATAAACAGTCCAAGGACTTAGTGGAAAAGCTAAGTCCCTGAAATCAGCATTACCAAGTGCACCACTTTGCAAGCTTGTGCTAGTCACCACAAACATCACAAAAATACATGGGTTGCACCTCTGGAAAGATGGCAAAACCCTTAACAAAACATATGTAGAGCTCAGGGGCATATCATGCACACAATAATCATGGCAAAAATGACAAATAACTAAATGGAGCAGCAGATCTGGCAAATATCTCAAGTAGCACTCTTCTAACAGAATTTCGGACATCAAGATGAACTCAAATGAAAATGATGCAATGAGATGAAATGATGTACTCTCTGAGACGAACATTTTGATATGCTATATGCCCAAAATGGAGCTACGGACGCAAAGTTACGACAGGTCAAAGTATGCAAAATCAATCTGAGAGAGGGGGAGAAAGTCAACCCTAGGGTTAGGGTTCCAGATCGGATCTGGATCCGGATCGGCCGGCGTGGACTTCGAGGAGATGACCGGAGTAGTCGCCGGAGGGGAGGGAGACGCAGGCCGGAGCTTGGGGAAGAGCGAGACCCCGCCGGAGAGAGGTCGGGGCGGCTCAGCCAGGGGCCGGCGAGGTCCGGGGCGGTGCGGCCGGGCTCGGTCGCTGGGACGATGTGGGCGGAGGCCAGCGAGGTGCGCCGGGCGGCGAGGCGCAGCGGTGGGCGGCGGTCGGCGGCGAGCGGAGGAACGGGCGGCCGACGGGGAGGGCGCCGCGGCGGGCTAGCGGCGCGACGCATGGGCCGGGCGGCGGCGCGGGATGGGCCCCGTGGGCCTGCTGCGGGCCGCGCGGGCCGGCGGCGGCGGAGGGCGCGGTGGCGACAGTTGGCGCAATGGGAGTGGACGCGGGAGGCGGCGGAGCCGACGTGTCGCCCCGGGATTGGTCTGGGCGACGTGGCTGAGGCGGCAGACATGTCCGGCACGGACGAATTTGTCCGGCGGCGTGAGGGGAAGGATTTTAGGGTTTCATCTGCGTGAATTTCGGAGGGGATCACATATTTATAGATAGAGGGAGCTAGCAGAGTCCAAATGAGGTGCAGTTTTCGGCCACGCGATAGTGATCGAACGACCGAGATGATGGAGGAGGTTTTGGGCCACTTTGGAGGGGTGTTGGGCTGCAACACACACGAGGCCTTTTTGGTCCCTCGGTTAACCATTGGAGCATCAAACAAAGTCCAAATGGTACGGAACTTGACAAGCGGTCTATCGTTAGTAAACCATGGCCTCTTGACAAATCTTGGTCCAATCCGGAAATGTTTAATCCCCACACATGAAAGAAAGGTAGAAATTACCACCGGAGGAGAACGAAGCGCCGGAATGCAAAACGGACAATGGAGAAAATGCTCGAATGCATGAGACGAACATGTATCCAAATGAAATGCACATGATGACATGATATGCAATGCATGACACGCAAACAACAACAATGCAACAACAACGAATAACTGGACGACACCTGGCGCATCGGTCTTGGGGCGTTACAACACTCCATCACTATGAGAGGATCTTGTCCCGAGATCTAGAATGGCACCGGAGGGACAACGGAAGAGAAAAAGAAGAGTTAAAACTAAGTTGCTTCTTTGACAAATGAATGAAACCAAAGAACCTTGAGAGGTTGAACAAATTGAAAGAAAGAATACAACAAAGATGAACGAGGTTGAAAACACTCCGTTAGCAAAGAGGAACGAGGAAGAACAACTTCGGGCAGCACTCTGATTAAAAGAAAGGAATTGAATAAGAACTTGATAAGGTGATAGAACTTGAAAAGAGGGCATGACACTCCGGTTAAATGGATAATCAAGAAAAGAACCTGACCTTTGACGAATGGGATGATGGGTTGAGAAGAGCAACATCACCAAGCTTCCGGAACGAAAGAAATAGAAGATATATAATTGAAATAGGAGAATGGAGAAGAAAATGCCAACATCTACCACAAAAGAGCTCGAAAAGGCATCTTTAGGAGAAGGGTCGAGCGAAGTTGTTGGAAAACCAACAATGAAAGGAAAAGCTTGATATGGACTTATAGAAGACATCTCAAAATTATGAGGTGACAACTCACCACTAACGGGAACAAGATTGGATAAGAACAAAGAGAGGAGAAACTATATCACCGGGAGGATAAAGAAGAACTTGGTTCCTTTATAAGCACCATAATTAGCAACAATCCTTAGGGAAGGCTTTAGGTGAAAAATAACCCAAGATACCTTTGACGAAGAGGTTGATGGATTTAAAATATCTCATTCTTAACAACATTTGAATCATGAAACCAAAACTCAAATTATCAAGAATGACATAACACCACCTCGAATGATACGGTTGAAAGAATTGCACTTTAGAATGCAAGATAAAGAATACTTGAGCTCCTTTGAAAAGAATCTCAATGAACACTTCAAGAAGGAATATAAATCCTTGATGAACCATCTTGTAGAACCTTCAAGAGAACTCCGAAAATAAAAGAATGGTCAAACGAAAGGAAAGAGAAGCTGAAAACACAAGTTGAATCCTTGTAATGATTTAGATGAATCTCCGTGGTGATATAATTGAAATAGCTTGGAGCTCCGGAAAAGAAAGATGAGCACTTGAAACCAAGAATAAGAATTACATTATGCTTAACCTTCACCAATTTAAAATTGATGACAATCAATGGAATTGGTATACTACTTATTCTCGTAGAAAGGATTAAGATAGATATAGCGTCAATTTTGAAAGGTCTTCCATGAACCACCGGTCGGGTTGAAACAATGAATAAATTGATATGATCAACAAAGGAAGACAAAATCTTTGAAGAACCACCGTAAAATTTGAAAATGAACGAAGAGAAGATAAGGAAACACCAGGAAAAATTAGCAAATGAATGAAGATGCTTGGGAGAATTTAGATATATGAGAACGAAGAGATGACGAGCTGATTAGGGAACACTTGAACGATGCACCGGTCAGATTGGAGAATGATAACTAAAGCTGAGAATGAATTTACTTGAATTGATGGACTCCGGATAACAAATTGAGAAGACTCTTGAATTACTCCGGATAGGTGAAATGAATTCTCACGATCAAAACAATTACGAGAGGATGGCAACAAGCTAGAATCACGAATCTTGAAGAGAATGGAGCAAGATTAAAGAGAAATTCTTCTTCGGTCTTCAAAATCCGAGAATGACGACGAGAAACACCACCATGAATTATTTAGACACTCCGAAATGAAGAATGGAAAGGTCGAGCCAACGATGAAAAGAATTGTGAAAGATCTTGGTGAAGGCATTTGACTGATGATAATTCATTCTTATGTCAAACTTCAAAAGAATTTAGGATAGCTCCGGGAAAATAAGAAGAGTCAGGTAAAATCCTGGGAAAAGACCGGTGGGTTAGGGCCCACTCAAAAGATACACCGTTGAAATGATTTGAAGGAGAGATTACACCGGTTGAATTAAATGGCTAGAACGAGATAACAACCTCGAAAGATCTTGAACGAATGCAGAGTGGAAAACACGAATCTTCGAGATATCTGGAGCACTCCGGAACAAATGAATAGTGAGAAATGAATGAATATGAGGAGCACCGGTATGAGAAGGCATTTGAAACGAGGAAAAGAATATGATCAACACAGAAAACTAGAATTGAAACCACCGGATAAGAGCATTGACGGAAAAAAATGGAGAGACTTCACATCAATAACATGATACTTGAATAAGAAATCTGGTTCCTTGAAGAAAAAGGGTGGGAGGGAGGGAAAACAAAGGCAATTTGGGGTGAATGAAATGAACATCGTTGAAAAGAACTAGGATTGAATCTTGCGGATGTTGAAGTGATCGAATCCACTTGACGAGAAACACGCCGGTAGAGAAGGAATTTAGATGACAATCTCGATGATCAAGAAGGATTGGTATTCACATCGGAGTATAAGAACACTATTTCAGGAAGGTGTGGAATCAACATTTGACATTGAAGCAACTCGAATACCACAACTCAAAACAAAACAAAGTATTGGCTTGCAGAATAAGCCGGAACAAACATATGATAGAGATTCCGTCCGAAGTTTTCATGGTGGGGCCTACACGGACTCGATCGTACAGCCCCATCATGTACAAGGTAGTGCACATGACATACGAAGCGTCCCCGAGTCGGCATAGCCAAGGACTCTTTAAGACACAACGAGACCACTATAAAACCGACCGTGAATAGGCGGACCACTAGACGTCGAACCCCAATTTCATATCATACATCTGTCGGAAAGATATCCTAAGAGCTACTTGAATTCCCACTTATGAACTCCCGAACCTTTCCGGTTATGCAATCAGGTGTTGGGGATACAGGGGAAGCATAATATCTCACCCAAATCTAGCAAATCCTACATCCAGCTGTATCCATTCTTCAACACATAACCAAGAAAAACTTCGGAAACCATCTACCTCAACCTCCGAAAAGCATCCATTATACAAGTTATGGCGATACTCCCGAACTCCCGCCCCAGTACTGGGTGGCGTCGAGGTTATCTCACCAACGAACTGCATAATAGAGATTTTCGATGTCGGCGTACTAAACTCAGGTATTCCAGAACTGCAACGATAAAATTATGATGACAACACCTCGGAGCTCAACTCCCCAGGACACTTCCACAAAACCCCTGATAGGAGGCACCAAGACAATGTTCTCATCATAAAACCATCGGAACGATTCCAAGATACCCACGTGATCCTAAATTTTTTTAGTGAAATTTGAGAAGAGAAGAGTCAAAACTCTACGTCAGGATGCCTTACCAGAGCGATGAAGGGTTTGGGAAGTAAAAAGAATTCCTAAACTCTCCGATATATAATTCCTAAATGACTCAAAACATTTTTTCTAGACACAACTCGGCCGCTAAAAACGATCAAGCAATGGGGCTCCTAAGGTCGGGAAAGGCTCTGATTACCAACTTGTAACGCCCTCGATGCGGCTATATCTCCCACGTGTCGAAGCACGACTTAGAGGCATAACCGCATTGAAAGCAATGTCGCAAGTGAGGTAATCTTCGCGAACAACCCATGTAATACAATAGGGGAAAAGATACATAGTTGACTTACAATCGCCACTTCACACAATTACATGAATAAAGCATTACAACATCCAAATACAATCATTGCCCGACTACGGAGCCAAAATAAAAGAAGAACCCCAAATGCGACAAAGGTCCCCGATCGACCCCAACTGGGCTCCACTACTGATCAACTAGAACGAAGCAATGCAAAGGACAAGATCTTCATCGAGCTCCTCCTGAGCTGGGTTGCATCATCTGCACGGGCTCATCGGCACATGCAAACTAGTTTTGGAAGTATTTGTGAGCCACGGGGATTTAGCTATCTCGCACCCTCGCGATCAAGACTATTTAAGCTTATGGGTAAGGTAAAAGGTATGAGGTGGAGCTGCAGCAAGCGACTAGCATATATGGTGGCTAACATACGCAAAAGAGAGCGAGAAGAGAAGGCAAAGCACGGTCGATAAAAGTATGATCAAGAAGTGATCCTAAAACAACCTACGTCAAGCATAACTCCAACACCGTGTTCACTTCCCGGACTCCGCCAGAAAGAGACCATCACGGTAACACACGCTGTTGATGCATTTTAAATTAAGGTCAACTTCAGGTTTTCTACAACCGGATGTTAACAAATTCCCATCTGCCCATAACCGCGGGCACGGCTTTCGAAAGTTCAAATCCCTGCAGGGGTGTCCCAACTTAGCCCATGACAAGCTCTCATGGTCAACGAAGGAATAGACCTCCTCCCGAGACGTTCCGATCAGACTCGGTATCCTGGTTCTTCAAGACATCCTCGACAATGGTAAAACAAGTCCAGCAAGACCACCCGATGCGCCGACATCCCGATAGGAGCTGCAGATATCTCGTTCTCAGGGCACACTGGATAAGCTAAGCATACGGGAGCCAACATAACCCAAGTTGCCAAGGGACGGCCCCGCACGGTGCTCTGGGTTGGACCAACACTTAGACTGGCTTGGGGGAGTTGATATGTCCATTTTGGATCATGTTTTCTTACTGCTATTTATAATGTTTTTATCCATAATAATGCTTTTTGGAGTAATTCTAATGTCTTTTCTCTCATACTTTGCAAGGAACACACCAAGAGGGAGAATTCCTGGAGCTGGAAATCTAGACCTGGAAAAGCTACGTCAAGCCAACTATTCTGCAAAAGTCCACATGAGTAGAGACTTCACGGAGATTTTTTATGGATTATTTAAGAAATACTGGAGCCAATAAACACCAGAGGGGGGCACCAGGTGGGCACAACCCACCTGGGCGCGCTAGGCCCCCCAAGCGCACCCTGGTCGGTTGTGGCCTCCTCGGCCCACCTCCGGTGCCCATCTTCTGGTATATAAGTCATTTTGACCTAGAAAAAATAAGGAGGAGACTTTCGGGACGAAGCGTTGCCACCTCGAGGCGAAACTTGGGTAGGAGCAGTTTTGCCCTCCGGCGGAGCGATTCTGCCGGGGGAAGTTCCCTCCCGGAGGGGGAAATCATCGTCATCATCATCACCAACAACTCTCCCATCTCCGGGAGGGCAATTTCCATCAACATCTTCGACAGCACCATCTCCTCTCAAACCCTAGTTCATCTCTTGTGTTCAGTCTTGTTACCGGAACTATATATTGGTGCTTATGGGTGACTAGTAGTGTTGATTACATCTTGTAGTTGATTACTATATGGTTTATTTGGTGGAATATTATATGTTAAGATCCATTATGCTATTTAATACTCCTCTAATCATGAACATGTTTATCATTTGTGAGTAGTTACTTTTGTTCTTGAGGTCACGGGAGAAATCATGTTGCAGGTAATCATGTGAACTTGATATGTGTTCGATATTTTGATAGCATGTATGTTGTTATTCCCTTAGTGGTGTCATGTGAACGTCAACTACATGACACTTCACCATATTTGGGCCTAAGGGAATGCATTGTGGAATAACAATTAGATGGTGGGTTACGAGAGTGACAGAAGCTTAAACCCCAGTTTATGTGCTATTTCGTAAGGGACCGATTGGATCCAAAAGTTCAATGCTATGGCTAGATTTTATTCTTAACACTTTTCTCGTAGTTGCGGATGCTTGTGGGAGGGTTAATCATAAGTAGGAGGTTTGTTAAAGTAAGAACAGAACCTAAGCACTGGTCCACCCACATATCAAATTATCAAAGTAGCGAACACAAATCAAACCAACATGATGAAAGTGACTAGATGAAATTCCCGTGTACCCTCAAGAACGCTTTGCTTGTCATAAGAGACCGTTTTGGCCTGTCCTTTGCCTCAAAAGGATTGGGCTGTCTTGCTACACTTTTGTTACTACTATTGTTACTTGCTCGTTACAAATTATCTTGCTATCAAACTACTCTATTACTTACAATTTCAACACTTGCAGACATTACCTTACTGAAAACTACTTGTCATTTCCTTCTGCCCTCGTTGGGTTCGACACTCTTATTTATCGAAAAGAGCTACAATTGATCCCCTATACTTGTGGGTCATCATGTGTGCAGCCAAGCGCACGGGGACCGGCGCCGCGGTGGGTGGAGGGGCGCGCACGGGCACGGGCGCTGGCGCTGGCTTGTACATGAGCTCGCACGGGTCCACAGAGACCTCGCTAATGCCCGCGGCTTCCATCTCTGTAATACTACTCAGCGATCAGCCCGTCAACGCTATGGGGATGGTCGCTGGCACAGGCGCGGGGATGGGAGCTGGGACGAGAGCGGGGGCAGCAACCGCCGCGACCAGCTTGTTCTGGGCCACGTCCATGAGGCCCCATTCCTCATTTTCTATCTCCTCCGGCTCATTGTTGACTTCACCAAACTTGAAGACTAGTGGAAGATGATCCTTCTGCGCCTTGGCGTTGGTGGAGGTCTGCGGGAGGGAGGGGAAAGGGAGGCGAACAGTAAGACCACCCGTATTAAGCAGCGGCTCGGGCGCTATTAATGGAGAGGAAGGCAGGCGGCAATGGAAGTCAAAGGGCTTGCTTCCCAGTGTGCCTCCGCAGCATATGGCTTGCATGCTTCCCGATGAGCCTGCGCATTGGAGGACAGCTTGCACGCCTCTTGGTCAGCCTGCACACTGGACTGTGCTCGCACGCCTCCCATTCAGTCCAGGTCAAGCGGTTGTCTGCATGACACCTCCTATAGCCATTAAAACCAAGACACGTGGCGTGACATGAATGGTTAACGGAACACACACGGTTTGAATTATACAAACGTTTGAGATATTAAAGTGGCAACTATTTTTTGAAAATGCCTTTGTTGGTTGTTATTCAAGTGGGCCTTCTCTCAAAATGGACGAGAAAAATACCACAACATGTCGGGTGCCATTCCATGATAGCATGCCAAGTTTGATGAATTTCAGATGAGTTTTGGATTTACTAGAATTTAAAAATAAAGTATCTCAATGTTTTGCCGGCAATCAACAGTGCCCTGTTGTTTGAAATTCATTCCCATTTCTTGCATGGGACCTAAGCATGCACCCAAGGACACAGATTTGATTTTTCAACCAATTTATATGCACTGGAGCATGTGCATGTAGTTCAAATTTGAATTATGCATATAAATGGATTGAAAACTCAGTTAATGCATAAAAATGTCCAAACAAACCCCGAAAAATCACAACAATTGACACAACACTCCTGTTGTTCTATGTTGACACGAGAAATATTTTGAAAGCAATAAGAGGCAATGGATATCGTTTCGTCCCCAAAGGTGGGACGTTCCCTACCGAAACCATCATGCTCGTTGTGAGAAGCATATACCCAAACCTGCCCCAAATGGGACAAAAAATTTACCATGACATGTTGATGCTGTTCCATGATAGTATGTTAAGTTGCATGAATTTCAGATGAGTTTTGGATTTAGTAGAATTTAAAAACCGGGTACCTCATGGGTGTTTGACATTCATTCCCATTTCTTGCATGGGACCTAAGTATGCAACCAAGGACACGGATTTGAATTTTCAACCAATTTATATGGATTAGAGCATGTGCATGTAGTTCAAATTTGAATTATGCACATGAATGCATTGAAAACTCAATTAATGCATAAAAATGTCCAAATGAACCCCAAAAATCACAAAAATTGACACAACTCTCCTGTTGCTCTACATTGACACGAGAATTTTTTTTGAAAGCAATAAGAGGCAATGGATATTATTTCATCCCCAAAGGTGAAACGTTCCCTACCGAAACCATCATGCTTGTTGTGAGAAGCTCTGGATTATGAGAAGCCTATACCCAAACCAGCCCCAAATGGGATAAAAAATTTACCATGGCATGTGGATGCCACTCCATGACAGCATGCCAAGTTTCATGAATTTCAGATGAGTTTTGGATTTACTAGAATTCAAAAACAAGGTATCTCAATGTTTGCGGCCAAGTGACGGTGGCAGGGTGTTTGACGTTCATTCCCATTTCTTGCATGGGACCTAAGCATGCAACCAAGGACATATATTTGAATTTTCAACCAATTTATATGCATTGAGCATGTGCATGTAGTTCAAATTTGAATTATGCACATGAATGCATTGAAAACTCAATTAATGCATAAAAATGTCCAAACGAACCCCGAAAAATCCCAAAAATGACACAACACTCTTGTTGCTCTACATTGACACGATAAAACTTTTGAAAGCAATAAGAGGCAATTGATATTGTTTATCCCCAAAGGTGAAACGTTCCCTACCGGAACCATCAGGCTTGTTGTGAGAAGCTCTGGTTTGTGAGAAGCATATCCCCAAACTTGCCTCAAATGGGACAAAAAAATTACCACGGCATGTTGATGCCGCTCCATGACAGCATGCCAAGTTTCATGAATTTCAGACGAGTTTTGGATTTACTAGAATTTAAAAACCATGTATCTCAATGTTTGCGGCTGAGTGAGGGTGTTTGACATTCATTCCCATTTCTTGCATGAGACCTAACCATGCAACTAAGCACACATATTTGAATTTTCAACTAATTTATATGCATTAGAGCATGTGCCTGTAGTTCAAATTTCAATTATGCACATGAATGCATAGAAAACTCAGTTAATGTATAAAAATGTCCAAGCAAACCCCAAAAAATCCCAAAAATTGACACAACACTCCTGTTGTTCTATGTTGACAGTAGGAAAAAAATTTGAAATCGAGAAGAGGCAACGGATATCGTTTCATCCAGAAAGGTGAAACGTTCCCTACCGAAACCATCACACTTGTTGTGAGAAGCTCTGGTTTATGAGAAGCTTATACCCAAACCTGCCCCAGACGAGACAAAAAATTTACCACGGCATGTTGATGCCGCTCCATGATAGCATGCCAAGTTTCATGAATTTCGAAGGAATTTTGGATTTACTAGAATTACAAAAGCAAGTACGTCGACGTTTGCCGGAGAGCCACAGTGCCGTGGTGTTCGAATTTCATCCCATTTCTTGCATGGGACATAAGCATAAACCCATGGACACATATATGATTTTACAACCCATGTTGGTGCACTGGAGCATGTGCATGTAGTTTAATTTTGAATTGTGCACCTGAAACGGCTAGAAACCCAATTTAACGTGTAAAATGTTCAAAAGAACCCTAAATAATTCCAGTTCTTTTACGACACACATATAGTTGCATGTTCGCTGCAGATAAAAGGTCTAGCAATTCAAACACCGTCCATTGCCACTATGACCCCATTATGTAATTCGAATCAAGATGAAAGATCAAGTAGATCTCACACAGTTTATTATCACCAACCGTGTGAGATGCAGCACAAAATATCCTAGAACACCGTTGGTGTATAGTACGCCTATGGCTTATGCGGGAAGGTGCGTCTCTACAGTCCATGATAACCCACAAGTATAGGGGATCACAACAGTTTTCGAGGGTAGAGTATTCAACCCAAATTTATAGATTCGACACAATTGGAGCCAAATAATATTTGAAGGTATTAGCAGCTGAGTTGTCAATTTAACCACAACTGGAGATTAATTATCTGCAGCAAAGTGATCAGTAGAAAAGTAGTTTGATAGTTTTGATAGTAGTAGTAGCTTAGCAAAAACAATATGGAAAAATTTGTTGGCATTGGATCGGTGAATTGTTGGATGATATTCATGACCAGACAGTTATAAACTAGGGTGATATGGCACTAGCTCTAGTTCATCGATATAATGTAGGCATGTATTCCATAAATAGTCATACGTGCTTTATTAAAAGAACTTGCATGAAATCTTTTGCCCTATCCTCCCGTGGCAGTGGGTCCATATTGGAAACTAAGGGATATTAAGGCCTCCTTTTAATAGAGAACCAGAACAAAGCATTAACACATAGTGAATACATGAAATCCTCAAACTACGGTAATCATAGGAAGAAGTCCTGGTTATTGTCACTCTGGGGTTACCGGATCATAACATGTAGTAGGTGACTATAAATTGCAAGATCGAATCTAGAACATGGATATAATGGTGGTAACATAAACGGTTCATATCTGAAATCATGGCACCCAAGCATAAACCTTTGCTTGTCCATAAGCAATTTAGTTGATAAACTGAAAGTGAAAAAGAAAAACTTTTATGAACTCTTTTGCTCTTGTTTGCATAAATAAGCTTAAACAACACCTAGGTTTTCAGCCAACATTATAAGTAACCATGCCGACAATAACTCTTAAAGATTATATTAACTCATATCAATGACACAATCAGCTAGTGAGCAATAATAAGACATCTAAAACGGCAACATGTTGTCAAAACAACCATGATATAATATGACAATAGTGGTATCTCGCTAGCCCTTTCTGAGACCGGAAAACATAAATGCAGAGCACCTCCAAAGTCCAAGCAGTGACTAAACATTGTAATTCATGGTAGAAGAGATCCAGTCATGATGCGCCCAACATTAGCTACACACAATACATAAGTCATGACAATTGTGCTCTCTCAGTTTCTAGCGCTTTTTTTAGAAGGTGACGTGACAACATAAAAGTAAATGGAAAGTCCCTTCGCAAAGGGAAGAAGTGATTTGCAGAGGTGCCAGAGCTCAAGTTTTAAAAAAACAGAGATAAATGATATTTTGAGACATGCACCCTTCTCATTCACTTCATGACTATTAGTTATCAATATCTCCCATGCTAAATAGGCTAGTGGCGGTTCTAAAGCGATAGAAGTAAAGGTTTTGACTCCATTGGGAGGATTTGTTTGATTATTCGAGCGATTAACTCTTTTTGTATTTTGCAGTTTGGGACTGGGCATCCCTATTACCACCCTTTTCTCGTGCGATGGCGAGTGAATAAATACTCGAACTGAGAATAACCCACTTAGCATGGAAGATGCCAACCACCTCCTATCATTCCATGAATGATCCAGGCACACAAAACAGATAAATTTTTAGAAGTTTTTAGAGGTGGCACATGCAAATTTACTTACGACGGCATGGTAATACCGCATATAGGTAGGTATGGTGGACTATCTGGAATAACTTTGGGTTCAAGGTTTTTGATGTACAAGCAGAATCCCCACTTAGTATAGGCGAAGGCTAGCAATTAGATTGAGAAGCGGCCAGCTAGAGAGCAACAACGATCATGATCATGCATTATGCATAAGTAATATTGGACACTAGCATGAGTAGGATATGAACACCATGAACATAAATATCATAGAGGCGATGTTGGTTTTGATTCAACTACATGCATGAACATGAGCCAAGTCAAGCCACTCGAACATTCAGAGGAGGATACCATAGCATCATACTACATCACAATCATTTTAACGCAATGTTGATATCCAAGATAAATCATTATCAACTCCCAGCTACTTATGCATGGCATGAGGAACTATAATATCTAATTGTCATTACAAACATGTTTAATCATAATGTGCTGAATCATGGATACTAGGTTAAACATATTTACACAAAAAGAACAAGTCGAGTTCAGACCCGTTTCTCCCGGCCACGGTCAGTTCATCGAATATCGTCATTATTGCCTTTCACTTGCACAACGGAATGATGTGAAAATAATAATAGTGCAAGAGTGTCGTGGACTAAGATGGAATCTGCAAAACATGTTATTCAACAGGAGAAGACAAGGTAAAATGGGCTCTTTATTAGTTCAACAATTATTCATATGAGAGCCACTCAACATTTTCATTGTGGTCTTCTCCTTGGTACAACTCAGATAAAAGAAAAGAAATTCAGAGAAACACACTGAAATATTTTTTGAGTTTTTGGTTTTCTTGAGCAAGCAAATAAGAGAGAAAAGCAAAAATGAGAAAAACTATTTACACGGGAAAGCTCCCAACAAGCAAAAGAAGAACAAGGAAGTCTTTTTGGATTTTCTTTTTAATATAACAACTAAGCATGCATGAAAAAAACTAGCTACAACTATTTTTTTGGGTTTTCTAAAGTTTTCCAAACACACAAGAAGAAAGCAGGAAAAATAATCTAAGCATGGATAATGCAATGAAAAGGTGTGAACACTGACAAGATGAATAAGTGGACATGAATGTAATGTCGGTGAGAAACACGTACTCCCCCAAGCTTAGGCTTTTGGCCTAACTTGGTAATCGGTCAGTACTCCGGATAGTAGTTGGGGTACTGAGGAGCGGGCTTCCACTGATCCCACTGTGGAGGCTCCTCCTGTGCTGCCTCCTCAGCAGCCTGAGCGTTCCGATAGGCGATGATGTCTGGAGGCATGATCTTATATCCGCCGCTGGCAACAGGATCAAACAAAGCAGGAGCAGGCAACAGAATAATATCACAAGTTTCAACACTAAAGACCAAGTTATAAGGAATAGGGATGTTAGGATAATCCTGTGTAAGAAAATGATGGTGTTCCATGGCTGCACGGTCTAAGTAAACCTTGATTAGAGGGTAATCATGAGGGCATATCCCAACATTAAAGTTGGCCGCCAAGCGAGTAGCATAAATCCCACCATGGATTTTACCCTGGGATTTATTAAGATGGAGTCGATGAGCCACAATAGCTCCCAAGCTATAAGTGTTGTCGCCCTCCAATGCACGACATAAAATAGCAAGGTCTGTGAGCTGAGCGCACCCACCTTCTCCCTAGAAAGCAACCATTTTGCAATAAAAAGTGCAAAGTAATGAACAACGGGAAAATGCAGGCCAGTGACAGTGGTAGCTGACACCCCTCTCTCATCTCCCATGGTCAAAGTACGATAAAATGCCTCAAACCCAGTCGGCCTAGACTCGGCCAAGCTCCCATCAGAAGGGATCAAGCATATGTCACAAAATTCAGTAAGTGGTATCTCATGGTTTTCAGCATATAAATCAAAGCTAACTTCAGGAGGATTATTCCTAGGCAGGAAAGTAAAGCTCTGAACAAAAACGTTTGTGAGGATTTGGTGCTATTCACACTCATCTGCAATGAAGTAGGTGAAGCCGACATTCGCAGCATATTGCATGAACTTCTGAAGGATTCCAGCCTCTTCCAGGAAAGGGGTGTGTGGCCATTCGCATGGTCGTATCTCCGCCAACCTCTGAGGATGGAGATCACTATCATATGACTCCCCAATAACACCTTTGGTGTTCTTCTTGGAGCCAAACTTCCTAAAGATATTCATTGTTTTCCAATGAACAAAATTCTGAAATTTATTAGCCCACAAAATTTTCTTAATAAAACTTCACAAAAATGATACCAACTACTCATAGGGATACATAGAGGCCATATCAAGCATTCAAACTACTTAGAATACTAAGAATTTAACATGCAAGCACATCTATAGCAGGACCAAGAGTAGCTAATTATTCAAAATATAAAACACTAAAACAAAAACTAATTGGACAAACGGTGGAGTCACATACCAAGCAACAATCCCCCGAAACAGTTTCGGAAACGGAGCTTCGAGCAAAGAGATCAAAATCTATGGGTTTGAGATCAAGAACATGGGAGAGAGAGAATGAAGATTTTTTCTGGAGGTGGGTGATGATGTGGTATGAAGAGAAAAGTGAGAGGGCCCACGTGGGGACCACAACCCACCAGGGCGTGCCTGGGGGTGCTCGCGCGCCTAGGTGGGTTGTGCCCACCCGGTGAACCTCCCTTTGATGCTTATTGCACCAAAAATTCTCAATTATTCAGAAAAAATCGTATTAAATTTTCAGGGCATTCCGAGAACTTTTATTTTTGGGTCATTTTTTCATTGCGCGGGAAAATCAGAAAACAGATAATACATGGCATTTTATTTTATTTAACTAATAAGAATAGAGAATAAAAAATAGGGACAGAAAATAGTGCTTACAAAATTCATCAACTTCAAACCGTTAAAAAATGATCCATTAATAAGGTTGATCAAGTCTTATTAACAACCACTTTCGATTAGCATGAAACCGAAGAACTTTCGTAAATCACTAGGTTACCTCAATGGGGATATGCATTTCCTCAACAATAAGCATTTCATATTTATTTTTGACAGTAGGTAGAGGTATTTGAAAACTTCCAATAGTGATTGTCGGAGATTTTTCAATAACATTAATACCATTCACTTGGAATTGTTTCTTCGGAAAGTGCACCGTATGCTCATTACCATTGATATGAAAAGTGACCTTGCTTTTATTGCAATCAATAATAGACCATGCAACATTCAAGAAGGGTCTACCAAGGATAATTGACATGTTGTCGTCCTCGGGCATCTCAAGTATAACAAAGTCTGTCAAAATAGTAACATTAGCAACAACAACGGGCACATCCTCACATATACCGATAGGTATGGTAGTTGATTTGTCAGCCATTTGCAAAGATATTTCAGTAGGTGTGAGTTTATTCAAGTCAAGTCCGTTATATAATGTCGGCGGAAAAGACACCTATGGGGTCACTGGGATCCCTTCTACGGTTGGCGGGCGCGAGGTTGCGAAGAGTGGGTCTGACAGGAAGCACATGGATCGTTTACCCAGGTTCGGGCCGCAAAGATGTGTAATACCCTAGTCCTGCTTTGGTGGATGTATTTGAGTGTTCTTGTGTTCTTGAGCTAACTACGGGGTGCAACTTTGCCCAAAAGAGCCGAATCCCTCTCCTGGCCACGCCGGGCCTCCTTTTATACGAAAAAGGGGTTTCCACAGTGGCACACAGGAGGTGGAAAGGTCTACAGTTGACAAGCCTATCCTCTGGGACCGTCGGGCAAACACATTTAATGTGCTGCCAACGTGCCCTCCTTGCTTTATCAGGGACGCCAGGGAAGCACGTCCCAGCTGTCGCCGCCTCGCCTGGCCTCGGCACGCGTCCGAGCTGATGAGGCATCATGGCGCCACGTTGGCTGGCTGCTGGGCTGGCGCGGTGGTGGAGCCTTCATGAAGGGTCGCATGCCGCCACGCAGGTGCTTGCTGAGTCGGTGTAGAGGCCGCCCATCGCCACACAGGTGCTTGCCCAACTGGTTGAGCTAGGAGCTGCTTGGGAACGGTGGTGGAGTCTTGGCTAGCGCGGGCCTGGCAGTGGCCCTGCTGATGCCCTCGGCAAGGGTCTTGCCAGGGGCCCGGTAGGGGTGCTGCTGTGGCGTCGCAGTCGTCCCCGGCAAGGGTCTTGCTGGGGGGTCTTGTGGATTTCCTCGGCTAGGATCCCGCAGAGGGTCGCTGTCTTCTGGTCCTCATCTGATCCCACATGTTTATGATCTTGATGAAGATTTGCATGCCACCACAGAGGCGCCTCCCGAGCCTTGGTTCCAATGTAGTTGGTTGGGTTGGAGCTTGTGGGCTCAAGGGTGGCTCACTCCGCTGGCATCGGGCAAGTTGCCCCGGCAAGGCTCTTGCCGGGGCTGCGGAGGCTGCCTCGACAAGGATCTTGCCGAGGAATTCCACCTCGCCCTCTTGCTCTCCTGCGTTTTTGGTCCTGCTGTTGCCTTGGTTGCCTTGTGTTTCGGCTTCTCTCCGGCTTCCCTTCTCTGCCCTGCTAAGTGTGGCCGTGGCGCGCGGCTCTGACTGCCCGTGCACAAGTAAAGGGGTCAAAAGAAGAGCCCCTAATTTCGTACACCGACAGGAGCCCCCGGGCTTGGGCCACACATAAGCGCACCGCGTAGTTTGGCTAGGCCCAGAAGGATGCGCGGGCAGGTGGGGCAGATTTTATCATAGTAACTTCTCATCCGCTGCGCTTCCCCACGACCTGCGTTGAACGCGGGACATGGAGGGTCATGCGTGATGTGGGGGTCATGCATGGGGCGGTTTCCACACGCATGCGTCACATCGTGGTTAAGAGGCAGCTCGCGCTTACCCCACAAAAAGAGGGAGGCGCAGAGGCGCGGCTCATTTACTCGGGCGGACTCGGGTCGTGGTCTTCAAGGCGTCAGTCCCCCACGATCACGGGGTGGGGAATGGTCGCCTCACCCGTCCCCTCAATTCTGCTTGCTCGCTGTCGGATTTCGGGTTCCGGCAGACCCTTGAGGTTTGAACACTAGGGTGCACGCGGAGATTTCGCCCTCTACCTACCTGCACCCCTCCGCCTCGCTAAGATCTAAGCTATGGAAAGAATAGCACAAGAGACACAAGGTTTATACTGGTTCGGGCCACCGTTGTGGTGTAATACCCTACTCCAGTGTGTGGCGTGGTGGATTGCCTCTTGGGCTGATGATGATGAGCAATACAAGGAAGAACAGCCTCGCGAGGGTCTGTTCTTCATTCGGGGGATGAACTGCTGAAAGGAGTTCAATCACCCTTCTCTCTCTCTCTTCTCGATTCTCCCTCTGATTTTCGATTCCCTCTACCCTAGGCGTGGCTAGTCCTATTTATAGGCAAAGGCCTTGGGCCTCTTCCCAAATATTGAGCGGGAAGGGCGCCAACAATTGGCCATTTTGAAGGGGAACATCTGGTACACTTATCCTGACTAAAGTTGGTCCCCGCCTGCCAGAGACTCTGGTGGTGACGCTGGCTTGGGCTCCACAATGACTTCCTCCCTGCCGTTGGACTGGTCTTGGTCTTGTTGCACCGAAATGGGTGCCTTTGCTTGATGCTCTCGCCTGTGCTTGCTCCCTTTGCACCAAAGAGGAAAGGAGGACACTGCGCGGCTGACGCCCGCCCGGCGCCCTTGGTCGTCATGGCTTGCGTCACGGGCACCTCGTGAGGTACCCCGCCTTGATCTCTCTGCCTCCTCGTGAGCCAGCCTGATGAGGCCGTGCCTGAGGAAGCTCCGTGTCGTCCGCCCCGCGAGGCTTGGCCCCTCGCGAGTGTCTTGGGTCTGTGTTGATCAAGATGGGCCGCGCTGGGCCCCCTTTTGAGCCACGCCGCAGGCCGCAGGCAGGCAAGTCTGGGGACCCCCGTTCCTAGAACGCCGACAATAGCCCCCGGGCCCAAGGCGCGCCTGGACTTGGCTGCGCAGGGAGGCGAAAGGGCAAGAGCGAAGCGTCGTGGGCCCTAACAGCCTGCGGCCTTGGGCGCCGCGTGGCGGTTGATTGGACATGGGCGTCTCCACTTCCCTTGGCGCCTCGGCAACTGCACGGATTGGACAATTCCCTGCATGCAAAGCGGGGCATGATTACCTGCGATCGTGGGGGCCGACGGTTGGCCCTCGCCGTCCATAAGTACAGATCGGTGCGCGCCCTTCCAGTTCATCCCCCCTTGCTTCTCCTTCTTCTTCATGGCCCCTGTCAGCGTTCTGGGAAGAGGGGTCCCCAGACTTGCCTGCCTGCGGCGTGGCTCAAAGGGGGGCCCAGCGCGGCCCATCTTCACCAACACAAACCCAAGACCCTCGCGAGGGGCCAAGCCTCGCGGGGCAGATGACGCGGAGCTTCCTTGGGCACGGCCTCGTCAGGCTGGCTCACGAGGAGGCAGAGAGATCAAGGCGGGGTACCTCACGAGGTGCCCGTGATGCAAGCCATGACGACCGAGGGCGCCAGGCGGGTGTCAGCCCGCGCAGTGTCCTCCTCCCCTCTTTGGTGCAAGGGGGGCAAGCGCAGCCGCGGAGTACCGAGGCATCAGGCAAAGGTTGCCATTTCGGTGCAACGAGACCAAGACCAGGAGGACTACGAGACGGAGGTCACCGTGGAGCCCAAGACGGCGTCATCACCAGAGCTTTGCGTAGGTGAAGACTACTTTTGTCAGGGTAGCTGTCCCCCTTTAAATTAGCCCGCCATTGTTGGCTCCCTTCCCGCTCGATATTTGGGAAGAGGACCAGGGCCTCTATAAATAGGACCAGCCACCCACAGAGCAAAGGAGGCCGAGTGTTTGGAAGGATAGAGAAGACCAGAAAGAGATAGATAGAGAGAGAGAGAGAGAGAGAGAGAAAGGTGACTGAGTTCCTCCCAGCAGTTCATCGCCCCAGCCAAGAACAGACCCTCGCGAGGCTGTTCTTCCTTGTATTGTTCATCATCATTAGCCCAAGAGGCTATCCACCAGACCACACACTGGAGTTGGGTATTACACCACAACGGTGGCCCGAACTAGTATAAACCCTGTGTCTCTTGTGTTGTTCTTTTCTTAGTTTAGATCCTAGCAAGGCGGAGGGGTACAGGTAGGTAGGAGACGAAAGCTCCGCGCGCACCCCAGTGTTCGAACCTCAAGGGTCTGCCGGAACCCGAAATCCGACATTTGGCACGCCAGGTGGGGGTGCGCCGGGATTCGTCTTCCACCACCCCGTTCTCCTCCGACCATCATGCCCATGTCTGACGCTCGTCGGGCCCGCGCCGAGCGCCAGGCCGCGCTCGCTTCCCGCGTCGCCCAGAGGGCCCCTGTCGGCGGGCGTCCTCGCCGTTCCCCATCACCTGCCGTCAATGCCGCCACCGGCCCGGCAGGGGACGAGCGGCAAGCATCGTCCCAGCATCCGTCCGTGCGGCAAGACGGCCGCACTGCAACTCCCTCGCTCACCCCAGCTGGTTCTTCGTCCCGCATGCTCCGCGCGCCCATGGAGGCTCGGGCTGCACTCATCGCGGCGAACGAGCTCCTGCGCTACCGTCCCGTCGACGATGTCTACGAAGAATGGCTCGACCGCATCGCTGAGCTCGTCCGCGCCGCAGGGGGCTCTCCTGCGCCGTCCGTTCTGCTGCACCGCACCCCGCCCCGCGCGGGCGATGAAGCACCGGCGGCGCCCCGACCGCCTCCTCCTCAGGAAGGTGCCATGGCTCCAAGGCGCGTGGCCCCTGGGCGGAACCCGCTCCGTCAGGTGCCAGCGCGGCAAGAGCAGAGCTGTCAAGAAGTCCCTCGCCCGCAAGAAGCTGCCAGGGCGCTCCCTGCTCCAGCACGTCGCGACCATGCTCCTGCTCCCGCGCGTCAAGACCCCGCGCTGCTCCCAGCTGCAGCGCGTGGGGATATGCAAGACCAAGCTCCCCGGCATACAAGACCTCCCGCGGCCACAGCAGGCTGCCACGCCTTTACCGCCGAGCTACGCAGCGTCGCGTGGCCCGGCAAGTTCAAGCCAGACTTGCCTCCTCGCTACGACGGCACGGCTGACCCTGCGGAGTTCCTCCTGCTATACGAGGTGGGCATCGAAGCTGCCAACGGAGACGAGAAGGTCATGGCGAACTGGTTCCCCATGACACTCAAGGACAGGGCCCGCACCTGGCTCCTGAACCTGGCTCCAGGCACAATCTCCTCCTGGGACGAGATGCGCACCCGCTTCATCGCCAACTTCCAAGGCACTCGCGACCGGCCACCCACCGTAAGCGACATGCGCTGCATCAAGCAATAGCCCGAGGAGACCCTGCTGAAGTACATCGAGCGCTTCAACAATGCGCGCCTCAAGATTCCCAAGGTGACCGAGGAGGCCATCATCTCAGCTTTCTCCGACGGCGTGCGCGATGTCAAGATGAAGGAGGAGCTGGCGATGCATGAAGACCTGTGCACCTCCTTCTCAGGTGAAGCGCAGCGGGGCTGCCGTGCTCGCGGCAGAACCAGACACCAAGCGAGGCAGAGATCAGCCCGAACCTTCCAAGGGTGGCCGGTATTGTGTGTACCACGACCTCCACACCCACAACACCAACGAATGTCAAGAGCTCCGAGCCATGTGAGAAGGAAGGATCGGCCGTCGCCCTGACCGCAGTGACCGGGGCTACGGCCGAGGAGGAGGAAGGAACGCAGGACGCTGGGAAGACCGTGGCCCGCGCCAAGGGTGGCGCGACCAACCTCGCGAGGATCGCTGGCAAGACCCGCCTCGCGAGGGAGACTGGAGGGACCAGCCTCGCGAGGATCGCCCGCAAGGCAACGCAGGCCTCCCACTGCTGCCGCCGCAGCCAAGAAGAAACGAAGACCGCCACCAGGACGAGGGGGCTGGGGGTGATGAAGCTATGAACCTAGGGTAGGGGCATGGACCTGTCCTAAGAACCCTACCCAAGGACATCCCTAGAAGAAGTCACCTTTCAATTGACTTGAAGTTATCCCACTCGGCGGATTCAAGACACTCGACTAGGAAACTATCACTCAACCACGAAGCCAACCACTCGACTGCCAGGAGATCTAAAGTCACTCCGGAGGCAAACGGTCGGCCCTTAAATAGCCTTTATGGTCATCATAGCACTTTATTAGGGGCGTTACCAGTAATGCCCGACTTTAATGTATTTAAGACCCTACACAACTGAGGGCCGGAGGGGGCCAACGAACTCTATATAAGCCGCCCCCTCCTCAGTGTAAAGGGTTCACACCCCCGTAATTCATACACACATAATCCAGTCGACCGCCTCCGGGCACCAAGACGTAGGGCTGTTACTTCCTCCGAGAAGGGCCTGAACTCATAATCCTCGTGTGCTTATGACTCCTCCATAGCTAAGATCTAGCCTCTCCATACATACCCCCCTACATCACTTTCAGAGTTAGAACCACGACAGTTGGCGCCCACCGTGGGGCAGGAGTCTTAGCGCCTAGTTGGAGAAGTTGCGATTTTTCTGATCCCTTTTATCATGTTTTCGTGCGGAGATTTGGTGGAGGGCCACGAGATCCGTCTCGGTGCGCTCACGTTCATCGCTGACGACTCCGCTTGGCTTCAGGAGGCTCCACTCGACATCGACGCGCTCCCCGTCCGCGGTGCGACGCACATCCGCGCATGTGTTCGTGGCGTCCTCCTGAGGTAGCCGTTGACCCAGTATCGGTCGGCTCCCGTGTCATCTTCCCGCCCTGTCTCCCACCGGCCCAAGCTCTCCGGTCGGTCGAGACTTCAGAGGTGGGTGAGGCATGCCGTGGCCCGCCAGTCGGCAGCCCCACAAGCCGCGGCAATCGAGCCCGACGAATCCCTCTACGGCCTGTTCGACTGGCTCCGCGGAGACCGCATCATGAGTGCGACAGCAGCGACCCAGCGGCTGAGGTTCTGGCGGTCGATGGAACACACAGTCCTCCTGGTTTCCCTCGCATCGATGGAGGCGCGGGTGGGGGCGACCCGTCGCATCCCCACGATGAGTATCTCCCCGAACCTCTCATGTCATTGCAGCGAGAGGAGCTTCGCCGCCGGAACATGGATGCACTCCACACTCCCATCGTCGGACAAACCCCCGAGGCCCGGGCCTTGGAGGACGCGCGCTTGGCTAACTTGGCCGAGCGCACTCGACTGGAGAATCTCCAGCGAATACTCGATCAGCAAGCGCGTCAGCGAGCTCCCGAGTCCAGTCGACGTTAGCTCTTCCCGCCTATGCAGGTATATTGAACCCCAGTTCAAAATTTGGCAGCCATGGCCTATATAGTAGAATCGATTCAGCCCTCCCAGTCGGAGGCTGGCAGGGGCTTGTTGCAAATCAGAGCGTTGCTCCAGGCAGCGGGAAACCAGAATTCCGCTGTTTCTCAGTCATGTAATAGGATCCACAGTCGATCCGTTGCAACGGATACAGTACAGTCGGCTCACAGCCCAAGATCGCCCCCGAGGCGTGAGGGACTCGGAGACCGGCACGATCAACACAGAAGAAATAAGCAGTATGATCACCGATTCGATCGTGATGATCGACGTCGAGTGCCAACCCCTTCCCCGAGGAGTGGGTCATATGCGCCTCGACAGCGGGATGACAGACGCCCTCATAGTGTTGGGCGGAGGATTCCAGTCGACCCCAGGGACCCAGGCTTTGACGCGAGATCCATCCTCCTTCAAGGTTTGGTTGACAGGAACAGAGCTCACCGAGAAGGCCACGACAGAGATGCGCCTGCCAGCAGCAGAGTACATGTTTCAAGGCCAAAGTGTTTCAGTCGAGCCATCAGAGCTGCAGTGATTCCTCCCAACTTCAGGTTGGCGACTGGAGTCAGCAAGTTCACCGGTGAGTCTAAGCCTGACACTTGGCTCGAAGATTATCGAGTGGCTGTCCAGATTGGCGGTGGCAATGATGAGGTAGCTATGAAGCATTTGCCTCTCATGTTGGAGGGCTCAGCCAGAGCGTGGCTGAATCAGTTAGCACCCAGCAGCATCTACACTTGGGAGGACCTCTCCCGAGTGTTTGTCACAACCTTTGAAGGAACATGCAAGCGACCTGCAGGCCTTACAGAATTGCGGTCTTGCGTGCAGAAACCAAATGAAACTCTGAGGGATTACATCCAGAGGTGGATCACATTGCATCACATAGTTGAGAAGTACCAGATCATCAAGCAGTTTGTGCCTTTAAAGAAGGCGTTAAGTACAGAGAATTGAATCTGAAGTTCGGTCGAACTGGAGAGATGTCTCTGAATCGGATGATGGAGATTTCCACCAAATACGCTAATGGTGAAGATGAAGAACGCCTCCGGAGTGGCAAGCACAAGGCAGTCACCCAAGAAGCCGGAGGAAATTCCAGTCGGAAACAGAAGCGGAAGGCCGAGCCAGCCGCCCCAGGGGAGGCCCTGGCCGTAACCCAGGGAAAATTCAAGGGAAAAACCAAGGGGACCTAGAACCCCAAGAAAGTTAAGGATCAAGATGGAAATGATGTTTTGGATCTGCCATGTCACATCCACACCAAGAAAGATGAAGACGGTAAGCTTATTTACCCAAAGCACACCACTCGACAGTGCCGACTCCTGATCCAGCAGTTTCAGGGCAAGCAGTCCAAAGATAAGGAAAAAGAGTCGGACAGAGTTGAGGACAAGGAAGATAGTGATGATGGATACCCCCAAGTCAATTCCACCCTGATGATTTTTGCTGATGTCAAAAGCAAAAGTCGACTAAAAGTCATTAATCGTGAGGTGAATATAGTTGCTCCAGAAACACCCATTTATCTGAAGTGGTCTCAGACTGCCATCACATTCGACCAGTCTGATCACCCTATGCACATTGCCACCCCTGGGAGGCAAGCTTTGGTGGTCGACCCAATTGTCGAAGGCGCTCGACTGACCAAAGTCCTGATGGATGGTGGCAGTGGCCTGAACATACTATATGCGGAAACATTGAAAGGGATGGGCATTCCGATGTCCAGGATCAGTACTAGTAACATGAGCTTCCACGGAGTCATTCCTGGGAAGAAAGCCGAGTCACTCGGCCAGATCGCTCTTGATGCGGTTTTTGGTGATTCAAAGAATTACCGCAAGGAAAAGTTTACATTCGAGGCTGTGGACTTCCAAAGTGCTTATCATCCTATTTTAGGCAGGCCAGCTTATGCACGCTTCATGGCTCGACCGTGTTATGTGTATCTCAAATTGAAGATGCCCGGCCCCAGAGGTGTGATCACTGTTATAGGTAATCGAAAGAAAGCGGAAGAGTGTTTTCAGAAAGGCTCAAAGATCGCTGATGCTCAGATGGCTGTGGTCGAGCTACAAGAGTACCAAAAGACTGCTGATCTGAGTGAATTGCTACGAGCCAAGAAGCCTGCTTCAGAATCAGATTTTCAGTCGTCCGGTGAAACAAAACCAGTCCACATTCACTCGACCGACCCCGATGCTGCCCCGACTCACATCTCAACGACGCTCGACTCCAAATAGGAAGAAGCGCTCATCCAGTTCCTCCGTGAGAACTGGGAGATCTTCGCATGGAAGCCCTATGACATGCCTGGAGTTCCCAGGGAGCTGGCTGAGCACCATCTACGAGTCGACCCAAAATTTAAGCCTGTGAAAGAACATCTTCGACGGTCCGCCGTCCAGAAGAAGAAAGCTATTGGCGAGGAGGTGGCTCGGCTCTTAGCAGCAGAGTTCATCCGAGAGATTTACCACTCCGAGTGGCTCGCCAATGTTGTCATGGTCCCCAAGAAGGACAAGTCACTTCGCATGTGCATTGATTTTAAACATATCAATCAGGCCTGCCCGAAAGATCATTTTCCTCTCCCCCGCATCGACCAAATAGTCGACTCGACCGCGGGGTGCAAGCGATTGTCTTTTCTGGACGCCTATTCCGGGTACCATCAGATCCATCTGTATGGACCCGACGAGATCAAAACAGCTTTCATCACTCCATTCGGATGCTTCTATTATGTCACCATGCCATTCGGCCTCAAGAATGCCGGAGCAACGTTCATGAGGATGATTCAGAAGTGTTTACTCACCCAAATCAGTCGGAATGCGGAGGCATACATGGATGATATTGTGGTTAAGTCACGGAAAGGTTCCGACCTGCGGACTGACCTTGCTGAAATCTTTGCAAACCTTAGGAGGTATGATATCAAGCTTAATCCATCAAAGTGCACATTCAGAGTTCCAGGAGGAAAGTTACTCGGTTTTCTCGTTTCCGAACGGGGAATCGACGCCAATCCTGAAAAAGTCGGTGCCATACTCCGGATGAAGCGTCCTGTGCGTGTGCACGATGTCCAGAAGCTTACAGGTTGCTTGGCCACTCTAAGTCGATTCATTTCTCGTCTCGGTGAAAAGGCGTTGCCTCTTTACTGACTGATGAAGAAGTCTGACAAGTTCGAGTGGACTCCAGAAGCTGATGCAGCATTTGCAGAGCTCAAAGCTCTGCTCTCCACCCAGCCGGTGCTTGCTGCCCCAATCAGTAAAGAGCCTCTGCTGCTTTACATTGCAGCCACGGGACAAGTTGTCAGTATAGTACTTACGGTCGAGTGGGAAGAAGAAGGAAAGGCCTTCAGAGTTCAGCGCCCAGTATATTATGTGTCTGAAGTTTTGACCCCTTCAAAACAAAGATATCCTCATTACCATAAGTTTGTATATGGGATTTATATGACCACGAAGAAGGTTGCTCATTACTTCTCTGACCACTCCATTACAGTCATCAGCAACGCCCCACTGTCAGAGATTCTGCACAATAGAGATGCAACTGGTCGAGTGGCAAAGTGGGCGATTGAACTCCTTCCCCTAGATATTAAGTTTGAAGCAAAGAAGGCTATCAAGTCCCAAGCAATCGCAGATTTCATTACCGAGTGGATTGAACAGCAACTTCCGACTCAAATTCACTCGGAGCACTGGACCATGTTCTTCGATGGATCTAAGATGCTAAATGGTTCCGGTGCTGGGGTAGTATTAGTCTCCCCCCGAGGAGATAAGCTCAGATACGTTCTCCAGATTCACTTCGATTCCTCCAATAATGAAGCAGAATATGAAGCACTTTTGTATGGGTTGCGCATGGCCATTTCACTTGGCGTCCGTCGCCTCATGGTCTATGGCGACTCAGATTTGGTGGTCAATCAGGTGATGAAGGAGTGGGATGTCAGAAGTCCAGCAATGACTGGTTATTGCAATGCAGTGAGAAAGTTAGAAAAGAAATTCGAGGGGTTAGAGCTTCATCACATCCCCCGACTGAAAAATCAAGCGGCTGACGATTTGGCAAAGATAGGCTCCAAGAGAGAAGCCATTCCCGGCAACGTGTTACTGGAGCACATCCACTCACCGTCGGTCCAAGAAGATCCTTTTACAGAAGAAGCCCTGCAGCCGAAAAGTGCCACAGATCCGACTGAAGTCGAAGTTCCTGCTGTGGTCGACCTAATCATGGAAGTCTTGGCAATCACTCCCGACTGGACGATACCATACATCGCGTATATCCTGAGGAAAGAACTCCCGGAGGGCAAGGAAGAGGTTTGACAGATCGTCCGTCGATCCAAGACCTTCACAGTCATAAAGGGACAGTTGTATAGAGAAAACGCGACTGGAATCGGTCAGAAGTGCATAACACCAGAAGAAGGTCAGATAATCCTTGATGATATCCACTCGGGGACCTGTGGTCACCATGCGTCTTCTCGGACCATTGTGGCTAAAGCATACCGAGCGGGATTTTACTGCCAAGAGCAAATGAAATGGCGAAGGAGATAGTCGACAAGTGTGGAGGGTGCCACTTCTACTCCAACATGTCACACAAGCCTGCATCAGCCCTGAAGACCATTCCACTCGTCTGGCCCTTTGCTGTTTGGGGACTGGACATGGTTGGTCCACTGAGAACAGGCAGGAGCGGTTTCACACATGTGCTTGTAGCAGTCGACAAGTTTACCAAATGGATTGAAGCTAAGCCTATCAAGAATCTTGATGCTTGCACTGCTATCAGTTTCATCAGGGGGTTAACATTCAGATATGGAGTCCCGCATAGCATCATCACTGACAATGGGTCAAACTTTGATTCGGACAAGTTCAGAGCTTTTTGTGCCTCTCAAGGCACATGAGTCGACTACGCATCGGTCGCCCATCCCCAGTCGAATGGACAAGCTGAAAGGGCAAATGGTCTGATTCTCAATGGACTAAAGCCCCGGCTGATCCGTGATCTCAAGCACGTAGTGGGCGCATGGGTCGACGAGCTTCTGTCGGTTCTGTGGGGATTGAGGACCACCCCAAATCGGTCGACTGGAAGAACTCCGTTCTTTCTGGTTTACGGAGCCGAAGTAGTCCTACCGTGCGATCTACTTCACAATGCGCCACGAGTCAAGCTTTACACCAAAGATGAAGCAGAACAAGCCCGGCAAGATGCAGTCGACCTCCTGGAAGAAGAAAGAGAAATGGCTATGATCCGATCGACCATTTACCAGCAAGACTTGCGTCGATTCCATGCTAGAAATGTGAAGAGTCGAGCCTTCCAAGAAGGGGATTTGGTCCTACGAGTGGATCAACAGAAACCACACAAGCTCGCCCCTACTTGGGAAGGCCACTTCGTCGTCACCAGAGTCCTCCACAATGGAGCATATCACCTTTACAATATTAGTCGCCAGATCGATGAGCCACGAGCTTGGAATGCGGAACTGCTCTGCCCCTTTTACACTTGAATTCTCACTCGGATGAGATGTGATAAGAAAAACTTCTGTAGTCTATTTATCAAGAGTGTTACAAATTTTCCTATAATTGCTTATGAAATCCCCCAGTGGGTGGCTTAGCTGCGAATCCGTTTCGCCTAAGTTCATAAAAAATCCTACCGAGTGGCGAGCCAGGCTCCCACTCGGGGGCTTAGCTGCAGCCAAGTGCTCGCCTAAGTGTTCAAAAATCCTACCGAGTGGTGAGCCAGACTCTCACTCAGGGGCTTAGCTGCGAATCCGTTTCGCCTAAGTTCATAAAAAATCCTACCGAGTGGCGAGCCAAGCTCCCACTCGGGGGCTTAGCTGCAGCCCAGTGCTCGCCTAAGTGTTTAAAAATCCTGCCGAGTGGAGAGCCAGACTCCCACTCGGAAGCTTAGCTGCAGCCCAGTGCTCGCCTAAGTGTTTAAAAAATCCTACCGAGTGGAGAGCAAACCTCCCACTCGGGGGCTTAGCCGCAGCCCAGTGCTCGCCTAAGAGTTTTAAAAATCCTACCGAGTGGAGAGCAAACCTCCCACTCGGAGGCTTAGCTGCAGTCCAAGTACTCGCCTAAGTTTAAGAAATCCTACCGAGTGGAGAGCAAACCTCCCACTCGGGGGCTTAGCTGCAGTCCAAGTACTCGCCTAAGTTTAAGAAATCCTACCGAGTGGAGAGCAAACCTCCCACTCGGGGGCTTAGCTGCAGCCCAGTGCTCGCCTAAGTGTTTAAGAAATCCTACCGAGTGGAGAGCAAACCTCCCACTCGGGGGCTTAGCTGCAGTCCAAGTACTCACCTAAGTTTAAGAAATCCTACCGAGTGGAGAGCAAACCTCCCACTCGGGGGCTTAGCTGCAGCCCAGTGCTCGCCTAAGTGTTTAAAAAATCCTATCGAGTGGAGAGCAAACCTCCCACTCGGGGGCTTAGCTGCAGCCCAGTGCTCGCCTAAGTGTTTAAAAATCCTACCGAGTGGCGAGCCAGACTCCCACTCGGAGGCTTAGCTGCAGCCCAGTGCTCGCCTAAGTGTTTAAAATTCCTACCGAGTGGCGAGCCAGACTCCCACTCGGAGGCTTAGCTGCGGCCCAGTGCTTGCCTAAGTGTTTAAAAAATCCTACCGAATGGAAAGCAAACCTCCCACTCGGGGGCTTAGCCGCAGCGCAGTGCTCGCCTAAGAGTTTTAAAAATCCTACCGAGTGGAGAGCAAACCTCCCACTCAGAGGCTTAGCTGCAGTCGAAGTACTCGCCTAAGGTTAAGAAATCCTACCGAGTGGAGAGCACACCTCCCACTCGGGGGCATAGCTGCAGTCCAAGTACTCGCCTGAGTTTGAAAAATCTTACCGAGTGGAGAGCAAACCTCCCACTCAGGGGCTTAGCTGCAGCCCAGCGCTCGCCCAAGTATGGAACACAACCCAACCCGCAAGTACGACGAGGTACAAATCAACTACTACCTTCTCCTTCGGAGCAGCACCACAAATACAAGGTTATTTCGAGTGAAGATCTAGTTCCACTCGACGGATCGACCACGAAGATATTCAATGATAAATCAAGTTCAGATAAGACCCAAAGGTCCCAGGCCTCAGATCAAAGTACTCAAGCCCTCGGCTCGACAGAGTTTAACGGTTACAAAATCCACTCGGCATTCCGAGGCAAATTTAAAGTGAAGCATAAAAGTTTTTCATTCCTCAAGCGGAGGACTAGAAGGGGCGACGAACTCGTCCAAATCGATCCCGTCTGCAATACGAGTGGCAGCAGTGATGAAAGTCTCCATGAATTCTTGAAAGTTGTGCTTCCTGGTGTCGGCCTTCTAGGAACGGGGGTCCCCAGACTTGCCTGCCTGCGGCCTGCGGCGTGGCTCAAGTGGGGGCCCAGCGCGGCCCATCTTCATCAACACGAGGCTCAAGACCCTCGCAAGGGGCCAAGCCTCGCAAGGCGGATGACACGGTGCATCCTCAGGCACAGCCTCCTCAGGCTGGCTCGCGAGGAGGCGGAGAGTTCAAGGCGGGGTACCTCGCGAGGTGCCCATGACGCAAGCCATGACGACTCGAGGCACCAAGCGGGTGCCAGTGCGCGCAGCGTCCTTCTTTCCTCTTTGGTGCAAAGGGGACAAGCATATCCACGGAGTACCGAGGCATCAGGCAAAGGTTGCCACTTCGGTGCAATGAGACTAAGACCAGGAGGACTACGAGACGGAGGTCATCATGGAGCCCAGCCCGGTGTCACCACTAGAGCCTTTGGCAGGCGAAGACTGCTTTTGTCAGGATAGACGTACTCGCTGTCCCCCTTCAAATTAGCCCGCCATTGTTGGATCCCTTCCCGCTCAATATTTGGGAAGAGGACCAGGGCCTCTATAAATAGGACTAGCCACCCACATAGCAAGGGGTTCGATTCGATCGGTCGGTTCGCAGAGTTAGTTGGTCCGGCTAGCAAGTAGACAGAGGTAGAGAGAGAGGTGGCAGAACTCCTCCTAGTAGTTCATCACCCCTGCCAAGAATAGACCCTCGCAAGGCTGTTCTTCCTTGTATTGTTCATCATCACCAGCCCCCAAGAGGCAATCCATCCACCACACACTGGAGTAGGGTATTACACCACAATGGTGGCCCGAACCAGTATAAATCTCGTGTCTCTTGTGCAGTTCTTTTAGTAGTCTAGATCCTAGTGAGATGGAGAGGTTGAAGGCGTAATCTCCGCGCGCACCCCAGTGTTCGAACCTTAAGGGTCTACCGGAACCTGAAATCCGACATTTGGCGCGCCAGGTAGGGGTGCGCCGGAATCTGTCTCCCACCACTCCGTTCACCTCCGACCGTCACATCCATGTCCGACGCTCGTCGGGCCCGCGCCGAGCGCCGGGCCGCCATCGCTTCTCGCGTCGCCCAGACGGCCCCCGTCGATGGGCGTCCTCGTCGTTCCCCGTTCCCCGCCGTCAACGCCGCCATCGGCCCGGCGGGGGGCGAGCAGCAGGCATCGTCTCAGCACCCGTCTGTGCGGCAAGACGGCCGCACCGCCACTCCATCACTCGCTCCAGCTGGCTCTTCGTCCCGCGCGCTCCGCGCACCCTTGGAGGCTCGAGCTGCACTCATCGTGGCAAACGAGCTCCTGCGCTACCGTCCCATCGACGACGTCTACGAGGAATGGCTCGACCGCGTCGCCGAGCTTGTCCGCGCCGCAGGGGGCTCTCCCGCGCCATCCGTCACTCTGCGCCGCACTCCGCCCCACGCGAGCAACGAAGTTCCAGAGGCGCCCCAGCCGCCTCCCCTCCAAGAAGATGCCATGGCTCCAAGGCGACTGGCCCCTGGGCGGAACCCGCTCCGCCAGGCGCCATCGCAACAAGAACGAAGCTGCCAAGAAGTTCCTTGCCCACAAGGGGCTGCCAGGGCGCTCCCTGCTCCGGCGTGCCGCGACCCTGCACCAGCCGCGGCGCGCCAAGACCCCGCCCTGCTCCTAGCTGCAGCGCGTGGGGACCCTCAAAACCGAGCTCTCCACCAACCGGGGCCTTTCGTGGCCACCGCGGGCTGCCACGCCTACACCACTGAGCTGCGCAGCGTCGCGTGGCCCGGCAAGTTCAAGCCCGACCTGCCTCCTCGCTACGACGGTACAACCGATCCCGTAGAGTTCCTCCAGCTCTATGAGCCGGGCATCGAGGCTGCCAGCGGGGACGAAAAGGTCATGGCGAACTGGTTCCCCATGGCGCTCAAGGAAGGAGCTTGAACCTGGCTCCTGAATCTGGCTCCAGGCACGATCTCCTCCAAGGACCAGATGCGCGCCCGCTTCATCGCCAACTTCCAAGGTACTCGCGACCGGCCATCCGCAGTGAGCGACAAGCGCCGCATCAAGCAACAACCCAGAGAGAACCTGCAAAAGTACATCCAGCGCTTCAACAGCGCGCGCCTCAAGATCCCCAAGGTGTCCGAGGAGGCCATCATCTCCGCCTTCTCTGATGGCGTGCGTGACATCAAGATGAAGGAGGAGCTGGCGATGCACGAAGACCTCTGCACCTCCCTGGAGCTGTTCAACTTGGCGAACAGGTGCGCCAGGGCTGAGGAGGGATGCCTCTCCCTCCTCGAGCTGCCTGCGTCGGACCAAGAGGAGAAGAAGCCCAAAGCCAAGGACGTGAAACGCAAGGGGGCTGCCGTGCTCGCAGCCGAACCGGACACCAAGCGGGGCAAGGATCTGCCCGAACCCTCCAGAGGCAGGCGGTACTGTGTGTACCACGATCTCCACACCCACAACACCAACGAATGTCAAGAACCCCGCACCGTGCGAGAAGGAAGGATCGGCCGCCGCCCTGACCGTGCTGACCGGGGCTACGGCCGAGGAGGAGGAAGAAACCTAGGGTGCTGGGAAGATCGTGGCTCGCGCCCGGAGTGGCGCGACCAGCCTCGCGAGGACCGCTGGCGGGACCTGCCTCGCGAGGGAGACTGGAGGGATCAACCTCGCGAGGATCGCCCTCATGGAAATGCAGGCCTACCTCCGCTGCCGCCTCCACCAAGAAGGAACGAAGACCTCCATCAAGACGAGGGGGCTGGGGGTTTCCGGGAGCCGCGCGCGATTGCCTGCATCCTAGGCGGAGCTCAAGCTCCAGCCTCCCAACGTATCTTCAAGCAGTTTACCCGCGAAGTGAATGCAGTTCTCCCCAAGCTCGAAGCAACGCGCCCCCTCAGGTGGTCGGCGGGCCCCATCACGTTCAGCTCGGCAGACCAGTTCAAGTGCGCGGCCACTGCAGGAGTCCTCCCGATGCTCTGCTCCCCAGTCATCAGCAATGTGTTGGTCACCAAGACCCTCATCGATGGCGTGGCAGGGCTCAACGTCCTGTCTGTGGAAACATTCAACAACCTCCAAGTGCCCTATGACCAGCTTCAGCCAACCAGGCCTTTCTCCGGGATCACCGACGGTTCCACAGTCCCGATCGGGCAGGTCCGCCTCCCTGTCACCTTCGGGGCTCGCAGCAACTACCGCACCGAGCTCATCGACTTTGACGTTGCCCACTGTCACACCCTAGCTAGGTTATGCATTAGAGTGTGCATCATGTTTACTTTCATCAGAAATGGAAATGGGGAAAGCAGAACCCCCAGCACCCCCCCCCCTGAAATCAACTAGGGTTTACTAAAAATAAATTCAATGAACCTGAAATGCCCTTCAGATATGCTCACCCTCTTTGCCTTGGGTTAGAACCCTTGGGAAAAATGGTGCATATATTTTTAGGTCAACAAAAGGGGCATTGACTTAATTCATAAATATTTGAATTTGGGCATTTAAATACTATTAAATAATTCAAATGCTCAAATAATGTTGGAATTATTTTTGGGCCACTGAAATATTTCAGAAAGTGTCCATAAATATTTTCAGGATTTTATAAAATGATTTAGTATTTAAACTAAATCAAAACAGAATAACAGAAATAGAAAATAAAATGAATTAGAGAGAGAGACAGAGGCTCACCTGGACTCACCTGGCGGCCCAGCTGTGGCCCAGCACTGTTGGCCCAGCCCACCAGGCCGTGCCAGTCGTCCCCTAGCTGCTGCCAGGAGGACGCCGGGCGTGTGCCCGCGGCACGCCGGCACGCGCGCGGCCACCGACGGCCAGCTCCTGCTTGCCGCGCCCTCCCCTCGACGCCTGGACGTCGCTATGAACGCCACGCACCCCCTGGCCCCCTCTTATCCCTCTCCCTCGCTCTCCCTCCTCCCCTGTTTCTCTCCCGCGCGACCACCCGAACGCGCCGTCACCGCCGTTCGCTGCCACCGCGGCCACCCCTCGCCCTACCGCTGCGCCCAAGAGCTCCGCCACATTGCCGGCTACCTCTCCGTCAAGTCACGCGCCTCGGGAAGCCCTACGGCGTCGCCTTCGAGCTCTTCCTCAACCTGCGGCCGCTGGCGACTTCATCGTCGATTCGCCGAACCCCGTGCCTCCCCTGCCTCGCCAGTAGCACCAGAAGAACCACGGTGAGCCATTGACCCGGTTCCCCCTTGCCCCGTCGTCCCTCGCGTCCTCTAGCGCTAGCACCACCGCGCCCGCGAGCTCCTCGCCGCCGGCCATGGCGCCACCATGGCCGGGGGCCGAGCCAGCCGCACCCGCACACGTCGTCGTGTTCCTGGTGACGCCAGGAGCCCGTAGAACCTATCCGCATGCCTCCCCGTGCCTTATAGCCTCGAACCCGAGCTCACCCGAGCTCCGGCTGCCGCCTCGAGCCTGATTCCGGCGAGCTCCGGCCGCCCCGCAGCCTCCCGTGTGTCCCACTGGATTCGCGCGAGTCTGGGCATCGTGTAGATGAGCTCCACCGCCCGAATGGTCGCCGGAGCGGCGATCCCGAGCCCCTCCGCCGTGTCTGGCTCGCCGGCGTCAAGCCGCCGACGGGTGTTGACCCCGCTGACCAGGAGGTTTGACCTCCCGTGGGTCGCTGACATGTGGGGCCCGGCCCTATTAATCTTTAGTTAGGATTAGTTTAACAACTAATTTAACCCTTCTAATTAAATGGGTCACTGACGCGTGGGCCCAACCCCATTAACCAAGCCAGTTTAGTTTTAATTTAATTAGGATTAGCTACAGACACTGACGTGTGGACCCCACACGTCAGGTTTGACTGGGTCAGCCGCCTTTGACCTGCTGACACAATGCTATTGTCATGCTGACGCAATATATCTTTTCTGGAATTAAAATAAATCAGGAAATTCTAGAAAATACCCAAAACTTTGAAAAATCATAGAAATTCAACCATAACTCCAGATGAGATAAATTATATATGTAAAATTATCAGAAAAATTCAAGGAATCCATCTGTACCATTTTCATGCATGTTTGAACAATGTTTGTCCCCTGTTTTGGACAAAACAAATAAAGGGCATTTAAATAATCATATATGGGGTTGGAATTTGAATCTTGTACTCAAACCAACTCCATTTAAATCATAGCTAGTTGCATTAGCTCAAGACACATCCATATTGCCATGTCATAGCATGCATCATATTGTTGCATATCGTCATGTGTTGATTGTGCTCGGTTGTGTTCTTCGTGGTAGGTTCTGCCTCCGAGGATATTCACGAGTATCCAACTGAAGGGCAGTATCCCGTTACCACTCCATCAGGCAAGCAACCATTGATCATTCCGATACAACCCATGTTCTCGCTCCTGCTCTTGTTTACTGCATTAAGACAACACGATTCAAACTGCTGTGTGTTACGGTAGTTGAACCCTTATCCTCTGCATGACCTGTCATTGCCACAGTAACTAGATGAAACCCACTAGCATGTGTAGGAGTTGATTGAGCCATGTTTTGTGACTCCTACCTTGCTATGCCTGCTATGCTTAGAGTTGTGTCAGGTCTGGTTCATCTGGGTGATGCGCTAGAGTGAAATGCTTGTGGCAGTAATATATGGGATGTGTTGAGCATGTTTTGGTAAAGGTATCGATGAGAGGCCATGTAGGAGTACATGGTGGGTTGTTTCATTGAAGCCGTCCCTAATAACTGACTTCTGTATGCGTAAATTAAGATTCAGCTACTACCACACATTGGGCCCTGAAATATGACCCCGCTCGGCTTACCGACCCCTCTCGCCTCAGTCCAGGAGTTGCAACTAGTTTCTGGTGTTTGTAGGACATGTGTTGGCGGCCGTGCGTAGCGCTGACCCTAGGGGTGGGCTATGTTGTGGTAGATACACCGTGGCACGGTGTACCGAGTCACCCGTTTGGTGTCTCGGGAACCCTGTTCACATCGTTCGGGGCCGTTGAGGACACCCCGGCCGGATTTCCTTGCGGATGGAACCTGAATAGGCGATGACCCTGGACTAGAGACTTGTGAGGTTAGTCAGGTCGTGGTCTACACCCACGTCGGTTTTCGCTTGAAGTCTGCCGAGCACATTTCGTGTGCAGACGCTAAGTGGTGGAAACATGTGTGACGAAGTACACCCCTGCAGGGTATGAAACTATTCGAATAGCCGCGTCCGCGGTAAAGGACTACTTGATTGCATATACAGTTCATAGACAAGTTAATGGATACTACTAAAAGACTCAAGATAAGTGTGAGTACCGAGGATGGCCCCCTCGCAGGATACGAGGAAGGATCCACGGTGGAGTATTGTGATGGTGAGTAGTGGACTCGTGTGCGAAAACTATTTTGCTAAAAGATTCCATAGGATAGCTTAGCCAAGAGTCAAAGCTGGCTTGCTGCATAAACCTCACCACCTTCTTGAGAATGAGCATGTACAGTAGGTTCTGATGTAAGACTTGCTGAGTACCTTTGTACTCATGTTTGCTTAATTATTGTTTTCAGACGACAACACTGCCCCCTCCGATGGGTTTTATGTAGACCTTGACGTCGACGAGTGACTGGCCACCCAGGTGGTGATCCAGGCCATGGAGGGCCCTATGTAGATAGTCAGGCTTCGAGAAGCCTTCTTTCTTTCTAGAGTCTGTACTCAGACTAGTTGCTTCCGCATGTGCTTGTATGACTGTATGACTTGAGTGTCGGGTCATGTGACCCCTACCTGTATGGATATGTTATGTATGGCTCCCTGGAGCCTTTAAATAAAGTACTTGAGTTGTAGAGTTTTGTTGTGATGCCATGTTGTATGTACTCATATCGAGCATATTGTATGTATGATTGAAATGCTTGGTATGAGTGGGATCCGACAATCTAGTTGTTTGTCCTTCGCAGCCTTTCTTATGGGGAAATGTAGTCTAGTGCTCCTCGAGCCATAGTAGTCCGCTACAGCCCGGTTCACCGGAGTCCTGCTAGCCCAGCACTACTGTTCAGGACACTTGACTGGCCGGCATGTGTTTCACTTCGTCCCTATGTCTGTCCCTTCGGGGAAATGTCACGCGGTGATCCCCGGAGTCCTGTCTAGCCTGCTACAGCCCGGGATCCCCCGGAGTCCTGTTAGCCCAGTGCTACAGCCCGGAATCACTCGTTGATGACCGACATGTTCGTTGTGATTCATGTATGCCTGCCTCCATAGGTCTGTGCCGCTTTGGGTTCACGACTAGCCATGTCGGCCCGGGTTCTCGGTCATATGGATGCTAGCGACATTGTCATATACGCGAGCCAAAAGGCGCAAACGGTCCCGGGCCTTGGTAAGGCGACACCCGTGGGATACCGTGCGTGAGGCCGCAAAGTGATATGAGGTGTTACCGGCTAGATCGATGTGGCTTAGAATCGGGGTCCTGACACCCACATCCGCCTGCCGTACAACGCCATCCTTGGGTACCCAACGCTGGCCAAGTTCATGGCCGTGACCCACCACGGCTACAACATCCTCGAGATGCCAGGAAGTGGCGGCGTCATCACGGTGCCCTGTGAGGAGAGAGATGCATGTGTTCCCTGGAGCGAGCCTTTCAGGCCGCGTCGCTAGAAGACCCAGATCGCGGAAGCAGGAGGCTTCCTGAGACCACCCCCAAGAAGAAGAAGACGTCGTCAGGCTCAGCCCCCCAGGAGGCAGGCCCCTCAGGGCCCGTGCCTGCTCGGGAGGACCCTCCTTCCATCGCATAGGAAAGTGCGCCCGATGCCCTTCTCAGGCAGGACTCGAGGGCTCTCACCTGGAGGGCCACCGACCTAGCCAGGGTCACGAGGGAGGCGCTTGGGCACCATGTGGAGGCGTGCTTCGCAGCGCGTTTCCCTCGAGAGGGAGCCAGGCGAGGAAGATCAGACCAGCAAGAGTTCGTTGACGAGGCCATTCAAGAGCTACAGGAGACAAGGATCATGAGAGGTTGCTGCCGCTTGCCAGCCGTGGCCCCACATCCAGGCAAGGATGGTGGGCTGCGCGTCTATGTCGATGTACCAGGGCTCAATCAGATCGCCACAACGGAGCGCCTCTGGCCCTCGCAAGTGGGGCGCTGCGGAGGTCCACCCCACAGCTATGTTCGCATGCCTTACGGCCTGCGGAGCATGGCTGCGGCGTACCAGCGCCTCATGAGGGGCATCGTGGAGGCTCAGGAAGACAGGCGTTCTGCGGCCTTGGCAGAGATGGAGGCAGCTCGCGAGGAGTCACCAGCGCCTCCGGAGCCTCCCGAGCCCCCGGGGCCTGGGGGCTCGTGAGGATCGGCTTCTGCAGCCCGTCAAGTCTGCTGCACCAATGCCGCTACGCCGACGACATCCTCAGGTGACATCTTTCAAGTTCCGTTCTCAGCTGGGAGCACCCTCCCAGGGTTGCATCACTCCCAGGCCGCGTGGGTCCGTCCCCACGGCATGTATCTGCATTTACCTTTCCATCGTTAGTTTGCCTTGTTGGGGGCGCCCCTCGGGCTGCATCATCCCCAAGCCGTTCGGGCCAGACCTAGCGGCGTGTATCCCCCTAGCGTTTATTTCCAACTATGCATTGCCTATCACGCTTAGCTGCATGGTGCCCATCCGCACCATCCCCGCGGGCTCCGCGGTCAAGTTCATCAGGAGCATCGTGAGCCGGTTCAGGGTGCCGAACCGCATCATCACAGAAAACGGTTCGCAGTTCACCAGTAACCTCTTCAAAACATACTATGCTAACCTTGGAACGCAGATATGCTATGCTTCAGTGGCACACCCTCGAAGCAACGGCCAGGCCGAGCGAGCCAACGCAGAGGTCCTGGGAGGCCTCAAGACCAGGATGTTCAAGAAGAAGCTGGAGGCCTGCGGCCGAGGTTGGTACGACGAGATTCAATCCGTGCTATGGTCCATCCGCACCACCGCGACCAAGCCGACTGGAGAGACCCCATTCTTCCTGGTCTATGGAGCGGAGGCAGTCCTCCCTCATGAGGTTAGACGTCGCTCCGCGCGGGTCCTGGCGTTCGACGAGGCGCAGCAGGGCGCCATGTGGGGGACGGACGTCGTGTTGGGAGAGGAACGTTGTCGGGAGGCCGCACTGCGGGCAGCGAGGTATCAGGAAGCGCTGCGGCGATACCACTGCCGCAACATCCGCCCCAGGACCCTCGAGATAGGAGACCTCATGCTCAGGCGGGTCCTCTCCAGGGAGGGATTGCACAAGCTCTCTCCCATGTGGGAGGGCCCGTTCAAGGTTGTTCATGTTTCCAGGCCCGGCTCCGCGCGCTTGGAGACTCAGGAGGGAGTGCCGGTCCAGAACGCATGGAACATCCAGCACCTCCGGAGGTTCTACCCCTAGAAAAGGCCCGGAGCCTGTGAAGCAAGGCGAGTGCCTATGAAGGTCATCTCTTTTGGAAAGGCCCGGAGCCTGTGAAGATGATCTCTTTTGGAAAGGCCCGGAGCCTGTGAAGCAAGGCGAGTGCCTGTGAAGATCATCTCTTTTGGAAAGGCCCGGAGCCTGTGAAGCAAGGCGAGTGCCTATGAAGATCATCTCTTTTGGAAAGGCCCGGAGCCTGTGAAGCAAGGCGAGTGCCTGTGAAGATCATCTCTTTTGGAAAGGCCCGGAGCCTGTGAAGCAAGGCGAGTGCCTGTGAAGATCATCTCCTCTGGAAAGGCCCGGAGCCTGTGAAGCAAGGCCAATGCCTGTGAAGCTCGCCGCCCCGTGACACTCTCACGTAATAATGAGTGGGGCTGTACATGCCCCGGAGTCTCAGGAGCGCCGGCCTCAGGCCCTGGGGCTCCCTCCCACGCCCAGTGGCAGCACTTAGCTCCGCGCTGGTGAGAAGACATCGAAGACTAGATTAGGTGCTGGATGCGGCTTTTTCATTTGCTTTCCGCAGTTGACGTGTTTGTTTGCATTTGGAGTCTTATTGAAGTTATCGCTGTTGCTGATTTGTGGTTCGTCGATTTTTGCCCCCCGCTTTGGTTTCTCTCATGAACAACCTCGCGAGGGATGGCGCTCAGATGCCCTCGCGAGGGTTTCTGCCCTAGCCACAGGAGGGTTTCACGGCCCTGGCACATTATAGGAGCACCCCTCCTAGTCCGTGCCCCTCGGGTACCGCGACGCGCACACAAGGCCTGGGTCGGTCGCCCCACTCCCCCGGCAGGGGTCGAAAGCTATCTACGCATAGGCGGGAGATCAAGAAGTACAAAAATGAGATCAAGGGACTTGTCCGACTCGCACGATCACCAAGGCGTCATGGGGAAGCGGAGACTCCATGTCCAATCAACCGCCATGCGCCGTCCAAGGCCGCAGGCTGTTAGGGCCCGCGGCGCTTCGCCCTTGCCCTCTCGCCTCTCGGCATGGCCAAGTCCATGCACGCCTTGGGCCCGGGGGCTACTGTCGGCGTTCTGGGAACGAGGGTCCCCTGACTTGCCTGCCTGCGGCCTGCGGCTTGGCTCAAGTGGGGGCCCAGCGCGGCCCATCTTCATCAACACGAGGCTCAAGACCCTCGCGAGGGGCCAAGCCTCGCGAGGCAGACGACACGGCGCATCCTCATGCACAGCCTCCTCAGGATGGCTCGCGAGGAGGCGGAGAGTTCAAGGCGGGGTACCTCACGAGGTGCCCATGATGCAGGCCATGATGACTCGAGGCACCAGGCGGGTGCCAGCGCCGCAGCGTCCTTCTTTCCTCTTTGGTGCAAAGGGGACAAGCATATCCGCGAAGTACCGACGCATCAGGCAAAAGTTGCCACTTCGGTGCAACGAGACCAAGACCAGGAGGACTACGAGACGGAGGTCACCATGGAGCCCAGCCCGACGTCGCCACCAGAGCCTTTGGCAGGCGAAGACTGCTTTTGTCAGGATAGACGTACTCCCTGTCCCCCTTCAAATTAGCCCGCCATTTTTGGATCCCTTCCCGCTCAATATTTGGGAAGAGGACCAGGGCCTCTATAAATAGGACTAGCCACCCACATAGCAAGGGGTTCGGTTCGATCGGTCGGTTCACAGAGTTAGTTGGTCCGGCTAGCAAGTAGAGAGAGATAGAGAGAGAGAGAGGTGGCAGAACTCCTCTTAGTAGTTCATCACCCCTGCCAAGAACAGACCCTGGCGAGGCTGTTCTTCCTTGTATTGTTCATCATCACCAGCCCCCAAGAGGCAATCCATCCACCACACACTGGAGTAGGGTATTACACCACAATGGTGGCATGAACCAGTATAAATCTCGTGTTTCTTGTGCAGTTCTTTTAGTAGTCTAGATCCTCGTGAGATGGAAAGGTTGAAGGCGTAATCTCCGTGCGCACCCCAGTGTTCGATCCTTAAGGGTCTGCAGGAACCCGAAATCCGAGACCTGGTATTGGCAACTTGGATGGCGGCCAACTTTTCTTCTCGCGCCTCCTTGCAATGGACGCGGACCAGAGACAAAGCGACATCAGCACCACATCTAGGAGAAGATTTCTTCCATTCCGCCACTCGACCCGGGACTTCATTCAGTCGAACCATCAGAGACTCGAGGTCGTTCTGAAGCGTCGTCCCAGGCCAAAGTGATGTGTCGATCCGCGACATCGCAACCTTCATGTAACACCCCGGATATAACTTTCCCAATATGTAATCCAACTCTTGCTGTTTCCGGCGTTAAGTTATATTTATTTCTCGGGTTCGGATCTTTGTCTCCGTGTGTTGTTTTCGTTGTCATGCATTTCATATCTTGTCATCATGTGCATTGCATTTGCATACATGTTCATCTCATGCATTCGAGCATTTTCCCCGTTGTCTGTTTTGCATTCCGGGCCTTCGTTCTCCTCCGGTGGTCATTTCTAGCTTTCTTTCGTGTGCGGGGATTAAACATTTCCGGATTGGACCGAGACTTGTCATGCGGCCTTGGTTTACTACCGGTAGACCGCCTGTCAAGTTTCGTATCATTTGGACTTTGTTTGATACTCCAACGGTTAACCGAGGGACCGAAAAGCCTTGGTGTGTGTTGCATGCCAACACCCCTTCAATTTGGCCCAAAACCCACCAAACTCTGCTCCATCATCTAGAGCGTTCGATCACGATCGCGTGGCCGAAAACCGCACCTCATTTGGACTCTCCTAGCTCCACTTATGCCTATAAATACACCCCCCATTTTTCGGATCTCTCTCCCCCACGAAACCCTAAAATTCCCCTCACGCCGCGCCGGACGTGTCCGAGTCCGGCCGGACAAATCGCCGCCGCCGCCCCGCCTATTGCGCGCCACCACGTGGCACCCCGGCGCCGCCGCCGCCCGACGCCCGTGGAGCCCGGAGCCGGCCTCCGCGGCCCAGGACTCCGCGCCGCCGCCCGACTCCTTCGTCTCCCTCGCACCCGACGCCACTGCGCCGCCTCTCCGCCACCGCCGGCGCCTCCCTGCCGCCAGGCCGGCCGCCCCTCGCCGCCTCCTCACCGCCCCGGGCCGGCGCCGCCCGCCGCCTCCACACCGACGAACTCCGGCGACCGGGCCGGATCCGGCTACCCCGGCGAGCCCCGGCCCTCTCCTTCCTCTCCGGCGACGTTGAGCAGCTCCGGCCACCGTGTTGACGAACTCCGGCAATCTCCTCGATCCGCGCGCCAGATCTAGATCTGGAAAATATCTCCTCGGTTGACTTTTCCCCTTCGAACCCTAATTTTTGTGCATACTTTGACCTGCCATATCTCCGCATCCGTAGCTCCGTTTTGGGCATATAGTATATCAAAATGTTCATCTGGACGAGTACATCATTCCATTCCATTGCATCATTTTCATTTGAGTTCATCTTGGTGCCTGAAATGCTGTTAGAAGGAGGCTTCGTGAGTTAATTGTCAGATCTGCTACTTCATCTTAGACTTTTGTCATTTTTACCATGATTGTTGTGTGCATGATATGCCTGTGAGTTCTTCATATGTTTTGTTAAGCATCTTGTTATCTTTCCAGAGGTGCAACTCATGCATTTTTAGGATGTGTGTGGTGACTTGTGCAAGCTTGCAAAGTGAGGCACCCGGTAAATTTGTTTTCAGGGACTTAGTAGTTTTCACTAAGTCTGGGATTATTTAGTTCATGATGCCATATGTTCATGTTGTTTACTAGTGATCCGTGCCTCTTTTGAGGATGATCAGTAAAGGAGTTTTGTTAATATTGTTATTCTCTATCCATCCATGTCTTTGTTTGCATATATGGAGTACCCTAGCTTGAGTCAATCGAGCTCTACTTTTGCTTCGTGGTAAATCTGGGCAGATCGTCAGCTTGTTTGCGATTTTGCCGGTGTTGTTGTAGTTCATCCGTGCATGCTATGCCATTGTTCTTGCCATGTCTAGCTAGAATTTTGTGCCTTCTTAATGGATGTATGCTTGCCTTGCCATTACTTGCACCGTAGTGAGTGCATCGAGCTCGTTTACATGCCTTCGTGAGTTATGTTTCAGCATGTTCCAGTTTTCACTAAGTCTGAAAACTGATTGTGTTTTAACTATGTTCGTGTGCTTGTTAGTATATTTTGTGATCCCTTTTGGCCCCAGGTCACTTAGGGACTTTTGTTAAACTTGTTGAGTAGCTCCATGCCATATATTTCTTTGTCATGTTCAGGTCCTGTAGCATGTTGTTTTGTTGCTCCGAAGAGACCTTCATGATCTGAAATTTCAGACAAGTGTTAATTTCACTAAGTCTGAAATCTGTTTTGCATTTGCGTTTTTGCCATGCTGGTTTGAACCTCTTAATGGATGAATTGGCCGTAGCTCAGTGCTAGTCTTTTGTTAAGCATCTTAAATGCTTCCCTGCCATGTATTTTGATGCCATGTTTGATTGTTGTGGCATGTTCATTTCATTGCATTTAGATGCCTACTTGCTGTAAATCGCAGACCCGTGTCATTCTTAAATCGCTTGCCATTTCCAAACCGTAACTCCGATTCCGGCGTTCTTTATATCGTTTTCAAGCGATTTCATCCCATCTTTCCAGTGGCACACTTGGTTTTCCAAGTTGAGGCCAGGTTCATGCATTTCCTGTCATATCTTGAATTTTGCATCCCGCATCGCATCCCGCATAGCATACCATCATTTCATCTTATTGTTTGAGCTTCCACGTGGTTGATTGTATCCTTGTTTCTTGTTTGTCTTGTTTGGGTAGAGCCGGGAGATGAGTTCGCTAACGAGGAGCCCGTTGAGGTTGCTTGTGAGGATCTAGTCAACTCTGACAGCTTTGCAGGCAAGATGATCATACCCTCGAAATCACTACTATCTTTGCTATGCTAGTTTGCTCGCTCTTTTGCTATGCCAATGCTACGATGCCTACCACTTGCTTGCCAGCCTCCTAAATTGCCATGTTCAGCCTCTAACCCACCATTGTCCTAGCAAACCGTTGGTTGGCTATGTTACCGCTTTGCTTAGCCCCTCTTATAGCGTTGTTAGTTGCAGGTGAAGATTGGAGCCGTTCCTTGTTGGAACATTTATTTACTTGTTGGGATATCATTATATTGCCAGTTTATCTTAATGCATCTATATACTTGGTAAAGGGTGGAAGGCTCGGCCTCTCGCCTAGTGTTTTGTTCCACTCTTGCCGCCCTAGTTTCCGTCATATCGGTGTTATGTTCCCGGATTTTGCGTTCCTTACGCGGTTGGGTGATAATGGGAACCCCTTGATAGTTCGCCTTGATTAAAGCTTTTCCAGCAATGCCCAACCTTGGTTTTACCATTTGCCACCTAGCCTCTTTTTCCCTTGGGTTTCCGGAGCCTGAGGGTCATCTTATTTAAACCCCCCCGGGCCAGTGCTCCTCTGAGTGTTGGTCCTACCGAGTAGACTGCGGGGCCACCTCGGGGCAACTTGAGGGTTGGTTTTACTCGTAGGATGTCTCATCTAAGTGTGCCTTGAGAACAAGATATGTGCAGCTCCTATCGGGATTTGTCGGCACATTCGGGCGGTGTTGCTGGTCTTGTTTTAACCTGTCGAAATGTCTTGTTGTACCGGGATACCGAGTCTGATCGGAATGTCTCGGGTGGAGGTCTATTCCTTCCTTGACCGTGAGAGCTTATCATGGGCTAAGTTGGGACTCCCCTGCAGGGATTTAACTTTCGAAAGTCGTGCCCACGGTTATGGGCAGATGGGAATTTGTTAATGTTGGTTGTAGATAACTTGAACCTTAATTTAATTAAAATGAATCAACCATGTGTGTTACCGTGATGGCCTCTTCTCGGCGGAGTCCGGGAAGTGGACACGGTGTTGGAGTAATGTTTGCGCAGGTTTCTCTCTAGTTTCTCGCTCGCACTTTGCTCTCTCTTCTCGCTCTCTTTTGCGAATCAGTTAGCCACCATATATGCTAGTCGCTTGCTGCAGCTCCACATACATTTACCCCATCCTACCTATTAAGCTTAAATAGTCTTGATCGCGAGGGTGCGAGATTGCTGAGTCCCTGTGGCTCATAGATTACTATTACACCAGATGCAGGGACAGATGATACAGCTCCAGATGGCGCGCTTGAGCTCAAGTGGGAGTATGACGAGGATTCTCAGCGTTACTATGTTTCTTTTCCTGATGATCAGTAGTGGTGCCCAGATGGGGTGATCGGGACCTTTGTCGCTTGTTGGGTTGTCTTTTATTTTGGCACCGTAGTCGGGCCATGAGTGTTTGGATGATGTATGTTATTTATGCACTTTGTTGTGATGTGGCGAGTGTAAGCCAACTATGTATCTCCCCTTTTATTCTATATATTACATGGGATGTTGTGATGATTGCCTAACTTGCGACATTGCTTTCAATGCGGTTATGTCTCTAAGTCGTGCCTCGACACGTGGGAGCTATAGCCGCATCGAGGGCGTTACAAGTTGGTAATCAGAGCCTTCCCCGACCTTAGGAGCCCCCACTGATTGATCGTTTTTAGCACCCGAATTGTGTCTAGAAAAATGTTTTGAGTCATTTAGGAATTATATATCGGAGAGCTTAGGAATTCTTTTTACTTCCAAGTCTCATCATCGCTCTGGTAAGGCATCCTAACGTAGATTTTTGACTCTTCTCTTCTCAAATTTCACTAAATTTTTTTTAGGATCACGCGAGTATCTTGGAATCGTTCTGATGGCTTATGATGAGAACATTGTCTTGGTGCCTCCTGTCAGGGGTTTAGTGGAATTGTCTCGGGGAGTTGAGCTCTGAGGTGTTGTCATCATAATTTTATCGTTGCAATTCTGGAATACTTGAGATATGTTCGCCGACATCGAAAATCTCTTTTATGCAGTTCGTTGGTGAGATAACCTCGACGCCACCCAGTACTGGGGCGGGAGTTCGGGAGTATCGCCATAACTTGCACAACGGATGCTTTTCGAAGGTTGAGGTAGATGGTTTCCAAAGGTTTCTTGGTTATGTGTTGAAGGATGGATATAGCTGGATGTAGGATTTGCTAGTTTGGGTGAGATATTATGCTTCCCCTGTATCCCCAACACCTGATTGCATAACCGGAAAGTTTCGGGAGTTTCATAGGTGGGAATTCTTGTAGCTCTAGCTCTTCTTCCACGGATATTGGTTTGAGATTGGGGTTTCTTACCGATTATTCGTTCTTGATCTATACCTTGTTGATTTAATTCTTCTACCTTCATTCTACATGGCTTTGCAATTTAGGGATATGTGACCACTTCAAGAGAAGTGCATTCGTTCATTTTGTTCGGATGTGAAGACTTTATGTTGCAATTTTCATTCCGTTGGATTCAGCTTCATTTATCTGTCTATGTGCTAACGGTGGTCAACCTCTTCAGGATGGCTCCCGCTAAGAGCACCAGTCAGAACCAGAATCAAGATCAGCCACCACCTCCACCTCCTCCGAAGGCTTGGCAAGCTGTGATGGCCGCAACCAATGCAAACACATAGTTGATCATGAAAATCCTCCAAGAGCGAAATCAAGGCAGTCAAGGGAATGAAGGCAACAATCAGAACCTTTTTGCTACACTGAACCAGTTCCTTGCTAATGGGCCGAAGACGTACAGTAATTGTGTTGAGGCAACCGATGCTGATGATTGGCTGGTGGATCTGTGTAAGCATTTTGAATGCAGCAACGTCAGGCCTGAAGATTTCGTCAAGTTCGCTTCCTTCCAACTCAAAGATCAAGCTGCAGAGTGGTTCCAGCAGTACAAGGATTCCAGAGGTGGACGTCTGATCACTTGGGATGATTTTCATCGGGATTTCCGAGCTCATCACATCCCTCAGAGTGTGACTGAAAGTAAACGTGAGGAATTCCGCAACCTGAAGCAAGGCTCTTTGTCTATCTATGACTACAACAAGTTGTTCCAGAAGCTCGCCCGCTTTGCCAAACAGGACGTACCTGATGAGAAGAGCGTGATATACCAGTTCAGGGGTGGTCTCAGAGAAGAAATTCAGCTCGCTCTTGTCCTCTTTGAGCCGTTGAGGTACGATGAGTTCTACAACATGGCACTAAAGCAAGAGGCCGCTCAGTTGAGGTGTGATGCTTCCAAGAAGCGAGTCGGAGATGCTACTCCTTCTTCCTCTACTCAAGTGGCCAAGCAGCACAAGTTTTGGCTTCCTCCTTCTCCGTTCCATCAGCCGTATCAGCAGAAGAACAAAGGTGGCAGTGGTTCTTCCCACCCACCCAACCCTGGCTTTTAGAACAAGACTTCGTCTCAAGCTCCAAGATCGAGTGTTTCGTACCACCGTCCGCTTCCAGAGGTCACGTGCAACAAGTGCCAATAGAAGGGTCACTATGCCAACAAGTGTTTCAACCAGAGGCGTCTTCCTCCTCCTCCTCCTATCACATCGGCAAGTAGAGCTGTGGTCAAGCATAACCCCAAGCACGCCAAGGTCAATTTGATGAATGCAGCTCAGGCAGAGGACTTGTCAGATGTCATCATGGGTAACCTTCCTGTTAACGATGTTCCCGCAAAAGTACTTTTTGATACTGGTGCATCGCATCCTTTCTTGTCATGCCCGTTTGCATCGAAGCACAATGTTGATGCTGAGATTATGCCCAAAGCCATGCAAGTTGTTTCTCCCGGCAAGCTTTTGACTTCAAGTTTTGTTGCTCCCGATATCTCTATCACGTTGGGCGACTACAAGTTTCTCTCTTCTCGGATGGTTCTGGGTAATTCGGATATCGATCTTATTCTCGGGATGGACTGGCTCTCTAAGCACAAGGCTCAGCTCGATTGTGCAGCCAGGCAGATTCAATTGACTCATTCGTTTGAGGATGTCATTGTCTTTGCCGCTTGGGATGATACAATCCGGTTGTTTTCTCTCAATGAGAAGGGTGAATTGGATGCTATTTCGCAGATTCCAGTCATTTGCGAGTATCAAGACGTCTTCCCGGAGGAGCTCCTAGGAATGCCTCCACACCGGCCAGTTGAATTTGTTATTGATCTTGAGCCCGGTACGGAACCTGTGTGGAAGCATCCTTACAAGCTCGGACCCGAAGAGTTGAAGGAGCTAAAGAAACAACTCAATATTCAAGAAAGAATGGGTCTCATCCGGCCTAGTTCTTCTCCGTGGGGTTGTGGTGTTCTTTTTGTGAAGAAGAAGGATGGAACGGACCGACTTTGTGTTGATTACCGTCCATTGAACAACAAGACCATCAAGAACAAATACCCACTTCCCAACATCAATGAGCTGTTCGAACAACTCAAGGGTGCCCAAGTATTCTCCAAGCTTGATCTCCGTATGGGTTATCATCAGATTCGAATCCGTGAGCAAGATATTCCCAAGACGGCTTTCAGGACAAGTTATGGGTCATATGAATACACTGTCATGTCTTTTGGCCTCGTCAACGCTCCTCCGACGTTCTCTCGCATGATGAACTTCATCTTCAACCCCTACACCAATGATTTCGTTTTGGTCTATCTCGACGACATTCTGGTTTTTTCGAAGAACAAGGAAGATCATGCCAAGCACTTGCATTTGGTTCTTGATAAGCTGAGGGAACATCAGTTCTACGCCAAGTTCTCCAAATGTGAATTTTGGCTCGATGAGGTTCTTTATCTTGGTCATATCATCTCTGCCAAGGGCATTGCCGTGAATCCTGAGAAGGTGTCTGCAATTGTGAATTGGGAACCTCCTCAGAACGTGAAGCAACTCCGTAGCTTCCTCAGTCTGGCAAGCTACTGCCGAAGATTCGTTGAAAACTTTTCTAAGATCGCGAAGCCTCTCTCAAATCTTCTCCAGAAGCACGTCAAGTACGTTTGGTCTCCGGAGTGTGATATTGCTTTCAACACTTTGAAAGAGAAATTGATCACTGCTCCAGTTTTAACTCCGCCTGATGAGTCCAAGCCGTACGAGGTCTTTTGTGATGCCTCTCTCCAAGGTCTTGGCGTAGTGTTGATGCAAGAGAAGAAAGTTGTTGCTTATACCTCTCGCCAATTGAAGCCCAATGAGAAGAACTACCCCACTCATGATCTCGAGTTGGCGGCAGTTGTGCATGCTCTTTTGACTTGGAGACATCTTCTATTGGGAAGAAAAGTGGACATTTTCACTGATCACAAGAGTCTCAAGTACATCTTCACTCAGCCTAATCTCAACCTCAGGCAATTCGATGGGTCGAAATGATTCAAGAGTATAATCTGAGTATTGAGTATACTCCAGGCAAGGCCAATGTGATCGCTGACGCTTTGAGTAGGAAAGCATATTGTAACAGTCTGATTCTCAAGCCTTATCAACCCGAGCTTTGTGAAGCTTTCCGCAAACTTAATCTACAAATTGTTCCTCAAGGTTTCCTCACCAACCTTCAAGTCTCTCCTACCTTGGAAGACCAGATTCGCCAAGCCCAGCTTCTCGATGCTATGGTGAAGAAGGTGAAGATTGGGATTGCGAAGAGTCAGTCCAAGTACAAGTGCTACCGCCTTGATGACAAGGACACTCTCTTCTTCGAGGATCGAATTGTTGTACCCAAAGGCGAACTTCATAAAGTGATCATGAATGAGGCCCACAACTCTCTCCTCTCCATCCACCCTGGGAGCACAAAGATGTATCAGGATCTTAAGCAAGCTTATTGGTGGACTCGAATGAAGCGCGCGATCGCTCAATTCGTGAATGAATGTGATGTCTGCAGAAGAGTGAAGGCAGAACACCAAAGGCCAGCAGGTTTCCTCCAACCTCTTGCCATTCCAGAATGGAAGTCTGACCACATTGAAATGGACTTCGTGACTGGGTTTCCAAAGTCCAAGCGTGGCAATGATGCTATATTCGTCGTCATCGACAAGCTCACCAAAGTGGTCACTTTCTGCCTATCAAAGAGTCGATCACTGCAGCTCAATTGGCGGAACTCTATACCTCTCGAATTGTCTCTCTGCACGATATTCCTCAGGTGATCTCTTCAAACCGTGGCAGCATCTTTACCTCCAAGTTTTGGGATTCTTTTCAGAAGGCCATGGGCACTAACATCCGCTTCAGCACTCCTTTCCATCCTCAAACAAGCGGTCAAGTCGAGCGTGTCAACCAGATTCTTGAAGATATGCTCACGGCTTGTGTGATCTCCTTCGGCATGAAGTGGGAGGATTGTCTTCCTTATGCTGAATTCTCATACAACAACAGTTTTCAAGCAAGTTCGGGCAAGGCCCCATTTGAAATTCTGTATGGTAGGAAGTGCCGTACCCCTCTCAACTGGTCTGAAACCGATGAACGTCAGTTGTTGGGTAATGACTTAATCACAGAGGCAGAAGAAATGTGCAAGGTCATTCGTGATAACCTCAAAGCAGCCCAATCCCGCCAAAAGAGCTACTATGATAGTAAGCACCGTGATTTGGCTTTCGAGATCGGAGATCATGTTTACCTCCGCGTCTCTCCTATGAAAGGGACTCGTCGCTTCGGTATCAAAGGGAAGCTTGTCCCCAGATACGTCGGACCTTTCAAGATTGTCAGCAAGAGAGGCGACCTCGCCTATCAACTCGAGCTTCCGTCAAACTTTGCAAACATTCATGATGTGTTCCATGTCTCTCAACTCCGAAAGTGGTTCAAGACGCCTGACCGCACCGTCAACTTCGAGGACATTGAGCTCCAAGAAGATCTCTCCTATCGTGAGCACCCAGTTGCAATCCTTGAAGAGACTGAACGCAGGGCTCGCAACAAGTCAATCAAATTTCTCAAAGTCAAGTGGTCACACCATTCCGACTGTGAAGCTACCTGGGAATACGAGGATCACCTCCGTTCTACGTACCCGGAGTTCTTTCAGTCCTAGATCTCGGGACAAGATCTTTTCGTAGTGGTGGAGTGTTGTAACACCACTGATATAACTTTCCCAATATGTAAGCCAACTCTTTCCGTTTCCGGTGTTAAGTTATATTTATTTCTCGGGTTCGGGTCTTTGTCTCCGTGTGTTGTTTTCGTTGTCATGCATTTCATATCTTGTCATCATGTGCATTGCATTTGCTTACATGTTCATCTCATGCATTCGAGCATTTTCCCCGTTGTCTGTTTTGCATTCCGGCGCTTCGTTCTCCTCCGGTGGTCATTTCTAGCTTTCTTTCATGTGTGGGAATTAAACATTTCCGGATTGGACCGAGACTTGTCATGCGGCCTTGGTTTACTACCGGTAGACCACCTGTCAAGTTTCGTATCATTTGGACTTTTTTTGCTACTCCAATGGTTAACCGAGGGACCGAAAAGGCCTCGTATGTATTGCAGCCCAACACCGCTTCAATTTGGCCCAAAACCCACCAAACTCTGCTCCATCATCTAGAGCGTTCGATCATGATCGCGTGGCTGAAAACCGCACCTCATTTGGACTCTCCTAGCTCCACTTATTCCTATAAATACACCCCCCGTTTTTCGGATCTCTCTCCCACACGAAACCCTAAAATTCTCCTCACGCCGCGCCGGACGTGTCCGAGTCCGGCCGGACAAATCGCCGCCGCCGCCCCGCCTATTGCGCGCCGCCATGTGGCACCCCGGCGCCGCCGCCGCCCGAGGCGCGTGGAGCCCGGAGCCGGCCCCCGCGGCCCAGGACTCCGCGCCGCCGCCCGACTCCTTCGTCTCCCTCACGCCCGACGCCACCGCGCCGCCTCTCCGCCGCCGCCGGCGCCTCCCCGCCGCCCGGCCGGCCTCACCGCCCCCGCCCGGCGCCGCCCCGCCGCCTCCACGCCGACGAACTCCGGCGACCGGGCCGGATCCGGCTACCCCGGCGAGCCCCGGCCCTCTCCTTCCTCTTCGGCGACGTTGAGCAGCTCCGGCCACCGCGTTGACGAACTCCGGCGATCTCCTCGATCCACGCGCCAGATCTAGAGGTGCAATCCATGCATTTTTAGGATGTGTGTGGTGACTTGTGCAAGCTTGCAAAGTGAGGCACCCGGTAAATCTGTTTTCAGGGACTTAGTAGTTTTCACTAAGTCTGGGATTATTTAGTTCATGATGCCATATGTTCATGTTGTTTCCTAGTGATCCGTGCCTCTTTTGAGGATGATCAGTAAAGTATTTTGTTAATCTTGTTATGCTCTATCCATCAATGTCTTTGTTTGCATATATGGAGTACCCTAGCTTGAGTCAATCGAGCTCTACTTTTGCTTCGTGGTAAATCTGGGAGATCATCAACTTGTTTGTGATTTTGCCGGTGTTGTTGTAGTTGATCCGTGCATGCTATGCCATTGTTCCTGCCATGTCTAGCTCGTTTACATGCATGTATGCTTGCCTTGCCATTACTTGCACCGTAGTGAGTGCATCGAGCTCGTTTACATGCCTTCGTGAGTTATGTTTCAGCATGTTCCAGTTTTCACCAAGTCTGAAAACTGATTGTGTTTTAGCTATGTTCGTGTGCTTGTTAGTATATTTTGTGATCCCTTTTGGCCCCAGGTCACTTAGGGACTTTTGTTAAGCTTGTTGAGTAGGTCCATGCCATGTCTTTCTTTGTCATGTTCAGGTCCTGTAGCATGTTGTTTTGTTGCTCCGAAGAGGGCTTCATGATCTGAAATTTCAGACAAGTGTTAATTTCACTAAGTCTGAAATCTGTTTTGCATTTGCGTTTTTGCCATGCTGGTTTGAACCTCATAATGGATGAATTGGCCGTATCTCAGTGCTAGTCTTTTGTTAAGAATCTTGAATGCTTCCCTGCCATGTATTTTGATGCCATGTTTGATTGTTGTAGCATGTTCATTTCATTGCATTTAGATGCCTACTTGCTGTAAATCGCAGACCGGTGTCATTCTTAAATCGCTTGCCATTTCCAAACCGTAACTCCGATTCTGGCGTTCTTTATATCGTTTTCAAGTGATTTCATCCCATATTTCCAGTGGCACACTTGGTTTTCCAAGTTGAGGCCAGGTTCATGCATTTCCTGTCATATCTTGCATTTTGCATCCCGCATCGCATCATGCATAGCATACCATCATTTCGTCTTATTGTTTGAGCTTGCACGTGGTTGATTGTATCCTTGTTGCTTGTTTGTCTTGTTTGGGTAGAGCCGGGAGACGAGTTCGCTAACGAGGAGCCCGTTGAGTTTGCTTGTGAGGATCCAGTCAACTCTGACAGCTTTGCAGGCAAGATGATCATACCCTTGAAATCACTACTATCTTTGCTATGCTAGTTTGCTCGCTCTTTTGCTATGCCAATGCTACGATGCCAACCACTTGCTTGCCAGCCTCCTAAATTGCCATGTTCAGCCTCTAACCCACCATTGTCCTAGCAAACCGTTGATTGGCTATGTTACCGCTTTGCTCAGCCCCTCTTATAGCGTTGTTAGTTGCAGGTCTTGGAGCCGTTCCTTGTTGGAACATTTATTTACTTGTTGGGATATCATTATATTGCCATGTTATCCTAATGCATCTATATACTTGGTAAAGGGTGGAAGGCTCGGCCTCTCGCCTAGTGTTTTGTTCCACTCTTGCCGCCCTAGTTTCCGTCATATCGGTGTTATGTTCCTGGATTTTGCGTTCCTTACGCGGTTGGGTGATAATGGGAACCCCTTGATAGTTCGCCTTGATTAAAGATTTTACAGCAATGCCGAACCTTGGTTTTACCATTTGCCACCTAGCCTCTTTTTCCCTTGGGTTTCCGGAGCCTGAGGGTCATCTTATTTAAACCCCCCCGGGCCAGTGCTCCTCTGAGTGTTGGTCCGACCGAGTAGACTGCGGGGCCACCTCGGGGCAACTTGAGGGTTGGTTTTACTTGTAGGATGTCTCATCTGAGTGTGCCTTGAGAACGAGATATGTGCAGCTCCTATCGGGATTTGTCGGCACATTCGGGCGGTGTTGCTGGTCTTGTTTTAACCTGTCGAAATGTCTTGTTGTACCGGGATACCGAGTCTGATCGGAATGTCTCAGGTGGAGGTCTATTCCTTCCTTGACCGTGAGAGCTTGTCATGGGCTAAGTTGGGACTCCCCTGCAGGGATTGAACTTTCGAAAGTCATGCCCGTGGTTATGGGCAGATGGGAATTTGTTAATGTTGGTTGTAGATAACTTGAACCTTAATTTAATTAAAATGAATCAACCATGTGTGTTACCGTGATGGCCTCTTCTCGGCGGAGTCCGGGAAGTGGACACGGTGTTGGAGTAATGTTTGCGCAGGTTTCTCTCTAGTTTCTCGCTCGCACTTTGCTCTATCTTCTCGCTCTCTTTTGCGAATCAGTTAGCCACCATATATGCTAGTCACTTGCTGCAGCTCCACATACATTTACCCCATCCTACCTATTAAGCTTAAATAGTCTTGATCGCGAGGGTGCGAGATTGCTGAGTCCCTGTGGCTCATAGATTACTATTACACCAGATGCAGGGACAGATGATACAGCTCCAGATGGCGCGCTTGAGCTCAAGTGGGAGTACGACGAGGATTCTCAGCATTACGATGTTTCTTTTCCTGATGATCAGTAGTGGTGCCCAGATGGGGTGATCGGGACCTTTGTCGCTTGTTGGGTTGTCTTTTATTTTGGCGCCGTAGTCAGGCCATGAGTGTTTGGATGATGTATGTTATTTATGCACTTTGATGTGACGTGGCGAGTGTAAGCCAACTATGTATCTCCCCTTTTATTCTATATATTACATGGGATGTTGTGATGATTGCCTAACTTGCGACATTGCTTTCAATGCGGTTATGTCTCTAAGTCGTGCCTCGACACGTGGGAGCTATAGCCGCATCGAGGGCGTTACAAGTTGGTAATCAGAGCCTTCCCCGACCTTAGGAGCCCCCACTGATTGATCGTTTTTAGCACCCGAATTGTGTCTAGAAAAATGTTTTGAGTCATTTAGGAATTATATATCGGAGAGCTTAGGAATTCTTTTTACTTCCAAGTCTCCTCATCGCTCTGGTAAGGCATCCTAACGTAGAGTTTTGACTCTTCTCTTCTCAAATTTCACTAAATTTTTTTTAGGATCACGCGAGTATCTTGGAATCGTTCTGATGGCTTATGATGAGAACATTGTCTTGGTGCCTCCTGTCAGGGGTTTAGTGGAATTGTCTCGGGGAGTTGAGCTCTGAGGTGTTGTCATCATAATTTTATCGTTGCAATTCTGGAATACTTGAGATATATTCGCCAACATCGAAAATCTCTTTTATGCAGTTCGTTGGTGAGATAACCTCGATGCCACCCAGTACTGGGGCGGGAGTTCGGGAGTATCGCATAACTTGCACAACTGATGCTTTTCGAAGGTTGAGGTAGATGGTTTCCAATGGTTTCTTGGTTATGTGTTGAAGGATGGATACAGCTGGATGTAGGATTTGCTAGTTTGGGTGAGATATTATGCTTCCCCTGTATCCCCAACACCTGATTGCATAACCGGAAAGTTTCGGGAGTTTCATAGGTGGGAATTCTTGTAGCTCTAGCTCTTCTTCCACGGATATTGGTTTGAGATTGGGGTTTCTTACCGATTATTCGTTCTTGATCTGTACCTTGTTGATTTAATTCTTCTACCTTCATTCTACGTGGCTTTGCAATTTAGGGATGTGTGACCACTTCAAGAGAAGTGCATTCGTTCATTTTGTTCGGATGTGAAGACTTTATGTTGCAATTTTTGTTTCGTTGGATTCAGCTTCATTTATCTGTCTATGTGCTAACGGTGGTCAACCTCTTCAGGATGGCTCCCGCTAAGAGCACCAGTCAGAACCAGAATCAAGATCCGCCACCACCTCCACCTCCTCCGGAGGCTTGGCAAGCTGTGATGGCCGCAACCAATGCAAACACACAGTTGATCATGAAAATCCTCCAAGAGCGAAATCAAGGCAGTCAAGGGAATCAAGGCAACAATTAGAACCATTTTGCTACACTGAACCAGTTCCTTCCTAATGGGCCGAAGACGTACAGTAATTGTGTTGAGGCAACCGATGCTGACGATTTGCTGGTGGATCTGTGTAAGCATTTTGAATGCAGCAACGTCAGGCCTGAAGATTTCGTCAAGTTCGCTTCCTTCCAACTCAAAGATCAGGCTGTAGAGTGGTTCCAGCAGTACAAGGATTCCAGAGGTGGACGTCTGATCACTTGGGATGATTTTCGTCGGGATTTGCGAGCTCATCACATCCCTCAGAGTGTGACCGAAAGTAAACGTGAGGAATTCCACAACCTGAAGCAAGGCTCTTTGTCTGTCTATGACTTCAACAAGTTGTTCTAGAAGCTCGCCTGCTTTGCCAAACAGGACGTACCTGATGAGAAGAGCGTGATATACCAGTTCAGGGGTGGTCTCAGAGAAGAAATTCAGCTCGCTCTTGTCCTCTTTGAGCCGTTGAGGTACGATGAGTTCTACAACATGGCACTGAAGCAAGAGGCCGCCCAGTTGAGGTGTGATGCTTCCAAGAAGCGAGTCAGAGATGCTACTCCTTCTTCCTCTACTCAAGTGGCCAAGCAGCACAAGTTTTGGCTTCCTCCTTCTCCGTTCCATCAGCCGTATCAGCAGAAGAACAAAGGTGGCAGTGGTTCTTCCCACCCACCCAACCCTGGTTTTCAGAACAAGACTTCGTCTCAAGCTCCAAGATCGAGTGATTCGTACCACCGTCCGCTTCCAGAGGTCACGTGCAACAAGTGCCAATAGAAGGGTCACTATGCCAACAAGTGTTTCAACCAGAGGCGTCTTCCTCCTCCTCCTCCTGTCAGATCGGCAAGTACAGCTGTGGTCAAGCATAACCCCAAGCACGCCAAGGTCAATTTGATGAATGCAGCTTAGGCAGAGGACTCGTCAGATGTCATCATGGGTAACCTTCCTGTTAACGATGTTCCCGCAAAAGTACTTTTTGATACTGGTGCATCGCATTCTTTCTTGTCATGCCCATTTGCATCGAAGCACAATGTTGATACTGAGATTATGCCCAAAGCCATGCAAGTTGTTTCTCCCAGCAAGCTTTTGACTTCAAGTTTTATTGCTCTCGATATCTCTATCACGTTGGGCGACTACAAGTTTCTCTCTTCTCCGATGGTTCTGGGTAATTCGGATATCGATCTTATTCTCGGGATGGACTGGCTCTCTAAGCACAAGGCTCAGCTCGATTGTGCAGCCAGGCAGATTCAATTGACTCATTCTTCTGAGGATGTCATTGTCTATGCCGCTTGGGATGATACAATCCGGTTGTTTTCTCTCAATGAGAAGGGTGAATTGGATGCTATTTCGCAGATTCCAGTCATTTGCGAGTATCAAGACGTCTTCCCAGAGGAGCTCCCAGGAATGCCTCCGCACCGGCCAGTTGAATTTGTTATTGATCTTGAGCCCGATACAGAACCTGTGTGAAAGCGTCCTTACAAGCTCGGACCCGAAGAGTTGAAGGAGATGAAGAAACAACTCAATATTCAAGAAAGAATGGGTCTCATCCGGCCTAGTTCTTCTCCATGGGGTTGTGGTGTTCTTTTTGTGAAGAAGAAGGATGGAACGGACCGACTTTGTGTTGATTACCGTCCATTGAACAAGAAGACCATCAAGAACAAATACCCACTTCCCAACATCAATGAGCTGTTCGAACAACTCAAGGGTGCCCAAGTATTCTCCAAGCTTGATCTCCGTATGGGTTATCATCATATTCGAATCCGTGAGCAAGATATTCCCAAGACGGCTTTCAGGACAAGTTATGGGTCATATGAAAACACTGTCATGTCTTTTGGCCTCGTCAACGCTCCTCCGACATTCTCTCGCATGATGAACTTCATCTTCAACCCCTACACCAATGATTTCGTTTTGGTATATCTCGACGACATTCTGGTTTTCTCGAAGAACAAGGAAGATCATGCCAAGAACTTGCATTTGGTTCTTGATAAGCTGAGGGAACATCAGTTCTACGCCAAGTTCTCCAAGTGTGAATTTTGGCTCGATGAGGTTCTTTATCTTGGTCATATCATCTCTGCCAAGGGCATTGCCGTGAATCCTGAGAAGGTGTCTGCAATTGTGAATTGGGAACCTCCTCAGAACGTGAAGCAACTCCGTAGCTTCCTCGGTCTCGCAAGCTACTGCCGAAGATTCGTTGAAAACTTTTCTAAGATCGCGAAGCCTCTCTCAAATCTTCTCCAGAAGCACGTCAAGTACGTTTGGTCTCTGGAGTGTGATATTGCTTTCATCACTTTGAAAGAGAAATTGATCACTGCTCCAGTTTTAACTCCGCCTGGTGAGTCCAAGCCGTACGAGGTCTTTTGTGATGCCTCTCTCCAAGGTCTTGGCACAGTGTTGATGCAAGAGAAGAAAGTTGTTGCTTATACCTCTCGCCAATTGAAGCCCAATGAGAAGAACTACCCCACTCATGATCTCGAGTTGGCGGCAGTTGTGCATGCTCTTTTGACTTGGAGACATCTTCTATTGGGAAGAAAAGTGGACATTTTCACTGATCACAAGAGTCTCAAGTACATCTTCACTCAGCCTAATCTCAACCTCAGGCAATTCGATTGGTCGAAATGATTCAAGAGTATAATCCGAGTATTGAGTATACTCCAGGCAAGGCCAATGTGATTGCTGACGCTTTGAGTAGGAAAGCGTATTGTAACAGTCTGATTCTCAAGCCTTATCAACCCGAGCTTTGTGAAGCTTTCCGCAAACTTAATCTGCAAATTGTTCCTCAAGGTTTCCTCGCCAACCTTCAAGTCTCTCCTACCTTGGAAGACCAGATTCGCCAAGCCCAGCTTCTCGATGCTATGGTGAAGAAGGTGAAGATTGGGATTGCGAAGAGTCAGTCCAAGTACAAGTGCTACCGCCTTGATGACAAGGACACTCTCTTCTTCGAGGATCGAATTGTTGTACCCAAAGGCGAACTTCGTAAAGTGATCATGAATGAGGCCCACAACTCTCTCCTCTCCATCCACCCTGGGAGCACGAAGATGTATCAGGATCTTAAGCAAGCTTATTGGTGGACTCAAATGAAGCGCGAGATCGCTCAATTCGTGAATGAATGTGATGTCTGCAGAAGAGTGAAGGCAGAACACCAAAGGCCAGCAGGTTTCCTCCAACCTCTTGCCATTCCAGATTGGAGGATTGGCCACATTGAAATGGACTTCGTGACTGGGTTTCCAAAGTGCAAGCATGGCAATGATGCTATATTCGTCGTCATCGACAAGCTCACCAAAGTGGTCACTTTCTGCCTATCAAAGAGTCGATCACTGCAGCTCAATTGGTGGAACTCTATACCTCTCGAATTGTCTCTCTGCACGGTATTCCTCAGGTCATCTCTTCAGACCGTGGCAGCATCTTTACCTCCAAGTTTTGGGATTCTTTTCAGAAGGCCATGGGCGCTAACATCCGCTTCAGCACTACTTTCCATCCTCAAACAAGCGGTCAAGTCGAGTGTGTCAACCAGATTCTTGAAGATATGCTCAGGGCTTGTGTGATCTCCTTCGGCATGAAGTGGGTGGATTGTCTTCCTTATGCTGAATTCTCATACAACAATAGTTTTCAAGCAAGTTCGGGCAAGGCCCCATTTGAAATTCTGTATGGTAGGAAGTGTCGTACCCTCTCAACTGGCCTGAAACTGATGAACGTCAGCTGCTGGGTAATGACTTAATCACAGAGGCAGAAGAAATGTGCAAGGTCATTCGTGATAACCTCAAAGCAGCCCAATCCCGCCAGAAGAGCTACTATGATAGTAAGCACCGTGATTTGGCTTTCGAGATCGGAGATCATGTTTACCTCCGCGTCTCTCCTATGAAAGGGACTCGTCGCTTCGGTATCAAAGGGAAGCTTGCCCCCAGATACGTCGGACCTTTCAAGATTGTCAGCAAGAGAGGCGACCTCGCCTATGAACTCGAGCTTCCGTCAAACTTTGCAAACGTTCATGATGTGTTCCATGTCTCTCAACTCCGAAAGTGGTTCAAGACGCCTGACCGCACCATCAACTTCGAGGACATTGAGCTCCAAGAAGATCTCTCCTATCGTGAGCACCCAGTTGCAATCCTTGAAGAGACTGAACGCAGGGCTCGCAACAAGTCAATCAAATTTCTCAAAGTCAAGTGGTCACACCATTCCGACTGTGAAGCTACCTGGGAACGCGAGGATCACCTCCGTTCTGCGTACCCGGAGTTCTTTCAGTCCTAGATCTCGGGACGAGATCTTTTCGTAGTGGTGGAGTGTTGTAACACCCCCAATATAACTTTCCCAATATGTAATCCAACTCTTGCCGTTTCCGATGTTAAGTTATATTTATTTCTCGGGTTCGGGTCTTTGTCTCCGTGTGTTGTTTTCGTTGTCATGCATTTCATATCTTGTCATCATGTGCATTGCATTTGCTTACATGTTCATCTCATGCATTCGAGCATTTTCCCCATTGTCTGTTTTGCATTCCGGCGCTTCGTTCTCCTCCGGTGGTCATTTCTAGCTTTCTTTCGTGTGTGGGAATTAAACATTTCCGGATTGGACCGAGACTTGTCATGCGGCCTTGGTTTACTACCGGTAGACCACCTGTCAAGTTTCGTATCATTTGGACTTTGTTTGATACTCCAACGGTTAACCGAGGGACCGAAAAGGCCTCGTGTGTGTTGCAGCCCAACACCGCTTCAATTTGGCCCAAAACCCACCAAACTCTACTCCATCATCTAGAGCGTTCGATCATGATCGCGTGGCTGAAAACCGCACCTCATTTGGACTCTCCTAGCTCCACTTATTCCTATAAATACACCACCCCCCCCCCCCGTTTTTCGGATCTCTATCCCCCACGAAACCCTAAAATTCCCCTCACGCCGCGCCGGACGTGTCCGAGTCCGGCCGGACAAATCACCGCCGCCGCCCCGCCTATTGCGCGCCGCCATGTGGCACCCCGGCGCCGCCGCCGCCCGAGGCCCACGGAGCCCGGAGCCGGCCCCCGCGGCCCAGGACTCCGCGCCGCCGCCCGACTCCTTCGTCTCCCTCGCGCCTGACGCCACCGCGCCGCCTCTCCGCCGCCGCCGGCGCTTCCCCGCCGCCCCTCACCGCCTCCTCACCGCCCCGGGCCGGCGCCGCCCCGCCGCCTCCACGCCGACGAACTCCAGCGACCGGGCCAGATCCGGCTACTCCGGCGAGCCCCGGCCCTCTCCTTCCTCTTCGGCGACGTTGAGCAGCTCCGGCCACCGCGTTGACGAACTCCGGCGATCTCCTCGATCCGTGCGCCAGATCTAGAGGTGCAACCCATGCATTTTTAGGATGTGTGTGGTGACTTGTGCAAGCTTGCAAAGTGAGGCACCCGGTAAATCTGTTTTCAGCGACTTAGTAGTTTTCACTAAGTCTGGGATTATTTAGTTCATGATGCCATATGTTCATGCTGTTTCCTAGTGATCCGTGCCTCTTTTGAGGATGATCAGTAAAGGATTTTGTTAATCTTGTTATGCTCTATCCATCAATGTCTTTGTTTGCATATATGGAGTACCCTAGCTTGAGTCAATCGAGCTCTACTTTTGCTTCGTGGTAAATCTGGGCAGATCATCAACTTGTTTGTGATTTTGCCGGTGTTGTTGTAATTGATCCATGCATGCTATGCCATTGTTCCTGCCATGTCTAGCTCGTTTACATGCATGTATGCTTGCCTTGCCATTACTTGCACCGTAGTGAGTGCATCGAGCTCGTTTACATGCCTTCGTGAGTTATGTTTCAGCATGTTCCAGTTTTCACCAAGTCTGAAAACTGATTGTGTTTTAGCTATGTTCGTGTGCTTGTTAGTATATTTTGTGATCCCTTTTGGCCCCAGGTCACTTAGGGACTTTTGTTAAGCTTGTTGAGTAGGTCCATGCCATGTCTTTCTTTGTCATGTTCAGGTCCTGTAGCATGTTGTTTTGTTGCTCCGAAGAGGGCTTCATGATCTGAAATTTCAGACAAGTGTTAATTTCACTAAGTCTGAAATCTGTTGTGCATTTGCGTTTTTGCCATGCTGGTTTGAACCACATAATGGATGAATTGGCCGTATCTCAGTGCTAGTCTTTTGTTAAGAATCTTGAATGCTTCCCTGCCATGTATTTTGATGCCATGTTTGATTGTTGTAGCATGTTCATTTCATTGCATTTAGATGCCTACTTGCTATAAATCGCAGACTGGTGTCATTCTTAAATCGCTTGCCATTTCCAAACCGTAACTCCGATTCCGGCGTTCTTTATATTGTTTTCAAGCGATTTCATCCCATCTTTCCAGTGGCACACTTGGTTTTCCAAGTTGAGGCCAGGTTCATGCATTTCGTGTCATATCTTGCATTTTGCATCCCGCATCGCATCCCGCATAGCATACCATCATTTCATCTTATTGTTTGAGCTTGCACGTGGTTGATTGTATCCTTGTTGCTTGTTTGTCTTGTTTGGGTAGAGCCGGGAGACGAGTTCGCTAACGAGGAGCCCGTTGAGTTTGCTTGTGAGAATCCAGTCAACTTTGACAGCTTTGCAGGCAAGATGATCATACCCTCGAAATCACTACTATCTTTGCTATGCTAGTTTGCTCGCTCTTTTGCTATGCCAATGCTACAATGCCTACCACTTGCTTGCCAGCCACCTAAATTGCCATGTTCAGCCTCTAACCCACCATTGTCCTAGCAAACCGTTGATTGGCTATGTTACCGCTTTGCTCAGCCCCTCTTATAGCGTTGTTAGTTGCAGGTGAAGATTGGAGCCGTTCCTTGTTGGAACATTTATTTACTTGTTGGGATATCATTATATTGCCATGTTATCTTAATGCATCTATATACTTGGTAAAGGGTGGAAGGCTCGGCCTCTCGCCTAGTGTTTTGTTCCACTCTTGCCGCCCTAGTTTCCGTCATATCGGTGTTATGTTCCCGGATTTTGCGTTCCTTACGCGGTTGGGTGATAATGGGAACCCCTTGATAGTTCGCCTTGATTAAAGCTTTTCCAGCAATGCCCAACCTTGGTTTTACCATTTTCCACCTAGCCTCTTTTTCCCTTGGGTTTCCGGAGCCTGAGGGTCATCTTATTTAACCCCCCCCCCCGGGCCAGTGCTCCTCTGAGTGTTGGTCCGACCGAGTAGACTGCGGGGCCACCTCGGGGCAACTTGAGGGTTGGTTTTACTCGTAGGATGTCTCATCTGAGTGTGCCCTGAGAACGAGATATGTGCAGCTCCTATCGGGATTTGTCGGCACATTTGGGCGGTGTTGCTGGTCTTGTTTTAACCTGTCGAAATGTCTTGTTGTACCGGGATACCGAGTCTGATCGGAATGTCTTGGGTGGAGGTCTGTTCCTTCGTTGACCGTGAGAGCTTGTCATGGGCTAAGTTGGGACTCCCCTGCAGGGATTGAACTTTCGAAAGCCGTGCCCGCGGTTATGGCAGATGGGAATTTGTTAATGTCCGGTTATAGATAACTTGAACCTTAATTTAATTAAAATGAATCAACCGTGTGTGTTACCATGATGGCCTCTTCTCGGCGGAGTCCGGGAAGTGGACACGGTGTTGGAGTAATGTTTGTGCAGGTTTCTCTCTAGTTTCTCGCTCGCGCTTTTCTCTCTCTTCTCGCTCTCTTTTGCGAATAAGTTAGCCACCATATATGCTAGTCGCTTGCTGCAGCTCCACATACATTTACCCCATCCTACCTATTAAGCTTAAATAGTCTTGATCGCGAGGGTGCAAGATTGCTGAGTCCCTGTGGCTCACAGATTACTCTTACACCAGATGCAGGGACAGATGATATAGCTCCAGATGGCGTGCTTGAGCTCAAGTGGGAGTACGACGAGGATTCTCAGCGTTACTATGTTTCTTTTCCTGATGATCAGTAGTGGTGCCCAGTTGGGGTGATCGGGACCTTTGTCGCTTGTTGGGTTGTCTTTTATTTTGGCGCCGTAGTCGGGCCATGAGTGTTTGGATGATGTATGTTGTTTATGCACTTTGATGTGATGTGGCGAGTGTAAGCCAACTATGTATCTCCCCTTTTATTTTATATATTACATGGGAAGTTGTGATGATTGCCTAACTTGCCACATTGCTTTCAATGCGGTTATGTCTCTAAGTTGTGCCTCGACACGTGGGAGCTATAGCCGCATCAAGGGCGTTACACTTCAGCCGAGCAACATAGCCAACAACATTGGTAATACGAGACTCCAGTCGGAGCACGTTCATAGCAGCCTCGTCCTTCATGAGAGAATTGGCAGGGTCCAAGCCTGTCTCCACTCGACTAGTCTCCTCTTCGAAGTTTTGGCAGAATTCTATAAACACAATTCAAGGATAAGTCAGTGGCTCTACGCAGGTTTGGTAACTGCAAGTCACTCGGACCGAGTAATTACCCTCGAGCATGACGAACAGCTTCTTGGCGAGCCCACCAAGATAAACCTCCAGATCATTTCTCTACCCCGCTAGCTCACGTGCCTGGTCACTCAGAGTCATCTTGTCTTTCTTCAGATGGCTGACCTCTTGATTAGCTGTATCGAGAGCAGTTTTCAGTCTGGAGTTCTCCTATTCAAGAGTACCGATTGAAGCCAGTTTCTCTTCTGCAAGCTTCGTTTTGCTCAAGGCCTCCTTCTATGCTTCGGCAAGATCTTGATCCTTCTTCTTCAGAGCCTCCTCCAGTTTATCTACAGAGCGTCGAATGAACTCAACATCAATAACGGGCAAGAAAGGAAAGTCACTCGTCAAGAATGAGAAACCTCACCAGCCATACCTTTTGCTTCGTCTCGCGCCTTCTGCAGGTTCTGTTGAGAGAGCTTCAAGTCAAGGTTGAGCTGGATCTGTTTGTTCTCCAACTTAGTGTAGAGAGCCACAAGTTCATAGGATTTCTGCAAAAGTCAGTCGACGGAGGTCCAAGATAAGTTGCTTCTGAGTAACCAAGAGACAATGATGACGTTTCTAAGACTACAGCTGAATCAAAAACATTCAACAGTAGTCTCGGGGACTACACCCAGTGGGTGCACTCAGCGTGCCCCCACTGGTTTAAAAAAAAATCGACTGCCCGCAGTCGACCAGATACAGTTTCATTCGACATGGCCTGACCAGACCGAGTGAAGAAGTAAAACTACAGCAACACAATCTAAAGACTATAGTCGACTGCCAGCAGTCCACCATAGTCTCGGGGACTACACCCAGTGGGTGCACTCAGCGTGCCCCCACTCGACCAAAGACTTAACAGACACACCCAGTGGGTGTACAGATTTAAAGATCTTCGGAAAAGAGATTCTTCAGACAGCATACGCTAACAGAACAAGCAGTGAATCAACTGACCTGGACATTACTCTGAAGAGCTGAACTCGCGTCGTGAGCTGCTTGGCTGGCTTCTCGAACCACCTTGACCTGCTCCATCATGATCCCTGCCTGGCGTATAGCTTCCTTAGCCGCACCCACTTGGTCCTCAGGAACATGGTGTGTGGCGAAGAGCGAAGGCAGATTTGCGGTCGACGTCGAGGATCGCACACTCGTCAGAGGATCGGCGAAAGTCACATAAGCCCGAGTGGTATCGCCACCGTCTCGAGCTACGGCCTCAGGCGCCGGAGTAGATTGTGGGGTCTTGCCAGCCGACGCCTTCCTGTGCCATCTCGTTCTCAGCGGCGCTTCGTCTTCTTCGTGAAGAAGGTTAATAACATGAGGAGGAGCTACGAGAAAAATTCAATTGACCAGAGTTATAAGAAATCGTCAGTCGACTCAAGGCAGAACATCAGTAATCATACCAGGGTTGGAAGTAACAGCATCTTCCATCTCTTGGTCATCGTCCTTGACGGAGATCTCAGAAGTAGCAGCACTGCAAATTTCGAAAGATAGTCTGTTGTCTCAATGAATCGAACAAGGATCTGTCCATGGTTGACAAAGGAAAACAAGTTCTATTATTACCCAGAAAAGGTGGGGACAGTCATCTTCATCTTGGGCAGAGCTTTGGGTGGCTTGGACGGCGCCGCGCGTGGGTGCTTGGGAGCTTTTTCAGTCGGGGCTGGAGAAGAGGTCCGAGGGCGCTTCGACGACTGCCCAACGGGAGCATTCACCTTACCACGTTCCCGCTCAGGGTCGTGTGTAAGCTTGGATTGCCTTTCCAAGCGGGGAGGTTCAGCTTCCTCCTCCTCCTCTTCGTTGGAGTCAACACCGTCGTCTCCCTCTCCTTCGCCGTCAGATTCCCACTCTCCTTGTTCGTCTCCACTTTCGCCTCCGCTCGCCTCCCCTTCTTCGGCCTGCTCCTGTGCTCCATTGGGTGTCGAGTACATCTCTGTAGTTTCCTAGAGAACAGCAGACAAGTCGAAAGTCAGTCGACCGATTCAAAGAGAGCAAATGAAGAAAGCAAGATCTTAGTCGGGAACACAAGGTCAGACCTGGTCCACGTCGTATGTACTGTCAAGCGGGGGAACCCTCCTGGCTCCTCGGGGGTTGTCTTTGTTCCCTGTGATGCTCAACAGCCACCCTTCCAGCATCTCGTCAGTGACCTCCTCTGGGTGAATCCGGGTGGTGTTGTCGAGACCCGAGTACAGCCACATAGGGTGGTCACGAGCCTGAAGCGGTTGGATGCGCCTCCAAAGGAAGACCTCCAGCAAGTCCATGCCTATCACGCCCTCTCGGACAAGCTGAACCACTCGACCAACCAGCACCTTGACTTGCGCCTTTTCCTCCGGCAGCACTTTCAGAGAAGCGGGTTTTTGAGCTCGGTCCACAGAGAAAGGGGGAAGACCAGTCGACTGCCCTGGGGTCACCTGGTCTTGGCAATAAAACCAGGTCGACTGCCAACCACGGACCGACTCGGGAAAAGTGATAGACGGAAAAGAACTTTTTCCCCTCATCTGGATCGCCAGACCTCCGCACAGCTGGATCACTTGCGTCCGTTCGTCACTCAACTTGGCTTTCTTTACCGATTGTGAACGGCAAGTGAAGATGTGTTTGAAGAGTCCCCAGTGAGGGCGGCAACCCAAGAAACTTTCGCACAAGGAAACGAAAGCAGCAAGGTACACGATGGAATTGGGAGTGAAGTGATGGAGCTGCGCTCCGAAGAAGTTCAAAAAGCTCCGGAAAAAGGGTGAGGAGGTAGAGAAAATCCGCGGTCGATATGGGTGGCGAGGAGGACGCACTCACCGTCACGAGGTTGGGGTTCGACTTCTCACCCCGGGAGACGCGCAGCTTCATGGGGAATGACTCCCCCCTCGACCATGTCATCAAGGTCTTCCTGCCGAATCACCGACGGCATCCAGTCGCCCTGGATCCAATCCCTGGGCAGAGCAGTCCTCGAGGAAGATCCGCCCCGAGCGGACTTCTTCCCCTTCGCCACCGCCTTCTTCGCGTGCTCCAAAGCCGGCGTCTTGTCCTTCACCATCATCGGCGGCGAGACTCGAACGGACCTACGGCGCTTGGGTGAGAGCGGAAGTGGCGGAGGACCTTGTGAAGGGAGAGAGGATGGCGAGATCACACTGTTTGGGAGCCCCGAGCCGGTAGCTTATAAGGGGCCACTTCTGAGTGGCTGACCGGTAGGCCCAGGCGATCCCGTCAAATCCCGCAACAGGCGCGCGCGCGGCACGTGGCGAAAAAGGTGGTGCGGGAATCAAGGAGTTTCCGTCTTATCCCATCCGATTACTGCGGCCGCCCCCGTCCCGCTCGCTTCCCGAAATTCAAATCCCGCAAAATCCGCGGGCTGCAGAACAACTCATCAAACAGAAGATCCCACTCGAGCCGGCACTCGGTATTTCACAAGTAAGGAAAGTCACTCGATGAGAGACCAAGAATGGATCAAGGTGACCAAAAGAAGTTGGCAACGTCATCCGTGACAATTAATCCAGTACAAGACATTCATATAATGCTAAGAACCAGTCGGAAGGATCCCCAACTCCTTCACCACTCAGACCTCGATCCATTCGGGGGCTAATGATGAAGCTAGGAACCTAGGGTAGGGGCATGGACCTGTCCTAAGAACCATACCCAAGGACATCCCTAGAAGAAGTCGCCTTTCAATCGACTTGAAGGTATCCCACTCGGCGGATTCAAGACACTCGACCAGGAAACTATCACTCGACCATGAAGCCAACCACTCGACTACCAGGAGATCTAAAGTCACTCCGCAGGCAAACGGTCGGCCCTTAAATAGCCTTTATGGTCATCATAGCACTTTATTAGGGGCGTTACCAGTAACGCCCGACTTTAATGTATTTAAGACCCTACACAACTTAGGGCCGGAGGGGGCCAGCAAAATCTATATAAGCCGCCCCCCTCCTCAGTGTAAAGGGTTCGCACCCCCGTAATTCATACACACATAATCCAGTCGACCGCCTTCGGGCACCAAGACGTAGGGCTGTTACTTCCTCCGAGAAGGGCCTGAACTCGTAATCCTCGTGTGCTTACGACTCCTCCATAGCTAAGATCTAGCCTCTCCATACATAACCCCCTACATCACTGTCAGAGTTAGAACCACAACAGGGGGCTTCCAGGAGCCGCGCGCGATCGCCTGCATCTTGGGCGGGGCGCAAGCCCCAGCCTCTCAGCGCATCTTCAAGCAGTTCGCCCGCGAAGTGAACGCAGTCCTCCCCAGGCTCGAAGCCACGCGCCCTCTCAGGTGGTCGGCGTGCGCCATCATGTTCAGCTCGGCCGATCAGCTCAAGTGTGCGGCTACAGCCGGAGTCCTGCCGATGCTTTGTTCCCCAATCATCAGCAACGTGGTGGTCACCAAGACCCTCATCGATGGCGGGGCAGGGCTCAACGTCCTGTCCGTGGAAACATTCAACAACTTCCAAGTGCCATACAACGAGCTTCAGCCAACCAAGCCTTTCTCTGGTATCACTGACGGCTCCACGGTCCCGATTGGGCAGGTCCGCCTCTCTGTCACCTTCGGGGCACGCGACAACTACCGCACCGAGCTCATCGACTTCGACGTCGCTCACATTCGCCTACCGTACAATGCCATCCTTGGGTACCCAGCGCTGACCAAGTTCATGGCCATAAGTCACCACGGCTACAACGTCCTCAAGATGCCAGGAAGTGGCGGAGTCATCACGGTGCCCTGTCAAGAGAAGGATGCGGTGTGTTCCCTGAAACGAGCCTTTCAGGCCGTGTCACTGGAAGACCTGGATCGTGGAAGCAGGAGGCCTCCCGAGACCGCCCCTAAGAAGAAGAAGACATCGTTCGGCCCGGCCACTCAGGAGGCAGGCCCCTTTGGGCCCACACCTGCCCAAGGGGAACCTCCTTCCATCGCATAGGAAAGCGCGCCCGGCGCCCTCCTCAGGCAGGGCTCGGGGGCTCTCCCCTATAGGGCCACCGACCTAGCTAGGGTCACGAGGGATGCGCTTTGGCACCACATGGAGGCGTGTTTTGAAGCACGTTTCCCTCAAGAAGGAGCAAGGCAAGGAGATACAGACTCTCAGGAGTTCGTCAGCAAGGTCATTCAGGAGCTACAGGAGTCAAGAGTCATGAAAGGCGGCCGCCGCCTACCAGCAGTGGCTCCCCATCCAGGCGAGGATGGTGGGCTGCGCGTCTGCATCGACATACCAGGGCTCAATCGAGTCGCCTCTCTGGAGCACCTCTGGCCCTCGTGAGTGGGGCGCTGCGGAGGCCCACCCCACAGCTACGTTCGCATGCCTTACGGCTTGTTGAGCGCGACTGACGCGTACCAGCGCCTTATGAGGGGCATCACGGAGGCACGAGAGGCCAGGCGTTCCGCTGCCCCGGCAGGGATGGAGATGGCCCGCGAGGAGGCGCCAGCGCCTCCGGAGCCTCCCGAGGCCCCTGGGCCTGGGGGCTCATGAGGATCGGCTCCCGCAGCCCACCGAGCCCGCTTCATCGACGCTCCTTCGTCCTCAACATCATCAGGTGACACCATTCTAGTTTTACTTCCAGCTGGGAGCGCCCCCCCAGGGCTGCATTATTCCCAGGCCGCATGGGTCCGTCCCTGCGGCGCGTATCCCTTTTTATTCTATGTTGTTAGCTTACCTTGTTGGGGGCCCCCCTCAGGCTGCATGATCCCCAAGCCGCTCGGGCCAGGCCCAGTGGCATGTGCCCCATTTGCATTTATTTCCGATTATGCATTAGACCCACCATGCTTGATTATTTGATGCCGGTCCACGACACCTCTTCTTCTCCATGCCGACCACTTGCACGTTAAAGGGGGGGTACCTGAGCATCGCGACTCAGGGCTCTTACTGGCTCGCCAGCCCTCACCCTCTGGCCTTGTCCATGGCATCGCGACCTGGCATACCAGCGACGGCTGAGACCAGCTCGAGGGCCGGGACCCGAGGACGTAGAGTGCCGACATCTAACCAAATTTGTAGGAACGCATCACAAGATAAGGCCCAGTGCCAAGTGCAACCCGCCTAGAGGTAGGTCCCCGTGAGTCCCGCGCTGGCTCACGGGTGCCCAGATACACCTCGCCAGGCCCTACCATGCCAGCCACGTGTCAGGGCGGGGCTGTACATGCCCCGGGGGCTCCTCTCGGAGGGGGGGGGCTCCCACGTACCAGTGGAAGCACCATGCTCCGCGCTGGCTGACGACACTGCCGAGGAGCGGCTATGCCCGTACACATATGGTAGCACTATGCTCCGCGCTGGTGATAAACAACTGAGGGTGGCCCCCGGGCCGCATCAACCTTAGGGAGCCCAGAGCTCAGTGCCTAGCCTCATCGTAACACCTCCCCTCGGGAGTGCCGCGTGAGGGGGCTGGGCACGGGAGCTGCGCCTGGGTCACACCCAGACGCACGTCGCCCAGCCAGGTCCCCTCGGGCCAGGTTCGTCGCGCGCGTCTCCCCGAGCAGAGCCAAGGTACGAAGGCCATTTGAGCGTCAAGGTGGCTCCTGAGCATCGCGACTCAGGAGCCTAACTGGTCACATAGCCCCTCACTCCGTGGCCTCGTCCTGGTTTCTGGTCGGGACCAGCGCTGGGTGAGGCACGCGCGCGGCCGGGCTCTGCAGACATAGAACGGTAGATCCACCTGCATCACACCTCCCTACTTGCTGTTCGTGCGCCAAAGGGGACTCCTGAGCATCGCGACTCAGGGGCCTAACTTGTCATGTGGCCCCTCACTCCTTGGCCCCGTCCTGGTTTCCAGTCGGGACCAACGCTGGGTGAGGCATGTGCGGGGCCGGGCTCTACCGGCGTAGAACATAAGCAAGTAGGAAGGAAAGGCACAAATTTCAAGGAATTCAAAAGCAAATATTACAGTCCACACTGTTATCTCAATGCCAAACGCAAGTTTAAACGCCTCCCCGAGGCATGATACATGTGCAGGAATTAAAAGCAGGACAGGAGCCGCGACGGAGTCACTTGTCGGCGGTGGAGCAGCGCGGATCGGGCACGCCTCAAGGGGCGGTGGAGTCGGCAGCGCCTTGCTTCGGCTTGGTGCTGAAGGCCCAGAACTTCCCCAGCAGGGCCTCTGCGCGACCCTTCACGGCCTCAGCAGCGGCAGCGGCACACTCGCCGCTCACTGGCTCCAGCAGGCTGTCGAGGTCGACACTGGGATCGCGAAGGTAGATGTGGGTGAGGACCCGCGTCAGTGCTGCAGAAGATAGGACACGCGCCTCGGCCTCGGCCATGGGGCCAAGGCCAAGGGCGACATCTTCACGAGCGTGAACAAGGAAGGGAAGCAGCTTGGCGGGGCCGTCCTCGGAGCCAGCCAGTGGGCTCTCCAGGCCGCTTTCGTAAAGCGTCGTCAGTGAGGAGCGAGCCCTCGCCTCCATCTCCGTGAAGGCCACGCGGTCCTCGACAAGAACCAGGGCCTCGTCGTCCGGCTTGGCCTTCCTCGCCCCCAACTCCTGCTCCAGCGCGCCTAGGCAGTCGTGGCGTTTCTTGAGCTTGACCTCCCTCTCCTCAAGAGCCGCCTCACGAGCCTTCACGCCTTCTTCCTGCTCTTAGCAAAGGCGGACCTCGTTCGCGAGCTGGTCCCGCAAATCTTGCAGCTCGCCCTCCAGCACCTTGCAACACCCACGGACGTCGACCACCTCCCCTAGGGCTATGTCATAGGTAGCCTTCGTCTCGAGGACGGCCTGCTTCTCCTCGTCGCATGCTGTCGAGGCCTGGACCAGCACCGCCCGAATCGAAGCGTCGGAGCAAACCCATCCTGAAGCCAGCTCCAAGCACCCGGCCACCAAGCAGGGGTCGGTGCCAAGAAGATCCTGCCACAGTCGGTCCAGCTCAGCAACAGCATGATCCAGAATGGCAGAAGGAGTCGGAGAGACAGCAGCCGATGGAGTAGGAGGAGAAGGCGGCAGCGCGGCCGCAGCATCCTGAGGCGGAGTCTGCCGTGCCCCGACAGCTGTGGTGGCGGCGGCAGGCGAGAGCACCTTGGGAGTCACCTGGGCCGTGGGGGCTGAGCTCGCCCCAGCCGGCTCAGCCAGGCCTCGCGAGGACGACCGGGCAGGAGAAGCTTGTGCGTCGCGGTCACCCTCCTTCGCAGGCAGAGGCGCTACCATGGATGGAACCTCGGGAGCCCCCTTCGGCTTCTTTGCTGTGGGCGCCAGCCTATCCAATAGATGCGGACGTCAAGCCTCAGAAGCAGAGCAAGAGATAAAGACAGGAATCGAATGCTTACGGGGTCGTCGCCAGCGAGCTCAAGCGCCCTCTGCCCAAATTTGAAGCCTGAAAGCCGGCTGGAAGGGTCAACCTCGGGAAGCTTGGAGGCAGAAGGTGCATCTGCGGTCCGCCCTGGGGCCGGGGCCGACCCTCGGGAGATCAGCCCGGTCCTGTCCTTCTTCGGGATCGGGGGTGAGCTCCCGCCGTCCTGCTCGTCATCGTCTTCATCGTCATCCTCGTCGTCATCGCTTCGAGAGAGGCGGAGAACACGGGACCTGCGCCGAGGGAGGGGAGCCCTCGACTCTCCGTCAGTCGCCTCGGAGTCAGGCCCTTTTCCCCGCTCCCCTCCTTCCTCCTCTTCGCTGGAGTCGTCGGAGGGCACATCCACCGGTTCCTCGGGAGTTTCCATGGGCATGGGCCCATCCCCGTTGCAGACGGGCATGGACTCCACTACCTGCTCCCAGTTGTCGCGGAGGAACAAGGGCGTAGGAGCGCCCGCCGACCTCGCCACATCACCCCCGACCAGAGATTGGAGGACAACAGCCAGATCTCGGTCGGCTAAGGCCGCGGGGCTCGGACGGGGCCTCCACATCGGAAGCGAGTACTGCCGAAGCGGAGCCAGCTGGTGCTCCAGGAATTCCCTCAGCAGCGACGTGCCGGTCAGCTTCGCCGCCGCCATATTGGCCGGCCTCAGATCCGCGTCCATCTTCTCCAACATCAGCTTCGCGCGGGGGTCCGTGAGCTCCGCTCGACCCCAATTGCTGGAGCTTGTGGGCTGCTCCATTGGCAAGATCAGCCGAGGGTGGATGCGCCCAGCATCCACCAAGACCTACTTGCTCCTAAAGCCCTCAATCTTTTTCCAGGGGTTCGAAATGGCAATGGAGCCACCGTACGCGACGAAGCTCGCGCACGCGCAAGCAGTACCACAAGAGGTCCAGAGGTAGAAGTAGTGGCGCAGCAAGGCCACTGAGGGCTGCACCCCTACGTGAGCCTCGTAGTAATAGGCGAAGATTGCCAGGAGAAGGACGGAGTTGGGGTGGAGATGCAGGGCTTGCAGCTTATAGTGGTGAGGACAGAGAAGAAGAACTCGGAGAAGGGAGGCACCAGGCCAGCAGCAATGGCACTTACGAAGAGCGGATAGAAGGTGCTCCCTTGACCCTCAGGGGTGGCGGAGCCGGCTTTAAACACCTTCGCCCCGTTGACGCCCCGCGTCGTCGCCATCCGGCGCAACCGGGCAAGGCACGCCTCCGACACGTTCGGCGGGTCCAGGGCGGACGAGTGCCAAGCTATGGCCGGGGGCTGGCGAGGCGCCATGGCTTCCTAGGTCACACGGTCGGAGCGGATCTGGAAATTTTGGAGGAAGGAAGGAGAGGTGCAAGAAAGGGGATCTGAGCAGCAACCGGGGAAAGCAAGAAGCAAAGCCTAGGGGGACGCCGCTCCTTTATCAACTCGCGCGGTTGCTAAGGCGCCCACGTCCAATCAACCGCCACGCGGCGCCCAAGGACATAGACTGTTAGGGCCCGCGGCGCTTCGCTCTTGCCTTTCCGCCACCCTGCATGGCCAAGTCCGGGCGCGCCTTGGGCCCGGGGGCTACTGTCGGCGTTCTGGGAATGGGGGTCCCCAGACTTGCCTGCCTGCGGCCTGCGGCGTGGCTCAAAGGGGGGCCCAGCACGGCCCATCTTCACCAACACAAACCCAAGACCCTCGCAAGGGGCCAAGCCTCGCGGGGCGGACGACGCGGAGCTTCCTCAGGCACGGCCTCGTCAGGCTGGCTCACGACGAGGCGGGGAGATCAAGGCGGGGTACCTCACGAGGTGCCCGTGACGCAAGCCATGACGACCGAGGGCGCCAGGCGGGTTACAGCCCGTGCAGTGTCATCCTTCCCTCTTTGGTGCAAGGGGGCAAGCGCAGCCGTGGAGTACCGAGGCATCAGGCAAAGGTTGCCATTTCGGTGCAACGAGACCATGACCAGGAGGACTACAAGACGGAGGTCACCGTGGAGCCCAAGACGGCGTCATCACCAGAGCTTTGCGCAGACGAAGACTACTTTTGTCAGGGTAGCTAGTACTTGTTGTCCCCCTTTAAATTAGCCCGCCATTGTTGGCTCCCTTCCCGCTCGATATTTGGGAAGAGGACCAGGGCCTCTATAAATAGGACCAGCCACCCACAGAGCAAAGGAGGCCGAGTGTTTGGAAGGATAGAGAAGACCAGAAAGAGATAGATAGAGAGAGAGAGAGAGAGAGAGAGGGAAAGGTGACTGAGTTCCTCCCAGCAGTTCATCGCCCCAGCCAAGAACAGACCCTTGCGAGGCTATTCTTCCTTGTATTGTTCATCATCATCAGCCCAAGAGGCAAATCCACCACACCACACACTGGAGTAGGGTATTACACCACAACGGTGGCCCGAACCAGTATAAACCCTATGTCTCTTGTGTTGTTCTTTCCTTAGTTTAGATCCTAGCAAGGCGGAGGGGTACAGGTAGGGAGGAGACGAAAGCTCCGCGTGCACCCCGGTGTTTGAACCACAAGGGTCTGCCGGAACCCGAAATCCGACAGCCCCGTCAAGGTGGTTCTCGGCTGCAGAGAAGGGGAAGGCTCGCCAGGTTGAGCCTGCCTCTCCCCCGCCCAAGCGCGGCCGAGGGCACCCTCGCAAACATCATGTGGTCACCACGGCAGCTCCCCGCGGCCGTGGAGATGATTTCCAGCATGGTGACAGGTGGACTGCTGCGACCGAGGGGCGTGCTTCGGTCGCGCGTTCCCCTAGGCCGCGCTTTCGTGCTGCAGAGGTGCTGCCGGAGTTCGTTGTGTGGTCGGCGGAGCCGACTAGCACCCGGCTTCCACTTCCTCGCTTCCTCCTCCGCGAGCTCCTGGCCGGCGCCCCGGGCGGCCTCTGGCTCCAGGCAGACGGCTGCTGCAGCCGGGCCTCGTGGGCTTCACTGGAGGTCTCCGCAGCCGGGAGCCTGTCCTTGGCCCGCGGTTGGCAGACGTTTGCCCGCGCGCGTGGCCTGAGCCGTTGGTTCACCCTGCACTTCAAGTTTGACGGTGATGCCACCCTCTACGTGAGGGTGTTTGGGGAAGATGGTCGCCGTGCAGGGTGCTGCCCTGAGGACGACGACCGCGGCCGGGAACCCAGCCCCGGCGAAGACGGAGAGGACAGTGCCAGCGTGACCGGCGGCGCTCGGGGTTCCCCAAGCTTCACCGGTTCTTCTTCAAGCGGCAACTCTTCTAGCGGTGGCCGCGGTCAGCCTCCACGCCGTCGTACCTAGTTGGGAGGTGGTAGCGTGCCTGCCCGCCGTCGCGCCTCGGTGAAGCGCGAGAGGGAGTCTGCCTGAGCCCTGGAGGCAGCTCGAGTCTTCCCTGCAGGCCGGTGTGAGGCGGGCTGCGCCTGATTTGTTCTTTCTTTTCCTTTTTCCTGCGTAAAAAGACAGTAGCGTGGAGCCCCGCGGGGGCGTGTTTGGGTTATTGCTGTTAATCATCGCTTTGCTTCCGTTATCGTGCCTTCCGGCTACGTGCCGGCGCATGGATAGTTCCCGGCCCTAGCCATGGGGGGCGACCGACCCAGGCCCTGTATTCGTGTCGCGGTGCCCGTGGGGCACGGACTGGAGGGGTGCTCCTGTAATGGACCCAGGTCGCGAAACCTTTGAACGACTAGGACAGGAACACTCGCGAGGGCGCTCGGCTGCCCCCCTCGCGAGGCCTTGCATAAGAGAAATCGAGGCAGGAGAGTGAAAAGTCGAAGAACCACAAGCCAAAGACGGCAACTGCTTCAATAAAACTTTGAATGAGAATGAACAAGCCAACTGCGGAAAGCAAATGAAAAAGCCGCGTCCGGCACCTAATCTAGTCTTCGACGTCCTCTCACCAGCGCGGAGCTAAGTGCTGCCACTGGGCGTGGGAGGGAGCCCAAGGGCCTGAGGCCGGTGCTCCTGAGACTCCGGGGCGTGTACAGCCCCAACTCATCATTACGTGAGAGTGTCACGGGCGGCGAGCTTCACAGGCGTTGGCCTTCTTCACAGGCTGCGGGCCTTTCTTGGGGGAAGCAGGCTTCACGGGCATTTTCCCTCTGCACAGGCTCCGGGCCCTTTCCAAAACGCGACAGCTTCACAGGCATTCGCCTTCTTCACAGGCTCTAGGCCTTTTCCAAAACGCGACAGCTTCACAGGCATTCGCCTTCTTCACAGGCTCTGGGCCTTTTCCAAAACGCGACAGCTTCACAGGCATTCGCCTTCTTCACAGGCTCTGGGCCTTTTCCAAAACGCGACAGCTTCACAGGCTCTGGGCCTTTTCCCAAACGCGACAGCTTCACAGGCATCCGCCTTCTTCACAGGCTCTGGGCCTTTTTAGGGGTAGAACCTCCTGAGGTGCTGGATGTTCCATGCGTTCTGGACCGGCACCCCCTCCTGAGTCTCCAAGTGTGCGGAGCCGGGCCTGGAAATATGAACAACATTAAACGGGCCCTCCCACATGGGAGAGAGCTTGTGCAGTTCCTCCTTGGAGAGAACCCGCCTGAGCACGAGGTCTCCTACCTCGAGAGTTCTGGGGCGGATGTTGCGGCAGTGATATCGTCGCAGTGCTTGTTGGTACCTCGCCGCTCGCAGCACGGCTTCTCGGTGACGTTCCTCCCCCAGCACGAGATCCATCCCCAGCATGGCATCCTGCTGCGCCTCGTCCAACGCCAGGACCCGCGCGGAGCAACGTCTGACCTCGTGAGGGAGGACCGCTTCGGCTCCGTAGATCAGGAAGAACGGGGTCTCTCCAGTCAGCTTGGTCGCGGTTGTGCGAATGGACCACAACACAGACTGAAGCTCGTCGTACCAACCTCTGCCGCAGGCCTCCAGCTTCTTCTTGAACGTCCTAGTCTTGAGGCCCCTCAGGACCTCTGCGTTGGCTCGCTCGGCCTGGCCGTTGCTTCGGGGGTGCGCCACCGAAGCATAGCATATCTGCGTTCCAAGGTTAGCACATTATGTTTTGAAGAGGTTACTGGCGAACTACGAACCGTTGTCTGTGATGATGCAGTTCGGCACCCTGAACCGGCTCACGATGCCCCTGATGAACTTGACCGGGGAACCCGCAGGGATGGTGCGGACGGCCTCTACTTCAGACCACTTGGTGAACTTGCCCACAGCGACGTAGAGGTAGCGGTAGCCCCCTGGCGCCCGAGGAAATCGGCCCAGGATGTCTAGCCCCCAGACTGCGAATGGCCATGAAAGGGGTATAGTCTGCAGGCCTCCTGCCGGCTGATGGATCTGCTTGGCGTGGAACTGGCAGGCCTCACAAGCTTTCACTAGTTCGACGGCGTCATTGAGTGCGGTGGGCCAATAAAACCCACTGTGGAACGCCTTGCCGACGAGGGTCCTGATTATGAATGATGTCCACAGTCTCCGCCATGTATATCTTCCAGCAGTTCCTTTCCTTGCTCCCTGGAGATGCAGCGCAGGGATACACCGTTTGGTCGCTTCCGGTAGAGCTCTCCATCCTTGATGCAGTATGCCGGGGCCTGCCGTGCCACACGCTCCGCTTTCTCCTCCTTCTCCGGCAGGGTCCCTTGTGTTAAGTAACTCCAGAGCTCCATGATCCAGCACCCCTCCTGAGGTTCCATCATCAGGAGCAGGCGTGCTCCTGAGGCCTGGCCACAGACCGGGGCTCCTGAGGCAGGTGGCTGGGGGAGCTCCTCCCGAGGCTGAGCCGTGTTGGACAATGACGGCAGGGCTGAGGGCTTGAAGAGCCGCTCCTCGAAAACGCCAGGCTCCTGAGGCAACTGCCTGGACGCCCGTTTGGCGATGTCGTCGGCCTCCTGATTGGTGCCGTGGGGCACATGCTGCAACTCCAACCCCCATAACTCCTTCTCCATCCTGCGGACCTCCGCAAGGTAGGATTCCATGTGCTCATCTTTCGGCTCGTACACCTTGTTGGAGAAATTGACAAGGAGCTGCGAATCACCCTTGATGGTGAGGCGTTTCACCCCCAGGGCAGCTGCGGCCTTCAAGCCCGCTATTAAACCTTCATACTCCGCTATGTTGTTGGAGACCTTTTCACCTTGCTGGAAACAGAGCTGTACAGCGTAGTAGAGCTTGTCTTGAGTGGGCGATATAAGCACCGCCCCAACCCCAGCGCCATGCCTAGAGAACGCCCCATCGAAGTACATGACCCAGCCTTCTGGCGCCTCGCTTCCCGTGGAGAGGGACCGATCCTCGTCGGCCTTGAGGCCTGGTGCCTCCGTCCATTCTGCCACAAAATCCGCCAATGCTGCTCCCTTGATGACTCTGGTTGTGCTGAATTCGAGATGAAACCCTTGCAGTTCTATGTTCCACTCAGCGACCCTTCCAGCTGAGTTAGGGCTCCTGAGCACTCTCTCCAGGGGGTATGACGAGACGACCTTGATGGGGTGACCCTAAAAATAGTGCCGCAGCTTGCGCGAGGCCACCAGTAGAGCGAGGAGGAGCTTCTGAGGCAGGGGGTACCGTGCCCTCGCGTCCCGCAACACCGTGCTGATGAAGTACACTGGGTGCTCAACGAGGTTGGGTGCGTCAGTGCTGGTGGCACCCTTCGGAGACCATGGCGCCTCCTGAGGCTATGAGGCCTCCTGAGGCTAGCCATCTGGGAGAGGGGCCTCTTCCACCTCCGGTGCACTCCTCTGCGGCGGCTGATCCTCCTCAGCCGCGGTGGCGGTTTCTGTGGGCCTTCCTTGTTCCTGTTTTGCCTTGTCCCGGGCTGCTACTGTGGTTTTGATTCGACGCTCCTCTCTAACCGCCACCAGGGCTGCGCTTGCGGAGTAGGGAGTGGCGGCTTGTGGTTTTGATCCTCCTCAGTCACAGTGGCTCCGCACCAGGGGCTCTTGAGGGCGCGGAGCCACCATCACTGAATGGCTGGTCAGGTATCTCTTGAGATCCTAGAACGCCTTGTCGGCCTCTTTAGTCCACTCAAAGGGGCCCTTTTCTTCATTAGCTGGAAGAAGGGCAACGCTCGCTCCCCCAACTTGGAGATGAAGCGCCCTAGCACGGTCACGCGCCCAGTGAGCTTCTGCATTTCTCTAAGGGTCTTTGGTGGGCTCATGCCCTCGACCGCCTTGACCTTTTCCGGGTTAGCCTCGATGCCTCGGTGGGACACGAGGAAACCCAAGAGCTTGCCCGAGGGGACTCCGAACACACACTTCTCTGGGTTGAGCTGCAGGTTCACTGCGTTGAGGCTCGCGAAGGTTCCCTCCAGGTCTTGTATCAGGGTCCTGGCCTCCCGAGACTTCACCACAATGTCATCGACGTAAGCCTCAACATTCTTCCCGAGCTGTGGGCCCAAGGTGATGTGCATCAGCCACTGAAAGGTCGCCCCTACGTTACGCAGCCCGAATGGCATGCATGTGTAGCAGTACACCCCACACGGGGTTAGGAAGGCTGTCTTTTTGACGTCTTCTACCGCCATCTTGATCTGGTGATACCCAGAGAAGGCATCCAAGAAGCATAGCAGGTCGCATTCTGCGGTGGAATCAACGATCTGGTCGATGCGGGGGAGCGGGAATGGATATTGCGAGCATGCCTTGTTGAGGTTGGTGAAGTCGACACACATGCGCTCCTTCCCTCCCTTCTTTGGCACAACGACAGGGTTGCCCAACCAATCTGGGTATCGGACCTCGCGAATGACCCCAGCGGCTTCTAGTTTGCGGGTCTCTTGGACGATGAAGGCCTGCTTTTCTATGGACTGCCGCCTCGCCTTCTGCTTCACAGGGCGCAAGTTGGGGCACACGTTGAGGTGATGCTCGATTACGCTCCTAGGGATCCCCGCCAACTGGTCAGGCTCCCAAGCGAATACCTTCTTGTTTGCGCGCAGGAACCCGACTAGGGCCTCCTCCTGCTCGGGTTCGAGGTTGGCGCCTATGGTGAAAGTGGCGTTGGTGGACCCGTCCTCATCGACGGGTATCTGCTTGGTTTCTGCCTTTTCTTGGGTGAACAACTGTTTCTTCTTGGCGGGTGCAGCCCCCTTGGGCTCGGGGGTCTCCGAGTCGGCGGGCTGTGCCGACGCCGCCATCTTGAAGGCGAGCTTGAGCACCCGCAGCGCGTCTCCGGTGTCCCCGTGCACGGTGAGGACACCGCTGCTCCCGGGCATCTTCATGAGGTTGTACACCGGGTGCGTTGCGGCCATGAACTGGGCCAGTGCTGGGTAGCCGAGGATGGTGTTGTAGGGGAGCCCGATGGGGGCGATGTCGAAGTTGACCAGCTCCGTGCGAAAGTTGTAGGTGCCGAAGGTTACTGGGAGCCGGATCTGTCCCAAGGAGCTGGATGATCCGCCCCCAACGCCTGAGAAGGGCCGGCTGGGTTGCAGCCGTTCCAGGGATATGCAGAGGAGGTTGAAGGCCTCAACCGAGAGCACGCTGAGGCCCGCACCGCCATCGATGAGAGTTCTGGTGACGGCCACCTGGTAGATGGTGGGGGTGCACAGCATGGGGAGCGCACCCGAGTAGGTCGAGTTGGAGGGGTGGTCCTCCGAGTTGAAGGTCAGGCCGGCCTTGGGCGCCGCCCGGTCCGGGAGAGCCCCCTGCCGCGTGGAAGCGGCGCTGACCCAGCGGATGAACGGCTTGATGTGGTGACTTGTAGGCGGCGCCTGCGAGCCGCCCAGGAGGGCCGCGATGATCGGGGTGTTGGTGTAGCGTGGTGGGCGGGGAAGAGACTGTGGAGCTCTTCCCAAGAGGCCACGGAGGCTGTCGGCAGGTGGAGCAGCCATGTGCGCGGAGCACCGGTGAGGGCCATGCGGAGCCAGTTGGCCATGATCCTATCATCACCTCCAGCTTCGAGGATGGCCTCCTCGTACGCCAGCAAGAAGGCCAGCGGATCAGTCGCGCCGCCATAGCGCGGCAGCGTCGTTGGCTTGAACTTGTCCGGCCACCGTACCCGTCGCAGGGCTGGGGCCAGGGCTCGGAGCCCCCTGGCCCCCATGCTGGCGCCGGCGGCCGGAGCGGGTGACGCGCTACTCATCGCGAGGCAGATCGTGGCGGTGGCGGAAGGGAAAACTCCGGTGCACCCCTACCTGGCGCGCCAAATGTCGGATTTCGGGTTCCGGCAGACCCTTGAGGTTTGAACACTGGGGTGCGCGCGGAGATTTAGCCCTCTACCTACCTGCACCCCTCCACCTCGCTAAGATCTAAGCTATGGAAAGAACAGCACAAGAGACACATGGTTTATACTGGTTCGGGCCACCGTTGTGGTGTAATACCCTACTCCAGTGTGTGGCGTGGTGGATTGCCTCTTGGGCTGATGATGATGAGCAATACAAGGAAGAACAGCCTCGCAAGGGTCTGTTCTTGGTTGGGGGGATGAACTGCTGAAAGGAGTTTAGTCACCCTTCTCTCTCTCTCTCTTCTCGATTCTCTCTCCGATTTTCGATTCCCTCTACCCCATGGGTGGCTAGTCCTATTTATAGGCAAAGGCCCTGGGCCTCTTCCCAAATATTGAGCGGGAAGGGCACCAACAATTGGCCATTTTGAAGGGGAACATCTGGTACACTTATCCTGACTAAAGTTGGTCCCCGCCTGCCAAAGACTCTCGTGGTGACGCTGGCTTGGGCTCCACAATGACTTCCTCCCTGCCGTTGGACTGGTCTTGGTCTCGTTGCACCGAAACGGGTGCCTTTGCTTGATGCTCTCGCCTGTGCTTGCTCCCTTTGCACCAAAGAGGAAAGGAGGACACTGCGCGGCTGACGCCCGCCCGGCGCCCTTGGTCATCATGGCTTGCGTCACGGGCACCTCGTGAGGTACCCCGCCTTGATCTCTCCGCCTCCTCGCGAGCCAGCCTGATGAGGCCGTGCCTGAGGAAGCTCCGTGTCGTCCGCCCCGCGAGGCTTGGCCCCTCGCGAGGGTCTTGGGTCTGTGATGATGAAGATGGGCCGCGGTGGGCCCCCTTTGAGCCACGCCGTAGGCCGCAGGCAGGCAAGTCTGGGGACCCCCGTTCCCAGAACACCGACACTCGCCATGTGTACCCCATGCAGGTGGCAGGCGGTGGAGGCGGGAAACCGGGCCGTCCCTGATTGGGGCAGCGGGTCAGACCCGATCCCGTGCGCCCCCGATGGCCTGATTGGCCGAGTAAGGCGGCCGAGCCCCGACCCCGCTCCTTTATAAGGAGGGGGGATGGCATCCTACATCCTTTCATCATCCATCTCCATTCACTTACGCTCCTTTCGTCCATCTGCCATGGCGAGAGTAGGCGCCGGCCCTTCGACGGTGGCGGCAAGGGTTGCCGCTCGTCAGCGCGTCCCTCCTCCCCAAGAGCACGTGGCGGTGGAGCCGGCCATTAGAGGAAGGGGGAGGGGCGAGGCCGAGATCGCCGTGGTGCTTGGGGGACAGGGGGATGGGGCAACGCATCGGCCTCGCCTCCACCAGCGATGCCTCCCCCGATGGAGGGCCACGTCAGGGACCAGCCCCGCGAGTTCTTCATCAGGCTGCGCCGGCCACCGCGTCGCCGTCTTCGTCTCCCTACCCCATTTTCTCGTGCGGTGGAGCTCAATCCACCCCAGACCCTCAGGTTGCACATGAGGGGCTGCGGGAACGGCGGTACGCGGGTCGACATCGACTTCCCCGCTCCTCACTTCATGTACCTCTACCGCAGATGGAAGACGTTCACTCGCATCCATAGCCTAACGGCGGGGCTTGTCCTCTACTTCAAGTTAATGGAGGGCGGTCTGCTCTCCGTCAAGGTATTTGGAGATCATGGAACTCGCCTGAAGTGCTGCGTGGAGAGCTCCTCCGACGATGAAGACTCCTCTACAAGCGGGAGTGATGAGGAGGGTAGAGACAGCGACGACGAGAGCGTCGAGCGAGGTCATGTAGACCTCATCTCCGACTGATCGCGTTGCCCCGCCCTACGTCGTGCGGCCTGCCGAGGGCCTTCCTCATCAAGCTCTCCATCGGGGCGCTCCCCTTCGTCTCCTTGGGCGGTTGGCGTAGGAGGGCCGGAGAAGGCGAAGAAGGCGGGTGGCGACCGTCAAGTCGGAGTACACGGGCACCGACGCCTTCGTCGCGTATTACCAGCCCGTTGCCTCGTCGTCTAGCTCCTTTCCTGGCACCAAGATGTTCTCTTGGTGCCTTCTGCTCCTCGTACCTCACCTAGGTGCTCTTTTTTCCCTCCAGCCATCTTGTTCCACCTTGCTACCTCTTGAACACTGCGTTGGATTTCCCCGAAGAGGAGAGGATGATGGAGCAAAGTAGCATAAGTATTTCCCTCAGTTTTTGAGAACCAAGGTATGAATGTAGTAGGAGGCTACGCACGAGTCCCTCGTACCTACACAAAAACAGTATCTCAACGCAACCAACGCGCTTAGGGGTTGTCAATCCCTTCACGGTCACTTACGAAAGTGAGATCTGATAGAGATGATAAATAATATTTTTGGTATTTTTCGTATAGAGATGCAAAGTAAAAAGTAAAAGCAAAGCAATAATAAAGTGATGGAGATTGATATGATGAGAAAGAGACCCGGGGGCCATAGGTTTCACTAGTGGCTTCTCTCAAGAGCATAAGTATTCTACGGTGGGTGAACAAATTACTGTTGAGCAATTGACAGAATTGAGCATAGTTATGAGAATATCTAGGTATGATCATGTATATAGGCATCACGTTCGAGACAAGTAGACCGACTCCTGCCTGCATCTACTACTATTACTCCACTCATCGACCGCTATCCAGCATGCATCTAGAGTATTAAGTTAAAAACAGAGTAACACCTTAAGCAAGATGACATGATGTAGAGAGATAGTTTCATGCAATATGATAAAACCCCCATCTTGTTATCCTCAATGGCAACGATACAATATGTGCCTTGCTGCCCCTTCTGTCACTGGGAAAGGACACCGCAAGATCGAACCCAAAGTTAAGCACTTCTCCCATGGCAAGAACACCAATCTAGTAGGCCAAACCAAACTGATAATTCGAAGAGACTTGCAAAGATAATCAATCATACATAAAAGAATTCAGAGAAGATTCAAATATTATTCATAGATAGACTTGATCATAAACCCACAATTCATCGGTCTCAACAAACACACCGCAAAAAGAAGATTACATCAAATAGATCTCCACGAGAGAGGGGGAGAACATTGTATTGAGATCCAAAAAGAGAGAAGAAGCCATCTAGCTACTAACTATGGACCCGTAGGTCTGAAGGAAACTACTCACACTTCATCGGAGGGGCTTGGATGATGATGTAGAAGCCCTCCATGATCGATGCCCCCTCCGGAGGAGCTCCGGAACAGGCCCCAAGATGGGATCTCGTGGATACAGAAAGTTGCGGCGGTGGAATTAGGTTTTTGCACTACTAGGAAAAGGCCTACTAATGGCGCACCAGTTTTGCGTACTAACGGCGCACTACTGGTGCGCCATTAGTATCACGCCACTAGTATTTGTATACTAATGGCGCACCAGTGGTGCGCCATTAGTATGCCTAGAGGTGCGCCATTACTATCTGACTTAGTAATGGCGCACTACATAAAAGTGCGCCATTAGTAATAAAAAAATTCAATTTTTTTAAAAAGAAATTCAAAAAAATTCAATTTTTTTATTTTTTTTCTTAATCTCGAGTCACTATGGCTTAATCTTATGTCAAATCGCACTCTATGGTCAAACTTCCCGGAAGGTCACCCATCCTCCCACTACTCCAACCCAAGCACGCTTAACTTCATAGTTCTATCCAACCCGAGCACCAGCTCACCTCACAAGCACTTGTTAATATATCTATCATATCAATCCTATTAAACCTTGCTGATGTCTAGGACTTTGTTCATGTTCATGAGTATGATGAAATTTTGAAAAAATATTTCAAACTTCCCAGTCATATTACGTATCATATTTTGAAAAATAATTCAATTTTTTTTCGAAACAAATTTTTTTTCTGTTACTAGTGGTGCATCTAGCATACGGTGCGCCACTATTAAGTTTGAATTTTTTTGAATTTTTTTCCCTCCGGATCTTAAAAGCCCCGTAACTTTTTCTGTTAGGTTTTTGGGGATTTTGAAAATGTTTAACGGGGTTCCCCCGGTTAAATTCGGATGTAACTTTTCGAGTAGATGATTTTTCATATAAAAAACTTTTTCATCCGAGTTTGTATGCAAAAGTTATGCCCATTTTACAAATATCAGAGAGATTTTGCAAATAAAGTCGAAATTCATATTTATAAATTTTCCCAACAACTAGACCACATATCACATAAGAAACTTATTTTCTTTTATTTTTTGGACATTTCCATAATTTTCTTTTATTTTTTTTAAACTGAAAAGGCGGTCCACGTGGGGGGGGTGCATTCGGTACGTTTTGGGCCAAGTTAGTAATGGCGCACCGTGGGGGTGGTGCGCCATTACTAGTTAAACTAGTAATGGCGCACCACACCCACAGTGCGCCATTACTAGTTTTGAAAAACAAATTCTGAATTTTTTTTAAAAACACTTAGTAATGGCGCACCGGTTGACAGTGCGCCATTACTAGTTTTAACTAGTAATGGCGCACTGTCCAGTCGTGCGCCATTACTAGTTTTGAAAAAATAAATAAAAAAATTGGAAAAAAATTTGAAAATAATTTACTAATGGCGCATCGTGGATGTGGTGCGCCATTACTAGTTGAAAAAAATGAAAAAAAAATTGTTACTGATGGCGCACCGTGGATGTGGTGTGCCATTAGTATTTGGACACTAATGGCGCACCACATGTCTGGTGCGCCATTAGTGTCATTTCCATCTATAGGCCCTTTCCTAGTAGTGTTGGCTCCGTATCTGATCGTTTGGGGGTACGTGGATATATATATATAGGACGAAGAAGTACATCGGTGGAGCTTCGAGGGGCCCACGACGCAAGGGGGGCGCGCCCTAGGGGGAGGCGCCCTCCACCCTCGTGACCGCCTCGTGGATTTCTTGACGGAGGGTCCAAGTCTCCTAGATCTTATCTGATGAGAAAATCGTGTTTCCGAATGTTTCATTCCGTTTGGACTCCGTTTGATATTCCTTTTCTTCGAAACCCTAAAACAGGCAAAAAACAACAATTCTGGGATTGGCCTCCGGTTAATAGGTTAGTCCCAAAAATAATATAAAAGTGGATAATAAAGCCCAATAATGTCTAAAACAGTAGATAATATAGCATGGAGGAATCAAAAATTATAGATACATTGGAGACATATCAAGCATCCCCGAGCTTAATTCCTGCTCGTCCTCGAGTAGGTAAATGATAAATACAGAATTTTTGATGCGGAGTGCTACTTGGCATAATTTCAATGTAAATCTTCTTAATTGTGGTATGAATATTCAGATTCAAAAGATTCAAGACAAAAGTTCATGTTGACATAAAAATAATAATACTTCAAGCACACTACAAAGCAATTATGTCTTCTCAAAATAACATGGCCAAAGAAAGCTATCCCTACAAAATCATATAGTCTGGCTATGCTCTATCTTCACCACACAAAGTATTTAAATCATGCACAACCCCGATGACAAGCCAAGCAATTATTTCATACTTTTGACATTTCCAAAACTTTTCGATCTTCACGCAATACATGAGCGTGAGCCATGGATATAGCACTATATGTGGAATAGAATGGTGGTTGTGGAGAAGACAAAAAGGGAGAAGATAGTCTCACATCAACTAGGCGTATCAACGGGCTATGGAGATGCCCATAAATAGATATCAATGTGAGTGAGTAGGGATTGCCATGCAACGGATGCACTAGAGCTATAAGTATATGAAAGCTCAACAAAAGAAACTAAGTGGGTGTGCATCCAACTTGCTTGCTCACGAAGACCTAGGGCATTTTGAGGAAGCCCATCATTGGAATATACAAGCCAAGTTCTATAATGAAAAATTCCCACTAGTATATGAAAGTGACAGAATGAGAGACTATCTATCATGAAGATCATGTTGCTACTTTGAAGCACAAGTGTGGTAAAAGGATAGTAACATTGTCCCTTCTCTCTTTTTCTCTCATTTTTTGGGCCTTCTATGTTTTTATGGCCTCTTTTTTTGTCCGGGGTCTCATCCCGACTTGTGGGGGAATCATAGTCTCCATCATCCTTTCCTCACTTGGGACAATGCTCTAAAAATGATGATCATCACACTTTTTATATTTCTTATAACTCAACAATTACAACTCAATACTTAGAACAAAATATGACTCTATATGAATGCCTCTAGCGGTGTACCGGGATATGCAATGAATCAAGAGTGACATGTATGAAAGAATTATGAACGATGGCTTTGCCATAAATACGATGTCAACTACATGATCATGTTAGCAATATGACAATGATGGAGTGTGTCATAATGAACGGAACGGTGGAAAGTTGCATGGCAATATATCTTGGAATGGCTATGGAAATGCCATGATAGGTAGGTATGGTGGCTTTTTTAAGGAAGGTATTTGGTGGGTACAATACCGGCGAAAAGTGCGCGTTATTAGAGAGGCTAGCAATGCTGGAAGGAAGGGAAGTGCGTATAATCCATGGACTTAACATTAGTCATAAAGAACTCATATACTTATTGCAAAAATCTAGAAGTTATCAAAGCAAAAATGCTCCTAGGGGGATAGATTGGTAGGAAAAGACCATCGCTCGTCCCCGACCGCCACTCATAAGGAAGACAATCAATAAATAAATCATGCTCCGACTTCATCACATAATGGTTCACCATATGTGCATGCTACGGGAATCAAAAACTTTAACACAAGCATTTCTCAAATTCACAACTACTCAACTAGCATGACTCTAATATCACCATCCTCATATCTCAAAACAATTATCAAGCATCATTTTTTTTCTTAGTATTCAACGCACTCAAAAGAAAGTTTTACAAATCTTGAATACCAAGCATATTATTATTAAGCAAATTACCATGCTATTAAGACTCTCAAAATAATCTAAGTGAAGCATGAGAGATCAATAGTTTCTATAAAACAAATCCATCACCATGCTCTAAAGGATATAAGTGAAGCACTAGAGCAAAATTATATAACTCAAAAGATATAAGTGAAGCACTAGAGCAAAATTATATAACTCAAAAGATATAAGTGAAGCACATAGAGTATTCTATCAAATTCCAAATTATGTATGGCTCTCTCAAAAGGTGTGTACAGAAAGGATGATTGTGGTAAACTAATAATCAAAGACTCAAATCATAAAAGACGCTCCAAGCAAAACACATATCATGTGGTGAATAAAAATATAGCTCCAAGTAAAGTTACCGATAGAAGTAGACGAAAGAGGGGATGCCTTCCGGGGCATCCCCAAGCTTTGGCTTTTACGTGTCCTTAGATTATCTTGGGGGTGCCATTGGCATCCCCAAGCTTAGGCTCTTGCCACTCCTTGTTCCATAATCCATCAAATCTTTACCCAAAACTTGAAAACTTCACAACAACAAACTTAAAGTAGAAAATCTCGTGAGCTCCGTTAGCGAAAGAAAAAAAAGACCACTTCAAGGTACTGTAATGAACTCATTATTTATTTATATTGGTGTTAAAACTACTGTATTCCAACTTCTCTATGGATTATAAACTATTTTACTAGCCATAGATTCATCAAAATAAGCAAACAACACACGAAAAACAGAATCTGTCAAAAACAAAACAGTCTGTAGTAATCTGTAGCTAGCGCAAGATCTGGAACCCCAAAAATTCTAAAATAAATTGCTGGACGGGAGGAATTTATATATTAATCATCTTCAAAAATAATTAACTAAATATCACTCTCCAAATAAAAATGACAGCAATTCTCGTGAGCGCTAAAGTTTCTGTTTTTTACAGCAAGTTCAACAAGACTTTCCCCAAGTCTTCCCAACGGTTCTACTTGGCACAAACACTAATTAAACACAAAAAATACAACAAAAACATAGGCTAAATAATTTATTTATTACTAAACAGGAGAAAAATCAAGGAATAAAAATAAAATTGGGTTTCCTCCCAACAAGCGCTATCGTTTAACGCCCCTAGCTAGGCATAACAAGCAAGAATAGATCTAGGTATTGCCATCTTTGGTAGGCAATTCTTCAATGAGGCATATATCTCCCTTAGGAATTTCTTTATTTCTAGTGATTATCAAACTCTTAGGCATAAGATCGAAAAATTCATTTGTAGCAATTGGTTCCTTAATGATAGCAAAAAGATTGGGATGAATACTTATAGATTTAAGATCCGCAGTTTCCTTACTAGATGATTCACCCTTATTTTTAGGAACATACATAAGCTTGGCAATTTTAGTAGGAGGACTTGGAGTATTCTTTACAGAAGAAAAAGCGGTTCCCAAATTCGTAATGATACCCTCAAGTTTATCGATTCTAGTAGAATCTAAGTTTATTTTCTCATTAACTATGGCTTCCTTTTCCTTAATATTTTTCAAAGTCATTCCTACCTTAGATACATATTGGGTAATTTGATTGTGGATCTTTTTATCTAGATTTTAAATTAATTCAATAGTAGCAACTTTATTTTCAATAATTTCGAGTCTTTGCATAACATGCTCCAAAGTTAAAATAGTTCCATTAACCAAAAGAGGTGGTGAGCCAAATAAATCTAACATAGCATTATAAGAATCAAAAGTATGGCTACCCAAGAAATTCCCTCCGGTAATGGTATCAAGGATATATCTATACCAAGGACTAGCACCTACATAAAAATTGCGGAGAAGAACTGAAGTAGATTGCTTTCTGGTAGATCTATTCTAAACATTGAAAATTCTATACCAAGCATCTTTTAGATTTTCTCCCTCCCTTTGTTTAAAATTTAGAACTTCATTCTCAGGAGACAACGGAGAAGATATGAGACTAGCCATGATGACAAGCAAACAAACTAACACATGAGCAAACAAAAAGGCAAACGGAGAAAGAGAGGGAGGATAGAGAGAGAGGGCGAATAAAACGGCAAGGGTGAATTGGGGGGAGAGGAAAACGAGAGGCAAATGGCAAATAATGTAATGCGGGAGATAGGGATAGTGATGGGTACTTGGTATGTTGACTTTTGCGCAGACTCCCCGGCAACGGCGCCAGAAATTCTTCTTGCTACCTCTTGAGCACTGTGTTGGATTTCCCCGAAGAGGAGAGGATGATGGAGCAAAGTAGCATAAGTATTTCCCTCAGTTTTTGAGAACCAAGGTATGAATGTAGTAGGAGGCTACGCACGAGTCCCTCGTACCTACACAAAAACAGTATCTCAACGCAACCAACGCGCTTAGGGGTTGTCAATCCCTTCACGGTCACTTACGAAAGTGAGATCTGATAGAGATGATAAATAATATTTTTGGTATTTTTCGTATAGAGATGCAAAGTAAAAAGTAAAAGCAAAGTAAAAGCAAAGCAATAATAAAGTGATGGAGATTGATATGATGAGAAAGAGACCCGGGGGCCATAGGTTTCACTAGTGGCTTCTCTCAAGAGCATAAGTATTCTACGGTGGGTGAACAAATTACTGTTGAGCAATTGACAGAATTGAGCATAGTTATGAGAATATCTAGGTATGATCATGTATATAGGCATCACGTCCGAGACAAGTAGACCGACTCCTGCCTGCATCTACTACTATTACTCCACTCATCGACCGCTATCCAGCATGCATCTAGAGTATTAAGTTAAAAACAGAGTAACACCTTAAGCAAGATGACATGATGTAGAGAGATAGTTTCATGCAATATGATAAAACCCCCATCTTGTTATCCTCAATGGCAACGATACAATATGTGCCTTGCTGCCCCTTCTGTCACTGGGAAAGGACACTGCAAGATCGAACCCAAAGTTAAGCACTTCTCCCATGGCAAGAACACCAATCTAGTAGGCCAAACCAAACTGATAATTTGAAGAGACTTGCAAACATAATCAATCATACATAAAAGAATTCAGAGAAGATTCAAATATTATTCATAGATAGACTTGATCATAAACCCACAATTCATCGGTCTCAACAAACACACTGCAAAAAGAAGATTACATCAAATAGATCTCCATGAGAGAGGGGGAGAACATTGTATTGAGATCCAAAAAGAGAGAAGAAGCCATCTAGCTACTAACTATGGACCCGTAGGTCTGAAGGAAACTACTCACACTTCATCGGAGGGGCTTGGATGATGATGTAGAAGCCCTCCGTGATTGATGCCCCCTCCGGCGGTGCTCCGGAACAGGCCCCAAGATGGGATCTCATGGATACAGAAAGTTGTGGTGGTGGAATTAGGTTTTTGGCTCCATATCTGATCGTTTGGGGTACATGGATATATATATAGGAGGAAGAAGTACGTCGGTGGACCTTCGAGGGGCCCACGAGGCAGGGGGCGCGCCCTAGGGGGGCGCCCTCCACCCTCGTGACCGCCTCGTGGCTTTCTTGACGGAGGGTCCAAGTCTCCTGGATCTTATCTGATGAGAAAATCACGTTCCTGAAGGTTTCATTCCGTTTGGACTCCGTTTGATATTCCTTTTCTTCGAAACCCTAAAACAGGCAAAAAAATAGCAATTCTGGGCTGGGCCTTCGGTTAATAGGTTAGTCCCAAAAATAATATAAAAGTGGATAATAAAGCCCAATAATGTCTAAAACAGTAGATAATATAGCACGAAGCAATCAAAAATTATAGATACGTTGGAGACGTATCACACCTTTTGAGGAGAGGGACAAGAAAGGGATTATGGGCATCTTATCTCTTTTTAGTTTGTAAGCCTACGGGCACTTGTTAGATTTAAAATTTGTAATCCCCTTGCTCATGTTTTTAATTCTGTATGAATTGTACCTGTATGGGATGTTTTTAATGAAAAAGGGCACTTGTCAGGTTCTCTGTGCGTGAGTGAGGCCCATGCCAAGGAATGAATCCTTGTTATTTTTAAGATAAACATTGTCGCCCGGCAACAGGCCTTGCCGTCCCCTGACTTCAGTCGACCATTCTCACGCTTTTGGCGGAGGCAGGGAGAAGTAGAGTTAGGCCCTTTGATTATTTCCTCACCACCGCGTCTACAACCCGGTTCTGTCCCAGGGACTTGTGTACAAGAAGAAGGGAGAGCACGGTGTCTTGGGGCAAAATGAGGTTTCATTTGTCCCAGTTCCATACGGAAATGCACAACAGGGGATGAAGGACGTATCTGAATCCGTAGCCCCCGGCAACTTTGGCTTGCCGTGGTTAGATCCTTGTGTCTTTAGCCCCCGGCGGTCTTGGCTTGCCGGGGCCGGAGCGCTGGTTCGTTTTATTTCTCCGAAGCAGCTCAGCAGAAGTGTCCACATGCCCTACGAACCAAAGAAGACAGAAAGACGCACACTCGACCTCTAGGCTAGGGGTTAGTCGCTGCTATGCACTATCAACCCTAATCGAGGGAGAGACTTAACCTAGCATGCATGCTAAAACTTAGGGCGCCAGTGCTTCATTTATTTATGCTCAGGGTCTGCGCCTGGCTTTGTACAAAGGGTTACATGCCTTGCCGGCAAGGCTTGTACAAAAGGTGGGTTGTCGGGGGGACCGGCAACCACACCTTATGGGTAAAACTTGCGAAGATGTTCAATGTTCCAGGAGTTACTCACTAGAATAGCATCTTCGGTCTCCAGGCGGACTACGCCTGGCCTGGTGACTCGTATTACCCGATAAGGGACTTCCCACTTTGGCGTCAACTTGTTGGAATTCTTGGCCGACTGAACGGGCCAAAGAACAAGGTTGCCTTACTCAAAGCTTCGGGCATGAATCTTGCGGCTATGGTAGCGGCGCAAGGCTTGCTGGTAGCGTGCTGCTCCCACAACCGCCCGAAGACGAACTTCCTCAAGGAGTGTTGTGTCATCTTGCCGCAATTGCTCTTGCTCAAGATCTTCATAAGCGAGCACTAAAGGTGACCCGTATATGAGTTTCGTGGGGAGAACTGATTCTGCCCCGTATACTAGGGCAAAGGGTGTCTGGCCGGTGGCTCGATTTGGCGTCATTCTGATCGACCAAAGAACCGCCGGCAACTCATCAATCCAGCGCTTTCCGCTCTTTTGCACCCTATCAAAAGTCTTTGTCCTCGGTCCTCGCAACACTTCAGCATTTGCCCTCTCCGCCTGGCCATTGCTCCGTGGGTGCGCCACGGAAGCGAAACAGACCCTGCTACCGAGGTCTTGGGTGTATTGCATGAAGGTGTGGATTGTGAACTGCGTGCCGTTGTCGGTGATGACTCTATTTGGCACACCAAAATGGCACACTAGCCCCTTGAAGAACTTGACAGCTGACTGTGTTGTCACCTTCCTCACTACTTCCACCTCTGGACACTTTGTGAACTTGTCGATCGCAACGTACAAGTACTCAAAGCCCCTGACAGCGTGGGGGAAAGGGCCCAGGATGGCGAGCCCCCAGACCGAGAATGGCCTGGAAAGAGGAATTATTTGAAGGGCTTGAGCTGGTTGCTAAAGCTCCTTCGAATGGAACTGACATGCTTCACACTTGGTTACTAGTGTCATTGCATCTTGGAGGGCAGTGGGACAGAAGAAACCTTGCTAGAATGCCTTGCCGGTAAGGGCCCTCGACCCTATTTAGGAGCCACATATGCCTCCATGTATCTCCGCCAACAGCTCTAGTCCCTCCTCCTGGGGAATGCACTTCAATTTCACACTGTTCAGTCTCTTCCTATACAGGACGTCATCGATGAACTGATACATGGCAGACCAACGGGCTACTTTCTCCGCTTCTTCCTACTCCTCAGGAAGCTCCCCTGTGTGGAGGAATCGGACGGTATGTTGTGCCCATGCCGGAGCCTAGGGCTCGACGGCAAGGACCAAAGGCATTTCTTCTGCCATGAGAGCGGCCGTCTCTACGGCCAGGGCTTGACGTCCCGCCGGAATCAGTCGCTCCTCGGCAGGCTCAGAATCCACGGCAACACCCTTGCCGGCGGCCCCTGGGGGCTCAGCGGGAAGTACTTGCCAGGGCCTAATTTCCTCTGTTTGTTCTGCTCCATTGATGGTTCGACGGATGGTTGAGTTAAACGAAGCAAAAAAGTACCTAGTTCCACAGGTAGCTTGAATGCAGCGCGCTTTGACAGGTAATCGACGATGTCGTTCTCCGCTCGGGGAACATGCTCCGCTTGTATACCATCAAAGCGCTCCTCCAGCTTCCTCACCTCATCTACATAGGCCTCCATCAATGGGCTCTGATAATCTTTGTTAACTTGTCTGACAACAAGCTGTGAATCACCTCTGACGATGAGCTTCTTGACCCCGAGGTCCACTGCGATCCTGAGGCTGGCAAGCAACCCCTCATACTCAGCAGTGTTGTTGGTGGACATCTCCCTGGGAAAGTGCATCTGGATTGCATACTTGAGGTGCTCTCCGGTGGGTGCAACGAGCAGCACACCAGCACCGGTGCCTTGCAGCAAGAAAGCCCCATCAAAGTACATGATTCAGTTGCGACGTGCTTCCTTGTCGGGGAGGGTGGTCTACTGGATTTCCTCGTCAGGCGTTGAGGTCCATTCTGCAATGAACTCTGCCAAGACTCTGCTCTGGATTGTCGAAGTACTTTCAAAATTCAAACCAAAGCTCGAAAACTCCAAGGCCCACTCCACAATCCTTCCGGTTGCGTCTGGGTTGTGCAGTATCCGTTGTAACGGGAGGCGGGTGACAATGGTGATTTCGTGTGCTTGGAAGTAGTGACGCAGCTTCCTCGAGGCCATAAGGAAGCCGAAGAGCAATTTCTGCACACCAGAGTACCTTGACCTAGCCCCCTGCAGGAGGGAGCTGCCAAAGTAAACTGGGTGCTGCATCATCTTCTTCTTCTGCACCACCTCATTCGATTGCATGGGGCCTGTCCTAATGGTGTCAGACTCCACTGGGGGCCTTGCCTTGCCGGCATTGGGCCCTCCCGGGGGAACCTCTGGCTTGCCATCCGCCAGTCCTGCCGTCGCCAATGCCTCTTTACTGACCTCCCTCTGTACCACTAGCGCGACACTGACCACTTGATTCGTCGCTGCCAGATACAGCAGCAATGACTCTTGTGGCTTAGGCGCAACCAGTATTGGTGTAGAGTAAAGGTATTTCTTTAGATCTTGCAACGCTGCCTCGGCCTCTGGGGTCCACTCCATTGGGCCCGCCTTCTTCAAGATATTGAAAAAGGGAAGGGCACGCTCAGCAGACTTGGAGATGAATCTGCTCGTGGCGGCAACGCAACCAGTGAGCCGACGCACATCCTTGATTCGCTTGGGTGCCTCAATCTACTCGATAGCCTTGATTTTGTCCGGGTTTACCTCGATCCCATGCTGCGACACAAAGAACCCGAGAAGTGTGCCGGGCGGAACGCCAAAGACACACTTCTCAGGGTTCAGCTTGAGGTTGATCTTGCATAGGTTGGCAAACGTCTCTTCTAAGTCCTGTACAAGGGTTGCCTTGTCCTTGCTTTTGACCACTATGTCATCCATATAAGCTTCCATATTTCTATGTAGCTAGGGCTCAAAAACAATTTGGACCGCCCTTGCGAATGTCGAGCCAGCACTCTTCAACCCGGAAGGCATCTGTAAAAAGCAATACGTACCACATGGGGTGATGAATGTTGCCTTCTCTTCGTCTTCCTTTGCCATGAAGATCTGGTGGTAGCCCGAGTGTCGGGGAACGATAACTGATCGCACCCGGCCGTGGAGTCAACAATCTGGTCGATGCACGGCAACGGGAAGGGGTCTTTAGGACAAGCCTTATTGATATTTGTGTAATCGATACACAGCCTCCACTTCCCGTTCGCCTTGCGCACCACCACCGGATTGGCCAACCACGTTGGATGGAGCACTCCTCTCACCAAGCCTGCCGCTTCCAATTTCCTAATCTCCTCTGTGATGAATTCTTGCCATTCCAAATCTTGCTTCCTGACCTTCTGCTTGACGGGTCGCGCATGGGGACAGACGGTAAGATGGTGCTCAATCACTTCCCTGGGAACACCGGGGATGTCGGATGCTTGCCATGCAAACACATCGACATTCGCGTGCAGGAAAGTGATGAGCGCGCTTTCCTATTTGCTGTCAAGGGTGGAGCTTATGGTGAAAGCCCCTCCCGTGCCATCCTCCTTGACGGACATCCTCTTGGTCTCTGGTGGTGCAGCTCTGGATTTCTTGCTCTTGCCGGTGAAGCTCTCTGGCACGTCCTCGATGGTAGCACAACACTCTGAAGAGGTGCGCTTGCCGGAGTGGGTGCGAGAGGTCTTGCCGATCTTCTTCTTCTTCTCTCCCGAGGTTTCAGTGGCAGGAGCAAGTGCCTTGGCGGCAGCTGCTACAACTGCTTCTCGGTAGAGTTGGTCAGCACAGATCAGTGCATCCTTCTTGTCGCAGGGAACGGTGATGATGGTCATCGGCCCAGGCATCTTCAGCGTGTTGTAGGCGTAACGTGATGCCGCCATGAACTTGGCTAGTGCTGGGCGGCCGAGACTCCCGTTGTAGGGCAAGGGAATCTCAGCTACATCAAAGACAATCTTCTCCGTCATGTAGTTCATCTCGCCTCCAAATGTCACAGGCAGCGTGACCTTCCCCTATGGCTGGCTCCTTCTCAGGTTGACCCCTTGAAACGTGCCCGTTTCCTCGAGGTCTCCATCAGGAATTTGCAGCCCTTTGATCACAACGGGTGAGATCAAGTTCTGACCAGCCCTGCCGTCAACCAGGATCTTGTTCACCTTGAGGTTGCGTATCGTTGGTGAAACCAACAACGGCAAACACCCGACCGCGGTTGTGCGATCAGGGTGGTCCTCGGTGTCAAAGATGATGGGCGTGCTAGACCACTTAAGCGGCTTCTGAGCGTCGAACGACGGCTCTGCTGTTGTGATCTCACGCGCCCACTGCTTGAGCTGGTGGTGAGAAGTATGCAGCGAGGCGCCACCATGGACGCACATGGCCTTTGTAGCTTTCTGGAACTCATGCTTGCCGGACTCGTCATTCTCGTCATGATTGTCGTCTTCTTGCTTCTTGTCGCGGCCCCGAGCGGGCCTCTCTTGTTGATTGTTCTTGCCGCGGCGGCCCCTTTGGCCGCCACGCTTCTTGCCGGACCCTTCGGCACCATCCTGAACCTTCTCCTTGTCCCGCCTCTCATATTCGGCTTTTTGCTTTTCAGCAAGCATCTCAACTTGTCGGCAGTTCTGGAGGTCGTGGCCCTTGGTGCGGTGGATCTTGCAATACTGCTTGTCGGAGCCCCTGGCTTGTCAGTAGCCGCCAAGGCCCAGCAAGCGGCGCACCCGGCAATCTCCTTGCCGGAGTCGTCTGCCCTGGCCTTCTTGGTGCCGCTGGTCTCGTTGGATCCCTCGACGGCAAGCATGGCCTTGCCCTTGCGTTTCCTGTTGCAATGCCGACCCTTCTTCATCGGGGCGGCGGTGTCTTCATAGGTAGAGTCGGTTTCCGCACCGGCATCTTCGCCTGGGTACTTGCAACCTCTTGAGCACAGCGTCGGTTTTCCCTTGAAGAGGAAAGGGTGATGCAGCAAAGTAGCGTAAGTATTTCCCTCAGTTTTTGAGAACCAAGGTATCAAGCCAGTAGGAGGCCACGCACGAGTCCCTTGCACCTACACAAACAAATAAACTCCTCGCAACCAACGCAATAAAGGGGTTGCCAATCCCTTCACGGTCAGTTACGAAAGTGAGATCTGATAGATATGATAAGATAATATTTTTGGTATTTTTAAGATAAAGCTGCAAAGTAAAGAAAGAAAAATAAACGGAAAAGGAAATAACTTGTTGATGGAAGATTAATATGATGGAAAATAGAACCAGGGGCCATAGGTTTCACTAGTGGCTTCTCTCGGGAGCATAAGTATTACGGTGGGTAAACAAATTACTGTTGAGCAATTGACAGAATTGAGCATAGCTATGAGAATATCTAGGTATGATCATGTATATAGGCATCATGTCCGAGACAAGTAGACCGACTCCTGCCTGCATCTACTACTATTACTCCACACATCGACCGCTATCCAGCATGCATCTAGAGTATTAAGTTCAAAGAACAGAGTAACGCTTTAAGCAAGATGACATGATGTAGAGGGATAAACTCATGCAATATGAAATAAACCCCATCTTGTTATCCTTGATGGCAAGAATACAATATGTGCCTTGCTTCCCCTACTGTCACTGGGAAAGGACACTGCAAGATTGAACCCAAAGCTAAGCACTTCTCCTATTGCAAGAAAGATCAATCTAGTAGGCCAAACCAAACTGATAATTCGAAGAGACTTGCAAAGATAACCAATCATACATAAAAGAATTCAGAGAAGATTCAAATATTGTTCATAGATAAACTTGATCATAAACCCACAATTCATCGGTCTCAACAAACACACCGCAAAACAATATTACATCGAATAGATCTCCACAAGAGAGGGGGAGAACTTTGTATTGAGATCCAAAAAGAGAGGAGAAGCCATCTAGGTAATAACTATGGACCCGAAGGTCTGAAGTAGACTACTCACACTTCATCGGAGAGGCTATGGTGCTGATGTAGAAGCCCTCCGTGATCGATGCCCCCTCCGGCGGAGCTCCGGAAAAGGCCCCAAGATGGGATCTCACGGATACAGAAAGTTACGGCGGTGGAATTAGGGTTTTGGCTCTGTATCTGGTAGTTTGGGGGTACATAGGTATATATAGGAGGAAGAAGTAAGTCGGTGGAGCAATGTCGGCCCCACAAGGGTGGAGGGCGCGCCTGGGGGGGTAGGCGTGCCCCACTTCCTCGTGCCTTCCTGGTTGCTTTCTTGACGTAGGGTCCAAGTCACGTTCCCGAAGGTTTCATTCCGTTTGGACTCCGTTTGATATTCTTTTTCTGCGAAACTCTAAAATAGGCAAAAAAAAACAGCAATTCTGGGTTGGGCCTCCGGTTAATAGGTTAGTCCCAAAAATAGTATAAAAGTGTATAATAAAGCCCAATAATGTCCAAAATAGGATATAATATAGCATGGAACAATAAAAAAATATAGATACATTGGAGACGTATCAAGCATTCCCAAGCTTAATTCCTGCTCGTCCCCAAGTAGGTAAATGATAAAAATAGAATTTTTGATGTGGAATGCTACTTGGAATAATTTCAATGTAATTATCTTAATTGTGGTATGAATATTCAGATCCGAAAGATTCAAGACAAAAGTTTAATATTGACATAGAAATAATAATACTTCAAGCATAGTAACTAAGCAATTATGTCTCTTCAAAATAACATGGACAAAGAAAGTTATCCCTACAAAATCATATAGTCTGGCTATGCTCCATCTTCACCACACAAAGTATTTAAATCATGCACAACCCTGATGACAAGCCAAGCAATTGTTTCATACTTTTTGTGTTCTCAAACTTTTTCAATCTTCACGCAATACATGAGCGTGAGCCATGGACATAGCACTATATGTGGAATAGAATGGTGGTTGTGGAGGAGAAAAAAGGGAGAAGATAGTCTCACATCAACTAGGCGTATCAACGGGCTATGGAGATGCCCATTAATAGATATCAATGTGAGTGAGTAGGGATTGCCATGCAATGGATGCACTAGAGCTATAAGTATATGAAAGATCAACAAAAAGAACTAAGTGGGTGTGCATCCAACTTGCTTGCTCATGAAGACCTAGGGCATTTTGAGGAAGCCCATTATTGGAATGTACAAGCCAAGTTCTATAATGAAAAATTCCCACTAGTATATGAAAGTGATAACATAGGAGACTCTCTACCATGAAGATCATGGTGATACTTTGAAGCACAAGTGTGGAAAAAGGATAGTAGTATTGTCCCTTTATATATATATATATATATATATATATTTGGGACTTTTTTATTTGGCCTTTCTTTTTTATTGGGACAATACTCTATGAATGATGACCATCACACTTATATTTATTTACAACTCAATGATTACAACTCGATACTAGAACAAAGTATGACTCTATATGAATGCCTCTGGCGGTATACCGGGATAGCAATGATGCATGAGTGACTTGTATGAAAGAATTATGAACGGTGGCTTTGCCACAACTAAAATGTCAACTACATGATCATGCAAAGAAATATGCAATGATGGAGCATGTCATAGTAGACGGAATGGTAGAAAGTTGCATGGCAATATATCTCAGAATGGCTAGGGAAATGCCATGATAGGTAGGTATGGTGGCTGTTTTGAGGAAGGTATATGGTGGGTGTATGATACTGGCGAAAGGTGCGCGGTATTAGAGAGGCTAGCAATGGTGGAAGGGTGAGAGTGCGTATAATTCATGGACTCAACATTATTCATAAAGAACTCACATACTTATTGCAAAAATATATTAGTTATCAAAGCAAAGTACTACGCGCATGCTCCTAGGGGGATAGATTGGTAGGAAAAGACCATCGCTCGTCCCCGACCGCCACTCATAAGGAAGACAATCAATAAATAATTCATGCTCCAACTTCTTCACATAACGGTTCACCATACGTGCATGCTACGGGAATCACAAACTTCAACACAAGCATTTCTCAAATTCACAACTACTCAACTAGCACGACTCTAAAATCACCATCTCCATATCTCAAAACATTTATCAAGTATCAAACTTCTCATAGTATTCAACACACTCATAAGAATTTTTTTATTAATCTTGAATGCCTAACATAATTAAAGCAAATTACCACGCTGTTTTGTAGGATTCTCAAAATAATCTAATTGAAGCATGAGAGAACAATAGTTTCTATAAAACAAATCCACCACCGTGCTCTAAAAGATATAAGTGAAGCACTAGAGAAAAAACTATATAACTCAAAAGATATAAGTGAAGCACATAGAGTATTCTAACAATTTCTGAATCATGTGTGTCTCTCTCAAAAGGTGTGTACAACAAGGATGATTGTGGAAAACTAATAAATAAGGACTCAAATAATACAAGACGCTCCAAGAAAACACATATCATGTGGTAAATAAAAATATAGCTCCAAGTAAAGTTACCGATGGAAGTAGATGAAAGAGGGGATGCCTTCTGGGGCATCCCCAAGCTTGGGCTTTTAGGTGTCCTTAGATTATCTTGGGGTGCCATGGGCATCCCCAATCTTAGGCTCTTACTACTCCTTGTTCCATAATTCATCAAATCTTTCACCCAAAACTTCAAAATTTCACAACACAAAACTTAAAGTAGAAAATCTTGTGAGCTCCGTTAGCGAAAGAAAACAAAACACCACTTCAAGTTACTGTAATGAACTCATGCTTTATTTATATTGGTGTTAAACCTACTGTATTCCAACTTCTATATGGTTTACAAACTATTTTACTAGCCATAGATTGATCAAAATAAGCAAACAACACGCGAAAAACAGAATCTGTCAAAAACAGAACAGTATGTAGTAATCTGTAGATAACGCAAGTTCTGGAACCCCAAAAATTTTAAAATAATTTTCTGGACGTGAGTAATTTTTTTATTAATCATATGCAAAAATAGTTAACTAAATATCACTTTCTAAATAAAAATGGCAGCAATTCTCGTGAGCGTTAAAGTTTCTGTTTTTTACAGCAAGATTAAAAAGACTTTCCCCAAGTCTTCCCAACGGTTCTACTTGGCACAAACACTAATTAAACACAAAAAACACAACCAAAACAGAGTCTAGATAAATTATTTATTACTAAACAGGAGCAAAAAGCAAGGAAAAAATAAAATTGGGTTGCCTCCCAACAAGCGCTATCGTTTAACGCCCCTAGCTAGGCATAAAAGCAAGGATAGATCTAGGTATTGCCATATTTGGTTTTAGGGAAGAAAAGAGCAAACTTGTTATCTATAGAATTAATCTTTCTATTTTGGTAAAGCACGTGGCTATTTATGGTAGAAGAAAGTAAGTTGCGGAAATTGGCATCTAGGCTAGCTTTTATTTCTTTGATAGATTCATTCTGGTAAGAGAGCAAAAGAGATGTGGTTTCAACTTTCTCATTAATGGGGTGCCCAAATAGAGCTTTCATATTTTCATAGGTATCTATGGGGTCCCCTTCAAGAAAACCCTCTTCAAAAATAGAATCTAAAACTTGTTTGAATGAAGTGGGCAACCCAGCATAAAAGTTTTTTAGGTAAACCTCAATTTGATATTGGGGTACATAGCTAGCCCGGATCCTTAATAGCCTATCCCAAGAATCTTTCAAAGATTCATCAAGTAAATAACAAAAAATTCCGGAATCATCTTCATCAAATTTATTAAGACTCTCATTGACAACTCCGGCAGGTTTTCCATAGCTTTATTTATGAGTTTAGATATAATAGAAGGATCATCCAAGCTCAGGAGAGAACCCCCAACTCTTTTTGGTTCCGACATGGTGAGGGAAAACGAGCGAAAAGAGGCAAACGGGAAAGAGAGAGGGCGAATAAAACGGCAAGGGTGAAGTGGGGGAGAGGAAAACGAGAGGCAAATGGAAAATAGTATAATGCGGGAGATAAGGGTTTGTGATGGGTACTTGGTATGTTGACTTTTGCGTAGACTCCCCCGCAACGGCACCAGAAATCCTTCTTGCTACCTCTTGAGCACTGTGTTGGTTTTCCCTTGAAGAGGAAAGGGTGACGTAGCAAAGTAGCGTAAGTATTTCCCTCAGTTTTTGAAAACCAAGGTATCAATCCAGTAGGAGGCCACGCACGAGTCCCTTGCACCTACACAAACAAATAAACTCCTCGCAACCAACTCAATAAAGGGGTTGACAAACCCTTCATGGTCACTTACGAAAGTGAGATCTGATAGATATGATAAGATAATATTTTGGTATTTTTATGATAAAGATGCAAAGTAAAGAAAGCAAAATAAACGGAAAAGGAAATAGCTTGTTGATGGAAGATTAATATGATGGAAAATAGACCCGGGGGCCATAGGTTTCACTAGTGGCTTCTCTCGAGAGCATAAGTATTACGGTGGGTAAACAAATTATTGTTGAGAAATTGACAGAATTGAGCATAGTTATGAGAATATCTTGGTATGATCATGTATATAGGCATCACGTCTGAGACAAGTAGACCGACTATTACTCTACACAACGACCACTATCTAGCATGCATCCAGAGTATTAAGTTCAAAGAACAGAGTAACGCTTTAAGCAAGATGACATGATGTAGAGGGATAAACTCATGCAATATGAAATAAACCCCATCTTGTTATCCTCGATGGCAACAATACAATACGTGCCTTGCTTCCACTACTTTCACTGGGAAAGGACACCGCAAGATTGAACCCAAAGCTAAGCACTTCTCCTATTGCAAGAAAGATCAATCTAGTAGGCCAAACCAAACTGATAATTCGAAGAGACTTGCAAAGATAACCAATCATACATAAAAGAATTCAGAGAAGATTCAAATATTGTTCATAGATATACTTGATCATAAACCCACAATTCATCGGTCTCAACAAACACATCACAAAAGAAGATTACATCGAATAGATCTCCACAAGAGAGGGGGAGAACATTGTATTGAGATCCAAAAAGAGAGAAGAAGCCATCTAGCTAATAACTATGGACCCGAAGGTCTGAAGTAAACTACTCACACTTCATCGGAGAGGCTATGGTGTTGATGTAGAAGCCCTCCGTGATCGATACCCCCTCCAGCGGAGCTTCGGAAAAGGCCCCAAGATGGGATCTCACAGATACAGAAAGTTACGGCGGTGGAATTGGGGTTTTGGCTCCGTATCTGGTAGTTTGGGGGTACGTAGGTATATATAGGAGGAAGAAGTACGTCGGTGGAGCAACATGGGCCCCATGAGGGTGGAGGGCGCGCCTGGGGCGGTAGGCGCGCCCCCCTACCTCGTGCCTACCTGGTTTCTTTCTTGACGTAGGGTCCAAGTCCTCTGGATCATGTTCGTTTCGAAAATCACGTTCCCGATGGTTTCAGTCCATTTGGACTCCGTTTGATATTCTTTTTCTGCGAAACTCTGAAATAGGCAAAAAACAGCAATTCTGGGTTGGGCCTCCGGTTAATAGGTTAGTCCCAAAAATAATATAAAAGTTTATAATAAAGCCCACTAATGTCCAAAACAGGATGTAATATAGCATGGAACAATCAAAAATTATAGATATGGTGGACATGTATCGGTACTTCCTTCCCTCTTCAGCCCGGGCGCATCTATCGACCAGAACATAAAGTTCGGCCTCGTCCTGGACCTTGTTCATTGCCAGCTCTTCACGCATCTTGCGGTTATGCACATTCTGATGGAATGCACTGATCACGGCGGCAGGATGAACATCCGGGATGTTGTATTGCACTCGGCTGAACCTCTGTATGTACTTGCGCAGGTTTTCACCTTCCTTTTGGGGAATGATATGCAAATCACTCGCCTGGCCATGAGCTTGGTGGCCTCCGGTGAAGGCACCAACGAACTCATGACACAAGTCCGACCAAGAAGAAATGGAATCCGCTGGCAAGTGCATCAACCAAGACATGACATTGGGTTTCAGGGCCAAGGGGAAGTAGTTGGCAAGCACCTTGTCGTCACGAGCTCCAGTGGCTTGCATCACGATGGTGTAGATGCTGAGGAACTCTGACGGATGGGTCTTGCCGTTGTACTTCTCGCTGGCATCGGGCTTGAACGTGCGGTGGGACGGCCACTGGAACTGCCGCAGCTCACAGGTAAAGGCTAGGCAACCCACCTCGTAAGGTAGGCCGTCGGACCCTCCCGGTGTTGGGTGGTCCATAGCGGGCCCCACCCGCCTGTCTGACTGGTGGCGCGTATTGCGCCGGCGCTCGATGGTGGTTCCAGCGTCTTCATGCACTCGCTCATGAAGAGCCCAGCGTTGGTCATGGTGGGTCCGTGGGTCGGACAACGCTATGGAAATGTTATCACAAGCGTCATCACGACTGATCGACATCCGCGGTGGCTAGCGTGGAGGAGGAGAGTGCACCATGGCCATGGCGCCTCCGGCCCCTCCACCGCTGGCATGCAGTGGCTCGATGGAGCGCCAGCCTGAGGGCCCCACCGGTCGTGGCTCGTCTTTGTTGGCAACGCCGACGAGGCTCCGGATAGAGGCCCTCCACTCATCGAGCTTCTCCGCGGCAGGAGGAAAGTCGAGGAGCAGCTGCGCGCGCGCCAAAGCTTCCGCTGGCGTGGGTGGCGGCGAAAGCTGCGTGGACCGTGGCGCGCTTCGACTTCTAACCACGTTAGAAGGAGCTCTGTCACGGCCCGGCGGCTGTGTGCCATTTCCGCCAGCACTTCGGCGGGCATGCTGACCTCCTTCGTCCCGCAAATGACGCACAGGACTCTCCCCATGGCGGTGTCTAGGGTCACAGGTGTGGTGACGCTGCTCGTCACGCACAACCTGGGAGGAGCGCGCTATGGGCGCCGGAGTGGGCGTCTTGGAGGTCGCCGCGTCGCCCGTGGGTGGTACTGCGATGCCCCCGAAGGGTCCCGCGCCACCTGCGGGGGGCCAGCTCCGTCTCTAGATTTTGCGGTGTGTGGCCCATCGCCTTGCGCATGAATGACGCCGCTCGCCAGGTTCTGACTACCAGAGCGATGTTGGTGCTCGTGGGTCGCGCCTCGGGTCCTGTCCGTGACTGGCCCGCTGCTCGCCCGCACCGGTACGGGCCATCCGGCTCCCGATGAACCGACCGCTGTGGCCGCCTTCTTCTTGGGATCCATGATGATTAAGAACCGCTAGGTTGAATGCCAGACCAGAATTTCACAACTGCGCCCCCTACCTGGCGCGCCAGAGATGTCGGTGGCAACGACACCTATGGGGTCACTGGGACCCCTTCTATGGTTGGTGGGTGCGAGGTTGTGCGAAGAGCGGGTCTGACAGGAAGCACACGGATCGTTTACCCAGGTTCGGGCCGCGAAGATGCGTAATACCCTAGTCCTGCTTTGGTGGATGTATTTGAGCGTTCTTCTGTTCTTGAGCTAGCTACAGGGTGCAACTTTGCCCAAAAGAGCCGAATCCCTCTCCTGGCCGCCTCAGGCCTCCTTTTATAGGAAAAAGGGGTTGCCACAGTGGCACACAGGAGGTGGAAAGGTCTACAGTCGACAAGCCTATCCTCTGGGACCATCGAACAAACGCATTTAATGCGCTACCAACGTACCCTCCTTGCTTTATCAGGGACGCCAGGGAAGCACGTCCCAGCTGTCGCCGCCTCGCCTGGCCTCGACACGCGTCAGAGCGGATGAGGCATCATGGCACCATGTTGGCTGGCTATTGGGCTAGCGCGGTGGTGGAGCCTTCATGAAGGGTCACATGCCGCCACGCAGGTGCTTGATGAGTCGGCGTAGAGGCCGCCCGTCACCACACAGGTGCCTGCCCAGCTGGTTGAGCTAGCAGCTGCTTGGGGACGATGGTGGAGTCTTGGCTGGCATGGGCCTGGCTATGGCCCTGCTGATGCCCTCGGCAAGGGTCTTGATGGGGGCCCGGCAAGGGTGCTGCTGTGGCGTCGCAGTCATCCCCGGGAAGGGTCTTGCCGGTGGTCTTGTGGATTTCCTCGACTAGGATCCCGCTGAGGGTCGCCGTCTTCTGGTCCTCATCTGATCTCACATGTTTATGATCTTCATGAAGATTTGCATGCCACCACAGAGGCGCCTCCCGATCCTTGGTTCCAATGTAGTTGGTTGGGTTGGAGCCTATGGGCTCAAGGGTGGCTCACTCCGCTGGCTTCGGGCAAGTTGCCCCGGCAAGGCTCTTGCCGGGGCTGTGGAGGCTGCCTCGACAAGGCTCTTGCCGGGGATGCAGAGGCTACCTCGGCAAGGATCTTGCTGAGGGAGTCCACCTCGCCCTCTTTCTCTCCTGCGTTTCTGGTCTTCGCGTTGCCTTGGTTGCCTCATGTTTCAGCTTCTCTCCGACTTCCCTTCTCTGCCCTGCTAAGTGTGGCCGTGGCGCGCGGCTCTGACTGCCCGTGCACAATTAAAGGGGTCAAAAGAAGAGCCCCTACTTTTGTATACCGACATATAAAGAGAAAGGCATACCACTAACACCAGCTCCTAAATCACACAAAGCAGTTTTCACATTATTCTTTTTGATAGATTAAGGTATAGTTGGTATTCCCGGATCTCCAAGTTTTTTAGGTACTCCATCTTTAAAAGTATAATTAGAAAGCATAGTGGAAATTTCAGCTTCCGGTATTTTTCTCTTATTTGTGATGATGTCTTTCATATACCTTGCATAAGGAGGCATTTTTAGGATATCAGTCAAGTGAGTACGCAAAAAGACTAACCTCAGCATTTTAGCAAAGCATTCAAATTCTTCATCATCATTCTTTTTAGTTGACTTGGGTGGAAAATGCATAGGTTTTTGAACCCACGGTTCTCTTTCTTTACCGTGTTTTCTAGCAACAAAGTCTCTTTTGTCATACCTTTTATTCTTAGGTTGTGGGTTATCAAGATCAACAGGTGGTTCTATCTCAACATCATTGTCTGGTTCTTTATTATTTGGTTGAGAGTCTTCATGAACATCGGCATTATATTTTTCATTATCACTAGGTGAGTGTTCATTACCACATTGAGTTTCAATATCATAGATAGAAACTTCATTATCTATGTCAGGAGGTTTCTCTATTTCAGGTTCACTAGGAGCACGTGAAGTCCTATCATTCTTCTTTTTCTTTTTCTTTTTCCTTTTAGAAGAACTAGGCACACTAGTGTTGGCTCTTTGTGAATATTGTTCAATTCTCTTTGGGTGTCCCTCAGGATAAAGTGGTTCCTGAGTCATTTTACCTCCTCTAGTTGCAAGTCTAACAGCAAAGTCATGCATATTATTATTCATTTCATCAAGCAACTCTCTTTGGGATATAGCAACATGTTCTAACTGAGTTTGAACCATAGAAGCATGCTTTCCAACACCTCCAGCATCATTTGAAATTCTAAATAACAAGTCACTCAAGTGAGCAATCATATCAGAATTATATTTCAATTGTTTCATAACATTTGCATTGAAGTGATCTTGTTTTCTAATATAATTTTCAAACTCGTAAAGGCATTGGCTAGGGATGCATATTGTGAGGATTATCATTATCATTGAACTTCATAAGAGAATTTACTTCTACCACCTTAGGCACTGGTGGTGTATTAAGCCCATGTATTTCTTCAATAGGAGGTAAATTTTTAATATCCTCAGCTTTAATACCTTTTTCCTTCATAGATTTATTTGCCTCTTGCATGTCTTCAGGTCTGAGATATAATATACCCCTCTTCTTCGGGGTGGGTTTAGGTGGTGGTTCATGAATAGTCCAATCATCATAATTTTTCAATTTGTTATTCAATAATTCTTCAGCTTATCCAACAGTTCGTTCCCTGAAAACACAACCAGCACAACTATCTAGGAAGTCCCTAGAAGTACCGGTTAGTCCATTATAGAAGATATCAAGTATTTCATCTTTCTTAAGTGGATGATTAGGCAAAGCATTAAGTAATTGGCAAAGCCTCCCCCAAGCTTGTGGGAGACTCTCTTCTTTAATTTGCACAAAGTTAAATATTTCCTGTAAGGCAGCTTGTTTCTTATGAGCAGGAAAATATTTTTTAAAGAAGTAATAAATCATATCCTGGGGACTACGCACACAACCAGGAGCAAGAGTATTGTACCAAGCTTTAGCATCACCCTTTAATGAGAACGGAAATAATCTAAGAATAAAGTAATAGCGAGTTTTCTCATCATGAGTAAAAAGGGTGGCTATGTCATTCAACTTAGTAAGATGTGCCACAACAGTTTCAGTTTCATAACCATGGAAAAGATTAAATTCAAACAGAGTAATTAACACTGGGTCGACAAAGAATTCATAATCCTTATCATCAATAAAGATAGGTGAAATAGCAAACTTAGGATCACATTTCATTCTAGCATTTAGAGATTTTTCTTTGTACTTGCATAGTAATTTCTCTAGATCATCTCTATCATTGCAAGCAAGAATATCTCTAGTTGTTTCTTCACCCATAACATAACCTTTTAGTACATTAGGCAATTCATATCTAGTAAGGCTAGTTCTAGTAGGTGTTTCAAGAGATTCCGTTTCAAGATCATCATCAGATTCAACAACATCACGTTGTATAACTCTAGCAATTTGTTTATCATGAAATTCACCAAGTGGCACATCATCATTATCAAGCAAGGTACTAGCCTCATCATAAGCATTATCCATAGCAGAAATGCATCCTCAATTACTTGCGACATATCAGAATTAATAGCATGTGGTGGTGTTGCAAGTTTAGTCATAACAGAAGGTGAATCTAAAGCAGAACTGGATGGTAGTTCCTTACCTCCCCTCGTCTTTGAGGGAAAAATCTTAGTCTTAGCATCCTTTAGATTCTTCATAGTGATAATATGATAATAATCCCAAGTGACTCAACAAATATAGCTATGCCCCCCGGCAATGGCGTCAGAAAATGGTCTTGATAACCCACAAGTATAGGGGATCGCAATAGTTTTCGAGGGTAGAGTATTCAACCCAAATTTATAGATTCGACACAGGGGGAGCCAAAGAATATCTGAAGGTATTAGCAGCTGAGTTGTCAATTCAACCACACCTGGAGATTAATTATTTGCAGCAAAGTGATCAGTACCAAAGTAGTTTGATAGTTTTGATAGTAGTAGTAGCAGCAATAGTAAGAGTAATAGTGATAGCAGTAATTTTGTAGCAAGTCTAATAGTGATGATAGCAATAGTAACTTAGGAGAAACAATATGGAAAAATTCGTAGGCATTGGATCGGTCACTTGTTGGATGATATTCATCATGAGACAGTTATAAACTAGGGCGATACGGCACTAGCTCCAGTTCATCGATATAATGTAGGCATGTATTCCGTAAATAGTCATGCGTGCTTTATTAAAAGAACTTGCATGACATCTTTTGTCCTCCCCCCCTGTGGTAGCGGGGCCCATATTGCAAACTAAGGGATATTAATGCCTCCTTTTAATAGAGAACCGGAACAAAGCATTAACACATAGTGAATACATGAACTCCTCAAACTACGGTAATCATCGGAAGAAGTCCTGGTTATTGTCACTCTAGGGTTACCGGATCATAACACGAAGTAGGTGACTATAACTTGCAAGATCGGAACTCGAACATGGATATAACGGTGATAACATAAAAGGTTTAGATCTGAAATCATGGCACCCAGGCCCAAAGTGACAAGCATTAAGCATGGCAAAGTCATAGCAACATCAATCTAAGAACATAGTGGATACTAGGGATTCACGCCTACCGGAACCCTACATCAGCTATAGAGCCAGAGCTGGAACCATAATTTGATCCTCCATGATAGTCTGATTGCTAGTGGGATCCGGAGGTGATTGCCAACCAGTGGCAATCCGAGGCTTCTTCATAGTACGAACCCAACAATTACTTTGGATATCCGCGAGGCCAACTGTGGCCATAGACCAACTTAGGCCAAAAGCCTAAGCTTTGGGGAGTACGTATCTCTCACCGACATTACATTCATGTTCACACACTCATGCTAGTTGTCGGTGCTCATACTTTTTCATTGTATCATCCATGCTAGTTTATTTTCCTTTTTATGCTTTCTTCTTGTGTGTTTAATAAACCTTAAGAAAAACTAAAAAAATAGTTGTAGCTTTTAATTAGTTTACTTTCCATGCTTGTAGTAGTAATTACAAAGAAAACCCAAAAAGATATCTCGTTCTTCTTTTGCTTGTTGGGAGCTTTCCCGTGTAAATAGTTTTATTTCTTTCTTTCCTTTGGGGGTCGAGAGGAGAAGACCATAATGAAAATGTTAAAGTGGCTCTCATATGCATTATTGTTGATCTAACAAAGAGCCCATATTACCTTGTCTTCTCTCTTGAATTGAATGCTTGCAGATTCCAGCTTAGTCCAATGCACGTGCACTATTATTATTATTATCCACACTATTCGGTCGTGCAAGTGAAAGGCAATAATGATGATTATATGATGAACTTATTGAGATAAGAAAAGCTGGTATGAACTTGACCTCTCTTGTTTTTGTAAATATGATTAGTTCATCGTTCCTGATTCAGCCTATTATGAATAAACATGTTTGCAATGAAAATTAGAGATTATAGTTGCTTATGCCATGCTTAATTAGCTAGGAGCTTATAATGGTTTTACCTCGCGTGCCAACATGCTATTAAAATGGTTGTGATGTGGTATGATAGGGTGGTATCCTCTTTTGAACGATTCGAGTGGCTTGACTTGGCACATGTTCACGCATATAGTTGAAACAAAATCAACATAGCCTCTACGATATTTATGTTCATGGTGCATTATATCCTACTCATGCTTGCATTCGGTGTTGATTAATTTTAATACATGCTCATGACTATTGTCGCTCTCTAGCTGGTCGTTTCCCAGTCTTTTGCTAGCCTTCACTTGTACTAAGCGGGAATACTGGTTGTGCATCCAATTCCTTAAACCCCAAAGTTGTTCCATATGAGTCCACCATACCTACCTATATACGGTATCTACCTGCCGTTCCAAGTAAATTTGTATGTGCCGAACTCTAAACCTTCAAATAAACATTCTGTTTTGTATGCTCGAATAGCTCATGTATCAACTAGGGATGTCCGTATCTTCCATGTTAGGCGGGTTATTCTCAATAGGAGTGGACTCCGCTCCTCACTCACGAGAAAATGGCTGGTCATTGGGATGCCCAGTCCCATGCTTTATGCAAATCAAATCAAAATAACTGCAAACAAAACTCCCACAGGACTCTTGTTAGTTGGAGGCACTCATTCTTTCGAGCAAGCCATGGATTGATGCTTGTTGGTGGAGGGGGAGTATAAACTTTACCATTCTATTTGGGAATCGCCTATAATGTGTGTAGCATGGAAGATATCGCCATCTCTTGGTTGTTATGTTGACAATGAAAGTATACCGATCAAAGTATTATTCGTATCTATTTCAAAACTGAGCTCTGGCACCTCTACAAATCCATGCTTCCCTCTACGAAGGGCCTATCTATTTACATTTATGTTGAGTCATCATCCTCGTATTAAAAAGCACCAGTTGGAGAGCACCGCTGTCATTTGCATCCATTACTGTTAGTTTACATTGAGTATGACTTGACTGGATCTCTTTTACCATGAATTACAATGTCTAGTCCGTCCTTGACCTTTAAAGGTGCTTTGCATTTATCTTTTGCGGTCTCAGAAAGGGCTAGCGAGATACCATATTGTTATATCATATCATGATTGTTTTCAGAAAGTGTTGTCATCAGAGATTTATTATTATTGCTCGCTAGTTGATTATGCCATTGATATGAGTAAACATGAGACCTAAATGTTATTGTGAATACGGTTAGTTCATAATCTTTGTTGAAAACTTGAATGTTGGATTTACATATTTACAACAACAAGAGCAAACAGAGTTTGTAAAAGTTTTTCTTTATCACTTTCAGTTTATCAACTAAATTGCTTGAGGACAAGCAAAGGCTTAAGCTTGGGGGAGTTGATACGTCTCTGTCGTATCTACTTTTCCAAACACTTTTGCCCTTGTTTTGGACTCTAACTTGCATGATTTGAATGGAACTAACCCGGACTGACGCTATTTTCAGCAGAATTGTCATGGTGTTATTTTTGTGCAGAAATAAAAGTTCTCAAAATGACCTAAAAATCAACGGAGAATTATTTTGGAATACATAAAAAATACTGGAAGGACGATCCACGTTAGCGGGGCCTCCTCCTGTCCACGAGGGTGGGGGCGCGCCCTACCCCCTGGGCGTGCCCCCTGCCTCGTGGGCCCCCTGACGCTCCACCGACCTCAACCCTGACTCCATATATTCACTTTCGGGGAGAAAAAACCCAGGGAGAAGGATTCATCACGTTTTACGATATGGAGCCGCCGCCAAGCCCTAAACTCTCTCGGGAGGGCTGATCTGGAGTCCGTTCGGGGCTTCGGAGAGGGGAATCCGTCGCCATCGTCATCATCAACTTTCCTCCATCACCAATTTCATGATGCTCACCACCGTGAGTGAGTAATTCCATCGTAGGCTTGTTGGACGGTGATGGGTTGGATGAGATTTATCATGTAATCGAGTTAGTTTTGTTAGGGTTTGATCCCTAGTATCCACTATGTTCTGAGATTGATGTTACTATGACTTTGCTATGCTTAATGCTTGTCACTAGGGCCTGAGTGTCATGATTTCAGATCTGAACCTATTATGTTTTCATCAATATATGAGAGTTCTTGATCCTATCTTGCAAGTCTATAGTCACCTATTATGTGTTATGATCCGGCAACCCCGAAGTGACAATAATCGGGACCACTCCCGGTGATGACCGTAGTTTGAGGAGTTCATGTATTCACTATGTGTAAATGATTTGGTCTGGTACTCTATTAAAAGGAGGCCTTAATATCCCTTAGTTTCCAATAGGACCCCGCTACCACGGGAGGGTAGGACAAAAGATGTCATGCAAGTTCTTTCCATAAGCATGTATGACTATATTCGGAATACATGCCTACATTACATTGATGAATTGGATCTAGTTCTGTGTCACCCTAGGTTATGACTGTTACATGATGAACCGCATCCAGCATAATTATCCATCATCGATCCATTGCCTACGAGCTTTCCATATATTGTTCTTCACTTATTTACTTTTCCGTTGCTATTGTTATCATCACTACAAAACACCAAAAATATTACTTTTACTAATGTTACCTTTTACCACCATTACCACTACAAACATATTACTTTGCTACTAAACACTTTGCTGCAGATATTAAGTTTCTAGGTGTGGTTGAATTGACAACTCAGCAGCTACTACTTGAGAATATTCTTTGGCTCCCCTTGTGTCGAATCAATAAATTTGGGTTGAATACTCTACCCTCAAAAATTGTTGTGACCCCCTATACTTGTGGGTTATCAGTGCCGACCCAGGGTCCCCTCTCCGGTAGGTCTTGGCTCCAGAAATTCTTATATATTATATAAAAATACCTCGCAAAGTTTCATTCCATTCCGCGATTTTATTTTTGCACAAAAACAACACAATGGTAGTTCTGCTAAAAACAGCGTAAGTCCAGGGTTAGTTTCATTCAAATCATGCAAATTAGAGTCCAAAACAAGAGGAAAAGCGTTAGGAAAAGTAGATACATTGGAAATGTATCAGTCCACAGCCGGCGTCTCAAGCACACTAGCTTGCTCCCCAAATATCATTTCATTGTTCAATCATCCTCGGTGAAAGATGGGCATGTGGACCCGCGTCGTGAGGGCAACTTCGTGTTGGGGACCGTAGTAATTTCAAAAAAATTCTTACGCACACCCAAGATCATGGTGATGCATAGCAACGAGAGGGGAGAGTGTTGTCTACGTACCCTTGTAGACCGTAAGCGGAAGTGTTATGACAACACGGTTGATGTAGTCGTACGTCTTCACGATCGACCGATCCTAGTACTGATAACCCACAAGTATAGGGGATCGCAATAGTTTTCGAGGGTGGAGTATTCAACCCAAATTTATTGATTTGACACAAGGGGAGCCAAAGAATATTCTCAAGTATTAGCAGCTGAGTTGTCAATTCAACCACACCTGGAAACTTAATATCTGCAGGAAAGTATTTAGTAGCAAAGTAATATGATAATAGTGGTAACGGTAGCAAAAGGTAATGATAACAAAAGTAATGTTTTTGGTATTTTGTAGTGATTGTAACAATAGCAACGGAAAAGTAAATAAGCGAAGAACAATATATGGAAAGCTCGTAGGCAATGGATCGGTGATAGAGAATTGTGCCGGATGCGGTTCATCATGTAACAGTCATAACCTAGGGTGACATAGAACTAGCTCCAGTTCATCAATGCAATGTAGGCATGTATTCCAAATATATTCATACGTGCTTATGGAAAAGAACTTTCATGACATCTTTTGTCCTACCCTCCCGTGGCAGCGGGGTCCTAGCGGAAACTAAGGGATATTAAGGCCTCCTTTAAATAGAGTACCGGACCAAAGCATTAACACATAGTGAATACATGAACTCCTCAAACTACGGTCATCACCGGGAGTGGTCCCGATTATTCTCACTCCGGGGTTGCCGGATCATAACACATAGTAGGTGACTATAGACTTGCAAGATAGGATCAAGAACTCTCATATATTGATGAAAACATAATAGGTTCAGATCTGAAATCATGGCACTCGGGCCCTAGTGACAAGCATTAAGCATAGCAAAGTCATAGCAACATCAATCTCAGAACATAGTGGATACTAGGGATAAAACCCTAACAAAACTAACTCGATTACATGATAAATCTCATCCAACCCATCACCGTCCAGCAAGCCTACAATGGAATTACTCCCGCACGACGGTGAGCATCATGAAATTGGTGATGGGGGAGGTTGATGATGACAATGGCGACGGATTCCTCTCTCCGGAGCCCCGAACGGACTCTAGATCAGCCCTCCCGAGAGGTTTTAGGGCTTGGCGGTGGCTCCGTATCGTAAAACGCGATGAATCCTTCTCCTTGATTTTTTTTCTCCCCGAAAGTGAATATATAGAGTTGGAGTTGAGGTCGGAGGAGCTCCAGGGGGCCCACGAGGTAGGGGGCGCGCCCAGGGGGCAGGCGTGCCCCCACCCTCGTGGCTAGGGTGTGGGCCCCCTGGCCTTGATCTTTTGCCAGTATTTTTTATTATTTTCAAAAATACGCTCCGTGGAGTTTCAAGTCATTCCGAGAACTTTTGTTTCTGCACATAAATAACACCATGGCAATTCTGCTGAAAACAGTGTTAGCCCGGGTTAGTTCCATTCAAATCATGCAAGATAGAGTCCAAAACAAGGGCAAAAGTGTTTGGAAAAGTAGATACGACGGAGACGTATCAAATCCCCCAAGCTTAAACCTTTGCTTGTCATCAAGCAATTCAGTTGATAAACTGAAAGTGATAAAGAAAAACTTTTACAAACTCTATTTGCTCTTGTTGTTGTAAATATGCAAAGCCACCATTCAAGTTTTCAGCAAAGATTATGAACCAACCATATTCACAATAACATTTAGGTCTCATGTTTACACATATCAATGGCATAATCAACTATTAAGCAATAATAATAAATCTCAGATGACAACACTTTCTCAAAACAATCTTAATATGATATAACAAGATGGTATCTCGCTAGCCCTTTCTGAGACCGCAAAAGATAAATGCAAAGCACCTTTAAAGATCAAGGACTGACTATACATTGTAATTCATGGTAAAAGAGATCCAGTCAAGTCATACTCAATGTAAAATAACAGTAATGGATGCAAATGATAGTGGTGCTCTCCAACTGGTGCTTTTTAATAAGAGGATGATGACTCAACATAAAAGTAAATATATAGGCCCTTCGCAGAGGGAAGCAGGGATTTGTAGAGGTGCCAGAGCTTGATTTTAAAATAGAGATGAATAATATTTTGAGCGGTATACTTTCATTGTCAACATAACAACAAAGAGATGGCGATATCTTCCATGCTACACACATTATAGGCGGTTCCCAAGCAGAATGGTAAAGTTTATACTCCCCCTCCACCAACAAGCATCAATCCATGGCTTACTCGAAACAACGAGTGCCTCCAACTAACAAGAGTCCCAGGGGGAGTTTTGTTTGCAATTATTTTGATTTGATTTGCATAAAGCATGGGACTGTGCATCCCGGTGACCAGCCATTTTCTCGTGAGTGAGGAGCGGAGTCCACTCCTCTTGAGAATAATCTGCCTAATATGGAAGATACAGATAGCCCTAGTTGATACATGAGCTATTCAAGCATACAAAACAGGATATTTATTTGAAGGTTTAGAGTTTGGCACATACAAATTTACTTGGAACAACGGGTTGATGCCGTATATAGGTAGGTATGGTGGACTCATATGGAATAACTTTGGGGTTTATGGGATTGGATGCACAAGCAGTATTCCCGCTTAGTACAAGTGAAGGCTAGAAAAAGACTAGGAAGCGACAAGCTAGAGAGCGACAACAGTCGTGAACATGCATTAAAATTAATCAACACCAAATGCAAGCATGAGTAGAATATAATGCACCATGAACATAAATATCGTAGAGGCTATGTTGATTTTGTTTCAACTACATGCGTGAACATGTGCCAAGTCAAGCCACTCGAATCGTTCAAAAGAGGATACCACCCTATCATACCACATCACAACCATTTTAATTGCATGTTGGAACGCAAGGTAAACCATTATAAGCTCCTAGCTAATTAAGCATGGCATAAGCAACTATAATCTCTAATTGTCATTGCAAACATGTTCATTCATAATAGGCTGAATCAGGAACGATGAACTAATCATATTTACAAAAACAAGAGAGGTCGAGTTCATACCAGCTTCTCTCATCTCAATCAGTCCATCATATATCATCATAATTGCCTTTCACTTGCACGACCGAATGATGTGAATAATAATAACAGTGCATGTGCATTGGACTAAGCTGGAATCTGCATGCATTCAATAAACAGGAGAAGACAGGGCAATACGGACTCTTGGTTAAATCAACAATAATGCATATAGGAGTCACTTCAACAATTTAATCATGGTCTTCTCCTATCGACCCCCAAAGAAAAGAAAAGAAATAAAACTATTTACACGGGAAAGCTCCCAACAAGCAAAAGAAGAACAGGAAATCTTTTTGTGTTTTCTTTTTAATTACTACTACAAGCACGGAAACTAAAACTAGCTAAAAGCTACAACTAATTTTTTTTGGTTTTTCTAAAAGGTTTATTTCAAACACACAAGAAGAAGGCATAAAAAGGAAATAAACTAGCATGGATATTACAATGAAAATGTATGAGCACCAACATCTAGCAACGAGTGTGTGAACATAAATGTAATGTCGATGGTAAATACGTACTCCCCCAAGCTTAGGCTTTTGGCCTAAGTGGTCTAATGCCACAGATGGCCTAGCGGATATCCAAAGTTGTAGTTGGGGTCGTACTAAGATGCAGCAGTCATTGCATCATGGGCTGCAGCTTGGAGGCGAGCTATCTCAGCTCTCCTCTTGTACTCTTCTGCCTCCTCTCTGGTTATAGATCTCCCCTTTGCCTGAAAATCAAAGAAAGTAGAAGCAAGGAGAGCGACGTGATAGGTGTGTCATCTGTCAAAGATTAGTTGGTACTAGAGGAACTGATCGGTCCTCTCAACAAACTAATGATGAACCATAGCCTCATAATCCAAATAGGCAGGAGGCAACCCAATATCATCCTCACGTATGGTTATACCAAGAAAATTAGCTATGCGGGTTGCATAAATTCCACAAAAGAAATCTCCATTAAATCTATTGAGATGCAAGCTCAAGAACATGGTCACCTAGGCAGCATAAATTTGCAATGAATAAAGCACAAGAACAAAAACTAATTAGACCAATGGAGGAGTCACATACCAAGGAACAATCCCCCCAAGCAGTTTTGTGAGAGGTGCTTTGAGCAAGGAGATCGAAAATGGCAGCAAAATGAGCTTGGACTCGGGTTTGAGCTGGATAATGGTGTTTGTGGGAGGAAGAAGGAGTGTGTGGGTACAGGAATAAGTGGAGGAGGTCCACCGTGGGCCCACGAGGCAGGGGGCGCGCCCAGGGGTAGGGCGCGCCCTCCACCCTCGTGGCCAGGTGAATGCCCCCCTGTTGTGTTCTCAGTGCCAAATATTCTCAAATATTCCAGAAAAAACCATATTTAAATTTCGGGGCATTTGGAGAACTTTTATTTTCGGGGTATTTTATATTGCATGGATAATCAGAAAACAGACTGAAATTACTATTTTTTCTTTATTTAATATAAATAACAGAAAGTAGAAAGAGGGTACAGAGAGTTGTGTTTTCTAACTTCATCCATCTCATGATCATCAAAAGGAATCCATTAACAAGGTTGATCAAGTCTTGTTAACAAACTCATTCCGAATAACATGGAACCGGAGAATTTTCGAATAACCCTAGGTTACCTCAACGGGGATATGCACATCCCCAATAATTAGAATATCATATTTCTTCTTGACAGTAGGTAGAGGAAATTCAAAACCTCCAAAAATAATCGATGGAATTTTTCCAATAGAATTTATACTGTGGACTTGAGGTTGTTTCCTCAGAGAGTGTACCGTATGCTCATTACCATTAACATGAAAAGTGACATTGCCTTTGGTGCAATCAGTAACGGCCCCTGCAGTATTCAAAAAGGGTCTTCCAAGAATAATAGACATACTATCATCCTCGGGAATATCAAGAATAACAAAGTCCATTAAAATAGTAATGTTTGCAACCACAACAGGCACATCCTCACAAACACCGACTGGTATAGCAGTTGATTTATCAGCCATTTGCAAAGATATTTCAGTGGGTGCCAACTTATTCAAATCAAGTCTACGATATAAAGAGAGAGGCATAACACTAACACCAGCTCCAAGATCACATAAAGCAGTTTTAACATAGTTTCTTTTAATGGAGCATGGTATAGTGGGTACTCCTAGATCTCCAAGTTTCTTTGGTATTCCACCTTTAAAAGTATAATTAGCAAGCATGGTGGAAATTTCAGCTTCCGGTATCTTTCTTTTATTAGTAACAATATCTTTCATGTACTTAGCATAAGGATTCATTTTAAGCATATCAGTTAATCGCATGCGCAAAAACATAGGTCTAATCATTTCAGCAAAGCGCTCAAAATCCTCATCATCCTTTTTCTTGGATGGTTTGGGAGGAAAAGGCATGGGTTTCTGAACCCATGGTTCAATTTCTTTACCATGTTTCCTAGCAACAAAGTCTCTGTTATCATAACGTTGATTCTTTGATTGTGGGTTATCAAGATCAACAACAGGTTCAATTTATATGTCATTATCATTACTAGGTTGAGCATCAACATGAACGTTATCATTTACATTATCACTAGTTTCATGTTCATTACCATATTGTGTTTCAGCATCAGAAATAGAAATATCATTTCGATTCTCAGGTGTTCAGCAATAGGTTCACTAGAAGCATGCAAAGTCATATCATTTTTCTTTTTCTTCCTTTTAGAAGGACTAGGTGCATCTATATTATTTCTCTGAGAATCTTGCTCAATTCTCTTAGGGTAACCTTCAGGATACAAAGGTTCCTGAGTCATTTTACCAGTTCTAGTAGCCACTTTAACAGCATAGTCCTTATTCTTACTATTCAATTCATTGAGCAAATCATTTTGAGCTTTAAGTACTTGTTCTACTTGAGTGGTAACAATCGAAGCATGTTTACTAATAAGTTTAAGTTCACCTTTGACATTAGCCATATAATCACCCAAGTGTTCAAGCATATCAACACTGCGTTTTAATTCTCTACCAAAATAAGCATTGAAGTCTTCTTGCTTAACCATAAATTTAACAAACTCATCTAAGCATGGGCTAGCAAACTTAGTAAATGGGATTTCAGCTTTATCATATCTATAGAGAGAATTTACCTTTACTACCTGTGTTGGGTTATCGTGACCATGTGTTTCTTCAATAGGAGATGGATTAAAATTATGCATTTCTTCGACAGGCGGTAAATTAAGACCATGTATTTCTTCAATAGGAGGTAAATTCTTAACATCTTCAGCTTTAATGCCCTTTTCTTTCATAGATTTCTTTGCCTCTTGCATATCCTCAGGACTGAGAAATAGAACACCTCTCTTCTTCAGATTTGATTTAGAAATAGGCTCAGGAAGTGTCCAATTATTTTCATTTGTCAACATATTATTCAATAGAATTTCAGCTTCATCCGGTGTTCTTTCCCTGAAAATAGAACCAGCACAACTATCCAGGTAATCTCTGGAAGCATCGTTAGTCCATTATAAAAGATATCAAGTATTTCATTTTTCTTAAGAGAATGATCAGGCAAAGCATTAAGTAATTGGAGAAGCCTCCCCCAAGCTTGTGGGAGACTCTCTTCTTCAATTTTCTCAAAATATATATATATCCCTTAAGGCAGCTTGTTTCTTATGAGCAGGGAAATATTTAGCAGAGAAGTAATAAATCATATCTTGGGGACTACGCACACAACAAGGATCAAGAGAATTAAACCATATCTTAGCATCACCCTTTAATGAGAACGGAAATATTTTAAGGATATAAAAGTAGCGAGTTCTCTCATCATTAGTGAACAGGGTGGCTATATCATTTAGTTTAGTAAGATGTGCCACAACAGTTTCAGATTCATAGCCATAAAAAGGATCAGACTCAACCAAAGTAATTATATCAGGATCAACAGAGAATTCATAATCCTTATTAGTAACACAGATAGGCGAAGTAGCAAAAGCAGGGTCAGGTTTCATTATAGCATTAAGGGATTGCTGCTTCCATTTAGCTAATAACCTCTTTAGATCATATCTATCATTGCAAGCTAAAATAGCTCTAGTAGCTTCTTCATCCATAACATAATTGTTGGGGATATAGCTACCAGGTATGACCCACCCAGGAGGGGCCGGGTCAACCCCAATGGCGGGTTACAAAAGAAGCCCAGTAATATTCAGGGTGATAGTCTATTAAGACTTGTAGAAGGCCTAAGCCCAGAGGCGGCTTAAGGCTCAATATTGTAAACCGCCGTATGTAAAGAAAGACTTGTAAAGAAAGGCATATAAAAGAAGTCGCCGAGCCGGACACATTTTATGAGCCGGTCGGGACTCTGTAGGCCGCCAAGCATCAACCCGTGTATATAAGGGGATGACCCGGCGGCGTCTTAGGGGAAGAATAACAAGAGATCGATAGCCAAGCTAGTGGATTCGCTCCTTGGTCATCGAAACCTAGCAATACAACACCAATTGGACTAGGCCTTACCTTCACCGTAAGGGGCCGAACTAGTATAAACCCCTCGTGTCCTTTGTCCCGATTAACCCCTTTAAGCTTCCTAGTTGCGATGGCCCTACAACTAAGTCCTTTTGCTAGGACATCTGCCGTGACAATTCCATGACAGTTGGCGCCCACCGTGGGGCCAGCACACGATAGATTTGAGTTCTTGAAGGGCAACTTCGTAGGGCTCAAGGGATACGCTTTGGGCCGGATGACCAAGAGTCGTCGCGGCAAGCTCTACATTGACGACGAAGGCTGGCGCCCCGAGGCCGGCTCAATTGAGTACGGGTACCGGGTCCCCTTTGGTGGAATCCATGTCTTCATCGGCCGGATCGACGAGTCGGGCCCTGAGCCGGACGTCTGCACCAACCTCATCGAGACGGCTCAGCGCGCGAGATCCGCTCGGGCTCAACCTGCCGTGAGGCATGCCTTCGTGGGTTGCATCCATGGAGGTGAATTCTCTAAAGGATCAGTGGATGGCGGTGAGACGGCCATCTGTTCCTGAAAGTGCGTTATATCGACTAGAGGGGGGTGAATAGGCGATTTTTATGAAAGTCTTCAAAACGTGGAAGTTTTGAAGACAAACGATAGAAATAAACCTATTACCATGCAGCGGAAGGTAGACTACACTAGGCAAACCATAGTCAAGTATTCAATGAAGTGAAAGCACAATGACTAATAGCAGCAATGTAGTGAGGATCAAGTAGGAAGATATTATGAAGCCAAACAGAACACGCAGTTACTTAGTGAAGACAAAAGATAGTGCAATCATACAATGACTTCACAAGGACCAACAGTAAGTAAAGGGAAGGGAAGGATGAAACCAGTGACTCGTTGAAGACAATGATTTGTTGGACCAGTTCCAGTTGCTGTGACAACTGTACATCTGGTTAGGGCGGCTAGGTATTTAAACCTGAGGACACACAGTCCCGGACACCCAGTCCTGAACACGCAGCTTAGGACACCCAGTCCTCACCGTATTCCCCTTGAGCTAAGGTCACACAGACCTCGCCCAATCACTCTGGTAAGTCTTCAAGATAGACTCCCAAACCTTCACAGACTTCGTTCACCGGCGATCCACAATGGCTCTTGGATGCTCAGAACGCGACGCCTAACCGGCTGGAGGATTCACAGTCCTCGAGTGTAATAAGTCTTCAGATCACACAGACAAGAAGACTTAAGTGATGCCTAACACTCCTTGGCTTTGGGTGGTTAGGGCTTTATCCTCACAAGGAATTCTCTCTCAAAGGCTTCGAGGTGGGTTGCTCTCAAACGACAAAAGCCATACTGAAAGCACAAGTGCTCCCTAGGTGGTTTTGGTAATTGATGACAACATATCTCTTGTTGGACAAATACCTTTACCTAGTATATTTCAGATAAGTTCAACAATGGAGTGGCATGGACTAAAGGTTGTGGGAACCTCTTCAAGATGCTAAGGACAAAGGATTGGCTCAAGCTCAAAAGGTCAAGACTCTTCATTTTATATTTTAGTGATCCAAGATCACATTGAGTCTTTAGGAAAAGCCAATACTATCAAGGAGGGATGAGGTGTTGCTTAATGAGCCTCTTGCTTTATCTGCTTAATGATATGCTCCAAAATCCTTAGCTACTTTCCCACTTCCACAAATGACCTAAACCCTAAGCCAAACTCGGTCATACCGATTCTGTCAATCCGGCGCCACCGAGTTTCACTTGTCATTTGCCACTGCCAAACCCTAGCAATTCGGTCCTACCGATACGGATCTCGGTCTCACCGAGATGGGCTTGCAAACTCTCTGTTACCTGTTGCAATATCTTCGGTCCCACCGAGATATGCAATCGGTCCAACCGAGTTTGCTTGGCCAACTCTCTGTTTCACTTATTACCAAAATCGGTCCCACCGAGTTTGAGTAATCGGTCAAACCGAGTTTTGGATTTTCCCTAACCCTAGCACATCGGTCCCACCGAGTTGTTCCAGTCGGTCCCACCGAAATCTCTAACGGTCACTAGGTTTACCATTTCGGTCAGACCGAGTTTTCTGATTCGGTCCCACCGAGATTGGTAGATTGTGTGTAACGGTTGGATTTTGTGTGGAGGCTATAAATACCCCTCCACCACCTCTTCATTCGAAGAGAGAGCCATCAGAACACATACACCATTCCTACTCATATGTTCTGAGAAAGAACCACCTACTCATGTGTTGAGACCAAGATATTCCATTCCTACCATATGAATCTTGATCTCTAGCCTTCCCCAAGTTGCTTTCCACTCAAATCTTCTTTCCACCAGATCCAAATCCTATGAGAGAGAGTTGAGTGTTGGGGAGACTATCATTTGAAGCACAAGAGCAAGGAGTTCATCATCAACACACCATTTGTTACTTCTTGGAGAGTGGTGTCTCCTAGATTGGCTAGGTGTCACTTGGGAGCCTCCGACAAGATTGTGGAGTTGAACCAAGGAGTTTGTAAGGGCAAGGAGATCGCCTACTTCGTGAAGATCTACCGCTAGTGAGGCAAGTCCTTCGTGGGCAATGCCCATGGTGGAATAGACAAGGTTGCTTCTTCGTGGACCCTTCGTGGGTGGAGCCCTCCATGGACTCGCGCAACCGTTACCCTTCGTGGGTTGAAGTCTCCATCAACGTGGATGTAGGATAGCACCACCTATCCGAACCACGGGAAAAACATCCGTGTCTCCAATTGCGTTTGAATCCTCCAAACCCTTCCCATTACATTCTTGCAAGTTGCATGCTTTACTTTCCGCTGCCTATATACTCTTTGCATGCTTGCTTGATATGTATTGTGTATGTTAAAATTGTGCCCGAACTGCACTTAAACCGAAAAAGCTTAAAAAGTGCAACTTTAGCATTAAGTGTCTATTCACCCCCCTCTAGACACTCCTTCTTCTAGATCCTACAAGTGGTATCAGAGCTTTGGTCTCCATTGCCTTGGTTTAATCACCATTGGAGGAAGATGGATGTGTCTACTTTAGGGAGTCTTAGACATAGAGTGCCTATTCTTGATGGAGAGTACTTTCATGAGTGGAAAAATGAGATGCTTGTAATCTTCAATCAATATCATTTAAACAAGTATATTGCTAGCCCTTGTGCACCTCATATTGATCCTTTGCATCCTACCCTAGATGAAGATATTGACATGATTCACAATCTTAGAACCATTGAGCTCATCATTAGAGGATTGCCCAAAAATTTGATTGCTAGTTTGCCTACTCTTAATTGTGCCTATACTATATGGAAATTTTTTGAGGAACGATTTCCCGATCATTCCTTGAAAAATTTGGATAAAATTCTCCATAAATCTATTGCCTTGAGTAAGATGAACTCTAGTGATACTAAGTTTGGTGATTGTCTATTTGAGCTTACCAATCTCAAGCATGCTAAAGGAAATGTTGGAATCATTAGTGATATTATATTTGAAGCTATAAGAATTCATAAAAGTGACCACTTTGATGACCATTTATCTAATGAATTACCCTCTCTAGGAAATGATGAGTCACAAGATCATGATGAACATGGATACTATGATGATGATGATGATGATGATAGTGACTTCGATCTTGATGATGCAATGAGACATTTTGGTCTTACGGCAAATCTTCGGGGATATGCGTCAGGTGGAAAGGAATGGGTTCTTGATAGTGGATGTACTGATCATATGACCGGAGATGAAGAGATGTTCCGTGAGCTTGCTGAAAATGACGGCCCTCGAAAATATGTCACCTTTGGTGATAATTCAAAGGGTAAAGTAGTTGGCCTTGGTAAGGTGGCCATCTCACATGATAGTTCCATTCAAAATGTCATGCTCATTGAATCTCTCGGCTACAATTTACTTTCAGTATCTAGACTTGCTGATTTTGGCCTAAATGTTCTATTTACTGAGGTAGATTGCCAAGTGTTTCGTCGAGACAATCATAAAATGGTCTTTACCGGTATGCGTAGAGGTGATCTTTACATTGTCGATTTCTCTAAAAAGGCACAACCTAAAACTTGCTTCATTGCTAAATCCTCAAAAGGTTGGTTGTGGCATAGACGACTAGGTCACGTTGGCATGAGAAATCTTGACAAGCTTATTAAAGGAAATCATATCCTTAGAGTTAACGATGTCATATTTGATAAGGATAGACTTTGCAGTGCTTGTCAAGCAGGTAAACAGGTTGGAGGAAGACATCCTGTGAAGAACGTCATGACCACAAGGAGGCCACTTGAGCTACTTCATATGGATCTTTTTGGTCCCAACGCCTACAAAAGTCTCGGTGGAAATTCTTTTGGTCTAGTTATAGTTGATGATTTTTCAAGATTTACGTGGGTGTTCTTTCTTAATGACAAGTCGCGGGTCCAGAAGATCTTCAAAAACTTCGCTAGGAAAGCCCAAAATCAGTTTGAAGTGAAGATCAAGAAGGTTCGGAGTGACAACGGAACGGAGTTCAAGAACGCAAATGTGGACACCTTTCTTGATGAAGAAGGGATTTCACACGAGTTCTCGGCTACGTACACACCTCAACAAAATGGAGTTGTTGAGAGGAAGAACCGGACGCTCATCGAAATGGCAAGAACGATGCTTGATGAATACAAGACGCCAAAGCACTTTTGGGCAGAAGCGGTTGAGACAGCTTGTCACGCAACAAATCGCTTGTATCTTCACAAGCTACTCGGCAAGACAGCATATGAGCTCCTCACCGGTAACAAACCCCAAGTTGGATACTTTCGAGTATTTGGCTCAAAGTGCTACATTCTTGATAAGCGTCGTCGTTCAAAGTTTGCTCCTAAATCTCATGAAGGCTTCCTACTCGGTTATGGCTCAAACTCTCACACTTACCATGTCTACAACAATTTCACCCAAAAAGTTGAAGAGACGATAGATGTGAAGTTTGATGAATCTAATGGCTCGCAAGTAGAGCAATTGCCAATTGATGTAGGAGACAAAGACCCTTCAGAAGCAATCCAAGACTTGTCCATTGGCAAAGTTCGTCCAACGGAGGTGAAGGAGAGTACGTCATCCGTCCAAGTGGAAGCTTCTACTTCACGACAAGGTGAACCAAGAATCGACACGGAAGCATCCACAAGTGGGACACACCAAGATGAAGAAGACGAGGAAGTACATCAAGACGAACATCAACAACCTCCTTCCCCACCACGACAAGAGAATGACAACGTCAACAATGAAGAAGGCCAAGAAGAAGAACAAGATGAAGAAGATGCTCAACGAAGACCCAAGCAAAAGCTCTCACGAGTTCGAGCAAGAATTGCCAAAGATCATCCCGCCGAGCAAATCCTCAATGATATACAAACCGGGAGAATCACTCGCTCAAAAACTCGTTTAGCTAACTTTTGTGAAAACTATTCATTCATCTCTAGCATTGAACCTATGAAGGTTGAAGAAGCATTGAAAGATCCGGATTGGATAAACACTATGCATGAAGAGCTACACAATTTTGAGAGAAACCAAGTTTGGACATTGGTTGAGAAGCCCGACGACAACCACAACATCATTGGTACTAAATGGGTGTTTCGCAACAAGCAAGATGAAGATGGACAAGTGGTCCGCAACAAAGCACATCTCGTCGCCCAAGGGTACACGCAAGTCGAAGGTATGGACTATGGTGAGACATATGCTCCCGTTGCTAGACTTGAGTCCATTCGCATCTTACTTGCCTATGCTAATCACCATATATCACCTTGTACCAAATGGACATTAAGAGTGCTTTTCTAAATGGTGAAATAGAGGAGGAAGTTTATGTCAAACAACCTCCCGGCTTTGTCAATCCTAAGAAACCTAATCATGTTTACAAACTTCACAAAGCTCTTTATGGTCTTAAACAAGCTCCTAGAGCATGGTATAAATGCTTGACCAAGTTCCTTATTGCAAGTGGTTTTGAAATTGGTAAAATTGATTCTACTCTCTTCACTAAAAGGGTTAATGGAGAACTATTTGTATGCCAAATTTATGTTGATGATATCATATTTGGTTCAACTAACCCTCTATTTAGTGAAAAGTTTGGAAAGCTAATGTCAGAGAAGTTTGAGATGTCTATGATGAGTGAACTCAAATTCTTTCTCGGTTTGCAAATCAAGCAAACTAAGGAAGGTACATTTGTCTCTCAAACGAAGTACACCAAGGACTTATTCAAGAAGTTCAATATGCAAGAGTGCAAAGGTATGTCTACACCCATGCCCACTAGTGGACATAATGATTTAGTGAAAAGTTTGGAAAGCTAATGTCAGAGAAGTTTGAGATGTCTATGATGAGTGAACTCAAATTCTTTCTCGGTTTGCAAATCAAGCAAACTAAGGAAGGTACATTTGTCTCTCAAACGAAGTACACCAAGGACTTATTCAAGAAGTTCAATATGCAAGAGTGCAAAGGTATGTCTACACCCATGCCCACTAGTGGACATAATGATTTGACCAAAGGTGGTGAACCGGTTGATCAAAAGGTTTATCGTTCTATGATTGGTTCATTACTATACCTATGTGCTTCACGTCCCGATATTATGCTAAGTGTATGCATGTGTGCACGATATCAAGCTGCTCCTAAAGAATGTCATCTTAAGGCTGTGAAAAGGATATTGAGATACTTAATTCACACACCAAACTTTGGCATTTGGTATCCTAAGAGGTCTTCTTTTGATCTTGTTGGCTATTCTTACTCGGATTATGCCGGAGACAAGGTTGATAGGAAGTCCACTTCGGGTACCTGTCAATTTCTTGGCAGATCTCTTGTGTCTTGGTCCTCCAAGAAACAAAACTCGGTATCCTTATCCACCGCCGAAGCGGAATACATTGCCGCTGGTTCATGTTGTGCTCAATTACTTTGGATGACCCAAACTCTTAGAGATTATGGAATTTATATGAAACATGTTCCACTGCATTGTGACAATGAAAGTGCTATCAAAATTGGTCATAATCCCGTACAACATTCTCGAACTAAGCATATTGAAGTTCGTCATCATTTCATTCGAGATCATGTTGCTAAGGGTGACATTAATCTTAAGCATGTTCGCACTGACAAGCAATTAGTGGATATATTCACTAAACCACTTGATGAGAAAGTATTTTGCAGGCTAAGAGGAGAATTGAACATCATTGATGCTTCAAATGTGGAGTAGGAACTCCATTGGACACATGCAAGACATGAGCTTCTGACTAATCCATGATATACCTCTTATGATGACTATCTTATGTCTTGGATATATTTGTACCTTGCATGTTGTCTAACCCATGTAGGTACTTGGTTGAAACTAATTCCATGGGATTGCGACTCACTCACATCTTGAGCAATCTTTACATCACCAAGTCTCTACACAATGGTGGTTGAAGACAAGGAAGCACAAAGCCATTCAAACATATCCTTTGACAAATTCTATGTTGAGCTTCATGATTGTCATTTTTGGATACACAAGTGCTCTTCCTTGCAAGAACTAACCCATGTAGGTAGATGAACTCAAACTCCAAGTGGTGCTCCAAATTCTTGATGGACTACATCAACCTTGAGCACCCACGCAAGTTCAACTACATCAGCAAGAACCACTCCACCACCCAAGGTATGTTATCCCATCTTAGAGAAGCTTTACTCCAAGACATGAGTCAAAGCAACTCAACAAGATGTGAATACATCAATATGCTTAAACGAAAAATGGCAACCCCATTTTGAGCTTAAACGATGAGTATGACCTATGATCAAGTGTTCTCACTTGACTCCTAAGTCAATATACTCTAACATAGGTGACTATGTCACCGCCCAACTCTAGATGAAGTTCTCTTGTGTTTCTTTCTGTGTTACTGCATTTGTCTCATGCTTGTTTATTTGTTTCCTTCTACTTCATCTAGATCCTTCAGTTTCTTTTCTTTTCTTTTTATTCTGCATTTTCTGCATTCAATTCATTGCAAATCTTTGTGAGATCCTGCATGTCTAGTGAGCTGAGGTGACAAGTGTTTTTCTCTGTGTGAACTCGGTCTCACCGAATTGTAATTTTCGGTCCAACCGAATTCCTTCGGTACCACCGAATCATACCACTCGGTGCCACCGACTTCGCAACAGGAAAAACAGTTTGTCACATAACCTATAATTCTTCTGATCCAGCTCCACTCAATGAATCTTGTCCTCTACAAGCATCCCAATTTTATTCTTTGCTTTATGCTGAGTCTCAAGGACCAAACCTTTTGGACGGATTCCAGAAGAACCTTCTTGGAAATTGATGTCAAAGGGGGAGAGAGAGATCACATCAAAGCTTATCTTCGGGGAGAGAGAGATCACATCAAAGCACTAAAGGGGGAGAGAACATCTCAAGGATCCCAGATGTCCCAGATAATGTATTAAGGGGGAGAAAGAGATCCCTAGGGGGAGAGACAATACTCAAGGATCCCAGATGCTTGATGATCAAGAGGAGAGATGTCACATGTCTTTTTAGGGGGAAAGACATGTTCATTTGTTTTGTTTCTTTCAGCTCTGATTTTCTATTCCCTATCTTCTCCCAATATCCCATATAAGATTCAGGGGGAGCAAGACACCTATGGGAAAGAAATCAGTCAAATTCATTGCATATCTTTACTCTTGGGGACATGTTGAATTCAATGCAGTACCTAGTACTTACTCTCTACATGTCATCCCAGTCTTGGTATTCTTGTGGTTTCTTCAGTTTACTCTGGCTAGTGGATGTACCTGTGTTATCTAACCTTGTTTGTGCAGGTTCATTCTGTCCTAAGTCAACCAAAGACTACAAGGTAAGTGTATGCATCAAAATCATGAGTATGAGAAGTTCTTGCTTATGTACATACTGTTTGCAAGAAGGACTCATGAGCATGAAGGTATTTTCCTTAACAATCTTTTACTCTGATGCATATGGCCAAGATACATGTAACACATTGCCCACTCTGTCATGGTTATGCTCTCACATGCCTCTATATTTCATATTCACATGAGTGCATACATGTAGGGGGAGCCTATGCTTGTTACATGTCCTTCCAAAGCTTTACTTGATGTTCTTTATATCTTTATCTAAAGCTTTGATGTATGTTGCCATCAATTACCAAAAAGGGGGAGATTGAAAGCACAAGTGCTCCCTAGGTGGTTTTGGTAATTGATGACAACATATCTCTTGTTGGACTAATACCTTTACCTAGTATATTTCAGATAAGTTCAACAATGGAGTGGCATGGACTAAAGGTTGTGGGAACCTCTTCAAGATGCTAAGGACAAAGGATTGGCTCAAGCTCAAAAGTTCAAGACTCTTCATTTTATATTTTAGTTATCCAAGATCACATTCAGTCTTTAGGAAAAGCCAATACTATAAAGGAGGGATGAGGTGTTGCTTAATGAGCCTCTTGCTTTATGTGCTTAATGATATGCTCCAAAATCCTCAGCTACTTTCCCACTTCCACAAATGACCTAAACCCTAAGGCAAACTCGGTCATACTGATTCTGTCAATCCGGCGCCACCGAGTTTCACTTGTCATTTGCCACTGCCAAACCCTAGCAATTCGGTCCTACCAATACGGATCTCGGTCTCACCGAGATGGGCTTGCAAACTCTCTGTTACCTGTTGCAATATATTTGGTCCCACCGAGATATGCAATCGATCCCACCGAGTTTGCTTGGCCAACTCTCTATTTCACTTATTACCAAAATCGGTCCCACCGAGTTTGAGTAATCGGTCAAACCGAGTTTTGGATTTTCCCTAACCCTAGCACATCGGTCCCACCGAGTTGTTCCAGTTGGTCCCACCGAAATCTCTAACGGTCACTAGGTTTACCATTTCGGTCAGACCGAGTTTTCTTATTCGGTCCCACTGAGATTGGTAGATTGTGTGTAACGGTTGGATTTTGTGTGGAGGCTATAAATACCCCTCCACCACCTCTTCATTCGAAGAGAGAGCCATCAGAACACATACACCATTCCTACTCATATGTTCTGAGAAAGAACCACCTACTCATGTGTTGAGACCAAGATATTCCATTCCTACCATATGAATCTTGATCTCTAGCCTTCCCCAAGTTTCTTTCCACTCAAATCTTCTTTCCACCAGATCCAAATCCTATGAGAGAGAGTTGAGTGTTGGGGAGACTACCATTTGAAGCACAAGAGCAAGGAGTTCATCATCAACACACCATTTGTTACTTCTTGGAGAGTGGTGTCTCCTAGATTGGCTAGGTGTCACTTGGGAGCCTCCGACAAGATTGTGGAGTTGAACCAAGGAGTTTGTAAGGGCAAGGAGATCGCCTACTTCGTGAAGATCTACCGCTAGTGAGGCAAGTCCTTCGTGGGCGATGCCCATGGTGGAATAGACAAGGTTGCTTCTTCGTGGACCCTTCGTGGGTGGAGCCCTCCGTGGACTCGCGCAACCGTTACCCTTCGTGGGTTGAAGTCTCCATCAACGTGGATGTAGGATAGCACCACATATCCGAACCACGGGAAAAACATCTGTGTCTCCAATTGCGTTTGAATCCTCCAAACCATTCCCATTACATTCTTGCAAGTTGCATGCTTTACTTTCCGCTACCTATATACTCTTTGCATGCTTGCTTGATATGTATTGTGTATGTTAAAATTGTGCCCGAACTCCACTTAAACCGAAAAAGCTTAAAAAGTGCAACTTTAGCATTAAGTGTCTATTCACCCCCCTCTAGACACTCCTTCTTCTAGATCCTACACATACTCTAACTCTGAGCAGCCAACCGTTTATGGTTGTAGGGGGTGGGCTATTTATAGCCACTAGGCAACCCGACCTGATTTGTCTGAAATGACCCTGGGTCACTAAGGAACTGACACGTGTTCCAACGGTCAGATTTCAAACTCACGCGGCAGCTTTACTTGGGCTACAAGCAAAGCTAACTTGTCCGACTCTGGACAAGTTTCGCTCTCATAGTCTTCACTCGAAGACATAGATTTTGGTTAAGCATCACTTCAGTTATTCTGACTAGTTCACTTGGACCCCACTTAACAGTACGGTGGTTCCTATGACTCAACAAAGAAGAAACAGAACTACAAAAGATCTAAGTCTTCGAGCTCCATAGGCTTCATGCGATGTCTTCTCTTGTCATAGTCTTCAATGAGAATATCTTCATATACCACCTTTGACATCAATGTCTTCATACATTTTTAGGGGTCATCTCTGGTAGGAAAATCGAATCAATGAGGGACTTCTACCTGTGTTATCCTGCAATTCTCACAAACACATCAATCCCTCAACTAGGTTTGTCGTCAATACTCCAAAACCAACTAGGGGTGGCACTAGATGCACTTACAATCTCCCCCTTTTTGGTGATTGATGACAAACTAGTTGAAGTTTTCAACGGGGAATATAATATGTGAAATTGTAAAGGATAAGGAATTGTCTTCATAAGTTGCAAGGGCTCCCCCTGAAGATGTGTATATAAGTAATTTGCTTTTGGAATGCAAATGCACATGGCAGGTTGTGCTTGTGGAGATCCTCTTCAACTTATGATGACAATCCACTATGCATGTGAAGGTATGTGAAAATAATGACATGCATAATGGAAAATGGATGTCTGCAAAGTGATCTAAGTGCGGAATTTATCATCGCACATGCGGAATTTATCATCGCATCACAAAGTAGCAAATAAGTAGCAGACGACCATCGAGTTTAAGTGTTACAACTAAAAGTACCAAATGTATCAAAACGAGAGTTGTAAACACGAAGCAAAATATAAAGCACCCGCTCATATGGACCCGCTTGAAGACTATCAAACTCATATGCTTCTCCCCCTTTTGTCAGTAAGGACCAAAAAGGTTTGAAGACATAGAGCATCTACTCGTTCCCATGAAGAGTAGGTGAAGCAGCAGGGTCGTCGGTGGTGTTCGGCGGTGCAGAAGAACTTGGAGCAGTGTCGAAGCGTGCTGAAGGAGGTGGTGGTGAAGTGGCATCGTCTTCATCCTCGATCACTCTGGCATTCACAGTTGCAGCAGAGGAAGAGAAGTCAGAGTCTTCAAGAGATGGAGTTCGTCGCAGCACTGCCCTTCGAGTAGGTGTGGAGTCAAACTTGAAGCGTTCAGAGAAGCCATCCTCTTGAAGATCATCTTTAGAGCACATTAGCGTCAGCCCTTTCCAGGTGCGTCGAGAGGTTTCGTGTGCAACAAAGGCATTCTTGGTGGCAAGATTGTGAATGCGGTTAACATCCACCAAGAGGCTTTGCATTTGGCGCTTCAGCCAGTCATGATGCCTATCCTGTTTCTGATGAAGAGCCACCAGAAGCTCTCAGTCATTGAGAACACGAGTGCGCTTCTTGGGTTTTTGAGCAATTGTGCTATCGGTGGCTTTAGTAAGGGCAGGATGTGGTGCACGTGTAGTTCCAGCCAAAGGATAAACACGAGTGACTGCTTCAACTCCTTCTATTTTCTGAGAAAAACTTTGATGCTCTGCATTCTGAAGACTTAGAGGTTCCTTGGCAGGCTCGGGATAAATGGCTTCAACAGACATATCCACATCAGGCAGAAAGATCCGATAATTGCGAGTAGATGGCTGATATGAGATAGCGGAGTGGAGTTTAATCAGCCGCATTATCCATGGAGCGTAGAACTTCAAGCCGAAAAGATCAGATCCTGATGCAGCAAGTTGGCGGATGAAGAAGTCCTGTGCATTGAAGCATTTGCCATGAAGAATATAGAAGACCAAGGTCTTCATTGCACCTTCTAGCTTGGCATGTGGAGAGTGTCCTTTGATGGGCCAGAGAGTTCGCCTTATGATGTGATAAATAGTCCTTGGCAGATACTCAAGGTCTTCAACAAAGAACTCTTTGGGATATGCAGCATCTTGGGGCAATGTCTTCATCATACTGAGCATCTGACTCATGTTGGGTTCAGGCTTCTGAAAAATGCTTTCCACAGCTTCACTGTGAATCTGACAGCCAGTTTCGTAGAGATCGCCAGGAGTGGGTAGACCAGTGAGCTCAATGATGTCAAAGGCTTTGGCTTCATGATGAACGTTTCCTGTCATCCACTCCAGGACCCAAGTCTTCGGATCTCTGTTGTACTCGCGGATGTGAAGTGTGGCATAGAATTGGAGCAGCAACTCTTCATTCCAATGCTCTTGGTCGGTGATGAACGGGAGCAATCCAACCTCTTTGAAGCAATCCAAAGCTTCTTCCAGATAGGGTAGACCAGCTAGTGCTTCAATGTCAACACGCTTGTGTGGTAAGATGCGACCTTGATTGTATAGAATGCAGGAGTAATAGCTTCGCTGCGGATAGCTCCAGAACCGATCAGAGGATATCCTTTCCCTTGAGTAGGGGTTCCTGGAGCTATTGAAGAAAGTGTTGTCTGCTTTGAAGCCATTGACATTGAAGGATCCAGGTGCTGATGCAGGACCTGGAAACCTGGGCAATCTTGGGATTGGCTTCTGTACCTAAGGCCTATGCTCAACATGATAGTCGAACTGAGGACTAGCAGCAGGCGCAGGAACAGAAGCAGTGGGATCAGTGGCTTCGCTGACTTCTGGTGCTTGGGTTGGTGAAGGCTCCACATTAGCTTCAGCCATGACAGCGTCAGTGGCTTCATTGGTGTTGGTGGTGGCAGCCTCAAGATTCTCGACCTCCACTTGACGAGCTGGAGGGTCAGTCACAGTCACGCTCTCCTCGAGAACAGCTTCTTGGTGGGACAGGGGAGTAGCAGCTTTTGGGGTTTCTTCTTCATCGGCTGATGCAGCCGGAATGTCTTCAGCAGCTTTAGCTTCAGACTTAGAGACTGGAGGCCTTGGTCCTTTGCGAAGCCTGCGTAACGCTGGCGACGCCTGTGGAGTTGGAGTTGGCTAGGCCTCAAAGTCTTCTTCCTCTTGTGCTTGTGGGCGATCAGCCCATGATGCATCCTAAGCAATTGGCGTCAGAGGACGACCAATGCTGATGAGTTCACTGTGTGTTAGCACAGGCGATGATACATGTTGGTGCTCGAGCTGAGGAAGAACTGCATCATCTTCAACATGGTCATGGTGACCAATGTCTTCAGCAGCGATGGGATCAGCTACTGGAAAGTCTTCAGCTTCATGAGCCTCTGTGAAAGCAGGCTCATGGACAGTCAGTTGACGTTCTTGAGGTTCAGCATCAGGGTGAACCATGGAGATGGGTTCAACAATCAAGGGCTCTGTGGGAGCAGCCCGTTCCTTCTTGGTCTTCCGCTTCTTCTTGGAGGGAGCAGTAGCAAAGGCTTCAGGATGTTTCCTCTTTCTGGCTTCAGCCTCAGCAGTCCTCGTCTTCTTCAATTCTGAAGCGGTTGACCTGGCCTTTGGCTTCGAGCCAGTCATGCTAGTTGGGAAGACAATGGGATCTGCTTCCTGCCTTGGTGCATTGGGTTCGGCCATAGTGGGCTTCTTCTTCTGCTTAGCAGCCATCCTGGGATCAATGCCCGGACGCCCAAGGGCCTTGCGCTTCTCAGCCTCGTTGTAGCCTTGCACACACTTGTCAGCCAGGCTCTTCATGCGCTCACGAGAACCTTGAGCTTCTTCATGTTTTTTGAGAAAGGCTTCTTTAAGCTCGTGCAGCATGATCTTGAAGTTCTTGACCTCTTGCACACTGAGCTTGGCCATATGCTTCTAGAACTGAGCTTTTTCATAGTCAATCTTTTGCTTCAGTTCGACGATGCGCTGAGCTAGAGCTAGCTCTGAAGCAATGGCGCCATGGAAGGTGACACTGAGACCAACAGGAAGTTGCAGGTCTTCAAAGCTGAGGTTGGGCGTTTCAAACCACTCATCAATGAAATTGTGGATGATTGCCACGTCAAAGAGAGGTAGATCATTGAAGATTTCTGCTTCTTCTTTGCTCTTGATCAGTTGCTCAAGAGCGTCATCTGCAAGATCTTCATCACTGGACAGATCAATGGCATCGTTGCGTAGAATAGCAGCAGCTGTCAGTTCTTGGCCAGTGTGTGGCAGAGGCATCTTGACCTTTTGTGGCTTGGAGATGCGTGACAAATCTTCAGACTGCACACTGTCTTCAGGAGGTGCAGTGGCCAGTGGCTTTGCCCGTGAGATTTTTGGTGAGGAGGCAGGCTTTGAAGCTTTTGGCTGCTTCAGTTTCTTTGGCTTCGGCATGGTAGGCGCTTCATCTGATTCAGCGCCATCGGCAGGCTCATTCACAGCTGTCCCTTGAACCAAGATATGGGTGGTGAGACCTTCAAGGTTGTAGAAAGGACCGATGACATTGGGTTCTGCATCGCGTGTGCCATCAGCCCGGGGAGCAGAAGGACCAGGGTTGAAGTCTAGTCCCAATGACTTCTTGTTCTCCTTGGCCGATGCCTTTGCATGCTGGAAGTTGCGCTTGAAGAGATTATCGTCACGACACCATAGCAATGATGATGGGTCGGCATCTTCAGGCTGAGGTCCACGGACCATACACGGATAGAAACACTAAGCAATTGCTTCAGCTTTGTTCTTGGGTGGAAGGCCTCGGAAGAGAATATCACCCCAAGGACTTTTGATAGCACTCTTCTCAGCATATTCCTTGGTCACGAATCTGTATTTGTACCACTGTTCTGCCCAATATCTTCGAATCCACTGGATTCGGGTCTTGCGTTGATTATAATCCTCTTCAGGATCTGTCTTGTAAAGCTCTGAGAGGTCATCAGGCAAATCTTTTGATGTTCCCCCACGACGCTGTCTGCCTCCCTTCCTGGCAGATTTCTCTGAAGCCATGAACTTTAAACTGAAAGGCTTCAATACGTTCAAAGGCTTTCGCTTGCTAGACAAACAGGAACTGGCTTCGGGAGAATTTATATGATGCTGTAAGAATTCTGCAAATGAACACAGACTATGAGAACCAAGGGATTCTCCCACGGACATGTACCTGTGACAGCATTAAGGTGCGAGGGAAGGGGAAGAGGTCATATGCATTCTCAAAATATTTTGAAGATAAATTAGTTTAGAAGACATTGACCTCATCATGCGAAGACATTCACTCATAGATAAGGAGTTGGTTCCAGATTTGTACGAATCCATGGATCAGTACAAGTGAGGAATCTAACTACTTTGTGAAGTACAAGTGAATATACTAGGCATATTATGAGATGCAGTATGTAAGAGATCCAACTTGTGTGAACAGAAATTGCTTGTGGTAGAAAGTGACGAAGCTATAGGATCAAAGGGGCTGTAAAAAGGAAGTTTTATTTACCACATGAAGAACTGCTAGACGGAGTGGAAGAGGAGGCCGAGAAGTTCGATCGTCTGTGCCCTAACTTGGCGATGGAGGACACCTACGGCAACGGCGGAGAAGACGATGTCCGCGGTCGGCGTGGAGACGGCGTCGGAGAGGTTGCGGCAGCGAAGCGCTTCGTCGCCGGCGTCGTCGAGGGCTAGCAGTGGCGCTAGGGTTATTGCGAGAGTGGAAGAAGAGATAATGACTGCGGTGAGGCGCGTATTTATAGGTACAGGGGCGGCTCAGTGTTATTACACAGGTGCCCCTGGCGATTCACATTTGAGGAACACGTGGCCATCATGCAGCATATCGGGGGTTGTTCCACGTCCCACGCACGCCTGGATTGTCGGGTGGTCGTTCCCACTTCTCTGGGTTTCAGGTGAAGGAATGAGCATTGAAAACGGACTTCATGTTTGTCTTTGTATCTTCTGCTGACAAGGACGCAAAGAAGACATTCGACAGTTTCAATAGAATAAATATGATTTGGAGAGATAGAGTTTGAGATAGAAAGCATAGAGAGGTTAGGGTCTGATCACATTCACTTAGTTCAAAAGATTCAACAAGAAGACATAGTTATAAGTGAATACTATAGAGGACAGAACACTAGTATATATATATATATTCAACATAGTGAAGATAATCATGAAGACATGTTGAAATTGAAGCCAAACCAAATGTGAGGACATAGCAAATGTAACGCCATGAGTGAAACACTTCAAACAAAACCTTTGGTGGTGGCGTTACCCACCGTATAGGAAGTATTAGACCCAGACACGGCGCACAATTATCGTGGTGCTCCGAAGTCAAATTCCATATTGATATATTCACACTTAGAATGTATGTCTTCATTGATTGAAGATATACTTTACTTCGTGTGTTGCACATCTAAGTCATCAATATGCATAAGTGTTAGGATGGGTGCCTGATCACGGGACATTTGAGGATTCCAAGATATTTAGCTCACATCGTAACTTGCAAAATCTCTTCTCATCCAAGGGCTTGGTGAAGATATCTGCCAATTGTTCTTCAGTGTTGACGTGTATGATATCAATGTCTTCCTTCACAACATGATCTCTGAGAAAGTGATGACAAATTTCAATGTGCTTTGTCTTCGAGTGCTGAACTGGGTTGTTGGCAATCTTGATGGCGCTTTCGTTGTCGCAGTAGAGTGGCACTTGCTTCAGATGAATGCCATAGTCCTTGAGTGTTTGCTTCATCCACAAAAGCTGAGCGCAGCAAGATCCAGCAGCAATGTATTCAGATTCAGCAGTGGAGAGTGATACACAGTTCTGCCTCTTTGAAGACCAACATACAAGTGATCGTCCCAGAAAATGACATGTGCCTGATGTAGACTTGCGATCCACCTTGTCACCAGCATAATCAGCATCCGAGAATCCAACCAGATCAAACTCTGAGCCCTTTGGATACCATAATCCTAGAGTTGGGGTGTGAGCCAAATATCGAAGAATTTGCTTCACAGCTAAGTGATGCAACTCCTTTGGTGCCGCTTGGAATCGAGCACACATGCAAACACTAAGCATAATATCTGGCCTAGATGCACATAGATAAAGTAAAGAACCAATCATGGAGCGGTATACCTTTTGATCGAACTCTTTACCATTGTCGTCAGGATCCAGATGATGTTTGGCTGGCATTGGCGTCATGAAGCCTTTGCAGTCTTGCATACCGAACTTCTTCAGGCAATCTTTGAGATACTTCTCTTGAGATATGAAGATGCCATCGCGTTGCTGTCGTATTTGAAGACTGAGGAAGAACTTCAGCTCTCCCATCATGGACATCTGATATTGCTCTTGCATCATATATCCAAACTCTTCACTGTACTTCTGATTGGTGCAGCCGAAGATGATGTCATCCACATATATTTGGCACACAAATAGTTCACCATCATATGTCTTCATGAAGAGAGTGGGGTCGAGGGAACTAGGTATGAAGCCTTTGCTCTTCAGGAAGTATTTGAGTGTGTCATACCAAGCCCGAGGGGCTTGTTTGAGGCCATACAGTGCCTTGTTGAGCTTGTATACCATGTCAGGATGTTTTGGATCTTCAAAGCCAGGCGGTTGTGCAACATACACTTCTTCTTCAATCTTGTCATTGAGAAAAGCGCTCTTCACATCCATTTGATATAGAAGTATGTTATGATGATTTGCATAGGCCAGCAGTATTCGTATGGCTTCAAGTCGAGCCACGGGAGCAAATGTTTCATCGAAGTAAATGCCTTCCACTTGAGTATATCCTTGAGCAACGAGACGAGCTTTGTTTCTGACAACTTGACCATGCTCATCTTGCTTGTTGTGGTATATCCATTTGGTACCGATTATATTGTGCTTCCGAGGATCAGGACGCTTAACCAGTTCCCATACATTATTCAGCTCAAACTGTTGAAGCTCTTCTTGCATAGCTTGAATCCATTCTGGTTCCATGAAGGCTTCTTCAACTTTCTTGGGTTCTGTTATTGAGACGAATGCGAAGTGCCCACAGAAATTTGCTAGCTGTGTTGCCCTTGAACGAGTGAGCGGACCGAGTGCATTGATGCTATCAATTATTCTCTCAATCTGCACTTCATTAGCAACACGAGGATGTACAGGACAAAGATTTTGCTCTTGCTGATCATTGTCATTGTTAGAAGGATTGTCTTCAGGCTGAGCATTGTCTTCAGGTTGATCAGGTGCAGATATGATAAGTTCCTCTTCAGGTTGAGCTTCAGAGGGTATGATTTCTCCTGTTCCCATTAGTTTGACTGATTCACTGGATGGAACTTCATCTAGCACATTTGGCAGGTGCTCTCTTTGTGAACCGTTAGTCTCATCGAACCGCACATCCACTGTTTCAACCACTTTATAATGAAAGAGATTGAAAACTCTGTAGGAGTGCGAATCCTTTCCATATCCAAGCATAAAACCCTCATGTGCTTTTGGTGCAAATTTTGAAGTGTGATGTGGATCCTTGATCCAGCACCTGGCGCCAAATACTCTGAAGTAACTGACATTTGGCTTCTTGCCAGTAAGGAGCTCATAAGATGTCTTGTTCAGAAGCTTGTGAAGATAAACACGATTGATTGTATGGCATGCAGTATCAATGGCTTCAGGCCAGAATTTTCTTGGAGTCTTGTATTCATCTAGCCTTGTTCGGGCCATCTCAATGAGTGTTTTGTTCTTGCGTTCGGCGACGCCATTCTGCTGTGGCGTGTACGGAGCTGAGAATTCATGTGTGATGCCCAAAGTATCAAGATATGTATCAAGGCCAGTGTTCTTGAATTCAGTGCCATTGTCACTTCTGATGTGCTTTATCTTGGCGCCATAGTTGTTCATTGCTCGATTGGCGAAGCGTCTGAAGACATCCTGCACTTCAGTCTTGTAGAGGATTATGTACACCCAAGTATATCTAGAATAATCATCAACAATGACAAAGCCATAGAGACAAGCAGTAGTAATAAGAGTTGAGTAATGAGTAGGACCGAAAAGATCCATGTGGAGTAGTTCGAAGGGTCGAGTAGTTGTCATGATTGTCTTCGAGGGATGTTTGGCCCTCGTCATCTTTCCTGCTTCACAGGCACCGCATAAGTGATCTTTCTTGAACTTGATGCCCTCGATGCCTAGGACATGCTTCTTCTTTGCAAGGGTGTGGAGGTTCCTCATGCTAGCATGCCCTAGCCTCCGATGCCAGAGCCAGCATTCTGAAGCTTTTGCTAGAAGACATACGGCAAGCTGTGGTCCTGCTGAGAAATCTACCACGTACAAATCATCTTTCCGATACCCTTCAAACATTAGAGACTTGTCAGATTCCATTAGAACAAGGCAGCAATATTTTCCAAACATTACAATCATGTTCAAATCGCAAAGCATTGAGACAGACATTAAGTTGAAGCCAAGGGATTCAACAAGCATGACTTTAATGTGTTAATCCTTTGAGATTGCAACTCTACCTAGACCCAATACCTTACTTTTACCAGTGTCTGCAAATGTGATGTGACTCTTGTCGGATGGACGTAAGGTTGAGTCCATAAGAAGGCTTCTTTTGCCAGTCATGTGATTGGTACACCCACTATCAATAATCCATTCTGAAGATGCTGGTGTCGTACCCTATAGTGTAGTTAGGGGGGATAGGCTTCATGAAGAGAATTGTGAAGCAAAAACATTTGACGAACCAGTGGGTTATGAAAGCTTAGATCCAGATTAGGACTGATAGGGAGAGTAGCAAGCGATTCAGGAACGAAGTACATAATAAGACCATTCGGGCATTTGATCTTGCGCCCTACAAGATGTTTAAGGTCCCCAGCAATAGCGTCAGACAATTTTGGTTTTCTGTTGGAGACCCTTCCCTGCAAAAGAGAGTTAAGCTTTCTTAGCCACCCACATCTTCAAGGGTGGCTTAGAAGCAATAAGTCTAAGTGCAGCATCTGAGAACTTTGGCTTTGGAGCCCTAGCAAACAGTCTTGCAGGAGGACAATAGTACTCATAAGAATAAGCAGAATAGTTCTTGGTCTTATGAACATGGCGGTTTGATGAACCACGCTCGTATTCATAGGCCTGAGTATGCTTTCCCTGCAAAACATTTGTGTTAGTGCGACTCAGGTGAGTCCTCTGTCTGTATGAAGCCTGTGGTCTGGGGTTTGTCTTCTTCACCGGTGGTGCCATGATGACATTCACAGGAAGATTTTCCAGACACTTTTTCGGTACCCAGATCTTCTTCATAGGCGGTCCATTCCTGCAGTTAGTACCAATGTACCTGGCAAACACTTCACCATTTTGATTCTTAAACAGTTTATAGTTTGCATCAAAGGATTCATCAATGACAATGGGGTTAGCACAAGTGAAGCCAGATAGAGTGGATGGATCTGCTGAAGATTCCTTTGCAGCAACCCATGTGGTTTTGGGGTACTGCTCAGGTTTCCAGTAAGAGCCATCAGCATTCATTTTCCTTACGAACCCAACACTCTCTTTCCTCGGGTTTCAGTTCAAGATCTGCCTTTTGAGGACATCACATAGTGTCTGATGCCCTTTAAGACTTTTGTACATCCCTGTTTCAAGCAATGTCTTCAACCTAGCATTCTCATCAGCAATAGCAGTGGTATCCTCAGCAGAGGGGTTAGTTCCCACATCAACAGTTGAAGATATTGCAATAGTAGCAGCAGTAGAACATTCAGCAACAGAAGTAGCATTATCACGCTCAATGCATTTAAGGCATGGTGGTTCAAATCCTTCCTGAGCGGAACTGATCTGTTCGGCGCGAAGTGACTCGTTTTCCTTTTGAAGATCTTCATAAGCCGCTCTCAATTTCTCAAGATCTTGCTTCCTTTGAAGATAATCATAGGAAAGCTTTTCATGAGTTGTTGAGAGCGTTTCATGACGACTTTCAAGTTCCTCATACTTAACATGAAGATTTTTTATGTCTTCAATTAAGGACTCAGATCGAGTCATTTCAGCGCCTAACAGATCATCGCTTTTGTCTAACAGTTTTTGAATATGTTCCATAGCTTTTTGTTGTTCAGTTGCAATTTTAGTAAGTGTTTTGTAGCTGGGTCTTGAACCACAATCAGAGTCATCTTCACTAGATGTTTGATAGTGAGTAGTGCGTGTGTTTACCTTGGCACCACGTTCCATGAAGTAGTAGGTAGGAGCGGAGTAGTCCTTATCATTTGCATCGGTATCGGTGATGAAGTCATTGTCTTCAGTGTTGAAGATGGACTTGGCAACGTATGTTGTAGCCAGACTTGCAACGCCAGAATCGGACTCCTCCTCAGACTCCACCTCCGTCTCCTCAGAAGCGGACTCCTCCTCTGAATCCATTTCCTTGCCAACAAACGCACGTGCCTTGCCAGATGAGCTCTTCTTGTGTGATGAAGACTTTGAGGAAGACTTGGAAGAAGACTTTGAGTATTTGTTCTTCTTCTTATCGTCAGAGTCATATTCCTTGCTCTTCTTCTTCTTTTTGTTCTCATTGTCCCACTGTGGACACTCGGAGATGAAGTGGCCAGGTTTCTTGCACTTGTGACATGTTTTCTTCTTGTAGTCATGAGCAGAAGCTTCATCATTCCTTGAGCTTGATCGTGAAGACTTTCTGAAACCTTTCTTCTTGGTGAATTTTTGGAACTTCTTCACAAGCATAGCAAGTTCCCTTTCAATGTCTTCAGGATCATCAGAACTGCTATCAGATTCTTCTTCAGATGAGGAGACAGCTTTTGCCTTCAAGGCACGAGTTCGCCCATAGTTTGGACCGTAGATATCTATTTTCTTAGAAAGCTGAAACTCATGTGTGTTGAGCCTCTCAAGTATGGCAGACGGATCGAGTGTCTTGAAATCAGGACGTTCTTGAATCATCAGGGCTAGGGTGTCAAACGAACTGTCAAGTGATCTCAGTAGTGTCTTGACGACTTCATTCTTGGTGATCTCAGTAGCGCCAAGGGCTTGAAGCTCATTTGTGATGTCAGTGAGTCGATTAAACGTGAGCTGGACATTCTCATTGTCATTTCTCTTGAAGCGGTTGAAGAGGTTGCGAAGGACACTGATTCTCTGATCTCTCTGGGTTGAGACGCCTTCGTTGACCTTGAAGAGCCAGTCCCAGACTAGCTTAGATGTTTCCAAAGCACTCACGCGGCCATACTGTCCTTTGGTCAGATGACCACAGATGATATTCTTGGCAGTAGAGTCTAGTTGAATGAACTTCTTGACATTAGTAGCAGTGACACCTTCTCCAGCCTTGGGAACGCCGTTCTTGACGACATACCATAGGTCGACGTCAATGGCTTCAAGATGCATGCACATCTTATTCTTCCAGTAGGGATATTCAGTTCCATCAAAGACGGGGCACGCAGCGGAGACTTTAATTATCCCTGTAGTCGACATAGCTAAAACTCCAGGTGGTTAAACCGAATCACACAGAACAAGGGAGTACCTTGCTCTGATACCACTTGAAAGTGTGTTATATCGACTAGAGGGGGGGTGAATAGGCGATTTTTATGAAAGTCTTCAAAACATGGAAGTTTCGAAGACAAACGATAGAAATAAACCTATTACCATGCAGCGGAAGGTAGACTACACTAGGCAAACCATAGTCAAGTATTCAATGAAGTGAAAGCACAATGACTAATAGCAGCAATGTAGTGAGGATCAAGTAGGAAGATATTATGAAGCCAAACAGAACACGCAGTCACTTAGTGAAGACAAAAGATAGTGCAATCATACAATAACTTCACAAGGACCAACAGTAAGTAAAGGGAAGGGAAGGATGAAACCAGTGACTCATTGAAGACAATGATTTGTTGGACCAGTTCCAGTTGCTGTGACAACTGTACGTCTGGTTAGGGCGGCTAGGTATTTAAACCTGAGGACACATAGTCCCGGACACCCAGTCCTGAACACGCAGCTCAGGACACCCAGTCCTCACCGTATTCCCCTTGAGCTAAGGTCACACAGACCTTGCCCAATCACTCTGGTAAGTCTTCAAGGTAGACTCCCAAACCTTCACAGACTTTGTTCACTGGCGATCCACAATGGCTCTTAGATGCTCAGAACGCGACGCCTAACCGGCTGGAGGATTCACATTCCTCAAGTGTAATAAGTCTTCAGATCACACAGACAAGAAGACTTAAGTGATGCCTAACACTCTTTGGCTCTGGGTGGTTAGGGCTTTATCCTCGCAAGGAATTCTCTCTCAAAGGCTTCGAGGTGGGTTGCTCTCAAATGACAAAAGCCGTACTCTAACTCTGAGCAGCCAACCGTTTATGGTTGTAGGGGGTGGGCTATTTATAGCCACTAGGCAACCCGACCTGATTTGTCTGAAATGACCCTGGATCACTAAGGAACTGACACGTGTTCCAACGGTCAGATTTCAAACTCACGCGACAGCTTTACTTGGGCTACAAGCAAAGCTGACTTGTCCGACTCTGGACAAGTTTCGCTCTCATAGTCTTCACTCGAAGACATAGGTTTTGGTTAAGCATCACTTCAATCATTCTGACTGGTTCACTTGGACCCCACTTAACAGTACGATGGTTCCTATGACTCAACAAAGAAGAAACAGAACTACAAAAGATCTAAGTCTTCAAGCTCCATAGGCTTCATGCGATGTCTTCTCTTATCATAGTCTTCAATGAGAATATCTTCATATACCACCTTTGACATCAATGTCTTCATACATTTTTAGGGGTCATCTCTGGTAGGAAAACCGAATCAATGAGGGACTTCTACCTGTGTTATCCTGCAATTCTCACAAACACATTAGTCCCTCAACTAGGTTTGTCGACAATACTCCAAAACCAATTGGGGGTGGTACTAGATGCACTTACAGTTCCAACGGTGAGTCGTCCTCAGGCGAGACAGATTCTTTGTATCAGCTACAAGATGGCGTGCTTGGGGGTTGTTCTGATGGCAGCAGTATTACGGACCTCTCTGAGCCGCCGAATCGAGCCGGAGTTTTCATGGCTGGCACTCAACCCGGACAGAACTCTACGGCTGCGGCAGCAATAACCACCGGGTCAGGAGACCCCGCGCGCCCCCCGGCTCAGGTGCTAATGGACCTCATGGATAAGTTGACGACTCTGTTGACTGCTGTAGTGGAGCCGGCGGATAAGGCTCAGCATGACACAGAGGTGGCACGGCTACGCGAAGAGATGGCACAGGCCAAGGAAAATTTAGCGGCAGAAGAGGTCGGGATAGCCGCGGAGCGGCCAGCTTTGGATGCTCGTGCTCAGCAGCTTCAAGCGGAAACTTTCTGGCTCTCGGTGGATCTGAATGCGTCAAACGAGGTCATGAGCAGAAGGCACCAGAAAACTCAGTCATGTCTGCCTCTGACTTACGATCTTAGGAACCTTTTCCACACACCCAGGGCTGGTCCAAATAACCCGCCGGAGGCAAACCGGATCACGACACCCGGGGCTGGAGCGCCGGTTCAACCGCGGGCCATGGAGCCACCCCATATGAATACTACTCCGCCTCATTACACACCAATACCACCGGGTCACTTTTCTAACCCTTTCGAGAATCTCATTGTTGTGTCAGCTCATTTGGCGGCTCTCCCGGTGGAAGGTGACTCTCCAACAGCAGTTGAAACACAAAGGGTGAGAGAACTTCTTCCGACGGCTCTTGCGTAGCAGGATGCGTACTCTTACAGTCAAGACAGAATCCATTCAACCCCTCGCCCAAGCCGGAGCCTGAGCTATAGCAGGCATATGGACTCAACTGCTATGTCGAGAAACACTCAACGCCGTAACCAACCGCACAGGCATGAGCCGGCGCAGGGTGGAGCCCTTAACTTGGTGGATCAGGAGAGAATCCATCAAGAGGCTGAGCGGGCTGTTCAACTGGCAGCTGAGCAGGCGGCTCATCAGGCTTTTCCGGTTTATCCGGCAACCTCTGTTGAGGCAGGAGTAGCCACAAGTATAGGAGGTGTCCCTTGCCTGGTGCCGGCTATACGTAATGAGCGCTTGCCAAAAGACTTTAAGGGGCCTCGTAAGGTGCCTAATTACACGGCCGACTTGCAGCCTGGGGCATGGATTGAAAGTTATGAGATGGCGATGGAGCTGTTGGAGGTCAGCGATGCAGCAATGGCTAAGTATTTCACTATGATGTTGGATGGAACGGCTCACACTTGGTTGAAAGGGTTGCCACCCAAATCCATCGGCTCATGGGCGGAGTTAAAAGCTCGGTTCATTCAGAACTTCAAGGACACATGTAAACAACCTATGTCAATCATGGACCTGACTAATTGTAAGCAAGAGGAAGGTGAGTCCACGACCCATTGGGTGCGCCGGGTCAAGGAGATAATGCATTCATCTGATAAGATGGATGCCGGCTCTGCGGTCTTAATGTTGGAGAAAAATTGCCGTTTTGAACCTCTAAAATAGAAGGTGGGCGGCTCAAGCATGATTGTAATGACATGGGCCAGTTGATGGCGGCCCTGGTCAAATATGCTGATTCTGACAGTACCAAGGATCTCGTGTCTGATGAAGAAAAAACAGTGAAGGGAAAGAAGAAGGGCGATGGCAAGGGTCACCAGCATAACCCGGTGAATCAAGGAGGTAATAAACATAAGGCTGACGAGTTTGTGGCTAACACCAATACACAGGGCAACAACCAACGGCGCAAGGGTAGGCCACCTCCTTGGTCAGGCGGGTCAGGTCCCACCCTCGAGCAACTACTGAATGAACCTTGTCCAAGACACGGCACCCGAGAGAAGCCAGCTACCCATCTGTGGAAGGACTGTACGATCATGAAGGAATTTAAAAATTCCAACATGTTTGATGTAGCCACGGACCTGGCGGCAGTTCAGGCGGAGGCGGCTTTCATGGCCCGGGCGCCGGTTCAGGCGGGGGCGGTTTTCACGGTCAGGGCCATCTGGGTAACCAGGGTGGCTATAATCAACAACCCGGCCAAAGTAATCAGCAGCAACAACAGCAACAGTCCGGGTATCAGAGTAATCCAAAACAGTTGAATAGTGGGCAGTACCACGTATTTACCACTAGTTTATGCAAGAGGGACCAGAAGCTTCATAAGAGGGCTGTCAATGCTATTGAGCCGGCGATTCCACGTTATTTGAGGTGGTCAGAACAGCCTATTGTGTGGAGTAGGGAAGATCACCCTCCCCGGGTTGATAATCCGGGTTGGCCTTGGTGGTGGCACCTCAGGTTGGTGGATATAAGTTCACTAAGGTGCTCATGGACGGAGGCAGTAGCATCAACATCCTCTATTATGAGATGTTTCGTCGGATGGGGTTGACTGATAAGAGTCTTAAACAATCCAACACTGTTTTTCATGGTGTTGTGCCTGGTAAGTCGGCATACCCAGTTGGTAAGATTGAACTGGAAGTAGCCTTTGGGGATGAATATGATTCCAGGGCTGAGAAGTTAACTTTTGAGGTGGTTAAGATCAAAAGCCCATATCATGCTCTGTTTGGATGGCCGGCTTATGCCAAGTTCATGGCTCGGCCGTGTTATGTGTATCTGCAGCTCAAGATGTCGGGTTATAAAGGCACCATCACAGTACATGGAAGCCGGAAAATAGCCCTGGAATGTGAAGAAGGTGATGTCGCTTATGCTGAGTCTGTTTGTGCGACAAAGGAGTTAAAGTTTTATAAAGATAATGTTGACCCGACAGACATGACGTCTTTGAAGAAGCCAACTACGGAGCATGAACCGGTGTTGAAATTCAAGTCAGTTGATGAAACCAAGATGGTTGATTTTGTGCCTGGTGACTCATCCAAACAGTTCATCATCAGTGCCAACTTGGATCCAAAATAGGAAAGCGAGCTCATCGAGTTCATCCGTGAGAACCGAGACATCTTTGCATGGAAACCTTCTGACATGCCGGGTGTCCCGAGAGAACTCGCTGAGCACACTCTTAATATTGATCTGAACTTTAAGTCGGTCAGGCAGTTTCTTCGATGGTTTAACGAGGAAAGGCGCAAGGCCATTGGAGAAGAGGTGGCCCGGCTCTTGGAGGCCAGGTTCATTGTTGAAGTTTTTCACCCAGAGTGGTTGGCTAACCCGGTGCATGTACTCAAGAAGAATGGCACCTGGCGTATGTGTGTGGATTACACCAATTTGAACAAGGCTTGTTCGGCCGATCCTTTTGCTCTCCTCGTATTGATCAGATCATTGATGCTACGGCGGGTTGCGGGCATTTGAGTTTTTTGGATGCATATTCAGGTTATCATCAGATCAGATGGCAATTAAAGATCAGGAGAAGACGGCTTTCATCACTCCGTTTGGAGCCTTCTGATATGTGTCTATGCCTTTTGGACTGAAAAGTGCCCAAACGACTTATCAACGATGTGTACAAAATTGTCTTCATAGTCAGATTGGGCGTAACGTTCATGTTTATGTGGATGACATAGTGGTGAAATCCAGAGAGAAGGAAACCTTGGTAACTGATCTGAAGGAGACCTTTGATAACCTCCGGGTCTACAAGATGATGCTTAACCCGGCCAAATGTGTTTTTGGAGTCCCAGCTGGCAAACTTTTGGGTTTTTTGGTGTCTAACAGAGTTATTGAGGCTAATCCGGAGAAAATTAAGGCAATTACATCTCTAGCCAAACCGGTGTGCATCAATGACGTTCAGCGTTTGGCGGGTCGCATCGCTGCCTTAAGCCGGTTCATAAGCCGGTTAGGGGAGAAGGCGATGCCTTTGTATCAAATGATGAAAAAGGAGGATGACTTTGTCTAGAGTGACGCTGCTAACTCTGCTTTTGATGATCTGAAGAAGCAGCTCACTGGGCCGCCGGTCCTTGCTGCTCCAGTTGAGAAAGATCCGTTGTTGTTATATGTAGCTGCTAACTCACGTGCTGTCAGTGTGGCCATTGTTGTGGAGCGCAAGGAGGCTGGCAAAGAACATCCGGTCCAATGGCCGGTTTACTACCTCAGTGAGGTGCTCATTGAATCTAAACAAAGATATCCCCATTGGCAGATGCTCGTTTATGGGGTGTTCATGGCAAATCGGAAGCTCAAACATTACTTTCAGGGTCACCCAATCACTGTGGTTAGCTCTACTCCTCTAGGAGACATCATTCAAAATAGTGAAGCCACAGGACGAGTCGCCAAGTGGGCTATTGAACTTGGATCTCATGGTTTGAAGTATATGCCACGTACTGCGATCAAATCTCAAGTGTTGGTTGACTTCATTAATGACTGGACAGAGTTGCAGATGCTAGAGGAGAAACCAGATAACACATATTGGATGATTCATTTTGATGGGTCCAGACAGTTGGAAGGCTCGGGAGCTGGAGTTGTTTTAACTTCTCCTCGAGGGGACAAGTTTTGTTATGTGTTGCGATTGATGTTTCCTTGTACTAACAACGCAGCAAAATATGAAGCCTTGCTCCATGGTCTTCGAGTGGCTAAAGAGATGAGTCTGAGCCAGGTCTGATGCCTTGGCGATTCTGATTTGGTGGCTCAACAGGTGTCAGGCAAGTGGGATTCCAAGGATCCTCTCATGGTGGCTTATCGCCGCGAGGTCGACGCTGTTGTGGGGCATTTTAAGGGTTATCAAGTGGAACACATTGACCGCAGAAAGAACGAAGCAGCCGATGCCTTAAGCCGTTTGGGATCTCAGCGTAAGCCGGTACCACCTAACACCTTTTTGGATGTTTTACATAACCCGTCTGTTAAGTTGCCTACAGAGGAAGATTTGGCCATTCCTGACCAGGAGGCACAGTTAGTGGTGGCCATTCATGTTATTCCAGATTGGACAGTACCGTTCCTGACTTACATGACCCGGGGCGAGTTGCCACAGGACGAGACCCTGGCCTGACAGATAACCCGGCGATCCAAGTCAATGACGATTTCTGACAGAGAGTTGTATCATCGCAGCATCACTGGAGCGTTTCAACATTGTGTTTCTCCTGAAGAAGGTCAAGAAATACTTCGTGAGATCCATGAAGGGGATTGTGGCCATCACGCTGGGTCAAAGTCTCTTGTGGCGAAAGCCTTTCGTCATGGTTTTTACTGGTTAACGGCTCACGCTGATGCAGAGGATTTGGTCAGTAGGTGTGATGGATGTCAAAAATTTGCACGACAAGCGCATGTGCTGGCTCAAGAGTTGCGGATGATTCCAATCACTTGGCCGTTTGCAGTTTGGGGGCTTGACATGGTTGGACCTTTCAAAAGGTCCAAGGATAAAATGGGTTGAGGCAGAGCCAGTGAGTAAGTGTGATGCAGCCATGGCAGTTCAGTTCATGAAAAAGGTGATTTTTTGCTTTCGTTTTCCACACAGCATTCTCACTGACAATGGCGCTAATTTGTCCCAAGGTGCTATGGAGGAGTTTTGTCAACATGAGCATATCCGCCTTGATGTTTCTTCCATAGCTCACCCTCAATCTAATGGTCAGGCTGAGAGAGCAAATCAGGAAATCTTAAAAGGTCTCAAGCCCCGACTTATGGTTCCCTCACAACGGACGCCGGGTTGTTGGGTAGAGGAATTACGCTCGGTGCTGTGGAGTATCAACACCACTCCTAACAGGTCTACAGGTTATACACCTTTCTTCATGGTTAATGGAGCGGGAGCGGTGCTGCCTAGTGACATCCGTCATGACTCGCCTCGTGTGGCAGCTTACGTTGAAGCTGATAATGAACAAGCCTGACAGGATGCACTTGACTTGTAAGATGAGGAGAGAGACTTGGCGGCGGCTCGATCAGCAATTTATCAACAGGACTTGCGTCATTATCACAGCCGCCGGGTTAAGTCCAGGACCTTTCAACAAGGTGACCTGGTGCTCTGGCACATCCAGGATCTATCGGATGCACACAAACTATCCCCGCCTTGGGAAGGACCCTTTGTGGTCAGCAAGAATTTAAACAATGGGTCATATTACCTCATTCACGGTCGAGAACACAAAGACTCACGTAAGTCGGAGGAGGAGACTCACCGGTCGTGGAACATTGCTCAGCTTCGACCATACTACACCTGAGCTACCGGCTCTCGTCATGTACATACTTTGACGTTGTATATATTATGATAAGTAATCAAGCAGGACCTCTGTCTTTTTCCTCTTCAAAGATCATATATGTTTACTATTTTCATTATTTAAATGACTATTAAGGAGCTGATCATATCTGAATCTAGCTTAACCTTTCTGGTCCGGCTTATGACCGTATTTGAATCTAGCTGTAAACCTCATGATCACTTGGGGCTTCCTGTTCAAACATAGGTCGTATTCGAACCAAAGAGAACATAGCTGTCGTAACCCTCTTGGTCGGCTCAAAGCCAAACTCACTAAGGGGCTTCTTGATCGTATCCGAATCATAGCTTAACACCTTTTGGGTCCGACTTGGATCGTATTCGAATCGGGGTCGTTAGAAACCTCTCAAGGTCATTTGGGGGCTTCCTGTTCAAACATAGGTCGTATTCGAACCAAAGAGAACATAGGTGTCGATACCCTCTTGATAGGCGTAACGCCAAAGCCACTGGGGGCTATATGATCGTATTCGAATCTTAGCTTAACCCCTTTGGTCCGGTTTACTGATCGTATTTGAATCAGAAACCCCCACATTTATGTTGTTTGAAATCTGCTATTTTTTCTTACTGGTTTTTATTGTCTCAAATCTAAACTATCTGTATGGTTTTTATTTAACCCGGCTTGACTATTTGACAACAAGCTGCCAAATCATGATAGTCATCATGTATATGGAAGCATTGACTTCTCAAAAAGATTGTATCATGAAAACCGGCAGTCCAAAAACACGGGCCAGCTCTTTCACTTTTTGCAGGAGCAAAGTTAAAACATTGCAGATGTAATCAAAGATGTACTGACAAAGAGTAGTATGCAACATTTTGTGTGCGATGGCATAAGCAAGACATACAGTTTCAAGCTAAATCTATTACAAGGCTTTGAGAGCCCACAAGATGGTTATGACTCTCCCCTCGCCGGTTCACCTCCTTCTACTGATTGGAAGTTGGGATTGGATCAGTCAAAGCCGTTCAGAGCAATGAACTCCGCTTCATCATCAATCAGGCTGGCCGAATCAACTTCCAGAGCAAAAGTGTGTTGACGAACCGGCGGGATAAGATCTGTCACCTTATAAGAGGGAGTCGCCATCTTCTTATTCTCCATATCAAAACCCGGCTGATATTTCGATGTTGGTCTCATCTCCAAGAATGGTAGCTTGAGGTCGAACTCCCCTCACACAGGCAATGAAGTCATCTTGCTCAAATAGAGTCATGTCTTCCTTCACGGTAGGCAACCCCTTAGCTACATCCGCCGGGTCTAGATCTGGCACCCAGGCTTTGGAGCGGCTCAGGGTAGTCAGGGCTCCGGCTCTGGCACAGGATCGTTTGACCTCTTGAAACCTGGCGAGTAAGATTGATAACTTCTTCAAGACATCGCTCAACCGATTGGGTCCTTGGTTGGCAGGGGAGATGGTGGCAAGTGCTCGTTGAGCTCTAGTATACAATTTCTCCGCCAAGGTATAAACCACCTTCAATTTTGTCACACTATCTTGGCTCAGATTTTTGCTTCGTGGACCTGAGAGTGTTTTTAAACAAAGGCTCAGCAGGCGGCTTATATTCCGGGTCAAAAGAAGGTATAAGTGATTAATACAGATGACTTACCAAAGATGACGGAGACCATTTTAGACACCCGGTTCTTTAAGCCGGTGAGCTCCGTGGTAACCTCCTCAAGAGCCGCTTCAGCTGTTTCAGCACATTGTATCAGCAGCGTCTTTTCTTCGGCCCAGGATTCCTTCTTTGTAGTCAAGCTGGTCTTCAATTTTTCTGTCTCAGAAAGACTCAATTGGAGTTTAGAGTCAGCAGTCTTGATTTCTACCTCTTGATCCATCAGCCGAGTCTTTGCATCAGTTAATTGGGAGCCCAATTCAGATAGGGCGTTCTACAAAACATACACAGGTGTGTCAAGGCTTAAACTAAAAGTTATAAGGGTTCAAGTCTCAAGTACTATGCACCACAATACCACTTGACACTTGGGGGCTAATGTCTGACAAAGCAATTTTTTATGACTCTTATATGTTTCAAGTCCCAAGTGTTTTACAAAGTAACAACACTTCTCACTTGGGGGCTAATGCATGATATTCAGAAAGTTTCTCAAGATTAAGCTGGATTGCAATACTTATTGGGACTAGTAAAAGACAGTTATGAAGTTAAGTGCCGGTTCATTTATGATAAATTGAGCCGGCCCTTGGGGACTACAGGTGAAGTTTACGCTGCTTTGTTGTACTTTCGAAAAGCTTAGAGAGAAAGTATCAACCTATATCATAAAGTCTACAGATCATTCAGGTTCATCATCTGAAGACTTCGGGGCTGGCAGAGTATAAGTGAACTGGAGAACATACCTCATATTTTAGCTGCAATTGCTTGACCATCTCAATTTCCGACTCACGGCTGGAATGAACATGACTGAGATAGTCGGGCAGTATGTCACTAGCATTCACATGAGTGTAGTGAGAGATATCAAGACACACTTTCTGCTTCTCCAAGGCTTCTTGTTTAGCACTGTGCCGGGCTAACACAATGGGGGTCCCCGGTTCAACAAATCGGCTACCAGTAATCAACACGTCAGTATCAAAAGTTGTTGGCGGGTTAGCTGAACTAGATAGTTCAGTGATAGTCGGATTAAGGGTGATCTCATCGGCTGACAACTCCGGAGGATCCGAGTATGAACAGCCGGGTCTTCAGGTGCTTCGGTTTCAGAGGGAGGAGTTGGCATGGTCGGCTCAGGTGCAGGAACCTTCGGGTCTTCTGACGGCTTAATCACCTTGGCCTTCTTGGATTTGGCATGGCCGCTAAGAAAAGTTTTATGAAACAGTTAGTGTAAGAATGCAGTTTTTAAAGATACAGAGGAAAGCTGATTTTTCCTTACCCAGGAGCAGTTTTGAAAGCCGGAAACTGATTCTAAGATGAGTCGCCAGAAGAGCGAGAAACCTCCTGTAAAAGGTAAAATAAAGCCAGTGAGGCAAGGGAATAGATTCATTAATGAAAGCAAAAGATGAAGATGAAAGAAACCTCATTTGGGTGTTTTCAAGGAGTTTGTTGTAAAACGGAAGGCGGTTCATCGTCATCATTATTCCGGGCCTGACGGCGGCTCTCATGTTGATGCTTTTTCAAAAGAAAATGAGGGTACAAATAAGCCAAAGGGTGCGAAAACCTTACTTTCCAGCTTACCAGTCGAAGTTTCTATCTTGGCAAATGGGCTGAGTCGGAGGAAATAGTTACCTCTTCTTCTACGGCTTGGCTGGCCCCCGTGTCGTCCTGGCAATAGTCAATGTCAATAAGGTTATTAAAAAACTGACCAAGGGAGTCAAGGGCTACCTCCGACTTGGTATCATCGTCAAGATTTAACAGGTACGAAGTAGTGCTCCTTTTCTTCTTGGACCTCCGGGTCATCTTCCGGGCGGCTATGGCGGTGGCTCTAGCCTTCTTGGCAGCTTCATGGTCATACTTGGCCTTCCAGAAGTCGGATTTGGCCTGTAAACAAATAAACAAGATAAAAGGTCATGCAAGTATTCAAAACTACTGAGGAAAACACAAAAAGAGAAAGAGGTCAGGGGTTTTTCACCTCTGGTGCCGAGTTAAGTTTGCAGAAGGGGTTTAACCCAACCTTACTGCAGTCCTCATATTTTCTGTTCACAAGGATGGTTGACATTGCAACAATGTCTTCTTCAGATAGTTGTACCGAGCTGTGACGCAGAGAGTCATTTGGGCGTCCGCCATACTCATACATCAATTTGGGTCGGCGGCTTAGAGGGATGACCCGCCACGAGATCCAGCAGCGGATCAAGTCAACTCCAGTTAAGCCATTCCCCAATAAGGCATTAATCCTTTTAATAGATGGAATAAGCTTCTCGCGTTCAGCAGCGGTAAGTTTATCAGGGAGCACAAACTTGGAATACAGACGCTCCGCGCGATAACCCGGCAGTGGTTTTTCATTGGCTGGAGAAGTATCTTGGCAATAGAACCAGGTCTGATTCCAATCTTTGGGATGACTCAGTAAGACTATTAAGGGAAAGACGGCGCCCTGTCGGCGCTGAATTGGGATTCCACCAAGTTCCAAGCTAGGGCCATTGGTACACTCATTCTGGCGGTTCAGATAAAAGTACTCTCTAAAGAGTTCCACAGTTGACTCTTCTTGAAGATACACCTCACAGAGAACTTGAAAATTGCAGATGTTGGATATGGAATTGGGTCCAAGGTCTTGAGGGTGAAGTTTGAAAAAATGAAGAACGTCTCTGAAGAACTTTGATTCAGGTGGTGAAAAACCCCGATTCATGTGGTCATTGAAGACAATAACTTCACCGTCTTTGGGATTAGGCTATTCCTCGTCTGGGTCAGGAGCACGATAAGACATAACATTTTTCTCTCGCAAAAATCCAATGGTGACAAACTCTTTCAAGTTATCATGGTGACAATCTCCATTGGAGGGGACCCAGTTGCAGACTGTCGGTGCTTTTGACGGCATGATGAAAAAGGGGAAGCTGAAAAGAAAGTAATTTGCCAGTTCAATTTATTTGATGAAGTTACAGGTTCATGATCATGATACAAATGAATCATGGCAGCTTAAATAAGGGCTAATGACATATAAAGGAAAGTTGGAGTCATAAGCCGCCATGACTAAAGATATTCAAAGGATGCAAGAAACAAAAAATGGCTAAGTGTTGGCACAAACAAGTTTACCAAGCTGTCATTATTATTTTGGATCAAATGGCCGTTCCGAAAAGAAAATATTCTAGACCTAAAAATCTAGTACAAATGAGTTCGTGAGTTATAATGAGGCATCTATACAGAAAAAAGGGATCTACTGGTATCAAAAATGGACGCAAAACAAATACCGCATGAGTTATGTGTTCCTTTCTGGATCAGAAGAGGTTGCGGAGGAAGAACTACAAGAAGATCAGTGATGAATAGCGAAGAACATCGATGAACTCGCAACCCTAATACAGATCTAAGTGCGTGAAAAAGAAGGAACTTACGAAATGCAGATCTACTACGAAGAGTCGCCGTAGTTCTCTGGATGAGCTCAGGGTGATGCAGCGGCCGACGTTGAGGGCAACAGTGAGTGCTACGGCAGCGGCGGAGCTCGAGAAGCAGAGGGGTAGCGAGAAGATGGAAGGAAGAAAAGGAAAGAAGAAGGGCCGGCCAAGCCTGTTTATAAGGGGATAAGTGAACAGGAAGGCGTGAAAATTGAGGAAGACCAAAATAATTATTATCCAGCTAAATGGACGCCTCGATTCTCAGAAGACATTAAAAGATAAAAGATCCGTTGAAGATGACGTCATAGCAGGCTTTCATGTTTTCAGAAGATGAAATCATGGCAGGTTACAAAGTTTTTTCACACAGAGGAAGATGGATTTCATCTAAGTGTTGATGATTGACAAAGAACAAAGTTCAAGTCAACTTGGGGCCTAATGTTGGGGATATAGCTACCAGGTATGACCCGCCAGGAGGGGCCGGGTCAACCCTGATGGCGGGTTAGAAAAGAAGCCCAGTAATATTCAGGGTGATAGTCTATTAATACTTGTAGAAGGCCTAAGCCTAGAGGCGGCTTAAGGCCCAATATTGTAAACCGCCGTATGTAAAGAAAGACTTGTAAAGAAAGGCATATAAAAGAAGTCACCGAGCCAGACACGTTTTATGAGCCGGCCGGGACTCTGTAGGCAGCCAGGCGTCAACCCGTGTATATAAGGGGACGACCCGGTGGCGTCTTAGGGGAAGAAAAACAAGTGATCGATAGCCAAGCTAGCGGATTCGCTCCTTGGTCATCGAAATCTAGTAATACAACATCAACTGGACTAGGCCTTACCTTCACCGTAAGGGGCCGAACCAGTATAAACCTCTCGTGTCCTTTATCCCGATTAACCCCTTTAAGCTTCCTAGTTGCGATGGCCCTACGACTAAGTCCTTTCGCTAGGACATCTTCCGTGACAATTCCACGACAATAACCCTCAGGAACAACAGGCAATTCATATTTATTAGGGGGGGTCTTCATCATCACTTTCATCAATATTATCAGTTTTAATAATTTCATTCTCTCTAGCCCTAGCAAATTGTTCATCAAGAAATTCACCAAGTGGCATAGTAGTATCAAGCATAGAAGTAGTTTCATCATAAGTATCATGCATAGCAGAAGTGGCATCATCAATAACATGCGACATATCAGAATCAATAGCAGAAGCAGGTTTAGGTGTCGCAAGCTTACTCAAAACAGAAGGTGAATCAAGTGTAGAGCTAGATGGCAGTTCCTTACCTCCCCTCGTAGTTGAGGGATAAATCTTGGTTCTTGGATCTTTTAAGTTCTTCATAATGATAAGCAGATATAAATCCCAAGCGACTCAAAGAATAGAGCTATGCTCCCCGGCAATGGCGCCAGAAAATAGTCTTGATAACCCACAAGTGTAGGGAATCGCAATAGTTTTCGAGGGTAGAGTATTCAACCCAAATTTATTGATTCGACACAAGGGGAGCCAAAGAATATTCTCAAGTATTAGCACCTGAGTTGTCAATTCAACCACACCTATAAATTTAATATCTGCAGCAAAGTATTTAGTAGCAAAGTAATATGATAGTGGTGGTAACGGTAGCAAAAGGTAATGATAACAAAAGTAATGTTTTTGGTATTTTGTAGTGATTGTAACAATAGCAACGGAAAAGTAAATAAGCGAAGAACAATATATGGAAAGCTTGTAGGCAATGGATCGGTGATAGAGAATTATGCTGGATGTGGTTCATCATGTAACAGTCATAACCTGGGGTGACACAGAACTAGCTCCAGTTCATCAATGCAATGTAGGCATGTATTCCGAATATAGTCATACGTGCTTATGGAAAAGAACTTGCATGACATCTTTTGTCCTACCCTCCCGTGGCAGCGGGGTCCTAGCGGAAACTAAGGGATATTAAGGCCTCCTTTTAATAGAGTACCAAGCCAAAGCATTAACACATAGTGAATACATGAACTCCTCAAACTACGGTCATCACCGGGAGTGGTCCCGATTATTGTCACTTCGGGGTTGCCGGATCATAACACATAGTAGGTGACTATAGACTTGCAAGATAGGATCAAGAACTCTCATATATTCATAAAAACATAATAGGTTCAGATCTGAAATCATGGCACTCGGGCCCTAGTGACAAGCATTAAGCATAGCAAAGTCATAGCAACATCAATCTTAGAACATAGTGGATACTAGGGATAAAACCCTAACAAAACTAACTCGATTACATGATAAATCTCATCCAACCCATCACCGTCCAGCAAGCCTACGATGGAATTACTCACGCACGGTGGTGACCATCATGAAATTGGTGATGGAGGAAGGTTGATGATGACGATGGCGACGGGTTCCCCTCTCTGGAGCCCCGAACAGACTCCAGATCAGCCCTCCAGAGAGGTTTTAGGGCTTGGCGGCGGCTCCGTATTGTCAAATGCGATGAATCCTTCTCCTTGATTTTTTTCTCCCCGAAAGTGAATATATAGAGTTGGAGTTGAGGTCGGAGGAGCTCCAGGGGGCCCACGAGGTAGGGGGCGCGCCCAGGGGACAGGCGCACCCCCCCACCCTCGTGGCTAGGGTGTGGGCCCCCTGGCCTTGATCTTTTGCCAGTATTTTTTTATTTCCAAAAATACGCTCCGTGGAGTTTCAGGTCATTCCGAGAACTTTTGTTTCTACACATAAATAACACCATGGCAATTCTGCTGAAAACAGCGTTAGTCCGGGTTAGTTCCATTCAAATCATGCAAGTTAGAGTCCAAAACAAGGGCAAAAGTGTTTGGAAAAGTAGATACAACGGAGACGTATCAAGTACCGAAAGTATGGCAGCTCCGCGATCTGCACATGTTCAGCTCGGTGGCGTCCCACGAACTCACGATCCAGCAGAGTATTGAGGGAGAGCTTCGTCAGCACGACGGTGATGATGATGCTACCGGAACAGGGCTTCTCCTAAGCACCGCTATGATATGACCGAGGTGGATTATGGTGGAGGGGGGCACCGCACACGGCTAGAAACAATCAACTTGTGTGTCTATGGGGTGCCCCCCTGCCCCGAATATAAAGGAGTGGAGGAGTGGGAGGGCCGGCCCTCTACTATGGTGCGCCCTGGGGAGTCCTACTCCCACCGAAAGTAGGATCCCCCCTTCCAAGTAGTAGGAGTAGGAGAGAAGGAAGGGGAAGAGAGAAGAGAAGGAAGGAGGGGGCGCCGCCCCTCCCCCTAGTCCAATTCGGACTAGGCCTTTGGGGGTGCGCAGCCTGCCCTAGGCAGCCCCTCTTTCTCTCCCCTAAAGCCCAATAAGGCCCATACACTCCCTGGCGAATTCCCGTAACTCTCCGGTACTCCAATAAATGCCCGAACCAATCAGAACCTTTACGGTTTCCAAATATAGCCTTCCAATATATTTTGAGACTCCTTGTCATGTCCACGATCTCACCCAGGACTCTGAAGTACATTCGGTACATCAAAACACATAAACTCATAATACTGATCATCACCGAACGTTAAACGTGTGGACCCTACGGGTTCGAGAACTATGTAGACATGACCGAGACACGTCTCCGGTCAATAACCAATAGCGGAACCTAGATGCTCATATTGGTTCCTACATATTCTATGAAGGTCTTTATCGGTCAAACCGCATAACAACATATGTTGTTCCCTTTGTCATCGGTATGTTACTTGCCCGAGATTCGATCGTCGGTATCTCAATACCTAGTTCAATCTTGTTACCGGAAAGTCCCTTTACTCGTTCTGTAATACATCATCCCTCAACTAACTCATTAGTTGCATTACTTCCAAGGCTTATAGTGATGTGCATTACCGAGAGGGCCCAAAGATACCTCTCCGACAATCGGAGTGACAAATCCTAATCTTGATCTATGCCAACTCAACAAGTACCACCGGAGACACCTGTAGAACACCTTTATAATCACCCAGTTACGTTGTGACGTTTGGTAGCACACAAAGTGTTCCTCCGGTATTCGGGAGTTGCATAATCTCATAGTCATAGGAACATGTATAAGTCATGAAGAAAGCAATAGCAATATACTAAATGATCAAATGCTAAGTTAACGGAATGGGTCAAGTCAATCACATCATTCTCTAATGATGTGATCCCATTAATCAAATGATAACTCATGTCTATGGCGAGGAAACTTAACCATCTCTGATTCAATGAGCTAGTCAAGTAGAGGCATAATAGTGACACTCTGTTTGTCTATGTATTCACACGTGTACTAAGTTTCTGGCTAATACAATTCTAGCATGAATAATAAACATTTATCATGATATAAGGAAATATAAATATCAACTTTATTATTGCCTCTAGGGCATATTTCCTTTAGTCTCCCACTTGCACTAGAGTCAATAATCTAGTTCACATCGTCATGTGATTTAACACGAATAGTTCACATCTTTATGTGATTAGTTCACATCTCCATGTGACTAACACCCAAAGGGTTTACTAGAGTCAATAATCTAGTTCACACCGCTATGTGATTAACACCCAAATAGTGATCATGTTTTGCTTGTGAGAGGAATTTAGTCAACGGGTCTGCCACATTTAGAGTCGTATGTATTTTGCAAATTTTCTATGTCTACAATGCTTTGCATGGAGCTACTCTAGCTAATTGCTCCCACTTTCAATATGTGTCTAGATCGAGACTTAGAGTCATCCAGATTGGTGTCAAAGCTTCATCGACGTAACTCTTTACGACGAACTCTTTGTCAACCTCCATAGCTGAGAAATATTTCCTTATTCCACTAAGGATATTTTTGACCGTTGTCCAGTGATCCACTCCTGGATCACTATTGTGTCCTTTTGCCAAACTTATGGAGAGGTACACAATAGGTCTGGTATACAACATAGCATACTTTATAGAACCTATGACTGAGGCATAGGGAATGACTTTTCATTCTCTTTCTATTTTCTGCCGTGGTCGGGTTTTGAGTCTTTACTCAACTTCACTCCTTGCAACACAGGCAAGAACTCCTTCTTTGATTGTTCTGTTTTTGAACTACTTCAAAATCTTGTTAAGGTATGTACTCATTGAAAATATATCAAGCGTCTTGATCTATCTCTATAGATATTGATGCTCAATATGTAAGTAGCTTCACCGAGGTCTTTCCTTGAAAAACTCCTTTCAAACACTCCTTTATGCTTTCCAGAAAATTCTACATTATTTCTGATCAACAATATGTCATTCACATATACTTATCAGAAATGCTGTAGTGCTCCCACTCACTTTCTTGTAAATACAGGCTTCACCGCAAGTCTGTATAAAACCATATGCTTTGATCACTTTATCAAAGCATATATTCCAACTCCGAGATGCTTGCACCAGTCCATAGATGGATCGCTAGAGCTTGCTCACTTTGTTAGCACCTTTAGGATTGACAAAACCTTCTGGTTGCATCATATACTACTCTTCTTTAAGAATTCCATTAAGGAATGCAGTTCTGACATCCATTTGCCAGATTTCATAAAATGCGGCAACTGCTAACATGATTTGGACAAACTTTTAAGCATCGATACGAGTGAGAAAATCTCATCGTAGTCAACACCTTGATCTTGTCAAAAACATTTTGCGACAATTCGAGCTTTGTAGATAGTAACACTACTATCATGGTCCGTCTTCCTCTTGAAGATCCATTTATTCTCAATGACTCACCAATCATCGGGCAAGTCAATAAAAGTCCATACTTTGTTCTCATACATGGATACCACCTCAGATTTCATGGCCTCAAGCCATTTCGCAGAATCTGGGCTCATCATCGCTTCCTCATAGTTCATAGGTTTGTCATGGTCTACTAACATGATTTCCAAAACAGGATTACCATACCACTTTGGTGCGGAACGTATTCTGGTTGACCTACGAGGCTCAGTAGTGTCTTGATCTGAAGTTTCATGATCATTATCATTAACTTCCTCACTAATCGGTGTAGGCATCACTGGAACTGATTTCTGTGATGAATTACTTTCCAATTCAGTCAAAGGTACAATTACCTTATGAAGTTCTACTTTCCTCCTACTCACTTCTTTCGAGAGAAACTCCTTCTCTAGAAAAGATCCATTCTTAGCAACGAATATCTTGCCTTCGGATCTATGATAGAAGGTGTACCCAACAGTTACTTTTGGGTATCATATGAAGACGCACTTCTCCGATTTGGGTTTGAGCTTATCTGGATGAAACTTTTTCACATAAGCATCGCAATCCCAAACTTTAAGAAATGACAACTTAGGTTTCTTGCTAAACCACAGTTCATACGGTGTCGTCTCAACGGATTTAGATGGTGCCCTTTTTAACGTGAATGTACTTGTCTCTAATGCATAACCCAAAAAACGATAGTGGTAAATCGGTAAGAGACATCATAGATTGCACTGTATCCAATAAAGTACGGTTATGATGTTCGGACACACCATTATGATGTGGTGTTCCAGGTGGCACGAATTTTGTGAAACTACTCCACATTGTTTTAATTGAAGACCAAACTCGTAACTCAAATATTCATCTCCGCGATCAGATCGTAGAAACTTTATTTTCTTGTCACGATGATTTTCCACTTCACTCTGAAATTCTTTGAACTTTTGAAATGTTTCAGATTTATGTTTCATCAAGTAGATATACCCATATCTGCTCAAATCATCTGTGAAGGTCAGAAAATAATGATACCTGCCGCGAGCCTCAACACTCATCGGACCGCATACATCAGTATATATTATTTCCAATAAGTCAGTTGCTCGCTCCATTGTTCCAGAGAACGGAGTCTTAGTCATCTTTCCCATGAGGCATGGTTCGCAAGCATCAAGTGATTCATAATCAAGTGATTCCAAAAGCCCATCAGCATGGAGTTTCTTCATGCGCTTTACACCAATATGACCTAAACGGCAGTGCCACAAATAAGTTGCACTATCATTATTAACTTAGCATTTTTGGCTTCAATATTATGAATATGTGTATCACTACGATCGAGATTCAATAAACCATTGACCTTGGGTGTATGACATCAGAAGGTTTTATTCATGTACACAGAATAACAATTATTCTTTGTCTTAAATGAATAACCGTATTGCAATAAACATGATCCAATCATATTAAGCTCAACGCAAGCAGAAAATAACATTTATTTTAGGTTCAACACTAATCCCGAAGGTAAAGGGAGTGTGTGATGGTGATCTTATCAACCTTGGAATTCCAACACACATCATCACCCCGCCCTTAACTAGTCTTTGTTTATTTTTGCAACTCCCATTTCGACTTACTACTCTTAGCAACTGAACTAGTATCAAATACCGAGGGGTTGCTATAAACACTAGTAAAGTACACATCAATAACATGTATATCCAATATACCTTTGTTCACTATGCCATCCTTCTTATCTGCCAAGTATCTAGGGCAGTTCCACTTCCAGTGACCATTTCCTTTGTAGTAGAAAGCACTCAGTTTCAGGCTTGGGTCTAGCTTTGGGCTTCTTCACGGGAATGACAACTTGTTTGTCATTCTTCTTGAAGTTCCCTTTCTATCCATTTGCCCTTTTCTTGAAACTAGTGGTCTTGTTAACCATCAACACTTGATGCTTTTTTTGATTTCTACCTTCACTAATTTTAGCATCGCAAAGAGCTTGGGAATTGTTTTCATTATCCTTTGCATATTATAGTTCATCATGAAGTTCTAGTAACTTGGTGATAGTGACTAGAGAACTTTGTCAATTACTATCTCATCTGGAGGATTAACTCCCACTTGATTCAAGCAATTGTAGTACCCAGACAATCTGAGCACATGCTCACTGGTTGAGCTATTCTCCTCCATCTTGTAGGCAAAGTACTGTCAAAGGTCTCATACCTCTTGACACGGGCCTGAGTATGAAATACCAATTTCAACTCATGGAACATCTTATATGCTCCATGGCGTTCAAAACATTTTTGAAGTCCCTATTCTAATCTGTAAAGCATGGTGCACTAAACTATCAAGTAGTCACTATACCGAGCTTGTCAAATGTTCATAACGTCTGCATCTGCTCCTACAATAGGTCTGTCACCTAGCGGTGCATCAAGGACATAAATCTTCTGTGCAGCAATGAGGATAATCCTCAGATCACGGACCTAGTCCGCATCATTGCTACTATCATCTTTCAACATAGTTTTTCTCTAGGAACATACCAAAAATAGACGGGGAGCTACATCGCGAGCTATTGATCTACAACATAGTTATGCAAATACTATCAGGACTAAGTTCATGATAAATTAAAGTTCAATTAATCATATTACTTAAGAACTCCCACTTAGATAGACATCCCTCTAGTCATCTAAATGATCACATGATCCAAATCAACTAAACCATGTCCGATCATCACGTGAGATGGAGTAGTTTTCAATGGTGAACATCACTATGTTGATCATATCTATTACATGATTCACACTCGACCTTTCGGTCTCCAGTGTTCCGAGGCCATATCTGCATATGCTAGGCTCGTCAAGTTTAACCCGAGTATTCTGCATGTGCAAAACTGGCTTGCACCCGTTGTATGTGAACGTAGAGCTTATCACACCCAATCATCACATGGTGTCTCAGCACGAAGAACTGTCGCAACGGTGCATACTCAGGGAGAACACTTATACCTTGAAATTTTAGTAAGGGATCATCTCATAATGCTACTGTCATAGTAAGAAAAATAAGATGCATAAAAGATAAACAACACATGCAATCAAAATATGTGTCATGATATGGCCATCATCATCTTGTGCCTTTGATCTCCATCTCCAAAGTACCGTCATGATCTCTATCTTCACCGACATGACACCATGATCTCCATCATCTTGATCTTTATCAACATGTCGTCACATGGTCGTCTCGCCGACTATTGATTTTGCAACTATTGCTATCGCATAGCGATAAAGTAAAGCAATTATATGGCGCTTGCATCTTATGCAATAAAGAGATAACCATAAGGCTCCTGCCAGTTGCCGATAACTTTAACAAAACATGATCATCTTATGCAACAATTTATATCTCATCACGTCTTGACCATATCACATCACAACATGCCCTGCAAAAACAAGTTAGATGTCCTCTACTTTGTTGTTGCAAGTTTTACGTGGCTGCTACGGGATTAGCAAGAACCGTTCTTACCTACGCATCAAAACCACAACATAGTATAGTGATTGCTTTTTGATCTTCAGAAAGAACCTTGTTCATTGAAACCGATTCAACTAAAGTTGGAGAAACAGACACCCACTAGCCACCTGTGTGCGAAGCACGTCGGTAGAACCAGTCTCGCGTAAGCGTACGCGTAATGTCGGTCTGGGCCGCTTCATCCAACAATACCATCGAATCAAGAATCAACTAGTGACGGCAAGCAATGTGTATATACTCACGCCCACAACTCCTTTGTGTTCTACTCGTGTATATAACATCTATGCATAGATCTAGCTCGGATGCCACTGTTCGGGAACGCAGTAATTTCAAAAAAATTCTTACGCACACGCAAGAACATGGTGATGCATGATACGTCTCCAACGTATCTATAATTTTTTATTGCTCCATGCTATTATATTATCTATTTTGGATGTTAATGGGCTTTATTTTACACTTTTATATCATTTTTGGGACTAACCAACTAACCGTAGGCCCAGCCCAAATTGTTGTTTTTTTGCCTATTTTAGGGTTTCAAAGAAAAGGAATATCAAACGGAGTCCAAACGGAATGAAACCTTCGGGAACGTGATTTTCTCAACAAACATGATCCAGGAGACTTGGAGTGGCCGTCAAGAAACAAGGGAGGAAGGCACGAGGCAGGGGGCGCGCCCTCCACCCTCGTGGGCCCTCCGTTGCTCCACCGACGTGCTTCTTCCTCCTACATATATATCCACGTACCCCCCCCCAAAACATCCAGGAGCACCACGAAAACCTAATTCCACCGCCACAACCTTCTGTACTCAAGAGTCCCATCTCGGGGCCTTTTCCGGAGCTCCACCGGGAGGGGGCATTGATCACGGAGGGACTCTACATCAACTCCATGGCCTCTCCGGTGATGTGTGAGTAGTTTACTTTCAGACCTACGAGTCCATAGTTATTAGCTAGATGGCTTCTTCTCTCTCTTTGGATCTCAATACAAAGTTCTCCTCGATTTTCTTGGAGATCTATTCGATGTAATCTTCTTTTGCGGTGTGTTTGTTGAGATCCGATGAGTTGTGGGTTTATGATCCAGATTATCTATGAAAAATATTTGATTCTCCTCTGAATTCTTTTATGTATGATTGGTTTATCTTTGCAAGTCTCTTCGAATTATCAGTTTGGTTTGGCCTACTAGATTGATCTTTCTTGCAATGGGAGAAGTGCTTAGCTTTGGGTTCAATCTTTCGGTGTTCGATCCCAGTGACAGAAAGGGAACCGATATGTATTGTATTGTTGCCATCAAGGATAAAAAGATGGGGTTTATATCATATTGCATGAGTTTATCCCTCTACATCATGTCATCTTCCTTAAAGCATTACTCTGTTCTCTTGAACTTAATAATCTAGATGCATGATGGATAGCGGTTGATGTGTGGAGTAATAGTAGTAGATGCAGGCAGGAGTCGGTCTACTTGTCTTGGACGTGATGCCTATATACATGATCATACCTAGATATTCTCATAACTATGCTCAATTCTATCAATTGCTCGACAGTAATTTGTTTACCCACTGTAATACTTATGCTCTTGAGAGAAGCCACTAGTGAAACCTATGGCCCCCGGGTCTATCTTCCATCATATTAATCTTCCAATACTTAGTTATTTCCTTTGTCGTTTATTTTACTTTGCATCTTTATTTCTCTTTATCACAAAAATATCAAAAATATTATCTTATCATATCTATCATATCTCACGCTCGTAAGTGACCGTGAAGGGCTTGACAACCCCATTATCGCATTGGTTGCGAGGTTCTTATTTGTTTGTGTAGGTGTGTGGGACTTGTGCGTGATCTCCTACTGGATTGATACCTTGGTTCTCAAAAATTGAGGGAAATACTTACGCTGCTTTACTGCATCACCCTTTCCTCTTCAAGGGAAAACCAACACAGTGCTCAAGAGGTAGCAAGAAGAATTTCTGGCGCCGTTGCCGGGGAGATTCGTGCCAAGTCAAGTCAAGATTTGACTCCCACAACGAGTCATTTCTGGCACCATTATCAAGTCAAAATATACCAAGTACCCATCACAAACTCTTATCCCTCGCATTACATTATTTGCCATTTGCCTCTCATTTTCCTCTCCCCCACTTCACCCTTGCCGTTTTATTAGCCCTCTCTCCCTCTCTTTCCGTTCCCCTTCTCTTTTTCTATTTGCCCCTTTTGCCCATTTCTTGTTTGCTTGTGTGCTGGATTGCTTGCTTGTCACGATGACTCTACCTAGATTTTGTGATCTTCACCTTAAAAAAATAGAAGAGATCGACAGCAATATCAAGAGTACCAAGTAAAGCCTTTAGGATCTTCTTGGGTGATTGTTATTTGATCTTGCTGATAAAAACAGAAAGTATGCACTCACGAGAATAATTTTCATTTTTTACCAGAGAGCGATAAAATACCAATTCCAACTGCAGTAGATCAATATACAAATTATTTAGGTTTCCTAATTTTTCAGAATTTTTGGCGTTACAGAAGTATTCGAAACCTCCAGATTGCTACAGACTGTTCTGTTTTTGACAGATTCTGTTTTTCGTGTGTTGTTTGCTTATTTTGATGAATCTATGGATAGTATCAGGGGGTATGAACCATAGAGAAGTTGGAATACAGTAGGTTTAACACCAATATAAATAAAGAATGAGTTCATTACAGTACATTAAAGTGGTGGTTTGTTTTCTCATACTAGCGGAGCTCATGAGATTTTCTGTTGAGTTTTGTATTGTGAAGTTTTCAAGTTTTTGGGTAAAGATTTGATGGATTTTGGAACAAGGAGTGGCAAGAGCCTAAGCTTGGGGATGCCCAAGGCACCCCAAGGTAAAATTCAAGGACAACCAAAAGCCTAAGCTTGGGGATGCCCCGGAAGGCATCCCCTCTTTCGTCTTCGTCTATCGGTAACTTTACTTGAGGCTATATTTTTATTCACCACATGATATGTGTTTTGCTTGGAGCGTCTTGTATGATTTGAGTCTTTGCCTTTTAGTTTAACACAATCATCCTTGATGTACACACCTTTTGGGAGAGACACACATGAATCGGAATTTATTAGAATACTCTATGTGCTTCACATATATCTTCTGAGCTAGATAATTTTTGCTCTAGTGCTTCACTTATATCTTTTTAGAGCACGGTGGTGGTTTTATTTTATAGAAATTATTGATCTCTCATGCTTCACTTATATTATTTTGAGAGTCGTTTAGAACATCATGGTAATTTGCTCTGGCTATAAAATTAGTCCAAATATGATATGCATCCAAGATGGGTATAATAAAAACTTCCATATAGAATGCATTGAATACTATGAGAAGTTTGATACTTGATGATTGTTTTGAGATATGAAGATGGTGATATTAGATTCATGCTATTTAAATAATTGTGAAATTGAGAAATACTTGTGTTGAGGTTTGCAAGTCCCGTAGCATGCACGTATGGTAACTGTTGTGTAACAAATTTGAAGCATGATGTGTTCTTTGATTGCCTTCCTTATGAGTGGCGGTCGGGGATGAGCGATGGTCTTGTCCTACCAATTTATCCCCCTAGGAGCATGCGCGTAGTGCTTGGTTTTGATGACCTATAGATTTTTGCAATAAGTATGTGAGTTTTTTATGACTAATGGTGAGTCCATGGATTATACGCACTCTCACCCTTACATCATTGCTAGCCTCTTTCAGTACCGTGCATTGCCCTTTCTCACCTCGAGAGTTGGTGCAAGCTTCTCCGGTGCATCCAAACCCCGTGATATGATACGCTCTTTCACACATAAACCTCCTTATATCTTCCTTAAAACAGCCACCATACCTACCTATTATGGCATTTCCATAGCCATTCCGAGATATATTGCCATGCAACTTTCCATCGTTCCATTTTTATGACACGCTCCATCATTGTCATATTGCCTTGCATGATCATGTATTTGACATCGTATTTGTGGTAAAGCCATTGCTCATAATTTTTATACATGACACTCTTGAATCATTTCACATCCCGGTACACCGCCGGAGGCATTCATATAGAGTCATATTTTGTTCTAGTATCGAGTTGTAATTTTTGAGTTGTAAATAAATAGAAGTGTGATGATCATCATTATTAGAGCATTGTTCCGTGAGAAAAAAAGAGAGAAAGGCCAAACAAAAAAAGAGAAGGCCCAAAAAAAGAGAGAAAAAGAGAGAAGGGGCAATGTTACTATCCTTTTTATCCACACTTGTGCTTCAAAGTAGCACCATGATCTTCATGATAGAGAGTCTCTTATGTTGTCACTTTCATATACTAGTGGGAATTTTTCATTATAGAACTTGGATTTTATATTCCAATAATGGGCTTCCTAAAAATGCCCTAGGTCTTCATGAGCAAGCAAGTTGGATGCACACCCACTTAGTTTCTTTTGTTGAGCTTTCATACATTTATAGCTCTAGTGCATCCGTTGCATGGCAATCCCTGCTCCTCGCATTGACATCAATTGATGAGCATCTCCATAGCCCGTTGATTAGCCGCGTCGATGTGAGACTTTCTCCTTTTTGTCTTCTCCACACAACCTCCACCATCATATTCTATTCCACCCATAGGGAAATGTCCATGGCTCGCGCTCATGTATTGCGTGAAAGTTGAAATTTCTTGAGAATACTAAAGTATGAAACAATTGCTTGGCTTGTCATCGGGGTTGTGCATGATGGGAGCATTTTGTGTGATGAAAATGAAGCATGGCCAAACTATATGATTTTGTAGGGATGAGCTTTCTTTGGCTATGTTATTTTGAGAAGACATAATTGCTTGGTTAGTATGCTTGAAGTATTATTGTTTTTATGTCAATATTAAAAAAATTTCTTGAATCTTTTGGATCTGAATATTCATGCCACAATAAAGAAAATTACATTGAAAATTATGTTAGGTAGCATTCCACATCAAAAATTCTGTTTTTATCATTTTCCTACTCGAGGACGAGCAGGAATTAAGCTTGGGGATGCTTGATACGTCTCCAACGTATCTATAATTTTTGATTGTTCCATGCTATTATATCATCTATTTTGGATGTTTAATGGGATTTAATGTGCACTTTTATATTATTTTTGGACTAACCTATTAACCGAAGGCCCAGTGCAAATTGTTGTTATTTTGCCTATTTCAGTGTTTCGCAGAAAAGGAATATCAAACGGAATCCAAACGGAACGAAAACTTCGCGAGGTCTTTCTTGGAACAAACGCAACCCAGGAGACTTGGAGTACAAGTCTGGAAGTCCGCGAAGCTTACACGAGGCAGGGGGCACACCCAGGGGGTAGGCGTGCCCCCACCTTCATGGGCCCCACGGAGCTCCACCGATGTACTTCTTTCTCCCCTATATACCCATGTAACCTAAAAACATCCAGGAGAGCCACGAAACCACTTTTCCACCGCCGCAACCTTTTGTACCCGTGAGATCCCATCTTGGGGCCTTTTCCAGCGATCTGCCGGAGGAGGATTCGATCACGGAGGGCTTCTACATCAACACCATAGCCTCTCCGATGATGTGTGAGTAGTTTACCATAGACCTTCGGGTCCATAGTTATTAGCTAGATGGCGTCTTCTCTCTCTCTCTCTGGTTCTCAATACAAATTTCTCCTCGATGTTCTTGGAGATCTATTCGATGTAATACTTTCTGCGGCGTGTTTGCCGAGATCCGATGAATTGTGGATTTATGATCAAGTTTATGAATGAACAATATTTGCTTCTTCTCTGAATTCTTATATGCATGATTTGATATCTTTGCAAGTCTCTTCGAATTATCAGTTTAGTTCGGCCTACTAGATTGATCTTTCTTGCAATGGGAGAAGTGCTAGCTTTGGGTTCAATCTTGCGGTGTCTTTTCCCAGTGACAGCGGGGGCAGCAAGGCACGTATTGTATTGTTGCCATCAAGGATAAAAAGATGGGGTTTATGTCATATTGCTTGAGTTTATCCATCTACATCATGTCATCTTGCCTAATGCGTTACTCTGTTCTTATGAACTTAATACTCTAGATGCATGCTGGATAGTGGTCGATGTGTGGAGTAATAGTAGTAGATGCAAAATCGTTTCAGTCTACTTGACACTGACATGATGCCTATGTTCATAATCATGCCTAGATATTCTCATAACTATGCGCTTTTCTATCAATTGCTCGACAGTAATTTGTTCACCCATCGTAATTTATGCTATCATAAGAGAAGCCACTAGTGAAACATATGGCCCTGGGTCTACTTTACATTATATAAGTTCTCGATCTATAGTTCTAGTTTACTATTTATTTTGCAATCTTTATTTTCCAATCTATACAACAAAAATACCAAAAGTATTTATCTTATTATCTTTATCAGATCTCACTTTTGCAAGTGGTCGTGAAGGGATTGACAACCCTTTTATCGCGTTGGTTGCAAGGTTCTTGATTGTTTGTGCGGGTACTAGGCGATTTGCGTGTAGTCTTTGATGAAGCTATGTACCTAGGGTAGGGGCACGGACCCGTCCTAAAGAGCCCTACCCGAGGACATCCCTAGAAGAAGTCACCTTTCAATCGACTTGAAGGTATCCCGCTCGACGGGTTCAAGACACTCGACCAAGAAGCTATCACTCGACCATGAAGACAACCACTCGACTGACCAAAAGACCTAAAGTCACTCCGCAAGCAAACGGTCGGCTATTAAGTAGTCTTTATGGTCATTATAACACTTCATTAGGGGCGTTACCAGTAACGCCCAACCTTAAATGTACCTTAAACCCTGCATTACTGAGGGCAGGAGAGGGCCGGCGAACTCTATATAAGCCACCCCCCTCCTCAGTATGAAGGGTTCGCACCCTTGTCATCTACACACGCATAATCCAATCGACCGCCTCCGGGCACCGAGACGTAGGGCTGTTACTTCCTCCGAGAAGGGCCTGAACTCGTAAACCTTGCGTGCTTACAACTTCCCAATAGCTAAGGTCTAGCCTCTTCATGCACACCCCCCTACCTCACTGTCAGACTTAGAACCACGACAGTTGGCGCCCACCGTGGGGCATTAGTCTTAGCGCCTAATTGGAGAAGTTGCGATTTTTCCGATCCATTTGATCATGGTTTCCTGCGGAGTTTTGGCAGAGGGCCGCGAGATCCGTCTCGGCGCGCTCACCTTCATCGCCGACGACTCCGCCTGGCTCTAGGAGGCGCCGCACGACATCGACGCGCTCCCCGTCCACGGTGCGACGCACTTCCACGCGTGCGTTCGTGGCGTCCTCCTGCGGCAGCCATCGACCCAATATCGGTCGACCCCTGTGTCGTCTCCCCGCCCCGTCTCACACCAGCGCAAGCGCTCAGGTCGGTCGAGACTCCAGCGGTGGGTGAGGCACGCCGTGGCCCGCCAATCGGCGGCCCCACAAGTCGCGGCAATCGAGCCCGACGAATCCCTCTGCGGCCTGTTCGATCTGTCAACTGGCTCCGCGGAGACCGCATCCGAGTGTGATAGCAGTGACCCTTTGGCTGAGGTTCTGGCGGTCGAGGGAACACACAGTCCTCCCGGATTCCATCGCGCTGATGGTGGTGCGGATAGAGGCGATCCGTCGCATCCCCACGACGAGTACCTCCCCAAACCTCTTACGTCATTGTAGCGAGAGGAGCTTCGCCACCGGAACATGGACGCGCTCCACACTCCTATTGTTGGAGAAACCCCCGAGGCCCTGGCCTTGGAGGACGCGTGCTTGGCTAATCTGGCCGAGTGCACTCGACTGGAAAATCTACAGCGAGCACTCGACGAGCAAGCGCGTCAGCGGGCTCCCGAGTCCAGTCGACGACAGCAAGCTCCCGAATCCAGTCGACGTCAGCTCTTCCTGCCGCCGCAGGTATACCGAACTCCAGTTCAGAATTTGGCTGCCGCGGCCCGCATAGCAGAGTCAATCCAGCCCTCCCAGTCAGAGGCTGGCAGGGGCTTGTTGCAGTTCAGAGCATTGCTCCGAGCGGTGGGAAATCAGAATTCCGCCGTCTCTCAGTCGCGCAACAGGATCCACAGTCAATCCATTGCAATAGAAACAGTCCAGTCGGCTCACAGCCCGAGATTGCCCCCGAGGCGTGAGGGACGTGGGGACCGGCACGATCAGTACAGGAGAAATGAGCAGTATGATCACCGTCCCGACCGTGATGATCGACGTCGAGTGCCATCCCCTCCCCCGAGGAGTGGGTCATATGCACCTCGACATCGAGATGACAGGTGCCCCCATAATGTTGGGCAGAGGATCCTAGTCGACCCCAGAGACCCAGGCTTTGACGCGAGATCCATCCTTGTTCAAGGTTTGGTGGACAGGAACAGGGCTCATCGAGAGGGCCACAACAGAGATACGCCCACCGGCAGCAGAGCACACGCTTCGGGGCCTGAATGTTTCAGTCGAGCCATCAGGGCCGCGGTGATCCCTCCCAACTTCGGGCTGGCGACTGGAGTCAGCAAGTTCGCCGGTGAATCCAAGCCCGACACATGGCTCGAAGATTACCGAGTGGCTGTGCAGATTGGCGGTGGCAATGATGAGGTGGCCATGAAGCATTTACCTCTCATGTTGGAAGGCTCAGCCAGAGCGTGGCTGAATCAGTTGGCACCCAGCAGCATTTACACTTGGGAGGACCTCGCCCGAGTGTTTATCACAACCTTTGAAGGAACGTGCAAGCGCCTTGCAGGCCTTACAGAGTTGCGGTCTTGCGTGCAGAAGCCGAATGAAACACTGAGAGAATACATCTAGAGGTGGATCACACAGCACCACTCGGTCGAGAACGTGCCAGACCATCAAGCAGTTTGCGCTTTCAAGGAAGGCGTCAAAACAGAGAGTTGAATCTGAAGTTCGGTCGAACCGGAGAGATGTCCCTGAATCGGATGATGGAGATTGCCACCAAGTACGCTAATGGTGAAGACGAGGACCGACTCCGAAGTGGCAAACTCAAATCAGTCGCCCAAGAAACTGGAGGAAACTCCAGTCGGAAGCAGAAGCGGAAGGCCGAGCCAGCCGCCCTTGGGGAGGCCCTGGCTGTGGCCCAGGGAAACTTCAAGGGGAAACCCAAGGGCACATGGAAGCCCAAGAAAGTTAAGGATCAGGATGGGAATGATGTTTTGGACCTGCCATGTCACATCCACACCAAGAAAGATGAAGAGGGTAATTTTATTTTCCCAAAGCATACCACTCGACAGTGCCGGCTCCTGATCCAGCAGTTTCAGGGCAAGCAGCCCAAGGATAAGGAAAAGGAACCAGACAGAGTTGAGGACAAGGATGATAGTGACGATGGATACCCCCAAGTCAATTCCACCTTGATGATTTTTGCTGATGTCGAAAGCAAAAGTCGACTGAAAGTCATTAACCGTGAGGTGAACATGGTGGCTCCGGCAACACCTAGTTACCTCAAGTGGTCTCAGACCGCCATCACATTCGACCAGTCTGATCACCCGACGCACATTGCCACCCCAGGGAGGCAAGCTTTGGTGGTCGACCCAGTCGTCGAAGGCACTCGATTGACCAAAGTCCTGATGGATGGCGGCAGTGGCCTGAACATACTGTATGCTGAAACTTTGAAAGGAATGGGCATTCCGATGTCCAGACTCAGCACCAGTAACATGAGCTTCCACGGAGTCATTCCTGGGAAGAAAGCCGAGTCACTCGGCCAGATTGCTCTCGATGTGGTTTTTGGTGATTCAAAGAATTACCGCAAGGAAAAGTTGACATTTGAGGTTGTGGACTTCCAGAGTGCTTATCACGCCATTTTGGGCAGGCCAGCTTACGCACGCTTCATGGCTCGACCATGTTACGTGTATCTTAAATTAAAGATGCCTGGCCCCAAAGGTGTGATCACCGTTACGGGCAACCGGAAGAAAGCAGAAGAGTGTTTTCAGAAGGGATCAAAGATCGTTGACGCTCAGATGGCAGTGGTCGAGCTGAAAGAGTACCAAAAGACTGCCGATCCGAGTGAATTGCTGCGAGCTAAGAAGCCTGCCTCCGAGTCAGCTTTTCAGTTGGCTGGTGAAACAAAGACAGTCCACATTCATCCGACCGACCCTGACGCTGCTCCGACTCACATCTCGACAACGCTCGACTCCAAATAGGAAGAAGCGCTCATCCAGCTCCTCCGTGAGAACTGGGACATCTTCGCATGGAAACCCTCTGACATGCCTGGAGTTCCCAGGGGGCTGGCTGAGCACCGTCTGCGAGTCGACCCAAAGTTCAAGCCCGTGAAGGAACATCTTCGATGGTCCGCCGTCCAGAAGAAGCAAGCCATTGGCGAGGAGGTGGCTCGGCTCTTAGCAACTGAGTTCATCCGAGAGATTTACCACTCCGAGTGGCTCGCCAATGTCGTCATGGTCCCCAAGAAGGACAAGTTACTCCGCATGTGCATCGATTTCAAACATATCAATCGGGCCTGCCCGAAAGATCATTTTCCTCTCCCTCGCATCGACCAAATAGTCGACTCAACTGCGGGATGCGAGAGATTGTCTTTTCTAGATGCCTATTCCGGGTACCATCAGATCCGTCTGTATGGGCCCGATGAGATCAAAACAGCTTTCATCACTCCATTCGGATGCTTCTGTTACGTCACCATGCCATTCGGCCTCAAGAACGCCGGAGCCACATTCATGAGAATGATCCAGAAGTGTTTACTCACTCAAATCAGTCGGAATGTGGAGGCATACATGGATGATATTGTGGTCAAGTCCCGGAAAGGTTCCGACCTGCGGGCTAACCTTGCCGAAACCTTTTCCAACCTCAGGAGGTACGATATCAAGCTCAATCCATCAAAGTGCACTTTCGGGGTTCCAGGTGGAAAGTTACTCGGTTTTCTCGTTTCCGAACGGGGAATCGACGCCAATCCTGAAAAAATTGGCACCATACTCCGGATGAAGCGTCCCGTACGCGTGCATGATGTCCAAAAGCTTACAGGCTGCTTGGCCGCCTTAAGTCGATTCATTTCTCGACTCGGTGAAAAGGCGTTGCCTCTTTACCGACTGATGAAGAAGTCTGACAAGTTCGAGTGGACTCCAGAAGCTGATGCAGCGTTTGCAGAGCTCAAAGCTCTGCTCTCCACCCAGCCGGTGCTAGCTGCCCCAATCAGCAAAGAGCCTCTGCTGCTTTACATTGCAGCCACAGGACAAGTTGTCAGTACAGTACTTACGGTCGAGCGGGAAGAGGAAGGAAAGGCCTTCAAAGTTCAACGCCCAGTATATTATGTGTCTGAAGTTTTGACCCCTTCAAAACAAAGATACCCCCACTACGAGAAGCTTGTATATGGGATTTATATGACCACGAAGAAAGTTGCACATTACTTCTCTGACCACTCCATTACAGTCGTCAGCGATGCCCCACTATCAGAGATCCTGCATAACAGAGACGCAACCGGTCGAGTGGCCAAGTGGGCGATTGAACTCCTTCCCTTAGATATCAAGTTTGAAGCAAAGAAGGCTATCAAGTCCCAAGCAATCGCGGATTTCATCGCCGAGTGGATTGAACAGCAACTTCCGACTCAAGTTCACTTGGAACACTGGACCATGTTCTTCGATGGATCCAAGATGCTGAATGGTTCGGGCGCGGGAGTAGTCCTAGTCTCCCCCCGAGGAGATAAGCTCAGATATGTTCTCCAGATTCACTTCGATTCCTCCAATAATGAAGCAGAGTATGAGGCACTTCTGTATGGGTTGCGCATGGCCATTTCACTCGGCGTCCGTCGCCTCATGGTCTATGGCGACTCAGATTTGGTGGTTAATCAAGTGATGAAGGAGTGGGACGTCAGGAGTCCGGCAATGACTGGGTATTGCAATGCAGTGCGAAAGCTAGAAAAGAAGTTCGAGGGGTTAGAGCTTCATCACATCCCCCGACTGAAAAATCAGGCAGCTGACGATTTGGCAAAGATAGGCTCCAAGAGAGAAGCCATTCCCAGCAATGTGTTCTTGGAACACATTCACTCACCGTCAGTCCAAGAGGATCCTTTCACAGAAGAAGCCCCGCAGCCGAAAAGTGCCACAGATCTGACTGAAGTTGAAGTACCTGCAGTGGTGGACCTAATCATGGAAGTCTTGGCAATCACCCCTGACTGGACAATACCGTACATCGCGTATATCCTAAGGAAAGAACTCCCGGAAGACGAGGAGGAGGCTCGACAGATCGTCCGCCGATCCAAGGCCTTCATAGTCATAAGGGGACAGCTGTATAGAGAAAGCGCGATTGGAGTCGGTCAGAAATGCATAACACCAGAAGAGGGTCAGATAATCCTTAATGATATCCACTCGGGGACCTGTGGTCACCATGCGTCCTCTCGAACTATTGTGGCTAAAGCATACCGAGCTGGATTTTACTAGCCAAGAGCAAATGAGATGGCAAAAGAAATAGTCGACAAGTGTGAAGGATGCCAGTTCTACTCCAACATGTCGCACAAGCCCGCGTCAGCCCTGAAGACCATTCCACTCGTCTGGCCCTTTGCCGTTTGGGGATTGGACATGGTTGGTCCACTAAGAACGGGCAGGAATGGATTCACTCATGTGCTTGTGGCAGTCGACAAATTTACCAAATGGATCGAAGCTAAGCCCATCAGGAACCTCGATGCTGGCACTGCTATCAGTTTCGTCAGAGGGTTAACATTCAGATATGGAGTCCCGCATAGCATCATCACTGATAACGGGTCAAACTTTGATTCGGACGAGTTCAGAGCTTTTTGCGCCTCTCAAGGCACACGAGTCGACTACGCATCGGTCGCCCATCCCCAGTCGAATGGACAGGCTGAGAGAGCGAATGGTCTGATTCTCAAAGGGCTAAAGCCTCGATTGATGCGCGATCTCAAGCACGCGACAGGCGCTTGGGTCGACGAGCTTCCGTTAGTTCTGTGGGGATTAAGGACCACCCCTAAACGGTCGACTGGAAGAACTCCATTCTTTCTGGTTTATGGAGCCGAAGCAGTCCTGCCGAGTGATCTTCTTCATAATGCACCTCGAGTTGAACTTTACACCGAAGATGAAGCAGAACAGGCCCGGCAAGACGCAGTCGACCTCTTAGAAGAAGAAAGGGAGATGGCCATGATCAGATCGACCATTTATCAACAAGACTTGCGCCGTTTTCACGCCCGGAATGTGAAAAGTCGAGCCTTCCAAGAAGGAGATCCGGTCCTTCGAGTGGATCAACAGAAGCCACACAAACTTGCTCCTACTTGGGAAGGCCCCTTCATAATCACCAGAGTCCTCCATAATGGAGCATACCACCTCTACAATGTCGATCGCCAGATCGACGAGCCACGAGCTTGGAACGCGGAACTGCTTCGCCCCTTTTACACCTGAGTTCTCCCTTAGATGAGATGTAATAAGAAAAAACAATTTCTACAGTTCATTTTTATCAAAGACAAGAGTGTTCCAATAATGGTTGTCGCTTTACAAAACCCCCAATAGGTGACTTGGCTGCAAATCCGTTTCGCCTAAGTTTGAAAAGAAAAATCCTACCGAGTGGAGAGCAATCCTCCCACTCGGGGGCTTAGCTGCAGTCCAGTACTCGCCTAAGTTCTCCCACTCGGAAACTTAGCTGCAATCAAGCACTCGCCTAAGTTTGAAAAATCTTACCGAGTGGAGAGCAAACCTCCCACTCGGGGGCTTAGCTGCAGTCCAGTACTCGCCTAAGTTCTCCCACTCAGAAACTTAGCCGCAATCAAGCACTCGCCTAAGTTTGAAAAGAAAAATCCTACCGAGTGGAGAGCAATCCTCCCACTCGGGGGCTTAGCTACAGTCCAGTACTCGCCTAAGTTCTCCCACTCGGAAACTTAGCTGCAGTCAAGCACTCGCCTAAGTTTGAAAAATCCTACCGAGTGGAGAGCAAACCTCCCACTCGGGGGCTTAGCTGCAGTCTAGTACTCGCCTAAGTTCTCCCACTCGGAAACTTAGCTGCAGTCAAGCACTCGCCTAAGTTTGAAAAATCCTACCGAGTGGAGAGCAAACCTCCCACTCGGGGGCTTAGCTGCAGTCTAGTACTCGCCTAAGTTCTCCCACTCGGAAACTTAGCTGCAGTCAAGCACTCGCCTAAGTTTGAAAAATCCAACCGAGTGGAGAGCAAACCTCCCACTCGGGGGCTTAGCTGCAGTCTAGTACTCGCCTAAGTTCTCCCACTCGGAAACTTAGCTGCAGTCAAGTACTCGCCTAAGTTTGAAAAATCCTACCGAGTGGAGAGCAAACCTCCCACTCGGGGGCTTAGCTGCAGTCTAGTACTCGCCTAAGTTCTCCCACTCGGAAAATTAGCTGCAGTCAAGCACTCGCCTAAGTTTGAAAAATCCTACCAAGTGGAGAGCAAACCTCCCACTCGGGGGCTTAGCTGCAGTCCAGTACTCGCCTAAGTTCTCCCATTCGGAAGCTTAGCTGCAGTCTAGCACTCGCCTAAGTTTGAAACAATCCTACCGAGTGAAGAGCAAACCTCCCACTCGGAAGCTTAGCTCCAGTCCAATACTCGCCTAAGTTCTCCCACCCGGAAACTTAGCTGCGGTCGAGCACTCGCCTAGGTTTGAAAAAACCCTACCGAGTGGAGAGCAAACCTCGCACTCGGGGACTTAGCTGCAGTCCAGCACTCGTCTAAATACAAGACCAAAGTTCCACATGACAGATCAAAACCACGAAGATATTCAGCAAGAAATCAAGTTCGGATAAAACCTAAAAGGCCCCAGACCTCAAATCAAAGTACTCGAGCCCTCGGCTCGGCAGAGTTTAAACGGTTACAGATCCACTCGGCATTCCGAGGCAAATTTAAGGAGAAGCATAAAAGTTTTTTATTCCTCAGGTGGAGGACTGGCAGGGGCGACGAAATCATCCAGGTCGATTCCGTCCGCAATACGGGTGGCAGCAGCAATAAAGGTCTCCATGAAGTCTTGAAAGCTGTGCCTCTTGGTATTGGCGACTTGGATGGCGGCCAGCTTCTCTTCTCGCGCCTCCTTGCAATGGACGTGGACTAAAGATAGAGCCACATCAGCGCCGCACCGAGCAGAAGACTTCTTCCACTCCTGCACTCGGTCAGGGACTCTGTCAAGTCGAGTCATCAGAGACTCGAGATCGTTCTGGAGCGTAGACTCTGGCCAAAGTGTCGGGTCGATCCGCGACATGGCAACCTTCAGCCGAGCCAAGTAATCCATGGCGCCATCAATGCAAGATTCCAGTCGAAGCAGATTCATGGCAGCGTCATCATTCACCGGAGAATTGATTGGGTCCAAACCCAATTCAATCCGCCCAGTCTCCTCTTCAAAGTTCTGGCAAAACTCTGCATACACGACCCAAGGATAAGTCAATTCTCACAGACTGAGTCGACACAAAAGAAAACCAGTCAGAATTGAATGCGCACCTTCAAGCTTGATGTACAACTTCTTGGCGAGGCTCCTCAAGTAGCTCTCCAGGTCGTCCCTCCTGCGAGCGACACCTTCCATCTGCTCGCTCAGGGAGAGGTGCTCCTTCTTCCAACGCGAGCACTCCCTGTTGGCTTCATTCAGAGCGGTCTTCAGCCTAGTATTCTCATCTTCTATTTGGCTGACCGAAGCCAGCTTCTGTTCAGCCAAAGCAATCTTGTCGTCAGCCTCCTTGTGGGAAGCAGCCAAGTCCCGATCCTTCTTCGCCAGGGCCTCGCTCAGTTCTCCTGCAAAAGAAACGATGATTGGTTCAGAAACAGCAGAAGGGTACTCAAGCCTAAAAACAAAACAGTCGACAAAGTCGTCTTACTAGCAACGCCATCTCTGACCTTCTGCAACTCTGTTCTGGCCAGCTCCAGATCGAGGTTCAGTTGAATTCGCTGCTTCTCCAACTCAGTATAGCGAGATGCAAGTTCACAGGACTTCTGCAAAAGGAAAAATCAGTCGACAGACGTCCAAGATAAGTTGCTTCTGAGTAACTGAAAAAAAAAGATGACGTTTCTAAGACTACAGCCGAATCAAAAACATTCGACAGTAGTCTCGGGGACTACACCCAGTGGGTGCACTCAGCGTGCCCCCACTGGTTCAAAAAAAGAGAGAGAGCGAAAAGTCGACTGTCCGCAGTCGACCGGATACAGATCCATTCGACATGGCCTGACCAGACCAAGAAAAGGAATACAGATACAGAAACACAATGTAAAGACTACAGTCGACTGCCAGCAGTCCACCGTAGTCTCGGGGACTACACCCAGTGGGTGCACTCAGCGTGCCCCCACTAGTCCAAGAAGGGGTAAACACACCCAGCGGGTGTACAGATACAAAGACCTTTAAAAAAGGGGGGAGAAAGACTCTTCAAACGATCAAGTGTCAAGTCAATTGACCTGGACGTTGCTCTAAAGCGCCGAACTTGCGTCATAGGCTGCCTGGCTGGCCTCCCGAGCCTTCTTCACCTGCTCCATCATGACCCCCGCCTGGTGTATAGCCTCCTTCGCAGCAGCCACTTTGTCCTCAGGGACGGGGTATGCGACAAAAAGCGAAGTTGGATCTACAGTCGACGCCGAGGGCTGCGCACTCGACAGAGGATTGGCAAAGGTCACAGAAGCCCGAGGGGCGTCGCCACCATCCCGAGCCATGGTCTCAGGCGCCGGAGTAGGCTGGGGAGTCCTGTCAGCTGACGACCTCTTGGTCCTCCTCATCCTCATCGGTTCGTTGTCGTCGTCATCCGGGAGGTCGATAACATGAGGAGGGGCTGCAAGAGAAACTTTCAATCAACCAAAATCGCAAGAAATGACCAGTCGACTCAAAAACAGGACGTCAGTAATCGTACCAGGGTTGGAGGTAACAGCGTCCCCCATCTCTTGGTCGTCATCCTTCGTAGAGACCTCAGAGGTAGCAGCGCTGCAAATTTCGAAAAGCCAGTCAGTTGGCTCGATGAATCGACCAAGGATCCGTCCACGGTCGACGAAGGAAAACAAGATTTATTACCCGGAAATGATAGGGACGGCTATCTTCATCTTGGGCAGAGCCTTGGGCGGCTTGGACAGCGTCGTGCGTGGTTGCTTGGAGACCTTCCCAGTCGGTGTTGGAGAAGAAGTCCGAGGGCGTTTTGACGACGGCCCGACGGAGGCAGTCGCCTTGCCACGTTCCTGCGCTGGGTCGTGTGCGAGCTTGGATCGCCTCTCCGGGCGGGGGGGTTCGACCTCCTCCTCCTCCTCTTCGATGGAGAAGACGTCATCGCCCCCCTCTCCTTCACCATCAGACTCCCACTCGCCTTGGTCGTCCCCGCTCTCGCCTCCGCTCCCTTCCCCTTCCTCAGTCGACCCCTGTGCCCCGTTGGGCGTCGAGTACATCTCAGTGGTCGCCTAAGAAACAGCAGACAAAACGAAAGCCAATCGACCTACTCAAAAGAAGACCAACGCAGAAAACGAAGATTTCGGTCGGGAGCATAAAAACATACCTGGTCAACCTCGTACGAACTGTCGAGTGGAATGACCCTCCTAGCTCCTCGGGGGTTGTCCTTGTTCCCTGTGATGCTTGACAGCCACCCCTCCAACATCTCATTGGTGACCTCCTCCGGGTGGATCCGAGTGGTGTCCTCGAGGCCAGAGTACAGCCACATCGGGTGGTCATGAGCCTGGAGCGGTTGGATTCGCCTCTTGAGGAAGACTTCCAGCAGATCCATTCCCGTCACACCCTCGCGAACAAGTTCAACCACTCGACCCGCCAGTACCTTGACCTGGGCTTTTTCTTCCGGCGTCACCTTCAAAGAAGCAGGCTTTTCGGCTCGGTCGAGAGAGAAAGGTGGGAGATCAGTCGACTGCCCTGGAGTCGCCTGGTCCTGGCAGTAGAACCAAGTCGCCTGCCAACCTCGGACCGACTCCGGGAAAGTGATGGATGGGAAACAGCTCTTCCCCCTCGTTTGGATCGCCAAGCCCCCACACAACTGGATCACTTGCGTCTTCTCATCACTCGACTTGGCCTTCTTGACCAACTGAGAGCGACAAGTGAAAATGTGCTTGAAAAGCCCCCAGTGTGGGCGGCAACCCAGGAACGCCTCACACATAGAAATGAAAGTGGCGAGGTAGACAATGGAGTTTGGGGTAAAGTGATGGAGCTGCGCTCCAAAGAAGTTCAAGAAGTTGCGGAAGAAAGAATGGGGCGGCAGAGAAAACCCTCGGTCGATGTGAGTGGCCAGAAGCACGCACTCACCGTCGCGAGGTTGGGGTTCGATCTCTCCCCTCGGAAGACGCGCGGCTTTGTGGGGAATGGCTCTCCCCTCAACCATGTCGTCGAGATCCTCCTACCGGAGCACCGATGGCATCCAGTCGCCCTGGATCCAACCTTTGGGCAGGGCCGTCCGGGAGGAAGATCCGCCGCGCGCAGACTTCTTCCCCTTCCCCACCGCCGCCGCCTTCTTCGCGCGCTCCAGAGCGGTCGTCTTGCCCTTCACCATCGTCGCCGGCGAGATCTTGAGCTGGTTTGTGGTGGTTGGGCGAGAGCGAAGGCAGCGGAAGAGGTTACGAAGGAAGAAGGAGAAGAGAAGAGCACGCGCACTGTTGGGGGACTCCGAGCCGGCAACTTATAAGGGGCCGCTTCCGAGTGGCTGACCAGTAGGCCCAGGCTATCCAGTCAAATCTTGTGGCAGGCGCGCGCGTAGTACGTGGCGAAAAAGGTGGCGCGGAGATCGAGGAGCCTTCGCATTGTCACTTCCGATTACTGCGGCCGCCCCCGTTCCGCGCGCTTCCCAAAAAATCCAAATCCCGTGATATCCGCTGGCTGCAGAACAATTCGTCAAAACAGAAAACCCCGCGCGCACCGGCGCTCGGTACATCGCAGGTAAAGAAATCCACTCGACGAAAGGCCTGGAACGGATCAAGGCGACTGAAAGAGGTTGATGATGTCATCCTTGACGGTCGACCCAGAACGAAGCACTCATATAACCCGAAGAATCCGTTGGAAAGGTCACTAACCCCTTTTCTCACTCTAGCCTCGATCCATTCGGGGGCTAATGATGAAGCTATGTACCTAGGGTAGGGGCACGGACCCGTCCTAAAGAGCCCTACCCGAGGACATCCCTAGAAGAAGTCACCTTTCAATCGACTTGAAGGTATCCCGCTCGACGGGTTCAAGACACTCGACCAAGAAGCTATCACTCGACCATGAAGCCAACCACTCGACTGACCAGAAGACCTAAAGTCACTCCGCAAGCAAACGGTCGGCTATTAAGTAGTCTTTATGGTCATTATAACACTTCATTAGGGGCGTTACCAGTAACGCCCAACCTTAAATGTACCGTAAACCCTGCATTACTGAGGGCAGGAGAGGGCCGGCGAACTCTATATAAGCCACCCCCCTCCTCAGTATGAAGGGTTCGCACCCTTGTCATCTACACACGCATAATCCAATCGACCGCCTCCGGGCACCGAGACGTAGGGCTGTTACTTCCTCCGAGAAGGGCCTGAACTCGTAAACCTTGTGTGCTTACAACTTCCCAATAGCTAAGGTCTAGCCTCTTCATGCACACCCCCCTACCTCACTGTCAGACTTAGAACCACGACAGTCTCCTACTAGATTGATACCTTGGTTCTCAAAAACTGAGGGGAATACTTATGCTACTTTGTTGCATCACCCTTTCCTCTTCAAGGGAAAACCAACGCATGCTCAAGAGGTAGCATTTGGTTAATTTGTTGTGGTGTTTAGTTAACTGCTTGGTTAAATTCTGCAATGGATGTCCAATTGTCATGGGTAGAATTTTGTATTGTTGTGCATGTAAGGAATAAATCGAATTTGGATGCACTTAATACATGAGAAACATATACAAGTGCTATATTTCCTAATTCTTAATCACGCTTGGTTTGCATAAATGGGTTTTCCATGTGGCTTGAATTAATCTGATGAATCTGCAATATGCTTATTTTTCATCAACATATTTTTACTGATAGCATGCGAACCGTTACTTAACCTGATGACTAACTACCTTATATGTGTTGCAGGGAAACAATGAGAAGCGCTGAGGTTTACAATCGAGGTTAGCACGTGCATGGTCTGTTGTCTAATAGCACATTATTGTGCAATTGCATGAACCATTTTAATATTTAGATTTTTAACAATTTGGTTTTGCACATGTAGGTCCTGCTGTCAGAGGTTTTGATCCACTACTCGACCCTTTTTGCATATGGGGAAATGCGTTGTCTATGAATATTAATCAAGTCAAGAAACTCACAAAGATTGTTAGGATAAAGATATTAGCGACCAAAAACAACAAGATCTTTGTCTGCACAATGAAAAAGACATCAGTTCACTATAAGACGGTACTAACTATTATACCTTGCCTTTTTTATTCATTTGCCCCATTTCCAATATAGAGAAGATATTTATGCACATCCTTGTTTTCAGGCCTTTCCAAAGCAATTCACTGATGATTACCTCTCAAACCACCTCTATGGTCAGGAGCCGAGGAAGGTTTTCCTACAACACACACGATTCAATATTGAAGTGTTCCTGAAGAGGACGAAGGACGGACGATCAATCATCCACATGCACTGGCCTAAAGTTGCAAAGACCTTCAACATGAATGAAGGCTCAATATTCGCCTTCCGCTTCAGCAGTTTTCCAAATGAGATGCATTTGTCTATATACCGTCTATGATGCTAATTTCGAAAGGTTCTATATGTTGAATGTGAAATTTGGTGCTGGTGCAGTTGTGTAATGGGGTAGCTGAGTGCTGAAGCTATATCATGTTGTACTCAGATGTATTTCAATTATGAAATTTTGCTTCCTCAATATGAAAATGAAATATATTATGTGCTTAACATGAATGTCAATTAGATTAATAAATGGATTATTAATAATAGGGCAATTAGCCTGCTAATTGGGTTTCGCTATTGCAAATGGTTATTCAGAAAATATCATGGGCGATGACCTCAGGCAATGCACACAGTTTCTATAAATAAACCGTGTTAGATTAATGACCAATCACACACGACTTTCTCTTAAAAACTATTTGCATTAGGCAACCTTGCGCAAACGTTTATCACATAAAAACTGTGTGTGATGGACAGCCTTTGCCACACAGTTTCTTCTACGCACCGTGTGTGATGCATTAAATAATGCAAACGATAAAATTGTTAATATTGTGTGCAATGACAACGCTATCACAAAAGATTTAACAGAGAAAAATTGTGTGTGATGTATCTATAAACGGAAACGTTTTTCTTGGAGCGACTGGGTGAGATGTACATACGAACGGAAACGTTTACCGGGACTGACTGTGTGGGATGTACTTACGACCGAAAACAATTTCGGTTGTATAACTGTATTTTTTTAGCTTTATTGTACGTATTTCCGTATTTGAGCGCTCGTCGCTCGCACACGAACTCATTTTGCCGAATGTGTGTGTCCGGAGGGCATATCCTTGACAGTTTCTGGGTCATGTGGGAAGGACCCCCTATCGCCATCACTCGCTAGGCGACGGTTTCAAATACCGTCGCGGAAAGGGGTTAAAAACCGTTTGTATAGCACTGATGCATACCGGTGTTTGTCGGTTGTGGTGGAGATCTTGGGAATAATGGTGTTGCTTAATTTGATCACATTTAATTGTATTTGATTGTGCATTCTTTTGGACAAACTTTCTTTTTGCATGGTAATACATGTTTCATTCATACCATATTCCCCATGCTTTTGGATGTGAACTATTATCTTACGAGTTTTTATTCCACATGTTGCATCTATTATTCAAATTTGTACTTGATGTCAATATGAAATTCAAAATTGATACTGCAAATCAGTTTTGAGGGGAACTGTTCTCTAAGCCGTGAAACCCGGCAGCTCTTGGCTACACTAGCCTCGCAAACTCGCAAGTGTAGGTTAGAGCATCTACACCCGGACTTGGCAAATCCGCTCCCTATACGCCCGCGGGTGCGTCCGAGCGCGTCTACGAACAACGCCCGCCGACCCCTCATATGTTGCGCCTTACATCCATGTACCTCAAATTCCGATGCTCAAATTCATGCACATTGATCATACGATACAAATTGTCCAAATTAAAAAGGTTCAAAATAAAGCGAAGCAAATCATAGTTCAACAAACCGGATATGCCAAAATAAAATCAATGTCCGAGCGTGACGGATGGCCTCGGATCACTGGCCCAACAGGGTCGGACGGCGTAAGCCGCGTTGGCGCTCGGATGGAAGTGGTGCGGGGATCCGGGCGCGGCCGAGGAGACAGCTGCTCCACCATGTCTGAACCTCCCTGCGACGCCGCCGCCACCTCCCTCTCTTGTTACCGGCGTCGTCACAACTTCCGGGCAACATTCTCCGCCTTGCAAGTCGCAGCCGACGGACAAGATGGACTGCGTCTCCGTCGCGGGGTCTGGGTCGGGCCGGACGACATCCCCAGCGGTGGATCGGGACCGGTGGTGAGGATTGGGAGCAAGGGTGGAGGACGGCGAGGGTCCAAGCGCGGGAAAGGTTGAAGAGTGGTGGGAGGAGGAGGAAGGGTTTGGTGAATTTGGTGTAATTTCCGGTGAAGTCGGGCCATCGGGTTCGACGTGATGGGCGTGCCCAGGCGCCCCATACCTGCCTTATATTTGGATTATATATGAAGGGTGCCAATTAGATCAGACGTTTGAGATCCATTTAAGAAGTCCGTTTGAGTCGAAAAGTCGTGACCGGTGAGTAATCAGACGGTCTGTCTAAACATATGAGACGGGTTTGAGACGTGCGTCCGTAAACGCTCTTACTCTGTTTTTAATAGTTCAAGGAAACCGCTTCGACAGGTGAATCCGGTCAAACCGCGAGGGCTGTCTGACCTCAGAGTACATACTATAATTCGTGAAAAGCTCGCTCGCGTGTCGACTGATGCTCGGAGCATCGATCGCCACACTGTTCCTTAACCTCAATCAGAGAACAAAACCAGTGGACTACAGCTCAACTATTCATGGCGTGACAACAAAGCAAAACACACAAGGGGATGAACCGAACCAGCGGCCTAATTATTTAGCTTTGGAAAGTAACCAGTGGCCGATTTATAAATGAAGGGGCATGGGTGCACATCTCCGGCGGAGTTTTTGAGTTGAGATAGGTCCGTCCAGGTACTACACGCTTGGCAGTGGATTCGGTGTGAGGAAGCGGGACCAGCTAGCACGGTGGTTTTCCGAAGTATGGCACGGGATCCCGGTCGCCGAATGCAGCGCGACGGGAGGAAATTGATAGGCGTCTCTGTCGGTAGATTCATTATCTCGCTGGGCTGAAAGCGACGTCGACCGCGATGGCCACGTACGGCGGCGTTCCAGAGCCACCGTCTGCTCACACGTCTGAAAACGCTGCGGCGTTGCCTGCAAATACATACTCAAAACCAGTACTTCCTCCCATCCATAATAAGTGTCATAATTTGAAACTAATTTCTTTTGCAGTTATTTTATTTAAAACTGGGACACTTATTTTAAATCGAAGAGAGTGGTATTTGACCTATTTTCTACTCTATTTTTTTTTTACTTCTTATCATATTGATATCTAAGATGTCCCTTTTATGTTTTTATCGATATCACCGTCGAAGGCTTCTAGACCACTCAAATCTGGTAAGCAGTAACTGAACTAGCGTTAGAAACATATATAAAACTAAAAAAATTACATTAAAGTCCTTGTCTCCTTTCTGTCGAACAGATCAATGACACGTCGCTGCAAACCGCTCCAACGAAATGACTAGTATAGTATTGTCGATCGAAGTATTTAACCAATTTTCTATTCTTTTTGGCATCTTACCTTATGATATCCAAGAAGGCGTTCTTATGATTTTACTGATATCACGACCGAATGGTCCCTCCCCCCCCCCCCCCCCCACCCACACACACACATACACACACACACTTTGGTTCATCAAATGGTTACGCCCCACAAATTTGAGATTCTCTAGCATGTTTCTTTTAATTTGAGATTCTCTAGCATGTTTCTTTTGTTCTATTTAACAAATCATTTAGTTTAATGCATATTGCATAGATATTGTACATCCAATCCAATTTACGGCGGTAATTTTAAAATAGAAAATCAAAATAGCTCTACATTCCAGGTCATAAATGCTTGCACTTGTTGTACTAGGATATAAATAGATACTATTTTCCAAAAGAAAAGTATATCCAATTGAACTCTCACGATCAAAGAGACGCGTTTGCCCCTGGAGTAAGGTAAAACCGGGCACATCCTCACAAACATTTTTTGCGTTAGAATGCTAAACGGCATAGTATATGCTTGTATGACCTCTTTGGGTCGTACAATTTTTGAAGAATTTTTTCCCATGAACCAGTGAGTTTCTTCCTCAAATAATAGGGTTACGGTTGGCAACAAGCAACCGATCAATACAAGGAGGGTTTTGGCTCATCCAACAAGCAGTGGACGAGCCTTTTCTACAAGAGCTTACGAAACAATCAACAACCTTATTTTGTTTACGACTAATTTTCGTCAAGACAAACTCGCGAAGTTTCAAGAGTCGACGAATCTCCAATATAAGATGACCATAAGCAAAACGATCACAAGAGCTTCCGATCAAAGCATTTAGAGCAGTCGATTTGGACAATATATAACTGGTAGGGCAGACCATCCTCATGAGAGAGCCAAACCCTCCATCATTGAATGTAGCTCGGCTTGAGTTGCATCATTGCAATGACACAAGTGGCGACATGCCGCGAAGACCACGTTACCTGACGTTTCTCGCGAAATCATTCCACCTGACTGGAAGGTGGTGTGCTCTTGTCATTCTGGCACACATTTCCCTGGAGAAGGTAGCCTGACTAAAGGATTTCTCGGTCTGAACCATAGCCAAAGCTAGCCGAAGAACACTTTTGTTGATCGGTGAGTCTTCCTCATGCACCACCAGATTGTCACAGACCTCGTCCTGGAGATCGAGTTGCTTTGTGTCAGACAAAGATGCTATCAAACTGCTAAACCCTAGCACCACAGCAGGGATCCCGCGGTGCGAGGGAATTAGTAATAGCGACCCTTACCGTAGAGGCGGCCAAATTCGAGAAGGAAACTCAACGGCGATGCTATCTCCGAGAGGAGACTAAACCCTAGCCAGTGCGTAGTGGAAACATAAATTGTTTTTATTTTAATAAAAACCGGAGGATTTGACTACTAAGGATTTATTTTTCCCTATAGAAACTTTTTGGATCATATGGTTTGGGTTACTAAATTCGTTTGGAATCCATTTCCTCGATAGCAGAACGAGCTCAAATTTCACACTCTACCTCTCTCTAAATTCTCAATCCTTTTTTTTTCTATTCTAAGTCTTAAAATTCCTGCAATCCATAAAGAATGTAGAATGTAGACTATCATTTTTATCATTTATGAAACTAGGCAGCAAATGTGGCGCGCAACTGACGGAGGACACTATGCACGCGCGGGCATGCTCCAAAGTCCAAACCTAGGCAAGGACACCCTACGAGCGCTGCAATGCAATACCGCCCTCGCCTCCCTGCACCGAAGCCCACAGGATGATCGATGGTGCTGGAGCCACACTGACAAGATCGTCGACCAATAATAACCCGCCCGGGCGCGTGCAGCCGCAAGATCCGCCCGCCCCCGCGCCCGAAATATCACCCGTCACCTAGCTAGCTACCCAGCCCAGCCCGAGCATGGCATCGGAAAACTGACGGAGACGCGCGGTGTTACTTCCTGGCGCCGATGGCTCCGAGCTTGCGTACTGAACGGGGACAGGAGTGACAATGAGACAATGTAGCAGGTGAGGCCTCAACGGCCGGCAATTAAGCGCGGCGTTAGCCGACGACAATGGCCTAAGCAAACTGCAAAGGATCAATGCCGCGGACGGAGTGCCATCATTGGCAGGACGGGGACGTCCGGCGCCACGTCACTGGCAGGGCGAGCCATGGCGGGTGCGCTAGCGCCGTCTCCTTCCGCTCCTTCCGCTCGACCCCGGTGAAACTGTAAGAGAAAGTAGTCTGTTCTGGTCTGCGCTGCAGAAAGTAGTGCCGGGTGGTGTAACCGATCAAGGTAAGCTAACACTTGCAGTGTGACACAAGGAGCCGACATGGAGACCGTGCATCTAGCCATCTGAACCTGGTAAAACTAGGCCCCCAGCTACCTCCCTCCCTGTGCTAATCCCTTGGACTGAGAAGTGGAGTGAGGCGATCGAGGTGCAGTGTAAGCGGAACGTCCCTACCGGTCGACACCTGTGCGCGCGAGTAAATCCTCATCAATGGCGGAAGGTGACTCGAGCAAACAACCCCTTAGACTAGTCACAATGAAAGTAACTTATAACATCACACATTTCAGGACGCGGATTTTTGAGACATGCGGCCATGCGATGTCGCTACCCCAGGCGTCCGTGCGCGCATCGTGATTCCTAGTTAATATAGCCCCATTGGCAATACACGTCATGTTAATAGTTTGTCCTTCGAATACATCGTGATATACATCACATGAGCAGGCTGTACCGCATTTATGATTCATAGGAATACATGCAAGTATGCCAGCACTGCGCGTCACAGTTCTGGAGATGCCTTCATTCCCGTTGACGTGGGGCAGTCATCATTTAGCACCACCTTCTCTAGTCCCAGCCTTGTAGTAAAAGAATGCTTGGATACGTTTTAGTCCCATGATTAAAAATAGTGGGACTAAAACTTGCTAGGCTCATCCATGCTTGGATCCAAATACTCCGGCGTTTGTATTTAGTCCGCATATTAGCTTTGGTCAAAGTCAAGCTTTGTAAACTTTGACTAAGTTTATAAACAAAAATATTAACATATACAATAAAAAATCAATACCACTAGATTCATTATTGAATGTACTTTCACATCATATAGATTTATTATGATAAATGTTTATATATTTTTCTATAAACTTGGTCAAACTTTGCAAAGTTTGACTTCGGTCAAACCTAATATGTAGACTAAATAAAAACGGAGGGAGTACTAAAGAGACTAAAATCAAGTTATTGAGCATTTATTATCCTCTAAACCCTCCAATCCAGAACTCGCATGTGTTAAAGAAGAAGAATTAAATGAGGTGAGAGAGGGCTAATACATATTTTAGTAGGTTTCCTATGACTAAAATTTTTTAGCCTCAAGACTAGTCCTAGCCTCTTTTTAGTTAGGGGTGCTTAGAACTTTAGCCTCTAAAAGAGATTATTTTTAGTCAGACTAAAAATAATCTTTTGGATCCAAGCATGCTCTAAAACAGAAGAAGGAAACGTAACAGAGCTAAAATAACGGAGGGCTGGGACATGGCTTCTGCACAAACGGTGCTCAACAGGTTGGTCAATAAAAAAATCCTTGATTCCGTCATTTTTTGTTTATTTCGGTACAAGCGTGCGAGCTAGGTGTCATGATGGGCTGCAGACTACACGAGAGCTGGGAAAATTGATGGGTGCAGAGGAGCTGAGTCTCATTAAAGACTTGTCCATTTGTGATTTATGGACTGCCAATGGCTGTGGTGCACACGTAAATGGCGGTATGAATGACGTTCCTGATGTTTGCCGTATTTAGATCTGTTTTGCAGTGTGTCTCGATGGCGAGCCATTTTGGGACCGGCGTTTTAAAATTCAAGTTGTATCTTTCATGATTAGAGTTAACGATGAAGAATGAAGCCAACTGATTTTTTCGGTTAGAAACTGATACATATAAGGATTTTCAGTTGTTAATCAGGAGTTCAAAACATGTGCCGAAATTAAAATACCACACTTTTCAAGTGAACAATGCTGGATGGATAAAGTTGGTGTGATTATGCCAGAGTGCAAGCTTCTGGTGTAATTAACGGTTCACGACCTGCTCCTAATATACGCTTGATAAATGAAAGCCATTAATCATTCGCGGGTGCCTTGATTGCTGGCAGGGATTTACAGTGTGAGTAATAGTTAAAACAGCCAGCCAATATTGGATCGTACATTGATATGCATTGAGTAGCTTGGTCCAAACTTAAATTACTAGCTATTACTACATCAACGACCTTGGTGAAAAAAAAACATTACTGACTGATGCATTGCTGGCTTGGATCCAGAAAAGGTCTAAATTGAAAGGTAAAAGAAGTAGACAGTTGGTGAGCAGATCAGCAAGGCACAACATGGTTATCTTCTTCAGCAAAGCTTGATTATCTTCGAGAATCTGAAAGGTAAACAAAGTAGACAGTTGACTGCGATATGAGAAGAACTTATGTAGTTCCCACTTCCAGAACCGGCACCCCATTTCTTCAGCCTCGTGAGTGCACGAAATGGATTGAAAGATCGAATATGAACTCACAACATGGCAATCACACTTGTAGAAGTTCCTCCCCGGGTTGAAGGCAGTGCCCGAAATGAACCAGAGCAGCGAGAGTGATGAGAGGGAGACATGCAAACTATTGGACATGACGGATGAAGGTGGTGGAGAGCTAGCCTGGGACATGGATGAACACATGGTTGCGGAAGGGGTCGATTCGATGCTAGAAAGTAAGTGTGTGTGTGTGTGTGTGTGTGAGAGAGAGAGAGAGAGAGAGAGAGAGAGAGAGAGAGAATAGAGTGGAAGAAAATTGGGCAGGGGAAGAAGAAGAAGGCCAGAGTGATTTAAAGAGGAGAAAGGAGAGAAGCATGCTGCAGATAGCCGTTGTAATGGGTGAGTGGTTAATTGCATGTGTCAGATGCAACTGACATGCTGCATGTGTCAGATGCAAATACACGCTATACTGAATGCTATATGGTGAGACGGAAATCATTATACTGCTTGTGGGTATTCAGTTGGCACGAATCACGTGGCAACATGCGGTGTGGATACCGACCTCGCGTGGCCGCATGTCCACTCATGATTATTCGCACATTTCAATACAAGATTGCTTATGTGGCAGCTAATTAATGAGAAGAGAGGGGTTTGTGGTAACTTAGCTAGTTACTGTAACATCGCACATTTCAATGCATAATGAGTCTATAGCCTAATAAATGAACTCTTTCATGATATCACTTATATGTTACTACCCATTATGAAAGTAGTAACATAGACTAGTAACATCGGCAAATTACTACTCTATGTTACTCCCCACTGTGAGCAGTCTGAATGGACAGCGAGCGAGAGATCCGTAGACGGATCGAGCATTGCGTGACGGCGACTAGTTCGGGGAAAAGGATCGTCTCAGATCCGGTGCAGTGCACTGCCCACTACCGCGAGGGTAATTGGACAGTGTCATCCTATCATTACACATTTTTGGAACTCTTTTAAACCGTGCTACTCTGTTTTCTACCATTTTTATCTTCTTAATCTTAGTATACTCCAGTTGTCCTTTTGAGGTTTTCACTTTTCTAAAGATATTTTCCATTTTCTGAAAACCGAAGACAGCCGAGAAGTCTTCGTGCATGTGCCCTCAAGGGTTAGTGCATGGAGCCATAGTTGTCACCGTTGAACTCTTGAATCATGTGAAGCACCTGTCACCAGATATCGCTATTGCATACGCACGACAAGAAATCATAATCTCGCCCACCAAGGAGATGGCATGAATGAACGTTGGAATACGTCCAAATGGATGAACTCAAGAAAGATCGAAGCCCAAAAGACAAGCTCAAAGGAGAAGCGTCGGAATCCTCCCGAGTGCCACAACCACCAGGACTAAAAAACCTAACCTAAAGACTAGCCGGAGCAGAGGCACCGCGATTCTCTTTCCCACAATTGACCGCTGGAGCGGTAAATATAGGCAAGGTGAATACACGGGCTCATCGACAAAGCCTATAAAAGAACTAATTTTCCATAGTCGCCGAGGGGAGGGAAGAAACAAGATGGCATATGCATATATTGGTTGTCAAGTAAAAGTACTCCCAAAAAGAAAACAAGAATATGAGAAAACCGAAGGGAGATAAGCTTCTTGAAAAACCGGCTTCATTCATTAGTCAAACTAGATGGATACCCCGCGCTTTGCAGCGGGACATGTAGTAGGCTTCCAAGTGCTCAAATCGTTAATTTTTTCTCAAGGTTACAAATATTGCATTGGTCTCTTTTGGGTCGTTCGTAAGAAATTGGGATGCGGTTAAGTACACACTACACATAAACAACGGCTATCGTGGAATTGTCACGGCAAATGTCCTAGTGAAAGGACTTAGTCGTGGAGTCATCGCAACTAGGAAGTTTAAAGGGGTTAATCGGGATAAAGGACACGAGAGGTTTATACTGGTTCGGCCCCTTGCGGTGAAGGTAAGCCTAGTCCAGTTGATGTGGTATTGCTAGGTTTCGATGACCAAGGAGCGAATACGCTAGCTTGGCTCTCGATCTGTTGTTTCTTGCCCTAAACCGCCACCAGGTCGTCCCCTTATATACACGGGTTACGCCCTGCGGCCTACAGATTCCTGGCCGGCTCATACAACGTGTCCGGCTCGGTGACATCTCTTACATGCCTTGCATTAGAAGTCTATTCATAGAGGGCGGTTTATACTTATGGGCCTTAAGCCGCCTCTGGGCTTGGGCCTATTATAAGACTTATTATAAACCGTCACCTTGTATACTCTTCGGGCTTCATTCACGTAGCCCGCCGTTGTGGTTGACCCGGCCCCTCCTGGGCGGGTCATACCTGGTGGCTGGTAGTCATATCCCCAACATTAGCCCCAGGTTGATTTGAACTTTGTTCATGTCAATCTTCAACACTTAGAAGAAATCCATCTTCCACTGCTTGTAAAAGCTCTATAACCCGCCATGAAGACACCTTCAGAAAATTTGGAAACCCTCCACGACGTCATCTTAACGGATCCTTATCTTAAATGCCTTCCGAAAATCGAGGCGTCTAATTAGCTGGATAATCATCATTTTGGCCTTCCTCGTTCTTCGTGCCTGCCTGTTCACCTATCTCCTTATAAATAGGCACGGCTGGTCTTCCTCATTCTTCTTCTTTCTCTCACAACCCCTCTATCGCCCGAACTCCGCCGCCGCCGCAGCGCTCACCGTCGTCCTCAACCTTGGCCGCTGCGTCAACCTGAGCTTGTCCCGAGAACAACGGCGATCCTACGTAGTAGAACCGCGTCTGTAAGTTCTTGCTTTTCCGCACCTTAGATCCGCATTAGGGTTTGCAAGTTCTTCTGTGTTCTTCGCTGTTCATTACAGATTCTTCGTAGTTTCTCCACCGCATCCTCTTGTGATCTAAAAGAAGCATGGAACTCATGTGGTAGCTGTTTCGCATCAATTTTAGATGCTAGTAGATCCCTGTTTCTTGTACAAAGGCCTCCTTAGAACTGATGAACTCCTATGTACTGGTTTTTTAGGTCTATATTTATTTTCTCTTTTTGAACAATCTTGATCCAAAATAATAGCAACATCTTGTGAAACTTGTTTATCTCAGTACTTAGCCAATTTTTGTCGCTGGCAACTTTTGAATACTTTTAGTCATGGCGGCTTATCATGCCGGCTCATTTTTCCTTTATATATCGTTACCCCTTACTTAAGCCGCCATTACGCATCTATATTGCAGACATTAACCTGTGATTCCACCATTTAACTTAAACCGGCAAAATACTTCCTTTTTAGCTTGTCCTCTCACCATGCCGCCAAAGACGACGACAGTTTGCAACTGGGTCCCTTCCACAGTCACTGACGCCACTCTGAAGGATTTTGTTATCATTGGGTTTTTACCGGAGAAGAGCATTATGTCTTATCGCGCGCCTGACCCGGCCGAAGAAAAACCTCAGCCCAAGGATGGTGAAGTCATCATCTTTACTGATCATATGAACCGGGGTTTTTCACCACCCGGCTCAAAATTCTTCAGAGATGTTCTGCATTTTTTCAATCTTCATCCACAAGATTTTGGACCCAACTCCATATCAAACATCTGCAATTTTCAAGTTCTCTGCAAGGTTTATCTTCAAGAAGAACCTACTATTGAACTCTTCAGAGAGTATTTCTATTTGAACCGCCAGAATGAATACACCAACGGCCCCAGCTTGGAACTTGGTGGAATTTCGATTCAGCGCAGACGGGATGATGTCTTTCCCTTAGTAGTCTTACCAAGCCATCCCAAGGATTGGAACAAAACTTGGTTTTATTGCAAAGACACGTCGCCAGCTGATGAAAAACCAATGCCGGGTTATCGTGCGGAGCGTCTTGACGCTAAGTTTTCACTCCCTGACAAGCTTTCTGCAGCTGAACATAAGAAGCTCATCCCAACCATCAAAAGGGTTCAAGCCTTGTTGAGAAACGGCTTAACTGGAGTTGACTTGATCCACTGTTGGATCGCATGGCGGGTCATCCCTCTGAGCCGCCGATCTGACTTGATGTATAACTATGCCGGAGGCCCAGATGACCCTCTGCGTCATAGTTATCTACAACTGGCTGAAGAGGCCATTGTTGAAATGTCAACCACTCTTGTCAACAGTAAGTATGAAGACTGCATCAAAGTAGGATTGAATCCTTTCTGCAAACTTAACCCAGCACCAGAGGTAAATCCCTTTGACTCCTCTCTTTTTTCAGTAGTTAAGTACTTGCATGATTTTTAACCTGTTATTTGCCTACAGGCCAAATCTGACTTTTGGAAGGCCAAATATGATCATGAAGCCGCCAAGAAAGCTAGAGCCACCGCCATAGCCGCTAAGAAGATGACCCGGAAATCTAAGATGAAAACAACTGCTTCTGATATGTTCAAGTTGGATGATGTTTCTGAGTCGGAGGTAGCCCTTGACTCTCTTGGCCTGCTTTTTAACAATCTTATTGACACTGACTATTATCAGGATGACACGGGGGCCAGCTAGGAAGTATAAGAAGAGGTAATTATTTCCTCCGACTCAGAACCTTTGCCAAGACAGAAACCTCGACTGGTAACCTGGAAAGTAAGGTTTTCACACCCTTTGGCTTATTTGGATCCTCATTTTCTTTTGAAAAAGTAGCAACATGAGAGCCGCCGTCAGACCCGGACCAGTGACGACAATGAACTGCCCCCCGGCTTACCAAAAACTCCTCGGAAACGCCAGAATGAGGTTTCCTTCACCTTTGACTTTTGCCTTTATCAATGAATCTATTTCCTTGCTCTTTTTAATTGTGATTTCACTTTTGCAGGAGGTCTCTCGTTCTTTTGGTGATTCTTCACAAACTCAACTTCCGGCTTTCAAGACTGCCCCTAGGTAAAGATAATTATCCTTCTTCTGCATCTTTATGTCCGTATCATTATACTGATTCATCAAATTCCTCTTAGTGGTCAAGCAAAACCTAAGAAGGCAAGGGTAATTAAGCCGATTGAAGACCCAAAAGTCGCTGAACCTGCATCACTGACTCCTGCCCCGGGACAACCTGAAGCACCAGAAGACCCTACTGTGAATGTTCAAATAGATCCTCCTGAGCCATCTCTTGATGAGACCATTCTCAATCCCTCTACTGTCGAACCGTCAAGCTCAACTAACCCGACGGCGACTTATGACAATGATGTTCTGATCACTGGTAGTAGATTTGTTGAGCCAGGCAATCCAGCAGTACTGGCTAGACACTCCGCCAAGCAAGAGGCTTTAGAAAAGCAGAAAGTTCGCTTTGACATCTCTCACTATGCTCACCTGAGTATTAGTGATGTGCTATCTGGCTACCTTAGTCATGTGCATTCTAGCCATGACTCTGAAATTGAGATGGTCAAACAATTGCAATTAAAATATGAGGTATGATCTCCGGCTTTCATTAGCTTATATGCTCTGCCAGCCCCCCAAGTCTCCTGATTATGATAAACTTGAATGATCTGTAGACTTGTGATATAGGTTGACGTTCTGACCTAGATTTTTCCAAGTCCGGTTTAAAATGTTTAACCGGATTTATCTGATTAGCATAATTTCACCTATAGTCCCCAAGGGCTGGCTTAATTCATCATGAATGAGCCGGTACTTAACTTCATAGCTATCTTGAATCAGTCCAAACTAATATTGTCATCCGGCTCAAGAGGAAAAAAACCTTCTGAATATCATGCATTAGCCCCCAAGTGCCAAGCGTTGTTACTTGTAAAACACTTGGGACTTGTTTTTAGAAGAGTCATTTTTACATTTAAAAATTGCTTTGGCAAACATTAGCCCCCAAGTGCCGAGTGGTCTTGCTTTACAAAGCACTTGGGACTTTAATCATTATGACCTTTATTGGAATAAACTTTAACACACCTGTGCATGTTTGTAGACTGCCATAACTGACTTGGATTCTCAACTGACTGATGTGAAAACCCGGTTGGCAGCTCAAGAGACTGAGATAAAGAATACTGTCTCCAAACTCCAATTGAGCCTTGAAGGAAATATGCCCTAGAGGCAATCATAAAGATATTATTTATTTCCTTATATCATGATAAATGTTTATTATTCATGCTAGAATTGTATTAACCGGAAACATAATACATGTGTGAATACATAGACAAACAGAGTGTCACTAGTATGCCTCTACTTGACTAGCTCGTTGATCAAAGATGGTTATGTTTCCAAACCATAGACATAAGTTGTCATTTGATTAACGGGATCACATCATTAGGAGAATGATGTCATTGACTTGACCCATTTCATTAGCTTAGCACTTGATCGTTTAGTTTGTTGCTATTGCTTTCTTCATGACTTATACATGTTCCTATGACTATGAGATTATGCAACTCCCGTTTACCGGAGGAACACTTTGTGTGCCACCAAACGTCACAACGTAACTGGGTGATTATAAAGGTGCTCTACAGGTGTCTCCGAAGGTACTTGTTGAGTTGGCGTATTTCGAGATTAGGATTTGTCACTCCGATTGTCGAAGAGGTATCTCTGGGCCCACTCGGTAATGCACATCACTATAAGCCTTGCAAGCATTGCAACTAATGAGTTAGTTGCGAGATGATGTATTACGGAATGAGTAAAGAGACTTGCCGGTAACGAGATTGAACTAGGTATTGAGATACCGACGATCGAATCTCGGGCAAGTAACATACCGATGACAAAGGGAACAACGTATGTTGTTATGCGGTTTGACCGATAAAGATCTTCGTAGAATATGTAGGAGCCAATATGAGCATCCAGGTTCCGCTATTAGTTATTGACCGGAGACGTGTCTCGGTTATGTCTACATAGTTCTCGAACCCGTAGGGTCCGCATGCTTAAAGTTCGATGACGGTTATATTATGAGTTTATGTGTTTTGATGTACTGAAGGTAGTTCGGAGTCCCAGATGAGATCGAGGACATGATGAGGAGTCTCGAAATGGTCGAGACGTAAAGATCGATATATTGGACGACTATATTCGGACATCGGAAAGGTTCCGAGTGATTCGGGTATTTATCGGAGTACCGGGGAGTTACGGGAATTCGCCGGGGAGTGTATGGGCCTTATTGGGCTTTAGGGGAAAGAGAGAGAGGCAGCCCCCCCCCAAGGCCTCGTCCGAATTGGACTAGGGGGAAGGGCTGCGCCCCCTCCTTCCTTCTCTTCTCTTTTTCCTTTCCTTCTCTCCTACTCCTACTACTTGGAAGGGCTCCTAGTTCTACTAGGAAAGGGCGAATCCTACTCCCGGTGGGAGTAGGACTCCCCTAGGGCGCGCCATAGAGAGGGACGGCCCCTCCCCTCCTCCACTCCTTTATATACATGGCCAGGGGGCACCCCATAGACACAACAATTGATCTCTTGATCTCTTAGCCGTGTGTGGTGCCCCCTCCACCATAATCCACCTCGATCATATCGTAGCGGTGCTTAGGCCAAGCCCTGTGTCGGTAGAACATCATCATCGTCACCATGCCACCGTGCTGACGAAACTCTCCCTCAACACTCGGCTGGATTGGAATTCGAGGGATGTCATCAAGTTGAACATGTGCAGAACTCGGAGGTGCCGTGCGTTCGGTACTTGATTGGTCGGGTCGTGAAGACGTACGACTACATCAACCGCGTTGTGCTAACGCTTCCGCTTTCGGTCTATGAGGGTACGTGGGCACACTCTCCCCTCTCGTTGCTATGCATCACCATGATCTTGCGTGTGCGTAGGAAATTTTTGAAATTACTACGTTCGCCAACAGTGGCATCCGAGACAAGTTTTATGCGTTGATGTAATATGCACGAGTAGAACACAAGTGAGTTGTGGGCGATATAAGTCATACTGCTTACCAGCATGTCACACTTTGGTTCGGCGGTATTGTTGGATGAAGCGGCCTGGATCGACATTACGCATACACTTACGCGAGACCGGTTTTACCGTCGTGCTATGAACACAGGTGACTAACGGGTGTCAGTTTGTCCAACTTTAGTTGAACCGAGTGTGGCTACGCCCGGTCCTTGAGAAGGTTAAAACAACACTAACTTGACAAACTATAGTTGTGGTTTTGATGCGTGGGTAAGAACGGTTCTTGCTCAGCCCGTAGCAGCCATGTAAAACTTGCAACAACAAAGTAGAGGACGTCTAACTTGTTTTTGCAGGGCATGTTGAGATGTGATATGGTCAAGACGTGATGAGATATAAGTTTTTGTATAAGATGATCGTGTTTTGTTGAAGTTATCGGCAACTGGCAGAAGCCTTATGGTTGTCTCTTTATTGCATAAGATGTAAGCGCCAAATAATTGCTTTACTTTATCGCTATGCGATAGCAATAGTTGCAAGAGCAATAGTTGGCGAGACGACCATGTGACGATACATTGATATAGATCAAGATGATGGAGATCATGGTGTCATGCCGGTGACGATGGAAATCATGACGATGCTTTGAAGATGGAGACCAAAGGCACAAGATGATGATGGCCATATCATGTCACATATTTTGATTGCATGTGATGTTTATCTTTCATACATCTTACTTTGCTTAGTTCGACGGTAGCTTTATAAGATGATCTCTCACTAATTATCAAGGTACAAGTGTTCTCTCTGAGTATGCACCATTGCGAAAGTTCTTCGTGCTGAGACACCACGTGATGATCGGGTGTGATAGGCTCTACGTTCAAATACAACGGGTGCAAAACAGTTGCACACGCGGAATACTCATGTTAAACTTGATGAGCCTAGCATATAACAGATATGGCCTCAGAACACTGAGACCGAAAGGTCGAGCGTGAATCATATAGTAGATATGATCAACATAGTGATGTTCACCATTGAAACTACTCCATCTCACATGATGATCGGACATGGTTTAGTTGATATGGATCACATGATCACTTAGAGGATTAGAGGGATGTCTATCTAAGTGGGAGTTCTTAAGTAATATGATTAATTGAACTTAAATTTATCATGAACTTAGTCCTTGTAGTATTAGCATATCTATGTTGTAGATCAATAGCTCGCGTTTAGCTCCCCTGTTTTATTTTTGATATGTTCCTAGAGAAAACTAAGTTGAAATATGTTAGTAGCAATGATGCGGATTGGATCCGTGATCTGAGGTTTATCCTCATTGCTGCACAGAAGAATTATGTCCTTGATGCACCGCTAGGTGACAAACCTATTGCAGTAGCAGATGCAGATGTTATGAATGTTTGGCTAGCTCAATATGATGACTACTTGATAGTTTAGTGCACCATGCTTAAACGGCTTAGAATCGGGAGTTCAAAGATGTTTTGAACATCATGGACCATATGAGATGTTCCAGGAGTTGAAGTTAATATTTCAAGCAAATACCCGAGTTGAGAGATATGAAGTCTCCAACAAGTTCTATAGCTAAAAGATGGAGGAGAATAGCTCAAGCAGTGAGCATGTGCTCAGATTGTCTGGGTACTACAATCGCTTGAATCAAGTGGGAGTTAATCTTCCAGATAAAATAGTGATTGACAAAATTCTCTAGTCACCATCACCAAGTTAGTAGAACTTCGTGATGAACTATAATATGCAAGGGATAACGGAAACGATTTCCAAGCTCTTCGTGATGCTGAAATCGACGAAGCTAGAAATCAAGAAAAGCATCAAGTGTTGATGGTAAAAAAAACCACTAGTTTCAAGTAAAGGGACAAAGGGAAGAAAGGGGAACTTCAAGAAGAACGGCAAGCAAGTTGCTGCTCAAGTGAAAAAACCCAAGTCTGGACCTAAGCCTGAAACTGAGTGCTTCTACTCCAAAGGGACTGGTCACTGGAAGCGGAACTACCCCAAGTAATTGGCGGATAAGAAGGATGCCAAATTGAACATAGGTATATTTGATATACATGTTATTGATGTGTACTTTACTAGTGTTTATAGCAACCCCTCAGTATTTGATACTAGTTCAGTTGCTAAGAATAGTAACTCGAAACGGGAGTTGCAGAATGAACAGAGACTAGTTAAGGGTGAAGTGACGATGTGTATTGGAAATGGTTCCAAGATTGATATGATCATTAAACCTAAAATAAATGTTATTTAGTGTTTGCGTTGAGCATGAATATGATTGGATCATGTTTATTGCAATACAGTTATTCATGTAAGTTAGAGAATATTTGTTGTTCTGTTTACATGAATAAAACCTTCTATGGTCATACACCCAATGAAAATGGTTTGTTGGATCTCGGTCATGGTGATACACATTTTCATAATATTGAAGCCAAAAGATGCAAAGTTAATAATGATAGTGCAACTTATTTGTGGCACTACCGTTTAGGTCATATTGGTGTAAAGCGCATGAAGAAAATCCATGCTGATGGGCTTTTGGAATCACTTGATTATGAATCAGTTGATGCTTGCGAACCATGCCTCATGAGCAAGATGACTAAGACTCCGTTCTCCGAAACAATGGAGCGAGCAACAGAGTTGTTGAAAATCATACATACTGATGTATGTGGTCCGATGAATATTGAGGCTCGCGGCAGGTATCATTATTTTCTGATCTTCACAGATGATTTGAGCAGATATGAGTATATCTACTTGATGAAACACAAGTCTGAAACATTTGAAAAGTTCAAAGAATTTCAGAGTAAAGTGGAGAATCATCATAACAAAAATAAAAGTTTCTACGATCTGATCGCGGAGACAAATATTTGAGTTACGAGTTTGGCCTTCAGTTAAAACAATGTGAAATAGTTTCACTACTCACGCCACCTGGAACACCATAGTGTAATGGTGTGTCCGAACATCGTAACAGTACTTTATTAGATATGGTGCGATCTATGATGTCTCTTACCGATTTACCACTATCATTTTGGGGTTATGCATTAGAGACAGCTACATTCACATTAAATAGGGCACCATCTAAATCCGTTGAGACAACACCGTATGAACTATCGTTTGGCAAGAAACCTAAGCTGTCATTTCTTAAAGTTTGAGGTTGCAATGCTTATGTGAAAAAGTTTCAACCTGATAAGCTCAAACCCAAATCGGAGAAGTGTGTCTTCATAGGATACCCAAAAGAAAATGTTGGGTACACCTTCTATCACAGATCCGAAGGCAAGATATTCATTGCTGAGAATGGATCCTTTCTAGAGAAGGAGTTTCTCTCGAAAGAAGTGAGTGGGAGGAAAGTAGAACTTGATGAGGTAACTATACCTGCTCCCTTATTGGAAAGTAGTACATCACAGAAATTTGTTCCTGTGACTACTACACCAATTAGTGAGGAAGCTAATGATGATGATCATGTAACTTCAGATCAAGTTACTACCGAACCTCGTAGGTAAACCAGAGTGAGATCCCCACCAGAGTGGTACGGTAATCCTGTTTTGGAGGTCATGTTGCTTGACCATGATGAACCTACGAACTATGAGGAAGCGATGATGAGCCCAGATTCCGCGAAATGGCTTGAGGCCATGAAATCTAAGATGAGATCCATGTATAAGAACAAAGTATGGACTTTGATTGACTTGCCCAAAGATCGGTGAGCCATTGAGATTAAATGGATCTTCAAGAGGAAGACGGACGCTGATAGTAGTGTTACTATCTACAAAGCTAGAATTGTCGCAAAAGGTTTTCGACAAGTTCAAGGTGTTGACTACGATGAGTGTTTCTCACTCGTATCTATGCTTAAGTTTGTCCGAATCATGTTAGCAATTGCCACATTTTATGAAATCTGGCAAATGGATAAACAAAACTACATTCCTTAATGGATTTATTAAAGAAGAGTTGTATATGATGCAACAAGAAAGTTTTGTCAATCCTAAAGGTGCTAACAAAATATGCAAGCTCCAGCAATCCATCTATGGACTGGTGCAAGCATCTCGGAGTTGGAATATACGCTTTGATAAGTTGATCAAAGCATATAGTTTTATACAGACTTGTGGTGAAGCCTGTATTTACAAGAAAGTGAGTGGGAGCACTACAACATTTCTGATAAGTATATGTGAATGTCATATTGTTGATCGGAGATAATGTAGAATTATTCTGCAAAGCATAAAGGAGTGTTTGAAAGGAGTTTTTCAAAGAAAGACCTCGGTGAAGCTGCTTACATATTAAGCATCAAGATCTAAAGAGATAGATCAAGATGCTTGATAATTTTTTTCAATGAGTACATACATTGACAAGATTTTGAAGTAGTTCAAAATGGAATAGTCGAAGAAAGAGTTCTTGCCCGTGTTACAAGGTGTGAAATTGAGTAAGACTCAAAGCCCGACCACAGCAGAAGATAGAAAGAGAATGAAAGTCATTCCCTATGCCTCAGCCATAGGTTCTATAAAATATGCCATGCTGTGTACCAGATCTATTGTATACCCTACACTATTTCTGGCAAGGGAGTACTATAGTGATCTAGGAGTAGATCATTGGACAGCGGTCAAAATTATCCTTAGTGGAACAAGGATATGTTTCTCGATTATGGAGGTGACAAAAAAATGTTCGTCGTAAAGGGTTACGTCGATGCAAATTTTGACACTGATCCAGATGACTCCAAATCTCAATCTGGATACATATTGAAAGTGGGAGCAATTAGCTAGAGTAGCTCCGTGCAGCACATTGTTGACATAGAAATTTGCAAAATACTTACGGATCTGAATGTGCCAGACCCGTTGGCTAAACTTCTCTCACAAGCAAAACATGATCACACCTTAGTACTCTTTGGGTGTTAATGACGCAGCGATGTGAACTAGATTATTGACTCTAGTAAACCCTTTGGGTGTTGGTCACATGTCGATGTGAACTATGGGTGTTAATCACATGGTGATGTGAACTATTGGTATTAAATCACATGGCGATGTGAACTATATTATTGACTCTAGTGCAAGTGGAAGACTGAAGGAAATATGCCCTAGAGGCAATAATAAAGTTATTATTTATTTCCTTATATCATGATAAATGTTTATTATTCATGCTAGAATTGTATTAACCGGAAACATAATACATGTGTGAATACATAGACAAACAGAGTGTCACTAGTATGCCTCTACTTGACTATCTCGTTGATCAAAGATGGTTATGTTTCCTAACCATAGACATGAGTTGTCATTTGATTAACGGGATCACATCATTAGGAGAATGATGTGATTGACTTGACCCATTCCGTTAGCTTAGCACTTGATCGTTTAGTTTGTTGCTATTGCTTTCTTCATGACTTATACATGTTCCTATGACTATGAGATTATGCAACTCCCGTTTACCGGAGGAACACTTTGTGTGCCACCAAACGTCACAACGTAACTGGGTGATTATAAAGGTGCTCTATAGGTGTCTCCGAAGGTACTTGTTGGGTTGGCGTATTTCGAGATTAGGATTTGTCACTCCGATTGTCGGAGAGGTATCTCTGGGCCCACTCGGTAATGCACATCACTATAAGCCTTGCAAGCATTGCAACTAATGAGTTAGTTGCGGGATGATGTATTATGGAACGAGTAAAGAGACTTGCCGATAACGAGATTGAACTAGGTATTGAGATACCAACGATCGAATCTCGGGCAAGTAACATACCGATGATAAAGGGAACAACATATGTTGTTATGCGGTGTGACCGATAAAGATCTTCGTAGAATATGTAGGAGCCAATATGAGCATCCAGGTTCCGCTATTGGTTATTGACTAGAGACGTGTCTCGGTCATGTCTACATAGTTCTCGAACCCGTAGGGTCCGCACGCTTAAGGTTCGATGACGGTTATATTATGAGTTTATGTGTTTTGATGTACGGAAGGTAGTTCGGAGTCCCAGATGAGATCGAGGACATGACGAGGAGTCTCGAAATGGTCGAGATGTAAAGATCGATATATTGGACGACTATATTCGGACATCGGAAAGGTTCCAAGTGATTCGGGTATTTATCGGAGTACCGGGGAGTTACGGGAATTCGCCGGGGAGTGTATGGGCCTTATTGGGCTTTAGGGGAAAGAGAGAGAGGCAGGCCGCCCCCCCCCCAAGGCCTCGTCCGAATTGGATTAGGGGGAAGGGCTGCGCCCCCTCCTTCCTTCTCTTCTCTTTTTCCTTTCCTTCTCTCCTACTCCTACTACTTGGAAGGGCTCCTAGTTCTACTAGGAAAGGGGGAATCCTACTCCCGGTGGGAGTAGGACTCCCCTAGGGCGCGCCAAAGAGAGGGCCGGCCCCTCCCCTCCTCCACTCCTTTATATACGTGGCCAGGGGACACCCCATAGACACAACAATTGATCTCTTGATCTCTTAGCCGTGTGCGGTGCCCCCCTCCACCATAATCCACCTCGATCATATCGTAGCGGTGCTTAGGCGAAGCCCTGCGTCGGTAGAACATCCGCATCGTCACCACGCCGTCGTGCTGACGATCTCCCTCAACACTCGGCTGGATCGGAGTTCGAGGGACGTCATCGAGTTGAACGTGTGCAGAACTCGGAGGTGCCGTGCGTTCGGTACTTGATCGGTCGGATCATGAAGACGTACGACTACATGAACTGCGTTGTGCTAACGCTTCCGCTTTCGGTCTACGAGGGTACGTGGACACACTCTCCCCTCTCGTTGCTATGCATCACCATGATCTTGCGTGTGCGTAGGAAATTTTTGAAATTACTACGTTCCCCAACAAGCCTATCCGAAGCAGAGAAACTGAAGACCAGTTTTGATGTAGAGAAAAAATCCTGGGCCGATGAAAAAACCTTGCTGATACAGCGTGCTGAGACAGCCGAGGCGGCTCTCAAGGAGGTCTCCACTGAACTCACCGGTTTAAAGAACCGTGTGTCTCAGATGGTCTCTGCAATATTTGGTGAGTCATTGTATTATTTACTTAAACTCTATTTTTGCCATAAATATAAGTCGCCTGCTTAACTTTTTAGAATACTCATAGGTCCACGGAGCAGCAATCTGAGCCAAAACAACTTAATAAAACTCAAGGCGGTTTACACCCTGGTGGAGCAACTGTACACTGGAGCTCAACGGGCACTTGCCATTATTTCCCCAGCCAACCAAGGACCAAACCTCTTGAGTGATGTCTTGAAGAAGTTATCTATCTTACCCGCCAGATTCCAAGAAGTCAAGCGGTCCTGTGCAAGAGCCGGAGCCCTAACTACTCTAAGCCGCTCCAAAGCCTGGGTACCAGAACTAGACCCGGCGTATGTAGCCAAGGGGTATCCAGCTTTAAGGAAGACGGGACTCCGTTTGATCAAGAAGATTTTGCTGCTTGCGTGAAGGGAATTCGTCCTCATGCCACCATCCTTGGCGGCGAGACCAATGTTGATAAGTATCAACCAGGTTTTGACGCTGAGAATAAAAAGATGGCGACTCCTTCGTATAAAGTGACACATCTACTCCCGCCAGTTCGCCAGCATACCTTTGCCCCAGAAATTGACATGTCCGGTCTAATTGATGATGAAGCTGAGTTTGTTGCTCTTCATGGCTTTGACTGGTCCAAGCCCAGTTTCCGAACGGCGGAGGAAAATGAACCGACGAGGGAGGAGTCGTAACCATCCAACTAACCCGGCCAAGATTTAATGAGCCGGCTTTAGTTTAGCGTCTGTTCAGGAGAAAAACGGTATTATCCTTTTGGGCTCCAAACGCCTTGTAATAGGCTAACTTAAAACTTCATGATCTGCCTATGCCATCGCGCATATCGTACTGCCTACGACACTTTTATCCGTCGTATCAATATATGCTTTACATCCTTTATCATATCTGCAGCGTTTGAATCTGTTCCTGTATGTAAAAGATGGAAAACTGTCCTGGCGGTTTGTCGCTGGACGGGTCAAAACTCCCAGTACATACATATGGAAATTAACATAAATGTATAATAAAGGATAGATGTAAGGATAAATAAGGCTGGAAAGTCTTTGATTGAAGAAAACACAGATAAGTCTGTTATGAATTTTAACGACAATATCATACCTGTGATCTTGAATCTGGACTGTCGGCTTATGTACCCGAATAGTAAGGGTGATAACCCAATCTTTAAAAGCCAATACTTCCGTATGTATGATGACTGTTACATACTTGGCAATTCATTGCCAAAAACCAAGCCGATTTAAATTGACCATACTTACAATTAGATTTAGACAACAAAAAACCCGAAAAAACAAAAGGTTGTGTTTCAAACAATGTAAGTTAAATACCAAGAAAAATTTGGAGGCTTCTGATTCGAATACGATTAGTAAACCGGACCAAAGGGGTTAAGCTAGGATTCGAATACGATCATGTAGCCCCCAGTGGTTGTGGCATTGCGCCGATCAAGAGGGTACCGCCATCTATGTTCTCTTTGGTTCGAATACGACCTATGTTTGAACAGGAAGCCCCCAAATGACCTTGAGAGGTTTTTAACGACCCAGATTCGAATACGATCCAAGTCGTACCCAAAAGGGGTTAAGCAATGATTCAGATACGATCAAAAAGCCCCCTAGTGAGTTTGGCTTTGCGCCGATCAAGAGCGTAACGACAGTTGTGTTCTCTTTGGTTCGAATACGACCTATGTTTGAACAGGAAGCCCCCTAGTGGTCATAGTTTTTAATGGCTAGATTCGAATACGATCATGAGCCGGACCAAGAGGGTTAAGCTAGATTCGAATACGATCAGCCCCCAATTGGCCGTTTTATACTTAAAATAACAAAGACATGTGATCATTAAAGATGAAAAGGACAGAGGTCCTGCTTTATTACTTATCATAATATATACAACGTCAAAGTATGTACATTATGAGAGCCGGTGGCTCAAGTGTAGTAAGGCCGAAGATGAGCAATATTCCACGGTAGGCGGGTCTCCTCCTCCGACTTACGCGAGTCTTTGTGCTCTCGAACATCGATAAGGTAGTATGACCCGTTATTCAAGTTTTTGCTTACCACAAAGGGTCCTTCCCAAGGTGGGGATAGCTTATGCGCATCAGACTGATCCTGGATGAGCCGGAGCACCATGTCACCTTCTTGAAAGGTTCTTGACTTAACACAACGACTGTGGTAACGACGCAGGTCCTGTTGGTAAATCGCTGAGCAGGTTGCCGCTAAGTCACGGTTTTCATCCAATAAGTCAAGCGCATCCTGACGGGCTTGTTCGCTATCAGCTTCAACATAAGCCGCCACTCGGGGCGAGTCATGACGGATGTCACTGGGCAGGACTGCCTCTGCTCCATAAACCATGAAGAAAGGCGTATAACCCGTATACCTGTTAGGGGTAGTATTGATGCTCCATATCACAGAGGGTAACTCTTCCACCCAACAACCCGGCGTCTATTGTAAAGGGACCATAAGCCGGGGTTTTAGACCTTTCAAGATTTCCTGATTGGCTCTTTCAACTTGACCATTGGATTGGGGGTGAGCTACTGATGAAACATGAAGCTGGATATGTTCCCGTTGATAGAATTCTTCCATAGCTCCTTGAGACAAGTTAGTACCATTGTCGGTGATAATGCTGTGTGGACAGCCAAAACGAAAGATCACTTTCTTCATGAATTGAACCGCCGTGGCCGCATCACACTTACTAACCGGCTCTGCCTCAACCCACTTTGTGAATTTGTCCACTGCCACCAAAAGGTGCGTCTTTTTATCTTTGGATATTTTGAAAGGTCCAACCATATCAAGCCCCTAGACTGCAAACGGCCAAGTAATTGGAAACATCCGTAATTCCCGAGCCGGCATGTGCGCCGGTCGTGCGAATTTTTGACACCCATCGCACCTACTGACCAGATCCTCCGCATAGGCGTGAGCCGTTAGCCAGTAAAACCATGACGGAAAGCTTTGGCACAAGAGACTTTGAACCGGCATGATGGCCACAATCTCCTTCATGGATCTCATGGAGAATTTTTTGACCTTCTTCAGGAGAGACACAACCTTGAAACGCTCTGGTGACACTGTGATGATACAACTCACCATTGGAAATTGTCATTGACTTAGACCACCGGGTTATCTGTCTAGCCAAGGTCTCATCCTCCAGCAACTCGCCCCGGGTCATATAAGCCAAATACGGCACTGTCCAATCTAGAATGACATGAAGAGCCGCCACCAATTGTGCTTACGGGTCTGGAATAGCCAAGTCTTCCTCTGTAGGCAACTTGACAGAAGGGCTATGCAAAACATCTAAAAAGGTGTTAGGCGGCACCGGCTTACGTGTAGCGACCAGACCTCAAACAGTCCAATCTCTGTGCTCCGGTGTCATCCCTGGATCGGTAATGCTGACACCACACAGTACTTGAAGGATTTATAACAGAGTAGAAATCACACACTTATTACATCGAGTGTCTCAAAAGAGAACTTATTACAATGAAATATGGCTTAAGGCCATCTAATCACGATAACAGCGGAAGGCTTGGAAGATAAGTGAGTCCATCAACTCCAACGGCATCACTGAGTATAGAACCATGACCTAAAGGCACCTTACTCGTCGTCTGAAAAGTCTGCAACATGAACGTTGCAGCCTGAAACGGGTCAGCACATGGAATATGCTGGCAAAGTAACACATAGAGAGCAATGAAAGAAATAAGGCTATATTACATGCATATTTGGGTGGTGGTAAGCTCTATGGTTACAGTTTTGTGTAAAGCCAATTTTTCCCTACTGCAAAGGAATAATTTTTATTTAACTATCATGGTAGTTGTTAAACATTGAGAGTGTAGACACCCTCTCAATCCCAATTAAGCATCATCATTAAAACCCAACAAAATTAATTTAGAGTAACATGATGAGATTCACATGATAATCCAAGTACTAGATACTCAAGATGTCCATAACCGGGGACACGGCTAACCATGATTAGTTTATACACTCTCCAGAGGTTTGCGCACTTTTCCCCACAAGACTCGATCTCCTCCGTTGGGATTCTTGCACAACATGATGTTTGAGAAACGGATGACCGAGACATAGTCTTTCAGAAGCGCTTGCACCTTACGAACGGGTAGACCGTACCAACCTACATCCCCTACATCTGCTAGTCTACCACTATAAGAGTTCGCACGACTTAGTCAACTATGCTAGAGCCCATAGTAGCTTGTGGCTGCACACGGAAGTTTCTAGTATGAATAATCTCATGATCCCTTTGAGCCTGGGTGGCGGACCAAAAGAAAAACAGGCAATCGCTGGAATACCCAGGTGCCTCAATCCACCCAGATATGTGTTTAGGTTGCCACCTTAAGTAAACCATTAACTTAAAAATCTCACATCTGTCATGGATACACTCACCCAATCCACGTCCACTGGCATAGCATGGCATAACAAGCAAACGTAGAAGTAACTCCCAAAGGTTTGACAATAAAACAGGTAATAGGTACTACCTCATGTACTTCCCAAACCCACAATTTAATTAGATCCTAATCATGCAATGGTGTGAGGATTGATCTAATGCAATAAAAACTGGGTAGTAGGAGGTATGATCAAAGTGTTACTTGCTTTGCTGATGATCCACAAAACCTAGCGATTCGAAGTAGCAAGCGGCGCACTCCGGATACTCTATCGCAAACAAACAAGCATACAATAAGTACTCATCTAATGCACAGGTAAAACTCAAATAAGAGATCTAACCAGATAGTTCAACTTAAGAACTCCGGTTGGCAAAAAGAATCAAATCAAACGAAGCAACAAAAGACAAACGGCCAAAGAAACAAGCTTCGTTTACTATTCTAGATCTAGGTCAAATTTTACAGAGGCAAAATCTTGTTTGAGTTGGTTAAACGGAAAGAGGGTTTTGAGACGAAACTCCAGGCGCTTGAATTGCCTGATTCCGATAAACGAGCGAGAAGTTAAACTAGAACGAAAATCGGATCAGAAATCGCGATCAGAAATAATCGCGGAATAATCCGAGAAAAAGAAAAACGACGAATAGAATAACGAACGAACGTTCGTTTTCTGGAACTAAACGATGAACGCGTTCGTTAAAATGAACGGACGAGCAGACGTTGCTAAATAAATAAACCGGAAAAAAATCGATCTATTAAAGAAATGAAGCTAGGTTTTAAAAAACGAATTGGTTTTTCTCAGAAAACCGGGCGGCGGGGCGGCTACCTCGGCTCGGTCCGGCGGGGCTCTGGGCGGCGGCAGTGGGCAGCAGCGGCGGCGGCGGCATGCGGCGGCAGCAAGGCGGCGTAGGCGGCGTGCGGCGGTAACAGCGGCAGGGCGGCGGGGCTGCGTGGGTGGCGGTGGGTGGCGACTCGGGGCTCCCAGGGGGTCCCTGGGGTGGCTATTTAAGAGAGGGGGGGCGACCTTTCTTGGGGAGGGGGTCGGTGGTGGAGGCGTGCCCGGCTCGGTTTCCCCGAGTCCGGCGGCAGCTCGGCGAGGGAGGCGGTGGCCTGGCGGGCTGGCCTGACTCGGCTGGGCCTTTGGCCCAGTCGGGCGCGGGGTTTTTTTAAACAATTTCGCTGAAACTAAGAAAAATTCTAGAAAAATAAATAAAAATCTAAAATTGCCAAAACAAATTTTCATCGTCTAAATAAAATATTTAGAACAAGATGAACATTTTCTTGGCCCTAAATGCAATTTTTGAAAATGTGCAATTTTTCCTAAATTCAAATAAAACCACGAAAAACTCCAGAATAAACCCTTATTTGATTTTTTTTATTAAATCCAATATATTTCTTTACTTTGGGAAAGTCATTTTATTCCCTCTCTCATATTTTTATAATAGAAATAATTGGAGATAAAATAAATAAAATCAAATGATCCTTGAGTTGCGTAGAATTTCTAGTATCCTTGAGTTGCGTAGAATTTCTAGGATCGACCCAAAAGGCAAATAAATATGATATGCAGTGATGATCTATGTATAACATTCCAAATTGGAAATTTGGGATGTTACAAACCTACCACCCTTAAGATGAATCTCGCCCTCGAGATTCAGGTTGGCTAGAAAATAGGTGAGGGTGGTCCTTCAGCAAATCTTCCTCTCGCTCCCAGGTGGCTTCATCCTCCGTGTGGTGGCTCCACTGAACTTTGCAAAACTTGATAACCTTGCTGCGGGTTACTCGGCTGGCATACTCAAGAATCTTAACTGGTTTCTCCTCATAGGTCAAATCACTGTCCAACTGAATCGCTTCCAGCGGCACTGTATCTCTCAGCGGTATATCAGCCATCTCTGCGTGGCACTTCTTCAATTGGGAAACGTGGAACACGTCGTGAACTCCTGACAATCCTTCGGGTAATTCCAACTTGTAGGCTACTTCTCCCATACGCTCCAAAACCTTGTATGGTCCTACAAAACGTGGCGCTAACTTTCCCTTAACTCCAAAGCGCTTAACTCCTCGAAGTGGAGATACTCAAAGATAAACTCGGTCTCCGACTTCGTAAACTGTCTCCTTGCATTTAGAATCTGCGTAGCTCTTCTGCATGGACTGGGCTACCTTGAGCCTATCGCGAATCAATTTCACCTTCTGTTCAGATTCCTTAATCAGATCCGGTCCAAACAACTGGCGGTCTCCAACTTCATCCCACGACAATGGGGTCATGCACCTCCTTCCGTACACGGCTTCGAAAGGGGCCATCTTCAAACTGGATTGATAACTGTTGTTGTAAGAGAACTCTGCATATGGTAAATTGTCGTCCCAACTAGATCCATAATCTAGCGCACAAGCTCTCAGCATATCCTCCAAAATCTGATTAACTCTCTCGGTCTGTCCATCTGTCTGCGGGTGGAAAGCTGTACCGAATTCTAACCTGGTACCTAAAGTTTCGTGCAACTAATTCCAGAACTTTGAGGTAAACTGGGTTCCTCTATCTGATACAATGCTCCTTGGAACTCCATGCAGACATACGATCCTGGTCATGTATATCTTTGCCAACTTGGCACTAGTATAGGTAGTCTTCACTGGGATGAAATGAGCTACCTTTGTCAAACGATCGACTACTACCCAAATCGAGTCATAGCCTGAACGGGTTCTGGGCAATCCCGTAATAAAATCCATGCCTAGCTTATCCCACTTCCATTCGGGTATTGGCAATGGTTGTAGCAATCCGGCTGGCTTCTGATGCTCTGCCTTTACTCTCTGACATACATCACAAACTGCTACATACTCAGCAATATCCTTCTTCATTCCGGTCCACCAGAAAGTATCCTTCAAATCCAGATACATCTTGGTATTTCCTAGGTGAATCGAATATGGTGAATCATGGGCCTCTTGCAGAATCAACTTCCTGATCTCTGGGTCATTGGGCACATAAACACGGTCTTCAAACCATAGGGTATCGTGCTCATCCTCACGAAATCCTTTAGCTTTTCCTTTGCTCATTTTCTCCTTAATAGAAGAAATCTCCTTGTCAGTCTTCTGGGCTTCTCTGATCTTATCCATCAAAGTAGACTGAATCTCTAATGTTGCTACATAGCCTCTCGGAACTATCTCCAAACATAGCTCACGAAGATTCTCGGCTAACTCTCTTGGTAAACCTCCCGTCATTAAGGTGTTGACATGACTTTTACGGCTCAACGCGTCAGCTACTACGTCAGCCTTTCTAGGGTGATAATGCAATCTCATATCATAATCCTTGATGAGCTCCAACCATCTCCTTTGCCTAAGATTTAACTCCTTCTGCGTGAAGATGTACTTCAAACTCTTGTGATCCATGTACACCTCACAATGGTTTCCAATAAGAAAATGTCTCCAAGTCTTCAACGCATGCACTGCGGCTGCTAACTCCAAATCATGCGTGGCATAATTCAACTCATGAGGCTTAAGCTGTCGTGAGGCATATGAAACAACTCTTCCTTCCTGCATAAGCACTGCTCCAAGTCCTCGACATGAAGCGTCGCAATACACCTCATAATCCTTGGTCTGATCTAGCAAAATCAACATTGGTGATGTAACCAAACGTTTCTTCAATTCCTGGAAACTAGCCTCACATTCTTTAGTCCACTTGAACTTGGTATCTTTCTTCAACAATTCCGTCATAGGCTTCGCAATCTTCGAGAAGTTTTCAATGAATCTCCGGTAGTATCCTGTGAGTCCAAGAAAACTCCGGATCTCTCCAACTGTTGTTGGGCCTTCCCAATTTGTCACAGTGTCAACCTTGGTGGGATCTACTGCTATACATTCTCCAGATATAACGTGTCCGAGGAATCCAACTTCCTTCAACCAAAACTCACATTTGCTAAACTTGGCATATAACCGATGTTCTTTGAGCTTTCCAAGTACCAAACTCAAATGCTCCTTATGCTCCTCTTCATTCTTCGAGTAAACTAGGATATCATCAATGAACACTATGACGAACTTGTCCAAGAACTCCATAAATACTTTGTTCATCATGTTCATAAAATATGCGGGTGTGTTAGTCAGACCAAATGACATAACGGTATACTCATACAGCCCGTACCTGGTGGTAAAAGCTGTTTTAGGTATATCCTATTCTCGAATCTTCAACTGGTAGTATCCTGATCGCAGATCGATCTTGGAAAATACCTTAGCTCCTTGCAATCGATCAAATAGATCATTGATCATCGGTAGTGGGTACTTGTTCTTGATGGTTACTTCATTCAATCCTCGATAATCAACAACCATCCTTAACGATCCATCCTTCTTCTCCACTAGAAGTACCGGCGATCCCCAAGGTGAAGAACTTGGGCGAATATAACCCTTATCCAATAACTCTTTAATCTGCTTCTTAATCTCTTCCAAATCCTTTGCGGACATCCTATATGGTCTCTTAGATATTGGCCATGTGCCTGGCAAAAGCTCAATATCTCTATCCAGTGGCATGCCTGGAAACTCCTCTGAAAATACGTCAGGGAAATCCTTTACCACTGGTACTTCCTCCTGCACAACTTCTGTTAGGGAATTTACTTGAGTCCTCTTCGGCACATGCCGGGATACATACTTGATCCTTCTTCCTTCTGGCGTTGTAAGCAAAATTGACTTACTGGCGCATTCAATATTCCCTTCATACTTCGATAACCAATCCATGCCTAATATCACATCCAATCCTTGGGATTCCAATACTATTAGGTACGAGGTAAATACATAGTTACCAATCCTTAATGGTAACCGATCACACCATAGACTAGCCATATACTCTGCTCCAGGCAAGGTTACTAACATGGGTGACCTAAGGGCTTGGGTTGGCAGTTTATACTTATCCACAAATCCCCTTGAGATGTATGAATGTGATGCACCAGTATAAAAAGAACGAGTGCCGTAAATGACTTAACCAAAAACTTGCCGATTTCTGCATCCGACTGCTCTTCAACCTCCTCACGTTAACGTGGTTCACCTGTCCCCTATTGAAAGGGTTCATCTTCTTCCCAGAGCTTCCATTGCTATTTCCATTCTGGTATTCAGGACATTCATTGGCATAATGTCTGGTCTTCTGGCACTTAAAACAAGTGACTTGTCTCAGGTCTCTCTTGGCTGGGGTTGATGGGTTGGTACGGTTCTGGCCGGTGCTTCCTCCATTCCCATTACCATTCTTGGGGCCATTATGATTGTGCGAGCTACCTCCTCCATGGGTATGATGAAAGTGTCCTCCCAGTCTAGGGGTAAAACGTGGCTTCTATTGAGCTCCAAAATTGTACTTCCCTTGTCCATACTTCCTCTTGCGGTTCTCAATCTTCTGTTGCTTCCCTTCAATTATAAGAGGATGATCTACCAACTCCTAGTAGTTGTTGAAGGTTGCTACCATCAACTGCATGCTCAACTCATCATTCAGTCCTTCCAGAAACTTCTCCTGTTTAGTCGCATCCGTAGCAACGTCATCTAGGGCATAACGTGCTAGCTTACTAAAGTCCTCCACATACTGGCCAACTGTCCATCCTCCTTGGTGCAAGTTACGAAACTCACGCTTCTTCATGGCCATAGCTCCTGCTGAAACATGGGCAGTACGGAAAGGTTGCTGAAACTGGTCCATGTGATAGTGTCGATAGGGAAAGTGGTTGTGAAATTCTCCCACCATGATGTTGTAGGTCCTTCAAGCTGATGTGCGGCAAACTTCACCTTTTCCGCATATGTGCATCCTGTCGTGGTCAACTCCCTAGCTATCTTGCGGAGCCAATCATCTGTTACTATCGGCTCGGTGCTACTAGAGAACACCGGCGGATTCAGCCTAAGAAAACGGGCGAAGTGGTCAACAGGTGGTGGTGGTGGTGGGTTGTTGTTGTTGTTGTTCCCCTGATTTTGATTCTGGACTAGCAACTGCATCAACGTATTCTGCTGCTAGATCAACTGAGTGAGCTCCGGTGGGAAAGTAAATCCGGGGTCATGTCTCGGAGGCATCTGAGGGTTTAGAAAAGATGAGATTAAGAATAGAGGGGGTCTAGAGAGAAAACACTACCCATATGCACATGAGGCAAAACAAACAATTCACTTCATTCAATCAAACAAGGGCATACAATCGATCTAACTATCGCAACAGTGCTCGGACTACTATATTTACATGGTGGACTACTACTACTACTGATGAGGTGGTCTACTAGAAATATTCTTCGGTTGCAGACTCCATGATATCTGCTCCAGCTTCATCAACATAGTCATCATCACTATCATCTGGATCCAAGTCGGTGTCGTCGGTGATGATGTAGTCTTCAGGGCGAATCTCCTTGGGTTCTTCGTCTTCTTCTACTGGTGTAGGGCCTCCCATAAATATTCCGATCTTCTTGATTAGGTCGTCATTCTTCTCCACTAGTACTTCGATTTCCTCTTCATAATCTTCACATGTAGCCTTGAGTTCTTCCTCCGGTTCCTTGATTCTTGTTCTTGCCTTCTTCAGATCTATCATGTCGGCGCACATCTGGTTCTCCTGACGTCGAATGTGCTGGTTCAACTCCTGGATAAAAGCTGCAATTGATCTATCCTTCTTGGTGTAGATCATCTCCTAGTGCTCATCTCGGCGCCCACAAATCTGGTAGATAGTATCCTTGAGATCATTGCGGTAGACTTCTCCAATACATCCCATGGCAATGTGGGATGCCATGCTCCTTCCTAGACTCCATGTCGGTGCATCAAAGGAAAACTCTATGGGCTCGGTGACTGGCATGAACGTCCTTCCTGGAACTTGAACTTGAATCATCCAGCGCTCCTCTTCAGGTAAAGTGGCGTTGTAGGTTCCGGTGAAGCTTCGTACTCCGATGTTCAGGTACTTAGTGACTTCCTTCAGGTGATGTCCAAAGGTTGTATCTTCATCCGGCTGTGTGAACTTGTTCCTTGCATCCGCCATCCTAAAAGAGTAGAAAAGATGAGGAGTCAGAATGAGAATAGTGAGTAGTGATCTAGGGCTTTAGCTTAGTGGTCGTGTCCTATAGTCAGCGTGTGCTCTGATACCATCTTGTAGAGACCAGACCTCAAACAGTCCAATCTCTGTGCTCCGGTGTCATCCCTGGATCGGTAATGCTGACACCACACGGTACTTGAAGGATTTATAACAGAGTAGAAATCACACACTTATTGCATCGAGTCTCTCAAAAGAGAACTTATTACAATGAAATATGGCTTAAGGCCATCTAATCACGATAACAGAGGAAGGCTTGGAAGGTAAGTGAGTCCATCAACTCCAACGGCATCACTGAGTATAGAACCACAACCTAAAGGCACCTTACTCGTTGTCTGAAAAGTCTGCAACATGAACGTTGCAGCCCAAAACGGGTCAGCACATGGAATATGCTGGCAAAGTAACACATAGAGAGCAATTAAAGAAATAAGGCTATACTACATGCATATTTGGGTGGTGGTAAGCTCTATGGTTATAGTTTTGCGTAAAGCCAATTTTTCCCTACTGCAAAGGAATAAATTTTATTTAACTATCATGGTAGTTGTTAAACATTAAGAGTGCAGACACCCTCTCAATCCCAATTAATCATCATCATTAAAACCCAACAAAATTAATTTAGAGTAACATGATGAGATTCACATGATAATCCAAGTACTAGATACTCAAGATGTCCATAACCGGGGACATGGCTAACCATGATTAGTTTATACACTCTGCAGAGGTTTGCGCACTTTTCCTCACAAGACTCGATCTCCTCCGTTGGGATTCTCACACTACATGATGTTTGAGAAATGGATGACCGAGACATAGTCTTTCAGAAGCGCTTGCACCTTACGAACGGGTAGACCGTACCAACCTACATCCCATACATCTGCTAGTCTACCATTGTAAGAGTTCGCATGACTTAGTCAACTATGCTAGAGCCCATAGTAGCTTGTGGCTGCACACGGAAGTTTCTAGTATGAATGATCTCATGATCCCTTTGAGCCTGGGTGGCGGACCAAAAGAAAAACAAGCAATCGCTGGAATACCCATGTGCCTCAATCCACCCATATGTGTGTTTAGGTTCCCACCTTAAGCAAACCATTAATTTAAAAATCTCACATCTGTCATGGATAAATTCACCCAATCCACGTCTACTGGCATAGCATGGCATAACAAGCAAACATAGAAGTAACTCCCAAAGGTTTGACAATAAAACAGGTAATAGGTACTACCTCATCTACTTCCCAAACCCACAATTTAATTAGATCCTAATCATGCAATGGTGTGAGGATTGATCTAATGCAATAAAAACTGGGTAGTAGGAGGTATCATCAAAGTGTTACTTGCTTTTCTGATGATCCGCAAAACCTAGCGATTCAAAATAGTAAGCGGCGCACTCCGGGTACTCTATCGCAAACAAACAAGCATACAATAAGTACTCATCTAATGAACAAGTAAAAGTCAAATAAGAGATCTAACCAGATAGTTCAACTTAAGAACTCCGGTTGGCAAAAAGAATCAAATCAAACGAAGCAACGAAAGACAAACGACGAAAGAAACAAGCTTCGTTTACTATTCTGGATCTAGGTCAAATTTTACAGAGGCAAAAACTTGTTTGAGTTGGTTAAACAGAAAGAGGGTTTCGAGACGAAACTCCAGGCGCTTGAATCACCTGATTCTGATAAACGAGCAAAAAAGTTAAACTAGAACGAAAATCGGATCAGAAATCGCGATCAGAAATAATCGCGGAATAATCCAAGAAAAAGAAAAACGACGAACAGAATAACGAACGAACATTCGTTTTCTAGAACTAAATGATGAACGCGTTCGTTAAAACGAACAGACGAGCGGACGCTCGCTAAATAAATAAACCGGAAAAAACCGATCTATTAAAAAAACGAAGCTAGGTTTTCAAAAAAACCGAATCGGTTTTTCTCAGAAACTGGGCGGCGGGGCGGCTACCTCGGCTCGGTTCGGCGAGGATCCGGGCGGCGGCGGTGGGCAGCAGCGGCGGCGGCGGCGGCGTGTGGCGGCGGCGGCGTGCGGCGGCAGCAGCGGCGGGGCGGGGGGGCTGCGTGGGCGGCGGCGGGTGGCGACTCGGGGCTCCCAGGGGGTCCCCGGGGTGGCTATTTAAGAGAGGGGGCGGCCTTGCTTGGGGAGGGGGTCGGCGGTGGAGGCGTGCCCGGCTCGGCCTCCCCGAGTCCGGCGGCAGCACGACGAGGGAGGCGGTGGCCTGGCGGGCCGGCCTGGCTCGGCTGGGCCTTTGGCCCAGTCGGGCGCGGGTTTTTTTAAAACAATTTCGCCAAAACTAAGAAAAATTCTAGAAAAATAAATAAAAATCTAAAATTGCGAAAACAAATTTTCACCGTCTAAATAAAATATTTAGAACAGGATGAACATTTTCTTGGCCCTAAATGCAATTTTTGAAAACGTGTAATTTTTCCTAAATTCAAATAAGACCACGAAAAACTCCAGAATAAAACGTTATTTGATTTTTTATTAAATCCTCAATATTTCTTTATTTTGGGAAAGTCATTTTATTCCCTCTCTCATATTTTTATAATAGAAATAATTGGAGATAAAATAAATAAAATCAAATGATCATATTTTCAAAATTTGAGAAAACTCAAATATGAAAATAACGAAATCCCCAACTCTCTCCGAGGGTCCTTGAGTTGCGTAGAATTTCTAGGATTGACCCAAAAGGAAAATAAATATGATATGCAGTGATGATCTATGTATAACATTCCAAATTGGAAATTTGGGATGTTACATTATGCTGAGATCCCAACCGGCTTAAAGTATGAGCTGCTTCATTCTTTTTGCGGTCCATGTGCTCGACTTGATAACCCTTGAAGTGTCCAGCAACCGCGTCAACCTCACGGCGATAAGCCGCCATGAGAGGATCCTTGGAGTCCCACTTGCCTGATACTTGCTGAGTCACCAAATCTGAGTCGCCAAGGCACCATACCTGGCTTAAACTCATTTCTATAGCCATTCGAAGACCATGGAGTAAGGCCTCATACTCAACTGCGTTGTTAGTATAAGGAAACATCAACCGCAACACATAACAAAATTTGTCACCTCGAGGGGAAGTTAAAACAACACATATTGGACGATTCATTTTGATGGGTCCAACTATCTGGACCCATCAAAATGAATCGTCCAATATGTGTTGTCCGGCTTCTCTTTAGGTATCTGCAACTCCGTCCAATCGTTAATGAAGTCCACCAGTGCCCGAGATTTGATGGAAGTACGTGGCACATACTTTAAACCATGAGACCCAAGTTCAACGGCCCACTTGGCGACTCGTCCCGTGGCTTCTTTATTTTGAATAATGTCTCCTAAAGGAGCAGAGCTAACCATAGTGATAGGATGACCCTGAAAGTAATGCTTAAGCTTCCGGCTCGCCGTTAACACCCCATAAACAAGTTTCTGCCAATGTGGATATCTCTGTTTGGACTCAATGAGCACCTCACTGACTTAGTAAACCGGCTGTTGAAATGGATATTCCTTGCCAGCCTCTTTGCGCTCTACGACAATGGCCACACTGACAGCACGTGTGTTAGCAGCCACATATAATAGCTGTGGCTCCTTATCAACGGGAGCAGCAAGAACCGGTGGCTCAGCGAGCTGTCTTTTCAGATCTTCAAAGGCAGAGTTAGCAGCATCACTCCAGACAAAATCATCTGTCTTCTTCATCATTTGATATAACGGCATAGCCTTCTCACCTAACCGGCTTATGAACCGGCTTAAAGCTGCAACATGACCCGCCAAGCGCTGAATGTCATTGATGCACGCCGGCTTAGCCAAAGATGTAATCGCCTTGATTTTCTCCGTGTTAGCCTCAATGCCTTTGTTAGACACTAAAAAACCCAAAAGCTTGCCCGCCCGTACTCCAAAAACGCACTTGACCGGGTTAAGCATCATCTTGTAGACCTGGAGGTTATCAAAGGTTTCCTTCAGATCATCTATCAAGGTTTCTTTCTCTCTGGATTTCACCACTATATCATCCACATAAGCATGAACATTACGCCCAATCTGATTGTGAAGACAGTTCTGCACACACCGCTGATAAGTCGCCTGGGCACTCTTAAGCCCAAAAGGCATGGACACATAACAAAAGGCTCCAAATGGAGTAATGAAAGCTGTCTTCTCCTGGTGCTTAACCGTCATCTTGATCTGATGGTAACCAGAATAAGCATCCAAAAAGCTCAAACGCTCACAACCTGCTGTAGCATCAATGATTTGATCAATACGAGGGATAGCAAAAGGATCAGCCAGACAAGCTTTGTTTAAGTCCGTGTAATCCACACACATACACCAGGTGCCGTTCTTTATAAGCACGAGCACTGGGTTAGCCAACCACTCTGGATGAAAGACTTCAATAATGAACCCGACTGCCAAAAGTCGGGCCACCTCTTCTCCAATAGCCTTGCGCCTTTCCTCGTTGAACAGCCGAAGAAACTGCCTGACCGGCTTAAACTTTGGATCAATATTGAGAGTGTGCTCAGCGAGTTCTCTCGGTACACCCGGCATGTCAGAAGGCTTCCATGCAAAGATGTCCCGGTTCTTACGAATGAACTCGATGAGCGCGCCTTCCTATTTGGGATCCAAATTAGCACTGATAATCAATTGTTTGGATGAGTCGCCAGGCACAAAATCAATCATCTTGGTATCATCAGCTGACTTAAACTTCAGCGCCGACTCATGTTCCATAGTTGGCTTCTTCAAAGATGTCATGTCTGTCAGGTCAATGTTGTCTTTGTAGAACTTTAACCCCTCCGTTGCGCAAACAGATTCCGTGTAAGCAGCATCGCCTTCACACTCTAAGGCTATCTTCCGACTTTCATGTACTGTGATAGTACCTTTATAACCCGGCAACTTGAGCTGTAGATAAACATAACACGGGCGTGCCATGAATTTTGCATAAGCCGGCCATCCAAACAGGGCGTGATACGGGCTCTTGATTTTGACCACCTCAAAGGATAATTTCTCAGGCCTGGAATCATGCTCATCTCCAAAAGCTACCTCCAGCTCAATCTTACCCACCGGGTATGCCGACTTACCAGGCACCACTCCATGAAAAACAGTGTTGGGCGTCTTAAGACTTTTGTCAGTCAACCCCATGTGACGGAACGTCTCATAATAGAGGATGTTGATACTACTACCTCCGTCCATGAGTACTTTAGTGAATTTATATCCACCAACCTGAGGCGCCACCACCAAAGCCAGATGACCCAGATTGTCAACCCGGGGAGGGTGATCCTCCCTGCTCCATAGAATAGGCTGCTCAGACTATCTCAAATAACGAGGAACCGCTGGCTCAACAGCGTTGACCGCTCTCTTATGAAGTTTCTGGTCCCTTTTGCATAAACTGGTGGTGAATACATGATACTGCCCACTACTTAGCTGCTTTGGGTTACTCTGAAACCCAAATTGTTGTTGCTGTTGGGAAACGTAGTAATTTCGAAAATTTTCCTACGCACACGCAAGATCATGGTGATGCACAGCAACGAGAGGGGAGAGTGTTGTCTACGTACCAACGCAGACCGACTGCGGAAGCGATCACACAACGTAGAGGAAGTAGTCGTACGTCTTCTTCCCGATCCGACCGATCCAAGCACCGTTACTCCGGCACCTCCGAGTTCTTAGCACACGTTCAGCTCGATGACGATCCTCGGGCTCCGATCCAGCAAAGCGTCGAGGAAGAGTTCCGTCAGCACGACGGCGTGGTGACGATCTTGATGTACTACCGACGCAGGGCTTCGCCTAAGCACTACAGCGGTATGATCGAGGTGGAATATGGTGGCAGGGGGCACCGCACACGGCTAAGGAACGATCTCAAGGATCAACTTGTGTGTCTTGGGGTGTCCCCTGCCCCCGTATATAAAGGTTGGAGGGAGGGGGGCTGGCCGGCCAGAGAGAGGGAGGCGCAGGAGGAGTCCTACTCCTACCGGGAGTAGGACTCCCCCCTCCAATCCTATTCCAACTAGGACTCTCAAGGGGAAAGGAGAGAGAGGGGGGCCGGCCCCTTCTCCTAGTCCTACTAGGACTTGGGGAAGGGGGGGCGCGCGGCCAGCTGCGGGCTGCCCCTTTTCTCTTTTCCACTAAGGCCCAATAGGCCCATTAGTCTCCCGGGGGGTTCCGGTAACCCTCCCGGTATTCCGGTAAAATCTCGATTTCACCCGGAAGACTTCCGATGTCCAAACATAGGCTTCCAATATATCAATCTTTACGTCTCGACCATTTCGAGACTCCTCGTCATGTCCGTGATCTCATCCGGGACTCCGAACAACCTTCGGTACATCAAAATGCATAAACTCATAATAACTGTCATCGTAACGTTAAGCGTGCGGACCCTACGGTTCGAGAACAATGTAGACATGACCGAGACACGTCTCCGGTCAATAACCAATAGCGGGACCTGGATACCCATATTGGCTCCTACATATTCTACGAAGATCTTTATCGGTCAGACCGCATAACAACATACGTTGTTCCCTTTGTCATCGGTATGTTACTTGCCTGAGATTCGATCGTCGGTATCCAATACCTAGTTCAATCTCATTACCGGCAAGTCTCTTTACTCGTTCCGTAATACATCATCTCACAACTAACATATTAGTTGCAGTGCTTGCAAGGCTTATGTGATGTGCATTACCGAGAGGGCCCAGAGATACCTCTCCGACAATCGGAGTGACAAACCCTAATCTCGAAATACGCCAACCCAACATCTACCATTGGAGACACCTGTAGTACTCCTTTATAATCACCCAGTTACGTTGTGACGTTTGGTAGTACCCAAAGTGTTCCTCCGGTAAACGGGAGTTGCATAATCTCATAGTTATAGGAACATGTATAAGTCATGAAGAAAGCAATAGCAACATACTAAACGATCGGGTGCTAAGCTAATGGAATGGGTCATGTCAATCAGATCATTCAACTAATGATGTGACCTTGTTAATCAAATAACAACTCTTTGTTCATGGTTAGGAAACATAACCATCTTTGATTAACGAGCTAGTCAAGTAGAGGCATACTAGTGACACTCTGTTGGTCTATGTATTCACACATGTATTATGTTTCCGGTTAATACAATTCTAGCATGAATAATAAACATTTATCATGATATAAGGAAATAAATAACAACTTTATTATTGCCTCTAGGGCATATTTCCTTCAGTCTCCCACTTGCACTAGAGTCAATAATCTAGTTTACACAGTAATGATTCTAACACCCATGGAGCCTTGGTGCTGATCATGTTTTGCTCGTGGAAGAGGCTTAGTCAACGGGTCTGCAACATTCAGATCCGTATGTATCTTGCAAATCTCTATGTCTCCCACCTGGACTAAATCCCGGATGGAGTTGAAGCATCTCTTGATGTGTTTGGTTCTTTTGTGAAATCTGGATTCCTTTGCCAAGGTAATTGCACCAGTATTGTCACAGAAGATTTTCATTGGACCCGATGCACTAGGTATGACACCTAGATCGGATATGAACTCCTTCATCCAGACTCCTTCGTTTGCTGCTTCCGAAGCAGCTATGTACTCCGCTTCACATGTAGATCCCGCTACGATGCTTTGTTTAGAACTGCACCAACTGACAGCTCCACCGTTTAAAGTAAACACGTATCCGGTTTGCGATTTAGAATCGTCCGGATCAGTGTCAAAGCTTGCATCAACGTAACCTATTACGGTGAGCTCTTTGTCACCTCCATATACGAGAAACATACCCTTAGTCCTTTTCAGGTATTTCAGGATGTTCTTGACCGCTGTCCAGTGATCCATTCCTGGATTACTTTGGTACCTCCCTGCTAAACTTATAGCAAGGCACACATTAGGTCTGGTACACAGCATTGCATACATGATAGAGCCTATGGCTGAAGCATAGGGAACATCTTTCATTTTCTCTCTATCTTCTGCAGTGGTCGGGCATTGAGTCTGACTCAACTTCACACCTTGTAACACAGGCAAGAACCCTTTCTTTGCTTGATCCATTTTGAACTTCTTCAAAATTTTGTCAAGGTATGTGCATTGTGAAAGTCCAATTAAGCGTTTTGATCTATCTCTATAGATCTTTATGCCTAATATGTAAGCAGCTTCCCCGAGGTCTTTCATCGAAAAACTTTTATTCAAGTATCCCTTTATGCTATCCAGAAATTCTATATCATTTCCAATCAGCAATATGTCATCCACATATAATATCAGAAATGCTATAGAGCTCCCACTCACTTTCTTGTAAATACAGGCTTCTCCAAAAGTCTGTATAAAGCCAAATGCTTTGATCACACTATCAAAATCGTTTATTCCAACTCCGAGATGCTTGCACCAGTCCATAAATGGATCGCTGGAGTTTGCATACTTTGTTAGCTCCCTTTGGATCGACAAAACCTTCTGGTTGCATCATATACAACTCTTCTTCCAGAAATCCATTCAGGAATGCAGTTTTGACATCCATCTGCCATATTTCATAATCATAAAATGTGGCAATTGCTAACATAATTCTGACGGACTTAAGCATCGCTACGGGTGAGAAGGTCTCATCGTAGTCAACCCCTTGAACTTGTCGAAAACCTTTCGCGACAAGTCGAGCTTTATAGACAGTAATATTACCGTCAGCGTCAGTCTTTTTCTTGAAGATCCATTTATTCTCAATTGCTTGCCGATCATCGGGCAAGTCAACCAAAGTCCATACTTTGTTTTCATACATGGATCCCATCTCAGATTTCATGGCCTCAAGCCACTTTGCGGAATCTGGGCTCACCATCGCTTCTTCATAGTTCGTAGGTTCATCATGATCTAGTAGCATGACTTCCAGAACTGGATTACCGTACCACTCTGGTGCGGATCTCACTCTGGTTGATCTACGTGGTTCAGTAGTATCTTGTCCTGAAGCTTCATGATCATCATCATTAGCTTCCTCACTGATTGGTATAGGTGTCACAGAAACAGTTTTCTGTGATGTACTATTTTCCAATAAGGGAGCAGGTACAGTTACCTCGTCAAGTTCTACTTTCCTCCCACTCACTTCTTTCGAGAGAAACTCCTTCTCTAGAAAGTTTCTGAATTTAGCAACAAAAGTCTTGCCTTCGGATCTGTGATAGAAGGTGTATCCAATAGTTTCCTTCGGATATCCTATGAAGACACATTTCTCCGATTTGGGTTCGAGTTTATCAGGTTGAAGCTTTTTCACATAAGCATCGCAGCCCCAAACTTTAAGAAACGACAACTTTGGTTTCTTGCCAAACCATAGTTCATAAGGTGTCGTCTCAACGGATTTTGATGGTGCCCTATTTAACGTGAATGCGGCCGTCTCTAAAGCATAACAACAAAACGATAGCGGTAAATCAGTAAGAGACATCATAGATCGCACCATATCTAGTAAAGTACGATTACGACGTTCGGACACACCATTACGCTGTGGTGTTCCGGGTGGCGTGAGTTGCGAAACTATTCCACAATTTTTCAAATGTACACCAAACTCGTAACTCAAATATTCTCCTCCACGATCAGATTGTAGAAACTTTATTTTCTTGTTACGATGATTTTCAACCTCACTCTGAAATTCTTTGAACTTTTCAAATGTTTCAGACTTATGTTTCATTAAGTAGATATACCCATATCTGCTTAAATCATCTGTGAAGGTGAGAAAATAACGATATCTGCCACGAGCCTCAATATTCATCGGACCACATACATCGGTATGTATGATTTCCAATAAATCTGTTGCTCTCTCCATAGTACCGGAGAACGGTGTTTTAGTCATCTTGCCTATGAGGCACGGTTCGCAAGTACCAAGTGATTCATAATCAAGTGGTTCCAAAAGCCCATCAGTATGGAGTTTCTTCATGCGCTTTACACCGATATGACCTAAACGGCAGTGCCACAAATAAGTTGCACTATCATTATTAACTTTGCATCTTTTGGCTTCTACATTATGAATATGTGTATCACTACTATCGAGATTCAACAAGAATAGACCACTCTTCAAAGGTGCATGACCATAAAAGATATTACTCATATAAATAGAACAACCATTATTCTCTGATTTAAATGAATAACCGTCTCGCATCAAACAAGATCCAGATATATTTTTCATGCTCAACGCTGGCACCAAATAACAATTATTTAGGTCTAATATTAATCCCGAAGGTAGATGTAGAGGTAGCGTGCCGACCGCGATCACATCGACTTTGGAAACGTTTCCCACGCGCATCGTCACCTCGTCCTTTGCTAGCGTCCGCTTATTCTGTAGTCCCTGTTTCGAGTTGCAAATATTAGCAACAGAACCAGTATCAAATACCCAGGTGCTACTGCGAGCTCTAGTAAGGTACACATCAATAACATGTATATCACATATACCTTTGTTCACTTTGCCATCCTTCTTATCCGCCAAATACTTGGGGCAGTTCCGCTTCCAGTGACCAGTCTGCTTGCAGTAGAAGCACTCAGTTTCAGGCTTAGGTCCAGACTTGGGTTTCTTCTCCTGAGCAGCAACTTGCTTGCTGTTCTTCTTGAAGTTTCCCTTCTTCTTCCCTTTGCCCTTTTTCTTGAAACTAGTGGTTTTGCTAACCATCAACACTTGATGCTCCTTCTTGATTTCTACCTCCGCAGCTTTCAGCATTGCGAAGAGCTCGGGAATAGCCTTGTTCATCCCTTGCATATTATAGTTCATCACGAAGCTCTTGTAGCTTGGTGGCAGTGATTGGAGAATTCTGTCAATGACGCAGTCATCTAGAAGATTAACTCCCATCTGAATCAAGTGATTATTATACCCAGACATTTTGAGTATATGCTCACTGACAGAATTGTTCTCCTCCATCTTGCAGCTATAGAACTTATTGGAGACTTCATATCTCTCAATTCGGGCATTTGCTTGAAATATTAACTTCAACTCCTCGAACATCTCATATGCTCCATGACGTTCAAAACGTCGTTGAAGTCCCGATTCTAAGCCGTAAAGCATGGCACATTGAACTATCGAGTAGTCATCAGCTTTGCTCTGCCAGACGTTCATAACATCTGGCGTTGCTCCAGCAGCAGGCCTGTCACCCAGCGGTGCTTCCAGGATGTAATTCTTCTGTGCAGCAATGAGGATAATCCTCAGGTTACGGACCCAGTCCGTGTAATTGCTACCATCATCTTTCAACTTTGCTTTCTCAAGGAATGCATTAAAATTTAACCGAACAACAGCACGAGCTATCTATCTACAATCAACATAAACAAGCAAGATACTATCAGGTACTAAGTTCATGATAAGTTTAAGTTCAGTTAATCAAATTACTTAAGAACTCCCACTTAGATAGACATCCCTCTAATCCTCTAAGTGATCACGTGATCCAAATCAACTAAACCATAACCGATCATCACGTGAGATGGAGTAGTTTTCAATGGTGAACATCGTTATGTTGATCATATCTACTATATGATTCATGCTCGACCTTTCGGTCTCCGTGTTCCGAGGCCATATCTGTATATGCTTGGCTCGTCAAGTATAACCTGAGTATTCTGCGTGTGCAACTGTTTTGCACCCGTTGTATTTGGACGTAGAGCTTATCACACCCGATCATCACGTGGTGTCTGGGCACGACGAACTTTGGCAACGGTGCATACTCAGGGAGAACACTTCTTGATAATTTAGTGAGAGATCATCTTATAATGCTACCATCAATCAAAGCAAGATAAGATGCATAAAAGGACAAACATCACATGCAATCAATATAAGTGATATGATATGGCCATCATCATCTTGTGCTTGTGATCTCCATCTCCGAAGCACCGTCATGATCACCATCGTCACCGGCGCGACACCTTGATCTCCATCGTAGCATCGTTGTCGTCTCGCCAATCTTATGCTTCCACGACTATCACTACCGCTTAGTAATAAAGTAAAGCATTACATCGTGATTGCATTGCATACAATAAAGCGACAACCATATGGCTCCTGCCAGTTGCCGATAACTCGGTTACAAAACATGATCATCTCATACAATAAAATCAGCATCATGCCTTGACCATATCACATCACAACATGCCCTGCAAAAACAAGTTAGACGTCCTCTACTTTGTTGTTGCAAGTTTTATGTGGCTGCTACGGGCTTAAGTAAAAACTCATCTCACCTATGCATCAAAACCACAACGATAGTTTGTCAAATAGACTCTGTTTTAACCTTCTCAAGGACCGGGCGTAGTCACACTTGGTTCAACTAAAGTTGGAGAGACAGTCTTCCGCAAGCCATCTATGTGCAAAGCACGTCGAGGGAACCGGTCTCGCGTAAGAGTACGCGTAAGGTTGGTCCGGATCGTCTCACCCAACAATACCGCCGAACCAAAGTATGACATGCTGGTAGGCAGTATGACTTGTATCGCCCACAACTCACTTGTGTTCTACTCGTGCAAATAACATCAAACCACAAAACCTAGGCTCTGATACCACTGTTGGGAAACGTAGTAATTTCGAAAATTTTCCTACGCACACGCAAGATCATGGTGATGCACAACAACGAGAGGGGAGAGTGTTGTCTACGTACCAATGCAGAACGACTGCGGAAGCGATCACAGAATGTAGAGGAAGTAGTCGTACGTCTTCTTCCCGATCCGACCGATCCAAGCACCGTTACTCCGGCACCTCCGAGTTCTTAGCACACGTTCAGCTCGATGACGATCCTCGGGCTCCGATCCAGCAAAGCGTCGAGGAAGAGTTCCGTCAGCACGACGGCGTGGTGACGATCTTGATGTACTACCGACGCAGGGCTTCGCCTAAGCACTACAACGGTATGATCGAGGTGGAATATGGTGGCAGGGGGCACCGCACACGGCTAAGGAACGATCTCAAGGATCAACTTGTGTGTCTTGGGGTGTCCCCTGCCCCCGTATATAAAGGTTCGAGGGAGGGGGGCTGGCCGGCCAGGAGTAGGACTCCCCCCTCCAATCCTATTCCAACTAGGACTCTCAAGGGGAAAGGAGAGAGAGGGGGGCCGGCCCCTTCTCCTAGTCCTACTAGGACTTGGGGAAGGGGGGGGCGCGCGGCCAGCTATGGGCTGCCCCTTTTCTCTTTTCCTCTAAAGCCCATTAAGGCCCATATGATTCCCGGGGGGTTCCGGTAACCTCCCGGTACTCCGGTAAAATCCCGATTTCACCCGGAACACTTCCGATATCCAAATATAGGCTTCCAATATATCAATCTTTATGTCTCGACCATTTCGAGACTCCTCGTCATGTCCGTGATCACATCCGGGACTCCGAACTAACTTCGGTACATCAAAATGCATAAACTCATAATAACTGTCATCGTAACGTTAAGCGTGCGGACCCTACGGTTTGAGAACAATGTAGACATGACTGAGACACATCTCCGGTCAATAACCAATAGCGGGACCTGGATGCCCATATTGGCTCCTACATATTCTACGAAGATCTTTATCGGTCAGACCGCATAACAACATACGTTGTTCCCTTTGTCATCGGTATGTTACTTGCCCGAGATTCGATCGTCGGTATCCAATACCTAGTTCAATCTCATTACCAGCAAGTCTCTTTACTCATTCCATAATACATCATCTCGCAACTAACTTATTAGTCACAATGCTTGCAAGGCTTATGTGATGTGCATTACCGAGAGGGCCCAGAGATACCTCTCCGACAATCGGAGTGACAAATCCTAATCTCGAAATACGCCAACCCAACATCTACCTTTGGAGACACCTGTAGAGCTCCTTTATAATCACCCAGTTACGTTGTGATGTTTGGTAGCACACAAAGTGTTCCTCCGGTAAACGGGAGTTGCATAATCTCATAGTCATAGGAACATGTATAAGTCATGAAGAAAGCAATAGCAACATACTAAACGATCGGGTGCTAAGCTAATGAAATGGGTCATGTCAATCAGATCATTCAACTAATGATGTGACCTTGTTAATCAAATAACAACACATTGTTTTTGGTTAGGAAACATAACCATCTTTGATTAACAAGCTAGTCTAGTAGAGGCATACTAGTGACACTCAGTTTGTCTATGTATTCACATATGTATTATGTTTCCAGTTAATACAATTCTAGCATGAATAATAAACATTTATCATGATATAAGGAAATAAATAATAACTTTATTATTGCCTCTAGGGCATATTTCCTTCACTAGCTTCTATTTCAGAGGTTCAAAATGGCAATTTTCTCCAACATTAAGACCGCAGAGCCGGCATCCATCTTATCAGATGAATGTACTATTTCCTTTACTTGGCGCACCCAATGGTTCGTGGACTCACCTTCCTCTTGCTTGAAATTAGTCAAGTCCACAATCGACATGGGCTGCTTGCATGTATCTTTAAAGTTCTGAATAAAACAGGCCTTTAACTCGGCCCAAGAACCAATGGAATTAGGTGGCAATCCCTTTAACCAAGTGCGGGTCGTTCCATATAGCATCATAGTGAAGTATTTAGCCATTGTTGCGTCACTAACCTCCAGCAATTCCATGTCCATCTCATAACTCTCAATCCATGCCTCGGGCTGTAAGTCGGCTGTGTAATTAGGCACCTTCCGAGGCCCCTTGAAATCCTTTGGCAAATGTTCATTACGCAGAGCCGGCACCAAGCAAGGGACACCTCCTATCCTTGTGGCCACACCTGCTTCAACAGAGGCCGTTGGATAAACCGGAAAAGCTTGGTGAGCCGCCTGCTCAGCTGCCTGTTGAACTGCCCGCTCAGCCTCTTGGCGGATCCTATCCTGGTCAACCAAGTTAAGAGCTCCATCATGCGCCGGGTCATGCCTGCGTGGCTGGTTACGGCGCTGGGCATTGCTTGACATGGCTGCTGAATCCATATGCCTTCTATAGCTCAGGCTCCGGCTTGGGCGAGGGGTTGAATGAATCCTGTCTCGACTATAAGAGTATGCCTCATGCTGTGCCAGAGCCGTCTGAAGAAGTTCTATGACCCTTCGTGTTTCAATCATCGTCGGAGAGTCACCCTCCATTGGGAGAGCCGCCAAACGTGCCGATGCAACAATTAGATTCTCCAAAGGGTTAGAAAAATGACCCGGTGGTGTCGGTGTATAACGAGGCAGAGCAGTATTCACACGAGGTGGTTCCATAGTCTGTGGCTGAACTGGCGCCCCAGCCCCGGGTGTTGCAATCCGGTTCACCTATGGCGGGTTGCTAGGACCTGCCCCGGGTGTGTGGAAGAGGTTCCTAGGATCATAAGTCAGAGGCAGATGTGATTGAGTCTTCTGATGCCTTCTCCTCATGACCTCATTTGATGTGTTTAGATCCATCGTGAGCCGAAAGGCCTCTGATTGAAGCTGCTAAGCCCGAGCATCCAAAGCCGCCCGCTCTGCAGCCATCCTGACGTCCTCCACCGCCAAGTTTTCCTTGGCCTGTACTACCTCCTCACATAACCGTGCCACCTCTGCATCATGCTGAGCCTGATCTGCTGGTTCAACCATGGCAGTCAAAAGGGTTGTCATCCTATCCATGAGATCCATCAGCACCTGAGTCGATGCGCGCGCGGGGCCTCCTGACCCGGCCGCTGCTGACCCGGTGGTTATTGCTGCCGCAGCCGTAGAGTTTTGAGCGGGTTGCGTGCCAGTCACGAAGATCCCCGCTCTGCTCGGTGGCTCGAAGGGGTCCGGAATACTGCTGCCATCGGAACAGCCCCCAAGCCCACCATCTTGCAGTTGATACAACGAATCTGTCTCACCCGTGGATGACTCGCCATCAGACTGGATGGCCGTCTTGCCACCAGACATAGATCCTTCACGAAATTCCCCTCCATGGATGCATCCCAAGAAGGCACGCTTCATAGTTGGCTGAGCCCGGGCGGGTCTTGCGCGCTGATCCGTCTCGATGATGTCGGTGTAGATGTCCGGCTCAGGACCCGGCTCGCCGATCCGCCGATGAAGACGTGGATCCCGTCGAAGGGGACCCGATACCCGTACTCAATTTAGCCAGCGTCGGGGCCCCAGCCTGCGTCGTCGATGTAGAGCTTGCCGCGGCGACTCTTGGTCAGCCGGCCAACAGTGTATCCCTTGAGCCCTTCGAAGATGCCCTTCAAGAACTCAAATCCACCATGCACTGGCCCCACGGTGGGCGCCAACTGTCGTGAAATTGTCACGACAGATGTCCTAGTGAAAGCACTTAGTCGTGGAGCCATCGCAACTAGGAAGCTTAAAGGCGTTAATCGGGACAAAGGACATGAGAGGTTTATACTGGTTCGGCCCCTTGCGGTGAAGATAAGCCTAGTCCAGTTGATGTGGTATTGCTAGGTTTCGATGACCAAGGAGCGAATACGCTAGCTTGGCTCTCGATCTGTTGTTTCTTGCCCTAAACCGCCACCGGGTCGTCCCCTTATATACACGGGTTGACACCCTACGGCCTACAGATTCCCGGCCGGCTCATACAACGTGTCCGGCTCGATGACATCTCTTACATGCCTTCCATTACAAGTCTATTCATAGATGGCGGTTTATACTTACGGGCCTTAAGCCGCCTCTGGGCTTGGGCCTATTATAAGCCTTATTGTAAACCGTCACCTTGTATACTCTTCGGGCTTCATTCACGTAGCCCGCCGTTGTGGTTGAAGATGGGATCTCGTGGATACATAAAGTTGCGGCGGTGGAATTAGGTTTTTGGCTCCGTATCTGATCGTTTGGGGGTATGTAGGTATATATAGGAGGAAGGAGTACGTCAGTGGAGCGACAGGGGGCCCACGAGGGTGAAGGGCACGCCTGGGGGGTAGGCGCGCCCCCCTACCTCGTGGCTTCCTCCTTTGTTTCTTGACGTAGGGTCCAAGTCTCCTGGATCATGTTCGGTGAGAAAATCACGTTCTCGAAGGTTTCATTCCGTTTGGACCCCGTTTGATATTCCTTATCTTCGAAACCCTAAAATAGGCAAAAAAAACAACAATTCTGGGCTAGGCCTCCGGTTAATAGGTTAGTCCGAAAAATAATATAAAGGTGGATAATAAAGCCCAATAATGTCCAAAACAGTAGATAATATAGCATGGAGCAATCAAAAATTATAGATACGTTGGAGACGTATCAAGCATCCCCAAACTTAATTCCTGCTCGCCCTCGAGTAGGTAAATGATAAAAACAGAATTTTTGATGTGGAATGTTACTTGGCATAATTTTAATGTAGTTCTTCTTAATTGTGGTATGAATATTCAGATCCGAAAGATTCAAGACAAAAGTTTAATATTGACATAAAAATAATAATACTTCAAGCATACTAACAAAGCAATCATGTCTTCTCAAAATAACATGGCCACAGAAAGTTATCTCTACAAAATCATATAGTCTGGCTATGCTCTATCTTCACCACACAAAGTATTTAAATCATGCACAACCCCGATGACAAGCCAAGCAATTGTTTCATACTTTTGACATTCTCAAACTTTTTCAATCTTCACGCAATACATGAGCGTGAGCCATGGATATAGCACTATAGGTGGAATAGAATGGTGGTTGTGGAGAAGACAAAAAGGAGAAGATAGTCTCACATCAACTAGGCGTATCAACGGGCTATGGAGATGCCAGTCAATAGATATCAATGTGAGTGAGTAGGGATTGCCATGCAACGGATGCACTAGAGCTATAAGTATATGAAAGCTCAACAAAAGAAACTAAGTGGGTGTGCATCCAACTTGCTTGCTCATGAAGACCTAGGGCATTTTGAGGAAGCCCATCATTGGAATATACAAGCCAAGTTCTATAATGAAAATTTCCCACTAGTATATGAAAGTGATATCATAGGAGACTCTCTATCATGAAGATCATGGTGCTACTTTGAAGAACAAGTGTGGTAAAAGGATAGTAGCATTGTCCCTTCTCTCTTTTTCTCTCATTTTTTATTTGGGCCTTTTCTCTTTTTTATGGCCTCTTTTCTCTCTCTTTTTTTCGTCCGGAGTCTCATCCCGGCTTGTGGGGGAATCATAGTCTCCATCATCCTTTCCTCACTGGGACAATGCTCTAATAATGATGATCATCACACTTTTATTTTCTTACAACTCAACAATTACAACTCGATACTTAGAACAAAATATGACTCTATGTGAATGCCTCCGGCGGTGTACCGAGATATGCAATGACTCATGAGTGACATGTATGAAAGAATTATGAACGGCGGCTTTGCCACAAATACAATGTCAACTACATGATCATGCAAAGCAATATGACAACGATGGAGTGTGTCATAATAAATGGAATGGTGGAAAGTTGTATGGCAATATATCTCGGAGTGGCTATGGAAATGCCATAATAGGTAGGTATGGTGGCTGTTTTGAGGAAGGTATATGGTGGGTGTATGATACCAGCGAAAGGTGCGCGGTATTATAGAGGCTAGCAATAGTGGAAGGAAGAAAAGTGCGTATATCCATGGACTCAACATTAGTCATAAAGAACTCATATACTTATTGCAAAAATCTACAAGTTATCAAAGCAAAGTATTAAGCGCATGCTCCTAGGGGGATAGATTGGTAGGAAAAGACCATCGCTCGTCCCCGACCGCCACTCATAAGGAAGACAATCAAAAAATAAATCATGCTCCGACTTCATCACATAACGGTTCACCATACGTGCATGCTACGGGAATCACAAACGTTAACACAAGTATTTCTCAAATTCACAACTACTCAACTAGCACAACTTTAATATCACCATCTTCATATCTCAAAACAATTATAAAACATCAAACTTCTCATAGCATTCAACACACTCATAAGAAAGTTTTTACTATTCCTGAATACCAAACATATTAGGATTATTTAAGCAAATTACCATGCTATTTAAGACTCCCAAAATAATCTAAGTGAAGCGTGAGAGATAAAATAGTTTCTATTAAAACAAATCCACCACCGTGCTCTAAAAGATATAAGTGAAGTACTAGAGTATTCTAACAAATTCCAAATCATGTATGGCTCTCTCAAAAGGTGTATACAGCAAGGATGATTGTGGTAAACTAACAAATAAAGACTCAAATAATACTAGACGCTCCAAGCAAAACACATATCATGTCGTGAATAAAAATATAGCTCCAAGTAAAGTTACCGATAGAAGTAGACGAAAGAGGGGATGCCTTCCGGGGCATCCCCAAGCTTTGGCTTTTATGTGTCCTTAGATTATCTTGGGGGTGCCATGGGCATCCCCAAGCTTAGGCTCTTGCCACTCCTTGTTCCATAATCCATCAAATCTTTACCCAAAACTTGAAAACTTCACAACACAAAACTTAAAGTACAAAATCTCGTGAGCTCCATTAGCGAAAGAGAACAAAAGACCACTTCAAGGTACTGTAATGAACTCATTATTTATTTATATTGGTATTAAACCTACTGTATTCCAACTTCTCTATGATTTATGAACTATTTTACTAGCCATAGATTCATCAAAATAAGCAAACAACACACGAAAAACAGAATCTGTCAAAAACAGAACAGTCTGTAGTAATCTGTAGCTACCGCAAGATCTGGAACCCCAAAAATTATAAAATAAATTTATGGGCGTGAGGAATTTATCTATTAATCATCTGCAAAAGTAATTAACTAAATATCACTTTTCAAATAAAAATGGCAGCAGTTCTTGTGAGCGCTAAAGTTTCTGTTTTTTACAGCAAGATATCAAGACTTTCCCCAAGCCTTCCCAACGGTTCTACTTGGCACAAACACTAATTAAACACAAAAAGCATAACCAAAACAGAGGCTAGGTAAATTATTTATTACTAAACAGGAGCAAAAAAGAAAGGAATAAAAATAAAATTGGGTTGCCTCCCAACAAGCGCTATCGTTTAACGCCCCTAGCTAGGCATAAAAAGCAAGGATAGATCTAGGTATTGCCATCTTTGGTAGGTAATTCTTCAATGAGGCATCTACCGTCTTTAGGAATTTCTTTATTTTTAGTGATTATCAAAATTTTAGGCACAAGATCGAAAAAATCATTAGCAACAAATGGTTCCTTGATAATAGCAAAAAGATTAGGATGAACACTTATAGATTTGAGATATGCAGTTTCTTTGCTAGAGGATTCACCTTTATTTTTAGGAACATACATAAGCTTGGCAATTTTAGTTGAAGGACTTGGAGTATTCTTTACGGAAGAAAAAGCAGTTCCCAAGTTGGTAATGATACCCTCAAGTTTATCGATTCTAGTGGAATCATGATTTATTCTTTCATTAACTATAGGTTCCTTCTCTTTAATATTTTTCAAAGTTACTCCTACTTTAGATCCATATTGGGTAATTTGGTTGTGGATATTTTTTATCGAAATTTTCAATTAACTCAACGGTAGCAACTTTATTTTCAATAATTTCAAGTTTTTGCATTACATGCTCCAAACTTAACATAGTTCCATTAACCAAAAGAGGTGGTGAGCCAAACAAATCTATCATAGCATTATAAGAATCGAAAGTGGCTACCCAGAAGTTCCTCTGGTAATGGTATCAAGGATATATCTGTGCCAAGGAGTAACACCTACATAAAAATTGCGAAGAAGAACGGAAGTAGATTGCTTCCTGGTAGATCTATTTTGAGCATTGCAAATTCTATACCAAGCGTCTTTTAGATTTTCTCCCTCCCTTTGTTTAAAATTTAGAACTTCATTTTCGGGAGACAACGGAGAAGATAAGGGACTAGCCATAATGACAAGCAAGTAATCCAACACACGAGCAAACAAGAAACGGAAAAAGAGGCAAATAGAGAAAGAGAGGGAGGATAGAGGGAGAGAGGGCGAATAAAACGGCAAGGGTGAAGTGGGGAAGAGGAAAACGAGAGGCAAATGGCAAATAATGTAATGCGGGAGATAAGGGTTGTGATGGGTACTTGGTATGTTGACTTTTGCGTAGACTCCCCGACAAGGCGCCAGAAATGGCTCATTGTCGGGAGTCAAATCTTGACTTGCGCGGACCTCCCCGGCAACGGCGCCAGAAATTCTTCTTGCTACCTCTTGAGAACTGCGTTGGTTTTCCTTGAAGAGGAAAGCATGATGCAGCAAAGTAGCGTAAGTATTTCCCTTAGTTTTGAGAACCAAGGTATCAATCCAGTAGGAGGCTGCGTAAGCGTCCCTAGTACCTGCACAAAACAAATAACTCCTCGCAACCAACGCGATAAGGGGTTGTCAATCCCTTCACGGTCACTTACGAGAGTGAGATATGATAAGATAATATTTTTGGTATTTGTATGATAAAGATGCAAAGTAAAATAAAAGCAAAGTAAAAAAGCAAAGGAAATAACTAAGTATTGGAAGATTAATATGATGAAGATAGACCCGGGGGCCATATGTTTCACTAGTGGCTTCTCTCAAGAGCATAAGTATTTTACGGTGGGTGAGCGAATTACTGTTGAGCAATTGACAGAATTGAGCATAGTTATGAGAATATCTAGGTATGATCATGTATATAGGCATCACGTCCAAGACAAGTAGACCGACTCCTGCCTACATCTACTACTATTACTCCACTCATCGACCGCTATCCAGCATGCATCTAGAGTATTAAGTTCATGAAAACAGAGTAACGCCTTAAGCAAGATGACATAATGTAGAGGAATAAATTCATGCAATATGATAAAAAAAACCATCTTGTTATCCTCGATGGCAACAATACAATACGTGCCTTGCTGCCCCTACTGTCACTGGGAAAGGACATTGCAAGATTGAACCCAAAGCTAAGCACTTCTCCCATTGCAAGAAAGATCAATCTAGTAGGCCAAACCAAACTGATAATTCGAAGAGACTTGCAAAAATAACCAATCATACATAAAAGAATTCAGAGAAGATTCAAATATTTTTCATAGATAATCTTGATCATAAACCCACAATTCATCGGTCTCAACAAACACACCGCAAAAAGAAGATTACATCGAATAGATCTCCACATGAGAGGGGGAGAACATTGTATTGAGATCCAAAAAGAGAGAAGAAGCCATCTAGCTAATAACTATGGACCCGAAGGTCTGAGGTAAACTACTCACACTTCATCGAAGAGGCTATGATGTTGATGTAGAAGCCCTCCATGATGGATACCCCCTCCGGCGGAGCTCTGGAATAGGCCTCAAGATGGGATCTCGTGGATACAAAAAGTTGCGGCAGTGGAATTAGGTTTTTGTCTCCGTATCTGATCGTTTGGGGGTACGTAGGTATATATAGGAGGAAGGAGTACGTCGATGGAGCAACAGGGGCCCACGAGGGTGGAGGGCGCGCCTGGGGGGGGTAGGCGCACCCCCTACCTCGTGGCTTTCTCCTTTGTTTCTTGACGTAGGGTCCAAATCTCCTGGATCATGTTCGGTGAGAAAATCACGTTCCCGAAGGTTTCATTCCGTTTGGACTCCGTTTGATATTCCTTTTCTTCGAAACCCTAAAATAGACCAAAAAAATAGCAATTCTGGGCTGGGCCTCCGGTTAATAGGTTAGTCCCAAAAATAATATAAAAGTGGATAATAAAGCCAAATAATGTCCAAAACAGTAGATAATATAGCATGGAGCAATCAAAAATTATAGATACGTTGGAAACGTATCAGTTGACCCGGCCCCTCCTGGGCGGGTCATACCTGGTAGTCATATCCCCAACAACGGCCTTGCGATTTGTATTTTCAAATGTCAATGAAATCACCAACCTGCAAATTCCTTAGTTAGGCTTTGTATGCACTATCAATGAATGGAATGCGTTAGAATTAGAATCAGAATGGACAAAAGAGTAACCACTTACAGACTCTGCTTTTGGAATTGGAGGATGTACTGTTTTCTGTAATCTTGTAAAAGAAGACATTAGCTTGCTCAAGGAATAAACGACCACAACACAACCTCATAATTTAAATGTTTTTAACACTACAGATGGGTGTAAGCCTGTAAAGAAGATGGTACATGATCTTTGTTGTGGTTTTGCAAGTTTTTCTGCAGCATCACCCTAAAGCCAGGGTACTTTTGTAGCGTCGTAGGAGTAGCTTCACATGATGGTTGCCGTAATTGGCCGCACCTTCCAGGAGCGGTCGCACCTGCGACAAGAGCGTGTCTGCGTCGATGAACCCGCTGTTCGCAATATCCAGCAACGCCGGCAAGCCGAGGTATACAGTTAGAGAAGACAAATCCGTCATCCATTGCTGCCATTAGCTCTACATGCTCCCGTCTTCGGCCGGGCGGGAATGAACTGGCATGGCTGGTTGTCGTGGATTTGCACGCACATGACGTCGAACAGCCAGCGGCCGAGCGCGGCCATGAAGGACACGTCTGGGAACATGCAATGTGGCCCCGCGGTAAGCAACGGAGCATGTACATCTTGCCTCCCATGACGCGCATCGACCTTGTACAGAGACGTGGGGTTCCTCGCGAGATCGTCATAGTACTTGGACTGGGCCTCCATGTAAAAATCCATACCCTCCAGCAGCTTGTCGCACAGCGGTGCGGTGATTTCGCTTGAACTCTCTCATTTGTCGAGGTCCACGATCTGGTACCCCGTCCCTGCCATCCACGAAGCGCTCGGCAGGACTTGGAGGCAGAGAGATGACACATGGGCCACCACTGCTCCGAGAGGTCGCGCCACTGCAAGGGGAGCGCGCCGCTGCAGATCGCGACTTGAGCGGCAGCGCAGGACAATGGGGAGCTCTAAGATGCGGTCCTCCCACCCCCTGCGCGCCAGTGCAGATGGCTGACTTGAGCGGCAGCGCAATCTCTTTGGGTGTGCTTGTTTGGGCTGCAACTTCTCCGGCTGCAGCTGGAATGGCTCCAGCTGGAAGGAGCGGCTGTAGCTGCTAGCTGCGGCTGAAAGGTTGGAGCTAAGGTGCAGTCGTTTGGTAGTCATACTGTAGCGGCTGATACTGAACGTGCTGAAATGACCATATCAACCCGTATTGGTATGTAGATTGGGTTTAAGTGTTGATTGTACTGATTTAACAATAAATGACCCTATTAAGAGTTGTTTTGTTGTAGATTGATATTTTTCACATAATTGAACAGAAATTACACTAGTTGATGGTATTAATAGTATATTCGAATAAATTTGACATATATTGGACATATCACAACCCAATAGTTATGGTGAAAGTACAATAGTAGTACTCTCTCACCATCACCACCGAACACAAACACGGCTTTGCTTTAAGCTGTGTCATTAAGCGATGATTGGCAGTGGGAATGAAGGACCTGGTTGGTCTAGCACATATGACAGCAGCAGTTCATCATACAGCAGTAGTAGTTCCCGGTAACAGTAGCAGTTCAAATTAGAAAATAATCTATGAAATTTGCATCACATAGCAGTGGCATTAGAGCATCTCCAACAGCCGCGCTAAACTAGCGCCGCGCCGCAAATTAGGCCGTTTTAGCGCGCGCGCAACGCGGCGGGTCGCTCCAGCGGGCGCGCAAAAACGGCGCGCGCGCTATAACGGGTTGGGTGCGCGGACAAAAACACTTAGCCGCGCGGTGTATTTCGGGCGCCAGCTGCAGCGCACGGCACACTCCAGCGCTCGCGCCCGCACTTCCTCTCCCACTTCCACCCCCCGTCCGGTCGCGCCGCCGCTGCCACCCGCGCCCCCGGCGATCGTTCAGGCTTCTCCGGCCTATCCCCGCGCGCCCGCGCTTCCGCCCCATCCCCTCCTAGTCCCGCCGGCCCTCGCGCGCCTCTGTCGTCCGAGGAACAGCGCCCGAGCGCTCGCTGCCGCGCCGCGCCCGCAAGGTGTTTGACAAAACGCCTACAAGGTATGTATTGCTCAAACTTCATGAATTTGATGCATGTTTTGAATTGTAGATTTTATAGTATAGTATTGAACATTGTAGATGAGTTCGTCGTATGATTCTTCCGAAGAAGAATTTGATATTGAAGAGGAAGAAGATCTTGCAATGATCCTAGCTATGCATATAAAAAACCGAAGCACGGTGGTTCGGTTATGGGTCGGCAGAAAATTTGGAGGGACAAGATCGATGCCCACAACAGATTGATCAGGCATTATTTTGCGGAGAATCCCATATACCCCGAGTCGTATTTTTGTCGCCGGTTTAGGATGAGCACCGAGTTGTTCAGGCGCATTGCAGAGAAACTAGCGAGCCATGACCGTTTTTTTCAGCAAAGGAGGAATGCCGCCGGAGAGCTCGGGCATAGCACCTTTCAGAAGGTGACAGCCGCTTTGCGTATGTTGGCATACGGTATACCGGCTGATCTTGTTGATGATCACTTGGCTATGGGTGAGAGCCAAGGCATTATGTGTGTCAAGTGCTTTGCAGTGGGAATTCTGCAAGTGTTTGGCGAGGAGTATTTGAGATCTCCCAATGCTGAAGACGTCGCAAGGCTATTGGCGATGAACAAAGCTCGCGGTTTTCCTGGCATGCTTGGCTCAATAGATTGCATGCATTGGAGTTGGAAGAATTGTCCAAAGGCATGGCATGGGCAATTCCACGGCCAAAAAAAGGGTTCCACTATAATCCTTGAAGCGGTGGCCGATCAGGAGACTTGGATTTGGCATGCATTCTTTGGAATGCCTGGATCGTTGAATGACATCAATGTTGTCAACCGGTAACCACTGATGAATAAGATTGCAAACGGTGAGTTGCCACCGGTGCAGTTTGTAGCAAATGGCCGTACGTACAACTATGGCTATTATCTAGCGGATGGCATCTATCCAAAATGGCAAACCTTCGTGAAGCCGTTGAAAAAGCCGGAAGGTAAGAAATATCTTGACTTCCATAATGCTCATGCGGCGGCTAGAAAAGATGTGGAGAGAGCATTTGGGATTTTGCAAGCCCAATTTGCTATTGTGAGAGGACCGGCTAGATTTTGAGATCAAAAAATGCTTTGGTACATCATGCACGCTTGTGTGATCATGCACAACATGATCATTGAGAATGAGCGTGGCCAAGATTTAGACTCCTCACAATATGAGCTCTTGGGATATCCCGTGCGAGTGCGACGGAGGCTGAAAGGGTAGCCCGTTTTATTGCCTCCTATCATGCCATTCGGCGTCAATCAACGCACAATGAACTTCAGAATGATTTGATTAAAGAGTGGTGGGCATGGTATGGACGACAAAGAGCATGATGATATCTGCATTCGACATTGTATTGTTCATGAACTATTTGTTGTGTTTATTGCATTTGTTGTACTGAATGATAAATTATTTGTTTCAGTTGTAATGATAACGAAATTGAACTATTTATTGTTGATTTATTTTGTTTGTTTGATCATTTTTACTATGTATATGTGGTTTGTGCGGCGCGCGCTGTATTTTTACGCTTTGCTGGAGCGGCGCGCGCGCTACATTATACCGCGGCTGCTGGAGCCAGCGCAGGCGGGCGCGCCAAACCAGCCGAAGTGCGCGCGGCAAACAGAATTTTTACGCGCGGCTGTTGAAGATGCTTTTAGCAGACGAAATTTGCAGCGCGCGCACACAACACATGCAGTAGCACACACATCACGCACAACCGCACCGGACTCAGGATCCGTGATTGCTGCAACTAGGTCGCCACCGATGGGGCTCCCTGCAACCGCAACGAGGGGGTCAGACGGGAGGACCGCGTCCCCGAGCGACGAGATCGAAGGTGAGAGTTCCCCGCTGGCTTCGTAGGGCCCGGCCGTTGGTGGAGGGATCGGCCGAGTCGGGTGAATGGAGTCAGCAGCGGGATTCCCCGCCGGTCGGAGGAGGCAAGGAACACCGGCGGCCGGAGATGGGGCGGTGGCGGCGGCGATTGATCTCGATGGAGCTCGGGCGATGTCGTGGCGAGGAAGGAGATGAGAAATAGATCGAACCGATACGATGGCATTTTCCCTGTAGTATGTAAATTGGTGGGAGGTAAAACCGTCATTCACCACTTTGGAGCCAGCTGCGCTGCGAGAAGCCCAAATTGTGGGCTGCGGCTTCTGCGGGTATTTTTTGGAGCGCTCCGTGGAAGCCCAGCGTGGAGCTGGCTCAAAAACGAGGTGTTTGTTTGGGCTCCAGCTTTTTTGGCCCAGAAGCTGTAGAAGCTGGTAAAAAGAGCCCAAACAAACATTTCTAAAAAAAAGAGCCCAAACAAACACACCTACTCGCCGACGCTTCTCCTTCTCTATCCTTCTTCTCCCTGCCCCTTCTGCATCATCCAAGATTTCTTTTTATTTGGAAACAGAGGTAAAAAATTTATCTCATTGATTAATTAAACAGAAGAGAATTCCCAATTAATTAACGAAAAACCGAACGAAAACCGATACAAATCAACCACATGCGGACTACTCACAAAGCATGCAACTCCAGAAGCGTATGGTCAACCCTACAAACAAACCCAACATGAAACGACCATCAACCTCAAAACTACTACATCGCAAACAAACCCCTAACGAGAGTACCTCCGCCAAATCCACATAGACAAACACAAGCCAGACCATATGAACCGCCCAATAGACTGATGAACATCCATCAAGCAGCTGCAGACGCCTTTCCTGTAACGTCACTCTTTTTAGTTTTGCTCCTGAAAGTCTTCTCCACAATCATCTTGCCAGATCCAGGGCTGACAGCCTCCAAACGTGCGAGCAAGCTGCTGACCACATCATCCAAGATTTAGATCCTGATGCGACATGGAGGCGCGTGCTAAGATTTATAGATGATAAATGAAACGATCAGTCATCCCTTGCTGAATTCCCACGATCAATTCATGTCTTTTTGGATGCCTGCGTCAATTCCAAAAGACCGAGAGTCATGCGGATATACGGCCCAATGTTAGCACTAGAGGTCTGTCATGAAAATAAATGGATCAGAGCATAGGAAAATAAGAATAGGTGATATAGAATTGAGTACAAAATCATCTGAGGTCTATTTGATGATGTGGATATGTTGCATGTCAAAAGAAATAAGATAGTGGGAATAAACTATTTAGGTATTATAAATTGCAAATAACAAATCTAACAAATGGAACAAACGTAAATAAAGATTTGCTTGCTTAAACACTACATACGTCTAGATTTACCTTTTGCATCTCGTTTTTTTAAGTATCCATTATAGAGATACAGAAGAGCAAACATACCGTTAGGAATAAGCGGTTAACTATCTAAAAATACAGAAGACCAAACATGTATAAGATAAACTAATCACATAGTTTTTTTAACACAAAGAAAATACAGACACAAGCGATCATATATTTACGCGCATACATTTATCTCTATGACAAATACCCTACCCCTATGAGCACCTCCAAAAGACTGAGTCGGCATATCATCTTGAGATTTTACGAAGTCATCCTAGGCGCCTCGTAGTCGACGGGAACGTCTCCTCCCACTAAACGCGCATCGTCGGAAATCTTAAAATAAATTTAGGATAAATGCGAGCATCGGAATTTTACCCTGGTGAGCTAAAGGTACCACCGTTCACCTAACTATTCAACCACAAGTTGGTTCGTGACTAATCACATAGTTCTAAAAAGCCACTTGAAGGAACACCCAGTAGGTGAAACTCACAACACTATACCTCGGACAAATGATCTTTTTTTTGGTGGGTAAACTTATATTACTCAAGCATCAACCGTACAGTCCTGCTTATATAAGTCAATGACCTCTCAGAGACACGACCTTGAAAAAAGGTTGTCAAACTACTACTTCATTGTCGTAATACAAAATTGAGAGCACAAAAATGTGAACCTGAAGAACAAAAACTAATCAAACCAAGCTAAGCTTTCAGGGAATTGACCAAACAGTACTAACTTAGACATTATACTTTTGGGGGAAAGGACAAAGGCCATATGTAAAATGCTACAAATCCCTATAAAAATCATTAGGACTAAAATGGGACAATATGTTCAAGTTACTGGGAGTGCCTGGGCAGACAGAGAATCATATTCCGTGTGTCGACCAAATGTGTGCCCCAGAGCTAATTTTTTTTAAATAATACAATTTTTATATTAAATTTCAGAAATATTACGCCGTATTTATATTTTTTAAAAAATATTATCCAGTTGGCCTACTGCTGGCCGATTGGATCCAATCGGCCTACTGCTGGCCGATAGGCCCCCAGTCGGCCCACTGCTGGCCGATTGGCCCCAGTCAGCCCACTGCTGGCCGATTGGCACCCAGTCTGCTTTCTCTAAGCCGACAGGTGCATGCACCCATCTATTTGTTGAATAGGTATTTGAAAAATGTTGAAGAAGGATTTGAAAAAATGTTGATCATGCATATAAAAATGTTAATCAAGCATTTTTAAAAAATGTTGCACAAGTATTTGAAAATGTTGAACAAATATTTGAAAACCGTCAAATAGGTATGTGAATAATGTAGAAGAAGTATTTTAAAAAATGTTGATCATGTATATATATATATAAATGTTAATCAAGCATTTGGAACAAATGTTGAACAAGTATTTGAAAAAAAAATATTGAACAAGTATTTAAAAAAATATTGATCATGTAAATAAAAATGTTGATCATGTATATAAAAATGTTGAACAAGTATTTGAAAAAATTTGAACAAGTATTTAATTTTTTTGAACAAATATTTAAAAAATAATATAGAAAGAAAAGAAAAAAAGAATGAAATAATGGAGAAGACCGGCTCAGTCATCTCTAGTTGGTCGTGATCCCTTTTCTAACCAGCAATTGGAAACTAATGGGGTGGTTAGCTGCTTTGGTGATTGCCATGGAGACCAGGCATCGATCCCCAATGCGGCTAATAACTACCCCACCAGCTTCCAGATGTTAAACTTTTTTTCAAATACTTGTTTAACATTTTTCAAATACTTGTTCAACATATTTTAAATACTTGTTCAATATTTTTATATACATGATCAACATTTTTACAAATACTTGTTCAACATTTTTATATACATGATTAATATTTTTTAAATACTTGTTGAACATTTTTACAAGTACTTGTTCAACATTTTTATATACATGATTAATATTTTTTTCAAATACTTTTTCAATATTTTTTAAAATACTTGTTCAACATTTTTTGCAAATGCTTTATTAACATTTTTATATACATGATCAACATTTTCTAAAATGCTTCTTTAATATTTTTCAAATACCTATTCAACATTTTTGAAATATTTGTTCAACATCTTTAAAATACTTGTTTAATATTTTTTAATGCTTGATTAACATTTTTATATGCATGATCAACATTTTTTTCAAATACTTCTTCAATAATTTTCAAATACCTATTTATCAGATAAATGGGTGCATGCACCTGTCGGCCTAGAGGAAGCATACTGGTGTCAATCGGCCAGCAGTGGGCCGACTGGATCCAATCAGCCGGCAGTGGGCCGACTGGGGGCCAATCGGCCAGCAGCAGGCCGACTGGATCCAATCGGTCAGCAATAGGCCGATTGGGTAATATTTTTAAAAAATATAATTATGGCATAATATTTCTGAAATTTAATATAAAAATGTATTATTTAAAAAAAATAGCTGCCCCACACACTATATGAGTTGACCCATGCTTCTTTCTTTTCTTTTCCTAGCGGTTTTGGAAAGGTTCTAGGACCAGCTTTGACTTTTTTTTCCATATTCGTGTGTTTTCTCCACTGGCTTTAATGATTTTATTTCATTTTTCCATTTCTTATTATTTCATTATTATTTTCATTTTTTATCTGTGGGCATTTTTATAACTGGGAACATTCCCTAACAATTCATGGCATTTTTGACTTGGAATTCTTAAAATAACACTCACTTATTACATTTTTGGAACATTTTAGGAATTCATAAATATTTTTTATAAATTCTCTAAAAGAATTCAATAAAAGGACATTTTTAATTCCATATTGTTTTTTAATTTACAATTAGTTTTAGAAATTCATGAATGTTTTCATGTTCATGATTTTTTTAAATAGTGAACTTTTTTAATACCGAGGTCTAAAAAATGCGAATTTTTAATAAAATATTTTAAATCCTTGAACACCTTATAAATCAAATGAAATTCTGCTGATCTATCAAAGAAAACCACAGTTGGTTTTCTTTATGAACTAGGATTTGTTAGTTTTTCGGCCAGGCTTGGCCCAACACCTATTTGGCGCCGTAAGCACTTGTTACGGGGAGCCACTAGTTAACGAGCACTCCTTCGGGAGCCTCGCAACGATCAGTGCCACTTGTCACGCTCATAGCCATTTGTCACGTGTCGCGCTCTGGACGCTCCCTTTGGATTTTGTTTTTTTTTATTTTTTCGCATGCGTTTTCGGCTATTTAAATGATTTTTTCCTGGTTTTTTCGATGTTTTGGTTTTCCACCGGTCTTCCTTAGCTTTTCGACCAATTTTTTTCGAAAAAAATATCATTTTGCATGAAGAAACACGTTTTTTTCCTTTCACGAGAGTCACGGTTTTGCTTTCGCGAGAGGCACGGTTTTGCTTTCGCGAGAGTCACGGCTGTGCCTTTCGGAAACGAAAAAAAACATGTTTTCTGTTTTTTTCCTTTCGTGAGAGTCACGGTTTTGCTTCAGCGAGAGGCACGGTTGTGCTTTTGCGAGAATCATGGCCATGCCACTTGGAAACGAAAAAAACATGTTTTATGTTTTTTTCCTTTCACGAGAGTCACGATTTTGCTTTCTCGAGAGGCACGATTGTGCTTTCGCGAGAGTCACAGCCGTGCCTCTCGGAAACGGAAAAAACGTGTTTTCTGTTTTTTTATCCTTTCGCGAGTGTCACGGTATTGCTTCCACGAGAGGCACGGGTGTGCTTTTGCAAGAGTCATGGTCGTGCCTCCTCGGAAACGAAAAAAAATGCGTTTTTTTATTTTTCCTTCCGCGAGAGTCACAGTTTTGCTTTCGCGAGTGGCGCGATTGTGATTTCGTGAGAGCCACGGGCGTGCCTCTTTCGGAAAGGGAAAAAACCTGTGCTCCCGGTTCGGTTTTTTCGTGAAAAAAAAGTTCGTCAAAATATATCAACATGGGATCTAGTTTTAAAGATCTCGACGCAAGGAATCCAACGGTGAAAACGGTTTGAAATTCGAACGCACTGGTAGAGAGATAAAACGTTTTGAATAAATGAATCTGCGAAAAAGGGAAACTTCTAGGTTAAGACAAGTGGCGCGTTGCATGTGCGACACTTGTTACAATCTGAAAAGTTGATGTGATCTTTACAACAAATACTCTTCAACTAGTGATTTCGCCGAGCTATCCTGCAAATGGAATCGCTATAAATGGGCTGGCCATCGAACGCACAAGAAGGAGAATACTCTCCAGTTTTGGGAAGCTTCCAGGCTGGTTTTTGGAAGCTTCTGGACCGATCTTTTCTAAGCTGGATTTTCTTCTGTTTCTCCTAGATTTGTTTTATTATTTTTTCAAATTTATGAACTTTTTTAAAGTTCAAATACCCTTTTTTCAAGTTCATGATTTTTTTCTCAAATTTGTGAATCGTTTTCAATTTTGCATCTCTTTATTGAACTTTTTGGTAAAATGTGTGATTTTTTTTAAATCCATAAAATTTCTTTCAAAATTGATGATTTTTTTCAAATCCACAAACATTTTTTGTAAAAAACATTTGAACTTTTTCAAAATCAATGAACTATTCTCAATCCGTGAACTTTTATTTCCAAAATCGATGAACTTTTTAAAATCTGTGGTCTTTTTCTTAAACTTGGTGAACATTTTTGAAAATCAATTAAATTTTCAAAGCCTCAAACATTTTGCAAAACCACCGTGAACATTTCCAATTCATGATCTTTTTTCACCAAACTGTGGAGCTTTTGTTTGAAATATGTGAATTAATTTAATTTTCGTTTTCTTAATCTATGAACCTTTTTGAACTCACGAACATATATTTGCGTTTTCTTGTTTTTCTTTCAAAGTCAAGGATTGACTGGTCAACGGTGGGCCGTTCAACTGCGGCCGGTGAATACTAACCGATCCCAGCGACCATGAAAACCAGTACATTTGTGGACGAGCGTGTCGTCTTGTTTTGGGGCCGACCTACAAAGCCAGGCGCGTGACGCGAGGGAAGCAAACTGGCGCTGCAGGCGCTAAGTAGGCATCCCCGAGGCTTAGGGACGGTTGCGGAAATAGCCGCTGCTATTAGGCCAGGACCACGTGTGTGAGCTAGCGAACAAGTTGCACTCTGGAGCTGGCCCTAGGTACTGTAGCGGAGCAAGCCATTTTCCTTTGCGTCCTGTAGTAATTTTCTCAAATAAACATGATCGTACTCCCTCTGTTTTTATATATATGATCTTTTAGACATTTCAATACGGACTACATATGAATGTATATAGACATATTTTAGATTATAGATTCACTCATCTTGCTCTGTATGTAGTCCATATTTAAATCTCTAAAATGTCTTATATTTAGGAACGGAGGGAGTAGTAGAAAAGGCTAGAGAAATCATAAAATTTGAAAGCTTCATTTTTTTCTAACACTTTTGTAAACATTAAATATTCTATTTTTAAGCAACATGAATACTTTAAAAACTTTCTTTAACATTTTTGTAGAACTCTAAATATTTTTTTGTAAAACTTGGTTTTTAAAATAATATTATACATTTTTTATTTTTTGGAAATATTTTTAAAATTTTATTAGGTCATTTTTTAACCTATTGCATCCATGATCTTGACAAATGGCAAGAGAGAGCTAGAAGATTAATGAGACATTTAAAAGGATGGCACATTAATGTTGAAGGGTTCTACAAGATCCTGAAAAAAGAACTTCTATCTAAGCTTGATGAGTTGGATAGGAAGAGTGGGATTCACCTTTTTGTCTCATGGTGAGAAGGAACTAAAGCTGATTTTAGATACCAACATAAAGAAGTTGTTGAGGGATGAGGAGTTGAAGTGGAGGTAGAGGGCTAGTGAAAAGAATTACTTGAAGGTGATGAGAATAATAGATAGTTTTAGATCAAAGCTAGTGGCAGGAAGAAGAAAAATCATATTGTTGTCCTGCTCAAAGATGGGGTAGAAATTAAGTGAGATGATGAGTTAGTTGAACACATTAGTGAGTTCTACAAAAAAATGTTTGGGCCTCCTGAAGTTACCTTTATTAAATTTGGAAGTGCATAGTTGTCTGAAGATGAAAAAAACTTTCCTTACCAAAGAATTCAATTTCGAGGAGATTAAGGAGGCTGTTTTTGGAGATGAAACGTAATAAAGATGTTGGTCCTAATGGACCACCTATTGAATTTTATCAATTTTGGGGGGATGATGTCATGATGGCTTAAAAAGGGGTCTTGAAGGAGATCCATTATGGACCGCCTATGAAAGGCGTCAAACAATTTTTTAAGCCATCTTGATATCATCCCCCAAAAATTTTAACAAGATTTTTTAAGCCATGTTGGTCCAGGGGGAGCTTATCAAATTTGAAGAGCAAGGATTTCAGTAGAGCTAGGATGATGTGGCAGGAATCTAAGGATGTGATAAAGGGGTCTCCCAAAATTTTGGGGTCCTGGAGAGCAAGGATTTTAGTAGAGCTAGAATGATGTGGCAGGAATCTAAGGATGTGATAAAGTATCATCTAGTGAACTGGTCTACTGTATGCATGCCTAAAAGTTGTGGTGATTTGGGAGTTCTTGAATTGGAAGTCATGAATCAATGCCTCCTAACTAAATGGTTATGGAAATTGGAGAATAATGAAGGTTTGTGGCAGGAGATGCTTAGCGAGAATTATCTTACCAAGAAACCTTTGTCATGTTGGAAGTGTGAGGTTCGTGGTTCACATTTCTAGCAAAGTATGGTCAATGTTAATCATATCTTTCAAGCTGCGAAAAAGGGTAATTGGTAATGGGGCGAAAACTTTGTTTTGGGAAGATAAATGGCTAGGAGATAAATCTCTATCTGGGAGCTTTTTTAGGCTTATAATATGGCTTTTACTAAGAATGTTATTCTCCAGTTTTTTGATGAGAAGTGGTTTGGATATGATTGTTTTCAGAAGAATCCTTTACGGTGAGACTCTTGAGTAGTGCGAGAACGCGAGATATCTGGTTGCCGAGCATGAATTTGGTGAGTGTCGGGATAAGTGTCTTGGTCTCTCAATGGAAGAAACAAGTTTGTGGTGAAGATTTGTATCTTTGGTTGAAAGATGGAAGACTGGTTGGATTTAGATCCATATGGAAGCTTAAAATCCCTGACAAGATCAAGGGTTTTTTCTTTGGCTTATGCTTAAAAACAACATCTTAACTGGAGATAACTTGGTGAGAAGAGGATGGACAGGAAATGAAGAACGCCATTTTTGTGGGGCTAAGAAAAGCATTGATCATTTATTTTTTGAATGTGTTGTGGCTAAACTGATTTGGCATGTTGTGGCTTGTGCCTTTGGTCTTCCAAGTATTCTAGCTAACCTTTCTGATCTAATGGGAATTTGGATTAAACCCTTCCCTGGGTGTCAAAGGAAAGTTGTGTTGTGTGGGAGTATCACTATCTGCTGGACTATTTGGAAAGCCAGGAATAGAGCTTGTTTTGATAAAAGATATCCTGATGATCCTGATTCATTGGTGTATAGGCTTTGCTTTTATCTTAATGCTTGGTATACGCTGCAGAAAACCAAGACAGAGGAAGAATTGAGCAAGGGGTGATGTTGGCCAAGAAAGTTATTGAAGAAATTTATGCAAAGAGCCTTTGGCTGGAACCCAGAGAAGAAGGATTGGTGTTATATGAAGCTCCAAAGTTTTTTGCTTTTGTGAGAGTTAATGATCTGATGCCCTCCACCTGTGGCTTTGGTTTTGTTGCTTTGGGTGTGTTCTGGATGTTTTAAGTTTATGTTCTGTCCCTTCTCACTTGTAATACTTTGTGACAATCTGAGTGCAGCTGTAGGTACTCTTTCTCTGATTTACGTTTTCTCTATGTTTTTTTGCTTTCTTTGTAATGGAAATCAACGAGGAGGCTCATTGTTTCATAGAACAACCGTGAATAATTTTAAGAGATTTATTTAAACAAAACTGGAAAATTTGATAAAGATAAAGTGAAAGAAATAGAAAACCAAAAGGAAAACAGACAGAAGAGGGAGGAAAAAACTGGAAAACCAGACGTGAACCTTTCTAAAAGGGGAGCGATAGGCGCCGGCGCGCCGGCCCAAATTTGGGCCGGTCGCAGCCCAGGCGTTCGATGCGTGCACATACGGCCGTTAGATCTACGCTCCTCCTATCGTTTTCTCTTCAAAGACATAGCCGCCAACGAAGAACAGGAGCAGCGGCCCCGCTAGCACTCTCCATGGATGAGCGAATGCCCAACCTCGAAGCACCGCTGCTTCGCCGGTCGCCGCCCTCGTTGATGGTCGGTGCCTCCCATTGGTTTCTCGCCAGCTTCACGCATGCAACACCGAGCGCTTGCAGGTTGCAGTCAAAAAATGCCATGGGTCGCAGCTCCGGTGGCGGCGGTCGCCGGCCGCAACGCTCCATGGACGAGCTCGCAGTGTACCTCCCTCAGTTGCTGGTCGCAGCAAAATGCCTGACGGACGTAGCAAACACGAACAACGGTTGCAACAAAAAAACAGCTCCTGTTGTTGCTGCTCACCATTGTCAGCTCACCGTTCCCTAGTTGAAGCTTTTTCAAAAGCGCTTTGAAGCTTTGTCGTAGTTGGCTGCAGTTTTTCTCTGATTTTCATCGCTGGTCACCGCCAAAAAAAATGGTGGTAACAAATTATGTCGCCGGTTGTAGCAAAAAATGACCGCGGTTGCAGCAAAAAATATGGTCACCGCCGTAGCATGTTTAGCATCACCATTAATAATGTAGCAAATCTCGACGATGGTAGTAGCAAACATTTACGACAGATGCAACACAAACACGTCTCGCCATAGAACCAATGCAGCTCGCGCGCTAACAGAACTGATAAAATGCAACCTGGGAAACTGGTCTGCTAAATGTCTAGATAAAGTAAACTTATGCGGTTGGACATCTTAGCTAGGAGTACTTATTAAAATTAACGCTTACTTGAACTGCAATTCCACTGTTACCTCTTCATCCTCCCCACCCCAGTTTAAGTTTCCTCTTTTATCCCAGTTTCCCTCTTCATCCCCCCCCCCCCCCCCCCCCCCCCCCACCCAATTTAGATAGAAACATCAAACAACCACGATACTGATAAGAAAAATAATACAGTACTCCGTTATGTGTAGCAGCATATAATCTGAAGTCGCCTGCTAACACATCTCCGACACAACAAATATATATTTCGTGTGGTTCAGTGTTTCCTCTCCCTTTTTTTAAGTGAGCTCATTCTACTCCACAAATCATAAAAAGTTATTACAATTTAGCCGAGCTAATAAACTCTGGAAAACAGAAGTGGCAATGGTTCTCCAGAGTTAAATAAAGTGACCTTAGCAAAGATTAAAACATATTCCCTTCACTAGAAGAGAGGCACTTCAAAACATGATAAAAGAACAAGAGCCGTCATTTCGTAAGAAAAGATCAAATCAAGTTCTTGCAAGTATCAAGATCCGCAGAGTTTAAGCTTTCAAGTATGCCAATTTGGTCACTGATTTAGTTCTTGCCAATTTCCAACTGTTATATATCTTGTGAAAATATCTCCATCATAGCTTGGTACAGAGTACAGGTTACACATACTGCAATAGACGAGCAGCCGCACTGTCTAGAAATGCTCACTAAACAAAAGAAATATTAAAAAAGACTCTGTTACGAGTTCATCACCAGCCGAACAAACTATTGATATTTGGAGTATCAAAATTGCTACAGTAACCGAAAGCACGGAAGGTACTCCAGAAGTATTGGAAAAGACTATAGGCCTTATCCTTGTACATTCATGTTATTGCCTGCAGTAAAAAAACTTGTGAATGGGTGGATGGTTGATGTCGTACATTCGGCGAAAGGATTGCTTTCAAAAATCTTCTTAAACTGCAAGGACTCAAGATGGACCATGAAGACGCCTCCACTTGTTGACACAAATATCACATTCTCATCTCCAGCGACACCCAACACCGTTTGCAGATTTGTCCACTCGCCTGGTCTCAGCGGAAGAAGCTTGTTCAACTCAATTGCTTGTGCCGGCATCCATCCAGCAACTCCATCAAAATCAGTCGTCCTCACCCATAGTTGAGCTACGAAGTCGTCTGACACAACGATGAAGCCAAGCCCGCCACCCAGCGTACTCAGATAGAGGCCATGATGACTAGAATGGGCATCCGGTGGCACCTCTACAACAGCTAGGCTCCGAGTATCCAAATCAAGCTTAAGGATGCCAGTCTGAGTACCAAAAATAAACCAGTGCAGGGAATTGCCAACCAGGATGCTTCGACTTCCAACACAAGACATAGTGTGATACGGAACATCGGTTGATATGAGATCGCCCCATGAGTTGGTCTCCGATGAGTAGACGCAGGCTCGCGCGGCCAGCTTGTCGGCGCACACCAAGACGACATTGAAGGGGCTCGAGTGGCAGCTGCCGTGTACGTGGTCCTTGTCGCCGGCAACACAGAGCACATCCGCTTGCACATGTGACTTGCTCCAGTCGTGATCCAACTGCGGCGGACTGCCTATGAAGCGGCGGTCGCCTGTGACGGGATCCCACACCAGGACGTGGCGGCAGCCCTTGCCGAGGTGGTCCCCTCTGGTGAAGAGCACGCGACCGTGGCGGCAGCGGCGGAAGGACCAGATGCCATCGTTTCCCTCGACGCCGCCGCCTTCGATGCCGTCGAACCGCACGGACAAGCGCTCGGGCGGGATGAGGTCCGGGCGATCCAGGACCGACCTGAAGGAGAGGTCTCCGCGGTAGAAGTCCAGGAACACGCCGATGATGGGGGGCTCCCGGTGGTGGGCGCAGAAGCGGCGGAGGAATTGGGGATCGGCGATGAGGTGGCGCCACTGCTTGCAGACGAGGGAGGCGCGGTGGAGAGAGGATGGCTGCGGAGGGAGACGGATGAGTACCTCGGGGAGGAGGTTTTCATCGTCCGTCGGGGTCGTCTTCGCCGGCGGCGGCAACGCGGAGCGGCGGCGGCAGATAGGGTTCATCTCGTCTCTCCCGTCGATGCGGCGCGATCGATTGTTTCCTCTCTGTTTATGAGGAATATGCGGTCCTTGTGTCCTGGGTATTTATTATTTTCTTTGTGTATACGGGCTGAGCCATCCGACTTCGAACACAATCGGAACTACCTGCAGTGCGGAACGTGTACGTACACGAACATGTTTCTAATCGGAAACAAACTGTCTTTACCGACTTTGTCCCGTCTTACAAACATTGTTTTTTATTTTTTTGCAGGTGATACATAAATTATTTTCAACTAGCATAAATGCCAGTGTGTCGGCGGCTTGTGAAGGAAATATGCCCTAGAGGCAATAATAAAGTTATTATTTATTTCCTTATATCATGATAAAAGTTTATTATTCATGCTAGAATTGTATTAACCGGAAACATAATGCATGTGTGAATACATAGACAAACAGACTGTCACTAGTATGCCTCTACTTGACTAGCTCGTTAATCAAAGAACTCCGGTAAACAAAAGAATAATCAAACGGAAAGCAAGGGTAGATGAAAACACAAGGTGGAGCCTTGTAAAGATTTAGATGGATCTCCGAGATGATATAATTGAGAGAACTTGGAACTCCGGAAAAGAAAAGATGAAACAAGTGAAACCAAGAATGAGTATGATGAGCCACTCCGGAAAAAAACAGAAATAGAATAAACTCGATGAAACAAGAATAAGAATTATGTTATGCTCGTCCTTCATCAATTAAATTGATGACAAACCATGGATTTGGCACACTACTTATTCTCGTAGAAAGGATTAAGAGAGATATAGCGCAAACTTAAGAAGGTATTTCGACGAACCACCGGTATAATTGAAAACAACGAATAAATAGATAAGATAAGGAAGAGAAAACTTGAATGAACCACCATAAGAATTGAAAATGAGCGGAGTAAAGATAAGGAAACACCGGGAAGAATTAGCAAATGAATGAAGATGCTTGAGAGAATTTAGACCCATAAGAACGAAGAGATGACGAGCTGATTAGAGAACACTTAAACAAAGCACCGGTAAAATTAGGAGGGTGAGAGCTGAAATCTAGAGTTAATAAATCTTAGATGATTGGCTCCGGATAAACAAACTGAGAATACTCTCGAATTGCTCCGGAAGGGTGAAAAGAATAACTCACAATCGAAAATAATTATGAGAGGATGGCAACAAGCTAGCACCATGAATCTTGAAGAGAATGTAGCAAGAATAAAGAGAAACTCTTCTTCGATCTTCAAATGATGAGAAGGACGACGAGAAACACCACCTTGAATTATTGAGACACTCCGGAATAAACAAAAATAGAAAAGTTGAACCAATGATGCAAAGAATTATAAGATCTTGGAGAAAGGCATTTGACTGATGATGATTCATTCTTACTTCAAACTTCGAAAGAATTTAGGCTAGCTCCGGGAGAATAAGAAGAGTCAGGTAAGATCCTGGGAATAGACCTGTGGGTTAGGGCCCACTCAAGAGAAACACCGTAGAACGATGAAAGAGAGAGATTGCATCGGTTGAATTAAAAGGCTTGAATGATATAACATCCTCGAATTAGGTTGAACGGATCTTGAATGACAAGATGAGCCCTTTGAGGAAGCTTTAGCACGCCCGAACAAAAGAATAGTGAGAAGTGAATTATTATGAGGTGCACCGGTATAAGAAGGTATTGAAATGAGGAAAAGAATATGATCAAACACCGAAAGCTTGAATTGAATCCACCGGAGAAGGAAAATGAGTAAAGAGTGACGAACTTGAAGCTCCGTTAGAATCTTCATGAGAATCACCGGGTAGAACATTGAAAGAAATAGAACGGAGGGACCTCCATCAATAAAATGGATAGTGAAAAAGAAATCTGAATCCTTGAAGAAAACAAAGGGAGGGAGGGTGGGAAAAACAAAGACAATTTGGAATTGATGAAACAAACACCGTAGAGAAGAACTGATAATTGATCTTGTAAAAGTTGAATTGAACGGATCCACTTGAGGAGAGACACACCGGTTGAAAAGGATTTACATGACAATCTCGATTACCAAGAAGGGTTAGTATTCACATAGGAGTATGAGAACACCATTTGGGGAAGGTATGGAATCAACACTTGACTTCGAAGCAACTCGAATACCACAACTCAAAACAAAACAAAGGATTGGCTTGCAAAATAAGCCGGAACAAACATATGATAGAGATTTCGTCCGAAGTTTTCGTGGTGGAACCTACACGGGCTCGATCGTACAGCACCATCATGTACAAGGCAGTGCACATGACATACGAAGCGTCCCCGAGTCAGCATAGCCAAGGACTCTTTAAGACACAACGAGACCACTGTAAAATCGATCGTGAATAGGCGAACCACTAGACGTCGAACCCCAATTTCATATCATACATCTGTCGAAAAGATATCCTAAGAGCTACTTGAATTCCCACCTATGAACTCCCGAAATTTTCCGGTTATGCAATCAGGTGTTGAGGATACAGGGGAAGCATAATATCTCACCCAAACTAGCAAATCCTACATCCAGCTGTATCCATCCTTCAACACATAACCAAGAAACTTTCGGACACCATCTACCTCAACCTTCGAAAAGCATCCGTTATACAAGTTATGGCGATACTCCCGAACTCCCGCCCCAGTACTGGGTAGCGTCGAGGTTATCTCACCAACGAACTGCATAAAGGAGATTTTCGATGTCGCGCACATATCTCAAGTATGCCAGAATTGCAACGATAGAATTATGATGACAACACCTCAGAGCTCAACTCCCCGGGACACTTCCACTAAACCCCTGACAGGAGGCACCAAGATAGTGTTCTCATCATAAGCCATCGGAACAAAACCAAGATACTCGCGTGATCCTAAATTTTTTTAGTGAAATTTGAGAAGAGAAGAGTCAAAACTCTACGTCAGGAAGCCTTACCAGAGCGATGAGGAGACTGGGAAGTAAAAAGAATTCCTAAACTCTCCGATATATAATGTTGGGGAACGCAGTAATTTCGAAAATTTTCCTACGCACACGCAAGATCATGGTGATGCATAGCAACGAGAGGGGAGAGCGTTGTCTACGTACCAACGCAGACCGACTGCGGAAGCGATCACACAACGTAGAGGAAGTAGTCGTACGTCTTCTTCCCGATCCGACCGATCCAAGCACCGTTACTCCGGCACCTCCGAGTTCTTAGCACATGTTCAGCTCGATGACGATCCTCGGGCTCCGATCCAGCAAAGCGTCGAGGAAGAGTTTCGTCAGCACGACAGCGTGATGACGATCTTGATGTACTACCGACGCAGGGCTTCGCCTAAGCACTACAACGGTATGATCGAGGTGGAATTTGGTGGCAGGGGGCACCGCACACGGCTAAGGAACGATCTCAAGGATCAACTTGTGTGTCTTGGGGTGTCCCCTGCCCCCGTATATAAAGGTTGGAGGGAGGGGGCCGGCCGGCCAGAGAGAGGGAGGCGCAGGGGGAGTCCTACTCCTACCGGGAGTAGGACTCCCCCCTCCAATCCTATTCCAACTAGGACTCTCAAGGGGGAAAGGAGAGAGAGGGGGGCCGGCCCCTTCTCCTAGTCCTACTAGGACTTGGGGAAGGGGGGGCGCGCGGCTAGGCTGTGGGCTGCCCCTTTTCTCTTTTCCACTAAGGCCCAATAGGCCCATTAGTCTCCCGGGGGGTTCCGGTAACCCTCCCGGTATTCCGGTAAAATCCCGATTTCACCCGGAACACTTCCTATGTCCAAACATAGGCTTCCAATATATCAATCTTTACGTCTCGACCATTTCGAGACTCCTTGTCATGTCCGTGATCTCATCCGGGACTCCGAACAACCTTCGGTACATCAAAATGCATAAACTCATAATAACTGTCATCGTAACGTTAAGCGTGCGGACCCTACGGTTCGAGAACAATGTAGACATGACCGAGACACGTCTCCGGTCAATAACCAATAGCGGGACCTGGATGCCCATATTGGCTCCTACATATTCTACGAAGATCTTTATCGGTCAGACCGCATAACAACATACGTTGTTCCCTTTGTCATCGGTATGTTACTTGCCCGAGATTCGATCGTCGGTATCCAATACCTAGTTCAATCTCGTTACCGGCAAGTCTCTTTACTCGTTCCGTAATACATCATCTCACAACTAACATATTAGTTACAGTGCTTGCAAGGCTTATGTGATGTGCATTACCGAGAGGGCCCAGAGATACCTCTCCGACAATCGGAGTGACAAACCCTAATCTCGAAATACGCCAACCCAACATTTACCATTGGAGACACCTGTAGTACTCCTTTATAATCACCCAGTTACGTTGTGACATTTGGTAGTACCCAAAGTGTTCCTCCGGTAAACGGGAGTTGCATAATCTCATAGTTATAGGAACATGTATAAGTCATGAAGAAAGCAATAGCAACATACTAAACGATCGGGTGCTAAGCTAATGGAATGGGTCATGTCAATCAGATCATTCAACTAATGATGTGACCTCGTTAATCAAATAACAACTCTTTGTTCATGGTTAGGAAACATAACCATCTTTGATTAACGAGCTAGTCAAGTAGAGGCATACTAGTGACACTCTGTTGGTCTATGTATTCACACATGTATTATGTTTCCGGTTAATACAATTCTAGCATGAATAATAAACATTTATCATGATATAAGGAAATAAATAATAACTTTATTATTGCCTCTAGGGCATATTTCCTTCATATAATTCCTAAAGGACTCAAAACATTTTTCTAGACACAACTCAGCCGCTAAAAACGATCAAGCAATGGGGCTCCTAAGGCCGGGGAAGGCTCTGATTACCAACTTGTAACACCCTCGATGCGACTATATCTCCCACGTGTCGAGGCACGACTTAGAGGCATAATCACATTGAAGGCATATGTCGCAAGTGAGGTAATCTTCACACTACCCATGTAATACATAAAGGGAAAGAGTTACATAGTTGGCTTACAATCGCCACTTCACACAAATACATGAATAAAGCATTACATCAATCAAATACACTCATGGTCCGACTACGGAACCAAAGTAAAAGAAGAACCCCAAATGCGACAAAGGTCCCCGATCGACCCCAACTGGGCTCCACTACTGATCAACTAGAACGGAACAACACAAAGGACAAGATCTTCAGCGAGCTCCTCCTGAGCTTGGTTGCGTCATCTGTTCGGACTCATCGGCACCTGCAAGCTGGTTTTTGGAAGTAACTGTGAGCCATGGGGACTCAGCAATCTCGCACCCTCGCGATCAAGACTATTTAAGCTTATGGGTAAGGTAAAGGTATGAGGTGGAGCTGCAGCAAGCGACTAGCATATATGGTGGCTAGCATACGCAAATGAGAGCGAGAAGAGAAGGCAAAGCACGGTCGATAAAGGTATGATCAAGAAGTGATCCTGGACTACCTACGGCAAGCATAACTTCAACAACCGTGTTCACTTTCCGGACTCCGCCGGAAAGAGACCATCACGGTTACACACGCGGTTGATTCATTTTAATTAAGGTCGACTTCAGGTTTTCTACAACCGGACGTTAACAAATTCCCATCTGCCCATAACCGCGGGCACGGCTTTCGAAAGTTCAAATCCCTGCAGGGGTGTCCCAACTTAGCTGTAACGCCCCATATGTAACCTTCCCCAATTGTACTTCAACTCATGCCGTTTCCGGCATTAAGTTATATTTAATTCTCGGGTTCGGGTCTTTATCTCCGTGTGTTGTTTTCGTTTTCGTGCCTCTCTTATCATGTCGTCACGTGCATTGCATTCGCATACATATGCATCTCATGCATTCGAGCATTTTCCCCGTTGTCCGTTTTGCATTCCGGCGCTTCGTTCTCCTCCGGTGGCCATTTCTAGCTTTCTTTCGTGTGTGGGGGTTAAACATTTCCGGATTGGACCGAGACTTGCCATGCGGCCTTGGTTTACTACCGGTAGACCGCCTGTCAAGTTTTGGGTCATTTGGACTTCGTTTGATACTCCAACGGTTAACCGAGGGACCGAAAAGGCCTCGTGTGTGTGCAGCCCAACACCCCTCCATTTTGGCCCAAAACCCACCAAACTCAGCTCCATCGTCTCGGTCGTTCGATCACGATCGTGTGGGCGAAAACCGCACCTCATTTGGACTCTCCTAGCTCCCTCTATGCCTATATAAAGCCCCCCCGTTTTTCGGATCTCCTCCCACCTCCGAAACCCTAAAATCCATCTCCGCGCGGCAGGACGTATCCGCCCGCCGCCGGACGAAAATCCCGCCGCCCGCCGCCACGTGGCAGCCTCCAGTTCGCCCGCCGCCTTCTCTCTCCTCCGCCGCCGTCGGGGCCCGCCGCGGCCCGTGGCCGGCCCGCCCGCGCCCGCGTCCGGGCCAGAGGGAGGTCGCGCGCCCGCGCCCTTCTTCCACGGCGCCGGCCGCCGCCCTCGCCCGCCGCCTCATCGCCGGTGCGTCCTCGCCGGGCCGGAGCTCCTCGCCGGCGTCCTCCGCCGCCGCACGCCGCCCCGGTCGCCGGATCCGGCCCCGGCGACCGCCGTCCTCGCCCGGCCGGCCTCGTCCCCGCCCCCCCCTCGCCGCCGACCCCGCCGGTCGCCGCCTCGGCATCCGCGCCCACCGGCCGTGAACAGTAACTCCGGCGACCTCGGATTCCGTGCCCGATCCAGATCTGGATCTGGAATATTTTCGGTTGACTTTCTCCTCCCGAAACCCTAATTTTCTTGCTACTTTGACCGCTCATATCTCCTCATCCGTAGCTCCGTTTTGGGCGTATGATATGTCAAAATCTTTGTCTCGACGAGTATATCATTTCATTCCATTGCATCATTTGCATTTGAGGTCATCTTGTTGCCAAAAATGCTGTTGGAAGGAGGCATGTTGAGTTAAATTGCAGATCTGTTAGTCCAACATGCACTTTTGCCATTTTTACCAAATTTAATCCGTGCATGATATGCCTGTGCCCTTTTGGGATGAATTGTTAAGCATATTGTCTTCTTTCCAGAGGTGCCTTCCATGTATTTTTAGGATGTGTGTGTTGTCTTGTGCAAGCTTGCGAAGAGGGCTACCTGAGATTACTGATTTCAGGGACTTAGTGATTTTCACTAAGTCTGAGCCGTTTTAGTTCACAATGCTATATGTCCGGCTTGTTTCCTAGTGATCCGTGCCTCTTTTGAGTATGATCAGTAAGAGTGGTTTGTTATGCTTGTTGTGCTTAATCCATCCATGTCTTTACTTGTTATGTTGGAGCACCCTAGGTTGACTCAATCGAGCTCAACTTTTGGATAGTTGCTGTTTTGGGCAGATCGTGAACTCTTTTGCGATTTTGCCGGAGTGATTGCTAGTGATCCATGCATGCTATGCCATTGTTCTTGCCATGCCTAGCTAGCATTTTGTGCCTTCTTAATGGATATATGCTTGCCTTGCCATGACTTGCACCGTAGTGAGAGCATCGAGCTCGTTTACATGCCTCCGTGAGTTATTATTTCAGCATGTCCCAGTTTTCACTAAGTTTGAAAACTGATTGTGTTTCATCGATGTTCGTGTGCTCGGTAGAGTATTTTGTGAACCCTTTTGGCCGCAGGTCATTTTGGGTGTTTTGTTAAACTTGTTGAGTAGCTCCATGCCATGCTCTTACTTGCCATGTTCAGGTTTTCCTTCATGTTGTTTTGCTGCTCCGAAGAGAGCATCGTGGTCTGAAATTCCAGACTAGCGTTAATTTCGCTAAGTCTGAAATCTGTTTTGCTTATTCAGTTTTGCCATGCTTGTTTGAAGCCCTTAATGGATGAATTTGCCTATGCCTCAGTCATGGTGATTTGTTAAGCTTGGTGAGTACATCACTGCCATGCAATTTGTTTTCATGTTGGGTGGCTGTTGCATGTTCATTTTCTTGCATTTAGGAGCCTACTTGCTGTAAATCACAGATCGGTTCGTTTAGTAAATCGCTTGCCATTTCTTAACCGTAGCTCCGATTGCCATGATCTTTATATCGTTTTCAGGGGATTTCTTCTCCTCTATCCAGTGGCACACTTGGTTTTCCAAGTTGAGGCCAGGTTCATGCATTTCCTGTTACATGTTGCATTCTTGCATCCCGCATCGCATCCCGCATAGCATATCATCTTTGCATCTTATTGGTTGCCTTTGCACGTGGTTGATTGTATCCTTGTTGCTTGTTCGTGTTGTTGGGTAGAGCTGGGAGACGAGTTCGCTAACGAGGAGCCCGTTGAGTTTGCTTTTGAGGATCCAGTCAATTCTGACAACTGTGCAGGCAAGATGATCACACCCTTGAAATCACTACTATCTTTGCTATGCTAGTTTGCTCGCTCTTTTGCTTTGCCAATGCTACGATGCCTACCACTTGCTTGTCAGCCTCCCAATTGCCATGATTGAGCCTCTAACCCACCTTTGTCCTAGCAAACCGTTGATTGGCTATGTTACCGCTTTGCTCAAGCCCCTTCTTATAGCGTTGCTAGTTGCAGGTGAAGATTGGAGCCGTTCCTTGTTGGAACATTTATTTACTTGTTGGGATGTCACTATATTGCTATGTTATCTTTACTCATTTATATACTTGGCAAAGGGTGGAAGGCTCGGCCTCTTGCCTAGTGTTTTGTTCCACTCTTGCCGCCCTAGTTTCCGTCATATCGGTGTTATGTTCCCGGATTGTTGCGTCCCTTACGCTGTTGGGCTATAATGGGAACCCCTTGATAGTTCGCCTTGTTTAAAGCTTTTCCAGCAATGCCCAACATTGGTTTTACCATTTGGCACCTACCCTCTTCTTTCCCTTGGGTTTCCGGAGCCCGAGGGTCATCTTTATTTTAGCCCCCACGGGCCAGTGCTCCTCTGAGTGTTGGTCCCACCGAGCGATGTCTGGGGCTACCAGGGGCAACCCTGGGCTGGCCTACCCGACGTCTGGCTCATCTGAGTGTGCCCTGAGAAAGAGATATGTGCAGCTCCTATCGGGATTTGTCGGCGCATTCGGGCGGTGTTGCTGGACTAGTTTTGACCCGTCGAATCATCTTGTTGTACCGGGATACCGAGTCTGATCGGTGGGTCCTGGGTGGAGGTCTATTCCTTCGTTGACCGTGAGAGCTTGTTATGGGCTAAGTTGGGACCCCCCTGCAGGGATTGATCTTTCGAAAGCCGTGCCCGCGGTTATGGGCAGATGGGAATTTGTTAATGTCCGGTTGTAGACAACTTGAACTTAATTAATTAAAATGAATCAACTGCGTGTGTTGCCGTGATGGCCTCTTCTCGGCGGAGTCCGGGAAGTGGACACGGCGTTGGAGTTATGTTTGCGTAGTCTGCTCTATTTAGTTCCCGCTCGTGCTTTGCCTTCTCTTCTCGCTCTCTTTTGCGAATAAGTTAGCCACCATATATGCTAGTCGCTTGCTGCAGCTCCACTCACATTACCCCTTCCTTACCTATTGAGCTTAAATAGTCTTGATCGCGAGGGTGCGAGATTGCTGAGTCCTTGTGGCTCACAGATTACTATATCACCAGATGCAGGGACCGATGATACTCCTCCGGATGGCGCGCTTGAGCTAAAGTGGGAGTACGACGAGGACTCTCAGTGATACTATGTTTCTTTTCCGGATGATCAGTAGTGGTGCCTACTCGGGGTTCGATTCAGGGTTTAGTCGCTTGTTGGGGGTCTTTTCTATTTTGGCGCTGTAGTCGGGCCATGAGTGTCTTTCATGATGGATGTTATTTATGTACCTTGATGTGACGTGGCGAGTGTAAGCCAACTATTATTATTTCCCCCCTTTATATTATATATGTACATGGGTTGTGTGAAGATTGCCTCACTTGCGACATATGCCTTCAATGCGATTATGCCTCTAAGTCGTGCCTCGACACGTGGGAGATATAGTCGCATCGAGGGTGTTACAAGTTGGTATCAGAGCCTTCCCCGACCTTAGGAGCCCCATTGCTTGATCGTTTCTAGCAGCCGAGTTGTGTCTAGAAAAATGTTTTGAGTCCTTAGGAATTATATATCGGAGAGCTTAGGAATTCTTTTTACTTCCCAGTCTCCTCATCGCTCTGGTAAGGCATCCTGACGTAGAGTTTTGACTCTTCTCTTCTCAAATTTCACTAAATTTTTTTTAGGATCACGCGAGTATCTTAGTTTTGTTCCGATGGCTTATGATGAGAATACTGTCTTGGTGCCTCCTGTCAGGGGTTTAGTGGAAGTGTCCCGGGGAGTTGAGCTCTGAGGTGTTGTCATCATAATTCTATCGTTGCAATTCTGGCATACTTGAGATATGTGCGCGACATCGAAAATCTCTTTTATGCAGTTCGTTGGTGAGATAACCTCGACGCCACCCAGTACTGGGGCAGGAGTTCGGGAGTATCGCCATAACTTGTATAACAGATGCTTTTCGAAGGTTGAGATAGATGGTTTCCGAAGGTTTCTTGGTTATGTGTTGAAGGATGGATGCAGCTGGATGTAGGATTTGCTAGCTTGGGTGAGATATTATGCTTCCCCTGTATCCTCAACACCTGATTGCATAACCAGAAAGTTTCGGGAGTTCCATAGGTGGGAATTCAAGTAGCCTTAGGATATCTCTCCAACAGATGTGTGATATGAAATTGGGGTTCGACGTCTAGTGGTTCGCCTATTCACGGTCGATTTTACAGTGGCCTCGTTGTGTCTTAAAGAGTCCTTGGCTATGCTGACTCGGGGACGCTTCGTATGTCATGTGCACTGCCTTGTACATGATGGTGCTGTACGGTCGAGCCCGTGTAGGTCCTACCACGAACACTTCGGACGAAATTTCTATCATGTGTTTGTTCCGGCTTATTCCGCAAGCCAACCCTTGGTTTTATTTCGAGTTGTGGTATTCGTTCTTCTTCGACGTCATATGTTGATTCCATCCCTCGTTGATGTACCTCCTCTACCTGATTCTTCGTGGCTTCGCAATTTAGGGATATGTGACCACTTCAAGAGAAGTGCATTCGTTCATTTTGTTCGGATGTGAAGAATTTATGTTGCAATTTTCATTCCGTTGGTTTCACCTTCAATATTTCTCTATTTGTGTGCTAATGGTGGTCAACCTCTTCAGGATGGCTCCCGCTAAGAGCACCAGTCAGAACCAGAATCAAGATCCTCCGCAACCTCCGCCTCCTCCGGAAGCATGGCAGGCTGTGATGGCTGCTACTAATGCAAATACTCAGCTGATCATGCAAATCATCCAAGAGCGGAATCAAAGCAGTCAAGCGAATCAAGGCAACAACCAGAACCAGTTTGCAACTCTGCACCAGTTCCTCGCGAATGGTCCAAAGACGTTCAGTAACTGCGTTGAGGCTACCGATGCTGATGATTGGTTAGTCGATCTGGGCAAGCATTTTGAATGTAGCAACGTCAGACCTGAAGATTTCGTCAAGTTCGCGTCTTTCCAGCTCAAGGATCAGGCCGCAGAGTGGTTTCAGCAGTACCGGGATTCCAGAGGTGGACGTTTGATCACTTGGGATGATTTCCGTCGTGATTTTCGAGCTCATCACATTCCTCAAAGTGTGACTGAAAGCAAACGTGAAGAATTCCGCAATCTGAAGCAAGGCTCTTTGTCTGTCTATGACTACAACAAGTTGTTCCAGAAGCTCGCCCGTTTTGCCAAGCAGGATGTTCCTGATGAGAAGAGCATGATCTATCAGTTCAGGGGTGGTCTTCGTGAAGAAATTCAGCTCGCTCTTGTCCTCTTCGAGCCGCTGAGATACGATGAGTTCTACAACATGGCACTGAAGCAAGAGGCTGCTCAGCTCAGATGTGATGCTTCCAGGAAGCGAGTCAGAGACACTTCATCTTCGTCCTCTACTCAAGTGGCCAAGCAGCAGAAGTATTGGCTTCCTCCTCCTCCGTTCCGCCAGCCGTATCAGCAGAAGAGCAAAGGTGGCAGTGGTTCGTCCCACCCACCCAACCCAGACTTTCAGAACAAGACTTCGTCTCAAGCTCCAAGATCAAGTGCTCCGTACCACCGTCCGCTCTCAGAGGTCACGTGCAACAAGTGCCAACAGAAGGGTCACTACGCCAACAAGTGTTTCAACCAGAGGCGTCTTCCTCCTCCTCCTCCTGTCAGATCGGCAAGTACAGCTGTGGTCAAGCATAACCCCAAGTCCGCCAAGGTCAACTTGATGAACGCAGCTCAGGCAGAGGATTCGTCAGATGTGATCATGGGTAACCTTCCTGTTAATGATATTCCTGCAAAAGTTCTTTTTGATACGGGTGCTTCGCATTGTTTCATCTCGAGACCATTTGTTTCTAAGCATGAGTTGCCCTTGCAAGATTTGCCTAGGCAGTTGTCTGTTGTTTCTCCGGGGAAATTCATGAGTGCAAGTGCTATTGTTCCGGATATTTCTATCACGTTGGGCGATCACAAGTTTCTCTCTTCTCCGGTGGTTCTTGGTAATTCTGATATCGACCTCATTCTTGGGATGGACTGGCTCTCTAAACACAAAGCTCACCTCGATTGCACAGCCAAGCAGATTCAACTGACTCATTCTTCTGAAGATGTCATTGTTTTTGCTGCTCGGGATAATACCATCCAGTTATTCTCTCTTAATGAAAAGGGTGAATTGGATGCTATTTCGCAGATTCCGGTTGTTTGTGAGTATCAAGATGTCTTCCCTGAAGAACTCCCAGGCATGCCTCCAAACCGGCCTGTTGAATTCGTTATTGAACTTGAGCCCAGTACGGAACCGGTGTGCAAACGGCCTTACAAGCTCAGCCCCGAAGAGTTGAAGGAGTTGAAGAAACAGCTCGATGTGCAAGAAAGGATGGGTCTCATTTGGCCTAGTACTTCTCCGTGGGGTTGTGGTGTTCTTTTTGTGAAGAAGAAGGATGGAACGGACCGACTTTGTGTTGATTACCGTCCATTGAACAAGAAGACCATCAAGAACAAATATCCACTTCCCAACATTAATGAGCTATTCGAACAACTCAAGGGCGCCCAAGTATTCTCCAAGCTTGATCTCCGTATGGGTTATCATAAAATTCGCATTCGTGAACAAGATATTCCAAAGACGGTGTTCAGAACAAGCTATGGGTCATATGAATACACTGTTATGTCTTTTGGCCTCGCTAATGCTCCTCCGATGTTCTCTCGCATGATGAACTTCATCTTCAACCCCTACACCAACGACTTTGTCTTGGTCTATCTCGATGATATCCTGGTTTTCTCGAAGAACAAGGAAGATCATGCCAAACACTTGCGTTTGGTTCTTGACAAGCTAAGGGAACATCAATTCTATGCCAAGTTCTCTAAGTGTGAGTTTTGGCTCGATGAAGTTCTTTATCTTGGTCATATTATCTCTGCCAAGGGCATTTCCATGGATCTTGGGAAGGTGTCTGCAATTGTTAATTGGGAACCTCCTCAGAATGTGAAGCAACTCCGTAGCTTCCTCGGTCTTGCAAGTTATTGCCGAAGATTCGTTGAAAACTTCTCCAAGATCGCGAAGCCTCTCTCAAATCTTCTTCAGAAGCACGTCAAGTACGTTTGGTCTCCGGAGTGTGATGTTGCTTTCAACGCTTTGAAAGAGAAATTGATCACTGCTCCAGTTCTAACTCCGCCTGATGAAACCAAGCCGTACGAGGTCTTTTGTGATGCCTCTCTCCAAGGTCTCGGTGCAGTACTGATGCAAGAGAAGAAAGTTGTTGCTTATACCTCTCGCCAGTTGAAGCCAAATGAGAAGAACTACCCCACTCATGATCTCGAGTTGGCGGCAGTTGTGCACGCATTGTTGACTTGGAGACATCTTCTCTTGGGAAGGAAAGTGGACATTTTCACTGATCACAAGAGTCTCAAGTACATCTTCACTCGGCCTAATCTCAACCTCAGGCAGACTCGATGGGTCGAAATGATTCAAGAGTACAATCCGAGTATCGAGTATACTCCAGGCAAGGCTAATGTGATTGCTGACGCTTTAAGCAGGAAAGCATATTGCAACAGTCTGGTTCTCAAGCCTTATCAACCCGAGCTTTGTGAAGCCTTCCGCAAACTTAATCTGCAAGTTGTTCCTTAAGGTTTCCTTGCCAACCTTCAAGTTTCTCCTACCTTGGAAGACCAGATTCGCCAAGCCCAGCTTCTTGATGCTATGGTGAAAAAGGTGAAGATTGGTATTGCAAAGAGTCAGTCCAAATACAAGTGCTACCGACTTGATGACAAGGACACTCTCTTCTTCGAGGATCGAATCGTTGTGCCCAAAGGAGAACTTCGTAAAGTGATCATGAATGAGGCTCACAACTCTCTCCTCTCCATCCACCCTGGGAGCACGAAGATGTATCAAGACCTGAAGCAAACTTATTTGTGGACTCGTATGAAGCGCGAGATCGCTCAATTCGTGAATGAATGTGATGTCTGCAGAAGAGTGAAAGCAGAACACCAAAGGCCAGCAGGTCTCCTCCAACCTCTCGCCATTCCAGAATGGAAGTTTGACCACATTGAAATGGACTTCGTGACTGGGTTTCCTAAGTCCAAGCGTGGCAATGATGCTATATTCGTTGTCATCGACAAGCTGACCAAAGTGGCTCATTTCTTGCCTATCAAAGAGTCAATCACTGCAGCTCAATTGGCGGAACTCTACACCTCTCACATTGTCTCTCTGCACGGTATTCCTCAAGTGATATCTTCAGACCGTGGCAGCATCTTTACCTCCAAGTTTTGGGATTCTTTTCAGAAGGCCATGGGCACCAACATTCGCTTCAGCACTGCTTTCCATCCTCAAACAAGCGGTCAAGTCGAGCGTGTCAACCAGATTCTTGAAGATATGCTCAGGGCTTGTGTTATCTCCTTCGGCATGAAGTGGGAGGATTGCCTTCCTTATGCTGAATTCTCGTACAACAACAGTTTCCAAGCAAGTTCCGGTAAGGCCCCGTTTGAAATTCTGTATGGTAGGAAGTGCCGTACACCTCTCAACTGGTCTGAAACCGGTGAACGTCAGCTGCTGGGTAATGACCTGATCACAGAAGCAGAAGAAATGTGCAAGGTCATTCGTGATAACCTCAAAGCAGCCCAGTCTCGTCAGAAGAGCTATTATGACAGCAAGCACCGTGATTTGGCTTTCGAGATCGGAGATCATGTCTACCTCCGCGTCTCTCCAATGAAAGGGACTCGTCGCTTCGGTATCAAAGGGAAGCTTGCCCCCAGATACGTCGGGCCTTTCAAGATCGTCAGCAAGAGAGGCGACCTCGCCTATCAACTCGAGCTTCCTGCAACCTTTGCCAATGTTCATGATGTGTTCCACGTCTCGCAACTCCGTAAGTGCTTCAAGACGCCTGAGCGCACCGTCAACTTCGAGGACATTGAGCTCCAAGAAGATCTCTCCTACCGTGAGCACCCAGTTGCAATCCTTGAAGAGACTGAACGCAAAACTCGCAACAAGTCAATCAAGTTTCTCAAAGTTAAGTGGTCACACCATTCCGACCGTGAAGCTATCTGGGAACGCGAGGATCACCTCCATTCTGAGTACCCGGAGTTCTTTCAGTCCTAGATCTCGGGACGAGATCTTTTCGTAGTGGTGGAGTGTTGTAACGCCCCATATGTAACCTTCCCCAATTGTACTCCAACTCATGCCGTTTCCGGCATTAAGTTATATTTAATTCTCGGGTTCGGGTCTTTGTCTCCGTGTGTTGTTTTCGTTTTCGTGCCTCTCTTATCATGTCGTCACGTGCATTGCATTCGCATACATGTTCATCTCATGCATTCGAGCATTTTCCCCGTTGTCCGTTTTGCATTCCGGCGCTTCGTTCTCCTCCGGTGGCCATTTCTAGCTTTCTTTCGTGTGTGGGGGTTAAACATTTCCGGATTGGACCGAGACTTGCCATGCGGCCTTGGTTTACTACCGGTAGACCGCCTGTCAAGTTTCGGGTCATTTGGACTTCGTTTGATACTCCAACGGTTAACCGAGGGACCGAAAAGGCCTCGTGTGTGTGCAGCCCAACACCCCTCCATTTTGGCCCAAAACCCACCAAACTCAGCTCCATCGTCTCGGTCATTCGATCACGATCGTGTGGGCGAAAACCGCACCTCATTTGGACTCTCTTAGCTCCCTCTATGCCTATATAAAGCCCCCCGTTTTTCGGATCTCCTCCCACCTCCGAAACCCTAAAATCCATCTCCGCGCGGCCGGACGTGTCCGCCCGCCGCCGGACGAAAATCCCGCCGCCCGCCGCCACATGGCAGCCTCCAGTTCGCCCGCCGCCTTCTCTCTCCTCCGCCGCCGTCGGGGCCGGCGGCCGGCCCGCCCGCGCCCGCGTCCGGGCCAGAGGGAGGCCGCGTGCCCGCGCCCTTCTTCCACGGCGCCGGCCGCCGCCCTCGCCCGCCGCCTCGTCGCCGGTGCGTCCTCGCCGGGCCGGAGCTCCTCGCCGGCGTCCTCCGCCGCCGCACGCCGCCCCGGTCGCCGGATCCGGCCCCGGCGACCGCCGTCCTCGCCCGGCCGGCCTCGTCCCCGCCCCCCCCTCGCCGCCGACCCCGCCGGTCGGCGCCTCGGCATCCGCGCCCACCGGCCGTGAACAGTAACTCCGGCGACCTCGGATTCCGTGCCCGATCCAGATCTGGATCTGGAATATTTTCGGTTGACTTTCTCCTCCCGAAACCCTAATTTTCTTGCTACTTTGACCGCTCATATCTCCTCATCTGTAGCTCCGTTTTGGGCGTATGATATGTCAAAATCTTCGTCTCGACGAGTACATCATTTCGTTCCATTGCATCATTTGCATTTGAGGTCATCTTGTTTCCCAAAATGCTGTTGGAAGGAGGCATGTTGAGTTAAATTGCAGATCCGTTAGTCCAACATGCACTTTTGTCATTTTTACCATATTTAATCCGTGCATGATATGCCTGTGCCCCTTTGGGATGAATTGTTAAGCATGTTGTCTTCTTTCCAGAGGTGCCTTCCATGTATTTTTAGGATGTGTGTGTTGTCTTGTGCAAGCTTGCGAAGAGGGCTACCTGAGATTACTGATTTCAGGGACTTAGGGATTTTCACTAAGTCTGAGCCGTTTTAGTTCACGATGCTATATGTCCGGCTTGTTTCCTAGTGATCCGTGCCTCTTTTGAGTATGATCAGTAAGAGCGATTTGTTATGCTTGTTGTGCTTAATCCATCCATGTCTTTACTTGTTATGTTGGAGCACCCTAGGTTGACTCAATCGAGCTCAACTTTTGGATCGTTGCTGTTTTGGGCAGATCGTGAACTCTTTTGCGATTTTGCCGGAGTGATTGCTAGTGATCCATGCGTGCTATGCCATTGTTATTGCCATGACTAGCTAGCATTTTGTGCCTTATTAATGGATATATGCTTGCCTTGCCATGACTTGCACCGTAGTGAGAGCATCGAGCTCGTTTACATGCCTCCGTGAGTTATTATTTCAGCATGTCCCAGTTTTCACTAAGTCTGAAAACTGATTGTGTTTCATCGATGTTCGTGTGCTCGGTAGAGTATTTTGTGAACCCTTTTGGCTGCAGGTCATTTTGGGTGTTTTGTTAAGCTTGTTGAGCAGCTCCATGCCATGCTCTTACTTGCCATGTTCAGGTTTTCCTTCATGTTGTTTTGCTGCTCCGAAGAGAGCATCGTGGTCTGAAATTCCAGACTAGCGTTAATTTCGCTAAGTCTGAAATCTGTTTTGCTTATTCAGTTTTGCCATGCTTGTTTAAAGCCCTTAATGGATGAATTTGCCTATGCCTCAGTCATGGTGATTTTTTAAGCTTGATGAGTACATCACTTCCATGCAATTTGTTTTCATGTTGGGTGGTTGTAGCATGTTCATTTTGTTGCATTTAGGAGCCTACTTGCTGTAAATCGCAGATCGGTTCGTTTAGTAAATCGCTTGCCATTTCTTAACCGTAGCTCCGATTGCCATGATCTTTATATCGTTTTCAGGGGATTTCTTCCCCTCTATCCAGTGGCACACTTGGTTTTCCATGTTGAGGCCAGGTTCATGCATTTCCTGTTACATGTTGCATTCTTGCATCCCGCATCGCATCCCGCATAGCATATCATCTTTGCATCTTATTGGTTGCCTTTGCACGTGGTTGATTGTATCCTTGTTGCTTGTTCGTGTTGTTGGGTAGAGCCGGGAGACGAGTTCGCTAACGAGGAGCCCGTTGAGTTTGCTTTTGAGGATCCAGTCAATTCTGACAACTGTGCAGGCAAGATGATCACACCCTTGAAATCACTACTATCTTTGCTATGCTAGTTTGCTCGCTCTTTTGCTTTGCCAATGCTACGATGCCTACCACTTGCTTGTCAGCCTCCCAATTGCCATGATTGAGCCTCTAACCCACCTTTGTCCTAGCAAACCGTTGATTGGCTATGTTACCGCTTTGCTCAAGCCCCTTCTTATAGCGTTGCTAGTTGCAGGTGAAGATTGGAGCCGTTCCTTGTTGGAACATTTATTTACTTGTTGGGATGTCACTATATTGGTATGTTATCTTTACTCATTTATATACTTGGCAAAGGGTGGAAGGCTCGGCCTCTTGCCTAGTGTTTTGTTCCACTCTTGCCGCCCTAGTTTCCGTCATATCGGTGTTATGTTCCCGGATTGTTGCGTCCCTTACGCGGTTGGGCTATAATGGGAACCCCTTGATAGTTCGCCTTGTTTAAAGCTTTTCCAGCAATGCCCAACATTGGTTTTACCATTTGGCACCTACCCTCTTCTTTCCCTTGGGTTTCCGGAGCCCGAGGGTCATCTTTATTTTAGCCCCCACGGGCCAGTGCTCCTCTGAGTGTTGGTCCCACCGAGCGATGTCTGGGGCTACCAGGGGCAACCCTGGGCTGGCCTACCCGACGTCTGGCTCATCTGAGTGTGCCCTGAGAAAGAGATATGTGCAGCTCCTATCGGGATTTGTCGGCGCATTCGGGCGGTGTTGCTGGACTAGTTTTGACCTGTCGAATCATCTTGTTGTACCGGGATACTGAGTCTGATCGGTGGGTCCTGGGTGGAGGTCTATTCCTTCGTTGACCGTGAGAGCTTGTTATGGGCTAAGTTGGGACCCCCCTGCAGGGATTGATCTTTCGAAAGCCGTGCCCGCGGTTATGGGCAGATGGGAATTTGTTAATGTCCGGTTGTAGACAACTTGAACTTAATTAATTAAAATGAATCAACTGCGTGTGTTGCCGTGATGGCCTCTTCTCGGCGGAGTCCGGGAAGTGGACACGGCGTTGGAGTTATGTTTGCGTAGTCTGCTCTATTTAGTTCCCGCTCGTGCTTTGCCTTCTCTTCTCGCTCTCTTTTGCGAATAAGTTAGCCACCATATATGCTAGTCGCTTGCTGCAGCTCCACTCACATTACCCCTTCCTTACCTATTGAGCTTAAATAGTCTTGATCGCGAGGGTGCGAGATTGCTGAGTCCTTGTGGCTCACAGATTACTATATCACCAGATGCAGGGACCGATGATACTCCTCCGGATGGCGCGCTCGAGCTGAAGTGGGAGTACGACGAGGACTCTCAGCGATACTATGTTTCTTTTCCGGATGATCAGTAGTGGTGCCTACTCGGGGTTCGATTCAGGGTTTAGTCGCTTGTTGGGGGTCTTTTCTATTTTGGCGCCGTAGTCGGGCCATGAGTGTCTTTCATGATGGATGTTATTTATGTACCTTGATGTGACGTGGCGAGTGTAAGCCAACTATTATTATTTTTCCCCCTTTATATTATATATGTACATGGGTTGTGTGAAGATTGCCTCACTTGCGACATATGCCTTCAATGCGATTATGCCTCTAAGTCGTGCCTCGACACGTGGGAGATATAGTCGCATCGAGGGTGTTACATTAGCCCATCACAAGCTCTCACGGTCAACGAAGGAATAGACCTCCACCTGAGACATTCCGATCAGACTCGGTATCCCAGTACAACAAGACATTTCGACAGGGTAAAACTAAACCAGCAACACCGCCCGAATGTGCCGACAAATCCCGATAGGAGCTGCACATATCTCTTTCTTAGGGCACACTCAGATGAGCCAGACGTCGGGTAAGCCAGCCCAGAGTTGCCCCTAGTAGCCTCGGACATCGCTCAGTTGGACCAACACTTAGAGAAGCACTGGCCCGGGGGGGTTAAAATAAGATGACCCTTGAGCCGGCCGACTCAAGGGAAAGAAAAGGCTAGGTGGCAAATGGTAAAACCAATGTTGGGCATTGCTGGAGAAGCTTTACTTAAGGCGAACTGTCAAGGGGTTCCCATTATAGCCCAACCGTGTAAGGGACGCAAAATCCGGGAACATAACACCGATATGACGGAAACTAGGGCGGCAAGAGTGGAACAAAATACCAGGCATAAGGCCGAGCCTTCCACCCTTTACCAAGTATATAGATGCATTAATTAAATACGATATATAGTGATATCCCAACAAGTAAACATGTCCCAACAAGGAACAACATCTCCATGTTCCAACAAGGAACAAACTTCAATCTGCACCTGCAACTAACAACGCTATAGGAGGGGCTGAGCAAAGCGGTAACATAGCCAATCAACGGTTTGCTAGGACGATGGTGGGTTAGGGGCTGAACATGGCAATTTGGGAGGCTGACAAGCAAGTGGTAGGCATCGTAGCAATGGCATAGCAAAAGAGCGAGCAAACTAGCATAGCAAAGATAGTAGTGATTTTGAGGGTATGATCATCTTGCCTGAAATCCCGCAAGGAAGAAGAACGAGTCCATGAAGGAGACAAACGGCCGTAGTCGAACGGGTCCTCACAAACTCGACGTTACCGGAACCAACCCGAAGAAGCAATCACTGGAAAAGAAGCACACAGCATAGTAAACAACCACGACATCAACACGACATGATGCACAAACGAGTATGATGCATGTCCGGTTTAAAGAGGCATGGCATGGCAAAATGCACAAACAATCCTACAAATTAAGTGGAGCACAATATGCATCGGGATGCATATTGACAAAACACCACATCAATTATTTAGTTCTCTCTCGTTTATGTACCCAACAATATTAAATGTTGTTAAACATGGCAAGAGGGTGAAGCAAAATTAAACTACCTATCTAGTCAGGGTTAAATGAGGCCGGGAACAACAAACAACAAATCCGGAAACTCCTCATGTGCAAATATTAGGTTTGGTCCTGATCTGTCCTAAACACAATTTAGAGTTGTTTAACATGCAAAGTGATGCCACCATGATAAACTAGGCAAAATTCTACCCCATTTGCATATAAAGTTTATTTAATTCGGAGCTACGGTTGTTTAGCTATGAATTAAATCATTTTAGCATGGCATAGGAGTAAATTTAACCAAACATCAATTTAAACAATTTTAATTATTGTTATCATGATGCGGATGACATGACCAAGGTTATGCAATTTTTATGCAAAATGTTGACAAGAGCATTATGAAGCATTGTCGCCGTGGTGGAAGGAAAAAGGGGTGTCACGGCAACGAATCCGAAAATGATGCCACGGCAACATATCGGTTCCGGTAACTCGATTGAGATCCCGGTGCAAACGGAAGTGCGGCGGGAGCGTGACAAGCGATAGAAGGTGGGGTGATTCCGGATACCGGGTTCCCACAAGATGGTGGCAAGGCAAAAGAGGGGCAACGTGCACCGAACAACTCCGACACGGAGCAAACACGAGCATTTCAACATCGCAAGCATTCGTTCACGGATGTCATCTCGGGGTTATACCTTCGAAGCGTGCGTTATCGGAGCGCTTCGGGTCAAGCGGGGTAGAGGAAGTAGTGGAAGTAGTCGTTCTCGTTTGGAAGTAGTTGTACTCGCGAACTTGTCGGATCTACGGCGACGGTAGTTGTTCACGGCGCTTGTGACTCACGGTTCTTCGGGCAACGGTAGTCGTACACGTCCGTAGATGTTCGGGATCGTCACCGTTTGTAGTCAAAGTAGTTGAACTTGACGGTCGTCGACGTCATGGTACTTGGCGAATCTGCGTGATCGTACATGTCCCAACATCAACCTTGGAGGGGCACCAACGGCGTTGTACTTGGCGAATCCTCGACGGTCCTGGCGGTCTCCGGTGAAGGAGTTTGTTCGATTGACAGAGTGAAAACAGCAACAGTAGCAGGCGCAGGGCTCGTCTGGTTCCCGGCCATATCCGGGCTGACTCGCTGGAGCGGTGCGGCTGGCCTCGTGAGCGGGCGCGCTCCTCTCTGGTCAACGCGGGGAGGGATCGAGCGAGCAAAGCAGGGGAAGCAGAGGCACTGCGGTCTCGAGCGGCAGCGGGCTCCCGGGGAAGGCCGGCGAGGTGCAGGCAGGGTGGATCCGGCTGGCTGGCGCCGGATCCGAGCAACGGCGGCGCGGGGTCGAACTCGACTGGACCGAGACAAAGCGAGGCGTGGCGGACAGAGCAGAGCTGATTCATGGCGGCTCGGCTCCAAGGTTGGGCGGCCATGGAAGGCGTCAGGTGCTTGCAAGAAAGAGAGGGAGAAAAACTTAGGAGGAGGAAGGAACCAGGAGAGGAAGAGGAGGCGAGGGTGCGAGGCAGTTCCTGGCGGACAGCATGCCGACGGGTGGCGCAGGGTGGAGCTCCGGCGAGGGGTTGGGGAGCTTGACGACGCGGACGCCGTGGTTGGGTTCCTTGGTCGCGGGGTGAGCAGGGGAGGCCAAGGGGATCGGGACCCCACTCTGGTGCGTGCGTGCTGGGGAGCTCGTGTCCCTGGCGACGCAGTGCGTGAGGCGGCGGGAGGAGGAACGAGGAGGAGGAGAGATCGATGGAGAAGGGGTTGCGTGCGCGGAAGGAGATGGGTTCGGGCGAGAGGGCTCTGGCGGCGCGAGGGAAAGTGCGAGGGAGGAGGGGATCGGGCCAGGGGTGCTAGGGTGCGGCTTAGGGTTTGGAGGAGTAAGGGAGATGGGCCTTGGCCCAAGGTAGGTAGGCCTGGCTGCGGCTGGGCCTAGGAGGTCGCCCAGCGTGGGGAGGGAAGTGGCCAGAGGCCTGCTGGGCTGCTCTCTCCTTCCCTCTTCTCTTTCATCTATTATTTCTTTATCAGAAAACAAGAGAATAAAAAGAAAAGAAGAGGGGGTTTAGGGAGCAAAGTTGGACTCACGAATAAATTTCCCGGACTAAAAAAAATAGGTTAGGTCCGAGAAAATTTGGAAAGACCAAGATTGAAAGAATAAATTCAAATTTCTTTGAATTTAATTCAAAAGGTTTGAACTAGGGTAGGTTCTAGGAGTTTCCAAAAAATGTTGAGAATTTTGGTAGAGCTCCGGAAAATGATGAAAGAATAAAAGCAAAGTTTGGGGACCAAACTCGAAGCGAGAAAAGGCATTGGGATTTTTGCAAGTGTGTTCCGGTTAATTCCAAAAGAATGGAATATTTATTATAGCTCCCTAATATTGGGAGGATATATTATAAAGAGAAGTCATCCTTCCCTCGATTTAAATGGATCGAAGATCCATACAAATTATTTAGTTGAGATGCAAAAGATTATGACATGATGACATGATGACATGATGCAATGCACATGATGACGCAACAACATCGAATAACTGCACGACACCTGGCACATTGGTCTCGGGGCGTTACAACACTCCACCACTACGAGAGGATCTCGTCCCGAGATCTAGAATGGCACCGGGGGAAAAACGGAAGAGAAAGAGAAGAGGTAAAAATAAGTTGCTTCTTTGACAAACGAGTGAAAACATGAACCTTGAAAAGGTTGAGCCATTTCGAGAAAAGAATACAATGGGGATGAACAAAATTGAAAACACACCGATAGAAAAGAGGAAGAAAGAACATTGCGAAAACCGTGAGGTTGAAGGGCAAGATATATATTGAAACCACTCTAGTTAAGACAAGATAGAGAAGGAATAAGACTTATATAATTTGGACACCACTCCGGTTGAGAAGGGATGCAAAAATTGATAAGGCGAAAAGAACTTGAGCAGAATGGCACCACACTCCGGTTAAACAAAATAGAGAAGGAAAAAGACTGATATAATTTGGACAACACTTTGACTGTAAATGGAAGGAACTGAACTTGACAAGATGAGAGGATACTTGAAAAGAGGACACAACACTCCGGTTAAACGGATAAGCAAAGAAAAGAACACTATCATGACAAAACAAGAAGATGGGTTGCAGAGACCAACATCACAATGCCTCCGGAACAAAAGTAAGAATGGAATCAAAAGAGCGGAGGGGAAAACAACATCTTCTACCTCAAAAGAGCTTGAAAAGCATCTTTAGGAGAAGAGTCGAACGTAGTTGTTGGAAACCAACAACGAAAAGGATAATCTTGATATGGTCTTGTGGAATACAACTCAAATTATGAGGTGTCAACCTGCCACTCACGGGAAAAAGATTTGAATTGGCATGAACAAGGAGACTAGAAGCTTATCACCGGAAGGATAAATGAAGAAACTTGGATCATATATGAGCACAATTATAGCAACAATCCTTAGGGAAGGCTTTAGGTGAAATATAACCCAAGATAACTCCAACGAAGAGGTTGATGAATTTAAAATACCTCATTTCTTAATAACATGTGAATCATGAACTCAAATTATCAAGAATGATGTAAAACCACCTCCGGTAATATGGTAGAAAGAATTGCACTCCGGATTGCAATATGAAGAAACTTGATCTCCTTAGAAAAGAATCTCGATGAACACTTCGAGAAGGAATTAACTCCTTGAAGAACCATCATGTAGAACCTCCATGAAGAACTCCGGTAAACAAAAGAATGATCAAACGGAAAGCAAGGGTAGATGAAAACACAAGGTGGAGCCTTGTAAAGATTTAGATGGATCTCCGAGATGATATAATTGAGAGAACTTGGAACTCCGGAAAAGAAAAGATGAAACAAGTGAAACCAAGAATGAGTATGATGAGCCACTCCGGAAAAAAAACAGGAATAGAATAAACTCGATGAAACAAGAATAAGAATTATGTTATGCTCGTCCTTCATCAATTAAATTGATGACAAACCATGGATTTGGCACACTACTTATTCTCGTAGAAAGGATTAAGAGAGATATAGCGCAAACTTAAGAAGGTATTTCGACGAACCACCGGTATAATTGAAAACAACGAATAAATAGATAAGATAAGGAAGAGAAAACTTGAATGAACCACCATAAGAATTGAAAATGAGCGGAGTAAAGATAAGGAAACACCGGGAAGAATTAGCAAATGAACGAAGATGCTTGAGAGAATTTAGACCCATAAGAACGAAGAGATGACGAGCTGATTAGAGAACACTTAAACAAAGCACCGGTAAAATTAGGAGGGTGAGAGCTGAAATCTAGAGTTAATAAATCTTAGATGATTGGCTCTGGATAAACAAACTGAGAATACTCTCGAATTGCTCCGGAAGGGTGAAAAGAATAACTCACAATCGAAAATAATTATGAGAGGATGGCTACAAGCTAGCACCATGAATCTTGAAGAGAATGTAGCAAGAATAAAGAGAAACTCTTCTTCGATCTTCAAATGATGAGAAGGACGACGAGAAACACCACCTTGAATTATTGAGACACTCCGGAATAAAGAAGAATAGAAAAGTTGAACCAATGATGCAAAGAATTATAAGATCTTGGAGAAAGGCATTTGACTGATGATGATTCATTCTTACTTCAAACTTCGAAAGAATTTAGGCTAGCTCCAGGAGAATAAGAAGAGTCAGGTAAGATCCTGGGAATAGACCTGTGGGTTAGGGCCCACTCAAGAGAAACACCGTAGAACGATGAAAGAGAGAGATTGCACCGGTTGAATTAAAAGGCTTGAATGATATAACATCCTCGAATTAGGTTGAACGGATCTTGAATGACAAGATGAGCCCTTTGAGGAAGCTTTAGCACGCCGGAACAAAAGAATAGTGAGAAGTGAATTATTATGAGGTGCACCGGTATAAGAAGGTATTGAAATGAGGAAAAGAATATGATCAAACACCGAAAGCTTGAATTGAATCCACCGGAGAAGGAAAATGAGTAAAGAGTGACGAACTTGAAGCTCCGTTAGAATCTTCATGAGAATCACCGGGTAGAACATTGAAAGAAATAGAACGGAGGGACCTCCATCAATAAAATGGATAGTGAAAAAGAAATCTGAATCCTTGAAGAAAACAAAGGGAGGGAGGGTGGGAAAAACAAAGACAATTTGGAATTGATGAAACAAACACCGTAGAGAAGAACTGATAATTGATCTTGTAAAAGTTGAATTGAACGGATCCACTTGAGGAGAGACACACCGGTTGAAAAGGATTTACATGACAATCTCGATTACCAAGAAGGGTTAGTATTCACATAGGAGTATGAGAACACCATTTGGGGAAGGTATGGAATCAACACTTGACTTCGAAGCAACTCGAATACCACAACTCAAAACAAAACAAAGGATTGGCTTGCAAAATAAGCCGGAACAAACATATGATAGAGATTTCGTCCGAAGTTTTCGTGGTGGAACCTACACGGGCTCGATCGTACAGCACCATCATGTACAAGGCAGTGCACATGACATACGAAGCGTCCCCGAGTCAGCATAGCCAAGGACTCTTTAAGACACAACGAGACCACTGTAAAATCGACCGTGAATAGGCGAACCACTAGACGTCGAACCCCAATTTCATATCATACATCTGTCGAAAAGATATCCTAAGAGCTACTTGAATTCCCACCTATGAACTCCCGAAATTTTCCGGTTATGCAATCAGGTGTTGAGGATACAGGGGAAGCATAATATCTCACCCAAACTAGCAAATCCTACATCCAGTTGTATCCATCCTTCAACACATAACCAAGAAACCTTCGGACACCATCTACCTCAACCTTCGAAAAGCATCCGTTATACAAGTTATGGCGATACTCCCGAACTCCCGCCCCAGTACTGGGTGGCGTCGAGGTTATCTCACCAACGAACTGCATAAAGGAGATTTTCGATGTCGCGCACATATCTCAGGTATGCCAGAATTGCAACGATAGAATTATGATGACAACACCTCAGAGCTCAACTCCCCGGGACACTTCCACTAAACCCCTGACAGGAGGCACCAAGACAGTGTTCTCATCATAAGCCATCGGAACAAAACCAAGATACTCGCGTGATCCTAAAATTTTTTTTAGTGAAATTTGAGAAGAGAAGAGTCAAAACTCTACGTCAGGAAGCCTTACCAGAGCGATGAGGAGACTGGGAAGTAAAAAGAATTCCTAAACTCTCCGATATATAATTCCTAAAGGACTCAAAACATTTTTCCAGACACAACTCGGCCGCTAAAAACGATCAAGCAATGGGGCTCCTAAGGTCGGGGAAGGCTCTGATTACCAACTTGTAACACCCTCGATGCGACTATATCTCCCACGTGTCGAGGCACGACTTAGAGGCATAATCGCATTGAAGGCATATGTCGCAAGTGAGGTAATCTTCACACAACCCATGTAATACATAAAGGGAAAGAGTTACATAGTTGGCTTACAATCGCCACTTCACACAAATACATGAATAAAGCATTACATCAATCAAATACACTCATGGTCCGACTACGGAACCAAAATAAAAGAAGAACCCCAAATGCGACAAAGGTCCCCGATCGACCCCAACTGGGCTCCACTACTGATCAACTAGAACGGAACAACACAAAGGACAAGATCTTCAGCGAGCTCCTCCTGAGCTTGGTTGCGTCATCTGTTCGGACTCATTGGCACCTGCAAGCTGGTTTTGGGAAGTAACTGTGAGCCACGGGGACTCAGCAATCTCGCACCCTCGCGATCAAGACTATTTAAGCTTATGGGTAAGGTAAAGGTATGAGGTGGAGCTGCAGCAAGCAACTAGCATATATGGTGGCTAGCATACGCAAATGAGAGCGAGAAGAGAAGGCAAAGCATGGTCGATAAAGGTATGATCAAGAAGTGATCCTGGACTACCTACGGCAAGCATAACTCCAACAACCGTGTTCACTTCCCGGACTCCGCCGGAAAGAGACCATCACGGTTACACACGCGGTTGATTCATTTTAATTAAGGTCGACTTCAGGTTTTCTACAACCGGACGTTAACAAATTCCCATCTGCCCATAACCGCGGGCACGACTTTCGAAAGTTCAAATCCCTGCAGGGGTGTCCCAACTTAGCCCATCACAAGCTCTCACGGTCAACGAAGGAATAGACCTCCACCCGAGACATTCCGATCAGACTCGGTATCCCAGTACAACAAGACATTTCGACAGGGTAAAACTAAACCAGCAACACCGCCCGAATGTGCCGACAAATCCCGATAGGAGCTACACATATCTCTTTCTCAGGGCACACTCAGATGAGCCAGACGTCGGGTAAGCCAGCCTAGAGTTGCCCCTGGTAGCCTCGGACATCGCTCACTTGGACCAACACATAGAGAAGCACTGGCCCGGGGGGGGGGGGGGGTTAAATAAGATGACCCTTGAGCCGGCCGACTCAAGGGAAAGAAAAGGCTAGGTGGCAAATGGTAAAACCAATGTTGGGCATTGCTGGAGAAGCTTTACTTAAGGCGAACTGTCAAGGGGTTCCCATTATAGCCCAACCGCGTAAGGGACGCAAAATCCGGGAACATAACACCGATATGACGGAAACTAGGGCGGCAAGAGTGGAACAAAACACCAGGCATAAGGCCGAGCCTTCCACCCTTTACCAAGTATATAGATGCATTAATTAAATACGATATATAGTGATATCCCAACAAGTAAACATGTCCCAACAAGGAACAACATCTCCATGTTCCAACAAGGAACAAACTTCAATCTTCACCTGCAACTAACAACGCTATAGGAGGGGCTGAGCAAAGCGGTAACATAGCCAATCAACGGTTTGCTAGGACAATGGTGGGTTAGGGGCTGAACATGGCAATTTGGGAGGCTGACAAGCAAGTGGTAGGCATCGTAGCAATGGCATAGCAAAAGAGCGAGCAAACTAGCATAGCAAAGATAGTAGTGATTTCGAGGGTATGATCATCTTGCCTGAAATCCCGCAAGGAAGAAGAACGAGTCCATGAAGGAGACAAACGGCCGTAGTCAAACGGGTCCTCACAAACTCGACGTTACCGGAACCATCCCGAAGAAGCAATCACCGGAAAAGAAGCACACAGCATAGTAAACAACCACGACATCAACACGGCATGATGCACAAACGAGTATGATGCATGTCCGGTTTAAAGAGGCATGGCATGGCAAAATGCACAAACAATCCTACAAATTAAGTGGAGCACAATATAGATCGGGATGCATATTGACAAAACACCACATCAATTATTTAGTTCTCTCTCGTTTATGTACCCAACAATATTAAATGTTGTTAAACATGGCAAGAGGGTGAAGCAAAATTAAACTACCTATCTAGTCAAGGTTAAATGAGGCCGGGAACAACAAACAACAAATCCGGAAACTCCTCATGTGCAAATATTAGGTTTGGTCCTGATCTGTCCTAAACACAATTTAGAGTTGTTTAACATGCAAAGTGATGCCACCATGATAAACTAGGCAAAATTCTACCCCATTTGCATATAAAGTTTATTTAATTCGGAGCTACGGTTGTTTAGCTATGAATTAAATCATTTTAGCATGGCATAGGAGTAAATTTAACCAAACATCAATTTAAACAATTTTAATTATTGTTATCATGATGCGGATGACATGACCAAGGTTATGCAATTTTTATGCAAAATGTTGACAAGAGCATTATGAAGCATTGTCGCCGTGGTGGAAGGAAAAAGGGGTGTCACGGCAACGAATCCGAAAATGATGCCACTGCAACATATCGGTTCCGGTAACTCGATTGAGATCCCGGTGCAAACGGAAGTGCGGCAGGAGCGTGACAAGCGATAGAAGGTGGGGTGATTCCGGATACCGGGTTCCCACAAGATGGTGGCAAGGCAAAAGAGGGGCAACGTGCACCGAACAACTCCGACACGGAGCAAACACGAGCATTTCAACATCGCAAGCATTCGTTCACGGATGTCATCTCGGGGTTATACCTTCGAAGCGTGCGTTATCGGAGCGCTTCGGGTCAAGCGGGGTAGAGGAAGTAGTGGAAGTAGTCGTTCTCGTTTGGAAGTAGTTGTACTCGCGAACTTGTCGGATCTACGGCGACGGTAGTTGTTCACGGCGCTTGTGACTCACGGTTCTTCGGGCAACGGTAGTCGTACACGTCCGTAGATGTTCGGGATCGTCACCGTTTGTAGTCAAAGTAGTTGAACTTGATGGTCGTCGACGTCATGGTACTTGGCGAATCTGCGTGATCGTACATGTCCCAACATCAACCTTGGAAGGGCACCGACGGCGTTGTACTTGGCGAATCCTCGACGGTCCTGGCGGTCTCCGGTGAAGGAGTTCGTTCGATTGACAGAGTGAAAACAGCAACAGTAGCAGGCGCAGGGCTCGTCTGGTTCCCGGCCATATCCGGGCCGACTCGCTGGAGCGGTGCGGCTGGCCTCGTGAGCGGGCGCGCTCCTCTCTGGTCAACGCGGGGAGGGATCGAGCGAGCAAAGCAGGGGAAGCAGAGGCGCTGCGGTCTCGAGCGGCAGCGGGCTCCCGGGGAAGGCCGGCGAGGTGCAGGCAGGGTGGATCCGGCTGGCCGGCGCCGGATCCGAGCAACGGCGGCGCGGGGTCGAACTCGACTGGACCGAGACAAAGCGAGGCGTGGCGGACAGAGCAGAGCTGATTCATGGCGGCTCGGTTCCAAGGTTGGGCGGCCATGGAAGGCGTCAGGTGCCTGCGAGAAAGAGAGGGAGAAAAACTTAGGAGGAGGAAGGAACCAGGAGAGGAAGGGGAGGCGAGGGTGCGAGGCAGTTCCTGGCGGACAGCATGCCGACGGGTGGCGCAGGGTGGAGCTCCGGCGAGGGGTTGGGGAGCTTGACGACGCGGACGCCGGGGTTGGGTTCCTTGGTCGCGGGGTGAGCAGGGGAGGCCAAGGGGATCGGGACCCCACTCTGGTGCATGCGTGTTGGGGAGCTCGTGTCCCTGGCGACACAGTGCTTGAGGCGGCGGGACGAGGAACGAGGAGGAGGAGAGATCGATGGAGAAGGGGTTGCGTGCACGGAAGGAGATGGGTTCGGGCGAGAGGGCTCTGGCGGCGCGAGGGAAAGTGCGAGGGAGGAGGGGATCGGGCCAGGGGTGCTAGGGTGCGGCTTAGGGTTTGGAGGAGTAAGGGAGATGGGCCTTGGCCCAAGGTAGGTAGGCCTGGCTGCGGCTGGGCCTAGGAGGTCGCCCAGCGTGGGGAGGGAAGTGGCCAGAGGCCTGCTGGGCTGCTCTCTCCTTCCCTCTTCTCTTTCATCTATTATTTCTTTAACAGAAAACAAGAGAAGAAAAATAAAAGAAGAGGGGGTTTAGGGAGCAAAGTTGGACTCACGAATAAATTTCCCGTACTAAAAAAAAATAGGTTAGGTCCGAGAAAATTTGGAAAGACCAAGATTGAAAGAATAAATTCAAATTTCTTTGAATTTAATTCAAAAGGTTTGTACTAGGGTAGGTTCTAGGAGTTTCCAAAAAATGTTGAGAATTTTGGTAGAGCTCCGGAAAATGATGAAATAATAAAAGCAAAGTTTGGGGACCAAACTCGAAGCGAGAAAAGGCATTGGGATTTTTGCAAGTGTGTTCCGGTTAATTCCAAAAGAATGGAATATTTATTATAGCTCCCTAATATTGGGAGGATATATTATAAAGAGAAGTCATCCTTCCCTCGATTTAAATGGATCGAAGATCCATACGAATTATTTAGTTGAGATGCAAAAGATTATGACATGATGACATGATGCAATGCACATGATGAGGCAACAACATCGAATAACTGCATGACACCTGACACATCGGTCTCGGGGCGTTACAGCCCCCCCTTTGAGCCTTTATATACGGAGGCAGGGGCACCCCCTAGAGACACAAGTTGATCCACATGATCATATTCTTAGCCGTGTGCGGTGCCCCCTTCCAACATAATCCTCGATAATATAGTAGCGCTGCTTAGGCGAAGCCCTGCGACGGTAGAACATCAAGATCGTCACCATGCCGTCGTGCTGACGGAACTCTTCCCCGACACTTTGCTGGATCGGAGTCCGGGGATCGTCATCGAGCTGAACGTGTGCTAGAACTCGGAGGTGCCGTAGTTTCGGTGCTTGATCGGTCGGGCCGTGAAGACGTACGACTACATCAACCGCGTTGTCACAACGCTTCCGCTTCTGGTCTACGAGGGTACGTAGACAACACTCTCCCCTCTTGTTGCAATGCATCACCATGATCTTGCGTGTGCGTAGGAAATTTTTGAAATTACTACGTTCCCCAACAGTGGCATCCGGGCCTAGGTTTTATGCGTTGATGTAATATGCACGAGTAGAACACAAGTGAGTTGTGGGCGATATAAGTCATACTGCTTACCAGCATGTCATACTTTGGTTCGGCGGTATTGTTGGATGAAGCGGCCCGGACCGACATTACGCGTACGCTTACGCGAGACCGGTTCTCCCGACGTGCTTTGCACAAAGGTGGCTAGCGGGTGTCAGTTTCTCGAACTTTAGTTGAACCAAGTGTGGCTACGCCCGGTCCTTGCAAAGGTTAAAACAGCACCAACTTGACAAACTATCATTATGGTTTTGATGCGTAGGTAAGATTGGTTCTTGCTTAAGCCCATAGCAGCCACGTAAAACTTGCAACAACAAAGTAGAGGACGTCTAACTTGTTTTTTGCAGGGCATGTTGTGATGTGATATGTGAAGGAAATATGCCCTAGAGGCAATAATAAAGTTATTATTTATTTCCTTATATCATGATAAATGTTTATTATTCATGCTAGAATTGTATTAACCGGAAACATAATACATGTGTGAATACCTAGACAAACAGAGTGTCACTAGTATGCCTCTACTTGACTAGCTCATTAATCAAAGATGGTTAAGTTTCCTAACCATGAACAATGTGTTGTTATTTGATTAACGAGGTCACATCATTAGTTGAATGATCTGATTGACAAGACCCATTTCATTAGCTTAGCACCCGATCGTTTAGTATGTTGCTATTGCTTTCTTCATGACTTATACATGTTCCTATGACTATGAGATTATGCAACTCCCGTTTACCGGAGGAACACTTTGGGTACTACCAAACGTCACAACGTAACTGGGTGATTATAAAGGAGTACTACAGGTGTCTCCAATGGTAGATGTTGGGTTGGCGTATTTCGAGATTAGGATTTGTCACTCCGATTGTCGGAGAGGTATCTCTGGGCCCTCTCGGTAATACACATTACACAACCCTTGCAAGCATTGCAACTAATGAGTTAGTTGCGGGATGATGTATTACAGAACGAGTAAAGAGACTTGCCGGTAACGAGATTGAACTAGGTATTGGATACCGACGATCGAATCTCGGGCAAGTAACATACCGATGACAAAGGGAACAACGTATGTTGTTATGCGGTCTGACCGATAAAGATCTTCGTAGAATATGTAGGAGCCAATATGGGCATCCAGGTCCCGCTATTGGTTATTGACCGGAGACGTGTCTCGGTCATGTCTACATTGTTCTCGAACCGTAGGGTCCGCACGCTTAACGTTACGATGACAGTTATTATGAGTTTATGCATTTTGATGTATCGAAAGTTGTTCGGAGTCCCGGATGTGATCACGGACATGACGAGGAGTCTCTAAATGGTCGAGACATAAAGATTGATATATTGGAAGCCTATGTTTGGACATCGGAAGTGTTCCGGGTGAAATCGGGAATTTTACCGGAGTACCGGGAGGTTACCGGAACCCCCCGGGAACCAAATGGGCCTTATTGGGCCTTAGTGGAAAGGTGAAAGGGGCAGCCCAAGGTGGGCTGCGCGCCACCCCCCTCCCCTAGTCCTATTAGGACTAGGAGAGGTGGCCGGCCAACCCTCTCCCTCTCTTTCTCCTTGGGAATCCTATTAGGAATAGGATTGGGGGGGGGGGAGTCCTACTCCCGGTAGGAGTAGGACTCCTCCTGCGCCTCCCTAGCTTGGCCGGCCAGCCCTCCCCCTGTCAACCTTTATATACGGGGGCAGGGGGCACCTCTAGACACACAAGTTGATCCTTGAGATCGTTCCTTAGACGTGTGCGGTGCCCCCTGCCACCAAATTCCACCTCGATCATATCGTTGTAGTGCTTAGGCGAAGCCCTGCGTCGGTAGAACATCAAGATCGTCACCACGCCGTCGTGCTGACGGAACTCCTCCCCGAAGCTTTGCTGGATCGGAGCCTGGGGATCGTCATTGAGCTGAACGTGTGCTAAGAACTCGGAGGTGCCGGAGTAACGGTGCTTGGATCGGTCGGATCGGGAAGAAGACGTACGACTACTTCCTCTACGTTGTGTCAACGCTTCCGTTGAAATCTACAAGGGTACGTAGATCAGACTCTCCCCCTCATTGCTATGCATCACCATGATCTTGCGTGTGCGTAGGAAATTTTTTGAAATTACTACGTTCCCAAACAGTGGCATCAGAGCCTAGGTTTTATGGTTTGATGTTATATGCACGAGTAGAACACAAGTGAGTTGTGGGCGATATAAGTCATACTGCCTACCAGCATGTCATACTTTGGTTCGGCGGTATTGTTGGATGAAGCGGCCCGGACCGACATTACGCGTACGCTTATGCGAGACCGGTTTCCCCGACGTGCTTTGCACATAGGTGACTTGCGGGTGACTGTTTCTCCAACTTTAGTTGAACCGAGTGTGGCTACGCCCGGTCCTTGCGAAGGTTAAAACGGAGTCTATTTGACAAACTATCGTTGTGGTTTTGATGCGTAGGTGAGATGAGTTCTTGCTTAAGCCCGTAGCAGCCACGTAAAATTTGCAACAACAAAGTAGAGGACGTCTAACTTGTTTTTGCAGGGCATGTTGTGATGTGATATGGTCAAAACGTGATGAGTTATAAGTTGTTGTATAAGATGATCATGTTTTGTTGAACTTATCGGCAACTGGCAAAAACCTTATGGTTGTCTGTCTATTGCATAAGATGCAAGCGCCCAATAATTGCTTTACTTTATCGCTATGCGATAGCAATAGTTGCAAGAGCAAGTGTTGGCGAGACGACCACGTGACGACACATTGATATAGATCAAGATGATGGAGATCATGGTGTCATGCCGGTGACGATATAGATCATGACAGTACTTTGGAGATGGAGATCAAAGAAGCAAGATGATGATGGCCATATCATGTCACATATTTTGATTGCATATGATGTTTATCTTTTATACATCTTATTTTTCTTAGTTTGACGGTAGCATTTTAAGATGATCTCTCACTAAATTATCAAGAAGTGTTCTCCCTGAGTATGCACCGTTGCGAAAGTTCTTCGTGCTGAGACACCACGTGATGATCGGGTGTGATAGGCTCTACGTTCAAATACAACGGGTGCAAAATAGTTGCACACGCGGAATACTCAGGTTATACTTGACGAGCCAAGCATATACAGATATGGCCTCGGAACACGGAGACCGAAAGGTCGAGCGTGAATCATATAGTAGATATGATCAACATAGTGATGTTCACCATTGAAACTACTCCATCTCACGTGATGATCGGACATGGTTTAGTTGATTTGGATCACGTGATCACTTAGAGGATTAGAGGGATGTCTATCTAAGTGGGAGTTCTTAAGTAATATGATTAATTGAACTTAAATTTATCATGAACTTAGTTCTGGTAGTATTTTGTAAATCATGTTGTAGATCAATAGCTCGCGTTGTTGCTTCCCTGTGTTTACTTTGATATGTTCCTAGAGAAAATTATATTGAAAGATGTTAGTAGCAATGATGCGGATTGGATCCGTGATCTGAGGTTTATCCTCATTGCTGCACAGAAGAATTATGTCCTTGATGCACCGCTAGGTGACGGACCTATTGCAGGAGCAGATGCAGACGTTATGAATGTTTGGCTAGCTCAATATGATGACTACTTGATAGTTTAGTGCACCATGCTTAACGGCTTAGAATCGGGACTTCAAAGACGTTTTGAACGTCATGGACCATATGAGATGTTCCAGGAGTTGAAGTTAATATTTCAAGCAAATACCCGAGTTGAGAGATATGAAGTCTCCAACAAAGTTCTATAGCTAAAAGATGGAGGAGAATCGCTCAACTAGTGAGCATGTGCTCAGATTGTCTGGGTACTACAATCGCTTGAATCAAGTGGGAGTTAATCTTCCAGATAAGATAGTGATTGACAGAATTCTCTAGTCACCATCACCAAGTTAGTAGAACTTCGTGATGAACTATAGTATGCAAGGGATGACGAAAAAGACTCCCGAGCTTTTCATGATGATGAAATCGATGAAGGTAGAAATCAAGAAAAACATCAAGTGTTGATGGTAGACAAGACCACTAGTTTCAAGAAAAGGGCAGAGGGAAGAAGGGGAACTTTAAGAAGAACGGCAAGCAAGTTGCTGCTCAAGTGAAGAAGCCCAAGTCTGATCCTAAGCCTGAGACTGAGTGCTTCTACTGCAAAGGGACTGGTCACTAGAAGCGGAACTACCCCAAGTGATTGGCGGATAAGAAGGATGGCAAAGTGAACATAAGTATATTTGATATACATGTTATTGATGTGTACTTTACTAGTGTTTATAGCAAACCCTCAGTATTTGATACTAGTTCAGTTGCTAAGATTAGTAACTCAAAACGGGAGTTGCAGAATAAACAGAGACTAGTTAAGGGTGAAGTGACGATGTGTGTTGGAAGTGGTTCCAAGATTGATATGATCATCATCGCACACTCACTATAATTTCGGGATTAGTGTTGAACCTAAATAAGTGTTATTTGGTGTTTGCGTTGAGCATGAATATGATTTGATCATGTTTATTGTAATACGGTTATTCATTTAAGTAAGAGAATAAATTGTTGTTCTATTTACATGAATAAAACCTTATATGGTTACACACCCAATGAAAATAGTTCGTTGGATCTCGATCGTAGTGATACACATAATCATAATATTGAAACCAAAAGATGCAAAGTTAATAATGATAGTGCAACTTATTTGTAGCACTGCCGTTTAGGTCATATTAGTGTAAAGCGCATGAAGAAACTCCATGCTGATGGGCTTTTGCAATCACTTGATTATGAATCAGTTGATGCTTGCGAACCATGCCTCATGGGCAAGATGACTAAGACTCTGTTCTTCAGAACAATGGAGCGAGCAAAAGATTTGTTGGAAATCATACATACTGATGTATGTGGTCCGATGAATATTGAGACTCGCGACAGGTATCATTATTTTTTGATCTTCACAGATGATTTGAGCAGATATGAGTATATCTACTTGATGAAACATAAGTCTGAAACATTTGAAAAGTTCAAAGAATTTCAGAGTGAAGTGAAAAATCATCGTAACAAGAAAATAAAGTTTCTACGATCTGATCGCGGAGACAAATATTTGAGTTACAAGTTTGGTCTTCAGTTAAAACAATGTGAAATAGTTTCACTACGCACGCCACCTGGAACACCACAGCATAATGGTGTGTTCGAACGTCATAACCATACTTTATTGGATATAGTACAATCTATGATGTATCTTACCTATCTACCACTATCGTTTTGGGGTTATGCATTAGAGACAGCTGCATTCACGTTAAATAGGGCACCATCTAAATCCGTTGAGACGACACCGTGTGAACTATGGTTTGGCAAGAAACCTAAGCTGTCGTTTCTTAAAGTTTGGAGTTGCGATGCTTATGTGAAAAAGTTTCATCTCGATAAGCTCAAACTCAAATCGGAGAAATATGTCTTCATAGGATACCCAAAGGAGACAGTTGGGTACACCTTCTATCACAGATCCGAAGGCAAGACATTCGTTGCTAAGAATGGATCCTTTCTAGAGAAGGAATTTCTCTCGAAAGAAGTGAGTGGGAGGAAAGTAGAAAACTTGATAAGGTAATTGTACCTTCTCCCTTATTGGAAAATAGTTCATCACAGAAATCTGTTCCTGTGACTACTACACCAATTAGTTAGGAAGCTAATGATGATGATCATGAAACTTCAGATCAAGTTACTACCGAATCTCGTAGGTAAACCAGAGTGAGATCCGCATCAGAGTGGTACGGTAATCTTGTTCTGGAAGTCATGTTACTAGACCATGACGAACTTGCGAACTATGAGGAAGTGATGATGAGCCCAGATTCCGCGAAATAGTTTGAGGCCATGAAATCTGAGATATGATCCATGTATGAGAACAAAGTTTGGACTTTGGTTGGCTTGCCCGATGATCGGCAAGCAATTGAGAATAAATGGATCTTCAAGAGGAAGACGGACGCTGATAGTAGTGTTACTATCTACAAAGCTAGAATTGTCGCAAAAGGTTTTCGAGAAGTTCAAGGTGTTGACTACGATGAGAGCTTCTCACTCGTATCTTTGCTTGAGTCTGTCCGAATCATGTTAGTAATTGCCGCATTTTATGAAATCTGGCAAACGGATAAACAAAACTGCATTCCTTAATGGATTTATTAAAGAAGAGTTGTATATGATGCAACCAGTAGGTTTTGTCAATCCTAAAGGTGCTAACAAAATATGCAAGCTCCAGCGATTCATCTATGGACTCGTGCAAGCATCTCGGAGTTGGAATACATGCTTTGATAAGTTGATCAAAGCATATAGTTTTATACAGACTTGCGGTGAAGCCTGTATTTACAAGAAAGTGAGTGGGAGCACTACAGCATTTCTGATAAGTATATGTGAATGACATATTGTTGATCGGAAATAATGTAGAATTATTCTGTAAAGCATAAAGGAGTGTTTGAAAGGAGTTTTTCAAAGAAAGACTTTGGTGAAGCTGCTTACATATTGAGCATCAAGATCTATAGAGATAGATCAAGACACTTGATAAGTTTTTTCAACAAATACATACCTTGACAAGATTTTGAAGTAGTTCAAAATGGAACAGTCAAAGAAAGAGTTTCTTGCCTATGTTAAAAGGTATGAAATTGAGTAAGACTCAAAGCCCGACCACGGCAGAAGATAGAAAGAGAATGAAAGTCATTCCCTATGCCTTGGCCATAGGTTCTATAAAGTATGTCATGCTGTATACCAGATCTATTGTATACCCTGCACTGATTTGGCAAGGGAGTACAATAGTGATCTAGGAGTAGATCACTGGACAGCGGTCAGAATTATCCTTAGTGAAATAAGGATATGTTTCTCGATTATGGACGTGACAAAAGGTTCGTCGTAAAGGGTTACGCCGATGCAAGTTTTGACACTAATCTAGATGACTCTAAGTCTCGGTCTAGATACATATTGAAAGTGGGAGCAATTAGCTAGAGTAGCTCCATGCCGAGCATTGTTGACATAGAAATTTGCAAAATACACGTGGATCTGAATGTGGCAGACCCGTTGACTAAGATTCTCTCACAAGCAAAACATGATCACACCTTAGTACTCTTTGGGTGTTAATCACATAGCGATGTGAACTAGATTACTGAATCTAGTAAACCCTTTGGGTATTGGTCACATGGCGATGTGAACTATGGGTGTTAATCACATGATGATGTGAACTATCGATGTTAATCACATGGTGATGTGATCTAGATTATTGACTCTAGTGCAAGTGGGAGACTGAAGGAAATATGCCCTAGAGGCAATAATAAAGTTATTATTTATTTCCTTATATCATGACAAATGTTTATTATTCATGCTAGAATTGTATTAACCGGAAACATAATACATGTGTGAATACATAGACAAACAGAGTGTCACTAGTATGCCTCTACTTGACTAGCTCGTTAATCAAAGATGGTTAAGTTTCCTAACCATGAACAATGTGTTGTTATTTGATTAACGAGGTCACATCATTAGTTGAATGATCTGATTGACAAGACCCATTTCATTAGCTTAGCACCCGATCGTTTAGTATGTTGCTATTGCTTTCTTCATGACTAATACATGTTCCTATGACTATGAGATTATGCAACTCCCGTTTACCGGAGGAACACTTTGGGTACTACCAAACGTCACAACGTAACTGGGTGATTATAAAGGAGTACTACAAGTGTCTCCAATGGTAGATGTTGGGTTGGCGTATTTCGAGATTAGGATTTGTCACTCTGATTGTCGGAGAGGTATCTCTGGGCCCTCTCGGTAATACACATTACACAAGCCTTGCAAGCATTGCAACTAATGAGTTAGTTGCGGGATGATGTATTACAGAACGAGTAAAGAGACTTGCCAGTAACGAGATTGAACTAGGTATTGGATACCGACGATCGAATCTCGGGCAAGTAACATACCGATGACAAAGGGAACAACGTATGTTGTTATGCGGCCTGACCGATAAAGATCTTCGTAGAATATGTAGGAGCCAATATGGGTATCCAGGTCCCGCTATTGGTTATTGACCGGAGACGTGTCTCGGTCATGTCCACATTGTTCTCGAACCGTAGGGTCCGCACGCTTAACGTTACGATGACAGTTATTATGAGTTTATGCATTTTGATGTACCGAAGGTTGTTCGGAGTCCCGGATGTGATCACGGACATGACGAGGAGGCTCGAAATGGTCAAGACATAAAGATTGATATATTGGAAGCCTATGTTTGGACATCGGAAGTGTTCCGGGTGAAATCGGCAATTTTACCGGAGTACCGGGAGGTTACCGGAACCCCCCGGGAACCAAATGGGCCTTATTGGGCCTTAGTGGAAAGGTGAAAGGGGCAGCCCAAGGTGGGCTGCGCGCCACCCCCCTCCCCTAGTCCTATTAGGACTAGGAGAGGTGGCCGGCCAACCCTCTCCCTCTCTTTCTCCTTGGGAATCCTATTAGGAATAGGATTGGGGGGGGGGGGAGTCCTACTCCCGGTAGGAGTAGGACTCCTCCTGCACCTCCCTAGCTTGGCCGGCCAGCCCTCCCCGTGTCAACCTTTATATACGGGGGCAGGGGGCACCTCTAGACACACAAGTTGATCCTTGAGATCGTTCCTTAGCCGTGTGCGGTGCCCCCTGCCACCAAATTCCACCTCGATCATATCGTTGTAGTGCTTAGGCGAAGCCCTGCGTCGGTAGAACATCAAGATCGTCACCACACCGTCGTGCTGATGGAACTCCTCCCCGAAGCTTTGCTGGATCGGAGCCCGGGGATCGTCATCGAGCTGAACGTGTGCTAAGAACTCGGAGGTGCCGGAGTAACGGTGCTTGGATCGGTCGGATCGGGAAGAAGACGTACGGCTACTTCCTCTATGTTGTGTCAACGCTTCCATTGAAATCTACAAGGGTACATAGATCAGACTCTCCCCCTCGTTGCTATGCATCACCATGATCTTGCGTGTGCGTAGAATTTTTTTTGAAATTACTACGTTCCCCAACAATATGGTCAAGACATGATGCTAAATTTTATTGTATGAGATGATCATGTTTTGTAACCGAGTTATCGACAACTGGCGGGAGCCATATGGTTGTCGCTTTATTGTATGCAATGCAATCGCGCTGTAATGCTTTACTTTATCACTAAGCGGTAGCGATAGTCGTGGAAGCATAAGATTGGCGAGACGACAACGATGCTACGATGGAGATCAAGGTGTCGCATCGGTGACGATGGTGATCACGACGGTGCTTCGGAGATGAAGATCACAAGATGATGATGGCCATATCATATCACTTATATTTATTGCATGTGATGTTTACCTTTTATGCACCTTATCTTGCTTTGATTGACGGTAGCATTATAAGATGATCTCTCACTAAATTATCAAGAAGTGTTCTCCCTGAGTATGCACCGTTGCGAAAGTTCTTCGTGCTGAGACACCACGTGATGATCGGGTGTGATAGGCTCTACGTTCAAATACAACGGGTGCAAAACAGTTGCACACGCGGAATACTCAGGTTATACTTGACGAGCCAAGCATATACAGATATGGCCTCGGAACATGGAGACCGAAAGGTCGAGCGTGAATCATAAAGTAGATATGATCAACATAGTGATGTTCACCAATGAAACTACTCCATCTCACGTGATGATCGGACATGGTTTAGTTAATTTGGATCACGTAATCACTTAGAGGATTAGAGGGATATCTATCTAAGTGGGAGTTCTTAAGTAATATGATTAATTGAACTTTAATTTATCATGAACTTAGTCCTGGTAGTATTTTGCAAATTATGTTGTAGATCAATAGCTCGCGTTGTTGCTTCCCTGTGTTTATTTTGATATGTTCCTAGAGAAAATTGTGTTGAAAGATGTTAGTAGCAATGATGCGGATTGGATCCGTGATCTGAGGTTTATCCTCATTGCTGCACAAAATAATTATGTCCTTGATGCACCGCTAGGTGACAGACCTATTGCAGGAGCAGGTGCAAACGTTATGAACGTTTGGCTAGCTCAATATGATGACTACTTGATAGTTTAGTGCACCATGCTTAACGGCTTAGAATCGGGACTTCAAAGATGTTTTGAACGTCATGGACCATATGAGATGTTCCAGGAGTTGAAGTTAATATTTCAAGTAAATACCCGAGTTTTGAGATATGAAGTCTCCAACAAGTTCTATAGCTAAAAAGATGGAGGAGAATTGCTCAACTAGTGAGCATGTGCTCAGATTGTCTGGGTACTACAATCGCTTGAATCAAGTGGGAGTTAATCTTCCAGATAAGATAGTGATTGACAGAATTCTCTAGTCACCATCACCAAGTTAGTAGAACTTCGTGATGAACTATAATATGCAAGGGATAACGGAAACGATTCCCAAGCTCTTCGTGATGCTAAAATCGACGAAGGTAGAAATCAAGAAAAACATCAAGTGTTGATGGTAGACAAGACCACTAGTTTCAAGAAAAGGGCAAAAGGAAGAAGGAGAACTTCAAGAAGAACGGCAAGCAAGTTGCTGCTCAAGTGAAGAAGCCCAAGTTTGGTCCTAAGCCTAAGACTAAGTGCTTCTACTGCAAAGGGACTGGTCACTGGAAGCGGAACTACCCCAAGTGATTGGCGGATAAGAAGGATGGCAAAGTGAACAAAGGTATATTTGATATACAGATTATTAATGTGTATTTTACTAGTGTTCATAGCAACCCCTCGGTATTTGATACTGGTTCAGTTGCTAAGAGTAGTAACTCAAAACGGGAGTTGCAGAATGAACAAAAACTAGTTAAGGGTGAAGTGATGATGTGCATTGGAAGTAGTTCCAAAATTGATATGATCATCATCGCACACTCCCTATACTTTCGGGATTAGTGTTGAAACTAAATAAGTGTTATTTGGTGTTTGCGTTGAGCATGAATATGATTTGATCATGTTTATTGCAATACGGTTATTCATTAAAGTCAGAGAATAATTGTTGTTCTGTTTACATGAATAAAACCTTCGATGGTCATACACCCAATGAAAATAGTTCGTTGGATCTCGATCGTAGTGTTACACATATTCATAATATTGAAGCCAAAAGATGCAAAGTTAATAATGATAGTGCAACTTATTTGTGGCACTGCCGTTTAGGTCATATCGGTGTAAAGCGCATGAAGAAACTCCATACTGATGGACTTTTGGAACCACTTGATTATGAATCACTTGGTACTTGCGAACCATGCCTCATGGGCAAGATGACTAAGACTCCGTTCTCCGGAACAATGGAGCGAGCAACAAACTTGATTGGAAATAATACATACTGATGTATGCAGTCCAATGAGTGTTGAGGCTCGCGGCGGGTATCGTTATTTTCTGACCTTCACAGATGATTTGAGCAGATATGAGTATATCTACTTGATGAAACATAAGTCTGAAACATTTGAAAAGTTCAAATAAATTCAGGGTGAAGTGGAAAATCATCGTGACAAGAAAATATGGTTTCTACGATCTGATCGCGGAGACAAATATTTGAGTTACGAGTTTGGTCTTCAACTAAAACATTGTGGAATAGTTTCACAAACTCATGCCACCTGGAACACCACAGCGTAATGGTGTGTCCGATTGTCATAACCGTACTTTATTGGATATAGTGCAATCTATGATGTCTCTTACCGATCTACCACTATCGTTTTGGGGTTATGCATTAGAGACAGTTGCATTCACGTTAAAAAGGGCACCATCTAAATCCATTGAGACGACACAATCTGAATTATGGTTTGGCAAGAAACCAAAGTTGTCGTTTCTTAAAGTTTTGGGCTGTGATGCTTATGTGAAAAAGTTTCATCCTGATAAGCTCAAACCCAAATCAAAGAAATATGTCTTCATAGGATACCCAAAGGAGACAGTTGGGTACATCTTCTATCACAGATCCGAAGGCAAGACATTCGTTGCTAAGAATGGATTCTTTCTAGAGAAGGAGTTTCTCTCGAAAGAACTGAGTGGGAGGAAAGTAGAAAACTTGATAAGGTAATTGTACCTTCTCCCTTATTGGAAAGTAGTTCATCACAGAAATCTGTTCTTGTGACTACTACACCAATTAGTAAGGAAGCTAATGATGATGATCATGTAACTTCATATCAAGTTACTGTTGGGGAACGTAGTAATTTCAAAATTTTCCTACGCACACGCAAGATCATGGTGATGCATAGCAACGAGAGGGGAGAGTGTTGTGTACGTACCAACGCAGACGTACCAACATCTTTCAACACAATTTTCTCTAGGAACATATCAAAATAAACACAGGGAAGCAACAACGCGAGCTATTGATCTACAACATAATTTGCAAAATACTACCAGGACTAAGTTCATGATAAATTAAAGTTCAATTAATCATATTACTTAAGAACTCCCACTTAGATGGACATCCCTCTAATCCTCTAAGTGATCACGTGATCCAAATCAACTAAACCATGTCCGATCATCACGTGAGATGGAGTAGTTTCATTGGTGAACATCACTATGTTGATCATATCTACTATATGATTCACGCTCGACCTTTCGGTCTCCGTGTTCCGAGGCCATATCTGTATATGCTTGGCTCGTCAAGTATAACCTGAGTATTCCGCGTGTGCAACTGTTTTGCACCCGTTGTATTTGAACGTAGAGCCTATCACACCCGATCATCACGTGGTGTCTCAGCACGAAGAACTTTCGCAATGGTGCATACTCAGGGAGAACACTTCTTGATAATTAGTGAGAGATCATCTTAAAATGCTACCGTCAAACTAAGCAAAATAAGATGTATAAAAGATAAACATCATATGCAATCAAAATATGTGACATGATATGGCCATCATCATCTTGCTTCTTTGATCTCCATCTCCAAAGTACAGTCATGATCTATATCGTCACCGGCATGACACCATGATCTCCATCATCTTGATCTATATCAATGTGTCGTCACGTGGTCGTCTCGCCAACACTTGCTCTTGCAACTATTGCTATCGCATAGCGATAAAGTAAAGCAATTATTGGGCGCTTGCATCTTATGCAATAGACATACAACCATAAGGCTTTTGCCAGTTGCCGATAAGTTCAACAAAACATGATCATCTTATACAACAACTTATAACTCATCACGTTTTGACCATATCACATCACAACATGCCCTGCAAAAACAAGTTAGACGTCCTCTACTTTGTTGTCGCAAATTTTACGTGGCTGCTACGGGCTTAAGCAAGAACCAATCTCACCTACGCATCAAAACCACAATGATAGTTTGTCAAATAGACTCCGTTTTAACCTTCGCAAGGACCGGGCGTAGCCACACTTGGTTCAAGTAAAGTTGGAGAAACAGTCACCCGCAAGCCACCTTTGTGCAAAGCACGTCGAGAGAACCGGTCTCGCGTAAGCGTACGCGTAATGTCAGTCTGGGCCGCTTCATCCAACAATACCGCCGAACCAAAGTATGACATGCTGGTAGGCAGTATGACTTATATCGCCCACAACTCACTTGTGTTCTACTCGTGCATATAACATCAAACCATAAAACCTAGGCTCTGATACAACTGTTGGGGAACGTAGTAATTTCAAAATTTTCCTACGCACACGCAAGATCATGGTGATGCATAGCAACGAGAGGGGAGAGTGTTGTCTATGTACCAATGCAGACCGACTGCGGAAGCGATCACACAACATAGAGGAAGTAGTCGTACGTCTTCCCGATCCGACCGATCCAAGCACCGTTACTCCAGCACCTCCGAGTTCTTAGCACACGTTCAGCTCGATGACGATCCTCGGGCTCCGATCCAGCAAAGCGTCGAGGAAGAGTTCCGTCAGCACGACGGCGTGGTGACGATCTTGATGTTCTACCGACGCAGGGCTTCGCCTAAGCACTACAACAATATGATCGAGGTGGAATATGGTGGCAGGGGGCACCGCACACGGCTAAGGAACGATCTCAAGGATCAACTTGTGTGTCTATGGGGTGCCCCCTGCCTCAGTATATAAAGGATGGAGGAGGAGGAGGCCGGCCAAGGCTATTGGTGCGGCCAGGATGGGAGTCCTACTAGGACTCCAAGTCCTAGTAGGAGTCCATCAAGAGGGGAGGAAGGGAGAAGGAAGTGGAGGAGTAGGAAAGGTGGCCGGCCCCCTTTTCCCTAGTCCAATTCGGACTAGAGGGGAGGGGGGCGCAGCAGCCTTTTTCCTCTTCCCACTAAAGCCCATCAAGGCCCATTACTTCTCCCGTAACTACCCGGTACTCCGAAAAATACCCAAATCACTCGGAACCTTTCCGATGTTCGAATATAGTCGTCCAATATATCAATCTTTACGTCTCGACCATTTCGAGACTCCTCGTCATGTCCCCGATCTCATCCGGGGCTCCGAACTCCTTCGGTACATCAAAACTCATAAACCAATAATATAACCGTCATCGAAACCTTAAGCGTGCGGACCCTACGGTTCGAGAACAATGTAGACATGACCGAGACACGTCTCCAGTCAATAACCAATAGCGGGACCTTGATGCCCATATTGGCTCCTACATATTCTACGAAGATCTTTATCGGTCAGACCGCATAACAACATACGTTGTTCCCTTTGTCATCGGTATGTTACTTGCCCGAGATTCGATCGTCGGTATCCCAATACCTAGTTCAATCTCGTTACCGGCAAGTCTCTTTACTCGTTTCGTAATACATCATCTCACAACTAACATATTAGTTGCAATGCTTGCAAGGCTTAGGTGATGTGCATTACCAAGAGGGCCCAGAGATACCTCTCCGACAATCGGAGTGACAAATCCTAATCTTGAAATACGACAACCCAACATCTACCTTTGGAGACACCTGTAATGCTCCTTTATAATCACCCATTTACGTTGTGACATTTGGTAGCACCCAAAGTGTTCCTCCGGCAAACGGGAGTTACGTAATCTCATAGTCATAGGAACATGTATAAGTCATGAAGAAAGCAATAGCAACATACTAAACGATCGGGTGCTAAGCTAATGGAATGGGTCATGTCAATCAGATCATTCAACTAATGATGTGACCTTGTTAATCAAATAACAACTCTTTGTTCATGGTTAGGAAACATAACCATCTTTGATTAATGAGCTAGTCTAGTAGAGGCATACTAGTGACACTCTGTTTGTCTATGTATTCACACATGTATTATGTTTCCGGTTAATACAATTCTAGCATGAATAATAAACATTTATCATGATATAAGGAAATAAATAATAACTTTATTATTGCCTCTAGGGCATATTTCCTTCAGTTACTACCGAATCTCGTAGGTAAACCAGAGTGAGATCCGCACCAGAGTGGTACGGTAATCCTGTTCTGGGAGTCATGTTACTAGACCATGACGAACTTGCGAACTATGAGGAAGCGATGATGAGCCCAGATTCCGCGAAATGGCTTGAGGCCATGAAATCTGAGATAAGATCCATGTATGAGAACAAAGTATGGACTTTGATTGACTTGCCCAATGATCGACGAGTCATTGAGATTAAATGGATCTTCAGGAGGAAGACGGACGCTAATAGTAGTGTTACTATCTACAAAGCTAGAATTGTCACAAAAAGGTTTTTGACAAGTTCAAGGTGTTGACTACGATGAGAGTTTGTCACTCGTATCTATGCTTAAGTCTGTCCAAATCATGTTAGCAATTGCCGCATTTTATGAAATCTGGCAAATGGATAAACAAAACTGCATTCTTTAATGGATTTATTAAAGAAGAGTTGTATATGATGCAACCAGAAGATTTTGTCAATCCTAAAGGTACTAACAAAATATGCAAGCTCCAGCGATCCATCTATGGACTGGTGCAAGCATCTCGGAGTTGGAATGTACGCTTTGATAAGTTGATCAAAGCATATAGTTTTATACAGACTTGCGGTGAAGCCTGTATTTACAAGAAAGTGAGTGGGAGCACTACAGCATTTCTGATAAGTATATGTGAAAGACATATTATTGATCGGAGATAATGTAGAATTATTCTGCAAAGCATAAAGGAATGTTTGAAAGGATTTTTCAAAGAAAGACCTCAGTGAAGCTGCTTACATATTGAGCATCAAGATCTATAAAGATAGATCAAGACGCTTGATAAGTTTTTTCAATGAGTACATACCTTGACAAGATTTTTGAAGTAGTTCAAAATAAAGAAAGAGTTCTTGCCTGTGTTACAAGGTGTGAAGTTGAGTAAGACTCAAAGCCCGACCACGGCAGAAAATAGAATGAGAATGAAAGTCATTCCCTATGCCTTGGCCATAGGTTCTATAAAGTATGCCATGCTGTGTACCAAACCTATTGTATACCCTACACTTATTTTGGCAAGGGAGTACAATAGTGATCTAGGAGTAGATCACTGGACAGCGGTCAAAATTATCCTTAGTGGAATAAGGATATGTTTCTCGATTATGAGGTGACAAAAGGTTCGTCGTAAAAGGGTTACGTCGATACAAGTTTTGGCACTGATCCGGATGACTCTTAGTCTTCATCTGGATACATATTGAAAGTGGGAGCAATTAGCTAAAGTAGCTCCGTGCAGAGCATTGTAGACATAGAAAATTGCAAAATACTTACGGATCTGAATATGGCAGACCCGTTGACTAAACTTCTCTCACAGGCAAAACATGATCACACCTTAGTACTCTTTGGGTGTTAATCACATAGCAATGTGAACTAGATTACTGACTCTAGTAAACCCTTTGGGTGTTGGTCACATATTGATGTGAACTATGGGTGTTAACCACATAAAGATGTGAACTATTGATGTTGGATCACATGGCGATGTAAACTAGATTATTGACTCTAGTGCAAGTGGGAGACTGAAGGAAATATGCCCTAGAGGCAATAATAAAGTTATTATTTATTTCCTTATATCATGATAAAAGTTTATTATTCATTCTAGAATTGTATTAACCGGAAACATAATACATGTGTGAATACATAGACAAACAGAGTGTCACTAGTATGCCTCTACTTGACTAGCTCGTTAATCAAAGATGGTTATGTTTCCTATCCATGGACAAAGAGTTGTCATTTGATTAATGGGATCACATCATTAGTTGAATGATCTGATTGACATGACCCATTTCATTAGCTTAGCACCCGATCGTTTAGTAGGTTGCTATTGTTTTCTTCATGACTTATACATGTTCCTATGACTATCAGATTATGCAACTCCCGTGTGCCGGAGGAACACTTTGTGTGCTACCAAACGTCACAACGTAACTGGGTGATTATAAAGGTGCTCTACAGGTGTCTCAAAAGGTACATGTTGGGTTGGCGTATTTTGAGATTGGGATTGTCACTCCGATCGTCGGAGAGGTATCTCTGGGCCCTCTCGGTAATGCACATCACTTAAGCCTTGCAAGCATTGCAACTAATGAGTTAGTTGCGGGATGATGTATTACGGAACGAGTAAAGAGACTTGCCGGTAACGAGATTGAACTAGGTATTGGATACCGACGATCGAATCTCGGGCAAGTAACATACCGATGACAAAGGGAACAACGTATGTTGTTATGCGGTCTGACCGATAAAAGATCTTCGTAGAATATGTAGGAACCAATATGGGCATCCAGGTCCCGCTATTGGTTATTGACCGGAGATGTGTCTCGGTCATGTCTACATTGTTCTCGAACCCGTAGGGTCCGCACGCTTAAGGTTTCAATGACAGTTATATTATGAGTTTATGCGTTTTGATGTACCGAAGGTTGTTCGGAGTCCCAGATGTGATCACGGACATGACGAGGAGTCTCGAAATGGTCGTGACATAAAGATTGATATATTGGAAGCCTATGGTTGGATATCGGAAGTGTTCCGAGTGAAATCGGGATTTTACCGGAGTACCGGGAGGTTACCGGAACCCCCCAGGAGGTATATGGGCCTTAGTGGGCCTTAATGGAAGAGAGGAGAGGTGGCCAGAGATGGGCCGCGCCTCTCCCCCCTTGGTCCAAATAGGACAAGGAGAGGGGGCCGGCCCCCCTTCCTCCTCTCTCTCCTCTTTCCCCCCTCCACGAATCCTATTCCAACTAGGAAAGGGGGGAGTCCTAATCCCGGAGGGAGTAGGACTCCTCCTGGCGCGCCTCCTCTTGGCCGGGCCCCCCTTTGAGCCTTTATATACGGAGGCAGGGGCACCCCCTAGAGACACAAGTTGATCCACGTGATCATATTCTTAGCCGTGTGCGGTGCCCCCTTCCAACATAATCCTCGATAATATTGTAGCGGTGCTTAGGCGAAGCCCTGCGACGGTAGAACATCAAGATCGTCACCACGCCGTCGTGCTGACGGAACTCTTCCCCGACACTTTGCTGGATCGGAGTCCGGGGATCGTCATCGAGCTGAACGTGTGCTAGAACTCGGAGGTGCCGTAGTTTCGGTGCTTGATCGGTCGGGCCGTGAAGACGTACGACTACATCAACCGCGTTGTCATAACGCTTCCGCTTTCGGTCTACGAGGGTATGTAGACAACACTCTTCCCTCTCGTTGCTATGCATCACCATGATCTTGCGTGTGCGTAGGAAATTTTTAAAATTACTACGTTCCCCAACAGCTTGTTCCGGCGAAGTGGTATCGAAATTACTCGAAAAAGAAAGTGGTATCGAAATTTTGATGTAATTGTTTGAGCTGGTTAATACTTTCGATGAACTTTTATAGTGGATCTGATCATTTTAAAAAAAAAGATGAATCAAGGAAAAATAGCTTGATATATTGTCTCTTTAATTTTTGTTAGTTAGATCCAAAGTTAAGACCCTAATATCTACCGAACGTCAGATTTGATGTGGCAAATCAAATATTTTTCTTTAAACAATTTCCAATCTAATCATCGTGTCATGGTAGTACAAAGAACATAGAAATAACAAAAACTACATTCATGTCTGAACACCATCTAGCGACAAATTAGAAACACTGGAGCAAGCTGAAGGCGTGTTGCCGTCATTGACCCTCCCTCATCGAAGCCAGACCAAACTTGTTATAGTAGACAATCGAGAAGTCGCCGTGCTAAAGCCTTGCAAAGAACAACGCATCATAACGACAACCATCGCCGATGAAAAAGAAATATAGATTGAAAGGATTCAATTTGTAGATCCACAAATGAAGACGAACAGAGGCGAAATCCAAACAAACCTATCGAAGACTAGTCCCGATCGAATCCTGCAAAATCCGCCAGAGACATGCCTCCACGCGCTCTCCGACGACACTAGACGCAGCACCGGCTGAGCTGGGAGAACCTTATTAGATCCCTCCCACCGGCAAGGGTTGGGCCCACCATGCCTTCAAGGCCCTCGAACCATCGAAGACGAATCAGATCGATGATAGCGCCGATGTGAGGAAGAGAAACCCTAAGTTTTTTTTGAGAGAGAGGAGGTGACGACTAGGTTTGGTGACGACTAAATGAACATTTTTCAGGCAAATTATGTTTGTCGAGAGTGACAAGTTTAATTGATGAATATGACAAAATCTATAATTCTTTGCCAAAAGAATGTGCTAGTCAACATAAATTTGCCATCTTCGCGTCAACATAAAATTTTCATGAAAAACAATACTCGTTTGAACTACAGTTTTGCTAAAGCACATCTAGATGTGCCATAAGCATTGCACATGTAAGTCCTATATCATTGATCTTATGTTGAGATTAATGTGGATATTTTTTTTCTTTTTTTCTTTTCCTCTTCATGCTTAATTCACTCACTTAGATATGCAATAAGCCCTTTAAACTATCTCCGACGATATAGGAACAGAAGAACATCGTAAGGCCATGTTCGGGACGCAGGAAAAATGGAGGAAAAACGAAGGGAACTCCTTCCGAAGGAATCGCTAGCTTTTAGGTCGTTCGGTACAAAGGAATGTGCATCTACCGATCCTATGGAAAGGTTTACGTGCCCGTGTTTTCACGGGAAAAATGAACATCCGGTCCTAGCTCTTTTTTTCACACTGGCCGAGGCAACGCAAGGAAAAGCTGCTGAACCATGCACCTTGGGGCCCATGTGCGGGTTTTTTTATGGAAGGGCCCCTGTCAGGGTCGATACGTACATGTCAGGACCCACATCGAGTTGATCTGTTTAAAAATCGCTACAGGGGGCCATGTGAGTTGATTTCCCTTGGTTTCCTTTCCTTCGTTCCGAATGCCTCGTCTGCATGTGTATACAGATTTTTCCTTTCCAATGTTATGCATTGCTATTCTATTCCATTTCCTTTGTTTCACTCCAACCCTGTGTTTTGCTTCCCTTTGTTCTGAACACAGCCTAAATCTGCGCAATACATCGCGCTGGAAAATTAGGAGTCCTCGCAACCGAATTGTCCCTCCGACTCCTCTTCCGTCGATAGTATCCTCGCTTTTTTCTCTCACAGAAGTTTCGATCCCCCCAAACGCCCTCCGCCGTCAGCGATGCAGCCCGATCTCGCGGCGGCGAATCGCCGTGTGATGGAGGATTTGACGAAGAAATATGGAGTGACCCCCGAAACCATGGACTATGTGACCCTTGGCCCGGTGTGCGTCGAGCCCCGCCGCATCGTGAAGGTGCCCCGTCCTCCGATCCTTGCCGCCGGCGCGGAGGGGCCGCCGAGGCGTCACCCCCGGGCGGAGCCGAGCCCGCTCGAGGCAGCGCTGCTGGACACCGTTCACCGGCACCACCTGCAGGCGCTCGCCATGATGGACCATGAGATCGTCGGCCGCCACGCGCGCGGCATGCTGCTCGCGGGCTATGCACCAATCGAGGAGGAGGTGAGCAAAGCGTTGTAGGTGGGGCTGATGGGGGCGACGACTCCTCCGCCCCTTCCGCCCCCTCCCGATCCGCCGCCAGCGGGGAGATCGGCGCCGCCGCGACCTGTTCGGGATGACTCGACGCTCTCGGGGTCTGACGCCGGCGGCTCGCCGGATCTGCAGGCTACGGCGGAATTCGAGGGGTTCCTCCATCCGACCAAATGGAACATTTCCTTCAAGGAGATCCGAGATGGTGGCCGCAGTGCGGAGGGAGTTCTCTATTCGTACTACCCGTCGAGGTGGATGGCGGTGCGCGATCTGGATGGTGACATCCTCGGAGGAGTGTACCTCCAAGCCGATGAAGAGATCTTCGAAGGTAAGCGTTTGCTCATTGATATTTTTGAGGTTATAGTTCTTTCGCGCGTGCAAGAGAAACCGGAGATTCTTGATCATGTTGAATTGATCGATCTCACGGAGGATCCCAAGCCATCCAAGCAGCGCTCCGGTGAGTGCTGCAGAGTGGGGGGGAGATTTTGGGCTCTTGCGGACGAAGACAGCGGAGATGACGACGACGTAGGCGGGCGATCCAGCAGCTCCACGAAGGGCTCGCCTACTCCATCCGATATAATCTGTGAGGCTTTCTCTTTTGGCTACGATGAGGATGACGTGGCTGAGATTGTGGAGACGGTCGTCCCTCCCCAGGATCCGGCGAGGAAAGGCCTGCAATCCAGTGAGAAGATGGAGCTGCTCCGGCGTGTCGTCCACCGCAGGACGGCGGCGAACGCATCTCGGCCGTGGAAGGGTCCAATTCCCAAGGTACGTCTACCCAAACTTACGGTTTTTGATATGGTTGCGCCGGAGGCATGGACGGTTGTGGTAAGACGGAAGGAAGGTGGCCGTGTGGCGGCCGGCCGGCAGCAGGCAACGGCGGCGGATTCGAACGGGATCGCGACAGCGAGGGCCCTGCGTTTGAATTCCCTGATCGGTGCATGGGGGCCAGCGGTGGTTACTGGGCCTCCTTCGGCTGGATATGTGGCCCAGTGCGAAGGGGCTGCAGTCGAGCCGGGTCCAATATCATTGAAAAAGGAAGGGAGTGAGGATACATCGATCGTCGACGTGAATTGCGCATGCGTTGATCGATCGGGTTCATCCTCCTCGTGCTCGCGCCGCAGGGTTCCGCTAAGGCGCTCTCCACATCGGCGGGCTCCTACGGGTCGTGCTCGTCGCACCCTCCGCTAGGGTTCATGGCGAGTCGGGATGCAGGCGGGAAGAAGCCAACCGAGGCTACTGGGGCGGGCCGGGCTGGGGCTGTGTCGGGCGGTGGCCGTGGTGCGCTACCCTCGGCTGTGCCGCCGCCGGTGGCTGCCTCTGGCCGTGGTTTCTCTGCAGAAGGCCGAACCTCTACTGGTGCGGGGGCTGGTCGTGGTGCGCTGCCTCGGCCGATCATTGGATCTGGTCCTGGGGGGGTGCCGCCCGTGCTGTCAGGGCGGGGAACCGGAGCTCTCGGCGGTGCGGCTGCGGCCATGATGGGCCGAGGCATTGGCGCACCGACCGGGGCGAGGCCGCCTGCGAAGGCCACCGCGGGCCGTGGTGCTCCTCCTCCGAGGCCTCCCGGCACCTACGCCATGGGGCGCGGAGCTGCGCCGCCAAGGCCGTCGGTGCATGATGATCCTCAACCGGTTGGCCATGTCGATGGGGCTCGCCCGGGGGTTCAGGCAACCAATGCAGGCGTGCAGCCTCGGGCAGCGCCACCGCCTCATCACATCACGAGGCCGAAGCATAATCGATCGGGTCCGACGCAGATGAGACATAACAACATGACTGCCGAGTCATCGGATCCGCCCCGAGGACAGTGGGGAGATGATGGTTATGATGTGTATGGAAAAGGCCAGAACCGTGGGCCGTCATCTACGGGAGGTGGACGCGGATACGCCTGGCAAAGTGATGGTTCGGATGAGAGACCTTTCCTTGGTCCGGCGGGTAACTTCGTTGAAGGGACTTCGGGCCCAAACAGCCGGCAGAGAGGTGGTTTCCGTGGCCATCGAGGTGGCTGTGGTGGTGGAAGGGGTGGTGGTCGTGGTCGGTTTCGCAAGCCGCCCCCAACACCGGTCGTGGTTGACCAGGCCTCTTCAGATATGGCTATTAATCCTGTGCAGTCGACTGAGGTGCCTAGCCAGGTGATGGAGGTGGTGACGGCTTTGGACAATGTGGAGGTCCCTAGTACCGGTGGAGAGGCCGAGGTAGGGGACATGGCTGAGTCTGAGAGGGCATCTAAATGGGCTCGTAAGAAGGAAAAGATGTTGTGCTATCGATGTGGTGAGAAAGGCCACTTTATTGCAGAATGTGCAGCGGAACTATGTAGCTTGTGTGGCAAGAGTGCTCATGTTATGGGGGAATGCCCGGTTTTGCGTGATCAGGCTCCTGTGCTCACGATGTATGGAGTATATTGTGCCGAACTCACTTTCTTTGAGTCCCCGGCGGCGAGGGATATTACTGTTGTGGCTCAGAGTATGACTACTGGCATTGTCAAAGCCACCCGAGAGGTGGTGTCTGAGGCTCAAATTGTGCGGAGACTTCAGGAACTAGTTCCCAAGGACTTTCAGTGGGAGCTTGTTCGGATCGAGGACAATGTCTTTAGGGTTGATTTCCCAACGGGGGATGACTTACAGAAGCTGCTGAGTTTTGGGTTATGCAGGCTGCCTGGTACTAAGTGTATCCTGGAGTTTCACGAGTGGAAAAAGGAGGAGCCTAAGGGTAAACCGCTCACATAGGTGTGGCTGCGGTTTTCAGGGGGCCCATCTGAGGCTTTAACCGATGCTCGGGTTGTGGCGAGTTTGGGTATGCTGGTGGGTAAGACTGAGGAAGTGGACATGGTTTTTACCCGCGCACATGGGGTGGCCCGGATTTTGGTGGGCGTTCTGGACACGGATTTTATCCCGAACATGGTTAACTGGTTTTATAGGGGAGAGGTGTTTCCTCTTGAGATAGAGTTTGAGGATGCCGAGTTGTTTGCCGACGTGGGTTCTGGGGCTGATATGGACATGCACGAGGGGGATGGTGATGCCTGTGCTCGTGATGACCCGACTGAGGAGGCAGGACGAGAGAGGGCCAATGGGCCTAGTACGGCCGCTCAGTTACCCGGTGATGGTTCTGGAGTAGAACCTGCATCGGCCCCGACGGTACCGATGAGTTCCTTGCGCTTTGGGTCTTTCGAGCCAGCCTCGGCGCCTCCTCGGCTTTGGAGTGACCGGGTTGAGTCTAATGATTGCTTTGAATGTATGCTTCCTCCATTGGAGTTTGATGAGGTGGCTAGTCCTGTGATGGTTACGGAGGTGGAGCCTCAGTTGGGTTCGCTTCCTACTACTGTGGCTTCGAGCAGGAATATTACGACAGGCTCGGAGGTGCTATCTGGGGAGGGGAGTCTAGGGCAGGTGGCCCTGGCCTCTCCTTCTCGTGGTCTGCTGCAGGTCATTCCGGTGAGGCCGGCGTTGGTCGGCAGTGGGGGAGGTAGCCTAGATTCTTCTCCCACCGCGGCGCCGGTACCGGTCGGCTTGGCTAGTGCCGGGGTAGCGAGCCCGAGGCAGGAGGCCTCGGCTCCTGCTTCTCCGGTTGGGGCAGTGGCTCGCGCGCCGACGGCTGCGCTGGGGGGAGAGCTGGGGCAGGTGGCCGTGGCTCTTCCCTCCTCTCCGGTAGTCGGGCAGACTGCTTCTCCTACGAGTTCTTCATCTGCGGTCAGGAGGACCGCACCGTCGACGACTCCCACGCTTTGCTCTGCGCCGGTGGGCGGGGCAGGAGGAGGGAGTGGGCAGGTGGCCCCAGTTGTCCCATCTCTTGTCCTACCCGCCGGGCACTTGTCCGAGGGCATTGGGAACCCGCGGCCTCCTCATTCGCGAGAGGAGGTTATTGCTTTTGGCGGGGTCTCAGACCCGGTCTTTACGGGGAGACGGATGAGTACTCACGTTATGGACCTTCCGGAGGTGGACGATATGCAGCAGCGGTGCGCCATGAGGGCGGCCAAGCTTCACGATGCTGCGTTATCTTCTGGTATGTCCGTTAACATATCTAATTCTTTATTGCATTATGCTCCTGAGGAGATTATTAATAATGCAAACCAATTAGGAGTTTCACTAGGCAGTACTAAGAATGAAATTTCCAATTCGGTAAATGATATGTTAGATTTAGAGGTGGAGCGGGCCTTAGAGACTATTCGCTATCTTGCTGCGGTCAAACCCATGAATGATGATGAAATTGATGCGTTAGGGGTTAGAGTGCTTAATAACCTTTGTGCGGATCTAGCACCTTCTAATCAGGAGTCTGAGGGCGATGATGAGCCCTTAGATGAGGTAGCTATCGGTTCCGTTCAGCCCAGTTATGAGGACCGGGTGACGGAGCCCACTAAGCCAAAGCGTAAGTGGAGGCGAAAGATTTATCCCGATTCTGCAGTTTGTAGGAGTGCTAGGATTCGGACTGCTAAAAAATTCCATGATGAACTATGAAAGGAATCTTTTGGAATAGCAGAGATCTGAAGGACTTGGCTAAAAGAAGGTTTCTTGCTGAAGCTTCTCTGGAACATCGGTTAGATTTCATTGCTCTATCGGAAACCGGTCGAGACAATTTTGCGCCACAGTTTCTTTCCTCTCTGGTGGGTGGTCTTGAGTTCGATTGGCATTGCCTCCCGCCACGAGGTAGATCGGGAGGTATCTTACTAGGTGTGAGATGTGATTCCCTTGAAGTTCGGAGTGTAGTAATGGGTGACTTCGCGGTTAAGTTTTGAGTGCGGTCGAAAGTTGATGGGTTCAACTGGGCTTTGGTAGCAGTCTATGGGGCAGCTCAACCCGAACTTAAACCGGAGTTTCTGGCGGATCTTGTTCGGATTTGTGGGTCCGAACAGCTTCCGATTTTGGTCGGGGGTGATTTTAATATCATTAGAAGGAGAGAGGAGAAAAATAATGATAATTTTGACGGCAGATGGTCGTTTATGTTCAATACCATTATCGAAAGCCTAGATCTACAGGAGATAGAGCTCTCTGGTAGACAGTTTACCTGGGCTAATGCTATACCAAACCCGGCATTTGAAAAGCTTGATCGGGTTCTCGCCAGCGTGGAGTGGGAACAGAAGTTCCCTCTTGTTACGGTGCAAACTCTCACGCGGGGAATCTCCGATCACACACCATTGTTCGTTGACTCAGGGGAGCCGAACCATGTGGGAAACAAAAACACCTTCTCTTTTGAGATGGCCTGGTTCGAACGTGAGGGGTTCTTAGACATCATAGCCAGGGAGTGGGCCAAGGGTGTTGGAGGAAGGACGGCGGTCGAGCGCTGGCAGAATAAAACTAGGCATTTGAGAAGTTTCTTACGAGGTTGGGCTAAGCACCTCCGTGGGGTGTATAAGATTGAGAAGGATAGGCTCCTCTCTCTTGTACATGCCTTGGACGTAAAAGCCGAATCCGTGATGTTGCTGCCCACCGAGCTCCAAGTTAAAAATGAGGCGGAGAAGAGGCTGAAAGAACTTCTCCGCGAAGAAGAATTGAAGTGGGCTTTGCGTGCCAAGGTCCGCAAAGTAGTCCAAGGGGACGCGAATACTCAATTTTTTCACCTCATTGCCAATGGTAAGCACAGAAAGAAGAGGATCTTTCAGCTCGAGCAGGATGAGGGCACTATTTTAGGTCAGGATAATCTCAAAACCTATATTACCGAATACTATAGACAGTTATTTGGACCGCCGGAGGACAATTGTGTGTCCCTCGACGAGTCCAGGGTTGAGGATGTACCTCAATTGACAACTGCCGATAATGATATCTTGATTGCTCCGTTCTCAGAGAAAGAGGTGTTCGATGCTATTGCACAAATGAAAAATAATAAGGCTCCCGGTCCGGATGGGTTCCCGGCTGAGTTCTATAAAAAGTGCTGGCACATTATTAAGGGGGATTTACTACCTATGTTTCATGACTTATTCTCTGGACAGCTTCAATTATTTCACTTGAATTTTGGAACTATCACTTTGCTCCCGAAGAAAACGGATGCTGTGAGGATCGAGCAGTTCAGGCCGATCTGCCTCCTCAATGTTAGTTTCAAAATCTTCACCAAGGTCGGGACTAATAGGCTCACACAGATTGCGCAGTCTGTGGTGCAGCAATCCCAAACTGCTTTCATGCCGGACAGGAACATCCTTGAAGGGATGGTGGTTCTTCATGAAACGCTCCATGAAATCCATTTCAAAAAATTAGATGGAGTAATTTTTAAGGTGGATTTCGAAAAAGCGTACGATAAAGTTAAGTGGCCATTCCTCCAATAGACATTGCGTATGAAGGGTTTTGACGAAGCCTGGCACCGACAGGTTGAATCATTTACGCAAAAAGGGAGTGTGGGAATTAAAGTGAATGACGACATAGGTCATTATTTCCAGACACATAAAGGCCTAAGACAAGGAGATCCGATGTCCCCTATCCTGTTTAACATTGTCGTGGATATGTTAGCAATTTTGATAGGACGGGCTAAGGAGAATGGTCAAGTGGGTGGGTTGGTACCTCATCTTGTGGAAGGAGGTGTTTCCATCCTTCAGTACGCCGATGATACAATCATCTTTATGGAGCATGATTTGGCCAAGGCGAGAAATATGAAGCTGGTGTTATGCCTGTTTGAACAATTGACTGGGTTAAAGATTAACTTCCATAAGAGCGAATTGTTCTGCTTTGGTAGAGCCAAAGACGACCAGGAGTCTTATAGGCAATTGTTTGGGTGCGAGTTGGGGAGCTTACCCTTCTCTTACCTTGGCATTCCGATTCACCATCGTAAGCTAACAAACAGAGAATGGAAGTGCATCGAGGATCGATTTGAGAAAAAACTGAGCTGTTGGAAGGGTAAGCTCATGTCATACGGAGGCCGTTTGATTTTGATTAATTCGGTGCTCACGAGTATGCCTATGTTTCTCTTATCTTTCTTTGAGGTCCCAGTTGGTGTTAGGAAATGACTGGACTTCTATCGGTCGCGTTTCTTTTGGCAGGGTGATGAGCTTAAAAGAAAATACCGGCTAGCTAAATGGGACATCATCTGTAGACCGAAAGACCAAGGGGGTCTTGGCATTGAAAACCTTGAAGTCAAGAACATATGTCTTCTTAGTAAGTGGTTGTGGAAGCTGTCTTCTGGGACTGAAGCCATGTGGGTGCAGATCCTACGCAACAAGTATCTCCAAATTAAAACATTGTCCCAGGTTGCAGTCAGGCCGACTGATTCGCCCTTCTGGAAAGGACTGATGAAAGTCAAGCAATCTATGTTCAATAGGGCGAGATTTGTTATTGGAAACGGTACAAGTACACGTTTCTGGGAGGATACTTGGCTTGGCGAATCACCTTTAGCCGTTCAATATCCGTCGTTATATCGGATTGCTCAACGACGTGATGTGTTTGTTGCAACGGTATTCCAATCAACCCCCCTTAATATTCAGTTTCGAAGGTCGCTAGCGGGCAATCGCTGGGAAGAATGGCTCCATCTAGTTAGGAGACTGATGGAGGTTCAACTTTCGCACCAACCCGATATATTGCGCTGGAAGTTGACTAGTTCTGAAGTATTTACAGTTAAATCAATGTATATTGATGTTATTAATTCGACTGCTATTCCAACTTCCAAGTGTATTTGGGCTGTCAAAGTGCCTTTAAAAATTAAAGTGTTTATGTGGTTTGTCCATAAACAAGTTATTTTAACAAAGGACAACTTGATTAAACGCAATTGGACAGGACCTACTAGGTGTAGTTTCTGTGATCGGGATGAGACGATTAAGCATTTATTCTTTGATTGCCCGTTGGCCAAAGGTCTTTGGCGGACGGTCCATATTGCTTTTAATATTACTCCGCCGACGTCGGTCAATGCTTTATTTGGGACATGGCTTAGTGGGGTTGAGCCTGAATTAGCAAGACATATTCGGGTTGGAGTTTGTGCTTTGCTATGGACTATCTGGAATTGCAGAAATGATTTGGTTTTTAACAGAATATCACGGATTCATTTTTTGCAGGTTATTTTCCGAGCTACGGCACTGATCCGTTCGTGGTCGCTACTCACTCCGATGGAATCCAGGGAGCATTTGGTTACTGGATCTATCCATTGGGAGATGGTAGCTCGGGATATCTTCAACCGGTTTGGATGGCGGTCATGTAATAGGATAGGCAATTAGTTTCCCTATCTATTGTTAGCCAGCCGGTTGTGGCATCTTTTTCGGCCTAGTTTGTGTATCTAGCCGTTCATCGCTCTGTGTGAGCTGCATTTATCTTTTCTTTTTAGCTGGAGACTGTGGAACCTTGTTGGCACTTTTTGTTATTTGTTTAATAAGATAGCCGTATGCATCATTCTGATGCAGAGGCCGGGGAGCCCCCTTTTCGAAAAAAAAGCCTACGGCCTCCACGACCCCGTCTGCAACATCCTCGCCAACTATCTCTGGCACGATACAGTCTTCCCCGCTTCCTCCAGCCAGGAGGTTCTTCAGCCCATGATGCTGAGCTGCAAGGCCATATTCCGCCTGGCTCGCCGCTCCCTCGACGCCCTCGTCGCCTTCATGAGGGCGTACGCGCCCACCCTGTCTGCTGAAGAGGCCGTGTCCTACCTGAGCAGAAGCCATGGCAACCTTCACCATGCCGTCGTGCTTGTTGACAGAGAAGGTGTTTCCCACGCAAACCGCATGGACGACGCCTTCAGGGCTGCCATTCTGGCAGCGCATCTCCCTAGTGACGTAGCTCGCGAGGCTCAATTTTTTTTCATTGCCAACTGTGCTCCTACTGACGCTTTTCTTGCAAAGCATGGAATTCATGGTCACCCATTAGCTTTTGGATTAACTGGCCTGAGGCCGCAAAGCAATCCATCGCTTATAGTGCTTGAATTCGTCAAGCTGGTTGTTTCCAGTTTAGCTCTCACACAGCCGCCACCAAGCTCGCCGAGCCTAAGCCAAGGAGCATATAGAGCGTTAAGGATCAAGATGCATGCCTTCAAGAGGGATCAGGAGTTTTGCTTTGGTATAGTAAACATGGCGCTCAAGAAACTCGCGTTCCAGTTTGGGGTAATATTTCTGATTCCCGTTTGCCTAACGGCTGATTTATATTTTGGTTTTCCTTCAATCTGCTGCATCTCTGACATGGGTTAATTTTCATTATTCAGGAACTTTATCAGATTCATCTACTATGCGGCAAAAGTTTGGTTACTTTGGTTCCTGATAGCTATTATCATGTCAACTTCTTGGCATCACGCGAGAGCGAGCCTAATCAGCCTAAGCTGTTTTTTTGCTGAGGTTCGTGCTTCACTTCAAGATGTGGATGATGTGACCTTGTGCTGTCCTGTGACATTATCAGGAAGAGCTGGTATGCCAAGTTTTCCTTGTTTTTCATTAGTTCATACATATGACTGAATTCTCATATTACACTTGCCTGGGTTTTTAGACATGATATTATTATCTGAAATTAACATTTGCAACTAACGTCTAGTTTTTGTGCGGATCCTCTTTATTTAGTATCTCATCTTACTGAATGAATTTCTGATACTAAAAGAGAGTAGGGCGGAAACATGAATTAAACGTGCAAAGCACTTAACTTTGGGTTACACACTTGCACTGAAATTAATTTTGGGTTAAACAGGGAGTTTTTTAGTTCGGTTTATATGATAGCCCCGAGTAGCAACTGAACTTTCACATTAGACCAGACTAAGAGTTTCTAAAGTTGAGTATTTGCAACAGATTTACTCATTTAGCATGAATGGTGTTTTGTTTAGATCAACCATTTAATTGTGTGGCAAGCGCATTTTGCTGAAATATCTAATTCTGTATAGAAATTGTTTATTTCAGCTTTATTCCAATTGGATTTGAGATACCAAGGATTTTTTGTATTATATGCTCCATTCAATACGAAATATGAATATTATGATACAACTTTTGTTTCTCAATGCATTCTTGCCTTGCATCCAAGCTAATTACTGTTTCCTTTTGATGTCTGCTTGGTAATTAGGTGGATGCTCTGCTTGTGAGTATATGGGAATGAAACTCATCCATCCTGTAGATGAGAAGTTCAATGGACAATGTGACTTCACTAAGGGTAAAGACCCACACATTGTTGAACTTTTCAGGAAAGACCCTACCTCAGAGTTTGATGTTCCACTGATTGATGATTACATTTTCTTTGAGCTTGATCACCACCCTGAGGTTACAACCTTCCTGGAGACCTCTTACTCCTATATGAGTGATGATCAAGTGGACCTGAGTCTTTTGTGGTTTGAAAATTACATGCCTTGAGCAGTGTTATTACTGGTATGTATATGATATTCATAAATATTTGTATGCACTAACTTAGGCATTTTAATTGGTGGAAAGCAGATGTTATCATAGAAACTAGAAATTTTGGGGATACAAGAATGCATACATCTTGAATACACTAACAACAATCAAAGATACATCACTATGGGTGTCCGAGATAACTCGATGAGGAACACTCGTCGATTGGGGTGAAGACAACTTTGAAGGTCCAACTACAAACTAGTTCGCAATTAAACAACACAACAATAACTATGATATGCAATCTGGATATTGCGAATACAAATAAAGTATAGATGATGGTTGTAGTTTTGTTAGTGGTCTTGGCTTAGTCGTTGGACAAGTACATGAAGTTGCAGCTATGGTGAGCTTTTAACTAAACAAACCCATGTCTAAACGATGCTCTAGGAGCACTATTTATGGAGGGGCAAAATGCAAATTCAGCTAGCCCAACTCTAGGTAGATTTACTTCGCGAAATGCTGTAAAAAACTGTCTATGCCCCAAAAGTTAACTAGCATAACATTTGTTGAAGGCTATGGATGAAATAATTAAGTGTCAGCTTGTTTATTTGATCCATGTCTTCATGCATCATTATGGTTGCTTCAAAGTCTTGAAATCTTCATTTGAAGCTCCATCTCATTCATTGTGCGTTCATCTCAGTCCTTCTCAGTCCCATGCTTGATCATGCTTCAACACTCCCTTCTTGTCCATGCTAGGCCCTTCATTTACGAGAAGTATGAACATATGAAATTTTCACAACAACATGGTCTCATGAATATTCCCCAGAAAGGAAATTATCTGATAAATTAATTATCATGTGGAAGCTCTAGTGAGGGATCCAAGTATGTGTGGATCTTGAAAATGAATAGTTGTGGAGGCGATGGGTGTAACAATCACTGAGATGTCCTGACCGAAAACTCCTCCTAGCTAAGTAACCAATACAAATACGTTTGTATAATACTTCCTCCGTTCGGAATTACTTGTCGCAGAAATGGATGTATCTAGATGTATTTTAGTTCTAGATACATCCATTTCCAAGACAAGTAATTCCGAACGGAGGGAGTTGAAGGAAATATGCCCTAGAGGCAATAATAAAGTTATTATTTATTTCCTTATATCATGATAAATGTTTATTATTCATGCTAGAATTGTATTAACCGGAAACATAATACATGTGTGAATACATAGACAAACAGAGTGTCATTAGTATGCCTCTACTTGACTAGCTCGTTAATCAAAGATGGTTATGTTTCCTAACCATGAACAAAGAGTTGTTATTTGATTAACGAGGTCACATCATTAGTTGAATGATCTGATTGACATGACCCATTCCATTAGCTTAGCACCCGATCGTTTAGTATGTTGCTATTGCTTTCTTCATGACTTATACATGTTTCTATAACTATGAGATTATGCAACTCCCGTTTACCGGAGGAACACTTTGGGTACTGCCAAACGTCACAACGTAACTGGGTGATTATAAAGGAGCACTACAGGTGTCTCCAAAGGTAGATGTTGGGTTGGTGTATTTCGAGATTAGGGTTTGTCACTCCGAGTGTCGGAGAGGTATCTCTGGGCCCTCTCGGTAATACACATCACATAAGCCTTGCAAGCATTATAACTAAGATGTTAGTTGTGAGATGATGTATTACGGAACGAGTAAAGAGACTTGCCAGTAACGAGATTGAACTAGGTATTGGATACCGACGATCGAATCTCGGGCAAGTAACATACCGATGACAAAGGGAACAACGTATGTTGTTATGCGGTCTGACCGATAAAGATCTTCGTAGAATATGTAGGAGCCAATACGGGCATCCAGGTCCCGCTATTGGTTATTGACCGGAGACGTGTCTCGGTCATGTCTACATTGTTCTCGAACCGTAGGGTCCGCACGCTTAACGTTACGATGACAGTTATTATGAGTTTATGCATTTTGATGTACCGAAGGTTGTTCGGAGTCCCGGATGTGATCACAGACATGACGAGGAGTCTCGAAATGGTCGAGACATAAAGATTGATATATTGGAAGCCTATGTTTGGACATCGGAAGTGTTCCGGGTGAAATCGGGATTTTACCGGACTACCGAGAGGGTTACCGGAACCCCCCGGGAGCCAAATGGGCCAACATGGGCCTTGGTAGAAAGGTGAAAGGGCTGCCCCATGGGCTGCGCGCCTCCCCCCCCTTCCCCTAGTCCTATTAGGACTAGGGAAGGTGGCCGGCCACCCCTTCTCTCTTTCCCACTTGAGGAAACCTAGTTGGACTAGGATTGGAGGGGGGAGTCCTACTCCTGGTAGGAGTAGGACTCCTCCTGCGCCTCCCACCTTGGCCGGCCAGCCCCTCCCCTTGGATCCTTTATATACGGGGGCAGGGGGCACCTCTAGACACACAAGTTGATCCTTGAGATCGTTCCTTAGCCGTGTGCGGTGCCCCTGCCACCAAATTCCACCTCGATCATACCGTTGTAGTGCTTAGGCGAAGCCCTGCGTCAGTAGTACATCAAGATCGTCACCACGCCGTCGTGCTGACGGAACTCTTCCTCGACGCTTTGCTGGATCGGAGCCCGAGGATCGTCATCGAGCTGAACGTGTGCTAAGAACTCGGAGGTGCCGGAGTAACGGTGCTTGGATCGGTCGGATCGGGAAGACGTACGACTACTTCCTCTACGTTGTGTGATCGCTTCCGCAGTCGGTCTGCGTTGGTACGTAGACAACACTCTCCCCTCTCGTTGCTATGCATCACCATGATCTTGCGTGTGCGTAGGAAATTTTTTGAAATTACTACGTTCCCCAACAGTGGCATCCGAGCCTAGGTTTTATGGTTTGATGTTATTTGCACGAGTAGAACACAAGTGAGTTGTGGGCGATACAAGTCATACTGCCTACCAGCATGTCATACTTTGGTTCGGCGGTATTGTTGGACAAGACGACCCGGACCAACCTTACGCGTACGCTTACGCGAGACCGGTTCCCTCGACGTGCTTTGCACATAGATGGCTTGTGGGCGACTGTCTCTCCAACTTTAGTTGAACCGAGTGTGGCTACGCCCGGTCCTTGAGAAGGTTAAAACGGAGTCTATTTGACAAACTATCATTGTGGTTTTGATGCGTAGGTGAGATGAGTTCTTGCTTAAGCCCGTGGCAGCCACGTAAAACTTGCAACAACAAAGTAGAGGACGTCTAACTTCTTTTTGCAGGGCATGTTGTGATGTGATATGGTCAAGGCATGATGCTGATTTTATTGTATGAGATGATCATGTTTTGTAACCAAGTTATCGGCAACTGGCAGGAGCCATATGGTTGTCGCTTTATTGTATGCAATGCAATCGCGATGTAATGCTTTACTTTATTACTAAGCGGTAGTGATAGTCGTGGAAGCATAAGATTGGTGAGACGACAACGATGCTACGATGGAGATCAAGGTGTCGTGCCGGTGACGATGGTGATCATGACGGTGCTTCGGAGATGGAGATCTCAAGCACAAGATGATGATGGCCATATCATATCACTTATATTGATTGCATGTGATGTTTATCTTTTATGCATCTTATCTTGCTTTGATTGACGGTAGCATTATAAGATGATCTCTCACTAAATTATCAAGAAGTGTTCTCCTTGAGTATGCACCATTGCCAAAGTTCGTCGTGCCCAGACACCACGTGATGATCGGGTGTGATAAGCTCTACGTCCATCTACAACGGGTGCAAGCCAGTTTTGCACACGCAGAATACTCAGGTTAAACTTGACGAGCCTAGCATATGCAGATATGGCCTCGGAACACAGAGACCGAAAGGTCGAGCGTGAATCATATAGTAGATATGATCAACATGACGATGTTCACCATTGAAAACTACTCCATCTCACGTGATGATCAGTTATGGTTTAGTTGATTTGGATCACGTGATCACTTAGAGGATTAGAGGGATGTCTATCTAAGTGGGAGTTCCTAAGTAATTTGATTAACTGAACTTAAACTTATCATGAACTTAGTACCTGATAGTATCTTGCTTGTTTATGTTGATTGTAGATAGATGGCTCGTGCTGTTGTTCCGTTGAATTTTAATGCGTTCCTTGAGAAAGCAAAGTTGAAAGATGATGGTAGCAATTACACGGACTGGGTCCGTAACCTGAGGATTATCCTCATTGCTGCACAGAAGAATTACGTCCTGGAAGCACCGCTGGGTGCCAGGCCTGCTGCTGGAGCAACGCCAGATGTTATGAACGTCTGGCAGAGCAAAGCTGATGACTACTCGATAGTTCAGTGTGCCATGCTATACGGCTTAGAATCGGGACTTCAACGACGTTTTGAACGTCATGGAGCATATGAGATGTTCCAGGAGTTGAAGTTAATATTTCAAGCAAATGCTCGAATTGAGAGATATGAAGTCTCCAATAAGTTCTATAGCTGCAAGATGGAGGAGAACAGTTCTGTCAGTGAGCATATACTCAAAATGTCTGGGTATAATAATCACTTGATTCAGATGGGAGTTAATCTTCCAGATGATTGCGTCATTGACAGAATTCTCCAATCACTGCCACCAAGCTACAAGAGCTTCGTGATGAACTATAATATGCAAGGGATGAACAAGACTATTCCCGAGCTCTTTGCAATGCTGGAAGCTGCGGAGGTAGAAATCAAGAAGGAGCATCAAGTGTTGATGGTCAACAAGACCACTAGTTTCAAGAAAAAGGGCAAAGGGAAGAAGAAGGGGAACTTCAAGAAGAACAGCAAGCAAGTTGCTGCTCAGGAGAAGAAACCCAAGTCTGGACCTAAGCCTGAAACTGAGTGCTTCTACTGCAAGCAGACTGGTCACTGGAAGCGGAACTGCCCCAAGTATTTGGCGGATAAGAAGGATGGCAAGGTGAACAAAGGTATATGTGATATACATGTTATTGATGTGTACCTTACTAGAGCTCGCAGTAGCACCTGGGTATTTGATACTGGTTCTGTTGCTAATATTTGCAACTCGAAACAGGGACTACGGAATAAGCGGACGCTAGCAAAGGATGAGGTGACGATGCGCGTGGGAAACGGTTCCAAAGTCGGTGTGATCGTGGTCGGCACGCTACCTCTACATCTACCTTCGGGATTAATATTAGACCTAAATAATTGTTATTTTGTGCCAGCGTTGAGCATGAACATTATATCTGGATCTTGTTTAATGCGAGACGGTTATTCATTTAAATCAGAGAATAATGGTTGTTCTATTTATATGAGTAATATCTTTTATGGTCATGCACCTTTGAAGAGTGGTCTATTCTTGTTGAATCTCGATAGTAGTGATACACATATTCATAATGTAGAAACCAAAAGATGCAGAGTTGATAATGATAGTGCAACTTATTTGTGGCACTGCCGTTTAGGTCATATCGGTGTAAAGCGCATGAAGAAACTCCATATTGATGGGCTTTTGGAACCACTTGATTATGAATCACTTGGTACATGCGAGCCGTGCCTCATAGGCAAGATGACTAAAACACCGTTCTCCGGTACTATGGAGAGAGCAACAGATTTATTGGAAATCATACATACCGATGTATGTGGTCCGATGAATATTGAGGCTCGTGGCGGATATCGTTATTTTCTCACCTTCACAGATGATTTAAGCAGATATGGGTATATCTACTTAATGGAACATAAGTCTGAAACATTTGAAAAGTTCAAGGAATTTCAGAATGAAGTTGAAAATCATCGTAACAAGAAAATAAAGTTTCTACGATCTGATCGTGGAGGAGAATATTTGAGTTACGAGTTTGGTGTACATTTGAAAAATTGTGGAATAGTTTCGCAACTCACGCCACTCGGAACACCACAGTGTAATGGTGTGTCCGAACGTCGTAATCGTACTTTACTAGATATGGTGCGATCTATGATGTCTCTTACTGATTTACCGCTATCGTTTTGGGGTTATGCTTTAGAGACGGCCGCATTCACGTTAAATAGGGCACCATCAAAATCCGTTGAGACGACGCCTTATGAACTATGGTTTGGCAAGAAACCAAAGTTGTCGTTTCTTAAAGTTTGGGGCTGCGATGCTTATGTGAAAAAGCTTCAACCTGATAAGCTCGAACCCAAAGCGGAGAAATGTGTCTTCATAGGATACCCAAAGGAAACTGTTGGGTATACCTTCTATCACAGATCTGAAGGCAAGACATTCGTTGCTAAGAATGGATCATTTCTAGAGAAGGAGTTTCTCTCGAAAGAAGTGAGTGGGAGGAAAGTAGAACTTGACGAGGTAACTGTACCTGCTCCCTTATTGGAAAATAGTACATCACAGAAAACTGTTTCTGCGACACCTATACCAATTAGTGAGGAAGCTAATGATGATGATCATGAAACTTCAGGACAAGATACTACTGAACCACGTAGATCAACCAGAGTGAGATCCGCACCAGAGTGGTACGGTAATCCAATTCTGGAAGTCATGCTACTAGATCATGATGAACCTACGAACTATGAAGAAGCGATGGTGAGCCCAGATTCCGCAAAGTGGCTTGAGGCCATGAAATCTGAGATGGGATCCATGTATGAGAACAAAGTATGGACTTTGGTTGACTTGCTCGATGATCGGCAAGCAATTGAAAATAAATGGATCTTCAAGAAAAATACTGACGCTGACGGTAATATTACTGTCTATAAAGCTCGACTTATCGCAAAAGGTTTTCGACAAGTTCAAGGGGTTGACTACGATGAGACCTTCTCACCCGTAGCGATGCTTAAGTCCGTCAGAATCATGTTAGCAATTGCCGCATTTTATGATTATGAAATATGGCAGATGGATGTCAAAACTGCATTCCTGAATGGATTTCTGGAAGAAGAGTTGTATATGATGCAACCAGAAGGTTTTGTCGATCCAAAGGGAGCTAACAAAGTATGCAAACTCCAGCGATCCATTTATGGACTAGTGCAAGCATCTTGGAGTTGGAATAAACGCTTTGATAGTGTGATCAAAGCATTTGGCTTTATACAGACTTTTGGAGAAGCCTGTATTAACAAGAAAGTGAGTGGGAGCTCTGTAGCATTTCTGATATTATATGTGGATGACATATTGCTGATTGGAAATGATATAGAATTTCTGGATAGCATAAAGGGATATTTGAATAAAAGTTTTTCGATGAAAGACCTCGGGGAAGCTGCTTACATATTAGGCATAAAGATCTATAGAGATAGATCAAGCCGCTTAATTGGACTTTCACAAAGCACATACCTTGACAAGATTTTGAAGAAGTTCAAAATGGATCAAGCAAAGAAAGGGTTCTTGCCTGTGTTACAAGGTGTAAAGTTGAGTCAGACTCAATGCCCGACCACTGCAGAAGATAGAGAGAAAATGAAAGATGTTCCCTATGCTTCAGCCATAGGCTCTATCATGTATGCAATGCTGTGTACCAGACCTGATGTGTGCCTTGCTATAAGTTTAGCAGGGAGGTAGCAAAGTAATCCAGGAGTGGATCACTGGACAGCGGTCAAGAAGATCCTGAAATACCTGAAAAGGACTAAGGATATGTTTCTCGTATATGGAGGTGACAAAGAGCTCACCGTAAGAGGTTACGTTGATGCAAGCTTTGACACTGATCTGGACGGTTCTAAATCGCAAACCGGATACGTGTTTACTTTAAACGGTGGAGCTGTCAGTTGGTGCAGTTCTAAACAAAGCGTCGTAGCGGGATCTACATGTGAAGCGGAGTACATAGCTGCTTCGGAAGCAGCGAACGAAGGAGTCTGGATGAAGGAGTTCATATCCGATCTAGGTGTCATACCTAGTGCATCGGGTCCAATGAAAATCTTTTGTGACAATACTAGTGCAATTGCTTTGGCAAAGGAATCCAGATTTCACAAAAGGACCAAACACATCAAGAGACGCTTCAACTCCATCCGGGATCTAGTCCAGGTGGGAGACATAGAGATTTGCAAGATACATACGGATCTGAATGTTGCAGACCGTTGACTAAGCCTCTTCCACAAGCAAAACATGATCAGCACCAAGGCTCCATGGGTGTTAGAATCATTACTGTGTAATCTAGATTATTGACTCTAGTGCAAGTGGGAGACTGAAGGAAATATGCCCTAGAGGCAATAATAAAGTTATTATTTATTTCCTTATATCATGATAAATGTTTATTATTCATGCTAGAATTGTATTAACCGGAAACATAATACATGTGTGAATACATAGACAAACAGAGTGTCACTAGTATGCCTCTACTTGACTAGCTCGTTAATCAAAGATGGTTATGTTTCCTAACCATGAACAAAGAGTTGTTATTTGATTAACGAGGTCACATCATTAGTTGAATGATCTGATTGACATGACCCATTCCATTAGCTTAGCACCCGATCGTTTAGTATGTTGCTATTGCTTTCTTCATGACTTATACATGTTCCTATAACTATGAGATTATGCAACTCCCGTTTACCGGAGGAACACTTTGGGTACTACCAAACGTCACAACGTAACTGGGTGATTATAAAGGAGTACTACAGGTGTCTCCAAAGGTAGATGTTGGGTTGGCGTATTTCGAGATTAGGGTTTGTCACTCCGAGTGTCGGAGAGGTATCTCTGGGCCCTCTCGGTAATACACATCACATAAGCCTTGCAAGCATTATAACTAAGATGTTAGTTGTGAGATGATGTATTACGGAACGAGTAAAGAGACTTGCCAGTAACGAGATTGAACTAGGTATTGGACACCGACGATCGAATCTCGGGCAAGTAACATACCGATGACAAAGGGAACAACGTATGTTGTTATGCGGTCTGACCGATAAAGATCTTCGTAGAATATGTAGGAGCCAATATGGGCATCCAGGTCCCGCTATTGGTTATTGACCGGAGACGTGTCTCGGTCATGTCTACATTGTTCTCGAACCATATGGTCCGCACGCTTAACGTTACGACGACAGTTATTATGAGTTTATGCATTTTGATGTACCGAAGGTTGTTCAGAGTCCCGGATGTGATCACGGACATGACGAGGAGTCTCGAAATGGTCGAGACATAAAGATTGATATATTGGAAGCCTATGTTTGGACATCGGAAGTGTTCTGGGTGAAATCGGGATTTTACCGGACTACCGGGAGGGTTACCGGAACCCCCCGGGAGCCAAATGGGCCAATATGGGCCTTGGTAGAAAGGTGAAAGGGCTGCCCCATGGGCTGCGCGCCTCCCCCCCTTCCCCTAGTCCTATTAGGACTAGGGAAGGTGGCCGGCCACCCCTTCTCTCTTTCCCACTTGAGGAAACCTAGTTGGACTAGGATTGGAGGGGGGAGTCCTACTCCCGGTAGGAGTAGGACTCCTCCTGCGCCTCCCACCTTGGCCGGCCAGCCCCTCCCCTTGGATCCTTTATATACGGGGGCAGGGGGCACCTCTAGACACACAAGTTGATCCTTGAGATCGTTCCTTAGCCGTGTGCGGTGCCCCCTGCCACCAAATTCCACCTCGATCATACCGTTGTAGTGCTTAGGCGAAGCCCTGCGTCGGTAGTACATCAAGATCGTCACCACGCCGTCGTGCTGACGGAACTCTTCCTCGACGCTTTGCTGGATCGGAGCCCGAGGATCGTCATCGAGCTGAACGTGTGCTAAGAACTCGGAGGTGCCGGAGTAACGGTGCTTGGATCGGTCGGATCGGGAAGACGTACGACTACTTCCTCTACGTTGTGTGATCGCTTTCGCAGTCGGTCTGCGTTGGTACGTAGACAACACTCTCCCCTCTCGTTGCTATGCATCACCATGATCTTGCGTGTGCATAGGAATTTTTTTGAAATTACTACGTTCCCCAACAGGAATAATACACATCAAATTACAATCCCGCTATAGCATGGTGACACTCAGTCCACTCCCTCCTCATCCTCTCCCCTCCTCTCGTACGTCGAGTGCACCTTCTCCTCCATCATAGAATGGTTTATGCAGGTTTGGGATGGGACCACTCATTAGGAGGGGGGGACCAGATTCAACCATCGCCGCTGGTTTTCATCATTGTTATCCTCTCCCCTCTGCACTTAACCTCTCCTTGTCCCAGTCTCCGGAGTCTCGGGTACCGGCGAGTCTTGATCGAGGTAGAGACAAGAGACAAAAAATAGTTGCACAACAATGTATAATAAAGTTATCTTAAATAATGGACGATCCCTTTGTGTGCGTACATGAGGTTGTGAGGATATGCCTCAGCCCTTAGCCTGAGGGGATTACTCACACATAGTTATTGAATCACAAGCAATAGACATTGTATAAATAGTTACTAAAAGACGAATGATTAAAAGTCTTACAAAGCCGCTAATCGTGATGGAATTTTTTTTGCAAATAATTAAACTGATGAAGTGGAGGCTATGTTGGTGGAAATGGCTATGGAGATGGGATGTTGACTGGATTTAGATGGTATTGGTGATGGTGAAAACTACATGGGAATTGTTACTCTTCTCCTTTTACCGGTGAGTCTCCTTCTCCTTTATATAGTGCAAACAGTCAAGAATAAGGTTTCAGGGCGCCTCTGTTGCGAATTAGGCTCGGGTCCCTTCACAGAAGATGTCAGGGATGACATCATGGATGCGATGGCGCCTGGTACGACTGGTGGTATGACCAATTTTGGTCGTCCCATACACTGTCTTATTTCCTGGGACCTCCCGTGAGCACCCAATTGTATGGAATAATCTTCACGTCGAGCATATCGCATATATGGCTTGATTTTTTACCTAATAACTTTCATTTGTGCAAAGAACAAAATAAACAATGAGATTTACAATTGTTAGTAATTAGTGGGCAAATTGAAGTGATAATCTTAAAATATCTGAGAACGCCAGGTTTAAACTCGGGTAAGAATGACTGGAATATTCACTCATCAACCGTCTGCATTGAATGCGCACAGTCGATGTGACAGTATAGTCAACATTCCACATGATCGTGGTCGTGTCTCGCGTAGTCCAACTATCACTTTGACTAATTTTGACTAGACCAGAAGATGCTTCTCGCAGTCGGTAGACCCATCAGGGAGTCAGGTTTGGATCATAACATAATTCAAAGATGACAACCGATGCACCGATTACACACACTCAAACACAGTCTGTCTCTGTGGAATGGGCGTTGTCCGTTGACTCCCTTGAGTTTCACACCACTCGGCAACGCTTGAGCTAAGGCTGGATTCGATATCCCCAGCGGCACAAGTTGGCCTCCATGCCGGAGCCAAATGCTTAAGTTTGCATACTCGGCTTCGAAACTGAAAGTCGAAAGCGTTCCTCTTCAGGACAAATAGATGGCAACGGTCGACTTGGATAAGTCCAAGCGTTCTTCGTGTTTCACTCAAAATTCTTGATACACCCTTCAGCGGTCCTCTGGCCAGACTCTGGCAGAAAATTTTGGGTATCACAGAGACTTTGCCATATAACATTTTCACATATTTTTTGCGAGTCCATCAAGGCCTCCGGTAGGTGACTCAGTAGCACGCACAACCAATTTGTGGAACAAAACTTCCTCAAGCCAAGAGTTGATGTTGATGACGGGACCAGACCCGGTGCCTAATGACAGCAAGATTCCCTCAGAGTAGGCCCATACACAAGGAGTCGGACCAGCAACATTGTAAAAGCCCTAACTAAGTCCATTTGGGTGCATCCACTTTGATGGGGCGGTCCCAGAAACCCATCTAGTTGATCCACATCTAGAAGCTTACACGATTGGTCCTACATGTCCACACGACTAGACCTTTCGTGTGTCATTAAAGGCCGCATTACAAACAATCGATCAAGTTAACTTCATTGCAATTTATTAAAGAGAAAAATTTACTGTACGTCACTAAACTTGAGCCGGTTGACAGATTGGTACCACTACTTCAAAATACCCTAACTACGGTTCATGTACTTGCGCACAGGGTTCACTTTGATACATTTATACGATTTTGTGTACGTATTTGCTGACTTGGCCTAGTCAGCGCCTGCCACCTCGCTTTGACCGCCATCTGGTTGATCCTAGGGTGAATACTAGTCGATCCAGGGGGAGTTTTGCAAAAACGTCGTGACCATTAAACCAGCCCCTAAACACGGCCTCCACGCTTGTGCCCGCGGAGGTCACGGCCTCCACGCTCGCCGTCGCGGGGGGCTCCGCCGTCTGCGGCGTCGCCGCCGACAACGGCACCATCTACTGCGTCACGGCCGGCGCCGGCTCGTCGGTCTACAACGCCTCCGCCTCCTCCGTCGCGCCGCAGCTCGTCTTCTTGCAGGTCTCGGGCGGCGCGGGGTTCCTTTGCGGCGTTGGCGCGGTCCGAGGCGGTGGTGTCACTGCGCTCTTCTGCTGGCCGCCGGAGGCCCCGGGGCAGCTCAGGCGGGTGTACAGGGGACCGGCGCCGCTCTCGGACCTCACCGTCGGGGCCGACCACGTCGCGGCGTGCGACGGGCAGGCGCGCGGGATCCGATGGTGGAGGAGGGGGTCTGGGCAGTTCCCGGAGGTGGTCCCTGGCGCGTTCGGGTCCCTTGTCTCCGGCGACGGCTTCACCTGCGTGCTGGAGACCGGCTCGGTTGTCCGATGCTGGGGGCCGCTGGGTAGCGCCGTGCAGGCAGCCTTTGCCAACGTCTTTGTGTCGTCCCTCGCCGCGGGGGGCCCTGGGAGGCGGCGCTGGCATCGCCGCCGCGCTGGCCTCCGACGCCGAGCACGGCATCCGCGGTGACAGCGACGACTTGGGGTGCCGCAGGAAGTCGTTCGACGCGAACACGTACCCGAAGCCCATGCCCAAGAGCTTCTTCAGCTACCTCTGGGACGCGCTCAAGGACGACCTTTTCATCGTGCTCGTCGGCTTCACCATCGAGGAGCACGGCTGGTACGACAGCGTTGGCATCTTCCTCGTGGTGTTCCTCGTCGCCGCCGTGTCCGCCGTCAGCAACCACGGCCAGGCCAAGCGCTTCGACAAGCTAGCTAGCGAGTCCGACAATATCGCCGTCACCGTCGTCCGCGCCGCCCGGAGGCAGGAGGTCTCCAGGTTCGATATCTTGGTCGGCGACGTGGTGATACTCAAGATCGGCCACTCGGTGCCGGCGGACGGGGTGTTCCTGGAGGGTCATGGCCGCCTGCAGGTGGACGAGTCGAGCATATAACTAACAACTTGCTTTCATGCAGCAGGGATGTCTACAAGACACCTTCAGTTCACAGTGTAGGCAGTAACATTCCTAAGGCGTCCGTCCCATCTTTATTATTAAAGGGGGATCTTATGTCATGATGGTTCGACCTCTCCTCATGGTTCGACGACCTTGTTCGATCCCCCGCCTCGTATGCCAACCATCCCCATCCCACGATTCAACCTCTTTCTGGTTCTACCGCGCGATTGAAAAGGAAGAAAACAACCGCCGGTCCGCCATCCACGCACAGAGTCCCACACATCCCACGCCCATCTTCCCAATCCATCTCGCCGCTGAGAAAGATCGCCGCCCCGCCCCGCGCCGCTGCACGCTCCTCTGCCACGACTACTCGGCGAGCCGCCCTTCTCGATCGTTGTCTGTGGCTCATCTCGATCGCTGCCGTGTGCCTTGACTTCTCTGGTGGTTGGGGTCACCGGTGTAGGCGGAGTCGCAACCCGCGGCAACCGTAGAAGCAGGCTCCATCGGGGAACGCAACAGGAACCCGCCACCGGAGACGCTTCACGATGGTTCCAAGCGCGCGACAGCGATCCGGACGCAGGCATCGCGTGCGAGCTGGCCTAGCCACGGGAAACCCTCTCGGCCAGCAGCGAGACCCGCACCAATAGCACTTCCTCTCCAGGGGTCTCGCACGGGAGCTATAGGACAGTGTGGCACAGACTGTGGCTGCACCGGTGATCTCGCAATCGCCGTCCACGTGGCGGAGGCGAGACCGGTGTAGGCCGCTACAACTCTGAATCTCGGTTGCAGGCTGGTGAGTACCGCCTTCTTCGAGGACCCCCCAGCTTGCTTATAGTAATCCGATGATCGATCATCAGATTCATTCTGATGTGGCATGACGTGCACGCTAGATGTTTGCCCATTTGCTTATGTTGTCTATGGTAGGTTCTTTCCACTGAATGTTTTTACCCCTATGACTCTGCTCCCCCAGGACGATCTCCACTAGCGTCGCTGCCGCCTCCTCTCAGCCTTCGCAAGCAGCGGGTGGATGCACCAGTCACCGACGATGCTTGCTAAAATTCCACATGTTGTGGTGGCGACGACGAACTCGCCTACATGTGCATGGAGACATCTTCTAGCCCCTTGTCAAGGCAAGTCACAACCTAAGGCTTGATCTTCGATCTTGGACTGGTGTTTGATCTGTAGCTAACTGTTTATATGATGGATATGTGCAGGGCAAGGAGCAGACTGATTTTTGTGTACAACCTGGCTTCTTCTAGAAAGGGTTTGCGTTCAGTTTATGGCTGGTTGTTGGGGTGCTGGATGATGCGCAGGCACGGGTCACAAATTCATGATCCATGGAACGGTAATGACTGCCTAATTCACAAGGGATGGATTTTGATTGTTAATATAATTCAGTACTGTATCCAAACTTTTTTGAATCAGTTATCCATGTAATGTATCCAAAATTTTCCGAAACATTTTTCTGAATCAGTTATCCGTGTACTGTATCCATGTTTCGATTTTGGTGTGCAAACAAATTAGAATGAAAATGCCTCCATGTCAACCATGCATTGGTTGAATATTAATTTTAACCAATAATGTGTAGCATATGTCATTCAAAATAGAAGCAGCCAAACAAATTCCAAAGGTCTACATGAAATTCCGAAGGTCTACATGGTTCGTTGGGCATCTGTCATTAATACTGAATTTTCAATGAGAGCTACCTCGCAGTGTAGTATTTTTAACCAAGATATTTGTTTTGTTCCATTACCAACTGAGCATAGGTTCATATATTGTTAGGTGACAAAGATGCAGCTCCAAAAAAAGGAAATAGAGATGGGTTCAGATATCGTGAGACATATTGTAACACCCTCGATGCGACTATATCTCCCACGTGTCGAGGCACGACTTAGAGGCATAATCGCATTGAAGGCATATGTCGCAAGTGAGGTAATCTTCACACAACCCATGTAATATAATAAGGGAAAAAGATACATAGTTGGCTTACACTCGCCACTTCACACAATTACATGAATGAAACATTACATCATACAATTACACTCAAGGTCCGACTACGGAACCAAAATAAAAGAAGAACCCCAAATGCGACAAAGGTCCCCGATCGACCCCAACTGGGCTCCACTACTGATCAACTAGAACGAAACAACACAAATGAACAAGGTCTTCAACGAGCTCCTCCTGAGCTGGGTTACGTCATCTGCACGGACTCATCGGCACCTGCAAGCTGGTTTTGGAAGTAACTGTGAGCCACGGGGACTCAGCAATCTCGCACCCTCGCGATCAAGACTATTTAAGCTTATGGGTAAGGTAAAGGCATAAGGTGGAGCTGCAGCAAGCGACTAGCATATATGGTGGCTAACATACGCAAATAAGAGCGAGGAGAGAAGGCAAAGCACGGTTGATAAAAATATGATCAAGAAGTGATCCTGGACTACCTACGTCAAGCATAACTCCAACAACCGTGTTCACTTCCCGGACTCCGCCGGAAAGAGACCATCACGGTTACACACGCAGTTGATTCATTTTAATTAAGGTCAACTTTAGGTTTTCTACAACCGGACGTTAACAAATTCCCATCTGCCCATAACCGCGGGCACGGCTTTCGAAAGTTCAAATCCCTGCAGGGTGTCCCAACTTAGCCCATGACAAGCTCTCACGGTCAACGAAGGAATAGACCTCCACCCGAGATATTCCGATCAGACTCGGTATCCCAGTACAACAAGACATTTCGACAGGGTAAAACTAAACCAGCAACACCGCCCGAATGTGCCGACAAATCCCGATAGGAGCTGCACATATCTCTTTCTCAGGGCACACTCAGATGAGCGCTCCATACAACTAAAACCAAACCTCGAGTTTCCCCGAGGGGGCGCTGCACAGGACTCTAGTTCAGACCAACACTCAGAGGAGCACTGGCCCGGGGGGGGGGGTAAAATAATGATGACCCTTGAGCCGGCCGACTCAAGGGAAGAAAAAGGCTAGGTGGCAAATGGTAAAACCAATGTTGGGCATTGCTGGAGAAGCTTTACTTAAGGCGAACTGTCAAGGGGTTCCCATTATAGCCCAACCGCGTAAGGGACGCAAAATCCGGGAACATAACACCGATATGACGGAAACTAGGGCGGCAAGAGTGGAACAAAACACCAGGCATAAGGCCGAGCCTTCCACCCTTTACCAAATATATAGATGCATTAATTAAATACGATATATAGTGATATCCCAACAAGTAAATAAATGTTCCAACAAGGAACAACATCTCCATGTTCCAACACAAAACAAACTTCAATCTTCACCTGCAACTAACAACGCTATAAGAGGGGCTGAGCAAAGCGGTAACATAGCCAATCAACGGTTTGCTAGGACATTGATGGGTTAGAGGCTGAACATGGCAATTTGGGAAGGCTGACAAGCAAGTGGTAGGCATCGTAGCAAAGGCATAGCAAAAGAGCGAGCAAACTAGCATAGCAAAGATAGTAGTGATTTCGAGGGTATGATCATCTTGCCTGAAATCCCGCAAGGAAGAAGAACGAGACCATGAAGAAGACAACCGGACGTAGGCGAACGGGTCCTCACAAACTCGACGTTATCGGAACCAACCCGAAGAAGCAATCACCGGAAAAGAAGCACACAACATAGTAAACAACCAACACATCAACATGGCATGATGCACAATCGAGTATGATGCATGTCCGGTTTAAAGGCATGGCATGGCGAAGTGCACAAACAACACTACAAATTAAGTGGAGCTCAATATGTCACGAGGTGCATATTGACGGAACACCACGTCAATTATTTAGTTCTCTCTCATTTAGGTACCCAACAATATTAAATGTTGTTAAAACATGGCAAGAGGGTGAAACATGATGAAACTATCTAATCTAGGCAAGTTTAAATGAGGCCGGAAGCAACGAACAACAATTCCGGAAAATCCTCATGTGCAAATATTAGGTTTGGTCCTGATCTGTCCTAAACACAATTTTAGAGTTGTTTAACATGCAAAGCAATGTCACCATGATAAACTAGGAAAAATTCTACCCCATTTACATATAAAGATTATTAAAATCGGAGTTACGGTTATTTAGTTATGAATTAAAGCATTTTAGCATGGCATAGGGGCAAATTTAATCAAACATCATATTAAGCATTTTAAACATGGGTGAAAATGACATATTATGAAACTAGATGCAAATCTAAGCATTTTTCATATTAAGTTTATTTTAATACGATGCATCGTTTGTGAGTTACAATATGCATGAAGATGAAGGGCTTTTCTGTAAAACTGCAGCCTCCTGGATATTAGACAAATTCGCAGGTCAGGAAAAAAAGCTAACGGGCCGAAACTACAGGCTGGCCCAACAGGCACAACGGGCTGGGGGGGGGGGGTGCTGCTCACCCATGGCCTCTTGGGCCGGCGGATCTGGACGGGGGTGTAGACAGGAGCTGGGCCAAGCAAGAGGCCCGGCTGGGCTGGAGAGGAAGGAGCTGGGCTGGCGCTCGCGCTGCGCTGATGGGCTCATCCCGCTCCTCAACCTCGCCTGGATCGAACAAGGCAGGGGCAGCGCTGCGGCTTGGGTCGCTCGAAGTAGAGGAAACAGCGGGCGCTGGCAGCAGGACTTGGCGGCTCCGGCGGCAGGGGATGGAAGCAGGGGCGCGCCGCAGGCGGCCGGACGAAGCGCGCGAGGAGGCAGGCGCTCGCGCCCGACCTAGCGAAGCAGGACGACGGCGAACTTGGCGTAATGCGGGGCTCCGGTGGCGCCGAGGCAGAGCAGCAGTGAGGCGAGGCGGGAACCGGCCGGATCCGGCGGCGGGAAGGTCGGAGGCGCGCACGGAACGATGGATCTGGCCACGGGGATCCCAGATCCGGTGACAGAGGAAGCCGGCGGCGCTCGGGGAGGCAGAAACCGGCGAAGTGGAGCTCGTCCATGGCGGCTCCCTTGGGGATGGCGACGAATTGGAGGAGGCCCAGCAGGAACTTGGCGTCCATTGCGTTTCCTGGTGCAGCACAAGAAAGAGAGAGGGAGATCGTGAGGACAGAGGAAGAGATCGGGAGAGGGAGAAGAAGGAGACAGGGTGGCGCGGGTCGGCCTGCTGGTCTTCGAGAGGAGCGCCTCTCTCTGCGCCGACGAGGAGGTCGGGGAGGCTGGATGGATTTGGATCGGGGAATGAGGCTGTTGATTGGCTCGCTGTTGATCCCGAGGAGAAAAACGAGGAGGAGACAAGGTGGAGGTTTTTGCGGCGGCGGGGAGAAAAATGATTGATGGGACTGCCTAGTCTAGGGTTTGGACTGATTTATATAACAAGAGGATTTTTGGATAGGGGCATTAGGTCCCTCGATTAAAATCGGACGGGCGCGAATAAAATAGCTAGGGAGTCCAAACAAGAAAACGGTGACGTTTTGTAGACGTTTGGGGATGATCCGGATCCAACGGTGGCAACAGTCCGGGTCGGGTCCGGGACAACTTTCGGACGCGCACGGAGGGGGGCTGCGGGCTGACGAGAGGGGTTAGGTAGGGCCTGGCGATAGGTAGTGAACTGTGTAGACGGTCTCGAGCTGAGAGAAGAGAAGAGAGGGCGGCCCGGTGACTATTTCCGGAGACCGAAAACGTCCGACGATAGACCGGCTACTATTGCCGCTATAGTTTAACGGTTGGGCTATCAAACGAACTCCGAATGCGATGAAACTTGACAGGCGGTCTGTCTACACTATAATAAGACCACACGTCAAATCTCATCCCATTCTGAGAACATTTTCCGGCCACTTATAAAATAACATTTCGGACATGCCGCGGGCGCGTGCAAGTGGGGTTGGGCTCAGAACGGACAACGGAGAGAACGAGGAGGCCGGGACAGACGCAAGTTTTGAAAAACATGATGATGCAATGCACATGATGACATGATGAAATGCAACACGCAAGCGAATGACACGGCAACGACAACGAATAACGGGAAGACACGTGGCACATCGGTCTCGGGGCGTTACAACACTCCACCACTACGAGAGGATCTCGTCCCGAGATCTAGAATGGCACCGGGGAAACAACGAAAGAGAAAGAGAAGAGGTAAAACTAAGTTGCTCCTTTGACAAACGAGTGAAACCAAAGAACCTTGCGAGGTTGATCAAATACGAGAAAATAATAGAACGAAGGAGAACAAAGTCGAAAACACTCCGTTAGAAAAGAGGGACAAGAACATTGCGAAACCTTGAGGTTGAAGGGCAAGATATATATTGAGAACACTCCGGTTACAGAAGTGGATCAAGAAAGACCAAATTCGGGCAGCACTTCGGTTGAGAAGAAAAGGAATTGAATAATAACTTGATAAGATGAGAAGATACTTGATGAAATCACAATACTGCCTCCATAACTATTGAATGGATGGAACAAGGGGTAAGAAAGATCTCAGACCGCACTCCGGTTGAGAAGGGAGTCAAAATTTGATAAGATGAGAGAGCTCAAATGAAAACACGACACTCCGGTTGAGAAAGGGATGCAAGGCTTGATAAGGCGAAAAGAACTTGAACAAATGGGCACAATACTCCGGTTAAACAAGATAGGGAAGGAATAAGAGTGATATAATTTGGACAGCACTCCGTCTGTAAATGGAAGGAATCGAACAAGACAAGATGAGAGGATACTTGAAAAGAGGACACAACACTCCAATTAAAAGGATAGGCACGACAAGAACACGATCCTGATAAACAAGAAGATGGGTTGAGGAGAGCAACTTCACCATGCCTCCGTAACAAAAGAATAGAAGATAGATAACTGAAATAGGAGAAATGAGGAGAAAATGCCAACTTCTGCCACAAAAGAGCTTGAAAAGGCATCTTTAGGACAAGGGTCGAACGGAGTTGTTGGAAAACCAATAACGAAAAATAATAAGCTTGATATGGTCTTATGGAATACATCTCAAGATTATGAGGTGACAACCTGCCACTCACGGGAAAAAGAATTGGATTGATAAGAACAAGGATAGGAGAAGCTTATACCGGGAGGATAAAAGAAGAAACTTGGATCATACATGAGCACCATTATAGCAAGAATCCTTAGGGAAGGCTTTAGGTGAAATATAACCCAAGATAACTCCAATGAAGAGATTGATGGATTTAAAATATCTCATTCTTGACAACATGTGAATCGTGAAACATGAATTCAAATTATCAAGAATGACATAATACCACCTCCAAAGATACGGTAGAAAGAAATGCACTCCGGATAGCAAGATGAAGAAGGCTTGAGCTCCTTAGAAAAGAATCTCAATTAAAAAGTTGGAGAAGGAATTAAATCCTTGATGGACCATTATGTAGAACCTCCATTAAGAACTCCGGTAACGAAAGGATGATAAAAGCAAAAGAAGTTGAAAACACAAGGTGAGACCTTGTGATGATTTAGAAGGAGCTTCGTGATGAGATAATGCAGAAAAGGTAAGAACTCCGGAAAGAAATGATAAGAAGAGCAATTGAGATCAAAATCTTGATGAACCTCCGGAATAGGAAATTAATCACTTGGATGGAACAAGAGTAAGAATTACATTATGCTTATCCTTCACCAATTTAAATTGATGACAATCAACGGATTTGGCATATTACTTATCCTCGTAGAAAGAATTAAGATAGATATAGCGCAAACTTGAGAAAGTCTTCAACGAACCACCGGTAGGGTAGAAACAACGAATAAATTGATAAGGAAGAGAAATCTTGAGCAAACCACCGTAAGAATTAAGCATGAACAAAGAGAAGATAAAGAACACACCGGGAAGAATTAAGCAAATAAACGAAGATGCTTGAGAGACTTTGGATCCATGAGAACGAAGAGATCACAAACTGATTAGAGAATCCTTGATTTAGACACCGGTATGATTTAGAGTATGAGAGCTGAAAGCTAGAATGAATAATTCTTCTTAAATGATGGGCTCCGGTTGAACAAACTGAAAAGTCTCCTGAATTACTCCGGATGGTTGAAAAGAATATCTCACAATCGCAAATAATTATGAGAGCATGGCAACAAGACAGAATCACGAATCTTGAAGAGAATGGATCAAAATGAGAGAAACTCTTCTTCGGTCTTCAAAATCCAAGAATAACGACGAGAAACACCACCAAGAATTATTTAGACACTCCGGAAGAATGGAAACGAAGAGGTTGATCCAACGATGAAAAGAATTTGACAGATCTTGGAGAAAATACATATGACTGATGATAACTCATACTTACGTCAAACTTCGAAAGGAAATTTGAGGATAGCTCCGGGAAAATAAGAAGAGTCAGGTAAGATCCTGGGAAAAGACCTGTGGGTTAGGGCCCACTGAAAAGAAACACCGTTGACACGATTTAAAAGGGAGGTTGCACCGGTTGAGTTAAATGACTTGAATGAGGGAACATCCTCGACAGATCTTGAACGAATGCAGAGTGGAAAACACGAATCTTCGAAATATCTTGAGCACTCCGGAATAAATGAATAGCGAGAAATGAATGAATATGATGAGCACCGGTATGATAAAGCTTCTGAAACGAGGAAAAGGATATGATCAACAAAGCCTGACTTGAAACCACCGGAGAAGAAAAGAATGACGAACTTGAAGCTTCGTTAGAATCTTCATGAGAATCACCGGGTAAAAACATGAAGGAAACAGAATGGAGAGACTTCACATCAATAAGATGAATACTTGATTAAGAAATCCGAATTCTTGGAGAAAAACAAGGGAGGGAGGGCGGGAAAAACAAAGGCAACTTGGAGATGGATGAAACAAACACCATTGAGAAGAAACTGATATTTGATCTTGCGGATGTTGAAATGATCGGATCCACTTGAAGAGAAACACGCCGGTTGAAAAGGATTGACAACACAATCTCGATGATCAAGAGGGATTAGTATTCACATCGGAGTATGAGAACACCACTTGAGGAAGGTATGGAATCAACACTTGACATTGAAGCAACTCGAATACCACAACTCAAAACAAAACAAAGGGTTGGCTTGCAGAATAAGCCGGAACAAACATATGATCGAAATTTCGTCCGAAGTTTTTGTGGTGGGACCTACACGGGCTCGATCGTACAGCACCATCATGTACAAGGTAGTGCACATGACATACGAAGCGTCCCCGAGTCAGCATAGCCAAGGACTCTTTAAGACACAACGAGGCCACTGTAAAATCGACCGTGAATAGGCGAACCACTAGACGTCGAACCCCAATTTCATATCATACATCTGTCGGAAAGAAATCCTAAGAGCTATTTGAATTCCCACCTATGAAACTCCCGAAACTTTCCGGTTATGCAATCAGGTGTTGTGGATACAGGGGAAGCATAATATCTCACCCAAACTAGCAAATCCTACATCCAGCTGCATCCATCCTTCAACACATAACCAAGAAACCTTCAGAAACCATCTATCTCAACCTTCGAAAAGCATCCGTTATACAAGTTATGGCGATACTCCCGAACTCCCGCCCCAGTACTGGGTGGCGTCGAGGTTATCTCACCAACGAACTGCATAAAGGAGATTTTCGATGTCGCGCACATATCTCAAGTATACCAGAATTGCAACGATAGAATTATGATGACAACACCTCAGAGGTCAACTCCCCGGGACACTTCCACTAAACCCCTGACAGGAGGCACCAAGACAGTATTCTCATCATAAGCCATCGGAACAAAACTAAGATACTCGCGTGATCCTAAAAAAAAATTTAGTGAAATTTGAGAAGAGAAGAGTCAAAACTCTACGTCAGGATGCCTTACCAGAGCGACGAGGAGACTGGGAAGTAAAAAGAATTCCTAAGCTCTCCGATATATAATTCCTAAAGGACTCAAAACATTTTTCTAGACACAACTCGGCCGCTAAAAACGATCAAGCAATGGGGGCTCCTAAGGTCGGGGAAGGCTCTGATTACCAACTTGTAACACCCTCGATGCGACTATATCTCCCACGTGTCGAGGCACGACTTAGAGGCATAATCGCATTGAAGGCATATGTCGCAAGTGAGGTAATCTTCACACAACCCATGTAATATAATAAGGGAAAGAGATACATAGTTGGCTTACACTCGCCACTTCACACAATTACATGAATGAAACATTACATCATACAATTACACTCAAGGTCCGACTATGGAACCAAAATAAAAGAAGAACCCCAAATGCGACAAAGGTCCCCGATCGACCCCAACTGGGCTCCACTACTGATCAACTAGAACGAAACAACACAAATGAACAAGGTCTTCAACGAGCTCCTCCTGAGCTGGGTTATGTCATCTGCACGGACTCATCGGCACCTGCAAGCTGGTTTTGGAAGTATCTTTGAGCCACGGGGACTCAGCAATCTCGCACCCTCGCGATCAAGACTATTTAAGCTTATGGGTAAGGTAAAGGCATAAGGTGGAGCTGCAGCAAGCGACTAGCATATATGGTGGCTAACATACGCAAATGAGAGCGAGGAGAGAAGGCAAAGCACGGTCGATAAAAATATGATCAAGAAGTGATCCTGGACTACCTACGTCAAGCATAACTCCAACAACCATGTTCACTTCCCGGACTCCGCCGGAAAGAGACCATCACGGTTACACACGCAGTTGATTCATTTTAATTAAGGTCAACTTTAGGTTTTCTACAACCGGGCGTTAACAAATTCCCATCTGCCCATAACCGCGGGCACGGCTTTCGAAAGTTCAAATCCCTGTAGGGTGTCCCAACTTAGCCCATGACAAGCTCTCACGGTCAACGAAGGAATAGACCTCCACCCGAGATATTCCGATCAGACTCGGTATCCCAGTACAACAAGACATTTCGACAGGGTAAAACTAAACCAGCAACACCGCCCGAATGTGCCGACAAATCCCGATAGGAGCTGCACATATCTCTTTCTCAGGGCACACTCAGATGAGCGCTCCATACAACTAAAACCAAACCTCGAGTTTCCCCGAGGGGGCGCTGCACAGGACTCTAGTTCAGACCAACACTCAGAGGAGCACTGGCCCGGGGGGGGGGGGTAAAATAATGATGACCCTTGAGCCGACCGACTCAAGGGAAGAAAAAGGCTAGGTGGCAAATGGTAAAACCAATGTTGGGCATTGCTGGAGAAGCTTTACTTAAGGCGAACTGTCAAGGGGTTCCCATTATGGCCCAACCGCGTAAGGGACGCAAAATCCGGGAACATAACACCGATATGACGGAAACTAGGGCGGCAAGAGTGGAACAAAACACCAGGCATAAGGCCGAGCCTTCCACCCTTTACCAAGTATATAGATGCATTAATTAAATACGATATATAGTGATATCCCAACAAGTAAATAAATGTTCCAACAAGGAACAACATCTCCATGTTCCAACACGAAACAAACTTCAATCTTCACCTGCAACTAACAACGCTATAAGAGGGGCTGAGCAAAGTGGTAACATAGCCAATCAACGGTTTGCTAGGACATTGGTGGGTTAGAGGCTGAACATGGCAATTTGGGGAGGCTGACAAGCAAGTGGTAGGCATCGTAGCAAAGGCATAGCAAAAGAGCGAGCAAACTAGCATAGCAAAGATAGTAGTGATTTCGAGGGTATGATCATCTTGCCTGAAATCCCGCAAGGAAGAAGAACGAGACCATGAAGAAGACAACCGGACGTAGGCGAACGGGTCCTCACAAACTCGACGTTATCGGAACCAACCCGAAGAAGCAATCACCGGAAAAGAAGCACACAACATAGTAAACAACCAACACATCAACATGGCATGATGCACAATCGAGTATGATGCATGTCCGGTTTAAAGGCATGGCATGGCGAAGTGCACAAACAACACTACAAATTAAGTGGAGCTCAATATGTCACGAGGTGCGTATTGACGGAACACCACGTCAATTATTTAGTTCTCTCTTGTTTAGGTACCCAACAATATTAAATGTTGTTAAAACATGGCAAGAGGGTGAAACATGATGAAACTATCTAATCTAGGCAAGTTTAAATGAGGCCGGAAGCAACGAACAACAATTCCGGAAAATCCTCATGTGCAAATATTAGGTTTGGTCCTGATCTGTCCTAAACACAATTTTAGAGTTGTTTAACATGCAAAGCAATGTCACCATGATAAACTAGGCAAAATTCTACCCCATTTACATATAAAGATTATTAAAATCGGAGTTACGGTTATTTAGTTATGAATTAAAGCATTTTAGCATGGCATAGGGGCAAATTTAATCAAACATCATATTAAGCATTTTAAACATGGGTGAAAATGACATATTATGAAACTAGATGCAAATCTAAGCATTTTTCATATTAAGTTTATTTTAATACGATGCATCGTTTGTGAGTTACAATATGCATGAAGATGAAGGGCTTTTCTGTAAAACTGCAGCCTCCTGGATATTAGACAAATTCGCAGGTCAGGAAAAAAAGCTAACGGGCCGAAACTGCAGGCTGGCCCAACAGGCACAACGGGCTGGGGGGGGGGGTGCTGCTCACCCATGGCCTCTTGGGCCGGCGGATCTGGACGGGGGTGTAGACAGGAGCTGGGCCAAGCAAGAGGCCCGGCTGGGCTGGAGAGGAAGGAGCTGGGCTGGCGCTCGCGCTGCGCTGATGGGCTCATCCCGCTCCTCAACCTCGCCTGGATCGAACAAGGCAGGGGCAGCGCTGCGGCTTGGGTCGCTCGAAGTAGAGGAAACAGCGGGCGCTGGCAGCAGGACTTGGCGGCTCCGGCGGCAGGGGATGGAAGCAGGGGCGCGCCGCAGGCGGCCGGACGAAGCGCGCGAGGAGGCAGGCGCTCGCGCCCGACCTAGCGAAGCAGGACGACGGCGAACTTGGCGTAATGCGGGGCTCCGGTGGCGCCGAGGCAGAGCAGCAGTGAGGCGAGGCGGGAACCGGCCGGATCCGACGGCGGGAAGGTCGGAGGCGCGCACGGAACGATGGATCTGGCCACGGGGATCCCAGATCCGGTGACAGAGGAAGCCGGCGGCGCTCGGGGAGGCAGAAACCGGCGAAGTGGAGCTCGTCCATGGCGGCTCCCTTGGGGATGGCGGCGAATTGGAGGAGGCCCAGCAGGAACTTGGCGTCCATTGCGTTTCCTGGTGCAGCACAAGAAAGAGAGAGGGAGATCGTGAGGACAGAGGAAGAGATCGGGAGAGGGAGAAGAAGGAGACAGGGTGGCGCGGGTCGGCCTGCTGGTCTTCGAGAGGAGCGCCTCTCTCTGCGCCGACGAGGAGGTCGGGGAGGCTGGATGGATTTGGATCGGGGAATGAGGCTGTTGATTGGCTCGCTGTTGATCCCGAGGAGAAAAACGAGGAGGAGACAAGGTGGAGGTTTTTGCGGCGGCGGGGAGAAAAATGATTGATGGGACTGCCTAGTCTAGGGTTTGGACTGATTTATATAACAAGAGGATTTTTGGATAGGGGCATTAGGTCCCTCGATTAAAATCGGACGGGCGCGAATAAAATAGCTAGGGAGTCCAAACAAGAAAACGGTGACGTTTTGTAGACGTTTGGGGATGATCCGGATCCAACGGTGGCAACAGTCCGGGTCGGGTCCGGGACAACTTTCGGACGCGCACGGAGGGGGGCTGCGGGCTGACGAGAGGGGTTAGGTAGGGCCTGGCGATAGGTAGTGAACTGTGTAGACGGTCTCGAGCTGAGAGAAGAGAAGAGAGGGCGGCCCGGCGACTATTTCCGGAGACCGAAAACGTCCGACGATAGACCGGCTACTATTGCCGCTATAGTTTAACGGTTGGGCTATCAAACGAACTCCGAATGCGATGAAACTTGACAGGCGGTCTGTCTACACTATAATAAGACCACACGTCAAATCTCATCCCATTCCGAGAACATTTTCCGGCCACTTATAAAATAACATTTCGGACATGCCGCGGGCGCGTGCAAGTGGGGTTGGGCTCAGAACGGACAAGGGAGAGAACGAGGAGGCCGGGACAGACGCAAGTTTTGAAAAACATGATGATGCAATGCACATGATGACATGATGAAATGCAACACGCAAGCGAATGACACGGCAACGACAACGAATAACGGGAAGACACGTGGCACATCGGTCTCGGGGCGTTACACATATATTGTCATGTTAGGAATATTTATTAGGACTCCATTCAGTTATACATATAAAAGATGACTGCTTCTGTATTTTCGCCAATATTTTTATGATGATCTTGTCAATAGATTGCTACTAGGTCATCTGTTGTATGTGATTTTGAGGTCTATGATACCAGGGACATAGCTTGTACGTGTTGTTCAAAGATGTAATTTAGATTCTTTTTATGAGGTTATGCGAATCCGTGTTAACTTGATGCCAATTGCTGAATCTTCCATATATTAATGTATGCCTATTTCTACCAGTGCCCTTCTATCCATAGCTGAATCTGAAGGATACATGAAGTGAGAGTGCTGGTAACTGACAATGTATTTATTTGGTTATTCAAAGCTACTCCCTCCGTAACCAAATTCGGAGGGAGTATGCAACACTCTTTGTTCAATTACTACTTATCTAGTAATTTCATTCTACAATACTTTTTTTAAATTCACTCAAATTAATGTTGCATCAGTTTCTAGACTTCAAGGTATAACACTCTACAGTGGACTTGTGAAATCTGAGATTTAGTGTTTAGGATATTATGATTTCCAAAAATCTTGAATGTAAATCAACAAATGTGTGATGTGCATACAAAAAAGTTGCTAGAATTTTGATATTTGAATTGAGATTCACACATGTCTTACTATTACCTTCCCCTTGAATAATTATTTCAAGTCAGCAGCTATATGGAATTGAGGGTTGACTGTTTCAATGACAGTTTTATGTCAATATAGTATTATCTTCAGTTTGGACTTTTGACTTGGCTATAATGATAGACCAGGAAATATCCTTCCCATTGGTTGGAATATTTATTGTCGACATTACTGTTAATATTTGATGATACATATTAACGGTTTCTATTGTTTCTAGGAGCTGCAAGGCAGTGGTCTTTCTGAAATGTCTAGCATGTAGATCGTACTTAGGCCTTGTATAATGGGAGGTGCTTAGAGAGATGCTTAGAAAAATAAATCGGTTTTTTCTAAAGCACCGGTGCCTATTTTTACAGAAGAGACGCTTAGTTAAGCGTCTATTCTGTACAAATAAGCACCGGTGCTTAAAGAAAGTCTGGTTTATTTCTCTAAACACCTTCCCTAAGCACCTCTCATTGTATAAGACCTTATAGTAAAAAGGAACACCTGGCCTGATCGTGTATCGTGCTAGCAGTTATCTGTAGGTATAGCTAAACTGAAGATATATTCTCGCTATTTGCCTCCGTGAGGCTTACGTTTTTGTCCATATAACTTAGGATTGTTGTAGGCTTGTAGTAGCCATCTGTAGATCAAAATGTAAAATTAAGATGCTCTACGTGAAGGCGAAGCTAATGTTTTTCTTGCTACTGCAGCAGTGCATTCTATTTATTTTGTATTCATTGAAAAAATTTAAAGGCGCAAAAATATATTTTATGTGATCTTTATCCTAACTAAACCATGCTAAAGATATATTTTTTAAAGACATTGTTGGGACGGCAAAGCACGGATATCCACCTTTGTTATGTGACCCTTATCCTAACTGGCGTAAAAAAATTGAAAGCGCAAAAATATATTTTTTAATTTCATTTTTTGTATTCTATTACCCATGGTAACACACGGGCATTCAGCTATAGACATAATTTTTCAATAAATGTATACCTTGTCTCGGCGTCCAATAAGCGGCAGCTCAAATAAATGATGGCATGCTCTTTTCCTTCGGTTTCTTGAGTCAGAACAACAGCACCAATAACTCTTTGCTCTGCTGCAATGTAAAGCCTGAAGGGTTCTCTATGCTTGGGTGCTTTCATCACCGGAGGAGTGCAAGACGTGGATACAATAAGTCAATTAGTCAACGAACATGTATGTACGAGATAAAAGAAAAGAAGTTAGCCTACCTCCCGATCCCATCTGCGACTCCTTCCAGCGCTGCCGCCGCCGCCTTTGCGCCGCAACCCCGGCAGCACATCTCGCCGACGACCACCACGGGTGCACCTCCCTCTCCCTCGAGACATCAGCTCCCCAGCGGCCTTCACTCCTTTCCCCCGAGTCCAAGTCCAGGACCACCAATTTGGTTAAATTCCCCGTCGCCGCCGGTCATGGTCGGCCGCGCCGCCGCCCCTGGTCGGCCCGAACGCCGAGGCGGACATAGGGCTGTCGTGCTGATGCACCGGGTGTAGAGCAGCTCGGCAGCCTGGCTGCTTTGGTGGTGTTGATCGTGGAGGACGGGGAACCGGTGGCAAGGAAGCCTCGACCTCTGCAGACAATGTCGACCTTAATTGCAGATGTTTCTGTGTTTGTTTTCGATGAAGTGGACTGCTTGCTAGAGAGAGGATTCAGAGATTAGGCCATGTAGATCTTTCGCACACTCTCACATCCACAGGTCATGATGTTTTCAGTAACAGTACGTTCCAAAATTGTCAAAGTCGCTGTCTTACACCATAGTTGATACATGGAGAATTTGTTGTGGGATCCAATCAAACCAATTAGACAGGTGGTAATTTGGGTGGAGTCTATGCAGAAGAAGCAGAAGATAATGAAGAGTAAGCAGTACTTCAAACCTCCCGCTGTTGTATTTGTGAGTTCCAGAGTTGGCGATTGAGTTCCAGAGTTGGCGATCCCTTGTCTGAAGCAATTTGGGTGGAGTCTATTTGTTTGTTTTGGCTCTATTGTGATGATCATCAGAAATTGTTAAATTCAGTTCTAGCGACCTCGGGGAAATAATGTGTTATACGCTAGACACATGATTGATAACTAACTTGCTTGAGGGCTGTGATGTTAATCTTTTAGTATTACTAACATATGCGCTATGATTGATTTTACAAGGCATGAAGGTGGTGGGCCCAGCAAGGAGTATGGGGATTCAGTAGGACATCCTTGCAGGAGCAGTCCAGAAGAGGCTGCCACCGGCGTAACATTCAAGCAGTTGAGTACTTGAGTTACATTCATAAAGGTGTTACTGCAAAGCCTGGATTCGAGTGGAGAATCCTCCAGTAGGAGCAGCATCTGGCCACAACAGTTGTGGAAGGCGCAATCGCGCAAGGTCGAACCAGCCACAAAGATCATCTTCCTGCAGCTATGACAACTGTGGCAAGACTTTTGTTGATGTGGCTGCCTTGAGGAAGCATGCTCATGTACATGGCGAGAGAGGCAATATGTTTTTTCAGGAGCTGGGCTATTTGAAGGTACCTCTAGCAAATATTCATACCTTACGCCTTTACCAATACATACACTAACCGGTGGTGAACTTTCGTGTTTACTAGCATTGACAAACTTTTTAGTAATTTCATGGTTTATTTTAATGGACCTTTCTCTGTTGGGCATAGTTGATATTGATATATTCATCAATCCAATCCATGATGAGTGTTAATTGATTAATCCTGCACAACCAATGATTCATTTAATTTAATCCTACTAGATATATACTCCATCCAATTCACCATGAGAATTTTAAGAACCCATAGGCATCAAAGTCTTGGTCTTTTTCCTGTCCATGTGTAGGCACAAACAGTTCTCCAGCTCGGTCGGATTAGATATAAGTTTGGTCTCTACACGGAACAGCTCAGCTCTACGGGTTGTAATACTCCAGTTCAACTATTGGGTTTAAAACGCAGTTGTTGCAAACATGAGTGAAGATGACTGTACATGGCATGTGTATGAGACAGTCAAAGAAAGTGATTGGCATGGCAAGTTTACAGAAATAGTTTAAGAAATTGCATCGAAGATGTTTCAAGAGAAGATTGATGAGCACCAATACTATAGTGTATCATACTTTTATATATTTGTCACAAAGAAAATACTTTGTTCTTTTCTGATATTATTTTGTTGACACACTATTTTCAACCTTTTAGTCCTAGCTTAAAAAACATAACATGTAGTGATGTCTTAAGCACGTGATGTGTTGTTTTTACTGCTAAGAGATCATTTCCTCCGTAATGGGCCTATACTCGAATAATTTGTATGTTTTTGAATTACTACGCCACATGATATTTTATTTTATTTCCCGTTGCAATGCACGGGCATGATATTTTATTTTATTTCCCGTTGCAACGCACGGGCATTTTTGCTAGTATGAGGTAATACCAATCTGTCTGAATGTCATAGTATTTCACTGAAATAGAAGAGCGAGCCTTATGGTGATATATAGATAATTAAATGTTTTAGCACTTTACTGACAAATTGACATTATGATATTGTGATGCGTAACTGTAAATCCCATTGGTAAAGGAATCTGCTGTTGAAGCAACCATACATGTGTTAATAATCTGCTATGCCAGCACAGCAAATAAACAAGTTGAAGCAATTGAGTTAAAGGCACTGTACTGTATGGGGCTCACAACGGCATACAACACAAACATAATGTTAGAAACACTAATTGGCATACAAGGAACATGAGTTGATGAGTGGCATTGATGATCGGCGGTCTGGTTACAATGTTTTTGCTCAGAACACAAGACCCACATTCCAACGAGAAGAGTTGTTACTGACTAAATAATTACCAACCTAATTTGCCGATGTACGCGGTCTCCATGAGTTGCGCCATGGGGTCGATGGCCTGGCCTAAGACTGCAGGCAGGGCTAGAAGAATGAGCTCGATGCCGACAGTGTCGGTGTTTTCGGAACAGGGGTCCCCAGACTTGCCTACCTGCGGCCTGCGCGTGGCTCAAAGGGGGCCCAGCACGCCCCATCTTTATCAGCACAAATCCAAGACCCTCGCGAGGGGCCAAGCCTCGCGGGACGGACGATACGGAGCTTCCTCAGACACGGCCTCATCAGCTGGCTCGCGAGGAGGCGGAGAGATCAAGGCGGGGTACCTCATGAGGTGCCCGTGACGCAGGCCATGACAACCAAGGGTGCCAGGCGGGCGCCAGCCCACGCAGTGTCCTTCTTTCCTTTTTAGTGCAAAAGGAGCAAGCGCAGGCGAGAGCATCAAGCAAAGGCACCCGTTTCGGTGCAACGAGACCAATACCAGTCCAACGGCAGGAAGAAAGTCATTGTGGAGCCCAAGCCAGCGTCGCCACTAGAGCCTTTGGCAGGTGAGGACCAACTTTAGTCAGGATAAGTGTACCAGATGTTCCCCTTCAAAATGGCCAATTGTTGGCGCCCTTCCCGCTCAATATTTGGGAAGAGGCCCAGGACCTTTGCCTATAAATAGGACTAGCCACCCCCAGGGTAGAAGAAAAAAAGAGAAAGATCGGATCGCAATCGAGAAGAGAGAGAGAGAGAGAGAGAGAGAGAGAGAGAGAGAGAAGGGTGATTGAACTCCTCATAGCAGTTCATCCCCCAAGCCAAGAACAGACCCTCGCGAGGCTGTTCTTCCTTGTATTGCTCATCATCATTAGCCCAAGAGGCAATCCACCACACCACACACTGGAGTAGGGTATTACACCACAACGGTGGCCCGAACCAGTATAAACCCTGTGTCTCTTATGCTGTTCTTTCCATAGCTTAGATCTTAGTGAGGCAGAGGGGTGCAGGTAGGTAGAAGGCGAAATCTCCGCGCGCACCCCAGTGTTCGAACCTCAAGGGTCTGCAGGAATCCGAAATCCGACATTTGGCGCGCCAGGTAGGGGTGCGCCGGAATTCGTCTTCCACCACCCCGTTCTCCTCCGACCATCGCGTCCATGTCTGACGCTCGTCGGGCCCGCGCCGAGCGCCGGGCCGCTCTCGCCTCCCGCGTCGCCCAGACGGCTCCTGTCGGCGGGCGTCCTCGCCGTTCCCCGTCACCTGCCGTCAACGCCGCCACCGGCCCGGCGGGGGACGAGCAGCAAGCGTCGTCTCAGCATCCGTCCGTGCGGCAAGACGGCCGCACCGCTACTCCCTCGCTCACACCAGATGGTTCTTCGTCCCGCGCGCTCCGCGCACCCATGGAGGCTCGAGCTGCACTCATCGCGGCAAACGAGCTCCTGCCCTACCCTCCCGTCGACGACGTCTACGAAGAATGGCTCGACCGCGTCGCCGAGCTCGTCCGCGCCACAGGGGGCTCTCCTGCGCCGTCCATTCCGCTGCACCACACCCCGCTCCGCGCGGGCGTCGAAGCTCCGGCGGCACCCCGGCCGCCTCCTCCTCAAGAAGGCGCCATGGCTACAAGGCGCGTGGCCCCTGGGTAGAACCCGCTCCGTCAGGTGCCAGCGCGGCAAGAGCAGAGCTGCCAAGAAGTCCCTCGCCCGCAAGAAGCTGCCCGGGCGCTCCCTGCTCCAGCACGTCGCGACCACGCTCCTGCTCCCGCACGTCAAGACCCCGCGCTGCTCCCAGCTGCAGCGCGTGGGGACATGCAAGACCAAGCTCTCCGTCACCCAAGGCCTCCCGTGGCCACAGCTGGCTGCCGTGCCTTCACCACCGAGCTATGCAGCGTCGCGTGGCCCGGCAAGTTCAAGCCAGACCTGCCTCCTTGTTACGAAGGCACGGCCGACCCCACGGAGTTCCTCCAGCTCTATGAGCTGGGCATCGAAGCTGCCAACGGAGACGAGAAGGTCATGGCGAACTGGTTTCCCATGGCGCTCAAGGACGAGGCCCGCACCTGGCTCCAGGCACGATCTCCTCCTGGGACGAGATGTGCATCCGCTTCATCACCAACTTCCAAGGTACTCGCGACCGGCCACCCGCCGTGAGCGACATGCGCCGCATCAAGCAACAACCCGGCGAGACCCTGCAGAAGTACATCCAGCGCTTCAACAACGCACGCCTCAAGATTTCCAAGGTGACCGAGGAGGCCATCATCTCAGCCTTCTCCGACGGCGTGCGCGATGTCAAGATGAAGGAGGAGCTGGCGATGCATGAAGACCTGTGCACCTCCTTGGAGTTGTTCAACTTGGAAACCAAGTGCGCCAGGGCTGAAGAAGGGCGTCTCTCCCTCCTCGAGCTGCCCGTCGCAGACCCAGAAGAGAAGAAGCCCAAGGCCAAGGATGTGAAGCGCAAGGGGGCTGCCGTGCTCGCGGCAGAACCAGACACCAAGCGGGGCAGAGATCAGCCCGAACCTCCCAAGGGCAGTCGATACTGTGTGTACCACGACCTCCACACCCACAACACCAACGAGTGTCAAGAGCTCCGAGCCGTGCGAGAAGGAAGGGTCGGCCGTCGCCCCGACCGCGGTGACCGGGGCTACGGTCGAGGAGGAGTAAGGAACGCAGGACGCTGGGAAGACCGCTGCCCGCGTCAGGGGTGGCGCGATCGACCTCGCGAGGATCGCTGGCAAGACCCGCCTCGCGAGCGAGACTGGAGGGATCAGCCTCGCGAGGATCGCCCGCAAGGCAACGCAGGCCTCCCTCCGCTGCCACCGCAGCCAAGGAGAAACGAGGATCGCAATCAGGATGAGGGGGCTGGGGGCTTCCAGGAGCCGCGCGCGATCGCCTGCATCCTGGGCGGGGCTCAAGCCCCAGCCTCTCAACGCATCTTCAAGTAGTTCACCCGCGAAGTGAATGCAGTCCTCCCCAAGCTCGAAGCCACGCGCCCTCTCAGGTGGTCGGCGTGCGCCATCACGTTCAGCTCAACAGATCAGCTCAAGTGTCCGGCCATAGCCGGAGTCCTCCCGATGCTTTGTTCCCCAATCATCAGCAACATGGTGGTCACCAGGACCCTCATCGATGGCGGGGCAGGGCTCAACGTCCTGTCTGTGGAAACATTCAACAATCTCCAAGTGCCCTACAACCAGCTTCAGCCAACCAAGCCTTTCTCCGGAGTCACCGACGGCTCCACGGCCCCGATTGGGCAGGTCCGCCTCCCTGTCACCTTCGGGGCACGCGACAACTACCGCACCGAGCTCATTGATTTCGACGTCGCCCACATTCGCCTGCCGTACAACGCCATCCTTGGGTACCCAGCGCTGGCCAAGTTCATGGCCGTAACTCACCATGGCTACAACGTCCTCAAGATGCCAGGAAGTAGCGGAGTCATCACGGTGCCCCGTGAAGAGAAGGACGCGGTGTGTTCCCTGAAACGAGCCTTTCAGGCCGCATCACTGGAAGACCCGGATCGCAGAAGCAGGAGGCTTCACGAGACCGCCCCCAAGAAGAAGAAGACATCGTCCGGCCCGGCCCCTCAGGAGGCATGCCCCTCAGGGCCCGCGCCTGCCTAGGGGGAACCTCCTTCCATCGCATAGGAAAGCGCGCCTGGCGCCCTCCTCAGGCAGGGCTCGGGGGCTCTCCTCTGGAGGGCCACTGACCTGGCTAAGGTCACGAGGGAGGCGCTTGGGCACCACATGGAGGCGTGTTTCGAGGCACACTTCCCTCAAGAAGGAGTAAGGCAAGGAGGGCCAGACCCTCAAGAGTTCATCAGCAAGGCCATTCAGGAGCTACAGGAGTCAAGAGTCATGAGAGGTGGCCGCCGCCTACCAGCTGTGGCTCCCCATCCAGGCGAGGATGGTGGGCTACGCGTCTGCGTCGACATACCAGGGATCAATCGAGTCACCTCTCTGGAGCGCCTCTGGCCCTCGCGAGTGGGGCGCTGCGAAGGTCCACCCCACAGCTACGTTCGCATGCCTTACGGCTTGCCGAACGCGGCTGCGACGTACCATCGCCTCATGAGGGGCATCATGAAGGCTCAAGAGGCCAGGCGTTCCGCAGCCCTGCCGGAGATGGAGATGGTCCGTGAGGAGCCACCAGCGCCTTCGGAGCCTCCCGAGGCCCCTGGGCCTTGGGGCTCGTGAGGATCGGCTTCCACAGCCCACCGAGTCAGCTACACCAACACTCCTTCGTCCTCAACATCATCAGGTGACATCTTTCAAGTTTCATTTCCAGCTGGGAGCGCCCCCCCAGGGCTGCATTATTCCCAGGCCGCGTGGGTCTGTCCCTGTGGCATGTATCCTTTTTATTTCATGTTGTTAGCTTACCTTGTTGGGGGCGCCCCACGGGCTGCATCTGTTGGGGAACGTAGTAATTTCGAAAATTTTCCTACGCACACGCAAGATCATGGTGATGCATAGCAACGAGGGGGAGAGTATTGTCTACGTACCAACGCAGACCGACTGCGGAAGCGATCTCACAACATAGAGGAAGTAGTCGTACGTCTTCTTCCCGATCCGACCGATCCAAGCACCGTTACTCCGGCACCTCCGAGTTCTTAGCACACGTTCAGCTCGATGACGATCCTCGGGCTCCGATCCAGCAAAGCGTCGAGGAAGAGTTCCGTCAGCACAACGGCGTGGTGACGATCTTGATGTACTACCGACGCAGGGCTTCGCCTAAGCTCTACAACGATATGACCGAGGTGGAATTTGGTGGCAGGGGGCACCGCACACGGCTAAGGAACGATCAACAATGATCAACTTGTGTGTCTATGGGGTGCCCCCTGCCCCCGTATATAAAGGAGCAGGGGGAGGGGTTCGGCCGGCCAGGGAGAGAGGCGCAGGGGGAGTCCCACTCCTACCGGGAGTAGGACTCCCCCCCCCCCCAATCCTATTCCTAATAGGACTCTTCAAGGAGAAGAGAGAAGAGAGGGGGGCCGGCCCCTTCTCCTAGTCCTAATAGGACTAGGGAAGGGGGGGAGGCGCGCAGCCCTTGTGGGCAGCCCCTTTTCACTTTTCCACTAAGGTCCAATAGGCCCATTTGCCTCCCGGGGGGTTCCGGTAACCCTCCCGGTATTCCGGTAAAATCCCGATTTCACCCGGAACACTTCCGGTGTCCAAACATAGGCTTCCAATATATTAATCTTTACGTCTCGACCATTTCGAGACTCCTCGTCATGTCCGTGATCACATCCGGGACTCCGAACAACCTTCGGTACATCAAAATGCATAAACTCATAATAACTGTCATCGTAACGTTAAGCGTGCGGACCCTACGGTTCGAGAACAATGTAGACATGACCGAGACACGTCTCCGGTCAATAACCAATAGCGGGACCTGGATGCCCATATTGGCTCCTACATATTCTACGAAGATCTTTATCGGTCAGACCGCATAACAACATACGTTGTTCCCTTTTGTCATCGGTATGTTACTTGCCCGAGATTCGATCGTCGGTATCCAATACCTAGTTCAATCTCGTTACCGGCAAGTCTCTTTACTCGTTCCGTAATACATCATCTCACAACTAACATATTAGTTGCAGTGCTTGCAAGGCTTATGTGATGTGCATTACCGAGAGGGCCCAGAGATACCTCTCCGATACTCGGAGTGACAAACCCTAATCTCGAAATACGCCAACCCAACATCTACCATTGGAGACACCTGTAGTACTCCTTTATAATCACCCAGTTACGTTGTGACGTTTGGTAGTACCCAAAGTATTCCTCCGGTAAACGGGAGTTGCATAATCTCATAGTTATAGGAACATGTATCAGTCATGAAGAAAGCAATAGCAACATACTAAACGATCGGGTGCTAAGCTAATGGAATGGGTCATGTCAATCAGATCATTCAACTAATGATGTGACCTCGTTAATCAAATAACAACTCTTTGTTCATGGTTAGGAAACATAACCATCTTTGATTAACGAGCTAGTCAAGTAGAGGCATACTAGTGACATTCTGTTGGTCTATGTATTCACACATGTATTATGTTTCCGGTTAATACAATTCTAGCATGAATAATAAAAATTTATCATGATATAAGGAAATAAATAATAACTTTATTATTGCCTCTAGGGCATATTTCCTTCAGTCTCCCACTTGCACTAGAGTCAATAATCTAGATTACACAGTAATGATTCTAACACCCATGGAGCCTTGGTGCTGATCATGTTTTGCTCGTGGAAGAGGCTTAGTCAACGGGTCTGCAACATTCAGATCCGTATGTATCTTGCAAATCTCTATGTCTCCCACCTGGACTAAATCCCGGATGGAGTTGAAGCGTCTCTTGATGTGTTTGGTCCTCTTGTGAAATCTGGATTCCTTTGCCAAAGCAATTGCACCAGTATTGTCACAAAAGATTTTCATTGGACCCGATGCACTAGGTATGACACCTAGATCGGATATGAACTCCTTCATCCAGACTCCTTCGTTTGCTGCTTCCGAAGCAGCTATGTACTCCGCTTCACATGTAGATCCCGCTACGACGCTTTGTTTAGAACTGCACCAACTGACAGCTCCAACGTTTAAAGTAAACACGTATCCGGTTTGCGATTTAGAATCGTCCGGATCAGTGTCAAAGCTTGCATCAACGTAACCTCTTACGGTGAGCTCTTTGTCACCTCCATATACGAGAAACATATCCTTAGTCCTTTTCAGGTATTTCAGGATGTTCTTGACCGCTGTCCAGTGATCCACTCCTGGATTACTTTGGTACCTCCTTGCTAAGCTTATAGCAAGGCACACATCAGGTCTGGTACACAGCATTGCATACATGATAGAGCCTATGGCTGAAGCATAGGGAACATCTTTCATTTTCTCTCTATCTTCTGCAGTGGTCGGGCATTGAGTCTGACTCAACTTCACACCTTGTAACACAGGCAAGAACCCTTTCTTTGCTTGATCCATTTTGAACTTCTTCAAAATCTTGTCAAGGTATGTGCTTTGTGAAAGTCCAATTAAGCGCTTTGATCTATCTCTATAGATCTTTATGCCTAATATGTAAGCAGCTTCCCCGAGGTCTTTCATCGAAAAACTTTTATTCAAGTATCCCTTTATGCTATCCAGAAATTCTATATCATTTCCAATCAGCAATATGTCATCCACATATAATATCAGAAATGCTACAGAGCTCCCACTCACTTTCTTGTAAATACAGGCTTCTCCAAAAGTCTGTATAAAGCCAAATGTTTTGATCACACTATCAAAGCGTTTATTCCAACTCCGAGATGCTTGCACCAGTCCATAAATGGATCGCTGGAGTTTGCACACTTTGTTAGCTCCCTTCGGATCGACAAAACCTTCTGGTTGCATCATATACAACTCTTCTTCCAGAAATCCATTCAGGAATGCAGTTTTGACATCCATTTGCCATATTTCATAATCATAAAACGCAGCAATTGCTAACATAATTCTGACGGACTTAAGCATCGCTACGGGTGAGAAGGTCTCATCGTAGTCAACCCCTTGAACTTGTCGAAAACCTTTTGCGACAAGTCGAGCTTTATAGACAGTAATATTACCGTCAGCGTCAGTCTTTTTCTTGAAGATCCATTTATTCTCAATTGCTTGCCGATCATCGGGCAAGTCAACCAAAGTCCATACTTTGTTCTCATACATGGATCCCATCTCAGATTTCATGGCCTCAAGCCACTTTGCGGAATCTGGGCTCACCATCGCTTCTTCATAGTTCGTAGGTTCATCATGATCTAGTAGCATGATTTCCAGAACTGGATTACCGTACCACTCTGGTGCGGATCTCACTCTGGTTGATCTACGTGGTTCAATAGCATCTTGCCCTGAAGTTTCATGATCATCATCATTAGCTTCCTCACTAATTGGTATAGGTGTCGCAGAAACAGTTTTCTGTGATGTACTATTTTCCAATAAGGGAGCAGGTACAGTTACCTCGTCAATTTCTACTTTCCTCCCACTCACTTCTTTCGAGAGAAACTCCTTCTCTAGAAATGATCCATTCTTAGCAACGAATGTCTTGCCTTCGGATCTGTGATAGAAGGTATACCCAACAGTTTCCTTTGGGTATCCTATGAAGACACATTTCTCCGCTTTGGGTTCGAGCTTATCAGGTTGAAGCTTTTTCACATAAGCATCGCAGCCCCAAACTTTAAGAAACGACAACTTTGGTTTCTTGCCAAACCATAGTTCATAAGGCGTCGTCTCAACGGATTTTGATGGTGCCCTATTTAACGTGAATGCGGCCGTCTCTAAAGCATAACCCCAAAACGATAGCGGTAAATCAGTAAGAGACATCATAGATCGCACCATATCTAGTAAAGTACGATTACGACGTTCGGACACACCATTACGCTGTGGTGTTCCGGGTGGCGTGAGTTGCGAAACTATTCCACAAATTTTCAAATGTATACCAAACTCGTAACTCAAATATTCTCCTCCACGATCAGATCGTAGAAACTTTATTTTCTTGTTACGATGATTTTCAACTTCACTCTGAAATTCCTTGAACTTTTCAAATGTTTCAGACTTATGTTTCATTAAGTAGATATACCCATATCTGCTTAAATCATCTGTGAAGGTGAGAAAATAACGATATCCGCCACGAGCCTCAATATTCATCGGACCACATACATCGGTATGTATGATTTCCAATAAATCTGTTGCTCTCTCCATAGTACCGGAGAACGGTGTTTTAGTCATCTTGCCTATGAGGCACGGTTCGCAAGTACCAAGTGATTCATAATCAAGTGGTTCCAAAAGCCCATCAGTATGGAGTTTCTTCATGCGCTTTACACCGATATGACCTAAACGGCAGTGCCACAAATAAGTTGCACTATCATTATCAACTCTGCATCTTTTGGCTTCTACATTATGAATATGTGTATCACTACTATCGATATTCAATAAGAATAGACCACTCTTCAAGGGTGCATGACCATAAAAGATATTACTCATATAAATAGAACAACCATTATTCTCTGATTTAAATGAATAACCGTCTCGCATCAAACAAGATCCAGATATAATGTTCATGCTCAACGCTGGCACCAAATAACAATTATTTAGGTCTAATATTAATCCCGAAGGTAGATGTAGAGGTAGCGTGCCGACCGCGATCACATCGACTTTGGAACCGTTTCCCACGCGCATCGTCACCTCGTCCTTTGCTAGCGTCCGCTTATTCCGTAGTCCCTGTTTCGAGTTGCAAATATTAGCAACAGAACCAGTATCAAATACCCAGGTGCTACTGCGAGCTCTAGTAAGGTACACATCAATAACATGTATATCACATATACCTTTGTTCACCTTGCCATCCTTCTTATCCGCCAAATACTTGGGACAGTTCCGCTTCCAGTGACCAGTCTGCTTGCAGTAGAAGCACTCAGTTTCAGGCTTAGGTCCAGACTTGGGTTTCTTCTCCTGAGCAGCAACTTGCTTGCTGTTCTTCTTGAAGTTCCCCTTCTTCTTTCCTTTGCCCTTTTTCTTGAAACCAGTGGTTTTGTTAACCATCAACACTTGATGCTCCTTCTTGATTTCTACCTCCGCAGCTTTCAGCATTGCGAAGAGCTCGGGAATAGTCTTGTTCATCCCTTGCATATTATAGTTCATCACGAAGCTCTTGTAGCTTGGTGGCAGTGATTGGAGAATTCTGTCAATGACGCTATCATCTGGAAGATTAACTCCCATCTGAATCAAGTGATTATTATACCCAGACATTTTGAGTATATGCTCACTGACAGAACTGTTCTCCTCCATCTTGCAGCTATAGAACTTATTGGAGACTTCATATCTCTCAATTCGGGCATTTGCTTGAAATATTAACTTCAACTCCTGGAACATCTCATATGCTCCATGACGTTCAAAACGTCGTTGAAGTCCCGATTCTAAGCCGTAAAGCATGGCACACTGAACTATCGAGTAGTCATCAGCTTTGCTCTGCCAGATGTTCATAACATCTGGCGTTGCTCCAGCAGCAGGCCTGGCACCCAGCGGTGCTTCCAGGACGTAATTCTTCTGTGCAGCAATGAGGATAATCCTCAGGTTACGGACCCAGTCCGTGTAATTGCTACCATCATCTTTCAACTTTGCTTTCTCAAGGAACGCATTAAAATTCAACGGAACAACAGCACGAGCCATCTATCTACAATCAACATAAACAAGCAAGATACTATCAGGTACTAAGTTCATGATAAGTTTAAGTTCAGTTAATCAAATTACTTAGGAACTCCCACTTAGATAGACATCCCTCTAATCCTCTAAGTGATCACGTGATCCAAATCAACTAAACCGTAACCGATCATCACGTGAGATGGAGTAGTTTTCAATGGTGAACATCGTCATGTTGATCATATCTACTATATGATTCACGCTCGACCTTTCGGTCTCTGTGTTCTGAGGCCATATCTGCATATGCTAGGCTCGTCAAGTTTAACCTGAGTATTCTGCGTGTGCAAAACTGGCTTGCACCCGTTGTAGATGGACGTAGAGCTTATCACACCCGATCATCACGTGGTGTCTGGGCACGACGAACTTTGGCAACGGTGCATACTCAGGGAGAACACTTCTTGAAAATTTAGTGAGAGATCATCTTATAATGCTACCGTCAATCAAAGCAAGATAAGATGCATAAAAGGATAAACATCACATGCAATCAATATAAGTGATATGATATGGCCATCATCATCTTGTGCTTGTGATCTCCATCTCCGAAGCACCGTCATGATCACCATCGTCACCGGTGCGACACCTTGATCTCCATCGTAGCATCATTGTCGTCTCGCCAATCTTATGCTTCCACGACTATCACTACCGCTTAGTAATAAAGTAAAGCATTACATCGCGATTGCATTGCATACAATAAAGTGACAACCATATGGCTCCTGCCAGTTGCCGATAACTCGGTTACAAAACATGATCATCTCATACAATAAAATCAGCATCATGCCTTGACCATATCACATCACAGCATGCCCTGCAAAAACAAGTTAGACGTCCTCTACTTTGTAGTTGCAAGTTTTACGTGGCTGCTACGGGCTTAAGTAAGAACTCATCTCACCTACGCATCAAAACCACAACGATAGTTCGTCAAATAGACTCCGTTTTAACCTTCTCAAGGACCGGGCGTAGTCACACTTGGTTCAACTAAAGTTGGAGAGACAGTCTTCCGCAAGCCATTTATGTGCAAAGCACGTCGAGGGAACCGGTCTCGCGTAAGAGTACGCATAAGGTTGGTCCGGATCGTCTCACCCAACAATACCGCCGAACCAAAGTATGACATGCTGGTAGGCAGTATGACTTGTATCGCCCACAACTCACTTGTGTTCTACTCGTGCAAATAACATCAAACCATAAAACCTAGGCTCGGATGCCACTGTTGGGGAACGTAGTAATTTCGAAAATTTTCCTACGCACACGCAAGATCATGGCGATGCATAGCAACGAGGGGGAGAGTATTGTCTACGTACCAACGCAGACCGACTGCGGAAGCGATCTCACAACGTAGAGGAAGTAGTCGTACGTGTTCTTCCCGATCCGACCGATCCAAGCACCGTTACTCCGGCACCTCCGAGTTCTTAGCACACGTTCAGCTCGATGACGATCCTCAGGCTCCGATCTAGCAAAGCGTCGAGGAAGAGTTCCGTCAGCACAACGGCGTGGTGACGATCTTGATGTACTACCGACGCAGGGCGTCGCCTAAGCTCTACAACGATATGACCGAGGTGGAATTTGGTGGCAGGGGGCACCGCACACGGCTAAGGAACGATCAACAATGATCAACTTGTGTGTCTATGGGGTGCCCCCTGCCCCCGTATATAAAGGAGCAGGGGGAGGGGTTCGGCCGGCCAGGGAAAGAGGCGCAGGGGGAGTCCCACTCCTACCGGGAGTAGGACTCCCCCCCAATCCTATTCCTAATAGGACTCTTCAAGGAGAAGAGAGAAGAGAGGGGGGCCGGCCCCTTCTCCTAGTCCTAATAGGACTAGGGAAGGGGGGGAGGCGCGCAGCCCTTGTGGGCAGCCCCTTTTCACTTTTCCACTAAGGCCCAATAGGCCCATTTGCCTCCCGGGGGGTTCCGGTAACCCTCCCGGTATTCCGGTAAAATCCCGATTTCACCCGGAACACTTCCGGTGTCCAAACATAGGCTTCCAATATATTAATCTTTACGTCTCGACCATTTCGAGACTCCTTGTCATGTCCGTGATCACATCCGGGACTCCGAACAACCTTCGGTACATCAAAATGCATAAACTCATAATAACTGTCATCGTAACGTTAAGCGTGCGGACCCTACGGTTCGAGAACAATGTAGACATGACCGAGACACGTCTCCGGTCAATAACCAATAGCGGGACCTGGATGCCCATATTGGCTCCTACATATTCTACGAAGATCTTTATCGGTCAGACCGCATAACAACATACGTTGTTCCCTTTTGTCATCGGTATGTTACTTGCCCGAGATTCGATCGTCGGTATCCAATACCTAGTTCAATCTCGTTACCGGCAAGTCTCTTTACTCGTTCCGTAATACATCATCTCACAACTAACATATTAGTTGCAGTGCTTGCAAGGCTTATGTGATGTGCATTACCGAGAGGGCCCAGAGATACCTCTCCGATACTCGGAGTGACAAACCCTAATCTCGAAATACGCCAACCCAACATCTACCATTGGAGACACCTGTAGTACTCCTTTATAATCACCCAGTTATGTTGTGATGTTTGGTAGTACCCAAAGTATTCCTCCGGTAAACGGGAGTTGCATAATCTCATAGTTATAGGAACATGTATAAGTCATGAAGAAAGCAATAGCAACATACTAAACGATCGGGTGCTAAGCTAATGGAATGGGTCATGTCAATCAGATCATTCAACTAATGATGTGACCTCGTTAATCAAATAACAACTCTTTGTTCATGGTTAGGAAACATAACCATCTTTGATTAACGAGCTAGTCAAGTAGAGCCATACTAGTGACATTCTGTTGGTCTATGTATTCACACATGTATTATGTTTCCGGTTAATACAATTCTAGCATGAATAATAAACATTTATCATGATATAAGGAAATAAATAATAACTTTATTATTGCCTCTAGGGCATATTTCCTTCAGCATCATCCCCAAGTCGCTCGGGCCAGACCCAGCGGCATGTATCCCTTTTGCGTTTATTTCCGGCTATGCGTTCGACCTACCATGCTTGATTATTTGATGCCTGTCCACGGCACCTCTTCTTCTCCATGCCGACCACTTGCATGTTAAAGGGGGGGGGGGGGTACCTGAGCATCGCGACTCAGGGCTCTTACTGGCTCTCCAGCCCTCACCCTCTGGCCTTGTCCACGGCATCGTGACCTGGCATACCAGCGATGGCTGAGACCAGCTCGAGGGCCGGGACCCGAGGACGTAGAGTGCCGGCATCTAACAAAGTTTGCAGGGACACATCACAAGATAAGGCCCAGTGCCAGGCGCAACCCGCCTAGAGGTAGGGCCCCGTGAGTCCCGCGCTGGCTCACGGGTGCCCAGATACACCTCTCCAGGCCCTACCGTGCCAGCCACGTGTCAGGGCGGGGCTGTACATGCCCCGGGGGCTCCTCCGGGAGGGGAGCCCCCTCCCACGTACCAGTGGAAGCACCATGCTCCGCGCTGGCGGACGACACTGCCGAGGAGCGGCTATGCCCGTACACATACGGAAGCCCTATGCTCCGCGCTGGTGATAAACAACTGAGGGCGGCCCCGGGCCGCATCAACCTCAGGGAGCCCAGAGCTCAGTGTGTAGCCTCATCGTAACGCCTCCCCTCGGGAGTGCCGCGTGAGGGGGCTGGGCACGGGGGTTGCGCCTGGGTCACGCCCAGACGCATGCCACCCAGCCAGGCCCCCCCGGGCCAGGTTCGTCGCGCGTCTCTCCCCGAGCGGAGCCAAGGTACGAAGGCCATTTGAGCATCAAGGGGGACTCCTGAGCATCGCGACTCAGGAGCCTAACTAGTCACGTAGCCCCTCACTCCTTAGTTCCGAGAGGCTAACGGCGGTTGAGGTATGCGCGCGGCTGGGCCCTGCAGACGTAGAACGGTAGATCCACCCACATCATACCTCCCTACTTGCTGTTCGTGCGCCAAGGGGGACTCCTGAGCATCGCGACTCAGGAGCCTAACTTGTCACGTAGCCCCTCACTCGTTGGTCCCGTCCTGGTTTCCGGTCGGGGCTAACGGCGGCTGAGGTATGCGCGGGGCCGGGCTCTGCCGGCGTAGAACATAAGCAAGTAGGAAGGAAAAGTGTAAATTTCAAGGAATTCAAAAGCAAATATTACAGTCCACACTGTTATCTCAATGCCAAACGCAAGTTTAAACGCCTCCCCGAGGCATGATACATGTGCAGGAATTAAAGGCAGGACATGAGCCACAACGGAGTCACTTGTCGGCGGTGGAGCAGCGCGGAGTGGGTTCGCCTCATGGAGCAGCGGGGTCGGCAGCACCTTGCTTCGGCTTGGTGCCGAAGGCCCGGAACTTCCCTAGCAGAGCCTCCGCGCGACCCTTCACGGCCTCGGCAGCGGTAGCGGCACGCTCGCCGCTTACTGGCTCCAGCAGGCTGTCGAGGTCGACGCCGGGATCGCGAAGGTAGATGTGGGTGAGGACCCGCGTCAGTGCGGCAGAAGACAGGACACGCGCCTCGGCCTCGGCCGTGGGGCCAAGGCCAAGGGCGACATCTTCAAGAGCGCGAACCAGGAAGGGAAGCAGCTTAGCGGGGCCGTCCTCGGCGCTAGCCAGCGGCTCTCCAGGCCGCTGCCGTAAAGCGTCCTCAGCGAGGAGCGAGCCTTCGCCTCCATCTCCGCGAAGGCCACGCGGTCCTCGGCAAGAACCTAGGCCTTGTCGTCCAGCTCGACCTTCCTCGCTCCCAGCTCCTGCTCCAGCGCGCCTAGGCGGTCGCAGCGCTTCCTGAGCTTGGCCTCCCGGCCCTCGACGGCCGCCTCGCGAGCCTTCACGCCTTCTTCCTGCTCTTGGCGAAGGCGGACCTCTTTCGCGAGCTGGTCCCGCAGGCCTTGCAGCTCGTCCTCCAGCGCCTTGCAGCGACCACGGACCCGGCGACACCCCAGAGAGCGGCCCCTGATTCTTGAGATAAGTCACCACCCGGAAGCACCAGCTACCGTGGCACCATCCCCGCACCTAATGCAATTCCATGTTAGCGACGCTGCTCTCCTTTTTCACCGAACGACGGCTGCTTGAGCGCCAAAGGGGACCTCCTGAGCATCGCGACTCAGGGGATCTTACCGGACCCCGGGTCGCTCACCTCCTGGCCTTGACCACGACATCGCGACATGGCATACCAGCGACGGCTGAAGCCGCCTTGGGGCTGGGACCTGTTGGCGCAGAGCACCAAGCCCTCGTGAGGTTCGAAAGGGAGAACTGAGCTAAGGCGGAATGAGCAACTCGCACAATTCTACGACAAGGGTTATATTAACAGAACAGGATCACAAGCACCTTACAAGCCCCCACGGGATGCGTCTTTGATTCCTCGCAGGGAACAGATCCTAAAAGGACGCTAACTACACGCGCTCCTGCAAAAGATGCCATCATCAACCGTGGGCCGTCAAGCACCGGCGCCAACCCCATCCAGATCAGAGTCGGCGGCGGCCTGACGAGCCCGCCCTGCTCCATGAGCGGCGCCGGCTCGGGGGCTCGTAGCTGTCGTCGCTCGTCTCCGGAGTCGCGAAGAGCTCGCCGAAGTCGCTGGAACCTCCAACGCCTCCGCTGCCTGAGGAGCCGCCAAGGGAGCGGTCGGCGGGCCCAGTCCTCGCTGTAGCAGGGTCCCGACCACCTCTCCTGGGGCAGCACTCCAGCCGACGCCCGTTCGCATCAAAGACCTTGAAGAACATCACCGAAGCACCGTCGTACTCCAAGTGGATCGCGAGGGCGTCTGTTGTCCTGCAAACCCGGGCGATTTCGCTCCAGCCTCGAGTCATGAAGACCTCGCCCGGGGCAACGACCGTGACCTCTGCCTTGGTCGCGAGGGTGCTGCAGCCGGCGTGCTGCAGCCAAAGCTCCAGGAGTTCTCCCTGCCTGACGATGGAGGCAAGGAAGGGAGGAAGGCGAATCCAAGACTGAGGAGGCATGGTGGCGTGGATCACGAACTCTCGGGAGGAGCCCTCGGTGTGGACCCCAGGGGGACGACCCACACCTTCGTGACCCGTCGGCGCCAACGGCGGCGCCGCCCATGGCGATCAGCATCGACTCCTTCAGGCCCTCGATGTGGGCATACAAGGGAAGCGAGAACCCCGACGGTGGCCGCTCGCACCAGGGCCTCGACACCACCTGATGGGCCTCCTCGTCCCGGCCGCGGAGGGCGAGCCGTTTCTTCGGCGGGAGTAGGTCTGCCGTCGAGAACCAGCGGATCGGAGCCATCGCAGCAAGACGGAGTAAGGACCGGGAAGAAGGAGAAGCAAGAAGGGATGGACTGGAAGGGCGCGCGCCGTTCCGTACTTATGGCCGGCGAAGGCCAACCGCCGACCTCCACGATCACAGGTAATCATGACCCGCTTTGCATGCAGGGACTTGTCCAATCCGTGCAGTTGCCGAGGCGCCATGGGGAAGTGGAGACGCCCACGTCCAATCGACCGCCATGCGGCGCCCAAGGCCGCAGGCTATTAGGGCCCGCGGCGCTTCGCTCTTACCCTTTCGCCTCCCTGCATGGCCAAGTCCGTGCGTGCCTTGGGCCCGAGGGCTACTGTCGGCGTTCTGGGAACGGGGGTCCCCAGACATGCCTGCCTGCAGCCTGCGGCATGGCTCAAAGGGGGCCTAGCACGGGCCATCTTCATCAACACAAACCCAAGACCCTCGCGAGGGGCCAAGCCTCGCAGGGCGGACGACATGGAGCTTCCTCAGGCACGGCCTCATCAGGCTGGCTCGCGAGGAGGCGGAGAGATCAAGGCGGGGCACCTCACGAGGTGCCCGTGACGCAGGCCATGACGACCAAGGGTGCCAGGCGGGCGCCAGCCCGCGCAGTGTCCTTCTTTCCTCTTTGGTGCAAAGGGAGCAAGCACAGGCGAGAGCATCAAGCAAAGGCACCAGTTTTGGTGCAACGAGACCAAGACCAGTCTAACGGCAGGAAGGAAGTCATTGTGGAGCCCAAGCCAGCGTCATCACCAAAGCCTTTGGCAGGCGATGACCAACTTTAATCAGGATAAGTGTACCAGATGTTCCCCTTCAAAATGGCCAATTGTTGGCGCCCTTCCCGCTCAATATTTGGGAAGAGGCCCAGGGCCTTTGCCTATAAATAGGACTAGCCACCCCTAGGGTAGAAGAGAAAAAGAGGAAGATCGGTTCGCAATCGAGAAGAGAGAGAGAGAGAAGGGTGACTGAACTCCTCCTAACAGTTCATCCCCCAAGCCAAGAACAGACCCTCGCGAGGCTGTTCTTCCTTGTATTGCTCATCATCATTAGCCCAAGAGGCAATCCACCACACCACATACTGGAGTAGGGTATGACACCACAACGGTGGCCCGAACCAGTATAAACCCTGTGTCTCTTGTGCTGTTCTTTCCATAGCTTAGATCTTAGCGAGGCGGAGGGATGCAGGTAGGTAGAAGGCGAAATCTCCGTGCGCACCCCAGTGTTCGAACCTCAAGGGTCTGCCGGAACCCGAAATCCGACAGACAGTGCCAGGATAAAGGCCGCCGCCGCCGCTGCTGCATATTTGTTGGATTGTTGTTATGTTAGAAAGGCAGAAACATATGATTACAACATAGATTTGGGTCCAAGGTAGGTAAGCATCTACTACACCAGTAGTATCTTATTAGAAAGCAAGTGTGTATCTTAAAAGTCCCATAAGAATAACTGAATAAGAATTGGGAAACTGAAGAGAGTGAATGAACACTTATTAGCTAGTAGTACTACACTGAAGGCAAAAGAGAGTAGCTGAGTTGATGTGGGAAGGGAAAGCTGGGATGGGGAATGAATGAGTGAATCTTACAGCAACAGAGCATTGTCCTCCTCCTCCTCCTTGGAAAGAGAGGAATCCTGAGGCTGCGCGTAGAGAGGGGAAATTGCTGTGCCGGTGCGCGGCCACCTTGTGAAATCCTTGGCGAGGACGGGGATGATGATGGTGTTGGGCTTGGTGGTTCCTACCCCTGCCCCTGCCCATGGGGAGGAAGAAGGAGAAGCAGTCGTGCTGCTGCTGCTGCTCAGAGACGATGGCCTCGGGCATTGCAGCGCCGGCTGGCCGGAGACGAGCGACCTCTGTATCCCCATCCACTCAACCTCTCACTCTCTCTCTTTGTACAGTACAGTACAGAGCGGCGGCGAGGCGTCAGGGCCAATGGCGCGCAAATTCCAGGAGGAGGAGAGCGTGTTTCGGATGGATGGGTGGCGCGCGTGGCGTTGTAGGCCGACGAGCCGGGGCCGGCCGCGACGCAGTAGATGGTGCCGTTGTCGGCAGCGACGCCGCAGACGGCGGAGCCCCCTGCGACGGCGAGCGCGGAGACCGTGTTTAGGGGCTAGTTTAATAGTCATGGCGTTTTTGCAAAAAAACCCGGATCGACTAGTATTCATTCTAGGATCGACCAGGTGGCGGTCAAAGCGAGATGGTGGGCGCTGACTAGGCCAAGTCAGCAAATACGTACACAAAATCATAAAAATGGACCAAAGTGAACCCTGTACCCAAGTACATAGACCGTAGTTAGGGTATTTTGAAGTAGTGGTGCCAATCTGTCAACCGGCTCAAGTTTAGTGACATACAGTGAATTTTTCCGGTGGCAATGATGGTTGACTCAGCCATTGTCCTCTCATTCGCGTCACCCCTATATAAGGCGAGGTTAGGTGAGAATCTAGATAAGTATTAGGACATCTTTAACACCGTCCAACAAATCGACACCCTAAACGTCCACAAAAATGTCCGAGCGTATCCGTGGACAGCGACAGCGGAGCCGGCCATCCCATCTGATGCATCAAATATTCATACCTTGTCCAATGAGAAGAGGAGAGAGAAGGGAGGAAGAGGAAACAATGGGTTTATTGTGGTATTTAATTAATGCTTGTCCGTAGGTGTGCAGACCCCCCCAAACCACTTCTACATTTGCAACGGATTTGTGAGATCGAGAACATTTGTCCATGTCCATGAATATTTGGTTGACCCATTGAATTACAAAAAGTGTCCGAGACATTCGGTCATAACTTTTAGAAGCGTTTTTGGTATGACCCGTTGGAGATGTCTTTAGACAAAATATACGAGGCCAAAGACACCATTATACTCAAAACTATTTATACGAGGCAACGAGGCATGATAAAAGCACCTAACAAGAATGGAGTGTTGCTTCTAAAAGCTAAGAGCATAAAACTGGGTAAAACTCCTCATGTGAAATCCCGTACCTAAATCATTCACGTGTGCCTTGCTTCACAAAAATCCTCAAACCATGTGTATTGTCAAGAAATCCCCATAACATATATTGTAAGCATCAAACAACCAGATGACTTGATCAACCACAATTTGCACATGAAGCGGGTTTACTTGCATCCCTACTAACATAACAACTGTTGTTTGCGCGAAATCTGTAATGTGAGCCCGGGTACATAGTCATTGATTTTTTCCGCTCCTTTTATTTTTTGCTTCTGATGAAAGAATATTACGAGAACACAAACTTGAAAGTAAAGTTCGGCAGAAACCTCAGCATCTTGTTCTCAAGATGATTAAGCCACACAACGCACCAAACATAAGACGAACGCGCATCGATCAGGAGCGCAGGCCAGCAGCGCTTCGCGGAAACAACCGATCCTTCTCATGCGGTCTAACCTTCCTCCGGTATGCCGCCCAGCTCAGGCCGCCAATCGCCACCCTCCGACTCCGGCCATCGCCGCAGTAGCCGATCACGCTCCCCCTCACGCGCCGACTGCTCCTCCTCCACCGGAGGCCCGGGCGCCGACGGCACCACGACGTGCGGGTTCCGGCACTGCCTCCGGCTGACGCCTGCGGCGATGCGCTCCAGCTCGTCCCTGCTCACGACGATCTTGACGCCGCCCTCGCCCTCGCCGCAGGACACGACGGTCACGCCGCCGCCGTGATGAGGCGCCTGCCGCCGGGTGCTCCGGGAAGGGAAGCAGCGTTGCATGGATTTTTGGTATGCTACTAACCGATGGCACGTTCAAAATTATTGGTGCTCACGGTTTCTTTCTCCTGGCGCGCTGATTACGAGTATATATAGATCAGTCGGGCCATAATATTTAAAACTGAATTCTGTTCTTCGGCTACTCATGATCCGGCCGCTATAATTAATTGTTAAGTTGACATTCCATGTACTTGTTCGTTCAATCATCCAACTCTACGTGCGGCCGCGGCGAAGTTGGCGCCGTTCCCGTCCAATGATTCGGTCGCATCAGAGTTAGCCGGCCACGGGCACAACTGACATTGTGCCATCGTATAATTCAGAGAATTCTGCGACACATGATTACACATTCCTACTGTTTTCTGAAAAAAAAATTTAGTGGATTCTAGAAGGGTGGCGTGCTTCTATGTCCCATCCATAATCCACTCGATGCAGGTACTCTCTCTGTAAACTGATCTAAACATTCTTATATTTTTTTACGAAGGGAGTACCTCATAATGTATCTTTTCCATTGACTTCCTTGCAGCTTTACTCCTCTCCTTTTGAGCTCTTAAATAATAACCTGCAAAGAGATATTCTAGCACTGTCGTTGGAAGGTCCTACGTCAATCAGGAACTCCACAACTACTATTCCTAGGTCGTTTTCAGCACATCTGCATTTACAACATGTTCTATGTTCTACTCGTAAACATCAGCAGCAGGACACAAACAAAAACCCAAAGTCTAGCGCATAGACTCTTTATTAATTCGTACAAGAACAGAAGTCCCATTTAAAAGTGGGAAACCTCGAGTAAACTAAGAGTATCTACAAGTAGACCCCTCAAACCCCATCTAAACATCTGGGTTAAATGGTTCCTTCTAGTCCCTCCCTCGTGTCGCCCCTGCCCAGGACGACTCGGGGCTCCCAACCCTAGCGGCGCCGCCTCCTCCCTCTCCTCCCGCGCCGCCGCTGGGCGAAGCCCGCGGCGGCGGGAGGTCTTCTCGCGACTCCCCTATGTCTGCGGGCGGCGGTGTCCCGGAGTGCGCGGTCGGGCGCGTGGTTGCGGGCCTCAGCGAGTGGTGGCACGGCTGGGCTTCGGCGTGCGCACGGGGGCGGGCCTCGACTGGTGGTGGCGGGCGCGGGCAGCGGCTCCCTCCCTTCGTCGTCTCTGACTCCTCCCCGCTCGACTTTCGCCCCGATCTGGCTGGATGGGCGCTGGATCCGGCCTCCCTGGTGGCGTTGTCCGGGTGCTATTTCCATTGAAGGATGGCCCTCTCCCTACTGCGGCCCATCGCTAGTCTCGCGCTCGGGCAGCAGGACCAAGCTCGCCTCGCGCCCGGTAGCAGGACCGAGCTTGTCTCACGCCCAACAACAGGATTGCGCTCGTCTCACGCCCGGCAGCAGGACCTCGCTTGCCTCGCACCCGGTGCTGCAGGACGAATCGATGGAGGCTTGCCCCAGGATCCAATTGTCTCTTCAGTTGGGGTAGCAACGAGTGTTGGGTGAGGTGGTATCCGGTCTCGGATGCCGGGGCGGCGACCCTGGTGGTGGTTGCGCGGTGCTCATGGGCAGAGCCTGTCGCTTGGTGTTGCCCGGTGGCCATGGCCGTGTGGGCGGCATGGTTGTCGGGGTGCGGCGTTCGTTGGCGGTGAGTATTGGCCAGGGTGAAAACCCGCTGTATCTTCGGACGGACCGGCGGCGGCGTAGATCGTTCCCTTCTTGAAGGTGTCGTCGCGGCTCTCATTGCCTGTCGTGTGGCTCCTGGGTAAACTTTGATCCTCGGATCGGGCGACGGCGGCACTTCGGTGTCGTAACCTTCCTGAAGGCACTGTCTTGAAGCCCACGGTTCGTTGTTTGTGGCTTCATCTCTTCATGGTGGCCTGTTCACTAGTGGAGACCTAGGTTGCTCTTGTAGTGTAGGGGTCGTGTTGCTGCATTCAGTGCCTTTGTATTCCGCCTTGGGTGTGTGTGTTTTTTTAGAAAAGGGGACATCCCCGGCCTCTGCATCAGAAAGATGCATACAACCACCTTTATTAGTAAGCAAAAAGGTTCAACAAAAGTCTTAAAGTCCCAAACAAAAAGCTGCTCATAAAGAGCTAAGGAACAAAAATAAAAGCCACAATCGGCTGGCAAAAGAGAGATAGAAACACTAATTGCCTATCCTATTACATGTCCGCCATCCAAACCAGCTGAAAATATCCCGTGCTACCATCTCCCAGTGGATAGATCCAGTAACCAAACGCTCCCTGGCCTCCGTCAGAGTGAGTAACGACCACATACAGATCACCGCAGTGGCTCGAAAGATAGCCTGCAAAAAGTGAGTATTTGTTGTTCTATTAAAGACCAAATCATTTCTGCAATTCCAGATAGCCCATAATAAAGCACATACTCCTACACGAATGTGTCTTGCTGTTTGGGACTCAATCCCATCCAACCACGTCCCAAATAACGTGCTAATATTATTCGGGGGGAGTAATATTGAAGGCTATGTTAACTGATTACCAAATAACCTTTGCCAAAGGACAATCGAGAAAGAGGTGTTTGACTGTTTCATCCGTGTCACAAAAACTACATCGAGAGGATCCACTCCAGTTGCGTTTAATCAAGTTATCCTTAGTTAAAATGACTTGTTTGTATACAAACCACATAAACACTTTAACTCTCAAGGGAACTTTGACATGCCAAACATGTTTCGAGGTAGGAATATAACTTGAATTAATGACATCCAAGTACATGGATTTAACCGTAAATTTTCCATTCCTAGTAAGCTTCCAACACAACTGATCCGGACGTTGAGAGAGTTGAACATTCATCAATCTTCTCACAAGATGGAGCCAAGCTTCCCAACGGTTACCGGCTAACGCTCTCCTGAAGCTGATATTTAGAGGCGTGGACTGACATACTGACTCAATGGTTGCATCTCTCCGTTGAACAATACTATAGAGAGAAGGATACTGAAGCGCGAGGGGCGTGTCCCCTAGCCAAGTATCCTCCTAGAATCTCGTAGAAGTACTGTTACCGACGACAAACTTGGTCCAATTAAGAAAAACCGATTTAAATCTCATCAGTCCTTTCCAGAAAGGCGAATCCATCGGCCTCACTGTCACCTGGGATAAAGTTTTGGATTGGAGGTACTTATTACGCAGAATCTGTGCCCATGTGGCCTCAGTCTCTCGAGAAAGCTTATACAACCATTTGCTAATGAGACATTTGTTCTTCACCTCTAGATTTTCGATACCTAGACCCCCTTGGTCCTTAGGTCGACAAATAATGTCCCACTTAGATAGTCTATACTTCCTCTTCAGGTCATCACTTTGCCAAAAAAACGGGATCGATAGAAATCAAGTCTTTTCCAAACTCCGACTGGTACCTCAAAAAAAGACAATAGGAACATGGGCGTACTTGTGAGCACTGAATTAATAAGAATTAAACAGCCTCCATACGACATCAGTTTGCCCTTCCAGCATCCCAATTTCTTCTCAAATCGATCCTCAATGCACTTCCATTCTTTATTTGTTAGCTTACGATGATGAATGGGTATACCTAAATACGTGAAAGGTAAAGCTTCCAATTCACAACCGAACAATTGCTTATACGCCTCTTGTTCCTCATTGGCTCTTCCAAAATAGAATAATTCGCTCTTGTGGAAATTGATTTTTAGTCCGGTCAATGGTTCAAATAAGCATAACACCAGCTTCATGTCTCTCGCTTTTACCAAGTCATGCTCCATAAAGATGATTGTATCATCTGCGTACTGTAGGACAGATACACCTCCATCAACTAGATGAGGTACCAAACTACCTACTTGGCCATCATCCTTAGCCCTCCCTATTAGAATCGTCAGCATGTCGACTACAATGTTGAATAGAATAGGTGACATTGGATCTCCTTGTCTCAAGCCCTTATGCGTTTGGAAATAGCGACCTATATCATCATTCACTCTAATTCCAACACTTCCTTTTTGCATGAAAGATTCCACCTATTTCCTCCAGGATGGATCAAAACCTTTCATCCTCAACACTTGTTGGAGGAATGGTCATTTGACTTTGTCGTACGCTTTCTTGAAATCCACTTTGAAAACAACCCCATCTAGTTTTTTTCGTATGGATTTCATGGAGCGTTTCATGCAGGACCACCACCCCTTCAAGGATGTTTCGGTCTGGCATGAAAGCAATTTGGGACGGCTGCACCACAGAATGTGCAATCTGCGTGAGTCTATTTGTCCCAACCTTGGTGAAAATTTTGAAACTTACATTCAGAAGACAGATAGGCCTGAACTGCTCAATTCGCACCGCCTCTATTTTCTTAGGAAGCAAGGTAATGGTTCCAAAATTCATATGAAACAACTGAAGCTCTCCAGTGAATAAATCCTGGAACATCGGAAGCAAATCCCCTTTAATGATATGCCAGCACCTCTTATAAAACTCCGCTGGAAATCCATCCGGCCCCGGAGCATTATTATTATTCATCTGAGAAATAGCTTCAAACACCCCTTTCTCTGAGAACGGAGCAGTTAAAATATCGTTCTCATCTGAAGCAAGCTGAGGGACATCTTCAATCCGCGACTGAAAGTGCGTTATATCGACTAGAGGGGGGGGGGGGTGAATAGGCGATTTTTATGAAAGTCTTCAAAACGTGAAGGTTATGAAGACGAACAGTAGAGATATGCCTATCACTATGCAGCGGAAGTTAGATTACACTAGGCAAGCCATGGTCAATTATTCAATAGAGTGAAATCACAATGACAAGTAGCTGCAGTGTAATAAGGATCAGGTAGGAAGAAATTATGAAGCCAATCAAATCATACAGTTACGTTGTGAAGACAAAAGATAGAGCAAGCATGCAATGGCTTCACAAAGAGTAACAGTAAGTAAGGGAAGTGAAGATGAAACCAGTGACTCGTTGAAGACAATGATTTTTTGGACCAGTTCTAGTTGCTGTGACAACTGTACGTATGGTTAGGGCGGCTAGGTATTTAAACCAAAGGACACACAGTCCCGGACACCCAGTCCTGAACACGCAGCTCAGGACACCCAGTCCTCACCATATTCCCCTTGAGCTAAGGTCACACAGACCTCGCCCAATCACTCTGGTAAGTCTTCAAGGTAGACTCGCAAACCTTCACAGACTTCGTTCACCGGCAATCCACAATGTCTCTTGGATGCTCAGAACGCGACGCCTAACCGTCTGGAGGATGCACAGTCCTCAAGTGTAATAAGTCTTCAGATCACTCAGACAAGAAGACTTAAGTGATGCCCAATTCTCTCTGGCTCTGGGTGGTTAGGGCTTTTCTCCTCGCTAGGAAATTTTCTCTCAAAGGCTTCGAGGTGGGTTGCTCTCAAATGACAAAAGCTGTGCACTGAAATCTGAGCAGCCAACCGTTTATGGTTGTAGGGGGTGGACTATTTATAGCCACTGGGCAACCCGACCTGATTTGTCCGAAATGACCCTGGGTCACTAAGGAACTGACATGTGTTCCAACGGTCAGATTTCGAACTCACACGACAACTTTACTTGGGTTACAAGTAAAGCTGACTTGTCCGACTCTGGACAAGATTTGCTCTCATAGTCTTCGCTCGAAGACATAGGATTTGAATTAGGCATCACTTCAGTCATTCTGACTGGTTCTCTTGGACCCCACTTAACAGTACGGTGGTTCCTATGACTGAAAACAAATGAAAAAGAACTACGAAACATCTAAGTCTTCGAGTTCCATAGGCTTCACGTGGTGTCTTCTCTTGTCATAGTCTTCAATGTGAATATTTTCATATACCACCATTGTCTTCAATGTCTTCGTACATTTTTAGGGGTCATCTCTGGTAGTAAAACCGAATCAATGAGGGACTTCTACCTGTGTTATCCTGCAATTCTCACAAACACATTAGTCCCTCAACTAGGTTTGTCGTCAATACTCCAAAACCAATTAGGGGTGGCACTAGATGCACTTACAATCTCCCCCTTTTTGGTGATTGATGACAAACTAGTTGAAGTTTTCAACGGGGAATATAATTTGTGAAATTGTAAAGGGATTGTCTTCGTAAGCTGCAAGGGCTCCCCCTGAAGATGTGCATATAAGTAATTTGCTTCTGGAATGCAAATGCACATGGCAGGTTGTACTTGTGGAAATCCACTTCAACTTATGATGACAATCCACTATGCATGTAAAAGTATATGAAGAGAATGACATGCATAATGAAAAATGGACGTCTGCAGAATGATCTAAGTGCGGAATTTATCACCGCACATGCGGAATTTATCTTCGCAAAACATAGTGGCAAACAAGTAGCAGACGACCATCAAGTTTAAGTGTTACAACTCAAGGAAGCAAATGTAGCAGAACGGGAGTTGTAAGCATGAAGAAAAATATAGCAAAATATTAGGCACCCGCCCATATTGACCCGCTTGAAGACTAACAACATCATATGCTTCTCCCCCTTTTGTCAGTGATGACCAAAAAGGTTCGAAGACATAGAGTGTTCTACGCGTTCCCAGGCGCAGCAGGGTCGTTGGAGTTGTTTGGCAGTGCTGAAGAGCTTGGTGCAGGGTCGACGCGCACTGAAGGAGGTGGTGGTGATGTAGCGTCGTCTTCTTCTTCGATGATTCTTGCAGTCACCGTGGCAGCAGATGAAGAGAACTCAGAATCTTCAAGTGATGGAGTTCCGCGCAGCACAGCTCTTCTGGGGGGTGTGGAGTCAAACTTGAATCTCTCTCTGAAGCCATCCTCATGAAGATCAGCTTCAGGGCACAGCATTGTGAGGCCTTTCCAGGTGCGGCGACAAGTTTCATGAGCAACGAATGCATTCTTGGTGGCAAGATTTCTGATGCGATTGACATCCACCAAGAGGCTTTTCATCTGTCTCTTCAACCAGTCGTGATGCCTATCTTGCTTTTGGTGAAGGGCCACAAGAAGCTCTCGGTCATTGAGGGCACGAGCGCGCTTCTTGGGTCGCGGAGCAGTTGTGCTGTCAGTGGCTGTAGTGGATGCAGGTGCACGTGTAGTGCCAGCCAACGGGTACACCCTGGAGATGGCTTCAACACCTTCAACGTTCTGCGTGAAGCTCTGGTGTTCTGCATTCTGAAGACTTAAGGGTTGCTTGGCAGGCTCAGGATATACAGCTTCAGCAGAGGTGTCCACATCTGGCAAGAAGATCCGATGGTTGCGGGCTGAGGGCTGATATGAAATCGCAGAGTGAAGGTTGATCAGCCTCATTACCCAAGGAGCATAGAACTTCAAACCAAATAAGTCTGAGCCTGACGCTGCAAGTTGGCGGATGAAGAAATCCTGTGCGTTGAAGCATTTGCCATGAAGGATATAGAATATAAGAGTCTTCATTGCACCCTCAACCTTGGCATGCGGAGAGTGTCCCTTAATGGGCCAGAGAGTCCGCCGGATGATGTGATATATGGTTCTAGGCAGGTACTCTAAGTCTTCAATGAAGAACTCAGTTGGATAGGGTGCATCATGGGACAATGGCTTCATCATTGAGAGCATCTGACTCATATTTGGTTCAGGCCTCTGGAATATGCTCTCAATAGCTTCAGCATGTAGTTGACAGCCTTCCTCGAAGAATTCACCAGGAGTGGGTAGGCCGGTAAGCTCAATGATATCAAATGCATTGGCTTCGTGATGGACATTGCCGGACATCCACTCCAGGATCCAAGTCTTCGGATCTCTGTTGTATCCTTTAATATGGAGGGTGGCATAGAATTGAAGCAGAAGTTCTTCATTCCAGTGCTCTTCATCAGTTACAAACTGCAGCAGACCCACTTGCTTAAAGCAATCCAAAGCTTCCTCCAAACAGGGCAGTCCAGCAATGGCTTCAACATCAAGGCGCTTGTGTGGGAAGATGCGACCTTGGTTGTAGAGGATGCAGGAGTAGTAGCTGCGCTGAGGATAGCTCCAGAACCTATCTGATACAATCCTTTCCCTTGAATAGGGGTTCTTGGAGCTGTTGAAGAACGTGTTGTCGGCCTTGAAGCTAGTGATGTTGAAGGAGCCAGGAGCTGATGCAGGACCTGGGAACCTTGGCAGTCGAGGGATTGGCGTCTGGACCTGAGGCCTGTGCTCAACATGGTAATCAAATTGAGGACCTGCAGCAGACTCAGGAACAGACGTATCTGGATCAGTAGCTTCACTGTCTTCAGAAGCTTTGGGTGGGGAGGGCGCCACATTGGCTTCGGTGTTGGTTGTGGCAGCCTCAACATTTTCAGCCTCCACTTGTGTAGTTAGAGGGACAGACTCCGGCACGTTCTCCTGGAGAACGGCTTCTTGTTGGAGCGGGGGAGTTGCAGCTTGTGGTACTTCTTCATGCTCTTCGGCTGATGCAGCCGGAGTGTCTTCAGCCGAATCTTGAGGCCTTGGTCCTTTGCGAAGCCTGCGGTATGCAGACGGCGCCTGTGGAGTTGGAGTGGGCTGGACCTCAGATTCTTCTTCCACTTGTGGGTGATCCGTCCATGATGCATCTTGTGCAATTGGCGTCAGAGGGCGACTAAGGCTGATGAGTTCGCTTGTCTCAAGCTGAGGAAGGGTTGCATCATCTTGTACATTGTCTTGGTGACCAATGTCTTCAGCAGCGATGGGGTCGGCTGCTGGAATGTCTTCAGCTTCAGGAGTCTCTGTGGGAGCAGGCTCATGAACTGTCAGCTGACGATCTGCGTCAGGATAGATGACAGAGAGGGGTTCAACCATCAAGGGCTCTGTGGGAGCAGCCTGAGCTTTCTTGATCTTGCGCTTCTTCTTGGTGGGGTCAGAAGGAGAGGCTTCAGAGTGTTTCCTCTTCCTAGCTTCAGCCTCTGCAGTCCGTGTCTTCTTGAGCTCTGAAGCGGTTGACCGGCTCTTTGGCTTCGAGCCAGTCGTAGCAGTGGGGAAGACAATCGGAACAGCTTCTTGACTTGGTGCCTCTGGTTCAGCCACAACAGGCTTCTTCTTCTTCTTCGTGGCCATCCTGGGGTCGATGCCGGGACGCCCAAGTGCCTTGCGCTTCTCAGCCTCGTTATAGGCTTGCACACATCTGTCGGCCAGAGTCTTCATCCGCTCACGCGAACCTTGAGCTTCGGCGCGTTTCTTTAGGAAGTTTTCCTTTAGCTCGTGCAGCATGATTTTGAAGTTCTTCACTTCCTGCACGCTGAGCTTGGCCATATGCTTCTTGAACTGAGCCTTTTCATAGTCAATTTTCTGCTTCGGCTCAACAACGCGCTGGGCGATGGCCAGTTCTGAAGCAATGGCTCCTTGGAAGGCAACACTGAGGCCAATGGGCAGCTGCAGATCGTCAAAGCTGACGTTTGGTGTAGCAAACCACTCGTCAATGAAGTCGTGGATGATGGCAACATCAAAGAGAGGTAGATTATTGAAGATTTCTGCCCCCTTTTTGCTCTTGATAAGTTGCTCAAGAGCGTCATCTGCAAGGTCTTCATCGCTTGACAGATCAATGGCGTCATTGCGCAGAATGGCAGCAGCTGTGAGCTCTTGGCCGCTGTGTGGCTGAGGCATCTTGGCCTTCTGGGGCTTGGAGACTCGTGATAAGTCTTCAGATTGCACACTGGCTTCAGGAGGTGCAGTTGCCAATGGCTTCGCCCTTGAGATTTTCGGTGGAGAGGCCAGCTTTGAAGCTTTGGGCTTCTTCGATTGCTTTGGCTTCGGTGCAGCAGGCGCTTCTTCTGATTCAGAGTCAGCTGGTGGCTCATTCACTGCAGTCCCTTGGACTAAGATGTAGGTGATGAGGCCCTCAAGGTTGGCGTATGGTCCGATGATATTCTGGTCTGCCTCGCGTGTGCCATCTGCCCTTGGTGCGGAGGGACCAGGATTGAAGTCTAAGCCCAATTTCTTCTTGTTTTGCTTCGCTGACTTCTGGGCAAACTGGAAGTTGCGCTTGAACAGATTGTCGTCACGACACCAGAGTAGTGACGACGGATGTGCTTCAGCTGGCTGTGGCCCACGAACCATGCACCGGTAGAAGCCTTGAGCAATGGCTTCATCTGTGGACCTGGGCACGAGATTTTTGTATAGTACGTCTCCCCATGGTCTCCTGATGGCGTTTTTCTCAGCGTACTCCTTGGTGACGAAGCGGTATTGGAACCATTGCTCCGCCCAATAGCGTCGAATCCATTGGATTCGTGTCTTGCGCTGATTGTAATCCTCTTCAGGATCTGTCTTGTACAGCTCTGAGAGGTCATCGGGCAGATCTCTTGATGTTTCTCCTCGATGCTTTCTGCCACCCTTCCTTGCTGATTTTTCTGCAGCCATGAACTTTAAACTGAATGGCTTCAATACGTTCAAAGGCTTCAAAGGCTTTCTCTTGCTGGTCAAACAGGAACTGGCTTTGGGAGAATTTATATGATGCTGTAAGAATTCTGCAAATGAATGCAGACTATGAGAACCAAGGGATTCTCCCACGGACATGTACCTGTGACAGCATTAAGGTGCGAGGGAAGGGGAAGAGGTCATATGCATTCTTAGAAGATTTTGAAGAGAAATCAGTTTAGAAGACATTGACCTCATCGTGCAAAGACATTCACTCATAGATAAGAAGTTGGTTCCAGATTTGTACGAATCCACAGATCAGTACAAGTGAGGAATCAAACTACTTTATGAAGCATAAGTAAATATTCTAGGCATGTTATGAGATGCAGATTGAGAGAGATCTAACTTGTGTGAATAGAAACTTCTTATGGCAGAAAGTGACAGAACCATAGGATCAAAAGAGGCTGTAAAAAGAGGTTTTAATTACCACACTTGGAACTGCTAGACGGAGTGGGAGATGAGGCCGAGCAGTTCGATCCTCCGTGCCCTAACTTGGCGAGGGAAGACACCTACGGCGACGGCGGAGAGGACGATGTCCGCGATCGACGTGAAGACGGCGTCGGAGAGGTTGCGGCAGTGAAGCGCTTCGTTGCCAGCGTCGTTGAGAGCTAGTGGTGGCGCTAGCGTTCGTGCGAGGGAGGAAGAAGGAGATAATGACCGCGGTGAGGGTGTATTTATAGTTACAGGGGCGGCACTGTGCTATTACACATGTGCCCCTGGCGATTCGCCTCTGAACAACACGTGGCCATCATGCGGAATCTCGGGGGCAGTTCCACATCCCATGCACGCCTGGATTGTCGGGTGGTCGTTCCTACTTCTTCGGATTTCTTGTGGATGAATGAGCATTAAAAACGGTTTTAAAGTTTGTCTCTGTGTCTTCTGCTGACAAGGACGCAGAGAAGACATTTGACAGTTTCAATAGAATGCATATGACTTGGAGAGATAGAATTTGAGATAGAAAACATAGAGAGATTAGGGCCCGATCACATTCACTTAGTTCAAAAGATTCAAACAAGAAGACATAGCTATAAGTGAATGCTGTAGAGGACAAAACACTAGTATATATATATATATATCTATATAATCCACGTAGTGAGGATAATCATGAAGACATGTTGAGATGTAAGCCAAACCAAATGTTAAGACATTGCAAGGTAACGCCATGAGTGAAACACTTCAGAATAGAACGTTTGGTGGTGGCGTTACCCACCGTATAGGAAGTATTAGACCCAGACACGGCACAGAATTATCGTGGCGCTCCGAAGTCAAATTCCACATTGATGTATTCACACTTAGAATGTATGTCTTCATTGATTGAAGATATATGTTACTTCGTGTGTTGCGCATCTAAGTCATCAATATGCATAAGTGTTAGGATGTGTGCCTGATCACAGGACATTTGAGGATTCCAAGATATTTAGCTCACACCGTAACTTGCAAAATCTCTTCTCATCCAAGGGCTTGGTGAAGATATCTACCAATTGCTCTTCAGTGTTGACGTGTATGATATCAATATCTTCCTTCACAACATGATCTCTGAGAAAGTGATGACGAATTTCAATGTGCTTTGTCTTCGAGTGCTGAACTGGGCTGTTAGCAATCTTGATGGCGCTTTCGTTGTCGCAGTAGAGTGGCGCTTGCTTCAGATGAATGCCATAGTCCTTGAGAGTTTGCTTCATCCACAGAAGCTGAGCACAGCAAGATCCAGCAGCAATGTATTCAGATTCAGCAGTGGAGAGAGATACACAGTTCTGCTTCTTAGAAGACCAACATACAAGTGATCGTCGCAGAAAATGACATGTGCCTGATGTAGACTTGCGATCCACCTTGTCACCAGCATAATCAGCATCCGAGAATCCAACCAGATCAAACTCTGAGCCCTTTGGATACCATAACCCTAGAGTTGGGGTGTGAGCCAAATATCGAAGAATTCGCTTCACTCCTAAGTGATGCGACTCCTTTGGTGCCGCTTGAAATTGAGCACACATGCAAACACTAAGCATAATATCTGGCCTAGATGCACATAAATAAAGCAAAGAACCAATCATGGAGCGGTATACCTTTTGATCGAACTCTTTACCATTGTCGTCTGGACCCAGATGATGTTTGGCTGGCATTGGTGTTGTGAAGCCTTTGCAGTCTTGCATACCGAACTTCTTCAGGCAATCTTAGAGATACTTCTCTTGAGATATGAAGATGCCATTGCGTTGTTGCCGTATCTGAAGACCGAGGAAGAACTTAAGCTCCCCCATCATAGACATCTGATATTGCTCTTGCATCATATATCCAAACTCCTCACTGTACTTCTGATTGGTGCAGCCAAAGATAATGTCATCCACATATATTTGGCACACAAACAGTTCACCATCATATGTCTTCATGAAGAGAGTGGGATCTAGGGAGCCAGGTATGAAGCCTTTGCTCTTCAGGAAGTATTTGAGTGTGTCATACCAGGCCCGAGGGGCTTGTTTGAGGCCATACAGTGCCTTATTGAGCTTGTAAACCATGTCAGGATGTTTTGGATCTTCAAACCCAGGTGGTTGTGCAACATACACTTCTTCTTCAATCTTGCCATTGAGAAAGGCACTCTTCACATCCATTTGATATAAAAGTATGTTATGATGATTTGCATAGGCCAGCAGTATACGGATGGCTTCAAGTCTGGCCACAGGAGCAAATGTTTCATCGAAGTCAATGCCTTCCACTTGAGTATATCCTTGAGCAACGAGACGAGCTTTGTTTCTGACAACTTGACCATGCTCATCTTGCTTGTTCCGGTATATCCATTTGGTGCCTATTATATTGTGCTTCCGTGGATCAGGACGCTTAACCAGTTCCCATACATTGTTCAGCTCAAACTGTTGAAGCTCTTCTTGCATAGCTTGAATCCAGTCAGGTTCCATGAAAGCTTCTTCAACTTTCTTGGGTTCTGTGATTGAAACGAATGCGAAGTGCCCGCAGAAATTTGCCAGTTGAGTTGCCCTTGAACGAGTCAGTGGACCAGGTGCATTGATGCTATCAATTATTTTGTCAATCTGCACTTCATTGGCAACACGAGGATGTATAGGTCGAAGACTTTGCTCTTGCTGATCTATGTTGTCGTTGGGAGGAATGTCTTCAGGCTGAGCATTGCCTTCATGTGGATCAGGTGCTGAGATGATAAGTTCTTCTTCAGGATGAGCTTCAGAAGGTATAATTTCTCCAGTTCCCATTAGCTTAATTGATTCACTAGCTGGAACTTCATCTAGCACATCTGGCAGTTGCTCTCTTTGTGAACCATTGGTCTCATCGAACCGCACATCCACTGTTTCAACCACTTTGTAGTGAAAGAGATTGAAGACTCTGTAGGAGTGCGAATCCTTTCCATATTCAAGCATAAAACCCTCATGTGCTTTTGGTGCAAATTTTGAGGTGTGGTGTGGGTCCTTGATCCAGCATCTTGCACTAAATACTCTGAAGTAACTGACATTTGGCTTCTTGCCAGTTAGGAGTTCATAAGATGTCTTTTTCAGAAGCTTGTGAAGATAAACACGGTTGATTGTATGGCATGAAGTGTCAATGGCTTCAGGCCAGAATTTTCTTGGAGTCTTGTACTCATCTAGCATCGTTCTGGCCATCTCAATGAGTGTTCTGTTCTTGCGTTTGATGACGCCATTCTGCTGTGGCATGTACGGAGCTGAGAATTCATGTGTGATGCCCAAGGTATCAAGATATGTGTCAAGGCCAGTGTTCTTGAATTCAGTGCCATTGTCACTTCTGATGTGCTTTATCTTGGCGCCATAATTGTTCATAGCTCGATTGGCGAAGCGTCTGAAGACATCCTGCACTTCAGTCTTGTAAAGGATTATGTGCACCCAAGTATATCTAGAGTAATCATCAACAATGACAAAGCCATAGAGGCAAGCAGTAGTGGAAAAAGTTGAGTAGTGAGTGGGACCAAAAATATCCATGTGAAGCAGTTCGAAGGGTCGAGTAGGGGTCATGATTGTCTTCGAGGGATGTTTTGCCCTCGTCATCTTCCCTACTTCACAGGCACTGCATAAGTGATCTTTCTTGAACTTGACGCCTTCGATGCCTATGACATGCTTCTTCTTTGCAAGGGTGTGGAGGTTCCTCATGCCAGCATGCCCAAGCCTCCGATGCCAAAGCCAACATTCTGAAGCCTTTGCCAGAAGGCATACTGCAAGCTGTGGCCCTGCTGAGAAATCTACCACATACAGATCATCTTTCCGATACCCTTCAAACACTAGAGACTTGTCAGATTCCATTAGTACCAGGCAACAATATTTTCCAAATATTACGACCATGTTCAAATTGCAAAGCATTGAGACAGACATTAAGTTGAAGCCAAGGGATTCAACAAGCATGACTTTGTCCATGTGTTGATCCTTTGAGATTGCAACTCTACCTAGACCCAATACCTTACTTTTACTAGTGTCAGCAAATGTGATGTGGCTCTTGTCGGATGGACGTAAGGTTGAGTCCATAAGAAGGCTTCTTTTGCCAGTCATGTGATTTGTACACCCACTGTCAATAATCCATTCTGAAGACGCTGGTGTCGTACCCTACAGTGCAGTTAGGGGGATAGGCTTCACGAAGAGAATTGTGAAGCAAAAACATTTGACGAACCAGTGCGTTATGAAAACTTAGATCTAGGTTAGGACTAATAGGGAGAGTAGCATGCGATGCAGGAACGAAATACATAGTGATGCCATTCGGGCATTTGATCTTGCGCCCCACAAGATTTTTAAGGTCCCCAGCAATAGCGTCAGAAGATTTTGGTTTTCTGCTGGAGACCTTTCCCTGCAAAAGAGAGTTAAGCTTTCTTAACCACCCACATCTTCAAGGGTGGCTTAGAAGCAATAAGTCTAAGTGCAGCATCTGAGAATTTTGGCTTTGGAGCCCTAGCAAACAGTCTAGCAGGCGGGCAAGAGTACTCATAAGAATAGGCAGAATAGTTCTTGGTCATATGAACATGATGGTTTGAAGAACCGCTCTCATATTCATATGCCTGAGTATGGTTTCCCTGCAAAACATTTGCGTTAGTGCGACTCAGGTGAGTCCTCTGTCTGTATGAAGCCTTTGGACCATATGAAGCCTTTGGTCTGAGGTTTGTCTTCTTAATGTGAGGTGTCATGAGGACATTCACAGGAAGATTCTCCAGACACGTTTTTGGAACCCAGATCTTCTTCATAGGCGGTCCATTCCTGCAGTTAGTACCAATGTACCTGACAAACACTTCACCATTCTGATTTCTAAACAGCTTATAGTTTGCATCAAAGGATTCATCAATGATAATTGGGTTAGCACAGGTGAAGCCAGATAGATTGGATGGATCTGCTGAGGATTCCTTTGCAGCAACCCATGTGGTTTTGGGGTACTGCTCAGGTTTCCAGTAAGAGCCATCTGCATTTATTTTCCTCATGAACCCAACACCCTCTTTCCTAGGGTTTCGGTTCAGAATCTGCTTCTTGAGGACATCACATAATGTTTGATGTCCTTTGAGACTTTTGTACATCCCTGTTTCAAGCAATGTCTTGAACCTAGCATTCTCATCAGCAATAGCAGTGGTATCCTCAGCAGATGGGTTAGTTACCACTTCAACAGTTGAAGATATTGCAAGAGCAGTAGCAGTGGAACATTCAGCAACAGAAGTAGCATTATCACGGTCAATGCATTTAAGGCATGGTGGTTCAAATCCTTCCCGAGCGGAACTGATCTGTTCGGCGTGAAGTGACTCGTTTTCCTTTTGAAGATCTTCATGAGCCGCTCTCAATTTCTCAAGATCTTGCTTCCTTTGAAGATAATCATAGGAGAGCTTTTCATGAGTTGTTGAGAGAGTATCATGACGATCTTCAAGTTCCTGATACTTAACGTGAAGATTTTTTATGTCTTCAATTAAGGATTCAGATCGAGTCATTTCAGCACACAACAGATCATCGCTTCTGTCTAACAGTTTTTGAATATGTTCCATGGCTTTTTGTTGTTCAGTTGCAATTTTAGCAAGTGTTTTGTAGCTGGGTTTTGAATCACAATCAGAATCATCATCACTGGATGTTTGATAGTGAGTAGTGCGTGTGTTTACCTTGGCACCGCGTGCCATGAAGCAGTAGGTAGGAGTGGAGTCGTCCTTGTCATTTGCATCGGTGTTGGTGATGAAGTCATTGTCTTCAGTGTTGAAGATGGACTTGGCGACGTAAGCTGTAGCCAGACTCGCAATGCCAGAATCAGATTCCTCCTCAGACTCCACCTCTGCCTCCTCAGAAGCGGACTCCTCCTCTGAATCCATTTCCTTGCCAACAAACGCACGAGCCTTGCCAGTTGAGCTCTTCTTGTGTGATGAAGACTTTGAGGAAGACTTGGAAGAAGACTTTGAGTATTTCTTCTTCTTGTCGTCAGAGTCATATTCCTTGCTTTTCTTCTTCTTCTTTCTGTTCCCATTGTCCCACTGTGGACACTTAGAGATGAAGTGTCCAGTTTTCTTGCACTTGTGACATGTTTTCTTCTTGTAGTCATGAGCAGAAGCTTCATCATTACTTGAGCTTGATCGTGAAGACTTTCTGAAGCCTTTCTTCTTGGTGAATTTCTGGAACTTCTTCACTAGCATTGCAAGCTCCCTTCCAATGTCTTCAGGATCATCAGAACTGCTGTCAGATTCTTCTTCAGATGAGGACACAGCTTTTGCCTTCAAGGCACGAGTTCGCCCATAGTTTGGACCGTAGATATCTCTTTTCTCAGAAAGCTGAAACTCATGTGTGTTGAGCCTCTCAAGTATGTCAGACGGATCGAGTGTCTTGAAGTCTGGGCGTTCTTGAATCATCAGGGCTAGGATGTCAAACGAACTATCAAGTGATCTCAGCAGCGTCTAGACGATTTCATGTTTGGTGATCTCAGTGGCGCCGAGGGCTTGAAGCTCATTTGTGATGTCAGTGAGCTGGTCAAATGTGTGCTGGACATTCTCATTGTCATTTTGCTTGAAGTGGTTGAAGAGGTTGCGAAGAACACTGATTCTTTGATCTCTTTGAGTCGAGATGCCTTCATTGACCTTGGAGAGCCAGTCCCAGACCAGCTTGGATGTCTTCAAGGCACTCACACGGCCATACTGTCCTTTGGTCAGATGACCATAGATGATATTCTTGGTAGTAGAGTCCAGTTGAGTGAACTTCTTGACATCAGCAGCAGTGACACCGTCTCCAGCCTTGGGAACGCCGTTCTCGACGACATACCATAGGTCGACGTCAATGGCTTCAAGATGCATGCGCATCTTATTCTTCCAGTAGGGATATTCAGTTCCATCGAAGACGGGGCACGCAGCGGAGACTTTGATTATCCCTGCAGTCGACATAGCTAAAACTCCAGGTGGTTAAACCGAATCACACAGAACAAGGGAGCACCCTGCTCTGATACCAATTGAAAGTGCGTTATATCGACTAGAGGGGGGGGGGGTGAATAGGCGATTTTTATGAAAGTCTTCAAAACGTGAAGGTTATGAAGACGAACAGTAGAGATATGCCTATCACTATGCAGCGGAAGTTAGATTACACTAGGCAAGCCATGGTCAATTATTCAATAGAGTGAAAGCACAATGACAAGTAGCTGAAGTGTAATAAGGATCAGGTAGGAAGAAGTTATGAAGCCAATCAAATCATACAGTTACGTTGTGAAGACAAAAGATAGAGCAAGCATGCAATGGCTTCACAAAGAGTAACAATAAGTAAGGGAAGTGAAGATGAAACCAGTGACTCGTTGAAGACAATGATTTGTTGGACCAGTTCCAGTTGCTATGACAACTGTATGTCTGGTTAGGGCGGCTAGGTATTTAAACCAAAGGACACATAGTCCCGGACACCCAGTCCTGAACACGCAGCTCAGGACACCCAGTCCTCACCGTATTCCCCTTGAGCTAAGGTCACACAGACCTCGCCCAATCACTCTGGTAAGTCTTCAAGGTAGACTCCCAAACCTTCACAGAGTTTGTTCACCGGCAATCCACAATGTCTCTTGGATGCGCAGAACGCGACGCCTAACCGTCTGGAGGATGCACAGTCCTCAAGTGTAATAAGTCTTCAGATCACTCAGACAAGAAGACTTATGTGATGCCCAATTCTCTCTGGCTCTGGGTGGTTAGGGCTTTTCTCCTCTCTAGGAAATTTTCTCTCAAAGGCTTCGAGGTGGGTTGCTCTCAAACGACAAAAGCCGTGCACTGAAATCTGAGCAGCTAACCGTTTATGGTTGTAGGGGGTGGACTATTTATAGCCACTGGGCAACCCGACCTGATTTGTCCGAAATGACCCTGGGTCACTAAGGAACTGACACGTGTTCCAACGGTCAGATTTCGAACTCACACGACAACTTTACTTGGGCTACATGTAAAGCTGACTTGTCCGACTCTGGACAAGATTTGCTCTCATAGTCTTCGCTCGAAGACATAGGATTTGAATTAGGCATCACTTCAGTCATTCTGACTGGTTCTCTTGGACCCCACTTAACAGTACGGTGGTTCCCATGACTCAACACAAATGAAAAAGAACTACGAAACATCTAAGTCTTCGAGTTCCATAGGCTTCATGTGGTGTCTTCTCTTGTCATAGTCTTCAATGTGAATATCTTCATATACCACCATTGTCTGCAATGTCTTCGTACATTTTTTAGGGGTCATCTCTGGTAGTAAAACCGAATCAATGAGGGACTTCTACCTGTGTTATCCTGCAATTCTCACAAACACATTAGTCCCTCAACTAGGTTTGTCGTCAATACTCCAAAACCAATTAGGGGTGGCACTAGATGCACTTATAGCGACTCATCCAGAGATACGAAATTATCCTCCGGAGGCCCAAAAAGCTGCTTATAATAATTAGTGATGTATAATTTAAGATTCTCCTGTCCTACAATTGTCCCTTCGTCTTAGTCAAGATGAAAGATCCTTTTATTTCTATGCTTGCCGTTGGCAGTCATATGAAAGAATTGAGTGTTGGCATCCCCCTGGATCACCTTGCGAACCTTCGCCCGCAATGCCCACTTCAATTCCTCTTCTCGCAGGAGCTCTTTCAATCTCATCTCCGCATCTAATTTAACATGAAGTTCCATTGAATCTAGGATCATGGACTCGGCTTTGACATCTAAGGCCTGAATAAGAGAAAGGAGCCTTTCCTTTTCATCCTTATAAATCCCACTGAGATTCTTAGCCCACCCACGCAAGAAACTTCACAAGTGTCGTATCTTATTCTGCCATCTCTCAATTGGAGTCCTTCCTCCTGAATCTTTAGCCCACTCCCTGGCTATAAGATCAAAAAATCATTCTCTCTCAAACCACGCTAATTCGAAAGAGAAGGTACTCTTATTCCCCACGTGCGTTGCCTCACCAGAGTCAACTAGTAAGGGGGTGTGGTCCGAGATTCCGCGCGATAATGCCTGGACGGTAACCAGAGGAAACTTCTGTTTCCAGTCAATGCTCACGAGGACACGGTCTAGCTTCTCAAAAGTGGGGGTTGGCAGAGTATTAGCCCATGTGAATTTTCTTCCCGAAAGCTCTATCTCTCTCAGATGTAAGTTTTCAATAATGGTGTTAAACATGAACGACCATCTGCCATCAAAATTATCATTGTTCTTTTCGTCTCTCCTTCTAATGATATTGAAATCACCCCACTAAGATTGGAATCTGCTCAGACCCGCAAATACGGACTAAATCCGCCAAGAAATCTGGTTTGAGTTCTGGCTGTGCGGCCCCATACACCGCCACCAGGGCCCAATTAAACCCGTCGACCTTCGACCTAACCCGAAACTTGACAGCAAAATCTCCCATGACCACACTTCGGACTTCCAACGTCTCACATTTAACCCCAAGTAAGATCCCACCTGATCTTCCTCTCGGGGGAAGATAGTGCTAGTCATAATCGACACCTCCCGACAACGTATTTAGGAATTGAGGGGAAAAGTTGCCTCTTCCTGTTTCAGAAAGGGCAATAAAGTCCAACCTATGTTCGATAGAAGCCTCTGCTAGAGATCTTATTTTAGCCAAGTCCCTCAGACCTCTGCTATTCCAAAAAATTCCTCTCATAACTCATCATGAATTTTTTTGGTCATCCGGTTCCTAGCACTTCTACGCACCGCCGAGACAGGGTAAATCTTGCGTTGCCACTAGCGTTTGTGTGTGTGTGTTGTGGTGGAGTGCGTCTGTACCAGGGTGTTGTTGATCTTTGCTTTATATATAAAGCGGGGAGAAAGCCTTTTTCGGTAAACATCTGGGTTGACAGACCAGACAGGAGAGAAAAAAAGAAGAGAAATGTTAACTAGATGACTTTCGCTAGGGGTGGTCCTAATGAAACACTCCATCAACCCGTCAATCATTTTCACGAATCTTGAAGCAGTCCGACTCTCCACATTAGAGGAAAGCAATCATTCGCTCGGTGTGATTCATCATGCGAACATCCTCCTCCCTATGACCTCATCCTCTCAGCCACACATGCCTCAGCTCCATTCCTTATTTCTAACTTCCACTCTCCTCCTCCTCACTGGTGACCACGACAGGGGTGGCTCACACGCGGTAGCAGGTGATGGTGTAAGTCTTGCACACTCCCAATAGCATTTCATGCAACGAAGTCTGCTAGTCCGCCACAAATGTCTTCTACATCAGGACATATCAAATTTATCCATCTTTTAGAGACGTTCTTCAACAAAATAGTTGTTCTCTGAGATGATTGCATTGTTTGTTTTTGCTCATGCATCTATTTGAGTTTTTAGCTTGGGACATTTTACAGGGGTATGGGGGTTGGTAATGGCATAAAAAGTGGGGAAGGCAACATAACACATAATTTTTTAAACATTTTTATGGCAAGCACATGGCAAATTTTTATGAGTTACTGAATTAAGGGGAGGGGGAGGGAGGGGCAAATCTGGCTTTTGTTGAATTCATGGAAGCATTATATCATTACACCACGACAAATGTTTTGTATATACCATGACAAATTCTTCTTTTTTTCACATACATGACAAATTTATTGTATACCATCAAAAATTTCGTTACATGCGTTTAAAAAGGGCCTCATGGCAAGTTTTAAGCTTTCATGCATCGCAATTTTAGGGTTTGATGCATGTCAAATTTAAGGTTCCATGGATGGCAACTTAGACACAAACCACATGGGTACACCCCTCATTTGTACATATATAAAAAATTGTATTGGTCACATGGAAACTTTTACAGAATTTTGCTATCTAGATGATAAGGACATCACCAATAGAGTTACACCCAAAACCCCTGCCGCTACACATACTTGACCAATTACTAGAGCTCACGCACGCCAATTAAATTACCAGGTACTTTCGTTTCTTGGTAATGTTTCTAATGTTCATGAGAATATGATGCTACCTAAATTAGATACATTTTTTTGCTTATAAATGAAGAAGATAGCATGGACAAGAAGGATGAACATTGGAGCATGATCAAGCATGGAGAAGATGGCGCACACAAGGAGAACAAGAACATAGTTTCTAGTGGAGTTTTCCGCACTTCGGAGCCACCATGATGACATACAAAGGACATGGACAAAATATACAAGACGACCTTTCATAAATTTCGTCCATAGCTTAACATAGGTGTTGTGCCACCTTATTTTTGAGCCAGGCCCATGTAATTTCGAACTACACTTAATAGGCCATTTTTAGAGTCCATATTAATAAAAAATGTTTTAGGACAGAATTTAGTCCCACCTTACCAAGGGTGGATGGAATTTCCCTCTATCCCCCTATAAATATAACCCTTAGAGCGTCGTTTTAGAATTGAATTTTGTTTAGATTAAAGTTCACCATAGCCGCAACCCGCGCCCTTCATTTTTGTTCAACAACCAGACCAAGACGTCACAGAACCCCACTTGATCAGTAAAGCTTTCCTCCTAAATTCATATTATCCTGATTGCATTCACATTTTCTTGCTTGTTCTTCATTTGCGTGCGGAAAATAGACGCTCCTGGTCAGGTTGATCGAGCTCTGACATGGTCAATAGCCTCTCGGAGTTGGTTTAGCGATTGCTAAGGCGCGATGTCTTGGCACGTTCGTAGTCAGATCGTTAAAGTCAACTTCCACCAAAAACGATAGCTAACTCTTACTGAAACATTGGGGCACCTTTGTCTCTATCAAGTGGTATCAGAGCTCTAGGTTGCTCAGTGAGATTTATTTACAAGTTTTTCAAGTTTAGACCGTGTCTGTTTTTCATACCTATAGTCCTCGAAAAGGCCAAAAAATAGGGATAGTTCATCATATCCAAACCAATCTGAGCCTTTGCATAATGTTTTCAGTGTTTTGCTTTGTTGAATTTGCGGTTGCATCATTGGGTCGAGTTGCTGGTCTTAGCATCTGGTCCTTTAGAGTTTCGAGTTCTGGTCACAGGTTGTCACGCCGCCGTCGCACAATTGTTCCCTCCGTTGCCATATACCTCCACCGCATATATATTCTTTGTCGTGCCATAAAACCACCACATATCCACCGCCATCACCCCAATCTGAGTTGCCACCATATACATATCATCGCGTATCCGCCGCCAATCCATGCCCATATACACCACCACATATCCTCCGCCATCATGCCAATCCGAGTCCGCCTCTAACATATATTTTCCATGAGTCTTTGTGGCTGGATTGCACCAGATTCATCTTCGGCACCAATCCTATTTTGAGTCCAGTATTCGATTCTCTGTTATTAATTTCCAGATCACGCCCTAGTACGTGTCATGACCAAGTTGGACTCCTCAAATTCATGTCATCCGTAGAAAAAAAATAGTTCCAAACTAAAAAAACTAAGTCTGAAAGATTCTGGCTAGGCAGTTTTTAAACCATTTGGAGACTTTTGCAGGAAAAAATGTTACTGAGCAAAAAAAAGAGGAGCGCAGAAAAAGAAAGCAAAAAAATTTCAGATTGTGCTTCTGCATTGATTACGCCCCATGCCGTGATTTTGTCAGTGTTCTAGGCTCGTGTGTGTAGTACAGTCTAGCCTAGGATTAGCACAGTACCGTCGTTTATCATTTATTCAACATTGCATCTCTGAACTGACTATTCCTGACCCTTTTTGCTACCGTATTATAAGACTTCCCGACTCCACATATGTCTATGTTGTGCATTTGACACCACCTGGTAATCACCCTATCCAAGCTTTGAGGGTTTTGACTACAACGGTTGCCGATCACCACCTGCTGATTGGTAAGAACATGTAAGAATTTATGAGTCGCTTGACGGATTTGTGATTTCCCACCACATCAAATTCTATTAGTTGTTTGTAGGACGTATTCTTGTGTGTTTCTATTGCTGCTCTCCATGCCAAGATCACAAGAGAACGAGTTGGACTGGGAGAACATGACAAAGAAGGAACTACATGACAAATTTCAACAAATGTTGCGTGAATAGGTGCAAGAAGTGCAGAAAAACTTTGGAGATGCGATGGAGAGGATATATGGCATTGGGAAGACGGTTGACACCAAGTTGGAGACCAAGTTCAATGAAGTGCTCGCGCGTCTACCACCACCACCTGTTGCCCTTACTGCACCGTTGCAACAATAACAACAACAACGACGATGACAACAACAACAACAACAACCACCTCCATGTCGCTCCGATCAAGTAGGACGAGGGAAGCATGTTCCTATTGAGCAATGCCAACATTCTGGTGCTGCTACTATTGCTATTGGTGCTTCTGTGGCTCCTGCTGCTATTGTCGAGGAGTACGACGATTATGAGGATGAGATTAATGCAAATCATAAATACGTGCAACCACCACAAGCACCAAGTCATCCACATGCCTATAATCGCAACGGTAGGTGTCAGTGTCAAACCGACGGATCTCGGGTAGGGGGTCCCGTACTGTGCATCTAAGGCGGATGGTAACAGGAGGCAGGGGACATGATGTTTTACCCAGGTTCGGGCCCTCTTGATGGAGGTAAAACCCTACGTCCTGCTTGATTATTCTTGATAATATGAGTAGTACAAGAGTAGATCTACCACCAGATCAGAGAGGCTAAACCCTAGAAGCTAGCCTATGGTATGATTGTATGTTGTCCTACGGACTAAAACCCTCCGGTTTATAGACACCGGAGGGGGCTAGGGTTATACAAGGTCGGTTACAAAGGAGGAGATATACATATCCGTATTGCCTAGCTTGCCTCCCACGCCAAGTAGAGTCCCATCCGGACACGGGACAAAGTCTTCAATCTTGTATCTTCATAGTCCAATAGTCCGGCCAAAGGATATAGTCTGGCTGTAGCGGAGACCCCCTAATCCAGGACTCCCTCAGTAGCCCCTGAACCAGGCTTCAATGACGATGAGTCCGGCGCGCAGTGTTGTCTTCGGCATTGCAAGGCGGGTTCCTCCTCCGAATACACCACGGAAGAGTTTGAATACAAGGATAGTGTCCGACCCTGCAAAATAAGTTCCACATACCATCGTAGAGAGAATAATATTCCCACAAATCCAATCTGCTGACACGTTTTGGCAGCATGACATCACGCCATGACCCAGTAATTATTTGAACCGTTTTTATTTAACCAGCCCCACACATAACGCGAGGCGGTTTCTTGACACGTCTTGTCAAAGCGGAGATCGTGTTCCCTTTATCACGGGATTCTCATCAATACAAACGTGGGTAACCCAACCGTGCCTATTGGTATGACTCCTAGATTTTAGGTAAGTCTAGAACGACCACGAGGAGGACGCCTGATATTCATCCCCTTTATAAAGGGACAAGGCTTTTTCTTCTTTCCCTCCCGCGCTCAATCGAATCCTTCCCCTGCCTCGAGTTCTAACACCCAAAGCCCAGGTCAGGTGCTTCGGACCTTCAATCATGTCCGGATCCAGCCTTCAAGGCCGGTGGATGCCTTCCTCCGTCACGGAGGAGGACATCAAAAAGTTGAGGGAGGCCAAATATTTGACCGCCGAAATTTCGCACAGGCTGCCCGCCCGAGGGCAGGTCGTCCCTACTCCCGAACCCAACGAGAGCGTTGTGTTCGCCTCCCACTTCCTCTGAGGACTAGGCCTCGCTCTGGATCCCTTTGTTAGGGGTCTCATGTTCTATTACGAGCTGGATTTTCATGATCTGGCCCCGGATTCCCTTCTTCACATCTTGTCATTTATTGTTGTTTGTGAGGCCTTCCTCCGCATTACCCCTTACTTCGGCCTGTGGCTCAAGACCTTCGATGTGAAGCCGAAGATGGTCGAGGGGCAGTACGCAGCGTGCGGAGGTGCTCTAGTAAGAAAAATTGCTGACGCTCCATGGCCAAAGGGTTCCTTTCCCGAGGTGTCCGGATTGTGGCAACGGGAGTGGTTTTACGTCACAGTTCCCCGAAGTGCCAAGTGGGTAGCTGCCCCCACCTTTCGCTCGGGCCCTCCACCACAACTGATGTCATGGATCAACAGGGGCTGAGCTGGGGTCTAGCCAAGGATGTGCCAATACTGCAGAGCCGTATCCGAGATCTCTTCGAGGGAGATTTCAGTCTAGTTATGGTTATGGTAATGCAAGTTATGCTGGTTCATCGAGTCAAGCCTTGCAAACGCCGGCCCCTTCGCATGTGGGAATTCAACCCGGAAGGATCACGCACTATTCAGGATTTCCTCGGCATGACGCACGAGGAGATGTACAAATCGTTCTTCGGACCCCAAATAGAGTGTCCGAACACTACCAAGGACGTGGGCCTGAGCTGCAGATATCGTGTCTGGGAAGCAGATATCATGTCTGGGAAGCCTTTCTTGTTGCGGACTAAGTTCGGAGATCCGAAGTATGCTCCTTTGGACCGGCTATGGAGTTATGCGGACGCACACATGGATTTGGCTGCCAGCACTGCTGATGCCACAGAGTACTTCAAGGATCAGAAAGGTCCTGAAGTGGAGAAGCTATTCAGGTCACAGTTTCACGCTGTAGTCCGTCCGCTGCTGCTGAATGAGCGATTGACCGGTTGGGCCGAGCTCCATAGGTTGTCTGGACTTGCCATGAGGTCCGTTGTGGATCAACTGTGGCTGGGAGGGCCAAGGCCGAGTAGTTACTTTAGCTTAGTGCAACAATTCCTTGAAGCTATGCCACGCATCAATGTTGTAAACAGATCAACGTGCATTGAAGGTGCGCGGATGGCCCTTGCCCGTGTCAAAACATACTGGGCGGAGATGGAGGCCACCATTGTTACGGCACATGGTTCAGCTATAGGCCGAGTGGCTGCCGAGCACTACTTTGAAGAAGTCCTTGAAGGCGCTCGTTAGATAGAGGCGCAGTGCTCGAAGAATATTATTTTCCAATGACATGTAGTCCCATTGTACAAACAATGTTTTATTGAATTTATCAAGGCTGTATTTATACTTTTGCTCGAAAGTGCTATGATGCCTCCTATGCGGCCGTTTATGTATATATATATATAACCTGAAAGATGGCAGTCGTCGCTTCAGCCCTCACGCATATAATGCGGGGGTGTTCGCAGAAGATGCATGTTCACACTTGATCCAACGTCTTGGTCCATTAAGGAGGTGATAGCGCAACGAATTAGGCAACTGGACTATAATGCTTTAACACTTTTACTTAGCTAGAGGAGTTTGAAAGTGGGGCTACTATATAGCCCCTGGTGGCTCCGCGCTCATCCGGATTCGGGGCGCGTACATGCCTGGCTGGGAAACGGCCCTTCGTTAAGGCGGAGGAATCCCAAAGATTCCGCTAGGTCATCGAGTGGTTGACCAGTCTCACTATATCATGACAGTCAGTTTTCGGCTTTCTCTACTGCGGTGCTCATCCGGATGAACCAGGGCACAATCGCAGTAGTTCTCCTGGTGCCGCCTTAGCCGATGAGCAGAACGTAAGGCAGCAAAACACAGGAGCCGGGCAAACCCAACATTTGACCAAAGACATGATTCAGAGCTGATGCATATAAGGCCAAACTCGCGACGTCGAACTCTCCCTAAGGTATTCGGTCTTTATAATGTAAACCGGGCCTAAACAGCGCCCTTTGTAATAAGCCCCTGGTGTCCAGGTACATGCAATATTCTAACGTGGCCACATGCCAATACGTCAGCATCCTTCTCAATTGTACTAAGAATCCGAGGGATGTGTATCCACAAGAGACAGTAAAAAAGGTTTACGCAGGGTCTTAATCTAAAAAGAATCCTTGGAGCGGGTCCCTGCTGCACGTCTGCGCCAGTGTCTCCGTTGTGCCGTATTCTAGATGGGTGTAGCACGATGGTCATCTGAAAAAGAGAGGAACTTAATTGAAAAATTGCCGTGCAAAAGGTAAGTTATACTAAATAAACAATATATAGTTCAAAATCAGTAAAGTTGAGCCTGATTGCCACTTGTGCGCGTGCGTTGGGCCCCTTGTATTGTAATAGGGGTATAGCCATCAAACCTGTATCAATTACATATAGCTGCACCGGACTCGTCCAACCGTGTCCGTGGTCTTAACGACCTGTAAGATGCTTTAGTTGGTGAGGCCGTTTAGTGTGCGGCTGCCAAGGCAGCCGCGCGGTCTTCCGCGCGCAAGGAGCGCTCAATATTTCCATTTACTGTAATAATGCCACGTGGACCGGGCATTTTAAGCATGAGGGAAGCGTAATGTGGTATTGCGTTAAAGCGAACGAAAGCTTTGCATCCGAGTAGTGCTTGATAGCCACTTTGGAACGGAGCGTTGTGGAAGGTTAAATTTTTGCTGCGGAAGTTATCGGGGAAGCCGAATATAACCTCTAGTAGTAGGGAGCCCGTGCAATGGGATTCTGGGCCTGGCGTTACTCCTTTAAAGGTTGTATTGCTATGGCTCATTTTTGTTGGGTCTATCCCCATTTTTCGGACTGTGTCCTGATATATCAGGTTTAAACCACTGCCGCCGTCCATCAGGACTCGTGTGAAGTGGTATCCTTCAATTATCGGGTCTAACACCAAGGCAACCCATCCTGCATGCCGAATACTTGCCGAGTAATCCCGATGGTCGAAGGTGATCGGTTGGGACGACCAGTGGCAGAACTCCGCTGTGATAGGCCCTGGGACATGTGTCTCTAGGAGTGCCGCTTTGTTTCTCCCCTTTGTCACGTGTAACACGTTTACTGTTTTAACTTTTGGTGGGAATTTCTTTTGTTCCCTAGTGCTTTGCTTGTGAGGCTCGTCCTCGTATTTGCTTGGTGTATCCTGCTGTAGGATCTAGAAGAAGGAGTGTCTAAAGGGGGGGGGGTGAATAGACACTTAATGCTAAAGTTGCACTTTTTAAGGTTTTTCGGTTTAAGTGGAGTTTGGGCACAATTTTAACATACACAATACATATCAAGCAAGCATGCAAAGAGTATATAGGCAGCGGAAAGTAAAGCATGCAACTTGCAAGAATGTAAAGGGAAGGGTTTGGAGGATTCAAACGCAATTGGAGACACAGATGTTTTCCCGTGGTTCGGATAGGTGGTGCTATCCTACATCCACGTTGATGGAGACTTCAACCCACCGAGGGTAACGGTTGCGCGAGTCCACGGAGGGCTCCACCCACGAAGGGTCCACGAAGAAGCAACCTTGTCTATTCCACCATGGCCATCGCCCACGAAGGACTTGCCTCACTAGCGGTAGATCTTCACGAAGTAGGCGATCTCCTTGCCCTTACAAACTCCTTGGTTCAACTCCACAATCTTGTCGGAGGCTCCCAAGTGACACCTAGCCAATCTAGGAGACACCACTCTCCAAGAAGTAACGAATGGTGTGTTGATGATGAACTCCTTGCTCTTGTGCTTCAAATGATAGTCTCCCCAACACTCAACTCTCTCTCATAGGATTTGGATCTGATGGAAAGAAGATTTGAGGGGAAAGCAACTTGGGGAAGGCTAGAGATCAAGATTCATATGGTAGGAATGGAATATCTTGGTCTCAACACATGAGTAGGTGGTTCTTTCTCAGAACATATGGGTAGGAATGGTGTATGTGTTCTGATGGCTCTCTCTTCGAATGAAGAGGTGGTGGAGGGGTATATATAGCCTCCACACAAAATCCAACCGTTACACACAATCTACCAATCTCGATGGGACCGAATCAGAAAACTCGGTCGGACCGAAATGGTAAACCTAGTGACCGTTAGGAATTTCGGTGGGACTGAGATGCAACTCGGTAGGACCGATTCGGTTAGGGTTTTGGGCATAACATAATCTCGGTGAGACCGATCGCACGAACTCGGTGAGACCGAGTTCGGCAATTAGCTAACCAGAGAGTTGGTCAGGCAAACTCGGTGGGACCGACTTGCTCTTTCGGTGAGACCGAAAAGTTACAAGAAGGATACATAGAGTTTACCTTGCATTCTCGGTGGGACCGATTGCATATCTCGGTGGGACCGAAGATATTGCAACAGGTAACAGAGAGTTTGCAAGCCCATCTCGGTGAGACCGAGAACCTTGTCGGTAGGACCGAATTGCTAGGGTTTGGCAGTGGCAAATGACAAGTGAAACTCGGTGGCGCCGGATTGACAGAATCGGTATGACCGAGTTTGGCTTAGGGTTTAGGTCATTTATGGATATGGGAAAGTAGCTGAGGATTTTGGAGCATATCATTAAGCACTTGAGCAAGAGGCTCATTAAACAACACATCACCCCTTCTTGATAGTATTGGCTTTTCCTAACGACTCAATGTGATCTTGGATCACTAAAATATATAAAATGAAGAGTCTTGAGCTTGAAGCTTTAGCCAATCCTTTGTCCTTAGCATCTTGAAGAGGTTCCCACAACCTTTAGTCCATGCCACTCCATTGTTGAACTTATCTGAAATATACTAGGTAAAGGTATTAGTCCAACAAGAGATATGTTGTCATCAATTACCAAAACCACCTAGGGAGCACTTGTGCTTTCACCTGCCCCTTGTGTTCGGCGTTGAGCTTGCCGGACTGCTTGAAGACCCAACATTCTCTATGGGTATGATTTGCAGGTTTATCGGGGGTGCTGTGGATCAGACATATTTTGTCCAGAATCTTGTTTAGGCTGGACTGTTCGTCTTTGTTGCCTTTGGAGGGCAGCTTTTGCTGACCTGGCCGAGAGCTTCTGAATCGGCGTTTACCACCGTGCTCTTCGGGTTGTCTTCTTTACTCCGGCGCTTGTTTTTGCTGCATCGTGGTTTCCCGTTTTCATCCCTGACTTCGGATGTACTTGGTCGTTGGTGCTGCACCAGGCTAATCAGCTGTCCTCACCCGCGCAAAAGCGGGTCATGAGGCTTGTTAATGCTGCCATTGTTCTCGACTTTTCTTGGCCGAGGTGTCTGGCGAGCCATTCGTCTCGAACGCTGTGCTTGAAAGCTGCTAAGGCTTCGGTGTCCGGACAGTCGACTATTTGGTTCTTTTTAGTGAGGAACCTGTTCCAAAGCTTTCGGGCTGACTCTCCGGGCTGTTGAGTTATATGACTTAAATCGTCTGCATCCGGTGGTCGGACATAGGTCCCTTGAAAATTTGCCCGAAAAGCGTCTTCAAGCTCTTCCCAGCTTCCAATGGAGTTTTCGGGGAGGCTTTTAAGCCAGTGCCGAGCTGGCCCTTTGAGCTTGAGGGGTAAGTACTTGATGGCGTGGAGATCATCTCCTCGAGCCATGTGGATATGGATGATGTAGTCCTCAATCCAGACCCCAGGGTTTGTCGTTCCGTCGTACGCCTCTATGTTTTCGGGTTTGAATCCCTCTGGAAATTCATGGTCCAGCACCTCATCGGTGAAACATAGGGGGTGTGCGGCACCCCTGTATTTGGGTGTACCGTGATGTTCGGATGTTTGTTGTGTTGCATTGCATACTGGAGCACGCTTGCGTGGCCCGTATATGGATCTGGTTGCGCCGTCCTTTTGATGCGAGCCCTCGCGTGGATCGCGTATTGGCTTATGTGCGGCGTCGTTTGCCGCTCTATGTTGGTCACGAGGTCATCTATCTGACCGGATGGCCGTTTTGTTTTTCAATTGCGGGGGATCTAAGGCCTCCTCGTCGAATTCAGGTAGCAACTTTCGCTTCGGGTAGCTCTTGGTGTGGCGATTACTGCCGTACTTCGCTGCAGTGTTGAGTACTTCACTCCATCTGATTCTGAGTGTGTCTTGTGCAGCCCTGAGCCTTTGCTTCTGCCTTTTCAGACTCCTCCCAGTGGCAACAAGCCTTTGATGGGCATTCTGTTGCTCCGGGCGCCTGTTCGGTGTGATGTCGTCCGGACTGTTATCTTCGACGGAGTCGGGTTGTTCGGTTTGATTCTCCTTGTTGCCGTGGTCAGGCGATGTTTCACCCTGATCTAACGCTGGGTCTATATGATCGCTGTTTCTGCCGAGGCGGGATTTGGAGCGGTGCTTACGCCGCCGCTTTGACTGCTTCTCAAGGGAACAACCCTTCGCTGCATCCTTCTGTTCCTCGTCGTTGTTTTCTTTGGGTGTGTCCACCATGTATACATCATATGATGAAGTGGGCGTCCAGTGCCCTATGGGCAGTGGTTCCTGTTCGTCTCCTGCATCGTCGTCCATACCGTCGTTGTCTTCAGAGTCGAAGTCGAGCATGTCGGTCAAATCATCGACAGTGGCTACTAAGTGGGTGGTGGGTGGGCGGCGAATTTCTTTGTCATCCGCGTCCCAATCCTGCCGAACATAGTTCGGCCAGGACTCTCCTGACAGGGAGAGAGACCTTAATGAGCTCAGTATGTCGCCGAAGGGCGAGTGCTGAAAGATATCCGCGGAGGTGAACTCCATGATTGGCACCCAGTTGAATCCGATAGGCACGGGCGCAGGCGGATCGGAGTCCGTGGCCGGGGAAGAATCCGACGGTTCGATGTCACGGCTCTCGTGAAGGGTAAGGTCGATATTCGGCTCGATCGCCGATGAGAGTGCGACCTCCGTGGCGGGGTCTATCCACCCGTCCATGGATGGCGCAATTGGCTCCGAATTGAGGGTTGGAGCAGTTGCCTGAACACTGTCCGATGGTAGAGCGAAATCATGCTCATCGTGACCGTGCGACGCTCTTGGCAGGGGCTCGAATCCGTCGAAGATCGAGTCTCTGCAAATGTCGGCCATGTAGTTTAAGCTTCCGAACCTGACCTGGTGGCCAAGGGCGTAACTCTCGATCTGCTCCAGATGGCCAAGCGAGTTGGCCCGCAGTACGAAGCCGCCGAATACAAGGATCTGTCCGGGGAGAAAAGTCTCACCCTGGACTACATCGCTATCGATGATCGAAGGAGCCATCAAGCTTAATGACGATGACACAGAGGAACTCTCAATGAAAGCACCAATGTAGGTGTCAAAACCGGCGGATCTCAGGTAGGGGGTCCCGAACTGTGCGTCTAAGGCGGATGGTAACAGGAGGCAGGGGACACGATGTTTTACCCAGGTTCGGGCCCTCTTGATGGAGGTAAAACCCTCCGTCCCGCTTGATTATTCTTGATAATATGAGTAGTACAAGAGTAGATCTACCACGACATCGGAGAGGCTAAACCCTAGAAGCTAGCCTATGGTATGATTGTATGTTGTCCTACGGACTAAAACCCTTCGGTTTATATAGACACCGGAGGGGGCTAGGGTTACACAAGGTCGGTTACAAAGGAGGAGATATACGTATCCGTATTGCCTAGCTTGCCTTCCACGCCAAGTAGAGTCCCATCCTGACACGGGACGAAGTCTTCAATCTTGTATCTTCATAGTCCAACAGTCCGGTGAAAGGATATAGTCCGGCTGTCCGGAGACCCCCTAATCCAGGACTCCCTCAGTAGGGCTGCACCACCACCTCAGGAATGAGATAATGACCATGTCCCAACTGAAATTGAATATTTCGTCATTTGAGGGTACATACATTCCTGATGTATATCTTACTTGGGAATTAGAAAGTGAACTATGTTTTACATGCTTAATATATCTTGAGGATAGACATGTTGCTGCTGCTATTTGTGGATTCACTACTTTTGCTTATGTTTGGTGGTCCGAACATTGTAGATTATACCATGATATGATCCCAACTACTTGGGATGCTTTGAAAATTTCTCTACGTAGTTGTTGGGTTCCATCATATTATCAACATGGATTACTTCAAAAATTATAGTGTTTAAGACAAGGAAAAAATTATGTAGAGGTATATTATCAGGAATTACAAACTGAGATGATTAGATGTGGTATTGTTGAGGATAATGAAGCTATTCTTGCATGTTTCATCATGGACACCACGTTCATCCTCTACTTCCACACGTTCTGCTGCATCGACGCCTATTTTAGCTACCAACTCCAACCATGATACAAGAAAAAAGGCACCACCACCATCATCTTCCAAGAGCACACCTTCTGGTCCTGCACAGAGCTATATTCTTCATCTATGGCATCAATAGGGAAAACACATCGTTGCAAGGGTGGATCCCACTATGCGAGAGAATGTCCATCAAAACATGTGATAATTGCTACTGAGGATGGCGGGTATGAGTCCGGTAGTGATTATGATGAGGAGACTTTGGCTCTTATTGCAAGTGAAGAACATTCCGACGATGATTCTGAACAAGAGACATAATACATGGCTGTTGAAGACGTTGAAAGGTATGAAAGTTTAGTAGCTCAACGTGTTTTGAGTGTGCAGGTGACACAGGTTGAGCAAAATCAGAGACACAATTCGTTCCATTCAAAGGGAGTTGTGAAGGAATGTTCTGTCCGCGTCATCATAGATGGAGGGAGTTGCAACAACTTGGCTAGCATGGAGATGGTGGAGAAGTCATCTCTCACCACCAGACCACATCCTCATCCTTTCTACATACAATGGTTCAATAACAGCGGCAAGGTTAGGGTAACACATATTGTTCGTGTGCATTTTAGTATCGCTGTGCATGCTGATTATGTTGATTGTAATGTGTTACCCATGCAAGCATGCTTCCTATTACTTGGTAGACCATGACAATTTAATAAAAAAAATTGCACACCATGGTAGGAAAAATCAGTATACTCTTGTTCATAAGAATAAACATATTAATTGGCTTCTTATCATCTTATGTCTCCTTAACACATTTTGAAAGATGATCTTGGTAGAGCTAGTAAAGCAAAAATGAGCAAAACAAGAGTGCAAATCAGATTGTGGCAAAAGAATTTGAGTAACAACTTAAGTCAAATAACAAACCATCATCTAGTGTTGCCTTTGAAATTAAATTGAAAAGTGGATGTTTACTTGCCACCAAATCTAATATTGATGATATAGATTTGAGCAAATCTGTTTGCTATGCTTTTGTGTGCAAAGAGGCATTATATCCATTCGAGGACGTGCCTGCCTCTTTGCCTCCTGCTGTCACTAAAATTTTGCCGGAGTTCGCTGACGTATTTCCACAAGATGTGCCACTAGGATTACCACCTATCCGAGGGATTGAACATTAGATTGACTTAATTTCCGATGCTTTGCTGCCCAATCATGCACCGTACAGTACCAATCCAGAGGAGACCAAGGAGATTGTGCGTCAAGTACATGAGCTGCTCAACAAAGGTTATATACGCGAAACTTTTAGTCCTTGTGTTGTTCCAATTATACTAGTGCCGAAAAAGGATGGTACATCGCATATCTATGTTGACTGTAGAGCCATTAATAATATTACTATTCGTTATCATCATCCTATTCCTAGACTAGATGATATACTTGATGAATTAAGTGCCTCTACCATATTCTCCAAAGTTGATTTGTGTAGTGGCTACCATCAAATTCGTATGAAATTGGGAGATGAATGGAAAATAGGCATTTAAAACTAAGTTTGGATTATATGAGTGGTTAGTCATGCCTTTTGTGTTAACTAATGCACCTAGTACTTCCATGATATTAATGAATGAAGTTTTATGTTCTTTCATTGGACGATTTGTGGTAGTCTATTTTGATGATATATTGATTTAAAGCAGATCTTTGGAGGAACATTTGGAACATTTACATGCTGTTTTTATTGCTCTACATGATGCACGTTTATTTGGTAACCTTGGGAAGTGCACCTTTTGCACCGATCGAGTATATTTCTTGGCTATGTTGTTACACCACAAGGAATTGAAGTTGATAAAACCAAGATTGAAGCAATTGAGAGTTGGAAGCAATCCAAAACAACAAGTTAGGAGTTTTCTTGGCCTCGCTGGTCTCTCTAGGCGTTTTGTGAGAGATTTCAGCACTATTGCTACACCTCTCAATGAGCTTACAAAGAAGGATGCACCTTTTGTTTGGGGTTCCGCATAGGAAGAAGCCTTCACGGTATTGAAAGATAAGTGGACACATGCTCCTTTACTCCAACTTCCTGATTTTAATAAGACTTTTGAGCTTGAATGCAATGCGAGTGGAATTGGATTAGAAGGTGTGTTATTATAAGATGGTAAACCTGTTGCATACTTTTTTGAAAAATTAAGTGGGCCTAGTATGAATTAGTCTACTTACGATGAGGAATAATATGCTCGTATTCAGACGTTAGAAACATGGCAACATTATTTATGGCCCAAAGAATTTGTTGTACATTATGATCATGAATCTTTGGAACTTATTAAAAGGCAGGAAAAACTGAACCGTGGACATGCTAAATGGGTTGAAGTCAATGAGACTTTTCCTTGTGTCATTAAACACAAGAAGGGTAAAGAAAACATATTTCTCACGCATTGTCTCGTCACTACACTATGCTTTCACAACTTGACTTTAAAATATTCGGTTTGGAGTGTTGGGAAACGTAGTAGAAAACCAAAAAAATTTGCACCTATGATCACCAAGATCAATATGAAGATGCATACCGGGTTGGGATCAACGATCATTACCGGCTCCGGAGTGCAGCGAAAGAAGAAGAGTCGGTGTAGATCATGCCTGAAGTCCCTCGAACGTTGATGACGATCCCGTGAACTGATATGTCTCCGTAGTATCTACTTTTCTAAACTCGTTTGCCCTTGTTTTGGACTCTAATTTGCATGATTTGAATGGAACTAACCTGGACCGGCGTTGTTTTCAGCAGAATTGCCATGGTATTATTTTTGTACAAAAATCAAAGTTCCTGGATTGAACTAAAATTTATGGAGAATATTTCTGGAATATATAAAAAATATTGGCGGAAAAAGATACCAGAGGGGGCCACCCAGGAGCCACAAGCCCTGGGGGCGCGCCTACCAGGCTTGTGCCCCCCCGGAGCTCCGGCAACCCTAAATCCAACTCCACATAGACCTATTCACAGAGAAAAAGTTAGAGAGAAGGATTCATCACATTTTACGATACGGAGCTGCCGCCACCTCCTGTTCTTCATCGGGAGGGCCGATCTGGAGTCCGTTCGGGGCTCTGAAGGGTGGAATCCGTCGCCGTCGTCATCATGAACCTTCCTCCATCACCAATTTCATGATGCTCACCGCCGGGAGTGGGTTGTTCCATCATAGGCTTGCTGGACGGTGATGGGTTGGATGAGATTTATCATGTAATCGAGTTAGTTTTGTTAGGGTTTGGTGCCTAGTATCCACTATGTTCTGAGATTGATGCTGCTACGACTTTGCTATGCTTAATGCTTGTCACTAGGGCCCGAGTGCCATGATTTTAGATCTGAACCTATTATGTTTTCATGAATATATTTGTGTTCTTGATCTTATCTTCCAAGTTGTAGACACCTATTATGAGTTATGATCCGCATACCCCAAGGTGACAATAATTGGGATTCTTTCCAGTGATTACCGTAGTTTGAGGAGTTCATGTATTCTCTAAGTGCTAATGCTTTGTTCCGGTTCTCTATTAAAAGGAGGCCTTAATATCCCTTAGTTTCCTTATGGACCCTATTGCCACGGGAGGGTAGGACAAAAGATGTCATGAAAGTTCTTTTCCATAAGCACGTATGACTATATACAGAATACATGCCTACATTATATTGATGAATTGGAGCTAGTTTTGCGTCTCCCTAGGTTATAACTACTAAATGATGAATATTATCCAACAAAATTATCATTGTTGATCCGATGCCTACGAGCTTTTCACATATTGATCTTTACTAAGTCACTTTCGCTGCTAGTGCTGTTACAATCACTACAAAACTACTACTGTTACTATTGCCACTGTTACCTTTACTATCATACTACTTTGGTGCAGATATTAAGTCTTTTAGGTGTGGTTGAATTGACAACTCAACTGCTAATACTCGTGAATATTCTTTGGCTCCCCTTGTGTCGAATCAATAAATTTGGGTTGAATACTCTACCCTTGAAAACTGTTGCGATCCCCTATACTTGTGGGCTATCAAGTCCTTTTTATGGTGCCGTTGCCGGGGAGCATAGCTCTATTTGTTGAGTCACTTGGGATTTATATCTGTTGATCAATATGAAGAATCTGAAAGGTACCATAAACAAGATCATTCCCTGTAGGATGAGGGGAGGTAAGGAACTGCCATCCAACTCCGCACTTGATTCACCTTCTGTTTTTAGTAAGCTTGCGACACCACCACCTACTATTAATTCTGATATGTCGCAAGTAATTGATGATGCTACTTCTGCTATGAATGATGCTTATGATGATACTAGTACTTTGCTTGATAATACTGTGCCACTAGATGAATTTCTTGATGAACAACTTGCTAGAGTTAATGATATTGAGAATGCTGAAAGTGATGAAATTATTGAGACTGGAAACTTTGAAACACCTATTAGACCTAGCACTACTAGATATGAATTGCCTGATAGACCTGAGGGTTATGTTATGGATGGAGAGGTAGATAGGGACTTTCTTGCTTGTAAGGATAGAGAGGATCTTAAGAAATTACTAGTCAAGTTAGAAAGAAAAATCTTTGAATGCTAGAATGCAATATGATCCTAAGTTTGCTACTTCACCTATCTTTGTTACTGATAAGGATTATGAATTCTCTGTCGATCCTGAGTTAATTACTTTGGTTGGATCCGATCCTTTCCATGGTTATGAATCACTGTTGTGGCACTTCTTACTAAACTGAATGATATAGCCACCCTATTTGGTCTTGAGGAAAAAATCGTTACTACTATATTATTAAGTTGTTTCCTTTCTCATTAAAGGGTGATGCTAAGACATGGTATAATTCTCTTGCTCCTGGTTGTGTGCATAGTCCCCAAGATATGATTTATTACTTCTCTGAAGAATATTTTCCTGCTCATAAGAAACAAGCTGCTTTACAGGAAATATTTAACTTTGTGCAAATTGAAGAAGAGAGTCTCCCACAAGCTTGGGGGAGGCTTCTACAATTACTTAATGCTTTGCCTGATCATCCTCTCAAGAAAAATGAAATACTTGATATCTTTTATAATGGACTAACCGATGCTTCTAGGGACCACCTAGGTAGTTGTGCTGGTTGTGTTTTCATGGAACAAACTGTTGAACAAGGTGAAGGACTATTGAATAATATATTGAGTAGTGATAATGATTGGACTCTTCCTAAACCACCATCTAAGCCAACTCCAAAGAAGAGAGGTATTCTATTTTGCAGTCCTGAAGATATGCAAGAGGCAAAGAAATCTATGAAAGAAAAAGGTATTAAAGCTGAAGATGTTAAGAATTTACCACTATTGAAGAAATACATGGTCTTAATACCCCGACACAGGTAGTAGAGATAAATTATGCCTATAGGTTTGATGAAGGTGATATTCCGATGAATTTGATAACTTTATTGTTAAATAAGAAAACGTTAATGCATATGTTAGTAGACAATTGAAACGAAATGCTTATATGATTGAACGCTTGGGTGACTATATGTTTAAAGCTGTTAATGATCTCAAGGTTGTTAGTAAACATGCTTCCATGATAAAAACTCAACTATAACAAGTTCTCCAGCCACAAAATGATTTGCTTAATGAGATGAACAATAAGAAGAATAATCATGCTGTTAGAGTTATGACTAGAGGTGGTAAAATGACTCACAAACCTTTGTATCCCGAAGGTCATTCTAAGAGAATTGAGCAAGACTCTCAAAGAATTAACACTAATGCATCTAGTCCTTCCAGTAATAAAAAGAAAAAGAATGATGATAGGACTTTGCATGCTTCTAGTGAACCTATTGTAGACACACCTGAGAATCCAAATGATATTTCTATTTCTGATGCTGAAACACAATCAGGTGATGAACATGAACCTAGTAATAATGATAATGATTATGTTCATGTTGATGCTCAACCCAGTAATGATAATGATGTGGAGACTGAACCTGCTATTGATCTGTATAACCCACAACCTAAGAATAAAAGATATGATAAGATAGACTTCATTGCTAGAAAACATGGTAAAGAAAGAGAGCCATGGGTTCAGAAACCCATGCCCTGTTCTCCTAATGCTTCAAAGAATAAGGATGATGAAGAATTTGAGCACTTCGTTGAAATGCTCAGACTTGTCTTTTTGCGCTTGCGTTTGACTGATATTCTAAAAATGTCTCCTTATGCTAAGTATATGAAAGATATTGTTACTAATAAAAGAAAGATAGCGAAAGCTGAAATTTCCACCATGCTTGCTAATTATACATTTTAGGGTGGAATACCAAAGAAACTAGGAGATCCAGGAATACCAAGTATACCATGCTCCATTAAAAGAAACTATGTTAAAACTGCTTTGTGTGATTTAGGAGGCGGTGTTAGTGTTATGCCCTTCTATTTATATCGAAGACTTGATTTGTATAATTTGACATCAACTGAAATCTATTTGCAAATGGCTGATAAATCAACTACTATACCCATCGGTATTTGTGAGGATGTACCTATCGTAGTTGCAAATGTTACTATCTTAATGGACTTTGTTATTCTTGATATACCCGAGGATGACAATATGTCGATCATCCTTGGTAGACCATTTTTGAATACTACAGGGTCTCAATAAAGGAAATGTCACTTTTCATGTTAAGGGTAATGAGCATACAGTACACTTTCCAAAGAAACAACCTCGAGTGGATAGTATCAACTCTATTGGAAATTTTTTCAGAAATTACTATTGGAGGTTTTGAATTCCCTATTCTTAATTACTGTCAAAAAGAAGTATGAGATTCCTATTGTTGGGGACATGCATATCCCCCTGGGCGCGCCATGCAGGCTTGTGGGGACATGTAGGCCCTCTCACTTATTCTAGCCATCCATCCACTTCTTCTTCCTCCAGAAAAAATCACACCCTTGCTCAAACCCGTGTTCTTGCTCATCTTGCCGCCATTTTCAATCTCCTTGCTCGGAGCTCTGTTTTCGAAACTGTTCTAGGGGATTGTTCCTCAGTATGTGACTCCACCAATGGTCCAATTAGTTTTTGTTCTAGTGCTTTATATATTGCAAATTTTTGTTGTTGTGGTGACCATGTTCTTGAGCTTGCATGTCAAATTTATATGGTTCAAAGTAGTTTGGTTGCATGATATAGCTTCTAGACACTTGTAGGTGTAGTTGCTATCAATTTTGTTGAGTTTGGTTCACTTTATTTTGAGTCACTAAAATTTCAGAAATTTTCAGAGGAAGAAACTGTTTAGGAAGGTGTTCCAAGGTGGTTCCTCGAAGAAGAAATCCTCAAGGCCCGCGATACATGAGTTGGCCCTTGAACCACCACGAGAAGCTCCAGTGCGACCTTGCGAATGGCCGTCGGATCATTTCATGACTTGTGCAGGTTTCAAGGAAGAATTTGATATGTACGTGCACAACGTTGGCCTGACAGACTTCGTGTCAGATAAGTGCTTGTAATATTATAATCTTACTACTTCTTTTTGTCTGGATATTTGAGTATTCAGTCCATCGCAATACACATTCTATTTTATTTGATCTATATGATAAATCATTTCGCATGGACCTTGAAGAATTTAATGATGCATGCAAAATTCTGCAATGGTGCATTTATACTGAACCTCGCAAATCTAATTGCATTGTATTCCTTGCTAGCATCACTAGGGGACAAACTATAAATGTAACACAAGCTAGTATAGGGAGCATTCACTTTCCTGCATTACATTATTTTGCACTCTTTATAGGAAGATGCATTAATGGTGAACAAGACCATAGCCACCTTTGCTCTCCTGATTTAAGTGTCCTCAAGAGTGCGGCAATGGATGATAAACGATATAACTTGGGGGATATTGTTGCAAAGGCAGTTACATAATGATGCCTTAGATAGAGATTTCTTTGGTGGAATTTATGCCCCTCGTTTAGCTGATTATCTCAGGGTACCTATAAGAGAAAAAAAAAGATATTCAGTTACCACATACTTTCCTCGATTATGATGGTACAAAATATTTCCAATTTCTTGAGAGGGGCGAACAACCTTTCTAGTATAAACTAATCTTTGACAGGGATCGTTTCTTCCATATTACGCTTCCCGCTCCTGCCTTCTTTGACTTTCAGGTAAAACAAAGATATTTGGTACTTAGAGAGGAGGCAGAGGATTATGAGAGGGCGAGGGAGTCCGCTCGCCTCAACGAGGAAGCCCTCCAAGCGGTGGCAGCTGCAATCTAGTTCAACCCTAACTACGACTTTGGATATCACCATCGCCAGCCGTGGCCATAGACCAACTTAGGCCAAAGGCCTAAGCTTGGGGGAGTACATATTTCTCACCGACATTACATTCATGTTCACACATTCATTCTATTTGTCGGTGTTCATCTGTTTTCATTGTATAATCCATGTTAGTTTTTTTTCTTGCCTTCTTCTTGTGTGTTTGATTTTTTAATAAAATCCAAAAATATATTTCTTGCTTCTTTTTAGTTTTCTTTCTAGTTTAATTAGTTGTAGTATTGAAAGAAAACCCTAAAAGATTTCTCATTCTCCTTTTGCTTGCTGGGAGCTTTCCTGTGTAAATAGTTTTTCTCGTTTTTGTTTTGCTTTCTTGAGAAAAACAAAACACCAAAAATATTTCAGTGTATTTCTTCGACATTCTTTTCTTTTCTTTGGGTCGTAAGGAGAAGACCACGATGAAAATGTTGAGTGGCTCTCATATGCATTATTGTTGATCTAACAAAGAGCCCATATTACCTTGTCTTCTCCTTTGAATAAATGTTTGCAGATTCCAGCTTAGTCCATAGCACGTGCACTCTTATTATTATTCACATCGTTTGGTCATGTAAGTAAAAGGCAATAATGATGATATTTGATGAAATGATTGAGATGCAGAAAAGCTAGTATGAACTTGACCTATTTTTTTGTAAATATGATTAGCTCATAGTTCTTGATTCGGCCTATTATGAATGAAACATATTTGTAGCGACAATTAGAGATTATAGTTACTCTTGCCATGCTTAATTAGCTAGGAGTGGGTAATGGTTTATCTTGTATGACAACATGCATTTAAAATGGTTATGATGTAGTATGATAGGATGGTATCCTCCTTTTAATGATTCAAGTGGCTTGACTTGGCACATGTTCACACATGTAGTTGAATCAAAACCAACATAGCCTCCACGATATTTATGTTCATGGTGATTTATATCCTACTCATGCTTGCATTCAATGTTGATTAACCTCAATGCATGTTTATTATCGTTGTCGCTCTCTAGTTGGTCGCTTCTTAATCTTTTTGCTAGCCTTCACTTGAACTAAGTGTGAATACTACTTGTGCATCCACTTCCTTAAACCCAAAGTTGTTCCATATGAGTCCACCATACCTACGTATATGCGGTATTTACCTGCCGTTCCAAGTAAATTTGCATGTGCCAAACTCTAAATCTTCAAATGAAAATCTGTTTTGTATGCCCGAATCACTCATGTAGCAACTCGGGGCTGTCAATATCTTCCATGCTAGGTGGGTTATTCCAACGATGAGTGTTCACTAGTACGCATCGGTGCTATACAAATGGTTTTTAACCCCTTTCCGCGACGGCATTTGGAACCATCACCTAGTGAGTGACGGCGATAGGGGGGTCCTTCCCACACGACCCAGAAACCGCCGGGGATAGGGAGCCTTGATGCATATACAGTACTCCTACTCGTTTGTGCTCGCATTGCATCGTAGTCGATATTTTGTGGTGCTACGTTTACGATGCGCGGCCTGATAATCCCCAAGTGCATGGAATCATCGTAGCAATTTCTAAAGGTGAAAGTGATAAGTATGGAGTGTCAAACCCACAAGGAGCTAAAGGTAAGATCAATATTCTCTCAAGCCCTATCTGCCACTGATACGACTCTACGTACACCGAACGTTTGCTTCCAACTAGCAACGAGAAATAAAACTATGTTGTGGGTATGAAGAGGATAACTTTGCATGATATCGGAGAGCTAAAATATAAGAGTAGGTGCGGTTATCATAAATTTAGAATATATTACTAAATATTATACATAGCGAGTGTGGAAGAATGGTGGATCGGTGTGTGGAAATGTCCTAGGCAATCGTTAACAAGACCGGTAATCACTATTGCAGTTTCATATGAGGGAGAGGCATAAGCTAACATACTTTATCTACTTGGATCATATGCACTTATGATTGGAACTCTAGCAAGCATCCGCAACTACTAAAGATCATTAAGGTAAAACCCAACCATAGCATTAAAGCATCAAGTCCTCTTTATCCCATACGCAACAACCCCCTTACTCGGGTTTGTGTTTCAGTCACTCACACAACCCACTATAAGCGAATCATAAACGTATTGCAACACCCTACAGTGGGAATCCCTCACGCTTGCGTGACACGGAGGGCACCATAGGGTAGCACCAAAGTAAAACATACAACTCATACCAATCTAGATCATCAATCAACCCAAAGACAAAAGATATCTACCCAAAACATCATAGGCTGGCAACACATCATTGGATCATAATATGTGGCATAAAGCACCATGTTCAAGTAGGGATTACAGCGGGGTGCAGGAGAGTGAAGCGCGTAAAAGAGATGAGGATGGTGATGATGATGGTGATGTTGATGAAGATGATCACCACGGCGATGATTCCGCTCCCGATGGCACTTCGGTGCCACCAAGAGAGAGGAGGAGAGGTTCTCCACCTTGTGCTTCCCCCTCCATGGTGTCCCACCTGGATGGGGAGAGGTTCCCCCTCTGGTCCTTGGCCTTCATGGTGATGATGGCCCCTCCGGGATCCTCCTCCATGCCCTTCGGTGATGATGCCCCCCTCCGACAGGGTGTCGGAGAGGGCCCAGATTGTTTTTCAGTGGCTATGGAGGCTTCTGGTGGCGGAACTCCCTATCTAGGTTAATTTTCTGAGGTTTATGTATTTATAGGAACTTTTGGCATCGGTCTCATGTCAAGGAGGTGCCCGAGGCGTCCACGAGGCAGGCCCACGTGCCTGGGGTGGGGGAGGGGGGTGGGCGCGCCCCCACCCTCGTGGACGCCCCGGGACTCTCCTGGCCCAACTCTTTTACTCCAGGGTCTTCTTTTGGTCCATACAAATTGTAAAAAATTGGCATGTCAATTGGACTCCGTTTGATATTCCTTTTCTGTAAAACTAAAAAACAAGGAAAAAACAGAAACTGGCACTAGGTTAATAGGTTAGTCCCAAAAATCATATAAAATAGCATATAAATGCATATAAAACATCCAAGGTTGACAATATAATAGCATGAATACTTCATAAATTATAGATACGTCGGAGACGTATCAGCATCCCCAAGCTTAATTCCTGGTCGTCCTCAAGTAGGTAAACGATAAAAGAAATAATTTATGAAGTGTGAATGCTAGCAAGTGCATAAGTTTCATCAGTGATAGTTCCAATCACTTTTTATAGCATCATTATATATCATAACAGTAGCTAATTTTCATAAAAACTTTTCATGATCAAGTAACAAGCTATTCACATGTTAAAGTATAGATCATAAACTCTCTTGAAACTAACAAACTATATTCTCAGTCATCAAACAATTGCAATTCATCTTATTTTCAGGAAGGGTCTATGTCAGAGCTTTGATTTAGCAAACTCCACATACTCAACTATCATTTAGTCTTTCACAATTGCTAACACTCACGTGATATTTATGGGTTCAAAGTTTAATCGGACATAGAGAAAGATAGGGGCTTATAGACTCGCCTCCCAACCTTTTACCTCAAGGGTAATGTCAACAATAATAGTTCATGATAACTTACATCCAATTGGATATATATATATATATATATATCAGGATCTTTCCAACACAATGTTCTTGCCAAAGGATAAAATGTAAAAAGGAAAGGTGAAGATCACCATCACTCTTGCATAAGGGTAGAAGATAAAAGTAAAAGATAGGCCCTTCGCAGAGGGAAGCAGAGGTTGTCATGCGCTTTTATGGTTAGATGCACAAAATCTTAATGCAAAAGAATGTCACTTTATATTGCCACTTGTGATATGGACCTTTATTATGCAGTCCGTCGCTTTTATTTCTTCCACATCACAAGATCGTATAAAGCTTATTTTCTCCATATTAATAGATCATACATATTAGAGGGCAATTTTTATTGCATGCACCAATGACAACTTACTTGAAGGATCTTACTCAATCCATAGGTAGGTATGGTGGACTCTCATGGCAAAACTCGTTTAAGGGATGTTTGGAAGCACAAGTAGTATTTCTACTTGGTGCAAAGAATTTGGCTAGCATGAGAGGGAAAGGCAAGCTCAACATGTTGGATGATCCAAGACAATATACTTTATTTCGGATATAAGAAAAGATAACCCATTACGTTGTCTTCCTTGTCCGACATCAACCTTTTAGCATGTCATATTTTAATGAGTGCTCACAATTACAAAAGATGTCCAAGATAGTATATTTATATGTGAAATCTCTCTTCCTTTAATATTCTTTCATGAATTGTTCAAGTGACCAATTCTATGTTTGGTAACTTTCAATAAGTTTACTACCTATACTTATTAGGTGTGAAGTCATTAAACCCATTGTATAAGCATATGAAACATATATAAATTCAGATTTATGGTATTCAATTATTCAACCATTTACTCATAGGATATACGTGAAGCACGTGAGTAAATGATAAACTACTCCAAAAGATATAAGTGAAGGACACTGAGTAGTCAAATAATTAACCAGCCATGGGAGGATTCTTTTTCATTTAAGATTTCAGATCCATGATTTTATTCAAACAACAAGTAAAATTGAAAATACGCTCCAAGCAAAACACATATCATGTGACGAATAAAAATATAGCTCCGAGTAAGGTATACCGATAGTTTTTGAAGACGAAAGAGGGGATGCCTTCCGGGGCATCCCCAAGCTTAGGCGCTTGAGTTTTCCTTGAATATTACCTTGGGGTGCCTTGGGCATCCCCAAGCTTAGGGTCTTTCCACTCCTTATTCTCCTCATATCGATATCTCACCCAAAGCTTGAAAACTTCAATCACACAAAACTTAATGGAACTTCGTGAGATAGGTTAGTATGATAAAGAGTAAACCATTCACTTTGGTACTGTCAAAGACAAGGCTCATAATTGTTCTCACACAATTCCTACTGTACCATATCAGTTCTACAATTTATATTGAGAAATATAAGTCATAGAAACTAGAAAACAAGAAAACTATGCAATGAAAACAGAATCTGTCATAAACAGAATAGTCTGTAATGATCTGAACACTAGCCATACTTCTGCTACACAAATAATTATGAAATAAATTGGTGGACGTGAGGAATTTTTCTATTAATCTTCTTCAAAAAGAATCAGCACCAAAGCACTCTTCTGTAAAAAATGGCAGCTAATCTCGTGAGCGCAAAGTTTCTGTTTTTTACAGCAAGATCACATTAACTTTCACCCAAGTCTTCCCAAAGGTCTTACTTGTCACTTTATTGAAACAAAATCTATAAAAATGATTAATACAGTAGCTTAATCATGTAAACACACAAAACAGTAAGGGTAAATATTGGGTTGTCTCCCAACAAGCGCTTTTCTTTACTGCCTTTTAGCTAGGCATGATGATTTCAATGATGCTCACATGAAAGATAAGACTTGAACATAAAAAGAGCATCATGAAGAATATGACTAGCACATTTAAACGTAACCCACTTCCTATTCCTAGGGATTTTGTGAGCACACAATTTATGGGAACAAGAATCAACTAGCATAGGAAGGCAAAACAAGTATAACTTCAAAACTTTAAGCACATAGAGAGGAAAACTTGATATTATTGCACTCCTACAAGCATGTATTCCTCCCTCATAATAATTTTTAGTAGCATAATGAATGAGTTCAAAAATATTACCATCACATAAAGAATTCTTTTCATGATCTACGATTATAGAAATTTTACTAGTCTCCACATAAGCAAAATTCTCCTCATTTGGAATGGCAGGATCACTAGTTCCTAAAGTTGACACTCTTCCAAACCCGCTTTAGATGATAGTATTATTCATACTCCAAAAGATATAAGTGAAGTTCATGGATAATTCTACAATTAATATAAACTAACCAATGTCCAAGCTCAAAATGTATGAGTGAAGCACACGAAGCATTCTATAAAACCATACTCAAAAGATTTAAGTGAAGCACAAAGAGCAATTATATAATATCTTACTTAAAAGATATAAGTGAAGCACATGAGGCATTCTATAAATAAATTAAGGGCTATCTCATACTAGCATGGTTCATAAAGGAAGAACAAAAAAACACAAAGCACACAAATCATGTGAACGAAACAAAAACTGAGGTATACCGATAATTGTTGAAGAAGAAAGATGGGATGCCAACTGGGGCATACCCAAGCTTAGATGCTTGAGTATCCTTATAATATTTACTTGGGGTGCCTTGGGCATCCCCAAGCTTGAGCTCTTGCCTCTCTTTATTCTTCTCACATTGGTAACTCCTCGTTCTTCGAACACTTCATCCATAAAAAACTTTAACAAAAACTTTGTGAGATCCGTTAGTATAATAAAGCAAATCACTACCTTTAGGTACTGTTGCAAACTCATTACAATTTTATATTATAACTATATCTACTGTATTCCAACTTCACCATGGTTCATACCCCCCGATACTACCATAGATTCATCAAAATAAGGAAACAACACAAGAAAAACAGAATCTGTCTAAAACAGGACAGTCTGTAGTAATATGGAGGTTTAGTAAACTTTTGTAACTACAAAAATTATGAAATAAATTTTAACATTTTAAAAATTTATACAGAAGTAATATGAAAAAAGTTGCAGACCCATTTGACTTTCCAGTAAAAAATGTAAAATCACGCGCTACAGCCAATGTTTCTGTTTTTCTTTTGCACATAGTAAACAAGCAATCTAATCATCCTAAAACCAAAGCTTGGCAGATTATTTTTATAATACAATGGATATATATATAAAGGGGTAATTATTTACATAGAAACTTCCATGAAAAATTCTACATTGTTTCGTGAGCATGAACGCGAGTGCTCAAGGTCGACCCTCACTTCTTCAATGCATAACTTTCCAATCACTTCTCTTTTTGAAAAACTTTTTAGGTATGAGTGGCAAGTAATTTTTTTTATTTTCATTCTTTTAAATTTTTTTGTATGTTTCACCCACAACTAAACAGAAACAAAAAGGGAAAACAAAACTACTTAATGAAGGAAGCAAACAAGCACACACGAGAATATCAACCCCACTCTATTGCTCCCCGGCAACAGCGCCAGAAAAGAGCTTGATAATCCCCAAATGCAGGGAATCATCGTAGCAATTTCCAAAGATGGAAGTGATAAGTATGGAGTGTCAAACCCACAAGGAGCTAAAGGTAAGATCAATATTCTCTCAAGCCCTATCTTCCATTGATACGACTCTACGTACACCGAACGTTTGCTTCCAACTAGCAACGAGAAATAAAACTATGTTGTGGGTATGAAGAGGACAACTTTGTATGATATCGGAGAGCTAAAATATAAAAGTAGGTGCTGTTATCATAAAGTTAGAATATATTACTAAATATTATACATGGCGAGTGTGGAATAATGGTGGATCGGTGTGCGTAAATGTCCTAGGCAATCGTTAACAAGACCGGTAATCACTATTGCAGTTTCATATGAGGGAGAGGCATAAGCTAACATAATTTCTCTACTTGGATCATATGCACTTATGATTGGAACTCTAGCAAGCATCCGCAACTACTAAAGATCATTAAAGAAAAACCCAACCATAGCATTAAAGCATCAAGTCCTCTTTATCCCATACGCAACAACCCCCTTACTCGGGTTTGTATTTCAGTCAATCATGCAACCCACTATAAGCGAATCATAAATGTATTGCAACACCCTACAGTGGGAATCCCTCACACTTACGCGACACGGAGGGCACCATAGGACAGCACGAAAGTAAAACATACAACTCATACCAATCTAGATCATCAATCAACCCAAAGAAAAAAGATATCTACTCAAAACATCATAGGATGGCAACACATCATTGGATCATAATATGTGGCATAAAGCACCATGTTCAAGTAGGGATAACAGCAGGGTGCGGGAGAGTGAACCGCGTAAAAGAGATGAGGATGGTGATGATGATGGTGATATTGATGAAGACGATCACCGCGGTGATGATTCCCCTCCCGATGGCACTCCGGTGCCACCAAGAGAGAGGAGGAGAGGTTCTCCCCCTTGTGCTTCCTCCTCCATGGCCTCCCCCTGGATGGGGAGAGGTTCCCCCTCTGGTCCTTGGCCTTCATGGTGATGATGGCCCCTACAGGATCCTCCTCCATGCCCTCCGGTGATGATGGCCCCCTCCGGCAGGGTGCCGGAGAGGGCCTAGATTGGTTTTCGGTGGCTACGGAGGCTTCTGGCAGCGGAACTCCCGATCTAGGTTAATTTTCCGAGGTTTCTATATTTATAGGAATTTTTGGCGTCGGTCTCACGTCAAGGAGGTGCCCAAGGCGTCCACGAGGCAGGCCCACGTGCCTGGGGGGAGGGGGGGGGGGCGCCCCCACCCTCGTGGACGCCCCGGGACTCTCCTGGCCCAACTCTTTTACTCCGAGGTCTTATTTTGGTCCATAAAAAATTGACAAAAATTGGCACGTCAATTGGACTCCGTTTGATAGAAACTGGCACTGGGCACTAGGTTAATAGGTCAGTCCCAAAAATCATATAAAATAGCATATAAATGCATATAAAACATCCAAGGTTGATAATATAATAGCATGAATACTTCATAAATTATAGATACGTTGGAGACGTATCACGGCCCATCACAAA